>CM036558.1:45514486-55514486 GCA_020745775.1 Theristicus caerulescens
CCTGTCCAGATGCATCTCTCCCAGCACACATAGTCTGTTCAGAGAGTAAGAGCACAAACACTGTACTGGTAAAGAGCTGCTGCTGCAGGAAGCAGCAGGGAAATGCAGAGAAAGAAGGGAATGGTAAGGAAAGGACAACAGCTTCATTGCTCTTTGGCAGAGAGCATGCTTTCCTCTGTACTATTTTCACTCCTATTCCAGTAACCAAAAAAATGCATCTTTTGGACTACCAGGAACAAAGTAAGGACACTTCCATGCACTACCGCTCTTCCACAAAATCTACATAAGCTGTCCAACATACGCAGAAATGTAAAGCCATAAATGTTTCATTTGTACCCTAAAACAGACACTAAACAATTCTTTCATCAAATATTTGTACCCCAGGTATGTTTGTCATTCTTTTCTAGAAACACTGCATATGCCCTAATGCCCATATCCTTTGCAACTCTGCATGACGTGGGAGTTCCCCACTTATACATGATATAACAAATACCATGAAATATTTCCCCAGATAGGCTAAACCAGTGTCGAAGTTGTCACCCATGCTTTGGACTACAGTGGAAGTTTACCTTTCCTCTGAGGCAAAATAAAGGCTTATACTGTTAAGCAGCTTCTGTTTTCTGGCTGACAAGGCAGAAAGATATCTTATCTCGTTTTTCATCAAATACATAGTAACTCATGCTGTAGGGGTCCATTAATTAAGGGTGAAACTCAAAGATTTTTTTTTTCCTTCTGTCCAATTCCCTATAAAATGACCTAAAAAAAAAAAAAATCACTGGGCTATTTATCTTGTAATCACTATTATTGCACTACAGCCAATTCACTGCTGTTATTTATTAAACATGCCAAAACCAACAGAATGCTAGAAAACACTTGGTTCATTCAGAAACCACAGCAGGTACCAGCTGGCAGGGCAGAATGGTCATGATGCCACCAGAAAGATTTGTAACTGGAAAGAAACTTTATTGTGTAGCGTAGAAAGGGTTCATTTAAAAGGCCACTACCAACAGACCACATTAGCACTCATTATTCATTCATGAGATCGTCATTTAGCCCACCTGCAATTTCTGATACTCAAGTACCTTCATACAATATTTAAAGCATTCGGAGAACCTCCTGTTACCACACCCTTGCAGAGGGAGAGGCTGCAATTAAAGAGGTGCCAGCCAAGAAATGGTGGCTTCCATTCCACTTCACAGTTTTGCTGTGTGCAAAAGCAAGAAAATTCATGCAGCAACAATTAAACAACTGCTGAAAATAATTTTTGTTTGGTCACATTCTTTGCTTTCATTCTCAGTGAGATTCATCCTATGCAAAGGACCAACGGGAAAGGCAGACATTACTTTTATCCTACATATGTCCTCCAGCACCAAAATATCAAGTATTAGCAAGGTTAAGGAACACATACAACCATCACATATCAAGCCAGAGGCTCTGCTGGGCAATCACCTCATCGATCCCTAGTGCACCCTAAAATGTTCACTGCAAGTGTTCACCTAAAAATCATCTGTTGTTCCCTCATTTGCATTCCTTAGCCATCAACCCCATTCAGTTCAAACTCCCACTGTATATTAGAAAAGACAAAACTCCTGATCCTCTGAACTGCATACCAAAATCCTCACAGGGACAGGGAGCCACAGCTCGGACAGCTGCAGGAAGGGCAGCTCTAGAAGCAGCTTACAGGCACAAGGTGAAACAATGATGGTCCTCAAGGAGCACCATCACCCACCGTGGGACGGGACTGATCTGGGCTGCATGGCTGCCTCACTACCTCTAACCCCGAGGGCTCTGGATCAGCCAGCATACCCTGCACCAGTCCAGTTCTGCTACAATCACATGATGCAGCCCTGGCACAGGAGCCCTGTGATCACAACTCAAGAAAGACCCAAGGGCCTCAATTTGGCCAGGCTTCCTACAGTTTCATTCCAAGTTTTTTCCTGTCAGTAGGATGCTGCAAAAGTCAACCTTTCTTCCACCTCCTTCACATAGGAATAGAATTTATCCCCTGTGTAAACCACAGAGCACCAATTCCACAAAACCCTTCAGTGACTGCTATTTTCCTGAGACAAGACTATACATCCTCCCCATACCCACACAATACCACCTGTGCAGCCCCAGGGTTGCAAATTATTGCGTTCTCATCACCAAGGGACCAGTTACCATCCTTCAGAGAGCCCCTGTGGCTTCTCATATGAAAGCAGTAAATTCAGAGCCAGTGTGCAGACCAGCTTCACAGACCCAGAGAGCATGCTCAGTGCCCCTGTGGGACCGTTCTGCAGCCACCCAGCACAGAGAGGAGATAGCCGTGAGTCGAGTGTACTGAAGACACTGAAATGCTAATACCTCTGAATGACTGTTTTTCTCATTTCACAGAAAATTAGGAGGTGGAAGGGGAAAAGGGAGTTCATTATTCCCCAAAATGCCAGATAAAATCATTTCAGTCAGTGCGTTAAAATATGATTACCATTTGTTACAAAAAGAAAAGATGACGGGGGGAGGAGACAGCTTTTATTCAGGTAAAAACTGAGCACAGTATGAAGCTTCCAGTGACCTCAAGACTCCGGTACTTAGACATTCCTGGGATGCTTCAATTATTGAGTTCCCCTGTGATGTATATTGGGTTTCATTTTGATCCACAGGCTATTAAACATGATCCATGACACTTTCAGAAAAGCTGTAGTTTGGAGTTCAGCCTGTAACTCAAACTTTTTTTTTTTCTTCCATCATTGGTTATTAATGTGCATATGGCACTGAGAGAGCATAATGAAGAGGTGCACAGATATGCAGGAGCACAGTGCTGCTTTGCAAGAACACAGTCAATAGGGTCAACCAGAACTAAATTAACTGTGTTGAGTGTCTTCAAACTCTGCTTTCTTATTAAAAGCAGTTCTCTTCACAGGCAGGCACAAAAGACCATTTAAAATAGCAGTCAATATGTTCTAACTCCAAAATGAAGCAAAGGAAAGGAAGAGTAATTAGTCCTATTTAAGCAGAGGAAAATATATGCTGTTTGGGGAAACAAGTACTATGTAGTCAGGAATCTGGATGCACTAACTGAAACCAACAAAATACATCAAGGGTATAGCAATTTGCCATAGCTCAGAATGGAAAATATTTGACTGTAAATAGGCTAAGAATGCACACTGTATTTTTGTCAAAGAATAAACCATAGATATAGAGGTCACCATTTCTTAGAAAGTGTATATTTGCGAGGTATAAGGTTGTGTTTGCTTTTGAAGGGTTCTTTGTTTTGGTTTGGTTTTTTTTTTCCTAAAAGTAGCCAAAGACTATTAAGATAGCAAAAATGTTGACCATGTTTAAAAGAAACTGGAACATGCAGACAACAGAGACTGGAAAAACGGGCTGACAAGAACCTCATGAATTTCAAAGGGAAATGCCAAATCCTGCACCTGGGGAGGAACAACCCCACGCACCAATAAATGCTGGGGGCCTCCCAGCTGGAAAGCAGCTTGGCAGAAAAAGACCTGGGGCTCCTGGTGGACACCAAGTTGAGCATGAGCCAGCAATGTGTCCTTGCAGTAAAAAAGGCTAGTGTAGCCTGGGCTGCATTAGGCAAAGCACTGCCAGCAGGTCAAGGGAGGTGATCCTTCCCCTCTACTCAGAGCTGGTGAGGCCACACCTGGAGTACTGTGTCCAGTTCTGGGCTCCCCAGTACAAGAGACACATGGGCCTACTGGAGAGAGTCCAATGAAGGGCCATGAAAACTATTAAGGGACTGGAGCATCTCTCCTATGAGGAAAGGCTGGGAGAGCTGGGATTGTTCAGCCTAGATAAGAGAAGGCTTGGGGGGATCTTATCAATGTATCTAAATACCTGAAGGGAGAGTGCAAAGAGGATGGAGCCAGGCTCTTTCCAGTGGTGCCCAGTGCCAGGACTAGAGCCAATATGCACAAACTGAAACACAGAAGGTTCCCCCTGAACATCAGGAAACAGTTTTTCACTGTGAGGGTGACTGAACACTGGCACAGGTTGCCCAGGGAGGTTATGGAGTCTCCATCCTTGGAGATATTCAAAAGCTGCCTGGACATGGTCTGGGCAACCAACTCCAGGTGTCCCTGCTTGAGCGGGGGGCTTGGACAAGATGACCTCCAGGGATCCCTTCCAGCCTCAACTGTTCTATGATTCTGTTAACAAGTTTTTCTAAGAATCTAGTTACTTCAGTAATACTATGCCTTATTACATCTTCTCCCTTTTCAAGATTAATTTTCTTTTACATGATTCCAATATGTAAATACATAATCATATACATGTGTACATGTGAGCACACACACATATTTATATGCAAAAAGTGCACATGAACAATATCACATTACAAAATACATATTTTTTTTCATTTCTATAGCAGTAATGAACAAAAATGTAATACTGTTCTGTGTGGCAACATGAATCCAAGTAAAAAGTGCTTATTTTTATTATGCTATTTGGAAATGATGAGAGGTACAAGTGAGGATGACGTGTTTAAGTACCCCTAATGCAAAAAAAAAACCCCAGATGATAGAAGCTCTTATGTCCATGCGTTTTTTTCCTTATTTTATCTGTAAAATATTGATAATTCATCATTAATTTACCCACCTTTCAAATGTGTAACAAGGGTTAACTAGTGGGACAGATTCAATGTAAATTTCCTTTGGCTTCCTATATTCTGAAAATAGTTTAATGCTTGCTTTTAAAAAATGTCATAGAGTTGACTTAGTTTTCAGATTAGCTGTTTTTCCCTATTAGCATAAGGACAGGCTACTAATAACAGAAAATGTTATATTATTCTTTGTTCCTGTGTTCACAGCAATGATCATTATTTTTTTCTCCTTGGTCATTCATAGTAGAATACACCATTCCAGTGCTTCACTTTTACCCTAGTATAACCCTTTAATCAAGATGACCATTATCTCCAAATTAGGAGCACTTAGATATCTTACCTTTTCAAGTCTTCACAAACACAGAGAGAACCATTTTCTAAGGTATGTCACCAACTGTGTACTTAATTTATATGAACCATCCCACTTCCACTTAATCCCACCCAAAATTTACTTTTCTGGAAAAGAAATGGGGTTTAGTTTTACCCTCTTGGTCCTTCTACAATCTGTGAGACTTGTAACAATGGATGCAAAATGTCCACTGCCCTGGGTAACATGCTGTATCTATTTGAAAGCTACACAAATTAAATAGTACTGTCTTTGTTCACACAGAAATAGCAAGTGCTTATGCAGTGCTTAAGCACCCTTTAGTCAATTGAATCTGTGGCAATAAAGTGGAGAATGCAGTCCCACTGAATCCTCATGGCCTTTGTTTCTGTGATCTTTCAGTTAGAAAATAAGGCTTTTTAGATCCTTCCTGTATGTAAACAGAAATATTTATTATGTGTGAAACTTTTAACAGTGCAAAGGTTTGAAATCTGCTTGTTTGTTTTCTATATCTGAACTGAAAGCTAGAATGACTCTCAGGTTTTAACGAGCCAGTATGCAAAATTTTTAAGACATTGGACAAGTGGAACCTATGCTTCCCCTGTAAGAAGGGAGTATATCTACACAAAACATACCCCACTATTGTAGGTGATTCGCTTGGGTCCTGAAAGAACAGTCATGTTAACTAACGAGTCCTAGTGAGATAGTTTTTAACCTGAATTAAGTACCATACTCACATGTGGCCATACTGCTCCTAGTACCTGAGCTAGCTAAGGTACCTTTCACAGAGTATTACATGCTGTGATGAAAATACCTTTTCCATTGATCTCCCTGGAAGGTTTGGGTCCTTTACTTTGAATCTGTCAGTCTCTCATGATTTTATTTCCTCACAATATTTTTTTCCACTTTGTCTATCCCCCCCCCGCTTCATTTCATGCCATTATGTGTATTACCACACGGAGAAATGATTGGACCCTCCATTACCCTTAAAAGGATTTCAAGCAAGAAACAACTAGTGTGAAACCTACTTCACCTCTGGAGATCTGAGCAATCTTGCTCTGCAGGTGGCTCAGGGAAGACGAAATCCTTGTTCAGCCTGAATGCAACATATGGAGCTGCAGCAGACTCCCTCCCCACAGCTTCGATCATTTCTGTAGGCTGAGCACTAGGGATCAATAGACCTCAGTCCCCAGTGGGCCTTGAACATGCACAGCTCAACACTAAGTCTCTGACAAAAGTTGCCCTGCATTCTCATCTAGTAAACCATACAGCAGCAAAGCCATTTGGGTTTCTTCTCTTTGTTCCGAGAATTGAGGGGTAGTTTTAGCAGCTGTGTAACAGTGCTCTTACAATAGAAATGTTCTGCTGCCAGATGTGTTATTATTGCTGGATGGGATGTAAATACCAACAATTCAAGATATCACAAGTCTGGGAAGGGACTGAGGGGTAGAATAGAAACAGTCAACTATCCAAAGGCCAAAACTTAGATGGTTAAAATGAAGTGGAAGGTAATTTAGTGATGTTGATTCTTGCCTATTTGCCTCCATTGAAACAGTACCACTGACCTAAAAAAAAAAATTAAAGATTTCTGCATGAATAGGAATTCTTTTAACTGGAGCCCAGGTGGTACTACCCACTCCTGAAAAGCCAGTCTGGAAGAGGGGCAAAGCAGAGAGCTAGAACACAAATCTCTACAATTGCCATATCATGAATTACTAAAATATCACTTAAGACTATTACAGAAAGCATGGGCTGGAAGCAGTTCACATCTTTGCCTTGCCTTATTACATCTACTGTAGATTACAATACAGTCATATAAATATACTTCCTTTCTATTCCCATACACACGTCTGATATGCCAGTGATCCCACGAAGGAGCAAGCATGAGATCAGCTCAGTCTCACAAACCATTATATGTGGCTGAAAGTTAAGCCGGTGTACAACCCCACCAATGTAAAATATATACTGAAATGTTGCCAGCACCTGGGTCTAATGCTAAGATGAGATGGACACCGTCAATGTAAAACGTGTTGATCCCTACTTCTCCTGACGGAGATTTTAACAGTGAATTTGGCCCCTTAGTCTAGCACTACTACTTCAATACTCATGCAAGAATAAATATAACAAAGCCATAATTCCAGTTATGTGCAGATACGCAGTCAAAACCCAAAGTATTCTATTTTGAATTAAAAATTTTTTTAAAAAGGCACGTTATTTTTGTGTTCTTACAACTCAAATCTACGGAAGAGACATTTAAAACAAAGTCATGCTAAATATCTTTTTTAATTAACAGCTACAGACACTTTTGTACTCATGAGTTATATAAAACTGCAGGAAAAAAAATCATATTAAAAGGGAAAGTGTGCAAATCCCTCATTAACAAGGTGTTGAAACACTGCTATAATTTTCCTCTGCTATTATATTCCACTGTACTGTTCCTTCTCATTTATCAGAGCTCAGATCTCGCTTCTTAACAATAACAGTCATTTATATACAGCTAAACTAGAAAGACTTCATTCATCTGCTGCTGTGTATTATGTACTATTAGTTGCAAAATAAGAGATGTTGTTACTTTAACAAGTGACTGCTTATTTTATTATTAAATTTCTGAGCGCCATCTTCTGCTGAGGAATGGTCACACTACAACATAAGTCCTGGTTATTATTGTATTACTTATTTTGTAGTTTCAGGGCTTATTGTGCCTCTCTCCCCTAAGGTCCTTGCCTACAGCCCTGCCTCCACCAGGCCTCCTGCTCTCACCTCTCCAAGAATGCTGCATTTCTGCCCCTCTTGAACACAATACTGAGAATTTAGCTGGACCCATTGAATTAGGAGGAGATTTTGCAGCTCTTCCCTCCAGGATCCTGTAAATAGAGGCCTAAAACAGCAGAGAGCACGTGGAGGATTTAGTGTTGGGTTCTTCTTACTTGTGTTTATGAACTAAAGCATCTGAGGTAGGATCCTGGCATCCCTAAGGTTCCCCTCCTGAATAATCAAGACCGACAAGTCTTTCCCAAGGGTGCTTCTGACTTTAGGTTGCCTAAGTCATGATCTGGGAGTTCCCCTTCTCCTTCTCCATGTTAAAGTTTGAAGGAAACTGTGCCAACTCCTCAAGCAGCTTCCTTGGGTAACTGCCTCAAGCTATATAGGATGAATCTGGAGCTTCTGGTGACCCTGAGGATTTCCCTGACAAATCAAATTTCTTCAGACAACCCCTTTGGAGGTCCCCATCTGATTTGCTGAAATGACAATCCATCCTCCTGGAAGGTCTTTCTTTCGGACCTGCCAAAGCAATCTCTTCCACTTGTAGATTTTTGTTTCTTGAAGTCCACAACAGATTTGTAAGTTGCTTTAAGAGAAAGCAAAAGGTTAAGGGATGGGACCATCTCTTAACAATCCTCACATTTTGAGGGGGAAAAAAAAAAAAAAAAAACCAAAAATACTACAACCCAGAACTTGACCCGCTCTTTTTCTTTCTGTTCTTTTCCAAATGCATTTCTACACGATTACATTATTTCAATGCAACAAGAAAGCACATGGGATCAGAAACAATTAGATCAACATACAGTATTCACAAATGACTGATGAACAGCTCCAGATCTGTCAGTCACAATGATTTAGCCAATCTAACTCCCATATATTTCTGTGTAAATCTCACCATTGATTTTCCTGTCATTTGATGTGGCCCTCCACAGCAACTCATGTCAAACAGAGCTAGATGCTAGAGTCAGTAGGCTACTTGTTACCATAAAAATTACTTATGTAAGCAAAGTTCACAGAAAGGGGTCTCTACCATTACTCTTCAAACACCCACGTTAAAATATTGTTTAATTGTTTTCTCATTCAAGTGTAAGAAAAACTCAAAGTATAGTACACAAGAATGCCAGGCATTCAAGTAACATTTTGCACACAAATCTCAAGTGGCAATACACTTGCAGTGACATGTTGGGGACCTTTCTTGTGCATAAACCTGGGCTTGCTGCATTTAATGTTGTGGTTATAATCTATGTCATTTTCCTCTTGTTCTTCCAAAATATACAGGGCAAACATTATTAATAGAACCAATTGGAGGTCTTGTTTTCCCTTCTCATTCAAACCTCATACCGTAGTCAATAAGCATTTTGAATACATAAAGAATACTGAATCGGGTCCTTGATTAGTGTTTGATTTATACCACAAAGACCACAAGATTCAGAGGTTGCCAAGGCAACACCACTTCAACCTCCTTACATTTCTGCTTTGATATAAAACCTCTCATTATATAAATGTATCACAACACCAGTCAGCATGACAGGCTATTTTACAAATATGCTTTCAGATAGCAGACAGCTATATTCTTCTCTTAAGTGGGGGGGAAGGCAGGAATAAGGTTACCTTTTACTAACGGGGAGAGGGGAGGGGTAAAAATTACATTCTAAGCTATAGAGGCTTTATTATGAAATTGTATCTTGACCCTTCTAATACAGCCAATAAATTTTGTGTTATTTGGCCAAAAATCCACAAAAGGTCAGGAAGCAAACAAAACAAAACGCAAACACACCACCCAAGTAGAGTCTGAGACTAAGATGCTAGCATTTTGAGTAATTGGAGTTAACAACTGCGTATAAAAGCTTTACTGAACCATTGGAAATCTGATACTCCAGTATATGTTGTTTAGAACTATAGACCAGGCAAAGTTTAGTAAAGCATAAAAGACCTACCAGGAACCTACTGACACTTTTTTAACCCCAATTTTGAGGTCTAAAGTGGTACTTTGCAATATACCACTAGCCTTCTTTACTAAGCAGTATTCAATATGCAGTAGTCTACCTACAGTAACACTCCAGGATCCTTCAGCAAAGCCAGGCTCCCGCAGGAGGAGGGCTCTGTTAAAAATGGTTACTTCTGTGTCTCCTTCTTAGTCCTCTAGACCACACTGAGTTTGAGCAGACTATAAACTAATCCAGAATGCACAAGGCATGGCTGACAGGCTGGGTTAGCAACAGGATGGCAATAGTTCCAGATGCATCCCTCCAAACCTTTCCTTGTGCCCTAGCACCCTCTGTGCTGCCAGGAGGCTTTCCAGAGACAGTATTACTAACAATCAGCCAATTCTGCATCATCTGGAAACACTCCAGCATGAGCCAAGAAAGCTGACCTTTGGCTTTCTAAAGAGAAGATTGTTACAAGTAAGAATGTGCATGGATATTTGCAGTCATGGAAAAAATGCGAAAATTGGAATGGTCTGGGCTTAAATTTGTTACTTCCCCCCTCGCTTCCGTTTATGGCCTGTAATCTCTAGTTACACATTTCTCACTGTGATTCTGTGACACGCTGACCATCCTCAGCAGTAAACAAAGTAAATCTTGCAGTGCGTCGTAAGAGGAAGAGGAGCAAAAATGCCACTAGGGGGCACATACAGTACTAGCAAAGCAATTGTTCCTTCATCCCGTCAATTATGCCAGTTCCAGGTCAGAGACAACTGCCCCCGGTTTGCAACGACAAAATAACACCATTTACAACTATTTCTAGTTGAAGGTAACAGCAGCTCCCCAGTTACCACAGAGTGCCCATTTGTATGGTTTCTACAAGAAGAAATCCCTCTTCACTTACTTGTGAAGAACATCGCTGAAAAACACCTTACATCACAGGTTCCTTTACGGGTTATGCCATCTGTTATGCACCCAGCGTACTGCAAACTGTTCAAGGCATGGACTATCTTGGACCACCCAACTGCATCCAAAGCCTTGCTGTACTGTATGTAGAACCAGTTTCACTACACAACCAAATCCTGCTGTAATCCCAAAAGATGAAAGTGTTGTAAGACTGTGGATGTGCACAGAATTCCCAGTTTCACTGGGTAACAGAGTAATGTACCATTTATGCTGTTCTTTACTTCCCCAGCACAATGTTGTTCAGGTGATGACTCAAATGACCAGTTAGTGGCTGACCCAAATCCTTCAGGCCGCTCTTTCCTGTCACCTTTCTGGTTTGCATGTTGGAGACTCTGAAGAGGACAAATTTTATACCTAAAGTCCAAGGCCCTAGAATTTAAAACAAACAAACAGCGTACCACAAAAAAAAAAAGCTTCCGAGAGACACAGTTTCTGTAGGACAGCTAAAAGACCAACATCAGAATCAGGTATCATGCTGCGATCCAGTCAGCCCTGACACATTTCCACATAAAGTGGGCCATGGAAACTGGAGAAGAGCCAGTACAGCAGAAAACCTTCAGGGTTATTTTGCATAGGACTATGCAAATTCTCCACGAAGCTGAGGGCTTGAGATCAGAGCTATTTGCTTATCAACTTTCACCAGCACTAAAACTCACATAACTAACCTTAGAAGACAGCATGTTATTCTGAACAATATTGCTGAACAAGCAGTTGAATAAAATCAATTACTTGCTCAAAGGATTTTTAAGACATACATTTCCTTAATTATTGTCAGATATACAGGTCACCAAAAAGGAAAATTGATTTCTGGATAAACAGAATAACTATGATGTTAAAATGTTGTGTGGAAGGACAAACTGTGAATTAAAACATTTTAATGCTCATTTTAGTGAAATGATGGGAATATTCAGGAAGCACTTGCAGTCAAGAACTGTACACATCCCCATCTGCCCATCGATGGCATAATGCAACAACCTCTCCAGTCTTCATCTACTGATCACTTACACCTTGCTGATCAGCATGCATTGCTTCTTGCCCAGCCATATATTTGTACTGATTAATGTAATACTAATATAATGACTACAGTGTTTGCATCAGCAGTGTTAGAATAAATTGACATTAGCTGGAAAAGTCAAGTGAGCCTTATTTTTTGTGACCCAGTGCTGTTGTCTCATCTGCTCACTGATACACGTTGCACCCCAAACTGGCCCTCAGCATCCAAAAAGGAAAGTAACCCCAGACCTGTCCCTGTAGAGAATCAGGTGGGTGAAATAACATATTTCAGTTGTGTAACAAGCTCATTTCCGTAATGCCGAAGAACTTCCCAGCAGTGCCTAAAGCAATGCAACTAACAATCATCATTTGTTGTTTCCTCTCCCCATCCATCAAGAGAGAAATTTGCACCATTCGGTGCCTTGACTTGCTAGGGAGTTTTGGTCTGTTTTGTGGTAGATTTTCTTTCGGGCTTATGTGAGGAAGAGGGAAATAGGTTATGTTCTAGGATTTTGGTTTTCTCAGTGCTTTGTCAGAGGAGGCATAAGAATCAAGAAAATGTCACCTTGCCTATGAAAAGAGTTGTTGAGATCTGCAGCAGTGCTCAGTTCTTGGGAGAAACTGCATGCAAGCTCCTTCCCCTCCAAGTCCTCGCCCACAAAACACTGGCTAGGAAATCTGCATTTCCAGGGTCAGTCTATCTATATCAGTACTTAAAATAAAGCCAGCCATTCTCCACCTTGAATGGAAGCACCATAGAGCATCAGAGCAAAGAACTAGTAAGTTACACTCAAAAAGCCACTCACAACGTGCATGCTCAAAGCCATTCGTTGTGCTTCATCCCTTCCCTCCTCAGTCCCCTCCCTAGATACATAAATCAAAAGGTGGTAGTTGTAGCATTATTTCTTCTATGCCTTCCCATTGCTCCTTTCCAAATCCTCACTCTTCCACGGGTAGAGGAGCTGTTACATACCTCTGTGCGAGGGTGTGTATATATATACATATGCATATATATAGACCTTTCACTCTAACAAGAGGAAGGGAAGCCCCATATGAAAGGATCATAGCCCCTCCATGCTTTGTGAAAGCATGGTAAATGCCCTTGTGTCCACACTGTGGCTATGCATGGCTTTGTACCACAAAAGTTAAATATACTTTCCAAAACAATACAGACAGGGTTAAGGAAAACCTCACGCCTAAAGACACCAGCATCCAGCATAAATTGAAAGCAATTCCTGTGAAAGGAAAGCTGCTGAAAGGAGAGCAAACATTATAGGAAGTATGCATGTATATATAGTATGTATAGCATGTATATATAGTGTGTATACCATATGCAAGCATGCATATGGTATACACATCTATGTTCTAGTTAAATTTCTAGTAGCAAATATATAGGTAAAAATAAATGCAGAACACCAAAGCTGCTACAGAGAGGAGCAAACAATGAATTAAATTCAGTTCCTCACAGAATAGCTTATTCAGTAAAACATAATACCATAGTGTCTATTGGTTTCTTAATTAAGTCTTATCTACTGATTCCCCACTAGTAACTTCAAAATTTTACTGCTGCTTTTTTCAAGATGTTCATGATTTTCTACCAGGATGGCAAAGAGTTACCAAAATGCTCACCAATGAAGTTTTTCCCATTGTATTCCTGTTGTCATTTATGGGTTGTTTAACATCAGAAATGTATCCTTAAGCACTTCCTCACTTGCATTATCATAGATTATCATAGATAATGCAAGGCAAGTTCCAAGGACAGTGTTAAGTGTCTGAAACAGGTAATGAATACTCTGTCTAGACAAGAGATGCAGACAACACTGTTCCTCTTCTCTCAGTTCTGCCAGCTGCTAACAGCTTTGACAGTAAGCTGAATACTTGTAAATGTCTGCATCTCTTACATTAAGAAAAAAATTAATTAGCCTTGTCTAAACAGAGAACAAACTTAAATCCTACCAACATCTATTTGAGGATTAAATCCCCATTCTACTGATAGGTTAATGGTGAGCAAAGCCAATGGCTATTTCACATTCTTATCTGGCACACAGATAAAACAGTAAGCTACAGATAACACTGTTCATGTGACACTCACCTGGTGTAGCTTCTGCCAAAATTCAGGTCCGTCCTCCATTTTTCTTAAGCTTGGTGGAATGTACCAAAAGCAAACATTTGCATACTCCGGCTAAACAAGAGAACAAGTGATTGCTTATGAGATGTAACAAATGGGACAGGAAAACACATTACAGCTCATCAAAAAGTTCTGCTTTATTTTTGGGGGGGAAGAAAAAAGCCTTTGAGTTGATACCCTTTTCATTAAAACTTCCTTCTCCAACTCACCTTTTGTTTCCCTTTTTTGAAACTAGAAATCGTTTTCATATCATCCACTTCTCTTCCTGCTGCCAGAAAAAAGAAACCTGTTGGGGTTCCTTTTTCATTTCCTCTTCCTATATACATATTTCACTGTGCTTTGCTCACTAAAAACTTTGGTAAGGAAAAAAGCGTAAGAGAAGCATAGAGAGGTAACTTACAGATTTCAAAATTGAAGCAACTTTAAAGAGAAGAATACATTTTCTTTTAGTATTTTTTTAAATGGAAATTTCCTATGATGCATTTTACACAAAACACACAAACTCGGTTTTTGTCACCATTTAGCACTCGCACACCTAGTCATTTTTCTACTGAACAATGGCAATGTCCTTTTATATCATATACAGCACACTACACAGTGCTGGAGTTAATGCTGGCTTTCTCAATTTCCACGTTTCATAAGAATCTCAGGACCCCTTGCAGGGTATGTGCCATATCCTGGATATATCTTATCCAATATCTAAGCAGACACTTTGAGCAAAGACTGAGACTCCACATCTCTGCTTCCCTCCAGAGAAATTTTGCCTTTAAACTCAGCAGAGAGTTAGCTGCAAGACTCCCACCAAGAATGGCTGTTCACCATGCGTTATAAAATAAGGCATTTTGTACTTATGAGGTTTCTGTTTCATATATGATTGAGAAAGTATTCCCAGCAGACCAGTCCAGGCTAATTTGGAACTTTTTTTTTTTTTTTACCTCTACAAGTAGCAATAGCACGAGGAACCAATGTGCCTTCTAATCCCATCCAACACTACCCATAAAAACACTCAGTCAATCTTGATCTGCATTATTTGCAACACAGTATTTAACTGGGGTCTAGATTATAATATGGATTATAAACTCACACACCCCTCTCCCCTCCCACACACCATCCTCATTAGTACTGGTTGAAAGAAAAAAAGAAGTTAAAAGGGAGCTTGGTAGCTGGGTCACACCATCTCTTTGCCCCACTGTGAATGCAGCTATTACAATCCCAGGCAGTCTCCTGAACGAGGAGAGCCCACCAGCTGAGACATGTTCTTTCATGAAAGGGCACTGCGAACTGCTCATATCATTTTCCGCCTCGCTTCAAAGAATGCATTAAATACAATTTAATCATCAAGAAGAATATCGTTGTCAGCAGGAAGAGAGCTGCAAACCTGCCACCTGCTGCCACTGAATGAAATAAAGCTCAGTTCTTAAAGTCCCATTTCTTTCCCCAAAGAGCATGCACTGAGTACACACATAAACACAGACCCTGAAAAGACAGCGACTTCCTCATGAGTGCAAGCACTGGCTTGCTGTTACAGGGTTTATTTTAAAACTGTTTAAAATCAGATGGCAGGAGTAGACAGATGGCATATATTACCATATTGCCATTGCCTATATTGCCTTCTTGATTATCTCAGTTTCCTTTCACACATCAAATACATCATCCCCCTTTGAAAATACCATTTATCCTAGAAAAACTTAACTACCCCCAGCCATGCTTCACTCTATTTCTGGTTATCTTGTCACAGCTCTTATCCAAGCAGGTAAGCAATTATACCACAGAAGAGTTCAAGATGACTCAAGCACAAGTGGCATTTCCAGGCCATGGAGTGGTTCTCATTACAGGGCTTTCCTCACTGCACATATCAGAGGATCATCTTCCTGAGCTTCTTGTCCAAAGTCCAACTTCCTTTCAGAAAGGGCTCCATAACTGGGCCTAGCTGCCTCCCAGCAGTCTTTCTTTGAATTCTCCCTGCTTGTCCTCCTGCACTCCTGAAAACCTCTTCTTAACCCTTGCTCAACCTCCTTCTTATTGCCCATACTATAGCCCTCCCTCCAATCCCACTTTTAATCCAGGTGTCCTGTTCCTGCAGGAAGTAAACAGCAGTCTCTGCTCTCACCAACAGTGGATCTGGGCTCTCTGCTAAGCTCTACAATCATGGAGAGCTTTTTAACAGACTTGCCACTTCAGTAACCCCGTCAGGTGTTGCTGGCCCAGGATTCTTCACTCCACATAAAGTTTCCTAGCATGCACTTTCAAATTAGCAGTTTTCAAAGTTAAAGGGAATACGTTATATTGTATGAATAGTATGAAATATTTTTTATATTTCATATTTCTTCTAGCCTAACCTGGAATGCTCATGGTATCAGCAAGTGTAAACCAAATCTGCATCATTATGGTTTGTCGGTCTCCATGTGTGGCACTTACTCCATTTCCCTTCCTCCTCCATGTGCTCTCTTCCTCCCCATGCTACATACCCAGCTGTCTTTCATACACGTACACATCCAACAATGCAGACGGTTTTCCTGAAAATGACAGGTCTTTGCAACATCCCCAGATATTAGCCTTATTAACCAAAGAGCTGAGGATAGGTGGAAAAATAGTGCTTTAGCTCTGCCCCCTTTATTCACTCTCCCCTAAGCAAGATCATCAACGGGTAATGAGCTGACAGGTTTAGCAAAGATGGGTGAAAACCACAACTTTTGGGTAGTTTTTAGGAAGATGGGTGTAGAAACAGAATTAAGGAAAAAAACATGGACTTTAATGATGAAAAGTCCATTTTTATGATTAAAAAATTCTTCCATCCAACACATATTCTTATCCATAAGTCTGGCAAGCACTGCTTTTTTGCAGCCAGACTCTTCACTTTCACAGAAAAGTGCTCCATCTATACCCCCTGAGGCAATGCAGGCCCAGAAGCTAGGAAAATAGGTAAAGTGACGGTAGGGAATACAGAGCATGTTATGTGTGTTCAATCATATCTGTGTATCTCCAATACATAAACTTATTAAATTATATACTTCAAATACAAATTGACAATTGGCTAAAAAGAACAAAATAAAACAATAGACACCCCCCTTCCCCCCAACGACAGTTCAGTTCCATTTTCACTTACCTCCAAAAGAAGCTGGAATCCCTCTCTTTTCTTGATTTCCTCCACTAGATATCTGTAATTAAAAATGTAGGGTTTTAAAGCATAGAACAAAACAATACATAGAGACAACAACAAAAAAGGTCTTGAAGACGTATATACTTTTTTTCCCCTTTCTTTTTTTTTTTTTTTTTTCTTTTTTTCCCCCCCTCTAAAGAAACCATAGAGTTAAACCTCATTTCTACCTGCTGTGAAAATGCAGTAGCTATCAGCTCCTGGAAACAAATGAAGGCTACAGCCAGACAAGGAGCACTGAGGAGAGGCCAAATTCTGTCCTCAGGCACAGATTTTCAGTGGAGCCACATGGCACAAATTGATCCTATTTGCATCAGGCTGTGAACTTTCTCAATGCAAATTTCCATTGAAGCTGCTCTCTACAGATTAATTCCTCCATCTCTTTTTCTCAAGTGCTGCTGCTATGCTGCCATGTTATTTCATGGTCACCCTGACATTTCTTGCACTACTATTGTCACTAGGACCTCTTAGTTTAGCCCAGAATTTAAAAGTTTCCACGTACTTCGAGCCCAGCAATTTTCCCAGTGCTGCCTTGTTCCACACTGTACACAACAGCGCACGTTTCCATTCAGTGAGCCGCTGCTGGTGCACAATAATCCCTGGGCATCCTATGCTAACTATGCATTGAAGTATTTTTTTTTTCTCTTTCACCTGTCAGTCTGAAAAAACACAGAAGCCTTCAATGGGAAAACAGGTTTAAATCAAACCTTCGGATCCAAACAGCTTCAATTTATAGACGTTTTTTAAAACATGACCTCAACTTTGCCATGGCACACATCACACAGGAATTCTGAAGCAAACAGGACACTTTGACATAGCTGGGACTTCTCTCTTTATTCCCCCCTCAAAGACTTCCCAAGGAAAACTCCAAAGAAATCACCTCAAATTCACACAGCTTTTCCATTTCAACAGAATTTTAGTCTTCTACATGAAGATTTTGCTGTCTAACAGTAATAAAACTGAGACAGTTAAACTACTGATTGTGTACAAATCTGTTCTCTTGTTGCATTTATTTGGCATTTTCCTGCCTGCAACTGCATTACTGGTCATCACACAAATAATTCTTTTATCCAGTACTCGAGGAAGAAAAATATTGTCAAAATAACCCCCCTTGGTCCCATCCACATGCCTGAAACCTGCCCCCACAGAGACACCTCTAGCACAGTTGTATCTGCAACGCCTGCTATTCGGCAGACGTGCTGCAGAAACAGGTTGGCTAGGGAGGCAGTAAACAATACCCTAGATGGTACACATTTTTCAAAACAGAGCATGGGGAGTTGTCACGCTGTTTATCATTAACAAGTATTGTGTGTGTGACTCATTACCTCTTAGCACACATCCCTGCAAAATGATTGCTGTGGTACGGTGCTAGTTCCCATGACACACAGCTCTATGGGTTGCGCTGCACTGTGCGCTGTTGAAATGTTTCCTCTCACTATAATAAGTTGAGGTTCTGTGTCTTTTCTGCCATGACCATTTAGATCCTACTGTGTTCATTTGTTTGTTACCTGGCTGTTAGTGCCCACGCTACTGTCTAGGTTGAAAGAGAGCCATGCTGAAAGGTAAGTAGGAGGCTAGCTATCATGTGAGCGTGTTGGGGGGATCCTATTTCTGTAGGGGAATTGTCTTAAGTAAGACAAGCTCAGTGCTTTTGTCCTGCTGATTAGAAGATACCGGTCTGTGCCATAAAACCAACATTCAGTAAAATCAGCAGGCTATTCACAAGACAGTGGCCCTCTATTATTTTTTAGTAAATCATGAAAAAGAAACCTACGTATGATCACCTTTTTTTTTTTTTTTTTTTTTTGGAGATCCTGAATTGTTAGAGCTATTCTACAATGCTTAATACTCTTCCCTCTTACCACAAGTGCCTCGGTTTTCATACGACCATCCAACATAGGATATCTGATGTCGGTCAAGCTCACAACACTGTTAATCGTGTTCTTAACTACATTGCCAATAGCCTAAAAAGGGAGCCATTAGAAAATCCATCAGCCATGATTTATCTTGCCAGGACCATTTGATGGCAGTGGAGCAATTTACTCTGTGCATCTTTCCACAGTTGACAGTGGAGTTTTATTATCGTGTCACGGTTGTAGAATGTCAGAAGGGCTTGAGTCTCAGTGAGGACTGGAGTGCACAGAGAAGTGGTATTTGCTATGATTAAGCCTTGCAGAAAATGAGGGGTGGAGATCTGCCATGAAAGTAGACATATGTCTGCTAAGAGTGGGTGTCAGAAGACAAATCAGAAGAACTGCAAAGATGCTGAAGCATAAAATGCAGAGGTGGTTATAGTTGTATTCTAAAAGCAGTTTACTTCTATTTTCTTTTTAGTGTACTTCATAAAGCAACATCCCTGCATCAAAAAAAATTGGGAAAAAAAAACCAGCAAAACATTTTCTGAAGTGATCAGCAGGATGCTCTACTGTAGGTATTATAAAAATAACCCTTTCCAAATAGGTAGCATCACAATGTTCCTGGGACATCTAATACACTGAAAACATGATTCATCTCCTGAACAAGAAGAAATTAATGGACTAGCCAATAAGCAAAGTTTGATGCAACAGAAACACATGCCTGCAATTACCCCAAAACCTTTGAAGCTCTGCCTGGCCATGGAGGAAAAAAAAAAAGTAATCTTGCTCTTAAGTTCTATAGTCAGTAGACTAGTTCCAAAATTAATCCAGGTCTGTGTTCAGGAACGCTGAAATACTGTCTATGCAACATCAAAGGAAAACCTACTGTAACAAATCAGGAGAAAGGCTGCACAGCTGTTGAGTAGTTAGGAAACCTGGCATAGTGCCCAGTAAATCTGACGCCTCAGCTGCAAAATGCCCCTGTCCATGCAAACTCAAGATAGCAATGCAGCTACTGTAAAGAATATACTTCATCAGATAATGACTAAGAATTAAATTTCTTCTTAAAGAAAAAGAAGAAAAAAAAAAAAGAGAGACAACCCAGTCACTCCTTAGAAGCACTGCCAGCTGAATCCTAATGTTCAAAGAAAGTATTGATCCCAGAAAGGTCATTAATCACTACACTCTCAGTTAAATGACCTTGGCCAGTGACCTTGATAAGGCTGAATTCTCCTACTGATAGTGGAATGAATTACTTACTCTGTACAGACACAGAACAGTACAATGCTTTGGAACAAAAACAAGGTGCAATTTAACCAGAAGATATTAAGGAGCACTTAACCAGCCAAACATTGAGTGGCTTTAAAGAAATAAAATAGAGAAAAAAGCCACAGCTCATTTGGGCTTTTCTGGTTTTGCCTCTTTTTTTTTATTCCTTTCTAATCCACTCTGGGTTTAGGTCATGGGTATTTTTACCTTTTCTTTAAGTGACTTCATTAAAGTGAGACTATTCCTTTAATTTGCACTGGAGTAAACATTCAATTATTTCCGACTTTGTAGGTCATATAAAAAATAAAATGGCAATACGATATGGGTGACTGTTTTTCAATATTAATGATTTGACTTATGGTAGCATGTAACTAGCCCAGGAATTGGTGAAGATTTCATTGTGGTTTATCTTGTACAAATTCTGAACAAATATGATACTTCAAGTGAATTGTTTTTAATGGGTCATTATCTTACTTCAATATTATTTCTTCTATCAGAAGACAAAACAACCTGTGTATGGAAGTTTCTTCCCAGAAACTGAGACATCACCATCACTTTAGAAACACCTTCTAGCAAGAATTTTGCAGAATTCACTTGTGAATCTCAGTTCTGCAAGACCAAAAACTTGGTAAAATTGAACAGGGCAAATGAGGGGAAGATCACAAGAAAAAGGTGCTTCAGTCCCTAACAGCACATACCATAAGCATTAAGAACTTCAGCAAACTTGTGGAGAAAAAACAAGCAGTATCTCAGAACAAGATGACTTCATATACCTCTACTACATCTTAACATTAACAGTGTCCTCATACGAATTTCCCCACATCATCGTCTTTCTGCTTTTCCCTAGTCATGAGGAATGAAGTGAACAGAAGAATGGCTAATTCGCTTCTTGCTAGACACAGCTCAGAGCCTGGCACATAGGGGTGCTTTTACATTAACACCAGAAGACACAGTTACGAGTTGGAAAAGGGTGTATTGGTAAACCTGTGCTATGTCTGGTTCAGATAACATAAATGTTAAACAATGTAGATCGATGGTCTAATTTGGACTTCTATTTTACCAACATCTATGCTTATTGCTAAAAGTAATAATTACTATTAAATATTGTAGCAAATGTAGTAACACTAATTATTATTGCTGTTAGTTCCTCCTATTATACACAAACAAAAGGAGAGGGGAAAAAAGTAACAATGTGGTCTGCTCCAGGATAGGGAGCATCAGCAGCGTCAACATTTCAGTCAATTAAACAGGCTAGACATATTCAAAATTGTGAGGTGGTACCTAGCCAAAGCCAGTGCCCTGTTTACTCTCTCCTCGAGGCCTGTTGTTCCCAATGCTTTCCACATCAGCCAGAATTTGAATGCATCCGGACGCCTGCTGCACTGAATAGACTTGTCGCCAGTGTCATAGCTGACATCATAGAACTTGTCCTGCTGGAACAGGTATGCAGCCTTGGCAGAGTAACACTTCTTCAGGAGGCCCTATTAGAAACACAATCGAGACTTAGATTGTTGATAAGCATTTTCAAACCTTTTTATGTTCACAAACCAAAGCCTTTTTTTCCTGTCTGTACCAACTGCTCAGTAAAACAGAACTGGATGTGCAGGAAAGTATCCAAAGCTTATGGTGTGGTTTAAGAATCCTGGATGAACCTGAATTCAGTGAAGTCAGCACTGACAATAAGGAAACTTTTTTGTTATTATTTTCTTCATAATGTCACTGAAGACTAGCAGGTTGAAGAGGAATTCTGACTCAGATCTCAAGAAACGATGAAAGTGGGTACCACAGAAACAGTTGCCCAAAGACATACATGGGTGAGAAAGAGGGAGGAGAAGGAGTAGCCTATGTTCACTGCTCCAGTCTATAGATTGGAAGAACAACCCCTGAGGAGCTTCCTACATGTCCACACATGGCTCAATCTATTCTTTCTTTTTCAAATGAAGAACTTTATCTATGGCACAGTTACTTGCAGGTAGGCAAGACTTTAGCCCCAAGAAACAAATGTTTAGCCCTTACCAGAAAATAAAGTCACTAAGGATTTAGCATAGGCTATCTGACTGTTTGAGAGGAAACACCACAAGGAGATAAGTACAGCCCCAATGTTTGTCTCTCTTCACAGTTCAGATAATTTTAATATTTGAAAATAAACCTCAGAAAAGGTACTTTAGCATACTCTAATTATAGTTTGTTAATGAAATTATTTTTATTCAGCAATCTCCAGCCTCCAACTTCTGAGAGGCTGCCTGGGCAGAGATGAGCAGCAGAAAACAGACAAAGATAAAGGAGTAACGTGGCAAGTTCCAGCAAAGAACAAAGCTGGGAACAGAAAGCACAGAGACTGTTATATGTTTAAAGGTGCAGGGGAAGAGAAGAGGCATAGGACTGGCCATTGGCTGAAGAATGAAATATCGAAGTATACTCTGTAATACTATGAAGTAGAGAAGGGCTGGCAGAAAGCAAGTTACAAGAGCAGAGATGAGGGTGACCCTACAAGGAGCCCAGGAGACAGAAAACATTGTAGATTTGTCAGTGATATTAAAAGTGGGTAAGAAAAATAAACCACAATCTATAAGATAATACTAGAATAGAAATTCAGATGAGGTTAAAACAATGGCTACAGCATCTGATTCAGATCTGCAAACATATATTTAAGTGACAGTCTAACCAGAAGTCTTCTGTGCAGAACAGACCAAGGAACAGAAGTGGACAGCATGACAGAAGTTGCTAAACAGTATCTCAGAGAGCACAATTCATTTTCCAATTCAACATCACTCTTCAATTTAAACCAACTGAAAAAGCATTTCACATTTCATCTTTTTTTCTGCATCTGCTGCAAGTCTGATTTTAAAATGGCAAACAGTATCTGACATCACTCTTAATCAGTGTCATATTCCCATAACAGAGGTACAATTCTTGATCTACATTACGATATGCTATTGGTAACTTTGGAACTAGCAATAAAATAAAAAAGGTCAAGACAAAAAAATTCCAAAGGAGAAATAATCCACGGCATATGCATAACATATCTCCCTCTCTCCTAGCCGTTTCAATTCCCTCCATCAATACTGAAAACAAAACAAACAAAAAACCAACCTGTGCACCTATTCATAGAGCACAAAATGAGAACACCAAAGGTTTCTCCGCAACTTCTGTAGGGGTTTGTCAATCCCATTGTAATTCACTGGTTTGCAAAAAGGACAGCAAATTCAGTCTGAACTCTTTAGCCACAGGACCAGCATATTCAGCCTTGTGAAATGACATTTTATGTGACAGCTTGGGAAAAAAAGGGGCAGCAGCTGCTCTCCCTCTGCAGTCATCAGAGTGATAATGTGCTGCTGCAGCACAGGGTAGCTGTAGCTGGAAAGCCAATGCTGGGTGCAGTTTTTTGCAGTATATAAGATTCTCACATCTACTTTCCAACTTTCTCAGAAAAAGAAAGGCAAGAGATGACATTAGAAACCAAAGAAAAGTCAAGCACTGAAGCATCCATCCTTTACAGTTTTTCTACAGCTTTGTGTTCTCTGGCTAGCAGCTGCACAACAGGAACAGGAGTCTGTCTGTCAAGCCATTGTGCCCTATTCATTTAGATTTCCATAACTTGATTTTCAGGGGAAATACAAGTTTACTAGACATGGTATTTAAAAAAAAAAAAAAAAAAAAAAAGGCAGCAATATCCACAAATTTAAGTTAATTGCTTTGTCTCTTACTGACATTAAAATTTTGCAGTGTTTCTGCAGTGAGTGTATAGCAGGGTTGATCAATGTGGGACTATCTTCTGCCTTATCAGAATGTAATACAGTTGCACAGTAGAGGACATCACAGGATATTAGTTCCCCTCATGCCTGTCGTCTGAGAAATAATAACTTTTGTTTGTCACAAGAAATCTAAACTCAGTTGGTAATATTACAGAAAGACTGAGAAGTTCACCTAAGATCACAGTACAGCTGCAGAACTTCATAGTTTAAAAACAAATGCTCTAGAGTGAAAACGCAACAAGAACAAGTAGTTCAATATCTCTGAGTGAACTCAAATTCCTGGGAACATATTTCATTTAAAAAAAAAAAAAAAAGTGGGTACTGTCCTACTCTCCTGGTGCATCCAAAGCTGACAAGATGTGCTGGTTTGATGATCCTTTTCCATCTGCTTATCTTACTAATAATGCAACACGCTCAAGAAATCCTGCTGAAGATATTGTCTACTGTCAATCTCCAGGGGCAAGTACAGTGACATGCTCCAGCATGTCAGTAGAGCAGACAGGAGAAGAAACAAAAATCACGCTTTCCGAGAGAGAAGGAAATATGCCAGACCAATGCAAGAAGCAAGGTGGAGGAGAAAGAGAAGGGAAGAGAAAGGGAATGTTGCAGAACAGAGTTTGGGCAGGGAGGATAACAGAAGAGGAAAAAAATCCAAGATAAATTTTATGTTCAAGAAAGCAATTACTCCTTGATCACTGCCATCTCAGAAGTAATAGACTTAAACATACTGAAGACATAAAAAGTCATCTCAGTTTTCCTAGTCAAATGATGGAAAAGTAGAAGGGGAAAAAAAAAAAAAAAGGAAAAAAAAATGCTTTCTAACTCAATATTCTCAGTCCCAAGAAGACCCCAACAGTTTTCCACACAGTAACTGAGCTGCTCCATCTGTTCAGAAGAATTGCAAAAACTTCATTAGAACTGCCCCATTTGACAAGTTTGAGATTCTTTCTTCAGCATCTTTTATCTTTCGACCCTTTGTACAGAGACTAGTGGTAGTTCTCTGCCTTATACTGGGGCTGTTAAAGCTTCGAAAATGGAAATACTATTTTCATGGAGGCCCCAGTCCACTATGAAGTTTCAAATAGCCTTTGGTTTTGATGAAGTCTATGGATAATTGCTGTGTGTTCTAATTAATGTCAAATAAATGAATAATTATTGATACTGAAATCAGTATATAAGAGCTCGTTTCATAATTCAACATATTTTTCTCATTGAACATACTTACCTACAGCATGCCTTCTGATCTCTTTCCATTTCTATTGCTAGTTAAAAGTGAATTTCAATTTCATTAACAAAACATCTTTTTCCCCAAAACAAACATCTTCCTGATTTGCCTCATCTGAAGCAATAAGGATAATCTTTTGAATGGCATACTTGAAAATTCTCAAAAGCAGTGCAGTTCAAAAGGCCTGTAATTCACTTCAAGAGGTGAGAAGGAGCTCTCAGTTGTCCTAACCCCAAGCAGAAAGGAATGGGAATAGAGTATTTCCTGCAGCTGCCCTGGAAAGGAATCAGGGAAGTAGACATCTTTGTGATACTGCTAATGATGAGGAAGAAATTACACTGTAGAGGGCTACCATGATCACCTCAATCAATTATATTCTGTGCTAAACTGGGATTTCATTAGCTACATTCTTTGAGACTTTATTTTTAACTAATAAGTGAAAATTCTGCTCATTACCTAGAATTGATTGCTAATTACCTAACCTAGTGCTACACTCTAACGAGTCACAGTACTTTGGTGTTGGTGATAAATATTAGTTCTCTATTTATATGGTGATAATATTCACATTTATATGGATTATAGCAAGGACAAATGGGAGCAGCGCTGTGGTCTTAAGGGTGTATGTACAACCCAAGACTGATTCAAAGCATTTTAAGAACATATAAGAACAAAGTTGACTCATTAATGTTTTGAGACTATCGGTCCATCTAGCTTTGTGTTTAAACAGTCACTGCAATTCACGCCACAGCAATACAAGTGTCTTCTGAGTAAGTCACTTATTACAGAAGTGCTGAAAGTTACTCAGGGTATGGCAGTGAAAAAGGGATAGCTGTGCATTTCTTGAGTGCTTTAAGCACTGAAGAACTACTGTCATTGATCTGAGCTTTTACAGAGGATTAACCAATCTCTCTTTCCCTTTGGTGAAAAGGCTTCTCCCTTCTAATCAAGTCAAACACGTATTTCTCTTTTCTATCTCTACCTTATTTGGAAATCATTACCATTTTTTTTTCACTAAGGCTAGAAGATACTCTTTTATCAGCATTTCACTGCAGTTTATCCTTTTTTTAAAAAATCTGTATAGGAAAATATTTAAATGCAATGTTTCATTCTAATAACCTAGCTGCCATGTCTTAAGCCTATTAACACTGCTAAACCACATAGCTTTATTGATGCTATGTGAAAAAAAAAAACCAAACCAAACAAAACCAGTCACTATTACCTTTGCTAATGGACAATCAGGGTGTTAACTGCTACATTAGAAAGGTGATGATTCCTTCTAAAGATTATCTTTTCATACATAAAGTAAAATACCAAGCTTGGGCTTGTTAAACAATCTATACGTTAAAAAAAAAAAAAGAAAAGAAAAGAAAAAAAAGGAAAAAAAAGAGAGACAAACTGTTTCCAAATGGACATCAAAGCAAATGGAAAGACAGGACAACAAAACTTCTTTAATCAGACCTTCAAAGGGAGCCAGGGCTTGATTCACAAATGGGACTTAATGTCTATGCCTAACATTTTGCTGCTCTGATTTCTTGCAGAATTCACCACTTCAGAAACTACCTGAAGTTCCTTGAACATTCACTAGCAGAGCAATATGTGCCAAACTTCCAGCTCCCACTGAAGCTTCCTAAGCACAGTGTGAAGGAATTATGTTCACATATAAATGTATGCTTCACCTGCAGCTACATGTATTTATGTAATTTAGGAGTGGTGGAACAAGCTCCAAAGCGAGGAACCAATACACGTACTCTTCCATTCTTACTGGCGTGCAAATAGCATTTTTAATGGGAAACTGGGTCCAGCTGCCTGCTCCAGATCTGGTATGGAGATGACGAAAGTGAAGCAAGGCCTTTCTGTCCAAGTGTCTTAAATATGCATTTAATCTTTTTTTCTTAAAATTTTATATACCAACACTTTAAAAAAGCTGATAAGAAAGTACTCAAATTTGTATGTTCTTCTGTTTGCATATAAAGACTGCACTGGCACGCACACAAAACACGTAAGTACCAATTTTCCAGGAATTAAAGACAAAGTACAATGTGCTCTCCTCCCCATGCAGAGAAGTCTTGTACTTTCCTGAATGTGTCTCACTGTACAACAGGATCTGATTGTATGATCAGTAATACTTGTGTTTTCACCCCTCAATGACCTAGAATTCAGCTCTACAGGTATTTCCAGCTGTGATTTAGAAGTGGAATAGGATTGCTCTATCAGATATTACACTCCATGGAAGAAGAATACAGAAAGGCTGCCAGAGTCCTGAAGTTGGAATAGTGTTTGTACAGTGACTCTAAATGCCAGGGCAGCTAGAATATTTCATTCCTCTCTGTTTCCTTCCTCTTTTTTCCTGAGAAATTTCCACTATGCAACCCAAGTAGTCTAATTATTACCTGAGGCTATATCTATGTACTGGGTCTAATTAGTTAAAAATATAGCACTGAATTCTTCCCAAGCCTGCAATCAAGACACCACATTAATCTTAGTCAATAACTTCATTCTGCTTGTTTTTCATCCTGGAATAAAGATAAAGTGATGGACAGGTAGTCCTGGAATCTAATCCTCTTTAATCCCACAGACTCTAGTCTAAGGAAATGAGGAGGCACACTTCTCTTTCCTGTCCTGCCATGTCTCACCCCTGACTTGGAGCAATCGGCTCTCCAAGAGAGCACTGATTAGCATCAACGCTCTTTGGTCCTCATCAGGACTTCATCTTACTACCAGGAGTTAGTAACCAATTATATGGACAGCTAACCACCAGGAGCTGAATGGAAACTATCAGCTGTTTTGACAGAGATTTATAAAAGTGATTTACAAACCATGGCCACAAAATAGTGATGCAAACCTCAGGGGTTCCATATCCTCATGATGTTCAGTCATCCATAACCTATGAAGTATAAGCTAAAATTCAACCCTGATGGTGGAGAATGAACATAAGCTTTAGCAGGGCTGAGTTTGGTATGGGGCTTGAAATAACTAACCTCTTACTGGTTTCTTTATTAAGATAGAAGAATTCCACAAAGATACAAGCAGGGACTTTTACCACATTGCAGACTCATCTCACTTTTGTGCCACTTGAGATCAGACCTCTGTTGTTTGCTTGCTACACCTTTTAATTAGTCATGGCTTTTGGAAAGCCTAAATCACCCTGGTGGTGAGGAAGAACTAGTAGAGTGAGGAAAGAAGGCTCAGCACCTTTACCCGCATGTGCTCTGACTCCTATTCCTCTCCTTTCCCACTCTGGTGCACCCACGTAAGGGGATGTGAAGAGGAGCTCTGCCTACTTTAAACAGAGATGCAGTACTGCTGCAATCCCAATGGATGACAGCTATTCTGATGGCTTTGATGAGCTCAGTGCTTAAGTGCTGCAGACCCATGTGATAGAATACTCAATTCTGAATGCAAATCGTGTACAGAAGTTAACTAGCAAGGGCACCAGCTGCAAAGTTTGACCACTGGTGAGTACAGTGACTTGGATCAGTTTGACCCCACTCCCTTATTCACCCTTTATTAATTTTGTGGTGAAATTCAAAATAATGTCATTCAGCCTTTGCACTGCAGTGTAGTAAAACTGACTTGCAGTTGTTTTTTAATTATTTCCACTTCCGTATTACAGCAATGACAGCCTACTGCATTAAAGAAAAAAAACAAAAGGACAGGAGGACTTACAGAGTTGTCTTTCACCAGAAAAGCACAGCACTGGATTCCTGCCAACAGCATTTTATGGGGATTCCAGGCGACAGAATCAGCCCTGTGAAATTTACAAATGGAGAAAGGGAGGTGGAAATTGCACCTATAATCATGGGTACTAGGGAATCAAAAATGGCCAAACACAATCTAAGCAGACAAATCAGATTCCCCGTTTTCCCACACACACACCCATAGGTTCAGAAATCTCTCCAATTAATAGTAATACGTGTTTTGGAAAATGCAACTCTCATGGATGCCACAGGCCACACAACTTTCATCTCAGGCCCTGGTAAATGTGCCCATGAACTAAACTGACTTACCTGTGGATGCCATGAAGAAGTTTGCGATGCTTCCTTGATATCAAAGCCGAGCCACCCCAAGAAGCCTGTTGGAACATTTATAGAGCCAAGACAATATTATTTGTATAAAGTTCTTTTGATAACGGTTCAACTAATAGTTTCTGAAGATGCTTTATCTCATTTAAAATTTAGTTTACTACATGGTCAGTGGGCTAAACTTTACCTTTAGTATCATCTACTGAAACAAAGACGGCAGCCTGGGACTATGCCTAAAATGGAGGACCTGATGGTTTGTGCCACTATGTGAGCCAGAAACTACACTGTCCCTTCTGTGTAAGCAAGAGCATGAACTCAAGTGTCCCTGAATAACCAGACCCATTCCTGATACTGAATCAGAGGTGCTTCCTTTCCGCAGCCTAAACCTAAGCAGTGGGAGCAGAAAGCCCCATTTTGCATATCTTCCTCCTGCTAGCTGTTTCCTTTGCAAGACATTCACAAGGGAAACTGAGCACAGAATGATAATCTCTGCCAATTGCAAAGTTCAGGCTCAGATTTTCCATGGAGTTTGGATATGAAAAGCAAAGTCAGTGAGTAGGCAATAGCAGCATTTCTTTTACCAGCAATTCAACTGACATTAAAATGGAGTAAGACTCACCACATCTCCCTCAGGTCATCTAAGAACTATGTGTGTGGTCTAAGAGTCATTTAGGCCTTCTCTGTAGTGAAGAGATCTCCACTGAAACTCCTTATCGAGTGTCATCTTATCTATTCTAGATACCTGTCTTTGGGTGACACCTTTTGCAGATATCTCTCTCCATGGACTATAGAAGGAACCTGGGTAACAAGCTTATATTGCCCAAGTTTAACTTCTGGACAGCTGGAGTCAGGGAAGGTGATTCTCATCCATGAATTCTGCAAGGATCATATTTCACACACCAGCTGCTATGAATTTTCAGTTCTCAAACAATAACATTTGTCCATGGGGGCGGGGTGGGGAGAACATACAAAAAACGGTAGACATGTCATACAGTGCATTTGAAAAATAATTATTAAATATAAAAAAAAGGATTTTCAATGTTCATGCAGGCAGAATCCACTTGAACAAATCTCCTGTGATGTTAGAAAGGCTCCTCAGAGACAGACAGGGGTCATCAGTCCACCAAACACACCTGGACTCAGCTTATTTAAAAAAAAAAAATCATACATTTTGGGCTAATGAAGAAGAAATCACTGATGTGAAGATTCCTGATCTAAGCATGGAGAACACATGCTTGTTTGACTTTTGTTCTTTTTTTGCTTGAAAGAAACAAATGTGATAGCTGATCTATGAATTTAGCATCAGTATTTGCTTCATAGGCCATACCTTAGGAATAAGATCTGCTATCTCTGGGAGACAGTAACGGTAAAGGCTCACAAGGCAAATGAAAGGTTAATAACGTGTCTTAACACGTCGTTCTCATTAATGCAGTACATTAATGCACCACATCATATTTTACGTTGTCATGCTCACAACACCCTTGCTGAGGAAAGGGCTGCTGCTCAATCTACAGGTGGGATTTAAGGCAGGAAATTATTTGCCTCAAACTTCACAGTAATCCTGTGACAGAACCAGGACTGAAACTGGGTTTCTCCAGCTAGCCCAAACTAGCCATGTTATGGGAGGACAATCAAACTAATCTTCCTATTCATAGACAGATTTTACTCTTCTCATTCTATGATTTAATAAAGTCAAAATAGTCACTAAGTTATTCCCTGATTTTCATAATTCATAAGCAACCCACTGAAATATAATAAATCTTTAAAAAATTTGCATCCAAAGGTGTCTGTATTTGAAAAAGTTGACATTTTCATACTGTCTCTGAAAAAGAGGACTAGAGAGGCCCTCAAGAGGTCATCTCAACAGTCTGCCACCCCGAAAGGCAGGATCAGCTGTATCCATCTCATTTCTGTCAAACACTTGTCTTTTCTAGAGATTATTAATCAATGAACACACCTAGCTTGTGATTAGCATCAAAGTGAAAAATAAGGTGCAGAGAGACATCAGCAATTGCTGCCTCCACAGCACTGCTTTCTGCCTTTGTTTTAAAAATTACTGCTGGAGATCTGGAAGAGAGGGATGATAGCAGTGGAGATCTAGGCCTCTTCACCACCTTTCAATCTCTCCTTGAGACTCAGTTCTACAAGATTAATTTGTGCTCCATGCTTCTTTACCCAGTTCAGAGACCAAGCACTTAAGAATCCAGGGCTGGCAAAAACCCAAAAACAAACAAGAAGGCACCTAAGAAGACAGAGAATCACTGGCTTTGTCTGGTTTTAAAGACCTCTTATGGTGGGGGCTGCACAACTTAACCACTTAATTTGTGATTAATAGTAAGAACCCTACTGATTTAAAGTGTCAGTCCTAAACAGTGCTACCTCTTGTCATACCTGCAGTGGTCAGGGGAACAGATTATTCCTTTTTGCAGCAGCTTTTAAAGCATCTGTAGACTATTACGCATTGTCTCTGTCCTTTCTAGTTTAAATAACATCAGTGCTTTCAATCCTTCCTCATTGGTCATAATTTCTAGACATGGTTCTGTTTATCCTCACTGCTTTACTATTTTCTAATCTTTCTCCTGTAGGTCCTTAACCTTTTTGAAATGTAGCTTTTTATTTGGACACAATCTAGATAAAGCAGATGGAGCACCAAGCAGAAAGAGAGAATTATTTTATGTATCTTCTTTATTCAATTCTGAAAGACATTTAACCCTATTTAAAAATGCTTACAGTTGCTGATTTGTGATATACTGCAAACCTCAGATCTTTTTCTGAAGATCTGTTGTCTAGCCAACAATCCCCAGACTGTGTTTGTGCAGTTGATTATTACAGCTTAAACTTAGAGCTCTATCTTTATTGAACTGTAGCCTAGTTTTTCCACTTTTTTTCTCCAAACTGTCAAGATCTCTTTGATTTCTAATCCTGTCCTCCCACTGCCTCTTGCAGCAGTTTTATGTCAGTTTCAAATTTAGTCAGTGTATTCTTTTTCACCCAAGTTATTAATGAAAATACCAGATAACTTCCAACCTAGGATGGACCTTTGTGGAATCCTGATCAAAATTTTCTCCCCTTTAAGCACTGAACCACTGGTAACTGTTCTCTGGGTATGATTTTCTAGCCAGATTTTCACTCACTACCACAGCTGCAGCTTGGCACGTTTCTCTGCCTTTCCGATGAGATATTGCAAAGCCACAGTAAAGTTAACTGCTTCTCCTCTATCCATGAGACTATGGAAGGAAGGTAGATTGATCAAACTAGATCGACACATTTTGTTTATGACAAATCCAGATGAGAGTAATGCAGGGTAGCTCAAAACACAAAGATTATCACCTGTATCCCATGCAATGTAATTGGTAACTAGGTATGAGAAAATTACTGTGTTTCATATGCAACAAACTGCTTACAGCTAAATGATGGGAATCACAGTGTTCACAGTGTGATTAAAGTAACTACTTAAGCACAGGCTAATAGGTCAAACCTGATTTTCTGTACTGGCCATAAGAAAAAAAGTCAAAGTAAGGACCAGCAGGGAAGAAATACTCATACATAGTATTTAAAGCTACATGAACACAATACATGACATACGTAAGTGCTGGAGCTTGAGTGCATATTGATGATGCAAAACAAGTCATTAAGAAAGGCATCATAGATGTATGACAGAATTCAATAAGCAACTTGAATGTGTGTATGAATACTGTGATGTGCACAAAATAAGCCTGGTTATAGTCTCTGCACTTAGGCTGTTGAATGGCTTGATTGCTGAGACAGTTTGGGCTTATTGGTATCATCTTCTTAAAATAACTTTTTCTTTAACTCCCTTTTCCTCTTTAGGTTTGTCTCCGTGTGAGAGCTTATCTACTATTTCTGACTTTATTGAAATTTATCTTCCTGAAGCCCACCGATTTTATGTTGACGTTCTCCCTTTTGCCCTTCCTAAGAATCATGAGCTTTATCATTTCATATTTAATGAAAAGAGTCTCCCTAAGGCAAACATATCAATCTTTGGGATCAGAAAATATTCTGAAATGAGATACATCTGTGTAAATCTGGAAATAACACCACTGACATTCATATAAGATATTCTTATAAACAGCTCTTGAGGCCATTTGCAGTAGATAATCCCGATTCCCATGAAAGATACACGAGAAGTCCTAAATTAGACAGAACTTTCCCTGTTTTTTAATCTTTGCTTTAATTGTACTGTATCTTTTTTACCTCCAAAGTTACAGCAGGCCCAAACAGCAGTACTCACTTGCTGTAACTCATAAATAACTGCATTTATGTTATATGATTGCATAACGTGTAAATCATTCAACAAGAAACCAGGCCTTTCAGAGGAACGTAGATCCTCAAAGCTTTCAAAAATACTATATTCTTGCCTATAAGGCTAGAAGGAGGCAGGCTTGCTTAAAAACAAAGAAAAAAAAAAATCCAACTCTTCACTATGTTTCTTGTACACTATTTCTGAATGGCAGATGCCTGGTCTCACAGTACCTTTTTGCATATTATTCTAGTAAACTTATTTCTAATGGTGCTGTGAGTGAAAAAAGGTCACATTATGAATTACAATCTGCTCATTTTACCATAGCACATTTGTATATACATGTATGCCTGATGTCACTCACATAGAAAGCTTTGTGTCTTTTCCCCATACCCTGTTCTCATATAAATACAGCTAGAAACTTTAAACAAAAAATAAAGAAACATCCTTCCACTCAACTCTTCATAGAGGGTGAAACAAAAGATGGAAAAAATACTGATAGAACTCCTGAGAACCACTGAGAGGTTCATAACATGAATCACATCTTAACAGAACAATTGCTTTTCCAGACCATAAACCCAATTTATTACTGGACATTTGTCCTTCTACTAGGAATCAATTAACATCTGACAACTACAGTCACTGTTAAAAAAAAAATTAACTTTAAGATATTGACTGACGTTTTTACCTTAGTTTAACATGAGGCAAAACTGGAAGAAGAAAGTTAATTCTTTACAAAACACTATCAACTGCCTATGAAGTATATAGTTCAGAATATGGCCCAGGCTCATCCCACCTAATTTTAGTGATTCAGCTACAGGGAGTATGTTAGAAGACTACTCATAGTCCTCCTACAGCCATTGGAGATGGCTCCAGCCATGTCTATTCAGCTCACCTAAGATCCAACACAGATTCTGAATACATCACTCTTTCCACCGACTGTATGCAGACACGCATGAGACTAGCGCCTAATGCTAACCTACGCTTCTGCTGAAAATCATCTGTGTCATTCTCACCAGCACACAGCTATGAGGAGGCTTGGCAGGCACTTTAAATACTAGGGCTAAATTCTGCATCTTTACCTCCAAGTCAATAAGAAAACTCTTTTAACTCACACATACAGCAACTTCATTTATTAATGTCTGTGAGACATTTATTTGAAACACACATCGCTGCCTACGTGATTTTTCTTTAGATACTCAACATTAAACAAACACTTCAAAAATTTAGAGCAGGTCTAAAAGTCTCCATTAATGTTGTTCCAGATTCTCTCGTTGCTCCATTGCTTTTAATCTAGCCGTTCTGGATTTGTGGCATTGTAATTATAAAGAGAACGCAATTTTAGAAAATATGAAGAGATCTAGTTTTAGAAAAACACATTTACAGCTAACTCTTTCAGGTAATAAAAAGGCTCAATGATTATTCCGAAAAGGTTCATGAATGGATTTTAATATCCAAATCTAAAATTATAAAGGAATGAGAAAAGAAAACTTTCTGAACAATTTAGGAAAATGTAAGGAGATCTACAGGAAACTCAAGCCTGTAAATATGAAACGGAATAATTTATGACTGGTTGAGTCAGAAATATACCTTTATTTTAACCTGTACGAACCAGACACCACAATTCTAATGCGTCCATTCTCCAATAGAATGTGGAAAGAATCCAAAGTTATATTTGTATATAATTACCCCTGAAGCATTTTTAGGAGGTAGCAAGAAGAAGAAATTGATTTTAAAATAATTTTTAAATATAACCCGACTATGACAAAATAGCTTTGACTGCTTGTCACAACCAAATTATTTGCTGTTTTTCAGCACATGTAACAGAGACAAATGAGAATGTATTTCTGTTCGCTATGCAAAAAAAAAAGTTAGTGGAGCCCAACTTACTTCTACAAAGAAACATCAACAGTTAAAGAAAAATAGCAATCATAAAAAAGCAATGCTAAACAAAACCACACAGTATACAAACTCACGTCAACATGAAGCCAGAGGCCATGCTTTTCACAGATATCTGCAATTTTATCCAGAGGATCAAATGCTCCCAGCACTGTTGTGCCTGCTGTAGCACAGACAAGAAATGGTGTTGACCCCTGCAATAGGATTCAGAACAAAAAATTGTCATTTACACTGCTTATTTCCTTCAGTATATCTGCAGAGCTAAAGTATAAAAAGGTCTAGGAATGTAGGACAACGATGCGACAATCTACATTTTAGTTTCCCAGCAGAAGGTACTGCATTTAAGTGTTGACTCTTTTTAAAAAAAAAAAAGAAAAAAAAAAAGGGCGTTTTCCATTTCCAATTAACACCATCCCAGGGCAGACTTCACCAGCTTCAGACTGCTTTGACAGATGCTAGTTTTGTCAAGATCAAAACATACCAGATATTAGACATCTCTCTTTATATACTGATCTTAATTTCTCAGTCTTCCACATTTTACTACCATATTTGCTGCCATTCTGCTGAATAAAATAAAGCTACTAGCTCAGCCAGCAGGCTACCCATGCAAGGAAAGGGCTCATCCCTCTAGGGGTTCCACCTGCGTCTCTACAGTGCCCCTATTCTCGCCTGGTAAAGAGGAACCTTCAGTCAGGGAACATGATTTGCCTTAGGCAGCACTGGCAAAGCACAGACAGTGACTGGGACAGTCATTGCTACCTGACCCCAATGCCTGGTCTACAGCAAAGCACTATTCTCTTGCTCCTACTTCTGTCTAGAAAACAGGAAGGGTTGCAGATGGTAACTGAACATTAGGAGAGAGACCTTTCAGGCAGTTTCAAAGTTAGACAGGGGGAATAATGAAAACTATTGTCATGTTGCAGTCTCAGACAATCTTCACAAGCCATCCATTTTGGTTTCAGTGGCTTTGCTCACTGCTTTCCCATTCAACTAATACCAGGTGTGCAATTACAATAGCAGCCTAGGCCACATATACCGGCTGGCACCTACCCTTGCAGATTTATGTGCCTGTGCCTACTTAGGAGCAGAAACTGAAACAATGAAAAGAATTGGTGGAGTCTGAAACAGCTTCATGAAACTGAGGGTACCAGCCCTAGCAACAACTGTGCGGTCTCACTTGCTGGCAAATACATGCAGAAGGAGCTCCTCTGCACGTTTCTGCACCTGGTCCGCAGCATGACAACGTAGTTACTGAAGACGGACTAAAGTTGTTATTAAATTGTATAATCTGGGATCCCTGGAGTTCATCTACAGTGAATTAAATCTCTCAGATGATGTAAGTGTCTCTGCTGATGTGACTCAATGTAGCTTCACTGAAATCAGACATCAGCTGAAAAAATCAAAACTCTACACAAGTCTTTTATGTATCTTCACTTCAGACGAAATCTGATCTCTCTCTAAAAAAAAAAAAAGGGTTGCCACTTTTAAACATCTACTACAGAGACAGACAGGCTTGATTCACATTTACACTCTGACAGTTTTATACTTCTTTAACAGTGTAGAGTACTGTTAGAATGGTACATAATTATGATCTATTTGTATTTTAAAATTTCTTTACAAATTGCTAAAGCAGTGAAAAGTAACCTTGGAATGAATTTAAATTAATCCCATACATTTACAAAGAATTACCAGCCTATAATTCACTTTTTGGTCATTCATTCCTAGTACAACGTACCACAAAAGTCAATCAAACTTACAAACCAGCCTGAAGCTCAAGTACAAAACACTTGCAAGTGAGGCAAAGATGTATCTGCTGCACCTAGTTTCTGTTAGTGTTCTCACCAATTTTCTCCCACAGCTACATCAAAGTCAAAGGTCCCCCAGCAGCCAGTAGGTAACATGACTGAGTATGGGGACCAGTCTAGGATCTCTACAAATCCCAAACATTGCTACTATTACATTTTTCCCACAAAGGGAATTAAATTTTTATTCTTGACAATGTAGTTAAATAAATCTTCCTGACTAAATTCTCTATAAAAGACCTCAGACTCTTGCTATTCATAGTCAGTGATCATTTTGTGCTCCTATCACTAACAAATACATCCTCTGTTGTCTAGAGTCATTAGAATATTTACTGCAATTCACTGAAGTGTCCTAGAAAAGTTGTAAAGTAGCACTTTATCAAGGACAGACACACTTACTGAAGCTCTGATGAAATGAAAACCTTCCAATATACCTGTAACTTCCATTAAAATGCAAGTGAAATAGTGTTGTCCTGTAAAGCTGAGCTCTTTATTATAGAACATTTGTTTTTAAATTGCAGAGCACCATACTGAGGTTGACCTTTTTTTTTAAATCATAAATGCCAGATGATTTCTTTCAAATAACCATTAAATTTATTATTACATCAACAAACAAGAACTCTGTTTTTGCAAGAACAAAGAGCTCATTCTCCTGTCAGCCTGCTTCCTCTTGCTCCATTTTATTTCAGTCCTTTTTTTCCCCCCAGCCTGCTCAAATGAGTGAAGTACAGGTTGTCTTCCACAGAATGCAAAGTACAGAAAGAGGCAAGCAAGAGAGTTTGCTAGGTCATTAGGGCCACCATGTATCAATAGTTACACTATTCAGCGTGAAACTCAAAGAAGCGATGGCTGTTTGGCAGAAGATGTATCTAAATCAGACCTTAGTGAAAGCTGTTGTGCCCATGCCAGTGCATGACACTGCCTTGGCTTTTCTATCAGCCACAAAACTAGGTTTCCCAAGGTAGGATTCCATGGTAGGCATCGTCCACACCATGGACATTGCACTAGTTGCTTGGTATTCACAGATCGTGGACTAAAGGTTGAGTTTTGAATCCTACTGCTCTGATGCAAACTGGAAGTGAGAAATACGGTGAGCTAACCAAGGCACAAGAAGATGCTCTGTGCCTTAGAATTCACATTCAGTCCTCCAAGCTCTCTGAAATAAATTATGTTGACTATAGTAAGTGCTGTCTTAAAGATTGTGGGAATGTATGTTAGTGTTGTCTGAAAACACACACCAGTACATTTCCAAATGCTGGCCTTTGACTTTATACTTGGCAAAGTCCTTGGGGGAAAAGAAGCACAGGATGGAATCTCTGCACTCTTGCTACAATATGAGAAAGGACCAAATTTAGCATTTGTAGCTTGTATAATAGTTTTAGAGACTAAGACACACGTTGCAGTTCTTGCTCACTGCAGAGGATAGAGCAATAGCTGCTGTAATTAACTGAAAAACCTACAGTTTTCATTTACCATTTAAGGAAAACAAATACTGCATCCATTTAAAAAAGGATCAAGGACAAAAGAAATCCTAGAAGAAGTGGGCTAAATACTTCAGAGCAGTGTTGTACTCAGGACTTTTATTAGTAGTAAACACCCTCTGGAATTTTTCTCCCTTGTAAGAGTGTAGCACCTAGAAGTCTTGGCTTGTTCCACAAGTTTGTGACAAACAGATTGCACCGGTAAGAAAGACACTGTTACATTAACTGCCCTATTTTTAAGATTCCACTCACTCTCAGTTTTCCTTCCTTTCACTCTGACACAAGCACACAGTCTGCATACACTCCTCCTCTCTCCTTCATGCTCTCTCTCCCCCTCTCACCTCTTTCCTGGCCCGTTGGACTTGTTTCTCCAGTTCCTCAGGTATCATCTTACCTCTAAGGGACACAGATTTAAAACTTTTTCAGTTACATTCAAATAGGTTGGTTATGTACAGCACTACTGCATTTTAAAAAGGCTCAGAGACCACAGCCATGGCTTTTGCTTGCTTACCTTTCATCCGTTTTGATGAAGTAAACATTCTCTGTACCAATACCCAGGAAGGAGGCTGCCTTCTTCATGGAGTAATGACACTGTAAATGAGAGAGGCATGAAAAAAAATTAAGTATGCAATTAAAATGAAAGAAATAAATTCCTTAGCATAGGGAACAGTGACACTGAAATTAATTTAATAGTAGCTAACAGTCATGACAACAGCATATCCTAACACAAAAAGCAAACTGACAAAGCTACACAGCACTAAGACCATCTTGTATTTAACAATTGGGAAGAATTATTGCTTCAAAATGTTTTAATAGAACTGAGTCAAAAGTATCAATGAGTCTAAGAGTTAGGAAATACATAAGAAAGGTCCAAAGGCTACTGAACTCAACAGCCTAGAAGCAACCGATAGGTCTGAAAGTCCAAAAGTGCCAATCCTTGGAAACTGGACTCTTAATTAGGATGTATCTTATATCTAAAGCTTCTACCACTTTATCTTTGTAATTTTTCTATATGCTTTCTCTAAACATCAGCTGTTAGCCACTGCCAGAGACAGGATACTATGCTAAACTGACCCTTGGCCTGATCCAGCAACTCTGTTCATAGTATCAAAGAGGTCAAGTCCCAAGACTTACCAAAGCCTTTAGATGTTGTACAATTGGGACTTTAAGGCTTTCAAAAGCCCTACCTCTGCAAAAGGATCTGAAAATCATAGTGTTGTGAAGGTTGTTCACATGAACGTGAATCTTAGAGGCCATAATGAAAGCAAGCAGACTTTAGACAGGACTCAGCACATCTTCAGAAGTTAACATGGATCTTGCAAAAGGTTCCAGTCTGGACCCATCTGCATTTTGCAGAAAATGAAGTTACTATTTCAGCAAAGAACTTTAGCTGGGTCTCATCACAGAGATGCCTTTGAATGAATACAGATACATGCAGCCCACTTTTCACTTTGTACTGAATAAAGGGCATTAGTGTCTGAAGCCTATGAAGCAAGTGTAAAAGAGGCCCCTTCACCTGCTCAAAGGATGTTAGAAATGGGTGTTTATTCAATCAGAATGTGGTAAAATAGCTCTGGTGAGAAGGATACTCAAGCCCACAGTCCACTCTGTACTTTTTACAAGCTTTTTTCTGTTAAACAAATATTCAAGGTATATCTTACCATATTTCCAACATCCACCTCTATAAGGACCTGCTCTACTGTGGATAGTGTTATTCAAGCATAAGAACATTTTGTCTTATTCCAGAATAAGTGTATGCTGATCTCAGCTTAATCCATCTTCAAGATTAGCCTGGGAATTCAAGATACAGTAACCTTCTTAATCTGAAGATATTTTTAGATGTCAAAACCAGTCTGAATAACCTGCAGCATGCCAACTGCCTACCCACTCATAGCAATGGAGTCAGTTTTAAGAGTATGCAGCATCTCATAGGACTACACAGTTCTTCTCAGAATCAAGATCGTCCAAGCCTTGGATTATCACTGCTCTTCTCAAAACATAAAATTGGCTCTTTTTCACATTATTACTGAAGAGTTAAAATAACGCATACTCCAGCAACCATGAAGATGTCTAGAATTGTTACTTTTCATACAGGAGGTGAAGCCAGGTGGTTAATTAATTCCATTTTCTTCCAGAGAGTTCACACAAATGCAGTTACTGCAGAACATAATTATGAAAAATGTACAACATTTTAATGTGTGGGCATGAATATATTAAGGGTATTAAAGCCTGTCACGCTTATTTTGATGAGATGGATCATCCCAAAGGGCTCATTTTCTTTTTGAGAAGAAGGTTTCCCCCACCATCACCCACTTTTTAAATAAAGGCATAGAAAGACACTACCTGATGCTATCAGGTAGTTTTAAGAAAGCTTAATTTTGTAACATGACACATCCAGAAAGCCTTTAGGGCTCCTTCATTTAGACTGTTGCAAGAATAACATACATAGGTGGATAATTAGTCTTACATTACATCAAATTACATCAATAATGGTCATAATGATTGTAAAGTGGATGTGTGTTGTTCATTAGAAGTTTGGAGATGTTTTCAACTGATTAGTGAATCACTTAAAATACAAGTTGCCTCCATCACTGATTTCTATCCATTAGGTTCAAATGAAAGGTATGAATCACCAGGAATAATCTGGTTGCTCCAACCTGAGAAAGCAGTAGACCTGCAAATTCAGTATACTAGTAAACAGGCAATCACTAAATCATGCATTTTATTATAAAAAAATGGTATGGGAGACTGGGAGAAAGATAAAAGAGGCTTGAGCACCTGAGAGATTATACCAAAAAGCAGAGGGAGAGAGAAGAACAAAGGGAATACCAAAACAAAACAGGCTGCAAGATGCATTATTTCTCGCCTCCACAAGTACTTCTGAGCCTCTTGGAAAATTTTGTCAGGTCTTCAGTAGGACAGAAAAGGGACAAGACTTACACTACTACATAGACTTGGAATATGCTTTCTTTGATGAAAAAAGTAGTCTTTCATTTATACTGATTGAAAACATACAAGAATTTCTTTTTTCCCCCACTATCATTACTAGAAGCCATTATGCTAAATTACACCAAATCATTTTAAGAAAAAAATATACCAGAGAACATTTAGCAGCTCCAGTCACAACAGTGTCAACTAATTCACTTGTTCACAGTTCCCCTTCCAAAAAAAGACAAAGAAATATCCAGAAAAAAAGTATTATTTGTATCTAGATTATATACGTAATTTTAAATACTGTGAGTTCGGATTACTCTTGCCATGTTTTTTGCAGTTTTGTTTGTTTGGACACATTATTAAATCTGCAGCCATTTGTAGCAAGAAATTAATGCCTTTGAACACAAGATCAAACTGGAATAGTGCATTTATGATGTGCTGCTGTACTGTTTTAACTATAGCTAGACATAGTTTTCGTTTCCTAAAAACATTTGCAAAGGCAAGGTACTTTCCCCCTGTGCTCATTAAAACAGAAGATAAATTTGTATTTTCTTGATTTTGAAAAGTTTCCTAGAAACATGATTGCATAAAGCAATTACATTATTATGAGATTGTTTTATTACTCATTTTTGTCTGTTGTAATTTCAACAGGGGACGACATGGTGAGTTAATGTGTTCTCTCACTTTATTACTTTCATGATCAAGTTGCACTGGGGAGGAATTTAGTTTCATTGCATCTAAAAAACTGCTCATATCAGCATGTACATTTCAACTGTTTACACACCCTCTTCTACCCTCAGTTACCTCAAATTTAGCAGATTTCTACCTTCCAGATCAATGCAATACATTCTTGGGTCAGAATAAAGTTCAGATGGGACTCAAATAGCAAAAAGTGATAAAAAGATGGGCTGACATGTATAACTACAACTGTATTCAGCTCCCACAAAGCCACAAATCATGCCTCAAGAAAGTGGGATATAACAATTTCTCTACTACTGCTACTGTCTCAAGAGTAATTACTCTGTAATGGTCCAGCAAGAGAACTACAGACTAGTATCATAAACAGTGTTCATTGTGTATCACCATAATTTTAAGTAGCTAAGCATTTTACTTGCAGGAACGAGGAGCCTTTTTATTTCTTAAGGCCAAACAGAGCACGTGAGGACCTTGGGTGGGCCATGCATTAAACATACACCTTCATGTTATCCAAGAACATACAAAAAATACATAGCCCCAGATCACATAAGATTAAGTCACTGACAAGTCCATGCATTCCCCTGCTCTACAGCAAGGCAACTCTTTCAGTCTGCCAAGTGCCAGACTGAAACTTTGGGACTTGGCAACTCAAGGCAAAAATAATTTCATTTGAACACAGCATTAAAGCCAAGCCCTAAAACGAAACAAGTGACTTGAGCAGCCATGTGTTTTGACTCCTTATCAATACTCTCAGTTCATTATAGCCTCATGGCTTCTCCATGCCAACACTGTTTGCTTGATTCATGTCGAAGATAAGCACAGGTTGTTAACTTCTCCAGGATCTTTTTTTTTTAGTCATTTGCTTCTCCAGGTACCTCTTCAGTTAAAAAAAAAGGGGGGGGGGGCACAAAATGCTAATTAAAAGAACCATTTATATGCTTATCTTCAGTGTGGACTATTTATTACATATATTCTCAATATGACATATCTGAACAAAAGCTCCAAAAGGTAACATAACCTGGACTCAGTACAGGTGGATCTAAAGTAAGTATATATGAATATAGGAACATGCTCCTGTCCTCCCTCATAACCGTGAATAAACACTAGAGATCTTAGACAACAGCCACAATATCTAACTACTAAAAGTGGCAGTTTTACAGCAAGTGATTACTGAGTACTAAAGACAACATGGCTTTGTGAATTAAGCAAAGTATTAAAGATCAAGCACATTGCCTTACAAATAATTTACCAGTTTATTTTTCCTGGACAATTCTATGTTTTATGGTTTTGGTCTTTCTGGTGAAGCAAAGACACCAAAATAAATTTACTCTGGGGGTCAAATAAAATTTCTTTTGTCATGAAATTAAATGCTTGTTTGTTTTAGAGTACAAGAGTATACATTTCAGTTAAATCGTGAAGTGAAATAAAATGTTACTTCATGATAAAAATTCTATGTGCTTCACTTCAAAAGCATTGATGGAACATGTTTCAACTTCATTTTTTCCTCCTTAGCTATTTTTAAGATGTAATGTGATGGATTAGGTATGAACTGGCATGTCATTTCATATACACACTTTTCAGAAAGAAAAAAACCTAAATATATTTTGCCTGGGAAAAAAAACATTCCCTTTATTTAGGACATTTGGATTCAGTTCCAAAATATATGTGCTGTCTTGGACAACTTATGCAATGCCTTCATCCCTCGGGCGTCTTCAAAATAAGCCTCTCGTCTATTTACACTGCAAACTGTTTGGAGCATAAACTTAAGAGCTAAAATTATTCTAGTAACTATATACTTCCTAGTACAACAAGGTTCTCACTTCCATTGGGGCCTTTATATAGTGAAGTCAGAAGTAATAATAACTCTGTACTAATCAAATGATAAACTCTTAAACTTGGACAGACAGGCAAGAGAAAAAAGCCTCAAAAAATTAGCTTCAGAATAAACGCATGAATATAACTCAATTTCCCACAGGCAGTTTGGGCAGATATTATTCAAAAACTTTAAAACTAGCCACATATTTTCAATTATTTAAAGAAGAACTGTCTAAAGATCACGCATTTTTTTTCCAAAATGCTTTATGGTGGGTTTGGTTCTGTACCACAACCAATCTGTATTCAGACATAGGGCAGAGTGGGAGCTGCAGAGACCATCTCACAGGTCCACAAGTGCTCAGCTCAGTACAAATTAAACCTGCAGAAAAAAACTTCAATATCCAAAACCTACCTATGGCTCCTGCTAGACTTTATGCTGTGGGAAATCAAATGCTGCAGACCTCCACAACACACCACATGCATTCTGCGTCAGGTTTGCCCCAAGTACAACCTATCCTTATAACAGCAGTTTCCAAGAGCAGGAACATCTGTGTTTGTTTTCCGAAAGCAAAGAAGCTTCTGCAGGGAAATTTACCACCAGGCTTCTCCACTTAGCTTTAATATTTCACATCATATACTGATGACAAATTTATTGTACCAGTGCCCCATCAGATATGCAAATGATATAATTTTACAGCCATTGAAAAATAAAGTTCAAAAAGCTTTTTCTGTTTTATTTTTACCTCTTCCGAAGTGAACAGGACTAGTCTTGGCAAACCTGAAAGCCCTTTTTCCTTTATCTCAGGACAAAATTTATATCTTGCTAAGTTCATAGCATACATATTAGAAACAGAGCCACCTGCAGAAAGAGACATGCAAATATCGTATTAGCCACAGTCCTAGGGCCTGTCCTGCGTCTGAGTGCTTGACCTGTTAGGGAAAAAATAAACCATACAGTTAGCCTATAGATGCTTTCACCATAGCTTATTTCCTCCCCAAAAGCTTACAGACATAAAATGAACTTTGGGCTCTGCAGCATGCATGGAAACAGAGCGTGTTTGAATGCCCTTTGGGGATATTTCCTGAAGAGTAAGAACTGCGCCCAAACAGTCCTCCGCAACAGAGAATACCCTGCAACAGCTCCTTCCCGTTTACACTGAAGCAGTGCCAGATCAGCTGCCTGCACGGAGCTCAGCTGTGGCTGCACTGTACAGAGCCTAGGACATCTCTTAGGCAACCAGGCCTCAGAGTATTATGGGGGGAAAAAAAGCCATTAGAAATAAAACACAGTGAGTGGGAACTGGAAGATCTGCAAGGTAAGGATCTGGACAGGTTTTATTCACTTAGAAGAACAAAACCAAAATAATAAGAAAAACCCTTACTTAAAACTAGCACAAGAAAGTAGAATTCATTTATCTTTTGACAGTATCTCAGTAAGTTTTAATTACGCAATTCTGCCACAAAAGCAAGGATTCTACTGAAAATACACATCAAATCTGTCGTGAAAAAAATCCATACCATGAATATATATTTTTTTAAAAATTAGGGGATTTTAGTTTATTTATTTTTCTACTACTCACATGTAGGCTAGAATTACTGACTTTGTTTTGGTTTTGGAGGGGTGTTTAAATTCATTTACTCATTTAATTTCTCTTCTCACCCCCAAATTAGCTAGACAAGCTTTACGTCTAGCCTAATAATTTGTTATCCAAATAATCTGTGGAATAATATCATTATGCTTCATTATTTCAATACAGTGGGCTGGAATGCTGCTTTATGCTGCTTTTTTTGCATTTGAACGTTATCAAGAAGCTTAAGAAATATTTGTTTGGTTGGCCTTATAGTAACATTTTAAAAAACTAACAAAACTCAAAGGAGTTAAACTCATGACACTCCCACTAAGATAAACTCTGACTCCGACAGCTGATAGGCAGGATACACAGATCAGTGCCCTCAGGCACCACTGGCTGGTGTCTAGCATGTCAATCAGCTCCCTGTCTGTCAACCAATTTGACTCAGTCCAATGAGACTGTTGATATTGTTGTTAATAAGGTCAGGAAGGGCATCAGTTACAAACAATTAATTTCCACATAATTATATTTAATGTAGAACTGTTTTCATTCATTCACTGATCAGATCCACAGAACTATTACTAGACACACGTAAGATAAGCCTAGATTAAATAGTTGTGTGTGTGCATCACTGGATTTTTGCATGCATTTTCAAATATTCTACATGAATCCAATGTTCATGAAATTACTGATATTAGTTGGTTTATAATGACTCAGCTTGAAATCTGAACTGTTCCTACCTGGATTAAATATGCCATCACCTTCTTCCCAGCCTATGAACTCAATCATTTTCTTGATGACTGCTTCTTCCACTAACAGAAACACAGGTGATACTTCATATGTATATCTGAACAAAAATAAAAGCATCATGATTGGTATTAAGCCTACAGAACTCATGCCACAGAATATTGCTAAAACTAGATAAAGGTTTCTTGCACCTTTCTCTAATTTATCAGAAGCTGATCGCCATCAGCAGAACTCTAAACTAAAAACACTATGGATCTGACCCAGTAGAGCAACTGCTTAGTTCCCAATAGCATCACATCGACATTTCCACTCTCAAATAATACGTCAGAGTTTGCTTTTAATATAGGTCACATGCTTAAATTTCAGCTATAATGATCTATTGCAAGCAACAATTACTCTTTGTTTGGGCTTTACATTTGCAAGTAAACAGCAGACAGGTGACCATTTGCATTCAAATCTGTGCAGAATGCTTCAAAGGAAATAAATGACTGAACTGAGCAAATCTGATGAATTCATTTTTATGCATTAAGTAAGATAAAAGTCTACGTTTAAAAGCATTGAAAAACAAAGATCTCTCCTCTTAAGCACCACCTCACATGCTAGAAAAAAAGGCCTCATCAGATTAGCCAACTTTCTTGTGAGCTATTTAGCCAATCCAGCTAAATCCAGAGAAAACAGCTCTCCCAAATTCCTGCACAATTCCTACCTTCTCTGTAACACTGAAAACAGAAATCAGAAGCGGGGGGAAGCAAGAAAAGCTGTTATTCCAAAAAGCATGCTAATTTATCATCAAGAGGACAAAGAACTACACTTACACACTCGGGTTCAGTGCTTCTGTAATGAAACGAGCCACTAACGAGTAATAATCTATTCCAGCATACAGCTGATTGAAAAATCTTGGATGACCTGAAAATATAGATGAAAAGCAGTAGTGACAGGATATACATGAAAAGAGAATATATCACATATATCACAGGCCCTCTCAGTTGAATGCTGATCACTGCAAACCACAATTCACTCCATCGTTCCCTCAGTATTTTCTGGACTTACTGTCCTTTTCTTAGGTTAGGCAGTCCTCTCTAAGTAAATTTAATAAGCACTTTCAGGTCCCAAAACAAAGGTTTGAGAGATGTAAGTAGTGCACAGAATGAATGTGGGTTGTTCACAAACTTTACGAATTAAAAAAAGAAAAGGGATGGACAATTGAGTATACGCAGTGGCTTTTAACAGTAGTCTTGAGAGGCCACGATGGATGCTCAGCCAAATTTCGCTAAGCAGTGTGAATACAGTAACCTGCTGATCCCAGACAGCTGTGCCTGTGCTCCCCCTGAAGTCTCAGTATTGAGAGAGAGAGGCAGTATAACAGCTCGGAAAAACTTGCTGCAGACTTAAAATGACAAGAGAATTTGTTTACCTGCCTTGAAACACTGAGATATAACTAATTATGACAAAATTCTATACTATTGCTGACTATAAAAACAAGTCAGTTCAGCAGTGGGATCACCACCTGAATTTTAATCCACAGCATAGTACTTTTACATGCAAAACTAGGTAAACTGTATGGCTCCATTTATACTATATCTGGGGCTTCAATGAACGTTTATACTTAAAGACTATTTGCACAGCATATTTTTATATACAAGGTGACAGTGTAACAAATGAAAATCTAAAGGCGATTTCCAAAAGTGAGATAAACAGAACACCTTCCAGTAACTCAGTAATTATATCTGCATGTTATTAGTGCACCCCCCTTGTAGATCAGTATTGCTACTTTTCTACGGTTTTCAAAGGCATGCGCTCACTCTCAAAATTATTTTACAGTTTTACTTTGTAGCAACAGTGACTGTAGCAGGGAACATGCCCTGGAAATGCACAACTAACTATATCAAATGTCCTTCTCGCCTTCCAAAACACAGCCTAAGCTATGACACATCTGAAATCCTGAGCTACTGATCCACAGAGCTATTTCCTGAACAGATGTTGTTCATCTCTTTTTCTCTAAGATTGAATTATACTACACATGCTGCAGAAAGGTTAGCCATAGAGAACTAATCCTGCAGAGATGTGGTGTACTGTCTCTGAAACACTGCAGGCTCTCTTCTCACAGCGTCTGGAACAGGAATTACTGCCTATCAGCAAATTAACGCCCTATAAGACTATTGCTCAAAAAGAACAATAGTAAATGTAGGGTAATCATCAGTAAGAATGTATGAGGGCAGTGATGGCAGCTCCACTCCTCACCACTCAGACAGCAGGAAATCACACACAAAGGTCCTTCTCCTGCCTGTTTTGCTAAACTGTTATATCATACCTGTCTAGGTGACTTTCACAAGGCTTCAAAATGACAGAATCTACCATCAATGTCAATGGCATTACAGGAATTAGTTTTCGATTAGTTTGCCATGATTACAGATTTTAGTCAAACCTACAGTGACCAGCATTCAGTCAAACACGGGAAACACGGCCAAATGTTTGCATACTTGTATAGGCAGGCAGAAAACAAATATTCACACCCCCAGTTTCCTGAAAGGTGACAGAACTTTGTAAACATTATCCTGTCTTCCTAAGTTAGCATACAAAATAACTTCACTAGAAATCACATTCCTACCAGTTTTGACGCTGTATTGTATAACATCCCGGCAGAGTTGCAAGAGTTTCTGATGAGATTCTCCAGTGTCCCTCATTTCCAGGTCAAGAATCTGCTTCAGTGTTTCGGGAGCTTGCCATTCACAAACCTAGTGATGGGGACAGGGGAGACACCAGCAGTGAACAGGTTAGCCAAGAGGAAGAGGTTTTAAAGGTACAAGGTAAGCACCACATTCAGCACAGGTTTCACAAAACTCCCCATTGCAAGACAGCATGACACCAGAAAATATCTCTGGTAAACTGGTCTCATGGGGTCTTAGTTTTATTGTGTCTCAGGCACTGCTTGACCATAAAAATTAGAGCAGGGAATGCTGGAAGGCATAAAAGCAAGAGGCCTGCAGGTCAAATTCTGTCCTTAGCTAAGGATTTGTAATCACAGCATTTTCAGATGCTGTTCTGCCAAGGGGTGGGAGCAACCAGTGCATGCCCAAAGGCAAGCATGATTCATTTGCAGCTCCTCTTCCCATACAGCCTCTTAAGCAGAGGTTCTGCGAAACCCATAGCAATCTCATAATGTTGCTCTTTCACAGTGGTAGCACATCCACTGTTCCTCCTTCTCCAATACCAGTGCCCCTGAGAAGCAAACAAATAACTTCCCCCACCTCAAACAAGAAAAACACTACACCCATTTGTCATCTCAAAGAAAGTGACCATTGTACTCCGAGATGAAAAAACTCATTATTTTCTGGCAAATATGTATGCTAATTATGTTATTGAAAGGTTTTATAATATGATCTTTCTTAATTTGTAAGTCTGTCTTTTTATTTCAGAGCCAGGCACAGACTAGAAGCAATTTTGAGGCTACTTAAAGTGCAACAAAATACAGCTTAGAAAAAAATGTATTTACTGTTCATTTTCTCTGTTACGAATTCTCAACAACACTCTATGGCTTTACCTTTTCTGTTACATCATCAGCTTTCTGGATGACTTCTTCCATTATAACCTTACAGGCCTCTTCCACAAACTTCTCTCCTGCTTTTGAGTCCATTATCGGACCATTTAGGATGACCCCATCCACCAAAACAGCATTCTTCTTCTTCTGGAGCATCTCCTGTTTGCAAACACCAACTGTAAGATAAATAACTCACCATTAGAGCAAGGCCTGGGCAACTAAATCATAAACTAAAAAAAAAATATTCTTTCATTGCTGAAGATTTAGTCAACTTAAGGAAAAAAATCACATGGACTTTTCACATGTACAAAAATCCTAGATTTTGGTGGAAGAATCTTTACAGACAAAAAATCAAACGTGTTTCTTCAAACATAGATTGTTATTATGTAGGTAATAATAGCCTACTGTATGGTATCTACTGCTTTCTGTAGCATACAAAAGCATGCAAGGCACCTTCCAAACACAGAGGAAAATACAGTTCTGGCCTAGAACAAGATACAGCTAGATAAACAGAAAAAAAAGGGCAAGATAATAGGCATTTTTCTTAGCTGAAAGTGTTTCCCTCCACATGTCATCCCTCCTGCTCCCCTTTTTTCATGAAATATTTTTCAGCTTCATTTCCCATATCTTTATGCTGCTCCTTCCTACCAGCCAGAGCCCTATTGCTCTGAGTCTTCTGCATCCTTTGCAAAGTGTTTCACGGACCCACGCTCCATGAAGAAAAAACCTTTTGAGATTGCTGTCTATATCATATACCTGTACTTCTCTCCTTCCTGCCCTTATCATATTAAGTGCCCTCAGTCACTAATTACAGTAATTTGCTGGGCAGGTTATCATGTTTATTCACTTCTCCAACGATGATCTCTTTCCTCTCCCTCACCTTTATCTGCAAGATGTACTCTCCTGATGTGTTCCATAAACACATTGCTACTTCCTCCTTTACATTACTCCTGAAAGCACATCCAAGATGCTTATAAGACACTGGCCAATAGCGGCAACCATGTATCTCTTTCATGTATTGATTTCATATGGAAGATCAGGACTCCAGTTTTAATCAACATGAGGACAAAGATGAAAGTGAGACATTTGGAGATATCAAGGGAACAGACATTTGAAACAGTATAGCACTGAAAGGAGAAGCGGTAACTACTGTATCCAAATTATCTGGGTTACAGACAGCATCTGCCCACTGATCTTGCCTTAGAATAGCTAAGATCTATGAAACCAGGCAGCATTGCTTTGAAGGGTCATCTCCATCTACGGTGAAGATCGTGGAAGGGTAAAGATGTATAAAGCAGAAAGTTCTATGCCCAAAACAACTTTATTTTCTGCTTTACTTTTTGCTCCAGTCAGAAAGTACAGAAGAAAGGTAGCTTTTTCACAGGTATAAACAAACAACTGAATTTCCAGGAGACTGCAGGCACTGCAGTCTGACACATTCATCATGCTTATCATAATTACAGTTCCTCGTGCGCAGGAGGATATAGAAGAACAACAATGCTGCCTAGAAAGGTGCATGACTTTGAGGTCCATTGATTGAAAAAAACCCTGTCAATCCCATGAGCTTTTATTTACTGATGACTCAGAGAAGCTATTCTGTTCACTTTCACTTATCAGGAAAGATATGACAAACAAGATAAAATTCTAACATGAGATGGAACCTCAGGCTTCCCATAACGCTGATGACAAAACTGAGACCCCCACCCTCTGCATTTCTGAAATTACTTCTATTTTTATTCCAAAGGGGCAATATACTAAATTTTGCTGAACAGAGTAGCCTTCAGCACATTTTTATAGGAGAGGCATAAATGTTCTTGTGGGACAGGTACAGAACAAGCAGGTAAAAAGTATTACATCTTCAACAGGCAAAGAGGGAAAATCACAGACATCAAAAATGTCAATTTTCATCATGCTTCCCAGCACACCACAGCAGAGGCACTGTACAGAAACTGCAGCTTTGAAAAAGTCTTAGAGGTTTCTCTCTGAAAACAGAAGCTAGTAGGTCAGCTTTACAAGACTTAAAACACCAGGTATTAACAAGGAATTGGAAGGCATCATGTCTTCAGGCAGACAGAACAGGAACTATTTCTGGATTGAGAGTTAGTTATTTGATGCATAAATAGCTGCCTTAAGTACTAACCAGAGTTTAACATAAACAAAAAAGAATCTCAGCCTCAACATCACCTGGAGATGCTACCATCTCCATGTATGACAAAGGTGTTTTGTTTCTATGGGAAAGAGGACAGGATCTAAAAAACTATATGGGAGATTAATATCTATCGCAGAGCATAGATGTTGATACTTCCTTTCATTATGAGAAGTACAGACAGTGGAGCAAGAGAACTCATTAACTACCTTTTTTTTTTTTTTTTTTTTTTTTGCTCTGCTCTACCTCTCAGGTCTCTGCTAGAACGAGAGCTGTGCAAAAGCTTTCTGTTGTTATCTCCATCAGGTCTATTTCTGACACTTTTGCACAGAGACGTGATACCAGTACTTCCATGACTTTACAATGATCTCTTCCAGGGATTCTGTGAAAAGCAAAAGTAGAACTTTACATTACTTTTTCTACCAGGTCTTTAGGGGGCTGGGTGATAGGTCTAACAACAGCTCCCTATTTGAAGCAGGTCTGTTCACCTCTACACACAATTTTATAGTCTCCATGGGACACTTTGTGGAGCCTGAGGAAGATGACATCCACTGGAAAATGGGTGATAGTCTACCCCTAGTCCCAGCACATCTGTGTTGGGCCTCAGGCACAGTCTATGAAAGAGAAAGGCAAAGTAGAAGGGTCAGAAGGAAGGGAAGGAGAAGAGCCTTCATTTCAACAGCAATTTACCTGTGTAAGGCTCCAGCAAAGAGTTCAGGACTTAACCCACATTATATTTCATGAAATAATACACCTTGCAATTATTTACCACTTTCTCAATTTTTTGGTTTTCACTTAGCATTTCAATCTGAACTTGCTGAGCTAAATTCTGCCCTGGAATATACCATAAGACTATTACTGGAAATTAATAGGAACAACTATTTCACAATCAGCAGCTAAATCAAGCCCCAAACGTACACATTTTCTGAGGTAAAGGTCTTCAGGTTTTGCAAACCACTGTTCGATATATATACTATTCCCATCCCTCATGATTTTACTGCAAATCCTGTGATACTTAATCTTCTACTTATAACTGTCTGACTTCTGGAGTTCTCATGAGAATTCCAAACTCTTCTTTACTGAAAAATAAATGTGTTTCCTCTTGGTTGCAGTAAAAACCTTGAAGAGGAAAACTAAGCAGATGACAAAAGTCTGAATTTCCATAAGATTTTTTTTCTTTTTATCACATTTTTTAAAAGATCCTACGACCCATTTATTATGTTTTAGATGGGTGAACCTCCAGAAAGATTCAAGGTTCACATTTTATGTCACAGTACCCAAGTTAAATAGCAGGCCTTTAACACCTCAGAGTTCAGCATCCTAGCAAAGAAACACACACACTATCTTTATGAGCTGATCATTCATGTTGTCTCTTAAAAAAAAAAAATCATACCTCAAATGCTCAAAACATTGTTTTCCAAGAATCTGTGGCCTCTTACATATCTGTCTCAAACACATCTGATTACACTGAGGGAATGTGTTCCATATGGAGCCCACTTCCTAGAAACAGCATCTTGTCACATATACCTTTTTTGTTTTCAAACACAATAGGCAAACAATCTAGAGATGTGGCTGCAATAAATACATTCTTTTCTATTTAAGAATACAGAAACAGACTCCTAGGCAGACTCAGAAAACAGACTTCCAGAAGATATTTCAAATATAATTTCAGCCAAATGGCTCCAGGCTTGAAACAGAACTAAAAGTTTACCAAATGGAAGTGCTTTAAATCAGAGATTAAGGATTATTGACTGTTCAATATACTCTTCTGTAAAAGAGAAGACTCGATCCTGCTCCAATTGAAGGCAATTGGGCATTTATCCACTGGCTTCAGCAGCAGCAGAATCAAGCCTGTAATTCTCACATTTCATCCTGAATGAAATATTCTGTTACAGAAGCTTAAGGATTTCCAACCAGCATTTCATTTTTATGATCAATATTATTTTCCCAGCAGAAAATATAAATTAATTGGAGCTGAAATAATTTACAGAAAAATAAACATTTTTTCAGATGTTTCTATATCTTTATGTAAGCACTACCAAGTATTTTAAAAGCTGCATCTATCTTTCCATAAACATATAGAAACTTTCACTGCTAAATTCTTGCACTACAAAAAGAAACTGGAGCCTTGTACTTGGCACGTTCTGACAACATTTGGGAGAGTAGAATAAAACGCCCAGAAAGATTTACTGCTCGCAAGGAAAAGGCAGAAACAGAAGGAGGTGGTTGTGAAAGAGTAGCTTGTGCTTGAATGCCAGAGCCAAATCCCGTTCAGTTTACACTGTACGAACACCACTGACTATTCAAGAGAATGCAAAAGGCTGGCTTTGAACAAAGGTCGATTTCTGCTTTGTAACAAATGCAATAATAATTACCAGCATTAATGAGAAACAGATTTTAAATTTCTCATTCTGTATGATCTAGTCATGGTTCTTCTTTCAGAATACCTCAGTATTTTCTTTCAGTGTGTCCAGCAATAGAAAACAAGTGAACTTCAGTGTCAAGACTCCACATCACCATGTTCAATGGATTACTGTGCTGCCATATCATGTATCAAAGTATTAAAACACAAACCTGTCCCATACTATGCAGCTATTTGAGTCCCTTGGCATACATAACCTTTAAAGACACTTTTGTTTCTTTAATCGACGCTTTCTGTATGTCTATGACTGAAGTAAAGCCACTCCAGTGGCTTTAGAAACAAAAATACATTGTTTCTTAGTAAACTGATTTCCCAGGCCTCTTGTCAAGTAAAGGAGATGCAGGTTTCTTAGAATCCAGTGTATAAGGTGACTTGGTGTCCTGGCAAAGCCATCCATATGAAAAAAAAGTAGGCACTGGTATGGTAGGGCTCATGCAATTGTCCCTATACTAAGTGTCCCTGTTTTGCAGGTTTATGGATCAGGTCTGCGGACAGGGTGCTCCCCTTCAGAAAGTCTGCAACAGCTCCCCCCCGCCCCCAGGAATCCTCTGACTGTGAAAATGCAAACGTGACCTTTACAGAGCAGGACCCGAAGAAAACAAAAGTGCTTGTGTCCAGGCTCAAAGGCCCCTCAATAGACTCTTTGAGCACGCTGCTAGCACTGAACAGCAACACTACAACAAACGGGTCCTGTTCTCCGTCCCACACCTGAATTTCCCATTCTGAAAGGAAAGGTTGGGAGGAGAGACAGAAACCTGGAGAGGAGCCCCAGCGACAAATATCTGACATGGGATGCAATGTCTGCGCTAGGAGAGAGGTTCTGCTTTCAGAGAGGTTTCCAGAGTCCCAAGGGGACACACTTATTAGTTGAATGCTCATGAGATGTGGTGCCCACTCGCTGAGTGCCAAGAGCTTGCTATACACAACAGTACTAGACAGGATATGCTAAAAAAATATATATAAATAAATAAAAGAAGCAGACAAAAGTTAAGAAACAAGAATCAGGAATTTTTCTGCAGCCGAACCTGAGGAATTGATGTTAATATTCAATAATGACTTCTCAATGCCCTAACCAAGTAACTGCAGGAATGATTCATGCTGTAACATTTCCAATTAGGAAGAAAGGCTGTGGAGAATTGGAATTCACCTTGATGAGAAGCTGAGAAACAGCAGATGCCAACTATGAAATGGAAATCCCAACTCCCTGACCCCAGTGAGATTCTCTCAGCTCACACGTTCTAATTTTTAACATCTGCCAACAGCGTAGGGAGCATCTGAGAAACAAAATGGCTTTTATTTTAATTAGAAGTTGCACATTGATAATGAACATTTAATGAATGTTCCTTTTTCTGGGGGAAAGTGAATATATTTGCAACATCCAAGTCAATCACAGGCACTGTGCATGGGATAGCAAAGTTAACAGCTTCGTGAGGCTGAGTTCAGACAGAAGTGACGAATATGTGTGTGACCCACATAGAATATAAAGAATCCCTGAGATGTCTCTGCTTCCCACTGGAAAAAATTGAAGTGAAAATACACTTGGGGTTTTTTTCCAAATGGAATTCCTGCAACTTGATTTAAAAGAGTCCACGACAGCCTGTAATTTCATGCAAGAGCTATATTTTTAGTCATAACATAAAAACAATTTTTCACTCCAGTCTTTCAAAAATCAACTAAGAAAGCAGTAATTTACTAAAACTGAGTTTTATGGGATTCAATGCAAGTTAAAATGTAAAAAAAGCTGAAAAGTCTAAATTTCATTTTAGGAAGTTTTACCTCTACATTCAAGTTACAGTCAAAACAACTTTTTTCTTCTCACTTTTTCTTAACATCATAAACACTTCCATATTTTGTTTCCTACAAAGGATTTCCAATTACTGCTCACTAATTCATGTCTACAACATTGCTCTGAGATATGCCCTTACTTACTAACATGAGGAAGCTAGTGCATAGTAAATTGGGATGTAACTTTCCAGCCCACTAGGTCCTCTGAACTAGTTCTTATGTAGACATTCATAATTTATTAGCATATTATGTATAGTAAAGTAGTTCAATCCACTTTCAAAATGGAGCAAGCTGCCTTGCACAAACTATTATAACATTGCTGGTCAGATCAGCAGAGACCAGTCATACAGATGAGGGATGCAGCAGGGCTCTGGACCCATCACCCAATCATGCCTGCCTTGATTTTCCTACATGGTTTTGGGAAACCACTCCTGAGCTGCAACAGGCCAAGCTGCTGGGTGACAATACACCGTGGCAAGTCCCAGCAGAAGACACTGGCAGTTCTTTTTGAGGGCAACAGCCTGGATGATGCCTGGTAGAAGCACAGATCTGACCATGCTATGCACGCTAGGGCTCACCAATGAGACCATGTGATCCCTGCCCCGGCAAGGCAGCTGAAAGAGGCCCAAATAGAGTCTCCACACCACCTGCAGTCCAACTTCACCCATGATCCCAGTCTTCCATTTTTCCTCTAAGGAAGGCAGAAGATGGATAACTTATTCTGGAGGTTTTTTGACCATGCCAAAACTTTAATCAGTCATTTCAGATCAGCATCAGCACTGCAGCCAAATACCAGGTACATACAGCGTTTGTTGCTTGCTCCTTCCCCTCCAGGCACGTTCAACAGCTTTTTAACATGATATATTGGCCCCAAAGGGGGCTCAATAATCCCTGAACAAGGGAGTAGGTCTGCTTGAGAAAAATGAGTTTAAGAAGCTCAATGAGACACAAGCTGTCTTGCAGTGTAACTAGCGGAGGGACACCAAGCTGCTTATGAGACAACCTTTCTTGTTGAAACCCTGACATTTGCCAATGGATAAGATCATAATAATGAGGCTTTTCAGCTTACATAAGGTGAGACCTGACAAAGGGCAGGGACATCCAAGCTTTAGAGGCAAAAGCTCTTCCAAATTATCTAGATTTAACCAGCTACTTTGTAGAGTTATTGCTACTTTGCTGACAAAAGACCTTGGTCACTAAGAACCACTTTCCTCATCATATTTATGGCACTGAAAAACCTTTGGTCCAGTGACTTTTTCTTTAAAGACACCTCTATTTGCTGACATTTGACAAGATTTTCATTTAAAAAAAAAAAATCAAGATCACATATACTCAAGAAACAGTACTAGAGATGGATAAACATACATTTGAACCAGGTCGAAGTCACTTTTTGTTACCCTAAGACTAGCCCTGACAATAATCATCAACAGAAACAACCTCCATTGACGTGCCACAAAATAACAACCATTTGCCTTTTAAATTTATTATTCCCTCATTGCACATGTACAAACCCCATTAATGTTAAAATAAGATAACTTGTGTGCACAGATAGGAGAATAAACAAAGGTGGGAAATGGTTCCAATTTAGCCATGTCCTGCTGAATCCTTGAGCTATCAATGCTTTACAAACAACTACCTCCAACCACCTCTACAGTTTGACACGAGACAAAGCAAAAAAGGCCATAAGAAATTTAACTTTTGATTTTTGCAAAGCCTGAAAAGGTAGTTTCTGTAAACATTTGGAATGAACATTAGGCTTGACTATCCCAAATCTGACCGTGGCAGGGGAGTAAGTCAGAGAAATACAAAGACATGTATTTCAATGTGTCCATTTTTTGTGTCTTGAACATGTAATAAAGGCTTATGGAAATACAAATGGTCTTCATAGAAGCAGGCTGCTTAAAATAACCAAGGGCAGGGAAATTAAGGCTCATGAAATCTAAACTGTTTAATAGGCAATAATAGCTGAATCAGTATGCAACAAGATCTCCCAGTGCATTAAAAAGTGACAATTCTTGGTTGTATAAGTGACAGCCTAAAAGATGCCTTAATCAAGAAAGAAAAAATAATTTATTGAACTTTTCAAATGTCAAGTTAAGCTTCTTCACTAAATGTTCATTAACTGCCAAGAAAATTCTTATTAATTTTAAAGCACAATGAATGCACTCACACAGAATAGCTTTATTTGATGCAAACTTCATTTCTTGCAAACCTATGTTTCCCTTCCTCTGATGAAGTGATATTAGCAAAGATCCTAGTATCTTTTCTAACAGATCAGATTTTAAGACACAGGAGAGATCCTATCCCTCTGCTCTGACCAAAATACTAACCCGAGTGTCACATTACCAGAGCCTTAAAGTCACTCTAACTTCCAGTATGTTTTACCATGCTTCACATTACACCTGTTTGAGATGGCAACACATAACATCTTACATGAAATAAATGTTGGCTGACTCATCTCCCCAGTCTGCTGGCAGATGCAAACCACATAATGCCCCAAACTTAATTTATACACGCTGATCAGCCAGCAATTCAAAAGTTAAAAAGCAACGTATTGCATAAATGCTGGCTGCTCCCTTCCTCTTGTGGTTTCCACCTCCAACTCTGTCTGTTGTACCTGATGAGCTAGTAGCAACTTGCTTGAGACTCTGCTTAATAGACTCAGCCTTTATGCCCCACAAGGGAATATCTCACCTATTTTTTTTCTCCAAATACAGAAGTCTCTGGGCTTTCTCCCTGCCAAAACAACCTTGGAAAGCTACCCTGATGCCAAATGACTGAAGGATACATGCAGTCAAGACCTGTTTCTGCAGCTAGGCATAGGAATCTACAACTTGGTCCCCACTCACACGTGGGATTTTGCTATCTTTTGTGTTAGTGGAGGCATAGCCTAAAGAAGCCTCTTACCCATCCAGGTACAGTCAATAAGGCTGCCTTTGTGGACAGAGGTGATAAAGTCTGAGAGAAATTAGGCAGATGATACATTAAGGGTGTTAAAAATCAATGTCACCACCCAAGAGCACTCCCACTGCATTCACAGCCACAGCAGCCACTGCAAGGATAACTCTATGCACTGGGAAACACATCCAAGTCTCCACTGCAACTGTGGCCACTTTGCCAGCTGCTCCAGTTGTGCAAAGCAAACACAACGCCACTGCTGCAACAGGCAAGCGCCTCCCGAATGTTTTCCCATACAACCTTAACAAGATCCAGCTAAGAGCACACAAAATCAGCACTGAAAGGAGAAAGACTGCACATACCAGCCCAGAAATATCTGGTTTTATGTGTGGATGCACACTTGCTAGAAAAAAAAGCTTTCAGGAGGTAGCGAAGACCTTACCACCTCAAGAACCCAATTCTCATTTCTCCAATGGATCTGATTAAAGAGCAAAATCTTCCTCCAGATCCCAAATCGCCTAAATCCACAAATAATCAGGCTACAGTCAACATCCCCAGCAAAGGCTACTGTGCAGCCCAACTTCCTTCACCACCCCACTGACATGAAGTTCATTCACCAGACAGAAAACAGAGCAAATCACCAAAGGTAAAGGGAAGAAGAGGGAATGGGGAGACTAAAGAATTTCTGATGAGAGGAAAGGAGGTATAAGTTTAGATGCTACTCATAAGGAAGGTAGAGGGACTGAAAAACCTGCAGCAACAAGGGTGAGGATTGTATTATCACTAGACTCATTCTGTCTTACCAGCACAAGCCAATGGTTTGGAAGGAAATTAGACTTTTGGTAGCATACTTTGGGTAATATTTGAACAAGAATGTTATTACTCAGCTGAAGGGAACACCAGGATCTCAGTCTTAGTGACCACTAGAAGCTTATCTTTGGTGTTGTCTTGGGAGAGATTATTAAAATAAGCTGTATCTGAAGGGAATCACTTTTGGAGCTGCTGCCACTCATACAGTACTGCTGCTGCTACTGACACAGTACAGCCTTAAGCTACTGTGCACACTAGAACGTACTTACTGCATACTAGAGTTGTCATGTAACTTTACAAAGCTCGTTCAATTTGCAGCAAATTAAGAAAAAGGGAATCATTGTCCTTAAATATTAAGTTTCTGGAGTTCCTATATTGTCTCAATTTCAAATATGTTATTTTTGTTTGAAGATTTTCCACCAATAGAGTGCTAATGACTTAGGTCACCCATGAATGTAAGACACTGAACTTTTGGAGACAAGCTAGGGGACTTTCTCAACCTTGAAGTAAAAACTTTTTTAGTGTCTCATCCATGCTTAGGGTAAAACTAAAAGAAACCTACTAGAACCCAAGCCTTTTTGGCTGTTTTCATAAGAGATTCCAAATTTGGGATAAGTGGAGAAACTCTTATCAAGAATATCGATCTTGTCGGAGGGGGGACTGCCATCTGCAAACACTTCTACTAGTTTCTGACTTAGCAACGAGTTTCCACTCACAAAATCAAGGAATTCCTCATTTCTTAACCTTGCAAATAATGGCATACCTAAAGCCTAAGCATACCACAACTTAGTCTCTTCTCATTTTCCAAGCCTCTACAGAAGTCTCATTATTGTATTGGCCATAGGTCTTCCATGTTCTCAACTTTCATAAACATATGGTCAGCTCTTCTTTTTCATTATCTAATGATGCAAGGCCTTCCTGTTAATGCAGGTAAACAGGCTAACTTGATAATACATTTATAAAATAGGATTAACTTCTCCCTTCCTGAGACCTTTTGCTCCAAAGCAAATGACTGTATTGCCATGCCTGTTTTATTCTGATGCCTGAAAAAAAAATAAAAAGGCACCACTCTTTGAAGATCACTTATTTCAACAAAAATACTGTGCTGCAATGCTTTTGTAATAATTGTTGCAAACTCTATACCTTATTAAACCCTTCTGGCTACATTACTGCTGCACTTTAACAAAAGGAGGTTATAGAGATATGCAACAGGCAGCCTTTCTGCTCATCTTCACACGTTACCCGGGAAGTTCCTGAACCGGCGGGAGCCCTCCGCGAAGGCAGCCCTACCCCTCCCGAACCGACCCTGCCTCCCTCCTCAGCCCCGAGGTCCCTCTCCTCCCCCGGCCCGGTGGTAGCCATGGCGGGGAGGCTCCGGGAGCCCCCGCAAGCCGGCGGCCGGCAGGAGAAGGGGTTAAAACCCCCGAGCAGGGCAGAGAGCCAGGCGCTTCCCTCCTCCCTGCCTCCCCCGAGCCCCTCCGCCCGGCCGAGACCGCGCCGCCCCGGCGGCCGCAGCCTGAGGCGCGGCGGGCGGGGTCCGCAGCCCCGCTGAAGCGTGGAGAGAGGAGGGAGAAGGCGGCTCTAGCCCCGGCAGCGTTTACCCTCCATCTCGCCTTCGCGGTGGGAGCCGGATGCGGGACGGGAGAGGAGGGGAGGGGAGGCACCTCCCCGGCGTGGCCCTGGCCGCTCCCGCGCCGCGCCGTCCTGTGCCGCGCCCGGGGCCGAGCCGAGCCCGCAGCCTTCGCCCCGCACACCCACAGCCGCCCGGCCGCTGCCTCCGGGCCGCCTATTAATACCCTCGGAGCCGCTGGCCCGCCGCCAGCCGCCTCCTCTGGCGCGGGTGGAGGTGACGGGGCACGGCCGGGCGCACCGGAGCGGGGGGAGCCGCCCGCAGGGTTTCCCTGCCCGTGCGCGGGGACCGGCGGCGAGGAGGAGGCTGCGATAAATAAGGAGGGAGGTTTTGAACGCCCGGGAGCTGCCCTTTTATTCCCGAAGTCGGGGGGCTCGTTGCTGTCGCTGCTTGTGACAGGGTTTGTTTCGGTGCCTGAAAACCCTTCCCGGGGCGTGAGCGGCGGCAGCAGGCGCGGCCAGCCCTGCCTGCGCCCTGCTGCTCATCAAAGCCCGGCCTGGCACCGCCGGCCGTTAAGGGCTATTTTAAGGCCTCCGAGCGAGTTGTGGCTGACCTCCTTATTCCAGTTTATTCCAGGACACCAGCCCCATTCAAGGCGACACAGGCCTTCTTAATTCTCATCCCTTTATTTCCTCGTAATTGCTACCTTTAAAAAAAAAAAAAAAAAGAAAACAAGCTTTCTTTTTGACAAAAGGTGTTAGTGCTGTTGTCACAAGGTCCGAAAGTGTCCAAAAATTGACTAGCAAAGCCCCCAAAAGCACGTCTTCCATTAAAATTCAGGCCTGATTAAAGTTTGGCAAAGATTTTTGGAAGCTGGTGAAATATTCAGGCATGAATCAAACATTTATTCACACTTAGTATCCTAATTTTCCTTGTTTGTGAGGAAACAAATGTATCCCTTTTCCAGCTTCAACTGCAGCCTCTACTCAGTCATTAATAACTTCTACAATTTGTAGAAGGTAATTTTGTAGCCCAATAGATATCCTGCACTGCAAGAGATAAGTATTTGAACCTCATTGTGATAGATAAAAATGGTTGATATCACTGAATTAAAAGTTCGTAGGTGCCTGGGAACACGCGATCATGGCCTGACCGCATTCATCACGGGTAAATAAAGGACAGCCCCAATCAAAACTATGTATTTCTGCTGCTTCAAAAGAGTTAATTTCCACAAACTGAGAAAAACAGTAAGGGGAACTGACAAGGCAAAAAGGTGAGAACACCGAAAAAAGGGGCTCTCTTAAAGGCTCTATTAAATGGCCAAACCACTATGATTTTTCAATCACAGAAGTCAGGAACTTTCCCACAAGAGCTCAAAGGTAGCAGTTAGAAATAAAATGGAAAACAAAGAGAAATTATATAAATTACAATTGATATAAATTACAATATCAAAAATTGATATGGGAAGTTAATAGGCAGGAAAAAAACTGGTTGTAAGAGCTAGACAAATGAGACATTTTAAGTGTGTTAGGAATAGAAGAAAGCCCAGTGGTGATTCTGGCCCATCAGTAAACGTAGTTCGTAAGTGGGTTTGTGCTGATGTGGAAAATGTAAATATGTTCAATAAGTACTTCTGTGCTACAAAAGAAACAAGTAGATGGATCTCAAGGGGGCTATGAAGAACTGCTTCAGCCTGCTAGTAATTAAGAAAGATAGAAATCATGACCACTCTCCTATAACCAAACTTAGATAACTTTTACTCCCAGTTCCAGAATAGATACTTGGGCTCTTTCCCCTGTTTTAGTAAACCGTGGAATAATTGCGAAATTCCAAAGGGGTGCTAATGTTATACCAGTAGTCAAAAAAGGGCAATTGCAATGACAGGAAAATACGGGCCAACATCGGAACCCCAAATAACAATGGGAATAACTGATTTAATTTAAAAAGATTTCAAAGAAAGGAATAGAAATAATTCCAGTCTTTTTTATGAAGACCAAGTCTAATCCAACTTCTCTAAATCTGTTCTTTGACAAGATTGCTCATTTGGTTAAGAGCATATTGATGATTTAGACCTTTAAGACAGCCTGAAAGAAAATGTCATACCCCATGATATCATTGAAGCATACGTCAAATTGACTAAGCCTTGCCTAAACGACTGATGACAAAAAGCAGCTGACAGTAAGGAACCTTCATTGAATGGGTGTGTTTCTGTGAAAACAGGGTCACATCTGAAAATGAGACAAAGGGTAAAGGTAATAAGGACCAAGCAACCACGTGAAGTAGTCTGAACTGAGTGGCAAACTGGGCCTTGTCAAACAAAATACATTTGCTATAACTAAATGCCTGTAACAAACATGAAGGATTGTAGGTGCTGTGTACTGAGAGGGAGATGGCACTTGCTGAAAAAGATTTAGGGGTTGTAGTCACCAGCTCATCATAAACGCTCACTCTGACACTGGTAACAGGAAGGATTAATCTGCATCAGGGGAGTAGGAAGTAGGGGAGAGAGAGTTTTATCTCTGGATATATCACTGATGAGACCAATCTTGTATAGAGTGTTCCTGCCCGTGTTTTGAAAAAAAAATGTTGAAAAATTGGAGAGGGGGCAGATAAAGAGCTGAAAATGTGATTTGAGAACTGAAGAAAAATGCTGCTAAGTGAGACTTAAAGAGCTCAATCTGTTTATCGCATCAAAAAGATTGACTTGATTACAGCATATAAGTACCTCTATGGAGAAAAAAATACTGAATTCTTAAGGGCTCTTTAACCTAGCAGAAAATAGCATAACAGGAAGCTGTGGTAGAAACTGAAGTCAGACAAATTCAAATGAAGCACAAAATTTTTCTTTTTAAGGTGACAATACATCACTGGAACAAGCTAACAAGGGCACCAAGAAATTCTTAATGGTTTTATGTCCCCCAACCAGGACAAGATGCCTTTCTGGAAGACAAGTTTTAGCCAAATGCCGGTTAGTGCCCTCAATGCTTGTACATGCATGAAATTTAATGACATAGGATACAGAGGAGATCAGATGATATGACTAAATGGTCCTTTGTGATCTTACTTCATTATTTCTTATTGTACAAAGTAAATATAAGATGGAGTGGCTATTGGTGAGCATCTGCTTAAGATGATACTCTTTGTCAAACGACTCCAATCAGTCTTTATGAAAAACATGACTATGCCGAGTGTGTAGGATTTTAAATGATCGCAGTACACGAGACATTCTTGGCAAGCAGAGTATGAAATATCAAAAGACAATCAACATTATTCACCTATTTTCATTTGTCAGTGCATTAAGCGGACAAGATTTCAATTCATCTGGGTCACAAAGGAGTTCAGAAGAGCTTAAGGAGAAGCTGAAGGGAAGAGCAGAAGCATGAATCCATTAAAAACACTGGCCATCAGACTTAGGTAACATGATAATTAAACTGGAAGCTTTGAAATGCTGGCAGACAAACCAGACAACTAATTCTATATGCGATATTATACTGGTAAATATACATCAGTTTTAAATATTTATGGGTTTCTTGCCCAGCTTGTCTATAAATGAATCAAGTTACCTCACCTGAAACTATGATCCCCCATAATGAGCTGTGGTATGCAATGAAGACTAAAAGGTTTGACACTGACAAGTAATACCTACCTCTCTGAAAGCAGCCAGGATGACACAACTGAATTGTGTTGCACATAAACTATTGAGAACTACATTTAAACATTAATGAACTAACATTCTTCTTAAATTGTTGTATTTGCCTGGATGTGAACCTGCATCTTCTCTCTTCTGCTTATAAAGTTGATGTTCACCTCAGTGCCCTTTCTGTTCTCATCACCTGTCCCCCTCTCTGAAGTTTGTTATATGAAGACACAACCTTTTCATCAAGTAAGGAACCTCCTCTAAACCAGGCATAAAACCAATGGCTGTAAACAAATAGTTAAAACAGAACAGTAGAATAATAATACATTCCTTAACTGAAGGAAGAAAGAATAAAGTAGGGAGAGGGAGAGTTCATTTTGGAGTTAGCATGTAAACTCTTTTTCAGTTCCTTTACCCCAAAATTCAAAACAAGGGTGCTTTCCAAACAAGAAAACAATTTTATCCAAAAGAGACTCAAAGATTTTGAACTGCCTAATTTTGGTATGCAAACCTTAGCACCCTGTGAATAGTTCTAACTTCTAGAAATTATTTAGAAAAATGTCAGGGTCTTTAGATGGTCTTAAAGATGGAAGCTTTCAAAATTACCAGATAGTTTTGCAAATCTAACCTGGAAGGTGCATAAAGTAGGGTCTTAGCTTTTTCTGTGTCTTTTCCCCAGGAGATGCTGTGGTCTCCATTTTTAGAATTACAAAGAATACCCAACTCCAAATGGAGTAAACAAAAGCTGCAGGATCCTTGCGCTTGTGAAAATCAGATCCTGGGGCATAAATAATTGAAGTGTCATGGTTACCTCTGTTGGTATCAACATCACTTATGGAACTCAAACAGTAGTAGTCTGATGCAGGTAACTGAGACAGGGAAGAAAAAGCATTAAGAGGTTGAAGGGCGTTCATTACCTTTTTGATGCCTAGAGGAATAATATTGCTCTGGTACTGGAGGCCAACCAAAGGTGAAGACTGATCATTCTATACAGTAAAGTGAAGAAGTAGTTAGGCTCTCAAGTTGCAGCATCTGATGCCTTCAAAGGAACAATATTACGTTAGCTGGCTGGCAAAACACATTGTTCAGAACATCAAGGCTCAAAACTACAAAATATCAGTAGGTGAGGCTCAGACCCTAAAGGCATCAGCAAAGACAACAAAGCCAGCAGAAGGAATAATGAATTTAAGCAGCAAAATATGGCTACAGGACACTTTCCAGATATTATATTCTGCGTATCAGAGTGATCAAATGTTGTTCTTTTGAGACACACATAGCCCATATCTTCTTTTGGACATCACATATTCAGATGTCCGAAGGCCACACGTGCTAGGAAGAGTCTAGATGGAGGAAAGTACAGGGAGCAGTTCACAAGTAGCAAAAGCCTCTGCATCCTTAGGAGGCAGGGCAAGGAGCTGTCAAATACGAGAACCCACTGCTGTCCCTGCTGGTGGTGCCAGGGGCAGGATGAGGAGGAGACAACAATAACAGCCTAAAAGAGGCAAAGGCACTGAAAAGATGTCCCACCACTCCACTGCAGGCCTGGGCTGGACATCCCACTCGGGCCTGTGGCAACCTCATGTTGCTAGCTTTATCCCCACTTGCTGCTCAGACAGAAGCTCACTCAAATTGCTGGCAAGTCTTTTGTGGTTTTATAGACCCAGTTTAGACACCCATGTTGTGCATTCAAATCTATTAAATCACGTTTATATTTTCTTGAAAAAAAATGTAGGGGAATCCAAATAGGGCTATTTATAACCCTTGAACATGCAACCTTTCAAGACTGACTTTTGTTGATTCAAGTCAATAATGATAATTACAGATCTGACTGTTATTATTCCCATGTTTAATAAAAGAAGCCTCGCAACATACATTATTAAAGGGTAGACGACCTGAGGTGCCTGATCTCAAAATTGTAATACTATTTTTGAATAACTGATACATCTTGTACATTCTCCCTTAATCAATGTTGGCAAACGAGATCATGTCATATCCCTTCTCTAATGCTGATTTTGGTGGGAGGCGAAAGAATTTAAAACCTCATAGGCGGAGGAAATTTGCAGGATTTGGGAATCAGCATACTGTTTCACCCATTACGTTTTAATCAAATATTTTCCTGGGGTAGATATGTGCTCTAGGAAAGATCCTCATGATAAAATAATGCTTAACAAATCTCATTACTCAGGTTTATGAAGTCACTTGCCCCTTCTGTAATTCAGAGGGATTAAATCACTCCTGCAAATTAAAAATAGGACGATCAACTGATTAGAGCAGGGCTTCTGTTTGCTGTTTGAATCAGGCAGACAAAAGAGTGAGCAGAAGCAATAAGGAATTCATGTTCAAGAATTGTAAAAAATTAGGATATTTCAAATCTCAGACTCTAATTTAATCTCAAGATGTCGTTGATTACAAAGAAAAAGACTACACAAGCTTCATTCTTATGGTTTATAACATTACCAAAATCTTTTGATAGCCATATAATTCACATTTGCCTGTTTCATTGTGTTCTAGAGAGAGAAGCCTAGGGAAAAATGGCTAATAAAAGCAAGGTGTTTTCATCCTTATTATGTGTCAATACTTGATGTTTTTGAATAAACAAAAAGATACTAGAAGTGCACATAGCTTTTTTATTTTCTTTTTTTTTTTTTAAATGCAAGAATCTTAACATTCTACTTTAAGCATAGAAAGAGAAAGAGGATCACAGAGGAGGGATAGGGAAAAATTAGAGAAACACCAGGTACTGCTGTACTGCGGTCACTGCAGATAGTGTGGGCATGTATGAGCTATCTTTAAACTAGCAAGCCTGGATATTGCTAAAGAAGTAGCAGAAGTAACACAATGCTTAAGGCAAGCTGCAGACTCTTCCTCAAGGCTGGGTATTTGGCACGTGGCCCACACGGAGCTACACTCTGCTGCAGCCAGAGTGCTATCATGCACAGGGCTGTAATAGATGATCATATGTGCTGGCAGAACAGATCAAAGATCAGTCCTTGGGTTATCTCGGAAGTTAGAAGATGAAATCCACATATGAAGATTACAAAAGTTGAAGATGCAATTAGTAAAAAGACAGGATTTCACTCATCAGCTGCATCAATTAGACTCTCCCGCAATGGCTCTTTTCCAAAATCTTTTATAGATACTTTTGAATCAGGCTTCACTAGATATTCTTGAGACAATAAACTCTGACAAGCACAGCAGTAGAGGTGATGAAGCAGAGAAGGGGCAAACTCTCCATTTTCACATTTTGTAGTGTCAGGAATCTTAAGAAAACCCTATATACCTGTTTTTCCGCATAAAGTAGCTTGTTTGTTCCCCAAAGCATGTTTGTTCCCCACCTAAAAACCAAAATCTCTTGTGATTTTCCAAAAGAATAAAAACTAGGAAATTTTGAGCAGGCTAAGTAAATGCCATCCTGAAATACCTTTGTGGCAAAAGCTGTAACTGTCACATTAGCAAGCCATAAAATACAAGGTATGAATATTGTTTCTAGAATCAGGATTTTTGTTCTTTGTAACTTGCAGCCACCAGAAGGTAACATGAGCCCAAGAAAGGCACTCAAACAGGTCTAACGCTCTATCCAATGCAGGGCATAGTGTGGTACCATTTGGAGGCAGATACAGATACTGCAGAGTATAAGTGGAACACATCTACATCGTCTTTCAGAGCATGTAACCATGTTAAGTAAGGAGGGCTAATGCATGAGCTTTCTGTCTCTGTAAACTTCAGGAAAAGAATGAAAATTCCATTCAATATGAATTCAAGACAGATTTTATATTAATTCTTTCCTGTTGCAAAACAAGAGTCATGGACCACATAACATTCAGAAGGATGCAAAGCAGCAGGCAATTTCAGAACCATACTGAGCAATGTTATTTAGCAAAGAAGGAGCCTGCGGGTTCTGCAAATGAAATGACTCCAACACTCACTTGCATGGTGAATGTAGAATTCTGTGTACAGTGTACATCAAGCATCATGAAACTGTATTCAGGGAGAAAAAAAGCTTCTTTGAGCCGTCTTCATATCTGATGTGACCTTGTACAATTTCACTGCAATGAACACTATTTCTTGTATTTGTGTGAAGACCTGTTATGGCTAAAGAAGTCTGAGGTAAAATGAAATTGCTGTAAGCAGGGACTGTAATAGTTGATGTCGTGGCTGGGATACAGAGACTAGGCACAGGCAAGAAGCAAACAGATGTCACCAGGCCACATCCAGAACAAAGTATTTTTTTAATGGTAACATGTTTTAAATAATGTAAATACTGCATGTAGATTAGAGAACCAATTTCAGTTAGGTGGCTTATTACTCCTCTGTGTTTCAGGAGAAATGAAGCAGCCATAGGGAGAGGACTAACTTCTTCAGGACAGTATCAGCTATATGAGACCAGAAGGCACTTCTGGCCTGTATCAGCTCTCCCATGATAGCAGAGGCAGAAATTAAGTAATTCAATGGCCCTTTTGTCTGTCTGTACACTGTTGGTTAAAAAGCACACCTATGCCAAACCTTGTTATTGTGATAACTGGAAGTGGTTTTAATATTTAGGCGCCCCTGCAGAAAGTAAAGTGACCAGTTACTTTCAATGGACACACATGCAATTGCAATTCAAGGCTGTCCTGATTCATCTGGTTTTCATGCAGCTTTCAAAACACTGAACTGTATCATTGGCTACAAATAGACAACATATGCAACAAGCTGGCCTTGCAAATTCAAACTTAAGACCAAGAAGATGATTGGGAGTTGGGCACAGTACAGCACATATAAGTAATGTCTGCAATTTTTCTTTTCTTTCCAGTTATTTCTCCAGCAACAATTTTCTAATGAGGAAAAAGGTTAGTTTATGACAAAGCATCTTTTCTGAGATCAAAGGAGATACACGAGAAATATAAGCACCTCTCAGGACAAGAATTATGCTAAGCAGCTCACCCCTCTTAGCATCTTCAGCTCTTACATAACTTTTCAAAAGTCCCTATTCTTAGATTAAAGAAAACAGCTTGCATACAGACAATATAGTGTACAGAAAGGTCAAGTCAATGCCAATGTCTTGCTGAAAGTTACCTACTACACTTCTGAGAGATCGAGGATCTTAACTCCCATCTCCTGCATCCAGTGTAGTGCCCTGCACATGGAGTACATTTCATGTTTTGAGACTGAGAATGAGCCAGTGATTTTAAATTGTTACACAGCAAAAAGAAATGGAAGTCCCAGCCCATAACTAGGAGAAAAGCCTATCCTTGTTGCTGAAACACTGTAACCCATTTCTGCTTTTTAAGGACTAGAAAGACCACTTCCTCCAAAGAAGGCACTCATGAAAAGCACCAGCTGTTTCTGCTGATAAAGCTGAGGCAAAGCTAGGACAGATCTACCTGAGGAAGGAGCTGATAACATAAGATATGGTACTTAATGAACATAGCACAACTGGTATCCTGGAGTAGAGTTTTGACGTGGATACCTACAGACCTTTTGCAATATAATCAGTATATTAATAAAAAAAAGAAAGTAGAGTTTCCAGTGTAGAAATGGCAGTGTGTAAACAAATGACAGAATAGGAGAACTTTGAACAAGAGGGCCTTTTGACTGTTTTCAGCCACGATTTCTCTTTGGCAAAGACATTCACAACTGAATAGCTGAACTGGAGCCTGTGCACTGCTACTTCTTTCCTCATCAAACACTTTGGGAGCACTATTAGGATTATGTGAACTGGTCTCCTGAAAACAGCAGTTCACACAGTATTTTTGAGATTTTTTTTTTTTAGGAAGAAAATTAGAGAAAAACTTAGTCAGCTGCAAACCAAAATTTGCAACTTGAGGAAAATTGCTCAAAGTCCTGGATCTTTCAGTTAGGTAGACTTTTTCATGAGGCATGCTGGTATCGGGTTGCCTAGGCAGGAAGAAGGATTCATTATTTCCAAGAATTTTTTTAATTTAATCATTCAGAACTGGTTTTCTCCTGAGACACCCTCCATTCAAACTTGTAAGGCATTCTTTGCCAAGATGTCTTTTCTCTTGGGGTCTCTTTGGATTTAACAGGTAAAGAAATGCCGACTGTGATTGCTCACTCAACCAGTTATATTCAAAATAGTAGAGATGACAAGACTGCAAAGTCTTCTGTACTTGACAACACCGAAGAATACAGATACAAAGACTTACTCTACAGGCATATCAGAAAGAATGGAGCCAAATGAGTCACAAAATGCAAGGCAGGCCAGCAGTGCAATGGAAAGAAATCAAAATGAACTTCCACTTTGTTTTAGAAAAGATGCCAGTACCATTTTAAAAATAAACGAACTATAGGGAATCTCTGACAAGTATATAAACCTAAAATGTATAAGCATACATACTGTTAAAAATTAAACAAAGAGAAAATGCATCATTTTAATATATTCTTTTAGTGCCTACTTATGTAAAGCAATACAGAGTGGTGTATAACACATTTAGGGATAAAGATGCCATTAAATTATATACTTCACAACCAACTGTGGTCCATTAAAACCAGTTACATTCCCTCCTGAATCATAACCATCTTCAAACATTTAATGTCAACAGCAACATAAAAACCAAAATATGTAATTTTACATCAGCTGTGTTGCATCTTGCACATAAGCAACCCATTTCTAAAGGTTTGTCTAGACAAAGTTTTAGTGTCAGTGTGGCAGTTCAGACATAGAAAAACTAACACAATCACTGAAACAGATTCTCTTACCTCTGGTATTTAGAAGTGCTAAATCAGTAGCTCAAATCAGCATTTTGCCTTTTAAAATAGGGCCACTTATATTGCTATAGATAATTCTTAATCGTTTAGCTATTTGATTCCTCTTCAAAGGTCAATCCCTATAGTTCAGAACTTTTCAATAAAATTTCAATAATATAATGATCCCCTAACATAAATCGACCCACTATAACAAAATGAGGTATCTCAGATTACTTCCAGTTTTTCAAGATGACCCTTTAAGGCCATTTTCTTTTTATTACAGTGTTTGGCCATCAAAAGACAACACTGCTACTATTTTTGACCCTTCTCTCTAAATCCATTAATATATTCTTTAATCCTAGTCCCTTGTTACTTGGTTTATTTGCAGTGGCAGAGTGGCAATAAGGGCTTTTGTTCCATTCTGGATGCTTTGGTTGACAAAGGTAATAATCGTGCCATTAGTTTTGAAGCAGAAACCTCTGTTGATAGCAAACAGGATTTTTTGCTTAACAATTCTAGCCCTGAGTATCTTTTACACTTTACTGCTCCCATTTGCTCAGAGGCTAGTTTTAAGAACTGGTGCAGTAACAGAACTTCAAGTATCCCAAAGAGTACTCTCTTTTCTTTTTCCTTTCCAAAGAAAATGAAAGTTTGTTGGAAGAAATACATAAGTGTCTGACCCAGCACAGAATCATTAGAAAAATCTCATATTTTTAATTTTGTTACTCTGAGACTTTTTTCAGTTTTCTAATTCTCACAACAATAAAAGCCAGACACTAATTAGTTTTATAATAAGGCAAGCTATCAAAAAAGGAGAGAGCTAATTAGTATTTCTCCCTTACCAGTACAAAAAATCAATTCAACAAAAAGGTTACAGCAAAATGGTAAGTAACAGGACTGCATTCAGGGTTTTCCAGAATCTACTCAGCACTAAAAAGAATATGGAACTTTTGGTATATTAAGGCATTATAAACCCAGTCTTTCCCACCTATCGGGAACTATGCATGAGACTTTCAAAGGTTTGCAACTCAGAATTCAGTTTGTCTCTTTAGAAAGTACCTGGTGATTTGTGCGCTGAAATACCAGTTTCTGCCCCAGGACAACATAACTACTAATGGACTCTTTAACAGCCCCCTCTTTGCTGCGCCCTGCTTCAGAATGTTATGTACAACCTCTTGGTGTAAAGAATGGGCTGAAGCTTTCAGCTGATTTCTGATTTACAATGCCTACAAATCTGCTTTCTTCTGTTTTGTTTAAAGGCTAGAAGCATATGGCCCTTAGTGGCCTTGAAACCCCACAGGGTAATTTTAAGAAACATTGTCTATGATAAAGACTCTAAAAGTTAACCTAGTTTGACAGCAGTCCCCACCTGGAGGGGTTTAATTTATAAAAATGAATAGGAAAGGCCAGATTTTCTATCTGATCCTTGCTACTATAGACAATGACAGTGAAAAAGAAGATAGACACATATGGTGGCAACATAGGAAAGCAAGCCGACAAGACTGTGCTAGTCTCTAATGAGCCCCTTCTCCTTCATCCTGCAGGAAGGTCCAACAGGAAAACAAACAAACATAAAAAGAAAGTTAGCTTATTTTCACAATTTTTTTTTTACAAGATTTGACAAGATCTCTGTAATGGTGGGTGAAAGGTCAACATAAGATGGGTCTGAAAGTCTGTCTCCAGTCAGTTTCTAGCGTGTCTCACTATTGCTATATCCATAATTGATACTAACAGAGAAGCTCGTTAGCTGTCTCAGAAGATAGAGGCCAGTAAGAAAACTGAATGGGCATGGAGGATAAAGAGCTGTCCAAATCATGATGCATCTTGCTCAGGCATTGAGGGTTAAGCTGGTCGCCAGGTTTGGGGCCAAAAAATTCTTTCGGAGCAGATTGGCAGGGAAGGCTTGGAAGGTTTTGGTCTCTGTCAATAGCGTGAGGGATTGTTTACTTTGTAGGATCTTCTAGACTTCTTTAGGGGACAAATTCTCCTGATACTTTAAAGTCTGAACACACTGGCAATGCCCCAATCTCTTCTGCTCTTTTCCTGCGGTATGATGTGCTTTTGTGGTTCTGCGTTTTGTATTATGGACTTCTATGTTATTACAAGTTTAGGGGAAGTGTTCTGTGGCTCCTGGGATATACACAGAGTAGCATTTCTGTTGACTTATCTGTACTAAACATTTATCACAGGGCTGCCTGCCCTGTAAAGGACTAAATTTAATGGCTGAGGTGCTTTCTTCAAGATCCCTGTTCCCTCTAGACGGCCCTTCCAGTTTATGCATTAGCCAACTTAATGGGCAGCTCCCAGGAAGCGTGCTCCAAATCTGCCCTGCCTGGCCAGCAAGAAGAAAACTAGACAGTTTCCAGAGCCATCAACACAACAGAAGCTCAATATTGCTGTTAAAATAAACAACAAAAGCAGAGATTTCTCAGTCTGACTGCAGCTGCTGCTGCTTCCACCATCTCCTTTCTCACCCCAGGGAATCAAACTTCGCACTGCAGATGTTTTCACAATACGTCCTCCCACCCGGCTGCCTGATATATTAACACCAGACTCAAAACAACACAGGTTTTCCATCTACCTCTTTCTCTAGCTGATTGTAATCCTTGGTCCACAGATTTTAGTCCTTTCCCTCCTGAAATTTGTCATCTTATTTTAGACATTTTTTAATCTCAAGCAACCTACTATCATTGCCACATCCAAAATTCCACAACCAATAGTAAAGAGCAGTGCTGAGGACAAATAGTATAATCAACGTGTTACCTAGATCCTGCCCTGAACTAGTTTAGGAATTACAAGGAGAAATGCTGTCCCCATACAAGTCAAGAAAATGAATTACTATTAACTGTAACAGAGTCAGATTTTTCAGCCATGGTGACTAAAGCACAGAGTAAAGCACTTTATACTGTAAGCTCCCTCTGTGACTACTGCCAGAGGACCTGAATCAATTAGCTAGGTATATGGAGGAAAATATGAAGACAAAAGTAGATCCACATTTATACATGTGCTCACACACACCCTCCTTCATCCATTCTCCTTCTCTAATCCATCAATACACCTGACCCACTTTCTAAATCCCTGTTGTTGCAGATGTTGCTGATGCAAAGCCCGTTTCAGCTCATTGGGAAGATACAGTCATCAGAAAAATAATGCAGTGCAGCAGTGTCTTCTTCTGTCAGGAGCAGCTGGAATTATTGCTTACTTGGTCACCCCAAGGCATTCATAATTGGGAGGCAGGAGATGTGTGTGCCAAGATAGTCTGTAAATGACACTTTTTATGCCAAAAGCAGGTTGGGAATGTCTTTGTAAGTACAGAAAATGGTTTCATTTATACCTTAATGAAGGCAATTTTCTTGGATTTCATTTTTGCGGTTTGCATAGAAGCATTTGATCTGGTGCAATAAAGATTCAAGTAACATACATTTATGGTGGCGCAGTACCAAAACCTGTTACTTCTGTCTGCAACAAATTCTTAATTCCAAGATAAAGAAAAAAAATCTCTACAACAGCTCATGTTTCTGAGTATTCAGATATGAATCTGAGGATTTAACTTCACAATGAAGTAACATTAGTTTAACCAAAAGCATGATTTTCAATTAATTTAAAGTCATTTAAAATTGAAGTTAATTTAAACATGAAGTGTGTTAGTTTAAACCCCGCTCACCAAGTTTAAAACAAAATCACATTATCTCCCAATGCACCTGATAGCTTGCAATACAAAAGAACGTGGGTTTCCACTAAGGTGACAGACTGTAAATGGGAATGATGGAGGCATGGGTACGCATTTCTTTCTTCCAGGTCTCCTACAGGAATAGTAACTGCTGGCAGAGGGAGGGGAGCAAACAGCAAAGAAAGAGACTTTATAAGACCGTAAACCAGTGCAGCTGTTTTCTTAGCAACTGACTTAGTCTTAACTGCAAACACACAGTTCTAGCAGCTTCACCAAATGGGTGATAAGTTAGCACTTGTCACATTCCCTTGCTTGGCCATAGTCTGAGTAGAGCTACCTGTGATGAAAGCAAATTACCAGTCTAGCTCCAGATGAAGAAGGCTTATGGGCAAGGTTGCCTCTCTCAACTCCTTCAGCTATACTGCTCACTGCATCCAGCTCAGGTTCACCACGAGGACTGTGCTCTGCAGTTTCCTAGTGGGGCACCCTCCTGTCCTCTTCTTTCTTCAGGGGCAGGCTGAATAGACGAATTCTTCACTCTCTGAACAAGCCTGTCAGGAGCTTTCCCCTTGACAGAAGGAATTATTACTTGTTACTTGCTACTTACTACTTATTACCTATTACAAAACTGTACAGGCTCAGTGTGTGGATGGAGAGTGGAGGAGGGACCTTTGTCTCCTGGCTGAGGAGGTCCATGTCAAAGCCAAACCCCTTTGCAGGACTGTCCCCATGCATTTGACAACACTTTGGCCATTCCTGTGAACAACTCAGCTGGGAATTGAAAGTGTTACAAAAGTCTTCAATATGGCACATTGTAGACCACTGACTCCCACCCATTTTAGTCCAGGCCTCACTTCAGCGAACCTTTTTGCAGCTGACCATAACCAGTTGCTCTTCGGCAGTATTGCTTGATCGAGGCTAGCATCTCTGCACCATCTGCATGTGTGAGTGCAGGCCAATAGCACCCTAGAGGTCTATGTGTTGAGTTTCAGAACGTGGTACAGAAACATCCTCCATGACTTCAAGTGCCTCTATACAACATTCAGAGAAGTCCCTCTGCAAACATCATGTTGCAGGATTGGGGCCAAAGACAATCACACACAAAGCTGTACCATAATAAGCTCTTTCCTCACAGCTCTTCCTATAAAACCTAGCTTCAAATGATCAAATATTACTAAAAAACCCCACATATTTCAAAGATATTATAAACTTCATTGTTTATCAGAAAACATTTTAACTGGAATTTTCCAGCAGAAAATACGACCTGGAATTCCCAGATGCCTTTATATTTTAACCCAAGTGAGTAGATGATAATTATTCTTCTAGAAGCAGAAAAATAATTTAAGATAACAGTCACGACACAGAGGAAGAGAACACTGATCCATTTTGACACTTATGACTTTCAGATCAGAGAGCTATGAAAACAGTACTGTGCTGTCAAGATATAAAAAAATGAACTGGATGAAAATCACCTAGGGAATGCTAATTAGGCCTGTGTTTCTCTGTCCATCCCTAACACGTCACGTGTTGAACTTCTGCTTCCTTCCTCTGCAACTGAAAGTGAAAGAAAGAGTGAAATTTCTGACATTTGTTGCTGGGCTGCAGTACTGGTTTGGGCTGGGATAGTGTTAATTTTCTTTATAGTAGCTAGCATAGGGCTATGTTTTGGATTTGTGCTGAAAACAGTGTTGATAATACAGGGATGTTTTCATTATTGCTGAGCAGTGCTTACACAGAGTCAAGGCCTCTTCTGCTTCTCACACCACCCCACCAATAGGAAGTTGGGAGGGGACACAGCTGGGACAGCTGACCCCAACTGACCAAAGGTATATAAAAGAAGAATGAAGGGGGGGACATTCGGAGTGATGGTGTTTGTCTTCCCAAGTAACCGTTACGTGTGATGGAACCCTACTTTCCTGGGGATGGCTGAACACCTGCCTGCCAATGGGAAGTAGTGAATGAATTCCTTGTTTTGCTTTGCTTTCTCACTTTTACTCTTCTGATTGTCTCCCCCATCCCGCCAGCAGGGAGTGAGCAAGTGACTGTGTGGTGCTTGGTTGCTGGCTGGGGTTAAACCACAACAGCTGCACTGACCATTAAAAAAAACAGATGAGTTTACAGGAGATATATTTGTTAGGTCATCTTATAACTGAGCTGGAAAACATGCATTTTTAGCAATGAAAAGGAAGGCTTGTACCGAAGCACAGGATTATGGCTACATGATCAAAATTGTACAGGACAGAGTACCTCAAGGCAAAAGCCTGAAAGGACTTGGCTCAGAGCAGCAACGTGCAAATGCAGAGTTTCCATGGGAATAAACTATTTTGGTCCAAAAAGAAGCTACTCGGGATTTGAACTGGGGCAACACTTCTAAGGCAAAGGCACCATGTGGTCATCATTTTTTTTCCCTTGAAGGAGCAAAGGTTTTCCAATCTTACCCCACTTACACATTCATAGTCACAGAATATGAAACCAATTCAAAGCCAAGGGAGTAAGTGGAGTAAGTATTCACACTTTTCCTTCACAAAGTTTCTTTACTATTGCCGGAAATTTTTAGCCATTAATAGCAAAGGTTCCTTTTCTTGCTGGTCAGCCTTGTTGCTAATTGTCATCATTATGACCTTACCATCACGTGATCATCATTACAATGTGTTACAATGGAACTTAAAATACTCAAGAAGTTCAATCTTAGTAACTATATATTGTAAATTAAGCAGGACTGTGTACTGACCTGAGTTCTGCACCGTGATCATCGATGCCATTTAGGTGCTAGCAAGCTCCCAGCCCAGTTCTCACCCATGCTAACTCCTACTCTCCCACATCCTATGTGGGCTCAGTTTTGGGGTGGAACAGTATTGGTATGTCCTTATTAAGTCATTTGAGCTCAGTCATCATGTTTGAAGAGGGAAAGAGTATTTAGCCATGCGAACAGGAGCTAGGCTACACTACCTGGCCTAAGGGCAGAGAATGCTCCCTGGCCCATTTTATCTAGCATTAGAGGCACTGCCCCTACACAATCTTTACACTACTGTGCAGCAGAGGCCTGTCTTAAGGCCAAATTGCCACACTAATTACCACCTGGAAAGCCCTTTAGATGGCTTTGTGTCAAATCCATTGGTAGTCAGAGAGGGAAGCCAACCTTGGATGCATCTTAGGCTTCACAGTACACTTACATGTGTACTTGTCTACCAGATGAAGCGCTCTGATCTCACTCTGAGCTCAGTGAGTCTCCTCACTGAGACTGAAGCAATTTTAATAATTGACATGTGGTCAAGAGGAGTTATTTTTAAAAAAAAGTTCTCTGAAAGAGAATAAGTATATATTTAGGTGCGATAAAACTAGAACATTTTCCAACAATGAAAGTCATTTGACACTGCTCAGGAAATGTAAAACTTTTACTGAAAGACTTCAGATCATCACAGTTTAGATCACCAAATTACATTTTTTTCAAGAGGAAGGGAAATGCAAATTAACTGTTGTATTTTAGAGTCATTAATGATCTCATGTCAACTTTTTCCACAATGTTTAATCTAACAAAGACATTTTCAGCTCCAGCAATCTATGCCCAAGTGCAATGAATGTGAATATTCAGTATTTTTTAAAACAATAATAAGAGAGTATCTAACTCTCTTGTTTTGATTCCTCTTCAGGAAATGTTCTCCATATTGATATTTTCATGTTACAACTGAATCAAGGATCTGCGAGACATTTTGAATTGGTTTAACACCATCAAGTAGATGAAATGCTGTGAAGTGGGCAAAATGTGAAGTTGCATGTTAAATTGAGGCCAAGTGAAATGTGAAGGTGCTAAGATGGGTACTTGGAAAGGAAATTGAAAAAAACCCAAGAATATCAAGAGCAAGGTTTCTCAGAAATACCATTCCCTGCAATACCAGTGACCTGTGCAGACCACAATCAGGCCAGAGTTCCTGCAAAACCAGAGGGCAAAGGATGGGAAAAGTCACAGGGTTCTCCCAGACAGCTGAGATGAAGACAAGTCTCAGGAAAGAAGAACATACCATTGCAAAGGCTAAAGGCCAAAGGAAGCAGGCAGAGGGCCAAGTTCAGGTCTCTCTGCCAAGAGAATCCAAAAGAGCAAATTCCAAGTCCCAGAAATATCAGACAGGAATCCCTAAACAGAGATACCAGTTCAGAGCATATAAGGACATAGTACCCATTGGGTATGTGTACAGAGATGGAGAGGCCAAGACTGTGAAGACCAGAATCAAATTCCCAGAATTCAGTGCTTAGGGTATCAGTGCTCAGGCATAATGGGAAAGAGACATGGTCATGAATCAAAGAGCCTGGATTTAATTTCTGACAGCTAACTGGAGGAACTCAGGGTCTCAGCGCTACAGCCTCCGGACCTGAAAAAAATAAATCAAATTTTTTTTGAAAGTTCGTATGTCAGACAAGTGTGTACAAGATCAATTTGCAGGAGGGAAATAAAAGCTATATTCTCTACAACACAGATAATCAACAGGGATCTGTATAGGGGACACTGGTAACATTCTCAAATTCTGTGATTTATGCAGCCAAAGTACCTGTTTTCTGTGCATTGTGCCTTCAGACTCCTAGCATAGGAAACATTTTATATCAGAGTCACTTCTGGCTATTAAGGAAGGTATTCACATAGCCTTCACTAAAGGATATTGGTTTGTTTTGGTTTAGTTTTTTTGTAGCCTTTGCAAGCTGCTTCGTTCCCGATATTCAAGTCCCAGCGCCTTCATTTTGTGATAGAGGAGTGGATCTGGTAAGCCCGTGACACGAAAGGATCTTGGCAAAAGGCTCCTGCTGAAGAAGTTCTGAAAGTCTCTTTCAAATACTGGATCTCATGAGAGGGCATATCTATGCTTCATGGTAGCACCGTGGCCTTGCCCCTCCACCAACCCATGCACCAGGTGCCACCACAGGCAAATTACAAATCGCATTGGTCATGCACATCCTCCATTATCAGGTTCCACAAAGCAGGAGAAAGGGCAGAGTGTTATATAGTGGATGGCTAAGACAAAGGACAGGCAGATGAGGAAAATGAGGTTTGATGCCATGGCAGGACCCTTTGAACAATCATGAGATTTGACAGGTCTGTGATTTCCTTAATCTAAAATAAAAAGAACACACTATCATTTTAGGAGGAAAAGAGCTTGGGGCCCTTAATGCTAATGGCAATCATCCTAATAACATCCTAAAAATAATCCTAATAACAACCCACAATAACTGAAAGGTCAAAGAAGGATTGCTACTAGGCTTAGCTAAGGAAATGCACTTACAGTTTTAATTAATGATATCCAACCTCCTTAAACACTGTTCTTTGGGCTCTCTTGAGCTTGTCTCAGAAGGCATTCACTAGGCTTCCCCACCCTAACCTGCAGGAAGGAATTGGTGATAGTCACCATAAAGCCAAACATGAAGGCACCAACATGATGAGTCAGCCTGAGCTGCCTAAACTTGATCATACCCCTCATGTATTTGCAGCTATGAATACTGTGGGGGCTAGTTCTCAGTTTCTCAGACCACTTGCCAAGCAGGAGACACTAACAATGAAGCACAGAAAGAAGGAAAAACAGGACAAGAGGCTTCCTTCATGGAAAACGTCTGATCGGATTTCTCCAGTATCGAAAGCATTATACAAACAGATCTTTCCATATCCATCTTGTCAATAATTTACAATAAAATTAGCATATACTTAAAATCTCCTACACACAGATGGACTAGAAAACTTCCATGAAGCATTACACAATCAAGAGGGCAAGCGGATGTTAGATGCAAGAGATCAGGGATCAAGAGCAGGAGCTGCAGCCAGTGCAGACAGAAGGGTCTAATAACCGACTCACACTGACATTGACTGAAGCTTCAGCTAGCAGCAGAGAGCAGCATGAAGCCACCATTGAATGGAACTTGCTTTCTGATGTTCAACTAAGAAAGGAGACAGCTGACAGGACTGAAATGGGCTCTGTCACAGTTAAAGGACCAACTTTATTCTCTCACTGGTGCTATAAATATTCCCTTGGTTTAACTGGTTTCCAGCAGTAAGTGCACAGACATGTCAGGAGAGAGATACTGCCTATTTTAGCAGGATTTCAAAATTGCAGTCTCAATGACTCGCTTTTAGGGGGGCACGTAAGTGCCAATTCAGATTGAAAAATTATGTTTTTAACTGGCTTCCTTTGAAGCCCCACGCTCGTAGGTAGCACATCTTGACAAGCAAAAGAGAATTATGGTATTTACCAATGTGCAAAAATGCACTGTTGCTTAGGAATATGTATACTAACATTTTTGCTTTATAGTGTATTGATAGAAAGTGAAAAATATTACCAAGTGCTCAGCTAGCCTTATGCACTGTGAAATGCACTGTGCTCTGCTCTGCTTTCTTGTGCAGAGTAGGCTGACAGCTCCCCAGGCAAAGCACAGAGATGTTCTGTGCTGCATGTGACATTCTCGCCTACCTTGTACATTTGAACATACATTGTACTGAGCCTGCTACAACCATCCAAGATTATAGTAAAGGCCATGTAGATTTCTATAGCGACAAATCAAAAAATAAAACTGTTGTAAGAACTGTGTGAAGAAAAAGAAGTCAAATGTGAAACTTTCCGGCCTGCAACACAATGGGTTCCGGTATCCAAAGCAGCGTGCATGAGCTGGAGCTGTCAGAGGAAATGCAGCTGGATTTTTCAACAACTTCACTATATCATCAAAACTTGCATATGAAAGCATCCCATAAAAAGCACATGTCTCAATGCAATCCAACATGTTTTCAAGCACTGCACTGTTACAATCTGGAGTCCTACTAATTAAGCCTTGCAGGTGAAAAAAAAAATCCCCTACAGAAATAATTCAGATTTTCTAAACTGTTCTCTAACTAGTTTTCTTTGTGTAACTCATACAACTGGCACCAAACATACATTACTGTGGTTTTCTTGGCATGAGGTTGCAATGGCAGAAGGCCACGTTGTTCAAGTTATAAAGCTACTAAGTAGCAGATGCACAAAAAGGCTAGGGCATCTACATTTCACTTGTCTCTGTATTTACCACCCAATCCTGAACCTAAGATACATAAAACTGCTGGCTGCCTCTTTCCCCAGTTGGTATGTAAATCCTCAAGTCTCTCAAGGGACTCAAGTGTAAACGTGAGTGTTCCCCAAGTATCTAGAGTACTTCTGGCCATGCACACAGTTACTTAACATCACTTGGCAATTGAGTGCCAAGCCCTGCTGGGTCCCACCAGTTGGTGTTGCAGTTGGCGGGTGATCCAGGTGGTGGTCTATCAGCATGCCTAAAGGAAGAGTGTTACTCCTGCCCTTTGAAGCACAGCTAACAGATGAACTATCGCTCCTCCTTTTGTACCACAATCTAGTGGTAAATTCAGCAAATGAAGCAGTCCCAGGTCAATAGAAGTGACTACAAATTTTGCAATGAACAATATACAATAGACAGTGAAATCCACATCGGTGAAGGGAGGGTGTCCCAGGACTTCCCATGGGGAGATCACCGAATACAAAGCATACCCCTCAAATCTTTAATTATTTTACAAAAAACAGAATGAGGGGGTGTAAAAGAAGTATCATCCCTTATATTTGGATCAGGGCAGTTTCATCAAAAAAAGATGGGTTGAATCCCATCTGTCAGAGCAGAACAAAGTGCAGTGTCTCTGTGTGCTGGTCCTAGCCTCTGAGCTGTTGTGCTGCTGCATCATTCTTTAAAAAAAAAGGACCAACACAAATCCAGACTTAAGAAAAATGCATACTGCAAGCTGAAGGGTGGCTGAAACACAACAAATCTCACACTCTTACAATATACTGATTTGTATTCTAGCACTTGTACCCAGGGACACTGGGAGCCTCTGAGTTTGGTTAACTTGCTATCCAGCAACCATTTTATAGGTGAAAAAGACACCTGGAGAGTCACTGTACTGTAGTGTTTACACAACCATCTTCTGCTTGTTTTCTTTCACAGAGAGAAATCTCTGAGTCATCAGCATCATTACTGCCTCCTTTTTGCTTACCTAGCCTCATTAAAAGGATTAGACCGATCAGCAAGGGGCAGCAATTTAACCGATGCATACTTACAGCATACTTACAAACAAAGCTTCACCAATTTCTTCCATCTCCTCATTTTTGGCACATGAAGAAATGCTGTGGCCTGATCTTCCCTACATAGGACTTCTGTTCTTGAAGAGGCAATATTTATTATTTGCTGTCTCAAATACAAAATGTGTACATGTTTTAATCCTTCCCATCAGCCTACCGTCTCTATCTATAGTAAGTCTAAGATGCTTATCATTCTATTGGCTAAGTAACTGCCCCTTACATGGCAGAGAACATTAAATGCTCCTTAAATCCCGTTACAGTCAGAGGAAGATGTGTCACTGAGTGGCAATTAAAATAACCACGGCATTGAAGTTGTTTTCAGTGACTACTGCACAAAGCCTATGGAAAAAGTCAGGATGAGTGACACCAAGAAAGAGTCTATTGGCAAAATCTGTCTCTTTTCAAAATAAGATAACAGTGGCTGAGATTAATGATCTAAAGATCACAAGGCATATATATGCTTATACAGAAATAAGATGCAAACATCTCTGAAATGCAATGAAAGCCATTTTGAAAAGCTGTCATATAGTACAGAGCAGTGTTAAGGGACACAACAGTCTACTCTTCTCATGCAGCTGAAGGATAGATTTGGCCAGGGAACATTAAAGGTGAGGCCCATTCTACCTCAACAATAAAACTAATGTAATGGCTCTGGGCAATGAAACCCTTCCCTTCAACAGGGAATTTAGCCTAATTCTCTTTCCTACCCTGCTGGGGCATTGTTTGGTGCTGACCTGGAAGGAGGAGTTACCACCTATTGTCCTGAAAAGCACTTCTTCATTTCAGAAGAAAATTATTTTCCTGCTAATTTGCTATATGAGCAGGCACCCTGCCTGGGCTGCCAATCTACCTGTAAGCAGCTTGTAAGTCTGATGTGATACCAGCGTTTTATAGTAGAGGATAGCAGCAGAGAATTCTTTATCTGTGGGTTTGGCTAAGCTGATACTTACATCTCTCAAGTGAATCTTGAAATCCTTATTCCTCTCATCTCAATGGGATCTCTGCCAGAGAGGTATCAAGGCATAAAGATGCAGCTCTCGGGATTTCTGCTCTTCTAAACAGCATCTTAAAATTCTACAGCTATTGTCAAAGAAAAACTAATGAATAAGATTTGGCACAAAGTAGCGTGGCAGGCTTTAGATCTTCTGTTCATTGCATTTCATTTAGTGAACTTCCTTGCATGGGATTTAATATGTGGCTCTCTACAGCAACAGCAAATATTTTGATTTCTAATAAAAAAAATCATGTTGATTATTCAGGCCAATGGATCCACAGCAACCGTGACATTACTTGTGACAAGTGATGGGAACACTGGATATTTTTCGCTAGAGATAGTAAATAGGAAGACAGCTGAAAAATGGAGCCAGCACTGGAAGAGATTAATGAGAAACTAAATGATTTACAAGTACCATGTCCTCATTTGACTGGGAATTAGATAAATTAACCAAAAAAAATCAATGCTCTAATGAAGCCGAAGAACAACTCCACAAACATATTGCAAATGGACTTGGAGATGAGGGGAGGAAAAGAGAGGAGGGAGAAAGAAAGTGAAGAAAGAAATGACAGCCTACATTTAAAATGTGCTTAGCAACCCAATTGTAACAATTGGTAACAATTCAAGCAGAAGCCCTTAATGTTGTTTCCTGAAGGTGACAGGCAGGGAAGGAGAAGCTGGTATATAGTAAACTTCACCTAACGTAGCTGATACAACTGTTAAAAAGAGGATACCTCGTATGTAGGGAAGTCTTGTAAGACACACTACCCAAAATGCTAGCAGAAGTTTAATTTTAAACATAATGGACTTGCTGGACAGAGGAGAGCTGTAAATGCTGGGGCTAGCGGCTGGATGGGGGGAAAATTAGGCTATATTAAGGAACATACTTTTGGGGATCTTCCAGGATACACTCCCCAACAACAAAAAAAAAATGCAAAAGCCGTGGAATTTTCCTACTTCTGATGGGGGGAACCAACACGTCAGGGTTAATAACAAAACCATCACTTAGCTCAGGCTATGTATCTATGGTCTTAAGCAGGAACTGATACCAGTGGAATGCTTTGCTTAACTACCTGATAAGCATGGGATAAATCAGGACTGAATGTATGCAAGGAAGAGATTCACCAAACAAACCAAGGACACAACTTAATTACTGCCAGCAGGATGGTTTTAAGCAGGATTTGCAGTCTGGGTGAAGAGTGCATGGCGAGGAAGACACACGGCCTTCATCCCTGAAGACCCCGGCCCACGACCACGAGGAAGCACCACGCGTGCGCAGCTAGGAGGAGTTAAAGGCGGGGACTTCGGGGGGGAAATTATAAATATGTATAAGCGTTTCCGGAATATTAATGTTTTGATGCATAAATACCTGGCGAGTTTCCATGAAAAGCACACACGACTTTGGTGGGACTACCCCCCGTGCTGCCCAGCGCTGAATAAACATACCTACTTTACAACCTTCTCGCTTGTGGAGTCTGTTTTCCGCACGTCACTTCAGCAAACTTCCATAGCCGCAATATGAAACATATTGATTCTGCAACAAAGATAAAGTTCTGTATGAAAAGGAATACTTCTTGGGAACCTGCAAAAAGTTACCACGTAGCAGGATTTTAACGAAGGAAATAGCACAGCTGGTTTTCAATAATTATCATCACCAGATCCCTTTCTCAGGCACTGAATTCTACCTTATTCTTGCCAAAGCCACAGCTGCAGCAGAGGATGACCAGCCATTTACATATTAATAGTTCTCCCTCCAGCCTGTTGTTTAATGACAGAATTTTCACTGAACCTGGAGCTGAGGGCTATTCAGTACTTGGTTTATCTTAATTATTTTAACAGGCCCACTTCTTGGTTTGTTTACAGATTCTTGTTTGTTTCCAGATTCCTGGAAAACTGGAAAATGATTCACAAAAGATTTTTACAGGCCAGGTCTATTATCCCCACAATCCATTAAGGTGATTCAGCTATATCTTGTTAATTAAAAGTCTATACGATTTTACATCAATTTTACCTTTGGTGGGAGTTTGCAGCTGAAATACCTATGTCTGCATAATATACTCTGTTTAAACGAAGGTTTAACCTGCTTAAAGCTTCCTGCTCTAGCACTTAATAGTGCACATTAATTAGTGTACATACTTAATATGTACATTACTAAAAGCATATTCTTCTGAAGCTCTTCCTAGTCATGAATAAAAAGCAAAAATATCCAATTTTTCTGGTTCAGCCACCAAACCAAGAAATGGAAAAATATACTTTGACTCACCACTAAACCTTTTTTTTTTTAAATTTAAATATTATCTCTAGTATAGAGCATAATCAAATATTTGTTTGACAAGAAAGATAAAGAGAATCAGTCTGGGTGGTTTCAAGTCCTACTTGTAAAGGAAGCTATCCGGCCTCTCTTCTCTGCTGCAATAAATGCTTCTGTATTACTGTGCAGTGAAAACGTTACATCAGGAGGAGTCAGCACGCAATGTCCTAGAGATGAGCGACACGGGCTCTTCCAAGATGTGAGAACCACTGTTGTGAGTTAGATTCAGCTTGGATTTAAAGCTTCCTCATCAAAATCCCAAGCAAGAACCACTGGAATATGGGCTATTAATGGAGAAAATTATTTATTGTTGCAAGTGGTATCCAAGTTCCTTTCTGAATCAATTCTCTAATGCTGAAATATTCATGTTTGGAAAATATCAGAACTATTCTTGTCAACATTTCTATCTTTTCTTTTTAGTTTGTTTGTTTGAGCCAACATAATTTGCTGAATTAATTTCAAATTCAATAATTGTTCTGACCAACCAAATATGGCCTATTTATTATTGAAGGAAGGAAGCAAGCAAGATGCAATTGTGGTCTGGGTAAAAGAATTTTATAGGTACTGTATGTGTAAAAAAGGTTAAGGAACATCACAGGGACCATGAGATGAGCTGTCCCTTCAGTGTGACATATAGCCAATTTTAACAGCATACTTAGAACTACTGGAGAATGAAATTCATCCCTGTGTAGAAAATTGCACTTAAACCTTCAAAACAAGGCTTTAAGTGAGACATAAAGTGTTGTCAATACCTTTTCCTGGCTCTTCAATGGAGCTGAATTTCCTCCCAAGAGGTTAGGATAAATATGAATACTCTTCTGAAAAACTGCAGAAATTCCACAGGTAAGCAGAAAAATATTTGTTTTAATGAAGGCTTTGAAACAGAGGGGTGTTGTGCATTCCTCTGAAGCATTTGCAGAAGTGCCTTTAGCGTACAGGATACTTTCTGGTAAGCACATTCATGCTGTGCCTCTTCACTGCTTGGTAGGCACAGCCATAAAAGCTCTGTGGATTTTTTTTATATTTACTCCAGAGGATTTTCCTTTCAATTCCATTTGACTGCTTAGGTGGAACAGAGCAGAAACATACTATTCAAAAAGTATCATGTGCACAGGGTTACCTGTGCTACTTTAAACAAGTGTGGTTCAAGAAAGATTCATAATTTGTTTTAATTCAAAAAGGTATGCTAACTTTGCTGGACATATAATCATAATCAATGTTTTCAGTAGGGTATTATTAAAAGATTCATAGATCTTCTAAAAGAGAGATCCGGTTTTTGATCCACTCAGCATGCAAGTACATTTTTTCAAGGATTTGAACATAAAAATGTTGCCATGGAGCAGCACAAAATAATATTTTTCCAACATGACATAAAGCGCCCACTAAAATCCAGTTTTGCTAGGCACTGAGTAATTTGATGAGAGCTGAAGTTGTCTCTGTGCTTTGCACAAAGGTTCTCAGTCTATAGCAGCAGGACCAAATAGAAAGGAAAACGATATGAAGATGATAAGAGAAAAAGAAAAAATACATTACCCTTCTGTTCTACCTTAAAGATATTTGCTATCAATGTTCATAAAGTTGCAATGAAATTAAATATATTCTACGATGTTGTATTCTCAAAACAAACACATACTGATTCATTTTCTTCATATAAACAGTATATGCCTATCTAGCAGAGTCAGTGTTGTAAAAGGAGTAACTTCCGAGGCACAGGGAACTTGTTATATTCTTCCTAGATCTCTCTGAACGTACACAATAATCTGAACTGTCAGTCTCAGTAGGCAAGCAATGAGGGAGCACTAAAGCCACTGCTCCACTGGTAAGGAAATTACTGATCTCTGTGCAAGGACAGCGGTGCTTCTTCACCTCTCTCTGAAGAAGGACACCCCACCTGCCAGGACACACCAGGTAGCGAGCAAACTACTCCAGCACAAACCACCACCAAGTGGGCACTTACTGGCAGAGTACAGAGCATGTAAAGCACTTGTGGGACTGCTGAAGGGACAAACCGCCTGCAAGAAAACGTGAGTGAATTTGAAAAGGAGGCAGGAAGAGGAAGAGGGGAAAGAACAAGATCATCTACGAAGTCAGAGGTGCAAGAGAAGAGACGCTTGTAGCTCTACTTGGAGTACCTTTGAGATTCTTCCTACCAAAGTCAGTGGGACCAAAACATTCCCTGGTCTTTTTAAAGATAAATTGGAAGCTGTGAGACAAGCCTCAACATCAAATCACTCTGTTAGACTAGTAAACTCTAAAAGGAGGAAAATAAGGTTCTGAATGAATGAAAAGCTCCAGGTGCCCTGCCACCAATACACTAAATGAGCCATCCTTACTCTCCACTGGCCCTGGGACAAGGGGCAGAGACACTGGCAGATTCAGAGGCGTTCCAGCCATGCATACCATACACCTGCGACTTCTTATCCTGTGGATGACTCAGGACTAATCTCTGAACTACTGGGTGACACTGTCAGAACTTCACAAAACATTGCCTTGTGGGAAAGCAATTTTTTAAAACAAAAATGGAGATCAAGAGGAAGAAACCCCGAGGACAAATTATTTGAAGTATTTCAGCACCCCACCACATTAATTTCATTATGAAGATCACAAACAATATTTGATGGAGCAACCAAAGGTGCTAAAGTGCAAGACGTGCTTCACTACTAAATTTTAAAGCTTTAATCATAAAAATGTCTGACCAACTCTAACTGGCACCTTTACCTTTACGATAATGAGAACAAGAAGCAAGGGGACTTAAGAGACTGAACTACTCTTTCTTTCTTTTAGATCAGCCCTTTGGATAAAGGCGAAGGCATAAATCTTGTAATTAAGAGGGAGTTTGAACTGCCAGTGTTTGAGCTAGACAAACTAGATTTGTCTTGTGTGTAAGCAGTGGCTTATAATGTTGCTATGATAGTTAGGACACACACTCATTAATGTATGTCTAGATCTACAATATGGATATTTCTTTACACATCTGTCTTTCATTCTCCAGTCACAGGCTTTGAAAACTAGCTTTTTTTGGCTTGCCACCTGCCTTCTCATCCGTTCAGGAAACCAGCTCACACTCTGTGGACTCAATGCCAACTTCATGCAGAGGGATGGCACATGGTCTATGGACTATCTGAAGCAGAAAGGAAACTCAGATGATACACAGTCCTTGTACTAGTCCTCCAAACACACAGAAAATCTATCCCTTGTGACTACACCCGAGTGAACACTAAGAAATATTTGATGTAGGTGGAATTCAGGAATGTAGTAGCAGTCACAGCAGGTGTGACCAGAGGTCCTTCCTGCCAGAATCCTCTCTTTGACTGGGGCCAGAATGGGATGCTTAGGAAAGAGAACAAGAACAGAGTTAACATGTAGCGATGCTGTCCCAAAGTACCATGCCAGCCATCAGCAATTTACAGCTTCCTGAACCATTGATGATGTATTTTTATTTCCTAGTCCATGCGTTTCTCCTGTCACTTTTGGAACCTGCACAAACTTGTCAGGTGCAGAATGACACTTCCCTCAGGCAGGCCTAATTTTACCTAACTTCTGCTGTCTAGATCTTGGATGTCTAGTCTAAGCCGGTTTTCCTGTGTTTCCTCTATCAGCTGGGAGAAGCAGGCTTTTCAGAGGGAAATTCCACTCATCCTAAGACTAAGTATTACAGACTTGGGGGATAAGTTGCCTCCTGGAGATGCTGTTTCTTCCTCCATTAACTTAGGAGGGAGCCTGATGAATGCCTAGCTTCTGACAACTATAATTAGGTGACACAGATTCATTGCCAAAAGCATGTCTCTGGAATGCAAAGATACCTTTGCCATATATGGCTGATCCAAGAAACCCAGAAAACAGAGTTAAAAAGGACCTTAAGACAATCCCCGTAACTATACAGAGATTCTCTGGCCTCTGATCCGAGTGATCCCATTGCCCTTTAGGATGGAGGTGGTTACTGGAATGACCTACTCACAGTATGTAGTTTCTTAATAAAGTCCAGGGCTGTGACAAAGGAAACTGAAATTAGTACAATATTTGACAACATACTTGACATTTCCAAGAGAATGCACTCTCTAACAATAGCAACAACAACAATAATAAAATGTTTCAGAAAAGCTGAATCTGATTATGTGGTGAACTGCTAAACTAGAATCTGAACAGAATTTTTAAAGGGGGGAGATAATTAAGCGAATGTTCAAGAAACAGAGTCTCATAAGAATGTCAAATGTCACAATTATCCATTTACTTGCTGAAACAAGTACTCTGTTGATTAAATTTTATTGTTCTCACTGCTTCCTGCTTTAAAGATGAAAACATCAGAATCAGTTCTAAGATGCCAGGTTTGTTAGAAAGGGGGGGGAGGGTGCATGTGGCAGCAGAAGTCCTCAGACAAATTCTGAGCCACTTCAGAGGGTCTGTAACATCCACTGCCTTTCATGTGCCTTAGTTTTGCTGCCTGCGCAGGAGGGATGGGTAGAGACCACAGTTTTGTCTTCATCAGACTTTCTTCTGGGAAATCTAGTCCAACCACCACCAGCAGCTAGTCAATGTATGCAGTCCTCCCTGGCTACAAAAGCCGGCCACTACAGAGAGCAGGATCAGGAAGACTTCACTTACACTCTGCTTTTCTGTAAAACCAGCTATCACCTGGCTTTAAGCAAACACACAGAAGTCATTCCTGTTTGTGCTCCAATCTGATTCACCATGGCATTTCCACCTCAGTGTAACTTTATCATGCATCAGCAGAAACCTGGAGTGACACAGGGGTTATTCCAGCCTTGGCTATTTAGAGCTCCTCAGAGATGAGCCGTGTGTGTTACAGTAGGTCCACTTATGTAAGAGGACCTTTTGATTTACAGCTTGTGCCAGAATTTGGAAAGGCCAGCTGGCCAGCTGCTTTCAGTCTGTATTACACTAGTGCTGGCTCTAGCATGAAACTGCCCCATGAGTTTTGGCAATCTCTCTGTTTCTACATGGAGCTATTTCCACATCTTGCTAATCATGTGTTCACTTCCAGCAGCAACTGCTACTGCCTCCGCCACCAAATCCAGCAAGCACCAACTCCAGTCTTCTAGCCCGCTTATACAGTACTGTCACTGAACCATCCCCTGCATGGTGTGGAAGAGTGCTGCCATACTACGTGGTCCTCTAGCTTCTTGGCTCAATATTTCAGTGGACTAGGAGCAACTTGAAGCTTATCAAATGTCTTCTTGCTCCATCTCTACAATGGAAAAGAAGAATGGGGACTGTGCAGCACTACTGGCTAAATAGCAGCAGCTGCAATGCTAATACCTGTGGGGATGCCTGGAGAGATAAAGGAAGTGTGAGGAAGGGGAGGGAGAAAGTAAGAGCTCCTTCAGTCACATCTTCTTTTGATACATACAGATGTACAGGAACAGGAGCTGAAGGATGCTCAGCCTGACATATCAGTATTGCAAAATATCTGCCAAAGGACAGCGAATACCATTATTTCTGTTCTGCTACACGTTTTGTCCTTTGCAGCACAATTTAAAAACCCCTGAAGACTTGGGCCAGAGTTTTCAGAAACAGAAACCTAAAGTTAGAGCTACATCTAGACACTGGCATCAAATGGTTGGTGGTAGCTGCTGCATGCTCAGAAGCTTTCACAGTTAGCCTGCCCGTGTCTCAACACAAATTTGGCTGTTCAGATCTGCACGTCTATTTCTGAAACCCTTGTGTGGTGACCCCACTTCCATCACATGCAAAATCCCAGCCCTGCCTGCTCATTACCTTCTGATCCAGTATCCTGCCAACTAGCCTTATGTTCAGATGAGCTACACACAATTCTTTCAGAGCCTGCTTATCACCTTTCACTGTGATTTCAGCAGCTGGGCAGATTAACATTCAGAAGGCACAAATAACTACATTTTGCTTCATTACTTTTAAGTAATAAATAAAATGGATTCTGAAAGTTCTCCCAACCTGTTCCTCGTTTGTTATTGCCTTGATATACTAAACCACAGTGTCCCAACCAAGGCATATTTCTCTTACATTCAGCTTAGTTCACCGTGAAATGACTCAATTCAGCAAGTGGGTTTGAAATATACACCGAAGGCAGTGTAAAACAGCACCCTTACCAAGTGTGGAAAAAGAAATGTAGTTTCTAAACAGAGTAGAAAGCATATTTAAAACAACTCCTAATGAACTCCAGAGACAGCAGAGCTTGAACCAGGCAACATATCCCTGACATCAGCATCGGCTTTCAAAAAATCACATTGTCCATGGGTCATATATTTCACTGCGTCTCTGAAGAAATGTTAAATCAATAAAATACCTAAAGGTTGCCGACGAATCAGACAGTGTTCTATAAAAAGCCAACCATTATTGCTGAGGGGCAACATAAGAGCTGAAGAAATATTTGCAAGGAAAAGGCCATCCCTCCCATCGGAGCCCATTCATATTCAGTCGTCTGACACATTCCAACGGACACCAGTGAGCAGTACTGGGAGCTGGAATCGTATCAGCCCACTCACTTTGCTTCGGCAGCTTTCCTTGATGATGTAGGATATCTCACACACTGTCAGTTTGATTTCTCGAGTGCTTCCCCTCCCTGAGCCTGGTTTTTAGCAACATGATGAAAACTCAAGCTTGCGTTGGCAACGCATTCACCAATTAATGTTTGCAGTACCTCAGTACCCATTTTTCTGGATTGCATATTCTATATTCAGCCTTCAAAAGGCCACAAAATTATCCAGACCTTGTAATTTTGAAATCAGATCTGGGCACTTTTTAATGACCCACAGTAGATCTTTGTTTTAGTTGTTTATGTATGTACCACAGGGATGCAATCTTCTTGCTGAGGAAAATATACAGAGGAGAATAAAATACTCAGTGAAAGCAAGCTTTGATATTCTGCTGTGAATCCAGAAATTTAGCCTATTGGTGTCATAGAAGACTTTTGCTTCTTGTTTACTTCATATGCTGACAACCATCTAATTGAATACATTAAAGTGAGTGGAGTCCTTAGAAAATCAGCCTACCATACTCATCTGCCTCAGTTTTCACAGTAGTAAAAATAAATGTAGGCGTCTACTTCCTGGACTCCTGCAAAGCACTTTGATCTTTTTAGGCTAGCAATTTTAAAAGAGAGCAAAGCAGTCTAAAAGCCAATCCAGTGCTGATAGGGAGGCTAAGCAATACTGGAATTAAAATGATTTTAATTTCTTGCAAAAGCTGGGACTAGAACTATATCTCCTGATGTTAACATTATACAAAGCTCCCTCTTTTCAGTCATGGTAGCATACAACTCTGCAGTAGTTTCAGAAAATAATAATTAGTTCCAGAAGAAGTGTATATTACATATATTATGTCTTGGCACCACAGTTCTCTATCCTGCTTTCCTGTTGCTAAAAATACAAATTGTTCACAACCATGCTTTCAATATCCATTTAATATTTGCAAACAGGGTGTCTTTGACAAACAGGGTTTTTGGCTAGGCTTCAATGAGCACTGTGTTTAGCTCCATTACCTACAGCATCACAGCCCTCTGAAGATGTATCCTCCCACTGTTGCCACCAACATAGACATAAAAAGGGGTCTTATTCTCCTCACAGTCATTCTCCTGCAAGCTTCACGGTTTGAAAAAGCCAATCGCACCTACATTTCATTACTCACCTCAAAGAATTTGCCAGTTCAGGGGAATGTCAGATAGCCTTTAGGCTTTATACTTGTCTTACTTTAAAATGTTGTTTAAGTTTTACCCCAATTCTTTACCTCTCTTCCCCTCCACACTTCCACACTGGATTCACTTCTAATAAGCACTTGTTTAGAGCTATAGGCACTTAGCAATGCCAAAGACAACGCTTTCAAGCAGATGACTTTGTGGGTGGCCAAATGCTCACCAGCCAAACGTACATCAAAATTGTTTTCATTAGTTTATAGGAATGCAGCCCAGAATGACTTATGGATTCCAAAATGTTTACCACCACGTGTATTTCAACATTGTGCTTGCTCGCAGATGTTTATTAAAAGCTTACTTTCACTTACCGGTTCTGTAGAATACTTACAATACATCAGGTTTTTCTCTCTCCTCCGATAAACACACTTGATCCCCACAATTTATGGGTTACAAATCTTCTCCATTTCTTCATACCTTTCCTAAGTTAGACTTTGAGATACTGGGCAATGAGAAGCAATGTCAGACAGCATACTGCTAATGTCTTTCCTTGTAAATACATCAGACATTTCCATTTAGCATTGCAGCGATTTTTATCCCCTTGAAATTATCCTTTTGATTCCAATTGCATTCTATCATTTTCCTGAGTAGAGCATTTATTTTATAGTCATTTTAAACAAGTTTCTGAAAAACAGTCATCCTTTTAGCCCTAATAATAATAAAAATCCCCAAACCTCTGCTACACAGTATTTATTGTCATTACACTGTATCCCTTTTGTACAACACTGATTTCTTGTTCATATTCAAACCTGACATAAGTGGTATAAGTGGGAGGGATGATGAGCCAAATTCAGTCCATGCATCTTTTCGACCACAGGGAGATTAAACCAAAAATGAATTAGGCCTAAGTAAGGCTCTACTGCAGGAATGACAAAGCAGAGCATCTCAAATATTGAGCATGTTGCTTAGGAGTGAACATTTACAAAAGATCAACAAATATGGAGAATCATTTTCCTCTTCACAAATTCTCATTCTCAGAATGCCATTAACAACACCAACTCATTAAGTTTAACAAAGATAGGTGTGCTTGTCAGATCCTCATCAAATGTAATGTTTATATCCTTCATCCATCAGAGTCATTAGTTTTAACACAATACCATAGTCGCACAAAATAATTGCAGAGTAGTTTGCCTTGTTCAACATTTAACAGGCTCTAAAATGAGCAAAGATCATATCTGGAGTGTACTCCCCCGCCCCCAAATTTCTGTGGAGCACATCTTGTGGTTTTTATTGTGGTAGAAGGAGAAAACTATGGGGAACACCTTAAAAATTGTCTTTTAGATGAGCAATGCCTATATATACAAGCTCCTAACATCAGGGTGAATCTTGCCACTGATTTCCAAAGCTGCTAGGCAAACCCTTAAAAGTAGGCTGAACATATTCCCATCTCTTCCTCCTGAGCCCCGATAATGCTGGGCACAGCATGACTCCTCCTGTTTGAGTGGTAAATGGAGGCTGGGAAAAGCAGCTGGCTCTTTGTTACTGGGATGCTGAGGGTACTACAGGGAAAAGACAGTTAAAGATCTAACTAAATCAACATTTCTGCAATAAAAAATTGAGATGGTGGTAAAATGTGTGCAGCTTTTATAGCATTATTTGTGTTTCTTCAGGCTTGGGATATGGTATTGTAGTGATATCACCTCTCTGCCTGAAGTGTGTCAAATCTAAAGTGCATAGGTTTTGAAAGAAACTGTTAAAAAAGATATACGAATACTGAAATCTTTAAACAGTTGGTGACTATACCTACAAGACCCTTTCAGATGAAATATCATCATATCTCCATTTTTTTCTCCCCATATTATTCAAAATTTTAAAACTGTTTCTGATTATGATTTGAATCTGAGCTCAGAATACAGAGGCTCATCAGCTACAGCTGCTTTAGTGTGCTTCTCAGTAGGTGTAAATTGAGGTAATTATATTGCATTTTTTAGGCTGAGGTTTGCTTTCCATCTCCAGAAGAATGCTGCTCTTGCAGCTGATGACTTGGAAACCTGCTCCGGTATCGGGATCAAGGAAAATAAGACTAGGCAGAGGTCACAATTGCCAACTGCCAAGGACAGTCAAATTTTGGACGATACTCCAGGAATGAACTGCCTGAGCTCACACTGCATTACCAGACAGGCCACAGAAGGGACTGGCTACCACTGGACTCTCGCATTAAAACCTTCTGATGGGAGCGTAAAGAATTAAGTGCTCCAGTTCATTCAGTCAAGCAAGGTCAGAAAGTGGAAAATTAATGTCACATTACACTTGGTCTTCTCTGCTAAGCACAGTGCAGTGTCAGTCAGGTTCAGTTTCAACTGAAGTTGTGTCAGTAGGGCTCAGGTCATTGAACCCTTCTAACCACTCTTCTTATCTGATTAATTTTGCTTATTATTTGACAGCTTTCAGGTACAGTGGAGTTTGCTGAAAACCTCTAGCCACTGTGGTATAGAATAATGCACTGTATTTTTGCCATTTCATTTTAACTCTAAGCTGAAAACAGCTGTTCCCCGAGCCTATAACTTGCTGTGACTGTCTCCTTCTGCTGTTATTTATCTCAGTAGCTGTATTATTTAACTTTGTGAAGCATATTGGAATACAGTTTATCTGGAGAACACTATTAAGTGCAAAATGAAGTGGTACTCTTAAATCAGATTTCACTGATTGCTTTGAAAAGCTTCTAAAAATTCTCACCTGATGCTTCCCATATTCCTTACACATCTATTCCATAACACGACATGGAAGACATTTTAGGCTTTGGCCCTTCTACTTTCTGACTCTGGCAGCTTCTGAAAATCTTTCAGATCAAAGAATAGACGACAGTTTGTCATCTTTGTAATGATGCGTTTTTAAAAGGTATAGCTAGTGCAAGAAGTTACATGTACCTTTTCTGCGTCAGTGCATCTTTCCAATTAAGTAAGATTCCCTGTTGTTGCAGGCTCGACTGGTCAGATAATGGACTGCAGTGAGATATGTCCCGAGCTGAATGCTGCAATATGGACAAAATTGATGCTGGGAGAAAAATGACATGAAAAGTAAAATTAAGCAGAATGATTGTAATGTAACTATGTAATTCACTTCTAAATTGTGAGAAAAATGACAAAAGTGTTAATCTTTTCATATTTAATGGGCCAAATTAATCCCTAGTTTATATAGTCTGTTAGAATCTAATAGAAAAGTGAAAAAAATCTTGTGAAGACCCTTTGAGCAAGCTGTAGAACTTGATTGAAAATTATATCCTTACTACACAATACTACAGGATTTTTTTTTCCTAGGTTATAAAAAAGGATGCATTTTATAAAGACATTCTGTTGTTGCAAGGCTTTCATATTTAGGGAATTCCAGCCAGTCCATTCCCACCTGGTGGAGATAGGATCTCTATTTGGCCCCTGACTGCTGGGTAACGTACAACTAATTCTGTCACTGTACTGCAATGGTTTCCCTTCCTATTCTTCACATACCTGGTCTATTTAAATTGAATATTTCCTGAGCCCAGACTATCACTTATTGCATGTATTTACAGTAACCAGTCTACTGGTGTGCTCATCACGACTTGATCTTTATTTATCTTCAGCACAAAAAATAAAATAGGAGAAATATGGAAAATTGACTTTGGTTGCCTTTTACTTCAGCAATGTGTGTGCATGATGAATAACTAGGCTGATGAGTAGACCTTGGGCAAGGAGACACTGTTCACATGTAGCGTAACCAGTGACCCAGAACAATCTCAGTATCCCACTGTTGGCCACAGTATCCCACAACTGTGCCACAGAAAGGCAGGCTGCCCAAAAATTCTGGTCAGTTTTCAAGTTGAAGAAGTTCAAATTGCAATTCATGCTCATGATACCAGATTAAAGCACCTTCTGATCAACCATTGTGATCAGTATCTTCTCTGATATATAGCTAGACACAGATTTCAAGATCTTAAAAGGAGCAAAGGGTCTTACTTAAACATTCTTTGTGGGAAGGAAAAATGCAAATGAATGAGTCATGGCTTCAATTAACATCAAGTGCACTCTAATGGCCAACTTCATTCTGTCTGATTCATCATTTAAAGCTACATGTACTACTCCAGAATTAATAACTAGGGATTCACTAGTGCAGCCATTCAACTTGGAGAGTTCCTATGCTGGTTTAGGACATGAAAGCACTCTAAGCCCATGACTGTTGTGACACACAAAGATTCGGGGTTTATAGATAGAAAGGGCAGCACACTGCATCCCCAAAGAGACCCATCCAAAAAGATGTGGCCATGATGGGTATTTGATGAAACTAGCCTTACTTTGAGCAAATAAGCCTCTTTGTGAGATGCATACAACAATAAAACGCCATAAATAGAAAGAGAATATGATCTACATGGAGAAATGTTCTCATTTCAGAAAAATAATATATAATTAATCAATCCATCTCTGATCCTATAATTCCGTTTTAGTAAGGTTTTGACATGGAGAAGCAAGGACTGTACATTGACACTGTTATTAGACTATTTCCTCTTAGCAATGAACTGATGATTTTGGACTAATGGTTAATGAACTTCAAAATATTAAGAGCCATAAGATTTCCCTTTATTAATTCCTGCATCAAGTCCAATGATTGTGTGCAATTGAACTAGAACAAATCTTTCAAAAGAAAACATTGAATCCTGATTTAAAAAATTAGCAAGGACCAACCACTATTCTACACAAATGATTTCCAATGATTAATTTTCTTCTTTGTTAGAAAGGCATACCTTATTTCTCTGAATCCCAGTGTCCACCATCATGGATAACTGCTGCAAAATTATCCTTTTTGGGTCCTTCCAGGAGTAAACATAGAGCTATAGCAGGAAAAGCAACTGATGTCTGGAATTGGACAAAACAGATCCCCACACAACTTAAACCTTTTATTTATACCCAATGGCTGAACTGGAGACTAAAGGTTTCCATCTCATTAGAGATGTGAATGTGAAATTAGTTGCTATAACCTTTTTCATTCATTCAGGAAGGAAGATGTTTTTCTGCCCTAAGCAGCAAAATAGGATGACTGAAAAAAACTCCGGTTTGGTTTTATTTTTAACCAACAATTATTCACTAAAATGGGACAAAGCTGAACACAGCACTTGAGTACCAAGGAAGTGCTACCAAGTACAAATTCACAGATCCTCAGCAAGATCTTGCAAAGATGAAGCACCTCCTTACACAGGCTGATGCTCTGACCAATGCAGCCATCATGGGAGAGGCTGATTATTGCAATGCACTTAAGCATGGCAACCTGTTGAATGTTCTGCCCCCACCACCAGCGTACTGAAAACACACGGTGCAAACCCTTGGCAGATATTGGGACAGGGCAGGCTAAATATGCTAAGTACAAATTAGATGGTTGCAACTTTTACAAGGACAAAATAGGTCCCCACAGAGCTCAACCCCTAACACCAGGTCACATCCGAGGGCAGGGTGAAGAAAGCCACCCAGCACCACTGCAAAGTCTCTCTGCTTTTTCTCCAGTCCCTTGTACCTGGTGCACAGGACCACAGAGACCACAGGAATCTGTAACTCAGTGCAAGGAATGTGCGCAGTGCCACTAGCACAGCAGAGACATGGTGGAAGCAGGGAAATGGGGGATTTACTGCTAATAAATGACTCATGGGCCAAGAGACAAGTCATTTCATGGTAACTTCGTATTATGGGCCCAGATTCACCCCAGCTAACTTCAGGTGCTCCACTGAAGCATCTAATCCCCAGGCTCCCTCCGTACCTGCCCTTCAGGGGGCAGTTCCAATAGTCTCTGAAGGGAAATAAGCTGTTCTGCTGCTAGCTCACATGCTTCAACTGAGTGCCTCTGGTGAAGTGGGGTAAATAAGGAGCGTGGAGCCCTTTATTTATAACTAATTGACTGATAGCATTGCAGGGGTTGCACTACAGTTAGCTATAGCCCAATTCAGTGGTGACATGATGTCCCCTAACTCCTGCTAGCAGCAGTTGTAGTAGTGTCTCTTTGAATTGCTAGAATAGCTAAGGACCACAGATTCCACTGTATTAGAAAAAAATCTGTTTAAATGACAGTTTCCAGTTTATATGTCTAATTTTCCAAAACACAATTGTCCTGAAGACACGGATGGTTAGGAAAAATGGATTGCCTGTCAAAACCACCCAAACTCTTCTTTGTTTTGACACTGGATCTAGACATATGTAAATGAATACAGAGGATATGAACATATATATATGGCCGAATACTAATCTTTACTACTGTGTGGCAAATTTGATCAAGAAGGCTTTTGATCTAACTTAAAAATAATGCAAGCAGTGAAGTGTGTCTATGCATTTTAAACAGGCTGAATGCATAATAACATAATTTTTTTTCATTATTTCTTACATGCAATACAGGTGAGTTGAGCACGTTCAGAATACACAAGGTTTTTTTGCCTGATCTCACAGAAGAGTTGCACATTATATTATGCTATTAATATTATGTACGAAGGTTTATTCAGATTTCTGGTTTTCCCCACTTTCAACAGAATTAGCTGTCATGTTCATGTTTACAATAAGTTTGGCCATGAAATCGTTAGATAAAAAACCAATAACCATCCTCTCTGTAAAGCTGCACTTGGTAGACTTTCACATGAGAAGTGCTTCCTGAAAGACAGTGGGCAGAATACAGGTGACAATGAATGTAGTTTGCAAAGCAAGAACAAGTGCAAGAAGTAACATACACAAAAGTCCCCCTGTTTCGATGGCCGAAACAGTCACTGTTACAGTTTGGGTACCTGAAATCTTTATGAAGTCAAACAAAACAATTTTAGCCAGTGACTGTATGGTATCTAAACTACATCGGTACAGGGTAGAGGGGTTTTTTTACTACCAGATGGTTGTAGCTGCGGTTGTGCTAGCCTAGATACGTGCTGACATCTAGTGGTCCTTTAGAGAATAAATACAGTCCGAACATTTATTAATTAGCAATAAAGAATAATAACGTTAGATTAAAAAAAAGTCTTTTCCCCCTTCGCTCCCTTTTTCCCCTACAGTGCATTTAACAGTGTTTATAGATAACCGAATTCTAGTGATTATTGTCCTTTTCGATATTTGTTCAAACTGAGGTTTTCTAAAGCACTGTTCCCATTGACATCATGCTGAGTCCTTTGGGAAAATCCACCTGGAGGCATTTTCTGACTGACAATCACCACGGTATTTAAGCAGAGAATGTAGAATTGAAAAAGAAATAGATAGGAGTACAGTTATGAATGTCTGGAGCCGCAGTATGATCTGTATTACACCTGATTTCATCGGTGGCCCCTTAAGCTATTCATACTAAATTCAGATCAAAATTTGGCCTTAAACTGTTATTTACCTATTAACGTGAGAAAACAGCTACAAACAGACTTTAAATGACAATTTAGTTTGCTACTATATTGAAAATATCTGACTCTATTAAAGACCCCAATGAATATTTATGAGATGGCAGTCAAAACTCTACTTAGAACTCACTTTCCACAGCATTTACTCCATCTTCATTTAGCACATATTTCTGTTCATTTGCAAAGCCATGAATGTAATGCACCCCCTACTCAGGATAACTAAATTGGGAAGAAAGCATTAGAGCTCTAGTCACTGACTCGAAGTAGACTGAAAGAGGAAACAAACCCAGGAAATCAACTGCCTTTAGGAAGAGCTGATTCAGGAGACCAAAAACTCCTGCTTAGGTTTCAGTTGATTTTAGAGTTCCCACCACTGAGAAAGGCTTTTATTGCTTGACAAATAAGGTATCTGGAGGTTTTACAGCAATATATCTGGTCAGAGAACGCCAGTCTCCAATATGGCATATTCAAACCCTAAAAAAGAAGGCCTATACCACCTCCAAAGGGTCCCTGAGGCAATCTTTTAACCTGTTTTGATTTCCAGGAGATAGAGAATAAGACTGTCCTGGTTTCAGCTGGGATAGAGTTAATTTTCTTCTCAGTAGCTGATATAGTGCTGTGTTTTGGATTTAGGATGAGAATAACGTTAATAACACACTGATGTTTTAGCTGTTGCTGAGCAGCACTTATACTAACTCAAGGACTTTTCAGCTTCCCATGCTCTGCCCGGTGCACCAGAAGCTGGGAGGGGGCACAGCCAGGACAGCTGACCTAGACTGGCCAAAGGGCTATCCCATACCGTTTGATATCATGCTCAGTATATAAGCTGGGGGAAGAAGGAAGGAAGGAAGTGGGGGGGCACATTCAGAGTGATGGCATTTGTCTTCCCAAGTAACCATCACATGTGATGGAGCCCTGCTTTCCTGGGGATGACTGAACACCTGCCTGCCCATGGGAAGTAGTGAATGAATTCCTTGTTTTGCTTTGCTTGTGTGTGCGGCTTTTGCTTTGCCTGTTAAACTGTCTTTATCTCAACCCATGAGTTTTCTCACTTTTACTCTTCTGATTCTCTCCCCCATCCCACCAGGAGAGAGTGAGGGAACGGCTGTGTGGTGCTTAGTTGCTGGCTGGGGTTAAATCACAACAAGTCTTTCAGGCTAAAGGAATAGGCTGCTGCAGAAGACCCCAGGTCAGAGAGAAGAGAGAGGAATGATATGCTGAACTAGCACTAAAGAGATTTATTTTGAAGGAAGAAAATGGAAGCTGATCAGAAAATGGCCTGATGATAGCTGGTGTTCATGTACTGTCACTGTTTCACACAAAGATCACCAGCATACCTTTAGTGTTCCCATGGCATGTACCCACCAGTGTCCCTAACAACACAGTGTGCTCACTTCCTCATGAACAGGTCATTACTTATCACCTTTGCATGATGTTCATTTTGGGGGTATTGCAATTCAAGTGGCTGCTCAGCTGGTACCCTATAAATAGTCTTTCCACAAAATGTTATTTTTCATTTTTTGCCTCAGTAAAAGACCTGCTCATGATTTGTTGGCTGTAGCAAAGCACAAAGCCATAATTTTCTTTTATTGAACTCACTCTGGGTAGCCATCACTCTGCAGAAATGCAGATGGTCATCTTATTCTTATTCTTAGTGACAGGATGAATGCCACAGCTCTGCTGACAAAGACAGCAAAGAAGTCATTTATAATAGTAAGAGGAGCATTCAATTTAATATCCGTGTTAACTGCACATAGTTAGGCATTTTGAACACAGCTTTTATAGGATCCTGCTCTGATAATACTTTAGGACTTTACAGTATTAAGGCAAATTTGCATAGCATGTATGCTGGCATCCAGGTGTAATTTCTGTGCTTATAGAGAATGAAATAGAACTATACGATGCAGAAAAAGTCAGCCCTCAATTGAACCCTGATCATAGTCAGTTTTTATTATGTGTATTTGAAATACTGCAGTTTAATAATTCATCTATCTCTTCCCTTACTTCACACTTCAGTTTTCAGGGGCATCCACACTGCAGATGAAATTCTGAATCGGGATCAGAACCCATGAGCTTAAGTGAATGAGTGTATTTTTTTAACCAGATCATTGTCAATGGAACTAAGGAGATGGTTTGCAGCTTCCCTTCCATCTCAGAAAGTGTGGATTTAGGGAATTGCTGGGGCCAGCATGATGCACAAAGAGCACTTTTTCTGTTCTAGGGCGAGAAGAGTGGCAGTGAATAATTCACAGCACCTAGTGGAGTGCCCAGAGACATGCCCTGTGATGACCAGTGAGTTTGCGGAGAAAGAAAATATGGTGTTGAATATTAAACAGAAAGGATCAGGTGGGTTTTAATAAGCACCCTGTCTGATCCTGCCAAAGGGCCCCCATACAAACCTTACCAGCTTAATCTGGAATGTGCTTCATTTCATCACAGAACTGGCTATCGCTACAGCAACAGCACTTGGAGAATAATTCAAAGAAATAAAACACAGATGCAAGTCAAATCTCAGGGATTAGAGTACTTAATCGTTTAGAATAAGGGGAGCTTTACCTAGCATACTCAGTGAATGGATTCAGAGCAAAACTACATCCAACATCTGCTAATGCCACATTTTAGTATTGCCTCTTCAATCAGAGTAAATTATATAGCTTAAGTGTTCATATCACCAATTAATCTCCCCTGAATCAGCTCTGCATATTAGTTGCTTGAAATAGGCTTAATATAGTCATAATTGTACAAAACATGAATACCATTTTTCATAATAATTAGGTAGTCATGTTGCCTTTTCTCTCAATTTGTCTAAATGTTCATATGTACATGAGAAGTTAGCAGTTAAATTTTACCCATACATCTCTCAATTACTCCATTGGTCTGTCTATAGCATCTTCTGCTTAAGGTGCCAAACCCATGCAAAGTAGAGCTGTTCAATATGCGGTGTGTTAATTTCCTCAGAGGCCCATTTGAAAGGACTGGAACTCTGTTCCAGCAAGTGCATGGCAAGGAAGCACATAAGGTATTTCCCACTTTGGAAAAGGCTGAGTGAGAGGAACCAGGCACACTGACCATCAGATCATTTCCTTGCAAGCTGAGAGCAGGCCAGGAGCTTGCTGCGCAAGGGCCACGGAGCCTTGCAAGGGAACTGCATTGTGCTGAAACTACCCAAGCGTTATAATGCTCTTCCATAGCACAGTTTGATCGCCTCATTTGCTACAAAGTAAGACCCCAAAAGTGACAAGGAGATAATTACTCTGACCTCTGCTTGTTGGAAGTTGATAGAGAGAGAGTTGATAGTAGTACCATGAACTGTCCTCATGTTTCATTTGCTGATGCGCTGTAAACCTTTGACTTGCTGCCAAAATTTAAGGTTGCCTTATGAGATAATCCCAGCTAAGAAGTTCAGTTTATATGCATCTTCCTGCCCTTCTGCTGGAGACAGGGGCATGATGCAGTTAGCTAAGAAAAGAAACACAAAAACTCCTGGGCTATGAATAATGATCTTGAATAAGTTCTTGGATTTGCAAAATGATGATAATACTATTTACCCTCGTATTAAATTTATAAAATACTTCTCCCCTGCTGGAGTCTCTAAATCCCTGATTAGACCACCAACAATTCCCATATACATTTCCTGCTGGTTTTAATCGCCTATCCCCATCTTTTCAAGGATATGTTCCCTGAAGAAGGAAAAAAAAAAAAAAAAAAGGCAGAAACTCTGCATTCAGAAACAAACAGTTACAGCTGCACTCAGGAAGGGTATGAGAGTTGGCTTGCAATAACAACTTTAAAGATACTGTAAGTGCTTTATTAATCCATGCTGTTGACAGCTTTGAATGCCAAATTATCTGTGTTGCACTGAGCCATGAAACTATCCCATGAGGTACTAAGTCCACCTTGAGACAGCAGTGAAGCCAAAGCTTTGATCCTCAAGGCTGACTTGAGTAAATCACTATTTTTAAACTCTTTAATCCCTCATGCATCCATAACACATAATTTTAGTAATGCATTTGACATAAATTTCTTATTACTTCAGAATTCAGTCCAACTTCTGCTGCAAAAAAAAGTCAGAGCTCCCAGAGGCTCCAGAGAGCAGAACTAGTCCTCTCTATTGAACTGATGAGACAACAGAAACAGTATGTCATCAGGAACCGTAATTTTACCTTCTTTGGATGCTTTTTTTTCTCTCTTTTACTGTAATTCAGTGTAGCATTTTCTGGAGACAAGGAGCACAAGGACTGGGAGTCTGGAGGTCCTAAATTTCAGTTCTTGCTCCCACACCAGTTTATGAGATTCCGGCTTAACTCAGAGTATTTTCAGAAGCAGTAGTGAGCACCTTGACCTGCCCACCTTACCACCTTTGTTTGACTGCTCAAAAATGACTGCAGATAACACACTTCATACCAGAGAGCATCTTACATCAGCTCAGATATACCAAGCTGAGGATTCAAACTTTATCCATATTGCTAAATAAAGCTCAAGGCCCCGAGTGGCATTGCCTGGCCACCCTACCTAATATTTGGCCCAGGGTTTCCCTTTGGTCCCCTGTAGTCGCCTCATAGCCTGAATGCATAAACACTATTTCATTGCATATTATTTTCAATTCAGAGCATTTTGAATAATGTGATGGCTGTGTCATAACTCATCAAAATAACATTTTATCAGCACAAAATTGAGGCTATAGGTTGCACACTCTGTGGTGTAGCAGAAGTCTTGAAGGTGCAAAGCATCCTAGGATATCGTTTGAGGGTAGGGAAAACAAACCTGGTCCTGACAACACAAAACGGTGCCAGACTGCGAAACGAGTATTAAGCTTGAGGGACAGTCAGCAGCCCCAGGAGTTGATTCCCTGGCCCTCGTCTCTTCGGCAGTACAGACACAGCCATGGAGCCCTACATGCTCCAGCTGCCCCAGTCCATACTGTAGGCTCTCTGCCCCTACAGACTTTACAGGGTTGCCTCAGGCTGCTCTTCCCTGTAGACATACCTCGTATGCAGCTGAATGCAAACTCAGCTCCTGCCTGTAACTCAGTGATAATAACATTTGCCCAATTACTTTCTGTAAAGTTCACCTTATCAATGCCAATACACCACTCACTGTATTGAAAAAAATATATTTTTTTTGTGAACACATACCCTGAATAAAGAGAGTAAACAGAGAGATGGTTTATATCACTGCAATTGCAAAGCGTACCTGTGAGTCAGGCAGTCATTTGCCAAGTGCTGTAAAACACACCCAGTCCTGAAACAGCCCCATCTATTAGTTACTCTTAGTTCAAAATCAAAGGCCAAAGGAGCCCCTTCTGGAAAAAATAATTAGTGCCTGAGTATTGCTGCAGCATTCCACTCTCTCTGCAATTCCTGGAAGGACAAGTTGGAGAGGGAGCCAGAGATGCTCAGCTGCAGGATTCCCCCCTGGAGACGTTGCCTATGGAAAGTATGCAAAGCTAAAAGGAACTGTACGTGACTGATCAGAAATCCTGCGTACTTCTTGCTTGGCTGATCTAAATGGCTGTAGATTTTCACAGTGCTACCATAACCCAAGCATCATTCCAGTTGAAGGAAGCTTATTTTGTATGATACGCAGTGTCCTGGAAGAAAGCCTGTCACTACTGTCTTAAGCTTATATTGCTACCAGGAGCCAATGAATCTCAGTGAACTTGACAATGTCTTCTGAAAACAAATTTCTTACTGCTCGGAAAAACATCACGTGCTTAGTGCGAAAGGGATTGATAAAACAATCCCTTGCTTTGCCTGCTCTGCTCTTTTCAACTCTTTAAGTCTTCAAAAATCTCCTTGCTGGGAAAAATGAGCTGAAATGTGGATGATCCATTTCTGTTTACCAGAAGTATATACTGCACATACGTGCCAGTGAACCTGTTTTCTAAATAGCATTAAAAAAAAAAAAAAAATCACAATCAGCTAAATGTTCAGATTTTTGCTCTTGCTTTGAGGGAAGCTAGATGAAAGACAGGACAAGGCAGAGAAAAAAAAATTTAAGAGAGTCAAATTTATCAGCATAAAGCATCATCATTCATTAGTGAACACTGTTTCCATTTACTACTGCACACATGGCAAGGGCAACAGGTCCACTCAGACCAAGCAAGGGAAAGCAGGGAAAGTGTGCTTCCACCTACCACCCTGGAAAAAAGATGAATGCTGGCCCTTTGGATTATAGCCAGCAAATATCATCACCTTACAACAAACTTATTTACATAAGCTGCAAAATATGATAGTTCTCCCACCATCACCACCACTGAAAAAACAACCCACAATAGAGGGAAATAGCAGACACCCTCCCATGCACAAAGTTCTCGGTGAGCAGTTTGGTGTGCTCACTTTTAGGTGCCTCTGGTGCTGTGTATCTCCCTGTCTGCTTGGGATAAGACTAATTTCTACCAGAAGAGACACTTGGGTATAATAAGACACGCATTTTCATGGGCTGCCTGTCAGCTGGTCCTTCTGTCACTAACTTCTGAAGAAAATGCAGAAATCAGTGCTAATAACAATTCTGATAACAACATCATTTCAGTACATAGCAGACCTTCATGCTTAGACATCTGTAGCTTAGCAGCACCATGCAGACTAGCTTTGCAACAGGGGATTAACAATATGATCTCTGAATCACATTTGCTTGGCTAAGAGACTGAAGGTTAAGAAGGAGACAAGAGTCAGAGGTCTCTGGAAGTTTGACATGATGAATTTCCATATAGGTGTTACTGAAAAAAAAAAAAAGAGATAGAAACAGAAAGGAAAAGAAAATGCAGTGAAACTGTCCTTTCACAGTTAAAATGAGCCATAAAATAATTGCTAATGAAGAAATTCATGTACTATGAATACGGAATTAGCCACCGTAATTCTTATAAGAGAATCAATTAAGATTAGCATAATAGTAGCAATATATAAGTTGATATGACAAAAATTATCTTCAACAGTTCATTAATATTAAAAATAATGTGTCATTAATAATACTTTAGAAAACATTCTTGAAATGTTTGTAGGTATATATTTTTATGTTATCAGGGTAGTTATAAGTCCTCGTCACTATAGAATATGAGCACCTTACAACTTCCAAAGGAAGTTCATTGCTTCTCATTTACTTTTCTTCAAGGATGGGAGAATATGAAGATAATGAAGAATAGTCGAAATGCTGTACATTTTTGTCTATAGCTCTACATATTCACTGTGGAGTTAAACATAATTCTATTCTTCCTGGTGTAGTAATGTCAATCAAAAGCTTCGCTATTTTACAAGAAAAAATAAGAAATGCACAACCAACAACTGTTGAAGCCAATTGAGAGAAATCAATGTGGCTCTAGATTTTATTTCCACTTATAAACTCTCCCACAAACATAGCAAGGAGCGAGCTGAATGTGGCTCAGAAACAATCATGCGATTTGTACAAGGAGGTACCTACCAGTTAAGACATGGCAAAAGCTTCATCCTACTACATTCTAGGCAGAAAGGGACACTGCAACCTGCCAGCAAAAACAATGCCTTGGAACTGCAGGCAACTGTGGGATTTGGGGAGAGCAGAGAGCTTGTATAAGCCAGTTTATTAGGGAAGTCAAAGAAAGGGTCTATGCAATTATCATAACAGTCAGACAAGCTACAGATTCACAGCCATATAAAGCCCAATTGCAGTCACATGCTGAATGAAGAGAACTGAAGCCTGGTGAGACATTTCTTCTGCTATTGAGAAAACATCAATGACATCATTGTAGACGCCTGTAGGAACAGGACTGAATGTCAACCCGAACAGGTACATTCCATCTCAGGAAGACTAAGGTAGAAAGAAGTGACAAGATTTCATAATGAAAAGGTGTGAGCATGGGCAGCGGGGAAGAAATTTTACAAAACTTCTCTTAATTTCCTTATCATCTCATCCTCCCTACTTCCCTTACAATTTTGCCTATTTAAAATTCCCTCTCCTTCCAGTCTTTGTCCTTTGCCATTCTTCTCCTAACAAACCCTTCAGTCTTTTAAAGTCCACAGAATCTAAGCTAAGAAATTAAACAGAAGCACCTTGGAGAAGAAAGGACAAGTGGCGGCCAGAGCCAGGGAACCGTTTAAATAATGGAAAAAATGCTGGCCATGGAATCAGAAAGTGGGTGAGCATATTCCTCTCATAAAAGTCCATGCACTTCCCAGCATCTTCTTCAATTCAGACTGCCTCTTATGTCTTCTCTTTCCACCTAATAAATTATAGGTTTGGTCTACAAAATGTTATCATCAGCACTGCCATGAACCTTCTCAAATCTACGGTGGCTTCTGCAGTCTTTGTAGTATGCTGCTTAGAAAACAAATGTACTACATCATATTACTTGGGAGATCAGAAAGATAGGGTGAATAGGGACATTCTTCACATTAATATTTGGTCAGCTGAAGCTAAAAAACAGTATATGCAGAAATGAAAAAAAAAATTTCAAACACTGACTTGTGATTTTTAAACCATTACAGAAAGCAATATGGAATCATAAATTTTCTCCACTGACTTGAATAGATAGATACATCAATTGCATTGTTCTTTCAGAACCATCCCATAAATAAAATCAGACTTGCAGATACGTTGACATGCCTTATTCAGAATCAATAAGTAATTTAGTAATAATGTATTCTGAGGTGTGTGAGCTCTACAATAGGCAGTGTACAGAAACAGGGTAATATCCTTTTAAGCAGTCTGTGAGCCCTTTAATGATCTTCACTTTTGTTCTGTGTCCAGAAGGCTCATGAGAGCAGCTGCATACAAAAGGAGCTAGCCTTCACCTACTCTGTATGAGTAATAAATACATTTTTTGGTTATTTAGTTAAATATCTTACTAAAATTATGCATATAGGCAAAAAATCTGTTCTGTTTGTGCAAGTCCTTATCAGGCTTATGTATAAAAAGACAACTATATCATGCTAATATAACAAAGTATAGCTAATATGATTATTGACTATATGGTGTATGGTACCACATACCGTATTTATTATATTGCAAGTATGCATATAAATACAATATTGCCCAGTTCCAGATGTAAGTGTTTCCTTTGAGCTGCTCATGTTTGCTTGGAAAGGATGTTCCTGAGGCTGCTTTAAACTACCGTCTCAGGTTTTCACCTCTTGCATCTTGGCTCCCCACACACGCTTGCATCTCAAGCATACCACAGGATTCCACAATCTGAGAAGAGTTATCATTTGTAGTTAAAAAGAAATTTCAAGATAAACTGGGCTTTCTGCTTCATTATAGCATAGTACAGAATCATTCTGTATGCCATGCAAGTACCGACAAGTACAAGTATAGGGGAATATGTTGTCATCCTTTGACTGTAAAAGAATAGCGTAATGGAGGATGGTCAAGTCTAGTTCGTTGCTGGATGGGCAGAAACAAAGTATGGCATCTTTTGACACACAGGAGATACAAGTCCTGCATAGCACTGTGTAGATATTCTATAGTCTACACTAGAAACGTATCTGATATAACATGAGTAGATGCGAGATTTGTAGTCTACAGATTGCATTTAGGCAAGCAGATATAGAAGCAAAATAAAGCTGGGTTTTTAATGAGGTTTATGGCATCTTGGAATCATATTCTGTGCACTATGTATTTGAACTTGAAACTTCTAATATACTATTAGCATACTTCTCGTTTCAAAGTAAGATATGACCTGTAACTGATAACATTCAGGAGACATTTATACACCTACTTGCAACATGCACAGATAAAACTTATACAAATATAATACAGTGTTTAAGATTCTAATGCATACATATCTCAAAATCGAGTGCTGTAGAAAAGAGACATATGGGTAAGAGAGAATAATTTCTTTCAAATGCCATAAATTTCTATATTGGAATGAAAATATTGCATGCTGTCTGTGCAAGATACTAAATTAATACTATTTTATATATACACAAATATTTCATCACTTCGTTAATTTAAAAGATTTCTGCCTATTCACATTTCCCAATTATTAAAGTGAATCGATTACTTATGAAAGGTTACATATTGCCAGTACTTTTCACATGGTACCAAGGACTGGCTTCTTTACTTCATTAAGCATCAACATTGTTTATCTGGACCTGGGTGGCCCAAAAATGGCAATCACTGGGGCTAGATCCAAGTTCAAGAACCTCTTCAGAAGCCAGGATGTCTCTGTGCTGCCTCCTGGCAGTAAGTCCCAGTCTGAGTATAGATGAAGGACACACGTATTTTGTCCCCTCTTTTTCTACGGAGGTAGTTGTTGCAGTTCAGATTCTAGCCCCGGGTGGGTACAGATGTCTGACCAGCTGGGTAAAATGTGCTGCCCCAACAGCTATTCCCCACCTCTTCCAAGGAAGAAGCAGCCAGCCTCATGGAAACATCCTGCAGCTTCGACCCACTCCACAAATCCAATAGCAGAGTCTTGCAGCTTTTGGACCAGTAGCACCAAAGTATGTGTGTAATTTTAAGCATGTGAACTAATGAGACCTCTTCACAGTACTCTGCTAAGTGAGATACTACAACGGTATTTAGAGCATATCAAAAAATTCCCAAACCATCTCATGAGCATGCTACAACTTTGGCTCAGAGACACTAACATAGGAGAGTTATTCAAGCTCCAGTTGTATTCATCCTTTAGCTGTTTTACTTACAATTTCCACAAAACTGATAGTCTTACTAGCACATATTGTTTCATTAGTAAATAGACTGACACTGTATCGGTCACCTACCAGCTATCAAAGTGTAATAAGCTCCATTTCTACTGGCATGGGCCACCTTTTAACTGGCTTTGAGATGAATGTCTCAGGTCATTATATATGCAACAGCACATACACAAAGCACGTCTTCATCAGATCCCAAACAGTGTACCAAAGCTGATTTAGGATCACAGAAAAAATGCAGCTGCTTCAGAAACAGAAGATACATTGCCATGGTGGGAAATACAATACAGACAATGCTGAGAGAAGGAGAAAAAGAAGTTGGTAGGGTTAAATTAAAAGTTCAGTCCAAATGCTTAGCAGTGTGAATGCAGTTGTCTGTCAGACAAAAAGCATAGTTTCCAATACTGTCAGTCATTTACCGTAGAAAACTACAAAGTTGCTTTTTGAACTGGTCAGAGCCCAGGAGACTTCACATGAAATGAAAAGCAGAATGAAGAAATGCCAAGGAGGCAGCGAACTGTTTAAAGATCTTTCTGTTAAAAAAAAGGAGAGAGAGAGAGCAAGAGAGACAGACTGAGAGAGATTTTTTAAGCTAAGAAAAAAAGGCTAGAAAAGAAATATAATTTTAAATAATTTCTTATGCGCAAACATTCCAATTGGTTTTGAGCACAGGATAATCTCCTAAGTACTGTCAAATAGAGCTCACCAGTGAAAGCACTTTCCCAAGTTTTATTGCAATTCCTTAAATTTTATGGAGGCAGTTAAAAGGTATGTGAAGCAAAGAAGGTATTCTCTTAGCCTTTTATGACAGGCCTCACAAATTGTTTTATTCTAAGGAAATAGCTGTACCTATTTCCTACTGTATACAATAATGATGCCTAGGAAATAATTACTTCACTAAAATCAATTGTAAACCAGGATTATTTTTATTTTATATCTGAATTGGTCTCCAAAGATATTGCCAGCATTAAATCCCTGACATTTCTTGGCCATGTAGAAAATTAGTGATGGGTAGGTATATCATGCCGCTGTACCTCTAGAATTACTACAAAAGACTTAGCAGGACTGGAAAAAAAATGAATTGTAGGGAAAAAAGCTATTTAATCCAGAAACATATTCAGAGACATAGCTTGGGTTTTAGAGGAATGATTTAAGATTTAGTCTTTCCTTTATATTTAGCTAGTCATTAGAGAGAAAAATGTTTCTGGAATATCTTTACAGAACATAAAATCAAAGCAGAGGTGAATAGCAAATCCAAACAAAAGGAGAAAGCGTTTGCTATTCAGATCTGTATCTCTGTGAGGAAGAGACACTCATTATTCCAGGATGTGTGTGCCAGATGAATGTTAATCTTTGCCTTGTTAAGATATCCGGCCAAGTTTTCTTACAGGTGCCCCAAATAATACGATTCTAATTTGCAGACACAGCACCGTACACAGGCATTCAGGCAAGGATTTCCAGAAGGTCAAACAAAGAAGATGCCAACTTCTGCTGAACCTCAGCAAGAAGCGGATGCCTAACTCATCTAGGTGCCTTGGCAGATCCAGTCTGGGAACACAGGCAACCTGAATGCTGATATTTTGGTTGTATATGACAACAAAACATTTGAAAGGGCATGTTTGAAAAGATGCCTGTACAGGTCAGCCTTTCAGAGTTCTGCCATTATTTCTTCTACAATCATAGAATAGCTATCTATATTCTAATTAGCTATTTAAAAAATGCAGTCTTCATAAGGGGATTTTCTTTAGAAAGTGAAATTGAAAAGTGATATTGATTCTGGGACACAAGAATGGAAAGAACAGCTGTACCATGCTGGATCTCTGCCATACCATCAACTCTGCTACTGGTCAGTACCACTCTGCCTAGAGCAGAGTGGAAGAAAAAAAAAAAAAAAAAATTTACCCACAATACTGCCCCAGCTTCCTGCAGTTTATTGAGGTGGAGGCAAGAGGTTTCTGTTATGCAGCCCTCTTTGGATTTTCTTCCATGAATCTGTCAACTGCTCCATAAAACCATAAGAATTTTCAGCATCTTGTGGCAATACATTTCTTGACTGAACTACACATTACACACAGAAGTGCCTCTTTTTGCTGTGAAACTAACACCTTCTAATTTCATTTGAGGTCTCCTACGTTTTACACTGGAGAGGACAATGAACAGTCTCTACTCACCTTCTTTATGTCAGGCTTTATGGACTTCTAGCATGTTGCCCCTTAGTCAACTTTTCTCCAGGCTAAACAGTGTTAGCATACTTAACTTCTTCATATTACAGAAATTTTTCAATACCTGTGATTACCTTTGTTATTCATCTCTCTAACTTTTTAAGTTATATTACATTTTATTTGAGATTGAGGAACCAGAACTGCTTAAAGCATTTAAGATCCAAGCCTAATGTGGATTTATACAGCAGTATAATAATGTTTCCTCAAAATTGTAAAGACAGCTTGCTTTCATCACATAAAAATATAGACATAAAGCATCAGGACTTAAAATTCAGTATCTATAACTGGGTTTAGACAATATTTTAAAATATCCTTGCTGTCCTAAGGGCAATCTTATTTTCATATATATCCAAGAGAACCTACAAATCACTGCAATCCAATAACTGCGATTGACCTGCATTATATCCTGTTTTATTCATAAGGCAGAATCACAGTCCTTCAGCTAACACCCATATGGTAGTTGCTACTAATTCTGTTAAATTATTAAGTGATGAGATAACACAATGATCAGCTCATTAGAAGAACCCAGATAAAATCAGGCAGAAGACTAATAACTTAACTTACTCTTTACCTGTCCAGTGCTGAGGTCAAACATAGGACTGGCATGAACAATTGCTTCGCCTTTTGAGGAAACAGCGTTAATCAAGTTGATCCAAGTTTACAAGGTCTACCAATAAACTTCCCTTGCATTGAAGCCCTGCACCAGATAGGCGGCAAAAAATATGTTAAGCTCCCAATTTGGTTCTTTCAGGTATTTGCGCAACAGAAACATTATACGACTGTGGTAGCCTGTGCTCCATAGCAGCTCCTAGCTAACAGCAGAGCGCGTAGCGCTCCATGCTGCGGTAGTTTGGCTGTGAAATTCCCCATGACAACCCAATGAAAGTTGCTATATCTCCTCTATGAAGTCTGGTGGCAGAAAACTACATCTTCCTCTTTGAATGTAAGTGTAAAAGTGTTATCAGGTTGAATGGGATATTACATTTCATCAGCAAAAGATATGTAAGTGAGGTGATACACTGAGGCAGAGGGTAGCCTCTCTTCCCTGGATCCCTTCCTCACAGCAAAGTGTCTGCTGAATTGTGTGTTGACAGGTCTCTTCAGACTGAAATGGGGACAAGACAAAGTTGTTCCCTCCTCTTTAACATCTTCCTTTAGTTATCAAGCCCTCAGCAAACCACAGCAGGAATAACCAAGGGACTTAAAGCTTTATGCTGGAGGGGAAAAAAAGACACGAGAGTTGCACTAACATACACCTACAGATGGTATTCACACATTTATAACACATCCAAACTTAGGCTGTCAACTGGTCTGCAAGAAATAACACCAGCCCATGATTTTCCAGGTTGCAAGGTCAGCCAAAAAATATCCTGGGAACTACCATCGACACTGCAGAAAATCAAAGGGAAAATTAACTAGCATTTTGCAGCTCCTGTGAGCTGTTCAAAATTGGTTTATGTAGGGACGTACATCATTCCTTCTTGTAAAGAATATCTATGGTGCCAATTTCCTACCAACACTATACAAACTAAGACAAGAAGCAAGTACCTGGAACTAGATATATATTACTTGGCTGAGCAGACTAAATGCAATAAAACTGAACTGACTCTCAAGAGTATTTTAGTTATTGTATATACCACCTTTAACCACTTCTCAGTCTTTCTTCCAAGAATTTAATATCAGTTCAAAGCTTTATGGATCTTAAAAAAAAAAAGTTAAGATTAAGATTAGCACTAGGAGAATGTTTTCTAGAGAAAGGAACATTAGGATATATTGCAGGATCTTCTCACTCAGATGTCTAAAAAACAAGGACTTATTTTGGATAAAGCACTGCACTGGAACTGGCAATGCTTACGTTCAGTCAGCAGCACTGCCTCAGCTTTCTGCATGACCTAAGGTTAGCCAGTAAATTACTGTTTTATTTAATTCTTGTCAGTGAGGACAATAATAGTTAATTTTTTCCCACTTTCGCTTATTTAGACAGGAAGCTGTTTGAGGCAGAGACTTTCTACCCTCACGTGTGTAAAGCGCCTATCACAAAAGAACTCTGATAGTTTGTGCTGCTGTAATAAGAGTAATTGTATATATTATTTCCTCCAGGTGTTCCCCCGTTCTTTGAAAGTGAACTCCTGGATCTACAGGACAGCTATGTAGTCGCCACTAGAGGCAGGGTAGAACTGTGTATAAAAAGAGATGCCCTGAGGTAATATGAGTATGAAGATATTTCTATGTTCAAGTTGTATATGACTGGAACAGGTCTTGGCAAGACATTCCTGTTCATTTAAGCACAGAATTAGCCCCGATTAACAGTCAACTTGTGTAAAAAATGCCACCTATTTAATTAAGTTATTCTGTAAATTACCTGTAATAAGAACTGTTGTAGCTAAGACAACAAGATGTAGCAACAGCAGAGAAAGACTCTCTTAGAATGGCGATTATTGTATGAAAGCATGATATACAAAAGTATCACAGCTACATGGGACTTCTCCCCTCTGTTTTTATATAATTGCTATGCATTAGAAACAGAAAGCAAGTCCTAAAAATTTGCCCTCTGGTTAAAGTGTAGTCCTTGCCCTACAGTATTTGCCCTTTCCTAAAGTATAGTCAACCAATGCTCTTTTTTGATCCTAAACAAAATTTAAGAAAATTATATTCTGAGTAGTAACTATTACAAAATAAACTCTTGCCAATCAACACAACAGAGCAGTGAAAAGTGTTCAAAAGACTGACCTACCGCTGTCTCTTGGATGTAGAAAATGAAATACATGAAATAAAGTATCTTGGATAAAAGACTGGGAAAAAAGGAAAAATGGGTTCTTAAAATATATCAGCATGATTTTAAGTATGACTCAGCTGCCTTTACTTTTTTTTTTTCCCCTCTGTGGAAGGCAAATCCCTTTCAAATCTCTGAAAAGTCAGATGGTCAAGTAGTATAAAATCCTGTCATCTATATTTAGAGTGCTCAGAAAATTGCCTGTATAGACATTCTCTTGTCATCAGCACAAACATGCAGGGCTCTGGAATGGATCTGCAACTTCAGTCAAAACTAAAAGAAAAAACAGAAAGGTGAAGTAGGAAGAAAAGTAAAAGACGGAAAATTATTATTAAATCCTGCAATATCATATACAGTTTTAAAAATGTCAATGACTTGCAAGAGTTTCATGAACATTCATACTTTGATTCCTACAGAAGAATCACAGTATTTTGGTTAACATAGAGGACTAGAATTAAAATGCACCTGATAGGATGAGAGAATTCATGTTTGTCAAATGTGTGACGTATTATTGACAAATTACCTTAATATTTATATATTTAATGATCTTTAGTTCTGTTGATTCATTTTGGAAACCTAGTATAAACTGTACTTGTAGAAAATCTTTTCCTTGTGAATTATAACTAGCTGATACCAAAATCTGGATCCTGAGATTTTTGTCCCATTGCTTCAGCTGCTTTTCAACTTCCGTCTGTGATTGACTCTTTCATCAGAATTTATATAAGCTATAAATTGGGTCTAAAAAGTGTAAGACCGCACCATATTTTCTGAAACTATTCCTTAAATAACCCTTTACTAGGATATTCAATGTGATGCGAGTTTATGATACTATTTTAGATTGTAAGTTGTGAAGTGAACTTTAGCGTTCAAGCACTGCTTCTATATCCTATAAAGGGCAATGTTTGGAATACGAACAAAATTATGGTCTGTCACTACAAAATGACATCGTGTTATCAAGTAATATCTGGCAAGATGAAGCAGTTGGATGGAGATCTAAACATTTTTGATATTCATCCAAAGTGAAGAAAATCGTATCTGCTCTGACTGGTTGAAAATTGTTTTGAGCAATTTATCAGACTATTGATGCTAAAGTTAGTGTTATGAAGTACAGATTGAGACAGTAATTTTGGTCTGGAAGACAAACTTTAATTCCAGTATTAAGAAAACATAATATTAACACACATTGTTGTAATTCAGACAGCTGTCAAATTAGTTGTGCCATGAAATGAGCTTTGAGAGACATTAAAGTGCCAAGACACTTTGTTAATTACTTCGATAGTAGATGATGCACCAAGTATGCCTAGCAATGAAAGCATCCATTACAGAAAGCTGTAACTTGGTGTAAACTAATGCTGTTCGTTTCATCTGAATGGCCCCCTCACTGGAAATAGCTGACATACACAATCAAAACTTGCCATCAGAAAAGTTGCTTCAGCTGTTACTTATCCAGCTGATCACTGACCTTTTTTTGGACATACAACTGTGGTATTTTATATAGTTATATGAGAAAGTAGTGCAATACTCTCTGGGCAAACAAGGCACCACTACAAATGGTGACCTGATAATCAACAGAACAAAAGAATTGCCTGACCCCAAAGGATTAACAATATTAACCCTAAGATACCTATTTTTACGCTTTCCCCTAGATAGGTCATAGCTATATACAAACAGAATTAGGTTTAAATCAGAAGATACAATGTTACGTGCTTGGTAGGAGAAATGAACTGCGGTTTGTGTGATCATCACAATCATAGGTTATTTCACATCTCCCACATAGTTATGTTTCCTACCATCTCCTTCGGCCATATACCAGGTTTTTCCTGTTCCTGGTGCTGTTGAAGCAAGTTCTCTGCTTTGCTCTCCAGTTGTGCTCACCATCCCTTCCCAGATCCTCAGACACAGTCCCATTCCACAACTGGTTGAAACTCCATGATTTCACTTTCAGCCTGTTTTAAGCTGCTTTGGCTGCCTGTATCATGGTTCTCGCTACACCACCCTTAAAATTTCTTTGTTTAATGCACTTCCGTGTAGCTTCAAGAGTTTTTCCACCTTTGTCATTCTCTGTGAACCCACAACCTCTGGGCTTTTTCCTAATGGTTCTCCATACTCCTCCCCATGCCTAGAATGTTATATCCCTTCCATCACACCAAACAGCACCATTTTATTCTTCCTAATCCCATTGCAAATATACCTCCTACTGCTATCTTCTACTCATCTAGTCTGCTCTTTTCTCTCTTCACTGCTTACAATAGCACTTATACACAGAAGACAAGAAAACTAAAATAATACCTTGAAATTATCAGGACATGGTCATTCACCTGCACCATTTATTCTGTTTGTATTCCATCCCTTTGGTCCCACCCCCCAAAGTTGGTTTTTATTACCTCTTTCTGTTCTGCTACACAAAGATGCAAAGATCAACCAGAATTCCTCTCTGTCACCACTAGTAGTTCACTTTTCACATACTAATTCACATTGTTGGACTGCAAACTCATTGAAGCAAGGATTGCTGTTTTTAAATATCTTTTAAAGGCCTTTTGGGCTCAATTCCTCTATCCCATGCCCTGATTCTCTACCCTGTCTAACATCATGCAACCCTTCTCTTTTACCTGTGAGATGCCGCAGCCCTCAGTTTCTGCCACCATCTCCCTCCTCCTTCTTGGAAGCACTAAAATCATCATGTTTGTTTAGTCCATAAGCAAAAGTTGAAAAAGGATGTCTATAATCAGAATCAGGAGAAAAGTTTTTAAATCTAAAAGACCGAAAGGGAGGGGTAGGCATCTCATATGAAATTGAGGGCTCCTTTCAAAGCAATGTAGGCCTCAGCTAGAACCCTGTAAGAGTTTTTAATTGACTGCTATGCCCCAAAAGAGACAGGGACCTAAGCAGCTGGGGAAGAAATCCCGCTCTTTTAAGAGAAACTGAAGTCATCAAAAGGTGCTTGCTTATTGGCATTATCCACCCAATATGATGGAGGCCAAGCATTACAACATACAACAGCTGCAGTATTTGAATTATATAAAACAAATTATTATCATGCACTGCTAAGCCATTTCTGACCCAAAGATTCAAAACCTATATACAGAGTTACACACACACCCCTGCCCAAAGCTGGTCAAATCTGTGAGGTTAGATTGGTCCACTGGAATCAGTTATATAATTCAAGGCTGGTTTGGATGAAATTCTGGCCAACATAAATATGCAAATTTACATCAGAGTTGGAGACTGGCTTCAATTCTATCACTAATGAACAATGAGATGATGTGAAATAGATTAAAAATCATCTTGCACTGAAAGAGGTGATCTCATTGTCATGTTTTTCCTTTCACATTTTCACAGGAAACATCTCACAAATTAACAACTATAGATATAATGATAAAAACATACAAAGGAAAAAGAAATAGAACAGGGTACACAGAGAAATGTACTGCACTCAGTCTCCTATTTTTCAGTTACATTTTTAAGTCTGACATCTTACAATATCCACCAGTGCATTCTTTTATCTCATGAATGGAGTGAGAACCAGTTCCTCCATGCTTGAATCAATTTCTTAGAAGTTATTTTGGAGCATAAATTACAACATACTTTTTCTTCAGATTAGCCCACAATATCTTTTAATTTTTATTAAGAAGAAACATTACTAAATAAACTTTATTCAACCTGGAAGTCAACTAAGTTCTATCAAGCCTGATGATCATATGAGATCTATAACCTTTACTTGTTTTAATCTCAATTTCTGATCTATAAAATATTGTCTTCATGAATTCTTATTGATTGCTAACACTGCCTTTTTTTAAAGGAGTTTATTTTCAGCATGCCTTTAATGGCAGCGCTCACATGCACTGCAAGGACATTGAGCACTCTGAAATTTCCAATTGCTTTTTTCTTTCTAGGCCAGTCCTGTAGTGATGTTCTCCAGAAAAGCTGAAGAGCGGTTTAAAAGAGAGAACATTTTCCTCTGTTGTTCAGGCTTTGATTTTTGTCTGCTCAGTAGAATCACTGATATGCCTTGTTTCACATATGTTTTGAGGAGCTGAACATCAGAGTTCAGAGTCCAAGCACAGAAGATTAACACAGACTATTTCTATTGAACTCTTTCTGTAGGCACCAGGCACAGAAGCACAGCAGGACATTTTGTTCTCAGAGCCTGTTTATAGAAATATGTCTACATACGTATTTCAAAATATCTAATGCTTTCAGGTGTTTTACTAACCTCGCCTTTCATGAGGGACTATCCTTTTCCTTTTTTCCCAAAATGAAAAAAACGCCCCCAAATAATATTTGATATAGATGTATAAGTACTTACTGCAAGAGGACAACAGGGTCTTGCATGAGAATTTAGTTGAAGTTAATCTTCAGTCTTACACCCCAGCTCTCAATTAGAGTGCTACACATCACTACACAAAGGGATGCTAAGGGACAACTGATGAACTATCGCCAGATCTGGAGGATCTGGTAATGCATGTATTCTTCTGTTCTTTTTGTTAGAGGTGCAGGAGTGACTTCACTTACTGAACTGGAGATGATCTCTAGAGCACCACCTCAAACTAGAGCAGGAAATTTATTTTTTCCTCTTCTGCCCACTATTTGGCCTGGCACTCAACACTGGACTTGACCAAAAACTTTAAAATAGACAACTACTTTTAGCAACAAAGAATGCTCAGATCGCTAGGTTCAGAGTAGATTATAGACTAGCAATCAGAGATCAAAAGGAAGAAGCCAATAAAGTAACTTATTACTCTGCAGTACTTTCTGCAGCCCAGTACAGTTAATTTATCAGAGCATGCAGGGTTGTGACAGACGAGGCAAAATGCCGTCAACTATAGACTTTGTAGACAGGCTCATAGCTAGGAATTCTTAGAAAAATAATGTCTGAGAAGCAGCAGAACAATCAAGCAATGGGGATTGAATTTCTTTGTCATAGGAGAGATGCTGAAGAAAAGTGGTGCAGGAGAAACACCAGATTACAAACCATGTACTTTGCATAACAAAGTCCCATTCTTTCCTTAGAGTAAGGATGCCAGTCAAAGCTCATTCACCAATGACATATGGCAAGTCAACTGTATGACTATTTCTTATATAAATAGAGGTAATACAGGTAAGAAATGGAAAGCTAAAGATACATATACCACAGGATATCTCCTCTGATCAAAATCACCAGAGGGAAATGTATTAGCAAAACAAGACACAAGAGTAATCACTATCAGTTTGTAAAACCTCCCTTCCACATCCCACACCTTCAAGGATCCAGGACAGGGAGGAATTTATGGAAGTCAGTGAAACAGAAGAACTCTAGTGTCATTGTCAGCTCTCCCCTGGCCCTTCTAGTCCTTCTCTCTATCATGGGGACAACCCTTTGCAATCCTGCTACCTTATTCAGTACAGCCAACCTCCTGCCAAGAGAGCTCCGGAGACAAGGCCAGGACCACTGCCTGAATACAATAAAGAACATCAGGAAAAGTTTTATCCTGTAGTCTGAGACAGTTCATCCAGGGGAAATATCCCTTGTTCTCACTGATAATGAGGAATTAGCTTCCCCCCCAGTCCTTCAGACCGAACCAACTTTTTTCTCTGAAAAAAAATTCTGAGAATAGTTCACTTCAGGAGCTACTTTGCATACGCAATACTGACTAATCCAGATAGATTTGGCTTTCTCCATCCTCTCACGTCATATTAAGGACATGCAACACAAATTCTTTGTGCTACATTACATATTGAGACCTGCAATGGGCTGTAACACAGCCCTTATGCTATTTCATGGGATCTGAACTGGGGGAAAAAGATCAGGATGTCTCCTGGAATCCCAAAGAGATTGAGGCCAAGTGTCCAGCAGGATGGGCTAACCCTGAGGGAAGCATACTCAAGGTACTCTCTACAATATGGTAGGCCTTCTAAAATGCTGAAGGAACACCGGGCAGTGCTTCCCACATTTTTAGAAAAGACTTGGCATGTACACATGATTCCCTGAAAGGCCAGGGCAGACTGTGCTGTCTTGGCCGCTGCCTGTTCCTGCCAAAGCATCTCGTAGTGCTCACATAACTTGTAACATATCAATACTCCAGGTAGCATCTGGTTGTAATACGCAAACAGGATTTAGGAAGCAGTAAGACTACCTGAATGATCCCCATTGTTGTTATACATCTCTGCAAGGTCAGGCAAGCACAGTATGACCTAGAGGCATTAACTTTGTGCCAGCTGTTCTCTTATTCCAGGAAAATAATCTTGCTTTAATCTTATTTGCAAGAGTCTGATAAAAGAGAACCATTTATCATCCACTTTAAATGAATAAATCTCATTTAAAAATCATTGTGATGCAGCTTATATGTGATCTATATTGTTAACTTATCACTGCGAAAGCTGACAGGCCTAAAATTAGATCGTCCAGCTGCATATGGATATGGGGAAGTAAGATTGAACACCACACTGTCCCTCTGCTTCACTCTGCTCTATGGTGGTAAGGAAGAGTAAAGTCAGAAAACACGTACAGCAGAGAGTAGGATCCTTGCATATTTCATTCCTTTGAAAGGTGTTTCAGGGCCCTCCTGAAACACAAGGAAAAGATCCTGTGGAAAACAAAAGACCACTGAAGAAGTCAGTAGTGTATGTTTGTGTGGGTCGATGGGTGCGTGTTGGTGGTGATGGTGAGTTGCATGTCCGAGAAGCTAAATTGTTACCTGTGTTATAGCCTTGTTTCATTTGCGCATACAGCTCACTTTTTAGGAGCTATGGGGTAATTTTTTTTTTTTTTTTTAAGTGTCAGGGGAGTTTTAAGACCATTTATATATTGGACATGTCAGCCTTGAAAATGTCGCTGTAAAGTGGCATGTGAAATGAACTATGTTGCAGGACCTCAAGACTACTAAATCCATGGATTGATGAACATAAGGGTTCAGAAGACAGAAGAATGTGAATTTCCTGATAACCAGACACTTCATTGCCAGGTCACATCTCATTTTCAGGCTTGGCAGAAATAATACAATAAAATATGATTGTGACACACACCCCCTCCCCAAGACCTTTCCTGAGAAAAGGATGGTAAAGAGTAAAATAACTTGTGTTGTTAGTGACTTGTGTTCTACATGATCTGCCCCTCCCTCTTTGCATCTTGCATGCACAGATAGGCACAGAGTGGTTGAAATTGCCAGGTGTGTGTAAGCACCTTACACCAGTAAGTATGTGTACAGGCATTCTCATGTAAAGGAAATGAGGCAAAGGAGGATGCCAGGACTTCAGAGTGTCCATACAAGTATTATGAATTCGTTTCGACCACTACACTTGTTAAGACTGCAAAAAATCCTATGTACAGAAACATCTAGGAAAGATTGCATACCAAAAAATTGAGGATCTGAGGAATCCAAGAACAGTCTGTGCAGTGTTTTGAACTGAATGCAAAGACAACCACTGCCTTGTGAAAGGCCTCTGTGTCTTTGTGTGTGTGTCTTTACCGAGAAAACTAATGGAGGATGCTTAGTGCTGTACATATCCATCTGTAAGATGGGAATTCTACACAGTGGAAAGTTACCAGAGAAACTAAGCATTAAAAAGGAGGTTTGTAATGTAGGAAGCCTTGGGGAAATGAAGAGGAAGCTTTGGGAAGGAGATAAGAGAGGAAGATTCTTTTATAGCAGGGATGCTGGTCTAGCTCCAGGAATGACTGGGGTTAAAGAGAGGCTAGGCTGCAAAGATTCAGCAGCTCAGGAGACCAGTCATGAACTATGAGAGCGCAATCCTGGACCATCCCAGAGGGACTGATCCAAGAGCCCAAAGGATGTTTCAGAATAATACAAAAAATTGAGGCATAGAAGCATATCCAGGATTTATTGTTTTGCTAGCTCTGTTTTTCTTCCCATGCAATTAAGAGTACTGGCACTTCTGAAAGCCATATGCATAGTGTTTACCCTAGCTTCCCTGAAGAGTTATACTGTAGCCCAAGGTACACACGTAGTTGAAATTGTGAGAAAGGGTGCTAAAGGTACACAGATGTTTGGAAATGTTAGGGTGAGTTTTTGACCTAAGCTAGCAAGCCATCAGAGGCATAAGGGAAGAAACAGCACTACAGTCCATTGGTACACACAGAAACTTTGAGCATATGAGCTCAACAGAATAGAGCCTAATACAGCAGTCTGCCGAGCGTCAGTACTGCAAAGGCTTGCTCAGATCCCTGACAAATCATTAGGCACATCTTTTCAAAGTAAGCAGGCTCTGGATTATATAACTACACAGTTAACTCAGACTCAGAAATACTCTTGATTAACTTTCAAGCACATGCAATGTGCTTGAATCATTTAACAATCACTCCTGTTCGACTTTTCACAAGAATATTTTGTGTAAGCATTATGAGACTATTAGGAACACAATAAAATTACACAAATGTATCTCTTTGTGTCTTTCTATCAGGTATCTGTGCTATTTCTTTCCACTATACATAGTGTACAGTTTCAGTTTTTGGTAAGTATTATTGTCCCTGCTCCTTCAAATTATTTTGCTGTTCACCAAATATCTGCACTGCCCTGTACAACACTGCATTCTAAAAAACTACGGTACCAAAGCAACCCATGGTAACCTTCCACTCCAGCCACTCTAATCTTACACACAAATATAGCATGCAATAGATATACTTTCAGCTCCATTTTCTTGGGTGTTTAGTCTTGCTCTGGTGCCAGTGACAACTTAGTTTTTGACTGACTTCACTCCAAATAAAATACTTGTCAGTAAAAGTGAGGCTTTTCTGAGTGCGTGTAGTACAAGGCGTACAAGTTCTCAGCACAGCAGCCACTCAATTTTAATTCCCTTTGCAGACACTCTGCACAAAGCCGGAGGTAGCCTTCTCCATCTCACATAAGCCAACTCATATTAGGTGTGCTGTTAGTGCATACTTGAATGGTCTCACAGAAACAGCACGGCATACCTATTGCACTTTATACTCATAGCCTTCACGCTAACTTCGCATATAGACAAGCTCTAAAAGACATCAGGTATGGACTAGAAATAAGACAAATAACATGACAACAGATTATTCACAATCTAGACAAGAACATGTCCATAGAGTACAGTTTGAGAGATCTACCATCTTGTGCAACTCCTACTAATCTACTTATCCCAAGTTAGATAGTTGTTAGCAAATCTCTAGACAAAACTTGACCAAAAAATTTCAAAAAAAAAAAATGCAGGTTAGGGTATTGGTGATAGCCCACATACTTCATCTAAAAAAAAAAATTCTACAGATTCAAGGAATGAGACAAAAAAAGAACAGTATGTCTTCCTTTGGCTTCAACAGAGTATGAATGTTATTTACTTTCTTATTAGCTTCACTGTTTGAATTTAAGATCAAAAATAGCACTTCTGAGACAAGGTCAAGATCATGCTCCATCTTATTGTTATGGAAACAGCACACAGGGTCAGAACTTGTGTCTTGTTGAGATTTTACTTTCTCATTGCAAGGTCCCTATTACCACGGCTTCTGATAGCATAATGCTTCATAAAGAAACTACTGAAATAGCTGCACACAGAAATCAATAGTATTTCTTTCACCACTGATAGAGATGATTGAAATATATCTCATAGAATTAAATTGATTGCAGGGAAAGTGAAGGAGTAAAGACTAGAGAGAAAGCAAAAACTTTATGAAGTGCCAAAATCTTGGCATGTGCAAGTAAGAAGATCATTAACTATTCTACACTGCATAAAAGGAAGTTCAGACTAATCAAGAACAGAGGTCATGAATGCAGCAAAAACAATAACAAGAAGCACTCAAGCATCCCAGCATACTGGGCAGGGTGTGAAGACATAGTAACAAATATTTCTTATTTTGTCTTTACTTTTAATTAGTGGTTTTTCACTGTTACTGTCCAAAACCAGTTGAAACTGTTGCAGATACAAGTTTAAAGTTTAAGAACCTGAAAGACTTAGAAGCATAAGAGAAAAAAAGAAATTCTTTAAGAAAATCTTTCTTAAGTGATCTTTTAATGATGCAATAAATGTCTGCATAGTGCTGAAGCCTAGCAATTAGGCAATTTAAGAAATGAACAGATAAAAATGGAATTGTCATGACGCCAAGTAGCATTGACACTGAGAACACAAATATCAGCATGACAGGCTTTATAGCTCTGTTATTCTCATTAACATTCCAGTCAGTCTTTCTGGTCTATTGCACCTAGGCATACAGGTCAGTTTTACATGATCATGTGTAAAATGAAAAAGGAATAGTTATAAATCAAACCCATAATAATTTACAAGTGTTTGGCTGAAAGGCAGACGTATTTTTCTTTTTCCAATCAAGACCACTTAAATGAGCTCCAGACTTTTCTATACTCTAAATATAAACCCCTTTGCTTCCAATTCTTAGTTTTAATAAATCTATACTCTAGGAGAAAACAAGTATCCAAATGAAAAAAGAAATCTGAAGCAATGAATGAGAGCTCCTAAGTTTAGGGACCATCCAGGGATTTGCTGCAGTTTATGCAGATGCGCATGTGCAGCCCAGAGCAAGGCTATGCAGGAACACTTGAGTTATTTGCTTAGCTACCTCAGCAAGGCTAAGCATCTCTGGCAAGGTTAGACCCCAAGGTGACTGTATTGCTTCCAGGAGCCCTAGTAACTTGTGGGTCCTGTAGACATATCCTTATGATATCCTTAGTGTTCTCATTACAGTATTAGCCCATTCTACTAGTTAAATAATATTAAGGCTGTTGTGCTTCAGGGCTGCACTACACAACTTGGGTTGTTCTGGAAATCAGAAACAGAAAGCGTACAGTAGTCCTCTTATCGTACCTTCTTATTCAAACGGCCAAGGTTTCCTTTGATGAATGAGAAGCTTTTCTTCTGCTGGGATTACCCAATTCAGATGCCAGATGGTTCACGTCACCACGCAGCAAGGAAAAGATCTAGATATTGGTGGGGACAAGTCAGCACTCAGGCAGGATACAGCAGTCATCCAAAAAGATTGCCAGCCACTGGACTAAACAATGTTCCAATTGATAGAGACAGAGAGGCAAAAATTAGATAAAATCCAGATGCCACTTAGCCTCAAGACAACATCTTCAGAAAATGTCTCTTCCTATAAAGAAAATGTTGAAAAGACAACCAGTTCAAACATGCCACAAAAATCAGGTGGAGGAAAGAAGTTACATATACTCAAAGAATGATACTGATCATAGGACTGGAATAATTTGGGCTCTGAGCCTGCACTCTCTTCCCTGTGCTCCAGTCTAAGTGAGGGCATCCCTTGAAAAGAAATAGCACTCCACAAAGGCAGGCATCTTTCCATGTGACTTTAAGATTGAAAAGAAAGAACATAAAAAACAAGTGATCCAAAATTTGATATAGTGAAAGCAAAAATATCTTTTTTGAAGGGAGAGAGGACCTGTTTGTTTTCTTGCCAGCTCACATGGTTTAAAGAATGACCAGTGACTAAGGAATCTAATGTAATTAGGGAACTGAATAACCTAATAACAAACGCATCTTAAATGGAGTTGAATGCAGAATAATGGAAGGAACAAGATGAACTCCCTGCATACTCTGATGGCTTGTACCCATAACCATTTAGAAAAAGAATTAGACATCTTTCTGAAAAGCAGTGGCAGTACAAAAACTCCAAATAACTTTTTAGCCTTCATTAAGGAACCGATAACAAGTAATCTGGAAAATATCAAAGTGCCATTATATAAAATCAATGGTACAATCACATTTCCATTTGGTCATCCAATTTCACAAAAAAACAGAGCAGAAATAGTAAGGGACAGGGAAGGCCAATAAAACCAATTAGACACACAGAAATAATTTCATATTGGAACAGATTAAAAACAAAGAAAAAGATTATAATTCTTGTTTGGAAAGAAAAAAAACTGGGAATACAACAGATCTATAAAATAACTTATAGAAAAATGCAGCAATGGGATCCTAGCTAATAATGAAGCACACTAGAACAGAAGAGATTTTTTTTTTTTAAACTGATAAAACACATGAAACTCAGTTCCACAAGATACTACTGAAATAAGGAGTTAAATGGGATTAAAAAGGGGAGGTATTGCTGCAGGCACAAGAAATTCTCCATCTGAAGCTGCCTAAAATAAATACATTTCAGTAACACCAACCTGCTTGCTTTCAGATATTATTGCATATAGGGATATTACTGCAAAATTGTTCATGAAAGATTAGATTTTCATCTTTCTCTAAAACATGGTATTGGCTACTGCTGGTCTCTGGAAATGCAGCTCTAGATGGATCTCAAGTCTGATCAATTACAGCACTCCCTGTATTATTTTTGAAACAGAATAGTGTAATGTTTCCATGAATAAAACTAGTAAACAAACACTTAACAAATTGACCATTTACTTCGGGGCAGGGGGGGAAGTTAAATGCAAAAGATAACATCCCAGGGAGTTATTTGTAAAAGAGGGAAATAAAACAACACCAAAAACCAAACCAGAAACAAAGTACCAGGAGCATGATACATATCAATGAAGGTCTTGTTGCTTTGAATTGCTTAGCACAAATAACTTTTGCCAATCTGTTCAAGAGCTACAAATACTGAAAACTTCTGAAAAATATGATTTATAATAACTTCTGCAACTACAGTGCTTTAGCTAAATGTTGCAAAGGCTAATCATTTCTCATGCTTCCCCAGCCAAGGTTACCAGTTGATGTCACCCATAATTGAGCTGCTATTTCAGGAAGCTAAATACACTCTGAAGGTATTCAACTTCTTATGAAAGATCAGGACAAGGTTTAATGACTCCAGGTTTCCCCCTGCTCCCCCTTTTGGCTCATGGTACAAAGTTTCACACAGTATAATTAAAATAAATGAGATATTAAACCCTAAAAGTCAAGGTACATGTAATTAAAATCTAATCACTGTTCACTTCAGCTACCTGCTAGGACATCATCTTTTAAGTCTCAAAAGCAGTGCCATTTTAAGTGACTCATTTCTGTCTGCCCTTTATTTACAAATTACTAGCACTATTGAAGTATGTCTGCTTTGATTATTCCACAGGCACCACCTAATAGAGAGGTTTGAGCTTTCCAAGCTCATTTGACAGAGCTTCACAGATCAGACTCAAACCAAGGTCCCTGAGATAAAATGCACTTATTTATCCAATAAAGCCATCTACTGGAAAAATCAATATCTCAGATGTAATGAGTTGTAAGACAAGTAAATTAGAGTACAGATTACTCTGTCAATTGGAACACATAACTTTCCTCTGTAATTAAGTATTTCATATGTGGTGCATTGCATTTGGCACTGGTTGCTTTGTCTAATTACTGTACATTTTATTTTAAATGAACAAGAAACTTCCTAAAATACCTTGGCTTCCACTTCCAAAGGTGCGTGTGCCAAAATCGAGGCTCTGGAGTAACCAGAAAAATTTCCTGCCCTAGCAGGAGCTGGCATTGGAAATAAAGTGTGCTGTATAATTAATGTGTCTGTCCTTTCTCACTTCAGCCCTGCTACTGATATGAAAACAGTTACTTTAGAATAGCTCTAATCATCACTTATCCTAGTCACAGGAACAGTGAGGATATGGAAGGCAACATGAAAAATTATAGCTCAAATCCATAACTCAAGGAAATATTTCTATTTTAAAAATGCAGCTAAGAAGAATACACAATTACTTCATGTTGTTCTTAAAACATCCATTGACTAAGAGTGCGCAAACCCTGCGCAGGTTTGCAGATGGTTGAGGCATCTAAAACCTGTTACACCTGTACTGACACAGGAGTATGCTGTGAGTTCAGGACATACATAGGCAACATCATCAACTTTTGAAGAGGAAGACCTTGGGGTGGGGTTGGATCCTGGACAAACCCAGAATATTCTGAATGTTTGAGAAGCCTATACCATAGCTAGAGCCCCCACGCTGCTGAAGGTAAAGGAAGAGTTTGGAGTTTGTCCATATTACAATAGTAGCATGGAGGACCAACAATAATCTGAGACTGAGAGTTCTTATGTTGTCCAAACCTCTGTTCTCAGGATGGAGATACCAAAAAGGATACCGTATCTGCATCCCAAGAATATGCCTGCAGACTTGTGGATATGAGTAGTGCCTGGACTCTTAGATTCAAGAGGAGTCCGAAAGTTTGGTTCAGTTCAACTGGCTCTAATAGGATTTAAACACAAAAGGCTCATAAAGGCTATGTTTGCATTTGAACAGATCTGAAACTTATATCTCTTTTTTAAAAAAGGCTAGGAGACTGCACATGCATAGTTGTGGAGGATGAGATACCAGAAGGACCCACTGGAAATCCCACATTGCCATGTATGCACCGATTTATTTTTTTTAAAAAGACATTTCATATTATTCTGTGATTTGCAGGTACCGTATATAGAAAGGTTTTGTTCACTCTAATAATAAAAAAGGACTGTTGTCTGTAGTTCTAAAGAACATCTTTGTTGACAGAGATAAAAAGTGAACTTTATGTCATTCATTTGTTCTTCAGCTCCTTTCTTTCCACTGCTGCATCTGATCCACTACCCAGGCAAAATCAAAGGAAGATTTTTCTGATCAGTGCTCCTCTGTTGGTGTCAGATACAATCAAAGACTGGGAGTTTATTACATTACAAAGTGCTGGGATTTAGTGACAGATCAGATCAAATCGGCTAGGGGAAACTACCACAGATCAACACTTAAAGTGTGTTGCCTTTTTCTTGAGTAAAACCTGGCCTGTTGTCAAGGAAGAAAGCTTTCCCTATTTTGATACTTTGTGCTTTCAAAACACAGTCACATAAAAAAACCAGATGTATAAGAAAATAGTTGTTTGGACTGTCTGATAAGTGGGAATTATTATGATTTCTTATTTATTTAACATGCACTGCAAAGAAGATATTTTATTGCCAAGGAACAAAAAATTATTCTACACCAAAGCCCTCCTGTACCACCAGTAATACAGAAGAGAATTTACGTAAGTATGAGCTATACTTACCTCCATTCTAAGTTCATTTTACATTACCCAAGTGATGTAAAGAGGTCATGGTGTTACTGAAGATAAGGCCATTTCCCGTCTTCAAAAACATTTACCCAAACATTGCCTGGACATCTAGTTGGTAGCTCAAGTATCTCCTTCAGGCCCATCTACACAATGCAACGAAGTAACGCACAAGAGTCTCTAGGCAGTAAATCTAAATGGCAGAACACAGAGCTGTGTGTGATGACTAGATCAGGCCAAGAAGCTGTGTCTGATGAGCTCAGGCACCACACTGAAACAGTGTGCCCATCCTGTTTCTGAGCCTGACTGACTCAAATACCCCTGACACAACCTGTTCTCTCAAAAATTTTCACAAGGCAGGCATCTTACCCTTTCAAACTCTCTTGCAATCAAAAGCAATCCATGTCCAGCAGCAGAGATAGAAGTCAATAAAGCAAGAATAGCTTTAGGATGCTTTTCTGAACCATGGCTTAGCAGATATAAAAAAGCAGCAGCATAGTTGTGCATTATAATTCAGCTGACAAGAATCATAACTTCTTCACATGACAAGTCCCATCAAAATCAGAAAGATCACAAGGACTTTAGGTGGTGATATTGAAAATGACAGCACATATAGACAAACTGCTGAGACTACACTCTGTCCCACTAAAAATCGATAGAGTTTAAGATCCCCCTTTCTACCCTGGTGCTACCAATTGCTGAATTTGAGCTATATTTTGCAGTTTTGTAGTAAGATATTCAAATAGAGGCAAACACAAAGAAAATAACTCATCTGCTTATGTTTTTAAATACAGGTTATGATATTCTGCAGTCCTGAGGTCTAGTCAGTAAACTGCATCACACAAAAGTCTTCTACAATAAGCATGCCACAGATACATACGCACTCTGCTAAAGAATTTAGTGTAATTTTAAACTTCATACCCAATACATTTGACTCCTTTTTAAAGTAAGACAAGTAGCTTTAGATGACTGACCTAAGAAAACAAAACAAAGGCAATGAAAACAGCACTGTAGATTTTTTTAACCAGAACATAGCTAAGCAAAGTCACAGTAGGTGAGGTTTGCCACAGGCTGGCACCATCAAAAGAAGAAGTTCCTAGTACTTTGTCTCCATTGGGATCAGACCAACAAAAAGTGAAAAAGCCACACTCCTTAGAGTGAAACCGCAGGAGACAAAGGTTCTGCCACTCTCATAAATAAGCCATGGACCTGGGCACACAGAGTGATCTCTCCACCTGGGCAGCCACCAGCTCAAAGTCTACATGCACAACAGAGGGGAGCTTCAAAACTTTCCCAGTCATTCAGCACTCAGCAGGGTTTAAGATACAACTCACCTGCTAACCTTAAATAGCAGAAAATCAGATTACATGAGGAGGATCAGAACAACTTTAGAGTTCTGTGATCCTAGAACAATAAGAACTCAGCTGATTCAACCTGCCTGCCCTTATGCTACTCTTCCATCCAATTTGCTGCTAAAATTAGATGCCTTTGTCACCCTGTTTATAGGCATCCACAGTATAAACATTGGCAATATGGAAGATGCATAGCCTGAACTGTTTCAATTCAGCACATAAAACTGCATAAAGATCCATTCACTTTATTCCTAGCAGTCATGCAGACACTTTCCCCCCCCCAAGTATTAATCATAGGATCTAATCTTGAGTGTCAGGTTCAACCATGCCCTAAAGCTCTGAAGAAAGCACTGCTGAAGCCATTTCTGTTTTAATACAAAGGAACTAAGTGTGGGAGAATATTCAGGAAAAGTAATCCAAATTCACTTTTTAAGAAGATTAGTTAAACTGCATTAAGCTGGCAAGTGGATGCTTTTACTCAGAATGAAAGTGGCCTTAACTTGGTTTAGTTTAATTTGCTTTGGAAGAAGACCAGGAATTAATCTGATTTAACTAATCCACTTTAAGTCCATTAATTACTTCTGATTCTTGAGTTTTCCAGTGCAGACAAACCCACTTTCATCTTAATTGTCAGAGTCTGAGCTTGCAGATCTAGATGGAACAGGTTAAGAAGCACATTCCAGATACAAGTTAGCATGTCCATGACTAAACCTCATTAAAAAAAAATTGTGATCTTACCTAATACAGTTCCATTGCAAAACAAAAGAGATTAATCACCTTCAGTGGTCTACAGAGTAGGCCATGTGTGCGCTAAATACAATAGACTAATTTAAGGCAGGCTCACCAGATGCTCTGTTGCTCAAGAGGCTTTTAGCTGATAATGGTTGGAGGTTTTATGGGTCAGCTTGTTTTATCAGCAGAACTGGTATATTGAAAATACTGAAAATGGATTTCAAAAGGAAGAAAATACAGAACTTTCCTCTCTGACCTTACATTAGCATTGGTATCATACCCAGGTTTTTTAAGAGTTTCTTCTAGAGCAGTTGATATGCAAACAGGGTAGATGCTCTGAGGTAGAAACTTTCAGGTGGCCCTGGGGCACCGATCCATCACCTGGAGATGATGCTGGTAAGAGCCTTGCTCAGTATTTTCAAAGATTTTTCCATCTATCACCTAAAGGGAGGTCAAATATATTGATTATTTTGCAGGGCTTCTCAGGACAGAAATTACTATTAGATTAGGGGAAATTTGAAGAAGTGACACAAATGCAAATGGTAATTCACTCCAAGAAAGAGAGGCTGAAGTCAAGCCTGCTGCAGTTATTCTTTTGGGTTTGGTGACACTTGTCAGCCATGCATCACAACCTTGCTTCAGGGAACAAGTAGAGAACAGCCCTACTGTTGCCAACCCAGCCCAGATATTACCTGCAGTTCTCACCTGAAAATGTGGCTTTGGAAAGAGAACTGCTTATGCTTCAGGGAGAACTCATGCCTCCACACTTCTCGCTGTCCCAGCTCTCTCAGGGAAGGGCTGCTACTCTCCCTGCCTTACATCTCCACTGACCCCAGCAGGCAGGACTGAGTGCAACTGGGGCCAGCCACTTTCCAGAGGAACTGTTTAACCCAGGTAGAAAACAGCAGCTTGGGGCAGGATACACTGAATCCATGCTAATGTTCCTTCTGGCCTCCAGGAAGAGGGACTGGGAGGTGTGGACTGTAAAGCAAAACTCAGAAAAACATGAGAATATGGTACAGATGCCATTCTGCCCTAGGAGCAGAAATATCTCAGAATGGCTCTGCATATAATTGCCATCTCTCTGAAGTACTTAGAAAATCGACAGCAGGAATTGTCAGGTTTCAGACAGCATCTGAACAGCATGTGACCCCAGCTCATACTCTGCTACATAGCACCAGCACAGGGCCTCAATGCATTTGCACTCTCCCTCCACCAAACTAGACTTACACTTAGCTGGAAAACTATCTCAAACCTATTCATGGCATGTTGGTCCCAGCCTGCATTCCTCTTTCTATCATGTCATGAAGCCAATGAGCTGATGCCCAAAGCACAGCTAATGACACATTTCACAGCTCAGAGGGATATATGACCCACTCAACCACTGACTGAACAGTAGCTGTCCTACCTGAATGTTATCATATGCTCTCTAGCCAGTTAAAAACATCACCAGCCACTGGCTATGGCAGGCAGGAGGGGAGAAAGCCTCTAATTTTACTGTGAGCTCCGACATCACCACAAGGCCTGGGGGATGCCTCATTGCTGGTTAGCTGAACCTGCACGGCGCTTTCTTTCACATTAAACTCTGCCTAGGTGCTCTCTAAAAGAGCAGAATGCATGCAACTGATCCACATTTTGACTAACCCCTTTTGACTAAATCCAGTTGCCACAGTAACAAAGTCATGATGACCTAGTCCCAACTGATGAGAGTAACTTTGCTTATGAGTTTGAATAGATTCATCTAGGAAGCTAACCCTAGAAGGTTGTAATAAGCCTGGAAAAGAAGGAGTTTTGTGTGGTTAGCCTTCTCCAAGACTGTTAAACTTCTACAACAGCAAAGCAGGTAAAACCCTAAATTTAGCACTGAAAAGACTTTCTATTTTAAGGCATATTTATGACAATAAAAACTGTTATCTTCCACACACACGCAAGTGTTATTGTTGGGGTTCTTTTATTGACTTAGAAACAGACACATTTTCCACTAGCCAGACATTAAAGCAACAAAACACTCACACACTCTGTAAACAAAATATATTGACCATAAAAGCCAAACTCCATGATTAATATAGTAATAAAATCTTATGTCTTAATCATAATATTACCTGACTGTCAGATACAGCAGATAACAACAACAAAAAAATACTCACAGTCTACAGTGGACTATAGCCATACCTTCTCATATTTAAATGCAAGTGATAGATAATGGAATATCTCCATCACCATCTTGTGCCTTGCCACTCTCCAGCTCATCTACTTTGGTTTTGGAATGGAAGGGAAAAGATAAGAAAACCATGATTAATGACATTTTCTAAGTATTCTGTTTTACATATATTTAGCTTCTCCACAAAAGGAAGAAAGAATAAGGGTGAGGGGAGAACTTCTCAGAAGTGCCCATACAGATAGATAATTCACAATGCACATTCTCCCCCACAATGGTTATTTCTGTATGTTTTCAAATTTTTTATATATATATATATAAAAGATATTTCCAGACAACATAATGCAACATGGGATTTCACGCCAAGTTTTATAAGACCAAGTTAAGCAAGAGAAAGAAAGATATAGGAAATTACTACATTAAGCAACTGAGACACTATGACTTTTCACAAATTTTAACAGAACGTAGACTCAAGATGCAAAGGAAAGATGATTTGTTTGTTGCTTCTCTCTGTGCCAGGCCTGAAAGACCACAGAGCCTGTGATTGCGAAGGCACTGGGCTTAGCAATGCAAAGAAAGAACTTCACTCAAATTGTTCTTGCCCTGATTCAAGGGAAGGGCAGAAACCCAAACTACTCAGCTACTGCCCCAGCTGTGAACCCATAACACAACTGGTGAGATATATGAACAAGAATCAAATCTCAGTGCAGGTCCTGGATGACATTGAAGCTACTTTGTGTGAAGGTCTTTCCTAGTCACCTTCTTCCTTCTTAACAGTAGCTCTTCTCTTCCTCCTTTGATCAGCCCTACCACCTTTTCCTGTAACCTAAGGACTAGAGAACAGCTCCCTGAAGTGCCTAATCCCTACAGCCACCAGCCTGCTTCCTGCCTATGCCTATAGGTAACTCACTGGAGCTTCTGAGCCTTTTCTTCCATTACCTTTCTAGGTCCTCAAATTTGCAAAATCATCAACATTGCTTCTAACCAGATCTTTTCCAGACCCCCTCCCTTCCATCACAAATCTTACTACTTGTACAGCTTCTCATGGCCTACTTTTCTTACCAGCAATCCTTTTTCAGCATCTCTTATAACCATATTTCCTTTACTCTCAGCTTTTCTGTGTTTCTATAATGATGCTACCTACTTCCTGCCTCTCCCTTTGCTTCCTCTGCTCTTTTTAGTACTTACAATTTCTTTTCTTTCTCTTCATAGATGGTTCAATATGCCCTTTTCTCACCTCTTCCACAGGCTGTAGAGGCTTCTGTTCTCCACTCAACCTGCCCTCCGATCTTTCATTCTTACATTTGCTTTTGAAGCTACATTCAACAAAATCTAAACAAAAAAAGCAGGAAAGAGAAAAAGCACTAGTAAAGTCCTGATCATAGCTCCATATATCCTCCGGCAAAGTTTAGCTCTAGTGGCCTTGCTAACAGTTTAAGGAGGGCCAATAGATCTCATTCAGGTAACACACCTGGAGCGGTAAATGACTGCATTCAGCTGTCTTGGCTCTATCTCAGATCATTAGCCCAGAGATATTGCTGTGCTCCATGAAGCCAGGCGTTACTCTCAGTGTATAATATTAAACACTGCATAAGCAAGCAAAACTTAACACAGGACAAAACTACTTACTTCATATTAGTAAAGCATTCTGGAAAATAAATTCCCAGAGGACTACTGCTCTTCCAGTTGTGTGGCCTGCAGCCTTATGCCTTTCAGCAATCCAGCTGAGACAGTCAATAACCACTCTGAAAGACACTGCTGCCCAAGGTGAATTATTGCTTAATTAGATGGAGCCAGGGTGTTCTATCACATGTGCAATGCTTATGAATAAAATCAAGTGTATCCTGCTTTCTAAGCATTCATCTCACCACAGCACAAAACCTGGGACATGACAGCTTGCTACTGGGAGGAAATCTACCTAAAAGAGGTATCTATTATGTTTCAAAAAGGGAGTGCAACTATAAACAGTTCAAACAACTCAATAGTCTGCAGTGCTGTCAGTCATGACTGCTTATGTGGTGCAGGAGCAGAGAAAAGCTCCAGTCAATATCAGGACTCCACTGTGATGAGCTGCATCGATGTGGGAAAACAGCTTGGTGAGAGTTTCTCCACAAAAGCAGCTCCATGGTCACTCTCTTTCCATGCTTGCTTTAATTCCCCACTAAGGATGCTTTTATACTAATTCACTTCCAAACTAGTTTGAGGCAATTTCAGAAAGATCCTCTGTTCGGATTAAGAGTGGCCACATGAAGAGTTTGTGAAAAAATAGCTGGCATGCTTTAAATTCACATTCTAGATTGTTTTGAAACATCTTTTATGTACAAGTATATACCTTAAATATAAAATCTCTGCCTTGAAGGATTTATTATCCAAAAATCCAGTCTTACAAACACTTATACATCTTCTTAGCTTGTGGTACACAATTAAGCCCTTCCAGTGTGTTTTAAGAAGGTTGCATAAAGTTTCATGATCTAAAATGTTAGGAATAGCTTTTAATTTCTGAGTTAATTGGAGGTGATCTCTCTCATGTCAAACTCCTAACAACAGGTCAATAAATTCAGTGGGAGGTCTTTTCAAGCAGTATTTAAATTTCCAGTTCATAAGAGAAGACTCTAAAATCAGCATATACTCGAGTGAATACTGCACTTCTCGAGAGGATAAAATCACCTATACTTCCCACATTTCAAATGTTTTGTTAGATCTAATACTATAAAGACATATGTTAACACTTTAATTATTTGGTTAGTCCATTACTGAGGGCTTTCTATACAAAATTGGCACAAAATTAATTCCCTGACTAATTTAACTCTTAAAAAGGTAGTGCAAAGAGTGAATAGAAGGATGAAGGAAGATTGTAACTAATACTACTGCTAAAAGGTTTTGTAATTTGTGTAGCACAGGCAAAGTCCCTACAAACAAGACCTAAAGAAACATTGTGTGATAAATATATAGGGCTAGAAGTCTAGGGGAACAGTGATAGTAGTCCAGATAAATCCAAAGATTAATTAAATAAATAGAAATGCTGGTAGTGAAAAGTGATTCCAACCCCCGTTCAGTACAGGATTGAGGGCAGTAACGGTCAGGTCTCACAAATGGGCGGCACTGTCCACAGAGGGGAGTAAACCAACTGAGAGCAAAGACGGTGTACTAATTCCACTGAGTGTCTCTGCTGATAGGTCTCTGCAAAAGGTCCTGGCTAGATGAAGCTGCTGTTCTCCAAAGGAAACCCTGAGGAAATGCAATCAGAGGCTCTGACTAATGAGTGGAAGATGGACTATGTAACACTGAAGGCACAAACACTAATGGCAAACGTGGGCGGTGCATATTGGACTAGTTCTCTTTCTACAGTAGCTGTCATCATTGATGTGTCAGGTGTAATCTCCTTTGAAAGCTGGTAATATACTAAAGACCATGAACTCAGAGAATGTATGTGTAATTCATCTCTTCTATAACATTAAATATGTGACAGTAATAGCTCCAGCAGGATATTAACGTATAAATTCCTCAGCCCACCCTGGACAAGAGTAGCTAGCCAGCAGGCTAGCCCTCAATGCCTGTCTCCAGAAAAAGTCATCAAGCCCTCACATTTTTATTTCAAACCTCAATTCTCAAAGACATGGACCATGGGTGATTGAAGACACCAAAGCTTTCAAAAAAGAAAGAGAGGGAGATTAAGTTCCTACAGAGAAGAGGGAGACTCCTATTGCCTACTGAGTGCAAACTTCGAAGGTGAAGCCGTGAAAATAAGTGGGAAATGACATTGGAGCGAGGCTGCCCAGAACATAGACACATTTAGGCTCTGGTTGAAAAAGGATAAGCATGGCTACCTACTTATTAAGACTAACTGATTTTTTGTGTGTGTGTTTGTAACATTTCCTTCCATACTGGCAGGCAACAGTACGGCCTTAACTCTTGCTTGGCCTTGTTTGGCCAGTTAAGTTTGTCTGAAGTTGGTTACGAGGTGGCTTGGGGGAAAACCACTGAACTGAGCAGATGATAGTAAAAGTTTCAGTGTGACAATGATCCTTGTGGACCTGCAGGCATTTTTAGGAGACCCAATGCAGAAGGGTACTTCTTGCTACACTGCTAATGACCCTTATTTGCAGTTGGTATCAATGGTGCCAAGCCTTGGAAAATAGTTCCCTGTGGAAAACACAAACCAGCATTTCTCTTACAAAGAGCAGATGGATGAGCAGTACCCTGGGACTCCAGGCAAAGCCTGAGGCATCACACTTGGGAAATTTTCAGTTATCTTTCTTTTCCATGTTTCCATGATTTAAGGAGAGGTTATAGAAGAAGCCAGGCGAATACTGCCATAACCTAAGTAACATTTCTGAAAGTCATACAGTTACATTGCTTTACTGGTTACACCATAAACTGGTCCTTTTTTGTTAGTCAAGGCAACTGTTGAAATCTCTTGTTTCACTTCAGTGGTGACAAATGCCTTTAGTTCTCAGCATCGCAGTTCATAGTGAATACTTAAGAGTACTGCAGACAAATCAGCTGGGGTAGCAAGAAGAAAGAGGGGCAACAGCTGCTATTTTAGAGGCCAGAGGATTTAGTGTGCTAGTCTTTTTCCTGACTTACATTGTGTAATGTTGCAACATTCATATAGTGGGAGCCACCCTGGACCAGCTGGTTGTGAAAGTAATTTGGGTTTCTATCTCACAGTCTGCAGCTGCCTGGCTTGGATAGAGAGCCACCATTCTCCAAGTGAGCCTTACCTTAAAACGAGCTTTTGTTATTCACCGTATGTCGTTCCTCATCAGCTGCAGTCTTCGCTTCTTTGGGTTATGACAGTTCTGCCAGGCATGTGCTTTTCATGGGAACTTAGTGCTAGCAGCCCCACAGAAACAGTCTGCATGAAAAATTCATTTACGTCGAATCACTGCAGCATCTATTTTATCAAAGCAAGTGCTTCTACACTCAACTAGTGTAAGCCACAGATGGGAGGTTTTAGGCAATCAGCTGCAAGATTAGGAAGAAATCTGAATATATAACCTGCTCATACATTTCTGGATTTAAAAAATAAATATCCAGTAGCATAAGAACAGTAGGCAGCAGGTCACTGCTGTCCATCAAATATTTTATCAACTTCAGTAATGGAACATGGATATTTATCTGGAATGAAAACACACTGCTGTATAGTCTGATTAACTCATCACATAAATCCTCTCTTACAGGAATTTTCAGGAGGTATTGAAAGCATTATTAGAAATGTCAAGGCTAGAACTGTCAGGAGCTACAGTGTGGGGGAGCCTCAACTGAACAAGACAGCATGTAACAAGAAGAAAACCCTCTGAATTAAATATATTTGATTAATTTAACTTTCTTATAGGAAATCAAAACCCAGTTTGTTTTCTAATCCTTCCCTTGCTGGTCAGAAAAGCATCTCCACTTTGGAACATTATTTTGATTTAGTTTCCTGCTATGATTTCCCCAAGCACCTTTGCCAGTTGGATGTCTCAGGTCAGGTGAATTTTCACGAATGACTGGACCGATGATAAGTTTTAAGCTTCTATAGTTTTAATATTGCCTCAATAATTATATATCCCTCATATATCCAGAAATAAACATGATTTTTCAAACAGGTAATATCAGACAAAGAAGATCCAGATTCAGCTGAAGTCCTTAGAGGAGCTCTGGATGATGAGAGGTCATCCCACAGACTGAAGAATGAACAATTGTGTTTTGGAGTTCCTAAGAAACCTGAAAAGACTGTAGAAACACCAGGAAAAGTCATTAGACCCTTGCAAGGAAAAGGAGTTTTATGTGTTGTTGCTACTAAAAGACCCAAATAAAAATGAATAAAATTAGATATAAAGTTTTGATAAGATTCTCTCAATTTTTATTCCAAATCTCTTCCAATTCCTAGATGTAGTTTTTGTGATGCTAATCTATTTTTTAGCAGCTACACAGCATTCTTACTAAAAAATTTCCTGTCTTAGAAAATATTTATTTCATGTGCAAAATAAAAAAACAACTATCATAAAGCTGGAAAGGTCTCCATTTTTGGTTTACATATGAAAACCTATTTTGTTGGGATATTTTATTATAATAACTCATGGAAGTCATACAATGGTTGCTGAATGCTCCCTTTCTCCCCTGCACATTGTGCTCCCTAGCCGGATTTTCTCTTCCAGCATTAAAGACCTTCTCTCACATGGGATGAGGCTGTCATAGTCCCATTATGAAGGAAGGAAATTATGAGCCAACAAGGAAATATTTTCAAATCCAAAATATAACTGATTTTAATTAAATGTTCCATTTTCAAGTGTTTTGCCAAAAATGTAATTTTTTTTTTCAAGACAGCAAAAACAAACTAAAGTCTCCATACAGCTTTATTTTAGTTTTGTCAACAATGGGAAACCAGCAGGCACCACAGTGTTTGTCCATAACAATGACTTATCTAAGTACAGGAAAGCTAGAAATCCCCAAATTTAGGCACAATAAACCCAGAGTATTTCTGCAATGACAATAATACTACTGAAATTATTACTATTATAATTTAAATCATACTAGGTCAACTTTAATTTATTCAGGCAGAATTTGTTCTTCCCATAGGAACAACTGTGAGAGGGGCTGCTGGAAAAAAGAGACGAGTATCCCAGACTTTTTTCTGATTTATTTTACTAAACCAAATATATTTACCTAAACTAGGTAATTTTCAGCATAGTAAATCCAGAGAGCCACTGCAGCCAGGGAATTCTAAACTCTTTGCCCTCCCCAGAAGGAGAGTGAACAGGACCTGTGCGAAACAGAAAATGAATGCCTGAGATTTTCCAGTATAAAGCAAGCATGCCCTCTAAGTCTGTTCCACAGGTTATTAAGGCACTAAACACTTTCTTCACCATAGTATTCAAAGTGAAAAAAGGTGTGATACTGCAAAGAGGGTGAAGAACGGTAAATTTGAAGGAATAATGTCATAACAACCCTACTAAGATTCCTTGCCTGTGTTAGTGCTACAACCACATGTGTTCTTAAAAAGATACATTTTCATCTGTTGTGTTTCTTAACATATATACTACTTGTTTCCCTCTTCCCACACACTTTGTCAGGTAGTTTCTTTCTCTTGTTCTGTTTCTCTTGTTGGTTTTCAGGAACAAGAACAGTGTTCATCTTTTGAATTTATAGCACAGTAAGAACATGTTGAATTTAAAGCCATAATCTAATATAAAGACATTCAAATCGCTACAAATAATAAAAAGCAGATATAAATTGTCCTAGACTGCATAGTTCTAAACGCAAGAAATATGATTCAAGATTAAGTTGTAGTGGCATTTTGGCTGTCTCAGTATAGACTAAGCAGAGATGGAACGCCTGCTCTGATCTTCATAAATTGAAGTTCAGCTCCTGTGTAGATTTTGAATCCCCATTTGCATATGCAAATGACACCATTGTTTATGTAAATTGGACATTTATTCATATGGCAGAGTAGAAAATGTGCAATATGCCTACGCACAATTAGTGCAAGCAACTGTGCTGTCCACATACACAAAAGAAACCCTAATTACAAGAAGCAGCTACCAAGTAACTTCCAGGTCAATGGAACACTTTCTATGCTTCAGCAGCATGCAGTCAATGACATTAACAGTTATTTTCAGAAAGTGCCAATAATTCAATAAGGGAAAGAAATTAATTTTCAGAAGTAATAACAATAGAGAAATGGCAGTCATATCTCTCATATTGAAACAGGAGGAAAAGCAGAGATCGTTTAACTCAGCATTCCTGAAGATGGTTCCGAGCGCACTTGCACTCCAGCAGACCTGAGTCACTTCACTATCATCAGTGACCACTCACTGTTCTCTGGCTACAGCAAATACTTCTCCAACATCTGCACGTGTATATGGTTGCAAAGAGATAGATAAGCCAATAAGACATACACTAAAATTGCTGCAAAGTAATTCATCCTTCTGGTTCAGTTATTCATCCAAAAATAATTAATACATGCAGACTTTGAACACATCATGCAGGTCAGGTTTGGCAGGGGGGCTTTGATAAGTGAGTGAGACTATGAACAAAATCTTTTCTAGAAGAATAAAAGTTACCTCACAATGACTTTGAAAGTCTTTCTCATATCATCTTGTGATGAGATGCATTTCTTTATTCTCAATTTATTTCTCTGTGGGAGGTCCAGTCTGAAGCACAAGCAAAATGGCAGCCCCACCGAGAGAAAAGGAAGGAGGGAGGGAAAGTAAGTGTCTTATTCAAGGAACAGAGATACCTAAACAATGACCAGAATATCTGTGAATGAACACTGAAGGCACGTTTTTGATCCATGTTATTTAGTCTTATTTAAGAAAGATTGATACAGCTATCAAAGTTATCATATATAATTGCTGCCATTTTCGTGGAAATAAAGAGTGTTCATGAAATCATTTGACTCTGCTAGTCTTTCTTTACTCATAGTGAAATTGAGTAAGAACATGGTTTTAAGCTGAACAGGAGGCTCCCCCCACCCCAACTATTCTTCTTGAGCACCCCTACAGGTCTATACACGCTTTAGTCTACACTTTAGCAATAACACAGCTGTTCCCCAAATGTGTTCAACAACTGTTCTCTAATGCCATCAGTTTCATAGTGCAAATGGGTCCTAAAATAGCTGGAACATTATGTCCTTTACCATTATATCTTCCCGCTTGGCTGCCAGATTGTTCTCTTTTCCTTTTTTGATGGATTAAGTAGAACCACAGCAATTTGTTGATTTGAAAACTAAGCAATCTCTTTAAACTGTCTCTGTGCTCATTCAGTGCTGTCACTGACTCTACCTGAATTCATTTTGGAGCCTGCATTACAAAAGCTTTATTCATGAGGAATTTGCATATGCAAGCAGTGTTGATGAATCCAATAAAATAGACTCATTTCATATCTAGAGACTTCTTTAAAGATTTACTTTTTTGGCTCAGTTGCTGACATTGGCTCCCTTCACTTGTCTTCTTGCCTGTCTTTTTAGGGACATAGGTTGACTCTGCAAACATTTGACTTGTAAGGGATGTCCTTTCACAGATGCCCCTCTCACTGGACTGTGCAGAAATGCTAGCAATTACAGCACTCTTCCAAGTTTCGTCAGCAGCAATGGGGCTTTATTCAAGTATCAGTGTGATGTTTCTTGAGACCAGCAAAGAAAATAGGCCCAATCCCATTGCCAGAGACCAGGAAGAAATGAATTAACAAGAGATTTGACATTAGAAAGACCACCTTCTCTGTGATTTAAGAGCTCCCTTCTTCTTCATTGAGAGGTGGGTGGGATCATAGGACAGCTGTTAAGGTTTGGCTATGACAGCTCTTCATTCAGAGGGCATAACTACAGTCCTGTTGCCCTTTGTCCAAGCAAGAAGAAAAAAAAACATTTGTTACCCCAAAACCTCAAAATGGAGCAAAAGCTTGCACTGGTACAGTACGGAACATTAGCAAGGTCAGCTCACTCTGCCTTTTCCTCTAGTTCACCAATAGATGGTGGCAAAGACCCCCTCCGAAGCTGCCACTGGACTTGCACAGTTAACAATTTTAAAATCCCTCTAATAACATATAAAATGGGGAAGGCAGATGCAGGCATCACCTTTGCAACAATCACCTATAAACAAGTTAATAATTTGTTATTTCTAACATACCTGTACATAATTATTCTGTTAAAGCTAGCTTTCTTTATCTTCAGATATGAATGTATTTGTTTCTTCTTTTATAAAGTAACAATAGAGTTTCTCTTTAATTTCACGCAACAGAGCATAAAGAGGAACATCAAAGCAAGCTCTTCTAAAATAGGTTAAGAAATTATACTTGTTCCTAAGAACTCAGCACATCTCTGCCTGAAAGGGAGGAGTGACCGGAAAAGACAGACTCACAGAAAGTGATTTCAAACTCTTGTTACAGTACGTAACATTTTGAAGAGCAGGCTGCTCTCTTCTGAATTGCCAACAGTTGGGGCAACTTCATGTCATTTCAAGAGACACCACATAGTTGCATGCCTCTCTTGGCCACCTGTGTCAGGCTCAACAGAGTTTTGATGGCTCAGGGGAGCCAAGTATCAGAGCCTTGTTATGCAGTATTTGGTGGTAAAATCAGCAAAAATGATTTTATTTTGAATCAAAAGCTTTTTAAGTGCCATCTTTGTGCATCAGGAAGTCGTGCAAGAAACCTACTTCTGCCTGACACAGGAACAGAGCGGTACGGGTAGAGCACTAAGGGTGGCTGGAAAGTCACTAGCACAGGTGATATGTAAAAGAGGAGCTCTGAATGTTTGCAAGGAACCCATCACAATACTGGCTGAAGTAAACTAATAATATCCTGCCTATCTTAATATGACATTGTTTTCAGTTCATGATGATATTTACCACCTCATTTCATGATCCTGTGTAATGTTGCCAGCAAATGACTGTCCCATTCCACAACAGCTTTTGAGAGATGGCCAAGATTTATTAATCTTTTATTTGAGAACAAAGGGCTTTGAGGTCCTTGGGTTCAAATTAGTAAAAAAATATGATTTTAGTCTCTTTGCTGTCAGGTTCACCTCCGAACACAACTGTGCTAGTTTCTTTTACCGCGTACCTTTGTAGAGCACTTCACAAGGATTTTCTGTATTTAGATATTTCGCTTACATGCTTTTTAGTTCTTTGCTTATTTGCAGTAACTCATCTCCAAGCTAGGGATCTATGGTCAGCTTATTTGTTTAAGTACGAATCTGTCAGTATAAATAACCCATTGTGCATTAAGCTTTCCGTCTTGAAAATAAGAACAAAAAATATGTTCTCAGCTGGTTTTTCCCTAGCAAGCATAAGGAAAACTTCCCCCACTATTTTGCACAGAGAATAATCTTTTAAATTTTTGTATGGGGGCTCTAAACTAATTTTTCTAAATCATAAACCTTATTTTTCCTTCTGGATTTGAAGTGTAGGTATGTAGAGAGTCCAAAAAGACATTCCTAGTGACCCATGGGACTCTATTTCCTACCAAGAGATAGAAAAAGCAGCTCTGAACCAGATACCTCTGACGCTGGACCAGGTGAGCTCCAGAGATCCCTTACAACATACATTATTCTATGAAACTATGACTCTATAATTCATTCACCTATCAGTTTGCTTCTCTGGGTTATTTATGATAGAAGGGTTGTGTTTCTAAGAAAGAGATAAGTTCAAAACAGAGAAGATGAATAAGTAGTTCAGTTTCTCTTCTTATCCAGTCCTGAGCTGATATAAACATAAAAACTGATAAAATACTCAGACTCCCAAAAGGCATTATAGTGTGGGTACTAATACTTTGCTAAGAGATCATCACAGATAATACACAAACTTCCTAACACTCAAGGTCTAGGCAGCTCCTTTTTTACCTTCATAAGATATCCCTATCTTACTGAGTCACATACATACTCTTCGGTGTGAGTTTTCCCTTGTTTACATGAGGTGAGGTGGTATCTTTACTAACTTACAAAGGGGGTGCTAAACTGCGGGATGTGTCCTGTGCCTTAATTCATGCCATCCAGAATCAGCTTATGCTTTTTAATTTCATCCATGCATTTAGCAGAGACAAGAGGATGGCAAGAATTTGCACTAGGATTTTTCTATTATTATTATTGTTGTTGTTGTTGTTGTTATTATAGCAGGATGGAGGGAATCCAGTTATGTTCCCAGCCACCATCTTATTTATTCTTCATTGGCTTTTACAGATATTTGGATTGGTTTCTGATGATAAAACATATTCCTGAGGGTTTCAATACTACATAGCTTTTACAGAGCAAACTGGGCAATAGTAGCAAAGAAAACTTAACAGTAGCCCTACCACGAAGGGGCAAAATCAAGTAATGGTTCAAACAGTTTAGCAAAAAAGGTAGGTGAGGGTGTAGTGGACTGAATGGTGGTCACCCTTCTTGCCAGTGTACTTAAAAGAGATTCCTTGGGAAGAAGGAAGTCTGGGTTATGGCATTTCTTGGGCCAAATAGCATAATGGTCTGAGGGCAAGAAGCGAAAACACACCTTCAAAAGTCAAAAGGTTTTCAAACCATCAGCTGTGCTCCAGCCACCCAGCAAAGATTATATGGAACAAAGACACATTTTACATGAGGTTTTCCCATCCAGCAGTGTTTGCTGGGTCTAGACTACTGCTTTGATCTAAAAAGCTTCTTCAGCATCTGGAAGCTGAATTGGGAGCAGTAGCGGGAGCACTACAGCTTCAGTTTTTGTAGGCAGGAAAAGGGGATTGCTTGTTTGTTTGTTTGAAGTCAGGGCACATAATGGAGAGAGCAGCATTCAGCCTGAAGAGAAATACTAGGAACTTCAGCATACTGAGTATAATTATTCCTAAAAGCTCAGCACTTGATCCAATACCTATTTAAGTCAATGGGCGTTTCTCATTGACTTGGGGTGATAGATAAAATGGGCCATTAGTGCACTTTTTAAAAGCTCTGCTGAACAAACACATCACTAGGTGGTTCAGGTCTTTTTTATAATGCCTTTCCTTCTCTCTCAAATACTGCATTTATCTCTACTCTTGTCCTTTACCGAAGCTTGTATTGTAACACTTTCACCTGCATCACACGAGGAGAAAAATTCTCAGCCTCTTTTCCTCTTAGTCAGTAAAAGAGAATCTGCTCCATTAGTGTCCTCATACCACTGTAGCTCTGAAGATTAAGAAACTGTATCAAAGTATATAAAGGTAGATTTGGATACTCAATGCTGTATACCTAAGCTTTAATAAAAAAAACACGTTTTTTTTCTTTAAAATTCTAATTAAATCATTTTGTTAAAGAATTTCAGATCTCTCACTTTGAAGTACAGCAGAGTGAAACAACGGGCCAATAAGCATGGACTCATGAAATGAAAAGTACTTTGAATTTTTCTACTCCTGCTGGACATTTCCCAGAGGAGTAAAGAAAGAAAAAGAAAACAACTTTAGAAGAGTCACCTGCATTATACCAAATTGCCGTTCCATTCTGCCTTCTAAAAAGGTCTTGTTAACTGATGGTAGTGTGATTTAATATCTAAGATTAGGTAAAAGTAGATACCATGGAGAAAACTCATCGCACAAAGCAGTAATAAAATACAGCTGCAGGCTCTCATTTGCTGCCCACATACTGTAAACTTGTGGGTAACTTCATATGTGTTAAGCACCCTGTATTCAATTCACAGAGAAACAGAGCCAAAAAAAGCCACTGACTCTAGCTGTCTGGACCAATAACACCTCCCACCTGCAATGGCACTTACTTGTTTGCTTTTTATTTTTTTAATTTTCTGTTTACTTGAGATGTAGTACAACCAGTCCTAACATCACTGTCCATATCAGGGAGCAGAGCATGGGCAGACAGGTCAATGATAAATGCGGTTTACCCACCTTTCACTGCTGGTCTAGACTACCAAATACGGATGTTTACCTGCTGTTTTACTTGCCATTGCACCACTAGAATAGAAATGCTCAAAACTAAGCAGTCCTTCTGCAGCATGATTCCCCTAAACAGCGGGAATTCCTACAAAGACAACATTATTAGTTCTTATTAGTACACAGAAGTGGTAGGTCAACATTTCCAGAAGCATCTCAGTTGCTTAAAGGCCTGCATGCTGGTGAATGTCATTTTTACCTGAAATGCAATAATCAGTGTTTAAAAGGCAAACCTTTGAACTGAAGGATAACATCATTTTCAGAAACATTGACAATGTTGCTGAAAAATGCAATGTTGGAAATGAAACATTTTCAGATAACACTGCCTTTCAGCTCCCCTATGCTTTATGAGAAACAGTGAGTCACAGCATGACCTCAGTGATAGGCAACACTGCTGACACAGCGGTATCATGATTCAAAAAATATGCAGTATCACATAATTAGAAAATTAATAGGTGCTGATACTACCATGGTGTCTCTACTCAGTCCTACCTGTGTCTCTGTCCCTGTTTCCTGCCCCTGTGAGTCTGGGGCAGCACTGGCAGATCAGCTCCCCTGCCCCAGCAGCAGCCAGCTGGGGGAACTGGGATGGCTCTACCTCCCTGTTAGCTAGCAGCTCTCCTTCCTCTACCCAGGATGAACACCAGTGCTGCCACCCTTGTGAGCCTGTGAGGACCTAAAAGTCCGGGGAAGAAAGGAGAGGAGGGAGGGATCTTACACTTTTGCACCCTGTACTGCGGGGTCCTACTAGGGTGTGAAGCTCTATATTGACAAGTCCCAGCTCCTCAGTCTTTCTCCCCAAGCCAGCTAATGCCTAGTCTGAAATCAACTGCATTGCAATAATTTGTGGCAGAATATTTTTTTTATTATCAGTATCAACATAGATTCACCAGGTATTGCCCCTCACTAAGCCACCTATGTACCTCCTATACCTGTAGCAAAGGAATGAAAATAGAGAATGCAGGACTCGGCTTCAGGAAGGGTGTCAGCAGGGGGGACACACACAACACAAAACACCCTTTTGTTATTCATGAAAGGGAACATTATTTCATTTTAAATTAAATCATGAGGCTTTCTATTTGTCTGAATCACAGCTTTTTGCTGATACCCTCACTACTCACCACGTCTAGAGTTTCTGATTTTCCATCTGGGTATTTAACAAACAACATAATTTGCCTCATAAATCTTTGTTAAGATTTTTTGAATGCTGGCTACTTCCCCACACACAGGCACGCAAATGCACTCCCAATTCCACAGCAGAGCACCGCATATCACAGCAGGAGAATGAAGGGAAAACAAAACAAAACAAAACCCAGCTGTAGCACAGTTCTACAAAAATGAATGTTACCAAAGCTGATACAGATTCAACCTTCCCTTGAACACTGTCATTTCTCAGAATGAACCCAGCTTTACCTCCCTTGTCGAGGAGCAAGGAAAATGGCTTTTAAGGAAAGGAGGTATTTCGAACCGTTCAGAGAGCTTCCACTTTCCAAAAGCCTTTGCTTGAGGTAGAAGGATGGGTGAGCAAGGGAGGAGGGAAGGAAGGACTTGTCAAAAGACCGTGATGAGACAAAATCAAGGTAATACCCACTCTTATTCACAAACTCTTGCAACCTGTTCCAGAACTGCTTGTGTTTGCTCTCCTCCCTCAATCCTACTCCCCAGCTCTCATGCCATCACTTTTGCAATGAATCACATCACACTGTCTTATCACAAAAGCTAAAACTCTGTCCTTCATGTTCTTCCCCACCAAGGACAAGCAGCAGTAGCTTTCCAGGCAAAACTATCAGTGTACACTTACAACAGTATAAATAAACAAACTAATGATTAGAAGCTCCTAATGAGGTCTTTGAAGCTTTACAGATCAGGCTTCTCAAATTGCTGATCTCTGAACAAAGGAGTCTTGCTAATCATTGGATTTGTGCTTTACAGTTTTGAGAAGTTTGCAGTCCTGTTCAAAGGATGTGATCTGCTTTTAGATTTCTTTCTTAAGGAGCTTAACAGAAAGAACTATCTGTCCCTTTTCTTGGCCCCACTTCAGGAAAGTATTTGGTCACATAGTAAGTCAGCTCTTATTCATAAATTCACCTAGGCATGAGTTTAAAAGCATTGCACATAAATCCCTATGGAGTTTAAGTATACGTTACCTGAAAAGTATATTTCCCTGACCAAAGCTTTGAGAATGGATTTAATGACTGAAAAATCATTTTGTAGTATATGGAGAACTGTAACCGCTGGACAAGCATCCAAGAAGATGCTCTTTTGAAGGTTTTGTTCCTCCCTTTTGTTAAGTATCCTTCCCTGAGTTCAGATATGCTGAGGCAGCAGGTCTCTAAGATGCTGGCTAGAGAGTTACAGAACTGTCTTTTTCTTGCTGTGTTTTGACCTCGTCTGATTTACATATTCTGCAGCTTTTCAGCTTGGCCTGTCAAGTTTGCTTGATATACGCCTAACTCTCTTCTAGACTTCTCTTCCGAGGGTTTTATCTCTCCTGTTTACTTCAGTGCACCTACTTCTCAACAACAGTTTGGCTCTCATGCAGAAAAAGCCAGTTCTTTCTTTGGTCCTTCTCTTCAGTCTAGCTGTCCTCCATAGAGGTGGGTGCTCCTGATTGCATGGGACTTCGACTTTGACTAGAGGAGGCTCTTTTTACACCAACAAGCACCACAAAGTGTGAATCAAACCCAAAGGGTGTTTGACTGAGAAGTTAGAAAGTTAAACTGCTGAAATAAGTAGTTTATAATTAAAGTACTGAGAAAACCTTAACCGAAGAATCACTAGAGCAACACTATAATTACGTTGTCCTTCATATCCTGCCATTAGCATTTCTAGAAGTGACATAATAATAATGTGGCTTTTTTTCTCTTTAGGAACTGTCAGCTCTCTTTACAGAATCCAAGTAAGTTTATAAAGAATATCAAGTTCTTAAATGGAAAATGCAAATGATGATTTTTTGTGTAAGAGACATGACAGTCACATTAGTAAGCTCATGAAATTCATGACCATATATGTTTCAAGTCAGTAGAGTGGAACAACTTCTTCCTTTTCCCTTTTTTTTTCCTATCCATTCAGGGTTCAAGACAAAAAAGACCTAACAATCTCTCTTTCGAGCTCTCCTGTTAACTGTGCAACTCTATTATTTTTGTAGGAACACAGACTGCCTGTACTTCCAGGAGCAGACAGAGAGCCCATCTCAGTCAATTAAAAGGAAGGTTCTGATCCCAGACACCAAAAAAACTTTCTGCAGGTAGCACCCAAGCTTGTAATAAGAAATACACTTTGGGGGATGTCCCAAGGACACCCTTTAGGCTGCTGTTGCCAGCAGACAATGTTCCTTCTGCCCCACAGCAAGGAAAAGGCTGCAGTACCAGCTGTGGCTGTTGAGTGCCTGGGAGCCTATTTGGGCATGTATCCTCCAACCATTACGACCCTCGGGAGGTGTAATTTGATTTGCATTCTAACATGTCCTAACACGTTCGAAAGAGGTAAAAGAAAATATGTGGCCCTGTGTTACTACATTGGGGAAGCTAGTGAGACTTACTGCTGGTTCTGAAGGAGAGCTGACACACTTTCAAAGCACAAACTGTCAGAGTTGTGGCTCACAACAGGATGAGAAGCTTTGGCAGCCAGTTCTGTTCCGTTGATTCTCAGTCAATCATAAGTGTTGATAAAAGAAAAATGTGTCTAGGAAAAGTGCATTTTCTGTCGAACAAGCAGCACAAGTACAATGGCATTGAAATGAGATACTTCAATGTTTTAAATCTTTCGTGGAGCATGGAAGTGAAATAAGTACTAAAACAAATCTAAGTGTGTTCTCTAATAGATTTTAATTATTGACTGCTTGAAAGTAAATTATTATATTCAAAAAACTATGTGATGTTGATTAAATTGTATGAAATTATATGGTTAGGATATTTCATAGTGCCTGTGGTATAATTTGCTGGCCTTTTAAGATCATAAAATGTTACACTGAGGGCAAATATATCTCATTGTAACAATTTTTGGGGAAGACAAGCGTCTCACATCTGACACAGGCAGATAGAATTTACCTGTTAAATACGTACATGTAAGATACTGATTTACTAAGGACAGACAGGAATGAGAGTGAGGTCCTGGGAAGATGTGAATTAGATGTGAACTAAATCTGCATTTACCAAGTTAGTGCAGCACCAAGCTCATCTCATAAACTGTATGAAAGTCAGTGTATACTTGTTTGAGTCTAGTACTGCTTAAATGTAGCTATACTTCTTTCATAGATCAGTTCCCACCAGCTCAGAGAAGCAATAGAAATAACTCACAGCTGACAAAACATGCCAGGAAAATTGCTGCTGATAAAACCTTGAACTTTTGTTCATTTTAGAAGCCTGGTCCAGAACCTGTGTAATGCAAGGTGGCCAGGGGTCCTCACTCCCTGCCAGCCAAAGCTCCTTCTTCCATAATAGAGATCACAGTGGTAAGAGGTGGACTTCTGTGTAAGTCTCTTTCAGGCTGCATACAGTGCAAGAAAGGATTTGTCTTTACACCAGAATTAAATCAGGTTGTGGCTCCAAAATCTCCCTTTCCTGTGTACAACACAAACCGCCTTTTTACTATACATATGAGAAAGGCTTCCAACTAAAGCTAGTTGGCTTGTAAGATGAGGGAACTAGATTAAATCAGCACAACTCAGTTGTTCACCCAATCATTCTGTGTAGCATATTTTGGTGTGGCTAAGGGCTGGTCTACATCCACTGGGAGGAGAAAGAGTGAATATGTGGGATGTTCTGGTATTTTGTTTTCAGGTTGAAATCCCTGCAGCCTCATGATGGAGTTCTCCCAAGTGAACTAGCAAGCTTCTGCCAACTGGAGAAACTCTTCCAAAAGGGCATTACATTAATTTCATGATGAGTTAAAGCAGGGGAAGGAAAAGGTCATACGTTTGCATCTGTATGTCAGATGTCCTTTTTTAGACTTTGGCAGTCTTCCCACTGCTGTCCCACACTTTGCCATCTCACACTACGACCAGTCTGTCAGACTACCAAGCTGCCCTGTAGTGCACCAGAGTCAAGCTGACCAGCTGCTGACTCACTGCTTTTAAAAGTTGGCATGCAACTCAGTGCACTCCACTGGTGGCCACAGACTCCTAAAAGCTGACTATCCTACTCAGCATCACGGCAATCACGCATTGTGTAACTGCCTAGCACTAAGCAGAGATCCCAGATTTCTCTGACACCTGATAGAAGAAATTATTCTCCTTTAAAGTCTGTCACTGTAGCACAAAGAGCTATGAACTACGAGCAAATAAAGGTAGGACGGGTTATTTACTGAGGACGCATCTTAGGTAATGTCAAAAAGAGGTATAACTTTTTAAACAGCAGAAGAGAGTAAAAGGTCTTCTAATAATTGTGCAAGTCCTCATCCTTACTCTGGGTTGGACATTACAGAAAACACTGAGACACTGAAGATACCAGAACCAGAACTCTGATGAGTTAGAGATGAAAGTCGTAATAATTTTGCTATGAAGGAGATGAAGAATAACACAGAGAAATAGAGAGAGAGAGAGAGAATGAGTCCCAAGCTCAACAGGGTTATGAAGGAGACCTGGCAGTACATGCTACATTAAAGTACGTGAATGGATGATCTAAACAAAGACAGATCCTCTGTGCCTGACAGAGGCTGCATTTTAGGCAGGTGTTAGTGAAGACCCTTTCTGAACCTATTTGGCTCTATCCCCATATTCTCGCATGTATGCCTGGAAATTCACATCAGCAGCAATTATTTTCCTTCTATTTTCAGATCTCGCAGCCCTCAGCTGCATTAGCACTTACCCCTCAGCTGTACCCTTTCGGTTGGCTGGCGTTCAGGGCATACTCCTTCTGCACTCTAAGTGCCCTGTGTAAGGCTTCATCTGACAAAGCAACAGAGGATAAGTTGGAAACCTCAGCATCAGTGATGGATTAATGAGCCTTTGGCAAACCTTTGTTACTTCTGTTTCAAGTGCAAGGCAAAGTCCTTTGATCTTTCCTTATCTACCATATTTATGTAGAAGCATGTAGACTGAAAGAGCAAACAAATAAATAAAATCCCTCAGGTCCACCAAAACAAGAGACCTAACTGGACAAGTTTTTCCTCCTAGAAGGAGAATCTGAGAATAAGCATGCAACAGATGTGTAAGATGTACGGCTTAATGCACTAACGGAAGGCTCTCACATGCCACAGGGATGAACGTAGTCTAACAGTCTCGGGAAAATGGAATTATCCTTAGTAGCATAACTGCAAATGTTATCTTTTGACATATACTATAGGTATGTACACCATATATTTTATATACATACATATATATATGTTTGTTTCCTTCATTTTACTAATTTAAGGTGTGATTTTTCAAAATTGCCTAAGTGACTTTACCACTTTCATTAAATTGAATTGCATAATTAATGAAGATGACAGCATGAGGCCAAACGCTGCCCTTGAAATCATTGACTTCTCTGAGAATTGTGTGTATTCAGAAGACCACAGGCTTTTGCAGAGGCTGAATCTGCGAAGTCTGCATAATTGTAGCAGCCTGGTCTGGCCTTTTGGAGTTGGCCATCAGAATTATGCCTGCCCAGGGACTGTTGGTAAAGCCTTCAACATATACACCATTTGAAAAAAAATCCTTCACAGAAATGGTCCATTCTTCTCTAGATATCTGTGCTGGGCTTTCCCCAGCACTTCTCTGTAGTTTGGAGTGAGTGCCACGAATTGTTTTACAGCAAATGTTCCATTCTAGCAGAACTTCTTGATCCCTCTGTCCTGCGGCAGTGCCATTTCCAGATCCCTGACAACAACCTTGGAGAAACACTGCCATGGGCTGTGATTGTGATAGTTCCAACAAAGATCACTGAAAATTTCCTTCTGACCATCCAGCCAGGTGGCTCTAACAGCTATCAGTCTGGAAGACTTTTATGCAGAAAAAGGTGGATGCCTTGGGATAGTACCACCTGGATGAACTTTTCCTGGAGTTGCTTTACTGAGGTGGGAAAACCAGGTGGGAAAACTAGTTGGTAAACCATCAGCTTTTATTAGGAAAGGATAGTAATATGGTTATGGTAACGGAATCTGACAGAAGGAAAGAAACAAGCAGATTATGCCTTGTATGTGCAGGATGGCATGTATCCACTTGTTTACGCACTCCCTAACCTGCTTTATTCACAATAACCACATGAACATAAACAGTTTACATCGTAAATGTAGAGTATCTGGATTCATTCTGATACAAGAGGGTTAGGCATTGCTGGCAGCCGTGAATAAGTGATAGCTTCTCACAACACAAAGGGTGGTGATAAGCAGTTGTGGCATGAGCTACTCGTGGTATCTGCTTCCTACTGCAAGCAGAACACAAGATCTCTCTATAGGCTTAGAAGCTAACCTGTTTAAAACTGGAAAACCAGTTGTAATTTTTTTTTTTTAATGTGAAATGTCAGAGCACAAAACTGGTGCCGGCACTCCTGTGAGCCAATGGTATTAGAATGAAGTGCAAACCCCCAGGTTACATTACATTCTTGTATGCCACAAATATGAGGGAAAAGTGATTCCAGCCTCTGAAGTATCTGATAATAGCATTTGTGGAGTCTGAATGGGGAACCAAATCCCAGCCTCCTTTACTCATGTGAGTAATTTTGTGCTGAGCTATTCTTAAAATAATCATCAATTCCCGCTCAGTGCTTCCCCCATAAATTAGTTTCTATGATGTATAACAGCCACTGAAAGAAGAATTGAACAGGGAAAATTAACTTGCTTTTCAGTAACAGAAATTTATCAAGGCCACAGTTTTTACTGGGACAAAAACAATTCATTTAAGTCTTGTCAAGATTCCTAATTAAAAATCCTCTACTCCCAGTTGCAACTTACAAATACTGTGCTTAATTTGGAAGTTAATAATATTTCCACGCATTTCTGCTACACTCTGCTATAGCAGCTGTGACTCTAGTCTGATAACAAGAGCACTGTACCCAAGCCAGCAGTAAATGACTTCCCTCATTTCTGTGTAAAAATGAAACTTACTTTGTAGAAGGGGGATGGGGAGGTTTGAAGCTGTATTTATTGTCTGAATTTCAGCTCTATGGTATGAGGTAAGAAAGATCGGTCTCTTTTAGGCTTAGGCTAATGCATCAGATATTGCAGGCCTGAAAAGCTTTGACTTTTTCTTGTGAATCGATCAGCTCCCACCAGGCTACCTGCTGCCTGGCAGGTCTGCATTGGTAAGTGTTTGCATGAACAGCTTGGATCCCAGGTCACACTGATGGAAGATCAAGCCTTCAGCCAGCTAGCCCATGAGTAGAGCTCAACTCTACTTTTCATTAGTTGTGAGCTGGAGGAGGTCTCTTCCTTCAAAGGCTTTGGTAATGTAGACCTTTAGCATGTTCAAGGACCAATTTTCTGTTCTAGAAGAATATGAGTAAGATTATTCTGTTCTGTGATGGATGATTATGATTTCACAGGTAATCATTCAAGCCTATAGTACTTTGACTGGATTTTTTATGCAAATTACAATATGATCTTCAAAGAAAAACAACTCTCAACCTTCACCAACACATAACAGTTCATCTTCCTCTGCTTATAGAGGAGTATTACAATGAAGAACTTGACATGTGACAAATCTCCAATAAGTCAAAACTCAACACCTCTCTTATGTGTCTCTCTGAAGCAACCCATATTCTGCCTTCATAATACATCAGTAACACCATTTCCATACACCATCTCATCTTTGTTTGCCAGTTGCCTCCTTGCTTGTAGTCTGTGAGACAAGAATATGTACAAGAATGTTTGCTAATCGTACAATGAGGGTCCCAAACATTTATTTTTCTGTGCACTAGCAATCTCATTACCTCAGTAGCCAGTATGTTGCCAGAGTTCTTGGGGATATTGCTTAAAAATAGACAGTTTTAGGGAGAGATCTGAGGAAGAAACAGGAGGCAACTTTTCTAATATTTATAGGGAAGGAGTTTCTAATCATCAGGGCCAGCACAGGAGTAAAAAAGAAGCTATGAGTTTAAAAAATCAGACTGGATGTAATGGAGGATGTGATCCCTGCCTGACCACAAGGCCATCATGAAGTTTGACCTAAACAATGTCTTCCAATAAAACAACTGAAAACCAGGCTTGACTTTCCTGATGTTTACAGGCGCTTAAAAAAAGAAGCATGAAAAGCCTTTTAAAAGGACAACCAGCTTTTCTGTTCTTAGCTTTATATTAGTTGGATATAAATATATCCAACAGTCAAAAAGCAACTTAAGAAATGGCAGTATGAACATTAAGGGGGAAAAGCCTCAGTACAATGATTTTGTGCTGTTTTTTAAAGCTGAATTTAAATATTATTATTTGTCCTTGAAGTTTCAGAGCAATTTTGTTGTACACCTCTCAGTTTAACTGCCTTCGGAATCATTAAGAGCCAAACCCAAGTTACAACTAGGTACTACTGAGACATTTTTCTTTAATCATTGAAGACTGGTGTACATACCAATTTATGAACTCAGAGATGCAACGTGCAAATCACCTGACTGACAGGGAACCCTCTCAGGACCTCCATAGCTAATACTATTAATTCTCCCTTTGAGTGTCATTAAGAAACAAGAGAAGAAAACTTCTCATGTTGTTAGGACCTGGTCTAAAGCCACCAAAGCCAATACAAGTCTTTCCAATGGTTTCAGATCAGGCCATAAGTCCTGAGACGGCACCATCTCTTGAATCTGATGAATTATGATTCCTCAGCACTGGCAGCACACACTGTCACTGGCAAGGTCACATCAACCATGAAACCCAGACAGTGCTAGCAGCCAGCCTGCCTTTGGTGACATGAGAGAAAATCCCATGAGCTACGTGTTTTTTGCAGTTATCAGTTTGCAGTTAATGCATGGGGAAAGAGAAGGAAAAGAATGAGTCTCAGCTCTGCCAGTCTACCTGATATTCTCTGGCTTTTTTTTTTCCCCAATTTAAATACTGTACATCTTATATGGCAGTGATTTTTACTTACTCAAATTATATGATGCTTTTTTTTTTCCTGCTCTGTACATGCCAATAGATATCTTGGCCTATTGCGCTGACACCACTTGAGTAATTAAGCTGATGTTGGAAGCCCACAGTTTGACCTTCTGTGTGTTGTTATGTAGTTCTTAGGAATGTAACTTTTTCTAGATAAAGCACAGTTATACGGTTGTTATGAAAAAAATTATAACTGACAGAAATAGCAGAACTAACTTATGCAAGACTATTTACTCAGTGACTCGCTAAAACACTGAAAGTGCAAAAGCTCACAAGAATCCTCCAGCCAGCAAAGTTCAAACAATCTGGAAGATGCTCTCCACCTCATAAAACAACTCATTCACCTCAGCCCAAAGAGGGAGCAGCACTACTCTGCTTCTGGGGATATCTGACCTTGGAGGATCTCCAGCGATTCCTGGGACCGAGATCATGAAGCCCAAACCAGCACACTTAATGCCATACTCCTCTAAACTATTGACAACTGCTGCTCAGGTGAGTAGCTAAAGTGGAAGTAAAGACAATGCCATTTCTGTAACTTTGTAGTCTGCTATGCATTAATAATCACTCTTTCACAGAGACAATAAATATCCAAACTTCTTCACACAGATCTAATTATTGCATAGTATTTGATGCATGAGTTCAGTCCATCCTGACCTAAACCACAATCATACAAAATGCACTTTGAAACTCAATAGTCTCAATGAATTTGTATTAATTCTGATGAGCATGAAAATAAGCAGGACTACTGACAGAAGGTTCAGAAAGTCTAGAAAGGGTTTCATATTCTGTTACAGCTATTGTAAAACATTAAATAAATAAATGCATACATTCTTCCTGTATATGAGATCCAATTAAAAACACCTCCAAAAGTCATCACTTCCTCTTCTAGTATTGTTATGGGGCTGGTGTCACAAATCTGGTTTCTCTGGACGTACAGGTTTATCTTCTTGACAGAGATGAAAGACTTACTGATACTGAAAGAGCTTTAATATACACAAACTATACACAAACTTGCATTTATAAAAACAGCAAAAATACCTGGTTGCCATAAATTTTGTGAAATAATAATATATTTTTCTGTTTTCAGACTTAAACCTATATCTAACCACTGCTCAGGAGGGCACCTAATGTAAAGAACACATTAGCCTCATTTCTATATAAAGCAGGTGGTTTCTTCTACCTTGCCTCTGAAACATCTGGTGCTGGCTACATTCAGAGACAAGTCTGTAGAGTAGATTGATATGAAGTCTAATTTGGTATGGCAAATCCTCTGGGACAAATTCTACCATAGTTTGCAGATGTACCATGACTCTGAAGTCAACAATGTTGCATAATTTATATCATTAGAGATTTGTCCCAGGTTGGTTGGGTCTGGGTTTTGAGGTTTTGTTGTTGTTCTTTTTCCCCTTTTTAAGTAGGACTTTGTTGGATTTTAACAAATAAATATAGCAAAATTGTGTCTTCTTTAGCATATGAACTCCTGGATATAGTGATGGGTTTTCTGTAAGGCTACTGAATTCAAACAGGGAAAAAAATCCCGTTTCATGAGATGGTCACATTAGTCATGTCAAGAAGTAGGATGCAGTACAATGGGCAGTGATCTTATATATGCAAGTGCCTATTCTCTGTATCTAACAGCACAGTTGCTTCTTCACCAAGTGCTGTCAGGTCCTACAAAAAAAACTGATCATATTGTCTCCAGCTGTATTACTCAACATAAGAAACACTTCATCAGTAAGAATGCTTTTGACCACCTGCAGCCTGCCCAGACAGTCAGTTCTTTTCTTTCCTTCATAAATGCATACAGAATTTAATTTAAATCAGAAGCAGTGATTTTTACCTGGAAACGATTTCAGAGCTTGTGACCTGTGCACACAGGGAACCCGCAGATGGTCCAACAGGTCCTGGGAACAAAGGGAGAAATAAGAGGAATGAATAGCCTTGTCCTCATCCTCCTGTTCTCTGTCTTTTGGGAAGACACCTGTAGATTTCTTTCCCACTGTGAAGTGATTTATTTTTACTCATTGCCTGCTAGAAAAGGTTGTGTTCATGTTAGAATTAGCAAATACTTTTTTCCTCCATGGGAGCTACAATCCTGTTTCTCACATTGCATTAAATAATGTTTTTTCCAGAATTTAACAAAGCACTAACGGTCACACAACCATTCCCTCTGCAGAGCTTTGATTATATTTACATCAGGCAATGATAACACCACAAAAAGGCTGTTATGCAAAGGTAAACTTAAAAAACAATGAGTTTGCATAGTCAAGCTGGTCACAGACCTCTCATACCTGATACTAGGCCTCCATGAATACAATTGCAAGCTCTAGATACAATCAACCTACATTTTACTTTTATTTCAGGACTTAAAATGGATTCCTTCATGCATCCTGAATACAGCGAACACCAAGTATTCATTACAATCAATAGAGTGTATTATATTGTGACCTCTCAGCTGTAGCAAGATCTTTCACCCAGCAGAAATCATTCTATGTGAAGGGCCCTTGAGCACAAATTAAATGAAAGTAGACTGCAATCGAGGGAAATTATAGTCATAACTGCTGTAGTAATGAAGTCAACTCTTTCTCTGCATGGTCACAGCAAACAGTGCAGATGCTCTCTGCTATCAGCATTGATGCAGGTGCCAAAATTCCTTCCTGCCTAAAGAGCTTTATTAAAATACGTTTATCCTTAAGGGATGTGTCATCAGTATTACACAAAAACAAAGACAGAAACAAGTCTTGAAAATACAATAGGAGCCCAGGAACCAATTTGATCTACTAGTGCCATTATAATACAAATGAGTGTCTAATGACAGACATTACCCTTCAGGTGTGAATAAGAATCCATACATTGCCTGCCTAAGTGATGTGTGTGGATTTGTACAAAACACACTTAAACGTCTCCTGCCCCAAGAAGGCCGACAGAATCACACTCTGAGAAACCCAAAACATACACTTATTTAGAAAACCGAATGTTTTCTTTTTCCTTCCAACTGCTCTTTCAGCATAGATTTTACAGTATTTCATTTTTTGTCTACAAAGCTTATAAAAGCAAGTGATAGATCCTAAAAAGTAGTAAATCATCAGAATCCAAGCTAGCTTGACAATAGCCAAAAAGCTAAGAACACATAATGGAATCTGCTTGCCAACAGCCACCAATTGAAAATACAAAATATTACTACTTATGACCATATTTATCAGAGAGAACTCACTAGCTGGAATAATGTACTACAGTCAATAAAGGATCATAGAAAGGGCAGAGATATTGTTCTTCGGAGCAGAGACACCAACTTCAGGGCTTTAAGCCTTTAAACAGAAGATTGGGTTTAGCGGAGATTTTGAGCTCTCTAGGAGAAGAAATGGGCCTTTCATGAAGGTAGAAATCTCTGAGTTTCCTAAATAAATGAATGCAGAACCCACAATTCTCTTTTAGGACTCAAAGACCTTAAATGTAGATCACTGAAGGAGCAACAGGGCACTTTATTTCAAAGAAAGACACCAGGGAATAAGGAAAAAAAATAATAGAAAGTTTAGGAAAGTCTGGTCAAAAACTATTTAAAAATACTTCCTCTTTAAAAATACTCTTCACAAATGTATCAACTAAATGAATCCTCCTTAAAGGCTAACTCAAGTACAAGTTAAAGATTAATTTACAGTACGGACTTCTCAAAGAGAAAAATGCAAATATAAACAAAACATGTTGTCTTAATTGAACTGCTTGCAGGAAACATACTCATTTCCATCAATAACAAATAGCATGCTCTGGGGACCAGGACAGATGGATGACAGGCAAATAGTAAGAAGCCTGAACTGATCAGCTCTAACGTCACTTTAGGATTCCCTTCTTTTTCCATTCTGAAACTGTTAAAAGCTGAGAAGTGGGGGAAAATATCAGAGGAAGGGAAACATCTCTTTTCCCCATGAAAAAAAATAAATGCACAAACACACTATCTTTTTTATTTATGGCTTCAGCTCTTTATTGAGACAACAAATGTTTGCATATATATTTTTTTTCCCATTAAAGATTTTAGAAAAATGTAATGGAAAGTTAAATTACTATTTGTCATAGTCCTGGCTGAGTCCCTTTCATAGACAATCATCAGTCTGCTGTAATTGGGCCTAACAGTTGCATCCCACACATTTCCAAGCCAGCTGGATCTGGCAAGATTCCAAATACTGTCTTTACTCTGGGTCTCTCCAGAAAATTTCTGGACACAGAAATCCTGTCTGAAGCCCTCTGCAAGGGATCCGTTAGTCCAACTGCCCGGGGCCTGGGACCAGCAGTAAAACCCAACTCAACTCTGCTGTTAGGCACGTTCTCCCAGAATCACACCTAGCTGCATCTGTTCTGGTTCATGTTAAAAAAAAAAAAAAAACAGACATTCAAAGGATTTTCCTACAGACATGTACTTTAATTTTAGCTAGCGCTAGAGCATTTCAATGTTTGTAAAAAACCACAAATACTTGAAAAACATCTCCCTTTGGAGCATTTGGATTTGGTCTGTGTCCTTGAGGAAGGACAACACTCCACTTGCCCCCCAGCTCTTTCAGCTGTTTTCTATTTCCAGAAGTAGGTTGGATATACCTCCTCTTCTTTTATGGATATGTCTCCTTTACGGTATCGGAACAGTAGTCTTTTTCTTCTTCCTCTACTTGAAATTTTCCCATCTCTGCCCCCTGCCTCCCCTTCTTTATCAGCAGCTGAGCAGGGAACATGTGAAAATCAGTGATTCTGCTAGTAGAAACCCTTTTATTCTACCACAGTGGAAACGTTTGCTGAGACCTTGATTGGCCTCTTTCTGCTTCCCAGATGCATTCAGCACTACTCTAAAACAGATATTCTTCTCTACATTGAAGGTTACAATCATAAATGATGCTCATAAAACAAAGAAGAATTCTTCTCCTGACAGGGGCATATTCGCCACACTGTCACACTGTTGCTCCTATCTTTATGTACCAGAGAATCAACAGGCTCTGTTGAAGCAGAGCTACTGTAGCAGGGTATAAATAGCCTCTCTCATCAGAGCCCAGGCCGTGTGTTGTACTAACATGGCTAGGCTGCCTCCAATCCCCATCTTAGCTACCTGTGGTACACCTGTGTGGTGCTGCCCTAGTGGCTTCTGACCATCAGACCACTGCTCCTCTTTGCTTTTGCTAATGGGCATTTATGGGAGCAGAATGTGCTTTGGATGCAATTAAAGAAGCATCTCTACCCTATGGGCTTGCAATTTCAAACAATCATTTTGTGCTAATGATTCCTTACAAAGGCCATTGTTGCATATAATAATTAATCAGTACAAAAATATAAACATGAAATTAAGGCATAAGGAGCCTCTCTAATGTAATGGTCCATGAAACAGATAACTTCACAAGGTATTGTTAAGCGTTTTCAGGCGAGAGAACACAGATACTCCTTCTTAAAACAAGAATTCAATACTTATCCCTAGGCTCTTCATTTGTCAATTTCCTTCACAAATCTCTGTGTAGCTACAATGTGGGTCCAGTCTAATTTTGAAACATCTTGTAAACTGAACCTTGTCTCAAGCTGAGCTCTCCAGATCAGGTAGTGAGGTCAACTCACCGAACATGCAAGCCCCCAGCTATACAATCAATCACGAAGTCAGGATTTCAGGCTGTGTCTATTTTAAAGTGTATTTTAAATAAAACAACACTGAAACTCTCTTAGCCTCCTGACCTGTTGGTCCTAATAATAAATAGATCTACTCAGCCAAACCCTGCTGACACAGAGAGATCCATTTAAATTAAAATAACCCTTTCTTCTTCTTCTCATCAGTTACCACCTAATAGATCAGCTTATAAGAAATAAGCCAAAGAGCAAGTCAGAAACAATGCAGAAAGATTTTGTGCATGCTCAGAGGTGGCCACACATGAGATCTGAGAATAAAATTCTGAAAGACTGATTGCACAACAACTCAGGAAACCTGTAATCTTAACATCATAATTTCTTTTCCCACCCTACTAACAAGTCAGTTTCTGAAGATTAAGAATTGTATCTTTCTTTATGAGTTACATAGAAAATTTTTGCACCCTCCATGTATTATCTTCTGAGCCATACCTTGTCATTAGCTTCTTTCAGATTGCTCAATATTTGCACCGATTGCCTCCATTCCTTGCTGTTGACTCTTATGACACTTGCCATTAATTTGTTGCCTAAAGAAATCATTCTGGAAACCTTCTGAAATTACTCACTTGCTTGGTGCATAAAATTAGGCACTTCTACAATAAAGGATGCAGCTTCGTCAAACAACCAAGTTCTAAACAGAATTACTTGAGTCTTGATTTGTTGCCTTTAGGCACTACGCTGTCATGTAAAGAAATCATTAATAAAGCAAGTATAATTTGTACACCTAGAACGATTCACTCTTCAGTTGGGAAAAAAGCATACCAAATCATTTGAGCTAAATTCCCAAGAATCCCTGGGAAAAGGGCCAAGTAGCAAAAAATCAATTTCAGCACAAGACCAAAGAAAGCAAAGTAGAACAGGTTTTTGATGTTATCCTCTAGACAACTGTTGACCTACAGCAAAACAAATTATACCCACTTCCAACTAATCACATTGCTGCCTTTTTCAGTCTTACTCTTCCTTTATCTATGCAGATATAAGGAGTTGACGGAATACTGGATTCCTTACTGTGGTCAGCTTATCCCACAACTTCAGAAAGAATAAGAAAGCATTATTTTCATATGCAGTCAACAAAGCAATATTATTTGGGAATAAACGTTCTTCACCTTAGGACAGGAGAAATCTCATGCTACCTTCTCCATATCAGAATTAGTAAATTACTTCAGCTATCTGAGAAGCTTTGTTAGCTGACTGTTAAAGGGCAGTTTGCCATTTACTTAAATGGAGTACAAACTTATTAAGCAGTTTCCTTTTATTATCTATAATGTTAACAGGCTACCAAGTGCACTAGTATGTCAAGTACCTCAGTCTGGGAGATGGGGTACAGGAGGTGTCAGAGAGAGAGAAATTACATATATTTGTGTATTAATATCTTTTCATCTCAAGAAGCTGTTGATAGGATCCTGTTAATATGTCAACATTTTGACTCGGAATGAGTTTCAGCCTCATCTCTCTTCTGAAGCACTGGGTTGTTTCTGGGGAATAGGAAGAACAGGACTATAAAATTCCTTCCAGGCTGAACAGCAAAACCAGCAAAAACAGCAGCTGCAGGAGGTATGAGTGGCTTTTTGGCAGAAAGGCATCCTGTCATGCATCAGACCCACACTCATCAGTATTAGTGAGCATTGCTGCAGTCAGAATTAACTATTATGCACAGGACTTAAGGATAATTTAGCCCCAAACAAAGAGAAAGCATATGTATTTTAACATCAGAAGTAATGGTGGCATCAGCTAAGCTGCATTCTTAATTCTTTTGAACAGAATGCAAAACTAACCCCATGCAGAATGCCCTCCTGTTAGTCTGGTTGAAGACTTCCAAAATATTAAATAGAAAATATAACACAGTCTTGTAATGAGACAAAATAAAGAAAAACCTGATGTGAAAAAAAAAGGCATCATTATTTGGACCTACTTCTGCACAGTACTGAGCACATGCTGAACATTAAGCATTAAGCATTACTAAGCATTAAGAGGTCTCATTACCATTCAGGTAGCATCTAACAGAATCGGGCCTTTTACGAGTAGATAGTAGCTGCAGAAAAGGTCATAGCAGCATTTTTCATCAGTACATCTCAAAGCACCACATAAAAGAGGCTGGTATCATTATGCCCATTTTACAGATAAGGAAATTGAGGCAAAAAGCTGTGAAGTACCTTCATCAAGACTTGACAAGCTACTTCTAGACCTAAAAATAGAATCCAGTTCTCTTAAATCCTCATCTAGTCTAGTCACAAGTGTCCCAGGAGAAAAAGGAGACAGTTCTTCTTGGACAATGATAAAGACCTGACTTTTCAGAGGTGCAGCCAACAAGGGAGACAGACACTTGAAGCCTACAGAAAAAAAATGCACGTATTTTTTCCCTTCTTATAGACAACACAGTCACCAGATCAATAAGCAGCCTGGAGTGCTAAGACCACATTTCTTGGCCTTGTTTCAGATGGCATCCCAGACAAACAAATCCAACTGCCCCCAAAGGGTTGCTCTGAACTGAGTGGGATTCCCTTCAGGCAGAAAAGTCGCATGCACAGGACAAGTTATAGGATCAAGATACAATAACATGTTGAATTATTAATTTTAAAATGTTTAAAATTGCAACATGCCTTTAAATATAAACTATTTCCCACATAGTCTTGACAGTACTCTCATTAAATGCTAATAGATGGTTCTGTAATAAACAGAAGCTTAAAAATGAATCACATTCATATACCTTGGGATGTCATGAGTAACAGTGTTTTGCAACTTAGGAGTGCGAAGAATCTTTTTTTATGATGCATTGACATCTCCTTCTCGGCATTGAACAACACTTCATAATATCTTACATTATAATTTTATTGCTTTTGTACCAAAATATGTAGTTGTTCTATACATTTCTAATGTTAATTGTATAATTGTCCTTTATGAGGATACAAGAAAGTCTCTTCAGATTCACCTTTTTTATACATGCAGAGCAATCACTCCCTTGTGTGCCATAACAATGACAAACCTGAGGTATTTTTTCTTCTGAACTAAAAGTGATATACCACTCCCCTCATTAGAAATGTAAATATTGGGGCTGAAGAGAACTGTAACCAAGCAATGTTTTCAGAAGGTTACATTTCTCATGACCTACTGTCTAATCCTTCTCTAGGTGTGCACATCATAATCTATTCCAAGCAAAGCTGCTAGCAATGCTGAGGTGACAGTTAATTAAATATTTTGTTCTAAGACACTTTGAAATCCTTCAATCAAAGGTACCATGCAATTTCAAATACTATTACATCCAAAATCACTGTTATCAGCTACTATAATAATTTAAATTACATTAACCCAGGCTGCAGGCCTATAATGCAAACAAACTTGAATTTCAGAGGAGTCCTAAAATGAGACTCTGGTGTTGGGACAGAGGCAGGTGACTCAGCCATTAAAAATGCAGCACTGTCTCAGCTTTTTTCCTTTGCAGCAAAACCTTGGAGCCATACTATGGGGTACATCGCAATTCTGACACAAAAAAAGAGAGAAGTCAACAACTGTTTATCACTGCTATTCACACAGTTCCAAGCTCATCATAGCCACTTGCTAGGGAAACCACATGATGTCTGCATATTTGTGGCATTCAAGCTGGAAATAATCGCAGGGCAAAAGAAAAGGTTTTATATGAGTTTTATATTTGGAAATACCAAGGGAAAGAAAACAAGATGGGAACCAAGCTATTTAGGTACAAAAGTGTATAGAGATCCATTTTGAGCAATAAGGTAAGTTATTAGCATCGGTTGTGCAAAAAAGCAGACAAGCATACCATGTAAGCTCTGCAGTTTAGTGGCAATGTTGGGTTTAATCTAACAATTATTAATTACCTGATTTAATTATTAGTAGTCACCTTGCATGCAGGGCTACAGCATAAACATGAACCAGAAGACTTAAGTTTCTCTTTCTTTACATCTACAGGCTCTAATTCTGTCTACTGTGCGGTTTTACACAATGGTGACAAAACTGTTATTATTGCTAGCTATGACAATATCAGGATCAAATTGCTCATTTATTTTATTTGCTCATTTAGATTTTAAAAACTGGCAAAACACAAGTTTAATAGTAACTATCAAATTAGTTACATCAGTGCAAACTCCTAGAGGTATGTGCGTGCACACAAATTACTGTGATGTAAAGCAAGGCATGTATTTAGAGATATAGTAGACTGATAGAAGGATTAAAACAGTGTAGCTTAATTTGGGTATGTGCATGTCAACAGAAGAAAATAGCTTCTATTTAATTTAGGCTAACATTTCAAAGGGATTTACTCAGGTACACAAAATAAGCTGTCTGGAAACTCTCAGAAATTGCCACACAGACAAATTACAATAAGGTAACAGGCTACTGTGTATCAGCTGATCCATGGCCATGGTCCATATCAGTTTTCTTAGCCTGTAACAAATAGTGAGATAACCAAAGTTAGCTTAGCCATCTTTCCATGAAACCTAAATTAATTCAAATAATTTCTCATCTGTCTTGACAGATGCACAGTCACTGTAGATCAGTTGATACACGATATCTTGTCAAGGCACTGCATTGGATGAGGAACGTGAGAACGGAGTAAAATGGGTCTGACTTCTGCACAAGAAAAATAACTAAATGACGAAACTAAAATGAGATAAACTGTATTTTGTTTGAGTTGCTGCATTTTTCAGGGACCTATGTCAGCCTAAACTAACAGGTACTGGTGCCAATTTTCTTTACATAGATGGAAACCTACAGAACCATCTATAAGATGTAGCACCATTTGACTAAGTGTGCATTTAAAATTACTAAATGTAACTCAGTTCAAACCACTACATTTAAAGCAGGTTCATTTTAATTTGCTTTAAATTGATTAGGAATGGTTTTAAATTAAACTAATGTATTCTTAAATCAGAATGCTGGATCAGAATACCACAACTATGCAGACTTTCTCACCTGTAAAGTTGTTTAAAAATACTTTCTAACCTTCTCATCAGACAGGCCAAAATTAATACTGGTAAAGGTAGTAGAAGGTCCAATTAAGACCTCTATTTGTTGCCAAGATGCTCTCAGTTGCAGTAGTCTTTTGCACTGGCGAATGACCCAAAGGTGGAAATATTTGCCTGTGCAAGGTTATTATAAATATCTGATTTAGTCCTGATTTAATCCTCCCTGAGGAAATACTGTCAGGTAACCCAGAAAGAGTTAATTATTATCCTTGGAAGAAATGAAATATTTCTACAGCTTTAGCAATCCAAATTATAAATGTAAAAACTTTTGCTCCTCAGACTCAAGGACTACAGCTAATTACACTGAATCATAATGCTCCCTTAAATCCAATACATATTAAAAGAAGCGTATTTAAAAGACTAGAAAAGACAACATAAAGGGAAAGTAACAAAATTAGTAAATTCTTCATGATTCTGCAAATCAGTATCAAAGGGTTTACTGTCAACCTCTTTTAATGTCAGGAACAGGAATATCTCAAAAGAGATTTATCAGGTATATTGCTTTGGTTGGAAGTGCCAAAATATACAGAAAAATATTACTGTCCAAGATGTCCAATCTGATTTCTAAATAAAAGAAGTAATAACCTGAGTTTCATCCATTACAGGAATCCCAGTGGTTTGGGAATCACTCACGCTAAAACGACAGAGAAAAACATCTCAGCACACACAGGAATAAACAAGGCCTTGATCCAGGAAACTACTCCCTGCTGAGACTACTTGAGATCAATTAGACCCAGGATTGACATGGGACATGGCTTATTCAGAGCAGTTTGCAAGACTGAGGCCAAAAATCTGAAAGAAAAATTTAACAGAAACTCCTCTCACTGCAACAAAAAGGGCCTTCTGCATTTTTTCAATTTTCCATTTTTTGTTGTTCCTTCTATATGTTATCGTAAGATATTAGGAAGGCCAAGGTTTATTTTATTCTTAACATTTTTCATTAGTAAAAAGGGATATTATCAATTTAAAAAAACATTTAAAATAAATAATTTCACATGTACTACTAATACTCAGTGATGACTTCATAGGTGGCCAAAACATTTCTAAAGGGCTAAGAAATTTTAGGGGCAGGTGTTCCCCAAAAGTCAGCCCACAAATTCCTCTTCTCTCCCAGAGGCAAGCTTCCAGATATCTTTTATTTTAATTAAAAAGTTTCTCAGCTCATTCTTGTGAGTATAGGTGGTGTAAATTGGTGGTTATGGAGAGAGGTCATTCTGAGCTGTTGTGATTCAAGTGCTGGCACGGGTTCTAAAATAAAGCAATGTTCTCAGTGCTATGATAAAGGCTGATCCTCCAACACTTCTGGTTTTGCTGCTATTGAAACTATTGCTGATGTACAGTGTTAGTTATTCTCAGCAATTCATACTAACCTTGGAAAATTTGCAGAGAAAATTAAGAAAGGTCCCACTGTACTTAAATACGGACAGTATATCTACAGTTTCAATCCATTAGCTTAATAAAACTGAATTTATTCAAAAAAAAATCTGATTCACCGTAGAGCTTGTATGCTTTTCCTATTTTCACTGCATTAAGTGAAATGCAAAAGGTAGACGCTTATCCCAGCAGGGAATAGCACTGAGATATTTTATTACTTTATAAAGTTTTAAACCAAAGGAGACCATCAGATCACCCCATTCACTTCAGGTACATCAAAATCCATTGTGTTTCTTCTAGTCACCACTGCACTGAGCCTCCTCTAACTTGTGTTCGTTGAATGTCTGTCTACCGAAACAGACACCTGGGGGTTTTGCTTCAGTCGTTAGCAGTTAAACTGTGGTGTCTGTGGCCCCTGCTGCAGCTGCAAATGAATCCTGGGCAAACAAAATGTCACAATTTTGTGTGGCACTCTCTGCCAGGGCACTTCACACACATTGCAACTCCTTGTGTTTACATGTGAAGACAAGGCTGACGTAAGGACACTCAGCTCCTTCACAGTTTGTGGCACTTAAGGACACTGACAGCAGGAGTGGCAGGTCTGAAACGACAAAATCTGAAAAGACAGCTCTTCTCCCTCCAGTATATGCTGGTGCAGATGCCATTCTGAGTGACTGGCCACCGGACTCTTTCCTGAAAGACAGGTGTGAGGTGTTTCAGGACTATCAGTCCAAAAATGACTGGAGGACTGATACGACCCTAGCACCTGATCAGGCAGGCATAACTACAGAACAGTTTTTTACAGAAATCAGAGGGTTCCTTCACTTTGCACCTGTGCAGATCTTTGAAATTAGGACACTTGTAAAGACATTTATCTGTACTATAGCTCCAGCATAACTGGGACTAGCAGTTGGCTTCAGGTAAACGTAAGCAAACCTTTACTGTCTCCTCTTCCTCTGTCATTTGACCTGTAACTTTGATAGTGCACTTCCTTCAATTTGAACTATCCTGAATCACTGACACAAATGGAGCCTGGATTAGGGTGTATATTAACATACTTGAAGGCCTTTGAAGACAGCTGCTACCCTTTCTCAATCTGTTTGGCAACTGATGTAATCATGACCAGCATGACAACACAGGTAGGCTCATGCAGAGGAGTATGTTCACCAACAGTAGGTGAAAATGGATCAATATGATCACAGCTGTCAAAAACAAAGTCATTCAAAGGATTTCTGAAGAAGTTGGAAGGCATTTAATGAAGGGATGTAGCCACTCCATCTTTATATTCTTGAATGAGAATATGAGGAGACATAGCAGGGGCGTACTTGTCAAGCATGAAAGAAGTGAATCTCCCACAGGCCCCAAGGAATGGAGAAGCCCTGATACTGAATTAAAAAGAGAGGGAAAAGCATAGATTTCCGGATAAAGAGTCCAGTCCCACATGATTCCTTCAACCAAGTGCAGTTGCCACAGAGGACAAGGAGAACTGCTATTAAGTCTTTCAGTAGCGAGACAGAAAAAAACAATAAAGAAGAATCACCTGCTTCCCTACAATTTCACATTCTAGTTCTCATCTGCAACACTGCGACTGCACTGCCTGCAAACACAACAACGGGACTTCTCTTCCTCTTTTTTTCCTTGTAGTCAGTCATTTCTGCCTTTCCCTGAGGTGCCACTGAATTCTAAAACTCAAGGAAGAATTTAGTTAGTGAGTGGGTAGGAGTGTAAAGGAAAGAAGGGGGAAGAGAAGGCAAACAAGCAGGTAAATGTCAAACCAAACAAGCGAAGGAATCTATAGCACCAATATCAAAGCAGCAAAAGCCACAATGGCTGAGAACCTGAGGCTGATGTGATTTACTTTCATGCCTTAGGACATTCAGTTCCACATAATCCACTGTCAAAGTCAATTATAAATATTACAGTATCTGCTACTGGAACTGATCCAATCCATTCAGAAGAAAACATCAAATGCTGCCTGTAAGGTACATGAGTACTTAATGACAAGGATTTATACCAAGATAAAATCAAAATGAACAAGCTGTACAAAAGACCAAACCAAAGCTAGGTTGCTTGTGTCTCTCTGTTTTTAATATCTGTATTTGATTTCTCAAGGGATTATTTTAAACTAACTTTCTTCAAACATAACAGCATTAGGAACAAAGGTCCCAAGATTTTTTTTTTAAACACTGGCCCATAAAGTTACTTTCCTAAGTCTGTGTTAATATATCAAAATAGACATAATTATTAGATTTTTGAAACACTCAGAGCCTGGCACCTTCTGCTGAAATCGGTAACACCATCTATCTCTCACCACATGACTTTACCACTACTGAGAGGATGATCCACTCTTGAATGTGATGAATTGGTGCTATTTGAAGAAGGAAACCGTGCTGGTAGGCATAGGAAAGTGCTTTGAAGAGTTCAAAATCAGAGCACAGTCTCTTTTTGTCAAAGATATACAGGCAGAACTGTTTATTTAGAACTGGAACTGCTCCTCAGATCTTTCCTCAGTTTTAGGGCAGACAGGTGAGTCATGGTTTTTACTATATCTGCTTGGCTAAGAAACACTAGCCCATTCTGGCAAAAGAGGACCTCGGCCACATTTATTTCTGTCTTTGCCCTTTCTTGACTTGTGTACAATTGCCATGTACTTCAACACAAAGCCTCTAACACTTTGGAAATTCCAGCTGGCACACAGCAGAGCAGCGTGTGTCCTCAGAAACACATGCTGCTGTGAGCACATCAAATCTATTCTCCTCTCTTGAAAGTGGCTTCTCAACAGGCAACAAATGAAGTTCTAGTTCTACCAGACGGCAGGGTGTCTAAAAGATCAACAAAACCTGCAAAATGAACATTATGATCAACATAATCCCATGGCCCAAGCCTGCACTATGGGAGTAGTCCAGACCTCACCACACAAGTACAGGTTGACTTTCTCTCACCTTCTTTTCTTCTAGCATTAACACACAACAGTAGGAACAGTATATATTTTAACCTTAAATTCCATTGCACATACTCTTCCTCTTAAGAAACTATGGAGTGGGCAGCACAGTCAGGCAGCCAGTACCCTGCCATGTGACCAGGAAATATAAAGGCCATACCAACTGGTGACATGGGTGGGAAAGGACTAGTGGATTGCTTAGCACACCCTCATCTAGTGTATAGATTCAACAGAGGTAAGCAAAATTGTTAGGAGGTGCATAGAAGTGCATTCACCACAGAGAATAATCTCTCAATCCTACTGTAAAATCAGAAAGTAAGAGAGGAGACTGGATCAGATTTTCATGGTTTTAGTTTGAAGAAAAGGAGGCTGAGGGGAGACCTTATCGGTCTCTACAACTACCTGAAAGGAGGTTGTAGTGAGGTGGAGGTCAATCACTTCTCCCAAGTAACAAGCGATAGGACAAGAGGAAACGGCCTCAAGTTGCGCCAGGGCAGATTTAGGTTGGATATTAAGAAAAACTTCTTCACTAAAAGAGTAGTCAGGCACTGGAACAGGCTGCCCAGGGAAGTGGTTGAGTCCCCATCCCTGGAGGTATTTAAAAGACGGGTAGATGTGGTGCTTAGGGACATGGTTTAGTGGTGGACTTGGCAGTGTTAGGTTAATGGTTGGACTCGATGATCTTAAGGGTCTTTTCCAACCTTAACAATTCTATGATTCTATGTCTAGTTTCCAACACCTCATCGAGCCAGGTCTGGACGATTATGACTCACCAATGCAAGCATAACTTGCGGGAAGCAAGCTGATTTACTGGATACACTTTGCTAGCAGACAAACCGCTATGGCACAGGCAGGCTCAGGGAAAACAAAGCCTACAAGCACAGAAAGAATCCTCTAAAGTGATATTCCAAGTGACTGTGGATATCCTTTATGGATGCAAATTATACTGTTCCTCTTAAAGTCGATGCAAGATTTTTTTCCTGGCCTGTTCATTTGACTTCTCTTGAGTACATTAACAACTTATTCCTATATTTCTCACTTCTTTTTTATAGGAAATATTCCACTGAAAACCGTGGATAGCACAGGAGACTAGTTTTAGTCACCTTTTTAGCACCATAAGAATCTTTCTACACTATATAATGTCATTTGCTACAATAAATCATTATAAAGTCAGCTGAAGTGCAAGATAACATATCTTAAGAACCTTCAAAGAAAAAAATATAACGGTATCTACCTAATTATACATCAAAGAGTACTTTAGGAATAAATTTGGTTATCTGCAATGGTAGAATTTTTTTTAGTGCTCTACTTTAGTAATAATATAAGAACAGTGCTGCTTGAATTAACCACAGATTTCTGCATAACTGTGCTCAGATATCAGGGGTATCCAAATGTCCTTTTACATGTCCACTCTATTCTTATTATTAGAGATTCTCTTTCCATATTTCCCACAAAAATATTCAATTCTTAATGCAGGATTGGTCCTTTTTAATAACTTCAGTCTTGTCACAGTTCAGCATAATATTTTATAAAGCTTCTTTTTGAGTTAAAGGGCATGAAGTTCCAATAATACCAGTAATGTATATTGCATTTGTATTTCAGTTTCCAATTATTTTCACGTTTCTATTACCACTTTCTCCACAAAAATGTTTATATGGGGGCAGTCTCATTTTACACACAAGAATACATCTAATTCTGACATCCATCTGGTATGCTGTCTGGAAACCTTTTTTATTATATTTGTCACAGCATATTTAGAAGTAAACTTACTCTGTGACATTTCCAGATATAACAGCATTTTCTCATGCACACTAACAAAAATCCTAAGAATCTCCTATACTACGTTGAAAATTTGCCCTAAATCATAGATATTATGTTTTTCAAGGTACTTTGAATCTGCATGTTATTTTGCATCTAAAACACTTAATCAAAGTTGATCAGAGTTGAGGCTGGAAGGGATCCCTGGAGGTCATCTTGTCCAAGCCCCCTGGCCACCTACAGCCAGTTTCCCAGGACCATGTCCAGATGGTTTTTGAATATCTCCAAGGTGGGAGACTCCACAACCTCCCTGGGCAACCTGTGCCAGTGTTCAGTCACCCTCACAGTGAAAAACTGTTTCCTGATGTTCAGGGGGAACCTTCTGTGTTTCAGTTTGTGCATATTGGCTCTAGTCCTGGCACTGGGCACCACTGGAAAGAGCCTGGCTCCATCCTCTTTGCACTCTCCCTTCAGGTATTTAGATACATTGATAAGATCCCCCCAAGCCTTCTCTTGTCTAGGCTGAACAATCCCAGCTCTCCCAGCCTTTCCTCATAGGAGAGATGCTCCAGTCCCTTAATAGTTTTCATGGCCCTTCATTGGACTCTCTCCAGTAGGCCCATGTCTCTCTTGTACTGGGGAGCCCAGAACTGGACACAGTACTCCAGGTGTGGCCTCACCAGCTCTGAGTAGAGGGGAAGGATCACCTCCCTTGACCTGCTGGCAGTGCTTTGCCTAATGCAACCCAACAATACACTAGCCTTTTTTACTGCAAGGACACATTGCTGGCTCATGCTCAACTTGGTGTCCACCAGGAGCCCCAGGTCTTTTTCTGCCAAGCTGCTTTCCAGCTGGGTGGCCCCCAGCATTTATTGGTGCACGGGGTTGTTCATCCCCAGGTTCAACACGAGCCAGCAATGTGCCCTTGCAACAAAAAAGGCCAACAGTATCTTGGGCTGAGTTAGGAAGAGCGTTGCCAGCAGGTCAAGAGAGGTATATAAATACCTCAAGGGAGGGTATGGGATCCAGCATTGACCCCTGGCGTACATCGCTTGCTACTGGCCTCCAACTAGACTTTGTGCCACTGATCACAACCCTCTGGGCTCAGCTGTTCACTCAGTTTTCAGTCCCCCTCACTGCCTTCTCCTCTAGCCCATACTTCAGCTTCTCTGTGAGCATCTTTTGAGAGGCAGTGTCTAATGCCTCACTGAAGTCAAGGTATACAATATCCACTGCTTTTAAGTTTACCAGAACCGTGATTTCCTCTCATATTCTTTTATTGTTCATTAAAAGACATCAATATTTCTGATGTGCTATGGTTAACATTTTTAAAAGAGAGTAGGTCATACATTCAGCATTTATCAGTTGGTTCATTGCCCCTGAAATCAGTGATACATTGCTGCTTCCCCATTAGACCAGGAATCAGCCTTTAATACTGGGAAGAGAGAGTGAGAAAAACAGAGCAACCAAGTTCATGTTTTCTTTTTTATTTTTGTATCCTTTTTTCTTTATAAATTCACTTCTTAGGGGCATCTTTGAGGATGTCTCTATGAGATGTCTAAAAGAACAGAGAATGACGGGCTGGTAATTGGGATGGAAGAATGTCCTATACCCAGCAGTCCTTAAAAAAAAAAGAAACAGAAGAGTGGACATGAAAAGCCAGAATCACTAATAGAACAAAAAAAGGAGTGGTGACACAATAAAAGACTATACAGAGGCAACAGCCTCCATTGCTCCTCAGTTTTGATTAAACCCCAGAGCAGGCTCATCTTGTGTACTGAATGAACCAAGGGGTCCTTTGGAAAAAAATGGGAAAGCTTTGGTGGCACAGAACTAATTAAAAACTAATGGAAATCATATACCCAAAGAGAAGTCATTAAGAACAGCTTAAAACTGTAATTTCTTATATATTTTAACCCAGTGCAGTTTCTTTCTTTCAAACAAACATCATATTCAAATTTAGATATGTTTCCAAATGATTCACCTTTTTACATGCAACATCAAAAAACCTTTAAGTAATCTTCCTTAAAAATAAGAGTAAAATTCCTTCTTTTTTTAAGATGTTAATTCTCAGAGCAGAGGTGTCATAGGAGACAATTATGAAATCTCAAAGTAAAATCCATCTTTCAAAGGGTAAAAAGTAGTACAGTTACATAATTAAAAAGGTAGAGTAATAAAATAGTAATAACACTGGCAACTTCTTTCTAAAGACCTTGGAAAGCTCTGCAAATATTGATGTAGATGTAAGCATTATAATTTATCTTGAAATTAGGAAATAGTTGCATTTCAGAAATAAACAAAAGCACACAAAGGTTAACTAATTAGGTCACTCAGTTATATCATGGAATCAAAAAAGGGGGATGCAGAACAGCTGTGCTTGGCCACTGTTTTAAAAACATAACTGAAAACTGCTCCGAAGTCACATGCCTGCTTCCTAGATTGCATTCCATTCAGGAGTACTATCTATCCAGAAAATAGATCACCTTGTGCCTTACCTTGGCAAACAAAAGAAGTTACAAATCTGCCAATACAGTACCTCAGTAATGAAACACGTATAACATACAGTGTGGAACAAATGAAAAGGCAAAGTTCTGAAGATGTGTTGTCATTTTCTTACCTGCTTTTATTACTGCAGACAAATGAGAACAGGGTTGTGTGAAAAGACTAAATGATTAGAAGAAATGCAAAACAGAATCACCTGGATAAAATTAAATTCTAGTATAAAAATGTGACTGATGATGAAGTGGGAGGAAGAAGGTGCATGCTTACATGCACTCATTTTTTGTCAGTGCAGGACTGAATCTATTTACAGCATTACATACCAAGGTGAGAAATAATCAGATTCTATCCCACATCTATTTCCTCTAAAAATGTGGTGATGTATACACAGGACAATGCTGCAACACAATCAGCAACATCCTAGACTGGCTTCTCTAAAGGGGAAGTATAAAGAGTGTAATTCACTGGCATTATACTGAGATATTTCAATAGAGACACAAGAGAAATCAAAAAAAAAAAGAAAGGTGGAAGTCTTCCTTGATATGGTATTAGTCACTGTCTTTATCTTTAAATAGGTGATAAGGGATGAGGCATACCTAATGTTGGTGTATTGGGTTTGTGTGGCAAGGTTTTGGTAGCGGGGGGGGCTACAGGGGTGGCTTCTGTGAGAAGCTGCTAGAAGCTTCCCCAGTGTCCGATAGAGCCAATGCCAGCCATTTCTAAGAGGGACCCACCACTGGCCAAGCCCATCAGCAACAGTGGTAGTGCCTCTGGGATAACATATTTAAGAAGGGGGGGAAAAAAACCACGCAACAACAGCTGCAGCCGGAGAGAGGAGTGAGAACACGCAAGAGGAACAACTCTCCAGACACCAAGGTCAGTGAAGAAGGAGGGAGAGGAGGTGCTCCAGGCGCCAGAGCAGAGATTCCCCTGCAGCCTGTGGTGAAGACCATGGTGAGGCAGGCTGTCCCCCTGCAGCCTGTGGAGGTCCACGGTGGAGCAGATATCCACCTGCAGCCCCTGGAGGACCCCACGCCGGAGCAGGTGGATGCCCGAAGGAGGCTGTGACCCTATGGGAAGCCCGTGCTGAGCAGGCTCCTGGCAGGACCTGTGGACTGGTGAAGAGAGAGGAGCCCACGCTGGAGCAGCTTTGCTGACAGGACTTGTGACTCCGTGGGGGACCCATGCTGGAGCAGTCTGTTCCTGAAGGACTGCACCTCATGGAAGGGACCCATGTTGGAGAAGTTTGTGGACGACTGTCTCTCATAGGATGGACCCCATGCTGGAGCAGGGTAAGAGTGTGAGGAGTCCTCCCCCTGAGGAAGAAGGAGCAGCAGAGACAACGTGTGATGAACTGACCGCAACCCCTATTCCCCATCCCCCTGCGCCGCTGGCAGGGAGGAGGTAGAGAAAATCGGGAGTAAAGTTAAGCCTAGGAAACAGGGAAGATGTTTTAAGATTTGTTTTTTTCTCATTATCCTACTCTGATTTGATTGGTAATAAATTAGACTAATTTCCCCAAGTCAAGTCTGTTTTGCCTGTGACAGTAATGGGTGAGTGATCTCTCCCTGCCCTTATCTCGACCCACGAGCCTTTCGTTATATTTTCTCTCCCCTGTCCAGTTGAGGAGGGGGAGTGATAGAGCGGCTTTGGTGGCACCTGGCATCCAGCCAGGGTCAACCCACCACAGTTGGTTAATACCCTGTTTGTTACCATTATACTGAATTTAGCAGTCTATTTAACAATCAGAGGATTTTAATCTCATTTGAATGTGACTCCTAAACCTAACATGGCACTTGTATGAGTCCAATCTGTTGCTGAAAAAGCACTGCTTGTTCAGGTAACATTTGTGTGGAAGTAGCTTTAAATTTACAATTCTGTTATTTCCAAAATGTCACGTATTTCTAAGCAACAAGAAGAATACCACCTCCATGTGATTGTACAGCTTTTCCCAATTACAAGACCAAAACACAGTGGGAAAGATAAGAGATGCTTGGGACAACCTGAACATTGACTAACCCAGGACAATTCAGATCCTATAATATGAATGTGTTTTACCCACCATCAACAATGAACACATAGTTCTGTCTAGCATTATGTATCAAGCACCCTGGTTGCTATTTTATCCATTCACCTAACCAAAAGGACAGATCCTGAAATGCGGTGTAGTTGGAATTCTATGGATCTTAACAGATCCAGATGCACATTTTGATGGCCAGGTAATAAGGAATTAGGAAACAGAGCTATAAAGTCTATTGATGTAGAAATTTGCAAATGGAGAGGTTTCATTAAGGCTTTATCTGGAGCTATGTGGTTTTTTAAAGTTTTTTTTTAAATTTGTGTCTTTTAGAAGACAAAAATCTTTATCTTAAAAAAATGAACCCCAATTCAAGGTGCATTTTTAAAAGTCCAATACACGAAAGATTTTCCTTAGTGTGTTCTAAATGCTGTACAGATTCTTAGTCATCCTGTATTTTCTCAGTTCTCTTCTTTATTCCTCAGCAGAACACTGTCAAGGCAAATCATATCAATGCACCTCCACGGAAAAAATGACCATGTATACTCAGAAGATATTCATAAATTTTATAACCTTGATTTATACAAGGCAGTGGTAGGTTTTTTTCACTTTTTGAGTACATAATTGCAATTTATTTTAAAAAATCCAGCAGCTTTCCATCTTGTGACAGCAAAGCCTCTCTTTTCTTCTGAATAAAACCTTAAAAGGATATCTCACTATATTCCTTTTTATTAGCAGTCCATAATGCTAAAGCAAGAATATTCTCATTTCATTAAAAATGAAAAATAATTTACATCATCTGGGACTCAAAAACCACACAATCTACTATAGAAAAATCATACGAGAAAATGGAAAATAGGAAACAACTTCTGTATCAGACAAGGAGCTAAAATAGGTGATCTTTAGAAACAGGAACAAACCAGGCGTTTTACTTAAGTTCTCATGGAAGTGGATTTATTTTCTGAGCAAGTTACAAGATCATTAATTTACACAATATTCAACAGCCAGAATTCTGAAAGAGAAGCATGCAAGAGCAAGCACCTCCCAGTCAACATCCTGCCAATGACGGTAATATATCTTTTACTATAGCTTACAACTCTATAGAGCTGATAACTAAATGAACTTATGCCCCTGATGTGTCAGTCTTTCATATCTCAGATAAGTGCCATCAACTGCATCAAGATAGAAGGGCTGAGTCTTTCCCTCTGTCTCTGCACCTGGAAAGCCTTCACCCAGCAGACATTTCATGAAAATGAGTATATTTCTGCAGAAAGTTTTACTTTTTTTTACTAAGTGACGATTTTTTTGCAAAACAATGTTTCATCAGAAAATTCATGATCTGAATTCTTGAGCATCCTCATGGTGATGAATATATTTTTCTGATACCATCATTAGTTTCCTTCCACACAGAGATTATAATATCTTCTTAATAAAACAGTCATCCAAGACAGACAGAAAGACAGACACTTTAAGGAATATTAAAATTGCCTATCACAGTGCACAAAGAGGACTTAAGAGCCTACTAAGGAATCTATATTCAGGAGCTATTCACAGTCTGTATTATTGACAGTCTGTAAGACTTGGCTGTAAATGGAGAGTTTGGAGCAGTACTTAATTTGGTCATCTGCGGTCCCAAAACAGAGTTCTCAGTTTTCTGAGTAGGCTGCACAGAGAAACAGATCTGGCAGTCTTGGACAGTATACACTGAATTTGTCATAACTGTCTCATTGTTAGAGGTCCATGATATGCCTCCAAATCCTTCTTTGGCACCTAATCGGAACGGCTAAGTCTATAATGTTAATAAAAGAGTCCAGAGACTGTTCTCTGGCTCTAAGGCCATGTGGCAGATGCGCACCACATAGCATTTGACCTTGAGTCCCTCTGGGCCCCATTAATTACCCCTCTGACAAACAAGACATAATTATTTTTTACTGTGTTTTCAGTTCAAACCACCTGAAATAACATGAGAGCTGTTCACACAGCTCCTCCAGCTTTGGTTGTTCTCTGTCTGCAAAATTTTAAATCTAAAAATAGGACTTAAATATTCCTTCCATAATGATATGTCACACAGAAACAGCAGACAGAAGAATGAGTATGTATTACCATATACTACTGCTGTGGCTGGTAGCTGTACTGTAATTAAAAATTTTTAATGGTTCTGTTATAAGTGTCTAATTCACAGGTTTTGTCATTTAGCCTTAAAAGATAATGGCTTAATTTTACTTCATTTACTTGAGTGAGCAATCCTGACTAGTGAAAAGAGTCCTGTTAATGAGTCACATCAATAAAGATGCAGAATTGGCCCCAAATTGAAAATAACATTTACAGTGTAAAAGCCACATTTCTTTCTTTTCCCCCCTCTACCTGTAAACGAAAAAAAAACCAGCTTCATCTGAACCAAAATGAAAACATGTAGATGCTCTCAGTTAACACCATATTTGTTTTCAGAATGAAATAGGAAATTTACCAAGTGAGCAGTCATTACAGGGTTGTGATTTTTTTTGAAAAAAATCTTTGAAATGTAGTTCAGGTGTTTATCTTTGCTCATGATCCATGGTCAGTGGTCTTCCAAAGCAAAATCCAAAGGATCTTATTGCAAATCTTACACGAGATGCTGAGTTTATACTCACTTCATACTCAATACAATCCCAAACTCACTTCAAATCCCGTAGTAATTGGTCAGATCCAAAAGAAATGTTTGTTTCTCGACAATGCCTATATATCATAATTTTTAGTTGGCAAATATGAGGCTTTTACACGTTATGAATGTCTATTTGACCATGTAAGTCCTGGTCTTTTTCACGACTATCAGTCCATCACAGTACAGAAGAAATTCAGTCATTTTGGTGGATATCTTATCTGCATTTTTATGCTATGCCTCTACCGTGGGATTCCGCAGATCCACAAAGTACCCTTTGCATTTAACACTCCATGCTCTGTAGCCTTGTATTTTTTCCTGCAATATTATTTTAGACACACGTACACGGTTGATCATATTGCCATGTCAAACGATGCACCAGTGCATCAACAGAGATCTTGTATCACTTAGCATACCAACACACAGAAATGCTAAATCACAGTGAAGAATGATGTTTCTTTGAGGGACGTGAACTCCAGGCTACTGAGGCCAATAAAACAATCCCGTTTCTTCTGCTAAGATGAACAAGGGAAGTGAACGTATATCACAGAAGCTAGGAAGAAGTCTGTGCATCAAAACTGGTGACACTAGGGTGCAACATTCAAGGTACTAACAGTGCTGGAGAGCTAATGCAAAGGAGACCAAGCCAAGGATGATTCTGGTGGTTTATCTTACTTTGAGATGCTTATTTTAATGGGGATCTTGAACTCATAAAACTAGATCAGGGTTTGCAAAGGCAAAGTTTGATCCTGATGAGCTAAAATCCTGCCAAGATAAGCCAGTCCCCCAGCTCAGTCCTTTTAGCAATGCAGGAAGCTGCTCTTATCAACACATCAATTTCAGACCAAAGAGAACTTTCAAAACAGAAATTAAACATTTTAAAAGCACAAGAAACCACAGACAACACCTCAGCATTAGAATATGACGGAAAACGACATGGAGGAAAGTTTGACTCAGAGCTCAGAGGAAGGGGCCAAGAGCAGGATGAGCAGAAGTGCTTAGGTGCGCTAACAGCTAAAAACCTAGCTCAAGACAGCAGCCACTGAAAGAAAAGCTAGGTTTGGCATGTCTTTGAGAAGCTTACCTACCAGTTAAATTCCAGTGATAACAAGCGATAAAAAAAAAGGATCAGGAGGCCTCAGGCTGAGACTCACAGGAATCGAGGAATTAATTTTCTTTATATATGTATATACATACCTATGCACTGAGTACCTAAAAGGCTTTGACTAAAAGCTAAAGTTGTGTTGGCTAGAATAATTGGAAATTATTCTTGGGGCAGGGATTTTCTTCTGTGTCTTCAGTTACAAAGGAACTGGCTGAAATGCTCTCAGAGCTACCAGATTATGAGACAATGCTCAGTGGGTTGGATCCTTTGGAACAGCCTCAAAAGTCTCAAAGGCTAGCAGTTTCCCTGATTCATGTCAAGGGTGAAAAACAAGATGAATAGGTCCAAAACTAAATTAATACTTCATCAGGCTACAGAAAGGGCAACGATTTTGACCTGGGGTCAAAGAAAAGCTGGATACTGGGAATGCAAGTATGAGATGGTAATGACCACAAAGGAGGTAGAAATAAAACTCAACAATATGGTATCTACCAATTTCCAAGCTGGTATTCTGAAAGACTTAGAACATGCATTCACATGAAAATAACTTTAATAAATGTCTCAAGTTGTCATATGAATAGGTAGCAGCAATGAAGCAGTGGGGACAGAAAACGTGATCCAGACAGTTACTGCACTATTTGGACCTCAGTGGAACACAGTGCTTTCAAACAGATGATGCTGGTAGACAGGAATAAATACAAAATGGATTCAAAGGCAGATGAGTCCAGACTAAACTTGACAGCATTCTTTTTTAACTAGAGCTGGCTTTAAAAGAAAATCCTTAGATGTCCTCTTCAGTAAAATAGCTGATACAGGGCTATGTGAGAAATTAATAAATAATGCTAGAGAGGAAAGAGGTAAAAGAGGAACTGTTAGATGGCTATTGTTAAAGGAAAAATAGAAATAGAGTGTTGGATAGTTGACAGTGTTGAAAGAGGCAATTTGACACCGGAGGGAGCTTAATGGTAGTTACTCAAGGATCAGTTCTAGGGCCAATTCTTTTTACATTTTCTTTCACGATCATGGCATAAAAATGAGTGGTATGATGACATGAAGCAAAGAACCATTGTCAATACAAAACAAAATCAAGTCACTGCAGAGAAAAATTGGAATGATCTGAGGACAGGAGTAATGGAAAAAGGAGTGTGGACTGCAACACTATTTGCTTGAGGACCTAATTGCAAATCTTTCTGCAATAAATGTAGGAAATTACTAGTGGAAAATGACTGAAGAAAAGGACCTATCTTGGCTATGAAGCACACATTTACCAGGAAATTAGAATGTCCTTCCTCTCTTGCACCAGCATTTATCTGAGAGGAAGTACAGCACATATACTGTACATACATACATCCCACTGTATGTGGTGCAATTTCAGCTGTTCAGCTGCCTAGACGCCCAGTCAGATCATGGTGTGCTTAAGGGCTGATCACAGAACAACTATGAGCAATGCAGCTGTGACAAGAACAGAGACAAAATCAGGATGTATTATTTGAGGCATTTTCCGTGGACACAGAGAATCATGTGTGCCATTATAGAAGGCGTTGGTCACCAGTGACAATTCCAGTCACCCATTAAAAAAAAGGAAGACACAAACAGGAACAGGTGGAGAGAGGCTACTAGGAAAAGCACGAGAGTTATTGCTGATGTAATAGCAGAGCTCTGAAGCTGAAGTTGCAGGAAGTCTTGGCCAATTCTTTTTTCTTGGGTTGAAATTGGCAGGTTTTGTTAACCTGTCTCTACTGTAAGCAAAGCGACAGTCCTGAACTAGAAGCAAAAAGTTTTTTTTAAAAAAAAAAAGTCTCACAACAGCACAGGTATCTTAACAGGCTTTTTTTAGCAAAGCTTTAGATTTATATTTACCGCTTTATGCAGATCCAAGATTACAGAGACAGAAGAGATATTAAAAAAATAGCAACTCTGTTTGCATGGTTTCTCTTTCATGCCATTATAGAAGAGTGCATTGTACTACTGTACACTCAAAGAAAGAATCAGTAACAACCACAGAGTGATGTATTTATTGTGTTCTGCAAGAAGGGCAATTATCATCACTACATGATAATGCAGTTCCATAAAGAAAGATTCTCTTACCCTGAGCCAACACAAAGAAACATAATGTCTTCAAAGACTTGTTATAGCCTCATATTTTAAAATTTCCAGGGTAAAAGAAAAAAAAATTATTAAAAAACTATTATGACCATTGAGGCAAAAAATGTGCATTTGTGTAACATCTTTTTGTAACCAGGATTAGCAAGCAGAAGGACCAAACTGTAAACCCTGAGTTTTCATTTTTCCTCCAAATAGCCTCCAAATAGCTCACTGTTGCATTTTTACTGGTTTATATCTTACTTATTGTGCTGGTTTTGGCTGGGATAGAGTTAATTTTCTTCATAGTAGCTAGTATGGGGCTATGTTTTGGATTTGTGCTGAAAAGAGTGTTGATAATACAGAGATGTTTTTGTTATTGTTGGGCAGTGCTTACAGCATCAAGGCCTCTTCTGCTTCTCACATCACCCCACCAGCGAGTAGGCTGGGAGTGCACAAGAAGCTGTGAGGGGACACAGCTGGGACAGCTGACCCCAACTGACCAAAGGTCAGTTTGGTTCCCCAAAGCTGGGGGAAGAAAAAGGAAGCGGGGGGACATTCGGAGTGATGGCATTTGTCTTCCCAAGTAACCATTATGCATGATGGGGCCTTGCTTTTCTGGGGATGACTGAACACCTGCCTGCCAATGGAAAGTAGTGAATGAATTCCTTGTTTTGCTTTGCTTTGCTTGTGTGCACGGCTTTTGCTTTACATATTAAACTGTCTTTATCTCAACCCACGAGTTTTCTCAGTTTTACTCTTCCGGTTCTCTCCCGCTTCCCACCAGTGGGGAGTGAGCAAGTGGCTGTGTGGTGCTTATTTGCTGGCTGGGGTTAAACCATGACTCTTATGAATTTTTGCATTATATCAAATTAATAGTCTTTTAAATCTGTTATCCTGTCTTCCACAATAGCCACAGGCAGATAATCTATGCAACAGTTTAAACTTCTTCCTTGATAAGGAACTGTTTGATATCATATTGATGCTTAAAGTTCCTTCCTCACCTCTGGCAGGTAGCAGCTAGGTAACATCCTGACAACTTACATCCTGGATGATAGCCATTCCTTTCTATATTTCTAATATTTCTAATATTTCTATAGAAATAGAAAATAGATAGCCATTCCTTTCTATATTTCTAATATTTCTAATACAAGCTAGCATTACTGTTGTTTGTGTATTAAATGTCCCTGTAAAGTGGAAAGGCCCATCTAGAAACACGGGCCATATATGACTTGTCAAAACAATTGATTGAATCTGGTTGCTCTCTTCTCTTTATTATTCCTGAGGCACAAGTGAGGAGGGAGTTGCCAGCCACCTGAACAGTTCTATGCCCAGTCTTCTTTTCCAGCAGCCCAGCATGCAGCAGTCATAGAAAAATGGGAAAATGGAAGTGAAGGCTCTTGTGAAAGAAAGCAGTGGGGACTGAGATAGATCAGTGATGCTGGAGGTGGCAGTGAAGAATAGCTAAAGCTTTCCTTGATAGATATGGACAGACATCTGCTGTCTGGGAAGCATCAGATCTAGCAAGAATACTCAGTCTCATTGATTTGGGCATGCTCAGTAAATCCAGTGCCATAAGGATGAATCTAATTTACTGTGCAAGTGCAAATCCTCTGGTCAGTCCATTATGTGCTGGCCATGTGACAAGAGCCATGGCACATGACTCAAGTGCTTTTATAAGAAGCTGCATGGCCAGCCATACCAGAAAGACTGGGCATCACCAACGTAAATAAATAATGGCAAAAAAAATTGTCCACATATTAAGGTACCAATCTAGCATTCAGGTCACTAAAATTCAGTTTTGCTTTACAAGAGATTATGTCTGTGGTCCAGGGCAAATCATCTAGTGCTCCCTCAGTGTCAATTCTGTTCAGTAGATTAGGAGCATGATAATATTTTCCTGCCTCAGAAGCCTGTTGTAAGGATCAATACATTAAGGATTCTTAAACATTCAGATCATATGTTATTGGATGATTACCCAAGGTAGTGAGAAATGTCAGACCCTTTTATTAATGAAGGGTCATTGAAGTTCATTGCCTCAAATCTTGAGGCAGTGAAGCCAAATTTATGTAAAAAGGATTTCCTGCTATCAGTTTTAAACTGAAAGGCTATGATTTCATTATGAACCCTTTGTTCTTGTGCTCTTGAGAGAGTTAAATTTGTACACCTTCTTGACCTTCTATAAGCCATTAATAATTATACACCTCTTTCATTTCACCTCTTATTCATCTCTGCTCTTACGTAAATACCCTAATGTTTTTAATCTCTGCATGTATGGAAGTCTTTCCATGCCTCTAATCATTCTCATTACTATTCTCTGAATCTCCTATTTCACTTACAGCCTAAGTGAAATAAAGTGACCAAACTGAATGCATATTCAAAATGGAAGGTTACTATTTCTTTATGTAAGATGTTTATAATACATTTATTTCTAAATTTCAGGATCCTCTCTTTCTTTTTTTCCCTTGTGTGTGTAGATGTTTTCAATAGGAAGTCCACAGTAACAGTAAAGTCTTTCCTCTGAATATAGCTGCTGTTTATTTAGGACTTCTCAGGGTGTGCAAGCAGTTCTAATATTTTTTTTCTAATGTCCATTAATGTTTTCTTACTTTATCAGCTGCTGTTGGAGGACAGGCTTCCAAACTGTAGCTCCCTGCATTCTGCACCCTGGTATTCTCTCTGTTTTGCTCTTATTTCATTTCTTCTGTCTCTCCTGTGTCAGCACAGGTGTTTCCTGAGCTTTGCTCAGAAATCTTGTTTTTTCTTCACTTTTATTTCTGTTACTCAAATAATTAGTATCCAACCATATCTTGTACTGCTGCCTTATGCCATTGTTTTGCATGAGCCCAAACCCGATCATCTGGGCACAATGAGAAGAACTTCACTCATCTATTGCACTGGACTGTCTGTTTAGCTTGGCATTCCTTTATCTGCTCCCATGAACTCTCTTGCTTATCTGTCAGGATCTTTTCCTGTCTGTTTGCCTTCCTTTCCATTTTGTTTTAAATCAACAGTCTGCTGACTGTCTTGATTGTGAACTGTGCCATACCATCATTTTGTGTTACCCATGAGAAGGTGCCCTTGTGCTCAAAGTCCTGTTGATGCTGACTTGGTTAAATCCAGCTGCAGTGCAGTATGGACCAGTCTGAGTACAGTAATTTCAGGCCAAACACATACTTTGCAAAACACACCTGGGGCTCCCTAGTCAGAGCTCTTGCCTGTATGTCCTTCAGACAGGCACTTCCCAGAAATGTGTGTAGTGTCTTATAGGTGACTGTTACCAGAAGTAAAGTCTATTCTGACCCTCTGCCATAATTGAGATGTGTAAAGACTGTATTGCATACTGTCTTTGAATTCATCATCCAGTTACATATATGCCCTCAATTAGATATTTATGTCTGCCAAGCAGACAGGCTTTCTAACCAGTCTTAGTGATGTCTGTAATTTCATATATGAGATGTTGTCCGTTTCATATAAACTCCTAAGATTATGACCCAATTCTGTATAAACAAAATGTCTCAGCCACACAGCTCATCCATCATTTCGTATAAGAGAGCGCTTCATGTGGTACTTACTCCTCACAATCTGGTCAATGCCAGAGCATAAACTTTTTTACTCTCATTGATCCCCACTTTCAATACAGTGTTGTGTTGAGAGAGCAAGCGCATACACATCTCAAGGAAAGAAGCAAATACAATAACGTAGTCCATTGCTGGAATCCATTTCACAGAGATGTGTGCATTGTGTTTGGGAAAGCCAGTTCAGTATCTGCTACTAGTAGTGATTCTTGCTCCATGTTGCAGTTCTGGAGTTTTCACAACACTAAGTCACCTGTGTGTACTCAGAATGAGGCTTCTCTGATGAGACCGCTCACAATGCTGGTACCTAGAGGTAAGCTGGTGAAAATGTCAGTTTGTGGCTCTTCTTTTTCTAATAGCCATTTTTTGTGTCTCTTGATGCTTTCTAACAACTTCTGCAAGCTGCTGCCGTAGCAGCCACAGCGTCCTTGGTTTCCAGCAGGACAAATACTTCAGGCAAATACTTCAGCTACAATATTTTTATTCTTCAAATGCCTGTTCTTGGACCCATGGCTTTTCTTATGCTGCATCACTATGTGTTAAAAACTGTCACAAAGGCTATTTATAAGAGCATGCAGTATCTAGGGAGACAGTTACTCATCCTTATAGGTCATTGGCTCCCCACACATACATCACTCTTACATATTCTTAATAGTGTCTCAAGGCCTGACCATTATTGCCTAGAAGTCTACAGAGTTCAGTTCCCCTCACCTTCTCCCTCTCCATGTTTTTGCTAATATACTCTTCACAGTACTTGCTTATAAATTGTTGCACCTTCATATCATGGACCTACACTGCTTGTCCCTTGGTGCCTCGTTTACCTTCAAGAATGTCATCATTACTGCTCCTAGGACTTTTTCTAGTGAGTGTTTCAATTGACATTAGAACTCCTTTGAAGATGGACAGATACTTAAAGCTACTCGTGGCCAGCAGTGCTAGCCCAATGATAACAGTAAAGGTAGTTGCATTGCCTTATTACACCAAAATTTATACCTGACTTCACCTAAAATGGTATTTATACCCTAACGCAGATCTTACATACTCAGTCTCTGGCTAAGGCTAATGACTTATTTTCAGTGTGACTTCAGTACAGGTTCTGATGTTACCTGAAGAGTCCCTCATTTCTTGTGGAGCTAGATTACCACTGTAGTCTGCTGTAATTACCGTGCACAGTACGGTAGTTCATTGGTATGTTTGCCAGTTCCTTTCTATGGGGCATTTAAAAACATTTCATTGTCTCATATAGTAAACATTGGAATATAGGTCTAAAATAACCTTGCACTGTAGGTGTCCTTTTCCTTGAAAATATATTATCAGTCTCCTATTTGGATGCTTCTAGAAAGTTTTCAGTTCTCTTTTCTGTCAAGGACTTCATTGCCGTTCAACAGTGGGAGGTACACCTGCATTTGGACTACTGGAAATTCTAACAAATAATATATCATTTGGGGAGGAGGGGTTCTTATGGACAGTATGTATTCACTCCACTGACTTCAGAAAGGTTTGACTATCTTTCATCACTTGGTAGACATCCTTCTTATATCTAACCACTTATCAATCATCTCACTTATCAGCTGTTACTGTATTCCAGCTGGAATTTAATTGGTTGCCAGTCCAATAACATAGCTTCAAACATTATTTGACATGAATATATGTATATTAGTTTTGGCATTGCTCACACGTGGCAGACATCTCCTCTGTAGGCTTCCTTTATTACCCACACTGCTGCTTACTGCTCCTATGGTAGTTTCAGTTTTGGGCTAAGTATTTCTAGTCCTCATCCCTGCCCACAGACTGGGCTTTTTTTTTTTTCCTGCTTTTCACGCTGCTTTCTGATGTCTGCCCTAGATCACAGTATCAGCTTCAATGTCTCTTACTTCCTGGCTTTCTTTAGTTTGAGCCAGTAGGTTGGGGTTTTTTTTAGTATTCACTATTGCTTTGATAGGTTCCCTGGATAGTGCAACAGTCTTGGTTATTGGAGCTATGCTGTTGCGCTGGATGTATGTCCCTTGACAGTCTATCCTGTGAGAAACTTGTCCCCCACATACAAATATGTCATTAACAAGGAATCTTTAATGTTTCCAGAGTTTCACGAGGCTACAAGAGTTCTCAGCTCTTCGTATAATTATTTCCTCTTCTGCTTGGTTTTAAGTAGAAAATAACAAAAACAGCACAACAGCCTCTTGTCCATGATCTCCTTCAGTGGGGTCATGTTATTCATTAAGTACTTTTATCAGTCTTTCCAGTGTTTCAGGCACAACAGCATCTTATTTGCTTCTCTTCCATCTTTTCCCAAAAGGATAGTAAAAAAACCTTTACTGTCAGTTTCTCATCTTTATTCCTTTGTGCATACACTCAATCACTTTTTTAACCTCTTCCTTCTTTGTGTAGGTTATTTTGTCTGGAAATCCACCATCACATTTTTAAAAGTCCCTCCAGGCCATCTGTTTACTTTACTCCTAGCTTTATTTTCTAGTTAATCATATTTGAAGGGGGAGGTGTGTCTCTCTGGAATTATTGCTGCCGACATGTTTCTGCATTATGTACTGGACAATAATACAAGAGGACTCCATGTTTGTAACACTAACTTGGCTTTTTAATAAGCAAACTATTTACACAGATGCTGAGACTGCAACTAACACCAAAGCCATGTGCATGCAGATTAGCTTATGTGTGGTCTTTCAGGTCTCCCTGCAACCTATGTTCTTCTCCCTGGTTTCAAACAGATTGCTGTACTCAGTTATCTTCATTTACTTTCCCAGCCTAAGGAATTGTACGTGATTTAACAGCAGCTCGAGAAGTCAGATGCTGAGCACTTATCAGTAGTGGTGGCAGCTGTTATTCAAATAAATCTGTCTTTTCCAGCTTGGCTTTATATTTAGGTACTCACTTAAGCAAGACTGAATCTATGTCAAACAGAATTCCTCTCAAAAAAGGGAATTTTAAGTATTAGCTCTGGCAACTTTATGTATTTACTAGGAAAGCAAATTTTCAAAACTTTGTGCTCATGTTGCACGTATAATACAGGCACATGCAGATAAAATTACTGATTTTGAGTATTGACGAGCTTTTCTTAAATCCATCACTGGTCTTGAACACCTTATCTCACTTGGACTGTGTCACCCATATAGGATGTCCGAAAAGTCTGTGCCTAATAAAGCAGTGTATTATGCTGATAGAAAAACCTTTAACATATTCAGATTTACTGTTTGTTCATAGACTGTGGTGCTTGAGGACACGGTTTAGTGGCGGACTTGGCGGTGGTAGGTTAACGGTTGGACCTGATGATGTTAAGGGTCTTTTCCAACCTTAGCAATTCTATGATTCTATGATTCCATGACTATGATGGTATTGCCAAGGTAAGGATAAAAGGCACATTTAAAATTACTTTAGCTTAAATATTTAAACATTACTATTTCTAAATTCAAATGTACATAGAGATGTTCTAAAACATATGAGCTACTAAAAATAAACTCTAAGCTCTTCCTATGGTTTTTGACTTAAGCAGCTAAACATGGCAAAATATATCACAATATTTTGACAGGACATTAAAACATTACCATTAAAATGTGGTATCTACTGTAGAGAGCTCTTTAGTCAATAACTCCTGTGTAACCTAGAAACATCCTGTAATAATTCAGGCAAATCTGAGAAAGAAATGGCAGTTCAGACCTTGTGCTTTAAGCATTGTGTTCTTTAGTGTAAACCAGCAATGAAAGATTCATTTCACATTTAAAAATTAAACAAGCAGCTATAAATACAAGATATGGCATCAATTACAAAATGAAGATTATATCGCCTTTAAGAAAATCCAGCTAATTTTCATTCATCCAAATATGTTTGGTCTTACTTAAAAATTAATATACATGTAGAGGCATATTGCATTTTTCCAGGAAGAGAGACAGAGTAGAAGTGGTCACATCTGCTCACCTCAGAAAGCAGATGGATGTTCAAATACTGTATCAAAGTATATATTTCAAGGAGAAAATTTAACTGCCTGGGTGTCACAGTTTAATTCAATATAGCTGAAGCAGGAAGATTAGAATTTTAAAAAATTTCCTGAGTTAATTGATTGATGAATAACAGCTTCCAAGAACAGACCTTTATTCATCTCATTTCATATACCCTGATCTGAAATTCACTCAGATTACCTCAGGTCATAAAAAATGATAACTAAGGACACACTGAAGTGTGCACTGCACACTGCACACTTGCAGTTTCTATTTTCTAGCATTTTTCTGGGATTTTAATTTACTGGAGATACACGATCAGAATACTTATTTCTATAAAACTACTTTTAGACCTTGAGTCAAGAAATATTAAGAGCAAGTATTTCCCCAAAGTGTTTGTGTGAAGAGCAATAATGACCTGGTGCCATTTCCCTCTCTCAGGAGAGAGAAACTTTTTACAACTCTCAACCATAGACAAATGGGAAATCTTCTCAGCTCCAATGATAAACATTTTTATAAAGGTGGTTATTGATGCAAATGCTTCCATGTTTTCCACCAGATTAGCCTTCCTGCCCAATAGCTTATACAGTTGAAGAGGTGTTTGCGAAAATGATAGCTATATAGGTACAAACAACAATAAAAGAACACCAGCATGAAGTCTGGAATGTGAAATCTATACACATCATAAGTTATTGTGGATCTATCTGATTTTATCACTGCTGAATGGCTTTAAAATGTTGCATTCCTTTCACTCGTGCATCCCCAGCAAGCATATAAATGTCAACTCTTTCAATTATAGACACGTAATAGCAGGCAGCCAAATTGTCTAAACAGTAAAAGGGAAATTTAAGAGATTTAGGTTTTGAGATAGCAAGAGCCAATTAGAAACATAATAAAAAGCATAAAGCTTTGGAACATAGTTCAAATTGTATCTTCTTAAAGAATGACCTATGATGCATCATATTCAGCAGCTCCATAGCTTGCAGTACACCTTGTTTGAACTGGGTACAGCCCTGTACAGAACGTACATCTTTTTCATAGGGACACTACATGACAGGATGTTCCACACTGAATAGGCATGTTGCACACTGACTACATTTAGCCCTTCACTAGGCAGTGAATGAAAGACAAGGAAAAATACCTTCCTAGTCACCCAGACTGGGTGAATGAGCAAACATTCAATCTGTGAATAACTGAAGGAAAAATTAAAATTCACGGAGAACTTGGGGTTGTTTGTTTAGCATAATACTAAAAAGTGTGCTGTTCACACAAATTTATATAAAAAATGAATACTTGTTCTTCAAAAATAAATAAATGTTTTGCAATAGAACTTCATCATCTCTGACGCTGATCATAATGGTTTTCTTTTGTCATGAGAGTGATGGAGTATGACCAGTTTTAAGCAGGCCCTATCATGTAATTATTATCAACATCCATATATATTCAATTGGACAGGTAATTTTTTTCTCACTGATATTGGCTTCCATCAGCTCTATGGATAGACCTTCTTTTTGTCTTCTGGAATGTTCATAATACTATTGGGAAATTGATTTCTAAATTATAAACAAGGCAGGGTCATTTATAATAAACAGTGGTTTTTAAAAGATCGGGTTTTTGGAAGTCAGTTTCTAACATTAATATGAACTGTCATTGCAAGGGGTTTGTTGAGCACAGCTAGAGCAAACAGGATGAGCAAAGCACAGAACAATGACATTATAGAAGAGGACATTATTGAACAGAACAGATAAAATGGAATGCCAAAAAAAATATATGGTGTGAGGAGCCAGAAGGTTTAAGAAAGTATGAACTTTAAAATGATTGTTTCACTTATAGCTTGGTGCTGATAATAGGTTGTCAACTAACTGGTATCATCTAAACAAGTGGCTAGCTGAGTTTACTAGCTGTATATAAGCAAGTGTGTAGAAATAGCCTAAAGCCCAGGCTTAGGCTGAATTTGTCACTTCTCCACAGTATTTTCCTGCAAAAGCCTATTCAAGAGTCAGCTCTACAGAAACCCAGCTAGTGCACCTAGTAGAGAAACCTCATGTACTTTTGAAAGCACATAAGGTTATGCTTACTTGCTACGCAGATGCACTGCAGGATACTGCAATTTTTTTGTCCTCAGGATGGCATCACGTCATGGAGGTCAACAAAATGAGATGGCTGAAGGCTCTTCCAGGAAGGCCCCACTGAGTCCTACTGCAAAGCCAAATGGAATGTGTGAGCTCAAGCTCCAGCTCAAGGAAAACTGCTTGTAACAGAGACATAATATTTCAAGGTTTCAAAGCATTTGGGGGCAACCCAGCTCACATACAATGTGTAGGTATGGCCAGAGGTTATTAACAGTTGTGATATCCTTGTGTCTACCTGCTAAATTATATAAATAACAAGTAGGTCATATGGCCAAATATCACTCTACATGTTCCCTTGACTGTTACCCACACGTTTGTCCTTCCTTAGCTTGTTGTTTTTCTTCATTTAGGCTCCGGTTTTGCAAAGAGTTCCAGGGCCCTATCATGAGGATGGTATAAAAGACTCAAGACCTTACATTCAAATCTGTTTGCAACACAGACTGTCTTGTGATATAGTATGTGTATAGTTTGCTGTAATTTAAAGCAAAAAACAAAAAAGCCCCCACAAAACAAACAAAAAAAACCCCAACAAGAACAACAACAACAAAACCCCCAAAAAAACCAAACACAAAGCAACACAAAAACAGTAGAAGGTTACATTATCTCCAAAAGATTTCTTCCACACGTTAACCTAGTGAGATTACTTGGAATTAGCTGGTCTGTAGAAAGTGTTCCTTTGATCCCCATTCCTCTCCTTTTTTCTGTTCTCTTCTCTGGAGTTGGGAAGGTACCCAGAAATGGGCTCTTGCCCACTTTAATCAGATCTTCACTTCAAAATCAACCAACAAAGTCAGCATTATTGGCAAAGAAAAGAATATAACATTTCAAGACAGAGTAATCTTACTAGCAAACCCTCGTCAATCTCATTTCCATTTCTTGTTTGCATTCTAGAAACAATACTTTTATGTTGCCACTATACCCTTGCAACAATTATCATCTTCAGGTGTTTTTTATTTTTGTAAACTAATGCTTTTTATTCATAAATAAAAGTTGGATTGAATAAAGAACGCTGGCAAAGCTAGCAAAAGAAAAAGCCTTTGAAGCAAAAGTATTCTGGTCATCGTTATCCCAAGACACCATATTAAAGGCTTTCTCCTACATTCATCTTAACACTGTAAACAAGAGGTATCTTCTTCCGGAGAGCAGTGGAATGAAGGTGCCATAATATAGCAGTATCGCAGCAAGTAACAGACAGGCTCTGATGTGACAGAATAGTATTAGAAAATACATCTATTTCAGGGAGAAAACGTACTAATTTGTAGTCAACTCCACACGGTGGAGAGATACTGAAAACAACTCCTTAAACTGGCTTCCTAAGAAAGATGGTAAGATATTAGCTTACTGCCTGTCTTTCCTCAGAGACCAACCAAGTGCATTACACAGAAGAATGATGAGTTCTATTTTTGAAAAAGGGTAGTTAACTATTTCTACTAATACTAATAACGCTTGGCTCTTCATATAAAGTTTTCCAACTCACCTGCATCTCACAGCACTTTGCAAAAGTTCTGTTTTATAGTTCCTTTCAGGCAGGGAATTCAAAAGCAAAGCATTATCAAAGTGGCATTGCCTCTGAGGAAACACCAAAGGAGGAAAAAACATGCTCAAATCATTTCTGGTGCTGCCAAGAACATTCACCTCCTGTGTCCTCATCCTTGCAAGTTCACACTTGGAGGAGGCTGCATATCAGAGTTATAGAAGGAAGCGGTAAAGGTAAGCAGGCTGACTGGAAGGAAGCAGTGAGGGGAAAATAAGGGTCAGGAAAACCTTGGAGGAAGTACAGTGTTATAGAACAGAATGTAGAAAGCTCACATAGTTGGGAGGGCCAAGACCCAGAGGTAAAGATGGTTCATAAATATTTATATAGACTGTAAGCCACCTTGGGAAGTAGACCACAGATATGACAACTCTGCGCTGCACTACGAAGTTAGTTCTAGTAGGGAATGTGGCATCTGTTGCACAATGAGTAACATTTCACCACAATCTAGGGGACAAAATAAAGAAACATCTAACTGAAGCTACTAGGAAATTTAGTAGACAATGGGTAATTCTCTACACTACAGACTGGGGTTTGCTTTCCCCACAACTGCTAAATGGGAAAAGGCTCTACTTAGCTCCCAGCTAGTGGAAGACAGTTGAGGTCCACCTGTCTATTAAGAAGTGCATTTCTTTCCCTTATGTCATTATTCTTCTACAGAGGTACAGGAACACAAGAAAAACTCTCTGCTGTTCAATTCACTAGAGCAGAATACAGAGTTCCTCTTCCAAAATCCTTTAAGCAACACCTTCGCTTTGTATCCATTGCTAGTAGAATCTATAATCTACCATATGGAGCTCACAGTAGACACTGCATTGGTTCAATTCCAGCAATTATCTGAAAAACACTGTTTCAGCCACCAAATCTACAGTTTTAATCAACTTAAAAAACCAAATTATCCCCAGCAGTGAGCCACTGCACTCCTCAGTGTTTAGGCTTCATGGAAACAGGGATTGCATCTGTCACCCCAAAAGACCTACCCTCTCTTAGACAGCTCTTCACCATCCCTAGAGTCAGACTCCACACTTCTTAAAATTCATCCCTCTGAATTTAGGCAAGATTTTAAATACGGAACAGTGCCCCACTTGTTGCTTATTTGGACCAGAATTCCTGTGAACCATAAATGATAGGGTTTGAGACAGAACTGTTATCAGTATCATCTGATTCCCAGTTTGACCACAGACTTCCATACTGCTCCTATGATATGTTTTATGGGAACTCTTCTAGTAGAATTTAATTCCTTGGCTACCATTTCCTTCACATCAAGGGGGGAAAAAAAAGGAAAAAAATTAAAAAACTGGTAGGGACCACAGCAGTGCAATTTCCAGATAATCCCACTGTTTAAATGAAGAACAATGCCAAAAACATTTATTTCTAAGATCTTTAATTCTAGCTACCCTTAAGCCTTGCAAAATCAATTGCACCCTAGCAAGAAAGCAAAATACAGTAGATCAGTTCATCTTTTCTATAGTGAATCTCTATTCTGTGCAATGTTCCCACCTGTTTAGTAATGTGGGAAGGACTGCAATTTCCTGTTGTATCAATCTCAAGGAACAGAAGTCCCTGTTAAGAAAGACAAGTCTCTGCTAAAAATCCCTGTTAACAAATATGACCTTTAGAGAAGCAGTGTGCAAGAGGCTTTAAGTGTTCAGTTACTACCTAGCCATGTGGAATGTAGCACATAACATTGAAAACAGTCGTCTTTTCACCAGACATTAATTCTATCACCTCATATTAATTATATCACCAGATATTTAACTCTATCTGGCCAGACTCCTCTATGTCTTATGCCTGTGCAATCATTTACACTTATTCTAATTACTCTAAAATAAAGAGTAGGTAAGGTGGCCATCCAGTACCGATGGGACATATAACATCTGCTTTGTAATAGCTCAAGGTGCTCTGCATTAAAGAATTTTTTAAAATACCCAAATTCTTAAATATTGTATACTACCACATAGAGAAATTGATTAAAATGTATAGCCAAAAACCTACTTAGAGACAAATATTCTTGTCCTAGCAAACTGCAGATTTAATCTGGAAGAAGTCTAAAACACGCTGCTAAAAATAATCTTTCCAGAGCAGACACAAACATTCAAGTAAATGTCTGTTTACTTTTACTATTGTTTGATCACTTTTGTCACCAAGAGCAATAGTCATGGACCATGAAGTCACATCACCTTAACTACTGGAAAATTAATATTTACTATGTAATTGAGCTTACTTGTACATTGTCAAAGGTAATTGCCAAAGGTTTCAGGGCAGAAAACTGAACATTTGATGCCATCAAAAGTGAGATAAATGTCAGGTGTCTGCCCATAATACAGTGTAACTCAGTGCCATACTTCTGCAGTTCACAATACCATGAAGAAAACAAACCATATTTGCCATAGGATTTTGCTTTGTATCACATATCTTCACTTCCTGTCTTGTTTGCACACTTCTGTTGCCTTGTATAAATACACAATAACTACATCTTCATTTTTCTAAGGAGAATACATCTGGGGTTTTTTGCCTTCCCAACATGTTTGAACTGTCTTTAGTTTGGTAGAGTTAAGATCCATGTGGAAAAAAAATTAAAAGCCTCTACATTATTCAACAGTATTTGACATGAGTACAGAACTGGGAAAAAACATATCTTTGAAGTGCATGTGCTATCATACTGTGACATTATATTACCAGATGGTGATAAAACGTGACACTATGTGAAATGATGATACACCTTTGTCATGGAGAATTTTGGCTGCTTTGGAAGAGTATCACTTGCTGTTCTGAGAAAGAAAAATTCTAAGTTATCAGGAAACTTACAGGATGGCTGCATCCAACACTGAAGAAAATTACTTGAAAATAGTTTCAACTTCACTGCCCAGAGCATACATTAAATGCATTATCGGTATTGAGCTCTGCTGCAGCTCTAAATTTAGTGAAATGTGGTTTTCACTGAGGCTAATGAAACTGGTAATCCCTACGGAGAGTGAAATTTCAGCATTTTCTTTATTCAGTGGCTTCTCATTTTCCAACCAGACCACCTCAGGCTATGATTTATCAGAGCTCAGAAGCTAAGGTTTGAGGGCCTTTTTAAATATGTGGATAGGAAACCTTTTTGGAAAACTTGGTGTTGAAGGAAGAAGTGATAATGATATTATTGCACTACCATGAACTCAGAACAAGGGTAGTAGGTACCCAGCCACTGAAATTGCCTTCTTTTGACTGAGATCTAAAACAGAAGCATAATCAGCAGAAGCTTTTCAAAAGATTCCCCTCCTCCCCGCCCCCCAAGAGGAAATACCTATACTCCTGTTTCAGTGGGACATGAGGCTGTAGTTCTGCATACTGTCAGGTCACACAGCAGGAAACCTTTCTTCTGGCTTAACTGTGGGCATGTAACTATAGTTCGATTGAATTTGCTAGATGACACAACCTGGAGCTTATACTGGCTTCATGCTTTTGTGGTAACTGTATGTCACTACAGAAACACCTGCTTCCCCCTAAAATTGGGGTGATACAGATCATCCATACCCAACTGGCATAAAGTCAGCAGGAGCAAAGATAGCCTGCCAAAAAATTTCACAGAAGTCTAACCTAGCCATGTGAGTGGGGTTGTTTTGTCCTGTGGCCAGGGTGGTTTCCATCCAAGACTAAGAGCTCTAATGTTGGATTTACTGTATCATCATGTCATAGCTTGTACACAGATCCAAAGACAAAAAAAGCCCATTTGACGCTCAGTAAAAAGTTATGAGGATAGGACTTACCTCTAGATTAAGACATCTAAACATAGGGTTCTACATGTGAGCTAGATATCCTCATTCCCACTGTAGTTAGTGGAGATCTAGTTGATAGAATCCAAAAGCAATTCAGCTCAAAAGTCTATTCTGAATTTGGCAGCTCATAAGGCCAGCATGGTTAAGAGCACCATTTCTGTGGCTGATTTTATACAAATGAACGATGCATCTGTCAACTCACTTCATTACTTTTCTCCTCCTGAACCGAAATGACCAAGGACCCACACGCGGCAGGATCAATCACACCGTTTTGTCACAAGGCTGAAATTCACATTTCTACATAGCATAAAGGCCACTCTACTTCCACAGTGTCATCACTATCTGTATCTGTACTTCATCTCTGTGTCTTTGCTTCATAGCTCCACTTAAAAGCAAACAAAACAGAAGCAAAACAGTTCAGATTATGTTTAACATCACATCAACTGGTATAATTTCCTATCAGCATAAAGTAAGTCCTCTTGGAGAAATATATAGACATAATCTACGCAAAGCACCTAAAATTACCTAAATGCCTGAGGTATTGAGCTGCCTGCTGAAACATATACTGATCCTACACATCCTCTAGGCAGCCTTTGCTGACTGACACCTAAGAAATCCAGTATGGAATTTAAATCTCCCCTTACACAAACATCTCAAGCTCTCCATCCAATAATTATACCGCAGCATTACTGCAAGGTTCAAGCATCCTCTTACGCGTGACATTTAACTGAAAATGGTTCACCCCTCAGGGAAAGTTTGGATGAAGATGCTAAAGATATCCCCTGCAGATCAGCTTAAAAGCTTTTTAGCTTGGTTAATAGATGAGAGTCTGATTGTATTAGTATCAGCTAGTTGATTTGGGGAACAAAAACCTATTGCCTTAGGTTTAGCCTGTCTTACATCTGCCCTATAGTTTGCTGGTAAAGCTGAATAGTCAGAGACCAAGTCTAACCAGATGCACCAGAGACTGGAAATTGGATGTTTTCCAGCTCAGCAATTGGTATAGACGTTATCTGGATTATGCAGTCCCTTATTAAGAAGTGTCAAGGATTAGCCAGAACTAAAAACACTTGTGGGATTAGGGATTTATTTATATGGGGACAATCAGGAAAGTGAATTAACTAAAAATGTTACTTTAAAGAGAAGCCGTAAAACTGCATTAAACCCTAATGTGGATGTTCTCCTTTAGAATTACATTTGAATGATCTAACTTCACTGTAGAAGTAAATTAAATTAAATTAGGACCACTTGAATTCTGCATAAGAAGGTCCTTGGGGGTTTCAAATGACGTTTAACTGATCTATTTCTAAGTCACATCTTTAGTTGACTCACATTAATTTTCATGAATTCTCTGTGCAGATAAGTCTCAAGTTCTGAAATGAGGAAATCCCACAAAAAGAAAAGTGACTGCTAAATTAATGGCAACAAAACATTTCTAAAAACAGTTGCAACACAGCTTGTTCATCAGCAAAGGCAAGAGTAAGTAATCACAATGACTCTGGATCTGCATACTGAAGGACAAGATAGAGTAACAGGTTCTCAAATACGTCTTCTTGTGACAATGCCCAAGTGAGGCGCCTTCTATACTTCTCACATTGAAAACTGCTTGCTTTGTAATTGTTGTTTAGCTAGCCTTACACTAAGATTTTAGGAAACTCCAGCCATTTTGGAAGGCATTTAGGCCAAGGTTAGGATTTATAATTAAAGAGCTGTAAACTACTGACATGTCAAGAAAGCAGCTTTCTTTTCTCTTTTTTTTTATTCCAGGTTCAACTGCTGGAGGCAAAAAGAGCAACACAAAACTCAAAACTCTTTTCTTGTTTTCCATTTCTGTAATCTATGTAATCCCTTGTTGACAACTTCTACCCAGTCTATTTCTTGTATGGTATTACAAAGCCAATGGGACAAATGGCATTACTGACCTTTCTGCTTTATGGATGTTCAATATCCTGTTTCCAGAGGGGAAGGAACTACATGGCTCTATAATATTATTGATATTTGAGTTAAATTATGAACCCGTTATTTTGTTGTAAATAAAGCTAATTTACCATTGTCATCCTTCTATTGTGCATCTGGAGTTCCTTCTGTGCTTTTACTGTCTATAGAACAAATGCTATTATAGATACTCATATTTGGGGTGTGCATAAGACTTCATTCCCTCATACAAGGTTTCCTTTTCCTTAAGAGGTATAATATAAGAATATGCATTTAAATTTTAATACCAGGCTTTATAAATAGGTTTTCCTTACAAGGAGATGGTTCCTCAAGTCCCTCTGATGACGTGTGCAGTAATGAGCATCACATCAATGTAGATAGATTGTAGTTACTGCTGTTCAGAGAGTATCTCTATACTTGGAGGTGAAAAAAAGGCTGGAACCAGGCTAAAAGATGCTCAACCATTGGTTTGAATCCTTTTGTCTTCACCACTGTCAGTGGCTAAGGTTAAAAGCATCCATATCATGCCTTGTGCAAGATTTTCCGTGTGCACAGGATAATCTGTGAAGGCCTGACCTCTGTTGCTAATAGCAAAGCCATGTTTAGATTAAAATGTAGGTCTTTTAAAATATCCTACTTTTGAACACATGCACCTACAAGGATGTTATGTCTAATTTAGACCTTTTGGGAGGCTTACTATTTTCAGATCATATTTTACTGATATCTTAGTTTAGTTGCAGAAATAAAGTACATGTTGATTCAGTAGCAACCACGTTTCAAAAAATCAAGATTGATAGGGCGTTTTCTCCTCACTTGAAAAAAATAAAAGAAAAAGCTACTTTGTACCAGAAAGCAAAGCCATTTCATTATCGTCATTAATTATGGTCTGAAACAACATTCATGCTACCAGAGCTGTTAAAGGAGCAGAAAAACTAAAAAGTTGTAACGGAGTTGTAGTAAAGCTTAGCTTAGCACCTTTACCTTTTTCCACTACGGAATTAAGACTTCAGCATTTTGATTAATAATTCCTGATGTTTTACCCATTACATCATCATTTTCAATAGAAAGGAAACACAACTCGCCTATTTCAGAGCACTGAACAAACCAACAAAAGTGTGGGGGGGTTGCATTTATGAACAAGGTAAAGAATGCAATCTGTCTCTGAACTTTCTCGAAAACACAAGGGGCTAAAAACAGAGAGGTTAAGGGGAGGAAAGTGTGCCAGCTTTAAAACTGAAAAGGATGCCAGTTTAACCTGGACTTCCCCAGAGTTTGTGAAATGCTAACATCCAAGCAGACCTTTAAATGAAAAAGCAACCCTGCTTCTCAATTAATTTGGGGTGACAGGAATTGCAGAACTTCAGAGAGCATGGTTCTGCAATTCTGGTATACTGTTGCCCATCAGAATATCCTGATTTTATTTTCCACTGGGAAAGATAAATCAATTATTTCTTTGTTGGGCCCTGAACTAGCAATGGCTTAAGCACATATTTAAATCCTTCTGATTTCTAAAATACTGTATGTTTTTCAGGACTGTGATTGTCTTTTTGTTATGTGTTTGTGCAGACTCTTCCATGACAAATATAACAAATAAAATTGCAAAAAGCCTGCCTGGTTCAGCAAAAAAACCTACTTTCTGCTGACTTAATGAGCTGAATCAGCTCACGAGTGGTTGAAAAAGTAACAGTGCCTGTAAAAAAGAGGTTGGACTATGGGGCAGAAGTAACGGATGGCAGAAGCAGAAAACAGAACCTGAAATCCTCCTTTCAGCAGTAGCAAACTGTTAAATAGGCTCAGAGATCTCATCTGTTTGCAGGTTTACAGACCCAAGTATGATGTCTGAAACTAGGCAAGCCTCTCTGCCTTTTCCTCTTCCCTTGCTTCCCAGGGGCACAGTTCTGCTAAATGTGTAAAAAGACCTGTTAAATCTTGCAAGATTTAGCAAAAACTTTTTTTTAACTGATGTCCAAGTATTTGTAGTAGCTCCAGTGCACTGAACACAGTCTTATAAGGAAAGTCCTACCTACTTAATAATAACCCCGATGCTTTCTCATGCTAGTCAAGAGTATTAAGTCTCCAGACAAGACCTTCATAAGGCTTTTCAAAAAGCAAAGTCTTTTGCTGTAAAAATTAAAACATTTTTTTCAGTTTCCATCCTCTCAAAAAACAGCTTGTGCAGGTGAACTTGAGTCCTTTCCAAGTACCTTCTCTTGACTACACATCACACTCCAAAATTTAAAAGAGAAAAGTTCTCCTCTGTGAAAGTCAACATTAAAAGCTTTTAATAAAAAAACATTTTACAATTTTAACTGTTAAACTGCTATTGGAAGACTATATTCTCAAGATGCACTGCAAAATATATGGGAGAAGAGATACAGAAATTTGTCTGGATTTTTCTGTAAATAATTATCAACATGCACTGGCAGACTTTGCGGGAATGCACTAAACCGCAGTAAAGAAAAAATGTTGCCCTTTTCTATCTATATTTAAATTAGACCTTTGTTCAAAAGCCCATTTCAGATCAGAATTTTTTTTGCTTAAACCAACATTGGAAGAGATGAACTATTTGAAAAAAAAATCCCCCCAAATGAAAAAGAAGATTATCCAATTTTATTTTCTACCCAGTTTTGATTAAAACTCTGTGATAAAAACCCTCATATGCTATCCTATGTAATAAATTGATATATAAGCAGCATCTGCAGAAATCCTAAAAATACAAGCATCTTTCGATGCATATTAAATATCACAGACCAAACTCATCAGCCTTCCACTGTGAAATAATACAAGTACAGGTACCACAAGGTCCCACATGACAGTTTTTCATGCTGCCTTCTGCTCTTTTCCTGCACTAGAAATACTCTTATGACAGGCTTTTTTATACAAAATTTATCATAAACGGATAAAACTGATGGTATTTTCATTCTGAATGTTACATCTACACACCCACAAACACACCAGTAGATTTTTACTGTGGTTTTATTTAAGCAGTAATGTATACCCATTTACTAAATCTTACCATTGATTGGAGAAAGGAAAACAGATGTGTGTGTGTGGAGGAAATGTAAGTGTAGGAGGGAAGGAAAGCAGAACCAAATGTGAACTCCTGCATACAAAAGAAGGTGGTAGCAAGTGGGGGGTGTAACATATGATGGAACACTGCTCATAACTTAGTTTTAACATTCTTTTGGACTGGTAAATTCATTGCACTTACACCACGAAGATTCTTCAGCCATTTGCAAGCACGCATAGGAATGTACAAACAGAAGAATGGTAGGAAAGGACTACAATTACAGAGAATGCATGGATAAATCAGCAAATAACAAGCAGGAACGTAGAGATGATTGAAGGATGAAAACGGAGAAGGAAGGAAAAGTAGAGTGGCTAGAGACTCTCTCTAGTCTCTGGAGACTGAGGTTGGCCTGCTGAGCTCTGCAGCAGTAGGACTGTGGCTGCAAGATGGGTGGAGCGTACACTGGGTATGGCATGAAACAGCTGGAGACTGAAGAACAGAATGCACATATGAGGAAATGCCATCTCACTCAAATGCAGACACTCTGCCAATTATCCTCCTCAGTTCCTATTTTCAAAGTAATACTTGATTCTGCTGTTGAAGGTAACAGAAGATGCAAGTGTGCCAGGAACCTTTGGAAATTAGAGCTGGACAACAAAGAATTCAAAGACCAACAATTATGGATACTTTCCAAAGGCTGTCTGTTGAAGATCTTCTATCTCAGCTTATCTCTAAAATGGAGATACAATATCTAGCTAGCTGACAGAAGATATCAAGTTGTTGGGAGTAAAGCTCTTTTCAATACATGGGGTACTATAAAAGTGTTAAATATTGTTACTACTACTAAGAAAAAACAATAAAATATAGTCTTGACCAAAGGGCAGCACACTGTAATATTGTTACATCCTGCTTGAAAAAATATCTTTTCCTGTCAATGGTAATAAAAATAAAGTATAAAAATGGAAACTTGTAAAAATAAATCTCAGATAAGTAATCTAAGGAGGGTGTGAGTGATATAAGAAATTGGCATTGGTTTGCCTGATTGCTTTTATGCTAAACAACTTGGGGATTGGGCTGAACACTCTAGACTGTCATAAGATTCTCTGTTAAGGTTGATTTGTCCAAATCCATTGCTCTGTCAGAATTTGGTCATTTATGCATCTGTTGGGGAGAGAAATCAAATATTATAAACTCTCAAGGCAGTGATGTAACTCCTGTATTGTAATTTCTTCAGTTTGAAGCCACCACAGACCACTTCAATGTTGCAAATGTCTTTATTCCCTCCACAGGGGTCTGGACACACTGACCTTTCTTTACCCTATGCAACTTTGAGTGGAATAAAGAATACACTGGTTTGCCACTAGGCAGCATAGCTTGGGTGTACATATCCAAGCTGACTTAACTAACCTGTTTGGTGATTGACAAAAGTCCATCCCAAAGCAGGATGAATCTCAGTGAAGACTGTTAAAGCCTAAATAAATCAAACAGCCTAAATGGAGCTCCAGGCCCCTGTCTGGCTATGCTATGCTTGGTACCCAAGCTAGCTGTTTTAAAGCCAGCTCAGGTGTATCATGAGGAGCCATAGCTGCACCACTAAATTGCAGTGTAGATGTATGATATGAGAGATGACCGTAGATATTCATCAGCTTTAAAAATTAAAAAATGCTCAGGATGAAAGCAGGAAAGAGACAAAGACAAATTCTTAAAGGAAATAAGATTTTACTTTCTGGAAATTGCCATTTGGACAGAAAGCCCAATTAATGACAATTTAGTAATGTTTTTAGCATCTAATCACATTTGCTCAGGGTGGTTTTGGCTCCCACCCGTGCTGGTTATCCAGTAAATTCCTAACCAGTGAAATACATGACATTTCCTCAGTCATCTGAAGCTTTGGTGGGAAGATTTCTCGCAAGAAACTGATCCCAGTCCAAGAGGTTCTTCTCAGGAATGCCACGCAAATTTTGAAGACTTCTATTTTTAGCTTCCTGGGCGACAAGCTTGCTCAGTTGCTTATTTTGCTCAGCAACTTCAACAAGCAAAAGTAGTAAAAGCCTCCTCAGACAGGAGCACTATTTTCTTACGGATTCATTTTTACCTCACTTCATGTTTTTACTTTCTTTAAGCAAAATATCCCCACAGGCATCCTACATATAAACGTAAAGTCCTTAGAAAGGAACGTAGACCAATGTCCAATCCAACTTATTTTAAAAGTCATTAAGTACTTAAAACATTTTAGCACAGGCATAAGTCCCATCAATATTTTTGGGAAGGGAGGGGAGCAAGTCTGTTTGTTAAGGCCTTTATCATTATAGAGGGAAAACATCAGGAACTTGCTGTGCATAATTAAGGGATGAAGGCCATAAGAGTTTCAAATCCCTTTTTTCATCATGAACTGATCTACAGCTACGTAGGCAATCATGTTATTTCATTAAGATACAATGAATTAAGGAACTTAAGCCTGCCAGACTGTAACCATGAATGATTCCATTACCAAGACTGGAAATATTGGAAGTCCTTTACCTATTGGGATCCTAGCTATTCAGAAAATGAATAAAGGTTTTATTTAAAATCTTTAAATATTAATGATATAATTTTTAAATTAGAATACTATCGTTAGTTTGATATGAACTGCTTTTGCAAGCTATATTTTTAGGCTTATTTACTTAAACTGACCTGTTTTCAGTTCTGAGATTGCTATTAATCATCCTCTCATTGTACGCTCTTACACAGCAAGTCATTGTTATCATGTAAGTTGTCCCAAAGAGGTGACTGAATCATTGTATTTATGGGCAAATAGATGTGCTACAATGTTTTAAAACACCAGAAATTATTCTATTGCATCTTCTAGCAGGAACAGTAAGAGTTTCATTAAAGGGCGAAACAAAATGAAAGTGAATGTTAGCTTTTTGTGCCTCTGTAATGATGTTCTTTACTTGATCTTTAATCTTTTAGAGAGATTAAAAGAACAAGACCTGTGCAATTTGTTTCAATGATAACATTGTTAGTTCAGAGGGAATGCCTATAAAGATCTGCAGTGCTTGGCAGCAAGAATTATTAAGGACAGTAGCAAAGACATATAGTCATGAATTTAAAATAAAAAGATATAATTTACAAATCTCATTTTACTTACTCCTTTGTTTACCTGTCATTGCAATTAGCAGTACATTAAATGGCTGTGATAAGAAGTCACAGTAATAGGAGCTTTTTTTTTTTACCTAGCCCAGAAAACATCAGATAACAAATTGCTGTCCTTTAAAATATATCTATATCCATCTACCTATCTACGTATGTATGCTAAATATAAAGTAAAATATAATGAAATAGTTTTGGATAAGTTGTTCAATAACTTCCTTAGGGAAGCAGTCAAAATCCTGTTATTTGCAGAGATATTTAAAACCAAATTGCATAAAGCACTGGAGAAGTTTATGGTAGAGAACCATCTTGCAGTGGCAAGGCAATAGACTACGTAACGTAATAGGTCTTTCCTATCTCTAGATTCCATGATTCATATAGCACATGAAGATGACCAATGACTTTTTTTTTTTTAAACAATAAACCAAATATTTCTTGACAACCATAGCATCTTATGAAAACTCTGTCCTTCATCATTCTAGGAGATAATAAGGTTGAGAAGTCTGGCAAGTCCAGTAATGGTTCTGAAATTGCAACAAAATAAAAGAAATTATTTAGATTTAAGTACCATTTCACAAGTACTGTATCATACTTACACTTCTAAAATATTACACTTTCTGACATGTTTACATTTGATCACGATCCAACACAACTTGCTCTATGCCCAGAGGAAAGTGAAACAGCAAAGTCATACAGGTAAACAAAGGGTACGCAACAAGTATTTAAGCCCGATTTGAGCTGTAAGTCTACTAGTTAAGTTAGAGCAATACATGATTGATCACATCAGTGAGAATTCCTGAAATGACACAGTGGCCTGGAGTCTTCCCAGCCTAACTTGGGATATTTACCAAAATGCCTAAAATTAACATTGTCACCTTGAGTTCCAGCTCCAGCCACTTACGAGAAAGCTGCTCTGCCATGCAATTCAGGCCACCTACAAGCCAAAAGAAAAAACAGACCAAACAGGGAGCCTCAGTTATTGATCCCTGCCCCAACAGGGAGTGCAGCCTGAGACACTCCTTGGAGCCCAGTTGCAACTCCTTCCTTGGAAACATTAGCAGATAACGCTCGGCATGACCCCAGCTACTCACCTATCACAGCAGAGAGCTGCGGCTGACCCTGTAGTGATACACAGCCCCAACTATTGCTTTCTCCTCTCCACAGGGAACAGAAGGATCATATACTGGAACCATACAGACATATAGGACAGAAAGAGAAGTAACCGGGCTGTGCACTGGCTATGCCTGTCAGCTACTCTTTATTACAGTTGGGTGAGCCTTGAGTAACTTTGGGTTCCTCACACTCTCACCTCCCTCAGGATACATCCCATGCACCTTCTTGAAAGCATATACACCCCCGTCACCAAAAATAAAAATCTGAGATCCACTTCTGTGGGCTGATTCTTCCAAAACAAATTATGAATAATTCTTACTGACAACAGTGGCTTAATCCTGTTTGCAGAGTGATAATAGAGTTTCTTGAGCACAATGACTAGTATTATACTGGATTGGAGTAGGAGGGCAGGTGATGTCTTGCACTTTCTCTGTGCTTATGTAACAGTATGGAACAGTGCACAAATCCAGCCCTTAGGCTGTTGAAAAGTATCTTATTACTGTCCAGCATTTTATAAATTCTTAATAAAATAGTAACTTCAATATATAGCATGACACACTTACCAAATGCAACTTTGGGGGAGGGAGGGAGGGAAGGGAAAGATATTTATGGCATGCTTCCTGCACATGGGTTGCTGAACAGCAGAATTATATTAAAACTGCATTCAAGGGAAATGTATACTAAGAAGTACGTATAGAAAGCAAAAATATTTCCACCAAACCTGGGAACAATGCTCATATATTTAGATATATTTTTCTTTGCGTGCATTAAATTCTCTAGGGATTCGATTCAGCAAAACACTTCTGCATAAGATCAGCTCTACGCACTTTAATGGGGCTATTCACATGCTTACAGAGAAATACTAGCTTAAGTGCTCAACTTAAGGCTTAGACATTTCAACAATTTTAAAATTACAGTCTTCAAATAAAACATGCCAAAATAGATTTTATAAAAATGGATCTTATAAAAATATTCCCAACTTGCAAGCAACTTTTCTCCCATCATCCAGAATCTGCAGGGCTGTCCTCACCTCATCCATTGCTAGAGAGAATCCTCAAATCTGTCTCTTTTGTTATATCCAGACATATAACCAAACTACAAATGTCCAAGGCAACCTGATCTCTAGAGGGAGCACAGCAATTTTCTTTTTTTTAAATCACAACTCTTCTGTTAATTTCCCTAGAAACAAAATGAGATTTGAAACAATATACCTAGAAAACTCTTGAAGCAGTATACCCAGAAAACTGTCAAGAAAGATGCTTTCTTGATCCAATACCTAAACCAAACTGCTTCTGCAAGAAGTTATCACTTTGATCCTGATTAACAGGCAGCAGCAGCAGCAGCATCTCCCTGGCTTCTAGGGTGGACATGACATAAAAGACACAAGTCTAACACATATGTCACCATAAATGTGCTTTGGCAGCACTTCACCTCACCTAGATGGAAACCTTCACAGGAAAATCTACAATTTTTTTTTTCCCCCTCTCTCATAGTCCCCATTCTTCTGTCATGGATTCAGCCCAGTCAGAATCCAAGCAACTCTATCTTCAAAAGAATTTGAAAACTCACAGCAAGAAATGCTTAAATCTATTACTGTAGGCAAGTTGCTTAGGTTAACCAGGTAGCTAAGCACCAAGAATGCTCCTGCTGATTAGGATTCCATATGTGCTCCTTAAGGCACAGGCATTTTCCTCTTCTCTCCACCACAGTCACAGGATAAAAGTTTAGGATTTAAAATACTTCTTACATTTCTCTACAACTGAAGTAAAGTCTTCCACAACTATCATCATGGGTTTCTTCCTTTCTGCCTCAGGTCTCACAGTCAGTCATCACTTGCAACACAGATGAAGTGCAGGAAATTTAGGACTATTTACTATTAATGGATTAAGGATAGAAGTTCATCTCCCACCAAACCAAGACATCTGTCAATCTGCAATACTCTTCTTCAGAGCGCTATGAAACCTAGATTTTATTAGTTTTAGGGACAGACATTCAAAACAGTCTAAAAAGTAAAATACACTATTGCATCCTTACAGGTCTTTTACTCTATGTGTAAACTCTATTCATCAGCAGACAGGACTGGGGAAGCTCCTTGCTAACAGCAGGAGACCCTGCACTAGACCAAGAGCATAAACATTGCAACAGAATAGCTGTTTTCAGTCCTTTTCAGTTTTTATACCCTAAGAAGTTTTCCAATGAAGATGTATTTCTCCATAGTCAATCTAAGGTCATTGGTATTGGGCTTCCTTTTGCAAACTCCTTATAGGTAGCCATGATGGGGATCCACTGACCACACTCTGAAATCTGTAAACAGTGTTGTTACCAAAAGAACTGGCCCCTATGTGTCTATTCCTCCAGTGGGAAAAAGCTCTGCAATATGTAAGTTAGGCCTAAAAAACTGTATTTTTCCAAAGATTCAGAGTTGACTAGATACATGGGTGAAAACACTCAGTGTTTGTTTGCTCATGACATATAGACACTGATGAGCTTGTTTCAAACACTTAACATCTCAACTCTGCTGCTGGTGTATTATTTATAACTCCAGAGCATTTCTGAAGCCTTGCAGATGCCTGAAAATAAGGACTATATAAGCACAGGAAAGGAGGCAATGCCAATAACTATGTACTAAGAGGCTCAGAAGAACCATAATACCGTTCTGGCCAATTTAAATATTCATTCTTTCCTTATTAACATAAAGCCTCTCCACGTTCAGTTTCTCAATTAAACAAGAGGTGAAGTGGTTTACATAGCAGTGCTTTAGTGAGGTGGAATCTAATTACAGTTAATCTCCCAATATACAAAAGGGTGGCTTCCCAACAGTTAATAAAAAGTGATGGTTAGGAAAGATGAGAGTACTGCTTCCAAAATGAACTTAAGACAAAGCACAAGAATGTCTAATTACCAAATTAAAAACCTGTATTGAGAGGTATTCATTTCTCAATGAACAAAATATGATTATATCTCTCATCCTGGAAGAAAGGAAAGCTTACCGTATACAGTTCTTACAGACTTACCTTGCACTAGTGCTTAGGAAGCTGAATGCTACTGTTTCCTTACCAAGAAACTAGGCGACATGGTATTGGCTGTATCAGTAAAAGGATAATAATACTATATGGAGACAGAGGAACTAAAATATTGGTATTTCTTTTTTTAATCCTACTGGGGATCTGTCATTCTTCAGATTGTTCTAATATGTGACAGACAGAGAAAACTCTTTGCCATCATAAATTAATATGATTCAGGATTGCACACCTAAAAGCACTCAGGGTTTGACCTTGCATTTCCAAATTTTTAGGAGTCTCTATAGTACTCCAAAACATAATTGTATTATGCTGACAGACAGTGCTTATAATACTCTGGAGGATCTGGCTGATCTTCAGAAGCATATCTCTATCTCAACTAAAATAGAGAATTAAGTAAAAGATGGTCAGTCTTTGTACTTAATATTCACAGCTTTCCTACTTTCCAGCTGTGAGAACCAGTGGAGACTGTATTAACAAAAATTTTCTCCTATCACATTAGAAGAAACCCCATAAAACTTTTACTTGACAGTTCAGGTTACGACAGCGCACACTAAACTACAGGCCACAGTAGGGCGGAGGGACTACAATGAGATGACACTGCATTTTTCTCAAGCCTGACAAAATTAATCTAATGTTGTTAAAAAAAAGCATTTGAATGCTGCCTTCTCCTCGTTGTTACCTAACACAATGAGTTAATGAAGAAAACAAGAAAGTCACAGGCTAATACAAGTCACTTTTCTCTCCAGAAGAAGGATAATTGTTGCAGAAATAAGAAAAGATTACCATGCCTAATAATTCAAATGCCAGTAATTAACGGCTCAATAAAAATTGCCTAGGATTTCCACACAAATCTTACCATCTGCCTGCAATAAAAGCCATGGACTGTATCTGTGCTTCAAGTGGAAGTCACATGAAGGAGATGTAAGTAGAACCAATTCAGCAAATTAAAGAACCTTGTATGCCAAGATAATGGGGGTATTTTCTCTAAAAAAAAGAGGCCCGTTATCTTAGAAATTCATGAATTTATTCTTGATATTAATAAATAAGATCCTGTCAAAAGAAAAAGTTGTGTGACTCCATAAATACGTACAGCCTCCAAGCATAATGCTGAATGTGTGATGTTGTATAAACAAGAATGGTGTGTAATAAAAAGACCTTTGAGTAAAGTAAAAAATGTCTGGTAACCAGCAAAAAGATATCATGGTGCAGGTATCTTGGTCACATTCCCTATTCAGCTTGCCTGTGTGGACTTGGAAACCTGGATTGGGTGTATGTAGCAAGATTGCAGTAGAGGGAGGACTGCAGGGGCAGCCTCTGTGGGAAGAGGTCAGGGGCTGCCCTGTGCTGGACACAAATGGTTCCAGGTGGCTCCGCAACAGACCCACCGCAGGTCAAAGCTGAGCCCATCAGCCAAGTTAGTGGCACTTTTATGAGAACATATCTAAGAAAGAGAAGAAAACACCAGCTAGAGAGAGGAGGAAGGAACAAAAAGAGGTTGAAACAACAGAGGGAACACCAAGGTCAGAGGAGAAGGAGGAGGAAGGGGAAGAAGTGCTCCATGACAGACACTCCCTGCAGCCCATGAGACACTAACTTTATACCATGCACTTGAAAGACTGCAACGACACTCACAAAATAATCTCTCTCAAATTAATGTTGATAAGCTCTTTATGACATTGTGCGTCTGTTAGATGACAGAGGACAAGAGCGGGCATGGAAACTGCCATACAGGTTGGATGCCGGTGCTACCCCAGTGTGTCCGCCCATGTCCACCCCCCCACACCCCGCTAATGCATGTCTGCCACAGTAGGTTATGGGACTGAAAAGGCTCTCAGGATGAATCTTGAATACTGTACATAATGGTCCACACTTTAGGCATCAGCACAGGGAACAGTTGGAAGATTTGTCCATCTCTCACCCATATGATTTTGAAGGTCAACAGTTTGGCTGTTCCTACTGTGTTATCTCCATGGCACAAAGAAGCTAAATCAACACTGAACACAGTCCTTTGTGCCTAACCCATGTGCATCTGTTCTAGCTCAGGAAAGAGCAATATTGAGCTTAGTTATCACACAGCTCTCAGCAACTTTGGCTGGTCTCAAGCAACACTGGCTCCATGCAAAAATGAGGCATAATATCAACAAGGTGGGGGAAGAGAGGGGGCAGGCGGACTGTATGCATGTGCCAGGGGAACAGAGTTATTAAATCAGCATTTGTAATAGTCACATATCCTACCCAGTGTGTCCTGCAAGCATCTGCCTTGAACAGTGGCTTGGGTGCTTTGGCTGGAGAGTCTATCCTCTGGTCTTGTTTTGGCAGCAGCACTTCTTATATAGTCAAATAAGAAAAGAATCTTTATTTTTGCCTCAGATTTATGTGCCTGCTTTCCTTTAGCAATTAGAAATTCTCTTTTAGGAAATTAATTTGAAATACTAACTGGGCTTTTAAGTCTGGGAGCACGTATCAGTAACTGGCATAAAGTATCAATAGGGATTTCAGTGTCCTAAGACCTACAGAAGTGGAACAAATATTTAAAGGAGGGATGCATAAAAGGATCGTTTAGCAGTAAGGATTAATTTTTGTGGGATCAGTTTCCTCAGTATAGGATTTTAAACATTAAGATTCATTGTTCCAGATACATCTACAATTTAAAAAAAAAAAAAAAAGAAAAAAAAAAGAATCAAAAACACATGCCAGAAATTCAACTGGATAACAATAAATCTGGGATTCAAGGCTAAAGTCATTTACAAAAAGAGATTCCTGTGGTAAGAACTGAAGGCCTACAGATTAGATATCACAGAACATAGGGTCTCAGTTCACATGTGGACAGAAGTCATTAAAAGCCTTTTAGTAACTTTTCTGCAACACAGCAGTTTTTCCACTTCTGAAGCCTCTAATCATTTGACGCCACTGCAGCAGCCAAAAAAATTCAAGTCGTATAAAGTCATAAAGTAGTTATTGCTGAATTCTCTTCTCGACAATGATGGAGTCCTCACTTCAGATCTATATGTGAGGATGGGTTGAAATTACGCTATCCCAAAGCACCCATAAGCCCCTGTTTTGTATTGCATTGTGCATTTTGGCACAGTTCATTCCACAACAAAATGACTTAAATTCTTTTGCAATTCTGATGCAGTTATTAATGCAGCAGTTGACTAGAAGAATATCTACAGTCTAGAAAACAGCAAGGAGACAATAATTACTCTGAATTGCTAGCAACAGAAAAGCACTAGAAAAAATCCTTTGTAAAATAACTTATCTTTCCTCAAGGCTATGCACATTTAGACTATAAACCCAATTATGGAAAGATACTGCACAATACTTACAGAGAAATTTTCAGGCATGGGAAATTCTTTGCTGATATCATACTACACGATCTTCAATTTTTTTCCTACTGAATTAGTTAATGCACTGAAGTATCTTTGATACTGTAGAGGAACTTTCCAACTTAAACAACTTGCTCAAATTTATCAGCCGAACCAAAATCAGAAGAGTTAAGCTTTGATGAACTATGGTAATAGTTTATAGACACTGTGCAAACAATGCCCTGTTCCCCTTCCCCTACATTCAATTGCTACCAGGAACTGTGTGGCATGATCTCGTGAGGGAGGCGACGAAGAAAAATACAACTTAAGGGTGATCAAAATCCTACCAACAGAAAACTCCCACCGATTTCAACAGGGTTTAAACAGCAACATAAAAATAATTTTCTTTCCTCTCTGTTCTTTGCTGTTTCCACACGTCTTACTCTGATGCTGTAATATGCAGCTGGTGTTACAGCTAACCACAGAATGCCTCGTTCCTGTATTCTGCTCTCTGCTCTCGCTTCAATCTAGTGACAAAATTCACCTTAATTGCAACTAAGCAGTAACAGATCCCATATATTTAAAATGGATATATCTCTCACTCCGCTCCCCAGAGGTTAGCTTTACCTTCCAGCTGGTTCCTTTAGCAGCTTTGTTGTTCCAACAGAGTATTTTAATAAGACTCAGTATCTACAACTTCTGGGGACTTAGCATTTACATGCTAAACATCACTCTTCAGCTATTTGACAGGCCATTTAGCGATGTCCCTGAAGAAAATGGCCTTTTTTAAAATTTTATTTTTTGTTGATCATTCCCAAGGCAGCACATTCCTCCTTACCAGAAGGAAGAAAAAAAAAAAAAAAAAGTTTTGCAAAAACACTTGGCTGCAGCATTTCCCAAGAAGCAGCAAGTTCTGGTTAAGATGCTTGCAAACACTAGAGTTGACAAAACACAACACTTCAAGAAAGGTACTTCAGAGGTCCGCAGGTTTTAAATGTTGCACAGCACTTATGCATGTGGGTAAGAATATACACATGTATAATGGTGAGTATGGTATTTTTTTATTTATTTAAAGAAAGGCCCAGAGTGTGCCCCTTCCTCAGTTTTTCTAACAATGGATGGGGACTTTGCAGAGCTGGTACCAGCCCACCAGAGGGAAAAGCCCCATTTCTTCACAAGAAGTGAAGATGAGGTGGATACAAAAGGTGCAGGCAGCAGGAGAATATGCCAGGGGTTGGCTAGGGAGAGCAAAAAGCATTGTGATTCCTGGCAGGTCTCTGCATGCAAACCAGAATGATTTTTGCCACTGTGAGGGTCATGGGAAAGGGAAATTAAATAAGATAATTAAGACAGGAGAAGCCGAGGAGGAACATCAACACGTGTTTAAATTATTGGAAAGAAAGAGGAGAAATCACCAGTGCAACACTGTCAGGAGTAAGTCAAGTTTCAACTGTTAGTGACTTAAATGCTAGATGAAGGCCTTGTCTAAACACAACCGTTGCATCATTTTAATTCAAATCAATTAAAAACCTCCTTATAGTTACACAGGTGCAAAGCTCTTTGCGGTGCAAAGCTTTTTGTAGACAATCTTGTATCAGTTCACAACTGGATTAAGTGATTTACACGTATCCACAAAGGGTTGCACCTGCTTAATTAAACTGATTTTAAAATTATTTTAAACTCATGCCATTTTGTCTCTATGGAGACTAATAGACAGTTATTTTTAAAATGGATTAAACTTCAGATTCTCAAGGATAATTATGTGCAATAGTATTATGTTTTCTCTCATTTAAACAGTCATACATTTTTAAACAATGATCATCTGAGCACATAGGTGAAAACAAGCATCCTCCACCACATCAAGTTATGCTCAACTGTCCTACTTACATTGTAATATCCTTCAATTCAGGAAGTATTGTGTTGTTAATTTCTAAAGGCATCCTCAAAAAAATCTTAACACCAAATTTAGTAACTTGTTCATCTGCAGGACCACAAAGTTGGAAGGACTGCTTAAGAGATTTGTTTATTCACCTCAAACCTGAGCTGCTCTTCAAATGGCTTTCTAAACTAAGGTACCTACTCCTGTTAATAAACACTGCTGAATTGTTGCCAATAAAGTTTGGTGAAAAGTATGAATGGTTCCCACCATGAGTTTGTACTTCTGATTAATAATTTATTACCTGGATGCATCCATGTGCAGTTTTTTTCTGCACAAATTTTGTTCGCCATTCTTTCAATAGCAGACTGAACATCAGTGACACATGGTAGCTGCGTTGAGGAATGAGGAGCTCTCATCTGACATTTTCCTGTATGCAGTTCCACAACTTTCAAGATGCTCTGGTTTGTGCAAGCATAACATGAATTCTGCACTTGGCATTATCCCCTGAATAATTCCATTATTAAGGAAGCTTGAAAATGAAATAAGATTTTTTTTTTCCTTAAGGCATTTGGCTATTATTTTGCATGCTTAGAATAGGAAACTGATTTTCTATATGCAAAATGGTTCATAATCACTACGCAAAGTCAACTCCTCAGTCAATAATGTGAACATTTTAATGGGTTTTTGTGTTCAAAGAAAACACCACCACACACAGTGTAACAAATCAAACCAAATTACCTTAAAACAAATGGAAGAACACAAGAGGACAGGAGAGGAAAAAAAGGGTGGTGGTGGGGAAGATTAAAAAACTCTTTCCTCATCAAGCTATTAGTATGGGTTGAATGCAGTTTTCAGTAGACATGTTTTGCATCTCCTCTACAGAAATGTACTTTCCATTGCTGTCATGGCAGTATAGTATCAAAACCACTGAATCCTTCCATCTAACTGTAGGAGTCTATGAATTTCCATCTGTGTGCATTTGTTTGATCAATTTTATTGTAAGACTACTAAATCTTGTGTCATACAAAAATTCAAACAATATATTTACAGAAACATTAATAAAAGCTTTTACTAGAACTGTGCTTTTGCTGCCACTAAATTTCATTGCCCAAGCTCTGAGGTATTCAACAGTACAGACTTTTGAACGGTTTGAAAATGAATAGGCAACAATATCATTTGTTACCAACGACAAAGAAACACTTTACCATTAGTCAGCATTCAAATAAATCACATTCTTTCTGGGCTTGTCTATGCTCAAAAAATTGTCTGATTTAACTCTGTCAGTATAGTCAGAATGATATAACCTCCCTGTTGGATGTAAAAGTTATAGCACTGAAATTTAAAGTAAACACCATATAACCTTATCCACACCATGATCTGCAATAATTTTTAAATAAACAGATTCTCAATCAAGGAAATTTAACATTGATAATAAATTTTACGTTAAAAAAAAAGTTCCAATATACACATTTTTTTCCAGCTGATATGCATCATCAGTCCTTTTTGGCTCCTTAACATCTAGAAAAATGGTTGGGGCCGGGCAAGAAAAAAAGACAAAGGTATTCAATGTACACTACCATTTAAAGCAGCTCCTCTACTGCATCGTTAAGCTTGAACTGCTGTTACCAAAAGACAGGATCCCAACTGTGAGAATGGAAATACCACATTGCCATTTCAGAAAAGTAGATCAGGACTGAGCCTGTTGTAAAATCAGTCAACGCATGTTAGAAAACATTTCATAGTTGCAAATTTCTGGTCACATTTGCTCTTTGTTCATGAGCAAATTAAAAAAAAAAAAATCCTTCACTCGAAATGCCAGTTGGTCAGCTCATTAAAAAAGCCTCACTGACAACACTAGAAAAGGGGCAAATGTCTAATTTAGTTTATCTTGACAATATTATTGGCCTATTTTAGCAAGAAAGAACATGGTATTGAAAAGCAAACAAACAAACCCCGCCAAACAAAAACATAGTCTTTTAAAGCTAGATTCAGCAAAACTGAACCTCAAAATTTTCTGGAAGTTTTCCTAAGCCTTATTCTAAAAGAATACGTGAAATGGAGTCCTTTAGAAGCAACAGGATATCAAAGTGCTCATCTTAAAACATGCACACACCTTACGATACAATAACTCTGCTTTCAAACCCAGTGACAAAGTCACACCTGTTAACTAATGCACGGATTGAGGAAAAATAGTTCCATTCATTATAAATTGTTAAACAGAGCTTTCCAATAAAAGAACATCTTTAACAGAAAGGCTTCCACTTTGTTTACAGTGATGCATACTGTTTTCTTCCTCTGGCAAATAAAACAAAAACAGAGACAATAGCAAGGACTAATTAGAATGTTATTAGCCACCTAAGGCCCAGCATAGTCCCCATCGATATTAGTGAAATTGAACTGCAAATCTTCAGGACCTCTGAAGAGCCATGTTTGTGTATCAAAGGGAATGCCTGGAGCTCAGACAACAAAACCCAAGCTATTTAATTTCAAAAATACAGCCCTACATAAAAGTCACAAAATGAGTTGTTGGTGTAAACAGTGCCAACAGCCATATATTTGGGGTTTTTGCCTGTGCTTAGTATCATACTTCTTCTAAAAGCAGGCAGTCTCCTGCCATCTCAGAACAGAATGAAGGTCAGCAGGACCATTCAAAAAGCATGATTGCAAAACTTCACTAGCTTTCTATTTTCTTCACGTGCTTGTTATAACTGCAGGTGTCACAAAATATTTGAGGAAGTTACAAGACTCCCAAAACAGCATTTCATTATGAAAACTCCTAAAAGAGAAGTCACTTTAAAAAAAAAAAAAAAGCCAAGGCTTCCATTTGCCGGTCTCTGTACCAGACTGGAAGTGCTCCCCAGCAGAGGCAGGTGGCTACAGCGGGGCAAGGGCAGCAAGCTCACCGAGACCTCAGCCAGGCCTTGCCTCCAGCTACTCCTCCTAGCTGCCTGAGGGCCAAGCCCTAGCACGACGCTTGCTGCAGCCAACATGATTCCTATGGGGGTAATTAAACATTTGAAACAAACGGCTCAAAGGGGCGTGAGCCCCGAGGAGGCACACCATCGAAGAGCACGCTCCTACCATGCAAGACAAACAAAAGCTGGCTCGAGGGCTGAGAGGCGGGTGTCCGGCGCTCCACGCCAGCCCAGGGCCCCCCCCAGGGGAGGGAGGTGAGCCCCCGGGGCTCCCTGGGGACGCCTGGCGCCGCTGCTGCCTCCTGCTACACAGGCACACCCCGCCGCCAGCGGCGCCACACAGCTCCCCTGACAAGCAAGGAGCGTCAGAACCGTCGCCGGAGCCGTTACAACCATTGGCGCAACCCCTCGCGCGCTCAGGGGCTGGGGCACGCCCCCACCCCGCGGACTACGACTCCCAGCAGGTGCCGCGCCGCGCCGCGCAGCCCGGGTGACCCCCGCGCAGAGCACGCCGGGAGCGGTGCCGCCCCGCCGGCCCACACGCACTGCAGCGCCCTGGCACGGCGCCGGCGGCCGCCAGGGGTGAGCGCGGCTCCCGGGAGCGCCCGCGTGACTCGCACGCCTCGCTCCGATTGGAGCAAACCGCCGCCAGTCACCTCCGCCCCTCTTTTAGCCGCCCCCCCCCCTTCCCCAATAGCTGGCAGTGAGCGCAACCCACCCCCAGCGCGCTGCCACGCCTTCACCCCCGCCGCTCCCATTGGCTGCCTGGGCTCGCCCCGCCCCTTTTAAATACCTGTCGCTCTGTGACAGGTCGTCACGGAGTTCCTGTTAGACGGGCTACCGCGGGGATTGGTCCCTCCCCCCCGCCAGCCCCTCTTCCCCTCGGAGCCCCACCCCTCCCCTCCCCCCGTAGCTCCTCCCGCGCTGGAGGGCGGCAATGTCAAACCGCTCGCTCGGCGGGACCCGAGCCACGAGCCCTCGCGCCCGCCCGCCCGCTCCCTCCCTCCCCTCCCCTCCCCCCCCCCCCCCGCTCCCGCCGGGGTCCGCGCGCGCGCGGGGGGCGGCCGCAAGCCCCCGGCGCCGGCCGCGCGCCTGCCGCTCCCCCGCTCGGCCCTCAGCCTGCGCGCGCGCGCGGCCGCCGGCCCCGCCCCCCGCCTCGAGCCCGGCCCTCGGCCTCTCGGCTCCTCCCCCTCTCCGTCACTGGCCCCGCCCCCGGGCTCGCGCGCTGCACCGGCCTCCCGCCCCGGCCCCGCCCGCCCGCCCCGCGCCGCACTGGGATGGTGACGGCGGCGGCGGGAGGCAGAGCCCGGCTGAGCGAGGCGGCGGCGGCGGCGCGGAGTCAGTGAGGACCGCGGAGGGAGCGGCGGGCTCCGCCCCTCCCCTGCCGAGCCTCCCGCCCCCTGCCCTTCCTCCCGCTCCCTCCCCCACCCCTCCTCCGCCTCCTCCCCGCACGCGCCAGGCGGAGAGGCTGCGAGGGAGCCCCGGGTACAACATGGCGGAGCACTCGGCCCCCGACAACAAGCACAAACCCGCCGCCAACTCCGTGGCGCTGCTCAACAGCCGCGCCGGGGCGGGCGGCGGCGGCGCGGCGGCGGCGGCTGCCGGCGGCCCCCCGGCGGGCGGAGGCGGCCTGTCGGGGGGCCTGTCGCAGCCGGCGGGCTGGCAGTCGCTCCTCTCCTTCACCATCCTCTTCCTGGCCTGGCTGGCCGGCTTCAGCTCCCGGCTCTTCGCCGTCATCCGCTTCGAGAGCATCATCCACGAGTTCGACCCCTGGTGAGTCCCCGCCGGACGGGACGGGACCGGGGCGGCGGGAAAGCCGCTCCCTCACGGGGCGCGCCTCAGGCGGGCGCCGCGCCGTGAGCCCCGGCGGCGGAGGTGGTGGTGGTGGTGGGGGGGCGCCCCCCAGGCTTCCCCCGCCGCGGCCGTGGGGCCGGCGGGGGGCCCCCGCCGCCTGCCCCCCGCTCCGCCACTTCGCGAAGTTGCGCCCTGCCTCTTCCCCCGGCCGCCGGGCGGAGGGAGCCGAGAGCCGCGGCCGCCCTGGGAGGGAAGGGGGGAGGGAGGTAGGGAGGGAGGCGGTGCGGACGGGACACGCGGTGGCGGGCCGGGGGGAGCCCGAGGGGTCGCGGTGCGCGGGGGCAGGCGTGAGGGGCCGCCGCGGGGCAGGGGCCGGCGGGGAAGGGGAGCGCCGGGAGCGGGTGGCGGTGCCGGGCGCTTTGGTGTCCCCGCAGGGCGGGAGGGAGCGCGGCGGTGGCGGCGGAGGAGACCTCGGGGACGGGGAGGCGGCCGTTCCCCCGGATCCGGCGGAGTTGTGCGGGCTGGAGGCGGTGGAGTTGCGGCAGGACTCTCCGCCGCCCTGCCAAGGGGCGCGGGGAAAGTTGTGGCAGGGAAGCGGGGTGCCAGGCGGGAAGCGGGGGCTCCGGCGAGCGCCGGCGTAACGAAACAGTTGTACCAAACGTGACCGACGGCCGGGTCCAGGTCCTTCTGTCGCGGCGCTGGTCTCCGGATGGGCGGCTTGGCTGCTCGGAGTGGTCTTTCCTAGAGCCCTTCTCGGCCGGGGAGGGAGGAGGGTGAGGAATGCGCTGCAGGAAGTAATCTTCGTGAAAGTGACTTGAGGGATTACAGTGAAATGGGTGACATTGATTTACTGCCAGGTGTTTCAGAGCTGCGTTTCTGAGCCCAAGGACTTTTGCTGTTTCCCACGCATCTTGATTCTTCTAAAGATTGCTTTCCCTCCCGTAGAAGCTGTCTGTTCTTTTCCCTGTTGGAGGGGACCGAAACCATTTTATGTATGAGATCAAGAAATGCTGCACTCGTTCCTTGCAGCAAGGCGAAGTGAAAGATGACGGGACTTGTGGGGCAGTTTTTTTAATGCAAAAACGTGACAATGAATTTTTATATTAGTAGCTACTTCATCCTAGGAATCCGTGGGGTTTTTTTACAGCTTTAACTAGGGTAAGCGGCAGATGACTTTAGAATAATGAATTCTATGTTTTTAATTTAAAATTTTGTGTCTTGAGCCTTATTGTTAATCGCACGAAGGAAGGAGATGCTTCGTTTTGAAATGCACGGTAGATACTCTGTGTTAAACTTAATCTAAAATTGTCACTGAAATTGTACTTATCTGCAAAGCATGCACTCCACTTCCATAGTTTCAAAAGCACAACTTCCTCTTTTCTGGTTGGTTTTTACCCCCCTCGCTCCCCCCCTCAATGTAATCCATTCACAAATCATGGCTCAGAATAGTGGATAGAGAACAAGGAATTGCTTTGTTTTTAAATGCTGTCTGAAGTAATACACACTTTGTGATGTGAAAGCCAAATATCTCCAAATATCTTCAAAACATCAAGTAATTGCCCGTCATTTAAGTGTTTTTCTGCAAACACAAATGAAGGAATGCAAACTTTCAATTAATAAACTTAACAACGGGGGGGAGCACAGTTAGTTAAACACATCTGCAATAGGGCTATGAACCCAGGGTTGTATGCCATGGAGTAGTTCTCAGGTTCTCCTAATCTAAATTTAAGCAAAAAGGCTTTCCTTTCTATCATGGAGGAAACTTCTTTTATTAAGTATACAACCTACTTTTTTTTACAACTTTATCTGATTTTTATAATCATCCTTGTTAGATAAATGGAAATATTACAGGGTTGAATTGCATAACTTTTGTTATTAAGCCTCGAAGGACATAAAAAAAGGAGTTAAGTTCATAGCCATGGCATGGTTGTAAAGATAAACTTCTGGTTTAAGCAGTGTATAAGTTGATGCAAAGTCATCTTCCTGAGTATACAAACAGAAGGCATTGCTGCCTGTGCTGCTGTATGTACCTTTGCTAATTAGAGAATAGATGAAGTTGACAAAACTCATTGATTTTAATGCAGGTCTGTGAGAAGCAGTTGAAATGTCAAGAATCATGCCAGTGTCATGTTGCTGCATGCCAGAAATGGTAGAGGCAAATGCACTTAAGTTAATTAGTAGGAAAGAGAACCTAAAATGGTAGAAACTGTGGAAAAACAAAGGGCTTTCTCTACTGCAGCAGCAATATTGGTGGAAAGAGTGAAAAATCATGTTACTCCTAAATACTGTTGAGTAGCTAGGTAGAAATGGTTTTTCACAGTTGTAAGGGTCTTACAAGTCTGAATCTAATGTGGAAAAGGAGCTTATGAAAAGAGATTAGAAGCAGTGCTCTATTTTTATTTTTTTTTAACCACTTCTTTAGCAGCTTGTCCAGGTAAACTGGATTTTTTTTTTTCCCCCCCAGGACAGTGGCCATAGTCTTTGCTGGTGGAACAGTTCTGTAGTTTTGTCCATTCCTTTGGCTTTTTCTGTCAAGCTTGCATAGGATATCTGGCAATGTCTTGATGTGTCACCTATTCTCTAGTATTCGTTTTGTGATCAAGAGAGGAGGCTGAGGTATATTTGATAAAATGAGGAGCATTAGGCAAATCTATTATTCTTTTGAATGGAAAAATATTGTTGCCTCTGAGGTGCAGAAAGCTTTCTCACTTAGGAATCCCGTTTTCTGGTATGGACATAATAAATGTAGGAGATCTGGGGTGGGAAGAAAGGGAGATGTGCCTTGGGTTGTCTGCATATTAATTGAATCAGATACTACTTTTTTCTAACATCCCTTTGAAGCTGCATTTCTGACAGTAAATTTAGATTTTGATTCGGGGGTGGGAGGTTTGCTTGTTTTGTAAAATTAGCCTCTGAGACTTACTCCAGTTGGCATGTCTTCCAGAAATGACCCAAATGTAGTACAATAGGCCAAGGCAGTAAAAAGAGGACAGCTTTTGCTTTTGATCTCCATTATAATACAATGCCTGTGTGAGGAAAAAACAAACTGGTATTTTGAGGTCACCACGCTGTCACTTACAAACTTGTAACCTGTGCGTCATTACTGGGATTACTATTTTTTTTTCCATGCTGAATACCTCTTTCTGTAGTATTGACACTTTATTTTTATTTATTTCTCATATCTTGTTTACTTTCCATACTTGAGCTAGTCCAGAGACTCTGAAAAATGCACGTAGTTTTTGGCAGCTCCTAGGTCAGGTGAGCTGATACATGAAGTCGGTCAGCATTGACTTTAAACTGTGCTATTGACAGGCCCCCAGCATTTAACTTCCGGGTTTCATTATCAGGCCAAGAACTTGAAACATGGACAGTGATGGTACATTGGGATGGACAGGTTTCATGTCTGAAATTTGGTTCACCTGTTGGCTGGTTTGGTAGCTGGGTGGACCAAGAGCATAATTTCTGTGCTATGTACACACAAATGCACAGTGAGAGCTTTTCATGAAAGTAACAACAGCGTGTTTAACTCAGTTGTCAAGCGAGGTCGTTCTTTCTGTCAGATGTTGCCTTAAATGCCAGCACGGCTGCTGAACCAAGGCAACCAAAATTATGGAGTGCTTGGACAGGGACTACTTTCTATGCCCTGGTTTGTCTAAAGTACAGCTCCAGCATGCCCGTATGCTATTTCATTTGGCTGCTTGTATCATATATATATACATAATAATTTATATATGTGTGTGTATGTATGCATCCATGTAAGGTAGATATATCTAGCAAGACCGTTGCATCCTGATCCTGCTACTAACTAAAACAGTAACAACCTTTGGTACGTCAGTAGTCTTCAGGGAGTGCTATCAAAGTAGTAATATTCATTCTGTTTGCACAGTTATTACTGTTAAGTCACACATGTGAGAACTGTATCTGAATCATTAATCATATCCCATGACATTAGATCAAACTTTTGTCCTTCCCTGAGAATTTTAACAGCTAGCTAAACACCAGATTAACACTGGTTACCTTAGGAGTGAAAGCACTGGCTTAAACTGGAATGCAGAAGCTCTTGTGTCTGAGCACGAGACCCTCTCTGTACCAGTTTGCATGTGCAGGATGGAGCACCAGTGTCATCTCTGTCAGTTACATTTGCCTACTTGCTCCTGCCAGGAACATTGTCTCCTACTGTCCTGCCAGTTCCTGGTACTGAACAGCACTAGCGCAATCTTATATACGTCTTTGCCTCTTCCAAACCGACATCATTGATCGCTCAAACCGCCAGCTTTTTAACTGTCATCAGGGTGACTGTTGTTTATCGTACCTCACTGAGGTAACATAATTGTGCTAGTGGGAAGTACGGTTTATATATATGATAGCAATCCGCTTTCTCGTCGCTGATACCATCATCTACCATTAGTGGACTTTGGTGAATGGGGATGAGCTGGTGAAAATAAACATAAGGTCGGTGTCATTGCTTGCATTTCAGAGGCAGACAGGTTAAAGAAAGTTAGGATTTTATCTTGGCCACAGCCAAAAAGACAGGTTTTGCTAGGCTCAAATCATGTTTGCTGTGTTGATTCTTGAGCTGTTAGGAACTTTTATCATTCATGAAGACTTAAATTAACACCTATAAATATGATATGAAAGCTTCATTAAAATACAAAGTGTGACTCAAGTGAACGTTAGAAGTGGTGTATGGAATTGATCGAACACTGGAGGTTGTGTAAATGTATTGATTTTGTTGGGGGAGAGTAAGGTTGTGGGTTTGTGTTGTAGTTAGCTGATCTGATGGTTGCCTTTTGGAGTAGGAGTTCTTCTCTGTCACCCACTGTGCAGTCCTGCATTTTTCTTTGTGCTTGCTCTAAAGCACTCATGGTGAGTTGATTCATTGAGGTAAATTGTCAAAATACTGTAACATTCTAGTTCCCTGAGTCTGCCCACCATCAGTTTTCATATTGCAGTTTAGTTTCTTATTTTTGAGGAAGAATATGAATGCTACGAGGGAATGTAAATAGCAACTGATTTTAGAGGGTAAACTGGGATTGAGTGATAGGGTGGAGACACGCATACATATAAAAACAGAGCATGTTAAGACACTGGAGCAACAGGAGTGACAAAAGAAGGGGTATGTAGCAATCAATGAGTACCTTAAGCTGGTGTTTGGGGGGGGGGGGGGCAATTCACGTAAAGAGGATGATAGTGTTGATAATCTCAATTAATGATGCTCAGTCTGTAGGCTGCGGTCAGATGTGGCCCACCAGACAGTTCATCTGGCCATTGCTTACCTGGCAGCGACTCTTCTTGCTGGGCAAATAGACAGCAGATTGCATAGTAAATGCGTTCTCGAGGGGCGGCAGCCACTGTCATCTCCAAACTGCTGTCTTTCTGGAGGCTTTCAGCCATCATATAATCTTGTTGAAGGTGAGTACATGAATGTGGATCTGTTTAGGAAACATTTCCCACTCACTTTAGGATTCTTTTCCAAAATGCTGCCTTTTGTTTATAATCTTTGACAGCTTCCAGACCTTGGGAAAGCATTTGATTCCAGTCCAGCTTGAATATAATCACTTTGGATTGATTTTGAGATGTTGCAAACATCATGAGATTCTTATTAAAAACTTACTACAGTATCTTCATTCACAAGCTTTTTGATTCTATGAAATTAGAAGTATTCTATTTATTTCTATTTTATAGGAATATATTTTTAAATAATGTGTACTTACTGTTAATGATCAGTTGGATAAGTATTTTGTGACTTTTTTCTAAATGTAAGATACAGGCATGTTACACTTGAATGATGAAAGTTGTTTACACTCTAGTAATACTAATAATTTTAGCAGGATTTCAGGTAGCCAGGTAGCTTAAACTCCTTTCTGCCATTTTATTATAGTAGGAAGAATATTCTAGCACAGTCTCCAAATCTGATTTAGCAGGGCCTGTGTGTTCATGAAGGGCAAATTTAGAATTTTTATGTTACTATGTTATGCCTGCCAGGTATCTTCCCCTTTCCCCCTTTTTAATGAGGAAGACCCAGATCAGGCATCTTTCTTGATCACTTCTATTGCAATATGACATGGGTTGATAAACTCGGTTAGCACAGGTCAGTCTCTGGCTTTTGGGGCTTTCTGGATTATAAGATAATAAATCCTGTGTGTCCGGGGACTTGAACAGCCTTTCCTTGTTTAGGTACTTGGAGGGTGCTGTTTTAAAGCTAAGTAAACTTTTCTAGAAGGTTGATATGGTGTTAACAGTCAAGAAGATGTGCAGTTGACTGTACTGAACTTTTCTACTAATTAGGAAATTGCAGAAATAGGTAAATATTAGAAATTTAATGGAACGAGGACAATCTGATAACATCGGACAGAGTTGAAGGCGTAGCGGAGACTATGGTTTGTGAGTGGGGAGACCTCAGGCTAGATTTGATCAGTTAGACTGATACAGCTGAAAAGCTGTTCACCGTGTAGGCTCATAGAGTAACATTTGTGTAAGAATCAAACCTCTGCTCCACCTCTGCTATTGTTTCTACCATCTTTACTTAGCAGGTAGTGTTTCTTTCCTCACTTGCACAGCTATTAATGGGCATGGAAACCTCATCAGACTTCATGTGGGTGCAGTAATGGGGTTATGCATGAGAGGGTAGGAGGGCCAGTGTTCCTAAGAGGTGCAGAGTATGGTTGAGTACAGCAACTATCTCTGCAGTTATCTTTTGGAAAACATAAGATGTGAGACAGAATGCTTGCAAAGTGTTGACCCTTTTATTGATTTGTGGATAGCAGAATGAAACTTGAAAAAGAAAATGTATCAGAATGTTTTATGTAGGCTGGGTCGAACTGAACTGGCCAGTTCACCTTTTAATGCCATGATTTTTTTTTTAAACGGTCTTCAGCAAATACTCACAAACACTTGACTAGCTAGAGCAAATGCTATAATGAAAATCTTTGAATGGACTTTTCTTGGCAGATATCCTATTATTTGAGCAGCTTAATATGTTCTGTTTTTTAAACAGAAATTTGATTTGATTACATAGGGTTAGGGTGGTTTATAAAGGTTACCTTTTGCTTCCTATCATAATTCTCCCTCTAATAGTCTTTGGTTTTGGCAGCCTGTAATCCTAATACTCATGGTTTTAAATCTGTGTCATGTTAAACTGGTGGGGGAAGGGGAGAATAAAAATTTTGGACAGTAAAGCTAGCAGGAAAATTCAAAATCCTATAGGTATTAATAGCTTTTTTAAATGGTTTGGGGGTAGGCTGGGTTTAGGGAGGTGTCTTTGCTGTTCCAAAAGGATCTCTTCTGATTCAGTCAGGTTATTTCCCATTTAACGTCTATCTGTGCATGTGCTGCAGAGTTTCCTCCTTAATTTTTGAAAATTCCGTTCTTGCAAGCCCTTTGAGGTACATTTGTACTGACATTTAGGGCTAATCCTGAGGGCTTCTTTCTGCTTAGCAGAGCCATTAAAGCTGCTGCTTTCAGAGCCTGTGGAGCCTGCACCCTGTAGCGGGGCATGTGCAAGATGTCTTTATTACTATTGACTTCTTTAGCAAAACTTCTTCTAACCATCAGTCTTACTACTTGCTTGGAGAACAAAGTGAACTTAGGATAAGTATTAGGACAAGCATTGCTATAGCCATTCTGTGCTTTACCTCTGCAGTAAATTTCATAGTATGTCCAACGGATAGACTTCATTTCCGGCCCTGTAGCTGAGCAGAGCTTGTGATCATTATCTGAGCTGTTGCTGGGAGTCAGGCTGAGGTATTTTTAATGTGGGTGGCTGGTAGGTCTAGGCTTGAGAGGTACCATGAAATGGATCCTAATGCTGCACCACACCTTATGTAAGTTGAAGCAGCCGGAGGAATGAATTTAAGGACATAGATACAAACGAAATAGATCGGTTTCTATATTTCTCAACTTATTGCTGCTTTCCCAGGGTAAAAGCTCCTTTGGCATATGGAGGATTAAATGCTTCCTATACTTTGAAAGTTCTTGCTATGAAGTGAGGCAATATCCCTGTGCTTTAGAAAAACAAATGGTCTATTTTAAACAAGGAGTAGCTGAGTGTTTGTCTATGAGTGCTTGTAAGAGCAGGAAACTGTGTTTAAAATGTCTGTCTGCTATGGGAGACCCAAGTCCAGTATCAGATGCTACTTTTTAAAGAGCCCGTCTAATATAAATGACTGGGGTATGTGGACTGTAATGATAATTACTTCCGGGTGTTACAGTGCTTATCATATAATTTTCTACGGCAATTGATTTATATGGGTTGTGTTAGTTTGGTAGGTAAAGAGCATGTTGGAGTTCTGTTCAGCTGATAATCCATGAAGACAGAATTGCAAAACACCTTTTCAAAACTTCCCTCACTTAAAACAAACAAAAAAAACCCCTTGAGAAGCTGTGTTGCAACTGAGGATGCGAGTTTGGTTTGATTATCGATTTTTGGTGGTGTTCTTAATGGGATTGCTGTTATCTTCTAGACTGTTTTACACAGTATTATTTACATCTATTTAAAAAGAGTGGCTCACTGTATGTATAGGCACCATCTATCCTGTTTGTTGAATAGTAAATGGATTTTGCAGAAGGGGAAAAATAGCATGTAATTATGTAATTTTAAACTGTTCTAGTGCACGTGGCTGGGCAGCCTACATTTTGTGAGTTCTTTGCTTAATTTTTTTCAGTCTCTGAGTTCATTTTTTGCAATTGTTACACTATAAGTGGTAGCTAATTTCTTTAACTCCAAGGAGTGTGATTTTATTCCGATCTTCCCAATAGATGGATATTTTAAGGAAATCTAGGTATGGAAAGCACCTGTTTGAGGATGCAACTGACTGGGAAGACCACACGTTGAACAGAATACTTGTGTGCTATAGCCAGAGGATTTGAAAATACAGCAATGCATTTTCTTGATGCAGAAGCAAAACATAACAAAACAAGCCTACTTGTTCTGAATACTTTTCTTTATGTTTATCCAGCCTTTTTTTTCCTGTAGTCTATTGCATGTGTCAAATGTTCTTCCTTCCTATTCTAAACTTATCCCAAGTAGCATTTGGAAGTTCAGTTGAATAACTTAAAATTTCATAAATATTGTTTGGAATGTATATCTTGTAAAAGGCAGTTTCATCTTCGTGGTTGAAGTATTTAACGTTTATCATTTGGGTATTAAAGGCCTTTAAAATGCCTTTAATTCTTTCTCTGGCAATAGATAACATGCCTTAAAGTTGCAATTCTTCTAATTTAGAAAGTCAGCGAAACAAAATTGGAGCTTTGGCATTATTATATTGATGTTAACAACAGCAGTAAAAGGGCATCTCTTTGGCTTGCTTTACTGTAGAACAAGAGTAGTGAAAGCCAGTGCAGTGTTTGAGTTTTCCAAGACGTTGTGTAATGCTGCTGTTTTGACTATTTTATCTTACACAGGTGACTAGAATGATTTATCTAATGTCAAATGTCTGAAGTAATATTTGAAAAATTGTTGTATATGTCTCACAATTCATTTTACTCTGTAACAGTTTTAATCTTTCATTTGCCAAATAGAAAATGGATTTTGACACTGGAGGGACTACCTTAAACATTTGCAACAGTATCTTAATTTGTGATGTCTCAGGTTAGCTAGTAATGACAAATGTAATTTTTCTCCTATGGCTAAACATGTTCAGGAGCCAAGGAATTTTTAGTCCTTTAATTTTGTAATCCACTGCTACTTCACCAATGGTCCCCCCACTCTCCCACAGCAAAGCCCAATTTTTGCTTGGGAGAAAACTGGATTATGTGTTTTGTGTCAAATATGTCATGCTTGTAATTATTTCATCACTGAATTTTATTTTCTAACTTTTGCTTTAGTAAGTCAGCTTCAGGGTCCCTTTTTCCTTATGCCTCCATCATACTCTAGTTTCAGCACAACATTCTTATCTATACACATTGTCATTTTGCTTTTTGGTATTATGTTCTATACAGTGTCATCTGCTGTCTTCTTTCAGGGCTATCTTCAAGAAGAAAAAGCCACAGAACAGCTTTAAACGTTAGCTGAATGGTACTTTTACCTGGGAAGTTAAGCAGTGTTGTCTTCTATCTCATTATCTAATATGCTGTGCTGGAGTACCCGTGAATATCATTTGCTCATTGGAAAACACATGGAAGATGATTCCGAAGGTTCCTTCGAGAACCTCCAAGAAGCTACTGTGGCTGATAAGATGGTGGTTCGGAGTGTTTTGAGTAAAACCTGACTCTGAATACCTACAATATGACAAGGTGCTGCTAAGCTTGTCTTCACCAGTATTAATTGGCTGTATTTGCATCTAATCAAGTGGAGCTGTTCTCCTGAATTTCCCATCATCTGTTGGACATTTCCTGGGATAGTTTTCTGCTGTGTTAACAAGTTAAGGCAACTCACAGAAATCTGATAAGCACAGGTGTTGGGATCTGCAGCTGGATACAGGGAAAGGGAAACTCCCCTTTTCCAGTGGCAGTGGGCTACTATATTGGCACATCTTGTACCCTGATTCAATCTCAAATATCCATGAGTTCTCTGACCAACAGGCCATGGATTATTGAGGGGTGAACATATCAATAGTTTCTGCTAAAGCTCTTCTGCTGTGCTGTAACTGTTTAAAAGTCTTGCCAGAAATAAGATTGTCATTGCTTAAATGGTTATATGGGATGTTTGGGATCTAGAGCCAAATCCCTCTTGAATCTGGAAGGCTAACTCTACTTTTCTAATTTAAATGCGCATTTGTGGAGAGAGAGTTGAGAGGGCATATGGTCTGGTGGGGATTGAAGTGTGAAAGGTCCTGGAACAGGTGATTTAATTCATGTCTGGAGAATGAGGAGAGAGAAGATTTAGGATTATGTTGCTGAAGAACTATCCCTTGAGAACTTTTGCTAGGTCCTTCCCAGCAGCTCTCACATATCCCCTGCAATACACCTGTTTTCAGCGCCACCGGAACTGCAGCTGATCCTCTTGCTTCAGTATCCTTCTTTCCCCATTCCTTTTCATGAGCAACCAGATGTTCATTTTACCGTACCCCATTTTATATGGCAGTGGGGGAGAAGGGGAAGGCAACACTTGTTATTCAATAAAATGGCATTAGGAATTAAGCTCATCCCTTTTACTGTTCCTTAATATAAAACAGAAGGGCTATAGCTAACAAACTGTATAGTAAGGTAGCCAGCTGGTCAAGGAGTGATGTGTTTTGGAAAGGATGTGCTCCTGGACATACGATAGACAAGGCAATGGTGGGTGTAGTCTATGAATATTTCCATAATAGCCTTTGTGGCAGAAGGGCATCACGGCTTCAGAGTGTAATATTAAGCCTAGCTCATCTTAACAGTATTCCACCACCTCCACATTTTTATTATATTTTCTTTTTTTTTAAAGCCCCTTTAAGGTCACTTCTAAATACGAATTGGATTTTACTGAAGTAACAGAGTAGCACAGTGAAATAGTTTGATAGCTACAACATAGTAAGACTAAGCAATACCAGAAATTCCATCACGTAATGAGAAAACAAACATATAACTTTAATTTCACATTGTACATGGCAGGAATGTAATATTAATTATAAATACTGTCTTAAATGCTGAGCATTGTAGTCACTGCAGTACACTTAATTTGTAGTGTTTCTGTGAGGATACCTAAAAAAAGGCAAATAACATTTTGTTATTACGGTTTTGTGTTTCTTGTGCATAGTCTTTAAAGAAACGTTGGTAACCATTAAGTACAATTCTTAACAGGTTGAATTAAATTCAGTGAAAACTTGCCTTTTTTTTTTAATTTGTTTAGACTTATTTGAAACAGTATAAAAGATATAAAATAAATGTAGTGGATAACTGATTTTAAATTCTGCTGGCCATATTTATTTCAGAATAAATCAGACATTGAAAATAGATCAAGAATGCAGAATATAGTTAGAAAGATAAACTCCAGTCTGTGTATTGTAGGGAAGGATAAAGACCACTTTCTGTTGTCATCTACTTTCCTGGTCTTTGTTTATTTTATTGGTGACATCCTATTCCCACATCAATTTCCTCCAGTGTGAGAATATGCAGTCACTTTGCAACAGCTGGAAGTCTTTCTGCCCTCAGCTGGAGGCCACCATCCCTTCTGTTGGACTGTACTAATAGATCATGTGAGTACTCCTAATCTGCTTCAGAAAAAAATCAGGTGAAATAGTTTAGATCATTTTTAGAGTGGTTTGCTTTTTAGTTGTGATTCCAGCTAATTTATCTGAGTTGGGCACCGAAGCGGATTAGGAGTGCTTCTGCACTCCTTTTAACAAGCAAAGCTCAGTTGAGGGATAACCGCCACAGTTAAATTTGGGTGAGCATGTAATTCAGTACAAGGCATGCTGGAGTTATGAATCCTCCTTTCCTGCTCCCCCCCCCCCCCCCCCACTTTGGCACTTTGGGCTATATTCATGCCTTTTTCTTTTCAGCTTTATTTGATTAGGGCATAATTAGATCTATCTCTAGGTTTCTGCAAACCCTAGGCATATTGTTTGGTTTGTTCTGCAGATAGCTATATATGTATATCTATATACGTACATACCCACAGTGGAAAATTGCCTGATCCCTGCTACATGCCTGATGAATGCAATATTTGTCTATTTATGTCAGGTTACTGAAGGGTTAAGCAGAATTTGAGCAGACATATTTAAGTTAAATAAAATTAGATCTTTAACATGGCCTCAATAACTGGACAGAAAATGTTCACGTTAGACCGTCTGTTTCTGCTCTAATGATGCTTTGTATGATCCACTCTGAAACATTAATTTTTATTTTTTTCAGCATTCATTGTAGTAAAAAGTAAGTCAATATTGCGACAGATGGAGCTGAACAGGTGCTCTATGAGAGGTCCAGCTTCTTGGACTAAACAGAATCTACATAGAGAAAGGACAATGGAAAGAAGGCCTAGTCAGAGAATTCAGGTAACTGAGCTAGTTGCAGGAGGAAGAATGGCAGATGCATTAAGAGATGTACTAAAAAGGAAATATTTAAGGAATATTGGATGAAACACTACATTATTTTAACTTGTTAAACTGCCTTAGACTGCTGACATGCAACCACAACACTGTGGATTCTTTTAATTTCTGTGAGCTGACAAAAAACTATGTTCACATAATCTGTACAGAGTGGCTTGATATCTAATGTCCAATTCTGGCTGGACTTACTCTTTCTAATGTTATACAGAAGTTCAAGCAACAGGCTGTTGGTTATTGAGGGGTGAACACAATAGTTTCTGCTAAAGCTCTTCTACGGTGCTATAACTGTTTAAATGTTGTGCCAGAAATAAGATTGTCGTTGCTTAAATGATTATATGGGATGTTGGGGACCTAGAGCCTTTCTAAGGGTCCTGTTTACTTTTCACTATGTCTTGTATTTTACAGGGTAGAAACTGTCTGCCAGGCCACCTTACATCCAGGCTGATTCCTGAAATTTCACTAATGGGAAGTGATTGTGAAGTTGGTTCAACTCCATTTTGGTGTAGCTAGTGCTTCCATAGTTGCCACTGCATTGTAGCATACAGATGGCTTTATTATGTAATAGAGATGATGACTGTGCCACATACTGCCAAATAGTTAAAATATAATTAAAGTATCTACAATGAATAAGAAATATCCTTTATTTTACTCAATGTTTCAGGCTATTATAAAAATTAGTATTCTTTTCTAGGTACATATTAGATCATCCTACAGTATAGCAGGTCATATGCTTGAGATCAGTTTAATAAGAGTCCACTATAGTTGCTCAAGTGTTATAGGTTGCTTTCTTCTATAGTAGAAGACCATGAAAGAAGCAGCTTGGGAGCAAGCCGTCCACTGTTCCCAGTCACTTCTTGTGAAGCAGTCATGTTCGGCCCATTGATTTCTAGTATCACATTTCTCATGGAAAGAATATTTTGCTGCTGAAAATAAATTATTCAGCCAATTGCCTTTTGAATTCCTTTCTGCTGACCAGATCCTCATGTACCCGCCTCTAACTTTGAAAGTTCTGAAATTAAGCTGCCTCCATCATGTTAAAAACAAGTACAGCATGAGTCTGTTTCATGCGGAAGAAACATCCTTCTTGAACATATTCTTGAATTCAGTGCAGAGCCTTCAGAGTTGCAAGATGCAAGGCTAACGCACCACAGAGTAGCCCAATAACACTGAAAAAAACATACATAACACTATAGGGTCTTTTGAGTTTCTGGTAGTTAATACTGGATTGAGCAGAGAAGTGATGCCTCTCAAGAAGCTGATGCTGTCAAAAGATATGGAACCAATCTTGCCATCAGTATTGACGCCAGTCATAGTGTAGTATCTGCAGCGAAGTATATGTCCAGTAGGGAAGAAAATGAGCATTCAGTTTTCACCTGTAGGAATTTCAAATTATTCTGTTTGCATCTTATCATTGAAACCTCTTGGGAATTTTGACTGTCCCAAGAAAAAATGGCATCATCGCTGTCGTCTTAGGTCTAAAATGTTGTTAAATGTTATGAATGGCAGACTTCACTGGTGAAGTCTGTCTTTTAGTATTGATACAACTAACTCTTTTCTTAATAATTTGCCTTGAGACATGAAATAGACAGAAAAAAAGTAATGAAAAAAGCCTAATAGGCATCAGAGGAGGTGTCTGAAACTGTAGGCAGATACACGCCCACTACAGTGATGATGGGAAGCATATTGTGGCTTCAGATGTGGTATATTGTGTGAAAAGTATAAGCTGCGGTCATGGAATGCTTTAAAAAAGCTTGCAGCTCTTTAGCAAAAACATTGAAGATGCCCAGGGCTCTCTGAAGAAGTTAGAGTGACTGTATGCTCCCTGTAGAATTTCATATCATTAAACTACTGGCAGCATGCAGTTCCTGATCTTAGCACTTGCTAAGCGTGACACCTTATTGCAGGCAGTGAAAATACCATGCCAAGTAGTAGCAATAGGAATGCTGTAATCCTTCTTAAACACACTGGGGACGTTCTGATATTCTTAATGGTTATTCTATAACCATTCTGGTATTCTTCAGGATTTCCATTGAGCATGGTTGAATGTTGGACCTGAAAAAATATGCGCCTTTCTGGTTGTGCCATCCAGCTTCCTTTTTTTTCCTGGGCTTTCTACTGTTCTTCCCCATCAGGGATTATTCTAACAGTGTTACAAGCAGGAGGAGTTCCATTGCTCGGCTGGATTCTAGGAACGGAAACTTCTTCCCCCTTTGACTCAGAATTTCCATCTTTTCTGAAGTTAGGTGGCCACATCACTGCAGAACTTCCTGCCATTTTATTATTTCAGCATACTAACTATCCTTCGTGTAATAAAGGAGTCTTCGCCACATTTTTCTGAGTGAGTGTGTTTGTTTAGGATTAGGAAATCTGAAATCAAAAGCAGGATCATGGCCAATTTTGAACCTGAGGAAACTCAGAATGATAGTACTTCTGCCAGTTCTCTTATCAAACTTTAGACTTCTGGTTGACAGTCAACTTGCAGGTTGTGTATATCTCTTTTCAAAAACGGCTCTACTTGCAACAAAACTCCTAAAGATCAGTTGGGCCTCTCTAAAGGTAGGATACCCTTGGGAGCTTTCACCAAATACTTGATATTAGCTGAGGCTTATCTCAGAATACAAAGAGTAATTACATATTCATATATTTTGAGATAAAATCATAAAGACTAAACCATCAAAAATTCCATATTGAACCCCCTAAAAACGACAGAATTAGGACAATATTAAACTCTACATCGGCCAAAGGTTGTTTTTTTTTTTTCTTTCTGGTGGACTTGACAATAATACTCTTTTTCAATCAACTTCAGTAAGAACTGTGCAAACATGTTCCATGTTTCTTGTGAAAGACTGGGTAGAGTTAATGTGTTCGTGACTCCTGGGTGTTTGTTGTCCAGTGAGGTGCAGAAGTTCCAGTCAAGTGTGCAAATTTGTATTGGGTTTGTGTGGCACGGTTTTGGGAGCAGGAGGGCTACAGGGGTGGCTTCTGTGAGAAGCTGCTACAAGCTTCCCCTGTGTCAGATAGAGCCAAGGCCGAGCCCATCAGCAACAGTGGTAGCGCCTCTGGGATAACATATTTAAGAAGGGGGGGGGAACCTGCGCAATTGCAGCCGGAGAGAGGAATGAGAATACGTGAGAGGAACAACTCTGCAGACACCAAGGTCAGTGAAGAAGGAAGGGGAGGAGGTACTCCAGGCGCCGGAGTAGAGATTCCCCTGCAGCCCGTGGTGAAGACCATGGTGAGGCAGGCTGTCCCCCTGCAGTCCGTGGAGGTCCACGGTGGAGCAGATATCCACCTGCTGCCCCTGGAGGACCCCACGCTGGAGCAGGTGGATGCCCAAAGGAGGCTGTGACCCTGTGGGAAGCCTGTGCTGGAGCAGGCTCCTGGCAGGACCTGTGGACTGGTGAAGAGAGAGGAGCCCGCGCTGGAGCAGCTTTGCTGGCAGGACTTGTGACTCCGTGGGGGACCTGTGCTGGAGCAGTCTGTTCCTGAAGGACTGCACCCCATGGAAGGGATCCACACTGGAGCAGTCTGTGAAGAACTGTAGCCCATGAGAAGGACACATGTTGGAGAAGTTTGTGGAGGACTGTCTTCCGTGGGAGGGACCCCATGCTGAATCAGGGCAAGAGTGTGAGGAGTCCTCTCCCTGAGGAGGAACGAGCAGGAGAGACAACTGACCACAACCCCCATTCCCCATCCCCCTGTGGCACTGGCAGGGAGGAGGTAGAGAAAATGGAGTAAAGTTAAGCCCAAGAAGAAGGAAGGAGTGAGGGGAAGGTGTTTTAAGATTTGGTTTTATTTCTTGTTATCCTACTCTGATTTGATTGGTTATAAATTAAAGTAATTTCTCCAAGTTGAGTCTGTTTTGCCCATGACAGTAACTGGTGAATGATCTCTCCCTGTCCTTATCTCCACCCATGAGCTTTTTGTTATATTTTTCTCTCCTGTGTCCAGTTGAGGAGGGGGAGTGATAGACCGGCTTGATAGGCACCTGGTATCCAGCCAAGGTCAACCCATCACAAAAGTGATAACATCTTCCACATAGAACTTTGGTAGGTGTGCATCTAGAGAAGTTCCAGAAAAAAGATTTGTGGACACATAAGTACTTGATTATCTTAAAATGTTCTAATTAGGGATAATTCATGCAGTGTATCTTCATGTTTGTGTTAGATTTAAGACCTAATAAAACCATTCTGCTGACATCAGCTTAAGTTAAAAAGAAAGGAACCTGAGATTTTTCTGAACTAAAATTGCCTGGTTGCTCTCCTCCATTTTGCAGAGTTCTATCAGTTTTGACTGAGGTAAATGGAGGACCACCCTCTGTCTTGCTGGTTCTTACACATGTAGAGCTCAGTGTATGTTTTCTCCATTCTTACTGTGAGATGTTTAAAACCTTGGGTTTGGGTTGTGGGCAGTAGGAAAGGCTCTTTACCTGTCATAAGTACTTTTGCCTACAGGTATTGCTGGTGCAAAATTCTGATCTTGATTAGTTGAAACTGGCTTAAATGTCCATACATACTTTTCCAAGGTTATAAACGCAACAGAAGTAAGCATTTTCATGATGAGAAATACTGCCGTAGTGCATTGAATTCATTATGTGATTGATGGGGTACTGTACTTCCTTTTTAAAAACCATATGCAAAACTCATTGTGGTAATTGCTTATTTGTAGATACAGACTTCAGAATAAGTCTTTCAGGATGTTGTGCTTGTAGTAGAATATGTAGGCAAGCAGGTGTTTTAAAATTTAATATGGAATACTGTATATAAGTTTCATCGTTTCAGTGGAAGTTACTGAACTTTCTCATTAGGTTTTCCATAAATGTGTTGCACTGAATAAATTCTTCCTTTGGATGCAAAAAATATGTCGGATATGGAGTCAATCTGCGACTGTCTTCTTGAAGAATCTAGACTTGCTGTCTCTAATCAGATGCTGTATGGCAGAATTGATTCTGTAATCTACATTTGCATTAAAAACTGACTCCTAGAATTGCTCAGATAACTTGTAATGTTCACAGTTAGTTTGTATCATATCATTTTTCTGAATTTGCAGATGTGAAAATTTTGTGCATCTGCAGCTGAAGACTTTTAGAGCACAGTAGCCTTTATAATTGCAGGCTTAGAAAATTTTCAACAGATACTGCTAGTAAGGAGATTACATATTCTCAGATGGCTATAAAATGCCAGATAAAAGATCTAGATGATGGGGCAATAGTAGCATGAGATTGGCAGGGTTTTAGACAGTCAACAACATTCCCACAAGAAGCAACACTCCAATCTTGTGCTCTGTTGTAATGGGAGGGTCAAATGAATTCCATTGCCATCAGTGTAATTTGCCTTAAATGTTGTTAAGATCTGGATGAAGTAGCTGCATTGCTGTACATGTGCTCCTATCCTATATGTTCTTACTTTCTCTGTAGGCTGAATTTTATTTGAATGTTCATCTTAAATAGTACTTTTGTCAAGGCAATACTAAACTTAGCAATGTCAAAGCCAAAGATGTCTCCTTATAAATGTAGCAGTAATTGTTGCTGGGAAGTGGTGGAGAATTCTATAGCTCCTGGATGGAGCAAGTGATCCCTGTGAATAGCATTAACTAATCATCTTACAGCTTTACCTTGTGTCATCAAAAAAGCAGTTCATAGGATGGAATAAAAATCAAACCCAGGCATGAACAGATAGTTAAGATTAACAGTACCTAACACATAACTGAAAACTTTACAGGCTTTATTTTGCAAGTTGCCTAGTTAAGCTTTCCAAATTAATGTTGCTACTAAAAAAAAATTATGCCTATGCTTAGGTACTTTGCTGTTGCTGCTTGAGCTCTGTTCTATGCTGAAATTGAAATATGCTTTGAAAATGAGAACTGTATCTTTATTAACTCATCTTCAGTTTTCTACTGAACCAACCAATACAGGTGCCTGTAATAGTGCTGCAAAATTAATGGTACCGTGCATGGAGCGCTTTTGTGATCATTAGAGCGTCCCCCAAAAGGTTCAAACGACAATACCAGCCTAATTTGGTGGTTGGGACTTTGAATTCTGAAATGTGCAAAGACTTAGGATTGTTTGATGATTCCTTTAAAGCTTAGCTCAGAGGAGGAGACAGTTCAAACTACAGACCTGACAGAAAGAGGCAAGGAGAACAGCAGAGCATCACTTTTCCTCCTAGAACGTCAGCTAAAATAAGAAAAGTCAACGCTTACTGGTATTAGTCAGTCAGATCCTTAAGAGCTCTTCTCTGCTGAATGTTAGCAAGTCTGTATCTTCTTCACAACATGGACTGAGAACTTGAGTACTCATCTCAGTCTTTCAAGCTAAGTTTTTAATTAGGTGTGTGCTTCACATTATTTTGTTCTTTATTCTTCTCAGGTCTATCTCAAATTGACTTGCCTCAAAAGGATGAGGGAGGATGAGAGGGAATCTTGGGAGATGAGTGAACAGTTCCCATACCTCAAGATCAGATGGGTGCGAGGGTTGAGGGTGGGAGAAAAGGGATCCTTTCCTTCAGTCTGGTCCTGTCACGTAGTACTGTGTCCTATTTAGTCACTGTAACGAGAGGCATACTCCAGTTCCTGTGTCTCCTTGGCTAATATCTCGCCAGTCAGAAAGAGAGCTGGATAATCCCCCTAAATATCACCTATTCTTGGTGCTGCTGGAGATGGAAGAAGTGGGGAAGGCAGTGACGCCCAAGCCTGAAATGCAACCCTGACCCAGCAATGGCTGTTCTTGTCTCTGTTCTGATTCTGCCCTCAGTTGCAGCCCCTACATCTCCACGGTGCAGGCATAGGCAAAGGCAACACTTTTTCTGATATTTCCCAGGGCTGTTTTACACCCCCGTGAAACCTATAGATAGTTGTAGATACTGTGACAGTACTGCTGTAGAAATACAATACCACTGTGCTGCGTTTCAAACACAGTTTGAAAAGTACCAAGTTAGTAAGGTTGTGTGACTGTGGTTTGCGATACTCACTGGTTGTTAGCGACTCTCTCCATTCTGGCCGAAAGGGAAACAGTTTTACAAGGTTCAGGCTTGTCCCTAAAGGAGTAGAGTGCTATGAACTGGGTAAGCGGTATCAGAGCATAATAGTGGCATCATATGATTGCTATACCATACTGTTGTCTGGTGCACTGCCCATTGCTGCCACGTTGTCAATGCCTGAAGCTGTCTTTGATATGCAGCATTACTCATCAAGCTGCTCCTTATGTATGCATATGCTTATATTTACATTTTAGCTTATTTTTTTTGCAGGTTACCTAGTGGGAGGTGGTGAGCACTTTTTTTTTTTTTTTTAAGCCAAAGTGAGGTACTGTAGTTAAGCTTCTAAATACATTTTTAGGTTTCTGTGGTCAGAAGGGTTATTTCTTGTTCTCACGTATAGGTCTTCTCACAGTGAAAAATTGATGTACCTATAGTACTGCTAATAATTTCTGCTGTCTCTGCATGCTTTCATTTGTGGCAAAAGAATCGGTTTTTGAAAGAAGGGGTTAATAGATTTGTATCTATCCAAAAGTATATTAGGAGGAAAGATTAAATTTTTACCTCTTAAGTGGTAGAAGTAGAATGCTGTTTTGTTGCATTTCAGTTTTGGGTGGTAATTCATTCTTATTAAAGACTTAATGGGATGCTGCCAAAGCACAAGACAGTTGTTCGCATCCTTCTGAAGTCAGTTATGAAGCTTTACTAGTTCAAAACATGAGGAGAATGTCAATATGTATTCTTCTTGCCTATTTCATTTAACTAATCTTTTGATACTCTAAAAGTAAACATTAGTCATACTTTTGTAGCCCCTGTGAGTTCGACTCATGATTTAAAGATTTGAAAGTAATCCACGTTAGTAAACACCTTTCTTGTTTCCTTTTCAAGTTTTAGGGTAACAACATTGGCTGGGTTTTCAGTCCAGTCCATAGCTGGCTGGATTGTATGCATCCTGTGCAACATGGAGCTCCTGCTTTCTCTCATACCATGCTGCAGGCACTTGGCACTAAACAAATTAACACTAGACCTTGCTATACTAAGATAAGAGGCTAATTTTACAGGTACAGCATTTCGTAAATCACATTATAGTTGACAGTTCAGAACTGGAGAATTAATTAATATTCAGAAATCTAGTCAAATGGGAATAGTTGCAGGCTTATTAGAAACAAATGTCACATTGCTGTTTGATACAAAGATTTCTAGGTCAGAATGACTGATGTTTGTGTGAATTTTCTTATATAAACATGACTTATTACTTCTGAAAGTCCATAGGTTTATCAGTTAATGTATCCCATATAACTGCTTATTTAACATGTAAGAGTGTTCCTGAAAATACTGCACTCTATTTTTTTATTTACTTATTTTTAATGTCGCTTGACTGATGCTGTGATAGTTCAGTCAGTGGAAACATGCAAGTTTGCTGACATCTGGACTTGAATTTCAATTCTTTTTGTTCTTTCACTGTGTAGATGAAGAAATCTGCTCATGACCTCTGTGTGGTTGCGCTTCAGATATTAGACTTGCTGTACTGATTAAACAAGTAGGAACTTGATGGGTCTTACAGTCTTGAATGATATTAGCTTTATTCTGTTGAAAAGAATTAGTTCAAAGTAAACCTGTGATATTTTGGGAATCCTAGATACACAAAAGATTTTGATGTAGTTTTATAATTTGTGTTAGAAGTGATGCGTGTTACTGATATAAGTGGATACTTTCATAAAACAGACAAAATGAAAAATACACATAAGCTTTTCTAGTCTTGAATACTAACTGTCTTTGGAAGTCTTCATGGTGGTTTGCTCATCTAACCTGCTGTCTGTTACAGCATTCCATTTACTCATCTGAACTTCTACTTAACTAATTAATATAATCTTTAATCTTCTTTAACTAATGAATTTCACATTGTTATCTAAAATTCAATTAGAATATCTATTAGGAGAGTTGGGTTTGTGGATGTTGCTTGTTTCAGAAGTGGTGTTCACCCAGGCTTTTCTAAGCCTAAACTTTCTTTACAAACTTTACAGCATCAATACCTGTAGCCTTGTTAGTTTGGCTTTTGAATGATCATGAGACAGTTGCAGTTTGGGGTAACATGCACTGCGGTTCTCACAGTGGGCTGATACCAAATTGGAAGAATTAGTGGACTTTGTAATAGTTGAAAGGTTTTTCTATCTGAAGTTTGAGAAGTTGGAAAAATCATGTGCCAGAAAAGTAGAAGATTAATGCCTTGATGGCAATCCATCAATGTTCTTTAATGGTATATGGGCAATGTGGAAGACTGAACTGAAGATATGCATGGGAGGGCTTTTGTTCTACAAGGAATTTTCTGCAGTAGAGAATGTACAAACTTTGAAGATGAAACTTCATCTATGTAGATTCTACATTGTGTAGATTCTTATTGATTGAAAGGAAGGAATATGTCAAGGCGGTTAGTTTGATAGTGTGAACAACCAGACTGATTCTCTTTGTTGCATGTTATTACATTACGTCACCTCTCAATGTTACATGAAATAGAGCAGCAGCAGATGTACTGGGTAGCTATCCTGTCTCAGAATGGGAGTCTTGCATCGATTCTTCCATGATATTAATTCTGCTTAAGTGGTGTTCTGGGTGTGGTGAATAATTGGTTGATAGACTACATTTGAAAACTAGCTTTAAAAAGGAATGCAGAAGATGACAGGAGTGTTTGTCAGAGGGATAGAAAACTTTTTAATGTTTATCAAAAAAAAAACCCAAACCCGTGACATTTCATCTGTATATATGCACTGGCTGTAGAAATGAAGAAAATATAGCGGTGTGTAACTGAGAGCTTAGTAATTTACTTTAAAACTCGATAGATTTAGCAAGGACCATTATACTTGTATACTAAATGAGATGCTAAAGTTTAATCACTTTCTAGGTCGTAGAAAACAGATGACTTAAGGTACGCTTAAAACTTAAGTTCTTGATTTTTATTCCCCCCCCCCCGTTTCTTTCTAGGTTTAACTATAGATCAACACATCATCTTGCATCCCATGGGTTTTATGAATTTTTAAATTGGTTTGATGAAAGAGCATGGTATCCACTGGGAAGAATAGTAGGTGGAACTGTAAGTATTGTAATGATAACTTAAAGATGACTTTGCAGTAAGTTTTTTTCTTTTTTTTGAACTTTCAATACTAATTTGACATTGATAAAAGGAGAATCCTAATGAAATATGTTTTTAATTGTCAAACTGCTGCAGAGGAAATAGCAAGATGTTTTTAATTTTTAGCTGCAGGAACTAAGACAGTAAGTCAACATGCTTTAGTCTTTATCCAACAGCATACTGTGAACAAGAAATACAGAACTGAGTTTTACTTCCTTACATATGAACTTCTAATAGTAATAAATAAGGTTATTATGACTTCTGTAATTCTGGTACATGAAATTAAAAAGGCAAACAATTTTTTTTTAAAAAAAAAACCCAGTTATCTAATTCTCTTAAGGCATAAGTTTTAATCCAGTGGTGTATTTTGGGTGGATTTCATGTGTGTATGGAAAATGTTAGGATTTCACTGGGGAAAGACCTTTTGAAAGTAAATCAGTGGGACACCTGTATGAAACATCAGGAGCAAGTAAGATTGGTGTTGATGCAAGTTACAAGACAGGAAAGGTGCACGAAACTATTGTCAAATCAGAATGCAAATATCGTTCATTAGTAGAATAGCTAACAGCCACGTGTTACTTGAGGTGTGAAAGTGCATTAAAACTTTTTAATTATAGTGCGTACCATTTAAATGCATTTGTGAAGTTTGTTGTAACAATTAGATCACCATTTGTTTTAGTATCTTAGAGATACTTGAGACTTTTAATGTAACTTATATATGTGTTTTTTCCATACCTGTCTTACATGAAGTAAAAACCCTTAGGAAATAGAATTGAAATGTTGGTTGCATACATTATTTTGCAAGTCACGTGGTATATTATGTTTTAATAGTCTATCTTGAAAACCATCTCTCAAGGATATACGCAGGGGAAAATTCTGTCATCTGTTAATTTAATTTAGTACAACGCCCTTCTTAGCTTTCAAAAGAAACTAAGGCAGGTGAAGCCCATATTAATTTTTCTAGTACATATTGATTTTTCTAATGTTGATAAATGTGGGAGGGTAGAATTCCTATTAAGAATATTTTAATGTTCTCCAATATTCTATGATGGGTTCAATAGATTTGTGTAAGTCTATGCTACCTTTCCTGGAGGACATCTTAATTCAATTTTATAGGACTTTATTTTAATCCTTCACATCCAAAGATGTCTACAGATGTCTTGCAAATATATAACACTCAACTGACTGTCAACTTTTCAGTTTAAAAAAAAAAAAATCTTGTTGACGCACATTTTCTTTCTCCATGGGTAACAAGAAGTGAAAGAGTGGCATGGTATATTTTGAAGGAAAATGGATAGGGCTGGGAAATGCTGTTGGGCTTCTTGTTGTCTTACGGTTTTGGGGTTTGCTCTTTTCTTAAAGCTGTTAGCTAGTTTGAAATTCTCTTGCAAACTTTAGCTTCTGCTTCCGTACCTTAATGACAAATTCTCATTATATGATAAATGTCAGGCAAGGTAGGATATTATCTGAATGCTGCTTATTCATTTACAAAATGGATTATGTGTAATTGTTAGCATTTGGATAAAATTTAAACAACCTCTGGTATTCAGCAGTGTTGTCAAAACATGATTAAAGTAGTATTAAAATAATTCCATTAGCTTTACCTGCTCACTGCTTATATCAGCTTCAGAAATGACTGTTTTGTTGCAAATTATATGCAAATAACCTTGCCATGATAGTTTTCTGCAATAACCTAGTGTTTGTTTTGTTTGTTTGTTTTCCCCCTCCTTTTAGGTATACCCAGGGCTGATGGTGACAGCAGGCCTTATACATTGGATTTTAAATATGCTTAACGTGACAGTCCATATAAGAGATGTATGTGTGTTCCTCGCACCAGTTTTTAGCGGCCTTACAGCTATTTCTACTTTCCTGCTCACCAGAGAACTGTGGAACCAGGGAGCAGGGCTTTTAGCTGCCTGTTTTATTGCCATAGTTCCAGGTTACATATCCCGATCAGTAGCAGGATCATTTGACAATGAAGGCATAGCTATTTTTGCACTGCAGTTCACATACTATTTATGGGTAAGTAATTGCTGAGTCTTTTGCTTTGGAAAGGTTTTTTGGTTCCTTCTCCAACCAAATGACTGATTTTTCTTAGAATCCATTGAATTCTTATTTTCCTTCCTCTCATCTCTCTTCCCCTTGGCTCTTGATCAGGCAAGTACTGAGAAGTCACATGATCTGAACCACTCCATAATCATGCTCTTTAGTTTGCTGTGTAAAAGCACTGTTCAACTGAAGTATGTGTGTCCTGTAGTAGTAGTAATAATAATAATGATAAGTCTATAAATTTAAAGCAAGCAGAAGGGTTGTTTGTGGTTTTCAGTTTGGAGGTGTTAATATTATGTCAGTATCAAACTTTAGCCTCCTTATGTAGTTGGTGAAAAGCAGTAGACTCTGAATATAAAGCGCTTTGAATTGTGTTCTGGAGAAGCTGTTGACCATATGGAGGGTCTGGGCTTTGACTTAAGCATCCAAATTAAATACCCAAAGCTGTCCAGAGCAAGATATTGATATTGCTTGCATGCTTAAAAAAAATAACCTGATGTCTTCTAATTAGCCTACTTGCTAGTGCAGCTTGTCTGTCACTCCTTAATCTGTATGTAGAATTGCATCTGTAATGCAGTTCTGTATGGAGGAGTTTAGGCAATATGGAGTTTTTCTGGACTGTTGCATCTATTTTGAAAATAACACAAATAGCATAACTATACTGTTAATTCAGCATAGACACTGTATGGTACTGCCCCTTGTGCATTCCTTGAATGCATATACTTTTCTATTTTGAGTGTCTCTGTGTAATGTACATGGTTATTGCAGCTTTTCCTATTATTTTGTCAAGAGTTCTACTTTTCATAAGCAGATGCATATTCACACGTTTTTTAGCTTTAGAATATTTCAAACTTGGGATGTTGTTGGTAGGAGTAAAATGGAAGGCAATTCAAGTTTTTCATGACTGAATGACTGGTGTTACTTAAATGCAGGTTTTTTTAAATCTGGACTTAGAATAAACTGCAGCTGTAAAGGTATAGTGTGATAACAATAATAGAATCAACCTACGTTGTTACTTTATAATAACTGAGACATGATAGCAGTTATCTGCTCATATGGAACTCAACTAAACTGCATAGTGCAATGATGTTTGCATGAACTCTTGTAGAATTATATGTGAATCAAATATATTTTATAGATTACTTGCTAGCTTTATTTAATGTAATTTTTTCATTCCTATTTTCCCACACCACAATCACCACCATCAGTTTTGGACAAAACCATACTCCTGGGTGTTTATGGATCCTGCTAAACCTTTAGTAATATCTGGATGCTCTCATGAACCTTGAGTTTTTCAAAATTACAGAGTAGCTCTTTTATCTATAATTGCAGAGTTGGGTTTGATGCCAGCCAAAGCCAGCCATGGATAGTCTACACTTAGAATTCTAAAGTTGTGTAATGTCTCAGAGAAGGTAGCACAGAGGTGTTGCAACTGCTTTTCTACCTCAGATCATGAAGCAGAGAGTTGCATTGCATCCTGGCTCTGCTTTAACTAGAGAGAGAGGTATAAGCTGGTTTGTATGTGAATGAATTGCACTTGTGGTTTGGTTTTATGGACATCAGTTCAGTAGCATACAAATATAATTTGATATGTGCTAAAGAAGTTCCCTAGTTGTTTTGGAATGAAATTTTGGAATATTGTCCAGTATTTGTTTGTCATTCATAAATACTTGGTTACTTTTAAAGGTGAAGTCTGTGAAAACTGGGTCGGTCTTTTGGACAATCTGCTGCTGTCTATCCTACTTTTACATGGTAAGCCTTTTATATATGTAATAGCTAAACTATTTGAGTAGGGCTTACATAATCCATATGTTGATGAAGAACAGAAGAAGGGCATTTTAATCTCTGGAGCCATAATATAAAATTGTTGCTTCATATTACTATTAAAACCTTATATATTTGAGTAAAAAGACATAATAAATATTTTTTAAATATTTTTAAATGTAAAGTATTTAAATAAATGAAATTTTCTGGACTGTTGCATCTATTTTGGAAATAACACAAATAGCATAACTATACTGTTAATTCAGCGTAAATTGAAAACAATTTTTGGAAAAACTCTTAAGTATAATAACTTTACTTACAAATTTATCCTGTGCTGTGAATAGGTACTCTGATTCAGTGGGATTTTTGGTTTGGTGCAGGTGAATTAAGGTAGAATTTTGATATTCATGTGTCTGTGTGTCATTATTATTAAAACACAATAATAATAATAATTAAAATTTAAGGACAAAGTTATATTACTTCTATAACTTTGAAAGCTATTTCTTTGGGTATAATTATGCCATAAAGTAAAGCTTACCACCAGAACTGCTGAATGAATTCAATGTCAGATTAAGCGATCATAAAGTTCCTTTTCATTCTTGATCTATGAAAATGGAGGCTGTTGTAGAGATGTTCCTAAGGGCTAACAGAGGGGAAAAACAGTGGTAAAATTGAGGAGAGAAAACTAATAGCAAAATGGAGGGATTTTGTTTCCCCCCTCCTCCATCTTCTGAAACCTTAGACTTGAGGAATTTTCCTGTATGAATCAGTCAAAGGGCCTTTTTTTCCCCCTAACTGATAAACTTTTTTTTTTTTTGGTGGCTATATAAAAAAAAAAAAAAGCCTCAAAATGGCCAGTGGTGGGACAGTCAAGCTAATTGCTTGGTGTTGGTTAAGGTTGAGGTCTCAAATGTTACTTTTCTACAGTCAGGTAGCTAGGCTTGCAAGAAAAAGGAACTTACAAACTGTTTTGCATGCCTTAATTTAAAGTACAAGGTTAATTCAGAGGTTATCTGGATGCTGCCTAGTTTTCCTCAAGCTTTAATGTTCATTAGGTTTTCTGGAAGATTTTTGCTGTTAATACAGCAAATAGCAGCTCTGTATGTGTCGCCAAAGAGGAGAGCTATCGCCTGTTAAGAGTACACTTATTTCCTCCCCTATTTCTCCTCCTTTTTGCCAAGTCCTTAAATAAACAGCAACTTCTTTATATATAGCATTGCTGTTTATATAGCATTACAGTGAAGAGATCCTGTAGGTTTGGTACAGACTTATGTGCAGTACAAAATCAGGCAAGTAAGTTTTTGAATTGTTATATTTATATGCCGTAGTCTTTTTTATATTGTGCCAGTTTATTGGCAAGATCCTCTAAAGTGCTGCTCATAAATATGCAGATAACAAATATGACACTTTTACAATTTTACTGCTGAAAAATCACACAATAAGAAGTTCTTCCCATCTTAGTCTGACTAGTGTCTTGGTCTGTGGGATTGTATGAGAGGGAGGGGATGTGATCTAGAGTGTGCATGGTGACAGAACGTACGGAATCAATGTCGTTATCATGACATTCAATCCTTCAATGTAAATGTTTTTCTTTTATTTTCCTTTCAAGTGCTGTCAACTAGTGAAAGGTTAAGATTTGTCCATAGCTTAGCCTCAGTGATTAGATGATAGAATTTTATTGCTTACAGAGTGTACCTGCTTAATCCCTGGTGGTGGCTTTACATATACTGTATTTCCCTTTGGGAAAGAGTTTTGTTAAGGTGCCCTTCTAGACATTTTGCTTAGGTAAATTTTTAGGACAAAGCATAATTGTACTATTCATTATATAGTATTCATTTGTCTTTCTCTGATGGAATTAGTTATGTTTTCTGTGTAAGTTGAAAATTAAATCAAATCACAATTTTGAGGTAGTAGGAGTCACTCCTTGCATGGGGAGTTTGGGGAACAGCTTCTTGAAAGAGAAATGGATATTGCATGGACTGACAGAAATCTTTCTTGGTACCTGAATCTGCTTAAAATACATACCGAACTAACTGTGGTAATTTGACTCATAGCATCTCATTGCATTCTGTAAGGAGAAGGGTTTCTTCTTGCATTTGTATTTTTAGCATTTTTTTGACTTCAGCAACTTTTGCTTCAGATAGCTTTTTATGGCGAGGGGGTAAAATAAAACAAAGCTTTACATTTAAGCAATCGTTGTAGGAGTAATAGCATGTTTCCACTCTTTTTGCCAATCTATGCGGATGCTTCAGTTTTGTTTGAAAAGTTCCAAAGTGCATCTTCAGTTCAGTACAATCTTCAGTGCTTAGATTTGGTTTTAATATATTGATAATTAGAGATGCAGGTCTCTGGTCCATACAAACTGTCTGCTGCCTGCTTCAGTCAAACCTTTCTCTAAATATGACACTGTCCTAATTGCACATTTGTTCTCATTCTATTCTGTCTTATCTGTGCTTCATATAGTATTTTCTCCCAGTAAATAAACTTGCCTGTGTAAACCATGACAGTTCGTGCTACTAATTTGGCAATAGGATCATGATAATCTGAAACGAGTTTCTAGAAAATTTAGATGATTTCTATTCTACTTGTTTCTCATTGTCTGAATTAGTTACCCCGAATTTTGAAATGCTGTGTTTTGCAGTATTAGTATCAAAAAACAGTACTTGGCCTCATCCATATTTTAGAATCTGTTCTATAGAACATAGTCATTTGAGTTTCTTTTTGGATTCTAGGGCTTTAAAAATATCTACATGAATCTAAGCCCTAAAGTACAATTAAAGTGAAAACCACATTAGCTAGTGCATTCTAAAAATGAAGATCTAGGGTAGGCATGGTACATATGGGAGAAGTCTAGACTGTAATTTGACAAGAGGACATGTATTAAAATACAGATTGTCTAGTCAACATTAGCCCTTCTAAATATGTTAGAAATTTAGATAACACGTTGTAATGATAGCTCATTAAATCTATCTAAACCAGCAATCAGTGAGACGTTGATAACATTGTAGTGTTTCAGTTCTAAGTACATCATACCAGTGCTTCTCAAGTGCTGCTGTTACTACAGGTTCACAATATCCAGGATATTGTTGTACACCACTCCACAGCGCTCAGCCCTGCTTCCCTGTGCATCCACCCCCTTCCTTTTGTTTCTTTCCTTACACTGCAACCGGCATTGGCCGCTCTGCTCCAGGAGTTCTGCTCCCGGATGTGTAACTTGCTCTCTTCTGTTTGGCTGGAGATACTGTTCCCTGTCCCCACCAAAAAGTGCAGAGCATGGTGCTAAATTTGTACGTCAAAGGAAAATTTTCGATCCTACATGGGACTCTACTGCTGCCTTGTGCTGCAGCCTTTACCATGGGGAAAAGCCCCCAGCATCACATTCTTGTTTGCCAGTGTGACCAGATTAGCTTGGGAGGAGGAGGAAGGATAGCCTTGAAAATCCACCAGCCCGTTTCAAATGTCTTTAATACTTTCATATGTGGTTTTTTGGGGTTTTTTTTCTTTTTTGATAAATATTGAGAAGGATTCTGATGGTATTACTAGTAGTTCTGACTGCTTGTCTAGATGGGGTTTGTGTTTTCTTGTTAGACCATCAGGATGTATAAATCCAGCATCGGCTATCCTAAGAATTTGCAGATATTTTCAGATCTAATTTCCTATTCCATTTCTCATAGGTCTCTGCATGGGGTGGTTATGTTTTCATCATCAACCTTATTCCACTGCATGTGTTTGTTCTTTTGCTGATGCAGAGATACAGCAGGAGGGTCTACATTGGTAAGTTTTGTTCATTGAACAGTCATTCTCAAATGCTGAATCATGAGATTAATTGTACGAATCATGAAATTAATTATACTGATGTGTTTTGTATCAAGTGGGAATTAAGTAATTGCATATCAGGTTGCATTTTATTCATTTGATTACTGATTATAGTCAGTTATTTTCTACAACACGGGAATAAGGAGTTAAAACATACGCTTTCAAAATTTCATATATGTAGCTGCTAATTAATTTTTTCCTTTCTCATGCACTGAAAAAAAATAATTGGATGGTTTGATATTTGTAGAATCCTTTTAATATATATTTTTTATATATATAGTATGTGTGCATCTGTAATAATGTTTCATATTTTTGTCTTTTCCTAGTGTGTTTAACAATTGCTATTTTTAAAAAGTTGTACAGCAGTAATTATGCAAACATACAGTAGATTGTGACATATATAAGAAAGACATAGGGAATTTTAAGCAGCCATGGATGTTTTATATAACCTAGACTAAAAAGTAGTGTAAGAGTCTGTCTACTCCACGTGAATCCTTACAATTTTATTGCGTTAATGGGTCAGCCTTCCTTCCAGTTCCAGGAATGCGTGAATAGTGATCTTAGGAGACTAACTTTTTAATTGATTTGCCTGGCATTTAAATACTCTGTAAACTGTTTTTACAGAGACTTTACCAGTTAAATCAGTTGGCCATGGTGTAGGTGTGTGAATGAAATAAATAATAAGCAGTTTGGGTATTCAGAGGTTTACAAGTGAGCTAGAACTTTGACTCACTAATGTGAAATCTTTACAATAGATAGTTTGAGAAAATAGTATGAGTTGAAGTGTAGTATCACAGGATGTTTCATATTTGTAAATACATTTTTGTTACCCATTCTAATACTGTTTTATCTTTGTATTTTTAATTATTTTAATGCTTTTGTTTAGTGCCTGCTGGAGAAATTACTATATTTACATAGATATTTGAACCATTCTATGCTATAATATTTACTCAATTTCCTGAAGTTCAGTTTTGTATTTTTGTTACCAAAACTATAAATATTGGTTTCATGCTTCTTTGTTAATCTATTTATGTAATTCAGGAATGGAAATTCTTTTTTAAAAAGAAAAAAAAAAAAACACCTCTAACCCACCTTTAATTTTTAATGTTAGTATTACTTAACTTCTTCATTGATTACTTCTTCATAACTTAAGGGGAAGGTAATTTATCTTGGTTTGCTTTTAAAATTGTTTTATTGAATATTTTCATTTTCCAGTTTCTACGAGTTAGGCAAGAGAAAATTAAATCTACTAATTATAAAATCCTGAAGCAATGTGGTAACCAGAAACAATAAAGAATAAGTACTCTTGCTTTTTCAGCTTTCAATGAGCTAGTGTTTGAACTCATCTGGGGAAAATAGTACTGCAGGTTCATATGAATTAAAGGTTTTGGCAGACGTTTGTTTTGCAAATAGCTACAGTGTTTTGAGATGTTATTGCCCTTCAGCTGTGAGGGAGGTGTACTTCAGCAGAGTTGTCAGAATGAAAATGTGATTGCTGCTCTGCTGTTCTATTGCAACTGCTGGCTTAATGTAAGCTTTCACAGGAAGCCTTACACACAGAGAAGTCTGTACGTCTCACATTAGTATGTGATTTCTAGGTTTGTTTAACAGGATGTTTTTGTACAACAGGTAAGAATGGTCAAGCACTTCTAGAAGGAAATTAAAGTGTGCTTCGCTTCCGAACTATTCAGATAGGGAAAAGAGTTTAGAAAAGCTTATTGAAGAAGCAAGAATAAAGATATTTTTGGAGTTTCTGTGATTTGCAGTTGCTAGTATGCCTGCAGCAGTCTCATCGTTCTCAAAAAAACTACCAATGTGCAGCTAAAACTTTTTTGTAAGCTATTGACAGCTGACAGTAGCTAGTAAAATCTGCATCCATTTTACTATTACCAACAATTTGGAGGGTTTTAATCTCCTGATCAGTTGCTTAATTTTACTTTAAGCTAGCCCAAGCCTAACTTTTGTAACAGATGAATATTTATTCTAACATAATAACGTAAATGTAGAGAACAATATCTGGTAGCACCAAGTTTTTAGAAACAGTGATGGTTTCCTGGTATGTATTTTTCATATGGGTGTTCATACACCAAAGAAAAGGTTAATGGGACATGATCTGATATGCCTGGCGGTGTAATTCAGAATCATTTAATGAGTAAAAATTTCCCAGGACGTGAACTTTTTGCCAATTTTAAAATATTCTATGACTTGCAGGCAGATAAATTTATCAGCCAGATAACTTCTGACCCAGTTGGCATCGATGGTGATCATGCTACCTACATTTGAAAGCTTAAGCTGTGCTTTTTTTTTTTTTGTCTTGACAGTGGTCTGTATCTTTCATTCAGATCTTACTAGCTTAATAATTAAGAACAAGTGCTTATGATTCCAGTGTATTAGCAGCACTTGTATAGGTAAAAACATCTTTATTCAGATGCAGGAACCATTTATATTATTTTCTATTATTGTACTTGTAGTTTCTCTTGCAGTTTATCATATGTTTAAAAAGTAAATGGTTTTATATTTGGAAAGGTACCAATATAGATTTAAGTCATGCTTGCACACTTTAGAAACTTGGTAATTTTCACTTCAATCTGATTTTTTTTTCCTGTACAATTTTTAAGTTCTGTATACTTTTCAAAATATTTAATAATAAAACCACTTAAGGATCTTCCAGAATTTAAAACTTAAATTTCAATAATTCCTTGTTCTATGTATTGGATTTTATAATTTAAATAGTGAGCCAGTATATATTTGTATCAACTACTTCAGTATTCTAAAACTTCAGATCATTAGTGTTTATTTCTGGTGATTATAATCCATTAATTGAAAGTATGTGGTCCAGTATTTGATTGTGCTCTCTGGAGAAGTTTTTCAGTAGGCTCTTCCTGTGTTTGTGCAGTGTACAGCAACTAAAATGGTTTGTAAAATGAGTTTAACCACAGTAGGTCAGGATGTTTTTGTTCTTGACCTAGTCAAAGTTATAACCATGAGAGTAGCTTGCAGGAATCAAAATTAACTTCTTGTTTTTGCAAAGACTATGCACACAGTAGAATGTAAAGGAACATGGAAAGTTTGTGATATGTCACCTAGATGTATCTAAGTTCCTAGAAAAATAGTGTTGCTCTGTAAATTGCCAGGTTTTATTCAATACCAAGGCAGGCATATGTGATAGCTTTTTGAAAGAAGTAGGAGTAAGGGATGGAGATGGGTTGGAAAAAGTGGGCATAAAAAGTATAATAGTTGCAGGACGAGGCTTAAAAATTATGATTTACAATGGTGTAACAAATGTGAAATGTAGTGATTTATGCCAATCATTGAACTTCCACAGGATGGCAGTGTTGCAACACTTTCACAGTACAGTAAATGATTTATGTTGTAGTGAATTCTTCAAAAATTGAGCTCCCTACAGCAAAATGTATTTCAGTGATGTAAGAGAGAATAGACCAGTAGTTAGGCCAAGTAGTGCAATACAAATGCCTGAAAGAATATACCAGAGAAGACAGCAAGTGGTTAGAAGTATCATCACAGTCACTTCTGTGACTTTTGGAAAGCTTACAGTACCCTGGGGAGCATAATCCCCCAGTGAGACCACACAGGTGCTATGGACACAATGCCACTGGCAAATGATGTGCTCCCCAAACCTGTTCTCACGGAGGTTAGTAAAGGGTTGTATGAGAACAGGGATCTCTTCATAAGATTGAGACCGTAACAAAAGACAGTGGTTTTTGATTTATAGGGGCGTTTAAAAATCTGGGAGGTGGATTATTGCTATTTGCTGCTGAAGGAACAAAACTTCATTTGGACTTTAAGGTGGCTGGTTACTTCAAATGTAATCAGACTCAGAGTTGGTATTTCTCTCTTCCCCTCCCCTCTCATCTTCACCCTGGAATACTGAGGACCAAACCCCTGTCAAAATAAAGTATATGAATCTTAGTGCATACATAATAATAATTCATATTATTAATATTAATGATGTTCTCGGCCTCTACTTTCTGGGGAGTTATGAGTCCCCATGGCTAATATAGATGTATTAATACATGTGCTTAATATTAATTTTTAATTCTATTTTCAGTTTCTTGGCATGCCTCTGCTCTTGTGTTAATAAAAGAACAAGAATACCTCTCTGCATTTTCTACATAGGTAGTGGGCTCTTAAATGTTTTGCTTCTTTGAGATCTGGTCCCTTCAGTTTCTCCTCATATAGAAAGCTTCTTTTGTCATTTGTTACCTGAGAGTTCTTCCCCCACCCATGACCCATGAAAACAAGATGGGAAGAGAAAACTATTTCCAGGCTAGAGCGTCTTAGGTAGATGGTTTATTTCCCTAGGAGGAAAAACAGCGCAATTAGGAACGACAATACTTTGCCACTTCCTCTAAAATTGGATGCAATGAGCATGTTTATTCTAGTCAGAGGAGGAAAAGATAAATAGGATGGCTGAAATACTTAGAATGATACGGTTCTGTTTCAGTGTCACTGAAGTTGGGGGAGGATGGACTCTACTATGGAAGCAATGTGTTTTGAAATGTGTTGTATTCATTTTCTTCCCCCCTTTCTCTTCCTCCCCTCTTCTCACTCTTTTTTTCCTAGCATATAGCACTTTCTACATTGTGGGGTTAATATTATCGATGCAGATACCTTTTGTGGGATTTCAGCCAATTAGAACAAGTGAACACATGGCAGCTGCAGGTAAGAAAATTAAATGTCTGCTTCCAAACAGCCTGCTTAGCACAAGAAAACCTCAAACCCTTGCGGCTTTGTTTCCTTATATTAGAAATAATACATACTAACAAACCAAATTGTTAAAGAAAAAGAGGTACAATTTAGTGTCTGTAGGGAAGTTTTCTTTCCAGTTTACATATTATCCTTCTTTGTGTGAGCTAATAGAGGTAAAATGCCTCCATACCACTGGATCAGTTACACATTCTGACAAGCGCTTATTTTACACATTGATAATCTCTACTGTTTTGCAATATAATGGTTGCCTTCAAGCATTGTACAACTGAAACGTTCCTTATTGACAAATACAGTTTTTACTGAGCAATTTGGGTTTAGAATTGATAATCTTCTGTAATTTTTCAAAGGGGGTTAAATAAAAATGACTTAAATTAAAAATCAGCCTCCTGATTAGTAAATAACTGATTTCAATCTTGTTTGAGTCTTTTTATTTCTTTAAAGTAAGTTGATTTTTCAATAGTTGTTAACAGTGAGGCATCTTGATTTCTTGATAGCAGTAACCTCTACTAAGACTCATAGGTTTATGTTTAACTGCATATACTGTCTGATATAGTTTATTATATTCCTCAGCTTTTTTATTATGTGTAGTCACTTATCAAAATGTATTTGGGACAGCAATTGCAATATCATTAACATTTACCAGATAAATGCTTTTAAAAAATGGAGATTTTTTTCAACAATCTGAATATAATGGAAAGAGTAAAGATTATCAAACTACATTTTGCATCTGAAGAATTTTACATTTATTTAGTGAATAGAGTTTGTGTCTTTCTCTAGGAGTTCAGAACGAGTGAATTTCGACATTGTGCACCTCATATTTATTGTTAAATTGAAGAGAGACCATATGTTTGAGTCCTGTTTTCTTCTGCCAGCTACCAGTGAATTTTCACTTTTGAATGGACTAATCATTGGATTGATCTGATTATATACATTGAAATGAATAACAACAGAAAAATTCGTGTCCAAGTTCTGGTTTAATGTTAAACTCTGAACAGCCTTTTTGAGGGTGTGGAGTGCTTACCCAGTGAATTCTGGTGTTTCAATGCTAGCTTTATATAAATCAGTTGTCTGTACCACTTAATGCTTGGGTTTGTTGTTTTTCTTTCATTAAATCCTCCTGTTTTGTTCAGTAGCTTAATTTCCATATATTTCTATATTAGCCTTGTTTGTGTCTTGCCTAGGGTCTATGTCTTAATTTTTCACCAGGTCTACGTATGTTAGCCTGCGTGTTTGTCATAACCAATGCAATCTGGTTTTCAGGTGATTCTCTCCGTTACCCCAATTTAATTTGGGAGCAAAGAGGCAGTGGGTATTGGAGCTCTCAATATAATAAACAAAGAATGTTTTGGAGAGTATTTTCTCTCATTGCAAGTTTCTGTCATTGCAAGAAAGTATCATCCCTGTTAAGTATTAAAGGCTATTTGTCAGAAAGTGATTTTTATAGTAGTTTTCTAATGTAAGGGTGTACCTTACATTTATTTTTCTAATTCAAATATAGCTGAAGTATGCCAGTTGCTTTAACAGCTGTTACTGCTTTTGAGCATTTAAACAAAAACTCTCCTCTTTCTTTAGGTGTTTTTGCACTGCTGCAAGCGTATGCGTTTTTGCAGTATCTGAGAGACAGATTAACAAAGCAAGAATTTCAGACATTGTTCTTCTTGGGTGTCTCACTAGCTGCTGGTATCGTATTCCTGAGTGTCATCTATTTGACATACACAGGTAAATAAATGTGAAATTAATTTACCTTTGGAGCAGGTGAACCAGGTGGTTTAGTCTAAAGTAGTTGTTGGCAATGCCACAGCAAACCAGTGCCCCTGTTATTCTCTGTTTCTGTGTGTTGGAATTCACTGTGCTTTCTGGCCTGCAGAAAAAAAAACAACTTAGTAGCATCATTCCACTATTTCGGGTTTATCCACAGTCCACATAATGATGTAAGAAGTCAGACTGGATGAGGAACGTAACTATAGCCAAAGCATATTATGAAGATACGTATAGCTAATCTATTCTGAACAGCATTGATAGGTCAAGGTCAGATTGCTTACTTTCTGAAATACTTGAATCCGATTTTTGTATGACTGGAATTAATCTATAAGTTCTACTTTACTTCTGTGGTTCAGCCTCCACTCTTCAAGGCAGTTCTACCCAGTCGCACAAAAACAAGCTTGTCTTTGCTTGGTTGCCGCTCCCAGGTGCCTCACTGCCGTCTTCTGATTCCGTGATATACTTCCTTGGTGATCTAATACCATACTTTCTTCCCTAATAAAGAAAAAGCAGTCTTATTTTCCTAGCTAAATATATGCAAAAATTGACTTCTACTTGGTTTAAATTGCATAATCTTAATTTTATACCTCAAAACCAGTTCTGTTTTGTCAGAGTTTTATTTTGGAAAAAAACACTTTCCTGAGACATAACTTGTTTTTATTTTAACTTACTTCTTTCTTGTACTTCTTTATAGCAAAGTTTGTGGCGTAAATTTTTTTTGGTATCAGTTGTTAAACATTTTGGACTGTTTAATAGAGTTTTATTCTTGTTAATTATGATACCATTATTCCAAAAGAATACTTAGCATCTCTGTTTGAAAGTCTTCTAAAACTTGGTTTATGATTTGCTTTTCAGTACATAGGAGCAGGTCCTACTAATACTCAGCAAAAATTTTCAAACTGGCGTATCAAAACAAAATTTGGCCTCTAATCTCAGTGTGCAGCAAAATATGTCTTCTGTTGCAGTTCTTAAGAAGTGTTGATTTCAACTTCTGAAATACGTGATCAGTATCACTGCTTCACCAGATGGAACAAACCTCGTTCCCTCAGCTTCTGGTGTGCTGTGCGATCTGGGCTCCTGACCATCTCGCAGCACTCTGATCCCTCTCTATTTTCTCAATAATCCTCTTGCAGAAGGGCGCCCGCATCTGGACCCTGTATGCCAGATGCAGCACCTGGAAGAAGGGGTTCGAGGTTCTGGATTGAAGTCCTGCCTGCCATAAGGCATGTCAAGCCACTCTTTCAGTTTAGCACGGTTCACTGTTTTGGCCTCTGGGATGTTTTTGCTTTTTACTAGCCACCAGCTGGACCCCGATCCACTGAGTACTACTTTGAGCTTGTCAGGACAGACAATTTTCAACCCGTCAAATGGTCTGTTTGTCCAGCCCATTCTTCTTCAGCTGAGAAATGAGAAGTGAGGAAAATGATTCAGAAAGCACTTAATAATGTATTATTGGAGGCTGTGCTCCATGATCTTTTCAGGGACTCAGGTTACTGGCCTGTAGTTTCCTGCACATTTCTTCTTGCCCTTCCTAGAGGTGTAGCATTAGCCATTTTCCAGGCACCAGGGGCCTCCCTTATCACCCTGGTGAAGATGGTGGGTAGTTCTCATATTGGCCAACTCTTTCAGCACCCTCAGGTGAATGCCATCTAATCTCATGTTTTGGGTGCATCCAGAGAAGACCATAACCAGTAGTTCCCAATCTGCTGGCAGCTCCTTCTTGTGCTTGCAGTGGTTTGGGAGCAAACTTTGCATCCAAAGACTGAAGGGAAAAATATGTCTTGTTGAGAATATTAACCACAATATTTAAATGTCTAAACTAGATATTAAACTAAAACATTCAGTCAGATTATACTAATTTTAAATACCAGATAGAGGGAAGACTTACTGTGTCATGCACAAAGACTTGCATAATAAATGAAAGGATTAAACTTTCTCTTATTTCTGCTTGTCTGTATCTGTCTTCAGAGGGAGCTGAAACAGTTGCAAGGAAAGTGGAAATAAAATTTAAGAAGCATCTTACTAATAATAATAATTTTTATCTTTCATCTGATAATGATACTGTTTCTTTTCATCTTATGATATTCAAGTATCTAAAGGCTTTATTTAAAAAAAATATGTAAAGCTTATCAGCATGTCTAGTAGCAGCTTTTATATTCCATGCCACACGTAGATCCATCAGTAGAAAAACAATAGGAAACCAGTGTTTCATTGTTTTGGCTATAGATCGTTCCCAGTTTCCTGCTCAGACATTTCAGAAAAATTAAATACTTCCTTATCAATTATGTTTTTCTTTTTCTCATACTTCTCTGCAGAGCATAGGTTGCTACCTGTCATATTCTTTAAGAAATATTTTATTTATTATTGCATTGCTCTGACTTTTGGAGGTGTGCGTGTCTTGATACTCAATGAGTATAAACTGATCCTGTAAGAGTGTGTTCTTCTAAAACTAGCTTCATGGTTGGTAGGCTTTATAGCCTGCCTAATGCAGTAGGTCTGGTTCACATATATTACAAGTTCAGTGAAATTTCTTTGGGTTTGTGCTATAATTTGAGGGAGTAGAAAAATTATTGGATTTAAATACCTGGGCAGCAAAAGGTTTTTCGTTTTGTGGTTTTTTTTTTTTTTTCCCTTCTCTTTTTCAGGTTATATTGCTCCTTGGAGTGGCAGATTTTATTCATTGTGGGACACTGGGTAAGTAAGGATAAAAGATATAAGGATTTAGATATCAATAGCATTCTACTCAAAACTAATAATCTTTTGCTCTCCTCATCCTCAAATCCATTTAGTATTTTAGTCAAGGAGAATATAGTGGGCTTTAATGAGTTATCTAAAGAGAGCATTTGTAGTAACTGTTCCATGATCTTTGCAACCATTTCACTAATTTGTCTATTAAATTTCTTGCTTCTTTGGAAGTCTTTGAATACGTAATGTTATGTTTTTCTATATGAAATTGTAGTGCTTCTCAGCATAAAATAACCAAAAGCTGTACCAACACTTGAGGACACATTTAAAAATTACTAAGAGCCTTAAACTTACACTATTTTCATCGCGCAGCATTGCATGAAATCACAAAGATGTTGCACATATGATCTTGCATGTTGCCTGTTAATTATGTTCATACATCTGTTTTGTGTATACAGATGTCTACTCTGAACAACTCTGGTTTATTCATGTGTGTTTTCACGGGTAAAAACCCGTGTTAGTTAACCTTTTGTTTTAGTTAACCTTTAAAAATCCAATGTTGGATTCTTTAGCCAGCCAGAATAGGAATAACACTGAAGATGTTTTTCTCAGATAAGTGTATTTAAGGTGAAATTCAACTGGTAGATTTTTTTTTTTAAGATTAAAAGCAAGGGATAGGAGAACTTCAAACTTTGGCAGTTCAGTTTTTTTCAGGCTCCAAAGTCCAGCTCCTACAGGATTCTGTACCAACTCTGTAATAAATGTAGTAGAACAGATGTCTGTAAAGAACCCTCAGATTTATTTGAAGAACATATAGATGTTGTTCTTTGCCTATAAATGAAGTGGTCTGTATATATACAAATCATTATACTTTTGAGGGCTTGTCTACATTAGAAAATCATATTGTGTTAAAACACAGAATGCGGTTTTGAATGAGAACTAGATCTCGGTGAAGAAAAGGACATGTTTGATACCTCGCCATTTGGTCATGTAGCACCCCAGACTAGGTCCGTAGGCATAGCTGTCTTTAATATAGAACACAGTTTTGTCCTTGTCTGCACTAAATGTTTGACATGTTGTTTAGTTGACATGTATTTCCAAGTGTAGACAATGCCTGATTTTTTTTTCAGCATCTAAAAGAATATGGGGGGCATCAGTAACTGGTCTGGCATTTCATACTGTAACTTTCTGTACTAAGAAAATGACGGTATTCAGTGTAGAGGAGAGTTTTTGAAATACAATGCTGAAAATGTAGGAGACTTACTGGCATGGATGATTATCTCTTCAAAATGTAATGATGGGGCTTCCACAGCTGTGTGTTTTCATCTTGGTGAATTTGGCTTCATATTTAGCCATAATAAAATGAAACATCCATAATTTTCATTCTTTTAATTAGTATGGAAATAATCCTTTATATTGGTGTTTTAAAGAACTCTATACACCAAATACTTCCTAAATACAGTAAGACCCGGGGACTTTTTTTGGTATAAAAGTTTCATCAGGTTTCTGCTGAATAGAGCACTTGCCATTTTAATTTGAAATGAATTTCAGAATTCCTAATGTTTACAAGTTTTAATAATTTTATGTTTTCCAAATAATTTGAACTGAATTTTTTTTAAAAAAGGTATGCGAAAATTCACATCCCGATCATTGCCTCTGTGTCTGAGCATCAGCCTACAACATGGGTTTCCTTCTTTTTTGATCTGCATATTCTCGTGTGTACTTTCCCAGCAGGGCTGTGGTTCTGTATCAAAAACATCAATGATGAAAGAGTCTTTGGTAAGAGAAAATATTTTAAAATTGTTTTGAAAAATCTTGTCTTCAACTTGATTCTATTTTGGTTTTGTTTGCTTAAAGCTGGTATATGGCTTGTTCTAAAAAAGATTTTAAAGTGATGTGTTTAAAGATGATTATTAAAAGTTCCCTGCACCCAGCAGTCTTTAAAACCATTTATAAAAATGCAGAGATTGGTGAAATGGTGATGGAGTATCGTCCCAAGAGGTGGGATCAAAGTATTTGTCAGTATGGTTCTGTTCTGCAGCTGGAGTTGCATGTTCTTCCACATGCTGAACTTGCAAACCATGCATCGGGGTACAGTTCCACAGCACACTTCAGCCAGATGAACAGCTCAGTGCAAAGGGAAGGCCCGTTCCCCACACAGGCTGCAAGGCAACCAGCCCTTCCCTTGGTGTCTGGCACTCATCCCGTCACAGATGATGATTCAAAATGCCTTTTCTTTCCAGTTTTTCTGCTATTTTAGTGAACGGAATCACTTGCTGTAGAAACAAGTGCTAGATAAGACACAAGCCTAGCCAGAGGTGTGAGGTCTCCCTATGTCAGTGACAACAAATTGTTTATTTGTACGAAGCTGTACTGTGAAAGCAGACTTAAGATTATGAATGAGGCTTGTAAGGATGTAATTTGAAATTGTAGCCCATATGGAGGAGTGAAGATCACTCAGGTCTTGGGCTTTTACCGGGACAGGAGGTTGCTGCCTCTTAGGATTACCTAAGAGGTGTGCAGGCAGTGGGAACATTTACTGTGTTAAATCCAGTGACTCTGGGGTATTCTGTGCTCTGTGGCTTACAATGAGTCCTTGACAAGGCCAGTGCTGGGCAACTCGCTTTCAGCCTCCTACTGCTGCATCATCCATTTAAGTCAGCATAAAGAGACCTATGAGCAAGAATGGAGAGCCATACTATTTTGCTACAAAGTGGAAAATATTTATGTAATGTAATCTCATAAATCAGTGTCCCTTCATGATTTCCATGGCAAATCTTTCACAAAAGTGTATTGTTGAACTGTAGCAGGCAAGGAATAACCACTATTACTTGAACAATAGATGTTCCTAACCAGTGTATACAGGTTTGTTTGGGTTTTTTTTCCTTCTAAGTAGCGTGTTCTGAATATTCCTTACTATTCTGAAAATCTTGTTTTGTTTGGGGTTTTTTTGGGGGGCGGGGGGTGGGAAATGGAGATAATGCTGTTCAAGAAAACTTGCTTCAGAATAGGGCTCACAATATTGTATTTGTCTGTATGGAATTATAATGTAGACAAGCCCCCAATTTGTCCACAGATATCTCTAACTTAAATTAAAATTTGATATTTACATGAAATTCTAACACTTCTTTTGCTTTTTCAGTTTCAATAACTTGTTTGGTCTAGGGCTGTTTGGCCTTTTTAATCAAATGAAACTACCTGTTACTCCAGTAGTATTTTTGGTGTGTGATATTAAATTTCACTAATAATGTATCTTCTGACACATTATTAATGACTATGAAAATGGGGTTGTGTTATTGTTAACAGTTGTCAAGATGAACTTCAGGAAGGGTTTGAGGCTTAAAAGGGATAAACGTTCATTGAACTGTATCTCTGTAAATTAAAAAAGCAATGAAATGCAAGATACATCCTCAAGTCTTTATACACACAGATGCTCAACCCACTTTCAGAAGTAGTTTTATGGAGAGCATGTACATGTGCAGTTGGAGTGAGTGTTATTTTGGAAATGTCATCAGTAGATTTGTTTCTTTGCAGTTGCTCTTTATGCAATCAGTGCTGTTTACTTTGCTGGTGTGATGGTTCGTCTGATGCTCACTTTGACTCCTGTGGTCTGTATGCTGTCTGCAATTGCTTTCTCCAATGTCTTTGAGCGTTATTTGGGTGATGATATGAAGAGGGAAAATCCACCAATAGAGGACAGCAGTGATGAGGATGACAAAAGGAACCCTGGCAACCTGTATGATAAGGTGAGGGAAGGGAGCAAAAGTTAGAAGTCAGAAAACAGCTTATTTTTACTGGTTTTTTTTTTCTTTTGGTCAGGATATTTTAAATGCCACTAGAGGTCTGAATCACTAGCATTTAAATTTAGAACAAGTATTTGATGTTCTCCAATAAGGTATAACTGATGTCCTGAAAAAAAATCGGTGTCAGTGTAGGAGTGGTTCCTTCTAGCTTCATCGGTGATGAGCCTTCAACTTCAAGGAAGTGTACAGTGTTGGCCCAGCTTTCTATAGAAACCATGGCAGACAGTTGCTTGCTCTCCTTAAGTACTTATAGCAGTTCTGTGTCACCGAATGTCTCCATGTTTCCCTTTTGTATTTCCTCTAAGACATGGTGCAATTAAAGAATACTTTAATTTTATAGAAAACTATTTCTATACATAAACTTGCATGTTCCCTTATTCCTGAAGAAGGTGGTATTGGGTACTAGTTTTTTTTATCTCTTAGGCTTTATTATACTGACCCTGACAATGCCTGAGCTTTGCGTTTCCCCCTTTTCCTCACAGTAAATATCTCTGCCTTTCTCTTTTCCACCCTGCCTTATAAAAGGGCATCATCAAACTGAGCCAAACCAAGGAAGTCCCTTGCATTGACCCTCACATAATAGGTTTTTTTCTTCTGAAAGAGGCTTTCAAGGAATCATCCATTCTTACAAGTTGCCGGATTGTCAAAATATTCTTGTGCATACTTAGTTAATTTATGCTGCAACTTGGTCTAGCTTTATAGTATCCCGTAGCATTTATGGGGTGTGTGTGGTGAAGAAAAAGGCATGGGTGCCATTGTCAAGGGTGATAAAAGTTGCCGTAACAGATGTATTTGTGTTTGTTTAGGCAGGCAAAGTGAGAAAACATGTATCTGAACAGGAAAAAACAGAAGAAGGACTTGGTCCCAATATCAAAAACATTGTTACTATGCTGATGCTGATGTTGTTGATGATGTTTGCTGTCCACTGTACCTGGGTAACTAGCAATGCATACTCCAGCCCCAGCGTTGTTCTCGCTTCCTACAACCATGATGGGTAAGTAAGGTCTACAGGTCTGAAAGTAACTAAAGGGCAAAAGCCTTTCTATTTCCTTTGCGTTAGCAATTTGCTGTACCTTCTTTTAATCACTTCTAATTATATTAAGGCAGAATTGTCACCTGAATAAAAAATTATTAATACTCTAATTTTTGAAATGATACAACATTTCATGAAATATTTAATGTAAATACATAAAAATAATCCTATCCAAAGCCAATAAAGATGATGGTTAAAAAAAAAGAAAGTTTTCAAGTCAATTGGGAAATTTGTTTATGAATATATATTTGACTAGAAATGCATTTAGTCACATCTTCAGCTGTTCAGCTGTTGGTGGGTTCAAACTTACAGCTGCCAGTGACTGAATCCCCCAAAGGGAGTTGAACGCATTAAGAAAACCCTTATTTGTGAGCCCAGATTTATCATGGTGCAGTTAATTTATTGCTAGTATTTGTACCAGTGTGAATAAAATGAACTCTGTCTTCCAGCACTCGGAATATCCTAGATGACTTCAGAGAAGCCTACTACTGGCTGAGACAAAACACAGACGAGCACGCCAGAGTGATGTCATGGTGGGACTATGGTTATCAGATAGCAGGAATGGCCAACCGGACAACCTTGGTTGATAACAATACTTGGAACAACAGCCACATAGCCCTGGTAAGGGTGGCAGTTTTCTATGGAGTAGAAACACCAAAATGTTTACATTGCAGTCGAGTATGAAATTGTAAATGTCTGTTGATAAATAGTACAATAGATCTTAAGGAAAAATTCCATAGAGTGGGAAACATAGAGGTGGAAGGAACGTATTTTTTGCATGTACTAGAACTCAAGTATAGAGAGTTTTGAGGCTAGAAGGGATCAATTTTGCTTTTGGAGTTTCCATTTTGCTTACTTGGAGTTTCCAAAACTTCACCTCTACTTCAGTTTCTCTTCTTTTCTTTGTAGGAGGACAGACAAAATCTAATGTAACTATCCAAATAGGGATTGTTTCAGTTCAGCACTGTGCTTAAAAGAAGGATGTTAGCATTGCCTGTGGCTACAGGGGCACCACCTTGGGCAACTTAAACTTTTTCAGAAACAAAAGAATGCTCTGTATTGTGGTTGGGCTGCAGTCTTACTAGGTGCTGTGTACTCACTTGTCATCACTCGGTGGCCATGTCTTCCCAGAAGACCTATGTCATGCTACATGGGCAGAATGGGGGAAGAGCTCGAGGAACGTATTAGGATGGTTTCTTGTCTTGGGTCAGTACCCAGTACAGCAGTTGGAACAGATCTGCAGACAAGCAGTGTTCAAAATCAAGAAATTAATCAAGCTGTGCTTTGAGCGTACAAAGTCCTGAAAAAACACGTGTTGGGGAAGGGGGGGGGATCATATGTACGTGCTTTTGACAGGGGCAGGGACCTCGCATCAGCCGAAAGCAAGCTTGGGAAATTGTACTGTTGGTGCTAATATCAGTCAACAAGCCTTCCCATGTACTAAGGCACTTTTCTCTCATTTTGGTTGGTGACCTGACAGTGTTAGTGTGTTTTAGACGGACATTCAATGCTCATAGCTCTATGTGCCCTCCCTCTTCTACAATAGGTAGGAGTGCAGATACTGTATCTAAACCAAGAGATCCCTGCAGGATAAGGTGCATCATATGAACAGAGAGACCGTGGAAGTCCTCTGTATTGCATAAGCACAGTAACCATACACATTACAGCAATTAGCATTGATGGTTTTTAATAAAGAATTCTCTCCAGTGTGACTGCCGGCGCTGTCAGGTTCTATTTCGGAATGAGCACTCCATAAACGGGAACCCAAGCAATAAATGTCTGTTGCGGCGAATACCTGAACTTGTGCACTAAATGAGGCATGCCCTGGAGACACTTGCCAGATGACTTCCTCCTGCACAGAAATGGAAATCTGCCAAATAACTTCACATTGATTAGGATCATGGCCAAGAAGCTGAGGTTCTCTCCCTTTTTGACAGATTGCAGCCTAAGCTTAGTGTTTTCTAATTACGTTCTTAACTGAATGTTACCGATTTGGATGCAATATTATTTAGATTGTAGTTACTCCCTTTTACTACAGCAATACATTATTATGCCTTAAGTGCAAGAGCTTCAATAGCAAACAAAATTACTGAACTGAATGCCAGTTACTGACCTAAGTGAATTCTTTAAGTGTGGGAAGTGGCCAGCATGGAAGAGGTTCTGGATACAGCTTTTAGAAGTTTTTCAAGGCCAAAACTATGTTATGCTTTTAACTCAAGGATGTCTCTATTCTGACATTTTCTCTGCACAAACTTACTTTGAATTCAACGCTGAGGGTGCCTGTATGCTGCTGAGTACAATGAAGCATGGCTGCTGCATTAGTGAAGGACAGAGCTCAAGGAAAAAAAAACCCAAGAAATTACTAACACTTCAAATAATTTATTCACTTTGGGCTGTGTCTAAAGCTTTAAAAATAATTTGTAATTAGGTATTTTCTGCAACCCTAAGTTTTTGGCAATACAGACATGACTCGAAAAATCTTTAAGTGCCACAAAAAGAAAACCCTTATTGCTACATTTTATACTCAAAACACTCATTTCAACAGGCAGCAGTCCTCTTACAGAGGAGAAAAATATTTCAATTTAGGTTGGGCTTTTGAGTTTCTACATAGATACAATGGGTTTTCTTTATCTAGAATGAAAATGTGGGCTTCAATTGGCAAGTATGTATTTTTGGGCTTCAGTCTGGCAAGACATTGATCTATGGATCTGTTTGATAGGCAGCTATGCAGATATTTAAGGTATTTTTGCTGTGATACAGGTGGGAAAGGCAATGTCATCAAATGAGTCGGCAGCATACGAGATCATGAGAAGCCTGGATGTGGATTATGTTTTGATTATTTTTGGTGGAGTGATTGGCTACTCTGGTGATGACATTAATAAGTTCTTGTGGATGGTGAGAATAGCAGAGGGGGAACATCCCAAAGATATTCGGGTAAGTGGAAACATACACAGGAAAACTGAAGCGTTCTTGGCCGAATACTGTATTTCTGTATGTTCATCTCTACTGTTTTTTTTTAACCTTTTATTTATGTTGTTGCTTTTCTGGTAGTGCTCATTACAGTGGAGGGAAATCTCTACTACTTATTGCAATTTTATTTGAAATATGTGTTATGGGTTGTTTTCCTAGAACAGTAGGAGTGCAGAGGCCTGTAGCCCAGTTTCTTTCAATATTTATGGTTTTGAAAGGTCAGTAACCTCAGCAGCTTTTCACTTTTTTTGCATGATACTAAAAGTACAGGATATCTTTTGCAATTCTTGTGTTTGTCTCTCACTATGCACCATCATACTTTAAAAAAGGAATGTTCAGACTGTTTAAATGGTTGGCATTACAAATTTCTTCAAACTCTGTAATACTAGGAGACAAGTTAAAGTGTTAATATTGACTTATGTAGAGTTTAGGTTATTCAAACATCTCAGAGATTGCAGAAGTCTGTAGTAATATTTGCTTAAGCCTAACAAAACCTTCTAGATATTGAGCACAGGCTTAAGGGAGTAGCCTGTGTGCATAGTTTCATCTTGTACTGGAGGTGAAAACGGCAGAAATTTTTTGTTTGAACACTGTGCACATACGAAGTTTATGGTAACGTTGCAGACCTCGTATATTAACAATACAGTGCTTTTCACCTTTCTGAAGAATAATTTTGATAGATTCCCAACTAACATACATTTTGAGATCAGGATTCCAGTAACTGCTTACTGTGAAGTGACAAAACTTGTACCAGCACAATAATATGGATTTAGGAAGATTGGTCAATTGGGGTCTGGGTTACAAAGAGGTAGTTTGTAACTATTTTACCTTTAATGAGCAGCATCCCTTTCTGTTTTAAGAGTAGCTTAAATCAGCTTTTAAACTGTAAAAGTCAGTTCAGATTCTTTATGAAGGTTTTTTTGTGGAGAAGGGAATGAGAAATGACCTTAAATAAGGGTTTAGTTTATATTGACTTCTTGTATCTTCTTTTATTTTTAAAGGAAAGCGATTACTTTACCCCTCAGGGAGAATTCCGGGTAGACAAGGCAGGTTCTCCAACTTTGCTGAACTGCCTCATGTATAAAATGTCCTATTACAGATTTGGAGAGATGCAGGTTAGTGCTACAGCTTCTACTGAATCTTCAGTGAAATGTGAGAAAATAAATGTTATTTTGATGTATTTTCCATCTTTGAGATTGAGCGTTGCTTGTAGTAGCAGAATCGGAGGTAAGAGTCAGCTTTACAAATTAAAACACATCTAGGCATGGTCTACTGTATATAACCTTTAGAAAAAAGCATTTCTGCTGCTAACCTACACTTGTACGTAGCTTTTTGCTGTCTTTCACGTTGCCCCAGGTGAGCATCTTAATTCCATTATGCAGTGCGCTTGCTAAAGCATTAACTGTTACGCTGTGGAGAGCTTTAGATTTGGGTTTTTTTAATAGCAACACAGAAGTGGAACTGTTAATTGACTATTTAGTATCTGTCAGAAACTACCCGATTTCTATCCAAGTCACATCAGTGTATTAAACACCACAGCACTTTATTATATAAGGGCATAATTCTTGGAGAGAGCTGTCACTCCCCTTTGGGATCGTCAAGCATGTGTATGTAGCTACATCTGCCTTGTTTGCTTTTTTTGTTTCCTGTTCTTCCCCCGCTGCCAAGGGCCCTTCATTCTGATGCGTTAGCACAAGAATCCTTTATTTAGCTAAAATTGATGCCAGTGGATCTTATTTGTAACACGGGGCGGGCAAATTTAACTGATAAACATAAACGTGAACTATTTCAGACTTGTATGGAAAACCATGAAAGTGCAAATTACCGCATGATAGAAGGGAGAGTACAAGGGAGCAGCTATGCTAAAAAGCCGCCACAGGCTGCCGCACCTCACAATTTCACTTGAGTAGTTTCACCTCTGAATGCAGATGTGATATTTCTGTTGAGACATGAAGTGCCGTCTCCTGAGACATCTGTAGGAGTAAGAATGAATTTGTCTCTTTCTCAGTCGCAAAAAGGAACTGAGAGGTTTTTTTCTGTGTCGTAATAACCAATGCAAGAGAAGTGTTGTCCTTTGGCTAAACCAGCTGAAAGCATTGCCGGGTGATATGAAATAACACGGTTTGCAGTGATGGGTGGCTTGGGTTTTGTCTCGAACTAATATGCAACTTCAATTTTTATAGCTGGATTTTCGGACACCCCCAGGATTCGATCGTACACGCAATGCTGAGATAGGCAACAAAGACATTAAATTTAAACATCTGGAGGAAGCCTTTACCTCAGAGCACTGGCTTGTTAGAATATACAAGGTGAAACAACTAGACAACAGAGAGACATTGGATCATAAACCTAGAGTAACCAACATTGTACCGAAACAGAAGTATTTGTCAAAGAAGGTGGGTTCCCAGTGAAGTAACCGAAAGGGGTGAGGAGGTGGCAGTTTATTTTTAACAGTGAATCACATAGCTGGTGAATTATGTATTTCCACTGGCCAGAATGTTATGGATACTGTTCATGTTAGTGTCCGATATCAGACCTGCCTGCTGGTAATAATTGTTAATTTACTGTCTGCTTAACTTAAAAGCATGTGAAGACACAAGGCTAGATTTTTTTTAGGCAGAATGCTAACTGGAAATAGAGTGTGTCACTGGCTGTTACAACTCTTAAGTCTTCATGTAACTGGAAGTATAATCTCTAAAGTACATCAATTCATGTTTCAGTAACTATGGCTCACTAAGTAAATAATGTGGAAGTTGCTTTCTGACTTTGTTTGAAAGTAGTGATGCCTAGAAGTTTAAAAAAATGGCAATTTTGTATGAAATAAATTAAATATGAAACTTTTGTTCACGGAACTTTAGTGTCTGGCTGCTTACTGTTTGAAGTCATCTTCATGGTTTTAAAAGTGTTAGCTGTGGTGTGCTACTTCAGCCTGTTAAGGAAGATGTGTTACCAGGGGAGTTGGGGAGAATCGTAGCAGCCCTCTCCTTCAACATCTGTTTTCTTTATATTCAAACACATGTTGCAAAAGGAATTCCAGAGTCCTGTCAGAAACAAATGTGTAACAAACTAAATTAGTATAGGCAGTAAACTTACACTGCGTCACGGAAATACAAGTAAAGAACGTTAGAGGCTAAAGACGCTTATTTTTGTGGTTTGATGGAAGCTCAAAAAATAGGCATTTGGGAGTTGTCACTGAAGCTAGACTTATCTTAAAAGGAAATTATAAGCTTTACTGTGCCCGTCATACACTTACACTGTAACTTTTGCTCGTAAGTGCCAAGCAAGGCTATATTTATTAATGAGAGATGCATTGACCCCACTTAAGCTGTGGAGGTGTCGGTTCTCTGTCTAAAGACAGGATACAAGGTGATGCAAATTCTGATCCATCGCTACCTCTTGCAGTACAAACGAGCTCTACTTCCCATTAAGACATCGGAGAACCAGCAAAGAGCGTGGGGCGAATGTCTAAACTAGGATTTCGTAAATGCGTTCTGAAGGCTCCTTAGTAGCCACAGGTTTTCAGCAGTTGCTTCCTTACTGGAAATGCAGTCCGTCTCCTATCACTCTTCCATGTTAGGAACGACATTGCTCAAGCTCAGAGATATAACATGTCTGAGTATTACATATTAGTTTGTATCTCTCTCACTTTATAATAATATTATTACTGTTGTTGTTATTAAAAAGAGAAAAGTTCTATTTAATTGACGTAATAGAGCCCGCTGGCAAGCACAGCAAAGTACAGCAAGTGTGGGAGCTGCCTACTGTCTAATTTGTTGGGGCAGGCATGCTGAATGTACAATTCTACCCGCCACGAGCTAACTGTATTTATACAACTTTCAAGTTAATATTACCCAAGACTAATGTTAATGCTTCCCCCTAACACTACCTTAAAAAAAAAAAAAATCTAAAATATGCTGATAAGGGCACATGAGCAGAAGCACTAACTAGCCTACAGACCAAGAGCAGAGGATTAAAGACTAAAATGTGATTATTCAGTTTTTCTCTTACTTTTGAAAAATGCTGCTTTGAGCAAATATTTCTCTCTCTCATCTTGCTAACTTCTAAGAGAATCAAATAGTGCAAAAGATGCAAGAAGGTATTTCCAAACAAAACTAACACTCTCCACCACTTCTGCTCTTTGGGCATATTAGAGCTTTATCATGTTGGTTAATTATTAATTCTGCCTCAGCACAAGCTTTGAAAACAATTCTACAGATCTGGTAGATGGGGCTTGCAAAAGTTCCTCTTGTGCAAAAGCAAATGTTGGGCATGAATTAACAATCCCGACTTTAATAACTGGATAAATACCTAGTTGAGGGTTTACCATTATTTAAGCTCTTTAAAATCAGTCTAAAGATCAGGCATTGAAATGCACATCATTAAACCGTGGTCAAGACTAAATCATTAACTAATACATTTTATTCTGTTTTTCTTTTTAGACCTCCAAAAGGAAGCGTGGCTACATTAAGAATAAACTAATTTTAAAGAAAGGCAAGAGACCCAACAGGAAGACAGTTTAAATACACTGTTCTGATTGCTAATACGAAGCAGTTGTCCTTGAGATAACCAGTCTTTGCCTTTAGCTCAAGTCATGTTTCACAGCAACATGAGGGTACAGAACCATCATTGGTCCAGATTATTGTACAAAATTTTCAGGCAATGTCTGATTAAAAATATTGGCTTATTGAGAACAGCTGTTTTAGATTTGTAATGTGAAGCAAGACAGAGCTGCTATCCAAGTCTAGCAGCATTTTTTTTTATTGGTACATATTATCCTTCAAATCTTGAGAATTTGGACTGACTGCACCAAAGAACCCTGTAATTTGGTCCTTGGCACATGCATACTTGTCAATCTTTTTTGGAAAGCACTGTTCAGCTGAATAGCAGCAGTACGTAAACTGGAATGGGGAAATCTAAAAATGACTTGTTTTCAACGAGGAGGAGGAAGCAGAGCTCTCTGAAATTAAACTTTCAAAATAAGTTACTCCCGTGATTCTTTTCAACCGTTTCTTTCAATGTCCTTTTACTCTTGCTGCAGGCTGGTTTTGATCTGGAGTGTAAGAAGCAACGCTGCAGTTTTCACAAGAGATGACAGGACAGATGAATTGGATGCTAGTTTAGATTGGACAAGCTGCTTTTGTTTAACGTGGGATCGCAGCATTGCTGCCTTACGCTCTCATTTCATAAGGTAGACAAGGCAAATCTTGCACACCGTAGACACAAGGGCTAAATCTGTATCCTGAAAAATCCGAAACGACAGTAATGAATGCTATAGGAACATGCAGCTGAGCACCATGCACTGGCTGGTGCTTCGGAGCAGAAATGCAACTCTTTTAGGTAAATGTTTACATTGGTAAAACAAGTATAGCCTGTTTCATGGGAAAAAGAAAAAGGTTGACAGGTATACAAAAACCCTTTTCTGTGGCTATTGGAGGCAGAGGATTTGCAAACCTCTTCCCCCCCTCACTGCCTTTCTTGTGAGGGTAAAAATTTTTCTGGAAATCTGTTTCTCTGCATTTTTATTTAGAGTGCTTAAATCAGTTGAAGAAATTCCTGCTATAGTGCTGTTTGCTTTGTCTGTCTTTTATACTGTTTTCTTTTTTTAAAAAAGTGGTGAAAACTGTCAGATTAAATGCACTAAAATATAAATGGAGACTGAACATGTTCACTTTCCAGCTATAGGAAAACTTTATACAGACTTGAACATTTTCTTTAATTAAAATTAAAGGGTTTTGCCGTTTGTTTTCCTGCCACAGGTTGTAACTTTTTATAGAAACAAAACTTGCATCAATAATTTGATGTAAAATGCAGAATAGTATGTACCTTTCATGAAGAAAATGTAAATTTACAGTGTTCTGTGAGAATGTTACTGCTGACTTCTTTCCCAAGGTGTAGAATATTTTTTTGATTTATGAACTCATTTTTGACTCCAGTGGTTTACACAGACCAATACTACAGCTGCAACATTTTCACAAAGGTAATTAAATCTGGATTTCTGGCCCCCTGTCGTTTGGAGATTTCATTTTATTTTGTTGCTTTAAAGCTCAATGCAGACCAGTTGTTGACTGTAGGGGAAAATAAAGTTAATTCAAGTTTTGTGTTAAGGGTGTTGTGTCAGTTTTGTTGTGATTATGCTTAGAGTCCTAGTGATAAATTAAGTCGTTCTAACTCCGTAATGCAAATCTGCTGGCCTCATGAAGTTGCTGTAATGAAGCCACAGCAGCTACTGAACATCCTTCCAGCTTAAATTTATTAAGACAAAGGTAGGGCCTCTGCTGTGATGAAATGAAGGTGGCTGTAGTGTTTTCAGAGACCAGCAGCCATCTTTTCCAAGCGCACATCTTGCAGTGAATCCTTCCAGCATCTGGAGAAGCTCAAGCTGTTACTGTTGCTTACCCACAAGCAGACGGGGTGATTACGTGATGCGCAATTTGTAATATCTTGCTTCTTCCAAGCAAATCTGCATCCTGCCCCCTCACCGTCAGTAAGAAACAAGTGATCTAACATTTGGAAGAACATCTGAAAGGCAGCAGAACAGATGCTGCTGGGCAGCCTGTGGTTTGGCAGTAACTCAGCCTTGTTTTAGGAAAGGAAATAAAAAGCTGCCCTCCCATCCTTAGGTATCTAATTTACAGTTCTGTCAAGATTGTTCTCCAGCTTAGCTGACAGCGTTCTCTTTAACAGAGCAGAAATAAGTGAAGCCCGTTGACTTTTATAGCATTTTTAAAGCTATGTGAAAGAAAAATAAGCCAGCTACAGGAATCTTAGCCAGCCTGGGCCTAAAGTTGCCTACCACTTACCTTTCTTAAATCTAACTTGACTTCAAGGCTTCTGCCAATCTTCTGCACTTAAATGGAATGAAAAGTTGAGTCATTAAGGCAGCAGCTTAGAAAAAACAAAGTTAGTTGCAGAGAAGAACTGGCAGGCATTGTATCACCTCCTGTGGTTCCTCAGGGACCTGCACGCCACGAAGGTAACCCTGCCTCTCCACCTGCATCCTGGAATTACTCAGCTGAACTAACTTCCACCTCTTCTCTCCGAGAACTGCACCACACTTGTACCAGCAAAGAATACTAGCGTCTTGCGTCATTATCAAACATACCATCCATACTAGTTTTTTTATTTCCTTAGCTACAGCCATCCTTTTGTTGTTCTACTAGGTCAAACGTTGAAGATTTTGAAGCCTAACTGTGACAAAACAGCAAAATCTGAAGTAAAAAAATGCTTAAGCCAGGCTCTGGTCTTCAGTTGCTAAGGAACTAAAACTGCAAGTGGCTGGAAGCCAGCACTGCATAAGCTCTGTATCACTTAATCGTTACTGCTGAAAGCGGTGCAGGCAGGCAGTACTAGTGGTAATCCCAGAAAAAGTATTTTCACTTGTGGAAGTAATTCCGTAACAGAGGGGTAGAAAAGTCATTAGTTTTGATAGAGTTACTCTTGAAAAACCAGTTAAAAGCTTTGACTCAGCCTGCTGTACCTATCAATCCCACTACGAGTAAAAACTGGAAATAAATCATATTTGGCTATGACTGGAAGTCAATAATGTCTTTAAACCAAACGTATGAACAGCTCCAAGACATGGCCTGAAGCAGTGCAGCAAAGGGCAAGGAACACAACTGGGAAGTGTTTCCTGTCCTATTTACAGCCCGCGTTGTTTTCTGCTTTGCGGAAAAACAAAGCGTTCTGGCACGATAGTTTCCAACGCTGTGGATGAATGTTTAAAATAAACCAGAATTGCATTATCTAACACTTGAAAAATGTTGACCAGGATCCATGAAGCCTCTAAGCGTGTTTTTCCTCCCCATGCAAGTGTCCACTGCTGCAATAATTTAGAGTTGTATTTTAAGAAGTATCTAATCAAGAATCGCTGTTAATGACAAAGATGAAATGAAATATGATTTTCAGAAACAAGGGAACACCTTACCCTATTTCCTTTTTAATTGTCAAAATAAGGCACGTGTTCCCCAGCCTCTCCTAAGGCCGTGATGCTGCCCGACCCTGTTTTCCCTGCGTAGCACTGTCCAATTTAAATAAAAACTTACCTATCCCGCGTCTGGCAGCACGAACAGGGCAGAAAAGCCCCGCAACAAACCAGGACTCAGCTGACCAGTCACTTCCATCAGAACTGTGCAAGCAGCTCACGGGCGCCCTGAGCGCTGCGCACCACTCCTGGACACCTCAGTAACTGCCACCAGTTAACTAAGGCTTCAACGGAAAGAGAAAGGGCATCCCACTACTAAATGAAACAAATCTTTTATTCATGAGCATTGTCATCTTAAATTCACAAATTCCGAAAGGAAGGCAAATCAGAAGAGCCTGCCAGAGCATCTTTTAAATGATAAAGGTATAAATTTTCTTTCTGAACAGTTCTAATTTAAGAAAGAAACAGGTTGCATAGGCTTTCTACAGGTGTGCACAAAAAAAGTGAAGTACATGGAGGTTTTTACATTACAATTCAGAGTGTACATTGGCTACTTGAAAAGGAAAATATTTACTTGCAAGTCCAAGACAGCTATTGGAACAACCTACAGAATAAGGCTTATGAATATTTACTTCTCAGTCCTGTAAAATATACCGAACACGGAACTATCAGAAAAATAAACTGACACTTGTGAATCTTGTTCTGGAATCTCTCGCTGATGGGATCTTTTCAGAAAGGACCATTTTTATGTTTGCCTCTCCCAAGTTACTTTGGAAAAGAAACAGTGGTAACGGCATCAGGGGATTCTTCACAGCATCAGAACAAAACGAAACATTTATCAGAGCACAAGTGGAATGTTCTCGGCATGCAGAAACAACCAACCATGCAGACAGAAAAAATCCTCAATAAATTACAAGCATAAAATTATTCAAATTTCTCCTTAAAAGAACGGCTACAGCATCTTTGTAGCCTCGACAGTCATACCATCAACGCTGAAGGAGGTCTACTCCTTCAGGAGCGCAGGCCTGCGTGCCTGACCGAGAGAGGTTTCCCATGGCTATTTTCAGTGAGTATGTGGCTTGTTCTTTGGTGTGTGGAAGTCGAAGTTCTGGGAGGATGTTCCATGTGTTTAATTCTGCATTTTTCGACTGTTCTTTGTGATGATACTACAAACTGTATGAATACTTCTAGTTACTTATCAGACTAACCTCTAGAACGAGAGTGGATCCATTATAAAGTTAATTCTTGCAGGTGATAAAGTACTCGTTTTCCTGATGATACTTGGCGGTAGTTCAGTGATTACTATGACAGCATCATTTTTGTTTTGTTACAGAATAACATCAACTATTCCTAAAAATAAGATTTTTTTTCTCCTTTAAAAAAAAAAAAAGTGTCAGTTACAAAACCAAGCTCATACAGTCCACTTTTTTTTTTTAAAAATAGGATTTAAATCATTTATAACATGAATCTTTCTGATGTGCAAAAAAAGTACATACAAGCAGACAAAAATCGCATTTAGGAGGGAAAGGAGCCACACCTTCATTAAATAGAGATCTGAAGTTCAAATGTAAAGAGCTATTAAATATTATGTCCGAATGAACAACTAATGGCATGTTTCCTTGTGTACACACCTCTGTTTAGCCTTTTGAGTTGCTCAAGAGATTTTAAAATCTACCAAAAAAAAAAAATTATAAAATGCAGGACGCACAAGAACAGATATAAGCAGTGCTTTGACCTAATTATATTTGTGTAATATCTATAAAGCACAAGCTATTGTATTAAGCAAGCGGACAAAAGGCACAAAATTAATCAGTACTACAGAAAGGTAGGCATCCATGCTACTGTATGTTAGCAATATAGTGGTTTCTTTATGGGGCACCGTAAAAAGCAGCACTGAGCAGAAGTCGGCACGTTTCACATGTGCCTTTTGTTGTCACTTCTCTCAAAACCATCTTCATTTTCAACAAATATGAACTAAAAAGCAACAAAGCTTTAACATGCTTTTAGAATCCACTTTCTTAGTGTCACAGTGGTTACCCTACAAAGCAAGATCAAGCTACAGGACTGACTGGGGCAAAAGAAATCAGAACACAGGTCTGCTTGGGGACTGAAGAGGGAATTAAGGGCTCTGACCAGGCGAGCTCTGCCTTCATTTCCCAGAGCAGTGTACAGAACCTGCCTCGCGGCTGCTGGGGACGGCTCACGCCCGGCACAGCGGGACAGGACTCTTACCCAGCCTCTCCTGCCTCACCGCACATCCCGGCATTTTAGCGTGAACGCATCAGCAGTGGTCGAACTGAAAAGGCAAGGCTGTGACCCGGGGTGCCTCGGGCACAGCCCAACGGCGTCCTATGCCTCTCTTACGTGGGGGCAGAAAGCTGAGGCAAGGGTGAGCTGGAGCACCACAGCTACATCTGCCAGAAGGGATTGAGCGGAACACGTAACCCAAAAGCGTTGGCGTGACAGCAGCCAGAGAACATTGCACAGCAAGATCAAAATGACCAGAGCAGCTGGCTCAGTGGTGATCAGCCATCTACTGAACAGCTGGAAGTATGAACAAACAAAAAAGGGAGGACACAACGGGTTAGTGCGAACAATGTTCTTGAGAAGGTATTGCTACTTCTTATAAGATGGCAGAAAATTCACACTCGTAAGTGATGGGAAACATGCTCTTAAATCAGCATCCCAAAGAGCGAGCGCGCTGTCAGTGTATCATTCTTATGTCAAAGTGAGTTACTCCATGACTGTTTAGACAGAATGACTGCCATTAAGTGACACATCACATTTTAAGTGCAAAACATTTTTGGCAAAAGTGAAAAATAGAAAAACCTTAACCAGTACTAATAAAAAAGTATTTTCTTAAATACTAGCATAGGGCCTGATCCTGCAAGCACACAACTCGGGGAACCCCAGCTGAGTCCAGCCAGAGTTCTATGCCCTGACACTTAGAGGAAAAGGTCTTTAAATCACTGTTAGTGTTTACACTTGTTTACATGTAGTGTAAATAATACACACACAAACACATACACGCTGCATGTATGTATGTGTGTATATATGAAGGTGTGCGTGTGTGTTCGCGTATCCATACACACAAAATGGCTCCTGAATAAACTCGAGCTTGTGGTTATTTTGTGATGCATCATTCACAGTATATAGCTTCTCGTTTGTATCTTCTGATAACAGGACCTATTCAATGACATCTTGAAGTTATATACTGTATCATTTTAATGCCTTTAAGGTAGAGTTGCGAGGCAACTGCTCTATCCCATCAATGGGTCTTCCAGAGAGGATTCAAGTACAGCCAACCATCGCCCTGCAAGAAAATTAGGGAGAGTTTACAAACAAGATTTATACATACGGCATCTATGTATGTCCACATAAAAGCTAAAATAATATTAATCGACACAAGAAACCATCCCTGTCACCTGAAAATTCTGTGCTTAATGAATTTACAGGTAACCTAGGTGGGAGGGGAAAAAATTACAAGGGGGAAGAGAAGCAATGGGAAGATGCAACAGATGAACTGCTGGTTTAAATAGCTGCACATACTGGCTAACATAACACAGTCGCGTAATAATTCCCTCAGTCTTCTTTTCCTTCCCCCTTTCCTCTAAGAAAGGGCAAAGACAAACTCAGTAAAATCTGTTTCATTTCAAGCCGATGAAACCCAAGACTGTGTTTAAGTTGTCCATGCTTACTTACATTGGACAAATAGCCCTAGATCGTGTTCACTTTAGTGTGCTGAGATCACGATTAGTAGGGGATGTGAGTACACGGCATTTGCGAATTAAGGTGTGGATTTTAAGGGAAGAAACATAGCTTTAAGGGCCTAACATTAGGTACCAAAACCTCAGGTTAAAATAAATCTAACTGAAAGAAAGCAAACAAGTTTACGATATGGACATGGAAAAATCCATTGCTCCTCTTCAAGAGCCAGATTCCGGCAAAAAGAGAATTTAAAACCATCAGTCGTATATAACACCACTAGCCCACGGTAAAAAGCACAAACAAATTTATTTCTACTAGCATCCTCCTGTATGCAGCAACACGCTATAGGGTCTTTAGAACAAGACAATGAAAGTACCTCTTTGGCAAAATATTTTGGTTTCCACGGGGTTGTAAGAGCCGCACGTTGCCTCTCCTCTGCTCGCTGTCTCTCTTCAAGGCGGTGCTTGTGTTCTGTTGCTGCATCGATATTGCCTTCTTTCAGAGAATTGGTGACGTGTTGCCAAAGGTGCCTGCGTGATGGAGAAGGAGCGCAAGCGACAGAGTGAGAACGCTTCTGCCGCAGCCGAGCGCCTGGCTAGACAACAGCAGGGGGAGAGGCAGACTGACGCCACGTTCTCCATGCCATTTTTGCAAGTCACATAGCCTGTGAACCATCACGCTCCTAGGATATTCATCGCATTTGTGCACCAGATTTTCAGATTTGCTCAACTCCCTTTATTTTGCCATGCAAGTTAACTTTCTCAATAGCTTTGTTCATGTTCCTGACTCTTCACAACCTGAGCTTTTTTATCCTGTGTTTATTTGCAGTGAAATTTTTTAATTATAAGGGAATGTTAGCCAAAAGGCAAGAGTACATTAAATTGGGACACTGACGGTTACTTAACGGAGGAATTGATGCACTGATTCCAGGGAGCCCTTCTAGGCCTGTGCTCTATATTCCCCGTTAACAGTAATTACCAGCCTATAACCAAACTTGTTTTTCACACGACTGACCGCATTCAGATGTGATGCCTTCTCACACTGTATTAGCCTAGCAGAAACTTTGCCCATAAAAATACTGAGAAGAAACTGCAGCTTCCATGTATTTCCAGGGGTGTTTAAATGAGTTTCTGTTTACAATCTGATAAACTGCATATCCTGCAGAAACACCGGATAGTTGTAATTTGCTTACTAGTATCCAAAAAATACAATAAATACACTGCAGAGCTACTCAGTTCCTTATTTACTCCAACCCTTCTGTTCCTAAACTACAGGGGAAAAATGAGTTTGTGATAAGCAAGCACGTCTGGAAAGTAGGAAAATGATATCTGACCCTGCACAGTGACTCAAAGCACACCTTTGTACAATGAAGAGAACGTATTTACAGATAATAAACTGAAGCTTAACTCATGTTTTTAAATCCTCCAATAAAATGTTCCTAAATTCAATACAAATATCGATTTTTCTGAAGATAAGCGTCAACAGTTACTGCCAGTGAATAACAGAATAAGTTTTTTTCTAATGTACCTAGTCAGAGTTCGGCATGTAATGTGGGTGCTCAGAGCCTTAAAACCACATATGTGTGTGTGTGTCTGTGTGTATTTATATCTCACACTGCATCACATTTTACATATTTTTATTCATACATATGTATTCTAAAATAGATAAAACATGAAATTCCAGTGTAAATTCCAAGATGCAACATTACTTGCAATAAACTAATTTGACTACCACGTTACAATCACTCAAAAAAGCAGGTGAAAATACTGCCTTACCATTTTCCAAACGCTCATTAAAACGCATACAAGCATTTTCCCCCTCTACAAAATTGATGTCTACGTCACTATAATGTAATTTATGTTCCCAATACGCAGCTTCGGCTCTTTGTGCCTAGATTAATGTGCAGCAGGAAGCGAGGCATTTTTGAACCACACCATTTATAACTGCAGCTTGCTTCCCCATTCTGTCCCCATCCGAGGTCCAGAAGGAGAACGCTGTAACACCTCTGCCCTTACCTTGATTCCAGCGGGCCTTGCTTTGCTATCGGCCTAATCTTTTTCCTGATAACAGGCAGTTTGTTAGTGTCAATCACTTTGGTTTCTCCGTTGCTGTAAGTAAATTCCAGCGTACCGTTCCATTCTCCCTGTGCCTTGCACACGATGGTGTTAGTGGGATTGTGTTTCACTTCAGCTGTAACCCTAATTCAAGAGGGAAGAAAAAAAGACCACAGAAATAACTGGTACCATTTATTATCAGCATATGAAAGCACTGCCACAGCTAAAGCTACAAGCAGCTTTCTACATCTACAAAGTAGTTTTTCAAGCAAAGTAGTGACGCTGTCTCCAAAAAGACAGACTCAATCCAAGCAAGCTCTGCTAACCCAGCATTAGCTTTTGGACGACATTCTCCCAAAGTACAGCAGTAACCCAACTTAAAGCTCTGATACTCGGCTTTAACCCAGAACTGTTTACCTCATCATCCTGAAACACAACTCTGGACATTCACGTGACATTTTCAGTACACGTATTATTTTCACACCTGAACATAATGCTGTCAGATACCTATGTCAAAGACTTCAGGTACCTTTATTTCCTTCTTTAGCTCTGCAAGTTTACTTCTCAGCTGCTGAGAGGCAATGATTAAAGCTACCTCAGTGGTCCAAGAACTGGTCTGAGAGTGAGCAAAATAGACAGGTAGGACTGGAAAACCAAAATGCAGGGAGAAGTTTCATGTGTGTGTGTCTATGAACACGCACACATGTGCTTCAGCAAGCCACGTCAAGTAATCTGTAAACTAATACAGCACAATCTTCCCCAATTTTCACTCACCCTGATGGCACCAATTATTAATCTACACCTTTTAGAAAAACCCCTGTCAAAACAGCCCACGTTGATATTTGCCTGAACACAATATTGAAAGGGTTGACACACATATGGAAAAATAATTAGACCAACTGAAATAAAACAGAGGTAACCATGCGAAAGCACAGCCACTGCTATAGTCCGCAGCAGAAAGAGAAAGGGGTCTGTGTACGTTAATGATCAGGTCACCAACTTGAGCATGGAAGTAAGACAGAGAGCTATCTTGCACAGTGCCTCTTCACACCCTTAATAAAGGGGAACCAAAGACACATAAATAATATTTTCATCATCTGGAATTTCAGTGCAGAAGTGCAAGTCCCCAGTAGGGAGCTACCGCCACAGGCAGCGATACTTTCGCTTCTCTTCTTACAGGAGGACCACCTGGAACACCAGTTCATCTACAAGACTCACACAGAAGCAGCAGCTGGTGTAGCAGAAATATTGCCTTTTCCATGTACATTTTTCTGATCCTGCACTTGCAGCAATTTTTACAAGCAACAAAGCCTGGAAGAATACATTCAGTTTAGTTTAATGAGAGAAATATATCCAATTCAGTTAAATGATATAAAATGTATAACTACAATAAACTGTGCTCTAAAGCTGTAAGTCATCTCAGACACTAATAGGAAAAGAAATTCAGATATCTGTCTATAAAATACTCCCACAGAAGAACCAAACAGGTGCCCAAAAGTCTTTCCACTGAAATCCAGTAGCAGGTAAACAAGACAGTAATTCCCGTACCTGTGGACCTTCCCTCCATAGAATGGCTTGGTGTGGAACGTGACTGTAGCAGAATAGCCCGTTCTGGCACAATTGATGTTGACTTTCCCTCCAAGCTCCACCCATGGGATGGTAAGTATCGAGCGAGCATAGGCACTAGGCAGGGTGAAAACATACTCTTCTTCATGTTCCATCAAGTAAAGAACACCTACGTAGGAAGAAGGTTAGAAGTGAAATGATGAAAGTTCACTGATAAGACCTGACAGTCACTGACCAATTACCGTCATCAAAATGTACTCCACAGAAAGCACAATGTGCAACTCGCCTTGAAGGAGGGTACTGTCTGCTAAGACAAAAAGTCTGCCCTCTGGAATAAATTTCTTCAAACAAACATTTTCAAAAGCCTACAGTTTGAATGTGTACCCTGGGGTCCTCCATGGTACCAAACGGCTTGTCAGAAAATCTGACTGGATTACTTATTTTGTGTTCCTGACAAGCAACAAACTGTTAAAGCTGGAAAAAAAAATAACATTCGCTTGCAAAAAGCCATACTGAATATTCAGATGCTAACTCAGTCCCATATCATAATCTCTCTCCAGAAGAAATATGGGCATGGCCAAAGGACTCTTCAGTTCTCCATTCAATCAGACACAACCAGGTCCTCACCTCTAATTTCTTACTGATGCAGTAGTTGGTGGGAGTGAAAGGCTCTCTCTAGGTCTGCCGGGGCACAACTAGGAAACATGCTGGAAGAAGCCATTAGAAATTTCCTGTAAGTTTGCTCCTTCATTTCCAAATGCCTGGTTTCCCACACAGCCTTTGCAAAAGTCTTGCGTAATCAACGAGGGGCCACCAGGGCCACTGCCCTGTTACCACCAAGACCAATGTCTCTACTATGCAGAGAAAATTACTGGCAATTCTATTTCATTCTGTAAAGGTTCCTCCACCCTCAGCATTACAGGGATGTAACTAAAACCAACAACACGCGGCAGCAGTAATTCTTCAAGATTATTCGGAACTACAAAGAAAGTTGCTTGTCTCATCAGATCTTAGCTTCCCCTGGGGTTAAGGATACAGCTCTATCCCCACCATAGCTGCAGTCTGGCCTTCAGGATGACAAAGAACAGGACGTAAGACCAGGTAAAGAGCACCTTAAACCTTGCACACAGAATTACATCATGCCAAATATCTGTAGTATATTTTTGATTAGAGTTTTACACTCTTTTGTGTCCCATTTAATAACTGCCTAAAGGCAAAAACTACAGCTTTGAAAATAATTTTTCACAACAGGTATTGAAAATAACCCATCACAAGCAGCACTTGGAACCCAGAAATATTTGAAAAAAAAATAAATCAGGAAAATGATCTTGACATAGTAATAGTATTTGTTTAGAAACAAGATGAGCTTGAGCCAATTTGCCTTCACCCTGGGGCAGACAGGGGAAGAACACACTGGTAGTGGTATTGATTAGTTTGTCTATCTGTTTAAGGGAATAACAACACTAATTTTGCAAAGTGATCTGACATATAATGATGAAAAAGCACTAAATAGGAACAAGGCACTACTACTGCCAACATAAAAATATGCCCTTAACGCTGTATGAAAACACAAACCTAAAAAACATTCAAAATTTAAAAGCACAGAGCTCTAACAGAATCATCGTCTTAAATATTGGCTCCAATTAATAGAACCAAACGCAGGCACAGGAAGCTCTGCAACTTGTCGCTTCTGCCTTCTGAAACTGTTCCACAGGAAAACAGCTTTTGCAAACAGGGATAGTTTTATCCAGGTGTTCTCAGGACTTCTGCAACCTCAGCCTGCCAGCAACAACACAGCCAGCGCTTCTACTCCAGCAAGTCTGACACAACAGCAAGTTTGACACAAACGAGCTGGAGAGTGCAAAAGCACAAACACAGAAAAGCAATGTCTTAAAAGGACCTTTAATCATTTTGCCTCGGCAAGTCACAAGTTCCTCGTGCCATGTGCTGAACCCTCGCCAGCAGGGAACAGCCAGGACACAGCTGGAACACACGCACACATTTTGCCTCAAGCTTCCTCGGCTCCATACCGGCAGGTAAAACCAAGCTGAAGACACTGCAGGAAGGCTGAACTACCCAACTCACCCGGGACACGCAGCCAGGAAGAACTGCTACTCAAAGAGATGACTCTGCTTATCAAACTCATTAAATGGATGCTATAATAACATTATATTAATAAAGAACAATCAAGAAGCCTTTTAACTAGACAACAATATTCAAAAAGGATCAAAGAAAGCTAATGGCTACTGATCCAATGCAGAAGGGAAACCTGACAGTCTGCAGCTGGGCATTTTCCACATAGAGAGCTACAACAGGTTTTAGACTCAAGTCTGTCACCTTTCCTTTCTCCTCCTCTTCCCATTTATTCTCCACCTTCTTCATTACAGGCATGGGCAACAGACATGGAGCAGCAACCAGCTGTGGGAAATGGCCTCTGGTGCTGCCCATGAGGTCACATTTCCCCAGTCTTAATGGTCTAAGCACAGACACAGCCCTCACACAGTCAAAAAGCACAGTCTGCCTGAAAGCATCAGCTTCCAACACGACACTTTTGGGGGGTTTGTTGTTGTGAGGTTTTTGTGTTGTTTTTTTTTGTTTTTGTTTTTTTTTAAATACAAAAGGTCTAATAGCAGTATGGTGGGAAGGTGTGGTGCTCACTACTGGGGGAGAACCTCACTGTATTTATGAACCACACCTTCATGTGAGCTTCTCCAGAGCCTCTTGCTTCCCCGGGCCCAGCCATCCTCCCCTGACCATCACTGCATGTCCCCACGTGAGAGGAAACTGTCCTGATAAACACAATTTCCCTCTGGGTTAGTATAGGTTTGCTTTTGTCTCTCTGATGGGATCAATAGCTTTTTTCCTCCATACTTGAGTGGGAGGGACGCAGAGCTCTACTGAACACTGCCAAGCACACTGGAAAGTGAACAGCAAATAACAGCAGTGACCTTCAATGTAAATATTTAACCACCACAGCAGGTTAGATATTAAAAACAGAACCCAGCTCTCTTGGCAGTATTTTTAGCACCTGGTAGCATATTTTTTTAATTCCTTAAACACCTGAATAAATACATTTTTAATGAAGTGCTCTCTCACTCGAAATATGACTCCAGATCAATAATTATAATCTAAAAAAGAACAAAGGGAAGATGTGAAAAATCCATATCTTGATACTACTTTTAGTATTAATGTGACTCTTAGTTTTGCATTCTGTCATTTGCAGAGTCCGCATGCAAAACCTCATTTAACTGAAGCACCATGAAGGCTGTAGTTGCACCGCGGTGTCTGAACCGAGACCCGTGCTCTCTTAGGGAAGAGGAAGCCAAAATGACAGAGAGGCAACATTTGTAACTGCTACCACTATCTGAATTCATGCCCGACCCTGCCGAGTTTAAATCTTGAGATATTAAAGGCAGAAAACCTAAAATCTAACAGTTATTTTTTAAAGCATTGTGTACTCTTAACATCTGCTTATAAGTATCATTACATTGTGACTGATCTTCAAAAATATCTGCTGGAAAATATGCAGGCTATTTTTCTTCCCTTGCTTCCCCACTGTAGGGGATTATTCATTTTTAGTTTAAAAATGGCTATAAGTAAATATACATGAAAAGTTGCAGAAGACTCTCCCATTTTCAGGAACGTTTCCTCCTCTCACATCAAAGAATTCTTTCGGAAACTGCAAATTCCTTTAAAAAAAAAATTTTAAGTATTTATAGGCAGCTATTATGCATGGAAGAATGCACCAGATAAGTAGTCTGGGAGGAACAATGGATTTAGTAATCTAGTTTATTAGAAAAAATCCCACAGTGAAGGGTGAATTTTTTATAAACAAGTACGGAATTTTTAATTCCCCCTTGAAATGTCCTCAACACCATTTACTCCTGCTTTTGGCTAAGGCAACGTATTCACAGGCACGCTCCTTTCCACGACTCCTCCACCTGCATTAAAGGAAGCGACATTCATAGCGTATAATGTTCCCTGTTTGGCTGGTACATGTCCCTCACTGCTGCTGCAGCTTTGTGAATTGATTTTCCAGTAACACATATTGATGAAACACCCAGAGGAGACTCTAGATCAATAAGCTGCAGAAGAGGCATGTGAAATTTAATGCTTCCCACTGATTGCATGGAGATCAATCCGAACAACAAATGGTACGTGGGACACAAACGGCCAAGGGCAGTTTCCTATTTTAACAGGCTCTTCATGCTGCCTGCATTATTCTTAACACGGCACAAACAGGAGTAAGTTACGTATGGGATGAACCCCACAGGAGCGTAGTGCATCACCAGCCACGCAGATTGGCACAGGAAAACATGAGATGCCAGAAGAGGGCTCTTATCGCTTCATAAACGTTCCAACGAGCTGCGCTGCACTGCTCATTTTCCAAAGACTAGAGCCATTTGCTAAATTAAGTAATGAGTGCCATGCCATACGGAAACTGTTCTGAAACCACTGGGCTAAAAAATATTAATACAAAAATTAGCACTAGGGAAATATTTAGGTAGCTCTAGTTGCATGGAGTAGTCAATCTTTGGGACTGGTAAATTAAAAAGTCGCTAGTGCCTCAGGAATAGAAATTATAGACCTGTACATCTATAAACACATACACATATTTGAAAAGAAAAGAAAAAAAAAAAAAGAGAAAAAACATTCCCTGCTTTAATTTAGATTTACCCTGGAAAGAGCCTTTCCCTACCTATGGAATCTTTTCAAGGTTGATTTCAATTTAAAAAATAATTTTTGGAAGCCTATACCTTACTATTTTTTAAAACATTTAAAATAACAGGAGTGAACACACAAGACATAACTAGCCACTTGATAATACAGAGCAATCCACTGAAACGTACTTTATGCTGTCTACAAAATTAACCTGTGAATCAAAGGTGATGCTTTTTGTTGGATTTTGCTGCTTTGGAACAACACTCGAGCAGAAAAGGAACGGGCACAGCCCACACTGAGGTGTGCTCACCACCGCCTTTTCCACTAAAGTCTCCTCATCCTACAACCAGTATCTATTTGAAGATTCTTTGGACCACGTAAAAAACATTAAATATTTACATTGACTCTCCCATCCCTTGCTAATTTAAATCTTAATGTAATCCTATTCATTACGCTCCTCCCTCACTCTCTCATTAGTACATAATTAACATTAACCAGAATTGGGGACTTCGCACGCAACATGAATTCTTTTATGCAAAATATCCTCTCTTCTATTCAGGGTAGCTTTCTCATGAGGAAACTCAATGCTGACTCCTCTGAAGAATGGGGGGTTTGTTATATAGTGAAGAAAAAGTTGAGACATTTCATTAGCAAGCCGGATTTAGATCCCTCATAACCACAGATGAAGGGCTAGCATATAAAACAGCTTCTCACACAGATTTCCAGCAGTGCTTTCCTACTCGTTCTGCATCTCTGCAGCTGACACTTACTTTGAATCAAACAACAAAAAAATCACACATAGAAAAAAAAAAATCTTAAGTCACTCTGAGGTGCAACATACACTAAAAATTGTACGATTAAGATACTGAGCTCTACCCTTTGTATGACAGGACCATACTTGTCCTCAAATCCCGTAATCCTTTAAATTCTTATAGAAGCCTTTGTACTTCCATGACATCCTATTTCAGCACATCCACTGCTGCTTCTAACAACAAAGCATAAAAAGCAGCATGCTCTATACATCTAAGGACATTGTGACAAGTTAAAAAACTATGCTTCAGAAGCACCCCAGAAACATTATCAACATATTCCTTACACAATATAGGTCCAAAAATTCAGTACTACTGTATTTCTGTAAATAGCCCACTCCAGTAGAAAAAGCTTCGTTGAATTGTTTGAAGGCCACACACAAAACTATTCAATAGAGAGCAGAGTTTCAAAACAAATCAGTTTTTTGTATTCAACACTAAGGTCACAACTAAGTTACAGGTCAGGCAAAACTGTTCTGATAAATACCTGAACCAGAACAAGATGGTCACTTCCTACCACTGAATTATCCAAAACATTAATTGCAGCTCTCTAATGCTCTGTTTGGAAGGGCATTTTTTTTCCTACATACATCAAACTACTGAATGAACGCACAGTATAATGAAACTACTATACCAACACCAGAATGACTTAAATGACGTCTCAGAATGGACACAGGTATGTTAAGAGATATCAAGGAAACTGCCTTGCAAGTGGCATCAAGCAGAATCTAAAATCCTTACTGATCTAACAAAAAGTCAAAGGCACCCACATGTACGTAAGTAAACTCCAGCAACAGCCAGAAAAAGAGCTGAATGCTCATAATGGGCAAAAAAAACTAAAGAGGAGGAAGGGACAAGACCAAAAAAAAAAAAAAAAAATCAAGTTACACATGATTACTTTGATCATCCAATGCACAGTAGCAAAAAAAAAAAGAAACAAACAAAACCCAGGGATTTCTATGATTCATGAGATGTCACTGTCTCCTATCAAAAGCAGGATGAGTCGTACTTCAGTCATTCCTGATAAACTCGCTTAATCTGGTTTTAACAGTTTAAAATAAGATTCTACAACTCTACCAGCCAACCTTGTTGTCAGAAAGCTTCTCCTAAGTAGCTAACTTTAGTTTCTACCTATCTTAGCTACCTTCTGACTAACAGCATGTCTTTCCTCAATCTACTCTTTGCTGGACTAACTCACCCCATTTGAAATGCTGCAATGCATAAAATGTCCTTGAATACAAAGAAAATTCTCCAAATTCTATTTCACATTAAAAAATTACTACGCTCTGCATTACCAGACATGTATATACCGACATAGTTTTTCCACACTGTAAGTCCAGCAGCTAATTTTTCTTGGTTTGGCAATCTATTCCCCAGAACTGATGCTGACCTCAATCCAATATAGAATTTATACTTATGCAGCGCATGAGAAAGAAACGTCTGCAGTAGATTCTAATTTTTGCATAGCTTGACAAATCTACACACCAACTTAATTAGGAAGACTTCCCTAGGACTAAAATAAATAAAAAAAAAAAAAATTGAAGAAAGTGTAGTTTCAAGTGAAGAAACCGCACTGCGAAGCAACCATTTTAAATCGATGCTATCAGGTTTAGGCTGGCTGTTTTCAGATAGCAGAAAAGCTTCAGTGGTACAACTTCTTGCTGCCTATTGCCAGTCCTCAACATGCAACAGAAATGCTTGGGCTGCACTGGGGTTTCTCCATCACTCCCCAGAAATGCTGTCACCATGAAGCCGCATGCTTCTGCACCGCTTACATGAACAAAAAAGACAAACGATAACTATAAATTGGTAAACCCAAACTGCCTCCCAAAATGCCCATCATAAACCTTGCAATAAAAAGGTTCACCATTGCAGATGTTCCCCAAAGCCTGCCTCCGCTCCTGGATATCTCCAGGATCATGAAGAAAAAAAAAAAAGGAGGGAAAAAAAAAAAAAAGGGGGGATAGGGGAGAACTTATTCTCACAAACACACATTAAGCAATCCTTGGGGTAGAGAAGTGGTTAATTCCTAGACCCTTTCTCTCTCAAAACTGGGACACATCAGGACTTTGAAGTCTTAAATAATCTCCACGGTAGACACCCCCAATCCCAGGGAACTATGTGCACTAGCAGCAAGAAAAAGAAATTTCCCTACTCCTACATAATCATAAGTGACTTTGTGTTTAATTTTATTTCCATTAAATACCTCTCTTCACTGAGAAAAACAGTACTAGAAACTAATATGTACCGGAAAAATGCAGCAAGTGAAACCAACTACTCAGGCTGGCAGTAGTACAGTCAGGAGACAGACAGAAGGACCAATTTCCCTTCTGGGGCTCCCTTCCCAACTTCCTTAACTCTGTATTAAAAGCAAAATACCTAAATCATAGGAAGAAAGAAACAGCCATGATGTTATAGATTTTAACTATCACAACAATACCAAATCCAGCAGTAAGGAAGTTTCATGGCTCTTCTACAAAAAAGGGAATATATTGCCATCAGGAAAGACGCTACTGTAGCCCTTTCTTCTGTTTGAGTTTGTTCTTTAGTTCTAGCTAGTAGAAATAGCAGAACATATCTGTATGTTTTCACCATAATTGTTTTGTTATTAATAAGCAAAACCAAATCACTACATTTCCCACTCTACTTTTTTACTACTTTAATATCATAGTATTTAACATAATGATGACAAAAAGCAGCATTTACTGGAAGTTGTGCTGGTGCTTCTGAGACCACAGTCTAAAAACTAGTTAAGACAAAAACACTAAAAACCATACACAGGAAATTACCCTCAAATGGCAAAAGGGACTGACTAAATTGCTTAGAAACATTACAACAATACATTTGCAGTCAGTAATGATACTGGTACAGGTGTGTTTATCAGTTCAGATCATCCATTAAGAATTCGTTATGATTCCCTGTATTTCTGAATTCATGTTGAGCAACGACTTAGCACAAAGCAAACGGTGTATGTACGATACAGCAAATCACGATTTATACCTTGACTACATGACTTGCTACAAAGCTTGAGATAATACACCAACTTTGTAAACACTACAGAAACCATGATTCTTTGCAGAAACTATGAAAAAAATAATGCTAAGCTTAAGTAAAAACGTGTTTTTTCCTATTGCTTTGCTCCAGTTGTGAAACTGTCCCATACCGAATCGCCTATTACTTTAGAAGTGAGCAAGACAAATAAAAATGTTCTTAAAGAATACACTGTCAGTAGCCATTTGCTACTACAATTTAACATATGACTGCACTTCAGATATAATTAACAGTCTCACATAAGTATAAGCACACACTTATATACATAATTTGTGTCTTGCATTCTGTCTGGACAGAAAAAAGTTTTACGAACCCTACAGTTTTAATTCCAAATTTCACAAGAGCAAATAGCCACAAGGTTCAAATGAAAGGTCAGAGGGAGAACAAGCAGAAAAATCTCTGGATTGCTGTTGTGTTGACACCCACAACATTAGCTCAAAAAAACAAGATAAAAGCACGTTTCTTACCTTCACCTACCATAGAAACACCTATTGACATGCCCATAAACTTGCTTTTGGTCCATACGTGGGCGTTCACACACATTTTCTTCTCTTTGCACTCACAGTAAAAGCAAGATACCGGTGGATGATGGGATACTTGTTCAGCTACAAACCTCAGCTTGTAGCATGTGGACTGGTCCTGGCCAAACTCCTTGGTTGGGTCCTTAGAAATCGTGGAGGCACCGTTAGTTCTGAATGCTTTCACTTTATCTTTAGGCACATCCCACGAGCAATGAAACGTTTCACCAATTATAGGGTTATAGGGCTTCTTGGCAACCGCTCCCTTTCGGCCTTCGTGAAAAGCTGTTAGATAATACTCCACAAAGCAGATAATTCTTTCCTCAGGAGTGGCTCCAGCTGCAATTGACAAAAACAGGTCTGGATGGGCCATGAAATTTGCATACATCTCCAGCAGGGATCTTTTCTCCAAAATAAATGTTGGAAGCACTACCTGTATGCAAAGCAGACAAAGGCAGGTATGATTTCCCCATGATCATACTACCACGGGGGAAGGGGGGGGAGAACAGTTAAGACAGCTGCAATTCTGGCCCTGCCAAGTTTCAGGACAGCATATTTTCCTCCCCTGCCACAGCAATTTCATTTTCTTTGCAGTGTAAATAATGAGCAAAGGAAAAAGCAGCAGCCTTGATAGCCATGCAGGCTGCTTCCTATTTCATTACGATTCTCAACAGCAGCTCACGCAACAGGAATGGGCTGTTTGGCTCACATGGAAATTTGCCTTTTCCTCTCCTCTCAGTTAACAAACCACCCATTGTTCTCCTTGTTTACAGGACATAAAACCACACTGATGTAAATTAATTTACATCAAACATCAACAAACCCAACTAATCATAACCCTCCAAAAAGGGCAGGGCACACCCTCCCAAACCACTAGAAGATGAGTATTTTATATAAACATACACATCACCAACCCGTAAGCGGTGGGCAGTGCAAGGGGTACATCCACCCATTCTGTCAAACAACTGGGCTCCCAGCTTCACTCCTGGGCCCTTGACCACCCGCTGCGTACGTATTAGGTCCCTTGTAGCCTCTAACAAACCAAGCCAACTAGATCCAACCAAAACCAAATCTCAGGTGTGTTTCCAAGGATAAAACCATGCCAAGGACTCCTCCCAAGAGGCAGGAAAGCACTCCAGGTTTGACTCCCTCTGCCCTACGCTGTCATCCTATGTGTCATATCCCCTCCCACCTCCCAAGCCAAATCCCTTACCACCTCTAGGCTCTCCTGTCACCTCCAGGCACACGGCACATCCCCTCAATTTGAGATCGTACCGTACTATACTGTGGTGGTCCCCTGCATGCCTTCACCTTGTATCAGACAAGTTGAAACAAACAAAAACTGCACAAACTGTTACATTAATATCCTGGGACTACAGATGCTCCGGGGGGGGCAGAAAAAATCTGGGACTGAGCAGCAGGCAGTCTGCACTGGAGGGAGCCAGCCCTGAGTGATTTGGATGCAGTCTCAAGTGGCTCATCTAGCAATGCAGATGTTCCCAAAGTCACCCACTCAGGAATAACATTTTGTTAAAGTTTTCAGTGAAACATCCTGGAGTGCACTGCAAGACAGACAAGGGCTACAGGACCTAAAATAATTTATTTCTCTCCATTCCTTCTCCCTCACCCTCCACACCTTGGTGGAGGATTGTCCCATGGGAGCTCAGAGGTTGCTCCTGCATGACCAACAAGGAACTTCTAGCACACACAGATTTGTCTAGAGTCAAAGTGGCTCAGTGATGACAGATGCAGACCAACAGCTGTCCCCTCTTAAAGCAATTCTTCTGCTTTCCTCTTTAGTTCTTCATTGCATTTACTTTTTTCCTTTCCTAAAAGCAAGGGTTATTTACAGCAGGCAGGCAGCCACGCTTCAAACACACACATTTGCTCTCCCCCCTGCTGCCCCAGCTTGCTATTCTGAGTGGGACCAAAGCACAGTTCAGTCCTTTTGGATCCCCCATGGATAATGAAATAGAAGCTGTCAAACTTTTATTCATCATTTAGTTCTTTTCAAAGAAAACTTGTAAACATGAAAAAAATTCCAGTCACAATGGCTCAAACGCAGTCTTACTACCTACACAGTAAGTCAACATACCATGACTGCAAAAAAAAAAAAAAAAAAAACCAAACCAAAAAAAACCAAACAAAAAAAAACAGATCACCACTCCATTTGGTAACATACATGCTCATTTGCTCTTTCCTTCTGTATATTATTTACACACATATAGTCTTTTATAGGCTAATAACTTTTACAAGTTTAGATATAAATCAAGCAAAGTTCCATCTGTAATATTCCTGTGACTCTACTCTGTAAGCCTTGAGGACTCTACATGGCCTCTGTTACCAACCTAATGAGGCCCCAAAAGATGCAGGTCCTTAATTTTACACTATGAGTGGCAAACTACTGAGCATTAAAGACAGCCTACACTCCCCATGGTGGTGAGATAGCGAGGGGCTGAGGAGATTGTTTTTTAAAAGTGAAATCTAAAACTTTGAAAGGAAAAGTGGAAAGGCAGTAGATTTTCTTACAATATTTTTAGCTTTTTAAACAATTTCATCTTACTTGCAACATTCTCATCCTGACCAAATACTCATTATCCAATATAACCTTAAAAAAATGCAATTCAGCATTACTGAACCTCAATACAGGATCTCATTTTAATATAAATTGCACACTCAAAGACCAGGTTATCAAGGGGGAGACTGACAGCAAAACCTAGAAAAAAACCCCATCACTTGTGTCTCGAAATACTAGTACTATCATGAGTTCACTGCACAGACTTGAAAGCGCAGGGAAACTCATTTGAATAAATAGCACTCTGCATCTCGTTATGTCCAAGCGGCTCTCTCTAAAAAGAGTGACCTTTACTAGTACAAATGGAGAAGCAGGAAAGCAAACTATGGAACATACTTAAAATGATGCAAATTTTACGGTACAACATTAAGACTGCTGTGGTTTCACCCTGTTGACTTGATTATCTAGCCCCCACATCTACTCTCTCCAGTACTAGCGTTGTGCTTTGCAGCTACATACTTAACACAGCTATGCCAACATAGCCATTAAATGAGATGTTCCGAACCAGTGGACACTTATTGTTCAGTTTCAAGAATCAATTTAAAATCCGACTAAAGCTTGAACTCCAGCTCCAATGATCTTGCTTTAAAAGCCCAACTAAAATGGAAACTACATCCTTAATTGTAGCACGAAAGGTTCCACTGCAAAACAGAGAATAATTAAACTGTTTCCTCAAAAGGAGGCAGAACTACATACGAAAAATATTTGAGTTTTTAAGCTTAGACAACTCCCGCATTACAAAAGATGTCTAGAAAACATTGCCTTTTACTAAATAATCTCATTGCCTGAAAGTTTCAATATGCAACTACCACACACTAACATAATTAAAAAAAAAAAATCACACTAGTCTTTTTTTTTTAATTAGCCCTATCTTGATTTCTGCAGAAATAAGCAACGTAGAAATAAACAAATTTGGAAGCGTATGGCATTCTTCTTGCCTGCATTGGACTGTCACACACTTGTGCTAGTGCTCTAGCTTCAAAAGGAATGAGGTTTCCAACTCTCCTGCAGCCAAGCAGAATGCACTGTCCATAGGACCTATGTTCTTTACATTGGTTTTGGACTACAAATTTTTTTTTTGTATTTGCATGAAAAGTCAAAACTGCCTAATTTTTTTCCTGTGAGAAAAAGCCAGCATGGCAACCAAATGGACAAAAGAATCTCTGTAGAATAAATACCAAGTTGCCGAAGTCTGAAGCAAAAAATCTCCTGATTGCATTCTAAAATGTTAGAATAATCTCTGTTCTTATACGCTCTCATGCCTCATGTGAAAAGGAAGCAGTTTAACAGGCATTCTTCACTTTTCATTGAGGTTCAAAAGAGTATGTTGGTTCAAAGCTTGGCCATAACCTCCTAGGTTTGAATTCACCTATACTTAATTAGATCTGAATGCAACTGAGAATAAGAGCATGACTTCTTAAGAACAGAGATATTTATCCCCCCTACAATTTACTGTGAGGCACAACATGGGTGTCAGCACCATTCCCTACTTTTTTCAGAAATCTGACCAAGGTACACCATGCTGAGATATCCTTCTCTTAGAGGTACAAAAGCTTTCCACTGTCATCTGTGTCACTGTGGGAATAAACCAGGCTATTTTCATTCCACTTATATTTTAAAATTACAAGGTAAAAGTATATTGACAAGCAAATTAAAAACTTACAACATCATGAACATATTATAATATTAATTTACAACAGGTTGATATTCTGCAGAATTACTGGCAGCCCTTTTACACAGAATGGCAGCCCTTTATTTTTAGCACATATTAACTGCGTAGGGAACGTCAGGGAATGCGGGGGAGTCATCACCCATCTGTACAAACTGTTAGCATTAATTTCAATCCATTAGATGCCATTTGCCAACACATTTATCAGGCTGTCGATGATTTTTGGCACTATTTTTCATTTTTTAAAAGTCCAAAGAACAAACAATTTAGAAACTTAATTTTTTCCCCAGCAATTTCAATTTTAAATGAGGTTTAAAGTCCTAGCCCAGTCCAAGGCATTAGTCTTGTACTGTTCTGCTGCTGTGAACTGCTCCCCCACCCAACTCTCTCTAGCAGCTATTGAAGTCTATTTGGCCACCACAGAGCCTAGCCTGTTCTAGCAAATCCCCATGCGGATTTATTACTTCATTGCAGGTGTTTTCCTTCACAGTAGATTTTTTACTGCTTAACCCCTCATTAAAAGGCATGGCAGCATGGGACATTTCAAAAGTGAAGCACCTCTGCAACATTAAACGTGGCTATCATCACTGTGGGAAATTCACGTCAGCACAGGCAAGGCCAACAGTAACATAAGCAAGCACCCCACAGGAAAAGGAAAAGATGATGTTTCCTCTGATACGGTACATGAAGGTAACGATTACGCGTCCAGAACCAAAAGCCACCCAGGGCTCAGAAGAGCTGTTTGTTCATGTTACAATCCATAGCTCACAAAATGAACCAAATAAACAACCCTAGGGAAGAAGGCACAGGAAAACATGGTAACATAAAAAACATCCTGTGATATTAGCAACTACTGTGCCACAACCACCTCCAGCAGAAGCTGACTAGCATCTGACTTTCAGAGGAATAATGAAAAATAAGAAGAGGTGCAGCCAACAAACCAAGCTTTATCGTCACACGTCTGTGGCCCTAAGGGCCTCATGTCAGGAAGCACAGTTAATAAAAAAAGCAGCCAGCTGTCTTGTAATTTATTTTTTTTAAAGCCTCAAAATGGTCAGAAAAGTGATGTGCACATGTGGCATGTCTCATTAATACTCATCATATGTGTATTCGTGCATCACACAGACTAGAGATAGATCTAACTCTGCCATATGCCTATTCCTCTTTTCAGACTGTGGGCATTATATACACACATTCATGCTTGCTAGCATTTTGCCATACTATAGATCTGATAACATTCATCACTATCCTCAAAAACTGTGCTCTAAGAACACTATGTAAGAAATAGGTTAGCATATATATTTACCTTCCTACTTGTAAGTGTCTACACTTCTCTTATTTACATTAACTGTGTGTCTTTGGGGCTTTTGCCTCCTCTGCTGTGACAAAAAGATGACACTGGAAATCAGGGAAGAATGTTCATTACCAAAGACAAAATGTTTTGAAGACACAAGAACAACAGATAAGGAATCTTAGTCTAGTGTAAACATTATGAACTGAGACAGCCTTAGCAAACCAACATAGAAAAGAGGAAGAGCTATGAAAAATTGAGGAATGTAAGAAAAACAAAACAAAAAATGAACTGTACATAACCCCAGACATACTAAGAACTGACAGGTATAAATTATTCACAAATGAAGTGATGAAACTTTTGTTCTATTTAGAACAAAGCATTCATCTCCGTGCAGCTATTCAAGAGCTATACTTAGCAACAGATCACGGGATTGCTCAGTCTTAAAAAATGTAGGTATCTTTAAATACTGTCAATTGTTCCCAAGGAAGCAGAAGACACTATATTGAGAAAGCCTTATTTTGTAAGAAAGTGATAGTAAAAATAGATTTTGATTAGTATGTAAGATCAAAAGGAAAGCAGATGAACTCTTCAGAATATCAAAATGCCCATGAGAAGCGTCTCCTACATAGCTATTTCATGCACAAGCGTAATTCTCTCGTCATTCCAAACTTTTTTTTATTTGTGGAGGGAGTTAGTCAGAATGAGCTCTTCTTATTTGTGGAAGTGAGTTATGTGGATTTTATTTGCCTTTTTTTTTTTTTGAGTAGAAAACCTTTGTGGAAGGAAAGGGTATTCCACATCTTTACAAAAATCCACTTGATTATTAAGTCCCATGAGAAGGTTTCACTGGAATGTAGGACTATTCAAAAAGAGGCATTCCCTGCTTCCAGAACATCTACCGCATTTCCAAAACTCTAAGGACTTATGGGAAATTTCTCAGATGCCATAACTTCTCTGATTATATCAGTATGGATAAGCTCATAACAACACTGGATCCAGGACCAGAAGGATGCACAGAAGGTCACACTGGTGAGCTGCTTAGCACAGACAAGAACAGTGATACATTGAAGACTGTAATTTCTTTACTATCATGGTTTTTTGGGGTTTTTTTAAGTTGCCAAGTAATTAAATGGAATCTAATCCACAAAGCAGTAAGTTGAGCACATATCTTCTTCATCCATAAAACTGACATTACGGTTCCTCAAATGCTCAGTGCACCCTGACTTAACATACATGTGGGATACATACACAACATATGGTTGCTCTGAAAGACTTATTAAAAAAAAAAAAAAAAAAAAAAAGGAAGTATTTTGGAGGTTTTTTCCTTCTTTTCTCTTTCCCTTCCCCCTGACCCTGTCCGCTCCACCCCTAAAATATCTGATGTGGTCACTTCATGTGAAAGCCTGCCTAGCAGGAGACAGCACTCCATAGCTCTCTGGAACCACATCTTTATGAAGACGCAAACTTCTCTGTCCATGAGGGCAAAACATGCTCACAGGAATCACACGCATGCAGGTGCACACACACACACACACAGAAGGATGAGAAGAAGAAAAAAGAATGAACAATTGTAGAGGAGATACAGTGTCCATACCCTGGTAAGGTCCATGCCAAGTTTGAGCTGAGAGATGAGATGGAGAATTACACTACGTTGATCATCCATGACTCCTAAATCCTCCTCTTCATTATCTTCAGTATCTGTCATTTCATCTTCAACTAGGATCAACTCAGAAGCTGAATGCTGAAATGAAAAGAAACATAACCATCTGTGCAAAAAGATACAGGATGGTTTTTTCCACTATATATGTTTAAAAATGGAGCTGTCTCAACGCAACCAAAGACAGCCTCTGTTAAAACCAAGAAAAGACACAAATTTAAAATTAAAAAATCCAGTGATGGGTTCATAGAGCATTTTGATCCTATCCTCAGAACAAGAGTGGTGAGTATCAGATGCTAATTTACACATTATCTTCTCATATTTATATTGCAGTGATGCCAGACAAAAATCACAGCATATTAAATTAACAGATCTTCTATTTATTAAATAGAAGTACACAGTTGAAAATGAGTCTTCAAGAGTTTGCTTCATAAATCTCTCCAGCAAATATTCATACTTCACACCTAGATGTTGCGTGACCTGATTTCACACTGTATTTCTCCTTCCCTCTATCCAACTTCCAAGTTATATATCTAAGAAAGTCAAGACTATTAACCCAAGGAGATAAAAAGACGACTATAATCAAAGTACACACCTGGGGGGGGGGGGGGGGGGACGACACACAACACGACATTAGATTTTGGGGGGTAAGGCAATGCCATGAATCTTTACGACATTTGCAAGATTTCACTGCTTCACAGCACAATAATGCCAATACTGTCCGGTTTCCAGACATACTAGCTGAAGATCAGGAGAGAGACATTATGCCATCTCCTTTCAAGAGGAACTTTACAACAGAAAGGGATGATGATTTGCAATACTTTATTTCCCCTCAGGGTTTACAAGATATTACTAACAATAATGCAAACAGGTGGTAGTTACTTTGTTCCGTCCATTGAAACCACTCTGCAAGCCTTCCAGATATATATTCAGGTAAGTTTTTTGTACTTTAAAGTTAGGATATACAGCTGAAATATTTACAGTCCAGCATTTCATTATTCCCCAAGGTTTCCATGCTGTAAATGAGACAACACTACCTGCAAAAGTTAGCATTCCTTCATGCTAAATAGCATTTTTGCAGAAACCGCTAGTTCATTACATAAAATGAGAAATGTAAAGTCTTTGCAACTGAGAAGTTTCATTAAAACCAGCTGATATTCAGAACTAGGCTTCAAATGAATATTTCTGAATGATCACATTAGAGACCCCTCAGGTGAACAGCAGCTTGTGTAAGGAGAGTGTCTCTGAAATTTAGTTACTACAGATGTTTCCAAGATTTGAATAAAGTGTTTTCTCTTTCTCTCTTTTTTCTTTTTATCTTTTTTTTTAAAAAAAAAATTAAATAAATATTTAGGTAACTACTCCCAAAAGAATAGCTATTTGGTGAAATCCAAGGACATTTGAAAGACACTTTATAATTACTTTATTTAGAAAGTAGAATATGTAGATTACGTAAAACAGAATCTGGTGAGGTGTAACCTCAACAGTTTGGAGCTTTTCAAAAGGACAAAACCACATTTTCTTCTTCCCACTTCCTCAGAATATAAAAGGGTAGAACAATAAGCCCTTTCCCTCCCAAAATGCACAGCATTATTATCCAACTGACGCCTTACTGACAAGTTCAATTAACATAAAACCTGACAACCTCACACAAAATTATCAGCTGGGGAGACATAAAGCACTGAAGCCTGGCTCAGTTGTGCAGGCTACGATTCATTTGGAAGGAGCGTGGAAAAAGCAGTATCAGAACTTACAGTAGATGCTTCCACAGGAGGTTTCCCTTTGATCCAGCTTGACCTCATTGAGAGCACTGAGCTACCGAATAAGCACTGCTGCTTCTGTTACTGCCATGAACCGAGCTCGCGGCAAACAAGCTCCAGCAGGAATTAATAGCGCTAGGAAAAAAGCAAGGGAACCTCCCCTCCTCGCTCCCACCCCCGCTCTTTTTTTTTTTTCTCCTTTTTTTTTTGGCTATCCAATGAGTTGGAGAGTGTGCACCGGATGTCAATCTGCTCCTTGCTTTTCTAGTCACATGGCATTGAGATCAGCGAGCTTAACTGCACGCAGCTCCGACTGGGAAATGGTGCTGCTGTTTCCCAAAGGATATCCTGGTGGGCTGGGAGGGGGCACGAGTGCGCGTAAGGGTGCAGGGGAGAGAGAGAGAGAGAGAGAGAAAGAGAACATGCTAGCACGTAACCAGCATTCAAGTGAACATGTAACAGCTGCGTAACCTTTAGTTAACAGCATCAGAAAAATAAACAAATTACACATTGACAAGTTCACAGGCTAAATCATATATTAAGAATATTCTTTTTCTCCTGAAGATTGCACATTCAGCCAGGGACAGAAATCCTTTTTTCTTTCCTGCTAAAATAGGTATTAGGTTTTTCTATGCCTTTCAAAGTGTTACTAACAAAATAGCAACTGTTTCTCATTGCTACTTTACAAAACGTGCATGGTGAGGGAAAGCAACCCTATGAACAGTTTAAGGTGCTCAGGAAAGTAGTGTTTGCATTGATTTACATGAAAGACTTTCTGCTCACCAGGGAGGATAAGTACGCTGTAACGTTAGGATCAAGCATGTTTAATGACCATTCTGCAATAAGGAGTATAATTTTAATTATCTTAACTATCCCATATTTTAAGAGCATGTGCAAGGGCACCAAAAATCCCACAACTCTACTATTAGAGTTATCAACATACTAGTGACTTTCAGGGCATGTAGAATGACATCAGTTGTCTGCACCTCTTCTCACTTTCCAAGAAAATAAGAACTTAAGTAGCAGTTTACAATTTATGTCACAGGAACTGAACAGCAGTCATCTTCAGTAAGCAATATCCTTTCTGTATTTTCCTCTCTTCTCATTAGCTGTTCTGGGTAATTACTGAATTACTTTTTAAGAGCACAGAAAATAGACATTTCTTTTTTAAGTAATGCGTATTTTCTTTAAAAAAAACAACCAGGTAAGCACAGCATAGGGTGTGTGGACATAGAGCCACAAAATACAAAGCTACTGTATCTTTAAAGGGTCATAAAAGTCCCTTTAGGTTTTTAATTCTTTTCCTTTCCACAGAAATAGTATGTGGTTTAGTAGTAACCGATGCGTAAGCACGCAGTAGCATGCAGAAGATTACATTGAGTGATTATCTTTTAATGGCAGCTTTTCTGAATTACATACATTCCCCTCCCCCCAAAATGTAACTGCAAAGCTGAAGCAGGAAAGCAGCGATTTGCTCCATTCCTGCGTGGTCAGAGCATAATGTAAAAGCTATTGAGCTGTGTGCAGCTCAGCCTGGGAATGAACAGCACAGCTAGGCTTAGGTGCTAACCCTGAGAATCAAATACTGAACCAGTTACAAACAAGCACCAAAAAGAGGCTTATATTTAAAATCATTTTAATCAAAATTAGTTTCCAACACTGGGCTGATGCACCAGGATTTTTCAGAAAAATCTGAATGGGAAACAACAAATCATTTCTAGAAACCCCCATGAAAGGATTCACTTCAAAGTTTAAAGGCCAAAGATATGAAAACACACGCTGGCAGATATCTATTTTAAACAGGTCGCTTCATAAGAACTGGGATCGATTAATTTAGAGAGGTCATCTGCTGGGATACAAAACAGATATTCTAGTCAGCAGTCTTCATCAGAAAACATGCTGATTCTTTTTTAACAAATGAAACCTGTAAGGGAAAGAAATTGTTTCTGAAGGAAACATTCTGTATTTTAAAAAAAAAGTCTTCAGGAAAAAGACACTTTGACAAGACCGGGACAGAATCACAGAGTTAAAAGCTACGTTTCTGTCAAAGGGCAAACCTACCTCTGTTCTTCCAAAGCCTCTTCCACAAGTTAATTTTTCAAATTTAACTAGTTCAGTTATAAGGGTCAGAGCTTGGTTTTCCAACATACTTCACAAACCACATCATGCAACAGTACTGTCAAGCACAATGTGGATCTCGTCTTGTTAATTTGTTGGGGGTGGGGGAGAAAAAGGAACATACAGAATCACAGTATCATTTAGGTTGGAATGGACCTCTTGAGATCATCTTGTCCCACACCCTGCTCAAGCAGGGACACCTAGAACTAGTTGCCGAGGACTGAGTCGAGCTAGGTTTTGAATATATCCAAGGATGCAGAGTCTACAACCTCTCTGGGCAACCTGTGCCAGTGTTTGACTATCTTCACAGCAAAAAAGTGTTTTCTGATGTTCTGATTGACGTCATGTGCCCACTGCCTCTTGTCCTGTCACTGGGCACTACTGAGAAGAATCTGGCTCCCTGTTCTTCTCTCCCTCCCATCAGATATTTATATACATTCATAAAATCTCCCCCAAGCCTTCTCTTCTCCAGGCTGAACAGTCCCAGCTCTCTCCGCCTCTCCTCACATGAAGGACACATCATCTTTGTGGACCTGTGCTGGACTCACTCCAGTAAGTCCATGGCTCTCTTGCACTGAGGAACCCAGAACTGCACACAGCACCGCAGATGTGGCCTCACCTATGTCAAGTAGAGGGGAAGGATCACCTCCCTCCACCTGCTGGCAACGCTTTTCCTAACGCAGCCCAGGATGCTCTTGGCCTTCTTTGCCACAAGGGTGCATTGCTGGCTCATGGTCGGCTTGTTGTCCACCAGGACCCCCACGTCTTCTCTGCAGAAGTTGCTTTCCAGACAGTTGGCCTCCAGCCTGTACTGGTGCAGGGGCTTACCCTCAGATACCCCCGGATGCAGGACATTGCATTTCCCTGTGTTGAACTTAGAATCGTAGAATAGTTTAGGTTGGAAAAGACCTTTAAGATCAAGTTCAACTGTTAACCTAGCACTGTGAAGTCTACCACTAAACTATGTCCCTAAGCACTACATCTACACTTTTAAATACCTTCAGGGATGGGGACTCAACCACTTCCTTGGGCAGCCTGTTCCAATGCTTGACAACCCTTTTGGTGAAAAAAAAATTTCCTAATATCCAATCTAAACCTCTCCTGGTGCAACTTGATAAGATTCCTCTCTGTCCAGCCTGTCAATGTCCCTCTCCACGGCAGCACAACCCTCTGGCTCATCAGCCACTCCTCCCATTTTTTTTATCATCTACAAACTTGCTGAGGGTGCACTCCACCCCATTGTTCAGATCATTAATGAAGATGTTGAACAGTACCGGCCCCAGTATTGACCCCTGGGGTACACCACTAGTGACTGGCCTCCAACTGGACCTTGTACTACTGATCACAGCCCTCTGAGCCTGGTCATTCAGTCAGTTTCTAATCCACCTCACTGCCCACTTACCTAATCCATACCCTGTCAGCTTGTTTATGAGGATGTTACGGAAGACAGGGTCAAAAATCTTACCAAGGTCAAAGCAAACAACATACACTGCTCTCCCCACATGCACCAAACTAGTCACTTCATTGTAGCGGGCTGTCATCTTGGTTAAGCATGATTTCCTCTTTGTAAATCCATGCCGACTACTCCTGATCACCTTCTTGTCCTTCATGTGTTTGGAAATGCTTTCCAGGGTTAGTTGCTCCACCACCTTCCCAGGGATTGAGGAGAGGCTGACCAACCTGCAGCTCCCCAGATGTTACCAGAACATCCTCAGGTGTTCCTTCTTGCCCTTCCTGAAGATAGGAGTGACATTTGCTTTCTTCAAGTCTTCATGAACCTCTCCCAAACACCATGACCCTTTAAAGACAATAGATGGTGGCCTTGCAATGAGATTGGCCAACTCCCTCCACGCTCATAGGTGCATCCCATCAGGCCCTATGGAGTTACGTATGTGCAGCTTAAGTGCTGCCTAACTTGTTCCTACTCCACCACGGGTAAATCTTCCCCCAGCCTTTCCCTCTGATGTCAGAGGCCTGGGATTCCTGAAGGCTGATGTCACCAGTAAAGATGAGGCAAAGAAGGCATTGCGTAACTCAGCCTTTTCTCCATCATAGTAATAAGCAGAGACCACATGTATCCTGACAGGGACACGCTGAGGACTTGTATAGGACTCATAAGGCAATTCTTCATATAATTACACCAAAATATTCTAAGAATTTTCATTAAGGCATGAAAAAGTTTTTATGTAGTACAAAAAGGACTGTAGTCAAGAGCAAGAGGATGAATCTTAGGAATTTAAAACATCCGGGTAAAAAGACATCATTTAATAATATTCCAAGGGAAGTAGTCCTCAAGTCTTTCTACATTCAAAAAAATTGCAAAAAGATACTAAAAAAGTAACACTGTATGAAACATTTCTGCATTGAAAGAAAGATGGAATAAATTACTTGCAGGCCTTGTTCAGAAGCAAGATTAAACAGAATTAGCATTTTCAGACTAGGCAAGGATTGCCGTATTTTCTGTAGAGTCATCTAATTAAAATTAGTTCTACTAGTGCACATAAAAGTCAAAGGCCTCATTTTCATTTTCAGATTCCCTCCGTTCATGATAGAGGTTTGCAAGCATCATTTACACTTGCACTCGTGCAACTTGAGAGCTTGCAAACAGGTTTTCTGTGGGTGTAAGATTAAATATAACTCTGTAAGGTCAGAGAGTATTAGCACATTTACACTGCTGTGACAAATTGGCCCCATAAGATTTTCACCAGTCTCAATACCAAAGTTAGAATTCTCTTTGTAAAGTAGATACAGTAAGAATATCCCCAAAGTAGTAATATATAATGAGCTATTAGCTTCTTACAGGGCTTGTCACTGTATCAGAATCGACAAAACTGCCCTAACTTGCATGCGTCACTTGTCTTCTCTTCTTCCAGCATGTATACCTTCAAAATATTTAATTGCATTTACTACCAACTGTGGCATGCACCTGACAGAAAAACATGCAAGCTTACTGCACCCATCCCTCATTAGCAGTGATATGAATCTCAAATGTAGCTTTGTCCAGTAAGTTGCACTTAATAAACTATTTTATATACAGACTAGCATATTAGCATGCTGCTGTGATGGGTTGACCCTGGCTGGATGCCAGGTGCCCACCAAAGCCGCTCTATCACTCCCCCTCCTCAGCTGCACAGGGGAGAGAAAATAAAACAAAAGGCTTGTGCGTCAAAATAAGGACAGGGAGAGATCACTCACTCATTAACGTCATGGGCAAAATAGACTTGACTTGGGGAAATTAGTTCAATTTATTACCAATCAAACCAGAGTAAGATAACAAGAAATAAACCCAAATCTTAAAAACACTTTCCCTTCATCCCCTCCCTTCTTCTCAGGCTCAACTTCACTCCCGATTTTCTCTACCTTTTTTCCACCAGTGGCACAGGGAGATGGGGAATGGGGGTTGCAGTCAGTTCATCACACATTGTCTCTGCCACTACTTCTTCCTCAGGAGGAGGACTCCTCACACTCTTGCCCTGCTCCAGTGTGGGGTCCCTCCCACGGGAGACAGTCCTCCACAAACTTCTCCAACATGTGTCCTTCCCACAGGCCACAGTTCTTCACAAACTGCTCCAGTGTGGGTCCCTTCCATGGCGTGCAGTCCTTCAGGAACAGACTGCTCCAGCACAGGTCCCCCACGGAGTCACAAGTCCTGCCAGCAAACCTGCTCCACCATGGGCTCCTCTCTCTTCACCAGTCCACAGGTCCTGCCAGGAGCCGGCTCCAGCACAGGCTTCCCACAGGGTCACAGCCTCCTTCGGGCATCCACCTGCTCCGGCGTGGGGTCCTCCAGGGGCAGCAGGTGGATATCTGCTCCACTGTGGACCTCCACGGACTGCAGGGGGACAGCCTGCCTCACCATGGTCTTCACCATGGGCTGCAGGGGAATCTCTGCTCCGGCACCTGGAGCACCTCCTCTCCCTCCTTCTTCACTGACCTTGGTGTCTGCAGGGTTGTTCCTCACACATATTCTCACTCCTCTCTCTGGCTGCAATTGCGCAGGTTGTTGTGCCCCCCTTCTTAAATATGCTGTCACAGAGGCGCTACCACCGTCGCTGATGGGCTCAGCTTTGGCCAGTGGTGGGTCTGTCTTGGAGCCAGCTGGCATTGGCTCTATCAGACACAGGGGAAGCTTCTAGCAGCTTCTCACAGAAGCCACCCCTGTAGCCCCCCTGCTGCCAAAACCTTGCCACGCAAACCCAAAACACCTGTGAAAGGAGGAGTATTCCATATAGAAAATTGAAATTAATATAATAGAAACTAAATAGAAAATTTCAGTTTACTTCAACCTAAATCTTGAAACAAAACAAAAGGTCAAACACATTTACTTCAAACCCACTGTAAAGACTGAAATCATTATCATCATCCACGCACTTCTCCTCTAACTTCCAAATGCACTGTCATTTACAGATTAGTAACTTCAAGCTTAACTATAAGGTAGCGACACTTTTTTTTTTAATATCCAACAAGCTCCCGTATCTCTTTATATAAGCTTTTCTACTTTTTAAGAACGGTTCAAATAAAACAAAACAGAAAGTATTCTTCTCAACATTTCCCACCACACCCTTACACAATGTAAGCAGAGAAAGGGAAAAAAGAGGGTTGGAAAAGCGGTGGTAGAGTGAACTCAGGTCATTGCTTGAGCCCTGGCCTCCACCTTATGGTAGTGCTATTTATGCTTTGCTCCTGGTAGCCCTGTGACTGATCATTGCAAAGAAAGAGTAGATCAAAGATAAAACCTCAAACACACCGACATCCCATACACCCATTGTAATGTGGGCACCTGGATACCAAAGTTCCGGTGACTTTCAAAGAGACTTAAGGCTCCCCCGTGTTCAAGGTTTGATTTTTTTTTTTTTTTAAAAAGAGACTTAACAAGCTCAGAACCAAAGCACAGCTTAAATGGGAAATTCAGAAAGCAAAACTTATTACAGCCCGTACACATCAATTTCATCCTGAAACAGGTCTCTTAAAGGTAGCAAAATAGGTGGCTCAGCTCAGCTGATTTTTCTTCATTTACTCTGAATATTTCATAGGAGCTGTCTCCTCTACTGCCTTTGTCAGTAGCTCTTGCTTTAATTGCTGGGAAAATTTTTGCCGTAGTATGAATATGCAAAAAGCCTACCACCTCAAGGGGGAACTCACCCCCTGCCCCAAACCCCAAAACACACAAACCCACAGTCACACTTTTCCTAGCATTCAATCGTTACAGCTTAGATATGGCAATGATGAACCAAAATTAAAGTTAAGATAACTTTTAAAATATCAAAGCAAGTAATGGAGTATGACAATCAAATGAGAAGGATTTTACAACTGAAAAGTGAGCACACTATAACTTATACACAACAATGCTACGGCAAGCAAAAATATCACTTTCTATTTGCTTTGCCACTGTCATCTACATACAGATCCCATCCGCAAGATGGTTCGTTTCTCCTTCACACAACCAGATGAAGGAAAAATGGCATAATAGGCAGATTTTCTACTTACCTTAAACTATGTATACCAAGAAAAATAATCCAGGCATATCTATCTGGATAGATAAGTAACTGCTGCATCTGGGTTTGGGATGTGAGAGAATGAGGTCAAAGCATCAGGAAAGAATGTCTACAAAGTGCCCAGAAATTAATTTCTTACCAAATTTATTATTTGTGTTTGGTAATTCAGGTCTCCAGAGAAAATAAAATTCTTCAAAATAGGACTAGCAACGATTAAAACATCTCATTTTTTTGTGTATGGATAATTTATATATATTTTGTGGTTTGTTGTTTGTTTTTTTTTCTTTAATTGAATATGCTAAACACACTGGATGCTCAGAAAATCTCTCCAGGTAGGGACAAGTGCAAGGATCCAAGTGTGGCAATGTGAGCAATCTGTCTATCACACAAGATTAACTGGATACAACACGTAATAGCAGAGTCATCTACTGAACCAAGTAACACCTAGCTCTCTTTAGGACATCCTTCCTTCACCGCGAAGCAAGCAAGCAAAGTAGAAATGCATTGTAATACTAATACTTAGTAAATATAGACAGGCTGACATATAGATGATGCAAGCAAAGAAAATAATCACAAAACCTGTATCTTAGGTGACAAATAGGTCTGCAATCTTTTTCCTTCCCAACAAAACCAATCTGCCAGGCATCTAGAGGCAAGCACATTATCCAGATATTCACTGTTTTGAGAGCTCTACTAATGCTTTTTTGATAATGTTTTGCAGTATTATCTCTGAGAACAGAAGTCTTTTCATCCTTAAAGAACAAGCTCAGAAAGCAAGCTCAGAAAGCTTCCTTTTCCTATACTGCAGATGTGTTTAACTCTGACCTGTGACCATATTTAGAGGTAAACATAACAGTATAGGAGTGATGAGGACCAGATAACATAAGAGACTGAAGAAGAAAAAGGGTTGGTTTGTCATTTAAAGAATAGGAAAAAATGCATGTAACATGAAACAAAGGGCATCTATGTTTATGTTGCAGTATAGCCTGTGTAAGCCTTCAGAAAAAATATTAGAAACTAACTGTGATTATGTTTAAGAATAAAGAATCAATCAGTGACTTAACATCCTTTTAAACAGAGATCCTCATTTGGGTTACCTATAGCATTGTAATCCTGTTACGCACCAAATAATGTTTGTTGCACAACTTTTTCCCTACATGTTCTTATCTTCTTCATTAGACAATTCCTCTTGCAAATTTCTATTTTCATAAACCTAAGGTAGTCAGTTCTGAAAATCAGCTGAAAGGTAGCTAATTCTCAAGCACAAACTCCACAGGAAAAGACACACACCAGCACCAGTCCACACATCTTGTGAGCATCTTTCATGAAATGAGGGCTACTGAAGTACGGCACTGTTCAATCTGAATCCTAAAACACAAGAGGACTTTGCAGTATTGCATAAATTCAGTGAGAACTGGGAATAAATATTTTTCATCACTGGTATCATCAGAAAGAAACAGCAGCATGAGACTACAAAAAAATGCGCAAAGAGAAAAGCCCCACGGACCTGTCCTAAATTGTAGCAAAAAAACCTTGAAGGCTAGCATAAATCACAACAGTGAATTTTATGCTAACCTAAAACCACAAGAAATACAGTATCACATCATAAACAATTTTAACAAAACCTATTCCTAATGTAATAGAGATACTAGTGAAGAACAAATTCCTGAAAGATACTCAGTTTTGTTTTGAGCATCAAATTTTTCAGAAGCAAGATGGCTATAAATACAGCATCTGACACTATCCAAAATAAGTTATTCAGAATTTACAAGCTTACAAACCACACAGCGTGGCAGGACAAATTCCCATCACTGGCCAGGCAGGATTTCAGAGATTGTGAGGGGTCTGAAAGTCACATGCTTATAACTTTGGGGGAGCTAAAGACAAATGACTGCACTGAGCTGCAGGTTGGTGAGGGAGACTAACATGGAAGAAAGTATGGCAGAAGGCTATACTTTCTAGATACCCCCCGTATTAAAAGGGATCCTCTCTACAATGAGATCCTTGGGGAGAAACCTGAAGAACTAGAAGCAACTTGCCTCATATTCCCACAAAGAAGGGAAAGACAAACACTTTTTGGTAAGGGACCCAGCAGGCAATTTTAGTCCCCTACCAGACAGTACAGCACACTGATAAGGAAAGGCATCATATTCAAACCAACCTTTGCTCCCATTGATAAAATCCCTAGAGAAACTGCAAGAGTTTGTGCAGAGAGGTTGTGGGACCTCCACTGTTGGAGGTGTTCAAGACTTGACTGGACATGACCCTGAGCAAGCTGACCTTGGAGCAGAGTGTTGAGCTGCAGGACCTCCGGAGGCCCCTTCCAACCTGGAGTACTCTGTGATTCCATAATGATTCTGCTTGCAAAGCCCAGCAGCTGAAAAGTTAGGAAGTAACAGAACTGAAGTCATTCAGCCAGCTGTAATTCTCTTCTCTTTTATGTGGCTTTGTATGCTAGCTAAGCAAATTTATGGCAGAAAGATGCTACCATGTTAGTCAATAATATACCATTTGCATATGCAAAGAGGGCCCAAAAAGATGGACAACTACAAATTTAACTTTTACAGTCATCTGGCCTTGCAATACTAATCTATATGTAAATCCAGTTCCCACAGTGCTATTTCTTGTATGCAATATCACATCCCAGCATATTTATAAGAGGAGAGAAATGGTAAAGACATGTTAATACAAGCAGTATTAACAATCTTTCCTCAAGGCAACACGCTTATTAAACCATCCTGACTCTTCCTGCAATTTCTTGTCCCATCCACCATACACATTCTCATTGCTGACACACACACACAAAATAAAAATAAATAAATAAAAGACAGACTCAAGTCTTTCAAAAGAAAAATAAATCCTTATAAATCATACTGGGAGAACATTCAATGTGTATGTGAAACAAATTGAGCCTAGAAGACTGTCATGTTTTATACAGCTAACTTCTTGAGGCCAGTGGAATGCTGTACTTGAAAAGCTTCTAAGATTTGTTCTCAGCCTGATGAATCTCTTGGTCCGTCTCAGACTGAAGACGACGACTGTGTGGTCTCTCTACACTATAATGTAGAAGAGTCCTGCCTCTTTCATATTCTCCTTCCAAATCCTCCTCTGAGACAAAGCTTTATAATTAAATACTTTCATCCCAGCTGTTTCCACATTCAGGGCTTTTCAAATGAAGAATCACTAGAATTCATCATCACAAGCAGAAAACCCTATTTTTTTCTAGCAAGACCAGATGGAACAGCTGAAGCCAGTTTGGATGAGGCTTCACTAAGGAAGATAAAGCAATTCCAACCTGAGACAAATACTCATCGTAGAAGAGTTCAGCCCAGCTTACTGAAGTCTAGCTAAGTTGTTGACAGTCTTAATGAGATGGGTAAGATTACTAATGGGCAGTATTGCCAAACCCACATACATAAACATACTAAGAAATAAAACTGACAGCACAAAGCAAATCAATTGGCACACAACAAATCAATTAGTGCACAATCCTGAAATAAAATTAACATTGGCTTCAGAGTTCATTTTGCAGAGGGCACAGGTTTTATAATGAACAGAGTAAGCAATTGATCCATTTTAACTCAATTTTTAAGCCTTACTGCAAGGGAACTTGAGTTCTTTACATTCCAATGATTATTTTTCACTGAATTTCACTAGTAATTATGTAATGCCACATGAATCAGAGCCTCATGTTTATTCAAATTAAATGCAAATTTTGTATTAAAGCTTCGTATTTTTATTTTAAGTAGAATGAATATTACTTTCAAATATATTATATAGATAGCAGCTGGAATACATGCATTTTGGAGGTGGGAGTGACTCAACAAAATGCAATGGCTTTGGCTAGAGCTGAATTTTTATTAATTATTTGCATAAACAGTTTTACTAGAGATTGTTTGCTGACACAGTAACTATTCCACAAAGCTAGCAAAAAAATAAGATAAAATTAGCTAGATCATCTTAGTCATTGTCAGTGCTACTGTAGCAGGCTTAGGGTCATTTAATTCTACTTTTAGTGTAATGGTATATTTAATCCTTAAATACACCTTCCCTTGATTATCCTTAAATATACCTTCAATTGATTACCTCAGATTTGATTTTTTAGATGGTCTGCTAGCAAATGGATTAACTGGTACCATCTTTGCCTAGAGATTAATTTATCTGTGCAAGTCATTACAGGCCATTTACTGCGCTCTTCGGCCCAAAAAGTACTTAATCATGCAGAAGGCAAAAAGCAGAGCACATTCAGAAATCCTGTAATGTCTGTACTAAACAGTGAAAAGGAACTCTCTGTAACACTGCAAATGTTACTTTCCCACCCTGATCTGTTCTCTTTCCATTACTGCACTTGTGGCTAGTACTCTATGTTCATGGCTAAGCTGATCTCCCAACATCAATTACACAGATTTATGTCAAGTACAAAAAAGGAACTAGGAAACACTAGGAACAATTTACACTAGGAAACAAGCCACAGTCCTGGGCAAGTCTGCTGAGACACAGATATATAAAGACAAGTTAATATTGAATTAGAAATCATTTCTTGTATCTAGCTTAGTTTCTAAAATTGTAGGAGCACTTTTAAAATTATTTCTTAGCATCTCTAACACATTCTGTAATAGCTCTAAAGGGTATTACATCCTCTGTAAAGGATGACATATCATCATATTAGGATGTATACTAACCTACAGATAGAAAACAACTTCAGCTTGAAAGTGACTATCACCTGAACAGGCTGGACAAAAACACATAGTGTTTTAAAATTAAGAACTAAACAATTCAGTACCTCCTGTAAATAGCACAGTTCCTTCTTACTGTTGAAAACATTAAGGTTCAGATCATCTAGGGGACCGAAATATCTTTAATAACCTGGACTTGACTGCCCTTGCAACCGCTATCACAATTAAAACCTGGTTTAGCAGTTAGATAATCAGAGCTAAAGCCTCAATCCTACGGAGCTAAAACTTCAATCCTATTAAAAAGACACTTCAATATGGAGCATGTGTACAGCTTCTCATGCGCACAAGCAAGAGAAAGTTAAGGACAGGAAAGCAGAGAGACTGCACAAATACCAGATCCACAGGATGGAAAGAATCAGCTGGCATGGCATTTTAAGGCACAAAAATCACATAAAGAGAGCTAAATCGCAGATGTAGCTACAGCATGATTTTTGTAATAATTCTTAACTAAACTGTTGAATCAAAAGAAAATGATTCCTTCCCTCCCAGGTCCCACATAAGAACAGCCTGTTTCCCATTTGTATTTGGCTGCCAGGGGAAGCATTTGGCCTGCAGTTACATTTTGTCACCTTAGAAGGGGAATTCTGACACCCAAAATGAGAATTAGTTGAACTGGAACAGTAGCTCACACGTGGAAGTGATTCACACCTTTATTCTACTTAGGCATCAAGTTTATTACAACTGAATTTACCATGAGACTCAGTATTTTAAAACTAATCGATTTCAGCATTTCTTGAAAGGAATTTCTAAATTATAGACCCTTAAATGAAGGAAGCAGGGTCCCATTTACTGCAGACTGGACACAGACCAAGTTCACATCACAGCTCTGAAGAGTGTACTCTGGCATATTCCATACCAGGTTTGTCCTGTTCTGCTTTAAGGGAAAAACCCTAAATAATACCTTGAAGTTATAACATAGCTTACACCAGAAAGTCCAAAGTAGTTCACTAGGGGATGCACAAAAGTATTTTACATCAACTCACATCAGATGGAGAATAGTTCTGTTCAGCTCAACCCTTATCCCTGCTTCCACCTGATGTTTCAGGTGAACAGACCAAAAAAAAAAAAAAAAATCCAAAAAAGGAAAGTTAACTAAAACTTGGAGGCTTATACCAAAAAAAAAAGTATGAAAAATAAAAGACAAAGGTGTTTGATCTGGCATTTCACTGTCAGGGGTTCTTTCAGTGAAGATAACAGGCTTTAACTTCATGCTGTCCCACATCACAACCCTAAAAGAAAACTCATCTGGGAAGACGAAAAAGCAACATCAAGAAAGGACATGCTACAATAGGCAAGGAATACACAAGAAAATAATCTCTGCCACAAAATCTTGTATTTTCTGAACTAGTTTAAGCAATATCTCAAATGATATCCCTGCATTTGGAAGCAAGAAACACCCTAAATAACAAAAGCAAGTAAGCACCAACATGTTATCTAAAGAGAAGACTCTTTAGCTGTTACATTATTTCACCAGGGGAGAAACTCTGCATTCCTGAAACCTTGACAGTGTGACAGACCAAAAAGAAAGGTTTTACTTTAGTTATTTACAGCATCAAAACTCAACTCCAGGACTTACTATATCCCTCAAGAATGCTTAAGCATTTGAAGAAAATTGCATCAGATGAGCCTTGTTATTCCAGAGGAGAATTCTAAAGATCCATGCGTCTTCATGAACATACAAAAAACACGGCAGTCGTTGGTTTGTTAATGATGTTGCTTAATGCGGTACTGCAAAGTGTCTACATGCTGTGCTGAGAATTAACACAGCTATCACTAAACACATTCATCCACTTGGTCATGTTGCCAGGAAACTGCTGCCACTGGCAGCCTGCTACATGGGAAAGATTCCTCAGCAGTCATGCCCCCCCTCCGCAACATAACAAACATCTCTTTTCTTTTTAAAATCACTGCTGATCCACGTACCTAAAATTATCTTTTCCTTATAAATAACATTCTATAATATAAGCAGCTGAGTCGGTTGTTCCTCAAGGGTAGTAATTTAATGGTTTTTCCAATTTCAGACTACAGGTCAATTCACAATTTGTTTGGACGGTACATATACTATATTATGCTGAGCGTTAGCCAAAAAGCTCTCTTCCATTCCTCTGGGGTATAGCTTCTGACTAAGAGATAGAGGTTATATCATAAAAAGTACAGATTTTTAAAAATAAAAAAGTAGGCCCAGTCAAAGAAGAAATTGTAATTAATTTTGATAGCACTAATAGAGGAACCAGCACTCTCTTTTCATAACTTCTGTAAAAGCAAGGCTCATTTCTTTTGGCAGGTGTATTTTAAAAGCTGAGCCCCATTAATACACTACCAACTTCTTCAGAAATGAGGATCATCCCGTGCCTAGTTTGCTGTTGTGTTTTTTTTTTTTTTTTTTTAAAAGAAAATCATTAAGAGAAATAAGCTTCATTTGAATGACACTTGTGGTTTCCTCTTTTCTTCTACATCTAAAAGAAGCTACCGGATAAATAAAGAAATAAATCGGGGTCTTCAACGTCAAAAATTTGTCAATGCCATCTAGATGCATTTTCTCATTCTCTGCTGATGCCACCACAGTTATTAACAACAACGTATCTAGACTACAAAACAGGTAGAGTGTGATGATTTGCAGTTGTTTTTATATATAATTACACATACTAAGTAATTAGCCCAGTCAGTGCTGTTATACCTTTGAAAATGAACTGGCTATTCAGTGCCAAACCTAGGCTCCTGCCTTGGACACACAACAGGCCAGAATGTTTTTAAAAATATGCTTAAATCCTGCACACAGAATTGTTAAAGTGTGTTGTCAAACACCTTTGATAACTTTGGGGGGTGTTAGACATCATCTCCTGGGCCACTACCTGGCTCAGACGGTGTCCTTAGCAGGGTAACAGCTATATTGCCCGAAAGATTTTTCTCCTCGTCAAAGCCTGTTCTCTCACCCTCCTTCCTCCAGTCAGAACAACAAGAAGCTCCACCTTCCTGCTTGGCACTTTGCTCAGCTTAGACAGCCAGGCAGAACCTGCAGCACTCCAGGAAAACTTCACCTCCTCTCCCAGAAAAGGATCTGACCACAGCAGCCAAGAGGTGTAGCCTCCCTAACAGGGGCATGACAACTTGCTTGATCTGAAGATGAATATGAAAACACAAAAGCTCCAACTTATGTTAGATCCAACTGTTCACCTCTTCCACAATTCAGGTTTTGTGCTTCAGCCTTCCAAGGGGGCACCGATACCTTGATCAAAATGATGAAAACTGAAAAATGTATCAGCTACATTTAAAAGAGCACTTCAAATTGCGAGCCAACAGTATCAATCTCGGACAACTTGAAGCACACAAGGACTCAGCGGAAGGAAAGACGCAGGTTTGGAAAGAGCTTCCAGGAATTAATCTACTTCTAGGCTCCTTTGTCAGGGCAAACCCAAATTTCTGCGTAATAAACTGTACCACCGTAACAAAAATTACACACAGGAGTCCAGCTGCTTCTTGTTGTTCCACCAATCCACAAACTTCCACTTATTGCTTCTGCTGAAAACACAATCTTCAACTGAGCTTTTTATAACTTAAAAATCTTATTATCTTTGTTTTTTCTTCCCTTTTTTTCTTCTTTTTTAAGGGCTAGTGCCCTAGGGCCTCCAAATGCAGGCTGCTGATTTCAGGAAGATTGTCCACAAGCACTGAGGATTCTGTACTACAAACACTGCTATGCTCCCTTGTTTATATCCATCTCTTCAAGGGTACTCCCTTCTCAATAAATCATGAGTTACGCAAGCAAAGCAGTACCTCAAGCCACACGCGCAACTCAGGATCTCTCACCAGTAAGCAAAGGGGAGGGGATTGGACTTTAAAATAACTGTAATTTAAAACAAGTCATAAATGGCTCAACTCAACTGCAAAATGATACCCTGAGATAAGTTAAGTCAGGTGCTGCTCTTCATGTTCTTGCTGCAAAGCCCATGCTTCCACATCCCATTTAGCTTTACCAGGTGGTCAAGGATAAAAACATCTAAAAAAACCTAATGAAACAAATTGCAGTGTAGCAGTGAGTAAAGTAGTAACTCCCAAAACAGTATTCTTAAATAGCTTCTTGTCTTAAAAACACACTATAAGAACTGCAGTTGGCTTATCTGAAAAAGAAATTACACAACTTCCTAATAAAAAGCAATTACGGGTCATTTAAACATTGTGATTAATGGACACTAGGAGTAACAGAATTTGAAATTACTTTCTAAGGACTGATCTGGAAGAGGACCAAAGTAACACGTAATATTAAAAAAAAAAAAATCTGGTTTATCCTTAGATTTTTTTGAACTATATTCAATTCAAGATACTACGAAAGAACTGGAAAAACAAACAGCTTTATTGATGTCCCCAGCCATTACACATTTTGTTAAAGGTGATATAATTTAATTTAAGCCATTCCAATTTCCAAAGAGCATTCATTAGTAGAAAAGGGTTTCTTCAGCGCTCTCAAAAACTTCTTCCCAATTCATCAGGTCTCACGTGCTCCAGGTGCCCTACAATCTGTGGGGCCTCAGTGAAGTGTTTTCCTGGTGGGCAGCACTGGTAACCGAAGCAGACAGTAGAAGCTGGAGATGTTTGGCATGGTGAGAGACTTTCAGTGCATGAGATGCCTGATACGCAGCTGTGAGCCTCCTCAAAGAGTCGATGCTTCAGAACTGCCCTTTACCAAGTAAATGCCACAAAAGCACAAATCAACAGGCTGGTGCAGGATGATGTGGACAAGTTCTGCCCATAATCACTTAACAGAAAAAGGGATCAGAAAACAATATAGTTTTTCAGCCCAAAGAATAGTCAGCAATACTCAAAGAGATACCCAAGAGCAAACAGCACATGGAAGAACACGCAAAATAGCAAGCAAATGTTGTGGTCCTAGTGTCTCCTGTCTATCTCAAACCAGCATAAAAAACAAACAGCTTTTTCTGCCACCAGAAGATAGATATGTGTACTGACAGTCTGTTAATTGCTTTTACGACTAGAAAAGAGACTGTACGCTTGCCATAGTCCGCTGTCCAAAGTACCTCAAAGAAGCAAGAGCACAGAGCAATATCGTCAACGTATTTTTCTAGTTTTTAGAGTGCACTTTTGCATGAAACCTAGCATTTTCACAACTAATTTCAAACAAAGAGGATACTATAAAGAAAAAAGTACAATAAGTAATTAATAAAAGCACCCACCATTGTACATGGTTTGCATCTAACCACTGTCAAGTCTCAGAGACAATAGAAATGGCCTACAGAGACCTAGCATGCTTACCTCTGTATTTGGTTGTAACGCCTGTCCATCCTGGGCTGCAGATGGTACTATTGCCCATGTAATGTTGGCACTAGCAGACGATAAGGAGCTGAGGGCACCATTTTTCAGTTGGTCTGTGGAGTGCGACTTGGGCCCAGGCCATCCCAGGATACCTTCTGAAGCAGAAAATGGGTGTCAACTTACAAGAGAAAGATTACAGATTTCTTCCATTCATCTCACCAGTCTACTAATATAAATGAACTATCTCTTCTCTACTTCCATCCACAGTTTTACTTTAGTAACGAAAATACTCTAGCATCTTCTATACCAATTTATCTGTAATAAATATTTTTTTTAAAAAGTCAACAAAGTAAGATTTTAAAATGTTACTCCTACCACCAGATAGAATTATACATAAAGATTATACAATCTGGCACACCTTGGTAATTAAGCAACTATTCTCTATCCACTGTCTTCACAGTTACGAAGTTATCCAAGTAAACCCTCCATCTCTCCTGCCTGAAACGAGAGTTTTAAGCTTAGCAGCTGTATTTTATTTCTGTCTGTACTATTAAAACCTCTTTCTAGATTAAGTGCTAAAACGCTTTACTGGTCCCAAGACCACAGCTTAGAAGAGGTCTCATTAGAAAGATATACATTAAATATGAATCAAACAGAACTAGACATCAGAACAACCCTTATTTCTGGGGGCACCCGTTTTCCAGGATGGGCCAGTATTTAAGGATGCCAAGACAGAAAGCACAATCAGCTAAGGCAACTGCACAGTTGTTCCTCCCTTACTGCTCTAAAACATAGTATCAACATTCAAATCAGTAGCCCTCAGCATAGGGCTTAAATTTCAGCTATTAATTACACGCTGCTATAAAATGCAGAGATATGGATAAGTAAATCGCAGCTCTTCAGTCATTACTGTCATTTGTATATGAAAATACAATTAGTGCCACAGGGAGGATCATCTTCTCTCATCACTGACAACTTTTTAAGATGACCCAAATCCACACAAAGTACATTAAAGAACATGCCATTTTTCCTCTCTGTATCAGCAGGAGTTACTAGAGGCTGCCTCCTAATTAAAGTAAATGGTTTGATCTGGTAAGGTAATGTTGTATTAACACTTATACTATTAAAAAATGGGCCACAAATCCTATAGCTGACCCCTTACCAAATTCTAAAGATAAAATAATTACAGAACATTCCTCTCATCTAAAATGGCACTAAGTTATGATGACATGACAAAACTTCAGGTCCACTTGCTTAGCATGATTTTGTGGCACCATCTTTTGCTGAAGAAAGCATAAGGAAACAGTTAAGTATAAAATTATTTTCAAAGATCTGAGTAACCAACATGGAAAGAAAAAACCAGCTTTTTTGTTTTTATTTTGAATGTATAATTCACACAATGACTCAAATTTCTCATTGCCAGGGTAAGAGCATCTCTCTGACTCTACTGTCAGGTCACATACTGCAAAGCTTTTTGGGTTTCAATGACTTTGAGGACTATGCCAGTAGACGTTACAAGTCCCAGTCAAGTTACGTGAACCACGTGAGAGAAAATGCAAGTATGAAACTCTCACTGCATGGAAGGAAGGATGGAAGCATACCATGAGCATGAACAATAAAACTAAATTGGAAAATTTCAGATTAAAATGTTGGTTCCTTGGAGGGAATTCACATGTCTGTAAACAGTTAAAAAATTTTTACTCTTTTTGATGTTAATTAGTACAGATTCTAAAGAAAAAAAAAAAATCAAGAAGTTAAAATAAACTCGTTTCACTTTTGAATAGCCACAAAGAGTTTTACGGAGCATGCCTATACTTCTCGCTCTTCATTACTTTGCAGTAACAAATCTCCATCTATTTTTCTGTTTCTCCCTGTCAAACAGCTGAATATTGGATTATTGATGCTAGTTTCCTATTACAGAGAGACTAAAAAAAATTGAACTGATTTCTCTTTATGCCAATCTTTGAAAATAAGTCATCCGATCATTTCCTTGGGCTATCCATTTTCTCTCTGCACACACAATCTATTCGGCCTTCACTGTAAACAATTATTTTTTTAATTAATATATTTTTTAAAAATCTAATTTCTGTAAATAAGCACAAGAAAAAGCTCCCACTTGAATAAATACCTTGCTTCAGGGGAAATTTTTAAAGTGTGAACATTTACTTCACCATCACTTACATATTTTTAAAAACAATATACTAGTTTTCCTCTTCAGTACAAACACACCGTAAAAAGACTATTTACTTCATCTTCCTCCACACATTTTAGAGACTCTCTTACAGAAACTGTTAGAACTATGCGAGCATGTTTTTCCACCTGTCCCAAGGGCAATGCTAACCTCACAAAGCAGCAAATCTTGTCAGCCTAATCGATTTTTAAATAGATCTTAACAACACATTATGACCCAGCCAACACCAATAGGATGTCAAGAGTTAAGGTCCAAAGGATAAAGCACATCTGTTTCCTCAACACCTCTGCATATGAGAAAAATTGTTTTGTTAAATTCTCTCTGCCTGGAACTTGACTACTTCACAGAAGAGACACATGCAGTAAAAGATATTAGTCATACGCCACAGAAACCTAAATAAATAAAAAGTCAGCTCTCTGAACAAGTTGAAAAAATTCCATGCCTAGTTTCAAAGTGCCATCAGGGAACTTTTGATGATCTTTAATCTACAAATCTTACTCTGAGACGTCAGCATTCTCGTATCATCCCAAGGGAGTTGCCATATACCTAATATAGCAGCCTACTTTTCAGGAGTTGCCATCTTTGCCGCTTTATGATGCTCAAAATTTTCTATCACTAGTTCAATTCCTGTTCTTTTAAAGACTTCAAGAAGAAAAAAAGGACATAAAAAACTAAATATATTATGAGAAATAAAGTTTATCTTCAGAGTTGGATAAGAAGAAACTGCTGTCACTTTCGTTTTTAAGCCAGATTTTTGCTCTGTTCTCAGTCATAGCCAAAGACAACTGACAGAAAGGTAAATTCAAGTCTTATTTTGATACATTTCATAATTCTAAAGAAATTCTCCAGAAAGGCAGTCACAAATTATATAAAAGCATTCAGAGCTACACAGCTACGTTACTATTTCCTTTAAGACTATGCAAAGCACTACACTAATTAAAATAAAACATCTGTTTCTGCAGTAAACTATGCAAAAATTAGAAAGGACGTACCAAATACACTACTAGTAAAATCAGCCAGATCTCTTCTACCTGCACGGTGTTGGTTCTGTGGTTCCAGTATTGAAAACCCAAGCCTGATTCCTCTGGAAGTTCAGTGCATATGTACAGACAACATAAGAGTTCTTATAGAAAATACCCAAAAATGAGCTTCTTTCCTGCTTCCCCTCCACACCCATTTCCACTGTGATGAATACACAGCAGACAAATCCACCAAGGCACAGGAGAACGCTTCTACATAAGAAAAGTACAGCATCCAAACACAACCTACTCTCCCTATAGCAATGCTACAGTTCACAAAACCCCATCTATTTCAGATGGCACAATAGGCTGTATCCCACACAAATGCCCTCAGGGGAAACGTGTTTCCCTTTCATAGGTACACACAGCAGGAGGGAGGGAAATTCTCCCCAAAGAGGCAGTTTACAGGAGATTTTTCAGTTAAGCAATGTTGATAATTTTCTTTTGTTGGTTCTGATTCTCTGGATACCTGATGTACCTTCAAACTATATTTTTGCATGATGATTGATGCATGAAATATGCTTAACTCCTACCTCAATTCTATAACAAAAACCTTTCTATTTTTAAGTCCTTTGGTCTTGGTTTATAGACTAAAAAAAAACCTTTATGTTTTTTCCTGGCACAATTGTAAGCTAACATCTATTGATAGAACTCTTACAATATACTGTAACTATACTCTAACAAATATCCCCTTAACAATGCAATGGTTGGCCTCAAGGAGAGATCAAGATTAGATCTGGACTCCTTCCCCTGCCAGGAGTGGATGCGACAGTTTTGTCTCTCCACTGAATCCTACAGCAGGCTGAAACAGCAACAGCATGTCGCAGCTGCACATCTGCTTTTCAGATTAGAAAGACAACATATTTGCTAATGCTGTGTGGGGACTAGAAAATAACGTTATCTTCCAAAGAAAGAACATATGAGGAGTAATGTATTAGCATTTAGATAGACCAGCAAATTGTTTTGGTTATTCTCAACAGAAGCAAGTCTAGCGATGATGCATTTAAGGGAGACCTGACTGACACTGCCAATAGTAACTTACACCAGTAAAAGAATATGTTCTCCCCTGTCATCTTTCCTCACCCTTCCCTGTCCACAAGCATTTGGGGGTCCGGGGGTGGGGAGGGGTTAAGCAAGAAAGAGGACTCCTCTGCTCATTTTTCTCTCCTTCTGCCATCTCAGCTGCAGGAGTATCCCTAGTTGTTATTTGTCACCAAATTGAAAGCATCTAGATTTTGTCTTTCCTGTCCCATTTATTCTCTCCAAAAAGGAGGCAACAGAGAACCTGCTAAAATAAAGTTCAAGTACATCTCCCCCCCCAACTCCAGAATCATCTTCAATCCATTTGCTGCCATGGGAGCCAAAATAAGCAGCATTTGCACATTCAAATGAACTTCAGAAAATCCATAGTGAGGAAGGGTTTGGGGTTTGTTTTAAAAAAATCCTCAGAAAAAAGAAATATTCTATTTTACACTTTCAAAAAGCGGACAAGTGAGAAACAGAAAAATACAGGAGGGAATTCCTATCAGGGAGATGCTTTATTCAGTAAATGAATGGCTAATGTGAAACACAGACTAAAAGAATGGATTTATCTGTGCAGGCTGCTACTACAAGACAGGATTCTGTCTGCCTAAACACTAAAATAAAAAAACAGACTTAAAATATAACATAAGCTGGTAAAGCTACTTTAAAACAAACGCTGAAGTTTGCTCTGTTCACAGTTTGGGAGGGAAGGATGTTAACCATAGCAGTCAATAGGCTCTAGAGATACCCTTCTGCCAAAGGCTACACAGGCGGAAAAAATAACACTAAAAGTTTTAACGTTTGAAGTGAAGACAAAAGTTTCATCTCCACATTTTTATTTTAAAAGGCATCTGTTTCCTGTTTGCATGCTAAATGAACTCAAGCTTGTCACGAGGCACTTAATGCTGCTTAACAAATACTTTACACGTACCTAAGTGGTGACATTCTTGGCCAATAAGAAAATCCTTGACATTTTTCTCCCTCCTACAAAAAGAACAAAATTCCCACACCCAAAATGCTTGTATAGATGCAATCCCTCATCCTCAACTCACATGATATGCAACCAACACTTTCAGCATATTTTTCAATGAAAGAAAAAAAGTTATAAAGAATTTTACCAGTGATCAATGCACATACCTTTAATAATGACAGCTAGAAATGAATTCGACATTATTTGACGTTATTTTGACTCGAAAGTACAAACACAGACAGGATTTTGCTTCGCTGACTGTTCTTGTTGATGCACTTCCAAAGTCAAGCACTAACAAAAAAAGACAATCACAAAAACCCTTCCTTGAAGCTTTAGAGTGGAAATAAAACATGTATTGACTACCCTTCAAGACAAGATTGAAGACTTCAGTTTAATCTTCATGTCTGCTTGTAGACTTGAGGTCTAAGACTGCCAGCTTGTGAGAATCATGAAAATGAAGAGGAAAAATCACGTCATCCTTAAACTATTCCATGACAAAGGATGCCATAAAAATAATTTAAAGTCAAGACCTACACAATCTTAGATTCTGGATAAGATTCCACTAAACTGAATGCCAAGCTGCTTTCTTTCTACTCACATTACTGGAAAACAAAGCAATAAAAATATTTACATCAAAAGGAGACATTTTTTTCTGTTTCAAACAATAAAAGTCTGTGAATCTGTTTAAAATAGCTACTATTTAATTATAATCTTCATGAGGGCATTCCATAATTACTAGGTCAGAAACTCTCAGCTACTTTAAGTCCTTGCTTTAGAAGCAGTAAGATTGCAAGGCAGTGGTGCACAGAGAAGAAGTCAGCAATGCTTGTGTAATCAGCCATAAAGACTTCAAGGACACAAGCAGAGCAAAGGTACAGAGAAAGCAGAGAAAGTAGATATATATATCTACTTTTCAGGCAGTTCTCTCTCTTTATGGCATAATAGTGAAAGCTTTTGATGCTGAAGGAAGGTAAACTCAAGGGTAAGTTCAAATCACCAAAGCTAAGCCATTGATTATTTCTCACACTCCACATGAGCAGGACTGCGCTGCTTTGCTGGACCGGACTGCTTTCATGAACTGTAGGCTAGAAGCAAGAAAATAAATTTATCAAATTCCTATCTTGTCTCTCTCTACAAATCCTGCCCCACAATGCCCACTAGCATCTTGGACACTATGCAGCAGGTAATGAGACAGCACTGGGATGGAAACATTTGGCAATAAGTTGCACGGGGTCATCACATCTCATGGGAAAGGCATTCATGACTTCCTATCAGAGGAACATAGAGCTTTTAAACTAACAAGAGTCATTTTCACCTGACAGTATCAACAGATGACGATAAAGGCCATCTTTTGGTTGCATCTTCTGGGTATGAAATTAAAAAAATTCACCTGGAGGACACAGAATCAAAATTAAATATATCATCTCTCAGAACTAGAGTTTGCTAGAGGATTACTTAAAGGCACTAGTCTGATTAGGTATGAGTTTATGCAGCTTTCATGACTCTACCGACTCATCAGAAATGTTAAGTCTATCAAAGTACGCCCGGACAAGATTAAGTGTGTAGGAAAATCAGTAATCAAGACTTGTAGGCCAGGTTCTTTCAAGTAACTGTGTTGCATAACAAGGCCTGGGGAAAAGAAAAGAAAAAAAAAATTGTTTCGCAGACTCTTTCAGTCATGGAGAAGAGACTTAAGTATTTCAGCAGCTTTTAGTTCCCTTTTTTTTTTTTTTAAAAAAATTACATACCAAAGAATAAGCACACGGACACACTGAAGAATTAACTGTTTGAATTCAGGTTCTCTCAGTTACACCAAAGATCCTGGTGTGAGCCAGTGCTACAGAATTTTGATTCTTGAAAGGATTCTTGTACAAGTTTAAAGTCTTAGGAGGAACAAACAAGAACACTTATTAAATTTTAGTACGTACTTTATAGTCATGGCTTTCCACTTTTTTCCAAAAAATACGGGATTCCCTTTCGGCAACTACTAATGTTATGCTTGCTTTTCTCTGTTCTTGTGCACAGATCCTCAAAAATCATTATCAAGTCAAAATACAGACACTGATTTAACAGAAGATTATTTGGACACAGATTCAAGGACATGTACAACTCAAGTCATCTATCTCTGACAGTTCACTTAGATCACATGGACATGAAAAAAAAACCTTCAGGGACTTTGAAACTAGAAAGTGACTTTTCTTTGAAGGATGCTTTTCATCTTTGTTCCAAGCCATTCTCTTTTGAAATGAAATTATATCAAAGAATTCAATTAAATGCACTTTATCATTACTATTTAGATATGTGCAAGGTTTTTTTTGCATTTTCTACAAGAAAACCAGAGTACAGAAAATGTTTTGTTTATTTATGTTCCTTTATGAAATATATCACAATCTGGATGCAGAAAAGTCATGATATACCATAGTATAGGTGTCAAAGTTTTTACACTCTTTTTTCCAAGAACCCTTTTTACATCATTCGCCTACTTCTCAGCTGACCCTCTCACATTTCTATTCTCCCCACAATAGGAGTTCTTCAGAGGGCTTCCTACCTAGCTGTCTCATCAGCCCTGAGGGCATATCCTGCCCTGTAGTAAACCTGCTGTAAAGTAAGGACAGGTTGGGGGGGATGTTGTTGAAGCACCTGAAGAAAACATAAAAAGCTGTCCCGTATCCAGAGTTCTGCTGCTGCTTCTCCTCTTATGTCAAGTCCTGCTCCTGCTCTTAGACTAAGCAGTGCAGTTTGTGTAGGGAAAAACACTGACCAGCCTTTCAGAAAGCTAAAGGTCCAACTTTTGACATTATGGAGAGAGATGTAGAACTGGGTGCATTGAAAAAATTGAGCTACATGGGGACTGAGAGGTTCATGCCTGCAGAGCTCAATGCAAAATCACACTGTTGGACACTTTAGGCTCATAAAAATTTGCCACAGATTTTTTTTTTTTTTAAACAGCAGCATGGAGAACTCTTTCCAGATTTAAAGAAAAACACAGACTGGAATAAATCTGCCTCAGCAGCCTCCTTCCACATAGAAAACTAGAAATACGATTTTCACTGTAGCATTGCATAATATTATATGTATTTTTATCAAACAAATCTGTATGGTGATTTCAATTTAAAAAAAAAAAAAAAAAAAGAGGCAAAATGAAACAACCAAGCAGGTTCTGTGCCGTCATTAAAAATACAGGCTCATCCACCTGTTCTCCATGCCCCTTTTTGTTTGTCTTGCTGTCTTCAGAACCTGATTTGCCCGAGAAGACTTAGGAAAACCTCTTTTCCTCCTCTCTTCCGATTTCAATAGATTTTGTATCTTTTTTTTTTTACGCAAAGAAAAAAATTATGATACTTGAGGCTATAGAAGCTTACAAGCTGCTCACCCTAACTTGCCTCTCTGAGGAATGGTTAATTTTGCCTGCTTCAGTATCATAATAAAAAACCCCAAGGCACATAAAATAATACCCAAGAGAGCTTGTGCTCACCTGATGACAGTGTCCTGTTATGATGCTGTCCCACTTGATGCATGCTTTGCTGTAATAGAGTCAGGCATTCTCCAAGGCAGCTCAGGGTGGCAGCAGAGGTAGCTTTTAAAAGCAGCAAGTCCTGATCCAAGGCAGAAAGCGGCCCAGAACTTGGGAGAGCTTCAATGGCTTGTACAAGATTCTTCTGTTGTCCCTCAACTTGGCTCATGATCTGTAAAGGTCCAAAAACATCTGCTGTCATAGGAAATATCACTATATAGCTGCTAAATTCTTATGGGTTGATATAGTGACTAAATGTGAAGAACTACCACAAATGGATGTTAATGTTCTGATCCAAACATACCAAATACTCACCTACAAAAACGAAGGGCTTGAGACTACCAAAGGCCTGTAAAAATGTCAAGACTATGTTAGAGAAAATCATCTCTTAAAATAGTAGGTTCATAGAAGGTTTAATAGTGTGACTCATACTTTCTGAAAGTCTTCGTAAGGAAAAGTATGAAAATTCTACTTTCTTCTCCATTATTAATTTAGGCTTAGATTTTCTTTCCTTTATATGTGATCTGAGACACCCAAGGAAGCTACACTGACCCTCCTCCTTCTTTCCTACATAGAATATCTAATCACAGTTTAAGAACGGACATTTTTCATTTCTCAAGCGTCACTAAGGAATTGTTTTTACAAAATAAGGTAACTTGTAAGTTTACAGACATTAGCATAGGATGCAACTTAGCGTACTTATTTACTATCAGATATGAATACCAGCCAACAGGGAGAAAACCTGTTTCTAGATTTGGACCATCCAGATGAAGATGAAATGCATGCTTATATAGCAGATAAAAACAATGTTATTTGAGCAGGCTGTTCTTTAAACAAATTGGCAAGCTTCCAAAATCCTTCCTAAAGCCAAAAGAAAAAGGAGATGTTTAAAACTTCTCTCTCCATTTTTACAGCCTGTAGGAAATTATACATGCACATGACAAGCCTCTTTTCTTACACTTACCTTGCAAAACACTTATTGCAAAAACTTATAGGTTCATACTTGAGGTATCCAAAGCTTTCAGAAAAAATATTTGAAGACTTCATAAGCAACAAAGATTCAAGCTCCATTTGTCCAAGCTACTATACTGTAAAAATGTATTATGAACTTCATGACTTTTTTATTATCAGTATTATATTCTCAGAGTATGGCGTGCTTCCTGTAGCATCCCTATGCTGTGGTAAATAGACTGATTAAAAAAAGTATACGTTGAATGCAATGAAATGCAAGAAAGGAAACTAAACTCAAAGACACAAATACCCATCCTTGCAAACAACTTGGAGCAGAATTAAGCGAAAAGCTGTTGTTGCAATGTTCACAAGGAAATTTAGCTAAATGCCTTGCTGAAGGTTACAATAATGACATTTTAATAGTCAACATTTAAAACAGAGGCCAAAGCTTCAGTAGAAGCCACAGTGAATTATAATTCCCTTTGACAGAAAGCAAGATCAGTCAGAAGGTGACACAGACCCCCACGATACGCAGCTTTAGGGAACTGCTAGAACCCCAGGCAGTGCTCTGCTTTGAGAAATCACACACCGTGTAACTGAGCTCCACAGCACAGACAGAGGGTTGCTTCAAAGCTAGAACAAAAACAAGAGCACCACAGACACACACATGCAAATTTTCCTCCCTCAGGAGAAGAGCTCAGGGAGGCAAACTGAAGGAACGGCTAGGAGAAAAAGATCATCTTCTCCTGGGAAGACTGCACAATATAATTGTATGGAAAACTGCTTCCCTCCTTTTCCCATCCTGAATAAGACTGTGAAGTTGAAAACCTGACGTTCTCATGCTTCGCAGCAACAGAAATCTTCTATTTTCATTTCTAAGTGGCTAGTTTTCCTACCTTCTTTTTTTTTCTTTTTGTGAGAAACAGCTTACATTTCCAAAGATTTGCTTCCATAGGAAATAAATAAAACTTTGAAAATGTCAAACATTTCCATTTTCCCCTCCCACATAATAAAGGACAACTATATTCTGCTGTGGCTAAGACAGGAGAATAAGATAAACTGGCCAGAGAGCTTAGGAAACATTTGGAAAATTACCTGAATGTTTGCAGTCGTCACCTAGCCCAAAGCTTTACAGGCTTTTATCAACTATATTCTTCCTAGATTAGGAGAAACTTAAATAAAATCAATAATTTATTCTCCTTTTACCCAAAACAAGGTATTGCTCTGGGTCTTACTATTCTCTAGCTGACCTAAGATAGTTTTAAAGAAGCCTTTTTGATTCATCCTTTCTGTGCTACCTAGCTTCACATTATAGTTGTGATACCAGCAGCTGTTCTACAGACCTGACGCAGCAGAAGACACCAGGAATGGCAACTTCTCTGTAGGATTCAAAGTATTAGAACCTGCTGAACATTTACTGCTCAAGCACTGATCAAAACTACTGTTTAAGGTGCTGAATGAACAGAACAAAAAGGAAGAACCTCCTCTATTCTAGAGAGTCACAGAACAACTCTGTGGCAAAAGGGGAAGGAAAATAATGTATATTATTGAAATAACTGAACTTTTTTTACATGCTTGCCAATTTTTTTTTTTTTTTAAGAAAATCATTGACAAAGATTTTAAGAGTTGAAGCGTGGTTGTTCTAAAAAGAGTAAATCAAAGAGGACCTAATACAAAATCACCAAACCATGATAGATGAAACTCATTAAACACATTAACCCTTAAGAGGACAGACACTAGGCCATGCAACTATAGCATTATCCTCTGTCTTACTTGTGGGTCTGCTTTTTGCTATCTCAGGGGAAGGGGAGGCAGGGGAAGGGGAGGCAGAGTGCTTGATGTATCAGCACTCTAAACTCGTTTCAAAACCAGAATGAAAAGCTTTAATCTTGGCGAAGTTAAATTGTAATTTTAGTTTTCCAAAGTGAAATAACTTGCTTAATTTTGAATTACTTTGCTCTTACACAGGGTTATTTTAGTACCTCACAGCTCTCCATCCTCCCCATTTGTAAATACACAGCTCAAAGTAGTGGTTCTCTACTTTTTACAACAGCAAAGACTATTTGCCCCCATCTCCTCACCAGGTCTCAACCCACTTCTCTTTCCACTCTTGTTTCAGCTTTGGCACCGCCTCTTCACCTGTAAATAACTTCTTGTAGTATGGAAAAGAAACAGCATATTCCCACAAATGCACACAAACTTCAGAAATACAACTCTATGCTAGATACAAAATAGAAAAACTGACAGAACTCTCAAGACTACATGTATTAAAAGGAATTATATGTGTGCATATATCCAACATTAGTAGGCCTGTATTTACCTAACTGCAAAATGTTCAGTAAGAGGAAGCCTTGGGCTAGGAAGAGACCAGCTCATATGCATGGTTTGCTCCTTTCTCCATCTTCAGCCTGCAGCAGGAGAACAAGCAAACCACATTATGTGTTCCTTATTAACAGCTTTTCCTGAAGTTTGAAGATTCAGACCTTTTAGCCCGCCAGAAATTCTCAGGTAGTGTTTGTATTCTTGTGGTGCGTTAACCTTGGCTGGATGCCAGGTGCTCACCAAGCCGCTCTATCACTCCCCTCCTCAGCTGCACAGGGGAGAGAAAAATACAACAAAAACCTCACGTGTTGAGATAAGGACAGGGAGAGATCACTCACTCATTACCATCACGGGCAAAACAGACTCAACTTGGGGAAATTAACTTAATTTACTACCAATCAAAACCAAAGTAAGGTAATGAGAAAATAAAACCAAATCTTAAAACACCTTTCCCCCACCCCTCCCTTCTTCCCTGGCTCAACTTCACAGCAGCACAGGGGGATGGGGAATGGGGGTTGCAGTCAGTTCATCACACATTGTCTCTGCCACTACTTCCTCCTCACACTCTTCCCCTGATCCAGTGTGGGGTCCCTCCCACGGGAGACAGTCCTCCACAAACTTCTCCAACATGTGTCCTTCCCACAGGCCACAGTTCTTCACAAACTGCTCCAGTGTGGGTCCCTTCCATGGCGTGCAGTCCTTCAGGAACAGACTGCTCCAGCACAGGTCCCCCGCGGAGTCACAAGTCCTGCCAGCAAACCTGCTCCACCGTGGGCTCCTCTCTCTTCACCAGTCCACAGGTCCTGCCAGGAGCCGGCTCCAGCACAGGCTTCCCACAGGGTCACAGCCTCCTTCGGGCATCCACCTGCTCCGGCGTGGGGTCCTCCAGGGGCTGCAGGTGGATATCTGCTCCACTGTGGACCTCCACGGACTGCAGGGGGACAGCCTGCCTCACCATGGTCTTCATCACAGGCTGCAGGGGAATCTCTGCTCCGGCACCTGGAGCACCTCCTCTCCCTCCTTCTTCACTGACCTTGGTGTCCGCAGGGTTGTTCCTCGCACATATTCTCACTCCTCTCTCTGGCTGCACTTGCACAGTTTTTTCCCCCATTCTTAAATTTATGTTATCCCAGAGGCGCTACCACTGTCACTGATGGGCTCGTCTTTGGCCAGCAGCAGGTCTGCCTTGGAGCCAGCTGGCATTGGCTCTATTGGACATAGGGGAAGCTTCTAGCAGCTTCTCACAGAAGCCACCTCTGTAGCCCCCCTGCTGCCAAAACCTTGCCACGCAAATCCAATACAATTCCTCTGCATAACACTACCCTCAAAGAAACTTGCCACCCAATGACTCCGTCACAGAAGACTGAATGCAACAGGAATCATCTCTGATGTCTTTCTCAGTAGGTCATTCGCTCTCTACCGCTTGCTCCAAAACAGCCAATTCACAGCTTCTGTTGCTGCCTGCTTTGTCCGTTCCCTGGCTGATCTTAAAATCCTGTGTGATTGCTCTTCCTACCTACCCCAGCCACAGGAACTGCTAACTACTCCTTTGCAGCTGGAATTGCACCTCCTGGACCTCCCTGTTGTGAACGCACTGCCAACCATGATGTATGGGACGAAATAGTTATGTGACAAGATCCCAAACAAATGGGTAGTAGAAATTACTCTATTCTCAAGGTCACTCCCACAGTAGGTGAAAGATAGGCAGAAAAAGCTATGAGATACCCTAGGACTGCAAAGAAATGTATTTCAGACATAATAATAAGAAAGAACATTCTTTCATACAGTAAGCAAGCTAAAATTAGCTCCTAAATTAATTTAAGAAATAATAATTGAAAAATTGAGGTGCTATTTTCTGTGCTAAAAGAAAAAATTACAGTAATTCAATATTTTGTTAAAATACTAGATGATATATTAATCTTTCCCATGCAGAGAAATCATCTTACAAAACCTGAATGTTATTTTTAAGGCTTCAATTTGTTTCTGAAACTTGAAAAAGAGAGAGAGATTCCCAATTATTAAGTATCATAATAAACTCTCCGTTAAAAAATTTTCCTCCCATCCTAAAAGAAAGATAAATAGAAACTTCAAAGGAAGAAAACTGAATAGCCACACCGAAATGGAAGAGCATATGACTGCTTTTGACGTGATTTTACTTACAGTGGAAATGCTCTTGTTATCCAGACTCCAGGACTAACAGGCCTGAGTCTCTCCAGCCCAGACGGGTATTATGTTAATCGGAGTATCTTTCTTTCTAGAATTACTGATCCTACAGGATTTCGGCCAACTAACACAGCACATCACAACAACTTAAAGCAAACACCAGCTTTAAGCCATCTATAAAACCACCCGATCCACAGCTGTCTCAGGGGCATCTCCCAAGACACAGTGATTTCAAGCTCCCCGAAGCAAAGGAAGAATTACATCAGCCCTATTACCTCAAAGGGCAAGCAGACTCTCTCCCTTTGTCATACAGGCCATGTAGAGCCGGCCAAGAAAATAAGGAGTGTCACCAATCCTGTCTTTCTATATAACTATTTAAATACTTCAGATCTTCTTACCCTTCTTGTGGAATATAAAACCTGAGGAAGATTCTTCAGACCTCCCCAGACACAATCTTATATACACATGAGCAATTTAAGTTTTAACGTATGGCATTTTCCTTTTTTGGTATTGCTCTTCACACATACTGAATTCTTTTTATAGTAGGTATTAAGCTACACCTACCCACATGTATGAAAAAATCCAAAACATTCCAGAGAAAAAGGAAAATACTCTTTTAGGATTGAGAACCCACAGAAATTCTGTATCTTCAAGCTCCTCTGTGACATGCAAGAAATCATTCATCGAGGAGACATTCAACTCCATCAGTTAATAACTCTCTTTCTCTACTGTAGTATTCTCTGCGCATCACCACTAGCAGCACATTGTCTGCTTACTTATCTCTACGCAATTCCTCTGAAAGATTTAATGCAGTGATTTTTATTTTTAAATCCTTTCCATTACTGACTGCATGCAAGTTGAAAACAATTATTAAAAACATGGGAAAATTAACACCACAGTGCTTATATGAAAACCAGGGCGTCTGTAAAAATAAACAGTTGTGCGGGAAAAGCTTTAGACATTTAAATAGCAACAGAAATGCAACACGGATCACTTTCTTACCAACTCTAAGTGAAGTTGCCCTTGTAAGAAGTTTACTGCCTTCAAAGGCTGGGAAATAGTCAATTTGCTTCTTCACTTTTGGGGTTGTTTTTTTTTTTGGTTGGTTGGTTTGTTTGGGTTTTTGAAAAATAAATAAAATGTTATATGAAAACACGATATTTCTCTATCACATACACATATACACTTTCTGGAAATATTAGTTTCTTGCTTTTAGACAATAGTATCAAAAGAAAAACATTTCAGAAGACATTGGGAAAGGACACAAGGAGAGAACAGCTTTTCAAACCGCCCTAGAATAAGTCATAAGTGATATGAGTCAGGACCTTGGTTCTCATTGTTAAACAAGCATATACCACAGGGGTTTGGTTTTTTCTTTTCTTTAATATAAAACACTGCTTTTCTTAAGAGCAAAAGCAGATGAGTGACAGAAGAAAGTCCACACACAAAAAATAAAAACCTTCTAAGTCACTGTAAACCCAATACACTGGGTTGCCATATAAACCTAATATAGTCATCAATTCTGACCTTGAGCAAGGACTCCTCTTGCAATCTTGACCTCTATTTCATCAACAACACAAACTGTTATACTGTAAAAATTAAAAGTTAAAACAGACAACCAACATATGTAGAAGTATAATATATATATACACACATGTACCAAGTATATATCAAAATGTAAGATACAGATACCTGAACTCCAATGTCACTAAAGCAATCATACCAGTCATTAATTTGACACACTAGCTACCAATTCAGCTCAAGTTCACAATTCCCACTTAGTATTTCCATGAAACTTTCCCACTTACAACTATTTATTCTGAAAAAGGAAAGAGCATAAGCACACATGCAAAACAACTATTGTAAATATTGTTAATCACCAGCTCAAAAGGTATACCTCTCCAACTGAGAAGGCTGACAAATTAAGCCTGTAACTTCTACAACTGCAATAAAAGTAATTTTTTTTTCCAATTTAATGCATTTTTGTTTTGAGTTAAGCATTTATACCTAACCACTGCAGAGCAAGAGAACTTTTGCTTTGGTTTGACTTCTGAAAAGCATTCTCAGACAACTCAAGGTCACTTGCTATGTGCATCTTACTACTTGACAAAAAGAAATTTTCTGATAAGGATTTATAGACTTCTTTCTTTTCTTCAGTAAAGTCACATCACATAGATCTTTTAATGGGATTCCATCAATAGCATGCAAGTTAGGAAGGCAAAATTACAGCTTAATATATAACTAAAGTTAAAGAGCTCTACACAGAGGTTGCTGCTAGAAGTACTGCAACATATAACACAAATCTCTTATAAAGAGAATTTTACATTTCAGCTTTAAAAGTGCCTAGTGTAGAAACATCTACAAGACCAGATGACCACAAACATGCTTAAGTTCCACAGGTAACACATCTGTATACTTTGCTTACAATAAAACCTGAGCTTTTGACCAAAAAGAACCTCCTTGAGCTGCGAACAGAAGGGAATTCTATCCACAAAGCTTCAATCTGGATGAAGACCCACAGTAGCCTCTGTGAGCATTACTATGCTAATGAGAAAAAATATTTTAAGAAAGGATCTTAGAACTCTAAGTGAGATATTCTGAAAGCATCTTGGAAAGATGGAACCAGATAATGACATCCATATCAATTGTCCTTTCTTGATTACTGCTTCCCTCCCATTACAAAGAATAAGCACGTAATTCTCCATTATTGTCACCTCAGGGTAGCAGCTGGCTTGACCTCAATTATTTTAAAGAAGCAAACAATGAACATTAAAATTGGAATGACTTGTTATATAATAGTTATTAAGGCTTAGACACATACATCCTATCAATGAAGCTTCAAAGGAGCAAGTTAATTTTCACTTGGCATGTAATTTGCAGGCAGAGACACAAAAAGTGACAGAACAAACAGAACTATAGCTCTGACAATCAGGATGGCAGCTAACCACCAGGGCACATTATTTTTTTCTTTTCAGTCCTTGCCTCTGCTTTCAGAATTCTATTTCTTCCCTCGGAGGAGAATGAAAACAAGATCCCCCCACCCCCACCCCCATCCACTATTTTGTCTCTTTTCCCTAACCAGGAATCCACATAATCTCTGTTAAGGGAACAACTGAAAAGCCAGTTGCTACATGTCTTCCTTGTCTCAGCTAACAAAACATTATTTCCTCTGAGGTTTTGGTTTGGCTTTTTTTGCTCAGCCTTCTCATCGTGCGCTCTGCAGGGTGGTTCCCTGTGAGGAAAACCTTACAGAACAGAGAGCAAATGTCATTAGGACTGATTCTAAAAGCCAAGTCTAAGACAACCAGGGGAAAAGGTGTGGAGGAGGCACTCTGGCTCAATTGTTTCCTGTTCTTAGATACTCTTTCCAATCTGCTGCTTCCATTGACGCCGCTGCTGTTCCACTGGTCGCCATCAGCACCTCCAGGGGCTACGAGCTCTCCATGGACCTCAGCACAGGATTTACACTCCAGGGAGCAGCTGTTTTTTACCAACTCCTGTCATGCACTTTTTAAATTAGCTAGTTAATTTATTCATATACTAGACATGATCCTATGCACCACTCTTTGCACATTCAATTCCTATTTTATATCTTTAAATTCTGTACCTTGGACACTTGCTGCATATCCTTACAATATAATATCATTCTATTTTGTGAAGTCAACATTCAATTATCATTTGATGGACTACAGACTTCTTAGTCATTGGTCTACTATCCAGTAGCTTATTAGTCACACGTCCAAGCTCCCTTGCTGTTAGTTGCACAGCTACAATAATCAGACTTTGTGTTTTGTAGGTCTGCATAATATTGCTTGAGCCCATAAGGTTGTTGGATATGGGGGAGGGAAGAAAAAGGGCAGAAGGGGTTTGTTTTGTTGACTGGTCTGGTAGCCTTAAACATTCCTTCCAGTACCAGAGGAGGAAAAGTAATCTACCTTCCCAAGAAATTCTCAGTCTGCTGCAACTCAGGTATATGGGAGGAAGCTCCTCCTTTCCTTCAATGCTTTAAAACAGGCAGAAGCTCAGCAGGAAAAGGAGCCGACCTAACTACCTGTTTTACAAAAGCATCTCTCTGTTCAGAACAGCAAAAAGACAGGATATACTTAACAGATCTATCTTCAAATACCAAAAAGCATATGACATCTGTAATTGTCAATGTTCTCTGGGACTTTATGCAGACACTTTATTTGGGTGCAAAACACTCCCAAGGACAACCTGACTGTTCACTGTGAGGTTCTACGGAACTCCACTTCTTACATCGCACAAATAGAGACACCAGAGAGAGGTTCACAGCCCTTGCAACATATATGCTAGTTAGTAGAGAGGATCTAGCAGTTCTGACAGGATCCCTGAGAATGCCTCCAGAAATCTCAGCAAAACAGCTCACCTACTTCAGGCCAAAACAAACCAGATGCTTCTCTTTGCTCCCTCAGGCAGACTCTTTACAACACTTCTTTATGACCACAATTCCAGACTTAAGGTTAAAATGCCTACTTTCTGTATTCAATCTGTCCTTCTCCTCACTTGAGAAATGAGTTAGTGAATGATAGAAAGGAAACTGGGGGACAGGGGAGGGAAGAGAAATTACAGGAAAGACCTTGTGTCTACAGAGATAGACTAGGACAAAAAGTTCAAATCTTGCCAGAGAATGTTTTAGCAGACAGACAATCTTGGATTTTCTAAACTACAGAATGCTTTTAATCTTAATCAATACCCTGAAATATTCAGCTTCCCTTGAACGGCTTCACATTTTATGGCTGGAGGGTGGGGGAAGAAAAAAGCTTTTCCTGTCATCCTCCCAAAATTTGCTAGTTATTCTGAGAATCCCTTCTTGCCGCTTAGGATCTGAAGAGGAGAACACTTCTCCCTTCCAAACCAACATAAACTTCAGGTTCTTTTCCCTGTGGAAGAGGAAGATTTACAAACAAACCAAAGTACTGAAACATTGGAGGAAAATAAAATTCTTCTGATACTGTCAGCTATCTTAAGTGTTTCATGGAGCTACTCCACAAGTCTTTAGGGGAGAAGTTAAAGCTTTTCAGTAAGAGCTCGCTGCCATAATAAATACTCAAGTGAGAGAGCACGATTCAGACAAACTGCATCAATGAGCACTACTTTTCCCCACAAATCAGAGCGAGTGGGCTATACGTTTTCTGCAAAATGATGAGTATCAACCTAGCACTGGTCATTTCACCACTGGAAGGAGATGTCCGGGGATGAGGGTCTATTGCAGGAGACATGACGGATTTTCTTTTTTGCCTGTTGTGTTAGAGCTCCCTGTGGATACTCCACACATGTGTAGGTAATGCATGACATTTGCTACCAGTGTAAGGTTTGTACCAAAACACAACTAGTAACTGCTAGGTTCCCCCTAGAGGGAAAGAGGTGAGCTCTTTTCTTGAGTATTTGCTAATCAAATTGTCATATTTACTATATCCTACTAATAATCACCTACTGAGACTTACCATTTACTATCAAAGACAATTCAAGGGGATTAGGGTGTTGGGATCTTGAGGTAAAACCACAGAGAAGAGAAAAAGCAGACAGTGGCTGCCAAGGTTGTTTCCACCGCCCTGAGTTGCTTCCAGAACCAAAAATTAGAGAAGCAAAAGGAAGGAGCTTGCAAGTTCAAGTAAATCTTGGACAGCAACTGGCTGCCATCCAGCCAAGCAGGAATCACACTGTTGTATTTTAAATCACAGAATGTATTTTAAATCACAGAATGCAGCATTGAGAACACAGCTTATAAAAAACATCTTGCAGGGAATTATTATTATTATGCAATTTTACTATAAATTTTAAAAATTTATAGTAAAAAATTTTTTAAAAATAATTTTTTTAATAAATTTTACTATAAAATTACTATGTAATTTTCATCAAAATTTGCAAGGAAAGTCATTAGTTTTAGTGATTAAATGTTGACCATAAGCAGATGGTATTCTATGAGCTCTTCTGAGTAGCAGCTTTTCTTACACATTTCAGAAGGATCACTTTGGTGAAGATAATAGCTATAGCACAGAGCTGGAAAGCATATTTTGATTATCAGCAATTAAGGCACATTTCTGAATTTTAAGCATTCAAAAGAGCACCTATAAGGTTGCTGCTAATCATTAAGTCAACATCAGCAATCATAGAAACATTCTATTAGTTTACCGTGATATAGCATACTATTGCTAAAACCTAGTTTTTGTACTGAGTGAAATCAGAAGAGAAAAGGCCATGTTGCACTGAAACATAAATTACACATTTCAACATAGCTTCAAGGATGAGGAGGTTTCTCTCAGAACACATGTTGCTAGAAAATGTAACTAACTTTTTTCTTTTTTCTTTTTTTTTTTTTTTCTTTCATAGAATCATCAAATGCTTTGGGATGGAAGGGACCTTTAAAGGCCGTCTAGTCCAATCTCCCTGCAATAGGCAGGGACATCTTCAACTAGATCAGGTTGCTCAGAGCCCCATCTAGCTTGTCCTTGAATGTTTCCAAGGATGGGGCATCTACCGTCACTCTGAGCAACCTGTTCCAGTGTTTCACCACCCTCATTGTGAAAAATCTTTTCAAATCTTTAAAAAATTTTATTTTTTTTAAAATTATTTCATTCCACCTGGGAATATATAAACACACATACAGCCATTCAGAGTAGTCCAATATCCCATACAGTACTTACACAAATTTCTGATGGACACTTTCAGTGCTTCTTCCCTCTCCCAACCCTGCTTATACTTCCTTTCACCCCCCTCCCAGTTCACCACCTGGCTTGCAGCGTCCAAGAGTAAAATGAAATTTTATTTTTGTCATTTAAACAACTCTCAGGTGTGCAGTATGCACTGCAATGACCTTCAGTTTTAATCAAAGTAGATATTACTTCCCTCTCTTACAGTCTATTCGCCTCATGTTTTCTGAAAAACAAGGGAACTGTCACGATCAAGACTATCTAATCTTACCATTCCTGAGCTTTGAATAAAGTGTACCTCTATGACTCGTGACAAAGCATTCCAAACTCACCTCTTTGACTTCTCCCCATGTCCCAAAGCTCACTGTCAACTGGTTTAAGTTGACATCATCAACTTCACAGCACTGAAGTGTTCACTGAAGTGAACATACAGTGCCGTGAATTTGAGTAGCCAATTTATGACATAACTGCAATATGGCTGAATCGCATTTATACAGCAACTTTTCCACAAATTCATGTGTTTTGTGTCTGCCAGCCTAGATCTACCAATAAAACTGCAACTGGATAACGGTGGATGGCTGTGAGAAAAACCGCAAGCAGTCATCCCAGAACACAGTAGACACCATCAGAATATCATGCTAAGCAGTATGTGCAAGAACATAAGACTATGTTTCCTGAGCCAGAGTCAAATACATGAACCATAACAGAAATTTAAAAAAATTAATCAATTACAGGTATACATCTAGCACCTATAATACAAAGCTACTTAAAACTATATGTCAAATTCAGGCAGATATAGTTCAGTTTAGCTTGTTGGATGAAATGTTGTTAGCCATCATGTTATTAGCCACATTTTAAAAGCATATTGTCAGAAATCAGAATTGCAACCAAGAAGCAGGTAAGCAGCTGTTTAGAAGCATCTGTGTAACACACACAAAGTTTCTAAAGCATTCAAATGCCTTCTTTGCCTCAGTCTTTAATAGTCAGGCTGATCATCCTCAAGGTTTTCATGCCCCTGAGCTGGGAGATGGAGATAGGACACAGAATGTAGTCCCAGTTGTCGAAGAGGTGGCAGTCACCGACCTGCTCCTCCACCTGGATGCCCACAAGTCTATGGGGCTGGATGGGATCCACCTGAGGATACTGAGGGAGCTGGCGGAGGAGCTTGCCAAGCCACTCTCCATCATTTATCAGCAGTCCTGGTCAACCGGGGAGGTCCCAGATGACTGGAAGTTAGCTAATGTGACACCCATCTACAAGAAGGGTCAGAAGGAGGATCCGGGGAACTACAGGCCTGTCAGCCTGACCTCGGTGCCGGGGAAGGTCATGGAACAGATCATCCTGAGTGCCATTATGCGGCATGTGCGGGACAACCGGGGGATCAGGCTCAGCCAGCATGGGTTTATGAAAGGCAGGTCCTGCTTCGCTAACCTGGTCTCCTTCTATGACAAGGTGACCCGCTTAGTGGATAAGGGGAAGGCTGTGGATGTTGTCTACTTGGACTTCAGTAAGGCCTTTGACACCGTCTCCCACAGCATTCTCCTGCAGAAGCTGGCTGCTCACGGCTTGGACAAGTGCACTCTGAGCTGGGTTAAAAACTGGCTGGATGGCCGAGCTCAGAGTGGTGGTGAATGGAGCCAAGTCCAGTTGGCAACCGGTCACGAGTGGTGTTCCCCAAGGCTCAGTGTTGGGACCGGTCCTGTTTAATATCTTTATCGATGATCTGGATGAGGGGATTGAGTGCACCCTCAGTAAGTTTGCAGATGACACCAAGTTGGGTGGGAGTGTTGATCTGCTGGAGGGTAGGAAGGCCCTGCAGAGGGACCTGGACAGGCTGGATTGTTGGGCCGGGGCCAACTGTATGAGGTTCAACAAGGCCAAGTGCCAGGTCCTGCACTTCGGTCACAACAACCCCAGGCAACGCTACAGGCTTGGGGAGGAGTGGCTGGAAAGCAGCCTGGCTGAAAAGGACCTGGGGGTGATGGTTGGCAGCCGCCTAAACATGAGCCAGCAGTGTGCCCAGGTGGCCAAGAGGGCCAATGGCATCCTGGCTTGTATCAGGAATAGCGTGGCCAGCAGGACCAGGGAGGTGATAGTGCCCCTGTATTCGGCACTGGTGAGGCCGCACCTAGAATACTGTGTCCAGTTTTGGGCCCCTCAATTCAAGAAGGACATAGAGGTGCTGGAGCGTGTCCAGAGAAGGGCAACGAGGTTGGTGAAGGGTCTAGAGAACAAGTCTTATGAGGAGTGGCTGAGGGAGCTGGGGTTGTTTAGTTTGGAGAAGAGGAGGCTGAGGGGAGACCTTATTGCTCTCTACAACTACCTGAAAGGAGGTTGTAGAGAGGTGGGTGTCGGTCTCTTCACCCCAGTAACAAGCGATAGGACGAGAGGAAACGGCCTCAAGCTGCGCCAGGGTAAGTTTAGGTTAGATATTAGGAAAAACTTCTTCACTGAAAGAGTAGTCAGGCACTGGAACAGACTGCCCAGGGAAGTGGTTGAGTCCCCATCCCTGGAGGTATTTAAAAGATGGGTAGATGCAGTGCTTGAGGACATGGTTTAGTGGCGGACTTGGCAGTGGTAGGTTAATGGTTGGACCTGATGATCTTAAGGGTCTTTCCAACCTTAACAATTCTATGATTCTATGAAAACCTGCAAGCCAAGCATTAGAGATGACGATCACAATTAGAACATGTAGCAAAAGGTGCTAGAGATTGGATTTTTGTTAAATAGCAGACAAGAGCTATAGTGTTTACTATTCCCGTTTGTTGTAAAATCAAAATGTTTCCTGTATTTCTTAGTGTAGCATGCAGCACTTTGGGTGTTACACAAGGAGTTGAAGATTATAGTAAGTCCCTCGACAAACGTGTATAATAATGTAAACTGAATGGCACGCTTAAAACGTATGAGACATTTCTATAGTTACTTTCTCCTGGAGAGAAAGTTTACATTTACATTTACATTTACACATTTACATAAGTACTTTCTGCACTTAATATTTGAAACTTAGCTAGCCACCTAATATTATATTGTCATCTACCACCACTGAGAACATTCAAAAACATCTTCTACTCAATTTAATAAAAATAGCACTTAAGTGTGGGTTAACAAAATAGTCCATGTATCTTAGAAGCAGTAATTTCCATTATAAACAGAGGTGCAGAAGGTAAGTGCACCTTGTCACGTTCAGGGTTTGCTAAGATCACTGCTGCACCAGTCAGCCACCCAGAAATCTGCACTGAAAGCAAGGCCACTAAACAGGCAGCCATGAGATGTGCTACCCTAATCTGAGAAAAGATTTACTGAAGTATGTTTCTTTTAAAGCTTCATTTTCAAATTGTCAACTCTAAATTGAAACTACTGCAGTATTTGTGCTTTAATTGTGAAAGAAAACAGCCTTGTAGCTTTCCAAAAATGTAGGTAAGTGTATGATATGCTATGCTGTTTTATATATGTATATAAAACAGAACAGTTGAATTCTGTTTTACATACAAAATTAAGTGACAGTTTCAAAGGCATACAAAAGCTGGAGACTGAATTCCCTTCAAAGCTGACTTCTCTCAAGCTCCTTTTGGAACCTACCATTGACTTAGAATTCAATGAAATATTTTAATAAATGTAAAGAGTAATCTTAGCTTCTGTGCAATTGCTTAAGAAAATGAACGCTGCAGCACTCTCTGAATGTAGCTGTCGTACACACTGTATTATCCCTAATTTATAAATCTCCATTTATTAAATGATTGAAAATTATCGTCTTTGCGCATGCTCCATTACTACTAAACTACAGGCTGAAAAAAAAATTCAATGAAAAGAGCCATGTTTGCATCATTTATATTTTTCAGATTTAGAGGGGGGGGAAAAAAAAAAATCAGAAATAATGAACCAGGTTCACTCTTGACATAATCTGCATGGACAAATGGTGTAATTTTAGTAGAACATTTGATCTACAACTCCCATAGCAAACTTATTTCTCCTTGCCTGGGTGTCTGGAATCCAGGATGACTCAACCTTTGCATTAATACAAAATCAAATGCACAGAACAAGGTGTAGTTTAGGAAGGTGTAACTTACATGCACTCTTAGTGACCTCAAAGGTACTGCAAAGGCAAGGTAAAGACTCAGAGAACACAAAAGTATTCAGCTCATGTTTATGTGATTTAATAATTATTGGTTTATAGTATTAGAATAACTTACATTTCCTAATCCCCAAAGTGAGACAGTTAATGCTATTTACTGAATAATTTTTATAAGCACATGCACATTTACTACTTAGGAAGGTACTAGACTGACTCTCCCAGAGGTTTAAGTATCCCATTTATCCCCTGAGGTGACATGTTTTTATCGATCTTTGCAGCATTAAATTAAGGTAGAATAAACACGTCGGAGATGAGACTTCTACAGACAAGTCAAATAGCCTCCAAAGAAACTGCCACAGAAGATACCAAATAATTTCATCTGTTCCTACATGCTCTAAATTCGCTTTTTGTCTTTAAGGATATGGATAGCAGCCAATCACACTAACACTGCTGAACAGCCAGAAGAAGATTTCTGCATGCTTGCACTGGTATTTTCATACTGTATGAGGAACACACATTTCTAGAACTAGGGCCAATATCAATTCAGGAGAAAGCACAATGATAACATCTGCAGCTGCCCCTTTTAGCCCTCGTGTTAGGTTTGAAACTGGTTTATACTGTTACAGGTTTAATGCCCCTAAACAAATTATAATGGCTCCTGTTAAAACACAGCTGGGAGCAGCCCTTTCAATAACAGCCAGCTCAGCTCTAACTAAGCTGTTAAACATACCTGTAACACAAATTTGTATTACGATACTTCTCAATTCAAAAAGCATTTCTAAGCACCGTTAAATAGCTGTAGTATAACTTAAACAAGCACGTTCTATGCCAAATAAATATCAACAGCTGAATTAAGCCTTACAGCTTGATGCACTTTCTGTTGACTTCAGTGGACACACAACTGACTCAAAGGCTTTCTGCTATCTTTTCTTCACTACCACTCGCCATGAAGAAATCATTGCTTTCGGAGAAACAGCTATGGTTTTGGTTTGGGTTTTTTTGCAAGCACTTTTTCATTATCTGTTTTAGAGTGGAAACATTAGTCCCTGTTTTCCACATCCTGCTAATTAAAATGAAAAATTCGTGACAATGAGTTTGCAGACAAATGGAAGTGTAATACATACAATACATATAAAGTACAGATGTACTGGTATTAAGATGTAACTATTAAGTAACATATCTCATTTTGGATGTTGGATGACCAACATCCATCTATAGCTACAGACTATCTATTTTGTATATGATATGATGCACTTGATTGAAGATGATCGAAAGGATGACCCTGTACTTTTAATTTATTATGGATAGTGGGGAGTGGGAGGAAGATATTTTAAATACAAGCCCAGGAAAAACTGGAGATCTATACCTCATAAAGGTTCCTCCTCTGTGTTCTTTCTCTTCCCTTTCCAACATTGCCACTCACTGTACCACCATATTATTTGACCAAATGGACAGAAAACAGGATACTTTTAGACTTCAAAAGTGAAATGCTATGAACACTTTCTGCAGTATCTGTAAACTACCAAGATGAAACTACCCTGGTCAGTCCAACTAAGAGATCTCTAGAGCGTACTACAATACTGGTTTTGAAGCGCGGGAAGACTCTAGTTAAAGAGTCAACCACAAACTCCCACAAAGAAAGCATCACAAAGCTACTTTTTAATACTAAAACATGTCTAGAAGGGAAAACGGACATGATTTTAGGTAATTAGCTTTAAATCTGTCCAACAAAAGCACAGCACAGCTCATCTTTGTCTCAAAGCTAGCTCTCATCTTCCCACACTAAAATCAAGATGAGAACTGTCAGTGAAAGCAATAGATCTAATACATAGCACTTCTCTCTACTTACACAGAAGTTTATCAATTAATCAAAATTATCCACCTACTTTCAAAAACACTTCAATTATTAGCAGGATTGTTTTAAATGTTCCTTGTGCATACTTCACACTGTTTATGCATGATGTCCTGTTCAAAGATCCGAATCAACAGGTTTTTTACATGCACCCTTACTTATCACATAACCTCCATGCTATGCCAAACATCAAGAGCTACAGCATTCTTTTTGCTAGAATTGGCATTAGACTGCTTCTCTTCTTATCCATTGACCTTTATACGTACATACTTCCAGAAAAACAAAAGGAGGATAAAAAAAATGAAATAAAAAGCAAAACTTCGCATTTTCGAAGTTGAAAAGTAAAATTTAGCATGAAACAAAAATCATCAGTTTTTCCCCTACTACCAGCTTAAACGCCGATTACAAAGTTTTACCATCAACACACAGCTTAGTTTATGTCTTCCTGTGTTCATATACATGAAAGTCCTGCAAGTCTGAATGTCTCCCCGAGTGGGTTAAATACTGCATCTGCTTTGCTCACCTACAATGCTGTCTGTGCAGTGCTATAATTCTGTAACACAACAGTTCTCCACAGACAACAGCATCCTTTTCCTCTTTCAATAGCTAGTCAACAGTTCAAGTTTGCTACCCAAATATTACAGTGATGTGAAGATGTTCACTTCTCGCTTGAAAATTCCCCAAGTGTTTTAGAAGTATCGCTTTCTGCTAGCACCCACATAAAATTGGGCAACTGTGGCCACACATAATTGCAGGTAAAACCTCACTCCGTGAAGCCCTAGGTGTAAGTCCTAGATTTTCCTATACTGTAAGGAAGGAAGCAAAGAACTACCAGTTAGTTGCATAATGCCTGCAGGAATCAAAAGGTAACCATGTTTATATATGGCAAAGGACATGCAAGAAGCAGCAGGACTGTCATCTTACCAAAAAGCAGTCCTTTCCAAATTCTGGAACTGCCCATTGGCACATAAAATGGATGTCACACTGGTGGAGGCCCCATGAAATCTGGATCCCACTGTACCAGCTGTTCAGAAGCACATGCTGATGACTAGTCAGTCCACTGTGGAGTATCACGAGTCGTAACAAACGCCACATTTCAAAGGGATCAGAAATTCCTCTATCGACTTTTTAAAATTATGGAAAAAAATATTTCTCTAGATTTCTTTTGGTTAACCCCATGTAATTTCTCTAAACTTCTGTAAATACGTTACTACAAAATGTTCACATACTGCAATTCTTGGTTCTTTAACAACGGTAACATTGGCAGAGGTTGTACAAGTGTCAGACATTCTCAGCCAAAAGAAACACCATTCCAAGATGAAGTGTGCCACTATTACTTAGTTGAGTGGCAGCTAAAATTTAATATGAAGTGTGATGTGGCTACTTGGCTTTTTGTTCCAGTTAATTTTAACTGCCCATAGTAAAGAATTCTGCAAGTATAACTCTTACCACAAATTGCTAAGAGGACAATAATATGCATAGCTTAAAAAACAAAATTCAGTTTCAAGACCACACACACTTAGGTTACCATAAAATCACTTACTAAAAAAAAAAAAATCAGTTGAAAGCACCCCTTTAATGATAAGTTATGGCCCAAATAAAGAGGTAGGATCTTGAATAATTCTGCATAAAATGCAACACATAGTAGATCAGCTCTCTCAAATTAATGTATGGTGAATTTTCATTTTGATATAACGTTCCTTAAGTCGGTGTGGACTAGACTATTAACATCAAGTTAATAAAAGCAAAAATCTGATTTAAGAGAACAGTATTATTTTAAACAAAAAAAAAATGACATTATGATGAAAAGTAATGCTCCTGAGTTTCTTTTCAATTCAATACAAAAGTAGTTTGCGTATTAGAAGTAAAGTTTTTATAGCAGTCAAAAGCTCCATAATTCATGCTCAATTTCAACTTACCAAACTTTTGAAAAAAGGTCAAGTTCTAATTTCACAACAGAAACACTTATTACATGTGTCATTTTGGAGACCTACGCAGTTGCTTTTACTGCCTTCACAGAATTTTGCACATCAGTTTGGTTCTAAATAGACCTCTTTGCTATAATTTGTTTTACACTAAAGTCCTCTATGCTGTCTAAAAAAAAAAAAAATTAAGTCAGCCAGAACAAACAACAGAAGGGAATAATATGGCTTATTCTTACTATGAAAGGAAAAAAGGGGAAAAAGGACAACCAAGTATTACCAAATATCATTGCATTATGTCAAATATAAGAGTACATTTTGTCCTATTTGCAACATGGAGATACACGTCACTGTTTGCAAATAACATGGCCAAATCAAGAAAAACTGGTCCAGAATTGGAGTAGCAATTTCAAGTTTAGCACTTCCCAGGGATATTGTCCAAGCTAGTGAAGACCATATGTCCCAAGTGAAGGATGCCTCTTTTGCAGAATTCCTGTTTTTCACAGATCTCATATATAACATTGTATATCTCATATATAACATAGTATTACCATAACATTGTTTTAAAATTTAAAAAATACATGCTGCTTCTGGTTTTCCAGAAGCATATCAATTCTTTCCATTGATTTAACTACTGTATTTTACAAGATGTAAAATTAGTTAATGTAGTCCTATTTATAGTACAATAAAAAAAAAAAATCTTATTTGCATGTCAAAGCTTCAATGACTTCATTCTATAATGGGAACACTAACACAGATCTATAATCCTTTTGCAGTCTCTTCCCTTCATCCAAAGCACACCAAACAACTTCCAAATAAAAAGCAAAGATTTGGGTGTTGAGGAGGGAATTAACTCTCTCTTATTGTATTTTAGTTCCTGTTTCCCCTTGCTTCAGATTTAAAAAAAAAAAAAAAAAAGGACTATAACAGATTTAAGTGCACTTTTTTGAAGGTCTCTGGACCCATCTCTTTATTCACAAATTTAACAAGGGAGGGTAGATCTAACACTCACCATTGACTCATACAGGGAACAAGAATATTCCCTGAAAAAACAGGCAGCGTATACCCAAGTCTATTGCATTCACTCTGGAAGAGGGGGGAGAAGGAAATGCACAGAGCATGACATTGAAATGAAATCTGGCTGCTTCCTTAATCTGGAAAAACAGACTTACCCTTTCACAAGATGGAAACAAGATCAGTCAAGCAGCCACTCTTTATATGAGACTGGGAAAGAGGGCAGAAGGACTGATTCTTCCACTGATATGCTCCACTTTAACAAGCACACACAAAAAAATCCAATACACAAAAAGGTAAAGTTCATACGCCTCCTCATAAAATTTTCTTATGCATTGTTCATCTTAGTACCATTTTCCCTCCCTGAAAAACATTCATTTCTTTCAACCTTCAATCATTATCATATGTTCAATGTCTAAGATTTTTTTATTGCAGCTCTCTAAGTTACTCTCACAGGATTTGGTGCTGCAGCTGAGGTATCACCCACATCAAACGTAGCAAAATAATTATCTTCCATGATTACACATTAAAGTCCTGTAATATTTACCTTTTTGGAATAATCACATTGCAATATACTGCAAAGAAATGAGTCAGCAACCCCCAGGCCTTTTCTGCAGGGATGATACCTCACCACTTATTCTCTGTTTTACTATAGGCTAGTATTTATTTCTTCCTTCCCAAGTGTAGTTCTTTGCATCTGTTGATTTCTTCCCTTCCCAACTTATTATGGTCAGCACATATACTAATTCTCTCTTTTAAATTCCTTTCAGCCCTACCCAGCTTCATTCAACAAAGCTGCAACAGCTCCCACTATTTATTTTATTAATAGGTTTAAGGTGCACTCTGAATTCAACCTATGACAGCAAATACATTTAGTAAGGTAGAAACAACTTGGGGGAGATGATTGGTAGGCAAAGACAAGATATTCTCATGAGAAACAAACAGATGTGTGTTTTCTATAATGTAAAGAAAACGTGGGTGACATTCAGACAGTGCTCTTCAGAGCAAGGAATGACTATTGTTAATACAATAGAGGATACAAGGGAAGTTTTCACTTTTAATGTTACTAGAATAAAAACAGGCATTCTTCATCAGGATGTGTAATTTGAGTCTTCACTGTGAGCACACACTAAGAATTTATTCAAATTCTTAATATGAAAGGTCTCCATTTATAAAACATTTAGGAACCGTAAACTTAAAAGCAGACTCTTGAGACTGCAACTTGAAGAATTGTGGTAGATATTTTAAATCCATGTGATAAAAGAATGCTTTAAAGCAGCTAGGCTGCCAACAGTTTCTTTGGTAGAAGGGGTGGGAAGGGGACCTACAAAGGTACTATTAGAGAATAGCAAGAAATTCAGACAAAGCAAAAATAATAAGGGATGAAAGAAAGATGAAACTGAGTTCTGTGAAAGTCTGCCATACTATTTAAGCTTGAAACTCTGTATTATTTTTGCTGTCTGGAAGACAGACTTAAATCAGTATATGAGTTATACTTCTTAAACCCTGGTAAACACGCTTTGAAAGAAACATGCTTTCTTGTTTGCTTTTTATGTATTTAATATGGACAAAGCATTCTTCCATCACAAAATCAGCAATAGAAACTTGACAACAAAGTTAAGACTATTGCCATATAGAAACAAACCACTGAGTGCAGTGAGCTGTGCCTTCTTGCACATTCATTCATCAGACTTATTCAAGTTGTTTTTTTCTAGTCATATTTAAATGCTTCAGGGCCCTCTTTCCAATCTGAAAGGTTTTGTTGCATGCAGCTTAAAAGAGATGTTCCTCCAGCACTGCAGCACCACGGCAAAGCTGTGGCCAACCTACTTCCTCTTTTAAGCATGTGCACACACTAATTTTAACATCGGCATAAAAAAGTCTGGATATACCAGACTTTAAGTTGAACCTGAACTAAAGACTGCCTTTTGCTCGGTGAGGGGATCAAAACAAAGCAGTCAAACATAAAATAGGAAACAAAGAGAACTGTTAATTTGTCAGACTTCATTGCTTATTCTAAAGCAAAATAAGCATTTAGAAGTTGTAGCAAAACAGCAGATTTTTATCTCTTACCTCTCTGACTTCATGGAGTTGACCAGAACGCTGGCTCTTTGCTCTTCGAGCAGCTGCAGGTGATTTGTGATGTGTGATGGTTACAACAGTTGGCCCACTTTGATTCATATGTTTCTGGCCACTAGGAGATGCAGAATTAACTGTCCCAGGCGGCAGGAGAGATGAGCTTCTACTTCGCGAGGATGAAATGCTCTAGAACAAGCAATGGGATGTTGATATCAGTACCTTTACACAAGTAAATAATTTACAATTCAGGCTACAGATTTGCACTGTTCTACTTTCCTCACAAACCTAAATCTGGAGGTGTAACTGTGCTCAGGACTGATTTATTCCTTCTGAACCATCTGCATTGCTCAGCAGGGATCTTCTTGGAAACATTGTGGCTATTGCTTCTGTTTCTTGGATTGTCTGAAATCAGCCTTTGCAAAAATCTTCACAAACTCATTACATATTAACATGCTGCTAAGTTCCTACAACCATAGTTTTTATGAAAGATTAGGAAGGATTTTGCAGACAGAGTAATAACAATGCCAACACAAATATTTATTAAGCCATTGACCTATAATTCATCAAACTGGTGTGAACAGCAAGGAAGAAAAAAAAATCGTAATGCTTTCACCTGATGAACTACTGAAACAGTGCAGTGCTGTTTTCAACATTAGAGGAGCTGCAATTTTGGCAAGACCAATCCACACACCAATTAAACATTAGCATTTAAAAAAAACCCATGGCTTAAACAGTCAAGATGTTTTGGAGTAAGCTTGGGATAAACCCTAAATATAAAAAAGGCCAGAAATAAATCTCCAACAGTATCTGCAGTGTGAATACTCTTAACATACAACCTATAATATCAGTCTGAAAATGCAAGAACTTTCTCTGTTCTTACCAACTGTTTGTCGCTGTTGCTATCTTGGTTTGTTTTCTGCAGCCCTCAAACCAGAGTTTTCCTGGAGGTCTTTAGAAGAGCAATTCTCAGTCAAGCTGCAGTGTGCACTACAGCACCATGGGACATCATATATAAAAGTGCAACATAAAAAAAGCTTCTCCCTTCTATTTGAACTATTGATTGCATCTGTAAGGTTAAAACTGAAACAGAGTCACTCTTACCTCATGAAACACAAACCACTTCAGAGTGACATTTAGTAGCACTTTAAGAAAGTGAGGTAAATACACAGCCCTACGGGTGAAATACCATTTCACCTCTCCTGCAAACCCTGCACAAGTAATGATGGCAGCCTTCAACATTGCTAAGACAGTTACCATCAATGTGGAGTACTACTCTTGAGTCTGCTGGCAAGTGCACAAAAATATTACTTAGGTACAATCTCTCCTTATCCCTTACAGGTCAAACTTCACAATTCTGCGGTAATTTCATTAAAAGACTTTAAATCTGAGGTGAATAGGTTCCAACGAGCACTGGAATTGAAGTCAGGCATCATGTTACCACTACACTGACTGTAAATGACAAGGCAGATTATCCAGCAGTGCCAAGAAGGAAATGAATAAAATAAGTTACGTGATCCCTCTGCCACCCCCACACAAAACTAGACTTCAGACTTTTTGAGGCATTTGAAGGTTTAAAAAATGGGTTATCACATTCCCATCATGCAAAGAGCTGCTATACTCATAGAAATAAGCATTATTCCATTGGTCTGGACTTACATTTACAAACGCTTCCAAGAATGATGGTCTGACTCTGTTTCTGCAATCAATATATACTTTACTACCATGACTAATAATATTGTAATAATAAGCATTTGTAGAATCAGACATTCAAAAACTATCCATCCTGGCTGATAATTCACAATTGCATTAAAACTGGATTTGACTCTAAGGCAAAAAAAAAAGCACAGGGTGTGGAATTTGTCAGAAGGGCACAGCAGGTTGCCAGGTTTTTAATTCATCTTCCATTTGAAAGAGCATTGTTTAGAAATAACTACAATTAAAATAAGAGCCAGAGGAAAAGGTATTTGGGAGAAGGAAGGGGATGAGGGAAACTGGGTGAGATTGAATTTCCTTTTTTTAAATAGAAGTTTCACAGAGAAGGGCTATCCCTGGTATATAATAACAGAATATACTTACTGATGTTTCTTTTTTAAACTGACTAGCATCAGAATACTTCTAAATTAAATTTAGGTTGCAGAGGAAGAACGAGATAAGTTCATTTTTTCAGCATAAGATCAACTTATCTTCCAGTTTAATTAAAGTTATTTTGTTTTTAGAATGAAATCTTCTGGGAATCGCTGACATTCTAGTATCATGTGATCACGATATTAAAAATACACAACTGCCACCTTCATATAGCTAAACTGATCCTACAACTCAGATAAACAGCAGCAATGTAAAACAGTGAGTTTAGCCATTAGTTTTGCTTGAAAGAAAACAACATTCTGTGAGAAGTGAAGTTTTATTATGTTTTGATTTTCTTGCCAGGGGAGAGGAGTTATAGATCTGCAAATAATAAAAGTAACATAAAACAAATACGGAAAGATCCATGCACTGTTTCTGTTTAGATACAGAATCAGGAAGGAATTCTAGGACAGAGACAGCTTTCAGAAAAAACAGCCGCCAAAATAATCTCATTTAACACGCACACATTGAGAAATATGTTCATGAATTGAAATGCACATATATTCTAAGTCAATATCTATATCATTTATATTATTTGGCAATTCAATGCTATTTTCCTCAAGACTGTTTCATACTGCAGTCAACTATCTGCAGCTCACACCTCACATCTTCTCTCATCACATCACCTAACACAATATGCCTTTCACCAAACCCCACATATGCTTGGGAGTCATAAATTTGATAGGGAACTATTAGTACAAAAGCTGCTAGCTAGTTGCATTTTTTTTTAATTGGCTTTGTATCACAAATAAGTAATGAACGCATTTCCAAGAAACAGATACGCCCATCATTTTTAGGAGTCTTAATCCAAATTAGATTTTTTTTCGTGCAAGATTTGCTCTAGGTCATACCATAACTCACTGGGCTACATCAACTACACTCCTGAACTGTGACTTGAGGCAGAATAAACAATCCGTGGGACCACAGTGCATTTAAGATGGCTTTTCATTAATTTTTGCAAAGGCATGTGGCAGCTCACAGCAATGGCTGTTGGTGGACAGACATTTAGGGCATGGAGTTTGGGAATCAATGGAGCAGGAAAGAAAACCAGGAAGAACAACCTATCTATAGTTTCAGTAGTGGGTGGTGCTTAAGAAGGCTGTCCTGCTACAGAGACACTAGGTAACTCCAAATCTCTACGTACAGAAGTTCACAGCCTGGCAAGGGCTGACCATATTACGCTGCCTGGCGTACCTGACGTTCAGCTGCTTGCCTTGCCCTGCAATAGTGCATGTCTAGGGAGAGCCTCTCCTGGAGTCCTCCTCTTCCCCTCTCAGCACAAGATAGTCATCAATCCTATGCAGCTCACCGAGTCAGGAAGATTTGCAATCTTGAATTAGCACATACAGCCACAGTCTATGCCAAATACATTGGTTTGAACAGCTCCTACAGGTCTATAAGTAAGTTTTCCTCACCTCTTCGTTTTTCCGTCCCTTTATACCCTTCATCCATCTAGTGACCGAACATTCCCGACCAATGTGCCAGAAAACTCCACCAGCCCATGACACAAACCCTCTAGCATCTAATTTGGGATTACTCTTTAGAGCATGTCTGTAACATCCAAACCCTAAATGACCTCAGCACCAGGACCTGTGGCTACCCATGAAGCTATGCTTAGGCAAGGCCTAATGATAAATGTAAAAAATTCCAACTTACAACTTGCAAAAGCTGTCATACACAATGTGCAGGTGAATGTCTAGAGGAGGCAGTTTCTACAACCACTCAGACCCTTTTGAAGTGGGGCTCCACTCCTCAATGCCACAGAGAACAGCAGCAGAGCACTGTGCCTGCTCCATCCAAGGAGACAGAGGCGGCAGCTAATTTCTTCTGACAGCTTCTTCCTGCCACTGCCAGAAGAGGCCTCCCAGGAACTACACACTCAGCCCCTTATGCACTTTTGAATTTTACAACACATTGTCAACACCTATGTCCCAGCCAAATACTTGACTCCTCTTTTGCAGAACTTCTTCAGATTAAATACTGGGAATGACAAGCATCTCTTTTGCATCGATACACAGCTGTGCAAAAATCAAAATCTTCCAATTTTGTTAAAATGTTAAAACCTATGTGATGTTTTCCACAGCTAAAAGCACTCTAATCATCATATTACAACAGCCATTAATGCCACTCTCCCAGGAAATCAAAGCAATGACAGTAACTGATGGATCTTTATTCCTAATCCCCTGCTCTTCCCCCTAGTGCTGCTGGTATGACTGATCTGCCCCTCTATTACCATATCTCCTTTTCTTTGGTCCTACTGCCTTCTGGTTTGCAAATAAATAAATAAAAACATAGTGAAAAGGCTGATAAAAGGAAAACAAGCTCTTCAACAATTAGTAATGCATGGTGCCAAAAATGAGTCAGGAAATCCACCAGCTGAAGCATCCCAAAAGGATTACAAATATTCTTTCCTGAGGCTACACTTTACCATTGCTCCAACAGTTTGCCTGCTAATAAAATGAAACTAGTAAAAGAATAATAAAGATGCTAATAAAAGATTAATTTGTAACTTGCGTTCATCTTGGTTTTATGACCTAAAACTAGCTAAAGCATGCTTTAGCTAACACAGATTTGCATTAAGATTTTTATTTTAGTAGACTGCCCATCTCCAAGATAAAAAAGCAGCATAATGAATGCTTCCATTTGGATATCAAAAATCCTAACAATTAAAATAATGTAATTGTAGAACAGTAAGTTCCAACTATACCAATGTTTTCATGACTCATTCTCCCTGGAGATTGCCCTTCCTGCTCACAAAGAAGCTAAAGTGTTTTTCACCATTTACCAGAAGCAAACGGTTTTGTTTATTTTGGAAAGTAAATGCAATGTTCCAGAGATCAATAAACTAATTTCTGAAGTGAATTGTCATATCTGTTTATGGCTGATAATCATCATTTTCACAGGCACTGTGCCACAGATGTCTTCTACAGAATAATAAATACTGAAATGACATTCCTTTACTCCTCTGCATATATATAGCACAGAACCAATCCCTGCGTGCAGCTTTAAAGCAATGAGAAGTCACACACTATCAGAAAGTAATTACGATTTTGAGACACCACCATTCGGTATTTTAATTCCCATCTACTTTCCCAATGCATCCTAAGTAAACAAACACTGAGAAAAGAAAAATACAAAGATCTGTTTAATTTACATTACAATTATGCACAAATATTAAAATGTAAATGACTGAATCTACATAACATCCAAACTTCAGCACTGCAAAGGGACCAGCTTATGATATGCTTTGCACATTTGTGTAAAGCACCATCTATGGTACTAACTTTTCTGACAGAATATTATAGTGCTTCATCATCTTCAGTAAGGCAATACATGTGTCTGCTTTTAAGCAAAAGGCTATGATAATCATTCCATCATAAAATCTTTTCTTTCTCAAGAATCATTTGAGCAAGCTCATGTTCAATCCTAAATGGAATTTTTTTCCATTTCTGTAGGATTTTGAAAGCAGAGAGCTGTGAGCAATTCTTATCTTCATGCAGCTTCCAAAGGGAGGAAAACAAGGTGTCAAACACACATGTATCTACAGCCAAGCACTGCTTCCTTCTCAGCCTCACCACTGTAAGGATTTCCAAAGCATGTTTTAATTAGAAGCACCATTCTTCAGTTGGCTTCTATAGCTCAAGGACGAGAGGAGGAAGCAGACAAGCACACCTGAGGAGGGAAGAGTGAACTTGCTCAAAAGGAAAGGAGGTTTGATGTGCATAAAAGAACCAAAACAACACTCACAAAGACTTGAAACTTTCACTAATCTGGCTTTATGGCAACAGTTCTCATGCAGATGTTAAAGATACCCAGTGAATAATCCATTTAGAAATTTAAAGGTATCTCTGTGGCCATTCATTAATATGGCAAGAAGAAACCTGATAAAACTGAAGAAGGGCCACCAAAGGTCTATGACAGCCATTCTTCCAGCTATGGAGAAAAATTACACATCTGCCTCATAACGATTTAATAAAAGTGCTGACTTCAAACTTTCAGGTATTACTACAGGTGCTGTTTCACATTACAGCTAAACTGCTACTGCAGTTGCCACTGAAAGGGGCAGGTTTGGACTTTTTTCTCCACCATCTCTCCACACTGCCTGAGGCCCATTTGACCTCATGGACAGCCACTCCAGGGAATTAAACCAGAAGAGAAACAGAGACGTAGACACACATACAGAATTTTCTGCTGATTTAACTCCCCAAACTGCCTTTCCAAAGGGCTGGATGATGGTTGTAACAGGCACCAGGAACACTGCCTGAGGGGAAAGACAGCAGGACAGTCCTTACAGAGGCATGCAGTCATCAGGTGGGCTCAGTTTTAAATACAAAGCCTCCAACTAAACCAGAGAAAGGTTAGGTTTTGGCCAGATTCATTTCAGCCATCCTCCATCCAGGAGGAAGAAGAGAGCAGGGCTTTACCACCAGGGGCTGCTCGAAGCAGAGTCCAGCTTCCCCTACATCAGTGCTCATCCGATTCCTCAGTGAGCTGGGTCAGGTAACCAAGTCCTTTTTAGCAGGATGCCGTTTTGTCTGTTTCTGATGCCCAAGCTACCACAAGACCAGAAACACAACAGAGCCTGCACAAAGGGTGGCAGTAGAAGGAAGGGAATTGGACTGCCATTTACAGCTGCAGGGAATCAGCAGATAAGTTCAGCTGAAACATGAAACCACATCATCCAATTTTTAGCAGCTCACTTGTGCAGCTCCAAACCAGAAGATGGAACAAGGGGGAGCCTGCTTCCTTATTCTAGCACAAACCTAAGCTGAAATTACCACCTGAGCACAATTTAACACAGAAGCTACTTCACAAGATAAAGGTTTCTATTCCCTGCCATGTTCCTGATATGCACTGAAAACTACAAGACTTACATGCCAATCCAGCAACTGATCCACACATTGGAATTAAGAGCTGGTATAAAAGCCCGTGTGTTTGTTTTTAGTAGTGCTTTTACACCCACCATCATTAAACAGTCAAGAAAAAAGGGGTATGAAACAGAAGAACTAACAAGCCTGTGACAATTTATGGATATAAAATTATTCTTGGAAGTTACCACAAAAATTATGCATAAGCCTACTTCTTCTTTGAAGCATTTTATATCACCAAATTCCAATTTGACTAATGCTTTAATTAAAACTTGTACAATAATATTCACTTAGAATAGTCTAAAAAAAACAGCAATCCTATCCAGACATAGGAGACTTCTTCCAATACAGTGTGATTTGGCACTCAGTGGAGGTTGAGCAATCTGTAATTAAGTGAAATGAGACTTGTATGGGAATACCAAGAACATTAAGACTATCTTACAGCATGGGAATTATTTGCCAGAGAACATTATCCTTTTACTGCTTTTTTATCATTAAGATGTAAAATTTAATTAACACAAAGCAACAGACTTAGCTTGTGTTACATCCACTTGTTAGCTGTATAGCTCACCTTTGGATCATTCATTAGGATGCAAATGAATTTAGTCATTAGTATACAACTTTTTTTTTACCTTTTTTTTTTTTTTTTTTTTAAATCACTGCTCTGCTTAATTTCTTCCACCATTCCAGTCCCCAGCTGAAGCTTTAAAGACAGCAAGTAGCATTTTGAAGCAGGCAGTAGCTCTGAAGAAGAAAGGAAACTAGTGCTGATCTGGATCCAGTGCAGGAAGAAGGAATGCTCATATGAACATTTCACAGAAATAGTGACACCGCTTCAGCTTTGAAAAACATTCTCCAAATTCTCATGTTTTCCTATGAATCTCCTTCCAATAATATCCATTCAAGATTTCAAAAACATGTTCTCTCTTCAAGATGAAAGACCTGTAGCTAAGAGTTGCTTCACTGGTATTCTTGGGAACCTTCCCACTGCTTGCCTGGTTATCGCATTATTTTTTCCCAGTTAACCTATATCCCACTTGCATAAGATAAAGTGTACCCCTCACTGCATATTTTACACTTCCCATTCTACCTCCTTCTCAAGTGTACAACGCCTAAAAAAATAGCTAGAAATTTCTGCCTCTCATTCTTCCTGTGAAAAAGGTGAGTTCAAGCTGTAGAAGAAGCTGGGAGCAAACACTCAGGCTCCAACTTTGCAGATGCAGAAATGTGCCTGTTCCCAGCAGAGACAGAGCTTGGATTCTGTTCAAACTCCAGAAGCTTAACATACATAAGTATCTATCTGCCTGTTCGTGACAGCACTATGAGAGACAGACAATTTGTGGTTATCACTTACTACAACCCTTGAAGTATGGGGAGGGGGGGGGGAAGAGAGAGATCCAGCCCTGCTGCCGGCAGAATTCCAAATCACATCATGACAGTCCTATCAATGGCAGGGCTGTTTTAACAAAACCCCAAAATACAGATTTTTGTCAAATCCTCAATTATGCAAAAGGAAGTCAAACGTGTAGCCTTCTCTGTGTCATTACAGAGCTCCCTATGTAATTCCAGTCCCTAAGCCCAACACAAAAGAAACAGTAAGGTGTTCAGCATGCTATTTTATGTAAATTTAAAATATTTTAAACAGATTTTGAAACAGTATGTTTCCACTCCCATGCTAATAATTCTTATATTAAAGTACCTTCATCTACAAGAGAAAGAAAAAAATCACAGAGAAATGCAGCAGTTCTTGCTTCCTTTATCTCCTACCAGGCAGTGGTTCTGAAGTTAAGAAACTTTGAGGAAAAGAAAAAAAGAAGTTATAGAAATGCATTTTTTTTCTAGTTTCTGGAATGTCTGTGAAGCATCACTCCCTTTTAACCAGTATCTGACCTCCAAAGTTTAATCATTGTAGCATTAAAGCTTTTGATCACTTGCTTTTATAGAGAAAAGGAGAAAGAAGCTTTAAAGCTTACTTGTAGGTGAAATCCAAGTTAGCACTATATGCAATGCTAAAGTCAGTGAAAATCTGTTTCTCAGATAATACTCTAACCCTGAGAAGATAGGAGGGGAAAAAGGAAAAAAGTATATTGAAAACCAAGAGACAAATCTCATCAAAAGAAAGGTTCCTAGGAACAGGTAAGCATGACATTGCTTCAAGTACAGTACACTTCTGGAGTAAGAAGCAGAGTCATCAGTGGTCTCATCTGACACACAAATTCCCAACATTTTATTTTCTGGACTGTTAAGCTTAAAAATACAGAAGATATAAATTCTCTATTTGCTCTGTGGCTTACAAAAGTGGAGAATTAAGAGTGCTTCACTAACAAACACATCAAGTGAAAAGTGACCTAGTCTGATTTTAGATGTACACTCGTTAACATAGAACTAAGAAATGTATTTTAGTTTTCTTCAGCATTTCTATTTTATACTAAACGGATCCAAGCTAGTTAAAATGTATGACTGGCTGTACCAACCAAAATGCATCTATATTCCAGCATCCTATGCCAAGTTTCTGTAATTGATCAGTCTTCCAAGAAAAATGCAAGAACCCTCCTCCTGCTGTTTGAAATAATCTTTTACTTGGTTCCTTAGTTAGGTATGGCCCCCACCCCTCAGTCAAGGAAATCCTTTTATTTTCTTGCATGATGAGCCTAGGACCCAGAGGAAAGCCACAGCAGTGGTAAGTCACTATGCAAGAGTACAAGAACAAGTCTATAGAGAGCTGCTTCTCATTCTAAGATCTTCCTGTTTCTGGAAGTTGCACATTACATCTTCTGGGACAGATGCTGTCTGTGTATTTAATAGCCTCCCACTCACTTAGTCAAGACTTTCTAATAACATTTTGCCTTTCAAATACTTTTCAAATCTATACACACTTTTGGCATCCAAAGCATCCTAGTTTTCATTCATCTCCTTTTATTTTGATCCTGTTTTCAGCTCATTTTCTTTGAGGCTCCCCCATAGCAATATTAGCAGCTAGCGAATACTTCCTATTCAGCCACTCCAGAGCACTTATTAACACTATACTTCCCTGATTTGCTCTTTCCCCTCCTATCATCAGAAAAAAAGACTCCAGTGTAGTCAAGTTTTGTCACACAGAGTTCATTCTGTACAGAAGAATAACAAAAGTGATGAAAAGTACTTCCCCCCACTCCAATGTTTCCATTTCAGAAATGGAAGAGGACTGATAAAAGTATTCAAGAGAAGTATTTGACAGAGTTAGAGCAGCCTAAGTATTTTCCCTTTTGTTCTCGGCTCCTTTCCTGATAATTCCTGAAATTCTATTTGCTTTTTTTGGACCACTACTAATTGCTGGACATTTTCACTGTTATAACACCAAGATTTTTCTCTTGACTTACTAATTAATTCAGAGCCTATCAAAACATGTAGACACTACTACTGCAGGAGCTCAACATGGAGAGGCAGTATGAAAAATTCTGAACATAAATTATTACTAAGTGCAACAGTTTTTACCTAAGGAGGAAAAATGATCCAAACTTCACTTACACAAAGATCAGCTTCAACTCAATTACTGCCACTCTGGAATGAGGTTTTGGTATTAAAACAGACACCTCAACAGAATTATTTATGAGGAGCGGGCAAAAGGAGAAAAAACAAATCCAGTATTAAGAAATATTAGCAAACTAATAGAGAGCAGAAGAATCAATTTTCCATTGCACAAGTGTCTGATATCATATATACTGAACAACAGTTCTATTACCTCGTCACAATAAATTGCAGATGCTAAACATTTAAATGGGTTCAAGAAGTAACCAGAAAACTTATTGAGGAATAATTCGTTGATGGCAATTGAGTATAAAAAGTTACAGTCTCTATCTAGCACAGGAAGTCCCTGAGCTGCAAATCAACAGCACCTGTAAGAGTATTCTGATCAAGTAGAGTTGCACCTTTCTGAACAGTACTGGGCCACAGCTATATAAAAACCATATTTAATTGTCATGCATAAGAATTGAAAGAGTACCGAAACACCGAAGTTCCTTATTCTCCTTCAAAAAGGATTTTAATTATACTATAATTGCTTCCTGACAAGTCCACATCACTCAAAAAGAAGAAAAAAAAAAAGTTGATTTTACTTCACACACTTCAGCGAATGCTAGTCTCCTCAAAATATCATCCACCTTTTCAAAGTCCAACTTTCAAAGATACTCAGGATCATTATTTTGACTGCAGTTAACACAAGACTGATATTCTCAACATCTTTGGGCAGGAAGGAATCCTTTCTGCTTGCAGTTATATGCATTTTTTTTAATATAGCAAACAATTAGTCATGAGGAAAGCAATCTTTTTCATTCTTGTAAAGATATCAATAGAACTGCTTAAAAGAATGAAGAGCAGGACTTTTTTTTTTAGTGACTTAGTATTAATACCAAAAGCATACATAAAATAAATACAATAATCATTTATTTCTAATAGGGTTGTTTATTTTTAATACCTCCCATTTTCAAAGTGCGTTCTAATTTAAACAGATTCATGTCATTTCTATTTGGAGGCAGGAGACACCCTCAACCCATCATTCTACTATTTTTAAAATCCAAACGGTTTTCTACCTGTCCAAGATATTTATCTGTTTGAGGACAAAAATTCTGACATCATTTCCAAAAAGAAATAAATAATACAAATCTTCATATGATGACCTCTTTCAGATTTGGTAAAGAAGTTGAAGACTGACCACTGCTAACATCTACCTGAAGCTTCTATAATAAGGACCATTAAATTTTATAAAATTAAACTACTATCAGTTAACACTTTTAAATACTGATCAGGACATCACACAAGTATTTATTAATAAACTGTTGATCCAGCCACTCAATGAAGCATGTACTGACATTATCCAAAATGCACTTCATTAATTTCTCATAAATAGGACCATGTTTATTTATTAAAATTGCCCAATTGACTTAAGTCTGCTCCAGTTAGTGACGAATGCCAACTTGCTGCTTTTATTCATAAACCTCTAAACATCAACACACTAACTACAGCAGCCAGTCTATCATGTAGATCATGCTGTTCTTCACTTACACCACTTAAAACATAATAGTTACTTCTCCCTCTTAATTATTTACCTTAGAATTACCTTCCTTGTGATGTTTGGCACAGGATCGAAGCTGAGTTATCCAGTATTGTTTCTCCTTTGCATCAGCAGCTAGAACAGAAACAAGAAATGCAGGGAATCACACATAAACCAATATTCTTTTTTTTGCATAAGAGAAGGTGATGGGGTGGGAGGGGGGGAGGATTATTTATTCGTTAGGACACACTGTAAATTCTAATTTATGCTACTTAAATTAAGTATGTGTAACTTCTTCGGTACAACACATCTAAACCTCAACTTAAGATGCTGTGGCCAGTTGGAAGAGATAAGCTTATGAGTCTTCTTCATGGTTATCTCCTCCAAGTGTTATTAAAAGCAGAATTACCTCAAGATGACTTTTTGAAAAATTTTTAATCCACTTTTGTTTTACTTGTCTCTCTTTGTGAAGGACAAAGGCCACACCATAGCATTTATATCAGTAAAACCTCTACACTCAGGCTGTCAATCAGCTACCAAACAAGCTACCAGTTCCCCAGATACTTAAGTACTTCTGTTTTAATGTAGTTCAACTAAATCTCTCTTTGAACCTGCATTTGCATGCAACTTAAAGACACAGGAATGAAAACCAGAATTTCCCCCATACATCTTCAAAAAACAGCTTTAAAAATTATTGAAAAGATTGTCTGCAGTCTGTATCAGGTGGCTTCTGTGTAATACTAATAAGTATATTTAGGAGAGAGGTTTGGTTTTGGATTTTTTTTTTTTTTTTTTAAAACAAACCACTACTAGAGTAATCCTAATTAAGAATACTAATACAGAGTGGATAATTTCAGTAAATATTTTCTCTTACTTCCCCTGCTATTAAGTATCTCAATGGTTATTGACTCAGCATAAAAATTTTTTACTGATTTGAATCAAATTCATAGATCTCATGAAATTAAAAGCAGCATATTGTAAGTATTTGATAATCTCAAGTAGTGAGCAAAGCACGATAATGAAACCACAAGTGTTCGTGATTTCTAGCTGTGCATATTCCAAAACATTTTAACAGAAACTCTCCCTGGTTGTCCTTGTGTTTCAGTTCTACATACAAAACAGCAACACACTGTACCATGGGGCAGTCCTGCATACTCTGTGCTGCAGCCAACTGATAAACTGTCGTCAGAATAAAACTAAGATAATTTTAAACTTCTGTTACACTATATTACATGTCATATTTTTTTTTATACCAGTTTATTTTCTGACAAACTAGTTTGATAGGAAAAGTACCCAGAGTAATCAACGATACTGAAAATACCTTAGAATCAGAATCCTGCCTTTTTTTTTTTTTTTTTAATATTCAAAATTAACTCTTCCATACGCTATATTGTCTTTCTTACGTTTGGGAGCAAGGGAAGGCAAAATTCTATGATAAAGGTGCATTCAATTATTCCAAGAACAGAGTATCTTAACAGCCTTCCACTGGCATTTTTTCCTTCTCCAACTCATCAGCAGATTCATTACTGCACATTATCTGCAGGATGGTGTCAGGGGAGAACAACATTAGAAATGAAATGCTATGCTGTGGACAGCAATGAAAGCAGCTTTTTCTTCCCTCAGAAGCAAACAAGATATACTGTACAATCAAAATGCCACAATAACAGCTTATAGAAAGCATTTTGAGTTATCTTCCAGCCCTGAAAGTCTATATATTGTAAATTCACACACATTTAACTCCAGATTACTGTTCCACTGCGTTTTATAATATAGTACGTAACAATATAGCTGTATTACCACTACTTTCTGACAGTATAGGGAAGTAAAAGAGAAATGAGATACGAAAGAAGAGGCGCAGAAGCGGCAATGGGAGAGAAGAACAACTCAGTTGGCACTTTAAGCAGCACTGTACCTCTCAACTTATACATCTCTCCACTAGCAGAGTAGACCACCAACATATGTGGCACTTCATCACTGGGCGATATTATAGCTCCAGCTAAAGATAAGGTTCCTCGTGGCTTCTGGTTTTTACTTTGTTCATTCACGAAATACTGCAGAATCCCCGTCTCAAAGTCCAGCACAAAGTACCTGTTCAAAGAAATTGCAATCGTGTAGTATTTCCGTTTAAGAGTTTTTCATGCATTTACTCAAAGAAGAGCACAGATTGATCTTAAATCAAGATCATAAACAAACAAATGAGGTTAAAGTAATTTTTGTAATAACTCAATTTTGTAAGGTACTGTTATTTTGATGATTAGGTTTCATTTTTTAAGGGCATGTGTGAGCTATTACTTTACTCATGTTTCTTTCAGATTAATGGTGAGGTTCACATACAAGACATAAAAGCAAGGAAAGGAGTTTTTTAACTGAAGAGGTTCTGCTGAAGAAGTATGAGACTGCTGCTTTTGGGTTTTTTGGCCCCTCCCCCTTTTTTTCCATTTATAACCTTGAAAGACATGCTAATTCCCCACAACTAATCTTTTGAAAAGGTGACGCTGCTTTTGCAGAGGGATGAGCACAATTAAAGATACCATAGTGTTTTTCATGTTTGTGATAATATTTCACATACAGATGTTGAGTGTCACTTTGAAAACTGGCCAAGGGAATTGAACATTCAGTTCCCAATAAGTACTAGGTAGGAAGTATGGACACCCATGTACGAGAAAACAATTAGGAGGAGAGAGAAGTAAAGTCTAAATTCTATTTGGTCATTCTGCTAACAAATTATAACAAGGAAAAAACATTTTTACTGCTGATCATATATTTAGGATCAGGAAATACTCAGCCAGTGAAAATCCAGTAACCACAAAGGTTAAAAAAAAAAAAAAAAGTTATTCAGAATCACAGTACATTGAGGAAAAAGAAGAAGGGAAGCATAAATGAGTGGAGAGGAAACGAAGAACGAGAGTAGTAACTCTGCCTGAAAACTCTTCCAGGACTTTATTTTCATGTGTAAGTGACACAATTGATGGACTAAAGAAATAAATCATAAATGATAGGTACTGAGTTTGATGATGATCTAATTCCTAAATTGGTTATTCTTTGATTGTTTTTGCAGGATTCTGAGGAAAGCCTCAGGAAGTTGAAACAAAGAAAATGCTTTATATAATAAAACCAGAATACATTTAGAAATAAATGGATTCAAAATAAATCAGAGTTCTTATTCACATTTAAACTTACTAAGCCAAATAACATTTCTTGTTTGTAGGATGGTAAAATTTTGCTCCAGTAAGCTCTGTGAGGACAGGAAGGGGCAATGGGCTCCTCTTGCTAAACACAAAACAACCTTCCCTACCCCTCTTCATTCACTCAGTTTTGACGAACACAAGCCATTCCACAATAAAACAACTGCTAGGACTGCAAGATCATACAAACAAAAATAAACTAATTGCATTGTCCAAGTGCACTAAATGAAAGTGAAGATGTTTCTAACTTAGTGTGTCAGTCTCAAGAGTAGGAAATAAACTTTTTTTTTTTACTCCAAATAAACCCATCTTTCACAACAGCACAGATCTTAAATTTCATTTCCCTGTGGAAATCATGTATGTTATTACACAAAACAACTATTTAACACTTTAACACTTTGCCAAGAGGAGAGAGCAACTTCTTGGCTCACATGAAGGACAGTTTGCTATGACTCGCAACAGACTAGAGTGAAGATGACACAAATGCAAGTTACCCTCTCAGCTTCTATCAAAAAAACAGCCCTAACAATCCAGCTAATAACATGGGCATTTGGAATGTATATTATTTCCTATTGTTTCTCTAGATAGGACTAGCATAGGTCATATGAATTTGTGTACAATATTTCAGAAACTGTGATTATTCAGACTTCTGTAGCTTTGTATAGCCCAAATTTGCTCAAGTTACTACTCTGTTTTCAAAGTGGCATTTTGTCTTAGCCCTTTTTCAGTATCCCCATATGCAGAACACCTCTAACCTTTCCCATCATGGAGTTCTTCCAGGACTGTCTTCACAGCCTGTTGAGGTTCTTGGTGTTCTTGCACTCATCTCTTTATTCAAGCTAAATAAACCTGGACGTGATGCAAGCAATCACTGCCTAAGATTTACAGAGCTTCAGACATTTTGCTTGGGCAACCTTCCTTTGCCACATTTATGCATAGCTCTACTGCCACCACCTCCACACCAGAACAAAGATCAAATTCTCTTTAAATTACTCACAGACTAACATCCCCTGTCCCAAGTAATTTTAAGCTAGTGCATCACTAACCCTCACTTCTGCCCTGACTCCATCTCCCATATCTCCCATAAGTGCCTCTGCACCCCTTCCCTCACTAAACAAATGGAAAGCCTCCCTTTTGTCATCAGGAAACACGTCTCTTCGCCTCTCTACAGAGTTTACCTTTAACACAAAAAAAGGACTAGAGAGATGGCAAGCTGAATGCCAATCACCACAATGTTTTCAATAGTAGTGTTAAAAATAAGGAGGCCCTAAATGGAAATTGCTGAAATTTCAGAAGATTACTTTATTGACTTATGTTACACCAGTCCATAACCTTCCTGTTTCATTTGACTTTTAAATGATTTTACAATACTGCTGTCCCACCTACAGAACATTTTTCCTCTTCAGGTTGCTTAATGGGGAGAGATGATGCACTTAACTGCAGGTGAAACTAGCAAAATTGGAAAACATACAAAACAACAAAAAAAAGTCAGCCTTGCACATTCCATAGTAAATCTTCAGTTTGCTCATTGTCAACTTTCCTTGCCCATTTTAGGGATATCTGTTACATACTCAGGAGAAAAAGCAGAACACTAGACAGAAGTCATGCCATGCCCCTGAGAAAATGTTACGGTAGTTTGACCCTAGAGCAAGCGTTTCTCTCCATCCAACTGACAAGTTTTCAGCAATCTCTTTGGGTTTAGCAAATAAGTCTAAGCTTTATATGTAGTGATGTCCATTCTGAGCCTGTGCCATGCTCATTATAATTTCATTGTCCTTTTATTGTTCAGGTACAAATCACTAATTTCAGCCTTTGTTATCAGGCCATCTTTTATCGATTACTACCTTGGAAGTCATCATTGTGGTTACTGCAGTACAGCTCTACAATTAAGAAAAGGAGGAACAACAGTTAAAAAAAAAAAGAGGAAAGAAAAATCATCTTTCCTTCTCCTATCAAGGCCAAAGGATTTGGGGAAAAAAGTTCCTCCGAGTCTATTAGAACAGAATCTATTAAGTTACATAAACACTAAGAGCACTTCAACTCAGAAACTTTTGCATGCTAGACCAGCAAAGCACTCCCAGAGTGACTGTAAGCTCCATAAAGATGTTTTGCGTTGCCATAAAGCTACCCCAGGGACAGAAACCAGCCATTCGAGTACAGAATACACCTTTACCAGCATAATGACATCCAAGAGCAGCGACTTGTGCAAATCCACATATGCAGAGACAGCATCCTTCCACATCCTTGTCATCGCAGCTACAGCAGTAGCGTTAACTTGACCTTCTAAGCCAACCATGATTTATTTTATGTATCGTATCAGAAAAACAGAACATTATTATTGGCCTTGTACCTTCAGTTTTCAGTACTTGTGATGACGTCTTAGTTGCCTGTAAAAGCATGCAACGTGTTTCTAGTACAATTCAAAAAATTACTGAAAATTACTGCTTTAGCACATTTTAAGCAGTTTTAACTGCTTAAGCACTGTTCAAAGTAGATGCATAAAATTACAAGCAAGAAAAAGCAGGCCATTTCACAGAAGAAAAATCTTGGCCAATGGATTTCTCACTTTAAACTCAAATCCGTTCAGAGAATACAGGCTTCCTGCTCCTCTGGCCCACCCTCCCTCAAGCTCCTGGGATTCACCAGGATGCTCCTCTCTGCCATTCCAACCAAATGCAGGTGCATTACCAATTGATATCAATTATAAGATAAAACATTCAGCCACACTCAGCAAACTAGAATGTTATTGCTGTTCTATCAAGGTAAAAAAAAAAAAACAAAAAAACACACCCACACCACACAAAAGTCTGACGCTACCAGAATTTTTTTTTAAGTTACTCATGAGTTTGTCAATACGGCCTAATGCCACTTTATTTTTATTTTACTTGTCATATTTCAAAATCAGCACTCTCTCAGAATACACCCTAAGTCTTACAAACTCTGTAACTATCTGTCTTAATTGAACACTCATCATGTTTCCTTCCTATCCTCTTTATCCATTCACCTTGACAGCCATTAAAAAAGAAAAACAAAAAGTCAAGCAGAACAAGTATGACACATTAGGAAGCATAACTATGTTGCCTTCTGAATTCTTGGAGGGGAAGAGAGACTCAAACACTGTACCAATAAACTATTTCAACTGGATTGTGCATTCACTGATATAAGCATTTATTACAGTAGTAATTATAATATATTAATATTATAATTTATTATGAGTTCCCCATTCAAGAAGAATTTAAGAAAAAGCAATGACTACGTTTTAAAAAGTGATAAAATGCTGGTGGTATAGTAGGAGGTGAAAATGGTCTACCATCAGAGCCTGTCAACAGAGAACAGCAGCTATACAGGTCTTCCATGAGAAAATTTGATATTTCCAACACTATTCCAGTTTGAGGCAATAAAAAAAATTTAAAAAAAAATTAAAAAGACACCCCAAAATATCAGAAGCACACAATATTAACATTTCCCAAGTAATTTACTCACCTCACTGGATTTAAGAATTTTCATTTTCCCATTTCCAGTGAAATTAAGCATTTCCATGTTCTCCAGTGGAAATGCATACTTTAAAAAAAAATAAAAAACAAATCAAAACATTTCTAGGCATTTCAACATCCAATTGCACATCCATAACATGGTGCACTGCTCATTGAAGCTGTCACTCGGATGGAAGTCTGCAATGCACCCAAAGGTATGTTCCTCCCAGCAGAAAAAACACCTCTTAAAATAACTTCCTTCTTTTCTCCCCTTATTCTGAACACATCTCAGAAACCAACCATCAGAAAATAAGTTTTCACTACTTTGTAATCCCAAGAAATTTTCAAGATAGGACTGCCAAATCTTTCCATTGTGTAATGTATTCCCAGTGATTTCAATCCTCCCCACACCCTTCTTCCCCAGTGAAGTCAGTTTTCTGGACCAGATTTTGTACAACTTCCAGTTTGAATTCATAATGTGACAGAGGCTTTTTTAAATCAAGACTTTTGCAACTGGACAACTGCAATCCCAGTCAAATCTTCAATTATGGACTCAACTTGCGAAAAAACTCCCCTCTTTTGGAAAGCAGAATTGTACTAATTACTTCCTTGGGTTCATAAACTAGCCTACATTAGAATCCATGCTTCATAGTTGGACTGTGTCTAATCCCAGAGCTCATCTGTTTAAAATTGGTATGGATGCCCAAATACTACACAGTAGCATAGAAAAATCCTTTGACTAAAGACAAAATCTTCCATGATCTCCAAACGAGAAAATGGTTTTCATTATATGATGACCTAACACAGCAACTACTTCTGGATGGAGAGGCAGGCTGGTTTCTACAGCAGGCTAGCCTTGCTTTCAGCTTTTTGGAGATTTTTTTCCCAGCTACTTTCTCACAGAGGAGCTTTCCTCTCTAAACACCACTGTAGCTCTTCCACAGACACCTTTTCTCCTAAACCAGTCTCACAATACATACTTTATGATCTACTTTTAATTTTGCTTTAACCATAAAAATGCAAATTGTTCAGATAAAATACGTTCATTTGAAACAGCACAAGGTCTTCACCTTCATTTAAAAGCTTGACAGGCAACATCACCTCCCCTATCATATTAGAAAAGTAACAATTCATCTATTTCCCCTTCGCAGACTGCTGAATTTATTATTTCAGACAATGTGACAAATATTATGCTCCACCACACATTTCAGCATCAAATTAGCTCAAGAACAGAAGCAGCTCACCAACAGAAGAATTTCACTACATTCTCCTTCTACCACTCTGTTCTCAACATTTCTGAGTTTCCAAACGTGTGTTTTCCTTTCACTCCATTCCAATTTTCCTCCAGTGACTGCCAGGGCATGTTCTTCAGTGATTCCATAATCCTCAAAAAGAGGACATTTTCAAGAATAAGGAATCAAACTATTCTACAATTCTCCTCTTTTTTTTTTTTTAAATGTAGTTAAAAAAAACTAAATAAGAATTATAGGATAGAAAGTAAATGACTGTGTCAAAGAAAAGCAAAGTTTATGGTTCCAGTAACTGAATGAGATGTCACATAGAAATATTTCATTTTTAGGAAACTGTATCTTATTAGGCCATCTTGGAGATGACATTTATGCAACCGCTTAACTCTTTTTTTCCCTTTTAGCTTGAGCCATAAGATTAATGGAATTATTCATGCCAATAACGATAAAGCATGGCATAAACATTTGACAGTCAAGGACTTTGTTATTAAAAATCATCTCTAAAGTTGTAATTTAAAAAGACAAGTGTTTGGGAGAACATACTTACATTTCAGTAACTGTTTAACATCCTTTATACATCGAGGTTCCTCAATTTATCATTTTGTAACATAAGAAAATGTAAGAACCACAGTATTCATTAAAAGCTTTACTGACTGAGCATCCCTGAATGAAAACTGGATTTTTGAAACAGTAATTTCTCTGCATTATTAAAATTGCATATCAGTCAAGCTGAACTACAATGTGCTGGATACTTTTAGAAGTGTTCCACATCTAAAATGGAGATAAGAAATAGAGGAAGTATTATCCACAGCTAATAGATGGACTGCTTGTTTCTGATCATCATGCCCTTCATGATTTTAACATCCACAGAACTCACACAAATAAAATCTTAAGAGAAATCTCCTATTTTGTCAAGTGAACAATGAACCAAGACGTCACTTCTTTCTCAGCATCTGCAGAAGCTACAATTGCTACTGACCAGCTCATCAGTTCATCAACTTCTGCTTGCCATGCCAATTACTTTCAACAGTCTGAAATTCTATATAGTCAGCAATAACATGCTGCCCAAATTTTATTTAAGTAAAAAGAGACTACAGTAAGTATAAACATTAATATTAGTTTTCTAATTTCAAATAGAGGTGCTTAGGGGTTGCTTTTTAGGACTGAAGGAGGAAAAATAGGCTTAAAAATAATGCATCCATTTTTACCCATCAGGTTTAGAATTCACACAGATTTGTGGAAAAGCACATTCATCATACGAATCTATGCTTTAGCACAACATGACCACATTGAGGGGTAACAATTGCAATTTAGGGGCAAACACATAAACAAAAGGTATGCAGTTGAGGTTGATACCATAAACAGCACTTATTGCCCACAGCCCAGGAAACTGGCTGGCTGCCCAATGCTACTTTGTGTCATTTAGTAGTCCTTGCCACCTTCCTTTTTATTTGCTCTAAACTCACTACTACTTAATAATTAAGCAGACTCCAATTTTTGTATTGCTGATCAGAGAGAAAAGGCTAGCAGTGACATAACGGGGGGAATAAACTGGCTGGTGCAATCTTAATTCTGGCAACATTATTATCCAGCTCGATTTGCGTCACAGATTAAAAACAGAGAGCTTCCAGATAGGAAAATACATTTTCCTTCATAAGAAAAACAACCAAGATCTAAACGAAAACAAGAACAGAGTACTTCCATGTCACTTCTAGTAATTTGCATGTAATGAAAAGATGTTAAGCTTTAGAAAGACACACTTCTATGTCATTCTAAAACAAGATACAAGAAACACACAAGAGACAACTAGTTACACACACCAACTCCATTCCCCATCTGAGAGGAAGGCAGTGCTCTGTATGACACAAGACTGCTGCTAAATTGGTGCTCGCTGAAGCCAGGTCCATGGGATACTCATTTGCAGTCCTTTGGGCACCAAAATGAAGGAAGCTGTCTGGGCTTATCCTCTCTCAATCCCACGTTTCCACCTTATCCAGGAACAAGACTTTGCTCCTTTGATAAAGTAAAATTACAGAGACGTACTCTGGAGCCTGTATGGACAACTGCTTCTCTGCTCCAAGTCTGTATGCAGTATTGGTCTGTCCCAACTAGCAAAAAAAAAAAAAAAAAAAAAAGCAAGCCACCAATAAACATGGCAGCTATCATAAATCAAGCTCTTCATTTTCTTCTGTTTTCCCAAAATCTAGCTAAAGTGGGTTTTACATTAAGATGTTTAGATTTCACCTAGTCATCCCAAGAGGACACAAAGGAGTAGAATGCATGTACTTTGCTTGGTCAAGGAATATTCTAGTTGGAAAGTATCTTAAGTCTATCCAGAGAAACAACTGTTAGGAGGACCTACAAGCAAACTAGGTGAGAAGTAGTAAGTAAATGAGAAAAAACAACTCATTTGCTTTCATTACAATAACAAATCACCTACAAAAGAATAACTAAACATTGGGGGGGCAATAACTAAAAACTGGAAAAATCTGAGTTTCTTCCCCAAAATAAAGAAAAAATATATATAAAATGAGACATTCAATTACATCTAGCTTGCGAAAGCAGCTCTTCCGTATTGATACTTGTAATTAACTCTACTCGCATTAGCAGTTGTCAAAACTGCTGCTGAGCAAACAGCTGCATCACCACAAAGTTTTAAACGTCTCCCAAAACTATGCAAGCCATGCCAGGAATCTTATTGCCTGTTCTTTTCCGTAACAACGAACCAATGAAAACTGTAAGTGATACAGAAACATCTGACCTTCCATAAAACATGACACTTTTTTGCTTGACACTTTCTGCAACGAGTTCTGTAAGATTTGACAGGTTTGGCAAGCACACTCCACATCAAAAATTGTTTAGTGCCTAGCATCAACTCATCTTCCACAAAGTACTTACAAAATACAGTATGAAATGAATAGTTTAGAAGATGGCCTAATATACCAAAAATACAACTCTCCAACAAGCCAAATAACAAATTCAGGAAGCCTGAAATGCTGAACCAAAGGCTCTACCATGTACATTAAACACACTAAGAAAATGTAAGTATCCCACAGACCCATTTGAAGGAAAGCAATCAAAAAGAAGGCAGCACTGAATGCAGCCACTGTGAACACAGCTGCTCCGAGCACTAATGCGTCCAACAGTGACTGACACTATTACACATTATTCTTTCAACAGTCTCTACTTGAAGTAGGGACATGCACGCACACAGAGAGAACACATTTCCAGGAAGGTCATATATGAAGACAGATCAATAATGAAGTGAGATTTGACCAAGGGCAGCATTTTACAGAGATTTCTGTCTGCTACTTGCCACATTCGGCAGGAGATTTCATGGATTGAAAAAGGAAGATGTGACATTAGCTTGGTCTTTCTGGTACTTGCTATTACAACACCCATAAATGAATCAAATATATCCATTTGACAGCCTGGTTCGCATGCAATATAATGAGGGAGTAGCAAATTCAGTCACCTAATGTAATGCCCCCACAACACACACTCACAGGGAGCCTGGAATCGATGGTTTTGTATCAGCACTGCCACACAACAGAGTTTAAAGAAAACCACATCCCACTGAATTTGTGTGAGTCAGCCAGGTCTAAATCACAATTTTATCTCAAAATACTATCATCCATAATCCAAATTCTCTTTAGTAGCTGCAAACCGTATTTTGCCAATCCCAAACATATACACCCCCGAAAGAGGCTGCTGAACAAAAAAAACATCTGTTCAGTTGAAATACCCCCACACCCTTCTCCTTCACCTTTGGCAAGTAGAGTCTGCCCTCTGAACTACGTTAAGAGGGATGGATACTATTACTAGATGGACAGAAAACATAGAAAGGAAGCGGTAAACCCTCACACACACACATCCCATGTCTACTACACAGAATCTTCTACTGGCCCCATCCTAAACTTTCGTATCACTTCCCTCTTACGGTGTACCAATGATGAATCAAACCCTTATTTGCAGAGGTAAAGTTGCTTTATGTTTCTCTGACTTGTGCCTCCCAACTCTTCCTCCCTCTTCTCCAACAACTTGTATTCCTCACTGGTAAGGATTAACCCTAACTCAACCCAGCACTACTGTTATTGGATATTATGTCCCATCTAGGGGAGGCACCTTCATACATCAAACATCTGCAGATTTTTAGAGTTCTCTTTTGCTGCCAAGCATTACAGACCATATATAGAAAAGCACTCAGCAATGAGACAACCAATATGACCCTGAGTTTTTATGCCAGACCTGATGTTAGTTAGGATTTCACCTGGAGATAAAATACTTTCAGGGACTGAAATATTAATGAAACAAATAACAAAGGCACAGAGAGTGACCCTGGAACAAGAGCACAAACGCTGAAGTTGAGGAAGAGACAATTGCTGGATGACAAACCAAGGGATGGCCCAAACACCTCCAGATGGGAGTATCAGGCAAACTATTCGGGTAATCAGACCACAAAACAGACTGCAAATATAAGTAGCTCAAATCACAAGACTACTCTAGCTTCAATTAGAGTAGCTGTAGAGTAGTTCAGCTACTTTAAGTGCTGCTTTTTGCTCAATTTAGCAATGAGAGAACGGAAATGAGGAATATCATTCAAGTCATATCTTGAGCCAATTACACAGACAAAAGGAGTCTGTTATCTCAGCTCAAAGTATTTGGACTGCATGTCTCCAAGTTAAAAGCCAGGGAAATTATCTGTGTAGGTAAACCCTAATGAGTCTGTTCCTCACAGGTGAATATGGTCCCATGCACAACAGTAACAGCCTGTAGTGGTAAGTCAGGGAACTTCAGGGAGTTCATCTGCATATAAATAAAAAGGAGTAAATGTCAATGCAAGCAAACTGGACATTAGAGTTCTTTCCAATTCATTTTTACTGATTACTGGAAACCAAGGTTGCTTTATGACAGACTGTAAAAACCCCAAAGTCACAGGAAGGGTATCTTAAGTCGTGCAACTGAACTGTAAGCTCTATGCTATAAAATAAGCACTATTTTGTATATAGTAATTACTGAACAAAATAGCTGTATCACTGAACTGTCTTCACTGTTACTTAGCTGTTCCCTCATTTTTCATTATTAAACATGAAATATAAAAGGTTAGATAGGATTCATAAACCATCTTAATAAAAAGATGTCACCAACCTAAAAGTTTTCAATAGAAAGATGTTGCTGAAAATTAGTTAAAGCAGTCACACGTCATGGTTTATGGAGACAGAACTTCAGTTTTATTATGACTACTCTGCTGCCAACAAGTGAGAGACAATTTACAAAAGAAATGAAGCAGAGGGATGAAGGAGTAGACAAGCAGAATAGTCTGGCAACAGGACATGCCAAAAGGTTTTCAGTAAATTTACCTAAAATTAAGTAAACAGAAATCTGAAGAATCATTTGACACTACAGTCAAGAGTAAAGCACTCTACTGGCTAGACTTCCAACCACCATCCAGAGCAAAACACTCTCCTGCACTGCACTATATGTACTGTAGGCTAATTATAGGTTAGTGAAGATTGGTTTTTTTCCTACTTCTCACCAAAACTATTTCATGGACATCTTGACCATATCCTTAAAGAAAATAATTAGTTGGTTACTTCTTCCAAGGCTTATTAGGTGACCGACAGAAAAGCCAACATCAGACCACACTTTGACAGTACATTCATAATCATTCTCTTAAGCTACATAGAGCATTTCAATAGACTAAGCAAGCGCATACTGGAAGCAGCAAAGATGTAACTGGAGTACTTTGAAGCTGGAGTACTTAACAAGAAAGATATCAACACTCAATATACACTTAGTTTAAGATTTTTTCATCTTTTTTGGCCAGGTTATTTTTCTGCCGTTTTAGTGAGCTGAATTCTACTACCATGCAATCAACAGAACATTAGCAAAGTAAAAGGGAGTGAGGAGCAGTATGCAAGGAGGTTGCCCCTCTTTTGTTGACAATGTGCTCTTAATTCAGTTCAAGAAACCTCATTAAACCATATCCTCTGAGGGCTATTTTAATGACATAGCACTTTATTGTATTTATCAACAGGAATAAAACTGTAGAGTATAATTCTGATGCTTCTGTTATTCTCATTTGGTCTTTTCTGTTTCCAACACTATTAAGTATCATAAGTGATGCTGTACGATCTGAGGTTTGGGGTTTTATTTTTCAATTACAGAGGAATAACCATAGTACTATTTTTTTCTCCTTCATTTCTCTCTTGTACGATATTCTTGACTCCTATCTTACCACCTGCTAATATAAAAAACCATGTATATTGAAAAAGTAAACCTACAAGTGGAAATGCAAATCTACCATATTCTGTACGTTCAACACTCTCAGGCATGCTGTGTACCGATCTTGTTATATCATGCCTGCTATGCTTAAAGGTGACCAGCAGGCAGAAAAAGCACCCTCTTTGTTCTTTCGTGATGTATGACAGACACCTAGGATACTCTCCTCCAGTCATATCAGCCTCGAGATACTAATTCCAGCTTTCCCTAGTCTTCCTGGAAGAGTAATGTGCCAGAAACACTATTGCAAGATAATAAATAAATAAACAAAAATTCATTCATGTAGAGCAAGCAGGGAAATATTCAAAAGTACACAGGAATCTAAATGAGTCTATAGAGGCATTCCATCTTCTGTGCGTGCTTTCTCAGAACCTACTTTTGCATTCCAAATCTTGGAAAAAATTCCAGCAGGTACCATTTAAAAATATTAAAAGTCACATTTATTACTGAATACCTGCAGGCTCCAAATCACAAGTGCCACTAATGCATGCTGTGGCAGGAGAAGCTGTTATGTCTTCCCATTGTCTATTCTCCTCCACTTCATTGCCAGAGATCATCACCCCTGCAGAGCAGCAAACAACCAGCCCTACCAAAGTCCTGTGCTCAGTGAAACTAAAACTGATGGATTGATGGCAGATGACAGTGTATCACTGTGCCACATTACGAACAACAGCAGCTGATGGCACTGACTCACAGCCTCTACTACAATGCTTAAATGAATGAGGAAGAAGCATGAGTGGTAAACGAGTCATCAGAAACAGGCCTCAGTTAAGTATTAACTGAGACAAATGATCACTTCCCTCTCCCTCAGAAACTGGTGTGCTAGGCTTACTGCCAAGTGTGGGTTACATTTACATATCTTAGATTTTCTTCACAGCACAGTCAACCTCACCTCATGCCTACAGCTCAGCTGGTTGTAAAACCTCATCCAAACTTAGGGCTCACCACCGCTCCTCTTCCCTCCTTCCTCCCCTGCTGCATGGACGCATCCCATCCCTCAGGTCCTCTCTAGTGCTCATCAAACTCAGTGGGAACTAATTCAATTTGCTAAACCAGGGGAAAAAAATATAGAAGGAACAGACAGTTGGGAGAGGATCTCCCCCATTCAGCAGTAAGAAGGTGAAACAGTGGCTCATCTTCTGGTCTCATGAAAGCAGTTGGTACAGGCTACCATGAAAGCAAAGGAGGTTGTTTCAGACACCATCTACCAGCTCAACCCAAACCACAAAATACATTCACGCTAATTATATCAGCAGACAATAACTGGAGCATGCAAAATAATTTGTAACTACTAAATCATTATAAAAGCCTACAAAGACACATAAGCCATGTTCATTTTTTCCTCTTAACTATGCAGTAACTTTTAAATTTCCTTCTCTTAATCTACTTTTCCAACATTGTTATTTGGAAGAAAGTCAGAGATATTTAATTCTGTGCAAGTTACTAATATAAGACTCTAAAGAACATCACATTCCTCTAGAAGCTAAAACCCTTCCAAAAATTATATTTAACCTGATTCAAAATTTGATGCATTTCCATGGATGAAGACTTAGGAAATCAGCACAGACATCCTCTTATAATTGTTTGCATTCTATGTGAACAATTTCATTCCAGAACTACTTTATTGGAGAAAATACATAACGTAGCTCTGGTATTCCTCAATACATACAATTCCTTTATGATCAGTAAATTAAAACGGGGGGGGTGTTAAACATCAGATAGGAGTCCTTTAGTCTCTAAATCACTTACTTTCAGATAGAAATACAATGTCTTGCACATTTACACCACAGTCCACAGCAACGGTGCAAAATAAACAGCCATTGTTCCCCCAAAATCTCAGTAAATTGTTACATCAACATAATTGGGAAAATTGAAAAAAGCTGCCCTTATAAAGCACAAGTGAAAATTAGTTGTAATTTCTCACTCTCCCTCCTCAAGGAACAATTGCTGATTTGCACTTTAAAAACGTAGTTCAGCTGAATTAGCCTTCCCCTATTCGGTGTCACATCAGAACTACTGCTCTGTCATCTTCATTTCTTTGTTCCCATCACTGGCCAGTAGCAGTACTCAGCACCACATCCCAGTATAGCCTGTACAATAACAAGAGTTGTAGTTAGCTAAAGAATAATAATGCCAGGTCAGCCTTTGGGTAGAAGAAGAACTTTACAGAGTCATCCATCCAGCAGGAAAGAGATCCATTTCCTCTACAGCTACGAGCATTATACAGAAACCACTGGCCAATATTTTCAGCTGTAGGTCTGCAACAGATACACTTCACCCCTAGCCGTACTTTTGTTCAGGCTGACTAAGGAGCAACAGGCCTCACGCCCTGTGGCGAACCTGTGAGCTGGAAAGCTCCTGGCTCACGTACAAGTAAGTGAAGGTGCCTCGGAAAAATATTTCAAAAGGTGGTTTTGAAACACAAAAATGCAAGATAACAAAAGTACAGGACAAGATACCAGAGCTAAAACAAAAGACATCTATTTTGTCTATACTATTGACTAGCAGCTAACTACTTCACTCTATAAATATTACTATCGGGATGGGCCCATTTGGATCTCTCCCTGGACTGCAGAGAGACTAAGAAATCCTTCCTTACCCAAGGCAGAGAGATCCCTTACCCATGACAGATCCTCGGTAAGTGACCAATAGCATGCTGAATTAATACTAATGCAACATTACTAATCCATGTAGCTACTCAATATTATTATAAATGCTGTATAGATAATTCCATTAGACATAAACCATTGTCCAAGTCTGGGACTAAGATTGCACCTAGCCGCACCTGGGCTCTGTAAGGAGTTTAGAAAACAAGGGGGTCCACTCTGAACCTCATGACTCAACGGGAGGGTCTTCCTTACTCTTTGCGTCTCCAGTCTCTGTGTGAATCATTCGATTCTAACTCAATTTTCCTTTGTATGTTTCTTCCATGCTGTAATTAATAAGGTGGACCTTGCCATCCAACTTATCGAACCTTGTTAAACCACTATTAAACTTTGTTAAATTCCATCAAATTTATTGAACTCTGTCAAATTACTATTTTAACTCAATAAAACATATTGCTGCTTCTCTCTTTTGAGTGAGGTGCATTCTACTCATCCATGACAAGGTCGCACACGTTAGTCAGTGTACATGGCAGTCCTGACTTGACAGCTTGTTCAGCACACGGAGAAGCTCACTTGCTGCCCCATTATCAACTTTCAACTACTGCAAACTCCTGGAAAGTAAGCTTTTATGCAATTACGTGCAACAACTTTCTCCCAGGCTGAAAACACAGCCCCTCCCACACTAACAACCACTTTACTAATACAAATCTTAGACGGACGGTCAAAGAAAACAGACAGTAAGAACAATTCGCACCACTCAGCACCAGCAGTCCTGCCACATTAGTTTCCACTGTACTCAGTACTACATCAATTTCCATTTTAAAATTATGAAAAATGGTATTTTTCAGGAGCCTCCTACATTATGTTACATACATTTCTGTGAAATTCCTTGTTATATCTTACTGAATTACTGAGAAGAGACATATTGGCTGATCAGATGGCAAGTAGGTACTTTTAAATATAATTTGACATCATTCTTAATACAAAAGCAATCAGTCTGCTCTACAAAAAGGCACAAACTCACTAGCAACTTTTTAAAAGCTTAACATAATTTCTGCTGTCGTTTCTATAGTTACAATCATGCTAGTTATAAAAGTAATTCAGAAATTGCTGATCTAATCTACCCTCCCACACAAATAAAAAGAGCTCCTTTGCTATAACTGAAATTATGAACTTCTGAGCTATGAACAACTATGAACCAATGGCTTCAAAAGAGAAGTTTCAGTTCTTCACTTTTGCAATAAACTAGTAATGGGTATTGAAGAAATAATGCCAATAATGAAAATATGATAGCAAAACCAATTTCTTTTAAACATGCTGACAATGTCACTGCTTAACAATGGTAAAAAGCAGAATCACCTGCCTGTAGAAGATCAAACCATGGAACAATGAATTAACTTAATGAGACAAATAAAACATCTTTCAGAGTCTGCTTCTAGTTCAACTTCAGATTTTTATAGATTCTCTCAGGTCAGGTTTGTGTTCTCTTTTTGGTAAAACCAGCATTAAATATATTACAGCAAAAAACAGCAGGCTTTTTACGATTGATGGGAAATAACATCAAGTTGTGAGATTTCCATTAAACTTGAAGTTTAATTGTTCTAGCACCCGCTAGAACCCCAGATCTTATTTTTAGTGCCTGAACATCTAGGCTACATTACGAACATCCTCAGGAACCTCCACAGTCATAATAACGAAACTCTACAGGGAGATTTGGAAGAAGGTGTTGTTATAGCTTAATCATTTCCTCAACTAGCTGTTTTAAGCACACTAAGTTGTCTTCAATAATGACTTAGAATTTATTTTTATGTCTTTCCTTCAAGTGCAGTTCAAAAAGCTCTTCCTTCTAGCTTTCTTCCTTGTCCCTAATTATAACAATCAATGCTGTGTTAAGTACTTCTCTATTTAACCACTTGTTTACAGTTTTCTTTTAGTTTATTCCCAAATGTTATCAACTGTTTGCAAACAGTCTTAATAGATGCTGCTCCTTAGCTGTTATTTTCTTTTATCTGGCACCTCAAACAGACAAGATATGATTTGAGGGCTTCAGAATGTATACCGTTATTTCCCCCCCCCCCAACAAAATAACTCCTCTCACTCATTGTATCTGAGACACCCAAATTATAATCAGAAATGCTCAAGCAAAAAAACGGGGGGGGGGGGGGGAATGTCAGTCCCAACTGAAAACCAGAACTATGGAGAGATGCATTTTTTTTAAACAGCCATTTCTAAACCCTCACTATTTCTCAAAAGGAAACACTGTGAAGAAGTATTACTCCTTCACTTTAGGGAGCACAAATTGTAAGTCCTGTTTTCTAACAGAGATTTGACATTTGAAGGTCACTCCTGCTCTGCAGTGCTCATTGGTACCCTACTACCTGCCTTCACCACACTCCTCAGTACTCACATTGGTCCTGCACTGCAGCATTTGACAAGGCACCCTCTCTGCTTTTCATTTCATTCTAAGCAGTGACAGGCAGACAGTATGATAAAAGGACCATTAAAAAAAAAAAAAAAAAAACAACCCACAACCTAAATACACTCGAAGGAAAAAGTCCTTAATAACAGACTAAAACACCAGCAATAGTTTTAAGCATTTTCTTAGACTCCTCTAGTAAACCCCATGCTTGCTGTTAGATCTGCAATAGCCACCTTGCCTACTGTGCAGTCCGTGAAACAATGACAGAGCAGGAAATGATGCAGAAAAAGAATTTCAGGAAGAAATTCAGTAGCAGGGATTTCAAGAAACAGAACTTCTTTCCCCTGAAGGGACAGACATAAGGTGGTCATTTTTTGCTTCAGCAGTATAAACATGCCACAACTTAGCTAAACCTCTGAACCCAGTGTTAGCAAATGCATACAGAAAGGGGGCAGAATAAACCAACTCGTAAGTGTAAAACACACTTTAAAACAGAAGAGACCCATCACAATTAGTCCAAGTACCTAATAGATGGCAACGCTATTAGGAAAAAAAACCAAACACAAATGAGAAATATAAGTACAGAACAAGTGGAGATAATAAATAAATAAATTGCCAGAGCAGAGATCCTGTAGTTTTCACATTTCCAGAACTGTTACAGTTTCATAATTCTGATATTTTCCTTTAAAAAAGCATGCAATTCAGCATTGTGAATAAATAATTCCAGTTGAGGGAATTATTTGATGAAAGTTAAAACTCAGCATGAGTAGAGTAGGTATTTTCAGTCTCTCAGACATCTGTTCCTGATGTCCTGACACCATCTCATATAAGCAATCTGTGAGAAACTGCACTGAATTTTTTCCTATACCAGCTGCCTTCTCTATTACTACTGACAGTTCCATTAAGCTTTCTAGCTCCCTCAGTTGAGACACCTATTCCACGCCTCTCGTGTTCAATCTGTTCAAATGTCACTTCTGAAAAATCAATTTTTAAGCTCAAGGGGAACAAAACCCAAAAAGGCTTCATGTCATTAGCCTCCTCTCTGGAACCTGAGGTCACAGCTCAGCCATCTCTAATTTTTAGCACATGTAACATTTTCATATCTGATCTCCATACTTTCAAATGTTTTCTTCTCTTCAGTCCATCTCCTACAGCACTACTCCCCCCTACGCTTGCTGTCACAGTATCAAAAGCAAGATCAAACAAATGGGAAAGGAGAGAGATCCTTAGAACGTGGGAAGGAGGACAGGTGGATCATACCATTTATCTGATCCTACAGAAAAGCTTCATATTCAACTGCCAACCTGTTTGTTCAGCGCAAGAAGGAGCAAGACTGTATCTGGCATCTGTTCAGCCCTTTTCCTCAAGGCTTTAATTCTTCCATTTAAAAACTAGCATAGAGAAAAGATAAGAACCTAAGTTAGGAGGCTAAGAGTTGTAAGCTGCTACAGTTCGCCTAGAAGGTCCAGCTATTTCCCATGGCTCGCCCCTCAACTCAGGGACTCCCACCAGAACCTCTGTGCCTAAGGAGTGCCCACCTAAGCCTCCTACCAGCTTTCACAGTCATCTGACCCCTCTACAAAACGTCGTGCACAGGGAGACACTTCCAATACTCTTCCCACACTGAAAGGAGCAGTGTGCTATGGGGAGCCCTGAGCCCTGTCTAGGTTTGAACGATCTGCCAGCCTTTAGTCCACGGCATAGCAAAAATACAGGATATATTACAGGATTTCTTTTGGCCAACAGCATTTAAACCACCGCACTGAATGAAGTAAGCTATGCCATACCTGCAACCTATCCTTTGCCATTGGGCCCAGGGGCTGTGAATTCATTCAGCATAGCTCAACAACTAACACCAGTCTGAGCTCACGAGCACAGATAAACTCCAGGCCACGTAGCGCTGAGCTCACCAAAGCAGGGCTGCAGGCAGCCATCGATGCCAGCCATCAGAAACCACCACAACGAAACACGCTAGAGTGTCCCAAAACACGGGTATCACCCACCTACACCCTGTAAGCACCACAGGGCACGTGAGGACATAAAGGCTGGAAAAGCACTGGATTACCAGAAAGCTGCAGAATGAAACTTGCAATTTGAACCTCTGACCCCCTGGGAAGGACAGAGCAGCTGAACAAGGCTGTCATGACCAACAGGTTATCAATTGCATACTGTCTGCAACTGATTCTCATGTTTGTACTCACATCTGAGAGCTTTGCTTCAAGATACTGGCTGTTCTCATAGCTCCTTATGACTATCAAGTCTAAATTAGTATCTTAATTAAAAAAGGGTAAGAGTACTAGTGAAGTCGTTGTTTTCCCAGCATAATTACATTTTCACTAGGGTTTTTACTATCAAAATATACAACTGAGGGGAAAACTAGCAGTCCTGTTAGCAAGTTATGTAATGACAGAAGAAAATCAAGGAATTAGAAGTTTCTGGTATTCCAGTCTCTGGTTGCGTTTTTCTCATCCAGGAGCAAAGAGACCCAGCTAGACAGAAACACCCCCAAGTCAAGGGCCCCAGCTTTCACTTCTGGGGAAGACTACCAACCTTCCCCTAACCAGTGCAATTTGGGACTTGGGAGGAGAAGAGGATATTCTGAAATAAGCCTCAAAAGCATGTTTAAAATACTCTCAGAGAGAGAAAGAGAGAGAGAAAAGAAGAAAAGGGAAAGAAAAAATATGAACCACACATTTTATCAGCAACCTTCAGATCCCTTGCATTTCACTATCTCCCTGATGATTAATTTACTTGGCACACTAAACTGCATTCCTTACTGGGTGTGGAACAATTGCAGACGTACTGTATGAAGTCTGGTAACCATTAAATAAAATGTGTACATAGACTTAACTGGACAGGACTTACATCAGTTATAGCTGTAGTTTTTACAAACAGAAAACGGAATTACAGAAATGCCTTAGGATGTTCAAAAAAGCTTGAACAAACCAATAGAGGCACTGGCAACGGAAGGGTGGAGATGGAAGGGAAGCACAGCATGATTGCCCAGCCAATTTAAAATAAATCCATGGAATTTTTACAGAGGTATCTTCCACAACAGGAAGTAACTTTATTCGTAAATATTACTATACTATGTAATATTTTTTTTTTTCCTCAGTACACGTTATGTTAAGGACTGGCAAGTATAAGTTGTTCGTATTATCATTATATGTTTAAAAAGATGGCAGAAAAAGTTTCAAGTATATCCAAAACTACTCCTAGTTTATTTTTAGATCAACTAGATTTCAAGTTGACATCTTTTCGATATTCAGAAGCTATTTTGTTGAAGCCAACTTTTTAAGAACAAGAACATATCAAAAGAAAGATACTGACTGTGCTGTACTACAATAATGCAATCCAATGAGGTTCAAAGCATAACCGCATCCCATCAATGGATATTATAGCATAAATTTTCAATTAGCTGCCTTGAGTCAGCAAAGTTTTATAGAGGTTGTATCACAGTTCACTGACTTCTTTGCCAGACCTTCATAGCTCAGCCTTGTTTTGCAATGCCCTGTCCTCAGCAAGAATCATTGCCAGGAGCCAGCAGCTCTTCAGTGTTATTTTCTAGTCCACGGCTAAAAACATCAAGGAATAAGAGACCTCAAGATATAATAACCTTCCTGTAAACGGAAAGATTAATGTTTAGATTTTAAAACCACCTTGTAATCAATGAAATCTATTTGTGGATCTCAGTTTTACACCAAGAAAAGAAAAACATATCCATTACACCTGGCAATGATTTAATGAGGAAAGACATGCTTAGTTAGAGATCAAGCACCTCTTCCTCTAACCTCAGTAGTGTAAGCATCACAACTGAGGCTCGTTCAAATTTTGTAAAGTACCTATGGGATTCTCAGATGAAAAAAAAAACAAACTTTTTTTTTTAAAAAAAAAGAAAACACTATCACCAGAAAATATGGTGTTAAAAGTTTAAAAAAGAGAACAGTTGTGCTACAACTGGAGTTTTAGTAAGTATTTTATTTTTACTGAGTAATGTATTGCAATACTGACAAGGATGCAAGCTCACTGATGGCTTTTTTTCCTTTATTATGGTGTGTTCAAAGTATTAATAACATTTCTAACAAAACAGACAAGTAAAACAGTTTGAAACACCTTTTCATCTGAAGTGTGTTTGTCTTCATCAATCTAGGTCATCAGTTATAATGCCAATACAAAGCTTCTGTATTCAAGAATCTGGCTTCCTGATTTTTTTCAGATAACTACCTCACATTTGCCTAGCTATTTTTGGCTTGTGGACATATGTACATTACTTATATAATTTATGTGGAAGAAACACACAATAACAAGAGCTGATTACCACCTGTGAAAGCAACACAAAAATTTGAAAGGTAATTTCTAGGTAGAGAAACACATATACATGATGCCAGGAGACAGCAGTCCTCAAACCAATTCTTCATTCCTCCCTCATGCCACACTGTACTTCTCATATAATTCACTGAGGGTATATTCTCTATAGCTGTTCTAGACACAAATTATTACGATATATTCTAAGTGAATCCATGGACTACCAGATACTTTCTAGCAGACAAATGCTTTCTGAACACATCTGTTTGGACAGTAATTTTTGTGGAAGTTGATGGAATAAAACATCTGTTTTTAAATTTGTTCCATGTTTTTACTGTAGTGTTTATAGCAGCTGTTATTTTTCACTTTCAAGATGCAGATAATTTATCATCTAGGGTCTCAAAATTGAACCACGTGAATGTTGGCATTTCTCCCAATGGCAAGTTTCATTTAAAATATTATTTCACTGACAGAACCTGTTCAACAAGTAATATTCATTCCACTCTCGTATACAAGGGGCTGAGAACTTAGCTATGTTATACTAATGCCACTTTCTGTGAGCTGCATATATTTTTAATATATTTACATAGAGGAAAAAATGCAAAAGGCAAGTTAAGGTCTTGCTTTGGGAATTTTTGAAGTTCTCAATTTTATGTCTTCCTTTCTGCTGTTCTTCCTAGATTTTGAATATTTTTTTTTAAATCCATAGTCTAAAAGTTCCTAAAAGTTGGAAAGAATGAACATATCCAAGACCATGCAGTATTTTCTTTACGCATCATATAGAAGAAAATACGATACACAAAGCATGGATCTTGCTTGCAAGATCAGCATGCTGGCTCATGTCCATCTCTTCTCCACCCCAGCTAGTTCAAACAAATCTTTGCAGAAACCAGACCTTTCTTACATGCTGCATCGTCTTAGGACAGTTGGAACTTTTCAGCTTTCTGTGCCAATACTTTGCAGTCCAATAGGGTTTGCCTTGCCTTTACTCTTAGGACTATCAATTCATTGACTGAAATGAGAAGTTTAAGTTTCTATGTTTGGTCTTTATCCTGACAGTTGATATGCAGGCATCTTCACAACAGAGTATCTTGTCAACACTCTTTCTTAGAAACATATGTATAGAGTCCACAGAGTCCGTGAGAGGGTGGTTTCATCAATATGTTGTGAGATATACAGTGTATTAGCCATGATCCTTCCGAAGAAAGCGTATTTAGATTTACAAGCAACAATTACTTCCAAAGACCTTTATGCATTACGTTGCTGCTTTATATATTTATATATTTCTAAAAACATTGTTCTACAAAAATCCAGATCCTCACTGTTTTAATCAGAAATGAAGAAACAACACTTATAACCTTTAACAGGAAAACAGCTTCATCATCACATATGCTTGAATTCCCACATAAGCAATACAGTGTTTAAAAGGGCAAAGGTAAGTCTGGCACATTAATATATATCCAGGTGGACACTGTCAGTAGGTTCCTCTGGCTGCTATTCACATCAGTCATCTACTAGCCTGCAACGAGCTCTGCTACAGAAGGTGACAGAGGAAAGAAAGCAAAACCAGAAAAATCCTCACTGTACTACACATGCTGCGATTTAGAAAATTGTAATTTCCTCTCTACTTCTTGTGTGCCATTCTTAATGGCAGTATTAAAATTAATAAATAAGAGCAAATTATCTCTCTTGGGTTTCCAAGACTGCATTCTGAATGCATGTTACATGATTTCCAGACTTTTTTTTTTTTTAAAGTGGGAAAGGTCTATCCTTGTGCTGTCTTCAGTTCAGTATATACTTTCTCTCCTCTGTTTCTTCCCTTTCCAGGCCTCCCTTTCCCTCCATCAGTCCTCCTCGAGGCTTTAACTCCTTTTCTAAACCTCTCCCACCATTCTACATCTTGTAAATCTACATTTCCTCCCTTGTTCTATTGCCAAGCTACCCTTTCCTTGCACTTGCATAATAAAAATACGATCAAGTTTGACACATGAACCCAACAGTCACAAAATCAAAGCCTACTAACCAGGTAAGATAAAACACAGGCAATGGAAGAAGGAAAAAAAAACAAACAAACAAACAAACACAAAATCCACACTACACCTTATGGTGTGGAAGGCAAACCTTCCAGAGAGAGAGAGAGAGAAATATCTTTCTTCCATTTTCAAGAGCAGGAGTTTCTATAAAAAGCTTACCTTCAGGAGAGGTTTTTGTGCCAGTGCAAAATGCCCAAATGCTTGCAGCAATGAATAACATATTTTTTGCTTCTCCATCTTGCCTACACTGTGGTACCTTTTTCATGATCAAGTTCATTATCTTCCTCCTATCACCATGATAAAAGCAGTATGGAGAAACCTGATACAACTCTTCTTCAGTTCCCTGCCAGCTCCAAATAATGGCAACAGACCTCCCGTCTCCCCCCCATTTTTTTATTTTATAAATGTAAGGAGAATAATAGCAAAATGGCCAGTCTTGCCTGTACTAGCTTAAACTATTCACCTTTTACTAGGAAGGTTTTCTCCATATTCCAAAACTAGAAAAGCACACACCTCCCTCCTGGTGAGGTTAAACATACTACTCTGACTCCAGTGCATAGGTTTTTCCCACAGTGTGTATGTGCCCCTTACATAAAAGCATCATTCTATCTCAATTAAAGATGTAGCAACCACACTGCTCTAAGTGGCAGTGCGGTTCACAATTCTGTACATAAGGTAAACGCAGAAGCTTTATCGACACAGAGCCCCAACTTATATTTATGCACTTCCTCTAACTTTTAAATATATTGTTGAATGACCTAGACGAGTTGTCTCGTCACAATTCTTAACTGTGCTCCAAGTCCATTCTCAAGCTAATCAAATAATCATTATTGACTTACTTCATAAAAAATCTTGGCAACCTGATGAAAGGCACACCATAAGGCGCAATTCTTAATACTGCAACAGGTAATCTCTAAAAGGCTGTGTAGTTGAAGCAAAGCCATTTCCCAGGTCACTGAGAAATATGCACTTGATATATGCACTTGTAGTAGTAATTTATTCAAAACCACAGAAAAATATTAATGTAGGGATTTCAACTTACAATCATCCAACTGATAGCCTAAGGTCTTTTCAGTCAAATACCTTAAGGCATCTGCAAATGGCATACAACACTCTTGAGTGGGTGCACTGAGATACACAATAGCAACCACTTTCAGCCTGTGGACTGGTCCTGAAACAAGCACCAAGCATATAGCAATTAATACTACGTATCAGTGTAGTCCAGTCTTTTATTTTGAAGAATAGAACTCCAAATTATAAACTGTAATTTTATCAGAAAGATACTACCAACAAAATTGTTAGCTTTCACCAAGCATATAGTCAATGATTCAGAACTCTAAGGTTCACCAATACTTGGTGCATCCAGCTCCTTTCCACCAAAACCAATGGGAAAGTTCCCAAACTGAAGGAAACTACACCGTGCAAACATTTTAAAAACTATAAATGCAACAGCCTAGCTAGTTGCATAGGCATCTCAGCCTACCCAATGCTCAATAAAATAACACAACAGCTGATACAGTACATTTTTAAACAAACAGAAGATATTTAAAGCAAGATAATTAACACCAATCAGTATACATTTACTAAAAACACATTTCCTCCAGAAAATGTGTTAGGTTTTTGGTATCACAAGTTTGCTTCATTATATTAACAGCATTGAAGCAATGTTCTAATGCAGGCAGCATTAAGTACAATAAGAAAATTAACAAGACACATTAAATGCATTGAAGAACAGTTAAAAGATGGAGCGAGCCTCAAAATATAACTAAATGAGGATCTTTGAGTGAATGTATTTCTAATAGGGTTCCTTGGCAATCAGTTCTTGGCTTCCGAGTGTTTAGCAATGACCTAGATGGAAAAAAAAAAGTTTCATAAAGATTGCTGATGACATGAAAATAAGCTATCATCAGCAAACAACATGCATTCCAGTGCTGTCAAAATAAAATCATACATCTAGTGACAAAAAAGTCATAATTACAAGATAGAGGATTTACCTGGAAAAGCACTGACTCATAGAAATTCAGGGCAAGGAAAACCTACTGATTATTTTGTCCAAGTAATTCTTCCAACTAATAATCAAGTTTCCTCAACTATGTTTTTAAATTATTGTCTTCTGTAAACAAATAATTAACTACTATTTTTACCCCCTCAAAAACAGGGCATGCACACACCATGAGAAAGCCCAAGAAGTATCACTGGGGATTTTCAAAAATATGCTAATCGTGGAGAGAGCATACTGCAGGGAGACAGCTCCCACAGCACTCCTTTTCATCACCTTCCCCTCCAAAAAAGGAGAGTTAAGTGCTACTCTTCATTTTGACACTTCTGGCACTCATTTTGGTAGTACTATGCCATATGTTACTGGATCAAGAAGTATACCAGATTCCAGGAGAAAACGGCATCACAAGCACCAGGGTGTTGTGCCACTGACAGCTTAAGGAAAGCAAGTAGGAAATAAGAAGAGCGTGGGTATGAAGATACACCTGTCTGGAGAACCCAGGCAGCACCAGGGAACATAAGGTCTCAGTGTTGTGTGTAATTACACTAACAGTTAAACTTATGAGGCAAAATTAACAACCTAGTTTTTAAAAAAATAATGATGGAGACCTAAAAAGCTAATGGTCTTTGAACTTCTTAAGCAGGGAATATTGAGTTGGAGGAAACAGGATGCATTACCCCTGTATTTGATCCTCAGTGCAACCACAGCTGAAACTGTACAGAGTTCTGGTGCCCATATGTGAAGAAAAACATTGAAATACCAAATAATAATCAGAACTATCATAAATTATTAAAATTACTGGGAGATCTGATTTGCAGCAAGAAAACTCCACTGCTCTAGATACTCCAAATACAGACAAAAGATAACCTATCCTGCCCAAAAAGACTGCACATAGAAATTAAATTTGATAAGAGGTATCTTCAGTCTCATATACAACCAACATAATGAGATTCAGTGAAAAATCAAAGGCTGACACATATTAAGAACAACAGGCAATTTTTTTAAGTAGTGTTTAAAGCTGGGCAAATTGTTCCCATGGCTATGGTGAAGAATCCTCTATCACTGGAAGAAAAATTCTCAGATATATATCCGAAGAGAAACACAAGTCTAGGTGGAACAGAAACCACAACAAATTCTATCGCTTGTGCTACAGAAGCAGGTAGTTAAGGACCTACGTTCTTCAGCTTTAAATCACCTACTAATTAAATGCCATCTTGGAAAGAGAAGTGCAGTAGTGTTTAGATAATGTTTACCGAAATATTTTTACATGCAACAGTTAAATACTAAGCAAACTTTGCCTCCCTGGATTAGGTTCCAAAAAGTAATCAGACATCTCGGTAAGATATCTGCAAAAGTCTACAAGATCTAGAGCAAAATGCCAAGATACAAAATAAAGTTGTGAAAGTGTATTAGGACCAAAGAAACAAACTCAGCATTTTTAGTTGAGCCAAATTCAATGCTTTTTGTTTCATCATTCATTATAATACATATTTACCAAATATAATTTTACATTAAAAACCAATAGTTATTGCAATTTTTAGCCTCCTTTTCACTTAGAAAGTTCAGCCTTTTAAATACATCATGAAGAACAAAGTAGGAATATTAGGAGAAGCTAAAGCCCAAATACATTCTTCTTATTAAACAATTGTTTTTAAATATAAAACAACTGGGGAAATCTTTTGAATACTTTCCTTATATACTCATAAAAAGACTCCAGGCACATTACTTAGTTTAACAGCTTACTGTCACTTCTCCTACATGAACAAAATCCATATTCATAAACTGGTGGGTTTTTTTAAATGAGCCAGCAAGTGCATGTGTGCTCCCTCTAACCACATTTATCATTGCGTTGCTAAGCACAGAAATCACCATCCAAAAAGCCAGCAGCAAAATGAGCTAGTAATAACAAAACCCAGATAAGGGTAAGTAAGTGCTTCAGTGTTAGTGCCAACTGCCACTTCTTTTCACTGTCTGAAAGCTAAGTGTGACATCTGGGTGAAGGGAAGACCACGCTCTATTTTGCCTGTCACTTCATTCCCTCTGGTACAAGACTGCTGCTCAGCTCTGAAGTGCACTTGCAAATCCCAAATATACTGCCTGAGTGAAAATGCCCGAGTCACTTTTGTTTTAAACAGATTTTTCCTACATTATCGTCAAGCATCTTATGCATTAGATTATTATGCATTACATAAATTTATCCTCTGCATAGGCATAAACAGCCCTGACACCATGTGACACAGCAGCTGAGGAACAAAGAACTTGGGTTACCTGCCTGGGTACAAAGAAATGTCCATGGCAGTTCTCCAACCAGAATCCACATCTCCACAGTGCAAATCAATTCCTTAACCACAAGACCATCCTTTTCAATTTCAGCCTGAGGTTCAAAGTTGTCTTCTTCCAAATGTTTCTTGTAAGCATCACTGAAGGGCAGAGAATGATGGACTTCTCAGCCTCCCTCTTACCTTGTTAAAATTCTTTCTCCGACTTCACTGTTTGAATAGCCTTCTCCATTCTCCCAACAGAGACGGTTCAGAGGCGACAGCAAAAGCTATTCAAACTACATCAACCAGTTTGTGATTAAACCAGTTAGGTTTAATCAACTACTAACTAAACAAAGTGCATGTTAACTGAAAGGTCTGATTTTCCTACAAAGAGAACAGGGATATACATTTAAACAGATTACTTTTTTTTTAACCTTTTTTTGTTTTCTGTTTTTTTTTAAGTGAGCCTTAATGATACAGGGAGAAAGTTTCAACAACAAAAAGTGAAGGAAGGAGCGAAGGAAAAAAAAAAAGCTTACATTTGAATGTGATTCTTTTTGCTACATAGATTTCAGGATTTAGAAAAAAAGATTAGTGCCTTAATCCAAACCAGAACTTACTAATAACTGATTTTTTTGTCATTTTAAATTCCAAGCTTATTTGAAACTAATGACATAAATCTTAATTTCAGTAATGTAAGACATGCGGCTCCTGAGTGTTCAGCATGGAAAATATGCTGTTCATTTGTTCAACAGAACTAAAACATGTTGGTTTTAAGTAGTTTTCTTCCTTTTCACATTGCCTCCTACTACAAACAGAATCTACATGTGAAGGGACAACTCAGTGTCTAGTAAAATCTATTTTCAAGTAAAATCTTTAATAGAATGTTAGCCCAATATTATCAAAATGCCTTGAAAATTTAAAGTTGCCACAATTCCTAACAAATTATAATCAAGGTTCCAAAATTTAAGGAGTAGATTTCCAATGACAGAAGAAAGACAGTAGCTTACGTCTCCAGCTCCTTAAAACAGAGTCTCCCTCTTCCCAAACTCTGCAAATTAATCCTGGAAGGTATTACAACACTACACAAAGCCCCATATAGATATGCCAGAAACACACTAAGATGAAAAAGATACGCAGTGAAGGGGTTGGTGTTAATCTGATTCTAGTAAGAACACAAAAAACTCCCATTTCAGCAAACTTCACAAACACTAAGTAAGCACATGGTTATTTTCTCCTTCTCAGATACTGTCTACTGTTAGAATCGTGACACCATGGTTTATTCTATATTAAAAAAGCAGTTTATTTCTCTAGGACAGACTTCCCTCACAGCAGCTATATTGGTATACCTATACAACCATAGTCATACAGTTTGTTCAGTAACCATCTACTCATTTTTTACACTGCAAAAAGGCCACGATTCATTGCTAGAACAACTTAACTGGTACCATTGAAGAATTAGCAACTATTAGAGGTGTTAACTACCCCAAAGCTCCGCAAGCAGATGCATTTATCACAAAATTCTGCAAAAGATGGGCTAGCTAATTCAGAAGGAGGGAGAGGGGGATTATTACTGTGTATGAAGTATCTTCATAATTCCCCTTCTAAGAGGTCACAATCTCGTTCTCCGGAACATATATAAAATTTAAAAAAATAATAAAAAAGTGTTACACACAGATTTTTGTAGGTGCTATAGCACAAAACAGTGTTGACATATTTTGTCGACATACTTAGAAAGCAACCCTCTCGTAACAGCTACGGTTGGAGCAACATAACCTCTGAGAGCCAAAGAAGTCAGTCCCTAAAGTAGCACTAAAGCCTGCTGGTTCTTCTGGCAGTATCCTAGCTGCTGTTTGGGACACTGGATATAAGGGCAGGCCTTTCTGCGGTAGCAGCAGTCACACTGCAACTGTTCTCTGCAACTGCACAAGTAAACAGACCACACCCCAGCGTTGTGAAGCCCAGTGAAGAGACTGAGCGCAAAAAATCCCCAAATTGCCCCGAAGTACACGTTTGGTTGACATCCAAGGAATGCAGCTAACCCCCAAAAGAAGTCTGGTGGTGCCCAAGCACAAGAAGTTCATCGGGCACGATTCATGCAGGCTGGTAAGATGATGTATTTCTCAACTGAGAGAGGAAACAGGAATAGGCCAAAGTAATGCTTTAGAAAACACCTGGGCTATAAAATAATTTACACAGAGAAGTTCAGCTCAGAAAAGCAACAACAACATCCATCAGCTAGGGCTCTATTTGTTGTTGTTACAAATCCAAATTTAAGCCCCAGCCCAAATGCAGATGATCCAGGGGCTTATACAAGCTTGCAGGACAAAACCCTACAAGCACAAGTACTAAAAACATTTTCAAGGAAAAAGTGGGGAGGGGGAGGCAGACCAAACATGAATTTCACACTACCTTGGGCAAATGGAGTTTTAAGATTTTTTACAACATTTTACCAATCTATTCAAAAACAGGATAATAATGTCACAGGCAATAAATATTTCATTAATATCAAATTAACTCATGCAAAATAGGTTTTGCATGGCATGAGACAATTCTACAGAGACATATTCATCCATGAAACCCACACAACTCATTTAAAATACAAGCTACTACTCTCCCATACACATAGAACAAGTAAATCCCAATAGAAATGCTTTGTAACAGTCCTTCAATTCTGATAACATAATTATTTGTAATTTCATAGTAAAGACAGATGCCTGGATGTCTCAGGCCAGACACAAGTGTTCGTATGTCAAAGTGTCTGTGTTTTAGATTAAATTCCGCTCTCTGCATTCATACCTGTGTAAATCCAGAGAAAGTTACAGACTTCAGTGGAGATGCACTAGCTGCCCAGCCGCCTTAACATCTTTATCACACAACAAGCTGCCTCAAAACAACCAAACAAAAAAAGCAGTGTTTCCTTCTGCTTATTATAAAGTTGAAGAACCTCACTCATTTCCAAATCAGATTGTTCCTGAACCTGCTAGAGCAGAATAGATTTCTTTAGTAATAGACAACAAACCCTCACAAATTCTTAAAATAAGCAGCAATGCAGCTCTCCAGATTGACTGAATTTGAGGCCTTCAGTTACTTCAGTTAATGCTTATAAATGCAGCACTATGCTTCAGTATTCTTACTCAGTTGCCTCATCCAAAATAAGACTATCTTGCATAAACCTGTTAAAGGACCTGTTAAACTGATTAAAAAAGTGACACTAATTTATTATAATTCAAATTACAATAATTTCTTTAGACTTGTAGAGGCTACACTGCATAGTAGGTGTTGGATAACCTAGGAAAGCCTTTCAACCTCAATACCACATGGCATAAGCTAACATTAAAAACATTTAAATTATTTAGGCTAATGGATGAAGAGCTTTAAAGAAGAACATCCCAAATCCATGATGACTGAACTCTGTCAGTTCTCGCTTTATTTTTCCATTTTATTTATATTCACACCATCTGATGGTATTGATCATGCAGTTAAACAATCTTGTGTTTTTTCAGATGAAGTAAATTCAAAACTAATTTGTATGATCATTCAGTAATACATACACTCTTGACTGATTTGCAGGTGCCAGCTATGAAGTCACCAAATCTTACAGACTGAGCTCCGATTCACAGAAAACATACTCTGTGACAAATATTCAGAAGGCCAAACAGACAACCATGCTTGAACCCACGGATCACTACTCATTTATCGGACGTTATAATAAGACCAACTTTTGTAAGCCTCAAGTTTCAACTGTTCTGTTTAGAACTTGTATCAGATTCCCCATCCCAAACAACCAATACATACGTTGACAGAATAACTGAACAAACTAAGGTTACTTAGCGTAAGAGCTGCATGTCATCATAAACCACTTGCTCAAACAGCCAGATTTACAGAAAATAAAATTGGCAATTGACAAAGCATGATAAGGCAGCACTAAAAAAAACTGCTAAAAATAAATGGACATTAATTTCCAAGTGCTGTGGTAGTGACACCAATAACTGGCATTTCTTTTTTCCCTGATCGTTTCAGATAGAAGTTTCTTGGACATACACAGATTATACATGCTACCTCAAGCTGTCAGCCTTATCAAAGATTTAATCTGTTCCCAAATACAACAAACAGGCAGTTCTAGACCCAAAGATTTACAAGCAAAAACGTCTATTTTGTAATTTCATCAGATTACATGGAAGTGACCTTTAAAATCACTCACAGTAAAAAGAGTTACCATTTCTACAAAAAAGAGATGGAGGTGTTGGGGGGGGGGGGGGAAGGGTGGACTTTTAGTTTTTAGTCATGCATTTATTTCTACATTTTAGTTATCAAAATGTGTTTATTTAATTTTTAAGCAAAACTACAGGAGGACTGCACAAATCAACAAACATACAAGTCTAATGTGAATCTAGCACAGAAATGCAGTAACCAAATGACAGTAAAGGGCCTTCTCTATGTCTACACTGAAGCAGTCTAGTTTTATGGAGATGAGTGTGTATCCAAATCGTACCAGACACGTTCATTATCACTCATAGCTGGCATACCTATGCATGCCCTCCAGTGTATGGAATTAGACCAGTTCCTGAAACTTTTCAGAAAGTATTGCTACAGTACTCCTACCGCTGATTTAGGCCCACACGAGTCAGCATCATAGCATCATTGAAATTTCTGCAATTTAACTCTGTCACTTACACTCTAAAATTGCTGTCAGAACACCAAGGACCCAGCCATTTCCATGTTCTTAGTGCTTGGAATCACTTAGTATAAGCAACAGCAAGTTTTGGTAGGTTTGGAGGGGTTTTTTGTTTATTAAAGGTTTGGCGTTTTTGTTTATAACTAGTCCTATAAGTGTTCTCTCCATAACATTTGCTTCTCTTCAAAACCATCACTTACATTAAAAAGTCAAGTTTTAGATACTCATCCATCCACTGAGAGAACAAAGTTTAATAACGAGCAGTAAAACACTTAATAAGAAATCTCCTCTCTTGATTTCAACAGATCCCAATATGGCATTATTAATTCCACAGTCTGGCTTCAACTCTGTAAAAAATTTTGTACTGAGACACTAGATTCAAAACCAGACCTTCCCCGGGACTTCCACAGATGCACATCAGCCTGTCCACACCCAACAAATTGCAGGACCAGGGCCTGTCACCGTATCAACGTAAATTAAGACTTGTCAAACAGGAAGGACATAGCAACAGAAAAGATCTTATTAAACACACAAGTAACTGTTTCCTCTGTCCCACCCCATAGCAAAATAATGATCACAAGCGTGGCATTTTTCCCCATTTATTTTGGGAGGCTCTCACCTAGTTTTTCATTCTTTAGTTATCCAAGATAACTTCACAGGAGAAGAGGACTAACGTGATAGAAAAGGAGCTTAAAAACGGGACGCTGCCGGGAGAACAGCATGTGCAGCGTTATTCCCCCCCTGCCCCCGCCCGCACCTGCGGCGGCAGCGCTGGGGGCCACCGCGCCGCCCTGCGCCCGCCGACCCAAACACCGGGCCGCCCCCCGCCCCTCCTTATGCCCAACTGGTCCTTCGGTTGGGAAAACAAACGAGTGAAACAAAATGAAGGAAAGCGGGCGCGGAGGGGAGGGGAGCCCGGCCTCGGGCAGGGCTGGCGGCACAGCCCGGCCTACCTGCCCGCGGCGGCCGGTGAGGGTCGGGGCGGGGCGGCGGCACCAGCTGCTGCCCGGACACCATCTTGAGGGCGGCCGGGGGTGAGGAGCGGCGCCCGCTGGGGGAGGAGGCGGCCCCACAGCGCGGCGGGGGCCGGGCCGGCCGTTTACCTGCTCTGCCAGCCCTGCAGGAGGTTGGTGTATTTGCTGAGCGTCCCTTCCAGCACCGGCTCCCGCCGCCTGCCGCCGCCGGGCGCCTGCGCGCCCCCCGGGCTGGCCGCCGCCGAGCCGGGGCTGCTGCTGCCGCCGCCGGCCCCCCCGCCTCCATCCAGCCTCCCCGCGGCCGCCGCCCGGCCCGGCAGCCCGCGGCTGGCGGAGGAGGACGAGGGAGACGAGCCCGCCGACGTGGGGCGGCTGCTGCTGCGGCTGCTGCTGTTGCTGCCGCCGCCGCCGCCGCCCTCGCTCACCGCCGCCACCTTCTCCATGGAGCCCGGCGGCGGAGGCTGCCAGCCCGCTCCGGCCGCGGCTGCCGCCCGTGCCCGGCAAAGCCCTGACTCACAGGCGGCGCGGAGAGGGGCGGCGCCCGAGGGAGAAGGGGCCGGGCCGCGCCGGGCGAGGGAACCGCCGCGCCGCCTCCTCGCCCGTTGCTGAGGGGAGCTGGGCGGCGGTTGGAGCTCCGCGGCTCGCTGGGCTCCCGCCCGCCGCCCCCTCGGCCGCCCCGCCTGCCCGAGCCGGGGGCAGGGCGCTGTCCTGGCGGCGGGAGCCGCGCAGGCCGCCGTGCGTGGGCGGGTGCCACGCAGACGGACAGGGAGGCACGCAGCGAAGGGGGAAAGGCACGACAGACAGACAGACGGCATGCTGCAGCGAGATGGCACGCGGGAGTGCCGTGGCACGCGCCCACAAGCCGTGTGACACGGCGAGGTGACCCCAAAGGGAGAGCGCCCAGCACACGGGCTGCGGGGCGGGGGCGCGGACCCGTAGGCACGCAGGCTGATGACACTGGGAGAGGGTGCCCTGCCTGCGCTTGTGGCAGGGAGAGAGGGGAGCCCCGCACGCAGGGCCGGGCAAACACCGCCTCCATCCCTGCCAGGCCTCGCACGTGTGCCACGACACACACGCACGTGGGGAGCAAGGGAAGCGGTGGCTCTACGCAGGGCGTACACACAGAAACGCCACCAGAGAGGAGGGTGCCCAGGCTATAAAGCATGTGACTGACGCAAAGGCTGTGCCCACCGGAGCACAAAGCATAGCACCGGAGAGGGGATTTCTTGGTACAGGGTGATGCACATCACTGCCCGTTACCGCAGAGCGTGACGCCAAGGAGACGACTGCCCATGGTACAGTACACCAGCAGCACGGAGCAGTGACCATACACAGTGAAAAATCGAGAGGCAGGTGGTGTGCCCCGCAGCCAGGAACACAACAGTCTTGCCCAACGCACAGCGTATACTGCTGCACGTAATGTATATCGACATACCGTATCAGTCATATCATTCATCCAGACTTTACAAAAAATATCATTGTGGGTTAAGTCACATCTCCTGACAACAGAGGATGTGACCTCAAGATCACCATAAAAAGCTAAGCAGATCCTTGTAGAGTCAGCTGGGTACAAAGCTATGTGGTCACGTACCCTCAAATCACTTCTGCGGCCATCCTGCATTAGCCAAGTGCCTTGATTTTGTTAGAACATGTATCTTCACAGCATACCAGAGATGTAGTTATTCTTGTTGTTATTTTATAATTGGAGACCTGACATATAGAAGAGCTCAGAGAGTCTATGATGAAATATGAACTGAGCTCAGCTCCTGTGCTTCAACCCTGTGGAACGTTTTACAGTCCTGTGTAGCAGAGATTTTTTGAGTGTACTAAGTAGCATGTGCCCCCTGTGTTCTGCACTGCAGAAGATACTCAAACCATCCAAATCCAGACACAGTTAGAGGTCTACATTCCCCATATAAATCAGCATAGAGAGGAGGGCTGCTAACTTAGATTCTCCCAGTTTTCTCTCTGGAAAATCCTACCATATGTGTTGTGGCTGGGTAGCTGAATGTTGGGCAATCTGATCCTGAATTTTGGGTGGTTAAGCTTCTCATGTTGTAGCTAAATATTGAGGCACTGCAGTCTGGAAACTTGAATTTTAATTTAGTATTTCATTGGTGGAACATTTAATGCGCAACTCTTGCAGTACAAAGATTATGAACTCAATTAGTTTTTAAAACAAAATATTGCAGAGTAACTACTTTTCCAAGTCAGACCTATTACTTAAGATGTTCATGTAAAATTCCCCAATCGTTGTTTACTATGGAAAGAAACTCCATGACCACAATCTGAAAATCCTCATTCTTAGGCTCAACTCCACTGCTTCTGATGACCACAGTTTTCAGAAGACATTGGAATGAACAAGGCATGCTCCTTCAGGAAGCTCAGACCCTGCTCACTGGAGATAGGGATGAGACCCCTGCATTTCTCCTCATAATCAGTTACAGTGACAGCCCAGAACAGTAGAACAAAATGCTTTAATGAAATAACAGTGTCATCACATCAGCCACTGCAACACATTACCTATATATGTTCTACATTATAGGTAATGAATGTAATTTTTTCTGCCTTCCACAGAATTTATTGGAAGAGAATTATGTCAGGAAAAGAAGCCGCCTTACACAGGTATAGAGAAGCCTCTCCATACCTTTCTATACAACAAAACTCAAGTAACAATGGTGCACTCATCAGGGAGTTTCTGAAATGGAAGGGACAACAGGCTGTAAGTATATTATGTCCCCAGGAGAATTTCACCACATCCCAAAACATTCTTTACTGCTGCTAGAAGGATTACTGTGATGTGATCATCACAGGAAGGCAGGCCTCTACAGGTTATAAACTAGTTAATAGATGGGAAACAAAACACAGGAATAAATGGCCACTTTTCAAATAGAGGAAAACCCCTACTCTAATTTGGGATCTATGTTACTCAGTATCTTCTTAAATCAGAATCCCTTCATTCACACATAGTTAAAACCAGAATCAAGTGAAAAAAAATAGCAGAAGGATCTCACACTAGTGACTAAATCACTGATAAAATGGCAGCTGAAATTTGATGTTGCTAAAAAACAAAGTAAAGCACATGGGGAGAAAATAGCTTTTACTATGCATGCATCATGATGCTCTATAAATTAGCTCTAGCCTCTCCGGAAAGAGATCTTAGAGTCATTTTAAATAGTACTCTGAAAACCCCATCTCAGTGTTCAAGGGTAATCAAGCAAACAGCTGTGATGAGCTCATTAGGAAAACAGAAATAACAGCATGCTGCTATATAAATCTATAGTACAGCCAGTGTCTGTATACTCTGCATTTATAATATTCCTTCAAGAAGGACAGAGTAAAAAGAAAAAAGAAAAAAAAAACAGCTTTTCTATGAGGAGAGAGCTAACTGAACAGGGTTTTCAGTTGGAAAATGGACAACCAGTGTACAAAATGGTATTCAGGTTAATAGGAATGATTCTTCACTCTTTCTCATGAAACAAGAACTATGGACCAGCTGGTTTAAAACAAGCACAAGAAAATACTTTTTCACATGATTTGTACTTGTAAAACTCATTGTTACGAGATGGTTTTGGAAGCCAAACATCTAGAAAGATTAAAAAAGCAATTGTTTTTGAAGAACCTTTAAACAAGGTTGACAAAAGTGGTTTGGATGTATTTGAAGTTCAGAAAGGCCCTAAACTTCTGCTTCCTTGAAAACTTACTTGATTGATGAAATAATCCCTGCTCTGTTCTTGAGTCTTTCTCTAAGCACCTACTAGTGGAAGGAATAAAGTACTGGACTAGATAGACCTTTAGTTTAACCTATAATGCAGTGTTCCATATTCTAAGGATTCCTTCCCCTTGGTTAACCAAAGGTCCTTTTGAGTCAAACAATGGCACTCCATGCAGTTTTTAGATTGTATTTAAGCAAAAAAATGTGTAATTCTTCTTTTCCCTTCCCAGGATGTACATACTGTTGCAATCTAACAGAGCTGGACAACCTTTCATAGCAATCTTGATATCAGTGAGCCCCTATCCTCATTTATTTTAAGTTATTAATGGTCTTCAAAATGACTGAACCTGTATTTATCTTTTTTTACTAGCTAATGGTCTGTCCCAGTAGAGTTAGACTTCAGGGTAATACACACTGACTTAGTCTGATGCAATACTGCATGATGTATGCTTTGTTACAAGTATTCTTAATTAGCTATTTATTAACAGCAACCTGCCTAATGAAGGTTCTCACTGTTTCCAGGGTAACACAGCTGCTACGTTACAGTCCTCCTTTAGAATGTTACTTTCACTTTCTAACCAAACCCAAATTTTGCCTCTTTCATTAAGTACCCAAAATGATCAAAATAACTCATTATTTATCCCACCTTTTAGAAAGCAAAACATCTGATAAGATACCAAATTCAATACTGTTTGCCCTTATCAGGAAACAGAGACGTTTCTCCATCCTTTGCTAAGCTACACAGTTTTAGCTTCTAGAACAAGGTCAGCTCATAATCCATTTGCCGATTTCTGTTTCCTGGTAATCTTGGTTTGGGTTTCTATGCCTTTTTAATGCCTCCCTAGCAAACAGTTTTCTAGAATTACTTTCCAATTTCTTTTTCCACCTCCTCCTGCCACCAGATTTCCACACAAATTCTTACCATCATAATCATATGGAGGAATTTAACGATACAGTCTACAGAAGCTACATCTGCCTGGTCTACATTCAAGCATTGAACCTCTTCCATGGAAATGCTCCAAGGCTCGCTCAGTTTCACCATCTCCTCCTTGCCGTACAGAGTCCTCCTGAGACACTGCTTCATTTCACATGAGCTTTGGAGACTGAAGCCATCTGTCACTAAACTGCAGGCAATACCAAGGGCAAAAACATACCACTGTGCACCTCTGTCACCACTGTCTATAGACATCAGCACTGGAATGACTCAGACACAATCCCTAAAGTTCAGTTCATGCTACAGTCACACCTGCGCCAAGCCTGCTCTCACTAATGCTTCCCCAGTTGTCTACAGCAACTGCCAGAGGGTGAATGCAGCAGGTGGAACAGTGCACAGCAGCAGCATGTCCTCCGGTCCTTCCTAAGATCCACTTCCATACATTCCTGGACTTGAAGGTCTAAAAGAAGCAATGACCCCTCTAATCTAGCCTTTTTCATAACACAGTACAAGAATTGTCATACTATGTTCTATCTTATATAATGGTTTCACTTAGATTTAACCAGCGTGTCATCCATGAGTAAAACACTTCTGACCTGAGGATTTCAAGAACATAGAGAAGCTACCATTAACTTTGCAGTCTGCCAACTGCATTAGCTTTGCTGAATCAGTATGCATCTTATCCTCCCTCCCTGGTGCCTGTAAGCCTGCAACGTACGCTAAATATGCTTCTTTGCCACACTTCATCCTGTTGTCAGCAGCTTCTCATCCAGGTTTCTCATCCACCAGCATAACCGTCCACCTAAACCTCACTTAACTTAAAGCTGGTGACAGGGGAACAGTCAAGAGAGACACAGCATATGGCAAAAGTACCCAAACTACCTTGGCTGCCAGAAACAATCGAGCCCAGGAAGCAGAGACTTGCGTACAGGGTAGTTTACTCTACCACAAGGCATTGCAAATTCATTTGGACTGAGGTTTGTGCTGCCACAGCTAGACTCTCATAGCTTGTTTATTCATCTACAGTGCACTGCTCTGTAATTTGCAGGTTAGACCAGTTTAAACAAAACTTGATCAAAATGTCTGAGCCTTGGAATACAAACTTTTGAGATGGTTATCTGGAGAGAATATTAGTTTATATTGTGCATATTATATATATTTGCATTGGATGTCATTAAATGTGCATGAGGAAGTGATGTGTACGACAACCATGACGAAAGGTATTTTCTGCATAGCTAGAATCAACCCTTTGAACTGCAACTGGAAACAAATAGGAAGCCAGTCCATAAAGAAACTAAGTGAGCATAAGAAACTAACTGAGCATAAATATCACTGATGCTATATATTGTGTATTTTAGCTAGTGGGAACAGCCTTATTCTGTGCCAGCTAATGTTTGAACAGTTGTTATAGGTAGTCACAAATACAGTTCTTTAAAATAGATTCATTCATACACTGAGGCCAGAAGAAAACACAGATTATCTAGCATAACCTGCTGGATAACAGAAACCCTTTTTGGTTTGATGTGGAATTACAGATAAATGTCGATATACCAAATCTTAACAGTGTGCAGGCATTTCTACCCACTGTTTTTCTAGCTCTATAGTTAAACATTTAGAGATTTGAAAAGTACGCTAGCCCACTAAGGGTCAAATTCAGATTCAAGACCAGGCTGAGTTTACTCAGTGTCACTCTCTTATATCATATCTTAAACCAATGCTCAAGCTCTCTTTTGTCCCCCTTTTTTGGAGAGCTGAGTAGTTCCAGTGGAATCTGTCAGATTTCAACATTTATTATTCATAAGGCATGAGGCTGTATATCACTGTAAAAACACGCAGCTTAGTGTCCATCCACTTTCTAAATGTCTATGCACCTGTGATCTTATGCCGAATTTGCAAAACCATTTTTACATCCTAAAAGTATTGCTATAGAGCACTTATACTGCAGAGTGTATATTTATTGATTATATAATGCTAGCTTATGCCACTTGGGCTCTGATCTCATACTCCACCAACAGCAATTTGTACAGTTGTTTGATAATAGCATGCAGTATCTTACAGCTTAAGAATCAGTCTCATTCAAATTGGACCCGCCTCTAATCCCCTTATTCACCCACAGCAGAGCTCTATTTTACTCACATCATCTTTAAAAATACTATTTAGGTAGTGTTAGAATCCACCAGACAATGGGATGACAGTTTTTTTTAAAAAAAGGAAAGAACTATGCACTAGAAATTAAAAACAAAAATAAAAACATTTAAAATTTTTTGGCACTGAGAAAGGGAGAAAAATTCAGTTAATAAAACTTTCTAACAACTACTTATGCAGAAAGTACTTTAGATTACTAATTTCAGACTCCATTCTGCAAGCAGTTTAATCTACAGAAACCTAATTGAAACAAATACAAGTTTCTAATGCAACATGACTGACTATTTTTTAACCTACAAATCTGCATAAAAAATACTGGTAGGTAGGTAGGTATTTCAATATGTGGGATTGAAATATGTAGACATGACAAAAGACAGAGTATGTTTGAAACACTTTCTGAAACTGCGGAACCTCGTATTAAAACAAGCATAATGTTCACTCCCTTTTTTCATGACAATCTTTTAGAAGCTGGGAAGATTATAGAGATTTCCTAGTTTTTTATGAGTAATGTTAACACAAAATGCAAGAACCTTAGAGGAAATCATGTTATCTATATTTTAACTGCTTTTTAGTATCAAAATAAATCTCTCATAAATTCAATAAACTACTGAAATATATTTTGCCATTCAGTTCTAAATTTTAGCTCTCACCAATAAAACCAGTCAATAAGCATGTAAAAGGCAGTAAAAGGCAGTAAAACTTGGGTTTTTTTTTTACAGTTTGGGGGTTTATAGTCTTGGGTGTTATACTTGGATTAACTCTAGAATGTGTGATGTGTGCAATTATCCCAAGCTAGGGATGGCATTTTGTTCTCCAGGGTTCACGACTGAGTGATTTTAATTTGGCTGATAACAGGCAAATTATAATAGCTTGTGAAAAACACATGAACCAAAAATTTATTACATATTGCAATAAATAAGATTAGTTAAAAAAAAAAAACATAAAAGGAGTGTGCTGCATATTGCCTAATTCATGCAAATGCCAGGCTAATTATTTTGTGGTCTACAGGTTTAATGCTGATATAACAGACAGGCAACGTTATGTTCAGCAGGACCCCACAGCACAGAATTGACTGTTATCTTCACTGATTCTAAAGAACAGTAGAAACTGAGGTTTATAAAAGCCTGACAAGGTCATTTATCTAATCCTCTTCTGGTTGCTGGACAGAAAAAGACAGCCATATTTTTTTCTCCCTCTTCTCCAGTGAACTTGCTTGTAATGTTTGCTCTCTCGTATCACTCTCAGCCTTGACAGGAGTATCCAGTGGAGATAACCTCAAATATGCAAAGAGCTGAATTATGATTCCGTCCCTCTGGTTTCTAAAACTCAGCTGTCAGCTTTGATCTTTGACTTTTGAGAGCTTATTCTGCAAAACTGAATATGCATTCATACATGGCATGATATGAGAGTATTTGCTGTGATTTCAAAGGTAGAAACATGCTAATTTTTTAGAATAAGCAAACTACAAGTTCAGGAAGCTGCCATTTTTCAGTTTAACCTTTCCTGACCTTGGTCATTTCCATAGAGGATGCCTGGAACAGGCACTCCTTAGCTGCAGTTTCACAAATCCAGACATTCTAAACTCTGAGCTCTGCCAGCTTCAATCAATCATAAACTTCCCCCTACTATGGTGAGACTGTGTTACAGCCTAAGAATAGGGCTATGCTTTCAGAAAATGAGATAGCATTAAAGTTATGAAAGTTGATAAAACAGATTCCAGACACTAACAGCCTGAAATGACAATAAGATGAAGAATCCAGGGGTTTGCACACACAGACGATTTTCTTCCTTCTTTATAAGATACACAGGCAATTGGAGAAATTTGTTTTAATTTTTCTGACATCCTGTTTGTGTCAAATGAAAAAGGAATGTCTAATCTTACTATCCTACTGGGGAAAAATAGGGACCAATTCTGGGGGACCTTGAGATCCTGATCAGGAGAGGTCAACCCCTAACTGACAAAACAGGCATTGGATCTCTAAAAAAAAAAATCTCCTCACAAACATTTGAAACTGTCATCAGAAATAAAAATTTAAACAAATAATATAACAAAGCTTTGAAGGGTCTCAATAAGAACTTTCCCCATCCAAATTAGGCTTCACTTAATCTGATGTCAGATTTTAAAATTCTATGTTCTCCACATAATTTTCAAAACACTTCATGCAAAACAAATAGAAAGGATCTGAGGTTTTAGTATAAATATCAAATGGAACAGGAAAGGTCTTCAAAGGATCATGCACCTTTTTTTTTTTAGAAGACTGCTTGAACAAAATCATCATCTAAAAGCTATAAATAAACTTATACACAGAAAGTGCTTCATAAACTGGAATAGGGTTGTCTTATGGGAAAACACAGCCCGTATACTAATTTAATCTGATCCCAGATTCCTTCATGTCAGAAATCAAATTCATATTGCTTTTAGTAGAGAAGGGCATAGAATTCTATTGCTGACAGGGAAAAATGGGGCTTATAGGCATAAACAAAGACAAGAATCAGTCAGTTTGAAAGAGTTTTAGATTTTTTTCTTTGCTAACAACAATGAGGACTGTCACACCACATTCAGAGCACCAGCAAGGTCTTTGGCAGTTGCTATCGCCTTATTTTGCCAGCAAGATCTGTTCTAACCAAGTTTAGACAACACTTTGATAGCAACACAAGCGGCTGGTCTACTTTAGAATTCCCAGTGGAGGTGGAGCTGCTCCAGTGTCAGCCTAAGAGTGTAATGGGGAGTTTGCCAAAAAAGGCTAGGTTAGATGCAGTCTTTGGAGCCTGCACATAAACCACACGTGTCAAAATCCTGGCAGTTAACTGCCAGGAAGTTTATAACCCAGGGAGAAATAGAAGACAAGTCTCCTGACATAACCACAGGATTTTCTCACTCTCATAGAACTTCAGAAGGAAAACTGATGTTGTTTGATGATGCAGTGCACCAGAAATAAGTCAAAGGTCATCAACCACAGAGAGAGATAACCAAGCAGTTCAGGGTAATTTGAATCAGGAAAATATTACAAAGGGAAACAGATCTAAGCAAGCCAAGCCATCGCACAAGAAAAGAGAAGGGTTTAAGGAAAAAAAAAAGCTTTCTCTGCATGAAAGTAAACTGATGCCCTGATGCCATAGGTTTTAAGATTATTTTTCTTTAGTTTAGTACTTTGGAGGGGAAATACCAGTCCTATCTACACAAATTTTATGCATAACACTTCTGACACATTCCTTGCGCTCAAGTAGTTTTCTTCACAGAGGATAGGAACTGTGTTCATGTATTCAGAGGTACTAATGGCCTTATTAATTAATAAATATGGGAAGAAATACACAAAGCAATTTCTTTCCACTTTGTTTTTTCCTAACATTTCCCTAGTGTAAAATTAGCACAGTTCTTAAAAGTGGAAATTCTATGAAGTTGTTTAAATGCAGTGCAAGTCCTCAGTCTTGAGTCTTGCTAAAAGGAAAAAATAAAAGTGAGGGAAAGGTAGAAAAATACTCTTGCATCAGCCTCTTTGCCAGGAAAATTCTCCACATTAGTTCAAGTCAAGAGAGCTAAGGTTACCAACTTCTGTTTCTTTGGCCAAGAGCAGTTTTCTTCAACCTGGACTGGGGAGGTAGAAATAAACAGCAATCAATATACAGTATCAGTTTACAAAAAAGGGATGAAAATCCATTTGTAACACAGAACAAAGGCAGCACATTTTTCATTTACAATCTATAGCACAATGCAATTGATGTTTCTCCCTTCGAGAATGAAGTTAGTTTTTTCTCACTACTGCTGTTCTTGGCTACCCAGGAAAGCACACGTGGAAGGACTGACCAGGAAGCATGTACCTTCCTGCTTCACTGGCTTCTGAACTTCCCCTACATTCTCTGTACTGTTAGTGGCACGCTTTGTGAAGAGCTGCGCCTCTGAGAAATTTGTGCTATATGATAGAGAAGATCAAGAAATTAAAGCCCAACTGGAATCAAAGCACTTAATGTAGTTGATCTCTGCTATGCATCCTGTGTCCCAGAGTCTGTGTAATGTTGCATAACATCAGAAATAGAATTAAAATACATATCCAAAAGGCTCAGTCACAGCTCTAACTCTCTAGAAATACAGCAGACAATGGAAGGAAGTTCAAACACTGTTAAACAAAAGCAATAGGTATCATTAAAAGAAAAAATGATGTTGAGAAGGTTGCCTTTTTATGGTGGCTGGTGCTGAAATACATGATATGTTTAGGCATCTGCTGTTAATATAGGTCAAAGGAGGCAATGAAGCTGCAGCATAGAAATGTAAGAAGTACAATAGCTGTGCCATAAAATGAAACACAAAAATGTTTTTTTATCTGGGGTACAAGATTACATTAGAAGAACCTGTGGCTGAATGAAAACTGAAGAATCAAATTTGTTTTCTCACAAAGGAAAAGAATATTGAAATGTAGGACACAACTAAAAACGTTCAGAAAACACTTAAAAGACTGGCAGATTTAGAATTAAATCCAAGCACATTATTTAGAGTTAGCTTAAGATCTACTCAGTCCAGAACAAGGCTTCTAGCAGATGGATGGCAGTCTAATTCAGCAGACATGACTGAAAATTCAACATGCCAGTAAAAAGGATGACTCAGGTATGAAGCTCACATCCTCAGGGTAATAAGGAATATGCATACAAAGCTCAAAATCAAAGTCAAGCAAAATAACACAAGAAGCCTTACATTCTGTGATAGCCAGCACAATCTAGGAATACATGTCACAAAACATATGTAGAAAGAGAAGCAAAAAATCGAATACATTATGTCATTTTGCAAGGGTGCACCAGCAGAGTGCACAACTTCAAAAAGGAGATGATGAGGACCTCATTAAGTCTGATTAATTCCTCACAGGAGTTGTACCAGGAGATGAATGAACTGTCAGCTAGAAAGCAAATGGGAAATGCATTGCTTTGTGCACCAGTGTCCAGCTTAAAACTAATGTATTGCCAGAACGGCAGAATTTCTAATAAAATGCCACTAATAATAGAAGACAAACAATAGGACCTAGATCTCACAGTGTTTATCTTTTCCCACAGACATAATATATTAATTAGGCTATATTTCTGTAAGTTATAACAGTGTCAAAGGGAAAAAAGCCCCAACTTTTGGATTAAAAGTAACTAACATCCCTGGTCTTACTAAGGAGGCCACACTCAGAGGCAAAGGGAAAGCAAAATAATTCAGGTTATTATGAAGACATCTTCCTAGAGAATATAGAAGTCCTCACAGAGTATAGAAAAGAGCTGGCGAAGTTCAAGCGCTTCACATTTCATGCCTCCAGGAAAGTTCCCCTTGGCCTAACATAGCATGAGAAGACAACCTGAATGCATTATTTTGGGAGTCACAGAGCAAACAGAAGAACCAAAAGAGCAAAGGCATTTAAACATCATAGAAAAAATATTCCACTTAGGCATGGATTCCAAAGAATTCAGCAAGTATTTAGAAAAGGAATGTGTTCCATTTCCTCAAAGGGAAGGAACACTCATGGAACATGGCTGATGCCAAGGATTTTTCTTCACTGAATGAATCCTCAAAATCTTCCAGATACAGCTGCAGTAGCCTATCCTGAAAAGCTTATGTATTTCACTTTTCCCTTTGAGAAAAGACTAAATCATATTTTTATTTAATCCAATATTCTAATAAAATCTCCAAGGTTTAAAGGTGCAAGAAAGTGCCCGGTTAATGTGGTAATTAATGACTATAAAGTCAATTTTCCATTTCATTATAATTTGGACAGCTCACACACTTCAGAAGACTTCTAATTGTGTTACTGATGATGAATTTTGAATGGTCAAAGCATGCATGTGTTGTGCACATTTTAGTGCCTTCAAGGCCAACATACTAAACAATTTAAAACTTTCAATTAAATACTGTTGCAAACTTGAAAGCTAAGCCATAAACTATATTAATAAGTTTGCTGTTATTACAGCAGATTAATTAGTCATGCAGTAGAGTTTATGGGTGCACAGACAAAGAAAGACAATGCATCATCTGTACTAGCAGCAAATATGAAGATCTGAATCTCCAAGAGAACTGATAATATTTCTTCTAGAAGATGCAGCAAGTTTTATAGCAGTTGAGAAAATAAATACAAATGAGAAGAAGCTTCATTATCTACTGTGTTAACTTATTCTCCAATCCAAATGTTTTTTACACCATCCTGATATCCCTTCTTATGTATTCGGTATAAACTAGAATATCAGAGCAGAGGAGACAAGTTTGCAGAGATGCGGATACTGTAGGGAGGATAGTCCCTTCATGATAATAATTGTAAAGAATTTTCCTCTTTAACCAAATGAATACAAATTAGACTATCAAACAGTGCTAGAGCCTCTCCTCTACATAAAAAGACAGCTATTTTTTTCGAGATAGTAGTTTGTGTCATGCTGTTGACTCTCAGAGTGGATTTATGTAAAAAAAAAGTGGATTTATCCCTTGTGCATGTTCAAAGTTAAAACTCTCCTACTGAGAGATATCCACTGATATTTACTGATATCTGGTGATACCTATTGATATTTATCTACTGATATTTACTGGATTTTATTCCTATCAGTAGTGACCAAAGCTCAACTCTTCTTCACCCTGTTTCTTAATCACCATGATTGCATCTTATACTCCCATCATTTATGCCTGCACAACCCTATCCACCGCAACCAAGTTGCATGAGCTTTGGGGATGCATACTTCAGGCTCTAGAACATTATTGTAGGTCTGAGTACTACATTAATACACATAAGCATTACAAACAATGAAGTTTTTCTATCCAAAATTAAAGAAAATCAAAACTAGTGATGAAATTGTTAACATCACCATAGTTCATCATTTTTTTTTTAAAACTTGCAGGGATTTTTTTTTTTTCTGTTGCTTCTCCCACACCCAAGTAACCAGCTGAGGGATCACTCAGGAATTTGGAACTCAGAGCTCTTTTGGAAATGCCTCTGTTGTGCAGGGACCTTAGCTAGCTGCTAAAACCAATGAAGCTATCCATAAACTACAGATTTTTAGTTTTGCTATGAAGAACATCCCAGTCTTTCTTAAACATAAAGGGTGGAGACTCAAATTAGGTCAAAAGTGGGAGATTAATTCAAATAATTTACTGATTTTAAGAATTGCAGTAAAAATTGACGTTAACTGGCTGTAAACTTCATTTTGTGCCACATGTTGTTCAGAAACGTTCAGTCTAATGCCTCCTTTGTCTCCATCTTGGTCTTTTGCTCAGTCAGTTTGCATACAAACTCTGTAAACCATTAAAGTCCCCATATGTTTGAACTTTAGCTGCATGGGACAGGATTTGTTGTCGGGAAACAGCAACTCCCTCTAGTGCCAAAGGAGCTGCCTCTTTCACAGCACACTAGATTAATCTCCAGTGAAAGTCATTCTTTGCTGATTAATATCATGTTCTTGTTACAAAGTTGCATTCAGGAGTCTTCTCTTCTGTTACCGGGCTTTGTTGTATCTGCTAACACAAGTGTTAACAGGCACTGAAATTTAATAGAAGAAAACATTTCTGTGCTTGCAAATCAGGACACTGTTGGGCATTGGTGATTTTTTCTTTGAAACAAATGATGTTAAGCGCACTGAAAAGCTTTGGTTTCCATACTCAGACCCTATCAGACTGGCACTAAAGCTGGCTAGCTGCCATCTTTGAAAGCTGTTTCAGAACCCTCTGGCCTTTCACAATTTATGGCAAGTGTACGATTTCCAACTAAACAAAAACATTGAAATCAGTCACAGTTACTCTGGATGCTAAATTTGTCCTAGTTGTTGATACTCAGGAGGTTAATATGCATAGACTCTACCACGGAATAACAAAACAGAAAGTTGGAACACCCTCATGGGAGTTTTTATCCTCTGCAGATAAGATAAATAAAGCCCTATGCCCTTGAGTTACAAACTAGCTGCGGCAGATCAGTTGCACGGGGGACATTCCATGCTGGCTTGGTACACTGATAACCAGGTTTTGGATGCTGCTGGTACTATTAGACTGCACATACTGTACACGAAGGTTACTGAGACTGTCACACTCAATGCAGAGAGGCTTTGCACACATTAGTATTGCACAGCTTGCATTTTCTGATGCACAGCAATGCAACAGCACGAATGTAAATGGTAAAGGCAAAAAAACAGCCCACTGCTGGTGAGAAATAAGATTGCATCTCATTAAAAGCAACCAGAGGCAGCAGGGAAGCTGTCCTACCTGCATCTACTAGTCACCTGCAGGTGACTACCCTGCAATGCTAGACCTGCCCTCCATCCTGAAGATACACTAAGCACTATGGGTGGAAAAGAATAGGAAATGGGGTTTATAGAAAAGATCTCACTACAAATTCCTGTTACAATGCTCTGAAACTTAGATAATGATCTGATGTCCAAATATATGCATTTTTAAACCTTTATAGGACCACTTATTATGATCTACTATCTAGAAAAAGGATGAACACAGGAAACAACCAGCTGGTCTGCTGTCTTAAGATCAGAAGCTGAGGTACCAGCTGCCCCTCCTGTAGTGTATGTGGTGGCCACTTACTTACAAAGCAGACGAGCACAGGGCAATCAATATACATGCCCTGTGCAGATCCACAGCAGCATGGTATGTTTCTGTAAGTTGCAACATGGCAGAGTTCTGTACAGTGCACAAGCTAAAATAGCACAAAGTCAGCGTACAGAGAATTAGGGTCTCTACAGTGCAGATAGAAGGAGTGAAGACAGTGGGGCCAAGATGTCTATCCCAACACAACTACCAAGTACAATTTGGGTTTCTTACTCCTGTAGCCTATACTTTTTTTTCCTGGGATCACTGGCACCCTGTAAGTCCCACATAGTAGAACTCCTGCAGATTGTATGGCTTTACACAACTGATATCCCACAACCTGGTCTTCATCAATAACCAGCTTGGCTTGGTACTCAGCTCAAAGGCTCGCAAACTTTCTTCCTGCTATAAAGAACTACCCATTATGAGAATGTCACCTGAGATTTAACTAAGTAACCAGCCTGACTGCCCAGGTGGAGCCATGGGATAAGGTGGATTCTCTTAAGTCTCCCAAGAATTTCTTAAGGCAGTGTTTCTATGTCTATTATGTATTTTGTGGCTAATGAAACATTGGCTGGCATAGTTCCTGGAGTTTTTACATTTTGCATGAAGAGGTAGTAAGCTGCTTTTTACTAAATGCCATATTAGTTTTGCTTGGCATGGAAAGTGTATTTTTAAGATATAACAAGTTATAGATATAGATTTTGTTTATCCTGCCTGATTTATTTTTAATATGATCTCACATAATAATAGAGTGATTTGCTCCAATTCTACAACAAGGGAAAAAGAAGAAGTTTTCACTTCCAGTCTTAAAGAGTTTTGCAATCTGGAATAATTTGCCCTTTGTACATACCTTCCTTGTATGATTGAGTCATATATTAATTGTTGCTTCTTATGGCCCTAGTCCTTAATCCTGCATAACTTTACTCAAATAAACTGGCTCTGCGGCTGCTCAAATGAGTGAAATCAGACAGGAACACAAGTAAATTGCCTTTCTGTGCAGCTGATCTTTGTCCTGTTGTTAGTCTTGCTCCTACTCTCAGCAATGCAGGATCGGCACAGGTGCAACCACATAACTAAGAAAACAGTTATGCATTTGCTGTGCTAAAAGTGAATCTTATATAAGCCTGCTTCATTATAGCTTTTAAAGCTAGTGTAGAAAAATATTTCTAGCTTTAGCTGTCAGGAAACAGCAAAAATGAGCTGCTCTGCAAAGGAAGGTGAGCCAAGAGGACAACCCAGGATGGCAAGCAGATGGGAGCAATGCCCTTCCTAACAAGGGTGTAGTCCCACACTACCTGAGCAAGAAGAGCAAAGCAGGTCCGGTGACAGTAACCAGGTTCAGCCAAAAGTCCAGTGATGGCCAGACAACCCTGCAGACACCTGGCAGGTCCAAGGTCAACCCAGGGAGACAAGTCAGGAAGGCAAGACCAGGGCTGGCAAGGTACAAGGCCAGGCATCGCATACATGCAACATAGTTCAGGCAGGAACCGACAGCAAGGCCTGAGGTGAAATGCAGCTCCTGAGCCAACGGGTGGAGTGTGCATGGATGGAAATGTGCATCCTGGTCCCATCTGAGGTTTCTCAGGGCCCTTTCTCATGACCTAGCTGTTTCCAGAGCAGTCTGATCCAACATTACACAGTTGTGCCACAGCATAGTTGCCTGTGAACAGAGGCAGCCAAAGCCTGGGAGATGGGGAAGGGGTTCCAGAGGAGGCTTACAGAAAAAGATGGTTACAGGCTGGTCAAGGCAACTAGAGCCTGTGGGCTCACTGAGGGCCCTGATAGCAGCTTAGTTAATATGTTTCATAAAAACTTTTTAGCTATTCATTTCCATTTAAAAAATGGAGTACCCTTCTCATATTTCTTACTCTCCTTGCTACATCAAATGGTCACGAGCCCATACACACTGACGCTCTCATTTTTCTTGAAATGAACCAACAGTTACTTTCTGATTTTAGTACTTTACACTGACTGTTTCACAGTGAATTTATATTGTTTATTGCTTCACAATGTTTACATTGTGAAAAACATGTTCCATGGTTCTCAGTTCAGTTTCTCTTGATAGACAAGACAGTTCACTCATTTGTTCCAAAAAATGACAATGACATATAATTAAATTTGAATGCAACAAAAAAATCAATTATGGAACTGCATAAAATTTCACATAGTCTATGTCAATAAACACTATTAAACTAACAAACAGACACAACTATTGAGAGCATCAGCTAAGCATATCATTGATCTAGCAGGAATTGCTGGGCACAATTATTTCTAAAAATCAGTCAATACATCTTTCTACAATAACTTTATCTGAATGTTTTCTTCAGACTGCATAAGATTGAATATCTGATATATGGAGAGAAATGAAGACATACATATCTAGGTCAACATTCGCTATGTTAATGGAACTGCCTTCACTGTCTCAATCCTTATGTTGTAAATCCCAAACTTCACATCTTGTGTTACTGAAAACTTGTAGTGAAAGCACTGGGACTGTCTTTCCAGAAACTTTCAATCTGGAAGTGTAGCTGTGTGCCAGTTAAAATTCATTCTAGATGTAGTAAAAGTCATGGGAGCACAGTAGAGAGAGTCTGTAAGTGATCTATCCTGATTCCAGATCATTGGACAGTGCATCAGATTCCATTATGGATTAGAGAACTGTGCAGTCACTTAGCTGTGCTTCCCATCATGGAATGTCAGTTACATCTGTGAACTTCTGGTTCCATAATTCAACTGACCAGACAGTCATTTTACATCTTGACCAGCTAGAAATAGTTTTTACTTCAAGTCTAAACACTTCTTTACTATCAGATCCTTCACTGCAATAATGTATTCGTGCCAAGTGCCCCTGCAGAGTTGCCCAGTGTCAGCATGATGCTAGCACACAGCACTGTACCTAACAATCCAAGAAACCAGTAGTAGTAAACAACAATGCTAAGAAAATCCTGACTATTACTTGTTAAGAGCTTGCAAGTCCACTCAAAACCCTTTTACATTAAAATGTGGAGGCAATGATGCCAATGAATGTGCAGCAGATCTGCAGTCATCAGTGGCATCACAGTCATAAACAAAGAGGCACAAACTCCAGGTAAAGCAGAGTTTTCCTAATTGCAGCATTCCATAGGATAATGGCACAGGCAGAGAGAGACCTGGTATTCTTTTTGTTCCTAGCTGAGAGCAGTTGTCACATGGACACCAGCCAGCGCAGTTTATCTAAAGATCCAGATTTTAATTTCATTGCACTTTTTTTTTTCCCCCTCAATAATCCCCTTGCAGTCAACAGACTGCAGGAAAATGTTGAGACATGATCCAGATCTTTTTTGACTAATAACTTTGCCAAAATTTTATGTAGAGTTCCAAATCACTCCTCCTAAACCTCAATTATACTCTGTGTGTGCTTGATAATAGCCCTGTGTAGCTATAGCCCTGTGGACTGCGGTTGCACAGTTGTGGAAGGCTCATTTTAGAGTTTTGCAAGAGATTTGGTCACTGCAGTGTCTGGAAGGCAGAGCAACTATGCAAACAAGAGTAATCTGCAAAGCAGAACTCAGTGATGAGAGCGAGACATAGCTGCAATAAGCACCAGAGCAGAGGCATTAGTCTCTAGCAGCTACAAGGGTCACATCAGAGATGCTGATGTATGCTTTGCAAATTGAACCCTTTATCAAGGCTGACTGCTAAACAGCAGGGAACTAGGCCTACATTCTTACACCATCACCATTCTCCTAGCTTCCAAAGACAAAGGTCTTTGCTATTGTTTGCTTTGCAGAGGAAAGGTTAGAAAGAAAGCATTCCTTGCGTGCCATCAGAATGGTTCAGTGAGTAAGGTGAAATGAAGACTAGTTCAACTCCAAGAAGATAAAAATGGAAGATAGAAAAGAAAGGAATGATTTGAGGCCATCTGCCTTTCAAAAAAAGGAAAAAATTTCACATACGTAGAGCAAATCTTGCCTTTATTTTTTGTTTTGCAAGGAATATCTTTTAATACTGTTTATATATAGGACCAAGCAATGACAAACAATTCTTCTAAAAATAGTTCTCCACTGACTAAAGATTGTAGGCAAGAAACACTTACCTGACAGACACCCGTATTTCCCAAAATCAGTTTTGTCTCTTGCCCTCAGCCCACATAATTCTGTCTGTGTTTTATATTTAGACTCTGTATTCCAGAATACAAATCTAAAAGCAGTAAATTGCTTAGTCAGACATTTGACTTCTTAAGCTATGGGCTGAGGTAGTTGTTCAACAAACATTTTAAACTAGAAAAAGCAGATAAACACAGCTAATTCTGTTATTTGATTTTCTGCATGGACTGCACAAACAACGACTTGTGTGTCAATACAAGGTGGGGGAAGAAAGTGCAGAAAGGGGAATGAGCAATGAGGGGAGGGTGGCCTTTTTACTGACTCAAAAGGTTCATCATGTTATGACCTTAAACAATAATGATGTAACACAAAAGCTTAATGGAATAATTTGTAACAAATTACCATCAGTAATAGGTTATCTGAAAGAAGTACACCATGTTGGGCAGGCAGAGGAAAAAAACAGTACCAGCAGAATCTGTAAGATACAGAGAGCAAGTCTTTATAAAGCTAAAATGAGACATTTATTTTCCAGATTTCTCCTTGTCTATTAAGCTTTATAATTTGTGCTTGACCTAGGTTCCCAGCTAGATTAAAATTGAATTTATCTTGTAAGGCCTGTCAAAATGCAATATGATCTCCAAGCAAAGCTGCAAATATTCCTTCTTCTTTGAGAATAGAGAGGTGATATATTTGGAAGCCTGACTTATTTTGAAGGTGGCTGTCAACCTTGCATGAGGTGGGTAGTTCTCTAAAAATAAAGTGAGTACATTTGCCTCAATGTAAGGAAAAGTAAAATGGCTTTTAACCCTCAAAACACCTTCCTTTCCTCATTAACTTTTTATCCTCAAAAGTGCAGAATAGTCAGACAAAGTAGAGCAAGACTGGGAAGTCTGAGGTGAGAATGGGCATAAATGAGAAACATTTGAATAAAGGAGTGGAGAGCTGACAAAATGAGCACAAATCAGCGGTGGGAAAACAGGTTATGTGAAGAAAGGATGAGGAGGAATAGGGAGTGGAGTTGAAGGGGAGGAAGTCTGAGTGGGACGGAAGGTAAAATGTTTGTGCCTCTTAGCATTTCCTGACCTTAATGTGAATTTCTTTTTTGGGGACTTTAAAACTACCCAGCAGTCACTGGGAATAAAACCCCAAAACCTAAAAGCCAAACCTAGCTCCTTCTGACTCTGTACCCCTTCAAAAAAGTCAAAGATTGTGGGACATGAAGAGCACTTTCTTAGTTCTATTATTCAGTTACATTTATGTTTGTTTAATTTAGGCAGAACCTCATCCTCATGTCTGTCTTTAAGATGCTTTAGAAACTGAGGTGTCTTATGAAAATATTAATTATTCTATCTTAGTCTTCTTCCTTTTGAGGTCATCTACTCAGAGAGGCTGAGCTGTGCTACCTAATCCATATCCATAGTTAGGCTAACGAGTATACTACTAAAGAAATCACACAGTTTTGCCAGTCCCATGCTCACACAATAGTATGCATGTAAAAGAAATTCCTACAAAATCAGCAGAATTTAGAATGACTCAAGATGTGTTTCAAGACCCTAATATGTTCCAGTGCAATAATTATCTAATTATATATAAATCAGATTCCTATCTTTTATACAGAATGCTAAGAATAAAATGAAAGGAAACTGTTATTTAATGCTTTAAATGTATCCTAAAAAACCCTGGTTTTTATAACAATCTATTCAATGAGAAAATCAGCATATTAAATGGAAATTTTCCAAGTAGGTAATCAGGATCATTTTCAGAAATTTGCAATTAAAGCTAAATTTTTTAAACTATTGTAGCTCTCCTGTATTTTCGAGTTGCCAGATGTTTCTGCTTTGTACAGGACTCTTTGCAGTTGTAGATTAGCACTGACATATCTTATTGTCTCTAGGTACTGAGTTTTGAAAGAAGCTTGTCAGGTTTTGATAAATGCTCAGATGTCAGACAAATAGAGAACTTCCTAGAAAAAGAGGAGCAGGCATCCTAGCAATATCTAGAACAGTTAAAATAGATTAATAGATTAAGCTGTAAGTGCAGTGACTCTGCATATAAGTAGTCTAGAACATGCAAGTAGAGAATCTCAGAGCTTTATACTGCACTTATATGAGCTGTGTTTGTTCTTCTTAATGGATGCTTAATCCATGCTGTCTTTTTCATTGGCATGCGTAAAATCAAATGAAGCACTGAAAAAAAAATGGATCTCTCTCTATTGACATTGGACCACCAAACCACTTAAATACAGAGGAAAACTGTAAAACAAGAACAATGATCTCATTGTTTATTACTTTCTCCCCCATCCAAAATGTATTTTTATTTCCTTTATCAATCTTGCTCTTTTTTTTTTTTTTCTGTAATGGAATTATAGGTACCAAACGATCTGCTGTCTGACATGCACTAGATAAAGTTGATATTGACTTAGTCTTTTGGGGAGTTAATAGATCAGTTCTTAGTGATGGTTTAATAAACCCAGATGCTTGCTTCCCCTGTCAGAGAAGCTCATACTGCTGCATAAACTAGCATAAGGGAACATTTGCTCCTGCCTTAGCTGCTTCCATACGAAGCCCGGAATCTGAGGGCCTTAACACTTATAATTCAGGCAAACGGGTGTTTGGCTTGATCTATTAGAACCCATAGCTGTCTGCCACGTCCTTTTGGCTGGTTGCTGTATAAGGTTCAGGGGAATGGAACCTGCACGTGACTATCTGTGACTTCAGTTCCTTGACTATACCTGGACTGTCATGGCTGCACCGTGAGGATGTACTCTTTTATGAAAGATTTCCCTGAGATTACCTTTCAGATTGCTTTTGCTCCTAACCCACCTCATTAGCAATTTAAGGTAAGATGCCAGACTCTGAACTCAAGCCACTAACATGCAAAAAGTAATTTCTTCTGCCAACACTGAGAAAAAGGTTAAAATCTCCAGCTGAGGTCGGTATAGCCTTATAGGATGGGAGGACAGTATCTTCAATCAGTACAGCTAGATTGCCTGAACACAGGCAGTCTGAGTCTGCAGATAAGGCATAAAAGAATATTTTTGTGTTCTTGGTAACATTAATGATCTGGTAGCACTTGTTTTAACAGCAGAAAGGTTCTTTCTTGCTCTTTCTTCTCCGTTATCTGCAATGTTTTTATTTAAAGGATTGGCCAGTTCTTACCTCGGAGGCAGCTCAAATTAACCAATACTCTATTAACAGGTAAAAGTCTCTATTTGGAATGGTACCGGTAGGCCTCTGCAATGTACTTCTGCAATGTATCTGAGAATTCTTCAAGATGAATATGTATTTACATTATCTTTTGGCTGTGAACAGGGTTTGTATAAACTTGGACTGTTTAACTAGACTGCAGTTTAGTTCATGGTAAAGATGTATGTTAAAGTTCAGGTTTCAGGCTGCCCGTAAGACAATGACAATTCTGTGTAAAACACAGAAGTACACACACAACCTCATAAAATGCTGCAGACTGATGGACCATAGCCTTGAAGACTTTTGAAGAACTGTCAGCTTTATGAGAAAATCTATAGAAATTATAATTTGTCTGTATTTTTTATATTTCCCATTTACATAAGTAAAGACACTTATCTTTTCTGTCCAGACCATCAAAATGATCCTGAAGTGCTTACAATAAGTATGTATTTTTGGCATCATTTTCATTCCCCTATTTCATTAAGTATTTAGACTCCAGTCACTTGTGTCCTTATTGAATTTTATAGGACTACCCCTTCTCCAATTCCTCAAAAGCTAGGCTGGATATTCTCAACCCTGGTCTCTGGATGCTTAAGGCAAGCACAAGCAAAACACTCCCTCACAGGACTCAAACAATAAGGAAATAAAGGTTTTCTCCACATTAGGAAATGCTACCAGTGGAAATGAAGATACTAGTGCAAGCAGATTGGATTTATCCATGTTTTGTTTTGTTTTGTTTTCTCCCTTCTGGTTTAGTTTAATGTGATAGCAAACCAGCAATGGGGTAAATGAAATCCCCACTTTTAAACAGGAAGGAGAACACCAGGTAGCAGTTCACACCGGTTCAGTTACGATGACCCAAAAGGCAACTGAGCTCGTGCAACTTTTCCTCTCATGTAGCCTCTAACTGAAGCATTTCAGGAACAGCTAGCCCCATCAGGCCTGTTGCAGGCCACTTAGACAAGGTATAAGAGAAGTAGTTTGCCTCAGCTCCCTGTAATGAGAAGCTCAAAAGGGTATTGTCTTGATACACAGTTTATTCTAATAAAGAGAGGGGGACACCATCTTTGTACAGAGACAAGAGGATTGTGTTTGAGTGCTTCCAGGTTATTATTAAATACAGCTAAAGGTGTCAGTAGCAATACACCTTTGACAAAAAAGTCTATGACAGATGACTCAAAACCACCTTACCAAACCAACAGCTCATCTGCATTTTTTTCCCCCCTGGAGATGCATGGGGTTGGAGAACAACATGATTTTGGCTAAAGGCTGAGGGGAACGGAGTATTTGAAAACACTAGTATTTCTCTCATTAAGATCCCCCCCCGGGGCCTGACCTGGTTTATTACTTGATACGTCGGTTCCTCCACATCTGAGCACTTCACAGACTTTCTCCGAAGCTATTCAGCGCTGCTCTGGCACTAGGAGAGAGCAAAAGAGTTTTGTCGTGACATATATGACTGAAATGTATGGTATTAGTTGAGTAGAAAACGGTGACAATAAGGATATGGCAAGGACTGCCAGTGTTGGGCGCGAGGGCTGCCGCCATGGAGGGCGAGGCTAACGGCAACGGCCCGGCGGGCCGTTGCCGTTAGCCTCGCCCTCCATGGCGGCAGCCCTCGCCCCCTCCACGGAGCCGGCAAGGATGAGAGAAGGAGCGACGCGGGGCAGAACTACACTTCCCGGCAAGCCGCAGGGGCGGAGGGAGGTGAGGGCGATCCCCTGACGGCGGAGGCGGGGGAGCGTGAGGCGGTCGCCTCACGGAGCCCATCGCCGCGGCCATTGGCGGGGCGCGGGTGGCGCTCGCCATGGCGCTCACGGCGGGGCCCCTCAAGGTCTGCATCGTGGGCTCGGGGAACTGGTGAGTGCGGCGGCAGCCCCCGAGAGGGCTGACATCTCAGCGGCGGACTCGGCCTCACCTTCCCTGCGGCTGTGCATGCCCGGGCCTTGCCGTCGCTCCCCGCGCCGTTGCCCCCCGGCCCGCAACCGGAGGGTTTCGCGCCCTGGCCGCGCTCTCCTCAGCGGTGGCGGCTGTGAGGGCAGCCGCGCCCCGGAGGCGGCGGCCCCGGTGCTGGTGGGCAAACGCGGTCTCGCCGGCAGCCGCCGGCGGGGCTTGGGCTGTGGCGGGCTTTTGGGCGTTGTAGGGGTGGGCTTCTCCAGCCCTCGGTCTCACTGGGAGGCAGAGGTGCTGCCCTGAAGTAAACGGAGGGAGGAGCGGCAGAATCGAGCACCCTTGTTTTGGCGTGCTTGTAGGCACTCATCTGTTCTGTGAAGAAGTTATTTTAGGGTATTTTTAACCTGGTATTTGTTGTGTGGTTTGTCCGATGTCAGGTGACGTAGACATTAAAGATAGTGATTTTTTTTTTTTTCCCAGCAGGTCATTGCTAACTAGGGGCTGCCTGTAGGGCTTCTGTAACAAGTCCACTTCTCTCCAAAAGTATTGTTCGGGGCTTCCTATGTTAGCTGTTTTCCAAGGTAGTTCAAAGAAGAGTTGTGAGACGCTAGGTTATTTGAAATACCTTTTCTTTTTCAAATTGGTTATGCTGAGGCACACTGAAGGCTTGAGACAAGGTTTCATTGCTGCATCTGTCACTAGCTTATAATTAGACTTAAATAAACTTACTGTTGTGTCCACTGAAAGCAACAGATTTACTACTCGTTTCTTTAAGAGGAGCATCATGTTAATAATCCTTTAGCTTGCTTCTTCAGTTTCTCTACCATTCCCGATCACTGTTTTTACCCTGGATCCCTATTTACAATGAATAAGTGAAGTACAATGTGTTATATAAATGTATCTTCACAGTTTGTCACTTTAATTACTAATGCTAAGCATATGTTATTTCTGATAACGTTCTGTTTTCTAAGACTAAATCTAAATTCAGAGGAGTTTGGTGTGGAGCAAGGTACTGCAGTTTATTAAACAAAACTTAACAGCTTTTTGTCAAGCTGATCTTAGACTTGTTGCTCACCCCCTGCCCCCTACGTGCAATTGGCTTCTGGTGCTGTTTTGCATAGTTAAAAATATCAGCAACTGCCAAGTTGTGTTTTTCTTCATGATGGCTCGTTGAGGGAATGGCTGACATTTCAGTGCCGCATCTCTTGCTTTCCTTGCACTAGCTTGTAAGATGAATGGGGAGATACTGTGCATTGTAATATATGTCAGAAGGAAATTATGTGGTTAGACCTATCAGTCTTTTAGGAGTATTGTTGCCATTCGTCCATACTTGAAATCTAGCAAAAAGTTTTACAGGAAGTTAGACTGCATTTATGTTTGATTCACTGTGAAACACACTTGCAGAAGCAAAAGGATTTCTGGATATTACCTGCTAGCAATAACCACGTGCATATATATTTTTTTTTCACCTCATTGGATCAGTTTAATAACAAGAAAAGCTCCTGCCTAACGGGATGGATATTTGGGTGGCAAAATGCCCATATCTGTGATGCTGAGAGAAAGAGATAACGCTGTTACCGGGCATCAGCTTTTTTCTTTCTTTTGGGGATAAATGTGTTCAAATAACTGATTGCTTATTTCATATTTGATAGCAGTTTGGCAATTTTTTTGTAGCAGGAAAGCAGAAACCAAAGTAATAACAAATTTTGAAGTGCAAATGATTTGATGTGCAACAGCTCTCCCATCTCTGCCGCCCCCCCCCCCCCGAATGTTTCTGAAAACAATAATTCTTGGAGAGGTAGGTGATTTCCTCCTCAGAGTCCAAGGGATGGCAGACACCAGATCCTGACTGCAAAGAGCACTGTGATTCAATAACATATGCAACCATTTAACTAAATAGGACTTAATTGTGTACCTGTGTGCATGTAAGTGCCTTTTTGAACTGGGGCCTGTAGTCCTAAAGTGGAAGCATTTAATGCTCAAAAGCAGGTAAATAGAAACAAATTGAAGCACTTACATACATCTTATTGATATTTTAGGGTTATGTATTTTTGAAACCTGGAATACTGGAGTGTGTGACAGCTGTTGCCTAAACTCTAAGCATGTAAGTAGTTGAACTGAGTGGGGTTTGGCATCTTCAGCAGTTCGGATACTATGGGATTTTGGGGCTCTGTGTGAGATGATTCTGTCCCACAAGTGCCAGTAACTGGTCTTTGCCTTCTCACAGCCCTTTAACCTATATCTGGGATAAACAAAACCACTAAAGAATCTTGGCAGGACAGTGACCATTTGGAAGGCTTGAACCAATCACCTCGGATGATAAACTACTTCCAGTCAGACTTGTTTGGTCAGTTTGCTCAGGGGAAGGTCACCTTAACAATGAAGTTGACTTGGCAAGAGTCACTCCACACCAAAGAGCAGGAGCTGTGCCTTTTGCTGGCCTTGCCCATTTAGGGTTGCTCAGCTGGTGGATAAGTGATTGCATTAGGATCTTTAAGATGAGGGATAAAATAAGCTTTCTTGAATGTGAAGAGAGTGCACCTTGGGAATATGCCTTTGGAGCCTCAGGATTCAAGGACAGTGCCCAGATTCAGTTAAAACACTGCAAACGCTGCCTCGGACATGTACTATAGCCTGCTTTTCTGATAACACTTCCAGGGCAGGTTAACAAGGTGTGCACGGCCAGAATTTATCCCTGTCTGTTTTGCTAGAACCTGTTGTTAATCTGATTGCCCAACTTGAACAGAAACTGTAGAGTTTGGGAAGAGATGGGAAGTTACCAGGACAGAGGGGTTCGTACGGCTGGGAACTTGCTGTAGAAAAATGGGAGGTAAAACTTGTGGCTTAACTGAGGTGATTTTATAGGGACAAGTGGTGGAGCTAGAGCTAATGGTATTATTTGCACTTGCATATTGCGACCTCCACTGATGCTGGTATCAGGGCAAGTCTAGGAGTTTCTGGGTTTTGTGCTTTACTTTTAAAGTGATGAGGGGAAAGCAGACCAACTGAGATACACTGTAGCAGTGAAGGGCAGGAGACAAAGTGAGTGGTCTTGCTCAGTGAGCATCAGGTACAGTTCTTCATGAGTCTTAAATAAGTGTATGTGATTGTATTTGGGCGTACCTTTGATAGTCATTGCAAGGAAGAGAACTGCTGTTTGGCATGCAGCTACCTTCTATTACTTGAATAGCGTTAACCATCTTTCAGAGCCTGTCAGGGTTAACGTTTATGAGGGAATCTTTCACTGTTTTTTCTTGTGTAATTGAGCTGCTGCAGGCACCAAGTCTTGCAACCTAGCTCACACTAGAACTGTTATTGCTAGGAATAAATTGACAAGAATTCCCATTCCTTTGCCTTGCAATGTGTCAGGAGCATACAAGATGAGCCAGACATTCCAGTAAATTATTTCGGAGTACACAATGAGGTGTATTAGGGCACAGAGAGGAATATAGGCGTGCTTGTTGGATTAACAGGTGTGGGGAGCTGGCATTTCACCTTGCACAGAGCAGTCTTAGACTTGGTGTCAGTCGTTTGACCTTGCTTAATTCAGTCCTACACCAGTTGTTGCAACATAACAGGAAACGAGGAAACAGAGAAGCCAGTCAGGAGAATCTTCTTCAATTCAGGAACTAAGACTAGGCAAATCTTCACTTTTTAAATACTACATTCAAAGGCTGAAAAAAAGACAGGTAAGGCATTTTAAGTGTTAAATAGTAATGGAATTAATGTCTCACTCAAGTAGTACATGCTGCCAAACTTTATGCTGGCAAACTATTTGAAAATCCCAGTTGGACAGCTGCTGAATCAGTTATTTCTGGCTTTCTCTATCTAAGCACAGAGAATGTGTAGTGAAGTTCAAAAGTGAAGACAGTGATTTACCAGGATCCAGACTTCGTATATAAATCTGCAGTGCTTGCTTTTGTTCAAGGAACTCAAAGCACTTTCTGAGGAACACATGCCTGTGTTGTGTTGAATGCGATTCATACTGTTTGTGTGGATCTGAAACCTGGGGGTTGAGCTGGTGAGTTGTCTACCATTGCAGCAGAAACCACTCTGTGTGCATGCAGATCTAGAATGTGAGCTTGATAAGAGGTGGGTGACAATTGTGGCTTCTGTATCACCTCCCTGAACCCAGGGGACTTTGCAGTATGTGAAGTGCTATTAGAGAAATAAATTTGTGTCTTTTAAGACAGACAGTTTTACGGTTTAACCGAAGAAGGTCTACTTAGGATACTATAATTTTTTTCTGCCACTACTTAGAAAGTGACCTTAGGCCTGTGATAGCACACATCTTTAATATAGCACAATGAGTTGTGTCATATTAAAAGCTCTTGGAGCAGAATTAATCTATTTGGTTTAGTTGCCAGCTATGAGTTTATTACAAGCAATGTCCATAATAAATTTAGGGGAGTGCGTGAGTATAACTAGATTCGTAAAGTTAAAGTGTTCTTACCTCTTAAGTGTGCAGTTTCCACACACACACATGTAAGCCTCAGATCTGTACTGTGTATTTTTTTCGCATATTTCTAAAGTTTTAGTAGGTTATCAGTAATTATGAAGCTGCCTTCTTGTCCCAGGAAAGGAAGTTAGGTTAACAGGCTTTATGAAATTGCATCTTTTTCTTCCGTGTAGCATTCAGGCTAGGAATGGAAGGGAAGGTTGCGTTTGTTCCTCTTCTTTTGTGTAGCTGCAGTAATTCTGATTCATTTCATTGTTGCTTAGAGATTTGAGTAGTAAAATTGATCACCATCCTACAGGTTTCACTGTGTGCTGTTCTTGGGGAGAAAATGAGGCTAACAGTAATGGAATCATCTGCCTGCAAATTCAGAGGATGCTCTTGCAATAGTTAAATTCTGTGAGGTTGGCAGCATAACCATAAAGCTTACCACTTATGCAAGATATAAATGCTTCTTGGCTTTAAATGCATATCAATATTGTACAGCAATTGATGGGTCAGTCATCTTAGCAAAGAAAGCTTCCCATTTATTAAAGGTGATAATGATCCGTTTTTTAAAATTGAGTATGTCACTTTTACCACTGCTTTGAAGATATAATCCATTTGATTTGTGGAAATACAGCCCAAACTCTCACTGGATAGCCAATTAGCAGACAAAATAAGTAAGGACGTTTTCAGTAAATGCTTCAGTCCAACCTACTCTAGATATATTTGTTTGAGAGAAAGCAGCAGGTGTGAATGACTGGTCTGTTTTTCCACTTGTTTTACTAGATTCAAAATGCTATATAGTAACTGGTCCAATAACCTGTGAATTTCTCTTTATTTTAAAGACAATCTGTTTCTTCTAGAGCAAAATCATAATTTTTAAAAAATATTTTTGTTTTCTTTCCTGCAGGGGTTCTGCGGTTGCCAAAATAATAGGCAATAATGTAAAAAAATTGCAAAAGTTTGCTTCCACAGTGAAGATGTGGGTCTTCGAGGAGAATATTAATGGGAGAAAACTGACAGATATCATAAATAATGAACATGAAAATGTAAAATATCTCCCCGGATACAAGCTGCCAGATAATGTGGTAAGGCTCAGAAGCTAAATTCTAGTTATGGAGCAGAGGGAATATTGCTCATGCTGTGACTGGAGGTAGAAATTTGTTTTGTTAACAACTTTAGGGTTTATAATATTTCAAACCGTATGCTATTTTACTGATGAGATCAGAGACTGAACAAGTAAAATTATGCAGTTATGCAGGTAGGTAAATCCAACACACTGTACTTTTTTTTTGTTTTTTTGTTTCACTGTTGTCTTTACGTTACTTCAGCTTCTGTATAGGGAAGCAAATGTGAAAATGAGAGCAAGATTAACAGCTCTGACCATACCTATTAAAATAAAAAAAATTGCCTCAACTTTGGAAGGGAGCAGGTCAGTGGGAATTGAAGGTCAGTGAGAACTGAAGGGATTTCAAGTACTCTGAAACTCTTAGAAAGTATTACAGGATGAGAGCTAGAGTATTCTCAAGCAAACTGCAAGCCATTTACGGTTTATCTGGTTCTCAGTTGCGTTTCAACTATGTGCAGTCAGATCAGCATGTTAGATGTAGCATTGCCAGGGCAGAACAGTGGGACTCCACATCTGTTATGTGTTGGTGTAACATGATGGTGGGTGGGCTGGTGGTGACTCTTGCCCCAAAAACCTTACAGGAAGAGACTGCAGCAGCTGACAATTCAGTAGAGATTTTGGGCAGGAAAAACATGAATTGCCATGCATTGCAGTTTTCTCTTTAGCAATAATGCTGAAATCCAATTTCCCTAGCCTTCAGCAAGTGTAGTGTTTCTGCTGTCCACTACCTGCTAGTTCAGATTTGTTCTCTTTATCAGTAGGTCGAGCTTATTGCTACATTTTAAACCTTAGTGTTATTTTAAGATGGTCATCAAGTGCTAGGAAAAGTGCAGTCTGGCAAGTGACTTCAAAGTAGATCACCTTCTTAAAGGGCAAACAAAATCTATGAGTACAGAGAAAGAGAATATAAACCAGTAGGTGTAAGAGGCCTGGAGAAGAAATTTGAGTGTATAAGGAACTAAGTAAAGAAACTACTTTTCTGCATGCAATGATTTATCAAAAATTGAGATTATTTTGTCAAAGAGAAGGCAGCTTCTTATTTTATATTTTCTTACTCAAAGTACTTGTTTGAATGTTACAGAACATTTTGAATTTTCGTTGCACTAGCCGTGCTGATGGCTGTGAAGATGTCCCTTTCAAGACATAAAATAGCTTGTTTGAAAGCTTAAATTCTTTTGCTTTTCTGGGAGGTTTATGTTACTGCTTATTGTCAATGATGAAGCACAGTAGTTTGTAGCATTCAGTAAAAGACCAAAATGTGCTTTTACTTACCAGATAACACTTGTGTATAGTGTTAATTTTAAGAAGTTACGTGGCCTTTCTCTCCCATAACTACACAGGTTGCTGTCCCAAACCTTAATGAAGCTGTACAGGATGCAGACTTGCTGATTTTTGTCATCCCTCATCAGTTCATTCATAAAGTCTGCGATGAAATCACAGGACGAATACCCAAGAAAGCGCTCGGTATAACTCTCATAAAGGTATAATAAATACTATGCATTAATAACTGAGAATGTGTCATGGAATCTTCTAAAACAATATGGCTTGGTATTTTGATATGAAAAGTCTTTTTGCATTATTCACTTGATTGTTCCATTAAACCTTCCTAGATGTAAGATTGGAATTTGCCTCAGTCATTAGTGGATTGTTATGCGGTGTTTTATTTTAGGCTAGCGCTTGCAGGAAGAGGAGAATGAGGCTGTTCACAAGACTTTTAAAAAGAAAGAGGGAGTGAATATGCTTTGCACCACCAAGCTTTCCAATCTTTCATTTGTTGTTTCCAAACGCATCATTAGATGAAGAACAGAGCAGAAGCATAATGCTTTGATTGTTAACGCACATCCCACACACTGAGTTGGTCATTTTAAGAACTGCTGAGAGAATTTCATGTGACTGAGAGGATAGTGCTCTTGTTCATGTCAAATATTACGTTCCAACAAGAGAGTCTGTTCAGCATGGCCCAAAAAGACAGTTCAAGCATAGGAAATAGGAGGGGCCAGAGGCGCAGGAAGTGTTTCACTGGTGTGTTTGTAGTTTTGGTGGCAGGAGAATTTTTAAATGTGGATGGGCTTTTTTTTTTTTCCTGTGTGTTTAGCTGCAAAGAATAAGCTATTGCCACAAGGTCTGGAAGATTCTGGTTTGTTGTTGCTTTGTACTTAGTTGAGAGTAGGCCATTTTCTCAGCACACATTCCCTTGCTTACTGTCATTTCTGGAAAATGATACAGTTATGGATCTGTGCTTAAAAAGAACAAAAACCCCCTATCGCTACTTACTGAAAGCCTGTCTCTTTAGTTTGGCTAACTAAGCCTACCAAATCTGTATTGTTTTGTCAGTGCTGACCTGATATATTGCTGAGATGTATGAAAAAGAAATGCTTCCCAAGTGCACTTGCTGCATTTTGTAGAAAAACTTTTCATATTGTAGAAGGATAAAATAAGGCTGAATGCTTAGCATCAAAACCACACAATTGTCCTAGATGCCCTTAAGTTTATTGCTCTGAAGTTGTCTGTTTATGCTTCTTTCTTCTGTAAGCTCAAGATAAACTTTATTCTCCCTTAATTTGCTAAATGTGATTTATGTTCTCATGTCCTTAGTGACAGGAATAACTAATGAAATTGGTGGAGTAAATGAGGGTTTATGTCAGCATATCTGAAGTCAGATTCGGGGCCTGTATTCCCTTGGGATTACTGCTCTGGGTATTGATTAATGGAGTGTTGATTAATGGCTATGTTTAAAAAAAAAAAAAGGAGGGGGTATTTATCTTAAAAAAAAAAAAAATCCAAACCCCAAACAAACAAAAAAACCCCAACAAAACAAAAAGCCTGTACTTAAGTGTAGTGTAAGTAAAATAGTGACACCTGCCATGCAGAGCAGAGTTGATTACTAGGCAGCTTCCCACTGCCATGTTGTGACACTGCATCAGTGGGTGGTCTTTTGAAAGAAATACAACGAGGCCCCTTTTAACTTTTCTTGCAGGAGAATGCAAAGTACACGTTAGCTTTTATGAAAAGGCATAACTGTCCGTCATTAAAAGTATCATTTAAGAAGAAAGGGCAGAGATTTAACACAACAATGAAACTAAGTAGTAGAGGCAGAAGTGCATTCTTTCCTCTACTTTTGCAGCTTCTTTATGCATGCTGTTTTCATCAAGTCATATTTTTAGTGGTCTCATTATGCTCAACACTAATGCTATTAAAGTGGCTTGTGTTAACTTTGGCAGGTAAAGTGCAGTTCTGCTCTGAAAAATATCATTAGTGGGACGTTTTGTTTCTATGCTTTCTAAATTGCTTGGCAAGTTAGCAGTGTGTCATCTTTTAGTCTTTTTTTTTTTTTTTTTCATTTTTTGACAGTCTAATCTTCAAGCAGAGCCTAACGTCTGATAACAAAACTGAGTCTTTGGGAAATAAAGACATTTGTCTGCTGGTTAATCTGTGTTCCCATTGAAGCATTTGTAGCTGTGTTGCTTTACATAAGTTCTGATCACTGGTGTCTATGAAAACCTAAAAAATCATTGTGTGGGTGTGGGGGGAGGAACCGTATACACCTTACGATGCGGTACAGCAGTGAGCACAGGAAGCAGGATAGGTGGAGGTCACTCAAAATACTCTTCAGGCAGCCTCAACATCAATCTTATTTTCATCTACCTATATACAGGTCCCAGGGATTGCTCTGGCAGGCACGTTAGGACGCAAGCAATAAGACCACAGAATTGGACTTGTATTGCCTGGGGATTATTGCTGCCCAGTGGAAATTCCCATGTTGGAGCCTTGGTTTTTGGGGGAGGAAGGGGGTGTTTGTTTTTTCTCCTGTCATCTTGTCATTCAGTATTGGATTTAACTCTACAAGAAACAGGTGCAGCTCTCCTTGACTTTGTCAGAAGTTGCATCTGTTTCATAGCAGGGCTGAATTTGGCACCTAAGCCTCTCTGATCTCCTTTCACTTGGATGAATAATTGTTGTGTACGTATTCACATTTTTGGAGTTGTTCCCAATGTGTGCATGCTTTTCTATTTATTAATTGACTGCTTAGGAGGAGGAGCCTTGCAGTTATGTTGTGGGGACATTTTTGACACTGTGAGGGGAAAAATACAACATGTATATGTGTGTGTTTGCTTTCAGATTCTTTCTGTATGGCTCATTAAAAATGAGACAGCAGAGCTGTGCATTAAGTGATGCAAATGGAAAAATAATGAAGAAATGCAAGCACTGTTGTCTGTAGTTTAATTGGCTGGTTTTATACAGGCATTTCTGCATATCTCATGATTGCACCATGTTATTTAAGGAATAGCACCTCTGATTTGTGGAAATGCAAATTACTGCCTACCTGAAATGTCACTACTGGCAACATACAAGTGTGTGTGTGTATGTGTATCTGGACGTAGTAGAGGATCACACTGCCTTTTTGCCTTTAAGTCATAATTCAAAATTACCAATCCCCAAAGGTACCAAATCCCCAACATTAAAAAATAGTACTGTATAAAAGGTGGTATACTGTGGGAAAGAAAGACCATTTCAGTACCTTCTCTGCCATGCCCCTGTTCTAAAAACCCAAAAGGAGTCTGTATTTAGCAGGCTAGGAGAAAAGGGTTTTGTGAGAAGAAAGTGGTCTCATTTGGAGTTGTTGGTTCAGGCAATTCAGGGTACCAGACTCCCTTCTCCATTGCAGCATTAATCTCTGGGGTGATCTTTTCTAAGGTTGTATTTCTGCCCCTACTTTCACACTTTGTAAAGAGTGTGTTATAAATACAGATTAAAAATATCCTTAGAAGTTAAATTATTCTCAGTTGTTCCACTGTCTACATATCTGTGAGTGGCTGTTACATTTGTAGTAGTATTCAAAATGATTAAACTGGGTTTCTACCAGTTGTTGGTACTATACACAAGGGAATCTGTCTCTGATATTTCAGTTCAGATACCTCTTCACAAAAGAAGTTATTGGGATGCCATTTTGTGAGTTTTGGTGCAATTTCAAATGCAAGTGGAGGCCTGATTCACAACTGATGGATTGGTGATGCTTCACTGGTTTTAGTAAGGATACACTGATAATAAGCAGCTGAGATTCTGAACTAACAAAGCTGAATATTCAGCACTTCTTAGAATCGCGTCTTAGATTGAGCATGGAATAAAAACTGTTACCATCATCTAGAGTTTAGTCCTAATTCTTAAGGTGCTACCTCCTATGAAAAGAAGACAGCCTGGAGAGGTTACAACAATAGCAGAAGTTTCACTGGTAGCAAGTGTGTCATCTTTAGTCTCTATCTGAATAGGCCTTGTTGCAGTTCTCACCCATGGACAAGACTAATTGTGATGTGCTTTCTTCTCTACTGTGTCTAATGAATGACTTTTTAGTAATTCCATTTAATGTTGGCTGCAGGGAATAGATGAAGGCCCGGAGGGACTCAAACTGATCTCTGACATTATTCGAGAGAAGATGGGAATAGACATCAGTGTGCTGATGGGAGCTAACATTGCCAGTGAAGTGGCAGCAGAGAAATTCTGTGAAACCACAATAGGTACTGTTCCAAGTAATAAGAATGTTTAAAACATGCTCCTGTCCTCACAGTTGCGCAACAAATAGCTCAAATTTTATCACTTTCAACATTAGCTGGCTGTTATCAGAAACCATGGGGTTCTTATTTTAATTTTGAATTTCCTGGAATGTTTACACTTCCAAAAGTACTAGGACAATACCAGGGAGGGAGAAGGAGGACTGCAATTTTACCTAGTCTCACTAGGATTGTGACCTTAGCAGGTGAAATACTAAGCATGCTTTTTATCACCCTCCACATGACAAACTGCTTCTTTTTATTACTCTGCTTAAGATTTTTCTTGGGTCTGCATGGCTTTATATGGATAAATGATTATATATGCTGTACTCCAGCTCAGGTGTTATGGTCACAGATGGTACCTTTATGCATGTTTGGGTTGGTTTGTTTTTTTTTTTTAAGGTATCAATATCTTACTTTAATTTCTCAAAATAATTAGTTCCCCCAAAAGCTAGACATGGTTTTAGTTCTGTGTTGATGTCTGCACACCTTTGCAGCGCAAAGATGTGCCTAGTCTTGGATTTAACAGTGTCTAGATAGGTGCGTGTGTGTGTATATGCATACAGTCATACATAATATCACAGAGTTCATGTTATTTTTTCAGTGTTAATTTTTCCAGTTTTGTGCATTTTTAGCTTTGTAACCTCTCATTAACAGCTTTTGCATTGAACTTATTTTTGAATGGTTGAATTACCTCTTAGTGCTTAGAAACATTTGTCAGTGGCAGCATGCTCAATTAATAAAACATCCTTGACATGCCTTTATCAGTAGGTATTTTTCTGAAATGCAAGCCTTAAAAATAATTGGTAGAATTGCACCTGCTATGTTTTTAATTCACCTTTGGTTTATTATTAACTGTTATTTTTAAGGGGAATGATCAAAAAAAGAGTATAGAGAATTAATGGAATTTTTATTTAGAATCAGTTGCTGAGCAGACAATGAATTATGAAGAAGTCCAGAGTAACTCAGTGCAGAGCTTTTAAGTGCGATGTAGACATGTCCTTAGTCACTTAAAACAGGAGTCTGCCTAGGTTGAAGATAGAACGACCTTATCTCTGCTTTCAAGTATTTTGGCTTGCACAGGAAAGGCTAAATAACACCCAAATAAATTATTCATTTTTTAGCCTTCCTTTCTCTCTCTCAACAGGCAGCAAAATCTTGGAAAATGGCCTTCTCTTCAAAGAACTCCTGCAGACTCCAAACTTCCGAATAACTGTAGTAGACGATGCAGATACGGTTGAGCTTTGTGGTGCTTTGAAGGTAAGATTAACAGGCTGCAGTTGGTACACCAATGGAATGGTGATCCTTGTAGAAAAAAGAGGGTATTTTCATGTAAAGAATTAAGTTTATTATGCTTTATATAATATATAAAACTGCTGCGTAACATTTTCAGAAGAACCAGATGGCAAATTAGGGAGCAGCATGTTCTGAGAGTTGGCTTTTAGACCCTTGTCTCACCATCTCTCAAGTTCTCGTTCTACATCTCTCACTTAGCTTACACACAGTCATGAAACAAGTGTTGATTTCATCTAACTGATCAACATATTTCTAAATCCATTTTAGTTCCCTTTTTCTTTTTGCAACAGTGTGTTCACAAAAAGAAAGGGAGAAAGAAGTTGGCATTAATCCTTTGTGTCTGTTGACAAAGCTTTTCTCCTCTTCATTGACTTACACAATGTGAGCACTCCTATGTTGTATGTTTTGTGGACATACACTGCATAAGGTTCTTGTGGATAATCACATACAGAAATGACCTGAGTAGGAAAAAAGTTATTTTGGACAGTTACTCATCTGGAATTTTTTTTGTAACAAAATTGATGCTGACAGGAAGCAAAAGCTGGCTTAAACATATTCTTATTGCTGTTTTTTTCGGGTTAATTTACAAGCCATTTGTGAAAGGAAGGCATTAGTCACTTGGCACCCTGGCCAATAGTACTGTAGTTCACATTATCTGATATCTATCATGGAAACATTTCTCATGGGTGTAATGGTTTATTAGATAATTTGGCTTACTTTTTTATTTATTTTTTGTGTTTTGGATAATTATTTTGTATTGCTTTGTTTTCTCTGTTGAAATTATGTGTAAACTACACCATTCACCTGCAAAGCTACCAAGCCAATGAATGATGTCTTTAAGCTAAGGAGTTCTGATTCCTGCTCAGTGGCAAGTAGATTCATAGCTATAATAACAGAATTTTTGTCATACTGGTTTTCTTGATAATTTTGTCTTGAGAGCTGGCATACTGGAAGTCCTGAGGAGGAGGTGGTCATGGGTCTGTGCACTGGGCTATTGGGATACACTTTGGTGTAACATGCTTTGGAGTTACTGTATTTATAGCAATTTCACAAGATTGTGGAGCTCATAATTTGGCTCCGCAGCCATTACTTTAAAATGCTGTGGTGATGTGGGAGGTTAGCAGGAAAGAAATCCCTGCGTATAGACCCATGAAACTGGTCAAAAAGCTTTACAGATTTATTTTTCTTTGAAATCTGCTTAGCCTGATGTTTTCTGGCTAGCTTAAATTCTTGCTTGATAGAGGAGTTCTGTCCCAGGTAATTTTTATTCCAGACAAATCTCATGAAAGGGCACTAGAGATGAGTGTGTCCATCAAACTGAGCAGCTAGTCAGCAGACGCTGAAACTCCACTGTAAAGGTCCAAGTTGGGCAAAATACCAATATCTCTTTGGAAGTGCAGAAGAATTTAAGTAAATTATTGTTCTTGACCTGGAAAGATACTGAGGTGAAACTTGTGTATTTATTTTCTTTGTAGTCTTGTTTTGTTCCTCCCTCCTGCTTCATTATTCATCATGCATCCTGCAGACTGAACTCTCTACTTGCATTTCTAAAAAGCTGTACATATTCTGTGTGCTCTGGTCATTTGGTTTTGATTGCAGTACATTTTGTTAACTAAGTTGAGACTTCCAAAGAAATGCATGGTATGAGCTCTAAACAAAAAGTGAATTAAGGATAGATTAACTTGTTTAAAAATACCATGGATTTCTTGCCTGATTAAAAGGCATGAACTGGTATAAAGTGGCATAGATCAGTCATGGTAGTATAGGTGATATTTTTTAAACATACAACTCTTCCTTAATCTCAAAGAAAATTTTATAAAATTCGTATTTTTAGAAGTATTTTTTCATTTAAAACCCTTTCTTATTTACTCCTAAATCTTGTGCTGACAGCATGTAAATAATATCCTGAGCTGTTTTTAAATCGAACATTGCAAAATTTTATGAATGCATTGGGAACATGTATGCCTCTGAAAGAAAATGAAGAAGCTAAAATTAAACAGATGAGTATGTTTTTATTGCCCGTGCAAAGCAAAATGCAAAGCTCAGATGTGAATAGTGAAATGTAAACTTGAGCTTTTTTCTTAGAAATTGTACATTCTTATAATTAGGAGAATTGTTTGCTAAGGGTAACAACAAGCACTTTGCTTCTTTATGATTAACCTGATAATCTTTGTAATAAAAAATGTGAAAAATAAGCATCTTTTCATGTGATTGTTTTTAAGGAAAAAATCTAAAGTGTAGGTTCTGTCAGCTGACAGTTACTTTATTAAACTTGGAAAGTTATGTCATGAAAAAATAGTAAAAATTAGCATTATTTAACTTGCTGGAAGGAGGAAATTGCTGTTTCAGAAGATGACAGTGTCGTGTGAAGAGACCAATATAAAAAGAGAGGTTCTACTTTATTTCTGTAGCAGTGCCAATTCAAAATGTCAGCAGCATCACTGCAAACTACAGCTTAGAGGACAGAAGTAAGCAGGCACACATGCCAGTCCAGACTGTCTTTTTGGATGTGGAAATAGTAAAAGCAACTCCTGTATTGGTATGTAAAGGATGAGAAATACTACACTGTGAGAAATAGTATATTCTCCCAGCTTCTGCATTTTTCTATAAATACCAGCTTGGGAAAAGGAGACTTTTCCGGTATTTCTGGCATAATAGACTAGATCTTGTTAAAAGCCTATACTTGCCTCACTCTTTATTTCTGCAAGCCTTTCTAAGCAGGGAAGATTTTCAATGTGGATGGTTGCTGAAAGGTTGGGAGAAAATACAGAAGGGTAACAGAGAGTGCTCTGAGCACAGCTTTCCCTTACAATAATGATAATTTTAGGTTTGAAATTTGGTTTTTGAAGCATATTTGAATTCAGACCGTAATAATAGGTATTGCAGCTGGGTGATCATGAAAGAACATGTGCTTGATTGCTATTTATATACATACATATATGCATATATATTGAATATCCACTTCATTTACTGTATTTATTTTTTGTGACAATGGGCTGATGGACTGAAATACAGAAATCAGTGCAGTGAAACTGCAGTCTTGCATCAGCTTGGAGACTGGATGAATAGGCAATGGCAGTCACTTTACAAAATCTGATGATACTGAGGAATAACAGCTGTCTACAGTAACTTGTTGGGTGTAGGAACAAAAAGTGCTTGACATGTTCTCTACCAGGATAATTTTCTTTTGAGGACTGAAGCACATTTCACATTTATTTGTTGACCTTTTCTAAGGGTTGAGGTCAGAAATTAACAAACTTCAAATTTGGATAGTTCAGTTTCAAGGTGTCCAGTTGGCTTTACAGGCAGCCTGACCCAAGGCCACCGACAAGTTCCAGCTGCCATTTGCCAGACAATGAAGGGGCCTTCCTCGGAAGTGCTTAAAGGTTATGACACGATTGTAAGAGTAGTCTGTGCAGCTCTGCATACGTACTCCTGTGCTCCTGGATGCTGATGGATGTGATATTGCAGAGTAGCACAGACCCAAGGTTATCACCTCTGAGGTGTCCTTAAGAGTCCTTAGTGCCTGTGCCAGCGTGTGGTCTTACAATCAAACAGCACGGATGTGAGGCAAGATTGAGCTGGTGTATGAACGTAGCAGCATACTTGAAAGGCAATATAAACATTGGTAACTGCATTCTTGGGTGTAAACTGTACTGGAATCACTTACCCAGTGCAGTGGTGACAGGGGTGAGTGTGAGGGAAGGAGAAGGGACAATCTAATCTCTGGATATGGCGAAATGGCCATGCTCCAGCTGCCTGATGTATTTGTTCAGGGATCTGGAGAGTTAAACTCCCTCAAGTGTCAGCAGCCAAGGATGACACAGAGGTGACAGATACTGTAGGAAGGAGAAGGAACAGCAGCTGTGGTTGCCTTTCAGGTTGCTTCAGGCCCATCTCTAAATCTTACGGCTCCAGCTTAGCGTTAAGCAAAGAAGTAAGAAGTATAACAATGATTTATTGCTTACCAGGTTATGTAATCCAGCATTATTACTTACAAAGGTGGTCCTGCAAAGTGTGTTGTATAGTGAGTCTAGGTATTGTAGAAGTTGATTGTGATAATTACTCTTTCCTGAGATTAAGTGGAAATGAAATCCATTATTTACATTCAAGTTTGCCAGGAGCAAGCAAGCAGTTTATGCTTAACCTGTCTGACAGTCCTGCTGATACTGTCTTTGATTTGTTGAGTCTTCATTTGACCTCTCTCAGCTATGATGTGAAGCAAGGAGCTTCTCCAAGTTCATGTCTAAGTAGGAGGGAAAGCAGGCTGTGCTGAGCTGTGACACTACCTACCGCAAGGAAGGCTGGATGTCCCAGGTAAATTAACAATTCTGCTTAGTTCTCTAATGATCTGCTTAATTATGGAGTGGTAAGGGTTGCCTCAGAAATGGCCTCTGAAGCTGTCTTCATGAGCACTCCACAAACTTACTGTAAACAGAGGAGGACTGTAAATTGGATATTTCTGAGCACTGACTGTGTAAAAGAACAATCTGTCAGCAAAGTCTGCAGACTTGTTAACCTTGGTTCCTTGGTCATCTATTGACCTTGCATTTGTGACCTCTGGCATGTTTGCAGCAGGTCATGTGCAAGTAAAAGACTTTTTTTTTTTTCATTTGCTCTGACACATACTGTCAGCACTGCCTGGCATCAACATTTCTTTTCTGGAGTATAGCCTCACTATCGTCCAGTCCTTGTTCATGTTCTAGAATAACTAGGACTAACGCCAGCTTCTGGATACCAGACCAGCTAAAGACTCGCCTGTTAGTGCAAAGTATTTTAGTAGCTTAAAACCATATGCAATATAAAAACACCCTGTGCATCTTGCTTACAGGATGCATGTTTTAATGTAAAAAGCTGGTACTGCCGACACTGGGGAAAATGTGTTTGTTCAAGCGTGAAGTGGTTTTGAGAGCTCTGAATCCCTCAGGCCAAGAGAAACACTGTGTTGCAGACATTTTGGGGTAGTTGTGACAGTATCTTTGAGCCTTTGGAACAACAGGTTTGTCTGTAGGGTAAAGTCATCCTTGCTTATTGGACAGTCAGACCCCCATGTTATGTATGCAAATACAGTCAGTCTTTGAGCTCACGAAACGTGGGCTCTCTCCTCTTGCACAATGTATACCCGTTGCATTTGCAGGAACTTTGTAACTTCAGGTGTAGGCTTTGGCAGTGGCAGTGTTCAGGATCAACTGTATCAGATACAGAAAGATGTTTTGGCCAGACTGATACACAATTCTCCCCCCCCACCCCACTCTGCTTCTCAGAAGGTCACTATAGTGCTAGTGCCGTTAGGCCCTGTGTGGTAATTTGTGTTTTGCTTATGCTTCCTGAAACGAACTCGACTTAGTGACTGCACATCAAGTACCAAGTTGCCTGTTTTGGTCTTGTTTTGGACAGAAAGATGACTCAGTCTCAAGTTTTGTGAGATTTTTTTGTTGATTTGTTTTTAAAAGGAGTGGCGTGTCTTTCAGTAAGGTGTAACTTTCAATGTAGTATAATTCAGTTCTCTACAGAATATTAGACACAAGAGAGTTGTCATAGATTCCTCAAGGATTTAAATGAAACCAAATGGTAGAGCTTGTAAATTCATAGTTGTGGCCTGAGGGTTATGTAGTCCAGGGTGTAACAGTCTCCTAGATGTGGGTGTGTGTTCTAGAGCACAATCAGTTGTCTTGTTTCCTCATTATTTGCAAACTAGGTGTAAGAACATACAATGGGGACATTGTACAAATGAGGAGCTTAGTGTTTCAGAGTAAGACTCACAACTTCCCTTCTTCCTTACCCCATTTCCTCAGAAGTAATTAGTCTTGGTATGACTTTCTTAGAACAATATTTCTGTTGCTCCAAAGACAAACATTGCAAAGGTAGAAGTAGAAAACAAAATACCATAGGCCAAATCATACTGTAAATTATGATCAGGTAGGCTTCTTCAAAGTGGGAAGTCAAAGCAGGCAAAGTTGGAGGGAAGGGGAAGCTTTAGTATTGGAGTGTTCAAGAAGTACATGGAAAATGCCCAGAGGTTGTTCAAAAATGTTTTTGTTTTCAGCTGAGTGCTAAACACTTGCAGACTTCACTTATGTGCAAATTCCATTTAAGTGGGTTATCCTGTCTGAAAACTTCTTAAATACCTGTTTGACTTCCTCTTGCTTTGCCACCAAATGAACAAATCTTAGGAGGTTGGTCTGGGAGAGGTATCCAATGAAAACATACCTTGACTGAATCATCACAGCCAAGATGTAAGCCAAGATGATCTAAAGCACCAGCTTTAAAAATCTGATCATCTTTTGCTGCTTAAGGTCAGATGCTGAGATATGTCTGCAATTTTTAAGGTCACCTTTAGACCTCAGCTAGCTGGTCAAAAAGCAATGACTCATCTTCTGACCTCATTTGATTGAGAGTCGCCTAGACATGGCTGGCCACACAGCACTGCAGCTGCCTGCAGTTTTTGGTTCTTACAGTTCAAAAACCAAAACAAAACCAACTGTTAATCAGCTTGTTGTTTTCATTAGCAACTTCTGACTGTTGCTGTTTCTTTAGCAACAGTTAAAGTTGGTTTGGTTGGTTGGGTTTTTTTCCCTGCATTGGGTGCTACATTAGGTGCCATAATGTTGATTCTCCTGTGGTTTCTGTTGAGGTCACTGCTGCTGTTGTTGCATGCAGAAAGGTATTACTACATCTATTGCTTTCTTGTTTGCTTTATCAATATGTCAGAATGCCATCTCTTTTGGATTGTTTTGGTAGGGGTTTGGTTTTTCTTTTGGTAGGGGAACACTAACCATGGCTAGTCTCTGACTCCCAGGCCAGAAAATAGCTTTTATAGTCACTTCACTCAAATGTGTCTCAACTAATCTCTATGTTTGTAAACCAAAGAAGGGACTGTATAGCTGATTGTTCACAAAGAAACAATACATTCTTTGTAGAAGGCTGTGACCAGGTGCAAGGAAAAAAAACAAAACAACCAACTTTTTTTGCTTAGGAAAGGTCTTCCTGTGTCATGAACCTTCTGGGAACCCTTGATTAACTGTTACAGGAACTCTGCATACTTAAAAGGGCTGAATAGGATTATCTTGGCTGAATTTGGTCCCTTAGCATATCAGCATGGAAGTCAATAAATATTTCTTAGATTCAGTATTACTTTAATCATAAAGAAAATATGGATAAAAGGGCTGTGGGATGTCAGTCTAGCTTTACCCCTACCTCAGGGCAGAAACAGCTCAATCTAGATAAAACCTTGTTTGGGTGTAGTGTAACCTGTTTGTTCTTGAAGATAGTCAATAATAATAGTTCCACAGCCTCCGGGGCAACTTGTTCCAGAGCTTTAACCATGCTTTTATCCTTGGAAATACTTAGTAATGTAAGACTTGTCATCTTTTTTTTTTTTTAAAGGTTATCCCATAAACACCAAAACAAAAAAAACCAACACCCCCCTCCAAAAAAAACCAACAACCTAGCCTTACATAAATAAAGTATTTGCAGTTCTTAAGGACATTTGCACTCTGTCTTTTGGTGTATTCTATGATTCTGTAAGCAATAATTGACTCATTTCCCATTTGTTTTTTTCTCTTCTCATTAGAATATAGTGGCAGTAGGAGCTGGGTTCTGTGATGGCCTTTGCTGCGGTGACAATACCAAAGCTGCTGTTATTCGCCTTGGCCTAATGGAGATGATTGCCTTTGCCAGAATTTTTTGCAAAGGACAGGTGTCTACTGCCACTTTCCTGGAGAGCTGTGGAGTTGCTGACCTCATCACAACATGTTACGGTGGCCGGAATCGACGTGTAGCAGAAGCATTTGTTAAAACTGGAAAGGTACCTTATTCACTGGGTGAAATCCATTGTTGGAAGTACTAGCACTCCTGGTTTGTTGGAGTAGTAGTACAGTTATCTGAAACATGCTAGCTGTACTGAGTGAGTACCCTTCTCTTTCCTCTCATTTTTGAGTGTGTTACAAGGCTAGAATGAGTGTAAAGGTGTTAAAAAGGAGGGGTGATAAAAAAAAAAGCTGGAGAGATAAGATGTTGGGAGATGCAGATTTAAGAAAGAGAATATTTGCAAACAATATAGGAGAATATGATATATGCTTACTCAAGTACACTTGAGAAAGGAAAAACCCTCATTAACATCTTTTTTTTTTTTCCCCCATCCAGATGATGTTGTCAGGCTTATGAAAACTTTATCATAACTCTCCTTTTCTTCCTTCCCCCCTCCCCCCCCCCCGGCTCTGTTGCTTAGTCTATTGAAGAATTGGAGCAAGAAATGTTGAATGGTCAGAAACTGCAAGGACCACAGACTTCTGCAGAAGTGTATCGCATCCTCAAGCAGAAAGGAATGCTGGAAAAGTAAGTAAGAACAGATAAAGCAAGTTCCACATACCCGTTTTTTATCTCCATAACTGTTTTTGCATTTTTGGTCTTGATATCTTCATGAAGGTAATAGCCAGAAAGAAAATCACTGTAATAAGAGTAGCTTAATCCCCAGTTAAAAATCACAGAGAGAAGTGAGTAAAACCTCAAGTGAGTAAAACCTCAAAATAATATCACTGTAGATAGAGCTAACAGTGTGACATTAAATTTGTGAATGCTCTTCTGTTTACAGAACGTATTACTGCCTCCTGCTATCATAGAAAAGCATAGCAGAGTCTGTTGTAACATGTGAAAAGAATAAAATACATGAAAATGAAGCTGATCTTCCTAAAGAGACTTGTGAAGAGGCTCTACAGCTCATTTCATAGTAGTAAATTCATTGCTTACCTCCAAGGAGAGGATCTTTGTTATTAAGGATCTGTATAGCTGATCAGCTGAATAGTGTCTGCTTCTATCCACATGGATTCTAGCTTAGATACCGCAGTGCTCTTTCCTAATGTGACTTTTGGTTTGCTGTAGGATAAAACCTGCCATCTGCTTGTGTAGGTCAGGGTTTTTTTTGTGGTATGAAATTAAGCAGGTTGTCCTGGCTTGTTCATTTGTATTCGAGTCAGAACATGCATGATTCCTAAAGCCACACACATGGTTGTCTCCTTATGAGATTAAGGAGAAGGATTATCTCTATCTGTTCCTGTTTGCAGAGAAGGCAAAATCAGAAAATAAATGACTGCCAGTCAGAAGACCAAGCCTTGTTACTTTTTTTTCCAAAGCAGTTTTTAAAGTCTAGTTGTAATGGATCAGCTACATTAAGTTGCTTATTTTTTAACATTATCTTTGGGAGTAAGGCACCTAAGTCTGTCTCTGCAGTGTACAGTAATTAAGCTAACTGCAGAAAAAAATCTAATTAAAATGCTGGCTTCAGTCTTTGCTGTTTATGATTCCCTAAATGAGACAGGATGCTGTGTTTGGGGGTTTTGTTGGTTGGTTGGTTGTTTTTTTTCCCTGTTCTATCTTACAACAAATAGAGTGCATTATAGAGGACTTTGGGTTGTGTTTTTAATGAAAGATATGAAAACAGAGAGTTGCTAATTTCTGTTTGGTATACCAACATATATGTGTCAGTTCTGCATAAAAGGTCTCATTCAACAAGAGTTTTGAAAGCAACTTTCAAAATGTTTTTCGAAAACTCTCTTGCTACTGCTTTAAAACACAAAACACAGTAAAACAGCCATGGTTCCAAAGTGAAGAGGTAAGAGTCTAGTAAGAGTAAAATTTCATACTCTCATCCTACAAAAAGAGTCCCAAGGCTATGTAGAAATATGCAGAAGTCGAAGTTCAGTGGAAGAGCCTTGGTAGCGGGGTTGATGCCTATTGATATTTACAGCACAATTGATTTTTTCATTTCAACAGTTGTAGAACTAGTCGTCTTAATGTGCTCAGACACAAGATGCATTTCGAGTTTGCTGGCCATGAGCCTGCAGTCAGCCTTGATTCTGCTTTCCCCGTGTGAAGTGTGGCAGACCTGTGCACAGCAGAGTAATGTTCTCTGTGATAAACAGCAAGACTTACATATCAAGATGTGGTTTGTAGTAGTGGTACTTCTTCACTGAGAAGTAACTGCCAGTACTGTATCTAAAGCTGTGTGAAACTTGGTTTTGTTTCAGAAGGTTCACATGTTTTGTGGCTGCCCCCAGTAAAATCTCACATAGGCATAACAAATTTTATTTTAGTGCCTACATTTAAGTTTTTACAGTAAAAGCAAATTCAGCCCCCTCCCCCAGCCCAATATATTATACAAAATCACTGGTAAGTGAGGCATGTTACACATTTGCATTTATTAAATTTTTTTTCTGCATATTTCCTAGTAAGGGTTTTGCAACCTATACAGTGTAGCATTGGATTTGAAAGAGCAGCTATGTGACTATATGCTAATTTTGGTTCCACCGATGAAATAAAAACAAAAATCAAGTCAGTTGGATTGACCTGAAATAGTTTTTGCTATTGCTGCTATTTTTGTCTTGTTCTCCACAAAAATAAACCAAAAGAAATGGACATGCATTCATAGCAGGACATAAAAAATTTCCAATAATTCAAAATGTAGCATTTCATTTTTGAGAACTTGTAATAAAACCCATAGAAACAATGGACTAAATTCACAAACATGTCCATTCCCCCACTTTTTTTCCCCTCAGTAATGCAAAGTATTGCATTCAGGCAAGTAGAAATCTTGTATCTGCCCCTGAGAGTGCAGTAGTCACCATGCTGTCATGGTAGTCCTGAATGGCTCATGGCTTCTTTTGTGACCTCTGGTTCACTTTGAGGAGTCTAGTTCAGAGCTATGTGGTGCTACCAGAGTTACCTAAGTATAACACATGCTGGCAGAGTGTATGGGCAAGCATATATGGTGCTCAGTACTGGCTGGGGGTTCTGCTCAATGCTGCATTTCTGCATCACAGGTGAAGCTTCAGAGTGACTGATGGGACCACTTTCCTGAGGAGAAAGTCCTACTCCAGATGTATTCTCAATCACTCAGAAATTAACTATTTCACCATCTCCAGTGCTCCTTATTTTTTATCTCAGTGAAAATAATGTAGTGTGTTTGGTCAAAATTTATCAATATAAAAGGCCACACTGAAATGGCATATTTATTCTGGTGAACAGATAATTAATCCCTAAAATTCACCAGGCTCTGTATGAAAATGGGAGTTGTCTGGCTGTCGCTATCCAGGATGGACAGAAAGCAAATGTAAATTTCTGTAAAGCATCTTGGCTGTAACAAGCCTTCAAATTATCAGAGAAGCCTGAATAATTTGAGGGTTGTTGGAAATGTGGCCAGTTTAAAAAAGAAAAAAAGAAGAGATAGAATTTAGTGTTTCAAAATCCACATTTAATTTTGAACTCTTATTAAAAACTTGACCTTCAGTTTCTTCTTGGGTCTGTGTTGTGTTCTGCATTGTATTATCAAATTATTGCTCAGAGATAATGCATAACTGATGTGCCAGTCATCCTTTTTAACCATAGATGAGTACTGCTATAAGAATGTCAAAGAAACATGCAAGTGTTTTTTATTTTTTAATTTTTTAGGTCACTTAATGGTTGTGCCATACATAATGAATGTTGCAGGCTCCATTATAGCTAGCTAGGCTTCTGAGAGTGACTCATTTTAGAGATGCATGTAGGTTCTGTATTTATCCAGTGCTTTTCAGCCCAGCCTTAGCACTTGACAAATACTAAAAGAAATTGTTTTTTTCAGTCTCTCTCTTTCCCCTCCCTCTCCTCACCCCATTTTCTTTCTTTCATTTTAAGAAAATGTTACAGAATAAACTTATGCTGCATTTGCTTTTCCCACCCTGTTTCCTCAGGTTTCCACTATTCACTGCTGTGTATCAAATATGCTATGAAGGGAAGCCGGTCAGAGAGATGATATCCTGCCTTCAAAGTCATCCAGAGCACATATAAAATCAATCAGGCCATGGTACTAATGCAGCTCTCTGCCTTTCAAATTTATATCTGGGTTCAAGTGGATGTATCATTAAGCTTCGTTCAAAGCTGCTCACTAGGCAACAGTAACAATATGAATGTCTCTGAATGGGTATTGTTTTTTGTTTTACAGCCTAGTTTGACATAGCATGCAGTGTTGGCTTGGTGATTGTCGTTTTACTGGATAAAATACAACTGTTTTAAGATGCGCAATGCAAAAATTGCACTACATATCTAGTGTATATACACAAGTGTACTTTGTGTGTGTTCCTACACCATAAACCACAATGTTTTGTCGTCTCTTATTAAGGCCTAGTCCAAAATCCACTGGACACAATGGGAAGAATCCCACTGGTTTTGATGGAGACTGAGTCGAGCCTGTAACCTTGAAATATTAGGAGTCTTTGTATTAGAACTTGGTTTTATTCTGCATACACGTTGAAATTTTAACATTTTGCATGTTTATGATTATATTAATTTAAGCAATATTAATGCAAAACAAGTGGTAGCAGTTATTCAGGGGGCTACAGGGATATTTTAATGAACTCTGGTGAAGAATATTTTGATTTTTGAAAGTCTTTAAAACTGTCAGACTATTTTGAAACCAATTTCTAAGTGAATTTAAAGTTTTTAATTACACTGTTTTAAAGGGAATATGCTAGAAGGGGGATCATTACCTCCCCTTCTGTTTTTTAATCCTTGCATTTTTGTATTTCTCTGTTTCTCCCTTGCTGTTCCCAGGAGTTAGGCTCTTCTAGAATCCCATTCCCCCAAACAAGTGGGAGATGTTGACCTGAGGATTCCAAACCCTTGGAGCTTAGGGTTCATTTTAGTGTTGTACCTGTGGTCGTTCTTCCTGGTATTGTTTGGTGGGTAGGGAAGGATACTCTTGGGTATCCCCTGCTCAAAATTGTCATGCTGTGTTTCTAGCTTAACCATCAGCTACAAAGTCTTGCACTCCACACAACACTCCAAGGAATGTTCAGAGAATTCCCTGGTAGATTATACTTGTGCTGTCAAAAGGGTTATGTGCCAGTATGATGACTGCATTCATTTCAGTGCCTGCCAGTGACTGACGTGTCAACTGGACTGTAGTCCTGAACCAGCCTCCCCAGCAAAACAATGAATTCTGAAGTTACTCTTTCACTGGACAAAACTTTAATGGGTGCTGGGTCAAGTCCTTTATGACCAATCTCCCAGAAAGCTGCTCAAAGGCATCTTTCTCTTTTATTCCCCTGGTATCTCAACTAGTTTTTTTTCAGGCACCTTTGCTTTATCAGGGAGGTTAATTTTATTTATTATTGGAAAATTTGTGACTTTATGGAGTTTGGGGGTGGGGTTGGGGTTTGGTTTTTGGCTTTTTTGTTGTTTTTTTGGTTTGTGGTTTTTTTTTTTTTTAAGAAGGTTGATGCAAGAGAATGGAAGCTGTCTTGCTTCTCTTGTATACTAAACTGTGATTTTTTTGGTAAAATATATGCTAGGTACATAAAGAGTGGACTCATTCTTGCAGCCAGGAGACAAGGGTTAGCATGGAGATTTACAGAGCTCAACAAGAATGCCCATCCGCTCTGAATATCCACTCCAAACCTCTGAGCAGTATCAGAACTGTTGTTCACTGTGCTCAGTGATGTTTTTAGACCAGAAATCACGAGCACAAACCCATCCTGAAGCTTTAAGTTGTCATTCAAAACTTGCTAAAACAAAGGGGATGCCTGGTAATAATTGTCATACTTACTTAAGTAGCCTGGATTACTCTGAAATAGGCGAGCATTGGGACAACCTTGTATAAACAGGAAGATGCTTCAGCTCAGGGTACCATTTCTTGTGATCCTATAATGTTTTGCATTAATTTTTGGAAGATCTTGTGAATGTCCTCAGATATTCAGGGATGTGAAAAGTTATTTTGCCTTATTTCTGAATTCAGTGCTAAATATAACAGATAACGGCCAGAAGTTAAGTAACATCAGATGTTTGTGGCAATTGGGGAAGTCACTGGTAGAGCTGACTTGGAGGAAGCACTCTGCTTAGACAATTAAAAGGATGCTTTAAGATTGGAAGCACTGTTACACTAACGCACACATGGAGCATACACTCCTCATTACTGCATAACTTTCAGTGTGTCTGCTTATGCTTAGTGTTGTTTTTTTTAATACCAAGCTGATTGGCTTTGCCTTTGCCTTTATATGTGTATATATACATATATATAAACTTCTTTTTACATGCAGTATGTAGAACAGTAGCATTTTGTAAGATACATAAAGGGCTATATGAGCTAAATGTGGTAAATTAATATATATTTTAAGATGATTTCTTTATTATTCCAATACTGCTTCTACCACTGAGACCCCAAAATCTTAATTGTTCTTGTTTTGTACAGAAGCCTATTCTAAGGCAAATCCAGAGAAAAGGTTTTTATGGAATTCTTTCCTCCGGTCTGTAACGATATTCTTGTTCTTTTCAGACAAAAAGTCATGTTTCAGTAACTAAAATAATTTATTTAAATTTCTATAGATACTTCACCATTTGTATTTGCTTTCCAGTGCTTGAGAACATTCAGCTTGGCACTAGATATTTTTCCCCCCATTAATATTTACTGCTCATCATGTGCTATGATACTGGAACTGAATGGTCAGAATCCTGTTCTACAAACACTGTTTTGCCTAGTACTGGGATAGTCTTACTGAAAACATTAACCCCTGTGTAAGTTTTTTGCATACAAGGTCGTAAATTTGTAACTAATTCTTGATTTATGAATGTTAATTACTAAGGAAGGCATTATCTTCTAATGATACATACTGCCCTAGACATGTGTACTCATTTTTGTTTAAAGATTGTGAATGTATATGCATTTGAAGAGTTAGTACAAATAAACATTTTTGTCTTGGGAATCACTTTGGTTTCTCATCTCATTTTACATGGCTTGCGATTAATATTTTGTTCACTTGATGGAATGTAGGTTTTTATGGATATGGTATGTAATGATAGCAGATATGAGATTGCCATGCAAGAACTTAAATTTTAAAAAGAGCTATTTGACTTCCAGATGTCAGCATTTTCATTTCTGTCCATTAGTGAAACAATTTCAATGAAAATGGTGTCTTTGACCTCTGAAACAGGTTCTCGTCTTCAGTTCCTTGGGTTGCTCTGTGAGCCACTGGAGGGCAGTGGTGGGTAAGTGACCAATCCCGCCTGCTCCGCAGTTGCTTTCCTTCCCATTTATTTCTGAATTTCCTTAGGTTCCTGTATGACTGCAGCTGTCTCGCACTGTATTCCGTGTATTTGCAGATGGTTATGGTTCGGCACCAGATGCATGTGTTGTAGATGCACTGGAAGTGAGAGAACGAGCTTTGCTGTAAAACACCCAGCACCTTACTACCTCTGCCCAAGGCTCTGACTTGCCTGGTGTCAAAGACCCTCCCAGAGCAGAGCAACAGTCGCTACCTCAGCTCTTGGACAATATGGTCTGTGAGATCTTTCAGCATCACTTGGGGTCCTGTAATGTGCATCCAGCAATGCTTGTTTCTGTTGCGTCTTGAAGTTGCAAGAGCCTGGAAAATGATGAGAGCACACTGTGCTCAGTTTTGTCAGTTTTTACCTCAGCTGAAGGGGTGGGTGGTGTCACAAGTGTTTAACCAGGGAGAGGAAGGTCTACTACTTAGTTGTGGGGCACCATGCTGTAAACGAAGCATGGTTTTTTTGGTGAACAGAATAATGCACTGTCTACCTGAAAGCCTCAAAGTATTTCATAAAATGAGAGCAATGTCCTGATTTCTCATTTACAGACAGGGATACTGAGACAGGTGAAGGTGGTTGCCCAGCAAACCTGTGACTGGATGCATTTTATTCCTAATTTTAAGCCAGAGTTTCAGCTATTAGGTCATTTCTCGTTGTACTTTTAGCTCAAAATTGTATTTATTTTAAGGGTGCATGAAATCAACTAGTTGAATAAATATGTAGGTATCTAAAACATACCATCCAAAGGGCCTTAAATTCTAGTAAGTCTGAGTCAACAGGAAAGTAAAAACCATCACAAGAGAATTAGGATGGATACATTTCTTTCATATGGGCATTATCTTCTGAAGGGGTGGTGCTTTCTCACTAAATCGGTGCTTACAGGCTGGGTGTCTTTGATCGTCTGACTGTAAATAACACCCAGGCTGGCTCCGAGATAGATACGGGAAACATGGCAGACAAGAAGTCAGTTTCCAATGGCCTGTGCTGATGCTTCTTCGTAATGCTTCCACCCTGGATTTCCTTGTAAGGCTGGAGTCATATGAATGAAGTACACAGGTATCACAGGGGCTGCTTAATGCTGAAATAAAATGTTGTCCCCAAACACGTACCACTTCATATTATTAGAAAGTGTAAAACTATCTCTCTCTGCCTGTCTCCTGGCCACGCAGTTTCTCCTGTGATTGCCATGAGCTGATAGTAATCTGAGCACTAAAAGGTAACACTTCTATTTTGAATAATGGATGAGAAGAGTATCTGCCTGCAATCCCAGCATGTGCAAAGGAGAGGTGTTTGGCATTCAGATTAAATGAAACCTAGTTCTCTTATCAGTCTGTTCGAACTTGATTTCAGGTTCCTGCCAATATGCTTTGGGTAGGGACTTTTCAATACCCTCGATCTATCAGTCTAGTCCTGATCTTATTGAAAGCAGCTGCAGAACTGGATTTTAAGAGGAGAACAGTAGGGTGATGCCCGGCATAATGGTATCTCTGTCGGAGTTCCCCATGTCTAAATTGAATTTACCTATTTGTTATATTTACCTATTACCTACAGTATGTTTTAAAGCGATGTTGTGAAAGGTAATTGTAGGGAGCATTGGGAACCGTGTGTTGATTATTTCAGTAAGTTACTAGAAACAGCATGAATTACTGCTTTTAAATGTATGTCCTTCTGGTAACTCATGCTAAAGGAATTAGTGAATAATAAATAAAGCCCAGCTCTGACCTGTGAGCAGCCTGGATTGCTTAGGTGGGGGTAAGTGCCCAGTCTGCTCAGTATAATCCGTATTGCACTCTGTGATGTTAGCACTGCTTGTTGTCACTACGCTGCCTGTTTTGCTTTCTCAGTGGGATGAGAGTCATTTAGTGTCTTTCACCCGACACCTTTTCCAGCTTCCCTCTCATCTTTATGTAGCTGCACCTGTATCTGCTGTTTTGTATTGAACCTTAAGAAGGGTCCTTCATATCAAAAGGTGGGTGTGTGTACATGCACATACATATGCTCATCTATACAGGTAAACCCCTACCTACCTTTTATGGAGCATTTGCGTGCACGGGTAAGCCTCGTAAGGGGCTGGGAATTTTGCACAGGCTTTTAGCAAGGCCACCAGGAAGACGGATGTTCAGCTGCCTCTGCACCAGCTGTGTCCATCCATTCATTTAAAGCTGCTTGGTTGTGAAGCTAGTGCATAGATCTCTTCCAGACCATCCTACCTGGCAGTAAATCAGCTTGGGTTAATTGAAAACATTGCTACTGCTTTAGGGGAACAGTATCACATCTATGCTACCGGTCATTGAAGCTCTGAAATGCCACGTTTGTAAAAAATAGTGCATATTCCACGTTTAGGTGAAAATAATGACGACATTAATTGAACTAGTTGGCCCTTTCTCCAAATCCAGGTTCATTATAAACCCCATTCTAAAAATTGCAAACCAGCATATCACATTCTTGTCAGAGAAACATACTTCAGCTCTCAGTGTGATAGATTCTTTCTGAATAGTTTGTTTTGAGGACTTAGTGAATAGCTTTCAGTTTGATGATTACTGAGCACAGGCATGTGGTAGGCTGAGAAAGTACAGCCTTGGGGATTTTTAGTTTGCTTTTTTGCTTTTTTGAAGGCTGGAGAGAACTGGAAAGCAAGCCAAATCTGTTAGCAAGCACTGGCAGGGTTCCTGATCTATGTAAATAGTAATATAGAGACATTTATGAAGCATTAGGTAGTATTTAAAATGCAAACTTCAAACACAAAATCCTTGCATCACAGCTTCTCAGTAACTGTAAGCCATTTTTTTTTAACACACTATTCTTTTTTGTGGTACCTACTCCCTATATTGTTGCATCAAGGATAAACCAACATGTTTTGTGATACATGATTTTGAAGACTCAAAATACTCACTTGAAAGCATTTTAGCAAACTGAACTCAAAGCAAGCTGCTCTGTACTGTGATAGCTGAGCAGAGACAGCCTTGGCTGTGCCTGTGCTTTGGATTAAAGCCCAGTTTTCGTACGAGTGTTTTTAATGGTGTATTTAAACCCAGTTTAGGGATTTTTCTAATTTCCACTTACTGTGCAGAGTTGCATTTGAATGTGACAGAGATGCTTAGGTTTTGGGGTTTTTTAATGCAGACTTCATCAGCATAATTTTCTCCAAGCTTCGAGTTAGGTGGTAACTGCAGTAGCCCTTAGTCATGCCAGTCTTCCCTTGTCTGTGTTTAGTCTTATCCTCTGGTTTTCTTCCTTTGCATTTTTTTCGGGCTGTAGGCTACTAGAGATGAGGAACACCTTTCGTTACTCCCAGAGCTTTAGCCAGCACAGCAAAAAAAGGATCAGCATACTCCCGTCTGCATTTAGCCTTGTCTTATGTTTGTTGCCCAGTAGAGAGGTTAAATGTGGAATAAGACCTTGCAAACTTTCATGCCGTTGGGTTTAATCCTTCTGCCACTTGCATCTTTATTCATATATTCACTGTTTTAAAACAGCAGAAGCTTGAGCTTTTTCCTTAGTGGTATTCCCTGGTGCAGTTGCTCAGGCAGCTTTAAGTCTCTAGAATACGTGATCGCACCAAAATCTTGGTAGCTATCAATGGTGATCTTCACCCAGACAGAGTCCTTAAACTTCATCACAAAAGCTGCTTAATTTGATTCTAGTGGATTCCTACTCTAGAGCCACAGTATCCTACACTTACATGTACTGTACTTCATTATCATACTTACTCAAATAATATTTTTTTTTCTCAGAAATTTTGTCTCCAACTTATACATGACTATACATTATTCACAGATATATTCGAAAACTTGTAATTTGGCTGCTTATAACCATTTGGCAGAAGAATGTGCAGTTCCCAGGTGTGGCTTTTCTTCTAAAACACAATGTAGTTGGCTCAACAGTGCTGGGCACTGTTGAGCAGCAGAGGTGTTTCCTAGCAGGCACAATTAGCTTTCTGAATTCAATCAGATTAGAAATGAGAGAAGAGCGTGGAATGAAGTTGGACTGCCTACCCTACAGGTAAATTGTTCTAAGTGTAACCTGTATATACTATGTGTCGAGGAGAGAGGGAACAGAATTCAGAATATTGCACTCGTTGGAGAATAGAGTGAGACCAAGTCAGTTTTAACCAGTGCAAGAGTTGGTAATGCAAGAACATGCACTAAAATACAGGAGGAGCGAAGACAAAGCTGTTGAGAGTTGATTCGAGCCCCTTTATGTCCTGTCATTCTGTACCAGGCACGGCTTCATGGTAACAGCTTAGTGCAGTGATATTCTCTTCAAAACTAAAACTGAAAAGAGAACTTAGCAGTTGCTAAAGTGCAAGAGAGATTTCACAAGCACACTGGGTGTTATCAAAATGCACTGAGATGTAACAATTGCTATTGAAGTTCCCCCTCCCTTCCATGTACCGCTCTCCAAGAAAGATATGGGAAACTCTTGAGGTGAGAAAAATATGCTGTTCATGCACTCCAGACAGGTTATACAGAGGAAATAGGGACTCTACTCACTTTGCAGCGGGATGATGAGAGTTCAGAAAAATGCAGAGATAGTCACAAGAAAGCCTGGCAAGAGGTGGTCAGAGAAATAATTGCAGCCTCCTTGGGGTAAAGCCCCCCGTTCTTTCTTGCACACACTGCATTTAACAAGTGAGATATAATCAAAAGTGTTGTCTACCTCTTCATCAGTTTGTGATTTTTCTCAGAGCTAAACTAAGCCGGATTAGGTCTGACTAAGTAGTGAGAGATAGGCCCTCAAAGCAAAGCTCCTCAAGACGTTCTTCCTGAAATTCTGAGGGAGTTTTCTTCCTCCTCTCTTGCAATTGCAGCACTACAAGTGGGAGCCCTAGTAATAGCAAGGTATCTAGAACCCTGGCTATTAAAGTTTTTTATGTCATCTTAACAACCAAATAATTATAATGCTATTAGCACCTGTAGCCTGGTGTTACCAGAGGTTGAGGTTAAATGATAGAAATCGAGAAAGAACAGTCCAGGGACACTCCTGACTCCTGATGCATTTTTATCCATCTAAAATAGGTCCTGACCCACAACTGGGCTGGAAATCTTGCTGGTTGTGTACAAGTTCTCCGCTGGCACAAAGCCAGCATCACTGCTTTTCTCATTGCTACTGTGATCAGTCCTAAAGTGAAGAGCAGCAGATTTGGTTACATGATTTGTGAATTATCAAATACTATGGTGATGGGGGCACGAGAAGCACTTCTGTGAATGATCACATTGAGACAGAACCCGTCGTGTCAGCATGTGGGCTGAACCAGGGGAGCATCCAGGGAGTGGTAAGCGAATACTGGGAGGTTTAAACATCTCTGCTCTTCTAATGTTGGAACAGTAATTAGGTCCAGACTGGATGGACGGATGGTTTTTAGGAAATAAAGTGGAAAGGCCCGGTATGGGAAAATTTGAGAAGCACAGCTCCAGGTACGTTGTTTTAATTACCGAGTTGGACTAGACTGATTTAAAACTCATTGTGTTATAATGCCTGGGAACTCTGCACCAGGTAATCAGGCCTTGGATGAGTCCCTCTTGAATGCATTGCTAAAAATGACAATATGTGGTTTATTGTCGCAGAAGCTATAGAGTAAATAAGCAGGGAACCTAAACTATTCAAGGCAGCCTGCCTGAGTCAGACTGAAAGCATTTCAGCTGGGCTGTTACAAGGAAGTTCCCGGGGTTGCTGACTGAACATGTCCTAAAGAACAGGCGACTTCATTCCCTGGGACTGCTTGCTCTGTGTGTTAAATTCACGTTTTAAAAAAGGAGATGCATGCACATGCACAGACAACACCTGAACAGGGAAAATGCTTAGTTTTCAAGTCTGCTTTCAGTTCTAAAGTATTAGTGTCAACATACAAGTTATCTCTATTCAACACAGTTTTCTTGGGCTTGCCCAGTCACAAGTCTTTGCATAGCTAGACAGAATTTTGGAAAGATTATTTTGCTTTCAAAAGCATTATCTGCCTTGAGATGATTAGTAAAATATATTGAAATTCAGTAGGCAAATCTCAAGAAATAGCTGATCTCCATATGCATTTTAATATGCATTTGGAGTGTTTGGGGTTGGTGGTGGTTTGGGTTGGCATCTGTACTGCCTTTGAGCAAACACAACCTAGTGCATCTGCTTTAGTCCAGTATTGTTGAGCGATTATAATGCGATGATGGCTTTTTTTTTTTAGCACAGCTTATGTCAGGAGACTCACTACCACACACACAGGATAAGGGCTGCTTCTCTCTAGTGCTAATGGAGAGACTACGCCTCTCGCTGTCACTCATCTTACGGCTCATGCTTGCTAAAAGTTATTTTCAAACACATTAACGAAATACTGTGAAATAATGTTTTCTTTTTCAAGGCAGGGATACATACAGAGTAAGTATGTGGGGGATGTAGTCCTTCAAGTGCTGCCTCTTCTTCACTTCCCCGGATTTGGAGGTGAGCTGGAACTGTGCCACTCGCGCTCAGATGAGGTAGGCTGTGGGCCTGCTACCCCTCCATTCCCCTCTCCGAGAGAGGCAGTTGAGTTGTCATGCATCCTTGCAGCTCCCGTTCTATGGTCTTATAAGAAGACACGATTGAATACTTGTCTTTGTAGTAGAAGTGCCTTCACCAGCATTTTTTTTTCCTTTTCTGTCTGTGTTTTTTTCTTCCTGCTGGTTGCCTTACACACAGTTGCTTTACAGATGGGAGTACTTTTGCAGGCTGGAGAATGTCACCTATAACTCATCTTCTGATTAGATAAGATACCTTGAAATACCCCTTAAAATATCCCAGTGTTGTTCATTGCTATTTATGAAGATAATTTATTAAATCCTGCATTTTAGCACTGATGAACTTAAGTAATTCCCTTACTCATATTTCTCTTACTTGTGACTTACATCAAGAAATCCTTCACTAGTGAATTCAGACAATGCGTAAAAGTAGGCTTCTAGCACAAGAGGGATGCTTGTACACAAGAACTAGTCTCAGATTTCATTAACACCTGGTTTGAATATCTCTTTGCTAACTTTGGTGTTTTTCCTTTTACAGCCTGCTTGAACAATGAATCATGAAAATATGACCTCCCTGATTAGTACTTCACTGAAATAGTAATCATAACATCACTTAAAAAGAAAGCACAGCAGTTTGATGCATGACCTTCAGATGCACACACTGATACAGGTTGTTTCCTGAGCCTCTGATTGAATCCTTGTGAGGAAGGCAAGTAAAAAATTATTTTATTGGCATATTCGGAGAACTACACTGCTTTTGTAAGATTATATGTTTGATATATTTCGTGACTACTTTTTTTTTTTTTAAATTGTCTGCATCTAGGAGACATTCTTTTATTATATAGATATGTCTCTGTGTGTGTGTGTATATGCATATATTTATATATATATATAACCAGTTTTCTGATGTGCTGAGGAGAGGAAGGTTAAGCTATCGTACTACCTGTCCTCATCTTCCTTCATAGTGTTTTAACCTATTGGTCAATTCCAGCTGAATGTGACAAAGTGGAGGAATACCAAAAGATATCAAATTCTTGTAAATGCCAAGAAAATGTGCTAACTGAGGATACCCTCTTAACAGAAAAAAGCTACATGGAGTAGATTGACCTTACAAATACTCCCACTGCAGCGAGTACTTCCAATGGAGTCTGAACTTTCTTGAACATTGAGGTGAGCCAACCTCAAAGTTCCTAGGAAATGAAGCTTTTTAACTGTGGGGCTTATGGGGACATCTGTGTTATAACAAATCTCATGTCAGAATTGTCTTAGCATTAAGCCAGATAATCACAAATATGTGATGGACTTAATTCACCTCAATATTAGTAATTAGAGCCATGTCCATCTTGGAGCATCCTCTATTTACTCCAAATCTAATACTGCAAACCACAGGGCAGTGCCAATTCATGTAATTTAAATACTGAGGTAATGAGGTTGCCCGCAGTAGAAAGGCTGTATTTTAGCTGCACTACAAGCATTTAGTAAAATCCGCCTTGGTATGTTTTTCTCATGGTTCAAAGAGCTTAGATAGCCTAACTCCTATCGGCTCTTCTCCCAATCTCCTAAAATCCCCAAGTGAAAACCTTCCTTTCTTCTGAAATACTCTTCTCCCTCACTGATCTAGCAAAGAAGCATTATCCGTGCTCAGTAGCTAGTTAGTAGGGTGATAAATGACTTGACAGGATAAGCTTTCTCAAGACACGTCATAAATGGGATAAGCCTTTGTTCTGAGGAAATCCCAGTCCCTCCAAAAGGCAGCCCATCATCCATCCCCCAACTGCTCTGTAGTCTGATACCATGCACTGTTCTCACAGAGCCCAAAGCCTGCAATTTTCAAAGCAGACTAAAAGTGAATTGAGAAATTTAACAAAATTTGGCTTTCTGATTCATTTAAAAATCCCAGCAGGTTTTGATAGACCGGCAACAGACAACACACTCTGTTCCCCATAAATACATGCAGCCATAATAGAAAAATCACACTCTCTTCCATTTATCTCCTGTTTCTCCAGGCTCCTATTTCTCTCGCAACAAGTTGTTTTCAGAAACCTAGAACCGAAGAATGCACTAAGTGCCGTGCATCACTGCAGCTATTTTTTTTCATGCACCGACACAAGACTTAACAGGTAGAAGCAGCTTTGCATGCTGGCTTTGTGCATATCTGTAATGCTAATGTTATGAAAGCATCCAGTAATTATTTATAGTCATGAGCAGTGTTCTGTATGTTCTAAAACACTGGTGCCTGCACCTCTGTGGCCTGCTTTGAGTTGAACTTGACTGTGTTTTGTGCTAGGGAGATTTGTTTCTTTGTTTTTGTTTCAGGGCTAAGACTGTTCTATGAATACAAATAATAGGGTCATTTTGTTCTTCGTGTTCATAGAAGTCTTTTGGCACTGGTCTACTTGCCAAGATAAATTGCTGATTTGAAAATACCGATACCATATCGCTCAGTCACTTGGAGGTTTCAGACCATTACATGGTATAATGTGTTCCTCTGTTAACATTTTGCTCTCCTTCTGTTAATGGGTAGATGTCAAATGCCTTTATCCCATACTACCAGAACGGCTGTGCAAACCAGTATGAGGACCAGTAAAACATCTGCCTGCATTTCTCTGCCTTCTCCTTCCACTGTTGTGTCCTCCAAGACTTAGGTCAGTGCCCTGCCAGGCTCCCAGTCCTCCTCTCCTGTGCTTCAGCCCCCTGCGACAGAGCACATATGCTCTGGTACCTCGCCCCAGCCAGCTGCCGCCTTTCTAAGCAGATCCTGCAGTCAGCCCACTGGCCTTCTTTTCTTTCTCTGGATGAGGATTTTCCAACCTTAAACCTTGCAGCCCACCTGCATAAAACTGATTCTCCCCCTGCAGCACTTTCATTGCCCAACTATTGGCCAGGCACAGCCCAGCCAGCGAGATTCATGAGATCCTTTATTCTGCTACCACTTCAGGACAAGGAGTTGATGCGTCAGGCATTGGTACTACATGTATATTGTACAGCTGGGTGACTGCAGCATTAACAAGATTGGAGCTTTATGGAATTAATTGGAATTTATTTCTGTGGTTTCTCAAATCACTCGGGTCCTCTCTTGTCATGTTCTGTATAATACAGACCACAAAATTTGTCAATGTAAGCTTGGTAAAGAGCATATTTTAAATAAATCCATAGCTTTAAATTATAGATTTAAAATTACGGAGAGTCTACTGCTTTACTTAATAAATTATTCAAATAGCTAAGTATGCTGTATTAAAAAGAGAAGTTAAAAAACCCTGAACAACAAAGATGCTTTCTTTTCAGTCTGAATTTGTCCAACTTCAGCTTCCAGCCATGGTATCTGGTTAGATTTTTGCCTGCCAGCTACTGGATGTCTTCTCTCTGTTTATATACGCACACAGCAAGCACAAGCCACCTCCTACTATTTTAGCATAATATAAGGTGCACTTTAGGTCTCAGGCATGTTTTGGGGTGTGGTACCAACCACAGCAGAGCAAGATAGCTGTCTGTTAAGCCTGCAAGCAAGACAATGGCAGAAGTTGAGGTGGCTGTAAACGCTCTCCCTAAACATGGATGATGCTGTGATAAAACCACAGTGGAATTGTCCAGTCTTGCATTAATTTTCTAAAAACAAATATGGCATTGACAATTGTTGAAGGTGATCTTTTCCTCCAGCCATTTGGCACTGGGCTTGGGTGCTGTATAAACATTACCTGCTGTGATTTACATAAACAGTTAGGCAAGCACCATCCTTAATGAGTGAAAAAAACATACATGCCTTCAGTGGAAACGTTTATATTGCCAAGTACTGTAATCACTAGTATGTGTTTGTACCATAGTAATATTTAAAGGTCTACGGAGGACTGGTGACCCCAATGAAAGTATTTATGAGTGTGCCCCAGGAACAGCCTGTCTGGACATGCTCAGGGGCAGAATAAGCTCATTCCTGACATAACATGACACCAAACACTCTTGAGTATTCAGGTGACTCGTGATTTGCACGTGTGAGAAGGCATGGCCACCAGCTGCACTTGGAGCTGTGCTTGCTGGCCCACTGTAGAGAAAGACAGCTGAGGGCAGCTGAGAAGCAGGCTGTGAAATACAATATGGGCATACTCTTGCAGGTGCATCACAGATTTGAGGTCCCTGACCCCAAAGTATGAAAACCACAACTCCCATGCTGAGATTTGTACATAGACTTCACACTTCTCACTACGAACTCTTCTCTTAACTTGAGTAGATGTGCTCTCTGCTCTGAAGTTAAGCATGTATGTACAGCGTGCAGGGATGGTGTTCTAAGCACAAATCTGCTCTGGAGGAAGTAAGCAATTTTTCCTCAGCATAGCATCTAAGACACAGTTGTGTTTCAGGGCTGGGAGGGCTTTTTAGATTCCCAGAGCAGATAAAACAGCTGGTGAAAGGCTAACACACAGAAAATACATGGCTTATGTACTTTGTGATTTCTTTTCTTAGCACAGTCTCTATCACCAAACAGTTCACTTAGTGTCATGATAATGGGTTTCAAAACTGGGAAAAAAAAAATTAAAAAAAAGATCTTAGTATATTACGGTTCACAGCATGGAGTTAATTCTCTGTATGGCAGTGCGTATGTTCTAAGACAGCTTTTTGGCAGGTAAAATGTGTGTCTACAGTCAGGCCTTTGTCCATATAATTCAAGTAAACTTCATGTAAAGAAAGAAATATTTGCGAGAAAAGGAGTGCAGAACATAAACAGCTAAATTTTGCATTTTTCCAGCATTAGGGTAGTAACTTATGTATCTGATGATCAAATCCCATGCACTATTGTTACTCGGATTGTCGTTTCAATTGGTATTGATTTTATGTTTGTTAATTCTGGGGTGCCCAAGCTGCAAGACCAAACAAGCCTTGTGTTCAGTAACCCCACGTACAAACACAGATCCTCTACAGATTTGCAGAATAATAGCCATTTTGAAAATATGGGCATCTCATCTATTCTCTCTCTGTTGCAGCAACATTAGAAAAGCCAAGTATCTCAATCATGAAAACCATCTTTACTTTGCAAAATACCAGTTCATATACAGGGTCATTAGCCTTGATTGATCATTAGGCATGTCTATAGCACATGTCACTACCAAAGTACAAATCAAGTATTTCTGGTTTGGGTTACTATAAATCAGCTTTTCCGTACAGTCGTAAGTCACCAAAGAGTAATATATGTTATTAATCATTTACTTAAATACGTTTGTAGCTCAAAGCCTACATTTTGCTGATTCCGAAAAACCATTAGGAAGTATTCCAAACATTTCTTGATTTAATGCTAACTAAAAATATCTCATCCTCAGATGAGCACAGTGGGATGTCAAGGGTGAGAATATTTGTCCTGGACATCCGACATGAATCCATGTTCCTTACGTATGACCTGGGTTCCATGGAAAATACAATTCCTTTCTTGCCCTCTTCAGAATAAGTTGCCTTAGCTTTCTTAGATCACTCCTAGGTGGTTTAAAAACTGTCAGTTTTTGTTGTTGACTGAAATCTGCTGATGATCAGTGAAAAATCTCAATCACCTTTCCTTTTATATGTTTACTTGGTTTACTTACCTAAAAAAAAGTCTGAATAACTTCGACATTTGAAAATTCTAGGATTTGGGAGGGGGGAAGGGAAGCGGTATTTCAAAAACAGAAAACCAGTTCAGGAAATTCCAGTCAGCTCTGCTCCTTGGGCCTGTGAGTCTAATTAGCACTTCCAGTTGGCCAGATTGTTGCTAAGAAGGTAGTTCTACATAGCTCGATCAGTAATCTCAAAAATGTTGATCACCTCAGGATTTGAGAACCAAACCAGCTTAAATGGAAGAATCTGTAAATTAAATATCAATACATTCAGGAATAAGCCCTTTACTTAGAAACCTGATAATACTTCTATCAGCTATTTTGCTTTTACTAAAACATTTACATTGAAAGGCTTCACCAAATTACATATTTTTTTCTAATCAGTTTACTTCATTAGAGTAGTTGATAAACAGAGGTCACAATCTTGACTGGTGTTTGAAAGCCTCACCGATCCTTCCCTTGAAAGGTTAATTTAAAATACAGAAAATGGGCCACCTTCTTCTCTCTTGGTAGTTCTGTAATAAAAGGTTGATTGTTCAATCAGCAGCATTCAATTATTTTGCTTCTGATGTTATCTACATGTAAAAAAATCTAGCTGAGCTCAGATGGTCCCTGCAGGCTTTCCAGTTCTAGCCTTCAGTGCAAGGATGCAAAACAAAATATTAGAGCTTCACAGTTAACTTTCAAAATGTAAAGTATTATGTTGTCACGTTAAAGAATGAAATTTGCTTCCTGGAATATCAGTGATATAGAAAAGCTTCTGGAGTGTTTGCCCTTTTTTTAGTGAAACTCATTCTTCGAATATGTTTGCCGGAGAAAAATGTGCTAACCGAGGAAGTCAGAGTGGCAGCCAGTGTTCAGAGAAGTTGCCCAGAAATGTAGCCATCCAATTCTTGTTGAATTATTCATGATACTAGACCTCTACAACAGACATTGAAAACTTATGCTATATTAATAGATTTAGTATAGTTGAAACAGAAAACAAATGTTTCCCTATCTGTGTTTTTGTTTTTTTCTTCCACGGGACCTGGGATGCTCAAATGATAGATGTGCAGACCAAAAGCAATGAAATTTATTGCTTTGATTGTGATGGTTGAAAGAAACAACACTGACCTCCAGAAGTTTAGAGAGCAAAATAAATACAGAGTTTTAGCATTATGCATCAAAACCGAGACCACTGAATAACATCCTGGAAACACGGTGAGACTATACATGCAGTGTAAAATAAATCGGCTCTCAACGGGAAAGTGATGTGAATGACCCAAACCACTTTGAAATTTCTGTTAATTCTGCTATTGGCATGAATTTTAGCCCCACATTTACTCACTTTTACTTACTGATCTTATAGGTGGGAAACTGAAAAGGCAAGAGTCTTTCAGAGGAGAAAATCAATGCTGTTATATTACAAAGGATCCTCACGAACAGCAACAAGGGCATCTCAAAGCGACTCTGGCATTGGAAGGAAGCTTGGCAGTCCTGAACAATCAGATAAAGCACTTTTTATTTGCAAGCCAGTTGAAGCAGGTCATTAAACACACCAGTGCACAGATGTGTTCTGTTCCTTCAAAATCTCAGCTCTTATTTAAGAGAAAGGGATAAAATAGGAATGCAACCAATATAGAATGTTGGTAACTCCACAAAAAATGATGGTTTTGCCAAAAATGTAAAATTCCTCATTCATGATTGAGATGATGTGTTAAATGGCTTGAGTGTGTGCTTTGATAATGGTCTTTTTTTTTTTCCTCCTCACAAAGAAATGGTATGATCTGTATATCGTATCACGCTGAGTGGCTGGCATCTCATTCTGATGACCTGCAGTTCAAGTTTGCAAAACTCTGCCCTGTTTCTTCTGCCATCTTAAATAAAAAAGTCATCAGTGCCTATGAGTACGCGAAGGCTCCACAGTGCCCAAGCCAAGATGCACATTCCAAGAAGCACATGGAGCCTGTGCTGTAACTCTCTTACGCTGTGAGTGGAGGCACAATCATGCATGAGAAACAGTTCCTTTGGTAATTCACGTTTCCCCTATTTCTGGGAGAAACTCTGCTATCATCCTCCTCCCTCCCCAGCTGATTCAATCCCTTGCTGAAAGGTAATACTGCAAAATCCATCCTTTTTTAGCTGGTAGGAGAGCAGCAGTAAACAATTCGAGGACAATAGCCACCAGACACATGGAAAACACTTCATTTTTACTGAGCTGCCACATGCAAATTCTTTGCTAACGAGAATTCCTGAACATTGAAAAAAATAATCTACTTGCTTACTGTTGAAACACCATAATTTTTGTGGAATGGAAGATCACTTTAGAAGCTTTAAATGACCTGGAAATTATTTTTTTTTTTTAAAAGGTGATACTTTAGACTGGAAAAGTACTAAAAAAATATAGGTTAGGGAACAGCTCGACACTGTTGGGTAGTAGGCCAATAATGACCTCATAATTTCCATTTCCAGTGACTTTCATGGCTTTTAAAAAGTCTTTTGCATCATGGAGACTCTTGGTTGTTTGGCAGATCCCAGCTAAATCCCCATTTACCAGCTCTGAGAGGGCTGTGGTGTCTCCTAGCCTCTTGTTCCCTGCCTGCGGCACTTTGCCTCCCAACCGTGTGCCACTGATGAGCGATGGCAGCCAGTGGGGACAACAACCCGCAGCGCCAGCTTGGAGACGTTGTCTGTCAACCTCTTGTCTCCTGTCAATGTTTGCTGCCCATGGAGCCAGGGGTGACAGTCTAGATGGACAATGATGGCAGATGGCTGGGGTTGGTCCCCCAAAACCGCGCTTGCCCATGAGGCTATGGGATGGTTTCCCACGGGGTGTTTTTCCAGAGAACGGCTGGCTCGGCTTGGCTCCTCGCCCGCAGTGGAAGTGGACGTGGTCCCAAGGCCTCTGTGTGTATAAAAGTCCGGGAGCTCAGGTGATGGTTTCTGAGGGGCCCGCGTTGCCCCCTCAGCGGGCCCTTCCCTAGCGCTGGGGATCCCCCGCACCACCAACCCGGGCCGGCGTCCCCCACACCGGCCGCGGCGGCCGATTCCCGGCGCCCCCCCTCCGCGGGCTGCCGGCCGCCCCGTGAGGAGGCGGGCTGCCCCGCTCCCGCCCCGGGGGCAGCTACGGGAGGGCTGGGCGGCCTCCCGGGCGGGCGGCACCCCACCGGACCCGCCTCTCTGCCCGGGGCCGGGCGCCGAGCACCCTCCCCCGCCGCGCTGAGGCGAGGGGCTGCCCGCCGCGCCGGGGCCACACAAAGCGGTGCGCGGCGGCGCCTTTCCCGCCGCCCCTCCGGCGGCAGCCGCCCCTGCCTCCGCCCCGCCGCCGGGCTCGGGGCTGGTCGGGAGGCGCGGGGCAGCCCCGCGGCGCCGACCAACGATGGAGCCGCCGTCGCCGCCGCCTCAGGAGCAGCCGCCGCGCCCTCGCTCCCACACGGTCACCACCACCAGCAGCTCCTTCACCGCCAACCTGTCGGCCAGCTCCAGCACCCTCGCTTACGACAGGGAGTTCCTGCGGACCCTGCCCGGGCTCCTCATGGTGACCGAGATCGTGAGTGACCCCGGGCAGGCGGCGGCCATGGAGGAGCCGGGCCGGGGGGTGGGCGGGGGGGCGCCGGCCCGGCGCAGGGCGCTCAGCCGGTTTTCGGGTCACGGCTGTGGAGAGTCCCCGCTGCGGTTTGGAGGCTGGGCTCTTTCCCCTCAGTTTCATCACTTGGTGCGGCTTCGGTGGGTGAAGCGGAGGGAAGGGGCGGCTTGGAAACGGGCGGCTTTGGGGGGGGACGACACAGCGCTCCCGCCGCCGCGGTCTGGACAGCTGCAGAAGCGGTACAGGGCGCACCCAGCGCCTGGGTCTCCCGCGGCGTTGGCGGGATCATCGCCTCTCGTAGCGGAAAAAAAGAAGTTTTGGCAGATCGGGAACTGACTTTTGGAGGCTTTTCTTTAACTGCATTGGTTGTATATGCTTCGTACTTTATAGCGCACAGGTAACAGTGACGTGCGAGTTCATCAGGCAACTTATCTCCGTTTTGCAGGTCAATAAAAAACATTTCCTTATGCTCTTAGTGATTAGATACACCTGTGCAGAGCAGGATATGAACTGACACCTTTTGGTTTTTGGTAGCGATTTTATTTTTTTGCAGGTACTTTATAAGGTGTAAACGACTGTATGGACGGCCAGGCAGCACGGGGTTCAGTCGCTTGTCGTAGTGGTAGGCAGCGGAAAGCACGACGCTGGGATCCCTCTGCGGGCCTGCCCACTCTCGGTGTGTTAAGCGATAGATACTCAGCATCTCCGCTTAAAAACCACATGTTTCTTTTAAGTCCGCTCACCTACACTATTAATAGTTGAGGAACTCTTTAAGTTGGTTGCCCCAACTAATTTTTTGAGCTTCCTGTGCGATGTTTTTGCTTTGATGATGCTGGAAGGATTAACATATCTGACCAGATTCATTTTCAAGGCTTGAAAACATTGTGCTTCACAAGAGCAGTGGAATGACTGTTGTTTTCTCTTGACTTCAAAGTTAAAAATAACCAAGCAAAGCTTCAGGCTGACGTGCAGTGTAGGACCTCTGGCAGGAACAGTGCCGTAGGAGAGAGGATGCGCACTGAGATGCCAGCTACCAGCTGGTACCTTGTATGCCAGCATGGTTGGGAGTTCTGGTGATCTTCAGTAGGTAGGTGATTGTAGGCTTGTTTCAGTTGTTAAATACAGGGGATGCTTCCCTGTCAAAGTTGTGGTAGATCTGTGAATAAAGGAGTCTTCGTTTTTGAAAGAAAAGCTGCTTGCTTTTCCACTCTTTTTCAGTTACTAATTATAGCATAATTATAAACCTTTATTGTTCTTTATCTGAAGAGTGATCCCACTGTAGATTGTCAGAGAGGTGCCCATGGCTTTTTCCGAGCCCTGCTGGAATGTCGTATATTCAGCCTGGCTGCAAATACTGCATCAGCTGCACTTATATTGAGCTACATGGCCCCAGGGCGTGGACAGACTCTTGCTTACTCTTTGTTAGAAGTGTGCCTTCTAGTTTGTGTTGACAGGTGATGATATTTGTGTAGCTTACCTTTCTAAACAGTGATGATGGTTTTTAGGGGGACTTTGTTTCCTATCAGCCATTCCTGACTCCTGGAATAATTATAAAATGATTCTTCAGCCACCATTTTGACATGCTTGAGTCCATTAATATTGACATTTAGAGCCAGCTTTGCTTTAAGTTTCATAAGTACTTGAGAACACATTTACCAGCTTCAGAAAGACCCTCAATGCTACCTGGCTTTTTAGGCTAGTGTAGAGTTGTGTCTGCACTACCGCCTTCCATGTATGTATTTTTATTGATCAACAGTGTGAAGATGTGCAGTTCCTGGCCAACTTAAAGGAGCTGACAGAAGTCTCTAATACAGATGAACTTACACTGGTTTGTGATGATGTATTTGAGAGAATGGAGGACAGTTTTAATAGGAAGTTGAAAGCCATAAGGCAGGTATTGCTAGATACTGCCTTTGAGGAAATACTTCTGGTTTGTAACCCCACTTATTTTAAAGCAGGTAGAGTAGCTGTTCTTCTGTGAAATTCAAGGAAAAGAAAAACATATTAGTGAATACCTTGATATGGAATTAACTGAAATAAAACCAGTTATTAAAATCAAATAAGTGAGTTTATATGTGTGTGTGTGTGTATATATGTTTGGCATAGGTTTTGGTCAAACCTTTTCCACCAGTGCTGTATGTTCTTTTTTTTCTGAGAGAAAATGTGCTTTAAGAGAGCATGACTAGCTTTACACAAGATCTCTGTTTCAAATTTGGCTGTACATATTCAGCAGTAATGGAGTTGAGTACCCTAAATCAGTCAGTTCCTGCTTGTTCTGATCATCCTATATATATAAAAGTTGTGGCTTACCTGCACAGATTGGCTCTTCAGGATATTTCTGACCCTCAGTACTGATCCCCCTGCCCACAGCACTATCCTTCTGCTAAGGATTTGCAAACCTGTAAATGGGACAAACTCATGTGTGCCTGTATTTCAGTCTCAGGAGTTTGCAGCCTGACAGATCGTTTTTGGTCTAAGCACCAAGCAGAAGCTTGTGCACCAAGTACAGCAGCTGTGGTAAGAGCATACCTTTGCTTCTGCTGCCCCTGCTCTGGAGACACCTGTGAGATGGACAGGGAAGAGGACTGTTTTTAGTAATATCTGTTATCACTGCAGCTACTCATCTGCCAGACCCTGTGTTCATTAGGATGCTATGTTAAAGCTAAGCTAGGGGTGTTAAACAACAGCGCTAAATGTTCTGAGAGTTTGCACCGTGGGACTGCATAAATATTTGATTATTGCTGCTGTCAGTCAGTGACATGCATGCAGCAAGAGGAGTGCAGAGTGCAGTCTGTGACTCCTGGCTCTGAAACTGGAGCTCTCTTCTCTGTTATAGGCAAAGGGCAAATCTGTGTTATTCTTCAACCAAAGAGAGTGGAAAAGCACAAAGTTACCACATCAATTAAATATTTCAGTCCTTTAAGTGAGGGATCTTGATCAGGTTTTGCTCTTACCTTCCGAATTTGGATACTGTGAAGATGAATTAACTGCTCTGTGGATTTCCACATGCATTGGTAACCAGCCTACTTCTGCACTGAGGCTGTGGTTTAATGGCACAGTAAATTCAGCTTAATGATTCCTACTAAGAGATTCTTTGCAATGCTGCAAAACACTGGTCTGCTATTAACTCAGTCTGCTGTTTCCAATTTGTTCAAAATGAGTTAGCTTTATAAAGACAGGTTTTATGATGGAACAGGTATTATCTGTCCGTTACGTAGCTGCTTTAAAGCCAGCATAAATCTGGGATGAGATTGACTGTGCATATTCAGCAGTAATGGAGTCGCGTACCCAAGCCTGGTTGAGCTTAATTTTGTAATGCCGTTTGGTCTAGCACTGCACACATCTAGTATGAATGAACACAGAACCACAGCCTGAAGTGTAGGCTCAATTACCTGGTGCTGACAGATTTCCATTGCCTTCTGCCTCTGCCTCTGTGACTAGAGAGCGTGCAAGGTTGCCTGCCACTTACTGGGAAAGAACTGGGGTCAGTTTATTTCAGTGCAAAGAGCAGAATAGAAAATGCCACTGGATTTCTGAGAGGCCTTTGGGAACTGGCATAAAACACAGCTTTGGTGTGTGGAAGCTTATCTAAATTACTTATATACAGAAGTAATGATGCTTGCTGAACAGGGCAGGGGCTTCTGACTCAGGAGGCTTGAATTCACTGGCCTTAGTTGTCCAGTCACTACTGACAATGAATTTATCTGCATCTCTCTAACTTCTCTGAATGACTTCTCTGTTCATGGAATATAGATACAAATCTTTGTAAGGCACACTGAGAGCTGTTGGTAAAAAGTAATATATAACACGTAAATGGTGTTACATAGTCTTTAATTCAGATGTTGATCACCTGAGTTGACACTGCAGTAAAAATATATCCCATAGAAGATAATTGATACTTATTCCTGTACAAGGAGGATTTATATTTTCAAAAGAAGCAAGTATAACAATTTCCAGCGATGTCTTTTGAGTGTTTCTTTTCTGTACAATGATAGCCCAGAAAGACTATATATTTGTCTTCTTGGGAATTTTATGGCCAAGATAAATGATGGGTAATGATACCTTCTCAGAGCTTTAAATCAGCTTCTGAAGTCAAGCATTATGGATCACTTTGCAGAAGTGGAGAGTTTTGTGGTTGCTATGGATGTAGTTATAAAAATATTTACTTTCTAGCAGAATGACATTGATTCCTTCAGACTGTTGCTTCACACCAGTATGTTGCTAGATACAGTCTCTCATAAAACTTGCCCTACTAATTTTAAGGCTTGTAATGGCTATTTGTCCTTAATAAAAACACATGCTACATAGCTTGGAAAGGTTTGGAAGGTTGTTATGCTGCTGCTGCAAGTGAAAGCTTGTGATGGTGTAAATTCTAGTAAACTGTAATTACAGTTGCATTTCTTCATGCTATTCTATGCAGCTTATTCTTTGAGTGAAATGCTCATAATAAGACACATACTTGAAATAGAAGCCTGATAGGGGGTTATTTACATTATTGGCACCACATAAAATTATGGTTTGAAATTGCATTTATGGACAATAAAAGTAATTTTGATCACTATTTCATTGTTTTTCAAATGTAAGACCTTTGAAGGCTTAATTGAGAAAAGAAATCTTGTTGAATTTGTTTATTCTAGTAGAGTGGTGAGCTTCAAAATATTAAATAGACGTTGAAAGTTATGTCAGATTTAAGATATTGAGGTTACCAAAACCAGAACAACTGGACATGTCCAAATGTTTGTTCAATAGGCTTTCCTTCATTTTTTTTTTCCTAAGAGATGCATCAAAATCTTCTACAGATATTCAGATTTTGAATTAAGTTAGCAATAAAATCATAGAAATGTTAAGAAAAAGAGAAGTAATACAGTGGGACCACCTACTGTGAAAAAGCTAAAAGACAAAAATTATACTTAATTTTTTAAAGCTCTCCTTGCATTGACCTTTTTCTTGTAGTCTTATGCCCTCTCTGACTGCAGATCAGAGTTTTGTGCATAGATCCCATGCTCTTCCTGCACCCCCAGTTCTTGGACAGACCTCAGAAACACAGAGGGAGTTTCATAAAGGCCCTTTCCTCACCTGAGTAGGAGCAAGACTTTCTCTTCTATCAGGAACTTTGGAGATTTTTGCCTGTTTTTTTTTTTTCTTCTTATAATGCAATTTTTACTCCAGTCATAGCATGTCTGCTTACATGTAGTTGACAACACTGAGGCACCTTCTAATGTGTTGAACAAGTGCTTTGCCTAGAGGAGGTGTATGTAAGCATGGTATTAAAACGTTTCACTTTGAATTACTGAGTGAAAAGAAGTATCCTGTACCAGTCCGGCACTTCATCCAGTAGCTTCATCTTCTTGTGCATGAATAAGAACACACAATATAAAGTCTAAGCTCTCTCCTTTGCTCTTGATCAGACAAAACTCTCACTGAAGTCAGGTTTCTGTTCTCCCTTTTTTAGGTGCTGTTGTTCCATCGCTAACCCTTAGTGTAACTATCCTTAGTGTAGTGGATGCACACATCTATATGATTTCCATCTTCCTCTAGGATCATATTGTTGTTTAAAGTTCTGTTTCCTTAAAGGTCTTTGATTTCCTGGACAAGATCGGGGTGTTTCCTTGGGAAAAGAGAGCTCTTTGGGGGACACAAGAAAACAGAAGGTTTGGAAAGTGTTGTCTGGAACATGTTCCAAGTGCAGATAGAAACAGTATTAGGACTGACACGGTAAGAAGGTGAAAATGCCTCTCAAACTGAAAGCAGATATTTTACAAAAGGTCAAAAATGCAAAATATTCTCAATACCTCAAGGTTAAGGTAGAATATGTATGAAATGTCATTATCTCTTCATGAGAAGAATGCTTTAAAGACATACTTAAACATCAACTTTGTTCTTGGGTGGATAGTGAATATAATATAATTCCTTCTTCCTCACCCCCCCCCCAACTCTAGAAACCAATTTCTTTCTTTTGTACCTACAAAAATTCTTATGCAAGCCAAAGCTAATTTTAAATAATTTTTTTGGCCTTCGTAACCTATGTCTGTGTGTTGGTGAAATGTGCAGTCCTCCCATTATTCCTGATGGAATCGGTACAGCTTCCTAGGCGCTTAGCTTTAGCATGATGCTGTGGCTGGGTGTGTGACTCATAAGGATTAGTGCTGAGGCTAAAACCATCATGGTCTGAGGACAAAGGTCGATGATATAGTTGGAAAGAGATTGGGACTGCATCCCTGAAAACTGCCTTTTTCCAGCTGTGCCAGCTGGTCCAGGAAAAATCATATGGAAGACATTCCCCATCCTCGCCCCTCACCCAGAAGTCCCACATCCCTGGGTAAATGTACTATGGGAACTGAGTTGCTTGTGAAGACAGTGGTATTGTCAAATATAGCAAATGATGGAGATACTTGATGCTATGTTTTGTCCTAAAATAAATACAAGTCCTGGACTTGTCTGTGTCCCTTTTCTCTGTGACTGTTGGTTTGGTTTTATTTTGTTTTTTTTCCCCCTCCTCTCATGTTATATTCTTTTTTTCCTCTTTCCGCACTGGGATTCCTGCCTTCTCCTTGGAATGATTTATTACACACTGTTAAGACCTCAAATTAGAGGATCTTAAAGTACTGTATGCCTATCTAAAAAAAAAAAAAAAAAAACATTTTCCATGCCAGGTATGATGAAGAGGTGTATTTGCTGGCAGTGTAGTAGGAATGCAAGCAGGGAAAGGACAAAGACAAAAAGGTTAATTGACTGTAAGTCACACAAGACTCTTGCAAAATCATAAATGGCCCCCAAATTTCTGACTCTTAGTCTTAACCATTAACGAAGTGCTTCTTCTACAGCAAGAGCAGATGCCTTTCACTCCCTGCCTTAGGGTGCTGGGAGCACTCCTGCACGCCTGGGGAGTCTGCAGATGTGTCTGCTCTGTCCTGTGTCCTGCACTGACTGTGTAGCAGTAACAGGCAGGCTTAGAGCAGCAGTGTGTTTCAAGGATTCTTCTTAAAAATTGAATTCTCAAAACCACAGAAAAATTCTCTTAGGGACTCTCAGTCCTTCTGAATGGGCAGCGTAGCAGCAATTATGATGTGCTGCCCTTGTTTGGCGAGTGCCTTCTCATTCAGCCTGCTGTTCTTTCCTGTTCTCTCCTGAGAATAATAGTGCCATATAGTCAGTTTCTAATAGTCCTGCTTTTATTTATATATATATATATATATGTATGTATGTATGTATTTTTTTAGCTTTTTTTTTCTTTTGGATAAAGTACATATTGTAACAGTGTAATATTTCAGCACTTGTTCCTGTGTCAACTCCAGAAAAGCAGGAGAAAGTGTGACCAAGCCCTCTTTTCTAGGGTCAAATAGCAAGTAGATGTTAGCGTCCATCAGACCTTTGGCAAGGTAGTTCTGTTCATGTGGCCCAAGCCAGTTCCTGTGGAAGCTGCTGGCACCGATTCACCTGCCTCTGAAAGGAGTGGCTGAGGTGTAAGACTGGTAAAACTCCAGTGAAGGAGGGACTGAGTAAGGAAAGAATCAAGTCACTGCTTTCAGTGGGAGCTGGGTCTGGTCCAGGGAAGGCTTGGTGTTAAGCTTATGATAGTGAACTGAAAGAGGGCTGGGGTCTCGGTTCCACATTTATTAGTACTGGATCCAGGCTTTGCCAGATCACTTCACTACACGGACTTGGATCGGTCCTGGGCGTGACTGCATTTTTGCCAAGTTAGAGCACAATATTGAGTGTTTTCACTGTTTGTTTTTGCAAGGTATGGGTGTGCAGGTGACGATGATGCAACCACAAGTTTGCCGAGACAAAAATCTTCAAAGCAAAACAAAAACAATTTCAACAAATTGGTATCATTAGAGGGATGCTGTCCCAGCAGTTTGTTCTGGGCAGCTGCAATGTTTCTGGTTCAATATGAGATGCGCTAAAATCAGATTTTGTAGAACTGAGGTGAACTAAGTAAGCATGGTAATAATCAGCAAGATGTTGTTAGTCTTTGGATATATCATAATCTAGTTACAAAGAATAAATATATTGAAAAATGCTAGGTAGGACTGGAAAGAGGCCATGTGGGGAAAGTAGCTTCTCTGATCATACCCGAGTAGTTGCTCCTTTTGTTTAGCTGATGGCCTGATGTGCACAACTTGAAAGGAAACCTGTCAAGAACCTCTGCTTCATACATGAAAACAAGAGTGGTTTGTATCAGCAGCTTTAAATGTAACTGCTGTGTCCAGGCCTGGATTTAAGTACATTAAAGGTGACACTGTTTCACACAGACTCCATTTATTTAGCCTGGAAGCTGTACAGCCGCTAACAGGGTCCCCCCCTCCCCCCCTTTTTTTTTCCTTTGTATGTGTGTATAGTGATTACATGAAAGAGTCCCTTTAATATGTATTTTAGCATCTTTTCTCTTCATTCAACAGTAGTGCTGTTCCCAAAGCTGCAGCTCCTGCCACAGCTAATAGCCGAACGTGGCAGTGCAGTTTTGAGAAGAGTATGAGGAACCATAGGAGAAATTTAAAAATGGAGGCACAGAGAGTGTTGCAGGCAGGAATTACGCATTAGGGGACAGGGGAACAGGCAAAAAAGCCTCCAACAAAAGGAAAACCTCTGAAATGTGTCTTTAAAATGACACTTCATCTGATAAAATCAGCCTTGTAGGGCACTGCACTGTAGGGCAGACTCTGAGAAGGATCAGGTGAGGGAAGGGCAAGTCCTGGTTGGATGCCTGCTACTACTGCTGTAGATTGGAAAGCATAAAAAAATGCACAATTGTCCTCAGCAGGCTCAGAGCACAACTGTGATACGTGCTGGGGACGGTGGTGCTTTTATTCAATCCTTAGAGGGGGTAAAAAAACGCCCAAGAATGACAGCATCTGCTCTGATTTGGTTTTAGTTTAATTTCTCAACCACGATTTACCGTGCTGCCAGTAACATCATATACGCTGTTTCAAAGAGCTTGCGTGTGTATAGGCACATACAAAACCATTAAAAAAATATTATTGTAGCTGAAGGCCTTGGAAATTAAGAAGCACCAGAATTGATGTTCACCCTGGCAGTGTTGGCTTGGTATTGGATTGTGTGCAGACACTGGAATGCAGTCAAAACCTGCGTGATCATGTTATTTTTGTCAAGAAACTTTTGTCACTGTCGTTGCACAGGAGAGTTTTTCTGAGAGTTACTGGGATATTGTGCATACAGCATTGGAGGAAGGCATCTTATGAGTAAGGAAAGGGATTGTTCAAAGAGAAAGGATGGTCTCCTGGCTAATTGCTTCCCTGGAAAATCTGATTCTTAGCTTCTGCTTGCACTAGCGTTCCTATGGGATGCTAGATAAAGCAACTAAGCCTGGCATTTCGTTGTGCTGGCTTTTCTCCTTGTTTTCTAGATCCCCAGCTTTGGGTCTGAGATGCAAAAGAAATGATTATTCACAGTTGTAGCTGAAGTCAGTAGGAGCTATGTTCTGAGGAGGCAAAATGCAGCGCCACGTTAAGTGCTGTGGGGAAAAAAGTTTTCCAGTGAAATTTGGCAAGAAGTACTTTTGACCTTAATTTTAGTGCGCTGTCTGTAAAATTGGGATACCATACTTCTTTATCTCAGAGAGATGTGTTTAATGGTTTACTGATGACCTGTGAGATAATTCAGATAACAAAGTATTTTTAAAGAGCCCGTGTGGATACAAAGCCCTGAGTTGCACAGCTGGGAACAAGTCTGCAGGCCACACAAGTAAACAAGGAGAAAGCAAAACAGTGGAAGGCATTAGTTCTGAAGAAAGCTCTCCCTTCTGTTGCTGTAGGCAGGTGGTGGTGTGGGGAAGGGGAAAGTACGTGATCATGTAATTACAGACTGTACCATAATGTATGCTTAACTAATGGTAGAATTAAGATGTGTGAAGAACTTTATTTCCAGCATTGTTGCATACCTAACAGAAAGTATTTCAACATATGTTTGTGCCTGTCTCTCTCTTGTATACTCTCCTCCCTCTTTGTCGCAAGTCCTATTTTTCCAACTCTTTTAGTTGCAGTTTGTTTTTTTTTTTTTGTCCCTTCATTCCTTCAAGCCTTCCTTGCTCAGCAGCTCAGGGCAACTTGCTGAAGGCCTTTTTTGCACGATCTTCATCCAGACTGCTCTTCTTCAGGCTTGACACAGATAATCAACATAGAAGAATAAGAATTTGGTACAATGGGGTCTTATGAAAAGGTGTGAAGCAACTGAAAGAACAGGCTCTGCTCAGTATGAGACATCCATCTTTAATGGTTTCATACAGCTGTAGGTGGACAAAACTATGAAAAATACTGTAGTATTTTAGAAGAATATTAGAAATACTTCTAGTGATACAGTGATTTAGGAGGTTGTTGGTGAATATTGTGACATGCTTTGGTTCTTGCATTGTGGCAGGTGCTTTCTTTTATTTAAACAAATGCTTTTGGCTGAGCCGTAGGCATAGAGCAGGTTGGACGGACTTGTTTTTTGTCACACCTTCCACTATCATGACCTTAATGAAAGATTTTAGAAAAAGGCTGAAAAGTTCTTCAATATGAGAAATTCAGGATACATGGAAAAGCAGGATCTCTGTTGGGATTTCTGATTTATATTTCAAAGCCTCGCTGTGTGCATAAGCCATGTTCATTGGACTGTGCAATACAGTTACAACACTTATTTACTACTGTGGATTGCCGGTTGACCTCCAAGATGAAAATATTTCTCCTTCCCTTTGATATTACTAAGATATAGCACAGTACAAATGAATACAGTATTGGTGTTCTTTTCTCCAAATGCACAGGAGTTGGGCTAATGTCAGAGTCTGGATGCCATATAAAATTCCTATTGGACAGAAAGATAGTTGTCATTGAGAAACCACTATATTTAGTTTCTGAAAACCACAATCCTTATTTTACTGTTTTGAGTAGATTCTTGCATTAATGAGACTTGACTTTAAAAGGCAGTGTGCAAGAGGAAAGTATTTGACCTACTTGAAGAGATGGGTTCTCTTGTGGTGTATTTTCTGTTTGAATTATGACCTCCATCTGAAGATGTATAAAACCAGTTTTGAACATATTACACAGGCCTATAGACTATAATTGAATGATGAGATTTACCAAGAGTGGAATAACAATAGACAACTTTTTATGTTACTAATTACATCTTCATTGTCTATTTGATATATTTAAAAGAATTTTCCCTCTTTATCTTCTCAGCAAAAAGGGTAGGAATCTTAGCCATGAGAATAAGGTTTCCAAACATTTTGTTCCAACTTGGGGTTTCTTTCTAGACTTTGGCAATCATGAAACATGACCAGACACTTCTACAAAGAACTTGACATTCTCTTTATGCAGTAACAGAGGACTATCTCAGAAATGTTTGCCTGAAGTAAGCAAGTCAAGATAATATGTTAAAGGTGAGCTGGGGTCTCTTAGAATGTGTTTTACCAAGTCAAGTTAAAATTAAACAGAGTACACAGCAATAAATTAAATGGAATTCTCTAAGCTTGGTTACATCTAATTTTCACTTTCTTGTTAAGCTGAATAGTGGAAAAAAAAGCCTCAGAAAACCCCAAAACCCAAACCAACCCACGTCTGAAGTAATTTTTCACTTTAAAAACTGGGCTTTATTTCAAAATGCCTCTTCAATTTAGGTCTTGGTGTAAAAAAAAAAAAAATGGTGGAGAAGTGTATTTTAAAAGAACACATAATTTTGACTTACAGTGGTTGCTGTTTCTGTAAGATTACATAGACAATGTACACAAACAAGATGACCCTGAGAAGAGGTGCAGATAGAGTCCAGATGAGTTGATGGGAACAAAATCAGACTAAGATCTAATGTACACAAACAGGATTGTTATGAAGAGAAGGTTATAATGAATCCGTTTGTGATGCTATTAAAACCTGTTGCAAATTTCCCATTGACTTCAGTCATCCTGACATATCCGCACATGAAATAAAAAGAACATGAAAGCCTACCTACCGCAAAGGCTATATAGGCTAATCAGCGCTTATATTGTTTGCCAGGCTCTTAAAGATCAGCAGCTCCTTTCCGATAGTCATTTCCTATCCACTTGTTAGCATTTGCTGAAGGGGTGGCTCTGTTGTTCCTTCCGTTCAGTGCTGAAGAAAAGTGTATGCCCAGAAGCCTTCCCCATTTGTTTCATTTGCCAGCTCTATGGATTAGTCTAATAAAAGAGATCACCTCCCTTAAGACCTTTCCTCTCCAATACCCCTGTGTGGAGTACTTGCTGTCAAATTAGACTGAGATTAGGAGGAGCCTAATTAACACTTTTTACCTTTTTTTTTTTGTGTTGACCTACTGTGCTAAAACTGACTTCGGGGAAAGTTAAAGGCACAGTTAACCTACTTGTTATTCTGTTTCATATGCGCTGTTTCTTTGGCTTGAACAGAGCAGCTGATAGATGATAAAAAGGGGAAGCTGTGCAGATCCATTCCTCAGACATGTCCTTTTATAACCCAAATGTCTAATTTACATATTCCTTTAAAGCTCCCGATAGTCATGTGTCCCACAGTACAGGTAAGTATCTTATTTCATGATGAAGCATTAGTAATTTTGTTACATCCACATCACCCTAACCTCATGATACTATTACATCGTAGATGTCAAAACAACTCAACATCACAAATGTCGATCTAAACATGTTTCTTCAGTACAACAAATGAGTGCATCCCATGGCTTTCTCGCCTTATCACTGGATTATCAAATGACACATGCCTTCTCCTGTATCAAAGGCAAATCGCTATGCATGCTGTGTTCTTCCTTTTCCCTTTGTGTGAACTAGCAAAGCTTCCAGCTGGTAATGTCTTTTAGTGACCTAATTCCTTTCTGCTTTCTTGGTTTTACTTGCTAAGACCTGTAATATTGCTGGCAGTAGGAGGTTACATTACGTGCCTCTGTGTTTGTGCACAGTTCATGATAGTGAGCTGAGTTTTTTAATGTGTGTGGATTTGAGCATTTTGCTATAGGAATAGTTGGTAGCTTGAAGAAAGGGGTACCTGCAAAATACTACTTTTGTAGTCAGATTTTTTGAGTTCTCTAAAGAATTTTCCCTCTTTGATTTTATTTTTCCCTCTTTGATTTGAAACTAGTAATATCATGCTTTGGAGGGAAAATGTACTAAATATCTCTGACTGCACACAGACTTTTTAAACAAAAAGCCACCATAGATGGCCTTCCCTTCCCCCCTCAGTGGGAAAACAGGAACTTCTAAGCAGGAGGTAAATAGCTGAAATACTGAACAAAGAGTATTTGAACAAAGACTGGTAACACCTCTTTATTGTATCTGCCCTATTGTCATTCTAGGGAAGAAAATACTGGGCAGAAGAAAGCTGTGATCCAAATCTGAGGAAAGAGAAAGGGAAAAGGTGTGGAAGTTAGCTAAGTAAATATAATTTAGTTGGTTGTGTATATTGGGGACAGTGTAATATAAACAGAACTACAGGAAAAGGCTTGGGTTTTTCAGAAGAACCACTTGGGTGGGAAGGGAGCCTGCTGCCAGAGCAGAGCATACCCTCAGCCTGTAACCCCTCAGCTCCTTGGCTTTTGCTACCTTACCTAGAGCTCTCCTCCTTATAATTTTGGCATGTGTGCTGCATCACTTGCTGCTAATGAATTGCAGGTCAGATGCAGGTAGCCTTTGACAAATTCGGTTGCTGCATTTTTGGATATTGGTACTGCCAGCTGCCTGCTGGGTCAGGTCATGGCCACCTCCACTGAACCAGCAGTGGGCTCAGTCACAGTTCCCGTCACCTTAAACCATGATGGACTGTGACCCGAGCGCTGCAGAGGCGGCTGACTGGTAAGCAGTTGCAAATTTGGTGCTGAAGGCTGACAAGGTGACTGCCCTCTAGTTATCTGCCTTACTCATCTGCCAGTGGTTGATGGTGTAGTAGCCTTGTCCTCTTTATTCACAGCTTAGTCTATGCCTGTGCATGAGACCATGCCCTGAGACAGAGCCAGTGTCCTGATCTGCTGACTCAGCTTCTTGTAATGCAGGGAATGGGGAGAGGTTGGAGGGGATGGAGAGCAAGCAGTGCTTATGTTTTAGACCAATATTTTGATCTCATGCTGAGGAGATCTGCCTAAATTTTAGGACAAAATTCTAGCCTGTGCTAGGACTGTGGGCACACTTTGCTAGATAAGGGGCCTGTTGTGATAGGACAAGGGGTAATGGTTTTAAACCAAAAGAGAGTAGATTTAGACTAGATATAAGGAAGAAATTTTTCACATTGAGGGTGGTGAAACACTGGGACAGGTTGTCCAGAGAGGTGGTAGATGCCCCATCCCTGGAAACACTCAACGTCAGGTTGAATGGGGCTCTGAGCAACCTGACCTAGTTGAAGATGTCCCTGCTCATTGCAGGGGGGGTTGGACTAGATGACCTTTAAAGGTCCCTTCCAGCCCAAATTATTCTATGCTTCTATGATATGTTTGGGGGTTGTACTAGTTTTCAGGCTAACAACATGCTCGTCTCTCAGAGGAAAGTGCTACGCCTGCAGAGGAGCTAGAAGGAGAATGTATGGGGAATACCTTTGCACTATGAAGTGTAATTGCTCTAAACACTTCTCTTTCAAGCATGGGAGAACCACTAATCCACAGTAATCTCTGTAGTTTGCAACAGTTCTGACATCTGTGAACTGTATTGGAAAATCAGATTTAGAGAGAGAAATGGAATTGGGTATGCTTGAAAACCCAAAATCTATTAGCTGTATTGTGGGGACAGTGAAGCGTAAGTGCATGCAGTGAGAGCAGCAGCTAAGAAGGACTCGTTCCTGCTTGTTTCTTGACTTTTCTGTGTTTATGTATTACAGGAGGCAAATACAGAAGTTCTGATTTTGGACTGGTAGCTCTTAAACACAGACAGCTGAAAAGGTCTCCATGCCTTGCTGTTCACTGCAGTTCACAGTTCAGCATGTGATGATAACCCAAACCAATGATTTGTTTACCTCGGATACACTGGGCAGTAGAGTGTGGTAATTCAGGAGCAGCTTTGTATGCAGTCACCCTTGCAAGGCAGCAACCTCTGGCAGAAAAGCAGAGCAGACATCTGAAGCACATTAAATCATTTCTGCTCACTTATTTAAATCTGCATAAGCCAATGTCTTCAGGCCGTGAAATATTTTTTCTTGATTGGAGACTTTCTTTTCCTTGCACTAGAAAGCTGACAGTTGTAGCCAGTTGTTCTGTTCTTTGTTTACACAAGGCCCATTGAAGCAGTTGGAGAACATTATACCCTGCCTGACACACAGGCATATATACTTAATTTATGACTTTGGTAGTTTGAATTTCAAGTGTCAGGTATCCCACGGAGCTTTTTACTTTGTTCTCTTATGCTGCATGGACCACTTGAGTATTTATTATGGAGAGCAGACAGGCTGTGGGAAGTACTTCAGGCTTGTGGACTTTTTTCTTCAGAACCTTAAAAATAAAGTTACGGAGCATGGTAGCAAGGACTTCTCTAAAAGCATGACTGATCTACAGTGTCTTTTTACATGTTTGTCCAATTAATTTTCTTTCTTTGGCATTAATGTTTTCACTTGCATTTAATTCTTCATCTTAAAGTTGCTTTTGTACCCTAAACTTCTCTGCAAACACTAATTGTGGGACAGTGGTAACAATTCTTAAATAGGTCTCTATTGAAAACTTAGTTCTTAATTGCCCTGTTCCTGATTCCTTCAAAGTAAACTCTTTCTACTACTACTGTGAAAAGAAAAAAGAGAAAGAAAAAAATGGGGCGGGGGGAAGCATAGCTTATTGTCAGAAGCAATGTTGGTATTTGTGATTCTCTCATGTTCAGTTGTGTCTTGTCAACAATTTTAAATACGGCTCTTAGTAGAAAGTTATCTTTGATATATAGGTGACAGATGGAGATTTCAGAAAAGGACATGCCTGGAAACTGACTTCAGACAAATTCAGATGAGAAGTGGGCCTGAGGTTTTTCAACAATGAGAGTAATAGGCATTATGACAGCTTGTTTAGAGACAAGATGAATCTTATCATTGCAATGTCTATGCCAAAATGTCATCTCTTTCCAAAAAGCATGTTGTAGGTTGAAATCTTTTTACCATTGCACACATGGTCAAAATGGTGCTTTCTGACTGTAAGTCTGTGAACACAAATGCTTCCAGAAAAGCATATGCAAATGTTAAATAGCTATAGGCATGCTGTTCTTCTATGTTGTTAATGCAAAATGTATTCAGGAAAGAAAACAATTTTTCCAGAGAAGGAAAAAGATTTTTTCAATGAGGTACTTCTACAACATGTGGATCAGTATTTGTAAAATCCTTCATCTTTTACCTAAAAACATGGATAATGGTTCCTGGGATTGGACCTTTATATCTGGGACTCGATACAGAAATAGTCAAGAGGTACAATAAGCTTCCAAATAGGCAGACAACAACAGATCTGGATGCAGACTTATTTTCTCATGTCTTCTGTTTGTCAGGCAAGGGGAACTGTTACAACTTTTGGTGACCAGAGGATTTTGTCTCACAGAGAGCAAAAATACTGTATTGTACAGCAGCAATTTCTGTGGTGGTCAGCTGGAAATGAAAAGATACTTTCATTCCAAAAATTAAAAAAAAATTTTTTTTTGAATGAGCAGTTAATGTTTTCCTCATGTTTAAATGAATGTAGAATGTAGCAGTAGCCTTTCTTAGCAGAAAATGTCTTTGATTTTTCCATTGCATCGTATCTGCCTTTATGACTGTGTATCCTAACTATAGGGCAAAATAAAAGTTATTCCCAAAGAAGTAATAAGCTTTCTATTTTAATGTAACAGCTAAGATTTGTGAAACAATGCTGCGCGTCCGCTAATTATAGGCATCTCTATTTACATGGCCTAACAGGAAGATGGAGATGTAAAAATAGCAACAAAGAGCCAGTGACATTATTAATAAAGCAGCTGTATACAGCATTGTTCTCTTGAAGAACGTAGACACCATTTAAACAAAGTGGACTACATAAATAATCAGTCATAATTCATAAGTAACCATTGTTAGGAATTCTCTTTTAAAAATAGTTCACCTTATTAACATACAAATGATGGCAGAATGACTTTCTTTCTGGGTGTGTGTGTTTTACATGTACACATGCACCAGATGTTAAAAGTAACTCGCACAAATCATTGCCATTTATTGAGAAACTGGTATTTTTCTACCCTCAGGAACTCTGTCCTTTCAGGGAAGATGGGAGAAAGGAAGATAGAGTGCTATTAAACTTCTTCCAAAGGAAGAGTTTGTATGTAGATAGAAGAGGCAAGATCAAGGTAGAAGAACACATAGGTAACTCAAACCTCTTTTCACTTACCTGAATTTATTAGAACAAAAGAACAAACCCTTCTTACCATCATGTTCCATTAAGAAACAATGGTAGTTGTAGTAATAAAAATAATAATAAATAGCCACGTTGCAGAAGACACAGCCAGCTAGACACACATGACCCTGTATCTTTGTAGCTCAGAATCCACTTCTGAGCTTTTCCAGTTTAAATAATAAAAGAAAAAGTAAAAAGAGATTACTGAGTTAGAGATTACTGAAGCTAATAGTCTTTTTTTTCTAATTTTTCTGTGCAAGGAGAATAATTTCCTCACAATGCACTTCCAAAAGTATCAAAGACAACCATGTATTCAGTGTACGCAGCAGGCTAAATGTGCATACTCACAGTTTGTACATGTGCTTTATAAAGGAGAAATTGTATTCAGAGCACAAGGGTTATACCATGGTCTTTACCTCCAGAAATATGTCTCTACTACTTGACTTGAAAGCCTGCAGCCCTTCTCAGAAAAGCACCCATGTATTTGTGAACCAGTCACTACGTTTGCACAAGCAAAAGATAGTATCTTAAGCTTGTCATCTGCCCCACCCAAGAAATGCCCCTCAAAAACCCTAAACCAAAAACTGGGAGCAGGCAGACCCTATCCCACAATTAAACTGCAGCTGTACTCCTGAAACCCTTTCTGTCTTGACAAGAGAGATGAAATTCATCATCCATAGAAGTTCTTGTTAAATGCGAGGAGAGGAAATTTCTTCCTTTGTCCAAATCTTGGCTTCAGATCTCAAAATAAGAATTCAAAAAGCCTGCCAGTATGGTTTTCCTTTCCTTTTTTTTTTTTTTTTTTAAATTTATATTGCAGCAAAGAAGCACTGCAAGCCCTTTTAAATCCTTCCACCAAGTAGCTGATGTTCCCTACTAATATGAGGTCTCAAATCTGCATGCAATTTTGTAGTATGAAGATCTTTTAAAATTGAAATCAATGAAATCATACAGCATTGTATGAGTTTGATCATAGGACTTACTACAAATCAACTCAATGAATTACTACTGTGTCTCATGTGAGTCATATAGGATGTATTTTTGCTTCTGTACTGCCTGTACAAGGACAGGACTGTTTAAAGGACCAACTTGTGAATGTTTCTTCTCAGAGAAATCAGCTACAACTTTTACTCAGAGCTCCAAAATGCATTAATATTTCAATGTTAAATACAAAAACATTTAACCTTGTAGTTTCACCTATCTTGATGATTTATAACCAGGGTTTTAAAAAGGAAAAAATGATCAAAGTATGGAATTTATGTGCTATTTTTAAAACTGATGGTGTTTGTACCGAATCTTCACGTTTTTCCCCAAAAAACCCTACCTCTAGAAGCTGAACAAAAGCAACTGCTAGGAAACAAAGAAATATGTATCCTGTGCCATGTGTGTCTCTGTGTGACTATTTTGCTCTGTAAATGTCTGCTTTAAAATTTGTACTCTAAAGCAGCGTTGAGTTAAAATTTCCTCAGAAAGTAACTGAAAAGGCAGATTATTTTGTGTTTGGATCTAATATACTATTACGTTACATTTTCCTTTCTCTGCTGCTGAAGAGCAAAGCGTAGCAGGAATTCCAGGGAGTAATTCGCAGCTCCATGGTACTGTGGTGTTTCCTGTAGCAGTACCACTTCTCCCAACTCTGTCAGGAAGCTGTGGAGACAGTGAATGTGAAATCAACGGCATTGCTGCACAATAGCAAGGTGTTTCTTTTGGGGAAATGCTAGGTGGTGGGAGTAATCCCTGCCCCAGCCAGGCCTTGCTGAAGTGGAAGGAGAAGGGAGCAGCAGCGTTCCTTTTATTTGCATCCCTCGTGATTGCTAGATAAGAGGCCAAACAGTCTCCTTGCGTTGAGGTCACGTTTAGAGATTAAGCGCTGTGGAAGTCATTGCCTTCCAACTGTTTCACCAGGTGCCCTTCCGGAGAGGTAAGTGCTTTTTAGGACAGGCTGTTTGTCTTCGGTGGCGTTTTGCACCACCCCTCTTTATTTTTACATTAAACTGTGGCCCCGATGGAGCCGCTGATAGCAGTAACCAGCGGGTTCCTGGTCAGCTGCAGCAGCTCTGAGGCTGGTTGCACGTCTTTCTCCTGACTGACCTGGGACGGACCCATCGCGCTGTGTTGTGCATAAAGGTACTTTCATCAGATAATAAAATGCTATGGGCGAAGATGAGGCTGTGCCTTCTGCTATGGCTATGTAGCTAAAATGATGGCTAGCACTGTGTTAGCAAGGGTGTATAAGAAAATATAAGTGTAGTGCACAGTAACCTATATAAATGTCTCTGTATGAACAGATCCTCAGGCAAAACACGAGTGTTAAGTTAGAATTTACAGGCATCAGTAAACAGTAGTGTGCTCCTGAATGCAGCCCTCAAAAACCTTAAAGCATTTAATGTGGAAAGTGCCCTGGGACAAGGACCAATCTTTATGCTTTGTACACATTTTAATGACCTGTTAATGATCAACCACTGCTCTGCTGAGAAGATAGATTTTATGATGATATAATTCAAGCTGGTTTCTTCACCATTGCTTGGCATCATTCCTTGTAATTCTACTTTAGAAACAAATGGTATATTGATGTGGCATGTAGTCATCCCATCCTATTCTATTAACACTTTTGCAGCTTCCAGTACTCAGTTGCCAGGGTCTCCTGCAGGGGAAAGTAAGGCAAATTAAAACCAGAAGTTAGTAATGGTGGTTGTAATGGATCTGGTTAGTGGTCTGTTTAGTCCAGTATATTCAGTCTCTTATAAGGACTGATACTGAAAACTTGGGGAGGAGTGTAAGAAGGAGCACATATGGCAAGATCCTTCTCTGCTATAGTTTTCTAGCTTCTAGCAAACTGCACATTTAGGAATTTGCAGAGCTGAAGGTTGCATCTTGACTATTGTATATATAGGTATTATATACAGACAGGGCTGACCTGTCTTCCAGGAGTGTGTATGATGTTTCCTGTGGCAATGAATTCTGTAATTTGGTTATGTACTGGTTTTTTTCTTCTTCATGTTTGTTTTTTTTTTTTTAATACCACTTCCTTCTGTTTGTTTTTCAACTTTCTGCCTGATAATTTAGCTGAATACTTCTTGTGTTGCGAGTCCTAATCCAGACCTTGTTCCTTTCTTTATGCCACCTGCCATTCTGCAGATTTCTGTCATATCCTCCTTCAGAAAATTCGACTCATCTTTTTTCCAACCTTAACTTTCTTTTCTTGCAGGAGCCATTTTCTGTGCCTTGTATAATCCAACCGAATCATTTTAGAAGTGGGAGAGAGGAATGAACAGAACATACTTAATGCGTGGATACACCATAGATTTATAAAGCTGTGATATGTTTTGTTTGGTGGAGTTTTTTATTATTTTATTCCTTTCCTAACAGTTTCTAATCATGCTTTGTGACATTTTTGATCACATGAAACAAAATTTACAACCCAAGCACAGTCTTATTTCTTGTTTACTTTCTGAATATCCACTACCCTACCTCTAGTTATTTTTTTCAGACAAAGCTTCCTGAGAAACTGTAAGAAATAAACTCTTTTGTAGTGATTTCACAATTTTGATGGGAGATGGGACAGTCTGTGTTTTCCAGAAAACATCTCTTGCTTTTTTAATTTAAGCTACCTCCTTTTGGTCTGTGTTACTGGTGTTAGCTCTGGTCTCACACATTCCACGCGTATTTCTCAGGTGAAGAACGTTTGAGCATTGTAATATGCTGCTGGGATGGACAGTATGGTTTCCTTATTCTCTCCCACTCCTGAGGTTGGTTGTTTTTTTTTTTCTTTTTTTCCCTCAGCTGTCAGTTGCAGTGAGACAGGTCATCATATCATAGAAGATTCCTCATCCATGAGTTGCAGTGTGGTCAGTGGAGTCAACATGGAGGCTAGAGAAGGAGTACCCTTGTGATTTATTCATTTTAGCAGGCAGTAGACTCATTAAGGTAACATGAAATTGGGGTCTGCTACTGCATTTCTCTCAGGTACTATTGTCTTTATGCCTAGGCAGCACTGCAATATTGCAATACCCATTCTGATAGAAAAATAAGTTTCCCACTTGCATGCCAGCCACTGACTGCCTCCCTCTCTCTGCTCTTCCCAATGAGACTTTATTGTTTCTTGGGCACTCCTGCAAGCTGGCTCTGCCTCTCAGTGTGAATCGTTTTGTAAGTGCAAGCCGATACCCTTATTTACACATGCCGCAGCCAGTTCGGTACATCCTCACTGCGTGGCTGACCTGGATAATGAGCGTCACGGTTTGAACATCAGGACTAGCCCTTCTTTACTGGCTCAGGTGTGGGGAGGTCCGGTCCCCAGTTTTTTAGGCGAAGGCGCTCTTGGACTCTTTCCTGGGGAACTGGTGTAGGTGTGGGAGGACTTCCCAGCTCCGTGGAGCTGTGGGAAAGGCACTGGAGGTTTCTCAGCTTTTGAAGGGCTTGGTCTGAATTCTCACTCCGGAATAGGCATGCTTCCTATTGAATGAAATGTCTGCTAGTTGGCCTTGACTCATTTCAGGCCTGCGTCAGGAGGTTTTTCTGTGTGGCTTGTAATAGGATTTGGACTAAACTCTTAAGTAAGAGAGTTCAGTCTTTAGTGAAGACATACTTCTGGAGGGTGTTTTCGTACGTGCTGCTTCCGGTAGCTTTCTTTCTTAGGAAACCTATCCTAAAAAACACCTTTTCTCTGATTGCAGCACAAACAAGATTTTTATATTTTGTATTGTAGTCCAGATTGATCTTTGATTGATTTATTCAGTACTTGTAGGCTTTTGCCTTATTTTTTCTTAGGCATTTTTCCTCCATGGACATTAAAATACAATTTTCTAAATAGTGGGGAAGTGTTTTGTGGTTTTGTGGGTTTTATTTTGTTTTTGTTTGGTTTTGGTGGGGTTTGTTTTGGGTTTTGATTTTTTTTTTTTTTAAAGTAAAACAAGCAAATGATCCTTGTTTTGAGTAGTTTGTGGATAAACCTACATTTGATGTTGCTGTTGTACCCAGTATGAAAGTAAACCTATCAAAGTTGCTTTGTGGAGACACTCTAACTTAGCATAAGCCTTGTGAAAGACTTCTGTATATATTTTGCTGTCTTCGAGCGTTCCCTTTCAATCTGCAGGGGTTTGGCACTGTATGCAAATTGCCCCTTTGATGTTTCTGCTGGGCATCTGAAGCCTGTGGAAGTGCCCCCTTCTAAAGCGTTTTCTTTTAAAAAAAAAAGGCAATGATTGTGCTCCCTCTAGTGGCAGAAGACGGAATTGTTGTACTTCACTTTGTAGATCGTTTATGAAAGCACAAAACCTCCGATTTAAAGACATTATTTAAGTGCAGTGCAAACATTTACTCCATTTAGCCATAGCTGGAAGAAAAAAAAATAATTCTGTATCTGTCAAATATAAGACAATTAATTCTGTCTGTTCTATACGACTGACTATCCTGGGCATGTCTTACAGGAACAATGGAGGAGGAGTGCCCTTTTCCTCCCTCTTTTTTTCTCTTTAAATAACCACCCCTCGGGATATTTTGATTCACAGTATAAGATCCTGCGTTTTGATGTGTGATCCATGTCATGACAGGTTTGGAAGAATGTTTGTTAATCTTACCAAATGCTTACAAACACCCAAGGGGCGGTTGACTTCAATCAACATCAAATAAGAGGAGCCCCTATAGTGCTGCACTGCTGGTCTGGCTGCCCTTAGGGATCCTTGCTTACCCTCTTAGGACCTGATGAAAAGCATCTCCAACCTTGTCTTCCCAAGGGCCATGAAAGGTGAGATGAGAAACTAGGGAGCGGGCATGAGAAATGTTTGCGCTCTCCCTGCCCACAAGAGACTCCCTGGGGTTTTTTTGCCTGCAGAGAGTAGCCAGGGGAAAAAAAGGCTGGAGGTTCAGACATTCATAGGCTACTTGTGCTGCTGCTGAGGTAGCTCCTAACTTGTGATTTAGTAGTGAAATAACGATGTGCAATAATTTAGAATGGTCTCTCTTTCTTCTAGTCATAAATCTCCTTTCTTAAGAAGGAGAAGCAAGATGTCTTGCTTTCTACTTGCTGGATTCTGTCCATGTTTAGGTGGCTTGAATACAGGAGACAACTGTTGCTGCAAATGCACAACTCTTCTAATCTCCTTCTACCATCATTTCCATCTGTGTCAGTAGCAATTCTGTATAAATCCTACGATACTTATGTATTCAGAGAACTGAAATGGTCCTAGGAAGCATCTCTAGGATAAAGAATAGGAAAAGCTTCAGGCAAACATGCCAGATAGTTTTTCTCCCTGTCAGTTCTGCCAAGTTCTTTTTCCTTTGAAAGGCATGCATAAACATTTTTAACTGTGTTGCTGAGTTAACCAGTCAAGATGAATGCTGCAGAATTTGTAACGTTAGCATCACTGGAGAGGAGTCACTGCATCATAGGCTTTTTAAATACAGTTTGCAAGTATGAATTCAGTTCTGCAGTTTTTAAGCTGTTTCAGAAAGCAAAACTGGATACGCAGATTCAAGCTCACACCTGCTTTCATACCTGCTGACTTGTACCAGTGACATGAGACAAGATGCGTCTCATCTACTAGGCAACAAAGCCTTTTTTTTTTTTTTAAGTGACTAAATAGTCCGATACTTTTAAAGTTCTTGGCACTGTGGAAAAATTATGGCACTTATTTAAGGGTTTGAATATGCAATTAAGCATCTAATTTTAAACCTGCACACTCAATAATATTGGACTTTGCTACAAAGTTATTTCCTTTTTATGGTATCTGCCAAATGCTGAGGTATGCGTTAGTACATTTGAGATATTAATGCATTCTAGTAGTGGAGGCACCTGATCAAGCAGCAGCCAAATGACCACAAAATAGATGCCCAACTGCAATAAACAAGGGAAATTTGCTTGCCTTTATCATGTACAGATGAGTGAAATCCCCGTCTCCCATCTGACTTGAAAAACTGGACCCAGTTGGTGGAGCCCTTGTAGTCTTAGGACCCAGCGTCCCCTCTCATTGACTACCACATGCATTATTTTCTTTGGTCTTCTCGATGCTTTTTCTTCCCTTTCTCAGAGTCATTTTTGACAGGATTGTAGTATGTTCCTGTAATTCTAAATAAGCATATTCTGACATGCTCATAAATTAAAATAAAATACTTAGCTATTACTAATACAATCTAGCATACCTGGTTATAATGAGATACGGGCCTTTCCCAGTTACTGAGGGGAGCTTTCTCCCTTGTCTTTTGGCTGATCTGAAGCAGTGAAGGTAGCTGTGTACTGTCTGTGCATGCTGAATTACTGTGGGCACTCCCCAGGCTTTATGGTATCGCATACCTATCACTCACTTGCCAGATTCCGTACAGTAGATGCTCATTGAGATGGCATTTGAATATAGTCCGGTTATTCCCAGTGGGGAGGTTTGTTATCAAATCAGCAGGAAAAAGTGACATTCTTGGCTCAAGCAGATGCACAAGTGTCATCCAGTTTGTACTGATCTGTTGAACAGCAAACGTGTAATGTAAGGGACAGTCAGAATATTATGAGACAGGCTTTTAACACCGCAGAAGCTATCTTAGTATTTAACATGCTGAGAAGACAAGCTAATCAAGAAAGACTTGTCTAGATGTCTATGTTCCTTTGACTCCTTAGGTATTTTGTAGATGCTGATGGCCAGTGTGAACTTTAAATCAATTTATTGCATATGTTTACATATGCAGTAAAACCGTTTGCCATATCATTTAACTACACACAGAGTGAATTGTTGACCATGAGCTGATCTGACCTTTTCAGCTCCAGTAATATGCAGTAAGAGTATCTGGATCTAACTGAAAATGTCAGATGCGCTCTAATATGCAACCCATCAAAGTTACGATGCACATGAACCAAGAACTGGTTAAGAATATAAATCTGTAACATCCGTGGTGCATCTCAATTGCTTAGATAAATTGTTCTGCCATTGATACGGGCTAGCTAAAAACATGCATTAAAAGCAATTCTTTGGAATACATGTGAGATGTACAGCTGCCTAAACATGAAAATGATCTTGAAAGAGGGGTGATAACACCAGGCTAGAATATTACTGGAAAAAACAGTGACCAGTGAGAAAACCAGTACTCTAGTTAATGTCTTGCTAGCTTCATTGTGTGGTAATGTAAGATTAGTGGTCTCATGTAACCTCAAAATTTTCCTTTGTAATTTTAATAATTTGCTGCTTGTGAAGTTTTTATTCTTTCCAGAAATAATCCATTATATAAGCTGAGGTGTCCTTATCAATCTTACTTGTGTTGAATTTAGTATTAAGTATTTTTCATAGCCTTGTGCTTTTTATGAAAAAGGCTACTTCTATTTTTAAAAGCTTTCTAAAAACCAACATTGTTGTCGATAGGTTATGGTGTTTAATGATGTTTAATTTCTTTGTTTTCTTTGTCTCATCTTCGCTGTTTCTGTTCTTGGTATTTTACTAGATATTCAGGTCTAGCATAAATCTGTCTAATAATTATTTATCAAGCATGAGACCAATTATTCATTAGTATAATTTCTGGATGATGAATTTAAATTTGGATTAAAGTGGATAGGCACAATGAAAAGCAACTGTGTATCCTAAGAAAATGATATTTTGTTAGCTAAACAGTCTCTCAAGATGGTTTAATCTTAAAGCAGTTGTTACACTAAAATTGAGTTGGTTTTTAATCTAATCACGGGTAGTTAGTGCAATTTGAGGCATTATTAACTGAATTGCTACTATTAGTAAAATGTTGTTGGAACTAGAATTAAAATTAACTATGGGAAGCATTGCTGAACGGATAACTTTGCATTAAAGAATAGTGTATATTTTAAACTACCCAGTTAATGCTATTTGAACTGTTCTTGTGAGGCAATGCTGCCCTCCCCTGGTAAGATATGGAAAGTAGGAATTTTTATCCCAGTCTGAGCAAGTTCTAGGGCTTCCTATTAAAGAGAAATTGCTGAATTGGCAAAAACCGTGGAAAAAATGCTCTTAAAAAGACCATTATGTACCTTCTCTATTACAAGACCAAAAAAAAAAAGTGGAACAGACATTTGTGCGGTGTTTTATGTATGCATGGTGCAGATGTGGATGAATGTACAAATAATAGATAGGAATATACTGTGAACACACAAGACAACAAACTGAGAGCTGAATTAAATTTGGGTGGCAATTTGGAGGACGAATTGGAGACAAAATAAACAGATACCAGGTAGCTGCTGCAAGTTAGCAGGACTGATTACAATAAACTTTGGTTTAACAGTATAGTTTTGTCTTGTATATAATGTTTAGAGATTTATCATTGATGTTTACATGTTCAATTCTGCAATAGAAAAGTAAATGGGACCATGGCCAACAACTTGCATGGGAACAGAATTAGCTCTTGTGCAAATGAAGCTATAGCAAAACTGTCATCTTCTGTCAGGGGCTATTGATTACAAAGATACCACCGTAGGCTCGGGGAGTCCCTCCACTGCACATTCCTGAGAGCTGAGGAAGGTAGTCCAAGGAAATATTACTATTGCATCATCTATTCTTAATATATTTCTTCAGACATCTGTTACTAACCACTGCTGGAGACAGAATATTAGGGTAAAAGGTTCTTTAAATTGTCCAGCTATGGCTGTTGTCTGTTAAGTAAGTGTGCTGCTATTTGCTTCAACTTTGTCTTCCTTCCATTTCTCGCTGCTAGGCAGTTTCACCATAGTCCAGATAGCAGAAAGAGATGAGCCTTGTTTCAAATATAAGAATTTTAGTTCCCACATCTGACTCCAGTAAAGTGTGTGTGGTGGGGTTTGGGGTTTTTGTTTGTTTGTTTTTAAGGTATAAAATAACCCTTTCTCTTTGTAATTAAGATTTTTTCTAATTGCTGGACAACTTGCAAAACACAGAACTTTTCTTCCTGTGGCATATGACTTCTGTTTTGTTTGTCCCTCATCCCTCTTAATGCATTGGAGATCACCTAACACTAGAGAAAACTGGAGAGAGTATCTTAATCTTAATCTGGTTCATTGTATTTCTTCATGTCTTAGATGGGAACAGATTGCCAGATTCAGGATCAGGAGGGAGTTTTTTTTCCCCAGACTGGTTTGCTTGAGGACTTTGCTTGAGTGTGAGTTCTTGTCTGCTACTTAGGGTCAGGTCACTTGGGAGATGTTTGAAGAACTGTGGAATGGAATGACATGCCCAACCTGACCTGCTCTGGTCCAGCAGCATGTTACACTGGTGGTAGCTGTTGATATTTTACTACTTCCATTTCTAATAAGGTCCTAGGAGTTGTTTTGTGTCTATGGTGCCTGCCAGTCCACAGAGCAGGTGTGGACCATTTTGAACTAGACTCCAACTACTCAAGTTACCTGTGACTGTGGCAGATGGGACCTGAAGATCCCAGTGGTCCTTCACAGGCTTCTGTTTCTAAAGTGACTTCGCTGACTGCAAAGTAGTAGTATTTACCTTCATGCACGTAAGTTAGTAGGCTGTAATAAGCAATCCTTTTGAGAGCTAGCTGTAAAACCGCTGCAGGTATGGCTCCATAATAGTAAAAGGTGAGCTAAATCCACACCAAGATGCCTTATTCTGCCTTTCCCTTTGTGACGCCCTGCCACAGCAAAACCAGTTTTATATGTCCTTCTTTTTTGTTAGATTAGTATTCTGTCAGTGTAGCGTCCCAACTCAGCTCATCAAATGGTTACGTGAATGGCAGTGGTGTCGTTCCTTGACCTAGAACAAATGTTTGAGGTCTAAGACTGTGTAACAGTTTTCTTTCTTCTCCATAACTTTTGCAGGTATTGGGGCTGCTGGTGTGGACCCTGATTGCTGGAACAGAATACTTTCTACATCCAGCCTTTGGCTGGGTGATGTTTGTAGCTGTGTTTTACTGGGTTCTCACCGTCTTCTTTCTGATCATCTACATGACAATGACCTACACCAGGATCCCCCAGGTGCCATGGACCACGGTGGTAAATACACTTATTCTTTGTTGTTTCAGGTTTGCTGGGTTATGAAAAGAATAAAATATTTATGCATTCTATGAGTGTAGTTAACCAACTGTATTTGTGCTTTTTGCAGATTTTTCTCTAATTACTGTGTGGCTGCATACCTGCAGTGTTTAACCTTCATACTACCCAGATACTTTCAAAACACTTTTCCTATGATGTTTCACTGTTTTGTTCAGCGGTTGATGTAGTGACTTGATTTTTAATAATGTGCATGTGAGTGATACTTATGCACAGAGGCCTCTTTTTCTCCCTGTAGTGATTATATCCCATGAAGAATGAGTCTGTTGCTGCCTCTGAGCTAACAGACCTGGACGTATGGCTTAAACAGCAGAAATCCCTATTTGAATCAACACCATGAATTGGAAGTGGGTCCCTGGCTCTTAAAACATGAGTCTTCCTCTGCTGAAGTAAAAGCAAAGGTGATTCAGAGGTAGCACCAGTCTGACAATCCATATATGGCCTACTGTGAAAATGGTGCTGAAAATTAGTGTTATATATATGTAAAATATGTGCCGTGTAATCCTTTGCTTTTAGCTCAAGACTTAATGCAAATCAGATAAACAGCTAATGTAATTACAGGAAAAATCCACAGGCACTTAAAATTCAGATCCAGTTTTTGTGGTTTGAACAAACCTGGCTAGCTGTACCTCTCAACGGTATATTTTTACATGTTTTTCATAACAGGCTGGTGTTCAGGGTAATAGATCCTAAAAGTCACTGTCATCTCAGCCAACTGGCTATTTGTGACCCATCCAAGAATTATTATAAATTTTAGCTTTGCATTTGTCTGATACAGTGAGATACTGTTCTTTTTTTCTTTTTTACTAGCTAAAGATTATTGACTAGAATTCTGTTAATTTTATGGTAAAATATATTTGACTTCTGTGTTGCAAACAGCTTATCAGCTATACTGTGTACGTGACTAAAATTGAATACTCTTTTCTTTTCGTCTTCCCATTTGCGGCTGTAATAAATAGCCACCTATAGCAATTACTAATAAGAACAACCAGGATTATGTTCAGATAGCTTCTCTGTTTTCAAGTTTCATGACCAGCAATTACCATTAAGGCTATAACACTGCTATAGAAATGTTGGATTTTTTCAATTACAGCAGTAATGTGTCTGGGTACATTTAAAGGTGTGGGGGTTTTTTTTCCGCATTACACTAGATGTAAGTAAAGTACATTCAAAGGGAAAGCATCTTTGTATCCATTTGGATACAGCTTTAGTCATTACCCTTCTTTCATCAGTTTAACACTATTATCAGACAATGGCTGCACATAAATGAGTTGCCCCTGATCTATGTGGTAGACAAGCTGGAGTATTTGATTTGTTTCTACTTCATATTGAGTGTATTTCTTGCTCTGAGTTCCAAACGTATTGTAGATAAGATCACATAAATGTAGGTCCAAAAGGTAGTCTCCTTTTATAGTAAAGGGTACTATGAAGAGAAAATAAATGTAAAATAAATAAAAGACGCTTGCATTCCAGCTTGTTTTGCCCTAAGGTACTAAAAGAGCTGTTGGAAACAGCCTTTGAATTGGACCTCTGCCACTCCTGGCTGGCCAAGAGCAATGTTGGGTCTCTTTTCAGAGAGATGTTGTTAATGTCTTCATTCAAGAGAGCATGACACACACCTTTTTTGAGTGAGTGAGTTTATGCCCACCTTCCCCCTATTCTCTGAAGTATCCTGAATTTCAGTCTCTGCTAGTTATTGCTCTGCCTCCTTAGGCAACAGTTAGCTCAAACTGTGCCTATTGTATGCAGTATCCAAAATTACATCTGGACTTCTCTGTCATAAATCCACTTTTTGCAGGTTAAGCACATTACCAAATTGCTTAAGATGCAGTTACTTTTACTGCAAATTAACCCAAAGGACGTGCTTCAAAACTGACTCTCCTTAATAGTGCAAGTTCTTTGCTGAAACAATCAATGGAAGCTTTTAAAATCTGGTAAATTTGAATTTAAGAAGCAGATGGTAATTTAGCATGAACCATTTGGTTTGAATAATATATTGGCAGTAAAGGCCCAATCAGCTTGCATTGCATTCCATCTTCCCCAACAGTGTTTTTTCCCAGAGCAGCACTTCTAAAAAATTATGTGCTTTTTTCTTTTCTACATGACAAGATATTGCAGGGATTTGTAGCTTTCCAGGGTAATTGAGTCTTTTTGGAATGGGAAATCTAAAAATAACAGCAACAAATACTCTAGGCAATCAAATGTGGAGTTTGAAAATCAGTGCTTTACAGAGGTTCACCTGAACCTGCCAATAGTTGGCATCTTATCCTAAGATTGACAGTTTGATATTTTATTACTGTAATGCCCAGATAAAGATAATACCTTTTATTAGATCAACTGATATAGGTAGATAAACCCCACTCATTTATAAGTGTATGAATCAAACCTCAAGTGCCAGACTCCATCTAAATGCTGAGGCACTGCCCATGATTCCCTGCGGAAAGGTGGGTAAGTGGCTCTTCCAAATGCCCTGAAGTTGCATGGACTTAGGAACCACAGGAGGACATGCATGCCCTTCAGCCTGCTCTGAAAACTGTAAGAAGGCTTTTTGCATGGGAAGTCTCATACAGGCAGTGGTGACCAGAAGACTGACGTGTTGACAGATGACAGCACAGCATGCTGCTCTCTGGAGGGGCCTGCAGTTGAGAAAGCACGTGTTTGGGGAATGGCTTCCCTTCAGAAAGTTTTGAACCCCGAGTGTCACAGGAGCGTGTGGCAGTGGACCAGACTCCACCCAGTCTGAAATAAACTCTGCCAGAACCAAATGTCCTGGAGATGGATGTGAGGAACTTCCATACCAACCACTTCAAGCTGTTGATCCATGCTTTGGTGCACTGAGGGAATTGCTGATGTGGATACAGCTGTTGTCGCTGCCTTCTGAACTTCTCTTTTTGGGCTGCAGCTCTTTTTTAGATTCTGCCAGAGTTGGTTACGAGTGAATTCAATAGTGAATAATTGGCATATATTCCTAGCATCCACTGGGTCATATCATGGAAATTAATAAGTTGGAGCTGCACCAGTATGGCAACATTTAGAGACAACTGTGTCAACAGAGTTAGGGGTTATGGTATTTCTGTGACACTCTGGAGTACAAACATGGAGCCGGAAGCTGAAGGGAGCAGACCATGTACAACATTAGGACCTGGTCTAAATTGAGGTACTAGTTCCTGCAATTGTAACTAGGTGCAAAGCATGTCGGGTATTCTACTTGAACATGGTACTAGTGAACTAAAAGAATATTTTATGGCCAAATTCATATGCCTTAGACAAGTAGCAGGGTGGAGTTTTGGGGGATTTTTTTTTTTTTTAATAAGAATGAACTTCCTATAGGCATGACCAAGTAGTGAGTAAGTAAAGGACAAAGTATTAAAATTATGTACTTTTAAAAAAAACCCTCATACCTTTTTATCTCTCTTTCATCTTCTTAGACTTCCATTCTCCCTTCCTTTCCTGTTCTCTTTCACATGCAAAACCGAACAAACTGTGTGGTGTTATGTGAGATCAACGTTATCTGCTTTGCTTCTTTCTTAGTAATGAACATAGGTACCCTGAGACATTAGCTCTGCTCTTGGAAGAGAAAACGCAGCATCTGCCATGGATGGGTCTTGATGACCCATGTAGTCCATTCAGACTGTTCTCCTCCTGGTTTTATCTGTTTCTTTCTCCTCTCGAAAACAGGCAGAAAGGAAGGATACTGAAAGGTGGAAGAATACAACTGAAAAAATTACACCCTCTTTATCTCCTTCAGAAGTGGAGAAAACAAAGTTTTGGAAGCTTTGTAAATATTCTTCATATGCCAAGAGTTATTGATTCCTACAGTGTATCTGTGTAGATTAGAAATGTAATCAAATTGCAGTTTTGTTTTGTTTCTTTTTTTTTTTTCATGTAGTGTCACGTTCTTACTGCCTAACACTTGGATTGTGATAACCAAACTTTGTCCTTATTTTCACTTTTGGGAAATCACAGTACAACAGCTTTAAGACTCTTCTGGATTTAGTGTGACAGAGAGAACAGTTTGTCCAAAATGTGCTTTAACGTTTATCGATCTTCAAAATAAGCAGTTAAATTTTAATCTTACAGATAGAAACTTGGAAGAAGGTAAAAATAGTTAAGAATCACATTTTTTGTGTACATTGCATGCGTACGTTATATTTCAGAGGAGAGTTTTGTAATGTTGGAATAGAAAATGGTAACAAATGCGTGTGCATATTAATTACTTATTATTACTTATTATTAATTACTAAAAACGTTGTTTTTTCAACAGGGTCTGTGTTTTAATGGAAGTGCCTTCATTTTGTACCTCATTGCTGCCATTGTAGATGCATCTTCAGTTACCAAGGAACTGGACAGTCACAATTACAACAGCTGGGCAGCCTCTTCAGTGAGTTAATTTTTTGTTTAAATCAGTTCTATGTCCAATAGAGTTACATCAAAAGAAGTCTTGCTGGAAGTGCAGGTTGAAATGCACGTGTGCTGGATTTTGTAAAGCTGCAGACTGATACAGAAGCTCATGCACAAAACCTATAGGTAGCTGTAATTTAGTTCATAGTTTTTGGAGGTGACTAGAAATTCCACCAGGAGATGACAGTCACATCAGAAAAGGCTGTAATGTTTTCAAGATCATACTGCTTTTCCCCTCTCCTGCCCCCATTTATTACTAGCTCTCTGGCAGACGTTATAGCCTGCACATTAGAGTAGGCAAAACTGATGGGGTGAGCACCAAGTCACCTCAATGGACTTGGACAACTTCAAAAGCAGTTTAAACTAACTCAGCTAACTTTGCACACATGTGGATAAGGTGCATTTAGCTTTTTGTGGGCTGAGCCATATATGCAGCACCTTTAGGAAGGTCCTGAAGTGGTATTGCTCTTTCTACAGTAATCTTCCTGTTACAGCCTCAACTTCTGATAATCTTTCTTCTGAGTTGGGTGGGCAATACCTGAAAAATCATGTAACTTCCCAGTGTTTTAAAGCGGATGCAAATCATTAATTAGTCTGACATTACTGTCTTACTACTCAGATTTGGAAATCCAAAGCAGTCAGTCAATGTGGATGAAAAACAAGTTGCTTGTTTGTTTTTTTTTTTTAAAAAGAGTCTTGTCACTTTCTGAGTAGGTGGACTATTCTCTAGCTAAGTTAAGGAAGTTGTAAAAGCACTTTTTGCATGTTGTGGCAACAGTAGTCAAATTCAACTGTATATAGTAATTCCAAATTACGGCTACTTTGCTGACTGTTCATGCTTCTGCAGTTGTCCCCTCTGGACTATTCACAAATCCTGTCTTCTGTCTGAAGCTTATTGTATACGGCCATGAACACAGAGACTTGAACACCTGCTCTGTTTTTTGTCTTGGGAATTGGATAACTACATCCTTGTCACTTCACTGGTGTTCAGGTCTTCTCCCCTTGGCAGTTCGTAACTATTGATCTGTTACCCAGCCACTGCTGTTGACGGGAACTTGCTTGCTGCTAGATAAGCTTCCATGCTGATTCAGGTTTTATTCAAAATGCATGAATGCTCAGTGTCTCATGGGATGTTTGGAATCTCTTCTAATACCTCCTAATAATGTTTATCTAACGCACTGTCTAAATAAACTATTAAATGTAGATTCTTGCTTTCTGAACCCATTAAGGGTTTCATGGATGGATGTTTGTGAGAATTTAGCAAGTCATCTATCCCCAACAGTCATTCTCTGTTAGAAAGATTTTAGATGGAGCTTTTATGTCATAAGAAACAAAGTTATTGGAAAAGAAGAATGCTACAGTTTTCTGTTGTAATAATCTTTTACATCATCATCATCTACAGTTTTTGGTGCCACAGATTAAATTGATATTAGACAAGACTCACCAAGAGCCCTCTGTTGGAGGGCATAGATTTACTGCCTGTATGCATGCTGCTCTCAGAGCTGAAGTGCCTACCCAGGCCAATGATGGTATATAAGCAAGAAACATTGGTGGAATCATAAAATATTTTTAGGCTGGAAGGGACCTCTGGAGGTCATCTGGTCCAACTCTCTCCCCCTTTAAAGCAGGGCTAACTCATATCAGGCTACCAAGGCCTTGTCCACCTGAGTTTTGAGTATTTCCAAGGATGGCTATTCCGCAGTGCCTCTGGGCCTCTTGTTGCCAAGTTTGATTACTCTCATTGTGATTTTTTTTTTTTTCCCTAATATCTAATTGGAGTTTCCCTTCTTGTAACTTGCGTTTGTTCCCTCTTGTCCTATCACACTGCTCACCTCCAAGAAAAGTAGTGTTAATCCTATTCGCAGTGTCAGCTTTATTTGGTTCAGTTACCAGCACCAAACATTCTGGTCTTATCATAAGACCATTTTGAACATTGTCTATTTTGAACAACATGCACTGATTAACAGGAACTTAACCGCTGGCACTGAATTGGACTTTATCAGTACAACTGAAATAGTTCACAGCTGTTCCTTGGTTTCTGTGTGCGTATGCTGCAAGGACTGCAGAAGCAACACCGCTGATACTGTGTCGTTTTAATCTTTAAACATAAAATAGATCTAGCCTGCTACAGAAGGCTTATTCTGTAATCGGTTTCTGACAAGGTAGTGATATCTCAGCGTGGTTGCTGTCACTGTTATTTGCACTGAGGAATACCTTTATTCACGAGTAGAGAACCTCTGGAATTGGTAACCTAATCAGTACTGCTGTTTGAGAACACGTCTGGGCCTGCATTTGAATCCAGGTTTTCTCTGTAAACAAGCTGCGTTGATGCGCAGTGTGCCATACTGAGGTATAGGTGGGCTGCAGGCAATTCCTGGAACATAGCAGCAGTGCAGGAGCGTTAGCTTGAGCTCACACTCTCCCATGGACTATCCCTCAGTCTTTACCAGCAATTGATGTTACAGCCAGCGAGTATAGGATTGGTGGGGATCCAGTCTATGAGATCCATACTGAGGCAGTGGAGATATGAGTTGAAATATGCCATGTTTTGTCTGCTTCTAGGCCTGTATTTCTATGCATAATATAAGCTTACTTATATGGTGTTGACTGCAATGGCCACACAAGTTACAAGGAGGTGAAAGAGTTCCATTTTAGTCAGCCTGCTATTTCTCCTTTTTACAAATCCCATAGCTGGTTTGTTTTGTGGGGGGTTTTTTGTGGGTTTTTTTTTCCATAAAAATGACAGTGCTGTCAAATATTTTTTTTTTCCTAATATATTTTTCCCCCCCTCTCTCTACAGTTCTTTGCCTTCGTGGTTACCTCCTGCTATGCTGGAAATACGTATTTTAGCTTTATATCTTGGCGATCACGAACTTTGCAGTAAATATTTTGTCAAAATGAATTCTGTAGTATAAAATATCTTGAGGATTATACTCTTTTGACAAAAGCTTGGAAGAGGGATGAGGTCTTTTTGAACATTTCTGTTAGAATTGACAATATATTGTAAGCTGAGATTAAAATTATTATTTATAATACAGTATCATCTTTACAGACATCTAACACTGACTTTGTACTGTATAATAAAATTTCATACTGCTTCTTACTGTGGTATTTTTCTAGACATTGTATAGATGTTATTACTAAAGCTTTAATAAATCTTACTCCGACAATGTGTGAATTTTGTAAATGTAACTTTTAAAATGTTACAGGTATACTTTTGATACTGAATGCTACAAATCAAAACTAAGATTGATACTGTTTCATTATTATGTATAAAAAGTGACATTGTGCAGGGAAAAACACCCAAAACTTTAAAAATAAATAAATAAATGACCCAACTGTGCATGTTTTGTAAACTGGGAGTAGAAGGTTGGTTTTTTTAATATCTTTTTCAGAGTTAAATATATACTACTAAGAATTCTGATGATCCTGTCAGTTTGCATATTCTAACAGCTTCTCACAGTCATGAGACGGCTTTTGGAACCTGTTACTGTAGGTCTGAAGCTGGCTGAAGGAATGTTGCACCTGAAACACATTATCTTAACAGGTTTCTCAAATCCAGCAGGCTCCAAGGCATAAGTCTAGACAACAGTCCCTTAGTGCTCAGTGTGTAACCTACTGAGAATATAACAACATACCTTCTAAAGGTAATGTATTTTGTTTCTCAGGGGACTGTGTTTTTCTCTTTTCTCCTCAGATTAGGCCATTAATCTGTCCTAATTAAAATCTAGGCTTCTAAATCCTATTCAATGATATAAAGATTAAATCCACAGAAGAATTGTCAAGATGCCAGTGCTAGAAAGAAAGAATTTCCTCCCTCCTTTCCTGTCTACTGGCATCATCTGTGAGTTGTTAGTTTAACAAATGAATTTTTTAATTTGATGGTCATATTTAAATATCTTTGAGTCAAGCAGAAGTATGACAGAAGATTGACTTTCAAAACAGATACCTTTTGAAGATTACTTTCAAATACAAATTACCTAAGGAATTTTTTCCAGGAATTATGTAGTAGAGAGTATAAGGTCATGATTATTTTGTGATATTTAAAGTTTTCCTCATTTAAAACTACTGGTAAATCTTTTTTCCTGGATTAAGAAGATTTGGACTCTCTTCCAGTCTTCAAAAACTTAGTTGGACAATTATATGTGGTAGTAGAGAGATCTTACTGCTTAAAAAACCTTATTTCTCCCTGTAACTAAATGGTGTGTGCTTACTTATGTGCGTGCCTTGCAGTAAAGAAGATTTATCAGCAGCCAGCTAATTCTGTTCTTGATCACATTGTTTTGTTCTTTATTATCTGTCAGAGTCACAGGATTTCAGTGTAAGGGAAGCCAAGATACTATTTAAAAACCTATATTTGTCTGCAGATTACATCTGGTCTGTACAACAAAGGTCAGGCTGTCTCCTGCTTGCTAAAATTATCCAGTTGTGAGAAGGAAGAAGGGCTACCAACTATGCATTTTATCTACACAGATAAAATGTGTCATTAAAATCCCATATGCTCTTTTCCATTGCTGGAAAAAAATCAAAGGCATAAAAATGATCCAAATGTCAACTGATAAAACATGACTAGAAATATAGCCAGAATTAAAATCTCATCAGTGATTTCTCATCAGTAAAAATGCTTTTGTAGTAATAGAATTTCTTTCTTAAATTGTATTTGATGTACCTGTCTTAAGTCCAAAGAACGTGACTATGTTTGCACAAATGTTTCATGATTTTGTGGTAGCTGCGATGGTCTGGCCTAAAGTCATAACCCAGACAACATTTGTGGATAGAGGTAGTAAGAGGGAGTAGAGCTAAGAGGGAATAATATGTTTCATCCCATTTACCAAAAACTATCATGGAAACGGTGTGTTACATGTCAGAATAAACCCATTAATGAAGGACAAAACCACACTATTACCAGATGAGGAATGATTCTGGCAAAACATCTACGACCTCTCTGAGTCTTCAGTGCTGATCCTCAAGGGAAGATGTGTGAAATGTCTTCCAAAGGCAAATCTGTGAGTTGAATCCTTATTTCTGAATTTTAAAAAAATATGTACTAGGCAGAAATTTGCTTTATGCTTGGCCTTGCTTTTTTCCACAAACCGTAACTTATCTGCCTTGCTCTTTCCTTTTAGAAAGATAATTATCTTACTTCCCATGCTCTTTCTCATCTGTCTCATTTCTCAGCTCTGAAGATCTAGTTAAAATTGGAGGAATCAGTGCAAGCTGAGAATTACTTCTGAAGTTTGCTCCTCCTATTTCAGGCCTGAAGGCAGGCATAAGCACCCAAAAGGTTATCTGTTTCTTCCAGCGCATTAGTCTTAAACACTGATTTGCAAACTATGACATACGCCTTTGTATACTCTAATATTGATAAAGATAAGCTAGCTGTGGTTTATCATATCACAATCAAAACAAGATTTGTGGCTGCAGGCATTTCTTAGTGTGCATAAGATTGAAGGAAACCTTACTTAAAAGAACAACTGGTAAGTGATGAAATCATTAGTGAAATTCTTAATACAGATATTTAGAAGAATAAACAAAATGCTAATCAACTTGCAAAACAAAGGTATTTGACATTATAACTAACTTGTTTCAGACAGTCTCTCTGAAAAATCCAAGTCACCCACATACATAAGGATACCTGATGTCAACTTATGGCCATCAAATTTCATTTATTAAGGAGCTGTTGGTACCTCTTATCATCATCATACATGATGCACTTAACAAGATGAAGTAAATAGCATGAGAACTGTAATAAAAACTTCACATTCAGCAGTGTTGTAGACTGACTTTGTGCCAGTGGTTTACAGAAGATGCCTGTATTTCTGAGTAGAAAATATGACTGTTATGCTACTTGTATTAATTTAAAGGTATTTCTGGTGTACTGGGCTGAACTCAGATCAGCAGGGCCCCAGACATATACACACTTTCAAAGGAAGTTAAGAGCTAAAAAGGCTGAATCACCACGTAAGAAAAATATATTTCTTAATAGGAAGTACAGAAGTTACTAGGACCTTCCTCCACAGGGCTTGCAAGAAGCCTATACATACTCTTTATTAGTAGCGAGGATTTTACTCTTGCATAGATTGGCAATGTTGTAGCTTTGATATCTAATGAAATGAGACAAAATTTGGTGGGACAGGTAATATCTTTTATTGCAACTACTAGCTGGCTTAATGGAAGCCCAAAACCAAGTACTGCTTAGTCTAGTACAGACCATTGCCTACACTGGCAAACCCCGTCTTCCTCATGTAAATTACTTATGCTAGCCCCTTATCTGTGTTGGAGATCATCTGAACTTACCTGTCTTCCCTCCTAAGACAATTTTAGTTGCTGAAGGAGCTATTAAATACTAAATATGAACAGAATGTGCATCCTAACTGCAGAACAGAGCAGCAGCAGATGGGGTTACTACTCTAATGAGTATAAAAGCAGCATATGCCCAGCTCGGAGGCTCGCTGTGACCTCACTTGCCAGAAAGCAAAACAAGTTATTTTTAAACTTGAGGAAATATATAGCTTCCTTTGCTGAGTTTTGTTAGTATCTCTGCATGATTTAATTCGAACAAAGGGGCTGAGACATTTGGACAGTCATTACTGCCCATTTAATGCAAGTGTTTTACGAGATCGTGAATCAGAAGGTTTGGGGTTTTTTGGTGCGAATAAATGTTGTGTGGGGAAGACGCTGTTTGCAGCTGTACCTCCACTGCCAAGCACCGGAGCAGCTCCCCTCCGAGAACATCGCTGGCAAACTTGAACACGCCGAGGGGTCTTTTACCGATGGAGCAAAGCCGCTGACCGCTGTGGTGGCCGGCTCAGTGCGGAGCTCCCCTCCCGGGAGGCGTCCCTCTCCCTGCTTGGAAAAGTTCGCTTCGGCCTCCATTTTCATGTAACCCAGCTGCAAAAGCGGGGGACGGCCGGGCGTCCCGTCTGCGGCTGCCGGTCCGGAAAGGCGCTGCGGGAGCGGCGGGTCGCTGCCGCCCTCCGCCTGCCCGAGCGGGGCTCCCGGGCCCGGCTTCTCCTCCACTTCCCTGCCCGGGTGCGACGGCGCCTGCCCCGCGGGAGGAGAAACCCTCGCCGCTTCTCTTCGCCCGCCCCTTCCGCGGCCCCCGCCCCGCCGCCGCGCCAGCCGGGGAGCGAGCGAGGGCGGGCGGGGAGGCGCCGGGCTCCGCCCGGCCCCTGGCAGCCGCGGGGCGCCGCCGCCGCCCGCCCCTCGCCGCCCCACCCAGCCCCGTCCCGTCCCGTTCCCCTGTCCCGGGCCGGGCGGCGCGGCGAGGGGAGCGCGGGAGGGAGCCATGTCTCACGGGGCGCGAGTGATCCGCACCGGGGTGAGCAGCGGGGGGGCCCGCGGCCCCACCGGCCGCCACCGCCGCCTCCTCAGCGGGCTCGGACGCGGAGCTCATGGACGGCGCCTATTTCCGCTCCTGCGCCGGCATGCTGAAGGTGGCCCAGATGGTAAGGGGCGAGCGGGGCGGGGGGCGGCCGTTGGGACCGTTGTTGGGACCGTTGGGGCCGTCGGCCCGCGCGGGCGCCGCAGTCACCCCTGCTGGGTGTTTCTTCTGGCGCCGGGTCTGGAGAGCGTCGTCGGGGGGGTGCCGGGGTGGCCGCTCCTCGCCACTTTCGCCGCTGCGATTTCACCCCTCAGCTCTCGCAGCTCTGCTGGAAGAAGAAAAGTCCGGGTTTCTCTGGCAAAGCCAAGCGTTGAGGTCTGTCAGAAGCTTCCTTTGCGTTCTCCTGAGGCAGCAACGCGTGCTCCTCTTCAGACGGACGTATATGAGCCCAGAGTACCACTACTTGCTCAAAGTACCGCGTAGTGTTATCTTGATGATGGTAGCTGATGGTAACAATTAACATTAACAACTTTTTGCCTTTAATAATAATGGTAACGCCATGCTGCAAAGGCGCATCATGCTCCGGTGGAATGCCTCATTCCTTGGAACGGGTAAGTTTTTGGGAGAAAGCGGGGCCGAGTGCCAGCACCGACAGTGGGCCGGTAAGGGTGGGCACCACGGCAGAGACTGCTGGTCCGGCTGGCTCCATGCCCTGGCTGTCGGAGACCTCCAGGCAGTGACCCAGTGAGCCAGGGAGGGAGCTGGGAGATGTATGGCTGGAAAGCAGAAATTCAAAAGAAATCTATAGAAATCTGGATTTGAGCTGATGCCTTAAGTTGACTCGGTGCAGGAAATTTTGCTCCATCCAGATGTGGAGAGGATTAACAGATGGATAAGCGCTTTCTCATTTCTGTGGCACATAATTGTCCATGGAGTGATTTGTCAGCTTAATTACAGTAATGGCGGTGAATAATGGCTAGGAAAGAGCATGGACGACAACACATAGCGATACCTCCTCACATACATTCTCATCCTGCAAAAACTCGTACCTCGACAACATTTTATGCTGGAATTGTTGCCTTCATTTTTTTATAAACCCCAATGCCTTTTTTTCCCCGACTTTATTTGTCTAGTCATTTTTTTAAAAATTCTGTAAGTTATTAGCATCCAGAGTCCTAAATTGACATTAGAAGTTAGGAATCGTTTTGTTCTAGGTTACTGTGGAGTAATATCAAATCCTAAAGTTTCTCTTTAAAAGCTGCCCAGTTTCTTCCAGTTGATTAATAGCCATCAGCTGCCCTTAGAAATGAGCCTGGGTAGCAAGAGAGGTAGTGGAATGTGACTGGGTGTGGCTACCTGCACCTGTGGAGCATTTGTGCTGCACTCTGGAGACCTCAGAGCTGTCCCTCGCTACGAATTCTGTTTGGTAGGAACATGAACAGTCATCTGCTGCCTTCTCTTTGCTTGGGTTGTTCATGAACCATTGCGTGGATCTGGAGTATCTTTTTCAGGAGACAAATGACATTCTTTTGAGCGTGTGTCTACGTTGCAAATGAACCTGTAGTCCTAAAGCGGTAGACTTGTGCTTTGCTGATTAGCTAAAAGTCTCTTTATCCTTTTGTGTTCACCACTGTGGAAAGAACAGTTCTTTTTATGGACTAGAAATACCTAGTCCTCTGCTCTCCATCCTGCTGTGATGTCACTACAGCTATGACATATGACTCTTGCAGCTCGCACAGGCATGCTTATTTGTGCTGAAATTTCAGGGTTTGGTACACGTATAAAGTGTGTGTATACTTTACATATTTTTATGTAATGTATGTAAATCTATGTAATTTTGTGTAATACTTCGCATAAAGTAATATTTTATCAATGCTGTTCAATATCAAATTCATCAGAATTTAAACTAGTGGCTTTCTGTGGTGACGTTAACGGAAGCTAAAAAAATGTAAATTAGTTCCCCTTAGCACTCCTTCAGCTTCACCTTCTTACATTTTTCTGCTTTCCAGCTTGCCTGTAAATAACATCAGTAGGAGTTACCTCAGGTATCCAAGGAACTTTGGGCGAATTAACTTCTTTTAATATGGTGTCACAATAGTGTCGTCTTCACAAATAATTCCCTAAGAAAATTAAACATTTGTGCTGCAGTGTGCAGACATAACCAGGATAGGTTAGTTCTAGATTAACTCCTGCACCCAATAAAATACGGAGAGCTAAATATTTTTGCAACTCTCCTTTATCTCTTCTCAGACAGTATTTCCACTATATCCCTGGGTCCATTTGTATTAGCATTCAGTTCTTCTAGTAAGAAGTGTTTGCAGTGTCCTTCTTTGAAAAGAATTCTTTATGGTAAGTCTATAACCATTTCTGCATTAGTGTTAATGTGGCTGGTGGGACTGCAGCCTTACTAAGAAGGAGAACAATTTGCAGGCAGAAGACAAAGGTAAAGTCTTTTGGGTTAAATGTATATCACATTAAATTGCGTAGTGGGCCTCCGAATGGTTGTGGTTATGAAGAGGAAACATTACTGTTTCTGTTTTCTCATTCTTTGTCAATCCCTTTTACCAAGAAGTAAATGATATGAGGGAGAACAAGAAAGAAGCATTTCATCGTTTACTGTAATGTTAAGGGTTGTTTGCAGTGCTTGCAAGCTAAAAGAAAATTTGATTGTATGTATATGTGCATGAAATAATTCTAATAGATGACAACAATATGCTATGGAAATTATACAAAGGAAATAGATAATGTTACAGCTGTTCTTCTGTAAGAAAGATCATAACACAAGGACTAAACCTCAGTAATCTTGGACAAGATGAAGAGATGGTACAGCAATCTGATGATTACTGAATTGTTGATAATGTCTAAATATTACCAGTGCTTTCTCTTCAAATTCTAGGTGCTGTAGTGTCTAGCATAGAATGAAATTAGAAAGTAAAAAATGTGTTTCTTGCTTGTAAGCCTACACAAATTCCTTTACTTTTTTACTAGAGAATGTCTTTAACCTTGCAGAACGATTATAGCTTTGAAAAGGTAATGCATTTTATGCATTGAGTTCGTGGCTTTCTAATGCTTAGGGCATGATCTGCAAATATTTTGAAAATAAAATGGAGGAACTTGTGTATTTTACATGGCAGTAAGACAGTTTGAAAGCTGTTTTTCATGCGTATTACTAATTTTAGTAGGGGCTCCATTTTCAAAATCCAGTCTGAATTGACGCTCTGACTTTAACAGAAAGTTATGAAGTATCTTCAACATCTAACCCACTTCAACTGGTTTAACTTGATGGTGATTAATATAGCTTTTTCTTTTCTTTCCTTTTCTTTTTTTTTCCCCCCCTTTTTTTTTGTATTTGCAGTTTTACCAACATCTCTCATATTCACGGGGATACATGCAGGATTCCATTGTGGCCACTTTGGTTCTATATCAGCAATGTACTAAGTAAGCGTGTGAGTGGGTGTGTACCAGTGTGCACAACACACGTATACCAGAGAAGTTAAAATAACTTGAATTTTAGCCAGCTTGGCAAAAGCAACATATGTGGCAATCTTCAGTATGCTATGCTAACTGTGCTGATTTGTTTGAAGCACATTTGCTCTGTGCCCGTGCTACAAGCTGGCTTGTTTTATTGTAAGACTTTTTAGGAACCTATGTTACTTAGCTTGGTGAATTCTCAGTCGATGGGTTCTTGGAAGCCTTTTGAGGCATCCTGTGCCATTAGAGACAGCGGTATGAATTTGCATCCGTATTGTCACCAGGGTGGATCAAGTGGCAGTGTTCATAGATTGAAACAAGTCCATTCAGCTGAATTTCTTGTGGAGCCCTGCCCTTATGTGTCTTTTGTATTTTCACAACTTAAGTCTGGAGGATGCCACAGACACTGTATTAGACTAGGTCCTGCTTTCAGCACAGCCCATGTTTGACAGTGAAGCCTATATGGGTATCCTACCATCTTAGGCGGTTGGCTGGTAGGAATGGCTGTGCCTGTATCACCTGTCCAAAGTGTCTGATGCAGAGATTTGCACGAGTGTGACCAATACAGACTGAAGAGAGAAAAGAAGTGTTGAGAGCTCACATGTAGGAGAGCCATCATGGCACAGGACATGCTTGTGTAGGTCTCTCAGGCTTCTCAAACTGTTCTTGGACTGTTCCTTGTTTCTGGACTCTGAGGTGCAGAGGTGGCTGATGGCCTTTTTTGCCCCTCTTCCACCTCCTTCAGGTTGGGCCAAGCTAACTGACCAGTTCAGACTGAAGGCAATTGTTCCCACAATGACACTCTTGTTACTGAGCGGACAATAGTTCTGGCACAGTTAAGCTCAGCCTCAGAATACAGGGTGTTTTAAGCTAAAACCAGTGCTGATTCTTTCAGCTCAATATGAACCAGGACAGAGCAGTTTCACCAGACAGAAAAGAAGAAAATCAAAATTATCTTGTCAAGGCTGAAGAAAAATTTACAAACAATTGCAAGATAAAAAAGGATAAACTCCATAAAAGTTGACTTAACATCATTTTAACTTATTAAAAATGCCAAGGCAATAGTTAAAGCTTTTCTGCTGAGTATCTATTTAATTTCCAAAGTATGTCTTGACAAAAGCAATTACGTACTTGGTAAGTGAATAGCCAACAAGACAGTCTGTAAGTCTGAGTAACTTTGAAGTGTGCTGAAACCTCTCTGGGTTATTTGTGTACTAACATACAGTTGAATAATAGTATTCAAGAGAATATTAATACGACTAACACTGAAAGCTAGCAAATGCTGGCAGTTAGGTTGCTGGAGCCAAGATCAATTTCTGAATGTGTTGGATATCAGACAAATTTACTGGGGAGCTAAATTCAGAAGAAGTTAAAATATGAAAAGAAAGCAAAGTCTGTTAGTGGAAGAAAACAATTCCTAATCAAAAACATTGATACAGGAAAAGGAGATTCACAGAAGCAAATGATGCTTGGAATGATTTGAGAGCTACTCAATCTTCTAACTTGATCTTGAGCCTGAAACGTCTTTCTGTCCATGGGGGTGATTGAAGTAAAACATCTAATTCTTTGCAGCAGCACGTCGGTGACGTATGATTTTGCCTGTATAGTCAATATGCTGCTAAGTCAGAAGACAGGGATTCTGGTGGTAAGCAGAGATGCTGAAACTGTAAGCCTGTCTCTGGGTCCTGTGTAGACTGCACTTTCCACTTTCCCCTACTATCAATCTGTTTATAGCTCTTCCAAAGGAAAAGAATGGCCAGATGTAACAAGCTTCGTGAAAGTTGCCAGATGCTAACCTACAAAGCTTAGATTCAAACAGTTCTGTGTTCTGCTTGACTTTTCATCTGGCTGATAAGAGAAAACATGAAGAATAATGCTGTAATAGCTATCAGTGATGTCATGACATATTAAACAAAAAGTCTTATTTTGAGGTATGCAGGAGGCATTTTATGTTTGCAAAGAAAATAACAATTGAGGACACAACCCACCCCCCCCAGAATGTGCAGGTGTCTTCAGTCTGCAACTGTGTGATAAACTACTGGCTAAGCAATAAGAAATGGGAAATGTTTTTAGCAGCAAAGTTATTTTCGGGCCAAGGTCAGAGCTATGTGTTGTAGCTGCTAATTATTTTTGTTGTTCTGCTAGAAGCTGCAGTAAAAGGACCTTGCTTGGCATGCTGAGCAAAAAGAGAAAGAAATTATCTAAGTCTCAGATGGCTCCAAAGTAAGCAGGAGCACTTGAGTGAGGAATGTCCAAGCCTAGTAATTAAAACCAATAGGTCTGGGAATTCCTGTTGTTTTCACTCTGAGATCACTGAAACAGGCTGGCTTGGCCAGTTGTATTTTTTCCATGCCTCTGCTCTGGGTGGCCATTTTACAGTTTCTGCCCAGGTATTTGCGTAAGAGCTGGGAGCAAACAGTGTGTGCTCTGTATGTTAACCAAGGAGTGTTTGGTGGTAATCTGACACAGTTTTATTTGATGAGACAAAATTTCACAATCAACACCAGTTTATGGAATTTTCCTTTTCTGTCTCACCTCCATGCAGCCATTCACAAGTGATGCAGTGATGCAGCTGTTCACGAGGTTACTCAGTAAACCAAACCAGGGAACTGATTTAGCTTTACTTCAGCTTTCCTTCAGTTTTCTTTTTTTCGTAAGAGTTTTTAGAGAATAGTGGAGCCATAGAGACTACTGTCAGCAAGAGCAAGTGTCTGGCATATAAGGGCAGGAACTACGTAAGCCTGAAGTGGTTCCATGTGCTTCAAACCACAAGCTGAGAATGTAGTCCTTTTTCTCTTGGGCAGGGGAAGGTTTTATACAATCTGTTTTAATTTCTGTCTCTTTCAGCAAAAAAGAAACTAGTAATTTTTCTGATGTTGGAACTGCTCTAGAAGGCTAAGAAATCAACTCCAGTACACTTTGTAAAAAGACAGTTATAGTCATTGTTAAACACTAGGGAATCTCTGTTCTGAATGCATCAGTGAATGTTTTATTTGTATCCTAAAAGAGGCTTCCTAAAAGCACAAAGTTGGAGCTACTTTTCATTGCTCATTCGACCCGTCCGTTAGGATTTGTTGCAATACCTTCATTAGCAACCTGAGCGCATGTAGTGCTCTTCGTATAGAGGTGATTGAAGAAGGGTTAGCAAATACATTTTCTGAAACAAAAAAAAGGAAATGAAGCCTAGAAATTTACCACATCACCTGAGATGTGTTTAGTATGCTTGAAAGAGTAGAGTGAAGTATTGGCAGTGGTTTCCTGGCACATTTGTTTTACGGGAAGTTAGATTTGCAAATGCCATTTAAAAATCTTAATCAGGTGTACATGGTGTCCGTGGATAATAAGATGTGGTGAAAAGCATGGATTCTTACTGCTTTGTGACTTCCCTTTAAGACGTGCAAGTGCGGTGTATTCCCTGTCTTCACGCTCTTTGGGGATGGTGTCCCTTTGAACATCCTCCTCTCCTGCCACAGAGAAACAGAAAGCAGGGCATCAGTTCTTTGCCAGTGCGGTCTCCATCTGCTCGGAGCCTGTAAATGATAAAGAGCATCTTGCCAAGCATCCTTCACCAGGTTCCAGGGCTGTAGATGCTGGAACAATTTGTTGTGTCCCATCACGATCCAGTAAAGCCATGGCTGTACCTCAGTGAGGGCAGTATACCTGATCGTGAGGCTATGTTAGGTACCTGCTCTGCATTACTGGGGTAATGGGGTATTGTCCCCCAAAGCCAGACAGTGTTTGCTTACTATGAGTAAGCGTTTCCTCCGCTCCCCTCCCTGGGGAGTCCTTGGGAGGTATTCGCTCAGTACTGCGGCTGAGTTGTCTCCTTTGCGCTATTGTCACATCATGTGCGCCGTGGCCTTGTCCTCCTATTCTGTGGTGAGATGTAAAGTATACAGCAGCCAGAAATTGCTACTTTCTGTACACAGAGATCAAACTCTAAAATTGCTGTGATTTCCTTTCACACACCTGTGAGCTTCCTCTTCTTTGTGTAACTCAGATTCTTAAGGGATCGTCATGGCTGAAACAACTCCCTGCACTGCGATGCCGGTAATTTGATGAATGTAATGGCGAATACAAATGTGTCTGACTGGTCAAAACTAGGTGACTGCAGCTTTCAAAGCCAAAGCAAATTTGGCTGCTGTTCTTGCAATAACAGCAGCAGCTGCAACACTGATGGCTTCCTCTCCTGCTCGCAGCTTCCCTTAAGGAAAATGGAAATGCGATGATGACAAGATTGAGAAGCTGCTTCAAGAGGGAATTTTCTTAGAATGTTTTGGTGGTGGTTTTTTTGTTGTTGCTTGTTTTTTTTTAAAAAAATACCATTAGTGAGTTCAAGAAACAAGTACTGACAGCTGGGAGAGAAGTATGCTGTTAACTTGAGATGACCAGCAGCAGCTGCAGAACTACAGAACGACTTAGCATACTTTCCTGCAAGTCTGTAATCACGCTGTGGGAAGGCCACTTCAAGAGCTCTTTCATCTGTTTGGGAAAAACAGTCCCCAGTTGCTGCTTGTCACCTGCTGGCTAATTGAGCCTTTTGTAGATTGCTTGAATGAAGCTTCCTAGTAGACATGGGAGTGCTGTCCCAGTGTGTTTGAGAGGCCTGCTGGTCTCCAGGTGGTCACTGAAAACTGTCAGCTGCGACAGTGCCACTGGGGAATCTCATCTATTCTCATTTTTCCCCCCTTCATTCATCTCCCTTCACTTCTCTGGCACCTTGCCGAGCTTCAAGTGTTTGCACTTAGAAAAGGTCATTCTTTTGTGTGCTAAGGCCTGGTCTGATCCAGCAGCCAGGCTGTGATGATGCCGGTTGGTCTGGAAATTGTCATGATGTTAGCATTTTTGGGAACTCTCACCTGTTCTTTCCTGATAAAAATTAAGATGTGCCAGCACAGCTAACAACGTGGACTCTGGTGATATAAGCAAGTCCTCCTCTTATTCGAGGAGACCTTGCTCAAGGCTCCGTTGCCATGGCTAACAAAGCCTTTGCTGGAGGTGACAGATATGAACTTTTTAACTGCTGTCTGTACGACTGCCAGATGTCAGTGTGGTGTTCTCTGGGGCAGGGAGAGATACGGCAGGTGTTAACTGAAGATTTGAATCGGTCAAGCAATAAATGCCTCAGACAATGAGAATGGGTTGTGTTGTGAGCAGCATCTGTAAGGGCGAATGATGAACAGATTGCTTGCTGAGGGTTAGCAGGCATAGGCACTGAGACTTCACTGAGCGGTTCGCAAGACATTCCTTATCTCAGTAACAAATTTCAGGAAGATGAGATTGCACATGCTTTTTATTTTTTTGTGCATCTAGTTTGATAGGTTACTAGAATGACAGTTGCCATGAGGTACTGGTTTTGTGTTATATCTTCCTATTTGAGTTTTAAGTGGCTGTATGCTGTCAGATATGTATTAGATATCCAGGTCAAGGGGGAAACTTCACAGCTTGCTGTGCAGAGTTTGTGGGTGTTTGTTAATAATAAACACCGTGTACCCTGGGCTTCAAGCAGCCAACCAGTCTGAGCCAGGCTTGGCTAGTCAGCCAACGTGGGCTCCTTCTCTGTAGGTGGTATTGCCATGCATGGTTGGTAAATCCATTTTTAGACAGCCATGAACTTTATCTACAAGAGCTCTATAGGTCACAAGTAAGGATTAAGCTCTTTCTGTATCGTATATTACTGACAATATGGGACTTCATTGACTATTTAGAGAGCAAACCATACAAACAACCTACACAGTATATCTGAGAATGGTTCAGAGCAGTGGTTTCAGAGGTGCCTTGCTCCTACAAGGAGCTCTTCTTCCCAGCTGACTAAAAGGAAGTATGGCAGGTGAGGTGGGCAATCTCCTGCCCCCAAGAAGGGCTCCCTCTCCAGACCCAGGGCTGGTGAACTCTGTTGCTGCTTCTGCAGCAACAGCCTCAAAGGACAAAGTTCTCCAGCAATGTTTACATACCTTAGGTGTCTTTGTACCTCCATGAGCACGTATATTCCTGTACATCATTGTTGGATTCCTTTCTGCCATCGAGAGCCTCTTTCCTGCCATTCCTTAAGACAGCTCAAACCTCTTTAATTTTTAGGTTCTACCAAACCCACTTTTGCTGGCCTACAGTTCTCTTCTCCTGGTCCATTTCTTTTTCTTGCCTCAAAAGCACCTTGTGTGCTTGAGGTAGTCTTTCTCTGTTTACACAAACCTACCCACACTGTGGACTGTCTTCCGTCATTCTGACTCTTGGGTTTACCAGAGCAAGAGAACAGTTAACATAGCTGTCTAGGAGGATCTAGATGTTGGAAGTGTTTGCCTTGCAGAGGGGAGAAGTAACAATCACAGCTTGCTGTGCAATTTCTGAATCTGCAGAGATTTGGTTATATTAATCCCTGCATTTTTGGTTGCTATCACCAGATCCTCCAGTTTTTACTAGAGGACTCTGGAGATTTGAGTCTCTTACAAAGTTTTTTACTTCCTGTAATCTTCTCAGTTGTGATATAGGGATTGTCCCTACCATGCAAGATAGATGGTCTTCTACAGTGGAGTGAATTACAGCAGGAGACACGTGCATGCATGCTTTTTGCAGCAATCAGGTAGTGTTTTTCTAAATGGGCTTGGTGGTGTGGGACAGAGGTTCCTAGTGAGCACCACAGCCAGTACATTACCTGGGAGGAGGGCAGAGAGCATGGGCAGAGCCAGTGATTGTATCTGTGCATCTGCAGAGAAAACCAGTTATAGAGGATGTGTCCCGGCTCTTACCTGAAACAGCAGGTTCATCTATGATTTGGGGATTATGACTTGATTTGAGACGGGAGGGACCACTGGAGTGGGTGGCAGGCTAGCTGTTACATGGGGGCTGTTGCCTGCACAGAGAAGTAATTCCTTATTAATAGATGGACAAGCTATGTGCTCACAAGGTATAGGGGTCTCCTGGCTTTGTCCAGAGTAGTACCTTCAGTCATTGCAGTTGTCTAGAAAGGCATAAGCACCTCTTTGAGAGTTAGAGGGAAAGCAGCTGTGTTTCCCAGAGTTAGAACCCTGGTAGGGCATTTGCTGTATTTAAAATTCTGTTCCTATCCCTTGCAGACATGCTAACAGTCAGCTGTGCCATTAATACTGTTTTGCAATGAGTTTTATGTGTTTTGGTAATTGTTTTTGACTTGAATATGGCACTTGTGCAATATTACTCAATTATCACTTACATTGCTGCAGTATTTTGAGTGTTGTGTGTGCATCTTTTATGTAGATTGGAAAAACTTACTGATAGTGCTTTTACAGTTGAAATGTTTTAAATTTAAGTTGATTTTTAAAACAAATCTGTTAATATTGGATTGGAGAGAAAAGAAATAAAATTATGAGGTGGTTGTTGGTAACAGACTTGCATTATGGGTTTTTTTTTTAATTAATTCACTGCCTGATAAGAATATAGCATATTCTTTGCCATGTAACTGTAAAGTCCTCAGCTTTCGGTTAATAACATACAGGATTGTATGGTGTCTTTCAGTGTGGTGCAGTGGTGGTGCAGGCAGCTGTGGGGATTGAGGCAGGGAGCTAGTTAAGATGGCAGTGGTGGGATTGAAGTATTGCATACGCTGGACTTAATTGTAGCTGGTCATTACAAAGAATTGCCTTTTTAATCATCATGGCTAACACCCTGTAACAAGGGCTCTTTAATAATGTCATTCATATGCTGGTTCTGTGATTACCCCACATTCTTTTCTACCACCAAGGCCTGTACTTGAGCAGATAGATAACTTGTTATTAATAAAGAATACCACTTGCTTGTACTTAGGATTGTCCTCTTATCTGAGTCATAGAGGGTCTGAATAAGATTATTTTGCTTTTTCTCACCCTCCCACCATTTTAATCTTCAATAAATAGCCTGTGGATGGGCGTGCACAAGAAAAGTCACTTATCAGGGGCCAGGCAGCCTCCTTATTTTAGCAAAGCAGCCAGACAAGAAGGAAATCTGCCCAGACGCAGGGGCTGAGAGATGATTGTGCAACCAAAGACTGACTGCTTCACAGAACCATGCACTTGAAGGCAGCTGATTTCATCTGTCATTAGTGAAGTTTTAAATGGACTGGGTTTTTTATCTGCCTTTTCTAGTAGGGGTTTGGCTGTTAGAGCTCCCATTTCCAACACTGCCCTGGAAGAAGGAAATCTCGATTACAGCAGCAGTCAACATTGTTGCTTAAATTAGCTGAACCAGTCTTGCATGAACTACAATTGTAACCTTGGCCTGCTCTTCATTCATCTTTCTGTTTTGGGAAGCTGTTGAAAAAAATAATTTTATTCTGTCCAGAAATATGTACTAAATAATATATGGGCGTTGCTTCACTGTGTTGAGGTGTAACATTCGGAAATGTACAGCTGCAGTCAGTGACATTTCTCCAGGGCATGGTTATCCTGATTAGGGATGGAAAATTGCGCCTACTATCTTGGCTGATGTCAGAAGTTGGAAACTTTGACTTTTTTTCGTTCAAATACGAAAATCATTTAGCTCTTATTATATTGACTTTTAAAAAGGCTGTGGTAAAACTGGATATGAGTCAGTGCTGTCCCTTGCTCCAAATCTGTAGACAGTTTCTGTACTATTGCTTGCACTAGAACTTGGGTAAGTTTTAAGAGAGTGGAAATCAACCAGGTTTTATCAATTTCATGGATAGTTCTCAGGGTCCTCCTCTTTTCAGATTCAGGAGTAGGGACATTAAAGCAGTACAAAGATTCATCAGTGCTCCAGCAAGTGCAATGGGGAAGCTTTCCTCTCGATGCTGTTTTACAGCATCCGGGGGGGGGGGGGGGGGGGGACGAAGCTGTTTCTGTCTTCTAGAGGGTTAGATTGTCGGAGAAGGATGCACTTTCAGGTATTGCCAGCTACCAACTGGAGAGAAGTAAACGAGAGCTGCTGCCTACAGTCTTTGTACAGGTGTAGTATCATGCTGAATCCTGTCCCCTGACCTTTTTCCCCTAAATGATGCTAACTTTTAGTTAGCTAATTGCAATGCATGTCCTGATGCAAGGAAGTGGGGAAGATAGCTAGGAAACATTAAAAGAGGGAATTATGGTGTGTTCACATGTATAGAGGGAAATTTGGATGGAAGAGAATGAGAGATATAAAGGAGAAGAAATGTGGAGTGTAATGTAGGGAAAGAAGAGGAAAGGGGAATAAAGAGCAGGAAAAAAAGGAAACACTGGAGACAAAAAGTCATAGTACAGCTTCTTACGGGAGAGTGTAGCAGAGGGGAGTACAGTCAAGAAAGAAGAGAAAATATTCTGAGAAAAGCAAGGAAGTGGTTGTACATTGCATGGCAAAATAATTCAATGAAAAGATAATGCAGTGCTGGGTGGATTATACATGACAATGTGTGTGTCACAGTATTATGGTAAATCTTTGAGATAAGAGTTATAGTGTTTCTCTAGAACTGGGCACCTTGAGGCAATTTTGCTTCTTATTGACATTATCTTTTCTCCCTGCAGCTTAGCTGGCATTTCACATCTTATTTCTATACAGAAGAAGAAAATTATTATCCATAGCTAAAAGTTACACAGTAAAACAGCAGTTTCAGCCTGTCAGTTCAGGGTATGATCTTGGGGCTTGCAAAAACCATGTTCAGTTCCTTTCTGCAGTGGAGGTTTTTCATATTCGTCTTTGCACTATTGCAGCAGCTAGAAATCCCAGGCAAGGAGCAGGCCACCTGCAGTGGGTTAACCCCAGCCAGCAGCCAAACACCCACCCAGCCTCTTACTCAGTCCCCTCTCCTGCAGGATGGGGAGAAAATAAAGGAAGGTGAAAAGACCCATGGATCGAGATAATGATAGTTTTATAAGGAAAGCAAAAGCTCCACATGCAAGCAAAGCAAAAGGAGGAATTCATTCGCTACTCCCCATCAGTAGGCAGACATTTAGCCACTTCCTGGAAAGTTGGACGTTGGCATGGGTAATGGTTGCTTGGGCAGACAAATGCTATAACCGTGAATGTTTCTCCTTATACCTTATTTTCTTGAGCTTTTATTGCTGAACATGACATCATATGGTCTGGAATATCCCTTTGGTCAGTTGGAGCCAGCTGTCCTCGCTGTGTCCCTTCCCAACATCTTGCCCACTTGCAAGCCTGCTGGAGGGTGAGGGGAGGGAAAAGAGAGAAAGAAAGCCTTGCTGCTGTGCAAGCATTGTTCAGCAGCAGCCAAAAGATTGATTGTTATCAGCACTGTTTTAACCACAAATGAAAAGCACAGTGCCATATGAGCTGCTGTGAAGGCAGTTAAGTCTATCTCGGCCACAGCCAGTACATCACCACTGTACAGGGTATTGTACAGGCACAGTGGGAAAAGGATAACCCTTACTTGGCAGTCATTAATAGAATTGTGAAAGAACGGCTGGATACAGGCAAGTGATAATGTGTGGTACAGAACAGTCAGGAATGGTCAAGAAGATGAACAGTAGTCTTAACTTTAAAGATTACCCTTCTGGTTAGAAAACAGTTTATTTGCAATGTCTTGTGCATGGTGGCTTTTTTGCAACACGTGATATCAAAGTCTACTGTAAGTAAATAAGTGACAGTCAGGAAATAAATACTAATTCCCATTTTACAGTGAGCTAGGACTCTCATTTTTTTATTTATCTTTTGTGGTATAATGGCAACATCAACCAAAAAGCAACCCCCAAAAGACCAACCTTTTCCTACTGTTTTACTTGTTCTGTGGCTTCCTCCTTGGATGTTTTAGGGTCATTCCCACACATATTTTCACCCATGCTTGTCTGTTACATCTGTGATCTGTTGGTTGTTCGTTTGGGCTTTTTGGGGGGAGAGGCTGTGGGTTTGGTGGTTTTTTTGGGGGTTGTTTGTTTTTTTTTTTTTTTAGTGGGCATCTATTCTCATTCACACTATGAAAGAAAACAGTCATCTTGACCTAGAGGTTTATTAGCAGTGCTCAACATTTTTGCCTTATTTTACACATTTAAAGTATTTTGAAGGTGAAAAACTTTAGCACAATGCATGTGAAATCTTTATTAGCCCTCATTTGGTGAATGGGGGAGCTGAAGCAGCAAAATACATGATTTACTGAAGTTCAAACAGTAAGATGGTTACAAAACTGGGGGCAGAATTCAGGAGCCAGTGACATTCAGTTCCTCCCTTGTTGTCAGTGTTTGTCTGTGGAAAAGTATCTCTAATGCTCAGGACATTAGGCTTTCCTTTAGAGTAGGCTGTTGTCAATATTAGAGATCACACTGGATTTATGTTTGTGCAGGTAGCTGTGTCTGAGGAAAATTTAGTTCTCTCCAAATGTTACAAAAGAATTAAGTATTGGTAATAAAGCCAGAGCTTTTTTTATTACATCCATTAAAGTAGGACAGTAGAAAAAGATCATACAAAGCACTTGCACAGATTGATTCTTGGGTTATAAAATTGTTCTGTGGTCAGACAAACTACAGTCTTCTACTAGATGATCAGAAAATGCTTAGTGGTGCCAGCTGGCCTATGGTTACATGGAGGGCAAAACAAGTCCTTTCTTATGTTATGGTTCCTTCAATACTTTCAAGGCACTAGTGAGGAAAATTGCATCTATAATTTCTTCTGCCTGCCTGTTCCTTGGAGCAGGTGATTCTCTAGTAAGCTGCTTCGAACTTGCTGGCTTGGTCCAGGTTCTTCCATCTTTGCTGGAACACTCCAGCATGATTGTGTTAGTGGAGTCCAGCCTATTAGTCCTGAGATGCAGGCAGCTCTTGGGCAGTTTCACGGTGGCCCATGTGACTGGTGACAGGACTGGAAATCACAGGAGGATCTAGCCACAAGAGAGGCTGAGGATTGTGTTGCTGGCTTGCTCTTGGTCCTTTGAAGCTAGGATGTTTGGAGCCGAGCTTTCTCTGTAAACTAATTGCATCTGCAGTACTACTGCCAGCCAAGAGCAAGTGCAGGGAGTTAGGTGGAATCTAAACCATCTGAAATGAGGAGTACGATGGCATCTGGGCCTGATGCCATGGGCCTTTTCTCCAGTGTGCATTTGCCCTGGGAGTAACTGGAAAGTGGATCTTCATCCTGTATATGATCTCTTCATAATACAAAGGCATGATTCCTCTCCTTTTCTTAAGAATGTGTTGAATTTTCCTGCAGTGGAAGATTGACTTCCTTGAAGTCTTGGTACACATTTTCCTTGTTTTTTACTGAGTATAATCAATGACCAACGGACTTTAGATGCTTGTTCTTCGACAGGGACAAGAAGAAACAAGGAGGAAAACAGCTGTTTTTTAAAAAGGAACAGCATTTTTAGGGAACACTTCAAGTAGCGTTTTATAGCACAGGGAAACAGAACTTATCACTCTCGTCCAGTCCTTCCCTATCCTCTCTAGCGTAAGAGGTACAGAAGGAAAGTGTTCCATTCTGAACAGGTTGATGTCATCTCTATGGGCAGGAAGGAAGATCCAGGGAACTACAGGTTGGTCAGCCTCACCTCAGGCCCTGGGAAGGTGATGAAGAAAAGCATCCTGGAAAGCATGTCCAAACACATGAAAGACAAGAAGGTGATCAGGAGTAGTCAGCATGGATTTACAAAGGGGAAATCATGCTTGACCAGCCTTACAGCCTTCTATAATGAGGTGACTAGCTTGGTGGTCAAGGGGAGAGCAGTGGGTGTTGTTTACTTGGATCTTAGTAAGGTTATGATCTCCCATAACATCCTCATAGACAAGCTGACAGGGTATGGCTTAGATAAGTGGGCAGTGAGGTGGGTTAAAAACTGTCTGAATGGCCAGGCCCAGAGGGTTGTAGTACAAGGTCCTTGGAGGCCAGTCACTAAGTGGTATACCCCAGGGGTCAATACTGGGGCCAGTACTGTTCAACATCTTCTATCACTATCTGGACATTGAGGCAGAGTGCACCCTCAGCAAGTTTGTAGATGATAAAAAACTGGGAGGGGTGGCTGATGAGCCAGAAGGTTGTGCTGCCATGGAGAGGGACCTTGACAGGCTGGACAAAGAGATATTTTGTCAAGTTCAATAGGGAAATGCATCTGGGGATATCTGATGGTAAGCCCCTGTACCAGTACAGGCTCGGGGCCAACTGGCTGGAAAGCAGCTTTTGCAGAGAAGACCTTGGGGTCCTGGTGGACAACAAGCCGACCATGAGCCAGCAATGCACCCTCATGGCAAAGGCGGCCAACAGCATCCTGAGCTGCTTTAGGAAGAGTGTTGCCAGTGGATCAGGATCCTTCCCCTCTACTTGACACCGGTGAGGCCACATCTGTGGTGCTGTGTGCAGTTCTGGGCTCCCCAGTGCAAGAGAGCCATGGACTTACTGGAGTGAGTCCAGCACAGGTCCACAAATATGCTGAAGGTTGTGGAGCATCCTTCATGTGAGGAGAAGCTGAGAGCGCTGGGACTGTTCAGCCAAGAGAAGAGAAGGTTCGGGGAGAGCCCACCAACTTGTATAAATACCCAATGGGAGGGAGTAAAGGACAGGGAGAGGGAGTCTTCTCAATAGTGCCCAGTGACAGGACAAGAGGCAGTGGGCACATGAAAGTCAATCTGAACATCAGAAAATGCTTTTTCACTATGAGGATGGTCAAACACTGGCACAGGTTGCCCAGAGAGGTTGTAGAGTCTCCATCCTTGGAGATATTCAAAACCTAGCTGGATTCAGTCCTGGGCAACTGGCTCTAAGTGTCCCTGCTTGAGTAAGGGGGTTGGACAAGATGACTTCCAGAGGCCCCTTCCAACCTCAACCATTCTCTGATTCTGTGATCCTTGCTGTGAGCACGAGACACGTAACTGGATCACACCTTACATTTCCCGCATGGCTGGGACACACATTGTCCTGCTGCAGCCCCTCTCTCACCCCCCAGGGCTGGGGTGTGGCTGGTCGGCCTGGCCCATGCCTGGCACATTGAGTGAGTATTGTCATAGCACAGGGGGATGAGGGGCTTGAGTCTTGCCCTCATCACTTAAAGGCAGCAGCAGCATAACCCCCAGCCCTTCTTTGTTGTGAAGATCAGATCTCCCAGCCCATGTCCTACCTTCCATTAACATCCTTGAAAGATCTGTACTTGTTCACCCTTTTTTAGGGGCCATGAGTTGGTTTTTGAAGGAAGACCACATCAGGAAAGAGCAAATTATGTTTCATTTTTGGTAGAGCTTTGCTCACTTCAAATCAGAATAGAGTTTAGGCTTGGGAGCTTATGTCAGTCCTATTCAAGAGCCAACATTTTCCACAGGCTCAAAATAGAGACGAGAATGCAGACTCTTACCATCTTTCTTTTATGATGTCTGTTCTGTCTGGTAAAGTGTTGAGTGCCTCCTGGCAATTGCTGACTGCCTTTAGTTCACATTGGCTTCACTGCAAGATAGTTCCTGATATATACCAGTGTTCCTAAACCCGCTTCATGACTCACATCAAATACCTGGTTCAGTGGAAAGTCAAGAAGTGGATTAGTTTAAGCTGATCAGCTTCTGTGCAACAGAGTAAATATGGAACTTTATTGAAATCCAGAAATCTCTCCTTGGAGTTGATTGATGCATATGTTCTTTGTTTTGCTTTTCAGAAACTAGAAGGCACTTAAATAGTAATGTCCTGCAATGTGTCCTCCTCCCCTTTTGTAATGCAGGTCTGAAGCCTGGATATATTTTGAAGAGCAAATCTTCTTGAAATCTTCTAACGAGAATGGCCATCATTTGACCTGTACTTCTGGTCTGACTGGCTTGCTGGCTACGGGTTATATGTCTGCTCTCACAGTCTGTGAAATACTATATTGAAATGGAAATGGCAGTGCTCTAATTTTTTTGTGCCTCTAGTTTTTATTTTCAAGACGTATTTACCTACTCCCCTGAGCACAGATGCATAAAGAACACTCATAACATTTGATCATTTTATTGCTTTGCCATTCGTTTCTCTCTCTGTGCCACAAACTGACTTCTAAGATATATGTTGAACTGTATCCCGGACAGTTACGTATTAATCATTTTATCACTTAATTTCAAGTTCTCTGGAAAGAGGGATTACAGGGGGGGAAAAAAGATAGTCATCACCAAGTATATCATGATAAATTGATATCTCGTGAAGGAACTTTGGTATTTGTCACTTCTAAAGGAAAAATAATGTTATGTGGCTCTATTTCCTACATTTGTTAGCATTCTTTTTCAACAGGTGAGTTTTAAACTCTGACTGTACCTGCTGGCCATGCAGGCAATATAGTGTGGCAAACATAGTATAGCTTTATATAAAGTTGTTGATATCATCCCCTTTTGCACCTGTCCTGTGAAATAGCATTATGTGCCTCTGATCAGAGAACCCTCTTTAGAAACTGTGTGTAAATCTCATGTTGTGAAATTTATGCTAAGAAAGGAAATCTTTGAAAGAAATACCTCTTGCCACACGGTGGTTTCTTCCTACCTATATGCCGAGGCACATCTAAAATCAAAGAAGGGAGAATCTTTACTAATTGTTTTTGGAATTGTTTTAATTGTGAAGTACTCTTGAAATGGAAAGCATGTTTGTTCAAATCCATGTTTCTACCCTGTTCTTAGGAGCTGAGCAGATTCTTCACTGACTGGTTGGTACCTTGTATCTTCTTATTTCTGAGGAATATAACACCTCAGAAGAATTTCCTGTTCTTGTCCTTGTATGGCTCACATTCTTCTTTATGCTTCTTCTCAAATTTTTATACCTTCTAACTGAAAAAAAAAAACCTTTTATGCTTCCATGGAGTTGAAAGAACTAGGACTCGTTTAAACTCAGGTTTTTTTACCAGTGCGTCTTATTGTTTGGATGGTGGTTGTACTTCAAGGATCCAGTCCTTCTTAATCTTTGTACACAGTAAAAAAGTTGATAATGATTCAAGCATGAAATAAGCCAATAGGCAGATTTAATACTGCTGTGAATTAGCGCTTCCTTCTTGATTTGTACAGTGTAATTGAAACTGAGAACCGATTATTGTGAAGGCATCTGAATAAGGGAGACCTCTTTTAGCCTTTGGTGGTTAGAGAAGTGTTGTCCTCATCCCACTTTTATCCAAGAGCAAGATTCAATGCTTGCCGTGAATTCTTGTTGAGTCTTCCTATAGAACAAAATTTCATGAAATTTAATTTTCATTTTCTCATGGAAATAATAGCTGTGTCTTGCATCAGTTCAAGTGTTCTAGATTATAGGGTAAATGACCTGCTGATCTCCTTCTGATTGTTCACGTTATTCAACAGCTAAGTCATACAACTCTGTGCTTAACTGATGTTAAGGTTCAGGGAACCAAGACGGATGTTCTGCGGCAGCCTGAGCCAGCGTGGTTACACTCCCAAACCAGAGGACAGGAACATATTTGGGGAGACAGGGGCTGAGCAATACCATGCATTTTCAAAGGCCTATGTAACCTCCATTCTTGAGAGGCGTTGAACATGATCCAGCCCTGCACCTCAAAGTCCTCTCTTCCCTACCCTATATCTGTTTCAAAGGTGGGAGGAGATGTAAGCTTATTCTAGCACAGAAGCCTGTAACTGGCTTGGACTGAGCATCACTTAGAATGCTAATATCAACTTTGGACCACCACAAGAAAAATAATGGAGCCGGACCAGATCTAACAATAGCTTAGCCACTTGTGTGGGAAAGGATCCTGGAGCACTGACTTTTCTTTTTGGAGCCACCTTTTTGAGGTGGTTCACTGTTGGAACATTGATGTAGCTGTTTGGATGGAGTTTGGCCAAGGTGCAAGTTCTTGTGAACTTTTTGTGAGGTGTTTATGTGTGTATAGAGCTTTTGGTTGCACTTGAGGATGTGTATATTTAGCCTGTCCACTTAGAACTGAGCAGGTGAAACTCAGTTAAAACCACAGCAGGAAGAATCTAAGCTATGTTGTTTGGGTGTTGTGTTTTTTTTTTTTTTTTTCCTTTTAATCTTAAGGAAGTTATTCTGATAATGGATGCAGTTGGTTAGGAGTTTGGAAGATTTGGAAGATGAGTGTTCAGGAAAGGATGGTGCAGTCTTCAAGTGCTTGGCTTCTTCAGATAGTTTTTTAATGTCTTGGAGAAACACTTAAAATGTGAATCATTACTGCTCCTGGCTGACTTTGGATGAACTAAAAGTCATAGTGGCTGAAAGCATGCATTGACAAAGTCTGTACTAAGAAAATATTTGGGTGTATCCTTGGTAGATTTATTTTTATCACCCAGGCTACCCAGGGTGGTAGAATCAGCAAGATTAGTAAAATAAGTAACTTCAGATTAAAAAAATAAAATTGCTTTTGTCCTTTGCAAGCCTACAACTGAAAGTAGTTGTACAATAATGCTTTATAGTTTTATGTGACAATGTTAACATATTAAAGCTTTATAACTGTTGTATTGGGGGTGGGGTGAATTAATCAGTTCCTCCAAATGTTTATATTATTTGCTATGATACTACCTTATAGTTTGCTAATACTCCTGCTCTGTAGGTAGTAGCAAAGGAAGGGTAAAACTGTTAGGTCAGTTGCAGCCAGGTCTGCCAATTTTGCATGTGAGAACTCTCACAAAATGACAGTAAAGGCATCTGTGTTCATGGGCACCTTAATTTTTACAGCTTTCAGTGATCTGCTTCTGAAAGTCCGTGGGCTGTAGATGCTTCAGTTGCTGGTGTAACTCCAGGCATTCAATGCCTCTTCTCTATTTGAGACCTGTTGTATTGTACCTAGAGACTTCTTTAGGTTGGATTCTTCAGGCTGAAACTGCTGCTTTCCTTCTAGCAGTTGGCTCTTTCCCTGCTCTTAATGGTTCTTTTAGCTCATGTAGCAGCAAATTTTAAAATATTATTACCGTGCTTGTTACTTTGTCCGCCATTTTGTTGGGACCATCCAATGTACATTAGATATTTGTCTTCTGTTTATAAGTGCCGTTTTGTCGTGTTGAAAATCATCTCCGTGGCCCTCTGAGCACCATTGTAAAAATATTCAATGTGCCTTTTATCTTTCAGATCTCACTGCTGGTTGGATTCATCAGTGTAAATAATTCTCCATGGACGGATTACAGTGCATACAGCTACTTTCAGATTGTCGCCATCTGTGACTTGGTTATGATTTTGTTCTTCTACATTATTCACATTTTCAGAATCTACAGGAAGCTCACTTGTGTTAGCTGGCCACTTGCAGTAAGTCTGGGTTCCTTCCCTCTCTTGTGGGTTGATGTCTCGATTACTTAGTCCATTTTCTTGTGCTATCACACAATGATAGGCTGTCTTTCACATACTGCTTTTTTGCCTTGTATGCAAATCCTTTTGTTGCTTTTATTTTTTTTAATTAATATTCAGTTCAGCAGATGCTGTAATTGTAAGTTTTTTAGCTGATTTGGATCTGATCCTGCCCTCCTTTACACAGATATAAATCCAGATTTACTCCAGGGAAGGCAATAGTGTTATTCTGAGACAACTGAAAAGAACCTACTGATTATCAAGCCTTCAGCAGATGACTCCTAGCTCAGGTCACTTATAGCAGCTAAGGGATTGCTAGGTTACCAAATCATAGCATTAGAATTAATGTACTACATCCTGTCCCAAAATAAAGTCTGCTAGTGCTATTTAAGTCAAAAGTGTCTCTCTTTGGTATGGTTTTAGGTAACTAAAATAATAGCAAGAAATAGGAGCCTCAGCCTGATTGCCATAGCCTGGCCATTCCTGGGATATCCTGCAGGGTGTTCCTGCCTCATTCCCACATTTCCCCTGCACATCCATCTCTCATATCCTAGCAGAGAACTAACAAGCAGCACAGAAAATGCGAGACCTTCCTCTGTAGCTTTGGCTCAGGTCAGCTAACAGAAGAGTCCTGCATCCTAGTGTGGGATGACAGATTTTAATAACCTCTTAGAACATGTCTCCCTTACGGATAGTGACATGTTAGTTCCACAGAAGAAGGACCAGAGGGATGGGGAAAGCCAACTGGAGAGATATAGAGGGATTTTGAAATCCAAGAAGTGGTTGGATGGTGTTTAATGGAAGCTATGTAAGTAGTTTACAGATCTAAGGCTTGTCCATCCATTCACTTCTAACCAGAGAGAAAAATTTAATTTTCTTTTTCTTTTTAGCTGAAGAATATGGTTAGACTTGCACCCCTTTTTATTGTTTCAAATGTGTACCACCACTATCTGTCTCTAGAAAGTACTTCTTTATCTAGAGATAATACAGATGCAGGGATTGAAATAAGCTAATAAATGACAGTTTTGCAAAGCAGAATTTAATGTGTGCATTACTGTAATAGGACTATGCCATTTTGACCTCTGCATAGGCTGCTTTTGTTTTTTGTTGTGTGTTTAATCATTCCTAAATGTTCCAGAGTCGCTAGTGAGTTTATGGCACTGCAGTTTGTGGCTGCTCAGCTTCAGATAGCTTTATGGGATGTGATGCTTGAACTTTGCTGCTCTTTTACAACCAACCTCCTTTTCAGTCACATACTTAAGTGTCTTTAGAACAGAATAGGAAGACCTGTAAGAGACTTCGGGAAACTACAGGTAGTGTTTGGCTGAGTTTCCTGGCAGGATCTCTACATTGCAATCAGGGGTGTGATTTGCAGTCAGTGAAGTTGCAGTGGTTCAAGAGGTTGTTCAGCACTGACACCTTTTAAAGCTGGGAAGTATTTTTCCAGAGGGGCACTCTCCCAGTTCTGCCAGGGGCTGGTTCTCCACCTAATTTAGCCTTTGATTCTTTCGTACCTTTGCCCATCCCTTGGATTCCTCTAAAGTAGTGGCCTGTGTACACTGCTTTATTTGGTGTCTCTAAGGAGGCAATGGCATGCATAATTTGCCTGCTGCATTATGGACTAGCCAGAGAAGCCTCCTTATGGAAATAACTTACTCTAGCAAAAGCAAGGGTTGAGATCTTGATTACCTGAAACAGGGTTACAAATGAGGAAAGTAAGTTGCAGTCTCAAAGCCTACTTTATGGCACAGATCTTCCTCAGCTGTTTATAAACACGTGAGCAGAGGGAAGCCGTGGTATGGTATGACAGACTATTTGTTTTCTGGCATTTCCTTGAACAATTTCCTTTTGGGACTATATTCTCTCTCCTTTGGTTTGAGACGGAATCTCTTCTCTCCCTTATACATGGCATTTGCTTGCCTCATGCTAGTAGTGCAATGTGGATAAAGTAAGCAGATACCCTCCTGCCTACCCCACCATGCAAAAGAAACAACCCATGTTCAGTTTGCAGACACCCATATTGGTTGCCATAAACTTTGTGAGAATTCAAAATCTAAATCCACAGATAACCCCTGCTTATGACAAGGTAAAATTGACTCCTGGCCTGATAGTTGACACACTAGAGAAGAGCTTAAATGTGGTGCTTCAGTGCTCTCTCAGAAAAACCCATGGCATCATGTTTTACTGCAGGACAGCTGCAGTCACCCTTACAAACTTAGGAGCCTGGGTGTTGGTTATGAGTGTCTGCATAGTTGTGCTTTTTGTGGCTTCCCTCCTGTTTCCAGTCTTGGTTGATGGTTTCTTAGTAAATCCAGCAGTAGGTCTGGATTTCCCCTTATGCCATTTGCTGCCATTTATTGCCACTTCATATAGGCTACAGAAATATGCCCTTAAGGCTTCTTCCTTCCTCCAGAACTCTCTCTTTAAGTAAGGTGCATACTCGATGCAATAAAGATAGGTGTTTCACCCTCAGTAATGTACCATGTTGAATTGAAAGGATTGCATCCATACCCAGTAAGCAGATCTTATTCCAGTGACCTGAAGATTGGCCCTCTCTCCTCTTTTGAATAGAAAGTCACGTATGGTACAAAATCCGCTTGCAAGGTGTTGCTTTCTTTTTTTTTTTTTTTCCCCCCTTAACTTTTTTTTTGACTGGTGGTTTGAGTAACCTCTGCCAACTTGTTTTCATTCTGAGGCATATCGAAATGCTTTCCTGATAAGTTTCCCTTCTGATGCAGGCTGTGCTTGTCTTTACAGGAGTTTCTTCATTATTTAATCGGTACAATTCTGCTTCTCATTGCATCGATTGTAGCAGCATCCAAGAGTTACAATTTGACTGGACTTGTGGCTGGAGCGGTAGGACTGTGTTTATTAGTCTTGACACTTTTAAAATTGCAATATATATTAAGTAGGGCATTGGAAATCTATTACTTGTGATTTTATTTTCTTACAGACTTGCCTTGCTTGTGTCTTGGTTGGGTGAACTCCTTCTAGCTCATTTCAGTGAATGTTCTGTAACACAATGCCAACAAAAATATTTTGTTGTGAGACTCCAGACTCAGCACTAAAGTGGGTATTTGTCCTGTCAGAGAGTTGAAACCAAAGGTTCCTACTTTACTCATAGGAACTAATGTGTTTAGGGGAAGAATTAAGACAATTCAGTTTTGACAAATGGCTGTTGTAGCAGCTAGAAGTTACCAGAAGGATTTCACCTCAGTCTTCGGCTTTTGATGCCACCAATTCCTGAACAGAGCCCTGTTCAGGATAATTTCTCCTGAGCTAAAACCCACTGGGGTCCTGGGCTGGCTTATTGGAAGGTACTCTCTGCCTCTGTTGGCTGGAGGGCTTTATAGAGAGAGGCATGACTTCTGAGTGTAAGCAACAGTATTTTCACAGCAGCAGGACCTGAAATACAACTCCTCCAGAATAAAGAATTGCTTTCAGAAACTTAGTCCTGATGATGCAAACGGACTAGAAAACTTACCTGACTTGTTTATTTGGCAGATGGCAGGGAAAGACTTGTTTGAATAGTACAGTAAATGAACAGTAATCAGAGGTGTTAGAAAAAGTCTTTTCTTTGTTGCAGAATCCTAGTGAGAAGTCTAGAAGGCGAGACTCTATGCTGCTGTCCAGCATTTTCTCCCCCCTTGTATATGACTCTCAGTGTATCTTTCAGTCATTGTTTTGACAAGACATAAGCTGCTATTATACTATGGAAACTTATTTTTTTAGTATATTGGCAGAATGGAGTAAGAAATCACTTTTTTTGGGTCTGTTAACATAAAATATGTGGCTGGATATACAAGAGTGTCTGTACGTTCATGGAATATGTGTCATTTAATGTTCTGTAAGTATTTGTGGTTTGTTTGTTTTCTCATCCAGACTTTCGGGTTCCTAGCTACGATCCTTTGTGTTTTAAGCATATGGTCATCCTACAAGGTTTCGTGCATCACGCAGTCAACAAGTAAGTATCATGCTTAATAACTGCCAGAATGCTTGCCCAAAATGAATATTTGTATTTTTGCCACAGGGCTGTGTCTACCTGGAAGGATTTATTAACGTCCTGTTCCTTGTTACCCAAAATTACTCACAAAGCAGTAATTCCGTATTTTCTGTCAACACAGATGTATCGCAGCTACTGACAGCTGTTAACAACTAACTACAAGAGCAAAATAACTTGCTTCTAGCAAGTAGTAAATGTATCAGTGCTTTCTCTTCACCCTCCCCCATCCCCTACTGAAAGAAGGTTTCCTGTGTGTTCCTTAATAAAGTAGATGAATTTGTTTGTAGCAATGCAGTTGACACTGTCTTCCTTTTCAAAGATGCATCTGTATGACTCCTTCATCTCTGCAAGACGTCTGCCTTACAAAATAGGATACCAAAGAGGAGCGTCCACTACTGAGGAGACAGCCTGGACAGCCGATAGCTTTTGAAGATCTACTTGAATGCCTATGCAAAACAATGTTGTGAACCAAAGTTTTTTTGCTCCCCTCACTTCCCCCCCCCCCAAGTTTATAATGGAGAACCTGTTTTTTATGAGCTTTACAGAGAAAAACAACTTCTGTCTCACAAGCTGGGCTGTGGTCATTTCCAGCTATTTGCAATAAGTGCATTTAAAACTCATTTGGAAAGTCATTTGGTTCTCCTTTCAGAGGGATGGAAAAATTGCTTCTGATTTCCTCCATCTGTTTACAGAAGGGAAATCCTACAAATTCCTGCCTGATTCCTAACTTCCAAGAATGATTTGTTTAATGAAGGAACTGTTACAAACTGATTTGTGCCTGGATAAGCTGACCCTAGTCTTTGTTACCTCTTTCTATCAGAACTGTGGACTTTTTCTAACATCAGCTCAACCAGCATCAAAAATTATGAACTGCAACTTGAATACACCACTGCAAGCAGTCCCTCCTAGCCCCAACCGTACATGATGAAATCAGGTTTTTTTCTCCATGAATTTTTACAGGTTATTAACAATCAAAGATTATTCTTAAAACTTCCCTCTGCCAAATACAGGAAAATACATACCCAAGAATATGTGTTTTAATGTCTTGTGGGATCTTTTTTTTTTCCTTTTCACAAATACTCATTTGAAAAATGGGTATTTGTAAGACCTGTTCAGTAGAAAATTCTGCGCATTTCCTATAAATTATTCTCTTTGGGGTCTAACAGTGTTTATGGAAAGCCCATTGTGAATGGAGCAATGTGCTTCTTTCTTTCTCTCTCTTACATGTGGTTTGTCCCTTCCTCTGCCTCTGCTGGGATTCATGCTTTTGGAGACTCTGCCCAGAGCCTGGACAGGCAGAACAGTTCAGTTTTGTCCAACTTGGTATTGTCACAAAGTTCTCTGTAACTTCAAGGCTGAGGCAGCGTCTTCTTGGCACCTTTGTCTTTCTCTCCGTTTGCAGTCCATCTCTGTTAAGCTGGAAATTCTTTGCGGGGAAAAAGGGAAGCGCAGGCCCCTCCTCCTTGGTGCTTCCCCTTTCATGTCTAGCTGTGAAGTAGAACTTGTACTTATAAGTTGGTCTCTTCTGTCAGGACAACTGCATGATGGTGCAGCAGGTTTCTGCAAAAAGTATGATTTGTACAGTTTACCAGGTCCAATCTGGAGGAAAAAAGCATTTTCTGGCCTGCTATGGATTTTTCTATTTGTCTGAAATTCTGCGTCAATACTGCTAAGTAATTTAATGGTCCTCTCAGAAAATTCTTTTTGTGGCTCATAGCAGGTCATCATACATTGTCATTTGTTGCCACCTTCTTTTTTTCTCTCATCCTAATATATGTATCTTTACTTTGACTTTTTTTTTTCTTCACTCTTTGACAAGAGAAATTGGCCAACTGCTAAAGTGTCAAAAATTTTGAATAAGTAAATGAAAATAACTGAGCGGGTAACCTGGAAAGGTAGAAATGCCCCTCCTCAAGGTGCACAGTTTCTGTGATTCTTCTTGCTGTTCCTTTTCATAAGTGCCCTATTTACAGCAACATAGAGCAGGAAACAATTTGAAAGTGTGAAAGTCTGCTGTTTGTGGATGAAGATACATATATTCACTCCAAGATAAACTGCTTTGACATTAATGTAGAGGATTATTCAAATAAAACTATATAACAGACAGTTACAATGTTATTAATTTCATACTGACTATTTTTTAGTTCTTTACAACGTCCAACTTTGGCCTGCTTCTCTGCCCTGTACCTTCAGATGACATATTTTGTGTTTGGTCAGAAATGAGTTGCTTTTTTTAACGACCTGAATTGAGCATACCTCAAAGGCTCTCTGGCTTAAAAGAACAGACATCCTTCTCAGCTAGAAATCCACTGTCAGCAGAGTCAGTGATGGTTCAGGCTTCCTTGCCCTGCCAGCACAGGACCGGTCCAAAGGACATACATGACAAGAGGCTTCATTCTGGGCACTTAGAGTGAAAATACCTACAGAGGAAGGTACACACACACACATATATGTATTTTTTTGCAACAGGGGTGCTTGATCACTGGTTGTCCTGCAAAGACTGACTTAACTACAATTTTTGGAAACCAGCACTCCGACTTTAATTTGGACTGACATGGTAGATATTTAAGGATACAACCTCTTCTGTTCCCCCTGAGGAAAGAGAAGTGCTTTATTTCTCCTTCACCTCCTGAGATGCCACCTCAGAGAGATAGTAGGCACCTTCCTACAAGCTTCAACACCTCTTGGCAATCCTGTGGGAAACCAGTGTTCTGCTGCACACAGTGTGAATGAATGCAGCTGAGACCTCAGCACTGCGGTGGCAGAGGGGAGAAGCACCTGCTAAGGACTGGGGCTGGAGCCTGAGCTTGCTCTGAAGAAAACGCGTTTCCACTCTCTGCTGGAATCGTGCCCCCTCTTCTGGCACTACACTAGCATCTTTTTTTCAGCCTCCCACATCACTCTGTCACTTGTCACCATGTGGGGGGAAAAAAATTAGGGGGAATTTCATGCAGTCTGACAACCAAAGAATTTCTGAACTATGCTCTGTGATTGTCCAAAGAATATGTTTTGCTGCAAGTGCACTTATTTATACTGGATTGAGAGAAGTAACTTACAAGTTCCTTTTTGGTTTTTGTGCCTATCTACAGGTATAAGGTATGCCTGTAGCTTTTGCTGTTATGACAGTGCTGGGCCCATAGACCCACCAGATGCTCTTAGAGCGGGATGCTTTCAGGCTGGAAAACTGACATCTCTGCTGCCAAAGCTTCCTCGCTTCCCCCACATCCTCTTCATGAAACATGTCTACCAAAAAAAGCGCAGGTTTTGCTGGTATCGCCAGCTCTGCTGGGGGTCTTTGAATGACAGCTCTGTCTGGCAGGGACTTTGGCACTGCACTACTGTAGCTCTGCCAGAAAAAGTGTTTTAAGTTTCCTTCAGTGTCAACCTGGTTCTGAAAGCTCCATCTGTCTGCAACTTTGTCAAATATGGGATTCCAGCTGTTTTAGAAATAAACTATGTTTGCTATTTGGATGATATAACAGCTTTGAGAATCAGATTGTTGTCTTGCTCATTTTTTTCCTTCCTCTACTAGAGCAGTGACTTTCTGGGCATTGTCAGAATATATCCTGTAACTGGAGGACAAGAGGTAGGAGCCACAGAAAAAACTGGTCCCCTGCTGTTGTGTTTGGATCTGCTGGTCTCTGACTATCCCACCCAAAAGTTGTCTGTCCTCTTCAGCTCCAAGATGAGTGCAGTATATCCTTTAAGCCAACAGAGGTAGAGTTTGGGGTTCGGTTTTACTGAAAATTAAAATGTAAGTGTTGGGAGAAGAAAGTAGGTAGTACAAGCTGTTTCATACTGCAGAAAAAAAACCCTGATGTTTGAGCTCTGGGGCCTTGAGATAAGTTAGAGAGTGAATAGTGCTTTGGTTGGGTAGAAACTGGGAAAATGAGAAGCAGAAATGAAACTTTTAAAAAAAGAGGAAGGGTGGCTTTGAAGAGCTTGAGGACCACAGTGCTGGATGAAAACACTGCAGGTTATGTGACGGCTTGCACGCTTTTCTGTTGCTCTGAAATGGTTGTGTTTTGCATTGTGTGAACTACGAAGGAATGTGTTCCTTGCTCCTAAAAGACTTTGGGAACAACTCACTATGCGGGGTATAGAGGGGATAGCAGGACACTAGGGTAATGGTGACTTTTAATGAAGGGGGTTGAGGGTGGGGGTGTTGAGCGATGCTCCAGGGAAGAGGGCTAGGAGCTTATTGGGACAAAAAAGAGCAGGAGACAAGGAAGAGCAGGTGGAAACAGTAGAAAGCTTATGAGAGGAAGAAGTAATGTGAGCATATTATACACTACTGAAATGCTGGCAGGTATCAACAGTTTCTGGCTGTGTTGGTGCTTAAAGGGCAGACCTGCCTGGAGTGATAGAAAAGTCTCTTTTCTGCTTGCCTGCTATGTACTCTTCGTACCTTGTGTCTAGCATTTTCATGTTCTGCTAAAGCTGCGGGAGGATGCACTAAACCTGACCCAGAGGCTGTGGAACATGGCATCAAGTTGCCGCATGTTCTGCCCTGTTTAACCTAAAATTGCTCAGGGCTCCACTGTTCTTAGAGACAGTGTGGAGCAAAATGCTGCTGCTGAGTGTGAGAGGCTGCGTGCTGGCCAGTGGCCTTGGCCAACCCTCCGGCTAGGGGCGAAAGTACAGACCTGCTTTTAGACTGAGTGTCACCTGAAAACCAAGGAAGGCTGGAGTTATGTGTCGCTGGGCCCTACTGATGAGCTTGACACTGGGCTGGCATCCAGGAGGTGCTGCTGGCTGTGTGAGATGGGGAGAAGCAGGTACCAGAGAAAGGGTCTGTGGGAGGCCCCATGTCCTGTTCTTTCTGCCTGCAGAGATTTACACCCAGGTGGCAGGAGAGGGCCCTCACCACAAAGCTCTAGGGTATTCTTAAGCAACCCTCCTGTTTAGGCTCTTTCAGTTTTCAGACTGGAGCGCAGGTGCAGGCGCCATGTCATTGGCTTACCTTTCGCTCCTCCGCAGATGTGCAGGGCTGCACACTTGCGAGGCCAGCCTGCTGAGAACAGGCAGCTCGTCGTTTTGGTCCCTGGTCCCAGGGCTTGTTTAACGCTGCTACATGGAAGCAGGTTGGAAAGTCATATTGGTGCTTGTTATCTTCCTCTCCTGGAGAAGGACAATTACTTTTTCCAGCACAATGTCAGCTGGAAAACAGGAAAAGCAGTAAGTGCTGTTGGCTGCTCCTTCCTAAGCCTGTCCCTTCTAGAGGTCACCGATTACCCACAGCTGGCTACTCCAGAGTTTGTTTCTATTCTGCTTGTCCCTGAGCCCAGAGTCCATCAGCCTCAGCTAGTCCCCTGGGTCAGCACTCGGGTTTCTCACGGCCCGTAGGGTAAGTATGTGCTGTTGTTTATTACTAGGGACTGACCAGTATGCAGTGGGTTCCCACCATCCAGGAGCTTGCATTAAAAAAAAACAAAACAAAACAAAACAAAACAAAACAAACCAAAAAAACCAACAAACCCCACCATATTTATGAACACCTGATGAAGTCGCTTTATCCTCTTATTATCTCATATCTGCTCTGGTTTACTAGGTTAATGACTTGCCAATTTATTAAGTATCAAACAGGCTCTCATCACCTGCTTGGACCAGCCCCTCTGCCTTGGGGCAGTTGGCAAAAAAAAAAAAAAATGTGTCTGCATTTTGCCCTCTGCCAAACTTCTGTCTGAGCTGCTCTGACAGTGAAATTGAAGCTGTCTGGCCATGCCCAGAAGCAGCACTTCACGCAGCTAGGAAGCTTGAAAGTTTGGGGGGGGGGGGAGAGAAGAAAAAAAGAAAGAAAAAAGTTGCAGCACCACAGGAGTTTCCTGCCTCAAGGGCGAGGTGGGTGCCAAGACGAGCTTTCAGTTTTACATGGAGGCAGAATTTAGATACCAAAATCTTTGGCATTTTTCTGGCTTAGTGCTGTGAAAGCTTGGCTTTAAGAAGCTAGTGTTGAGTAGCCAAAGGCATGATATTGTGGCTGCTGGTTATGTGGTGAGGGGGACAGCAGTGTGGTAGGGAGGGTTCATAACAAGGAGGCTGAGAGGGACCTTGCCTTTTGGGCGCAGAGCTAGAAAAGAAAGCGCAGATGAAGAAGCTAAAATCAAGGGGCCACTGCAGAGTAGCAGTGCTAGCCAATGTTTCCTGAGCCAGCAGGTTCAGAACAGTGCTGCTACTCGGGTTAATGTTTTCATTCGCTTCCTGAACATGATACGACCTCCAGCAGTACCTGTTTTTTGCATATTGCTGAACTACAGCTTTACAGAAAGGCGCATAAGAGAAATATTTTCAAAAGCAGTTTTGTCATGGGTAACTGCTAACCAGCTCTCAGGTGAGACTTGGGTCCTTCAGAGCACTAGCCAGCCATGAAGGCCAGAGCTTCTGAAGCAGAAGAAAGGATTAGGACGTAGATAAAATGATTTCAATTAAAATGGATTTTTGTGGATCCTGGCTTGAACCGAGTTAAATTCAAAATGCCCAAGATGTTGTAGATTTCATATATTGCTCTTTAGACGTTTCCAGACCTAGAATAACAGCAATGCACAAAGCAACCCTTTGAAAGGAATGAACTGCAACCTCTAAAGCATTAGCAAGAGAGCAGCAGTCCTGCCCTCCTCACTGTGACAGGAAATTCAGCTAGCAGCGTGCTAGCAGCGTGCCGTAACACAGGAAGGCACAGGCGTCCCGGTGCCAACACTCGGTGCCACAAAGCCCCCAGGTTCCTCTGACTGGCCCTGAAATGATGTCAGCCCTGCCTGGAGCCATGTACATCACCTTCAGAGCCCCTCTCACCTGTGACTCCAGAGAGGTGTGCCCACAGGCTGGGACTGTGCAAAGGTAGACAGGCAGCTCTGCGGCAAACCAAGCACCTAGGGAAAAGAGGGAATAGCACAGAAGAAAAGGAACAAACTGAGTGCTCTGTGCTTTGCATGTGTGGGTGTGTGTAGAAAAAAAGTAATGCGTGGTGGCGAAGGAAACACCTGCGTGTTTCTGTGGCTGATGAAGGGGCTACCAGAAAGACAACACGAATATGCCAGCTTTTGAAGTGTGGATGACGTGGTAGGCTAAACAGCATGGTGGGGCATTTCTCCCCGCAGGGGTGAATATTCCCAAGCCACTAACCTAGTCATTGCTAAATTAACTATGTCTGAACCACTTGTTCTTTTCTTACATGTTTTCACTTGCGTAGGAAGAGCAACAGCAGACAAGCAACCCTCTTGGCATAGGAGGAATTGCAGCAAGACTCTAGAAACCTTGGGGAAGAAAAACCCCACAGGTGTAGACTTAGAGGCACCTAACTCTTAGGCATACAAGGAGTAGGAAATTAGAGACAGCATTCATCCTGCACCTATTTTTACAGCCCAAAGAGAGTAAGTACCATTCTCCCAGGGAAAAGCACAGTGTATATTGGAGGCTATTTGCATGGGACTGGCCTTAATACCCAGCCATTCTCCCTTGCATATTCAATGAAGAAAGAGAAGGGTGAGAGTGAATCACAGCAGTGACTCAGTGCCCGAGTTACCCTTCCCCTCTGATTCACCCTCTAGATGTGCCTCTTCCTCCAGCGGCTAGTCGGGGAGCTTGGTCCCCCAGCTGGGACATCTCAGGGTAGGGCTGAGGAGATAGCCCTTTTACTTTGGAGTTCCAGGTGGAGCTGGGGCAACACCCACCTCTTAATTCCAGCACTTGCATCTCAGCACTTAGCTAATGAGATAGCTGGGTGGATGGGAAAAGATCAGGCTAGGAGTTGTCTATCACCTCAAAGCCTGTAACTAGCCAAAAGCATCCATTTGCAGCTTCCTTTTATTACATCTGCTAGCCAGCTGTGATGGTAGGCTATGATTCCCCCCCCACACCCCCAGTACAGCCCTGCCAGCACACACATTTACACTAACACAACTTTCTTTTATTGAGATTACTGGGGGTTGTACGAGGTGGACCGGTGCTGGTGGCTTTGTACCACCACGAGTACAAACCGCAGCTCTGCTGGTATAATAGCTCCTTTTAAGTCAGAAGTGCTTTGTCCATTTAGCACAGTCTACTGTTATTTCTACATCTGTAAATCACTCAACATAAAACTTAATGATCTGCATCCCCCTTTTTCATGAACCCCAGCCAAACGAGAGCACAATGCTGCAGCTGTAGCTATTAAGCTATGGTGGCAGCAAAGCACTCCATTAATACCTCATGCTCAGCAGTTTGTGATGCATGAGAGCTGAATAATTACGCCCTTGTTACCCTCAAATGAGAGGCACAATTGCCAGAAACAAGCATTTACAATTAAAAAACTGTATCAAGTCAAGGACAACATTTGTTCATTCATAAAACAAGCCTTTCTGAGCAAGAGGACTACGAGGCAGAAAACAGACAGGCTTACGTTAACGAGACAGTTGTTTCTAGAGCCGTATTGTACCCCCTCAGCTAGACCTCCATAGCCACTTCATCCCAGCCGTTTGGAGAAACCAGCAGGCAGAGCTTTAGCCAAAGCGCTTCTTGCTATGAATTGCACTGATAGGGAGGTTTAGTTTAGGTTTGAGGGAGGGACAGGACTGGGAAGCAGGACTTTAACAATGTGAGCGTCACTAACCAGTGACCTGCAGCCTCTGAAACGGAGCAGACAGGCAGAGGAGAGTGAAAATGGGTGTTAACAATAAAAATAGAGGTGGTGAGAGTCTGTCCTCCTTTCTGAGGATGCCTTGTTGCTCACACCAGGGCAGCAGCTCCACCTCTTTGGTTAGTGGCGTGCAGAGACCACAGAACAATTCAGTAACTGTTCCTTACCTACAGCTCAACATGACCAGGGATTTCAGAATCGTGTCTGCACTGATATTTTGGGAAGAGTGACGGCTGGTGCAAAGCAAGTAGCTAAAAGGAGGGCTGCAGCACAGACAGACTTGCGTTATTTTCAGCAACATTCCACCATTCTCTAAGCAAGGGTAGGGCATGTGGTAATAAAAAACTTGTCATGCTTTTGTCTTACAATATTGTAAGGCCAAGTGAGGACTAAAAAGAGAGTTCTGAAGTACACCCCAGACTTAGCACTGCAGAATACTACCTGCTTGCATGCAGCACATCTAGCAGCAGACACCTGACTGGCTATTTGCTGTGTGCAGTCCTCATCTGGCTGCGCGTGAGTCACGCTACAGAAGAATGTGCTTATGCTGTCACCTCCTTGTGAAGCCCTGACTCTCACCTCAGGACTTGCCAACTTCAAAACAGCCAAGTCTGTGTTATTTTCCCAGTCCTGTTCTAATATTCAGCCAAGAGATAATAGGTCATAAGAAACAAACTGAATGAGTGAGCAGGATACAGGGGCTGGTCAAAGCAAGTTTCGCTGGCGCGCCTGGCGAGGACCGGAATTGCAAGAAGCCCTGTCTGGCATGCATCACAGCTATGTTTGCCAACATTTCTGTTTATGAACCCTGACATTTTTCCAGCATGCATAATTTGCATTTTTTTGATTATAAGCTTCTTCCATTTAACTTCCTGAGAGTCCAGAAAATGCTCAGATACTCCCCATTCCTTTCTTCTCCCACCCACGTTCCACAGAACTTCCATCAAAAACCACAGCGTAATACTGACCACAGAAACTTTCCAAGCTGCAGTAGAGTGTTACACATGCAGATGTAGTCATGCAGCCGAAGCTTGACTTTGTAATAAAAAGGAATTTTTAAAAACATCTCTTGACAGGTTACAAAACAACAGGAATAAAAGTAAAGCTCTTTCAGACTGCTTAGGTGACGTATCTCCTTGAAACAATATTGATCTATTATCAGAAAACCTTCAGGCTACCTTTTGAGAAATAAGAAAATGATTGGAAACAGTATCGCTAAAATGCACAGTTCAATTTATAGCCACACTGACAAAAGAAGAGGGCAAGGGGGCTTCAACTCCAGCGAAAATACAGGTGGGAAGAGGGCCAAGTCCTCCAGACCCCATCATTTCCATCACAGGATCATCTCTGCCCTCTTGTGGGCAAACTCCTCTCCTGCAGCTTCTCGGCAGATCCCTGCTCAGGCCAGGAACAGCGATTCTGAATTCCCAGAGAAGGCAACCCCGCAACCCAGCCAAGCAGTTAACCTTGCTTGCTTCCTGCACGACAGCGCGGAGGAGGCTGTGCGATAAAGCAGGCGGCCGGCCGTGCTCCTCGGTGGAAGGAGAAAGCCCACCCGAAAGCAAGGAAACACGTAGGTGCCTTCAACGAGGGCTGTGCAGGCGGCGGTGACCAGGCGGTGCCCGCGCGCTCGCAGAGGCAAGCCGCAGACCTCCAGCCTTTACTCTGCCCTGCTGCGCCATTCTGAGAATTTACAGTAAGGTAACTTGGATTACGCTCCTGAGAAAGGAGTTGTCACGATTCTAGCAATAACAGGACTTAAAGCGCGTGGTCATGCTCCAAATTATTAACTCTTTATTAATCTTTCTTAGGACTTCTGAGTTACTTTCTCATGCCGTGTGAATCCACCACTGACTTACCCTTTTAATGTAACATTTTGCCTCAATTGTTTTCTTGCATCCAGTTCTCAAATGTAATTAAAAGCATTAGAGACCTTTTTCCCATATGAATCCTTATGGTTATACTCATCCCTGGCAACTTCATCACAGAGGCAATTTCACCTTGAATGTTACGATATAAAGAAAAATATACCATGGCGTTCCAACTTCAGTGCCAACAATGAAGAAAGTGCCATTCTCCTCCTGCTCACAAGATCACCACCAGGTGAAAAGCATACATCTGTAGGATTCTGAAACAAAAAAGCTACCCTGCCAGAAAGTGTGCAGGTTTCTTTCTTTTCCCTCGCCCCCTACCACTGGCAATCATCAGACAAACATTTTTAAAGGATCCAGCAGCTCCCCCTCAACCAAGTAACTCAGTCACCTGCATTTTTCTATGCCAGAAGAAATTATTTGCTCTTAACACCTTTTGGCTAGCTTGTGCTCCTTCCTTCAACAAGTCTGCCACTTCATTTTTTCAGCTCCACCTCCTCAAGACAACAGGAAAGCAGCACTTGAATTGCGCTTGTCACAGTAACCTAGAGACCCTGGTGGGTGTAAAGGCTATTGCAAACCAGTTTGGCTGGACCCTGCGGTATGAGGCAACACTGACCTTATCGGACCTTCCCTCCTGGGAACTCGCAGTGAGAATGTCCAGCTTTGCAAGTCGGGCCCTCTTCCCCGCTAACAGGCAAACACAATGCAAGCTCTTTCCTCCAAGCCAGGAAAAAAGAATGATGTTATTTCCTATGGTCGGCTCTGGGAGAACTACATAGTGACACCAAATCATAGCAGCAGAAACGAGAAACACTTAAGTTATTTACTAATATTTTATTTAAAAAATGATTACAAAATATTTTAGAAATTTCTTAAGACCAAAAAAGCATAATACATTAAAAAAGACCACAGGTTTAGAATGGAAAAAATATTTAAGTATTTCATAATTATTTAAATGGAAATTCAAGGCAACAAAACTGTATAAAAATTTTATTTTATATATATAAAACTACTGTATTATCATCCTGATTTAATAATCATTAAAGGTCACTTAAATTCTCAAACGTATTAAAAGTGATAAATAGTTCTGAACAGCATAAAATTTAGTATCTAGAGATCTGCTTACGTTTACAGCAATAGACTAAAACAAAGATGAATTTCCATCTTAAGAGCACTACCAGCATCTTGATTCGTTACAATTTCATAAAACCTTTAAAAAATTACACGAAGTATTTATTTCCCTTCAGTGTAGAAAGCTTGGTATTTTTATTGCACAAATTTAAACGAGGATGACCATGATGGCCATTATGCAAAAACATCTTGTAAAGAGCTCTCAGAATTGTGGGAGATGACAGCTCACTGCTTCTTCAAGTTGGAGGGTGCAAAGGTAGAACTCGATTCTAACAGACCACAACCCTTCCCTGCTATTTTTAAGCACAGAGCGCAAGCAGTAAGGCACAATTCCTTCACTGATTTAGAACACAAAGGGCACTGGTAGCATTGTGATTTTAGCGTGGGCTAAACCCCAAACGCAAAAAGTAACATCCACAATCTACATAACGCAAGCGTAGATTTTCAGAGCAGAAACTCACAGTCCAGCCACTTAACAGCAAGTCCTCACATGTCCTGGAGAATCCTCTGCACTGATTCTCAAGGCACTGTAAAGAAAGCCTGAAAGTGGGTGCAGAGCCTTTAAGTATTTTTTTGGACGGGCTCAACTGGAAAAGCTGAATGCTTTTGATGCGTCTGAGCAGGCTCGCAACACGACTGCCAAGCACCATGGTGAAGAAGGGAGAAGACAATCCCCAGGTAGACGTACTGGGCCAGCTGGTTCTTTCCACAGGTCTTACTACCAGTTAAGATGCTACAGAGGTGGTTGCTTTGCAAACAGATGAAGAAATTTAAGACAGTTGCTTGCAACAGCACTTCTGCCAGAGCTCCCACCGCTCTCCTGAACAATCCCTAATCCACTTCAGTCAAAATCAGCTAACTTAATGGAAGCAATTTAAAGAGCTGGTTTAAATAAAGCAGGCTGATTTCATCAGAAGCAGGCTGGGAAGCAAGCAGACCGCTTTGCTGACAGAGCACGGGAGGGGTAAGAGACATCCAGCCACACGCGCAGAGCTCCTGCAAAAACAGATGTTTCATCCAGCTCCAACACTGTTCTCTGGGATCAGTCTAATTAAAAGACAAGACACTCAAAGCCTGGATCCGACACCAGAAGCGTCAAAGCGGGTATGTCAAGGCTGCGGGAGACCAGTCGGCTCAGCTGTGACAGCAAGCAAGTCTCTCCTCGCACCTAGCCTGGGAGGGCAGAGGAGCTGGGAGGGATACACACCTGCCCCTTTATCTTAGGAAGCTGATAAAGCTTAAGGAAACAACCTTGCAGAAGCAGAGAACACCATACACACTAGCAAACCTGCTTCTCAACTACTTTAAAACAGAACAAAAAGAACACCTCATGCATAGAAGCCTAGGATTAATAGTACCACCATGCGGAAACTGCTTTGTTAGCCAACAGCTGGTTTGGGAGCAACAATTTAGCAACTGCCTTAAACCTGTCACCAATATGTGACTTGTCTGCTTGTAGTATTTAACTACTACACGACAGCTTAATGCCAGCTAAACAGCATCTGGAATGGAGCAATATGTATTGTGAAGAATAGCAGGACTCTTCCTATGAGCAAGCTTCTGTGACACATGGGAAAACAACTAGCCGGTTTCCCCAAGACTACCGTTTGTCCTTCTCATTAGCTGACGGCAACGCTTGCATCCCTTTCAGTCAGAGACGGAATCTGATCCTCACATCTACACGTGGATCAGTCAGTGGGTGAGAGAATGGGTCTAAACTACCTACTTGGAACAGCTAGAATGAAAACGAAAAACATGTCAAAACCCCCTCATTCTAACGACCCCAAACACACCAGGGATGCCAGCATGTATCATGGTATCATAGTAGAATCCATCAAACCGTTCTGCAAAGGTTGGCAGTATTTGCTTCAAAAGGCCTAAGAGTCAGATCACGGGAGTCAGGAGATCTCAGTCAGAGCCACCTTCTTCTGACACCAGCTCCCTGTGGCACCTCTTCATGAAAATAACTCGCTCTGTATTTCAGTTTCTCTGTGGAGTATCAGCAGTAGATATCATGGACAGGGAGGCCAAGGCAGAGAGATGACTTTACAGATCCTTCTCAGTACCACTATCTCCAATTCAGGAATGGACACCAATAACAAAGCACTTAGGTGGGGAAAAGTCTATAGAAAAAGGAACCAAAACCCAGAACTCTCTTCATATATTTTCAAGCTGAGAAAAATTACAAGAAAAATTACCTCAAGATATAAGTCCCATCATGGCGCTGCATTGCTTAATAAATATCAGCAGCACAGTGTCACTCTTACACTATATTTACAGCTTTTAATTATAGATCAAGATTTAGAGACTACAGACATTTTGATGTGAAAACAAATTGAGTAGAAGCCTGGGCAATAAAAACCCAAACAACTCCCTTAGAATGTTAATCATAGAGATGGACACAATCCCCAGAGTAAGACACTGCGAACCATAGCAGAGAGATTTCTCATTAAGGCGAGTTTCGTATCACCAATAACACTGCTTGTAAACAAAACGTCTCTAATCTACCCAGTTTTCAGAGACAGCTACAGCAAGCTCTGTACACCTAGACTGAGATCAGGTTTTAGTGCAAACGGACACTCATAAATACAAGGAAAAAAACGCAGTCAAAGAGCATTTCTTCTTCAAAAAGCAGGAAATTCTATGAAATAAAGTATTTTATGCATGGCTCTGAAACCAAGCTACAGCTTAAGCTTGATGCTACACAGCACCTGTCAAATTTTTACATCCTCCAAGCAAAGTGTAGTGTTAGGCTTAAGGCTCAGAGCTTAGAGAGAGAACATCACAAACCACATTCATCAGAAAGCGGCAGCATTGGAAAAAAAACTCTGACGTTCTTTTACAGTCCTTTGTCTTACAACAGCTTCCTCATCCTTTCCCAAATACCGCTTGCTCAGCCAATTTCTGGAGGGCTTCTCTTAATGCTGCCACAACAGGTTACAGGACTATAAATTTCTCCGACTAGGGTATTGATGAAATAGAGTTAATGCCTGGAAGACACAGCAAATGTCACGAGCACTCAAACAAGAACTGTTTTTGCATAATCAGCTTTTTCCCATTTGCTTTGGTATTTTGGAACATCTCCTGGCTTACAGCAATTTGCTTTGCTTCTGAAGGCTTTCCTCTTAAGTGAGGTCTAGCAGTCTTGCTTCTACCTCTGACACCTGAAAAAATGCCTTTTCACCACTTCATTTCTTTTACAGCCGCCAACATCTGCTCCGATATGTCTGTCACTTGTCCGATACGTGTTGCATCAGTAGTGTTTCTTGCAGTCCTACAGCCTGTCGCTTTTAAGACAAATCAAGGGTACAAGTGCTTATTTACCTGTTTACCAACTGACCTGGTCAGCAGCAAGAAGTCTCAAGCTAGCGCCGTATTTACAAACAAAGAAAATGGTGGGGTTCATAACCATTCTGGCAAAACTTTCCATGTACTACGTGTAAACAAGCTGCATACAGTATTAACCTTGCAAGTAATGTTCACCAGAATAGTACCAACGTGCTGTAACATTTTTCCCATTGATGTTCAGATTGCCACTTTTTGCGTTACTTCGTGAGAATATTTATTCTTCATCTTTTTCCTCTCCCAGCTGGCTTTTCAAGTTTCTCCCTGCAACTTCTATAGCTTTCGAAACAATCTGAAAGAAGATTCTGGCATACAAGTCCAAACTTTGACGACCCCGGGGTGCAAAACTGCCTCCTTAATATACCGTCACATCGCCCTCCCCATAAAACCCCTACGCTCGCTGTTCCATGGAACTGATCTCCACAGACAGAACTGAGACATATGAACAGTAAAAACAAAACAAACCCCCTTACGTAAGGATAAGCATTTCTGTAAGGCTCCAGTCAGGTATCCCTTTTACATTCAGTTTGACCAGTAAGTACAAGAACAAATTCTGCTGTACTAAGTTATATCTCGGAACAGAAGTACCTGGTCCATTTATACAGAAAATATCTTTAGGGAATAGCTCAGAATTTATCATCACACATTAACCTTTATTAGTTACCTCTGTCAAAAATCAAATCAGCACAACACTGTTGTCCTCCAGTTATTCTATTCAGACACAAGATTTTTTCGTGTCTGTCACTTGGACAAATGACAGGACCGGTTATTAAGCAGGACCAGTTACCTTAGAACATGATGCTCAAGATGCCATTACTTGACCTAAGGATCTATAAAAATTTGTGACGAGCAACGCATACAAAATTGATTAGAAGGAAGGGACAGAAGTTGTTACCTACGGTGCACTGAAAGTTCATTTTAGTTTGCTCCATTCAAAAAAAAAAGAAATTATTCCAGAAAGTTAGCTTTCTTTATTCAGTGGCTGATTTTCTGTGGCTCTCTGAGTGTTGCCAGGATTTTCGGGGCGTCGGTCGACGTTTTGTTTCCGACAATAATACTCTACAATAATTTCAGCTAAAAATGCAGCACTTGCAAGAAATCCAAACACCTGTGAAAGTGAAAGGAATACATGATTTTAAAACGTACAAACATTAACAGTATTCTAACATTGTTTGGAGAGATTTGCTGGACTATTTACATACATTAATAACACTTAGACATTAAGATTACAGTCCTCCTTAAATCGGTGGTTCCATTTAAACTAGGAACAGATCAGAAATCATAATTCTAGCACATTTAATGCAAAAGTTTTTACAGTTCTCATTCTCTTAATCAAGCTTGAACCGTACAATATGTTCTAAACAGCCCTTAATAGTAAAAGTATATTCATTTTGTTGCAAAAATGAGTTATTAAAGAAGCATGGCATTGGTGGTAGAGCAGAGTATTTATCCCAGAGATGGCTGCCGAGTCAAGGCACTAAGTGAAGAAGAGTAACACATGGAAGGTGAAGGGAGAGAAGATCTGCAGAGCCTAAGCAAGTCCTTACCGGGTCAGCAAGGGGGGATGAAATGACATTTTGTTAATGCCATTTCATAGTCATGGCACGATAGTGATAAGGAGAAGGCTGCTTTCAGCAGCTTCTTTCAAACAAGGAAACACATGCATTATTCTAACTTTTACCTAAATTTTACACAACTGTTTGCCCCAAAGCAATTTGACACTAGTAAGTCTTAAATCACAATAGTTTTTGTTTTTCCAGCACCAGAAAAAAACCTGAAAGACTTCATACTCAAACCGTTAGGTTTGAATATATCAACATCACAGAAGATGACTACACAAAAGCGTGTATCTCTAATAGCTCGTGCTGCCTGTGGAACAGAATTATTTTCCTTTCTTTTCTAACTCATTTTTTCTCATTCAAGAATAAAATCAAAATTTGATCTTTTAAACTCAAATATTCACAATTCCCAGGTTATTCTAAAGAAGTGCCGAAGGAGTGAGGAATTATGACATCCACAGCATCCCAAAGCCTCTTCAGCGTTCCCTGGGAGATGCACGCCCTGGTGCTCCTCTAACTATTTCTGTCACTGAGGAAACTGCTGCTCTTATTGCAGCCTTTGCAAGTCAGCATTCTCCACGTATGCTTTATAACAAAAAAGACATGGCAAAGACATGGTTTCTTGCTGACTTTGTGAGGGGGTGGCATTATGAACAGACAACTGAGGAAAAAAGTGGGCATTTCAGAGATAGGCTATCAGAGAACTGGGGAAGCTGTGAGAGAGGGCAACGTCGAAACAGTGACAGATGACAGGGAATAATTCGGAGCCAAGGCAGTGGAGTCTGAGGAACCCAGAAGCAAGCCGCAAACGCTGGGGAGCTGCAAGTGCATGCAGAGCCTTCCAGCAATCCTGAGGAATGCTTGCTCTCTGGATTTCCTACGGTAAGTTTCTGGAAGGTCTGAAATAGGTAACTCCTCCTGCAACATTGCAATGCACTGAATTCTGTTCCCTGCCCAGCTTCTTCCCTGCAAATTGAGTGAGGTTTAGAGGGCAAAGAAATTAACATACAAGATAAATACAAAGTAAATTATGCAATTTTAAGACTTACACATGCAGCACTTTCAACAGCAGACCCAGAGCTGGTCACAGCAAGCACTATTGACGCTAAAAGGAAAAAGGCTCCTATGGCTGGCATGGCAAAAAGATTCTGCAAATACAAAAAAAAGAACGTTATAGAATTGTAGATACGCTACCTGAAAAAGAACAGGCATCATGACAGCAGCTGCGTTCATCTGCCAGTGAATTTATGCTTTGAAACTTTGATGCTAATGGGAGCTTCAGAACATACATTCTACAACTATATTCCAAACAACATTCAACGTTATCAACTATTTAAGAGAGTCTGCATTACATTGTCCCCCATTTTTGTCTTAAGTATTTCATTCATTTCATCTAACTTCTTTCACAATCAAATTCTGGCTCAGATCAACCATGCTAGCATTATTCCCTATGTCAAACATCTAGGAAACCAGAAACCTGTAAATAAATGTGCTCATTCGAATCTCTTACTACACTCCCTCATCTGTACCTTCACGTAAAAAACCCGACTGCTTGCTCTGAGGACAAATAGGAAGGGACGCTCAAAAGACGCTATAATATTCTCACTGACTTTACAGAGCACCTTTGTGCCACTGCTGGATCTTCTGAAATACAAAAGCATGAACTGTAACAAGTATGATTATTACCAATAAGGAGGTAGGCTACACCCAGTAGGAAAACAGATAGGGTAAACAGGCAAGTTACAAGTATCATGCCAGCAGTAAACCATGTTCTGTATACATATATATATGCGATGACTATGCAGTAGTATTAGTCCGCGTGAAAGACTTTCACACAAATCCTAAAATCCTGCAGGTAACCAACGTGACAATTTTGGAAAAGTTGTCAATATAAAAGGGACTCTCAAAGTTGACTCATTTTTTTGAACTACAAGCTACTTTAATCTACCCTTTAAGCAGAGAAGAAAAGGAGAGCCATTCTGCGTAGCCTTTTTACTCCACAGTAGTCTTTAAGCACTTACAAGAAATGGTTTGTTTAAAAAAAAGAAAAAACTTTCCTTACCGCTTTCTGTACTTTATCTTCCCCAAGTGTTTCATATACATCAGTGCAATACACACACAGGATCAGGAGGCTCAAAAGAAAGGCACTGCAGCTTATGAATTCAAAGAAGTAAAGCCCGCCACACTTGATACAATCCTCCACAATTTCTTCACAAATAACAGCCACAAGAGAGAGAATCTGCAAACAAGTAACATCCTTGAGTTGGATCAAGTCTCTAAATCTTCAGCAAACAGACGTCTCCGATATGAACGTTAATAAAGACAGCTGTAAGGAAAATCCTCAATCTACAAAGAACTCGGTAAAATTCTGCACTATTTTCTTACAGGCAGAAATAATTATATAGTGACACGGTTTACACTTGCTGTTAAAGTTGGTCAATAAAGTACACTCAGGTAAGCTGAGCACACGCTGCCAAATACAGGCTTCTAGATTAGACAGTCAAGATCCCCGATTTGTGGGTTTGTGCAGTTGCCAGCTGGAAGCAGGCGAGGCAGGCAGCGTGGCCAGCACACAGCCCGCTCAGAACAAGCAAAAACACTATTGCTTACTACTTGCAACTGCGCTGCATTTTAAATGCATTTGGGTTCAGGGTGGAGGGGGAAACCGGATGGCACTGACACAGCCAGCCACCTCCCTGAAAGCTTACAGCCGGCGTTAACCTCCCTTGATAAACTTCAGAGAAAGCGCACGTAGCTCATCGCTCACGTGCTTGGGACCCAGTAAGGACAGAAGCTCAGCTGTACTTGTAGGAACCAAAAATTTAAACTACGTTTAAGCCATGTTGGACACTGTTTGATCTATGCAGAAGCTCATGTTCACCTTCCTGCCACAGTACGTTTTGAGGAAAGCACATGAGTTAACTCCTGTACAGTCACCATACGTCTGCTGCTGGATGTTCTACTATTTTATTGTACAAGAAAGAATATTGCTTTATTTAAATGTTCTCTCATTTTGGCCACTTCTTGCTAGTTTCCTTCATCCCATAAAGCTGACACAGGATTACAGATCCTTGCAGTAAGGAGTTCGCCAAATTAAAACAAAACCATTCAGGTCCCTTGAATCAGACTCAGTCATAAAATTGAGACTGATAGAAGGATGATGACCCTATTTTTAATAAGCGTATACGGGCAATAATGAGGTTTACAGTTCTTCTTTAAAAAAACCAAACCAAACAAATTCTAAAATTCAGAATTGTTATTTTCCAGTTATTAGTGACTGCAGATGCTTCATCTGCACCTTATTCTTGGAAAACAACCACCAGCCTTTGGTTTCTGTTTTCTGACAGTAAAAATAAAAACACCAATTTAGCACGTGTGAACTGTAAATTCCCCCCCACTATGCCAGACCTCAGAAGGGCACTTCAAAGCCTTATGTTTTGAATATTCTGCAATCATATAAAGTAAACAGGATCTCACAAAGGCAAAGAACCGGAGCTGCAAAACTGCAGTATTACTATCAGGCCTCCACATATTTCCCTTCTCTCCCACAGCAGCTGGCAAGGCAAACTTCTCAGCAGCCCTCACACCTAAAACAGTCACTACAAGGGCTGTCCAAGGAATGTCTTCAACTCTCAATTTCCAATTTTTAAGGTAGGTTGTTTTTTTTTTTCATTTCAAAAGATTTGCTTACAGCTGTGTCCAATGACTTTCAATTTCACGTTTTTCACAGGGTCAGCTAAAGTGTGAGATATGTTTTCATATATAGCTCTAGCTCTTTTTCTCAGCACTGAAAACTGAATGCCATCATTTTCACCTGGGATGAAACAGAACAGAAAGGAAATAAACCTGCCCTTAAAAGAATCTGTAAGCTCAGATAACCATAATATGATCTAAATAACTGAAAAAACTCTCCACTGAGTGTACAAACAAGTAGAAAAAAATCCCACTCAAACAGTAGCTCTAAAGGGTTCAGTGTCAAATAAATGAGATTTACCAAGTGGAGTCCTATATGGGACTTGTCCAAGTCAATATTCAATTTTTTATTAATAAGCTGAATAACAAAATAAAGTACATCGTTAAAGAAGCTTTGGCTTGAAGAACTTTAATCAAAGTAATGTATCAGAAGCACATTTATAAGCTGCCAGAGAGTTCTGCTTGGGTTTAACTTGCTTCTTGATGTCACTATGAGAAACAAAAGGGATTACTCTATTCTCCCACTACAAAAAAGAGTAGTTTTAAATACCACTAAAGAGGAGCTCCTAACTTCAGTTTATATAGTTACAGCTACATAACATAGCAAGAAGTTTTTTCTACTACTAGCCAGAAGATTATCCTCCCTATTATTCATCTGCATTTTAGTAACATCCCACTACTAGATACAGTATAAATACGTGAGCCGCTTTAAACAAGCCAGGAGATTCCACATTTCATTCAGTTTCCCAAGAACTGTTCTGCCAGAGATCCGCCTTCATCCGTCAGCGTTAGTCCTGGGATGAGTGCAGACCTCTACAGGCTTAAATGAAGCAGCCAAAGCTCCTTCTGTTTTGTTTTTGTATCTGCCTCCTCCACACTGATCCCACGGAAAATCCCTAGCAGCCGATGCCCAGAACATCACCACTGCTTTTGTCTGAGCCGCCAGTAACAAGTGGAGAGGGGCAGCTCAGTAGCTCCTCATTTTCTTGAGAGCTAAACCTTCCAGGCGGATTTTCTTTCACCATGAAGCCCAGGGTAACACCTGAAGACGAAAGCAGGCAGCCACCGCCACCTTCCTTCCCTCTCGCCCCGAGCCCTGTGCCGCTGCAGGGAGGCAGAGGGTACCCGGCAGGCAGGGCAGGCCACGGCTGGGAGCAGGCACGGGCTGCGGAGAGGTGCGTGGGGATACAGACAGGCCGGCACCGGGCTCGCTGGCTCCTGCAGGAAAATCCACACCTCGCCATATGCGTGCACTGCTTGCCTTCCTGTGTGCTGTAAAGGCAAAAGCATCGTCGGAGATGCAGTTTTTAACTTTTTTTTTAATTATTTTTAGTCCTATCAGTCTATACATACACCAGAAATTAAACATCTTCATCTGTCCCTTACCAGAAAGAAGCTATTCATCGATACTGACATGACTGTTGGAAGTTTCTACACACGTGTCAAGTTTCTAGATTTAGTAAGTGAAAAGGCTACAATAGAATGCTATGAAAATAAAGCAGTTCTATGAGCTTCCCAACAGGCCTGTGAAAATGCTCAGCAGTGGCATTCCCGATACAAAACCTTCTAGTTCAGATGGGTGCACATATTAATTCTGTAAGTCTCCACAATCAGGGCTGCTCTAGGAAGTGAACAGCTCAGAAAAAGAGCAGATTTTTAAGACTGAATTACAATTTTCCTTTCCAGTTAGGCCATTTTTGTTCAAGTCAAACAATAGTTGATGACAAGTATTTCTGCTTTAGATAAGAATTTGTTGCTACCTCAATCTTGGCACAATATGCGCTGTGCCATTTACCTTTGCACAGAGTTTGAACCAGTCATGGACTAACAAAAACATCCCACCTATATAAAAAATAAAAAAATCTAGAAAACCCTGCAATAAGCATGCCTCCCAGCATCCTTTTGGCAGTTACATTTTCCTTACTTCATTTGCCCAAAAAGCTTTAATAAGGCAGGCTAATATTACAATGCATGCCATTGTTAATCAGAAGAAAAGCATTTCTAAGGTCTAGAAACCAGTTTTCTGCAGGTGATTTCACGGTGTTTTGTAAAATACTTGATCACTTCTATGATGAAGACAGCTGATTTTCTGAGTGCAATACCCTGTTTAGCAGTCCACGCGAGTGATTATCAGTGCGTAATCCCAGTAACAACTCACAGTCACTATTGTAACACAAGGCTAATAGATGTTAATGACCATCACCATCACTGGCGTTTCCAAAAATCAACACTTCCCCAGAACAGGAACATTTCTCTTACTGGTGATACTGAGGCTTCCACCTTCAGTCATTTCTGGGGTTTGTTTAAAGTGTTTTGAGCCAGAACTCTGAGATCTCTGTGTTTTGGTAAAGGGAAACAAAAAGGGGGGAAAAAACTGCTGAAAATCAGGAGGGTGAACAACTATTCCATTTTCTTTTTTCTCTTGTTGAAAGACAGGTACAGGCCATAAATTCTTTAGGAGCATATCAAGCAGCTATCCGTCCTGTTTAGGATAATCATAATTTTCCTTTTTCTTACCTAGAAAGCTTTTTAAATAATGCATCTGTTCAGGTAAACAGTTTAAGACTTTGGTACACCAGTAAATTGGCATATGTACTGGTTTATTTTAGTCAGTGAAACCACTTATATAAATGATCTGCTTGTTTGGGAGCAATAGCCAGCAGATCTTACTTTATTAATCTCCAATAGATGAAGTAAAAGTTTATGTTCTATTCTATTTATTTATTTAAAGCACTCTTGGGTGTGATTTTTTTAAACAGTCTTAGGAAACATCATTTTTGGCAGCATTACCATTATCTTTACCAGCACTCAAGAACCTTACATTTATGGTTGAAGGTTTTTTTGACTGCATGCGAGATAAAGTTTAAAAACCAAATGTCCTCTTTTCTGCAATGGTGAAGCAATTAGAAAGGGCTGGAAACCACCTACAATTCCCATGAGCATGAGACATCTGACTAAAAAGCCACTTTGTTGGCTGGAAAATGTACTCTGACACACATTTACAGTCAGCTGCCTTTCCCCGCTTTCGATTTCGCTATCTCCCTGCCAGCACTTAAAAATGACGCTCCTCCGGTCCTCAGCAGCACAGTCCCACCGGCACGTCGGAAGAGCCCATAGCCGAGCGCAGAACAAACAGGAATCTGAATCAGGTGCCCAGCTGCTGAACGTGTTCAGGAATAATGTTAGATGTAGCAAAAAGCAAGCAGAATATAAGCCTTTTATTTCCTGGTGGGCACAGGACTGCCCAACACAAAGTGATGCACCGCAATGTCTCATACAACAGGCCACCGTCAACGCTGCACGTTTCTGGTGCAATTTTCTACCATGAATCATAGGAGAAATGAGCGCCCTGATTTCAGCAGCGTGATGAGCTTACAAACGGGCTGCGGGGCAGCAGGAGAGGGAGGTCTGGATCTGATGACCCAGCAAGAGCTTCCCTGTTCTACTGCCCTGCCCTGAGGTTCAACCAAAGGCTTCTACCTCCTGTTTTCATCCAGCATGGCCCTCGGAAGAAAACACCAAGCTTCCTGCCAGGTTTCCCTCTGATTTCAAACCCCCACGACAGCAGGCAGCTGAACCACGCCGGCTGCAGCACCGAACCCCAGCTGCACAACTCGCGCAGCCCTCAGACGCCAGCACCTGCTCCCGGAGCTAGAACACGAAAAAGGAACAAGCCTGTTACTTCCCCACCATAAAATAATCCGAACCTGTCGAGACAGCGGCATTATAAGGCACCACCTCTGCTTTCCATCCGAGTCAGAAGCCTGCAAAGCTTTAGCGACCAAGAGCAAAGCCGGGCTCTGCCTCTGCTGCGTCTGAAGCCGGGCCTTCTGGCGGAGCCTGCGCTTTGCCGGTGAAGAGTTTAATTTTTAAGCGGCGGGGACTGTCCTAACGCCGGAGGCCATCGCACCACGCTCCTTTCTACACCCAGAGCCGCACTTTCGGCAAGCAGGGGCAGCCGTGAAGCGGGCGGCCGACACGGCGGGAGCGGGCCCAGCCGGCGGCGCGGCGCCCGCTGCTCGCCCCCGCCCCGCCGGTGCCGGTCCCAGCCCCGCGCAGCCCGGCGCGGCCACCGCGGTGAGGCTCTCGGCCTCCGCCGCCCCGCCTCCGGGCCGCCATTCTGCCAGGCGGTGCTCGCTCCGCGCAAGGCCCGGCACGTCCCCGGCCACGGCGGGGGGGGGGACGCGGCCGCTGCCTGTGGAGGCGGTCGGTCGGTCAGTCGGTCGGTCAGTCAGTCAGTCAGTCAGCCCGCCGGCGGGCGCCAACAGCCGCCCTGGCCCCGCGCCCCGCTCCCCGCCTCCCGCGTCCGCCGCTCCCTGCCGGGCTGAGGAGAGGAAGGGAGGGGACTCACCGCCTGGAGCGCCTTGGTCGGCAGCCGCCATCCCCGCAGGTGCCGCAGGGTGCAGCTGAGGAAGCGGCGGGGCGCCTTGGCCTGAGGCTCGGTGGTCGCGTTGTAGACGTTGCCGTTGTCCATGGCCGCGCCGCCGGCCGCCGGCTGGGGGAGAGCGACAGCACAGGGGCGGCGGCGGCGGGAGGGAGGGGCGGGAAGGAGAAGGGGAAGGTGGTGGCAGGGCAGGGCAGGGCAGGGGAGGCGGCGGCCCGCCCAGGCCCCGCCGGGACAAAGGCGCTTCCGGCAGCGGGCGCCATCGCTCCCCCCCCCGGTGGCGGCCTGAGGGGGCTGGTGGGGCTGGGAGCTGGGGGCCGGGGGGGCTGTGCCGTGTCAAGGGGCCCAGGGGTTGCCTCAGGCCGGGGGCTGTTCTCGGTTTTGTAAGCGGCGCTTATTTAGAAGAGTTTACAAGATTATTTGCTTTCCTATTGTCACACGAGATTGCTGTATTGGAAGGTTTTTTCCCCGCTGTTTATGCTCCTGTCCTGGTTTCGGCTGCGATAATTTTCTTCCTAGTAGCTGGTATAGCGCTGTGGTTTGGATTTAGGGTGAGAATAATGCTGATAACACACTGATGTTTTAGTTGTTGCTGAGCAGTGCTTACACGAAGTCAAGGGCTGTCCAGCTTCCCCTGCCCTGCCCGGTGCACCAGAAGCTGGGAGGGGGCACAGCCGGGACAGCTGACCCAGACCGGCCACAGGGCTATCCCGTGCCGTACGGCGTCATGCCCAGTATACAAACTGGGGGGAGTTGGCTGGGGGGCAGCAATCGCTGCTCAGGGACGGGCTGGGCATCGGTCAGCAGGTGGTGAGCAATTGCATTGTGCATCGCTTGCTTTGTATGTTCTTTTACCATTATTATTATTATTTTCTCTTCTTCTGCTGTCCTATTAAACTGTCTTTATCTCAAGCCACAGGTTTTACTTTTTGTTCCAATTCTCTCCCCCATCCCACTGAGGAGGGGGAGGGTGAGCGAGCAGCTCTGTGGTGCTCAGTTGCCGACTGGGGTTAAACCACAACCATCCCTTGTTGTCAATGAGAGAAAACACTAGTATCCCTGAGTCTCTACTAATCTACCTTTGGCCAGATCAACTTGAAAAAGAAGGTACAGCTTTCAGTGCCTACGTAAGAGTAGACGTAAGAGTAGATCAACCCCGTTGTATCTAAGCAAAAGTGGTTACATTCACTTCTATATTATTAATGTATTATCCACAGAACTATAGAACTATTATGGTCCTTCACAGTCAAGTTCAGATATACTTCACTTACTTACATTCAGTCAAATACAATCTACTGATAGAAAAGATGGCGATTTGCTTTCTTAACCGTGGCTTTACACATGCGTAGGGCACAGAGCAGGCTGTTCAGACACTGCCTCTCTTTCAGAACTGCACAGTGAAGTGGAAGGATCCGTGCTACAGTCACCCACGAGGCAGGTGCTGTTTTTAACTCCGCCAAGGGTCGCCGTTAACTGGACAGATGGAGCAGTATGGGCCAGGTAACAGGAGCTGGGCCGCGCTCTGTGCTGAATGCGTACCTGCAGGCTGTATGCACGACCTCTCCTGGTAAGACAACACGAGGCAGGGCAGCACGCGGGGTCCCCAGGCAGGATGGTACAGACTTGTCTGTGCCATAAACAACGTTCAGCTGCAGGAATTGGCTTGAGGGGTAAGTAACTAGGGCAAGTCCTGTAATTCCCAAGGCATGGGAGTTTCCACTAAAATAAGTAAGGTATCGCCATGGGTGTGCACTAGCTTCTGCCTGGGGTCGGGATGAGTCTAACGTAGCTCCGCTGGCAGCATCCCAGACAGCAGGACTGAGCGGGTAGGTGTAGTCAGTACCTTTACATTTACAAGTCCCCACTGCCTTCGTTACCTTTTTTTTACATTAGTATGTTATAAATAAGATTACATTACAGAGGCTGGCATCTCTCTTCTGAAGGAAAGTCCCTTTTTGTTTTGTTTTCTTCCTTGATAATATCTCAAAACTGGCTGAATAACTCCAAAGCCACAAAGCATGTGACTGGGCTGTGCTGTGGTCTGAGGGAGACAGGACTTAACGGAGATAGAAGCAATTGCCAGTTCTTTTAAGGTGTTTGGTAGCATCTTCAGCTCTTTTGTAGTTGTTCCCTTTTGAATCTTTGCCAGTGTCTTAATGCAGCATTACTAGATTACGAACACAGATGTTGGTATTGAAGGCAACTGTCTTGAGGAGAGACTGCTTTTCAAGGAGTCACAGAAACACAAGACAAGCCTACAAAAGATAAACTATATGGCAACCTTTTTCTAGTTACTGCTGTCTTTAAGAGTTGTTTTTCCTGTTCAGGCCTTCTCCAGGAAATACATATCAATGATGCATGAATTATAAAGGCTAGCTTGCCATTTAAAGCCTAACTTATTTAGGCCGCTTTATTTATTTATATATAAGGAGGTGCAGGAAAAGCAAAACAACAGCAAAGCTACAGGAACTGTAAGATCGTGTGACAGAGAAGGAATGAAAACTGGGCAACGGCATAGGGCCTGATAGCTTAAAAATACTTCAGGCGTTATGTTGGAACATAAAAATGCTGCTGTTCACACAAACTGCAGGTGTTCTTCACCCTTTTCATCAGCACTGTCTTTCAAGTACAGTATCTCTCCTTTAAAGAGGGAATGCAAATCAAAACTTAAATAACAAGCCCTTGTAATGCAGATAACTGTAATTAGCTGGCTGTGATGTAATGGAAATCCCATTCCAGAGGTGCATCTGTTCATTTCCTTCTGTTTATGTGCTACACCTGACAGAGTTTTCCAAAGAGAAGCCTTTCTTCCCCCCACCACAGCCTTTGCTGGACTGGCGGGACCAGAGCTAAAGGCAGGACGCGGTGGCAGGGAAGCAGCCCTGGAGTGAGACCCTGTGCTACGGTAACGCCGCCAGTCAGCCAGGCAGAGAGCGGCAGATCGGCAGAAGCAGATGGGTAATGAGTGACCTGGCTTTCTCCCTCATTACATCTTCTCCACAGATACCCACCATAGTGACCAAAAAGCAATACCAATTCAGTTGAGAAAGCCACCTCCGTAGGGGAGGTGACAGTGTACGCGATATAGCTGTATGACTGTTACCACTCCTTGCCGCTCACACTGAAATAATTTACAAAAAAGCATGAGTGGAGCTCCTTGAAGCCGTTGACTAAATGCCAGCCACCGGAACAAGGCAGATGCCTGTATCTGCCAGGGCTGCATCATTGTTTTCATAAAGTGACGCCCCGGCGGCTCTTTGGCACTAGCTTTGTGACGGTACGATGCGAAAGTCCTTAAGTCCCTCACGCTCAGAATTGGCAGCAGGCCTCTGCTGACCTCGCGACCGAATAGTCTCCTTTTCCCATGTTCATAAATGCGGTTGTGGGCATTTTGCTTTTCTTGTCGGAGGGTGAGGGAGAAGGAAGGAGAGGAACGGGAAAGCAGCTTAAAAGCCCGAACCACTGAAGGAGGCGGCCTGGGTTTCATTTGAAGGGCGGTGAGGTTTATCGCTGCTGCACAACTCGGGGAACTCCACTGAAGTCAGCCAGCCGGAGGCGCGGCTCTCTCCCTGGTCTCGGTTCTGGGGTTGCCACACGAGCACCTCAGCAGCTTTTCCTCATGACTCCAGCCCCGTGTCTTACATGAGGTAAGTACAGGCAGCTAGCTAGCAAACGGAGTATTCCAAGTACTGCGGCAAAGAGCTCAGAAAAGACTTGAACGTGTTGCATCTGCTGAAACGTCTTCAGCTCTTGAGGCTCTATTTTTGGGCTCAGTATTGCGACTGAACTTCACAAACCCCGATCACCATACTAACATGCTAGAATGTGTGATTTTTAAACAGCTGAAGATGAGGAATTAGCATTTTTAACAGCTATTTCTGAGTATCCCTTATGGCACAAGAGGAAAAAAAAAAAACCCCAAACCCTCAACTCCCCGCATTTCCCAAATGCAGGGTTAGGCCAGCTCTTGTCAGTGTTTTTCTGCTTGCGTCTGCATGGCACAGAGAAGCATAAAGGCGTGAGGTAGCGATAGGCAACAGTCCTGCAGCTGCAGGTGTCCTACTGCAAATTGAGTTTGCTCCCCGAGCAGAGGCTGCAGCCCAGCAGGCTGGTACTTGCATTTCAGATGATGACTAGAAAGTTAAGGTTAGTATAGTCCGGTAGCTAGCCCGTACAGCCTAAAAGTCACATGCACATTTCAGAGACTGCCTTTTTCAGCTGAAAAATAGGAACTAAAGTGGAAATAAAGTGGCCATTTACTCAAAATTTGCAAGCTTGAGATCTGCAGAACAGCTTTATTACAGCCAGTATACTCAAAGAACTGATGTAGGAACATGGTGGAGAGGAGGAGGAAGAGGAGATTTGTAAAATTCCCCTGAAACAGTTTAGTTTGAAGCTAACCAGCTCCTTGGCTACACGCAAGTAGCCCTAAAAAGTAGCCTAAAGGAATTTATTTGGTTTATTTATTTTGTAGTGTTTTTTTGCGGTATTCATACTGCAAAGTATTAATTGTTCATCAAAAATCATCCCCTGTAGTTCTCATATTACCTCTTTGCTTTCTGCATCGTGTGCGCTAGACTGAAACTTTGTACAAACGACACTGAAGTATTAAAGGCACACGGGAGTGATTAGAAGCAAAATTAAAAGTTATTCATGCTGTTATTCTTTTTCAAACTGGGGTCATCACAAACCTAACCCACCTACACCTAACCATCTACACCTTAGGGCATGAAAGCACAATAAAGGATTATGCTCAAGTATTGTTGCCAAATTAGCCCCACTGTTTTACCCAATTTATTTCTTACTTATTTTTGGTGCCTGACTTGATGGTGAAGGAAGGATAACGGGGAGCAGGACTCAGCGGCACTACATTTTGTGAAAAGGGCCTTCTGTCACAGAGACTCACTTTGCACGATAGTTCTGGTAAATCCCACTTTAACTGTCTGCTCTCATCAAAGCAGTCATCTGGGGAATTGCAACTCAAGAGGACAAAGCAACCAGCCCCGGAGTCTTGGTCTCAGCAGAGGGAAACAAGAAGCCAAAGCCATCAGGTTACGCAGCAACACATTCTCAGATATTTTCCTTTTGTGGTAAAGATACCTTAAAGTCTTTTTTTTTTTTTTCCTCCCCAAACAGCATGAGCAGGCTGTAGATAGATAGTGACAGCAGTGTTAAGAGAATTTGAACTTTAAGGAGGGAAGCGGGCTACTCTAGTCTTACAGAATGAGAAGGCATGGTAGGGAGACAGCCTTCTTGTAAATAATAATTAAAAAAACCCAGAACAACAAAACCAAAGGGCTATCAGGGTTTAGGGAAGAAATACATTTAGAAGCTTTAAATATGCAGAAGTGACATTTTGCAAGCTTTGTTTGAAGAAGTGAAATTATAATGAGTCATTAATAAGGTTTTCCCCTGTCCCAGCCTCCACAAAAAAAGGGCACCTGTACAATAATTCTTAATATATCACGTCTAGTTTTCCAGCTTCGGAAGGGGTATTGTGCTTTGACAGATGCTCAAATGAACTAAATTAAAGATTGCAGGAGCTAAAGTTTTCTTTCAAAAACCTGGGCAGTACCAACTAGTTTAAGATGTTGCCCTAAAATCCAAGAAGTTTCACCCTACCAACACATGCCACGGCAGCTGTCTGAGGGAGCGCGCTGGTGATGATCGGAGCAGGACCCATTTTCTCAAGCACATTTCAAATTCTGTTTCAAGAAGTTTACATACAGAATCTAGAGAACTGTTCTGATACTGATGCATGCCATGCATCCATGATTGGAAGCTGAATTATTTTTTTTTCTGCAAGACAATGTATTCTGTACAGTTGTTCATCAGCAGGTCATGCATTTCTCCATGTGCCACCTTTACTGAATCACTGCCATAAGCCAAAGTTTAAGGGCTCCAGTTTGAACAATTGATCCATAGTTAAGGATCTCTACTGAAACTTGTCAGTCCACAATTCAATATTCCGAGTCAATTTTAACAAGTATGTTAACTCCAGGGATTCAACATGCAACAATGTGCATGTTGTTCTTAAGTAAATGTAGGTATTTTTAAAATATGGGGGTAATTCACTAGAACTGCTACAGAATGCAGGAACTGGAGGAGAGAGCACCACCAGGTTCAAAAGAAAGAGGATTTACTCTCTCTTCTTCAGTGTTTCAGCAGCTCTCTAAATAGAGAAATTAACATAAGACTTGTTGATTTAAAAACGTGAAAAACTCATTGAAGGAGGCTCTTGGTAATCATTTGATCAGGATATACTTTTTTTACACTTACTATTCTGTGGCTATCAGTAGAAAGCAACCACAAACCTGAAACAAAACAGTAAAGTGATGCTCAACATTGTGTGCTGAAAGCTTAAGTAAATTCCTAACCTTGGTCAACTACTTCTTAGACAATATAGCGGAGTCATCAGCAGGACCCTTGGTGTAACTAATGTGCCTTTAAAAGGCATCACAGCAGAAACCACCCAAGTCAGGTAAGCTAGTTTTACTCCTAGGAACAAACACTGTGGACTTATCCACTTCCTTCCAGAAACAGTGTTTTAAGGAAGTTTAAATATCTACCAGCGATTATTATTCACTGAGAGGTAAAATATAAAAGCATCTTTTAAGACGTTTCACACCACATCCTTAGATTTAACTGTAAACAAACAAGAACATCATGGCTTCAATGAAAGTTATTTAAATTTGAATGCAGAGAATACTTTATTAACTGATTACAGTTTTGATGACCAATTTTAAACCGTAACTAATGTGGGAAACATAGTAGGGGACATTAAGGCTGAGCCATATATATATAGACAAATCTGGATACTGATAATCTGTACATTTAACCTCTGCTTTTTCTTTATACATCTTTTAGTCAGTGTCTGAAATTAATCAAAGAGAAAAAAAAAACCAAAAAACCCTGGCCACTAATTTAATCTTATACCTGGAATGAATTTTTGTGTGGGTTTTTGAATGCAGTGTAAATCTCAGAGGAGATCAAACAGATTTTTTTAACCATACTCCAGATGAAGTGTTCAAGTGTAACTGGAGTTTGTTTTGGTTGTTATAGTTTTGTGCAATTAATTTTCTCTTCCAAAAATCAGTAGTAGGTCTCTCCTTTAGAGGTTGATCTATTTAAGATGGTATTAAACTTGCCTGACAGGTCGGGAAATCAATATAAACTAAGTGCCTGTGGTGTGTATCAGTTTTCCTGCTCTAAGCAAGCCCTATCACTTAAGTGGACATACTTGCAATTTTAGAGTTACACTGACTTTTCAACAAAACCCAGAAAAAAAGTAAATTTGCTATTCTTGCACTGTGAACGGTACTCCTACGTGATGTGATAACCGTTTTCCATCTGTACAGCTCCCTTTTGTAAAGGTGGGCAACACACATGAAAGAAAGACAGACATCAACTGTTTGTGTTCTGAAAGATATTTCAGTTCTTTAGTTCCAGTCACTGAAGGAAGAGGCAGAGGCAAGTTTGAATTATCCCAGAAAACTGAACAATTGGTTTTATTTGGTGTCTTCAAGATGCTTCACCTTCTGTGGGAGATGTAGGTGTTGTAGGAGAGACCATTTCAGGTTTTCGTGAAATTCTGTCCAATTCTGCCTGAACATCTGTTAAAACTGGCTTCTGACCTACAAAAGAAATGCATATCATTCAGTCATGTTTATAAAACAGTTTTGGGAAAGCCTATAGTATCTTTAATTTTCAAGAAACACCTGTCAAACTGAACAAAAAAGCAAAAACCAGAAAAACATAGGTTTTGCATCAGACAAATCCTAAAAATTGTTACTGTGCACTCTGAGTGCAGAATAAAGGCATAAGGCCAAAACCCAAAAGAAACAGAAAGGAATCAGTAGAGAGAAAGTCACATCCTTCTATATGTCCAATTTCTCAAGGAAACGTCCATAATTATATATTATTTGTCAGTATATGCAGAGTTAAATATAAAATACAGAAAGGTCTGTTAAGGATAGCAGTTATGAATACTTCTACACAATTTTCTGCATCGTATATATTTTAAATAATTCTGACTGTAAATCAGAGGTTTCACCACAGCCCAGTGATGTCAGTTCTACATACTTGGTCAGCATAAACCCGACACCACTGCTCATGGGTGCACGCAGACCTGCGGAGGGCAAATCCCCTTCTCTCCTCACCCACTCCTCCTCCTCCCTAACTTGGAGTGGCACAAATATTTGTGCAGTCTCACTTAGACCTGATCCAAGCTTAAAACACACCATTTTTTCCCCCCATCATTTTACTCTTACTCCCCAGTCTAGGTTTGTTATCCTGCCACGTTCTATCACAAGAATGGCGAAGACAATATGGCAAAAGGCAGTGCAGAACATTAGAGTCTAACACCACGACAAGTGTGCATACTACCTCAGGCTTAAAGGAAAATTGACACACGTGTAGTTTTAGCAATGTCCCAGCATCCTTTCTGAAGATGCAAATTAACAGGAACTATCCACAAAGCTAATTTTTGCCAGATGTGCTGTGCTGCTCTTCAAATCATTTAAAGCAAGCTACTACCATATCCGAATCAAAGCAGCTAATATTGCAACTAATAAGCAGAGGAATTTCCCATAGCTGCTGGGGGGAAAAGTAATTCTCAAATCCCAAGCTACTGTCTTAACAGCCAATTTTCAGATTTGAAAAGTGAGCATTATAGATAACACTCAACACAAGACAGGAAATATTGAGGAAGGTGAAGAGGCCCCATCTAAGCCAAACATTTTTATTTATAGTAATTCCTTGAAAACCTAGTCCTTTGCCATGTTAAACTGGCTACACCCTAACCCTTCATTTGTTGCATAGTAGGAAGTTTCTGAGAACATTTTTTCTCCTCAGTAGTTTAATTCTGTTCTTGAGGCTTCTGCCACGGCCTCGGACACACCACTTTTCTGGAGTGCTGCCTCCGTCTGCCTGGCATCACCCAAACCCACTGGCGGCCACTCCCCGCAGGATTTTTCAGTGGGTGCTCTCTGCATCTCCTATTGCATCAGCTGTGTTTGTTCGAACAATCTCCGTATGCTGTTCAAACTAGCACTGCTGAATTCGTCTGCAGCAGATTAGGAAGTACTCCTGAACTTTGCTCAGCCAACTGAGCTTTGCATTTAAAACAGGGAAGTGCACACATGTGAAAAAAAGAATTCAGGTCAGTCTACACCGAATGTGAGTGAGAAGGGAGGTGGTTTTTCTCTTACTGTATAAATGTAAACACTAATGTCAAGTACCAATGAAACACCAGCATTCTCACTTAAGCACAGCATTACTGACCGCTGGGGAAGGGGGGAGAGAAGATGTCTGTATAGGTATGTTCTTCAGTCATACAGAAACGTTTTAATCTGGAATAGCAAGAAGCACCAAAGTAGTCTTGCATCTAGATTTAGAGCAGTCACTATTACACATTTTTAGATGAATACTAATTATTAATCACATCATACATAAAACTGCTATCAATAGAAAATACCTAAGTAGTTTTATAGGCTGTCACCAAACTCTGTCAACCAAAACCTTCATCACATCAGAGCTAGATCACCAGCAAAAGATAACTTAAAGTTATTTTAACAGACAGTATTGTTAAAAAAAAAAAAAAAAAAAAAATCAACCTGAAGTTAAGTCCCAATATATCTGAATAATATTAAAAATGGCTTATAGCATAAGCCATTTATTGGGATGGTGGGGACCAAAGGAAAAATGAAGTCATGTGGACACAATTCATGCTTAAACAGCTACCTGAAAAGTTTTTCTTTTATCCTCTGTGAGTCATAAAAAGGTAATACTAAACTGGTGTGAAAACAAAATCAAAATCAAAAATTATATCCAATAAAACATTCAGTTATATATAGTAGTGTTCATACTTCTGATAAACTATACTAATAGGAATGATCCCCCACTCACGATTCAGATTGAGTTGATCTTTTATCGTTAATCATACCTGACTTTTTTGCTGATGGTGGTAAGTTGCTGCCAGCACCTCCAGTGCCACCTCCTCCTGGACTGCCACCAACACCACCGGGGCCACCAGGGGAACCAGTTTTCTTGCTCAGGAGACTATTGAAGAAGTTAGCCAGGACTCCTTCACTAGTAGCTCCAGCTGCAAGGGGAGAGAGGGGAAAAGAAAACACAACACAAAACCAAAACAAACAGATTTTCTAAGTAAATACTGGTTTTGTGCAGTAGTCAATCTAAATAAGCACATTAAAGAAAGCAGGCAAAGCAGCTATTTTACTTCCCCAACTGTATTTGTGCCCTCATAAGAAAAGGTACCTTTCATATTGGGATCAATTTTTTTTGACCCAGTAGGGATAGGCGTAACACTGGCAACGTTTGATGTTACGGATCTATTTGGTGTCCTAGGAGATCCTCCAGGAACTCTGGGAGAGGCATCCTATGCAATTAAAAAAAAAAAAAAATTCCTGAAGTTGAACTAGTCAGTCTTCTACAGAATTAAATTTCACGTACTCTTACATTGCATAATTACGCCTTTTGTTCTCACAGCTCCTAATCTTTTATTTTTCAATAATGTAGTATCCCACGCAACTGAAATGACACAGGATTAGATTTTGGTGATTGTGGTTTTTTTTTTTTTTTTACACTTTTGTAACATTCTTACAAATACTAGCTTTTCATTTTATGTCAGTGAGAAACTTGAAAATCCATCTGTTACTCAGTAGTGCCTCTGACTGCAATGAAAACTGCACTGATTAGATCATAGAGGAACTACACCAAATTTCTTGGAAAGACACCACATACCACCAATACTGTGGAAAGAACTAACTGCAGCCCAGGAGAAAACACATTATTCATTACTTCAAGGATAAAAAGTCATGTTTCTGCAAAATTGCAGTTCATCTAGAAAGGTAAAACTACATTTCTAAGATCACATGGTCCCCATTAAACTTGTGTTACCTTTTAGTTATTTTATTTGTATTTTAAATGTAGATGATATCATAGTTTTCATTTGACCTTAATTTTATGTCAGAGTCTTAGTATTCCTAGAGAGATAGTGCCAAATTTAGGACAATAAAACCCACCAAGGCAATTCAACCAACGTAGTCTTAGTATTCCTAGAGAGAGTGTGCCAAATTTAGGACAATAAACCCTACCAAGGCAATTCAACCAACGTAGTTTGCTCCCTGGCACAATAATTAAGCAGTCAACTGACTGCTTAAATGCATTCTAACATACGAAAAGTAAAGCCATGACATTTAGCCCTTGCTGTCGCTACAAGTTGTCATGACTAGCTGTGAAGAAGTGTCGTAATTTTAGAGCAGTATACGACGTAGACTTAAACACCATGTAGGTTAAAAAAAATTATATCAAAGAATATTTGATAGTGCAATTAAAACAAGCAACCCTCTAAATATATGAAACCAAATAATTTTCATGTGATGATATTTAAAATTTTTATTACTAACCACTGGCCTTCCTGCAGCCGTAGGTGGTTGTTTCGCCAACTGTGACTGCAAAAAACAAACAAACCCATGTAGTGTTAGATATTACAGTAACTAAGAATACAAATCCCAATTTGTATTGAGAATGTTGTTAAATGAAACACTGCTTGTTTTATAGATGGAAGATTACCTGCTGCTTCATAAGAAACACTTGGTCATCTTCTGCTACAATTTCTTTTTCATGAACAAACTGCAATACAAAAACATTAACACAATTTTGACTAAAAGAAAGAAATGTATCTCCTTTTATACTTCCCCGTGAATATGAGCAAGGCATTCAATGATGAAGGAAATATGTAAAGTACGATGTTGAATGCAGACCACGTTTTCTGTATTTAAGACCACTACCTTGTGATTCCATTTAAGCTAAATTAGTAAGTGAAATAGGTCTTGGGAGCTGTAAGAAATGTTCACAGACGCACACGCTCTGCAGCATGCTCACGCCTCTTAACTTATCGAGGCCCAACCTTGGTATTATTTTAGATAACCATGGCAAAAGTGACTCTGCACCTGCATTGCATCAGACTTGTATATGAACTGGACGGAGATATCTTAGATCCCAGGTCTATGCATCAAATTGTAAGCATTCTCCCTCCAAATAAGCTCACCACAAAAACTGTGCCAAAACAAGCATGGCAAATATCAAAGTTCATAATCCAGGCCTGAAGTTTATAAGCATGCAAAAAAACCCTGTCAGTTATATTTTCCTTGGACACTTATGATTTAATATACTACTATATATGTCTTGATTTTTTCCCTAAAGATTGCAGAAAGGACATAGTATTAGTTTTCTCAGCTAAAATAATTCACACGTGGAACTATGATCAGTTCCAAATTCTTCACTTTCTTAGAAAAAGCCATAGAAATATTTGCCTTCAATAACTTCTGTATGCATGGGCCCCACTGCTGCTGGCGCTTTGTTCAACAGTCCCACATGTGTTTTCAGGTAGTTCTGTCAAAGCCTTTTGTTAAATAGTATGAGAGAGAAAATATACTGAATATATGTAGAACCCGCTTTCACATGTTGATTTTTGATTTTACACTCTCTCGAGCTTTCTTATTTTAAATACTCCAATAGCAATAGAAAGCATTATGAAGTTATGAGCAACTCAAAGCAAAACGGAGCATTCTTAAAAAATACTAACTCAACCTGACCAACAGTTAAATGACATTTAAGACTCTTCAATACCAAATATGTATTAAAAGCAAACCAAGTATATTTGTAGTACTGAACAATGTAACAGCGGCAGAAAAAAAAAAAAAAAAAAACCACAACAGTATAAGCTGGAGAAGAGCTATACAGAACAAAAATAGATAATGATTTTTTGGTAACTAAAGAACTGTAAGAACAATATAAAAAGACAATATAAGAAAAAACCCACACGGTTTATCATGCTCATCATAAACTGGAAGCAAAGTCCCAAAGAAAAACAGTCAAAAAACAGACAGATGAATAAATAGATAAGAAGTTGAATGCCAAAGCATCTCAATTTACCTTTCTGACTGGTGGTTTTATTATGATATCTTCAAAACTGTCTTCTGCTTTTAGTGTCTGAAAGTTCTCGTGCAATATTCCTATCTTCTTGTCATTATCCCAACCTGCAGGACTAGATAAAGGATTATTTGGCTTTAAATTCTACTGTTACTTCAGGTTATTCTTGTATGCAATCCTCAACTGCACAGATCTGAAAGCCAGGAAAGCTGTCATAGCTCCCATTCTGCTGTGCAAGCTAGTTATCGACTAGCACAACTAGTTAGAGATAGGTTCACCACATCAGAGAAGAGCAAAATCTCTGCGTTTAACATTTCTTTTTGGGGCAGCGAGTATTTGTAATCGCAATCCACTGGCACTCACCAAACTCCAACTCACAAGAATGTTAAATGGAACTTTAAAAAGCATAAGCAAAAAAGGCTCTAAATGCTGTTTTAAGAGTAGTGCACAGATACATTTTGTAGTCATATAGACATAATAATGCAGATGACTTACATAAATACTGCATCTTTTTCCACAACAACAGCTGGAACATTGAAAGGAAATCCATACAACTTCTGGACTATATATTTATACACTAAATCAATGTTTTTGTTCTCCTTTACTGAAGTGTAAATAAGTGCTGCCCCATCTGAATAAACTTGTTAAAGAAAACTCAGTTTAGTGGTTAGTAAGGGATACTAAAGTGACCCTCTTTGTTAGTTTAAAGTTTATCTACTTTGTAGAATTTAGAGGGGGAATACAAAATTAAATAGGTTAAACAACTTCCAACACTTAATTTTTGAAATCAGCTACTTAGCAATTTAAATCTTTCTTTCTGCATTTGTTTTAGGCCAACTCAGCTATTGCTTTTAGAGTACAGTACAGGCTCTTATCACTTTCAAAGCCCACAATACCAATTGTTTCACTATGATGCCTCCAAAACTGTCTTCTGCTTTTAGTGAACAAAAATTTTCATGCCATGTCCTTCTATCTTGTCATTATCGCATCCTGCAACACAGACACTACAGCACTAACACTAGTTGCTTCAAAAACGCCAAAGATCTTTCACTTCCCCACCTGGGTTTTTAAATTAGGGGAGCAAGTTCTTACATTATACAGTGATCTGCTTTCGAACAAAATGAATGCAAATGAGTTGTGCTGTGTATCAGTCACTAAAAGACCAAGAGAGTGCTTAGTATTCCAGCATGGTTCAGTATCAACTTAACACAGCTTATGGGCAGGATTAATAAAAGCACACAGGGAAGTTACGAGTAATTTTTACTTTGGGATTATAAAAATGCCAAACCCTCTAATTTATTTCTACATGCATGCAATTCAAGTTCTAGAAGAAAGTCATATAATGGGATCTGATTCCCTTTCAGTGAAGTTCAGAACAGAATTCCAAGTTGTACATGGCATATACAATCACAGAGCCTAATTTCTACTAATCTTTCATATTCTTCCTCCATCCACAAGACGTATTACAATTACCCCTAATACCATTTTGAAAAATTAGGTCTTGGAAGCCTTTTGAAGGAAGTGCCATCTTGGTACTCAACTGCGGTCTCAGGTTCTTGAACTATTTTTTCCATCTGTTAACTGCTGTCTCTCCAACAGCATTTAAACTTCCCTTTACCACAGCATAAATGATGATGACACAATGTAGGCGTATTACTGGCATCTGAAATCTAGATCTCGGTACATCTAGCTGACTAAACAACACTAAACAGTATTTTATAGACTTCTTTTTAAAAAATGAAGTTTAAAAATAATAATAATAGCACAGCGACAGCTTATGTGCATTGTCTCTGTACCAACACAAGAGAAGCCAGTGGATCTTTCCTACAGCAATTCACACTTCTTGCCTTCCCTTATCACCTCATCCTGTGGAATTACTGAACACTAAAGAGACTGCATATTTGGTCAAAGAGAGTAACGTGCCTTATGTGCATCTGAAGCAAGATCATACTTAAATGAACTATCTTGTTATTGTTTTAGGGATCTGGTGAGCTAAGATGTGCCGATTTGCAAACTGACTTCTAAATATGGAAATAAAGGCAACTAAAGAAATTCATGGTAAAGGGACATGCTAGACTCTTGCAGCTCTGTAAAAAAAAAAAAAAAAAAGAAAACAGAAAAGATTAACTCAACATTGTCTTAGGGGGTAGCTGAAGCAGACTGCCAGCTACAGTAAAGGAGTTACATGCTACTTTGGTACAGATCCACATATTCTTTTAAGCTGGTCATAATTAATGCAAAGATTTAATTGAGTCATTATCATCTTTATGATGTGTTAAAGGATACACTGTAAGCAAAACCGTCTGATATGTGACTGAATGAAGTCAAAGTGTTCATCTCTGTAGTCATGCTCTTTTTCCAGAACACTGATGGCATCACACTGTCAAGATAAACACAAAATTAATATGCCACTTTCAGTTATCTGTTGAAATAGCAGTGCTGCTACATGTCCAGCTCATAACTGGGCAAGGGGGATGGAGTGGGGTTGGTGGTGCAGAGAAAAACAAAAACCTGCTGAGATAGTTTAGAAACATAATGGAAGACAATTTTTTAAAAAATAATATATAACTTGATGTGCATGTACTGTGGTCAGCATTAACTTGGGAGTTAAACTGATTGCCATTTTTCATTCACTCCTCCTCCCCCCTCCAATGCAGTAACTCAAACTCTCTTTTGAAGACTGACCCACTGAATGACGCCACCACTTTCTGCACAATGTATTTTTTACACACTGTGGTATTACAGGACATAGTGGCATAGTGGTTTTTATCTAGTTACTAACTAGCCCTTTGCAAAGGGCGGCAAAAGCAAGAGATGTGGAAGCAGAAAAAAAAAAAGGGGGGGGAGGGGGCAGGGCAGAGAAGAATAACAGAGAGCTAGCAGGTGAGAATAAAGGTGCTTTTCAAATGAGAGGGTTAGCCTTCCAGTGAAGGAATAGCATATGCATCAAAAGGTTTATTCTTTCACTGGGGGCCAGCAGAGGCTGCGGATGCAGTATGCTTAATGCCAATAAGAACTGAAGAGGCCGGGGGGGGCAGGGGGGTGTGTGTGGAACAAAAAACCAAAAGCCAGCCACAAGAGAACCGCACCATTTTTTTCTTTAGACTAAGAATATGATTACATATCTAACAGAAACCAAAAGAGATCACAGAAACTTCCTAAGATCTGAGGAAAGTTAATAGAGCAGCACTTCACTAACTAGAACCCTCAAATATATTAATCTTCATAAAAAGATTAGAAATATTAAAAAGCCCCAAACCCTACCAAAACACTATTTGCAGAATAAGGACGACTGTGGAGATCAAAGGGGAATTCTAGTTGCTTACTGACTAGCTCACTTCTGTGAACAAAACCAGGTCTGAGGTACTCCTCAATTCCTTGAAAACTGGTATAACTAAAGGAAAAACTACTCCCGAACTACATGCAATCAGGGCTTCCAGAAAATAACCAACCTTCAACATTAAATATTTTTAAAGAATTCTTATCCAAGGTATTCAGAATGACTTAGGAACCATGTGCTTCCCACCCCGAATCCACAATTGACAGAGTTGCTTAAATAAAATATACAAAAAACCTCAAATGTGAAACAAACCTTTGTACAAACTACTACTACTGGAATGCCTAAGTTACATGTTAGTGTATCTGCACCCAGGGGTAAAATCACACTGTCATCTTTGTCTTCCTGTAATGAAGTATTTCTTCTCTGTGGAGAAGCTGGAAAATCCTCGCCTGGTTCTATATATTCCTGGAAGTCTCTTACCACTGAAAGTAAAAAAAGTTATATTAAAAGATCAGCTACTTTATTATTTCAACAATGATTTCCACTGCCATTGATCTCTAGCACTGTTGATTGTATAATACTACTTCTTTATGTTGAAAAAATTTAGCATGCACCAAGTGCTGACTATGTTTGCTCTGCAGCACAAGAAAGAACTATTAAGTTTGAGATCTGCTTTATCAGCAGCCAGAACATAAGCAGATGAAACTGTCCATAGGGACAGCATTAACCGTTTTTTATTTTATCATTGTGGAACCACTAGGCAGTTACTATTCACTGTTATTGCTTGATACACTTCCTAAAGGACATAAGTTTCCTTGCATTCTTCTTGGCAAAATTAATGGAACAGTTTGATAGAATAAACAGAATTAAGCCTTACACATACTGCTTAGCTGCTACTCTATACCAGGTTTTACCTAAAAACCCTGTGTCCACACTTCTCTCTCTCTGTACAGTGAATCTACAGTAGTAATAAGCAAAAAGAATACACAAATATTAGTTATCAACTAGCTTTATAATTAGTTAATAGCATATTAAATATTTGGTATGATTTTACAATAGATCAGATAGTAATTTAAAATTTAGCAAGGAGGATAAGACAGAATACAACAAGAATTAGAAAAAAGATAAAGTTACACTTGTAACTCTCTTGTCAGGTTAAGATGCATACACCCAAGCCTCTAATATTACACAGTCACTTGCTATTCCTACAGTCAGGGATGCAATATTAGGCATAAAATGTCCGTACCTTTCACATCACATCACGTCTTGTTTCACACAGCAGAAACAGGATTCTACCAAACCCCCCCACTGATTACTTTTCCTTGAGTAGCATATCCTGATTCAGCCAAAAAAAAAAAGTCAGGCAGCAAGACAATTCAGCTGCATGATGCACACGAGCAGCTAACTACTCCAGTACATTGTCACTGCTTTGTCCTGATTTTTGTTAATCCACCGCTACCTTCACTAAACTGATCGAAGCCCTCTGGGTTCATATCTAGAAAAGTATGACTTGAATTAACACAGCAAGACTTATTTCAACACCCTAGAGGAAAAGATGTATTAGGCCAAGATTATTTCACTTTTCTACAGATCTTGGGAGTTCACAATAACAAAGCACATGCACAGATTATCATCTCTACCTGAATAGTCAACTCAAGCTCTTACTCAGGGAATGCTGGTACTTCTGTCTCATCTGAGAGCTTTTGAGAGCCTCCCAAATTGGCCATGTTTTCAACCAGAGTTCTCACCAAGATATGGCAGCCACTCAAGGGAATCTTTCCTACGCAGCATCCTGTCTGTTCTGGGATAATTGCATGCCAAAATAAAAATCACACTACTCCAGTGCTAGAAGTCCTCCAGTGGATTCCTAAAATTCCCATTGTATGATCATGACATACTGATCTTTATACCAGTATAGAAAACAGTAAAAAGGAGGACTGATGTAGTATATCGCAGCTCAAAGACTGTGGAATACAATCTCAGGTCTTCCTTAGAGACACAATTAAGATGACCAGGCCACAAGGCTTCATTAGACACAGCTGAATTCAGTAACAGGAAGAGCTATTCCAACCCTTCAGACACAGCTGCTATGTATCCCCTAACACCTTCCCATACCAGTTTTAGTCCTCACAGGGTCTGTCTTTGAGTGGAGTTACGTTGCTAGAACCGGGACAAGCACAGCAGCACACCTCCAGAAAACTACACACGCAAACCTGCAGCAGTCCCCTCAGCAAGTTAAATCAGCTTGCAGGAGCCTCTCAGAACACTGAGCCTGACACAAGAGTAAAGTAAGACCATGTAGCCAAAAGTCAGGCAAGCAAGATTCCTCCCTCCTCCTTTTGGCAGTGTCAAGCTGCTGCCCGCCTAGCAATGTGTGAAGCCACATCACAGGAGGTTCGAAACAAAACCAGCTTCCAGTCATATCTGGATTGTGTCCAGGGCTTCTATTATAGCCAACACACAGACCATCAATATCTATCAGAATTAGACCAGATAAGAGAACAAGAGAGCAGACAAAAGTTTTAATGAGTAGCTGCTTTTCTTGAGCCACTTCATCACTTAAATCTTCTGGATTTTGTAGAGTTTCACTAGTCTTTTCATTCAGTAAAGAAGCAAAACTATCAGCCTACACATTTTAGATAACAGAGATACTGTGTCCTCACTACTTCCATCAGTAAAATCTTATCCTGAAACTGTTTGGGGGGTGTGTATGTGTGTTTAACGCATGCACACAGGCACCCCCCCAACCCAACCACCACACCCAAAAAAGCTTAGCTCCTCCCTCCTAAACAAGTTCTTCTCATGGAAGATACAATTCTCAAGGATGACGCTTCCCTTAGAAGTATCTCTGTCTTAAAAGAATAAACAAAACAACGAACACCCCCCCGACATTTCAGACTATTTACAAGTGTCACCTTATGGGCTACTTTATCACAGCATGGCTACAACCTGCATTTCTGAAAAAGCTATTCAGCAATCTGGCAGTCAGTTACTTAAGAATGTACCAGTTGCAGAGAGCAACTTCAGACTTATAAACAAAGTTTAATCATGCTATTTGATCTTAACACACAGCTTTCTCAAATGCTCTTCCCCGTAGTAATTCACTAAGACATGAACAGGAAAGACTCATGTTTTGGTACCCCAAGGGAAATACAGTGGCAACACAAAAGTAATACAGAGCTGCGATGTTAGTGAGTTCAGTCTGATAGTTTAACGAATCCTGCAAAATCTGTGTTCCGCATGTTTAAAACCAAAAAGACAAGACACTGATAGAGCTATATCATATCCATGCCAAAACAAACATATAGCTGTATTAGTGTCAATGATAATTATGATAAAACTCTTCAAGTAGAAAGGGCCCAGACATTACCATGCTGTCATCAATCCTTTCAACATTTACACTTTTAGTAGGCAGGGAACAGGTCCAAAGTTCTCCAGACTGACTAATTACAGGACCAGTTAAGAAGCTGATGCAGTAATTTGCCTTTAAAAATAAGTAAAATAAAAAAATTGAAAGCTAAGAAGTTTTTTCACTTGGGAGAATCTTATCTAGAAAAATCTGTAAGAAGCAAGATTGTAAATTCAACCCAGCTGTGTTCACTCTGAAAGCTTCCCCCCAGCCCCCAAATTAAGGTATGTCTGTTAGAAAGAAATACTAGTATTTTTCATATAGCTACTTGAGACTTATCTGAAGCTTGACTTGCTTGATAACTTCTAATTTTAAGTAACATTTCCAAAAATGAAAAAGACTGCAATGGAGAGATTAAATGGTGCAGAAAGCATTAAGCATATTTGATTTAAATGGATTCCTATGTATTTGCAGAATACTCACACTTTTGTTCCATTTCTTTCATTTCTTCAGGAGGAATTTTTAACTTGTCAATATGTTCTCTTACAACACTTGCCCATTTTTGTAAAGAATCCAGTGCAGTCCAAGGCCTAGACATGTCTACTACCAACATAATTAGAGTGTCCTTTAGAGAGCTTGCCTCCATTGCAAATTTAAGAAGACCTTTGTGATACAGGTCACCATCCAAAATCCATACATTACATCTTGTTTGGTCTACAAAAAAAGGAAAAACATTTTATGAGACTTACTTGAAACAGTCCACTACATAATGGCTATTAAATCTTCTTTAGACATGTAAAATACAAGGAAGAAAGCAGATGACATGTTTTATCAGTCAATTGAACATACATAACAGCACAGCAAACTGCAGCTTGTGGAGACCCCCTCATCTTCCAAACTCTTGTGTTTAATGGCTGATAACTGAAGATCTTAAATACATTACCTGAAAGTGAGAATCCAGAGATAGTACTCAATATTTCCAAAATTAATGTTCACCATTTTAGAGAGGGAAAACATTTTCTTCAAGATGCAACTTTGAAGGGGGGAATTGGGTGAATTCAGCCATCCCTTCTCAGCCCTTGGTCTGCTCAGCTGTCAAGGACTGCCATCTCCCCTTCAAAACTCCAGTGTGATATGCCTACATAACTCTTAAAGAACAGAATGTACCTTGGCCCTTCAGAAAACTGGAGCAGAACTGCAAGTTTTTAATGATTTAGATGGAGTTAGCAGGCAAGAAAGTTATTCTTCAGATTTGCAAAAGGACAATCACCAGACAAATAGACCATCCCACTGCTTTTTTTTTTTCCCCCAAAAACACCATACTCCAATATTCAGGGACACTTCTGCGGTAAATGAAGAGCTGGTGATTCAAAATTAGATAGCTTAATATAATTACATTTTGCCTTCAGGTAAGTTTTTATTACTCATTACAGAAGTTCTGAGGAAGACATTTAGACCAAACTCCCAGTCCTCTTAATGCTGGTCAAGTCATCTTTGAGACCAAAAGCCAGACATGGAAGTCAGGAAAGCAGAACAGGAAAGCAGATTTCAGGAAAAAAAGAAAAAAAAAGGGGGGGGGGGGGGGCGAGGCAACTTCTTCTGGTTCTCCTTCTATCTGTATTTGTTCTTGTAGCACAGACAAGAGTTCCTATTTTTCCCCACAGCTCCCACTATGTCCTTATTCACACCCAACTCCATCTAAGTATTGCTTCTAGATAATTCATTGCACCTCTACAGTGCCTTGTTCCTCCATATATAAGCATCAATTATCCATTCCATAACTGCAGGTATTTGGGGTCTGGATCTTAAACATTTTTTTTACCAGTTGAAACACAGCTTCTACTTTACTTTCTCCTTCCTTCAAATTTTTGGGTTGGTGGTTTGGGTTTTTTTGTTGTTGTTTGTTTTTAAAATGTCCTTTAGCATTGTGCACATTTTCCTACCATCAATACATGATACGTAGTCTTGCAGATTCTGATACCACCAAGACGAAGGTTTCTCTGTATGTTCAAGAAGATAAATACTTGCTACAACAATTGAGATGGAAGATAAGAGCCTAGGCACCTTTTCCTCTAGGCCTGAGGAATGCACTTTTGCCTACCATCCATTCAGAATGTTGCAGCTAAGACTGCTTCCCTGGTCTTTTCTTTTCAGCCTTTTCTTTTGACTGGTTCTTCTCCTCCTCTACCACTTAAGTGGTCATTCATGGTATCTACTAAAGGAATTACACTGAGAAACTTCCTCATGATACAAATCACTCATGGCCTAAGCTGGACTCCTGCAAATTACAAAGAAAGAAAAACATCCCACTGTCATTCCAAATATCACACTACTGAACCATTGCTTTCAAACTGGTTTAAGATATTATTAGAAATACAAACTTACCATCTCTATCTTCATCATGCACATTTAAATACAAATACTCCATTCCTCTTCCTTTTTTGTATTCCTCTATTCCTTGAATTTTTCCTATTAAGCTAGTTTTACCTGCTCCATCTTCACCTGGAGAGACAGAAGTTAGATACAACTCAACTTTAATCACAGTTACATATTAAAAACCACCTGGGGCAAGAAGGAAACCATATACTAACAGAGTGACTGAGCTCATTAAAGTTTTGAAATATAGTGGGCTTTGCCCAACTCATCCATCTGTTCAAGGGGCATGCCTCAGCTTCAAATCTTATTTCTAATTATTGATAAATGCAATTATGCCACTATCCTATCTGAAATAGGCTCTTTTACATATCTTTAAAAAGATACCTTAAGGAGTAGTTAAACACCTCAAACAATTTCAGTCTTTCAACTGCAACCAAAGTGTTAACAAAGTCTTTCTGAAGTGGAGTTCAAGTCACAGTAAGCTCATCATACAATCAGAAGAATACTATCTAGAACACTCTCATATCAAACAGCACACAACGCCAGGCTCAGTAAAGCAGATCTGTTTCCTTAGCTTTTATGGCTTGGTTTGTTTGAATCTTTTCTCTGTTACAGGTATAAAGAAACCTTAAAAAAAGGCGACAAACAGTAAGCCCGCTGTCTTACAATACACGTGTATTTGGGTACACACACAGTGACAAGCCTGCAATCCAGATACGTTCACTCCTACTCTCTCCCCCCCAAAGGGAGCTCGGATAACCAGTGAACCTTACAGCATAAGCACAGTGTAAATACCTCAACTATTTCCAGAGATTCTTCTTGAAAAGCTTCTATTTCTAACCATATGTCCCAGAGCTGAAAAACTTCACATGCAGTTTTTCCGGTTTGAAAGAGTAACCAAGATGAATTTGGACACGAAGCAGGGCTTTGCCACTCTAATTTGGCAGTACAATGGGCACATAACAGTTAGACATTAGGAAGTTCTTGGAACTTACTCACAAGTTATAAAATTAAGATTAAAACCAGGTTCCTAAGAAGTACCTTATCAGTTTTATGCCAAACAGAACATTTTTTTTTTTCCCCAAGGCTCTCCTATACAGGAGTAGTATAAACACTTGCTTTTAACTACATAACAAAGAAAATAGTTCAAGGACAGTAATTTTCACTGCTAAACATAATGATGAAGTTTTCCCTTTAAAGGGAATTGACCATGATCTTATACACAATATTATGGTTACATTAAAAAGACTACAGATAAAACCACAGAAAACAGGAGAAAAATCATATGATATACTGATTTTGAATTTACTCAACATGTATTTCCCAGAGAGAGAAGACCAGAACTGAAGTTTAAGACCTGGTTTGGTGTAGAAAAGTTAAGTGAAAAATGAAGTTATATCAGTGTAACTTTTTCAACATTTAAGAGTTTGTTTGCTAGGTCCCTGACTTTATTATATCAAGATGCACCTAAGAAAACAGTTATAGCTGTGCTTTCCAATGTTTATTTAAAATTAGCTATTTTCTATTCATATACCAAGTTTTTCCTCGTCTTGTGAGAATATTCTTTTAAATAAAAGTTCTGCCCAATTTACCAGAGGTAAATTACAGTTCCTCCTCTGCCCTCACCCAAGTACTTATCCAAGCTTCTTAAATTTGTCATCTACAAATAACTGGGGAGACTTTAAGAGCTGCTGCACTGACATGTTATGCCGCTGAAGTTGCTATTACTTTTGCCAACAATTTCTGTATGATTCATTCTGTTATTTTACCTTTTTGAACAAGCAGCTTCAATTCATTTGTACCAGCAGAAGGCTCAAAAGGTAAGAAAAAACAAGACTTGTTATTCCTTTTAAAGAGGGGTTGCACTTAACAGCTTTCCTAGTTTCTCAGACCAGCTGACCTCTAAGTTCTCTTGCACACTAGTTTGTTTTACATAGGTGGCAATAAAGATTACAACTTGTTTGCATTGGGAAAGTTTAGCATCTTCTGCATAGTACATCTACCAGTTCTTAACAAAAGTGGCTGCAACTTAATTCTAAGAAACATCTGCGGTTACAAAAAGTTCTAAACGTGACAAAAGATACACTTAAGCAGTCGAAACTAAAACATACTTATACAAATGCTAATATCTATGCAACTTTATTGTTTGAAAGCACCCATGCTAAACAAAACAGGGAAAGACAGGTCCCAGAAGCCCCTTATCATGGCTGTGTGTTGTGTGACTTTCTCCCCACCCCCATGTTTCCAAATGCCTGAAGTAAACTGAAGTTCAGTACTGTTAAGGTAATGTCTTATGGCAAAATAAGAGCCGCAACAGCACAGTAGTCATTTCAGCCTTCCAGTATGGAATTAGTTAATTTTAATCTGTTCTGTGAAGAAGATTCTCTACTCCCTTCTCCTTAGCAAATATCCACCCATTTCAAAACACCAAGATCAGGTAGGTGGATCACTGACATACATAACTGTATCATACAAGTTACTGCATGCAGAGAGCAGAGCTCATCGTTCACTAGAAAGCCAGAATGATGCATCAGTGGAGTTTGAAGGGTTTGGTACCACTTTCATTATTCAGGTAAATTAAGAGAATAGTACAGTTTGCAGATGATAGAAGAGAAACCAAAAGATCTGTGGAGAAAAGGGTTAGAAGCAATGCTGACAAGTGGTCCAAAACAAGTTAGCAACACATAAACCAAGTAGCCTACAAATAGGACAACTCACTTGCAAGGGTGCAAGATAGCTGCCTAGATGAATGTGCCCTATTCCACAGGAGATCCAGAGTTCTCCACAGATTTAAGTCAAATTAGAGTCAGTATTATGGAAAAAGCTGTCAGAAAGTAAAACCAGGACCATCGTATATGGCATCAGGACTATCTCCTTTTTGCCCGCAATTCATCATAACAAGTCAGGAAAAGATGACTGCCTTGGCCAAGAGAACATGCTAAGACTTGAGGTTCCATCTACCTCTACTTTATATTTTTAGTACATTGCATATACCTTTTAAAATTGTGACAGTTGCAAATGTATTTGTATCCTTGTTATTAAATTATTTTTTCCAACCTAAAGTCTTCAATACAAAACACCTGAAAAGTCAACATGCTTTGAATATACCAAGTTATGCTAGGAAAGCACAGCAGTATAATTTTGCTTTGTAGTTACTCTTCAGCAAGAATATCAAAATACAAATCAATTTGAAACTAGTGCTTATCTAAAACTCCTGAATAGTTATTACAAATCTCATTAGCAAATTAATTCTAAGTGCATGCAATGCTAGCTTTTTAAGACTTCTCAAAACTCAAACATTTTACTGTAATGCCTTTAGTATGTATAAAAGCTTCTCTCCACCAGAGGAGGGGGGAAATATTTGTGAGGAAATTGAAGTCTGTTAGCTATTTTAGGTTTGATGCATAATGTACAGCATAGTAATGCAATTAGTGTTAAGTACTACTAGGGACATATATGAAAGTATATGTGCTTTTTAAAAAAAAAGATTTCTCAATAACAATACATATACACACACTATATGGCATTTGAAATTACAAACCCTAAGACATTTAAGCATACTTACCTTTTTTGTTGTCTCTGGATATCTCTAAAGTATATGAAAAAGTAATGCCGCTTAGTTTCAGACAAAAGGGAAATTTCATATTCCTCAGACTTAAACATCATTGCATATTAATATTAGGAAACTTTTTTTTTTTAAAGTGCTACTGAAGCAATATATAAAATGGACCCTCATGCACCTTCAAAAAGAGTCATCATCATCCTCCTCTTCTCTCCAAAAGTTTGAGATGGAAAATCCTTTAGCTTTTTCTTTATTTCTAACTATGTGATAATCAAATTAACAATTGACTGCTGTACATAAGCTCAGAGAGCAAACCATTTCTGACATACAATTCTCAATACAGAATTGCAAGGTACAATAAAAATCAAGCAGATTGTTGCAAATTTAGGATTCTGCATCCTTCTTTTGCAAGCAACATAAAAGGTCCTCCTTTTCCAGAGTCAATCCCAAAGAACTAAAATTCTCCATTACATCAAACTGCAGTTACACATTGATACTGCAGCGAGGAAACAGAAGCGATGCTGCCAGCAAGCAGTGCCATACACCAAAGCTGAACACAAGTAAGAGAAGGACAACAGATTTAATTTTGCAGAAAAGTCAGGCGAGGAAGCAGTTGAAACAAAGCCAAACCAATCTGCTTACACACAGTATTTCACCATCTTGTTAACAAAATGGAAAGTTACACTCAACTAAACAAGAGCTGTTTCATTATTATCCCCACACTGCTACACTTCACTCCTCTGATGAGCTCAAGTTTGGGGTTGTGCCCCTCAAAGCTTCTCTGTCCAAGGTGCTACTCTGTCTACAAAACAGAGTTTGATGATGGTCCTTCTTGTTCCTGCCCTCAAAGATAGAGGAAGCCATAATACAAAATCCTGCCCAGCCTCCTCCCTTCTCAGTACTCCAGGCAAAAAGTATGTTTAGTGAGCAGAGAATGGAGTATCACTAAATGTTCTGCTGCAATACAGAATTTAGCAGAACGGTCACCCATAGATGGGAAGGATGGGCAATGAGGTGAATGAATCGCCTTCTGTGAATGCATGCAAGCAAGCACTCATCTATGAACTGCTACTTAAACTGTTCAACCATAAACCATCACATTAGAGAGAACTCAGGCTCTCTATTACAGAGCTTATCTAAACTTTCAATGAAGCATTTTAAAATCAAGAATATTCACTACTCATGCTACTTCCACATTTCTTTCAGTTTAGAAAATGAAAACAGAAGTAGATTTTTCACTTGTCTTAACGTATTTCTTACTTCTCACAGAAGTCTGTACATGGAAGAGAAATCAATGTGTTATCTCCAGGACAGACATGAGTTTTGACTTTTTATTTAAAGCGTTCCTCCCATGTAAAGTGCCAAGTGTATTTAAAATATGGCAAGGCAAAGAAGGAAGAGGTGAATGTGTCTTTTGTGTCATCAGTACTGTTGGTCTGCCCTCCTTCCATCTGGGGCTCTGACTTTGTTCAACAGCTCTTTGAAAAGCCCTGGATGCACTTGATTGTGTGTAATCTATAATCCTACTGGTCTCCTTGACAGAGTTTTTTTGTTTGCTTTTTAAAACCATCAATTAAAATTCAGTTTGATATGGGAATTATACAACTCATCTCTTAAAAAATATGTTCAAGCAAGGCCAAGCAAACTGGAGATAATGGTCCTAATTAACACCTTCTGGCCCCCAAAAAGGCATATTTTTGTGAACTAGCTTTATACTTTTCACAAAACAAAGACAGCTTCTGGGTAGAACAATTCACAACATCTAATATTTCTAACATAAAATATTGAATATTTTTATTAATAGAAAAACCCCACCTCACTTAAATATGGTAGAACAAAGTCATCAAACCCAAACCAGAGTTATCAAACAGGGCAAAGATGCCCTCCCAGAATCACAAAGCAATCCCTATTCCAAACCACACGGAATGTCTGAATCCTAATACAGTGTAGTGAAGACATAACAGTCTTCTTCCTACTAGAACCAAGCGCATGTGTACTATTGCTGTTTTCAAGATGAAACACTTCTCACAAGCTAATAACTGTCTTTTCCACAGCCACATATTAGTGAAAGAGACTTGTTTACACATGCTATAGTAATTGAAGAATGCCTTTTGCAGAACAAGACCAAAATAATCAAAGTAGGCCAAATTTAGTTTGCTTTCAGAGAACTCAAGAAGAAAATTGATTATGCTGATGAGATCCTTCTCTAGAATCCCTCAAAACAACATGGAAATTCACAATAAGTAGGTCATATCAAGTCTTCAAATAACTTGACACTAAATTATAATTTACTCATTGGACAAAAAAACCTTCTCCTCTAAGTTTATTTTACTCCACCAGATAAGTCTTTCCCCTCACATATGATTCATTTGGTATCTTTGTGGCACTGAAAAATTACGTAACTTTTCTGAGGAGCACCTTAATTGCATTTCTGCACTACAACATGATAGAAAACAGATTGTAGACAACTGTTCCAGCGTGCCTTTTGTTTGTCAAGTCCTGCACCACAAGAATAGATGGCCTGACTGTGGAAACAGGTACAGCAGTCACAGTGTTACTTATGCTTGGAGAAACCCAGTCAAAGCCAAATATTGCAGAGAATTCTATAGTGGATATGAACAGCATACATCTCTAATGCAAGCCTTTTCCTTTAACACAGCAGTAAGTAATCTAGTGTATTTTACCCAGGTTCACTACCAAAATAGAATAATGCCATGTTACTATCAAAGGCACATCTTTATCAGTACTCCTGCCACTAACCTGCCTGGAGAACACAGAAGCACAATTCCTTTCACGTTCCTCACCTTTGGAGCTATTTCAGAGATAGATCCAGTGATCAGCAGCACCTCTGGCAAAGCAGAGGCAAGCTAAAATAAATGCAATTCAAGGATTTCAGAACTTCCCATGCTGTTCCAAGTAAGTTTTACCACACAGCATCCATGTAATTCTGGCTTTTTGGAACGGCATTATAGTAGGAAGGACAATATGAAGAAGTGCTACTTAGTTCTGAAAAAAAATGTAACTGCAAAACAAGCAATTAGAATTTTATCTAGGTCAATGCCCTATCAAAACAATTGACAATTTAGAAGTATAACTCTGCTGACTGCAACAAAACTTGGCTACATTTGGGAGGCTTTCATCGCCTGTAGAAGGTGAAGAAGTTGCAAGAAGAGGAGGAAAAGACGCTATCTGACTTTAGTACTGCAGTACTAGAGAATTAAACGCTTGAGATGAAGAATATGGACAGTATCAAGCAGCAGTATTTCATCAGCTGTAATGACAAAATGATCACAGCGAAACTTTCAGCTATTTGAATAGGAAAAAATAAAGTGGAAAAGTAATTTTTATAGTGTTGAGTACAAATTTAAGTAAGCAGATTTTATACTGATTTTATACACTCTCATGACAATTTGCTGTATCAAACTTAATTTTGAAGTTCACTATATTCCATGGATCCGCTAAAAGAAAGTAGCAAGCTAAAACTGCTCTTCAAGAAGTACCATTTTCTACAGTAACAGCCATTCCCAATACATGTACACACAGAAAAGTGTACCTGTAAATTAGCTGTAGAGTGTGGAAACTTCTTCTCAAGCATCCTGATAGCCACTGGACAGGAGGAGAGCTCAAAGATTCAAACAAACAGGCCTGGCCCTGAAAAGTGAGACGTCTGGGGTAAAGAGAAAACGTGGACACCAGGCAGTTGAACACTCACTGCCTGCTAAACTCAAAGCCTTTATCACCAAGTGGGGTAAAATGCATAAAGAAAACCAAAACGCTAGTGATTCAGTAGCAGCGTTAAGTGTGCAATACAGACACTTGGAGTCAGGTGTACATGTGTCACTGGATGGCCTGACATCATCAGAACTGCAGGCAAAGAATCTACTATGCTTCAGAGACAGAGGAATATATGAAATATGAAGCCAGATAGATAGAAAGCAACCATTCAGTTCACTTGCAAGTTGGGAGCCTGTTTTCTTCTGCATCCTGGAACAACTTTGAACATTACTGCTTGAATGCATGCTGCAGGTTACTGGATAAATGATTAGTTCAGGTCTCTGAATCCAAACCTTCGCACATTCTATAGCACTATGGATTCCATCTGTAACCTGCAATGGTGACTTCTTAGCTGCTCCCTCTATTCCACTTGCTGGTTCAGATATAATTACATCAGGGAGTGAATGAACAAGAGAGCTCCCAGTTATAAGCATCAACTTTCTCATCACACTCAACAAAAAGCATCTCCTCTGATCAGCTACCTTTATTACACAAGTGAGCAGAAGTGACAGTCCAGGAGAAAAAAAAGAAAAAAAAAACCAGCAACAACAACAAAAACACAGTCCTTTGGCTATCTGCAAAACGTAGCTAGAAATGTCACTGAGCGCATCCTATTTCCTTAAGAAAGCAGAGACATCTTACATTTTCTGCTGGTATAGTTTGCTAAATGAGGTAGCTATGGTCACTATGACAGAACTGCCTAGGAGTCAGAGCATAATTGCCTTACAGAAAAGTTTAGGAAAGCTTGCATTTTTAGTATTTGTTCATACAAGAACAGAAAAATGCTTTTATGCTACATGCAGTGCCAATCAAAGTTTAAAGTCTTCACAGAAAAATAGTTATTGAAAAAATGTCTGCAAGTGAAACAATTTTGGAGAAGTAAAACTACAATTAATTTTTTGGCTGATTTTGAGCAGAGAATTACCAGCATTATATTTTAACCTTCACTTCACAAAACTATGTGCCATATCTAGAGATTAACATTTGGCATTCCAGTTTCCTTTAGTTATTTCTGTGATGTCTTGAACTGCTTTCCAGGTTCTTAAAAATGAGATGTTAACATAGCTAAAAATAAATACAGAAATAGCAGAATTAGCATGCCAGACACAGCCAGGTTCCCAGAACAACTAGGCATACAAGTATATGCAGTGTTTCAAAAATATAAATGCTGTAGGCAAATTATAAAATTTGTCCTAGCAAACAAAAGAACACTAAGTGCTGGGTTTTTCTGGTTGGTTTTTCTGTGGGGTTTGGGGGAAGGCAGGGGGTGGGTTGGAGGCTTAGGGGATTTTTTTTAATGCAGTTTGTATTGAAAATAAGAATTCATTTGTCACTATATATCATGTTTCAGCTGTGAAGTTTTGACCAATATAACTATTTATACTGCAAATATTTGCCTACCGCAAAATGAGTGAGAATCATCAAGACCCCGGTCAGCTTTACAACTCCTGCTTAAAAGTATTCAAAGAATGATGAAACTAAAAATAGTCATGGTAAGAAGTGATCTGCATTAACAACAAAAGCTAATACAAAACTATTTAAAGGAACAAAGCTTAAAAATAGAGGAAATGTGAGATAACAGAGAAATTGCAAACACACAGCTCAAGAACCTGAAGAGACACAGCTTCACATACTGAATCTGTCCAATACAGAATCCATAAGAGCTCTCCTTTTCCTATGCCAGTGTGCTTCAAGGAGCAGCATCGTGACTTCCAAGTGAACAGCAAAGTGTAATACATAGATTAGGTATTCTCACAAAGAACATGACCATAATCCTCAGTGGTCTCAGATCTGATGCTCTTTTTCCCTAAATACCTGCCAAACTTTTTTTTTTTGCTTGGACCATGGTTATCTAGAAAGCACAATTCCTATGAAAGAACTAGAATTTCTTCTACAGATCTGCACATCTTTTAAAAAATGCAGCAGTCAAAAAAAAGAAAAAAATGTGTTACATTCAGTCATTCTATAAGCTCTACATAAACGGGTAAAATGAAGATTCCTATACAACAGATTAAACATCACAAACTAAATGAGCATTTGGAAACATTCTGTGGTTCCCTCTCTAGTTCTGAAGGAAGCACAGTCTCCAGTTATTGAGTACTAAGGATTGCCTGAGTACGAAGAGAGAGGAAAAACAAGAGTGTAATCTTCTTGACAAGGATGACAGCTTGAAGAAGAATCTTCCAGGTTCAACAAGGACAATCATCCAATTTAGTTTCAAAATATCACATAAAAAGCTGTCAATCATTATGAAATCTTTCCTTTCTTTAATATCAATAGAACTTCCAATCTCAATATCCTACTTAATTACATAACATAAAAAGCAACAAAGGGTAGTAAGTCTTGTAACAGGTTCACTAGACCATCCCATCATCCTAGCATGGTTTTCTCCTTCATAGTCAGTTTGAAGTCAGCACTCAGCTTATCAAAACAGGAAGAAAAGGGTCGCAGTGATTGCTTCAGGATTATGGAGGAAAAAAACCTAACTTGAAAAACCTCAAAAGAGTACAAACCACAAGACTACATAGAATCGTAGCGTGCAGAGAGCCCGCATGAATGTCTTTACTGGGTTCTAACCATGTTTCCAAATACTAACATACAGTTCTTTCTGAGGACAGGGAGGTTGGCAAAGGAGGGAAGAAGCAGCTAGTTAACAAATCCATCCACTTGGATTCATTGTCTACCAGTAAGAGTATTTCAACCAAAAAACAAAACCCACTAGCAATAATAGCAATAATATATACGCACACATTTGAGAGCATCCAGTTCTCCTCCTCCCTCATGAAGTGTTAAATTTTGCTGGACGTATCATTTTTCCTCTTTCCTCAACACTGAATAATAGCTAGGTCCCTCATTATCACCCTATCAAAGTCCCATCCTGTAACTCCTAATCCTTGCCAAATGCAAGGTTGGACTAATGCACTGGGTGGAGATAGCAGAACACAATGAAAGCCAGCAGCAGTAAACGATGCCGCTGCCGCTGTACAACTTGCTGATGATATCGCTGCTGACAAGCTCGGTGCATGTGGGCAGGACACAACCAACACGCCCATAGAACCTACCCCGCCCTCCGGCCAACAGGGAGCAGCCGTCATTGATACCGTACGGGCCACGGAAGCAATTTTTGTGTTTGTATGTCACACCATAAGGACCACCAAGCAGCAATGGTTGCACGAACGAGGGAGGTTTCAGAAAAGGTTGGCGGACCCGCACGCACCCCGAAATCAACCCCCATCGGGGGAGAAAGACAATAAAAACCACCCTGCCAAGCCATCCCTACCTAAGGAACTAGGGTGGGGGACGGATAGTAAGGGTATTATGGCCAGGTACCTACGATGAGTGGGGTATCTAAAACATCTCTGGATATTGGATATCCAAAATGAAGGAAAAACATGCAAGGGAAGCAGCGAGAGGGTTAAGCCAGCACCTTGCCACCATCACCCGCCCCCCCCCTCATTGGGCACTAAACGAGAGAAGCTCCAGACGCCCCAGAGAGGGTTGAGGGGCAAGCCTGCGTGCGGCAGGGAGGGGAAGGGGAGCGGGATGCTTTCCTCACCCAGCAGGAGGACGTTCTTCCCCGAAGGCAGCTTAGAGCGGGAGCGCGTGGACACCTCACTGAGGATGCAGGACCTGGCGCGGAGAAACGACAACGCTTAGGGAGGGGGGGTGTGGTGTGTGTGTGTGTGTCCCGCTTCCTCCCGGCCCCCCACCCTCCCCACCTCCTGAGGGGGAGAAGGCATGGGGGGCAGGGCGGGAGTTGCCACCGCCAAGGGGAGGAGCCCCCCCCCCCCCCCCGCCTCAGCTCACTGACTGAGAGGGACTGAGCGCCAGGAGGGGGGATTAGCCAGCCCTGCCCCCCGCCTCCCCCGCAGGGCAAGGACTCGCTGCCAGGGCGGTAACGGCCAGCGCGCGCTCCGGTCCCCGGCCGCGGGGCGGAGCGGGCGGTTACCAGAGGTTCTGCCCATCGTCCTCGTCGCCGCCTGCCCGCAGCTCCGCGTTGTTGTTGGTGGCGGCCGTAGCGGCGGACGAAGGAGAAGAAAAAGCGGCAGCCGAACCGAGCCCGGACGAAGAGGAGCCGAAGGAACCGGCTCTCCCCACCGCCGCCGCCATCTTCGCTGCCTCCTCCCTGCCCCGCCGCCTCCCCGAGACACGGAGCGGGCGGCGGCGGCGCGGCGGCTGACAGGAACCCGGATGTTGGGAGGCCGGGGGGGCGGGGCCCGGGGCGGGGGCGCGCGGAGGCAGCCGCTGGGGTCGCGTGCGCCCGCGCTTCCCCCTCAGCCGCTCCCTCTGAGGGCGTCGACGCCTGCCTCCCCACGGCAAGGGCTCCCGCCGTCTTCTCGGGCCTTTATCAGCCGCCCCGGGAAAGGAGAGGGGGGCCGTGAGTTGGGGGAGCAACTGCCTTTCCTTCGGAGTGTCTCCAGTGCAGGTCGCAGCCCCTCAGGCAGGGCCACCCTGGTGAAGTTGGGGTGAAGCAGCCGTCGTCTGCCTCTGTGCCGGCTACTGCTGCGAGGTGTTGCTGTGGGGTTTGCTCCCTCCCTAGGCAGCCCCAGCCCTGAAGGAAGCACCTTGCGTCTAAGAAAAGTAAGTGCGGCTAGGGGTGAGACGTGACTTTTTGAGGGGACTCGGTGGTCTTATCTTCTCTAAGAGGCCTACCCATTACTTGTTCTTCTCTCGTAAGTATTGCTTTAGAGTTGGAAAAAAAATGGGTCAAATCACCATCATTTTCACAACTCAACTCTTGCTAGAAGTCCCAGAAGCAGCAAGCAAGCATGTCAGCTCTTTTCCCTCAATTTACAGAGGTAACGTGTTTGCTAGGGTAACACATGAATGACTTCAAAATCCATAAAAATTCAATGGATGAGTTTTGTCTATTCAATTCAGGAAAAACTTAACACAGGACATTCCCCTGTGTGCTTCTCGTTCAAACAAAGGATGCATGTTCCCAGAGCCTCTGGATATATGGAAAGGTAGTGGCAGCATTAGCAACTTATGTATGCCAGCAGTTTTTACGTAAGTTTTTTCTTGCTGCTGTGTTTAGATTTTATTTTTCCCAGAAAGGACTGCTTTTTAAGTAGTATTTTAAAATAGGAAAAAAATGATCTATTTTTTTATCTATGTGTTTCCCTCAACGGCTTTCTGTTGCTTTGCAACCCAAACTGTGGACATTCCTTTCATATGTTGTTTTAGTAGAGATCAGGTGTTGGAACTTATAGGTCACCATTCATGAAAGTAAATTTCAGTAAGGTCCTTTAGGTATAAAATAGCTGAAACAACGGTAGCCATATACTGAATTACAGGTACTTGTCATAACAGGTGCGCAGTTATTGGCCAGAAGTATTTTGTTGTAGACAGAATGCAGATGCAGAAAACTGGTAAAGTTTTGGTGGAGATATGTCATCCAGTAAACAGTGACCACTAAATACAGGAATGCTGCTGAAAAGCCACCAAAAAACCCCACTTGCTCTGTGACCCTAAGTTTTCCCAAGACAGCAGAGCAAATTAGGTTCCCACAGTTGAAAGAGGGAGTTTCTGCTCCCATCTCTTCCCGTCTCTCCACATGGCCTGCTGTGAATTTCCTTCTTCTGTTATCTCTGTTTTTCATCACTATTGGGTCAACTGATTTAAATCGCTAAAATAGCAGAAAATTGATTACCAGAATGGCAGAAGAAGTTTTCCAGTTTAGTGAGTTGAATTGGCTTGTGGAAAGGGTTTGACAAGTGGCAGAGCCAGAACAAAGGGTGGGGAACAGAACTGACCAGAGAGTAAGGAGAGAAGGAGGAGCAGAAGGAAGGAGGAGTTTGAATTTGGAAGGCAGTGGGATGGGAACGCCCTTTCAGTGACAGTGAACAGTTAGGTTGGCTCAGCTGCAGGTCAAGTTGCAGTTCTAAGAGAAAGGAAAAAAAAACAAACAACACCACCCCCACCCCCCTCCGACAGATTCTATAATATATTTCCTAACTGAAACAACTTCCAAGAGTCCCAACTTTAGCTACCTACTTCAATCACAAGGGATAACGTTGGTTTTAACGCAATTTGACAAATAGATTGCTATTTATCTGGGTGTGTGGTCTTGAGATTTTTGTGAAGCTTAACTAAAAAATGGAAAATCTGTAAAATTCAATGAGCTAGCTTTTAACACCTCGCTCACAAAGGCACTGAAAGTAACAAGAATTTTAAGCTACTTCATGCTGCTCATTATTTTAAATGATGTTCCATATCATATTGTTTGCATGTGAACTATATTAAATTGAGGTATGTAAATGGTATTCCCCTAGGACTTTTTTGAAACCAGAATGTCTGTGAGAGCAAGTAATATTTAAATATGTGAAAGTGGTAGAAAATAAAAGGCTACATGGAAGAATGATAATAAGAGCATATTGCTTTGTGCTGACTAGGGGACATATTGATGTTGAGAAAAGACAGTGCAATTTTCCTGCTCTTCTGCTTTTATAGAGGCTAATGTTGCTAGCCGGAAAAAAAAAATATCTGGTGATTGTAAATCTACCAAAGATTATTCACAGTGAAAGAGAGACCACCTCTTTTCTTTCTCCCCTCCTCCTTTCCATGATATCAATTCACTCTGGAGTCTTTTTAAGGTGGCTTTCACTGTCTCATCCTCTTGTAATGGAGGATTTTGCCGTGTGCCTTTGAAAGAGATGTGTACAATCAAAATTCTCTGAGGATTCACTTACCAGATTGTCACACCTGGCAGTTTTGATGATGGTTGTGTGGTATATTTGCTACCTTTACCAGAAGCAATCCCTCCCTCCTATTCTGCTTCCTCTCCCCTTTATTTCTCTCTCGGGAGCTGCAGAGGAGAAGGTGAAAACGGAAATGCTTGGTCATCATACTCTCAGGTTAGGTTAAAAATAAAACTCAAGATGGAAACAAAAATGTTGAGAGAATCAAGTCTTCATCAATTGTGAAGTATGCTAATACGGTATCTCAATTAAATTATTCATAGAGTTAGCTGTGCAGCATGATAGGGAGAGGAAATTTGGGAAAAGCCTGTAATGAAGATGAAGCAACCATAGAAAAACAGAAAAAAAATTAGTAAGACATTATTTCCTTTCATCCCCTGTAAAATGAGTTTGTCTGGTAAAATGGTCTTGTGAATGTATGGGAACAACCGTTCCGTGCAGCCTTTTCCAAAAGGTAACTGTGAACAGGAGCTGATGTTAATGATGCCCAGCAAACATAAAAGCCTCATTTTCTCCTACCTCACCCAACCTGTAGCTGTTTATCCAGGCACATTAAATATAAGGTCTTCCCCAACTACCAAATTGTAAGTTTTAAAGTTATAAGTTTAAAGTATGTTTTCTTACTTAAAACTGCCATTCTGATTTGATTGTATCTCAGACCCAGTCACTGTTACACTTGCAGAGGTAGGTATGACTATACAAGACATGCGTAGATAATGAAGACTCAGGTCCATCAACTATGATGAGCAATAACATTGTTTCAGCTGTTGATTGTTAGCAACAGTTTTAACTTGAAAAAGCATTGCCGATGGCTTAACTAAATGCATACATAAGGGCAAGGTATGACAACATCTCACTGGCAAAATAACGTCGTTTCCTAATATAGGCATAATCTGCATCCCTCTGTGAGCTGCCCTAGGGTGATGCCAAAGTGCAGACCCTGCGAGGGAGTTGTGTAGCTGTGAGGTAGCTATGCTGTGCTGACCAAGGAGGCACCAACAGGGAAAGACATCTCCTGTGCACCTCCTGTGCTGGTTAGCCATCGCAGGAATAGAGTCTTGGTTTCTCTTGTATTCCGTGCCTTTTCGGTTTCTGATGTGCTTTGATTATTCTGTACCTCTCTGCTTCTTCTTAACATAGGGCTCCTTGTTGGCTGTCTCTCTTCACATAAAAACTTTTGTCTGAGTTAGCATTGTATGAAATCCAAAAAGTAATGGGCCAGCTTCTCTGTCTGCATGTATTGTCAGTGGCCAAATGCTGTAAAATTAGTTGTGAATTTCGAAGGCATTTTTTTCATAAGCCTATGGAAATGAATTGTTATAGTTCAATTACATCTAAAAGATCCATTTTGGTTTGTTACAGAACTTTTGCCTTTAAGGCAAAACTGGCTTCTTAGCAATGTTGACCTTGTTGTTGAAACCAAAATCATAAAGGTCACAGTGTTCAATACATACTAGTAGTTCACTGTGCAGAAAGCATCTCTTTGAAAAGGCAGCAATGAAGAAGCAGAATACATAGAATTTCCATCAAGACGTTTTGTTGCCTTTGGCTGTAGTTTATTAGGAAGTACAAAACTAGGCCTTAAAAAGAGAAAGGCAAGTGTGATTTGCCATTATTTGTTGAACTGAATTTGTCTGCAATTAATATTCAGAAAGCATTCATGAAGATGATAATGATTTTTAAAAGTGCATTTTTTTGTAGCATTAACAGCTAGTCATCTGAAACTTAATCTTGAAAGTGAATTACTGATTATTTTCTTGTTTACAATGCTCAAGTTATTCTGTCAGGAAATGGAAAAATTGTCTGACTTAGCTGAATAGTTGACAATAGCACAAATTGCAAATGGATAACATTGACACAAAATTAATATTTCAATCTGTATGCTGAAATTTGTTAATATAAACTGTATGGATAATACTTTGGAATAACAAACACGTCTCAGGAGACTTAATGGGATGAATCCATAAGAAATATTAGACTATGACCAGTTTTGTGTATCACATTTCTGTTTTTCATTTGACCAAGTATAAGTCTTGTTATTCATCCAATAATGTCTTTTGCTGGTTGGTAATATAAGCTCTGCAGACCATGCAGCAATATACCGCTTACTTCTAAATTTATTTTCTACATACTGCACTATAAATTTTTAAGAATGTGCAGGGCTAACTAATTTTATGAAGCAGAGTGTTATGGCCTGCTGCAAAGGAGACAAAGACTGTTTTATTTCACGGAGACAATGTTTTATTTCTTTAATGTAAATTTGTTACCATTTTGCAGCAGATGCAGCAGAGCACCTCAAACATATGTTTAAGTACACCCTTAAATTTGCTTGGAATCAGTGGGGTTTAAAATGTGCTTTACATGTCTGGCTGATGATTAAAAATATGTGCTTGCTATGCATTTATAGAAGATAACTATGCAGAATCTGATCAGCCAAGAGCTGCCTGCCCTTACTTTCCATTAGGAGACCAGGTATATTCCCTCTCAAGGCACATTCAGCTCTTTCAGGGCCACGCGATAGAAGTATGATTGTTCCTTTGGTCTGAGCAGGATCATTTCTTCAAAAAGAGAAATGTCTTAGTTATATTTTTTTAATGCAATACTGTTTATTCAGAAGAAATATATACAAATGGATAATTTCTGCAATTACTGTAGAGCCGTTCATCAGCAGGGAATTCCTTGTGCATTATTTACAATTCTGCTCCTTTAGTCAATTCTTTACCTCACGGAGCTGAGTGACTGCTTCTCAAGTAGCTGGTTTGCTTTATATTGGCTTTTTGGTTGTCAGATGGCGTGGCTACTTGGATAGGTTACCATAAAACAAGGAAGGATGTGTTTGTGGTGTGGTAGCTACTTCATGCATGTTGTCTCAAGGTATCTGTGAAGAAATTTGTATTTGCTCTGTCTTCAGGAGGAATAAGGTAAGATATCTTCCATTTCCTGCAAAACAAGAGTATTCATAGAGACAATTACTGCAGAGTAGCTAAAACAGTCTAAACCTGTACTCGGGCTACCTTGCAATAATTTATGTAAACATGCTCTTCTAAGCAGGGTTGCCAAACTGTCACCTAACTGCTCTGTTGTGTGGTCTGAGAATCTCTCATCTACAGGACTTGGTTTCTATTTGGTCATTTCCCTCTGGCCCAGTCCTTGGGTGGTATTTCCAAAACTATTTATAAAAACCTTAGAAGGGGCTAATGTTTCAAAATTCAGAATCCTCCTTTGAAGACACTGAGCATTTTTAGCTGCCACCTAAGTAAGCATTCTAGAGTGCTTAGCTTGGAAAGAAATAGTCTAGTTATGTGAGTATTGTATTAAATATACTGGGTTTAGGTTTTCATCATCTCAGTGGCTTAATGACCTTGAGACCTACTCCCATTTTATCCTGCCTCTGCACAGGAGAGAGTACTTGTTTTGTTACAGGTTTTGTTGCTTGCCAAAAGACATGTCTATTTTCAGTTTGCTATCTGTTAAAAAGCGAAAACTTTGGAATATGTTTTATTTATTTACAATAACCAATGTGATTCCCTCCATTTAAAAGTGTAGTCATTGAAGGTCTACAGAGTTCAGAAATGTATATATAATTCCTTAAAATACTGGGTTAGAAATTCCAATTTTAACTAAGTGATATGTTGTTTCCTATGCTGGAGGAAGATATTCTTTTCCACGTTTCTCTTTCTGTGAATTGTGAGTAATATCTCTGGTAAGGATGATGTCCTTTTCAATAAAACTGCCTGTTAAAATCATCCTCATCCTCAGAACTGCGTAAATGGATGACTTTGGTTAGTATAATCAAGTTATGAATATAAGACTAACCTGTACTCTACTCTCTGTGAATTGATAGAAAAATGTAGTCCAAATAGAAAATAAACAAAAATTAGCAATATAGAGAATTGCCTTAGAATAGCCTCACAGTGTCTTAGGATGTTTTTTAAAAAAAAAATTATTAATGTGATGAGAGGGGAAATACCGGCAGTAAGGGTTCTCACTTGAAACCTTAAAGAAATAACATATTCAGTAAACAGAATTATAAAGTTTCTTTAGGATGGAAGGAGGCCTGGTTGTTTGGGGGTTTTTTTGGCTTTTATTTAAGTCCTGAAGCAATCTATCCTTATGTTGTATTAAGAGATGTCATGTGCAAAAACAATTAGCAGAACTGCACCCAGAGTGCCAAGAAGATGTATTGTCCAGACACATTTTTAACATATAAGGCAACATTTAAAAAGTAAGGCAGGGGGCGGAAATCTAGTCATGAATAGAGAAAATCAGATCTCAGCACCAGGCATTAGTAGCTGTCCTTGAGATAAACAGAGTAATGGGACAGGGCCATGTGATGGCCCTTTGCCTGACTGGCTAAAAATAAATGCTGTACACACTTCATATGCATCTCTCCCTTTAATGTGTGGGAGGACAGAAGAATCGACACAGGAACAGATGCTCTGCTCTTGTCCCTTTCACAGCACCCTCCCAGGTTCTTATCCCTGCCCTTCGCTCAGTGAAGCCACCTGAAGTGAAAGGCCTCTATTTAACTCTTAATCCCTACATGATGAGAGCAGGTCTATGGAGGTATCTGAGGATTAACCGGTCTTTTAAAACAATGTTAATTTTATCTGCATTTAAAAGTATGTGATTCAGGCTTTTATATAAAAATAAATAACCCCCCACCCTGAATACTCTATATATTTATTTACTCACAATAAAAGAATAAATCTTGCACCTCATGGCTAATAAAAACAATTTCTCATTACTTTGGTAAGAATCCTGCCAGTGTAAAGAAAAAGGATCAGATCTTACTTCAGGGAAGTACTGTGCTATGAAACTGATTCACAGCAAGAATACCCAAGTGAGTGGAAGTATCAAAGAAAATAAGAGAGATTCTTGTTTTATTCAACATGTCATATTTTATAAGAAATTCAGATTTCTTTGTCAAAAAAGTGTTTATTGATAGTTGTCCAGCATTCTGTTTCTCACTGGGGTTGCTGGGTTTGGTTGAATTTTTTCCTCCAAATTCTTTGCAAGCTGCCAATTTAGCATCTGTCTTTACGGTGATGATTTATGGCGGAAACTTGCTGACCCTTGACTCTAGGAATACAGTAAAACTATTTTAGCTAGGTACTCTGAAGGCTTTGAAATGAGTATTGATGTTTATTAATGCAATGTTCCATGTTTTGGAAGAGATGTACAGTGGCACTTCAGTTGAAGAATTTGTCTGGTTCACATCGCATTACATTCAGATTGCATCTGACATCTCCGATTGCTTTGTTTTGCATTTGGACAGACATTCAAAATGCCAGTCAGGAACATTAAGGGCTTGTTGCTTAGGTGTAGGGATTCAGTGGTGGTGAGGTACATCGTGGGGCTGATTCTTCTCTTGACTTGAACTAAATCAAGTGAAACCTCTCTTAAGCCAGAGGTATTTCAGCAACGCAAAATGAGCGTGAAAGGATAGTCAAGCACAGAGGCTTTCTGCAGGCTGTTTCCTCTTATTCATTCATTGCTTCAACATGTGAGGAACACAGAAGCCACGTACAGTGCCAATAGGATATCTGTCGTGATGGCAGAGAGGGAATGAGGAAGTACCACTGCCCTGCTTCCTCTGCTAAGCAAATGCAGATCTCTAATTACATAGTCTGATTTCAGATACGTGTTATAGATTTCCAAAATATATGTGAAAGGCTGCAAGTTGTAACCATTATAAATTACTTTAAAATAAACATTTTGTGGTTTCATATTGTGGTAAATACTTATAGTCTGCATATTCAAGTCTAGTAATATTTTGCCTTGCTTTCATAAGAATAAATATGCATATACAGCTGTTATTGTTATGTGGTTATATTCAGTAACTAAATTTAAATTTGTGCAGAAGGCGACACATTTAAGAAAAAATCTCCATGTTAAATGTTTTTCAGTATGTCCTTTCTCCTAATCCACTATGTCCTTCACAGCCGTTTTCCTCTCATCATTTCTAATTCATCTATAAAACATGAATGCCCCTCATCCTCTCATCCACTAAGTCACTCTGGGCCGTTAGGGTCTGTCGTGGTTTAACCCCAGCCAGCAACTAAGCACCACACAACTGCTCACTCGCTCCCCCCTCAGTGGGATGGGGGAAAGAGAATCGGAAGGGTAAAAGTGAGAAAACTCGTGGGTTGAGATAAAGACAGTTTAATAGGTAAAGCGAAAGCCAGGCATGCAAGCAAAGCAAAGCAGAGAATTCATTCACTACTTCCCATCGGCAGGCAGGTGTTCAGCCATCTCCAGGAAAGCGGGGCTGCATCATGTGTAACGGTTACTTGGGAAGACAAATGCCATCACTCCAAATGTCACCCCCTTCCTTCTTCTTCCCCCAGCTTTATATGCTGAGCATGATGTCATATGGTATGGGATATCCCTTTGGTGGGTTGCGGTCAGCTGTCCCAGCTGTGTCCCCTCCCAACTTCTTATTGGTGGGGTGGTGTGAGAAGCAGAAAAGGCCTTGACTCTGGGTAAGCACTGCTCAGCAGTAACAAAAACATCCCTGTATTATCAACACTGTTTCCAGCACAAATCCAAAACATAGCCCCATACTAGCTGCTGTGAAGAAAATTAACTCTATCCTAGCCAAAATGAGCACAGGATCCTGGAGCTTCCCATGCTTTCTTTGCTTTGCGATAAAGCTCTTCCTACGTCCCTTTGTTTTGGAGCCCTTTTCTGCCCTCAAATTCTTTTTTAAGATTTATGTTGATCTTTGTGCTGGTCTTCCCTTCATGCTTGTGTCAGGACAGAGTCCACTGTCCAAGCAATTGCTCTCATTCCCACTCCGAGACCCCTGTTCTTCCTCAATTCAAAAGAAGTGCTAATATGACAGTGAAGCATTCAGTCAGATAAGCGGTAGACTTCCTGCAACCACGTTCTCTGTGCAGTGTGTGTTAGTAAGAGTGACTCTCGCAGTAACAAATCTGCAGTGTGGAACAGAGCCAGAGAAACCATGAAGAATGAAGGATGTTGAGGCTAGCTAAGCAAATTGGAAAGATTGAAATGTGTGAGAAATTAAGATAGATTGTTCTTAAAAAAAAGTGCAGAACCATTGTCAAGCATTCTATCAGTCTTTATTTCCTACTGTTTTAACTGCATTTCTTCCCTTCTTAGGCATCTCTTAGGAACTCAATGATGATGATACCAGTTATCTGCCACTACTGTATTGAGGAGATGTTTCTTCCAAAATGATAAGAAGTGATGTCATTCTCATAATAGAGTTGTCACTAAGCTTCAGAGTCATTGTGCTGACTTGTAGGACTAAGCATTCCAGCGAAGCTGTCAGTGGAAACTCGAAAATCTTTTCAGTTTGCATGTCAAAGATTATTGTGGACTTCAATATGTATGAAAAAATTAGAGTCTGTTCCACGGAAATTCTGCATTCCAGAAAGGCAAATCAGTACAGAGTCAGTGAGGAGAAAGAGTATGGTGATCCATGGGATTAGAAGTGTACAGTGTGAGATTAGGAGCAGAATTACACTACACAGTGAAGTATGGTATAGAAATAATTAATCTAACCACCACTAAACTGTTTCCAGAAGTGAATTAGTACAGCCACATTAGTTTGGCATTGAATATATGTTGAGGAAGACTGGCTGTCTTGGTGACAGGGCACATCGACTGGCAAGGAGTGTGCTAACATGTCTATGCAGCTCTTAGAACCTGGGGCATGTGGGTGTAGAGTGTCCGCAGTGTGCTGCACTGACTGGCATGGTGTCCCAGTCAGCTTGAACCTCTTCACATTGCATACCATGTTGTAAGATAGATGTGCTGTAAAAGAGCTTGCTTGCGTAGCCAGGCAAAATGAGTATTAATAGAAGATATGATTTCTTTCTCTGAAAGTACTACCAGAGAGGTAAAGCTCTGTTTAAACTAAGGGACAGTGTTAGCAGAAGAACATAAGTTATTGACTGACCAGGAATACATTGAGTCTAAAAATCAAAAAGAATTTTCTGCCAGGGCAGAAACGCTTTGAGACTGCCATCCGACTGAATAGTTATAAAAGGGGATTTCGTCAGTTTCTGAAAGGGATTAAGTGATACGACTGCAAGTGTAAAAGTGGATCATTTGCAGTGATTCAGGAGTTCCCTTCTAGTCCTATGCTCCTATGTCTCACAATTCCGTTCAAGTGGCAGAGTCAACAATAAATTCCACTACTGAATAACTGGGGAAGAGCAGGGTCCTAATTATAACCTTGTGGAGTAATAATCTGCTCTTATCTTTGTACATATATTTAAACTATTGTGTATGTGTATATATATATATATTTCAGTTAACAGAGTTAAGCGGTGAAAAGAGTGGGTTCTCTGGTAGCCAAAGTATATAACCTTAAAAATGTGTAGGGAATTAGGCTTCTTCAGCTGTACAATTAATGAAACAATTTTGTTTAATCTTGATTCTTTTTAAATAACAGTGATAGAACTAGGGAGGTCCTGGTCAAATTCCTTATAAAAATATGCCAAACAATATACATCATGATTTCAGTCATTCTAGTCATGAGGACTTGAGAACTGATGAATTCAGCCAGATTAAAAGTCCACCTAACCTAGTAACCTGTCTTAGTAGGTAGATACTTATGGAAAAACTGTATGGAGGCAGTCATGCTTACAGTGATTTTTCCATCATGCTCTTCTAACCCTCAGTGGCTAGGAGAATCTTCTGTTTAATAGTTACTGCTGACCTACTGAATAGAACTGCTGAATTCATGAAGTCATGATTTTTTTGATCCACGTACGGTTTGGGCCTCACAATATCTAATGAAAATGAGTTTAGTTTATTATTATGAAAAAATGTGCATGCCTTCCAATATTTATATTATGAAAACTAGTGAATAACTGTTCCCAGCTCACCTTTTTCATAAAATTCATTACTTAATACGTCTATCATATCCTTCTTCAGATATTTTTCTAATTCTACCATAACCTTTTTGATAATGGAATGACTAAAACTGCATATAGTATTCATAATGTGTCTGTGGCCTGAATGTATACAGGGCAGACTTTTCACGTTTGTTGTCTGTTAATTTTTAAATAATTCCTAAGTTTCTGTTTGCTTCTTTAAGCACCAGATGTTTTCAGATTTCTTTCCTGGTGATACTGGCTAACCACCCACGTATATACGTATATGTGTATTTTCCCTTCCTCTCTTGATGTGCATTACACTTACTGACACCAAATAGCCTCTGGCATTTTATCACCCATTCAGTATTGAACCATCCTCTGAAGCTTTTCATAGCCAGCTTCAGATTTCCTCAGCCTAATAGTTTTGTGTCATCTGATTTTTTTTTTTTTACTTTGTCTTACTACATGTGTACTTTTCCACATCATTTATGAATATATCGAAGGGCCCAGATCTCTCAGTTGAGCCTATATCAGTGAATGCTGATAATTAGTGTGAATATTTCTTTATGAAGAACACAAGCAATATAAAACCTGACCTACAAAAAATCACTCATCCTTTTTTTTCTTCTTCCTGAAATGAATTTTTACCATTTTAGTTTCATTGTTTATTTATTGCATAAGTATATGCATTTTTAATTCATTTTCAGGATGTAGTTCTGCTTTTCAAAGGATTCATAGGATAATGGGAAAACAAGACAACAGAAATTCACTGCTATTTGATGATTTAATTATCACATATGTTGAGTTTAATGGCTCTAATTAACATTTTTATTTCATCAGAGTATGGGATTCTGGCACATACGGATGACTGAGAGTGATTGCCAAGAAAAAATATATAAAACAAACTGTTCTTTTTATTTTTTGAATGTTAGCATGTAAAGGTTGTCTTTGACTGTCTACAATCTTCTATTGGCTTAATCCACTATGCTTACTTATTAAGCTATGAATACCTGCAAATCCTTTAAAGGATTAACTGTAGCTGCCTGCTAAGCTTTCCAAGGCAGTTAAAAATAACTGTAGGCTGATTCTACTGACACACTAAAAATTGGACCTACTCTACATTTTGTGTTGTATTTGCTGCTGCTTTGACAGATGTAATAAGAGTCTGGAGGTACTTAAACCTTCTATGAAGATTCAGGTTGACCGAGTGCTCTCGAAATCCCTGTTACAACTAGCAGCTGTTTTCCCTTACACCCAATAGAGAATCAGCATTTGCTTTGTCTCATGAAAAATGCCAGTGACCAAGGACATATAAGGTGGAAAAAGAAATTCAGCTTAATACCAATGCATGAAATAAAGGTATTAAGGCATTTTTTTCTGTAGAAAAGGCTATGAGTTACACAAGGTGGTCTGACCAGTTCCTGCAGTGCAGTCCTTTATGTACAATATGGCTTTTGTTAGCTGCAGTCATTGGTTTCAGAAAATGTGGATCTTTTCCACATTTACAGTATTATTGTTATATTCTAATATAGTGTGAGCATGAATGCTGGATGCTGCTAGATATTATTAGGAAGGAAGCCAAACAGATGAGATTCACTATAGTAGAAGCCTTACAAGGAATGCACAGTTTCTTCTGGTACTCCAGAGAGCGCATGAGACAGTACATTCAAATGTGTACTGACTGCCTCAGTGCTCTGTTATTCCTGCTTGCTATCAGCAAAGAAGAGTTGGCCTTCACCTTCTTCCTTGGTCAAAGAAGTTAAATTGTAGAATATATAAAATGGAAACTTTGAGACAAGGCTTTCCACTTTTCATTGTCTTTTGCCAGGTATTTTCTTTCTGACGTCTTGTACTGGTACAACAGAAATTCCAGGTTGCAAAAGGGTATCATACATGCTGGTATTTTCTTGTTGGCAAAGGATAGAGTACCTGATGTGGATCTTTCTTTGCTATAGTGATTCCTGCCTTCCTTAATAGATTCTTTAGTTTCCTGCAAAAAAGCAGAAGTTAAGAGTGTACATAACAGCTGAAACTGGCTCTAGCAGTTTTAAGAGCTGAAGGAACATAACATGGCTACTTTGCTCCCAAGTGATAAGCCTCAGGCTAAATAATACTTAGGTAGGTGCATGAATCCTCCATTTGTTCTGAGGTGATGAAGGAGGAATATTGAAAACCAAATGCAGTGAGATGTAGGTACTCACAGGGGGCAACTCTGTCAGCATTCCTTATAATGAACTCCTGACTGTAAAGCAATACATACTTGGGTCATGGCTTGCCAGCCACCAGGTCAGAGTGTAAAGCATTGACACAAGTGCAGAAAGAAAATTGGATTCATCAGCGTGGATTCAACCTTCAGTCCCAAAAAAATGTTATACATAGAAAGGCTGCTAAACTTCTTCAGAGTTTAGTTACAACAAGAGCTAAGTAGTTGATACTTAATTATGTCATTATTATTGCTATTTGGCAATGGAAGGGCTGTAGACTTTCCTGATCCTCTAAATGTGTAAGCAAACTCTGCACAATCCAAGCTGAAAGTTCTAGCTTGGGTACAATAGCAATGTAACTCCATTAACATTAATATGTGCTACTTTATGTCTAAAATACTTTTGCAGACTGATTAAAGTTTGTGCTAAGGCAACTTCACACTGAGATAAATCAGGAGATCACATTATCCTTTTTGCTAGTTCTAGCTAAGGGAAGTCAACAAAAACTTGGGACGAGTGGTAACATTTTAAACCATTTTTATAGTCAGTGTCTGCCCTTGCATGCCCCTAGCCTACCTGAGGAAGTGGCACGGTTAAGCAGATACATTGCTTGTGATATTTCAGCAGTGTCTCTTAAAAGTAGATGAAGAATTGCTACAATGCACTGTATTGCACTATGCAGGCAATAGATGACACGGACTTACCAGGTAGATTATATAGTTCTACTTATTTCAATGCTAATTTTTCTAATTAGGCATCTATTGCTTAATGTGTGTTTTTATCTGAACTTCATGAAAAAATGTCAGGTTAAATTTCACTCAGCATATATTTTGGAGGGAGAAAATGGACTTTTAAAAAATGCACTTCCTAATGTAAACTATTTATACTTTGGTAGGAAAAGAAACTAGCATTCTTATGTTTTAAATAAGGAATCTTGTGGAACCCAAGCTTGTCGGATTTTTGCCAGAAACTTGCTGGTTCCCTGCTAGCTCACCTACCCATCCGCTTGGCAGGTTGCCCAGCCTTCCAAAAGCTGCAGCTGCCTCTGCGTCAAGGCTGGCAGCACTTCCAGGGCTGCAGGCTCCGGAGCGGGTGGCCAGATGGACTTCCTCTCGGGTACCACCCAGAGGGTCCCCATCGTTGTGGGGTGATGTGCTGTGCAGACAGCCTCCTGGCAGGGTGGTAGGCTAAGGAACTTTCAGGTCTGGAGGTGTTTTATCTTGTGCCAGCTTTTAGTAGTTTTCTAAGAAATTGTTTTATAAGTGAACATCCTATTCCTGTCACTAAGGGAGACCTTGTATCTGAAAAGAGGGATGTATGTGTTTTACACATCACTTTGTAGCAGTCCTGCTTCCAAGGTTCATGTAGAAATGACTCAAAATGCAACAGCATGTCTAGAGGAATGTTGCTTTTTAAGTTGGAATTTGGCTTCTGACGGAGCATTAAGTTTTGTTGGGGTTTTGGGTTTTCTTTTTATCTTAACAGACGTTCTTGTTTCTCCTACAAATATCTAATCTTATTTTAGATTTAACCAGACCTCAACAATATCTTGTGGACTAACATGCAATCTTTTAATCAGTTAGATATTCATGGTAGTTAATACACCCTTGGTATTAATAATGTATTGTGGAAGGACTGTAATAATAAATAAAAGCTGATAAGCTTTATGTTAATGTGTATATGGTTGTTGACCTTAACAGTTTTTCTCCTATCTTTTTAGTGCTGAGAACAGTACAATTTAATAGCACAGAGCAATGCTAGTGAAATTTTGGGGATTGTAACTCTTCATATTTGTATAAAACTAAGTGCTAACCATTACTTACACAGGTTAATAAATAACAAAAGGACACAAAGCAATTTTGCTTTCTTTTTCTGATTATTCTTCAATAGTTTGCTGCATTTTAAATAGCTTATTAGAAAACTAATCTTTCCTAACGGAGCTCTACTCCAAAAATAAATCAATTCCACAACAGTGGGCATGGTTGGAGAAGAACTTCTTTTTCTGCTCCAGCTCTTGCTTGCAGATTGCTACTAGATGCCATATAAATAAATAAATCTCTATTTTACTGAAGTTAAGTAATGCTATTGAAAGAGACACGTTAATGTAATGAAGCAACTGTGATACACCAAATATTTTATAGATTGTTGCCTGGAGATGATACTTTTTTTTGTAATTACCCTCAAGGAAATTTAATGAAGAATTTTTAATTAACATAATACACTAGAGCATAAGATAATTAATGCTTCTTATCATTAATTTCTCAAATAGAAACAGTGATACTATAAAAGATGACATTCTGATAGATTTTTTCCAGCTTAGTAACTTTTTCAGCAACTTTACTTAGTAACTTTACTTCATACCTTGCCCCACTAAAGTTAATAAGTCCATGCCTGAAGTTCCTATTTGGGCAGAATAATGGTTTCAGAATCTAGCTGGATAATCTTTTTGCTTGTACAGTGTTATCTAGCAGTGGAAGAACTGAAGAACCAAATGTTGCCTTCTTTGATTGGACCAATGGCTCATCAAAATCAGCGCGAAGGATGGAAGCACTATAATTTTTAAAAAAAAAAATATTCCTCTCCTGTTTCTCAGCTAATACAATATGTTGCGGTGGAGAAGGTTGGCCTTGTTGTGCATTTAGCAGATGCTTCCAATGAGCTGTCCAAGATGAAACTAAGCTCAATTGATTTGCCTCTGTGCTACTCCAGCTCTATGTGTATTGAAAGCATTGGAGCTATGCTAATAATAACATTAGAATAAAAAAAAGATAAATCATACACACTGTTTCTTGCTGAAGTGATGACAAGTAGTTTCTCTCTGCTTTTTTAATTCTTTTGCACCAGTTAATATAAAAGTGTTGCTAACGTTTTTCACAACATTTACAGATTAAAAGTAGTTACCTAACTCCATTTCTGCTTACAAACTTAATAAGTGCCTATATAAAATAGACTATGATGGTCCTATCTTCAGCTACATGCTGGCATAGCTCCAACTGCATAGCTGTTGACTTTGTGAGGCTTTAGATACAAACTTAAAGTTAAGTCCATGCTTAACTGCTTTGTCAATCTCTCTCTCTCCCCCTCTCTCATTGCTCTTAATATAATATAAAAATCTATGAAATTTAGCTCATGCCGACATACAAATGAATGTTCAGCTATTTCTATACATTCTTTGTACCCAAAAATGTGGTTGATTTACTCTTGTTCCAACCCAAAGAAAAGACTGTATCCGCTGTGACTTCCATAGTGGTACGCTCTGGGTGTGAGCGTGTGTGTGTGTGTATGTATTCTCAAAGGCAATGTATGGACCTCTTGTCTAACCAAAACTTCTGTAATCAGATAGACTGTATTTCAGAATAAATCCTTTGCAGTGAATCTGCTCCCAAACTCATGCTTTTTGCAGTAGATGTAGACGAAGTTCTCTTCTTTTGTGGCTTTTGATTTAAATCACTTAATATTCGTCACAGTTATTGATACCTGTTTTTCATTGTATTTAAAAATGTTTAAAGCAAAATATTATATTAGTAATAGTAGCAAAGATTTGGAATTGAATTGCACAAGAGCTATTTTATAGCCTGAGACTATAATCTCATATACAAAACATAAAAGTTATTACACAACGGAAAGTGTAATGAAATTGTGGCTGTAGGCAGTGGCTTTAATAAACAGTATAGGTTTTTCTAATACTTAATAAACCAATAGATTTTACCAGAAGTGTAACCTCATATTTCTGTGATTTATGTGCATTCTTCCGCAAAATAGCATTAATCTACAATAAGATTTAGTTGGGCATTTATGCATGACCAAACTAATGAGTGTGATATTAGACTGTCTAGAGAGCTATGGATATATTTAAATAAAAAGATTTGTAAGTGCTCTAATTATCTTGATAAATCAGGAGCTAAGTGACAATATTGGCATAGATTAGAATAAAAAAATATATTTTAAGTTCCTAAAAATTTTGACAGCATGTCCATGTATCTCTTCATGTTTTTAGTATTTGCTAGATGTACTGTAGTTTCCCCTGGCATATGTGTCCTGTAAGGTAAGGGACAACAGAATCAAGAAATAAACATCTGACCATGTCACAAATCCAATTAACTCTGACAAGGCTAGTAAAGTCAAGTGAATAACAAAGCAATGCTGTCTGGAAGCAGCTTTGTATTTTAGATTGTACTGGAGATGGTAGGACACCAGCTGGACAAAGCAAAAATACTCCAGGCAGCTGAATTTTCTGCATCCACTAAGACCATCTTATACCCTGACGAGGTCACAGCACTACAGCATTTTCAGGTGTCAGATCTCATCTCTTCACTGTTTCTAAGCGGCGGAGAGGAGGTGGGAAGCATTCCCCTCACAGAATGTAAAATGTGTGCTAATTTTACAAGGTAATGCAGTGAAGCAGAAACCGCAGTTAACATCACAGAGCCTCTCCTCAACCGCCACCACCATGTTTGGTTACGATAATAACCTTCAATAAATTTCAGTGCAACAATCCTCGGGCAGAAATTCTGGTGGTTCCCTAATCCCAGGACCTGTGCATGTTAAAAGCAGCTTTCCTTTTTCTAGCTCTTGACATGTGTAGTTATTCTGTGTCCCATTTAATGAAACCGAACGATTCAATGATTGCTTCACTGGTCTGCTGCATTCATTCATGCTTGAGACTCAAAAACGTGGGTGAATTTCTCATCTTGAGTATAGCAGTGTCAATCTAGTGATACTACTTTGGCAAAATTACTTTGGATTTCTCTTGAGAGGAGAATCCATTCCCTGACCTACTGACTAGAAATTAAATTCTTCACTGCATGTTTCCACATAGAAAGGAAATACATACTCCATTTGCTTTATCTATGTAACTCAAACAACACTGTATTACACTTGGAAGTTCTACAGCTTTGTCTCTTGTCTCACTCAAACCTATTTCACAATCATGCAGTACCCTCAAGTAAAATGCTCACTTTCCATTTATACGTGAGTAATGGAAGGAATTTTAGACCCATCAAGTATTACACAATATTCACTATTATTACTGTTAATTGTTGACATTATTTGCGGCTCATAATAACCGACTTTTCTAGTTGCCAGAAGAGTCAAACATAGTTTATCAGCTCTAATATGGGCCCTAAAACTGGAACAAACAGCTGTCCTCAACTTCGGGATGGAGGAAAGAAAGTTTCTCTGGGAAACGACGTGAGAATTGGGGTTAGCTCATATCTTGCAGCTAGTTTGCAGCTGACTAGTGTTGGAAATTTCCCAGCACTTTTCTCATATTTCTATTTCATTGAAACTAAAATTATATTAACTTCAGCAAAATTTTCCAAAGGGAGATTTCTCAGGTTAGAATGGGATTTCTGGTCTAGAAACCAGAAACAAATACACACAATGACTCAGCAGTTAGGTTATTAAATTATTCGATTCGGAGTAGGGAGCTGAAACTGTTTCCCCTCTCCTAATTCCACATGCTTGTATGCACTGCATCTTTTGAATCTTTTCCCCCTGCAACTTGAAGAGATTGGAGTTTTGTTCTCACATAGAGGCCAAAAAAAGTAAAAACTTCAGAAAGTCTGCAGTACCTGTTTTCTAGTTAATCTTAGTGTTGATCCTGTCTTTCCTGACACTGAGAATTTAACATGGGGTGAGATGGGTAAATTTATTTTAACTGTCAGGATGGTCTCTGAGGTCAGGGAAAGGAGCAAGGAAAGAATAAATAATGTGCAAGATTGCTTCTACAGAAAATTAAAAATTAAACATATCATCATGCTTCTACATTTTTTTAACTGCATTGGAACCTGATCTTGCTACAACTTTGGACACAAATAGAACTTAGCAAATGGATATATGCTGTAGATGCGGCACAGGCATATGCTGACACACGATTACCATATGTCAGTCCACAGTGATTCTCTAGCTCCTGAGACATGTTTCGTACTTTAAATAGCTTTCCATCTTTTTAACATTTGGGAACATGTGACTATTTTCATAATGCCTTTTTTCTCCTTCCTTTGAAGCCACATGCATTTACAACTGACTTAGATTAGGCAGAAAGGACTGATAGAAAGAAGCTAAAATATCTTTCAGAGATTACTACTACAGTCAAATATATTTGGAACTTGGAGAGTCAACATGAACTATTGAAACAAAATAAAATCTCCATTGATCTTTAGAAGTAAAGAAAACGTTATATGGGTTGGGACTTTTGTCCTGGATTCATCCAGGATCATATACAATATTTTATTCCTGGTGTGTAACACAGCAAGTTAAAATTTAATCCAAAAAAAGAGAAAACCTTGGTATTTAATCATGTATCATTAAATACTGAGGTTTCAGCTGGCACTGGAGATCACCTGAGTCAGAACCTTACCGTCTCACAGAGAGAACAATGGTAGCTGCCAACAGGGTATTTCCTGTTGGTTTTCATAACAAACAAAAAAATTGCATATTTTCATATGATCTGCAGATGTGCAGTATGAAAGCATTTACATGCAAGTTTTACATAGGCCTGCTATTTTAGGCAAATAATACACAAACAAACCTCCTATCTCTTAAAAAAACAACTCCATCAGAATAGTCTTGGCATCTTTCAGCAAATTGTGTGACACACAAAATACACTCAATTTTATGTTCTTAAGTTCCTAAAAGTTTTGGAGAAAAAAATTAAATTTACTTAAATGCCTGTAAGAACTTTAAAAAAAGGAAGCATAATTAGAACATACACAAAGATTCTACTGCACTGTGTGAAGGTAGAAAAACTGTACTGAACACACTCTTTGGCTTTTGCAACATCTCATATAAGCTTTATCATCAAAATACTTCATTTGTATCTTTAGCGAAAAAAGAATTGCTTTATACTTCTCAATAGAGAAACCATCTCTTTCTGAATGTCTGGAGAAATGCTGAGAATAATAACTACCATAAACAAGTAATTAGCAAGTATTTACTTTTCTTTTCGGATTTATAGATTATTCTTGCCTGGAGACATAACATAATTTCTCAATAAACTCCAGCTTCCTAACTGTTGAAATACCAAGGACAACAAGTGTTGGACTTCCCTAGAAAGTATATATATTGGCTTAGGCCAGCACAGGAAGAATTCTTAAGACTGGGCTGAAAGAACTAACGTTTACTCAAAGCCTCTGATTCAACACAGGTACATTTGCTTTCTATTTCTGCACCTCAGAAAGGGTCAAAGTGCTCTGCAATGTAAAAGGGCATAAAGTAGCGCTTGACACGTTGGACATAAACACATACGTCATGCAGACATCCTACTGTTATGAATAAATCAGTTCCTGCTTGTGCTAAAAGGCACTGATGTAATCACAAAATGTTTTAGAGACCTGATCCTGTGCTCTTAACTGTGTAACACTGGAAATTTTGCCCTTCTGCAAATGAAGGGTTGGGCCTTACTAGACTTCTGTTGAAATACAGGCTTTTCTGTCAATTTGAGCATTTAAGTGGAAACCAAAGTCCCATAAGCTTTAGGCGAGCCTTCTCTACAGGAAAGTAAACAACGCAAAATGTATGATGGTATGTGTATAGTTTTCCTTCCACAACTACCTTGATTTCCAGTGTAATTGTAACTGGGTGCACAAATTTCTTCTGGATGACACCAGAAGGGAAAAATTACAAAGATTCTATAAAACAGTTTTTTGTCTCTTATCCTAGGAAAGTCTTAAAACATAGCACAATTTGGGTAATCCCTGGACTTAAACCCATTAGCAGAAGAAGATAATGGAGCTATCATGAGAGCCAAATGGAGAGAAAATAGATAACAATAACATATACAAGGAAAATCAGAGCAGATGTAGAATGAGGGAAGGGGGAGGTACATGATGCCATGAAGGAGTTATTTGTCAGGTACTATTTTGTGAGGAAAAGATGAGTACCTATTTTCAAAAGGAGAATAAGAAATTTGTTGAGGATATTGTGGCATCATTCCTCCAAACCCCCTATGCTCCATTGTTCTCTGTGTTTCTCAGTGGTACCCCCCCCCCCCCGCACCCAGAAGTTTTACACACGCTTCTTCTCTTTCCACACCCCCGTGTTGATGAGGTCCTGTCTATCTAAGCTTGTCTAATAGGCTCAGCATCTCTATTTGACTGTGAGCAAAGCTGTCACAGTCTACCAGAAAGATATTCTGCCTCTCTTTTTTTTGTCTGTGAAAGCAAGGTGTAAGAAGGGCTTACTCAAGGTATTTTCCTGGCACTGCCACTGTGGCTGCAGGGTGAAGGCTAACGTTCCTCCCCTGCACCACCAAGCAATGCATGTTCCAGCATCAGAGTGAAGAGCAGGATCTGAAACAAGTAAAATAGCGGCACTCAGAAACTGCAGGAGTGAGAAAAATTAGAGGGCTTCCTTTCACCTGTGAAGTTTTTATGTGGAGAGTGGAAGCTGGTGTGAAACATCTGGAGGAGACAGGGGAAAGGGGAACTTGCTGCTTCCTAGAAGTCCTGTGGCTGAGGAAGTAAAGTTTTGTGAGATAGCTTTACTTCAGGGAGTTTCAAAATGTGTAATGGAGATGTGTGGTACTGGGCCAGTCCCCACCTGATGGAAAATAATATATTGGAGATGTGAGGGACCTAAGCACCAGCTGTTTGCAGCTGTCAATCTACTCCTGCTGCTCCAGGTGAATTGCTAAAGGAAACACAGCCTATGCTGGTTTATTCACTGCTCACAGACAGAACAAAAACGGTAATAGTTTGTGATGCACCATAATTTTCCAGGAAAATATATTCCACAGCACTCTGAAAGCAAAAAGACTGTATTTAAATGAGATTCACAGCAGTATATTTTATTGACTTTGAGAGCCAGATTCAGAAAAAGAGGATTATCAAGCTGAGACTAATAGCTGCATTCAACATACTCAAATTTACACTAGTTTACATTTTAAATAAGAACTCCATCAGTAGGGGGAAAATAGTACTTAAACATGCCTTACTTTATTAAATAGTACCACCTAGGGGTTAAAAGCTTTTAAACTTTTGAGTGGCAAAGGATAGGAAGACCTATTAAGAGGAGAGAAAGTATTTCTTACATTAAATAATTTGTATTTTGGAATCTATTAGGCAAACAAAGTGATGCTGAGATTTCCATACTGTTGTATCTGGCAAAAGAATTGTAACTTTCACAGCTCCCTTTGGAGCTGGCCATACTCTTCCCTCTCTTCCATAGTCTGGCAGTGATTGGGGATGTCGCAAATCCCGATTTTCTCCTCTCCTAGCCAGGTCTTGCTCATATGATCAGTGGAGAGGTTATCTACATCTCCTGCTGCAAGGCCGGGTAGGAGATAGCTGTCTTGCTGGTTTTGAGTCTGCAAGAACTTAAAACAGAGCCTTGAGAAGTTTGCTTTGTGAGGCCGAAATCAGAGAGGAAACCCTGGCCTACTTCTGCTTAATCTAGTCTACTAAAGGAAGGTACTGTACAAGGGAGGAATGAGATGCTGGGACTGCTCTCTGTCTGTGAGCAGATATGCTTTACTCCTCCTGAAACTTCCCCCCCTCCCCTTGCATATTACAAATTACAGTTGGCTCCTTCTGGCTTCTTTTGATGTAGCCTAGAAATGGGCAAAAGAAACCTAGAAAAATTTGCCCATCTCTGTACCATGTTTGTTTTTTTCAAACTGAGTTTTGGGCTAAATGCCTGAATTGTGGTCATTTCTTTCCTGAAAAAACAAAACTCCAGGAGAGGTAACATTTTAGGAGAAGTGTTTTTTTCACAGGCTTTTTTAATTCTCTCCAACGGTATTTGATTTTATTCTGTATCTTCCACAGCAGATGGCGTACCTGCCTCACTGAGACCAGAGACTCTTTGTGATCTGCTCACTTGGCAAGATCTGCTATACCTCAGGCAGAATGCAAATTATACATGCATGTAGTCCAGAAACTCTCTCCCCTGTCCTTAGAGGAAGGTAGTGATGCTATCACAATATTTTTCAAGGAAAAATGTCAATAACATTTTTGATTGCATGACTGTATGCATGAACTGTAATGCTAATGAAGGGCATGTGTCTCTTCCCTTCCTTCAATACCCTCCACACGCACAAGCAATGAAGATTTGGCTATTAATAAGAAGGGGGGAAAAGACCTGATTTTATTCATGGTAAGTTCCTTTTTAAAATCATCCATACTAAAAAAGGAAAAAGGTCAGCTGACAAAAATTGCTTTGTTTGTGCCTTAGAAATGGAAAAAAATTATATTTTGGAACTCTGAGCCACAAACATGGCAAAATGATGCTGCAAGATAGATACACCAAAGGTTGCTGTAAGCACTCCTCAGGTAAACAAGCCCTGCAGTAAAATCACAGATGATGGATAAAACAAACTCTTATGACTGTCCTCTGGATGTCACGATGTAGAAGAGATGAGAAGCTGGATACCAGGCTGCCATACTTGAAGCTGAATGAGCTTTGACAAGATTGTTAAAAGAAAAGCTACAGTAGGGAACAGTGAATACATTGTGGTGCCCATCTTGATGCAGCACACTCCAGAACACGCAGACTACTGCTCAGATACCAGCGATAAACACCGTACCAAGCCTGAGAGAGAGGGAGGCCTACGTTCACATCAGGTCCATGTTAGACATTCTTCCTCTGTCACTCAGGGTGGATTTTTGGTGACTTTCTTGTTTTGATAAAAGCTGGAGAGAATATGCAGTTACACTAGTAGTACAGTGCTTTTGCCTTTAGAGATTCTATTGCTTAGCAAAACAGCATGATTTTTACATATATGTATGTGTGTATAAATACACATATAAATAAATAAATAATATGCCAGCATAAATAAATAATTACACTAGTAAATATCTACACATTAGGAGGGCTTGCTATTACAACTTTATTGGCAGATATTCTCTAATATAGATACAGTCTAATGGTCTGGGCCAGCAGCTACTTCTTACAAAAGATACAACAAATTCAGGGACTTGGAGTAAGATACTTAGGAATAAGGATTGCAGGATTCTTTCATATACATAAACGTCTAAAAGAACGTCCGAAGACCAGAGTTTAGCAAAGAGGAATTGGACAAGTGGTGATTAATAGAAGTCATTAAATATAATTTGGAATATTCAGAATTTCAATTACAAAATAAAAAAAATCGCGCTGCTCTTGAAGTTCCTGAAATAACGTTTTCAGAATCTCTTTCATTTTACAGGGCCTGGCTCATTAAAAGCTGTGATGGTTTAAAGGTGTTCAGAGCTGGTGTGTCTAAAAGACTGTTTCTTTCCGGCTGTATCCGTCTGTTAAACAAAGTATTACCTTCCCTTACAAACCTTAACCTCTCTGAGGTGCCCGACAGTAGAGTTAGGGAAAACATCGTAGCTGGAGGCCTACCGCAAGAAGAAGAAATCCTGTTTCCACTAAATCACCTTTGCCATTGACTTCCCCAAGGACAAATTTCATCCTCAAATCTGGTCTTTCTTGACAAATGTTGTCTGCCTGGCAACAAGGTCAAAATCATGTAATGCAGAATCTGTTGATCAGAATCAGGTGGTTCCACACTTACTGTCGCAAGTAGAGAAACAAGTCGATGTTTAACAGAAATAAATGAGGAGCGGGGGGGGGGGAAGTCTTGGAGAACCACATCTGGAGAAATAACACAAGAAAGTGTTCCCATATTAACAAGATGACAAAATTATGGAAGCAGTGCCTTACAGGAACCCCACTGTGACATGGAGGAAGCACACAGGGAGCACGATGATGAAACCTCACGTTCACAGAACGGCAATTACGGGTAACTGTCCCTGCGTCTCGGGAGCTTGACTCCAAGGGACAGAAACACAGGGAGCCTTTTAGTGCCTGAGACGGGACACCCCTGGGGCCCTTTCTCCTAGCCTCCTCCCAGGGTCTGGAACAGACGGTGGCTCCTCCAGGCTCACCCACAGGGTCCCCACCCCCGAGTCAACAATATATGGCTGCTGAGCCTACAGAGATACAGCTCCGCAAAGGGGAATGCTTAAATGCTATATATTGTATATGCGAGTCATAAGCATTGAAGAGTCTTTAATATTTATAACGCTGCAAATGTAATCTGTCCCATGTCTGGCTCTTCAATGACAAAGCTAATGACAACAATAACAAATGCTAATTGGAGTCTGCAGTCTGATGGGGGTTACTCCCCCCCGCCCCCGCGCACTGAATTCCGCGGGCGCCCCAAGCCGGCGGTGCGGAGCTGGGGCCTGCCCGGCGCTCAAGCGTCCCTTGGGAAGGGGTCCGGGAGGCGGGCAGAGGCCGCCTCCTCTGCCTTCGTTACTTGGGCCCCGAGCACCTGAGCAGCACTCGCGGCAGCCAGTCCGTATTCACATAAACCAGTGAATATTCTGAGCGTTTCCTCGTCACCAGCTGGTGACGCCTGCAGGAAGCCCCCGGGTCACCGCTACCGGCACTGGCTGCTCCGGAGGGGATCCCGGCACCTCTCGACCGGGCAGAAAAGACAAAATACGCTGGAGACAGCAGCCGACACCTGCCAATCAATTCAGTGCCGCGGAAGAACCGGAAAGCACCTACACCGAAGCGGCCCGGGCCGCTCCCGCACGGCCGCCTTCCCGCCCGCCGGCAACATGGCGCCCACAGCCCCAGGGCGGGACGCGACGCGCATGCGGGAAGCGCTGCGGCGTCCTGACATCAGACGCGCGGTCCCCCGGCAACGGCCGGACGTCGCGAGGCCGCCGGGAACCCGGAAGCGGCGGGCGAATAGGAGCGAGTGGCGCAGTCGGCGGGGCGGGCTCGGCGCGCGGAGGGCGGCGGCGGTAAAGTAGTCCCAGGGGGCAGCGGCCGGTTGGCGGTGGTGCGGTCAGCGCTCAGCGCAGCGGAGGGAACCTCGGCCCTATCGGAGCGCTCGGACGGCGCGGCCGCACGGCGCGGCAGGGGAGATGGCGGCGGACAAGGCTGCGGGTGAGTGCGAGGGGAGCCGCCGCCGTCGTCCGCCGCGTCCGCCTCGGGCCTGGGCCGCCTGGTGCGGAGGGATACGCTCCCGCGCGGGGGGGCGGTGAGTGCCGGTGCGTCCCGGGCGGAAGGAGAAACGGTGCTTGGCCTGCTCTGTGCTGTTTCCTTCCGCCGAGGAAGTAGTGCCGCCGAGGTGGCCGGTGTGAGGTGCCGGCGAGGCCCGCCGCCCGCGGGCCTGTGTCCTGGCGGGTCACCGGCTGGGCCGTGTGGCGACGCGGCCCTCCGTGCCCTCGGCGAGGGGGCCTGAGCTGTTGCACCCTCCTGGCCTGGGAGGGCGTTAGGGACGTACCGGCGGGGGTGGGTGTCTGTTACCGCCGCAGAAGTTGAGCTTCTGGGTTAATTTGTTAAACTGGGGCATTCGGAAGGTGCTGGGGAGATTTGAACGCTTCGTGCTGCTACTTAACCTCTGGAGTTCAGTCCGATTCCCTCTGAGTTGCCGCTTTGGTTTCAAGGGGGTCTTTCCTAAACTCGGGCTTGAAAAGACACTGTAGAGAGAAATCACCGAGATTAAAAAATAAATAATTTTCTGGTAAACACCCGAAATAAATTTGAAGTACAATTGCTGTGTAACTCATCAGCATTAATAAGCTATCGCTCGTCCAACTCCCGTAAGACTGCCCTTCATGCAAGACGTCCCCTTCGCAGGAAAGTTCCTTGTCTCAGATGCAGCCCAGTGGGGACAGAGAAGAGGGCGACGTGGAGGAAAGCCAAAGGGACCTGCTTGTGCTCTTCATTTTTCTTCAGTTGTTTTTATGTGGTGGCAGCATTATTTAAAATCGTCTCAAGCGTTTTTTCTCTGGATGCTAAATATGAAACTCCTTAGTATCTGAAAATAATTGTGGGAAAAATTACTGAGTGATGTGTACTAAACTATCATGTGTTTATTTATGAGCACTGTAAGCGTCTCCTAAACTACAAGAAAAAAAATTGGCATTAAGTTTTTTATATTTTGTTGTTGTTCTTGGAAGTGTTGAAGGAATTTTTCAGTGGTACTTGCTTAAAAGAAAAGTGTGTGCCCAAATAAATCAAAGATGTGAGCTATGGCAAGATATTCTATGTACTGTACTTGCTCATAGCAGTGAGTTACAAGTAACTTTCTGCTCAAAAGTGTTTGCTTTTTATTGTACAGCATTGAAGAAGTCTATTATATTCATACTATTAGCACAGTGCTTCGTAGAAAAATGTAGTCTTGGTGCCACAAACAGTCATTATCTTAAAAAGACTGAACAATCTGGCTGGTCTTCATACCCTTCAAAATGCTTTTGGAGCAAGAGTCATGTGATAGATTCCTCCCCTTCCAAGGAAGAGATTATCCCCCTGCCTGTAGAGTTTGGAAATAAAAAAAATAATTCCAGAGATGCGCTGGTATTCAACAGCACAGTTCATGCAAGATGTAATTTACAGGGCCTAGGAACAAGAGAGCTCAGGAACAGCAGTCCCTGGAGATACGGAGAACAGGTATGAGAAGGATAATGATTGCAGTCACTCTCCAGGTGTCTTCGGGTATGTGTATGTGGGAGATGTGGCTTCTTATTGCTTATATGATGTTGTGGCAGCAAGCCGATGAGGAGAGCAATCTCCCTTTTCAGGTGGTAGTCTCATGCTTATCATTGTTCTCCTCTCGTAGAGGAGAACTTTTCCCAAAGTTCTGCTGTCCAGCATGATGTAACTTTTCCAGTAGGAGTAACTGCCTGCTTGTGCAAAGCAAACAAGCCTGTGCGACATAGTGTTTCTGCTGCTCAGCCCCAGGATTGCTACCTAGGAAGATAGTTTCCTGACTTGCTTCTCTAACTTCAAACTCAGTGCAGCAGCTTCCTCCAGATCAAAATCTGAGCAGCTGATTTTTATATCCTTTTCCAGGTTGCCCCTTTTGCCCCTCATCGCTAGCCTGACAAGAATTAGTTTTAGAGTTGCTCTGTACTTATGAAAGTTGGACAAAATGAAAGGTTAAACAAACAGGTCCATGCATCAATACAATTTACAGAGATAAATCGAGTCCTGTCATTTGTAAAGCAGAGAATCTGCACTGTTTCAGATATTTCAGCTGATAATTGTAGCTACCGTATGGATAGGAGCATGTCAGTAGTGGCTGGTGTGCCGTCTGTTACCCACACCACATGCTTCTGCAAGAATGCCAAAGATCACTAGATCCGAGTGAGCAATTGGCATGCGGTATGTTTTGCCAGGGAACAATGCACCTACCTGTTTTGTTTTCAAATGCCTCAAGATATATGGAAATAATAGTTTTATTTGCAAGCACTTGATGGCCATTTGCAGCCAAGACAGCAAGACTACTTTTTTTTTCTTCCCCCCATTTAAGTGGAATTGAAGGATTCTTTCTGGTATCTTGGGCCAGCCAGCTTTTAGGTGACTCCTGTCTGTGAGATCTCTCGATAATAAAGATCAACTGAAGCAGTAGATCCTGGTCTAAACAAGAGTGGCAGGATTACAGTAGATTAGAAGGACCTTTAACTCTTTAACACATTTCAAGTGTGTTTGGGCAAAAAGGGTAGAGAGTAGCCAAAGTGTTTTGTTTGTGTTGTTTTGTTTTTTTTTTTTTTTCCAAAGGAAAGAGCTATGCTGTGAACTGTGTCAGCTGGACTTTAGTTCTATTCTTTCTTGATAAGCTTCCAGTTCAGGTTTCGCAAACCTGCTTTGTTTACTGAGTCGTAGTAGGTGCAGTTGATAGGATTACAGCGATAAAACTGACTTTAGAGGAGAAGAGACAGCTCTGGTTTTGCTTAAAGTAGTCCCCGGTTTCATTTAGTTTTTTTTAACGTACCAGCAGGCTTAGAGACATAGTGAAATCTGTAGACCTGTCCTGATTTTTCCCTAGGAAATACATCAAACAGCTATATGAGTGGTGCTTTTATTACAGAAGTTAGACAACAGTCTGTTTCGTTTATCTTTCACTTAACTGAAGACATTTTACTTCAGGATTCAGACTTCCACCTTCGAGATGCTTGTTTTACAAACTTGCATACAATGGCAGTAATCAGTAATGTACTCAGTAGTTGATGGCACTCTGCTAGGTAAACCTGTATGCGAGGAACCTCTTGACCAGATCGAGCATTATCAACTTCAAAAGTTTTAGAGTCCCAAGTCTCTTTCCCAAGATTTACTAGCGTAATCTGAAAGGCATGCTGAGCAAGTAAAGCTGATAACATTAACTGTTAGCATGAAAGTTTGAGGGAAAATGTGTTTGCTTATTTGCTGCTGTTCTAGAGATCCTTGGAGAGTGATAGCTTTCTGTTCAGCTCTACAACCATGAGATTCAGAGCAGGAATCAGATCTATTCTATATTTAGCTTGAAGGAGAGGTGCTGTTTGTTCCTTTCCTCTTTTGCTGCAGAAAACCTTGGCACATCAAAAATTTTCTGAGCTTTTTTGTGTTTTAATTTTCTCCCCTGCCTTTCCCTTTCAAGGAAAAGGCTGTGCAAGTGGTGTTGATCTAATCCCTTACGCACAGTCTGATTTTACAGCAGGTGCGTGTGGTTCTGTAGCCCCCTGAGGATCCATCCCTCCAGAGTACTGAAATTGCTGAATCCTGAATTTTGTCTAAATCACAGTGGGTTACTTTGTACTTGCAGGTGTAAGATTGCAGAGATTTTAAAATCTCAACTTTTATTGGCATCTTGATGCAGGATGAAAGTCACAACCAAATATTTATAGTTCTTGCTCAAATGTGTTATTGCATAGGGCAATGGAAGGTCTCGCTGTCTTCCCAGCAACAAGCACAAACTATGAATAGATAAGTAAGTCTGTTTTATTCCTACTGTGGATGTTAATTGATGAATCTTCTGGAGTTTGATTGCCCGTTACTGTTGTTGCCTATCTTATCATACTTGTAAATTTTCAGTCATTTAGTAGCAGATGATCCAGATATAATGGTGATGATGAGGAATGGATTTTGCAGGGGAGCTCACAGATGAGTGTTTTCATTTGTTCCAAGTGAAAACAAAGTTAGCAGAGTTTGCATTACATCCTTGAATTCTAGGAAGAGAAAGAAGCATTGAATTTACAAAGCCTGCCTAGCCTATTAAGAGAGCGAAATGTAGGTTAGAGCAAGGCTTCCACTGTGAAAGTCAAGAAATTATCTGCAAAAGTGGAAGCCATTGCTGGTTTATAAAGTCTTTGTTTCAAAAACATTAAATGATTTTTGCATGTTCTAGCACATGGGTTAATGATTCTAGAAATAAGCTGCCTGGTGTGGTGGTGGTGTGGTGTTTTGGCTTGGGTTTTTTTCCTCCAGTAGTTTGTGTTCAGTACAAGGAAGGGATTGGTGGGGTTTTTTCCAGCTTCTTTGACATGGAATGTCTGTACTATAGTTTTTAATGCAACTTCACTGAATTCTTAATTACATGATGACAGATGGGTTCAGTAGACTCCTTTCTGAAAAATATGCTCAACAGTGACTGAAAGGTAAAATGTTAGGAATTCTATGTAAATGAAATTAAGACAATTAAAACCTCATTATTTTACTATATAAATGTTCCAAGTGGCCACCATTATAATTGCTACATGCTGTTCTTGCTGTCTTAATCTGGAAAAGGATATAGTAGAACTGGAGAAGATCCTGGGAAAAAATGTGTGAGGAAGATGCAGAATAAACTGCCTGCTCACCTCGGAGGAGAGGTGATTCAAAGAAAGATCTGTAAGATCAGGAGTGAGGCTGAAAAAGTGAATAGGCAGGACTTGCTTGTGTCTTGCAGTATAATCACTAGATAGCATTTGATGGAGTATATTGAAGAGTACAAAAGTATAAAGAGTTTTTAAAAATGTATCGGGTCTGTCAGTGATTACTAACAATGATGGTTCGATTGCAGCCTCTTATTTAGGGAGACTTATTTTTCCAAAGCAGGGAGCTGGGTGGAAGTTCCAGTGTTTGCTCTGTTTTTTATGTTGTTCTCTAAAGCATCCCTTGCATGCTGTTTAGGAAGCAGCGTACAGGATGCATGGGTTTTTCATCTAACCCAGTGTGGTACTTATTTTATGATGTGTGGCTTTCACTGCTATTTTTTGTGCAAGGAAGCCAATCCTGGTGTATGGCTGCAGCTTTAAAGAGAAATCTCAAATGTGTATATTGTCAGTTAACTTACAGGACTTCGGTTATTGATTGAGCACAGCAATTTAGCTAGGATTATTACATTTACATTTTATGGAGAGGAATTCACTAGGAGTATAGGCTAACTTGAGATATTTTAGTGTAGTAGGGAGACAGTGCTGCAGTTATCTGGAAAGTTACTTGTACTGGCAGGAGGATTTTGAGAACTGAAAGAAACAAAATTTTTAAGCTGAATAGCTGTCATCACATTTGCAAACTTTCTTGTAATCTTCTGTCCACTTTACAGATCAAGGTACCGAGAAACATGAAGGAGCAGGCACTTCTGGGATTACTGATCAGGAAAAGGAATTGTCGAGCAGTGCGTTACAAGCTTTTCTGGTAAGACAGAGCCAAACTCCGAGACTTCCAATTTACCACATAACTGCTAAATGGACTTATATAATTATTTTTGCTGTTTTTGTAGCACAGTTCCAAAGGTATTAATGGGATATTATATCAAAAGTAGCACTAGTTTTGTTATAAAGCCAGCACGTGCATTTTCTGTCTGGTATGCTGTGAGAAGACTGAAGGGGATACTTGAATGAAGTGTGCAAGAGCACATTTAATCTCGGTTCTCAAAACTTAGTAGCCTTAAAAGCTGTATAATGAGTTAATTAGAAGAAGCAGGCTGCTATTCTGTACCAGCGTTGGAAATGCATGATCTCTCTGAAGAATTAATCGCTTCAAGCTAAAAATGTTGTGTTAAAGGGTTTAAAGGAGACGTGTATTAAAAAACAGCAACCAAACGAACCTTTTTCATTTTAGCATCTTGCTATATTCTTTCACAAAAAGCATCGTATACTGTTCTGTCACTTTGCATTAAAACACATTCTTCAACACATAATACCTACAGGCAGTGTTAGCTACCTATTTTGTGGGTTTTGGAAGATTTTTTTTTTGTGTGTTAAAATTCAGGTACCAGGTCTTTCAGTTTACTTCTTTCTTTGTATTGTCTCCTAATTTTATTTAGTGTAGGAAATGACAGGAAGTATAATTGCTTTTCCTTTCAGTTGTTGTATCTCTATTTCTGCAATGCCTTGCATAATTCAACTTCGGATGTGTTAAATAGATCAGAGGAATAATTTAAATACTGTATTTTGAGATTCCTGTTTGTGTGTTTCACTCACTTTTATTTTGTCTGGAATGTTGCTGCATGAAGTGCACGTACTTGGTCCTTAAACTGACTACAGCTGATGTTGTTCACTGATGTCTTCTTGAGTGCTTTCTGGCTCAATTGTTCTTTTTCAATAAATTTTTGCTCATTGACATTTGATCCTGAGAACTGAAGGCATAGGAAAGGGTTGCCTATTTTCCACCTTGTCCACAGATCTACATGCCTAAAATACTTTTGATCTGTTGACAACTTCATCTTTAGTTTTCATACTGGTGCAGTGTATCTTGTTTATCTCTTTTTCTTGCTTTAAGAACTCCCTAAGTTTATGATGTTGTGAGGTGGTGACAGATGTCAGCAGAATTAACCTGGTGCCTTATTTGCCAATTTTGCTTGCTATTGATTTACTTTAAATAGCTTTGTGGACTGCCTTGCATGTTGCTTTATCATACTGCACTTCCAATTTCTGTCTTGATAGAATTACTGTAAAATTGTATATTATATTCTATATCCGTCTAATAGAGTAAAGGACTGTTGGCTGAGGAAAAAACATCACAAAATAAGCTGAGCATTTAAGGGTTCAAGGTTTTCAGTCCAGCCATGGTTAGAAGCCTTGTTGCTGTGATCTGAAAGCTATTCCTGTTGAAGAGAAGCTCTGAGTGTGAACACATAAAGAAAATCATTGGGAGATGAACTGTCTCAATTAAAGAGCATGCCAGCAGTTGAGTTGCAAGTCCCTGTGTTTACGCACACGATTGCTAGGCAATCCGTGCTGTTGATACTTAAGAGTTGTGGAAATACTGCGTGTCAATGTCCTGCTGCATCTCTCTATATGTTGTAAAACTGTGCTTTCGCAGGAGGCTGAAGGGACTGGGATGGTTCTGTTGAGAGTAGCTGCAGAATGGCAACTTTCTTGGGAAGAGCAGAAGGATCACAGAACCTTTCTCTGTTCTAATTCTTCCCTAATAGGATAGGGAAGAAGAATAATAAGCGAATAATAGGGGAAGTTAGGAATAATAGGGGAAGTTAGGCAGGAGCCCAGGAGAAGCTCCATGGAACAGCAGTTAAAAAAGGAGGAGGAAGCAAAGAGTGGTTGTGGTACTCCACAAAAGCATAGCTTTTGATTGTGAAGCATTGACAGAGATGGAAACGAATCTGCTTATCTGACTGACGAGATTGGAAGTAACCCTGATACAGAAGAGGTGAAGGTGATTATTCCTGTATAGCAACTGAACAGCAGAGACTGAAGGATCATTTAGGCTTAACATAGTTGAAAGAGTCTGAAGTTCTCTTTCATTCCTCAATGCCACTAAATTCCTCCTGCACAAACAGAAAAGACTAAAACTGAAAGCAGAAAGAGGTGAGCTATTCTGAAGTCCTTGCCTATTCCTGTGGTCAAAGAAAGGGATTTCTTGATTAAATCACACCTCAGAGGTGCATCATGTTTGGCTCCTAGTTTCTGTTTAGGCATGCCTAGATGACTGAATACTTCATTCCACAGCTAAAACTTGTAAAAATATTATTGAAACCTCTACTGGGAAAGTGACACCGTCTTTTTCCAACTTCTCTTAAGCTGACTTCCACAGACTTGTAACTCAGTCTCTCCAGACGAAGTGAAGAATGAATATAAAATGATGGGCTGGGACTTATGTAAGCAACTGCAGCCGCTCAGTGTACACATGATGAGGAAAGATTATGAAAACTGAGGAAATAAAGAATCTTGAAACTCAAAATAATACGAAGAGAAATCAGAATAACACTTTTCATGGAAGTGTCTGTTTATAATAATCGACTACTCCGTTTGTCTTTCCTCCACAAAATTCTTTTTAAAGTTTGGATATGACCTCAACTTTCAGACTTACTTCTCATACATATTAATCTACATAAATAATGAAGTACATGTGTACACATTTAGTTCGCTTCACTTGCGGTTGGTAAAGGCAATGCTACTTCGCTCTCTGAACTTACAGAGGATGCTTTCATTAAAACTTAGTAGCCTACTAGTTTAAACTTTGTATCTTCTAATGCCTGTTTCTGGTATGTGTGCAATTTCCAGGCTGGAAATTATGATGCTTGTTTACAACACCTAAATACCCTTCAAGACATAAACAAAGATGACTACAAAATAACTTTGAATACTGCTGTTGCGGAGTTCTGTAAAAGTAACCAGACTACGACAGACAATTTGAGACAAACCCTTAACCAGCTGAAGAACCAGGTAATGCAAACATATTGAAGTGGTACTTAATTTTGAGTACTGTTAATGGTAGTGAGATCTTCCAGTGAAATAGGAATAAAACTTCTGCCCCTTGTCCCCTAGATTTAATAAAGGAATAAGAGAGTAACATTACTTTTAAACCTCTGAGTCTGTTTAATCATTTAGGACAACTGTTTTTATAGTTATGTTTTTAGTTATTGTTGAAATTGATCTGAAGCTTAAATGTTTCAGAGATTATAACCATAGAAAGACCTGCTATGTTCTTTCAACAGAAAGTTCCTTAACCTGAAATAGTTTGTGAAACAATAAAAAAGTGAAAATGTTACTTTACTACTCAATTGACGGCTTTCTCAGTTGTACATTTTTTGGTGGATTTATGTTGAATAAAAAAAAAGTTCATTAGCTTATAACTTTTACTGACCTATCTTTAGACAGATTAATACCTTTGGATTATTTTTTAAAATATTTGACACTTAAAAATCATAGGTATTGAAAGTTTAATGAAACGAGTGGGGGTTTTTCAGGTTCACTCTGCTGTTGAAGAAATGGATGGCTTAGATGATGTTGAAAATAGTATGCTGTACTACAATCAAGCTGTTATTTTGTATCATCTGCGTCAGTATACTGAAGCTATATCAGTTGGGGAGAAGCTGTACCAGTTTATAGAGCCATTCGGTATGTAGACAGAAGGAAGAGTTTTGTTCATGCAATAATTACAGAAAGACCATTCAGTCTTTCTCGCTATCAGACAAGTGATTTGTAAAATTGCCTAATATGGTTTCTCATAATGTTGCATACATGCACTTTATAGTAATTTTTTTTTTTTCTTCAGTCATGTTTGGAAGGATTGGTATTAGAGCTGTAAAATCATTTTTACTTCTTTGCTTTATACAGAAGAGAAGTTTGCCCAGGCTGTGTGCTTCTTGCTTGTAGACTTATACCTGCTAACTTACCAAGCTGAGAAAGCCTTGCATCTGCTTGCTGTTCTGGAAAAAATGATTTCACAGGGCAACAATAACAGCAAGAATGGAAAAAATGAGGTAAGCTTAAAATCACATGAATGCCACTAAGTCTTTACCAGAAGTATGCTTTAACTCAATTCAAAATTACTCTTTTAAAATACTTTGGAATTATAAAACTATGTTAGATCACCTGTAACTTCAGACAGCAACTTATACATGTTAGTAACTGAGCTAATTGTATACAGGAGCTGTTTATTCCCTCTCTCCACCCTTTTCTCTTACTCCCAGGGAGCTAAGAAATGTTTCCTAAGTTGGAGACTTGCATTGGAAAGACAGTTGTCTTCAGGATCAAACATTACATAGTTCTTGTTTGTCTTGGATTATGACCATATGAGACCCTAAGTTTGAAAGGGAAGTTGGTGTCAGAGAGGAATTGCAATTGCATACCATAGTATGGGAAATCAAACATCTTTTTTACATAGTATCTGAAAGTGTGAGGCATGCTTTCAAGTGAAATCTTTTGTATGTGTCTTTTGGAAAAATCAGTAGAATGAGTAGTGGCTTGGAAGTGAAAAGAGGACAATTCTGTCTTTTTTCCTGTTGGTGGAATGTCACACTTAAGATATAACATTTTATCTTTAAGTATATAGTAGTTCTACTGAAGAAAATATTAAAGGGAGGCTTTAGCATGTCCATATCATCCTTCTGGGTAAGAGAATTCTTAAAATACCTCAACTGCAGAGCAACATAGCGTTAACACTAATGTTAATAGGGAATTCTGCTCTTCATAGGCTGGTGTGGTTGTTCTTGGATTTTGATGGTTAAGCTCAAGTTACAGTATTTGGTGGGATGTGTATTTGTTGACTACTAAATGGTTATTTTTCTTCTTCATGTGAGATTGATAAAAATAGCTTATGAAAGAATCTGTAAAATGAATTTAAAACGTGACTATTAATAACACTTCCTTTTTTTTTTTTTTTTTTTTTATTTGATGCTCAGTCAGGTAATAATACAAATAAAGATTCCTCGAATCAAAAAGCTGAAAGTGGAGCTTTAGTAGAAGTTGCTAAGTCTAAGATACATCAGGTAAGTATCTGCGTGTGATTTATACAAGAACATCAAGTTCAAGTTTTTCTTAAAACCGAGTGCCATTTGCTTCAAATCTAGTTCAGCATGAACTGTGATACTCTGTCTCTCCTTGAATTTCATGTTTTAAAACAAAAGAACTAACTCTTCCTTTTTGTAAGATCCATGTACAGGAAAAACTGGCCTAACACAAAAAATAGCCAATTTCAATCCCTGCAGTCTATCATAATTTTTTTAAACTGCATTTAGCTGCACTGATTTTATATCTGTTAGGCCTCCAAAAGTCTAAATCAGCTGAGGTTTTATTTCACTGTACTGTTCTGTGGAAAAATATGTGAAAAAACAAAATGCTTCTCTATCAGCATTCACTTATTGGTGTTTTCAGTTTAATAGGTAAATGTCTGGGATTAAGAGGTTAGATTATTTTAATTAGGTTGTCATTTTAAGTGTCTCAGTGTTTGAATATAGAGTAGCTGTTGACCATTGAACAAAACGTGCATCTGCTTACTGTAAATACGAACCCTATAAATTTATTGTGGAAAGTCTGAATAGAATTTCTTTTTTTAGGAAGGCCTTTTGAACAGCTTTTTAAGAGGTATATAAAATATTCTGTAATAAGCCTCTAGGTATGGTTCATCTTGCAAACCTGCACAAGTTGTTGTTTTTTATTTAACAAATTTAATTTTTTAACAGTATAAGGTGAGAGCCTATATCCAGATGAAGTCACTAAAAGCATGCAAAAGAGAGATCAAGTCTGTTATGAATACAGCTGGGAATGTGAGTATTCTTAAGGCTATTGTTTTTCTAATCTAGATCTGTCCTCTGTCTTAAAACTGAATTTGATAACTGTCTTTACAAAGAAAGGTTTTATTGAGGATAAATGTCTGAAATAATGCTTTATGTAGTCAATTGGGTTTGTAATCTCTTTTCTGCAAGTGTAATTAATGTAGAATTTTATTTGCGCTGTTTTCAGTTGCTCAGAAAAATGCACTTTATTGTTAATGATACCAGAACAGGATCAGTTTGCTTTTAGTTTAAGCAGCGTAAAATAAGTTTTAGTTTACTATAAATGTTATGGGAGTTATAAACTTCTGATGTCATTGGTGGTTTAAACCAGTTCATAAAAGATTAATTCTGGGCTACTCAGTTTTTTGTTTTTTCTTTTTTTTCTTTTTGTTGGAGTTTTTTTGGAGGCTTACCTCTTGCTAGAAAGCAGTTTCTTTTTTTATATAGGAGTTCTCAACTCAGAATTACGTCCACCATCCCAGATAAATTCTACATTAACTGAGGAGCAGGGAATGGGAGGAGAGCACTTCCCTTTTGTTGCCAGTCTCAACAGTTGCTAGTTTGACAGAAATCCTTCTGGATCATGAGGTCTCTTTTGGCAGACCAGGAAGATCACAGCCCAGGAGGAAGTTGTTGAACTCCGCAGGGAGGGAAGCGTGGGGAGGAGTGTACTAGAAGACAGGTTGGAGAAAGATTCTCTTAAACAAAAAAGAGATCCTCTGTGCTTAGGCATTGCCATGACAGAGTTCTTTAGCATAATGTTGGATTTTAGAGCAGTAACAAAATATATGTATAGTTTTGTAGTTTGGAGGAGGTGAGTGTTAGTCACGTGCTCAATGAAGAAATGCTACTTCATGAAAGTACTAAGGCCTAAGCCCATGTATTTTTAAAATGGCAGCAGGAGCAAGTTGTTTGTGGAGTGACTTTAACACTAGCAGTACAAATCATAAAACAAGAGATAATTAAGTGTTGTTTTCTCCTTCACAGTCAGCTCCTTCTCTCTTTCTTAAAAGCAATTTTGAATATTTGAGGGGAAATTATCGTAAAGCAGTGAAACTTCTAAACAGCGCAAACATTGCTGAACATCCAGGCTTCATGAAAACAGGTAAAATAGAAAACCTTCATCCTGCAAGTACGTAAATGTGTAGTATAATATGGCTACTCATTGATATTAATTTTAAGCTTATCAATGATTACTTAAGAGAGTAAGCCCTGAATGTCATGGGTTTATATGCTGGATACATTTTCATCCTTCTTGTTGTGTTCCTTCACGTAACACTGTTGTGTTTTTCATTGAACATTCTTCTAGACAATGCAGTGGTTATCTAAGAAAATGGATTTGTGAAGGTGTAAATGTAATATTTGCAAGGCTTATATGTGGGTCTCTAAATAAAGACATGAAACAAAAGGCAACATACTAGATCTAGAAATGAGATTTCAGATTGCACTGAAAGGAGACTATAGCAGATGTTTCATGAAGTGTTAAGGTTTGACTTCTATTGTATGCCTTTTTAAGTTACTTTTATCTCTAGAAAGTATATATGTGTACACATGCAGAGAGATACAACAGCACATAAATGTGTATATTTTTTAGATATAAAAGTTATTTATATACTATAAATATATACAGTGAGTGTTTATATACACTTACTGTATATGATGTTATTTACATATATTTGAGATTTTTAGTTAACTGTTTAAAACATCAGTTGAAAAATCTGGAGGGAAAGCTGTGTCTTGTGTCAGTAGAGAGGCAGGATTTCAAAAAATACTTGCACTGTAAAACTACTGAATTTCTTTACTACTTTGTTCAATGCTGCTTTTGTGATAGCACTCTTAATTTCTTGTGCTGTAAGATCTTTTATCTAGTAAATATTGCTGCATAGATTGCAGTTAGATTATAGAAGTTGCAGAGTTGGCCCTGGGAATCAGAAGACTGAGTAAATTTTGTAAACTTCTTTTGTAAACTTTGTAAACTTTTTGTAAACTCTATTTACAGATAAATTTCATGGAAAATGTTAAAAATATTTGCCATAATGCCTATTCTGGCATATTTTGACACTTCTTTTAGAATTTACTGTAACTTATCTTTTTGACAGTTTTTGTGTTTAAACTTTTATGTTTAAAGATACGGAAATCTGTGGCTGCTTATTTCAGGTCAACTGAAAGTGTCCAAGAGAACTAGAATGGTATACAGAAACACAGGTTATTTAAAATGCTTGTGAGGCAGGGATGTGACTGCATAATCCATGAACATCTCACTGAAGAATATTTCTAATAAACTACCATAATCTGCTGACCCATGAGAGAATGGTGGGAGCATTTTGTGGGCTCAATGACATTTTTCAGTTTATGAAAATGGTCTTTTGCTGTTCTCTCAGGTGAATGCCTAAGGTGTATGTTCTGGAACAATCTTGGCTGCATCCACTTTGCAATGGGAAAGCACAATTTAGGAATTTTTTACTTTAAAAAAGCCTTGCAAGAAAATGATAACGCGTGTGCACAGCTAGGAACGGGTAGCTCAGATCCAGGTAAGACTTTTAACACATGAAAATAAATGGTGGAAGAGGGGCAGATGAATCAAGAAAACAGAGAATAGGCGCTTTCAGTAATTATCAGCAAAATTCGTGTTTCACCTCTTTGCAGAGGACAGGATAAGGAGGGTGAGAATTTTGATTGTAACTTGATTTCTATAGCAACTATAGTTGCTGTTGCCAGAAATAAAACAAAAGAATGTTCTTTTTTGCCTTTTCTTTGATGTGCCACGGGGCTGGGGCAATTACTTCTCTCTCGTTTATGGTCTTTGGCCATCAGTCAGGGAGATGTGACAAAAAGAAAGTTTCTGTGGCCTGTTATGCATCATTAAAGATGTTAGTTATAGTCCTACTGACAGTAGGTAGAATCATCAGGACTTGAAGGATGTGTTTTGTTTGGTGTTTGTTTGTATGGGTTTTTTTTTAACTTGGAAGATATAGAAAATGTGGAGTGCAATACCATTAAATTAGCCTTTGGAAGATGGTGTATTTCTCAGACTTTCTTACTGAACAATTCCCAGACTTGTATGGGAAATGTTCATCTCTCGTTTAGTTTTATGGTTAGTTTTATCAGTCTACTTTTGTTGTAAGTATACCAAAGGACAAGAAAATAAACATTCTAATAAGTTTTCTGGCTTTGGTTAGTAATATTTAAAGTGTTTTTTCTCTTCCAAGTAAATGATTTCATAGTGAAGTGATAATTTTTCCATTTCTTGTTTTCTTTAAAATCTAGTTACTATCACAGATTTTATTGTTTTTCCTGTTCTTCCCCTGGCCTGGTACCTAAGTGCAGTGTTAGCTACCAGTGTGAAGACAGAAAATGTTTTATGCTTGTTAACAGCAAAGTGGCTTTCTTCTGGAATTTATATGAGTAACAAAGATGTGTATTCTCATGAATCTGGAATTCGGTAGTATTATATAACATTTACCTTGGGTGACAAGGAACATGAGTGGTTAGCATTTAATGTACTTCAACCTTTATTAAGAATACAATTAATTTGTCTTTGGTATCAGCTTTGATGTGGAAAGAATTAATTTACAGAGGGAGGCTAGTGAATTTTTGTGATGAAAGGGTTTTTTGGTAGATTTTGGGTGTTTCCCACAGCTTCCCTTCTCCCAGAGTTATGTTTTCAGCTCTCCTGACCTGCACATCCAATATTATATTGTCCTTTTCTGCAGGTAAAAAATTTTCAGGGAGACCCATGTGTACACTACTGACTAACAAACGTTATGAGTTACTCTACAATTGTGGAATTCAGCTTTTGCATATTGGGAGGCCCTTAGCTGCCTTCGAATGCCTGATTGAGGCAGTCCAGGTTTATCACTCAAACCCTCGTCTTTGGCTGAGAATAGCAGAATGCTGCATTGCTGCCAATAAAGGGGTAAGTAGATTTGCAAATTCCTTATTTTGATTGTAGTTATGAAATACATCTGATCACAGAAAAGAAGAAATAATACCTTGAGTTGAACTATGCATTTTAAAGGCCTGATGTTGCAACACCTCTGTGTAAGTCCAGATTCATTCTTATGTTTATGTGTGTTGGCGTGTTTAATCTGAAGCTGCAACAAGTGGAGGAAAACTACCATAGAAACAGTGTCTTGAGACTCAGTGTTTAATTGACTTTTCTAAGATCAGAAGAATTTGAGTAGGCTCTTCAAAAGATTGGCATGAGAAAGCACCTAAGTGGCTGTTACAGCTCTTCTGTAAAGTTACAAGTTTTTTGCTGGAGAGGCTGGTTAAACGTGATATTGTTTTGGCAATTTACCATCACACCCCTTTGGCATTCCAACTCATAATCTGAATGGGTAATCCTGAATTGGTTTGAAGCACATTAGATTTTGCTAAGTCACCTGATCGTTTACCTTACTTTGTCTTGAAATAATTTTAGAAATAAGCATAAAGATTTTTTTTTTTGAGAGAAATCTGCATTATTCTCTAATGAAGCATGACTTCCGGAAGCAATATGTTCTTTCTGTAGTGAATGCTCTCTATTTAAAATGTAGATACTAACATTAACAGTTTGACCTACTATTTATAGATATTTTATGATGCCTCAGCTTTCCACACTCATTTCATATTGATAGAAAAATCTTGGGGTTTATGTATTTTATTTTTATATATATATATATATATATGGATACATATGTATGGTATATATTAAAACCAAATGAACAAAAAAACCCCACAGGTAATTCTGTCTCTCTTGTGTGAACAGAGGAATTAAACTTGCACAAGACCTTATCTTTGTACTAAGTTCTGTACTTCCAAGGATTTCTGTTCCTGGATTGCAGAAACGGCAAGATGAGATTTGAGTTGGTGACCAGTTCTAGTATCCAAGGAAGGAAAATTTTTCATGGTTGCTCTTCCAGGTTCGATGTTAGTGTTGAGGCTTGATGCACAGAAACAACTGTGATAGCTGTTGTTGCTGATGCTTTGAGGAGGAAGGGTTTTTTTCTTTTTTGGGAAAAATTTTTGACTGAAACATATTGGATTTTTATGTTCAGACTCTAGGAATTGCATTACAGCCTCTGAAATGATGAGTTTCTATCTTGTTTTAGCTGGAGTAGTAGGCGAAAACATATAACTATCCAGTAGAGATCCTTTGTCTCTACTTTAAGGCTAGATACTAGTGTGTAAAAGGTATGACTGAAAGTATGTTACTACTGTTTTAGCAGACAGTAACGTTAGTTTTTTTGATGCTTTCATGAAAACGGTTATTGGATCAGCTGGTGAATAATCTTGCTTAAAAACAAACTATAGCACTGTGTCCTAGAACTTTACTGGAAGATGCAAAGACTCTTGTAGAGGACTACTAAAAGTATTTTGTTAAAGAGAAGCTTCCTTCCTGGGATGGTCTCAATTAATTATTTACAGGTTTCTTGATGTACAAGTAATATAAACTCCTTAAACACATCTTGTTTAATTCTGTCTACTGTAAATCCACTATCCTAATTCAGATTTGGCTTCATTTTATAGGACTAAGCTGAATGTAGATAACAAGATGTGCTCTGATTTCCATTGAAATCTTTGCATGTGTTCTTCCTTCTTTTCACCCAGCCAAAACTCATCTAAAGTTTTATTATTTTCTCATTCAACTGCTGCTGGAGGTTGAGAGGGGTGAGACTGTAGTGTGGCTACCATAAAACTGGCATAGGCTGAGGAAGCAGAGACCAGCCTTCTCCATCTGAAGCTGTCATGATCACAGCTGCTGGGGAGCTGAATCCCTTCTGCTGGTGAAGTTTGTGGAAACCTGCTGACGGCAGACATATTGCACGTCCTTTGGGGCATCTTGGTTTCAACCTGTTGATCCATGTCTGTTTAGGATAAGCCCCTGTGTTAAAATTCAAATGGGTAGTGGGGACAGGGATCGTTCGTTCCTTTGAAAAGAAAACTGCACTAAGATAGTATGTCTGTGAAATTAAGAGATACTGTACTTGATTCCCTGTGAAACTGTAATTCACCCCTCGTGTGTGGGCATGATGATGTAATCTATAATTGCATGATCCCATGCAGTTATTTCCACAGGATGCCCGTTTCACTCAGTGCATGGGATGGGTGGGATTAATTGAACAAACTGCTATATTCACTCTATTACCACTCCCCCACCCCCAAATTCTCTCTGTTTTCCCTCTCTGGGTGGCCTCTGCACCTTTGTTTACTGTACACTATCCAAATCCTTCCAAATACAAAAATTCATAACTTTTCCCTTGGGAATTTCAATGGCACTCATTATTTTGGTGTCTCTATTTCAGAAATTTAAGGAAGATATTCACAGCTTTTTAGCTTTATAGGAGAGGTTTGCTTATATCCTCATTTCACAGGCACAGCATTGAAGCTTCAAGAGTGTTGGGTCAAAAACTCACTGACTTTGATTGTGTATGTGCTAGCTGTTGTCAGATAGTTCTGAGTACTTAGTTTTATAAAGCACAATGAGTGCAGGAAGAACAGCTTTCTTCATACTGATTTTGCAATTTTCTCTGTCTATCCTACCGGTTACAAGTCACACATAGATAAAGGAGACACAGCTGATCATCTCTAGTGGAAAGCTGGATATGGGAGACTGGATTAGCATAGGGTTTGTGGCAAAAAAACAAAGCTAGGATTCTGTTTACAAGGACAGTGTTTAGCAGTCTGGAAAAGGGAAATACAGACCCTTATGGCGCACTTCTTTCTTTACTGCAGACTAGCCAAAGCAGTAGATCAGGCCAGGCTCCTGCAGCCTAGCTTTCTTCCTCCTACAGTTGTGATGTTGTGTGGTGTACCCGAGAGCTTGAATTCGTGTCACAAAAACGGCTTGCTGTTTCCTAAATTTGTAATCTTATGAGAAAAAGAATTAACTTTGGATGCTGTTAATATTAAAGGCAAAGGGGAAGTGTCTTTAAATTATAAGATTGATTTGCAACACAAGTGAGTCCCTAAAATCTAGTGTGTTTAATTTGACCTTGCAACTCAATTTGCAATAATATTCCTTGATATCTAAGTATGGATTCATATTTATTTTCTGAATACCATACAGAAAAGTAATTTCACTGAAGCTAATTTTCACCTGCTTTAGCATCTTAGTTTATAAAATATAGATGGAAGATGATTCCCTTTCTGCACTTTTTAAAATGAATTTTTGAAATACATTCTTTGTATCCAAATTAATTGTATGTTTTTTTTTTTTTCTATTTCACAGTAAATGCCATTATAATGTCAATATTCTTCTTCACAATAGATTCCAATAAATTTTCTGAAAAGTGATATCTAAGATACAGATCTAGGATAAATTTTTCCTTACAACTGCAACTCTTCATCACTAACTTCACTTACCAGCGAAGTTGTTAAGATGGCTCATGGTAAAACAAACCCCAGTAAATAGGGTGTAGAGGTAATTCTTGGGACTGACAATTAGGGTGCTTTAAGTTCCTTTGACCCCCAGAATGTCTGCATACTCAAAAATCTGTTAAACAAGTTAATTTAATGTAACTTTGCATATGTTGCAGTTCAGCTTCATGCTCCCCATGGAATGGTTTGAGAGCAGCTTTTTCAGAGAGCATTTTGAATGCTGTGTAAGCAGGGAGAGAAGATGGCAAGCGTTACAGTGCCACTTCTGAATATTATTTGGCTGATTATATGATTTCTTTTTAGATATCCTGGCAGTTCTTTTAATACTACTTGGTTCATTGTTCTTTTGCTTTCAAAACAGAGGAGAAACTAGGTCAGTAGGCTATCAGACAAGCTGTCAGAACTAATCTGTGGTTACACTGTGTGCAGTAAAATCCCTCTGCAACACAAAGACAATAGAAGGTGCCTGATCCTTCATTGTACTTAAGATTTAAAACTGTATGCATATAACCTATTAATTCTTACATTTTATCAGGGTTCAAAGTCGTCTTCCAGCTTTCACTTGTTTTGTCAAGCTCTCATTCAACAGCCTTGATATTTTAGTCCTCCTTTTTTTTTTTTTTTCTTTTCATTTTAGACATCAGAACAAGAGACTAAAGGTCTTCCCAGCAAAAAAGGAATTGTGCAATCTATAGTAGGTCAAGGCTACCACCGTAAGATAGTCCTAGCATCCCAGTCAATACAGAATGTCGTTTATAAGTAAGTATGTTTTCCATGGGCTCCTTATTTTGTTATCATAGCTTTGCTAAGGATATGTATGTGTTTATCAGGAGTTTTTTAAAACTGTCATGGCATAACTGTTCATTTTGGAATTATTAATGTAGTGAAGAGAGAGGCATGCTAAAATGCTTGATGAGTCCTACTTAAACATCCTTTGGATGCTTCTTCTATGATGGCCAGCAGAGGGCTTAACTGTATATTCATTGTAACTAAGAAGGCCATTAAAGCTTAAAATTGATTTATCTGAAATTTATATTTCCAGTTAGCTCATCTGTCCTCTTTTTCTCACTTAAAAATATATTTTTTCAGTAACCCACTTTAGAAAACTGCAGGAAGACTCTAGTTGCTCTGTCATAAAACTTCAGGAAGTCACGAAAAACAAGAGAACTTCTTGTAATTATGTAGTTGAATCTGCTCACTCTATTTGGGCATCATGGTGTACTTTCCATATATAAGAATAGCAAGATACATATAGCTTCATAATGAAATGTGTTAAGTTAAATCATGATTTAACTTTTTTAGGATAAAATTTTCTTTGCATTTGGATCTTTCTGGAGCTCTGCTTTTATTTTTTAATTTAGTAGGGTTGCTACTCACTGGCTAACTTCTGTGTCTCTTTAAGTGATGGGCAGTCCTCAGCAATACCTGTAGCCAGTATGGAATTTGCAGCGATTTGTCTAAGAAATGCCTTGCTGCTACTGCCAGAAGATCAGCAGGAGCCAAAGCAGGAAAATGGATCTAAAACTAGTAATCCGCTGGGGGGAAATACAGAAAACAGTGAAAGCAGTGAAGCATGCAGGTAAACAGAATTGCATATAAACCTTTCTCTTTGTCCAAAGTAACTCTGGGCTGACAGTCTGTGTCTGCTACCTATCCTGTTTGGCCAGCAGAAAAAAATAACATATTTGTAAATTCTCTTAGTAGTGTTCGGATAGCCAAGGAAATTGTTTAGCTGCTTGTAGTTTTAATTGCTAGTATGCTAATTTAAGAATAAAATACTGATTTGATTCCTACTATTCCTAGCAACTTTAATAAATTAGACAGTGAAATGCTTTTTTTCACTGGCCATCTTTTTTTCTGTGCTGCAAATGTTATGTTTTCCCACACCCTCCCGCCGTGCATATTGGTATTTCCCTAATTGTAAGTGAAGTTTCACATGTTACAGTGGTTTTGTGTGTGTGTGTGTATGCGCATGCACCGTGTACTTGATTGAATATATAAATGTCTAGCAACTCAGTTGTAAACATTTCCCCGTGATCAGATTTGACATTCATCAGCCCTAGCATGCTTTTTTGTTTCTTTTAGACTAGAAATGGGAAACTAGATTTAGAAGATGAGTAGGAAAGCAGCATGTAGCTATTGCTTAATAAATTGCACTTTACAAAAAAAGAGTTGAAGAAAAATCTCCGTTTTTTTTTCTCCTTAAAGTTTCAGAAAAAGTAACTTGTAGAGAATGTATGTCAAATGTTAAATAGCAGGAAGGTGTTTTAATTTTTTGAGTTGATCCTGATGCATTCCGAACTTCCTTTTGAATACTAACTTTGTTGGACATAGCCTGCACTTTCATTAAGACCATTTTGAGAAGGGAAGAGTTACAATAACTAATCTGGAAAAAATGGCTCTGTTAGAACTTGAACTACTTAGAGAGTAGTGAAAAAAACACAATGTTTTTGTCAGAGCCAAGTACAGATAAATTTTAAGAAGATAAGACCCGTTTGTCACGTGGCAGGATTTACTGCACGCGTGCTGTGTTGTGTAGGCACAAGGTGCATCTCCATACATTCTGAGGTTGTGTGGGGATAGACTAGGGCTGGGAGTCGGTGGCTGCTACTGCTACAACAATATTTGAAGGCTGTTCTCTGTAACCCTTTTTTCCTAATGACAATCTTTCCTGTCAAGTGACCAAATGATTTATAAACTTTGGGGAGGAGGGAGGTGTTTCTTTTTTGCTTACCAAGGTTGGAGGTTGTGAACTAACTTCCCCTTGCAAGTTGTATGCAGCCCATTGAGCTGAAGCTCCTCTGGTTTAAATGAGACTTCAATTTTAAGCTTATGGGGCCCACTGAGTGGCAGTGATGAAAAAAAAACGGTGGCCCTTACTCAGGCGAGACCACCTTCTTCTGTTTTGTTTTTGGTGGAGGCTTTTTTGTTTTTGTAGGAGTGAGGAAAAGAAAACATGCCCTGTACGGGAAGATCCTTCACTAGCTTCTGCTTTGAAAACCAGATGCTTCTTCAGCTTAAAAAAACTTTTAAAAAGACTCCCTCATATCTCCCAGTGGTCATTGCCAATTTCAAAATATCCAGCAACGAAGCAGGCTGTTCCTAAATCTGTGTGTCACATTCTGAAAGGCTCTCCAAGGATTTGTTCCTTCTGACAAGGGACCCCCTGGAAGAGAACAGTAAAAGATATAAGGCATTTGAAGAAAATCACATTAACAGGATGGTTTTTAAGCAAATCCCACTAATTGAGCAGGCAGACTCTGAGACAGATTCTTCTGTTATTCACAAGAGAACAGTGAATACTTTCAGTGGTTAAGGGTAAACCTTTAATCTAATTTTTGGCAAAGGCATGAAGTATATATGCTACAACAGTGTTGTGTACAGGTTTCCTTGGAGTCTGTTGCTATCTGTTTGAAGGTCTAAGTTGGAGTTATCTTACCTGTTTGTAATAAAAAAATATGAAACATCCATGAAAAAGTTCTTTTTAGGTGAATAGACTCAGTTTCAATTCAGTTTGTTTTTTTTTGTTTGTTTGTTTTTGTTTTTTTTTAAATCTGTTGTTTCTAATCCCCAGTGTGTCTCTGCCAAGGTGCAGCTGTTAACCTTCTCTTCCATTGTCATTCCAGAAGGAGGTTGTCTTTCAGCTTATTGGAGAGCAAAGTTGCATACTTTTTAAATAGAGCAAATACCTGCTCCCCCAAAAAAGCCAAGTGTAACTTTAAGAAAGTGGCATTTTATTTAAAAAAAGAAGACATTTTGAAATAATGATAAAAATAAAGGGCAGCTAGAAGTCTAAAGGAAGCTGTAGCACTTTGTGGATTATCTTTCTAGAATATTTATTTATTAGTTTTTAAGACGTCTAGGGAGAGAACTAGTTTATTGCTTTTCTTACAGGCTAAAAGAAAGAGGCTACAAATGCAGCGAGTTCTGCGTGTCTCCAGTTTAAAGTTCTTGTCCTACACCAAACTTCAAAAATAGCTTGAGGCTGTGGAGAATGGCGTGGGTTGTTCAGTCTGTCAGTAAAATCCTTCCCAGCAAAGGTCCCCCTTCTTCCTTCTCAAATAGAGAGAATGTCCCCCTGTGTTTTGGGCTATAGAATTTTTGCTATCCTTTTAAATGGAGTGAATAAATATCAATGCTTATTACACTGAGAATTTTTAATTTATTATTTATAGTCCCTCTCTATGATTAATACACTGTTTTTATTCTAGCAATAAAAGTCATGAAGGGGATAAATTCATTGCAGCTCCACCTTCTTCGCCTTTGAAGAAACAGGAATTAGAAAATTTAAGGCAAGTAAATAATATAAAATATTCACCACTAAATGAGCCTGCTCTTAAACTGTGCTATGATTCTGGAGTCATTGCTAGCTTGCTTTTTTTTAGGCACTTGCAATGCTGAATTGTAACTGTTAATCTAAGGATGCCTTTTTTCAAATGCGTGTGCTTCCTTTCTTCTGGGCTTTGAGTCCAAACAAGTAGAAACCACCCAGAATTTCAATTCGGAAGGTAGATCAGTTTTTGTTGGATCCCACTATTATAGGTTTGGCATTATATATTGGGCAGAACTAAAAAAATTAAGTCCCATAAACAACAAAGCTAAAAACCTGACAATGGCTGTTGTGATTGGTAGAAGGGGTGGAAATTACTGTATGGTACCTTTTCCCTTCAAGGCCTTGGTAAGGCTAGTTTGGAATTCAGCCCCCGCAACATTATATGCTTGTTAGATGGGAAAAAAAAATGAAAGTGGTAAAAGCAGCTATTCTGCTTTCAGATAAGAACGGTGCTCCTTTCAGCAGGAGTAAATCCATAGTTTGCATAAAACAGAAAGAAAAATTGCCTTTTTCCAGGCATTTGACTTCTTCACCATGGAAGAACATAGGTAAAATTTGACTGTAGACTTTCGTGTTCTCAAAGATCCTTAAACTACTTGTTGAGCAGTTCGAGTGCTCTCCAAACAGAGTAACTCCCATGTGTCTAAATAAGTATCGTGTTATCTGGAACCTCTTTACTTTTCCTCAGCAAGGTTATCATTTGTTGGCAATGTTGATTATTTCAGGTGGCTGCCAGCCCATTGAAAATCTCTCTTGCTATAAGGCTTGCACCTGTTTAGAAAAAAAAAAAAAAAAAATCTGTTTTAAGTTTCCATTATGGACAAAGCATACAGTAATTTCCCACTTAAACTCTTGGGTAAACACTCTGTTCCAGCCTAACCCCAGGTAACCTGTGTTTTTATAATGACCAGCTTAACCTTTACTTTGCTCCACTATGTGTAGCAAATCTACTTGTATTCATTTAAAAGCAGTTTAGCAGGAATCTGTGAGGAGACATTACTGAGACCTTGATTATTTATTCTGAAGTGGTACAAGAGTATGCTACTCAAAATAGAAAGCACTGTATTAAAAACAGTGATGTGGTTGGTTGTGGGTGTTTGTTTGGGTTTTTTTTTTTTCCCTTCTGGCTGTTGAAAATGTGGTTGCCACATGTCAAAATTACATGGTGTCACGTTGTGATTTTTTTTTTTTAATACATAGTCTTTTCTTTCACAATCAGCTGTTGTTGTCTACTGATGAAACCTGACAACATGTCAGGAAAAACTTATCAGTTTAGCAAGAATTACACTGCTTCTGGTAAAGAATATCATATAGGGAAAGGAAAAGCATTAATTTATTTTTTTGTAATACTTGCTTTGGTGGTTAAATCCAGAGGACTAGACATCCCTAGAGAGTGATTCTGCTAAAATGATTTCTAGGTTTCTGCAGATAGCTGTGAAAAGCAAAATACGCTATATTCAAATGTTAGTATATTCCTGTAGTCTTGCTAACTAAGGAGCTAAGTGAGAAAATTAAAATTCTTGTCTAGTCAGGGAAAATTAAGAAAAAAATTCTGAATGTTGGGAAGGATTATCCTGAGGAATAGGTGTCTATTCAATTCAGTGTTTCCCTGTTAAGTCACTGGATTAAAAAACCTCTATTGCTTCTAGAACTGAAATGGGCAACTTAAATGCCTTTTTTTTTTTTTTTTGCATGATTTGGTACAGTTGCACATCCTAATACGAGTTTAAAATGACTGACTGACTTTGCCCCTAAAAAGTTCTTAAAAATTAAAAATACCATCTAGAAAAGGCTTATTTGTCATGTGTATTGTTTGGTATTTGTGCGCAAATTAGTTGAACAGACTATTCTCATAATAAGCAGTAATTCAATTGCAAGGTTTTAAAGGCAACAAGCAGAAGTCTGAGGACACCAAATGTTGCTAAGAATTTATGCATAGGAAGTAGAAACTCCAGATTTTTCTATTGAGTTTCTTCTACATAATTCTGCTCCTCACTTCTTCTCATCTTCCGAGAGGCCAATTCCCCCGCTCTGCTCTCAGCCTGTGGTGTGTTTCACCACACCAGAACAACCCAACACTGTTAGGATACATAAAGAGTAAAGGAGTTCTGGTAGACTACAGTGCTACATTTGGAAAATTTTGTGGATTTTATTGTAAAAGTGGAGATGGATAGCAACAGACCTTGTTGTAGCCTTTTTCTTCCTAGATAGAACAACTTTGTGTGAAAATGTTAATTTTGCCCTTCAAAGCAGCTAGAGAAAAAGGAATAGTTTGATCAGCCACTTTGTCCTGAATAGATTTAAGCTGCAAGCCCTTGCTATAAGGCATGTGATCCAGTTTTACCCTTTTTTTTTTTCTTTATTTTCACTCTTCTGTTGGCCATCTCCAGTCCATCATTACGCTTTATTCATTTTATTTAGTTAGGTATCTTTGAAGTGTGCATACCCTAGTATTGTATATGGTATTCCAGGAGCGTCACTGACATTGCTAATAATTTCACAGGTAATACTGTAAGGACCACCATTGCTCACCTTGCCTCTTCTCCATACCTACCCAGTATTGCCTCATTTGTCTACTTAAAGATTGCAGTGGTCTGTTTGGCCCTGTCATGATACTGGAAGCTTACAATGATTGTCATCCATGGCTGCCTCACTCTTCTTCCTCACTGTCAGCCACTGCGTAGTTCTCCCCCATCTCCTCTTTGCTGGTGCTGAATTTCCACGTTGAGTAAGCACCATCTGCAGTCTGTATTTCTTAATATTTTTGTTTGTTTTGTCTGCATTGAAACATAAAAAGTAGCACAATAGTAGATATAACCTATCTTAGTTAGCTATTTTAATTTATTTCAGATGAGTGATGTTCTCTTAAAAGTGCCATTTTCTGTGCCTTCATAGTCCGTTTTGAAGAACTGGATTTGCTCTGGCTCACCCTTTGCCTGAGAAATAAGCCAAGTCAGATGTGGAGTTTGGGTTCTGTAAACTTGCAGTTGGTGTGGGCTGACAAATCATGTTGCCTAGACCTACACAAGAGGCTGTTTGACATAATCTGGCAGTTTAAAAAAACATTTTTCTTTTTCCTAGTGCAAAGGCAGTTTTATTTAGGGCATGCAGAGGCTCAGTGATGCTGGAAGTCTGCCGTGCTCAAAGGCGACCTGTGGAGTTTTGTCAGAATCCTGACCGGGGTGAAAAACTAGTTTGTCTTTTCCCTTGTGGTGCAATTCTTCTGCTCCGGTTAGCTGTCAGCTCTCTTGAGCGTTTGGTTTAGCCCGCTCAACAATGGATCCAAGTGCACAAGAACAGTACTGCAGGGAAGAAAACCTGGATATTTTCCTCCTCTTTAGATGGCTGTTGCTGAAGAATCTTGCCAGCTCTTACATGGCTTAAACAGTGACGAGTCCTTAGAGCAGAGGAGTAGGTTTCAGTTTTGCTGGACTTACCTATTGTGTGATTGGAGTGTGTCTTGTGTTTGAATTTACACTTCCGGAAATAAAAATAGGCTTTTAAAAAGTTGTGGGAAATAGAAGACCCGTATTGACGTAAAGGGCAGCAGCATCTAGCTCTGCAGGCCTTGACTTGTGTCTAAGGGTATTTAGCTGGTGATGCTTAGCATCTCTGCTGGTTTAAAAGCTGTGCTTCCTTGAGGCAGAGACAAAAAGAAGCTAGTTAGAAGCAGGCTGTTATTACAGAGATTTCCCTCCCCCTCCCCAGTTGCAACCTTTCAGAAATATTTTACGTTTGGGACTTGATCTGGGGAGGCTTTCCTCTTCCCTCTCTCAAGCTTTTGTATGTGTTCAGATTTGATGTGACATCTGGGCACGGTGGAGAGGAAGTGGGGGGTAGGGAGAAACACTGAAGTTTCTTATCCCGCTTGTGCATAATTAAGGAGCATGCCTCCTGGGAAAGGGGAATAAAGGCACCCCAGGTCCTGCCACGAATTACATGACTTACTGCTGGACCGAAAGTGGGCTTGACAGTTGCAGTAATAGCCCACCTACCGACGGGAGAGTCGAAGGCTCTCCTCCCATCGCTCCCAACATGAGACCACACTACAAGGATCCGCTCTTCCTCCCTGGGGAAGGACAGAGTCCGTGCTCACAGCAAGGCATTGCGGGCAGAGGCTTGTGCCCAGAGGACAAGGCAGCCTGCGCTGAATGATGTCTTACGACGTGGAAAATGTCCCCAAGTGCTGTGTTTGAGGAGGTGGGGGAAGTTATTACAAAGTGTGAAGCTTGGCCTAATGATGGCATCCCGATGTGGGGTTATTGTTTGAAGATGGAAAATGCAAGTAGTTCAGATTTCATTACAGGAACTGTCAGAGATTTTGTGGTTTGGAAAGATAAGAAAGTCTGTGACAGCAACAAAATGCCACATATCAATCAGAGTCTTGGCAGCGGATTACAGCTCTCAATTGAACACAAAACTGGAAATGCCAAATTCTCCAGCGTTTATTGTCTCCCTGTGTGCAAACATTGTACAATATAAGAGTGAAATATGTTACAACTTAATAGATTGCTACTATGTGTTTGTAGAGTGTATGTTATAGAAATCTACAAATCTGCTACCCTTTGTTGCAGCAGAAGGGGAGGGCAGGGAAGTACAAATGAGAGTGCAAGGCAAAAAGAATAAAAAGAGGGTGAGAAAGGGAGACTCCATGAGAAAAATGACACATGTGGTGCAATCCATCTTTTTTTAATTTGTTATTTATGGTCAAATTTGCAAAATCTTACTGAGCACACCATGGTGGTCCTTGGTTTATACTGGTAGAACACAATGTATATATCTGCTAATTCAGAGAATGCGATCGAGACTATAGATAACGAAACACTAGCTCCTTTACTTCATAGTTTGATACAAAGACGTTATTGAAAGTTTATGATTTATTTCTTCAGCACTTAACAAGAAAGAAGTTTAACAGCTGCATTTGGAAACACAGAATTTAACATATTGGCTTTCCCCCTCCCTTTTTTTCTTTTTTTTTTCTTTTTTTTTTTCTTTTTTTTTTCTTTTTCCCTCCAGGTGCTCAATACTTGCGTGTAGTGCTTATGTGGCTCTGGCTTTGGGTGATAACCTTATGGCATTGAATCACGCAGATAAACTTCTTCAGCAACCAAAGCTGTCAGGGTCTCTTAAGTAAGTCTGATGTGGTCATTTCTTCTTTCTCAGCCCTGCTTTTTGCTGGAGAGTTCTGAGTTGAAGCTTCCAATGTCTGTAGCTGCTTGCCAATTCTGTATCTGATGCAAAGAATTGCTTGGCCCGCTCCTGTTCTTGTTGAAGCCCTGACTAAATGTTCATTGACACGCAGGAACGTGAGTCCCCTCGTTTGGGTATGAATCCCACGTAATTCGGAATCTATCACTGCTTTTGTTGCTACTTGTTAATCTCAAGCTATGGGTCCCATGCAGTGGCAGGACTGTCAGGTCCCTGTCCTGGTTCACTGTGGGGCTGTGTTGGCACAGCACAAGGGGCAGGAATGAGCAGCTAGGGGTGGACAAGATCAGCCCAAGCCAGCGTGCTTGCTGAAAGCTCGCTTGTGAAACTGCAGCCTCGGAGGGAAAGTTTTGCTCAGTCACCAGGGTGCCAGATCTTGGGTGTGCAGGACTGTCACTTAACCTGCTGCTGCTGCTTATATAGGTTCCATTCTTTAGTTTCTCTTTTCCAGTTCTCATTTGACACTGTATTTTTTTGAAAGATATTCAAAGCTCATTCTGTTTCTACCCACCAGTTCTTATACATCTCTGCAAATCCGAAAAAGGTAGCTTTAGCGCCATCCTTCTGACCTTGTTTGTGCATTTAATTCCTATGTCATACACAGGATAAAATTTAGTAGAGGTTTTTATGGTAGTAATGTAATTTTCAAAACTGGTGATGTACTTGGGGAAAGCATGCTAACTTGTGCTTATTTTTATATGTTGGCAACATACTCTAAAATGGTCCATGCCAATTAAATTCTTTGGCTCCCATGCTTCAAACTACTGCAGAAGCTTATCTTTTTGCGCAGTCATTGTATAAGCAAGATATTAGAGGAGTTTGCAAGGTAACACATAATGTTGTGAAGGCAGTGTTACCATTATGTAATGCAAGAAATGCTAGATGACCGGTTTTTGCAAAGACAGAGCACCGTATATCTTGGTCCCAGGAAACTAGGCTTTTGTGCAGATCGGGAATATTGAACTGTTCCTGTTTTCTTAAGTGAAATAAGTTACATGTAGAAAGTTACATTTGCTTTATCAGATCTAAGTTGCAGAAATTATTTTGGATGATTGGCTGATATTTTACCTGATGTTTTGTAATTCATTACGACGAACTATACAGTCACTTTGAAGCGTACTGTATACAGCTGCGTAAAACAAGCGTGAACTTTTTTGCCCAACTTTTGCTTCAGATTAAATATTTGCAAGCTAACTATGCTCTCGATCAGCAGGATTCCTTCTGTTCCAAAGTTGAAAAGGAAAGCTGCTGATTAGCTGAGCTGAACTACAAGTGTCAAACATCAGACTTGCTTAATATTTTTACAAAACCTGCAGTTGGAAGGGTGTTTGTGCCTCATGGACAGGCCCGTACAGTTGCTGTCCTTAGAAATGCAGCCATCTTGCAGAATTAGTTTGATATTTATTGAATGTAAACTCGCTTAACACCTCAAGTTATAGATGTGTCCATATCCTGGGGTGTTTTTGTAAGAATTCCTTTTTTAATTCTCTGAGATAAAGCCATACCAAGGTACTGTCTTTCTGGAATGGCAATTCCAGAATAATGAATTGTCATTACTCAGGTGCAGATTTTTTTCACAACATTAGTGCCTACAAGCAGTAAATGGCAGAACTAGGTATTATGACAATACTTTATAACCAAGGTAACTTCCATGCAAATGTTTCAAGTATTAATTTTTCATGTGCTTGCATTAAAAACTGCATTTAGTTTGTTTTACATAACAAATTGTGGGGGTTGTTATGCTGACATTTGTACCTAACTCCTTGCTGTTGTAGGTTTCTGGGGCATTTGTATGCAGCAGAAGCTCTGATCTCTCTAGACAGAATATCTGATGCCATCACTCACTTGAACCCCGAGAACGTCACTGATGTTTCCCTTGGGATCTCTTCAAATGAGCAGGATCAAGGTTAATGAGTCCACACTTCATTAGAACTGGTTATGCTTTCAGCTGCCTTCCTGCTGTAACTTGCTATATACAAATATAATGATGATTAAGACATCTTGTTTTAAGACCGTAGGTTGTTTGGAGGTTTTTTGTTTGTGTTTTTGTTGTTGTGTTTTTGTTTTCCTGGCTTTAGTTCTTACTTTGTGTTTGGTTTGTCTTTTGCATGTTTGTCATCTCTTTTGAAGTGGCTAATTCTGTAACATAAATAGGACTGTATATTGTAGTGTTTTGGCTCGTTTGAAGGTAACTTTTGAAAGCTGCTTTTGTTAAGTGTGCAATTATGGTTAAGTTTGGGCTTCATACCTTCTCTTCCAGCTTTTTAGTCTCTAAATCAGGCTTTGGAGTACCAGTGAAGTCTACTTAGTGCATTTGGTGAGAGATAAGAGCGGGGAGAATTTAGTTAATCTGTATCTTAATCTTCTTGCAGCGCTTCCAGTTGGGAGTGTGTATTTTGTAAAAGAAAAATACTTCAGAGCCCATCTGTATAGTTAAGTCTACAGCAGCTCTGATTTCAGTGACATGTCTGCAGTTTAAACTTCACTGTACTCGTCTGCAAATCTAAAAGCAAAACATTGAAAATAGGAAGTCTTAAGTGGTGTAAACTCTTGAGCAAACCGATATGTTTTCCCTCTTTAATGTCAGACCATGAAGAAAGAAGCAAATTTGTATCTTTTAAAGCTTATTACAAAATAGTACAAAAAGCTCATGGAACATGATGGGTTTTGTGTTGTTTTGTTTTTGTTTTTTTTTTTCTTTGTAGGGTCTGACAAAGGAGAGAATGAGGCGATGGAATCTTGTAAGTACCAGCCACCATATTCAGCAGAGTATAGGAACTTACTCGGCCAATTTGGAATAAAAGTGTAAGAGAAAAAAGAAATTTTTTTTTTTTAATTGCAGCTGGCAAGCAGACCCCACAGTGTTATCCTAGTTCAGTCACATCTGCACGAACAATGATGTTGTTTAACCTTGGAAGTGCTTACTGCTTGAGGAGTGAATATGACAAAGCTCGAAAGTGTCTTCATCAGGTATGGAAAACGATCTCAAGACAGCTTTAGGGACAAATGTACTTCCTTCAAAGTGCCATTTAGATCACAGCAAATCTTGGTGATTTCACAGCCCAGGCTTATTTGCAGACTTTGCTGAGATGGCAGCTCTCTTCTGTCTTTATGAACCAACCTATATTAGTAACAAAAAATAAAGGAAATCCAAATTTGTTACTTGTGTAAATAGTTCAATACCACTATGTGAAGCATTTTTTTCCCTAGATAGTATCGGAACAGTGGAATGTGACTAGGAAGCCATGTCACTTTTTCTAAGGTGTTTTGTTTTGTTTTTAAATGGTCCAATAGTAATTGTTATATTTCAGAGGAGAAAGTTTTTGAGGGCCTTGAGTTTACTTCTCTCTGATCAGTTAATAACTCACCATCTAGGCTGTTAACTTTAGGGCTGCGAGAACAAACTACAGTTCTGCTGGAGATATGTTTCTTGCCTGCCTCTTGCCCCAAGAATTCTCAAGTACGGCTTTTGAAACTCTCCATCTTCACTTAGCCTGTGTCAGTCAGTCCTTCTTATGGCTGGGACCGATCTCTTTCAATGATATGTTTGTCTCTTTTTGCAGCCATTCCTGTCTGTCACGAAGACTAATCAAATGCATTGTCAATCTGCAAACTGAAACAGCGGTCTTCCAAATTACTTCGTAGTAGTTGTATAGGTGAACAGGTTCAACTTCTGTGAAGTTTTCCACTGCTTAAGGCTGTTGTCTTGCATTTTTTTTCCTCCTGAGGCCTCTTAGGATTGGGCAGGTGTCTGTGCTTGGGCGCTGTAGCATGTGTATAAAGCCCAAAGGAGCGTAAGGCCATCTGTGGATGTAAAGAATAGTAGGTCTCTGCATCTGCGATAAATCCAGTGCTTTTGGGAAGCCTCACACGTTATTTTGTATGCACACATTATTTATTCTGTGCGTGCAGTTGCATTGTATGAGGGGGAGCAACAGAGAGCACATATCCTTCACTGAAATGAGATGCGTGGCTCCCATGGCTAGTGGGGTCCCAAGGAGCGACAGAATAAAGGCCAAAAAAGTATTACAAAGTGTTTAACTTATGAGTGAGATTCTAGGTTTATTTCCTGAAATGCTGAGGCATTTGAGGTAATTGCTGAAAACTGCTTGTTAAGGTAGCTTTAAAATTGGATAATTACCAGTTGTCTATTCTGAAGAGCACCTGAGAAAGGCTTCCTAAAACAACAAAACTTACGTGGCGGTTCAGAGTTCCTGAGCCAGAGTGATACAGGGTGCTTGCAGAGACTAACCTTTGCATAAAGGGAGAAGGCAAGGACTGGTGAACAGGGTATTTCCAGAACTTGGCTGTGGTGGGTCTTTTGGGGTGGGGGGGTTTGTGGGGTTTTCTGTTTGTTTGTTTTGGCATTTTGGTTTTTTAAGGACTGAGGGAAGTGATTTCCTTTGTGTTTCAGTCTTCCTAATTCTTACATTCCCTACTTCCTACCACGCTATAAGGAGAGTTCAGATTCTGGATTATGGGGTGCAGATTATAGAGGGACGAGAAGGGTCCTCTGTTATCGGTGGTCAAACTGTGTCCCCAGTATGAGCTCCTGGTGAGATCAGGTCTGTCAGGAGCTGCTCACTCCCTCTCTGTCAGAAGAACAGACCCCATGTTACTACTGGCCGTTGAATCTTGAACTGCCAGATGTGAAACACTGTGTAGAACGGTTTCTTTGTGGTTTAGTGGATGGCCAGATCAGCTGATCTGTATTTAGCTTGTTAACTAAGTGGTTTCTTCTGAGGGAGCATCTCCACCATCTGTTTCTTGTAAAAAGATGCAGATACCAGGTACCACAACCATGTATCCCTGCAGCAAATCATCTTCTTGCACCCATTTTTGATACAGAATCAGTCCTGTTACCTTGTCGTCATTTGTGCACGTGTCCTCTCTTTCTCAGGAAATGGATCGATTTACAATGTAATTGTACAAATTTATAGAGTCAAATGTGCATTTTCCCCACCCTCTGGACTGGGCACTTATAGAAAATGTGGACTTGCAGGATTCAGTCTTACTGAGATCGTGGGAGTCATCCTTGTACTAGGATTATCAAATGTTCACATTTGAAATGTAGTTGAAAATAGTAAGTTTCAGAGGTTGGGACAGAAATTCCTTCTTATTTGTCATTTTTCTTTCTGTTCATTCATTCTGGGCATTACCATGCAGAACCACTGTTGAGGTACTTAAATACCAGTATGATGATGATATTCAGTGACCTTGGAAGAGGGAAGGCAAAGGATAAGGAGGAGGGAAATAATATTTTCCTTTCAAAGGCCTGGTAGCCTGCTCTCCCCACGCCTTGCTTTCTCCACCCCTTTCCCACTAAGATGTAAAAGTGCAGAGGGCCCTTCTGTTTGAACTGAAGGGAATGAGAAGCGGAGTCTGGTGATACATGGTGAGACTCTGGGCGTAGAAGCTGGTGAGACAGAAAGCAGGGACCTGTCTGGGACGTCTGGAGGCAGTTGGGCAGAGCCGTGTTGTTCTGGAGGCTCTCAGCTCAGGACACCTCTCAGGTGGAGCACAGGGACCTTAAAAGCCAAATTAAATCAATGGCACGTGCCCAGTGTGCTGTAGATCAAGAGTAGCGAGTTGGATCCGGAGCTAACATAGAAGACAGCTTCATTGACTTCATAGCTGAAAAATATTTGTATATGGAAAGGTAATGAATGATCCTTGTTAACTTTGTATTCTGAACTTTGGAGCAGCGGAGGTTACCTTCTTCACCTGTCGTCTCACCAGGAAAACACAGTAGATGATTGGCCCAAGAATTACAGACTCATATTAACCTGAGTATACAGTAGATGGTGCTGCTAATTAGCGTGAAACAATCTCGCAAGGCAGATAATCTTTCAGTCTCTCCTCGCATGCATAAACCTAATAGAGTGCGTTAGTTTGGAAAATCATATCTTAGTTTATGAATTGTTATTTGTTTTTGTTAGCTAAGATGATGGGAACAGTCTTGTCAAGAGGCGCTTGCTTTGAGCTGGATGTTTCTCTTAAGCACTTTCTCTCCCCACCCCTTTCTTCTTTTTCAATAAGGCTGCTTCACTGATCCACCCCAAAGAGATCCCTCCAGAGGCTATTCTGCTGGCTGTATATCTTGAATTACAGAATGGTAAGGAATTGATTTTTTTTTTTTTTCCCCCAACATTAAAATCCCTCATTTAACACGTAAGCTGCAATGGTGAATGTAACTTGGTATTTTTAACATTTTGGAATTTGCCTTGAAGTTTACAGCTAGCCCTCATAGGCAAAATGTGAAAACAAATTCTTAAGTTTTGAAATGTTCTGTCGACCTAGATTTGGGATACAAGGGGAGGAGGGCGGTTGTCATCATTCCTAGTCTTCATAGAGTTGTGTCAGTATTTTGAATGACACCCTTTAGGCCTTGTCTCCATTTTACGCTGCTATGGATCCATGTGTCCGCACCTTTGTTTCCATTGTTTATTGCAGTCCTGTTCTTATGCACTCCAGACTTCCTAAACATTCATTTTCTGAGCTGAAATCTTACATACTTTGTGCAGAAATTGGCAGTCTTGGATAGGCTCAGTAAAACCCTTGATGAGGCTCATACTATAAAGAGGGCTTGAAAGGCTTTTCACTAAAAGACAACTGTAATCCAGGGTTCCCAAAGAAGCCATGTCAACGGCTACGTTGCAAGTACATTAACAAAGCTTTGTAATATTGATAACTCGCTCTTCCAAAATCCTTCCTTTTGAAGGTTCGCTGTGTTTGCAGGGGAAAAAACCTCTACATAATGGGGCAACTGGAAAGATAGATTGCACTTGAATTCTGCAGCGTGCACAGACTGGTGCAGCTGCACCAGTGAAGCTGTCATGGTTGCAGGCCTGCGCCCCTTGGGGCTCAATATCCGAGTGTTGTGAAATGTTCAGTGTGCCTCTTCCCCTTGAGTTGTCTTGCGTTGCAGGCAGGCAGAGGACTTGAGCATTTGTATTCAGAATTGAGACTTCTACAAGACTTTTCTTATAAAGATGTTTCTAAGTTGGAATTTCAGAAACCTTTCTGCAACAAAGTACAGAGCAGAAGAGAGTAGAAAGTGGGATTTACGTCTCTCACCCCTTTCTAAGTATAGAACCAAAAGGAGCTAAAAACATTTTTTGTTCTATAAATGGCAACAAAATGGTGCATCTCTTCTGAAACTAAAACTTTTAGTGACAGAAAAGTGTTTGGTAAGAGGGAGAAATGTTCTTGTCAGAACATAGCAGGTTTTCTCCTACAACTTTATAGGTTTAATTTTTAACAGAGAATATTTCCATTTATCTTGGTATTTATTTGATAGGCCATGCATACAGTTGAAAATCAGATTTCTTGGTTTAAAAACATGGTTTATATACGCCCTTAACATTTGCTTTACTGTCTGTAATGTCACAGTGTGAGGGCACTCTGGGTGAGATCTAGAGCTGCACTGCGCGGGTGGGAGAGAGAAGAGGAGCCCTTCAGGGATTTAGAAGGTGCTCTGGCATCTTCCAGCTCTGAGACAAAAGCTCCACGTCTCCAGCTAAGCAATACCCTTGTTTCACATTTACGGAATACTTTTAATGTCCTTGTCAGCATTTCACTGAATTGGAAGACCACTAGTGTACGCGGCCTGGGCCCGGGGCTGGCTGCTTGTTCTGCCAACAGTGAGTCCTAAGTTGTACAAAGGTACTTTTTTTTTTTTTTTTTTTTTTTTTTAAAATCAAAATTTGTCTTGTAGGTAACACGCAGCTGGCACTGCAGATCATCAAGAGAAACCAGCTTCTCCCTTCTGTGAAAACACTCTCCGACATGCGGAAGAAGCCTGTTTTTCAGCCAGTCCACTCGCTCCAGCCCATTCAGATGCCAGCTTTCACCACTGTTCAAAGGAAGTGAGGTTGTGCTGCAACCTGCTGCTGCCCTGCCCAGGAGGGCTTGGGATTTTGTATATTTTTTTAACCTAGGACACCCACATACCCCAATTGCTGGAGTGTGTTCATTTATGTAAATTTTTAATAAAATGTGTAAACAAAAAAGGTGTGCTTGGAGGTGTTTGTAAAGGTTCTTTCAAAGGAAGAGAGGTTGGTATCTGTTTTGAATGTGAGTGGCAGTTTACTTACCAAAAAGAACTGGTTAACCAAAAGTGTGTAATTCAGCGCTTTTTGAAGAGAAGATATGGGAGGGAAGTGACTGGAAGGAGAATACCATTTACCTGAAGTCCTGCTGAAATAGCAGTTGTGTGGTGTAGGGTCTATGGCTGCTGGGTTTTGACATGTGAGCTATGGTTACTGTTCCTCAAAGAAGAGGCTTTTGCCTAACTTTGCTATGGGTTATGTTGCCTGTGGTTATCTTGTTAAGGTTATTTTAAGTGCAAATAGCACAGCGTCAGTGTTAACAGGGCAAGGCCCTAGTGCCCACTGTTAGCAGTGTCTTTCAAATATCCTTCTCATCCTTAAAACTGGCAGCTGTGGGTTAGCAGGTCACAGGAGCTACGAGGTTGCGGTGTGAGGACACACTAAGGCCTTTAACAGCCCTCAGTGTTGCACTGCAGCACCCTGGCACGGAGCAGTGCCTTGTCATGAGTTTGTACATCATTAGTACAAGCCACCCTTGCAAAAAAGCCAGTCTGTGCCTCTTTCCAGTTGATGGCAGACTCTTAGTGTGAGGGAGAGGGAGCCGGTGCTGAGTCTTGTGACCAGGGTGCATCTGCAGTCTCGCAATGTGCTACAGGGTGCGACTGAGCTGGTTGGTAAGTGGCCCCTTCTGCTGCCTGCAGGCTGCAGTGCCTCTCTGCTGTAAAGTAGAGGGGCTCTGCCTGCTTCTCCTGCCTCATGGGCTCAGGAGGCGGCAAGAGCCAAAAGGCAGTTTGCTAAAACAGGAAAGGTGCAAGAGCTGACAAAACCAGGTACGGCTGCTAAACCTTTGTCAGTGCAGCAAGGTTGGGCGGGCAATGGTTGCAGCAGGCCGTGGGTGCTCTGGAGGGACCAGTGCTGGGGAACACTTGCTTTAGCTGGATGGTGGTGGGTTGTGTTGGGATTTTTTTCGTGAGTGTTGTTTTTTCTTCTCCTGGTTTTCCTTTGTCCTAAAGGAAGGTGTAATGGTGCAGGTACAGTGGAAGAGTGCCTGGCTGTAAGAAAAAGGATTATTTTTGGGGTGGTGAGGGTTTTTTTGAAATGCAGTTTCCATTTTGGAGAAATACTGCTTTATTTCAAGTGTTTTTGCTCAAACCAAGAGGCTGTAAGAAAGCAGCCCTCTGGTTACTTATTGTGAGCATAGAAGAGATGAGCCAAACTGCCTTGGGACTTAATCCAGGCGTAAGATAATCAGAGCCCAGCATGGAACACAGCATCTCCCCTCCCTTCCCCTCCCGGGCTGGTTTGTGTCGTTTCAGCTCTTCTGAGACTTTGCCCAGATATCGCCAGGGCAGAGCTGGGCTAACACCTTACCGTCCCATGCTGCTGGCACTGCGCTATGCCTCCAGCCACCGCCCCAAAGGTCACACTTTCAAGTGGCCACCTGAGAGGCAGGGCCTGCTCTCAGTAACTTGAGCAGGAGGTAGTCCAGATGGCCTGGGTTTGCCCCCAAGACCTTGAACAAACAGCCACAACTGACAGAAGAAGACGAGTAAGTTTATTAAACGATGTGCAAGTTAGTTGTAGAATGAGTACAAGTGTGTGTCCTGCCATTGTGAGGCAGAAAGCTTGAGAATTGCTACTCCCTCTTCTGCGAAGTCACTGGCTTTGCTCCTTTTCAAGGCTTTCATTGTAATGACCAAGTAGCTGTCATTTTCAATAACTTCCCTATTGCTGTAGGAGGTGGCACCCACTCTGTCCCGAGGTAGGGGCAAGCAGTTTAAAAGTATTAGGAATAAAAAAACCAGGAAAAAGCATGTAGCGCTCACCTTTCTGAAAGAAGGGAGAAAGGGAGCTGATACAGCCCTCAAGTCAAAGTAGATTGACTGATGAACTACAAAAAGGTTAAAGATGCTCCCTGTGTGGTCCCGGGCCCTGAATAGAGAAGATTCTTCTCTGCCCTTCCCTGCCCCCCCAGGAATGCGGGGCATTCACATGCAAAAGATGCTAAGGCCTTGCTCCAGCAGTGCCAGCTCCACCCGGAGGCACCCAGCGCTCCCCCCCGGGCCACTGAAGGATGCAGTTGTTCCCCAGATGCCGCACATCTCACAGCTGCATTTGCATGCGAGGCAGAAGCGTTCAGCCCCAGCTCTCCCCTCACAAAGACTCCTCTTCTGCCCTAAGGCGGCTGCAGCGACCAAAGCAGCTCTGGGATTTTTCCCCCCCTGCCTGTAGCACTGCTACTTGAAGAGAGGGGTGAGCAGTGGTGACTTTCAGCTGCTGGGTTGTGTAATTTTACCGTTAACAGAGGTGAAAAATAAATATCAAACACATCTAGGAAGGGAGCAGTCAAGGACCTGTCTCCCTCTCTGGCACTGGCATAGAGTCACAGGCCACTTTTGCCTTCTCCCTCGGTTGCTTTTAGGCTCTGATAGTAAAGAAGTGAAGGTCAAGTAAAACTGCAGTAAAAGCAGTGGGAGCAGGAGCACAGGCTAGGCTGCATGTTAAGTTAATAAAGTCAATCATGCATATTAGTTTGGTTTTGTCTCCTCCTGCCCTCCCCTTGCCTCACCCCTGCAGTCGGGTTACACTCACCTTCCCCCCAGGCACTGTAAGTGGAGGTAGCCCTGTTGCCATCTCAGCCTCCTTACCCACGTGCCAGCAGGGACTCAGACCTAAAGATTTTGGCAAGAAAGTGGATGACAGTGACCACGGCTGTGGTGCAAGAACTATGCAGCACTTGTTCAGCAGTGGCCAGAGCCATTTATTTCATGGTGCTCAATGAGCTTCCAGGTTTTGGTTGTCTTCACAGAGAGAGCACAGAGAAGCCAAGGGAATACAGACAACGTACCACACAAAGCTGGTAATCTTGAAACTCAACCTGAGCAGCCTTTTCCCCCTCCTTCACAGGGTCTTCTCCCTCCCTCCTTTCAAGTGATCTCTGTACTGCTGACACACTGCCAGCTGCCCCAGCAGGGAGAACAAGCGATGGTCAAGGATTGTGATGGATAGAGCACAGCATGGTGCTGAGCAGTCCTGCGGTTGTACACAGCTGGGGCCAGAAAGCATTTCAGCTTTGAAGAGACTGGAATCCACCTCCACTTCTACCCCCGCTGGGAATTCAGGCAGTGGCCTTAATTCTCAAGCCTTACTTGCTGAAGAGCAGCTCCCCCGTTTCTCTTCAAACCTTTTCCAAAGTAGTAAGGCAAAAGAGCACCTTTTCTGCTTACCCAACTTCTGTTGGCAGTCTGCTGCTCTGCAAGATGCCCGACACACTGCGAAATGCTCTGGTGGCTTTCCTTTACACTACCACTCAGAAAAAGCATTCCGTTCACCATTGCAAAGGTGAAGAAATGGAAGCCTAAGAAATGGACCTAACAAGGTTAAACCTGGACCTTTCTGGCAAAACTGCGTGGAGTACAGGTGGTGAGTCCAGCATCAAAGCCATTTCCTCCAGTTATGACAGTGAGGCTGTTTGTTTTTTTTTTTTAATAGACCAGACAACTAAGAGTTTGACACTGCATCAAAACTACTATTTAAAAACAAAACATAAACAAACCCAAACCCACACTTCTCTCCATAGCACCCCAACACTTGTCCTCTCACCTTTCAAAACAGGTGCCTCTGGTTAAAGTTTTCAGTAGTTACCACCTGGAGGCAGCCAGGTCCAAATCCAGGCAACAGCTTTTTCTTTTTTTTTTTTTTTGCATCCTGACAGAAGAGAAGGCTTTGGCTGGGTAATACAGAAACACACATACACGGATTTGCCATGAAAAAAACTCCTCACATTTATTTGATTAAACAAAAATAAAATAAACTGCATAGGAACATTTTAAAGTCCAGAGAGACACTGACTTTGTTTTAAGGCTGCCAGTAGCTGATACATCGTCTCCTTGCTACATCCTTCAGCCTTCCCTATGGACCACAAAGATACATTCAGAAGCCTCCATTAACACAAGGGTTCTAACATTTTGCTCACTTATTCTACGTAAAAGTTTGCACATAACCTGTCATGCTTTCTTCTCTGTGGTACTCAACATCTGACATTTAAAAATGTCACTTTTTGTCCAAGTAGAAATGTGATGCCCGTTTTGGAGCATGGAAGTTCTTGTCACAGCCTGTTCCATTATCAATTAGATATAAAAGCTCTGAGCAGCTCATTAAAAGCAGAGCACTGTCTGTCCTGCTGAGGAATTTTTATTATTATTAGGAGAGCAGCATGATTAATCACTAAAGTAGAAGAGAAACAACTCCAACGGAAAACTACAAACCCAAATGACTCAAGATGCCCAGGATCCAAGGACTGACAAAATCATTCTGGATCCCGATGCAAACCTGCACAGAGGCAACGCTACTTATATACTGGTAATGAAGTTCTATAAGATGGGGCCATACGTCTACAGTCAATTAAATGAGGGGAGAAAAATGCACGTTTGGGACATCAGTTTCATGTGGATGACCTCCGTTTTGTTCAAGGCGTCCAATTTCTACTGGGCTTAAATTGCAGGCAGTGCGTCCAACACCCTCACTACTCCAACCAATTGTGCACGAACCAAGCAGTGCATGACAGGTAATGCACAGTACAAACAAGAGTCACGTACAGTAAGAAACCCCCACCAACTCAGGTGACTAAGCACACCTTACAAACTAGTTAAAAACTTTTTAGTCATTTTAGAAAAGAAACTAAAAACAAAACCCAGAAACAGATGTCTCTCCCTCTGAAGGAAAAACTACTACATTGTCTGAAAAGTACTCTACAAACCTATAAAAGGATTTTTTTTTTTTTAAACTAGTCTGGTAGTTCAAAAGGAAGCTACTTAACTACATCACTACACAGACACTTAACATTCAGTCAGTAAGGCTCTATGAAAAGAGCTTAAAAAATTATCTACCTGAGTTTGTAAGTTGATACAATCATTAATAGAAGGTCTAAGACCATGCAGGTACACAAAGCATTTTTAGAACCATTATTGGTTAAACAATGATGGAAAAAGATGCCAGTCTGGCTCGTTAACCCGTAAGATCACTTAGAGATATCAATGTACATTTTCCACCATAACATTTACCAAACCCAACACAGCCTATCGTTATTAGGGGTCTCCTGTACCCACTTCTGTCACCCCCTAGTATGAGCAGGGGAGGAAAAAAGATTTTTTTTTTTTTTTTTTTTTGGTCAATATAGTAATCTGAAAATGTGCTTCTGCAACTTTACTCCACAGGTAAAACAAGGGGCATGTTGCATGTCACTATTAAAGTTGCATAAAATCCCAACATACGGTTTTAAACTGCCTCTCCTGAGAATGTCTGAACCTAAACTGCCCTCCAGGAATAGGAACTTGGTTGCTTTGTCATGGTGGAAAAAATCCCATTGAGTCAAGAAAGCCGCTAATACAATCACCAAGTCAAAAATAAAATCAGGATCTTATTCCCTTCAAGCATTCGGTATAGCGTTGTGTTTACAGCAATCGTAACATTAGTCTTTCCAAACAGGACATATTTGTAGGCATGCATAAAAGTTTTTCTCTTGTAGAGAGAAGACCTAAAGGTCTTACGGACATAAGAACACTGCAAATGAACATGAAGTATGTCATGTCAGCTAGTAGTGTCATAATACTGAAAAAAGTTTACATTTCCATACTTCGTAGTGAAAACAGAACAAACTCAAAAGTGTTTCAGGTATCTCAAGTCCAGTTTGCCCAAACATTTAGTTTTATTTACAGATTTTCTAGCAAGGGCATCTTAATATTTCCATGGGCAGGCAGCAAAAACAAACAAAAGCAAGCAGTCACCACATTGTACACACTCAGTATCTCCGTTTCAATTAAAATGCTCGTCCAACAGGCAGGATGAATCCTTCCCCCAGGCAGATTCTCAATTACTTCTCAAACCTGTCTGATGCTAAATTGAGGTAGATGATTTACTTCTGCAAAGTGAGGTAGAACTTCAAGAAAAAGATAGTGGCATCTCTAGTTGTGCATTTTGTACCACAGCAAACTGGGTTTCAAACTCCCAAGGACTCAAAGACCAAAGGTACAATATTTGTCTAACGCAAGTACCAGTGTTCATTTTTTATACAGCTCCAAACTGTTTGTCTAAATATCTCTACTTTTAAATACCCTATTACCTTTTGGCACCATTTGGCTTACACTCCTTTAAAAAAATAAACAAAAGACTTTGGCACAATTTTTTTTTTTTTTAACCAGAACTGAACAAAGAAATTTTATGATCAAAGTTATGGCAAGATAAGCCTATAAGCCTGCTCTCCTCAGAAATTAATTTTGGTTTAACTGTAACGTAACAGACTGGGCCCATTTTCCTGCAATTCCAAGGGAATGCCACATCCAAGCGCCTTGTTCTTCTTTCTCCCAACTTGGTTACGTCTGGCCCCAATATGCTTTAGCTTTCAGGTGTTGCCATCCTTCCCTTGCTTTCTTTACAAGTTTAAGGTTTATGGGCTTCCTTAATTAAGTTATATTTCAAAGGTACTAAATAAAAAGGAGTGAATTATCTGAAGGATCTGCATTATCAAGTACTGAGTCTGCTTCAGTTTGCTACTGAAGTTCCTGCTGAAATAGTTCTGAGAAAGGACAAGATTGCTTCATAGGCTGAACCCAAACCAGCCATACTGACTGCTGATAACATTTTGTCAAGCAAAAAGTTTACCAAAAGCCACTAGTTTAACCTGGCATAGTGAAATTCCTTTGGGAGTTCTAGTAGACAGGTCTGTCACCCACATCTGTTGTTCCCCAGTGTCAGAGCTAAGAGAAAGAGGCACAAGCTCACCTCACCCTTCTCCAGGCCATTTCCACTAGTTCAGAAGATTACTCTGAACGCTTGTTCAGTTTGCAATCCAGCTTCAAAGCCTTGCTTTTTCTCTCTGCGCCATGTTATGATACTGGGGCATTAACCTGAGAACGTGCATAGCCTGAGAACACGCGTGGAAAAACAGAGCAAGGTTTCTGAATCTCATTTAAGTATCACTTTTTTAAAAGCCCCTATGGGGCATCTGATGTTGGCATTGTATATTATCGCTACTTATTTTCATTGCATATAAAACACTCCATTTTATAAGCTACACTACCACTTTTCAATGAGACCAAGTGTGCTTAGCACTATCTATGACAAAGATAAGGAATTATTTGGGGTAGCTAAATAGTAGTGTTTTTAAAACGAAAAAGCTCCCCAACACGTGAGGTCAAACATTTGAGGTTTGGTGTGTCAGCAAATCCCACTGAATTAGACAGCAACTTTGAAAGAGTTAAAGTCATTCCTCTTCCTGACAGAGCTGGACTGGGGCTTTGTGCAATGGCTCCATACAAAATCGCAGAGGGCAACTTCAGTGTCTGTCACCTTCTACGTGGTGCAGGCTGGAGAGGGGCAAAAAGGTTTCTGCAGTTCAACACAATCCTGAATGCACACTTAATTTTTTTTTTTTTTTTAATGCCTGGAAAGCAACTCCCTTCTTGTCCTAGAGAAAGGGGGAACCCAACAAACATTAAAAGCACAAGAGCATTTCTAGCATACTCCACCACTGTCAGCCACTCTGGTCAAGATATTAAGAGACCTAGCATTTTTAAGACATGATAGGATAAATGCAAGGACACTGCAAACTAAATATTAAAGCTTTTAAAACCAGTTTTCTTTGGTATCTAGATCTTGCAGGTTATTAGTTTTCACAGCCCAAGTTGCACATAGTTCTTGGACTGAATAATACAAGACAAACATGGACATCTGTCACAACTGTAAGGCCACCCCCAAGAAGGGAGGCGTGTACACAAGCAAAACTTGAAAAAGTTGAAGGTAAACTAGCTTTCTCGCATACCCATATATTGAGTGGCCACACAAATTTAATGACAGACATCTGTATACAAGATTATCCTTTAAAGACTATTTTTAAACCATGCTATCCTAAGATTAAGCCTAACTGAAACACACTGCTTTGAAGAGTTTGCTTCCTTGAGGCTTTGGCTGAAAGGCAGCACAGTTACTTTATCTTATTTAGTTTAGGTGTTTTTCCTCACCCTTCTTTCAAAAGAGGTTTTGCCATCTCATGAATCTGTCTGTCTCTTTCTGGTCCTTTAGTTTAAGCCTCCTCTAAGCAGCAGCTATCTGTCTGCACACATCATCAGGATTTCTAGAAAACCCAGAAAGTTAACACTCCTTGGAGGGGAAAAGCAGCAAGAAGGAAAGTGCACCTTGTGATTTCTCACAAACTTGTAAAGAGCCTTTCAATCTCAGGTCACTTTTTGTGCATGGTGGCTGGCAGAGAGATGAACCCTTTCCTTGGAGGATGGTTAAGGCTCTTCAGACTATGTTCCAGAGATCTTCTCTTGCAAACAGTAAGGTAAATCCCATGGCATTTCCAAGCCTAAGAGTACTGATACACAAATTTTTCCTTCACAGAGACAGAAAAGCCCTCTGTTCCCTACTTTAACCATTCTTGTTTGCCATCAAAGGCCTTATCCAGAGGGTGAAGCAACAGCTCTGTAGAGACCATATCTGCATCAACAGCTAAACTGGAATGCAAGAAATTGAGGAGTAACATCAAATACTTCCAGGGACTCAAAGTCACATTTTGCTAGAGAGATCTCTGTTCTCCCAAAAAGTTTCCACTTGTCAGAAAAGCTTTTTTTATATCCCTGAAAGGGCTCACTTCCCCCTGCCTCCAAGCTTTTAAGGATCATATACATTTATTTTACACAGAATTCTTTGGTACTGCTCTGGAAAAAAGCAGCAAAGTTTCATCTTGATGCAGTTTGCCTTATGCTGGTACTGGTAACTTTTCACTTGGATCTGTAGCAGGAGATACATGGAGCCACAGGCCCACCCCACCCTAAAAACCACAGTAAACCTTCCCAAATTTTTCAGTCCAGCTCTTTGGGGAAGCCAGAAGATGAAAAAAAAAAAAATATTTTTGTCACTGATAGAGTTATTGCAATCCTCTTTAAACACAAAAAAAACCTGTTGACTTCTCCAAAACGCACCCTGAATCTCCAAAGCTGTGCTTATTTCTTACTTTTGGAAAAAGGTACCACTTCTGTTCTAACAAATCCATCAAACGTTATTCCCTTAAAGTCTCTCTACGGGGAGGGGCAAAAAAAAGCTAGTCATTTCACACGAAAGTAAATCAAAAGGGGTTGATTTTCCCTGTTTCAATGCTCCTTGTGACCTCTTCTGTTATCCAGATTAGGCGCACTGATAAAAGAAACAGTAACTTCTTTAAAACTAATTTAGCTTTCAGGTGAAGGGGTAAAAAGAAATACTCAACGACGGGATACATTAAAGGAAGCCTTGCTTTTTTATCTAAACTTTACAACAACGGCACTAAGCCACTAAAATGAACAATTTGGTTTAAACTTAAAGAATTTTTGTGCATTTTCATCAGCTTCACTTTGTGCTGTTGGATTACTGTGTTTCAGAAAAAAATACACAGAAATGCCAAAAAGATGCAAACTTGCTCTTCCCGGCGAGTGAATCCCACTCACTTTCGCAAAACGTTCAAAGCCGTCTGGGAACAAGACGCTGTGCTCACCAGTAAATCAAACACACTGAGGTATAAAAAGGAGAACAGGAAAAAGTTCTCTGCTGCAGCAGCAATTCAAAAAACAAAAAGTCCCCCCTCCCATGTCCCCACCCACAGAACTGCAGTATGGTCAAGAACACAAATTCTCTACAAACACCTACTACCATTTTCTCCATTAAAAAAGTTACATAGAGCCTTTTTTTGGCTTAGTCTACAGAACTCACCACACAAACCACCTAATGTGCACAGCAACACTTGTTTGTGCATGAAACCCCATCGGGGGGGAAGAGGTAAAACGTTCTGAACTGTGAGTGTGTGGGGATAGGGAGAGGGCGAGAAACCGGGGAGGGAAGGGAGGACAATGAGGTAGATAAGAATTTAACTTTACAGGCTCACTCCCTGCAGAAAAGATAAGTACATTCATCTGTAAAAAAATTAAAGATGAGGTAGGTTTGAATTAACGTTGTATTTTTTCATTTTCTCTTAGAAGAATTTCCCTGAGACAGTTTCTTCCCAATTCAAACACAGATTAGAAGACGAGAATTCGATTGTTTCCAAAGTCGACCACAACAATCATGCCATCAGGGGTGACGGCTATACCTGAAGGACGGTCCATCTGACCAAAGCCGCTTCCCTGAGTGCCAAACTTGCATAAAAAGCTACCATTTGACTCGAATATCTGCACCCGGTGGTTCCTGGAATCGGCCACGATGATGCGCCCCTCCTGATCCACCGCCACTCCCTGTGGGCGCAGGAACTGGCCGTTCCCAGTGCCCTCCGAGCCCAGAAAGCGTGCTGACTGGCAATCTGGATGGATGACCAGAAGGCGATGGTTGTTAAAGTCTGTCACTACCAAGTGGCCCTCATGATTGAAAGTCACACCTCGGGGGGAATCAAAGTGCTTCCAGAGTGCCCCTTCGAAGCCATACTTGTTAAGAAACACGCCGTCGGGCCCAAACAGCTGAACGCGATGGTTCCTTGTGTCAGAGACCAGGATCTTGCCTTCTGCATTGACGGCGACATCCCATGGGTAATTGAATTGCCCGTTCTTTGTTCCTTTCTCCCCAAACTTCAGAATGAACTGCCCCTCAAACGTGAAGATCTGGATGCGATGATTGTCCTTGTCAGCCACGACGATCCTGCGTGAGATGTCACAGGCCACGCCGGCAGGGCGATCAAACTGGCCCGGACGGGAGCCCAGCGTGCCAAACTTGTGATGGAAGGTCCCGCATGGTTTGAACACCTGGATGCGGTTATTACTGCGGTCAGCAACAATGATGTAGCCTTCTTTGTCTACGCTAACCCCCCAGGGGCGGCAGAGTTTGCCGTCGCTGTCTCCCTCACTGCCAAAGGAGAGCCCTGGCAGCCCAATGCCTATGTAGCTGCGCCCAGATTTCACCACAACTTTGAAGGGGCTGTTCTCAATGTGTTGGTTGCACATCATCACGGATACCAGGTGCTCTCCCTCTAGCTGTGGACGGTAGCTGACCAGGTAGGTCCCATTCTGCTGATCACTGACGTCTGCCCCGAAAAGGTTTCCATCCGGGCCCATCACCACTGCAGAGATCATGTCACCTCCTGAAAGGCGAGGCTCACCATCATGGTCATAGCCTATCACTGTGAAAGAGGCCACTTTGCCCTGCAGTGCACGCTTGAGGCCTTCCCCAGTGGCTTTGGTCAAAGGAGCAAAAGCCCCACTGCTGACAAAGCCCATTGATTTAATGGCCATATACAGTGCCTGGTCAGGGGGAGTGAACATGATCCTGTCGTCTTCCTGCGGCTGGAGAAGGCCTCTCACATTCTTCAGCTCCTGCACCTGAGCCAGCATGCGGTCCCGAGCCAGAAGAATATCCATGGTACGACCCTCCTCCAGGACCTGCTGAACAGCACTAATGGTGTTGTCCAGCTTATTTAGGTTCTGACGTAACTTTTCAACTTGCAAGTACAGTGACTTAGCCTTGACTTGACGAATCTTTTCCACCTTAGGGGGGGACAGAAAAGCACACTTACATCAGGAAAGACAACCCGTAACATACAAAACATTTCCTAACGTTGCTCTTCTACATAAAAACCGGTTGTGCAGTTGTTGCAGCATGCTGACACAGAACTGCAGAACAAGCCTCAAAAAGCCATGATGTAGAGAAGCAGAAATGAAGAAAAGTAATTATTTAGGATTATTATTCTCTCCCATCCTCCAGCCAAAATCATACATTCTTACTCTGCAGATCTGCTGCATCAGAGTGCCATTTGAAAGGAAGAGTCGTTTGCTTACTACTAATAATTTGCTTCCTCAAATGCTATTGTATTTTCTAGTTGCAAGGTACTTGGCAGATCATCCAAAGGTATGTCTTATTTAGACTCCAGGGAGGACAGAGGTTACTGCAGGCTCTCAAGAAAGAGCAGAGGCTGAGGCTTCTCTAACCAGAATTGCAACCAATTTCAGAAGGTAGGCTGTTGTCACACAAAGCTGAGGCTAGGAGTCAGCACCAGCTGATGAAAATGGGCTCTTGTCATTCCCCTGCCTGCCAGAACTGTTTTCAGACATCTATCTCCAGGGATTTTTAGGGTCCAATTATTTTAATATTTTCTTGCAAATACTGGCAGTCATGCCGAGCTAGTGCTTTACACAACGGGATGCTTTATAATGTCACTTCAAATGACACAGAAGGTTGCTGCCAGTCCCTGCTTGGGGGACTGAAGCTCAAGCAAAAAATGGTTTGTTTATAACTACTTTATATAAGCCTGTGTTTATCTTGTGAAAAATCACTCTAGACCATCTGGCAAAGACACCTGTCTTGTAAAACTAATGAAACATGTAATTGCTTTATTGTTGCAAAAATACATTTCCTTATGTCAGAATACCTGCTTGGCTGCAGAACAATACCAGCAATGTATTTTAATGAGGGACAACTCACTGTCTGAAGACTCCTTGGTTATACACTGACTAGATAACAGATGTACAAAAATGCTATTTCATTTAAAGTTAAGGCATGCAGCTTTTACCAGACTGTCAAAAAAAGTCAAGAGATGCTTCCTCCAATAGTTTTCCAGAAGAGTTTACTAACCTTAGGTCTCAGCTTAATCCTTGGCCTCAGCTTTGGTACCCAAAATTATTCTCTAACTTGCTTCACATGAGGGCTTTTTTTGCTAGAATAATTTACCACCACCACCAAGTTTCCTTCTTAAAATAATGTTTTATAACCTGAAGAGAACTTGCTCTCAGTGCAGACATTCCTATAAAGTGCATTTATGCAGCCTCTTGGGATAAGAGTAGCTTAGGGGCAGCTCTTACTTCTCCTGCACTAGGAATACCTTAAAAGAGAAGGCTGCCAAGCTTCTTGGGGAAGGCTAACAGTGGAAAGTGAACTCATTTCCCTCAATCCAAATACCTCAGAAAAAGCAGCATTAGAAGTACAGTAACTATATAAAGCGCATTTTTTTTAATCTTGCCACTAGCACTTATAAAAGAACTCCAGAGAAACAAACTTCTCTTTTAGGGGATTAGCCTCACCGTAGCTAGAGTAGTTCCAATACAATAAACTCTTACCAGAGTGGTCATTTTGCTGGCAACAGATACTAAACCAGAAAATTACTGTTCCAATCAATGCTGATGGAGAAGAGGGAGGGGAGAGTACTTTAGCAGGATGGCACTGCTTCTTGGCAGCATGTGCCTCACCCACCACATGTACGTGCCATCCTGCCTGGCTTTGCTAGTACAGGCAGCAGCCACACAGCACCTGCCACGCTTTATCTGGTGTGACTGAATATTATAGGAGCATTCTCAATTTACTCCTAAACTTTTCCCATCTCGACCACACATTTTTGCTCCCCTATACCCGTACTAGCAACCATGTGGTCATAGGACAAGTCAGTTTGACTCACTGATCTAAAAGACCTAATCCAACAGCAGAGAGTGGGTTTCTCTTCAATTCTACAAGTGGGACCTAAAGGGTCAATTCAAACTCATCTGTGCTAAACAAGCAGAAGAGCCAGGACCACTAAGTTACCCTTCCACAGTAAGAATTTTTGCTGTTACTTCCTTTCCTCCTCTCAAAATACCACACATGCATCGTGACTGAAGTGAGTATATAGCATATACAGCTTTGCTCCTTCCCTTTTTTCATGAGAAGTGGATCATGTAAAAAAAACCCATACACTACAAACCTACTACAGCAACATATTAAAGAGGTTTTAAAGACATTCTTTAAACAAGGTGTTTTAAAAGCGATCTCTTCTCTGGTCAGGACTGAGATGTGAGTGAGGCATAGCTGCTGACCCAGCAGGGGGAGTGCCGTGCCCACCCTATCCATGGGGCTGAGCTTGTGTGAGGATACCGTAGTCCCTACAAAAACCCAACCTGTTTCTCAGATTAGGAGATACCTTCAGCACAAACCAACCAGGGCCAGAATCCAGCATCCTGCTACCTACAATAAAATGAGTTCACCGTAAACTGTAGTGTTTCAATTCAGCGTGCCTTGGGAGGATATCAGAATCTGGCCATGCACTAGTTAAAAAGCATGTTTTCAGTTTGAAGAGGCACTTGTCAGCAGTTCAAACCACAGATGTTAGGGTGCATACCTTCCAGAGCAGCTCACACTCCCGCTCTTCCAAGGCCTTCTTATGTCTAGTAGTCACTGCTTTGACTTCAGACTGTACCACCTTCGCTTTCATCTCAACCTGCTCTGCCACAGCCTGGGCCTGTTCAATACTCAGCTGGGGAGAAAAAAAGCAACATGCTTAGGGCTCAACCAAATGAATTAGAAATGCATCAGAGAACTGCTGCTTACATTTCACTACACCTTCAGGTGAAGGCAGAAAGCGACAACTCTTGTTTTTTACCAGGCCTTCACCCATTTCATACATCAGAGCCTGAAAACTGACATAATTTTTTTAATACATCTATTACATGGAGTTTACGCTTTCACTGTACCATGCACCAACACCACAGGGCTAAATTCCCTGTGCAATTCCAACAAGCAGCTAGTATGAACACAAACAAGAGACAGAAATTCATACTCATGTTTTCCTACGTATAGAGAACCCCGTTTGTCTTGTCCTTCAGAATGGTTCAGACTGTTGTTGTGTGATGGTTCTGCTTCTGGTAAGAAAAGACACTGTAGGGAACAGACTGTTTTATCTATGCACCTGAGCTGCACAGAAATACCCCTAACAGAACGTGAAGTTAAATCGATTTTAAAAGAAAAAAACCCCAAAGATTAGATGGTTATTGTTAAAAAGCATTCATATACTTATTCACACCTTGGATAGAGACCAAATGACTTCCAATATAACCTTATAATAATAGTATTTTTAAAACATTCTGTAGTAGAATATTTGCAGAATGCATCTGGAAGGAACATGTCTTTTCTCCCCCCAAAGAAAAATTCTTTCCTTGAAAAATCCTTCCCAAACCGCTCCTAGTTTCACAAAATATTACAGAAAAGGGCATAAAGCCAAACAAGAGCAGGCAAATCTGAAGGATCACAGTTCCCAATGGAAAAGATTCAATAGCATCAGTTACCTGAACCTTTTCAACACCTTTGTCATACAGTGAACCAGCATTAACATGCAGATGAGGTTTTTAACCTCCAAGAGGTTAAAAAGATATAGTTTATTAGTTACAAAATTCTAGAACAAAATGATGGTATGTGAAGGTATTTAGTCTAGAAAAGAGAAAGCTCAGGGGGGGATCTTACCAATGTCTACAAATACCTGAAGGCAGGGTGCAAAGAGGACTGAGCCAGACTCTTTCCAGTGGTGGCCAGTGACAGGCCCAGAGGTGATGGGCACAAATTGAAACACAAATCTGAACATCAGGAAAACACTTTTTTCACTGTGAGGGTGACAGAGCACTGGCACGGGTTGCCCAGAGAGGCTGTGCAGTCTCCATCTTTGGAGATATTCAAAAGCCATCTGGACATGGTCCGGGGCAACTGGCTCTAGGTGGCCCTGCCTGAGCAGGGGGGATTGGACAAGACCTCCAAAGGTCCCTTGCAACCTCAACTATCCTGTGATTCTGTGACTGTACCATCAAGCATTTACTTTTTTCTCTCTTCATAAGCTTAGCACACCACAATATTTTATTTCTAGAATTTTAGTATTAAGCAACATACACAAGACATCTAAACCCCTACCAACTTGCTACACGTGACTGTAGCAGCTTGCCAAGTTGTTGAGAGCTGAGAATGTAACTCAAACTCACCTTCGTTTTCCACATTACATACTGAAAAGCCATGGAAATAGCCATGGGTATTTGTTTTTAAATACATCAATTTAGGTAGACTTTACAACACCCTTCCCTCACTCTGGTCTGAAGAACTAGTTCATTTCAAAACTTGAGCTGTTTCAGACTAGGTAGCCAGGGAATGCTCTGGTAGAAAACATCTTTAATCTTCAGCAATGCAGGCTTGATTAAGTGGGGGAAAAATGCCATTTAAAGGCTTTACTGTACATTCAGGGCCTTATGGAAAGTATCCTCAGTTTAATTCTGTATATGAGTATGTACCAATCCAAGAACCACCTGATGCAACAATCTATGAACTCCCCAATGTGATAGAGCTTTGTCTAGAAAGCCAGACAGGGCTTTTTGTTATCTTTTATGGAATTAGTTATTAGTATTTTCAAAGTCTGATCCGGCAAGTTTAACAGCATCTAGTTTATGCCAACAACAGGAATGCTAAAACTAAAAATAGAAGTGTACTGTCACTTGGACATTTTCATTGGCAAAGTTTTGGTCAAATGCACATGATCCTGCACTCTGCCAGAACAGGCCAGAACAGCCTAGGAATGCGGACCAGCATCAAACACAGAGCAGCAGGGCAGGGGTATGGTGGGGAGGGAACAGAAATAGGCAAGTTATCTATCTGAAGCAAAAGCCAAGAGCTTTAAGTACAGCTTTCAGGAGCCTTCTTTACATGGAAATCCCTTGTTCTCTTTGATTACTGCAAGATATCACAGCTCTGCCACGATAACTCTCTCCTGCTGTTCTGCAGGCATTTCCTGTGCAGAACTTGTCTTCAGAGGGGTCAACTTTTTAGGAAACATGTTAAGCGGCAGCATTTCTTGTCCTGGTCAGGCACCACAGAATCTTTTTAACAACAAATCCTTTCAAAGAAAAGCAGCTTTTATGATGCGCTCTCCTCACAGTCTGTCATAATTATTATTTGAAGAGGCTAATTTATGTCTCTGAAACAGCAGAGTCTGTTAATCCAGATGCTAAGCCATGATGTTAGATTATATCAATTCAGTTCAGAAAATTATCCATTTGAGCAAACTCTGGCACAACACGCCACTGTGGCAACACCGTGAGATAATGTAAAGGCTGCTTATGGCAACTGTATTGCAACCCATTAATGCTAGCTTGCATGAGCATTTTTGAGAAGGTCCTTAGGATTTTTAATTCCATCCATCCCAACATGGGAGGTATAATTTTTCAGGCATTAATTCCAATATTTAAGTTTGCTAGTCTAAGTTTTCCAACGAAGGTGCAAACCTCTGGAGAAAAAGTTCAAACTTGAAAGCAAACTTTGTTTTCTTCAGAGGAATTCTTCAGTATTTCATGGGGTGAATGGACCACAGGTAACTGCTAAAGAACCTTAAATACACACTTCCCTACCTCAATACGGAGGATCTACACTTTAAATACTAAGGAATTTAAGAGGAAGTTAATCCTACTGGGGGGGGGGGGGGGGCTTTGAGATGCATATTCTCTGACAAACCTTCTCTAGCTTTTAAAAGCACTTTAAATATAAAAAACTTAATGAAATCTTTCCATATATCTCAAATTAGCCCTCTTCCACCAAATGCTAAAGGTGTTTCACCCATAAATAGTTTGTTTTCAGTTTCTTATGGTGACAAAAAGATACAGGGGGCTTGTTTCGAAGAACTTTTCCAATTACTTATCCCTGTTTCAGAGCAGGATAAAACAACCAGGACATAACAGCCAGCTTTCTCCAGCATCAAAAACTGGATATAAACTTGCTAATGCTCTTATACTAGAAAAATTAATTGGAAGATCCTATACAAACTATACTTGCAGTAAAGATACTAGGATTAATAGGCTTAGCAGTGGCTTTGCAGTAATATTGGTGCAGCTATAGCATAAATCACAGGACTCGGATCAATTTAAAGGTTTCAGCCTAAAAAGTGTAAAACACTAAAAAAAAAATCTCACTTAAAGAAAAATTCTCACATAAAGAGAATTTTAAAGGACGCTTTGATGGAGGGAGGGCTAGAGGCTAGGTTAACTCATGTCAGGAACCGACAAACAATCACTTTGGTTTGTACTGCAAGAACGGACTTTTTGCCTAACGTTTTAGGCAGAACAGTAGTTTGGACAGTGACACATGTCAAATCCTTCTTTCCCAATAACCATCTCCTCATATGTTACACTAAGGAACTCACTAAAACACAACACAACAACAACTAGAAGTACAAAGAAGTTCAGCCTCTGTCAATATAAGTCCTAGATTTAGAAAAGCACAACTGACTTCATTTTGTTTACAAAGCTTCATTTCAGATTCTCAAACCCGCAAGCCTGACTTCAAAGCCACGCACAAGGGTGCCTGAGCTACCTTGATGTGACAACCCCAGAATGATCCCTTGCAGCACAGCGGTGCCATCCTTCTCGGGTATCGACCTCCCGGCAGCACGGGTCCATATGGCAACCCACAGGGAAGCTTCCACTGAAGGGCAGAGGCTCAAGTCAACAGATCAGCTCCCTCCTCTGACTGGCCAAGTTTCTTAACAGTGCCTCCCTCCCCGCTTCCCTAGGATAAAAGTGTTAATGTACTTCATACCACCTCCTCCACAATCTGGGAGAGAAGAGGCGTTGCCTTAATGGCTGACCCGCCTTACCACCAACTCCTAAGCCTTTCGTGCTGGTAGATAAGAGCGCGGCTCCCTCTATGTTCTGCACATGACCAGTCTCACTGCATTAATTTAAATGTGGAAGCCTGCACTGTCAAACATCCCAGCAAAAACGACTATAGGCTCGGCTAGGAAAGAATGTTAGTTTTCCAATAAAAACACGTTTAAGATAACTGACATGAACAGATCAAATTGTATTTTAATATGTCCACCTGGAAATTGACCCTAAATAGGAATAAGCACTCAAGGCTTTACTGTTACGCAAGTGCATTAGATTACACACACACACGCATATATATACAATTACACATGTATAGATGTATTTTAGGAACATGACATTTTGAAGAAGCCATCTATCTTTCATCATAACAGATTTACGTTCAGTTTGTGGCCTGGTCCTTGGAAAAAAATCTGGAAGACGCCAGCTAAGTGTGCACTTCCATGAGGTAAAACAAGGCAGCGAGACAAACTCCCCCATATAGAAAGGCAGTAGTCCTGCTTCCCCCCGCCCTATTAATCCAATGTCAACTTTGGCTTTCATATCATCCTGTGAATCAATTCAAGTCCCTGAAAAGGCCAGAAAAGCATCCCAGCAAGGAGCATAGCTTTCCACTGAGACAAGAAAGAGGTCCTACAAGCAACGGAGTTGGGTGTTTCTGCTTCGTTCCCTGGCACCATCGACAGTCCTTGTAGCAATGCTGTGAGCCAGCCAGGGGGCTGACCCAGCCAAAAAGTAATCCTACAGAAAGGTAGGATTCAGCTGGATCAGCCCACCACTCGGGCACACAAGCACAAATTCTTGTGTTAGGGACAGGCTTAGGAACTCCTGATCCCGGCCAGGACCAGCACAGCACAGGGAAGCAGGGGAAGCTTTCCATCGCTGCAGAACCTCACCGAGGAAAAAAGCAAGCCTCTTGCTGCCAGGATTACTATTTCTTACAGAGGACTTCAACTCCTTTGAAAAGCGAGGTTTGGACTTTTCAGGAGTGACAGACTAGATCAGGCTTCAGTGGATCAAGAGGCTGAAATGTATACCAACTCACAGCATATTTTTTTTAAAAAAAAAAAAAAGTCTGAAAAACAATCTTTCCTCCAAAGCCGCAGGAAGAGTTTAAATAAACATTTCTTCCTAAAAGCCTTCAACTTTGGTTAACCAGATACTCTCCAGCCAGTTGACTCATGGCTTGATTTCCTCTCCCCTGCAACGCCCTTCAAATTCCACCTTTTCCCCTTTACTCTCAACTACCCCTCCTCATTCATCCTCAACACTTCATGTCAGAGAGCTATCACTTTCAGAGCCTATTAAGAAAGAGTTACCAGTACAGCAGTATGAATCAGTCCCCCTAAGAAGTGTTAGTACCCCATATTACTTTTCAGGCCTCATAGAGCTCCAGTCTATGTTCCTCATATTGCAGCTTGTACTGGCATTTAATTCCCTGTTGACTGTTTTCAAACTTTAACAAAAGCACTCGAGCCAATTTCTTTTAGAGGCTAGTTACTTTAGAGTTTGTTTTAAATTCATGCTGACATGCTGTCTCCTCCCTAGGATAAATATATAGCTTCACAGCCCTGTCATCCCAAGAACAAGGAAAGCTCTGCTCCATGAAAACTTTCTTATGCAGCAGGCTCACTGCATCAACCTTTGAGTCAGGCACCTCTGCTTTTAACTGCATCCCATGCTCTTCTAGTTGTTGCTGATGCTGCTTAGGTAGCAGCTGTCTTGAGCTGTACGGTCTTCCCATTCCTGCATATGCACACACAGATTACCACCACCTCAATTTTATCACTGATCTGCTTGCTCACTACATCCTTCTTCTGTACAGCAGTCCAGATTAAAAAGCCCACTAAACTTAATAAGACAACTCATTTCATGAAAAGCATGGTTCATTTTACAGAATCTTTTACACAAGCTGCCTAGTCAACACTTCCAAGACAGCCTCTTCACCTGGATGGGCTGTAACAGGGCAAAAGTGCACAAATTTGGTTCAGTTGAGCTGCTTATTAAAGAGTTACATGAGCACAGCCAGTACCTGTACCATCATAAACTAGTCAGCGCACCACAACGGTAGGAGCCTCCAACATAAAAGCCAGAAGAAAATGAGGGAGGAATAAGCGAAGTAAACCCAGTAGGAAGCAAGCAGGCACAAAAGCATTCATGCAATAGTAGTAGAGTGGTACTCAATGATATTCTGCTAGTTTCTACTCTAAGAGTCAGTCCCTTCTTTAGATGATTTATCCGCACCAGTTAGATGATTAAGAGCCCTGGAGGTCAAAAGCAGTAATTTAATTACTAACAGACAAGCCCTTGTCTAGGACAGCCTGGAGAAATTCAGAACACTGCGCCAGTGAGGTTCTTTAAGCTAGTATAATCCCTTTCTTCTTGCTCATTTTGGGGACATGTTAAAATGTTTTAGTATGGATACTGCTGAAGAGCCTTATGATCCAATTTAAAACAAATCTTGGGAGAAGCTACGGTTTGCAGGATTCTGTCTTAAGATGGGAGTTTTAAATTAGCCATCCAGCTCCAAAAATTTGGTGTTCACTGTTCTGTTGTAACAAGTTAACGTCACAAGCTAAAGGGAGACATCAACAACAGTTTAATATCTATATCATCATAATACTTACTATTTTATTCCACAGGTGCAAAGACTTAAGGAGAGAAAATTTAGCTGCTCCTGTCTCACTCAACAAGCTTACTTAAGAGAGTTATAGCTATCTGACAGGCTAAAAGTTATGGCTTTTATTCTCACTAACCAGTGAGGCAGAAAAATTGTCACATCACAGAAAGGGACCCAACTTCAAAAAAAAAAAAGAAAGGAAGGAGAAAAAAAAAAACCACCACCCAAAAAAGAGTCCCCAAGACACACAAGTCCTACATCTAGTAGCCTGCCCAGAGTACACAGGAATTCCATAGCGCCGCAGGAAAGTGAGCTAGAAGAGACTGAAGGAGTGGTCACTGCCAACAACAATGGAAGAAGAGATTTAACTGATTTTATTTAGTAAGAAAATTTAAGAGACCCGCTCAAATCCTCATCTAGTAGAAACAAGCAATGATGGGTGGACAATGGGTTTGTTTGGTTTTGTTTGTTTGGTTTTTTTTTAATTATTATTGTTTGTACCATGCATATGCCAGGAAAGCACACATTCAGAAATTAAGTTTACTTCCTATACAGGGCATTCTACCAATGTTTACTCAAAAAAATCTTATTAGTTAAATCACATAGAAGTGTTGAGTTTCAGAATATCCAGCTCAAATGTAGAGCATTTGAGGCTAACAAAACAAGAAGATAGTAGAGTGTAGCTTCCCATGATCTTTCCCCATCCAAAGTCTCTTTATACAGGCAAAACTACTGCTAATATCATATAAGTTACTACTAGTATTATTCAGCAAAAGTAGCTATCTACATATCCCTGCAGGTTACTTCCCTATGTAAATTTCTTCTGTAGTCTGAAGCACTGTACTACTTTCCTTCCAGTCCTTACCCACTATCCATATTTGCATTATAAAACATAGCCGCGGCAGAATGCAGTAATGGGCAGTTATAGTGTGCATCTGTGCGTGCAGAGTAATCCTTGCATGGAGATGCTCCAGATCGTTCGCACAGGCAGGTTACAAGTTTCACACTAATGCAACAGCTGATTAGTATTTTATATTTGGTGGCAATACTGAAGACAGAACCAGAATCATAGGTAGTTACAGTGCTAGATGCTGTACAGGCATGAAAGACAGCTGAAAAGAAGTCTCAGTTGTAAAAACAAAACCAGGCTTGGCACTGCTATATGAGATCAGAACTTTCTTCAAAATGCTTCATGCTCAAGTGCATTTGTACATAGCGTCATCTATATTGTGATTTACACGACAGGATTATGCTGCAAGAATGCAAAATTCATATAACAGCACTTTGTTTTCAGCTCCACAGCCACTTCTGTCAGAAATCTGAGAGAACAGAAGGGGTGAGAAGACTGACAGAAGAAGCAGAGAGCTTTTTGCCTTGACACCTTGCCCTGTAACAGACAAGCTGTGGGGGAAAGAAGCGGGGGGGAAATAAAGTACTCAAGTTGGTAGTATCTTACTTGAATAGCCTGTCGTCCTTGCTGAGCATCTGCCAGGAGCTGAATGGTGAGAGTCCTGGAGTCCTGGAGGGCATCTTGGAGGTAGATAAAGCTGTGACCCACATGTCGTCCCATGGTACATTCACGACATATGGGGACAGAACAGGTATCACAGTAGAAATGCAGTACCTAGAAGAAAAAGAAAAATCTCTATCACTATCTAATGAAGAATTAAAGAGAAAATAGTGCCAGGATGAAAACAATCCAACAGCTCAACTATAAAGGAGGTGGTTAGAGGCAGTAGCAGTAGGCAAAGACTTCACAATAGTTTCTCCACAGAGGAAGAGCTATCCCTCCCAGTAAGCTCCAAATCATATTCTTAACAGTTAGATGGAAGTGTCATTGTTTTCTTTGCAATACAATACTAGGAAGAGTGTCCACATCAGCTCCTCTTAAGAGCGGAAGCCATCTGCCAACACTTGCAGATTGGAGATGTCATCTATGGCAAGTTTCAGGTGAAGACTTTTCCTGCATACACAAACATCACATTCTCCTAAGTGGGTCATTTAAGAATCACTGCATTGGAGAACTGCAGCACCAGCACACCCACCTCCCAGAAGGGGAAAACAAAGTATGCATGCCGAAGAACCATCCTCTATTTTTTTTCCAAATATGCAAATCCCTTATGTTCAGGGTAGTGATAATATTAGGCAAGACTCCCTTCTGCCACTCCCAACAGCAAAGCAACAAAACCTTTGCTATAATATAGCATTTCTATGCTAGTGATACTCAGAGATGCTCGAGTTGGAGGAGAACAAGACTGGAACATTAGCAAGCCCATCAGAGCATTTGAATGCTACAATGAACTGTGGGTAACCACTAAAACCCCATTCTATTCAGAAAGCACTTAAAACCCCTACATTCAAATCACAATGAAAGTCTTACACAAGATGTTAGCCTAGGAAGTTGGATCCATTCATCAGCCATAACTGTACCCATTCCACCCAGTAGGGGGAAGCAGCACACAGAAATAGCATCTTCCATGGAAGTCGTGTTTTCTCAGAGGCAAGCCAAAATCAGCTGTTTTGTTTTCAAAGACACAAGTGAAGGACCACAACATTTCAACACAAGAAAGTTCCGTATTCGAAGTCTTGCTCTTAGCTACATACACTATTTTTGTTAGAGTTTTATGTTAGAAAATCTAGATTTCCATCAAAAATCCACTATACAATGGCAGCAAACAAAGTTTCATAGTACAAACCATTTTTCTGTCACCAGCTATTTGAGATCTACCTCAGAAAGGAGCAAGAGCAGAACAAAGACTGGACAAGTGTTTGATATGCTTGTCTTCTCACAGCTGTCATCCAGCCACTCCTGATTCCAGCTAACAGTTTGTGGTATGGTGCATAAGATCCCCCCTTTCCCTTCTCCCTCAAAAGGAAGGGGGGAGAACAGGACAGGTGACTCCCTCAGATTGCCTGTGCTGCATAAAGTGACATTTTAAGCTCCTATAAGCGCAACAGCTGAAGTGGTATATGGATTAATTTCTCAAAGGGGTATGTGTGTGTTTGTGCACACATGTCAGATTTTTACTAAAACCCCCTTTTTTTTTTTTTTTTTTAGTTAGGTTTTGCTGTAGGGAAACTGAACAGACTTATGGCTTGCTTCTTTCAAATACCAAACCCTCAAGCAGTGTCTCAGATCCTCCATCTTTACCAAGTAAAAAGCTGCCTTGCCTCTGAAACACATTATTCAAATGCATCATCTTCCTCAACTAGAGGGTTCCTTGTCTTTACGCTGTGGTTGTCTAAATCTGTATACAATGTTCACTTACTCATGCAGTTCTGTAATTTTGCTGTTGAAATTACAGGGAATGTTTATTACATGTTGCTGAATGACTCCACTTAAACAACTGAGAAGTTGAGAGAGAATGAAAACCAAGACAGGGTATCAAGTTAAGTCATATGAATCCGATATACTTTAAAAACATACAGCAGGGATTTGGGGCCTCAATCAAGCAGAGCAGCTGAAAGGAAAATGGTGACCATATGAACAGAAGTCCAGAAGCAAGTTAAATCTGTTATTAGTCCTCCAAAATACTCAACACCAGAAGCAAAAGCTTAGTAAAGCACCCCAGATCAGTCCTGTCACCCAAGTACTCCTGCTGCAAGGTAACAGCATCCAGTGGTAAAGAGTCATCCAGCTGCTCAAACCAAAGAGAAACTGAATTTAAGCTGTTCAGCTGCCTCTTGCCACCCACCAAAATGTGGTGGAAAACATCACTCCAGAATTTAAATGAAGAGAGACAAGAGCCATAATCTCATTTCAGAAATATGCAGATTATGTAGGACATGGCAGGGGAATTGGGTAAACACTACAAAGCCATGATAAAACCTCATATTTGTTTCTTAGTCAACAAAATGATGAAAACAACTTAGATTTGAAGTCTAAGAGCAAAAGAGTTAACAGGCTTGGGTGAAGAAGGGGAAGAAGTAGACAGTGATGGACTGATCTCCATCATTTATTTAAAACAGTTACTTTAAATACACAGGAGAAAGCACAAATGCATAATCCCTACTGCTCTCAGTGTAGAGCGGATCTAGTCACCAGAACTGAACCCGAAGAGTTAGCCAAGCTTCAAGATGAACTAGGAACACACACACACCCCCGAAACTCCTTTCTGGACACAAAGACTGCAACAGAACCCCCAACTTGGCAGAGGTACATGAAGGGCAATTCTGCTCCTGCGGTCAATCTCACATACTCACTGTCAGGAACATCCAACAGGCTGTACATCAGCTCTGCCAAGCACTAGGACTACACTCCCAGAGAATTAAACCACAAAGTACCCAGCTGTGCAGGGTGCAACAGCAAGGGGGACTTGTGCCAGCCGGGCTAACGGAGCTTGGAGCACAGCAGCCAGCTTGCCTGCGCTTGCAATCACAACGAGGCATTTATTGTTAAGCTCGAACCTGCTCTCATCCCAGTCCCTAGGTCATGGCCACAAAGGTCACGTATTGCTAGATGAAGTTTCTATGCCTCTTTCTAAATAGAAGGGGAAGAAAATAAGCCAAAAATCTCTACCTAAACAAGCAATCCCCTGGAAAAACACCAAAAAACCCCACACTCACATCAACAATATATTGTCCTATTGAAGTAGGACAAGACAAGACTGGTTCTCAATTCAGATTTGATGCACTTGTGTACCTAAGAGGTTGGCAGAGCCTCCCCTTCTTCCAATCTCAGCAATGTGAAAAGGCCACCCCCAAATTTCAGTTGCACTGTTAATATAGCAACATACTGCTCCTTCTATGCTCATTAAGTGACAAATAACAAGACTGGTCTTGAAATATGGATGGGCAGGGATAGTGGGAAGGAAGAGTAATACTAAGTCTTCCATAACAGAGATCAGCTTACAATACAATACTCAGCTTTAAAAAAAACCCAAAACAAAAAAAAAACCACAAAAAACCACCACCCCCCAAAAAAACAATCAACCAAACAAAAAAAACCACCACCAAAACACAGTACTTCAAGAAACCCCCCCCCCTTATCTGAAGAGGCAGAGATGATACAGTCAAAAGATCCATCAAGCTGTAAATTAACTATTGTCCTGTTAATTTCACTATTTTCCCAAATGTATGAAACAACTGTTTTATAAGCAAAAAACCTTCAAAACATGCTGTTTTTTTCTAAACCACACAAATGTTCTGGTAGGCAGCAAGGAAGAAGAGAAATGAGAAGAAAGCAGAGACAGATTTCTCCTTTCAAAGAAATTCAGAATTGTGTAAATTGCATTTAATGGTTTGTTTGTTTCTGGAGTAATTATTAAGTTATTAAGTAAAACTACAATTGTTTTTAAGGTAAGAACTGCTGCCTTTCCAACACCCGTTTTGGTAACTATCTAGTGAGAGGAAAAACATTCATAAGCAAGTTTAGATTTTTTTTTTTTTAAAAGAACTGCTTCACTACATTAATTAGTATTTTAGAATTTCCACCAAAATTACATTGAAGAGAGACATCAGAAGCAAGAGGGGAATAGTTTCAGAGATAGTTAAAAGTGATTTATTTTAAAATAAATCAGCTATGGGTTGATTATTTCCCAAACAGGAAATATTTCCTGAATTGGTGGCATACAATTTTAGACACAAAACAATAAAGGGAGCCTACTTCAATTTAAACAGAATCAGTGAACCATATTACAGGGCTATTCATCTTTTACAGCCACAGCAGCCCAAGAAATACAACAGCAAGGCCATAAATGTGATTGCTTCAGGAAAGGCTGTACAGTGCACCGTAAAAACATTTTACAACAGCAGGAATTCCTGGGTGTCGCTCTCCCCATTTTTTGGTCCATCTGCTTTCAAAGGGGGCAGGGGGATGGGCGGAGATGTTGTTAAACGTCCCCTGGGACTGCACAGCAATCAATCATCATCTGATGAATGGCCACTAAAGTTAAACCCTGACCCCACTCCACAATTCCCACACCAGCGCTCCTCTCCTTACCGCTGACCAGCTTCCAGCGTGCTCCCCCCCACCTTCCAGCCCTCACCAAAATTTCCCAAATACCAAGCCCAGACAAAAGCAATGGAATGTAGTAGGCACCACGACAGAGGCAAATTCAGCAGAAACAGCAGTTGAGGAGGCTTATCCTTAACCTGTGTTTAAACAAATGTTCCTTCAGCAATACTCACAGTGCCCTTCTCCTCCCAGCTTGCAAACACTTGATTTCTCTCATTTCAGAGCACATTTAAGAGCATAAATGCATGCAGTTGTCAATAAAGCATGTGGAATCTAACCACGTTTAAGCATTTGTTTTCTGTCATGACATTTCAGTGTCTTGCAATGATTTTATTTAAGCCTATAGTGCTAACAATTTGTACAAGGCAGCAACACATAAGGTCACATTATTTTAAAATATAAGTCTGATGCTCTAAAAGCTACCCTGTAATCTTAACCAACAATAAAAAAAAATTACAGACAAAACAGTAGCCTCTTGGTTTCTGCTTTTGGAAAAGTTTCAGTATAGCATTCGTAAGTTAACTTAGTTTGAGTTTATGACCAAAAAAGTCATACTTACCACAGTCAGTCTAAAGTTTTCCATTACCAAAGGTGTTTTATTATCTAGTTCCCTTGACAATAACTCAAACACCAGTGGCTTTGTTAGGTAGTGTGTAAAGCTTAAATGACTATGAATTTAGTGTAAACTAATTTTCCAATGAATTTTGGTCCTCCTCCCTCAGCACTGTTTTGTTTGTTTTGGTGTCGTCCCCTCTCCCCCTCCAAGAACTGGAAAGAAAAAGCTGCTTCCCTGCATCATGTATGCAGCAATTTTTTTTTTTTTTAAGCAGCATATAAATACACCACCCAGGATGACTGGTTCAGAGTTTAGTGCAGATAACAGATAATTGTTGCAAGTTTAAGTGGAAAGAGGTAATATTTTTACTCTGTAGAAAGCCGGTCCTTACAACTCCATTTTAATAGCAATTTGTGACAATTAACTTGCTTCACACCATGATCAGAGTTTTAGGAACCTTAACTTCTGCACTGATATAACTCTTGAAATTTACATACAAAATATAAAGACTGAAGATATGAGCGAGCCATGTGATACACATCAGAACTATGGCTACTTCCCAGTATACCTGAATCGTTTTGCTTTCAGAGATACTTTAAAACCTCATGTTTCTGTGTACCAGTTAATGATCAAATTACTCTTCGCATCTGTATTTTGACTTAATGCTCTGGTGTGGAAGAGACTGGCTTAACACCAATTTTCCTCACTGCATCCAGTGGTAATGGGGAATGGTACACCAACTCCAGAAGGTCTCCACAGCAGACAAAAGAGTTACTTCTCAAATTCAGGTCAATATTCCAATTATAAAATTTCTACAAGAATATGGGCACCTTGAAGCATTACAGCCCGTACTACATAGGGCACAGAGTATGCACAGAAAATTGTACCAAGTGGGATTAGCGAAACCTGTATTTATTACCTTCTTTTGCCACTTGGATGAACAGGGATGGGTTTTGGTCCATTTACAAGCTCATCAAGTGCAACAGGATCATTCTGCCCTTCTGTTAAATTCAGCTTGATTTCCTTACCCCCACATGGAATAATAAACACTCAGCTAACAGATGACTTTAAGACTCATGCAAGTGTGTTTGTAGGAAATAAAGTTGTAATTCCACATGCATTTTTTCCAGCACTAGTGTCAATACCCTTCCTTCCTCAGATGCTCCAGTGGGTTCTGTTCCTTGCTCCAGTTTCTCAGCCACACAGGCCCAGCACCACAGGGAAGGAAACTCACTTATAAAACCCCCTAACCTAACCAGCACTGCTCCCCATGTGAGCTACACACAGCACAAGGCTGCCATTTCATTCCACAATGAAACTGACAGCCACTCTAAAAGGAAGCCCTATACCTCCTGCCTTCCTCCTTTCCTCCCCCCTTCACAGCTCCTCCAGCCTCAGTGAGGAGATTTGGGGATCTTTACAAACAGCAGAAAATTAATTTTAGAAAATGGTTTCTTCAATCAGCTGACCCTGGGACCAAAACAGCAGTAGGGCCAGCACAAGGGAGGAAGAACAACCCATAACTAAGGGCACGGAGACATCTGATGACAACTATCTATTAAGTATCAGCTGAGCTACAGCAAGCACTAAGCCACGTGGTTCAGTTCTGGTACTACGCCAACCTCACAGCTGGAAATCAGTGTAAATCTTCTCATTGATAGCATTCATCTCAAGTTCTAACTGGAAGAACAGTATCTAACCAGAGACTGGAGTTGAGTCTGATAATCTGTTAAACCAAACAGACTACCATACCCTTAAAATTCTTGATGTTTACCTTCTTCAATCCTGCTGTGATGTCATGAAGCCAGTAAAAACAGCTGCATATTTTAGAGAATGGTAACATAACATTAGGTCAGTCAAATCACCTAGCTTAAAAGCAGAGGTTTTTTGGAAGACACATAGTTCTATTAATCAAGTTTAAAAAAAAAACCACAGTATTAACAGTCAGCTGGGAGTGGAGCAGAGACCATTTAAATTGTCTTTTACCAATGCAAACAGCATTTGCAAATTCAAAAGGACTTGGGTTAGAAGTGACAATCAAGATCCACTTCACTCTGAAGGCCACAATCATCACTGTCATGGTGCGACAAGAGGCTGCAAACTGGGGCTAGGAGACAGGAATTCACACCTTTGACAAAGCTGGTTTAAGGATCTGCTAGCTCCAGCATACTATAAAATTGCATCCTGTGCATTTTGAGTTTAAATCTTATAAATAAAACTTCATGTGATGACTGTAGCTCCTGGTTATAGCCACCCACCTGAAGCCCTGGAGCCGCAGCATCCCAAGTATTTCTCACCACATCACCTCTGCCAGCTGCAGTACCCCCCTGTTCATCCACTCTAAATATGGAGGGAGCACTACACCACTCACCTGGAATTTGCCTGGCATTTGAAGATTAACATCTCATCAGCTATCTTTCTAAGAGCTCTTGGGTGCAAGGTAACTTGGCCAGCTGATCTAATGTACTACCTCAAAGATTCCCGTTATCAATGGACTGGAAAGAACATTTCACATCCAGCTTAACTCGTCACTCCAGTTCTTCCTAAATCAGGGTAAGCAAGGCTCAATACTCTTCTAATGTTAATACTGACGTGGCACAGGTATAATTATCCCACAGTGGGCTATCATTTAATTACTGCATAACGGTAAGTCTACATTCTGCAATTTTCTTTTAAAGAAATTGTTTGGGGTAAGAAAATCTGCTTCTTTTTTTTTTTTTTTAAAAAAGTCACAGCATCTGCTTCAGCACTAGAGCAGGTAAAGCAGCCAAGTCTATGGAAAGATGCAATAGTATCAGTAGCTAGTAGATTACTTAGCCAGTGATAAGTCAGCTCTTTTACAGATTTCAATAGGGGAGACCAGCCTGTGCTTCAACATGCAACTCATTAGCTGTTTAAATGCAGCTTCTGTGCCAAATCTACATGACACGAGTAGCAGCAGGGTGGTCTTGGCACAGGGGACAGTGGGTGGATCTAAATATTCAACAGTTCAAGCAAGCTAATAGCCTGCTGTGGAAGCAGACATTAGAGTGGGTCAGGACCCAGTTCCACTTTCAAGCCCATCTGTCCAAGTCACTGCTGTAAGTCCCTGCAAATCCTTCACTGAGCCTCCCTAGCTCTTCATCTCTCTGAAAAGCTAGAGTGTCTTACAGTTCTCAGCCAAAGCCTGGCCATGATTTCAGTGATGTTGTAAATTGTAATGGATTGACGATTGCTCTGCTATTGCAAAGCACAGCGCTTTGTTTCTTAGAGACAACCAACAAACTTCAACACCTCTACAAACTCCTTACATAACACATTTTCCCTTTTCCTGCACAGCTCAGCATTAGAGCTTTTGAAATTTTCCTTCTGTGCACAGGAAGGGTTAGAATAGGAGTCAAGGTACACTCGAGGCTCCTGCATCTTGCTCTGTGACCAACATCAGTATAGGCCTCACCTCAAAAAAAAAAAATCTATATTCCTCAACTCCATGCTGTTCCTACACCACTGCAGAGAACACTACCTCCATTTAGGTCCTTGGCAACTGTTGACCTTCACATGGAAAGCTGACCACAAGGATGCTATTATATGCCTTGCAAACAAATAGCTAGAAAACGTTTTTGTCTCTTAATATACTGGAAACAAACCTTATTCCTTTTGATTTGATGGGGGTAGGGAGTGGGAACAGAAACAAACCCTGAAGTTCCCAGGATTTCACTCAAGGGCCAGCTAGTCCTCATGCCGAAGACAAGCCAATTGTGAAACAACATCTTAAGCTGATGGGCTGCGTGCCGTTCGCCAGAGCCGTTTCCTGATCCCAGCACAAACAGGTCTTTTGTAGGAATGATTTTCTTATAGAGCTAGTCTGTAGTCAAACCACCGCTGCCTAAGAAAATTTTGTGCAACAGATTCCCGTTAATATTTTTAGAGGGCTTCTCTGGGGGGTCAGAAAGCCCATCAGGCTAGACACCTTAAATTCATAATGCTCAATTGTTAGGGAAAAAAAATGAGTATGAGGAGAAAGAACGCATTTATCCAGAGAAACTGTGGCTTTACCTATTTTAACTCTGTGATAGGTTCTACCTCAGTTTTTTGTTTCATGTGGAGTTTTTGGGTTGGTGGGGTATTGTGGTTTTTGTTTCTTTTGTTTTAAGCATTACTAGAAAACTTGGTTCAGAAAAATACTCTTTACAACATGAGTTTGCACTTATTCTTTCACATAGTGTAATGCTTCAGTTACATCATCTAGTACTTATTTGCTACAAAAAAAAAAAATTCAAAACTGCGTATTTGAAAACTCCCAGTTTAACCACCATGTGAATTTAACCTGCAATTCAAACTGCGGTAGCTAGAAAATACTAGAAAACTAAGCAATTATGAATTCTGAGCCCACTTTGCAGCTTTATTGTCTACTTGTTCCCCCTTGCTTGTGTGGCCTTACTGCCAATAACAGGGGAAGAGCAGAAGAACCCAGAGTCAAAACAGCTAGTAGAGGACAGTGCTCAAAAGTAATAAATTCCAGATGAAGCCATTTTTATATGGCAGTACCATTAATATAAAACCAAAAGTATGAAGCAGCTCAACATCTTTAATTTCAAGTGCATACTCTATTTGGGTGAGGTTTGTCTCTGTACCAATTATTCACTTAGGGTCATTTTAATAACATTACATAATCTCTACAGAATTAAAAAAGCATCTACCTTTTTGAAAAAGGAGCATTTGTGTTAGGATGAAGGGGGAAAAACATCAACTTTTAGACTAACAAATCTCAAAGCCCTTTCAACAAGGAGGGTTGTTAATGCACATTTAAAAAAATGAAGCAATTCAGATTTCTCACACCACCACTACTACTCTCTGGTAATTCCTGTTTTTGTAATAGCCTGGTAGGCAATTCAGTCCACATACTTGCACAAGACACTGTCCCCATCGTGTCCCCTGTCGTCTCGTCTGTCCCCCCCCCCCTTCCAGTATCGGCTCTTCAACAGAGATTTACCTAGTATTATGCAAGCTAATATCACTACAGAGATAGCTATTACTGAAGGGATTAGGTTGCTTGCAATGACTCCTTATGGTACAATTTAGACTCTTGCATATACAAAAAAATTAAATACCTCTATCAGTTGAAATTTAGACACAGAACCATAGTGATCCTATGGCAGTTTAAACTATGTGGAGTAAAAACAAAGAACAGCAACATAAATTTACTCATTAAGGCATAAGCTGATCACCTGGGATATTGCAGGAAAGAATTCCTCCTTCCTCACACGTTTTCTCAGTGGGAAACTGCCCAGTTGGCCAAGCGTGTGAGGCAGACAGGGGAAGAAGAAAGTGTCATCCTTCTCCCCCCACTACCCCAGCATTAGGCACTGGTTACTACTACATCCTAGATGTCTGATGGGGAGCGCGCAGTTCTGCTGTTCCTCCCACTTCTGCCTTGCACCTCTTCTGTCTTCCAAGGAAAGCTGTAATGGGAACAGCCATGGTACTGAAACCCCACAGCAGGAGCTGTTAATTTTTTTTTCCCTTCTTTAATTGTGAAACAATCCATGCCTATTAAACAAGTCCAGTTACCACCAGCGCCATATGCACATCAAACTCAGGTCAAAGTGAATATGACCAACTGTAGCCTTTTATTAGGAAATACAGGCAAGACGGTCGTCTGGGAAAACTGACATATAAACCCATTCCAAGTGTTTTATACTGCAATGTTTTTAGTTACCACTTATGTGGAACAGGTTTTGTGAAAGCACAAAGGCAGCACTGAATTGGCCCACTCTGTTCTTTGCCTTCCCTGCTCCTCTTGCCTTACTCTGTCCCAAACACTATTTTTACAACAACTATATACCCACATACCAAGTCCTTACGCAATAAGGCCTTTGAAGGCACTTCACTGAAACCCAAGAATGGCGAACACAAACGTTTGGAAGGTATCTTTTCAAAAAGCATTCAAGCTCTCCCTCTATACCCTCATCCTCTCAAATGCTCACACACTAAAAATATGCAAGTGTAAAATTTTTACTAGCTTAAGTACACATGTTTCAGAGCAGGAAGAAAAATTACAACATGTTGAGGTTTCAGTTGGGATTCCTCATAAATAAGGAATCTTAATTAAGCAAAAACAAAATTTGGACTGCATTGAAAGAGAAAAAAAAAAATTGGTTTGCTCCAGACCCAGGCAGTAGTTTCTAAGAGTATTATATAGACACTGTATCAGGGTTCCTCAGCTAACACCATCAAATTGTACCATCCATGTCAAAAATAATCATTATCTGTTCCCAGCACAGGACTTGGCACATACACCAGAGTATCTTATTCAGAGAAACAATGTTGTCCTTGAGGATCAAAGCTTTGCTGCTTGTAGTAGAATGCCAGACTAAATTTGTCAGATTAATACGCTTGTTACAATTCCTCTTAATTTTAAGGAGGATTATACAGTCATGTTTTATGAAAGACTCCTCATGAAAGTGTTATCCTATGGGTGCTAGTGCACTGTTACTTCCAACTGAACTCTAGTATTTAATGTTTGTTTTGGAAGACCTAGCTGTCTTAACAGCCACAGGGCATTTCAATAATCATATAACAAACATTACTGCAGGTTACTCTTTAATCCCTTGTGAGTGAATGAGTAAATTCTTGTCCATCTATCGTATAATGACACAGCTCTGCAGTTACTGCCAAAAAGGTACTGTAAATCATAAAAGAAAAATATCTTAAGAATAAGGAGATATGTTATGGGAAGTCAGAAGTGTTTACTCAGAATAATTTTCTCTCCATCACTATAGAACAGTAAGCACAACAGATAAGCCTTCGTTTAAAAGCCATTAACACAAAATTAGAGACATTTATTTCTATATGAAGATTTAAGACAAGTCCTGATGGACAATTTAAGTATGTCTTCATTATCTCTAGCTGTTTGCCTCTCTGGCAACAGAGCAGAAGCAAAACCTCAGAAGTATCAGAACTCTAAATTAATCACCTGCCCCACACTTGTTCCCAAACTGGTGAAATACAGGTACAAGCAAGTTTAAAGCCTATATTCCGCCCCCTACCGCCCCTGACAAAGTGGTGGGTTTTTTTAGCCTCCCCCCCAACCCAACCCCAAACTTTCTGCCTTTCTGTTACTTAAGTGCTGCACAGTGTCCTACTATAATAGCCCTTTTCCTCATGGAGAGGACTTAAGATTGCTTTCCTTTTGAATTTGGGAGAGGTGGGAAGAGGTAAGCATTCCAGGATGAATATTCCATTAAGTAAAAACTGAAGGAGAGCAGAATTATTGCTCCTTCAAACTGCAGGGTAGATTTGAGGTGCTTACAGACAATGAATAAGAAGCCCTAATAACTGCACTTTGTCATTTTGCCAAAGACACTGTTATTGAGTAGTAGGTTCAGTTTTGGGAGAGTGAGGGCAATCTTCCATCCCAGTCAAGGTTTAAGTTACGATTGATACACACGGTCTATATTGAATCCATTCCATGGGGCTCCCATGGGTCAAGTATATGGTTATGTATTCATACTGCCACCAAATAAATTCTGTTGTAGAGCATTGTAGTTTTGGTCTAACCAAACTACAGTGGTTTGGTGCCACCCTATCATGGTTCAGTGATATACTGCAAGGACATTTAAGAATTTGAAAGCATTTTGAATTTTTAAAAGGCTTAAATACTTTGAATCCTTCAGTGAAAGCACCAGCCTTTTCAATAGCAGCATCAACTGTTCCACATAATGCTACGTTTAGATTGCTTCTGTATTGTGCAGGCAAGTTAGCTTTACCCTAAATTTTAACTGTAGCCTTGTTTGAGCTTTAAATCAGGATAAATGTAAATATAAATGGCTTGCTCAGTCACCAGTGAAGGGAAGAAAAGCTATCCAGGATGAACTAGAGGGGAAGAGTCAAATGTGACTCACTTTACCAAAGGAAGAAGGGAGAAGGGATGGCTAAGAAGGTTAAATCCTTGCCCAATTCTTGAAGAGAAAAATACGCACTAGTCTTACTACAAAAAAAGCCACCTATTTTATTATAAAATCCACACTGTCTTGTTATATATAATACAATTCTAAGGAAGAGACCATTCCTACACTGAAAGCGTGTGAAAGTACACCATGAACATCTACATAGGCTATTTCTGACAAGCACCAGCAGGAGTTTGACTGCAGTTCAGGTACACCAATTCACCAAAAGGCTGGGTTTACACAAGGCATGGTCTGTGTCCCCTCCCCGAGGGAGGAAGCAGGTAGGCAAGGGAGAAGAAATCTTATTATCTCTGGACAATCAGCAGCAAGTTTTTATGAACACTCTTGTGTACACACAAGTCTTACATGTTAAGCCATGATCATTAATTTTTAATGTATCGCCAAACTCGTCCTACATGTTCCCTGCCTTCTAAGAAGTTGTTTGAGGAGGTCATAGATTAGATTTATTCTCTCTAAAAAAAGAAAAAAGACTTCCTGCAATCCAGGCAGAAGAACAAAACATGTTTAACCAGATTTCCAAGCACAAGACAATTAACCTATTGAGTCAAGTCCGCTAGGTCAAAAGACTTTCAAGGAAGCTACCTGCCTGCCTCTAGAATATTCTTTTATGTAGTGTTTTCTAGCACAGGAACTCCCAAAGACAATATGCTGAATTAAAGAAGGACAAGGCCAGGCTTTTGCACAATGCCGTCACACAGTTCTTTTGGCAACTGTGTGCACAGTGCTAAGCACTCTGCTGCAGTCATTCCTAAATAAGTTATCAGGTTAACTTATTCTAAGACACAAACGGCTTATTGGGACAGCGCAATAGGTGTGTGATCAAAAGTGCAGGGAAGAACTAAAACTCTGTAAGTTAACAGAATAAGGATTTCAGGAAAAAGCTGCATCTCTACCTTTGTCCTCTACCAAAAGGTTAACTTGCTGCACTCCGCATACCACTTTTGCTATCAAAGTAACAGAGCGGCTTTAAGAGCCACACACAGGCAAGTACCTCTGGTAGCTTACTACCAAGACAGACCTACTGCATCAGGAACATCGCTTCCTGTAACTCTGCTTTCAAGTAATAACCAGACCCACTGATTCACTTAAGATTTAATGAGATTACAGCTTGAGGTGATTTGACTGGAGACCATAAAAGTTTTAGGAGCCCATCTGCTCTGCAAAACTAACCTCTCACACAAGCCCGGGTATGAGCTGACCTTTGAGAGCTGCAGCGTAGTTCGGGCAGGAATCAAGTCCGATGGGTACTTGGGATGGGCAGACAGGCCAGACAAAACCAGAGATTTGCACTTTCAGGCAAAGAGGAGTTTCCATATGCAGCAGTACTCAAGGGGGAGATTCCATATGCAGCAGTACTCAAGGGGAATCTTTCCAAACAATCCGCAGTCTTTTCATGAAGAAAAGGCTACCCACCTTAGGGTGCTTTCCCCACCATTATCACACCATTAACAGCAAATTCAAACCGTACTGGCAATGGTTGCAAAATTACCGGTATTGCAAAAAAAAACCTAATGCAATATTCACCTTGTATCTACACCAAAAATCCATGACAAAGTACTCTTGAATGTCCCAGTGCTTAAAAAAAAAGGGCAACTTCCTAATCACACTAAAAGCTTTCCATCTCACTTCACACTTCTATTCCCCCACCAACAGCAAGCACATATATTTAAGAACCAACTGGTTATTTTTCTGATGTTTCCCAGTATCAAACATTTGACTTTTCTTCCAATAAAAAAATAAATACTGATTTGGAGAGATTGAGGGCAGAAGGGGAAAGACTGATTTGGAGGGATTGAGGGCAGAAGGGGAAAGAGCTACTGTTTTTACTCTGTTACTTTTTATAGACCTGTAAAAAAAAAAAAGGCAGCATTTCAGCAAGACTGCCATTAAAATACTTTAAGTCTAGATGTAAACGCTGGACAAATATTCACATTTTGTTATTCTAAACCTGACCCTGTTAGCTGTAGATGAGTCAGTCTCACTGGACAGCTGTGTTTTGTAGCATAAAAAAAAAAAATTAGGTGCTGTTATTTTTCCTTCCCCTTGTAGGCTGAGATGTTTTGTTGTTTTGTTCTCACTTCAGTAACAGGCCTCAATATGCAAGTTACATCTGGAAACAGACAAAAGCCAACTGCCCAGCAGTATTGGAAAATTAAAACATTGGGTCAGACTCAAACGGACTAGGAAGCCAAAGGTCAAAGCAGCATTAAATCATTAGTTTCCCAGCTGCCACCAAGGCATGGAGTTGACCTTTGATTTTGTAAGAAGTGGTCCAAGCAATTTTCTGGTGGCAATATGGGCAATCTGGCACAGTGGAATATTATCCTTGAAAGGGGTGGGTGGGAGGGATGGAGAAGTTTAAGGTCTCGCAGGCAAAGATCAAAACTAACTCTTTAATCTCTCCAGACCAAATCTGCACTATGAAGCTGTAAGTGCAAATAATGAATATGAAATTATCAAACTTTGAAAGCAAAGACACTCAAGCATTTGAATCATTCAAGTAGCTTTTATTCATCTAGCAGGGAGAGCAAGTAGAATTTAAGAACATAATGAATGCACTTTAGAAAATACTAGAATATTGTATTTCTTTCCTGGAATGATTTAAGTTTGCAGAAATTACAGTTGAAAGCAGTTTACTTAGTTGCATATTTTTAAAACAATACATCTGAGATAGAGATCATGCTTCTTCAGACTGAGAAGGACCAGAACACTGCATTTTGTCTATTTGTACCCCCATTAATGATCACTCTTTTACATAGCTGAGGTAGCAAAGACAGAAAGCAAAGGCCAGTTTCTTATTTTGTCTTTCTCTAGACTCCATGATCTTAAATTTCATCTGCTCCTGCCCTCTGGTAGTAGTTCCCGACTGGTCCTTGTAAACTGCCCTGCTGAATGTCTGCCTTGTACGTGCGGAGTTCTGGTCTGGCTGCTTCCAAGTTCCTAGAAAGGGGTTGGTTTTACTGCTGCTTGGCAGAGAGCAGCACAGGTATCAAAGGGATTTCTGACGCAACCAAGGTACATTTGAAGAGCATGTTTGATCCTCCATTAGCAGCTGAGCACATGTACACACATGCAAAACCAGTTTGCATGCAGTCAGCTGTTAAGATATTTATAAGTGCATTTAAGACATTTCTGTGCATAGTTCAGCAATTTCCTTAGTCTAAGAGGGTCACCCAGCCCACGCTTTATTGTGAGGGTGATAAAAAAATTAAAAGCTATTGCTTGCCTTTGTGTTTTAGGGAGCAGCAAATTGTCCAAACAGAAGACGAAGAGCCCCCTCCCGATCCTATGTGCCAGTGTTCCAGGATTAGTCACTACCAGCTCTTCACATGAGAAGAAGAGTCACAGCAGTATCCACGACCCCTAATGGTGGGGAGGGGGAAAGGAGGAGGAGTTATTTTCAGAAAACTGCAATTAGGCATTAATGACTTGAGTGAAAATACATCCCTGTACTGCTAGCCACCTGATGTGTTGGGGTTTTTTTAAATACAATCAGTATTTTCATTGGCAAGGTGAAAAGACCACCACCCTGAAATACCTTAGTGAATAAGGATGAGCAAAACAACCTCTTTTCCCACACCCTTTCTTTCTAGGAAAGATTAAAGATCAGACAGCCAATATAAACGTAACACATTCTGAACATACAGACTGTTACATACAGGTCACAGAGCTAACGACCGGAAGCAAGACTTCTCACCCCAAACAACCTTATGTTACAATGCTCAAACCAGTGAAAGAATATTTAAGTCTGCTTTAATAACAAATACTACCAAAACAGAACACTGAAAGACCACACGGGTAATTTCTTAGAGGAAGCAACTTCCAAGTTCATCCACTTGGCAAATTAAGAGACACAGATGGGCAGTGGATCTTAATCCTTTCTGCAGGTACTCAATGCAGACAGCACTGAAGGAGCAAAACAAGTAACCAGAAGCCTTCTACTATGGAGACTTGGAAGACACATACTTCTTCATCAAGATCTTTCAGAGAAAAAAAAGAAAAAACACAACTGATTTTTTGCTTGGTTAGCATTCTGCTTTACTCACATTAGCACAAGCTCAAATTCACTACTGAGACACCATGGGGAAGTGTTACCCTCACTTCATGCAGCCTGCATGTGCCCAGTGTTTCCTAGATAGAGGATAGATTTTACCTAGATAGAGGATAGATTTTTCCTAGATAGAGGATAGATTTTACCACTGCAAATTTCCCTCCAAGAGAGAAAGACCAAAGCTTGCATCAGGTCTGCAAGCTACAACTTCAGTTAACTCTTATGTTTGTTGCTGCACTACCTTCCATGGTCCTGAGAGGGGTGTAAGATGTACAAAGCTAAAAAGAGGCCTTGCTAAAAACAGCTATTCCTCACATTTCTAGTTTAAAAAAAAAAAAATAGTTCTCTCATAAATAGGCCATCCACCAAATGACATTGGTTTCAGACTGGATAATAAGGCTATTTCTGGAATTAGATACTACACTGATACAGCTTCTGCCACAAAAAAAACTTATGAAATCCAGCTACTTGGATACCTTCTTTCCTGAAAAGATAGTTCTGTTTATTGCTTGAGCTAGAAATAAGACAAGACTATGCCCTAGAAGTCTTCAGGGGTTCAAGTATACTCTCTGGACCATAACCAGCACTACAGGTAGTCATTTGCTCTTCAACAGAAGATGGCACGGGAGCACAAGATGGGAATCATCCAGGTGACTGACTAGCCCGGATCTTGCCTCAGCCCTATTCTGGCTGCCATGTGAAATGGAATAATATCTTCTCTGCTTATGGGGGGGGGGGGGGAGAAACATTTTTCCATTAGACCTCCATTCTCATCTCTGTAAATGGACTGGAGCAGTACTTCAAGTTTACAGTACAAGAAAAACACCATAAAACTTGAAATTCACAAGAAACTCCTAAAGAATCACCAATGTAATGATTTTTGCAAGCATCCAGTCTCAATGATGAAAACAATCCTATGTATGCCCACACAGCTCAAGTTTCAGAAATAAGTCAATAGGCCATTTTTTTGATTGAATAGGGTAGTAACTGCCAATACAGTCCATCAAGATAACACATGAAAAGGGTAGAGTGTTATGCAACTATCCCCCGCCACACCCCAACTGAAGGGGCCCATTTGATATCACCTAATGACATAAGGGACCTTGTAGCCTTCTACAATGAAGGGTAGGGAGAAGGAAGGCCAACCAAAGAGGCCCCCTTCTGTGACTGCATTCCTCCTCATCTTTGCTACTCTGTCTCTTATCACTAGAGCCAGATGCTAGGGGAGCCGGTGGAGAGAGCACAACAGCCAGCAGCAGAAGCCAGGGACAATAGCCTGAGATGTTTGGGTGTGGTGGCCAACAGCAGCTAAAAACAACTACTTAGTGCAAAGCCTTGGGCATGGCTGAAAGCAGCCCACAGTACCTTCTGAAAGCTCCCCTCACCTAGCCCCAGACCTCCTATGCATAGTGCCAGAACTATCAAGCCTGAACCCTCCCTTTGATGCAGGTGGTTTGTTTTACTTTGTTACCAAGCAGGTAACAGGTCCACTTCCAGCTCCACAGAGGTGTTCTTGTGAAAGACCCTCTTGCCTCTAAATCCTTTGTGATGCACACAAAGCAACAAAAATGTGGGGTTTTTTTTGTGGTGTGGTCTTTTTGCTTGGTCCTAACACACTGCTCTGGGAAGTGAGAAGACATTACTAGCCATCATAGCTTTCTTACTGTGAGGATGATCCCATAACCCTACCTCAGGGCAGGAAACAAAATGGAATTTGGAGATTCCTCCAAAACCAGTACTTAACAAAAGCTAATAACCCCCACAGTTTCAAGAACAAAGGGCTATTGTGTCTCAATCTCAGACTCCATGGGCTTAGTGGATGGGCTTTCTTGTCAGCTGTCTCACTCCATAGCACTATGAGTTTCACTAGAGGCAGAGCTTCCAATCTGTTTGCTTTTGATAGGGGAACCACATCCAGTTTTACTTGCCAGGTCTTGGTCTGCTGCTATTGTCATTTCTGCTATTCAGAAATGTGCGTTCAGGTCTGTGCTTTGTCAGTCACATGGCTCAGTCCCCTTTGGAGCCATTCCCAGCCTAAACTGGGGTGCAAAGATGAATCCCCAGGTAGCCCAGCACAAAGTGCTCTTGGGAGCAGGCACATTCCTCTGATCTGAGCAAGGCCATGAACCCAGAACAGCTTATCACCCAGCATCACTCTGTTCAGAGATACAAGGCAGGCTAAATGATTTTATTTCCAGGAGATGTTAAGTACTACCACTGGTTTCTTTCCTCCTTGGAGAAAAGCAAGGGCCAAGAGTGGAAGACTACCTCCAACATGCAGCCTCACAGAAGGAGGTTCCATGAGAAGAGGAAACAGACCTTTGCTTTTATCCCATTGGCTTTCTTCAGCTTAACTCTCCCCCTTGGAGCTGCCATGAGCACCTGAGAAAAGGAAGCACAAGCCGCAGCAGCCTTCTCAAAAGCCCGATCACGCTTGGATACAGTGGGTCAGAAAAACTAGCTCAGGCACAAGTGAAATTTGAAGTCTAGAGAAGTCCTGCTCCTGGGAAGGTTGGTTCAGCTGCCATCCACAGGTAGTTGGGGAATACAGGGACCTGTGGGTGATTTGAACAGAACAAGTATTCCTTTCTGCTTCTGATATAATCTGGGACTGGCTGGCAGCAGACCCTTGTACCTTAATGCCAACAGCTCCCTTAAAGGCATAACAAAGATACTGTCAGTAAAGACAAACATGGAGTTTTCTCTATTAAGAGGTACCCTGTATGATCTCATGAATACTTTCCTCTGCTGGCACAAAAAAAATAGAGGGAAATTAAGAGTCACATGGAGTATTCTTGACACTGCCTTACATATGATGGAAATACTGCAGATCGAGAAGATTAATACAGTGCTCTAATCTGGCAGATCAGTAGCTGAAAGCCTCAGCTAGGTAAAGGTTTAAATGTGACCTTTCTAAGCAAAGCTGATCTTGCAGGAAGTTGCATGCTCAAAAAAAAAAATGTAATTCCAGTGAAACAGAGGCACTCAAGATGCTTGAGATCTGGAGCTAATACATACCAGGAAGGGATTTCTTTTCTTGGGAGAAGGGAGGAGTCAAGAAGAAAAAAAAGGAAAAAGCTTACTAAGAATGTTAACAGCAGACATTATATCTAATTTCTTTGCATTCCTTCCCCCCTCCTTTTCCTCCCATTTTTAAAAAACAGGAGCAAACTTGCGAGTTAAGGATTCTGATCAATGCAACATGTTAGGAAAAGAGAGCAGGAGGTCAAGAGGAAATGATTAATCCTGTGCAGAAGACTGGCAGGATGGGTCCTGGAATGGCTTACCAGAACAATGCCCCCACTAATAAGCAGGTCAAAAGACCCTTACAGTGAACAGAAGCCCCAGTTACACTGTACATTAATATTCTTCCCTTAATCCAAAGTTACATTTATTCATTAAAGCCAGATTGAAAAAACAAGTGCTGAATTAGGAGCCAGGTGAGAAGTTGTGGTGCCAGACACAAGCAGCGAAATCTGAAAGATAAAGGATTACAACTTAACAACTCTGAAAGTGTTAAGAGCTCCATTCTAAGATGGTATTTGCAGAAGGCTTCAGTAAACTGGGGAAGGAAGGAAGAACCCACTATTACAGATTTCAGTTGTAACACTGACTTTGTGTACAGCTCACTCAGTGGACCAATGTCTCTTTGTGATAAAGACTGCTCTTCTGTTGGCAGCATAGTTTAATGTGCTGAAGAAAAAAAGAGCAAGCAAATTCACTGCAGGCAACACTTTGGACTTGAAGGCACATGTGGTTCAAGGCTTACTGTAAGAGATAGCTGTTTAGTACTGTGGTTTCGTGGTGCCAAACAGAAGCAATGCAATCCTGAGAGATTCTCAGCTTCAGGTAATTATCCCAATCCCACACCATTTCTCCCCTCTAGTTTAGTCAGCACTAAAAGTCCCCAGGACTGCACTGTGGAAGCAGTCAGGGGAAGTCAGCTCTACTTCCAAAGAGACTACAAACTTATATAAAGCATTTATCAATTCTGTGATGCAGCACACAGTGTGACCTCACAGATTTGTGTTTGCAAACATGCAGCAGGGGTTTCAGAACTGCCTCAAGGCTGACCCAAGCAAACCCTCCCATTAAAGAGCCACCACCCCATCAGCATCCCCCCAGTTTAGTCAAGTCCCTCATGCAAGCATCAGCACCTCGTAGTGCCACCAGAGAACTGATCTGGCTGAACGACTCCCCTGAACTTGCCCATAATCTATAGAGTTGCTCACAAGTCAGCTCAGGTCCCTAACATGGCTTGTCATACCGATGTTGGGGAAGTGATCGGAACACTACTACAGGTGTAAAAGCCGGTGACTGGATGTAAAAGCGAGTGGTGGGAACAGCCAGCCGGAGAGCAAGAGGGGCCGCCCGCCCCTCCTCCCCGCAGCAGCATGCACTTCGCTCGCTGGGGCCACTGCAGAACCACAGCCTGAGGGAGCAAAGTGGTGGGGAGGGAACGCCCTCCGGCAGCATTGCTGATTGCCTTTGTATCAGCAAACAGCCTCCATTTTGAGGAGCTGGAGGTGTTCAGGGCAGGCTGGAGAGGCCAAACATCAGCTTCCAATGACGAGGAATAAAAATGGCAGATTCGTATTAGCGCTTTCCAACACAGGCTATCGTAAATGCCCGCAGCATACCCCCCCAGTCATATGCTATTTCTAGGCATGTAGTGAATATTTATCCTTCAGGTCCACCTCCCCAGTAACCATCGAGCCCCCCCTCCCACCCCACCAGAAGAATGCTGCACACAGAGCTATGGGCCAAGTGCAGGATTTTTGCAGCAAGACCAGTCCTCACAGCATGATCTTGGGGAAGCCAGAAACTCAAAAATCTCTCAACTTTCACTAAACTGAAAACAAAAGCAAGGGCTAATTATTTTAATATATTAGTCTGCATCCCTCTCCCCCACCCCCCATTTTTCTGCAGGGGAAAGGCACAGGCTGTAAAACAGCACACGGATTTAAAAATACGGAGGTCTTTGGCTTTAGCAGGTCATTTCAGCTAGGGAAATCCACACTTCTCCAAGAGCAGCCTAAAGACAAAGCTACAGTTTATTCACAAGCGTGTTTGGACTCAGGGGGCTCTGCAGCTCTTTTGGTTAAGACAAAAATCCAGCCAGTGTACATGTCAGTTTATGCCAGCACTTAAATCCCACCAGTACAGGCACAGTTAAGCAGGCACAGCCTATTCCAGTTTGTGACCTCTTTCAGGGCTGCTGAAAATCAACAGATGTTAGGCTGCTAATTTTTATTAAATCAGTGAATGAAATTAAAATTTACCCCTTCAAGTCTGGAGGAAATTGAGTCAGTTATTAAATTCACTTCTTGCAAATTCATTTCCCTATTTAATCCACATTTTCATAGGGAAGCACATTTCAAAAGCATTCCTTTAGTTTCAGGCCTAAGCCATCCATTCTACAACAAGTTCTGCAACATGTATGAAAGAGAGACTGCCTTGAGGTGCAGACTGTCCTTACAGCAGATCCTAGGCACAGGCTTCAGAAGCTTTGTTCCCCAACGCGAGCCGAAGCAGCCTCAGAGCTGGGTTAGGTTATGCATCTCTGCACAGAATCGCAAGCCATTTTTCAGCAACACATGGTTAGCGAAAGATAAAGCTCCTGCGAGCTGACCAGGTTACTTTCTGCACCTCATGCACAAATACATAGGACAACCCTGTGTGGCTGGTTCAACATGCCAAATACAAGGATGTTAAAAAGCCAAATAATTGTTATCTGAAGCTCAGCGCACATTTTGAGTTCAGTGCAAACATCCATTTTGCTCTGCCTCCCCACACAAAAGCCGGGAAAGTGGATTCCAAAGTTCAAGCACTGTTACTACAGAGGAAATGCTGAAACGAAACCCAGAGTCTCACTCTAGCAATGTTTCCACAAAACTTAAAGGACCAAGTTCTTGGACACATCTGCCACGCCAGTAACATGCAAACTATTTAGGCTGCATCTCCTAAACCTACATACTTATTTTGTCCTTATTCCACGGCTCTTTAAAACATCACAAGGAACAATAATATAGAGCTCATGCATCTATAGCCATTCACTACAGTATAAGCCTATTAAAAAATGAAATGGCTAAGAAGTTCTTGAACAGATAAAAGTAGTAGTAACCATTATTAAAACAAGGGGTAACATGAGTTCTGAAAAGAGCTATTTCTTCTGCTGCTATTTGTTTCTCCTCTGTTCCCTGCAGTTCATTATAATACACATTATCCAGGGTGGGGGGTGGTAAAGGGCCAGTTAACCAAAAGCTAGCACCTCGAAACAGCCAGACACACACAGGTTGTGATGTAAAAATGCATGAGAACATCCTGATGTTTTAAGATAGTCTCCTCTTATTTTGTGTGTAACAAGATACTGTCACAAGGGCAAATCCATTTCAACTATAGCTGAATTCTATGAACAGGATCAAGTCTCATTCTCTCCCCCCCCAGCTGATTAACCTTTAAAAAACAGAACCACCGCCCCACAAAGTTATAACAGCATTCTTGACTGGCATAGATTGCCATCGTCCCAGCCTTCATCCTGCACTAAAAAAAAAAAAAAAAAATCAAAAAATTCCCCCAAAATAGGAACTACACTGTCCTCTATCTGCCCCACATAATTACTCTTTCCTTGACAGTCACCATCTTCTACACTACAATCCCCACAAAACATCAAGCACTGCTCAGACCCAAAATCAGTTTTTAATGCTGTCCCTTTTAATGCAAGTACAAAAGCCCAGTCTGCTGTCAATGCACGCATTTTATGGAGTTGCAAACCTCCAAATTCCACCCAGAGCAACACTATCCTCTTTGAAACTTTTCCCAATGGCTGTCTCAAAGAAAGAGCCCATAAAAAGAGTTTATTTCATCAAACTGGAAGTTGTACAAGGGGAAACAGTCCTGTGAACACCACCATATTTAACTCATTAGACTTTTCAAATGTTTTGGAGTTTGACCATTTCAGGGAGGGAGGGAAAAGAAGGCATTTACCAGCCCTAGCCATGATTGATTTAAAAATAGTTTAGGGAAACAGGCAGAAGCAAGTGCAGGGCTTCCTTTCAGATTTGAAAAGAAACATATCTTGTTGTTGGCCCTCCAGTCACATTCTGTGCTGTTTTTCCTTAGGACCATCTAAACAAGACAGATGTAGCCAGTATCCAGGCAGCAGCTGAAGCCTGAGCACTAGAAAGGCACTTTGGGGTGGGGGATGGAAGGGAAAAGAGGGAGAAGAGAAGAGGAAGCCATTTGGCTATAAAAAGGATCTTTCTTTCCTGTTGAAATGCAATGGTAAAGAGTGTCAAAATGGCTTAAGGGTGGGGAGGTCAAACATGTTTTGAGATGTTAAAAACTCTTAAGCTGTGTCAAAAAGACTGAAAAAATCTTAAGGTAGGTTTTTGTTCTTCCTTTCAAAATACTTTGCCATCATAATAGCTGCAAGCAATTCTGAAATTTCCATTATCTGTTCACTTCTATCACAAATTAGGCAGAACTATTCAGTTAATTTTATCCTAATGAATCTGCCACTACAAAAGCACTTCTGAAAATTACTGTTTTCCAGTAATTTTCAGATGCACCTTATTTGCAAATCCTTCCTCCCTTCAGCAAACCTCCATTTTTAAAATCAGTCGCTACTGCTTACACACTATGACTGACTCTGCAATAATAAAAATGCTGGAATATAGAGACTAAATAGCAGTCTTATTAATGACACAGCATCAGCACAATACACCTTTAATCTGTATGCCACTAAAACTAAAAAACATAGGGTTTTTTTTCTGCTAAACAAAAATATTTTAGGAACCTCTGGGACTGTCATATTACTTGACATTTAAATGCAAGAATGAAATTTCAGAGCTCTTCTAAACCTTATGATTCACAAAGCCAGACAACTAATGGTGCTGACAAAAAGTCAAGATGTGAGAGAAGGCTTAGAAAAGGATGAAAGATGCTATACAAGCTTTACTATTTCCTCACTCTAAAATCTGCAAAAAGGAATATAGCTTGCACAGCAAAATCTTATTTTCTATGGCTACAGTACGTTTTTAAGCAACTCCAGCTTATTTTCTAGTTTGTACTGCAGTAATATAAGAGCAAGTCCTCATTTTTTTTAACTCAGGATAAAGAATTTAGTGATACGAAATAAGGGCCACAGGAGCACAGACTGGCACCCCAGAACCACACCCCCCCACACACACACAACTGATGAGGAAGACAGGCTCATCCTTGCTCTCTCTTGGGCCAGTCACTCAGGTTCTGCTCTATAAAGTCGAGCAGCTCCCACAAGAGACTCCAAACCACCATCCCAGAAGTTAAGACCTGAAAGTTCATTCACAGGAAACTGGATTTACACCTGCCTCATCTTTGAGAGGTGCATACAGCAGGGACACAACAGAGCAAAGTCACTTTTCCCACCCCGACACTTGAAGGGGCTGGGGTAAGATGTAAGAAAGAGACTACCTTTGGGAAAGGGGTTTGAGCTGCAACTTCTGAACAGATGCTAGAAACCCAGATCCTCTATCCCCATCATGGAGCTTAAGTTACACATCGAGAAATTAATTCCATTTGCCAATATAGAAGTCAGGATGTTATTAGCATCCTGACAATCCCACTCAACCACTGAAGTCCTCTCATGTTCTATAAGCACCTTGTCTCTGTCTCAAGTTTCTGCATTCCACTAAAACTTGCTGCTTGGGGTGGGGTTTGCACTAACTGGTATTACAGCCCTTTGGGATATGGGCGTTACTGCTTTGCACCCGAGCTGTTCTATGGGAAAAGTCCTCCAAGTAGCGGCAAGTTAGACTTCTCTCTCACTTGGGCAGGTTTTAGGCAGGACGTCTTCCCAGCACCCCATTGGATTGGCTTGTTAGAGTAAGAGCCAGCATCAGGGGTGTTCCTCAAGGCTGGTTTCATATTCGGCAGGTTGACTGGGCTGAAGAAGTCACCCTTCTCTGTGCATTCTCAGGAATAAGGTTCACCGCACAACCAAACACTTGGCCAGCAAAACACGGGATGTTTATAGGAAAAGACAAGGCTGCTTACAGGAAGAAAAGGCATTTGGGTAGAACTGCAACTTCCCTCTCAACTGGGAAGTCTTCTGGAATTAAGGGTTAATTATTATAACACCCCCCCCCCCAATGTAGGTTAATACTGAAGCTTTAAACAATTCCTCAAACCAACTTCACTAAAACCACTACCAGAAACATGGTCAGAACCTAACATGACTCTTTCCCCAACTCTGCAGAATTCAATGTTTGATCAACATTGTTTATTTGAATTTGGTCAAAACTAAGATCAGTAGGAAATATTTTGTCAATCCCTTTTTAGGGCATAAAGGCTGAATCCCCTTTGTGCCAGACATTACTTTCAGATGCCAGCACTGTTGTCAAATTGTCTGGTCAGTTAATCTAGCAAGGACAGAAGCCCATCTTAGCCTAGTATATTTTTAAGGGAGGTATACAGAGATGGGTCAGAAGGAGTTGAGAGTCACTGAACCAAGTAGTACCCCCTCTTCCTTTTGTTCCAGGGTAGAATCAGTAAATGATTAAGATTTCCACACAAAAATCTCAAGTCTACAGTATGGGATATTAAGACTTTCACCACACAACCACCTGATTATTCAAGAAACGCAGCATTGGAAAATATCACAAGAAACTAGAAGTAGTATTTTTAAAAAGGTCGGGACAATAAATAGCCAAGAGGTGGCAGTGTTTCTATCTGGTAAACAAGAAAAATACTAATTGTTTATAGCATTCTAGTAGGGTAGGAAGTCCAGTGGCATCAAACAGTGATATATTGCAAGAGGCACAGATTTTGAACTGCTCCTCTCTCCCTTCCAGCTGCAGCCCAGTTAAACTGAATAGCCTCTTCAGGCGCTACATCCAGTTCTTGGTTAAAACAATTGCTTTAAGTAGCAGTATACTACTAACATCCAGATTAATAGTAATTAGATGCTTCTAGGCAAGAAGGTGGCAATATTTTAATGGTTTAGTAGACTCCAATAAATGAAAGCATTATAAGAGATTGTCTATGCAGTTGGGTTTTTGAACTTGACAAAGAATTCTCAGCTTTGAAAAAGCTAAAATCTTTATTCTAATTTGACTTAGATTTACAAAAAGGAAGAGTGACTGTATAAATCAGTACTTAAATTTCACTTGGCATTTAAGCTAGCCTAAGGAAATCCCAAGACTGCCTCACCTCTGAATTTTTAACATGGTTATTGAACACTGGAAGATGAAGTTTCAGTTCACATGTTCAGTGCAAAGGTCACAAGCTCTGCAAGACCATGATCAGAAACATTCCAGGGCAGTGTTGCTTAATTCATGGCAACAGCTTTATTTAACAAAAGCACTCAAGGAATGGTTTCCCTCCGTAACTCCATATGGGATCAAACATGAAACAAGTCAGCTTACTCCAAGAAGTGGCTTCTTTGACCACATGAGAGCTGGGTGTTTTGAGAATTTGTTTGGCTGGTTTTGTTTCTCTTTCTTTTGTTTAAACTTTGATTTATAAAGATCTTTTATTCTGAAAGCATTTCTACCTAGTTGTAGCAGAAAAAGAGCCATGGCATACATATTTGGCAGGAATATCTCCCCTGCTTGGAGAAAAACAGATACATGAAATGGGGAAAAACAACCCACACACCACGATACTCTGACTCTCACTGATTTAGGAGAGTATCTTTCAACAACAGCCATTTGCTCCTAGTGAACTGCTGGCAGCAGTTTGCCTGGGTCAGACAGGGGTCTCAGAAGAGGAGTTTCCTTTCTTAAATCGCTAACTATCACTAAGTATAGTATTTTATACATTTTCACATCATGCTGCTCAAAAATATGTGCTACTTCATTAGAATATGTGCATCTAAAACAAGTTACTAGATTTACAGCTGTGGAAGTCACCTTGGATTATTTCCCCCTACTTCCCTCCTTAAGGCAAGGGACTATATAGCTGTCTATCAAAGGATCTCTACCACAGGAGCCAAATGGAAAATTGCCAATCTATTTCAAAAATGAGAATCCACTAATACAGGTGGCAACTATTTCTTTACACACACCTTAGGAAAATTCACACCAGCAAGCTTTGTAGTAAAAACCATAAGCCACAACATAGAATGAGATAATTGTTCTCAAAGCAAGGAATAAACCAAGTTCTGTCAGTTCCCCAAGAACAGACAACTAGAATACAGTTATAATGAGCTTATACTCATTATCATGAGTAGTTCATCAGATTTCCATCCCCAGGTAAGCCATATACAAATGCACTTGAATTCTGCAAGAAGGTAACACTGTTCTCTCATATGCTGAGGAATACATGGAAGAGCAACAAGACTTCCAAGACAGCATACCATTTCAGTGAGTCTCTCACCTGCTGATTGCATATTTGGATAGCACATAGTAATCTCAGCTGGGAGGTATCACTATTCTATTTTTTTTATTTTGGTGTTTGTTTTAACATGCAATGCTTCTTTCCAGTCTATCCCCTAGCTTATGAGAAGTGTTTCCTTTTATGTTTCCTCCTTGGATGGCATGTAAATGAATTTAAACTTCAAAGAATAAAAACACTGATGAAAATACTGTCTTCTCCTCTAGCCAAGATGATATTAAATTTCATGCACTATATGGTATTTTCAGTCAAGACCATGTTTTTTTCTGTTGCTCATATTAGGAAACTAATGTTAAAGAATCTAAGACAGGACATCTTCAAGGCTTCCCCATGATAATTTTAGATACAAATTAAAACAGAAGGACACCTTGTGGACCAGTTACTCTAGAACTATATACTATACAGCCTTCCATATTTTTTCTGAAACAGCTGTATTAAACATTGGTGAAGACAAAACAGCAGTTCTGACAGGATACTGGTTCAATACATTATTCCTAGATTGATTAACTGTCAAGATTTATCTTTCATTTAGTAAAAAATAAGTCAGTCTTATTATGCTAGCCAAACCCTCATAAATACTATATAAAAGTGATGTTTGTATAGGTATACTGACAATATATAATGAAGACAAATGAATAGCAACAGAAAAAGCGTATTACTGTACAGCTGAGAGGAAGGAACACATGCTCCATGCTTAGACAGTGACTTGCACTAGCAAAAAAAGATGACTTAAAAGTAAAATGTTTTGTCACAAGAAAACTTTATAATGAAATGCGCAACTATGGCTTTAACCAAAAATTCATTCCAAGCATCCAAGTTATTTAATTCCCTTTCAAAGTTTGGGTTGTTAGATTTAAGGCAGAGCTGGGGAAGAAGAGGTGAACAGGTTTGCACAAGAGAAAGGGAACTTCAGTAGTACTTTTTCTCCTTCTTCCCTACAGCATCTGCAGCTGCAGGGGTTTTGCTACCTCTATTGTCTAATCATTTCAGCCAGCCTGGCATTGGCTTCCTCCCTCTTAGATCTGAGCCAGTTCACCCTGCTACGTGAAGGGACCAGATACAGAACACAGACTGTCTGAAGGAGGCTGAAGCAGAAAGGAAATGCAGATTTAGATGACAGGGGATACCTGTGCCAAGGCTAGCGAGGCAACTAGTTGGATTTTGTGTAAGCCACCTTGCTTTGCCTGCCTATTAAACACTATATCACTTCCCTCCCCCCCCATAATGAATGCAGCTTTACATGCCCCAACCCTGCCTGGAGTCCACACCATTGAGGGGTTTCATCAGCTTGAGCTCCTTAGCAGCCCTGTTCTTTGCTGAATGACATAAACTGGCATTAAGAATAGGTTTCAGAAGTGACATCATATACAGAGTGAAAATGCTAACCTTGAATTGTATTCGCAAGGATGTTACTTGAGAAAAGCATGACTTCTCTGTAAGAAACTGGTTGCCAAATGAGCCAGCTGAGTAAATCCTCCACATAAGTTTTTGTGGCTAGAGAAGCCAATCAGAAACCAATGAAAACAAAGCTAATGAGTAGTTTAACACCCTAAATGACTTCTACGACTATAAAAATTATGGTCCTTTCTGTAGATAAATACAACTCAATTGCTGTGCAGCATCTAAGGACTGAGATATGAAAATGAAGCTATTAACTGAAAGAATGGTTCAAGGTTGGTTTTTTGCTCCAGTTTGTAAAAGCAAGCTTAATGTTAACACCTGCACTTTTAAATTAAGGTTCTCCCATTTCTACTCTCCATGTAGAAAAATTTATTGACATTGTTGCCAAGACACCAAGATAGGAACACTAGTAAATACTGTCAGTAAGCACATACTCATTGAACTCACTTCCCTGACTCAGAGGCATAGGAAAAGTAATGAAAGAACTGACAAGGAAGCGTCCAGGTGAAAGAAGAGCCTTTGGATCTAATCCAAGCCCGAGTGTATAGTATGCCACTACAAGCCTAAGTGGCCAGCCAGAGAACCCAACTGCTTCAGTCTTTGCAGAGACATGCGGACCTTGCCTATATCCAATCAATGCCAAAGGCTCATGCAAGGGAAAATGAATGTATACTTTATGTTAATTTTAATCACAGTGCTTCAGAACTTCCAGCAGAATCTCTCTAACAGTTCTCTGGAAGGCCTATCTTCCTGGATCATAAAGAAATTTTAATTGTAACTAGCAGCATCACATGCAATCAAAGCCTACACAACTGGCTCCCTGAAAATATTTCAAGAGTAAGCCATTCTGAATGGAAGCTGCCGTCCCACCCCCCGCCCCAGCTCACATGAACATTGCCTGAGAGGTTTTCCACTCATCTTTGGTACAGAGGCAAAGATGTTAGGCTGGCTTGACACAGCTGCCACAGTTTAGAGAGCAACAGTTCAGATTCAGAGGTACTTAATGAACTACTTTTTGACAAGATGCAAAGATGGGATAACATCACCTTTGCCAGAAAGGCAGTAACATGAAGATAAAATCATGTTTGTTTTGACAAGCCACAGTTGTCTAAAAAACTTATCCCATTGAGTATATCACATTTGTATGCATTTGTACACAGTCTGTCATTGGGAAGAGCACCTCTCAAGAGTGGCCTAAAGGTTTGGAGTAGACAGCCCTCCAACAGCCTGCCAGCTATGCAGAGGAGATCAGCTCAAGACCCTCCAGGCTTGCTTCCACTCACACCAGCCTGCTTAGACTGACTGCCCGCTAACCTCCATACTAACCATCCCACCAACCACCATACAGTGTCACTCAAGTAAGGGAGCCATGCTTCACCAACAGAAAGCTCAAGGGTCATACATGAGTTCTCTGCTCCAGGAAGAGGCTCAGAGCCCTTGAGAAAATAAGTAATGCTAGAAGAGAGCAACAGCTACCACAAAACAGTACTGTCAATTAAAATACATGTTTAACAGTACTGTCAAAATACAAGCAGATAACACCTTCACTCTAAGAGAGGGCATGCTGTTACCTTTTGGGACACTGTCGACAGCCACCATTTATAACCCTAATCTAATTACTAATTCTAATCTCATCAATGCTTCCGTGATATTGGGGTGGGGGTGGGTGGGACACGCCGACATGCAGGGTGGGACACGCCGACATGCAGGGTGGGAATTCCACCACCACTCCCCCACTTACAATTGTATTAAGTACAAGAGGGGAGGAAGCAAGAAGAGTATTACATCTTTCCCCCCTTACCATTGTATTAAGTGCAGCTCTGGGAAGACTGGGACCTCAGTATTCCAGTAATTCTTTTGTATTTCATCCTCTCCAATTCCCTAAAGTTTTGTTGTTGTTAGTTTGGTCATTATTTCTTGCAGGGTAGAATTCACTCCAGACCACTGCCTGACATTTCCAGTTCTGATTTTTTTTTTTTTTTTTTAAATAAAAACAGTCCCCACTCTCTTCCCAAAATATTTGCCCATCCATTTAGAAGCCTTTAACAGAAGCTGACACCAAATGCATTGTGTTGGGACACAACTGTGACATTACAGCTGCATCTACAGTAACTAGAAAGGGGGAAGTTATATTTGACATTTGTTCAGTCTAGTGTTCAGTCAATTCAACTAAATTCTCTATTTAATCATAATATCTGCACAATAGTTTCTATAACTTGCAAGCATTTCAGTGGGAGAATCACAATTGTCATTTTTCCCCTAACAAATAACCATTGTTCTCTGAAGGGAGATAGTTCTCGCAACAGCTTTGGCTGGCTTACTTATCAGTCATCAATTAAAGAAAATCTGGTTTCCAATTTGCTCATCTAGCCACAAAAACGGTGTTGGGGACACGCTCAGCCAGCTCATTTGGCAACCAGTTTCTTGCCGAGAAGTCATGCCTTTCTCAAGTAACATCCTTGTATGGATCAAGTATTCTTGAAATTTGAGTGACTTTGTCTAGCAGCCTGCAGACCCCCTTCACGCTCCAACTTCAATGTATTAAATCTCCAGTGCCTTTGGGCACACCATATATAGCAGTGGGGGCGGGGTGTGCTGCAGGGGGGACAACATTAACTCTTTACCAGCATTGCTTGTAAAGGCAAAAGAAGGCTTGGAGGCATGGCGATTCTTTCCATTCTCTAACAAGTTTTTCCTCAAAGTAACAGACTGACTCTGCCTCACATATACACGCGCTTACTACAACATTTTACAAATATACAGTTGACTTGCAAACCACAGAAGGACACAGCAACAGCAAGGCCCTAGGAGCTACCCGATCTTTCTCTCTCACACCCTCAATCACCTCACATGGCATGACTCAAGGTTACAGAAGATCAGGAATAGTAACCTTCTCAGGCGACAGGGACCAGTACCGACTGGTTCACTGGCAATTCACAGACCAAGCTACCAACCCTCACAGAGGAGGGCAGCATTCCCTAGTCCCTCAGCATTCCCTACTCCCTCATCGCAGCACTAGGTTGGATTACAAAGCTTAGAGGCATCCATAATGCAGACAGCTTTCAAGCTTTGCCTGCACCGAAGATGTACGGCTAGGGATTTTGATATTGTACACGTAAGTGTCTGACAGTGTGAATGGCGCGAGTAGTAAGAACCACTGAAGTGAAGGGGGAGGGAAAAGGGGAAGATTTGAAGTTTGATAGCTGACGTTTTCCCCTAAATAGTAGTTTGCCTTTTGTTAACCAAGAGCAACTGAACAAAAGGCTGTATAAAATTAGTCTTCTAGCATATGCCTGCCACTCTGGACAGTGAGTACCTAAACATGCAAACAGAACCCACAAAACCCGAGACAACATGAGACGAGGAGGAGATACAGCAACGGGCTCTAACATCACCATCCGAGAATCCTGTCGAAGTTTGATTTCTGAATCTCAGGCCCCTCCCAGCCTTTTAATCCAGCCAAATACAGTATTTGGTAGTTCTGTACATTTACAATACCTTAACTAGAGAAAGGAAATATTTACAGTAGACAGTAGTTTATAACAACATTGGCTATCCTCAAAACCTATGTGGTGGGCATGTAATACAAGCAAACAACTAGAAAAGATAAGGTTTAGCAAACTTGACAAAATACCTTTAAATATTTTGGTTATGCATGGAGACCAACATTAAACGGAAAATGATGCAACACAAGCTTAGCTATTACCTTTAGCTCACTAAAGGACCCTTCTCCCTGCAAAGCACTGAGATCCAAGGGCAGGCAGTCACTACTTTGACAGTCCCAGAAAGTACTGGTACTGAGAGCAGCCTTGGGGATTACTTGTGCCATCTTGGTGAAGATCATACCATGATCTTCAGTAGTTATGAAGGAGACACTCCAACAGGAGTAAGACATAACTACTGAGGTAACAACAGGAGGACAGCAGCCTTTGATGGGATTAATCTGTTCATTTCAGAAACAAGTTTAAGGTATTTCACATTTCTTTGTTCAGTAGAGACCATTTCCACTATAGCATTGAAGACATACCTCACCATACCCAAAGTTTTAAATATTCAACTCTGAAAAGTGACTTTCACCCATTACTAATGAGACAAGATTTCCTCAAGTTGCCTACCTACTGCTGGAAGGTTAAGCCATCTTCTCCAAGTCAGAACCACTGCAGAGACACAGCACAAAGCATGCAGAATCATAAAAGAGTAAGCTTCTCATTTAAAGTTTCCAGTTCAAATCTTAAGTCACTTCAAAAATATTTCACCTACATACAGAGGAAAACTGCTGACCAGACACCATCCTATCCAACAAGCTCACCACCTGAGGTTTTAGAAATGCATGTTATACATTCAAGTGAAATGACAGGATTGGAGCTCTTATTTCTTACAGCTGAACATGTAGCTATGAACTAGTTCTTGTGAAGAAGTGTCAGTATTGCACACATATCCAAGCACAGCACAGTAGGACAACATCACAGAACATACATTCGTGAGCCTCATCTGTGGGTACCAAGTTTTACTCCTTTTCATATTAAACAGCTAGAGCATTCAAAGCTGGTAATCTTATTTAGAAACTAAAAATGCTGATTAGCTAGAGACTCCCTAGTTAAAAATGTTATTTTGTTGAGTGTCGATAAAGAAGAGGAAGAAAGAAGTAGCTTAGAGTCAAAAGAACTTTAGGAAAGAAATGCCAGTCCTTTATTAGCCACATACAATTTCTCCTCTTTAAGATGGGAAGGGGAAGGGGAAGAGGAAGGGATAAAATTGTCCACAGTAATACTGCATAGTAAAGCAGCTTTTGAACTCAACGCAGAAAACAGTTACCAAATAGTACTGTTCTGATTCTTTAACATGTTTTTGTTCTAGTCCTGTGACTTTCAAAATTGATTTGGATGCATAAGCATAATTTGTTAGGTAAGAGGACGGAACCCATCGCACCCACATAGCCAAGCACAGCCAGGAAAAGTAGAAAACAGCCCGTGGAAGGAGCTGCAGCTGAGCCCATGATGAGAACAGCTAAAACAACATATGCCCAATATATTTTAGGATCAGGGACATCCATTCATTACATTAACCAATACTTGCATTGCCAAGCAGTAGTCCCATTCCCATCCAGTACTTCTACACTTTTAATTAAGACTTAGAATGATAGGTTAAAAGCATTACTAAAAATTATGTACTACATAATCATGATCCCAAGATTATACTTGTAACTGCTCTATTGAACGTGGATTACAGCTAAAGACAATAAACCCCTCCTGTGAAATCTTATCTGTGGTAACATTAGTCTTGCATTCGGTGCATTGTTCGTACAGCTTAAGATCTGTGCTCTCAACACATCATGATTCTTTGTCTGATGGAAAGACACCAACAACTTTGCAGGAAGGAAGGGAGTATGGGAGGAGAACTAGGAAGAGACAGGGTCAAGACAGTATTGAAAGAGGAATGATACCTTCTTAACTTTAAAACAGAGGAACTAGATAGTTTTCCTCTAAGGAAGCATGGTCTAGCAAGCATGTTTACAGGCTCTGAAGGCTTCGCTGAAAGGAGAAACTCCTACACATGATGCAAGATTTCTCCACTAAATCGAAGCAAAATTCAATCAGACCTCTCTCCAAGTTATAAGATAATTTTCTTTAACATGATGTCTTGAAGTGTAAGTTCTCAGTATACAGTAGACTAGTTTCATGCCTATTTATTGTATACACATCTCCAGTCCTGTCTTCTCAAGAAAGTTGCTATAACCTCAGAAGACTCTGCTGCAGCCTGCAAGTTTGCAAGTTTCTACTTTATTGATACTGTCGGTTTTTCAAAGATGTTCTCAAAGTAAAAACAGTCCATGAAAGTTGCCTGAACAGACAAGGCATTTCTGTTTCTTCCAATTTTTACTCACTGGAAACTACCTGAAGTCACGTTTAATTAGGCCAGTAATGTAATGATATCAGATTATCACCAGGAAAAAAAGACCCAAACAACTTTGCTATATTTACCTTAAAAAAACATTGAGAGTATTTGAACATCAGTCACAAAGCAGGGGAAAGGAGGGGAGGCTTTGATTCTGTCCAGTATGGTTTTAAAGCTGTTTCAAGCTCAGCACAGTTCTCATTCAAAAGAGAAGCAGTTAAATAAAATATTTTTACATACAGAGAAGAGCCAGGAGCTAAAGGTATGCTGAGGAAAGGGCAGCGGAAAGGAAAGTAAGGCAGAGTAATCTAAGAGGTGACCTGTTTAGCACCAGATATCTGAACATTATTTGTAAGTAAAAAAAGTGTGAAATTAGAGGTTATTAAAACCCTTCATCATTCCAAAGATGTTAAGTCCACATTACATAGACCATGTATGAACGAGATAACTCACTGCCCTGCTTTCTTCACCAGGAAAAAATTAAAAAGAAAACACAAGTGTCAGTAACTGAATCCAACATACCTGCATGTGCATTTGATATCAGAAAAGACACAGTAAGTATGATAAATGAAGGGTGCATCAGTATAAAGAAGTATATGCACAGTTTCTTACATATACTGGAAGTACATATTTCTCTAGCTCATGCGCACGTTCTCGTATAAAGCTGAAGCTATAGCAGCCACAACAGCTTCAATACAGTAAAGCATTATTTACTAAGACTGGTGCCTCCAGGATGCACTCCTAGAAGTTTTAATCATTGTTAGGAGGTAAAAAACCCTAACCGTTGGAAAAAGGAACAGCAAGAGCCTGCATCACATTTGTATCACATACTGCAGTTTCATATAAATAGCCCTTAAGCAAGAGACACAGAAATGGGGACACAGCAAACAGTTTTGGTCAGACATGGGTGGACAGTGTTATGAGCACCATGGAGTAAAGCTCAGTATTAGGCAGTGATAGCAAGCCATTACACAAAAGGGACCATATCTAACCTACCCTTCCTTCCTAGCCACACTATTCCTCCTTTTCCCTCATACCAGTTCAGTTTGGGCCAGATTCCTCTGCAATTCAAATAAACTAATACCAATGCTAGAAGAAGGAGGAAGGCAAAAAAGTTTTCTACCACGTTAAGTGAGTTATATTGGCTCACAGAAGCATCTCCTGAGCACACACAACCAAGGCTGGTGAAAACAGAGCAAGAAGTGAGATCCCCTCCTTTGAGTAGCCATAATATGTTAAGACAGTTTGGCTCCCTATTGTGAAACCAGAGCTTTACCCCACATTAGAGCAGCTTAGGTATAAATTGAATCAGCAAATTTAGCCAAGCTTCCAGTTCAGCTGACAGTTATGTGTTTGAATGCCTTCTCCTGTACATATACAAGCCTTCAAAAGCTGCATCTTTTACAGACGGTAAGACAAAATAAGGAGAAGTGTCTTTTTTTTGTAGTCTAAAAAGACAATCAATTCAGGAATATATGCAACTCCAGAATTCAATATAGAAATCTAATTTTAGCCAGTCTTGTCCACATGCACCGATACGCCCGTGAGCAATTTCAACTCACTGATCTGGCAAGAAACTTCCAAGTCTGCGAATTAATCTGATCAACGAAGAATCTGACCAAAGCCAGAACTGATGCAAGCAAAAGGAAGGAACAGCGTGGCTAAGGGCAAGGGGAGAAAACTTTAAAATCCTTTCTTGCAGCAGGGGGAAACTGTGCTGCTACAGGGTTTTTGCCTTGTAGTCTGTGAACCACTTCTAAAATGGAATCTGTGAAGCAATATGAGAACTAAGGGGTCACAGACCATTAAGTTGACTGAATTTGGCAACTCTGCACTTTCCCTAGAAAGTGTTAAAAGTCTGCTATTGAAGTGATTTGGCCATCCACCACTGTTATCACCAAGTGATACTAAAGCATGTAGCAGCTGAGAGCTGGCATAAAGGAAACCCCACATGATTTAACCCGAGACTTGTGGCCTCTTCCACTTTCTGCAACAGCAAAGTCATTTGAATCCAGGTAGTTTATCTATACAAGGCAAGTATCCTACAGCTGTTCCAGCATTTTCTAAGCACCTGGTTTGGTGTGCAGCCTATTATTGAGAATTCTATGAAAAGAAAAACAGAGGTGCTCTTTCAGTCTCAGAGATGAGACAATCAAGCACACTTTGACCTAACAGCATATTCAATTTAATTATGGATAGGACTAAGGTAAAACCTTTTTCAAGTTTAAAGTCCTGTCACTTTTATGACAATAACATCTAGTTACTACTGTAATGTTGATAATTCTATCTATACAACACACACAGTCACACAGAATAAAATTTTCAGGGTTGCAACACAAATATTGCTACATTTGTAGAATGCTTTGAAGCATCTGACAGATTAAGCATTTCCCTTGCTGCCCTGGGCATTTTACATCAGACAGCGAGGTTCCAAGCAGTGAAGCAACCATACTGGGTTTCACCAGCAGCTGTGTGACAAAGAAAAGATTAGCTCTTGCTTTTTTCTGCAGGAATAGTTTCCTTTCCTTTCCTTCACTGCATCGTTGCAGTATTTGCAGGCACTCTCCACCCTGAAAGCAGTGCTCAGGGTTCCACTTTCTTTAATGTTTGCCACTACAGTAGCAGTCAATATTCTCTGTTGTCAGTGACTGCCTGTACTCATAGCACACAACAGGTTACTGTTGTTTTACAGGAGTCAACAGCTCAGCTGAGAACAGAACCAACTCAACTAAAAAGAGGCTGCTCCAGACATCCCGGTAAAGAGCTGAAATCTGCATTTCTCTGCACTGAAAGGATGAGCAACTGCGTTGATCTTGTCTTGCAAATGCTTATCTGTAGTCTTGTTTTGAGACTTGGAACACCCAGTAAGTAGCCACCCACAGTGCTATTCCCCTCCTCACTTGAGGGAGTCTCAAAATGGGGGTGGGAGGAGGGAAAGTTATGGGCAACGTACAGTGCTTTCTAGGAGGAGGGATAGAAATACCAGAGAGAAACCAGAACCAAAAGGTAAGAAGTGAAGTTATGATGCTGGAAGGACAGGAGTATCATCTTCTAGGCAAGGAGGCAGAAAACAAGGGAGCCAGCTGCTGTGACCCAGAAAAGCCCCAGGGACAGGGTCAGACTCCAACTCCTTATAACTTATCTCAAACAGGGTGACGAAGATACATCCTGGAGAAGGAGAACTCTGCATCCAAGAGAACTACTATTCCAGCGGCTTACCGATGAGATCTGCCTGTGCTCAAACCTACCTGCATGACATTAGTCTGAGGGAATATCCTGCTCTGTCACCAGCTCTTCCCACTTACATACTGAGCAGAGCCAGAGTTTATAACTACTAATATTAAGGTTCCAAGCTGCCATTCCAGCTTTGCATTTTAGGTTTGTTTTTACACTATTAGACAGCCAAACAAAGTACTTAGTGCATCACTTAAGTACTCTCTTGGAAGGCTGCCTGTCTATTATCGTTCCTTTTATGAGGCTGTAAATAGCATTCTTAGAATTAAACAAGCAATAACCCTCACAGTTTTGCAGCCACCCTCTCTCAAAAACATCGTACACCTCGCCCACATTTTTAACGAAAGTGAGAAAGATGTACAGTATAAACTGTTCCCAACAGTCATACTCTCTCCCAAACACTTCCCCTTGAGTGAATAATAAATTCTTGCAAATACTGATCAGGCACACCCACATTAAAGAACCACCAAAACTCACTAATCAAGAACAGTAGTAGATCATTAATTTGCAGAATAAAAGCCTTTCTCAACAGGAGCTGAAGGCTTGAAAATGCTCACTTGTTTTAAAACAATTTCTAGGTCTACAGGACACAAGGACACCCAAAACGAATCCTCAAAGACATCCACTCTTTTCAAAGCACACTGTTGAAAATAAAATATTAGTCATGTAAAATAAATTAACAAGCTTTTTTAGAAGTTAATTCTAGAAAAGCTGTACAGTTTAAGCAAAGCTACAATATCTTTCTTCCCTTTGCAATTTAAGCTTTTAAGTCTACGAAATACCTTGGAGCTCCTGTCCCAGCTACTCTTCACCAAGCGGTGGAGAATACATCTGCTTTAGAAGCTGGATACTCTACACTACGGCCAACAGCCCCCTTTGTTTCATTTTACACACCTCAACAAGAAGCTTTATGATACTGAGAACACAAGAACTAGAAGCTTTTTAGCCCATACCACAAGCCCAAAGTTATACTCCAAAACGAAGGCAGAAACATAGCTTTTTTTAAGCATATTAAGAACACCATGCTTCATTTCATGCTGGCATTCAGTATTATGTATGTTCTTTAGGAAGCCCACTAGCAGGGAGATACTTAGATACCACAAAAAGCTGTAAGCCCAATTGCCAGTAAGGTGTTTTGGTTTTAGTTTTTTAACTTCCTTGCCCCTCAAGCACACCCCACCCCCCACAAATGTCATTTTAAAGTTTTTCTTTTTCTACAAAACCCATACTTTCTGTCCTCTGACGCTAGCAACTTTAAGAAACAAGAAAAGCTCTTCCAGAGCTTTCTAGACATTTCAGAGGTCCAGAAGCATTAGAGGAGATAGGAAAAGCATCCTTGCAAACTGAAGACAAAGGCATCACCTCATTTCACCAGGGTAAACGCCTTCATGTATCAGTTAAGCAAGCATCCCACAGACAGCTCTTGTACTACCCTGTCCTCAGGCGGGCTTTTCCCCTGAAGCGCTTTGTGGTGTTGTCCAATTTCATACTGGGAGGAAACCACCTCCAACACTGAAGATACTGGAAAATTCCAGCAAAATCCCCCGCGTTGACCCCCAGAGCAGAAGGAGGGGGGACAGCAGACCGCCATTTTCCAGTTTCAGATGAAAAAATCAAGTTTCAAACTATCACAGCAAGAAGCTATGTCCCAATGAAACTTAAGACACTTTTAGCACGTTTTGAAGAAGCGGCAGCCTCTTTCAGATCTGTGAAACAATACTTAGGATCACCAGAAACAAAACTCGCGAGCAAAGCGTTTTAAGTGAAGACTACCTAAAGCAAGTTCCTCCTTTGTGCACAAGTCCTCGTTTGCACCACGGAGGCAGCTAGTTGAGCAGGAGACATAGCTGGTACAGGCAAGGGTGAACATCTTTCTTTGCTAGCTTTCTGACTACTTTCAATTAAAAAAATAAGGGGGGGGGGAGTCCTTTCCTCGTTACAGTTATCTTCCTTCCCTATTTATTCGTTTCCTCTTTCTCGGATGGGTTACGCGCCCAACACGGTACAAAGCAGATTCCACGAAGTATTTTAACTTTCGTTAGAAACATCAGGGCCTTAGGGGACTGGCAGACTTTTTTTTTCCTCGCTACGCGCCCGACAAGCTCCCTCCGAAAGGCAGCGCCCGCCGCCCCCGCCGCCTCAGCGGCTTCCCGCCGCGCAAGGGCAGCCCCAGGCACCGACGGCCGCCTCCCGGGACAGCGGCTCCCGCACCTCGCAGCGGGCCCCCCCCCGGCTCACCACCTCCTCCTCCTCCCGGGCGGCGGCGCCCGCAGGGAGCGGGGCGCCCGGGGACGCCGCCGCCGCCTCGCCGCACGCCCGCCCCCGTCCCGTCGGCGGCTCCCGCCCCGGCCGCTGGAGGGGCGCGGTGGCCCCGCTCCCACCCCCGAGCCCCGAGCGCCTCGGCGGGCGGAGGGAGCGCCGCGGCCGGTCCCCGCCGCCGCCCGCCCCCCGGGGCCGGTCCCCGCTGCCGCCAGGGTGCGAGGCGGGCGGGGGCCCTCTGGCGCCGGCCGGGGGCGGGAAGGCGGCGGCCGCCCCCCCTCACCTCCCGCGGACCGCCGCGCACCGGCTCACCTCGTCGTCGTGGTGCTGGCAGTAGCTGGCCCGGTCAGGGAAGACTGAGAGGATGTTGTAGGGCGAGGCGGGGTAGGGCGGGCTGAGGGCGAGCGGCGCGGAGGGGCCGGCGGCGGCGGCGGGGCCGGGGGCGGCGGCGAAGCGCTCGATGAAGTGGTCCTTGGTGAGGCGGACGCGCTGGTGCGCCCGCACGCAGTTGTCGCACAGGTGCTCCTGGCAGTCGAGGCAGCGGGAGCTGGCGGCGTTGCCCTCGTCGCAGGAGCTGCAGCGGGGCTCGCCCTGCCGGCTGTGGGGCCGCCGCATCAGGAGCGCCGCCGAGCCGCCGCCGCCGCCCCCCGAGGAGGAGGAGGAGGAAGACGTCGAGGAAGGCGCGGCCGAGGCGGCGGCGGCGGGCGAGGAGCCGGCGGCGCGGTGCGGCGGCGGCGGGCGGCCGTGGTGGCGGTTGTTGCCGCCGCCTCCTCCTCCTCCCGCTCCCGCACCGGAGCCGGCGGCGGGGCCGGCCCCGGCGGCGCGACCGTTCTTCTGCTCGTCGGCGGCGGCGGCCACGACGACGACGTCCAGCAGGTTGCTGAGGAGGAAGTTGGAGGAGGGCAGCGCGTCCATGCCCGAGGGCTCCGAGATCACCACCTTCTGGTCGCAGATGGGGCAGCGCAGCTTGAGCGCGTCCCCCGCGCCGGGGTGCCGCTGCGCCTCCAGGCACTGGCGGCAGAAGGCGTGCAGGCAGGGCAGGACGTGGAGCCGCCGCGGCGGGCCCCCGCAGGAGGAGCCGCCGCCGCCCCCGGAGGAGCTGGAGGTCTGCGAGGAGGACGAGGAGGTGGAGGAGTTGGAGGAGAGGGGAGCCGGCGAGCCGCACATCTCCTTGCACAGCGGGCAGATCTGGAAGTCGGATTCGGTAAACGAAGCCATTTGTGACGGGCCCGACTCCACGATGGGGGGGGGGGTGTAAAAAGGTATCTCCTCCTCTCGCTCACAAAAAAAAAAAAAGCGTGGGCGGAAAAAAGAGAGGAGACGGGGGGCGTTTGGAGAAGGTAGTTCTGCAAGCGGCTTACGAGCAAGCTGGCATCGATCAGTAGTTTTGCCAAGTGGGATCGATCGGCCGGTTTTGCAAATACGGTGTCATCGATCCGGCGGTCTGCAGGGAGCTGGATCCTCGCCTCGTACCTCGCTGCTGCCGCTGCCGGGCTTGCTGCTGCGGGGGGGAGGTATTTTTGGTATCAAGGTGTAGCTGTCCCGTTCTCTCTCAGCAAATGGATCCTCTCTTCCCTCACATGTGCTTAACCCCCGATCCCTCGTTGCATTAGACAAATCGTATCGATTCCCAGATGGGTCAATACCTCACACAGTCTTCTCATTTCCCCCTCGGGTCAGCAGTTTGACAACGTGGTTTGGTTACTCGTCTTCTTCCCCAAGAGAAAGTGCATGGGCGCCAACCGCCCGATCCCCACCGCATCCAGCGGGGACCGGACCTCTGTCCGCCGGGGCTCGGCTCCGGTTCCCACGGCTGCAGGACGGGGTCGGGGCGCCGGGGCAGCAGTGCAAGTCCCTCTTGGCCGGGCGGGGAGGAGGCGGGTGGGGGGCAGCAGGGGCTTAACTCAAGTTTCTCTCTTTCTTCTTGGGGCGTTGGGTTTTTTCCTCTTTTCCTTTAAACCTGTGCTTGTCGGGGGGGAAGGGGAAATTTCGTTTCAGTTCCCCCCTCCACTTTTGCAATCCAGAGCAGCTCTAGGAGAGAGAGAGGCACTGAAACACAGTGGCCAGGCGGACTTCTCCGGCTCCAGTCCTCCCCCGCCGACGCCTGCTCCACCACCGCATGACTGGGGGTGGGGATGGAGGGCGGCGTTGGTGCCCACCCCACCGGCAGGGACTCACGCTGGCGGGACACGGAGGAGGAGGAGGAGATGGGAAGAAGGAAAGGGCTCCGGGGACGGCTGGGAAGAGCAGTCCCCTCTCGCCCGAGTCCCGGCTCCCGCCGGCCGCCTCCCTTGAAGCGGGGCTCCCCCGGGGAGGGCAGCTCCGGGCCCGCAGCGGCCCCGCTGTGCACACGCGGTGCCCGGGGACTCTGCCGGCGGCGGGCCGGTCAGCGCCGCGGGCTCGGCGCGGCTCGCACACGCTGCGGCGGCCGGGCAGAGGAGCAGCGGCAGGTCCCCGCCGGCCGCCCTGAATTATTCATGGGGGGTGTATTATATTCGCTCGCACAAATTGGAGCCGCTGTGCAATGCTATCCGAGAGCGCTACGCTCGCCCCCTCCTCCTCCTCCTCCTCTCCGGTTCTCGCTCGCTCTGAGCCCCTGCAGCGCCTAGGATCACATTTCCTTTGTCATCTCGCCTCTTCGCGTGGTGTTTTATTGAGAAAACAAAAATAATATAAAACCCGAAGAAGGGGAGGGAGGATGGGGAGGGAAGAAAAGCCGCAAAAACCAAAACGCCCGCCTCCCCCGCGATCTAGCCGAGCCGGAGCCCACCGGCCCCGGGGAGTGAATTAGCAGGAATTACTCACTGATGCGGCAGCACCGTCCCGGGCGGCGTGGGATCCAGGGAGAGCCATCGCGCCGGGCGCCTTCCCCCTGGCCTGGCGGGGGTGCGGAGGGGCAGAGCCGGGCGGCCCCGGCTCGGGAAGGCTCAGGGCGGGGGGCAGCGCATGGCCCGCCTGGCCTCGGCGCGGCCCGCAGGGCTGCTGCTGCTGCTGGAGGAGGAGGAGGCAGCGGCGGCTCCGGCTCCGGCCCCGCTGCGGCCGCCGGCACTGGGGCGGTGCGGCGTGCGGGAGCCTTTTAAGCTCCGACGGCGCGGGCTGACTTCCGCCCGGCGGCGGGGGGCGGCCGGGGGGCGGCGGCGGCGGGCAGGAAACATTCGCCCTCCTCCTGCCCGACCTGCCCCCATCCGCCCGCCGCCAGCCCCGCCGCCCCCCCCGCCATTTGGGAACATCGCCGGCTTCGGCCCCGGGGGCGCCCCCCCCTCCCCGCCACCCCCCTTGGGCTTAACGCGCTTCGGCCGCGCCTCAAGCGATTGCCGGCCCCCCTCGCCCCTTTTCGGTTTGAACAGAGCCGGAGCCCCGCTCGCACCTCTTTTGAAAGCATCGGGGCGTTCATGCAGCTTTAAACGTTAAGTCGCTCGATAAATTGTTTTCTTACGCCCAGCCTAAGGGTGAGCTCCGGCTCCTTTCTGCGCCGTTGCGGTTGCTGCCGGCTCTGCCGTGCCCGGGAGGGCGAGCCCGAGGTTTGCTGGTAGCCAAGGGCAGGCGCTTCCTCTCCTTTAAACTGACGCGATGAAGTTAGCAAAAATCAGCGGCGATGCCATTTGCGCTGCTGCGAGACCGAACTTAAATAAAAACGCAACCATTACTTTGTTTTCGTTAAACGCTTCGCAACCGGCAGCTGCTAAAAGGAAAGTTTGAGCTGCAGCACGACTGAGTGGCCACCCTCTCGTTTCAGCGGGGCTTGTGCTAGCACGGGAGGACGCGTGGCATTGTACCCTTAACGAGGGAACTGGAAATGCTGAGAAGTTTTAAAACGTGAAACCGACTCGGGGATCGGAAAGCCAAAAAAAATGGGATAAAAGGAATAAAAATTGGAAAAGATGCATACAGAATTGTGAACGAAAGCGTTTGTAAATAAGCAAAATAAGCTCAAAACAAATTAGTGTTAAGTAATGATAGTAAATTTCAAAAAACACCACAGAAAAGGAAAACAGGCTATTAAAATATATTGAATGCTGTTCCTCCTCTGTTTAGGCCTTAGACATACAAATAACTAACACTATTTAGGCCTTGGACACACAAATAACACGAACTTAAATTGTCCACTTCAAACCAAAAACGTCTTTTGTCTTTCGCTGACAGGCACTAGGCACAGCGATGAGCCATGCCTGCGAGGATCTCTCCCCAAAAGCCCCTCAGAGAACTGAGAACCTCAAGAGCGCTATCGTCCTTATGCAAGACCAAGCAATGGGGATCGCTGATGAAGTCCGTGGGGCAACAAATGTAGATTAAGTTGTAAACAAGCATGAATATTTATTATGCCTCTCAGTAGTATATTCAGCTGGGAACTTGCCTTATGTATCACTAAAGGATTTGGCTCGAGGGCTGTGTTCTTTAGAGTACGTATCCATATGTTCTCATTCGAGCACGCAGGTGAAACCCACCGCAGCTTTGAATAGCAGAGGTTAAAAAATCATCGAGCCTTGCCTCAGCTCTGTTAGTTTGTCCTGTGGTTGCCGCAGAGGGTTATGATGCTGCAGAGCTTGTCCTTTTCCAGATGAAACCAGTTAGTTGTGAAGAACGGTAACTCCCCGAACAACAAGCGCGTGGTTGATCCGTTTGGGTTTCCCAGATAACGCTTTCCACTAGCTCCCTCAGTAGAAATGGTCATCTTTTGCGTTCAGAAATATTTTAATTGGGCAGAAATTCCCAGATGCCTGTCTCCAGGCATATCTGACACCCCTGCCTTCCTCCGTGACAGCTGTTTGCTTTCCAGCTAACTGGCTGAAGAGGGGAATTCTGCACGTCCATGCTTCAAATGGCTCTAACGGGTTCACGGGACTACCTATATGCTGTGGAAGGTCCTTTTCGCTGACAGGATCCACTGTATTTGTGCCAAAGCTCCCGAAACTCGTTTACAGCTTACACCCTCCCTGAGCTTGTAAAAGGCTATAAGCAATTCACTGTCCCTGAACAGTGGGGTCCTTATTCCCCAGCTGTCATCCTTGTATTTGAGCACCTCTGTCTTTCCAAATCAAAGTCCTTCTTTTCTTCTCCCTCCACCGCTGTTGAAGGAATGCAACATTTTGAGGCTTCCTCAGATTATGGATGGCTTTCTGTCTTCGTTATGAAAAACGCTGAAATAAAGCTAAAGGGAATACACCGATATTACACTCTGAAGCGTTAGCTGCTGGAGCACTTGTGTCCTCAACTACGCAGCAGATAGCACCGTGCATTTTTCTGCTTAGTGTATTGACTCAATGCTTTTCGATCCAATTAACTTGTTCTGCTATAAAAAAAGCCTCAGCTGTCCTCAGATAGAGCAAGGCCTCAATATATTTCATTTGTTTTCTAAGCCGACGAACATGTGGGTGAATAACAGCGCGAGGGCGATAGGTGAAGTACGAGAGGCTTCTGGTTCCTCGGTAGACAGCAGGATGAGAACTTATTTTTATGATTTTTCCCTGGGAAGCTAGTGCTTCGCATTTACCCTTTTTGTTTCTTAAAAACAAAAGAACAATAGCTATCCTGGTTAGCGGGGCTATTGTCCCTCTGTGCCAAATAAATGAAATCTCACTGCTTACGTGAGCCTCTGAGGCATTTCTCTGCATTCTGCTTGTTCTCCTTTGTGTCGCTCTGCTGAGGTTTCTCGCATTTATTCCCTTTTCTCCAGTATTTTTCACACCCGTTTCTCTCATCTTTCTTTTGTCCTCCATATGCCGTTGCTGGTCTGAATTTGAAACGGTGTAATTTGTACTGAAGGCAAGCCCGTCATTTAAACCGTGTTGAAATCATAACTGTGTCAAGATCGCATCAGAACTGTGTTAAAACCTTAACCATTAAAACATTCTAACAATGCTAAAGTCTGGGCACGACCAGCCAGATCTTCAGAGACACCTAACGAGCATCGAAATAGCTCTGAAGATATGGACCAACTTCCACCTAGTTGGAAAATCTCTATTTGGCAACATTTGTCTGTCCTTGACTAACTGCCCAGCCACTGCAGCTAAACTATGCATTAAAAATACAATGGTTTTTTTTTTTCTTTTCCCCTTTTATTTCAGTGGAAAATAGGACATTGGGGCAGAAGATTGCACCTGAGTCATTCTCTAGCATCTGCTTCCAATGTCAGGATGTGCTTTCCACTGTCCGTACTTGGAAGCTTCGTTTGCTTGAAGGAAAGCATCTGCTTTCCGCCAGCAGCACTACAGGACAAACAGAACGGTGTTCCTGCCAAAAGCAATACAGCTGGAAAAGCCAGGGGTCCAGAGGTTAAAAGCTTTGTTAAATAGAACCAGGTACAGTAATTGTGGGTTTGGGGATATTTTACTGTAATCTTAGAGGCAAACATTCACATAAGGAGCTCTCCCCTATACCACCTGCGTGAAATGGTCCAGCAGCCAGATACTGTTTGCCCTGCTATGTTGAGCGCTAAGGCAGTGTGCAAGCTCAAAGCTCGGCAGGGCTTGTGAACAGAAGTAGCCGAGTAGCTGGTGCAAGTCCCTGAATGTGCACAGGTGGTAATAAATGTATAGGGCTGAACTTGTGTTGTCATTGTTACTGTTCTGCACCTAAGGACCCGGAAAACATTTCCATCTCCAGTACTGCTATACCAAAGAGGTCCGCAGACATAAAAAGCCAAGACAGTGGTTCATCGCTTCAAGCTCTGCACAATATTTTCTAGGGATTATAAAGACCTAAAACTCTTCCTGTCCTGGTGCACCCGAGAATCCCCTTCCTTCTTTACTTGTTAACAGTTACAAAGAGGCAAGAGACACAGCATTGCATCCTGCTTGGATCTTTGCCTCCCACGCTCAAGAATTCGACTAGTAAATCAATGTAGGAAGGCAGCACTTCCAACAGGTCTATCCACTGGGAAGGGCTTCAGCAAGATCTTGATACTGGCGTAGTCTTTGGGGATTTCACATTTGTCAAACAGTCCCAGATAAATGAAAAAGGAAAGTTTTGCTGTAGTTTTTTAGCTCGTTGTTAGCAACTTATTCATTACACTCAGAGGAATATCCATCTTTTTTTTGGCTTTCACCATGACTGTACTTCATGGACAACTGTGCCACTTAAGTCCAGCCACTTTAGCGCTGATTTGTGCTTTTTTTTTTCCCCCCTTTCCTCATTTTTCCTCTTGCGAGCACAAACTTCTAAATTTGCCTCAGATTCCAAATTTGCCATGCCTGCTCTTGCATACTGACTCTCGCTCAACCGTATATCTGTCATTGGATCCATTAGTAAGTACAGTAGTAAGTTCAACTTTCTGCATGTGTTGCTGAGCTTCCTGTGTGCTATGCTGGATCTTGAGCAGGGTGGAGGGTTGAGGAGCAAAGAAGCAGTAAGTGTTGTCCCCATGGTATAAATCATTGGGAACTGGCTTGCTCAGCATATTAATTCAAGCTCTTGACACCCCCTCCTCCACCCATCCATCTCCCCTACAGCAGGGTCACCTTGAGTTTAAAGATGTGCTTGTTAGGACGTGATGGGATCCAGAGGAGAAGAGAAGTAGCCTCCCCTATACCCATATGCAAGTGAAATCTATAGATCTTGGTGGTGTGAAACTTCGCATCTTCACACCCTTCAAGGGCTGGCTTTGGGAAGCAGGAATCTTGCATTCAAACAGCTGACATTACTTTTAACCCCAGAGACACAGCCAGGTTTAGGGATCGATCCTGTACTCTCCGGTCCTGGAGAGAAGTAAATCTCTACTGTCTTGCCTTACAGCATGGAGCTCTGCAGGCAACTGATGCAAAGGTGTAATTTTTGGATGTGCTAAAGAAAGGGTTTTTTTCATTTATATCGATAGTCTCCCAGAGCACCTTTTTTGCTTAAGCCTTGCTCTAGCTCTACTACTACGTGGTATGCATCTGAGACGAAACTAAATGACCTTTCTTTCCTTTTTTTCCTGTGCATCCTTATTAATTCCTTCTTCCTCTCAGAAATTCTGGCTGAAAATCATCCATTTCTAACCACGTAGTGGGATTTAGCATCACAAGGACTTTTAGCACCTTTACCTCCCAATGACTGCATCTCTAAAACTAGTTTCCTCTTCCAGACTTCTCAAATCTCTCTATTCACCATCTGTTCAATCAGATCTCTTGTTAGGCTAAGTACCTGTGTTGGCTTTAATCTCTGATGATGGCAGTGTGACTATTGCCCCCCAGGATGGGCTCAGGGCCAGAAGATGGAAACGTCTGTTCTTCTCACCCTGACTCTGCTCTAACCCTGTCACAGCTTTCCAACGTGATGCCTACCATTAAAAATGGTCTAAATCCAGACTTTGGCCCACAAGGGAGTGACTTCCCTGTCTGAGTGTTGGACTTTACAAAAGACATGCAAAAACTGATGCTGGAGTAGTATTAAAGGCTCTCAAACTCACCTTCAGTGAAATCTCTCATCAGATCACTTCTCCCTTCAGGAAAAGCTTGGCAGAAGAGCCATGTCTTGTAACCGTGCTCCGCAGGTCAAGAAATGCAAGCTCTGAGCAGCTGGAGGTAGAAAGCAGGTGCCAACGTTATGGGCTAATCATTGCAAATGTTTCGTTATTAGCCTCCTGGTTCCTGACACTGCTGCTGCTCCAACACCTCACTTCGCATTTATCCTCTCCGCACAGTTAACTCGGCTGTAACTCACAAGTCCGCCCTACCTTCGTTCTTGTTCACATCCGCAAGATCCTTTTACTCAGCTGGGGGAGTGCTTGTAACTGCAAGAGGTATATGCTAACGCTTAACGGAGAATGGCTTGTCAGCTGCTAACACTTCCACACAGCTGTGTAAACTCTGGGCGCGGGCAGCTGTTCCCCTCCAGATCTGGCTGCAGGAGCTGGGAAGCCTGGCACCCTCAGCTATTCTGGCACCCTCAGCTATTCTGGCACCCTCAGCTATTCATTACCAGCACCCAGTTCAGCCCCTAAACCGGGACGTGTGAGTGTCCCCTAACACGCTGCAGCACCGCGACAGCTGACCTTGTGCTGGGAAGGATGAAGCGCTTGTGTAGCCCGTTCAGAGGGACGCGAGTATCTTCCATCTCTTCGGCTGGTTGCAAAGAGACGTCATTACATCTTAAGGCTATCTGCATCCAAGTGCTGCCTGTCCCCCTCTGCCTCCTCGTCATTCCCTGGGGGACCTGGACAGACCGCTCCTCCCTCAGGGCCATGCAATGTCATTCCCTGAGCATTGGCAAACCGTGACCCTCGGAAAGTGGCACGTGCCCTCAGATGATTTTGTATTACATGCAGCACTAATCCTGACCCGCAGTCGGGTTCTGCTCTCTCCCGCAGCTGCTCTGATTGAGTTCCAGAGCTATAAATTGAATGCTGAGAGAGAAAAGTGGAGGTATTTCTGCATTGCCCTTAGGAAACAGGCTTTGAGCTAATCTGGACCTGAAATGTTTAGGTTTTATATGTTGAAACCAACACTGGTCAGGGACAGTACATGCAAAGGGAATACGCTCCTTTGCGAGAGCGAATGAACAAGCAAGCAGTCATGCAGGGTGATAATCAAAGTTTCTGGTTCATGTGAGTATTTATGGTGGTTATAATTGCGTTTCCTGTAGGGAAAGCTGTAAGATGGACTCAGAGGAAGCTTTTGCTACCTTGCATCATGCGGTTCCTCCAGACTCAGGTTACAGGACGAGGCTGTTGCACGCTTGCGGGACGTGCAAGAGGTCGGAGTCTCAGATCCCGGCTTCTCTGCAAAGTCTCTGGGATCATGAAATGACCCGTGAAGAGGCCTTTCCCCTCCTCGCTGCTCCGCCAGGGAGCCCAGAAGGGAGAAGCTCTTGCCTGGGCAGCTCTCCCTGGCAGTGGGAGCAGGCGGCTGTCTCCTCTCCTAGGTGGGACCCCAGTGGCATCCCTACAGTCCTTCGTAAAAGTGGACTTACAAAAGCAGCCCATCACTCACGTCACAGTCCAAAGCCACTCTCACGTGCCGCTGGGAAAACATGTGGCCAAAACCCTTTGGGTGAGAGCCTCCTCCCAGAAAATGCACCCTAAGGAGCACCATGTGTTTCTCAGAGGCTATTAAATGTCCCTTTGCGGCGTGCCTCCTCTCTCTGCACAGAAGGGCCCTGCGCCTGCCGGTGTAAATCCTTCCCAGTATACCTCTGCCACAGGAGCTATAAATAGGCTGGAGGATAAGACAAAGGGAAGCTTTCTTAAAATGGAGGCTACCACGGGTACTGTTTGCAGGAGCAGGAACTTTAAAGGGAAGGCAGGGGCTTGGGGAAATGTTAAAGCTGTTGAGCGAGAACACCAGGGTTTGGCTAATGCTGTAGGTCTCGAAGAGGGGAACGCTGTCACTCCGAGGATCTTTTCCCTTTTTCGCTTTACTAAAGCAGAGTGTTGTCTCTCCTTTCAAATAAAACCCACGTACATTTACGATGATGGATGGCTGCTGGGAAGAGAAGTTTGTATATCTTCTGTTTGCTAGCCGCAGAGCAGTGGAGTTGCGTTGAGCCTGACAGCCCCTTTTGTGAACCACTGCCTGGCAGTACAGATGCTCATTTGTTTAAATAAAAGCAGCCAAGGGGCTTGTGTGGTCTCCGCAGTGCAGACCCTACCCTTCCTCGGTGTTTCACAGCTACTGGCCTTTGGATGCTACTGCAAGCCGGAGAAGCAAAAATAAGGAAGGAGGGAGCGAGCCTCAGGAAGCCAAATCAAATGGCGGTAGCAGCATCTCAGGAAGCTCGCCCAAGGTGGTGGGGTGCAGGGCAGGTGAAGAAGATCAGAAGCGTAGGAAATCAGGGAAACAGATGTGGCTGTGCCAGGCTTCGGGGAGGGAGCTCCCGAGATGCGGGGCCGGCATTCCCATGCGTTCCCATCTGGCGGTGAAGGAAATTATGTAAAGTGGAGGGGCCAGGGGCCCCCTTTCTTTTTTTTTTTTCCTTCCAATTCTTTTCTCCCCTCACTTCCCATGATGCAATTAAACAGCCATTGCTGACATCATCATGTATGCACGCTGAATGCAGCCATTGTGTCTCGGCTGCGGTGCTGTACTATATATAGATTAGTTGCCAATCTCTGCTATGTATCAGCAGGGAAGACACCCAAGGAATTAAGTGAGCAGTTGCACTGTAGGACTCCTGGCTTTTGTCCCATGGCCTCAAGACACGATGGACTATACAGTGGAACTAGAAATAATCAAAGATAAGTGATTTGGAGACGGAGCCAGGAAACTTTTGAAGGACTGATTTGCAGCAGCGGTAGGAAAGCAGCCTTCTAGGTTGTGATGCATGAAGCAGAAAGACAATTTGACCCGTGCATGTTGCTAGCTTCTTTTACGTATGGTTAGTCAGTAATCTCCCCTCACCAGTCTCCATGCCGGGCAACATCAGATAGCTGCAGATCCTGCTTTCTTGGCCTTAAGTAGATAGGGGAAAAACATCCATCTGGGAATTGTGGTTTTGCTTTTCTGGGCACTTGAGGGGACAGAGTCAGTGACCTCCCCTCTGTGGGTGGTAAATACACCCTGCAATCCGCTGTGCAGAGACCAAGCAGGGCAGCCAGTGCCTGTCTTGCCACTGCCGGTGGCATGAGAGGGTGAGTGGTCAGGGAGGACCGCCGCTACATCTGCAGCCACCACATACCAGGGAATCTCTTCCACGCTGAGCCTGTTCAAGTGATCTTGCCAGCACTAGGTTAGGGAAATTTGGTCTTGTGCATTTCCAACGGCAGGATTTTCTTTTGCAGCAAGACAGCTCGGTTAGCCCTTTCTCCCTCCCTCCCACCCAGCCCTTTGGCAGGAGGTGACAGGAGGTGGCTGAGCCAATCTAACAGCTCAACACTTCAGAAAGGGGCAAGTCCTGCTCCTTCCCTCTAGCTCCTGCTTTTTGCTGCTCATCTCTGGGCACCCCAGGCAGCTGACAGCAGGGGCTGATGAGTTCTTGAGCAGAGGAGGTGGTGGGACCAGGGAGCTGGACCAGCAGGAGAGGGTTGGGGTCCTTGGAGGTAAGCAAACCCTCCTTGTTCAGCAGTGAGCTGTTAGATTGACTCAGACAACAGACAATTTGAGGGTGTAAATTGACCCTCAAAGGAAAGCTTTGATGTTAGAGGCTTTTTCTTTCTTGTTGACTTCACTTCAGGCCAAATTCCAACTAAACTGTGGCCACTAGCAGCTTTCTCAATCATTTCATGAAGTCCCATACCAAGGTGATGAGACCGAGTGTTGTCACAGCCCCAGGCACTCACCTTCCTGCCCTTACGCTGCCCTTGGGCCAGTCACAGCCTCTCTGTTCCTAAGAGGTGTTCAGGTCTTCACTCAGTAAATGGCACTTTTTGTTGCTCTGGCTCCTGCTAGGCATTTAAGAATAAGCCAAGTAAAAATGTTTATTTATTCTAGTCCCTGCAAGAGCAGCTGTTGCATTGGTAGCAGGCAGAGAAAATGCTACCAGGGTGGTTTTGAAAATCTTCAGGGATGGAGGTTCCCCAGCCTCTCTGTGCCCCTGCTCCCATGTCTGACCCACCTCTCACAACACAGAAGGTTTTTCCTTACGTCCAGGTAGGATTTCCCTTCCTGCAACTCGTGACTGCTGCCTCTTGTCCTTCCAGTCTTCTCAGGCTGAATAAACCCAGTTCCCTTAGCTTTTCTTAACACATCATGCTCCAGTCCTCTAACCATCTTAGTGACCCTCTGCTCCACTTGTTCAGTACATTCATATCTTTCTTGCACTGGGAACCCCAAACTGGACACAATACCGCAGGTGCAGTCTCGCTACTGCTGAAAACAGGGGAAGGATCGCTTCCCTCGACCTGCTGGTTACGCGTTTGCCAAGCCAACCCAGTCTGGAGTTAGCCTTCATCCCTGTGGGAGTACACTGCTGCCTCATGTTCAACCCCTTGCTCACTGGGACCCCCAGGTCCTTTTCTGCAGAGCTGCTGCCCAGGCAGTAGGTCCCCACTGTTGCAGGGTGCTGTCCCAGGCAGGACTTTGCATTTGTCCTTGTTGAACTTCATGAGGTCCCTGTTGCCCCATTTCTCCAGCTGTCCAGGTCCCTCTGAATAGCAGCCATGCCCTTAAGGGTAGTGACCTCCTCATGGTTTGACATTGTCTGGGAACTTGCTGAGGATGTGTTATCTCCCATTGTGCAGGTTGTGGGTGATACTGGTTTAAACCAGTTCTGGCCCCAGTATTGACCCCAAAGCTCGTAACTGGCTTCCTGATGGACTCTGAATCCATGGCCACTGCCTCTGGAGCCTGAGCACACAGCCAGGTTTTCACCCACTTTCTAGTCCATCCATGCAGCCTATCCTGCCTCAGTTTGGCTACAAGGGTGTTATAGGAGGATGTTATGTGGTGAAAGCCTTGCTAAAGCCAAGGAAAGCAACATCCACTGCCCTCCTTGCCCCTGCAGAGTGGGTCACTTATTCCATCACAAGGGCAGGCAGGCTGGTCAGGCACACTTTGCCCTTGGAGAACCCATGCTGGCTATTCCTGATCACTCTCCTGTCCTTTGTGACATGGACACAGAGTCCCCCAGAACTTGCTTCATAATTCTCCCAGGCACTGGGTTGACTCTGACCAGCTGGTCCTTCCCCAGATTCTCCTTTCTGCATTTTTTTTTGAAGGCAGGCATCTTCCTCCAGTCATCAGGGACCTCTCGTGGTTGCTATGACCTTCCAGAGATGAGCGAGTGTGGCCTCACAGTGACATTGGCCATCACCCCCAGCACCCTCAGGTGTATCCCCTCTGGTCCCATGGACTTACGTGTATGCAGCTTACCTCTCTGGTCCCTAGCTTGACCCTCCTGTAGTGTGGGGAGTGCCTCTCTCCCTTAGCCTGTGAAGCTGGGCTGAGACCTTGCCAGTAAAAGTGAGGCAAAGAAGGCACTGAATGAGGCTTTTCCAACTCCATTGTCGGGTGTCAGCTAGGTAGGACGCCGTGTGCTAGGGCACATCAGAGATTGGTGGGGTTGGTGCCTGCCCCATATGCAAGCCATAAAATTAGATGTCATTTAAATTACAGAGCAGCTCGTTACAGTTCTTGCCTGACCAGCTGAACTCTGCACCAGGTAATTCATGACGTGGGTCTCCTCCTGGCACCCAGCCCCCTCTTACTGTCTGCACCTGATGGTGGGGGACAGCAGAGTGGTCCTCAGCATACCTCCAAGCTATTCAGCATGTTTTTAAGTCTGGATTTGGGACATAGTAATGGTCTTCACCAGCAGTGGTGTGTGTGCATGTGTACTGCGTTTTCCATCATGGCCAGGTGTGCTTTGCACTTACCCAAGCAGAGAGCAGAAACAATATCATGTTTTATGTCCCATCAACCAAATCCAAACAGGATAGTGCTAACGGCAGACCTCAAATCGGGCATCGATCGGCAGATCAAACACAGACCTGGTTGAAGCTGATGGATGTACAAAGCAGCCTTTAAGTAAGATAAAAGGAGCAAGTGAAGATCCTGTGCAGCGTGATAGCTACAGCTGCAGAAGCCACCACTCACGGCAGCCCAGCAAAGCCCCAAATACTGCTTATGGGGGACAGTGACAGTTAATGACTGCAATTAAGATTGCAGAACTTTTGCAGTTTGACCGATGACCAATCCGTGGTGTTACAGTCTAGTTTTCAAAAAATTGAAAAAAATCACTGTGTTGGGTTTACAGATGTTCCTCCAGTGGAAGAAGAAGACACATTATCCTACACCGCTGCTACAGTTAGTAGCCTGATGTGTTTCCGCTTCTGCTTGTACTTGTTAGTCCTTTTAATTGCATGTATATTGCAGAGTGAACAGGAGGCACAAACTTGGATATGAGAATCTGGTCCAGTTTAAGCCCTTCTGATGTGGGTATCTTCATGAGTAAAAACAAAGGCGGCATCAGAGCACACGGCAAATACTGTGGTATTTCTGGAGGTATGAGGGGATGCTTTGTATTTCCTAGATGCAAACAGCATTTCTACTTGGTAATAGCTATGCTGGAACTGATCGTCTTTCAGTCGTTGTCTTTTTAAATCCCAGATATGGAAAACCTATATTTTTTAAATTGTTTTTTTATCTTTTCTTGATATAGCTTGATACAGCACCCTAAAATCTTCCACCTAACCAGGTAATTATATTTGGTTTTTAAGATGGAAATGTTTTAAACTTCCCGTAATGTTAAACACCTCCCAAAGATACTTTGAATATTGGCCAAAAGCATGGCCGGGGGGATGACTGACTACCTGACTGTCAAAACAAAACTCCCAGAGCACTGAGTACCCCTAGGAAACTGGGAATCTCAGGAAAATTAAAACACCCAACCCTGACAGCAGGAGCTGAGAGTTGAGGCAGCATCTGCCCTGCCTTGACTGCCCTTGGGCACCTTGCCACGCTGGCCTGGGCAGGTAGCCGCTCTGAACTGAATTCATGTATTTGTCTTTTAAGACAAAGTTTTGTGAGACTTTTATTCTCTGACTGCACAGATCCAAAAGTTAGGAGAAAAACTGGTAAAAACTGTAGTTCCTCAGGAGCGAAACAGAAGAGCACTACTTTTTTGCAAAGCCTGAAGTGCTCATTCTCTCCTGACACGGTAGACCGAGGGTGTCTCCAAAAACCTGCAAATAGCTATCTGATCCCGGCAACAGTGATCTGCAAAGCTATGAAACCATCTCTGCTTTTCAGGTTTCTGATGCAAGTGCCTTGCGTAATACCTCAGGCTTCCAGGTATAGGAACCGTAGCCAGCCCATAAGGCTGAATGCATATCTTATCCACCTTGAGGCCAAAATAGCCTGACCTTTAGATGATCTTCAGAAGATGATGAATAATGTATTGCATCTCCCAGAAGGCTGATTTCTGCCCATAGAGTAACTGACAGTTTTCCTGACATCAACCAACTGTGTCAGCTTGTATCTTTTCAAAAAAGGTTCTGGGGTTATTGAGGGGAAAAACCTGTAAGGCGGAGGAAGGACCACTTCAAAAAAAAGTCAAAAACTATTGCAGACATCAAACGGGAGTGAGCGTTGGGACAGCCCTGCCATCAACGCTGGGATTCTCCTGAGCACACTAAAATCTATCAAAGAAGAAACATCAGCAGGGCTGGAGAGAGACAGCAGGAACTGAGGGCTAGGAGAGCACTTCTGAGGAGTTAATTAGCGTTGCGTTGTTATCTGTGGGTGAGCAGACCTGTGAGCAAGGGCGTATATTTATGAGATCATTTAGAAACTCCCAAAGAAACTCTTTTAATTTGCAAACGGGAGCACTGAGCCAGCACTGACACACATATTAGCTGCTATGAGAGATAATTTAGATGTCACTCGTTATGGAAAAGGCATTACAGGATAAAGTCCAAGTCCTTTGGTTCAAAGAAATCGCCAGGACTGCTTCAGCATAGCTGCCTGCCATCTCCGGCCATTTCCCGCTGGGCTGGGGCTGTCTCCAGGAGACCAGGGGTCCCCGGGACCAGCCGAGTCTTGGCAAAAGCGTCTCCATGTGAGGGGACTCCCCGCAGGTTGTGGACCAGCATCTTCCTGTGCAAGGAAAGGCTTGTTTCCCTCCGCTCTCCTTCCTCCCGGGGTTGCCATTAAAAAGGCCCAGAAACAGCAGCTCCCTGTCATGAGTCACCAAAGTGACTTTTAAGCTCAGAGGGAATTTCCAAAGTGATTTAATGCATAGAAGTTTACACCTGTTTGGGGATGGGTAAAGCTCCTAAGCCCTGCTTTGGTGCTTTTGAAAATGCTGTGCCATGCCAATTAGCCACAGATGTGTTTGCAGGGTAAGAACGACGCCGCTTGAGTTTCCTCTGCTTTTCTGGGTTAGACTGTTTCCTGGGAGCAAGCCCTGCAAAATGCCTGAGCTCTCGCCCTCATCGCACGGTGTGGACGTTGTGGCAGCAGGAATGGGCCGCGCTTCCTTCTGGTGTGGTTTTTGGGCGGTGCGGCCCTTCGATGCTCTGTCCTGCTTGCCTTGCCGTCCTCGGTGCTCACCAGTGCTCCAGCAGGCTGTCTGCCTGTTTGCTCTAGCCCGGTGCTCGCAGCGAGGTTGGGGTCGTCTTAAATGCTTTTAATGGCGGAGTAGCCACTATTAAATGAAAATACACCTCTTAAATGAAAATACATATTTAGATATGGCAAATGCCTTAGTCAAAGGGCCTTTTGGGGAACAGTGAAGTTGCAGGGAACCATATTTTCTGCCAGCATAACTTCACTGGAGCCAATGCAACATCTTCTGTTAAAAAAGCCAGTGTGCAGGGGATCGTACCCATCAGCCAGATTGGAACTACTTGGAAATAAGACCGCAGGCTTCTTTTAAAATGTAATAAAAAGAGTGCTTCTCTATGACTTATTACATATTGCTTATGCCTAAGCTGACAGCACTTGTATTCCTTACGTGCCTTGCTCAATTACAATCTTAAGCACTTGTATGATTTTAAGCACCTGGAGAGCTTGGCTGGCGTCACTGCATGCTCTTTGTGTTTAATGTGATGCTGCAGATATATGCTACAATCTAACCAGGTAAAACTACTGTTTTTGACTCAAGGGTGTTTGGTCTCTTATTTTACTTGGGGTTTTATCTTCTGAGGTGGTTCTCTGAACTAAGCGTTGCTCCAAGCTCTTCTCCATGCCTTTGGAAGATAACATCCATCTTGTTGGGACTTGCTGTTTAAACCGCATGGGAATGAAGGGCCATTTGACTCGCCAGCCTGCCTTAGACCTGCTGCGATTCTTTAGCCGCTTGGGTGACAAAGCAGGAGCTGCGGCTTCCAGAGTCTGCGCTGCTCTGCAGGAGGAGAGCAGGGACAAGGGAGACAGGAATTCTGTGTCCCATCACCGAGGGCAGTGGGTAGGAGAATGGCTCCAGAAATATGTCTCTGAGCACACTGAACATTTACAGGAGAAGGTTGCTGAACGTGGCCCCCCCTGTTCCTCTGACTGGCAGGTCTGTGCTCGCACCCCCCGAGGTTGGGGTGGGCTCCCGTTGCTCCCCTGCAGGCTGCATCCACCTGGCTGAGCTCGGGCTGGGGTGGACACGAAACCTTTCTCAGCCGCTCTTCAGCCAGCATCTTCTATCACAAGGAAAGATGACAAATTGTTTGTTAAATTATTTAAGATATTACTGACTGGTTATGAATTATTAAAGCATTTATTACTTACCATTTGGATGGCAACTCAGCGCAGAAAATCACAAGCCTTCAAGAAACCCGAGGCCAGCCGTGGCTTGCCAGACATGCTGGGGACTCGGGGGTGAGCCGAGGTGGTGGGCGCAGCAGCATCTGGCGTGAGAAAAGGCACGGCTGGAGCCTGGAGCGTGTTGCAGCCTGCGCTGCTGCAGATGGCCTTGCCACTGGTGCTGCAGTCTCACAACCTCCTGCCACCCCCCCCCCAACTCTATTTTTATTTAATATTTGCATGATGGCAGTGCTAGGAGCCAGGACCCCTTTGTACCATGCACCGTATGAACGTACCACAGAGACAATCTTGTCGCAATAGTTTGCTCCCTATTACTTCCATTTTCTTATTAATTAAACCATCTTTAGGTAGGAGAGGACACCACTAAAGCAAGAATATGCTAATTCTCATCAGCAAATGCATGTTTGTTTTATGGTTTTGCTCTGTTGATGATATTTGAAGTTTTTTTATACCAGCCCTTTTTCCCTCCTTTCCAGCCTCCCCCATGTTTGGGGTTTTTGCTTTCTGTTTTAATTTTCCCATTCCTTGAAACTGTAATCATGTGCTGATCATTAGGACTTCTGTTCAATGCATACTTATCCTTTGTGGTCACCATTCGAGAGTCGGAGATTAGTGATCAAAGAAAGAGTGTACCTTATCTTCCAATGTTATTTTGAGAAAGACAAAGCAAGGAGATAAAAGCAGCCCGTTTGGACATGAAGCTCTGCTTAACAATACCTCCACATCAGTGTTGAGACAGTCAGGATTGGGCACGTGGTTAAAATATAACTCGTTGGAGCAAAAATTCTGCTAATGAGTTCTGACTATATAACCTGGCTGCTAAAAAATGTGAAGAGGTTCACAGTTACATGTTGGGCTGAGCGAGGTGAGTTTGATATGCAGGCATACATACATCACGGCATCCAGCATCCACAGGGCAGTCAGTGATGGCTGGATATCTCTGAAAGTGTTTGTGAATACAGTCAGCTGAATATGTTTGTCCTTGAAACACACTGTTTCTTATTTAGTATCCTGTGTTCATTTTTCCTCCCTTGCAAACATTTCAGTCATTCAGCCCAGGAACTGATTAAACCACCCAGTAAACACAGTACAGATGTCAAAGTGAAAAATTCACAAGCTATTCATAACAAGCCATCTGCTGAAAATAATTTGTCTAAACTATTTGGGGAAAATTTACAAAGTAATGAAAACGCTCAGAGAGATTTGGGAAGATTCTAATTACCAAAAATCAAGGGAAGGCCTAATGATATGTTTTGGATACAACTGTAATCTTTACAGCTCGTTGCAGGATTTGGGATAATACATGCTCTTTGGCCTGCCGTGCTAAGTACTGGCTGCTCAGTTTTGAAGCACGTAAACCTGTTTCATGTTCATGATTACCCTACAAGAACGAGCAGTTTGGGGGTAGTCCGTGGCCTGGTTTATATTCCCAGGGCGATAAATGGCCGAACTCCCACTCAGGCTATATTTGGACTATATCGGAAATCCAACCTTCAAAAATTCAAACGACCCAAACAATAACATACAGTGTTGCTCAAGAAAAGGCATATCTAACCTTCAACAATTTTTCATTCAGCTAAATCAGTTTCTTTGGCTGTTCAAACTGTTTCGCTAGCGTTGTATCCCAGTTTTCAGAGCTCCTGCTGAGTCCTGGAGACAGGCTCTTTCATCTGCTGTGGGTCCAGGAGCGTGTTTATCTGTTCTCCGCATCTCTTCTTTACCTTGGTTTACGTTCTGGTGCTTTGACAGACACCTGAACTGGCTAAAGTGGTTTTTGTGTGTGAAATGCAGATTCGGGCCCCTGGGAGATGTATTTGCTGGTAGATCAGAGATCTCACCTTTAAACCACAAGCCATTTCCTGAAGAAGGCTTAAAGTGAAGTAAGAAAGAAGGGGAAAAAAATTAGTATCTTCAGGGGACATTTTCCAGCACATCACTTAAATCCTCCTCCCCAGCATACAGACTGAGTAAAGGTTAATCCCATAGCATGTAAAATCCCATACAATCCACACTCCCTCAATATACACATTTCCAGGAGGAATTCCTCTGACTGAGCGTAGTTGGCAGCCACACAGAAAGGTATCTCAGAGCTTAATGGCCACAAGTCAGTGGAGATCTAGGTCCATCAATCTCCAGTGGATATAGAAGTCACACGGGGACATTGCTGCTGTGCACATGCGGGATGGAGGCTTCCTTTGCAGGGGGACCATGTGGACTGAGAAGAAAGACCTCTCCGAAAGCCCGCACCAAGAGGTAGTTGTCAGAGCTTTCAGTCTGGGATTAATGGGCCTGGGGTCAAACAGATAGGTAGGTAGGTACTTAATGAATTTTTCAGTACATGTTACATCTGAAGTCCATACTTATTGAGTCATTCCCATGTCCTGTTTCTTCTTTCCTTTGGAAACTGTCAGTGTAAATATTCTAAGTAGCCTGAAATGTCCATGAGTACAGCCGGCTGCTGAACTTCACCAATCATGAACACAGGAAAATTTGTTTGATGCTTGCAGTAAGAAGTTGCTTCCCATTTTTAAATGACTTCTGATATTGAAGTTCCAATTATGTACTTTTAAATAGAGATGAGCTAATGCATTGTCCAGCTGCTCTTGCCACTGTCCTGTGTTTGTTGATAGTTGCCCATCTGCTCTTTGCCAGCTTAAAAAGAAACATCCACAAGTAATATGAAAAGATGTTGATTTAGAGTATTACCCGGATGCTGCACAATTCAGTGTTTTCCATCTAAAAGTTCGTTCCGTTCAATAAAAAACATGAAAAAATGCCGTAGCTAGTGTTACCAGAGGGACAAAATGAACTCTACAAAAATATGCCGTAAAATGTTGCTGCCAAATTAAAAGCTTCCAAACCTGCGTTAGCCTACTTCTCTTGCTCTTTTGCCTTTTATCAGTGTAATCTAACACTCAGATCCACAAAGATATTTGAGTGTCAAACTCTCATTGAATCCAATGGGAGTAAAGCACCTAAATACCATTATACAAGCTTGGTCTGAGGGTCTCCAGCTTTGCATCGTGCATAACCCTGATAGGGCTTCGGCACATGGTTCGACTCCAGCACTGCCTAATGCCATAGCCTGCATTTTCCATGGGGAAAACGATGGGAAAACGGGGACCACCGCCGCGGGTCTTTGGGCGAGCCACCTGTACCTGGCCCCGGCGGTGGGGCTGGCAGATCGTGGACTCCACCGCGGTGCAGGCCAGCGCCTGCAGGGCGCTCAGGCTCGTTTAGGAGGCAGGAATCAGACGGACGAACAGAAAACACAAGGTGTGAACCCGGCGATGCTCTCGGGCATGTATTTTCATGAAAATGCCTCCCCGCATCGCAAGTGCTTGCCTGTCCCCTCTGGAGGAGAAGGGCTGCTTTCGCCCCCAGTTCCTCAGCTTTGCCTGCGGGGGTGGCGGCGGGCGGGCGGGATCGGGTCCCTCGCCCCGCCGGGCAGGGCGGCCCCGGCGGCGGCCGCTGCCGGCTCCCTCCTCGGCGGCGGTTTCGGCGGGGTTTGGCAGGACAAGAGTGGCACCCAGCGGCTGGTGACTCCATCACAGGGACGATCCCCTCGCCCCGTCCCCGGGCTGCGGAGAGGGGCCGGCGGCCAGCGCCGCCCGGGCTTGGCTCGGCGGGGAGCGGGACACCGCCGGGATCACCGCCGGGCGGGAGGTGGGGCTCCAGCCCAGGGCTCCCAGCCTTGGGAAGGACTTGGAAACTGCCTTTTTTTAAAATAAAAAACCACACACAGGAAGGAGTGGCAGAGGCCTGAGGAAGCCGGAGGGAAGGTCTGGGCTTGCTGCTGCTGTGCCGAGCGGGGGGGAAAGGGAGCTACACGCTTTGGGACCCTTCTCTTGCTATTACAAATACCAGAGAGCAGGGTTTCTCCACCCGTCAGTTTTGTCCTGAGGAAGGCCTCCTAAGGTGGGGACAGCAGTGCTCCAGGGCTGGATTGCATGAGGCAAACCTCAGCTTTCTCTGCCAACAAGAGAAATGGAAGAGGAGGTGAAAATCTGTCACTTAGCCCTGATTCCAGTCAGTGGCATTTCGGTGGAGCTGCTGAGCCCACCAGAGCGCCTGGGTTGGGAGTACTGCACTTAAGACCAGATTTTGTGGCAAAAATAATTTAATCCATTGCCTTAGAGTAACAAAGACCACATTAATCGTGCCTAGCAAGTACTGGTCTGCATGCTCCTGTGACCCAGCCCCAAAGCCCACAGCAAGCACAGGTGGTGCCTGCTGTCGGTGGGGAAAGCAGCCGGAGCAATGCAGGCGTGGGAGCCCGTGGGCCACCGAGCCCAGCCAGGAGAGAACAAACTGGAGGGTGGGAGGCAGCCCGTCACTCATCTTCCTCCTCCCGGTCTGATCCAGAAGACAGCTCCAACAGAAATGATGCCAGGCTCTGCCGATTCTACTCCAGCTGAACTCCTAGGGCAAGCCGATCTTAACCCTACCCCCGTTTAGGGTGTTGAACATTGCTGTCTTTGTAAGAAGAGACTGTTGATAAGGACGATCCAACTGCGGGTTTGGAAATGTGCTAAATAAATGGTGCTCAAATGGCTGCATTTTGGTAGAAGTGGAGTTTGGTGGAAAAAATATTTTAAGAAAACACTGTATTTATTATTGTTTTTAATCTTTTTAGCATGATTACAGACTGGGCAGACACTCTACTTTTCTTGTGGTGTAAAAGAATCCTCCTAAATGAATAAAATATGGGATATGTTAGAACTCAGCTTAAAACCTAGAAAAAAAAGAAAAGAAAAAAGCAGACAGAACACAGGCAAGTCCCCGTCTCAGCTCTCATTGCCATCTGAGAACTCATGGCTGGGATCCTATGAAAGAACACCCCTGGTGGGACAAGAATTAAAATTAGAAGAAGAAGTAAAAAATAAAATACAAAGTGACCCATGAAACTTAGCCCAGAAAGAAGGAGGGCCACCAGAGGAAATGAAGTTAAGGATATGTTTGGAGGGAGTTTGTTTTCTCAAAGCCTTCCGTTTCACTGCAGCTGATTTAAAAGGAGGGTTGTGTTTCAGCAGCAGCAGTTGTAGGAGTGCAAGAGGGGAGCCTGCTGCCTCAGCCTCTGCTGGCACACTTTGCATGGGGTTGTTTCTGGGACTGGACTCAGAAGCTGTTCCTGGGACCGGACCCAGAGGAAAAGCTGCTCTTTTGCTCCTGCAGACCGAGCGATGCTGCACAGGGGCAGGCAGAGGCAGGGAAGGTGTCTCTTAGCCTGACTGCAGAAAACCATGAGTTTGTCGCTCCCTGCCCAGCAGGTTTCCCTGCTTGCAGAAATGGTCAGGAACTGAACCAGATTTCCAGTGCTGAGGAGGTAGTGCCATGCCATTAAACCCTTTCATGTGATAAATGCTTGAGGAGTCTTTTTGACCTCATCAGCTCAGCTTCTTCCCTGTCAGATTAATGGCCTCACAAACATGCCCATTTGCTTATTTTACTTACTTCTTGCCTTCATTGTAAAGACAGCAAATCACCGAAGAATGCATATTTTTTTTCAGGAGAATTTACCTATTCAGGTAAATGAAATTGAAATGTCTTGAAAACATCTCTGGAGGTCACCTGAGGAAGCCATCACAGAGCAGAGCTGCTTCTGAGGCCCCATGCCAAAAAAGTAGCCCTGAGCTGGTGTTCAACACAGCACACTCCCACAAAGGGATTGGGGATGGATGCAGGAGCAGAGAAGGGGGTTGCTCCAGAGGACACGGGCTACCACAGCAGAAAGCCGAGCATACTGCATGGTGGTGGTGGTGAGATGATAGCTCCACTCCTCATAGTAGCCTCAATGCAACTGAGATTTTCAGGTTATGGCTAAAGTAGCTTTTAACCTCGTGGCCAAGTGTTTGTTAAGCAATGCCCTGGCTGCTTGTTGCCTGCCTCTCCTAAACACACCAGGGAACGGGAGGGGCAGGATGTCAAAACCCAGTGGCAACTTCAGTGAAAATTTCACTCCTGCAAGAGTACCTGGCTGCGCAATGCACTCCATTCCCCCAGGCTGGCTCTTTTCCAAAGCCTGGGGAGTCACAAACAGCTAACAGCAGCACTTTTCACCTCAAAGTGCTTCTCCAAGTGGACCACATCTGGGCTGCCCTCCACTTCTAGGCACGGTCTGGATGCCCATCACAGACCTGCTCTCCTCAGGGGAATCCCACTCCAGCCAGTGAAGCCTCGCTCCTCCACACGCTCCCCCTTTTACCTTCTTAACCATGAAACACTTCCCTTCTTTTCCCCCATCAAGAAACTCTATGGGGACCATGGCAAAACCAAATGGCTCCTGGAGATTTTGTAGCTCTTTGCTGGGTCAGAAGGCTTGGACTGAGAGAGGGTCTGGCAGCAGCGGGTGGATGAAGGTGTGGTGGTGCCTACTGCTCCACCTTTCCTGGTTGATGGCCACCTATACGTCTTGGTGGCCTGGGGGCGTGATGGGGATCTATGATGTCCAGTGATGTCAGGTGGACGTTGCTGACACCATTAAGCAAAGACATTTCAAGGGATGGTTTAAATAAGATAAATTATGGGGAAGTTTCTGCTTAGCAAGGATCTTTACACTTGAAATACTAGTACTAACTGTGTCTGAAAATAGCAGTGTGGATGGGGACAAATAAATTACACTGTCAAAAGCCAAGCTGAGTAAATGCTGCAGCAGGGATGTTTCAAGTTCATTAGCTCTTTACAAAGCCACACTTATACCAAATCAAATAGAAAAATATCTCCAGCGAAGGGGTGCAATCCTGCCACCATGGTCCAGGGACCGAAGAGCCCGGTTGTCCCTTGCTGCAGCGCAGGTGCCTGGGTGCTGAGCCGCACTTCGGAGCACAACGTCTAACTGCACGTCATGGCTGAGGACACTTTATTGCTTTCTGTCAACACCCTAGCACCGAGCTAGGAAGTAATATGTGCTTCTAGTGATGTGATCCCTCAGATGACATTTTAAATCAAGCTTCTGTCTGCGGGGAGGCATGAAAGATCCCATGACACCATTTTTATTTCAAGAAGAATAAAGGCATTCATCTCCACAACATTGGCTAGATTCACTGCCTTATCCCAATAGGGCGTCTTCACATAAACAGCTGAATTAAACTGCAGTCTGGAATAGCAGTCAGGGTAGGAAACTCAGACCAGAAACTCAGGAACTAATTTTACTTCTTCACTAAAACTATCCGCGTTTTATCGCTCCGATGGAGGGTAGCCAGCAGTTTGTAGTATGGCTTCCAAATAATGGTACCATTTTTCCTTGGACTCCAGAGTCATTTTTAGTTGAATGCTGATGGCTGGTATTTATGTTTCCAAGCCCAGTTGTGGCCAGGAGTGTGAGAAGAAAATCAAAAGCAAGCTCCAACCCCTATTTTCAAGGAATCTGGCCAAGCTGTGGAGGTCAAATTGCAGTTTAAAGCTTTAAAATGCAGTTTTAGTTCTAAAAGGAGAAAGATTGCACCAAGGCAGCTGAAAGACGAACGGTGATAACAATTTTAATACCAGTGGAGACAGCTGATTTTAATTAAGCCTTTTCTCTCAAGAGAGAGACAGCAGCCCTTATAAGGTCCACAGCTCTGCCATGGTGGAGCTTCTCATGACCATTAATAGTCACGACCCTCCCAAAAGCTGTGCAAGCTTTGAAAACATTATCCCTGTTTTACAGATGTGGGACTGTGGCCCAGGACTCAGCCCAGGAGCTCTGTGAGGGCACGCAGCAGTCTTGCAGTTGAGCCAGTACCCAAACTTGTAGGAATCACTCCCATGCCCTGCTCACCTTCCTTGCCCTACACAAGCATCCTCCAGGCTGATCCTCACCCCCTGCCCCTTGGGCTGATCAGAGCCCCCAGATGGATGTTCATGCCCTGGTGAAGACTGGCCCAGCCACTTTGTGCAAGGGCAGAAGAACCAGAAAGCTTCTTTGTCCAGGCTGATTTCATTCTCCAAGCAGCAGAACAAGGAAGAAAAAAATCAGTGTGAAGGGTAGAAAGCAAAGTCAATGAAGGATATGGATATGTATACTCACCACAGTCTATGGGGTACTTAAATAAGGTAGCGAGGATTCTAAAAATCCAATCTTGATCCTTTTATTTTAAAAGTAAGTGTCACTTGTGAATATATGGCTGGATGAGTTAATAATTTTGTGTTATTTTAGTTCTTTGATTTGTTTATGCATTTTGAAAGTTGCTTCAGCCTCAGTGGCTCTAACAACCCAAGAGGACAGGGAAATGCGAAGCATGTTATTCTTGTATCTTTTCTCTTTTTTAGCTTTTGCATCAGTTTGAATTTTTTTTCAGGTCAGTTTACGTTACTTTAGTTTGGATCTGGGTGTGTGCATTGCCATATTATAAAGATCCAAAGATGGAAAGCCACGATTCACAGATCGTTGCTACTTTATAAGCACACATTTAAGAACCACTTTGAGTTTTTTCATCTCACCTTTTCACAGACTCAAGAATTTCTCCTGTCGTTGGCAGCAACTGGGGACAAAATGTCTAGATGAACTGCTTACAACATGACCTGCCCTATTCCAACCATGGGATAGGACTTCCCTGCCTTCTCTTTGCCTGCCCTTTGCAGGGTTTTCAATACAGCATCCGTGTTTCTCCTGGCCCCTGGCAGGTCAAACTACTGGGGTAAGGGGAGAGCTCTGCTCCATGCAACCCCTTCTCCCTCCTCCCAAGCAACTCTACTGGAGAGACACGGAGGTTTAGCATCTCCCACCTGGCACCAGAGATGTTGATGTGAAACACCCCCTCTCCCTTTGTCCAGAAAGCCGCATCCCTCCCTCCCCAGGTCTGGGGCGACCCCCGAGGAGAAATCCAACCCTGGGACGCCCATCCCGCAGAAACCATACCTTGCTGGAGACAAGTACTGCAGATGGCTGCAGCTGCTCGAGCCAACTGGGACGGCAGCCGTCGGCCCCCCCGTGCCAGCCCCGCGGCTCAGGTGTCCTCAGGAAGGAGAGAATTAGTGAGGACTTTAATGCTGGATTAGGCTGCCCCAAGTTTTCCCTTTCTCTCCTACCACCAGCTCAGCCCGTGAAAGCGAGCAGGCGGTCTCCGGTGTGGGTTACAGCCTGGGACTGCCCCTCGGGGTGGCCACGTCCTCTCCTTGACCTGCAGCCCCGCTGCCTCTCCAAGCAGCTCGAGGGGGCTGATGCCTGGGGGTGCGCCTCACGACGCCCCGAGGGCACGGGGACGGGAGCTCCTTGGGGTTACAACTCACAACCCACCCTGTCCTCTGCTGTACAAAGCCTGGGAATGAAATGGAGCATTTTGCAAAGGGGTCCTCCCCTGCTCCATGTGTGGGGTGAACATTAACTGGCTCTCAGGAGCCCATTTTATTCAAAACCCATCCACCAGACCATGGGTAGAGACCCCTGCGCAGACAAAATGTTCTTTCCTATGTTTTTAGGCATTTCCCTTCTCCACAAAACCTTTGGGATGTTCAACCAAGCTGCAGCCATCCTGGCAGACCTTAATGGCCCTTTAGCCCTGGAGAACTGAGTAACACAACGTTGTGGCCTTGCTTTCACACCGCAGAGGAGTATGCACCATTCCTCCTGTGGTCAGAGTTGCAACCATTAATGTAACCACTAGGAAACTGGAGTTGACGTGGCTTGTTGAGTGGTATTTGGTAGGCGTCCTGGCTGGATTTAGATAGCCTGGCAGGCTGCCCTTCCACAGCGGTCATGTGGAAAGCCACGCAGAAGATCTGGCTATTGCGATAATGCCATCTTTCTGAAAAGCCTGCGCAGTGGCTGAATGAGCTCATGTGGATTCAGGACAAAAAGCCCATAATCATGCATTGCAGAAATAAGAATTAAAAAAGATCTCATATATGATTTTTCCCTGGGACTTACAGATTTGTCCAAACCACTGTGTGCCAAAAGCCAGGAGGATGTATAAGGAGAAGGTCACTTTGCATTTGCCCTGTTTCTCATCTTTCCTTGAACATCTGCTGCTTGTTGTTGCTACAGGGAGGTTTGGGGTGAGGAGACACACCAGATCTGACCCACTGTTGCCATTCTTTTACTTTCTGCTACGTATTGTTCATTTTATAACCCCAGTTGACTTTGAACAGCTCAGCGAGGCTCGTTTGCCACCCTCCTTGGGTGCTGCTCTGCACCTTCTGAGCATGGCCAGCCGAGAAGTTTTTCTTCTGATAATTAATCAGCATTTCCCAAGGGGTAATTAAAAAGCTTTTGTTAAAATATGTCAGGTCTGTCTGTCTTGCTGGATTGGACGCACCTTGGAGGCATCAGTTTGTTGCATTGTGGATTACAAACGTGTCCATGTCAAAAGGCCAGAGCACGATGACCCTGCTTTGACTCACTTTTAGCAAAGGTGCCAGGTCCTGAGGAGTCATACCTCAAAAGAGCAGATCTCCACTGATTATACAGTCTCAGGTAACCAGTGCTGTCCTCTGGGTGCCTGACATTAGCAGAGAGAATCCCACTTCTGCAGACTGGAAGAAATGACAAAGCAGCAGAAAGAAACGTGAGATCCATGTTTCAGAGGTATCACGCTCCTCCCATCAAGTGTTGAGAAGAGTTACCCATGCAAAATACATATTACTCCTTGGTTCCTCTCTTAAGCACAGTTCACTACCAGATCCTTTCCAGCTTCCGACCAGTGGACCAACACGAGTATCTAAGTACACCAAGTCACATTTTAGTTTGCTGAGCAAGGGTCTGCGTACGTGAGAAAGCTGTATTGCCTTTGAGAGGGCATGAAAACATGGCCAAACTACCTGTGCAGGTATCGCCGCTTGGTAACTGCCCACGGACATGCCTCATACACCCCCCCAGTGAGAAAACCAATCTAGCCAGGGACTGGGAAGAACGATAACTTGTATTTGCTATGGGTAAAAACAGGCATAGAGGGTTTAGCAGCATGATTGATAAGCCAGGAGGAATTCAACTGGCGACCGCTCTTTGTGCGGACACAACCTCAGAAGACAAACCTCTGGCCCCGGAGGTTTGCTTTTAATTTGCTGCTCTACAAGTACAAACCGTTCAGTAGGGAAACTGCACCCGAGCTGATGGCTCCCAACCCTCCTGCTCTAGGTGCAAGGCAGCAGGAGCCTGAAAATCACGATTGCAACACATCAACTAATTGAACTCCATCTGCCACAGCAATGGCTGTGCTCTGTGCAGCACCACTCAGCTGCTGGGATATGAAGTTTCTCAAGGACAGCTGATGCAAAACTCATAGCTTGGGAGGCTGGTGGAGCTTAAGGAGTTCATGCCAAAATGGCATGAGGAATCAGTGTTTTTCACAAGAAATATTTTGAAGTTAGCCAAATTCTCCTTTAGCCTGTGTGATTTATCCCTCAATATTTTCAGTCTTGTCTAAACCAGGTTCCTCTCAGGAAGTTTTCATTTCCAGCACGTATTTTCCTTCATAGGATGAATAAGAGGAGGTGGGACAATCTCATGGTACAGGCCTTGGGCTGAGCTACAGGGTACACCGAGTCAATTCATAGCTCAGGCCACAGACCCTGTCTGCGTGTAATTGTGCCACTTGGAGGAGAAATTCAAAGCAGATGGGGCACAAGCACATTGGGCTTCTGTTGAGTGTCAGAAGCCCTGATACAGGAGTGACACTGGTGCACACCGTAGGCACGTGCTCCGTGTACCAGAACCCACAGCACCGCATGCTGCCGTGTTCTTGTTCCCCTGCCATATGCTCTGCAATGCTGCTGCTGCTTGTGGGTAAACGCCTGAGGGTCTGGCAAAGGTCAGCCAACGCTGCGGAAAAAAAACCTTGAGAAAAACAGCCGGAGCTCGGCTCGCCAGCGCGGCTCTTTGTCTGCCTGGAGAAGTCACGTCGTGCATCATGAGGTTTGGGTCCAGCCTCCTCAGGTAGGCTCGGTGCCTGTGTTCAAGCTGCTCAAGGTGCTCAGCTAAGACAGACGTAGAGGGAAGTTTTCATTGTACAAGTAAGCCAGCTTTTGGGAAAAGCTTTCATTGACTTTTAGGAGAAGTTGTGATCTATGCTCATACAAATTCATAGGTTTTTTTTTTTTTTTTTGGCCAGACACGAGGTAATCCTGTGACTCCCAGCACTGACACAGCCTCACGCACTTCGGCAGTCACGTGGCCGACAAGACTCAGTTTGGTGGATGACCCCCCTCAACTCCGGTGGGAAGAGTGAGCCTGTGACAGCCCTCCCAGCTTGGTAAGAGCAAGATTTCAATCCCCAAAATAGCATTCCCCGCTCACCAGCGGTGTGGGGTGTGCCAGGGTGTGCTAAGCCAGCACATGCAGTGCTCAAGACCATAAAACCAGTTGTCAAAGTCTTCGGGGCTCTGCTGTCCCTGGGGGGTCCCAGGAGCCTGCAGGGGTCTTGCTGCCAATGTCCCTGTCAGCGGAGGCACGGCCCCCCCTGAGCCCCCACGTCCTTCCCTGGGACTGTACGTGGTCTGGCATTGAGTGGCTTTATTTCTGATGTCCCAGAGGCAGATCTGGGGGAGCAAGGGAAAAGACCATTGGCATCAATAGTTCTAGCAAGAATTGATCGCTATGAAGAACAAAAAAAAATAATAAATGAATCTCATTTTACAAACCTCAGGTCAAGAGGGTGCGAGTGCATTAAACCTGCGGTCTCATAACACTGCCTCGCCTTTCCTCCACCAGGTCACGTAGGATGTTCCAGAGACGATGGCACGCACACATCCTTTTGGACCCTGAGCAAGGGTACCTGCTGCCTGGAGACACCTTACAGGTCTGAGGATGCCCATGGCCATGAACTTGTGCTTAACGGGGAGTGCTAAGGGCTTGTGCAACACCCGTTGTCTCCAGGTACCACTTGGCACCACTGGCTGGACTGAGGCAGTCTCCTACAGAAACTTTTTCATCCATTTGCATGGCAGATCCCATCTGGGACACGGAAACTTCCTACTCTAAGGGCTTGGTTTTAACTTTTTTTAAAGCAGCTCTTTGATTTATTTGCCGAGCTGAAGTTTTTTAAGGATCTTGAGGCAAATCCCACCTCTGATGGTGGATTCTGGTATTGCAGATGAAGCAAATAACCAGTCAAATGACACGCACCAGGTTTTCCACACATCGTTACAGAGGAAGGCACGTGCCCAGAATAGATTTAAAATGTACAGAAGCAGAAAAACGCAGACATAATGGACATTTTAAAGCAGGGAATATGCCTGTTTAGTAGATATTTCTTCTTGTGGAAAGAAAAAGCGTTATTATTCTGAATATACCCTTTCAGAGTGATTTTCTAGTATTAACATTTTGGATTTTAAACAAGTACAACTATATTGTTGATGTATACTATATGATCTGTATATTGGCATATTGATATATTGATCTACTGTATCAATATAATAAAAATATTTAGTTGAAAAGCAGAACAAATCAATCCTGTGCTCATCAGCCACAAATTCAGTTCTAACTTACCAGCTTCTTCACTGTTTTTAATTCTTGTTTTCCACTGCCTCTTCTTATACAAGATAACTGTTTTATTTACTTATTTTCGTGATAAACTTATGCAGAACTTCATTCAGCTTTAGCACAACGGCGGGAGAGGATGGGGGCAGCTGTGTAGGATGTAAGAGTGGAGCCGAGGCCTCGGCGGGGATAAAGGGTTTTCGTGCGGGGAGCTGAGCCCTGGCAGGAGCAAGCAAAAGGGGAAATTCAGAGAAACTCCCGTGCATCCATCCAGGATGCTACCTGCTGGCAGGACGGCTTGTGCAAAGTGTGCGTGCGGCTCCTGGTTGCTCCTGGAAAACGGTTATTTTCTGTACAACAGCCACTACCTCCCCGTGTGCCACGGTTATTTTGGGCGAGGTTGGGTGGACTGGTATGGAGACAATTGGTTTTGAAATCCTCTGCTGCGCTTTATAAGGAAGGATCCCAGGTATGCAGGAGGCAGGAGGAGGGCTGAGGTGCAGGCAAGCAAGAGGGAAGCGTGGGGAACGCGGCGGCTGGAGCTTTTTAGGATAAAAGCAGGGGATGAGGACAAAGCAAGGGGACAGCAAAGCACTGAAGACAGAGTGCTACAGTGCTGAATATTTCAAGTGGTCAGAATAACCATTACACCTCAGAAACGTTAAGGTTTATTTCATATGTCACTTTTTTGCCCTCTTGCCCCCAGCCCTGAAGAGGAGGGAGCAGCAGCCCTTTGCATGCCTGGCAGAGAGTGGGGGGCTCTCTTCCCACGCTGATGCTGCGTGGCATCCCCAGAAACCCAGACACCCCCCCGCCCTGCAGAAGAGATGTGTTATCAGAGCTTTGCCTGCAGCAATTGCGCTTCACCAGCTCCTGCATCCACAGGCACCGGCCGGGACGTGGTGCAGATTTTGTCTGCCCCTGGGATGCACTGAGCTGAAAGTACTGCGCTATTACATTCCCCTGCTGCAATAAAAATCAAACCATTGAGTAAAATGCTCCCGACAGGAAACGCGAAGATCTGCAAATGGAAAACACAGGAAAGGTTTTTGTTACCGTGCCAGCCCGGTACACACTGATAAACAGTGAAATATGGTGTCTTCTACTGCAGCTTTCATAAATGCAGGCTGCTGGGGCAGACTCGCTGCTGGCAGAGGCAGAGGATGGTCTACGTGGCTCTTTGGTCAGACCCGGAGGGTGGACTGTCTGCTCCTCACTGCACCAAAAGGAAAGAGAAGGCAAAGCATGAGTCCTGACTCGTACCTGCACAGACTGCATATGCACTAAAAACAATTATCCAACATTTTCAGACATTATTCGGGCAGGGGAAAAGCAAAGGATGGAGGGATTTCTCACCAGCTGGGAAAAATGAGACCATAACTGCAAAGACACTGTATCCTCTGCCTTCCCTGCTCTGGGTCTTGAGTTCCCAGCATGAAACGTGCCACGTTATTCTATTATGATTTGAACAAAATCAGACAGAGCAGCGCAGCCACGTGGGCCAGCCATGGAAACCCAATGCTTGTGGGCTTGCAGAGGGAAAATGACGGGTGCCTCCCTGAGCCCCCCCAGCACGGAGTGGAGCTCAAGCGCCCCAAAATCAAGGCGGCTCTGGCAGGATCCCCTGTGGAGTGGGTCAGCCCCATGAGGCAACCGCAGCAAGGAGCCAGGGATGGAGCCCCGGGTGCCCGCTGGTTCTTTTCCCCGGGCGAGGAAGGAGCCGGTTGCAGGCGGCAGGAAGGCGGACGGGGAGGGATAAAAAGGAAGAACCCCCCGACCAGAGGCCACAGCTGATGGCCGTGCCCAGGGCGCGCGCCCCAGCCACTTCTGGTCCGGAAACGCTGGCGGGAGGCCCAGCACAGGCGAGCCACGCGGGGAGAAAAGCAGCCTCAGAGCATGTCTAAGGTCATGACACTTGACCTTTTCATCTCTTTTCCTCTTTGAAACCTGATTACGCCTATTTTTAGGCCCGTGCTTGGGGAAGGAGAGGGGGGCAGGGATGGCCTGACCCTGCCCGATAGCGCGGCTCCGCTGCTTTCCCTCCCCTGCATGTGCCCCTCTTTGCACGTCGCAGCAATGGCCCCACATGCCCGTCGTGCACACTCCAAGCCCCTGAGCAAGCCGGGTTTGGTATCGAGGCGCTTTCACCACCCCAAATTCCCTGCAGACTGATGTTCGCCCCGTCTGCTCAGCGTGTGCGAGGAGAAGGAGCACGTGCCACAGCTGGGTTGGACAGGGAGCGGCGCTGAGCCGCGAGCAGCTTCCAAGGGGATTCGCTCTGGGTGGCGAGGGGAAAGACACAGTTTGGTGTAAAGGAGCGCGGCCGCTTCCAGATGTTTGTTCCCTATTGAGGTAACCCTGTGCATGCTGCTGGTGAGCGAGGGACTGCCGGGAAGGTACCGGAGCGGAGAAACGACTTGGGGATGTCAGAGTCAGAACACAGAAATCGTTGATTTAGAGACTGATTATTGCAAACCAACAGGGTTTTTTTTCCACTTAAGATGGGCAAAATCACACTTGCAGAAACAAGGAAAAGGGGATGAAATAATCATGGGGGTGACAGCAAAGCTGCCTCCCAAGACAACATCCCCTTCACCAAGCATAATGTCTATTTTACCTTACCATTTTAGCTTAGTTGAGCAATAAGAAAATAACAAAAAAAACCCATAATCTTCTGGCAGACTATTTTGCCAGGCAGACACCGGTTTTCTCCCGCTCCAGCTACCTGACTGCCAGGAGCGCAAAGGGGGGAAAGCCGGGAGCTGAGCAGGACCCGCCAGCATGGGGGGTGTCCCCAGGCGGGGCTGGGCTCTCCCTTCCTTCCTTCCCTGGGGGCTGCAGCGCGGGGTTCCTGGGACCCGGTGAGCAGGTCTGATTTCACCCAGTATGAGTTTTGTACCCTGCCTTTCCCACAGCTCCAAAAGCAAACCGGGACCAGCACCCGTGGGAATGAGGGGTGGGGGCTCTCCAGTGTTTTGCGCTGTTTTATCCATCGGCATTTTGAAAAAAAAAAATGCTGAAGGCCACTTTGGTGACAGTGGCTGGGAGAGGAGGGACTTGGATCCCCAGGAACTGGTCCCTGTGACCATCAGCACGCAGCTTTTCAGGGGGATGCAAGATCACGCCCTAAAGGGACCCTTCAAAGTCCAAGCAAGTGCTGACTGGCCTTGCTGACATGGCAGAATCTCTCTCTTTCTTTCTCTCTTTCTTTTTATTTTAAAGCAAAAGTCATCCTGCCCACCCAAGGCCTGACTTGTTTCACATCACCCATGCAGCAACGTCTCACAAACACATTCAACAGAAAACCTATTGGGGCTCTGTATGCTAATATATTTACATGTGATTTCATATACCCCTCACACACACACACAGAGCTTTCTGCCTTTTTTTTTTTTTTTTTTTTTTCTCCTAAAGGCCCAGGGTATGGTCAACCAATTCTCTTGGCTGCTTAGCAACACGCAATTGAGACTGCCTATCAATTCTCAGTTTATAATAACCTGAGGCAGACCTAGATTTTTGTTTTCCCTTGAGCTTTTGTCTTCCCTTCCCTCTATAATAAATACCAGAAATGTAGAGCCAGCGTGTGTCAGAAATCCCCCGGTGGAATATCTTTCATTGCGCTGGCAGGGCTGCTTCTCTGGCAGGACAGAGCTCCAGGTCTCACACACCCTCCTCCCCTTTGTTAAAACATTTTAGAGATAAAGTGTGAGCAAATGGGGGGAGCCTGCTCACCCCCCTCTGCCCCACGAGCAGCCCTGTCCCCAGAGCTTGGGGCAGCCTCAGGCTGCTGGGGACTGCGTGGCCTTTTCAGGTGTGACCCCTCCATAGCAGGATGACTACAACTCTCATAGTTATCCCGTACCAAACCTAAGCATTTCCATTATAAGAAGCATTTCCAGGAGACTGACAGGCGGTCTTTACAATTGGTGAGCAGGAGGAGCCCGGCCACACCATGTGCCCTGGATCACCCTAGCAAGGGATCGGCATCCCTGGCGCTGGTCCACAGCCCTCAGCTTCATCAGGGCCGCAGCAGTCCCACTCACACAGCGTGGTGCAAAGCAGCTGCCTGCAGCCATGCTGTGCTCCCTGCCCGTGGTGGCCCTTGCCCCATCTCCAGGCAGCCCCCAGCTCTCCCGGCTGGGCTCCCCGCAGAGGATGAGTGTTTTCCCCTACATGGGGAGCCCTGGCTCTGGGTGAGAGGTTTCACACCAGCCAGCCCCTCACCCCACCACGACATATGTGCTCACTGTGGGCCCCTGGGCTCCCGTGCTCCCCAGGCATCGCTGGCCTGTGACCCTCAGCAGCAGCAGATGTAACATCAGATGTAGCATCCTAATTGCAGATGACCAACGTGACCAGCAAGCAGCACTGTCCCTCATAGCTGGGCTGCCTGAAGGGGACCTGCAAAAAACCACTGCAGGGATGACTGAAACACTCTCCACAAGTCCTGCAGACAGACTCTGATCCTTACCTGGTCTCCACCGTATGTACGTCACAGGACCAAGCGCTGTTTCTCCCCAGAGCGCATGACCTGAACGATGGTCAGAAACCGCTGGCAACGCCTTTGCTTTCTTGATCTTTCTGTGCAGATCAATGGGCCCTTCAGATGCTGTTCCCGAAGGTGGCAGAGATGGTGGAGACTGGGAAATCCAATAATATGCATGAATCTCCTCCTACAAGGACCAGACTGAAGGATCATTAAAACCTTCTCCTTGCAGCAAGCCCGGAGGTGGTCCCAGGGAAGTAGGGCTGGGGGTCCCCATGGTCCCAGCACAGCCTCTGTACTCACAGCCCTTCCCTCCGGCTCTGTGCTGGAGCCTGCTGAACTGTTCTGAGCTGCCATATCACAAAATACCATCCCTCATCTTTCATTTGCTGGACATTTAGCAGAGGATTCAGCTATTTAAAAATCAGAAGGTCTGGAAACAAATCATAGGCAGGGTATACATGGGGACTGGCCTAGGTGTTCACTTAACCCAAGGGCCCTGTTGTCCCCACAGAGACTGCTCGGCAGCTTTCCTCACCTTGAGTGGTAGAAGCACGCTGCACGCACGCATTGCCCCAGTTGCATGGCTTTGTAAGGTACGATTAGCAAATAAATACATATTCATGCATGCCTGAAATATAAAGGCACATCTGGAAAATGTATGTGTGGAAAAGCAGTACTTTGGATGCTCCACTTGGTTGAAAAATGACATTTTTATCTCAAAATGGGTTAATGAATTAGTCACAAGTAAAGCAAGTACAGGAACTATCATTAGCAGGACATTTACCAACCCAGGAGGTGATAAGTGCCCCTATACAAAAGGCAGGAGCATTTCTAAAGCAGGAAGGGACAGAGTCTGGCCAGGAAGATTAAAAACTCCTTCCCAATTTAAAAAGATGCCCATTGGAGGTGGTGGTGCGGGGTGGTCTTGCATCATACCGATGTCAAATATGAATCTGGCTTATCAAAGAAAATACAGGTCCAGAAACCCGGAGCTTCTCCCAGCAAATCCGCCTAAGCAAGCTGAGCAGGAAGGACACACCAGCATTACCTCTAGCGGCTCAAGGTCCCCCCAGCTGCTGGGGAGGCTGCATCCCGCCACTAACCCAGCCCTCCTGCCTTTGCATCGACGAAGACAGCGATCGATCAGCTCCCCTCAAGCCTGCAAAACAGTGTCACCAGTCGCTCCCCCTCCAGAGTGGCCAGCACCTTTCTCCAAGAGGAATCCTGCAGGAAAGCCACATCGCACAACGAAAACAGAGTCAAGCGACTGCCAAGGTTTCCAACGCCAGTGCCTGCCTTCGCAGAGGGAGCTCGCCGGTGTGAAGTTTGTGGTACGGTATTCTCTTCTGAACCTTCTACGGTGGGAGGGAAAAGTCACATTGCTTTTGTTGAAAGTTCAGTTATAATTGTGTTGAACGTTGCACTGATCTGTCTTCTCCCTACATACCTCCCCCCGTGCTCCGCCCTCCTGTTAGGACAGTAAAATTACAGGAGGAAGCAAGCTCTACCCTTCAAAATAAGATGTTAAGGAAAAAAAAAATATTTTTCACAAAATCTGTGCATTTGACCTGTTCATAGCAGGAATTAAAAATCTACAAAGAGAAATCCAGGACACTTGGTGCGCTATTATTTGAACAGTGATTTCTGGATGCAAAGCATCCAACAGGGATTACAGGAACACTGAACTTCGATGCAATCCTTTAGGAATGGGGAAATATTTTAAAACACATCGGCTGTGGTGTAAATCAGAAACAGCTTCACTGAAGCCACGCAAGGGCTTGTCCTCACAAAAGTGATAGCATTATAAGCGTACATTTAACTTACAGTAACTCTCGCGTAATTCTCCGCTGGGAACACACTTCTGGAACACTTAATATATTTTTTAAAGTTTACTTATGGTTCAGAGTATATGTTTAAGGAAATACAACAACCAAAAAGAAAATTAAATACTGGAACAAGGATCCACACAAGAGGTTACGCTATTTTAACCACCTTGAATTCAACTCTGGCTCTCAAACTGGTGACGTTTTCCCAGATACACCCTTCCCATAGACCCTGGTACATTCGTGCAACTGGTGCACCGCTGGTGTACGAGGTGGAATGAGACCCTTTCCCAGAGCGAGGGTGCAGCACTGGCAGCTCCATAATTAAGCAGTTTCTTTGAGGAAAGCAGGTTTGCTTAAAAAAAAAAAAAAATCAGCAACAACTACAAAGTCCAGATCAGAATAACATCAAAGATAAAAGAAATGTAATTGGGAATGCAAACTGCTGAGAAAACGGCTCTAGTGTACAAGAAAATTATCCATACTGATGCTGCATAATTGGTGTGTTAAACTATTTATTACGCTCACACACATGGTGATATATTAAAATTCTTGTTGGCAGAATGTCCATTCCAAATTAAATGATGCTTTAGCCTCACCACCAGGATTTTTCTCATACCAAGTCATGTTTGTAATAAACTTTATTAAATGCGATAAAATATTACACAGTTCAAACAGAGAAACCCAACAGGGAAATCATGTCCATTTCTGTTAAACTAACTAGCAGAGCTTTGTTGCTGGCATTAGGAGAACAGCCCTGAGCTTCACTAGAGATATGTTCTAGAAAATCCCCATAGTTCTTAATGAATAATTGAAGACAATATATAACCGAGATGCTTGTTTGCTGCCTCCAGAGTCGGATCCTAGAGGACCATTAAATTAATTTTTAATAACGTATGCTATGGTTAAAGTTATGGGACACAAAATTTCACTCTAAAGATGCTCATCATATAAAGAATAATCTCAAGGTTATAACCCAGGTAGCAGGAGGTTTACAATGACTAATAAAGCAGAAAGGGAAACATTAGGAGAGCTTACAGCTACTTCAATTTGTTTTTCACGTATCATTTTTTTATGCCTCTTACCTAAGGATGGACATATTCCATGACTTTAACAGTGCACCACGACGATACCACTCAAATCCTCCAGCGCAGTTCTCCTCACTTACACGGTCGCTTCCCCCCCCCCCCCCCCCCCGAAGCTAGGAGTTGTGCAGGCCTTTCAAGTGTGCAGGGTCCGTGCAAGATCCTATCCATTTTAGTTATTTATCACATGTGGTCAGTGCGGAGGCAATTGCTGCTAGTGCCTCAGGGCGACGCTGAATATGTTTCACAAATTCATTATCCGAGAAGAATTCAGTATAATAAGTTGCCTGAAAAATAAATTCGTATGGAACAAAGTAATCATTAGGAAACCCAGACCATTTTACGTAATTGCTAACTGCATCTAGGCTTCCATTAATCGCTGCATAATAGCGTTTCTCCTAATATTAACACCGTCCTCAAGAAAGGCTGGTTTATCTTTGGAATAAATGAACATAATAAGAGAAGGTGACAATGAAAGGATGACAAAACCAGCACAAACTTTAAACCAAAAAAGAACAGAGGAGTTAGCAAATATCCCATGCCATGGATGACTCGGTATTTGCATAGAATCTCCACAGACTACCACCGTGATGAGCAGCATGCTGGAACGTATTTGAATGCAGGTAGCGTAGAGGTACATTGTGTAACGCTATAACGGAGCACGAGGGTTTAAGACACGGAGTGACAGCCTGTACCCAACGAAGCTTTTATTTCGTCAGAAGCTGAAAGCAGTTTTGGAAACCCTGGTTTGTAATTTCTTGGGAAACTCTTTGTCACCATCGTAGCCAACGGTCCATGTTCACTCAAGGTGGAGAAGCCTTTGCCCAACAACACTGCTGCTTGAGATGACAAATGGAGGAGAGGAAAGAGGAAAACAGAGACGTGCTGAACACCCAGTCCCTTTGCACACTCTTCTTATCCACTTTCGAACACAAGACATTTAGAATAAACCCATCTTATCATTTGTACCTACCAAGAATGAGATGAAGGAGAAATTCAGGACACACGTACCTAGCCAGAACAGCAGTCCTCTTCTCCGAAAGGAACTTGTAGTGCCAACCAGCTATGCAGACATACTACACTCACTCTACAGCCTTATACAGCTTCACTTGGATGAGAAAGTATCTTTCCACAAATGATTTTTCAAATTAAGACATAATTAACTTTCAAGGTTTCTAAGAGAGACCTGTGAGTTGAGAAGGTCTGCTAGGACTTGTTGAAGACATCTGAATATACCTGCAAAGGCAGTAAGGTCTCCGTGGCTTTCAAAGGGCTGCCACCCAGAGAGTGATATGCTACTAAATCATACCTAGAAATCTCAGCTGGAACCTGCTCTTAAGATCTGCTATTCAGAGTTGCCCATGACAAATTGCATTAGGAAGGAGGTGGGCAAAAACTGTAAGTGCCCAGCCGCAGCAATCCTAAACCTTCTTGTTCCTTTTCCTCATTTTTAGACCAGACCATAAATTGTAGATGAAATGTGGTTCTTGCCAGAAGGTTACAGCTATGGTTTCCATACTCAGCAAAGACGGAAAGAACCATACAATAGCAAGAAAAAAAAAAATCCATATATAATTTTTTTTTTTTTTAAGTCCTGACCTTGGCCAGGAGGGGTTCAGACCTGCAGGGCCTTTTGTCCCACCCACTTTTCACCATCTCAAAATCGAGACAGGGGATCTTGGGCTTCAGCACAGATTTCTGGCTAAAAACACAATGCATGTACATCCCCCAATTTACAGCACAGCTTGTTTTCCCTCCAAAGTCTGTCATACCAGGACAGCAAAGATCTGAACAGTGAACACACATTTGCAACCATACAGGCTTTTAAATTCTGATTCATTAATTTGATTTTTTTTGGTGGTAATATAGAGTGCAAGAGACGCAGCTATTCCAGGCATACAAATACAGACCAAGACAGGATTCCCTGTTGCTAAAACCTTTGTGAACTGGTTAGTCACATTTAGATTAACACTTTGTGACCTTTGGAGAAAGGTCTCATAAGCTCAAAGATTAAACAGAGAGGAATGTGCATCTGATCATGCAATACACCAACGGCCCTGTGTTTAAATATCACCTGGTTAGAGGGATTGTCCATTTTGAAGACAGCAGCATCATCCTCCAGGAATCTTCCCGTATTTGAAATGTGCAAAACTGCACCAGAGAATTTGCTCGTAACACCATGAGCTGTTACTCTCTCAACACTGCTACGAAAACAGGGAGCAGTTTCAGCAAGGCCATTCCTCCCTTCTGTTTTTGTGGAGGTTTTTTTTGGTTGGTTGGTTTGTTTTTGGTTTTTTGGTGGGTTTTTTTGTTTGTTTTTTCTTTTTTAAAATGAGCAGGGCTCCTCAGGCCACCCCACCAGAGAGGCTGCTGCAATCGGATGCAATCGGTTGCTGCAAACAGGATGCACAGGCCGTCCTGAGGAAGACAGCACTGCCTCACCCTTGGCAGCTCTGCTCCTCCGAGCCAACATCACCTTCCCAGATCCCTGCTAGCAGGGTGAGCCCCAAATGATGTGGTCTCTGTACAATGCTGCAGATCGGTGAGAGACATCAAATTAAAGTCAGATGAAGTGCTCCTTGTTAAGTACTTTCTAGTAATTTTAATTAAGTGTGAAATTGAGTGATTTGCATTTACTCTTTTTTTTTTTTTTTAGTATTGTGTGATTGTGTAGAAGTTACAGCTCTATCTCGATGGACTGTCTGAAATCAATGCAAGCTGAAAACCAGAGTTACCCATGCCCTTGGATTATAACACAAGCAGGATTCAAACTCAGTCTACAACTGTGACCCACTGACTCAATGAACTTGAAACATCCCATTACAAAAAACCAACCCAAAAGAAGAGATTCCCAGGAGCATGACAAACTGATGGGTAAAATAATGTGTGGGCTGGACAAAGCACTATCAAGGAAACGCCTTGATCTCGAACTGTGGCCGCCAGATCACAGAGCAGTCTTAAGGGAGGACATCAGGTTCTCATCCGATTGCTGCTTTTAGCAAATGGTCTCGGAATATCCCATTACAGAGAGAGGGTGCACACAGCTACCACAGGCATTAGCTGACTGCTCAACTATGCCCCTGCAACGTATAAAAATCAAATGACAAAGCAGATGATTAAAGAGAAACAAGCAAAAAGAAATTAAAGCTGACTGGTATCTTAAGCTACAGCAAATTGCCTTTTGTTCTCCCGAGCAGCTAGGCAGGGATGTTGGAACTAAATTAAGAAGAAAATTATAACCCTGCTCTTTTCATCTAACCTCGATGTTAAACACCATTTCATGTTGCTGTTGCGGCCGTTACATTTGGCACAAACTCTGGCCACTCTTACTTTTCCGAAATCTTATTCCTTGTTAAAATTGTTACAAGGAGGTTAAGCAGCTCAATCTAAGGCACGTTTGGGGGGTCTGTAGTTAGCAGAGTCCGCAGCATAGGTGGGGCCAATTTAAACCTGTGCTCTTTTGGTAAACATGTTAGGGAAAACAAAAGGGTTAAAAAAATATTTAAACTTGCTAAAATATGGAGCCACACAATAGCCAGAAGCTATGGAAATAGAAGATCACAGAAAAGACACTTCCAGAATCTAAAAGCTGGCAAGAAAATATTAAATTTCAGCTCTACTAAATAAAATATCTTCAAAAGCTTTTTTGTTTTAAAGACATCACTGAGATCATAATCAATCAGTCTGGCTACTTAGACACTCAGTGCCCCATCGGAGGATTTAGCAAAAATGAAGTACTAAATTATTCAGCATTTAAGCAATCGTGTAACGAATATGTAGCTGAAAAGGACAAACTGCAAAACAAGATTATTTTTCTGTTACTTCAGTATATACTGTAGTTCTAACAGGGCCTTCCAGGGAGATATCTAAACATTTTTTCCATGCACAGAATTGAGATCCCAGCTTTTAATCTCATATTTTGAAGTCAAATTATTCTAGTATTTATATGCAACAGAAAAGCATGATCTCCATCTCTGAACTTTTTAAATCAACATTTTTACTGTATTTACAGCTATGTTTTCTCCTTCTCAGTTAGGCTGCCTTTTTTTTTTTAAAAAAAAAAAGTGCCCTGCTCTGTTTCAAATCTGTATACTGTTAAGCTTATAAGGAAATATGAGGAAAGTCTCATCTTTGGATACACGTACTACACACATATAGTACATGCATATGTCCAAGGAATCACAGAGGTAACCTTGCTCGGACAAATACTATACATTCTCAGAAAGGCAACTTTAAATTAACAAGCTTAAAATTCACAGTTTCCTCAGAAAGTTTTTTTTAGCTGTAATGTATACAAACTAGATGAGATGTATGTGCTCCATGAAAAATTCTGACGAATTTTGGATATGCTTTGATATATCAGCTCTAATCTTCTGGAAGATTTTCCCTTTTTAAGTCTTCCTCAAGATTCATTACCGACATTTTGAATGTCTTACAAAACATGAATACAAGCCTATTAGTCCCTGAGACTGCATCACAGCAGTTAATAGCCAAAGGAACAATGACAAAATGGGCATTATTTCACACAATTTCATACAATTTTCCTATACAGCTCTAAGAATAAAAGTCACGTATCAAGCTGTTAAAACACTGGCAGGAGCCCATAACACTGGAATTCATACAGAACTGATACTGTAAAACATTATGCAGACACCTGACAAAATGAAAACTGCTGTTTGCCAATGCGTGCACCTCAAGGTCACAGTATTAAACAGCATCAAAATAACTCATTAAGGTGATATATTTTGTCTTAAGTCCCCATCTCTTTTATTCTAGCATTAAATCTAGCATTGAATTTCCTTCTGGCAGCTGCACTAGAATACTAAACCATCCTCAGAGGCTGAACGACACGACCTGGGCGTCACGGTTTATTGACTCATGACGGATGACCACCACACGTTTCAAGCCTTTGATCACTGGTAGAGATTCTTACTCATCTTTCAAATGTTTGTTGCAAATTTCCAAACAGGAGGAGAAAAACTCAAATCTAAGCCAAACAATAATGATTAAAACAGCAAGACATCAACTCCACCTAATTTAATATTAGGATTTTTTTTTTTAAAGAGAATACTTCTTGAAACTTCATACCAAGCATGTTTTTCATTGTTGGCCACAGAGCACGCAGGAATTCTGTACTGAATAAAACTACAGTAGATGTTAATATTAATTCAAATCTATTTCCACGAGCTGATAGCAGAGTCTGTTGAAAAGAATTTGAGGTGTTCTGCAGAGTTTAAAAGCAGACAAAAGTTTCAAATTATTGTCCCTTTTCACTCTGCCATTATGACAAAAGGCTTTCAGAGCTCTAAACCTTTTTTTTTCCACCTCACTAAAATGCCAGAAAGCAAAATATGATTCTGACAGATTTAACCCATACACATCTACCTAAATGGACAGTTCGCTGTTACTTTTAGGACAGTCTTCAAAATAAGTCCAACTTGTTAAAATAAATACCTACAACACGCACATTAAGTTTATCCTTTTAGTTTTTTCCACTGCTTTTCTAAGTATGTTAAAAATGTTGGGAGGCCCAGATGTTGTAAAGTCAACTCAACCATTCCACAATAACACCGATTTACAGAAAGCGCACTACAAAATAACTGTTAAGACCCAGACCTGACCATGCTGAATTCCTGACCTATATGCAACCTTAAGTTTTATACTGCTCAACTTTTGAGTAGTTTTAGAGATTAGGTCAGGAAAACAAAAGCTAACGGAAAAGGGCAGGACCACCCCCATGGCACCTGAGCTGACCACCTCTCTGGTGAGACAGCAGCAGGACTGGAAGTCTTTGGCTTATTGCACAGACCCAAGACCCCAGCCTGGAGGTAGCCATCAGAAACGCAGGCTGCCATGCCACCCTTTGAGGGCCGACACATTTTGCCAGAGGATTTTGGCTACTTTGGTGAGAATCTTCAGATCAATCCCAGACCAGAAACGCTTAACAGCAAATATTTTCACTGCTTCCACATTTAAACTCCGTGCTGTTCCCTCTTGCCTGCTCCGATCCCCATTCCAGGTCAGGGTCTCCACTGCCCCATTTTACTTGCAGAAACATCCCATGCTCCATTGCACAAAGGCTCTTTGCAGCTTACGTCTCCTCCTCCAGCCAGTTCTAGTCGTCTTCTCTACGCCGCAAAGAGAAGGTCCCTATGTCTAAGTCACTGCTTTCTGCGACATTAGCGTCAGCCCTCACAGAATTGCATCAGGCTCCTGATTGAGTCTACTCACCTTCTTTCAGACTTTTTTTAATCTCCTCTACCGTCAAACTGGACAGCTGCTTCTTGCCTGAAGACCTGTAAGGAGTCATTCAATTCAAGCAAGAAAAAACAATTACTACACTCAGCTTTTATTCCTGAAGACACCCTACTTTCAAAGAGCTGTTACAGGGAATATTGCTGGGCTACAGCTGGCAGGACTGGCTCGCCTGCTTAGCACAACTGGGACAGGGACAGCATCGCCAATGCTAGATGGAGCGAGGGGAAGTAACGTGCAATGGAAGTTAACTACTTAGACTATCACCTGATCTTCAGAGCCTGTACAGGAACTGCTAGTAATTCGGCTGAATTAAAGGCTTGAGAAAGTCACAGCTTCTGTCTCAATGTTTTAAAATAGACACGTCTGAGATGACAGTGGGGGTTGTTGTTTTAAGTTTGGCAACATAATAAACAACTTGACACCAAGCCTTTTAACAGGAGAAAACGAGAACCACAACAATTTCCCTGCTCAATACAAATATAAATACAAGGCAAGTAAACATTTGACAATTCCTTTTCTTTGTTTGCCAGTTGCTATAGGTGAATTCAAGTCCAGAAACGTTAAGCAGTTGATTCTTCTCAAAAGATATTTTGCAAAGTAGTAACTCAAATACAAAACGCATTTTGGCATGTATTACAATGAAAAAGTGTTGACATACATTCACACTTTATTTCATTTTTTTCAAGGAATAAAGTACCAGTAGAGATCCATGCGTCTGCCTTACTGCAGGCTCCTTGCTCTCACTGAGAAGTACTTACTCTTGCAGATGATCCCACACAAATCAATGCTTCCTTTCCTTAGATGTCACATTGAACTACTCAGGTTTTAAGTGCTGTGAATGGCATTTGCAATCTGTTACAGTGTACGCGAAGAGGATTGCCTGTACTTATGGAGCAAATGCCGGAAAACAAAAAGAGAATGACATCTCCTTTAAAGTAACTGCAGACAGTACAACTGGCATATTTTGAAATTCTAAGGCAACAATATTGGACCAGCATATGAAACTCTGCTGTAGAGACCAAGTTAATGTACTTCTTCTAATGTACTGCTTTCTTCTGCAAAGTAGAAATACTCTGATGTTTTTTCCCTTGTCTTTTTTTTAATTCAGTAATAGGTAGCAACATGAAATGCCAACATTGCCACCAGATAAGTTATGTGCTCAATTTCTGCATTCAATGAATCCCTCACGATAACATGTAATGTCTGGTTTGAGTAGTACACTCTTGATTTAAGATGATCTACCTGGCAATATTCACGTATATTAAAAATACACATGCACATTTTTGCAGACTTGCAATTTAATGTATTTTCATAATTCACTACAAAAATTCACAACTGCTAGCATACACTGGGACTCCTACAGTAGTATGGAGAATGTACAGATGTCTTGCCCAGAACTGGCAATACTGCGCACTGTGCAAATTGTCTAGGACTCCAATCCTTTTTGAGCAGCAGCTAGAAGAAAATTTGTGGGTTGAACACTGATATCAAAATACAGATTTAAATAATTTACTCTTAAAAACATTCATATTTATAGCCTCTTACAGAAAATAAACAATTCATCTGATTATCAGATATGTCCTCAGTTTTTCCAGTTCCAAGGTATACACAGGTCTCCATCCTGCAGCACAGAGTAGAAATGCGAAATGCAAAGGTGCATGCCTTGTAGGTACGGCAACGATTCTTCTAGCAGTCGCTTACAACAATCTATCATCTGTGCACTGGAAACACTGGGTTCCTTATACAGCCGATCCAAAGAAAATTTTTCAGTGGAAGTATCGATTAGCTCTTTTTCTGTAATCATCCTCCTAGCAAATGAAGACAACATACAGTGACAGAATTAGAACTTAATCTCTTAAAACCCCCCCCTTGAAATAAGTATATTTGTAGGTTATATGCATGTAAACAAAGGCGTCACTTCACGTACAGCTGTGGTACAGGTGAGATTTTTGTGCAGGTTGATACCGCTGTCTACCTCAGAGGCTAGACCGAACATGCTTCCATGACTATGGGCAAGAGCATGCCTACGGAGTCACATTTGAAAGCCTGCACCATGACTTTTTTTTTTGCTTACCAGGTAATTGGGAAAATACCAAAATAAAAATCCTATGAGGCTCCATTTTTAATGTAAGGGATTAAAGTACTTAAATAACCTTGAAAGTGTAAGCTTTAAGAATAAAATCATGTTAGTAACTACTCTGTCTTCTTAACTAAGACCAGTGCTCTGCACGTCATCAAAAACAACGGATGACAGGTACAGTCACCTGATACATATTAAATGTGTTAATAACTTACTAACTGCAGAAGTATATGGATTTGGTTGGACTCTGTAATCTTAAAAGTATTTTCCAACCTAAATGATTCTATGAATATTGAATTCTTAGCTCACAAATGATTTTTTTTCCATTCAGCCCAAAGACTGATGAGACACCACATGGCAAACTCAAGCTACTCAGAAATAAAGTTAATGTGCAGAATTAATTAAGAGTCACTGGAATTGTGACTGATCACCTAATGCAGAGACAGTTCAGGTTAAGCAGGCCTTACTAGCTCAGGCACTGGGCCACATTAACATAGCTATACTTCCAGAGCCAGCTTGGTTATAGAAACAGCACCATTGCTGCCCTACAACACAGACCCTGTGCTAAACAGGGGAGGAGCTACAAAGCAGCAGCGCATCTGCGGAGCCACTGGGACGTGAATCAGCCCAAGCTAAGCACAGACACAGCTACTGAGACTATTTGACTCACACGATAACATTACTGTAGGGGCTGAACACCACTCTTTCCAGAGCTCAGTATGGGATCTCCATGTACTTGCATGACACTACGCCCTGCTGAAGCACTGATTGCTGCGCAAGAGCCCAGCCCAGCAGTCAGGGATGAACTGAGCCAGTGAGTGAACCTGGAGCAAGCCCGCCCTCTCTACTGACCATATCTGCGCCACCCTCCTGAACACATTCTCCAATACCTGAGCACCAAGCGTTCCTGTTCTGTGAAACCTCAGGGTCCCTTAAAGGATATAAAGTTAGCTGCACCTAGCGAGAACTGCAGGCTTATTTTTAGTCACTTCCACAAGGAGGCTTACACCTCTATCACAATACAAAACTGACACTTTACAAAAGCAAGGGAATAAGATGTAGATTGATCCAAATCCTGCATTACTAGAAGACTGACATTATCCACATAGATCTGACAAATTTTTAGAACAGCAGCATTTGAACTCCCCAGTGCATCAGGTCATACAAAATTCCAGCTACGCTATGCTATTTACTGCATGTAAAATGTTGATCTGCATGTACAAAGTAAATCCACTACATCTCAAAATATTTTCCTTCATCTCAGGGCCCCTTTAACAACCACGGAAGGATAAGGAAAATCAGAATGGGCTCTGTTCAAGGAAGCATTAAGTGGAAAAGGAGTTTTCAGCTTCAATAAAGAGACAACTAAGGGGAAATATGACACATCCACAAAAAAAAAGTAGAGGTGATAAATACAGAATGACTGTTTTGTATTTCCTACAGCACAAGAACAAGAGAATGACAAATGAAATCATCGGGCCGTGGGTCTAAAAAACAAACACCACCTCTTCCCTCCTTCATATACACATGCTATATGTAATTCAACTGTGCAATTTGCTGCCACAGGATATTTTGGAGCCACAAAGTGTAAATTGGCTCCAATAATAATTAGACAAATGGGGGGGGGGGGAGATCTATTGAATGCTCTTAACATGAGATAATGTTTCCAGCTTCAAGTATTTTCTCAAGTGCAGTTAGTCAGAAACTGGGAAGGAATACAGAATAAAAACACCACCGCATTTTTTGCCCTGTTCGTACAGCCTTTCTGCAAGCTAATGGATGATGAGGACAGACCTTTGATATGATCCAGTATAGTTCTTCTTTACTATTTTATACAAACCAGCAATCATCCAACACACAACAGAAGAACTGAGATATGTACATTCTTACATATTTACATCTTACAACACAGCTGTTTATACTCTGAGGGAAGCCCCACATTTTTCCTGGATTAGTCTCTTTATAATGTGTGGTAGTGTGAGGTTTTTTGGAGAATGAGTTGCCCAGATGCAAATGCATACATTTGCTACAACATCCCTCCCAACCTCTACAGACAATACTTTCCCAGCTGTCACATGTGGACAGCTACATAGAGAGCTATTCAGCAGTTATACGGCAAAAATAATCTAACTTCAAAGCTGGACTAGGGTTGTGGAAAAATTCCAACAAACCTCCATGTTTTACTGAAGTCCATCTCCAAAATATATCCTCCCAAATAATCAGGTCTTAACAGAGCTAAAACCATAAAGCCTTCAGTAAGACTCATGCCTAAAATAACCTTCACAAAAAAATATCTGGATCTATACATCACATATACACTCATGACAGTGTGATATTTTGACAATTCATTAAAAGCTTTCCACAGCAGAAAAATAAGCTTGCAGTAACAACCTCTAAAAGGACAGTAACCCCCAGTTACCTATCACAGTATTTTATTCAAAATAAAACCAGTATCTCTACTCCATGCTCTTAATCCTCAAATACACAAACAACATACAAGGTCAAGAACAAAACTTACAGTTCCGATGGATATTACAAGTCATGAACTTAATATTAAGCATGGTACTAAGACTCACTGTTGTCATCTCGCTCATCTCACTCACATCTGTGAGAGAGTACCAAGGAGGTATTTCTCTCATCATTCTATCCCAATTTTTTTTTCTTCCCCTTGTTAGGTGCTAACTAATCTTTTCCACAACTAACTGACAAACAACTAGAAATAATAATTCTCTAGTTGGTCTCAGTTATTTTAGTTTAGATTTTACTGCTTTCTTGTCACAATGTAAGTAACTTTAATAGAAGTCTGTTGCTTTTCTTATTCAATAAAAAGGTCTCTTCCTGAAAAAAACCCTACCTCTCCTTTGAGGAAGTAATTGTAAAAAAATTATTATGTCTTGTAGGCAAAGATCTTTTATTTCTGAGTAAAGTACAACTGTTTCTACAAGGTGAAGGATGTATATTTTCTAACAACTGTTTATGTTCACTGAACACTGAAATTGTTGACTTAGTAAAGCTGATGGGTGAAGTTCTATTTTATAAGCAGAAGGGGTTTTTTTCCCCACCAAAAGAGCATGAATACATTTTTCAAACTTCTCCTCCTCCTTCAAATAAAACACATGACATGCAAAACTTTTCATGAGTTAAACGTATTGAGTCACACGAACACTTACTCTTCCTTTCTTTTCAGATTCTCTCTTGCTTCCTGTGCTTTGGCAAAAATAAACCACTGAAGCGTTGCTGGATCACAGACTGTTGGGATCGTAAAGTGTCCAGATTCATGTAAGCTTGGTGCATATCTGTCACTAATGAAATATGATGAAAGTAAAAAACAAGGTATCATTTTTTTTTTTTACGCAAATATTTACATGAATTACATCCAGAATGAATTCTGAAGATAAAAGAGTATCAATTAATCTCAATCAGAATAACTGGTAAAAAATTAATCAAGTTTGGTTCATGAGAATACAGAAGTGTCATACATAAAGCTTTTTTAAAATTACATTTCAAAAGCAACTGTCAACAATACTAAAAAAATATAAACAGCAGCACCATCATACACAGCTCAGTGTTGACCTGACAGCACAAAACTTTTGATTTAACCCAGCACAACACTGTAAGATAAAGACAGAAGCTTGACCAACTTGAATGAAATTAAGCAGGATTTTCTTCAATCTGATTCCTTCTTAACCCATAAAAAGGCACATAAAACCTCTAAAACAAAAAGATTTTGACATAATGAAAATCCAAGATTATATTAGTTTTCTCCTTAGTGAGAGCAATCATCAGTGTAACAACAAAAAAAAAAAAAGAAAGAGTAAAAGCTCTAAAAGGAAGAAACCTTTCCTGCAAATACCTACCTTTCCAGAATCATTTGCAAGCCTCGCAGGCTGCGAGGATGAAAAGGTAGTCTACTGTCACGTAATTTATTATAGAAAGAGTCCAGAGTCTCATAGTATTCTTCTAGAGTCAACAGGGGTTGCAGTTCTTCAATATATATTACTTGTATGCCTCCCAGAAGTTGGCTTATCCGATCTTCCAAGAACAGCAGCCTTTTTTGAAGTTTATAATAATTTGGCAATCTCTCAAAAATCTGTGCACACACACACACAAACATTTCCTATGTTAAAAAGCATAAAACTTTAAGAAATGAAAAAAAAAACAACAAGAAACTATAAAAGAAGAGACACTTAACAATGCAAACATGGAACCCAAGGAGGGGGGAATCAAAGAATACAAAAAATCAGAAATATCTTGCCCAATACATTTTGGAGCAAGATACAATGGTATAAGCTTGTAACTATTTTCAGTATTTATACTATAAAGGCACCGATAAGCCATAACAAGACTGATGGATGTCCTCTTTCTCTCTCTATATAGAAATTAATTGTCCCAGATTAAAAAAAAAAAAAATCATAATGAGGCCTACATAAAATGTTTATCACCCCAGTTGTAGAGGTAGAGCTATTCCACACACAGTCAAAAGTGGTTTTGCCAGCCTAATTTATACCTATTCTCAAAAAAAAAGAAGTCTGTTGCTGGAACTAGTTCTTTCCAAGGATTTGGATGATAACCTAGCTCATCTTGAGTCTGAAGGGAGAGGAGAATGGAGGAAGGTACCAGAGCTCTAATCTACAAAACATACCAAAAAAGGTTAAGAAGTGATTGGACTTGTGAGTCGAGACATAGAAGGTGTGATAGGGAGAAGGCTTGAACAGGGTGACAAGCAAAAAGGGAAAGTCTGTAGTAGTAGTCACTACTTATCATCTACCCAGTTATTACTATAACATAGTTTTCCACACAAAAAAAAAATACTGCTGCTGGAACAAGACAAGTGATTTCAGAATAATCTCTTTAGAAACCCAAGAGAGCAGTAAAATCAGAACAGCTTTTGGCACAATAAAATCCATTGGTTCAGAATTTGCATTTGTTATAGAGAAAAACTGCAAAAATCCTCTAAATAGTGTACCTCTGACCAAGCATTCTACAGACTGACTTGGACACTATTCTACTGCTTCCTTTTTCTAACAATTAGTAACAAAAGTAATAGCACTTAGGACTGCTTTCTAAAATGGGTTACAATTAGACAAAAAATTCTGCTCTCTAAAAACCAAGTGGCTAACCAGCCTCATGAAGATTTTCACTAACTTTTTCTGTGTATCATTTAACACGATCTTCAGTGCATTTTAAAATAAAAAGCCTTTGATTTCAGGTTCGAATACATACCTCTCCTTTGTCTTCCAAAGCAAATACCATCACCACAACTAACTACACACATTGTCCCATCTGCACAATACTTTGTGTGGATATAGGACCCCTTCAGAAAACCCCTCGGCAAAGGTTAGAAAGAGGAAGCATTTCTCTTTTCAAGGAAGACTGCGTTAATCAGAAAACACTTTTAGTCCAATGGCTATCAACACTCTCAAATCTCAGAGTAGGAAGTTTTGCATTAAATTCTAGCTTCTCAGTTTAAGTTCTTTATAAATCATTCACATTAACAAACCATGGTTTGTTTTCTCCCTCAGTGAAACATATGGGCAAAAATTCAAACAACCACCAGAGAAAGCTTTGGATTGAGTGCTAAATTTTCATATTATTCATTGATTGGAACATAGAAATAGAACATTCTGATATTCTGGCTGGGTGAAATTCCCAACTATGAAATTCCACCAATTATCTCCTTTACAAAGAAATATTTTTTGATAGAACTATAACATTTCAGCAACCAAGATTCAAGAAAAATTCCTTAAGTGACATACTGATATCACTACATATTTTATTTGTGGTCCTTTGCATATAACACTTTATCATTTAGGATGCCAGAAAGCTTGTCAACTCTGAACTTTACACAAGCAGCAGCAGAATTCGCCTAGTCACCAAATATAAATTTCTGCAACATTCACATTATCTGCCTAAAAGAACAAAGTGGAGTGACAGGTTGGTTAGCAGCCATTCACTGAAATGATCATTTCACAACTCCCTTTAAGTCCAATTTTTACAAGAAATCTGAATAGAATTCCTAAATTCTTCATGGGAATGAGTTCTTTACGGATCATGAAATATTCTGCCAGTGCTCATTGCATAGACTAGAACACTGCATAACAAATTAGTTTTCTTTGTATCTAATCAGGGGTAGGACTGATTTGTTAGTGAAAGCAGCAGTAAAAGATCTGATAAAGACTGTTGTTAGTAACAGTATATCACAGGATTAAATTTAGAATGCAATGTATACAGTTATGCTAAACATAGTAGCTATGTGTTTGCTTTAAATTACTCATCAGTTATCTGCACCAATTAATATTTTGCTTATAGTTTAAAAAAGGATGTCATAACAAGAGGCATTATCATTTACTTTGAAATCTTCTTACTTTGGTCCAGTGATGGTGAACATCCATGGTCCCGAGCATTATATGGCCTGCTGCACTCATACCTGAACGGTCTGTAAATACCACCGTGCGTCCTAAAGATTGAACAAAGCTCTTTACTAATTTGGATTATTGCAATTATTCCCACAATTATTTAAGGCTTAACTATGCTACTAACATGTCACAAGCAACACATTTCTGCAGCACAAACACACATGAGTAGGTGCTTTCATTATTCTTAAAATTTGAAAGTGATTCTTGAAAACTCCAGTTCAAGAATTTTTTTCATACAAACCTTACCTAGCATTTGCCTTCTCCCTGTTTAAACTTGATAGATTTTTAGTTAACTGGACTTTTCTCTTACAAAGACTACTTTTAAAATAAGAGAAAAATCTCAGCAGACAGCATATTCAAAGAATCTGTACAAATCATGTATACAGTAGGAAACATAAATCGTTTAGGTTGAAAAAGATCATCAAGTCCAACCTATATAGTATAATATGCTATATGCTTAAAGTATATATAAATAAGGTAAAGGTAGGTCAAAGAACTATTAGCACAGCCATTCAACACTACTTCCACAGAACTCTCTGCAACATGCAAGCTGTAAGAAATGCTTTCACATTAGGTTTTTGCTCTTTTTTTAAAGAAAGGATAGAGACAACATAAAAGGATAAGACTAGGTTTACTTTGGGGGGAACAAATCAGTTTTGAGTCTGAGTACTTTTTTTTAATTAAAGTACAAAGATCCTCAAGAATTCTTTATGGTAAAAGCAGAGGCAACTATTTATCAAAATAAGCTTCCACAACAGTCTTCAATGTGATGTATTAATCTACAAGACAAGGCTTGAATAAAAGCTCTTGCTCTCAGAAATCAGTTTTTGCAAAATCCTTAAGAAAGAGCAACACTGACTTTAAGGCATCTAGTCCTTCCTTGTACCCCAAGGCAAGATCAACTGTACCTGTATAATTACTGACAGGTATTTGTCCAGCATATTATTAAAGATCTTCAAAGATGGAGACTACAACAGGTTCACAAAACAGACTTCTCTAGCACTTTAAATCCTTAGCATGCTTAGGTAAAGAAACCAATTTGAAACCTGATACAATTTAAAATTACTACTTATTGTCCTACCCACTCTGTCTTTTGACAAAGGATTAGGTGAATGCTCAAATGAAAGCCACTCAAAACTGAGTATCTGCAGACAGGCATAAAATGTGCAGTTACAATTAGAGGAAACAGCTACTGCCACAGGTCAAACAGCTGTATGAGAAGAATGATAGGTCAGATTTACAGAATATTTCAGTTTTCTTGAGAAAATACAGAATTTAATATAAGTATTTTCTGGAACATGCATGATAAGAGAAGACAATACGATTTTAAAGGTATTCTAGTAAGTCCTCCTTATATTGATTCTTTAGAGAGCTACTCTCATTTTTGTCTTGAATCTACCATGGGTAACAATCTATTGCTACCTCCACCCTTTCAGAGGTTTAGTCTGGATTTTTTACTTTCATTGTTAATGCTAAGCCTAGTGCCTTCAACTCACTCAGTTTGCATTTATTAAGAAGTAAAACAGAAGCTGAGTGTAGCGAATACACTACAAGGAAAGGTCACTTTAAAAAATACCCAGTAGCTTAAAATGTAAGTTCTCACCAGCTTTTCAGTAAGCCTAGCAGGTTTGTTTTTGCAGTTATCAAAAGCATTTGTGAAAAGAACTAGAGCTCCCTTGTTGCAGAAGACTCACGCTCATCTTTGAATCAATACTATATTAGGATATATGAAACAAGGAACAGAAATACCTTTAACATTCTTTAATACTTCAGGTCTCTGTTGGACTAAGCGACCCAGACTGTGTAGTTGGCTACAGCGGTGAGCAATACCCCAGCTTCTCTGCCACCTAAATAAAAACATAATTGAAAGCATTTCATTCTCAACATTATTAAAAAAAAAATCACAGAAGTTGAGATGCAGCTGAAAGCCTTATAACACAAACAACTCAAACAAAATAGCACTCCAACAGTAATAAAAGCAAAGGCCTACTGAAAAGCTGTCTGTGCCATATGCTATTTGAACAGATAAAAAGCCTAAATAAAATTTCACAATCTTTCTTAAAATGAGTGCCAAAAGAAAAAAAAAGGAATAAAACCAGATATAGGGAAAATAAATATAAAACCTGGTAGATGGAACACAACTTGCAAATCTCTCCCCCAAGAAGAAGGGGGTTAGTAAGCAAATAGCAACAGACAACCCAGTATTTGGTTCAGTCATGTGGCATGCAGTTTCTGTTTGTACACTGTGTAATGTTTGTCTAGAGGAGCAAATACTGTATGTAAGAACATTGTCTCTCCCCCCCCCCCCCCCCCCCCAGTTCCTAGCCCAAAACATTACTATGATTCCAGTGGTAAGTTGCTCTCTCTCTCTCTCTCTTCATATTTTACAGTGGAATAATTTTTGTTAAACCATACAGGAGCCAGGTGTTACACTGGTGACTTTAATATACATAGTTTTGATATCTCTTCCATCACAGACACATCAGAAAAACTCCTAACTAAATTTCAAAAAGCATTTCAATTGTAAAGTTGTCCCAGTGTATTGAAAAATTACAACCTTTTAGCTGATATAAAACTGTCTCAAAACGGGAAATTACCATTCCCTTACTGTACTGGGTCTGTCTGGGATGGAGATAGTTTTCTTCATAGCACCACTGTATTTTTTACTAAAATGGTGTTGATAACACACCCCTGTATTGGCTATTGTGCAGGGCTGGCACAGCGTCCAGGTTTTTGCTTTTTCTTCCCACTCTGCCCCCCTCCATCAGCGAGTAGGCTGGGGTGGGCAAGAAGCTGGGAGGGGACACAGCCAGGACAGGTGACTCCAACTGATCAAAGGGATATTCCAGACCATATGATGTCATGCTCAGCAATAAATGCTCAGGGAAAGGAGGAAGAAGGAGGGACCTTGTGGTTATGGCATGGGTCCTCCCAAGCAAGCATCACACATGCTGTGGCCCTGTTTTCCAGAAGGGGCTAAACACCTGCCTGCCAATGGGGACTAGTGAATGAATTCCTCCTTCTGCTTTGCTTGAGGGCACAGTTTTGCTCCACTGCACCTAACTTCTACCTTGATCCACGAGTTTTCTTGCTTCTGCTCTTCCTATTCTCTTCCTCCCATCCCACTGGGGGTACATGAGCAAGTGGCTGTGTGGGTGCTTAGCTGCTGGCTGGGGTCAACCCACATCACCTCATTTTCGGCAAAAAAACACTCTTTGGGATGCAGAGAATGGCACTATGCCACAGCACTTATGAGGCAATTCAATCTATTATAATGCAAGTCATTCTAATAACTATTTACTGTTACCTAGCAGTATCACTTTGCCTTCAGTAGCACCAGACAGGAATGTAAGAAGGTGACTTTTAGATCCTACCTTCTCTTCAGCTGTCCTAAACTTATACATGGAATAAAGCCAATGACCCTGTTATTTTTTCAAACCTCTGTGAACACTAGCTTAAAGGAAGCCAGGGTCTTTTACAGGGTGAAAGGAACAAAAGCATGATTTCAGAAGCTCCAACTCTCTCTTTCCTGGTTAAAAGAACAACTTAACAGACTAACCCTTGAAATAATCCCCCAAAGTTTATTTTTCCATTGTTGAATACCCTCACTGCCATTTTCCCATCCCGAATATCCCACTTTAGAACATCCTCATTTGAAGGCACAAAATTTAAAAAAGGATCATAAATTATTGTCTGGAAAACATGAAGAATCAAGATCGCTAACTGTACTCAGCCTTTTCAAGCAAACAAATCTCCTCCTCCTCTGGAGTGTGGGAAACAAGACACTAGAAAGAACAACATTTTTATTAAGCCTTCACAGGCTGTCAGTATGTACCACGTGCAAAGTGGCATTTCGCTGCCAATCTAGTTACCTTTTAGATATTCACTTGAATTCAGGAAGAGCAATTTTATCCAGCAGAACACCCAAACTAATGCATACGCACAGGCCCTATTTCAAGTGCTTATGTGTTTGCCTCAACTGGAGCCTACATTATTAGTTACAAATCTTTTTGACCAGATTGTAACAGGAAACTTTTGTCCCAAGAGAATTCTTCTGGAAAAATATTACTCAGTGCAATAACAGTTTTACATATATGAAATATTGCTGTTTTGCTGGAATAAGCCTTTAAAGGTCATAGCGTAGTATTACACAATACTTCCTTGCTTTAACTGTCTTAATGCAAGTCCAACTGATCTAATTTATTACCTGATATCTGAGAGCTGGAGTTGATGAGAGAGTTCAAATTTTAAACGTTCTAGTTCTTTTCTAAGTGGCAAACTCTTTTTCAGCTTTTTTATTGCACTTGCTTCATTATCATCTAGCCAGGATCTGAAAGAAGAGGAGGAAAAAAACCCAGCAGTAGAGGTATGCTATACTATCTTTTATGCAAACAGTACAACTAACTGAATTCTTACTGTTAACTTCAATGTTTTATTTCAAGTTACAAGGTAAAGGGATTTTTTAAAAGTAGAGGACAGAAACTGAAATTGCTAAATGCTTCACCTTAAGGTATCCACAAAGGAAAACCTGGCGCGTAATGTCTTTGCGGGGGGACTAAGAAATCAAATTGAACCAAAAGACACTGACAGCGTTACAATCCTAAGACTTGGAGGTGTGAAAGGTGTAGAGCAGCAGATTAGTGTGATTTAGGGGTGCAGCTTCAGAACTTGGTGCTTTAATGAAAGAAGTTCCCACACATCTGCCTTTAAAAAACAAAAAAAACCCAAAAAACAAAACAAATAAAAACCACAAAAAAATCCCCAAAATGAAACCAAACCCAAAAAACCACCAAAGTGATCACAGTAGACTATCAAATAAGGGAGGTGGTACTAAAGGGCTAAGTTAGGTAACTCTTACAGAGCTGGGATGAATGTAGATTAAGCAGGTCAAGTTTTATAGTTCTTCTGTCAATAACCACAACCAGGCAAACGTGACTCATGGAGTACATCTAAAATTTTCAATAAACAGCTCATTCTATTTCCAGGAAAAAGCTACTCTAAGAGATTCAGCCTTTGTTCACAGCATAAAATTCTTTTCACACTCTTATTTTTACAGACAAATACTTCCCATTCTCATACTGTATTCTAAGCAAAAAAAATTCAAACTTGGAAGCAAAAAGAGAGGCCCAATGCCAAATGGCTAGGTATTCAAACCAGACTGTTAATATGTAACTGTTTGTGGCATTTCTTGTAAATGAGTAAAAATAAGTAAAAATATTAACTGAGATTTCACATATTAGAGAAGTGTTTTACAGTAGCATATATTACAGTAGTTTAATTTGCAAGGTGCTACGCAGGATGAGGGGTATTCTTTGCTCTGACGATACCACAACCACAGTTCTGCATTTATTTCAAATGGCACCTAAGTCTCATTGTTACAAAAATTTTTTCAGGGCAGTATTTTTCACCCTTCCCCAAAATGAGCATATACAGATTTTATGAACAACCAACTCCTAAAACATAACATGCTGCATTTAATGCAAGTTCAGTATTTATAATTGCCTCAATTTAAATATTAAGGTTGGTATGCTGAACAACAGATCAGAAGCGCAACACTAAGATATCTGGCAAATTAAAACATTCTAACCTTAGTTTTCATGTATTATCTCCCACCCCGCCCCCAACAGAACGTGATAGTGAAATACTAACAACAAAGTTAATAATCATATAGTTTTATGTTACAGAAGTCCTGTAACAGGAAAGGAGCTATTTGGAGCAAGTGGAACCTCTGCCTCTTTCTGAATCGCCCCCAGTATTCCACAAAACTGAAAAACTATATCAACCAAAACTAGATTGACCAAACATGAATGCTGGGCAAAAAGACAAGAATGCCTCAGCTTAGCTGGTACTATAGTTATCCCAGGAGCTCATTTGAACTCTCTTTAATTATAAAAAGCGTGACAGAATTACATGTTGGACAATAAAGTTTTGTATTGTTCAGAATGTTTATTGATTGCCTTTAAAAAAACCTCAGCATTAGAATAAGACCACTTTAGGTTACAAAATATCAGTTAAATAAAAGCCTTACATACATTAAAGTTGTTTCCACTCTCTGGGCTTGTTCTAGTTCCTCCTCAGGATCCTTGAATCCAGTAAATGAATAATAAGTCTTATCCCATTTGATAGGTCTGTTCACTGTGCTTTTTGCTTCCTTTTGAGGCTGAGAGTTCACATTCAAACTTTGAATATGCTCCGTAGATAAACTGCAGGAGTTGAGAATATCTAACACTGTGCTCAGGAGATCCCTAGTATGTAATGTAAAACTGACTGCTCGAAATCCTATAAAATAAGTCCCACAAAATCAGTATTATTTAATTAGAATTATTTAAAATGCATTTACATTTTTCTCATCTTACAAGAACCCAAACAAGGCATACGTAGTTGGAAATTATTATGACATTGTCATCTCAATACTCACTGCAAAATTCACGTGCAGTTTAACCTTTAAAACTTATGTGTGCAAAAATATAAATAGAGCTGTTTTAACTATCTGAATCGTTGGACAAATAGGAAACCTAGCTACAGATGCAGCATAACCCAAAAAAGGATGCTTTTGCTTTAGCAGTGGCAGTTTTGTCCAACAGCTCTACACAATTCATGTTACTACTGATCATCACTTTGGATATAATTTACTGTAGAAAAGCAGTACTACAACAGCTCTTCACAGGCTATGAACAGAAGCTTCAGAACAAAATATTACACTTGCACACTGGCTAAAACTAAGTCCCATCACTTAGCTATTGGGCCTTATTGCCCAATTAGAAAGCAGGCAAGTATCAGACTGCAGACCCCAGCTACCGGTTCAACTGTTAAGTAGACTGGCCATAACACTACTATTTTCTTGAAAAAAAGTACGAATTTGTTTTCCAGCACGAGGGTTCCTCACAATTTGCTCAAGTGCTTTGACTAGCAGGATATAGAACATAAAACCCGTCTGTTAGATAACTCATAGTGGTACATCAGAGACAAGTACATAGAATCAAATTAATCAAAACCAATATTCCAAACTCGGCAATATTTTCTGTAGTCTCAAAGCTAAGAGACAATGTGGTAAATTGAAGCTTCAGACATTATACAACTTCTGTTTACAGAATACGTTCCTGCTGATCCTACAAGCACCCTGACATTGTTTACTACACATTATCTGCAACGAAAACAAGGACTCAACTGTTGATCCAGTTAAACATGACAACAGTATTAAAAGCAGAAAAATTATCATTTACATCAACTTATGTTTTTTACTTCCTCATACTGTAACTTGACCTCAACTTTGTAATTTCTCATTCTTTCAATGCTTTTTAAAGCTTAAGATGTTTAATTACTTGGGATGGTCCTAGCTGTCTGATCTAACACATATTTTCATGGTTTGACAGGATTTTATTCAGTTGAAAAGTCATTATGACTGCACAAGGCTAAGTAATGGTCTGAAAGAATTTAAATACAGGAAGATACATTCTGCACGATATAAAAGCACCTGAAGCGCTGAAGGATTCTTGAACATTAGAAGAGTTTGGTTCTCTTTCTCTTACATAAAAAGTAAGCTGAGTTGGCTTAAAGGAGCGAAACCCTGGTTTCTGTAGATTCTCCAAGTAGCCATTTAACCTCTTCAGAGAGTTTTCATTTACTTCCTGTTTAAAAAAAAAAAGAAAAAACCCAAACCCCACATTACACATGATGAATTTGGCCATTTTTCATCTAAACCTTTTAAATCTTACATGCAGAACTAGTTTTTACAAACTGCCAGCTGCTCTTAACAAGTAGTGATATAGTTCATATTCTCAGCATAAATGAATAATTATCTTGCATGAATAAATTGTACAATGCACATACTAGTACATTCTTGTACATTCTAAAACACCACTTTTAAGGCTTTCAGGCTTAAAGAAATCTATTGATTCAAATATAACGCACAGTATTTCAAAGTGATAAAGCAAGTAATATGTGTTATACATTAGACTGGAAGGATTCAGTATTTTCTTTATAATAATTAAACAGAAAATATGACTAATAAATAACGGATGTTTAAGGGATCTATCTTTGTTAAAAATAAAGAAAGCGCATCTTTTTATTCTCTGGTAACAACCATATTAAATTCTAATACTACTTTTGTTTCTCTGACAGCAGGAAAACCAGAAAATTTCCATCCTTGATACATGACACATTTACAAAGAAAGCACACTAGAAGATTTTTACCCTCTCTTTGGGATGCTGGCCAAAGAAATCTGGATGCACAGCAAAATAGAAAGGTCTGAGAGCATTGATGGCATCAGCTCCTGACAAAGTTCTTGACTGAAGAATGCATTGTAGCAGTATCTTCTCCAGACATAACCTAATAAAGTAATAAAATGTTTATGAGTGATGCAACCAGTCAAGTGACAAACTAATATAAATTGCATTAGAATGTGACAGAAAGGAGTAAACATTCACAGTTGCAAACATAATAATCTAAAATTGGTATTAGAAGTCTGAGTCCTGGGACTTGGGACTTACAAAGCTGTATTTATATGGAGCAAATCCAACAGGTTCAAGAGATAGTGGATGCTAATGGCTAAAGACATGTAAATAAATACAGTAACTTTTTCCTCTACTTTCTCAAAGCAGGCTCAAATAAAAATTCCCCAGTCAAGTAGTTCCAATGAAAAAGACTAGCTTTAGTGGTATTTTTTGTAGCTATTGCTGAAGCTGCTCTTAAAAGCCAACCCTTAAATACTTTTGAACCTCCAAATTAAAACCTAATATTTTTCAAGCAGTGCCAGAAGAATATTAAATTTTACCCAGGAGTAATAATCACAATTCAATCAAAAGAAGTTCTGCATTAGTTTCTGAGGTCCACATACTTGTGCCCATTTAAAAAAAAAAAAAAAAAAATGCACCTACGTTCCCAAACATACTCTTTTATAGAAGACATCCAGTAAAAAGACAGTACTTTTTTGCCCTTTGATCTTCACTGAAAGAGAAGAAAACAAGAACTAAAAGAAATTTCAGTGGTAGGAAAAGAAGATTGTTTCACCTAAGACCAGAAGGAAAAGTTGAGTTGAAGAAGTTCGAGGAAGTTCAGAAAGTACAAAAGACTGAATACCTCCAATTATGCATAAATTAAACAACAGTTCTGCAAAGAGCACACTTGTGTAACAGAAGACTGAAATGGAAGGAAAAACAAGCTCTGAATTAAAAGACCACCAAAATTTCCTGCCATAGCTCAAAGCTGATACTCAGGTTAGCAAACTAATAGCCAAGAGACAGTCTATATAAAAGCAGCAAGAAAATGTGAATTGGTAAATATTTAATAACAGATTTCTCCTTTAGCTGATTTCACAGGCTCACAAATTCAATGGGCCAACCATCTTCTCTGATTAATGTTCATTTTAGTTTGCAACTCAGAAGGGCAGGGATTCTGCTCTGTTAAGCAGTACAATGCTTCACTCCTCACAGTATCATTCATCCAAACTGCAAGCCCCAAATAGGAAAATACATGGCAGATTGGAGGCAAAGCTGCTTCCAATTCACATAAAACTAATCACTTTATTAATAATAGTAAGCAAGACTGTTTTACAAAGAGCTATTTGTTCAGCATCCTCGACCAAATAATTGTCCTGGACACAGAAACATGTGAGACTATTTCCTGACTGCTTTCATTAATTAAAAAAATTCCAAAAAAGTCCCCAGATTTGTGCTCAGACAATAAGCAGTATTTTTCATTTTTGCAAATGGCAGAGTAAATGACAACAGTTGAGTTGTCAAGCAGATGCAATAACCCTTACTTTACCTTTTTTTCATAAACCTTTCCAGCTCTTCTATTAGAAACATGGAAGCGGTTAAAGCTAATGTTTTCTGCCTAAGAGGCAGGCAAATATTTAATTAGTAGGTCTTAAAAGTCAGCTTGCTGAAAACAGAAGACATTTTTGTAGAAAAGTGGAATAGAAAATTTGTAATTTAAGACGACTGATGGAATTTCAAACTGTTATGACTAAAAACAATTTTCATGCGTGTGGATTAAATGGAAAATTAAAAAAGTCAAAATGTATTACTGGCAAACACTTCTACCTCCTTACTGGCTGCACCTGAGAAAGACTCCAAGACTAGTCATCACTGTAGCCCATGATCATACTCAAAACAGCAGGAGATGGTGAAGTACCACAGCAATATCATGTTTTTATGGAGAGCAAAAGGTCTCAATGACAAGAACATGCCACAGTTGCTCAATGATGCAGGAAAAAAACCTTTACCTGACCTGGCAAGAAAGGAAGCAAAGCACACTGGATAAAAGTCCACTTGGTCATATGCTTTACCATTTTGTAGCCAGAAACACCAAAATAGTCATCTTGCTGAGGAAAAAAACAGCAGAAATTTTCTCTCTCTCTTTTTTTTTTTGGTAGCAAGTGGACACAAAGCGGTAAAAAGGAAAAAAAAATTCTTTTCAGCAAAAGAAAAAAAGTAGTAAATTAACCAGCTACCTATCTGATAGCAGTTTTGATTAACAGCCATGCAAGAAACCCACATCCTCCCAGACTCAGCTGCTAGGAGGAAGTAAGGAGCTCAGTTCTCTCTTCACCTTATTCGTACACCATTTCCCATATCCACTCTCGAGCTACGTTGCATGCTGTTTCCAGCAGTTAGGAAAAAAGTTCCAACATACCTGGAAACTATTAATCATACTTCCAAATTTATTAATCATAAACTTCCATCTGGTATTCTACAAGAAAAATGGCCAAGTATGGTTAACTTCAGTTCCCTTGTTTTGTATCTAAACAACACTGTCATGCTAGTAGGAAGGCTCAGGATTCCAGCCAAAAGTCTATTTTGAACTTGCTTAAAAGAGAAACGCTCAAAGGCCAAAATTAGTCTGCGTGACAGAAGGAAGAATTCATTCACCGAAGGTGAAAGACAGAACTCTGAGGCATCCTTCAAGTGAAGTGACAAAATAAATGAATTAAAATGAATTTAGAGAGAAAAACTGCAAGAAAGATGCTTATGGCTTCACTCTCAAGGAGCAAGGATTGTCCCAAGAAGTTCATCCAGATTCGAAGAGCAGAGAAAGCCTTCGTGTTAAAATCAAGGTCATAACCACTTTGAGGACAGCCGTCCCCACTTCATGAAAGATATGAAACACAATCTCCACTAGAACACATTATGCAATCGTACTCTAGGACAGATTTAATTTATTGATTGAATAATTGCCTCCAGCTTTCTTTTTACTTTTTCTTCACATCTCTCTGAAGTTTAACTTTCTGGCTTATAGCTTTGGCACTGAAAAGCTTTGTTAAATTAAGCTCATTATTACAGATATATTCACTCATTTTGAAACACTGAGCTTTAATAACTCAGTAATGCAGTAATATATTGGATATCATATTCAGATTTAGACTACCACGTTCTCATAATTAAGCTATTTTAAAACCCTTGTTTTGTTGAGAGCCTTTTTAATATCTCACTTGAGGACAAGCATATGGCTTTTGGGGATTTTCAACTGTGGATGCTCTGTTGAAAGCTTCAAGCTGTAAAGATGAGAAAGCCAAAGAAATAAGCATTAAACAAAAACACCAAACCAGTTTTCCATACATACAAGTCATAAGCAAACACTTAAACATATGCTAAAGGTAAATTAGGTCAACAACATGCCATACCTTCTCACGGCTCTCAAGCAGCAAAACATTTCAGCAACTCAATGGTCAAGCTAACTTTCAGCCATCCACTAACTCACTTAAAAAAAAGAAAAAAAAATCCTGTTTAGTAATGGACACGATTATTTCTCCCTGTTACTTATCAGTGCATTCTCCAAATCCTAGGTGATAACTTTTACTAGTAATACAAAATGAAGAAGTCACAAATAAAAAAACCCTAAAGTTTTGCATAAAGTATGTTTTCAGTTTCCTCTACAAACAGCGAGTCTTACAAATATTAAGAGTTGTTACCATATTTGATTTGAAGATGAGTATTTAAAGATGTTCCAGTTAGGAAAAGAAACCTAAACAATTATTTGTTGAAAATGTTTCCACTCTTCCTAAAGTTCAGTTTTTGTCTTAAGTATAGAAACAAAAAAAAAAAATAGAAGCTTTCTTTAAGCACTGACACATACCAGCTCGTGGAATTCCACATAAATTTTTACTCTGCTAAGTCCCAAACTTTCAAACAAATGATCATACTTGAAAATTTACATGCCAACTATTTTATGGGGACACAACATAAAACCAAAAGGGAAGACACTGTCATACAACAATGCCTGGAAATCTTTATCAAAAGTTTGCTGGCATTCATAAAAACAAATCAGCAATTTTTACCAGTAACTTCTGCACTATGCAACTGTAATTGAGGATTTTCCAACAGGAGATAAACCACTTAGCATGTCAGAGTGCAAACATATACCTAATTATTAGGGATTACGAGGGAAACTCCTTATTGGCAATGTCTTCTCATGTGTTTTCATGCAGTTTTTTAAATATACTTTTCTTTGCACTTTTCAAAATAACATGTTCCCACTAAGTATACCATTTTAAAGCACCTGGGATGAGCAGTTGAAAGAAATGTGTATGAGAGAGTATGAGAGATACCATCCCTCTTCCAATACAGCATGATAGTTCCTATGACTATTTTGCAAAACGCTTTAGAAGTTTAGAATTGCATCTTACTAATACAAATATACATAACTAATAATATAAATCGTCTACCAAATATTTTACTAGAGGCAAACAGAGTGAAAAGAAAACATGGTGAGCTAAAATATTCCCAAAATACTTTATAATTTTTGTCTTCTGATTTTCAGCTAGGTGGGCAAGACAATAATAATTTCATTTTTAGTGTCCCTAACAATGGTCTTAATCATAAACTAACTTAAGTACATTAACAAGCTCTCTGGTAATAAAACAGTTTTTTTTCCTCCCTGTAATTTTAGCTTCAGGGATTTGGACAGAAGATGGAAAAAACCCAAGAATCTTACTAATCTGTGGTGACACTTTATATAACCAGACAAAAGCATTGTTGTTTCTTGTTTTAAATGCTCTATTAACTGTTTAGAAATTGTTATATTGCTTAGTTAAAAAATAAAATCTCCTGGGTTTGAGTAAGTTTCACCTGCACCTCACCTCAAAGATATGCTTGCTAACACAAAACAAAATATTAATTATGTAGCAGTCATTTTGGAAAAGCCTTTGGAAACAGGACATTTCATGCTACAGCCTCACCTCTCACACCAAGATTATCTATTTCAGCCGTTTACCTGCACTTGACCCTTCAGACAGCATGAAGAAAACAGTATGAAAATAAACAAGATGACAGTGAAAATAAGCTTAGGTGAAAGTGATTGATGCACTGCTTGAAAGAAAATAAGCGCTAGTGATCCAGCCACTAATAGTTTTAACTATTTAAAGCAGAGCCCTGATAGAATTCAGGTTAAAATTCACTGACGGGAAGGACGTCGGTCCTTCCTGCAGCTACCTAGAGGCATAACTGTTAGCGATGGGTGTCACCCCCCCCCCCCCCCCCCAATTAAAAAGGCAGGGAGTAAGGAGCAATCTGGCCTGCGGGCAGCAGCTGCCGGGCCCGCCGGTGCGGACCGCCCCGGGCCGCACGCTGCGCCCAGGCAGGTGCCTCGGGACGCGGCCACCGGAGAGCGGCGGCACCGACGCGCGGCCCCGTGAGCTGGCGCCTGCCGCGCCGCTTTCCCAAGGCGGCCGCCGGAGACCCCGCCACCGGAGGAGCCGAGCGAGGCGGCCCCGCCGCCCGGCCCCCGCCGCCCACCTGCCGGGCCCGCGCCGCCGCCAACGGCCGCCCCGCGCGCACGGACCCACCGGCGGGGAGCCGCGGCAGAGCGCGGCCCGGTTTCAGCGCAGCCCACCCCCGGCCGGGCTCGGCCTCGCACCGGCCGCCGGCACTGGCGACGGCCGAGCCGGCCCCCCGCGGGGTCGCCCGGCCCCCCCGCCCTCTCCCCCTCCCCCGTGTCCCCCCTCACGGAAAAGCCCGCGGCCCGCAGCCCCCGGCCCGGCCTCCCCTTACCGCCGCGGCCGGACAGCGCCCGCCGGGGCTCGGCCCCCATCGCCCGGCGCAGCCACCCCCGCCGACGGCCCCGGGAGGCGGCGGGGAGGGGGCGGGGCAGCGCCGCGGCGGGCGAGGGAATTCCCGGCGGCGGCAGCGGCGGGCGCCTGCGCTCCCGGCCCCCGGCGGCTTCTTCGCGGGCGGCCGCGCTCCGCCGCCGTCGCCCCGCCCCCCGGCGCTCACGTGGCGGCCGCGTGCCCTCCCCCGCGCAGGCGCCGTCGGCCGCCCCTCAGGGCCGCGGAGGGCTCCCCCGCCCCGGGGCCTTCTCAAAACGCCCGGCGTCGGGGACCGGAGGATAAGGTGGAACGAACGCTTGGTAGCCACCGGTGTCACGCTTTATGGGTGTTGGTGCTGCCCTTAGTTGCAAGCTGCACCCCGTCTTGCAAACCTGCCCGACGGCATCGCAGCTGTTCCGCCGGGACGCGCAACGCAAGGCGCAGAGGCGCGGCCCCTTTGCGTTTCGTGACTGCTGCTTCTGATGGTAGAGTATCTCCACGGTTGTCACTCGGGGACATAGAAGGGAAACCTGACACAAGAAATTTTTGCAAAGAGGCGGGAAGGGGTTATCCAGGCGCTCGCATGCGCCTCGCGTGTCCTTTCTTCTGCAGAAAGAAAATGTCGAATGGGCAAAGAACCGACCGTGAGCCCCGCAGTCCCAAGGGGAAAAGCAAAAGCTGTTTTCCTGCAATTACTAATGCTCGATGTATACGCGCAGTTCTACATCTTGTTTTTCTTCCAAGGTAGTTGGTGTCAAGCAGCAGCTGATGCAGAGACACGCAACCTCAGAGCAAAGACGCCTATTGCTGACGGGTTTCAGAATAAAGAGACGTTAACTGTTAGGGATTGGAGTTGCCTGCATAGAATCTATTGCATTTCCAGGCAGAAAAGGTTAAAAAGAGGACTGACGAGGTTTAGGAACTATCTGTAGTTTAGTGAAGCTTTCAATCAAGTTAACACCCTCACAACCCTTGGGGGATTTGCATAATTTCCATAACATGTAGCATGTTTTTTGCCTCCTGATAGAAGCCATCAGTTATGTAAGCAAATTGGTTGCATAATTATGCAGATGGGAAAATAAATTTAATTGCTTCAACAGAAAAGTGTGCTGTTCATTTCACCCGGGATTTCTTTTAGCTCAGTGAGGAATAAAATAAATTGGGAGAGGTAATCAGCAGGTGACGCTGCCAGATACCAGGTCCATTGCATAGGGGACCCATTTTCAAACAGAGCTGGAGCAACCCGCCCCCTACCCCCCCTCACCCCCCCCCCCCCCCCAGCACAGGAATGAATTCCTGCTTTTTAGCTAAAGGTCTCAACGCTTATTGCTTATAAGTATCACCACAGTATTTCATGGCAGTAGTACTGTGGCTTTATCTGGGCTCGTTATTCTCTTACCAGTTCCCAGGATACATCCCACTGGCTCAGCAAGAGCGGCATAGACATTTCTGAATGGAAAGCTTGTTTTATACCAGATAAAATAAACATCTGAAGAAGTTCGTATTTTGACTACTTCTTGTTCCCTAACGGAGAATTTTAAGCATCACAATAAAGTTGCTACAAGTGGAAACTGAGCCATTTTCTCCTTGCTCCTTTGTTTCTGTTCTGGTCCTCGGTCTGCAAATGGTCAAAAAGTGGCATCAGTTTCTCCAGTCCCATCACACGCAATGGCACAGAAGCTCTGAAGCCAATAACGTCAGCATTAATTTTTTATACTAGTCATCATACTAGTCATTTTAGAAGAGAGTTATGCAGAAGGGTTAAGACTGAAAAATGTAGACCTGGGATTTGCCCAAAAACCCCCGCAAAGATCCAAGATGCATCTGGAGAATGCGAAAGGACAAAAATGTGAACTACTAATTGCTCTTAACGTGGCTGTATTTTACTAAGCTGAGGAGTACGGCATTAAGATTTTGGCAATTTAAAGTTCGATTACTACACCAGGGACATTTCATTTTACAATTTCTCCTCATGTGAAACTCTCACTAACATCCATGAGAATTCTTCAGTGAATTGAGCACAGCCCGTAGGCCTAGCTGTAGCCTCCGCTTGAGTCTGTAGTTAAAACTGGAAGCTGGCCACATCCACAGCTGGGAGTTTCAGCCCAATTTATTCATGAGCATTTGCTACATTATGTGCTATGGCGTGGTGAAAAACGGCATAGTCTGACTGATTTCACACATTCTTAACCTCCTCAAACAGCATATCATACTCTAAATTCTTGTAGTAGTTATGAGATATTAGACTCTCCACATCTACTTTGCCATTTGCCTATCCTCCCGCATACCTAAGAATATTCATTACAAGGATCTGAACAGAATTAAATAATTTAATGACAATACTGACTCACAGATATTTTGGATACTTCATATAAAGAATAAAAAACGTTTATTAACATCTTAACAGCTCCTCCAAAATGGTCCCCCCAACTACTCTTTATAAAACATCATAAAACTATCAAGCTTCTATTTCCAGCTTCTCATCTCCATCCCCGATGTGCGTTAAGAAACTCTCAAAACTATCAATGCTTTGAAATAAAACTGTGGTAAGTCTTCCCAACAACGTTCTTCTGGTTTAGTTACAAGAAACTGTCCATTCCTAACAAAAGTAATCTTTCCAAGAGCCTATCTTGTAATCAGTGAAAACTGAAGAAAGATTTTCACAAAGGGAATTTCTTGTGCATCTGACAACATACTGAAGGAGCACAGCATTGTCTAGACCTAGCTACTGAGCACAGCACAGGAAAGGGGTTTTTTTGCACATTTTTCTCTCTCTGGCTGCAAACAGGTAAGCATACATTTTATTATTTCCTATATGAAAGATCAAATATATCAAATGAGTTGCATAATCTCAAACACAGAAGTTCTTTCAGCTACTAAGAAACAGTAACTTATACCTGTGGAAAAGCAAAAATATAAGTATTGTCTACTGAGTGGCTGGCTCTGCAAAACTGCCTTGTCTCTGTTGTACTTTATTCTTTGGAACATTTTTTCATCTTTCCAGGCTCATTTCCATTCCACATTGGAGTTTTGTCCTGTTTAGCACATGGAATTTCTGTCACCAAAATGGTACTGAGAATGTTGCTCAAGAAACCTTTCTGGCGTTTTGATACACATCAAAATGACCAGATTTGTGTGGTATTTCAAGCGGACCCAGACAGTACAAAAATGTGAAATACAGGACTTAACAGTACAGTTATTTAAATTGCCTACTGGTTTATCATGGTGACAGGGAGAAACACTATATTGACAGAAACACCAGAGGCACCTGTTATAACAAAACTTCTGAGCAATGATGTGGGGAGCTTGCTTTGCTTGTCAATATAAAACATGACTGAGATTGCATCCTCTCAGCTGAAGATGATACTCAGGAGATGGAACCAAAACATGGGACAAATTTTACACATTTCCAAGTTAAGCGAGAAGGTCAATGATTAACCTCTGTCTGAAAAATAAAGCAACATTTGGAATTTTTTTCTGCAGATGATTTAAGTGAAAATTCAAGGTTGCTGATAATGGAAAAAATAATGCTGTCTCTAGAACATCCCACGCTTTGAAGCCATACAGATTACTAAGAGAATTTTGTCCTTCTGCGTCTCTCAAACAAAGTATTAGTCACATCTGGTACTGCTTACAGAAATGTGGGATTTAGCTGAGGTTCAGATAGCCTCTGTCTAATTCCAAGGGAGATTAAGCTACAAAGGATCTTACAAAAAGTAATTAGCAAAAATGACTTAGTTTCTCACTGCCAGTTTTAGTTTGCTGAAACCTTCCAAAATTGCTCTTGCCACTAATGCTGGAGTGGCTGGAAGAACATCAGTTTAGATCCCTCACCTGAAACCCGATCACTTCTTATCCAGTCTTTAAGCTACTGGGAAACGAAAGCAGCAGAGTGCTACTGGATTTGACCAGGTGGATAGCCTTACGAATGGCAGAGCCATCTTGGTGAGTACCCAGTGGTGGAACCCAAAGTCTGTTCAAACTAGTGCCAACTGTTCTTCAAGAGAAATTTTGAGGTAAGGGGCTTTTAAAGAAATGCCATTTGATTGTTAGTACTGAATCTACTATTTTTTAGAAGGAAAGCAGATGAGATCCCTACAGAAGAATGATGCCCTGTGAAAACACAAGGGCCTCTATCCTTGCATTTTTCTGTAAGAGGTGGCACAGGAGGAAGGCAGTGATCTTGGCAGTCATCAGATTCAATCCTCTCTCTTCCAGTAGCAACTCCCAGACAGACTGGATGAGCAGTGGTATCGAAAAGGGTCAGGACCTGACCCTGAAGAGGGTCAGGAATCTAACAACTGTCCATCAGATTAATGACATCAGACTAATGGCATGAACCTCAAGACTGGAGTGGCAGCTCCCCCAAACAAAAAACCACCAATACCCTTCCAAACCTCTCCACAATCATCCAGCGCCTTGATGGCTTTCATGATTCAGAGGCACAAAGCACACCCTGGAACTGGGAAGAGACTCATGCTGCCCCAAAGGAGGGAAAGATTGTTCAAACATTGAGGGCTTAGGCCACCATCTTGATCTCATTTATGATGGAACAGCCTTAAAAAAAAAAAGAACTTCTGTACCCAAGAGAGCAGAAATTTTCAGCACAAAAAGCTCTACAGAGGATGGAGAGCAGGACCAAAAGAGCTCTATTATTGGCATGTTTGTGAAGGCTGGTACTGGAGGTCTGAACTAACACTAAAGAAGTGGGGAGCTCAAGCAAGTATCAACTTTGACAGAGGTCCCATTGATTTGCCACAAGTGTTTTCTGATAGGAAATGTTTGGTTCTTCTTACTGAGGCTGCAGTCAGTAGATGAAGTGTGACTTAAGCAATTCATGCTCCAAATCTGATTCAGGATTTCCAGGTGGAAAAAAGAATTCCTGAAGAACCAGGAATGCTAGAACCAGCTTGCTAGAAGCCTCCGTCTCATCATGCAGTTGGCAGAAACTAAAAAATGGGCAAAACCACTTCCCTCTAAGAGCACAATCAAGGTAGAAAGCAAGTTCTCCTTTCAGTGGAAGTATGCATTTATACAAATGTGAAGCCACATGCAAGTTATTATCAAGACACAACTAAACCTTCAGCTGTGAACAACTTGCGTAGACTCTCTCAGTTCTGTGAAGGAAGGTATCCTAAGTCAGGCAAGTCTCAAGTGACTTTGAAGTTATTTTATTCTCAGTGCTTTTTGCTGGGTTTTTGGAGTAAGGGAATTAAGATGTAAGGGGCACACAGATGGGACAATATCCTCACAAGATACCATGAGGAAGACAAAAGGAAACATGTATTACTTCTACAGACTATGAAGCAATGTGGAAAACATCTCACTCAAGAACAGCAGATACACTCAATCAATGCACATATATACCATCACTTGCTGGGAGAAGAGTAACAGTGCTAGTTTCTCCATAAAAAAGGAGAATGTAGGTTCTGAGGCTGCAGTGCCCTCATTACCTAATGATGCCATTACAAAACATCTATGTAAGTCAGTGTGACAATCTATATAGTTAGGGAAAAAATTACGCTTTCTGTGCTACTATCTGCATTATCATCAATATAAGTATTTAAAAACGCAACTTGAGATTGAAGCCTTGCTGTAAATCAGTAAGGCACAGTCTGAACACAGTGGGAACTGCCTTTATTAATTTGTATTATTTTCAACAATGATTGCTTTAACCATTAAAAACCGAAAGTCTTTAGTATTTAATGACTACTGAAACAGCCAGACCTTCCCAGCCCATTTCATATTCTCCTGAAGCCATTTTAGAGCAGATGTAAGCTCCAAGCTGTAGACTTCTTCCATATTAACATTCATTGTCATATGCTTAAGAAAAAGCTTTGGATCAGATACACGAGCAGCCAGGATCAGTCTCTCCACTGCCGCTTGATAGTCACTGTTATTCTGAACTGTCTGATCTTCACATCTGGAAGTGAATTTTCACCAATACAAAATTAGGTACCATACAGGCCCTGTCTCACTTGCCTGACACTTTATACTGGCAACAAGATTACAAAAACATTAGAATATTGCCTTGTGTTCACTTAACTTATAAGAGATTATGTTCATTTCTAGATAAATTTTAGCTGATTATTCTGAAGAATTAAAAAGTTAGAAAAAGTATATTTTTAACATATTTTACGGTAATGAAAAGTAATAGGATTTAATGCCAGTGCAAAGTAGGTCTGCAATATTCACAGCATGTTTCATGAAAAAATGTTCGACTCTGGGCTGGAAAATTCAGTAAAGGAATGTAAACCATTTTATGAACTGGATATAGCAAGAATTCATGTACACGCTTGAATCCAAAAGGATTACTCATTTTTGGCAGGTAATCCCTTTTGGAATAAGGATGTGCCTAAGTGACATGCCTACATTTTTGCAAGAGCAGAACTTACTCTTTAAGCAAACAAGCAGAGGTACAATAGCATACACATGAAAACAAGATAAAACATTTCTCATTTATCAAAAGAGCAAAATTAAGAGATGTATTCCTTGGGAAGGGCAGAGGGGAAGGAAAACAGAGTACTCAAGTTTGAGATGCCCCTGTTCATCCTTGTTAACAAATATAGCTTTTCTATGCAGTTTCACATTTTGATGCTGAGCCAGTCAATCTCAGAGAAAATGGGGTCTTGAAAAACAAATTATAGGTATAATCTAGTGGTTGGTGGTTTATGGACAAAAGGAAAAAGCAACAAAACGCATTTTTATCTGAAGGTATTAAGCCTCACAGAAAGGGGGAAAAAATCTAACAAATCTAATATTGAGATACCACCTATAAAGAGAATCACGTAAAATGGCTTCATGCACTTTCCAAAACACAGCGAAGAAATGTTAGAATTGTTTTTTGAAAGGAGTAACATTTTGACTGTGCCCTTCTACTCCACTGCTTAACCACAACACAAGAATCTATACACCAAGATATCAAGCTATCCTGGTTTTGAAAATAGGGTACACTCTTAGTGCAGTAGACACATTCAGTTAGGGAACACAGGCCAATATCACTCTGGAAGAATTACTTTTCTGCTACACACATGTAAAAATAATAACAAAAAAACCCCAACCATTTACTGTTCTATAACCAGTTTAGAAACAAGGATTAAAAACAAGTTTAAAACCAAGCATTCTCTTTCCCAGCCAATGGAAAATAAGATCTCTCATTAATTACTTGATCACATGGATAAATACAATCAAAATGGTATACATCTGACAACAAACCTTTTCAGTATTATTTGAAGAGTCTGCCTAGTAGCCATTGGACTTTGAATATCACTGGCATTTGAAACAAGAAATATTTCAATGGCCAACAGCATCTCAACCTCAGACAGGTAAGACGGAATCGTCAAAAGTTTGTGATATAAATTTCCCTGCAGTGGTGGGTAGCAACCCAATGATAAAGCACCTGAGAGTAAATGCAGAAATGTAAAGAATTAGGATTACCAATACTGAACGTAGCTCTGTTTTCTTCGGTATGTGGCTAAGAATGTGGAAAAAAAACCCCAAACTCTTAATGGATTTTACTATTTCAGCTGTGAAATGGCCTGATTTGAGAACATGGCAAACAGCACTCACTCATAATATTCACTGTTGTAATATGTTATTTTTATCAGTGAATATTATCAGCAATGATTAAAAAGCTCTGTCAGAAATCCGGGGACTCCAAGTGCGTAGTAGCGCAAGTACAATTTAGGACAGGTCAGACAGAAGCTTTATTAACTATGGTCACAGTGCGAGGACATTTGAACAGCATCTGCCCCTTTGCTCCCCTGTCCTCTGCCAAGGGATCCCAGAGACCCAACCTATATAGCATTTCAGAGAAAAAAAAAAAAGAGGTGAGGAAAAACAATCATTTCAATGTTAACAAAGCCAAGTATCCATCCCGGGAGGGATGGACTCCTTAAGTAGCTTGCTAACCGTCACAATTCTAAGATGGAATCAAACAGTAAATAATGTGACAATATGGAGATAGCTCTTGGTAGACCCTGTTGGAGTGGCACACCCAGTATTATCTTAGCTCAGAAGTGGGGAGTTGAAAACAATCACAGACTGTTAGCTTTTAGTTGAAAGGAATTTTCTTTTAGTTAAGATAAACTTCTTAGCCACACCTCTCAAATCTTAAATATTAATAATTTTACCACCACAGCTCTAAATGAAGATGATGCACTTTTTAACCATTTCAGGGTTTACATTTTTGAAATTCTGAAATTGAACATAAAAAATTAATTTTATCAGAATTACATTTATTTCATGCCAGGTACTATGCACTGATTCATTTTTTCAAATGTCACTATTTCCTAATAAACATTTTGTTACAAATAAATTCCTGATAGGGACACAGAAAGTACTGTTTTCTTCTTACAAAGTATACTCTTACCCATTTCCCCCCAGCATACTGAGCTGTTATGAGCATATGTTATCCAAAGAACATAAGGGAAGGATACTGTTTAAAAAGCAACTTACTTTTGTAATAGGTCCTAGCTTTAGACCACAAAGAACTTCTTCCCAAAGCTGTGATTAATCCTCTAAGTAAAAAAAAATCAATAGGTATGTTTTTTGAAAGCATGAAGTCTACTGCAGAAGATGAGACCCCAAGGTTCTTGCTCTCAAAACAGGCATTTATCAGCTTGTTAAAAAGGCAGCTGTACTGAGAAACATCTATGGCATCTGAAATGAAATGAAGAATATTAACTACTGAATTAAGTCAAATGCAAATCTAATTGAAGAATCACTTCTCAGTCAGTACCTAAGTCAGGACTCTTGCTTCTATCAGCAAACAAGGTTGAGATAACTTATGATAATGCTTTATTCATCAAAAGTCTTTTCATACAGTTAGTTCATTCACGTTGTGAAAGAGAAGTGTTAAAGTCCAAGTAATAATTTGCTGCCAAAACAAGAGGATCAGATAAAAATATATTCAGTTGCCCAAGCCTATAAATACATTCTTCACCTGATCTCTCAGACTTAAATTTTGCACCAATAAAGATCACCTTGGTGCTTCAAATTCTGCTTCTACTCTTACTCTGAACCGTCCACTTCCTCTCAACTGTCCCCTTCTTGGCAGGACTGAGCAGCCTTGTATCCACCTCGTGCCTCAAAGGACTAGATCCTTTTAGAATTCTCTAAGTAGATTGTCTTACAACTAAGTTCTCCTAACATACCTAAAAGCACACACTGGCAATAGGACTGAGACCTATGCACGGGAATCAGCTGAGGTTTCCTCAGTGGAGCCTAAGTAACTATGCATCTCATCTTGAAGTACACATCCAATATTTGTCAGATAAATTGAACTCAGTTCTTAACATGGTATGTAAAAGCAAGCCTAGGTTAGCCAGCTCAGTTATGGAAAAAAACAATGCATTCATCTGAAGTTAAGATAAAATGAATCGCCCCAATGATATCCCTATTTTATCTTATTGTACAGACTATGTATGATCCTTAAAAATTTAGTGGGTCTTTCCTGTTGCCCTGTGTAACTGAGCCAACTGGAAAAAGAGGACAGGTGTACAAACTCTGTGCATGTACGTGCATTTGTGTGTGCGCATGTGCGGCAAGAGCTGCAGAATACAAGACATATTTCAACTGACACTACACCCTCTGGAAAAAAAAATGGGCTTGTCTAAAACCATCTTACTTTTTCAACAGATTTTAGCTGGAAAACAAACAAAAAGAACAGTACAGAATCATCTGTTCCATTTTTAGCTCTTAACACAGTACCTTTTTCTTTACTTACCAGAATGATTTTGAAAACCTGGTAAGTTCTGCAGAACTTCAAATGCCTGCCTGTATAAACTCTTCTTCAAGTATTTGTGCACTAGTATACATAACAGATTATGTCGATTGAGGATGTCCATTTTATCACAGGGCCACAATGGTACATTTGTGGTCCACTCTGACTCTGTGGCAAACAACAGTGCAGTGTTATTTCTATGAACTGAAACTGCTGGGCGCTGAGACTTTTGGCCATTAAGAATATACTGTAAAGCATAGCAGAAAACAAATTTCAGAATTTCACAGAAAATGCCATTCTAGTTATTAATAATTCGTTCCTTATCACCAATACTTCTCAGATGGATTCTCTGAACCTTTATATTGTAAATAACCCCTTTTATTAAATATCACAGTAGTAAAATGAACTGTCGGTGGCACATATGTGTATATAAATATGTATACATATATAAAATTGAATAGCAAATTTTAGATCCTCAATATTACTTTATAGAACACCTTCTATTCTTGTTTATACTTCTGAGTTTCTTCTCTTTTCAACTGATCAGAATTCCAAAAAGCCAGTAATTATGTGTTATTTAGTTGCAGAAATATGGTACTATTCTAAAGCTATTTTACTACATATGGATACTGTGAGGGGTAAAAAAACACTGCATTGACCCAAGCCTGAAAATTTTTGACGCTGAATGTCACCCGGCTCAAAGGAAATCTACATGGGGCAGGGTCACTCTCCAAGCTGCATCTCTCCCTTTTTTTTGAGTAGTAGGCTTTTGTGGTGTTGATGGCAGACTACTGTGAAAACTTTTCTGAAAAGAATTTGGTATTAGTCATAATATTTCTTATCCGTATCAAGAATACTACCAACCAGTAAGATGGATCACGTTTTATTTTTGTTGTCCCAGTATTATTAACTTTATTTACTAACATAGACCAGCTTGTAACTTTTACCTGAAATCTGTTATAGAAGGGGACTGTTCAAATTTAAGTCAAAACTCAGTTTTTCATAAGACAAGCTTACCTCTCAATACCCATATTGCTCCATCCAAACTTCCAGTTTTAAGAAAAATTTCTGCAGCTTTATTAACAATTTGACATCTTGATGCTAACCTCTCTGCACCTGTAAGTCCTTTCAAGACTGTAAAATGTATCTGTAGCTCATGCAATTTATCCAAAACCTTCCTTCCCTAGCATAAGAGGGAGAAGGGAAAGAGGGAAGGTCAGAGAAAGCAATGGTATCAGTGAACACAGAGTATATTTACACAAAATACAGCAGATTTAATTCAGTGATACAGATTTATAGGCATCAGTTTAGTTATCCAAACTGAGTCAGGGAAAAAAAAAAATATAGTAAAATTTCTAATGAATAGTAAGGTTTTTTTGACTGTGTAGGCAAAAAACCCCCACCAACCTGTTGTTGAACAGTTCCCAGCACACTATTCCCCATAACATTATTTCTACTATATAATGTTCCTATATAGTATTTTTAATATACTTTGTAATTAACTTGTATTTGCTTACTTTAGTGTATTAATATTTTTACTCTTTTGATTCCATTCAGCACTACATAACCTATAAAATTCTAAAAAGATCATACAGAGAGTTTTCATTTTGCAGCACAGGCATAATTGTTAAATTGAAATAATTACTCCAGCATAAGCCAAGGAAAACACTGATAGTTGCACCCAGCAGATCAATAAGCTGGAAAAAGTTGGGCCTATCTGGCCAACAGTGTAACAACCTATCATCATATTCCAGGTTGATATTTAGACTGGTTTCCTACAGAACCTTCCTCTTAACAACTTTTTGGCTGGCCTTTTCAAAGATGGAAGGTAGCAGTCTCAAAGATAATTAAGATCTGACCAATCTAAAAAAGATGATGATCAAGTCAAGGTGGGATATCAAATTAATGTCCCCAGCAAGACAAAGACAGGCAGGATTCAGCACTTGTCCTATCTGGCTGCACCTTGCTCATCAAGCAACATGAACGAAACTCCGAACTAGACATGTTTCAGCCTTTGCTTAATGGCTGCATCAATGAGGAGATGGCTTAGTAAAAATCATGGTCATGTGTGTGCACACATTGCGGTGGCGGAATGAGGGTTGTGGAGGTAGAGGGAAAGAGAGGTTTAGAACAGAGAAGTTGACAGAAGTGAAACTTACTTATTAAGAAGCTCATTTTTTGAAAATGCTTTATGCATATGCACGTACATTCTGTGGACTGCCATATTCTCAAAATTGGAGACTTTTGGAGGCCTACAGGTATCTGCACTGGTTTATCTCAGCATAACCCATAAGAGAATACTAACTACATCATTACAGTTAACATTTAAGGTGTAAAGGACTCATTCAACTGTAGATGTATGTGGTTGAAGGGAAAAAATACATACCAGAAAAACTCAGGTGAAACTTTGACAGCAAAACAGAAACTTGAAATCTTAAGTGCAAACCAGAGACAAAATACAAAATTAAGGAGGATCTGCATCTATTCCATCCTTCGAGCAAAAGGAAGGGCCACTAAGAAGTGGGTCTTTCTAGAAAGATGGAAAGCATGCAGCCATAAGCACAAATGATCTATAAAGGAAGGGCACCCAATTAAAATGCAGTTGTGGAATGAGATCCTTAATTGGACAAGAACCTCTGACCAATCCTCTGAAGTAATAAAAAGTTGGGTAAAAATAAACCATAGCAAAGTCCTTCAAGATAGGAAATAGTTGAAATGGGAAGTGGATGAAACAGTTGCCAAAAGAGCGTTAATGTTGCAGGAGCCTCTACAAGTAAATATCCAGAAAGTAGTCTAGTGTTGCTTGAAGAGCTATCTCCATGGAAGACCTATTCATATGTTTGAAATCTGCATGTTTTTTCAAAGTACATCTGTTTTATGAACTTTCCTTAGCTCTTACAAAGAATATTCTCTTCAGGATGAAGGAACATACGTATTTTATTCCTGAGAGCCACCAAGCATCAAAGCTATATGATAAAGAGGTTTAATGTTCATGAAGGGAAAGGGATCTGAAAGGCACATCTAGAGCTTTAGGCAGTCCAACATATTCATAAAATGGCATAGGGCATGTCCTAAAGCCAAAATTACTTTGGGGACAGCAGGAAGAACATCACTATCCTATTTTCTGTACCACTTTTTCAAAGAAACAAGACATGGGATCAAGCAGATACTAGCCCATAACCACAGGATTTAGGGACTTATCCGATACATATAAGGGAGTGAAAGTGGCTGGATAGAGGTAGGAATGAGAGTTCTAGTTCATCCCTGAAGCAGAGATCAATTTGGGACCTGCCAGTTCTGATAAAAATCATTCAGAGCACAGCCTCGTTCACATTCCCTAAGGTCAACACAGGTTGTCTACAAGGCTATTTGAGGATCTTGGTGAGCAGTCTGTTGAGTGGGTTTGATACCTAACACAACATTCTCAAAGCAGCAATGACTTTTGCTCGAGACGTGAAAAAAATCATAGTATCGTAAGAACTGTCTACTTTTAGTAACTCCTGTTATACAAGAGAAACACTACGCATGCTTTTGACACCTTCCACCTCTGAAATTAGGACATGAAGATGAACCTCCTTGGAATATCAGAGGTCCTGCAACCCAAATATCAGGATCTCCCTTAAGATGGATCTGGAAAACAGCTAAAACGTATGAAGGCATTTCCCTACAAACACTGAATATATGCTCTCTCTGCTGAAGAAGACAGCCAAAACTCAAGCCAAACTAAGCTCTTTGATGGGCATGTAAGCACTGACCACTCCTCAATGCCAAAAATTTAGACTACCTCTTCTGTCGTCAGGAATATCTTAACTGTTCAAACTGCTGAGTTTTATGGACCAAAAATACTTCAAAAAGCTCTAGTGCAGTACTACAAAAGTGCTAATGCAAAGACCCTCTCTCCTTCCCTTTACTCCTGAACAGTACCACACTATGCTGCAGCTTGATAGGGACCTCCTAATGACCATTCAACTCAACAAGCTGATGCTGCAAAATTAATGATTCATCAAAACAGGTGTTTTGCCTCTAGACTAAGCACCTTTATCAAATACCTCCTGGGACTTGGTTGACCCTGGAAACAGACTGAGCAGTGCACAGGTTTTACCTAACAGAATTCCTGAAGGTTATCCCCTAGAGACAATAGTACAAAAGACATTTTCATCCTTTGATACAAACTAGAAAGGGTTCCTTGATGTTAATTCACAAAAAAACCCCAAGAGACAAAAGGGGACAAGGAGAGTGTTTGCTTTTGTTCATAAAAATACATGCTGGAAATAAACTTGTATGGGATGAGTTGTAAGGATCAGGCCCATTGACACAAAGGTAAGTTCAGAATGTAATCACTAACCAAAATAAACTCCAAAATCATTGGTGGTTTATATAATTTCTTATGTTGTCACTGGTCATGTTGCATTATATAGGACGTCCAGCTTGGTATACACTGCTTCCTTCCAGGAAGAAAAAAGACGAATTTAACATTGAAATGGATCTTGCTGCAGTGAACGTATGATCAATATTGCATGAAGCCTAAAGAGTATAAAACATCCAGTGAAACGTCTAGTCTCTTAACCCTGGCCCTTTGTAATATTTGACAGCAAAGAAAGGATTGTAAAGGGTATTTCTTTGTGAGGTCCAAGTCTTTGCAAGATTCATAGAACTGAGAACCCTAGATTCAATGGAAGAAAAGCACTTCTAGTAATGTTCTGGGGAATGAGCAGTTCACCAAGTGCAGTAGCAGCCTTGCTATGCTTCTCTTCTGTCTTCCTGGCCTTATCCATTCCATTTGAGGTCAGATTCAGAAGTACCAGTGCAGGAAAGGGCCCACTCAAACTTCTGTAAATAATGCTTAAGTTGAGAGGTCTCAGGATACAGCAGTATTGCCAGACAGAGGAAAGTGGCATTTCTGGGAAACAATCCCATCAGCACCTCACCCCAGAATCTCAGGAAGACATGTCTCCTAATCCAGATTCATCCTTAGCTCAGAAAAGTCAAAAGCTGAACCTGAACAATCAAGTTTCTAGGTTGCAAGACAAATTTATGACAGGCTCCATAGAAGACTACTGCTCAGAAAGGCACAATAAAATGCTTTGATCCAGCTGGACAATTAAGAAGTACTAAGATGGTGGGGAGGCAAGTGGGCTCATCCAGCCATTCAACTAGAGAAAAACAGTTTAACATTTAGAAAAGAAATGACTCATTCCTTTTCTTCCAGTCAGGTTCCTATAGTCCAGTATACCTTTATCCACTGCAGTACTTTGTGGTAAGAATACATTACACTTATGCCAATCCTTCCAATGAAAATTCTGTCTGCTTCATTATGTTGTGAATTTTTTATTACTGGAAAGAAAAAAAAATTTTTTTCTTTATTTCACATGTAAATGCAGTTTTAAAGAAATTACACACTTGAAAAACAGTCATTGTGAAAACATTAACTATACTTTCTGAAATATTTGCCATTAAAAGTAGTAACTTCTTAACACCAGAAGTAGGGTAAATAACTGTAATTTATTCAGACACTATTTCATAGTATTCTAATTCATCCATAAGATGCTTGGACAAGTAATGGCATAATTTAGTAACATCATTATTTGTAAAGTAAGCTTTGCATTTTCTGGCACCATGAAGAAATGTTGGCAATTACAGAACTGAGTAATGACAAGTTTTTCCAACCATATTATACAACCACTTTGGAAACACTGTTGGTGTTCTAGAGGAGTGGTCTCCGAAGTGGGGTGTGAGCATAACAATCCATTCATGTATGGGAAGAAAATATTTTTTGTACTATTAAAAAATAAAAATAAGTAAAATATTTTAAAATATTTTAAAAATTTAAAATATTTTTATTTATTTTTATAAATAAATAAATAAATAAATAAATTGGGGGTGCGTGCTCAAAAGTTTTTTACTGATACAGGTCCCTATTAGTTTGGAGACCACTGCTCTTGGGAAGACAGACTAAGTTCTAAGCCCCACCAAAATCTTCTGTCTGTGTCACAACTGGAAGCTGTGATAGCTGTTTTATAATATGGAAGTCTGTGGTCAGAAAGGTCATGTCATATATCTGGAAAAAATATTCATCATGTTTTAGTAATTAATACAGTTTGAAAAAGATCTGAGTCATCCATTATAAAACGCTTTAATATCCCACTGACACTTCACTGAGCCTCAGTTTTCTGCAAGCTTATTAGGAAGAATGATACAGATATGTAAATGAAAAAGCATAGGGAGGAAAGGGGTAAGAAAACCTGCCAGAACTATTAAAAAACTAGAAGGTATTTTGTGGACCCAGCCCTTGCAGAAATTCTTGGTTCTTTACAGAATAAAATAATTCTGAAAATCCAAATTACTAAAAAAAACCACCAACAACAAAAACAGTACAAATGATATACATGATGTAACCCTGTTCAATGTATTCTGAAATATACAAATATATATATAGCTGTATTTACAGCTCTAAAGTTTATTTATGCTATAAAGAGCATGACACTTAACATGACAATACTTAAATAGATTTGCCTTTGTCCTGAGAATAGGACATTCATATTAAAAGACGACCAATTTTGGTTTCTTGATTTCACAAAGGTCAAATGTTCTTCTTTCAGAACTTTCTTTGACTTTAAGTGTAAGCACTGTGGATTTTACTTCTACTAAAAAATGGCTTCTATTGAGCATTTTACCAGATTGTATTTGCACCTCAAGAAATTCTGAATATTCTAACATAAAATTAATTAATATTCAGAAAACAGTACATGAATTTGGTTTTTTACCTCTTTTAAAAACTCTACAAAGAATAGGGACAAACAAAAAAACATTTCTTGCATCTTAATTTTACCTGCATCAGCAAAATCACAAAAAGGAACTCCTGGTCTGTCTGTCTCAGAATCTCTGGTTAGTATTTCAGCAATACATAAAGACAATTTCTGAAGATCATCAAAATGTTCACATCCAGTTCTCGCATTAACATACAAAGCTCCCAGCTTGGTCCAATCACTTTTTTCCTTGCAATGCTGTGAAGAAGGCAAAGGATAATATAAGCGAACCTGCTTCCAGAACTCCAAACAGAAAATACATTGAAATTCGAGAGATACATCTGGGAAAGACTTAAAGCAGAAAAAAGATGCAGATGAAACGCTACTGCCAAGAACTTCTGTGCTCAATATGGCACAGTTACATGTTGCCTAACTTGCATGGACTGCTAATAACTTTTGTCCCTCAAGAAATTAAAATCTTTTTTCCATTTATGTCACGACCCCAATTGAGGAAGCTCATAACTTATTCATCCTATTTAAGAACTGGCAGTCATCCAGTATCTTACTGTCTTTTTTTTGCACGATGCATGCCAAATTGATGGTTATTTTCTATGAATTAGTCTTTTGCTTTCCAGATCACTTGATGACTTTGGTGTTAAAGGATTAAAAAAAATCAGTCCTGGTTCTTCACTTCTTAAATTTTGGTCTCAGGATCTGTGCGGTAAGTGTGGTAATATGTAAACTATATTATAATTGTTCCAAATAAGTAATCTGCCCTTGAATATGAAAGATTCAAGTGTCCAATTAAAGAATTTTTAATAATATTTTCTTATTCTTTAGAATACCTGCTTAGTGTTGCCAATTACAGCCTTTTACAATTGTGCCTTTTTATAGTAGAGATGAATTCTATCTGTTAAATAATATATTAAAGAATTTTTTGGTGAGGAACAATGTACCACTACCAATTACAAGCACAACAAATGTAAGTCATAGGAAATAATTGCTTAAAATTATAAAATCTTTGAATTAGATGCAAAACCAAGATAAAAACTACAAGTATATAAATGAAATTACTGACATCGCAGAAAAGTCAAAGACAGTTTTCCCCTGCATGTTAATCTTTCCCAAATATGGCTTTGCAGAAAAATATTTTATCATTATGTCAATATACTTAATAATAAAGCCCACTAATTTTAAATGATGGAGAAATTACTATTTCTTGTAGATTTAAAAGAAGTCATGATTTAAGTATTCCAACAGGCTTGAAGAATGCACATACTGTACCTGAATTTCAGCCACTGCCAGATTGAAGTCAAAAAGCCAATTCTTTTCAAAATGGCTTTCCTGAAATCTTCTGTAAGAAAAAAAATATTAATACTTAATTTTAACACAGCCTATTGAACTAAACTATGCACTAGCAGAAGGTGATCAACAAATTATCATATATGAACTAAAAACTGATGTGATTTTTGATCCTATTTACTACATACTATGCACACTGGACACTGAAAACAGATATTTACAATCATGCCAAAGCATGTCAGTACATGTATTAAGCAAATAATTGAGTGGAGCTATTTTCAAAGAACATATTCCCTTGTCTCAGTAGAAATGTAACTGAAAAGGTATGAGTAAGACTTGCAATCCATTAAGTAAATGCAGAACTGTATTGTATGTATTTGTGACATAAAGGTAAAAGAAAAAAGTTAATTACATGAAAGAAAGTGCTATTCAGTTTCAAATACCTAGCGGCCTAACACTGTATTCTGATGCTGCAACTGAAACAATGGATACTTCTACCCAGTGCAATGCTATCATGCCGAGATATATAACCTACATACGACTGAGCTAACACATGTAGTTGAAGTAGCACAGCTGCTCAGTCTTCATAGATACAGACTGTTTCTCAGTTTGTGCTGAAAACACATACATACTGAGGCAACCTGGAAGGGGTCATTCCTTTGTGAATCAGATTCCTGATCTGAAAAGTGGTAAAAATTACCTCCAACACGTGTGGTAGGTTGCACTGGTAAAACACTGAGAGCCGTGGCTGAAAGGTACTCTATGGGAAAAGTATGAAAAGCAGCAAATAATTTCTACAGTGCTTTCACTTGAAACAGTGATGGCTTGCTTTCACACAGTAGGTGCTGCATATTTGGTTTCCTCTAAGAATCAAAGGTTGTTTTATGAATCGCAAATTTAGTTTCTCAACTTGCGTGTGCGTGCATGATGCAGACGATATTAAAAAAAAAAAAAGGATCACAATCTTGTGCAAGTGATGGGGAGACATCAACACTTTTGGAACAGATTTGGGCTGTGATTTCACGTTTTGCCCAGCATGATCCAGCAGTCCTTCAAAAATGACCCTCCTCCCTAGTTGTGTCGGCACAAGTGTTTATGCAGTCGCATAGTAAATGAAACTAGAAAACTACTTCAGATTATAACTAATCCTCTTATTGCCTAGAAGGGTTGTTTATTGCTGAAGTACTGTTTGCTTATGCAGGCCTAAACAATATATTAAACCATGATGTTTCTAATTTGACAACAGTTATACAGCACAGCTGGGAACAGATTGTACAATGATGATCAATATGGAAAAAACTAATCATAACTGCTGTCAGAATCTAAGTTTTTATTTAACAATCCTTGACCTTCGAAGCACAGTAGATTGACAGCACTTTAAAATATGATTAGGCATGATATGATAGTATTTCCATCCAAAACACTAAATTTGCGTTTTCTAATTGCCTTTTAAAGATTTTACATAAATTTATAAAAATAGAACCTGAAGAAGGAACTAGACAGATATAACTATAAAACAGCTCCTTAAAGACATACCTGGATTTTATGTTCAAAACAATATTTATTTCGTGACTGGAAACTTGCAATTGGTGAAGGAACTTAATAATACAGTCAAAATGTTCAAACTCTAGGAACATACCAGCATCAATGAGCTGTAATATCAAACAGGGAGAAAAAAAGTAAAAAAAAAAAAAGGATAAATGGAAACCTGTACAACAAATTCAGCTAGTCACAATATAACTTTCAAAAAAATAGCACTGAAATAATATTAAAATGATATGTTTGAGTTTTAAAACAGGCAAGGTATTTCAGAAATTCCAACAAGAAGCAGTAGTACAATCAAACTCATACCTTACAAAAGGTACTGATTAATGGAGGCACAGCGTCTCTTATATTCAAAGAAGCCACATGCTCAAAAACTTTCAGAAGAACATCTACAGCTGGCTAATTTAGACAAAAAAGCACAATCAGTTTTGCAACTCTGTTCAATTAGAAAGCTTAGGGTTTTTATAATAGGAACTTTTGAATAGCTCTTTGTTTCCCCCCAAGATTTGAGTAGCAGACTAAAAACAAACTTCTTACTACAAATGGCATAGTACTCAAAAAACTAATAAACTACGGATCAAAGATTTTAAAAATATTACAAAGTCACCTACCAGTGTATTGATTTGTACAGTTACATTCAATATCTGAAATACTTCCTGCAACAAACAGTTCTTGAGCAAAGAAATCAGAAGATCATTCAGCACTTGAGAAGCAAAATCCACACCAGGAGTAACTTCTCTGTAATATTTCACAAATATTTGGACTGAAAAAGCAAGTAAATTAATTTCACTTTGGGGTAACTGATGCTAACTATTTAAAGAAGTTATTTCCTTGAATTTTAAGTGCAGTGTAATAACCCTTAATTATCCAGGATATTATGGGACAGAGATATGGAGAAAAATGGGTGAAAGGATCCAGTCTGAATACAGTGTTAACCTTTCTAGACCCAGACTGACTATTCTGAAATATCTCCTGTCATTGAGCTGAACACCATAAGCCCTGTAGGTTTCAAGAAAGCTTAGCTGATTTGGTGCAGCACAAGAAAAATGCACAAACCCAGGTTAGATTTGGTAAGCGCATCAAGGTAGTAAGGCCTTTCCAGACATGAAGCTCTAGGACATGCAGTGTTATCATGGTGGATGGTCCTACAACCCTTTCCAGTGCTAGCCTTGATAGACATGTACTGTAGCCTGCTAGTACCCAGTGTTATCTGCATTACAACGCTCAGTATTTCAGCGTGGGAACGTTACTACACAGGGTGCAACTGGATCCCATGTTCACATTGTGCTACATTCTAATAAGCTTTCAAAAACTTAAAAGACTGCTCAGGACAGGTACAAAAGGAATGACTGTGCAGAGCAGAATTTAGCCCTTTCTGACTGAACTCAAAAGTTCAGATGGATCTGAATCAACTACAGTCCCTAAAATGTGTTCATCATAATTGTTTGCATATATGGTAATGTGAAAGGACCAAACTAAAGCTGTTTGGGTGCTGTAACAGCACTTCATTTCAAGAGCTTAATTGTAAAGTTTCTGGATTTGTGATGTTGGGCCATGGTGTTCAAAGGTGCCTTAAAAAAATTTTGGTTCTGTTAAACCTACCCCCTGCCCCAGTAAGTCATTTGTACTCTCAAGTCTAGTTTCATTCAGATTAAGTTCATTTTCCATGGAAGTAAGATTTATAAAAACCTCCTGAGATAACTGTGTATCTAAATATAGCCTCAATGGGAAGCTGGAACATGAAAACATATGGATTGGATGTATTCCTTCGAAATCGGAACTTCTTATGCACTGTTGGGGTGGCACCCATTTCTCTCCTGACAGCCTATTTAATTTGCTTTAAATAAGCTAAGTATCAAAGATACACCAAAAGCTACTACTATATCATACCTGCACGCTTTAGAAGGCCTGATTCTTTGATACTAATGTATGTCCTAAGTATTGCCATGCAAACCTAGAAAAAGAGGAAAAAATAATCCATAGTAAAATGTTACCTCAGTTTATGCCAAACAAAAGAACTACCAACAAACGTAAGTTCTATAAGGAAACAAGCTTTCCATTGCTTCTATTTAACCCATACATAATGACAAATGGTATAAGAAGGTAATTGGGTCTGTAGGCAAAGGCACTGTCAAAAAGACAGCAAATCAAATAGAATAATAATGTAGATGAAATGTTTGGGAAAGGAGCTGCTGGGACCACAACTGCATGCATGTGTGTGTATACACTTATAGCAAACAAAAAAAAGAATTTGAAAATACAGTTACTTTGGAATTCGTATAAACATGGCGGACTGTATACAAACAGAGAAAGGGAAGCAAAAACGTGAAAGCGAAAACGTGATAAACAAAAATTACATGAATGTACCAACTAAGTAAAAAAATCATCTAGAAATGAAGTTGGTAACACTGATCGTCATGAAGAATCACTTGTAAGGACACAGAAGAAAAAACTCAGAACTAACTTGACTTAATGAACCATTTCACCTCAGACCCACTTGACTAAAAAAAAAAAATCCACACCTAGATATTTTAATATGTTGTTTGGTATTGAAACATTCTTATCTTACCATCTTAAGCTGTCAGCTTTGTGATACTTACACATTTTGCTCCATCTCTGCAGATGAAGAAATAAAGACTACTGAGACTAAATCCTAGAATGCAAACTTAGGAAAAAAACCACCCACCCTTTCAGATACCCCTTGTCACCTCCGGAACATTTACAGTCTTCCTGCGCAACAATGTAAATGGGTCATATTTAATAATATTTTGTGAAATAATGAAAAATCAAAAGACAGAAAACACCCTAAATTAGTAGTCATGTTATTACAAAATTGAGTTGGGTTTATTTTTACATGCAACTTCAAAATTAGACCGGACCTGCTCACAGAGTTTGTTACACAGCAAATGAATTATCATCAAAGCAGAAGATACTGGCTTGTGGCCAAGACATCTTTCTTTTTTTAAAACCATTAACCTGTTCAGATAATCAACTCAAGAACACAAAAATTGTACATGTAAGTATGTTGAATATAAATAAAGCTTATTGTTTTTATTTTGCAACAGTGTCATAATGTTGTTGAACTACAGTCCGAGATATCCCTTTCAGAAGATGATGTAGAATCTTTGATCATTAATATATAGGCAGTGTCACTTGGCAATGGGTTAACTCATTCAATCCAAATCTACAATCCCAGGTGGCTGAGGGCATTTCCAAAATAAACTTTAGCACATGCTTACAGTATGTAAATTAGTTTGCTTTCTTTTGGAATCTGTTTTCCTCCTTCTTTGGACTGACTCCCAAAAAAAGCCAAGATTGCATCTGGAGCTCTGACTGTTCCAAGTATTAGTGAAATTGCTTGGAAAATCCAGTTGTAGTAGTATTTAATCATGGGACGTGTTACATTACATTCATAAAAGAAACTAAATGTGTTATTCATTTACACCTTCTAGGAGGCTTCAGTTGACTTAGTTGTTTCAATTTTAAAAGGTGTAACTGAACCTACAGACCATGTAAAAATGTGAGAATCTCTAAATTTTGAATTAACCATAACACATTTCGAATGAAGGTACATGAAACAGACAATTCCCATTTTCAAAAGGTAGTATAGATCACACTATTCTGTCACTTATCAGTTGATTCCACAACTCATTTAACATGACCATTTAATAAAAACCATAACAAAGGGCTGTGTATCTTATACAAGCAACCGACTGTCCAGTAAAACATAGTTCTACTCAGTAACACAGAGGTGCTTAAATCAGAACAAGCACCAGAATTTATGAAATCCTTCAGCATCTCCCAGTCAGTGTGCACTTAGATGTTTAATAAGGGGGAAAACCCCATGTTGCAGCCCTTCACACAGTGAGATCAAAACCAGGATCCTTTTTACAAGAGATCCTGTTTATCAGCCCTGTGGCACCTTTGAAAAGGGGTATCTCCTCAAATATTCTGGTAACAATCATCACTGAAAACATAGTACTTAGCAAGTGGACTACTGGTCTGCAGAACAGTTCCTAAAGAGATTTATTTCCCCTGTATTTGACTAGATGACTTTGTTGCTGCTTTACCTGTATTCCATTTACGTACTTTGGTGCCACCATGAGGTGCTTGGCCTATTATAATTTTTAAATGGACAGTTCTAAATAAACAAGCAAACAAACAAAACCCAAAGTATACTTCCAGACTGCCAAGAAAGTTAGGCTAGATTTGGTTTGCAGAACACTAAGTGTGCTGGAGTGCTGCACCACAAGTAAAATCAAATGGAATGGATTTTTAATAATTTTAGGCAAATAATTTAATTCTTTAATGAGTCTGTATATAATGAAGCACTACAAACCATGCTAATTCATACAAACTAGCTGAAAATTACTGATATTCACTACAGCCTGCCAAAGATATTTCACAATTGAGGAAAAGGGAAAATGTCCCATGCAAAATTACTCTGAAATGATCTTAGTATTTTTAAGCTGTCATATAAATTTTCAAAGGGGTTACAAAGCATTAGGAAAAAAAACCCAGCTCCTTTTTGAGACATAAAAAGGAAAAGAGAAAACATTAAGAAAAAATAAAATGAAATGACACTGCTGTATTTTAAAAATTCTGACATAGTATATTTAAGATGGGAGATGGAGGAGATGAATAAGGAGATGAATAAGCTCCTTTAGATGCTAACTTTTTTTTTTTTTTTTTAGTATTTAGGTCTAACAGGTTCACCACAAGTTATTTTTTACCTTTTCATTCTGTAATTTCTTACTTCCTGACATCAAAGAGAAAATTGTACTCATACCAATAAGATGGTAGATAAGAAATAAATCTTGTAAGACCTGATGAGAACAAGTTTAAGCATTTGTCTTCGTTTAGTTGTTTTAATGTTTTTGTTTGCTTCCAAGTGATTTACAGAACCACCTAAGTCTTGCTTTCATACAGCCAATTCCAAAATTTTATTACATGACAGCACAATTAGTTTGCCTTGCAGAGTTCTTGGAAATATTACAGACTCATACTTTCTTTGTTAAATGGTTTAAAAACACATCTACTTTGCCCAGCACTGGAAAAGTATTTTTCCTTGCAAGTATTATGAGAATTGTTGCTCCATTTAAGGAGATTACAGCACCTTTAAACAAACATGCCCCTCTTGCACAACAGTTGCAGAAAGTAATATACCATAGATGGCTTTTGACTTTAAGAATACATACGAAGTCTGGGTTTGCTTACAGGTCTCTGATGCTTGGAATAGAAATGTCTCAGAATCTCCCCATTCTACTACTATATATTTGTACAGCCTAATTCTTGCTCTTTTGCTGATGTCCGTTCTCTTAAAATGACTACTAGTTCAAAATTCTACCATTTTGTTTTAAAAAAGAACTTTAGAAGACCTTGAGAGGAAGAATTTCTGAACTTTTTTTTGATCCATCAGTCTCTGAAATTTACTCCCTTTCCATATATAAATGAACAAAGGAGATGTCATTTTGCATTTAAAAAGTGTTCGCACTTACAATCTGTTCCTTTCTTCAATAAATCTCTTTACCTTTTCATCCCCTTGCTCAGGAACATGCCAAAACCAGCATTTTGCTCTTTCACACCCACGTAAAGTCATGAAGTAAAATCTGCAATATTTACGGGGCAATTCAATCATCTCAAGGATCTGCTGCACTGAATGAGAAGCCTAAAATAAAATAAAATTAAAACAAGCAAAAAAACCCCAACAGATAATATTTTTTGAAAGCAAACATGCTCATTTTTTTGAGAATTTCAAAATACCTAGAAACTATAAACAAAAGCAAAAAATATGTGATCTACAATTAAACCTCTGAAACAACCCTCATCTCTATACAGTATGTGCAGCATTTCAAAGCAGACCAAGATCAATCCCTTGTCATGGCGTGCTACTGTCTAACACAACAAAACTCTGTCTTGAAGACCACAGAGAGAATGCAAGATCTGCTAAATGAGATGGACAGTGAGTAGAGAAGAGGAAGAAAGGTGACAAACTCCTGCATGGCTCTGGATAACAGGCTGAGAATTCTGGGGCATCAATTTTCTTTACCCTTTTTCAGTGCCCAGCATAATGGATAATGCAGTCTGTCTTAAACATGTGAAACCTTGTCTGCTTTTCAGTTCTACAAAAACAATACAGCGAGAAGCATTATTTGATTTTGCTTAAGCTGGAAATAGAAATCAACAAAGCTCCACTGTGAATAGCTGTCCCCTCATCATTGATTGTGTTCTCAGAAATTGTATTTACTCAGTGATAACATCTTTAGAGGAGCAGAAACATGAACATACATAGATTCATAATTTCTGACTAGATATATGGAGAATTGTCTGAATATCCATAACAAAATTAGTGCCAAAGGATTAGAAATCATTAAGGATTTAACAACTCACAATTGCATTTTTTTCCATCTTCCATGGCTCAAAATCTCCATAATTTTGCAATGGCAGTAAAGGACTTTTTCCTGAAAATCTGTAATCTAAAAATTAGGATGAGGGCAATAAATGGATCACGTAATAAAACAAATCTTACTGAAACCACTCTCATTTATCTTATTTTCCTTTTATTTTTACAGTTCCTTCAAGTCACAGCAATGATTAATGAAAATTTGATTAATACAATCTAAAGCCAGTAATTTAACTTAGTTTTCTTAATTATCCTAAAAGTGAGACTTTACACAAACTTCAAGAGTAAGCACTTTTAATTAAAAACTTCACTACTTTATCCAAGGTTTCTAATCTAACTTACAGAGATAAGAAAAGAAATGGAATAAAAATATCCAGAAGTTTTAATTTCAAAAGGAAAAAAAAAAAACACTCTATCAGTAATTTTTGCATTCCAACATCACTAGCCATAAATTTAAACTATTTTTCCTGAATTGAAATAAAGCCTTTTATACTGTATGTTTTAAGCAGTGCAATATCAAGCTTAAGTCCAATATAAGTTACTGGTTTATTAACCATGAAATTTGGTTTTAGAACTTTAATTATTATCGATAACAGATTTCTTTCTCTGAAAAATGAATAATGTTAATGGAAGGTAAAAGTTCAAATTTTCAAATCCGTATCTAAAGAGAAATCAGAGCTTTTGAATGCGTTGCTTTCCAGGGTTCCCATCTGGCCCCTTGAAATAACTGGGGTATTAAAAAGGCAGGGTGCTTAGCCCTTTCTGACAAACTATAGTTACTAAAGAGCATCCAATAATGATGCATGTTCTACTAGAGACTTGCACTAGGTACATGGTTCTTAAAATGCATGTCTTTCTAAACAAATAGGACTATCACAGGATAGGAAGGAGAAATACAACATAGAACAATTAAATATCTAAGTGTTATGTACTGTCACAGCTGCATAATTTTGTGCAGCAATGGTGGGCAATTTGGTAAATTCAGGATTGGATAAATTTAGTGACAGGAAAAAGACTGAGAAAACAGTCAACCACTAGCCGCAGAAAAATGCCACTGGGAACTTGAGCTCAGAAGTCTTTCCTCCAGATTCTTGCTGTCCCCACAGCATAGAGTTTCTGACCAGGTCCTTTTAACAGTTTGTACTCTCCTTGCCGACTGTATGTCAGATTTGTAGGGTAGCAGGCACTAAAGTGAAATAGCCAATCCTGCCTGCACAGTTCTGGAGAAAAAAGGGCTGTTTTGCCCTCTCCTAACGCAGAAACTCTTGCTTTGGCAACCATGTCAAATGATTTTAAGAAGGAAGATTTAGAAGAACTGTTCAGAAGGTGTATACACTTTTAAGGCCAAAGACATGAGCAATTTCAAACTACTGTAGTCTAGAGACATCTTTCACAGTTGCTTTTTATAGCATCTATGTTTCTTGCACTTCCTGAAAATATTGTGAAATGACATGATGATAAAATCATTCTACAAGCTCAGACTGGCAGTATAATTTAAAACGAAGCAAGAACCTCTGCCACTGATCTCAGTTCAGGAAATCCATACTTATAAACATCCATATTAACCAATAAATCTAAAACCATTAATTCCCAAAACAGCTGTTGCAAAGAAACAGAATGCACTATCTATCCTTAAGTAATCAATTCCTGGTTTTCTCTATCTTGCACACCAAATAAAACTATGCATTTATGTAAGGCTAAATGTCAGAGTTGTTATGTGCAGAGAAAAAGAGAAGGAAACTTTGACTACAGTTCCATTATGTTATGATTTCTCTGGTGGCAGAGACACTGAAAAGGTACCTGTCCCAGGTGTGAAATACACCAGATCAAAATGAAGTGCTGCTTATTAAATCTAGATAATTTCCTTGATTCGGTCTAGTGAATGCCTCACAAACATTTGAACTGGCATAAACAACACAGTTCTGACCTTCGGCAAGGTGGGCAAATCCCTTAGCCAAGTTTTGCCGACAGATAATAACCAACCAAGAAAACCTGCAGTCACGTTCTCTGACCACAAATAAAGAAAAACAAGTTACTTGCCAATAACATGGCTCAAACACAATGTGTCAAAATACTACGAATGCAGGCATTGCTGTACTATTAAAGCATCTGAGAACCATAAATACCAAGACAGAATGATTGCTATTTGACCCTACCAAATAGGATGCTGCTAAAAAACCCAACCCAACAAACCTCACTAACCTATCACGAGAGCTTGCAGTTTTGCTTCTATGTATGCAAACTGAAACAAATTCCAGCCAATGGCTTTAGGAACTGAAGAAATTCCTCAAGATTTTATATGTAAACACAACACATGTAAAAATAAATTCTGGAGGGTTTACCAGTACAGCATACAATACCATTTGTCCAGGGTTTCATCACTGTAGCTTCACTGAGGACATTTACTTTGGGGGCATGCAATGGCAATCCTGATAGCAATTCACAGTTCACAAGATCTTTGTATTTACAGTCACTGTTAGGTATTAAAAAATAAAAATTTGTTTAACCAAATTAAACAGGTGCTTCTCCCCTATACTAAATGCCTAAAAAGGGGGATTAAGTGCATAAAAGATGAGAATTTCTTCAACAATTTACACAACGCTTAAAAACTTGCTGTAAATTTAAACAGCTAGCAGTCCCAACGTTACTTTCGTTACTCCCACTGCCTGGTCCAATCTGATTATGATCTTAGCTGAGATTATTCTGTCCTAAAGCGTAATTATATGAAATTCAATAAATAAGTAGAAAAGGCACCCGTGAACCACTTCTATTTTTTTTTCACTATGCTGACAGGAAGACTGAGATGATTTCCATCACCTCTGAAGCAGCATCTACTTTTCAGTAGTCTGTTATGTAATATCTGACAAGGAAGTAATCCACAAAGCTTTCGAAATTGCATTTGAAGAGCCAACTGTTCTTTCCTAATAACTGACTCTACTTGACAGAAGATTTAGGTGATTTCAAAGAGAACTCCAATTAAAGACTGTTCTGCCTTTAACTATTCCCAAATATGTACATTCCAGATAATTAAACTACTAAAATGTGATGTTTTCCAAAATAAACTACAAATATTACTAGCAAAATACTTAGTGATCTCTTTCTTATTTGTAAATAAAGCCACAGAAAAAAAAATAATCCCCTTTTATGAGATCTTCCTCCCCTCCCCCCTTCAATTAAGAATCTAGGTTCAGTACAAAGGACATTTCAGCCTGCTTGCTGTTTTGAGACAGAAACAGACTTGCTATCCCCTACAAGGGGACCATTCTAGCTATTTAATACTTCTCATAGCCAGGATAACTCAAATCTTTCCGAAATTGCAGGCTGTTTTTAATACAGTTTGAAATAAATGCTATGGCAGAGAAGAATAAATTCTACCTAATAAACCCAAATTATTCACTATCAATCTTTATTTTTATTCTAGTCAATGGATTGTATTCGTCTCCAGAGGAAAAAAATCTGCAGATCTAGTTACACAGAATTTTCAGGTTACCATGTAAACATTATTTTTATGCTTCCTTGTGATGCCAGCCTCAGATCTGACACAACAGAATTTTCATAGCAGCTTACCTTCAGGGTAACAATCTCAGCTCTCTTTCTAATCCAGACATGAAACTACACGCAATTTTACCAGGAACTGTAAACTATATAGCTCTACAATCAATTTCTTTTTTTAAGTAACAGCATCACTAGAAGCAGAGTTTGCTAAATAAGAACAGTAACTATGTTTTCTTCTAGATGAAACTTCGCAATGGCAATATTTTTGAATAAAACTAGAGAAAATAGTTTGGCTCCAAATGAAGGAATAAATGCCTCTTCTCTAACTGCAGAGAGTGCTGCATTTCAACTAAGGAAGTGAAGTAATGCAGTATCACTTGCACAAACATTTTAGCCAGCATAATCTACTTATTCTATAGCATAAAAAACTATTTATGCTACTAAGGTAAATTTAAACGGGTGTTTTACCAGGAGGAGGAGCTTGGAGCTCTCTAGTGGATTAATGAAAAGATGCAGTATTCTCCATTTAACTGACTTCTGGTACACTTGAAGTCTGTCACAGAAATGTGACTGGTGCTGGAAAAAAGCAATACCCTCTTCTATGCCAGCTAAGGTTTCTTGATTATTGTGAAAATGACTCTGAGATATCTGTTATTTCTCTTCTAATTACTTAAGTATTCCATCGGTTAAGTATACTTTTTCTACAAAGTCTTATTCTGCTTCATTTTTGGGCTGATGTTGAATGGGAGTTTCTAAGTCTGACACTTTAAGTCATATGTACAATGAACACTAAGCACAGTTTGAAGCTAGCAGAACAGTAAAGCACGTGCTTAACTCCACATGCCATGTTTTTAAGTGCCTTTTTCTACTGCTGTTCAAATATTTGTCAGCCAGAATTTGAATGAGATCTTTCAATTCTTTCATCAGTTTAGAAAGTCCCAAGAGGCAGAAATGAAACCTGAAAGTTTCACTGATAAAGTTCTGGTAAGCACTATAGTGGTTGGAAATGTATCTTATGCTATACTCACATTGAGATGCCCAGGTGAGACACTGGCATAAAGTGGATATATTTCATCACCAGACAGAGGACAAAATAACCTCTATTGTCCTGTCAGGCTATGACTATACTTGTCTTGTACTTTGCACAGTGAAATTATATTATTTCACATATTTATTTTCTTCATCGCATAGTCACAATAATGTAGAAAAATTGAATTAAAATGCTGATGGTGTTTTGGTAAAAACATCACATTTCATTTGTACAGTAATTGGGGAACATCACAGGTTACATGAAGGACACAGTATATATACCTTTTTTCAGCTTCACCCTTTTTTTCTTGTTTAACATCAGGCACTCCATCTGCAAACCTGAACTGTGAAGATATTTAAAATGTACTTTCAGATATAGCAAAGCACTACTAAGCCTGTTACGCTTTACACTACAGACTTAAAACTGTTAGTGATCATTGGAAGGTGTGACAATACAGTCTTGACTGTAAAAACTGTAATTTGGACTGTAGGGTTACTCTTACCATCTTTTAAAATGGATACACTGCCATTATACTCTGTGATCTTTAAAACAGTGATTTTTAATTGGAAAAAAGGTGACATGATTGTCTTCACTTCTCTTTGCTCCCACTGATAATCCCAGAAATTTTTAGGCCCGCTGCCCAATTTTAACTGCACCTGACAGATGTGTAGAAACCCACAAAAGACATTCCATCAAGTTTAATGAAAATTTAAAGTTGTATTGAGGAGAAATCTAAGGCTTTTGCTCAGCTGTGCACCACAGCGTATAGGTAAAAAAATCCCCAAAGATATGGAGAAAAAAGACAGCACCTAACATATTTGCGGGTGAGAATCTGAAAGGACTGATATAGAACAAAGTCATGGAATCCTGGGTTTGTTTTTTCCATTATTCATGAAGTAACTTGAACTTCGCATTATATCACAAATTTAGGATAGCCAAAGAATTACAGATGGATATACTCTCATCTGATTCCAAACCTCTTTTACCAGTTCCCAAAATGTTTTTAGGGTTTTCCCCACGGTTAGTTTTTGTCCTTCTCACAGCACTATTAGTTGAAAAAGCCATCAAAAAACCAAAACCCCAAAATCACCCCAAACGGTAGAATACTTGCAACAAGTGTTCTGCCATTCCACTCCCTCCCCAGGTCTGCACAGCTAGTTTTCCATCCACATACAGGAATAGGCTTAGGGCTGTAGCATGTATGTTGTGGCTTAAGTTTGGTTAAGTTTGAGGTTTGGGTGAGATTAGTTGTACTTATTTACTGTTGTCCAACACAGCACAGAAAAGCAAACATTAGGACACTGATTTTACAAAGCCACAACACAATGAAGTAGCCCAACTGGGACTGACCTGGCAATATCGCAACAAGTACTACGCCTCCAGGAACCTATACTATTTGACAGACCCTTTTACCCTCTCTAAGAGGTCAGGGAACAAAATGGTGCTGTTCACTTTGTGAATCAGATATTAGCATCCCCAATTCCATTTGCTGAAGAAAGTGTTTTTATTCTGCTTTTAAATAGCGATTTTGCCAGGGAAACTGATTCCCTACTCCTTGATTACCTTATCAATTACCAGTTGCCATGTGCATTTTACAGTTTAACTTATCCAGTTAAAACCATTATCCACTCTTGAAGTAGTGGAAACCAGTAAATGCTATCAGCAGCTATGTCTGAGTGGCAGAGGGATGTAAATTCCAGTCCATTATCAAAGAAGTGAATAGTATAAAACTTCAGCAAGTCTTAAAAGACCTAAACTTATTATGTAGAGGAGGGAGGACAGAGAGGGTAGAAGAGTCAGATAAAGTCAGTGAGCATGAAAATGGTTTAACATTCCCTCTGAACTGCCCAGAAGTCTGTATGTTAATGTAATAGCCCTTCTGCCCAAGTAATGAGCCACAGAATGATCCTCCTCGGATGCATGCTGGCTGTGCAGCTCCCCAGCTTTCCAACACCACCCCATCCTTCTGAGACTGTGTGGTGAGAAGCATTTAACACCGACTTTTAAAACTAGGTATGTTATGTAAAAATGTCACATATGCACAGTAGCACTCTTAGGTGTTCACTGGAAGAGTAATTTTCATACAATTGGTAATACACAATTACTGTAACAACTGATATAACAATATCTTGTTTCATTTCAAATTTGAAGATGAATTAGTAGTGACAAGGTAAAAAACCCAAGTTCTGTCAAGCAAAACTTACATTATCAATGGCACAGTAATCTACAAAACACTAATATTCTCTTTATTACAGCAAATTTAAAATTTTGTTCACAAAACAGCATTAGTAATTAAAATTATCCAATTACATGCGCTATAATTTCTTAAACTACTTAGTGACAGAAAGCATGATTTCTCGGTACCTTTTCATCCACGTCAAAACTCTTTAAAAGTTCATCTATTTCTTTCAGTTGCCCATCTTCAAGAAAGTCCTCAGTAACACCTCCCAAAGGACTGCTTCCTCTGGAGGAGTTGTGGGTTTTAATATCTTTAGCTGAAAATGTATAAACACATTACTTTGTGTTTCCCATGTTACAAGACAACAAAGCTTTTATTTCCTAAATATTACAAAGCCTTAATACTAATGACATTTAAGAACTCCTAGGACTTCCTACATGTGAAATTTATACGTAAAATTATTTCACCTTTAAAGCATGAACGACTTCAAATAAATATTAAACTGAACCTGCAATTAAAATTCTATCCAAGCTGTATGTTCTGTAATAGTCCCTGTAGAACAGTACAACAGGTTTATTTCTATAACATTATTTTAAAAATAAATTCAGTTAAGCTTTGTTATTAAAACACAGCCAAAGATATGTATGGTAATTTACTAAGCTGGAGAAGGGGATAAGTTCATCGGAATGATATGATGCAACCCTGAACTAAATACAGATAACTCTGAGAAACTCCAAATTCCTGTAATACAGTAAACTCAATGAGAATTCAGTGTCAGGAAATTTCAGCACCTTTTGCAGATGCCACAGGAAATGAACAGAACACCTGACTGCAGCTTTCTGAAGCAGCTGTTTATACACAAGAGCTCTGCATAGAAAAGAAATTCACTGTTTCATCGGATCACATGAATGAATTTCAACTGCACTGTGTTGTCCAGATACAGGAAGAAAGAATCAGATTATTATCGGAAAGGCTTTTATCTTATAGTCACTGGTCTCTGTATGATCATTAGTACAAGACACATTTGCTTGAAGACAATGTACATAAGACTTCCACTTGAAAGATGAAGAGGATTGATGTCATCCAGAATACCTTAACTGTAGTATTTGTTGCCCTTCTTAGACTGTGAAGCCACTGAGACAAGCAGCCATGACCTCACTACATAAGACAAGACACCAAAGCAGTAATACGCATTTCTAAATAAATACATAAATTGTCAGTAACTACCAAAACCAGGTACCTTTCTTTTGTTCTGTACAGGTCTTTTTAAGAAGTCATACATCAAATGTAAGTTACCATGTGCATATTAATCTAAGAGTGTGATGTGATCCTAAGTTTCTCAGATGTGGAAAGAAGGACCTACTTAAACCTTTTTCTTTATTTTAAGCACCACAAAAACACCCAAAGACTTTTAGCCTCAAAGTTCATTAGAATGTTAAGTAAAACAACAAACAGTCTAAGAAAATGCAGAAGTTACTAAACAGTAGAGGACTGGCGCCCAGGTTTGGTTTCAATCACCTCAATACTGCAGATGCCATGGCACAGGACTCTCCGGCTCTTTACATCACCAGAGGCCTAACTGTGTACTTCCTCCCTACTCCTCCTCAGGGAACTTGTGTCTATTTCTTGGTGTCTGAGCTCTTAAACTCCCATTACCTTTTATTTTGCTATCTAATCACTGAAGCATGAAACCTTCTCTGCCCCAAACAGTCACTATTCACTCCTTTTTCTCCAAGAAGCTACATCTGCCCAAACAATTCACTCTTTCTACATGAACACAAGACATTAATATGAAAAAACAGCACAAGAGGTACTGTCACAGACACTTTTCAAGCCTGCAGCAAAATCAATACATAATGCCAGAGTGCCAGATTAACAGCAAGCTGACAAACTGACACCAGAACGGGAAACACCGAGAACCTTCAAAACCAGTCTCAGCACTCTGTGCCTTCTCCCATGTGTCAGTAATGGGCTTCTGTTCAAAGCCAAAATCCTGTTCCTCCAACCTATCTAACAGAAACTTCCACATCAGACATACCTCGCATTGTACGTCTGTATGCGAGCTGTAGAAAACAAAACAAATCACATTCAGATGCTGCCTAGTTGGACTGTTCTGCTTAAAATAGGAAGGAAAAAATATTAAGTCAGAAGTATCCTTCTCTGAAAAAAAAATAAGTGTCCTTAAAAAACAAAACAGTTTGTCAGAGGAATGGGCATAGCATCTGCAAAAACCAAAAGTGCAACCTGGAAAAAAAACTATTATAAAATTCTGCCTGCTGATGAACACAAGAGAACAACCAAGTGAGATTACGAGTCAGACTCCAAAACAGTATCACAGTACTCAGTATCCTACTATCATTTCATCAACTAACAGAATTCCTTGCTTAAAGTATCAGAGAGATGTCAAAAAAAGCACAACCAAAAAAAAACCCCTAACAACCCAGTACTACCAACAGACAAGTACTACAGAGAAGTAGATGTTCCCTGTAAGACTCAGGTCTGTACCATTTCAAAAGACATCCATTTTATACGCATTAGGAAACAAATCGCTGTTACAATAAAAAGATATTACTGAACTGACAAGTCCTCATTTTATGCGGAAAGTAGAGAGCCTAGGTTTTGCCACTAAACATCTTTGTGGTTACTTTCTTCTCTTGATTATGCATTCCAAAAATCTCCAAAGACTCTTACCTTTTAGCACCCCATCACAGGAATTTTCAGTATCATTTGACATTCCAGATTCTTGTATGGTAATGTGTCTGTTTTGAACAAAAAGCGTATTTAAGATTTCCATTTTACACAAAAGTAGAATTAATCTAACCAGTTATGTAAAATTAAAGTTCTCAGTAATACTTTTATCTATGGACAGAATCCTTATGTACAACACTGTTTTAAGAGTGTTCTTAACTCTCTCTTTTGGCTTCTTATGTCCATCCCCACAGATATACACCTGAACACGTTAAGTAAAACCAAGACATTTCAAATCCCAAAATTTGTCAGTAAAAGCTCATTATCTCATTTCACCTTTGCCTAAAATACTGAGAAGAGAAATCTTCTCTGGATAGCAAATAATGGAAATACTGTGCTAATGAGCCAATTCATCAGTTTCTACAAAATGTGATTTATAGCAATTTTATATTCAAGACAATCTGCATAACAATGAATTTCAAAGACAGTAACAAACATTAGTTCACAGAAAGATACTTACTTCACCTATTTTAAAGATAAGTTGGGAAAAAAATAAGTATTTCTCCTTAGAAAAGCTCAGAAGGTAAAAATACATGTTAAAAGTATCATATATAGAATATATAAAATAACAATGTCATCATCACAGATTTTGGAAGCTTGTACCTGGTGAATGACACCAAGTATAATGACAGCAAGCTGCCTAGTAAAATGGAACAATGAACATTTGCAACAACCTAGTGGAAAGGAAGAAGTTCCCCAGTATGCATAACTTGGAACTATACAAACATTCAGGCACAGGTATCTATGTATATACACAAAATATATTAAGAAGCAGAGTTTAACAAGTTACAGCAAGTTTGCAGAGAGAAGAGGGATTTTTATTAGAGGCAGGCTCTCTCTAGGCTTATTGCCTCTCTCCCTCACATTTTATGTGAAATACAAAGTTTGAGTGATTTTGCCTACAACAACAATTGACTTTCTTTTTTGTAAAATTGCAGTGCAGACAGCTCCAGAAAGCTGTCATCTTCATAAACATTGCTTAAAACTGAAAATATTTAACAGCATCAAGAGACTGAAGTCTTCATGTTCAGGTCAACAGCCACTTCCAAATCTTTACCAGATTCTGCTAATTGTGTAGTCTGAAATAGTTACAGAAGCTAAGTTCTTGTAAAGAAGGTGCCTAAAACACATACAGAAAACTACATTTATTACAGTACTTGGCATTTGCTCACCAGCCTGACAAATCTAGGAGCGCAGACAGAACTAGAAGTCAACACATTTTAGAGATCTAGAAATTGAGACAGACTAGACCATGTCAGAATGTGGGATGCTCTTGCATGCTGCTGCTGATTAAGTTTAAACAAACCTCTCTCTACAGCACAAGTTACACAGACCACAGTGTTCAGTTTGCTATTTTGCATATGAAAAATGGATTCAAGTTTAGGCTTTTTATTCAAAAGGAAACCAGTAAAATGCAGAAGTCTCCTAAGAGCAAGAATGGTTGCTGATGTGCTTTCAAAGGTATCCACTGAACCTACTAGTTCTGTTGGGATGAAAAGATATACTGGATGCCACTTAGAGTTAAGTGTCTAGATTCCCTACACGAGAGGAAATAAATACCTCAGATGATTGATTCAAAAACCTGCATTGTTGGAAGTCACTTAGGGGTAAGCAACAGAAAATGGCAAACAGAAGTATATGTGAAAACTGAGTTTTGCTGCCCCATTCAGTCTGCAGGTCCTTGATGACTGGCAACTAATGCCTGGAAGTGACCAGCACTCACTCTTCATAAAGTGCAACCACCAGAGAAATAACCAGTCCTACTTATCCTAAAGGTCAGAGCATGCTAACTGAATCAAACCATTCAGGACATACACATCACAGAGCCTTTTCTGAATCTTCTTGGATTAAGAGACAGGATCTGCTTGTCCTACTTAAACCTACTTATTCAGAGACATCAGTTCTGGGCACATGCACAAGCACAATTACAACAGTTAGGAAACTTTAAGTCAGAGATGTGTAGCAATGTTAGGTGCCTCCAGTTGTTGGGCGCTTTGTCAATTTGCTTTTAAAAAAAACAAACAAAAAACAAGCCTTATTTGAATTTTGGACCTCAATCAGTGCTGTGACCAGTATGTTCTGCTTTTGAAGGACATGTGCTCTCATTATCTGAAATGTGGAAGCCAAAAATTATTTTCCTGGAATTTTCACAGCTAAAAATACCCCTCTGGCTTTTAAGGTCACAATCAGCCAAAGATGAAAAATGTCATTGGCTAAACACATCTTGGTGTTTAAATTCAAAGCTCGAACAAAATGGATCCACACTAATAGTTACACATCCACAGGGGCTAATAGTTGCCACTGAATACTTGTCAGGTACTGACTCAATCCGGTACATCCTCCACACAGTTTCAGTGCTTTGGTTTCACAATGAAACTTGAATAAAAAGTATTACTTCATTATAGCAACTGTCATTTTGACAAGCTGCTAGATCTAAGATTTTTGTAGCTGGAAGAACACCACAAATTAAGGCACCAATTGTTTCCTTCACAATTACAATTTAACTGCTATTAAACTCATAAGTAACACTCAACACATTTTAAAAAGCTTTTTAACAACCCAGCTACACTTTCAGAATAACTTGCTGCTAGCAGAAATACAGGGCAGTAAGAACTTTTAGTCTACCAATGCCAGACTAAAATATCAGTACACAAGAAGTAATGTACTGAAGTCCATCCCCATGCATACATGCACTAAAGCAGTTTTAGCAAAGATCCAGATTCTTTCTATCATCATCTGCCTGCTCTTATTAATCTGAAGGGAAACCATAACAAAAGCTATGTATTGATACAGTGAAAGAAAACATTCAGCAACAACCACCATGTGCAGCCATTAAGTGCTTGCATTGCTCTTCTACTTAAAATCACCTAGATTACATTCATGTAGAGTGTAATGGCTAACATTAACCAAATGTTAAACAAAACATGCATATAAACTAATATTTATACAAGTTAGAGATGGCTTACAACTGTGCAGTTCTGACTCGCTGTTCTACGTGGACAGACTGAAGCGGCGTTACAAACTAATATTGCAATGAAGCAAAACTGAGTATGCATAAAATAAGAAGCCAAACAAGAAAACATAGACAATACTCTAGAATATCTGTAACAAAAAAAAAAGGACATTAACAGAAACAAGATTTTATTTTAAAATATATAGTATGATGTGAGTGTAACTCTACCAGCGTAATCACTTTTTTGGTTGGCCAAATGAAGTTGGAAGTCCCAGTTGTATCTGCTAAATACTAACAAAATAAAAAACAACAGTTATGAACTGGCCATTATCTGGTGATATCATAAGCTACCTGATAAAACTGTGGTAAAGTCTATTGCCTTATTTTAATATTCTCATATTCAGTTCATTAATATGTTCCTGACTTACCAACTATGATTAGTCACCGTCTAATGTTCTTTGCATTAAATTATATAAGGTAAAAAGCAAAAATAGACAATTTTGCCTGCTTCTTTAGCAAACTAAGGGGAAATTCTAAGAAATAAGAACCACACATTTTTGTTTTTCTTGGCTGATGGCAAGCAAATTCAGCAGATACCAGAAAGAAAGTTGAAATATGACTTCAAACAAGTTCAGGCTTCATCTATCTAATGGCTGTGATGTGACTCTAACTCAGTGTCATTACTAATTAAAGGGAATACTTGTCCTCCCTACAAAATACTTACGAGATCCAATAAAATTTTCAGTTAGTATTTATACAAATAGCAAACTTTACTATAATAACCAATACATGAGTGTCAAGGGCTCAGAAGTTCTGGCCTTCCGTTCTGTGCAACAGCTGCCTGGACAGTCAGTTGGAAACCATCTCTGAACAGCCATTATTACCCTGGGGTAATACACAGCGAGTACTCATTCTGTTATACAGTGTATATAAGATATAATATATACCGTACACAAAATGAATACTCATTCTAATAAATCTACTATGATACAGCCTAACTGTTTCTTAAGAAGTTGTATGCTCCTACTACTAAAGACTTGCCCTGTTCTTCAGAGGCTTGTTTTGGCAGAAGTGTTATTCTATTAACAGCTGAAAGTTTTATATTCTCATGTCTAAAAACCTGTTCAGCACCTCAAAGATTCCTTTCCTCTTTTGCACATGGGTTTAATGAAAGGGAAAGGATAACGAGAGTAAAGAGTAAAAAAAAAAGAATGTAATTATAAAACGGTACAATGTTGAAAATAATTAAAATATTATTTAAAATAAGGATAACATAAAGCCACCCAGAAAGAGCAAAGGAAGCAAACTACAGCACCCCTCTCAATAAAAAACCTAATCTTCAGAGGAAAATCTTGTACTATTTCTGTCTAAGCTTTATGTTTTTCTTCGCAAGATGAAAAATTTAATCTTAAAACTCATTTATCAAACACAAGTATCAAAGCTTAGAGAGAAAACAGACTAGACAGTTGACAAGTTCATCTATCCTATGAAGGACTACTACCTCTTTTACAAAAGTTTGTTTCTACTTTAAACTTCTCTTCCCCCTTCAATGACTTTTATCATCATGTCAAAACCCAGAAAAACATTAATGCCTAATAATTTACACCGGGAACTTGCTGAATGAAGATGCAGGATCATAAACATCTAAAATGTGTTAGCCAAATTACAGATTTGAAAACTATTCACATGCCTGGGGATAGGAGAAAAGCAGGGAAGGAGAATGGCAGAATGGAATATTACTGTAGAGACAACCATTTAGTGATACAGATCCAGCGAAAGAATAAGCTACACCTACAAAGTAAAAAATATTTCTAAGTATTATAACACTTTACAACTAAAAAACTATCCTCAAAGGCATATCTTCTATCCCAAGTCAGATATTTAAAAATATTAAGTTATTTATTAAGAATATCACTTTTAGTTAGCTTTGTTTATACTTGCATATTTCACTTCACTTCATCTAAACCAATTCTTTAGGACTACATTTTCCTTTGATTCAGAGTTTATCCTAGTCCTTACGAAAAACAAATTAATTGATTTGCATTCAGAATAGTTTCATACCTCAATCAAATTTTGACACTTAAAATCAACCCAGAAATTAGTGAAATTCTGTAAGGAAGCCTGACCACTACAACCAAAGTATACTGATAGGAAAACAAAGTACTCAGGATTATCGTAATAAAAAGAATGATATGCATACCTAAAATTATCATCTACTGAATCTCCATTTTCTGAGATAGCAGGATTTTCAGGCTTAAGATCCTGCTTTTTGTCTTTAATGCAGATGCTAGTATAGGATGCCTTCACAGGACAATTTTTGGAGTCTGCAAGTGCAAGCTCCCCTTCATTATTGGTTCCAAAAAGGTCAGGGTCATCCTGAATCACATCAATGACAAGAACATCTTCTTTGTAAGCTTCAATAACATCTGGAAAATTTTGACTTTTGTGTTGTGAAAGATTCCCTCTTGATTTGCTATCATCATTTATTTCTAATGCAACAGGGAGATCAACTGCATTCCAAGAACGATCAGGAAAGTTAGATTTTAGTACACATTCAGTACCATGGAAATCAGGCACAGATGACTCTAGTTTGTCAAGAAAAGGATACGGATATAAAGAAAAATGTTCAGGGAGCGCAGACATCTCATTTGAAAGGTTTTCAGAGCCATCATGCTGAAAGTCCTTACTGTTGATCTCATCCGCTTTTTTTCTTCATGGATGCTATAGGCGTAGCATCACTTGCAATAGGAAGAGGCCGCGGTTCAGAATTTACCAAAAAAGTCTCTTCACCTGTTTTCCACCTTCTTGAAACACTAGTGCTGTCAAGAAGCTCTAGTGGACTACAGGTTTTTCTTTCAAATGAACGGACAGATTCCAATTTCCTGGATTCAGGTCTGTTTCTGCATAAAGGAATTTTGAATTTTGTCAGGTTTCCAGTGTTTAATACTTTCATTAGCTTTAAATCAGAAAATGTCTGATTCACTACCGATGCTTTATGGCTGAAGTTTATTCTGTTTGTGTTACCTGTAGATGTACTATTCTGGACTGTCACCGACAGGTTTCTTTTCGTTACAGCTCCTTTATTTTTATCTTTTTGTTTTGTTGTAAAATTCAAGGTTGCTTTAACTTCTTGCACATCATCATGGCTAAAAGCTGCGGCACTTCTATCCACATTAACAGGTGATTCCACATTTTCATTGCTCATTCTGAGAGTCTCATAAATATCCATGGAAGAGGATTCTGGTGTTTCAAGTGAAGTCAGACATTTGGTATTTGGATCCATTATTTTATGTGTAGATTCTTTGTTAATTTCTGCTGATGATGTATGCAAATCCAACTGTCTCAAATTCCCAGTCACAGCACTGTTTCCTACAGTGCCTTTATCAGAGAATTCCTTGAAGGCAGTCCTTAAAAGTCTTTTTCCTTCTGAGAGGGACCCATGATTTTTATGCACCCATTCAGAAGTCCTGGCACAAGATTCAAAAGGCCAGGCATTTTTACCAGTCATAGGTACTGTTCTTTGACAAGTAAACTGCTGCGCTTTCTTACTAGCTTTCTTCAGTTTTTCATCTGCCTTGGTTTTGTGACAACTGGAATCATCATGGACCTGAGCTAGCACTCTCAGGCTACCTGAGGCAGCAGAATGATGTGCCACACTGTTTGAATTTTCTCCTTTAGCCGTTACAGAGGGCTCAGATGTCTTCTTAAAGCCATCTTTAAATTCAAGTAATTTGGTACTATTCTTTCTCCAGACTGATATATTTTGTGCTTCATGAGTATTTTTTCCTATATGAAGATTTGATGTATGATCACATGAAGCTGACAGACTAATTTCTTTATGATTTAGTCCTAAGACTGCAAAGGAGCTTGACATGGCAACTGCCGCTTCCGTTTGTAACTCACACTCACTGCATTCATTAGCCATGTCTGTGAAAATATTCTGCACTGCTGATTTCTCAGTGATTTTCACCTTTTTTCTAGGCTTTCTACCAATATTCCACTTTTTTCCCCTGAAACACTTATTGTTTTCACTCTGACAGCATGAAAAACACCCTTCTCCATTTTGAGGTTTTTCTTTATTAAACAATAAACCACCTTTTATGGATGATCTCTCATTTTGCATTCTACTAGTGCTGCAATTCATATCACTCTGTTCTACAGTACCATCAGGAAAAACATGCTTTCTTTTATCCTGGGCTACATGGAAGAATCCACTTAATTTATAACTGCTGGTAGTTCCACTAGCTGAAGACTTCACAAATGTATTGATGTAACTACAGGCCTCTAATCTCACAAATGGATTCTTTTCTGTTGCACGGAGCAAGCCGTTACAATGGCTTAGGGCATTTCTACAATGTTCAGCATCGCATTTTGCAGATACATTTCTCACTTTTTCAGCTGTAGACACACTAAAACTTTGCAAGCACTTGATTTGATCAATTCTGGGTTTCCTTTTTTTATACTGCACACCAGACTTTTTTGTTACAGGATGGCATAGAAAGCTCTTGCTTTGAGTCCCACCTAAAGTAAGAGATTGAGAGTAGTGAGGTTCCTTTTCCTTGGAATCTTCTGATCTGTTTCGATTTGTCTTAAGCTTCTTCACAGCCTGTGTTCCGGAGTCTTGTTCAATTGCTTTCCATTTTTCCTTTGCTGATTAAAAAACAAAGACGTGTCATTAAAGAATACACTAAGGGAAAAAGAATACCCTATTGCCATATTTTATAAAGAGAACAAGAAACATTCAAGGCTACTAACAAACATGACACTGTATAAGGCTAAAACATTTCTGTAAAGTTTTACCAATTTTTTTTTTTTTAAATGAGCAGTATTAGCGGACTTACAGTAACAAATGTTTTGTCTTCAGAAACAAATGCGAAGATGAACAGAACCTTAAGGTGTCATAAGGACATTGGAAGTTGTGTATTTAAAACATAGGTGGAAACCAAATTAGAGCAACTCTCGCCAGAAAATGCAGATGCTGTTTGCACACTCAGCTTTAAAATCTTTTGTTTACACAGTAGATTCTCTGTAATAGAAAAGCTTGGTCATAAGACTATAGTAATTTATTTCAGATGTATAGTCCAACCAAATGCATCAGACTGTTCAAGAAGATCCAGTAATACTGCAGGACTTGCATTTTTATAAAGTACTACTTTTTATTTAAAAGCAAATACAGATTATGTAAAAAACTACATCTGAAAATTTCATCTGGAGAATGGACTCAGGAATGTACTAGTAGAATGTTGGGTTTTTTAGATCTTAGTTTTCAAAGTAAGAAAGGATTTTGCAGAGAATAGCGACTAAAAAGCAAAAAGTTCTCAAAACAAAAACCAGCGTCCTATAAAGGCAAGCACTAAAACAAGACAGCATGACACATATTCAAAAATAATCAAATAATACACAAATGAATGAAGAACTGACTATCTTTTAGTTTGGCTTTGCTGAAACTACTGCTTCCTTTCCTGCTTGTGCCTGACCTTCTACACATAAGTGAACTGTGCTTTTGAGGAGAAAAAAAAGAAAACAAATTCTTACTTGGGGCCTTACACCCCCTAAAACAGTATCTGGTCTCCTCTGTGCTAAAGAACTGCTTTTCTCTTTCAAGAAAAGCCTTTCATCTTCCTAAAAAGCTGTTTTCTTCTAAGACTGATATTCACAATACTGTAAAGCAGACCCTAGCTCTTATCTCTACACTTCTTGAGCTAAGTTAGCAGCCACACACTAAGAGTCACTTTGAGATAGGGTACAGGCCACTTGTTCCTGCCCCCATGACTTTGTCCCACACAGACACATCTGCAAAAGAAAAATCATCTCGCGTTTTTTCACTTTTTAATGGGGTCTTACTGCAGCACCAGTCCCTTGTCCTGGGAGCCCAAATTCTGCACCTGTACTTCTACAATGGGGCACAAGTGCTTACCACTTTCCCCCAGGCTGTCTGCTCCTTCCTGGGGCTTTGAGCTCTGCTGCTCTTCTTTCATGCAATGTTTGTGCATCTTTCCTCTGGTTGTTGGTTGTTCTTGGCTATGCAGACCCTGTAGCTGCTGTGACACCAGTGCATTTCTGTCCCTCTTCCTCAGACTCACAGCTCCTTTCTTGGAGTCCAGATACTGTGTACTCAGTTCTAGCAAGGCAGATCTACCCATCTCTCTGGGACCTTGTAGTTTTGGTTTCATTAAAGATGTCCCGCCTTTCTTGTTCAACCATCTCTTCCCTTTCTCCTGTGTCCCTGGCTTTCTTGATCCAATTAAAGAACACCCATCCAACTTCCTCGGTGTATCTACCTCCTCCTGAGGTTTTGGTTCAGACAGGGAGTCCTGACTCCCCAAATTCTTCTTAAGATCTGGGATTTGCCTCTTCAGTATCGTTATAGAGTCAGTGCTTTTCATTGCAGTACTACATGTGCCCTTTCTGGGTTGCAGCATCTCTGGTTCTGGCAAACACGAAATGCCATGTCTCTCTGTGCTCTCAGTTTCCTCCTCTGAGGATGGGATCTGTAATTTTATTTCCATAAAGTTATATTTGCCTTTTTTTCCTGAGCTCCCTGAACTCTCTTGGAAACCTGAGAGCTTCAGTCCTTCTGAGCTATGTTCTTTCCTTTCAATCCCTGCTAAGAGTTTATTTTGCAAAGTAGTTCCTGAGAAAAATAGCTGTTGACCTTGTCCTGTCCCTCTCCTTCCAGTCTCTTCCCCGCACGGTGCTGCAGCCGTGGTCGCTGCCTGCCAATCTCCACATACAGCAGTGTCTGAAATTGGCAGAGCTACCCCCTTGTTGCTTCTGGCAGCCCTCCTGCACTGTATCCCCTTGGTTTTTTTACCTGGGAGTCTCTGGCTACTCTCACCTTGCTCCTTCTGCATGGGCACAAGAGGAGCAAACCGCTCACAGGCAACGCTGGAGAGCATGGCAGGTTGCAGACAAGAAGATAAGGGCTGCTCAGGTTTTCTCTTTGGTGCCAGCTGAGGACTCTGCTTGACTACTGACTTTTTCCCTGGCTCACGTCCTACCCCCAGACCCAGAAAGCCTGGGCTGGCGACCATCCTGTCAGCCAACTTCACCTCGCTGGCAGTTACCACTTTCCCTGACCTTAACTGCGGCATCATAGGAGCCTAGAGACAGCAACAGAATCCACAAAATCCACTCACCAGCGCACCTGTAACAGCACCCCCAGCTAGGTGGAGGGCGGGCAAAGGCCCGACCAGGAGGGGACCACACGGCTACCGCCTCATGGGTCACCCCGGGGGGCCCGGCCTGACAGAAAGCAAGCCCAGGCCGCCCTGGGAAAGCCCCCGGCCACCAGCGAGTCCCCACCACCGCCCCCCCCAGCCCGGAGCCGCCCCTCACCGCGGAGGGGGGGAGGAGGAAGGAGCCCCACACCTTCCCCGCCTCAAGGACCACTCAGCGGCCGCCGCCTCCCGCGCCACCCCCGCCGCCGCAGCAGCCGCCCAAGCCACCCCCGCTCTCCCCTCGCCCCGTCTGTCGTCCACCGGTCCGGCCCTCGACGCTTCGCCGAAGCCCCGCCAGCGCCGCCTGCCCGCAACGCGCCGCTCGCAGAGAGAGACGGGCGCCCTCCGCGGGCGGTAATGGCGGCGCGGCCGGCGCAGGCGCAACGTGGGAGGCGGCCGAGGGCGGCGGCGTGAGGGAGGCTCCGAGGCAGGGTGAAGGGGGACGCTGCGGCGCCAGGCGTGCCGACACTCACGGGCTGGAGGGGAGGAGTCGCTGCCGCTTCGCTCTGCTCGTCCTCTTGCCGGGTCTTGCCGCCTTCATGGCGGAAAGCCCCTCTCCTGAGGCGGTGCCGAGCACCGGGGTGGCAAACGCTGCCCCGCCGGGCGGCAGAGCTCGGCCTGGCGGTGGTTGCTTGGTTTTGGCTGGGGAGCCTTCGTGCTGCTCCCTTGTTGCCCAAAGCCCTGTGCCCCAGGGGTGAGAGGCCACCAGGCCCGGCCACAGCTGCAGCTGTGGGCTCCTGTGTGGGACCACCAAACCCTGCCTGCGCAGCACCAAATGGCGGCAAATGTTCAACTTGTCCGGAGCGGAGAGTTGGGTAGGAAAAAACCCCAGATTGCCCGGCTCACCAGTTTCTTCAGGTGTTTCATCCACCTCAATGAAGCAGCATTACCTCCTTTGTCCACAGCACTTAGAAGCTCTCCAAAATTGAGGGGTGATACACTTTTTTCTGTAACCATAGCTAACGTAAACTTTGTATTTCAAATAACACAGTGTCTCAGGACTGGAGTTAGGGAAAAAAAATAGCTCAAATAGTTAGACTATATAGTCAGAAAACAGCCAAAGTTGGTGTTTGGGCTTCGAATGTGGTGATGGTTTCAACACAAATGGAGGATACCAAGGCTTCAGGACCATTCACTATGTGATAACGTGAGCACATGGAAGTTAGCTTACAAAAACAATATTGTACAAAGATTGAACCTAAATGACAAGTGCTATGAAAATCATAAATGATTACACTTAATAAGGTGATACTTTAATGTCAACAATGTGATCAGCAAAGTCGCACGGGGTTGCTAAATGACTGTGTCCTACAAGCGGTCCCTTTCTGTTCACAGGTGGTCTCTGAGGGATGAAGTGCCTTATTCAAATTAATTTCACCCTGACTTAGTGCTTGGCAGTGTTCACATTTCATGCATCCTAGTTTGAGACCGATGCACAGAAATAAAGCTTTTTCTGTCACTACTGTATAGAAGTGCAGTACTGTGGATGTAAAAGAGTAGTTGAAGAGTAAAGGCATATTTTACCAACTGACGTTGGCTCACTATGTGACTTTGGCTCATGCTACTCACTTTATCTCTGTTTCTCCATCTATAAGTAGTGATAATACATCGCTGTCCAAATAAAGACAGAGAACACTGGATTTTCAGCAAAAGCTCTCCATAGATGAGGAAAGAACAGGCAGGCTGGGAAGCCGTTAACTTTCTTTTGCTTATCATCTTAGGTTGCACATACGTGCTTAAGTACAACAAATAGTCAGCGAGTGGCTAACTAAAGCTAATTAAAGCAAAAAATACAGATTTCTTAGGCAGTTTCTCCCCCAGCTCAGTATTGTGCTTCAGGTCCTTGGGACAGAAAGGACCCAATAAAAGGGAGTTAACTGCACAGTATTTATCACCGTCAGTGTTCTGCAAGGCTAGTATTACATAGAACATTCAGCTCTGGCAAAATTTAACCTTCTCCAGTTCAAATATAACCTTCTCCAGTGTGTAACGTAGTCTTTTAATTTTGATAGCAAGACAAGAAAGAAAAAGATATGCCAAAAAGCAGTAGTAAAGGAAATCTGGAAGAACGGCATATGAATTATCTTACTGCTCTCCAGTATAATTCTTAAGATTTGAGTATTTAGTCAGTTATTTGCAATGATGAGAACTCTACTCAGACCAGATTTTTATGAAATGAATAAAAAATGTACTTGAAATGAGTACTAATTAAAGTCATTCTTCATGAAAGTCCTTTGAAAAAAGGGCTAGAGCCTCGGAAAGGACATTTTGAAGCAGCTGTGGATTATGTTAAAAACCAGATTGCATTCAGTTTACAATACTGCTAAAAAGAGGTAGTATAAACATTGTCTTGCAAAGTGGATCATTTTAACCATCTTTTAAAAATACTTGAAAGAAGAGAGAATTTTAATACATAGACATATTATTTAAAGAAGTTCTGTGTCAAGTGTTTATTAAAACTGTAGGTTATTAAAGTGGAAATAACTTTAAAAAATCATATAGACAGCTTAAGGGGGAAAAAAGAGTTATTTTCACATTCCAACAACATTTGAATTAGTAATACTACAAGGAAATGTTTAAACTTTATTTTAAAATTACATCTTCTTTGGAAATAAAGATAAATGTTTGTTTCTCTTGAGTTTTCTAAGTCCTGTATCTCAATTTGCCATATCTAATACTTAGAACTAATTGAACTTTTGCTGATCTGTTGCTTTGTTTCACTGGCTTCTTGTTCATCCTAGACACTTAGGCACTGTAATAGAAATATGAGGTACCGAGTGTCTGAAAATAAAAAGGGAATCCTGGTGCCTAAAAACATTTTTTTTCCAGAATAACCAGTACACTCAGAGATGCCTGGCAGTTTTCAAGAGGGAAAAAGGAACTTGCGTGACTACATTTATGTAAAGTCCATTAAATTATTATTTCTTTCTTCTCTCAGAGGAGTAAGTGTGTGCATTTAGCCCCCCAGCTAATGTAGTTTACATTACTGGTGTGGAGAAATTGTGGCTGCAGATCTAACAATACATTTGAGTAACTTTCCAAAAGTTTTTGAAGGATTGAAATTTTGATTGATTTATGTGTAAACACATAAACCAGCTACATAAGTGAGCAAATCATACAAATTTTTTACTGGGCTGTATTTTAGACTTTGCTAATACACTCATCTAGCAACAGGAATTAAGTCGTCTTTTTTAGCTAGGGAACTGAAAAGAATTAACTTGAAAATGAATTGGGTTTTTTGTGAGGCAATGTGAAAAAGGTCCCCCTGGACCACTTCTTTTTGCACTGCTTACATCTTCATGCTTGGCTGAGGGATAGATTTGTTATCTCCAGCAAACCTTAGTGGAAAGAGTTCGGCTGTGCTGTAATAACTGAGACTGAGCTCTGAAGAACACGCATAGTCTGTTGCATTCTTAAAACACGCCAAATTAATCCCTTAAATAATACAACTAAAATGAAACAGGGAAGAGTTTTAGTCCAGTATGTCTAAGAAAGTATCCTTTTATAACCCCAAGGATTTATTTATTAGCAGTTCTGAACTATTGGTTTTGCAAAGGTAGCACCCAAAGATAGTAAACGTAGATAGGATTTTTAAGTAATTTCTTTACCCCCTGCCTTCCATTCAAATACACGGGTGTTTTGGAAATCAGTGTGTTGCTAATCTGTTGAACTAAGGACTTTTGTCTCAAGCCATTCATGTATATCCCTCCAGAACTGCCTTTGCTTTCCATTCCCAGGCACTCAATGCAGGAGCCACCTTTGACATGACATCTAATGAGAATCGTGCTAACTGCCCTTGTTGGGCTTGAGGTACAATGTACGCATTCGACTCATGTCCTTGGTAGCTCAACTGTATAGGTGCTGATCCAGTTTATAGTAACAGCTGTTTGTCTGCTTGTCTACCCTGACACTATGAACTCCGTTAGACAAGGGCCAGTATGGTGTTGAGAGCAGAGGTACCTCAGTGGAAATACGTGATCTGTTTTGTGACGTAGCCGAGTGATTACACTACATAGTGTCATGATGGTGGATTAGGTGAATCCAGTGGGTAGCTGGATATTTCAGCCTTTATTTTGGTGTCTGTTTTTATTATAGAGCTGTACAGGGTAGATTAAAGTAACTTCATTTTCCACCAGCTTAAAATGAGACGTTGGAGGAAAAAGGACAGCTGGTGTATTTCATAATGAACCATCTGGCATTTCTTGGTAGATCCTCTGATTCCTAATTTACTACTGAATTGTGACAGCATGAAAATCAAAAGTATTGATTGTGTGGAATCAGTGTTTCCCTCTGGCACATTTTGTGCTCCTTCAGTTTCTGTCAAAGGATAGTCATAAGAGGGATAAGGACCTCTCACACTGAGCTTTGCAAAGCTTGAAAGTCATCTATGCCATTTGCCTTTTTTTTGGTAATCATGCTGCTTGACATTTATTCCGGAAGACCGACTTTCCAGATGATCACATCTGATCTGAACCTTACAGAAAGTGGCACTAATCAGTTTTAAGGTTCCACGAGGGAACTCCTGTGTTAGGTTCGTATTCTGTTTTATTCCCTTTCTTTTATGTCTCTTTTTTAAATTTCCACTGCTAGGAGTTTAAGAAATAAACTAACTAGCTAGCTGGAAGTTGAGATTCAAGAAATACAGATGCAGTAGAGGATTAACTAGTGAAATAGGAGACTACACATACAGTCTCAATTGATTTTAAAATTCTCTAAATAAAGCATATCTTTGCTTTAACTAGATAGTACATAACCATGTACCTACCACTAAATCTGCCTTTAGAATCAACTTCTTTTAGTGGCTGGATGAAAAAGATGTTGGACTTACAAGGAAAGCATCTGCACACCAGCAAGTACATGACACCGCCATCTTGCTGCCAAAAAGGATTATGAAATGTGATTTCTAAATGAGAAAAAAAAAGAAAGGGAAAGAGGAAGTGGAAGTTGAGTAAATCTGAGCTAGAAAAGGCATAGGATTAGAAACGGTAGGGGTGGGGTAAGGTATAGACAGAATGTAATAAAACAGTAGATAAACAGGGAAAAGAGTGCTAGACAGAAATCAGACAAAAAATTGGCAAATTTCTTCAGAAAATCACCCTTAAAAGAAGAAAGGAGAGGTGAAGACAAAACACAGTAATGGGAAACTTCTCTGTGGTTCAGACTGACTGAAGAAACAGTGGAGGGTCATCTTCAGCAGTGCTCCTAGGAATAGTAGATAGAGCCTTGAACTTTGAATGGTGACAGTGATCAATTGCAAACTAGAATCCAAATCTGAATGCTAATTAATGTTGCTGTTGGGCATTGAACAGTGACTGGCTCCTAGGTTCAATTTCTTGTGCTATGGTCATCCATTAAGGCCTTACATCTCTGTCTGCTTAATAGCGTCAAGGTGGCTGATATACGAAGTGTGGAGCCTCAGAATAACTTGCTGTGTCTTTTCTTCCTTGGGTGATTCATCCATAAGCATCAGATCACTTCACATTCCCCAATATGTTATATTGTTTGTATATATAGTTTTGAACCTGAGGAGTGTATTTGCAGGTACTGTATGTTTTCAGAACTTGAATGTGAGTCTTTTAGAGCTGCAGATCTAGGAAATGGCTGCTGCTTGCCTCTTTTTTTTTTTTTGAGATAATATTACTGTCTAGCAATGAAAGTACCTTTTACAGTTGATGAAACATAATTGTTTCAGCCATGCTGACTGTATTGAGCAATGTTCTGACTAAAGCTTCCCCTAACCAAAGCAACATACAACCATTTTAAAACACATGCTGACTTTACCACTAAACATTTTCCCAGTGGCATATCCAGGGTGATCTATGGGAAGAGTTTTGACATTATTGGTTCATGTGTGCAACAAATTGCTGCGTAGGAAAGGGGAGAGGAGACCAGAGATTTACCTACTTTTGCATTCATCTGCTTACTTCCTCATATGTAATTAATTATGCTATTTGAAAACATCAGAAAATGATCTTCAGATAAACCAGGCACAACTAGGTGCTGCAGTGAGGGTTTGAGGTAAAATTCATTGATGCTGAGTCGAAGCAAGGCACCCATTCAGCAGGGAGTTGCATCCAGTATAAATTCTGCAGTTAATATTGTCATCACTTGCATATCTTCATACTTTGATGAGCTGAGTGGCTGGGTCATAACCTCTAAGTGGTATCTCAGCTATTTGTATTCGGCGTATGAGAAGACAGGTTCATTTAAAATTTAAATACTCTTTGCCTGTATGCTCTGCTGCTTAACCAGCATTTGGGGATGGATAATTTCTTTTTCATCTCTTCACCTAGATAAATATTTTTCTAATCAGCAAGAGGGTTGTTGATGTGTTTGTGATGGCCCAGGTTCCATAAGTGTGTTAACTGCAAGTGTCCACTATTCTGCTTGGCTGTCATCCGATGGGTCAGACTGAGCATGTAAGTAATTATGGGAAGTGTTATTTCTGGAGTCAATGTCCCACAAACAGCAACTCTGTGATTGCAGAGAGCTGATCAGAATGTGTCTGTACCTGTCAGGTGTAGACAAATATGTAATTACTGAAGAAATTAGATGTTTCACTGTTAAAGGAGGAATTATTTGCTGGACTGCCCTTCAGCCTTGCCGCTTCCTAGAGCAACTCCTTTGACTCTAAATAGAGAAAAACTCCTTTAGTGATATAATACTCACAACAGCTCTGAAACGCCATTATGAGTCATGAATCCACTGTAGGCTTTCTGCATAATATTACTATTACATTGATAGAATCCTGAAGTAAGTAATTATATTCCTGGTGCCCAGGCCAGTCAGCTGAGGATGGTTGAATGAGCCATCTCAAGTGCTAGTTTCATGAAGACTTTCTGAGCAGAGGCTGCACATGGATGGTGTAAAGACTTTTATTTGTGGTGATAATTAAAACTGTAGTTTCACTGCTTATCTGGGATGTTGCTCAACATGAGAACTGGAGTGCTTTGCATTAATCATATTGTGATGATCAGGTGAGAAGTGAGGTTACACATTCACATGGCATAGGGTACAGAAATCAAGAAGAGTAGGTCTTCTCTGATGTTACTGTATCTATGCAGAAGTACCTTCCTTGCACCTCGGGAGCCTCTCTTTCAAAAGCTTGCTCACCTGTAATAAGGCTGGCAATAAGTGATAATAATTAATAGCAACGTTGTTGTCACCATTCAACAGACAAATGAGAACAGCAAGGCAGTCTACTTCCTTCTTGGCTGCAATGATGGTGTTGCACTCGCTGTTTCTGTGCCTCCTTATGTCAGTCATTCCTTCCTGGCCTCTGAGTAAGTATTAAACATAGGGCAATTCTGTCTAAATTTCACTGTGGTGGGATAGAGACCACAGGGCTATTAAGTTCCTGCATATTTCATGAAGACGGGCATCCACATAGATGAGAAATTGTCCATGGAAAGAAAGGCTCACCCTTTATTAAACATCAGAGAATCCACAGAAAAGAGAGATGTCAGATACCAGGTCTTGTCCTACTGCCTACAGAGCTACTGATTATAACCTCTTGAACAGGGTTTCAGGCAGGACTTGCTGTCAGGGGACATCTTGCTTACGAGGAGACCTGCTGGAGGGGAGAGAGCTTCCATGGCAATTGCACTTGCTAAGCAGAACTTCATGACCAGAAGGCCCTAAATATTGTTCTTGAGGCTTTCCTAAAGTTGAGGCACAGAGGCTAGTAGCTGCAAAGCGGTGTTAATCCATATGTGGATTAATATGTTTCCATACGTGATGCATCTGAATGATTTTTCAAGACTGTTCCAATAAATGAATCTCTTCCTTGGTCCATGTGAATTTACAGCAAAATAATTTTTACATATAATTTATGTTGTGTAATAGAACTATAAATAAATGTAAATAGAGGATATCGTTATTTACATTAAAAGTATATAAGTTGCTCTTGTAAATATGCAAATAATTATTTATCTTTGCAGCCTATGTCTGAGTTTCCTATTCTGTTTTGAACCTTGAAAAGAGCCAGGTAATAATTTCTATTCCTTTTGCGTGCTCCACAGTCTGAAAAGAGACAAGTGAAATCAGTCAGTTGCCTTACGTGGGCTAAGAGTGATGCCTTCAGGGATTCAGGTGATGAGGGCTAGGCAAACGCTGAACTGAAGCCTCTACCTGTGGCGCAGGATACACTTGGTACCTTGCCTTTTCCCCACTATCCCATGGCATTTACATTTCATCTTCAGGTAGTGGTTTGTCACATAAATCTACCTTGTTGTCTTTCTGGGGGGGTGTTACCTTGTTCCTGGCCATTGAGGAAATGAAAAGATGTAACCAAAGACAAATAATTATTTCTAATCAGGAATCTGTTTGGATATTTTTAACTAACATCTTTCCTTTGATGTAGTTACAGACTTCTGTGAACACAATATGTTCCCTTACTTTATAGGCTGTATTTATTAAAACAGAAAGATGAATTAACAAATCGCTGCCTCATTAAAAAAGTCAGGCACTACACACAGCATTTATTTTTGATGCTGCTTTTTCAGAGACCTGTTTTCTGATACCCTCATCCTTCTCTCTCTTTGCCTAAATAAATGTTTTCCGTGGAGCGAGATGGGAAGGAGGTTATTGTAAATAGTTCGGGGTCTGTGCTGAGTCCTTATGTTCTCTTTGGAAATTGTCGGTGCAGCTGGACGTACCGCACTGCCGAGAGGCTACGCATGGGGTTGCGTAGAGCCCTGCAATGGGTTTTTTTGGTATTGCTTAACTCCAGAGAAATAGCAATGAAATGGTCCCGGGCAAGCTGCTGCCTGATCTCTTAGTAAAACGCCCTTGCACTCCGGTATGCCCTTTTGTCCCCAGCAGTCCTGAGCAGTGAATGCTAGGCAGAGGCTGTAATTGCAGTTGGATTCAACTGGATATTATTAGCAGGATGAAAACTAACACAAGTGTTGCTAAAATGTAAAAATGAGGCAGGAGCCTCCGGCACCTGTTTCTGGCAGGCACAGCCCTCCGGTGCTAGCCTGGGGGCTGCTAGGAAGCTCTGCCCTCACTTCTGTGGAGCGCCGGCCTTGGGCTTTGAAGCCTTAGCCGATGTTTTAGCTGACCCTTCATTTTGAACGACTGCCCGTGTTCCTGGCATTTGACCACGTTTTTCTCTCAATAAAGTGAGATAAGGAGTTAAAGATGGCCTGAAAGCTGTTTGAAATTGATGGCCGGCCAACAATTTCCCTGACACCTATGTCTTCCTCTTTTATGTGCGAGTAGATGCTAAGGGCATTGCCCAGTGTGAATGAAAACTAGGATTCATACAACAAATCCCTCCATGCCAGAACTGGTACGCTTGAACCCTCACCTCAGGTTTTGTATCTGTTATTCTCTTTCAGAGTGACAGCTAACCTCCTCGACCAGTGTGTGCTGGCCCCGTGAGCTGGAGTTTGTGCTCTGCCACCGCGACCACACTTCACGCACATACAAGCCCCTGTGTTTTGGGAGAAGAAGAAAAAGGAGAAGCAGGAGACTTTAGAGAGAGAGATACTGGCATGCTCTGTGAGGGGACTGCCATTTCTTCTCCCTCCTCTGCTTGCTGCTCCACCAGGCATGAAGCCTTCAAGCTATATAATACAAATTCGCACATAGCCTATGTGAAATAAAAGCAAACTAAAACAGCACGCCTCATGAGCTGGGTGGAGATTCAGAGATACTGTTCTGAAAAGGAATTATATGGACTGCAATAGTATTCACTAGAATGCACAACCTATACATTTTTATTATCCCCTCTCATATAACCCCTCATTTATGTCATCCTTTTGGGGAGGCTTGCCATTTAAACTGCTGGCTTTTGGGTCAGGGACCATTATTCTGGGTGTCTTTGACTCGCAGAGTGAGGCACCAGCTGGAGCAGCCTGCAAGTTGCCACTGTGCCCTGTACACGTGAGATTACAGCAATAACGTTTGCTGGGGCAACTGAACGAAGAATTTTATCATATATGGCCTTTAAATATTGACTAATTGATTTAGCACTTGAAAAATATTTGGGGCTTGTGGATTTGTCTACTAAAACTGTAAATAGCTACTGCTAGCAGTCTCCAGCTGGATTCGGAGAACACTGTTGGTCACAGTGACCTTCCCTCCTGTTCATTTTTTGTTACTAAAAGTAGTTGGAAAGAAGAATTAATCAAGGATGTCATTCAGATTATTCAAACTGTAGTAATCTTTATGTTAAAATGTACCTTTTGTGAAATGAAACCATTTTTATGAGGAGAAAACTAAACTATGTTGAATTAAAAAGTGCCAGAGGTTGTTACAGTTAGGTATTTATATAGATTTATGCACTCAGTTTTCCCTGCTATTTTATGAAATTCTCATGATAGAAATTGTTTTCCAGGATCAAAAAATGTTTTAGGAGAAATATAGGTTGTGGGTAGTAGATTGGATTTTTCAGGAGTGAATGGCTGCTCTGCTTGCAAATACCATCGTGGGGCAAATGACACAGCGGTGTAGGGAATTTGCAAAGCTGTAGACAGATAGTGATGAAAACCTAGTCATACTTTGATATGTTAATAACTGTAAACAGGAAGCATTTATTTGAAAAACATAATGGATGGCCCTTTCTTGATTGTCAATCTATGATGATATTCTCGGTGAATAAAAAGTTAGTTCTCGCTGAAAATCTGAACACGCAAGCAGGTTTGCCTGTGCTAACTCAGTCCACTGGGATTACCAATAAGAGTGGAAAAGAGTTCCTTTAACAAATTAGATGAATTGGCTCTCCTAAGTGCATCTCATCTCTAAATCTGATATATTTTGTCATCTTGAACCACTTTACCGCATGCACACTGGTTAGCTGGTACTAAATAATGCCTACAACTCCGTCAGGGGTTCCTGGACATCTTTCTTGTATCTTTTACTCAATCTGTTACTTAAGATGCTATCATTTAGTTCAACTCACTCTTACCTACATCTTACTAAGGGATACTTAGCTCTTGGAGGTTTTGGTTTGCTTTTAAAGGAGATCCAAGAATGAAGGTTTTGCCAGAAAAGCCCCACCCCAAAACTGCAAAACCCTCGGGAGTATCACTGAATAGAGTATTTCCTTCTGCAAGCAAAAAGTTTGGACATTTTTCAGTAGTGTCTTTCTGGCCCTGGCTGTGCCACACAACGGGATGGGGTGAGGAGATCCCTGAGGAAGGACAAATTGAGGTATTTCCCACAGCAGCAGCAGTATGGTTGTCTCAGCATGTTGCCTGTACCCTTAACCAGCCCTTCTGAGCTGCAGAAATTCTGTCCTGGAGTACCCTTTCAGGGTGAAAGCTTTCTGATTTCCATCAAAGGTTCAGACTCCTCCAATGGATGATTTTTCTGAGCAGAAAAAAATTCCTGAGAGAAAAAAAAAAGCCTGCCAAAATTTTCCAGCTGGCTCTTGCTGTGAATGTGGGGAGTATGCATGGTGTTTTTCATAGCTAATAAAGATGTTGAAGTCCTCCTTTATAATGAAGCTTAGTTTTGACTGTGGAAATGTGACTAATTCTTCCACAGATTTAACGCTGGCAAAATAACAGTCAGTGCTATGCTCACTAGCTTAGATCTCTAACCTAGCAGCACCTTCTGCTGAGTTAACTCCTGCCTTTTCTGTCTCACTTTTGAATGTCTGAAACCAGTCTCCTTGGAAGGGTTGAACACCCAAAACCATTGCTCAGTCCAAGGGGCCCCACCTCAGGTTCCCAGCTTCATTTTGGCACCACAAGCCTGTCTCAGTCTCTTGAAAATGCCTGCCTGTGAAGTTAGCCCACAGAGATTAGAGGCCACCATATCAAAATGACTTCTTGGATAGGACCTTAAAATGCAAACTTTCTGCAGGCCACACTGTGCTTTTTGCCGAGTCCTCCGAGCTGCCAATTGGTCAAGTAACAATCTGATTAACTTGCAGTGATTAATCACTTCATCATTGCTGAAAAGAAGGGCAAAGAACCAGAGAGGTGGAAATTTTTAGGGCATCTTGTGTTTAGGAAGACAGGGTGGTGACAAACGCTAGTGCTGGAAACATTTGTCCAAAGCGCGTGTGTTCCCAGCAGATGGTGCTGCGCTGGTGGCCGTGAGCAAGGGATGTGCCTTAGGAATGCTCCTCGTCCCTGTACCAGCTCTTGGCCAGCACTCTGTGATACACAACTTGGGATTCAACCTTTATTGAGGGAAAGGGATCCCCAGGACACTGGAAATTGTCAACTTGCAATGTGGAAGCAGTCTGTTTACACGTATGCATAGGTGCTGCACAATCTGAATTTCCCCTTGTGGCATTTCGTTATGTTTGCATTAATCTTCAGTTCATTTGCACTGTTGCCTTTGTATTGTATTGCCTCAAGGTTTGCATAATTTTTATAAATATACAGCATACTTCTGAGGTTAGAAATAATGTGCACCCTCATTTCGTTAGTCCTCTTAGATGGGCCAGGGCAGTGCTCCTCTTCCATTCTTAATTAAAGAATTGTTGAGGCTTTTGGTATAAAAAGAAAAAAAAAATCTTTGGATTACCTCATACTCTGCTATTTTGGAGTGACTTGTAAATGTGAAAAGCACTTAGCAGTTAGGTGAGCAAAACTGCAATTATTATATTTGTTTTATAAAATCACATTTTTGCTATTGTAATCGCAAGCACTGTACTCAGGAATTGACACTAAAAAACATGAGTGTTCCCTAAGCTCTGGCTTGCGTTTCTCCAACAGGAAGACACCGGCAGCAGTCAGGAACAATTTTGCTGACGTCCTCCTGCCCTATGTACGACCAGTTGCCTGGGGCCCATGGTGTGACTAATAGGGGATCAAGGTTCCTGAGGAATGGGGAAGGCACGCCATAAGGTGACCTCGTGGCTGATAAGACCAGCCTTAGCAATAGTATTTTTTAAATATTCAATTCTTCCCACAGAATTTGTCTAATTATCTCTGAGCAGACAAACTTTTTAGGGCAGCCCTTCGTGGCATATTTTGTGCCTCATCTAAATACATCTCATAGTGCTTAAATGCTGTATGGTAAGTATGTGGGAGGAACACAAAGTATATGTAAAATGCTATGGATTACCCTGTGCTTTGAAATACCACCTGACTTTTAAAGACCTTATTACAAAGGTCATAGTAACAATATATTAGAACCCTTAGCATTATTTAGTAGGAAATTTTTAACCCTGGACTCAAAAGACCTGATTATCAACGTTGAGTGCAATCAAGTAGAACGAGCATACAAGAAATCTTCACAAGCAACACAACAAAGCAGCTCAATGTTGTTTCCCTTGCAAGGCCATGGCCTTTTCATCACGTTGACTGTGCAGATATAGCAGGGCTTGCAGTATTTTCTTTCCTGCCTTTGTGATTATCACTAAGCAACTGGTCCCTCACTGTTTCTCTGCTCAGAACTGGTTTCGAGAGATTTGCATCATTTCGAACTTTTTCTTTTTTAGAAACTGTATCACAAATTAATGGACTAAAAGGAAAGTGCCTTGGATGAGTGACATTTCTTTGTTGAAGAATTGTGAATTATATTATCTTCTCCGGCCCTCTATGGAGAGAACATGAAAAGCGTCTCCGCAGCCCCCACAGCATCCTACTGCTGTTGAAATCTTGCAGTTTTGGAGAAGGTGAATTTTGGAGGTGCCTACAAACAATATATCAAATGTATGTGCTTGCACATAAATGTCCGAGTTCAGCAGTTGAGTACATCATATGTTGTGAATGCAATTCAGATGGTTTGCTACATTGCAGCACAAGACACAAGATAATTCTATGCAGAGATCCGATTTATAGAACCAGTTTCCCCTCTGAAGATGAAATCTACTGCAAAAAATCTTTCTCTACTGCTTCTTGTAGGTCATTTCCTGGGAGAGGGGAGCTCTCTGGAATCACAGAGGTTGAACTGGGCTGGTACATAACCAATACACCTTTGTGGCTCACTCCCAACATGTGTTGCAGACACTGGAACATCGCACATTAGCTATGGGAGAAATAATTTTTAGAGGTATGTCTAGATTTTCATTCTAAACACTGGGCATAAAAATGGGTGCAACAAGAAATGTGTGTCCGTCCACTAGCTCTATCCCGTGCTCGCTGAATCTGCTTAAAAAGAGTGGTAGCTTTTTCCAGACGGCAAGCTCTGAAAAACTGCATCACAGATTGTTTAGGGTACCATCCGAGTAAAGCCTTTGTTAGCCTCAATTTAGTGTCAACAAAGAGAGACAAGAGAAAAGGATGTCCTGGAGATTTTCCAGTGCAGACTTCATCCCTTTTTATTCCTCCATGAAATGAAGAGACATCCCTGAAGGTACCACACCTTTCTGACACAGGAAGCATTGACATGCTTTACAGTAAAACAGCAAGATGCAAAAAATGATGTGCAACCCTGTTATTAGGAAATGACGTACACGTGGTGTTTATAAAATGGCTGTTGCTGACATGAGTTACCTGGTTAGTTCCTGGCTGAAGCTGACCACCTTCAGCGTCAAATATCTTCAGGGAACAAAGGAAAATCAAATGACTCTCAGCTCCTCCTTTTTTTTGTGCTTTAATCCACTTCTGAATGTCATGGAAATGTGGGTTGGTGTGTAGCGAAAGTCTGTATTTTTAATTCAGGCTTTAATTCCATAAATGATTGGGATTTTCTGTTCATCCTTATAGTAGACTTTCATTAATAAGTAGTAGGAAATTATCTGAGAAACTCCATTCCTCGATACAGATGATTATGGCGAGTTAATCGCTGGTTCAAAATTCCCCCCTATGATTAAAGTTTCAGAGCCTGATGACACAGTTATGGGACACTGCTTTTCTTCGAGATTAGTTGTCTTTCATTAAAGACTAGTTTTACAACTTCTGGTATTGGATGTTTCATTTGAAGAAACCTCATTTTTCCATGCGGATAAGAGCCATTCTGCTCTCTCTGTTGAGACTGTATAGAAGGGGGGGGGCATACTGTCTTGTGAAGATGGTATGAAAAATCCCATTTCTGGACTACAGGCATCATCAGAAATGCTATTCCCATACTCTGCAGAAACACCAGAGAGAGTGTGCTGCTGCCCCAGACAATCAAACCTTTAATCGTAAGGCTAATGATGATTTATCGCAGCCTACGATGTGATTTTTTTTTTCCCTGGTGCTTATTCAGAATAGCCAGGTCTCTCTTTCCCTCTTGCCAATCCCCGTGCATGGCGTACGCAGTGGACTAAGGTAGCTGTGCTCATGCCTGGAGTCGCAAAACTTCCCCTCACAGCAGCGCAGCAAGCTACCATTTATTTTTAATTGCTCCCCACCGTGTAGGCCAATTACGGATGAAGCCAGCAGGGCAAGGATCACTGGCAAAGCCTTTGAAGGGAGCAGACCCAGCATTTGCTTCGCCGGAAGGCTGCCATTCACACATTTGTGCAAGAATGCAAACAATTGGACTCACTCAGTGGGATCAAGTGCTATCTAGTTCAGTCTGAACCACTTTCTAGTGCAGATGGCAGTGAGAGTGGCAGCACCGCTGAATATTATCCCCGGGGTTAGAAACTTTCCAAATGAGATTTACATTCGTGACCCTCCCCGTTTCAGCAGGAAACACCTGCTAAAGCAGCTCTAGGAAATGCCTCTCATTAGCAGCTTCTGTTTGAGCTCAGGTTTTCGTAGCCATTGGAGTTCAGCAGGCTTAAGAACTCGATCTTTTGATAATATGAAAGGGAAAATATTAGAGGATAGTAGGTACAGGCTCCGTTTTTGGCTCATGTTTCCTGCTACCTTAATTATTCCTTTAAAATCCTCGTTTGACGCATTTATTTTCCTCGCTTTTGAACCTCCCAGAAAAGAGGCTTACTGGGTAGCCTAAATAGCTGGGTCATTTCCAGGAAATCCTGGATGGAGGGTTTGCTGGGTAGATTGGAATTAGCAACCAAATATTTCGGATGCTTTGGGAAAGGAGTGAGTCTGCAAATTTGGTCAGGAGTGTTGGGAGCAGGCTGTGCTTTCCTGCTTCTGTGGAAGAGAGCTGGTATTTCTCTTCAATTCCAGTCAGAACCGGGAAATGTCTGTGTACGTAAAACCAAAAGGTAATGAGGAAAAGTAGGAAAGCAAAATGGAGTAAACCCAGTTTTACCCTGGGAAAAGTTTTGCACTGCCTCATTCCGGGATGGCTCACTCTTTCTGCAGTGGGCTTGTACGAACTGCCGGCTGTGGCTCACGCATCGGCACCGGGACTGCTCAGTGTTAGGGACACAGAGACCTGGGCTCAGGAGAGGTTTGGTGTCTCCTGACTGAATGCACATCATGCAGACGAATTTTAGTCAAAATAAGCCCTAGTTCTGTCTTTGTTCTTCTTCCGTGCATTGCACGAGGAACCTGCTGGTGTTTCTGTGCGCCAGTCCCCCAGGGAAGCCTCCCAGTTACACACTGGTCAGGATGGTGAAGGCAGCTGGTGCAGCCAGTCTTTCTGGTTAGTGACACTGTCCTTCCCTGCTGTTTGCGCATCTCAGTGATGCCAATTCAATGGTTTTCAACCTTTTTTTAAAAAATATATTTAATTTGTAAATCCCTCCATTTTTCCAGTGGAGAGGAAGACCCTATATGAGAAATGGTAGTTTATTGACAACTAGCCTTTTGTGAGTTGCTTAAGAATTCTGGCCACAGCTCATATCTGTGCACAGGGATCTTTTCTAGATAAAGATAGTCTCGAAAATACTCATTACACCTCTCGCCTGGGCATTTGTTCAGTCATCTGTCTGGGGAAGCCCTGTATGTCTAAAAAGACCGATGTCAGGTTTTAAATGCTGTTCTTTATACAGCAGCAATGGAAAAGGATGCAGCTGAATCGAGACTGCAATTCCATCGCGCCTAGGCAGGTTTAATTTCACATCTATGCCATGTAGCCTGATTTTGCACATTATAGAAAACGGATGCTCTTGTCTGTAAATCGGATTTTCCCCACAGAAACTCCTGCAAACGCTTGTGAGGCAGAAGGCCAGCGTGGCTTGGGTTATTCCCAGGTGCTCCCCACCTCCCCGGGCCCCCGCAGCGCATCCCCCTCCTCTGCTCCCCGAGCTGCACCGCCAGCGCGGTAACTGCAGCCCAGCCAGCAGAAAAGAGGAGGAATTTCCTGACCCACGCCGAGCCCCAGGAGCGCCGGCTCCCCGAGCTGCCGAGCTCTTGCTGCCGCGGCTCCGCGAGGAGACGTTGATGCTGCAGATGAGAGAAGGACTGGTGCGCTTCTACTGCTAAAAAAAAATGGAGCTTCTGGGGTTACTTTTGTTCTGATCCTGGTTTATCTCTCGCTGTGTGACTGCTTTTTAAAATTTCCCTGCATGTAGACTTCTGGGGATACTGCGGCTTTCTGTGCCACATGAAGTCATTGTGAGGATCAGTTATTGATGGCTGTTAAAGCAAGCTAGCTATTAACGTTACTAAGGGTATTTTTTTTTTGTTGTTACATTAAATGTATTTCAGCAGTACTGTAAAATTTTAATTAAATTTCATCCTTCGTGACACCAAGAAAAGCACTGTTATTTTACAAAATGTTCACATCTCTGACAGGTGTAACTTTGTCCTCATTTTTAAGCAGCTAATCATTCTATACAAAATATGTATAAAACAAATTGCTGCATTTGGTTTTTTTCCTTAGATACCTATAACATTACTATATTATAAAGATGGAAATTCTCAAACAGTCTTTTCTGGAAAGAAATGCAGCTTCTTAAAACCGCATAAATAATATCTGAAAGGAGATGTATTTGTGCTCTCCTGATAATGGAATAATATGGTGCCTATATTTTAATCTGGCATTCGGTGATTGTACAACATGGTGACATAACAGTCTTCAGATTTCAGAGCCTTGTTTTCAACATGGTAGGGAATTGTAGCGAAGGAAGAGACAAAGCTGTTCAGTGTTAGACAGGGGTTTATCTCTCCAATTGCCAGTAGTGTATGTTTTGTAAGTTAGGATATGACTGAGTATCTATTTATATGGTTGTTATAGAAATATATGTGTGTGTGGAATGCGATTTTTCAAAAGCAAGCTGGATGTGCACTCCTGTATGTAGTTAATCATTTTACTATGATGCTTATATCATGAAACCTCAACAATTGTGTTACAAAAAAACCCAATATTATGATCGTTTGTCTTGGTTTCCCCATGATTGATAAGTTCTTGGTGCATCAGTACATCAAAAGCAAGTTTGTATACTAAAACAGGAGCCTGTCATATTGGAGGAAAACAAAAACATTAGATAAAAGGAAACTGCTAACTTATATTCATGAGCACCTATCAGCATTTAATAAGACAGCATCCAATTCAGACCAAAAGCCATATCCTGCCTTGTATCAACTATGTTATCTCAGGCTGGGGATTTTACTTGTTATATTTGCTTCCCATGCTTTTGCAGTCAGAAAGTCTTTGAAAGAAAACTTCTGTTCTGATTTCTTACTGAGATGAGAATCACGTTTCAGTCGACAGAGTAGCTGGGTCTGCAGTTGCTGCAGTAGTTTGGGTATTTTTAGTAAGAGAAAAAAGCTTGTGCCTGTGGTCTAGAAAGTGCTCTATTGCTTCTCTATAGCCTGAATATTTGTGAGAGCAGCTGAAATGAGAAGGCAGAAGAGTCAGCCTACCATGACTGTCCGTGCTGCTAAAAGGGCATGCAGAAACCACACCGGGTGTTGGAGGCAAGAGGCCTTGCACCCATAACGACCGAGTCACCACTTGCTAGGGAGGGAGGAGTACAGGCAAGGGTCGGCAGGGAGAGAGGGTAACCAAGCTGCAGCAAAGCAGGTGCAGACGGAAAGAACTATCAGGCTTTGGAAACGAGTGATGGGAGGAAAGGATGGCTTTAGCTGAAACTGTGAGCTGAGACCCCGAGGACCTGGGTTCAGTATTCGCTTTGGCTTGGGCTCCCTGTGTCATAGTGGGTAAAACAACTTCAGTATTTCTGTCTTGCAGTCGCCCACGGGCACCTGAGAGGTAGCAGTGTATCTGCACGCAATACCAAATGCATGAAGAGTTACATGTAGTTGCAAATACAAGTCAAGGTGCCCCTCAAGACCATCTCTCCTTAAGATGATCATAATGTAGAAAGACTTTTGGTCAACAAGCTCCAAACACCCTAGTGTAGCTCTTTGTTTAGAGATGTTTCCCTGGGAATTTCCCCAATTTCAAGCCTCTACCCCCTTTCCCAGAAGCTGCTTTCAAAAGAGAGGTTTGTCCTGCCAGGGCACAAATATTTGCCTTTCAGTTTTCATCTGATTTCAGTATATGGGCAACACCCACTATTCAAGAAATGTATGGTTTTTGTTGCTAGAGGGATTGCTTTTCTTTCCCCTATTGACATCAATCACAGGAGCAAACATCTTCCTGACCCTGTGCTTGGGTTTCGAAGCTGCAAAAGCAGCGCTGCAAAGGAGCTAGCACCAGCCTAAGCCTGTGTTGACTCAAACAACCAGAAAGGCAGTCTTCCACCTCTGTTTTGAATCCATACTGAGGGGAGAGAGCAGAAATCTGGAATTACTGCATCTCAGTAAGTACCTGGAATAGCACAAATGAGGACGTGTGTTTCAGAGGGGATCTGGACACCTAAAGCTCCAGTTTGTTTGAGGTGTATGGATCTTTCCCGGTCATACTGAGAAGCAGTTGTACAAGGGATGGGCTCATGTCAGTGGTATGCTACAAGGACAGTCCTATAAGATTTTTTTTGTCTGTGTATTTCAAATCCCCACTTTTATCATGTAAACACTAAAATTACAAATATCTTCTCCAAAATCATTATGCCTGAAACGTTAGCAAAAATTACTTTTTTACCAAAATTATGGTGCATTTTATTCTCCTACTGTAGCCTAGTGTCTGTCTTATTAGCCCAGATTTGCATTTGATGAAACTGCATGCCACGGATTTTGTCACCAATTATCATTCTTTTCAAGGGAGGATGTTTGTGATTTGGGCTGAAATATGCTAATTACTGAAAACCATCGACACGTGAAGAACTCAGTATTTCAGCCTACTCCCCATACCACCAAGAGCAGTCAATGTGAAATACCACCTGTCAGGCACTTGCAGCAGATATGGTATACGTTCTGCGGCGTCTTATGGAGTAAGAGAGATGTGGGAAATAAAAGTGCTGGAGGATGCGATACTATTGCTTGCCTCTGCGATTTGTACACGGAGCAGCCCGGCAGCGTGGCGTGGCAGGAATTCCTCAGCTGAGTACGAAAGGCAGCATCGCAGCGAGCTGCTGAGCTCGGTAATGCTTCCCATACCAAAGGGGAAAAAGTTTGCACGGGGATTTTTTTGTTTCTTTAAAAATCCATACTTGCAAACCAGCAACTTACACACAAGAATAACAGTGAGGATTATTTTGAAAGTGCTTTAAAAAGATTGCGAGAGAAGGGGACTGCTGATTGTTCAGAGCAACGCAAAGCTGCTGCCGCCTATTCATTTCATTCATCCTAAATACCCAGTCACAGTTTAATTCCTAGATGTACTGTATGCCCTTTCGTATATAATCAGCCTAATTTGTCTTCAGCTGCAAGCAAGTGAACCAAGATTCATTTAGTTAAGCAAGCTAAGCAAAAACATTCTTTGCTCACAGATGGGTAAGCCAGCCGATATCTTAAGATAAATGAAGGGAATTTTGTTTTCTTAGCTACTGTAAGGAGTCCTACGGACAGAAGAATGACAAAACAAATTCTGTCCCTCCATGTTTTTAATTAGTTAAACAGGGAAAGACTAATAGATCTCATCCTGGAATCTGGAATCCTAATTTGCAATATTGGACGTTGTTTTGACTTCAACTGGCACTTTTAACAAATAGACTTTTCACTAGAGGTTTTCAGAAAGACCGTGTGTAATATTAGATGAGAGGTACTTAATTAATGTAGGAAAGCGCCAACAAACTATCAGCCAGCACTGACTTGTCTTGGATTTGAAATAAAAGGTATTTGCTCTCTGCTGCCTGCCTAGCAATTACCATTAAACGTGTGGATTTAGGCCAATTCTTAATGAAAAAGGGGCCAGCTCACAACAAATGTCACCCATGTTGTCTTGGGTTACGCTGATAGCGTGGTGAATGAATCAAACAAACTGCCAGCATTAAATCTGGCTGACCCCACCGCAAGCGGGGGAAGGCAGAGATCGGTTACGACCCCCCTTATCCTTGTGCCCTATCTGAGGGCACAAGGCAATAGCCAAATCTGTTTGTCACACCTCTCTCCCAGATAGCTAAAAGATTTGCAAAATAGCTGCATTAGGACATCGTGTTGTCAAAAGAGATTGTACACAGAGGAAAGTGCTGAAAATTTAAACCCTTTTAATCCCAGCGATTATGCTGAATAGTAGCAGGACTTGCTACTAAGAGAACTGTGCAACCATTTTTCAGATACGTCCTTCCTCCTGACTGCATGCAGGTGAAAGCAGATGGGGAAGGAAGAAAAGTGCACCTTTGCAGCCTCCGGCATTTTCTTGGTAGAGGAGCAAAGTTCAGGACATGTTGCAAGTGTCTCAGCCCTGTGTCTCAGTGTTGCAACCTCACAGGGTCAGAGAAAAAGTGAGCACAAACAACTCCTGCTGCTCATCTCCATCTTCCCGGGAGAAATTCAAGAAGGTGCAGGAGCAAGGGAGGATGTGTCCTGTTCTGTCCTCTGGCACCAAGGGGGCGGTCACCCCCTCTAACTTGGGCTGCAGGAGAAAGAGGCAGGGTTTGCTCTACACCCAGTGGAGAAGGAAACTTTGCAGTGAAGGGGTTAGTTTAGGAAAGGGGGGACTAGATCTCCCCAAGACTGTATAGGGAACCCAAAGATTGTAAAAACCGCAGAAATCCTGCCAGCCCTTGGTGAAAGGATTTTGCTTGTTAGAGTGCAGGGTGATTGCCTTGGGACTGGTAAGAAACCAGGGAGCTGGATCCCCCTTTTCTGTCTCCCACTCCCTATCGTCATGTACTGCCACCATGAAGGTCCACTCCCCCATTTCTCACCCCTGTGTGCCCAACAGGCAGCAGGGAGCAGGCTGGCAGCTCCCATGAGCTTCAACATACAGCAGAGGTAAAAAAACCTACTAATTCCCTGGCCTAAGGTCTCATGTCATCATCATTACCTTCCTTCTCTTCTTTTTGAACAGTTCTGCATGGCAGCTTAAGGTAAGGATTTTCTCCGCCACTGTCCTACCATCTTTCCCCCGTCCTCTCCCTGTCTCCACCTGCTCGTGGCCAGTCTCTACAAGAGACACTTTGTGCGTGTGCATATGTATTTTTCTAATTCCAGCACTGCGTAAAATGGATTTTAACCCTGCCTGGGGCCAGGTCTCCGCATGCCTTGCTGGTGGATAGAGCCTCTTCTCCATTTCCAGCTCCTTCAGATCTTTGAGCTGCTCTTGGAGCACCCAAAAGCCAAAGCGTGCCCTGTATATTGCTCCCTGGCAAGACATCAGCACTACCTGAGCCTGCTTGGAAGGGAATTCAAGGAAGTAGCGGTGGGCTGGCAGTGCACACCCCGAGAGACAGTGTGGGGAAGCTTGGCCCCAGCTCCCCGAGCAGCGACTCGTGCGATGGTTGCATCATTTTGGTCTGGCTGTTCTGCAGGACCGCTGCCTCTTTTTCTTGTCTCTCTTTTGCCTGAGTCTGTTTCTGGGATAACTGCTGAAGTTTTCTGGCGAGTCACATCACCAGCCCCAAACAAGAGCAAAGCGAACTATGGGTTCCTGCTTTGGGATGCAAAAGGGAGCTTCTGGCTCCTTGCAAGTCATTAGCTTCTGTAGGTACTCTCTGAAATCTAGAGGTCTCGTCTGTAGAAAGTCAGTGTCCCAGGAAGAGCAGCAGGTGCTTGGCACTTCTTTGTCTCCTGTCCGTTTCTTTTGGGGGTATCAGCTTGCTCTGAGGCGGGTGGGCTCTTGGAGGAGATGGTGAGCGACTCCACCTTGCTTGCAGTCCGTGGGAACTGTCTGGGCTCATCCTGAAGCAGGTCAAGGTAACTGCTTGGAAAATAAATTCTGTTTAGAGAACTTGTTATTTCTTTAGGTTAGCTGGGCACAGCAGCCAAATGAGGATTTGCCTCATAATCTTCGGAGCAGAAGTGTGGAATAAGCTGCAGTTATCTGGGAAGGGACGATCATATTTTGCACTGGCCGCTCATCGGTGTAATCACACCTTCAGTCTCGCAGCTCTCAGCTTTTCTGTGGTAGTGGTGCTCATCAAGCCTTTCTCTTCCCAACCAACTTCAGATGCACCAGGGGAGCAACCTTCGGTACCCCCCCGCAACACTGGTTGCCTCCCATTAATCCCCTCTGGCCCCCCGCCATTTGGATGGGCAAACTGCTGTTCTTTCCGATATTACCTTTTTTTTTTTTTTCCCAAAAAAAGCAATCAAACTCGTAATATATTGAATGACTTTTTCAGCTACCTGGTTGTGTGTGTAATTGAAGGAAGTGGTTAATTTTTGAGCACAGTGGGTTATTCACAGCACTAAAATTAGTTTTGCTTTTGTTAGACCAGAGATCCATTTGCCGCTAACACAGTTAAGGCACAAACCAGTATTTATATGAGAGATGAAAAATGCATTGATTGACCAAAACCTTCTGTGCCACTGAACACTGTGCAGTGATGTAACTAGCGGTGAAACAAATAACTTATCGCAGCATTGGAATTACATGCACGTAGCGGGAAATTCTCTCTTTTTTTTGTTCACAAAAGGACTTGATCACATGCCATTATTCAGAGAGTAGCTGAAATCTCTGCAGGCCTTTGCTCTGTAATCTAAAAAGCCCTTTGCTTTTTACTATCGTAGGCTTTGGCAGCTACAAGAAAATGCAAAATGATGGCTGTGCTTGTATCGATTATCATCCTAATTCTGCTTCCAGTGAAGTCCATCACAAACCTGCCACAGCCTCCCGTGGCAGTTACTTTAATGCAAATTTACTTACTTCACACTTGAAATTCTGCATTCTTGCTGCAGTTCTGCTGTGAGCAGCATTAAATTAACTGACTCCCAGAAAAAGGCTCTTGCTCGCCTATACTCCTGTTTTCTGCTGGGGGAGTGACAGGCCCCTGCCTGGAGTGGGTCCTGCAGCGCAGGGCTTTTTTCCACTTCTCCTGGTCACCTGTGAGATTCCTCCGACATACTGTGTCTTTGTGATGGATGCGCTGCCCACTGGCAATTGCTCATTTTGATGCTCTGCATGATGTCTCTGCTTCACGTCTGGCTCCTTATCTCGTTATTTATTTTATGACCTCTCTACCCATTCTGATCTTCAGTCACTCCAAATTCTCTTTGCTGCCTACTTCTCCTGCTCAGTTTGCTCAGTTAGCAGCCCTGAGTCTGTTTTTTGGGTCACAGGGAATGAACAGGCTCTGGTTGAATGCCTCCTTCTTCAGGTGGAGAAGAAGGTGATGGTTCTAAAGCTGTTCAGTGCCTTTGATCAGTTCTTTGCATTGTCCGAACGCAGTACGTATAGCCATTTAGCTTTGCCAATAGGGCACCTTCAGCAATAGCTTTAATTCAGTCTGTACAAGAGGAGGTTACAAGGCCATGGCTTTATCCAGAGTCTATTTTAGGTTTGTGGGTTGGGTGGAGAAACAGAAATTGAGCAGTTTCTACCATCTCTTTAAGAGCTGCAGCATAAACCTAGATGACCCTGATGCTGTGTTAGGCAGAGGAGCCAGCACCAGGGAAGATTCACCACCTTCCAGCTGCTCTATCCGTGTCTGCCTGGAGCAGAGCCTCTGGACAATAACCCTTGAATTACCTGCTTCTGCTGTGAGCCTGGGCAAGGTTAGGACCCCGATTTAACCTCATATTAGATCTTAGGTGCCTCTATGCACCCACTTTTTGTATACTGGAATTGGCAACCTATGCTACTTAAAACCTGGCTGTTACTTCTGCCTGCAATTCACCAGCTGGCTGTCAATGCAACATGCAGATTCTGCAGAGAGCTGCTAAGGGAAGATGCAGAGCAATATATCATAGGTGACTTGGTTTTCCTTTCAGAGAAATCTCTCTGCCATAGAAGAACTGGAATGCTTCAAAGCATCATTTACAAATGTTAGTATGGAGAATGCTGGGTATCAAGTGGGGGCAGGCATCCAGATAAGTCTTCAGAAAATGTCTGTCCCAAAAGTGGAGAAGGCTCGTATTTGTGTTTTAGTATCTGCCTGTTGCAAATAAATAAGTATGTTAAAGATCTCCAGCTAAATATCAGCAAGTTATGCCTAGCCCTACAAAATCTTAGAGACTCCATGACTGGTTTGGGGGAGGACTGTGCAAGCGCATCTGGTAAGACTGTTCAAAACTGTGACCTTGCAATGGGCCTCTGGTTCCCTGGGTCAAGTCCGTACCACACGGGCTTGGTAGATGTAACCGAAGATGAGGACTGTTCATATAGCTGGTCTTTTCATGGCCCATATGTGAATGGACCTGATCCCATACATCAAAGCTCCAATGGTCCTCTCCACAGAAATCCTCTGTACTCTCACACTGATGGGATGTGGCTATACTCCGGATAATTCTTTTACCTTTTGCTGAAGAAGTTGTGAACCGGAGCCGAGGTGATCGTGTTGCCTCCTGGGAGCTTCCTGGGTGACTGGAGCAAAGAGCAAGGCTTGGGAGGAGTTTAGAAATGATGCTCGTGCAGAGACTTTACTTCGCCACATCTCCTCCAGTCTGGGAACAAAGACCACTGGTTAGTTAGGCTGGATGCAGCTCTGTAGTAGGAGTTGTGCTAAAAAACAGTTTAAACAGGGAGAACACAGGGCATAATTTACACCAAACCATTTTTATCTCCTATGATGGTAGGCTCAATCATCCTGCAAAACAGAGCTTCCAACTTTGCAGGTTCAGAAGCAGAGCCCCGTGAAGACCCAGAATACAGCTGGTTTGCACCCTGGACTGGTCCCACTGTGTGTTACACCAGTGCACACTGACACGCACTTCATGGTAGTCTACGAAAACTAACCTAGAGGTGTCTTTTCCTTCCTATCCCCTTATTCTCCCCTTGCAGGTGATCAAATACACATATTCATTTGACAAGACACTGCTTAAATCTGACAAGAGAAAAGAGAGTTTGAGAGCGGGTACCAGCCTTACTGGGGTAAGTTACAGGCAGCTTCTGGTCGGTGGCTGAGCCCTGGGGACTGCAGAAGGGTTATGATGCCTCGCAGTAGGGCTCCGTCCCTGCAGACAACCAGGAAAAGAGGAGGGATGCGCACATGGACGTATGAAACTTGGTGCCTCCATGATCAGGCTGGGGAGTTTTTCACAGGGATGTGTGGCTAAGAAGTTGTACTGAATCCATCCATGCTTACATCTGTTGCAAATGAGTGACTATTTGAAGCACTCGGTGAAATATAATCCCTGATTTTTTTTCCCCACCCATCATGAAATAAAATTAACGAAGTGGCAAAAGACACCAGATGAAATACATGGAAAAGACATGGCCACTGGCTGCCCACACTAAGGAACGAGCACTGGTCCCCAGTTCCTGCTCAGCTGAGATGTCTACAGGCTTGCAGTTGAGCACTGTAGAAACTACGGATGCTTCTGTGGTGGCTCGCTAGGCAGCACGTTTTATTCCTCTCTGAAAATGGGCCACTGAATTCACTCTTACTTGGCAATTGCTCATAGGCAGGAAATTTAATCTCAGAGAACAAACTCCCGGTGGTGAGTTTTTCCCCCTTCCCAAAGCAGTGTGCTTGAGGACCAGCGTCACAGCCCTCTCTTCCCCAAAGCTCAGGCACTGACCCGTCCGTAGAGGCTGAGGCTGGAAGCGCAGCTGATCATCTGTTAAGTCTACAGAAACTTTTTGTGGTTGAGACTTTTAGGTTCTGTTCAGCTGACAAACAGGAGTTATTCGAAACTCATTTGCATTGCAAGTGTGCATTAAAATGCATAAGGCGTGTAACGCTGGGGCTGGTGGAAGAAAAATGCGTGCAATTTGTGGAAACTGTGGATTGTTATGACTCCTGAATTGGCATATTTATATGCTTCATTGTTCTTAGATTTGGGATTTTCTGTTTGTCAAATCCAGCGTGTGTGACATACATACCATGACAGACTTTGCTTTTCTTTCACTGAAGACCTTTCAATGCAACCAATGTCACAGCATTGGTTTTTAAAGAAATGACTATTGGGTCGTAGGCTAGATGACCCAAGAGTGATCCCATCCAGCCTGAATCATTCTTTTCCAGGAATACACTTGCCAAGCTGAGATATTTCTTGAGAATTCAGCGCACTACGAATCACAGTTGGGGAATGAACACAAATCCTCTGTGATGTCTCCAACTGAGACAGTATTTTTAATCCTCCTTTCTCAGTTGTCTAAACGCGTAAAATTGAAGGCAAGATTAAGACCTGTTATGCAAAGGATCAAAAAATGTTTCTTGAGACATAACATTAAGAGGTGTTTTTTGATTTGAGGATCCCAAATGTTTTCCAGCGGAGGTGCAGAGGCTTTGGAAATGTAATATATGCAGACATGTACTGAATAACAGACAAGCTCATTTATCTTAGTCCTCTTTTGCAGGACACTTGCAGGAACTTCATAGATCTTGCAAAAGCTTCAGACTCTTGCAGGTGGAAGAATCACTGGTGTTAAGAGAACAGACTTTAAACTCTTAAACACTTTTCATATGCTGTTGTATGGGACCAAAAAGTCGTAATATGTCACAGCATGTAAAAATGTTATGTCACCCCAGAACGACGCAGAGCAGCCTCACCGTTACCTCCATGAGCTCTGCAGACCTCCACTGTTCAAACGTGCCTGTTGCAAGTCACCTGGGTCACTGTCAAGACTCAAACCACGAGGCCATGAGGTGGGTTACAACGCACGCCTCTAGTCCTGTACAGAGAATGAGTTTATTGGCAGCATGAGAGAAGCGTCAGTGGAAAAGAAGAAAGAAATTTAACATCTTGTATTTTTTATCCTACAGGCAATGGGAGAAGCTGCCGAAGCAAGGATCGATTGACTGCTGCTGCTGCTGTCTAATGCTGGACTTGGACTTCAGTAGGCAGGAATGTGGTAGGTGCAGGGAAGCTGCGGAGGGATGGGGAAAAGAGGGAGCCAGGGAAGTCCCTTTTGTTCAGAGCTGCTCTGAGTGAACGGCCAGAAAACTGGCGTCCTCTGGTGTGACAGAGGTGGCGACAGAAAAGCCCCATTTCTCATGAGGGATAATACAAAGAGAAGTTGTACAGCTTCAGGCGAGAACAAGCTATCCCTGAAAAAAACAGGGAAAAATACAGTATATTTTTAATGTTTGTGTGGCACTTTGAAGCTGGAAATTGTTATGAGTGCTAAATATTGTGTTCCCTAATGTGTAAAACGGTGACTAATACTATTACATTCTGTCATACAGAAGCCCTTGGGATGCAGATTCAAAAAGCTACAATAAATAACCATAAAATAAAAAAAAAAGAAAAAGGAGGAGAACAAAACCTTTCTTCCCCTTTTAGTGTGAATGTGCTGATTGACAGCAGACTTGCAGAGACATTTCTCCCCGCTCGGGCTGCAGAGCCCAGACCCAGCTCAGGGAGAAGAGGGGTGCTTACTGATGGGGTAGTGAGAAAATGGGTCTGGCCGGCTGCCGCCTCGCAGAGCAGCCGTGGATGGGCACTGCCCGACAGCAGGTACCCTCAGTCTGTGCAGAACCAACGGTTACAGATCCGACTCTTTTCCCCTCATCCGTTTTGAGCCCGTGAACATAAGCAGCCACGCTGCCTGAGCCGTACGCCTCCGAGCCGTTAATGCAAACGGCGTGGCTCTCGGTGGCTTTTTGAGAGCCCATCGGCAGCTTTTCCTACAATAGCTCTGCTTCAAAACTGCTGCTTGGGGAAAGTGGCATCTCGCTGCCACCCACTCTCGCGACTCCCGCTGGACACCACCAGCGCTCTGCAGTCAAGGATATGGCCCTCCTTCCTCCTACACTTTGCCTGCATCAATTTTTTCCCCTGAGTTTTTGCATCATTTGTGTGTGCTGTTGTCAAATGAAATTACTGATGGTACTCAGTAAGGGCGGGGGGAAGCAGGATTGTGCCTGACCAGATTGCTTGCTGCGGTGAGATGACCATAGTACCCTTGTAGCCAAACTGGTGAGATGTGATTTGGTTGTGAGGGGGTCACTTCTGGGGCTGGTACAGTTTAATATTTTTACCAGTGAGCTGGGTGAGGGGACAGAGAACACCTGCGACGTGTTCCCGATGGCACCCTGGCAGCTGTCAATCTTTACAGGCTCTGCCGCGGGGATGGTCCCAGCTCAGCCACCTCTGATGCCCCACGCCACTGGTGATGCCTTGCTGAAGCCCCAAACTGGCTGCAGCCACGGACGTCCCTGTGGGTCCCGCCGGTCATCGCTGCCAGCTCTGCAGAGGGGCAGGGTGCTGGAGGCAACACGTGGTGGGAAAACCCCACCCAGTAAGAGAGAAAAAAAAGCCATGGGATTGTTTCCCTAAATCCACATATAATAAGCGGAGCTTGATGAAATGTGCTGGGTGAGTGCATCTTGCATGCGGCTGTTTCTAGGGGAGTGATTTTTTTTCTTTTTGCTTTTAATTAGCCAGGCTTAAATTAGCAGCATCTACTGTTGATATTCCTCCGTGAACAGCTAGAACACTTTCAATCAGGAGCCTTATTAATATGCAAAAAAGTGATTTGTTTTGATTTCAATCTGGAAGGGTTCCCCCCCCCCAAGTTTCCATTTCAGTATCTTTTGCTTTAAACGAAGGTGAAATTACTGTGTTGTGGCCATATAAGAGAGCTCAAGTTAGCTGGGGAAAGAGGAAAGACTTGATGGAGAGTTTCAGAAACTCCCATCTGGGTTGGTTGTATTTTACTACATGGAAACAACACCCTGCTGTAGGATAGCGGGAGACTCACCGAGGCTCCCTCACAGGGTAATTAAAATGAACACAAGATAACTTTTTTTGCTTCCCAAAGGCACTGGGACTCTTCTCAGCTATCTCCTCCCCTCCCAACCTACAGTTTTGGACTGGAGGAAGGTAGAAGTTTTTTATTCCTTAATTTCTGAATCACTTCACCAGTATATTTGTATTATTACATTCATACTGCAGATGACTGATGCTGGTCTGTGCATAGAAACTTGGCCCCAGTGAGCCTCAGCATGGCGGAGTGTTTAATTCGGTCTTGCTAAGAACATCAGGTCCAAGGTCTGTTTCCTTGCTATGAGGTTTTGGGGCTGATGTGGCAGCAAACTTAACTTGTTCACTTCTCTAATTTGGAAGTCTTTGGAGAGGTGAGGACATCGAGATTGAAACTGGGCCAAAATGGCGATGCGGGTGGTTGAGACCCAGTTAGGGGCTGTAGAGCATCAGAGGTCTCCTCCCTGCCTTGCAACAGGGCAGCGGGATTTCGTCAGCATAAGCTCTGTCCCTGTCTGTAGACCATGAGCTCTTTAAATTCGTTTCTGTGAGACAGCAAGATGGGGATGGTTGGGGCTTTTTATTATTACTTTTTTATTATTATGAGTATTTAGAAAACTCTGCTGTGTGTCATAACCCCACTGCGTTATGTGCGATGCATATATGGAGAAAGCTGGGGAAATGCTGAAAGAAAATCTGAAAGTGGCCGAATTTCTTGGCCTTTTAAGCCCCCTCGGCACATCAGGAGTGGCAGGAGGAGAGAGCTGTGCCTGCCCGCCCTGTGCCCTTGCAGGAGCCACTCAGGGCACCCAGACCCTTGCCACTGTGCTGGGGGGGGAGGCTGGGGTGGGCAGAAGTTTTGCTCTCCCCCACTTAATGCTGATTTTTATAGGAAAAATTTCATTTTGAAGTGGTTTGGATTTTTTTTTTCCCTTTGAGAAAATCCTGAAGTTTGTCACTGTTAATCTGGGTTATGTTCAATAATAGAGTGTCTGACTTTTTCAATTAAACTGTTTCCAAATATGGATTTTTCCTTCTATGAATGTATGGGGAAAAGTCAATTTCTTTTCCTGACCAGATCTAACTATGAGACTCGGTGATTCCATTTATGTGCTTAAATTAGAAGAAGAGACCTGATTCTTCAAATGTAGGTTAAACTGATTGATGTCGGGTTTGAACCAAGCAGGTTGCTAAAAGCAGTGATTTACACAGCATAAATCATCTGGTCCAGCACTATTTGCCTTAGGCCGGTTGTGTAATTACAAGTATTGAGTAACAGGAGCTCCTCATGCCTTATCTGATGTTCATACCACCTCCCGAGCCAGGTACACCTCCCAGCTGGGGATGTGGGGATATAAATTCAAGAAGAGAAAGGAGGTTATCCCATGTTGGAGTGAGAAGAGGACCTTAGCTGGGGATAAGCTCCCCATGCTCCCCAAGCAAGGGGTGATGCCTTCAGCTGGGGACCTGCCTGCGAGGCCACGAGCCAGGCAGAAGGTCAGTCACCAAAGTGAGGTTTTGAATCATAGAATCATAGAATTGTTAAGGTTGGAAAAGACCCTTAAGATCAAGTCCAACCGTTAACCTATCACCGCCAAGTCCGCCACTAAACCATGTCCTCAGAGTAACCTGGAGGCAGGACTGATGGGGCAGACAGATGGACAGAGGCTGTCGGACCAGCAGATAGGGAGCATGCTGGGGTGCTACAGCCCTGGCTGTGGTCTGTGCTCGGGGACCACATCATCTCCAAAAAGCCTGTGAAGAAAGGGACTTGGATTCCCAAATATTGCCCTCAAAAGGAAGAGTCTTGTGACTGAGGGGGATAACAGCAATGCCTCTGAGTGACATTTGCTTCTGTGGGTTGGAAGGACAGACTTTTGATGTGCGTTTTCAGTGTGCCTTTCTTTGACTGCAATTCCTCCTGTCTCCGGGGAATCGGAGCCCCACGTGTCCCCGGAAATTAAAACAAAAACTGGCTTCAGTGGTATTTCCTGAAACGCGTTTTCATCTCATTGAATCTGTCCTAACAGCAGCCCCGAAGCATCCAAGATTTCATTTTCATCTAGTAGTGATCAAAAGTAACATCAGCAAGGAATAAATAAAGCCATGCTGCAGGGATATTAATTCACATGACAAGGCAGTGCAGTTTGCTTTATTAAAAAAGAAAGCTCATGTGAGGGTTTTCTTGGTCACTGAGTGTTTCAGTTGCTACGAAACATCTGTATTTTGCAATCTGGTATTTTTCTGGGTCTTGGCTTTGAGGGAATAAGTCTTCAGCTCCTGTGAATGAAGCTGCAGCCCTGGTGAAGGTGCCTGAATTTGTGAGGTGCCTGGGACACGGGCAGCCCAGGGCAGGGGCTGAGCAGGGAGCTCGGCTGCACCGTGCCGGAGGCATCTGTGTTAACGGTTGGAAAGCCGCTTGCTCATCTTGGCAGGGATGGCGAGGCTTTTTGGTGAACATCTCCCTTTTCCCCAGCACAAATATAACTACTCCGTTTACAAAGGGAACCCCTCCCTCCCCAACTAGGTGGGCTTCCTTTCACATGGGTTAAAACAAGCCAACTCCAGCCAAAGCTGCCCACGACTGCGCCACCCGTTGCAGTCCAAAGCACGGAAGGCTCATTTTGGCTGCCCCAGCCCTGGGTTATTCTTGCCTCAGCACCAGGGCATGCACCACCTCCCACTGCAGGCAGCTGCCTGCACGCTCACCGCCGCATTGCCGGGAGAGGGGGATTTCTAGGTTACTTTTTGCTGACAGTAGACACTTCTCCCTCATGACAGGATGACTGATGCTGTTCCCTTGGTACGTGCTGTTGGGAGCAGTCGCCAGCTCCGCTTCCCTTACGTTGTCATTAAGCAGCAAAGGCACTGCCATTTTGAATTCCAGGCTTGAAGACAGTATGCTTTTAATTCAAGTAATGAAACTAGAAGGGCTTTTTCAGCAATGCAGCCGCCAGAATGCGATTCAATACTTTTGGGTTTAGGCTAGCTGAAAGTGGGAAGAGATCAAAAACCATTCCTGGAGGAAAAGAGCTGTTTCCTCTCACCAGAGAGTCATCGCACACTGCAGCTGACGTGGGAGATGCTGCCATTGTGTGATGGGTCTCTCTGGAGGTCCCTACGGTAGAACAACAACAGAAGTTTATTTGGGACAATAAAATAATAAACTGGATATGTTGAAATCTAGGTGAAGGGAGAGGTTATGGAGTGTGGGAGCACTTTCCCTGGAAACACCCTGCGGATGTGCGGCAGTTCCCAGGGCACGTGGGGATTTTTGTTCTCCAAGAGTCTTTTGCAGTGTATCTCCAGAGTTGGGGTAAGTGCTGGCCTATGTGGCTGTTACTACAGAAACCAGTACTTTTACATCATAAAAAATAGTCATGTAAAACCCCTGTAGGTTGTCAGTGCTAAAGCCTTTTGCCATTTGGCGAGGAATACAGCCAGCTATCGGGCGTGCGGAGAGAGCAGTGCCTTTTCCAGAAGACCATCCCTCTTTTCGTCAGCTGAGGGTGGTGGGCACCTATGTGTGTTTCGGCCATCAGGGGAGGCTTTGGAGAGGGGAGTAGCTGGGTGGGAGCCCATCACTGCCCTCCTCCTGCCTCGCTGCCTTTCCTGGCCTGCCCAAGGACTTTCTACGCCAGCTCACAAGGCTTGTTTTCTGACATGATCTAACTGCTCCTCGCTATCGTAATGGGTGTGAGCTACAGGAATTTCTCAGCGTCTCCTGCAGAAACGTGCTTCAGCAGGGAAGGGTAAAACCAGCACAAAAAGTGCTGCCTCCTCAGACCTCTACCTGATCTGGCGTCTCTGTGGCTATGAAATTCAGCCAGAGCTTTGGAAATGAAATGTAATTTGCAGTGTTATCAGCTGCTTCATTCCACAGCTGCTGTTCACACGGAGGAGCTGCCGTCTCTTCTTGAGAGCCCAGGGACATGGTGTGCTACCGCAGCTACACATCCCAAATGGCAAGGAGGCCACGGTGGAAGGAGTTCGGGGCATGAGACCCCTGTGCCAAGGAAGGAATTAAAATACAGGTTTAGTCCTCTTAATAACCACTTCACTAAAGGCACACAGGGGACAATATATTCAGATGTTGAGTTTTGATATATGCCAAAGAGTTCTCCTTTAGATTTGGGCTTTTCTTGCCAAACCACTGAAATTTTTAGCTCAATCATTGAGATGCCACTTACTCAAAATACTAATACACCTCAGGTCTCTTCCCGTTTCTGCTCTTCTGTGCTCTTCCAGCCCAGAAACAAACCAGCCCATCCCCATCCCCTGCCCTGGGCTCTGCGGATGGAGCAGTGGCGGGGACAAAGCTGCGGTGGCACAGGGATGGGCGCCTGGTCCCAGCCTCCCTCCTGGCCCCTGGCACAGTGCCCATGTCCCCCTGGGAGCAGAGGAGTTTTCCTGGCATGAAGCGGGCATCGGAGAGCCGCCGACTGGGCTGTTTTGCACATCTTTTTCAAAATGGTGTCTGTGGCAGTGAGAGGTGGATGCACTAAGCTTGCACGTGTAGGCGGCTCCTTCCTGCTAAGGCATGGTTGGAGGACTAGATCTAATCAAATGCAACATAAAACCTCATTTATTGAGGCACACGTAGTTAGTCTTGTTAAAGAACAGAGGCAACTGTTTGTCAAAGAAGCATTATAATTTTTGGAATTTCCTATATAAATAAAGACGAGGAGTATGACACAGCAAAGTCTCCATTGCTTTGGCTTTTAAGCAGGGAGAATCTCCTTAGAGGATGGGTTGTAAAACTTCCCTGAGTAGTTTATGTGATCTTCAGAGACTGCTTACTCTTTTCTGTTGTTTACATCAACCTTTGAGTGAAATGGTTATTTAGCCTTACTTTGTGATTTTTATGTTCCTTGTGGTGCCACTTCATTGCACAATGGGGATGTTTTGGCCCCTTTTTATGGGCATGCTTGAGGCCTGACTATATACTGGGAAGACTCCGTTTTTTTTTTTAAAATACATATCTAATGTATATACTTGCATTTGTGAACTGTAAAAATTGCTGTCAACCATTTACTACAGGGCGACAAAGCTGGGCATCACCAGGCACGCTGCACTGCAGAGCAATCACCTTACGGCAACGCGTATGGGGCTACAGAAATCAAGTGCTGAAGGAGCACAACGTCTGTGCTGCCCAAGACCTCCATTTCACATCTGCCTCGACCACAGCAAGATAATCGTCCTCTCAGCACTGTCAGCTGAGCGGCGCTTGCTCTGCGGCTCGTGGCTTTGGCACTGCCGTGCCTGCTGCTAGGGCTGGTGGGGTGGGCGGCTGTGGCAAGGCAGACAGGCCTCACGGGCAGCACGTCTGCTGCAGGGACACCGTCCCCTTCCCTCCCAACTCCTTTTTGTTTGTTCATTTTGCCTTTTTTTCTGTTTTCCTGCTTTCTTTGCCACCCACCATCTTATTGCCACATACTGGATAAAGCACAAGTCCTACAGAAGTGATTTCAAAGTACCAAGCACAGAATAAACAGATGGGAGTTTCAGAGGTTATTTAATCTGATCAGCCTTCCTATCAAAATCCTGCTTTGGTTTTTAAAACAGTAGCTGTGAAGAAGCCCCTTTTCTTCCTCCTTGGCGTCACCTCTTGCTCACTGTGTAAAGATGCCTGAAGACTCTTTCTGTATTTTCTCTCTCCTATTGAGATGCTGTTATAGCACTGAAATAAAACCTGACTCGGGTTTGCGGGTACCAAAAATTCAGTCCCACCTACTGTTTGCTTTGCAATGCTGCCTGAAATAGCATTTTAATTTCATATTAGTCGTTTGCAAAAGAGGAAGGCCAATTAAAGAGATGAAAAGGAAATCTGCTAATGGCACTTTTCATGAGGAACCCCACGATAACAAAGCAGCGTGCATGCGAACACAGAGAGTGAGAGATGCCGAGCCCTACTGTGCCTGTCAGCTTGGCTTTTGCACGCAGGGGAAAGAGAACAAAATTTACAAGGACGCTACTCTCTGAAGTGCTACACGCACTGCTGGCGAGCCCGGGAAAGAAACAAAGACAGCCATTCAAAATAATTGAAGAACATCTGTAGTACTAAGTGGATGTGCTGAGAAAAGAAACCCATCAGATTTAGATTTTAAAGGGTTCAAGGGTGAAACGAAATATTACTTGCTTAAATATAAAAAGCACTTTTGGACTAACAACCCCTTAAAAGTAAAAAAACTCACAAGAGATTACAGCCCAGCATTTCAGCTTTGATAGACTTTGCTCTTTTTTTCCCCCACCGCTGAGCACAGTGTTTTATTAAGATTATAAAATTAGGCCTTTCAACAATCCTAATGGGGTATTTTTAGGGGGGGTAAACTACCATTTTTGATAATAGTACGCAAGTAGGAGAAAGGATCTGGAAAGCACCAGAAAGCTCTCCAGGCGTACCCGCCGACTGCAAGGGCCTCCTGCTTTGGGGGCTACCCAGGAACCCAGCAAGCCCCTGGTTTTCCAGCTCAGCAGCCAGAACTGGGATTGACGCGAACACGAACTGTAAGCGCTCATTTAAGAATAACACTGACACAAATTTAAAACCCATATTGAACGATTTATTTTGTGCATTCACCTTTCACCGCGGCACATGCTAACATCGAGTACTTCTAACTGCCGAAGGGAGCAAACAGAAATTGCTTCCATCACCCAACGCTGACGGTCGGCTATTCAGCCTGTGATCCACCCCACAAAACGACATGATCAGGCTCCTTAATGACAAGCAGGAGTGCTTGATTTTCAGCAGCAGTGCTACATTATGGCATGCATTAAGTTGCTAGGAAATCACTTTAGAAGAGCATAAAGTGTGATGGATTCAAGTTAGAAACAGGGAGTACAATAAATGCCCCAAAGGTACCTCTGAAGTGTGACGTTCCTGAGAAATTCTTTAACAATGGGAACTCAAAATGGCCTGTCTCCACATACCACACTCAGAGAAGTATGGAGATAGTCTATCAGGTCACCCACCAGCAGATATTAAGCATTAACCTATTTCAAATGTTATGTGTATTTACTGACAGAAGCCGAATAGGTCAAATGAGTTTCTGGTTCACAATAAAAGATGAAATAGTGGTTTTTTTCTATATATGAATAGCTTCTCATGTAAATCAGTGTGTGTGTGCAAAGGTTATTGGGGCTATTTCATTGTTGCCTCCTCTGTCTAAAGAATTGTGTATTTTACCCCATGAAACAAACTCTGGAGTGAAAGGTATCAAGCTTTAACACAAGGTTATAATGAACAATGAGACTGCCACACAGAACATACAGTTTGTGTTAGCAGAGAGCACGTTTAATAAAACAGACTTCTTGCATGTTGGGTTGACAAATTTCTACTCCTCCTTGCCATAGTGCCTGAACTAGAAACACGGTCTTGCTTTTCTTCTAATCAATGAAAAAAAGGCAATGCTAGCCTGCATCAACAGGTTGCCCTCTCCTAATGTATGAGTGAGCTTCCCATACATCTCTTATGTTGTTCATGGTGTCGGTTGTGGACTTTTTGCTATGAAAGGAATTCAGGGTTACTTCTGTAGGAAGCCCATCTGAACAGAAATATTAGGATGGGTCTAATATAACCACCTTTGTCTCTTCATGTGCAATTCCAGCTGTCCCAAGCTATTTCTGATCTTGTGTATATCCTGACTCTACCCTATGTCCATCTCCCTGCCAGCAATCATACATCCAGGATAGGATTTAAGTCATTTTTACTGCTGGCTTCAATCAGATGAGTTAGGATAACAAGGAAAACTTTCAAAAAATCCCTCATCAGTTCTATGTTACCTTGACTGTTTGCTCTCTGCATTTCTTCACTTTTTGCTTTAGACGTATCCAGTGGTTTATGCCATACAAGAGAACAGCCAGCCAACACCTAAGAGCATATAGCCAGTCTATATTGCAGGGTGGGAGCAAGGGAAAACCCACCAGAGTTGGGAAAACCCATCAGAGAAAACACCATCCTGAGTCCAAGAGCAGATGGCTCTTGATGAACAGCATTTCAGTTTGGCTTACGGGATCGTATATGTGCATCAGCTTTGTGCTGACCTCCATGAACACGACCTAGTTTCGCATGGAAAGCACTCTGCTGTAACCCGCTCCCCTCAAACTAACATCACGCTGGTGTTACGGTACGAGGGAGGAGGCAGGGAAGAGCTTGTAGATCAGACCTGAAACACATGGCACGTGTTACAGGGCCACTCTGGACAGGGTGGGTTGGAGTGTGCTTTGCTGTCCCTCTACACCTAATAATTTATGAGGCGTTGCTTAAGCAATGCAAAATCAAGCATTTTCTCTATTTTAAGGACAGCAGCTGTTGGTGCCGCTCCTGGACAACTCTACTGTTTATTTTTGGTGCTTTTTCATTCATTACAACACACCTAGGGCTGTTTTAGTGTCATTTCCAAGGAGTCTGGCTTCTTTCCTGGTATATACAGCATCTTTTACAGGTAACATGTCTATGCGTCTAGATAGGGAAGGGATCAGGACTAGTCACAGGCAAGGACCACAGACACGACTGTCGGGGAGAACTACACATTGGAGCATGCAGAGGTGCTTTTTTTTTCCATTATTTTCCATGGCTTAATAAAAGTTACCCGTTCCTTAACATTCACGTGGCATGCAAACAGGCAGGGACCGCGCGGCTGACAGCACTGCCCTGCACTGCACAGCAAGGCAGGGTCTCGGGGCCAGACCCACAGAGATATTTAGGGGCCTAACTTCTATTTCAGACTTCAGTGGGAGGCTGGTGCCTAAATAGGAGTTGAGCACCTGATTACCTTTGCAGGTCTGGGCTCGCGTGGAGGCAGCCAGGAGGTGCTCCGCGTCCCCTGCCTGCCCATGGGAACCTCCGCTCCTCTCCGGCTGGCGGTCGAACCGTGGTGCGGTGCGACCCTGGTGTTGTGAAGTAGCCGTTCTCCGACTGGTGACGGCCTGATTCACAACACCAGCTGCTGCACGGCACCCGAGGGAGTGCCCCGGCCGGGCTCCCCACTGTCGGGCTCTTCCACTCTCTGCCCTCCTCTGGGGTCCGTCTTCCATCCTGCCACGTGCTGGAAAGCAAAGTGACAGAGTTAGGTCCATTGATCCCACAGGTTATATACCCCTGCCTGTTTAAAATATGAAAGTGTGAAGGGTGTACGTCTCCAAGGGAAAAAAAAAAAGGCACACTCGCTCTGCATTCAAGATCTACTGCTTCGTAGAGGTGGGCACTGCAGCACGATGCTGGTAATGTGTAGAGCCGCGCTCCTGCTGTTCATTTCCTGCGCTCATCTCAGGAGGGCTGGAGGCTTGCAGGCGGGGGAAGCAACCTAGAAACTCAGCCAAGCCCTCAGAGACACGGGAGAAACAGGAGGCTTTTTCACAGATCCTGGGGTGTTGTCAGAAGGAGAGCGGTGCCCCAGGGACCGCGTGGCTTCCCGAGCGCGCCGCCGCCATTAGCCCTCACGCCTGCACCCCGTCCGCTCCTCCGCGGGGGGTGGGACACCAGTGTGTGCGCGGTTTGTTCCCGGAAGCTGCCCAGTGTGTTGGCATTCAGGAAGGTGCCCCCACCCCACAGAAGTCCTGCTGGGACCCATGAACTTCCCAGTACGCAGCCCTCCGTTCCCCTCCAGTACCCATCCCCCAGGAGCCCGCAGAAGCTGAGGGACACAACCTGCTGCTGACCAGGAAAGCTGATCTTTTAAAATCACGCAGGGAGTTACAGATTCTGGGGCTTTCGTATTGCTCAAGGGAAAAAAATCTCCCTCGCCTGCGGAGGGCTGACGCTGGTGAGCACGCTGACCATCGCAGCCTGCACGCAGCGTCTATCTCGGGCAGCGCGAGAGTTCAGTGCTGCAATCCTGCAGCACTACAGGAATGGCCTTGGGGAGAGCATGGCTCTAGGTGGTCCTGCAGCTTTTCAAGCACACAAAAAAACGTAGAAACAGACACGCGCTTCTCCCTGATTCCCCTCAAAATGCTACATGGGTGGTACAAGAACTTGCTTGGCATGGTCGGGTAGTGCTTAAGGGGTTACCAACAACTCCTTATTGGGCCAATTCATCTAGGCACATGTGAAAAATAAGTAAATAATAAACTTCACCCTGTGTATTACAGACTTTCCTCAGCAACCAAAATCCAAAAGAAAGCAAAGTTTGTGTGAATCAGCTCGGGACCATCCCTGGGATGAGGACCCATTGCGGGAGTCCTTAAGCAACCTGGACAGAAAGACAGCGATGTGAAGCCTAGCAAACCTCCAGGGAGAAACTGCTGGTTTTTAATAGTTCTCCTGAAATGGGTTAGATGTGGAGGCAAAACTTCCAACCCTGCTGACGAAGAAAGTGTCCGCCCCATCCATGCCCACGGCCCAATTTAATCCAAAGGAAACTTCATGCGTTGTCCTTCCCCTGCAGAGAAGGGAGACGTGGTCACGTTTAGTGCCTGGGCAGAAGAGCAATTAACACACGCACTAGCAGAAGATACCCCAGAGAGACAGGCTATGCGATTTAGTTGCTGTAGGAAATGGAGCTAAATTTCTTGACACCTGTGCACGCTTGTGAAGTCTCAGTCATGTTGTACTAACAGAGCTTTTATTTGAAGAGTGGTTTCTGGAATTTTCACACGTTGAAAAAACCAATGTATTTATATTTTATGCGTATCTATTATTCAGCCTTCAACCCTGAAAGCCGAACTTGTGTTGCGGCGGGTGCTGATCAATGGTGACACGATAATGCCGGATGAAGGTGACTCGTCTCCCCCGAGCAGATCTTTCCCCGCGTGTGGTGGCACTGAGCACACTTGACGAAGCACATTGTGTCACACACGGAGTAATGCCAAATACTTTTTGTACGTTCTCTGTTCCCTGGGAACACTGAAGTCTGCCACTAGTACTGTGGGTGGGAAAAGAAAAACAAATGATATGAGCCTTTTTCAAGGTTGTTTAAATCCTTCTGAAACCTTTCATGCAATCTGCGCCGAAGTGTATCAGACTACTTAAAAAAAGCTGGCTACTGTATATGCATTGCTTGCTCCCCGAAGAAGCCAATTTAAAAGCCTTTTCAAGTAAAACACAGTATTATATGTTGTACGAGTGAGAAATGAACACTTAATCTAAGACTTTCTTTCCCCTTAATGTACCCGAGATGGAGGTTGGTTTTCTGCTTCTTTATCCCCTTGGTCAAATAGTCCGACGTAGCCTTAGAGTATGTCTGAGCTGAAATTTGAATATTCTCCCATTTTTACTTAGCATGATTTCATTCATTCATCTATTGACAATAGGTTTCCTGTTCTTTAATGCTACATGGTTTGAAAGCTTTCTTATGATTTCAGCTAGGTTACGCATATATAAGTGTACAATCTCCTAAACGGCTGAGTAACCAGCAGCTAGGGAACTGCATTCCCCCGTGCTGTCCGGCCGGGTCTAGAAACCCTGAGGAAAACCACCAAAACCAAATATTTACATTAGGATGACACTAGTGCATGATGAGAAGAATCTCATCTCCTATAAATAGGAAAATAAACTTCTCAGTTTGGGGAAAAAAAAACAACACAAAAAAACCCCAATAACACAGATAATCCTGCCTAGGAATTAGCATTTTTTTAAATATATTTAGAAACAGGAAAGTGTAACGAGAAACTGTGCCAACAAGCTGGTTTTTGGATGTTGAGTTTCCAGGTGGTGAGCAGGACTCGGGCGCCAAGTCAGCGCAGGACCTGGGACATCAACTGCAACCCCACCCCGCAAGGTTATTACCGCCCTTAATATCCCATGCAAACAGATTTCCTTGCTTTGGTCACAGCAGTCTATTAATTCAGCCCTCTTGTCTGGTACATCTTTGTCCTCTGCAGGTTAATCCTGCCAAATTCCTTTGCTGTAGTACATGTCACACAGCATATAATATCCAACAATGCAATTTTGCTAATCCTGTTTTATCAGCTTTGTTGCCCTGTCTGGTCAATCCAATAGCGAAAAACCGCACATAAGGTTTTTGCCAAGATCTCCCTCTCTTTTGCCCCCCCCCTTGTATGGTTTCAATTAAATGGTTTGAGAGCAGAACATAGCATTTGGATACCCGCCAATGTCCTTCAGAAGCAGAATGTCAAGGCACTTAATTATATAGGTCTCCCAACTCTTTCAGGCGCCCCACCTACCCAGCCAGCCGAATTTACTAAATGGAAGTGTAGAAAATCAGCTCAAATCTCTTTTTAAAACACTCTCCACGCATTAAGGACTTGAAGATGGCTGAATAGCGATATATTTATCGCCCATTATCTTACTAAAAGATTAAACAAATGAGTAAAGACTGTCTCATTAACAGTTCTTTGTTGTCTTGTTTACTGTTTAGTGGACTCATTAACATTAATTATTAGAAGAGGAACATCAATTATTGCAATAACCTTTGTCAAGCCTAGCAAACTGACTGCTAAACAGCAAACGGATCCATGTTTATCAGGCAGGATTTGCATGGACAGAGAGAAGAAAAAGAAAAGACCCCCCCGAAATCCTCGACATTGCTCTAAGGCCGCGGAGATCCAGCGTCGCTTGTTAGTTCTGGCATCAGCAGAGCATCCTGCTCGAGACAGAGAATGAAAGGGTAAGTAAATTCCGAGCTTAACTCCGCAAGACTTGCTTACGCAGCTCCAAGCGGCGAGATATGAACAAAAGGATCCCCGCTTCCTCTGGCGCTCACCAGGCTGTATTTATTACACTAATTATTTTAACGCAGGGAACAGCCCTTTCTCTCCCCCGTCATCAGCGCAGTGCATATGCTTGTATAAATATAATGCAGACTGCAGCATCGATTTCAGGATTCGCCGTCAACACGCTGCTAGAGCTGACTGCTTTACCGCCTGGGGTGAAGGGCATTTTTACACTGTTACAAGATATTATGGCTTGGGCTCCCCCCTCCTCCTCCTCCTGCTCCCTCTGATTTCTTTTTCCTTTTGAGAAAACCAGTCCCAGGTGGAGATCTCCTCCTCTGCCTGAGTAGAAATTCAATGTTGTATCAGTATCTTAAACACACCATATATTTCAGCAGCTCTGGTAGGAGTTAAATAGCAGCAGTAGCACATCCACTATTTAAAATACCGTGAGGAAGAAGGCTGAGTCACTACGCTGGATCCGTCACCTCTGACACCGTTTCTCAGCCTAAATACAAGTGCCAGCCTGTGCCCAAGAACGAAACGAACCTTTTCAGAAGGACCCTGAGCCAAATCCAGGGTTTGTAAGATTATATTTATATACAAATAGAAACAAGGGCAGCTAAGCGCTGCACTTTTTGCAGATGCTTCCACAACTACACGCTGTGAGCCACTGACAGTGAATACGCAGATCGCTCCTTACGCCAGCCAGGTTTTAAACAAAAAACCCTTGTAATTTCTGAAAAGCTGCCCTGCGACGGCTGCCCCGCGCTCGGCATCACCAGGAGCCTTCCTCCTCGCCCCACCAGCACGCTCCACCACCACCTTCTCCTTGCCTCCTGTTGTGCATCGGCTCTGCCTAGATCTCCTTGCTAATTAAAATGTGAAACAATTAAGCTGTTTGCTAGATTAGCGATTCTGGCCCTCCAGCCCCCTGGCCGGAGAGAGGTCCGCAGAGACGGCGTAGCCTGTTACCTCGGCAGGAATTTGTGCTGACAGGACAGTCCATCCGTCTTCGCGTCTTTAGACAGCTGTGCTTACCTAGCAGAATGTAAACATCTCTGAACTTTGCTTACTGGATAAAAGGAAGCATTAGTTTCCTATTGCATTTCCTCCTCCAAGATCAATCATACACACGGGCTAGACACAGCATCCCTATGTTTGTAATTAATCTCGTAAAGGAAGTACATCTCCTCTCAATCGATTGCTATATTTGTATGCAGCCTTCCTGCAAGAGAGGGAGTAGAAGAAGAAAAGAAAAGCTGGTAGCAGAACAATAATCAGCTGATCCCTTAATAAAGGCTGGTACGTGCTATATGTGCACAGCAAGATGCTTTTTTAGTGAGCTGATTTTCTGTTGGAAAAATCACCTTGTAATCAATGTTGATCATTAACACTGGGGACTTCAGGACTGCTTTTAGATGTCCTGATGGACTTCGTTTCATCATGGTGAAATGCAAAAGGATTTTCTGGCTTTTTTCTGATGTTTTCACCAAAACAATACATGTGTACTTCAAAATAATCTTCCAGATGCTTTACTGTCTCAAGCGTAACCGATTGTGGACAACAAAACTGAGCACCACACAGTTTGTACGCTGCCCTGTTTGCGCACGGGAGACTCCTTCCCACCAACGCATCTGCTCACGAAGGACGTCTCGTTCACATTTTCCTTACTGTGTATGGGAATGTTTAAAATCCAGACTAAGGAAATATTTGTTAAAAAACAAACCAAAACCCCACACCACGATTCATCTGCTTCACGAAGAATAATGTCTTGCCCTCTCAGAGAAAGAGGTGTGTGCAAACTTACTGCCTTTCTGAGGCCGACCGAGACTCCAACGAGTGGGCAGAGGGACTCAAACACAGAGTGCTTAAAAAACAAACGGGAAAGCAAGCGCTCTCCAGCAGTTCCTAGGAGCCAGGCCTGACTCTTGCTACTGGTTTAGATCTGTCCGTTTCATTGCACAAAATGCACTGAGCTCACTGACATTTACATTAGGCCAGCACATTCTTTATAATGAGAAAATAAATAGTCTCCGAGACGTGTGTAGATGAAACATACACTTCTGATAGGCACCGTACTTGTCTAGGGTGTCACTGCCCATTTTGATTTAAAGGAATAATGCGAAGATTTGCATGCTGAATGCAATGTTGAGACAAGTCAGAGCCTTTCGCCCATTATCGGAGCAGCAGCAGGACGGGGCTGCTACCATTCATGACAGAGCTCATTCTGTGGTACTTCACACAACCTGCTTTACAGGCAGGTTAGGGTCTAATGCTTATATGATCAAATATTCAGAAGTATTGAGCTGTACATGTCTGAGAGATGGGAAAAAACCCCCCATGTACATTTTAGGAAACTGATTTACAGTAAAACAGCACTTTAAAATAAAATGCAGGCGTGGTATTATCTACCTGATTGCCCACACTACAGCCACATCAGCAGGGCCTGTGAAGACCTGGAAGCGTCCTTCTGCCCACCAGCATCCCACTGTTGGAGCAGGTAATGGTGTGGTCCTCGCTAAATGCTCTGCTGCTATATGGCCTCTTCAGGGACAGAGGCTGATAGTTTTTATTTTGTACTGTTCCTTTTTAATTTAAGCATCTTTTAGCTCTAGAAAAATTGAAGTTTTGCCTCAAAGGAAAAAGGATCTCAAATATACACAAAATACTTAAGTGTACCATTTTCTTTCAGTATACTTAAATAATGCAACCTTCACTTAGATATATATATACACATGATTTTCATAAAGAATTGGATGCCAATGCCTCCATTTTAGAAACCCTTTATCGGAAAATACTTACATCTCCGTGATAACGAGCTGGCTTTCATCTGGGAAATCTATGGCCCATTACCAGATTGCTTGTTCATTGTTTAGAGGAATTACCAGCAAAACCAAGTGATAAATCACTAGTCTGAATCTTTCTACTGCTATTCACCCGCTGCCTGTGCGAAACAGGCACAGCCCCCGGACCAAAGGTGCTGGCACCTCACCCAAAACGATGGTGGCTTCAGGAACAGCATTCAGGTGCCCAGCTCCTCACCTCTTCCTCCTCCTCCCCGCAGTGCTGGGGTGCAGCGGACGGACAGGAATTCACCCAAACACATGCAAGGCCATCAAGCACTTGTGCATCCTTCCCCACCGGCATGGAGATTTTTGCAGCTGTGAGGCAGACAGAGGCTCACACGCCTGCATCGCTCTTGGGATGCTTCCCCTCTGCTCCTCCTTTACCATGAAAGTCCTGGATGCAAAGCGTAAAGGTGCAGCAATTCAGTAAGAAGCATCTCACCTCCCCTGTCGTTTGTAACCCAGTGCTACTGAGCATCATTCTCACCAACGGAGGAGGGAGCGGCTCCCCGCTTTTCCTGCTTTGCTCAGTCCCTGGGTTTTGACAGTCCACAGTGAAAAAAATCTGAGTTGCCACCCTCTGCCACCCTCTCTAAAAGATGCTGTTTGCAAACACTGATCACTAAAATTAAGGCACTGTTCAAACATTCAGTGTTTGATAAGGTGCAGAGAAGATATGGTCCAGCCACAAGCCACTGGCAATACAAAACACAAACGTGGTAAGTATTCGACTAAAGGGCAAATGGTAAGCCCAGGGCTGGGTATTGAATGTTAACCTACACTTCCTCTCCGTGCCTGTTTAACAGGGGACTTCAAGACACTTGGCTGACTTGAAAGTTTTGATATTTTGCCAACTGCCTTCAGGCTGCCAGTCTTAGAAGATGAGATTTTCCTGTGGCATTTGACTTTTCTGGCTGAAACCCTGAGAGCTCAGAGGAGCAGACAAAACGAAGGTGAAAGGAACCCATTAAAAATGATAATAAACTCACTGCACGTTCTGAGTAAAACTTGCATAGAGCGAAAAAGAAAGGGAATTTTCTTACTCGTATTTCCTCCATATCCGTGCGACCATTGCTGTCCTTTGCTCCTACATGTACTGCCCTCAAGTCTGGAAGACCAATAAATGCAAACCCTTCTTCAGGCTGCAACTACTTTCCCAATCTTGATGACTGAAGAGAGAGTCCTTCTCCTCATCTCTCTGCTCTAATAAAATTAAAGACGAATATTAATACCAGTTCCTCCCTCCTGCCCTCAGGCAAACGCCACAGGTACCTTCAACTCTTGTCCACTATACCTTTAACAGCCAAGTCTCCCCAGGGGTGGGGAGAGCTAACGTAACATGATGGCCAAGTTAACAGAAGGTCTAATAAAGCTGTAGGAATTTGAGATTTTCTTCAGTGTTGTGGCATGGTGCCTCTCCTAAGGGAACACTGCTACAGTCTTCAGCGGATGGGAAGGATATTCAGCATTGGGGACAGGACCTCAGAGATCAGCAAGGATATCGTAGGTCAGGACGGAGACGCACCAGCAGAGTTTAGTGGGCAAGGTTTGCACAGTGTACCATTTCTCCCTCCAGCCAGAGATACCAGCTGTCCATTACCATATGTGCAAGAGAACAACATATATGCATCAACAGACTTAAATGAGAAATTCGGGTCTGTGACCTTATACAAAGGTTTGATTTTTTAGTAAAGGGGGTTAGACATGGTGGACACAGTAGAGTCTTTCATGGATAAAAGGATGGGAAGCCCATTCTTTACACACTTTCAAATTAAATTACACTGTGATCAAAAATATCAGAAAAGTTGACCAGGAGTTTGACAGTGCTCCTTCTCAGGAAAAAAAGACCCCAATCTCCTCCAAATTCTATCTGCTGTTTGTTATGCTTCTTTTGCAAGTAGCTACCCTTCTGTTCCCAGACCTACAGAGGCTGGAGACACACATTTCTCAAAGCAGGCAGGAACACAATAACAATTAACAGAATTATTCAGTTCTGTTGAAGCCAGATAAAAACCACGATCAGCATAAGAATTCAAAATTATATCCCTAATGAAATGTAGCTTCTGGTCCCAGCTATTTTTTCCTAAAAAAAAAACCCCAACAATAAAAAAAACAACCTCAAAACCAAAACATCCGCGAACAAACCAAAATAAAAAAACAGCCCAAAGCCACTCTTAAGGATAAGTACGCAAGAGCTTCCCTTTCCTTTGCAGAGACCACACTGCAACCTATGTTAGTACAAGCCAGCTGCACAAAGCCAGCCCCTCTTTTGTTACCAAACCAGTGAAAAAAACGTGAATCAAAGTGCAAATACTTCAGAGATTTCCCATTAAAGCTGCAAACTTGACGGAGAATCACATATGGTCAGTCGTACCACAAACATGAAGCCACAGTCCTAAATCCAGCTGGTCTCCTTTATCACAACAGGATGCGTCTGTCTAGCAGTAGTCACTGAAAGAATGAAGTAATCTAGGGTCTGGAAGATAACAAGTTGGAAGGAGGCATGTTCAAGGATTTCAGCTTAATTAATAGCAATGGATTTTATTATCCTCTGCCTCCAGTTTTGCTCTTAGTTCTTTTTCAGACTTGCTCTCCATTACTAAACAGAATATAATCAGGAAAACTAAGCATAAGAGAATTCAATCATTTTTTTGAAAAAAAAAAACCAAACCAAACCAAACCCAAACACCAAAACCACCACGTATTTGGGAATCTTACTCTACAATATTCATGTCTCTACGCGCATGTCTGCGTTATTATGGCACTAATCTGTTTAACACAAACGAGTGCAAGTATCTGAAGATGAGAATCTGTACCTAAAGACATAGCTGACAAAATATACTCACATGTGCAAATAGGATGCTCAGGAATGAAGCTAAGCTTGGATTATTTGCACAAATAAGGCGTGTTTTTTTTTTTCTTACCCAGCAGAGCTGACAATAAAAGTACTCCTGTCATCATCACAGCCTCCTGCAATGTTAACATTGAATTTTTCTCTGTGTGTGCATGTGTGCAGGCAGCTTTTGTTAGCGTTTGCCTACAAAATTATAATAGGTGTCTTTCCTTGTGCGCTGGCTTGTGTGATAGTGGTTTAAAAGACAAAACCAAGCCCTGTCTTTAATATAGTGTTATCAGAGGCATCTCCCTTGGGGAGGTGTTACGGCCATCTAGCAGACACCTAGATGAGATATGCGCTTCTTTGGAGAGATATTGCCACAAAGCGTCTGAGAGAAAGAATGGATGCTTCGCTAATAGATGCGCATAATTAGTAATCTGCGATGCTCCTTAATAGGAGATTTTGACAGGCAGTTTTGAGAGGTATCACAAAGACACGCAATAGCTCTGCTCAGTTTGCGACTCATTCCCCTGGAATCCTCCAAGCTTAACTTTTATTAGCTATAATTTTTTTTCCCCCACCTTCAATAAATATTTTGTGATCCCAGCCCATTGCTGCCCCCCCCTCCTGAAGAAGCACATCAGAACAGAAACGTGCATCCAGATTTCCCTTGCCTGCACGCGCTGGGTACAAGCGCTGCATCGCAACCGAGCAGGGATGCTTCTAGCGGAGGGGAACGCCGCTCCTGTTGTGAGGGAGGTTAACGTAAAGAGGGCCCTACAGAAATGAAATGGAGTTGCCCGTATGGAAAACTAATTCCTACCTAAGGTAGAAAACGTAAGGGGAGACGGGGTGTTGCCACAGAAATACATCTTGGGAGGCCAATCACCCTAACTCAGAAAGTATGGAGGACCATGTTTTGCTCTCAATATTGGAGCTGCAAAACCATACTTACCAGTTGGCTGTAATGGAGAAGACCTGAAACTCAAGAGGCGAGTAACTGGCCGTATTTCCCTGTGCCTTTCCTCTGCATCCCTGCATGCCAGCACAGCTGAGGGCAAGATTTCTGATTCTTGCTATTCCTGTCCCGGAGAGGCAGGGTGGCCTGATTCACCGATCAGCTGGTTTTGCCCCTGTGATTTCAGAGGATGGCCTAGATGTGCTGCAAGGAATTAACCCCTCACCCTCCTCCCCACACTCGCCATTTTGTTGTGAAGTGCAATATCGAAAGAAACCACTACGACGACACATCTTGCTGTGAGCGAGAACGATTGGCACAAAGCACAAGAAGTCCAAGCCCCACGTGCAGACCGTTTTGAGTATTTTAAAGCAGCCTACATTTGGCTTTTGGTCCCTGTCTTTCCTTTGCATTTCCATCATCCCTGTCCGCCCTTGCAGGAGGCGATCGTTCTTGCTAAAATCCCTCATTTACCTCTCTGTCCACCCCAACAGCAAAGCATCCCAAGGCTTTGAACAAGCAACTCAGGAGCTCCCATTTTAACCGAGCAAAAGGTGACTTTGACAAAGCTCGGGAGACCACGCGTGTGACAGGTTAATGTGAACCATTTCTGAAGGTGAAACGGAGGCGGTGAGATCTGAGGGCAGCAAGCGGCACTCTCCCAACCACAGTTCATGATGGAAAAGGCCACTGAGTGTCTGCGGCGTATCGGGAGCCCTGTCATGCATTACAAACATATTTTGAAAGGTTTTATAAACAAATCCAAAGGAGGTTATTAAATTTGCCATTCTGTGTACAGAAGGCATGAAAAATTGTTGTGAATTGGGTAAGTAAATAGAAGTCTAACTGCAAATAATAAAACTACATAAATAATACAAGAATGATGACTAGATTGCTGTATTTTGAGTGGATTTGAGGCAGATGTGAAACAGGTGGTAATTATTTGCTACACAGTAACTGCAATTTACTTGAATTAACTGCATAATACATTTTGGCCACAAATCCTTGTATTAACGCAATGTTTTCTGAACTTCTTTAGGGAAAAAAAATCAGTAGCGTATCAAGTTGCATTTTACCACGGCACTTTTGCATTTTCTTTATCCTCAACAAAATCCAAATGTTCAGGCAGACCTCTGAGGTTGGGCAAGCTGCCAGGGCAGCAAAGACCAGGAGAAAATGAGCACTGGCTCCATCCAAGAGCTCCCTTCCCGCTGGTATCACCCCAAATGCCAACACGGAGGACCACACCATGTCTCCTGCTGCTGCGCCCAGAAATTTCACCCCGGGCATCTCCATGGGCCACGCGATGAGCTTGCAGGGTAACTCCTGCAGCTCTATTTCTCCGTCATGGACATACCTCCTACCTCTCTCCTGGTTTCAGGCACGTAAACTAATTACAACGATGTTCCAGTGGAAAAACTTCCTCTTTGATTTGGCATGCTATTCTTTCAGCACACAAAGATGAAAAATCTTAATTTGCTTCAGACGAGCCAGTTAGCTGTATTAATAAATTACAACGCTGAAAATAAGAATAGCAGCGCCTGAAACCACCAGAAAAAAAAAGCATTAAGCAAAAGGTATTACAACTACAGTGCAAGGCATGTATTTGCTATATTTAGCTTTTTACCCTACAGGATGATAATCCTAAAGTGGAACGAAAAACATGCTGAATCACTACATCTAAAAAAATTTATTCTTCTTCAAGCAAAATGTACCAGCCACGTAAAACTGAAATCTGAGTGCTTTTCGCCCTACGTTAAAATACTTATTGAACTGAAAGAGATTAAGGAGTACCCGAGACATTCCCAAATGCATGGTTCAGAGGAGCGGGGAATTAAATCAGAATTCATGTACTCAGAAGTTGGTATTCAAATTGTTTTGCGAAAGGAGCGCTCTATCTGTTTTGATAACCCAATGCACCGTAACCGCTTCAGAATACATGTATTACATGAATATTGGATCCCGTACCGCCTACCTTATTCAGGAATAAGGGCAAGAGAGCTGACTTTGGCAATGCTATTCACACACGTTAGGATTTAGTCCTGCAAATTCTTTATCCAGTAGCGACGCTGATAAAACTGTAGGGAAAAAATGCAGATCCTCGCCGTAATTTGCAAAAGTCTCATGGATAAAACTTGTCAAATGCACGGGCATAAACAGAGCAAGCCTCTAAAAATGCAGACAAATGCCGAATTTTTGAAGATGTATTTTAAAACAGGAGGCATATTTTGTCAGCTAAAGAATTATTTTTAGAGAAACTAAACGTATCAGGTTCCTGCCTTCTTGAATAAGTGGTGCTATGGTACCATAGAGCAATTTCCACCAATGGTGGCAATAATATCTTTTTTTAAAGTAATATCCTTTTTCCTCTCAACAAGCTTTACAGATGAGTACAGGAAAAAAAACACACTTGAATTAAGCAGATGCTTATGACATTCCTCCTGGCAATATAATGTGATTTATTGAGTTATACTGCAGTCTTCAGCTTTTTAACCAGATTAAGGCTGAAAAGAAGCCGGCAACGAAAACATTTTTTCCATTTTTATTTATATTATATTTAGTTATGTTATACTTTTAGTTAAATAAACTTGTGGAAGAGTACAGAAGCTACAAGAGCTAATGGCCTGGATACGTAATTAATCAGATTTGAAAAGCAAGGACCATTTATCTACATAAAACAAATAGAATCTATTCTAGTAAGCTAACCCATTCAAACCACAAACCTGACTGCTGCTAGTGAGAATATTTTGCTTGGCAAAGGTCCTAAAGGTTCTAAAATTATGTATGCTATTTTTATTTCCTCCTTGGATTGGATTAGTTACTAAGCAACTGAAGGGTTCAGTTCTGTTGGTTAACAGACATACTGTATTTCATAAAATCGGCTACTATATAGGACCTAAGTGCCCGTGAAGAAAAGATAGTACAGTGGTCTTTTGGAGGCTATTTGCTTGTGAACGGTTTTGTACAACCAACTGTCCCGGCTTACATATGAAATGCACAAAATTACTATCTGGGTTGCAAGTTCTTTTAAAGTTTTATCTCTAGGTTATTTTTTTAAGAAAAAAGGGATCTCTAAATCAGTGTCCTCCCTGACAAGGGAATTTGATCACTTTTCATTTTCTAAAGATGCCGCTAATGAATTGGAGCTATGTCTCATCAGTGTAATGTTTGCTCTTTGGTGCATTAAACAGAAATAGGACACAGTTTAATAAAAAAATAAGGTAAAAAGCGACAGGGAAGATAAAGAAGATGCCCTGAAATAGCTCTCAGTCCTGAAAATGGACAAGAATTCTGGCATAAAGGCAGAATACCGGTAACATCTTTTAAGTCACATCCAGAAGTCCTCTCTCTATCTGATCTATTACTATCACTTGTAATTACATATGTTCTTCGTATGGCCATACTAGGGAGGAAAAAAATACTTCAAGCCTCTCAGGACTGTGAAGTGTGCTGCTTACTGATGCTGAAGCCCTATAAAAGCTCCACTGTGTGCCAAGCTGTCCAACTTCACAAACTGGTTGCCAAGCCCACCTTATACAGTGTAAAATGGGGAGCTGATGGGCAGTTTGATGGTTGATTCCTTTGCCTTGGGTGTTTCTTGGTAACTTCAGACTCTGTCAGCTCCACCCAACCTCCTCCTTTTGCAAACTCACTCCTGTTTGAAGATGACGTTATTTCCAACAATCTCCTTTTGGTTTGTTTTCTGGGTTTTGTTTTGTTTTTGTTTTAACCACAGTTGAAACTTCTGACACCTAGGAGGAATGAAATATTCTCTTTTACATAAGGTTACTCTAAAACAGTCCCTGGGAGAACGTGTACCACCAGACATACCCTGGCACCTTTTTTGAAATAAAAGACTGTGCCTAGATAAGTTAGGCTCCTCTCTCTGAGCCAGCTGATTGCCACTTTTCTGCACTGATGGGGTGGTGAGGCTGTGGTTCACAAAGGTGCTCAGACACTCCTCAGCTAGGCAGAGCCCAGGGATGCTTCTGGGCTGGACGTGAAGAGCACACACTTGTGTAACTAGCTGCCACATCAAGCATCTTCCCTGCTCACGTGCAGCTCCGTCAGGTGAACTGCCTTCCTTTCCAGCCTACAAAAAAAAAACCCTGTAAGGCTGGCAAGGCATTGCTGAGCTCAGGATGCACCAAGCACCCAACTTTGCTTGCTTAGCTGTGATGCAGTGAGGAAAAGCCAAGCTGAAGCAAAGGGGTGGCCTGGCAGGGCTTCTCTTCCTGGTGAAAATCATTAGGAAATACCTGGTTAGCAGAAGGACAGAGATAGATGCTGGAGTGCGTATCAGTCCTGCAGCTGCCTGTGCCATCCATTTCTTCTAAGCAATGTATTTAAGCTCGTACCCATAAATAGGTGCTACTGGATGATGACAAAAGTAATTGGAAATGCTTAAAGCAGCTACTCCATAAATCATTTGCCTTCACTGGGTTCCACCTGGGCCCTCGCTGTACTCTCCTTCCCCTGCTCACTTTGACAGGCAGCACACAAAATGGGTCACTTTCTGCTCCCTTGAATATTTTATCACTAAAAAGGGAAAAGCAAAAGGTCAGTGTTCAAAGGGATTCCTTGTCCGCATCTCTGCGCAACTTCAGCAATCTGGGTAATCTCAGGAGCAGACCTTTCAAGATGCACACAAGACCTCTGACAAAATCGCTGCCCCGATATCACAGTGCTTCCTCCTGTGCGGCTCCTCGCTGTCTCAAGGCTAACATGCACACCCACAAAAATCTACTTGTAGATGCTAAAGCTGACCCACAGCATGTAGTGCACTATTCTGGAAACTAGTTCAGGCAATTCAGCCCCTTCTTTCAACTACAGTCTATTCTTTAAGCATCAGTCTTCTACAAGTTTTAGATAAAGCAACACTTAAAGAACCACTAGTGATGCTTAAAGAATGCCTACATAGGTACCAGGCCACCCCACTGCAAAACAAAAAAGAGTTTACCTTCCTGCAAACTAAGCAGCAGCACATTTGCACTCAAACCTGCTCACTTAAGAACCACAACCTCTGCAAAAGCAAAGACTGTTACCTGAAATCTGAACTATTTAAAAATCAAAGGGAAGGGAAAAAAATCCATAGTTGTGATGCCTCCCACCTCTGCACTCCGGCCAGTTGTAGGGAGAGTGAAATTTCCATCACTTCTGTGGTCCCATTTAAGCCAAAAGCAGTCAGGGCTTTATCAGCGTAAGCCAAAGCTGCAAGTGCCATCAGGAGCACTGATGTCTTTTTTCAACAAGGTACTGCACTGTAAGATAGACTGCTGTGTGACCCAAACCAGACACAGAGCAAGTAAATACACATTTAATTTAAATACTAGAAATGTTCTGGCTTTTCCACCAGGAATTCCTGTGGGGTGACCCCGAGTCAGCTGGGAGGGGGATAGCAGAGACAGAAGATCCTACAGGGCTGATGCTGGGAAAGATGGGGAAAGAGGGCGAGCAGTGTCTCAGCACCTGCTAAACCACTGTCGTCATTTTAAATGATGTTTAAATACCGATATTGAATAGTGACACGAATGAAACGTACTGGAAAACATGAAGCATTTAAAAATCAATGGGAAAAGTATAAGATGCTGATCTGCAGTTCCAGTAAAGAAAAGTCAGCATTGCTAGTAGACATGCTATGCTGTGAAACCTCAGAAGCAAGCCAGTACCCGAACACAAAGCAAAGCACAAAGCCAGTCCTTAGCTAGCTTTTTTAGGGTCAGCTTCTCTTGCTTCACCACACCCTCACCTTAATGTGCACCAACACAGCAGTTCCACCGAGCGCATAATGGCCAAGCAAAGTTAACATGATTGCAGGTGTAGGCACTGTTAGACCCAAGAAATAATATCAGAACCAATGTTTCAACACCAGAACTGCCACTTTGCAAACTAGCCATTGTACTGTCTTTTATAAGCCTACAAGCACACCATGGGAAGGCCCTTCAGAGATCCCTCTTATCGGATGCAATCCTGCAAAATCTCTGAGCAAGGCTGACTTGGAGGTCTTCATTTTTGGCACATGCACGGTCCTCCTGACTTCAGGACTGCTCACGCCCAGGTCTACTTGACCCACAGCTGAGCTTTCAAAAACTTCTTATGCTGAAGAAAAGAAATGAAGCAAGAAGGTTGAACCTTACAAAGGAAGGAATTCTAATAGAAATGCCTCACCAAGCGTAAACTCTACTAGACCTTCAATCTATTTTCCAATACAAGTCTATACTTCTGCAGCCTGCTGCTGCGCATCAGCGACTCCCAGGACTTCCCTGCAGCAGGGTATCATCACCCCTTTCCATGCAGCAGCTTCACCCTTGCAGCTCTAGCTTCAACTGGAATACTCATACTGCGCTACACAGGAACTCACACTGCATTTTTTGATTTTGAAGTTAATTCATTTCCAAAACAATAGCCCCATGCAAGCCAGGCTGCTGATTTAAACGGGAGTACTTGCAGGTTTGCAAAATCAGGTCACAGGGAAGGAAAAAAAAAAATCCTGTTTTGTAATGCCTGAAGAAGTTATATGTGGGAGAGATTTTTTTTTTTTCCTAGGAAAAGAAATACACAGTGAAACTCAAGGAAGGGAAAATGAAGCCTCGCTTCTGAACTGAGACAAACTGCTGTCTGACTGGCACAAGTAAATTAGAGGTGAAGGCTTTGTCAGGAGCTGTGCTCTGCGGAAGACAGCTAGAAAAGAATTTAAGATTTCTGGGACAGGAAGAGTCACAAGAGATGAACATTGTATGATTTAATTATCCAACTGGAGGGATAAATTAAGCTTTTGACTTGGAGCTGCATATAAAGAGAGCAATTAGACTTCTCTTTAAGAAAATTAGCATACGGTTTAAGGGAGTAATAGTTTAAAATGCAAGTATGAAATTGTTATTATATGCATGGTAATGGATCTGTATGCTATAGGGATTGAACTAGATGCTCCATTGTTTTATATTAGTATCCCTTTTCCAAAGCCAAAAGACCTTGTGCTGGTTTGCACCATTAGAAGATCTGCCCCAACGAGTCCATTTTCAGTGTGGACACAGTCTCCACCTTTCACTGACGTTTTCTCCATCTCCAAATCCACACTGCTGCTATCTGTCTTAGGTATGTATTATTCATAGACTATTAATCTCCTTAAAATTGGTATGTGCTGTGAATCTGCTCTTGAAATGGGCTCTGCATATACATGTACATGCTTAGCTTGGGTTCAAGTTTTTGGGATAGATTTTCATATAACAGTATACAGTATGAGTAATCCACTCTTCCTCTTATAAGGGAATTTAAAAAATAAAATAAATAATAATAAAGAAATATATATGCTTTTACACTTCAGGCTCCATTGGCACTGCATTAAACAATTCCAATGAGATGAAGTGCTAAGCTTTCAAAAAAACCCCCAAAACATCTCCATCAAGTTTCAGATTTTCCAAGAGGGTAAAATCAGTATAAGTCCTTTGACCAAAATAAATCCCCGCCAATCTATTCTAGCTATGAACAAGCCCTAAATAATTAGAAAAATACTTAGTAATAGATTTAAGGTTTAAATTAAGTGGTTTTCCAGATCAGGAGTGTATATTCTCTATATTGTACACCAACTTTCAATAAACTATGACCTTTGTTTGGAAACGTACCAAAAATTATTGAGAGATCTCATGAGTACAGAGGCAAGCACTTTTGACCCCGTGTAAGATTTTGTTATGGTATCCTTATTTGAACAAGTAACAATTCTGAGGAAGTCGATGTTTACTCTGCTATTGTATTTCTATCTACCAGCACTTTCCAGAGTGAAGAAATTGCTCTATCATGCGTGCAGAAGCACTTGGCTTGCACATAAAATGTCCCCAGAGGGTTAAAAAAACACAACACTTTTTGAAACCCTATCAACATGCACACAAATTGCACACCAAAGAACTGGCTCGTATAAATTTGAATGCATTTAATACCCAAGTGAGGAGCAAGACAGTAACTTTGAAGCAACAATCTCTGCTTTTTTGTGTAACTCGCTGTCCAACAAAATGTTTAAAAGTAATCATTCTCCATTCATGATTTTTTACCACACACTTTTATGGTCAGATAATTAACTTCTCTAATGCAAAAAAAACCTCCAAAAAAACAACAACAAAAAAAAAAAAGGAGAAAAATCAGTGCAGGTTTTAGTGCGCTAATGTAAGCACACATTAGTTTAATTTTTCCATGGAACAGATTCATATGGCTCTATTTGAAGCCATAGGATCTCAATGGTAAAAACCTAATGTGATTTGACCTCTTTTATATAGAAAATGGGTTGATGGGAAGAAGATATAACATCTGCAGCTTTACACATTTCTTATATTCACTAAGTTTTTATTACGAGCAGTCCTGGAGGGGAAAACATTAAGAGTAAACACACAGGTGTATTGGTCACCAGTTAGGAACATGACCTTGTACATAAATTCTCACTATAATACAGCACCAAAAATGACTAAGATGTATGGTTAGAGGGGAAAATAGCAGCTCTCCCTTTTGTAAATCAGATAGCTTGACTTACTTTGAGCTGAATTTCAGCTACAAACATTTTTGAAAGTGTAACGGCAGTAAACATCACGATGACAAAGGTCACTGAGGAAAAGCTTCCTTGGTGGACGTCCACTGACATCGATGGAATCACTGACGTGGTCCTCACCTGCTCCCAGGGGACAGCCCAGGCAGGAGCAAAGGCGTGCTCAGGCTGCAGCTCTCAAGGATACACCCCAAAAGCCTGGCGCCATTGGGAACCAACCTCTTCACCCACACGTTGCACTGGTGCTCCCCCCAAAACAGACCACCCACTAACAGGCAGGAGCAGGTCTTTAGGACTACGTATATTTGTGTTTTTCCGTTTCTATGCTAACACTTAACCACATGGATGTCTTGAATTAAACACTCAGGCTTGGGTTTTTTTTTCCCTTTATCTGTACAAATCCTTGAAAATGCTGCTTTGTACCTATTCAGAGCTGCCCTTTGGGAGCGGGTTTTCGTAACAGCTGCCCAAGACGACAGGTGAATATTTCTCTCTCTGTGTGGTTTAGGTGTGTAACTGCCCTCGTCTCCCACCCTGCAGGTCAAGTTCATATGGTCCAGGCAGCTCTTCTGAAGAAGGTGTTAGGGAAACGCAGGGAGCGGGCTGCGGCTGCCAGATGGCTATGTATCTATCTATCTCCCACTCCCTGGTGCTACCCCATCATGCAGCATCAACTGTGAGCTCTGGTGGGAAATTAATTCTCTCCCTTGCTTCTACTCAGGAAAGTTTCCACTCCAGATTGTAAGTTTACAGCTATGCATCACCAAATAAGCCCCGAGAAGGGGGAAGACAGCCACGCTGATGTTAAGTGACTTGCTCAATGTCAAAGGGTAGCCAGTAGCAGAGCCAGGAATATGACCCTGGGTGCTGCACAGCGCAGGCTGCGAGCAGCAGCAGCACGCACAGGCACTGGAAGCTGGGGAGCACGTTTGGACAGCCCACACCAAGGGTCAGTAACGCCACATAACAAGGCATTCCTGGCAGAGGTGGAGCTGTATCAGATTTGCTCTTTTGCAGCTACATTTGCTATTTTAAAGTTTTGCATATATTTCTGAAAGTCAGTGAATGGTGAGGAATCACTTGAGTATTCAATGCCTTGGTTTTTTGCTGTCTAACACCACCAACAGCAGCCCATCCAGAAGCCTACTCAGACTTAACTATTTGGAAAAGACAGTTATTCCCAGGAAAAAATAAAAAAAAAAGACCTCCCCACCCCTTTCTAAGTTCAGCACAGCAGGCTGAGTACAAAGTATCATGGATATAGTTTAGCAAATACAGGCTGTAAATACTTACTTAACACAGTATTTTTCTAATACACTGGCCCAAGCCCTTTTTTTTTTTTTTTTTGTATAACACTGTTGGATATCAAGGTCTTAGAGGGGGTCATGTCTCCCTGGCAATCCTCTACCTTCCTGTATGTACTAGTCATAAGGGAGGAACAGTATGCCTGAATTACCGTTAGCACGGGTGTGAAACATATTAATGAAGATCTTATAAAGGCTAGTTTTGGAGGCTTATAAAAACCTATATATTCTTTTGAACAATTATTTCTGGCAACAAGCCCTTTAATCCCATAAAGCCTAATTATGTCAACAACAGACCTCACACAACATGCAAATTGTATAGCTCCTGTAAAGCAGCCCGCGTGAGGGTGAATTAGCTGTCAAGAATGCAGGTCTGGGCTGAAATTATCCCCAGTGCAAAGGCAAGGGATTCACACCGACTCGGATTTCTCTCTTACAACATCCATGGGCTCCGAGGTCACTGCAGAAAACAGGACACCCTCTACAGACTTCAACAGGCCTTGTGAAAAGCACCGTAAACGGGGCTTCTTTCCAGTCTTGGGCTACCCAGTCAAAGTTATTCACCGTGTCCTATTAATGGGCGAGGAAGAGCCTCTGCTATTGCAATAACAGAAATGACTACACAGTGCAAAAATGATGACCTTGGAGTGAATTTCCAACCAAAACGTCCTTAGGCAAGTAGTCTCCTTCTATGTTATAGGGGCTATACCCAGTGAGCGATGCGAGTTGAGCAACTCTGGCTTCTTCGTCAGACCTCTGCCCAGATGTAAGAGAAAAATGAAGGTTATGAGAACACAAAACCTGTGAACTCCAAAGCCCCGTATTTCAGAGGGATATAAGGGGACATGCTGTCCCCGTTAAAAACAGAGCCCTGTGTGCAGAAATGAACATTAAGCCAACGCCCTGCCATCTCCCAAAACAAACTGACTGCCACAAAAATGCAGAGAAACACTCTGTGGATTGTTTTTTTACTTGAAAAATAAAGAGGATACTGCTATTGCGCTTTGAAATTTTATGATCTGTTGACCTTAGCATCAACTCCCTGCCTGGTCAACGTTAGTGAGAAGGGCTGAGGAGGTATTTCCAGGGGTTCAGGGATTGCTTTGCTTCAAATGCATTTTTGTTTGCTTTGCTTTTTTTTGGCAGCAGCCCCTAAAAGCCAAAGGGCCCCACAGCATCCCCAAAGTCCACTGGCACCATTTGTGCGTGACATCTGCTCCGGAGAGGTCAGAGCTGCAACCAGCGCAGCGGCCATCACTTCTGATCACCCCCTTGACTTCTAATGCACCTTACACCTAACGAACCTCCTTCACTTTTGCTTTCCAGCACTTTCCCTCTTGCCCTGGTTCACAAGCCTCTCCCCTCATTGCACCAGATTCAGCCGTGCAGAGGTAAATACTATGATTTGCTTTGCAGAAGCTAGAGCAAGATGGAGTGAAATAAAAAAAAAAAGGCACAAAAGCACCAGTTACAGAGGAATTCACTGTTTTTACTGCTCGCCCCCCCCCCCCCCCATCAGCTCCAGTCAATTCCACCCAGACAATAAAGTCATTTATCACTTGAGGACCCACACAGGTTCAATACCTGATGTAAAGCAGATGATTGCTTCCATTGATTCAGATGAAATATCCGAGCAGAGCTGCGGCCAGCCGTGGCTAGAGCGCATGCACGATTTGTGATGGTTTAATAAATAAACCATTGATTACAAAATGGAGCCTGATAAATCCTGACGGGGCAGATCTGCAGCTGTACCTCTCCTCTGACTCCTATAATTAATGGCTTAGTACTGTGCTACTGCTAAGTGAGGACCAGCTCATCTAGAAGCAATAGCACGTTAGCGACATTTATACAAATGTACATAATTACTGCACCCGGCATAACTGACAAGGTCACTCCTTGTTTTGGCTGAGATTTTCTCAGTGGGGACCATCAGCATTGGCTGGGGATGTCTTGCCACAAGACAGACCATTTCTAATGCCAAGGCTTCAGCTGCCTGAGAGGGTGATACCACGGCAGGGAGGCAGGGGACGAATCTCCCAGCAAACGGGGAGATCAGCCCTCAAGTCAAGCAACCACTAGAAGATGCTGAATGAGAGATGCGGGGATGGACTGGGCTCTGGATGGTGTGCAGGCTGGGAAAGGGACTGTCCCACTCCCAGTCACAGGTTTTAAGAAAAACTTCACGTAAGACACCCCTTGACAAATAGCATCTCGCAAGTCCGAAAGAGATCTGGACAGCTACAACCTCATCCGGTGCCTTTCTCCTAAGCAACAAAACTACAGCCTTGTTGTAAACAGTTATTTAAATGACCTATTTTTTTTTCTTGAAGAAGTGCTGGATTTAGAAGATTGCAAACAGCCCATGAGCCTTACTGGTATGTGAGAGAGGAAACACGAGCCGAATCAAACGGCGTTCATCTGTCCATGCAAATACTCCTCCCGTAACGGTGATGCACAGCCCCAGAGCTCAGCTATTACTCAGAGATCTTCAGCCACAGTCCCCAGCATTGCCAGCTTTTGCTTATATCTGCATGGATGACATCAGGAGAGAAGTATTATGTCCTTCTGTAACTGATATATAAGCTCTTCCAAGAACGTATTTAGGTATTAAGCCAGGCTAATACATGTCCTATTACCAGTGAAATTGCTTTACTATTTACTAACCTATTAGACTCTCCAGTCAAGGGAAGGTACCAAGTATCAGAGTTATCTAATACAATAGCCAACCATTTACAAGAGACGTACATTTAACTTCATGGTATTTTAACTAGGTTGCTGATGACATTTTTTTATGGATTTAAGGCAAAAAACCAGATCCTTGAAACATAAATGTACTGCAGAAGAGACTGGCAGAGAGACGAGAGGAAGGAGAAAGGATTTGTCTTAAATTTTTATTTGACTCCCTCCAGGCTGACTGGAGACAGAAATAGACACATGATTTAAAAAAAAAAAACAAAACAAAACCAAAACCCACTAGATTTTATCATGGTAAATTCTTGCAATTTAAAGAGGTGACTTTACCCATTTAAATTTGAATGGAAAATGAGCTTTCTTTGTAAACATAATGTGTAGATCTACAAAATATGTTAAATAACATAGGGGGTATTACTGAGTAATGTCCATCAGAAAATATTCAGCTGAATTAATTCTGTTTCCCAAATGAAATAAAGTGCAACAATAAATAATGGCTAATGTGTAATTCCATGTAAAGTCAGGACCAATTTTTTCTTTCATTAGACTTGGTACAGTGTACGTGCTATGCATTTTTAATACCTTTAAATAATTCAGGAGAAATAGTGCAGACTAAGACTGACAGGAAATAGTCTAAGCTCCTAATTTTAGGAAACAGCCTATAAATGAAATTTCAGGAGGATATAACTTCTTGATTAAAGGCAAATTGTTGTTGTCACACCCAGAAAAAAAAAGTAGTATTATATCTTATTACTCTAATTTATTACATTTATTAGTATAATTTAGGAGAGTACCACAAGGACAACAACCAAAGAATCACAGCCCAGGACCTCACCATGCTATGTTCTGCCCAGCCACTGCAGAATAAACAATCTACAATTTGAGATATTAAAGTAAAAAATGGCTCCTCTTATAAGCACGCATCAGCTTCTGACTTTTGACAGGCAGCAAAAGCAAATGCATTTCCAACTCTTTCCATTTTCTTGCCGGATGGTTCTTAAACGTCTCTCTCCCCCCTCCCTGCCTGTCACTCCTGGCCCTTATTTCCCGCACGCGGTATTTCTGTCCTTCCCATGAATCTGATGTGCCTGATAGACCGGGCATGCAGGATGCTGATTACCGCTGTTGGCTTTAAAGTTTCCCTAACCCATTTCTCAGGTAATCTCATACAAACGCCTATCTACAGCCAGCACATGTGGCAGAGATGCAGTAGCTCACCTCGTACTCCAGAAACACCTGCAATAAATCAGAGAAAAGCTCTTAGCCCAGATGTGGAAAGGCAGGCGCATAAGAGCCTGGCTGAAGCTAGAGCTTGAACCCAAATCCCACCGTGTGCTTGTACTCTTCCCTGCAAGCTCACTGCAGTGAAGGGTGGTAGTGGATCCATGGAGGGAAAATAAAAGGCAGAGCATAATGCATGAGCTTACGCCGGCAAATAGTAATGCAAATGAATAACTCTACTCACACGAGCAGTCTCCATAAATCCCGAATCATGTTTGTGTTCAAATACTTCCTCCCACGGCTGCAAAATGTGTGAGGAGGCTGAAAAAGAGTCATCTGCAAGTACAAGGATTCACACCACTTGAAGCCATCCTTATTAAAAACAAACTGCACATATTTACCAAAGGAGTATACAAGCAACCTCGTCCATCTCCCTTCCTTCAGTCAACGCAAGGGAAGACCAAGTTGCTCTGGAGCAGACCAAAAAGGACACGCTTTTTCAGCCAAGGGAGCTGAAACAGCTTCCACTTCCACTTGGGGGATTTGCTGCAGAAAATACCTAGTTTAAATCACATTTTATAGCTTGTGTCACACCAACTAAATAATTTAATAGCACCTTCTGGCTTTAAAAATCTCTTAGTTAGGGAAACCTACCTATTGCACAACAGGTGGTAAATCCCTCTACCAAAAGAAGAGTAAACTTGGCCTTGAAAAACAGGGTTTTTTTAAAAACCAATCAACCAAAGCCCCATGTAAGCCAGCGGGTAAGAGGTTTATGTTGTTACGAAAGAGATCAGATGAGTTATGGTAAAATCTTCGAGCCTGGAACTTTTGATAAGTTTGTACTAAGCTCTAAAAAGACTACGTAAAAAAACATCTCTTGCCATAAAACACCAGTGTATTTGAAGATGAAATCATACATAAAGAGGAACAGATTACAGTATTAATCCAATTTAACTCTACTAAAAGCTAGAAATACCTAATCTACCACAGTGTTTCAGAAACCGAATCCTAAACATGAAAAATCCAGCCATTATATAGCATCCTGGGCTAGAGAGACCATATCAGGTTCAGTAGGGAAATAAAAAAAAAAAAGAAAGGAGAAAGGAAAAAAAAAAGCTGTGGCAGCCTGTTCCTCTCAACCCAAAGGGGACTAGGATCTTTTAAAAAGGCATAACTGCACTTAAACTCTCCTTAGGGGACTTATAGAGCAACTAGATATCAATGAAGTCATGGATTTTATAGGTTCCAACTCCACAATGTACTTAAGCAGGATTACTTGTGTGCCCAAAGTTAGGAATTTATCGATCTAGTTTACATGTAAAATCAGTGCCATATATATTATTCTGCCCCAAATTAGTGTTTGCAAACGACACCCCTCCTGAGAAGCAGATGTCTTTGATGGTGAACTGCTGAGCCACAGCCTCACGTTTCACAGCCGAAACAGCAGCTCTGAAGCCCCTTTGACTTTTCACTCAAAGACATGCAGCATAAGGCAGGTTTCCTGCACAGAAACGGACACAAGACTCAGATATCACTGAGAAAAACGTCCCATGATCTTTAAGGACCTGTGTGATGCTGGGATGCTCAGCACTTGGTCCTGGTTAGGTCCCAAGTACAGCACTTCCAACAGCGGACTGGGCAGTTAGCCCAGGGGCTCCTTAGGAAGGTGCAAATTTATTTGGGTTTTTTGAGTGTTAGGTAGCACCCTTGATATTTGCAATGATTTCATTGATCAATTAATCTGCAAAGTCTGAGGCAACTTCAGCATGAAGCAGTACGATTGAATGCACAGGAGGAGGGCTCTATGGCACTGGGATGCCAGATGCAATGCTGCTGGTGCTTCCACCCCGACAGGCACATCTTAGAAGAGTCCTCTGCCCGAAGGACGGTGGCTGCTGCACTGCTATGCTGCTGCACGAGGGTACATAGCTCTTCAAAGCACTTGATCAAGTTTTCTCTGCCTGACTGCTCCTGTCCTTAAAAAAGAAGACCAGGGAAAACTTCTTCTGGCCTTAGGGGAAGAAGCCACAGCATTTCCCCTTTAAAAACAACCCGAGGATAGGAAATTCAGTAAAGCATAGAACAAATGAACTATTTAAAGAGCATTTTTTTCTTTCTGCTATATAGTACAGACATGAATGCATACACGCTGTACATACCTTTCCCCCAGTTTTCAAAGAGGGAACACACTTCTGTTTTTCCTCTGCACACGCAACACTTCTCCAACAGATCTTGCTCTAGTATTCTAAATTTCTCAGCAGTTTCAAACCTAATTAAAAAAAAATTTAAAAATCTACTTAACAGAAAGATGTTTTCATCTTTTTTACTGCCAAATCTTTCCACCTCGTTACTGGTTTCAGATGCAAAGCGTGTAGCACCCAGGGAACCAGTGGCAGATTTAAGGGCTAGCCCCTGATGCCCGTGCAGTGTTTCAGACTAGCACTTTGGGGACAATATAACTAACTGGGATGTTCACGGTTTTCCAAATGAACACAGAATAATGGCTTCTCCTTTTCATCCAGACCCAGCAGCAGAAGGCATCCAACTTCTGGGCAAAGGTAATATAAGTGCTCCCAATCAGTAACAGCAGAGCTTTCTAAACAGCTTTTCTATGAAGCCATATACAGCATAGAGCTAAATAAACCCTTTTTTTAGTCCTCACTTGAAGTGACCTGCATAACTTAAAATGCAGCTTTATTATCTAATAAAACCTTCCATCGCACTGAATCACCCTGTGCATTCATGCACACAGAGATAAAACGTGTGTGTGTGCACATGGGCGCGCACACATGCAGCCCTATTACATATCCTTGCGTTTCACCATGTGGTATCGTTCTAGGGATTAATAAAAACAAAGTTAGGTTAAAATACCACATACGCCCAGGGAAGGAGAATTCTTACAGGAGGTTTTAAACAACCTACGTGGAGGCACTACAAGAAATACAAGGCAAGCCAGCTAAGACAGCGAGCGCGCATTAGGAGCAGAAAACACACATTTATCCAATCAACAGACCCAAAAAGTTACAACTATATGTGTCTTATGTAGCATAAGTAAGTTGCAAACCACTACGATTGATTAAAGCTTGTTCGAGTCTAGAGGAATTGAAATATGACAAATGCTAATGCGACAGAGAAATGTCAAAATAGATGAGGAATTACACATGCCAGCGACTGAACAAAAACTAGCTGAGATTTAAGTCAGAGACAAAGATGAAATGCCAGATTGCCTAAAGCTAATTATCTGGACAATTAATGGAATGCCTGCAACTCGTTTTGATTATTAAGAGCACAGTCTATTGGATAAAGGACAAAGCTATTTGCAAAAGTCCACACTGATTTCCTTGGAAGAGGATGCTGGCAATGAAGTGGAAGAAATTCTTACCCTGGAGATCACTAAGCCAGCTGCTAAACTATGGTATGGCCATGTCACCTGGTACCAAAAAACATACTGATCCCTTCCTTGCACTGTCACTGGTGTCAAAATTCAATGTACATCTCATTTCCCAAGCTGATAATTTGACAGGGATCCTAGATAAGGAAAAATATTTGTATGTCTTCAATGCTACAAAGCAAGACAAATACAAGTAAGTATTTCTATACCTTGACCTGCCAGAAATTAAATTGAACTTCCTCCTGTTCTTCCTTCATTTTATCATGCACCAGTTTTCAGGAAATTCCTATATTATTCTATATTTATAAACTCGAGAGCTAAATGTGGTTCCCAGATAAATTCTTTATGTGATGATACTTCTTACACTGGCCACAGACCAGCCAGATGCAAATACCTACTCACTCAGTTAATATGAGGAAACATAAATATGTTTAATAAGAATATTTCACTTACTTCTTAAAAAAAAGAAAAAAGAAGGAAAAACAAAAGAAAAAAGGCTAGTCCCAAATACATAGATGCTACCTATGGAGAGTTATCTGAGCCTGTTTCTACATTACTGGTATAGGACTACATTACTATCTGGAATAAGAAATACCCAAGTTTCCCTTCTAAATGCACATTTGTGACAGTAACAAGCATGGGGGCCGCATCCTTTTGAATACACAGTACTACAGTTTAGATTCCCCCCACCCCCCTCAGTGACATCCTGGGAAATATGTATGCATTCACCACTGCCATTAAGCATCACATCCATCAGCCGCGAGCCACTTTACCCGAGACAGCAGAGAGTAGAAATAGATGTGACCCAACCTTGGCGTTTCTCCAAACAGTTTCCCCCCCAGACAGTCCCTTCAAATACCAGATGTAAATCAGAGCACCTCTCTCGACTGAGCGAAGGCCCATAGTGCAAACGCCCAAGCACAAGCTCTGCTAGAACGGGGAGGGCGAGCAGCACGGTCATAGCAAGCTCTGCTCCTCAGCCAGCTCAGACCCGTCAGGAAAACTCCTGGGGCTAGATTTATTCATCTGGGCTCTGGCATGGACTGATGTAGTTATGCTGCTTTCAGCACTTAGCTAACACCTTTGCACTGCATATATATTCTTTTTGGAGGTTTTTACATCATTTAACAGCTCAAGATGTAGGAATTTCCAGAGTTGCCTTGATCCTCAAATGAGGATGTGTTTCAGCATAGGGATCAAAAAGCCAAGCTGCTCCTGCTTCTTGTTTAAATTCAGCATTATTCCCGTAAAAAGGCGAGAGCCTACAAGACAGCACTCATTACAGAATGGATCGCAATCCACTGCGCTTCTTGGGACAGACCCTTTGCCAGGTTGACATCAGAGATTCAGCCGTGCAGAGATTAAAACTGGTTTTACAAACACAATTCCCGAACAGGCACTGGATTTTAGCCGAGGGGAAGGCAGCCAGCTTTGCAGCAGGGAAACCAACTTCAAACAGGCGTACAAGGAGGGAGCCTGTGCCTTCAAAACATATTTTATTCATCCTTGGATGACAGAGATAAGATGACGCATTGGGGAAGCTGTGCTTCCTATTTTACTCTCTGCACAAGAAGGGCTGGAAAAGGGACTGACATTTAGGGTTTTAGAGCTGATGTACCACCTCAGCAAAAACCTGTTTGGTGAGCAAACACAGCTTTGCTGACATGGCACCGGGCACCAATCTAAATCCCAGACCAAAGCAATTTTAGTAAAACCCCAATGAGTTTTACAAACATGAAGAATACATTGTACATTATCTGAGAGCAACAGCCTTATGCCTCTGCTCCCCGTGAAACCCCGACTCCCAGACGCAGTGGTCACGGCAGTTTGGAGAGGGATTGCAAGCAGGATGGGTGGTCACCTTGTTTCATCTCATACTGTTGCCAGAACTCAGGTCCCACTTGATCACCACCTCCAGGTAGGGTTACAAGCAGAAAATACTTGCGATCCACGGGCTTAATAGGTATTTTTTTCACCAACATGAAAAGTACCCTAAATGCTTTTGGTCATTTGTTAAATATTAGGACACTTTTAAAAATATTTTATCTTGCTAACAGTTAAGGGTTTTCCAGGCCCTCAGGGAAAAAATATTAATATTTCATCTTTCAGATGGGCCAAATCTCTCTTTTTTGCCATTACAACTCATTTTCTGAGATGGCGATTAACATCTTGGTCAGAGACATAAGTGTAAACAAAAACTCTTAGCTTATCAGATTATACCAGTATTTGAAAAATGTGCTTATTCTGTTTTCAGCTTTTACTTTGGTTTGCCAAAACAAAGCAATCAGCTGTTTCCCAGGGAAGAGTTGACAGACACACTGACTTTCAAAACACAAATATGATGGAGGCTGGTGCAAAACCAGACATGCACAACGAAGCCACAGAGCTCTGTCCTGCAGGCTGAAATCAAGGCAAGGAAGTGGGGAACAAAGTGCACTGCAGTGTTTTAAGGTGGGGGGAAAAAAAAAGGTGACAGGTCTAGCTCAGCTGCCAGAGTATTGTTTTCTGATCTTTGCTCACAAAAAATGATTTAAGGCTCTGAAAGACCCCGCCAAAAACAGTGTCAGAATAATGCACGCTTCTGCTGACCCCATGGGAGGCATGGGAATTGTGCCAATCCATCATGCTGATGCCACTGTCCACCCAGTATCTACCATGTCTGTGCTTTCAAAAGTTTGAGAAAACTCTTGGTTTTGTGAAAGGATATTTTTCCCTTTATCTCCTTCTTAAAAATAGTGTGAAATTTATACAATCTGTATCCATACTTGGAGAGGCAATGCAGGAGGAAGCATCATTGCTGGACTCCAAATTTCTTTATAGGCTTGACAAAAATCAAGCCATTGTGAAACCCAAGTGAGCTCAAGCTGAGTCTTGCCTTATGGTTTGATTCCCCTCGTACCAAACAGAGGTTAAAAGACTACTGAAAGATCCATTGTAGGCTTCCACACTATGATACATTCATGTCAAGCACAGACGTGAAAGATCATAGAATCACAGAATCATAGAATCATTTAGGTTGGAAAAGACCTTTAAGATCATCAAATCCAACCCCTAACCTAGCACTGCCAAGTCCACCACTAAACCATGTCCCTAATCACCACATCTACACATCTTTTAAATACCTCCAGGGACAGAGAGTCAACCACTTCCCTGGGCAGCCTCTTCCAATGCTTGACAACCCTTTGGTGAAGAAATGTTTCCCAACATCCAATCTAAACCTCCCCTGGTGCAACTTGAGGCCATTTCCTCTTGTCCTATCACTTGTTACTTGGGAGCAGAGACTGACCCCCACCTCTCTACAACCTCCTTTCAGGTAGTTGTAGAGAGTGATAAGGTCTCCCCTCAGCCTCCTTTTCTCCAGGCTAAACAAGCCCAGCTCCTTCAGCCACTCCTCATAAAACTTGTTCTCTAGACACTTCACCAGCTTTGTTGCCCTTCTCTGGACACACTCCAGCACCTCGATGTCCTTCTTGAAGTGAGGGGCCCAAAACTGAACACAGTATTCAAGGTGTGGCCTCACCAGTGCTGAGTACAGGGGGACAATCACTTCTCTAGTGCTGCTGGCCACACTACTTCTGATACAAGCCAGGATGCCATTTCCCTTCTTTGCCACCTGGGCACACTGCTGGCTCATATTCAGCCGGCTGCCAACCAACACCCCCAGGTCCTTTTCTGCCAGGCAGCCTGTAGCGTTGCATGGGGTTGTTGTGACCCAAGTGCAGGACCCGGCACTGAACCTTGTTGGACCTCATACAAGTGGCCTCAGCCCATCGATCCAGGTCAGGCTGCCAGGCCTGTAGTTCTCCAGATCCTCCTTCCAGTCCTTCTTGTAGATGGGTGTCACATTTGCTAACCTCCAGTCAACTGGGACCTCCCTGGAATCTTACAAGATCTTGCAAGACTGAAGCTTTGGTAAAGCAACAATTCTGTATTTAAATGATGATTTGTTTGGACAAGGTTTTCAGGAGGAATCCTGCATGACAGCTGTTCCCAGCGAGCTCAGCACGAGCCAGAGCACTCATTTTATCCTACCTTTTCATAGCCTTAAAAAAATGGCAGCTCTCTCTAACTGACTACTCTTTCAACAGCTCAAGCGAGTTTTTTCCATTACAAAGAATAATCTGTATTGTCCTAAGGCTCATAGATCTTAACCAGAGGAAGAGATGATACACAAGGGGAGGTTCCTCATTTTCTAAAACTTTTGCCAGGGTGGACTTCAGAAAACATGAACATTTTTAGACAGGGAACATTTTAAACCTCCAAATAAGAGGAGAACGGGAGAGATTAAAAAAAAAATACATGCATGTACATATTTGATTTAAATGATGAAATCCTACTCATGAAAATAAATAAGGTATATACACAAGAGGTGGCCCAAATGATAGCCCTGTTGTCCCATTAATCATATTTATTGCAAAAGTCTAATAATGTTATCTTTGGTCCCAGCTTCACCAGGCTATAATTTAGCACAAGCACCTTTTTTCGGCATGCGAATCGGGTACTAACGCTGTCTCTTTCAACCTCTTTTGTGCTTCTAAATTAGAAAACCCAAATGTCATTTTTCTTCAGATATGAAACACAGTCAAGGTCACTGTAAAATAAAAGAGCAATTAACTTCACAAGCAAACTGTTGTACAGGACTGAAATACAGTACTTGAAAAAGTGGCTAAAACCTAGAACTATTCCTACAAGTGACATCCCTTGTTCAGCTAAAAGTGACAGAATGCAGCTCCAGAGGTTCCTGTCAAGCTAAAAAAAAAATCATGGAAGATATTCCCAACCCCCCTTCCCCAATTTGTTCACTGTGCCTTTATTGCTGTAAGGTAGGAGGGCTTGCTGTTTTGATAGCTCTAATACTGGAAAGCTGGCTCTGTCTCCCCCCATCTACCCTCCCCTAAATGAGCCCTAAACAGCTAATACACATTAGTACAGAATTTCTCATTGTTTCCTCTATCAGTTAAATGACAAAAGTTTTATGAATACTCTGAGTAAAATTCAGGATAGAGTTGCCCTATCTAAAAAGACAAAGAGAAAGCTAACATTAAGGGTTTGGGGTTGATAAGTATTTTAAAATACAAAATTATCTCAGCTCTGACCCTTCTCTAAATCAGCCAAGATTTTGTAACTCAGTAAAATTAAATGCGTTATCAACACACAACTGACTGTGCAACCCAGCAAAGATAAATTATCTCATTATTACCATAGAAATCAGATGAGGCACGCATAGTAAGTGACATATTAAATGCAATTATAAAACCCTACTGAAGTGATGTTAGTGACCTGACACATGACAAAAAAACCCAACGAGGCAATGCAGAATCCAGGCTGGAAGATGCGCTGATATTATTTCTACGCAGTGTACATCAGATGCACAAATACTACTTAGCCATCAGTACAAATCTCATAATTGAAAGCATTTGAAAAATTTAAGAAATTATTAACATGCAAAGAAGGAGATACCTTCAAGAGAAGCAGAGCTGCCCCTAACGCAGCAATCTGCAGTTGTCAGGATGCGGTGAGGTTAGGAGAGCTACCTTCCTGCATTGCCTGCCTCCATTCCTGTGCGCACACAGTGCCGATCAGTTGCCACAGACACAGGCACGTTCCCACTTTTCTTACCTGCAGTGATCATTTTCCCCTATTAAGCACCATAAAAATAAAGAAGGAGGGAACCACATGGCTCAAAGAGACTGCGGGGAGCCCCCCACCCATCCCCTTGCCCTGTTGGCAATACCAGTGACCTAGACCCATCCTGACCAGCATTTATACAGCTCTCCTTGAACCGCCCGGTGCTGAAGACCCCAGGGGTGTCACAAGCAGACTCTCAGGTGCTTCGCTCCCTTCTCTGTTGCAGTTTTTCCTTAAAATCTAACCTACATTTTCCTTGCTGCAATTTACTGCTCTTCATCCAACTCACAGCAGACACATCACAGGCTACTCCCCTCTCTCCAGCAGGCTTTTACACCTTCCAGGGTCGCACAGCCTAGCCAAGAGACCCGATGACAGCTTGCATTATTTCAACTTGCTGTCCTACATCCTATGTTCTAAATTCCTCATCATTCTTGTTGTTAACCTTTGCCCTCCCTTACATTTTTATTGAAGTGCTGCACCCCGAAGCGGGTACACAAATGCTCTAGCTGACTCCTTATCGGTACCAGCTACCTCAAAAGGATTAATTCATGAGTCATACATGCAACACTGTTCAGATCCAGCAAGTTGTCGTCTTGCAACAGTACATCGCTGTCGACTTGCGTCTAGATTGACATTTTCTAAGTTTCCGGTTACAGAAGAGACACCCCTTAGAAGGCGTCCCTTGCTCGGGCAGTGAATTGTCCCTGCCTAAACACCACCCTTTTCACTTGTCCCGTGGAACTGCACCCTCCATGAAACCATGGTCCTCAGTGAAAGCCAAGTACTGATGGCCACGAGAAGACCATGGTAGGGCCACCTCACCCACAGGGGCTGCTCCAAAGGACTGCTTAACTCCACCTTTCCTCATCAGCCTCTTGCTCTATCCTTGGCAGGCACAGCAAGCACAGCTGGGAGAAAAATGAGCAGCCCGGCCCCCAAACCTGACCCCCAGCTGCTGACTTGAAACTACCCAGCAAACGTTCACAACAAAGCAACCACTCCCCACCGAGCAGCTCAGCACCTCCCCAGGAAACAGAAAATGAGAGGCCCATGAGATTTGGTCTCTGCTTGAGGTGGAAGCTCTGTGGAGTGGTTGGGGATGGCTCTTCCCGAAACACAACCTTGATAGCAGGCAAAAAGGATTTTTTGTTTTGTTTTTTTTCCCCTTCTGACTTGCATCCGACTTCTACAGTGAATGTAGAAAGCAAACCCTTCTTCAGGCCACAGTGCTGAGGAAGTCAGTAGCAAAATAGTTCTCTGCTGTATCTCACACATGAAACATTATTGCTGAACAGGACTTCAGTAATGTGAAATCTTAGAAAAAGTACTCAAATTGTTTAGTTTGATAAAATGAGGTCAAATAAACATACACTTGTACCTGATTCAAACAAATCGTTTTTACACTTTTGGGGAATATTTTGTTACTGGTTGAGAGCCTCAATTTTATAGGGAAGAAGACAAGAGGCTCCCGCACCTGCAGTAGGCAGTGATCTGAATGAGACCGGGCACTGCTATGGAGCTCCCTGCTGCCTTGCTCCACTCGCCAACCCCATCATGTAAAAGAGCCAGGGGGAAAGCGTGAAAAACCCTTGTACCCCTACTTCACATTGCCAGCAAAGGAGAAACACAAACACATACTTTTTACGTGCCGTTGTCAGAGGATCCAGGGATTTTGTTCACTTATTGAAATGAGTCAGCTTGAAATGCTTTCCTTCCTCTCAATGCAACCTTCAGCTGCCATCAGGGCCCTTGTGAGTGGCACTGGTAGGTGTCAGATGTGGAAACAACCATGCCAGGGAGACAGTGAGCGTGCAACCATTTTCTGAGCACGTTGTTTCATTCCACAATAAAATAAGTTGTGCTGTTCACAGAGAATTACTCTTTAACCATCACTTTACTCAGCAAGACAGGCCAATACAATTTCTGCTCTTTTTCTTTCTCTGTACAGTTCATTTTTGTATCTCCTGGTGGTCAGGAAACAAAGCACAAATTGACTGGTTTGAATCTTCAACACACAGAGGAGCAATATTGTTTAACTTCAGGTACATTGCTGGGATGAGGGTCTCCATTTTAATACATTTGCTTTAACCGTAAAATTAATTACTTGGTGACATTAGTAAACAGAAATAACCAATAGAGATAACTGCATTTTCATTTAAGTGTATGTTAACATGCAAAAATGACATACAGTAAAAAGATTTGAGCATGTTCAGTTCTGTTTGTGGGCAGTGTCCAAATCCTTGGTTTTTAACTCTGAAAGGATAAAAAGTTTAATTGGATTAATTTGGTGGTCTACTTACATTATCCAGTAGGGATATTTTGAGCCATTACAGACTGTCTCTTCTGTTGCCCAAGATACAAGCCAATGAAATAGAGATGAGGATTTGTTATTGGCTAGAACCAATTATTTCTGCTGGGAGAAAAAGATCAATTTGTGGTAAGAATTAGAATGAACTAACAGGGAAAGAATTTGAGAAGTTTCGACTTTACAATAAGTTAAAGTTTTCCTTGGAAAAATTTAGATACAGCCTTTATTTTACACTCTGTTATATGTGAAACTAATGTAAGAACAAAAGGGACATTTTCAACATCCAGGCTGTTTGTCCTTTCTTGCTGAACAGAAAACCCCAACAAATTAATTCTCCTTGTTCTGCATGCCACACATTTAATCTTTCAAGTCTGAATGTCAGCTACCAGAGCTACTAGATGCTAGCAAGAACTACTCACAGCCTATTCATTGATAGAAAGGGAAAACTGCCAAAAAACATTAGTAAAGAAGTCTTGAAACAGCAGGGGTTGAACTGATCTGTGTTTGCCCATAGGAATTTCAAATACCTTTTCCTCAGAGCTTACGTGGAGTCTTGCATCTCACAGACCCCGAAGCACTGCCTTGCTGAGACTTCTGCCCATCTACTCCCAGACTCTCCCGTAACCTTACGGCTGTCACCTTTAATTACCCTAGGGAAATGATCATCCAGAGGCCAATATTAAAACTGCATCAACTCTTCTACACCAAAGGACATCCCTTACTGGCTTCTACTTTCTCCTTGCTTTTGTTCCATGCAGAGAGAACATCATCTTTTCTTAAAAAATAGCATCTAGGTGCTTGTTAAGTGACACTTGGAGCTGTTTTTAGCAAAGACTGCTAACTTCTCAGGTTCACAACCCTCCTGCACCGTGTGATTCCTGCATGCAAAGGCAGCAAACGATGTTCGGTTTCAACACATAGCACGGATCCAGCCCTCAAACACAAAGACAATGTCTGTTACTTCCCACGAGACCCCCTCAGACAGCACATGCAGCATTTCCTCAGCTCAATCACCCACAAGTTTCTAATGAGATTTTAGCTTTTTATTTCCCTTCAGTCTGCAAAAAGTTAGTCCGATCTTTGCTCTCACATTCATTTTGCTGCGATTCTGCCCTGTTTTCCAGGCTATCGAGTTTCATCCCCTTCTTGCCCGCCCCCTTTTATCTTCTCTGTGGTCTTGGGAATGGCTCCACTGCAGAGGCTCCTTGCCCCGTGCTAAACTGGGGGACAGATAACAGAGTTTATGGGTGGTCACAGGGTTGGTCAAGCCCTCACCTCTGCAGCTATAGAAATTTTACTACTAATACATCCCTTCTGACTGCGAGCTAAGATAACAGAAGATGAGAACTGGGTGCGAAGGGGCACTTCAGCTGCATTTCAGCTTTGGAGAGTGATGGCAGAGTGGGATACTGTTTGCAATAACCCTGTTGGATTTAAGATAGCAACTTTACTATAATTTTAAACATCTTTTAATTAACAAATTCTTTTGCAAGCCACTGTCAGCGACAGTTTCCATGGATGCTGTTACTGCATATTGCAGAGCACAAAGCGGGGCTGCAGCAGCAGGGAGGGGGAGGCCACACACTGCGCTGATGGGGAGAGGGACCACCGCTGCCTGCCAGGACCCCAGCCAAAGGGGCAGAGTTAAGGCTGCTTTCATGGCAGGGATCACCTCCCAGGAAGGCATCAGGAGAGCGGCGCTGGATAGAAATGTGCCTCCTCCATCCACCTGCTGCCAGTCCCACCGGGACCTCCTGTAGCCCTGCTGGCACAAGATCAGGTCTGCACCTCCTGCAGTGAGGACAGCCACATTCAGCCCCACTCTGAGCCCAAGGAATGTGCCCGTAGCTCTTTCATACCGGAATGGGTATGGGCTTTAATTTGTTCATCTCCAACGTTCAATCAAACAATCTACAGTAGGTCGACTTTCTGATGGGAACTAAAGGCAATTCTTTAATTAGATTTAAGAACTGCAACACTTGAAGTTAAATCATGCTTAGAAAGATGAAAATTGAAAAATGATAACTAATGGGATTTACAGATGATTTCCTTTAAAAGTCAGAAATTATTATTACACACATGTACCCCAAGGACCTTTCCATAGCTGTTAAAAATATTCCTCTTAACAGCAGACAATGAGAATATATCCACTTATATGGAAAGATGAACAACAAAGCTTCCGCTAAGACATTTTTTAATAAAAGTAAAGATTTCCAATTATAGACTAGAGCCTGCAGTCCCTTCCATCTCCTCCTCCATTTCAGATTCTGTATTTCTTTTGCAACTGAAAATGATGTCACGGCTAGGTAACATGGGGGCCACACGCCTGGGTTCTGACCTAAGCGACATTGATGAAGTCAGCTGTAAAAGGGGGCATTGAATCCTAGCTCAGCAGCATGTAAGTGAAAACTCATTTTTACATATCTGTCCTACTGCAAAGTAGTATTTCAACCCAAATTTAATATCATTTCAAAAACTTAGGACGTTAATGCATATTACAAAACAGCCATGTAGCATAGTTTGAGCTAACCTTCACATTGTTGTGGATTTCTTCAACAATGCTAATGATTCACAGAAATTATTGCTTGTGGGTCAACATTACACCAAAAGGGGTAATGATAATTTCAGGGTTTTCCCTTGTAAATCCAAGCACTCTTTTGCATCACATTCATCTCTTTTGACACAGCCCCATGGTCACCTGAAAAATCCCTACCAACCTCAAAAGGAGCAGACACAGACTCCAAACCTGCTTCATGAAAAAGATCTATTTCCTTAATTAGTGTATAAAAATTGAACCTGTGAAGATATTCTGGCTGTAATGCAAACGCTGCCCAGTGCACAAGGCTTTTTGTGCTTGTGTGTCTTCACTTGCTCAGGTTAAGTTAACCACTGTAAGATTCCCTTCGTTTCCCACCTCTGGTTTGTGGAAGTCCACTGCCACTGCAAGGGCTGAACTACACAGTCAAACAAGTGCCAGCATCTATACTGGTGCCAGACCTCATGAACACACCTCTCTGTGTACTCTTTGTTTAACTTCAGGGCTCGTCGTTTTGCAAGTGTCACACAGAAACTGCTATGGATGTGATTAAATCAGGTAGGAATCCTTCACTAAAATACTTTACCACATGTCAATAATTTGAGTAACATTTTTGTACAGATGTACAAATTACCATGTCTCTTACGGCGTCCCAAAAATGTTCTGAAGGCAAGTATTTTAAGTTTTCCTTCAAACACTCATTGATAACAAGATTTACCATTAATTTTGTGGTCTTACTTGCTCACTAAAGGAATTAGCAACAATTCCAGAAGGAGACAGAATTCTGTTCTGAATCTACAGACCAAAATGAAAATGAGGAACATGTTCGATGACATAAATATAGCATGGTACGATATAATAAGTATACTGGGACAAGACAGAAGGAAGACAAATAGCTATTGCTTTTCACACAGATTGCGTTAAATGTCCTACAGAACTGGTAAAGATAAAAAAAAAGTGTGATGACAACTTAGCATCTTTTTTACCTAGCAAAGTACAATTCTTGCACTTTGCTAGAAACCAAAAGTCATCAGTGCACGGCAGCTGCTTGGTGGCTCATCATATGCAGCAGGTTAATTACTGCTCTTGCAGGGAATGGGTGCCCCTGCCCCTAAAACTGCTGGCAAGCTTGGCAGACAAGCCAAAGACTGCTTGTTTCGAGACAAAACCCTTGACCCTTCAGTCTCTTTAGACCATGACAGACCAGAAGCAGCCAGCACGGCTTCACTGTCCCCTCAGCAGAAGATGATACCAAAACCCTGGCACTGTTCTCTGGCAGGCACCTTTTTCCAGTGCTACATTTATTTCCAAGAAGAAGCTAAAAGTTTGATGTTGCAGCACCAGAACAAATGCAGCTGGGCTTTGCCAGGCAGGAAAGGTTAGGTGTTTCACCAGCTCAGTGTTCCTGGGTCAACTGGTAGAGGGGAAAACTGCCTGCTCAGGAGTTGCAAAACCCTGTCACAGTGTTCCTTTTACACACGTGGATGTGCTGAATCATTAAGAAAAGGTCTTGCTTGACTAGGTAAGGCAGTATTTGAAGGCTCTGGAGAAGAGATTATTTGGAAGTTAGAATACGTATAATAATTAGAAGTAGCGTTGTGATGCACAATGTGATTTACAAACTGATTTCATGCCAATGCCACTTCATCCCCAGGAAGAATGCCTTTGTGGCTATCTGGCTATGAGAAAAGCTTAGCCATTTACTCTCCTGAAAACCCAATAATCTGCTGTGTAGCAGGGGCTCTCAGAGTGCATTCTCTTCATTCATAGACGCTGATAGGGATGCTCTATTAGTATTTTTATGTTTATCCCAAATTATGAATGTTTTCAAATCATGAACAGCATTAAAAAGCTTTTTCTGGAAGCCTGCAGTGCAAAAAACGTTAACTTGGGAGTTTATTCTACAACGGATTATAAATGACATTTACTGACACGATGGATACATCCTGACTTTGCAGTATAAAGATGATCTTAAGAGTACAAGCCTTATTCCTTGTTTCACTAATATGCTGCACACGGATCAGTGTTGTCAGCAGTCTGTCTTCAGTATTTTGATTAATAATGTTAATGTGGTTTTCTAAATTGAGCTATTGTTCACGTTTCTGAGCATATTTATGCTAATAGTGGTTTTTTAAATTTAAACATTTATGAAAGCATTAGTTTGTGACCAACAGGCTTAGTTTCATAGGTTATGTTGTTTCAAAATGAAGGCAAGACTATATACATCAAAAATTACAACTCACTCTCTTTTTTTAACTGAGCAAGTATCTTCTAGAGAATATTTCAAATCTTAGCCTATTCTCCAGCTTGCATGTCTGTAGTGAGATTTTTCTTAAAACATACAAATAAGAAGTCATTGAACTCCCCTGTTGACATGAAGTCAGGGAAGGTATGGATTTCCCAACCAAGAACTGGTTTAATTTTGGGGATTTTTTGCAATATGCTTCAAACGAAGCACTTTCAGACTAATGACATCTAATGAACAAGGAGCATGCCTTTTGGCTAATGTGTTTTCATTCAATACCCAAAATGTGGACTATGCAGACAGATGCAGTGGTAACTTTCAGCCCTTATGAATAAACAGGGTTAAAGGCACAAGTCAAGACAGGCTTCCCAGAAGTTCAGTATGGAGACTAACATAAGAAAACACTGTCAATGTGTTCGAGATTGACAGTTAATGTGAGATCAGCCTAAGAAGCCCTAAAAAGACCATACTGGCAGTATCTATGCTCCCCATTAAGCAAAGATCTGATTCCTTTCCAGTATAAGACCTGACTCATGACATCAGACTGCAGTCTTCATGTGGCCATGGTGAGGGCAATATTACTTTTTATGCTTACTAATTGCAGAAACTGCTCTCCAGCTTCAGGCGTCGGAAGGACGCGATTCACAGCGTCAGCAGGAAATGATGGGGCTGTGCAGCAGAAGGAAGAGTGATGCAAAGTCTCGGAGGAAGAGGACTGAGGGCCATAGGGATGACTCGACCATGAGGTTCCGGCACATTAAAGACAAGCCATGCTTTCATACATACGGACAGGAAAAGGAAGTTCCACCCCTCACCAACCAACACCTGAAATTGTCAATTATCTCAGTTGTCTCACTGAGAAAGAAAGAGAAAAATGTATTTTGGAGCTGATTTTAATTAATAGTTTTGCAAATCTATACTTTTTTTGTTTCTATAGTCCTTATGAACAGAACTGAACAACTTTTCTGGAAGGCTGCAGACCCAGGATGAACCATGTGTGAAAAACCTGACATTTTTCCTCAAACAACAAAAAAAAAGGAATGTAGAAATTGTATACAACACAGTCCTACTTTCTTCTCCCACTGGGCAGCAACCAACCACTCAAATCACTAAAGAACACAATCTGCAATTTTCCTCTAGATGAAGAGCGTAGTGGTTTTTGATACATATGCACCTAACTGCGGCTTTCCGTGAGTACAATTAGTATCTCTAACACAGCTAACAAAAGAAAACCTTTTAAAAAATATAAAGCTGAAAAAAGGGATCTAAAGCTGAGCAAGCAGAGAGAGGAACAAAACGCAAAAGCAGCTCCAACGCTTAAGGCAACCTACACGCACATCATCTATAGATGAGTCTCTTGCTAGGAAATGCATTTATATGGATCATTATCTTCGCACGATACCTATGCATTCCAGAAGCATTTAAGTGACCACATTATGCACGGCTCAGCAAACCACTTACATATGCACGTGGGTAGCTTTAAAGAATCTTGAAATCATGGCAACAAGATGGGGAAATGGGGGCTTCCCATCTAGGGAGAAAGAACAGGAAGAGAGCACGTACGGAGGGCTGGGCCCGTCACATCCATTGTGTTGGACATAAAAAGCAAGACTTGCAGATGAAGTTAAAAATATAATTTTGACTCAATAGAGGACAGATGTAGAAAACATTTTATAACCACCTTCGCTGTGTGGCTCAGTTTGTATAGGGAGAAGCTGGGAGAAGGCAGCAAGAAGAAAACAATAAAAGACTTTTGTGTAGGTGTGGGAAGGGGGAGATGGATGTATGAGCAAATTGCTTTGAAAAATTGGCCAGTGATGGGTAAGGGCTGAAACAGGAATTTCTGTGTGTGAGCTCTGCAGAGCAGCAAAACATGGGAACCACAGCAGATACCTGAATTAAAAAAAAAAAAAAAAAAAAAAAAGACAAGTGGACTTTACTAGAAGTCGCCCAGCTGTGCCCCCATACAGCTCCCTGATGTTTAACACGAGCGGCACAGCATGTCCAACTGGATCAAGAGCGGTCTGGACCACCTCGCCACTGCCACCCCTCATCGCTGACTCGCAGCCTGGAAAACAGGGCTACCAACGGCAGCCCTGGGGTCCTCTCTAAAGGGGCTCCAGGTACCCCCAGACAGCCCCGCTGAAGCACCCAGGCACTGTGTCATGGTCAGACAGGGGGCACTTTGCCACTTCAGCAAATTAGGAAATCCTGGAATTAAGCCCCAAAAGCACTCCTGACTCCTATGTTACCAAACTCTGCCTCTCCAGTATTTTTAAACTGTATTCAATGGAAACCCTTTAGATGGGCTCCTCAAGCCCACGCCGGCACAGCACACATCTGGGGACGGGGACCAGCTCCGCACTGTCACAGGGAACTGGTTCCTGCTTCCCACTGATAAGGAAACACACTATACATTAATCTCCTTTTACAGTATCATATAAAACCTTAATTACAACCTCATGCCTCCACAACAAACGCATCACACATTTAATTCATGCACAAATGTCAGCCAGCAACAATTTTTTTTAACGTGGCTAAGTTTGTAATTAAGGGTTTGCATTATTCGGCAAGTGAAGTATTAAGGCATGACCACAGAGCCCAGCTCTACTGCTATTTCCTACAGGATTTTCTCAGATATAAGCAAAACCAGGACAACTGAACAGATACATTAAGGAGATCGTATGCATGGTCGGAGGTTTTACAGAACTACAGCTGGAACAGAAAACCCTTTGTGAGCCCCGATCAATGGAAATAAGCAGAAAAGCACTTCATTTTAACACCTAGCAGACGTTTCAGTCCAGATGACCATTAATCCATGTGCTTCTCCCTCTCTTTCTTCATGTCATTTTAAAGATAGACTTATCTTTCTTCTTTTTACCGATATTTAATAAAAAAAAGAACAAACAATTAAGCAGGATCCTTGGTAGTAGTGCTTAAAACTGAACTTTTTTTTTTTTTTTTTTAAATTGGATAACAGAGGCATACAGTACAGAGTTTACACCTGTCAGTCGCTCAGCCTTTCATTATCCAAACACAGGTCGGTCCTGAAAATAGGAACTCAAAATCTTCTTCAAAATTCACAAAAGCCTTCTACTGGGTTGGTGGTCACTTCTAGGTGCTCTTACCTCAGACAATCCCACACGTGAACTTTGCTGTTATCTAATGATCTTTTCTAGGAACACAAAGAAATAAGAGCTGCATGCAAAATCCTTTTTAGATTTAAGCTCGAGTGATGAACAAACCACGTCTACCTAACAGCACACAACTAAACTACAGGTTACTGATCCACTACAATGTTAAACCATGCTAAAAACTTCCTATTTTTGGTTCTTGCATTGAACTACATTCCCTTGACTTCAGGATAGCAAACAAATTTCCAGGCATTAGCAGATAATAATAATCTTTCCAGCTGTTCTAAACTTTACAGCAATCAGCTTTTATCAAGCTGAAAGGAAATCTGGATTCACCAAAACACAGGTAATCAGGGCTGCTATAAACATGTACAACATAGCCTAACAATTTTGTGGTGGAAACTGGAGAGAAGAGTCTTACATTAGAACATGAAATAAATTCACTGATTTGGCAAGAAAAACATTTCAAAGTAGGACGCACAGAATAGGTTATTTGCTTCTTTTCACCTGAACATAACCATTAAACAATTTTTAAATTACGAAGTTATCATAGTAAATGGTCTTCCGGAAGATCACGAGACAACAACGAATAGACTCTGTATCACACACAAGTAGACTAAACGTGACTATTACTCTTGGATAATTAGCCTTAGAGCTGCAACATATTAGATGATCGTAGGTAGTGTCATTGGATAGGCGCGCAACAAGACATACTGCCCTGGTTAATCACATACGATTTCATCCTGTCATATCCAAAGCACTAAGGAGAAGGCGGCTTTAGAATGTTTATATAGAAAACATTAAATTATGAATAAAATGCTTTGCCATCAGCAATGGCAGTGAAGCAGGCAATGTTCAATATCAGAATTTAAGATCACAAAAGCCATAAAGCGCAGAAAAGCCCCATTTTCAAAACCAAGTAATTGGATTAAACCAAATCTGCAGTAAATATCTCTTATAGATTTTATCTCATGTAATCATGAGAAAAACAGACAAAAATCTCTGATTTTTAGTAGTGACAGACTTATCACGGGCTTAATTTCCACAAGCCTATTGGAAAGGAGATACAGCAGGAATATATAGGAAAAATAATTAGTGTGTAAATGTCCTTTTTGTGTAAAATATACCAAGCAAGAAAATGTATTTAAGATCTGAATATGAAGCTAAGTTATTGCATGTATGGTTGGGTACACTGGAAGAGGCTGGATGCATCTTGTATTGCAGTACAGGTTCTGTACAGACATGTGCATTCCTTCAAGTTACTTACAAGATGTTGGATAAAAGTCTAATCAATGATTGAAAGATGGGAAGCAAAAGGGAAGCACAGGCCAACTTAATTAGGTTCCTACCCAGGCTTATGACATATATTACAGAAGAATTTATCGGCCAAACTGACTAAGGCTCCATTGTCCAGGGAACAGACCGAGAAAGTACAAGCCTGTATCTCAAGGGCCTTCAAAGCTAAGACTTAGCAGGTGAAGAGAACAGAATAATACGACAGCAGATATGGTTATTTCTAGTCAATCAGAAGAGACAATGACAGTACTCCATCTGCTTAGCTACGATCCATGTTGCACTTCCTACACGACAAACAAACCAAAAAATTCTGCATTAAATCTTTCGGGAAGTGGTGCCCCAATCATGGCGATCTACCAAGATGAGGCATTAGTTAAACTATCTCTTTCATGATTAGATTGATTCTGCATCTATCTTCTTCCGCACAATTATAAATTTAGGTGAAACAATCATTAAAAGAGAACAAGTTTCACCAAAACTATGCAACTTTTTCCCTCGATAAAAAGATTGCCTACAGTCATTGGCTCTTGATTAGGGGACACTTTTAGAGATTGCCTTCATAGACTGTTGGGAATGAAGCCTGCCAAAACATGAGCTCAAAGAATAGCATTGGCCTATACTATTGAGGGTAACACAACCTTCAAGACCTAAAGTGCGGCTCAGTTAATGCTTGCATACCACTTTGCAGAGAAGATCACTATCAACATCTGGTATCAGCCTGGGAGTCAGAGAACTACATGGGAGCAGGGATGTAGACTGTGGCAAGAACTGTCCCTTTCTAGATGCCAAGTATTTGAAACTATCACCCTTTGAAAGCTACAGCACAATTGAAAATACGTAGTCCACTGCTGAGGAGAAAAAAAAAAATAAAGAGAAAGGATGCTGCACTGTTGATGCTCTTTTACCATACACTCGGACCACTGAAGCCACTGCTTCATAGGCTTTACGATTAACATCGGCAGTCTTTTTCTTCTTCCTTGCTTCAGTAAACATTACTGATACCTAATCAAGAACTGTTTCTCAAGAAATCTTTTAATTCTGAAGAGGTTAACAGAAATCCATGGGTTTCTGTTGACAGAAATGCCATCGCTACATATTGTCAGTGCAGGAACCCTACTGAGCAACAGCACTTCTGACCATCCACACCCCTGCAACCAGACAGAAGGGACACGTCACGCTTGCCAGAAATATGTTGGTCTATGAGTGTTATGCCACAGTGACAATTGAAAAAGCCATGATCAACATTCTCCCTAAAAATAAGGCAATTCAGAAATGTCACTTCCGTTGTCACAGTTGATGTCACTGAAGTGTCACTTGGAGTTAATATTAGCCTAATCAAGCCAATTATAGAGTACTTATAGTATTTAATAGGCTTTTGGATTTGACTTTTCATATGAAAATCTGCATATTCCTAGATGTTTTATGAATGTAAAACGGTTCAAAGTTCAATTCCAACAGAGCAAGAAGCTCGCAAAGTGTTCAGAAAAACCCCTCTGCTGTTCAAGCAGAAAATGATGTGTCACCTTGCCAGCCGCAGTAGGCTTTTAGCATGGCTTTTGGTAGTGACTCAACACAAATGCAAAGCCTGAGCCCTCTCTCACCACGCACTGAGCACTTCCAGCCCCTCTACTGGTCTCACGAAGGACTGGGCTCTGCTGCTTGGTTGCAGAGGTAGCAAAGGGTCATGGACAAAGCAATGCAGATGCACAGAGATGCTCAGGCCCGGAGACATCTCCTTCACTCAAGAGTTACCCCAGCTCCTCATTCAGCCATGCAACCAGGACCACCTGGTTGCATGCTGCGGTCCCTGTTCATCTAGTGCTGGAGATGAGGTTTGTCTGAAAACCCACACTCTGCCGCTCCAGAGTCAGAAGAGGTACTTCAACACTCCCACTCATCTGCTGCAGAAGCAAAACTGGGCAGAAATTCTTCTGTGACATCTATTTTCTCCTTTCTTTAGTACAGAGGCTAATGAAGAGTTTCATGTACATGTAATTGTCATGCACAGTAGTTTAAACTCCCTCTGTGATGTTCATGGTCTAAACACACAAAGAAGATACATTCATTCTCACAGAAATTAAGTGCTGGGGAACAAGCAGGAGGGAGGGACAGTGATGTTATTTCCTCAAGGAAGAAAACTGTACCTTTGGGATAACAGGTGCCCTTGAGGGAAGGTCAGAGCAAAGCAGTTACAGTGTCAGGAAAATGACTTTGCCTTCTAATAAAACACAATTTACTAAATGCAGACACAGAAGGCAAGTTGGTACAAAGTCACATTTTCTTAACTCCTTCAACCCCAAAAGGCAGTGCTCCCCCTCCCACCAGAGCACCAAGAGCAGGGGCCTTGAAAGGGATGGAGGCAAGGGGCTCTACCCAAAGCATTGTCCCCAGCCCTTTCCCATGCACAGCCCAGTGCCCGCCTCTCCCGCAGAGGCAAAGGCTGTGCCCTGCAGCCAGCATGGGGGTCCCTGCCTCCCCCTCCTTCAGGTCAGCTTGCTTACAACATGCCAATCACCTTCAAACCTCTTATGAGCAAACAGGCATTATCTGCAGAGAGGGAAATTCACCATTTCAGCAAGGAGAAAGAAAAAAAACACTATCTTGGCAGTTTTTATTTTATTTTAAAAGGGAGGGGTGTTTGGAATATTTGCAGCAGTCCTCAGGGAGACGAATGAATGGTTTGTCCATGGATAAAGTGGAAAAGGGTACATGATACAGACATTTATCACATGCACATTTATAAACTACGTGTGGTTTATAGCATAATTAATCAGTAGTTGTCTCCTATTCTGTACACAAATGCAGCCTCCTGTCTTTCCAGGCACATTCGATAAAGAAGTAATTTATATCCTTCTGCAATCCAAATAATCTTCTTCCCGGTGGAAGATTCTGGGAGAAGTAATTCAAATTCCTGCACATGGAAACTGAAAGGGTATTTGAAGTGCTGTCCCTGTGAATCCATGGTACCTGCCTGCCAAATCCCTGCAGACTCCGAGGAGCATTCGCAGCCACTCTGCCACATGCACAAAGCTGCACAGAAAGAGAAATATATGTACGATTGTGTATATCTGACTTGAACAAAATAGAGAGATGGGGAAAATTACATCTTCAGAGGATCACTGCTGCTCTTCAGCTCTCACCACCAATGCTACATCTTTTTGTACCTGGTCCTGACTCTTAAGAGTATAAAACGAGAGTCACAATCCAGAGAAGAATGGGCCCCTCCTTTTGAGGTCAGTTAATCAGAAATCAGGAGAGATGGAAACATACATTTATGAAAAGTAAATACAATACATAAATTTGAGGATTTTTCCCCTGCAAATAATCGCACTTGAGTCATATACAGAAAAAAAGTATTCAGCTCGATGTAGGTCCCCTCTTTGTAATTATAACTTGCCACATTTTCATGATTTCTTACTCTGTATTTACTATTCTGTTTTGCTGCTGTACAGAGTTTCCTCTATTGCAATCAGCGTGGGTGTCTGGAGTGTGAGCTGTTACATTTCTGCTCCTCCCCTCACATCAACACACTGGAGGTTATCATAAGCAGCTACAGTAAGGATCCTGGTTAGAGGTTTGCAAGATCTCATGCAAAAACATGGGAGTCACTAGAAGGAAGACTTTTTTTCCCCTTGATAGAAAGTTGAAGGAACACGTACCTATAATTTAATGGGACTAAATTTTAAAAATTGTGCAAATTATTTGTGGGTTTGTAAGCAAGACACAATGTAGTGAAGCATCCACTGAAACACTGTTCTTTAAAATTCAATGAGAGAACAACCCACTGGACTCAGAAAAAGCCAAGCGTATGCATCATACAAAAGGGCTACACCTACCTAAAGGAAAAAGTATTCCTCACATTTTGGACATATCCTTTCCCTCAACATGTAAACAAAAAAAGGAAAAATGAGATAACTTTAAAAGAAAGATCTATAAATTTATATGTATTTTTATATACTCCTCTATGTCAACCCATAACTGATCCTGCTTTGCAGACAATCACTTAAAAAAGGTTAACTTTTCAGAAAAATTAAGACTGTTCAGACAAAATTATAATGATATATTTTCAGAAGAGGCCAAATCACAGCTTTTCATATAAAGCAGCCTCATATCACCTTCTACTTTGTTCCCTTCTCATGGATGCCTCACAAAGCATTTCCATTTTACACAAGGGTGCACCCAAAGTTCAGATAAAAAGGAATCCTGCAATTGTTCTTCTTTATTTAGAAGGCATTAAACACGCACATCAACATAGGATAAAAGTCTGTTGTTCTTTAAGGAACATTAAGGAGGAGCAATGCCTGCAGCTTATGTATTTTTGTGTGTATTTTATCTGCAAAATACCAGCACACAGGCATTCCTCAAAGAACCTATGTAAATTTTATCAGGGGACAACCTCTAATCCCTCCAACATTTCATCTCTGACTTCAGCAACTAATGAGTTAAAGATGATAAATACCATTAACAAAGGAAAGAGGATCTTTCCTTTGTTTCCCAAAGAATGCGGAAGCCTGACTTCTAGTAATGTATTTTTATATTCAGCAAAGTTCCCTAAGTGGATAATTTTGGTTCTAGCTTTGTTTATTATTCTACCTTAAAAAAAATGTTTTGATCATTCAGAGGACAATCATAGTATAAAAGTCATTAAAATTACTGTTTCCTATTACTGATTGTATCTGCATGTGTATTTTCCCCTTGCAGGAAAATAAGGGGAAAACGTACACTAAGGACACTGAACACCACAAAATCCATATAGTCTTTCTTCATTTCACAGAGAAACTCTTACCAGAGCAAAGAAGAATTATATATAATCTCAACCATAATTAGTCATTAAATATGAAAACACCAAATATTATGCATCTGAGCTGCATTTCAGATGCAGAATTTGCCATTGATAATCCAAAAGGGGCCCAAATAAGGAACTGATGCCACAAACAAAAAATATTTTCAGGTTTGTTGTTTTTTTTTTTTAACAAACAGTAGGTAAACTACAAAACATACATCTCGGTCCCACAATCTCTCCTTATGCTGGTTAATGTTTAGGTCTTCAATGAATTCTGAAGGGGTTGTTTGATAGAGCCAGGAGAAAAGGAATCATTAAGCACTAACAGCAGTCATAGCTTCACACACTGATTTCATAAAAAAAAAGGGCTGAATGATACAAATGTTGTATAAATTCCTAACAGAGTTTACCAAACAGATTAAAAATTTGCAAAATATCAGAAAACATTGACTCAAGTATATAATTAAAAATACATGGTATTTTATTGTTCTTTTGAACCTGCCAGTTATGAGCCTAACTGACCTCTTCTGTATTGAGGGGCAACTGTTCTATATTATACGGCAAACAAAATTCCCAGAAGTAACAGACAGCAAATTTTCCCAAGAAAAGTGGCTCTATTTTAAAAGTTATTTGCAAATGTACTAATTTTAAAGTTACACACATTTAATTACTTAATTTAGATGTTTTGTAAAATCTGCACATTTATATTTGAAGCCTCACAGATACTAGCGTTACTCTGGAATTCTACCAGAAAGATAAGAGGAACAATCAATATATTAAAAAATACAGCTATCCGCAAGTATAGCCTCAATCTAATAAAAGAGAAAATAATACAAAGTTTTATATAAAGTGTAGTTTGGCTTTTAAGTCCTTTTCCCCCCCCCTCCAAGTTTTACATATAAATTTTTTTATTATTTATTTTCTGTCTTTTGGATTTGAACCCTATTAGAGAAAGAAAACATTTGAGGAACAAGTGTTATAAATATTTATGCTTTTAAAATATGCCAGGTAGTCAAGTTATTAACATGTCCATTCACACTCCAATTTAATATAGGTCTGGCAGCTATCCCACAGTACCATTTTAAGTGAAGCGCCTGGTATATTGGTCCGCATTTACAAGGACAGGCAAGCTAATACACAGTGTCTCGGTACATAGAAAGAAGACAGTGCAGTACCCTTGCGGTACAGCAAGGGTTTTTAAGCATGTGATAACTCAGAGGAAAATTTTATTTTAAGTCTTCAATGAACCTGGGGAAGAGTAAGGTCCAGCCACCCTATTCTGCAGGCTCCCTGCTGAAATCCCATAGACTGGCTTACGCAGCACTTCCAAAAAAACCCCTGCTCATGCCCCTGCTGTTTCCTTCTACCTGATATATCTTTATCTTTCTGATAAGACAGATGCAACCTGATTCTCAGCTGAGGGTATTACTGTAAGATATACAGCAGAAATTATGCTTCCCTATATAATACAGTATTTCTCGCGGTGAGAGACTAATGGTCATTTGCATACATAGTAATGGAAGTATAAAATGGGTGGAGAAATAACTGTTCTGTCTGTTCCTTTCCAAGGAGTTACATTACCTTTCTGCATGTTTCTAAACTTTTAACCGTAATACACAGCTGGTGTAACCAGCTGAAAAGGATCCAGAGCTGATCCAGGATTTTTTCCACCCCTCGCATCTGTGACAAGCTAGCAAAAGTGCATACCTCTACATTTAAACGCATACAGCAAGACTATATTGCAATACAAGCGCATACAGGGACAGACATTCACGTCTTACATTTGACTGAAGACAATCCTAAACCTGTATGATGCGAATACATCTGATACTGTGCTGATTATAAAGACTTTTTGCCATACACTAAGACCACTAACATTTTATCAATACTTTTGCAGAGTAATCTGCAATTAAAGAAATAGCATAAAAAAATGAAATATTTTAAGTCCTGCTGGTATACCCCACCCTCTCAGAGTTAAACGCAGGCAGCTATAGAAAGAACATGCAGCACTATCCAGTCAGAGGCAGCACCGTGAATATATTCAATTAAAATTGAGAAGTGTAATCTTGAAAAAGGGAATACGGCAGCTACATTTCCCACCAGGGGCTAGACCTCACCTTAAACGCTACACTACATGCTTTTACAAGCTGAAATATTTCTTCATTCCCATGCAAAAAAAAAATCTGTGCCTGCAAGGAGGAGGAAACGCTTACCTTAATTTCTTTTGCAAAAAAAGAAAAACCAACAAAAGAGCCCAGCTCCACCACCTGGAACAGCAAACGCATCTGAGAAGACAGCGCCGAGAGCGAGCGAGCCAGCAGGCAGCGCGGAGGCAGGGGCGACTCTGCCTGTGCCCCTTTTTCCGGCAGCAGGCATGACAATGCGCAAACACCCCCTCCACATCACAGCAGGCAACTGTAGCCAGGAGACAGAGGTGCTTAAATTAGAAAACCGCTGCCAGAGGAAATAAACGGGAACCACAGCGACCCCCTCGACCCCAGCAGCTATCAAATCCGGGAAGATATAGTGCACATCTGTTTTACGAGGCCCCTAGGGAGCTCCAACTCCAGCTACTTACCCTGTCTGCATTATTAATAGATGTTAATGGCTCCATTATATCAAAAAGAAGCCTCTTCCTCTTTATAATATGGAAATTCCAAGTTTAAAAAAAAAAAGGGCAGAACCCCCTACACACCATAAGGCAGCAAACAGCTTCTCGGTCCTGCTAACTGCAGAACTGCACCCCCCCCTCCACGCTGCCTTCCCCAGCCATCCTCAATATACTGATTTGGTAGCCAAAATCGATTCAAGGCAGTAAACAACTGCAATAAAGCAAACATGCAGACAAAGACTTCCTGCCATAAGGCAATTCCTGAATACACGATTTTCTTTTTAATAAGGTTCTGAAAAACTTCAGCTAGAGCATATGCATATATATTTTAATGCAAATGATGCAGTGTAAAGAACAGAATAAACCCATACCATTCGGATGTTTCTCGCTTGTCTAAATACATGATTTTCCTTCTTCAGCAGAAGTTATCTGTCACCTCAAAAAGTATTATTTAGACTGACTTGATGACAGAGTATCCTCTGTCAAGCCTTTGATTTAGTTGATGAATAAAGGAATGTGATCCTAAAGTATCCCTAGGCTGTGTTTTTGTTAATGCATGGATTTCCTCTGGGTCCATTCATCCTCAAGGTAGGTGTACTGCAGTCATGCACCAAAGTGTCAAAAGACCTTCCACAAAAGATATTGACCTATTTTAATCTGATCCATGTATAAATGCTATGGAGCTACCACTGGGAATAACGTGAACCAAAGATGTATTTTTAACCCCTTTATAGCACTGTACGCGGGAGGAGCAAATTCGCATCAGTAACAAATGTATCCTCCAAGACTGTACAAGAACGTAGTTTGCTTTAACTGGATCTCTTCCACTGATGTTAAGAGTCATGTAAAATGCTACCGCTTACTCAAAAACCCAGGCACATCTTTTCTGCGGTTTAGTATTGCTATCAGATAATTTTGACCAGCTTTTTAAAAATTGAGAAATGCAAAAGTGGTAGGCTTCACCTAGTCAGCTTTCACTGCACTATACAAGATGCTGATTTTAAATCAAATATAAAACTACTGAAAGGTCTCAAACCACAAAGGAAAAAAGCTATCCTTAAGGATGGCAATACCCCAGCATTAATCGTGTGATGAAATTTTTGCATACAGGGGGGTGGGGAGAGCGAACGTGTCAAGAATCACCTTCTCATGTTGCAGATGCATGCTGCAGCTGTTTGCTGGCTTTCGACAAATGAATGAAAAGTGCTGCTAATTCTTCCAAGACAAATGTAACCGATTGGCTTTGTTGCTTGCTTGCCTCTGCGGCTTTTGAGACCACGCAAGTACGCTGCAGACGCGAAATCATAGGGTCTGGCTGTATTAACTGAATTACAGACAGCGCTGATGTGATCATCTTCATCTCTCTCTCACGCTCTCTAATTATTTATCCAGATCAAGCCTGACTGCTGGAAAATTAGCTCTCTACAGGAGGTAACCGAGCTGAAAGGTTCTTTTTACCAAGAAATGATGGGCTGGCCTCTAGCAGTGCATACGCCAGCGTGCAGTTGTAAGGAAATGTCACAAGATGTAAATTTGCAAGTAGGTTTCTCTTCCTCCCAGAAAAAGAAATAAGACATTTTTAGAAGATATGAAAATACATATATTTATACAGACACACAAAATAAGTAACTGTCCAAATTCCTGACCCTGAACTTAAAACAATTTACTTAAAATGGGAAGAGAGGAGATGTATATTGGTCATATCCTCTTTTTGTTGCTTTATACGTTCATCCCGCTTCTGTTTCTACAAACAAGTTCATAGTATTTCACTTACACAAGGATTTCACTTCTTGCCAGCAACTGCAGAGACCAAGTTTTAGTTCCGATGCTTAGGGGGGGAGAAAAAAAGACACCAACATTTTAGTCACTTAAACCAACTTACAGCAGAATGAACAAAGCATAAAAAAAGAGAGGATAATAGGGTTTTTTTAAGCTCAAGATACTGCTTTAGCCTGTGGCAATCTAAAAGTAATTGTGAATGTATTTTTTTAAGGATTAAATAAATAGAAAATAAAAAGCGTTATTAAACCTGCCAGACAAACAAGGTTAGGTTAAAAGGAATAGCTTTGAAATTATTTTCTGATTAGCAAGGCTGTCATTATGAGTCGATTTGCTGTACTGCATGCGTATGTGGATGTACATGTTTTTAATACACTTTAATGCACACTTTGGTCCAATTCTAGTTGCATGTAAGGCAGTATAAATTTTAGTGCTAGAGAGCTTTAACTTACCATTTGAAGCATTAAGCACACAAAACATTGGTATTAAAACAATGCAGCTGTATGAAACACAAATACGCTGAATTTGATACCGATGAGCTTTGGAACTTAATGGTTTAAAAAAAGAAGCAGATTCTAGGCTGAATCTCTTTGCTTGCTGCATTTGCAGCACTTTCAGTACGTCAAGCCTTCCCCAATATTTTAATTGCATTGGGTGTTATGCATGCCAGGGATGGGTGAGAATAGTTGTCAACCCACCTGACTACAGAACAAAGAGCATTTTTTCTTCCAGCATTTGTTACTGATGCTTGAGCCACACCCTGTCGTCCTTACAGAACACGCTCTTTCTCACATTTTCCTTTTTCCTACTCACACAGAGAGATGATTTCTTCCCAATAACAAAATATTAGCCATTCTCTAGAATTACTACGTTGGGTTTCACCTTTTATTGAATCCCCCGTGAGTTTATTTTTAAGGAAGGGAGAAGGGCTGCGGGCATAGCTGCACTTCCCGCAGCGTGGGGAGTCCCCAAGCTAGGATGCCTGGGTGCCCCGCAGCCCAGCTCCCCTTGCCTCCCTTGGGATGCTGCCAGCAGACAAGGGGCCTCACCCTGCTCCCTTGGTCACGGGAGAGGGCACAGCCTCCAGAGCATGGTTTCAGACCAGCCTGATCAATCCTGGGATGCGAGGGCAGGTGAGAAAAAAAAGAAAAGACAGACAAATGCAAAAACAAGAGGGGAAGCCCTGTGTCTGGCTCCTCTTCCCACCAGCCCCAGGCACCTGCCTGTGGGGTCAAAACCCTCCGGGTGGCATTAACCCCTAATGCCAGTTTGCCAAACCATGAGCTCCCCATCTCACCCCCTCAAATCCTCCAACAGCTCAGAGTTTGCAAGGTTAAACTCCTCTCAGTCTGAGCGAGAGCCACGGAAAGGTTGTTCCCTCGCTGCTCTGCGCAAAGGCCCTTCTGCCTTTCGTTTCTTGCCTACGCTCCCGTTAGCACTGCAGATCACACACAGTGCCTGACCCCTCCAGAAACAGACACAAGAACAAAAACCCTGGTAGGTTAGCTACACAGCACCCAGAAGCATATGTGTTTTTTGCAGATTTGTATAAACGAGTCATATTCCTGACTTGACCTATTTATAACATAAGCAAGCAATGTAAAGCAAGATGCAGACAATGTGAGAACTGGTACCTGCAAAGCAACCCACATTCCTTTTTCTACCTGTCAGAAACATCCCCTGCATTACCTCAATTTTCTATTCCCAAAAGTCTGGAGGCAATCAAACACCACAGCTTCTAACACTGCCCTCACCAACTTTTTCATGAGGTTGTAGCGGCAACTTGGCTACATTTTTGGTAGCTCCACAACAGCAGGTAAGCCATAGGCATTCTTACAGCCACCAAGGCAGCCCTTTCCCTCTGTGTTTCCTGAGGCATCAAAGTTACACACCTTCTGACTTAAGAAAAGTAGCAGGAATGGTGTTTTTCCTCAAGTTGCAGGACAGGTGGAATTAAGGAATGGCTTGACTTACCCTGGATTATTTTTGCAAGCAGGAGTAGAGGGTTTACTCAGCCTTTTCCATTTGCCTGACAGAGCACATGCATCTAATGTGCTTTCCAATCCTAGCCCAACAGGGCAAAACAGTTCAAGAACCAGCAACGCTATGGCCGCTGTGAGGTTTGGCATAGGGGTTTTTTGTTTGCTTTAAAAAGAGCTTTTGTTCAGCTGTTCCTTGGTATTTGATATGTTATCATCCACCAGCCACGCACCACCAAAGGGAAGCTGCAGTACTCTCGGGCTATGGCTAGATTCTGCGTCAAACAGCACAAAGAAACTGTTGCCACTTAAACCTTCAAGATGCAGAAAAATAAAACCCCTTTAACTTTTGATCACATGATCCCTGAATAACCAGCAAAGCCAGCTTTAAAAAAAAAATCTGTATATCCCAAGACACATTAGACTACCAACTGCCAAATGCTCTCATTACTATTTTGAAATGGGGTGTGAGTAGAGACACCTACTGAAGCTTTCTTCTGCTGCTGCTGCCATTGCTGCTTATGGGGTATGTTTTCAGAAATCCCTGCTCCTAAGGAGCCTGAACTTGCATCTGCGCCTCTTCTGGGATGCATCGAAGACATGAGTTCTTGCACCATCTGTTATTCACAGCACCGCTGCACAGGGATGCTAGCCTGTGACAGCACCCAGATCTGCTGCAGGCACAGCAGCAGCCAGGGAAGAACAACAAGGTGAGCCATGAGGGGAAGTCATCGAGACCGAGATGGCAACTGAGAAACATGCAGGCAGCGGATTATGTGACGCTGATGTGACTAGGCAGGAGCTGACAGTCAGTAGGAAAACCCCCAAACACACTTTCCACAAGACAGCAGATTAGTGGCTTTTAAGGCACCTTGGTGGAAAAGGCAGCGCAGTACGGGAGGAGGGACTCGCACCCCAACTCCACAGGCTTGCTCCGCTGCAAGTCACCACGCCATTTCAACCAAGCCTTGCAAGGATTTAATACACAATGGACACGCGTGGCACAGTCAGCGGCTGCTCTCCTGCAACTGCTGGTAGTGACCGGAGGTCCTGCATCTATCACTGGGGTGGTACAGGTACCAGATGGCAGCAGAGGCTTTCCCGATGCACTTGCCCATGTAACACGCTGCACCCTGCTAGATGCCCCTTTGCACTCTGGTTTCTGATGGAAGCGTTTGCTGAATTTGCTTGTGGCCTCCAACCCGTTTGCCTTTTAAACTGATCAACGCTGCTCAAGGTTTAGGCAAATTGGCTTTATACAGTCACTTTAATTTTGCTAAAAATGTACCTGAAGGAAAACTAGGAGGTCTCCAGAACACTGACATTGCATGAGTAGACAAGCCCTAAAATGGAAAAAAAAAAAAAAAAGGGGCAGTACAGGGCACCACAGCTCTCAGTGTAACCAGGTACATGAGTGCTCAACACCTTTTTAAGGCAGGCTAATGGTGAGCCTGTACAGTTTATCCACTGTGAGGTAATTTTCTTTGAGCATAATAGTTGTACCCGCTGAAACCAAAAGCGGAAGGCCAGCAGATTTTAATGGGAATAGAATTGAGCTAGCAAGTACCAGGACCTGTTAGTTTTTAGACTGCAAACGTGCTGTCAATCTCATTACCATTCAGCCTTTGCACATTCAAACAGGCTGTTTGTTGTCCAGCTGGACACCAGCCTCTTGGTACACTGATGATGAGAAGTGTGCTCCCAGGTCCCCTGCACCTGACATGCTCGCAAGCCCCATCAAGCCCCCTGCAGCATCCAGGTGACCCACCCGTTCCCTTTTCTCAGTATGTGCTGCACCTTCCCTCCTGGAAAACTCTACTCACTTCCCATTGGCTTTCCCTGGCAGGAGTCTTAATCCTGCTGACCTTTCTGAATACATGCCCTCCTGCCCTTTTTTTTTAAAAATAATTCCTATCTCTAATTGTGCTCAGGCACATTTATTTATATCACTTTTCATTCTTCATGCAAATTTCAACTCTCTGTGCAAGCGTAAAGTTGTTGCTGTAGGTCTTTGGGGGTTGTTCCCTCCCTCCCTCCCAACCTCCTTTTCTCCCTTTGAAGTCACTTTCCTACTTAAAGCCTGCCAACCCTGCAAGCTGTTTCCTGACCACAGCCAATCCTCCCATTGCTTTGTCAGGAGCACTGGACTGTCTTTTACAGTCAGAGACAGTGACGATAAATGACAGGTTCCATAATCCAGCAAGTGATGCTGTCCAGGGGCAAAAGCCACAGGCAGATGTGGAGCCTTCCCACCGAGCACACCACAGAGGGAAGAGGGCACATCACTCACAGCAGTAAATCCCATCCACACTCTGGTTGCTCGGCTCCAAGCAGTGTCAAAGCCCCCTTCACAGGCTACAGAGCACACAGCGCTTCCCAGTCACTTCTCTGGCCAGCAGACATCACTTTCACTGAACACACAAAAGGAAAAACCCCTTCCTTCCCCCAAAAGGAGGTTGCACACAGCCCCATACACTTCTTATTTCAGCGGGCTCCAATATTGATAGCCAGCTGGATAATGCATTCAAATGCTCTGGGGATCAACCTCTTTATCCAGGAAAGCTGTCCCCATTTTTTGAAGGAGCCCATGGTAAGCAGGTTTGGAGGAGTGGAGATTCAAACCACACTTCCCAACTCACCTCTGCAACGGGGGTTATGAAGCAGGAGTGCCAGCCAGGAGCGCACTGCACTTCTTCCCGAAGAATCACAAATATCTTTAAAAACATTAGATCTCACAGCACACTCACAAGAAGTCGATAAACGCCATTTCCACCACCTCACCCAATTCTTTGCCAGAAAAGCAATGCTGGAGGGAAGCTTATCTATGTGTCCAAGGTCAGGCTTGGCATCCGTGACAGATTGAGCTGTCTTAAGTCCCTGCACATCCAGCCTTCAATCCCAGAGTTAGTCACCAGGCAGCAGTGCCTCTAACTTTTAAAGAGGAAGCTTTGAAGGAAAATGAAAAAAGTTCAAGTTTGTTTTTTTTTTTTTTTTTAACAGCCTAGCTAGAGAACCACTGGAAGATGTGACAAGGCTGTAGTTCTGGAATCAGCTGCAACATCATCTTTCCCTTCAACAGCAAGTTTTGGCCAGCCAGTGCCAGCTCCAAGCTCTCCACGCTGTGCCCGTCCTCAATGGCTTTCAGGACCAGTAACATAGCTGGATTGGGGTAGGGGGAAAGCAGGGCGTAACTCACACTAGAAGTGCCTGGGTTTTGTCCAGTTTTCTGTCTGGTCCTTCCTTGGCTCACTTGGACCTCGTGATAAGTCAACAGGAGAGATTTCAGATACAGCCACCAGCACCTTCACCGATACAATACCTACCACAGCATGCCAAGAGCGTTTCCACTGGCTTCCAGTAAAACCGCAAGTCCTCAAGAGTGACTTGCATCTCCTCTCTGTTCCTAAGCTCTAGTACCTGCTCTGGCACAGCGAGGCTGCCAATCGACTCCAAGCAGCTGTGTGACATGAGTCACTAACTGTTAGACAGAGATTTTTCCTTCTTTAGGCTAGAGTAACCCTGTTCTGGTAAGTTATCTAACTCTGAATTGGAAAGCAGGTGGTAATAGACTCTTATGGTGCCTTTTGCAGACCCTCCTCTCTCAGAAGGATACCATGCAAGGGGAAGGAGATGCACAGCTGCTACATGACCATCAGCGGAGAACACCTTGGCTCAACTGCAGTCAATAGCACCGGTTCCCCCTGGCTGCAGTGACGCCAGTGCCTTTTGTCTCAGCCTTGCGAATATTTGTTTTAAGAGGTCTTGATGAGTCAAGCGGCTCAGGATGAAAGTCCATAGCATGCCGGCAAGCTGAGTGAAAACACCGAGCTTGTGCTAACAGAGCTGTTCAAGGATGCAAGAAGTGCAAGGTGCATCTCAAAGCAAAGGGCTCTCAGCTTGGCTAATGGCACCATGAACCAGCACCGATGAAGGATGTGCAGCAGAGCTCTTGCTGCTGTAAGCACAGCCGAGACAACTGGAGGCAGCCATTTTCCTTCAATACACTCCAAAACTGCCCGTGGTGTCGTTACCTTGATAGTTAACCGAGATAATAATTTACAACTTTTTAGTTGCAGTCTAAATCTAGACTAGATCTGTCTTCAGAAGCATTCTTATTTAAACTCGCATTTTAGTAAATCTTTAAAATAATCTATTTCTTGTTTGTCAGCCTCTGAGACGAACACTGGTTTTCACCAGAACAAAGAGCAGCCAAAAACTCAGCCAGACCTATCCGTCACCAGGTGGGGTCTATGGTGGGAAGGTGTGACCCATAAGGACACCAAGGAACTTGGGTCCAGCTTTGCACCTTCCTCGACATAAAGCCTGTATCATCCTCTAAGGCTTGCATCCCTTCATATGCTACCCCCTAGTAGGGAAGACGGACAAATGATATCTATTCAGCAGGGAAAGCAGTCTTTCCAATGAGGAAAAAAACCCAACATTTTTCCTCATCTCTGCCTTCCTCGTTCATGTTTTTCCCTCTTATGCTTTAAGAAAAATTAAATTTCAAATTTACACAAAAATTAACAGTATATGGATGAATTACTAAGGACCACATTCACTACAGAGGATGAACAGCACAAGTCCACAAGAGCAATTGCTGCTTTATGTCAGCTAAAGAAGTCACCATTTATTTTTTATCTTGAAATTTGATGGTTTTTCTCTTTAAGTATAAAAATATTAAAATGGGATCAGGCCCTTCAGCTGAAATAAAACAACAAAATCCAAGTCTCTTGGCTTGTTAGAAAGGCCAAACTTCTTCCAAGACACCCCTAATTTTAATTGATTTATATGCGAGACAAGCAGTTAAAAAGAAAAAAAACACCCAGACTCCCAGCTATTTTTCCACACAGTAAGACCCGCTGGGCAAACAAAACTGTATTCATTATTTACCTTGGGGCAGGACCCAGAGTCCTTAACCAGGTTAAGGGCCCTATTGTGTTAATCTTTACATTAGTCCAATGTAACATGCACCATATTTAAACAAAATAATGTCAATCCCTCTTTAGTAAGGGGGTTGGGGAGGGGGGAACAACACAACACCAACCCCCTCCTCCCTACACACACATTGCAGTATAATCTGCCACCTTCTATAAACACTGCCATTTGTCTTTTCTTTAGATGCATTGCAGAAATATTTCCATATAAGCCCTATTATAATAAAAACGACAGAGTGACAAACAGCTTTGCAAATAGGTCTGCTGCTCCAACAAAGCACAGACGCAACACACTGATTTGCAGAAATACCCCATATAATTCACAAGTGCTACTAGTTGATTTGAAATCCAGTAAATTTAGGTGGTCGCTTTATCTTCTCCATCAAGATACCTACTTCCTTATACAAAGCTGAAGTAGAGCATGTGCTCTACTCCTCCAACCATTCCCCCAATCCCTTCCTTCTCCTCCCCTCCAATTTACACTGATTACAGGTTTCAAAGTCTTAGAGATTCATTTTTAAGTTCTATTTAAAATGCTGATTTTTACTTGTTTCCTTTTCATCTAGATCAATACTGTACAGATGATAAATATATACCATTTACCATTTATACTTTTTCATCTTAGCACTGAATATCTTACAGTAAGCTTAAGAAAAATCATTTCCTAGATAGCACTTTATTTCCCCTCTTTAGCCTATTCCCCGTTTTATCTATAATACAATATATAAGCCTGAGTGTGTTCTATTAACACTGATATCCATTATAGCATTCAGATATTAAGTGCAGCAGAAAGGACCTGCATCTGAAAACGTTCACTGCTCATTTTAAAGTTTGTCTAATTTTACGATGACACTTCAGTACATACATTATTCTTTGCAAAACAGTGCCCCGGTGTTAAGACATCACCACATCAGTTTTCTATTCAGTCTTCACCGAGAGATGAGAAGCCACCATTTTCTTTTTGATACATGCAAATTAAATTGTTTGTCTCCACAGAAAGTATAAACCACAGAGAATTCTCCATTTCAGTGGTGATACTGTCACCTAGCATTAAAAACAAGTATTAATTTGTAAATGAACCTCCTCAATCATGTTCAAAGGAAGTAATTAAACATTTAATGGACTAACAAACCAGCACAAATATTAGTTTTATTATTTCCAAGGTACCTCATAACCATATAAAATTCCCTCTGCACCGATGATCTTCTGCATCAGAACAATCAGACTCTTGTACAACACAATTTTCAATAGATTCAGGCTTACTAGACTCTTGCACAAGCTATACAATTTATACTGTTCCAAAAGTAGCAAAACATAAATAGCGGCTTACACATATCTCGGATTATTAGACTTGATTTTACATTCTAGAGCCTTAACAAGGAACAGCGTCTTCCAAGTATCCTGCTTACAAAATGCTACAAATTCTTTAATAATCATGCAGTATTTTCCGCATTTAAAACAGCTCAAATTCATTTTTGTAGCAAGAGCATTTAAGAATACCTTACCTCATTAAAATAAGGTTTTTAAACAATGCCTACATTTAACTTACATAATGCACTAGGTTTTCTGTAATTATCTAGTAATTCCAACTATTCGGTAATACAGGAGACAAAGCACAGCTTAGGAACAGCACGATTTCTATTTTCCAGGAACCCCGTGAAACTCCGGTGAAGTTAATTCATTGCACTGACAAGAAAAGAAACCTTAAAAACAGTCAGGCAAAGTAGTTTAGCAGCTGTATACAGGGCTTTTCTTTTGCTCGAGGCTTTAGTAATTTCAACAGGCACTATTTCACAAATAATTTTTCAAACTCCAAATAGCCACGCTGCGATAGGAACCAAAGCAGCAGGAGTTGTGGCTCTCGAGTCATGCACAGAAATCCCGACATACCGGCTGGCAACTGAAAGATACATTCATTAACTTTGTTTTCCCGTCTTTAAAAAGGTCAAGCGGGATGCTGACTGCCAGACAATCACTTTGTTTCAGACATTTTTATTAGACAAAAGGCTTACAGTTAGCACTGCATTGTGCCCCACCCAGCTGGCTAGGAATTGTCATCTTCTCACTCCATTAGGCTGTAGGGCTGTATTACGATTTTCTAATTAAGCATCCCCTCTGATACATGTGTCTACCTTAAAAAACACACTTTCTTCTCTCCCTCCCCTCCCAAATAATCTTTTGGCAGGTCAGACACGAGGAGGAAAAAACCCCATGAACGAAACAATGAAGGAACAGGATAGTACTGACCTTTGCCTGTAATAACGTCTCACAGCTCTCCCTCCCTTGCTGGTTGTTTAAACTAGGAAACCAATTCTTTAAAAATGAAGAATTACCAGAAGGAAAAAAAAAAACAAAACACCCTTCTCCAAAGCACCCACTCCCCCACAAAAACAGGCAAGCCTATATTGGTCGATTATTTTTCCTAAAAAATGTTTGAGAACAAGGATTTTTACACACACACACCCTGCATAAACCTGACTCTATCTGCATATGACATATTAAATGTAATGGATAAAATAAGATGAAGTAAATATTGCTTCCTCTCCTTGCACCATGCATACGTATTGACATTACTACACAAATGCACAGTATGCAAAAAGAATGTTAAAAACTTTATACTTGTGAAATCCAAGTTAAGATTCTCAAACACATGAATTTAACCACTTAATTCATAAGAATAATAACCATCAAGTTTCTCATGAAACAATGTCACATTTACTTAATCACTATTTATGGGACTGATGTGAAGCAGCCGTACCTTAACATTAAATACCAAGAACACGCTATGAGAAATACTGAAGACACTGTTAAAGTACAAAAAATATTTTCTGTTTTCAAAACAATTTTAAGCAATATCTTGTTCTCCTAGGTCTCTCTATGTACGCTCAGTTTAATTAAAAAGAACTTGTAGCCCTCATCTATCTTTTAAAACACAAGCCTAAGACTAGCCAACAACAATATTATGTTAACACAAGTCAAAATGGAGCATCATTTAGCCTGATGCATTAAAGGCAAAATAATCAGGTAGGACACGGTTTTCACAGGAAGGCCCAATTCCCCCCTCCCTTCTATTTTTAAAAAACTGATCTTATGAGCATCCATTATTTCTCCCCTCCACAGCACCTTTTTAAAACCTATTTTACATCTCCAGACAGCCATCATGCATCTATGCAATACTAAGTTTTCAGAAATTTAGACTTCTTTTCAAGGTAAAATGCAGGCATATTAAGAAGAATCATTACTTCTTACACTAATATTTCCCAGCATGTATTTGACAGAATCCTATTAACCCGCAATTACTTAACCTGTGGTGAAATGCGGCCAACTCTTCCCTTCTGATCAGGCATTTAATATGCAGGTGTTTCATGCTGGTAACAGTTTATATTCTTATTACATTAAAAGCACTATTTTCACATGAAATAAGTTGTATTTGTTACCATACCTTAGTTTTGCTTTGCAGTTTTCATCTATTCATTGACCGTTGAGCGGCATTAATGAAATCCTTGGGGTACCTACCTTCCGACATTTCAGTGGCTCAAGAAAGGCCATAACATTGCCACAAATTAATTGAAATATATCTCAGTCTTTCACAGGGAATATGTGTTGGTGATGCAAGCGTTGGAAATACAGGCAAATTTTTTCCTAGTTACTATTTTTTTTTGGTATGAAAAGCAGAGCCTTTCAGATATTACCCATGATGCCTCCCAACCAAAAAACATCTGCAATATGCTATGTTCCCCGTTTGTCGCAATCAACCCGCCTATTTAAAGAGGGGAGGAAAAGAACATTCATCTACCAAAATCCACACACACAAAAATTCATAGGAACACCTCTTGTACTTACACGTTGCACTGAGCCGCATGCAGGAAGGTAGCTGTGGCAGTGCCAACCATGTTGAAGACCTGCAAGACCCAGGTGTATTTGTGAAGATGTTATTTGTTGGCTTTGTGATTTTCAACATAAAACATCCCCCGCTTCCCCAGAACTACCTACGATTTTGCCAATGATGTTCTAATTTTAAATACAGTTTGTGAGAGATGGGATAAGGAGAAACGTTCTAGGTATTTTTAACCTCTTGATGTTACAGCTGTAATGCAAGAATGTTTAAGAGACACCTGAAATGCATGTTCATGAATAACTATTTCCTTCCTGCTAAAGCAGCAAGGGATAAAAAAAAGCAAGCCTTTACGCCATGCATTTCACACCTTCAGGAGGCAGTAACCCTGCTTGGTTAGGACAAATGGTAGGACACACAAGGTGATGTTTGAAATCAAGGTCTCCTCAAACACTTTTTCCTCTTCTCCCTCCCAGTAGGTCACCCCTCTCAGCTGACTTTGTGTAATTTTTCTAGTTTGTTAGGAAGCAAAAAGAACCTGTCCTGCTGCATAAAGCATGTTAACTCCCATGCTACAAGGAGAGCTAGCGCTCTACTGCAGGAGGAGAGGGCTCATTAAAAGGCAGCATCATCAACTACTGCCGTTTTAAACTTCTGTCAGGTTGTAGCAACCTGGATTTCTCAAAACCACTTCAGTAGAAGCAGCACAGCAAAGGTGTTTTTCTGGTGGTTCCCCGCTAATGACTGCACCAAGCTACAGCTTGGTCACCGAACGACGACTGCACGAGGGAAGCCGACCTCTCCTCTTCATCACGCACACCCGGCAGCGCGGTAGCTTTACGTTGTCATCCCCCTCGGGGTTACAGCGAGGCGTGTGCTGTACCAGTGTGGAAGCCTGACTTCTCACTCCCCTTGCGCGGTCCCTAGCAAGAGGTGGGTGCTCTGGGGCGCTCCCACCTTGCCGGGGGAACGGGCGGCGCCACCGTTCTGGAACCTTCCTGCACACGCCAGCGCAGTGCCTGCATCCCAAGACCTGCCTGGCAAAGGCACGCTCCTGGAGAGCGGCTGCTCCTCTCAACACACCGACAATTGGAACTGGTTTTCTCATATACCAGCTTTTCCCAACAAAATTTAAAAAAAATGAATTGTGCTTTTGCTTGATCCTCGTGAGGTCAATAGCAGCTAGAATGTGATGCTTGCCGAAGTTTGGGGGATTCTAACTAAAAATAAAAACCCAAAACCCCGCACCCCAGCAACTGAGGCACTGCAAAACCATTTTCCCTGCAGCTCTTCGCAGGGCGGCGAGGCTTCGCCACCCGGTGCCGCGCAGACCCGAGCGCGGGCAGCTCGCTCGGCGCCTGCAGCAGCCGAGCAGCACCGCCGCCGGCGGGCGCGGCAGGGCCACGCGTGTTCCCCGTGGCAGGGCGCGGGCACGGCAGCCTGCGGGCACGGCAGCCTGCGCCCAGCAGTGCGGGAAGGGCGGGCGGCCACGCCGAGCATCCTTCTCGGGCCGCGGCGGCACGGGAGCCCGCTCCCCGGGCGCTTGGCTTTTATTTTATTTCATTTTTTTCCCATGCAACTTCCCGTTTTAAGGAGTTCTAGAAACTTTCCGCGAAGAGCCCGGGGCGGGGGCTGCTGTAGCGCAGGTGCCGCCGGGCGCAGGCTGCCCCCCCCCGCCCCCCGGCCCGGGCGGCCACCCGCGCTCCCCCCCCGGGCGGGCGGCCGGACCCCGGGGGCCGGCAGGGCTCTACCCACGGGCGCGGCGCGCCCCCGCCACCCCAAACTCCGCACCCCCGCCGCCTCCCACGCCCCGCAACAGGTACGGCCCGGGCGAGCCCCCCGCCGCCGCCCCCCCGGCACCTTCCCACAGCAGCGGCGGCGGCGCCGCTCCCCCGCCCCCCCCCCCGGGAGGTGAGGGAAGGGGGGGGGCCCGGAGCCCCGCGCCCGCCGCCCACGCACTCACCCCGTGGCAGCCCCGGCGCGGCGCGGCTCGCCCACCTGCCGGGGCCGGGCGCGGCGGCTCGCACGCTCCCCTGCTGCAGGCGGCGGGCAGGGGCGGGGGCGGCGGGGCCGTTTATACCGGGCACCCCCGCCCCCGCGCGCGTTCGCGGGGCGGGCGGGTGTGAGGTGGGGGGGGCGGGGCGGTGTGCGCGCGCGCGGCGCTGGTGATCAGGTGACGGGGCAGCCCCCGACACTGCGGAGCCGGGCGGCGGCCGCGGGGGGCGGGGGGGGAGCGCCGCGCCGCGCCACGACACACCGCGACACGCCGGGCGGGGTGCTGGAACGCCGCGACAGGGCGGGGGGGGGGGGGGCGATGGGGAACGGCTCCGTTCTACAACGCCGGGTCCGTCAGCGCTCCCCCCCCGGACCCCGCGTCCCATCCCCCGGCACGCCGGCCCGCCCACCCGCGGGCAAACCTGCCGGCCCGCGCCTCCGGAGGGGCCGCCCTCGGCGGGGGGGAGCCCCGGCCCTGCCCTGCCCCCCCACCTCCCCGGGGTCGGTACCGATCGCTTGATATCGCCGCAGCGCGTTCCCGGGCGGCCGGAGGTACCCGCGGCTCGGGCGTGTGGCGGGGCGGGGACATAAAAAACGCTGCGACCGGGCGTTTTTGAAGCGGGCAGGTGGGGCCCGCGGGGACGTGACCGGCGCGGGGCTGGGGGCCCGGGGGTCGCGCCGGGGGAGGCCGCCTCTGCACCCGCCCGGTTTGCGGGCGGAGGGAAGATGCCCGTACTTCACGCCTGTAAAGGAATGAGTTTAATTAAAAATATTGACCCCGGTGTTATCTCTTTTTACAAAAGCAGGAGCGAGGGGGGCTGCAAAATCCCATTAAAAGGGATTGGCAGCCTGCTGTAAGGATGAGCTGAAAGCTGTTTTTTGCAGTGATGCTGGCTGCGCCTCCGCTTCTGAAGATCAGTATTTGGTGCAGCCTCCTAACGGGGGGTGGGGGGAACACACCCTGCCAGGGGGACGGGAGCCTGCCCCCTCCCAGCCTGGCCGACGTGTGGCCCCCACTGCTCCCCACCTTTGGAATCTGGTGCCTTAGATCACTGAGTTACCTAATCCAGGCTCCTGTACCCCCCTTCTGGGCAATGGAATTGCTGCTCTTTAATGTAGCACCCCACCACCACCACCCTGAAGAATGCGTCCCCACATTCCCCCTTGCTTGGTCCATGCCTGCAGCAGCACTGGTCCCCTGATTTTGGTCAAACCAGAGCTGGGATGAACTTTTGGGAGCGCCCACCTGCATCAGCGGCGCACCAAAGCACACACCAGGGCTCAGCAAGCGGCTGCGGGCTGAGCAACACACTCACAACCCTCTGCTCCCAGTGGGAATTTTTGGTTTAAAACAAAAAAATCCCCATGACTCCCCAAACTACCCTTCCACCCCCAGGAAAAAACCCAAACACCCCATTTACTCCTGTTTGCTAGACCAGCCAGTGGACATCCCTGCCCGCTGGCGTTTTGTCCCAGGCTTTTTCAGGGTCCACAGATGCCAGGGGGGGCAGGGGTCAGGCACCGAGTGAAGCCCCGGCTCTGTGTTCGCCTGTCCCACCCTGAGTGCCCCCAGCCTCCCGTGCCTGCCCCGCTCCCCTGGTACCTCTTGCCTGCCTGCACAGCACAGCAGGGCTGGTGGGCAGCCCCCCACCCCAGGCAGGCCCACCCCAGCCCCTCCGCTGCCATTTCCGAGCCTCTGCAATTACTGTTAGCTGTAGAGCTTTATGTGCTCCCATCCTTGCAGGGTCTGTGTGCCGTGTGGCTCCCTTCTGCAAATGGCGTGGTTTTAGGTAGTTCTCGTGGAGGGAAGCATGCCGGCACAGGGCTGCTGCTACCAGGTAGGCTTATAGCCCCCTTGGGATCAGGGCCCCTTTGGTGGCATAAAGTATGGCCAGACTGATGTGCAATCTTCCCTCAAAAATCCTTAGGTGGATATGTGTTTAATTCCATGGATATTTCAAATTTCATGGAAATATTTTCTTATTATTCAACCTTTACTCATTGGTGTACTCTCTGATGAAGAGGTACCAGAGGTGTATGCTGGGTTGGGCCTTTTCCCCTGATGGAGTAGGTACCCTTCACATTAGTGCATTAGCATTTTTTTCTCCTGGAAAATTCTTAAAATTTTAACCTTGTAACTTACTGCCATGTAATTGCAAAGCTGTGTTTTTCCTGCTAGAAATTTCTCATAGGAACTTGTCTCGCTGACATGATCCACTTACTGTGTTTTCCTTGTCAAGCGCAGGCTTGTTTTTCAATAAAAATAAAAGCAAAGAGCTAATTCTGAAATCCTTAGTCAGACAAAGCTTGCACTGAAATCAAGGGGAGTCTTGTCTCGGTGTAAAGATTGCAGGTTCAGGATCAAAATCATTATAATAAAACATTGTCACAGGAGCAACATCTCCCACTTTGAAAATAAACATCTTTGCTCCAGTTAGGTATTTATGTAGCAACAGGAGACTATTGATTTAGGAAAGCTTTCTGGCGCACAGATACTCTAAACCTTTAGTGCTACTAAGAAGCAGCAAAGCTCAAGAGGAGCAGGTTACAAAAGGAGCGTAATGCAAACCTCTGCTCTCTTTTGCTCCTGGCAGTAGGCGGGTAAAGCCTTTGGCTCACCTTCACCTGAAACACCCCTTTGCCAGCTCTTCTCCCTGTCCCTTGGCCAGATGTTCCCAGCCAGGCTGCAGAGCTGACAGAAGTAAACATTCGCCCGTGGTGGGGACACAGGGCTTTGTAGCCTGGCAAAGGCACTGAAGAACAAGGGCTGCAACCGTGCTTGAGTGTGATACCCCTGCAGCTCTCCCTCCTTACCTAAGGGATTCTTACAAGGGGGGGCAACAGAAGTTTTGGTAATTATACCAAAATAAGAACCAATCTACTAATTCATCAGTAGCACAGATCAATACAGGGGGGGAGAGAGAGAGAGAAAACATACACAAGTAGCCTGAATCAAACAGAGGAAGATTTGTCATCTTATTTATATAAATTTCCAGAATTTCTGTAGTAATGTAATCATTCTTATTGCAGAAGAATACTTGGAGAGTTATTTTTGAACAAAAGCTTCCAAGTGGTTAAATTACATAAAACAGAAAACTGAAAGTCTCTAAGCAGTGCTAGAAAGTGTTTCCAAAGAGTCTGACTCTAATCCCAATAAATAGCAAAGCTGCAAATAACATAAGGAGTTGATTACTTTTGAGTCTTGCAACTTATGATACATAAAGAAGTACTAGTTGCCTGATAGTTTACATTTCTAGGAATTAGGTTGGTGACTTCAGTGGGAGAAGAGCTGGGCTGAAAATGTGTTAGAATTATTTTTATGGGAGATGATAGTGTCTTTCCCACTGCTTCTGCCATAGAGGTCTCCTTACAAGATGTGTAAAGAATTAAGTGGTTTAATAAATAATGGTCACCAGGAACCAGCCTGTTCAGCCCCTCACCAGAAGACATTTCTACTCTAACAAGAAACAGATAAATTTGAGTCCACGAGCAAATTTTTATCCCAGGGGAATGCGAGTATGGTATTTCCTCACTAATGCAAATAAATTTTAACGTAAAAAAACCTGAAACAACACATCACTCAGAGAAAATCTAAGTTGTTCACCCTTTAGTCTATTTAACATAAATAACTGCCATAACTGTGGTGAATAGGGCAGTTGATCAGAAGCCCCAGTATGGAGGCTTGGAAGTCATGGTATGAAATCTATTCATCTTACATCCCACATCCCGAAAAATGGCAATATCCGTGCCTGATGTTCTGAGAAGTGCCAATACGGCATAACTGTTTAGTGGCCCACTTACGTAGAGACTGGCTCTCTGCTGAAGTGTAAAATACTGTTTTGGCATAGTTGGAAGATACAAAAATAAGTTGCATGCACTGGATCTGTACATCAGCTTTTTACATCCTTCGAGGGCAGGCAGATGCGGTAGTTCAGCCATCAGGCAACCCTCAGGACATGTTCAGAGCTGCCTTCTGATTACCCAGGCACTTCAAGCTCCTCTCCAAAAAGCAGCAGGTGAACTCTGATTTGTTCACTGTGCATGAGAAGAGGGTAAGTGCCGTATTACCCCAGTTAGAAACCGGTAGACCCCATTTACCCCTTATAGTACTGTGGACTCTTTCTCTTGTCTCTGAGCAGAGAAGCTTGACTTGAAAAGCCTTACAAAGAGGAAGGGTGAGCTTGTGGTTGTGGTGGGGGCAAGACTTCGTAGATTCAGTTTTAGTTCCTACCCTGAGCTGTGGCTACCATTGCCTTGCTTTCCTGCCCGCCACCAGCAACTTTGTCCCTGCAATAGAGAGATAATATTGCCTTGCTCTGCCACGTCTATTTAAGTCCTAGACACTTGTAACCACAAACTAAGCATCTACAAAACGGAGCCCTGAGCTTAGCTGAGAGGTCAAAGCGTAACACAAATGATTTCCCCGTCTAGTATCCACGTGGGGCCACGTGCTCGGAGTAAGAGCAGTGCTACAAGCAGCAGACTGCAGCTCAGACCTTCAGAGGCTTGCTAGTTGCTACTGCCCCTCTGCCTAGAGAGCCTGGGGAGGAGACAGCCCCTCGCTTCCCTCCCTCAACCCCAGAAAGGACCTTTTTTGGACCCTGTTGCAGCAGATGTGGGTCCAGCAATCCTCCATGGGGCAGGACCTAGGAAACCTGGAGAGAGGCACCAATCCACATGTGACCACATAGCTGCAGGGTGGCCCAAGGGACATCCCCTGTCACATCCTTTGCCTTCCATCAGGGAATGATGGAGCTGGGGCCATTGGCCATAGCAAAGGGTCTACAAAAATGTAATTTATTGTTTCTGTAGGATGGCCGAGGTGAATTGGCTGAATCTAGGGTGTTGATACTCATCCTTTCCCATGCGACTGCCCATTCATTTAGCGGTAGAAAAGGACCAGGGAGGGACCATGACTCCCACCACCTGCTTGTAACCTTTCAACCTTGAAACCTCTACATCATAGACTTCTTCTCTGGCTTTCCCATGCTGTACAATGCTTGTTGTAAGAAAGACCCCTTTGTACGCTACCCACCCTCCAAAATGCAAATCTCTCACTTAAAATGAGAGCAGCGGGCAGCCTGCAGACTGCAGGTGACACACACCAGAGTTTGAGAGCTCCCGATATCATAAAGTGGAGTACAAGTTGGCAATGTTTGCATCTAAATTGAGCTCTCTGAACAAACATTTTGGAATTGTTCATAAACAACAGGTTCCAGTAAAGATGTGACTAATGCCATTAGTCATCAGAATCGGACCTTCTGCATCGCCATAGACATCGGTGGCAAAGTTCCCCTTGACTTCAGCAGGAGCAGGTTATGTTTCTAACAGATTTACTGCCCTTACCTAACATGTCAAAAATGTCAAGGTCCATCAGAAGACCACAGTACGTGAATTGTTATCATATTAATGGCAGAAGAAAAGACCGTTTTGGAACACAAGGAAGCTGACATGAGAGCGGTAGTAAAAGAGTGCATTAAATGATGATGCCTCTTTTGAAAGGAAATTCACAGGCATCTGGGGCCATTACCTTTCATATCCTGGCAATCAGGAAATTAACCTTTAACCCTTCTCTGTTGACCTCCTCTCCTTTCTCTTTTTCTGTCATTCATTTTTTTTTCCTAATGACTGGAGAAGATAGATACAGCCTATGATTTATGCCTCCAAAGGCTACAGTCTGCCTCCTTCGTATACCTTTCCAAGTGCCGCAACGTCTGTGTTCACTCAACTCTTTCTAGAGTCAAAGCTTCGCTCAGATTTACTTCCACCTTGTCCTTTCCAACACCTGAAGTGAATTGTTTATGCTTCATTTATTCCAAATCCTGTGTTATTTAATTACACCTGACCTAGGTATAAATCTTACTCCCATCTTCTACTGTCACCTAAAGGTAAGCAAAACACTGGAGGTGTTGGATGCATTGGATGCCCTCTGCTACAAGGAGAGATTGGACCCTTTGGACTTGCATAGGGTGATGCTGCACAGCTGATACATGGAAATACACCATGGCCACATTACAAAGTCGGCATCAGGAGCAAGAGTCGCCTTTAACATCTCTACCTGAGGGAGGGGGGTGTGAGAATGACTGTTTCACCCCCTGATCCCAGGCAGATATGGCAGATACAGCACCAGATCAGTGGGTTTCAAAAAGAGTGTGAAAACATTGTTTTAAGCACAGAAAAGGTGACTATAAAGCCAACAAAGAATGGTTACAACTCTTTTCAGGGCTATGATGATTGTGTACAAAATTTCTGAGATGCTGTGAGTTAGCAATATTAGCTTTATCAGGACAAGAGCTAGGAGAGCAAGACATGGCCTCTTGTCATGAAAAATGGAAATTCTGCCTAAGTAAGGTCTGAGCAGCCTTTGCCTGCAGAGAAACTGAAAGTCCTGAGTCATCACACTGAATCGCAAGCTGCCGGCTGCAAATCCAGGCACTGAATTCCCACCTATGTTCACTGCACATATTGCAAATGAAACTTTGCTGACATCATAACTGTATTTCACCACATGCCAAAACACGAGTTTCTTCTATGGTTTTCTTTTCCTTGGAGGCTTCCCCTCCCTGCCCTGGGTCATGCCTGTAGTGTGCACCAAGAGCTAAGTCTGGCATAACTAGTCCTCCGGCCATCATGCTCAGGGGATACACGGTGACTTGGTTCTTGCCTACACACCTGGTGTTTGGACTTTTTCCCCTGCAGAAACCAAAGGTGGGTGGGGGAATGTAGTTGAGCTCTAGGTCTCAACCTTTTGTGAGATGTGGCTGAGGCATGTACCTGGCAGCTCAAAAGCATTGCTTGGTCCTTCCCTTTAACCCTTGTTAAGGTCATTCTGGTACTGCTCAGCATCTCTGGAGTCCCCCTGAAGCTTTGTGCTATTTTAACCTTGAGCGATGGCTTTTCCTCCAAAGCCATCTAAGCAGTGCTCGGCTAGAGAGATAAAGACTGCATGGGCACCACCTGCAGTCCCTGAGGGCTGGTCCAGCTTTGCAGGTAACATATACACTGGGAAGAGGTGATTTTTTCAGGTTATTGAATAGGGGTGTGCTCAGCATGGTCTGCTTCCCCATCAGAGCCAACCCGTCAGTGCTTGTCCCCTCCTCTCGCGCAGACCCTGTCAGCTCGCAGGCACCATTCAATTTATTTCCTCCGGGCTCTGTCAGAGGATTTGCTGCTGTTTGCAGAGAGATGCTCTGAAGCATTTGGGGATCTGTAGTTTTACCCGACGTATTTACCAGCCGCTTGAGGCGACTGTTTCCTCCCCTGGCTGCGGCAGCCCCAGCACACCAGGGGCGGTGGGCTTTGCTTTTTGATCGGTGCTCCCATCCCTGTGTGGACTGCAGCAGCGGCACATATGCATGGGACGAAAGCATGCCCTTTGCCTGGCCTCCTGCTCCGTCTGCGACTGGGAGTGCTCGAGGGACGGTGTGTCAAGGAGCTGGTAATAGAAATAAATGAAGGCAAACCCCCCTCTTATTGTCCACAGAGGCTATTTTTGGTGGAACTATTTTAAGGGTTGTTCTCCTGGCATTCCACATCCTGACATTTCAGCACATTTGCCTCACCTACTGTCTGCGTTAATGGGTTTTCATCTACAGATCATCCCTATCAAGCCACTGCAGTGATTCTTTACGCCCTATCTGTGCTGTACACGCAGTGTCATCAGCACCTTTTATTTATAAAACAATAACTCCAGGAATAAAAGGGGCGTTTCTGCTCTCCCCCTGCCCCCAGCGCTTAAGAGCTACAGCATCACTTTAGTATTCACTGTACGATGCCTTAGTCGAGCAAAACACACTTTATGCAGAAGCTGTTTAATAAATAAAATAAAAACGTGCTCCAAAGTGACCCACATGGCAGGGGTAATTTAGTATGCTGCTCTTCATGCTTTCTCTCTTACTTCTGCTGTTTACAGATATTTTTTTTCTCATCTGTTTGCACAGGGAATAGATGCTGACGTTGTCCTTTTCATGAATAAATCTCTTTTCAGCATGTTGGCCAGCACAATAAAAAAATTATCAAACAAATTAGAGCCTGAACCTGCAACCTTTTCTCATGAAAGGAAAACCTGTTCCTGGGCCAGCTCCCTGGCTTGCAAGGGGCTTTTTCTGTAGGAAGAGCTGCTCACGTGAACTACACGTACGAGGTCTCAGGATTTTTGTGTTGCAAACTTGACTGTCAGCCAAAGCTGGAGGTGGCTCAGCAAAGGCAATAAAGGTGGGTGTCAGAGGCCACTCTCAATTTCCTTTTCCTCTGCCACTTGGCGCTGGTGTTCATTGGAGGGGCCAAAGGTTGCTGTAATTTATGCCATGGCTTAAGGTCTTGGTGGTATGGTTTGCCTCCAAAGCAAGAATTATGCCTGTGGTAGCTCTTCCAGCAGGAGAATTAAGGGGCAGTGACTGAAATCTTGAGGAGGAGACTCAACGCAAAGAGGGGGAGATGCTTCTCACACAACCCACCTGTTACCTCAGGACATGGTGCCTCCAAAATTACATGGATTGCAAAGTAGATTGATGGGACGAAGTCCCCACAAAGGCTGTTAAATATGAAGGTAGCACCTCAACCTCAGGTACCTTCTGAGCTGTCAGTATCTGGAGGCTGAGTGTGCCTAACAGAGAAGTGCTACCCTACATTGTTCCTCTGCCATTAGCCATGTGGACCTTCCTCTGACCTGTTGTGTCTGTCCTCATGTTCAGAGCTAACATCAATGATTTCCATCAATGATTTCCAGCTCCAAGTTACAGTATTTTCACTTGGCTACATCCCAGTAAGCAAATGACTAGAAATGGTCAGGACACAGCCCATATTGCCCGACTGCTGTACGCTAAGCTTCCCTCTTCCCTTCTGCCTTCAATGGGAGAGGAGTCGTACCCATCCTTGTGCAGGTGTTGAGGGACCTGCACAACACAGATGCTTACAACCTGCATCCTCACCAGCTCAGCTGGAAGTGGATGCCATGGCCAGACCAACCAGCCTGGCTCAGAAATGCCACCCAGCTTCAGCCAGGGGATTTTATGTATAGATCAGGAGGACAATGTCTGAGAGGCAGCAGAGATCTGCAGCTGAGGTTGTCCCCAGCCCATGCCTGCTGTTGGCTTGCAGTAAGTGCAAAGCGTCCTTCCCTGTGCAGGAGAGGTGCCTTCTCCGGGGTTTCAGCCCAGAGAGCATCCATGGGACGCCTGCTGCCTTGCACCCCGCTCTGGCATACCTTTTGCCAGGTTCCTCCTCAGCGTGGTGAGGATCAGCTTCAGGTTTCTCAGCCTTTTGGAAGGGGAAAATTGTGTTCCTAGAAGTGGTTCCCAGTTCACAGGCTTGTGGACACTGGCTGCCCAAAGGTGGAAATAACAGGATAGAAAATGTGTGCACAAAGAACTATTTTTGTCAATGGCTGAAGTGTATTAGGTGCAATAATATAGAATTAAAAATTAATATGAAAAACCCAGGCTCTCAGCAGCCCTGGCTCCCACTGTGCTGAAACTGGTATCAGTTTAAGTCTTTCATGCACTGGAGCCTACAAAGAAAGCAAAACTCTTCTTGGTATCTTCCTTCACTCAAGCAAGAATAGTCAATAAGGCCTTTGTGCTGTGCCCACCGAGGAAATGACAAAAACAACTGCATCTTCAGCCAAGAAAAGCCTTGCAAGGGTAAAGATGATAGGATTTTAACTAAACAGCAGAAATGCACTTTGGTATGAATAACTTCATAGGCTAATATGCTAATGTATGCAGCAAACGTGGTGCTGCCAGCTAGTGTTTGTCGAGTGCATCCCACAGCAGCGAGCAGTGTGTGGACACCAGTTTTGACATGTATTAGTAGTTTTAAAGGGTAACCAAGTGAACACCAGCAAAATTCCTGTAAAATAATGCTAGTTTTACAGAGCCAGATATACAAGGGGGATTACTTAATAGAAAAAAAGGGAAATAAAACCTACAAGGCAATAATTCAAACAGTTGTATCTGACTGGACATATGTTAGAAGGGGAGGCTAATTGAAGAGACTTTTCTGCAAATATCCAAAATGCAAACAAAAAGAAGAGTCTCCTGCCTTTTGCATTGCTGCCAAAAGTCTTCAAGCACCGAAGTTAAGTCCAGGAGCAGAGTCATCAGAGCCCCCCTGTATAGGACAGAAACAGGCCCCCAGGTCTGACTTGCCATGCAGAAAAATCTGTCTTCTTCCTCTGAGGGGGCAATCAGGGCCCCTAAGAGCATGAAGGAGGTTAGACTTGGTGGTTGTGTCCAAGGCCAGAAAGCTACTCTCATTTCTTCTTGCTTCCTCTGCCCCTCTGTGTAACACACTTATCTCTGTACGAAGCACAGGATGTTCATGTTTGCCTGAAGCATATCTTTCAGAAAGACTTTAATAATTCATTGAAATAATTAAGGGTGAGGAAATCCATAACTTTCTGTGGCAGTTTGCTCCCAGTGCCCATCAACCCTCATGCTAAAAATGTGTGCCACGTTTCCGATTTGAACGGGTCTGAGCTCACCATCCAGTCTTTGATACTTGCTGTCCCTTTCCTCCATGAGGGTAAAAGAGCTCTTTAATACCCAATATTTTTCCTCCCTTAGAGTGCTTATCTGCTGTCTATCAAATCATTCCTCGGTCTTCTTTCTGATGAGCTAAACAGATTGAACTCCCAGCCTTTCACCAGAGAATAGCTCTCTGGTTGTCCAATTGATTTGGGGCTCTCTTCTTCATGAGCTTGCTGACTTTTTCCAAATACTTCTGGTAACATGGATGTCAGAAATACACTCACTATTCCCAGTTTGGTTTCACCAGTGCTGCATACAGATGTGCTTAGTTACTTTTTTTTTTTTATAAAATAGCCCTTTCTTCCTTAGCCATTGGGGTCCCTGGATTTCTCTGAAGGACCCATTCCAGGTTGCAGACCTCTCCTTTCTAGTAGCAACCAGCATTTGCTGCTTCGAGATGTGTTGTATGTTGCTGAAAGGGACCCTCCAGTCCAAGCCATCTGGACGCCATGTGTACCTGCATGTTATTTGTCCCCCTGACCATTTTCGTGTCATTGGTGAAGCGGGGCGTACATGAGGGCAGCCTGGGGAAATGTGGCCAGGGTGGTACACTCAGCATGGGATTTCAGCAAGGGAGGGTCACAAGGGTTAAGTGTGCCCCTGTCTGATCCCATGATCAAGGGATCCCAAGGATCCCAAGGGGCTTGTGTTCAGTGTAGGGGTGGTCAATACCTCCACAGCCAAAATCCGTCAAATAGCCAGAGGCGTTTTTTGAAAGAAAGATGTGGTTGCAAGTTATTTTTGGCTTGCTGTCTGATTTTGAGCTGCCTACATCAATACTCTGCCCTGATCGGCTAGGAGGCTGACCCAAATGGTTTTGATAAAAGAGCACTTAATAGGAATGACACTTCTGCTCGAGTTTTGGCCCTCTGAAGCCAAGATACGGACATGCAAGCCTCAAGGAGGGCCTCCACTCAGCCGTCCCATACTTACTCAGAGAATGTGTCAGCCCTGTCACCCATCCGATCTCACTGCACCTTACCTTGTGCTGCTTGTCCCCATGGCTGCCATATCTCTTTCAGGGTACAGATCCCTCCTCCTCAGATTTTGGGGCTGACTCACCCAGTCTTTGCTGTGAGGCTAGTTCAGTGAGTTGTCCTGGCACTTATTTAATCTTGGTCAGTTTTTTTTTTTTAGTGTCTGTTATATTGTGAAAGTGAGGGGTTACTGGGGGGCATAGATATAACAGCTTTTCTTTTATTCCCTTTCTCCTGCACATGAGACTAGCCAGCGTACACGAAGTGCATGAATAGCCAGAGCAGAATTTCACACAGAGAACATCACACCATGTCCACATCACCCAGGGAAGGATCTCTTTGAACAAACATGGTTTCCTGGAGGTCTAGAGGGACCTTGTGGGACTGGTGGATTCAGAGATTCAGAGCCGGTTTAGGTCTTTGGGTGTCAGGGAAATAATTGGGAGTGTGGCTTGGGATCACAGCTGGAGAGTGCAGCTCTTTTCAGGAAAAGAGGAATAGTTTGCTTTGTGGATAACCATAACAGATAATGAGGGAACAAGTTTTGAGAAATTTTGTGCTGAAAGCTTTTAAAATTCCATTAATTTTGCACCAAGACCTCTCTTCCAACATCCAGGAGATGATTTGCATGAATGTGTTGGTGATTACACAATCAATGAAGGCCACACATGAAGCAAAATCTTTGCCAGTGCCATTAGGGATAATGGCATTAGGGAGAAATCCCGAGCAGGGCTAATTACTCAGTGTTTATTAGGCTTGGTTATGCAAGCTGCCAAAAAAGTAGTGAATGTGAGTACCTGGAGGGACTTTTCTTAATGATGATTTTGTTGTTGTATCACCATCATGCATTTATTTGGTTGCAAAGGAGATGCATGTGCTGTTTATTTCCCCAAACTGATGTACAAAAGGAATAAATAAAGCTCAGTGAACTGAAGTGAGGAAAGACGGGCAAGTCGATAAATCACAAATTCATTAGGAGTGGGGAGAAGATTTTGTATTGGATTGTGAAATGCACAGGAAGCCATTGACCTGCACACAGGGATGAATCCAGTCACGTGCATATTAAGAGATGAGACGTTGCATTTTGAGGATTTACATTTAGTGAGTGGGCATCATAAAAGAATTTACAGGAGTCAAAACTGAAGGCCATGAAGAGGTAATTGCTCACTTTGACCACAGACTTCGCAATGGGGCCAGCTGGTTTCCATGCATGGTGCTGTTTGCCGGCTCATTCATTTGTTGGGTTGTGGTGGTGTGGAGACATGGAGGAGCAGGACAGCGCTGTAGGGCAGCCTCGGTCACTTCACTTGCTCCAGCTGAGTGAGACGAGGCAATGGAGAAGAAGGGGGGTGAGAGGAGTCTCAGTCCCTAACTCCAGAGAAGGAGAGAGTCCCTCACTCTCCAGAGTCCAGACCAGATGGATTAAAGTAGGGTAGGTAAACAACAAACAGAGTCGTCTCCTTTCTTCCCCAAATCCTCCCCCAAGGGCTACAGGTGCAGCAGAGTGAAGGAAGGAGGCCAGTGGGAAGGTGGCGGTGCCCATCCTTAGACTGTTTAGGAGATAGGTGGGTTATCATGCCTGGTGGAGGTGTGCACCAGGTGCAGCAATAACGCGGCCTGTAGAGCATCTGGGTGCTCGAGAGAAACCGGTGTGCACAGTTCACACAGGGACCAGTGACATATGGGTGCGCAGCTTGTTAAAAGGAAATTAAAAGCAACAGCCAAGAGGGTAAAATGCTTGCAGACGGCGAGGAGGTTATCTCAAAAGGCACCTTACTACCAGGTCACAGTAAAGGTATTTCCAGTTATCAGAAAATATTTCAGAAAGAATGCAAAACAGGCACAAGGTAAGCAGCTGGATAAAGAAGGCTGTCAAAGATGGCCTTAAGAAGTGTACGTTGTGTCCAAATCAGGGAAAGCAGAAGAGCACGAGCTCCGCAATCAGATGCAAAACCATAGTAAAAGAAGCCAAAACGGATCTTGTGGAATAATTTACTAAAAGACATGAAAGCCAGTAATAAAACCTTTTTCAGCTACATCAGGTGAAGGCCACTTGCCAGCAAACATGTAGGACCAACAGATGACTGTGGGGTAATGGGAGCACTTAGAGACAGGACTGCAACAGCGGCAGCAGATGAGCCCTCTGTACTGGTATTCGTGGAGGGGAGCCTCGGGAAGCCTCCCACGCCACAGCATTTTCCTACTGGGGATGAGCGAGAAGCTGCCTCAGATTGAACTGTCAGAAGAAGAGGTTTTAGAGCAAGTTGATGAAATTAATAGCAACAAATCACCGGGCCCAGCTGGGGTTCACCCTGGGCTCCCGAGGAGACTCAATTACAAGAATGCTGAACTACCAGCTGCGATGTGTAACCCCTGCCTTCCATCAGTCATACACCAGGAAATGGACCTCGTAAATAGGATACTCTTTTTTAAAAAAAGAGCTCTGGGAAACCACAGTCTTGTCTGTCTGCCTTCCATACCAAGCAAATTGTCAGGCGGTGTGATGAAAAAAAGACCAGACAGATAGGTTGGATTGATACCGGAGGGATGCGCTGCATTGCAGGTCTGTTAAAGTCCTTCAGAAGAGCAGGTATGCCTGTGAATGAGGATGACCCTCTGGACATGGCATATTTGGCTTCCCCAAAAGCTGATGACAGGTCTTTCACCAAACTGTCTGCTTAGCGTTTAGGAAAGCACGCAGATGTGTCTCTGTAGCAGTAGTTTGGACGACATGGGTGGAGTTTTGTTCTCACCCTTGTGTGTGAGCTGGACCGAGCTCTGCAGGGGCTGGGGGAGAGGAGAGTCACCTGCCCTGCGGCTCCCACATGCCCCACTTGGGAATCCCACTCGTAGGTGAAACCTGACCATCTCTTGGGTCTCCTACTGGGGCCATGGAGTCAGTAAATATCATCATCTTCATCACTGATGGAGTGCCTTAGCTTTAACATGGACTCCATAGTCCTATGTGATGTACAGAGACAATAATAAAGAAAGAAGTCTGTGCTTGCCCCCAGATTTTGCAGTCTAAGACAACAAACAGTGGAGGCATACAAGCAGTATCCAAGACTGGATTTCGTTCTTCTGTGAGGGGTGGTTTTATGTCTCGGCTGTTCCAGAGCACACCACCAGGACTAATGTTTGGGTCGAAAGCCCCTTCAAGCCCACATCCTTCTCTGCAGCACTGCTGCCTGACCGCCCTTTTGCTTGTACAGTGGATTATTCCTACTTTGTTCTTGTATTTATTGGGTTGCATCTCCTGCTGGAGAAAGGATCCCAGGTTTACCAAGGTGGTTTTGAACTCTAATCTCAACCTGCAGTCTACTTGTAAACCCATTTAGTTTGGGCTTATCTGCAAGTAAAATAAATGTCTACGTTATTCATGAAAGTATGAGGAATTCCCATTTTTGAGCTGACAGCCTGGCTGCTGTGCCCTGAATGGGCTGTACTGGCAAGGAAACTTGGAACGGTTCTTTGTTGGGATTTGTTTGCTCCTGTTTGCTAATTAGAGTGAAAGCCCGTCGCTCGAGGTTATAGAATCAGCTGATAACTTGTTTGTGGGGCTTAAAAAGATTAAATCAAACAAGGAAGCTGCTGGATGTGCATTTAAAACTAAACTTCTGGTTTTGCATTTGAACAGTAGTGGTATATAATGTGATGATTAAAATGGAAGATGAGAAAATACGTTGCTTTGAAAGATTTAATCAGTTATTTCCATAGGAGCATGTCAGGGAATCAAGGACACTTGATTTCCCTTCATTGTTCTGCATAACTGAATATATTTGGGTCATTATATCTGAATAATCAGAATAACATTCTGAAAAACAAAAAAGGAGTAGTGATAGCAGCATATGATTAAGTGCGGCTTGTTTCAAATCTTCTGGAAAATCAGATTTAACAATTTTCAGAGTCCTTTTTCCCCATTGATGAACCGGGGATTTACATGACTAATGTCTATTAACACATGTAAGTACCCCTTGCCTCAATGGGAACTGACAATGGGAAAATAAATCCTGCCTGCAGCCCATTCTGTCATATGAATCGAGCCTATGAATGGTATGGTTTCGTGGTGGGGTATCGGCTGGAGTGGGAAACACAGCCAACGTTCATATAATAGGTTTTCATCTCTGAAGGCAAATGTCAACATCAATTTACCTCCGGGATAAGTGAGACCTCCTGAGGGATCTCAGCCCTGTGCAGAGGGGTCACAGCACGAATCCATTGCCCGCATTTTAGCAGACGTGAGAGCGGGCTGGCAGGCACACAGGGAAAGGCCAAGGAGTGCGGGAGTGGGACGTCATCCAAATCGGGATATTTTCTGAATGTGGAAGAGGGAGGTTCAGTGGTTAGAAATGAAGTTTGCTGGCCTGGGCACCAGGGGACAGTTGTAAATAAGTTTCAGTAGCTGTTTTCTGTCTTAATAAAGCAAAACATGTAAACACTTCCTAGACGGCCATCCATCAGAAAGACATTTTACATCACATACGTTTTATGAATATTAGATAATGGAGGAATGTAACAAATAGTCATTTTTGTCTCTCTCTTGAATACCAAATAACGGTTATTAGTATCTGTCAAATAAATAATGTGAATAATTTAACAAGACATCACTATTGTGCAAGAAATGATATCCCATTCTATTAAGCTTTGGAGTCAGTTATTGTGCGAAGAAAATAAATACATGGAGTAGCTACAGCAATTATGTCCTAGAAATCTACTTCAAGTGGTGCGCTGCTTTAAGAAAAGCAAACCATTCGAACTCTCTGCACGCCATGCAAATGAAAGGCTAGAATGCACAATATGTGCAAAATCTTCGGCTCATGTCAGCTGGCGCAGCTCCAGCTGTTTCAGCTGTGCTCTGTATATGGTGCCCTTCGGTATATGGCGATTATATACGCACATACCTTCCTAGCTCCAGCTCCTTAATAAAAGTGTATGTGACCTTATCGTGTCAATTTGCCCTCTCTGCTAACTTTTGAACCTTTTCCAGCAAAATCTGCCAGAGGTCTTGCAGGCAGGTTCTACAAATCTGCATGAAAATAGGGGACTAGGAAGGGAAGAGGGATCCTGTCAATGAAGCCAGCATCTGTCCGTGCCTTGTGTCTACAGGAAATCCAACTTAACGCTGTTAGGACAGAGAGACGCTTGTAAAAAGAAAGGTATAAGATGAAATATTAGATTAAAATGATTTTAATGATCCCTTTGAGGCGATGCTCCTGGAAGGCGTTGGCCTCTTGCTGCAAAATGGGGCACACTTACCTGCTCACAGGCTCAGGATTGCATATCAAATCCTTAACAACTATTTCATTGACCTTTCTGGATTCCTGCTTGTGGCTTATTATTTAATCAATCAAAATTATTTGGAAAATATTATTATTTAAAATGACTCTTTAGGACTACAGAAGTTATTCTAATTACAGAAGGCATCAGGGTCTTTACCTTTTACTGAAAAGACCTGGTATTTTCTGTGATAAAACATTCCTTTCTGAACATAGGAAAGTATTAAGTATTTGCATTAAAGTTTTCTATGCTGGATGTTTACTCATCACTGATTTTTTTTTCTCAGAGTGAGGCTGAAATCTCTCAGCTGAAACTTGAAATCTTTGAGGTAGGGGATGGCAATTCTTTTGCAGCCAAGACCTTGTGTCAAGGGCATGCTTTTTACCATCTCCATCCCAGACATGTTTAAAGTACAAGAATACGAAAAAAAAACCCCATCGTGGGCTGCATCTGCTTATTAACTACTTGTCATACTGAATGGCTAAAAATCTCCCCAGGGACTAACCTCATACAACGTGCTGCAATGCTACCTCCCATCTCCAGGACTTCAGTGTCTGCAGTACACGTGCACAGGGCACCTGAGCGTGCCCAAGCCCAGGGCCACTGGTGGTGACGGACTTCACCCAACGCTTACCTGCAGTGCCTACATAAATGGGGTAAAAAGGGGGCAGCGTCTCTCTGCAGTGCTCTCAGCAGCTTTGCTCCCCTTGCTGGCCCCCAAGGAAGAGGGACAGTCATCCACAGCTTGCAATGGACTCCCAAATCCATGACTTCGGCTGTTTCCCAGCTACGTGCATCATCTATGAACCTCACCTGTCTCATCTGCTTCTACTTCTGGTCCACAAAAGCTTACCACTGTTATCAGTTACTTGGTTGGCTCCAGTGTTGCAGGTTTATGCTGTGAATATAGAAGTTCCCACCAACCCAAATGAACAACATGGATGTTATCTGATGCTAAATGATGGGATTAATTTTTTAACATCTTTCTTAGAAAAAGAATGCAGAAAACTACATGCAAAAGCTACTGTCTTAAAGCTGATAAAGGAAATGCCTCAAACACTGAAAGCTGCCAGAACTAAGGCAGTCCGGACAACTCTCATTTGATTCTGTTGTAGGTCTACAGCGTCTTATGGCCAAACTGTATTGTCTAAAGGACAATTGTCTAAAGTTGTAGAATGCGATGGGTGGGCATTGTGCACAGCCCGGGTTTGCTTCTGACTGAACCAGAGCTGTGGAGCAAGTTGAGCAGTTCTCTGCATCTCATTTCTCACATCAGCTGGAGCATGGGTTGCGCGCGGGACATGGTGCTGTGGGCAGAGAAAGGCCTCTTCTATGGTGCAGCCAAATCCTCACCTGGGATCTCACCCTAGCTTTTCTTCTGCCACAAAATCCCTTTGTGATGGTGGAAAGCCGCAGGAATCAAGCTTTTCAGAGATGGTAATTTGCATGTTGCGGCACCCAGCTTGAAATCTCGGGACTGGGCTTGCAGGAGTACTTGGCATGCACAGTCACATCTGAAATCAATAGAAGCTATTTTCTGAGCATATGAAGTGCTGTAGAAAATATGATGTACTATGAAATGATAAGCCTTAGGTATTTCAAACCTTCCACCCTGAATTAGTGGGTAGTTTGGACCATACACTCAGTGTGTCTTGGTTCTCTACGTGTAACCATCTCCACTGATAATTCATCTCACCAGAAGCACCGTGGGAGTAAGTTAAATGTTTGTGAAACACTGATACCGCACGCTGCAGCAAAGCCCAGGAAGGCATGAATAATTCTGCTTTCAGAGCAGGGTGTGAACAGTGTGCAGTAAATGAGACAGTCATGCGTTGATGATGAGGATGAGCAGGATTTTGAGGAGCAATTAGTGAGGGAGGGGTCAAGTCGAAAAAACCCCAGTAGTATAGTGAGATAATTAAAGATGTTTCATAAGCCACGTGCCCATAGGAAGCAGTAACAATTGCTCAGACAACCATGCAAAATTAAGCACTCATATAGGAGATCTTACGTAATACACTTCACCAACTGCTTTGGTGTTTGCAGAATTGAGGTCTGAGCACATCCCCTTGGTCTAAAATAATATGATTGCATCGATGTTGATATTTTATATGAAAATCTGACATTTGTATTTTGAAGAGCATCAAGGCACAAATACCGCCTCTGCCAGCCAATGCTAGATAGCCTCCTGTAACTACTATTTCATATGTAGTTTAATGATGTGGAAATGGGGAAAAGCCTAAAACACACCATAAAAAAACACGCCAAAACTCTGTGGAAGGGTGTTGCTCTACTGCAGAGATGCTGTTTGCCTACAGACAATTTTAGTTCATTATTCAGCTCCTTTTGTTCTCCTCATACAACCTGGACTTTCATTAAATGTAAATTTAAAAAAAAAAAAAAGGAAAAAAAGGAAAAATAAATAAAGACAAAAAGAATAAAAAGGATGGATATCTTTACTGAGATATGGTGGGGCTGAGAAGCTTTCCTTCCCAGCCAGAGTTTCTGGTGGATTTGCCCACTGTTTTGAGAACATGAAAAAAAGAGGCACATGTAAGAGCCCCTACTGAATTGACATTTTCACCTCAGTTTTCAGGGGCATACAGTAATTGCCAGCTGAAGGTCTGTCTCCAGTAAGATATTTACTCTGTCTAGTAAAGGAAGATACAAGCCTGGTAAGGCTGATGAGGCTGTTGATTTCCATTCTCATATCAGCTCTTGCCCCAAGTAGTGACAGGTTGCAGAAATGTTATTTCACAAAATGACAATAATGTTTTCCGATATCCGCTCCAAATACACAAAATGCAAATTATTTTGAAAGAGATGAATAGTGTGTTGAGAAGCACCATTCAATTAAATAATTGGTTGTGAGCATCTTTTCTTATTAAAATGAAGCAATTGTAAATAACAGAATGATATTTAAATGAAATAGTATGTAAGGGGAGTAAGAAAGATTTGCAAGAAACATTTGTAATTGCATTATCTCTAAGTAGAAAATTCATAATTTATAATGAATAATACAAATGTATCCTGATATAAAATGGAAATGTTTGATCAAGAGGCTGAATATGTAAGGATTAAGTTCTTTTTATTGAGGAAGTGTCTCCTGGCTGTATGCAATATTCATAAAATGTGTTATGAGTTTATAAACAGAAAAGATATTTGTTAAAATACAAATTTAGTATGGGAGGTATATTTTAAATAATTAATGAAATAATTATGCTCTATTAACAGTATGTTCTTTATTTCTCAGATTAAAAATTCACGGGGATTTTTATCCCTCCCATCTTTATTAGAGTTATTCTCTATACGTTTTCAGAAACAGCTGAAGAATACTCATTATTTGCATTTACATTTAAGAATACCTGCAGTTTGTGCTTCAAATGTATTATATACATATACATAACATCTCAGTTATTACCCAAATAGTCTTCACACTCTATGACTGTGTGACTGGGAATATAGCATATACACTGGCTGCTGCTTACACGTACCTGTGATGGAACCGGCTGGCTACCCAAGGGGAGGAGAGGTGGGAAACGGCCAGCAGGTGAGGAGCAGTGGTGGTTGCCAAGGCTGGAGGACACCAGCTCTGTTCATTGCATTACCTCCCAATGCTTGCCAGCACCCGAGTCCAGGCTGTTAGATGAAATTAGGCAGTACTTCATCTAGGCAATACAGAAAAATCTTTCCCTCCCACCAAGGATGTTTCCTTGTAGACCAGCCTCTAGCTGCTGAGAGGTAGGTCCTGGAGCACAAGGGTTTACCTTCCCAGAGCAGGTTGGTCAGTGATTAAAGCAAACCCGTTGTCATTGTGAATACTGCCATCATTTAAAATGCAGGTCCAACTTTTTCTGGACCTGTATGAAAGTCAGTGGCACTTGACACTGCCCTCTGGCACAAAGCCCCACAAATTAGTTGCCTGCAGTGAAGCGATCCACTGGAACCTGCTGAAAATACCTCCATTAAACCTTTTTTTCCTCTTCTCTTGCCCTATTTTTCTTTGGGGGAATTTTTTTATTATTTACATTTTTGCATGTGTAAGTATTCCCCGCAGAAACTGTGGGCTCTGTTACAAAAAGGGCGCACGCCTGGTGAAGAGGCCAGCAAGCTCAATCCCTGCACAGTCTGGGAGGAGGGTTGGTGGGGGGCTGCACCCATGCACAGGGACAGGGACCACTGCAGCGGTGGCTGCGGGAAGCTGGGGACCTCCGAATCCACCAGCCAACACGGGGAAGTGCTGGAAGGAGGCTGCAGATTGCCTGCAGGTGAGAGCAGATGGGGCAGGGCTGGCTGTCCATCCAGGTCACCTGAGTTAGGGCTGCAATGAGCTGTGGGTTTGAGGGATGTGGATCTGCAGTCTGTTGAGGAACAGCCACCTCTGCTGTTCTTTGCAAAAAGACAACGTGAACAGTCCAATTAAGACTAACAGGAGGTGCGTTTTTTAGATTTAAGAAAGCAGACTCAAAGCCTGTCCTGCCACAGACCTCCTGTGTGCCTTTGGGGCAGTTAACTGATCTTTGCTTTTGCATTAGGTGGGTTGAAGACTCAATGCCAAATATCTTCCCTGGCTGAACTTTCAGACATTGCCCAAGCTGAATCAGTGCTGAGGCATTTCTGAAGTTAAGTTTCTCACCGTAGAAGCCACCCAGAAGCCAACAGGGAGCCAGTGCAGCTTTCTGTAGTACAAACACTGCTTACAGCAAAGGATACTTACCACCAAGTGCTGCAGCAGCTTAACCAGCTAGCCGGATTTAAGATGAACCATCATGTGAAGCACTGGCATGGAGGTACAATCATTAAACAGAAAAGGAATGGTCACAACCTCTGGCTGTTTACAGCCTGGAGAACAAAAAGCTGTTCTGACTACTAATGGCTGCTGATCATCTCTTTTAACTTGTGGAAACTACTCGCCCTTTAGGTTGCAAACCCTACGAAGGATACCAACAGGTCTAGTATCTTTGTGACTTTTCCACCAATATCTAAGTGATACCAACAGAGAAGTTAGAAACTCAGAACTGCAGGGACATCTTGCAAAGAAGCTTTCAGAGAATGATTTAACACAACATCAGCCAAGACAAGTACTACTGGAGACCTTCATGTAGGACTTACCCAAAGGTGGTGAAAACATCCTGTGAAACAGACAGGAACTCGTCATTCAAAGGTCAAATTTACTGATAACTTCACAAAGATGTTTCTGCATTTCTCTTTGCCCAAGATACCAATGTAATACTTGCGAGGAAACTGTTTTGGAAAATGGCTCTCTAGAGCACTACTACGCTGTTCTGTGCTCTGGAGTGTAACAAGGCAGAGCTCACATCTCATTTCAGGCAGTGTTTTTCTCATAAGAGAACTGATCCCAGATCAGCTCTGAAGACAGCAAAGCGCTAACCCATAGCCATTTATTATTTTTAGCCATGGAAAAAAAATTTGATAAACTAAGTGGTTTAACTGGTGTAAGACCCATTGCTCAAGCAGCAGGCTTTATTACACGATCAATTTAAAGACAAAGAAAGAAAATCCTACCAAAGCAGAGCCTAACCTGGGTACTGATAGAGCACTGTCAGCATCTGCAGTAAATGACTCAGAGTCTGACAACTGAATTTATTAGAAAGAAGGATCTGGGCTCCGATGGATTCAGTCTTGCTGAAAAATTAATGGATTTATAAGTCTCCTTTGAGATTTTTGAAACATTAATACCTATTTTTATTTGTATTATCTTGATTTTAATGATTTTATTCTTACATATGAACCGTACATAAATACCGACCTTGTCAGATGTCCGCTCCCTCCACTGGTGGAAGAACCCTGGCAGCTCCCTGTACTCTACATTTTCTGCTGGACATGAAGAGAGTGTCTAGCTGATGTAACCATATTTTTGCTCCATTCATACAATTAGTTTAAGAATATTTTTATAGAATAATTATCTGAATGTAGCGTAACTTGATGGAGGAGTGCTTTCTAAAATCAGATGAGTTGAGCACGAAATGTCATTTGTGCTAATCTGTCTGAAACTAGGAAAGTGTGAAATGTGCTGTAGGGAGGAATTATCTCTTCTGCAGTATTACAGGCCAGGAAAAAATAAATCTGTTTATTACACAAATTGAAATGTATTTATAACAAAACCTTAACTTATTCTCACTCGTTTCTGGCTAAGTTAGTGTGTTATTAATTGTGCATTTTTGGATATAATTTGAGAGGGGGGGAGGACGAACTATCTCTAGCACTGCAGCCACTTAACTGTAACAATCACATTTTCTTTTTAATAGAGTAAGTTAATTTTTAAAGTGATCTACAGAGGAACAGATGGGGGAATGAATTCTCTATGGGTATGTCTTGCTACACTGACACTCAGAGCACGGAGCGGTGCCTAGTGCCAGGCGCATCTACCTTGCAGTCCTTCCTCCCCTTGTTCTCTCATTATCTTATGTCTGGTGACCAGAAATGGAAAAGCAGCCTCTGAAGGTAAAAATTCCTCTGGCGTTTGAGCTAGCCTTGCGTTGCAATCTGCTTCGTAAACAAACTCCTTGCTGGGCTGCAGCATCTTGCAGCAGGGTCCCATCTTAGGGATTTGTCTGTACGTCTGTAAGCATGATATGCCTCCAGCAGCAAGGGAGGAATGTGGGTGCAAAGAGAAAGCCGGGAGAGGAGTCCCTGGCCCACTGATCACAGTGCAAACCACTAGAATAATTAACTGCTGCCTCATCCTCTACTTCGTTTCCCCACTGGCATGTGAACTCTTGCTATGCGGGAAGCAAAAATCCCACTGGCTTTGGTTAAACTGGGATTTCACTCCGGATTGCATCATCCTCATATTTTCTCATTAATTATTGCTCCACTGCTTTATTTGTAGAAGGAAAGAGCAGCACCACATCAATCATAAAGCAGACTTGGACTGTGGCTTTTCCACACCCTGTGATTTTGGAAGGAGGTCTCAGACAAGGGGGACTTGGAGCTTGGAGGCTGCTCTAGCAGGCAGTCTGTGAGGCTCCCCATGCTCCGGCAGTGTGCCCTGTCCTCCCCCCCATACACACACCCTGCCTCCAGCAAAGGGGCTGGGTATTGACACCCAATATTTTTAATCCGAATTTTTAAAATGGAAAGTGTGCTTTCAGGTCACCAGTGAGAGTATAGTGTTAGTTCAGGCAGCTGATTCAGAGTCGCCGTGGGGAATAATCCCACCACCGCAGGAGGAACTGCCTTGCGTGGCTGATGCTCCTTTAGGGTGCCAGATCTGCAATAGAAACGAAAGAAGAGTCCTGTAACATACAATTAAAAACTTTTTAATAGTGGTAATTACAGCAGAGCAAAGAGGACAGAAACTGAAAGAAAAACCCTTTTCTTTGACATATGTTTTTCTTTAAAATATTACCTACATCTGCTACCAACCTCTGAACCTCAGCACCACCCTCCTAGAGTATGCAGAAGCTGAACATTGATGCAGGGGATAAATGCACCTTAGCTTGTAATTCATGATGGTGGGAAGCATTTTTAACCTTTTAATAAAGTGATTTACATAATAGACAGAGCTGATTTTGAGAGGTCTGAATTTAGACATGAAGGAGATTGAGGGGAAAAAATAAACCTTAGTAAGAGCTGATGCCTTTTCATTTTCAATGAATGAAATTACCGTCTATTGTATTGATTACTAATGACAGTAATGTTGTGTTTATCTGACAAATTTGGTTCCGAACCTTCAAAACAAGAGATGAGGTGCCCCAGAGCTGTGCCATGGTAGCATTGCATCTACCTGAGCTCAGAGAAGGAAAGGTAGTGCCAGGAGCTGGCAGGGAACAACACACACAGAAAGGAAGCCTACCACCTTGAGAAAAGCCCCCCGTGATACCCGATAGTGTGTGCACACACATCATCCCTCTGCTACCGGACAGGGTTTTGCCGGATGTAGATCACAGAGATGAGAAATGACAGGGTGCTGTGAGGCATCAATGATGTTTCTGGGAAGATGTCTCAGGAGACAAGTATTAGCATGACAGCTACTGACGTGCTCAGCCCCTGCTGTCAGCGATGACCCAGTAGCACGGGTACCACACAGGGCATCTCCCAGAGAGGATGCTGGCCATGCCCCTGGCTCCCTGGGCCTCTTGTGCCCCCCCACAGCAGCTTTGCCACAAGCAGCAGCATTTCTCCATGAGATCAGGCCCATCCTCAGCTGCTGAGAGCCACTGCTGATGCCCCACGATGAGGTGTGCAAGCCAGCGGGGTATATTTACACATCCGCTCCTTTGGGACTGAAAATGGGATCCTGAGTTGAAGCCTCATCTTTAAACCAGCTCCTCCAAAGCTGCCCATGTCTGTAGGTGCAGCAGGCTGGGTTTGACTGAAATGTGCTTTTTTCCCCCTAATCAGGGAAGTTTCACGAGGTCTGTTTTGGCTCTGAAACCACACAGTCCAAGCAAAACTGAAACACCCTCTCTGGAAAAAATGCAGTTATCTGAGCATTTTAGAGTTATGCTAAGAATTTTAGACTCGTGCTGGGAGTCCATTTCAATTTCATCTGTATTTTAAGGAGCATTTCAGTTGAGCCTACCCTCTCCTGACTATCCTCCTTGGTCCTCAACAGCAACCCATGTGCTCACACAACTGCGTGCAAGAAGATGCAGTATGTGCCTTGGTTTGTTTTCACAGCATGTTGTCTACCTGGATGGCCCAGAAATGGTTGAGGCAGACTTCCAGGTACCTGAGATGAACTCACCTCAAAACTAGCACTATATTTGAGGAGACGGAGATTTTAAAGCCTGGATTTGCTGCTAGCTGTCTCCGGGCTCCCTGGGCTTCCAGCAGAGCTGGTTTGCCTTTTGGCCAAGCTGAGGAGCACTCTTTAAGGTAAACCACGCTAAATGGCCCGTGTCTACATGGATTAGAAATTATTCACTCTGTCAGGAAAGGAAAACTTTAAAGCAATCGCAAATCGCTTCAGTGGGCAATGCCTGTCATGGCATTGCATTAGATTGCACTTTATATGTGACTGATCAATATGTTTGTGTATATAAGTATGTAAAGCTGCATCAGTTCTTAGCAAATGCAATATTCATGGAGGTGTGGTGTCATGGGCATCTCTCCCCATCTCCCCACGGCCAGAGCAAAGTCTGTGGTAAATGTAGGACAGGCAATCTCATACCTTGCACCTTGGCCACCCTGCAGTGATGATCCAGGAAAAGAACAGGAAAAGACTGATAAATTCAATTTCTGATGGTTTGGCAGAAAAAAAAAATTGGTGTCTATTCCAATTAGAGCAGTGGTCTGACTCTTGTATAAGAGCTTTTTACCAGCTTTGCCAGTGGTGGCACTTAGCAATGGCAAGAGGAGGCTTCTCAGGGAAGAGTTCAGCCCTAAGTACGAGTCCTGGATAACTGGGGACAAGGTGGGGTTAGTCATTGCGTTTACTTCCATGTCCACCTGAAACTATTGGTTCTTCCAGCACATGAGTTAGGAAATGTCGATTTATACATCAAGATGGATGTGCACAAGGTAAAGAGGAAATAATATGCACCTCATAAGGATTTTTGCCTCTGTAAATTTGATTTCTGATTCTGTTACATCACAAGTCACCACAAGGAAGGTCTAGGGTTTTTTTCACCACTTTGCACCACTCCTCCAATGTATCACTAAACCATTTTTAAAATGCAATTTAGTTGGTCCAGTTCCCAACAGAAAAAACAATTTCCAGCTCCTACAAATTGCATCTCATTTATCCTTCAGGAACCAGCTATGGGGCTTAACGAGTGAACCCATGTTATGGGTGCCAAATCTCTTAGTTTGTCATTAAGTTGATAATACACTTCACCCTCATTACTATTCTATCATTAGGATCTGAGTGGTTTGAGTGTTTGACTAAGTGGCTCTTTTTTCTCCTCAGAGGTATATGAGATGCTGCCTCTCAGCAAGGTGTCCTGAAAACCTTTTCTTAATGAACAAGTGATTAAAAGGCTTAAGTGCAAGCAAGCATCCAAAACACAAGCTGTATTATCACAGAACAAGCCAGAAATAGGCTAACCCTCAGTGCCACTGAGAGCACAGAGGTCCTTCACTCAGATGCTCTTGACACTCTCTTGTTCTGTCTCAGTGGTAGCTGCTGGGCAGGGTCTCGTGGGCAAGCTGTGCTGTGGCCCAGTCTCCGTCACAGATGGCTGGTTTGTCCTCTGCCATGCACAGCAAAGCCACCCCAGGGCAGAGCTGGCTTTTCCCTTGTTCCTGTACATGCCCCCGTTTCTGATCGCGGGCAGCTCAGGAGTATGCTGAGTGTCCTGCTCCTACCAAGGCTGCGTCTCCTTTGAGTTGGCTGCCAGGAAAAGCACAGCCAGCGAGTGAGAGCGAGACAGTCAGCGTCCTCGGTGGTTTGTACTTCTATGCTACCTTTCATCGGGTCATATTTTAATATTTCATGTGGAGGTACCACAGGATAACACCTGGGCTGCAGCAGTCAACATCCCTTCCCACAGAGTGGAGATGGCTGCGGCAAATGAAAGCATATCCCCTCTGGAAGGAGCATCAGCCAAGGAAATGCAACGTCCCCAGAATGAAACCTGGGTCCTTCAAAAATCAGGGGAAGTTTAGCCAGTGGCTGCAGCAGAGATCAATTTTCACCTCATTTTCCTCACCAGATGCGAGTGTTGTGCAGGTATACCATGGACGAGGGATCCCTTGGTGCTGCCCCACTGCTGAGGCAGCCCATGCATGGTATCTGCTTGCTCCCCGGTTAAGTATGGGATGAAGAGGAAGGCTCCAGGGAAGCAATGGCAGGTGTTTAACACACCATGCCAGGACCTCAGCTTAGCACCAGTGCCAATGCCGTGTGTCTGGTCAGGGTCCTTCTGGTGGTACAGGCTGCTTATTCTCTGAATGAAGAAAGGTGGGGAGATAAAAATAGAACCCTCTCCCTGACATCTGGTAGAAATTTCTCTTCCATGTATTTCTATTTCTGCCCTCTTCTCTTCTCATTTGTTCCAGTAACTGAAACAGCAACACGAGCTGACACTATCTGTCATTACACACATCATTTTCAGTGACACTGGTTCAATTAACTGCCCTCACAGATGTCTTCATGCTCCCGAGAACAAAGTTTCATTTCCCCAGCCCCGGAGAAGCTATCTGTGGGGATGGGGTCAGCTTCGCTGCCTCTGACGTCCCATGGAGTTGTCTGGCTGATGTGTTGTCTGGTGGCTCCATCATTTCCTATTTCTTGCTGACCCCAAAAGACGTGGGTACCAGATGGCCGTACCATCCCCAGTGTCACATCTGAGTTTCACCACTACCGAGTGAATTAAACCTCTGGCCTGGTCTTCCCAGTGGCCGATACCCTGTGATTATTTTCTTCTTGTCAAGCGGTTGTGATAGCCTTGCTCAGAAGTGTCTTTGATGGGGCTGCCTGGGCAGGGATCCTCGCTGATGGCTGGGTCTGCCCAGAGCTGCCAGCAGGGAGGCAGGGCAGGCACGGTGGCTAAGACCTGAGGAAGAGCTGTCCTCCTCTCGGTACTGTGACCTGGAGACGAGCTGCCCAGTTTGCCTCTGTTTCTTTGCTGGCCAGTCTTATTCTGGAGCATCTCGTTTATTGCAATTTTCTTTAGTGACCAGAATTTAGCATCCTTAGTTTTGATTTAGATTGTGGTTTCTATATAGATAGCATCTCGGCACTTATGACTTCCTTGTAGGTTGTCATTAAGGGCTGTGTATTAGTTTCCAGCGCTGCCTATTTTCTCCCAAAGGCACCTCTTCTCCTTCCAGTCATTTGAGACACCAGGGGAAAAGGAACATTTTGTATTTACATACACTGGGTTATGACCTTGCTTCAGCTGAAGAAGACTTTTGACAGAGGAGAGGTTAGTATAATCCAGGCTGTAACAGACTTATCTAGTCCTGGACCTTGGTTAACATCTCATTCCTCTTCTGAAGAGAAGAGGCAGTACAACTGATCTAATATACCTTGCCCAGGGCTGTGGGCATAGTGCTGATTCACTGGAGAGCAGGGAATTCGGGAGAAATACTTTGTTAACTTGTCACCCTGCTGGTAGTTTAGGGTTGGGGGAGGTGTGGAAATGGAGGCTTGGAATTAAAAGTCTGATAACTTGCCAGGGAGATGATGACAAAAATCAAAAGGGAAAGCACATTTTATTTGCAAAGTTCAAGAAGGGTATTACAATCAAGAAGAGGAAAGCAAATTGAAGCATTAAAAATAAAGCACTTGATAGGAGCTCTTTGAAAGGGTGGCTAAAAGGTGTTTCACTCAAACTCTCTCATGATACCACCATATTCCCCCCCTCCCCCATTTCCCCGCCATGTCACATCAATTAATTGGATTACAGCTGTTTGTGACGCCAGGCCAGCTACAGCCATGGTGCTGCTGAGCGCAGGCAGTTTCAGGCTGTGCGGGAAGGAGCCATGCTGGGTTATTCTGACCTCTGATCCCCGACACCAGCTTGGTGGTTCCTGACCTGTGCTGAGCTGTGTGCTGCAATAAGGTTTATGTCACAAGTGAGGAAGGTTAAGCCACCGGGGAAGGCCCCTTGAATACTGAATTTTATGGCACTGATCTGTCAAAAATTGAGAACTTTGTTCCCTTCCTTCCAGGATGGGCTGACCCAAAACAGCGGTGATGGGCTGGGAGCAGTCCATCTTAGTCCAGCATGGAAGTGGGGAGCTGGCAGAGAAAAACACAACTTTAGCTCAAGCCTGGCTTTTGTGCTCACTGTTGTTCACTTGTGTGTGCAAGGAGCTCCGGGACTCTCTGCCAGAGCATGGGAGCGAAGCTGCTGCCTCCGCTGCCACCACCACTGCCCCAATTCCCCTTTTCACTGCATCTCAGGGGAGCCACCAGCATAGTCGGCTGTTTCACACTCCTACAAGCAGGCTTAGCTAGCAGGACAAACGCAGGCATTTTATTAAAGGCCAGGTTTATTCAAAAAAGGTGTAACCTTATCTCTGGAGACAAGAAATTCCAGCAGGTCTTAGCCCGAAAGTGCTCCCAGGTCAGGAGTAGACACCTCTGGGAGGAGGAGAGAAAACCCAACACCTTGCAAGTCTGCTGGTGTTTGTACAAAAATATCTGTCTCTTGGCACAACACCAGAAGCCTTCTCCTCCCTCCCAGCCCAGGGTCCCCTCTGAAAGCTTTAACTGGTGACACCTCAGGTACTTTGGGATTTCTACTTAAAACCTAAAAACTATTTTATGACTCAGCTTCAGAGGAAAGGGGGAATGTCCTGTGAGAAAGGTGGATTCTCTCCACCATGAATGCTTTTATAATCATCCACTACCCTTTGAGGAAGACAGTGATACTGTATTTACATATATATATTTATATACATATATATTTACTTCCAATCCATCAGGCTGCTGCTTGGGTGCCACTGCTGTGTACAGCTGGCATGGCAGTACCAACAAGAGGCAGAAGTGAGCTACGTGGTACAGTTTTCCTCAAGTAATACTCCAGCTCCGCCTGTGTTTTAGTTGCTAAGCCTGAAGGCTGTGAGGGCAGGGATGCCAGGCCAGGCCACGCTCTGTTAAGCTTGGTCTCGGAGCAGAGAACAGGAGATGCCGTGGGGAAGAGGTGGGAGCGGGGTGCACGCTGCTGGTGTTCTCCCATGGCCACAAACACCATCAGAGACTTTCCAAGGAGACTGCAAACTCCCCAAAACTTGTCTCTTCTTGCAGCAGGAAGCCAAGGAAGCACCAGGACTTTAGTCAGCATAAACCTTAGCCAGACCAGTTCTTAAATGTAAGGTGCATTTCTTCAAAGGCATAGCATAAACATTTCAATGATTCTTCTGATATTAGAATTACCCAGATGGGCTGAGATAAAAACAAACTCAGACAAATACAATGCATCAAATTGCATTGCATCAAATTGCCCGCACTCGCCGGGTACCCACCAGAACTGCGTGGACAGCAGGTCAAATTGCACAGGCTCATCCTGTCACCTGAGCTCAACAAGAGCATAGCAGGGCTCAAAAAGGCTCAGAGGAAGGCAAGCAAGAAAAGTTAAAGCAGGAAACAGCTTGTCTGCAAGGCAGAGACACAGCAGAGCAGGACTCTCGCAGTAAGAGACACAAAAGGACCATGGGGAGGGCAGGAGATGCAGGAGCAGTGGTGAAAGGGTGCACGGGGGGCCATTACTCACCCTTCCAGGTCTTGTGAAAGACATCTATGGGATCATCAGACTGAAAATTACAAGTCTTAAAAGAAAATTAAATATGTAGAGATCAGATTAATGCAAATTAAATGCATACCCTCCCAAAAAAACCCCCCACACCTTTTTTAGCCAAGTGATCTATGAATTTAAAGAATTTGTTAGTACAAGGTGATGTGGATCCCAAAACCACAAGTGAATTGAAAAACATTTTTGAACAAATATACAGCAAATAGATACAGGAATGCTATGGCTGAATGCAACATTTGACTCTGGAAATTCCCCACTTAGTAAGTGCTGGAGATGGAAAGAAGTGTTAGAAGGAGATCACGCTGGACATATTTGCTTGTCTGTCCTTTCTCTATGCCTCATGCTTGCCACTAGAAGCAGGATGCTGGGCTGGAGAGTCCCTTAGCAAAGTAAACTTTAAGTTCTTCTGTTATACTAAACTTTTCCATTGATTTTAAGGGCCTTTTAAATTTTTTAGTGATGCAAAGAGACCTGTTGACTTAATTTTGACCAGTGTGGGGAATGCAAGAGCTGGGAGTAGGGCAGGCAGAGGTGGCACCGGTCGGGGTGGGAACGCTGGTGTTTCCCTTCAGGGTCTTCAGCCTCATGGGATGGGCAGGCTGGGACATATCTGATAGGGGTATCAGGGAAAGAGGGACAATTCTTCTCTGAGCCTGTCACCAAAACAGGAACCTAAAAGCCATGTTTTCTAAAATCCCAGGCTGACATGGCTTTGCTGGGTCTCAGAGTTTCTGGTAGGATGCTGGAGTCTTATTAACCTTGTCCAATATTTTTGTGCTTATTTTTGTTTTATTTTTTGTGTTAAATTTGTAGGGGTAACATGAATTGCTAGAGTTCACATAGCAACTTTTGACGCAACAGCTGAGCATCCTCCTACTGTGTTTCAGTCCGAGGGTGTCTTTATGCACTTTTATGACTTTCTTCTGTTCTGTGGGAAGTTCAGGAATGCCTTTTTATGCTGACAAGCAGAAAAGAAGCACTGTCGAAATGCATGCTAAAAAGCAACTTTCCTTTCTACTATTTCTCCCCTTTGGCATTCATGCTGAGGTTCGGTGTTCACTGCCTACACTGAAAAGTCAACATTTATAAAGAGGCGCTAACGCAAAAGTTCAAGTCAATGCTGAAGTAGAAGTTACTATAAAAGCCAGGAGAAGCTGGCTGGATGGCAACGCACCAGTTATCGGTGCTCTGGGGACATGAGGAGCTGCTGTCTGTCCCCTGTGGGCACCGCTTGCCTGTGCCCTGCAATGCAGCCAGAGGCAGCTCTCAGCTCAGCTCCTCCTTGTCCACCTTGGGAGCAAGGCACCCTGATCCACCTGATTTACTGCTCCGAGAAGGGCTGGTCACTAATGTGAATGCCAGTCTGTTATATACTGTGCAGGCAACTTACCTCCTACCTCCCTTTCATGGCCCAATGCCTCACGGAAAGCCAGCATTTAGATACCCCGGTCAGCGTGTCATCCACCGCAGAGGGGCTCCCCTGGGTTTCCACGGGGGTGTGGGCAGTTACATCCTCCCACTGATGTTGAGGAAGGACTTGGCAGAGTGCGTGCATAAGAGTGAGATGCACATGCACACACACACACATGCACACGCACACATGCATGTACGCATGCACTCTGACTCTGACACGTTAGCAATGAGCGTGCAGGAGGAGGCAGACAGCAAAGGGCACGCTTAGCTTTTGAAATCAGCCTGAGTAAAGACAAAACTGTGGCTCCCCTACATGCCCTGGGGAATTTCTGATGTGCTCCTCCCTTCTGGAGGAAGGGTTAATAAATTGGGCTGCTTCACCAACAGCCATCCCCACAGCTGGACAAGCCTCTGTGGCTGGAAAAAGGATCTGGCCCCATGGCGTGGGAGGAAAGCGGAGGCAAAGCCCCCCTGCCCAGCACATGCTTCTGTGCAAGCATGGGCACACCGTCTCGCTGTGGCTAGCAGACAGGCTCCTGGGCTTGCCACGTTGCTTGTATGCCAGGGCTTTGCCCAAGTGAGGTAAATACGAAGCAGGGGATTTGGGAGAGACCTGGTGCAGGAAACTAACAGCAAAGCAAGGGAAAGCAACTTATACGGTGTGAGATAAGATGAAGAATGGAAGGGTTGTGGGGTAGTGGCAGCCTTATCGGGTTTTTTTAGCCTCAATCTAATTAAAAGAGATACATAATTAAAATGAAGCAATTAACCGTTTTGTAATTAAATACAAAAATAATTAAGTTGAAATTGAACTTGATAACATCCAATTGTCAAGACAGGATTTATTTGTACTTTAATCTGATGAATTATTTTCATTGTTCTACTGATTGCATTCCTGTGGAAAGAAAACAGTCCTTTCTGCAACAGGGGACACAGGCTGTTATTCCATGTCCTTTGGGCTTATTGAAACCCGAACTACGATACAACGTGTATATGGGCCATGATTCCACATTTCCACAGAAAGGGCTGCATTTTTGCCAATGCATCAAGGATTTCATATTATAAGCTATGTTTTCCATCATACTCGTTTGCAACTATTTGGTCCATGTAAAATGTAAAGCACTTTTTGCTTAAACACGGGTTTTGTTGCTGCATAAATGATGATGCTCTGTATAGAATTTCAGACCAGAAAAAATAAGTACATGACATGAAGTCCATTGCAGTGTAGCAAGTGAAGTAACAATTTTACAACCACATTTTGATAGGTAGACCCTGATCTATTGATATTTATGAACTTGCTTCTGTTTCACTGTGCTTATGTGTAAGGTGTTTATGTGCTTTGCTAGATAAGGGCATTAAAAAGTGGGGCTACAGTTGCCTGGATTAAGAGTATCACTTATTCTGATGTATCACTTATTCTGATGCTTTTGCAAAGGTTTGAGTACATGGATTTAGACTTCCCACTTTGAACAGGGGATCAAAAAAGTCTTTTCCTCTTTCTCCGCGCCAACAGTGACAACTCAGTATCGCTCATCTCAGAACAAGGGCATGTCTTGGTGCCTCGCTTGTCTTCAGTGGAGCTGCGGTGATTTATGAAATAACTGAAGTCATCTGGGCAAAACACAACAAAGAACAGTTAGAAACACTGTAAGGATGGAGATCCATCTTTCATTTGGACATCTTGAGCTAACAAATTTCTTGCTGGTGTGGGGATTTAGGACGTGAGTAGTGTCCTTCATTGCTCTTTACTTGAAGCATATTGTTAATCTGTGTAGCTTTTGGTCTTCTGTACTACAAGTCTTGTGCTTGCGACAGTGGTGGAGTGAGCCTTGTCCTGCCTGAATATATATTAGGAGTTCGGTGGACTCTTCCACATGAAGCATCTCTTTGAAGCAGCTGTCTGTAACTGAGGGGAATGGTGACCTGTGGACCTTTTTGCAGTCTCAGTTCTGCACTTGGAAAAAAAAATAATACAAGTGTGGATTTATCTGTGAAAAGAATCATCTTTGTTAAGGTCACAGGAACTGCCAAATTTTTCAGCCTCATTGGAGATGGGATACTGGGCAAGCCCAGCGTTAGATGCACAAGAAAACCAAGACAGGCAGATGTCGAATAATCTCCTGCTGCTGCTCACATAGTTCTCTAATACTCAGACTGGTATAGGGCACAAAAAAACCCAGTTTAGTACCTATTCCAGAACCTGTTGTCCAATTTAAGGAGCAAAGTCGGTGGTGGTGGGTAATTAATAGGAAATCTGTACTGCAGAGAGAAACCCAGCTGTGATAATGGATATAAAAAGAAGTATGGTAGTGGAGAGTCGTATAGCTCAGAAAATACCTACCATATAGTAAATGTCATCTCATTGTTCAAGGAAATGATGGTCCTCCCCCACAAGGCTGAAAATATGATGCTAAATTCACTTATAGATGCCTGAGTAATACTGGAAAGATGGCAGAGAGGGAAAAACTCATAAATGAGAAAGAGAGAGAAGGTTGAACAAGCTGATTTACGAGGAAAGATTAAAGTAACTAAACACACATCACTCAGTTAAATGACATCTTGGGGGAACGTAATTGCTGACTCCAAGGACTTGAAGGATTGGGCACCAAGGAATGAGAAGAATCTCCAGGGCCAGGCAAGGCTGGGAGCTATATAATGGGGAGAAATGGGTGAAACTGGACAAATGAAAATTCAGATGGAGGCATGAGAAATGGTTCCTTAAGGAGAGATTTCCTGAACTGTGAAATCCTCTCCTAACGGGACCAGTGAAATCTTGGGTTATTTAGCACTAGACTAGAAAAGCACTTGAAAATATACTAAAAGGCACAAATCTGCATCTGCAGTGAATGCACTGGGTAAATTATAACTCTTTTCTATGTCTAAATACTATGGCTTTATTTTCTTTTAACGAAACTGGGCTATTTGTTCCTTCTCTATAGAGTCTGCCTGCAACCCTTTGGTCCTCTGCATTCAGCATCATTCATGGCCCCAGCCCTGTGCTCTGATACAGCAGATTCTCCGAGCTGAGTCACACCTCAAAGGGAGCTGATGCCACACCGTGACGAGACGACTTCTCTGCTTTGTACCCTGCAAGAAGTGTCACTTGCTAATTGTATAGCATCTCTTGTCTTTCACGCAGTTCTGCTGGCAGCAGCAGAAGATGTAGCGGTCTGTTGGCACGCACCGGAGGAGCCAGCCCTGGGTGACAGCCAGTTGCACACATGCAGCAACAGGAACAAAACTCTTGACCTTCACTTCCAAAAAGACATGGACTTCTGCTGAAAGACCCGCTCGGTTAGCTAGTCCACAGTATTTTGAGGAGTTAATGCATGCAATTTAGTAAAGGATAGCAGAATGAATAAATACAAGTTCTATTACCAGTGACACCAGATTGCAGAGTCATTTCAGGTACGTACTAATACTCATAGCACAAATTGATCTGAGGCATAAAGTTTCTTGAGAGGCAATGGTTAAAAAATCTTTCAAAATCAAAACAGAACAAGGGTGTCAGGACTGTCTTTTGTGCTACAGAAAAAATACAGGGGTCCAGACTTTGTCCCATCATTCATCTGATTTTTTGATGGCAACTAAGCAGAGCTGGACTGGTCATCCTTCTCCCTGGCAAGCTAAAAAACCCCACAGAAACAGCTTCATGACTGTTATCTGAGGACAGCTGGTTCCCAAGCCCGCCACACATCCCACCAGATGGGGGTAGGTGCTGGGGAAGGGGTTAGGGGGGCGAGCTAGGCTGTGCCCACGCTGAGATCCATCCCAGCTCTCCTGCTGGGGCTGTGCGGCTGGTGCAGGTCAGGCCAGCCCCTACCTTGTGCTGGTGACAAGGACAGGAACGAGATGTGCCATTGGACTGAGGCAGGCAGAGGCTGTTCGCTGCTCTGATCATTAGGTGGGTAGAAATTGTTCATTGCCTTTATCTCCGCTAGGTGACGAAGAACAGCCAGGCAGTGATTTTTACCTCTTTGCCCTTTCTGTCTGGGTTTTCCTGCTTCTAAATTTTTTACATGAAAAAGGAGGAGATGGGGCAGAATGAAAACGATGTCAGCATCAAAAGGATGATAGTCTCTGCGTGGATGTCTACTTTTTCCACTCTTACAGGGTGACGCTTGCATCAGTCGATGTTTGCAATGCCCAAGAGCCAGCAGACAGGATCCTCTTGACTGGCTGAGAAGAAAGCAGCAGCATAAACGTGTCAATAGAGCACCAGTGATTTGTCAAGCGGTTATAATGCACTAATCAGGGGGGTGGAGGGGAGAAAGCCCTGCCAAGACTCAGCCTGCTCAAAGGGAGCCACTCCTAGTGCATAATGCCAGGGCTCTTTCATCTGTGGGCAAGCCCAATAACTTCCGAGAGTCGCTCAGTGACAAGGCAGAGCCAGTTGCCCCGGCTTCGCTGGCTGGCTCACGGCTGCTCAGCCCCCCTGGCCCCCACACAGCCACCCCGTGCTGCTGAGGGATGCCACGGCCCCCAGGTGCCCCAGCAGCAGGGGACAGTGCCGGTGAGCATCAGGACAGCCCTCTGAGCCGCCCACAGGGACACTGGCTGTGGTTGTCCTCCACTTGTCTGGGCTCACCTCAGGGACTCAACAACCTCACCTTCTAAAAGGTCAAAAGAGTTGGGCCTATTTAGAGCTGGGTTATTTGCCACGAAGTACCACTCAGCACCTGATTTCCAGAGCTTGGCTGACATAAGAAAAAGCATTCCAGTCCTTCCGTGATACTCTCCATTTTTTTGTTAATGCAGCACATTTCAGTCGAGAAAGGCACTTGAAAAGCATTGGTAGGCACAAATAAAAATATACCCATGCGGACAGGCAGCAAGGGAAGGAGTGCTGCAGTCATGTGCAAAGTTGGGGGATACTTCTGCAAACCAGCCCCCACGGTCCTTAAAGATGCTCAGCCTCCCCTGGGATTCACAAAGAAACCTTTGGAAAAAGAGATCTCCCCTGCATCAAGCATTGTCTACATTCCTCTCCTCCACGGCCAGACCAGATAGGCGCAGTATTGATTCATTACTTCAGGATTTTGGGGGGGACGGCTGTACTGAGTATTCCCCATGCTATCTTATCATTAATGCATTAAGGAGCTGAACAAGCAATAAGGGCAAATGGACTTCAAAACACAGGGAACTGTCTCCATAGGGCTCAGACTGATTTACGGCAATTACGTCTTGGCAGCATCACCAAAGCCCATTAAGCCCCGCACCTGGCTGTAACTTGAACATCCCCCAGTTTTGAGGCGGGACTCGCCATTAGTCACCCCGGCACTGCCACGAATCTTCCTTCTCTGTGATGGAAGGCAAGATGTAAAACAATGTGGGGAGGATTAACAAAAAGTTAATAGGCTGCAGAGCACAAATTGATCCGAACTTCGGGGTCGGATACTGTTTCAGATACCAGGATGCTCTGCTGGCCTCCTTCCAAGGTCTGAGGGGAAGGGATTGGAGACGGAGCCTGGAGCCATTGCATTTGACTCAGGTTCTCCTTGTCTATTCGCTTTCTGTTTCATTACCAGAGGTGGGCTGGTTGCTCAGCTATTAATTTTCTTTCCCCATTTTTGAGTTTTTATTGCTTTTTAAAAGGTGTCTCTTTGTGACACCATTACATTGGCAGGGCAGCTGTGTACAAATCACCAAAAGAAAGCGTAGCGCTGCTGGAGCCGAGGGGGTGGCTTGTGCAAAACCCTCCGAGGGAGGATGCTGCTTGCTCTGAGGGCTGGGGTGCAGGAAAGCTGGGTTTGCCATGTGCATGCTGTTTGCACCCGGAGGGGGAACTGACAGTGGGGAATATCACACCAAAAATACAGAAAAGGAGGATATTTCTGCAGCATCGGTGCACTGAGGATGCATAATGAATCTCATGACAGATGCTGATGCTGGGACAGATGTGGATGGGCGAGGTTTTGGGGAGGAAGGCAGTGAAATATTTCATTGCAGATACCACCAGCGCAAAAGACCTTCGGAGGAGTTAAAATTTACTCAGTGCTCCAGAAGTGTTTATGGCCCACGTAAAATTTACCAGAAAAATGTCAGATGTCAGTGGATTGTATTAAATGTAAATATTATACAACTCGCAGCCTCCGTTTCTTATTGCAGCTTGGCACGTAGCTCTCGTGGATCTCCTGTTTGAAGGGGAGTCTCTGGAGGTGCTGCTGCTCGGCAGCAGGTTTGGAAAGGTTTCAGCATAAGCCATGCCAGCCCGTGCCTCCCCCTCACCCCCATTGCCACACTGCTGGACTGACCGACCGACAACTCTTATGGCTGCAAGGGTGCCTGGTTCATCAGAGAAGCCCACCCCAATATGTCTGTGACAGACACTGCTGTGACACCAACGTCCATCACCCCCAAATGGGCTGTGTCCTTGGGCAGCACCCCGGCAGGGAGAGGAGCAGGTGGCAGAGGATGCTTTCCTGGGTCCCGCCATCACTGCCTCCAGTGCCAGGGGCTGAGCCAGCTGGCTCTGCCCCGGTGAGGTGGGCACCGGCACCAGGTGGTGTCTCCTATGGGTGATGTGGGGAGGAAGGAGGGAGCGTACTGGCATTGCTGCTTGCTTGGAAGAGGCTGAAGCGCACAGCGGCGATGGGATCGTGCAATCATTAAATGCACTTGCATTTAATGAAGGGGAAGGCACTTTGTGCGGCTGTCCTGGGGGCCTGGGCAAGTCCCACCAAGGCTGAGTGCGGGCTCGATGCAGCTTTCTCCATCAACTTGTCCCCAACGAGCCTGAGAGACATCTGGCATGCTTACATTACTGCTGGACCGCTAATCCGTTTTGCTGGACGTTTCACCAATTTAACAAATTACTGCTTCTTTGGCCTGGCCTGTGGAGCTCAAATGCTGTGTTGTGTGCCGGATATGACTAAGGGCTTGGTACATCTTTTCAGTATTAAGACGTCTTGAGGAGTTACGATGCTAAGTCATATCAACATGTTTCCGCAGCCGGGCTGAGCCAGGGAAAGTGAGTCAGTGTAGTGCATTGCAGCTGGTAGCAACAGATGCTGGGAAAGGACGCCGTGCCATGGAAATGATGTTGTGTGTTGCCCTGTTGTTCACTGTGCACGTTACTCTCGTGGTACCAGCTCTTACCAAAAAAAATACACGGAGGAATTTTTTTTTTGCTTGCTCCTCAGAATGTGTGAAGGGAAAAAAACCCAACCCCAAACATTTCTTGCTACAACTTATATAATTCAGAGCTGCAGTGGATTTCAGCGTACTTTTCCCCAAAAGGAGTAGCTTTGATAATACTGTTCCTGAAAATCCCTCTACTGCAGTCTCTGGGAAGCTCACTGGTACAGCACGAGCCCATACACAAAACACGGGAGCCTGGCCCATTCACACTGCACGATAATGGTGGTTCAGAGTCACACTTCTCCTATAAAACCCATAAATATGATTACTTTTACAGATAGAAAGATTTTCACTCTGTGCTGTAAACAATGATTTAAGCCAAAGGAATGTACATTGGTATTATCTGAAAATAGCTTCTGGAAAGCAGTTTCAGTTCCTGCAGGCATGTAAACAGGGATGATCCTCAAATACAAATTATATCATGTTTTTTTCTAATACAAAAGACAAGACCTATTAACAGCTCATTCGTGTGTTTTCCAGGAAGCTGAGGAATCCTGTTGATATTTGGAGGGGGGAAAAATTGCCTGAATGAGCAAAATCCTTCTGTCTAGTCATTATTGCAGAGCCACATTGGGGATTTGGCTTTGAGAACAGATACCTCTTGTACAGACCAAAGAAACAAACTCGCTAAAACCATGCAATGAAATAAGCATGTGCAATTCCTGCTGATATTGACAACAAGTCGAGGTGTCGCACGCTTATCAGAGACCTTGGCCTTCATGAGAACAGCAAAATGTTTAGCCATCCCCTCTCTATTAAGCAGCTGAAAGATGCCTCAGCAGCTCACTGCATCTCCTGGCAGGCTTAGGCTCAAGCACATGCTGCCGTTCTGTATTTGGCTTCCAGAAGATGACTTGGAAAAAAAACGCAGAAATTTCCTGCCAAGAAACCCCCACCAAATCTACCAAAAGCTGTTAAAATAATTTTAGGCGTTATTCATGTATTTTGATCTGGCTATATGTAAATGTGGTTGCTTTTCCCCCAATAACAACAGCTGGGTATACATGGGAGAAATTCATACAGGGTTTAGAGTTTGTGTTTCCCTGTAACGCCACAAAGCCCTTCGGACTTGGGGCGTAGGAGGAGCCCGCTGTGAGCCCCCATGGACACCTCCACTCTCCTGACAGAGAAAGAGCATGATTTTTCCTGTCTCGTTTGACATATGCAATAAGAACACTTTGCTTTCAATCTGTTAAAGCAAGCGATTGCTGCAGCGGTGAGATCTCCTTGGACGGACACAGTTGAAAGGTTAGCAGTGTTTATTGATTTAATAATTCTCACATTCTTTCTCTACAGATTATCTTTCCAGAGACATTAGCAGAGGCAGAGCCCAGAAGTGCAGGAGAGCATCTCCGATACTTTAGGAAGGCAAAGGACAGAGGGGAAAGGTGATGAATTGCTCTGGTCCTGACCTATTAAGCCCCCGGCACAGATTGGATGATAAAATAGGAAATCCATGTACCTATTTTCTATAGGAAACATTTATAAGGACGCTGTTTACGTTGACCTTTTACACTGAGGTCACACACCACTTTGTATTACATATTGGTTAGTTAATCACTGGTGCAGACAGCAGGTAGGGAGAGATCATGACTCAGCACTTTCTTCCCATGGGTGCTGGCAAGCTCATGGATGGGGAGGAATTGGACGGCCTCTTCTGAATCAGGGTAAAGTGCTTTTCTAGAGGCAGAAGAGTGGGATTGCAGCCCCAGAGTACATTGGTCCTGAGTGGCAGCAACTATCAGATGCCTGCAAATGCACTGTGGGCTTCCCCAAACCAGACTCACCCAGCCCACTGAAGGGATGAAGAGCCCAGCCCTACTATGCTGCTTTCCACTGCCGTCTGTTTACCATTTTTTATCATTTTCAGAGCATCAGAGGGAATCACTGACAGCCCTTCATCTGCTCCTTCCAGCAAAAAAAGGTTTGTTACATGCAGGGAGGAACAGCTGAACAACCTTATTTCATAGAATCATAGAATTGTTAAGGTTGGAAAGGATCCTTAAGATCATCAAGTCCAACCGTTAACCTACCACCGCCAAGTCCGCCACTAAACCATGTCCTCAGGTTTGGAGCAGGCTGAGTGCCCACAGAAGAAGTTTATCATCACACCTTCCAGCCAGACCACAGCAGCACCTGGGACCTTGTCCTCTTGCCACTGAGATGAGTCCAAACCAATGCACTGTTTTCCATGATTTCACTGTATCGACTGCAAACTCCTGTTCTGAGCACCCGACACCTCCTCTCGCTGTAGGTGTTGTCCTTCACAACAGATTGTAGCCAGTGGGTCTTCTGCCGGAGTTTTGGAGTTGGAGTGAGCCCACTCCTGAGTTGCACTCCGTACCCCCCACAGCCATGGGCATGCTGAGACCTTTAATGGGTTGCTAATTGCTCCGATTACAAGTCAAGACTGAAGAGGAATTGTTGGATGATGAGCTCCCTGGCAGACAAGAAGATACCAGTGGAACATTTTGGATGAATAATTCAGTAGGCAGGAATGGGAAATGAACAAGTCTTCTGTCTGCTAAAGGGAAGGAAAAAAAGGCCAAAGAAAAAGAGAAGGAAAGACATCTCCTGCAGGAGTGAGGCAGACCCCTCTGGGCTTGGGCTTCAGCTCACGAATGGCAGCACAGCCTGGCTTTGTACGACAGCGGCCGAGCACCGTGTGGAGCCTTTGCATGATTGCACCATACTTAGTTACAAAACACTTTGCAAAGTGGAATAAAACCAGTCTCTCTGTAGTGATCACTGCAACCAAGTGAGAGCTCACAGGCTCAGGTTCTCACCTGGTGTAAGTCCCTCAAAGTCTATTCACCTGAAAGAATATACACTAGTCACAAGCTAGCAAGCCACAAAAGCTAGGCTAGAGATTTCACTCGGGGGGGAAGGCATTAAAAGGTTTTTTTGCATGTGTTTTTAGTTTTGTGTCAGTAGAATTGGAAGGTCTTAGCACAAATTTTTTTCCCCAATATGAAGAGGAACTTGTTGCAAGTGTGACTTTGTTTCCAGACCAGAGGATGTGCAAGTACAAGTCTTAGTGCAAGACAGGAGCATTTGCAGTGAGGGCTGCTTTTATTTCGTGCACCTACTTAAATGTGCCAATAGGAGTGCAAAACTTTCTCCCCATTCATGATGCTGGAGTTGCGATATCTTTTTTTCTCTCTTTATAGTTTCCAATTACTCCTCTCACCCCCATTCTGCAGATACAAACTAACTTAATCTCTTTGCTAACGAAGGTCTGCTGTCTTAATCCAATGGTGACAACAGCAGCAAATATTTCAATTAAAACTGCGTTCCACAAAATAGCTTTATTCATTATATTGTCTCCCTTCCTTTGCAAGAGAAGAACTAATTGGGAACAGCCATGTGAAGGATTTGCATCCAGAAGTCTGCAAACAGAAATATGCTGGTTACTCTTCTAGCAGGGAGAGAGGCAACTGCCTGAGCTGTTAGAACAAACAGCCAGGGTAGAAAGCAGCAAACGGGAAAAAAGTGTGCCAGGAGTGAAAGGCTTCAGCCCAGTGTCCTGGACCATCCCTGGATCCATTCCAGATGAATTCTCCACCCTTTTAGAGGTTTCAGTGCTGCAGGCTGTGGGGGAGCTGATTTACTCGGTTGCTACAAACTTGTCATGGGTAGGTGGGTCTGTACAGGTGAGCTTTGGCCCTTGCTTTGGCACCAAAGTCTCAGGGCGCTGCCCATCAACTGCTTCTAGAGGCTCCGACAAAGGGGAGCAAGGGGGAAACTTTTGGTTTAAGCTCCATTTTCTCTACCAGTTCATGTGCATAACAGGTTATGGTACCTTCTGAGGTTTGCTTCTTCCCTTGGAGTCAAATTTGGGTGCTGGTTCATTTGTACAAAACTCATATGATCTCATTTGAGACTTGAGGTCTTAAATTCAGGACATGTGGAAGGATGGCTAAGTGAGAAGGCACATGATCTTTTCAGTGTGAGCAATCCTGCTTTTAGTGTATCAAGAAGCACAGAGGATACTATAAACTGACCTTGAACAGCAACGGACTACTTGGCAAACAACATAAGAGACAACAACTAAGTCCGGAATGTGCTAATGAACCTCTTCGCGTGAACAGCAACCCTGTACCAATCATATAACTGTCTTAAGCGCGTGAACACATGTAATGAACCAATCATATAGATATTGCTACCGCGTGCTCTGCTGATTGTCTATATAAGCCTTGTAATTGTCTGAAATAAAGGAGAACGATCATACTCGCATCGAGGTTACATCGTTACTCCGGGTCCGGTCTTCCCACTCCGACATGGACACGGGGCTTTGCATCCAACCATTATTTTTTCTTGGGAAAAGTAGCTTACATGAGGAGATTAACCCAAACTCCATGCAGTTCTTCTCACAAGCAAGTGCAAAAATAATTTCCCAGCTTCATTTACAGCTACCTCTAGAGAAGTTAAAAGCCTGCTGAGATGAAGACTGGACACCGTTCTCCCCAGTAAAGAAAGATTTGTTTTGTTTGGGAGCCTATTGAATCAGTGAATTATGCGTTGAAATCTTTTGTGCTGAAAAGCAGCCAAGTTTGCCATTGAGTACTTTCTTAGCAAAACCCAAATGAATGGCTGCAGCAAGGTGTGTTGCAATCATTATTCTTGAGCAGAGAGGGAGCCACAGATCCCTACCCAGATGCTTCGCAGCAGTGTGAAGCATGGATGCAGGCATAGCATGCAACATGCGGTCATGGGATTTTCTTTCTCTGCTCTCCTTATCCAGAGGCTGATAGGCATCACAAACACCCTGAAAGGCTATGGCTCAATTTACCGTCTCTTTCCAGATAGTTTTAAGAGGGTGATGGATAAACACGTAAATGTGTGCAGCTGTTGGTAGAGCTCATCTCTCTGATGGTGTCTAGTGGGATGTAAGAAGCAATAATAAGAAGGAGAGGATAAAAATCCAAATTTTTGGTGTCCACTTGCAGTAAACCCACAGTTTTCAGATGATGCAGGATTCTCACATCTGCTTCAGTTTCAAACACTGAAAGAGTATTCATCCTTCGTACCACACTGAGCTTTCACTATCGCTCGCGCTCCTTGTTGTGTACTTCTGTCCCCAGATATTTGTAATTTGAGCTGCTCTGCTCAAAGGCTCTCCTGCAACCCAGCCCCCACAGCCTGACACCCAAGTACTTACCAATTTATCCGTCATGGAAGAATATGACACTTACAAGGGCAGTGTTTGCAGCACGGAGGTCTTTGGTGAGGTCGGAGTGTGCCTCTCACTTTTGAGTGTTGGACATCCCTCCTTGGCCACTCCAGTATTATTCAGGAATGTCATTCTGCTGATTCAACCTGAGAAGAGGACAAGGATGGAGTCAGCAAAATGTTGCAGTGTGGATTTGAAATCTTCTTTCAGATGCTTCTTTGTGTTTTTTATCTCCACAATGAAATATCATAGACACCATAACACTTTTCCTTATGCCAAATCTTATTTCAATATCTTAAACGAGAAATAATGCTTTTTTTTTTTCAGTGGAAACAATAGACAACCCCTTTCAAATGAGGTGGGACTGAAGCTTCAGACCCTAGTTTCGCTCAAGATATAAACAAGATTCGGATAAAAATTCCCTTATTAAATGCGCCTTGTGGGATATGGCTCTAGGGCTACAGGTAACAGTCACAGGCACTGTCTCAAGCCTCTTAAACATACAGTCCTTTACTGTAGTTGCATCATCTTTCACTAGTTCTGAATTTGATCTGTTTGAAAAGCATGTGTGTGTAAGGGAGCAAAGACAGTAACAAAGTAAAGTAACAAAATATTAAGGAGAAGGCTTATGTAAAATCTGGGTGATGCCAAAGTATTCGTGATGCAAATGAGCTTGCAAACACAGCCCATCTGCTCTGCTTCAATACTTTTCTGACAATTCAGCACATATTATTTATTTGGTTAAATCATTTTCTGACCTTCCTCTTGCCCTCCTTCCCCAAGGAAATAACCTTGACCTTTTTTCTTTTCAGAGAAATCCTTAAGAGTGGCTTCTGAACGAAAACACATTGGAATAAGAGCAAACACCAAACATGCTATAAATGAAAGCAATTCCATGTCAAGAGGCACCAAAGTCTTGCTAAGCATCGCAAAGAGCACTTCTGCTCCTGAGGGGAAAGGGAGACTTCGTTCTTTGAGGTGACGCAGACGGTGGGAGGAAGGATTCAGTAACAGCAGTAAATAATTCGTGGTTTCAGGCGATTTCCCCCGAATCTCTGAGGGGCTTTATGTGCTAAATCAAGCCAGCCACAGCAGAAATGCTTCCTAAGTTGCACTGGGTAGTGGGGTATCCGTTACGTGCCCCTATTTAGGCACATCCCAGGTGCTCTTCCAGGCACGGCAGTGGCTGGCAGCACCAAGCACCGCGAGCAGCTGGACCGTGCATGCCCGTCTGGGTAAGGCAAGGCGCAGTTGGGGCGATGCTTAGCTTTCACAATGGAGAGGAGGGAAGACTCACCACTCAAGCAGAAACATTTTCAGAATCAAGAATATAAAAAGAAAAGAAAAAAAAACCCCAAACTTTTAGAAGTCTCGCAGCTGCTATTGCTGATTGTGTGTGTGACTCAGAGGGTAGACTGTACGCTATAAATGGAAATGGGTTACTTACAATTTGACTGATAATGTCTTAGTTTTTGTAAGAAAAATGTCTTTTGAAGAAATACTATAGTGGGGTGGCAAGCTGTACCATATGTTCTTTGCTGCAGCTGACTTTATAATACATCTCAGCTACACTTTAAACTGTATAGCGCTGATTGCATTGTAACTCCTATGTCCTCTGCAGATAAAGTTATGGAAATATAATGATTGCGCTTCAGATATGTGCCAGCACTGCCTATACTATTTCAAATCATCAGACAAGAGAAGAGCACCTGCTGGCCGAGGCTTTCCCCGCTTGTTTACCACCTTCTGCACCACAGCAAGGGAGGCTTGCAGGTCCCCCAGAGAGAGCCACCACCAAAAATAAAACTTCATGCCTGCTAGAGCTGTGCTTTGACTGTGTGGTACTTTGTGGCGAAGGATGGGTGCCTTGTGCCCTAACACAGGGCAAAATTAGTAACTACAGCTGCTCGGGCCATTCCTTCAGAAGGCTAACCGGGGAGGGGACAGCCAGGAGAAAATCTGGATGATGCCCTCCTCCCTGAAGGAAAACAGGTCTGGAAATGATGGCCGTTGCATCCCAAATTAATCTCGAAATGGCTTGTCTGTTGGGAAATCCCTTGGACCACCTTCTGCCATACCTCCAGGAAATGCTGACACCGCTCGCAGGAGCTGCGGTTTGGCCAGCACCCCTGCGATTATTGACCTATTAAATTTTGATATTGCGAGAAGGTTGAAGCCATCTGAAATGCTGTGGTGTGGTCTCCCAGCGGTGCCTTACTGGGGCGGAGCTAGCAGAGCCCTGCCTCTCTCTGTCTCTGGATAAACAAACTGGCAAGATGTCTATCTGCACTTGAAAGCAGGGCTATGTATTGACATTTACAGGGAAAGCAATTTGTCACTGTAAAGCTGTCTGTATGGGGTGAGCCATAGAAAATGGTTGAAAAATAACTTTTTCCCTGAAGATTTTGATGCAGTGTCTTTGTTGGTGATTTTACTAGCAGGCCTCCTTCACCATTACATATGATATTTTAACATAGGGCTGGACCGAACGGTTGTCACTCCGAAGTCTGTTTCCACCATGCAATTGGCCTCAGTCCTGGACTGTTCAGGTGCCTCAAAGGCTTTGCCATGTCTTATGGCAGGGAAATGCTGTAAAATCGTTGGGGAGCAGCAGGCATGGCAGTGTAAGGAGTCCCTAAGTCCCTGTGCCTTCCCCTTTGCAACCTCCTACAGCACTCACTGCTGCCCCTCTACCGCCTTTGGCAATAGGGCTGGGGGGGGCTGCGTGTTGAGCCAGATCTCGGCAGCTCTTCCCCTGGCTGCTCCAGCCTGCCTCTCTGCCTTCGTGTAATTTTTTTTTTTTTTTCATGATACTGCAGCTTGGGGACTGTGCTAACCCACAGCAACCAGGGCTGGCCAAAATCTCAGTCAGGGCAGGTGCTCAGGTTATGTTTTTCCAGCAGCAGCCAAGGCCAGTTTTCGCAATTCCCCATGTGCCTCCAGCAGGTACTAGGGCAATGTCTACTACACGGCTGGTTATAGAGGCCTATGGCACATATCACCTCAGGAACTCAAAAAGTGACCATGCCAAGGCAGGGGGCTTGGTCTTTTTGTGTCCTCCTAAGCAAGGGTGCCTTGAAAGGTTATAATTTAACCCATACACTGATTGCAAATCATTTTATATAAGACCAACAGTGAATAAACAGGAAAAAATGCTGTGAGAAATGGCAAGAGCTGATGGTTTATGCATTGCAATGTCGTACACCTCCTTCATATACATATATATATCAGCCTGAATGCATTGTATCTACTGAATGCTTTGTGGGTTGAGGAATGCACAGGCTAAAGGTTGAAAGGAAAATTTAATGTCACATTTAAACAGTGACTCAGTGACTTGCAGAGATAATTCCCGATACACTGGATGGGTCAGCGCCAGAGAGGGAGTGAGTGTGACTCAGAGGTGTGGGGAAGGGTGGTGAGGGATGGGGAAGGGGCCAAGGCTGGGAGAGGGGGGCTTTGAGGTTGGGAGGGCGGGTGGACCAAGCCCTTGGAAAGCTCTGTGGGCTGGAAGGATACTGTGGGAAGGAGCTGAGGGGCAGGTGAGTGGCCAGTGGCTGTGGCAGTGCTTGATGAGAAGACACCTCCTGTCCTCAGCTGATGGAAGCTCTCAGGAGCTCCTAAAACACAGGGAAATTACTTTGGGAACAAAGCAAAAATAAAGTGTGTGTGGGAGGAGTTCTGGCTCTGAGGAAGGAGCCTCACAAAAAAAAATCCCCCAAACAAAGGGTGTTGTAGGTTGACTGCATCAAAATAATGTATTGGTGGAGGTACCACGTGGTGGGAGGAGCAGGACAGGGACAAGGGCACCAGAGCCACGCCATGCCTGCAGCCTCACGGTGTGCCATCCCTCAAGCAATGGGATGGCATCGCTGCCACTCGCCACCATGCCTGCGGTTTGCAGCATTTGTGAGTCGGGGAGGGGAAGTTGGTGCTCTCCTAAGGCTGCACCGCTGTGAACTGTAGTGTCCTGGGCATGGTCTGGGTGCTGTCGTGGTAAGACAGGAATAAAAAGGAAGGCAGTAGAGACTCCAGACCTTGAAATGCACTTACATATCCTGTGGGGTCAGAGACTGAGCTGGAAATAAGAATTTCAGCAAAGCCAACCAAGAGATGGGATTTTGTCAGCACACCAGAGGTAAGAAGTTGATTTACAAAAAAAGGCAAGGAAATATGAAGCTTTTGGTCCCAAACACTGCTAAAAATGACACCTTACTCAGCTCAGCCGCTCAAGGCTTCCCCAGGAGGCAGCTGGAAGACAGCCGGGAGGTGACCCACGCAGTGGCCAGCCCCAGGGGATATCTACACTGGTGTCAACCATGGGGAGAGATGGACCCAGGTGGACTGATGAAAGAAAATGTCCTTATGGAAAAGAAAGGATCTGGAAGGAAACTGGGCATACATCCCTCTAGTGCTCACATAGCTTCGTCCTTCCATGGCATGGAAAGGAGTGTGCAGGTGGAAATGGTGCCGAGGGGGAGTCTGCTGCTGCCAGCAGCATGGGAAACACAGCTCGTCTGAGTGCTGGGAGGACCCAGACCACTGAGCACCGGCAAGGAGTGAGCCATGAGGCCACTTTTTGTGGATGATGTTTCAGTGTGCAACATAAATTGGTGAATATTTAACAATTACTCTGTCTCCTGGCAAGAAGACAGGACATGGGATCTGAAGGAATGAGTGCCCGTTGGCTACTGAAGATAAGACATGTCAGGGATCTGTTTGCCTGAAAGAATCAGTCCTTTCTGTCTCCTGGGAGGTTATTAGCTGTGATCCACTCCTGATGTACAGTAGATGCAATTTTATTGCAATTTGCAAGTAATTAATACCCATTGCTCACTGTTTTACGCAACTAGGTGCACACATTTGTCTTAATATACCTTCGATGAAGTATGGTAGAGGAGGATAGTCCTTACATCAGTATGCACCAAATTTTATCAGTGTACTTATACTCCTATCCTAATTTCTCTGGCAGGCACAGAGGAATCACAGAGGATTCGCCTAGACTGGGAAAAGAAATCCCACATTACTATCAGGCGGGATACCAATGCTGTTCCAGACCGCTGTATATTATTATCCAAATACCATTTTTCTCCTTCAGTGCTTGTGCCAGCAGCAGTGTCGATGGAACAGCCTATGGAAAAGCCTGGTTCAGGTCAGCAGAAAGGTTTTACAAACATGCTGGCAAAGGTGTTTTCCCTCCTCCTCATGCACAAAATGACAGCTGAGTCCGGAACTGACTCTTTTTGGTTAAAGCATCATCTTGTAGCTCCCCAGGAACCTTGAGTATTGGGAGGAAAGGAGCACCCCATCATTACCCTGGCCTGTGAATTGACCCCTTACAAGCCCTGCTGTCTTGCTGCGTCAGAGCAAAAGGCAGAGGCATGTTTGTTCCCTGCTCTCCCATCATTGAGATATCCTTTAATATTAAGACGCAGAGGACCAGAAGCCTCAAAGGTGGCAAGGGAAGATTTACAGCAGAGTGGCTGTCAGTTGCTTTGGTCTAATTAAATGGCTCCTGCCTCCTTGACTCAGTTCCAGTGCAGTGGAGCTTGACTTGTTACACATTAGGGAAGCATCCTGGCCACCCACTGTTACTAATGCCTCAGCCCCCAAGTGTGACTCTTTGGCTGAAATAAGCTGTAAAAACCTGTCATTGCCTTCCCACCCCACTTCACGGGCAGCCAGATGTCTCTCTTGGTGGGTGCTCATGCCTGGGACAGCACCAACAGATCCCATGGGGCAAGGGGCACCGTGTATGGGCAGCTGGATGTGGGGCTAGATGCTGCTCCTGCAGGGCCACCGCTGCCTTTGGACCCTCTTTGGAGGTGTAGACACTTTTCCTCTTTGCCTCCACTTTCAGAGGGGGCAATGGGGGGGTGGTGGTAGAAGAGCACTCTGGAGGTGAGGACCAACCCCAGCAGTGGTCCCATGAGGTCGTCTCCATACGATCCCATGCCTCTTGGGCAACAGTCCCTCCCCTCTTTGCCTGGAGCCACGCTGCCTTCTTGGGGCACTTCCCAGCCCTCCCTGCTGCTCTCTGAATTTCTAAACATCTGGAAACTGAGCCAATCAAGCCATTCATGATGAGTAACTCAACCAACACCCTCAGCTAATTTTTTCATGTCAGTGAAATAAGGAACAGGTCATGGTTTGAGTAAATGTGTCTCTCAGCCTCAGTCGCTTGAATTATTTTTGATTACGGATTATTTGTGTCCTGTTAGCAAATTGGCTGGTGTTAGTCGTCAGAGCACATGCCATCTAATTGGCCGTTTACATCATATGTTATTCCCTCCCTTCCCTGATTGGGTGAATTAAATATTATTAAACAGCAGCCTTCTTTCTCTCTTGTTTGCAGATGATGCATGAACGTTTGTAGCTACTTGGCAATTCTGTTGTGAGACAATAAAAGAGCTTTTCAAAATGCCAGGAGAGGAAATCCAGTGTGAATACTCTTGCAAATATTTACTTGTACTCGTATTTGCAATATTTTATTGTGTAATGGATTTAATGATGCTATTTATCAAATAATTATGATTGCTCTCTTTAATGAATTCAAATTTAACTAAGTAATTTCCAGAAATATCTGTCAAAATTAAAAGAAAATTCCAGTGCACTAAATGCACAAGATACGGGAAAACATTATAAATCATTATAACTATATGGTGCTTAGATATTGCACAAAAGTGTGTTTCACAGGTACCTTAGAGGAAAGAACACAAGCACTGAGTTACCTCAGACACAATAACAAATTAGCAAATAGGAAATCTCTGCTTCCTCAATTTGGCAGCACTGAGTTAGGACACAGTGAACCGGCCTTTTCACTGACAGCGGAGCTGAGCAGAGATGAACACACCCAAGGGTCTGTTGCTTCAAGACAGAGCTGCCATACCAGCTGTGTTTTAGACACCTGAGGTGTTTTCAGGGTTTGGGGACGGTTTCACAAGCAGGGCTGCCTCATCCCCGCAGCCCTCCCAGCCCTGCCCTGTGGCCACAGCCCTGGTGCCGCTTGGGGAAAGAGGAAATGGGACCTGGCAGCAACGGGGACGTCTAAGAGTCCCTCAGGCTTAACGCATTGGCCGACCAACTCTGGCCAGGGAGCTGTGGCTGACATTTATTCTGCTGAGACCAAGGAAGCGGACATGGAGACACTATCCCTTCCTACTTCTTTTCCGCTGTGCATTATACCTGTGAAGCTTCCAGCATCTGCAGAGATAATTGCTTGTTACCTGTTGTATCTTCATCGGAAAACAAGAAGTACAAGAAAATGTTAATTTCAGAGGTATTCAAGAAAACACGTATGAGCACAGTGAGACCTTTCCAAGATGGGCAGTAGCTGTGCTTTTCATGCTTTTCTTTGAAGGATCTTCGAGGATGTGTTCCTGAAATACCAAAGATGAGGTCAGTCTCCAAGTCCAGTCCCTTTCCCTGGAAGCTGAGGGCTGGACACCTTCCAGTGGCCATGACTAGAAAGGCTCCATCCATATGTCTATTAAGTCACTAAGCTGAAAGTGATGAGCTGCAAAAATCCCTCAAAATCTACAGGATCTAGCTAGGTCTATGAAAAAGAAGCAACGAGGACACGTTCTTAGTCTAGTCTGAAGGGATGCCTAGTGAACATGGGAGAACGGGACCATCTCCAAAGCACTCGAGTTTCACTGAAATCAAACACATTCTTTCCTCATCTGATTAACATGGAGGTACTGCCCTTTTCCACATTGCTATTTTGACACATACCTTGTTTGAATATGCAACACCATCCTCTATTTCCAAGTAATGCAGTAAATGTGGATTCTTGGACAGCTAAATTCCTCTTTACTAGGTCTGAAGCACCCAAACCTTCAAAGCAAGAAATATTTCCTCCAGCTGTCCATGCATGAAGTTGATTTATGACTAGTTTTCTGTTCAAACCACTGTAATTTTGTGAAATGATAGCAGTATTGATTCTAGCAAGAGTTTCACTTTGCTGAAACTACCAGGGCAGAGGGACTAAATGGAGCCTTGGAGTGAATAATATAGCTTTCCACTTTATCAATTTCATCTGTTTTGCTCCCCACCTAAACTTAACAACCTACATCTCTTCTTTTCTTCCTTCTTTTCCCTTTAAGGTATTGGTCTTTTGCGGTGGTTCACAGCCATAAATGATGGAGCGTATTTTCTTACCTGGGAACTCTGAGCAGCATCAAAATGCAATCTGAGCAATGAATAGACTGCTCAACATCTCCGACTCGTTCGTGTTGCTGTGTGGGAAGCTGAATTCTGGCTCTGAAAGATACTGAATTATGGAAGTGAAAGATTTTTTTTTTTTTTCATGGAAGAAAATATTTCTGGTTTAGTTTTCCTTTAAATAACAAGTGAGCAAAAATATTTGCTTAGAAGAACTAGGTCGTTCCTTATTCTGGGCTAGATTCTGCTCTCAGTTACGTTGATATGAATGAAGATAAACTTTACTGAAGACAATGAAAATATCTTTGCATAAAACTGGTCTGAAGACCAGTTCCACAAACAAATACTCACCTATATAGAAGAGAAACACAGGGGAGCTGGATGACATTCCTGGACCAGTAACCTCAACAATGTCCCATTTTAGAGAATAAGTAAAAATTGCAGATGAACTCCATACACATTTCATCCATGCTCCTTGTGTGCAGGTGTTGCTGTGTTTCCATTTCTAAAGTCAGAGGGAAAAAAAAGCAGAAAATACAAATGTTTCAGTGGCACTATTAATTCAGCCATAGGCACAGCACGTATGTCAGCATAAATCTTCAGTAGCCTAGCCAGCTACTGAAACTGCTGCTTCTGCATTTGCTTTCTCTGTACTTACTTACTTAAAGAAAGAAATTTCAGAAAACCAGGGGGCTATAAAGGTGGTAGGAACAAATGCCACTCAGAAAAATTAAGAAAAAGCTAAATATGATATTTTTGCAAATGGACCATCCGGGGCTCTGTAAGCACATTAGATGCTTGAAGATTTTGAGGCAAGTGTTCAGGAAAAAAAAAGCAAATAATGCAAACAGATTTTAGCACAATCAACTAATAGTTTGGATTCTACCATAGGAAACAGGGTTTAAAGTAAAGCTGAGACATGCTGCTTTCTCCAAAATGCAGCATGTGCCAATGGGGCTCCAGTATGGGGATGCCACTGGTCAGCACACGGGGTCAGGTTTGAAGGTGGAGGTGGGTCACTGCCTCCATGCTGGTGCTAAAGAGCTCCTCGGTGGCCATGAAACCCCGCTGCCTGCAGCCCATCCTCTCGGCCCCAGGGGGAGGGAAAGGCAAGCAATCGCTCAGCAGCTCCTGACGTGGAGAAAAAACCCACATCATGATGCAGGAGAGAGAAGGCTCCTGCTTGAGAACCAAGCCAAGCATGAAATTAATATTTCCTTTACAGTAAAAAAAAAAAAAAAAGCCTGTAACATGGGAATAAATGTAAACTTGAGGTGGGAACAGGCTTTGAATCTCCTTGTCAGGAGGGGAAGGCTTTGGCTGGTTGACGTCTCTCCCTGTTAAGCAGCACGGTGCCAAAGAGGTCTAGGACGAGCTACACTGGTAGATCCTGACACTCAACCTGCCACCAGGGTGAAATTCCTGTAGGTCTTGTATTCTCAGCCCCCTCAGGAAAATCTTGCCCTCGAGGTATAGGCAGGGCTTGTGCAAGTCTTCAGACCCCCAGGAAAAGATTAGCTCCTTCCCCCCCAGCTCTCAGCACCGCTTGCCAGGCAGCCAGGTGCCAAAAACACTGCAGAAAGCTGGTGGGGCTTCAGCTGGACTTTCCTGCAGACCAAAGGGCAGCAGTGGTGTGCAAGTTGTGCATCAGCAGGTCTTTTGACTTTGACAGCTGGGTTTCATGAAGTCATTTGTATTTCTTCATCCCTCCATTTCCTTTAAGGAACCGCTCCAAAACATCTCCTGTTTGGAATGAGCAGCGCTGGGACTGACCAAAACCAGGGTGTGAAAGTAAAGCTCAGGCAACCCAAGAGGTATGAGATTCAATCAAAACTGCATCTTGATTAAAAAATGGCACAATTCCTTTTTCCCAAATGAAAATTTCTCAGGAAATTTTATTTGGTTTTTCTCCCCCCCCCCCGCCTTTTTTTTTGACAACCACATCTCAGCACTGTCCTACCCTTCCCTCCCTTCTGCGGTTTCCCGGGGAGAAGCTTCCCACCAGAAACCCAGCACAGCGTGGCTGGCGTGTTTCTCCTGGCCGGCTTAGCACAGGAGCAGAGATCCCCACAGCATCACTGATGCTCCACAGGGGAGCCAAACTCTCAGTTTTGCCGTCACCACTGAGTAGCTGAAGCAAAGCAAGCGAGCAGCGGGAACTGGCCAACACCGTAGCTGACAAGCAGAAGTGAAGCCTCCCGCAGCGGGGAAGAGCCACATCCCCCCAGGGCAGGCACATTTTGGAGGGTGCTGGCATAGGTGGCAGGCAGGGATATACCCAACGTGTTGTGCGCTTACTGCCTTTATCCCCCTGAATGGTGCGGGGGGAAGGAGGGAGAAATGGCCACTCTGTGATGGAAACAAATGACCCAGCTTTGCCTATTTTGGGCACAACATGCAAGGGAAGAAGAGCAAAATTATGGAAAATGTAGCAAACTTTTCAGCACAAGAAAAAAAGGTAAATAAAATCCTATGGCTGTTTTGGTTTTGAAAAGCTGGTGTTTGGGAAATCCGCTTGAAACTCAGCTTCACCTGCCTCTGTTTTCCTGCCTCTGCTGGGTTGAGCTGTCGCTGGTTCATGAGGTCTGACGTGCAACGATACTGCTGCTTGGTGCATTATCTTTTTTTTTTTTCCCTGCCATCCATCCAACTTTTTAGTGACTAGGGCATACCCAAGCACAGATCTGCTTTGAAAAGCTGCGATCTCCTCCTAAGTCAGCAAGCTGCTCCTCCTCTCTGCTAGGAACGCAACATGTCAATTTAAAAAGGCAAAATAATTCCCTTTTTTCCCTGCAACTGCTGTTTCAGAGCCAGCCTGGCTGGCGCAGCAGGAGCTGGACTCTGGCTGCTCTGTGGTATCTACTTTTCCCAAAAATTGCCACACTGGAGGGGGTCTGACAGAAGGAAGCAGCTGGGGTGAGGAGCCGCTTGGCGTGCTTGGGATGCCGCCACGCTTTGGCCCCTTTCCCTGGCAGGCTGCCACCCCACTCCTGCCCTCGGTGCACCCATAGGCCTTTAAATTCCCCGAAAGCACTTTGGTTTTGGAGAAAATAATAATTAAAAAAAAAAAAAAGAAAAAGAGGAAGAAAATTTCTCCTTGATTGCTGAGGCGCTGATGGCAGGATCCCTCCTCCCCGGCAGGTTTCTTTCCCTGCTGAAGCACTTAATCAGGCCGGCTCTGACGCCTCCGGCAGCCGCCCCCTCCCAGCAGCGGATGCCCACCGAGGCGGCCTCACGAAATCTCCTCATCACCGGCAAATGGCCCTGATGATGGCACAGCAGGCGTCGAGCGAGGCCGGCTCTTAGCGAACGCAGAGGAGCTTTACCAGCAGTGCCGGAGCATCCCGCCTCTCGCCTCTTCTGGCAGGGGGGAGGCTGCTCCACCGCTGCCCCGGGCAGCTCCCTTGGGCTCTGGCCGCCAGCTGCTGATGCTGAGGATGCTTAGTGCTCCCTGGTTTTGAGCGGGAGGGCTCATAGCTCCTTGGACAGTGAGGGAACACTGGGATTTCAGAGGAGAGGAGGCATCAGGGGGCCACCTGTGACACAAACCAACTGGACTGACCGTTTCCTGGCATTGCACCTCCTTTTTGCTTACAGCAACACATCCAGGCAGGCACTCACTGCTCGTCCTCTGCGAAGTTGTGCTTTCATCTATCGCATCCATACAGGGCCCAATCCCCAATCTGAGCCAATCTTTATGAATGAGGGTAGAAAGCACAGTTTTAGCACAAACCTTGTGCTTTCCCCTTGGCTTCCGTACCACGAATACCAGTGCTTTCCTGTGACCCGCAGCTCTCTGTCCTGGGCATTACTAGGGTTACGTGACTGCCCTCCCAACTTTACTTGTGACGACATGATTACAGTCCCTGTCTCCTCTGGATAAATGTCTTCAGTTGCTCAGCAACCTCCACACCAGGATTAAATTAACTTTGATTACAATTACAGACAGCACAAATCAGCCCGCACCATCAGAAAAAAGCAGAGCGCAGGCTGTTTTTTTCTGGAGGATTTTCTTCCCAAAGCACAGCTCTCAGGGGGAATCACATCTCCTCCCTTTGCTTTGTGCCGAGCACGGATGCATCCCAGCCCTGATGCTTTAAATGCACAGTGGGATTGAGCACAAAAGAATTGATTTACATGCCTGAAAATATTTCCCTGCACCGGGAAGGAAAGCAGAGAGGAGGCCCAAGTGCTGAAGGTGGCTTTGCTCTTACACCAAGGTCCCAAAACTTCCTCTGGTGAAACCTATAGGCTTAAATACAGGTACTCATCACCCCCATAGGGTCTTTGCTGTCACCTCCTCCAGGTCCTCAAATTAATATATGGGAATGTGCGGTTATTATATATAGCTTCACAGCTCCCTGGAACAAGCTTCCCAGCTGGGGGGAGCAGCTCCAAGAACCCCCTGGGCGATGAGGGGATGCAGGGGACCAGCCCTGCAGGGATCAGACCTATGGGGCACAAAGCGGGAGGGTTAAACGCCTCTATCTGCTGCTCGTGGTCTTCTCTGCCCGCACCTGGAGCAGACCTGCCAGGCTGGCAGGATGCTTTCGTGATGCCCAGTGTCTCGCCATGTGGGCTGCAGTGGGCTATGCCTGGACCGGCAGGAGAGCATTTGCCCAGGATCTAGAAAACTGAGGTTTGTCTGAAGCACTGCCCATTTATTCCTGGCCTCGGGGAGGTCAGGCTGCTCTGTTCCTTGCTCTTGCACCTCTTCGTTTCACCACCTCCTCTCAGCAGAACCGGAGCCTCTCCTTCCCTGGCTTTCCCTCTTCCCTGGCTCATCGGGCAGGAGAGCTGAGTGCTGGCCACCACCAGCCTGCAGAAGAGCCACTGGCATCGCCCTGGAGACCCTGCTGAGCTGTTTCTTCGGGTAAGAACCTCCTTCAGGTAGGCGGAGAGGAAAACGGTGCAGAGTGGTGTATCCGTGTGGGAACCAGGACTTGCAGCACCGACAAGAGGCATGTAAAGCCTGGGTGTAGTTAAAATTGAGGTTGGCTTGACAAATGCCTTAGTAGAGGGGCAGTGTTGCTTCTCTCCCTGGAGGAAGAGGAAGAGGAAGAGGAAGAGGAGGAGGAGAGGGCAGGGCAGGGCAGCAGCTTTTGCTCCTCTCTGCAGTCCCTTGGCCAGGTGAGTTTTGCCAACTCGGTAAGTAGGAGCATCGTTTGCTGCAGGAATTGGCCAGCAGCAAATGACTGCTCCCAAGTGGGAGCAGGGAAGGAAGTGTGGAGGCTCATTACGTCTAATGTAATTACTCTGGACTTACAGCAGGGTATGCGACAAAGGAATTCAGCCTTCCCTTCTCCCCCCCACCCCCGCTTTAATCTTCGATGATATAAGGGTCTGGTCATACCAGCTTATGATCCAAAGTGGCTCTCCGCAGCTTCTCTTTAAACAGGGACACTCCTGGACTTGCACAGGCAAAGGTAACATGGCAGAAAAATTTATAAATAAGCCTAAAATTTGGCCAAGGCTGCTACTGTGCAGAGGTCTGACGCAAGCAGCTCCTGCCCTGGCATCCCCCGCCAGGGAGGTCCCCGTCCTGCTGGAGTCACTGCCCTCCCAGATCTGCCAGGGAAGGGTCAGAGCTGCTCCTTGGCCATCTGCCCATTGCCTGCACAGGAGGCACGGCCATGGAGGCCGGCAAAGGGTTCCCTTTGCCTGGGACGCACCACCGCACCTACACCACCTGCAAAACAGATAGCTGGAGAAGCATTGGCCAGGATATCCTGGAGGAGTGTGGGATACAGGGGCTTTGATCCACCCACTCCTCCCTCCCCAGCTCTCGGTTTTGCCTGCTTTGCTTACTGCTGGGGGAGATGGAGGTGGCTAAAAAGCTGTGGGAGTGCTGTCCTTCTCCCCTTGGCATGCGCCTCTCCTCTGCATCCTGTGCACCAGGGTTGCACCCCTGTCCTGGCATGGACCCCCTGAGTCCTGACCTTCACCCTGGGGCTCTCAAGACTTGTCTGTGCAAGCCAGGCTGGGGTCACCTCCTGCTGGAGGTGTTCATGGGTTACACAGGCAGGTCCCCAGGGCTGTGACAGTGGGCGGTTACCTGCACCCTGGGAAAGCACGTGGTCATCATCCGTCATTGCTCACAGCTGTCTTTCAGTATCTGTTTTCTCTCTCTTATGAGTGTCTTGATGTTTCCTGACGCTTTCACCTTCATCTCCCTTGTGCGCACTCAGGGGAAAGTGGTTTTGACTCACATTCCTGTTTCTCTGTGACGCATTTCAGTCCTGCTGCAGCCTGCTCTGACCACTCGCCTGAGCACAGCGCGTCAGATACACCAGAGATTGCCGGGATTTGTCTTTCCTAACTGTATTTTGTATGAGAGGAGCCTTTGCATAGTCCATGCCTCACAGACTTGGTCAAACAGACCACTTTTTGATCTTGCGATCATCAGGAAGTTTCAGGTCCACGCTCACCTTTTCCTAGGGTCAGGTTGGACTTTCACACGGCTTAAATTTGGCTTTCTTCTGTCCCTTGCTGTGCTCTTTGCAAACATCTCACACCCCTATTTGTTCCAGCAGGAAATATTCTCTGTGGCTGATCTGTCTCTAGGAGTGCAATGTTTATCTGTTTTGTGCTGCCAGCTCTACGTTTGTTCGCATCCCTGAGCAGCCTGCTTTAAACAAAGTCCCCATCTGTGTACGCTGCTCCTCGTTTTCTGATGCTGGAGGTAGCACGGGACACTTGGTCCTTGCAGTCTGGCCATCAACAATTTGCCACCTCCAACCCACCCTGCACCTGACCCTACTCAGTGCTTGGCAGGAGCGCCTGGAGCCTCCTGCCAGAGAGGCTAAGGCACACAGCCAGGGTGATAGGGTCAACCTTTTCTTCCATTCAACTATGTTGTACCCTGTGTGTCCCTCTTGCGTGGGAGACATCTCCTGCGCCACGTACATGCGGAGCTACCATTACTGTGTTTTGCAGACAGGCGGTGCAGTCAGCCGTGGCTCCTTCCTGGTGCTTCCTCCTGGCTGGTGACTGGCACCCAAGGATGCCCTGTGATAGCCACCCATCTCCTCCCTGCGCCTCTCAGGGCTCTGCTGCAGAAAGCCCCAGGCTGTTGTCTCTGCACCAGCGACTCTCAGAGTCCCTCCTCCATGGCGGCACACGTCAGTGCTAGCAGCTTCACTTGCCCCCAGCATGTCAGGGCTTAGCCATACGTATCGTCTTCTTGACACTTCCAAGTGCAGAAAGTGGACTTCTTTTCTTCGTGCTACTGGTCACCAAAGTCAACCGGCTGTGTGCTACAAAAAGAGAGGTTGAGCTATTGCTTTCAAAGGCATCTCCATCTCAAGGGCTCTTTTAATTCCCTCAAGTTGTTGCTTCAGCAGCAGTGATGGAGGCCTCCAAAACGAGATGCCCAGGTGTTCTCACTGCCCCCTTCCTCATCTCAGCAACCATAGAAACACCGTTCCCAGACGCTCAATCCACACGTGTCAGCCTACAGCCTCTGGTGAAGGCACCTCCTGTCCTCCGTTTCCCTTTCAGAAGCGAGTGTCCACAGCATCCATTTCTCCTATGCAGATAAACCCAACTTTCAGAATATGAAGGACTTTAGGTCCATTTAAATACTTATTTGCTAACACAAAAGCAAATGCTCCCATAATTTAATATTCTTCTGGAAGTAATTTGATAGAAGTCCTTTGTTTCTTTTCCTCCTGTCAGCTTGCATTTGTTTAATTTGGCTGTCGTGACACGAAGTGACAGATCCCATGCTCCGTTTTTACAGATAGCAAAACTCTGGGATTCTTCTTTCTGCATTGTTAGAAATTTATGTATTCTCCCCATTCACTCGTACATCACTATTGTGTCAGATTACTGACCCCCTTAAGAATAAATGCATTTTAATACAGCTGACCCAGAAACCTCCCAGAGGGGAGATAAAGTGTAGCTCCGAGAACCAGCTGAATTTGCTGTAGCTTGGAGAGGAATCAGAGAAGGGTCCAAAGCGGGCAATGGCTCAGTGCCACGGCGATTTCCTATTAACAAGCCTCCCGCCATGTCCACATTTCCTGCTGCTCACAGCAATCTGGTCCCAGGGCTGCGTCTTCTCCTCTGGGTGGCAAGGAGATGCTCGCAGAGTTTTCTGCAACGCTTTCCCAGAGACAAAGGTGCAGGGGAGGATCAGGCTTTATCGCTCTGCAGAGCAGGCAACAGGGCTGTCCCAGAGACCAGGGATCGTGGTGTGAGGCACAGCAGGCACCGAGGGCAGCAAAATTCAAGGACAGGTATTACTCAAGCTCAACATCTGCAAGGGCGAGAAGGCAGGGGACAAAGCTGTCTGCAGGGGTTGGGGAGGTGCATTGCAAATAATGCCTCGTACTACATTTGCCTGGCTGGCAATGTTCCTGGCACTTCTCTTCTTTAAAGAATATTTTTCAGAAGAAAGGAGAAACAGCAGGAAATTGTAGATTCAACCTTGTATGGAAATGTGAAGCTGCAGAATGCAGGAGAAAAAAATATCATCTTTCTCTTTCTAGAGGTCTTTAGGTGCTTTTCTCAAATTTCATACAGTGAATCTTACTCCCTGTCCATTTTAGCAAGTTGTTTTAGACTGATTTCTATAAATGCATTCCAAGCCTGAAGGACTTGCTCAGTTCTGAGTATCACAGGCCAGTAATGCTTTTCTTGCTTTGAGGTTTCTGAGTTGTGTGTTTGGGTCCCTGTGGGCATCTCCATTTCAGAGGAAATGTCTTCAGATTATAGCTGTGGCAAAGCATTAGGGGGAAATTTGTGTTGCGTTGGATGACTCCAGTTATTCTAACACCTTCTCCAAGCACCACAGGCCTTAGGTGCTTAATCTCTGTGCTATAACATAAATAAACTCCAAATAAAGACCTTTTCAGGCAAAACTTCTCTTAATTTACGAACTGCGTGTTGGATGTTATCCTCAAGCAGTTTAGAATGACCACATTGTTATTAGCCCTGAGAGACTGGTCCTGCAATGGTCCTGGCAATGACCTTGACCCATGGCAACAGCAGATGCGGGTGGACACTGCCACTCGGGAGCCTGCCCGCGTGTTCAGTTTGCCACCACCACCAGCCCGGCTGTGCGGGGTGGGGGTCTGCGTCCACAGGAAGGATGGAGCCTCCCACCAATGAACTTCCCACATTGGACCAGGAAGGTCCTTCAGCCCGGCAATACACTTTGCACCCACCCTCGAAGGGACCAAACCCTCCATGGTGCTTTTCTCATTTCCCTCTCCCACCCGCCAGCCCAGATCCTGCGGTCAGGAGCTGAAACAGGTCTCTGCTCTCACTGCCGGAACAAAATGTTGTGGACACAGCAGGTAGTTTCACATGAGCTGGCGAAGATGTGCGTGCCACGAAGGTGCGGGGACACTTCTGCATGTACTGGGAGCCAGCACACCTCATTTAACCTATTAACACAGTAAGGGCTGAGCCTTTCTGCTGTTTTATGACTGATGATCGGTGGTGTAGGGATGAATCAGAAAGCGGCTAAGTTCATTTGCTTGATCTTCCAGGGTAGCAAGACTGGGTAGGCTCTTCTAATCCGTGTTTCCCTGCCCTGAGGGGGTATGAAAGCCAAGAGGAGAAAATAGCTGAGGTTTCAGATCTCAGGTTGATTTTGCAGCATGGGCAAAAAAAGAAAGCAAGCTTCTCCCCTTGTTTGGAGCTGAAGAACATTTGCTCTGGAAGCCCTTGAAAGAAAATAAACACGGTGCAATATGGTGTTGTTTGCACAACCAGTTTCTGTGAAAAACTTCACTTTAAATGGTTATGGCGATTTGGATAACGTTCATCATGCATGTGAATTTAAGGACTATGCAGCAGCCAGGGTAATATTTCTACAAATGCCTAATCAGGGAATAAAGCAGGCTACAGAGAAAGATGCATTTCTGAGGGCCTCTCTCCTCTCTGACACCCTCAGACACATGCATATATATACATATATACACACTAGAGTTTATTTAGACCTAAGGCCCATTAAACAACCTGGCTTTAAGACTCATGATGAGATTAATCGGGCATGGTAATTACATGTGCTTGAAAATTACTTAGCAATTATACTTGAAGTTACCAAGAATTTCTATGATGAATTACCTTAGGATTTTAATTCTGAAAGAGGTAAGGACAAGGTTAACAGAGGTCTAGTTTGAAGACGGTCGAGCACCAGATAATCATCCTGTGCTGCTGTATATTTACAGCATGTGCTGCTATGTAGTTACAGCATGTACTGCTGCTATGAATCTTCAGACCTGTTGCATTGTAATTATTTCTGTTTTCCATAATATGAAATTAATTCTGCACCATGGCTTGGGATTCCCTGCTCAAATCCGTGGATATTTTTTTGTCGGTGGTCCAGAGATGGGACCTGGCAGTCCCTCAGGTCACCACAGGTGGCTCATCACACTCTCCTTTCCTTACGCACCAAGACATGGATTAAGATGCCAGATGTCGGGCACCTATTTTGGGAATTTTCATGGAAGAGGATTTTAAAAACTCTGTTTTCAGAAATCAAAGCATTTAAGTTCTTTAAAAACACGGTGTAAGGGGTCGCTGCTTGCCTATGCCAGCTGAACTAAGGAGAAGATGGAGAGCTGGTGTACAGGAGCACACTTTTTCATCTACAAACATTTTCTCTGTGCATTAAAACCAGAGACCGTAACTTTCCCTTGCTGGCCTCAGCCCCCCCCAGGGTGTACAAAGCTGTGGTCCTGGTGGAGTTGGATGCAGCGGAGGTCTCAGCCCTAAGGGGGACCAGGGGATGGTTTCAGCAGCCAGGCTTGTCATGCTAGGTCTGCAGTGCCTGCGCGGGTGTCTCCAGGCACAGTGTCGGTCCCCCGGTGCTCAGGCAGGACCGGCACCCTCCTCATGGCAAATGACAGGCAGAGCCTGGCTCGTCCTTGGCAACATCATAGGGTCTTCAGCAGAGCTATACAAGAGCAGGGTTTCATCTCCAGTGCCCAGGCAGTGGGAGCAGGGGAGAGGTGGGGCTGAACAAAATCTCTGCAGCACTTAAGTTCCCAAGTAAATACCTAATTAGAGAAACGTTTGACTTCAATAATAAATGAGCAGAATATCAGGAGACATGAGTACTGGCAAAGTACATCTACGGCAAAGTCTTTACAATGGGGGCATTTTTTGGCCTGCCCTCCTATTTAAGATCCTCATGTAAGTGGAAAAACCATGTGTACAGCTGCTAAGGGTAGGGCATGACTTTCCTCGCTCTTGCTCGAACAATTTGGAGGCACCCATCGGCAAACCCACCCTCATCAATTCTGCATCTTCCTGAAAATGTACTTTTAAGCACCTTAATTGCATTTCAGAGATAACCCTGCAGGCAAAGTGACAGGAAGAGAAACCATATGGAGCAGTTTGGCGGTCGGGCTCTTTGTTTTAAATCAATCAAACATCTGCGGCTAATGTAGCTTTGGGCTGCTCCTCAGGAAACATTAGCCCTATTAGTCTGGGCTGGCAGGAACACAAAATAATATATTTATGGACAAAGCACATGTGCATTACTGCTGGAGAGCGAGCAGAGGAGGAGGAGGAAGAGAAGATCTGTGGTCAGCACTTTGCCTTCTCGGGAGGTCAGCTCCAACATGCAAAGAGCAGGGACGGGGGGTCCTGTCTTCTTGCTGCCCACCTCCCTGCCCAGGTGCAGCCTCAAGACCTGCTGCCCCAAGCCCAGAGGGGAAAGACCACCAAAAAGAAGCTGGGTGGCTTCTTACCTTAAAGGAAATGAGGTGGGAGGGTGCAGTGGGATGTGTTGCAGTCTGCAGGGGCAGCAATGGGAGAGGAGCGCTGAGTGGTGGGGCCAGCGGTGGGGCTGTGTCTGGCTCCACACAACACCACATCCCCATAGGGCTGATGTACCCCAGCGAGCACAGCACAGGGATCACGCTCATCGCTTACAGGCGGAGGCAAGGACCGTGCATGTGAGGGAGCAGGTGTTACTGGTCTGAAACCATCGTTTCACACCAAGGGCTATGAAAGCCAGAGGTGGGCTGGTTCCCCGTTGTCCTGGTTTCAGCTGGGATAGAGTTGATTTTTTCTTTCTACTAGCTGGTATAGTGCTGTGTTTTGGATTCAGTATGAGAATAATGTTGATAACACACTGATGTTTTAGTTGTTGCTAGGTAGTGCTTACACTAGTCAAGGACTTTTTAGCTTCCCATGCTCTGCCCGGTGCACAAGAAGCTGGGAGGGGGCACAGCCGGGACAGCTGACCCAGACTGGCCAAAGGGCTATCCCATACCATATGATACCATGCTTAGTATATAAACTGGGGGAAGAAGAAGGAAGGGGGGGGACGTTCGGCATGATGGCATTAGTCTTCCCAAGTAACCGTTACATGCGATGGAGCCCTGTTTTCCTGGGGATGGCTGAACACCTGCCTGCCTATGGGAAGTAGTGAATGGATTCCCTGTTTTGCTTTGTTTGCGTGCACAGCTTTTGCTTTACCTATTTAACTGTTCTATTTTATTTTACTTCAATTATTAAACTGTTCTTATCTCAACCCATGAGTTTTCTCCCTTTTACCCTTCTGATTCTCTCGCCCATCCCACTGGGGGGGAGTGAGCGAGAGGCTGTGTGGTGCTTAGTTGCTGGCTGGGGTTAAACCACGACACCCATAGTGTTCCCTTTTGAATCTTGACAGCCATCCAGGTGGTTCATCCCATTTTCCTCCCATGTGGTGTCTTTATGTGCGCTCACACAACAGCAGCAGTTCCAAGGAGGAGGTGGGAGGTGGAAAGGGTAACAAGGCTTTTTCATTTACACCGTCATGCAGACAAATGCATGTGCATTTGCATGTGCATCCATAAACGAGAGGCACAAGGACATATGTCCACCTGCCAGAACCTCTCTAGTCCATCCACCCATACCCCAGTTCCCTGGGAAATGGAGAACCATGACTGAGAGCAAGAAGAGCAAGAGCTTTGGGGCTGCTTCGCAGCCAGCCACTGCCCCTGTGCAGGAGGGAATTTGCACTAGAGAAACCTTAAAAGGTGTGAAAATATTGTGTATAACCTTAATTAACTCCCCGACCACAGTTTTAGGCTTCCTTGTTTCTATTTCCTACAGGGGGAAAGCTAAAAAGCCTATGACATTGAGGGGGATAAGGTAGAGTACCCATATTTAAGGAAAAGTATATCACATATTTATATGTGATAGTATATACCCATATTTAAGGAAAAGTATATCAAAAGTATTCACAACATCCAAAATGTTGTGAATCCTGTAAACACAAATAATTGTTGAATTTAAGAAAAAACCCAAACTTATTCAGAGTAAGGAGCTGTATATTAGGTAGGCTGAGAAAAACCTTAACTCTGCCCCTTAGTGACCCTGTGAAGTAATCATATAACTACGACATTTCAACTAAGTTTTCAGTCCAGCACTAGATGAGCCTGATTTCCAAAATATAATGTAGTTAATCTTTTTTTATTTTTTCTGATGCTATCGACACTGGCAAGAGTCAGGGATCTGGGGATGCCTTAACTGTGACTTTCCGAATTTTTAAATGTTTTATTCTATCTTTGCACTTCTTCAGATTATAATAGCAGGGGTCGGGGAGAGGAGGATGGCAGCATGTGCAATTTGGCTATTCATTTTTTAACCATACATTCATGGATGCATTTAGCATTAGTGTGTATATATCAGTTTGAGGAGTTTCCTCTTTTGCCTAGGTTGAAAATGTCAGATTTGTACAGTGACTGTGAAATGCAGAAGGAACACTACTGTATGCAGGAAATGTAACGACTTAAATCTGGCAAATACCGGTTGTATTTCTGGTCTTTCATGAGCATGCTCATTTGTAAGCTCTGGCTTTCTTGCAGGGATGCAGAGAAGCTAAGCTGGTTTCATAAAGCTGAGCTCCTGAAGCTGGTAACTCAGCATGCCCCGCAGACCTCCCCGCTGCCTCTGCAGCTTACATCCCCTCACATGCCCCTACGTTGTCCTTCTGCCCACATCCTCTCCCCATTCCTCTTGTGCATGCAAGCCCCACGCGGGCATGTGGGTGCCCCCACACACCCCATCCTCCTGCTCCTTTCACAGCCCTTGTGCTTTTCCAAAAGATATGTCAGCTCCCAGTGTTTTCAGTTGCACTAAGTCCATTCCTGCCCCAGCAAATATCCCCATTTCAGAGCAGACACGTGCTTCCACCTTCCTCTTCTCTAAGGGATGGATGAATTGTGCCAACTCATGACCCCTGTTCTCCCAGGAGGGAGCATCTGTTATGAAACGGGACAATCTCTGGGACAGACGTTATTGCCTTTTCCTTTCCTAAAGGCTGACAAAGCTTCAGTGCTCAACGGCAGGAGAGGGACAGTCCTTTGAGAGCCTGTGAATGCAGCCTGTGCAAAATACTTTGCCCCTAAGGGAAAGCTGGAGAAACATTTACACATTTCCTCTGGCGCACTCATGAGAAGGCAGAAGTCTGAAGACTGCTGCTAAATTTGTGAAAGGGCGTATTTTCCACAGTACTTCTAACTCAGGCAAATTATCCAATTTATTTGCAAATTATTTGAAAATCCATCCTCTACTCGAAAGAGTAAGTGCTGTAATTCTGCCAGAGATCCGCTGCATCCGCACCAGTCACTCACCACCTTCTCCAAGCGCAAAGAAATGTCATCATTCTCAGCAGCATCTCCATCATGCAAAACACACCAGTTTGGTTTGAATTTTCCTAGCATCGCAAACAAAAGGTTTCCCTGAGTCATCCAGAGCTGAGGGGCTTCAGGAGGAAACCGAGGGGTAGCTCAGCTGCAAGGACAGAGAGACTGCTGCCAATGGATCTTCCCAGTGTGGTCGAGGGCCTCATGGGATGGTGGGAAGAATAAGTAGGACATGTTTCTGGGAGGGAAAAATGGTAGAAGGGAGTCTGCTTTGAAAATAATGTGTACCTCCACCCTCCACCATAGGCCGCATACCATGGTGGGGGAAATACAGGAGCTGAGGTCCTGCAGCAGACCTCCCCCGAGTGTCAGCTGCCCCATGGTCCCCTCGGTGGCTCAGTGGAGCTGGCACCTGTGCTGTGTGGGTTACAGAGCGGGACGGCGTCCCAGGCACATGGGGTTTGAACTGACCAAATTTCCACAGCTCCCCGCAGAGGACATTGCTATTGGGAGTCATCTTAGCCCATGCAGTCAAAGGCAATCATCATATACAATATATATGTAATCATCAGCTATAACAGAGGGAAAATTTTTCTTTCTTGACCCGTACTTTGTGGGAACTCTTTTTCCAAAGAAAGGGTCTGGGAGCTTCTCATCAGCAATGACAGTGACTCAAAGCAAGGTCAGCAGTCCTTCCCCATGCAACTGAAGGTCTCTTGTGACCCCAAAGAGGTGATACTGCAAAAAAGGTTTCGGAAAAGAGTAGGTGTAATTCCAAGTTTAGTTTGTCCTGTCACCAGCTACTTGAAAGACTTCAGTGCTGGACCAATGTCTGAAGTGAAGGACATAGATATGCAAGGAGAAACTAAGTCCTTTGGCACGAATGTTTGTTGCTGTGGGGAGAGGGAGGTTGTGGCTACCCTTGTGAGAAGTGAGAAACAACATGGTGACCACATGTACATTTGAAGACGGTCTAACAAAACTGCGATCAACATTCAGAAACAGATAAAGGTGTGGGGCAGACCCAGGGGAGGGATGGGACCTCAGGGGGGTTGTCCCACTGCCTTCATACCCCTTTGGAAGAGATCCATGGCATCCTCCCTCCCCAGGAAAAAGGATGCACAGGGCCGGTAGCAAGTGAGCTTTGGCCCGTGGCCTCCAGGCTGGGCCCCGTTTGGCTCTTGCCCTTTCATTAGTTGTTCATTGACAAGACTGCACTTGGGCGGGCTGTGGCAACCCTTTGCAAAAAGGCAGCGAGGAGCCCTGCCCAGCTGGTGCGGTGGGTCACCAGATAAGGTGGGCTGATAGTGGTTCTTTGCATCTTCACCCTGACCGGCACAACCTTTGTGAGCTTTGCAAGACCCATTGTCCGGGAACATAAAGAGCGACCCTAACCTTCCCCCTAGGTACCAAGTCAAACGGCCTTTGTTTTCTTTTGCTTTCAGCAGGTTCTGTAATTATTAACTGTGCAGAAGGGCTTTGGGTTTACTGTGCAGGTTACTGCAGAGCACCTCGCTTGGGGAAGGTGCTCTGCACAAGCCAGGGGGCTTGTTTGCTCCTTGGCGTTCCTGCGAGATAAGACAGACATTGAACAATGGGAACCCAATAATCTTCCTTCTTCCCCCTTGACCATTAATTTGATTCATGGTACTTTTTGTTTGCCACTGATGAGTAATGAGCTATTTCATCTTTACTCCAGATCTATGCAGAAATGACAGGTACACATCATGCAACGTAACAGGCATAGAGATTTAACCCCTTTGCCCAACAGCGTGCTGCTAATAACACGTGCCTTAGAAATAGCGCTGTGGTAGCAGAGGAGAGAAGTATTTTTTTTTTTAACTCTACCTTTGATTAGGGACAAACATTTTTGGAGTGACGGCCTGCCAGAAATATAGTGTTACACAAGCTCTCATCATCTAAACCAGCATCCTGGAGTAGCTCATTTTTCTCTCCCAAGGTCATTTTGTTATTATGCAATTGCACAAGCAAGGCAGGGACTAACGGGATAAAAAGACAAAGAAAGTTTTGACACACTCCCAGGAGCACAGGGCCTTTAGGACTGTCCATTTAAGTACATATGTTTGAAACATTCCCCATGCTTTCTCTCAATTTGGCCATTTTTTGTGCAGCCCCTATGCAGTCCAGGGCATAGAAGCGCCACCCAGTCCCGTATGCTGGGTGCCGCAGGGTCCAGCTCTCCCTGTGCCAGGCTGGAGCTGTGTGAGAAGGGTGCTGTGCAAATACCCGAGCCTCCTTCCCACCCATCTGTAGCATGGGGCGTCTTCTTTGGTCTCACCCTGAGCAGTCATAGCCAGAAGCCTCCGTGCCAGTTCAGCCTCATGGTCCCTCCACCCCAGTCCCCTTTCTCCAGCAATGCCCAGTACAGCAGAGGCTTGGTGCCATTGGGACCAGTATAGGTTAGGGGCAGTGGCATCCCGGCTGGCAGGCAGCCCTTGCTCATGCCCCCCTGACTCACCCCAAATGCCGGCAGGAGAATATATATGTGCGGGTTAATAGCAGTGCCGAAACGACGATGGTTTTCCAGAGCCCTCCGGAGCTGACTCATAGGACAGAGCTGAGCCAGAGATGACAGGGGGATAGAAATCAGGGCCCTGATGAGCTTCTCCGTCAATTATCTATTTATTTCGTGCACCATCTTCTCCTTCTGCCTGTTGGCAACGAGGAGAATTCATAAATGACGGTAATAAATGCGAAATGACAGCTAATCTTAATTGACCAAAGCTTCCCTCAAAAGCCTGGATCATGCTGGATGTAATATGCTCTAAACATAAAAATATAAGCCAGGAAATTACACTGGCAGTTTTACGTGCCTTTAATCGGGCGGGTTTTATGCTACAAAGCAACAAAATCAAGGTGGGATGCGGTGGCAAGGGGGATTTTTTTCCCCCAAACGGGAACTCCACGGTTCGGCGGGCTCACATTGTTCCTCCACCCTGCTGCCTCTGTTTCCCAAACCTGCAAATTTGGGCTCTGAAGTGGCACCACTTGGTTTATTTTCTAACTAATCTAACCTCATCGTTCTGGGCATCCACCACCAGCTCAGTGCAGCCACCGCGCCGAGACGCAGCCGAGACATGCCTGGAGGCAGCCCTGTATTTTGCCACCAAGATTTCACCTTGGTGGGTTACTTATTCTCTCTCCACCTATAATGCACCACGGACTTATTTTTCCAAGAAAACACTTTTTCTCCCAGGAAATGGATGTTAATAACAAGATGTCCCCTTACATCCTATCAACTCCTACATTTCTCCTGGAAACCGGCATGGGATGCCCAAGGGCATTTTGGGGCCAGGGGGAAGGAAGAGGAGGCCAGGCACAACGCCAGCTCTTCCTTTCAGGACAGGCAGGCAGTGCTTGGCGCACCCATGGCAGACATCTCCTCCCAGCAGAGGCTATCTGAAAGCTGCAATATTTTTCACAGCTCCCTGCGGGAGCCATGCACCAGGGAGCCAGGGCTGCGGTGGCTGCTCCTGCTCCTGCCTTGGGCTCGTGGCACCATCTCTCTCCCCAGATTTCTTGGCTGAGTGGGCAGCGCCTGGGATGCTGGGGCTGGGACACATGAAGGATGAGGGCCAAAGGAGAGGGAAAGGTGAGGAAGGGAACCTGAAGACAACAGCGGTTTTGCAGTCCTGCCAGGATGCTCCTGCATGGGGTCTCTTTCCCCCCCGTCCCCAGCTTGGGTAGGTCCCCTCCCTGCCGCCTCCCCCTCCTGCCATGCCAGTGCGGCTGGGGTTGTACTGCGGCACTTTCCTGAGAGCATCCCAGAGACTTCAAAACCTCCTTCTCGTCCTGGCAGAATGACTTGCATCTTTTCTGAAAACTGGCAAGCAGCCTCAGTGCTTTACCATGGGAAGAGGGTTAACCCCTTCCCTCCTTTTCTCCTTCTCTCCCCTTCCCCTGGCTCAGCCCATCGTCCTTCTGGTTTGACTGGGAACTGGCTGGGAGGAAGGACAGAGGAGGAAATAGTTTATTTTTAAGAGCATTTAGCCCTCATAGCTCTGTGGCTGAGAGTGACAGGAACGCAGCCTCGCACCGACAGCCTGAGGTTTCATTAGTCTGAGGCCACAAGACAAAATCATTGGCATGTGATTTTTGAAACGGGCAATTACTGAGGATTTGAGGGTCAGTTGGTTGGTAGAGGGGTGTGTGAAACATTTAGAAGTGAGAAGAAAAGGTTTATCCTTCAGGAGCTGCAGGGAGGAGCTGGAAGTGGCTCAAAGGGCTCCCAGCCCTGAAGGAATATTTGAAAGTTTTCCTATTTTCTAGCTCTGCATAAGAGCAACCTGCAGCAATCGCGCAGCAGGGATCCAGGACTCCTGCCTCCTCTTCTTAGCTTTGCCTTGGGCTTGCGGTGTGATCTTCTTCAAGAACACCCAATTTCTTTGTTAATTTTCAAAAACATTACTTTTTTTTTTTCTTTCCACAGGAAGCTATGCAGGTACAAAACCCATCGGGGTTCAACGCACTGCAGCTGCAAACCCAGCTATCCAGCCAGCTCCCTGGTTTGAGCCCAGTTAACGCGGGGCCCTGGGGTGCTGCCTCCGTCCCCTTCTGCCCCTGGGCTCCTCTGCACCCCCCACCTCCTCGGGGCACCTTGGTTGCCTGCCACTGCTCGGGCAGGAATAACCACCCTTCGCCCCAGCAGAAGCTGGCTGGGACGGCCAGGGGACGTGTAGTGGGAGAGGTCCCACTGAGGAGGAGGAAGACTAAGAGGCTGCCACAGCAAAGGGGTCCAGCCTAGTAAGCTGGGCTTTAAACTTTTTCCTTCTTCTTTTGCAGACATGATTCCCACTCCTGTGATGTCAAGACTTCAGATTACTGGGAGATAAATTTAGAATAGATCTGAAAAGTAATTTAGAGACCTAAAAATAGCCGGTGAGCCTGTCTATCCAGTGACTATAAAACCAGAAGGGAGGAGAAAGGAGAAAAAAATGACTGGGGTGTGGGGGGAAATAGGAATAAACAGTTATTAGCAGGGGCAGCCATGACAGAGAGAAATCTTGAGCACATGTGTGCCTGATCTCTTCACCCCAGTAACAAGTGATAGAACAAGAGGAAATGGCCTCAAGCTGCGCCAGGGCAAGTTTAGGTTGGATATTAGGAAAAACTTCTTCACTGAAAGAGTAGTCAGGCACTGGAAGAGGCTGCCCAGGGAAGTGGTTGAGTCCCCATCCCTGGAGGTATTTAAAAGATGGGTAGATGCAGTGCTTGAGGACATGGTTTAGTGGCGGACTTGGCAGTGGTAGGTTAATGGTTGGACCTGATGATCTTAAAGGTCTTTTCCAACCTTAACAATTCTATGATTCTATGATCGCTGGGATCAGGAGCCAGACAGCAAGCTATCTTAACTTGTCCCTGCACGCATTGAGAAAATACGGCCAGCTATTTTTATATTAAAATTAAGAGATGCTATTTCATGTCACAGGGGGTAGCCCCACGCAACTGCCCGCTGCTTCACCCTCCGCACCCTGCCCTGGCCAGGGGCATCACCAGTGCCCGCAGCCCAGCGGTACGTGATCCCTGATCTTCTTTCTTTCTTTCCCTGATAAAGTCATGGGAAACACCATTTGCCCTGGTTGCTGAATCAGACACAGAGCTGGCGGGAGTCAAATAGCAAAGGGGAATTTTTTTCAGGAGTTTTGGGAAACTGAGTAAATACAGCTCGGCCAGTGATGGGGATTTGGTGCAGCAGGGTTGGACCTGGGGACCATTGACAGCTCCTGGCACGGTAAGCCAGGTCCAGGGTGCCATCGGGAAATCCTGCCAGGAGCAAAAGGAGACAGGGATGGAGACAAGTGACAACATATGAGCAAGATGTCCGTGCTGGGGAGAAGCCACCCACAGCACAGGGCCCCAGTCCATGTTGGAGGCAGGACCAGAGGCAGGCAGCATGGTGCGGGCAGGACCGGGTGCCCCAGCCAGAGCTGAAACAGGTCTCCTGGTCCCCCATGAGAAAACAACCCGGTGGCACCAGGGTACTTGACCCCCATCACAGCACCAGAGCCCCCAGAGGGAGCGCAGCAGCCCCGGGGGGCATGGGGAGGGGGCGGTGGGGGCTGCAGATGCTTCCTGTGCGCTGAATGCGAGCTGCGGAGAGGAGATAAATGTCGGTGCTGCGAGCTAAGCCTCGCCTCGTATCACGCCTTGCTTTTATAACCTCTTCTTTTTAATATCCTGTTGAGATGAGCAGCCTGTGCACATGTGCTGGGGGACCTGCCGAGCAGCTGAGTGTCTTAGAGCATCTCAGCCTGAAAGGTGCTCAAATGTCTCTGTTGGGGAGCATCTTTCAGGCTGAGATATTCTAAGAAATTCAGTATTGCAGCGAGTGCTGGGCTGCCAGACTGCTCCTGTCCCGGCCTCCACTCCCGCAGAGAGACGTGACATGGCCACAGGGTCTGGGTTGGGCACCTTGGTTCGGTGGTGACAGACCATGGCGGGCAAGGACTGCAGTGGGACAGGGAGATGATGTCACAGGCACTGAGATGGCCAGTCCAAGGACTGATAGGATGCCACCGACATCTCCCACGTGATCTTTTCAAATGCCACCTGGACACTATAATGCTTTTGTTAAGCTGCAGCTGGTATGCATGAATACAGGCATTGGGTGGGCGAAACATGGCTTCATGTGTGACAACACTGCTGGCCACCATGAGTCTGTGTCCTTAAAATGCTCCTGGCTGCAGCAATGTCACTTCTCCTTCTGTATCTCCCATCACAGCCCTCTGGCCTGATGTGCTTCTCCTGCCTCGGCACAAATCCCTGTTTCTGGAGGGTGTCATTAGATGTCCGGCGGCACACGGAGTGAGGAGAGCAAGAGCTTCGCTTTTACTTACACCCATGCCCCCGATGACTGATGCTCGGCACACACAGTGGCATTTCAATTTTCCCCTTGAACCGTGAATCATGCCCTGTTTCCGTAACAAGCACTTTTGGGGCAGACACGCCATCCCTTGCGTGGTCTGTCACCACGCTCCCACCTCTGATCAGAAGGAGGGGTGCAGGGGAGGGTGCGGGCGTGGGCCGGGGTGTCACCTCTTCTTCATCAGCACCCAGACTGGGAAGGTGGGTGCCCAGCAGCCATGTCCAGCAGCACAATGCCCACGTGGGCTTGGCCGTGGCAGTAATCCCCTAAACTGTGGGATGAGCTTTCAGCCTGACAGGCTTGCCCCAGCACCCTTCGGCATCCCGGCCAGCCCCATGCTCCAGTCGCAGTGAGGCCAGATCCTGCCGCCCGCCATGGGCTGGTCACCATCCTGGGTGGGGGAGCCAAGGTGAGGGAAGCAGCCTCACCTTGCCCCAGCTCCCACCAGTAAGATCTGGTGAACTGTCCCTTCCCCTCGGCAGCAGCTGGTGCAGCCCCAGTTGCCCCAGTGAGGGACTGGGCTGACTGGGAACAGCCAGGGGGGCACTTCCTACTCCCCTGTCCCCAGTTATCAACACCAGGTGCTACTTTGGTGCCTCTCAGAAAAAAAAAACCCACCCTTTTAATTAAACATGTAGCTCGGACTACTAATTTCTGTCACTTTGGGGACAATTTATCTTTGCAGGGCACGCTAAGCCTCTCGGCTGCTTTGCCCCTGCGGGGCAACGGGCCTGGGGTGTTGGGTTCCCACAGCCCATCTCCACAGGGGGGGTCCCTGCCTCGGGAACAGCAGGGTCCATCCACACCAGAGCTGCACAAACCTCAGCCCGCCCTTCCTCTGTCGCTCTGTCCTAACAGTGACATGCAGTGGCGGCACGCTGCAACGGAGCCTGGAGACACCCTTGCACTCGGCCCCAGCTGCTGGTGACAGTTACAGCACCTAACAGCTTTCTGTAGCCATATCTTTATTTTTTTCTTACTAATGGGTCAATATTACCTCCATAATGAATTTTGCTCTTGTTTTGTACAGCGCTGTTTCCTTCGAGCTCCTTTTTGTTACACCCACGCACGCACGCACGTAAGCCTACTATGAAATGTTCTGCAGAGATGCAGCTAAGCAGCAGTAAAGCTGCTACGGCTTTTCCTAGGGCAGGGCCAACCATGGGCTGCTGCATCTGAAACCTCCTGACAGGAGGTTGTAGCGAGGTGGGGGTCGGTCTCTGCTCCCAAGTACCAAGTGATAGGACGAGAGGAAATGGCCTCAAGTTGCACCAGGGGAGGTTTAGATTGGGTATTGGGAAAAACTTCTTCACCGAAAGGGTTGTCAAGCATTGGAAGAGGCTGCCCAGGGAAGTGGTTGAGTCGCCATCCCTGGAGGTATTTAAAAGACGGGTAGATGTGGCACTTAGGGACATGGTGTAGTGGTGGACTTGGCAGTGCTAGGTTAACAGTTGGACTTGATGATCTTAAGGGTCTTTTCCAACCTAAACTATTCTATGATTTTTTTCTGATTCTACGATCTCCCGGAGTGAGCAGGGTGTATGGAGAGGCGAGGCTGGCACAGGCTGGGGGATCCCGGCTGCCTCACCCATACCCCACGCCCCACACAGCCCCCACCATCTCCCCATCTCTGGGGGTCTCGACACCTGCCCGTGACAGATTCACTGAAACAAAGGGAGCTTCTCCTGTGCCCTGCGGCTGAGGGCGGTGGCAGCCCTCCCTCTCCGCAGGCTGGCAGGGTGCAGGGCCCGTTCCACCCTGGCAGAGCGTGCCCGTGGCCGTGCCCCAGCGCGCACTTCTGCACTGCTTACAGATCAAGTAGCTAATGTCTAAGCAGGCCCATTTAAACCCACAATCAAATTACAGGAACAAAATTAGAAGCCAGACTGGAGCCACTTTAAAAGTTGCCCCTTATTTAATAATTCTGTCGCAGTTATTTTTCCTCTTATCACCATTTATTCTCATTCTGGGGCTGGTCTGTAATAACAGGGGAGGTTCATTTGTGCTCCCCCTCCTCTTTCCAATGTCTAGTCTTTCTGTGTGGGTTTCATTTCTGCCTTGTGAAAAGACATTAGGATGAATAAAACAATGATGCAGTACTACAGAGGTCTAGGTTAATGGGACCACACCGCACTCACCCCTTCCGCGACCCTCCCTTTACCGTATGAAAGGGGTGAATCAAATAGATGAAATCCCTATTTCACCCCTGCCCGTACCTATAGGTATCAATCTATCAGGTGTGGAAGAAGAAATTGCAGTGCAGCTCTTTCCTTCAAGGCAGCACCATGCAGAAGCAGGAGCCCGGAGGGGGTGTCGGGGCGGTTTGGGAGCACCATCTCCCCTCTTGTGGGGTCTGCGCAGAATTGATGGAGGAAAGGAGGTGAGAGCCTCCCCTTCCCTCCCCGCTCCTGCCATCCTCCCGCATGGCCAATGGTGCAGGTGTAGAGATATCAGGGTGGCGGGGATGCGCAGTCCCATTTGGGAGCTGGTTTGCACTGAAGGAGGCAGAGGAAATACCTGTGTAATCATTTGCCTGTTAGTTAAAAATGTGACTTGATGAAAGGTTGGATTCATTCACCTGGCTGGATTTTCATCCATTTCTGGATATCACCAGGAAAAAATAAATGCAGCTTCTCACTAACCCTTCAGCATTTTAGTATGAAGCATTTTTAGATCCCTTTTAAAAACAGACCTATAGCCATTCTACGATAGGCAAACACTGCTGTGTGGTTAATAGTCGCTGTCCCCCAACTGCTGAAACCCGTCAGTATTTAAAAATTAACAGTTTATGCAACATTTTGGTGACAACTGCCTCTGTGGCACACCTGAATTCTTCTTTTCTATGAACAAGGCATGACCCAAACTCATGGTAGGTACCAACTGGGGCGTTTGCTGGCAGGAACCATGGCAGGTGCCACACAGCCTGGAAGCTGCTCCGGGATGATGCAGAGTCCCAGCACGGCCTGACCCTGCCTGTGCAGAATAGTGAGTTACCTGCAGGCACAGGGGCTGGAGCACAGGAGGTCTCCAGGAAGGAAAGCATGAAGATTTGGGGCCAGGGAGAGGTGTTCCCCGAGCGGGGGACCTGCTGCGTGCCAGGCACCTTGCAGGGCATGGAGAGGGGCTGAAAGCTGGGCAGGAGTCAGTGCGGGGGGATGAGCTGGCCGGCGAGTTAATCTCCTCAGCTTTCTCTGTGCCTTTCCTGCACCCACTGTTACCCTGCGAAGTTTCTTTATAGAAACAGTCGCATATTCCTGAAGGCTTCAGCTGCGAGCAGGCTAACTGCTCGCTTGGACAGAAGTGTTGAAGATGCCCAAGAGGCTCAAAGGTTTCATCCTGCAGCTCAGGGCAGCTGGATGCGGGGAATTAAATTGTGAGTTGGGGGCGTGCAGCAAGCAGAGATGACAGCGGCACAGTGCTCAGGGCCTGCAAGCCTGGGAACAAGCCAGAGCCAAGGGCTGGATGGGGCTCACCACCCCACCGCTCTCAGGAATCGTGCTGGTTCTTCTCCCCCACGCACGACCCCACTACCGGGGTCTTCCTTCCACCTGCACACCCTGTATTTATCAAAGCATCTACTGGGGGCACTCAGGAGGCAAAACTGGCCACCGGCATGTGGTCAAATACAGGGGGCTCAGTGTCCAGCAGGACGAGCTGAGCGAGATCAGTCTCACTCCCGGCAGGTGCCGAGGAGAACACGAACCTCAGGTAAACATGAGCAATAATCCCCTTTTCAGAGGGGTGCTCTAGCTGGGGGATTTGCATCCACTGAGCTGTTTAGCCTCCGTTTGAGCTTTGAGCTCTGAGCGAATGCAAATGTCTTTAAATAAAGTCAAAGCAGAAAGGCTGCTGGCTATCAGGCGAGCATTTAAATATCACGAAGCTGCAAAGGAAGTGCTAGCCTCACCTTGCTCCACAGACAGCTCCAGTCATTTACACGTTAAGTAGGTGAATTTTCAGGAGTGCAGAAATAGACCTGTAAATATATGGAGATTCTGCTTTTGCAGTAGTTCATTTTCAAAGCACATCTACTTCTTAGCGTACATTTGGGGTCACGCTCCACCTCGCAGCCCTCACCCTGCTTTCCCAAACAAGCTGTTTCACTTGGAAGCTTTCCTCTACAAGTGCAGCACAAAATACAAGTAAACACCTAACTTTTAGTGTTGTCACCACTTTCATCTTACTGCTAATTACTATCACAAGTTATGTACATATCCAAAAATGTCTAAATTTCAGTGCAGTACATTCCTGCTACTTGTGTTTCTTATTTTTAAAATATACGTGACAAATGTTTCTGTATTTTATGTTTCAACATTCTGCTGACCGTGTCCAAATCTTAAGGTAGGATATTCCTGTGATCAAAACACGAGACACAACGGAATATAGGCAAGGCCCTCCGCTCCTCTTGTAAAAGATGGATTTATGATCTTTAGTGACAGGTCTTGTTGTACATCTTGATTTTTCATCTTACCTCAGGCAGTCCGGTGTCCCCCCTACCTCATGCTCATTTTCGACTTGTGAGAATACCATTTCTCATGATTTCTTGAGCACTCCAGGAGACAGCCATTCTTTAAACGTTTCCCATCAGAGTATCAGTCTGAGGCAATGGTGTCCAGCTTGTGAAATAGCACTTGCATTCAGAGGACAAGCTTTAGTCAAAGGAGGGATACCAAAATTTGACAGTGCCCCACATACATACCATAGATCCCAGCTTGCCAGACAGTATTCCCTCTAGCCGGTGCAGCAGGCATCCTCCTTACCTTGGTAAGCCATGTTATGGTGGGGTGGCCTTAGCTAGCCCAACTAAAACTGAGCAGAAGGGCACTTGGAGATGTAAACACTAGCTTGCTGCCTAGCTCCAGCACCTAGAGAGAAAGCTATAGCCAAGACAAAGAGTCAGGGAGGCAATGAGGAATTAATTATACGAGAAGATACTTCAATTTAACACTTAACTGGATTACAAATGCTGGCTGCCTGGGGCTTTGTGGCCTCCTTGCAAGTGCTCCTTCGGCAGCAGGCTACCTTCTGCTCTAGCCCAGACCTTCACACCTACCCCAGGCACGTCAGCCAGGTTCTTCTCTCTCCTTGTTTGCCAGCCCTCGCGCTCTCTGTCCTCTAGGCACCCCCGACCTTTCCCTCACCATTTCCCTTATCCTCATGCAGAGCTGAACCAGCTCTTGAAGCAAACGTTCACCCCCCTGCTCTTCAGCTGAATTTTGCCCTTTTCAGCTGCGTAATTTATTTCTAGCTCTTACTGTTCCTTGTGGTGTATATCGTCATTCCCGTTACGTGCCTCTGCTCTACGCACTGGTTCATCCATCACCTGCCTGAAAAACCTGAAGTCTCCAACCATTTTCACCTACTGCCACTATTACCAGAAAGCAGCTGCCGCACACCACCATGTCCTGATCTGAGCTCACTAGTCCCACTAAAATGTCTCTCTCTCTAGTTACCTTTAGCAACTCACCCTTTGGCAAGTTTCACGTGTGTTTCCTACAGAATAAATCCTCAGGTGAAGGCTTCTGGCAACTCAGGTGTGCTGCCATGCTTAAACATTGCAGAACGGGCTGACGGTGAACTGGCCAACGTAAGAGAACCCAACGAAACAACAGAAAGTTGGAGGAGCCCTAAGAAATTACCCACTTAAACAGCAGTTGACTAATAGCCTTAGGTTTCTGGAGGCTCACATTTTAATGAGTGCTAGCAAAACAGGCAATCGCGAATATGTCTGCCTATACATTGATTCCAGATGGTTTTATTGTATTTAACCTTGTCTTGCTCCCAGTCAAAAAGCTGAATAACTGTGATCTGGAAGGGCTGGGAATCTGAGGAACCACAATGGACCACAGAGAGCATCAGTTCAGCACGAACAGTTATAGCAACCTTAAAAAGATAAAGTTTAAAAAGAAATGCCAGCATTGGTTTAATACGAGTGAAACCAGATGACGGCATTTCTCCTGTTTGGACCCATTTTTCCAAGCTCAACGCCTATGAATTCACATTCTCCATTTCCATTTCACAATCAGATACAAACGAGGACCTTTTTTGTGATGGTTGTGAATGTTTTATTATAGAGTCTTATCAATAAATTACTTCTCTGAAAATCAGTTTTTCAGAACTAAAATCTAATCTGGCAGGGTTCAATAAGTAACAAGATGAACTCAGTCATGCAAACAAAATATTACTAAGTTACTTTAATAAAATTTTATCACAACAACCTCAGGAAGAAGAGCGTGCCCTGGAGACTTAGATGGTTAATCTTGGATTTTATTAATATTTTGGATTCTATTAATATTTTGGATTTTTTTGTTACGCCCTAGCCTCTGGTACAAAGCTGTCTTCATTTTGATGCTAGAATGGGATAGAACTTTGGGTGCGTTTATGCCTGCGATTCTTGTATTATTTCATAGCGCTGTAATAAAAATAGCACCATCAGTGTTCAGTGCTCGCCGCAGTGCATTTAAGAAGCTGGTAATTGCACTGAAGCAAAACTTCTGGAGAAATTGAGCTTATTCCTAGACAGTAATTGCTCACAAAAAGTCTAGCTCCCAAGTCTTTCCAGTATGTGCCGTTCATTTTCTGTTCAGCATCTCTTAGGACGTTTATTAAAGTAACTTTATTGGGTTATGTTGCACACAATAGGATATTCAAAATTCCATCTTGACCTTCGCAGCAGTATCTAATACTGCCTGGAAGATAACCAACAAACATTTTCTTTGTATATACAATCAGCATTCTGAGCTTGCAGCTACTTGTTGACAAATGCTTACCAGTTTCAGTTAAATACAAGAAAACCTAAGAACACTGAGACATTTGAAAATAAGCATTACTGTATTTTTTACGTATTTTGGATGGTTTAGCTCAACTTACTAATTACTTTTGATTTCCAGGGCTTAATTACACACAATTTTTACAAAAGCAACATCATGTCTTAACATTAATCAAACATAACTTTAATTTTTTTTTATTGTGCAAAACTTAATCAGTAAGTCTTATTAGTACAATAAGCTGAAAAAGCAAGGGATATTTAAAACAATATTCACATTCAGTGTACAATTTTTATCCCTACTTCCATCTTTTGATGTGGAATCTAGAATTCCCATCAGTAAGTGCTATCTGAAAATACCAATAGTTTGTTTCACCTTTTGTTATTTGGAGGAGACTGAGAATATTTTTTTGCATTAGGTTTTTACACACTATTAAAATAGCTGTTTAAATTGATAAATACAAATTAGACACTGAAAAGGGTGAAAAAACCCACATACTGAAGGCATCCACCTAAATGGTGGCATGACTGATAATTTATAGCTTATATTCAAAAATATAACTGATATACTGATTTTCCATTTTGAACTCAAGATTTTAGCAAATAACCCCAAATTTTTTTTAAAAATTCTGGCATCTGCTAATGAAAGAGTAATTTCATAGTTAGTTTTAACTAAAATCTTTAGCTTGTCAATATCTAACAAGCTAAAGATTAAGTGCTACCAGTCAAGGCAGTCACAAAGACTGATGTTTACATAGCACCATACAGATAAATATCTCCTTCAGAAAGAGAGAGATTATGTTCGGCTTGGAACATAATCAGAGTATTTGCTGAATATTTTAGGTATTTTTGCCTTCCACATCATAAATATGTGCAGCAATTCCTTAATTTGAGAAAAAAAATGCACAGAATTCCTCTCAAGTTTTAAGACGGTGCTATCATCAATTCAAATTCTCTACGTGTAAAAGTATCAAGAACTCTTCAGTAGTCAATTTAATATTCAAAAGCAGATCAACAGTTTTATGTAAACTTGTTAAAAAACAAACCACCACATAATTTGGCTTTAAAGTGACAAAGTATTTTGCTTAATATAATTTACTAAGCATGTGAAGAACTAACGTCAAACTACAATTTCAAAAAGATGCAGAGACTGGATTATCTCTGATATTGGAATACTCAATTAAAATATATAAAGACTCTCCAAGAAATATAATTATAATTTATTACAGTGGTATTGTTCATTCCAGTAATAATCCTACCTACAAGGAGGCTGCATGTTAACTAAAATACACTAACCCACTGTAGTTCCCAATCAGAGAACATCAGTATTCTCCCTCTACCTCTCCTCTACCCTGAATTTACTAGAAAGCGGACTAGGTTTTCTACCTAAAGAAAAAGGGAATTATGCTCACTACTCAGATGGCCATTCCCTAGCCCTGATCAAAACCTTGTCAGCTTAGCTACAATTGTTAGGTTTAGGCTAGTAACAAATCTTGCAGTGAAGTGTTAAAAATAGATGGAGTAACTAACAAGCCATCTTCTGTATTTTAAATCACTGAAATCTACATATCAAAATATTTATGGAAGCATGAGTGCTGGTGACATCATCGACTCTTACAAACCGAGCCTTCCGTAAAAGTTGCACAGATGGAGAAAGATGCCTTGAGATAAATGGAAATAAAATCCAACAGAAGAAAGATTTCCTAATATTGAGCCCTAATTCCTTACAAACTAACACACATATTTCTGTGACAGACACTGCTTGTTATTTTGACCCTGTCTCTCTCCCAAAATCAGCTTCATAAGCTGTTATTACTCCAGTTAAAAAGAAAAAAAATACACCCTCTTAAAATATTGTATATGGAGTTCTGGATTCCAAAAATAAAACATATAAGCCATTTCATATTCTTGCTAGGAAACATAAATTAAAAAATATGAACGTTTATAAAGAAACCAAATTGCATTTTATACATTGTATCTATATCAATACAGTTCTCTGCGTTAGTGGAGAATTCAGCATCTTTAGAAGTTCAACATGTGCAAAATTCAATTACATTTTGAAGAAAATTCCAGTTTAAAAAGTTATATGTAATTTCATACATACGAGGCCAATAATCTAAAGACCAATCTCAAACAAAGCTGTACAAAGTTTGCTTCAAATCTCCCTATACCCCCCGAAAAAGGCACTAAGTGGTTTAAGTGTGCAAATGGCTTCTTAGAAGAAAGAGTGTGCAAACAGAGCCTGTTCCATTAGCTCCGCATTCTTTAGGGATTTCCTAGAGAGTATTGCTATTAAATGCTATCTACGGTATGACTTTCTAAAGAACAGAAGACAGTCAGTCCACAGAATCACAGATATCTTTCACTTTCTGATTGAAGTCTTCAGGTTGATCAGCATACACATAATGACCTGCACCAAGGATAGCCTAGAGGATAAAGGTGAAGAAACAGGTCAAAATCACAAGGACGTAATAAACAAATAAATAAATACCGGGAAATGTGAAGAACCTGACTTTGACACATTATTACTTGAAAAGACAAATTTCAAAACTGGAACTGATCTCTTGCACCCAGCCTGTGTTAATGCAGTTAGCACAACTGCTGCGAGGAGGTGGGATCATACAGCCTAAAAACGACTGGAAACATAAGGGAAAATGAAAGCTTGTGTCACCTGTTGAAGGACAAGAGGGTAGAACTACTGCTTATTCAACTTGTTGGAAAAAAACACCATTCAAGTGGACACAACCACTGCAAAACAAACTTAGGAGAACGTGCTTTACATATCAAACTTCTGATTCATCTTCGTCCCCTTCATCCTCCACTCAAATAGTTCTGCCAGGTTGCTCTTTAGTTCTGTAAGTGTTAAGTTCTGTAAATCTTTAGTTCTGTAAGTGCATTGGAGAGAGCATCAAATCATTTGTATTCTCTTATTATAAAAATGATATGGAAGAGACTAAAGATATATACTAGGATAAATGATGAAGAACTCGGAAGCTTAAATTACCGAGGATTTTCTAGACTTGGGGAAGCAGATTTCAACCCTCTGAATTAACGACTACTATGTCAAACAGGGACAAGTAAAATCCAAATGATGCATGTACGGGGGGGAAACCCCACATTTGTGACCTAGATTATTTCACAGCAACTACGTAACAAAATTAAGGGCTTAAGTAACCACACACCGGGTGGTTACCCTATTTCTATGATTTCTCATTCTCTGCCAAAACTGGTACGAAGCAAGTCGTCATCATCATAGTGTACAGCAAGGGTACTTGACCTATTTTCTTTCCATTTTATAACTAGTCCAAGATTAATTTGTATTTAAATCTATTTTTCCCCTCCCTCCATTAGAACACTCCCTCTTAAGTGTCTAATTGAAGCCCATAAAAGTATAGCTATGTTATTGTGCTAAAAAAACATACAAACGCAAAGTAAAAATTAATTAGAAATAAACCCACATAATAAAACCCCAGAACCTCTGTGCAGTTTACCAAGGATGGCACTGCCAGTCCGTATCTCAGCCTCATGAGAATCCTTTCCCTCCTATGGTTTTTCTCAATGTCCCTATAATTTCTACCACTCCAATTTACCTTTTAGAATCTGTATTTGGCTTGACAAAATTTTACCCTGGAATACAATAAAGTTTTCCACAGTCCCTTCTAAAAGCCATTGACCAGACTGGAAACATCTGCCTGAATGGTATACGCTTATCCTAGCAATCTATTGTACACTTCTCAACAGTGACTTTTTGTTACAACTTTCTGGTTAAGCAGTTAAGTGACACTTTCAGTCTGGATGTCAACATTTATGAAATGTATTTGTGCTCTTTAACACATGTAAACAGTTCAATAATAATGTGTTTTCTCTGAGTTCCAGCTCTGATGTCAGTTATATCAGGATTATAAAATTTTATTTGCATGACTTGTCGTAGTATACTATCGACATCACGTATTGTACACTTCCATCCAGATAGATCTAGACATCAGTAAGAAGACAGCTGGTGTATTCAAACATTTTATCACCTCATAGCATTGTAACATATATGCATATTCAATTATCACGGCTGACTGATGTGACAATGTGTGAAGAATACTTTTAAATTAGTTTGTTTTTATAGAAATCAACAAAAAATGCAGTGTGCACATTCGCATCAAGTTGCAAGTACACACATTTGAAATGATAATGCCGTACCTCTAAACAAGAATGTATTAGCTAGGAAGACAACACTAAGTATTTTTTTAATGACTTAAAGAAAGATGCTTACAAGAACCTAAGCACCAGGTACAAACCACTCTCTTGGAAACAAAGAGAAACACTCAGAGAAACAAAAGCGTTATACAGACAGATTAGAACAGTTTATGAGAGCCGACTCCTCCTTGCTATGTCATACATATATGCAGATATTAGGACTGCTGTGGTTTAAAACACAGGCGAAACCCCAGATACTTACCAGTGCCCAAAAAAAATACTTGTATTAGCACACTGCAGAGCAAAATATTTTGTAGAGCAGAATGACCTCGCTCAAAGATCTCATTCAGCTTCCAGTGCTACAGTAAATTTCCTTCTTACTCTGGGAACTCAATACTCTTTTGCCTAGGTTTTCTCTGATCTAACACTTGTTTTCTCTCACTGTTACAGAAATCAGAAGTTGTTACCCCAGGCTTTAAATCAAAGGGCCAGCATTTCCACAGTCGATATAAAAACCATAGATACGATTTCAACAAATCCACACAATAAACAAACAACTTCTTTAAAAGTCAACTTACTATTGTCTTCACATATGAATTTGGTCTCAGAGACTGGATAGTGCTGCCAGAATTGCCATCTATACATGAACGTGCTCCATAGACCACAGTGATAGGAATGTCTCCATCCATTTGTGGAATCCGTTGCAGCATCGGCCTTTTTGCCCATCCGTAAGGAATAGTCATGTTCTTGAAAGCTGTTTCACCACTTTGAGTCATTTAAAAGGGTAAAAACAAATAAATTTCCATTGGATCTGCCTTTTCTCTAAATTGGAGTATCTGTGCCTTTTGTTAACACAGAGTGCAACAGCATATGAGGCTGGGATTTCTTACTATTAAGAAATTCAGGGTTTGCATGTAATTTTCAACAGAAAGAGCCTATGTTTTTACAGTACTGAGTGATAACACTTAAAAGAATGAAATGCCTTATTTTTAAAGTTTTTTTTAAGAAATTCTTTACAAATTAAACCACTGTAACCATTTTTTTAATTAAGAATTAGTGCCCAAACTCATTCAGAATTAACACACAGGTAGTTTAGAAGAAACAGAATTAGGATAGCTTTTACATTTATCAGTTTCTGGAATTCAGAAAAAGTGCAATGCTATTTTTTCTTCAATTAATATACAATAAATGTTACAATTTTTAAAAAAAAAAAAAAAAGCATGCACACTGTTGCCATAGCCATTGGAGGGAGTAGCAGGCACTCAGTAAATGAAAGACATACTTCAAAACATACACTGGAAAACTCATACTCACCTGGGTGACTGTACATTGCAGTGATAGATATATTCAGCCACAGTATTATCATCAAACATCGATGAATATTTTCGCCTGAAATCTGGTCTTAAACGCTGAACAAGGCTTAATCCTGTTAAAACAGAAAACTCTATTACAGGAGGAATTAGTATAGACAACTTCATCAGATTGCCTAACGCTTTTCATCACAACCCTCCAAACATGTTCCCTTGAAACTCGTGGCTAAGCTTGATGGCTTCTAAATCAATGTTTTGTTTCACCACTTCGATGTCTTAGGAAAACATGATGGCATTACATCAAATAGGAACGAAACATAAATATTCCAAAGGATTTTATGCTGCACCAGAAGAGGGGCAATTCAATCCCTGCTGAATACATATGGGGAATGTTTGAGAAGGGCCACTGCAGCAATAGAAGAAACATGCAAAGGGGACCAGAAAAAGGGCTAAGCAGAGGATCTTTTTGCCACCCGTTTAGTGTCACATGATACCAACACTCTCTTTCTCCTTGCTCTGGCAGCACTGGGTGGGCCAAAAGCATCCCACCTTTCAGAACCAGAAGGCACTGTTGAAAAAGCTGGGCTGTTTTTCTTCCTTAGATATGTCTGTGCTCTCTTTTTACAGAACAGTCGTCTTCTGAAGCTAGTTCATCTAACTAGTGTTTAGTTGAAAGAACAGAAGTCTATGCTGAAAAACAGGCGCAGAAATCTTGACATAAGACACAAGAACTGGTATAAATTAAGAGATTTAACCCAGGAAAGCTATTGTCCCCATGCTCTCTTAACAGCCAAAGTAGAGAAGCGGGTCCTTTCAGGGGCCAGTTCAGGCTTTCCAAAGTTAAGCTGCTATTCTGAATCACTTCCTTAAAGAAGAAGCCTCTTCTAATTGACCAGATGGATCTTTGCGACAAGAGCCTCACCAAAGGCTAATCTTAGTCTAAGAATATTATTCATCCCTGAAGAGAGAGGCTCGCAGTTTACCACTTGGGTTTATCAACTGAAAACACTGTTGTTAATCTGTGCAATTATGATGATGTCACTTCTTCCCACCTGACCCTGGCCAAAGGCCTGGTACTATTTATGTAGACTTTGTCACAGTGATCTATGCTTTTGTAACCTTGAGATTAGACTATTGCAACATGCCCTTATGTATGCGTTAAATCAATTTAGAAAACCAACACAGTGCAAGAGAAAATAATTCCCTTATGAAACAGCGATTTAAGTCCTGAAGCAATGAAGATTTTGCAAACATTCTGCAATTTGCTCTGCTGCTTGTATTTTCTCTATAGAGAGTTCAGTTGCTGGACTTCTGTCTTTTTCTGTCTGTCTGTTTGGGGTTTTTTTGAACACAATGATACAGTTGGCTCGGAATAAGAGTACCTGGAAGAAAGAGACTAATTCTGTGTCTTCCCCTGCTATCAGCATAGAGGCCACAGCATCCCCATTTCCAATAACTAGGGGACTGAAAGTTACCAAATTCTAGAATTCACTTTCTGTTTTGATAAAAAGTGTTTTGTCTGTGAGTCCAATCACAAAACTGTTCCTCCCTGGAAATTTACAGGGGAGAATGAAACAAGGAGCCAAGGCACCTTGGAATAAATTTTGGAAAGAAATCACACTGACAATTGTCTGACTGATGTTTTCCATAGTGTCTATGGAAATGCTAAAAGAAATACTAATATTGAAGACTCTGAGTTCCACAAAAAGGGTGTGGTCACAGTAACTTGTGAGGGGCCTGAAGGATATCTTTTTCCAAGCCTCTCCACCAGATACTCCTGTAGTACAGAGAGTAATAGACACATAGCCTCTTTCCCCTCTAGAAGGAATACATGTGATGAATTTAAGACTTGATCACATCCTTCTCCCCACTCCCCACATAAACGAAAGCAGTAGAATTTTTGGTCATCCCTACCTAGTCTTAGTATTAGGGTATATAGAGTTTATCTAACATCTCATCAGTGCTGTTGAAGAAACGTAGAAATATGAAGGATAGTCTGCCACTGTAATGCAGGACACCAGTGAGACCCACAAAATTTGTTAGAGTAATAAGAAAATGGCTACTGTAAAGAACCCAGTTTCAATTTAACTTCTCTAAACTCAGGCCAAAGACAAATGAGCTTATGGGAGACTGCCTTCTAATAGTAACCAAATTTGGAAATCCTGTTTGTCCATCAAACTGCAGTTGCAAGGGAAACTAAATGGACTGTGACCGGAGCCAACAAAAAAAAACAAAACAAAAAACCTTTTCACATTCATGCCTCATTGTCAGGCTTCCCCAAGAGATGTCCACATAATCTGACTCACTATAACTGTAGCCTACAATAACAGAATAGCTTGCTATAAGCTATCGTACTAGTATTTCTAATAGAAAGAGCTTGCCCTCCTGTCCTAAAGAGTTCATTGTTCCTCACCCCCTCCCACTTTCTCCTCCAACTCTTTTCTCTGTGGGTAATATGGGCTTGCAACAAAGCTTATCTTAATGTGGTATCTGCCCCATGTTTATGTTTAACAAAAACAGAAATGGTATTTAAGAGTAGCTAAAACTCACCAAAGGGTCCTGCTATCCTTAGCCCAGCTAATGGATTAAATGGACTCAATATAGCTCCTAGTGCTTTGATCCAGATTGGAATTGGTCTTTCGTGTTCAGCATTGTCAGGCCTCTCTGGAAAACCCCATGGCTCCACTAAGATAAGATGTTTGACCCTGTTGGCAAAAAAGGTTCAGAGGTTTAGAGTACATTAATTTTTCTTTGACCGAGTATGACAGAAATGTGCTATCTGTGGACTATGCAGCCTGTTTTAGTTGCTTCTATCATAGTGGCTTATTACCTAGTTTCTGATTCATCAATGGTTTTGCTTTTGATTGCTAATTACAGAGAGACTGAATTGCAACTAATCATATGTATGAACACCAGAAGCTTGGAAGCTCATGCCACAAAGAGAAACTCAATATTCAAAAGATACCCACTGTCATACACAGTTAAGAAAAAGGCCAGTCTTGTTTCTATTTTTAGAAATAGCCTAATCTATATGCTCAGTCAATATTATTTGCAGAAACAGCTTAATTTGAGAGAAAAGAAGATAATTGCATCTGTTTCATTTAAGTAAACTTGCTAAAAGTCTTTCTTCTCCAAGCCATCTAAGATCTCTGTTCTATGACGACATGCAATTTATCTGAAAAATCATCTTATCAAAGTAAAATTTGAACTGAGAGAGGCAGAGCAGAATTAGCAGATGTTTTCTAAATTTATTGATTTTAGGTCATGAAAGAAATGTCAGAGAGACAATTTATAAAATTATTACTCAAAGGAATCTCAGTACAGAGAGCATAGTCGGAGTCTCCAGCACTTGCAGCTATCAATCACTTCATGCTGCGAGTCCCCCTCAAGCAAAAAAATCTATTTCATCTTGGTAGATTGGGGTCGTCCATTTCTGTTTAATCCCATAATAACACCTACTCTAACTGTCCTAGATACTGCTGATTTCTGAAAAAGTGACTCTTAACTACATTCTTGCATATTTAAGGTGATTTTCCATGCAAGCTTCATCATCTTTCTTCTTCATGACTTCCTTCTCTTTCAAAGCCACGAGATTAGATATTTAATACAGGAAAGTTCTTAGTGCCTAAAACATGGTCAGAAGTGATTCCAAAGGCTATTTCTGGACTATAATCAGTTGGGAAAGCAAAAATCTGTGCTTGAAGTGAGGGGCTGAAAAGGATTTACCTCACAAAGATGTTTCTCAGCTGTCAGCTCAGCCACGAGCATATTTGCACACAGCAGCAAACACCAACGGTAAGAGAGGACAGGGTAGAATTTAACTATACAAACCAAGCAGGAGAGAGTAGAGGCTAAGGAGTGCAAGCAATGAAGAGCTGTTCAGGATAGCCACACGTTCTGTGCGCAAACTATGGCATTAAACATAACACAGCAAACACACAATTAAAAACAGAGTAAGCTTTTTTTCATGTTTCCTTTCTTAATACTTTTCTTCCTATTTGGCACTTCACCTTTTGGTAATCAAGCCTAAAACATAACCCAGGATAACAGGAAGTTGACCATGAGAATAATTCCAAAAGCAGTAGTCCAGAAGTTGCAGTATTTGAAAATCATGACCCACTACCACCCGTGAATATTCTAAAAGGGAATCTTTTTGGATTAGTAACCTCAGATGTCCCATGAACAACTTTGGTACAATGTAGTAAATTAATGGATCATCTAAGCTTCGAGAAGCAGATCTACTTTCCTAACAATATGTATCCAGAATCCCTTAAGCCTCTAATGCATTGTTAGATAAGCTGGCTGAAAGCTGTGCTATATTTATCACTTGATTCAATGCTGTCTTAAGATCCTACCAGTCAATTTGCTAATTTGATGGTGTTAGTTTTATTTCAGAGAAACATTAGTAATGTGAGAGCACAAACTGAAACACCCCCAAATTAATTAACCCCAGCTTAAGCACAGGGAGGCATGAAAACAAAGCATCACTTTCGATTAAGTCAGCACAGGGCAGAAACAATATCCCATCCCACAGGGACAGGATAAGGCCATTTATAGATACTTCAGAAAAAGGGGTAAGGAACTTCTAAGTGATCCCTACAAGAAACTAACTACAGTTAGCTAAAAGTTGCTTTACGCCCAAAAGGATAACAGGTTTACATCCCTAGAGCAGAGGATTGCACTTTTTCATTGCAATTCTGGATTTAGACAAACACCTACTTTCACACATCATTTCCAGCAGCATGTGCCAGCTGTCACCCACTTGGAAAGAAAGAGGCAAAGTGTTTTAGGGAAAAACGATGTATGGATTTATTTCAAAATCTCCAAATGAGAGACAGAGAAATGTATATGGTATAAATTGATGTGAATATAAAAGAATAAGATGATTTGTATACTACAGAATCTGCCATATGATGCGGAAAGCTAAACATATTCAGTTTTTCACAGGAGTCTCCTATGTGTATCTAAACAAAAGCAATGTCTTTGTTTGATACAGAATGACCTCAGTTTGTGGGATCCTAGCTCACCAGGGGCTATATAACCAGACTATATCAAAAAAAGAGACAAATTATTAATTTAAAGGGAAAACCAGGGATTAGCTGTTGGCCACAATGTGGTGCAGAAAATGCTGATGAAATACAATTACAGAGCTGCTGCAGCTGGGTTGTTTTGCAAAGAAGAGATATGAAGTGGCATACAGACAATTTAAATCAAACAGTCACTAAAATCATTTTTACATCATCATGCTGGCACCATGCTGACTGCTAGCATATAGGCATAAATTACCTAGGGGAATTACATTCAGAAGTTTCAATATTATCCATAATAATGGGAAGTTTGGCAGAAACAGGCCTATTTTCCCTTCACAAACCTATGTTTGATCGGAGATGTCAGAAAACATTCACTCATAAATGTGATCTTTGCTATTTCGCCTTATAACATGGCAAGCGGGTACTGACCAAAAAAAAGTAGTACAGAAAAGTACACAGAAAAGCATGTTTACCATATCTACTTATTTCTATTCACCTGGAAACAAACCATACAATTAATACTTTGGGCTTAAAATTCAGCATCAAGATTCTTTAAATCAGCACAGTCATTTATTTAAAGATAATCTATAAAGAGCCTGATGAAATAAAATCTGTGTTAAAATCACTAGTCAAATACAGAAAAGGAATTCCTTCATTCCTTTATTTTCACGTACCTTGATGGGTATTTCAATGAGTAAGCAGCAGCCAGGAATCCACCTAGGTTGTGTCCAAGTAAAATCATTTTTTCTAACCCCATCTCCTTTCTCCATTCTTCTATGGATTCCACAAACTGATTTTCTGCTTCCCGAGCATCAGTGTCAAAGTGTGGTCTACTGCTACGTCCAAATCCCAAGAGGTCAAGAGCATGAACGGTCCTGTTCTCACAGAGATCTTCAAAATTGAGAGCCCACAGTCCAACACCTCCTCCAAACCCATGCAGGAGAACAAGTGGAGTTTTATGTGAAAGGTCCGGAGAGAATGTCAGTGTCCATATTTTATTTCCATTAGATATATACACATATCGTTTATTGTATGTGCTTGCAATACCTGAAAAAAGAGTAGGAAAAAATGATGTTGCTAGGCATGCCTGATAAAATATGAAGTACGTTCTATGGAAACCACTGAGCTCCCTTTCAAAGGAGAGAGCCTACAATCAAATATCTCAATAAGGGAACAATGAAAATCTATTTCTAAACCTGTTTATTTCATCACAGCATAAAAGCCACATTTAAAAACTTCTTTCACTATATTTAATGCAAAATATAGAAAATCTAGCTATATCTATAAATCTTATTTAAAAACTGAAGACTTACATTTTAGCATTTTGTCCTCGGCCTCTTTAAGGTGTAGCAGTGATGTGGGACACCAGGCAGGAAGCCAGCTGAATAACCATCCTAACCTACAACAGCAATACAGAATAAGAATTTCTTGAGAAGATGGTAATTTTTTTGCACCATTTGATGCTTTGAAGACATTTATTTTGATGCTCTTCATAAAAGGACCCATGTAAATTACAGGCCACGCAGGACTGGAGTGTGCAGTGGGAGGGAATTCACTTTCTCCTGACTTCTATAAAGTGGTGTCATGATGGGGGCGTTCTTCAAACAGCTCGCTGTTTCTTCACTGCGTGTTCCTTATCAGGGTGTACTGATCTGTCTCCGTCAGAGCAGGCTGCTTCTGAGAACCTGGAGACATCAGCCCTCACGCCGACCCGACAAGCCTGGCAGGATATATAACACAATCACTGGGGTTTCCAGCCTCCTCTCAAGTTCCCTTGGATGTCTGCCTGCACACACATTACCCTGCATGAACCTACTATTTACAAAAAAGCAATAAACCGTGCGCTCGCCAGCCTAACCTGAACTGATTCATACACCAGATAAATTTAAAAAGTGAAAAATAAGCAGGTTTATACTAGCAAAGCAAAAACCTAGGGCCTTCGTTATCAACTCAGAAAGGAAGTCCCAGAGGAAAACAAAACAATTTCAATTTCCCCAACAGAAGCTGCTTTTCCAGCTGTCAGTTACTATCTTGGTAGTACTAGCTTGACCGCGAGAGCAGGGGGAATGACTCAGCTAGCAGCATTGCCTCACCGACAGTGCTTCAAAGGACACAGCAACTGGGCACGGCTCTTCCTGGGTGCTAATTTATCCCCTGTTTTCAAGATGTAATCCTCTTTTTCCCTCTCTCACCTGTTTTTATTGTGACTCAGACTATCACTGCAAAGGCTGCTACTGTAGGACCCCAGACCATTCCTCATAAGGAAGAGGAAAAGGTCACGAAATTCACAATCAACTGTCTTTCTTTAGCACTTTTTTCCTACACTGAACTGCTTTCCAGTTAGTTATAGTATTTTTCAGGACTGAAGGCTGCGAGTATCAGTTGTACAACAACTAATGTTAAAAGACTATAAGGTTACTAATGTCCAATTTTTCAGAATCTCTCCACCAATTTTTCAGAATCTCTCCACCTTTTTAGGGGGCTGAGCTACTCCAGCGGCATAGCTACTCAAGCTTATGATACAACATGGAAGGCTTTCTGGGGATGCACAATGCAATCACAAGCAGCACTGTTCAGATTCATAGAAACTTACTAGGGGATATCAAGAAAAAAAAAACCCCGAAACCATACCGGATCAAGAAGGATTAATCATCCAGTCACCCATGCCCACTGCTATTCAGTATTATTTACTCTTCTGAGAAACACACTGATGTCTGGCTGTTCTGTAAATAACCTTCCTAAACCACCAGACCGTGGGAATTGTTACAATGGTGTACTGAGGGACTGGGAAGGGACAGTTGTATGTCCTTCCATGCCATGTCCTCATGCGATCTAAGAAATGAAGGAGGAACTTGGCATCTTACAGGAATGAGCATCCAAGTGTTTTGCTTCCACATTAATCTACGCATTTATTTAAAAGTAAGATTTTTAAGAGGTTAAAGCTGGCAACAGCCAAAAGCAATTTCACCTGGAAATAACTGTGAAATCTGAGTTTAATAATATCACTAACTGTGTCCAGTGCTATGAATTACTCTGGTAAATTATTAAACAATAGCTATGTCACCACCCTTCTAAGCCAAACTTTCTGCTAGTTATATGCTCAACTAGGCATTTTCATTCATAACTCTTAGGTCAGAATCACATAACCCAGTCACTATTTCCCCCAAGCCAAAACTATATGAAATGTTTCTTCTTGGCAAAACCACTAATTTAGCAAAGAAACTTCTTTAAAGTTTTGGGGTTTTTTTACCAGAAATGTATAGCTGCAACATGTCAACATGAAGACAGTGCAGAGATATGACCACATGAAATAAAAATGAAATCTACAGTTCACAGTCCCAGAATTTTATTTCCCAGTCTTAAGGAGACACCTGGATACTCAGGAAAAAATATTTAGAAAATTGTATCCAAATAGGAAAGTTTTAACATAGATGCCCACCCTTTCTTTTGTTAGTTATCAGAACTGTTTATAAATACTGAGATTTTCATTCAGAAGAGACATCACATACATGTATAGCTTGACAAATACAGTCAGCAAGTTGAAATGCTTAAAATAAAAATGTTTGCAATTCAGTCATTCTGTAGTTGCTGAACTAAAAGAGCGAGTGAAGAAGGCTTTCTGTCAAAAAAGTGATCGCTTTCTAGAAAAGCTATTTTAGAAAGAAAATATTTAGTTACCTATATTCAAGACTTAATCCTGTGGTCCGTCCGCCCCCCCCCAAATGATTTACCACATGTGGAGAACAATCAACTATTTAATCTATTTGAATAATTTCTCTGATAGCTTTGGAAGACTAGAGCGTGGCTGTATCATTTCTTTCGTACATCTGTGCTAAATGTGTCTTCTAAATGCACACAAGAATGTCAATTGCTTACATGGCCTATCATTTTTATTTCTGCTATAAAGTTACAAGAGCTATGTAATGTCAAAAAAGCAGCAACGGGCCTTTCAAGACAGTGTGCTCACCAGCAATGGAGATAAGATATGAAAGAAAACTAAAGACTTCAGCAGTAGTTTTGCATTGTAGGTAAGCTACCCACTGCCTGAAGAGGCAGACCCCACTCTGCTCTTATCACCTACCACTTCCCAGACACTGTTTCCATCTTTTTTTTTTTTTTTTTACAAACAAAAAACTCAGCAGTGGAATCTTGTATTTTGAGGAGTTAAGAAATCCACTGGGCTTAGCTGCTTGCTGTATCAAAAAGCATGAAATAAATCTGGCAACTGACAGCCCAAATTTCTATAATTTTTATACGGATTGTATGTATGGGTGTTACATGTCAAATTACCAAGGCATGTAACTAGTGGTATTTAACCTGTATATTCGTTTGTGGCCATGCAGTAACATAAACCAGCGTGCACATCCATGCTAAAATAAGCAATCATCGGTAGGGCAGAGGATGCCATAGGATGCTTCCTCACATCTCCTATTTGGGGTCTGTTACACTTTTCACAGCCACCTGAAAAAGTGTGGAGTGCCAGAGGCTGGAAAAATCAGAGGCCAGCAGGCGGGGAGCTGCTGACCTGCCAGGCATTCAAAGAAGTCACCCTCTCTGCCAACACACCTCTGCACTTCTTCTAACACGCCTGGGGCAGGAGACCAGAAGGTAAGGAAAAGCCCCAGACACCCCCACTGAACCGCCTTAGACATGGAGAAAGTCAAGCTGATTAGTGTGAGGCTAGAAGATTAGTGAGACCATCAGTAGCCTATGCTGATGACCAAATACAGTAATAAATAATGAAAACAAAAGGGACACAGGCACAGACATCTGACAATGTGGAGCTGCAACCGCTGTGCACAGGGGCCAAGCCGCCAGCCAGGACCTAACACATTGGCTGGTTGGAGCAAGTGTCCCATTTTCCTGGGTCCAAGCATAAGAAAGGCTAAAAATAAATAAATAAAAATACATTTTAAAATAATTATTTAGAAATAAATAACGATTACTATCTTTAGACATCTAAGGAGTAAAGAATAATTGAATATTGTGTAAAATGTAACTAAGGATAATACTTCTTTTCCTTAGCTGCTTGAATGTTAATTTGAATCAAGAACTTGCTGTCACAGCACAGCTTAAATTGTGCAAGGGTAACCTTCAAAAGAACTGAGGATCAAGTAGAGGCAGAGACATAGTGAACCTGACCCACCCATCCACCTCTACTAATCAGGTCAAATTGGATGAAGAACGTGGCAAATAGGTAACTCAGATACTATCATTCTGTCAGCTAGATCGATCCTATTTAGCTTGGTGAGAATTGATTACATGCAAGACAACTGATGGATCTGTAGCCAGTTACAAATTCGACATACTCCACAAAAAGCTCATGAAAGCTTAGATAATACTGAAGAATTGAAAACATCTATTGTAACGCCAAGGCATGTGCTCAAACAGCTGAATAGTCTATCTGATTCCCGGCTTGTAACGTGGATTTTAAAAACGAAGCTCTACCATATAAAGATGTTCAACGAATGTTCAGCCGAAGTTGCTTATAACTCTATCTAGGAGATATAAATGTACATACATGGAGCTCATTCTCTCACTTTTCAAGCTTACAATTTACTTACATTAGAGTTACATGAATGCATGGCTTACAAAATGTATTAAGCTTAAAATCATTCAACAGAGGTTATTTTCCTGTGTACACCACCATTGTAGAGCTAGCTGTAATAATCTATGCAAAGCCTGTGTGGCCAAAAAGCAAAACAAAAAACCTGTAAGCAACAGAACTCCACTAAATCAGAGTAAATGAAAGCAACGCCATTTGCTACATGATGATTTGTCAAAAATTGCTGACACACCGAGACAGGACATGCAGAGATCTTTCTACAATACTGAATATAAAAATCGGCTTTTCACTAAGAATTTTGAAGTTAGTAAGGTAATCAAAACTCCCAATATAGCCCAAGAAACAGGTGCTGAAATATGCATCAGGGACAGAAGTGTGGAGGAGCAGACTTTCCTGTTGTGAAGATTCTTTGGACTTAAAAATGACATCAGTAGGGAAGCCAGAGCTCAGGGTATACAAAACTGCACAATAATGCACGAGCAGAGGGTTATGGGCATGTAACCAAATGCATGAGCAACAGAGCTGCGTATCTGTTTTTGTCTTGCTCTCAGCAAATGAACATGTTTATTATTTTTAATTGAATTTGTGAAGATAATGTGGCAAACTACCAAGGTTTTAGCTAGGGAAGAAGCTCAAAAACTTAAAAAGCTGAAACACTGAGTGAACTCACTGGTAAATCATTTCAAGCTTTACCCTTTACCCTTAAATCTTATTAGAATCAAGCTGATGTTTCAAAAATCCTAACCCTCTCCTCTCCTGACTCTCAGAATTAATTCCAGCTATTTACAAGGAAGGAAACAAAATCAAATTAATGCAGAGAATTTGTTGTATGGTTTCTGCCCAACACCAAGAGGAATGGCATGGTGATTTTCAGGGCCATCCAGCTGGCATGGTGGTTATGAACATCCATCAACTCGAGCTAGCCCCAAATGAAGAGAATCTTGCATTATAAGAGAAAAACAAGGGTAAGCTAATGGAAAGACAGCCCAGACTCTCCCATCTTGTTTCTGCAGAAAGTAGTTTTGAAGTACCGGGCTTGCAAAGGAATTCAGAACTGCCAACGTGTTGAAATCTAAATACGATAAGCATCATAAGGCTTACTCTTCTACGGCCTCACGTAACCCCATCGCATAAAAACACTTAAGCATTGTACTTCAATGAAACTAGTCATAGATTTAAGTGTTCTGCTGAATTGAGGTTAGAGTGCCCAGTGTTTTATCAAAACAAACCCTAAATACTTAAATATTATCATTAATTCATAAGCAACACTCAAAAGAGATTGATAATTAAAAGAATGGAGCAACTACCTGCAGGGAAAAGCAACTCACTCAGCCCTTTCAATTGTTATAGAAATACTAAGAATGGGGAAAACAGAAGGAGTGAAAAGGAGCACCAGGTATTCTTAATGAGGCAAGAGGTCAACATATTGAATTTAGGGCAAAGTGCCAATTTTTGAGAATAGAACTTTTACTATAACGCTCTAAGAACACTCTATAGTTAACATAGGATTTTGTATGGATGGATGCTTAAGTGAAATAACTAGAGATACCCTTTTACCCTTTTCATTATTCGCCCCCCCCCCTTTTTTTTTAAGAGGAACAGTGGAAATGAGTCTGTTTACTGAATGTTTTCTACTTTTTCCTCAGCACCAGCAGTAGTCTACACAAAGCCCAAGAGGTAAGTAGGATGTGGTTTCTTCCATTGTCAACACCACCAAGTTTTCAGAGCAAATTCTATTTTTGGTTACTAAACTTCAAGTTTACGGGTTACCTGAAACAATACAAAGCAAAAGAAACAGTCAAGCATGACACAATCAAACAGGACTTTGTGTGTCAAAATGTCAGAGAAAAGTAGCAGGTTTACATCTGGCTAATTTATGACCAAGATAGAGTTAAGTTATAATAAACTTTTCCTTTCCCATTTCATTAATTTAATGGCCTGCAACACCAGAATACTGAGTGCTGTTTACATGACTGATTATGGCAAGAATTAATGCTTCCTTATTAACATTTACCAGCAACACTATCATTACAAAAAACCTACTATTTAAGTAAAGAAAAATATTCTTCTTTCCAGCATTTACTATATCCAAGTTCCATCTTGTTCTCTATTCACTCCCAGGAGAATTTCTCTTGAATGTAGGTTGTTTAACAAATCACTGGGAAAAAAAAATACTTTGGAGAAAAATGCAATAAACCTATTTCAAACTAGTGTGTGAAAGAACAAGAAAACATGTTTCTAAAACTCCAGTAAATTAAAAAGTAAACTTGAGGAGATACAGAAGTGGCAACATTTTCAACTCAAGAAAGTTTTAAAATCATTATGTATTGGAACTGCGTATCTCTGAATCAAATTTGATAACATTCTTCTGTTTGGTAACACAATATTAAATGGCTAATAGTGATAAGGTCGGACCAGTAAAATTAGGATGTCACTTAATCATTGTGGATTTAATTTTATGAACAGGTTCAAGTTCTCCTATATGGTTTCAGACAAGCCAGCTGTCTCTTTAGCATTTCAACAACTGTAATAATTTAAAATCCAAGAAAATTACACATTCAAGCTTGGTACCAGTTTAAAGCAGAGATCATGCTATGAGAGGGAAAGTTGGGGTGGAGAAAGTTTTAATGTAAAGAAGTAAATAAAATACATTCTTCAAGACTAAGATAAATGTTCCTTCTGTTCAAATAATATACAAGAATGTAACAGTGAGATTTTATTAATTATAAAATGAAGTAAAAACTATAAAGCAAAGCATATTTAATTGAAAATGACAGAATGCATTACTGATTAGCATGAAACAGGACTTAAATTTCCTAATTAAATTTGGAAAGCTTAGGAAATTAGAAAAATGTTTATCATGTGAAAGCAACATGCTCTGCATGAAACTGAGAACAAGATGCAGCAAATAAATATACGTTAGACTTAAACCTTTGACAGAAGTAGCTGACTGCAGTTAATATTCAGTGTTAGTCTGTTAAGTCAAGGAAAGCCAATTTTTAAAACGAGAAAGATAAAACACACAGTCCATGTGTTAGTCCAACTCTGAAAAGCACCCTGTTTCTGCATTTTTATTCCTGCTGGTGTCAGTATGCAGTAAACTGGGTGATGTAATGCCTGAATCTCAGGCCATCTTCACTACCAGCAGATCAGATCAGACCTAAAACCTTATTTTGCCAACTCAACTATTTTGTGGCTGCTCTATCAGATTTGTGAAATGATTCCGCTTTAAGAGAAACTATGTTTTAAAACAGATAATTATGGAGACCCAGCTACAGAGAAGCCAAACAGTTAACCAGCAGACCTATAGGCTAACAAGGTGGAAAAAAAGACTAGCGAGGCAAGGTGGAAGATGGCAAGCTTTTAAGTCAGAGCTGCCACTGACAGACAGTAACATATAATCATGACCTCGGTCAGTCTGGATTTAACTGGGCAGGGATGTCTCAGGAACAAGGCTCAGGATATGACTTCATGAGAACTTTAAGAGCATAACCAATTTTAGGAGTCCTTGTAGTCCTTCACTCCTGTCCCCAAAGCGCAGCATGTTCTTTAGCACTTCAGTTTTCTGAGAATAATGAATACAGTCAGAATCATTCAAGCATACACAATCTATGCACAGTAACTGTTATTGCAAAGGCTGTATATCCAGGGGCAGAGCTTCTGCATGTACAATAGAAGTCAGATGTAGTAATCACATCAAAAATTTGAATAAGATGTTCCTAGGACAAAAATTAGGCTCTGGCAGTTGCAGACAAACATCAGAAGAAAAATATTCCATGTTCCACTTCATAATGCATCAAAAGACCAAAAATGTTGCAATCCTCAGGGAAAGACCTTGAGGAGCATACTAAAGAGGCAAGACCCAGAAGCAAGAATTAGGAATATGGTATGGGAACAGAAAACCTCAGTCCTTTAACAAATGTCTGTTTACCATTTTCACGAGATGACAAAAAAAAAAAAAAAATGAAATTGCTGTGAATGGGTTAAAAAAGGAAACAAATTTCTTCCCCAGATGACATTATAACCCTGCCTATAAAGTTCTGTTTAGATGAGTTTCGAGCCAAGATGTTCCAAGATGTTGTGAAACTCTTGGATACTTCAGTAACATTAAAATAGAATGTTTTGAAAACCTCTGCATAATATTTCTAGGAAGTGTAATGTACATCAACCCCATTCCAACAAAAAGCCCATGATAGGTTATTACAGAATATTGCTACACTAGGTCAGAGGTAAAAACAATGCATTCCTCATGTACTTACTGCATCTTGAACTCTGTGTTCAGAATATTCAACATCAGACTTAATGTAAAAATTCAGAAGCAAATTTTATTACTGTCTGTATTTATATTAAGAGTGCTACACAGGACTATCACTTATCAAAATTAACCTGAGAACGTAAATAATGAATGTGAATCCACAACCAATGAGTATTTTCTGGCTATTTTAGTGATATTGAAGTTTCCCGTGTTATTTCAATTCATCTGAGCAACCTGAGCATTCAGGCAGTGGAGAGGACCTACAATTTTGCTCCCTCCCACGCTGAACCTCAGCCATAGGTACGCCTCGCTGTATACCTTGCATCATTGCAGCCCCCTCCTTATTTTGTTCTCTGTCTCCTAGTATTGCCTTTCATTTTTTTTAATCCATATGTATCCTTTTTTATATGTTTTTGTCATTTCTTCCATCTGCTTTCTAGCTATACCCAAAGGTGTCCATTTCAGGACATGTGCTTTTTCACTACGTACCACAAGAATGAAGTTTATTCATGGACTGCCACCCAAGCCTGCAACCTGTAACACTCATGCTGCTTACGAAGTAGCTGTGTTAGCACCCAATGCAAGAAACTATTAAGCATGTGTGCAATAATGAAGAAAAACCATGCATGTGGTCATACAGCTATTACTTATTCCTATAACTGCTCACTGCTATATAGGTTCCATAACTCCAAACAAGGGCAGTGTCCTACCGTCCTTCGAAACATCACAAAGTCTTCTCCACAGTCAGGTTAAAGTCAGGCCACAAATATACTACAGAGCAAAGAACTAATTAATTCTAACAAGCTTTCAGAAACACTGCTCCTCCCTAAGTTACAACACACTCTCTAACACACAGGCATTTCCCCTTAAAAACTTTACGGTCCACTAACTGCTAATAGTAACCCGCTAAGCAAGCCCTTGGTTATTTCCTTCCATCTCTTCTAAGGACCCATTATTATTTTATATTTTGATTTAAGAGCTAAAATCAAACACAATCCAGAGAAAAATCATATTAGCAACTACAGACCAGGTATGGAAGAACACAGAATAGAGATAAAGATGCAGACGAAAGTGGGGAGCCGCACAGTCCCACTAAAACTACTCAACCTTGTGACAGAGATCACATGTGTAACACACAGGTTAGGTACCACATCCCTCTGCCTCCTCCACAGTAACTCACATGTGATAGAACTTGGCATTGCCACAGCTGTTAAGTGTTTTTACAAACACCACATTGCATTAAGGATTTGTGAAGAAAAGCATAATTATAATAAAGAAAATGAAAATTTCCTCTTGGTGCCCTTCAGATGTTACATAAGTTTCTACTACTTTCATTTTATTCATCCACCCACTGATGCACTCCTGCTGCCCTTCAGGTATCGCATAACCTCAACCTTGCTTAAACCTTATTTGTCAGCCTTCTCATACCTACCATGACAGAGGCCTGCATTTCAGACTGTCCCCGAGTTCCATCAAACAGGACAAGAACAAAACACACATGTAACAGGCACCTCTCATAAATCTGCACCATTGCCTACCCACAGTCTACCCCGCCTATCTTTTTCTTATATTCCGTAGTGTATTATGCACAATTTAGATCACAACTTAAATAGGAGATGAATGTTTTCATTTTTCCATAGGGAGTCATATAAGAACACAGATAAAATACTATCTAAAGCACGATTATTTCCCTTAGCTCCAAACGCTGTACACAAACCCCACTCATACTGGAGTGTGAATACACACTGAAGACAGGTTGTTTCACTGCAGATCATTAGAACAGCTTCTACGTTCTGTTCCTTTATCATAGACACCTACAGTGACTAACAGTTACCTATGTCAAACTTCAAGAACTGGTATTCAACGTTTTGGGCTACCTAGCCTCATTTCCACTTCATAACAAACTGTTTTGTGTACATGCCTACACTACAAATGCTTTAGATGTCAAGTAAGTGTAAGTAGTCTTAAAAATAGATAAAAAGTTAAATGGGTCTAAAAAGCCATTGCATCAAACATCCTTATGGAAAGGTACAATATAATTAATAAGCCTTTAGTGTCAGTATGACACTTAATAAATGTAATCAAGAAAAAATATTCTACAATAGTCTGCTAGCACTAACCCACCCCATTTCTGTTTTTTCCTCATTGCAATACCCTTCTCTTCCTCACTTCAATATATGAGTGGACTTTCTCAATGGCAATAGGCGCTATTGCATCTTTTGTTACAGAATGCATTTTTATGCCTGTATCTTCCCCTCCTTTCTGTAGTCTCCTATGATCTGGAGTCTTCTATTACAACTCATTCAGAGCACCTTCCTCCTCCGCCATTCCTCACCATGTTTTCTTGGTGTCACTTAAAATCCTCCTCTTTTACCCTCTTAACCTTATTCCAGACTGACCTCATTCCCTTACACAGCTTCACTGACTCACAAATCTCTCTTCTCCACTGACCTCTCTCCTGTGTTCAACTTCTCATCTGGATCTTTCAGAGCCAATGCAAATGCGGACGCTCACCTTTCCTCCCATGCCCTCTTCTCTCTGGCTGTCAATACAAGTCATGTACAAAAACCTATCCTGAAAGAATGTCAGAGTTGCAAGTAAATACTCAAAAGTTATGAAACATGAGAATCAAAATTTCCTTGATAAGCAATCTTAATAAACCACTATTTAAGAGAGAGAAGACATTTTAATAATTTACCAGCTGGGAAAGTTGTTCAGATTCTCGCATAAAAGTTCAGAAAAGTCAGAGATCCTCCTGGCACAGACACTGTCCCTTTTGGAGGGGTAAGTCTCTACCTGGGCCTACCAGCCCCCTAGCAGGCTCTAAAAAACTCTGAATATACCCAAATGCATGTAATACTGGCTAAAGTTTGCATTCTCCAATGACCCATAGTGACCAACACTATGGCAACCCCACAGCTAGTTGCCCCTCTGGATTTATGACTGCATTTTAATTTCCACTGGGGCTACAACCCCCCTCACTCACAGGTACCCTAATCCTACTTTGACAACTTTTGTAGTAGAGTTGATACTTTGCTTGATCCTTGGAAAGTTTCCACTTGACCCACACAATTAGTAGCAGACTATCTAATGCTGCTTCTTTAACCTGCCTTACCCCCCCACCGGTAACATCCTAAATGTAAATTAAAAGCTACTACATAATGACCATCTTCCTCCCTCCACTTTTCATATTTTTCTTTAAAGACTTGAGCTGGATGGCTGATAAATCTAATCAGACTTTTTTTTTTTTAATGGGGGATTTCTGTCATAGCAGATGACTTGACCAGGTAATCACTGAAGGAGAGCAGGATCTTCTGTGGAAGGCAGTGGAAACCTTCAGGCTAGACACTGAAAGTGTCTGTTCTCTAGTGATGGTATCTGTAAAAATTTATGTCCATCTACTGCATACTGCCTGAAGCATGAAGCACACAAAGCACGGGATCACCTGCATGCCCAGTGATGGCAGTGGAAATCACGCACTTGAATGCTGCTTCACCGAAGGCGGCAACCAGCGTTTCCACAGGCCACTGGAAAGGAGGAACTGAGGATGCCTTGCCGCTCAAAGAGCGGGGGAGACCTTCCACAGCTTGCTGGAGCACGTCGGTGTGGCCTTTCCTCCTATCATCTAATGTAAGAACAAGTTTCAGAAGGAGCGGAGGAGAAAACCTCTCAGCCTAGACATGCCCAGCCTGTGGCATTCAAACCTCTAGACGATGTTTCCTAAGGCAAACTCCCTTAGGAACCATAAAGAACTAAAAAGAACTAAAGAATTACCTGACAAATCACAAACTTATTTGCTGAATTATAAATGCACGGGATGCCCTAATTTTACTTGGTTTGTTTTAAACTGTGAAAGAAAGTCCAGGGGCCTCACTGTCACCTCATGAACAGATCTTGACCAAGGCTGTGGTCCTTTGGCGACTCCTTGCCAGCAATTCTGTCATCTAGTTCCCACTAAGCTGAGGGAGCTTGAAAAGCGGTAGGTGAATGTATAAATGGGTCTATCTGAAATCTAAAAATCCCCTTCACAAAAGTACATCATGCATAACCATGGAGGACCAGTGTGAAATGGGTGAAGCAAATGAAAAAAATTAACAAATAGAAAACTCTTCTCTGAATCTCTGTCCTAAGCCTAAGTCAAAGAATACTCATAAGCAAGGGAATCCAAAGAGTAGTCAAAACCAAGTAAAAAGAGCTGAATAGATCATCTACTTCTATATACTCACTGCATTTTTTTTAACCTTTTTCCATAATGTTTGCCTACAGTTGCCAGCTGGGAAAAGCTGAATATTACTGTTCTATCTCCTGTAGTGTTTAATCAACCTCTCATGGGGGCATTTAGATGAGATTCTTCCTTGGCCAGGGACAGGGCCACAACCACACTGCCATGACCAGCTTGCTTCTGCCACTGGAATGAGAAGATAGCCCCCCTATTATATTTTGCCATCTTTCCCTCTCTTCCTTGAGTCTCTGTTGGGGGAGAAGAGAGATCTTCATGATCACCACAGACTTTCCCTTCCCAAATTCATACAAGGACAGGAAAACTGTTTGAAACAATCCTATAAATGCCTGAAAACCTGCTCATACATATACTTTCAGATGAGCACACTGGAACGCAGAAGGCATTAAGCACCAAAGCTATGACTGACACAACCTTGCCAGTGAAAAAGACAAAATCAGAAAAGAGGAAGGAAACGTCCTTTAACATTTTCCCACACGTGCTCACCACACTGCACTTATGTCTCACTCGCTCTTTAAAAAGGAGAGTTGCAGGTGCCAGACTTGCTGTCTGTCGCCTGTGCTATAGGAAAGGCCCTTAGAAATAGTCTCCTTTCACAAAGAAAAGTAAGCAGGACCCTGCTTTCACCAGTCTACCCACTCAGTTTGCTTTAAAACCCAGATGAGGCAAAGAGCAAAAAAGAAAGCATAAATTTTGAGTTGAGAGTGTCCCTTCATGCTGTAATATTATGCTTTAACATACCACTATGATATCCCTGTGAACCGTCCTACTAACAGGCAGACACAGGCTCTATTAAGCCTAATAAACTATTCCTCTTGTATTAATCAAACAGCTCACTTCAAAATTATAAAAAGAATTACGTAATACAAACAAGCTTGAAGGATAATACAAAAATAATTGTGATTACTGTGTTTCAGTGTATGTTTTTACCTATTACTCCAAGCCATTATTTTGTGAGACTACAGGCTGCTTACAAGCAATTTGATGTAGGCTCGTAAAGGCAGGTCCCTTAAAATTTTTGTTTTAAAGACAGCTATACCACTTATCTCAGAGGGGGGAAAACCCAGCATTCTGGTTTTGGGATTTTTTCCATAAATATATACATACATTTAGTAGCTGCTATTAGGAGTTATATCACAAGCCATAAGCAGTCCTGCTGAATCCAGAGCGAGCCTAAGTGAATTCAATACTGGCAAAAGGCTTACACTAGGCTGTTTGCCTCACAGGCAGAAGTCTACATCTAAAACTTACGCAGAGAAGGTCCGAAGCTGCGAAGAGGTTTGGAAACCTTTAGCAGGCGACACGTTAACCAAGCAATCCCTTCCATGATGAAGGCCAAAACATTTGTTTAGTTAATCTTCTCATTCAAAGTTAGGACAATATCATGAGTATCTTTCAGCTGAGATCTTCTAGAAAGTAACTGAGCCCCTCCTATTCTGTTTTCACCACACTTACAGTTACCAGATTTCAACAAACTGAGCATGTTGCATAACAAGTTGAGTCACGCTATTTCTTTTGAAAGCGATAAAGTAAACTTCACATTTATTCTTCATAGACACCTGTCACTAACCATTTAATCCAGGATTTTGACGGTATATTGGAACTCTTCCTCTCACTGCCACAGAGTTTTAAATCCAAAAATATTTAACACATTTCACTTGTTTATAAATTTCCACTGGGTACTGAGCTTTGCTCAACTTGAAAAGATGAAGAAATGCTAATTTTGACTATTGTTAGAAACAGACCAATAAAAGCACTAATAACTTGGAGCACTAACATTTCATCAAAGCTAATGCACTTTCTGAATTCATGGAAAAGAAGGATGAGATTTTGCTCTTGGAAGTCTTGAGTGAATTGGGGGACTTACTCTGAAAGATTTCACAACAAATGGCCTGATCGTTCAGAAGGGGGACACTGACATCGTCCTGAAAATCAACCCCCTTTAAAAGCTATCCAGCTGAGTAAACCATAATGAGGAACTTGTCATAATCCTTTTGAAAATTTAGCCTGCGATTCCTAACCCTACGTCCAGATCATCTAGTGTTACAATCCTGCAATCCCGACAGGCTACTGAAGCCGAGGGCGCTTGGCACCGTCTCGACAGCACTCAGCACTCCATGTGATCAAACCAGACAGCTAATACAGTTCAGGCTAATGCGCTGAATGAACATACAAACAAAACAGGCTGAGGCAGAGCTATTTTAAGACTCTTATTTAGAAAACCCATAAACCATCAACAAGAGGCTTTACAAATTATGTGTATTTTAGGAACGTGAATGGGTCAGAAAGAACACAGAACCAGGAAGAGGACTGTAGCTTCAAATGGGTAATGTTGCAGAAGGCGGGGTGAGGGGAAGATTATTTTAAAAAGCTATTTTAAGTTTGAGGAAAGGAGGAGAGCACCGAGTTATGGAGTAGACGAAACTGCATAGTGCTTTGAAAGGGAAGTCTTTGAAGTTTATACCTGAAAAGAGAATGCTGTGGTAAAGGCGTAACAGGGATTTTGGAAAAGATGGATAGTCCAGTTCTGGTCAGATCGAGCTGGCAGAGCAGCAAAATATGTAAGATGAAATACCAAAGCCTGAAGTTTGAAAAAGGACTAAAAAGAGAACAAGACTGAGAATGCAGGTAGTTTTGAAAGATAACAGAACAGACACATACCATGACAACATGCAAACAGTAACATCCTTGATATGAAGTCATGAATGCACAGCGTGATTTTCATGCAAGTAGCTAAAGAATTTTAAGTGGAATTTCTCAAAATAACACGAGACTTAATTATGAGGGAGATGGAGAAGAAAAGGCAAGAAATGAGTTTTTGAGGGCCAGGCAATCAGCAATGAGATACACCACCTGATATTTAAAGGGTGGAGAAATAGGAAAAATTCATGTAAACAATGCAAACAAAGCACATTTACACCAGTGACAGAGGGGATAAAGCACATGTATGACTAGAGCACAGCCAGATATTTTCTGATAAGAGTATTCTTTGGACTAAAACCATGACATATGATGGAACAAACTGGGAGATAAGTGACCAGCACACGTATTAAGTATGTTTGGTGAACTGACTCAGAGATAGGATGACTGTATTATTCTATAGTGGGATAAAGGAGGGCAGACAATATATTTGGGGGCAACGGAAGGGTGTAAGAACAGGTCTGCACTGGAAGCTGAAGTGTACAACGAGAAATAAAACATACCCTGAAAGACAAGGTATGAGAAGGCATACATGAGTAAAGAATATGTGAATGGAAGAAGAGCAGACCACTGATTAGTAACTTGATTATTATAGAACCATCTGAACGTACACAGACAAAACATATAGTGTGAAACTATGTAATTTCAGGCAGAAGAGTGACTAGTAGGTATAATGAAGTCATGTATTGAGTGTGTGAGTAAGTAGCTACAAACAAGTATTAGGGATATATGTTAAGAACAGGGGCAGGATAATTTAAGCCAGAGGAGTTATTTTGGTAGGTGTGAATGCCTTGACATAGTGAAAGGAAAGAAAAGGCTAGTAGAGATAGCTGGAAATGAGGCAGGCATACAGTACTAGAAAAGGGAAAAGTTAGAGCAACAGCATACAGGTTTATAATTTAAAGACGCGCTCTCATCTCCTACTTGTCTCAAGGATTACATGAAGAATGATGATACAGTGGCAGAGAGGCTGACAAGCCTTATTGTCTGCTCTACATCTAAGCGAACATATAGAACAAATGGAATGAGAAGAGAGGATGTTTGTATGTACAGGTAAAATTGCAAAGGCACACAAAAGTACGGGGCAGCAGTATATACAGGCATGCGTATTACTGGACTCCGGGGTGCAAAGGAAAGGTGGATGATGGTAACAGCGCGTACAAAGCAAAGAAGACAACGAAATGTGTACGTATACACGCAGGCAGGTGCGCAATTACAACCGCTGGGCCAGGAACCACGGAGCTCGGAGGCAGCGGGTGAAGCAGCAGGGGCACGGCGCTTCCTCGGCGCTGGTGGCACCGTCCCCCGGCAGCCCGCCCGAGCCAGGGGGCACCCGCAGGCGGGGGGAGGCCACCGCGGGCAGGCGGGCTGCGCGGCGGGGAAAATGGCAGGCAGCGCGCCTGTGCGCCGAGGCGATGCGGGCCCGCACCGGGGCGGCCGCACCGGAGGCGCTGCGGGCCGGGGAGCCCGGCGGGCGGCCCGGGGAGGCGGGAGCCCACCGCGGGACCGGGCACCTGCTCGTACGGGCTGCGGCGGGAGGCGGCAGCGGCGGGCGGAGGTGGGCAAGCGAAGCCCGTAGCGGCGGGAAGGGAAGGGCTGGGGCGCCCCTGCAGCCTCCCTCCCCGCGCCGAGGACACCTGCGGGGGGGACGAGGGTCGCCCCGGGCCCGCTCCACTCACCCTTCGCTGGACGTCTCCTCCTCGGCCATGGCGGCGGCGCGGCGGCCGGGAGCTGGCAGCGGAGGGGCGGCGGCGGCGGTCGGCAGCGCAGCGAGGGACAGCGCGACGGCGGCGGCACCAGCCATGGCGGGCTCCTCCTCCCGCCCGCCCGCCGCCTGCGTCATCCCCGCGGCGGCCGGCGGGGCTGGGGCTGGGCTGGGCAGGGGCGGTGCGGGGCGAGGCGAGGGGAAGGGAAGGTGGGCGCGGGTCAGGGTCCCCCCGGGAGGGGAGGGGGCCCCCGGCGCTGCCCAGCCGCCAGCGGCCTTGCTGGAGCAAGGCTGCCGGGATCCCGTTTGTAGGCCCCGCGTCCCCCGGCCTGCACCGCTACCTCGGGACCGGGCCGGGGGAGCCCGCCCGCGAAGCAGGGCTGCGAGTTGCCGGCCAGGCCGGGGTGCGGGTTGCCGGCCGGGGTGAGGGCTTGTCGGGGTTAGTGCCCTGTTGCGGGCAGCTGCATCGCCCTCGGGAGCGCCTCTGCCCCGTGAACCTCGCCGCCGGGGCACGGGGCCCGTGCAGGGCTGCTCAGGGAGCGCGCTTCCCGCTGTGTGACGGGCAGCCCCACGGCCGGGGACCCAGCACCGGGCAGCTGCGTACCGGCGGGGCAGCGAAGCCCCCGTGCCGGCAGACAGCTGACAAGGAAAGCGGGAGAGGGAGCAGAACCCAGACAAAAGTCTCGGCCCCTCCACGAACAGAGATCATTCGCCAGCTTGCTTAGCAGGGCCTGCAGAGACGGTAGTCAGCACTAGGCTTTCAGGTTGGTAGTTTGTGTTTGTTTTTACATGTAAGAAGCAAATTAGGAGCTCTAGTAACTTAAATATTAGGTGTCCCTAAGACGATTATGAGTAGAACACCCATTGCGATTTTCATTTTCAAGTGTTTTGAAAGACCTAAGTGCCGCCACGCCTATGGGGAGGAGAACGCTGGAGGAAAGAGATGTGCTTGTTTTAGACAGCATTTAGCCTGCCGACGTAGCTTGCATTATTATTCAGCTGCAGAAGAACTGCATTCGTATGGAAGAATCAACAAACCTTAACTGAAATAAAGCAGCAAGGTGCAGTGAGTGGAAGGAGTGGTGAGAAGTTTTTAAGTCTTGTGTTTCTTCTGAATCTTGCCACAGAGCTGAAGCACTTTAAAAAAAACAGATGGAAGGTTGATTACTGTTTCTTTTGGTTTCTGAAATCCTTTGATAAGAGGCATAAGGTTAATTTGGTAATAGCTGAAATTCTCAGCTAAAACCATTCTGCAATTTTAACAACTGATTGTTGAGATGACACAATCTTAGCTAAAGTTTGTTTGGCTGTGTCACAATGGTTTGGCAATGGGACATTTTTCTCTGGAAAGTGTATTTATTTTCTATTATTGCTCTGAAAGATTTTACTTACCAAAAATGTGGATATCTATGCGTGCAGAAGTATATGATCACTGGCACACTTTGCAATGATGGTCTCTAGAATTTGCAAACAGCCTGAAACAATAGCTCTGAATGCTATGATTTTTTTTGTCTTAATTTCAGTGGAATAGTAAGTTTAAAACCTCATAAGCAAGATTTATGCCCTACTACTGGAACACGCAAGTATTCAGACACAATTATCTCTGTGATTTTAATTCAGTGGTGCTCACACAAGCACTAATTGGTTACACTTGTTTAAGAATGCAAATGTACGAGTAGCCCACTCCCACTTAGCAGTCCCTCTTTCTCTTACTTTCTTAGCCTTTGATAGAAATGACTCAGTTTCTTTAGAGCTGATTTGATTATGTGGATAAATCAGCTGTACTTCTGTGCATGAAGAAATGTCTGCAGTAATGCTGATAGTCAGAAAGAAGAGGGTCATGCATCGGTTGGCTGATGTCGTGGTGTAAATGAATGAAGGACAGCTGTATCATAATGAGAAGAAAATAGTTCAGATGAGTTTTTCCATTTTTGTATTTCAGAGAACTTTCTGGACAGTGAAAATGTCTCTGACTCTAAGGGAATGGTCCCTGCTGCTGTTTAGTATCTCACTTCTCTGTGTTGGTTTTCAGTGGGACTTGCATCTGGCCTTCTTTATTGAATTAGTTTAATGTCTTTCTCTTTAATAAGAGGTTGCTATTATAAGCCAGAATTTTATCTTCAGATCCCATCATCTAACATATATAAGGCTAAAATAGAGACTTTCCTCTATTTATCACTGTGAGAGTGATAAAATTTGAAAAAAACAACAGCTGTCTGCTCACTTTGTTGTTATCCTTACAGCTCCCTTTGTTATACTTTTTTTCAGGGCAAACATCTTTTCCTGCTAGCATCAGAAAAAAAACAAGTTCCCTTTGCTGGGAAAAGAAAAGCAGTCCAGCTGACCTCACAAATCCTCCTTGTCCTGGACTGAGATAAAAAAAATCAATCTCCATGCTAGAGAAAAGACTCCAGATGATATTACAGAAGTTTGAGTGTCAAAGCCATCTTGCTTACTCTGGATTTCATATAATAACTTTGAGACTATCTATGTTAGAGGTCAGTTCACAGTAAGTATCATTGTTCTTAGCTTTTTAAGGTATGGGGTTGTACTATTGTCTATGTCAATATTCTTCAAATACACAGAATTTCTGTATTATATGTATTATGCTTGTGATCCTACTTTCGATCAAACAGAAGTAGCTACTTGTCAGCTAGAGCTTGTGACTTAATAAAGCATGAAAAGAGAGCAATAGTGTTTTATCACCCCCATTTTTTATAACAACCCACTTAGTAAGCTACTTCTCCAAACAAATGGCTTGCTAAAATCAGTCTGAGCAAAAACCGTAGAGAAGGCCGACCAGGCCAAGTATGTACAGACTGAGGGGAAAAGGTTGTTTATGCTTGTTAGTTATATGAAAGTGATAAAACCGGCAGCTTGATGGAAGGAGCATCATATAGTATGCCTATTTGGATTTAGTAGCAAAAGCTAAGATGGCATCCCAGCTCACGAATGAAGGGGCTCACATCAGTTGCATCTTTGCGGTGCTTCAGCAAGCATGTAGTTGACTACCATACAGCCTCTGCAGGCCCTTTGTTTCTTGCTTCCACAGAGCCTTTTCCTCTGAGTGTCTGCTCCACATGTTGTCTGTGTTTTAGTTCAGGCATAACTTCCAGGTGAAAATTTGAGCCTTGCATCTCAGGTAGCCCAGACTGAAAAGCAGAACCACCTTATTTTGATATTTTGTGGGGAATCAGGATAACAAGGAAAAAACAGAATAAAACTGATTGGTTTCTGCAAATTAACCTGTTCACGATGGCAAGAGGACCTTGAAGCCGTCATAGGATGTCCCTGGGAGCTCCTATCCATGCCTTGCTGTCACTGGAGGACTTAGCTTATCTGCCATGCTTCTTCAGGGGAGAAGCCTTATGTTTGTCAACTGCCTCAGGGATTGGAGCTGCAGGTGTTGGAGCTAGCTGTGGCTAAGCCTGAGCAGAAGCCCAAACAGTGCCAGAGGACTGAAGATTTCAGGATGTGTAAATGAGGAAGTCTGTCCAGAGTCCTGTCATCTGTGTTTCTCAGGGAAGAGCTCTTGGTGTTGCTGAGGTGGGGGAGGAATCCTGACATCAACTGAGCCTCTGCTGCCCGGTTCTGGACCTCGATATTATGGCAGTCTGGCAGCTAGATGTTTCGGCCCTGGATAAGTCAGTGAAGAAAGGAAAAGTAATAACCATGTCAGTCTTTGGTAGAGTCTGGAGATTCGTATTACTGGGCACTCTTAGACCCCAGTGGTCTACAGGGGCACTGCAGCCCACAGGCACCTTGTTCAACTTTTTAGCTGTCTTACTGCTTTGTAGACTCTGTCATACTGCTCCCCTGTCATACTGCTCCCCTGCAAAAAGTTTGAGACCAATGGCAGCATGCTTGTTATGTTCTCAGTGTGACTGCTCCATGTTATCCTGTCTCCTAGACATATCTGGGTGTGGGAAAGGAGTTTAAAATCAGTATAGGTTGACCAGGAAGTGTTCAACTACTTGGAGGTCCTCCTTCACGTGAATTTTGCCAACATCTTCCAACCAACATGTTTCTGCCTCTGGTGAGCATAAGGAGGATATTTCTACAGATGCCCAAAGTCTGGAAGCTGTGAGGGATGTTGGTGATATGGGAGACGCTTCTTGAAGCAAGAGTAGTGTTCTGCTGTGGTCCTTGTGCCTGAGGCCTGCATAGGGAAACAATCTGTCTCAGCCTCTTGTCCTTTCATTTTCTTGCTGTGCAGGAGGGCAAGCTTTCTTGTGTCCCTTCCAAGACTCACATCTGATCCTGCTCTGGGAGCAGGCTGGCTGTGTACTGGGAAACCTACGAAACTGTGGCCACGACTACGAGGGGATGGTCCTCAAATGAATGGATAGGGCAAATGAGTCTCTGTGAGTCTGGCATTTGAACAAAAGAGGTGCAGTTGGGGAGAGTTGTAAGAGAAGTTTTACTGGTTACTTCACCAGGGTCATGTCATGTAAGAAAAATAAATAGCAGTCCTGACTAAGTTGTGGTTTACGACATCTCGGAGCGGGTTTGCATTCAGAGCCCCTATAGCACCATTTTGAAACGGTGCCCACAGCAGTTGCGGTAGAAAGTTGTGTAACTGTGTGCAAGAGTCAGCTACGGGGAGGCCAAGAGAAGTTTAAGTGCTCCAAGAAGCAAGTGAGCTGCAAAGAGGGGTGCCTACATACATCTTTATTGATATATCAGTATCAGCAACAGCTGAGGCCATGATAGGCTGTGTTGCTGACCAGAACTTCCATCTTGTCATGCTCGGCTATTCCAGAGTACATGACTCACATGTGATTAACCTGAAATTCCCTCCTGGATACAGGAGTGGCTGGGGAGAGACAAGGTCTCATGTTTTCAGGTGGGTGGAAGCGTGCTCCCATCAAGGGTACCATGACTGTGTCTGCCTGGGTCATATGTGCGAGCTGTGAGAACCCATGTCGATGAGACACTCAGCTGCATGAGACGTTCAGCTGCATGAGACGGTGTGTAATCTAAGCAGTCTCCCTGTGCCACAACCTTCTGTTTTCCCTTCCTCAGCTGTGAATGTGAATACCTACATGAACACACAAGCTGGAGGCAGGTGAGACTTCCCAGGCTTTCTGGAGAAGTCCACACAGAGCAATGAGGCTATCTTAGTTTTGATTACAACCACTAAGAAGCAACTAGCTGAAAAGGTCAGGGTAAGCGTTAGATGAGACTGTCCATGGAAGAGCAGAGTGAGTTAGTGATCTGCAGGACCAGAACGAGGGATAGGATCAACATGAACCCCATGAAATTTAGGAAGGCAGCCTTAAGTGAACTCAGAGATGAGGAAGGCAGGGGTCCCCTGGGAGGCTTGTGTAACATGTAAATGGAAAAGAAAGAGTGAATTCACAGGAGTTGCTAATATTAAGAACACAAACACAGGTTTTCATTGTGAAGTGAAGTCAGCAACTGTAGTTAGGAAATCAGCTTGGCTAAATCACTCAAACTCAAGAAACAAACCTATAGGGAAGGAGAAAGGTTAGGCTGTTAGGGCTGAGAATAAAAGTGTAAGAGAAGCATTTAGGAACAAAATCATAAAGACACAAGCATGAAATGAAATGCAACTAGCAAGCAAAATAAAAAAACCATATCACTCCAGAAGCCCACTAATTGTATGAGGTAGAAGGGGTTCTCTAACTGTAAAGTGAGAAAACTAAAAGGTATCAGGAAGGCAGTACGTTCTAGACTTCACTACAAAAGATCAGTAAAATAAGGAAACTAATACATTAGCCTCAGTTAAGAAAAGCATAGAGTACTTAAGTCAGGTATTTTCAAACTGTCTTCAAGTCTTTCTTTAACTTTGTCCTAGTGTATTTAAAGATCTTGCTAACAGAATCTCAGTGTCAATACTCAATGTCTTTGAGAAGTTATGGATGTTAGGTAGGATAGAGGGAGGCTGTAAAGTGACAAGCATGGTGGAAGGGAGGGAGGAGAAAAAGGAAGTATGAAAATATGGATTAAGCAAATTAATTTCAATTTCTAGAAAAATAGTGAAACAAATAAATATATTTGTACATCCCTGAAAAATAACATAGAGATGAGTAACTGTCAGCAAGAAGTCATGTCTCAAAAATCTGATTGCCTTTATGACAGGATGACATATCTTGTGAATAGAGAAGAGCTATAGATGCGATATGTCTTGATTTTCAGGTAACTTTTCCTGTGATTCCCATAAGCAAATACGTTGATCTACAGCTAGGTGCGTGCAAAGCTTTTTGGAACACCAGAGTAACAGGGTGGCTCTCTTATCAAAATGGAAACGTGTATGAAGTTGGATTGCACAGATCCAGAATCTGGTGACCTGAGGAATGCTTATAAAAGGGAAAATGCTTATTGAATTCACATATGTATCAGACCGGGAAGGAGAAAGCATGCTGGAGGACAGGGACAGAATAAAAAATGGTCTTCAATTAGAAATACGAAAAAAATGGGGAGCTAGTCAACCAAAACAGCTGCAGACCTAGGCAGGATAATCAGCTGGTAGGGAAAACTGGTTAGGTAGCAGTTCTGTACAGTAGTAACTCAGGCTTTGAGTGGTTACAGACTGGGTGTAAGTCAACCATGGCTTGTTCTTGCAAAAAAGGATAAGCCTCCTGCTGGATGTATTATGAGGATTAGAGTTTGCAAGACTCGGCTTGCAAATGTTGCTTTGCTTAGCAGTTGTAAAACTAGTTTTGGATGTTGCATGTGAAGAAGGATGTGGACCACCTGTAGAGCAACCAGAATGTCAAGGGGCCTAGAGGAAATACTGAATTATTCCAGATTGGTTAATTAAGGAAGAATAAGATGAGTAGGAGATTGACAACAGTCCACAAATCTGTGAGAAGTTACTGATGAGATGGAAAGAACCTGTTTTCTATGTCCATCATGGGCAGAAATTGCAATGAGGATATTTTAGGTTAAATATTAGGACAAACGTTCTTCAAGGGTAGAGGTACTGGAAAAAAAGATTGCCAGTGGTATGGTCAGGGTGTGTCATTGGGGTCTTTAAGAACAGTCTACATACATATCTTACCCTCCATAAAGAGAAATTCAGTAGGTGTAGTAGAGCTGGCTGGAGGCAGGGAGGCTGTGAATATGACTTTCTGAGGACACTTCAGCCCTACATTTCTATTGTTGCTAATGTCACCAAGGCCAGCTGTGGCTATAGAATGGACTGGGGTGGGCAGGGATCACAGAATCATAGAATGGTTTGGGTTGGAAGGGACCTTGAAAGATCATCCAGTTCCACCCCCTCTGCCATGGGCACGGACATCTTTCACTAGATCAGCTTGCTCAAAGTCTGATTCAACCTGACCTTGAACACTTCTGGGGATGGGGCATCCACAACTTCTCTGGGCAGCCTGTTCCAGTGTCTCACCACCCTCATCATAAAAAATTTCTTCCTTATATCCAACCTAAATCTACCCTCTTTTAGTTTGAAACTTGTCCTATAACTACAGGCCTTGGTAAAAAGTGGATCCTGTCCACCAGTACACACATTGTCCCATCTCATGTCCTGGAATCCATGCCACTCCACTTGATACTAGTTGAAGGTTTCAACCCAAAAAAATTCTCCTCATAATCCTGCTCCTAGTTATGTTAATTTACCTATGAAACACAGTGCAACTTCTCTGGTGTAATCCTGACCTCATCCTAACCCTGTTGGTTATAAATAAAAACTTGTGCAATGTTTTGGAGTTTTCTTTTTACATAAACCTACATCTCTTTTTTTAACCTTAAAACATATGTTGTAACACACAAGTGGTCAACAATCTCCAAACCTCTGCCATGGGTAAATACAGGAAGTGTCTTGTGGATATTGTACTTCATATCTGGTAAGCTCCGAACTGAGAATTTCCAGTCATTAGTCTTGAGAAATAACTTCATACTGAAGGCTTTTTTTTTGTTAAAAATATGATTTTTAATACTTCTCTAAACTTGAAATAAAAGAATATATTCTTAATGTTTTCAACCAGATTCATAAAAATAGCTGGTTTTCCAGCCATGTTGAGTCCCAGTTATTTATGTATACAACACGAGTAAAGAATAATTACTTTTAATAGTAAAATATTTTGCTTTATATGTATGAAGACAATATTGAAAGCAATATTTAAAGTCAGTAAACATGTTTGGTTACAATTTTTTAATTGTTGTTTCTTCTTTTGTTCTCTTTTGATAATAAATAGTTAGGGCTCAATAAGGCAAAAAGAAATATTTGTTATTTACACTGATTCTAGCTGGTAGCAAATAGTAGTAGTAAGAAGTAGCAGCGTGGAAAATACTTCTCTCCTTGGAGTTTGGTCTTTTTGACATCAAGATCACTTTTGTAAGGCAATGTCAAGGTAAGTAATGGCTTAAACTCAGTTTAAAAGTACTTTTTTTTCCTTCTACTTTGTAGCCTCTGTTGCTGGCCAGATTCAGCCTTGCAAGTTTTTTTTAAAATTAGGGAATGCAGTGACAGAGAACCCAGTTATGTCTGTGGTGCACTGTTTTTATTTACAGGAATCGTACACAAAGTCCTATTTCCCTGAAAAGAGGAAGAGTAAAACAACGTGAGGCAGATTGTCTGCTTACAGTTTGTTCTTTTGACTTTCTCTTGGTGACATACAACTGTTGCTTCTCTTGCTCTCTGTGGCTTTTTTTCTGTTTGCTTGCTGGGTGCTGATGGCACACAGATACGCCCTGTCATTCCAAACAATACTCAACCTTTGCATTTTCAGTCAAACCACAGTGCTACCCTTTATACCACGTATCTTAGTTCCTACCCCAGCCTTGTCATGCTTGTCCAGATTTCAGCCAGTATTTTTTACTGTGTCAGTTCTTGATAAACAAAGGCAAATTTAGCATGATTAGATAATTGTGTTCTGCCCACTATTTTCAGCAGTGCCCACAGAGCAAAGTCAATGGCTACTCCCAGAGACAGCAAATATATGGAATGAGCTTATATTAAAAATTAAATATGTATTTATGTAATCTTAGTGTTCAAAGTGCTGCGGTATATCACAGTATGTTGCGGTATATTGTGTCTTTTTTCCTTCTGGATAAAAATATGCTATCACTTCTCAGGGAAAAGGGGTCTTTCTCCCACTGGTATTTCCCACAGGACTTCAGGAGAGGGCTGGTTTTGGAATTCCTGCTTCCCCCAGCAACAGAATGGTGCTGAACTGTTGCTGTGGGAGGCAGGGACCCCTGGAGCACAGCTCCTGCTGAGTCTTGGGCTAAGTAGGAGGAAAGGACGAGTGACCCTGCTGCTCACGGAGCCAGCCCTTTCCTTTCCTGGATGCTGTGAGTCTAACTAGGAAGTTCCAGCTGAGGTCCTAATTCAGCTGTCCCACAGCTGCTATCTATCGTGGCTGCATGATCTGCCTCTGTGTTGGGCAGGGAGTGCTCCTGGAGTTCAGAGCTTGGTCAAAGGTAGGAAAACCTGCAGTTCAGCAGGAGGAGAAACGGCTCCCGTGAACAGCAGAGCTGGTGCATCTGAAGTGGCAGAAACTCCGCTATTACAACAAATGCCATCCATGAGCGTTCAAGGATTTAACAAGACAGTCTCTGAAATGGAGTAAAAATCTTTTGGGGAGGAAGAGAGTATAATTTTTTTCCTAACTGGTTGTGGAACAGTTATTCTTTCAGTGTTACCACATCTGTGCCTCAAGACAGCTAGCTGTCACTCACATCTCCAGGTAAGCTCCTTGGTGAACAAGTTCTTGAGCTGAAGTGACTAGATCCAGATGGGATGCTAACAGCAGCTGTGGTCACACCTTTCCATTAAATCAAGCATATGATTCTGCCTGATGTAGGGGAGTTTTGTCATTGACCTAATTAGGATCAAAAGCAAACCCTAATGGCTGCCTGCAAGACCCTGTGATGTCAGTAAAAGTTTTGCCATTTCACTTTTGTACCAACTTCTTAACATGTGATGACTTCCATCTGCATGTGCACAGAGACCCAATCAACTAGAGCTCTTATCAAGCTTCTGGGATACAGCTGATCAAAAATAAAATACTGGACCAAAATCTGCTTTGAGTTAGTTTATGTTTCATACAAATTTAACTCCATTAATTGTCATGGAATTTCTTTTCAGTTGCACTGTGGCAACAAAGTGCAGAGCTTTTGCCTCAAATGTCTCCCAGCTTCAGAAAACGTTCTGAGCAGAAATCTTTTAATTTCTTTCATTTTTCTTGATGTTGAAGTTATTTCACTAACCCTTCTTTATCTTTGCTGCTGAATATACATTTGATTACTAAATTTAGTGCTTCTCTTCACATGACCTATTTCTTTTGAGTCTTAATGCTGTTGCTTGGATACGCTTCTCTCTTCTAAGTGAGGCACTTGGTTTCATCTTGCTTTTTTCTGTGCTTTGTGCAATACAAATGGATTGTTATTGAACATTTTTTCAGGTTTCTAAATGTATTTGGTTTGTCTGGCACCTTGGTTTCTGCAGAACTTTTGTCTTTGATTGCAGATCTGTGGTTTTATGTATAGTATATCCTGTGTAACATTGAATAGCTTGCTATTCTTGCTTTTCTTTATAATCAGTTACAAAAATGATACCATTATGCTGAGTAAAGGCCAATCACTACATAACTTACAGGAATACTAATATTTATAGATAAACAGGGAGATACTCAATTTCCTTTTTGTATGTGTGCTATAGCTGCAAGTTAATTCCTGGAGCACCTTACATGAATTCATCTTTTTGTTTTAGTCCTGGGCTAGTAAAAATATACAACAGGAATAAACAAAAGCATTTTAATTTGGGCTGAATTATTCTTACTCCTGGATGGAGTTTTGCTTATACTATTTTGAAAAAGTTACAGTAGACTAGAACAAGAAAATGTTGAAGGAAGGGTGGCAGAGACTTTCAGAGGCAGAGAATAGCTACCATGTGTGGAGAAGTTAAATAGGTTAGAATTCTTGGCCTAGAAGAGTGACGATGGAAAGCAGCACAAGAAAAATCTTTAAAGCAATGGATGGTGCGGAAAGGTAAACAAGGAGCAAGCATTCGCATAATCTCACAATACAAGAATTAGGAGCATTCTGTGAATCATATAACAGATGAAAAAAAAGGAAGTACTTTTTCACGTGACAGAAATAGTGGAATGTGATGCTGTTGGAGACTGAGGAGCAGGTACTATAAAAAAGGGAGTAGGTAAGGTAATGGAAGGTGTCTGTTGATTGCCATTGAAGATAGCGGCCAGATACAAACCCCATCTCAATCCTTTGGTCACTGATTGCTGGAAGCTGAAAAAATGTACAACAAGAAGGTTCACAGCATGTTGCTAGATTTTCGTATGGGCTGTATTCTGATTTATATAATGTGCTGTCCGGCCTATGCTGCTGCATCTTCGCTGCTGCTCGTAACTATGCTAACTGGATTAAAGATAGCACACATATAGCTCTCTATGCTACAGGCACATCTCGATTTTGCTGTGTCAGGTGTTTTGGACACATAGAGCAATTCTGAGAAGAAAGGGGAAACTTTCAAAGTTTATTCTTATCAAAACATTCCATATGCTTACTGGTATGTGGCTAAGTAATCACACTGATGTGAGTGTTTAATGCTGTGTATTTTCTTTGTAGGCACACCCAAACTTTCGGCTGGGGTAGTGTTAATTTTTTTTTTCCTAGTAGCTGGTATAGTGCTGTGTTTTGGATTTAGTATGAGAATAATGTTGATAATACACTGGTGTTTTAGTTGTTGCTAAGTAGTGCTTACACTAGTCAAGGACTTTTCAGCTTCCCCTGCCCCGCCAGCGAGTAACATATATAATCATGTTCTTGATGGGTAACTTCTTGTGTAAAGAACTGTTGGCTTTTGAGGCCGATGCAGAACACTGCTCTCTAAAGAAAAACAATAAAGTGCCCACCTAACCAGAGAACAAAAAGCTAAATAAGCTGCTTAAACATAGCTGTCTAGGACCATTTTAGTTGCTATGTGGTATAGCTCTCCTGTCCTCCAGCTGTTGCCTCAGAAAGCTGCAGATCTATCATCAGTCTTGTGGTGTATCTGCCAGCCCCCTGCAGATATCTTTGATACCCAAGAGTGTGTCAAGTGGCACTAGATGATGCCGATGATCCCTGTGAGTGGCAGCTGAAAGGTCACCCACGGGACTCACACTGACACTCCTTCAGGTAACAGAAGTGTGGAGGAATCTATCTGGGGAACCAATTCCTCACCTAGGTATGTCAGAGCACTGATGTACAGCCCCCAAAATATAAAAGTTTATACTTTAGTTACATGAGCTGAACTTAGTGAAATCAATACAAATAAATCACATTAAAAAAATCATGTATGTATGAATTGTGCAAGAGCAGATTCCACACTGCAGTACAGTACTGGGTACGCTGATTAAATTTTTACTTGATTTTGGTATCTAGCATGGAAGAAACTTTAATAAAGGTCAGTTAAATGCTAAGGTATTGTTTCTTCTGGTCTTTTAAGGAATTATCATTTCTTTAGCATTTTCCTCCTTATTCAAATATGTTCAGATGCTGTTGAAATTGTCCTGTACCAGTGTCCTGGTTTCAGCTGGGATAGAGTTAATTTTCTTCTTGGTAGCCGGTATGGGGCTGTGTTTTGGGTTTAGGATGAGAACAATGCATGTTTTGGTTCTTGCTAAGTAGTGCTAAGTAGTGCTAAACAGTCGCTAAGTAGCGCTTACACTGGTCAAGGACTTTTCAGCTTCCCATGCTCTGCCCAGTGCAAGGGGGGCTGGGAGGGGGCACAGCCAGGGGCGCTGACCCAGACTGGCCAAAGAGTTATTCCATGCCATATGATATCATGCTCAGTATATAAGCTGGAAGAAGAAGAAGGAAGGAGCGGGGGGGACATTCGGCGCAATGGCATTTGTCTTCCCAAGTAACCGTTACGCATGATGGAGCCCTGCTTTCCTGGGGATGGCTGAACACCTGCCTGCCTATGGGAAGTAGCGAATTAATTCCTTGTTTTGCTTTGTTTGCGTGCGCAGCTTTTGCTTTACCTATTTAACTGTTCTATTTTATTTTACTTCAATTATTAAACTGTTCTTATCTCAACCCACGAGTTCTCTCCCTTTTACCCTTCCGATTCTCTCCCCCATCCCACTGGGGGGGAGTGAGCGAGAGGCTGTGTGGTGCTTAGTTGCTGGCTGGGGTTAAACCACGACAACCAAACATACATTTAAAATAGCAAATAAATATATATGGCTTTTGAAATTAAAAAAACAAATTGGTGAACTAGCTTTATTACATTGCATCCCTCAGAGAGTTGAATAATGACACATAGTAAATAAATCAACAACTAAATGTTAACCCCATAACAAACAAATAGAAAAAAAATTAACGAAACCACCATTACAGATCGAGATTACAAAATCCAGGAAGATATTAATATCTAGAATAATCTGCAAAATGTCCATCAATCAAAAAATCATTAAAATAGTATTACACAAAAATACTACATCTTACAATAAGAGCTCTGCATTTTTTTAATCAATGTTAACACTTTTGGCAAACTTATCGTGTTGTTTTTCTTAGTACTTAATCACACAGCATTACGTCAGTCATACAACAAAATTCCAGGAGTATATTGAGACCTCCTGAAAGACCATTTAACTAAATGAGGCACAAATGTTGTCCGTTGAAGGCAAAATGCCTTTCACCTTTGAATCTTAAAGTCCTCTTTAAAAATGTCAGAAAGGGATGTGTGTTTGATTACTTTGCTAATGATTAAGGAAAAAATCCAATGTATCTGATAACTCAATATTGCTTCTTATTAACAGTTGCCTAAGCAAGGGATATGGAAAACCTAAGTATATTCACCACGTGTCTTTCTTCTGGCTAGATGATGCTGGCATCTCTAGTCTCACAGCATGCTATGTCAGTGTTGCCAACTGGATCGTTACCTTCAGTGTGAGGTACTGTAATTACATCATCTAATATTGCCAGTACTTATCCTAATTCTGCCATTTACCAGTCATCTCCCTGCTTTTAAGAATGTTAAATGCCCAGAATGTTCTAGATTGCAGTGTTTCAAACCTAGGTTAGTGTGAGTTTCAAACTTCTCTAAATTGATAAAGCTCTGCAGCTGCATACATTCTCAGTGGTTTCAGAGTACACAAACACATTAAGCAGGAACAGGCCCAGAATAGCCTGTTCTACCAGTTGTTGCACAGATCCATATTTCCAGACACACAAAGATCCTCATTTCCAGCAAGTCCTACCTATCTGGCATGTGGAGAACCATCTCTCTAAACACGGTTGTCATATACCACTAAGGGCAGCCTTTCAGCCCTTACCACCAGCCATTTGTAAGTGCCTGAGGGAGGGTCTTGACTGTGTGTGTTACTTGTGCGCTTACACCTGTCTGGTGACTACTTGTGGACACCTGAAACTACCTCACTTAGTCTGGAGATGGGATTTCAATTCAGACAAGCTGGCTCAGCTGGGACACAGGACCAGCCCTGCTTCTTACTCTCACTTTTGTTAGTAAGCTGCCAGCTTCAGAGTTTCAATGTAAATGAGTGCTGACAGCCACCCAGTATTTCCCAGCATTTCTAGAGTGTCCAGAAGAGCAGACAAGTTCTCTCACAGTTAAGTGAGAAAGAGTCATAGATACTGTTGCAGGTGTGGATTCAATAAAGCAATAGAGGATTTAATCCTCCCACACCTCAACATTAGCCTTCACCGCCTAGTTCCCTGCTGCAGTACAGTGTCATGGTAGGCACGTTTACCTGGCAGGCAGATAAACACCACGCAACCATTCACTCACTCCCCCTGCACTGGGATGGGAGAGAGAATTGGGGGAAAAAAAAAATTCATGGGTTGAGAGAAAGACAATTTAATAGGACAGAAAAGGAAGGGAAAATAATAATAATAATAATAATGATAAAAGAATATACAAAATAAGGGATGCACAATGCAATTGCTCACCACCTGCTGACCGATGCCCAGCCAGTTCCTGAGCAGCGGCCCTCTGGCCAGCTTTCCCCTCATTTATATACTGAGCATGACGTCATATGGTATGGAATAGCCCTTTGGCCAGTTGGGGTCAGCTGTCCTGGCTGTGCTCCCTCCCAGCTTCTTGTGCACCCCCAGCCTTCTCAGTCGGTAGAGCGTGAGAAGCTGAAAAGTGCTTGACTTCGTGTAAGCACTACTTAGCAACAACTAAAACATCAGTGTGTTATCAACATTATTCTCATACTGAATCCAAAACACAGCACTATACCAGCTGCTAGGAAGAAAATTAACTATCCCAGCTGAAACCAGGACATACAGGGAACTGGTGCTGTTAGTATAGCACTGTGGCTTCTCTCAGAGTCTTCAGTCCCATGTGCCTGGGAAGAAGCTGTGGCTGTCTCTAAGAGCCAAGAAAGGTACGTCGCTCTGCCTGTACTGCTGGTCCACACCGTCGTGTGTCCCAGCCCAGGGGGCCTGCCTACCTTATGTGACCTCTGGGGGAGTGTGTTCTTGCCACATGTAGCCCAACAAGGCCAGGGTGTGCACCTCCAATGCATGGCCCTACACAGAAGAGAGAAGCCTTCATCTGTCATCTTCATGTAGAGCCTCCATCTACCCCAGTACTGCAGTAACATATAAGGCATTTTGTTCCCATGAGCTCTAGGGCCTTACAGGCAGTACTAATGGGACTCACTGTGACTCACACACAGCTTTAAATACACCCACTCACACCCAGGCTGGACAAACTGAGATTGTCTTTACCCAGACACCTGTCACTCATTAAATCTGAAGTGAACGTAGACTCTTGGTTATATAACATAATATCAAAATACAATTGTATTTTTCCTGAAAAAGAAAGAAACCCCGAACGGAACTGTCATTCCATACTCTGTTTTCAGTACATAACTTCAGATCCCCCAGGAAAAAGATTTTTAAGGGCAATATTAATTGCTAATCTTTTCTTGACTTTCATTTGACTTGACATTTGATATTAAGAATGGAGAATCCTTTTTTAATTTAATGTTTTGCTTAGCTTATTTCACTGTAGTACTAGCATGAAGGAGCAGTCCCTTCTGTGGCTTAAAATGGGGCAGATAGATACTACATACACTCTTCTGCCATTCCATCTTGACAAACACTAGACATCTGCTTCAGGAGGAACTAAATGAGGAGAACAGAAATAGGATTCCTGTTTTCTACCACATTGCATTTCTAATTGCTGATTGGAGATGATTTTCACTAAAATAAAGACTTTTTAAAATTAGGTTTGATACATCTGAGTGTGCTTCAAATCAGATTATAGAATTATACACTACAGAAATAAAAGACAAATTCAATGACCTTGATAAAATCAAGGTTTTTTCTGTACAGACTTACAGTACTAAATTTTAAGTGGACCACTTGATACTAATAAAGATAATATTCTAGTCTCTAATTAGTTAGCATTTATAGAAAATTTCTTTAAATTTACAAACATTATGTCTCTGGTATTTCTGAATGTATGACTATAGCAGACAGGTCAGCTTAAACATTTTTTTCAGTTTCACTCAGTGCCTTGTGTTCCCCTGAACTGACAGAATATACCATATATCTTTATTACCCCATGCTCTGAACATTTGATGACAGCACTGGGACCCACGGGGACTCAGATGGTGAAAAACTGTACCAGATTTTGCATTCAAGGAACTAACTAGATACCAAAAGTACATGTTGAACTAGATCAGCACATGCAGCCTTTTAACAATAGCATATGCACACCTCCTTGTTCTGTCAGTACTTTGCTTGCTGGCCCTGTGGAAGAGATCATAGCAAAAGACCTTCTCTTTTGACTCATCCAATTTTTCTTTAATAGCTAGTATTACTTTAGTGATTGCTTTGCAGTATTTCACTGATTATTTCAAATGGTACTATTTTCATGAGTTCAATATTTTGTTCTTCGTGGTGTCTAAGGGGACAAGTTCCATAATTTTGCAAAGTCCAGTCTATTTTTATATTTATGTTTTGGTCAAAAAAGGAAGAGTGATTTATTCAAGGCTTGCCATTTTTATTTCTGTTTTGGAGTCTTGGATAAGTATATACCTGTATGCATCAATTGGGGGGTCATCTGAAAATGAAGGGGAAGCTACGTTTCTGAGTATGTAGATGTAATATGTAAACTAGACCGACATTGGTAGTAATGGCAAGCTTGGGCCCTTAGAAATAGCAATTAACAGAAATAGGATGTCTGTAGTTTAATGGATTTAACTAGTTTTGTCATTTTCCAAGCAATGGTGAGAACAGTCAAATGAACAGATGTACAATTCATATTAGGGCATAGTAAGTAAACAAAGAAATTATATACAGACTTGCAAATGTATCATACAACACAACAGTGTATACTGTATGAAAAGAAAACAGATCTGAGAGTCTTTAGTTTTAAAACTGTTGGACAGCTGTCAAATCTATGGTTGTTTTGCCAGCAGTATCCCAGTGCTACAGCCCTTGCCTAACTGGATAAGCCAATATATTTTCCTAGAGAAATCAATTTATGACAGTTTGAAGAATCAGCTAGAAAAACTTACACAACTCATCTTTTCATAATCAAGAGCTCCATAAAAGACCAGTTCCCAAGTTATGCTTCATGTTACTTAAAAGTAAAACAGACCATATAAAATAAAGATGTGGTATCTGCATTTTATATAGGTACTTTCAGGAACTTGTCTGTAAGAACACATGAAATATTTCATGAAGCACAATAAAAACCAGCATGTGCACATCCGGTGTAGTTTGGAATGGCTGATGGTATTCCTGCTCTCTGATTTTGGTTTGCCTTAAAGCCTCACGCTGTGATTGTCCAGCAGCTGAACAGCAGCTGAATTCAGGCACAAGGGGTGAAAGACAACTGAAATCATTAACTTCTTCAGCCCTCCTATGGCCATTCCCATTCATAATTCAGAGCCCTCGGAGTAGGACTGTAAGGGGATTTATCACGTTGCTATCTTCAGTGAGTGTTACTTTGAAGGTAGTGGCTGGAAGGACTTTTACTGAATACTAAATTCCCGAACTTGCCTCTCTCAAACCTTGGTTAAGCTCTTTCTGCTATGACCATAATTTAGCAGCCTAGTCAAGAGTTAGCATAATCTTCCTCCAGGCAGAGGTATTATTAAAACAGCTCTTTGAAAAACACAGTCTACTGAAAGGCTACATTAGATGATGCAGCTGGGGACCTCTGTGAGGCACAGCCCCAGTCACAGCATCATGGCTACTGATGAATCCAGTGTCGTGGTTTAACCCCAGTTGGCAACTAAGCACCACACAGCCGCTCGCTCACTCTGCCCCAGGTGGGATGGGGGAGAGAATCGGAGGAGTAAAAGTGAGAAAACTCATGGGTTGAGATAAAGACAGTTTAATAGGGAAAGCAAAAGCCACACGCACAAGCAAAGCAAGGAATCCATTCACTACTTCCCATTGGAAGGCAGGTGTTCAGCCATCCCCAGGAAAGCAGGGCTCCATCACGCGTAACGGTTACTTGGGAAGCCAAACGCCATCATACCGAATGTCCCCCCCTTCCTTCTTCTTCCCCCAGCTTATATACTGAGCATGATGTCATACGGTATGGCGTAGCCCTTTGGCCAGTCTGGGTCAGCTGTCCTGGCTGTGCTCCCTCCCAGCTTCTTGTGCACCTGACAGAGCACAGGCAGCTGAAGAGTCCTTGACTAGTGTAAACTCTACTCAGCAAGAACCAAAACATCACTGTGTCATCAACATTATTCTCATCCTAAATCCAGAACACAGCACTCTACTAGCTACTAAGAAGAAAATTAACTCTATCCCAGCTGAAACCAGGACATCCAGTCTGCGCATTTTGTTAAAATGTGTTAAATTCTGCTATCTAATAACTCATAGCAATTAACTAATTGTGCAGTACTGTTTCCAGCCATGGACTAACAAATAAACCAAGTGTGTTCTGCCCAGGTGCAATGAACTTTGAATCTTGATGACTTTTAATTCACTTCCTTTCAATTCATGTATAAATTATGATTAACATCTTATGCAGATGTTTTACCTTGTACCTGCTCCTTTGAGAGCGGTTTCTCTCACCTCTTCCAAGCTTAGGCAGGCTGATCCTCCTCTTCTTATGCTGTTTCGGTTTTGTTTGACAGGACAGGGTTTTCTGCTTTTTGATGACCTAATTTGGGAATAGATACCTGAGATAAGACTTCATGTTTCTAATCAGGTAGACACAGTGTGAAATGGAAGAGATGTATCTTCCTTGTACCCTATAGATTAAAACCGATCAGCTTCATTGCTCAGTGTTTATGAGTCAAAGCTTCCACAGTCTGACCCCAACAATGCTTGGACTGCCTGAACACGCTTACATGAAAATTCCTGGCACGATGTAAAAGTTGTGCCAGATGTGACTCAAAAAATATTTTCCCCTCTGCTTGCAGGAGGGTAAAAACATTTTAGTAATGTTTATTACACTGTTGGAAAGATCCTGTATAATCCTGTATAATCTGACCAAAAACACCACTGAAGATTGGTAAAATGTCACTATATCTTACTCTGACAAATAGATCAATTTAAATTCAATTAGAAAAAATTTAATGTAATTATCATATTAGCCTTAAACTTTAGATGTCTCATCATCCATTTTACACTCAAACCAATATGTCATTAGCTTGTGAATTAAAAGCATATTTTACTGTTAATTGCTCCTTACTTTTACAATAACACAATGTTCCAGTATGCTTCAAAACCTAGGTAAAGGTAAATCTTAAGAGAGTGATTACTATTATGTCTGACTTCAGATAAAAGCCAATATTAATCTCATTTATGTGACTATATAAAGTATGGTTGTCATACCATGCACGTGTCTATGTGCATTTGAATTAATAAGGTTTGTTGTATGGAAAGGTGCTTACCTTGTGCCAGCTCTTGATCTTATCTAGCCTTTCTCTGAGCTTATTTTAATCACTAAAATAGAACAAAGCAAAACCAGCCAAAAAGGGGTAGTTTTCTGTGGAGCTGGTAAATTGAATGGGCTCAGAGAAGGATCTGGTAAGTGCCAGAGTTGGTGCAAGTATGGGGCAGAGCCTTAGAGCTGGTAATGAGGGCACAGGGAGAAGGAAATGGTAATGGTGGACTGGGAGTGAGATCTCACTCTTTTAGTAGCAGTGAGATGCTGGATGGGCTCAGCTAGCCACTGAACTATACCCAAAATGTCAGCATAGTTTAATCCAGGTGTAAAAGAGAATTTCACTTCACAGTAGGTTAATGGCTTGTTAATTTAGTTAAGCACTATGGTAGTTATTAGTCCAGGGAGAAGAGGGTTAACCACTGAATAAAAAATTCCTCTGCTCTTGAAAATTTTGATGGATTCTTTTTTGTCTCTTTTTTTTCTGCCTTACTACAGCTCATCCATTATACTCTGGCTACAGTCTGCATTGTGACTGACAGAGACAGACCATGAAAATGCTGTAATCAGCTAACAGAATCACAAGATGACTACAGTCACAAATGGATACAAGCTTGGGATTTATATTTAGCTATAGTGATAGTGCAGCTTGCAGTTTAGGGTGGACATACCTGATCCATCGTTAAATTAGCTAATCCTGCTAATGGAAAATGTCTAGTCACTAGAACACTGTGCTTGGCACAAGGAAATTAACTTTTTGCCATCATGGTCAGACGGTTCCCACTGCACCAGCAGTGTACGCGTATGCAGATTACTCTGTAGACACATCCACCATCTACTTATGAATCCTATTTTCCTTTTGTGAACATGAGATTATGTGCTAACCTTTGTGCATGTTAGCAAAATGCAAACCTTTTAGAGTGTAACAGTTAAGAATTCATTGCATAGCAAGAATGTGACACCTAGTGGACAGACAACATTGAGGAAATGCAACGGTCCCATCAAGGAATATTGACATTCAATGACCCTATCCAGTAGAACAATGAATTGACACCAGAAAAGACATTGATCTTGAATGACTCTATGCACGGGGCCAAAATAATTGGATAATGGCAAGTCCCCATGGAAAGCTTGGAAGTGATGAAGGTGTCAGAGATTGTTTTAAAAGGATTTTTTGTAGACCACTGGCAGAATGAAGATGTCAGGCCAAGGCGTCCAGAGGGCTTCTAGAAGACAGAGACCAAAGCCCATGAAGACATTGTGAATACCCGTGAGATGCATTGGAAGTGGAGATGTGCAACATGCAAAGCACAAGAATAAAGTGTGTCTAAACCACCCCTTTTGTTAAACCCCTGTCTCTGTTACCCCCACGTTCTCTCTTCAGGAAGTGAGAGTTTTCACAGTCCGACTCAGTGGTGAATAACTATATGGTTAGGCCACTGGGAGCTGGACAAGACTGAGACACAGTTTAAGAAGTCTGACTAACACATTCTGCTCAAACTAGCTGATACAGACTGTGTCTGTCTGCTGCTCCCCACTGCAGCCTGTAGTACCTGAATTTCAAATATTCACATATCTCTGTTTTCTGGGGTGCCCTAGTCCCTCACTGCTTCATTGGCTATAAAGAATAGAAAAACTCATCACCAGAAACTGGTATTTTATACTGGCTACAGAATACAACCCAAACTTTTCACTGTAAAATTTACAAATTTTACATCTGTATGTATTTCCAAATATGCTGAAAAGTGCATGTTGAATAATAGCCAGATGCTAAAGGAAGGATAAAGCTTACCCTCTAGCAGTTGTGTTCTGTATGGGGTCTATACATTGGCTCTAAAAAACTGCTAACACTGGGGGCTTTTTCCTGTGGTCAGTTCCCAGTTCCAGTGGATAAGCCAAAATGAAGTTGCCTTGCTGCCAGCTGGTTTGCACCAGTCTTATCTTACCTGGTAAGCTGTTATGAATCCACTCTTAGTAGCTCAAAGCCATTTGCTCTTAGGCAATGTGGCGTGCGCCTACTTAGCATAAACCACAGAGGCAAACACTGTGCAACTCCCAGCCGGTGCCTTTCAAACTGCGAGGGCCAGCTTCTGTAATCATTCTAGATCTGTATGCACTGTTCACATCTGTGCGTTCACCCAATTTGCAAGAAACACTGAAGGCCCTAATATTGTCCAAAACAAAGAATATTTGGAAAACCTGGTTTAAAACGCCCTCCACAAGCCCAGTAAGGGAGCGTGCTTTGCTGGCCAGCCTCTTCTTCAGCCTTCCCTACTCCGCAGTCACTTTGCTCTTCTTAGCTACGAATGGACGTGTGGAATTATATGCTCTATAAAAATCTTGGTATCAAAATGCAAAAGTGTCCTCTTTTGCCTGTAGAAATTGATGGTTTGACATAAAACTAATCCAGCCGAAGCGCAAGGATTTTAGCTAAAGCTCCAGAAGGAGATTTGGCCTGACAGGGGACAGCACAGGAAGGGAAAGGTGCAAAAAATAAAAAAAAAGAGGATGAAGCGAGAGCTCACGGTCCATACTGGTGTTGATAAAACGCTGTAATAAAAGTATTTTAAAAGCATTATGGCACAAGGGACGGACGGACAGACGCCACGAACCGCCCCCGCCAGGCGACCCCAGCCCCGGCCGAGGGCCGAGGCCTCATCTCAGCCCTCCCGCGCTTGCCCCGTGAGCACGCGAACGGGGCGGGGCCGCACCGCCTCCGGCCAATGGGAGGAGGCGACCCGGCGGCGGCGGGCGAGGCCGGGGCCGGAGAGGCGTGGCCAGCGGCAGCCGGAGGGCGGTGGCGCGTTGGGCCGCCCCGGCGCCCCTCCTGCTAGCGGCCGCAGCCCGCCTCTGCAGCCCGCCTCCCGCCCGGCCCGGCCCGGCCCTGCCCTGCCCTGCGGATGTGGAGCCGGCAGCCGGCGGTGAGTGGGGAGTGGGCGGCCGTCGCCCAGCGGGAAGGGGCTCTCGCTGCCTGCGCCACGGCCGTGAGGGGAGGAGCTTCCCCCCTTCCCGCCCACCCCGCGCCTGCCCCGCCGTGGCGCGGAGCCAGCGCCGAGCCGCCCCTCACCGCCCAGGCACGCCCGCCTGGCGGCGTTCACTAGGACGGGGAGGATGGCGGGCCCGGGGGACTCTGGGCCGGGCCTGGCGCCGGCTCAGCTGCGGTGGGCTCCGGGGCGGCGGCAGGAGCGGCGCTCGCTGGCGGAGCGCGGCCTGGCGTGAGGGAGGGAGGGAGTGAGTCACCGGCCGGGCCTCTCTCCGCCCCGGCCGTCGGGTTGCTATAAAAGGCGAGGGAGGCGCAGCCAGGCGGCGGGAGGGCGCCGTCATGGGTCGCCCCAAAGCGGTCACGGCTGCCCGGGGACCACCCCTCGGCCCTGAAGGGTGCCCTGGCTCGGGGGCGGCCACCCGGCGGCTTCGTGGCTGGCAAGCGGGCTGTGGGGGTTAGGAGTCCTTTTGCCGCTGTTGCCCGCGCTTCTGGGTCCGTCATAAGTTAGGCTGTGCATGGGTGTGAAGGGAGAGGCCAAGTTGCGTCCCATAGGGTCCGTGCTAGGCATTGAACTAGCCGCTGCGTGGTATAGGAAATCACAAACGCAAGTTGGAAGAGTGCTTCAGCCCTGTTCTAGTTCTTAGTAATAAGCCTAAAAATAACAAATCTTACTTAGTCACTGCGCCAAGCACAATGATTCTGAACAAATGGTAGGAGCCAAGTTTTCCGAGTAGCATGCTGTTTATGCAAAGGCTGTTTTCAGAAGGTAACTTCTCTGAAGTAATATCATTAACTAGTAATATTTAATAATTATCTAGTGCTTTTCACTTTTTAAATTCTTCAGAAATTGCAACGTGCACAATGGGGCAGGCATGTTTTTTAAAAAATAAAACTGATCATGGAAAGTGATGCAATAAGGCGGAGTGACCCGTCGAGACAGTGTAGTCAATCATTGACAAGCACAGTTACAGTGCCTTATCCCTGATTATGTTTTCCTTTGATTCATTCTGCTTGTGCAGATTTGCATCTAAAATGTTTTTAAATACTTTAGTAACCTAGTGTATTTCTTTTAAAGACATGCCTGCTTGGGTTCAGAGCTGTAAATCTGAATGCTGCAGAATTGTGTGCATGTGAACTGGCAAGTGAAACTAACTGAAAACCCCATTGAAATTTGGCTTGAAAGCTTTTTTTTGCCAGTCAAAAGCAAATAGACTTGTTTATTATGATGTGCATATGTTTACAGTATCACTGCATTTTGTAGGATAATTTCTATGAAATACTGGAGATTGTGATTTCTCTGTGAATCACACAAGTATAACTGTCATAAAAGCTGAACTGCATCCTTGGAGCAACTTACTTAGAAATTCAGTAGTTTCAGCCTTTGAACAGAAGGAGGAAAACTGCTTAAAGACAGTGGGTAAAATCCTTTCTTCAGTGAAGTCAATAGCAAAAAAAACCCCAAACCCACCAAACTTTCCCTTCAGTTTTAAATTCAGTAAATTCAGTCTGTGATAGGTTTTTTGGTTGAGGTTTTTTATTTATTTATTTTTTTTAAACTGAATAGGTTAGTTACCAGATTTATCTTTTTATGTCAACACCTCGAAGTTGCTTTATGAAGCATGATACAATGATCTCTGTGGAATCATTTATATAAAAGTTGAAGGCACAATGTCAACAAGACTTAAGAGGAGCAGCTGAGGGAACTGGGGTTGTTTAGCTTGGAGAAAGGGAGGCTGAGGGGAGACCTTATCGCTCTCTACAGCTACCTGAAAGGAGGTTGTAGTGAGGTGGGGGTCAGTCTCTTCTCCCAGGTAAAAAGCGATAGGACAAGAGGAAACAGCCTCAAGTTGCACCATGGGAGGTTTAGGTTGGATATTAGGAAACATTTCTTCACCGAAGGGGTTGTCGGGCACTGGAACAGGCTGCCCAGGGAAGTGGTTGAGTCGCCATCCCTGGAGGTATTTAAAAGACGTATGGATGTGGTGCTTAGGGACATGGTTTAGTGGTGGGCTTGGCAGTGTTAGGTTAATGGTTGGACTTGATAATCTTAAGGGTCTTTTCCAACCTAAATGATTCTATGATTCTATAAAAGTTCACTTAGATCATTTAGATTATTTACATATAAAGCTATGCTGATGCTCAACACTTTGCAGCTGGACTTTGTCACAGAACACTTGGTTTATATCTTTCAACAAGTCATTTAAGTGCTTTGTGCTTAATTTGCCTATCTGTCCGATAGGTGTCCTGCTCACCTACCCAAGGTCGTATAAGTTTCCTTGGTTTGGTTAAAGCTTCACAAGATTAACTGAGAAAGTTCCTCCTTAAGCATATAATGTGTTTGCACACCCTTACCAGGAGAAGCTTATTGGTTTTAGATATTTGTTTGACTAATGTTCTGGCCTGTTAATGTTTTCGTTTGCTAACAAATACACTGTAGGAAGTTACAAGCTGTTGTTTTTGATGATAGTTTCGCCTTATTACTTTGTTTTAATTTATTTATTTGCTTTCTCATCACTACTATTTTTCTATACATAGCAACAACAATTTTCCTACTTAGAGAGTAGGACGTAAATGCCACTGAAGACTGGTAGCATCTTGCTGAGTGACAATTGGAGAGGTTACTCAAACTGCTCTTTTCGTTAGGTCCACAGAAATGAGCACCTGCCACTTTGCTAAGCACAGACATACATAATTCACTATAGTAAAGTTTTGTGTTTTTCAGATTGATACCAAATATTTTTTTAACACTGGCATTTTTGTTTTGTTTTTGTACTTAGCAAGCTCTCAAAAGATGGCAGAAAGCTGGTCTTTCTTGGATACTTTTGAGCCTGACTTCAGGCCTCTGGTAGTAATTGAGCTTGCAAAAGGCACCAGAGGGGAAACCATAGAATGGTTCACTAATCGAATTGTGGACAAAAAAACAAACGGAGGTGAGTACAGTATGATCTTCTGTAACACTTTGCAATCAAATTGGCTGTCACCATAATAAGAAGACATACAGAAAGTTAGTTTTCAGGTAATTTGTGGTTAGTTATTGTTTAGCCAATCACACTCCATTTTAAATTTTTGAAGTTGCTTAATTTTATGTAAGAGTTTCATGCCAGTGTCATGAAAATGTAATAACTGAACCCTGTTAACCCAGTTATTAATGAAAATATTGGCTTAAGGTCACAGGCCTGTTGAACTCTAGAATCCTTCCATTTTTGCAGTGAAACCTTGATAAACTGTCTTTCAGTGTAGTTTTGATAGTGGTTTTTATATTAATTGTCTAGAGCATGTTTCTCTTGTTGCTTATGAGAACATTGTAAGCCTTGCCAAAATGAAGACGCATCACATCTACTATCCTGTCCACAAGACTTGGTACCGTGTTGTAGAACGAAATTAAGTTAGCAGGAAGCAATTTAATCTTGATAAATTCATGTTGGATTTTAATTATCTTTTTGCTAGCTTGTAGGCTCTTACAAAGACAATATTTCATTACTTGTTTTAGTATACTACCAGGAATTGAAGTTAGGCTAATTAATTTTTAATTCCTTAGACTTTTTTTTTTTTTTACATTTTTTTAGAAAGGCATTATTTATGGCTATTGTAGCTTATAACTTATGGTCAGTAATATTTCCATGGCTATTGGATTTGTGACTACAGACTTGCTTTCAGGCCTCTGTTAGATAAGTCAGGGATGTTTCTATTTCAAAAGTCTAGTCTCCTTAAAACAAGTGGGACTGTTTGCAGAAGCACTGGTTGCTTACATGTGAGCATGACAGCAGTAGATCCAAACTGTCCCCGTTGTTCCAGTTCATTGTCTGTGAGTGCTTCCACAGAAACAGGGCTAAATCAGGGGGTGACCCTGCAAGGTTCTGAACACCGCACGTCAGGTGCTGTTGAAGCCTTAATTCTTTGTGCCCTTAAAAAGATGCAGCTTCAGCACTCCTGATAGCTAAGTCCAGCATAATGGATGCTAAAATACTAGGGTTTTGAGATGTAATTTTTATGTATTCTCTTTCTTACTTTGCCTTTCTTTACTTTAAAGGTGCGCAACTGCTGGTTAAACCATTGGTCACGGAAAATGGAAAAGAAAATATTTATCTAGTTGGAGCTTCCCACTTAAGGCTGTTGCTGGGAGCTGAAACTGTGGGTTTGGTGAAGGAATGTAATGATAACTCAATGAGAACTTTTACATATAGCAGTAGAAAAACTTTCAAAGATTTTGCAGGTAAGCAATTTTGAGGGGTCTTTGTCATTGCAAAGCTGTGGCTAAAGATTATGAGTAATTACACCATTAAATTTTTCAGTGTCTTTCTATTCCTTGGAATGGTAACAGGGAACAGAAATAGGAAGAGCAAGCCATGAAAAAAAATACTTATTTTTACCTCTGGAAATTCAGATCATATAATGAAATTAATTTTTCTTTTCTTTCACATGGCTTTCACTTTTTGCTTGTGTTTTATTTTATGCTTTTTTTATGCTCCAAAAAGTCTCTTATTTGTATGAAAGATTTTTGTTGCAAATAAGACAACAAAAAATAGTTGATAAACATGAGTGCAGGATTAACAATCAATGTTATGAATTAACATAGCAATTTAATTTCTGTGGGCCAGTTTTGAGGCTTATTATCTTATAATTAGCTGGAGAAAATAGAAACATTTTTCTCCATTATATTTACACATCAAACAGAATTAAATAATTAAATAACACTACAGAGCCATTCAATGGAATTTGGGCATGATTAGCGAAACCATTCCTTTTCCTCTTTTATTTTGAGGAGGTGCCAACACAATAACATTTTCTTTTAAATGTAGTACCTGTAAGGTATTTAACCCCCCCTACAGTGGCAGAACTCATTTTGCTCTCCAGGTAGATATTGGGAGTTCCATCTTAGTCTTGCTAGTACTTTTTATGTGCCTGTTTCAGTGATGCCTTTCACACATTTTCAGTATAATGGTTCTTGGGTCTGTCTGAAACAATAATAAAGTTGAGTTTTGTGGTTTGTTTGATGCCAGTTTATTCAACACTGCTGCTGCGTGTGATAACTGTTGCAGTGTCTTGTCTTTTGTGACCTTGCTTTCCTGAAATTAGGAAGCCTTGAGAAGAATTTTCAGTTGCAAAGGTGCCATTTCTGTTTCTTTCATGGGTTTACATTCTTAATGCTAATCTGACTGTCTCTAGTAGCAGCTGGAACTCCAACTACTGTAAATCTAAAAAATAATTTTTGCTGTATCTCCTGGCCTTTTTTCTTTTTTAAAACACTAATATAATTTTAGTTTTGTCCAGATCTGATCAGAGGATAAAATACTTGACCATGCTTAGATGAGGTGAAAAATGTGTCATCTACAAAAGAAAGCCTGCAGCCTGTGGTGTCTTACTAATATTTCTAGTTCTCCAAATTAACTGATACTATGTTCTTATTCTTTGTATTAGAGATTTATTGTTTTTTAGCTTCTTTCTTAGTATATTTAGGGCCATGCCTATAGTTTCTTATTCCTAAGGGGGGGGGAAAAATCAGTTGGTTGTTATCTCAATGAAATCAGATTCTTCTTCCTTGATGATAAACTGATGGGGTTGACAATAGGTTTGTTGCTGTAGCTCTTCAGAATTTGGGATTTTTGGAAAGGTTTCTTATTGTTTTACCTTATTTCTGTATTTTTATCAGAGCCAATTGTCTCAAGTGGGTTATCATTGTGTTATATGGGCAATAAAGAGCAAGATACTGTGATATTTGGTGTGAAATGCTTACTGAAAAGGAGATTTGTCCTGAAACCTTACTATTTTTCGTTATGAAAATACTTCATGAACTGTACAGCAGAAAGGGGTATGGAGATTCTGAGATTGGCAAATAGTGGATGCCTAAGTAAGAGTCTTTCAGCAGGGCAAGAGTGTGTAGTACTTGCTGGTATACTATCCTAGCCTTCAGCAATTGGTACTTCAGGGGGTACCTGTCTCTTGAGTGATTTGTTCTCTTAGTTCACCTGGGTAGTCAAAAACACAGTGGCCAACATGTGTCAGTTAGAGAAAACTTCTTCCCAAGATGTTTATTTTAAAAAGTGGAGTTTTTGCTAATGAATGTTGGTGGGCAGTAATCATCACTTTTTTTTTTTTTTTTGATTCTGGTCATTTTTGGTAGTTATTTGCTGCTAGGGTTGTCTTCCTATGCTGCACAATTTCATACTACCTTCTTTTTGATTTAGATGACAATCACAATTTCCTTACGGTGGCAGAATGTCAGTATATCATCAAACATGAACTTGAAAATTTGAGAGCTAAAGATGAAAAAATGATCCCTGGATATCCTCAGGCAAAGCTGTATCCAGGAAAATCAATTGGTAAGCAATGTATTTTGTTGCCTGTAACCCAGTGTGTTGATGTAGGATAGTGTTCGTGGTGAAAACCCCTTAATTTTCCTGCAGTGAAGAGAAATACTTTCAACATTAAAGTCCTACTATTTTTTGTCAACTTTGTTTTCTCACTGCTCTGCAATGATAGGACAAGAGGCAATGGATGCACAGTGCAACAGGAGAAATTCTGGATAGATATTAAGAAAATATTTTTTCACAGGGACGGTAATAAACATTGGAAGAGGGTTTTAGAGAGATTGTGGTAACACTGTCCTTGGGAGACTTTTAGATCTTGACTAGACAAGGCCCTGAGCAGCCTGATTTAAGCTGGACCTGCTTTGAGCAGGAAGTTGGACCAGGTGACTTCCAGAGGGCCTTCCAACCTGAGTCTTTCTGTGGGATTGAGACTCTGGCCTTATGTTCTTTTCAGCTGGATAATTTTCATGTATATTGATGTCACCCATTATTTTTATAATTAGTACCAAAAATATTTGTTTTCAAAAAATCACATAATTATATACTTGGGTTGTCTCTATATGAAAATACTGGAATGAGTAACAGTGTTCCAGAGCTATACATTTCACAATATGAAGGAAGGAAGTTTTATTTCATTCATTTGATTTCATTTATCCTCCTCTTTGCTTCAAGAGCTCTTCCTTTTCATGGGAGAAGGAAGCAAGGAGAGCTAGTGCTATTTTTATGGTAGCTGGAACTAGTTCATTGGCAGAGATGCTACAGTTTTTTAGGAGAGTTTATCTTTTAATATTTGTGTGTCCTTTTAATAACAGTGTCTTTATTCATTAATGTTGGTCATTGAAGAAACAGATCTGTGCATGTCAGTGGTTCAAAAAATGTAAATAAATGTAGATGTCAGATTAGTTTACATTGGTAATTTTTTGTATAGCTAAGGTATTTTTCTAGTTATGTCAAGTAGACGCTGATGGGAAATGGTAAAAAACTATCACACAACTTCCAGTGCCTCCCCTCTCCTGTTTTTGAATTTATCTTCTTTTTTAATATTTCTACAGTCGTAACTTCTGGAGCAGTTTGTTAATTGTTTATCAACACAGGTAGTATTGCTTTCCATAACAAAGTTAAATACAAGTTGTGGAATATTTGGTTTGTTTGCAATGAAGATGTGTTGTAATTTATGAATTAGTATCAATTGTTCATTCAAAAATGTTCTTAGTATCTTTCTCATAACTAATACAACAATGGGTCTTCAATTTACTGTTTTGTTTTTGCTATGCCAGTTTGATTCTTTATGCCTTTCTTTGCTCAAATGCAAGAGCAGACCTTTCCCCACAAAGCTACACATGGCATTTCAGTTCCGTAGCATTTTTTGTTATTCAAGCTGCAGCTGATCAAATTGCAAACCTATGGAATAGTTAATAGATGTAAGAAGGTTACTCTTTCTCTTCCAGTGGACAGCAGAGTCTTTGTAGAACTAGGCAGAACTGCTCTCTATAATGGATAATTTTTAACTGACATGCAGACATTTTATTTGTTTTTAGGTTTTAAATGCTAGATTTATTTCAAAGTAATTTTAGGCTTGCTAAGTACATAATGTAGCCTGTTTGCTTATATCAACTTCACTGTCCTTTGAAGGAGTAGTAGGTACTTTTTTTTTTTTTCTTTTCCTAGTGAGAAGATTATTGACTAGTGGTATTCTAGTTCAGATTTTCCCGCTGCATGATAGAGAAGAGTTGAAAAAGCTCTGTCACAGCTGGTATGGCCGAGTCAAAGTTGGCTATCAGCCTTTAGGTATGTGAACACTTACTCCACTACAAATAAAGTGCAGTGTTTCTTCTGGAGAAGTTTTCTCTTCTGTTTGTGTGAGAAGACCAAGGGTCTTTCCTAACTTCTACTCCAGCATTTAGCATCTATAAAAGTGAAACTCGTGTGTGAAAGGTAAGTATTGTACAAATATTGCTGAAGGGAATGTTTCAGCCTGGGTGTGCTATCTGACATGTTTAAGATTTCAATATACCTTTTCATCTATTCCTTTAGTTCCTTGAAGGCTGGCAAAGCACAATTGGTCCTTTTTGGCCCTGAGCAGGCTGAAACAAATTTGTTTCCCAGGTGTACATATACCAGTGAGAAGCCTCAGAAGTTAGGTGTCACTGACTGTTAAAGTTTGGTTTTATACCACATCTTCCATGCCATCCTAGCAATTCATTGATAGATTCAGTTTTTAAGAGTGCTAGTGGTTTGGGGGTTTTTTCCCCCCTCTGGATATCTGATGTTGATATGGTAAGTATTGAGATATTTGACTTCTCTACCATCTGAATATATGTATATATGTATATATGTTTGTGTGTGTGTATATAACATAAAAAAATTTCAAATGACTTTCTGAGTTTTTGAAATGTGGGAGAAGGAGGAACAAAAAAGCAATAATATTCATTGTGGTATTTAGAAAAAAAAATTGGGCCAAGGGATTAATGTAAAGTCAAGTTTGATATTATTGACATCTATGTTAAGTGTAGTCTTAATTGATTCATTTTTCTCTGCAGATGAGATACGCTGCTACTTCGGCGAAACCATTGCTCTCTACTTTGGCTTCTTAGAGTACTTCACATTTGCTTTGATTCCAATGGCTGTCATTGGGATTCCATATTATGTGTTTGCATGGGAAGACTATGACAAATATGTGATGTTTGCCACATTCAACCTGCTCTGGTCCACTGTGATACTGGAAGTTTGGAAGCGGATTTGCGCCATCATGACATACCGTTGGGGGACGCTGTTGATGAAACGACAGTTTGAAGAACCAAGACCAGGCTTCCATGGTGCCCTGGGTATCAATCCTGTCACTGGGAGGGAGGAACCAGTGTACTCAAGTATTAAGAGACAGATACGGATTTATTTGGTGTCCTTACCATTTGTGTGCCTTTGCCTCTACTTCTCACTGTACGTGATGATGATTTACTTTGACTTGGAACAGTGGGCTCTGGATTATCACAAAGAGAATGAGTCTAACTTCAGCAACTTGATGCTGTTTGTGCCCAGTATCATATATGCTGTTGTGATTGAAATTATGAACCGTATCTATCGGTATGCTGCCGAATTCTTAACATCATGGGGTAAGAAAGTTGTTTGTTTTTCCTTAAAGTTAGAATCTGAGATGTCTAGAATTTGTTTCTTTGTAGAATACGTTACTGTGAGTTCTTGTTCAACGAAATGCGAAAGAAATTTTCCCGAAGCAGATTTTTATTGTGGGGTAAAAGAGATGGCCGTTCTAACTTCTTACATTTATTTTGAGTGTTCTGAGACTGCAGTTTCATGTTTGGTTTAATTTGTTCTGAGCCTAGCATGCCATCAAAAGGGGTGATGCTGCCTTTGGTGCAGAAGTCCCCCTTCCCTGATTTAGCTCTTCGTTTGGCTTTATCAACCATAGAGCTGGGGAAAGTGGCAAGGTGAGGTCATGAGGACGGGAGCTCAGAGGTGAATGGCAGGAGGGACTGTCCTGGCAGCTTGCGTCCACAACCTGGGTTTGCTGAATACATCTTAGTCTACTGATGTATCTGTGCAGAGGACAGAGGCACTGAGATAATGGAACAAAATGTAAAAATATCAACTAAATGCCATATGAAAGTGTTTGTGTATGCTATATGTGTAACAAAGAGATTTCATATCCCTATCAAAATATTTTCCTCCGGGCACTCTCAGAAGAGGAGGAATGTTACAATAGATTGCCTTGTTTTCCCCGTGTGTGTGACTTATTTAACAGATTGGGCCTTATGTTTTGGAAGCTAACATAAGGATAGTGAAATGTTAGTGTTTATTTTGAATTTTAGCACGTCTACAGACAAGCGCAGTCAATTTCAGACAAAGTTAATAGATGAAGCTAATGGGAAGTTAAGTGGTTTGTGTGGCTCAATATGGCATACATTTAAAAGACAGAATCCAGGTTACTAAAGCTGGAGGCCCAGAACATTAACCTAACTAAGATTAAGCAAAAGGGAGAGTGATGCAGAAGACAGAATAAGAAGAGGTGTTGAAGTGGGGATTGGTCATGCATGCCAAAATGACTTGCTCAGCAAATTCAACTTGACAGCAGCAATAGTAAAAGCAAGCAATTTCTTGATTTGTTTATGACTGTTCAAGGGTTTTATTTAAATAATGACTTTTAAATTCATATCTAGGTTTCTACTGACTCTTTTGTTTCATTTTTTTCACTGTACTGCAAGAAAAAGTCTTTATGCAAAATGCCCAGTTGTGTTGATCAGGTAGACTAAAATGTCTTTTACAGGTAACCCAAGTTTTTTTTTAACCCAGATTGTTTTGGTTTTAAGCTGATGTTTCATATTTAGCAGCAACAGTATTTATGTAACTCACTACACTGACAGCTTGTACCTTTTCTGTGCTATCCAATGTGTTTATGCTGCCATGCTGTGAATAGGATGAAGAGCACATCTGGCTGTCCTACCTCCCGTCCCACCTGGCATATTTTCAGCAAAGATCTGACTTAAACAGCTAAACTAGCAAAGCATAGGAAACAATCTGGGGTATTTTTAAGCACATCTCTTGCACCCATTTATCACGAGAACTGATCAGTTAGTGGAAAAAGTAAAAAATGCATTCAGTCCCCCGAGTGCATCTTCCATGTGTCAGGCCCAAATTCGTGCTCTGTCAGAGTAGAACTCTGCTGTTCTGTCCTGAGCAAGGTCCATAGGTGATGGTCTCTCCTTTCAGCCTTGTTGTATGTTGCTCACGCTAGTGTGCTGCCTCCTCATTCAGTTACTGCTTAGCCAGGGCTTTAAAGGTACAATCTGACAAAATAGCAAAAAGAAATGGGAAATCTCCCATTCGCTTCCCTATCCTCCCCCTCTGGTAACCAGCCTTCCTCAAACATCAGCTTCTGACAGTTTATCTTGACTGAACTGAAAATTTTAATTTTAGAATGAGTAATGCATCAGTTGAACTTCATGTACTCTAGTCTTGCTTTAGAGCTTAGGGTCTGATCTAAATTCCCTGGAGATGGATGGCAGTATTTCACTGAGCATTTACTGGTTTTGAATAAAATCTGGTATTGTTATTTTTCATAATGTATTCCAATTAGTTTTGCATTTGTTTTCAGCCAAAGAAAAATCAATAACTAGGCACATTTTATTAAGTGTTAAGAATGATGGATGGTTTTTCTGTTATAAAACAGCTCTTCTGAGAAAGAAAGATGTAAAAGGAAAAACCTTTGCAGTAGAAAAAATACCGGATTTGTAGCTAAAAATATATATGTCAATACTGTGCATCAAATTAACTTTATAGGTTAAATGACGTACTGGTACAGTATAAATTCTTTTTGCCATAATGTGTTGAAGGAACTATTCCCCATAAACTATTAGTTAAGTAATTTTTTGGTGGAGGAAAAATGTCTGTTTACTCTTTGTATAACAATGTCTAATATATGGTAAGTGCTTCTGTGGTTTACTGATTAATAATTTTGTTGGTATTTTAGAAAATCACAGGCTGGAATCTTCATATCAAAATCATTTAATTCTGAAGGTTTTAGTGGTAAGTATGAAGCATAAGCAGCATTTAAGGTGATTTAAAAAAAGAACTTGTCATGTGTTCTATTAGTGCTTTCCTAGCATTACCTCACTGACCTACAGTTTTGTTCAAGGCCAAATACTCGCACAAATATCAGAGTAAACAGGATTTCTGTTGTGGTTGCAGTAACTGCTAGACTGTTTTAGATGCCTCTTTTTATAGTGGAGAGTTGCATTTTTATTTGTATTGATTTGTTCTTTCATTAGAATCCTGTAGATGTAAGTTTTTTTGTTAATTGATGTGGTCCTGTCTTCAACTGGGAACTATTCCTTTCACTTTTTGCAAGATTTTATAGTAAACCTGTATTTTAAAAAGTTCGTGTATTAACTGCCACCTGTACTAACATTCAGACAACTAGTCAGAGGAGGCTGGAGATATATATCCACCAGTCTGCTTCTATGCAGTTCATAGTATATACTGATCTATTTACTTTGTGGCTCTGAACAAGTAGCTTTTTTGTGTGTGTGTATGTATATATGTTTGGTAGCTCTTTTAGGTGTATATCCAGATTCAGCACTGATTCTAAGGAAGTGTACTGTAAATCTTGAATTCTCATGTAAGATGTTCAGTAAAAGCAGTTGTAAATATTGGCTGATTTTGAGACTTAATCTTCTTGTTTCCTTTTTGAGAAGATCATTCAGTTCTCTTCCAGAATTCCCTTATTTTCGCCCCTCAACTCAGCATGCTTTTTTATTTATTTTTTTTAACCTGGTTGTTATCCTTCTGGTACTGGTAACCTCTAGAACTAAAACTCTTGTACGTATCATTTATAGCTTTGTCTCTGCCTTTCTTAAAAAATAGCACCCTCTTTTTCCCCTGTAGGAAATTTATATAAAATAATAATAGAAAAAAAGTCAGATGTAGACTCCCCCAAGTTTTACTTTCAACCTATGAGTGGCTCTCTGCACTCCCCAATATTATCTATGTCATCCATGAGCTCCACCACTGACAGCAAGTAGGAAAAGTTTTCTCCTACTTCAGAGCTTGATTATGATTTTTCAGATACAATACTGTGATTATGTCTCATTTTAGAAGCAGGGAATATTTCTCTTAGTTGTAAAACCTCTTGAAGTGATTAAACATAAAGCTCAACTAACATATATTGAGGAACAGTTGCATGTATTGAGAGATATGTCATCCAATGCATATATTTTGATAAAGTATTTCTTTGAGGGGAAAAAAAATCATTGCCCTAAATTAAGATGAATACATCCCTTTTATTGCGTTACCTGTGGGGAAACTGCCAAAAGATGAAATTTAAGTAGAAGGTGATATGTTTTTAATGTCCACATTTCTTTGTATACCGTGCTTTAGGAAAGCATTAAGCTTGTCAAATGACAATCTGAGTAGGACCAACATTGAAAATGAGGCTTTTCTGACCAAAGTTTTAAAAATGGTAAAGAAAATTTTAATAGACATGGAAGCTGTTTAGTCAAAGTAACTGTTAAGTTAGATAATACTCTGCATTTGAACTTTTGCTTGAGTACTAATAACAAGTATTTTTAATTGCAGTTCAACTTCTTAAATTGTTTTGCATCTCTCTTCTACATTGCCTTTGTGCTGTTTGATATGAAGCTTTTGAGGCAGGTGAGTTCCAAGAACATCTTAAGAATGTTGATCAATCTGGGAAAATAAAGGATTGATTGAAATAGGACTTTAGTTTTTAATTGTGTTTCTAAAATATATATGAAATATATTCATTGTGGAGTTAATATTTTCTTACCAATCCAGCTTCCATGTTTCAGTTCCTCTAGCACAGTTGCAGAATCATAACAGAGTAGTGTAAGGCAATTCTTTCACTCCATATAAATGAGGAACTGTTTTCAAATAAATTGCTTATTTCCTCACACAGATGAGGCTGGAAAATTTTAATTTCCTTCTTTCCCTTTATATTAGAAAATGGTTTTCTCTGTACTTTTCTTAATGAGAGACTCTTGAGGATAGGAGAATGATTACGTTTATGACTACAATGAGGAGCTGGGAATAAATAAAAGCAAAAATAATGTGTAGTTGGTATTTGAAATCAGCTTTCTGTTGTTAACATCTTTTGAACACAAATGTATGAAAATCAGGTATAAGGAAAATATCTTTGCTCTAAATATAGTGAACAAAAGAACAAGAACGTCAACTTAAGAACTCTGTTCCTCTAAGGAGATCTCTAGCAAAACACTTGACAGATCTATACCAGACATGACATTCATGACATTTCCTATACTTTAAGGTAAAAAGCAAGAAGAAAAAAAAATGGAAAAAAGTTTATTGTTTAGCTCTGTTATTGGTGTTGGTGTAGGTTAAGTGTGTATCTTTACCCTTCATTGGACTTTGTGTACTGTGTCTAAGATACATCAGATCCACAAAATATTTAGACATCTAACTCCTATTTTTGTCCTTTTCAGCACATAGCAAAGAATGGGAGCTAGAGCAGCTATACTTTTCATATGCTATTGCTAGTTTTGTTAGGCTGGCCTTCTTTTGTCATAGTATAATAACTTAGAGTATTACTAGAACACACAGAATTGGAAATCATGGGTTCATCACAGATCTATTAATTCTTTTTTTTTTTTTTTTTTAACTTAAGAGCTTGGCCACTTTGCTGATAACTTCGCAGATCCTTAATCAGTTTGCAGAATCCGTGCTTCCTTACTGGCTCCAAAAGAGACATAAGAAGAGGATGAAGAAACACATGAGTTCTCTGAAAACAGATACGGACCTGTCATTAGTCGAACAAGTCAACTTGGAGAAAGAAATGGGCACCTATTTTGTATGTTTTACTACTGTAAAAGGGTTAAAAGTTTTCTGGGCTGTCGTTGACAGAGACATCAGCCAGTGCAACCTAAAATATTCCTGGCTGTCTGGCCTAGCAGCTTATTTCCAGCTTCATCAATTTTGCTGGTAGTGTTTATACAGCTATATGGTGCACTGGATCAAGAAACTGATACAGTGCAGCATCCCAGTTAGACCAGCATGAAGGGGTAGGAATGAACAGCTGAATCTGGAGCTACCTAACCCTGTATCACTGGAAGAAGTATTTGTGTAATATGTGGTTCATCTCCAAAGCTAGCCTGGAGGCTACCAGGATGAGTAGCCTGTCATAGGGAAGGGGGAGGCTGTTTCTGTTTTCGTTTGTTTTTGCAATGATACGAGTTTAAACTGTCAATTAAACTATAGCCAGAGAGTGCCCTCTTGTCTGGGTGGGGCCAGAAATGGAGAGGGCAGGAGAGACCAACTCTTCAAACCAATACTACTGCTGGAAGCTCTTGCTTCTTGAAACTACAGCTTCGGCATTCTTCATCTTCCTAGTTCCGTTCCGGTCCACCTCCTACCCAATGCAATTTTTAATTGGGTTTAACAGACTTTGTGCAATTAATTTCTTGCAGTTCTAAAGGAATTGACAAAGTAGACATTAGTGTGTATGTTAAGGCCTTACAGACTGGCTGACAACTTGCTTGATCAGACACTGCAAGCATAGTCACAAGAGGCTTAATACTGTATGATTTATACTTTTGCAGAGTAAGAATTATATGTAGATAGTGTACCTTTTATGTAAAAGGTAGAGAATAGCAGTTTGAAATTTGGTATTAATACCGTATCAGATTTCTCTCTTCCTGCATAAAGTGCCATGAAATGGGAAGAGGAAAAAGAAATACTACCTTTGCAATTGAAAAACTATGCAAACGTTAATACTTAGATTCCTCTGGGAAGGTTGGTGTTTCCCACATTTTATATGAGGAGAGATAGATTTAGAGAGCGTGGCTATCTTACAATAGAGAACACAGGAGAAGTCCCCAAGTTAGTGTCTGTCTGACCTGGTGAATCAGCATGGTCCAGCACTCTGCCTGTGAACAGACGAGCACAGCTCCAAAAGCTGTGTATCGCCATCAGGTGTTGATCTGCCTTACCAAATGAGCTCTACCTTTTAGACCTGAGCTGAGTTCTGGTTCTCAGCTGGCACGTACAAAGCCAGTGTGGTGTCTTTGAATCACGTTGCCCAGTGCTTCTTGTGCAGAGCTGGATCAAATGTATCTGCACCTGTTGTGTCGTTCTGCCCTGAATAATTTTCTGTGGGGACTGAACAGGTCAATTGTAGAGTTATGACTTTGCCTTGGAGGTATCCACTGCTAGCCTCAGTTTCAGTTCAAGGTACTGTGTACTCAAGGCCTTACTTTTATTTTCAATCCAAAGATTTAAATTGTGCTGTGCTTGTGAATACACAATATTAGACCATTGATTTGTTTGCAAGCAGTGAGCTGTCAGCAGGCAAGACTATTTCTAAAATCAAATCTGTCACAAGGGGGAAGCATTTGACTGTGTTTAGTAACTGAGGAGTTTAGCCGGAGTCTTGACAGAATTCGGCATTTCAGCCTCTTCTCTTTTCCTTCCTTCACTGAATCTGTAACATTTAATTCTCTTTTTTGTTTGTCCTCTTTCTCTCTCACTTTTCAAATCTCCAGCCCTTAACGCAGTTTAAGATGTAAAAACATCCTGCAGTCATTTTTTAAATTATTTTTTTTAATTTCTGCTTGTCTCCTCTAATTCATTTTCTCCCTGAATTTCTTTGATGATTCTGTTTCCTTGATGCCATAGTTTATGTGTTGCTTCTGCGGCTGACAATGGCACACTTTGAAATTTCCTTAACATCTTATCAGACTCCTCTCTTCCTGCTCAAAGTGTCATAAATTGAGTAGGAGAAAAGGAAATACTCCTTTTCTTTTCATACTCTACTGTTCTAAAAGTCCATAGGTACTGGACAAGGAAATGAGAAGAAAGGTGTGAGGAAGGAGTGGGAATAGTGTGCAGTTACCAGAAGGAGGAGTACAAAGGGAAACGTTGCTCCCTGCCTGCAGGGCAGGCTGGGAAAGTGATAGCAGGGACAGATATGTGACTGCCACTCCTGTGAGTGATCCTGCACAAATGTCCCACTTTAGTAAAGTTCAGAGTTTGTACAAAACATTTCTGTGGAAAAATCTCAATGGTTTTAAAAGTTAGGTAGCTCCTCAGGGTCTGGCCTGCTTATCAGTTTGTCAGACCCAGCTATACTACACAACTTAAAAATGAGCTCAAGTGAAGAATGCAGCTAATGACCATCCCATGTTGATTTCTGAGCTTGCAGGCTTCTACTGGCTCTCTCTCTTAGCTAGAAAAAAAGCACTAGGTGCTGGAGAGGCAGTCAGTTTAACAGCTATAACCAGCAAAAAAAAGATTAGAGAACCATGTGTCTGATGTATGGAGCCAAAACCAATTTTACTTGGTTCTTGTAATAATCTCAGTTATTGTCAAGTCTTTATTTTTAATATCTCATTTTTGAGAGAGAGGAAAATGTGTGGGTCTGGGCGAATACAATATAGCTAGATCCTAGTTTAACTTCTTCATGGTATTTCACCATCCTTTGTTCAGCGAGCACCTTTTCTTTAAAAACGAGTTGGTTTTGTTCTTCACTTCCATAAATAACTGCTGCAATTATAGAAAACTATTAGTTTTGTAGTATTAATAATATGCAAATAACCTACATGTGAATACTTAGTCAGTTTTTAAGTACCCATGTCCTTGGTTTAAAGATCAGGTGATAGATGTGTTGCGCATTTGCCAAAATAGGGCTTTTTGTTTGCATTAATTGTTCCTTTCAGATGTCAGTGCTGCATTCTGTCATTTCAGCCTGGGCCACTAATTCTGACTTACCTGTTTTGAAATAAAAAAGCAGAAATACCAGAGAAGAGTTGCCTATCTACCAACCTATCTTTCTGGTTAGGTCTTTCATGGACAGTCTGAAATACGAGGACTTATTCTTGTCACAGTGCCCTTACGAGAATGTTCTGCCAGTTTAAATGCATGATGCTGTTTTCCTATCCCCCACTGTTCCTTCTGTAACTGTTTCCCTGAGGTAGTCAGGAACTTGAATGGGATGAATGTGTTCATACAATTACTTCATGTAATAAGGATGATAAGTGTGACTGTTGCAGAGAATGCATTAGGCAAAAGGAAAAACCTTCGCCTCCTCTGTATTAAGAAGTTTTGAGTAATTGAATAATTCCAAATTAACTAGATATATTTTTTTTGTTTTTGTTTTCTACCACTGGTCAGTCCCAAATAACTGATTTGGGATGAGGAAGCGTGTTTACAACTGTATTGTTAGTTCTGTGTTTCTTCATGTATTTTTTGTGGGTTAAAGTTGTTCTTATTTTTGCTCTGTTTTTCAGGGTACTTTTGATGATTACCTGGAGTTGTTCTTACAGTTTGGCTATGTGAGTCTTTTCTCATGTGTTTATCCGCTGGCAGCCGTCTTTGCAGTGTTAAACAACATCACAGAGATATATTCTGATGCCTTAAAGATGTGTAGAGTTTACAAGCGGCCATTTGCAGAACCCACAGCAAATATTGGTGTTTGGCAGGTAATTTTTGTGTGTTTCTTTTCCTATTCATTTGTTTTAAAAGAGATTGCAACAAATGTATGTAAGCTGTGTGTTTGACCCATCAGCTGCTTTTAAAGATTAGTAGGTACTTTGTTCTTCAATGCCTTAGGATACTATCTATGCAACTATAGTGTTTTTTGTAGGGTTTTTGATCGCATGTCTTTCAGTTGCCTTTGAAGAGAAAACAAATCCTTCCTTTAATCCTTGTATATGTATGTATTGTTGTCCTGTTGCAACTGCAACAAAGCAAAGCTGCCAGATACTGCCTGGTACTCTTTACAGCCAACATATTTTAGAAATGGTAACATCTGATGCAATCTCAGAAGCATGGAGCTCAGCAAAGGTTTAAAAAAAAAAATTAAGAATGATAGGTGAGTACTTGGATTCCTAAGCCATGCTTGGCTGTGTGCCCTTGTGATTACTGGTACTCAAGCTGACTAATTTTAAAATAACCTGCATCTGTGAGCAGGACCTTTCTGCACAACCCGAACATTGTAGTCTACCTAAACAATTTCATGCTAGTAGTACTGGATTAAGGATTTTCTGTCCTCAGTTATTTGCCCATGCAATCATGCTAACACCAGCTAGTTTGGAGCCTGCTGAGTACACTGCATCAGTGAACTGATTCTGACTAAAAATAACCCTGTAAAACTCCTCCAAAACCAGAGTTTTTTCTGAAGAGAAAGAAGGCTATTAAGTTGCATCCAGAGACTTTACGATTCTGTAACAGCAGTGCCTGATAAGGAGTGTGAAGTAGTTGGAGGAAATTCCTCAGGAATGATCCATATTCTAGTTTTATTTAACAACTTGTCTCCATGACGTATCATTAGAAAAATGGCACAATAAACTAGTGCATTGTTTAATTTGGAGGGGTTGTAAATGTTGGTACGAAATGAAACAAATGAAAGGTGAGAGATGAAATCAGGAAACCTCGAATGAAACATACTGTAAAAACATGCAAATCAAGTATTCTGAGCGATGTTCATTAGACACGTATATAGCTATTAATGAAGTAGACTTATAGGAGAAGTCTTTTAATATTAAGTCATTAAAATGTGTGAATTATAATCTGATTGTGTTTTAACGTCTGATGCATTTTCTCAGTCCAAATCTATGCTACCAATATCTTGATGACATAGATGCATTGACCAGTGGTGTGACCACCAGTTAAATGAGGCTGTGGTCATAAGTCCCAAGTGTAACTGCAGGTATATTAATAGCATTTGGTTTTGCTAGAATAGTTTGTTTCAATCTAGGGAGTAGGCTGAAAAACCATAACACTAATGGTACAGTTGTGTTGGGTTTTTTATAGTGTAGGTTTTTCACTAATAGTAGAAATACATTTGCTTTGTGAATTAAAAATAATGACTTAAAAATTTAGTTATCTATTTCATGAAGGAAGTTAGAGCATTGGCTGAAAGATTTCTGTTAAAGGAATACTGGAATTATTTTATCAGGTGAGCTGATTCACCAGCTTGTTGTCAAGGAGAAAGTTACTTCTGCTAATTCAGTGTGATAATTGCTACAATTTAATGTCAGTCTTTCTCATTCCAGAGAGGACCTTGGAATAAGTAACCATTATATCGCAAAAGTAATTGTCATGCTGTAGTAATATTTTCAGGCATTTTGTGGGAGCTCTGTAGGCAAGAACTTCTTAGACTTGTGCAATTGCATGTGTTTAAATGTAAATCTTTCTTTCAACAAATTTCAGCTTGTATTAAGAAAGGCTTTCTGAACCATCCTTACATTTTCCTATTACTTAACATTCGTAGAAAACCTCCAAAAACAGTGTGTTGGGACTATTAGTTCCTCTAGGAATTTTACATTTTTTCCCTTTATCCTGAAAGAAATTTGTATTTGGGAGTACAACTGTACATGAGTGCATAATCTTTTATGTGTTCAGATTATGAGTCATGAAGATACCAGGGATAAGGCTGCTTTCCTGTCCACTTTTTTCCTGTAGGATTATTCCAAATTTTTCAGGAGGTGACTTGGCATTACCTACATCTAGGATGTTAGTGCTCTGTAAATAACTTCTCAAGGTCTTTACCGTACTATGGAATTGTGGAAGAATAGCGTTTAACTTCTTCACAGCAAACACACATATACACACGCAAAGAGAAATCAAATTAGAGGAAAATTCAGGGGTCCCAGATGGTCTTTGTGGTATTGCAAACCTTATTGTGTTCTTGTGCTTGCCTGTTCTTAAAGCTGATGAAGTCTGGACTGCTTGCCAGACAAGTCTTATGTCGTAGAATTCAAAAGATGAAAGAAAATAAAAAGTTAAAATAATGGGTCTTCTGAGGATTTAATGAAGAGACAGGTATTGTCCAGAGCAATTTGGTAAATTAGAGATAATGGTCATAACTATAAATATATTTGTGTTTTATTTCAGTTGGCTTTTGAAACTATGAGTGTAATATCAGTAGTCACTAATTGCATACTGATTGGAATGTCTCCACAAGTGAATGCCCTTTTTCCAGACTCAAAAATGGACCTTGTTCTGACTGTGGCATTGGTAGAGGTAAGTCTGCCTTCAGACAGTGCATGGTTTTTTTTTTGTAGCAAATAACATGAACGACAGTGGAAGTAATACCAGGAAGTAGATTTTTTTTTTCTATATATATTAAAAGGAAATAAAGATTTCCCTACCAAACAAGTGTTTCAAAGTCTTGCTTTTTGATTTCTTTCTTTTTTTTTTTTTTTCCCCTCTGTGTTTTCATGTACTGTGAATGCATGTGTGGCAACACCACCATACTTTTCCATACATTCACAAGATACTGTGTATTTATTGCTTCATGTATTTCAAGAATTTAATAGTGCTATTTCAAGAAGGAAAACAACCATATTTTTGTGAACTGGATGTTTCTCTACTTGGTTTGTGACCCCAGCGTATCTTATAAAGACTTCCTACATAATCTTTATGGATGTTTCCTTTAAGCCGTATCTGAAACAAGTATGTATGATGACTATAAATACTAGTGATTGTAACACCAGTTGGGTTTCATCTTTTCCTAATTCTATGTAGGAAACATTTGAGTGTTATTGCTTTTCAGGCAAGGAGGGATGACTATGGGCATCTTGTATAATAACTGAGATTGCAGGACTTTGCCTTGATGTATCTTTCTTGTGGAGCTTTCTTATATTGCATTGCCTTGACTTTCAAAATTATGCTATTTTAGCTTTTAGGAATTGAATTACTTTTTTTGTGGCAAAAAGTCTGGATTGTCTATGTGTAGTTGTTAAATTGCATCACCTTACGGAGGTGCAGCAGGAGCACATACTTTGTTGGTTTTACAGGTGTTATGGGTTATGCAATGAATTATGAGCTTGCTTTGAGTTTTATTTCCCAAGCCTTAAGGTTTGCAGAGTGTCAACTGGTTTACTGAAGTTCGAGTCTACAGACAGCCTGATGTATTCTTCTGTTATGCATGTGTGAACATTTTCATTAACCTCAGTCAGGTATTTTAATATAAAACTAATTTGGCAATTTAAATTTAATGCTGTAGCTCATTACTGGACAACATATCCAGAGAGATCACATTATGAAAACTGTATGACTAAATGTAAGCAGTATGGATTTATGGCAGCTTAAAGAGATGGGGCTATTTTTGCCATTGCTTCCTGGGTATTTATTCCCATCTTATCTGTTTTAATTTGTGAAGGTGGCTACATGGTCTCTAGGCAGGCCTCTGTTTCTTGGTAAGCCATAGGAGAATACCAGTATTTTTCTCTCTAAATTTAAATTCTGCTTATGTGCAATCCTTTAGATGACAGGAATTGCAGCATGGTAATTAGGTAGCTCTTGGAATTCCTTTTTAACAGTGTGTCTCAGATTATCTGACAATGCTGTGGAAAGAGAGATTAAGAAAATAACGGGACAAAAGTTTGAAGAGAAAAGGTAAATTAGTACTGAGGGAAGGAAAGGCAAAAATGTTGTCTTATACCGAGAAGTAACTTTGGCGAAGACCACCAATCTATAATTAACTACATTGTATGAAGGGACAGGTGGAGGCTAATGCTGGATAAGCCAGAGCAGAGGAGAGGAAAGGCAACCATTTGGTTAAAGAAAAGTCAAGTTTTCTCTTGCTGTTCTTCTTAGTAAAAAAAAAAACCAAAACAAAGCAACCCATAATGTACTTGTTGGAAAAGGTATATTTAAAAAATGGTTTTAATCACAAGTATCCAGTATGCTTGATACTTCTAAGTATGCTGATTTGATTTTTTTTTTTTACCTTTTTGTGTTATTACGAACTATTTATTGTCTGAGAAAACACAAAGACACAAACCCAACATATGAGTCTTACAGTACTTTTCTGCAGCATAACAAGCCATGTGATATTTGGAATGTCGTTGGTTATAAACAATTCCACAACTGTTCAATGTGAGATTTAAAACTTTTGCAGTCTCCTGAGGGACAGTCTTTCAGTACATTTTAAACAATATTTAACAACTTCACGGGTGTGGGTTTGGATTTTGTTTGTTTGTTTTTTTTTTTTTTAAAGAGTCAGATAACAGCTCAGGTCATACAATCTTGCAAGAAGTTTTGTAACACAAGTTATGAAACTTCTGGAGTCCAAAAGACTTCTCCAAAGTGAAATACATTTTATATATAAATTTTAGTTCAAAAACTATGTGAAAATGAACACAACAAACATGATTTTGACTTCTGTTGAAGACAGTTTCCATTATGTTGACAGTTAAACATGTTCCCAGTTACAGAAATGATTTTATTTTTTTTTTAATCAGTAATGTTGTACATATTTCAGGTTAAAACATTGATTACAAAAGGTAGAAAGAAGGGAAGATTACTAGATGCTGTGGGACTATGAACAGCAGAAGTATGGATTTATGGCAGCTTAAAGAGATGGGGCTATTTTTGCCTTTGCTTCCTGGGTATTTATTCCCATCTTATCTGTTACACTGGCACTTTCTTTTATCTGGTGCATGATGAATCAGATTAGGGAATTGATCTGGGAGAAGCTGTCTGACCCAGTTCACTGGTGAAAGGGAGCATGTGGAAGACACAGCAGTGCTGTAGGTTTGTGCTGGTTTAAATTTGTGGGACTTCCACACCACTGAGTCTTTCTCCTGTTAAGTATTGCTTCATCTACAGATCCCTAAACTAGGAGAGGAGCACAAATCTCATATATTGGCAGTATTCCTATGCACTTCTACTGTATTTATTAATGATTAAACTGTGCATTTCAGTTGTAAAGAACAATTCAGAAACAGAATACATCCCTCTCAACCTCTAGGACAAACTTGGTCCATCTAAAGTAAATCAGTGTCAAGGTAGGAAAAAATTCTGTCAGATGTGTCAGGGTGTTGATAGAAATGCATTTTAGATCATCTAGTGAGATTCAGAAACGTGATAGAGGTGAGTTACTTTCTGGTGTTTGCTGCAGGTGGAGATGAGAATTTTATGGTGTGTTTATAGGATGTTGCCAACATCAGGCAGTGTGAAAATGTTAAGGAACACAAGAAATTTCTTTTAGTAGGCTATGTATGCTTTCACATGTTCAATTGATGGGGTAACCTGCTTAAAATCTTAGCTGTCATTAATATTTTTATGAGAATTAAGTAATTGAGACTCCAGTTGAATATTGATGTATCTATTCGATGCAAAGGTAAACAGAAAAAGCACTGTTCTTAACAAAGCCAAGCACAGGTATTAGCAATGTCCTGATTTTTTTTCTCCAAAAATGTGAGTGCTTTTTAAAAAGAATACTAATACTCTTCAAATGGGAATATGTTTATATGGTGACATTTGACGTCACTCAGTACAGATGTGTGGACTGTGTGTGGTATTCTTGTAAGTGTTCTGTACCCAGCCCTTACAGATTTATGCAAAATAATTTTTTTTTTTTCATTAGCAGCACTAACTCTACTGCTGTCTACACTTTTGGTGGGAATATATATTTTATCAGCAAAGTAAATGCTAATTAAATAGAATAAAATATTAAGCATTTCATAATAAATAATGGTAAGCATTAAATAATAACATTTAATAATATTTTTTAAAGTATTAAAACAATGATCTTTTTTTTGAATAGTTGACCTATTTTCATCAATCCAACATCTGCTTCCATGGCAACATGATTTGAACCAGGAGCAGAATCGTGACACTCCCCTCTTTTACTTATGGATGGATGCTAACTGAGTGCAGCAAGTGCAGTTTTCAAACAAAGAAGTAGGTGAATATTCTTAAAGCAGGAAACAATAAGCTCTTATTAACATATTTTTAAAATAAGTATGTCCCATAGTGTGTTTAGGTCTTCAGGCTCTACCATAGATGTACTTCTGGTATGAACCACAGGTGCAAAGTAGGACATTCCAAGCAAGCGTCTGTGCTTGTGTGAAACTGTTCCCGATCACCTCTGACTTGTTACACTAATTTGAACAAACTGAGGAAATTACTCTGAAGAAATTTGGTGAATAGTTGGGGGAGTAGGTTAAAACAAGGTGTAGCCTTAATTCTGCAGTGCTTTTTTATGTTTCTTTGAAAATTGTTGACAAACAGTTTTGTTCCTGATGACTATTTCTTTTTAATTTAGACTCTCATAAATTTGAAGAATGCTAGTTAAATCCATTTCAGGACTACTCTGAAAGCTGAGTCCAAGAAGTCAGTTTTATGTACAACTCCTAGTAGTGACTTTTTTTTTTTTTTTTAAAAAAGCAGTACATGAGTAGGGGTGTTTTGAAGCAATAGTTGTAAAGTACAGCTTAACATGAATGTATCCTAATCTCCAAAAGTAACTCATTGTGTATCCAGCACTCAAATGTAGTCAACTAACGGAATGCTTTTATGCAGAGGTGCACTTAGCCTGGATGTTTTATGCCACATCGAGGTGTTTGGGGATTAGCTTGGAAATACTACGTAATAATGAAGGGCCCTCTTGATAGCTGTAGTATAAAATCTGACTTTACAGTCTTCAAATATGATTTTGGGAAGAATGTCATCAGCTCTGGTATAGATGAAAATGAGGACCTTAGCGTAAGGACAGGACTAACATATTTGTACTAAACATGGCTTAATAAAGAGTTGGGCTGTGTACATTTGATTTCATGGAGGCCTCATAAGGATATTAAATAGATCTTAATGAACTTCATAAATATATATACATATTTAAAAGTCAGTTCTGTAAGAGGTATGGAGTGGAATAAGGGAAGTAACCCTTTCTTAAGCTTTGTTTTTTCTGGGTGAGGAGGAGCTGACAGTCTGTTTATCAAAGGCTGGAAAGCAGGAATCATAGCTTGTTAATAAAGCTGAAAAGTTAGTGGTGTTACGTTTAAAAGTGATAGCTGATCCAAAATCAAAGTGGTTGAGAGTTTCCTGGTACATCTCTTTTCTATAGAGTTCCATTTTATTAAGTGCATTTCTTCATCAGAGGCCTCCTGGTGTATACTAGAAGCTCTTTGAGCTTCTGCTGAGCACTCTTAATGTAATGGCCCCAACACGCAGTCAGCTCAGCAGTAAACTTGACAGTTTTTTCTGAAATGATGTGCCAAAGAAACAGGGAAACACTACCAGAGTCGAGCAGTTTGGATTCTAGTAGATGAGAAGGTATATTTATCATCTGGTTCTAGGCATCATCGTACTTTGCTTTCTGGATAAACTTGGAAATTAGTAAGTGTTGCATCCTAAGTGCAGTTGAAGATCTTTTGAATCCACTTTCTGAGCAAAAGCAATTTTAAGTGGCTTGTTACGTCAAAATGAAAAGTATTTTCCTTTTATTTCCTTTAAAAAAAATCCTTAAATGTTTTGCAACAGATTTCAGTGCTATTTGGGTTTTTTTTCCTGATAAAGCTGTTTTTATTTTTTAAGAAACAGTACTAGTTGGCATATTTCTTAGGAATAACGTGATTCCGTTCTGGCAGGGTGGAACTGAGGCGTGGTTCTGCATGGTATGGTGTTCTGCATGTGTGGAGAAAACAGCTTTATTTGTGTAGAATTCAGGAATTTGGGATTTAGCAGATATGTGAAGTACACATATATTGGCCAACTTTACATAGTAAAGAAACTGGAAAAAAATGCAGAAAAATAGGCTGCATCAGCATACACAGATACATAAATTCATTGACACTATTGGAATTATAACAGTGCAAAGTTGAAGCAAAACAGCTGTGCATAAAGTGATTTTTTTCTATTGCTAAATTATTTCTGTGTTTATGGCAGGTACTAATTTAAAATACAGTAGCTGCAGAGTTTCACATACAGAATCAGAGAGTTGTCTAGGTTGGAAGGGACCCCTGAAGATTATTTGGTCCAACCTTCTGCTAAAAGCAGGACCCTAGATTAGGTTGTCCATGTCCTCGTCAAGCTAAGCTAAAACTTGAATACTCTCAGTGAGGGAAAGTCCACCACTTCTCTGGGCAACCTATTCCATTGTTTAATTGTTCTCATGGCAAAGAATTTTTTTTTTTTTCTTCTTATGGCAAGGAAAAATTTCCCTGAAGCAACTTGTGACCCATGGCCTCTTGTCCTTTCACTGCGCATCCTTGTGAAGAGGGCACCTCTGTCTTCCCTAAAACTACCTGTTAGGCATTAGAAGACTGTGATTAGATCCTCCCCACCCTCCCGACCCTTCTCTTTTCTAAGTGGAGCAAACCCAGTTCCTTCAACCTTTCTTCATATGTCAGGTTCTTCAACCCTGTAGTCTTGGTGGCCCTCCAGCAGGCCCCCTCCAGGTTTTCCGTGTCCGTTTTCCAAGTTGCCAGTGCCACTTTTAAAGAAACAAGGAGTGCTTTTCATGTGGGCTTATCCCCTTACATCTTTCTGCTAGTTGCAGTGTGTATTCTTTCTTTGTCCTCAGTCTATTTGCTCTTTAATCAGAGAAAGTAATTTCTGGGAGAAGTTGTACAATTCTTAACTTTCTTACTGCTGAAATTTTTTTGGCAACGGTCTCCAGGTATCTGTCTTTCCATGTGCTAATTCTTTTCTGTGGTAATGTGTTTTTTCCATACTGATGTGCATACTTGTATGTGTGCATATATACTACATGAGAGTGTTCGTTTATAACCTGAATAGTTTATCAGTTTTCAGGTATAAATGTGAGGAGTAGTATTTACTGGTAAATATTTGATGTGTGGTTTAAACTTCTGTCTAATAGTTAAATGTATAGGAAAAAATAATTGATTATTTAGCTATAATGAGAAAGTATTAATTAGGAAGTTATACATAAGGCTCTTTTTCTAAAATGTTTCATGGTAAGGTACAAACCTTACTGACAGCTTTACAGTTCCTTTTTGAGAAAATATTTAGCAAGGTTATTCAGCAGGTATTTTATTTTAGTGAAACAGATATCCTAGCTAAGGCCTATCTATGCTTGCACTTGTGACGAAAATAGGAAAATACAGAAAGATAAATGGAAAAATGCACTTTATGTAAATTGTGTAATTATTTGGTTCATTGATGTATACATACATAAAATAATTCTGCAGCATTACTAATTCTGAATGTGAAAAAAGGTTAATCCAAGCCACTGGTGATTTCAATTAACATATTGTTTCTGTTCAAGAATACCTCTACCTCAGATGTGAACTTATATATAATATGTATACATATACATAAGAAATCATATCTAAAAGTCCTCCTTTAAAAATCTGACATGTATGTTTTCATTTTTAATATCGTACAAAATAGTAATTTGATTTTTATATTCTATGATAGACAGGTAAGCCACTGCAGTTTAGTTTATTCCTAGATTTGCAATTTTGAGCCGTAAAAATAGTTTGATATTTTAATTTCAAGCTGAAGCTCTGGCAAAAATTACCAGAAGATGCTGAATAGTGTTGGTATAACACTTAGTGGAAGTTTCTAAAGGTTATTGTAGTATAAAGACTTAACAAAGTTTACTGATTCTTTAGTTTACTGTTTGACAACATTTTAAGAATGAAAACAAACTTAAATTTCTATGCATTTTATACACATTGTACTTTGCAAAAGATTCTCGAAATTGTAGGTTTAGTTTGAATATAAAGTTATGAAATATTTTAGATAAGTTATTCTTCTGAGTAACAGGGGAACAGATTGTTCTCAGGGTTTTTTTCTCACCTCAGTGAGAGTTTTAACCTTTTCAGATGGTGGGAGGATTTATGGATTTGTCTGTATAAAATTTTATAAATGCTTGCTGCTGAACCAGACTCCTGGGACCATATCAATGAGGTTAAAAAAATGACAATTTTCCTGGTTGTACATTAGTATGGATTATGTTTATTTCCAAAATCAAAATTTATCACAGATCTGTTTATTGCCATCTACTGGTTCTTTTGAGATATTCATTCTGATTTAGTGTAGATTTTTGGTGACTTTGAATAGTAAAGCTAATGGCAAAAGCTTGTCAGAATGAAAACAAGCATTTAAAAAAATCAAATATCTAAGTAAGTTTGTAGTTGCTGGTTGCATTCCATAGCTTTCTGCTAGTATAGAAATGAAGATACATGTTAACATCTATCTATCCTTAAATAGTCCATTGGCTTTTTGAAAGTCTCAGAATTTAAAACAGTATTTGTGCATTTTCCTATTTGTGAGTCATTTTAATTTGTTCCTTCTTATCTTCTGTTCTTTTCTCAAACACTTCCTTTTTCAGATTCTCAATTTGCTATGTTGGAAATTGAAAAATAATCACACAGATGAATGAATTGTGCTGTTCAAACCATGTACAAACACTGAAATGTGTTTAATATGTGGGTATGTGTAGTAATGCGTAGGACAGCAAGAAACCGCTGCATTCCATCAAGTTTTTCAACCCTGATAACTGAAATGTGTTGATACATTTTACTACTGTGTCTAATCCAACTGGAGCATTGTATTTTGACAGTAATTTTCATTCTTCACTTTAGAGTGACACAATTCAGAATGTGACTTTTATCTTTAAATAAATACATGTCTGTTGTAAAGGTCAGACTTGGTGTATGAAATACAGCTTTACTTTTTTTTTTTAAAGAGAATTTTTTAATCCAATTGAACTAGGAGTATGCACAAAGCAATGGCTGAGCTAGGTCAGATCATGGGTCTATCTAGGCCAGAATCCTTTCTGCAGCAGAGGCCAAGGGAAGAGTATATTACTATAGCAAATGATGTAGTCATGCTTCCATGAAATTAATTCCCAGGATCTGGAGATTTGTGGTGTAAACCCTTTTAAGGACCTGTCTCATTACTGAAAATGAGCTGGCCAGAGCTGCATATGAAAGTGTGCAACGCTTTTATACAATGGCATATCCACTTTTTCAAAAGAACTTGCATTATTTTATAGTAAAAAGCTAGTTAAGCAACTAATGTTAATATACTCTTAGCTTAAGAAGTAATCATCGTGTGTATTGGTTCTACCCTGGATTTTTTTTAGCTTTTCTCTGCTCTTTTTTCAGTTGTCTTTTCTGTGTAAGAAGGACTTCTAATTCTAAATTGGATACTGCCAGTGTGGGTGTGACGTTACAGTGGAGGCTAAGACATCAGTGGCACAGGAAGCCCTCTCACTGGGAAGGAAAACCTGGGAGGTGCCTTAGTAGAAACAATGATAGCAAAAAGGGAATGCTCTCTTCTTGTTGTCAGCCAGGTGGTGGGAGGAACAGGGAAATACAAAGGTATTAGGTGCTGGTTAGCTGAAAGACCTGAACTTTTAAGAAGGATCACAGCAACGCTTTAACTCACATTGAGGCCCCTTCAGTAAGAAGCAGAAATGGGTGTGTCTTCTGGGATTGTGCTATTCCTCATGAATTTAACATTATCTGGTAGATACTACTGTATTTTTAAACCATGCGTGTACTAGAAAGGTTGGATGGGGGAGATACCTTAGGAATTCTCCCTGGAAGAGAGCATATTCCTTAACTATGCTAATAAGTGCTTCAGAAGCGTCAACCTGGAAAAACAGCAGGAGAAGAGTGAGTAGGGATATTTTTTTCTGTTCCTTCTGGGATTATGTAAGGCTGCCAAAATGACAAAACTTCAAAAGGGAAGATGAATAGAGAACAGAGCTTTGGAGACAATTACAAGACATTTTAAAGAACTTTATGAGAATCAGACTTTCAGATCTCTTTAAAACCCACTTAGCTTAATATTTCCCACAAAGAAGTTTCCTTTAATGTATAAATATGATAGTTCCAGCTCAAGCCTGATCAGCATGTACAGCTTCCTTGCTGGCAGTTGGAAGTTCAACGGCCAGACAAAAGCCAAGTTAATACCTATTAATATTCATTGTTTACCTTCCACTTGATTAAGTTTAGTAATTGTTGAATGACAAAATAGAGTATGAACATTCAAAGCCTCCTGGCTTCACAACCATTCCAAGGTTGGCTTACCATTTCATGGAACTGAATTGTTTTGTTTTGTAAATAACGTATTAGTTTATTCAGTTAAATTATTTAAATAGTTTTCTGCAAATGTGATATCCATAGCTGCCAGCACAAACCTGAATAGTGGCATTTTCCTAGAGCATAGGTAGAGCTATAGGATTCAGATACCATATTTCCATACATCTGTGATGCAGTTTGCAGTAGTGTTTCTTTGTATGCTTCTTGCTAGAAGCCTTCCTTCTCAGGGACTGTGATGTTCTGCCCATCTCCAAAGTTTTATATAACTTATTTGTCTAAGGTGTTATGTTTTGGTTGGTTGGTTTGGTTGGTTTTTAAACTGTGTGTAGCATTGGAGAATGAATCCAATTCGCCATTTGTATCCTCAAATGGTTGAGAGTGAAAATGGGTGGCTCTGAGCAGGTAAGACAATCCAAAAGTAGAAAATGTGGCATTTGCAGCTGCAGTTGGAAAAGAGATGGAGAACAGAAGATCAGTAAAACTGTCTCCAAATAGCAGGAGAAAACCAGTCATACCTGTGTCGGAGCCTCTGGATTGTTGATTAAACACTGCTCTTCAGAGAGAGTCTTAATGATGTGAATTTGTTGCTTACATGTTTTCCAGTTGTAAAATTGCAGAAGAATTTGCTTTTCTTTTATTAAATTTTCTTTGCAATAACTTCTAACACTCTGGTTTGGAGTGTTAAGCCTTCTGGATCGACTTTTGTGTTCATGTTGTTTACTTTGTTACACACCTACTCAGTATTGTAAATGTGATTAGTAGTTGTTTATTGGAAACTTGCAGCATGAGTTCTACAGTCTCTTATTTAAAAATGAGCTAAATTTGTTGCTATAGTTTTTCCCCTCCTAAGCTTCTTTAGAAAAAGTCTCAAAGCATCATTTGCTTTTGAAAATCTGAGTTTATTAAAAAAAAAAAATTTGCTTTGTTTTTTTGCTTGTTTTATTTTGTTTTTTAAGTGCTGAGAACCACCTGGCACACTTAACTGAAAACTTTTTTTGGAACTTAAATTGTGCAAGAAAGTGCAGTACTGGACTGAAAGGCTGTAGTATAGAGTTAATTTTTTTTTAATAGTCTCTGTGAAAATGTTTTATTGACCATAGGCTGAAGATGGTCATGAGTCATGCTGTAAAGTACATGTCAAAAGAATTGGGGCTTAATTACTTCATTTTTGCACTGAGTTTTTAGCTTATACTGGATGGAAGTGTCAATTCAGAATTTCACTCTTCTGATCAGAAGAAATTAGTGGAGTGATGTGTAATTTTCAAAGGGATTTTTCATTAACTGTGGCAGTGTGCAAGCTGCCTGATACGCTGCTGCTTTCTGTTCTAATAGCTTGAACAGTCCTTTTGGAGTCAGGGGAGATTTCTAATGCATGCCTATAATCGGCTAAATCTCTACAATGAATAATACAAAGAAGATACAGTTAGAAGCTTCTGAGAATTCATAAACCATAATATGTTTGATCAAGGTTAGTTTTAGTCAGAGGATTTGTTGTAAGATAAAATGTAAGTGTGTGTGCGAGAGTGTGTGTGTGTGGTATAGGGATTACAGATAAACCAATATCAAATATAAGGGTATCTTTTATTAAACTAGAAATATAGAGTTTGCAATACTTGAGTTTATCTGCATCTCGGTGTATTTTTTTCAGAAGCTCATAACCATTGCAAATTCTGAGTGAAAATTGTTTTAAAATCCAGTGAAATGGGAATAAACAGATTATTAAAGGAAATGTTTAAATTTTTACTGTTATAGCTTAGCAAATGAAGTTATTCAAGTACTTTCTTGTTCTTCTAGCTTCTAAAAGGCTTCAGTTTAAAAAAAAGATGGCTATACCAGGCGTAGTTTGTAACAGATAAATTATTAATGCATCTTGAAGGATAGTATGTTGGAAAAAATTGAAGTATTAGTTTATTCTAACACTGGTAGCATTTGGTAGTCCTGCTTTATTTCCTGTATAGTTATAGGAACTGCAGGGGCAAGCAGGAGAAATATAATGAGTATTAGTGTGACATCTTTCCAGTGGTTTTCATGCCAGTTTAACAAAATAATTCTGGGGAAAGTGTATTATGGTTGTTTGGTTTTTTTTTTTTTTTTAAAGCGTAAAATGTGTATATAGGGACTATTTGAGGGTTAACTCCTTACATATGAATAAGAAGTCCACAACCCAGACTGTGGTGTGTTCCTTTAAGTGCTCCTGTTTCTGTTTCCCTCCTGTAATTCCAGGAGACTAAAATTACTTTTAAATTCTGACTGCAAGCTGTCCTTTAAGAGTCAAAAGCACAGCTGGTAGTGAGAATGGGATGTGGCCATATTCCTCCCTGTGGAGACAGCAGGTTGAAAAGTGACACTGGTACCATTATGTTCATAGCTTCATGAATTGGTCTTCCCTAAACTTGGATGGTCCTGTCACAGCCAAATAAAACTGACTTTGGATATGTCAGAAGGAATGAGTGGCTCTGCAGATGGTGCGTATCTCGAAAGCCACATGTAGCGCACAACATAACTGCTGATTTCATAGGTACTATTGAGACTGCAGTTCTTTGACAACTGCATGGTCTTTGTATCGGTGTGATTGAAATTGCAAGTTCTGAGTATAGGTAGAGCCTTCTACCATTTTGTTTTTCTGTTTTTATGAATTTTTCAAGTTGCTCAGGCTTTCCAAGGAACCTCAGGTGCTGTGACGGTTACACTAAGACCTTAACTACCCAGAGAAGTTAACAATAACAGTTACTGAAGAAGACATGTTAGGGGTGCACCTCCTCATATGGATGCTCTGTTATAGAATTATAATGAGAGGTTCAAAATCCGCTGAGTTCTTAGTCTGTTTTTTGTGTCTCCTCCCCTCCCTCCCTCCCTGTTTCTGAAGGTGGAATGAATAACAGTAATAGCAGCTTGCTCTGCCCTCCCGCCCCCCTGCAATGTAGATTAAACTTTGAGATCTGTAGTTACGCAGTTTAAATACAAAATAATCTATGTAGCAATGGATCAAAAGCTGTATGTCGTAAAATGTCTTCTGAAGCTGAAGTGTAAGAGTACATACAGCTGGATGATACATCTTCCAAATTTTAGCTAGGGAAGCTATATGCAAGAGTTGCCTTTCTAATAGAAACACTGAACAAAAAGGGAGAAGGAATCCAGCTTCCTTTGCAATGTCATATTGTATTAATAATTGCAGCTGCATCTTGCTTTGCTCAGCTTCCCTCTGAAGACGTCTGAGCTGCAGGGATATAATGAACGATAGGAGCATAATCTTGGAGGCCATAAAAAGTGACAGATGCTTCTTTTGATACCACAAAGTAATTGTAGCTAATATGTAAAAGTTGTATTGTGGCTTCTTTTTAAAGTTTGGGAGAAGACTTACAGCTTTGCTGACTCTATTTCAAACAAAAGCAGCCTCCTGTCTTGTCATTTACTGTTAGTGAGATACGGCCTTGGTACAATAATACTGATGCATTTCTGCTGGTGCAAACATGTTCTTATGCATATGTATACATTTTATAACATACAGTGATAGCTTAGACTTTTTTTTTTTTGCAAAAAGTCAAGACTTAAATTCATGTTAGATTCTCTGTGCATACTACCACCTATAGCTATAAACTGTCCCTTTGTCATGTGTACCTTTCTAATGTGTAGAATTATAGCTACATCTGGAAAATCAGTGTCGAAACTGTGGAGAGCCTGAGAGGGCTACCTAGTCTTTAGGTTTCTACCTCAGGCAAAGCTTGACTTTGTCAGGATGGGACTCAAGTGTGTGTTGTTCTCCTTCTGCTCCTGTCTACCCTGTTTTTCATTAGGAGAAGATGGGTGGCTGTTTGAAAGCGGGGGAGCTGCAATACAGTGTAACAGCTCCCCCAGTCTGGCTGATCAAAGATTCAAAGTGGTTTGTGGGCCTTGCCCTTAAGTTTAGCTTATCTAGCTTTTCTCTCCCTTGACCAACCCCAGGAGACAGGAGGTTCCTGGCATGAGGGTTTTCAGCCTTCCAAAGTAACCTATTCATGAACTTTCTAGTAGTTAGAAAGCTTTTAACCCACATCTCCCAAGTGCAGGTTAAGCTGACTACCACTTGTAGTACAGAGAAGTAGTTGGTCACTGTTCGTGATGACTTTCCAGCTGCTATGATGTTCCTGTCTTCTATTTTCTAAACTGCATGAACTCAGATCTTTCAGCTCTTCCTCACAGGTCATTTTATTTCAAATTACTTACTGGGATTGTCTCTGCTTTTTAAAATGATGATACCTGAAACCACATACAAATGCACTAGTTTTACTACTTCTGAGTATAAAAAAAGTTCAGGTGCATCCTGTGTTGTATGGGATGCTCTTTTGAGTATGTCAAAAGGTTTTTTGTCTCTTCTACAGTAACCCTGTACTGAATCTTTCATTTTTTATTAATTGGTGCTATACATCTTTCAATGTATAGCTGTTTGTTTTTACTGAATCTTGTCTTGTTCATTAAGACTATTTCTTCAGTTTTTCAGGATTGCTTGACTTCTAGTCCTGCTCTTCAGGCCACTTGGACTTCTCCTTGCTTGATATCATATGCACAGTTCTTAAGCAGATTTTCCTGTTGAATCACCAAAATTGTTAATGAAACTATTGAACTAGGGTCTGATCCACCACAGGTCTTTGTTGGCTTCCACGGGATAGTCCTTCCAGCTTAACAGTTGCTAACGATTACTGCTGGAGGACTTTCCCAGTCAGTTGCATGCTTCTCTATTCAGATATTTGATTTAAAGTGTTTTGAGAGTGACACAACTACTATCAGTCTTGTCAGAGTATTTACTTTTATTGTTGCTTCTGAACCCACATTTGAGGTTATATGCATTTCGGCACTATGGTTTCATTTGTGAATGGTTTCGGAAGCAATTTCAGAAACGTACATTGATTTTTAGAAATTGATTTCTAGCTGTCAAGCAAATTATAAGATGATGTGTTATTCATCCTCTGCCACTGTTCTCTGAATTATAACCAATTAGTTTTATATCAAGGCATGGGCATGTCTGCATTAAAACATGAGCATGATGGGCAAAAATCACACAAAAAAGGTTTATGTAGGCCAAAAAGTTAATTGTTTTTTGTGTTGATAGGGTTTTGTTGGCACTTGCATTTCCAAAGAGGTCTTTATTTTAAATTCTACCTGGTAGGCTGCAGGTTTATCCTGGTGAGAAAAGATAGGGGTCTATTCTGTGAGTGGATGGTGTGCCGCGGTTTCCTATGCTCGCCTCTACTCAGAACAGAAAGAAAGTCTGAGGTGTTCTCAGGTAAGCAGTGTTTTGTGGAAGGTGGTTCGTGACCTCTCCCAGCACAGTCTCCTTCGAGATTGCAAATACACCAAGGTACTGTCAGTGAGCTCTTGAGTCATTAAAAAAATATAGTGAAAGCCCTGATCTGGCCAAATACTAGATAATTCTGTTTCATTAGAACTGCTGAATATATGCAATTACATACCAATTCAGAATGACTGAACTATGAAACATTTCTTTTAGTGTGTACAGTCCCTTTGGACCATTGTTCATGTAATAATAATTTGCTGGATTACTGCATTAAAGAAAGAGGACAAGTATGTGGGTGGGACGTTTTTACCCATACTTGCTAATCTAAAATATAACTATTTTATTTTAAAACTGGATAGTGTGCTAGTCTTCTGTTAAGAAATGGTAACATAATATTTAGGAATATTTGACAGCATTAAGTCTGGCAGTCTTTGAAGCTGAGTTGCTATTTGAGATAAAATATCTGATGCATTGGCAACATTTTGCCAATCATAATGCAAATCACTGCCACAAACACAGGTCAGAGTTGCTGGTGTTTCTGTTTTCAGTTCACTGACTAGTATTTAAAAATAGAGAATAAATATACTTAAGGAAGGAAAAGGAAATGCAGTAGCTTAGAATGGAAAGAACAAGCATTTACTTATGATTCTGGTAATCAAAGGGTTTAATTAAGTGCTAGTGCATGGTGGAGTTTATTATCTATGTATTAGTATATTTTTTTAAAAATTAGTAAAATCTGGAGAATTCTGTGACATTATGCTAAATTAGTTTTGTACCTTTGTTGACAGCTCTATTCTTTGATTACTATGCATTTATCCCTGGATTTAATAACCAAGCCACGCACTCATGCTTAAGATACAGTAAGCTTGTCATCTTCAATCAATAGCTTTCAAAAGAAGTTGCAGATAGGCCATTAGTGGCTAAACTTTAGTTAGGAGATATTATGAGAGTAAGATTTTTATCCTGGAGAGGAGGTGCATAGAAACTCTGAATACAGTAGGTCTCACGATTATTTTACCACTAGAGGGCTTATTTGTATAACAGTGAAAAGTGTGCCTGAGAAGGTTGCCTTGGGACAGCTTTCTGATGCTTCACAGGGTCCAAGAAAAAACGGAGAAAAGCACCACATATGGTAGCGTGACATTGTAGTCTGATATCCATCTCTTCAAAGTTAAGAATATTATGAACTGGCAATTTGATAATCCTAGTTCTTCTAAACTCAGAAAATGAAATGCGAGATTGTATCTCAATCTACAAGTAGACATAGAAGCTGATTAGAAGTAAGAAAAGATTGGAGAAAATAAATGACAATATCCGATCAAATTATGTTTTTAAAGAGTTTTGCTGTTTATTTGAGCTATGCTTAGAGCACCTCTTTGACAGAGCCATGCATTTTTTGACATCAGTTGCATTATCTTGGTTTCTACTTTTCTTTTACTTTTCATCACAGCTGAACATTTCTTCATTTTTACAGTCCATGCTAACACGCAAGATATTTCCTTGGGAATCTGCTTAGTACGGAATGTGCCTCATTCACAGTGCCAATGAGAATCCCGGTGCAAGTATCCTCTTTTTCCTGTTCATAAAGCCTGAGTTATAATGGCAGAATATAACGTCTCTTTTGGCACTTTCCAAGAGCCTCACTTTTGTTTTTAAACATTGTTTGGCAGTTGCTTGGCTTGTCAGCACAGAATCTGTGGAGACAGCTTTCCTGAAAACTGCTACTAGCTTTGGGTTTTTGCATGCATATGCACTTAAAATTAATTTTTGCAAAACTGGAGCTGTTGGTCTGTTTTCTATTCTTTTGTTTAGAGATCCTGCACATTGTATTTAATGAGTCTTAAAATGTGCAGTTGTCATTCTGAGTTTTGTGTCTGTCATTAGCAAGTATGGAATCCCTAAAGTAGACAGTGCAGTTTCATATTTTCTCAGTAATCTCTAGATATGTTGTGTTGATTTTGGTTTTGTGTTTTTTTTTAATAAAAAGTACATACAATTTGGCAACAAAACTGTTGATTATATACCAGAGTTCTTACTGGCGCTGGTAGTAATTACACAATGGGGAGTTTAAGGGAAAGTTTGACAGAATATCCCCCTTTAAAAAAAAAAATGTTTTTAAGGCAAAATTTTGTATTTTGAAACACAAAGAAAGAGTAGTTGTCTGGGTTTTTTTTCACCATCTTATTCACTGACATTTCTTTTCCTAAAGAAACCATCTCTCTGGAAGTCTTAATGTTCTGCACCACTACAGAACTGTATTTCTGTGCAGATAATACTTTTCTCATTTGGTGTAGTGGCTTAGTATCACAATGCTGTGACGAAACAAATAGTGGCATGTATCGCCTTTCAGCACTAACTTGGCTTTTAATAGTTGTAGATAAAGATTTGGTTTTTGTTTGTTTTTTTTTTTTCCTCTTCCTGTTTCCCAACTGTTTCCCAAAACTGTAGACAACAGTGACTTCTCTCATGAGTGTCCCTGACAGCTGTAAGACCCGGATGCCAAGTTCTGGCTCTCCCAAGCCTTGACCTCTTCTTTGGCTTCTTTGCTGGTCTCTTGGCTGGCTCCTCTGCTCGTTGCTGTGGCAGCTGCAGAATCCTCTCTGGAGCTGATCAATGCAAAGCTACCTCGCTCAGATTCTGCTTTATTGTTGGCGATGCCACTTCTCTTAGACTTAGCTCAGTGAGAATTATCTGTATGTTTTTAATATATTCTAAGAGTGAGAATTCTTAAAATTCTCAAACTGCTATGATACAAATATTGATTTTTAATTTTCTCACTGTAAATAGAAAGCGTTTGGTTCTACTTTGCTTGGAAGTAAAAACAACCTGAATATAAACACATGGCACAGAGAACAGTAATCCTCCATTCCTGACGTTTTTGTTTGGCACTAGCTTTCTGGATAAAAAGAATGACAGTATGTTCGTTGTATGAAATATTTCAGCACCTTTGTAAAGAGCAAGTATGTCTAAGATGTGGTTAAAAAGGCTTAAAAGGGGTGTGCTTATAATTTGAGGACCAGCATGTATTGAATGTGTGTTACCTATTCATGCATTTAATATCAGTAGCTATGCATGAAGAGAGTCTAATCTGGTCTGAAAGAGGTTCAGTAGATTTATTAGAGGGAAGGGGAGAAGCAAACGTGTGAATACAGGATGCAGGGCTGGGTCATGTGTCTAAACCTTGTTTTAGACAACTGGAATTTATGAAAAGGAAACAAGAATTACAATATCCTTTTTCTTTTATCTCAGCAAAAAGTGACGTTTTAATGCCCAGCAAAACTGTCTATTGAAATGCAGTATCATTAAAGTCAGACTTACAGTGAGAAAATACAAATAAATGTCTAATGATGTTAGAGGTGAAGCACTATCCATGTCTTTAGCAAAACTATAAAGTGGGACCAAAATCAGCCCTCCGATGAGGATTACACGGTTGCACATTGGCAGAGGATGTGCAGGGTTTTAAGAAAAGCTGCTGTAACTAGATAACCTCTCAGTATATTTGTTGCAATGCCTGTGGTAGTATTTCAGAGCAGAAGAGACAGTTATAAATACAGCGTAGAGGAATGTAAACTGTTTCTGAGCATTTCAATAAAAAAGATGATGGGGGGGGAAAAAAACAGGTTTGACCTTAACTACTCGCAGTATATTATAACATAAACATTCTTGCTCAAATGACTCCAAAATAGCTGTGAAATAAACAGAGAGAGAGAGAGAGAGAGATATTCAGAAGGGCTAATATCCCATCTTGCTGGAGGAAACGGAAAGAACATATATTCCTTATATCAAGGATCATCCATATAACTGACAGTTTGGGTACTGATTACAAGCTGGATTTGGGTAATTCCATATGGTCGTGTGTTTTAGGGACTCACAGCATTTTGAGCTAGTCGGGGATTGATTGCATCCATCAAAAGATGTAAAATGCCAAATCCTTCTGTCTTGTTGCCACTTTGCATCCTACGGGTTTGGCCACTTTAGTTTATGAAGCTAATGTGATTCCTGAGGAGAGTTGCCCCATCTGAAACCTTATCTATTTGTCCGAGAGAAGAAAAGTAGCAAACAGTGCCATAGTGGCTTGCAGGAGAAAATGTAGAACTGTAGAAGTGGGTAAGAATCCAAACCAGCTCCAGTCTGCAGAAATACTAACTCAGGCTGAACCAGAATCTGTTTAGTTGGGGTTTTCATTCTCACGACAGTTTCTGACACTACTGTATACTGAGTTAATACTCCTTCCTTCCATGAACTGGAGAGAGACAGAGCTTGTCGTGCTCTCAGCCTCAGCTGTTGAGAGAGAGAGAGAATTTTTTTTAAAAAAAAGGTAGTTCAAAATTAAATGTGTGTATGAGTCATTTCAATACTTGGGAGCTTTTTGTAGATAGGGGACATCAGGTGCATAACTGTACAAAGGGTAGGAGAAAGACAGGACTAGATCAAAGCCCTTCTGGTTGGAATTATTAAAACATTTGCATATCAGTTAATAGTTTGGCATAATTCTTAAGGCATATATTAACTTTCTAAATCTCTCCAGAAATATACACTGTAATTTACACAAGTAAATGACTTCCATACTGTACCCACTTTTTAATTTTTACCATTTACAGTTTAAACATTAGTAACAAAAATAAGAATAAATTTAATATTGTAAATGTTGATGCCAAGATTTTACTCTAAGTGCAAAGTAAATCCAGAACCGATTTAATGTTTCTGATTTGTGTCTCTTAATGAATATATAGTTTTGTGAGACCTTGAGTGTTAATTTCTAACACATTGATAGTTTTCTTTTTATTAGCCAGTTGTAAATATATGTTCCCAAATAAAAATTCTGTCCAGACCTACCTCCAGATCCAAGGTTCCAGATGTTCCCTTAATAGCCTAAATCTTCAGCCTCTGACTTCTGGGAATCTTTTAATGTGGTTTCAGGTTTTGAATCTCTGTCTTGGTGCATATTTGAATCTAGGTTTCAGCTCTGTTTATGAAGCCATGTAGCAGAACACTGCCTTTGTTTTGCACAGGAGAGGCCTTTTTTAGTGCTGGATGCCGTGAATGCTGGGCGTTTTTTGAAGACTTCTTTCGTATCTGAGATATGAGGGGAATGTTACTTTACTTAAAAGATTTTCTTATATTTGTGCTTTTTCATCCCAGTGTTGTTGCCTCCTGCTGCCTACCAGACAGCAAACACTTCCAAATGTATGCTTTCCTAACTTTATATAACATCTTCTGCTACTGTGTGTGTGGGTGGTTTGGTTTTTTTTGTTTGGTTTTTTTTTTTTGAGTTTTTTGGTCAGTGATCATTCGAGCCCTCAGTGAGCTTGAAGCTATCCTGGCTGTGCACTGATCTATTTTTATCTGATAATTGGTTTTCCTGCTTGAGGGATTCACACATTGTAAATGAAGGTACTGATTGGCCTTGTTCCTGCATGATATTTTTTGTTTCCTGGTGAATTGCCATGTTGCTTGGTAAAACTGGTTTATTTTAGAATATTAGCTGCAGATACCTTGAATCAACTAAAGTGTAACTGAAGGAAAAAATTAATGTAAACATGTTGTGAATTTGATAATCACAAAGTTTGATAATTTCAATATGCTCTCTTGTGTGCACACAGAGGAGAATGTTCTATATAAGGACGTCTATTTTTTACACAAAAGTAATCAATTGATATATGATATGTATTCTTAAAATTGGTTTAAACCAAAATTAAATTTCAGTATTTGTGAGTTAGGAAACTGGAGTTGAGGGATGAGGTGGTTTTTACCAGAGCTAAGCATTAGTCCATGTATTGGTGGAAGGAAAATGAGGAATTGAAATTCCTCATTTATCTAACTTACATAATGGAGCAAGTATAAATATCTTTCTTGGGATTTGGTCAGTTTACTGCAGCTAATGCTATCTTCTTCCCATGGAACGGAACCCCTGCCCAAGGTGATCGACGTTGTTGGCTCGTAGCTCAGGCTCACTTCCCCTAGCAATAAGTCTATAGGCAGATTTCTTTTTCTGGATCTAGCTGCCTGTTTCCACTCATGTTTTCCATTCCTTTGTCAGAGGCAACATCCCTGCTAATCTGTAGTGAGAGTACTCCTGTATCCATGTCAGTCAAAAGGAGTCATTGTAAGTCATATATATTTGCTTATCTAACTTGAAATGGATCAGGGGCCCATGACCTTCAAATTCTGTAAAGGTCATCTTGGAATAACTAGCTTAAAAATATCCCAGTACTCTTAGGAAATTACTGTAAGAAAAAGTTGGAGAAGGCTAGAATGCTGAAATACATGGAAAATGTATAGTTGTCATCAAACGAGGCACTATGCAGTGCATGATCCAGGTAATTTGCATGATGTTAATAACTGTAGGAGTTGCTGAACAGAAGCAGTATAGTGGATTTAGCTAGCTGATGTATCTTTTAAATCAATTCTGAGAGTTGAAGTTTGTTGTTACATGGAGATAATTTATTACAATATCATTTCATGCGTAACATTATTTTGTAACTTTGTGTCAGATCTTCATATACAACACTTTGACAATGTATTTAATTAGAGATGCAGTTTGATCATGTATGTTGAATTGAAACCTCCATATATTCACTGCAAAATCAGTTATTTCAAATATTGGGTCAAATTAATATTCAGTCACTAAAGCATTCTGTAGTTCCACTTTCAGTATCGTGATGATATTGACATTGATAAAAATCTGTTAAGTGCTACGCAGATAGAACAGGATCGTGTTTGTGGTGAACAATGTAGGAAAAAAAAAGTTCATACAGTTTCATATATTAATGGTTTCTCAGGCTATTTTTCCCTAACTGATAAGCTTTTATTTCCCATTTAAAATTGTGAGCATTATGTTAAAACTCTAGCTAACTCAGTTGCATAACAATGATATTATTCCAAAGTGACATACTAATGTTAGTTTGTTTAAACTGCAAAAAAACCCCATCTGTAAGACAGATGTATATATATTCAAGCTGATGGTTAATTAGCCAAGGTTAAAAAGAAGAGGTAGTATGTCTACAGCCTGTTAGCAAAGTGAAAATATAGCAAGTGGGATTGAAGAGCCACTTTATGGGACAGAGCTAACTATGAAAATGGAGTTTATAATGGGAAAGATAATTTTATAGTCCATACGTGAGTTATCTCCCTAAAATATAAATTGGCAGTATTTGTTTAAACTGTATCTTTTATCTTTTATTTTCTGAATGTGTTGACTCAGTAGATTTTTTTTTTTTTTTGTACTTAACATTTGCTAAGTCAATAATGCACATCCATTACTGCATTTAACACTGTTGTGCTGAGTGGTGATTGCCTGCACAAACACAGGGCAACATCTCAGCAATAAGGTTAAAAGAAAAAGAAAAAGTTTGTGTGTTCTCAATAGCAGTATGTTCTTTTGGGGGGTACTAGACAGGGATAGTTCAAAAGAAGTTTTTTTAACAAGCTTTTGAAGTTCTAGTCTGTCATTTCACATTGATAACTTCTAATGTGTTACTGCATGAAAACATGAGTCAGGTTTTGTTTGAATGGGGCTCTTCACGTATTTTATTAAATGTATTTTCATATATGTTATTTTGTTGTAGCAATTGTTCTTTAACTGTTTCTCTTGTATGAGGAACTCTGACATCTGCCTGGAATACTTTTGGTTCTTTCTGAATAACCGTATATACTTACAGCTGTGATCCCCATTAGACACCTAGAATATTTATCAAGAAGTTAGTGGCTTGGTTTAAATTACACAGTTTGTTAGGGTACATCCAGGAATACAATATCAATATCTTCACTTGCAATGTTACGCTGCACAGGATGGTTCATAATCTTTGCTCAGTAGAGGGTTATTTTTTCTTTCAGCTAGAGTTACCTCATAGCCCTTTCTCCAAAATAACTTTGAAATGCAGGATGTCTAAAAATAGATAGTTAAGTGAAAGGAACTTGTAACAAATAAATCCTAACAAATTAATCCTAAGTTTGTTACAATGCTTCTTTTTAAATAGCTTCTAATATTGAATAAATCCAAATGTTACATACATATGTAGTTCCAAAAAGAATCATGAAATGAGAGAGAGATAAAGTTTGACTGGACAGATACCGTTACCTCAAGATTTAGACATCTGTTTTTTTCTTTTTGATGATCTGATGTGTGGATTTTCCGAGTTTTAGCCTGAGGAAGTTAAAATGGTACCAGTATAATTACTTGGTGCGTTAATTATACCAGTATACTGCATGAACTAAAATTCTAACCGACATAAACTTCTCTTGTACTAGAATAAAAATATCTGCAAGGAATTACACGGAAGTAACCCTAGTTGTATGAATGTACGTGTTACCCCATATTGGTGTCACTTCTTGATTAGACAAGCTCTAAACATTTATAATAGGCATTCCATTGTTTTGGAAGTGGCCCTTTCTCCCTACTCATTTACCAAGGTACTCAGAACTCAAACCAGTTTCTGCTTGTTTAGAGCTTTAAATTCTGTCCGTGTGAGCGTTTTAACTGTATTCAGGAACTAGAAGGTTTTAGAAGTTCCGTAGTATTGTTTGGGAGGTGGGGGTTTTAGTCCATACCAGCATTAAATTGGAAAATGTATTTGAATTCTGATAAAGGATAATTTTTGGAGGATTTTATGGAACACGCTAAATGGAGGAAAAAAACCAACAGCCCAAAACTGTTTCAGTCTAGCAGAACTGTGGAACCAGTTTTCAGAAATATTTTAATTGTACAGTTTTTGAAAAACAAAGGCAAATTCTTACACTTTTTTCTTTTATACCTCCCCAGACATAATTGATAATTTGCATTCCTGCCTGCAGATGTTTCCCTAGTGACAGGATGTTTGGTCTGCAGAAAATAAACTCAATGAAAGTTGACTTAAAATAGTTTTAACAGGTATCTGTTTATGATCAGCAGTAACATAGATGTGATGCCAGAATAAGCAAAATAATGATTTTGCTTGACGGAGAAGGGTGAGTTTGTAATGGCTTGAAAGGAGAGTCATCTGAGCACTTAAACAGCTTTTCACTCAATATTGAAAGCTTTTTGAATAGCACACACAGAACAAGACCTGTTTCATTGTTATATAGACACACTGTTTTGCAATACAGTAAAACTACGCTGCTGATCCTTTGAACTAATAACGTGTTTTACGTGAAGAAAAATGTTTTAATCCTGTGTCAAAGTAGGTAGTGATCCCGCGTACATTGTCAGACCATTTATTTGTGCTTAGGCAATTTTCCCAACTGCTGAGATAATACGGCAAAGACCAGCATTCTGTTTCATTTTCCATTTGCAGGCATGTTTTCTCCTGTTGATTAAAAGTATGTGGAAAAATGTGTAATGACGGGTTTAGAATTTGGTACAGGGGAATTAATTTATTCCTTCTCATTATCTGATACATACTCATTTTGTGGTAAATGATAAGGTTCGTGTGAACTTATAACTCTGCTTTTATAATGCAGCTAAGATGCTATTTTAAATCCCAACTGTGGGAAGCAAACTTTGGAAAAAATATTACATAAGCAGACGGGATGTCATTTGCTCTCCTTTTCCTCTGCTTGACACTGAACTGGCTCTGCAAGTCTCCTGTGTATACTCAGGAGTATTTTGAGCCAAATGTTTCAATATTTATATCACACACAAGCAAACAAAAACAAACAAAACAGGCAAAACAACAGAGCCAGGAGCCCCAGTGGGGTTAATTTAGCTGCTCTCTTCCTCTGCAGTTCAGATTTAATGTATTTATTTATTAAAGCACAGATTGGTCTTCTTATCTTAACATCTAGAAGATACTTTGAGAACAAAATCATTGTTGTGCAAGTCCATCTCTTTGTAAAGGAAGCTAATGATGAAACAGAGATGCTCGCTTTGATCAGTGCTGTCAAAGTTGTTTTGCAATAGTTGCTTAAAGGTAATACATATTTTTTTAAGATACTGTTAGGATGGATCCCACGGTCGGGGATGTACTTCATCCATAGAGTAAATTTTAGGGATAAAAAAAAGCCTTTTGATGAAAACAGCTTATTTGGTCTGTTTCCCTCTAGCAGTGCTGCACAGTGATCAGGCTGCAAGGAATAATTGATGTATTTTTCAGTTACATTTTTCAAAATGTTTTATGAACAAAAAGACTAACCCAAAGATACAGATATAACCTCTGGCATGAGGAGTCCTGGAGCAGCGGTTTGCTTAGAGGTACACTATGGGAAGCTATCATTATCCACTTGTCTTTTCTTCTGCACTTTCTTCCAGGGACAGGATGTTGGATGTTTGTATGTTCTGTTCTCAAGTAGCACAATAGGATTTTCATAACCTTCTAAAAGCAGCTTTCACATTCTTTAATTTTAAAACCACTGTCAGATGGGTAGGGCAAAGGAAGAAGGGCTGGTTTGAGGAGACCTGGAAGGTGAGGGCAAAGATACAGTGTCACCACCACGCGCTTTCTGGGTAATCTGCAGTCTGACACCACTGTCAGCACTAACTTCTTCAGAGTGTATTGTTTTAGACAGGACAGATGTTTTTTTTCATGGAGAGCTGTGCAGGCAGAACTATTTTAGTGAACGGAAGCAGAGTCAAAAGGAGAACAAACTTGGAGTGAAGGGCAAGAAGCCAGGGAAATGGCTGCTGTGCTTCTGCAGGAGTGACTGCCTTTCCCCAAGCAGTGCCATTGAGCCGAGATCGAGCACTACGGGTCTGAGAAAGCCTGAGCACTACGGGTCTGAGAAGGCCTGAGCACTGGTGCAAAGTGCATGATGGCAAGGGGAGAAGGGTAGTGTACACAGTGAGACACGTCTGAGGGCAAAAGAGAATTTGGGCTCTCTGGGGAAGGGCTGGAGGTGCTTGGAGATTGTAGGATCCAAGTAGAATGGCATACAGAAGTGTTGGGTAGGAGTCCTTTCTGAAGAGGTGGGGAGTTTGCATTTTTGTACATTTAACGCTGAATTCCTCAAAATGCATGAGGTTCCTCCTGAGATCTCAGAAAACAGGCTTTCAAGCCATTTTCTTGGTCTCTGGTACCTTCTTCTTGATTTTTGAACTTTGTTGGAATGGCTCTGCTGCTGTTTCTTGTCAGATAGTGACAAACTGTGTCGGTGGTTATCTGCCCTGTCCACGCAGTCAAAGGGAGTGATTCAAGGATAGCTTGTAATAAAAGCTACACAAAGTGCTTAGAGGAGTGGCTCAGAAAGAGTATTCTTTATTCTATCAGTATGTGATCAGAAGTATGCATTGGCTGCTTTTTTTGGGTATATTTATGTGTGTAAGGGAACAGATGCTAAAAAATTACAAAGGACATGCAAGTAGTGGTTTGAACAGTTAAAAATTACTGTTTGGAAGACCTCTGGTGGTCTCTCCCACTTGTATGTCTGCAGGAATATTCAATAATAGAAAAATCAATTCATGGTTACATGTGATAACATAATTCTCTCCCACATCTCAAAGTTTAAAAAAAAAAAAAAAAAGCTGCTTGGCATAAATATTTTGAAGCATTAAATTGTGCTAGATACTGTCAGATGTCTACCTTACACTAAGGTTTTTTTCATGCAGTTTGACAGTGATCTTAGAGAAGGGAAAACTTTCAAAAATACTATGTAGTTATTAAGAAAACCTGTCTTAAACAGAGTGGGCAAATCCTTGCTGTGACCCTGTTTGGTAGCTTATGTCTGAAGGGAGATGGTAAATAATTACAGTGGAGTTATTACTCTTCAGCTATTACTCTGTAATAAATTATGTTCCTGTGTTTTTCTCTTGTTGCTAATAACAACGTAAACACATCAGTTAATGAGGAGTCTTTATGTGTCTTGGCAATCTTGGTTTGGTTTTGAAAGGAAAAATCCACATGTAATAGTGTTAGAAACAGTAAACTGCCTTTTTGAGTGCTTGATCATTCCTCCTGTACCTGCTCCTGTAGCCTCTGTAGTGAAATGTAAGGCGAGAAAATACACGTGGCTTTCTTGGGAACGCAGTGAAGAGAGAGGACTGGATCTGTATCACGTAGTATTGCTAGGGCTTTGAAGAGAGTGCTGTAAAATATCCTTTAGCCCGAAACATGGTGACCTTCTGCAGGGTCTGGAAAGTGAGGCTGATACTGCTAAAACTTATACTCAAATAAATACATTGAAATTAATTCCAAAAAGAAATCTTTAACCTCTTATTCAGCTACCTAAAATACATTTTCTTTTAGGATAGGTGCAAATGTAAAATAGAAATTTATGGTGCTTTCATATATAAGCTGAAAATTTCTAACTTTAGAGTTGCTGCCTTCCTTGCAGACAGCCCTAAAATTAATTTCATGCTTGTCTATTCTTATCAAAGCTCTGTTTACAGTAATAACTACCTCTAATTTTGCTTCATTATTTTTGTTGAACTTCTGTGTTTCTTTCTTCCTTCATGATGGAGCTGGACTTCAAACCCCTCTTGCTACTTTCCTTCCTCCCTCTGTTCCCCAAGTAACAGCTGCCTTTGTTTTTGTGGCTATTTCTGTATACAGTGCTTATATATCTTAGCCTTCGTACCTTATCTTATCTGACGCACAAGCTTGCTTTCTTTAAATCCATAGAGAGTGATTTTATGTATTGTTTTCTCAGTATTAGATTATTCTGGTTAACACTTGTTCTACGTACAGAGTGTTAGAATAAGGGATCTGGTAGTTACCAGGGCCCTGCAACAGCAGTGCTGGCTATTGCCGTATCTTGCCTAAAATTCCTGTAATGTTGCCACAGAACTGGTGAGTGTCTAGTGAAAAATGATGGGAGAATGAGCTTTTGGAGTGGTAGCTTATGCTGTCCATGGTGAATAGCAAAAAGGAACAAGGCCTTATAGAGTGGCATAACTTACTGCTTTAGAGTGCATCACTTACTTTTTTGGGCAAATATGCTACTGTTGTAGAGACGTTCCACTTCATATATTTACAAGTGTGACATAATTCAGAGTAGTCGTATGTACTTCTGAAAAGCTCTTCTTTGCATGTGTGTGACTTTTCAGTGGATGATTTTTCCTCCAGAACTATATTGCCTTTTTTCTTTAGAAGCTAATAATTAAGATCCCAATGATGTATTTATGGCATCTGTTGCTCAAGTAAACAGGCACAGGATATCAGGCAGAGACTCCTTTGCGATACTTGGAGGAACAGAGAAAAAAATGAATTGTTTGGTGTCTGTGTTGTGTGAACAATGAAGGGGACAGTCTCTAAAAATTGCTCACTCTCCAAGCTACCCATGAAATAGATAAGTAGTAGTTTTCAGAAATGAGGAACTGTGAATTTGTTATTTCATTGTTTCTTTCTTTTTTAAATAGAAAAATAACATTTTAATTTCCTTGTCTGCTTGGTGTTCTGTGTTCTGACATGCAGTATTTGGGGTTTTGTTTTGAAAAAGGGACTAGCCAGGGAGAAAGTTGAATGAAATCAAAGACATTTGATTATTTTAATTCGTGGAAGTGTTTATATGCTTCTTACATAACACAGCCTGCACTGTCAGCCTGGAACTTTTCTACCTTTAAGATGTATTTGGACCATTGCAACTACTATGAGACTGCTGAATTGACAGTTACGGAATTTTTAGTTTAACTTATTTTACCAAAACAGCAATAAAACTTGAGTTTCAGTAATTACAAATGCAATTTAAACTTCATTCTGTGTGTTGGAATGATGCTTTGCTGGGCTTCACATGAGTTTTGTCTTTTGCAGATGACAGTTATTTTTTGCTTTAACTATCTAGGCATTAATTCAAGAAAAAATAAGAAAACAATTTATTGCAATATGTGTATCTGTAGCATGAGGTCAATTGATTTAACATTCTTATCTAAATAAGCCACAGTGCTTATTAAAATATAAAGTAATTTGGCATAAGAGCTAACTTACGCCTTACTAAGAGCTGCATGGCTATTTTACAGCTAAGTATGATTGTTTTATCCTGTTTAAGAAGATTATCTTCTTTCTGTTTTAAAAACTGTATCATCTCTCCTGGCTAAAGATAGAAGGAAGACAATTTAAACTTTTGATGAGATAGCATAAGGGCTGTTTGGGAGCTTAATAGAAATTTAGTTGATTTTAATTAAAAGTCAATAGAATCAAGTGCATTTACCCACTTTAATGTTACTCTTTTACCATACTGATAATTTACAGATGGATCTTATTTCAATAGGAAAAAGTGACTAATGGAGGTGACAAGAACTTAATGGATTTTTTTTAACCAGTTGTGGTCTGCTTTCAAAAGCAGACCAGCATTGAACCTGTCAATCTTTGTAAAGATCCGAGCATCTCTATCACATGCACACACAAATACAGTTACTGCAATTTAAAATCTGAATGTTTACCCTTAGCAGTTGATAAAGAAACTATTAAATAGTTTTTCCCATTCTAAATTTATCAAATGCTGGGGGTTAAAATGAGTGCACTGAGTGAACATGCTTGGATAACCTCATTCATGTGTGGTGTTGGAAGGCTCTGCCTATGGCTTATGCCTGAGAGGTGGTAATCACTGTATCACCCAGCAAGGCAGTAAGAATTGCATATATTCAGCATTTCTGCACGGTGCTGCTTTTAGTGAGTTCATACATATTTCTGTCTCAAAAAAGTTTGCATTATAGTTAAACAGGATGTTTAAAGATGGATAATAGGTAACAATTTTGGAAAAGGAAAATATGTAAATCAAGGTTATGTATTTACTGGAATCATCTGTGTCGTGCATCCATTTTTGTTACTATTTATTTATTATTACCTATGAATTTAAGGAAGTTATCCATAGGAAAGTTCAGCTAGGGTTTTGTGGTAAGTTTTAAAGAAGGATTGGGGAGTGTGGACAAATGTATGGATTGCCCTATATGGAAATAGGGTCCTTCAACAGAAAAAAAAACTGGTCTGAATCAGTATACAGAGATGAGACTTTTGAGACACATGCATTTTTATTTCTGTACGACTCTGCAGTGCTATATGACATTTAAAGTATAGTTGAGCAGCTAAATTAAATGCCCTTGCTTTTATTTTCCTAGACTTTGGTAGCTAATAAAATGTCATAGAGGATGTTGGTTGTAGAGGATGCTGAAAAAAAGACACTGCTGCAGGAGGTCCTAAATTTTATTTGACTAATGTCAATGTTGGTATAGGCAACAAGTCCCTGTTTTGTGTCTGACTGTTAAACTGCCTTTTTTTTTTTGTAACACTGGTAATGCTTATGCCAGATCTTAGGAACCCCATACATAAGTTTGTGGCTTAAAAGAGAGGATAAATGGTTACTAAAAAATCTAGATCCAGACCAAGACCTTTATGCTGCCTACAGAAACCAAAGATGCAGTAGAGTGTAGACAGTAGTTAAACTGGTCAAAAGAAAGCTATTAATAAAAAGATCTTGTTTATCAAAATAAGTGCAATTCCACATCCGGCTCTGCAGGTTGGTGATTTCTTGGAAGGAAACGGTACATAAAATACCAGCGTGTCTTATGTTCTGTGACTTCAGTGCATCTTTGCAATGCACTGCTAATCCAGATAGTCCAGCGTAAACTGTTGGGGCTATGTAACAAGTAATTTATGCATGTGTTAGATTGATTTCTTGCATTGCTAGTAGTTACGTTTTATGAAATGGTAATAAAACAACCTAAAATTATTGAAGGATAGAATTAATGAACATATGGAAAATACTTGCAAGAAAAAACTGAACAGATATCTTAAAACTTTTTATAGCTGTATAAGAAAATGAGACTGAGTTCTAATCCAGATGGAAAAGTAGTAATACTAGTCTATTTAAATAGTGCATAATGATTACATGCGCTAACCTCTGGAAATTTGCTATAAAAGTATCTCCAAAGGATTGAACAGTTCCAGATGTTAAATCATTTTGTGTGTGTCTCCTTTTACACTGTCACTTCTATGACTGATTTATTCCATAAACCTGTTCTTGAGCTCTGAGAGAAGTATAGATGAGGAATAGCACAGAATGGCGTGAACCTGAAGTGGAGCACTCCAGAGTGCCCAGGGTGAGAGACTTACCTCTATGGCTTAATTTTCTTACTGGGCAATTATCTTTAACTACCTCATAGAGATACTTTGACACTTCATATATCAAATACTTTTAAGATGATGGAATGATCCTCCTTCCACTAAACCCAGAAGAATGGAAGAGAAAGGCTAAAGCTATTCTTGTGTTAATTATTTACTCCCCTGAAGGTTGTTGCTAGTTACTTTCCAGTTCTCAAAGTAAACATGGCAAGCCCTTTACGGTTGTGTAATGCCACTTTTAATATGGAACAGAATGGATGACTCAAAGTTATCACCCACTTCTGAAAGGAAAAGATAGCTCAGTTTCCCATAGGCATTTTAAGGAGGGTCCTTGATGGCTTTATGCAAATTCCAAGTCTTTCACAAAAAGTTTCTATCTACAGAATGAGCTGTTCATGGAAGCAGCATTTGCCAATTATAATTTTCATTCACAGATGCTTTATTTCCTATTCTTGATTGCTGTCAGGATCTTCAATTCATCTATGACAAGAGAGTCACATTTCTCAAGTTAAAAATAAAATACCTTCACCAATTATAGCTGCATGCAATATCACCTGAATTCTGGTAGGGAGTTCCAGTCTTTTCACTTATCTTTTTTTCCTCTCTGCATATTGAGACAGACTTCTGTATGTCTCATGAGTTGCTCTCATTCCAAAGTAGGGAGAAGTTATCATCCTTTTCTTCTAACTGGTTACATTTTCATGATTTTGATTCTCAGGTCTCTTAAGCAGCCAGTTTGACCTGCTTGCCAGTTAATCGTAGAATGGGAGTACATCACTTCCCTTAATTCGGGAACTGACAAAAGAAAGGATGTCTTGTTAATCTCATGTCTTTTAAAGCATCCTAGGTGCTTATCCACTTTATAGTTGCTTATCCACTCACATTTTCCTCTTCCTTGAAGACATCCTTTATTGCATATTTTACTAACAGAAGTTCAGAAGAATGTTGGGAAATGTCAGATCCCTTTGCTTGTTAAAATGACTTTAGGGTACACTTAAATATTTACTATACAGCAGCATATTAACTGCATTAAGCTATATGATACATTAATTGTTTTCTTATGTTAGCCCCCTTAAACCCCACATATGCAATCCTTGATATTTTTTTTTTTTTTTGGTGTGCGTGACTGTTATGTGAACAGGTGGAATTTGAGTTTAGATCATTTTCTAAGCCTCTCCAAGGTAATTTCATTTTACAAGGGCCATATGATAGCTGCTGGAGATTGTCATCATCTTGAATGGTTTGATAAATTTGTCTTCCTTTGTTACTTTTTCTTGGTATTCAGCTCCTCAGTAAAAGATGGCTACCTATGCTCAAGTTCACAGTTCATCATAAGAAGTGTTTTATCTTTTGTATAAGTGCTCTCTGCAGATTTGATGTCCTTTCTTTGAAGTTCCTCTTTTCAAATGCATTGAGATGTTTGGTTCCTTTTAGGGGGTGATAAGCAGAAACAAAACTGGACAATAAATAAAAAAATCCCACCACTTCCGTTCCTCAACAGCTGCCTATTTCAAAATAAATCTCTGAAATGTTGTTGTTGTTGGGTGCTACAACATTCTTGAGATTTGACTGAAAATATACTTCATCTGAAGAACTGGCTTTTCCCAAACGGGTGCAGCACAGGGTCAGCTGTTTTTCTTCTCTAAACAGCAAACAAAATTATGCATCATCAGACTTCATGTGTGATAACATGCTAGGTCCTGTATCTTATTCAAAAATTTATTATAAGACATAAGTGAAATATGAAATTTGTTTTGGAGTCATTTACTAGGAGAGCCTCTGAATTCTTGGCCCGTTTGTTCATTCTGCTACTATCCCAGTGCTTCCTTTCTACTGTTCTCACTGCTTACCATGTCAGAGAGAACACAGTTTATTTTGGTGTTAATTAGATGATTTAGTTGTCTTTTGAAACATAAGCAGTCTGGTTTCTAGGGGGTGTTTATTATTATGTTTATGATTCTTAACTGTAGGGTTTTTTTTTTATTCTTTGAAGTAAAGAAAACACAGGCTTTATACATTTGGCTAATTCTTTAGTTAGTACTGACATGCTGATCTGTCAAGACACTTTCAGCTCATAAAATGAAGGAAAGTTCCTTTGCTACTACAGTAAAATTACAAACATTTTTTTCACTATTATGGAAAAACTTGCCTGAAAAAAGAAATTATGCAGCTTTGCAGTTTTAATTTTCTGTTGCTGCTGTTTGTAGAGTGTATGTAGTGAATGACTATGCAGTATTTGCTATGTTGACATAATGGAGTTACAGTAGATTTCAAGTAAGTTAGAAGTAAAATGAGATTACTGGAAAGGAAATTGAATAATCAGTGTTTTTCTTGGTTTAGTCCTTTGGGACTCAATTTCATGTGTAACACAACCTCTTAAATCTGACTTTCAGCTGAACAGAAATTCAGTATGTGATACACAGATGAACACTTTACTGGATGTTTTTCAAAATGTCATTTCAAGTTCTGTTAAAGATGATGTTACTTTTTGAGTTATTCTTGTTGGTTTAAAATTAGTTCTTTGCCTTATGTTGGCCAGCTTCTGTAGAACATTTTTTACAAGTATTGTTTATAAAGCAGTCTAAAACTTAGTGGTTTGAACTGTTTATCACATTATAAACAGGGTAGACTATAAGACTAGTGATAATAAGAACATCTTACATGATATCAGGTTTCCTTTATAAGCTACAAGATTGTCAGATGACATTTGCACTTGTGAAGGTACTATGCATGAGGGGTACAGGTCTACCTTGAAAATGGGTATTTTGCATAGAACGCTTTATGCCCATAAGAAATTATTGTTCAGGTAGCTGTAGTTTTTGTATTGAATATTTCTAAAGATGCCAGGTTTTAAAGCCAGAAAACTACTCTAGTTGTCTTACCACTGGCATGACTTCCATCATATGTTTGCAGTTCTTGCTTTTTAAAAATTTGAGCTTGTAGTATATTTTCCTTTAAAAAAAATTGCTGAAAAATTATGCATTCTTGTACATGAGTTGTGAAAATTGTAACCCTTGGTACTTTGTTTCAAGTATAAATCATCCTTGCCATTTAAGAAAAGAAAAATCACCTATATTGCATTTGACTACCTTCAATTTCTTGTCATTCATTCATTCTTCTTTGCCTTCTTTAAGTTTAGGACCCTTCTGTTCCCTTTGATGTCTCATTTGCATACTTTAATCAATTACCCTTTAATTTTCTTCTAGGTAAATAAAGGCTTCTTTACTCTGTCACTGTGATTCTTTAATCATTCATATGGGTTTTTTTTTCTGTGAGTTTTTCCCATTTTTTCAGCATTGTTCTTGAAGCAGGGAACACTAGATTTCCTATGCTTTTCCAGTACTAGTCTCTTCAGTACCAGAGGCAAAGTAATTTTGCTTCCTGTCTTCTCCAGATTCCTTTGTTTACCAGGTCAAGTACAATATGCCATGCTGTCCAAGGAATAATATTCAAATGATGATTAGTCAGTACTCAAATCTCATTTTTTTTGCTTCTGAGGACAGTGATCCCCCATTCTGTACCTGATCTTTACGAACATTTGTAGATGCAGCATTTAACTTAGTTGCTCTGAGAAGTTTTTCTTGGTTGTGTGCAGTCAATGAAGAGATGTAGTACCTTTGCATCAGCACCTTAGTTTCTTCAGAATTTATCGCTGCTTAGGCACCATAAGTTTTTTTCCAGAAATGATTTCACTTTTCTTCCAAATCATCAGCAGCTGAATATTCCTATCAGTACTGAGTGGTTATGAGATGGTTTATGTGCAGAAAAGGTACAACCATACTAGGATGGTATCCTTCAGCTCTATCATATGTCTCATTTTTTAAGCCTGTTTAATTTATATCACGCTGGTGCATGTATTTAATCAAAATGTTGCGTAAAATCAAGTCACATGCTTTCAGAAGCTGTAAGTATACTACATCAAAATTGTTGCTTTTTATCAACCAAGTTTTAGAATGTCCTCAAGAACCAATATTCACTTAATGTGACACATTTTATGCTAACGCAAGTTGATTGGCACTAATTGATTGTTAGTAGTGACAAGAACTTATGACTCAGGCATAAAACAGGCGGTGATGGTGTAAACCTTCTGTATTGTGCTCTGTGTCTGTGTATCAAATCCTTCTTGAGGTAGTTTTATTTGTATACTCATTCTTTCTGATCTTTTCTAGTTAGCATGATGTGTCATAAAAACAAACACATTACTCAGGAATGAAGACATTCAGGAAACTTAGCTGTGATTGTAAATACGTGAAAAACAAAATGGCTCTGTTGCAGAAACAAGACCTGGCCTAATAATAATCGAGACCACCATGATAGAGACGGTCATCTTGTCCTTCCTTTTGGGATTCATGAATTTGCATACAAAGGGGCTCTGGGATTGGGTGCCGCACGTAGAGTGGGATTCTTTATTATCTGTGGGTACTTACTATTGCGATGGCCGCACCAAGTTTACCTTTATAAGTATAATACAACTGTGCTCTCCAGTGACTGTAGGACTCTGTTAAAAATTACCGATGTAGTTATTGAATGCAGAGTACTGTTGACGAGTAGTCCTTGATTTCAGTTCAAATAGTTCAGCCTCTTTTAATATGCCATTGTATAATCTATGGCATTTTTGTTTTTGTAATTTTGTACTTTATATTAACTTGGAAGGATGCTAAAAGCAAGACTACATTTGTATTGAAGTGGATTATTAGAAAGTCAATAGAAACACAACAAAAACTGAAATGGCTGGAAATTGTCAGCATAAATTTATCCATCATTGAGATCCTCTCATTTTCTCAGGAGCAATTGAAACAATTATACTGGGGTGTGGGGCAGGGAAAGCTTATCTCAAAGCCCCAGAAAGCAAGCAAAAAAACCACTGTAGTTTTATCACTGTCTAACTACCAGAACATTCACAGCATCAATGCACCATAGTTTTGATGCTCTATTTCTGTCACGTGCTAAATTTTTTCAGTTTAGTTTAATGTCAGCACACTACAAGAACACGTTATTTACAGATGTGAAACCATGTTCTTTGGATATGAATTAAATAAGTGAGTTTGTAATACACAGGAAATTGTAGATTGGCTTTTTGACTCATGTTTAGAAGAAGGAAAAAGAAGATGGTTTTTTTTCTCTCAAAAGAAATAGCTTAAGCCCTTTGTTGCATGATGGGATTTTTGCAGTAACAGGTATATGTGCCAACATAACCAAATTCCTAGAAATGCAACATTTCAGCATTGTTCAGAAGCTCTTATATAGTTTTTTAAAGTAGTTCTAAAATTTTTAGTAGTTTTAATGGGCAACTTCTTAAGACAGTTATTCTTTATGTTGTACAGTAGCTATGTTTGCTATCACTTTCTTTCACTACATTTCTTCACTACAGTTGCTTGTTAAAAAGATAACAAATGTGACATTGTCAATAGTTCAGTTTATTCTGTGCACACAAAGCAGGACTGTCTGGAGGTGACTATTCAGTGTCCCAGTAAGATCAGAAACCTTGGACTGGTCTCTTTTATGGCAGTGGGATCAATGCTGCTGTTAAAGCTGCTGAGTGTGTTTAGGCTGCAATAATGTCTGCACCATTATTTACCAAAAGAATTCCAGAAGCACATTGTATGAGGTGTTATTTGGTAAGACTTTATTTGTTTGGTGGGTTGCTGAATTTAAGGAAAGGGGAGGAGGGAAGCACTTGTTAAATGAAACGTCTAGACTCTTGTCTGCGGGAATCAATTGGCTCTCACCTATTTGTATATTCATAACACATATCTCTAGCATCATCATTTTTCTCAGCTGTCACTTCATGGCAACAAAGCAGCAGCAGCAGTGCCTTAGACGTGGCATTTATAACTACCGGAGCAGCAAAACAAAACAAGCAGTCATTCCCTATTGTACTGGGTTTCTTTTGTCTTTCTGAAGGAAGAAAGGGACCTTCAGCTTCTTAAATATTTTTCCAAGATTGAAGTATGTAGATGTTTCTGTTCTCCTTCAGGCTGGTATGTTTTCACTTATGACTGTACACACACCTCGCTTGCTTTGTTGTTTTAAAACCTGCCGCACTGTATTATTTTCTAAAGTCAATAGCTCTGCCCACACTGTTTGGTTATGCAACTCCTTTCATGACCTGCATGGCTGCTAGTCAGACTTGATTGACAATGTTTCCTCTTAGACATGTTAGATGTGGATGCACAGGAGGCACTCTTATAAATCTAAAGTACCTTCAGATGCCAGCCTGAAACTCTTTAAAAAAAAAAAAAAAAAAAGTCCCCATAGCATTAATACCATTCATGGTGAGGGGAAGTAAAACTGAAACAGTATTTTGAAATGTGAACTTCTAAAATAGTTTCAGGTGACTGACACCTGTATGCACAAATAAATTCCAAAATAACTGAGTAGATTATATCCCATACATGCATTTCTGTAGTTGTTTGTTCCCCCCTCTTTAACGTTATGACTTGTGTCGTGAAGCATCTGTAACAATAATACCTAACACTTTATGAAATAATTCTTAAAGACTATTCTGTGTTAATAGCATGTCAAGGATTCATTTTCAGAAAGCCCTAGTATGTGTATTTACCTCTCCGTTACAAAAGAATGAAGTAAAAGGAGATGGTAGATGCTAATTCTTATGAGGAGTATGTTGGTTTGCTGGTAAACACGTGATAACGATTGTAATGCAATTCTCCACTGTAATAAAAGCTCCTTTTCCTGAATCTTCCCTGAACAAAGCCCAGCCCCTCTTTTCAACCAAGACTATTCCAGGAGATTTTGTCATTAGCTTTTGAACTGGTTTAAAAAAAAAATATCTCTTTTATGAAGAGAGGGTCATACTTCTATGGCTCCAATAATTCTTTTGTATGGTTTCACTTTCATGAAAATCTGTGAATTCTAGCTTGATTTCATCAAAGGTAGTGGTTTTGATTCTTCTACCAAAAAAATATCAGTGGACTGCTATATACTATACAGATGTTACTAATTTAAAGAATCAGGTGTAATGTGAAACCTTCAGATGTAGTTTGGGATTGCAGTAAAGTACCAAACACAATACAACGGAAGGATGAGTATATGTATATTAATGTAGGGTGTTTTTATAGTTAGGAAATATGTCCTGGAAGGACACTTCTTTCTCCGCCTCCCCCCACCCGCCCCTTTCCTATCCTTGAAATACAGAACTACTTAGTTAATGGACTGTAAAGTGGATGTGTCCTGCAGGGCAATTTTTTACCTGAGAGGGTTGAGGAGCTGTAGGTGTTGTTTGGACTATGAATTAAGCATTTCCCATCTAGTGAGTGCTTAACCAGAACACCTGATCTCCTGAGTGCTGATGGTGAGTACCTGGACAGCTGACTTGTATTCAAATTGGTCAGTATTTCTCTTCTTTAAAATAAAGATTTAAAACAACAAAGCATAAAATGGAACTGTTGTTAAGTAAATAAATAAATAAATCCTCATTATCTCCATTGGTGGGTTACTAATTTTTGTTTGGCTTTGCTAACCTGTAATTTTGTAAAATAGAATTAATAAATGGTGATAATATATATCATGTCTAGCAGGGATTAGTCTTTCAGTTTCTGCTGAAGTGGAATATTGACAGTTTAGCTAGCCTGAGAGGAAAATTGATTTATTTGTGTACTTCCAGAGAGGGGAAGATGACAACTTCATGAGAGGAATGGGAGGCAAAGTTGGTAAGGCATATTATCTAACACAAGGAAAAAGTTGATACCATTACTTCAGGAGAGGCAGTGTCCTAGGTGCTGGCACCTAGGCTTAATTAACCCTGTTACAGAAGCATACACGATGAGACAGAAAGTGAATTACAAAAAATAGTGTGCAATATAATTAGTTTCTTGGTCTTCACACCTATCAATGTTGATTTGCTGTACTAGGTAACCTTAGGAGGCCAGGACTCCTATCTTTCTTGTTGGTTATCCTCTTAGAAAGTGTCAGTCGCATGAACTAGCCTCACTGCCCCAGTTTCTTTAACTGAAAGGTGCAGATAATAGTTGCATAACACCTGAATCAATAGTGTGTACATGTGGATGGGATGTATGATGTCAGTACGTTGTGAGCTCATGCTGTAATAATTTCTCACTATCTCCTGAGAAGGTTTTAAGATGAAGGTCTGGTCTTTGCTTAATTCAGATGAGCTCATTCATTTTATCCTAAATGATGAAAAGCTACTTTGTTTCCAATAGGATGTTACCTTAGATCGATTTGCTTGAGCACAGAGGGGTTGGTTTGTTTGTTTTTGCTTTTTCCTCCGGTGAAGACAAGGTCAAAGGGGTTGAAGTAGCTTCTAGCTATGGTATGTAGTTCTGACTTGTGTGATATTCCTTTAAGGTGTTTGCTTTTGGGTGGGGTTTTTTTTGGTGATAAATCAGATCATAAATATCTGCAATTGTTTAAATAAGTAGGAAAAAAACCCGCCTCTATTCTCAGGTCCTCTAGAAGAAGATGAAAAAGCTTTGCTGAATTCCCCGCAGATTGGCAGAATTTAAATAGAAAGGAAAAGGCCTTTAACCAAAAAAGCATTTAAAGTGGAGGAATAACTCAACATTAAAATGGACAATAGACAAAATGATTCAGTCTGTAATACAGAGTTGAATAACCTGTGCAATGTATACTCTTCCTCCACCACCCCACCCCTTTTTTTTTTTTTTTTTTTTTTTTTTGGAGGGAAAAAAGGTTCGGACTGTACATGTGTTAGTGCTGTGGTATCCAGGTTACAGTAACTTATTTATAGCCGGGTTCAGAATTTGCTTCACTGTCCTCAGATGGTTTCTTTTGTTAAGATTTGTCACTACTGAGGGAACGCGTTTAGCTTTATCATTAAAGGGGAGGTACCACATAACAAAATCTTCGAGTTGCTTGTTTACCATTAAACACTGACTAAGTTTGAACAACTACCTTGGAAATAATTCTTATAGCTGTATTCAAATGACATGTTAATGCTTCAAAAATCATGCAAGTGAGAGCTTAAATTACATTTATCAAAAAAATAAAAGGCTAGAGCAGTATAGTTCTGTATACTGTGCATGTATAGGGTTTTTTTGAAAGCTTTTACTAGACTGCTGCCATAGGAGATAGTTGATTTCTACCAAATTTTACAGTAACTTTGATCTGGAAAAACTGACTGTTGTTGAATTGTTTTTTGTTAACAGTGATGATGTGATTGGTGCATTATTATTGATTTCTTATCTGATAAATTTCATTACAGGCACATACTTCATACACTCATCAGCATTGTCTTAGAAGTTTAACAAGTAAGGGACCTTTTGAAGATGTTAAAGCAAGCAGTACAGTACTGAAATCTTGGAAGCATCAGTAAATTTTAAAGTAAAAATATTCTATTCTGGTTTTTTTTTAAACTTCATTAAGCCCCCTTATTAAAACACTTTATAAGCAGCACAGTGAGTAAGACAGAATGCTGCATGTTGCTATAGTTCTGGTAAACCAGAAGGTCCATGTGTGTTAAATCTGCATAGTTTCAATCTGTATATATGTGGATAATTTATTTTTTTAACTGTGAGTGGTCTTTGTTCAACATTAGGTAAGTGTGGTGGATAAAAATAAAAATATTTTTCAAGATAGAGTTTATACCTTAGAGGCTTGGTATGTAGCTAGTTGTGAGTTTAGACTGGAAAAATGCTTTCATTTACAATATGGGAGCATTCTGGCTTGATCCTACAGGAAGGCTGATATTAGCTGTTTGTTTTGCATCATCTTTTTTTCTGTCAAAAGAATCACGGTTATCTTTTTGGAATTGTGTGTCATACTGCGTGAAGAGGAGAGCCTAGAATTATTGATTGGTGTTTATTGTAGAGATTAGGACAGAAAGAAAGGTGTTTACTCATTAGAACAGTGTGCTGCTTCACTGAGCTCCTTCTATCTCATAGGAATTCTGTCACACTTGAATAAAGCCGTGGTTTGATTCATGTACAGTCACCATAAACAGCATTATAGCTCTGGATTTTATCTTCACCTGATGGCGTGCTCATATTCCTCTGTGAGCTACCTGTCTGTAGACGAACTGACTATGCAGCCATAGTAAAGAACAAGATTTTAAAGTGGCTTTGTGCTTTTTAAGGGGAGATGCCTTCTGGATGTTATATCCTTGAAGCTTGCAATGAAGTCATGTAGAGTTGCTTGTATATATCTGTGACGTTTGTATACATTTGTGGCATGGGTAAGGCTGTGGTTACATTGGGTTTTCTTATGGTAGGGTAAGTGGATCTTTAAAAAAAAAAAAAAGTATCTGTTGAGGACAGTGCATGGGTGATAAAATAAGATGTTGGCTTCTCTAAGCTTTACCTTGCATTTTTTTTCTGTGCCTGTAATTGAAAACTTAAATATTTTTATTAGCTCTTACTGTTTTTCATCATACTGAAAAATAGATACTGAAGTCTTGAAGTAACTTAACTAGAATTTAATTCTTCAATTATTTGTTAAAAGAGAAGCTGTAATGCTTTTCGTCCTCTGATAATTTAATGCAGAATTTTAGATTTTTTTTTTTTCCTTTGAACTTTTCTGGCCTGTGAAATCTTTCAGTTTTTTGCTCTTATTTACAAATTTTCTTCATCCATGAATCTTACATTGTCAATGATAAATAACTTTGCAATATCATATAAACTAGCTAAGAGCTCCATTTATAGAAGCAAAGTATGTGTAATATTTCCAAATATTGTGGAAATGGATGAGCAGGCCTGAGCCCAGAATAAGTCTTTGCTTTGACTGTAAGATCCTTCTTTTCCTCCTTCATCACAGTACCTGTCCACCAGAGCACCTGACTGCAACTCAAAAAGGAATTTCCACTCTGCATTGAACTTGAATGTAGGCACCATTTTTACCTGTTATCTTCATTTTGTTCTTCTATATTTCTTTTCATGTTTTTAGATATTTCTGTTTGAGCTCAAATACAACACATTCTTGTAAGAAAGGTCCTACTGTTGCTTTCTAATCCAGTGTTCATGACCTCAGTGCTCATTATCAGAAATTGAGCTGTGATGGGGGAGAGAGGGAGTTTGGCCTAAACACACTGTCAAAATATTTGCATAAGAAAATAATGAAATGAGAAAATAAAATATACTCATTTAAAACTATTTTACTGTTTATATAGTGAGCTTGCTGGTTTTAATTTTGATATGAAAATTAATTGATTTCTAAATTTTAATTATTCAATAAATAAGATGACAATGTAGAAGGAGTTTCATTTTCCAGCTGGATGTGTGTTCAGATTTTTATTTGCATAGAGTCTCCTAGAACACAATGAAAATTTTTTTTTAGTGGGATCTGTGGTGTTAGGTAAGACAAAGAGCATGAAGGGAATAATTTAATATTTCTGAAGTTATTGGTAAAAACCTCATGAGAACTCCTGGCCTCATTTACAAGAGTGCAGTAGTATTGGCTTATTGACCTGAAGCACTTGAAATAACTGTCTTAAACATCTCACGCAGAGGCTGGATTCTCCAGCTGAACTACCTGGGCACTGAAGTAATAATGTTATAGCTAATAATATACAAATGTTTCCCAAAAAAAAAAAAAAAAAAAGTGATTTGCAGTCTCAAGAGGTAGAACAGTCCTAGAATTCTTAGGACACAAGACTGATGTGCTGGGGTGTCACGGATGAGTGGTTAGGTCGCTTAAAGAATCACCGTCCCTCCACATGGGGTAGTTGTGCATTTGGGTTCTTGAAAAGATAATATAGAGTTGTCATGAAATGGGGAACCTTAGATTTCAGCATTTTAATGTAGCCTGCTCTTCCGATTTGCTGCATGGTATTGGGGAAGGTGGTTTAACCTCAATCTTTTTTTTCAGCAATATAGCAGGGAGAACAATTTTGCTCTTTTATAACAGATGGTATGAATAGTTTATTTTATGATGCAAGTTCTAAGTGATTTTTGTAGTACTGTAATCCCTCTTCCAGCTTAAGAGATGGAGTAGTATGTAACAACCTAGTAGGTAATCAAGAAACTGGCATTTGGAATTGCTGAAGGCTAATGAAGCTTAAAATGCTCACATTTGACTTGTTGATGGGAAATACTAAAATGGAAATACTAATGGCCAGGGGGCTTTACCGGTAAATTGGCCTAAATTTTCTGAAAAAGTACGAGACTCCTAATGTAATGTGTCACTTAAAAGCACATTTGACTGCACCAGTCTGCACTGGGAGTTCATAGAGTAGGTAGACTAAAGGGAGGATAGGTGGAAGTGTGTGGGGATACTGCAAGTTACCTATTTTAATCTGGAATTCCTGGACCACATTTGACAAGAAAATTATCTCTGAACACCTACTCAGCAATTTCAGAATACTGCTTTTACCCCAAATTCCTTTGTCTCTTAATTGTTTTTAATTAGAATGAATTTCTTATCTGGGCCTTGATCCTGCGAAGGTGGACTTTTGGGTGTTTGCTTTTCTGTAATTTGAGTGAGTTTTCTTTAGCCATGTAATTGAGGGGCTGCTGAACCAGTAAAACCAAGATTAAATGTTTGCTCATGGGGGACTCACACTAGTGTGATGAAAGTTCACTTTTCAGCAAGAAAAGACAGTTATTTCCTCAGCAATAGAGTAGCCTGCATAGGTGGGTGATGGCGAGGGAGATCCAGCAAGCCAAGTGGTCTTTATATTTTGGGAAAGTGAATGAAGTCAGTAATTTAATTGTACATGAAGAAGAAGTGTTTCGTAATTTCATCCCAGAAGCTTGAAACCAGTGCATCCTCCCTGGTTTTCTTTTGAGGTGTATGTGCGAATATTTGCAATGTACCAGACAGTGAGCTAGAATCTTGGCTTACAGAGCCATGACCAAAATTGTCAAAACATATGAATTCATATAAAGACTTCACAGTTAACCAGTGGTGTCCAGTTAATAGCGCTACGATAGTGTCAGGAGTGGAAAGGCTGAACTTTACTGCATTTAGCCAAGTGGAGCCAGGAGATTACTGAGGTTACAGTGCTTCTGATTAATTTATATGGCCTTCTGTTGCTGATAACTATCCTTTCATTCCTAAGAGAGCATGGTTTACTAGGCTTCACCATCCACCTGCCGTGGAATAGGCATCCTATATCCTATGACCTAGTACTTTATTCAGATTTAAGTAACTCTTCACTGGAATATTCAGTACATTCTGTTGGACTGCCTCCATTCAGTGACTGATACACAACACCTTTTTTTCCTCTCTCATCTGGAAACTTCATCAGCTGTAAAGGCTGGAATTAGCTTTTTCTACAAAAACAACAACAAAAAGCTGTTTGTATCTTTAAATTTTAAGTTAATTTTTTTCTTTGCATGTTTAGTAGTATTGAGAACGGTGTCTGAGTTAGTGAAGATACAGCTTTGTGTGATTTTTTTTTTTCTTCCAGCAGAAGTCAGAAATTAAGAAAAAGGTTTATCTCTTGATAATCCAGTCATCTTCAATCAGAATACAGTAATTTTAAAATGATTGAGACTGAACACATCAAAACATGTATGAAGACCTTTCCTAAAATATCCTCCAGTATTGTAGTCTCAACATTCTTTATCTATATAAAAATACTTCACAAAATTTTCTCTAATATTCTCTATTTCATATACAAGTTGAAGGTTTTCTGAAGTCTTAGTTATTCTTATTAAAATATTGAACACATTATTATTAATGCTATACGAAAGTCCCAAAGACATGTTGTAAAATGTGAGACCTCCGTCTGCACCCATTGCATGTGAATAAACCTATTAAGTACAACACTTTGCAGCCTAAACAATCTATTTTAGTAGTTAGCTTCAGTAATCACAACAAACTAGAAACTGTACCTCATATTCCATATTGCATAAGTTACACTTAAACATTTTTTTAATGTTTTGAAGTGACTTTTCTGCAGAAACATAGTATCATAAAAAGGTTTTGGAATATTTCTTCTACTCAAGCACTGTTGCACTTATTTCCTACTGAATTCAACTGGTAAGATTTTTACGGCATTTACTGTTAAATTTATATAAACTGGAAAACATAAGTCTCCCCTAACCTTTAACTACACGAAAGCTAATATCTGTCTGAAGCTAGTTGCCTAGGCTATTGTATGGGCAAGGGGGATGTATAGGCACCTGCAGAGAGTTATTCCTGCCTTCGTCTGGAATGGAATGATTTGCCATCTGGGGATATGTAGTCTGCTAGCTTTGGCTATGCTCAATTTCTTAGATAACTAAAGTTAGATGAAAGAAAATATCATATGTGATTTTTATTTACTTTTGCTCAACAAAAAGAAATCTTGATCCTACTTTGCATGCCTAGCCTTAAATTTCAGGATAGTTCATAATGGTGCTTGTTTGTTTCAGTGACCCAAATACTTGGACAAACTGTAAATATTGTATAGTAAGACAGAACTTTTAAAATACAGGTGTCTGATTTCAAGCATCTGCATGTAAGTATGAAAGTAGCATTGACCTGATTTTCAGAACTAGAGCACTGCTGGTTGTGCCAACAAAAATACAGCATGCTGACACTTTCTCAGAAACTGGTTTTCAGCATATGATCTCCGAACTCATGCGCTGAGGTATGTGGTGATAGGGGACTGCTTTTCTATTTTTAATTTCCGAAGTTATTGTCCCACCTTGGTAATATTTGGTATTCTATTATATGGAGGAAGATGTATTCCACTTTTAGTCTTGTTCTGCCTCTATGCTCAGAGCAAGAATAGAGAGGTGGCGTACAGTATTTTTTTGTCTTGTGAACCTCATAGTTAAATGAGTTTTTCAGGAAGAAAAGAAAGATGGCTATTAGTGTTAAAGTTTTAAAAAGGAGCCATTGAGATGAACTTGTGTTTCACCGTTCAGCACTAATCCTTCTTTTCTAATGGTAAATCTATGCCTTTTTGCTTGTTTGGAGTTGACAGTTAATGGCTTTGTGATTGATCAAAACTGTGGTGTTTGAAGCACGAGCTCTTGGTCTGAGTCATTGCTGTATGTGGAGTGTGTGGGACCGAGGAAGACGCAGGTATCTAGCTGGACTGATTTAAAAACGGCCTTGCCCAGAACCACATTAGGAATTTTACGTTAGTCGTGCTGCCTTATGCTCCTACCCATCTTCATGCAGCACGTGACCCACCCTGCACGCTTTCGTATGCTTAGTGGGAAGGCTGCTGCTCTCAGCTGGCTTTCTTCTGCACTAAGTGGATGCTCTGCTGATGGACTATAGGCAGCAAAGGCTATTTGCACTGTTAAAGCTTAAGTAAAGTTAGTGAGCAAGGGAACGCAAGTCTGCCCCCTCATGATTGGAAACCGTGTTGGTAATCATTCAAAATAAAAACAAAGCTAGAATTCTTGAAAATGCTTTTAGTCTATTTAAAACCCTGGGTTCTATAATGGAGTATTGCTCAGTTGTAAGCACTTTCAGATACAAGGCGTTACTTTTCTTTGCAGGTGAATATTTAAAAGCAGAATTCATAAAGTAACTTTACTTTGTGTAAAGAAGATCTTTTATTTAGAAAATTGTAACGAAAGTTAATACGGGTCATTGAAGAATAAATTGTCCACTGGGAAGCATCTAATTGCATTAAAGGAAGAAATATGATGCACTATAGAGGTAATGCAGTTTGTGCAGTCGTCTCTCCTAGACCTATTATTGACTGAGAGTAACAACGTGCATTTCAGATAGCAGACCTGGTTGGCATTTCTAACCTGTTAGTTGTGAAACTATTGAACATAGTCTCATAGCACAGGAAAAGAAAGAACATTAGAACAAGCCCAAAGCTTTGATCTGCATCATGATTTTTAATCATTCATATTTAGTTGGATGTTTTTATTGGCAAAGTCAGATTTTGCAACTCCTTGTTGCCTTATGGAAAAAAGCAAGTGATCCCTGATCTTAATACCAGTTTTCCCCCAGTGACACAGTCTAACCAGACTTACTTTCAGAAAGCATATAGAAATGTTGTGTGTAAAGAAAATACGTATTAGATTTGAAGCAAATAATGGTTGTCTTATTCCTTTCTCTTCATTTAAGAGAGACAAGTATGCATTCTGAAAAACAGATCCACGTGTAATGTTACAAGCAGCATTATTTGTTCAGAAAATTGCATGGTTTTAAGTGAACCTTTTTTTAAATGCTGCTGTTGTGCAAATATGTAGAAAAGGAAGACACACACAACACTTGAAAACAAAATGTGAGCCATCACCCTAGGTTTCCTATTTGTAGAAATTCTTTAATGGTTGAATCTTTGTAATTCTTGTAATAATCCTAGATGCTAAACTGTTACTATCTCCTGTTTGGAATGGGCCAGGATTGCTGCGTTGGATGCAAATGAGTGGTCTTGTGCATCAGTCTTTTGGATTACACGGAGTGGCACATTAATTACATCAATGGCTATATTCTCACTGTAACATCAGGTATAGAGAATAGAGTTGAGGGCTCCAGAGGTATAGCACCTTAGGGGCTTTGGTCCACAACAAAAGTCATTAGAGTGCATTTTTAAAGGCAGTATGTTGAGAACTGGATGTGCAAGTTACAGATTGATCAGAGAAGCCCAGTAATTCATCCTATTAAGCATATCCTGTTGCTGACAGGGCACAAAAGACTAGTTTTACTGTGCAGCAGCAAGTTCACCTAGAGATAACAAGTTTGACAATATTCTAAAAGTATGAAGGAGAATTTAAATTAAAATAAAGGTCAGCTGTATATATTTAAGCTTTAAAAAAAAATAATCAAAGGACAAAAAAAATTGACTAGGCCATGTGAAGATAAGATTGCTGGCATGGTGAGGAATAAAAAGAAGGGAAAGAAAGAGCGAGGTGAACTTTTAACCCAACCATGGATAAATGAAATTTGTGTCCCTCAAAAGCAAAGCAGTGTCAGAAAGATTACCCCTACTGACAACCAAGTGCGTCCTTAATGAGATCAAGGAACCAGACCTCTGGCAGAACAGGGTAACAAAGCACTTCTCTGATCAATGCAACTGCATCCTGTTTGTTTTGTAAAACTAACCGCTGTTGTATCTCCTTTGGTGTTATACCAATAAAATTAAGTAAACCTTTCCATAATGACATTCTTTCCTTTAGAAATCATATTTTAGAATTCTAAAGCATGTTTTATATTTGCTTCAGGCAACCCAAGTTGACAAACTTTCACAATTTACCTGATTTCAAAGTCTAAGTGTTCATCTTGGAAGAATAATGATGCTAAAGACTGGCTTGCATCTCCAGAAGAATCTTAAGTGTCCGTGGTCCCCATTTTTTTTTTTTAAACCATATTACCTAACACTTTTTGTCTGTGTGAGAGAAGTTAGGCAAAAATAAGTAAATGTAACATGGAAAGATGCAAAGTTACTTAAAAAAAAAAGTCCCCACAAAACAACAATGGAAAACCTCCAAATTTCTAAAAACCTGAGCCAGGATGAAATATGGTGATATAGATGTGTAATGTGTTTAATGTTACAGTGTTTGAAACACAGTAATTGATTTTAAAAGATCAGGTAGGCAGTAAAAAAAAAATCATTGCCTGCGTGAACACGTAAAACAAAACCAGAAGCAGTACAGCGTCTGGTACTTCTCTAGTTTACATTTGGCATCCTTGCAATTCTGAAAAGGATCCAGATGCTTTTCAGGTTTGAGGTGACAGGGTAATATGCTTGTTCCCATTGGAAGTGAGCAAAACAATATAATTTCATTGTATATGTCTGCTGACTAGTAAAGACATTGTTTCTGGCTTGAGAGAGCTAGGTATCTGTGATGCTAAAATGATTCATCATAGAAATGGATTTTAAATTGCTATATACAGCAAAGTCATCTTGTCTAACCCAGAACCATTCAGTACTATCAAAGAAAGGTAATGTTCTTCTGGGTTGAAAGAAAATATACTCAATTTTTTTCTCATAATACTTTTATGTCATGCTGGAAGGTCTCACTTTTGAATACTGTTTGACTGAGAAATTTTTTTTTCCTATGTTTGAGGTGTACTGATATTTCTTCTCCCAGTAAAAATGCTAGATGAGATGTTAGGAAAAGAGCATGAAGTAGCAAAACTGATTTATGACCCTGTTATCTGACATGGCTTTAACCTTTTAGGATTTTTGTGTGACAATTTACTACATTAGAAGATAATTCTTTAATTGTTATGTCACAAAACCCCACAAAACTTCAAGTACTGCCAGTTCCCTCAAATGTTCCAGGACAGGTTCTCCCATTGTATTTTTTTTAACCTTTTTGAGTATATGGGGAATATTTCTTTTATACATAAGGGGGGTGGGGTGGGGTGGGGTGTGTGTGTGTGTGTGTGTGTGTGTGTGTGTGTGTGTTCGGATTATCAAAGAACAGTTGGTCAAGGATATAAAAAAGAAAAAAAAAGATAAAATCTAGGCCAAGAGGTTTTAGGGATTTCTTCTCTCAAGTAACAGCTCTTAAAGGACTTCAAAGGGAAAAAGGTAGGGTCGCAGCAAAGTAACATTTTGAACCCTGAAAACTTTGTTTGTGTTTTGCCTGTTCACTCTGTTATTAGTTTTTTTCTAGTTAAGATCCATGTGACTGTTGAGGGAGTCTGTGTTTGGATAAAAGATTTGAAGTGCTATGCTCTTCAATGATCTCACTTTTATAAACGTGTATCTTTAAGACAGAAATTGCATTAATTTATCAGCACTGCCTATTTTTAGAGGTGATCACCTGCCTCTGCACCCCGGGAGTCATCTTGTCGCTTTCGGAGGCAGCAGGTCTTGGAGACGGTACGCTGGCTCGCGTTGCCGTTCGGGGGCTGTGAAGCTGACGGAGCGGTGGTGCATCACAGCCGATTCCAAGGCACGCTCTGTGTGCAGCAACAGCCTTCCCCTTGTGCGCCAGGCTTGCTCAGTCCTGTACACGTGCATCTTTTCGTCTTTCTTTGTATGCTTCTCTCATTTTTCCTGAAGAACTCTCCTTACCTGCGTTTAGCACAAAAGGACAAAAAGGATGAAGCATTTTTGCTTCATCTAGAAGATGAAGGAAAGGCGATGTAGAATACTTTCATCTCCAGCATTTCCTTAACTCAAAGAAGAAAGAGAATAAATTTTCAGTCTGGTCATAAGGAAAATGAATAAATACAAATGGTCCCCAGAATCAGGAAATAAATATCTGCTTTTCATCAGTCTATCCGTGCAGACCCAGGACTGGTTGAAGACTCAAGGTCTGCAGGATACATACTTCTGTAACACCATTGTCCTGGTTCACAGCAGGGCCAAATCACTACTGCTAGAAGTTATTCCTGTAGTGAGGTAATGCCCCTTCACAGGTTTCTCTCATTCCTAGAATGAGCTTTGAAGCTGACACACAGTCATTTTTGGTACCATGTTACCCCCTTTTAATTATGAGTAGCAGACCAGTCACAGGTACAGATGATTTCTTCCTTCAGTCCCTGGACTTTTCAGATTCCTGCGATAGCACTGGTCAGCTCTGTTGAGATTCATGTGTGAAAAGTCTCAGCTTCCCACCTGTCTCTGCTTGCATGTTATATTATAGTTACTCAAGGACCTGTTCAGATTTAGTCACTGGTCCAAGATCTTGTCTGACATCTCAGCATTGCCCATTTGAGATGCTTGAGGCATCTTTCAGAGCCATGTTCAGAATTGCTACTTAATTCATTTCAAATTGAAAGTGGCCTTCTCAGCTGAGATCATTTCAGTCAGAGAATGAGTCAGCTGCAGGTTTTTATGGCTGATTATTCCTATGTGATAATGTTTCATAGCAACAAAGTGATGCTGAGCCCTTGCTGCAAGTTGACTCCCAAATGGTCTTAACATTCTAATTGAATCTGTAAGTAGTGATTTTTTTTTTTTTTTCCCTTTCAGCCTTGCTATTTGTAGGGAGATGAGAAGTTGTGCTCACTGCATGTTGCCAAAGCTGTTACACCACAGAGATTAAACTGTTGGTTTTCTGTTTGCCTGCAGTTCCAAAGGCCAAACTACAAAGTCTCAGGAAAAAAAACCTAAGTGAATATCAGTCTTTGTTGCTGTATTATCATTTTTGCTGGTATTCGTTTCTCCTCGTACATCAGAATTCAACTGAGAACCTCTTCCTGATTCAAATGTGATGGTTTTTGAGATGTCCCAGATGCCCACTGAATTTGTCAAGTAGTAAGCATTGGATTATACTGATAGAAGTCTAGTTTTGAAGAACAGTACTGCACTGATGCAGCTGTGTGTGTCCCAATGTATAGGAGAGTTACTGCTTTCTCGTCTTTATGTTGGGATTCACATTCTGACTCGCATTCTCAGCTGATAGAATGACTCGATAGAGTCACTTAGTGCCACTGTGGAGCATACAGCTTGTTCTTCCTCTCTTCCACTCTCCGTTTCCTCCCACCTCTCTTCTGGAGTCTGCATCTTTCAGTGGGCTTTGCGTTCCTTAAGAATGTAAGCAGTTCTGGAAGTGTTTCATAGGCTGCTTTTATGTGAGTGCATGGAGAGCTAAAGCTGGGAGGTGTGTTATTGCTGAAAAACTCGATTGCATGCATATGACTTACAAAGGGCTATGCATTAACTGCAGTATTTTGTCTCAAAAGTGAATTTGGCTCACAGTTAAAGATTCTCTTTTTGTCAGCTCGAAGAGGCCAGTTATGTTCCCAACAAGTTGAAGCAGATCAGCAGCTAAGGCTAAACTCTGGGCTGTGTTCTGTTGCACAGATCTGCCATGGCCATGAAAGTTGATGTGAGAATTGCATGGCTAGCTTCCAACAGCTTTGATGAAAGGCTCTTTTATAGCAAGGGCAGGTACTGGTGTTCCAAACCAGAGAAAATCGTATGTAATTTTGTGTATACCCATTCACAGAAAAGACAGATAAAGTGAGCTTGAGGATGTACAGGTCTTTATTTTTTTAAAAAGATACAGTTTTTATGCAAGCTTTTCAGGAGTTGGCAGCATATCCAAACACCTGCTGCAATGTTTAATTAAAATAGTCCAGCTGAATGGAAAGCTTTCCTTCTGACCTTTATTGAAAAGCAAAGGATTATTTGACTTTGCATTGTTCGGATGAAAAAAACCCTCTAGTTTTTACAGGAAAAATGCAGGTGATGAGTTTCCAGTATGAAAACTGTTAATTTAATTTTTCCCTACAGAATTGTTTTGGATTAGCTAGTTTTATTGTACCCATTTCAATTAATTTGTTTTGATTAAAGTTGCACAGGAATAGAGACAACAATTAATCTGCAGCTTACTGTGTGATATATTGCAATACCATTATTTTTCTCTGATGAGTCATGGCCATGACATTTTGTTCATTATTTAACATTGCATGATTCACCTTTTGGTCCAGCTTAAAAAATGTGCTGTGTCCTACAGAATTTACTTACAGCTTCAAACAGAGGTAGAGTAAAGCATGCCAGTTACAATAGGGTGAATACACAGAATAAAGCTATACATTCCACTAAATTTGTGAGTCATTCAGTGAAGATGCATTTGCAGTGTGGTGAAATATTCTGTTTTGTTTTAAATGTGTTTACTCAGATACTGTTCTTATCTTGGTGTTGTGAGGTGAACAGTTTTTTCAGCAGGAATAATGTTCTTGTGAATCAGCTTTGAAAGCATCCTAAGAGAGTTGTATGTAAAGCCAGGCAGTTGTGGGAGAAATAAGCAAATAACTAAGTACAACGCGACACATCTAGTCGGATAACTTGTTATTCACAGTTAAAGGTAAAAACTTAGGCGTGTATCATCTTTGAAGAATAACTGGCTGAAACTTGGCTCTTAAAACTAAACCCCAGTTACTTTTTGTGTTACTTGCTGTCAAGACAACAGACAAAAACATCAACTTCAATGTTTAAAGTAGTTTAAATTCTAATACAGATGCAACATCACCTTTTCCTAGCATGAACTGAAGAAAAATGTCAGATTGACAAGTCTGTTAATTGTCTCACAATCTCCAGAAGTAAGATACAGTTTTGGGAAGACCATTGTAAGGCTTATTAAAGTATAGTGGTTTTACTTTCATATGTGTAGATTTTGATATCTTTGCTGAGTCTGTCCAAAACTCAGTTGGGAGTTTTATACCTGTCCACTTTGGCTTGGGCTAGGACAAAAGAGGTTTGGTTGGGCAAGAGCAGAGTTACGAAAATCTGTGATGCCTACAGTAGGTGACAATTTCTGTTTATCACTGAACTGACTTACAGTAGCTTCAAACCCCTGGCAGAAATAATGCTTCATATCTCCTTGCTAATCCCAGATCATCCAGTCATGTAACCGAGGAGGAATTTCTGAGTCTGACATACAGAATTCCTTACAATGTGTAATTACAATGACATACGCTGTAATTGCATCTTTTTTTCATAGAGAAAAATGTATGGCTTAAAGGTGGAAAGAAGTATAAGTTTTGAGGATTAATAGACAATAGCAAACTTTTTTTTCCTTCCTTGACGTGGAACATTAGGGCATTTTCACAATAAACTATACCTGTCAGAATGGGAGCCAATATGTAATGTTAGCAATCAGCTAAGAGGCACTTCATATGGCTTGGTATTAATCATACTGTCAATTTTAATTCCATGGGCATCCTTCTTTCCACTTTTCACTTAGAATTTATTTCAGAGCGTGATCAAAGCTCTGCTGTTCATTACATTCAGCATTAGCTAATTTGGCTTTTGGCAACTCTTATCCCAGTTCCTATTAAACACTAGCCATAAATTGAGATAAGGGTTGTGCCAAAATATTTCAGGATTATCAAATGGTAACATAGAGATGGGTGCATTATCATGCTGCTTTCAAGGCTGTTGGGTTACTGCAAAATTAACCATTAGCAAATACTTAGAAGCTACGCGACAAATTTACACCTACAGTGCTTTTTTTCATGTCTTTTGAATTGACTACAGGATGAAACAAATGTGAGAAAAATCATGTCTTAGAACATTTCTAAAAGACTCATTTGTGTATATTGTGTTTTTATAGAGACTTTTATAGAGACAATTTTGCAAGTGTGCTGTATCATAAAATATTTTGGGTCACAGAATATGCTGTGTTTATAAAACAAGATTATTAGGGTAACTGTTTTTTCCCAAGCTGCAGTCAGTCAGAAGTCTGTGTACAAGATTGGTATCAGAGGTTCTTTTACTTAGAATTTTTTCTTTCAGCAGGTGTTTCTAGAACCGGCTGAATGTTTAATTTTGTGTGATAGACCTAAAAATGGCAATTTGCCTGGAGAGATGGGAGAGTGTTGCTTGGGTATGTAAATAAAAAATTCTACCTTACCAACCCTTGCCTCTCTTTTTTCATGCTTCAACATCTCAAAAAGTACTTAACCAATTCAGAGAAAGTCCTGAAAAAGTAATCTGAAAGTAGGCTTTAAAAATAGCCGTGTAAAAGATCTATAAAAAGAACAGATATGTAAATGCTGAGAAATAAAGAACTAGTGGCTTTTTTGCAGCATCAGATAAGTCAGTGACAAAATTTCTATAGATTTCCAGGCTGCCTCACGCCTTAATTGCTACTGCTGGAGAAAATTATGGAGGACAGTTGGGCATCTAAATCCTTTCAAAAAGACTAATAAAACCAGATACTGCTTCAGTTCATTAGTGACTGAATATGATGTATAACAGCTGTGGTTTAAACATTAGTAAGAAATAATCTATAAATAATTAGAAAAAATTTTTTAAGGAATATTGAGTTACTAGAAAGTATAATGGTGCCGTAGGACGAAAAAATTGTCACAACTATGCAATTGATCAGATTACTTGTGCTTTCAACTTTATTAGTATGTGCATTGTTAGAATATTTATTTATTTAACAGATTGCCCCTGATGACTTATGTTTAAAGTTGTATCTGGTTTAAATACTTCTAAGGCTTTCCAAGAGCAGGACTGAGTTTCAGAAGTAGTACTGGCTTGCTTTGCTTGCTTTCCAACCGGTCTTGTGGAGCTTTTTTGAAAACAGAAGGAGAGTACAAAAATATATAAGGGCAGAAGAGGCCAGTTCCCTCACTAGGAGATGACGTTTGCAATATTTTACTTTATTTTTTGCTTTGCTTAACCCATTGCTTTTGCAGTTACTTCCTGGAAACATGCTCAGAGAATTTGCTTCCTTAGAGATTATCTTTACTTTTTTTTTTAATCTTCCATGTTGTGTTATGTTAGTCTCTTGCTCAGGAGCGCTGGTCTGGAATTGGCTTTTTTTCAATAGCAATAGTTATGTGAAGCAATTATAGGATTTAGGGTAAATTTACTTCTTCTGAAAGAAACCAGTTCAATAGTCTCGAGGCATAAGGCCAAGACTTAACTGGAAAGAGGGGTGTATCAGTGCTAATAGAGGCCAGTGCTGCTAATGTATGTAACAAAACAAACCCCAGTTCTCATGCTGTAGCTTAATACTTGTTTTCATGATTGAAATACGCCTCAAAACTGCATCTTAAGCCTGGTATCTTTTTCAGCATATATTTCTACTTGTTAGGTTTTATAGTGGATTGGTAATAAAAAGACAGCCCAGGATTTCTGCACTAATTAAAACCATTTCAGAAGTGTAAATGTAAGGAGACTCTGTGCAAGCTGGTATTCATCTCTTCAGACAGGTGAATTTAGTACATATCACATCCTACCACCCCTAGGAAAATAAAATACATATTGTGATTCAGCTGTTGAATTTTAAGACCCAGATTCAGCAAATGACTTGGGCATTATTTTTTAATCTACTTCTAAGCCAAGGCTTAAATGTTTTTTCTGAACATAAATATATTTATAGATATGCTTAAAACTAAACATAAGCTTAAATACCCTGTTGAGCAGGGCTAGATTTCACAAACGTGCTGGTATGGTCAATAGGAGATTTCAGATCTGCTCTTACCCTTCTGATGGTCTGAGATGCTCTGTCAGAAATGTAGCTACCAGTTTTCCTTGGACAGCCTTTGCAGGTTTGTGTGTGCGTGCGTGCACGCATGTTCATAATCTAAGAGGAAGGAACGGGCGTTCTGTTACAAGTTGTAAATGGACTGGATAATGCCGTCTCTGCTTGCGCTCTCTGACATGTTTTGTAATAAGCGTCTGTTTAGTTGCATCTCTCTCAGCCACAATTCAATCGGGCAGGCTGAAACTCTCCCCCCTGGATGGGGTCTTTCGGTTTGGAGTTTTGAGGTTTTGTGTTTTTACATAAATGCCTTCCTCCTTTTAAGAAAGGAGAAAATATATAAATATAAAAATAATATAAATATAGAATATTTATAAATGTATAAAAATAAGATTACTCTTGTGTTGAGAAGATGCATTGCATCCGTGCTCTGAAGCAGCAATGTGAAGGTTGACAGAAGGCTTACTCTGATCTAAAGAATGTGCTTTATGGTGCTCCTATGAGAAAACTGCTCAAACTTGGCACAGATACAAGTTTCTAAAACATCTTTGCTTTATGTGCTTTGTAGAGACTTGAAGGAGCGCAGCAGGTGTAAGTGCACAAACATTTCACCTGTACCGAGCATATCCCAGTTGAGAGCCGAGACAGACTTCACTGTGCTGGAGTGGCAGGAGGCATTGAATCTGAGGCAGGAAGGCTGCACTTCGGTCCTCGCGTTTCCCTGGAGTTTTGGCAGGGAGGAGGAGAAAGGTTATCCTGGCTGAAATGCAGGAGAGATGGGTTATGCTGGTTTGGGGATAAATGGGGTAGATGGAGCATGCAGATTGGGGCAGGCATCTGGACTGTAAGTGTGCGCATGCCTATGTCTGTGGGAAGAGAAGACAAAGTCTCAAGCTGAACAGGAGATGTGAAGAAGCCTTGAAATAGGACCAACATGAAATAACAACCTTTTTGTCATTCCCCTTCCCCCCCAGGATTTTGGGCATGTCTGTGGATAAAATGAAATTTTGAAAGGAATATCAGAGGTTTTTTTACTAAGGCAGATTCCATTCCCATTTTATAAAAATTCCATAATAATATATGGGATGTAAGGTTTTAAAAGCAGCATTTATCAGTGTAGCAGAAGAAAGGCCCTTTTTAAAGTCCCTCAGCTCTGATGATTCTGCTCCATTAGCAAGACTCTGTAGTGAAGCCAGTTCAGTCTAAAAGTGGGAAGGAAAGTTTGGTCGTGCTTTCTTTTTATGTATATTGCAGAAATATTTGCTCATAAATTTATTTTATTGCTGTCTATTAAAGACAATTTAATTTAATTGAACTTCCTGAGCTTTATGGAAATTTTTCTTTGCCTGTATTGCTCCCTTGACAGAATTATTTTTCACTTTTCCTCCCGCCTTTTTTCTACTCTCGGAAAGATGCAAGACTCTCAAAGCTAAAAACTGTTGCCACAGAAAGAGAGAAATTTATTTTTTGGTCTATTCTTAGTCTTTGATCTTAGCTTAGTTTAATGTCAGAATACTGTGATCCGGAGTCCTAGCAAAGAATCTAATGATCTCCCTGCCTTCTGCTCTCACAGCGACCTGATCTTGCAGTGATGCTTTCCTTTACGTTGGCAAAGGCATTTTGCATATACCAGCAGAGAACAGAGGTTCAAAGCGACGCGCCGTTCTCAGGTGTTGGCTTTTGTGTTGGGTTCCTTACCTACACAGAGGTAGTAACCAGTGATCATCTTGTCTCATAGTACATACTGGCTCTAGGGTGGACTAGGTCCAGATTTCTGATTTTAATTGAAAGTTTTTATAAATATTAGATTATAAAATAGGCTTTTGATACAAAATTTTATTAAAGTCTCTCCACGCTGATGCTTGGCATGCACTTTATCAGCTAACCAGCAACACAGCTACTGCTTATGTTCGTTCTTTTTTTTTTCCCTTTTTTTTTTTCCCAGTTGAGTAGATTTTGACAGGAATTGCTGCAGTAAGACCACTATAGAAATCAAATTAGCTGTTCAAAATTCCAGGAATTTAACCCTAATTTGCATTTTCTGTTTTAGAAGAGACAAGGTTGGGGACCCACTGCTGCAAAACACAGCTGCTGCTTCTACTCTTGTCGGTGGCTTTGCAGAACAGAATAGTTCTGCTGGCTCTCTAAGCACCTGGCACAAGACCACGCATAGTTTGATGGCACTGCATTTATCAAGGGGGAGAGACTCATTGCTGTTTCTCTCTGTGCCCACTTGGCAGATTGCAAAATAGGAGGGGACTTTGCTGTTGGCATCGGAGAGCTTACAGCTTGTGTGAATGTTATCCTGGGTTTTGCTTGCAGTGAAATAGTCCTCTTGTAATCATTATGAAGGGCATGTTCTTGGAAACAACACTGCTTTTTAATGGTTGCAGTTAGAAATAATAGTTGGGTTTGTAACCTGATTTAACAAAAAAACCCTAAAATAAAAAAAACCAAACCCAACTCTATGAAGAAATTTTAGTAGTGGACAAATACATTTGCACTAGCTGTGTAGCAAATTTGCATAAACTTTAGTATTTTCTCTTTATAGTATATTCATGCTAGCATTAATGTAACATTATACTACAAATGAGAATTTTGCTGTCTATTCTGGTGATTTATACTGTACTTTTAAGGCAATTCTTTGTTGAAAGCAGATGGCTCCTTTTCATGGATCTGACTTGCAGGAATTATACTAAAACAAGATTAAGAAATCCATACAGAATATGAACGATAAAATGAAGACAACTACTCATCTCCCTACTTTTTCTTCAGTTTTTCTTTAATAACTACTTACATTTCCTTGGTCAAATGGCAATTCCAAAATGCAATATAAATTTTTAATAAAATTAGATACATTTTCTTTTAAAGAGGTTACATGAATCATATGACCTACATTCATAATTTCTGCCAGTTACCTTCCCAGTGTTATTAATGTTACTCCTAATTTGCAAATAGGAACAGCTGGAGAAGTTATCCATGGAAGGCTGTCTTTTTTCAGGTTCACAGGCAGTTATGAGGTGGGACTGAACTGAATTTGCTGTCTGTTAAGTCCAGTGTGTTTTCTGAGGTCACAGTCTCATGCACAGAGACATCCCACGCAGTTCTGAGCACTTTGACTGATAAAGCCTTGTTTTGGTGGGAGGGAAAAGAACACAAAAAAGCTGTTCTGAGGGGTAAACCAAAGGTCTGTCTAACCCAATCATCTTTTTTTACAGTGGCCCATCGTGGATGCCTAGGAAAGAGGATGACAGTAGGGCAAGCAAAAATAGTGACTTTCCCCACCTGTACTCCAACTTTCAAGCCCTTTCTGCCTTGAAGGCTTTCTGAATCAGAGGTTCTGCCTTCGTGTTTAAGGCTGCATCCTTGTGTTTACAGGCTATGAGTTGTGCTAGCATGAAAGCTAACAGACTCTTCTGACAGTTAGTTTGTGTCAAAGGCATTTTTCAATACATGTGGCTAGCAGGTAGCCTATTGCCAAAAAAAACCCATCTCTGGAATACTGCTGAACTGCTGGGCTCTGGCCAGTTGATATAACAAACACTTCACATGCTGAAGTTGTTAAAACACGTTGCCCTTCTAAATCTATTTTAAAAAAATACAGTGTTTTCCAGGATTAACTGCAGCATTTTTGTTGGTTTTATTTCTAGTTTCCCTAAATGTCTCTTCTCCTATTCCTTCCTCACCCCTATCAAAAATGGGGAAAAGCTCAGTCAGTCTCTGTCCTCCATAATATTATTTACATTTCCCTGAAATTATTTTGATTTATTTTCATAAAAATTATTTGGATTTGGAGCTACTTTGAAGTCTCTGTGTAAAGTTACTAGCTTGGCTTATGTTTTCAAGGTTCTTCAAGAGGCAGTGGCTGAACAATTACAGTTCCAAAATGTAATTCTTGCTCTTTAATAGAATTAAAAAAAATGGGTTTTTTTTTCTTTTATTTAGCAAAGTGAGATGAACTCCAGTCCAAAGGATTTTGGGCAGCTAGAAGCTACAGTTGTGATGCTGAGTCTTTTTTCAACTGAAATGTCCATTGTAACTTTTCAGATAAATATCCCTGTCCAAATCTCTCAGTTTCTGCTTGTTCTGCCCAGTCATTTGCCTTGTGTAAGATTTTACCCTTATCCTGTTATCTAGTTTTGAGTTACTCCAAATTTGATATCCTTATTTTCCTGTTTCCAAACCAAAATTTTATCTGTAGATTAGTTATTCCCCTTCAACCTGTGATTCCTTATGACTCTATTCGACATAGGAGTATTGTTTGTCTTATTTTTTATTATTGTCTTCAACATTTTACCTTGTTCCATTTAAGAGATTCCTCCAGTGCTAGCTCTGAGACATCTTTTATTGTTATGTATTTCTAGCATAAACCAACATTGTTTGCTATCTTCCCCCCCCCCCCCAAGAAAAGTTCTTTAGCAGCAGACACTATTAAGTTGAGTGGGAAAACAAAATTTATATGAGTGGGAGAATGTTTTACTGTTGACATAATTTTTTTTTTTTAATAATGCGGTATTACCCATTGCATTACACAGCAGAAGTACTAATTGCTTCATTAACCTCTTAACTGGTGTTCGGGTTTTCACTGATGATGTATTAGCGTTACATTAATTTTCAGCCTTCCTTTCACCTCCTTAAATAAAGTATTATTCCTTGCACTAACAGTTTCCTAGACCTACTAACTATTTTTCTGTAACACATTTTTAAAAATAATTTCATATATGTCTCTTCATTGTTGTTCTCTTACTTGATATTATTATGTGATTTCTTACTTTAACTCTTCTTTATTCATTGGAATTGGCTTCTTTAGAGTTTCACTATCACTCCCATGAGGTCTGTAGTGGTTTTGCTAGCTTCTTGCTCACGTTATTCGGGCATCTTGGGGATTTTTGGTCTGTTATGTTGTTATTCGCGTGCCCAAGTGCATCAAGATCACGTAGTTCAGCAAAACGTATTTCAGAAAGGAGCACTGATCTGTTCCATTTTATAAAAATTCAGGGAAATTTGATAAGTAGCTTGGACATGCAATCTAAATTTAAGCATGTCTATGAGTATCATCATGTCAATGGAACCTAAGCGCATGCTTAAAGTTAAGCACATGTATTTACGTGTTGCCTTATATTGGTCAGGGTTTTCTCAGCTAGGAGCAAGTTCCTGTGTGCAAACATGCAGCATACTGTTAGCTCAGCCCTCGATAAAATAAGATTTAATGATTCTTGTTTACATTATATTTATATTTGACAAAAATGAAGAAACAAAACCACTGCCTTGACAGTTTGACAGTTGTTTTTGGTGAGATGAGGGCAGTGGTGCATGTTTAAGTGAAATTTAAAGACTAGTCAATGACTATGTTCAACAGAACTTCATGCTTGTTTTCTCTTAAATAAGATTATAACCTTCTGTGATAAATTATGACTAATTTGACATATTGTATGTGGGATGCTTCTCCATTTCCTGGAAAGTTTCTGTTCATGAATGTCCCACTTCTTTAAAGATCGTATTTTATTTTGTTTTGTTCTCTTCTAATGCTTTCTCAGGATTGCTTTTAGGTTTTAATAACTTCTCTAATGCAGAAATTCTGGGTTTGTTCATATTTTTTACATTGTGTTTGTTTCATTTGTATCATGACATGCGCACATGTGTGCGTGCACATATGTATGTTATTATAATTGCATCTAATTATATGTAATTACATTTATGTGTATGTATATATATGTAAAAATTTCACTACAAAACTGTATGTGCTGGGTGTCATAATTTAATTTCTATGCAGCAATAATATGTTTTAAAAGCTATTATGTTACGTGGAATCACAAATACAAAATTGAATTAGATATTTATAGTACATAGTGAAAACAGGATTATTATGAAAATAAGCCAAACTATATATGTTTATATTCAAATTATGAATGACTGTAAATAGAAAAAATATGGACTAGCTGAGGCTCAATGTGATTACAGTTTGCTATCCATGTTGTACATGTCACAAGAAATAATTGTTTATACCTCTATTACTAAAATTTGGAAATACTATTATGCTGTTCTCTTCATGCTTCAAACTCTGTAGAACAATATTTTTCTTTTTACTTTTTTTCCAGCACTTGCTACTAGCAATAAAGTTTATCATGGCATTTGTAATTCCGGATAAACCAAGAGAGATCCAGCTAAAACTAGCCAAATTGGAATTTGAATCTCTAGAGGCTCTCAAACAACAGGTAAGAGCAACTGACATGTATAACAGTGAAAAGCGTTGGTGGCCTGAAGGAAAGATAAACTCGGGAGATTATGCTTTTGTTTTAGGTGGATAAATACATAAATCTGGGGATTTTGAAATTCCTGTTTACATTATATTAAGATTAGCTAGCTAAAGCTGTTCCACCTCTACCTCACAGGTTGTGGTGCCAGAGCTGGGGTGGCCAAGTGGAGCATGGAACAGTCATGAGTAGTACAGTGCACAGCACAGGGTATTAAATAAATAGAAAACAGCACTGGTTTACTTCTACGCATTGGGTTGTAAACTGTAGCATTTCAGATACTGCTTCATTTTCTGTTAATTCATCACTGCTTAAGAAGTGGAGCAGAGAGCTGGAAGTTTTAACCAATTCATCTGTCCTTTCAACCCACCAATGTATGTGAGTCAACACCAGGAAAATGGTCTTCCTTTTCAGAGAGCTTGAAATTTCTGGTATGGCTAGTAATGTAGCAACTTGTAATGTCTATTGTCCTTGTGTGTGCAAACATATTTTGTTTATATTGTCACGTTTAAAGGACATTGGGCTCTATGAAACCTAGTTTCATCCCCCGGAGGTATTTGTTGTTGAACACTAGGATTTCTTTCATTGCTGAAATACCATCACAAATAAACAGTTAACTTAGCTTTAATATAAACAGAAATTGTAAACAGACTGAACTTTAAAAAAAATGTTTGAGAAGAAGTATGTATGAGGGAAAGGTAATGTTGCCTTATTTTCCTGTTCATACAATATTCTCATTTTATTGCATAAATAAGGTATATTTTACAATATACTTAACAGGCATTCCAAAGCAATTTAGGAAAATCAGGAACTAGATTTTTCTACTGAAAATTTCTGGTTTAACAAATGATTCCATAGAGAGAGTGGTGAAGATCACAAGAGGTGAAGAATTGGATTAGCTTCAGTAGGATACTGGGATTCTACAGAGCTGGTTTTGCAATGGCAGGATACTTTAGGAGTTTCTAACTGTACTATGCTAGATAGGATTTCTAAGCTAGCTTACATATCACAAAAAAAAAACCACCAAACCAAAAACCAGCATGGAGTTGCAGAGACTGGTTCACCCATTTATTGTTAGCTCAGATATTTTTACGCTGCATTGCATGGTTTTACATGAACATATTTTTTGTGTGCAGGTGTGTAACCTCCTTTATACTGTGTTTTTTGTGTAGAACTGAAGATTACTTTTTAAAACATCTACCATAGCTGCATGTGACAAAGTGATCTCTTAATTCTCGACAAACTGAGCCTGTAAACAATACGCTGCCTTTTCGAGTTAAAATTCCACAGTTTTGTGTGATGCTAGAACATCGCTATTGAGGTCAGCACTGTCTTCCGTAATCAGCCATAACAAACAAAATCCAAACTACAATTGAATCTAATGCCTGATAGTTTTGTTTTGCCTTTCTCTAGTATGTCAATGTGAAGTTACCAGGAGCTGGTCATGAATCTCATGTACTTTTTAGGTAATATTAAAAGGAACAGGATTACATTTCTATTTTAGTTGATCCTTATCAGTTTTCATTTTGTAGACAGGCAAAACTAGGCCATCCACTGGAACCTTAAGCTCAAGTGAATACAGTCACCTTTGGTTATAATGTGCCAACTGGAATATATACAGTCTCTTTCAATATGAGTGTGCACGTCAGCAGTTAGGACTTCATCTCCTATCCTTGCATCTGTGCATTCCCTACGATAATACATGCCTGTTCTTCAGGCTTGTTTCATTAATTCAGTAGTTAAAAGTTGGTCTGAATTTCAATAAGAACCAGAAGAATGGCAGTTCTCACCTAATACTTCGAGTCTTCCTACAGGATTTAGGAAGAATGTTGGCTGGTTTTTAGGTGCCTCGGTAGGTACTTTAAACACAAGTATCTACCATCACCTTTTTAGATTTCCTCTGATTGATACTGTGCTATGTATCCCATAGACATACAGAGATTTGGGCTTTTTTTCTGGTGCCTTAGTTTTTTGAGTGAAAAATATCTGCATTTAAAAGTAATACATTGGTAGTGCAAAAAGATACTGAAGCATTTATTTTAGAAGCACATTTTCAAGTTCTTCCTCTTGTTACTGAGAGTCATCATGGTAATTTAAGCTGTATCTTCCAAGCAAAAACCAACAACCCCCCCAAACAACTGTTTAAAAAAACAGACATAAAAGTCTGGGGCAAATGTGTTGTGGGATCACATGTTACAGAGAAACTGGTTTATTTACTTTCGTGCAAGTATGCATCACAGTCCTCTCTTGATGCTATCCAGACATGCATGCCGTTCTGTTTTGCCATGTGAGCTTTTAGAGTACTGCTGTCTTGGGATGTAGCTATTAGAAGGGTATTAACACTATCAGACGGTAAACCTCTCAGATGCCAAAATAGATTATTGGGCTCCATATATAGCGCATGGAGAGAAAATCTCCTAATACAGCTGCTTCGAACAGTTGTATTGATTATGCTTGGGATCCTTAACTTTAGACAGTGTGAGCACCTTTACATTTTCATTAATGCTAAGCTAATTGCTTTTTAACCTGGTGCAGTGGGACTGTAACTATTCTGTGTTCAAATCCATTTGAAGACTGAGTTAGTGTCTATTTGAAAGGGATTTTAGGGAATAGTGTCTCAGCTCCCTAATAGAGATGAACGATCATCATTAGAGCTTGTTAAAACCTCCTATATGGTGAAAAATGCCATAATGAAAAAAAAAATCATATTCTATTGGAATGACAGTCTTGTTTTAAAGTTCTCAAACTTTAAGAAAGGTTTTTAGGAAGTTCTGAAATGTTTCTTTTAAACATTTCTTTACATAGTTTGTGTTAAGACTGTTGAAAGGAAGTGGGCTGTTGAATGGGTTGTAGTAATTTGATCTATTTTGAAAATACTTTGTTATGATACACTGGAAGTATCATAACAAAGTTTGTTGACATAACTCAAGACAAAATACTTTCTCCATTTTGGATTCAGAAAAGTTAATGTGCTACATCTGTAGACTTTGCTTCAAATTTCCCTGATGTCCTTCAGTGCAAAGAATGGTAGAGGAGGCTGGTTCGACTCTGTTTTTGGGGGGCTGAGGCAGAGAATAAATTAATGTGAACTCTTTAATAGGAGACTAAAAAGAATATGGATCAAGGTTTTTGGAAGAGGAACAGGAGCGATGGCATTCACACTCCTTAAAGCATTGTCAGTTTCTTGTCACCCGGAAGGAAGCCTGAGTGCTGGGCACCTAGAAGTGGGTACTGTCTGCTGCTAGGGTGGTGGACCCTTTTCTTGTGAACATCATGATCCTTCTCAGGGAAGTAGCTAGCTAGTAAAGTCGGGCAAGGTGCCCGAGACTCCCCTTGCTTCTTTGCAGTACTCTGCTCTGTTGCATCTGTTTCTTGCAAGTGCAGAAGCATGCCATGGTCCTTGGTCTAGCTCCTGTTTTAAGGAAGAGAGACTGAGTATAGGTGTGTCTGCAAGCAGCAAGGGAACAGTCAATTAATTCTTCAGTGGTTCAGGAATTACCATAGGCATAGGTGAGGACCAATGCTTTAAAACCAGTGTGAGGACACTATCTAGCATTTTGGGGCCAGTGACAGTGAAAGCTACACTGATAAGCATTTTAGTTTCTTGACAGATCAAAGCTTAATGAATAGACAAAAGGCCGTCATGGCTGGAGATGGGTCAGCAGTCTGTCCTTATAAAAGGTCTAAGTTCCAGAAACACAAGACAACCACAGATTAAACAGCATAACTTATATTTTGTGGACTAGATTACAGTCATGTTTTCAGGTATTATGAGATCTTCCCAGTATTACCTTCTTCTGATTGAGGTTAACACCTTTCTACACTGAAACTACACCGAGGCAAAGCAAATGAGAGACAAATTGGGGGAAAATAATTATTCATGCGGTTATCTTCTGAGCATAAAATACAGAGAGTGGCAACTCCAACATGGTGTATAACTAGTAGCCATTTTTCAAGGAAAAATAAAGTTTTAAATGGTGGGGAATGGTGTATCTTTTCACAAAGTGCAACTACCTAGACAGCATCAGTATTTGCTCTGAAAACAAAAGCTTATTGATGTAAAAATGCTTGTGTTTTTTATAGTTCTTTTGCCTTAAAAAAATCTGAATTATCTAAATTGGATAAAGATGTTTTTCCTTATAGCATCTCCTTCATGATCTCAGCAGAATAAACATAGCCCTGATAGCAACAACAGAGAAATAAATTTTAGTGCAAGAGTTTGCTTTTTCAGAGGAACTACAGGGGAAAAAAAAACCCTGTTCTTAAGCTGGAGCAGAAATGCAGATGTGGAGTTTTTTGTTCTGTGCATCCCTTCCCAGTTCCCTCCCCACCCCCAGCCCTTGCCTCCAAGGGGACCTAATCTATAAACATCCCGTCATCCCTGTGCTCTAGCTTCCTTTCTTAAGGTGTTCTAGCCATTGGTGGCCAGTATCTTTTAACAGGAATGCCTTTTCCTTCTGATAAGTGAAGCCTTTCAGTGCTTCCTCTGAAGAAGCATGTCCATCTGTTGGATATCTGGTGTCCATCTGTAAATGCTCCACCAGAAAGAGACTCCAGATAGATAACATGCTCGTGAGCAAAGGGCCCGGTCAGCTGATTGACAGTTGTCATCCTTCCTCAACTGCCAGCGATGAAAAGGGTCAAGCTTATTGAACACCAGCCATGAAAATATGCCTCCTTTATCCTCCCTGGTGTATTTCATTGCAGAGTGAGATAAAGCAATGTAGTCATTCAGCCTGGGCCAAGTGGAGAAAGACCTTTTGCTCTTTCATACAGTATCTCCCATGGTGGTTGTACCATCTACGTACAACTGCTTAGTGGAGGTGGTATATTCTGAATATCCACAAACAATTCCTTCAATTGCTTTAGAGTGAGATCTAGGTGTTGTAAGTCAGTAGTGCTCCTTCTTAATGATTTCCAGCAGAATAACAAGTTTTCCAAATCAACAGTAGGTGTGGTGTTCCCTAAGGTTTCTCCAGCAGTGTCATCCTTTTCCTGAAAATGGGTCTCATGTCTCAGTTCCATCTCCGGGAAATGCAAGAAATGAAGAATGCTGTGACTGATCTCTGCATCATCTTCATTGACCAAAAGCTTCTACAAAACATGATAGTGTATTAATTAGCTGCCTTTTGAAAGGAATGGCGAGACAATGACAGAAAGAGGCAGGTGTCTGTTTACCTAGGTGCAGCCATATGGAAAGTTTTAAACTCTTCCTCCTTCTACAGGTATTCTGGCATGTAAAAGTTGCTGTTCTCTCCAGTAAAAACCTTCTGCTTCAAGTTATTTCAGTGCTTTAACATTGCAATTCACTGCACTGCAGCAGCTCTAATGGTTGCACAGCTTTCTGGTTTCTGACTGCAATGGCTGTACCTTGCCGTTTCCCCTAGGAATAGTACCCACTAGCACTAATCATGGCCTTTCCAGAAGTTTGAGTGTGCTGGCCCATCTGGCCCCTGTCCTCTTAGAGTGCTTAGCCTCTCTGAGAACAGCTTGCTGTAGCTCAGAAAAAAACAAAGAGATACAGCTAACTTGAGGGTCTTCTGCACTGGGCGGCATTTATGCTTGCTCCTTGCATCTCTTCAAGCTGTCGTTCTTGCAGAGATTTTCTGTTTCCTAACATGTCGTGTGTCTCAGAATATGACCGTGGGTGCGATGGGCCAACATAGCTGCTTGAACTGGCAGTGAGCCTCAGAAATGACCCTTTTTTGGTGGCGGAAGGGAGAACAGGATCTTTTTTTTTTTTTTTTTCCCCATTTAACATTGGGAAAACATGAGTCGTTAGTGCTTAACATCCTGCTTATTTATCTTGCAAAATGGGAACTGAAGACGGTTTTTATGATGCTGAAACAAACTCGGTGGATTACTGCCTCATTCAGTGCTATAATTACCAGAATTAGCGGGCTCAGAAAAGGACTACCTGTAGCTTCAGCACTACCCTCAAAATGCCACTGATAATAAAAGCAGACGCTTGTTCCATGCTCGCTGGCAACACTGAGCAAACACAAGGCTGCAGTCAGACAGGAGGAAAGGCAAATAGCTGAAATGAAAAGATTTCATTCAAATAATCAAAGATTTGCAAGACAACCTGTAGGAAAGACTGGTGAAACTGGAGCTCAAACATTGAATTTAGGTTAAAACAGAATTAGATGAAATAAAACACTTGCTTTATGTTTTGACCAAAAAAATTCCTTAAAAACCAGTATTGTTTCTAACAAAAAACCAAAAAAATAACATAACCTCATTTTTCCAGCAAAAATGTGTGGCTGCAATTTTTTTGATGGGCTCTACTGGTTTGTGTAATCAGACATAACTCAGGTGATGTTAAAATAGAACCATTACTACAACATTTAATTAATCATTTAATTAATCATTGTTGTTTACTGTAGATTTTTTAAGGGTCCAAACCTGTTAATTTAACTTTGCAAATGCAGTTTTTCCTTAGTGAATAGTCAGAATGCTTTCAGACATGTCCTAATGTAACATTTGCATTTATTTGGTAGCAGCAGGGATATAATGCAAGTAAAATTCATTATATTTTCATAACACAGTGTTTTAAGCATAAAAAGACTTGCACCCAGTCACAGGAGAACAGATTGTGTTCAAACACAGTTTTGCCAGTTTATTTTAAACATGAATTCCTTGATGCTGGACCTTTCTTGAGAGTATGTTTCTGAAAATTACTTTCAATATAAAAGTGTTAGCAAAACCAAAATAAATTATGATTCTTTAGGGGGAAAAAAGCAAAACCAAAAGCCCATTCATTTGGGAAGAAGGTTTTTGTGTCCCCATTTGTGACTTTTCAACTGAAGGTGTGATGACACCAAGTCTGCCTGGTTTGCAGATAAGTTAAACTTTTAAATATGGGGCCCTTGAGAGCTAACACTATAAACATAAACTTTTAAATAGATATGAGTATAATGTAATGGTAAATGATACTTTTCCATGCTCTTAATGGGAACAAAACCAAACAATGCACCAGCTTCCCAGCAGGTGTAATTTTCTTTTCCAACAATCCATTCGTTCTCTGTGACTATTACCAGGGGTAAAATTGTCCATCGAGTTATGTTTCCGTAGCAGCTAAGTCTCTCTGGAAAGATAACCTGTTTTACCTTTCTCAAATCCTGACCTAGAGCCTGGTGGTGGAATGAATGTCACTCAGTTCAGTCCTCTCTTTTTGCCTGACATCCCAGATCATTGGCAAGATATGATCTCAACCAGTAAGCCTGGAGTAAGGGGATAGGATAAAAACTAGGTTAAAATTGTTCCTACTGTAAGAATACTGCAGCTACATCAGACTTTCATAGTTTCAGAACCCAGAGGGGATCCCCATTATATGTGAAGTGGTTTGAATACAAAGGAAGAGGCTATTCCACTTCCCGTACAAATGAGAGTAAAGTGCACAATGAGATTTGATTTCAAAATCTCTGGTAACCAGCTTTCAACAGGACATTCATGTGTCTGTAGTTACAGACTTCTAAATAATGGTTGCACCTGTTACCGAGAAGGTGAAGGACTAGAGTGAGAGAAAAAATGAAATCTTGTCTTGTTAAAATTCCTTCAAAAGAAAAGAATCCCAAAAGATTACACTTACCATGATTTGATAATTAAACTTTCTTTATAGAACTGAATAGAACTTGGTGATAAAAAAAGTAGTATTTGTTGTAAGCAGCTGTGGACTCCTACATGCCTATCACATTTTAAATATCCATTTCCCTATGCCACCTTAAAAGATCCCAGTGAGAACAAGCCTTTAAAAGAAATGCTAGTTTAATTGAAATAATTAAACTTGACTCTGGAAAGCTTTCTCTGTGAGCAGAAAGACAGCAAGCAGGATACAACTCAACTTTTCAGAGGTGATGATTTCAGTCAAATTTTAGGTGTTTAAATATTACCTGATTACCACCCCACCCAAACTATAAAGAAAATAAAAAAAAAAAAAAAAAAAAGAGTTTAAGATGGCTTTTCTGTCATCCTGCCTACAGGGAGAACTCTTTCTGAGACTAGCTAGAGATCAAAAAGCAGGAACCCACAGAATTCCTGAAAAAGAGACAAAAATTCATAAGTGAATTCATGTCCATGTGTTGCCAGCGATGACACTTGCACCATGACTGAGTCTTTGCACATGCTCCGCAGCCTGATCGTGGTGATTCTAAGAACAAGTATCGAATGTGATACGTTGCCTACGCAGCCACTGGGGTTTTATTCATTTTGAACTTGAAAAAATCTGCATGCCTACTGGTGCTGCCTTGAATGCTCATACTTTTTGTTGTATGAGAAATAGCACTCTGGTATGTATCTGTCATTTCAGTGAGGTGGGTAAGATGCACGCTGAACAGGCAAGTCTTTGCTATATAAATGGATTGATAATTTGTGTTCTGAAATGAGATGTAATTGCTTGTCTGAATAACATACAAAGAAAAATAAGTTTTGTATGTATAAATTTTGTTTAAATTGCACAGTGTCCATGAATACTTTAACATGTTGTATATATGACTTCAGTAGCACATGCTTTTTGTATGTTAGAGTAGTTCTTAGGCAAATATTTTTTAAACTTTCATCATGGAGTACTTTGTAAAGGTGGTTTCATGGACCATTGCTTCTTACACTTGCAAGTATCTAATTCTGTACCTTCCCCCAGCATCTAAAGAGTTGATATAGTTGAAAATGTATTGAGAGTTGATTTTCAAAAGACAAGATAAAAATTAGCACTTGTTATGTTCATTCTGTATTGTTTTCCCTATTTTTCAGTCTGTGTTGTTGAACATATAAGTTAGAGGTGCAGTATTTTAATTAGTAGGCCACAGCTTTTTTTATAATCACAGATATGTACAAATAAACCAGGCATAAAGTGTCAACAGTGTATACATAGATACAGAACATCTTCACTTAATTCACAAGCACAATTTGTGCAGTTAGCTCTCCAACTACTGCTCTGCACTAGCAATGTCCATTAAGATGACTTTTTTTTTTTTTCTGTGAACCCCTTCAGTGTTAGCAATGAATTATCTTAAAGCATTAACTTTCCTCTTGCTCATCCTCTCATCTAGTTGAGGATGGGTGGAATTGTTGCTCTTTCTTCTCCAAAGCTAGGCAGAGAAAGGAGGTTTCTCTCCTGCATTGCAGGAGGTTTCAGGCTTTGAACGCCTCTGGCTCTTGAGGTGTCTTACTTGGGACACCTGCCTGGCAGGCAGTGCAAGTGGTTGACTCTTAGTCAAATTACTGTCCCCTAGGAGCCACTGAGGTCCCACGAGCTGAAGAACGGCAGCATTTGGGTTTTGGCTTGGGGATTTTGTGCCACTCATAATTTTCTAGAACAAATTATCAATTTGTATTTCATTTACATTCTTGTAATTTATGCATGTTATTTGGCAGCTCAGTTTTGTCCACTTGCTCTCTTTTTCTGCTTCTCAAAAATTTGTGATAACTCACAAATTGAATGTAGTAAAATTCGTGCTGAGGAAAACCTTCCAAGTGAACAGACGGATGTGAAGCAGCTTGGTCCAACAAAGGTGTGTTTATTTGTTTTAACTCCAGTGCATCAGAAAGCTTCTGCAAACTCTACATATGTTCATCTGTGTTAGTTGAAAAATAATATCTGAAAAAAATAATGTGTCTATTGTATCAGAACAGAGACCACCCACTTGTTCATAGATAATTAGCAAATACCTGTTCTGTGTCAACACCCATTTTCTAAGACTTGCTGTATCCATACTATGAAGAACTATATAATATAATATAAAGAACTTTGCTATGATGTCTTAAATAATTTTGCCGTCTACCAATATACGGACTGATACCTAGACTATGTTTAAACGTGACCTTTAAGAGTTTGTGATTTCATAGAATCATAGACTGGTGTAGGTTGGAAGGTACTGGTAATTTTTTCTCTATTTTGTGTGTATGCCCCACCAAAGCAACCTGCTAGCTTCCTTAGGAGGGGACTGGTAGCACTTGTATTCCCAAAGGAACTTGGTTTTGGCCTTTTTTGATCTGGTATATAAGATTAGGAGATCAGAAAGGAGCTGTGATGCCATACTAAGAATGCAGGAGATGAACATGGGGAAGTCTGCAGAGATTAAGCTCTGATAGTTTTTCTGGCTAATGCACGTTTAAGATGTGTGCATGGGAAGAAGTCTCTATCTGCCATAGGTACATTTATAAGCATTTTGTCCCAATATCAACAGTTCTTTTTAATACATGTACAAATGATTCTCTTGAGTTATGTGACAATCTGAACCAGCAGTTTGTAACCTTTGCTGCCATAATATCGGGGAGATTATTTAGTGACGTGAATCTTATAAGACTCAATTTATTTAGCTTGTCAAGAAAAGGGTTGAGAGATGCCTTGCTATGTATGTATTTACTAGTGCATAGAAGGATAGTGGGAGACTTTTTAACCTTCTTGATAAAAGCATAATGTGGCCCAGTGGCTGAAATTAGGTGTTACATAAAGTAGGCACAGTTCTGTATCTATGAAAATAGGTGAATGTTGGACTAGATTAGAAACGGAGCGTATCAGGGACAACCCAAACTTTTATCAAAGATGGTATGCCACCTCTACCAGCAGCCACAGACAGATGTCTGGGAAAGAGCAGGTAAGCATGGCAACTAGGTGTTGTGCTTCCTCCTAAAACTCTCCTACTTTCCAGTCATTTTTTAGCTCTGATTTTTTTAAGCTGGGTGCAGTTTCTTTGTATTTAGTAATCTTCAGGGATTTTCCATGGTGGTTTTCTGTTTCCCTTTGAACCATTTTTAGCTTTTGGGTCCACAGTGTCCTTCGGCAAGACTCAGTGCTAAGGACATGGGTTGATTATTTGCAGACGTCTTAATATATTCTAATCAGGTTTGGTGGAAAAATTCTGTAGCTTTTACATATGAGAGGAGGTATTTGGCTGAATTATCATGGAGGTCCTTTTGGCTTCTGGAATCTGTGAATTTGAGTTTCCGTCATTTTATTTTATGGGCGTTGTGGAAAACATGACGGCCTGATTTGCTTTTAGCTTGTTAATGATGCTTGTAAATTTGCTTTAAGTCAATTAGTATAATCAAATCATGTGCTTCACGGCTTTAGCTAACTCCTTTTTTCCTCTGTTTGTGTATAGATGGCCAAATAATGTGAATTGGTGCAGAGTGTCCTATTTCTTGGAGGCCAGGTTAACATTTTGCTAACACAATTGAAAGCCAGACTGATTACCAAATTTGGGAAAATTCAAGCTGGGAAGGTTCTTGTAGTTTCTGGTCTTCCACTATGGCATGGTATGTGAATCAACTTACCCAATCTGTTCCTTGCCCCCATAGGGAGAATATTAGGCACTGGGTGTACTTTCCTATCCTTTTCTCACGGAAAATTGTTCAATCTGCCAAAAACTAAAAAGTCTGAGAACTGTCAGGTTGGTAGTTGCCATTAGATGAGATATGCAGGAGTTTGTGGTGGTTGATCTCATGGCCTGTTGTGTCTTTGAAGTATGCAAGGTAGTTATACCGCAACATAGCAAGTGATGTTGTTTTAGTTTCTTAAAATAGCTGAGGTCATTGCTGTCACTTTGGACTGGGACACTTAAAGATCTATCTTCCAAATGTCGTTAACTTTATAGAAGAAGAAAATATTGCATTAATGAGGAACAGTTTTATATTGCTTAATATATTTATTTATTTTCATGTGTGACTCTTACAGAAAATTGTATTGTGCATCCAAAATTTTAATTTAATTATAAATATACATTTAAAGTAAATGTTCCATTAGTAATTAGCTATATTGGCTTTCTTATCAGAGGCATTTATGTGTAGAAGGGTCGAGCATTTGTTTTATGACAGGAGCGCTCAGAAATACTAAGAGGTTGAATATTTCTGCTGTTTGGGATCTCCTGCGTTTCAAGGGGGGCACTTTGCTTTGGGAGTTCTGGCCAGCATCTCCATACTGCATAGCCACATTTCTGCAGCCCATGCTTTCTGCCTAATGGTTGAGTTACATCTTTCCTTTGTAACTACTGTATGCCTTTATTTATTTTCTTAAAGGCATCTTTATAGTCACAATAGGCAGTTTTTTAAAAGCTCAGCTGAATATAGGCAGCTGCTTTCCCTGGAGTAGATGCATTTAAAAGTTACTGTCTTTCCACCCATGTATTGTGTGCATAATGTTTTCCAGCAAACATTAATCATACCGGGTAGCTTTGAGGGCAAAACTGTTGCACTAAGATAAACATTCGAGAGTCTGCTTTAATGCCCAAAGCCTCTTAGCTTTTTTAGGTCAGATTATCTTGTATCCTCTGACTGTGTTTCTAGGCATGCTGCTGCTAAATGCCACTTTTAAAATTCAAATTCTGTGTTGTGTTTTTGTTGACAAGGTTAAAGAGAGGATATCTCACAATTAAGGTCCCAGCTTCAATGGCAAGAACAAGACAGTGGTTCTAGTTTCTTACAGCTGGCACTTAAGAAGAATGCTAGTTGTGTTATACTTACAATATCACCTATGCTTTTTGTATTCTGCCAGTGACAATGTAATACTATTGGTGCAAAATGAGGATGTTCCGTTACAACAGTGTGCTAGGAGTTAAAATTTTTGTTGACCAGAATGTATGAATTCACGTCATTTACACTTTTAGTTTTCTGAAAGACTTTATTTTATAAATACTGTTTTCTGCAAGCTATAAATAATTCTAAGCAAACATGGTTGAAAAAATTAAACATTATTATTATTATTTAAACATTAAACATTATTATTATTTAAACATTAAACTTTATAACATTACTGTATAACTATCCTAGAAAAGACAAATGGAACTAATTTTCTTAAGAACAAAATGCCTTGGTTTTTTGCATTGATATCAGCCAAGAAAAATAACTCACTTGATAAGAATTATTTTTTCACAAGATTTCAAAAGTTGTAGCTTTCTTAAGTAGATGAGTACCGCACAGCAAATTTCCTTTCCCTTCCTCCTCAGTGAACGCCCTCGGCTAATATTTGCCATCCGCTCAGCTAAAGATTGGATTATTGAGGAATGAGAAGAAACACTTGTAAAAACAGGGGTTTCTGTTGCTGTGAAACAGGGGCTGCAGTGCGTGCACAACGTGTGATTTTTTCTAAAGTTGGGTTTACTTGCAGGGGATATACGTGAAAATGTTGAAAACCAGAGACCTCATCTGTTTCTGCTGGTAGCTAGCGTGATGCCATGAGTGTCTGTAATCTGGGGAGCTTGGCGGGGAGGAGGGCGGGGGGGGGGAGGAGGATTGTTAGTGGTGGGTTGTTGTGGTTTTTTTTTTTAAATATCTCCTTAAAAACCAGATAGTGAGAGAGTTGGAGAGGAAGAGCTGTGGGATAGTCAAATATGCAGGAGATGGTTTGGCTGTCACGGTATATGGAAGTTACGTAAGGTGTATAAGCACATGACGTAAGTGCTCCCTGGTGCTCCGGGTTGCCGGCTGCTCGTCCAAAACTAACCAGCCCAGAAACACAGAGAGCACGCTTGGACAACGGGCCTCTACGTTACATCTGCAGCAGTGGCAGCATGTTTGCATGAGGATATGTATATGAGCATATTCGAAAGTAATAGAATGATTTGTAAGGAGAACAAAATCAAATGCCTGTAAGAAATGAACTGAATTTTATTTTGACTAAGTGAGCGTCGGTTTGAAAGAGCAGATCTTATACAAAAGCTTTTATTGCAGTGGAATATGTTTCAATACTGTGTTTGATATGGTGGGGAGTTTTTAGGCCCCGCAGGAAGGCCCTGCTGTTTATACACAGTCCAAATAAACATTTCTTTGCATTTGGAAAAAAAGAACTGCAGCTCAGCTTTTGCTAGCTTTTGTGGTACTGCTAGTAAAATCTTCTGTAGATTTAACTGCAGTTCTCTTGCAAATAGAAGCATGGATAGTTCTCTAGGGGAAAAAAAGAAAGGTGGGGGAAAATCTGCTGAGGCCTTTTTAATCCATCACAGTTTAAGATCAAGACTGAAAGGGGTTTGATGATGATGAACCTTTTCCACCCTCTGAAGCACATTTTAAGAGCTCGATTCTTCATGTTTCGGTCAGATAGCTGCAGCACCTTCTTGACAGTGTGCCAGATTTAATTTATATTACAGGTTAAATGGTTGAAATCCCTGTATTTAGCAACTATAAAAGAAAACACATGATAACTCTACAAGATGTTCTCCTTGAGTTATTGGAAAGATTGAATTCAGCTTTGCGAAGGAGTACGCTTTTTCATCCCTCAGCCTCCTCTCAGAAACTCACTCAGAGGTGGGGGAGGTGGCAGAATACCTTCACACAAATGGCACGAGGTCTTTGCAAGGAGCTTGCTTTCATCCAGGTGCTCTGGAACACAGATGACATCCTCTCCGTGGGCTCCAGAGGCCAAGTGCTAGTAGAGCGCTATGACGGTCACTGTCCAAACAAACCAGGAGCAGAAACGCTTTGCTTTGGACTTGGGGTATTCATCACCACATGAAGCTGAAGCCTCTGTACCTGTCAAACATCTAACTAAACTGAACACGTTTTATTAGAGATATCTCTTGGATGTTGCATCCTGTAGTCACACTGGTCTTAAAAATCCTAAGAAAAAAGGCTATGCCTAAGGCTCCATTACCGTGATGCAGATTGTGCTAGTAGTCTGCTAATATGTAAGTGCAGCGTATAGCCCCATCACCTCCTCTGCCTGATCCTGCTTCACAGAATTACAGTCGGGATCTGCATTCATATCCAGCATGGTTGCTTCTGGCGTGTTACAGTTGGGTTAATACGATTCGTTGCTGGGGGGGGGGGGGCAGTTCAGCTATAGGTCAGAACCTTCTTGTCCATGAAACAAAGAAGAAAATTTTCTGTAGACTGACTTGCTAAGTAAACTGAAGGAAATTCTGTCCGTTGGCAGTCTAACGTTAATCACTAACCTCCTGTGAAAAGCTTTCTCCTATTTTGGTCTGTTGGCTGGTCCTAGAGCAATCACAGCTTTCTGATAACTCTACAAAGAAACATTTGGCAAGTTGCTGCAGCCTGTTTTCCTACTTTAGTGCCATAAAACACATTATGTCACCTCACAATTGCTAGGATCTCATTGACTAGTTTGTGAGCCATGCCCTTTTGCTTTGTTAGTGCAAACTGAGTTTTGTGTCTTTTCCCTGAGAAAAATCTCTGTTCCGATCTCCTGTGTCTAGGAAGATTGCCCCGCGAAGCCATCCTGCAGTCCCTGTTCTGTTTGAATGGAACATTTCACACACCTCCTGTCCACATGGTAACCCACTGGGAGTGAGATCTCTGTGGACAGTTAGTTAAAGAAGAAGAATTATTTACATGTTGTAGTAAGTAATAGGTTGTTCTTCAAGATGTATAGCGTATGTTGATCTTAGCCTGCACTCTAATTCTTTGTCTCGACAGAGTTTTATATCTTACTGATTCGTTACTGATAAAGAAATGGGGAGCTGGTTGTTCCATCTCCAGTTGGGGCTTCAGGACAGCCAGACCACAATGATCATGAGTGTCAAATGTATCACCAGCAAAATCCATATGACTATATAACTTAAAGAACCAGTCGAAGTAAAATAATGTTTCTTTAACATTTAGGTTGTAGGTAAACAAGGGGCAAACAAGTTAGCTCAGTGTTCTAGTTCTGTACATCAATCTGCAGCCAGACTGTTACCTTTATCTGACAAAGAGAGTCCCTGACTATGAAATAAATGTGGTTTGTGGGGATTGTTTGGTATAAAAATGTTCTCCTCCCCTTCCTGCCCTATTCTCTCCAATTTTGTCCCTGCTTTTCTTCTTACTCTGTCAGTTGTGCTTTGTTCTGAAAGGGTTTTTGTCTTCATTCATTTTGGTGTGTAGACTCTTCTGATCTTTTCAGTTTTGCATTTCTTTGTTTTACTTACTTTAATGTTTATAACCACCATGAGGGAGACATTGTTAGGCTGTAATGCAGTGAGTTACATGAACCTGATTTACTAAATGTACTCCTTGCCTTGTCGCAGTTCACCCTGAACTCTAATCAGCTCTTAGGCATTTTAAAGTCCCTGTACAGTGAGTATTTTGAAAACATCCATTTATTTGCCACTATGAGTGTTCCACAGCTCTACACACAGTGACAATGGAATTAATCCAGGAAAAGAAACAAGCTGAAAAAAGTCATTTAAGTATCCATGCCAGCCTTGCTCCACTAGGCAGTTTGTTTACATTGATTTTATTAGGACACAAACAAAGAACTAAGGAAGAAAAGAATCTTCTGAATTGTGCTGTTCACTCATCACAATATTCAGTATTTGAACAAAATCTCCCAGCCTCTCAACTAGATGAAATTGCATTTAATTTACCCTCATTATACACGCATTTTGGTTATAGCACTCAAAATACTCCATTCTTGAAGGCCTTCATTTCAATGAGAACAGAATGTACTGGTTTGGAAAGAAAGCCTGGTGCAAACAAAATTGAGTGCTGAAACCTGAAATTGAAAGTTGAGGGAGGTGGAGGAGTTGACAGGAAAGGTAGTTGCACATGGCACATTCATAAGATGTTCCTTCATTTGATTTTTAATTTCACATTGATACCAAAATCAAGCAATTTCATTGTTTTCACAGTAGAAAAAATAATGAGCGATTCCTGCCTTCGTCATCATGTTGAAATGTACGTTAACTGTGAATTCTCTTGTTTCTATTTGAAGTACATCTTTATTTTCCTAAGACGCTAACTCCTGTGCATGTATACACGTCCTTATACACCTGCATGTGCATATGGGTCTGTACATAACCATATGTCCTTTGTAACTGTTTTTTGGTAATACTGAATCAGCTTGTCAGTGACAATTTTGATAGTAATTGTGATACTGAATCATTCTGTAGCTGCTTTATTTAACTTTTATTTATTATTTCAGGGGGGTTTTTTAAGTATTTTTTTCCCTCTGGGTATATGTGCAGCTTATGTCCCTGATACCGCATATGCTTACGTGGAAATATAATTTCATCTGTATGAGCTGTTCCACCTCTTGTAAAATAACTTTCATGTGTCTTTTTGAGATAGAAGTTCTGCAGTTTGACTAGAAAGGCTAGGCTGGTCATGAGAAATTTTCAGATATATTAAGCTCTGGAATATTGGAATAGAGTCTGGTTTAATTTCACCGACTGGGAATAAAGAATGCAGATTTAAGAAGGTCAAGCCAGTGATTCTTTTACAGCTGAGTGGAAACCACAGTTTCTGAAGGCTGGATTGATGAATGAAGGCTCTGTGGTTGTGCTTTGTAACTACTCAACTAAAAAAAGAAAAGATTACAGTAACATTGTGAATCCATAAGCAATGTGAGATAATATAATGTTATTTTCCAAGCATGGCTCAATTAAAATAAGAAAAGCATCATTACACAAATGCAATGAGCTTGACATTTATATTGCTTTGAGAAGATGCTCGCTGCTGGATAAACTTCGTGCACTTTTACACACTCATATAGCTACTTTGGCTATTGGACAAAGGACAACATTTCTGTACTGTCTAAGGACAATCCTAATGCCTCGTATATCCACAGGTATGGATACTTGCCATACACCTTAAATCGTTGAAGTCAGTGGATAGGTATAGAAGTTAAGGAGCCCTGTGCCTGTGAGGAAGAAAAAATATTTTAACAGCATAAAACTATATACTGGAATTAATAAAACTGTATTACTGGAAGTATTTGTATAGTACTAGCATTTTGCTATCACAGCTAATATAATTAAAAGTAAAATATCTGCACTGAATATTATATGGACATACTGGGAGAGTTTGTTTTAGATATGCTAGTCGTCCCTGCTCCTTGAACAAAGCAGAAAAAGAGGTTCCTTTGGAAGATAATTCAGAACAGGGACCTAACTTTGAGATATGAGCAATCTATGAAGGAACCTACCCCTCTCTGTTAACTGAAGGTGGAGCATCTTGGGACAAGTCTCCCTTAGGGTAAAGCGTGAATATCTTCATGGGTAAACACCAGCTAAGAACTTGGTCCATAATATAAATCCTGCTTGAAAATGAAAGCCTTTATATTTTGACCAAGTAAGGGACAAAATTAGATATGTCATAATTTACTTGAGGGTGAATAATGGGGCACATTAACACAAGGCTGAATTTGAGCTTCAGAAAATGTATCATCCCTATCAAAGATCCTGCTTGGCAGTGTCTATTTGTGTCTTTCATTAAGCTTTATTTAAACAATATGGCTTGACTGAAATGGATGAACGGAATGTCTTTTTAAGCGGTAGTCCTCATTTTCACCAATAGTTTATCTGAACATAGATACATATAAAAAGAATCTATGCATAAAAATAGAGCATAGGGTGGTTTTGCTTGTTATCCTGCTTATTTTTTTTATAAATATCTGAGATCAGTTTAAAGAACACTAGGACTAAAATTATTTGTATCCACTTGTTTGTTTGTTTCTGCCTAAACGTCTTTCCATTTTCACTTTTAGTTTTGTTTCCTCTGTTATCATAATCACCCTCGTATGCAGAGGGCAAGTATACAATTGAGTTTCCTGCAGAGTATTACACAAGAGTGATGTAGTTCACCAAGGGCAGTGCAAAAAAAAAGTAGAGGTACGCTGCTGTCAGAGAACAGCATTGCAAACAGTTTCTGTTCTAATCTTAAGAACTTTTGCACCTGTGGCAGGTATAAAATTAGCAATTGGAAACTTGACTTCAAATTGACTGAATCCCTTGAAATGAACACACTAGAGAGCAGTCTTTGTTTCCAAGGCAACAATCGGCCGTCTTCCTGAGGACACAAAAGGTGTTTAAATGACAAGGTTGGCTTCAGAGAACATCTTACTAAATTTAAATTTTACATTCATTCAGAATATCTGGAACTACAAAACTTTCATAATGTGGAGTACAGCTCTTAATACGTCTTTACTCAGTCATGAGAAGAACTCCCTCCTACAAAATATATTCCCTCCCCAATACCATATTCTAAGTATGTTACAGTTCATACTGTATTTCCAGTTTCTCACTGTGGCTATTATGGGAGACAAGTAGCGATATCTATAGCTAAGATTATCTAATGCTTTCTGTTACATTAAACTACAATATTAGAATGATAGCAAAAATTAGGCTCTGGAGGACGTGGTAAAAAAAAAAAAAATCTGGTATTTTGGCAGATCTAATCACAGTTAGATCTAATGAAGAGCTCTTAGCCCCCCAGGAAGACATGATCATGATGACTCAGTATTGCCTGATAATAGTTTTATGAAATGTTCTTTATACATCAAAAGTGATTTTTTTCAGGTACTTTTTACGGATGCTGATGGGGAGCTTTTCCATACCTGTGTGGCAACACGAAAGAACAAACAATTATTTTTCAGGGAGAAGCATGCTAGCAAGGAAACAGTGATGGCATTTCTTCAGCAAAGTGGTGAGAAGAGTTAGCTCTCCATGTCAGAGTAGAGCAGGTGGATGAGGAGTAGATTATAAAACTACTGAAAGTCAGAAGTAGTTAGTTTCATGCAAAGGCACAGTAAGCCAAAGAGAATGATAAAGTCAAAGGGACAAATTAGAAAGATTATTTTAACAGTGACATTCATGGTTGTTGGTTTTTTTAATGGAAGAGAGGGAGGGATGACTGTGGGCATAATAAATACTCAGAAGAGGTTCAGCTGGTGTGGAGACAGAGGAATTTGGTGTTGGGACAGGTTTCACATTTGCAAATGATTCTTTGCTCTTTAGTTACACATTTTATTTCATGAATGTGCAGACTGAAATTCTTAATTCATTTTGGAGATTTGTCTACCTTGTTTGTGAAGTGAAGAGTAGATTTGGAAAATAATGATCTTGAGGCAGTACTATCGGGGAGAAGCGATTTACTGAATAATGTAAGTGCTTCTGCAAATCCTTGGAGACAGAATTCTCAAATTACAGTTTCTAATTCCATGGAAATATATTAACTTGAAAACTTGAAACTGTAACCTATTTAATTCTCTTTATATGGAAAAGATTGGTTTGTTTTGGAGGTTTATTAATCAGCAGATATACTTCTCTGAGAGCTGTCATTATAATGGTTTTGAAAGCCTCAATTGTTTTGTAAAATATAGGTATTAAAACCTGTGTAGCTTTCCTGTTGAGTCTAAATGGCAAAATGTACAAATCCATTTCACTTCATTACTTTTTACAAGAGTCAAGAAGCACAAAAGTCTTCAGCTGGAATAATCAGCCCAACTCCATTAGATTTGAGAGCCTCCTACTCTCAAGAGGTCTAGCCCAGAGGTTTGGTTTTTTATTGGTGATATTTGATGCCTAAAATGCCTAATGTTTTGAAAGCCCTTCTAAAACTTAAACAGCATTAAATATCAATACCACAATGGGGACTGAAGGTTTGTTAATGATATAATGATTGTAAAGTGGGACTAAAGTGAGAAGTAGTAAATTGAAGGGAACTTGCCAATCAACAGTTCTACTCCTTGTGCTCTGGATCATTATTCAAGGTTTCACTGCAATTTTTATCCCCCCCCCCCCCCCCCCCATCCCTCACTCAGTCTGTGATAACGTAGATGATGTTCAGTGAGTGAGGTTGCTTTACCTAAATTTATTTTTATTTTCACTGTTTAGTGGCAAGGTGAATACTTCCTTCTCTGCTTAGAACCTAACCGCTGTTCCTTCATTTGCGTGCTGTTTATTATTCAGGATACACAGTTCCTCCATACACAGTATAGAGCACAATCTATACTTAAGCAGTGTAAATTCAGAATTGTCTCATTTGCAAATAAATGGTAGTTCTACATAAGTCTTGGATCTTCAAAATTGTAATTACACTCGCTACTTTTTGTTTCTCTGTTGCCTGCTTAATGTATTCTCAGTTGTGAAGAACGTAGGGATTTTGCAGAAATAATGTATGATAATGTAATCAAAAGCCAAAAGTGAGATTTTTCAGAAATGGTGGTGGATTAAGTGTCTATTTTCCACTGTCTATCACTACAAATTATGTGTGGCCTTTAGAAATTTTTGAAAAGTTCACCTTTCATTCATTTCGCTTGCCAGATACAAAACCGAATCAATGCTGTTTATAATCTTTAACCTCAAGTAACTTTTATGAGACTGGCTAAGACTGATTTTTAGGTGTACATCCTCCATAATAATCTGTGCAATCCAGGTGTTACTCATAACTGCAAACAACTGGAAAGCTATTCACTGAATACAGCAAGTGAAGTACTGTGTCTTGAATGTTGCTAGACTGCGGAGAAGAACTTGCAGTGGTCTCAGAAGAGGCAACACGTGTTTCTGCTTTCCTAAAACTAGCTGACTAGCTCTTTTATGCTGTAATAGTTTGTAAATGCATTTGCACCATAAATCCTGATTTATTGCAAGTTTCTTCCGTTTTGTATGTTGTACAGTATGATTGTTTGCAATATAAGGAAATCAGTAAACAAAACACTAAATTACTTTTATCCTGGGAGGTGAGATTCCATAGTAATTTAGATTCTGATGAAGCAGCTAGATGTTTAATATACTCTTCCAAAATGTTTTCTGTAAGACACTTGTCTTCATTGAGCTGTCTGGTGCTCATCAGATGCTGCATTTGATGAAAAAAGTGGTTTGATACATATAAATAGGAAGATGCATAATTATTTATTGAGGTATGTCATCACTTGAATTTCCTGTAAATTCAAAATAGCATGAAATGCATTAAAAAAAGACTATAATGCTCACTATGTGGCAGTCTTTCTGCTGTCTGTTTATACACTATATTGTAAATTTTTTTGGTAGCTTTTTATGCTTTTACATGTTTCAGAAATTTCAGAGTTGTATAGTAAAAAGGCTTACAGTAGCGTCCAAATATAAATAAGCTTAAAAATAAATCCTGCAAAATTGCAATGATCCATTTAATAAAGTACCCATTTTTGTAAACGCCCTGAAAGGAGTGGGTGAAAATAGTGTGACACATCATGTGGGCTTAATCTGTTTCATATAAATTTGCTGTGAAAGCTCTAGTTCAATATAGATAATGTGCAATCTGTTCTAAACATCCAGTTGTACAATAAGGGTAATTTGTGGGAGACAGTTATGGATCTCAAGAGCCCTTTCATCATTCGGAGTATTGAATTAATCTCCTCCTAAATGCTCATTCAGAAAGTGCCAGAAGACTGCTCTGTTTGGTTGCCATGGCAGATATTATTCTCCTGGCTCCTTGGAGAGCTAAATTTCTATAAACTGTGAGTGTTTTCAAGTTTATCAAAGCAGTAAGCTGTAGTTACTCTGATTTTTTTTTGTTGTTGTTGACAGTTTCCTTCTGTCATATGCTCACATTAATTTTATTCTTTAAAAAAATGTTCTAAAATTTCTTTACCTGCTTGCTCTCTCAAATAGAACAGTAACTTTCATTTAGAGACAAAAAAGGGCGAAAAAGTCCTTTGCATATAGAGTCTTGCAGTCTTTCTTAGGTAAAGCGAAAAAGAAATCAGAAAATTTAGTACCTGTATGCTGAGAGACTAGTGCAAATGGCAGAACTCTCTGATAAACGCAGGTTGTAAGCAGGGAAGGGAATGAAAATACTGTTCTCAAGTCTGAACGGGGGCAGATACTGTGAAGGAGATTGGACTGATTTCTTATACAATAAACTTTTCCATTTGTGTGTTCTCATGTTACACACAATCTGCTTATGAGTAGCAGGACTAATGAAGCCTGATTTCCTCGGGATTTATGTTGTGTCTTTCCTGAACCTATATACAGCTGTGTGCATGTCCTGGTTCAACACCTGGCAGCCACTTGCTGGACGGTAGAAGGAATTGAGTTGCAATGGTGTTTTCAATGATAGGGTGTTGGTCTGGATTTCCCTTCCTACCCAGCTACTAATTTTCATAAAATGAAGAGGCTCTTAGTGTTCTTGAGACCTCGGCAAATTGGCAACTTTTGTTGAAACTGGCTGGTAGCTGGAAAGTTACTTTGTGATGCCTTCCTCCACCGCCCCTGCCCTTTAGACGCTGATTCAAGTGATTTTGAAGAGATATACTGTCACTCTGAAAGTTGCAGATTTTAGGAGACAGTTGTTGGCCACCACTGAAATTCAGAGACTGGCTTGAGCTTTAAAGAAGCATTACTTAATAATTATTCTGCAGTAATACATCCTGTCAATTCAAGATGCGGGGTTATGTTTGTTGTTTGCTTGTCCAGATGCCTACTACAATGTGGATGCACATGTGTTTTGAACACCTGAGCTTGAGATTTTTATTTTGATGTTTTGGTTACTTGAGATAATTTATACTCAATATAAGCCTATCACTAGGGAGACTAACTGGATAACAAGTCATCAGAGTTTGCAATGAGGTACTTGCCTGCAGTTACCCAGGTACACACATCAGTGTTCAAATTAGTGTTGACCTCGCAGCAAATTCTGTCGTCCTGACATCTGAAAAGCAACCCCCTTGTTTGCTACTGTATTACCACACTCTTCCCTTTCAGAGACGGCCAGAAGCAAAGCTGTTCTTGGCGGTCCTGTGTTAGCTGTGCAGCTGAAAGACTCTCAAATCTAACTCCTAATCAACTGTGAATATGTGGGAGGATACTGCTTTGAATCAGTGACAATGTGAATGATCGTATGGACAGGCATTGAAGGCAGAAAAGGAAGATACCCGTTAATAATTGGAGTTGTCAGAAGTGTTTTGTTGATATGCAAATTTACCATTTACCTACTTCCAAGTCCTTTTTAGTCTAGCGTGAGGGGACAGGGCATATATAAACTCTTTGGGTACTGGATAAGCAAAAAAGTATTCATGCTGTACTTTGTTATGAATATGCATCCACAGTGTGAAACTGCGTAAGGATGGCATGTGTTAGTCTTCCTGGTGTGTGTACAAAATGTGAAAATATTAAGAACAAACCTGAGGGGAAGGCAGATATTTAGAGAACTGAGAAACTCAAAGTAGGGTGATACAGCATAAAGCACTTGAAATGGATGTATAAAATACATTCATTACCATTGCATTTTCTCTTTAAATGAGATTTGTTTCTAGCACAAGATTGGGGAAAATGCCATTCTGGACAGAACCTACATGTAGTTCAGACTGCCAGCAAATCTGTTACAGACCATCTCATTGAAACAACAGCTGAACTATGAAATGATTGAACCGTGAAGTGATCAAACAAAGAAAAATTAATATAAGAAGGTTAGTCACACTAATGTGAGGGTTTTTTCCAATATGCAAGCAAAACAAGGAGCCTGTTAACTGGAGCAAATGAGGCCTGATGTGTTCATGAACGATGGGTTTTTGTTTTGTTTTGTTTTTAACCTGAATGTCTACAAGAGTCAACATACGAGCATTGCCTGTTCTTTCTCTCATTCTCCTGTGGTGTATCATAAACGCAGCATTTCTGCTGCATTTGAAGTCTCATACGCTTCTGTGGAAAAGCAACAAGACATTTGGGAAATGTGAGAGGTTTTGTGTTCAAGGAAAGACAGGGTCAAAGAGCATGTCAGTCTTTAATTGGTATGCAGCATCCTTTTCAGTTAGTGTGGGGAATATTTTAGATACTTATTGCCTAGTGTGTATGTAATTCATTACATGCTATGCTGTAAAAACTGCAAGAAATGTGTATTTGCCAAGTTGAAAGTAACCCTTTTTTATTATTTATACAGAGGATGGGATGGTGTACGTTTGACGGATTAGGAAGTACTAAAATGTATTCTGAGGTAATTTAGAAAGTAGACAACAGTGGAGTTCCCTTAACCTTCTCTTCCTGAAATAAGTATTAAACTGAAGTGTCTGACATACATGTTTTTGTCAACTCAATATAATACTCTGCTAGGAACTTTTTGAAATCATGGGGCATATACTGTAGCTTTCTATAGACAGGCATATATACATCATTGCATATGTATCAGACTTGGTATTGCTGTGTTACAGAAGCAATATTACATTGATGCTCTGTGTTTATTTAATAAGAGACTCAAGTCTCCGATATTCAGAGGGATTTTTTCATAAAAACCAAATTCATTTATGTACATGGAAAGCATCATACCATTATATAAATAGCTGTATGTGTAAACAAAAGAGTAAGTTTTCCTGTATGTACTCTCAGCATTGGTTCTCTCCGATGTGCAGTTGTATGAATTACAAGTAACATGGCATGCAGCGATAGGTAGCTCATATGCAAGAGAGGACACTGTTTAGAGCAGGTCTGTTGGTGAGATAATGTCTTTTTGCTTCCGAGAAGCAGGCTGTCGGGAGGTTTCAGTGGTACTGCTAGGCTCTGCATACCAAAGTATGACTTTTAAGATGCCAGCTCATATAAAACAGATTAGAGAAGCCAGGAGGAAAATATCTGGCAAAAGAACTAAATTCAGACAAATACTTTTTAACGCTCTATTGTATTTTAAAGTTTTAGTAAAATAAATTAATATTAAATGGAAAAGCAGGAGTAGAAACAAACAGAATATTTCATAAGTTAAGGTACTAGAGTACTCTTTTTCTTTTCTATTGACAGCAAGTAAAACTTCAGAAATCATTTCAGAGCATTATGCTCCTCTGTAGTTTGCCAAGTTATTCACCCAGTAGTAGGTGTAATGTGCACTGCTTATAGCTATATACCCTGTGAAAAGGATTGAAAAGAGAAAGATTTGCTTTCCTAAGAAGCATTTGGAGAATCTAAAGTTTAGTAGTTTAGTTGCCTTGTTTGGGTTTTTTTCCCCTCATTTACAGGCTTTGCTGCTTCTTTTTTTTTTTTTTTTTTTTTTGAGATTGCTTTAGTTCTTCAGTTGTTTAGGGCTGCACAGCCGATCTATGAATGTTTTGTCAGATTCCTTTCTTTTCTTAGGAGAATCTTTTTTTCTTTTTATCTGCTTCCTCAGATGATGATAATATCATTCATATTCCAGCATACTAATGTTTTTTTTCTACTGCCTCAATTTTTGTTTCACCTGGAAGATCTAGTTGGAATGCGTGTGGAGAAACAAGCAGTACGTGGTAGGTCATTTCTGCAGGGGCATTGCCGTGGGCCCGGCCACAGCTGGACTTTCTACCTTGTTATCTTGGAGCAAGGCTGTCCAGAGCCATATATACTGCAATAGTGCACATCTAATTGAAGAGTTTGCTGCAGTTCTGTGTCCTCTCCTTGATCCTTCAGAGCAGAGGAGGAAACACTCAAAACATGTCCTGTTTCAGCAGAAATTCTTTCTTTGTCAGACACTGAAATTTTGGTAGAGTATCGGCTTATTCTGGAAGAAAAAGACAAGCCAGAAAGGAACATCTCCCAGAAGAAAACTCTGGAATGAATCAGTTGAGCAGAAAGGATGGAGAGGTGCAGAGAGTAATTATCTCCATTTAGGGGGGAAAAAAAAAGGAGGAAAAAACCCAAACCCACAAACCCCAGGGAAAAGCAACAAAGACATTCAAGATCACAAAGCAAGGATTTTTCCTTTCAGAGATGAAAACCAGTTTTTGATGCTAGAACAAGTGCTTTCTTTAGAGATTTTGCATAAGGACAGAAGCCGATTAGATTTGATCCCCAGGGACACAGAGATAATACTAAAGCCATTTCTATAAAAGCTAGGCAAAAAATGTGGTGGTATTTTGAGCGATCTTGCTCTAATGATGTCCAAATCGGTTGGTCAGACTTTCAGGGATGTGACCAATCCTGGTTCCTTCGAAGATGTGTTAGGAGAAGTTTAAATTTCAATGCAAAGAAAATATTTTGAAGGTGTAGCCGACACGTGCGTGCATGCTTTCGACTCCATAGCTTTCGATAGGAAACAAATGGGAAAAAGTTGCAGGATTTTAAAAGTCTTCATAACTGTTTTGGTAATTCTCATGTAGGAGATGGTACATCTGCCAGAATGGCTCACCAAACCCAGGTTCTTAAGATTCACATCAGACACTGAGACAAAAGAATTGTGTGTGGTAGGTAACTATTTGTGTTGCAGCATTTATATAGTTGTAGTACTTTGAGGGCTTATGCACATTAGGACTTCTGTTGCCTTAGCTCTCTATAAAAATGCACAAGTGTTAAGTTCCTGCCCCAGAGGTCTTTTTGGATGTCTGTGCTACACACGCAGGTTGCCATCTGCTTGGCCATCAGGTTCCAAAAGCTTTGTACAATTCTGCCTGTGAACTGCTTTTGGTTACCTAGGAAGAAAAAAGAGGACTTGAAAAACATTGGGCAGCAACACAGCCCTAGATGTTTAAAGGCAATTTTGCCTGCTATTGGAAGAGCAGGGCTGCCTGAAACAAAGCAGGTTTGCTGGGTATTTGTTGAAGAGAAGCTCTGTGTTGGTGCCCCCTTTGCTTAAATAGTTTGAAATAAATTGAAAAACTGTGGAAGTCTGTTTCCCTGAAAGGATGGGGTTTCTTATCAGCATCTTCTTAAGCTAATGGATTTTTTTCAAAAGGTAAGAGTACTCCTATATATATACAAAGGAGTAGTAAATTTGCTAAATAGCTAAGTTTCTTGTGACTCTTGGTCCTTCCCATTTCTGACTTGAGAGATGCTATCAAATTAATCAGTCAGTCTGTCTCTTGAAAAAGGCTTGGTCATCTCTGGGAAGATGGAAAGGTCTGTTCTTACCACATTTTAGCTAGCGTTTGGTAACTAGTGGTGAGGTAAATCTTAATGAAAATGGAAGACAGAAGTACTGTTGAGCAAACCCAGAATTTAGCTGGTCTGCCAAGTTGAGAAACTCTGAAGTGAGTAAATTAGGCTCACATGTGGTAAGAAGACACCTTTCTTCTGCAGGTGGGACACACCCAGAGTTTCCCTTACTTGTTTTTGACGTGGTGATGTTGAAATTATCAGACCAAACCATTAATTAGTTCATCCAGTTACTTCTTTGGGAGTGATCAGTCTGTTGTTTCCATGAGAAGTGCATGAAAGTGTAGTGAACACAGTTAAAATTTCGCAGTAACTATTAATGGGAGCAGTTGCTTACTTTCTGTATCAATTAGTATTAAGCTTATCTCATGAATCGGAAGAATTTTCCCATGTGCTTCAAAAACAAGATTATTTTTAATGCCACTGTGGACGTTCCAGTTTGTTGCATAAACACCTAATACAAGAGCATTTATATGGATCTTAGTAATTCTGAGTTGTATTTTCTTTTCTATTTTTTCACTGATCAGCAGAAATCAAGAGAAGAGATTCACTCATTCACTAACACAGGACAAAGACTTCTTTTCTTCTTTTTAGTCGAACCCCTGCAGATTCCATAAGAGAGAAAATTTTGTTAAGGTGCTATTTATATATTTTTCCTAATATTATTTGTGATTATTCCCATGTCACAGAAAGAGCAAAGTCAAGAAGCAAGTTCAGTACATGGCAGTTTCAATGGGATACATTTCTTTGAACAAAAGTTAATAAGATTGCAAAATTCAAATATAATTATTTGAAGGTCATTTATAGGTGAGATTAATACTTAGTAATATGGAATAACATATGTAATATATATTTTAAATTAATTCTTAATGCTAATTAGTCTTTAGGGTATACTGTCTGCTGAAGAATTCCTTTGCTGATCTGAAGTGTGAATTCCCCATAACATTATGGCAGCAATATTGACCAATTTCCAGATTTCACAGGTTACAAACGAGGAAGGCATCAGGAGGAGAATTGTCAAGGTAACAAAAACCAAAAAAAATAACACATGGAAACCAAAATCTAACAGCCTTCCATTAATATTGTTGATAATGCCCCTTTAAATACAGGCATTATACTGACACTGCTCATTCCTGTGAAACTAGCATTGTTAAAATCTTCTTTATTTGTTCTTCTGTGTGTGTGTATGCATTTTCTTTATATTTTTTATATACGTATAGGTGCAGTGTGTAGATACAGAGAGAGAGAATGAGAATCTGTGCGTGTGGATGCTGTTAAGTTTCTTTTGTAGATGCACACTTACACTGGCTTATTGTAAATCACAGCCTACAATTCCATTTCTTTTTACTGGGCATACTCTTTTCCTTTGATGCATTTCCTTACATCACTAATAATTACTGTTATTTCCTATTAATATGGAAAATTATGTGCTTTCCTTTTTTGTATGTTAGAGGCATTTGCTTTAGATTATTGAAGAAATCTTTTGCTATGGTTGTAAATTACTGTTCCTTTAGGAAAGGATGTAACTGACTGCCATGGGGTTTGCAGTTCTGTCGGTCCTATAATGGTATATGGAATTTTCACTCTTTACTTTCTGGTTGTTTCCAGTGCCAGAAAGGAAACATGAGCATGTGAGCACTGACATATTATCAATCTCAAAGTGCAGAAAATGAATTTCTGCAGCTCGTTAATATTTTGTAATTATTTGTCCTGTCCCAGCTTGCGTATTTGATTTGCCCTGAAGGATCTGTGGAAATGTGTGTTCACCTTCCATCTTATACCATCACATAAATTTACAGTGAATTAACTAGGTGACTCACTGGATGATATTAACTCACTTTACTGATGCAGAATCATATGATGTCTTAAACATTTATTTAGAGTCCTTTGACAGCACTTACTGGCGTGTTTTTTAAAATCTGGTTTGTTTGGCAGATGTAAGAACCTATTTTATAAAGGTCTAAGTATAAAATTTATAAGACAACATATATTTTCTGACAAATGGTAATGTTGTACAGTGTTTCTGTAGCAATAGGACAGAGTTTTAATGTGCTACAGCTAATGTGTTGAAGAGAAATTATTTTACATATTTGTGGTTGCATGCTAGATAATGTATTTATTGTTGCGATAGATTAAAATTGAGAAACGGGAATGTGATGGTACTGGTAACCCAGGGTACCCAGTAAAAGCACTTTGCAGCGTATAAGAAACATTTCAAAGCAAAGCCCGGAGGTCTGATAGAATTAGTGTGGCAATTTAACATGAATCACAATAGTTAATCCCTCAGTGCATGCTGAAGCTGGCACCATTAGCTCTAATTTCCATTGAATCAAAAGAAGAAGGTCAGCCTAGAACAGAGGCTGGACCGAAGCAGTATATATCTGTTCAACACATTTATTTCTGAGCTTTGGCTTGTTGCCAGGCTTGATCCAGCCCCTCAGAGCAGAGCAGCAAAGTGGGGCTGTGCTAGCAGTACTCTCTTCTCCCTTTCCTTCCCACCGCTCCTGAAAAGCGGAGCAGGATGATGGGAGTGGGAGGAAGAGTGCGGCTCTCTTCCCACCGGGGAGCTGCCAGCCTCCGGGGCCAGGCCTCTTGGCAGTTTTTCTGCCAGCAAGTTTGACCCTTACCTTCCAGTGAATTTAGATGCAGAAGGGAGCGATTTCTCGGTTTGAAGAAATTGGAAGTAAAAAAACATCTAAGGGAGAGGGTGCAACTAGGACAGCAGAACACAGGACAGGGAGTCAGCAAGGAATAAATAAGAAAAAGGAGTAAAATGCTTTAATAAAGAGAGCAAAAATACTTGACAGACATGAAAAACCAGAAAAAATAAGGAGGAGTGTTACCAAAGCGTATGAAAATTGACTTATTCTGTGCGTGGAAAGGCCACATAGACACAAGGTTCATACTGAAAAAGTAAAAGAATAATTTTGGTATGCTTACCCTCTTTTGCAACTATTCAAGGTTTTTTTTTTAGAAGGTAACAGTTTGAATATAAAGTTCTAAACCTAAAAACTACAATGTTATTAAAATAAATTCTTACAAGTAATCTACTTATGCCTTTATGTATTGTTTTGCACAAAAATTAAGTTAGCAGAGAGAAACTGGGATTATAGGGTTGGCAAGGCTTGAAAATAATAAAATTAGTAGTCAGAAAGCATTCCTACATTTTTTCCAATCTAAACCTCATCCTAAAAATCTTTTTCTGTAATTGCTCAGTTATATAGTGTAGGGTGTTCCAAGGCACTAAAGCAGATCTCAGGAACAGCGTACACGCTAATATTCAGCATCTCTCCAGATCATTGTTTGTCTTCACGTTACAAAGCTGCTTAAAAATCCAAATTTCTTCATCCTGAAAATAGTAGCTATTACATAGTTTTAATTTTCCATAGCTTGCTCTTTATTGCAAAATAACTTCATAAAGCTTTGCAAAACAATTGCTGATAGTATTAGAGGCAGAAAACTCCAAAATTTTGTTAGGGTCTCTGATAGCAATACAGATAGCTCTGAGAAGGGGGCTACGGAGGAAGAGCACCAAGGGCATGGCAGTACTGACGAGTGCAGCATCTCATTGACGTAACTCACCGGAGTGCTTTGCTTTTCCAGTGAAAAAGCAGACAGACGGACAGGAGCTTTACCGATTGAGCACTACATGTCTTCACTGCTGAACAAATGCGGTGAACGACCTGTAGCAAAGAGGGTTTTTTCCCCGCTGATTTGTTGGAAAGAAGGAAAAGCGTTTTGTGTACTCGTAACCTAGGAAGCACATAAAGGGAAATCCTGGCCTCGCTCGAGTAAATGAGAACTTTGCTATTCCCTTCAAGGAAACCAGACCTTTACCCTTTGCTAGGCTGTTTAAAATTACTACAGGCATAGCAGAGTAATTTATAAATATTGTTATACCTATAATTTAGGACTGTGTCAGCTGTTATAACTTTACTCATTTTTAAGAAATGCAGTTACAATCTACCAAACCAATCTTTTACTCATTTTCAAAATATCTGTGCAAGCTAATTCAAAGTTTATTCTGACTCTCCTACATGCTTATTAGACAATCTTTTGTAGTTCTCTAAGAGTAATGGTTCGTATCCAGTTGTGCATCTTAAATGAAAACAGCAACTTTAATAAGCTATATGTGTCCTTTGTGTATGTGTGTATATCTGCGTAAGGGTTGTGAGATCAAGGTTTTCTCTAGCCCAGGCCCCAAAGTGGCAGTAAGCAGATGCCTAGGATAGGGCGAAGAACAAGGCTAACATATATTTCCCCATAATATTTTCCCATCCTCTGCCTGTGCTCAGCTCAAGAACCTCCTGAGCCAGATCAAACCATAAATCCACCATAACTAATTGGAGTAATTGACTTTATCTGACTAGGTGTATGGCTTTATCTGGTCAGATAGATATTGACATAAATATATTTTTAAAAGCAAATCAATACCTGTAACTGAGCCATACTTATGGTTAGCCCAGTGTTTAATTACGGGAAAACAAGTTGCCTCTTTTTCCACGTGTGCATAGTCTTCCCAAGGAGCAGGGTGCTTGGCAGAAGGGGAATTTGCCTTGTCGCTGGTGTCTTTGGTGCAAGAAGGAATTCCGGCCGTGGTGCCACAGCCATTCTGAAAGTATCTGCAAAGGGACCTTTGATCCACTTGAAAATTGGTAGAACTGATTTCTTCAGGATATTTATAAAATGACTGTAACTAGCAATTGGTCACCTGCCTTATGTTGATTATTTTTCACTGGGCTGTGAATAGGCAATAGCAGGTAATAGGAGATCCCACACAGGAGGTACAAGAAAGCTTATCGTTGAAGAGAAAGACAAGAATGAAAATATTACTGGAAATTATAAAGTAAAGGACAAGTACTTGGGGCAGGAGAGCCTCTACTGGGGAGGAGAACAGATAGGGTGACCTGGCAGGTCCCTTCTGTTTTCTGATCTTGGATTCCTTGCCTGTTAAACTCTTGGGCATAATTGAGAGGAGTTCTTCACCACATAATTTAAACATTGAATCGTTTTTCCTACTTCACTGCAGTGAAATGTTATTTCATTAATATTGTGGTAACAGTAACTTTAGAATTGAACTCACTTTCCATGCTGATATGGCAGATGAACTGAGAGGCAAATTCTTTCTTTAAAAAACTACTTAAAGAGAGTGGTGCTTTTGCTATGTATCTGCCCAGCACTTAGTGTGGAAGTCTAATTTCTAATCATGTGGCTGATACTTCAAGTACATTTTAATATTTCCTACTTATACTGTTCAGCTGTTTGATTTCTCTGGTGTCATCTGATGTATTTGTTAGGCTGAAGTTTCTTGCCTGCTACAAGACAGACAGAAATTTTGTACTTGGGGCGTTTTGGCTGGTGTGTGGTAGCAGGACAAAGCACAGCCCTCCGTGTTTATCTGCTTTTTATATCAGATTTATATCACAGATAGAAATTTCCAAAAACAGTGCCTGAAGTTGGGTTCTTTGTTTCTTATCTGGAGTCCAATCTAGATAACTTAATTTCCTGTACAGAGGAGTAGCCTTTTTCTGTTGTTATTAGTAATTTTTGAAAGTAGGGCTCCGTACAGATGCACAAATTAACAAATTTGGAAAGAAATGTGGGCCTGGGTTGTTACTCAGGCAAGCTGGGCTTGGGCTGGGGCTAGGCATGCCTTTGTGTCCGCTGGCAGAGCAGAGGATGGACAGGGCGCTGATGCTTTGGGCGCTTAGGTGCTGGGCTTCGTGTGCCTGGGTTCCAGTGGTGGCCAAATCTGTGGCCAGAAAGTAATGGCATCGCGGCGTATTTTTTTGTCTTCTGAGAGCAGGGCATAATTCATTTTGAGAGACCATCACGGCTTTTCACACAGTCTATTCCCTGCTGTTGCACAGGTTACGAGGAGATGTGCTCACGCTCTTGATGTTTCCTCTGTTCTTTTTGTGGCATTAAATAGTTTAAACTAGTCTTTTGCCTTTTGCACAATAGAATTTGCTAAAGGATGTTGGCAAAACCTGTGTGGGTTTTGGCATGTGTAGTACTGGAATAGATGTTGTATGGTCTCCTCAGGGCTAAACCTCTCCTACTGCGTGGGTTTATGCACTCGAGGGAGTGTGGAACCATATATACACTTTTTTTTAAGTGTCTGGAACCCAGCAGGTCCCTTCCAGTCTTAAGTTGGAAAAAATGGAAGCACAGAGCTCACATAGCTTTCCTTGTCTTGAAAGTGTTAGAGCGAAATGTATATTCTCTCAGAAGCTGTAGTGAGCTGTGTATTTTTGACATCCCCCGAGCACTGAACCGTTCAAGCAGAAGCGTGAGGAGGACGGGCTGCTGGCTATCTCACTCCACTGCCTTCCCGTCCCTCGCCACTGGTGCAGGCATTTTTTTTCAGATGCTGGTTTCGCTGTTTCTCAGCTGTGCCTCCCGAGTCATGAGGCAGGGTGAGTGCAAAGCATGAGAGCTTAAGGAGTAAATTAGTGTTACACTGAGCAACCTGGTTCTTAGCCAGGCTGTTACTGCTGTTACAGTTGGTGTAAGGCTAACTCAGCTGTGTCTGCGGTGACGCTTCTGCGTCAGGCATATCCATAAATTAGGGGATTGCGTCCAGAGGCCTAGTTAAACTCTGAAAGTGCTGGGTATTGCCCTTCCAAAGGATAAGGGCGTGCTCAGGGGCATCCTGCTTGGTGCCTAAACTTGTTAAACTTCAGAGAGGAGGAATGGCTTGTTTTACCCATTTTCTCTTGGTTGTAATGAATAACTGCAAACCGGTAATTAACATTATCTAAAACTCCTGAGAAAATAAATTTTATCATAGCTCACCCTGAAATCATTAAAACATTGTCGTTGTGCTATTAACCCAGGGACAAACTGCCCCCTTAAACTGTAGTGAAGTCTGTCTGAGCCAGGTCACCAAATTAAAGAAATGTACGACTGGCAGGCACAGATCTGGAAGTACGCTGCAGTCCATCCCTCTGCTCTGAGACGCGATCAAGGTCACGTCACTTTGGATATTTTTGCATCATTGCTTTCATAGCTAGTCAATAGTTTCTGACTCCAAAATCTATTGACTGGCTGCTTATGGGATGAGAGTTAATTGCATAAGCTGAAGGGGGGAGCATCTGCCAGGCTGGGCTGGCGTCCTGTGGGTGCAGTTAGGGCACACGCTCTTCGTTAGGCGTTCAGACATATTGTTTAACTTTGTGTATTTATCTTTCACTTTGCAACTACATGGTCAGATCTGGTGAAAAGTGAATTTTTAAAAGTATGAACTAAAATAAGATAAATGTTCTGAGAGTCAGAATACGTAAGCTATACTTTTGAAGAAAATACTATCTAATGTGGCTTCTACTATTATTTCCATGGTTTTGTACTATCTACTGACTGAAATAAGGTTCAGCAAAGGGTGACTAATACAGTAAGAATATTGTAATGAGTATTAATTAATACTTTGCAATTTAAATCAGAGACGATATGAAGTAGATCAGAAAAAAATCTTGGAAAAAATCTACTACAAATGGGGTTGCTTTGTCTGCTATGGCTCACAGCGCTATTAATCAGGCACAATACTTCAAGGCACGTATTATGTGATTCTGCAAGTTTCCTGACTCCGCACTTACTAATTTTGCAAACTTACTGTTTCATTAACGCTAGTTTTTTTAACTTGGTATTCTGTCATGAATTAGGCATACAAGAAAGGAAAGAAAAGAATTATTTTCTTGCTGTTTGCTGTTACCTGCTATTTGTTGTAGCAGATTCCCACTCTAGATCTGTAGAGTCCAGGCAAACTTCTCTGCCACAATTCCTATAGGAACAACAATAAAAATCTCCCAGCCAGGAAGGGACCTCAGATGGTCTCTGGTCCAGCCCCTCCTCAAAGCAGGGTCAACACCAAATTAAGACCAGGTTGCTTGGGGCTTTTTCCAGTCGAGTCTTGAAAACCTCCAAGGACAGAGACTGCAAAACCTCCCTGGGCCCCTGCTGCAGTACTTAGTTATCCTTGTAGTGATTTTTTTTTTTCCTTATTTCTTTATGACCACTTTGTTTCTTGTTCTCTTGCTGTGCACCTTAGCAAAGAGCCTGGCTCCATCTTCTTGCTAACCTCCCTGTAGATCTTGGCAGGTGTCTCAGCCTGTTCTCACAGGGTGTGTGCATCAGCTCCCTGCCCATCTTGTGTCCCATGGCTAGACTTGGTGAAGGTCATCAGTATCCTTCTTATACTGGAGGCCCCAAAACTAGACACAGTATTCCAGATGCAGGCCTAGAGGTAAGGAAAATAATAGTTGCAGTGCTTGGTAACTTTTCAGTCCTCAAAAAGTTAAATTATTGTAATTGCTTGCAGAGTCCTTCTCATGAGAGCTACGTAATTCAGCATTTGTTTCTTTGTTATCTTCAGTTTAAAGTTCTTCTCACTTCCTCATCTGCATTTTGGCTGTTTAATGCTTATGTATGGCTTTTCTTTATAGAGAGGTGTTTTTACTGGTTTGCAGCATCACAGGGCCATTGGTCTTGGCTCCACTAAATAAGGAAGTTGTGAAATTGTTCCTACAAGTCTCGAAGAGCAAGTCTTCTATCATATTACTTAAGTAGGGGGGAAACTGTGTTCTGGAAATCAATAGCTTTCAAGAAGACTTAAGGGGTTGGACTGGACGAGTTACTGAAAATAAGCATTCAGTGTTATATTGTGGCTGTGTGGATTTATAAACAGGAGTATACTAGTATAGAAGGTGTTTATTGCTACTGTAAACAAGCATCAGTTCTCTCCAGCTATGGCAACAAAGAGATTGCTGAAAAACTGGTCAAAGTGAGGCTTAAAAGTTACCCCAAACCTGAAGTCCTTAAGCTCCATTCCCTGCAGAGAGTGTTAAATGCTACATGCAGAAACTTTGAGGGAAGGTTTGTGGTTCTAGATCCAAAGTTACCACAACTTTCCACCATTATGATCATCGAGAACAAATTTCCATTAAATAAGCTCTTACACTTTTACACAAAATAAACTGTTAGATGTGGAAGAGGCTTACTGAGTTTTAAAGTAGGTGTTAACTTGCCTCTTCTGTAACTGACTGGTACTTAGAGATTAAGTTGATACAGTTCTTGCAGTTGTCAGCAAACAGTTCAAGGCCCAAGAAACTACCTTTGTTGCAACTGTACACCATTAGGAAAGAATAATATATATCCATCATGTTGTCATGTTATAATTAATTTGAGAAAGTGAGAAAGACACCATGTAACACTGTGCTTTCTTTAAGCGGTAAACTGCTGATGAGCTGTTCTACGTGGTGAACACAGGAGAAGCGGAAGATGGAGTTGCTGATTAGAAACATCGCCCCTTATATCTTCTTATATTTATCTATATGGCTGTTCACATGTCTGTTCTTCATATATACAAACATATGTGTATGTTGAGTATGTATATGGAAAAGCACCAGACTGGTGAGTCGTTAACTCCTGGCTTCATCGATTTTCACTCTTAAATGCTTTTTATTTTTTAAAATTGTTTTCCTCAGGTTGTGGTTGAATTGTCAGTTGGCGTTAACACACGCAGCGGTAAAATTAAGAGTAGTTAGAGGGTGGCTTACCAGGGCCAAGCATAACTGGAAAATAACGGTGTTCTAAGCATTTAACGCAGAGCTCAGCAAGTGCAAGAAACCAACATTAAACAGAGAACCAGAAGTGAGGAAAGCAAAGACTGTTAGCCACCTGATAAAATGTTGGCTGTCCCATAGAAACCATATAGGAGAGTTGAGAGGGTTTTGTTAAGATTATGAGTGCGTGCGAAACGAGCACTGGTAACAGCAGAAATGCTGGGTTATCTCTGTCATCCTGTTGTGCAGAAAGAAGGTCACAGATGGATTTGCAAGATAGGGTTTGTGAAAGAAAGGCGGCGCGCGCTTCTCGGCCGCAGGGGCAGCGCGAAGCTTCACGCCGGGGCGGACAACGTTCTTGCTCAAAGCAGCCCTGCGGCGCCGAGCGAGATGCAAAGCGTCTCGTCATCCGTGGGCTCTGTGCACAGGGTTTGAAAAAGACGGTGGGCCACGGTTCTCCTCATGCCATGCAGAAGCGACCTGGATTTCCAGCGAGGCTGCGGCTTGAACAGAGCCCTAGCCCTGCTAGTGGTAAATCCCTTGGCAGCTCGACTGGTTTTCCTTTAGTCGAGGTCTGTGGTTTTACTGTGTATTTCTGTTAGTTCGTGTTTCTAGCTATTGCTTTTACTTGCATATATTAAGTAGTATTGTTCCTAGCACTAAATCGTGAGATCAGGCTTCCCGTAGACCCTCTAACTGAAGAGTTACCAGTTGTTGACAACTACAGTCAATACCCTGTGTACTAAAATTTGTGTTTCTGGTTGTGAACACACAGAGGACGTAGCCTGGTTTCCAGGCTTGGCATGCAATTGTATTTGTGGTGTGAAAGTGTCGGTGATGTTTTATTAAAGTGCTTTCCGAAAATTTAATGTTGAAATGTAGTGAAATCTAATTAATTGGTAAAGCCTATTTGTAAACCACATTGAAGAATTTTTGCTATTTCTACTGAAAGTACTGTCTAATTATATTACGTGTGCTTTACAGAGAAATTTAAACTTAATAAAATGGAAATAGCAAATCTATTGAATTACAGCAGATAAATATTTAGAGCAATTCCTACCAGTAGAATTTTAGAATAAACTACACTATAGCCCCACTACAATAAACTAATATTAGTTTAAACACACACTTCACTTACGTGTTGCATGCATAAGCTACGGTTGCTAAGCGTGCTGCGTAAAACGGACCATAAAGTTGGTGCAGCCGCGCAGCGGGAAAGAGCCGTGATCCGAAGTGCAGTGCGGGGCCAGGCCCCGCTGGCTGGGGAGCAGGGCTGCGCCATCACTTGTCACGCACCAGCCACCTGTTTTGGAAAAGAGCAGCATAAACCTTTCACTAGCAACTCTCAGCTGATAATAAATGAGGAATGGTTTCTTGAGCCAGCTCATTTCTGAACTATGCCTCTGGTGAGTTTACAGAGGCTTTTAATACCCCTCAACTGAGCGTTGTTTTTCTTTGTCATTATGTATCTGGTAGGTTTGAAAAGTAGATTGAGAAGTTTTTAATACCTCTTTTTCTATATTTTTAAAATATTGCTTAAAACTTACAAAGCACTGTCTTTTTGATGAAAGAGTAATTAACTCGGTCCCACGGGTTTGTCAGTGAGCCTGTTGGGGCCATCAGGGGAAAGGTGATCTTGAAATGTACCTTCTCAGTTCCCTTCCTCATTATCAGAAAAAAAATACACTCCCTTTCCCATATGTTGTCCTAGAGAAATATTTTCCCAGTAAAAAGAAACATTTCCGTCACAGTAAAAGAAAATTTAAAAATTCTTCAGCCTGAACTCAGCAAAGAATTTCACTGTCTAATGGTGCCACCACATGTTGCTTGCCGAAGCGATATCTCCTAGGGTACCTTGCTGCCAGGTACTGCAAAATATGTTTTGGTATTAGAAATTATAAAGAAGAAATGAAATATGCAGCGCTTGGGGTTCTCACGTTGCTTGTGATTCATTTCCTGCAATACGCGAGTGACTGCATTTGGACTGGTTTCGCCCAGGCTGTGTGCGCCACGGCAGCATGCGACGCTATTTTAAGAGGTTTTTCTACTCGCTGGCCCACTGAAGAAGCTGGGAAATTCGTTTGGTCGTCATATATTTTAAGTATACTAGCATAAAATGGCCAGGATAAGAGAATACTAGCATAAGATTAGCTCAGTTAAAATTAGGAGGGCCTTCAAAAATAAATGACAGGAGTCCTGCTTTTGTACAGAACTTTTGGACAGATTCCCATCTAGTCATCAGTAATAGTCATGTGCTTGGGTTTTTTCCAGACTTTGGCAAGCCCTGCAGAAATCAGAGAATAAAAATACCTTTCCAGTTTTCTACATTCCTCATCAATCCCCGTATAATGACAACAACGCTCAGAATTTAAGAAAATCCTTCTAAAATAAGAGAATTAGGTTTGAATTTGATGAATCGCGAACTGAATTAAGTTGCCGTCTTCTGTATCTTTTTAATGTTTTTACAATAGGGGAAGAAGTCACTTTAATTAAGATGCCGTAGTTTTATACAGACGTTATTTAAATAAGTGAATCAGGAAGCAGAAGAGGAATCTGTGTTCCAGCATTTAGCTATGGCTTTTTTTCTTCACTGTTGCTATGGAGAAGCATATAAATATTTGTATCACAAACTAATTTTATTTCCCTTATAGATAGCATGGAAATACAGGTAAAAATGATAAAGAGTTGTTGTAGGTGGGTTTTATCATGCAGAGCAATGTTTTGGAATGGATTCAGGCACAGACGAGCAGCAAAGGAAAGTTAGAAGGTGCTGTGTGAAAGCAATCTGACATCTTTATGTTATGGGATAGAACTTGTGAATGAAAGTGTCCACTGTATTTGCAGTTTCCTCTTTCCCAAATTTTTGATAGCATTATCAGCTATTTGTCTCTCTAATAGCTCATAGGTACTGGGCCATTTGTATAAAATCAAGTACAAGCATAAAAGAAAGAACTTTAACTCAGAAGCACGTGTCTGTCCACCACGGGGTGGATGATACGGAAACTGCACAGCTGCTTAGGAGTTGGAAGCTGCGTAAATTATTTCTTCATATGATCACTCACATTTTTTCATGTCCAGCCTTTTTCTTCCCTTGTGTGCCAGATTGCCTCGAAAGAGGCAGTCGCGCTGGACACCAGCCTCTGGCCACCTCAGTTCCAGCAGCGCTCTGCATCTCCTTGCCTTTGCTCCTCACCCTGTCCTTTGGGCTGGTCTCCATCTGGTCTCCTTCCCTTGACTGTTGTCTCTCGGTCTTTTTCTTCAGGGACTTAAGTCACTGTAATTATTTCTCAGTATATCAGGGTGGTTTCCAGCCTTTCAGATGTTGCGAGACCCTTAGTCGATAACCCCAGGTGATGTGTGAGAGACGCCTTCGGCACAGTTTAAACCCCGCTCTTATTGCCTCGTAAATTCTGTATTAGGAAACATCCCCCTTGAACAAGAAGCTGCAAAGAGTGGCTCTGGTTTCTCTTCCTCAGCAGATATTTTTGACGCCTGGAATTGTTATTCTGGTTTCACATGGAGATCTTGCTGGTGATGTCCTCAGATAATGAAAACAAAACCGGTTAACAACAGGATTGGAAAGAACGCATATCACCGTAGCAGTCTGCGACCTCTTTCTTACATCGCAGGATGTTTTCGTTCAATTCAGCAGCAAAAAAGATGGGCAATGCAGAAATACTGAATAACAGTTACAGCTTAACGTTTGTGCAGCGGGAAATTGGGGGCAGCTTGTGTCAGTAGTTCATTGAGCTGTTAAGATCCCTTAAAAACGTAAATATTTAAGGCTGAATGACTTTTATGATTTTTCTAAAAATAAGAAAACCCTCTACAGTACTGAAGACTTCACAGTGAACTAACGTTTTACATCTGTAAAGAACGTACCTTTAAAATGTGCACACCACTTGGCCAGAGGGTAGATTCTCCCACTGACTGAGCAAATTGCATTCGTGTCTTCAGAATGAATATCTGCTATAACAAGGAATAATTAATAATTTTTTCTTTTAATTCCCTTTGTGTCTGAGATTCTGATATCACGGTCCTTCATTGTGGTGAGCATTTTGCTCATCTGAAGTTATCTCAAAGAACTATCTTGGGTTTTAATAACTGAATGAATAAATAAAGCTGTGATTCAGAGATAACTATTCTTAATTCCAGCCTGGTATTGATGTCTTTGTGCATGTAAGAGCGGATTTCCAGTGAAGCCCATCAGCTCTACCTGCCTGTGCTTACTGCCGTTGTTTTCAGTAACTAACTGCCTAAAAAGAGCTAAAGTGAGCACCAGTCGCCCTGCGCGCAGGCGTCGGGGGTTTCCAGGCGCAGCGGTGGCGATGCCGGGTTACACCGAGCGCCGCCATGAGCACCGTTATTGCCTCGGAGCGGCAGGTGACAGTTCCAACGCAACAGTAATTTCCTTCGGCTTTTCCTTTTGCCGTTCTTACAGCAGTCCCCCCCCCCCCCCCGTCATGAGTCTGAGGGAGAAGGGGCTTTTTTTTCTGTATCTGTTGGGCCCGGTAATTTCAGTGTAAGGTGTTGTTCATCACGAAAAGAATTAACAAACATACAAATTGCATCACCACTTGCTGAGCCTTTTGGTGGGAAAAGCAATACCTCTGTTATAATTCTGTCATTTGTAAAAGTCAGGCATAACAGACTTGGCGGTTTTGTTTTTAACTACCAAAGCTTGAGTTAATTGTAATTGTGTAATTTTATTATTCAGCTGGATTCAAAAGTGTCCTGCTTTCAGATTTTGCTGTTCTGTGTAACTTGTCGTGCTACCACCGCACTTAGCGTACCTTTTCTTTTCTCCCTTCTCTCGCAGCAAATGAAGCTTGCGGCTGAGTCACTGAAGGAGTAAACACGAAGGAGGGAGGATGACTAAGGCAGTCACATGTGAACGCGGGCGCTTCTTGAGCATTTGTTTATGACGACGTGTAGCGCTCCGAGCGTGCGCTCCACCGTCTATTCAGTAGGTGGCACCTGCTTATATGATACTTGGTAAATATTCTTTGCCTGACACTGTAAAAAAAAAAAAAAAAGGTATTTTCTCCTGCTCTCTTTGTTTCTTATATGCAACCGTTTGTGGAGTTAACACCAAGTAAAGCACTCCAGCTTATGCTAGGTCTGGTTGAAATCTGCCAGGCTCACCATGCTTCAAGCGATTGAAAACAGATCCTGTGAGTAAGCAGCCAGAAGCTAACTAGAGTTTTCAACTGCAACTTTGTAAAAGAACAAAAAAAAAAAGAGAAGGTAAACTTCATTCACAGTGTACTGTCCCTTTGGGGTTATTGCCCCTTTTGTTCCTTCGTTACAACGGCTAATCCTGTATTATTTCAAAGACTTGCTTATTAGCTACTGTTTGCACATAGCAGATTAATTTAAATATTTTATACATTGCACAATGAAACACGATTGTTCCCTATATGACCTGAGAAATAGTTGAACCTAAATATTATAAAGTATGCATTATATACTCCCGTGTGCTAGTTATCTAAATAAGCCCCAGCTAAAATCTTTTCAAAAGCTGGGTAAAAAGCATTCAGTGGGAAACGGATTGCTGATCAGTAATTTATGAAGTGTATTTATTTTTGAATTTACATTAGATTTTGGTATCACTTCCCTGGATCTTGAACTGCAGTATTGTATGAATGGATCTTCTGGTTAAATGAACCGATAGTAACAGATCAATTAAACTTGATACTTGATGTACCAGTACTCGTGTATGTAGTGAATATCTGATTTTTTTCTCCCTTGCATTTCACAAAAAGGTAGTTTTCCTGATGTTTCATTGTTTTCGGACAGTAATAGGACCAAAATCTACCGTGTTTGCTCTTGTGACCTTGAGACAGTTTATTTGTTCCTGCTGTGACCTTCATCTTTGGTCGATGTAACTTACCTATATGTCATACTTGCTGGAATTCTGTTTGGAAAAAGTCTGCTGTTACAATAATTAAGGTATTTGCCTACTTCGCACATTTCAGATTTCTGCCACAGGGCCCCCACAGCAGAGTAATCTAACTAAGCCAAAATAATGTATTCTGTCTGGAATTTAAAATTAGCATTTCTCAAACTCTGCAAGCGTGACCCAGTAAGAAACGACTCTGTTCCCTTGGGAAGAGGAGCAAAGCCTTGCTACAGCTGCCGTCTCTGTTCTTGCTTCTCCCACCACGCGTCCCCCACGCTGCTGCTATTTCGGGGGCATCTCAGGGGCTGCTGCTGTTGCACAGCCTCCTCCTGAAGCCGCGGCAGGGTTGTGGCTGCACAGGCTCTGCCCTGAGCAACCAGCAGGGACCTCTGAGGGGAGCACGTCCCCCCTCCTGTAGCGCTGTAGAGATCCCAAACCCAAAGCTTTTTTGCGGAGGGGACCGGTGTGTTCTCCATGCAGGCTCCCCAGCTTTGCAGTTTCTTGCCCGCTTTGATCTGAAGTAGCTCGCATTTGTTCGAGTTTTACTCATGCTGCCTAGTCAGTGCTTTTGAGTGAGCAGTTCGGGAGAGGAAAAATCTGTGGGATGGGTTCTTGGTGGAATATGTTCTTGCGAGCTCGTCGTAGCCATTTTGAAGGGATTCTGTGGGTCTGCTAATTTGTGCTGGTTTCTGAGCATAAAGTTGGTGTGTTTTGCTGATGGCAACTGTATCAGGTGTCTGGAATAATTTTCTAAGATGGATCAGAAAAGGAGTTGAGTCGTGTCTCAACTATGATCATGTGAAAAAAATAAGTAGGCTTCTGCAAAACTGACTTTGTGGCTGTCCTTGGGGTCCTTTCATTCCTCTGTTTTCCGTAGACGAACAGGAAAATCTCTAGTAAGGTGCAGGTACCTGGTGACATAAGTAACGTTAGCTGTTGCCCTTGCCTTGGGCAAATCCCTTAACTTCTGCTTAGTTTCCTTCTCTCTAAATGGGGATAATACTGTTCTTTAGGTGGATTCTCCACCTAAAGCTAGTAGGTATGGAGGAATTATGACCTTCCGTAGTGTGAGGGAGTGAGAAGCATGGGAATCCTTTGTTTTATAGGGATTAAAGTTTGTCCTAGATACTGGGAGAACTCTTGTTTTAGCATCACAGATGCTACATGGTCATGACAGACAGTGGTTCTGTCCTAAGGAGCGTACACTGTAGCTGGCTGAGGAATGTTACCTGTATATGGCCGAGTAATATTTTGTCACTGAACTGAAATTTAGCTCCTATTCCTCTGTATTCTGCTCTTTGTCCTTTTACTGGGGGAGTTCCTGTGTTTCATACTGTTTAATATTGGTTTGGTACTGGGTTTTGGTTTGGTTTTGGGGTTTTTTTACATTCATGATGTCACCTATTTTCATTTCACATTGAGAGAAAAAATGTTTCTGTCTGTGCTTCTGAATGTCTTTGTATTGCTTTCTTTCTGCTGTAGGAGCATCTGTAAAAGTTGTGGGATGCTAGGGGTGAAACTTACTGACAAAAATCTGTTCTCAGATGAAAATATTAGAAAGAATAAATAAGATATTTACCTATAACTGCCATTCACAAGCTGCGTAATCTGTATGTCTGTTCCTCATCTGGGTAACCGCGTCCCCAAGGCACACGGGAGTGGAGACGTTATTTTCCCGGTGTGCTCAGGCCACCCCCTGGTGCAGAGCGGACGCGCGAGGCCACGGGTCCGGTTTCCTCAACGTGCGGTAGAGAAGGGCACAGTGGGCTACGGGGGAAAGAAAGGGAAACCTGCGCCGAAGTGAAACAAAACCACCTCGATCAGAGGCGTCTGGTTCCTGGTAAGCGCCTTCCGTCTTCTCCCGTGGGGTCGTTGAGCAGTTTGCGTACGGCGGTAGCTGAAGCTGCGGCCCGGGCCCTTCAGGCGAACAGTGGCGGGTTCGCGCAGGGGTTGCGGAAAGCGCGAGTGGGCTCTGAGCAGCTGCCTCGGGACCGAGCACGGCCCAGCTCAGGCTCTGCCTGTGCCCCCGGCGTGGGCAGCGAGTCCGTCCCCGGAGGTTCGTGGCACGAGAGCGAGCCCTGCGCCTCACAGAGATGGCCCTGGCTCCGGACCTTTCAGGAGCGCCAGCAAGCGGGCTCGGGTGTGCGGCAGTTCTTCCAGTGCCCGAGTCTAAGAAACAAAATGAGTTCATCTCCGGTCTCAAGCTTTAGGGAGAAACTGAGGGTGAGTCCGGAGGCACCCTGTCTGGGGAGGCGACTGTGTGGGAGCAGCCTGTATCTATCCACGAGGCTTGAATTTTACACGGCTCTTCAGCAGCAGCGATAGCAACCAGGAAAGCTGTTTTTAGGGAAAAGGGCAGTCGTAACTAATGCACCGGTGATACAAAAGTTCTCTCATCAGGTACGTTGTGAGCCACAGGTCTAATTGCGTGGCCCAGGGGATCTGCTGCCTCAACATCTGGGCTGTAGAAGAGGACAACACTGGGATCGTTACACATGGAACGGTTCCTCTGTAAGCAGGCAGCACCCTGGGTGTTTTAGCCTGCCTCGATCTGAGGGAATCGATCTCAAATCTCATTCAGGAAGACTTGCACCGATGGAGAGTGAGTTTACTTCCTTATTAAAATAAGCAAAGCCGGTGGGAACCGTGCCTGCTACCGCCCTGCGCTTGCTTCAGGAAGGCTCTCCCATGCCTCATCCAGGAGTTGGCGGGGCGCGCGCCAGCATCAGGCTGGTGACTCACCTGTCAGCCATGAAGGCTGATGCCCTTAGAGAGGAGGGATCTCTCTGCACCCCGCTACTTGACGTAAAACACGGTGGCGATGGCGCCTGTCGTCACTGGTGTGATGGGGGCAATCCTGGGCATGGTGCAAGAGCTCATCAGCCCTTCCTGCTGGCTCGCAGGTCTGCAGCGCTAAGCCGAACCTCTCCCAGGCCTGCGGCACTCGGGCCGAGCGCGTGTGGCACACAAGTGCCCAGAGAAACACAGGTCCTTCCCTCCTGCCTCCCCCGGCCCTGGGTTTCTCAAGAGAGAGAAATAGGAAGATGTTACACAAGGGTTTGCTGACATTACTTGCTAAGGAGAGCTGACAGGACAGGCCTGAGAGCCTCGTGAAGTCCTTACAAAAACCCCATGCTTTCCAAGCCCTCTAAAGCATCAAGTATACTTGCATTTTTCATGAGACATAATTCTTCTGCCATCTGGGAAAGTAAATAAGAGCTCATCATCTCTTTTTTCCCTAGTATAGTAGCCTTTACTCTGTCACTAATTGAGGGTTCTTGACTTCTAGAAATTGATGTCATTTGTAACACACACAGATAGGCCAAACTGAGTCAACTTGTAACGAGTAATTACAATTTTAAGCTCAAAAAAATAAAACCAGCCAGAGCCTGTGCTTCAAGAAGGGAGCGGGCTCAAGCAGCTACAAAGCCATTGCTCCGGAGAAGGGCAAGCCGGCTGTCCCTCCAAACACCGTACCTACGTGCCTCCAGCGAGGGAGCCTCGCTGGCTTCAGTCAGTGGGCAGCTACACAAGTGAGTCACCGCTACGCTTTCCCAAGTACAGTCACGTCAAGGTGCTGTTACTCAAACACCTTTTACTGAAAGCGTGTCATCATCTGGGAGCAGCGACAGACAGATCTGTTCTGATTTGTCCACATAAACTTTACCATGGGAAAGGCTGGCAGGTGGCTTGGTTGCCTCTAATGTTTGGGACATTCCTGTTTGCCCCCGTTCTCTGTTTATTGCCAGCCACCCATGCTGGGATTTCTCTATACCTGGCTAGCATGTTTCTTTATTTGCTAATGAAAACTTCATTTTAAAAAATCTGACCTGCGTGTACCAACTACTGAGATGTTATTGCTGGGCCTTGTTGTCTTCAAGAAGAGGAGAACAAGATCTGTCACAGCCCCTGAGCTCCTTGGCTGCTCCTTGCCTGCTGCCGCCTCCGCCCCGTTTTGTGTTAACCAGCAAAAGCCTGTGGGTACAGCTTCGCACAGCTAGCCAATCATAAAGCAATCGTGCATTAATTACGTATAATTACAAAACCTGTTAAATGCCATTAATCCCTACGAGTGTGCCAAACACCCTGTGTCCGTACGGTCCCTGGCTGGTTACAGGCCGTGTTTCGGGAGCAGTTGAGTCGCAGGCTCGGTGTTAAATGGCTGCGGAAGAGCGGGGTGCGCTGACCCGCTCCACCACGGGTCCCCAGGGGCGTCTCGAAGGGTAAGCCGCTAACAGGCGCAGGTAGCAGCCGCCGTCCCGCGGCACGCGCGGCTGGGGCCAGGGGGGGCAGAGCGCCCCGCAGAAGTGCTGGCGAGCGCCGCTACCCCCTCCTCAACCGCTTTTCACAGCACCTTGCAAATAATACAGCGGTGAGAAGCGTGGCTCTGACGACACGTTATGACATGGCCGTTTGCGAGTGATGACAGTGAGAGCACCAGCCTGGATCTGAGCTCGGGTGTTTCGGTTGCTCTCCCTCCTGTACTGGGGTACTTCACTTCAGACTAAAAGTGCTCAGGAGCAGAGGTTTCCCTAAACACCGCAACGTGGGGCAGGTTGTAAAAGGCGCCCTGTGCAGCAGCTGAGGTAAGTCAGTGCAGTTAACTCCCGGGACGCTGTCAGATGTGACAGCAGGAAGAGAGCAGAGCCTGCAGGCAGAGCGCGGTGTCTTGCACTCTGGTTTTAGACCCTGGTGGTTGGGGTGACAACAGGTTTGTCCTAAGGCGCCCATCTTTTGGGGCACAGTCAGCATGCCCCGCTGCTCACTCCTGCTGTGCATCAAGGCTGATGCTAACCGCTTTTTTTACTATTACCCATTTTATATTGCAAAGAATAGCAGCACGGGGTTACGTTTGGATTAAAAACATTCCATCTATACTGGTGAAACTTCAACTCACATACATCATCACAAGAAAAAAAAAATACTAGTTAACACACCAGCTATGCAGATTTGGCAAAGTGGTACCCAACCAACCATTCCATCGAACAAGAAAAACCTGAGACGAGCACCTTATTTCCCCAAGAGTTACGGCGGGGTGGGTGAGGTATCCATCCCCCCCCCCCCCCGTAACTGTGAGGGACAGAGGCATGGCTGAGATAAGACTCCTCTCGCAAGCACAGCAAATATTTTAACTGAGCTTTTGAAACCCGTTGTGCTCTGTGTTCCAGAGCTGCCAGGCGCGAGCTGCCAGGGCAGCACCAGTTTGCTAAGATGGTAAGCGGGACAAGCGTATCAAACATGTTCTCTAGCTGAACAGCAGCTTGGTAAAGTTTACTAAACCATTTAAGTCCTTCTGAAGTTCTGCCTAAGAAACAGCAACCTCAACCTTTAAACAAAAAGCTATGTTAGCAGATGCCAACTGTGACAACTTTTAAGCCCGAATGAACAAGTTTGACCTATGCAAGAGAATAACTGAAAGTTTGTAAATTCACACGGATGCGCACACAAAGCTGTATTTTTTCAAGGCAACCGAGCTTACATTTGCACCGCTTTCCGTTTTAATTTATTACCCTCTGTGAACGTGGTCGGCGCTGTTCGGTATGAGCTGGTCAGCGTCCGCGGGGCCAAGAACTCGCTCCCCGCGAGGTCCAAGCTCCGAGGCGCTGCAGCGCGGGGGAGGCGGCCGGGAGCTTCTGCCGCCCTTGCGCAGTGAACGCCCGAAGTGACAGACCGCATTGACGTGCACATCGGAGGTGACGCATCGATCAAGATATCACTTTTATTAACTGGATTTTCCATTTCTGTCGCACACCATGAATGTTTATACAATGAGAAAGCCAAACATTGCTGGAAGCAATAAGATCAGCTGATATTTCTGTACCCTCTTAACACACACACGTGGACTCTTTCTTGGTGAGAAATTTTTATATTTCTGTTCATTAATTCTGCTTATTTATACTGCTACTCTTAAAATTCTGTGTCAAGATTGTCACATCTTAAATACAGATTAAGTTGCTAGAGGTACATTATTTTTTTAATATATATATTTATATACACACATACAGAAAAATACAAGACTAATTGTTTTTCCACAATATTTAATTTATACACTACCGTAACTATATGCAACTTTTAAAGACACGTTAAGGGGTACAAGAAACTGTTTACTTGCTCTAAATAGTTTGGTCCAATATTATCGTAATGTAGTGGTTATTCTCGCCCTTCCTTGGACGTGACAACAGAACACGACATACACCACATGCACAGTCATTCACCTATCAACGAATGGAGAAAGGACAGCACTCAGACTAACATCTGTACGCCCAAAGGTTCAACCAACCACACACAACTATAAGGCTATAATACAACTATGCAGCATAAATGGTCAACACTGCTGTTCTAAAGTGAGCACCATATATACAGTTGTATATAAAAACATCGGAAACAAAATACACCCGGGGTTAGTTAAAAGGTGCCATTCCAAGGCTGTACATAATATCAGGAAAGAGTATTTACAATACTTGGAAAAAAGCTGCAACAAATAAGTTTATTGCCAATGCCCTTTATAAACTTGTCTCCTACTCGGATGTTGCGCTCACTCTCTGTGAACCACACATCTCATTTCTGGCCCTTGGTAAGATCCCTGCTCAAAAATTTCAAGCAAATATGTTCTATGGCTTCACCCACACATCTATTCTTGTAGCTTTTGATTTATAAATATCACACTGACTAAACTGCAACTAGAGTTTAAAACTTAAAGAAGGAAAACGCTTATCCTTTGCCTTGTTTCGGAAGCAGAATGTAAAATCCCTGGCTAGGCTAGCCAGTGAGAATACCCCATGCAATTTAGACTCTTAGTAAAGTCGTTTACTAATCGAGAAGAGCTGTCATGAGCTGTAGAAATTACGACCAAGCGTAACGCCTTTCTTTGGTGCTCTGCTCTCTCTGCGGTGGACGTGAAATGCATTGTATGTGACCATTCTGCAAGCGTTACAAGATGCTCAACAGTGTAAACTCCTCTCAGACATCCGATGTCTGCCCAGGACGCTGCTACATAATCCCACCAGTTTCACTAGCATTGCTTAGAAGACCCAGTGCACAGCATGAAAAAATAAAACATTCTTGCCCTTCCCAAAACTAGCAATCTGCAATATATTTTATTCTAGATAATAAAATTCCACAAAGTTAATTCATCTGGTCAAAAGTATCCTTTTGTACAGAAATACTCTAAATCAAGACCTTGCTGTGGCAATGGGAAACCCGACAGAAAGGCTAAGAGCTGTAAAATAAATACTTTTCCTATATGCTATTTTAAATTGACTTTATGAAAAAGCATGATTACTGAGGGAAAATAAGTGGTGTACATGGGGGGAACAGCAATATTTTAAGTCTTAGAAAGAGTAGTAATGAGAAAAGTGTAAATAACAATAACAATTTCCATTTGAATCCAATTACCTAAAGATTTTCCATCCCTTATTGCCTTCTGAAATCTCAAGGGAGGGGAGCAGAGGGGAGAAGGTTTACAAGGTAAAAACCTAAAATATTAAGTGTCATGATATACTAATAACAAAAGTAATTAATACAAATACTTTATTTTCAGTTAGCATGTAAAAACTCAGAAGTAGACTTAATAATTTACCTTTGTTATATTAAAAAAGAAGATTGTCTGCTTGTAATATTAACACATTTCTATGGGAGAAAGCTGCCTTACAAATCTACTTGCCTTTTTTTTTTTTTAAAAGAAAACTGCCTCTAGCAAAACAAGATCTTTTCAGTTTGATTTTTGAGCCACAACTTTATCCATATCATAGCTTAAGACAAATAGGTGTGGGTTTAAAATCATATTTCAAGATCACTAATTTTCAGTGCATCTTTGCTTTGTACAAGCCTTGGAACATCTGAAAGCTCCCTGAAGAGTTTTCAGTATCAAAACGTTATTGCTTTGGTTCTGTTTCAGACACATAGAAGTATGCCACATATCACATATTTTAGTTATCACAGAAGGTCAGAACAAGAATTAACATTTCACAAGCAAACAAAAGCTTCTCTCTCTAGTTTTAAGTGCAGAACATGAAACTTCTAAGTGCTCCATTTACATTAGGATCCAGATATTTATTTTAATTTAATCCAGATCTTCCATAGTAAAATTATAAATGTAAAAATTACACAATAAAATATTCTGTTTTGTTGAAAAAGAAAAACATATCGGCTAGCAGCATGCAAAGACCATGCATTGTCATACCATCAAGCAAACACAAAATTAAAGTGTAATAAATAACTGCTCAAAGCCCACTTAAAAATCTTAAGACAACAAAAGGGGGTCCGGTGACAAGGTGTTCACAGCTCTGAACAGGAAGAATGATGCTGTCAAGTAGATCGAGCTATTAAAGTCAGGTCATTGTCAAATGACATGACAACAACTGCTTTGACTGGAGGTACACAGCAGCCCCTCCTTTGGGTTCCGCTGAATATTCACAGATATCGTCTTTTCACAGAGAGGTAGTTGTAGCACATTGTTTTTCAAGTTCCTGTTCTTTATCCGTTCCAATTCGTTTGCTGTGTCTGACATTTGGTCAGAAAAAAATTTTAGGTTGCCCAGCGATGAAGCCTGGTTTGCGCTTCCGCTGGAACTTATACACATTTTCCACGTTGATTTCTCCTGTACTTTTACACTGGAAAAGGACAGATTGTTTTGAGGATCAATAATGTATTTAGTGCTGCCGTGAATCTGTGAGCCTAGGCAAAGGCTCATCAACTTCAGGCTTTCAACCAGTTCCCCTGCACTTCTAGATGACAGCTGCATTGAGTTTCCGGATCCAGCGCACCTACGAGTGGAACCTGAAGTGTTGTTGGTGCTACCACTGGAGCTACCGGAGGGACTCCCCCCACCTTTGTTGTTATCACTTGGGCTCGTTTTGTCTACCCCTCCATTTCCATTACTTGGTTTGCTCTGTCCACCACCATCTCCTTGGCTGCCAGGCGGCCCTTCGCTACTATCCCGTCTATGCCAGGAGTAAGTAAACCCACTATCTTTGTCTAGGCGTCTCCTGCTTTCTGAGTCGTCATCGCTTGTTTCTGAGCTACTGCAGCTCGAGCCCCGCCCCTGGCTTTTCCTCCTGTGATAGCGTTTATGCACGGTGCTAGGTGAAGCAATATTCATTTTTAACCTGCTGAGCTTCGGGGGTAAGTTCTCATCCATGTCAAACTCGTCATCTGACTCACCCTCCTCAAAGATTTGATTGAGGACTGGTGCACTCTTTCTCGAAGTAAGACGATTTGTAACTGAAGGCTTACGGCGCAGAACAACTTGAGTAGAAAGAGAAATAGGTTTCTTATCTTCTTCATCCTCCTCTTCATCTTCTTCTACTCTGAACAAGCACTTCCGGCCACTCGTAGTGGGTTTTAAGCTCACCGATGGGACTGCTGAAAGTGCCGGTCCAGCTAATTCAGGGATATCTTCTTTCTTTGCTGAATCGCCAAGGGCCTTGCTTCTGTGGCCGTTGAGAACATTCTCAGCCGTGCGAGCTGGTGACTGAGGAACGGTTGCATGGGAGAGAGGAGAAGCTGTAAGGTCGTCCTCCAGATCTTGGGGTACATCGATTTTTGTTGGCCATGATTGCCTACATAAACAATTATAAGAGGATAAAAGAAAAGTTAGATCATGGCGAGCATTTTCGAACCTGTAAGAAAATGTAAGATCCGCACAAGAGAAGCAGAAGTACTGCCACACACATTGGCCTGCTGAGTGGCATGTTTGTAAATACCAGTACTGAGTAACTGCGGAAAAGGAAACATTCTCGGAGAATGTGCATTCCTTTAGAAATGCTGTTATTTGAAAGGAACATCATATATACAAAAGCATAGTTTGGAAATTATGTTGGTTACTGTCAAATGAAACCTTAAGATTTCACTGCTCTCAGAAAATGGATTAAGCAATAAAACACTTTAAATAATTGTGTCTCAAAGAAAATAATCTGAAGTAGGTATAGAACCACCAGTACCTAGAGGAAGATATGAGCTGATTGAAGCACAACTTAAATAAGATAGTATTGTAAACTGCTTTTAATCTGAAGCTTCTGTTATTTTTTCCCCCAGTATTCTTAATATAAAAATTAGGTTAGAATTACCATGAGTGAGACTGAAAAGCTGAGTCAGAAGAAACATTCTCTCATTTTCAGTAAGTCTCATTCAGACCAAGCTCTATTCTACAAAATCCCCTTTAATTTTAAACGCCCATGAATTGAGATCATACATTTATTTGACCTTAGCTGAGCAACTGGAATAATACAGCTGCATGAATTCAGGACTCAAGCTGCTTAAGAATATCACACTTGAATAAACTGTAAATCAAAGTTCAAAATGTATGACTGTGTACTAGCATTAGCTCAAATGAAAATGAAAGTAACACTTGAGTGTAAATCAGTTTTACAGTTAACAGCTGATGTCTCGTCTCCAGTGTCTAAGCTAGCATCTAATAATTTGTGTTTTACTTTAAATCCTGAAATATAATTTTCCCATAATGCACACAGAATAAATTAAGAACAAAGACTGTCGGTCTTTCCTCTCTCTCTGTATTTTGAAGGCCTAATCCAAAAGACCAACACCTACAGACCAACACCTTAACACTGAATAATTCTTCAATTGCTTCATTCAGCAGAAGCCCCACATTTCTTCTGGAGACCAAGAAATTTTTCCTAACCTGTCAAAGTAAGAGTCATCTTTAAGTTAAAAAAGTTTGCCAATCACTTTACTTTACATAACTAAAATACTCTAGCATACTGCATGAAAAGCTGTAGTAGGGACCTCTGTTCGCGTATGGATAGCATATTACAAGACATTCCCAACCATATTTTGGGTCTGCCAAAAGAAAGAGCTGCATCACTTTGTAGCCCAATTTAGAAGCAAGGTGTAGGAGGAAAGCAGGAGAGGAAGCACCTGTGACCCCAGATATCTGCTTGGACAGCCTGCATACGAAGACAGAAGGATCATACCAACTTCCTGATCTCTGCTGTGTTAAGAAGCCAAGCTGAAGAAACAAGGAAAGCTCAGGCACCTCTGATGTTCTTATTCTAAACGTGTTCTTTTAAGTGTCTAAAGTCAATGGAAGCACCTGCAGTAAGACCGCATTTGCTCAAGGCTCCCTCTGTAATGGCTGGATAGAAAAGGATCCTGAAGCGTGAGATGCCTGTCTACACGGGTAACAACTGCCAACTATCTTCCCAACTGTATGAACTTTGACGAGGAGTACTCTATTAAAGCCAACATTAAACTCATCAAGCCTAACTGCAGACTTCGTTTTGAAGTGCTAGCTTCAGTTTTGCTTAACGAACCAGTGACACAAAAATCCACCAGGATCCTCTAACAGTAGGACCTGGATGCCAACACACCGGTGTGAGCCTGTGCAGTCCGTTCCCTGGGAGGAGCCACATAGGCTCCCTCCTGTCTTGCTGGGCACTGGGAGCTGCTGGTGCCCTCCCACCAGTTCCCCTCCAGCGAGCAGCTCTGCCTGGCGGGAGGCCACACAACCAGCAGCTCCGACCCAAGCTGTCCAGACAAGGACAGCCTAGGCTGTGGGCCTCCTCGCTCTGACACTGGCATCCTCCCTTAGGCCCCAGCTGACTCCAGAAACGCTGGGAACCACTGACCTAGTTTTCTGATGACTTGTGCTATGCTGGCTGGGTATTTTAAACACAAACAACTGTCAGTGATTAACAAATAGGACTTAAATAAATTAGAAACCTAACTACAAAAGTGACAGAAAATGAAGATTGAAACGTTTCAAGAATTTACCGTGCTTTAAGAACAGACTGGTTTGTCAGCAAAAAAAGGAAGAGAGTTCTGTGGCTGTCACAATAAAGGGTAAATATAGTATCTAATAGTACTGTAGTTTCCAGGCAATAAACCTCCTCACTACAGTATGTTTATCTCTCATAGCAGCCCATGTTTGCTTCCCTTCCCTTCCCCCGCTCCCCTTATTCCCAGTAGGCCTGAGGCGAGAGTGGGACAGAAGGGAAGCTCCAGGTTGCAAGTAAGTTACATTATCTTTTTTTTAAAATCTTTTGAAGTCTCAAAATCAAAGTAATGCACTACTATGTTGTCTTTTCCATGAGGTCATTCTATATAAACACTGAATTTAGAACCATCACGAAGACAAGCAATAGCTACTGGGACCATTAAGGGTAAGAGTTTCTGAGTTTATGCAGGTGTCCTTGTCATTAAAGGAAAATCCATACCCATAAGGCAGGCTTCAACTACTCCTTTCAACTTTACAAATTCATATCAAGATTTAGATTCAATGAACTTGTTTGTTCCAGTTCCTCATATAACTGGAGCAGCTCTTCTACTGCAAGAGTGACACTGATGCAGAGAAAAAACCGAAACAATTTAAAAGCAGACTTGGTAGTTTTAGATTTTCCATTTGAAGGTCAATTCAAAGATTTCCTGTAAGGTAATTTGTTTTATAACTAGTACTTAGTAGTAGACACATTTGATGCTCTGCTTGGATTTCTTTTTTTAAAAAAATTGACGTAAAATGAGAGGATGGATTAAGAGAGAACTGCATTAAGAGAGAACTGCAGAGTGAAAGTTACAGTATTGCCCTTGAAGAAAGGTAAGCTCTGTAACATCAAGCTCCAGACCATTTCGGTTCTGCAGGCAACCCTTAGTTGCCTGCAACAATAACTCTTCTAAAGCACTTGTAACCATGCAACATAAGATAAAATTTCCTACCTAGTGACCATTGAGTGAATGAACTTTTAAGTGCAGCGACAAAATTTCAGTCTACTCTAGTACACAACACAGGGTGCAGTCTCATCTGGAGATGACAAAGATGTTGAGAACCACTGTAAGGTTCAGAGAGAAATAACTCATTATTCAGGTAGATGCAATGGTATTCGGAAGAGACTCCTCTAAAAGCCTCCAAAATCTCAGCCTAAATCCAAGGTAACAATCAATGGAGATGACGTATCTTTAACCTGTTTTCCAAAGTGCGTACCCTTAATTTATTACAAGTGTCCTTTTTTCCCTAGATTGAACTTGAGGTGGTAGTACCTTACTTTTATCAGTTAGGCCAAGGAAAATATGGATATGCACCAGAAGGACACAATAGCATTTATGTCCCTATTATCATTCCTATTAAATGATTTCACATGCGACCTTGCATGAAAGTTGCACAAAGAAACCTTTGGAATGAACAAACTATTTTTTCTTTTTCTCTAAGTCCTACCAATAGATTAATAACACTGAATGTAGGCAGCAACTCTAAACATCAGCACAAGCACTTAATATTCTTCTCTTGTTAAGATATTAGCTACTAATGATTGTTAGTATTGCTAATAATAGTTACCAATAATATTTTACCAAAACCTAAAAGGCAACTTTTGAAGAGACTGGAGGTTAGAGAACAAAAATTAATGGAAATGTCTCAGCACAACCTCCATCTTCACTGGAAAGATTGTCAAGATGGGCCAATAAAGATTTTTTTTCAATACCAGCAGATCCCTAGTCATAGTCTAACACTTAACTCAGGAAATTAAAAGCAAAATGTTCAAGAAAAATAACTGTTCAAAACATGCATCCTCCAATATCAATGTGCAGGTAGAAACTATACTATTTGCCTTGTGTTTGTTTGGGTTGGTTTTTTTTTTTTAAAGCATATGCTGCTGTAACCGAAAATATGGGATGCTTTGATAACTGGTTGCAGAGCAAATGGACTGGTCGAACATACCAATCCCAGCTAGATGCCAGAACCCCGCTTCCCCCTGTAGTTTTACTGTGTCACAAGCTGAAGCTTTGAAAATCTCAGGGAACCTTATTATAAGGGGTTTTTAAATCAGGTTTTTGTCAAACAAAAAAAAGAGAAAAGAATCATAGAAAGAATCATTCCAATCCATTGGGTTGGAAAAGACCTTTAAGATCATCATCAAGTACAACCATTAACCTAGCACTGCCAAGTCCACCACTACACCATGTCCCTAAGTGCCACATCTACCCGTCTTTTAAATACCTCCATGGATGGGGACTCAACCACTTCCCTGGGCAGCCTGTTCCAGTGCCTGACTGCCCTTTTGGTGAAGAAGTTTTTCCTAATATCCAACCTAAACCTCCCCTGGCACAACTTGAGGCCATTTCCTCTTGTACTATCACTTGTTACCTGGGAAAACAGACCGACCCCCACCTCGCTACAACCTCCTTTCAGGTAGCTGTGGAGAGAGAAAAGGTCTCCCCTCAGTCTCCTTTTCTCCAGGCTAAACAACCCCAGCTCCCTCAGCCACTCCTCATAAGACTTGTGCTCCAGACCCTTCACCAGCTTCGTTGCCCTTCTTTGGATGCGCTCCAGCACCTCAATGTCCTTCTTGTAGTGAGGGGCCCAAAACTGAACACAGTATTCAAGGTGCGGCCCCACCAGCGCTGAGTACAAGGGGACGATCACTTCCCTAGTCCTGCTGGCCACACTATTCCTGAAACAAGCCAGGATGCTACTGGCCTTCTTGGACACCTGGGCACACTGCTGGCTCATATTCAGCCATCTGTCAGCCAACATCCCCAGGTCCTTTTCTGCCGGGCAGCTCTCCAGCCACTCCTCCCCAAGCCTGTAGCGTTGCATGGGGTTGTTGTGACCCAAGTGCAGGACCCGGCACTTGACCTTGTTGAACCTCATACAGTTGGCCTTGTCCCATCGATCCGGCCTGTCCAGATCCCTCTGTAGGGCCTTCCTACCCTCCAGCAGATCAACACTCCCATCCAACTTGGTGTCATCTGCAGACTTACTGAGGGTGCACTCGATCCCCTCGCCCAGATCATTGGTTAAACACATATTAAACAGAACTGGCCCCAGTACTGAGCCCTGGGGAACACCACTTGTGACTGGCCACCAACTGGATTTAACTCCATTCATCACAACTCTCTGGGCCCGGCCATCCAGTCAGTTTTTTACCCAGCAGAGTACATCCATCTAAGCCATGAGCAGCCAGTTTCTCCAGGCAAATGCTGTGGGAAACAGTGTCAAAGGTTTTACTAAAGTCCAGGTAGACAATATCCACAGCCTTCCCCTTATCCACTAAGCGGGTCACCTTGTCATAGAAGGAGATCGGGTTGGTCAAGCAGGACCTCCCTTTCATAAACCCATGCTGACTGGGCCTGATCCCCTGGTTGTCCCGCACGTGCCGCATGATAGCACTCAGGATGATCTGCTCCATAACCTTCCCCAGCACTGAGGTCAGGCTGACAGGCCTGTAGTTCCCCGGATCCTCCTTCCGGTCCTTCTTGTAGATGGCCATCACATTTGCTAACCTCCAGTCAACTGGGACCTCCCCGGTTAGCCAGGACTGCTGCTGGATGATTGAAAGTGGCATGGTGAATGCTTCTACCAGCTCCCTCAGTACCCTTGGGTGGATCCCATCCAGCCCCATAGACCTGTGTATATCTAAGTGGTGTAGCAGGTTGCTAACCATTTCCCCTTGGATTATGGGGGCTTCATTCTGCTCCCTGTCCCTGTCTCCCAGCTCAGGGGGCTGGGTACCCCAAGAACAACTGGTCTGACTATTAAAGGCTGAGGCAAAGAAGACATTAAGTACCTCAGCCTTCTCCTTGTCCTCTGTCACTGAGTTTCCCCCCCGCATCCAATAAAGGATGGAGATTCTCTGTAGCCCTCCTTTTGTTGCTCATTTATTTATAGAAACATTTTTTGTCTTTTACGGCAGTAGCTAGATTAAGTTCTAGTTCTAATCCTCTCCCTGCATAACCTCACGACATCCCTGTAGTCCTCCTGTGTGGCCTGCCCCTTCTTCCAAAGGTCATAAACTCTCCTTTTTTTCCTGAGCTCCAGCCAAAGCTCTCTGTTCAGCCAGGCCGGTCTTCTTCCCCACCAGCTCGTCTTTTGGCACATGGGGACGGCATACTGCTGTGTCTTTAAGATTTCCTTCTTGAAGAATGTCCAGCCTTCCTGGACTCCTTTGCCCTTCAGGACCACTTCCCAAGGGACTCTGTTAGCCAGGCTCCTGAACAGGTCAAAGTCTGCTCTATGAAAGTCCAAGGAAGCAGTTCTGCTGGCCCCCCTCCTTACTTCTCTCAGAATCAAAAACTCTTATCATTTCATGATCGCTATGCCCAAGACGGCCTCTGACCACCACATCACCCACAGGTCCTTCTCTGTTCGTGAACAGCAGGTCCAACAGGGCACCTTCCCTAGTTGGCTCCCTCACCAGCTGTGTCAGGAAGTTATCTTCCATGCACTCCAGGAACCTCCTGGACTGTTTCCTCTCTGCTGTATTGTATTTCCAGCAGACATCTGGTAAGTTGAAGTCCCCCACAAGAACAAGGGCTAGAGATTGTGAAACTTCTCCCTGCTGCTTACACAATACTTTGTCCACCTCTTCATCCTGGTTGGGTGGTCTATAACAGACTCCCACCATGATATCTGCCTTGTTGGCCTTCCCTCTTGATTCTTACCCATAAACGCTCAACCCTATCATCACCATCATTAAGCTCTAGACAATCAAAACGCTCCCTAACATACAGGGCTACCCCAAATCTATTGCAATATCTTTAAATGGGTCATGAAAGCAATTAATTCAGGAGTTTTCCTTAGACAACAGGCATATCAACCAATAGCAAAAAGAACATAACCTACAGATGTTTGCTCTAAGCTTGATTTAGGGGATGTTTGGCCCATTAAAGATCAATGTTAACAACTAAACCATAACATCAAATTCAGAGTGATTTCTCATTTATAACTAATTCCCCATCAACATGTTTATGGATTAAGCAACTAAAATTCTTCCAGGGACATTACATATACAATTTGTATGAGGAACTGAAGGTCAATGAACATGCCCTTTCCTAGCAGGTGTGAAAACTTACTACTTCAGACACAGACTTCAAATTGATTAGGCATTTCCTGAAAATGGTAGGAATTGAAAATATTATTAACTGATTTCTGAGCAGCTTCTGAAGTGTCCACTGCACTTTAAAGATATTTAAAATTTACAATTAATAAGTATTTTACTTTTTTTAAGAAAAAAGTACTTGAGCAATTCAATAATATTCTCATTAGGCCAGGTTAAAAAAAAAAAAAAAAAAAAAGAAACCATTTAGATTCCTAAATTCTCACCTGAACTGAGCTTTGATGTTGCTAGGGCTTGCAGATCTGGTCTGAATTTCTTTCTCTTGTTTTTCTCGCAGAATCCTTTCAGCTAGTAAGAAGTAAGTAGCAGTGATGTGATTGTATTTGTTAGTTTCCAATGCCCTAAGGAAAATACAAAACATGAAATAAACCATATATCAATGGTTTTTAGAAACCTGGACATGCATCTCACACACCTTGGTGTACTTCTCATAGCAGGAAGAGCGCCTGAAAACAGAACTGTGTATTTTTGATGTTCTGACAACCTATATCTTCGTTTTATTAAAAATAAAGAGCCAACAAGTCTAGTAATTTCAGCTATAGTTGGATGAGGATATCTTTAGAATATCATCCAAAAAATTAAGTAATTCTTCCTTCATTGAACATTCTTTAAATGATAAAATTGTATTTCATTAATGTTATGCACCAATGGTGGGCTTTCCCACTAGCACACACAACCACAAAGTACTAATATTTGTTTATGCAACAACTGGAGGAAAAACCTTCCTTATTTTAGGGCTGTCACGTTAAGTTTACAGTAAAATTAAGTTCATAAGCCAGTATGCATCATTCAGACATTCTAACAGAAAGGATTATGCCACTGTTATGCAGCTAAAAGCTTAAGAAGCAAGACTGCTGTTTCTGCCCCCCGCAAATGGTAAGATAGTAACACTTTTTCCAGCTTAAACACAAACAAATAGAAAAAACAATTTTAAGTCCTCATTCGATTTGGGGAATATTTTAGTAATTTGGGGGTTTTAATCTATTAGAAAAAACTACGTAGCTTTCTAGAAAACTCACTCAGTGACAATGACTATATTGCATTATATAGATAAAAGGAATAATATTTTAAACTAACAAAGTTTCAGGTATGTACTAAGGGAAAAATGCGAGAATTTTATCACCTCTAAGTATGCATGAGACACGAAGCACAAGTAAAAGCATGGATTTCAAAGCAGTTACGTTTACTCAAGATGGCAAACTACCGCAGGAATGGAACACTGTTCCAACACATTTTCTTGAAGTTTTTTCCTAAGGTCACGTCTACTTAAGTATTTCTCATCCTAGAATATCCTATCACAGAGCAAGATTGTAATATTTTGTTTGTTAACTGAATGGCTTGATATTTAAACACTAAAGTACCCAAGTTCTCATGATGTTCTTTAATCAAAAATGACAGATGCACAAAACAAACTGCATATAGAAAATTGACAACTTACTCCACTATTGTATCTCGGTCTGCAATATCACCGAGAACCATGCGTTGTATTATACTGTTGTGTTCCTCCTCAGACAGATTTTTATATGACACAAGAGGAATATTGTACTTTGTTGCAGGAGATGGGTCAACTCCTTGGAGCCATGCATGGTTTTCAATCTCTTCCAAAGATGCCCTTCGCTTTGGGTCCCTCTGCAACATCCGTGTAATTAGACTGCGAATAGAAAATAAATCTAAACAAAACGCACTCACGTGTTTAAAAAGCAGCCATTGTAAGAGCAACATTAGGAATAAATTCTCTGCTGTTGGTCCACATAGATCTTTAGAAGTTTCTACAGTAAACAATGTGATGGGAACTTAATTTATTCTCAAAGATATTCCAAATACTGCTGAACTGAAACAAACAATTCATTTATTAAAAACTACACATATCATAAACACTGCAGTTTTCATTTACTATGCTTAGAGTCCTAACCTGATTTTTCTGCTTTGTTTTTTTTTAATAGGTCTTACAGGGCGACTGCCATAGATGGCCTACAGGCTGGTCTGTAAAGTAATAGAAATATAATTTTCTATTATTGCTGCTGTCAACAAGAATATGGAATGGCAAGATAAGTAGAAATATTTTATTCTGAAATAGCTATCAGACATTTGATTCTTCAGTATCCCTGAAAGAACAGTGATCTGTTCTATCCATAGAGGGGGAAAAAAAGAAAACAAACACAAACCAAAACACTATCTGGGATGATGAAGTGACAAACCTACTAATGGGTTGATACTGAGTGTTTACAAGTGCTGGAAAGGAAGTGCATAAATTCCCCAAATAAACAGAGAAAGAAGACTTGATTAGCACAGCACATCTCTATTCACTTACTATACGTGAAAAATTCTTGGGGGAGGTATTTTTGGCTTTGCACAACAAACAGAACATGGATATACAGTTTTGGTGCCAAGGTTTCAATGAAACTTTATTGCTCCAACATGTGGAATGAAAGTTCTGCGGTTCTCACATAATGCTTTTTATTGCACTAACTATACTACACCATATAACTTCAAGCTGCAAGGCCACACAAATCACAAAGGTAATGACAATTTTTTTTTTTTTTTAGTGTGAGATGATGTATGGAATTAAAAATGGAGTTTAATTCAGACTTCTTAAAACTCTACTGTAAAAAAAAAAAAAGTCACATATATACTTAGTAGCTGTGGTCTCTGCCTTTACCAAAAGGAAAGGCGGGGTGAGACATGGGAGCCTTGATTTGCTCTGCTTTTGTTAATATTATGACAGAAAGGGAAAAAACTACATACTTCATTTGACTTTTTTTAAAATTACACCTGTAGTAAAACCACACAAATGCACCACATGTGCCTCCTGCTTTAAGCTTGCTTATGCATCCCAAACCACCAAGAATGCTTTCACTCCAAGCAGGAAGTTTAAAGATTCCCAGAGCCTTTTCCCTAAGAAAACTTAACCTATAGAGGACTTGGGTAAGTGATCTTAGACTGTTGATGCGTCGCGTAGAGAAAGCAGATCTACTTGGGCCTTTAAGCAAATTAGCGTTAGCCAATATATTAAGCAAAAGGCTGCAAAAAATAAGTTTCCTGGCCTCAGCACAGCATGCAGCATCTCAAGAGATTTATTCGATAGAATTCACTGATAAGAGCTCTCTTTTAAACCTCTTCCTGTATTGTATTTTAAACCTCTTCCTGTCTGTAAAGCTCTTCAAGCTGCTGAGAGCACTGACAGCGGCTTTTCCATGTTACTGGAAATGCTAGACACTAATGACAAGACACGAAAACGAGCTATTGGCATCATGTTATGCATTAGATTCCTGGACCACACAGATGACAGGTGAAGAGAGGAATGGTCATTATGAACATAGCTGTAATAAATTTCATTCTGTGTCAAATAACAGAATCCTAGATGCTGCTCTAGTTTCTTGACTGGACCAAATGCATTTTTTCAAGCATTTATAAAGGCATCTGGACTTTCAGACTGAAAATGAAAAGATACTCTATTGCAGATTCAAGAGCCCAGCCAAACATTGTAAAATAGTCTAAGTGATGCAACTGGGATATATGTTAAATGGGCCGAAGAGGTCATTAACTGAGAGGGAAATATGTGAAATATTGGAACATATAAAAAAAATAAAAAAGCTGCAGTGAACACTGCAGAAAAACAACACATCAAAATGAGTCATGATTCCCAAGTGGCATATGGTATTTGCAGACAGAATATTTCTCTGTCTTGATTGCCTAGAATGTTGATTTGGAGTTGCAGTTTCAGTAGGAGATGAGCAAAACTTGCTGTGATACCCTTGGGTTTTGACAACTTGTATTTTGAACAGCAATCTATAGGAATCATTACCTTTTTAATCCCTGCCACAAAATACTCTCAGCAACACCTTGTAATTTGTCCAGCAAAAGTGGTGGCCAAAGCCAGTCAGTGGTGAGCAGCTTCTTCAATCATTTATAAAATGCATGACAACTGATACACATAAAAGAAAGATACATTGTGTACAATCAAAATGAAGTTTCACACAAGTGTGGGAAACATCTATTGGCAAAAAACATGCGATTAACCTTTAGTAAGAAGAGACACAAAGAATAAAAAAAATGCAATAGCTGTGCCCAAGAAACTACCCAATTGATGTGAAGAAATACTAACAACTAAGCAAAAGCAGCAGGCGTAATATCTTATTAACAGGCAAGGAATATTCCACATGCTGATAATAATGTATGGGGAACTCCCAAAGGTAATGAGAATCCACTTCTCTGAATGCTTCCAAGTTCTTTAATACTCTACTTACTCTTTACATTCTTTGGACACATGAGGTGGCACTGTGTATTTGCAGTCCATTATCATAGTCAGAGTTTCACTGTCGTTTGCTTCTTGAAATGGTGGTTGTCCACAAACCAACATGAAGAGGATGACCCCCAAACTCCATATATCTGTAAATATATAGTACATATTTTCAAATAACTGTTGAGGAAACAGACAAAATTACCATCAAAACCATGAAATATTCTTGAGATGCATACTGGGGTGATTACTGCACTCTTGATTATGAGCATTACTTATGGAATTCGCAATTCCACTGAAGTACAAAATACAGTAGTTCCATTGTTTGACAGCTTTTTATAGTTTTAGAGGGGAAAAAATATCAGAATTCATGACTTCAAGGATGCATAACAGTTTGAGATGCAGAACATCTTTGACAGCAAAGTGTTAAGATAAAGCTGAAGATAATCCGGTCACTCAGAAGACAAGAATTCATTACCCTTTTCTTCACAGGTAGGCACAGATTATTAGAGATTTGTATTCAAAGCACGTTCCTTTTTGAAGGACTAGCTACAATACTAGCAAACAATACTAGTTCTTGGTATTGTTTACAAGTTACTCTATAGAGTAAGAAATTACAAAGAAAGTCACTTATTTCAATGAGACTGAACTAGATATGTTTTTCCTTCAATAGTGTTGCTTTAAAAAATTCTTTGCTACTTCTAATGGTAAATAATAAATGAAATCATTTAGGTAAATCTACCTTCTTACACCAATCATATTACAAAGTGTGGGGTGCTTTTTACTTTTTAAATATCCGTCAAACATAACATAATTAACAGTGATTTCTACTACACTCTGGGAGTCTTCCTGTTTCCTCCTAATTCCTGCTCATGTAAAATAAAAAACATTTAACAACTGTCTTGTTCCCTAATGCAGTGACATACCAAGAAATGAAAAAGAAGCACTTCTGGGCATGGAGCCCTTTAGTTGGTTTCTACTTACTGTAAAAGCTAATATCTAGTTCAAATCTTTATTAAGAGTTTGCCTAGAAGAAAACATTTCACAAGTCTCACTGCATTCAATACAGGAAGCTTAAATATTGAGAAATATATCATATTGCACAAAAATAAATAAATAACTTCAATATATGCTTTGAGGAAAGGCCATGCTCTTAAACTTCAGCTATAACTCCATGCTCTGGAAATTTCAATGGCAATTTTGGGTCTTACACCCTAGCATTTCACAGATCTGTACCCACTAAAACCAAACAAACAGCTGAAGTCCAAGAAATGAAGAGGCAGAAGCCTCCTGAGGAAAGAGGGGAGAGCAGCTGGCTCCGGCCTGGAAGGGCTTGCAAGAGGGAATCACACTAAGTTACCTACCCAACTGCATCTTGCTTTCTGTGGCCTACGCAAAATACTTGACATGCATTTAACGCTGAGGGATGGCTAGAATTTTATTTAATAATGTAAATCACACACATTCATCCCTAGAACAATTACTCATTTTGCTAGTTACAACCCATTCTTCATAGAGTTTAGCTGACAGAGGAAGAGAAACACTCCATGGTAATTTTCTTTAGAGCTCTAATTTGTAGTAAGTGTATGCTATTAACTCAGACAATTATTTGATTTCTGTTATGCTTACTAGGGCCTCAATCCTATAGGTACTGAAGCATTTCAAGGCCGGTACACCGTATCATGTATACCTGCAAATTCAACATGACTATTCACATGCTTAAGATTCAACAAATGCTTCAACACTTTGATAGCCTGATGCCAGAAAGCTGAATGTTCTGTAATATAGGATTTTAAAAAGCCTCACGAGACAGAGAGGTAGTTTCACCTAAGAGGTACACCTTTAATTTTGTAAAGCTACTTACACCTTTTTCCTACTGTTTAATTTGAAAGTGGCCAAAAAGTTTTGGTGCATTATCTTTCTCTCCCACCACACAAGAGATTACAAGAACTCATTTTTGCAAGCACATAAAACATGTGAATTGATGCATTTCTATAAACAATCACCTTTTGGACATCGATGTCCTTCCTAGATTTTTATCTTTGCCTAAGATCTATTTTGTGAAACAATCTATCCTAGTATTCTGTTTGATACTTCCCCCACAATAAAATAGAATAGAATGCTTCATGTCTCCTTTCAGCATGAAATATTTTAGAAGAGTCCACATGGTATTCATAATTACAGACCAATTACATTTGCTATACTACAGCAATATACATTGGCTAAACTTAAGCCAAGAGAAAAATATTGGGGAGGGAAGCAATATAATTAAACCATAAATTAAAAATAAGCATATAAAAAGTTTAAACAGAAGGAAAAACACAATATTCTAAGAAATCAAGCTTAAAACCATAAGACAGTCCTGAGAAAAGGATAGCAATCACAGTAAAACAACAATTAAAGTTCCACGAAATTACCATATACAGGAAACTCTAGCAGACCTTGAAGTTTCAACTGCACTGAGTAGATACTGAACATCCTTAAGTATTTTCTTTTAGAAAGTAGTCTCATAATCAATTTTCTATTTTACACACGGCTTCTTTTCTTGGATATACATACACTTTTCTGTGTGTCTATGTGGAAGGATTTATGATGACAGATACTGTTTTAGTTTTCCAAAAGTTATTTAGATAAACATGTATGTACGTTTACTTTATAAAAAGAATAAAAAAAATTTTCAGCAGCAGAATCCAACTGATCCTCTAAATGCAAAAAAAACCCTATTGTTTGCTGTAACACAATGTCCAGTTAGATACCAACCTATATGCTTTGACAAATAAAACCGTAATTAGTGATTAGCCAGCACATAACGGAAAATTTTGTATATTTTTCTTTCATCAGTCACTATATTTTGCACTCCACATCCACGTCTTTCCAGATCAGAGCAGCCGCAAATGGTGAAATGAAACAACTTTTTTCTTTTTTTTAATACAACTGCACGAAAAAGAGAATACAAACTCTTGTTAATAGTGAAATATCAATCATGCAGTGAACTGCTACTATATTTCATTGTATCATGCATTTTGTGTTACTAAAAAGGCATCAAGTGTATGCAGAAATAGTTAGAAACTAAAAATGATGCTTAAGACCTTTTGACCTTGTGATATTATCCAGATATTCTTACGTTCTCAGTGAAGAGCACTAGGGTAGCAACAACTACACTTTATCTCACTCTTACATTGTACAGGCAAAGCTTACTATTACACTTTTCTGACAAATGTGTATTTTGTCAACCTGACAGCATTGTTCTGATGTGGCCAAGAAACAACAGTGCACAGAAACAATTACCTGGCTTTTATTCTCACCGTATTTTTATAGCTGTGGCTGAAGAACAACTTCATTGCACCTGCAGTCACAGCTACTGAAATGACGCAGCTCAGAGTGTCAAGGACACAGCTGAGCAGCCTAAGCAGACTTAAAAGTATACTAATAACTAGGAAGCGAGAAAGTAGCGTGCCTAAGTAAGTCTAATCTACATGTGAAAACTGAAAACAGAAAAATCACTGGAAGACTTAGTGCAGACCTTATCATGTCACATAACAGAAAACATCTTGGGATCACCTTCACAAACCCTCCAGGATGATATCATAGCAAGTCTCTCCTCATTTATGGAAGCAGAGCCAAGTGTTTGGATGTCTGTAGGTGTATTAAGAGGGCACATTCAAGAGTTCTGTCTTGCCCCTTCACATGCAGACTTGCAAATTGTCCTGGTTGCAGCTGGGATAGAGTTAATTTTCTTCGTAGTAGCCGGTATGGGGCTGTGTTTTGGGTTTAGGATGAGAACAATGTCGATGCTAAGTATCGCTAAATAGTCGCTAAGTAGCACTTACACTGGTCAAAGACTTTTCAGCTTCCCATGGTCTGCCCAGTGCAAGGGGGGCTGGGAGGGAGCACATCCAGGGGCGCTGACCCAGACTGGCCAAAGAGTTATTCCATACCACATGGCGTCATGCTCAGTATATAAGCTGGGGGAAGAAGAAGGAAGGGGGGGGACATCTGGCGTGATGGCGTTTGTCTTCCCAAGTAACCGTTAGGCGTGATGGAGCCCTGCTTTCCTGGGGATGGCTGAACACCCGCCTGCCCATGGGAAGTAGCGAATTAATTCCTTGTTTTGCCTTGTTTGCGTGCGCAGCTTTTGCTTTACCTATTTAACTGTTCTATTTTATTTTACTTCAATTATTAAACTGTTCTTATCTCAACCCACGAGTTCTCTCCCTTTTACCCTTCCGATTCTCTCCCCCATCCCAAGGGGGAAGTGAGCGAGCGGCTGTGTGGTGCTTAGTTGCTAGCTGGGGTTAAACCACGACACAAATCAAGGACTTGCTCCCTGCTCTATTCTCTGTGCCATAGTTTGACTAGACCCAATCACTTGTTTGCAACTCCACATGCAACTGAAACAGACCCAGTAACCAACCTGATGACAACATCTTTAAGGCAGCTCTCCTTCTGGTCAACTGCAAGTTGCCACCTTATTAAAGGTAAAGGCACAATGGAAAATGTACATGTTGCTACAGCCACATCTAAGAAAAAGAAGAGACTCTCAGGTTTTTTTGCCCCCCCCCCCCCGGTAACAAAACTTACTTAGTGAATCTTCCAGCAGCTTTTGTCCTACATACAAGCGATCAGATCAGCCTTACATATCTTGCGTCACAGGTGTTTGCAGAAGTTTTTGATGACTTTTTTTGACTAGAAAAGTAGCATGATGGCCAAGCTCACTCCTATGTTTTGCCATCCAGTACTTCAGGCAACAGTCTATGGGTGTGTGCTGGTTTCTGCTGGGATAGAATTAATTTTCTTCCTAGTAGCTGGTATAGTGCTGTGTTTTGGATTTAGTATGAGGATAATGTTGACAACACACTGATGTTTTAGTTGTTGCAAAGTAGTATTTAGACTAGTTAAGGACTTTTCAGCTTCCCCTGCTCTGCCAGGTGCACAAGAAGCTGGGAGGGAGCACAGCCAGGACAGCTGACCCAAACTGGCCAGAGGGCTGTTCCATACCATATGACCTCATGCCCAGTATATAAGCTGGGGGGAGATGGGCTAGGCATCAGTCAGCAGCTGGTGAGCAATTGCATTGTGCATCACTTGCTTTGTGTATTATTAATACTACTACTATTTCACTTTATTTTTCTTTCAATTATTAAACTGTTCTTACCTGAACCCACGAGTTTTCTCACTTTTAATCTTCCAATTCTCTCCCCCATCCCACCAGGGAGCAGGGAGTGAACAAGCAGCTGTGTGGTGCTTAGTTGCTGACTGGGGTTAAACCACAACAGGGTGTTCATATTTAAAAAAAAAAAAAAAACAAAACAAAACCAAAAAAACCCCCAAACAACACTTAATGAATCACCATAATTAGGAGGGGTGTTGCCAGCAGGTCAAGGGAGGTGACCCTTCACCTCTGCTCAGCACTGGTAAGGCCACACCTGGGGTACCATGTCCAGTTTTGGGCCCCCCAGTACAAGAGAGACATGAACATACTGGACTGTCCAATGAAGGACCATGAAGATGAAGAAGGGATTGGAGCATCTCTCCTATGACAGAAGGCTGAGAGTGCTGGGGGGACTGTTCAGCCTAGAGAACAGAAGGCTCGGGGGGATCTTATCAATGTATATAAATACCTGAAGGGAGGGTACAAAGAGGATGGAGCCAGGCTCTTTCCAGTGATGCCCAGTGCCTGGACCAGAGCCAATATGCACAAACTGAAACACATTTTCCTGAACATCAGGAAACACTTTTTCACTGTGAGGGTGACTGAGCACTGGCACCAGTTGCCCAGGGAAGTTGTGGGGTTTCCCACCTTGGAGATATTCAAAAGCCATCTGGACATGGTCCTGGGCAACTGACTCTAGGTGTTGTTGCTTGACTGGGGGATTACACCAGATGACCTTCAGAGGTACCTCACTGGAGTACACAGCACTAACAGGGAAACTATGCTTCCTTCTGCCCATCAGAAGCAGCACATTGTAGGTGTTTATTTGAGAAAATGAAAGCATGACACAGCACAGTAAGAACTCAAATAACATTGATAGTGTGAACACAGAACTTGAATGCTCCATTTAAACCAGCACAAGGTTGTCTCAACGCAGCTATAAAACAACTATTTTCCACTCCTCACACCAAACACAGTGTAAAGGATGGTAAGTGTGAAGGAAACGGCAAAAAAAGCTGACAGAAAACAGGAAACATTAAATAAAATATTCAAAGTAACTTCATTTGAAATGTACAAACCCTACAAGAACAATGGAAAAATGGAACTGGTATATAAGAAGTGGATTATTCACTGATATTTCAAACTACCACAATTATTCAGACAACAACTGCATGCAATCATACACAAAATAACAGTAACAACAGTATCTTGCCCTTCCCAGCCTACCACAAAATTTCACAGTGGCACTTTTTCTGAGACACACACACACAATGTTGGATGAAATTGAAAAAAAATTTTAAAAAGGATTTTTACTGGCAGATCTCTCTGCAATTAAGCTTCCAGGAAAACAGAAATTCCTGCAGGTTTTGCATTATAAAGTTTTTATTTTGCATGTTCTGAAGCCACTTATAGCTTAACATAGGTAACACTAGCAAAAAGGGGAAATCATCTCCTCTTTGTAAAAAGGATCCATAAACTTGAGCGTTAAAAGTCTTACTTATTTGTAAATATTTCTTCTAAATTTAAATGGGTGACCTACACTCCCAACATGCAAGTAAGTTTAAACATGTTGGCTTGCTAGCCTTCAGCGTAACTCAAAATCCAAGGTTTAGAATCTGAAGGCTTCAAAGCAGATATTCCAAAATAATGAGTTCATATCATTTTGAAAGATTTAAAAGATGAACAGTTAAATGAATATACGGTACATATATGAGAAATGCTTATGTTTGCACCTCATTTATTAATTTTAAGCCATTCTATACATGCAAAAATCAATCCTGTATCTGTGCTTTCCACTTTTCTCTACTGGAGATCCATAGCTGCATATTTTTCAGTCAAATTCAGAAAATATACTGCAAAAAAAGACTGAAAGAAATGAAAATGCCTTCTTGTCTTTAAAGAGACAATTTTTGTTCACTCATTTAATGTTTATTAACCACAGTACATTTTTGAAAGTTCTTGGTTTCCAGAATAGTGCCATCTGGCCAAGAAAGGCAAAATTCAAGATCTTTAAGCACGGCTGTCTTTGAGAAATCAATAAAGGGGAATCAGAGGTTATTTTATTATAGTGCTTATTTACCAAATTTTAGTATTTCCCCAAACAATACACAAAGCCACACACAGGAATGTTCGTTACCATACTGTTTTGTGCCGCTATAATCAGTGCTGCTCTATTTTTCTTTCCTATGACTAAAGAGAAAACTCCTCTGTCCTCTTGATCCCAAGGAACCTGAGGAAGACGGACATGGTCTGCACTCAACTGAGCCAGTGCTTTGATCAACACTTGGTCAGTACATGCTGCCCATTCTTGTCCTGTACCCTGCTATTGCCAATTTCTGCTCACATACTAGGTGTAGCAAAGGGGGAATAACCACTTCTGCTGGGGAGGCCACTTCTACCAGCAAAGCAGACAATGGCACCTTGATCTTTCATTTCTAAATCCCAAAGAACATTCTTACCCTACTACAAAAGGGGGTTTCACTCAAACTGAATGAAAGCCTCAGTCAAGATCTAGTGATCTGACTTGGTCAAAAGCATCAACTTTGACAAAACAGTTGTGTGAGCAGATTAGAAAGATGTTGGAGCAGCAATAAGAGCCTGACAGCTCATCAAAGCAAGGCTTCGAGAAAGAAGTAGCATCTCTTATTAGACCAACTAATAACTGGGGAAAGGGGGAAGAAAAATTACTCAAAGTTTAAAGGAACAGAAGTTTTTCTTTAGATGTCCACACACCTGCAAAAACATACTTTTTCTTTAGTGAAGGCAGCCCTTGTAGTATGTTCTTAATTTGATATACCTTATGTCAACTCAGGGGATAAATCCTAGCTGAGACAGTTTCCTGCTTTCACACATTATTAGAAGCTGTAGATATACATTTAAAAGCAAAGACGACAACATCTATTTACATTTTCACCCATTCACTGGATGGCACTAGTTCACTAAAGGGTTGCACAAGCACCAGAGTCAAAAAAATGTAAAGGAGATTGCAGAACTATACGGGCAGGATCTGAAAGCAGAACACGACTGCTTTTTGACACCAGTTAAATGGGCTGCGCCATTTAAAAAAAAAAAACAAACCCTCACCTTCAGTTCAATGCAAATATGGCTTGACATACAGTATACACAGCAGAGATCTGCTTCTCCTCCACCTTCACACCCCTGGCATATCATTTTAAGATAATATATTAGCTATGGTGCTATGTTAATGCTCAAAAAAAAATATCAAGTTTTAGACAAAACCTTTAGATGTAATAAGTTTACTATTGGATAGTTTAACCAGATAAAGGAGCAGGTTTTGTAAGCAAAACTCCTTGGCTTGGGCCAATGAGTCAGCATACATTTGCAGCTATACTCCCTTATCACAGCTCAGAACTCAGGTGCCAGTGCCAATTCTAGATTTGAGACTCTCAGCTGAAGGAACACAGGGAGAAGAAGGGTTACAGAGACCCATTTTTAGAAGAACAGATCTAAACAATTTGTTTTTCACAATTTCAAGTTTTTTACTACTCTTAGTAATTAGCAGGTGAAGGCTTTATGGAAACTGCTTACTTCTCCTCCCAGGGTCATTAATTTGCTCTCTGCAGAAAACTGATGGAAAAGCAGAATTCAGGCCTGACATGCTACATGCATTAGCATGCTTATAACCTGTAAAACTTCAAATGAGTATAGTGAAGGAAGGCACACTTGCATACTGCAATGGCCAAAATCACGGTGTCTTTCAAAAGCACAGTGAAGATCTCAAGATGCAATTTAGCCTTTAAATTGGGTACTAGTAACTTGAAACTGCCATTGCTGTAAGAATAAAATAAGAGAGATTAGGACTTTTAAAAGCACTAGCTAGCTGCAGTAGAGAATATTTTATTGTTTTTAAAGCCATTAAATAATGTTGATCATGAAAGGACTGTTCAAGCAGGATTCCCAGAACCATGACAACCAGGGCTGTGTACACGCAACTTCCTTACATAACATGAAGTCACTGCCATAGAAACCAAACTACGTCATTAGCTGTCTATGCCACGCCTGTCTTAAACACGGGGCAAACATCTGTTCTGTTCAAGTTTGTACACTTCACAAAGGATATCCGTGTTCATCTGCTTAACCACTGAGCTGGGCTTCACCATTTCATTAGCCATTTATTGCTTTCTAAAGTTCCTGATTTACTCAGAAGATAAGCACTACAGATTTCAGAAAGTTAGGTGACACAGGGGATCCTTATAGCATAAGATTTGCTCAAGTTTCTACTGTTCCTCAGAAGTCAGACATTTGTCACAGTTTATATATGCTATGTGAATTTGTGATTTTAAGCAGCTAAAAATCCATACTTATTTTGGAATACACACATTCACATTTAACTACATAAAGTAAATCGAGTCTGTTTTTTGAAGTTGTTTATTTCAGACCTTTATGAGAAAAAGATTTTTTTTCCTCCTAACTTAAATGTAGAACTGCTGAACAGTTTACACAGTGTATATTGCTCAGTTGATAAGACAGATCTTTCTACAGAAAGTCTGCTTCTTCAGAAATTATTTGTAATATTGAGTAAATTTAGTCAGATTTTATACATTTCTCATTGGGATGTTTACTGTAACAGCTGAACACAATAGTTATCTTCCACTAGAAGCCACTTAAGCAAAAAAGAGAACAAATCAACTTTCATGGAGATGACAGAAGTGTTTACATGTTTATTTTGCCACTGCAGAGGTATCAACAGGCTGGATCAATGAAGGATGGAAATGGACCCCGATTTCCAGCATCATGGGCAATTACTCTAACTACTATCTTAAGACATTAGAGAGAATGTCATCATCACTGATGCTACAATGTCTTCAGAGCAGATTTGTGGAAGAAAGCCAAATCCATAGAAACCTGTTGAAGACAAGCCTTGAAAAGAGACTCAACACATCGGCCCTTCAATATTAAGTTCTTCTATGAAGATTTAAATATGAAAATCTAACGTAAAGATCATCAGCATCTCTGCACTCTGGGCATGTCCAGGGCTAGGCAGCAACTGAGCAGTATGAAGGCTGCTGTTTTGAACTCAGACACAAAACCCCATCATGAACTACTTTGCTTGGATTGGAATTTCGGGGCAGAACCTTCATTGAGCTCAGGAGTAGGTACAGGCTCATAACTCACAAGGATAACAGCAGTAAGCATGCTTGTTAAAGCTGAATCTTTAAGTTGAAATTTATGATCTTGTTCACAGCATAGGCTATGGAAAACAGAATGAAAACTCAAATTTATAGCATAGCTTCATAGAATTGTCTGAAGAACCAAAACACAGTTTAAAAGTAAAAATTCATGTGACAAGTCAAACACTGCAGAAAATGAGACTTCTATTAAAAACAGTGATGAAAGATTACATACTACAGTATAAAAGAATAAAAGGTGGTATCATACTATTGAATTGTTTGAATGGTGCCTGTTACATTGTTGATATACTTGTGCTTCAAAAGGAGAATAAGAAAAGTATTTCCACCCCTGTACAAGCTAAAAAGTTTTAAAAACTTGTATCCCTTGTATAAAAAGTCTGTAGCAAGATAGTATAGAATTTTGTGTTAACAATTTCAGCATTTCTACACATTGCAAGTATTTTTTACACTACCATGTTCACAGACTGCTGGCAAATCTGGAAGATGCTCAAACTGGACCAGTTGTAAAGTTTGAGGAGTATGGGTAAAGAACAAAGATTACTTTTTTGTAGATACCTGATTTTTAGCTGACTGAACTATTCTTCCATTCTTTAACTTTTCATGAAAAAGGCTTTGAATAGACTTGTGTACTGACCTCTCTAGTTTTCAGAGATGCCACCGTCTGTTAATTCAGCTATTTTTTTTTGGTCTTTGTAAAATGGGATTATTTTCCCCTTGCAGAAGGCTGAGGAAGAGATCATCTGCAATCAATGCTAACATTTTCAAAATTAACAGGCAGAACTGAGTTTTCTCCTTGTTTTAAAGCTCTACAAATCCAATTAAAATTACTATTAGAACACATAACAGACAAGAGAATTATGAGAAATCTTTTCCTTCCCCTATCCCTCCAAAAAAAGCATAAATAGCAAACGGCATTTAGCAAATTATTTTCATAATTAGCTTATCTGTCTGATGAAACAGTCTGTTCTATATATATTATTTTATTTGACTAAGACATGCTCATCAGTAACTAGTCTTATCTTTGGAAGTGATTCTTATTTTAATTCAATCTGGCAGCTAGTACTTATTTTTCCCTGAAGACAATAGCATGGGTTTTGCTGCTTGCATAAAACTATTAAAATACAAACAAAAAGTTGTTCTTTATTTTTTAGTAACTAGTGCACCTCGAATTTCAGTAAGGATATTTTAACAAAAATCACCACCATTGAAAGGTCTTACTGAACACATGGCACTGCCTTTATTGCAAAATAGTCTGTTTTACTCTGATTCATCAATTCTGCATTTAGAAATGCATTCTTTTTCCTTTGGTTTCTGTTGCTTAGCCACATTTCAGAAGTTACTGAATCTACATTAAAAACACAAACAAAACCCACATTTTCTGTGTTAACTGACTTTCCAGTACTACTACTCCAGAAAACAATTAGCCAGGATAAAAACCCAATATTAATTAGTTAAATGCAGAAGGAAGTTTTTCTCTGTGTAAAACATGTTCTCAAAATCACTGGACATGTCAAAGTCTATACAGCACATATAGCTTATATACATGTTTCACTGTAATGTTTTTGGTCTTTTATAGATAAATACTAAAGACAATTTGCCTCTAGTATCTAAGAAATCCTTCATATTTTCTGATCAACTATCTTTTCCTAAAGGTTTTAGTTGTAAAACATATAATTCGTACTTTATAAAAATTAACATCCTAGTACAGCTTTACACATGAATGAAAAACTTGAGTATCTGGTTTATAAGTAAGTAGTACACCATTGATTTAGGTCCCATCAGATCTGTGTTGCCAAATTAGTCAGCCATGTGCTGAACATAAGTAATCTGAATATTTGCTTGCAAGATACATGAAATGAAGCTTCCTGGTTGTAGAGGTGTATTTATCATAATGAAATCTTGCTCCGCAACAGTGGTTTGAAATACTATGAAAACAGTTCTCCCATGAACACAGCAAGATGACTAAGAAACACCCCTATACTTAAATTACAGTTGAACTGATAGGTAGTAACTGAAGACTATCTTGACAGTTTCTCCTCTGTAGTTTCACTTGGATAAATTATTCTTTGCATCACCCAGCAGTTTACTGGTGAATACATTAGAACTTGTGCATAAAGTAGTCCAGAATGGAACACAAATTATACTTCATAAATATTAGCTGGCACAGATTTACTGAGAAGTAATCAGGATCACAGACTCCCTCCCTTCATTACAGTCCCATCACATTATAACTTCGCTTCTGAATACAAGGCTCTGATACCTGTAGCATAACACCCTCAATAATTTGAGGCATCAAAAGTATTTTCTTGTCAATAAAGTAATTAGACTGAGGGGAAAAAAGCAGAATCAAAGGATAGCACACTACGTAAAAACTGGACTCCCCTTTCATTAAAAATAAATTTTACTACCTGCATACAAATTGCCACAGAACTTAAAAATACATTATTTGTTAACATGACATTAATATCCTCAAGATTGAAACTTTCTAAAAGTGTTCTACGATCCCTTACATTTGCTCCTTCTAAAAAGTATAAAAAGCTCATTTCTGATAATTTTTCAAATTTGACTCAGTTTTTTTTCAGCAGTGAGATACACAGCGCAGCAGAGAGAAGGCAGAAAAGCACGGCCACTAACACAAGTACATAGGAGAAGAAACCCGCACTGAAATACAGAAGGTACTCACATCAATTCCTTCTGTTTTGCTTCAAAAAGCATTTGAAGCTGGAAAAGTAGAGCACACAATTCTCCTAAAAATGCACTGGCAATGATACTTGATGCATTTCAGTCAAATGAGTTTCTCTCACATGGAAGGTGAAGTGAACTAGGCCAAGCTGATCTAACCTAAACTTGCTAACAACAAACAAAGTCCTACCATCTTCCCCCAGAACTCTAGTCCAAGTTTCATGCCCCCTTCACCTCCTTTGCACCAGTTCTTCCACTCAATGCTAATGGAATGAACAGCTCTGCCAACCTGGCAGAAGTTAAGCCTGCAGAAAAGTTAAGTTTTCTGTCATTAGCTGATAAAATCAGTTCATGAAATGGTCAGCCATACAACAGAGTACAGCACATGAGAAGGGGTAGCTCTGCACTGACACAAGCAAAACAGAAGGGGAAGACCTCTTATGCTGGAAGCAGCTAAGTATTACACTCTTTTAGCTTTCTGCACCCCTTACACCTTCAAGCTCATTCTGTAACATATCTAACTATAAATCTTCTGAAGTGTTGCAATACAACATTTAAAAGGGAGACTTTCAAAACAAAACAATCAATGAAAAGCTTTTGTAGGAATTTTTACTTTTCATTTCTGTCAAGTTTGGCTGTAATCTGATTTTGAGCATACTGAAACTCCAAAACGCTGTCAGGTATGCTAAATGATTCAACACCGTATATGGTTTGCAAGTATCTTACCACTTTTTTTTCTTTTAACTCGAGTTTGTCAAATCTTGTATTCAGCATTTTTATAGTGTAAAAGGTTACTGTACATACCCACTGGCCATTAAGCTTACATTAGTCATTCAGTTTGTGAATAAAGTGCTATACACATGCAGAAACATCAAAACTAGCTCCACACAGGCCAGATAGCTAAGTAGCCCCAGTGACCCTATCTATGCTCAAGCTCCAGGTAAACACAGCTGAAGCTTTAAAAGACCAAACACACTCCAGCAACACTATATGCAACTAAGAAGCCCTTGCAAATGCTTGATGCAAAAACAAAACAAAAGAATTTGGGACCATTCCAACAGAGACAAAGTGGGTCTAAAAGCATTATAATCTCAGGAAAGGGAAAGGTATGCATGACAAATCCTCCCTTTCCTTTAATAATAAAAAAATACATGACTAGATAATGAATACATACATCTGTTATTATCTTACCATATTGTCAGAAGATATCCAGGTCTGAGTTGTGCAAGAAAGGCAGCACCTAACTACTAAAGTAATGAATGTTATCCAAGTGGCTGGCCCCTGCAACTTCCAAGAAGGCAGCAAGTTGGATTTGGACTACGAACTGCCAGTTGAATAGCACTGAGCTACAGTAACCATAATAATGTTGTTAGTCATGTCTTCTATGAGGAACATCTTGCCACCATTCCCTTGGTGTTGCTGTGACGACAGACTGCAAGGCTAAATAACTGCGATGATACCTACAATGTTATTTGTACATTACAGTACCATTCTAGAGGCCTGTGTTCAACTGTGCTAAATAGACAATCCCAATCTTACAATCTGAATTTGCCCACTTCTCATCCCCAGAAGGATGAATTTACTCTTCAAATGTTTCCATGCATCTACAAAATCACATACAAAATACCCGACTACAATAAAAACCTATCAGAAGTGTCAATGTCTTCCAGAATTACTGTAGCCTACACAGCACTTAATACTTTGTAGAGATGCCAAGCAGCTAAAATAGAACTTGCTCTCCTCTGAAAGAATCAACTAATCTGAAAAAAACTGTAATTAAACTTTATCACCTAGGAAAGAGGTGATTTCTATTTATTCAATGATCCAATCTCTGTTGATGCTGGTAGAGCAAAAGGAAAAGTATTACCAGAAGCATGCTTTATTCTTTCTCATCTGTAGTTATCCATTTTTCAATACTGCTGAAGTTCACTGGATTACACCACTTCTCTAGACAGAACTCTGTCTGATCTAAAATAATATGTCCATTTGATTTACAAAATGAACTTTATGTGCAACAGCAGTCCTCTCACTTTCCTCTGACTAGAGCCAATTTTAATTAAGTATGAAAAAAACATGGGAAACTACAAGCAACAGAACTTCTCATTATCTAACTCACTCAGCTTTTTGAAAAGCCCTGGGAACATATGATCATTGCCTAATATTCCTCTTGCATCATTTTAACTACAGCCTTAAACACAAAAGGAAATGAGAGACCTAAATTAACTAGTCTCTTTTCAAGTGTGAAAACTTTTAAGTAGCATCACAAAGGGGAGATTAATCCTTAAACTAGCTGAAACAGTTACCTTTTCATAAAGCAAGCTTTTCCATTATATTTATTAAGCATATAACTTAATAAAAGACTTGCCCTGAATATTTCAGCTGAATATTTCAGCTCTTTGTAGCAAGAAAATGTGAAGTCTTTTCCTTTATATACTCATTCTAATATTATTCATACGACATCAGAAAAGCCATGTTTGTGGCAAAGCTCTTTGGCAAAAAAACCCATCATATATCTTGATCAATTTTTCTTGCAATAATTTTTTGTGACTATAACAACAGTTTTGGATGAATGAAAACAGGTGGGGGGGTTTAAAATATTATAATGAATGCAAATGTATCTTAACATGCACAGAGTATAAGCAGGGCAATCCTTTTTAATTTGGCATTTTAGTAAATTGAGTTGGTTTTCAAGTGGTCAGATGCTCTCAAAGGGGCAGGACGATGTAGTCGCGCTGGAGAAAGACTGACCTCCTTTCTCATAAGCAGCTAGCCTTTAGATTGGTTCAGCTACAATGTAATTTCATCCTAACCTGCAAAAAAATCTTTGCTGTTGTCAGCCATTATTCTTGCAATATTAATAGCCCTATTCAGCCAATAGCTGAATGAGTTAACAGCACTTCACCACTATTTCAGGCTATATATACACCTTGCACATTACTAACATCAAAATGTAACTGATGTCACTTCTCTTCTTTTGAAGATGTCTACTTCCGCATTTATACATACTTCTAGTCCACAAGTATGACCTCATCTTAGCATGGAAGTTTATCTTTAAAGGTTAAAAAAAAAGGTTTGCACAAGCTGATTTCTCAGTTGCATAATTACGTGGTTAGTGATAAATTTCCTAAACGTGTTAAGACTACATTTAAGACTCCATTTGGGGGAAAGGGGGGAAGGAGGGCTTTAAAGAAGTCTCTAATATTTTTTCTTTTTTTCCACAATCTTTGCATTTAAAATACACTATGTAAGGTTTCTAAATATGACTTATTTGTGTATCTTACCATTTTACCCACATTTAGAAAAGGAAAATCCAGACTCTTCAAGGTCATTATCTTATTGGCAATGTGTAAATTTCTATATTCTTATTCTGTAACTATTGTACTGACAGTACTTTAGAGATTTTGTAGAGCATTACAAAATGATGAAAACTGTGCCACTAAAAAAGTTAGAATACAAGCACTGCAATCTGTCAACTAGGATAGGAGAAGTGCTAGTATCCAGTAACTGAGACAGTATACTGGGGAATAAGTAAGCAAAAGCTAACCGCTGATGTGTATTTAAATATTCTCAGTAACAGAACTTAACTAGCATCCTTAAACATCAGCTAGAAGAAATTCATTTTTTCTAGTTTTTCTACTGTTCACATCAATCCACTCTATATTAGCCAGACCTCCTCCTCTATGAACCCATTCAACCATTTTCTCCTAGTACTATTTAGAAGTTTACCTACCTAATTGCTTACAAAGTCCTCTAAGAAACATTTTATGAGATGTCACCATTATTACATTTATCATTAAGAGGTCCAAAGTGTGTTTTGTTAACTATATAATTCAACTTGTACCATCTGGTCATAATGCTCCTAATACCCCCTGCCCCTCCTCCCCCCCATTAATCCCTATGCACCTTCTTTCTTCAAGCATCTTCAACTGGGCAGCAATATCAAAACTTCATTTTTTGCTCATCCTCCAAAATCTGACTGCTAGTCCATTTTTCAAAAAATAATTCACATAAGGCACAGTATAAAATATTCAACGAATGTACTTTTCCATCTAGAGGCCACTGCAATCAGTTACACTCATGCTTCAGGAAATTCAAAGTAAAAAGACATAAAAACATAGAAGAACTCTGGAGTTCAGATCTCCAGTTTGCCACTAATAAATCCAGAACCAACTAATCTAGAACATTTGACTCTAAATAGAAATCATTTTGTCAAGCATCACTGTAGTATCAACACGGATCTGCAAAACCACAAATAGCATAGACATTTAAAATTCCTATACAGCACACTTGAGAAAGTACTTTCAAGTCCAGAAAACCCACAGTAAAATACCTATTCAAAGTTGGAAGCCATGAAATGACATTCAAATGTTTAACCAAAGACCATAAGATCTACTAGCTAAAAATAGTTATATTAGAAATAATGCAAGAATTTTAGTTCATCAGTGTGCAGGAATACCTTGTCAGCATACAAAATTAGCTGATCATTTACCTCAGGTAAATTGCCAAAAAATTGGACAAGTTAGTCTTAAATCATTGCTAGCTCAACTAACAGATATGAGCAATCTGTATGACTATCAGTCACATTCAGTGACTCTATCAATGTTTACAACTATTTTAAAAAATAGCATCATTTCATACAAAAAAGAACTTTTAAGTGTTTTTGAGAATGTTTGAGTATCTCCTTCAAACAGAGCTACTCCAGCATTAACTCATCCATAACTCATTCAGGTTATAATATTATTTCTTGCCAATTAGCTGGCTTCCACATATGGCATTATCTTGAAACAGAAAACAGAGTGGCACAACATCATGATACTTAAGTTTAGATTACTGGCTCAATTCGAACAGGACATACCGACTGCTGGTGCATCATATTCATCCCCAAGTAAAATTTCAGGAGCAGAATATGCAAGAGACCCACAGCTTGTGGTAAGCTTCTTTCCAGGCTGAAATTTGTTGCTGAAGCCAAAATCAGTCAATTTCACAAGTCCTTGTTTTTCAAAGAAGACCACATTTTCTGGTTTCAAGTCTCTATGAACTACATGCAGTTTATGGCAGTAGGATATAGCATGAACTATTTGAGCAAAATATTTTTTTGCCAGATCCTCATTCAGACCTTCTTCGTGTTTCATGATGTAGTCAAACATATCTCCTCCATCACCTAGCTCTAAGATAAGATAAAGCTTAGTCTGGGTGTCAATCACTTCATACAGCCGTACTATATTGGGATGCTGCACTAGTTTCATGCATCTAACTTCTTGAAAAAGATGTCCAGTGGCTAGAGTGTCCAGTTTGGTCTTGTCAATCACTTTTACTGCTACTTTTTCACCTGTGAAGACATGCCGAGCAAGTTTGACCACAGCAAAATGGCCTCTGCCCAAAGTTTTATCCAAGTCATATAATCCTGCAATTTTTCCATCATATCCTCGTTTGAAGCCTGCCATTCTGTTTCAGAAGATGAAATAATATTTAAGCTCTTTGGAAACGTGATCTTTTCATATAAGAGTATCTGATGCAAATAAATAGTCCGTTGTCACTGCCAAGCAGACCTAAAAATAAAGAGACAAGATTATATATTTGTATAAAAATAAGCAAACTTCTTATCCTGTAATTCTCCTAAAATTACATTGGCATTTTATTACAGATTACTTATGAAATTCTTCAGGGGTTTTTGCAAAGCGTTTGATAAGCCATGCTGTGGTAACCAACAGATTTCTGAAATCACATTATCAATATGCTTGAAGAAAGTGAATTTCAACAGTGCAATAATAAAAATTTCTCTGAAACTCAGTGGCCTTCATGTTCTTGAGTTAGAAACTTTGCAAGCGACACTTGAAGAAAGCAGCGTTATAAATCTGTAACTTTTCTGGCTACATTAGAAATCAGCTGGGCAGCACAAAACGTTCATAAGAGGAACATGCTTGATTTATCTTATTTTTGGCATATTCCTTCATGTTGCAGCATGAAACAGCTCTAATACAAAGTTCTGATGGTATGACTTTGGACTTTTACCTTCTCCCTTTTAACAGCTTCCTGTTTAGCAAAGCTCAGAGTGACATACAAGACTTAATTTTGTTACTCTAATTAGTTTGAGCATTATCAATCAATACTGTAATTACAACAAATGAACAAAGCTTTACAGGCTGCAATGAAACATTTGGGTTGGATGTACTCTTAGTGCTAAATAAAATGTCTTGTTAAATATTTTGACTGGAGTTATAAAAACTTGTGATAAAAAGTTTGCATGTAGGCTGCATATGTTCAGCAGTCCTGGGAATGAGTCAGGAGAAGGGGAAGAAGAGTGGAAAGGAAGGGGAGAGAACAAGAGTTCAGTTTATTTGTGCTGAACTCCTGCTTATGAGTTAATTTGGCATTTACGCAAACAAGATCCAACTTATAAAACGCTCATATTCAAACCTGGTTTTGAAGGTCTTACGTCCCAAACTTAGACTGAGGTTTAAATAAAAAAACTGTAGCTATCAAAAAGCTGACAATTTCTCCCACTTTGAGTGCAAAGTAGCTAGAAATATGAAAATTAGATGGCTTATTGCCAACTCAATAAAATACAGAAAACATAGCTCTTCAGAATACATTTTCAGTTTCAAAACTGAACTTCAAAAAGAAAAATCTTTGAAAAGGAAGCTGGCAAACAAACAGCCCCTTAGTTATTCTCAAGTCAAAATGTAAGCATTAGATTAAAAACGCTCCCTGCTAAACAAGTTATTTCACAGGCAGTGAAACTAATGAAGCTGGTTTCATATGGATTCAATTACAAGGTTGGGGGTCCTATGAGGATTCTCTGATGTTTAACAAGCTCACCTTACTCCTTCTCTCAGCTGGAGCCATGGTATAACCTCTTCTCTATCCAGCTGTCTACTTCCACAAAGTCCGTGGGAATTCAGTTTGAGACCTCCACCCCTGTAAAATTTGAATGAAATCACATCAACTTCTGAAACCTCACAACTTACACAAGGAACAGGGTAAGCGTAAAAATCATATAAGCATTGGGGTTTGGGGTTTTGTTTTTCTTTAAAGATAATAATCAAGCTTTAAAAAACTTCACTGAGTTTTGTGTTACTATACCCTTTCATTCTGCTACTAAGCACTAGGCTTCAGATGCTCTTCCAAAAACTACTCCACTTCACTAAAAGATGCCATAGTATCCAAACTGGGGTTGGCATATCTGCTTCCCAACACATCCCATACTGTTCATCTTACAAAGTTTCCCCTACCACTCCCCATTAAACATGTAATACCATCCCATCCTTATTCCAGAAAGTACAAAACTAGATTAGAGCATGCTACATTAAACCAAATGCCCACGTCAAACACTCTCCTACCTGATAAGTAACCATTAGAGTATGCACAGGGAAGAACAGGGTACAATGGCAAACATAACAATAAATAATGAAACTCTCCTTATCTTTAAGAGATTCAAAAGCTTCTTTACATCAGAAGGCAGTGGCTTTGTGTTTAATAATGCTTGAAGGATTCCACCCCAGACCCCTCCGTGTGGGACTGGGCAGATACTTTATTAAAGCATGTGAATTTTTAGCATCAAGAACGTCCTGCAACAAGGCGTTTAGTAGCTTAACCATGCGCTGCGAGAAGAACCACTTCCTCTTGTTTGTTTTTAATCTTCTGATAATTTGTGCATCTTCTCATTCACCATCTGTTCCAAAATAAGAACCATCATACTCTATTTACCTTGCCTCAAGCAACTCACACTTTTAGCTTCCTCCCTTCCTAGCTTCAGTTCAATCTTGTTCAAGTCCTAGTCTGCTGCTCCGTTTACAGAGGTTATTCCACAGGCTTCAGCATTCTTCTCACCTTTCTCGACACATTTTCTGGTTTGTTCTATACTACTTTCTTAGGACAATTTGTTTGGGTGGGTTTTTTTTTTTTTTTACTACTACTGAGCACTGACATAATGTTTTCATGTAATGCTTTATTAGAGTTGTATCATGTTCCATCATGCTGACTTAACTCCCAAATTACAGGCTAATGAAAAATAGTCCATGTACACACATAAACCACCTAACCTTAACCTGTATGAAGCAATAGGGGAGATATTAATCAGCTGTGCCCCATATGGTTGTGTGACTCCAGAGTCTCAATCCTAAAAGGATTGCAAGCACTTAAAAAACAAAAAAATCCACCCCACACAAACATGCTTTATAGAACTGCTGTCACCCTAATCAGACTCTTCACTGCTTATACATTAAAGAAAAAAGAGCACACAAACTTACAAAGACAACTTTTTAACTGCCACTAGGACATCACCCCTCCTTACAAATCTGTTTTACCCATAATGCATCCTATAGTCAATACCTTATGCTAAACTACTTAACAGTTTTAGAATCCTTAAATTTAAAAAAAAGTAAACAAAAAAAAAATCAGCCAGCCATTCCCTATGCAACTGAAGTTACCAACAACACAAACTCCAGTGCTCAAGTTTTTACAGACCATTTCTTTCTTGAATGTTAAGTCTAACCTCAAGATTTACATCTCTATTCACACAAATTCATCACATCCTACAAATCTGGCCCAGATCATGAAACACCTTTTCTCTCTGAGGAGAAGACATGGCTTTATGAGAGATTTTTCTGTTAAGTCTTGGATTCAGAAACAACACCCGCACACAAGACAAAGCTTTCTTAGTGCATGGCAAAACCAAAGTTTTGTTACTGGAAGAGGTAAGGAAGATGGAGGTAAAAAAAGCCTCAGTCCATTTTGACTTAGCTTTTCTTTCTTAAATTCAAGAAGGTTCCATCCCTGGCAGAGTGAAAGGGAGAGAACAAAGCCAGCCAGATGTAACAGAATGTAACTTGCCTGAATTTAAGAAACTACAACACTCAGCAGCAAGGAAAGATTTATACATAATTATTTTGTTCACTTGGCATATTCTCAACCATCTTTGTACAAACTCAACAAGTGATTTATCCCTAAATGACACACATAAACATCAACCTGTCAACAAAATTCCAGCAAAAATCAGTTATGCTTAAGCCATGGAGAAATACATCAGACAGTAATCAATAAGATAAAAGCTAACAGCAATGGAAATAAACTATGCTTACTGATGTTGCAGCCCCATTAGCTGAAATAAAATTAATGCAGATTCATTAACAGTTCAACATAAAATCTCCACAATAACAGACTAACTAACTTTTCATTCTGTGGTTTTAAAATAAATCTTCAGAGATGAAGCTCCCACAACTAAACAGAAGATGCATGCACGGTTTGAAGCGAACATGCCAAAATTAAGAATTGTTCAGTAGTAGCAAATGGATGCAAAAATGCCATAGTGCATATAGACACAAACCTCAATTACAATTTAAATATGTTACCTAAAGGATCACAGTTGCGATACCAATACTTTTCAGAGAAGCAATTTCTTCTTCTCAGTTTCTCTCTAGAGTAAGAAAGCAGAATTTTGAAAGCACTTAAGGATCAACTAAGAGTGCAGTTTCACAAGGTACCAGCTTTCCAGCTGAAGCCTCTTTGTGACCCTTTGTTTGCAGTTGTCTCCTTAATTACATCAGTAAAACTTTTGGGGCTAACTATAAATGGAATCACCCAAAACTTCCAGATTTAACACATCTACTACCATCATGCTCTAAAACAGGGTTAGTTCTAATGACAGTGATCCAGTTTACAATGTGACCTCTTGAACATTTTTACCAAATGAAGGAGCTGCAAACTGCAGCATGCAACAATCAAAATTTCAACCAGCCATACTTTGCCAGCAAGCCAAACTACAACCTGATGAAAACATTTAAGAGATGGTGATATCACAGAAAATATTTACCAGTCTTTCTTTTAATTCACATTATCTCAAGTCCTTTACAAGTTCATTTTTCAGCATTACAGAGTTTGGGTTTTCTAGTTGGTGAGCTTACTAACCATTAGCAGCATTTAATCCATGTGGCTAATTATGGTTTTAAAAAATGCAGTTTTCACTAACTATACCAGAATTCAGCTACGCCCCCAATACTCATTTTATGCAATGTAGACATTTACCAGTAAATAGATTCAGAACAGATCCTTCCTTCCATAGAAGCTCATATATCCTATCCCACAAAATACTGCTAACAGCCTCTGTAATGGAGATCTGCAGAAGCTGTTTTATAATATCCATGCATCCTATTAAGAGGCTTAACAACAGTACTGTGATTCAACCATCTCTAAAAGATGGATGAATGGATCTCTAACAGATCTGTTTAGAAAAACAGCATGGTTCAGAGACACTAGTTTTTCTTTAAGCAATTCATCCTGTCCAAAAAGTTTCACTAGATTATACATTACATGTAAAACCAGCCTAATTCATCTTACCTTAACATGTCTATTAGCTTCTTACTTGAGAAAATGAAGATTCAAGATCCCATTTCAACAAAATGCTATAATACTATCAATGCAAAAACTTCCCTGCATTATCATGCTAACAGACATAAAAGCTGAAGTAATCTTCACTGGGACTCCTCCGTCCACAGACAGCTAACCATTCCTGTCTCCCGTCATGATAAACAGAGATTCAGTCAACACAGATAAGAGCCTATGATAAAATAAATTGCACCCTAAAGCAGATAGCTAAATAGATCAAATGAATCATTTCTTAAAAGCACACATTTTCATTTTCTGTAACAGGAGTTTAGGATGACTAGTTCAGTGGATGTACATATTATACACATCCACAAGACAGATTAAATAAGTTTCACACTGTTTCTCCTTTTGCTCTCTTTTGTCTCAGGTGAACAACAGCATCTATACCAATTATTCATTTACTACGTAATTGTATGTTGAGACTTACGTTGCTATTCTTCCTAGAAACAGTAAACCAAAATTTGACATAAACTGATCACAGAGATCCAGAAGCAATTTTTTTTACTCTGAAAGCAATTTGTATAAATCATTAGTATCTGAGAGCAAACTGAAGGAAATATCAACTCAGTATACAATCTGTGCAAGTATAACTTTTCACTTTTTTTTCCAATATTTCCTATCAATTTTTATCTGCTATCTTATTATACGATACCTTCACAGCCTAATCCATGAGCCTTTAAAAACAGTCTATCTTTGTTACTATATGAGCCACTACTTACATGTGATGGTATTACACCTTCACCAGTGTGTCAGTCTACTTTCCCCAAGAGGGCTTTCGATCACCTTTCCTTTTATATAAGGGAGAGCCAACACGTTAGAAACAGGTACAAAGCGTTGCAAGAGTGAAGTGTGAAGAACATACACACTTAATGCATACCACATGCTCTGAAAAGTAGTCATGACTCAATTGTTCCAGAGTATTTGAAACTTTAAGCCTCATACTACCCAATATTCCTTGAATATTCAAGACACAATATGACACTTAAGATCCCGAGAACCTGTGTTCTCCTTTTGTTTCCATACACAGGTGTCACAGTCCAGCAAAGCCCTTTCTCCCCCACCTTCCTGTGACCTAAGCCTTCACAACCACCATTCAAAAGTACTCTGAAGAAATGGCAGCAATCTGTACTTGCCCTAGAGCCAAACGCTTTGCAGATGCAGCATTCTTGGGGGGCGGGAGGGGGGACATGACACACAGGGGCAGGGGTGTTACAACTCAGCCCTTATATACACAATGCTATCTCATGCTTTATTTTCCACTTTGCATGACTGCACCAAAGCATACATGCAATCTTCCCCTTCACTGATGACAAACCCCATAAACTCTCCTGCTCCTGACAAGTTCCACAATAAAACACTACAGTAGATTTTTCAAGGTGTACATGCACTTTTTATTTTCATATTAGGCCTCACTGTCATCTCCCACAGCGTCACCATCCACCTCATGCTACGTTACTAAAATGTCAAGATATATCAGCAAATCTCTCTACCATTCAGCATGGCTACACCTAAAATGACGAAGATAAGAGTTAACAAATAGTTCTATGTTACAAACATAGAAAGAAGAATTAACCTACACAATTTAATGGTATTCCCTAGTTTTAAATAGTCTTCAGAATTTTGTTCTGAAAAGATAGGAGAGCTGCCAAGTGCTGATGAAGTTTTGCCATTAAACATTTGGGAAGCCTGTAGTGAAGTGTTAGTGCTTCATTATTTTAGAATGTATTGCGGGCATCAGAGCTACTGATGCCTTAACTCTTAGAATCCAGAAAGAACAACAAAATGCTAACAAGAATGCTTCAACTCTAAGGTCCATTATTCAGTGAACAACCAGCAGCAGAAATACTTGGCAGGCCAATAAACAATAAAACATTGTTCCTGGACATATAAACAAAAGGGGGGGGGGGTAGCATTATAGATTTGAAAAGAAATAAATTACTAACATTATTTTGTAACAGAAAATTATGAGAGTTATGAGAGCCCGCATGACCTGAGATCTAAGAGCAAGACTTTGAGGAAGCTCCGATGTATGAGAAAAATTAAACTTAAAAAATATGATGCACAATTCAGGATATTGTCAATTAAAGAATACATTTATATCTTAACAAGAAATTCCCAAACTTTTAGACCTATAGATTGCTGTCTACCATCCTGTTTTCTTGAAGATTAGTACTGTCACATCAAGCATGGAAAGTTTAAGCTTTCCTCTTTCACACAGGTTTGCAAAGCTGTGGTAAGCAGTTTGCAGAACGCTAGTAAAGAGCAAACTAAAATTTGATAGCTGTGTTGTGGAAACCCCACTTATATAGTTGACATCTTTGTGAGAATCATCTTCAATACAGAAAAGTGAAAAAAGTCACTGGATCTGAATTGGCCCTTCAAGGCTCCGCACTTTAAAAGTCAAGAATATGTATTTCCTTTTTCTTTCACAAGTAGATAAATGAGAGAAAAGATTCAGACAACACTGAAGTAGGTACACATTGCAAAGCAATAGGAAGATGATAGTAGTAATAGCAAAGTTATGGTTACAGAATAGACACCAAAGCTATTACGACAGATGTGCTAAGAGTGATCAAGCTATGATCCATTGACAAACCCATGATTAGTAGTCACTGGCATTGGTTCCAACTGCCTCTAGTTGTGAAATACGTTAAAAGCCCAAGATACTTTCATAACCATGCTGCTAATCGCTGTAGTTCACAAGGCACTTTCCATTTCTAAGAGGAGGTATTACACAAGACAAATGCAATCTGGCCCTATGCATTTGAGAACTCAGCAATAGCTTTACACCATTTAAAGTCCTCACACCAGCCACAGCTCCAAAAGCAATTAATTTCATGTTGTCTCTGTTTTCCTCTCGTGCCTACTCTCAAAGTCCAGTATATAGCTAAACAAATAAAAAAGTAATACAGACACCACCAGCCTGTTCACATATTAGATGCTTCAGCAATACACAACTTAAGATCTAAAGCTGCTCTTAAAGTATAATTGCAGAGGAAGAGAAGACTGCCAGACCTTCCCAAATGGCCATGTCCCCTAAATTATCTTCTGCAAAGTACTATGCGATAACATCTTTTAAAAAGGACTTGCTCCAAATTTATGATATCTGATAGTACTTTCTTTTTGTATCTGTAAATCAGTTATAAAACTTTGTTCAGACCCTGTGATGTCATGATACATAAAAAAATAGTTTCAATTGAACTGATTATATTTTGCAGTTCCCACTGAAAGAAAAATTTCTCCTCAGCTACAGGAAATTAACAGGGTATCTTAGTTACAGACATTCATAAACCTAACCAATCAAGATCTGGTATCATAGAAGTCTGAAGATGACAGAAAGGAACAAGCTTTTCAGTCAACCATCTTATAAGCAACAGAGATAACTCATGGTAGTTGGACTCCCTAGCACAAAACCTTTCCAAGCTTGATAAGCAGCATCCAAGTAGCTTCTTGAGGCTTTAATATTCTAAATCTCATCACATTTTCCTTTTTTCTTCTTTTTCTTCCCCCCTCAAAATAATTAGGAACATGAAACTGATGAAGAAATACTTTGCATATCAGACAGAAGTCATATTATTGTGATTCATGATGGTATCACTATCTTTTAGACAGGACACTACATCTTTATTTCCAGAAACCTACTGCAGGAACTTCGCAGAAAAGAGACAATTCAGATTTCTATTCCACCAATCTGGACTCCTTTAGAGGAATCGCCTCATCTACTCCATGTTCATGAATTGTCAGAATTGTTTCACCTTTTTCAAATGTCTATTTATTAACGTTACCACATAATTTTCTCATGCCAGACAGTGTAGCACAGATAACTAACAGGAGCTCTAAACTTTCCACCATTAATCAATGAACACTTCAGCGTGGCTTAAACATTTTAATAAGTTACCACTGTTGTAACACCTAACATCATGTTTGTTGTCTAAATTCAGAATCACAAACATTACTTTTATTCTGTATCAAGGGAGGTGAAAGCATCAAACGTTAGCTCAAATATGAGTATTCAGATGCAAATAGGTGCATGTATTTTTAGTACCTATTACAAGTAATAATAATGTTTATTAAATTTAAGAATGATCTCTGAGCTCAAACTTCAGATAGCTTCATTTGTTTAGCAGTCTCTCTGATAAGTCAATGCAGTACTTAAGTTTTATGTCAAATTGCCTCTGAGATACTGACATTTTCCATCTAGGATACAAACTACTTAAACCTTAAGAAATAGCACGTACCCCAACCTACAGTTACTCATTTTCAGTACTTTATCCTCATTTATAGCATTCTAAATTAGTTAGGAACTGGCAGACACCTGAAATTCACCATGCTTCAAGATGAACTAAAATTATAGAAGTCTAGGCTATCATCTTATCTCTCAAGTAAAGTTGGTTTAAGTCCAGTCAGTAACTAGATAGGAGACTGCTGCAGAAACACAGAATGATATATTAAGAGTAAAAACCAACCTGTCAAATTCAGTGCAACATTCATGCCTCAACACTGCTGCAGAAGATCACAGTACAACTGAGAGATTCAGCTTTTCAGAAAGTGAACATGCTCTGTTTTATATTTCACAAGTGTAAAAACTACACAGCACTTTTTCCTCATTAAATTCTTAACCTTGGTGACTTAATCAACTTATGTGTACTAGAGCTCTGCCAGGGTAAGTTATCCTAGAATTGCAAGTGAAGATACAATTTTTCAAATCCTCTTAAGCTCTTACGTAATACTGTTATGTGTATTAAAACAGCAGCTACTTCACATTATTACAGAAGCTGCAGCATTCTAGTTAAGTGCTTGAAAGTAGTGTGACAAGGAAGATGCACAGAACCTCATAGGTCATTAAAGTTAAGAGCTTATGCAATTTAATATTAGTATATTCATCATAAACTGCAGTTCAGCCCTATATACAAAAGGTAGTGTCCCTGATCTTAACCATGTTTCATCAGTTTCTTATTTTAAGACATAATTAGAAAACACTATTAAGAAGGAATGGACAGAAGTTCATCAAGAAGTTTTACAGCTACAGCATTTCAGTGGAATTTTGAAAGCAGACAAAAATCCAAGAAAAGCGCATTATTTCATAAGACACACATTCCGAGAAAAAAAAAAAGCTAGCTGTACCAGGATACTGTGCCCTTGAAAGCAAGGCCGGCAACAAAGCAAGACAAAGGCACTAGTTTGGCATTACAGTTGCTAGTGGGATAAAAAGGACAATGATACACTGCAAAAGAATTACTCAAATATGATATCGAAAGCAGGGAGTTAGAGCCTTAGAAGAGATCAGGTTGGTCAGAACAGTGCATGAGGAAGCTGACTACTGCACGTAGAATATCTGCAGTAACATCTTAACGTGCATACTCTTAACATGCTATCTGTTCAAAATAATCAGAAAGCAGGCTATGTACCTACAGTGCAACCACCCACACCACATGGGAGTATTAGTTCTCATAGCAAGACTATTCAAGGAACAGCAGTAACTTGTACAGAAATTTCACTATCCAAAACTCAATCTGTACTTTCTTGCTTCTCAATTGTGTAAAAAGAAAAAAAAAAACCAAAACAGTTTATCACTAAGTCCACTTAAGACGTCATCTTCCCTTTTCCCTGTTTTTGTTGGAAGCCCCAGGTGTGGATCACAAAGGTTCTCTTAAAAAGAGACAGATGAATGTGCTGTCTTAGATGACACCTTGCCCACCAGGCACTACTCCAACATTCAGGTTAGCTTCTTTTCCCAACCACTTGAAAAAACATGCCATCATTCTACCACTTTTGTAGCCATTTAGAATATTCAGGAAAAATATGAGACAAGACTGGACTTTCTCATCCTTAGCTTTTGTTGTTAAGTCCTCAAATCCAGATGTTTTCATGCACTATAAGAAAAAGGGGCAGATACTAGTCTATTTAAGTTAACATTTCAACACGTTCCACAAGGTAAAATTTGATTGCATTACGTAGCAATGACTGCCAGTTCTTGTGAGTTTGTTTTAGATTCCTTCTTTCTAAGGATCAGCAATAGTACAAAAATAACCAGCAGCCAAATTCCCCCTTTCTGTGATCTCAAAAAAACCCCACCATTCATTAACCCAGTTCCTAATAGTGCATTCCTTGCAAGAATTGCTTAATTCTAACATAATAAACATTTGCTTGTAAACACTTCTATATAGATTTCATTTTGCTGAGATTCATTAAACTGGTCCTTCCCCAGCGGCTGAAGATCTAAATATATCCATAATAAACAACTCCAAAAAGCAGCCTATATGACTAAGTAGTGACTGCACTACAGAGGGCAGGCGTAAGCAGATTTGCATGCAATTCATTCATGCTAGATGGCTGTAAGTCATACAATACACTTCAGCTGCTCCAGGAACTGCAATGGTACCATTGAGGAAACCACTTCTTTGCATATCTACTCTTAACAAGCTCTTGAAAACAAGATGATCAGTAAGAAACTATCTATGCATAAGCAAAAACCCAAAGCTTTTTATATGCCCATATCCCATGTAAAGCTTTCTCCTTCACAGGTGTTCTAGTATCCCTTACCAATAAAAATACCCAATCTGAAAATAGGTCACATTTGTCACCAATCATCCTCTGGCCAATATAGGCTTTTTCCCTAGTGGATGTTCTCCAGTACTTTATGCAGTCTACTTACTAAAAAAAAAAAACACCACACCACACCAAAACCAACCACACATCTGTCCTTCAGCTATTACCAAGACTGTACATCAACCACAAACATCTTTAAAAGTCATCTTCCATAAATTGAACTAGTGGAGTACCATCTGAGTGCCAAAACCCACCCAAGGAAAAGCACAAAGACCTCTCTCCAGGACTTAACTACTTACCCGACCGATTTCTATAGTAATCTAAAGGCAGTAAATTCAACGCAGTAAGCTTATTGACAGAAGCAATACGCGTATTGACAAAGAACAAGGGATGCTTCTGCTTTCAGCCTCTGTCAGGGGCATGCTCCAGCTCTGCGAGCAGAAAAGACGCCAGCTTGCGTTCTGAGCAAACCTGTTGGCTATGCACCTGGTTGCGAGGGGTAAGATGCACAGTCATTCCCCCAAAAGGCACCCGTGACCGGACCGACTCTCTGACCGGAGGGCTTTCGCCTCGCTTGTTTAGCTTTTTCCCAAGCGACAGAAAATACGAGGCGGAGCTGGCGAGGGCAGCAGGCTGGCGGAGGGGCAAACTCGCCGCCACTTTTCCCGCGGTGACCCCGCGGTGCGCGTCCGCCGCTCCGGGGCGGAGGGCGAGGGCGGACACGCAGGGGCGCAGCCGGGCGCGGGGTCAGATGTCAGCGGCGCGGCGGGGAGCCGGTCACACGCACGCCCCGCCACGGGCGCTGCTGCCGCGGGGACGCGTCGCCCGGAGGCGGAGAGGGCTCGCCCGGGGCACGCCGGGCTCTGCCGCGCCAGGGGGCACAGGAGGCTCCCGCCGTCCCCGCAGGAACACCCGCTTCTCTTTCCCTTCCCCTCAAGCCCCGGGCGGCACCGACACGCCGACCTTCGGCGGCCGGGAAACGTCCCCCCACCGCCTCCTCCTGGGCCCAGGCCGCTACCGGGCCGGCCGGGAGGAGCTCGGCGGGCGAGGCCGGCTCCGGGAGAAACGGAAAGGCGAAGAGAGGGGAGGAAGGGAACCCACCACACCCCACCGGGCCGGACCCGTCCCCACCGGCCCAGCCCAAGCTGAACCCGGCCCAACCCCACCGGTAACTTACTGCCTGCACAGCGGCGGCGGCGTCTCCTCGGGCCGCCGCGCCCCGCGCCGCCCCCTGCATGGGCAGCGCCCGCCGCGACTGCCCTGGGGAACGGGGACGGGGAGCGCGGCGGGAAGGGAGGGAAAAGGTCCAAGACCCCAGCAGGGAACCGCGGTTGGGCCGCGGGGGGCGGCGGCTGCGGCGGCGACTCCTGCCCGGCGCCTGGCTGGCTGCGCTCCGCCGGGCCCCGCCGCTGCGGCGACTCCGAGACGCAACTGACAACAACGGCCGCGGCGGCTCGCGGAGAGACGTTGCGGGGGGAGGGGGGGGGGGGTTTGAGGCGGGGCAACGGACACCCGCGCGAGCCCGCGGGCCGGGCGGCGCTGCGCCTGCGCGGCGGGGAGGCCGCGCCGTTGCCGTCACGGCGGGCCAATGGGGGAAGGGGGAGCGCGCGGGGCGGGGCGGGGCAGCGAGCGGCGGGTCGGGAGGGGAAGGGGAAGGGAAGGGGAAGGGGAGAGGCCGCCCGAGGGGAGGGCAGGAGGGGGCAGGTGAGGGGACGGGGGTGGGTCGGTGGCACTCCGGGGCAAGGCTGCCCGCCGTTCACTGCCCGCCCTGCGCTCCGGCGTCCTAAAGGTCCCGGGCGATTCGCCCTGGAAATGGCCAACATAAGAGGGGAGGGGAGGGCGAACCGTTGAAGGTCTGAGGAGAGGGCGAAGCCCGCGGGCCCGCCGCCTGGGTGGCCACCTCTCTGCTGCGAGCTCGCCACCCCTCTCCCTCAGGAGGGGACGCTGGACTGGAGGGCTAATTCAGCTGGTGGAATGGCCACGGCTGTGATTCCTGGCTATTCCGATCCCAAGTGCACAGGGTCAAAATAATAGCGTTTTAATGAGAGTATAGCGATGGTGCCCCTTGTGTCCTGGGCAGCGATGGTGCGCAGGCAGCGAGACGTGCTGCCGTTGGATTCCCCTGTGGTGAGGGGGACGGGATCAAGATGGATGGTGGAGGTTGGCTGGAAGTAGGGGTAGCAAAAGGAAAGGATGACACTGAGGCTAGTAGGAGAAAATAGGCCAGGGGATCAGCCTGGCAGGTGTTTCAGAGGGAAAGGGCTGCACATGTAACGAAGGGGAGGGAAAAGCCTCGAATGATTGTGCTGCAGAAGTGTTCAGGCTCCGACGTGCTAAGGGGTATGAGCAAAGCGGTTGCTCGGAGCATCAGAAATAATGCAAGACTTTCCTCCGAAGATCAAGGAAAGAAAATCTTTGAATAGCCAGGGAAAGGAAAGACTTAAAAGTAGCACTTTTCAAAGTGCCCTGTTTTTTTTTTTCAAATAGAAATGGCCAATCAAGATATATGCAGAGAGAATACAAAACCTCATTATAGTGAAGCCCAATTTTAAGAAAACATATGATAAATGCTTTTCGGTTTTCCCCATGCTTTGACAAAATTTAGATGTCATTCCTTCATTAATAGCTTATATTACTCTGTACAGCAGGGGCTATTGAATTAACCTGGAATTTCTTAGGTTGAAACCAATCATTTGTGAATAAACCAAACTAGAAAATACAGTTCAGGAAATGACTAAGCTGAAATAGTGTCATCATATGTAATAAAAAGGACCTCATGATTTCATATTTTAAGGTTTCAAAAGAGAAATAGAAAAAAATACATCAAGGTTTCAGGATATGTTGATTCTGATCACTGCTTCCTAATGAGAATGAGAATTTCTTCATTTTGTCATCATTTAGACCATTCAGTAGGCCTGATTCTCCTCCAATTTGACACCAATAAAACACAACTGATAATCTGAATTTGCAAGATGGATCTGATGTAAGAGATGGCAATAACCAGCCTCATTTACTCAATGTGACGAGTCTTTGTGGATGAATATGCGTGAGACTAAAAAGGAGAAGAGGATCAAGGATAACGTGCAGCACTTAAGGGGAGACAACGGGGACTGGAAGGAGTCTGGCAGCCACAGTGGGCTGGAATTCAGTACAGACCGACCGGTTTGCCTTTTTTCAGGCAGTTTTATTACTGCTGACACGAGATTGCACGCTCCTGGGGTGAGGCCGATACCATTCCTCCAACAGGCTAACGTAAATCTCCTGTCACATATACAGCCACTTACAGTCTACTTTGCCTTCAGTGGCACAGGGCCTTGTTTTGGTTTTGTGAGGTTTTTCACAGTGAAAACTTAATTAACGCGGTAGCTACATGCCTGTAAAATCAGACGAGCTGCAGCTAGGTTGCTAGGGGAGGTCAGCACCGTGCTGCTGCTTTTGGTCGGCCTCACCTGGCTTACCTTGCAATAAAAGTGCAGTGCCTTTTGTCCACATCGGCTTTAAAACAAGATAGCTAATACGCGTTAGCTATGCCGCAGTGAAACACGCCTCATCCCTCGGTCATAGCCTGAATGTGTTTGTCTAGGAAAGGTGACAGCAACAGCCTCATGCATTTATTTGAGAGGTTGCTCACGGCGTATATGCATCCAAATCAGACCCAATGACATTCCTCTTTGCTAAATCCAAGCTTAATCTACTGTAGAAAGAAAATGGTGGATGATATTTGTTTTTACAGAAGTCTTACTGGCTCACATTAGAAACCACCTTATTTTATATAAGATACTAAACGTGTAAGCCATCTGTGAAAAGTATGCAGTATATAAACACGTATGAAATTGTTAGTCTACAGTATTTGAGAAGGGATATGTTTTTCAAAAGATGAATCATTACGGTTCACCTGTTTCAAAAATGAGGCTAATACTTATAGTAACTTATTTTGCACCTTTCCAATGAGATGTGTTTGAAATGCAAAGTAGGGCAAACGTTGGGATGTTTCAAAGTGCATGAGGCTTAAATAATGACTTTGAACCAGCCTTTGTCAGTCTGTCCGTTCTGCCTAGTAATGCCCAAAGCCACTGGTCAAATCTGAATTAAAGGGGTAGATATCTCCAGAATTACATGTTTTCATAAGTGTCATGAAACTAGGGCTAGGTACTGGAGAGTAGCCTTACCTGTACTCCCTGTACAGCAAAAGCTGCAGTGTGAGCTCACCCTTTATTAGTCACAGGAGAATCCGCACGGATGAGAGTGGCTTTTTCCCCTCAGGGTGGAAAAAGCTTCAGTCAAAATTCACACTTCATTAGACACTGGATAATCTGAGCATGAGGCTCAAATCCATAGGCCTCATTAGTTCCCTTTCATTATTAAATTATTAACAGTTTCCCTGACAAAGCAGAACAAAGCAGCTGCCTTTGGACAGATATAGAAGAGTACAATTTATACTGAAGCTTATGCAGGACATTCAGATATGACATTTCTTAATAGTCTCGGTGCTTGCATTTGAACGTTCTGTACATTTCCACCATCAGAGTAGCTAACTCAGGTTTCTGGGCTGATGCAGAAACTGCTGCCAATGCCCAAAGGAATCACATACAGTCTCTTTTTCTGAGGTCAAAGCTCAACTCGAGTTAAGGTTTGCAAGGGAACTCAAGGGCAACAAGAAGAGCTTCTTCCACAACTCCAAGAGTAAAAGACTGGAAAAGGAAAATGCAGGCTTGTTCCCAAATGGGGCGAACAACCTAGTAACAGTGGAAACAGATAAGGCTGTGGTACCCAGAGCCATCTTTGCCTCAGACCTACCAACAGGGTCTCCCAGCTCTCTGTGCTTAGGACTCAAGGAGGAGAACTACCAGCAATGGGTGAGGATCAAGTCAGGGATTACGTGGGAGAACCCGACCCGTAAACATGCATGGGACCAACTGAGCTGCACCCAGGGGTGCTGAGGGAGCTGGCTGGTGCCACTGCAAGGCCTCACTTTTATCTTTGAAAGATCATGGAGATGGGGAGAGGTCCCCAATGACTGGAGAAAGGCAAATGTTGTGCCAATCTTGAAGAAAAAGCCCAAAGGGAAACTGTTGGCTGGTCAGCCTCACTGCAGCCTGTGTGGAAATCCATGTCTTCTTGGAACACTTGTCTGGGTGCAGGAAGGAGAAGGTGATCGGGAGCAGCCAGCATGCGTTTACCAAGGGTGAATCATGCCCCACCAACCTGATTGCCTTCTGTAATAAAACAACTGGATTTGTAGATGAAGGAGGAGCAGTGGATATCATTTACCTTGACTTTTGCAAGGCTTTTGACACCGTCTACCACAATCTTGTATCCAAATTAGGACATTATGATCTGGATGGATGGATGGATGACCACATGGGTAAAACACTGTTTGGATGATAGGGCTCAGAGGACAGTGGTTAATGGGCTGTACTCTATCTGGAGGCCAGTAAGAAGTGGAGTATCATAGGGGTCTGTCCTGGGACCTGACCTGTTCGACATCTTTGTCAATGCCCAGAGGAGATGACAGTGCCCTCTCATCAAGTTTGCGAATCATAGCAAATTGGTGGGACTAGTCAGTATGGTCAAGGGTAGAGCTGCCATTCAGAGGGACTCAGGCTGAAGGAATGGGATGACAAAACCTCATGAAATTCAACCAGGACACATGGTATCTGGGACAGACTAACACCCTGCAGGGTACTGGGGTGGGGAGCAGCTCTGCGGAGAAGGGCCTGGGGTCCTGGGGGTCCGCTGGGTGAGCCCAAGCCAGCGATGAAGGCTAACAGCACCCTGGGCTGTGTCAGCAGGAGCACAGCCAGGAGGTGGGGGAAGCGATTACCATCCTCTGCTCGGCACTCAGGCTACATCTGGAATACTGTGCTTTTCCACCAGCACATAGCTGTTCCACCGTGCTGCAGGTCTTTCAAAAAGGTCTCTCCTCCCTCCAGGAAGGAAGAGGGGCACAAACACCCACCCACAGGCTGTACCAGGGGAGGAGAGACACAAAGCAAGGCCAGGGGTGCTTTAGTGCCGTGGAGGAAGAAGGTGTGTGCTTCCTGCTGTGGGTGGAGAGCGGTGCTTCCCGCCAGTGCCAAGGACGATTAGAGAGTTGCTGACCACTGTGAAGGAAGCACGTATCGTGTAACTCCTCACTTGCTTTTTAGTCAAAGCAACCAATCCAGCTGGTGACGCAAATAGCAGAGGCAGTGATGCAGGGGGCAGGGGACCCTTGTGCTGACAGGAAACCTGGGATGTGGCCCAACCTGACTTACCCCAGGCAAGCAGGACAAAAACATCAGACTGAGACCCAACGCATGTCCTCTCCAAGTCCTGGTTAGCACAGAAGCAGTGCAGAAACTTCACCTTTCCTATGATACCTTTGTCCCACATCTCATTCTGGTGAGCTGACGACACAGTTCACAAGCTCCTGCTTCACTCAGAAAGGAACGGGATATTAAAAGAAAATCAGGCACAGAAATGATGAATGAAGTCAGATATGATGTGGCCTCCTAATGCCTCAGTTCCAAAGGATAAAAATGTGTGAATCTGGAGGGGAAGGTAGAGGCACGAGGTCTGTGGACATGCCATTAGTGTTTTAGGTAATAAACTAATTAAACATAGTAAAGTTAGGAGTGGTTCTAAGGCTGGTGATTAGCATTCCTTTTCACTTATGGTTTTGGGCTTGGCCCAAGTTATTTAGGGATTCCCAGTAACGCTTCTAGGAGAGCCAGGATAGGAAAAAGTGAGTCAGTTTCAGAAGAAAAATTTCCTTAGTGCTAACATGTTACTTTATAGTAGTCATGAGTTTAACTCCGAAGTACTCTCTGTCTTTCTCTGTTCTGGGAAAGGTTGGGAGGCCTTTGTGTGGGACAAAGCGCCAGGTTTCCTCATGCAGGTGTCACGCTGGCTGGGGAAGACTTTGCGTGAACCAGATTCTCAAAATCCCCCATCATCTTGGCAGGGTAGAAGAATAAAGAATGCAGCATTGACCTGGGAGGAAGAAGGGAAGGTAGGGTTTAGAAAAATTGTCCTTCTGAGGAACAAATCCGTGGTCAGAGGCTCTCTGAAAATAAATGGCAGAAAGGATTCTTTCAATTTCTCAATGAAATATGGGGTTTGAATACACTAAATGGTAGGAAGTGTAGAAAGTCACTCATATGTTTGATGCTACAGGAAAAAAGTACACAATTAATTTGTGTTAAAATCAAAATTAGAATTCTGATCACGTGACAGATTACTCAACCCCAGTGTTTGCTACTGAAGCGTAAGTGCTAATGGCTAGGATATGACCTATATTCCACCGTGCCACTTTAATGGATGAAATAAGACCATCATGTCCTAAAAAGCAAATATTTAAAAGCTTTTTATAGTGTTATCATTGTTACTTATTTTTAGGTATGTTCAAACATACATTACCTAATGAAGGGTCCTTAGGAATACATACCCCTGATTTAACAGCAATAGTTCCTTCCATGCACTTACAAGAAAACTTAATTGCATCCAGTGCACTGCAGAAAATAACAAGATGCAAAGTGGAGACCTGTAGCCGAAGACCTGTAAAAGCACATCTCAACGATGTAATGCCATGGATTTAAAAATAAACAATTTCTTGGAAGGAAAGCTTGAGAATTGCACCTTTGAGGGCAATTGTAGTCATGGAACAGCAGTAATCATGTTTTACACAGCAAAATGTGTTTCCATGGAATAACTGATGTTCACCTAAAAGGACAGTGTTGCCATTTTTACAAGTGCAACATTTTAGTTTTGAAATGAAACATTTCAAAAATTCATGTTGACAAAGGATTTGGGGGGTGGGGGCTTTTTGTTTGATTTCTTTTTTTTTTGTATTCTGATGAATGCCATGCCAAATACCTACACATCTGCTTGCAGTGCTGCAGTAAATGCAGTCAAAATGACCTCTGCCAGTGCAGTAAAAACAAATGGTTAATGCTGTGTAGTTAAATTCACCCCCTGGAACGAAGAGGGAAGGACAGAGCAGCTTTCCAGGGTTAGCAGATTTTAAGATGCACATTCCCAAGAATTCACAGCTCCAGCCCTGGCCTGTGCTTCCCTGCAGAAATTGTATCCACCTACACCTCGTCTTCAATCTGGCCTGTGCCTTAAAGCCCAGGAGACAGTCCTTCTATTTTGTTGGGTTTTCTTCCTTTCATTCAGTCTTCTTTTCTGTACTCAGTCTTCCTTTTCTTTAGGTGGCCTAGGAAGAATGCCGTGTGTTTAATTTATCAGATTCCTGATTTACAAAGTTGCTAGCGGATGTATAGAATTTCTCAATTCAGGCTGGAAAGAAAAAAAATACAGTTTTCTTATAATGACTTTGCTTTTGACACTGAGTAGGTGCGCCAGAAATTGAGGTCTCTGGGAGAGATAAAGAAAGGAAAGAACTATTTTCACAGAAAACGTATCTTAGAAAAAAGAAAGAGAAGATACAGAAATGAGACTTCGGAAACTTCTGGTTTATAAGATCTGTCACATAATATAGCCATTGGAAACTCAAACAACGCAAAATAACCATGCTCATACAATGCACGACTATTTGAAGAACCAAGAGTTTTACTATGTTTTAGACAATCTTCATGCTTTTACAGGCAGCTTGGGTACCTTCTTTAACATTCTTCCCATTTTACAAAGAGAAACAATATTGGACCCACGTTTTTTTTAAAATCTCCAGGTTTAACTCCAAATGAAAGGCAACCCCAGACATAATTGAATGCAGGACTTTAAATTCCATTTCCATGTTGCAACAGTGATGTTCTCTTGCTTAGCCACTGGTAAATAACATTTGTTGCCCATTTACAACTAGGGTATTAAAAAAAGAAATAGGATATCCTGGTTCCTAAGTAGAACATTCATGTGGAAGGGTTGCCAGTCTTCAAGATAAATGCATGGATTTCTCTGTGTTCCTACAGTAACAGTTTTATAGCTGAGATGAATTTGTCACTGACGTCTCGGAAACTATGTCGACGTTTTCTTAAAGTCCTGCTGAGCCCTTTCCTGCAAACGGTCCGACTGAGAATCAAAGGGACCAGATTCTTTGAGCACTGAAACTGAGCAAGTTATGTCATGAAGCCACTGTTGTGCTTATTCTCTGTTCCAGAGAAAGACCAGGATTAGTCTTTAGACCCACAACAGGAAAATGTATGCTGTTTCAACTCCCTTCAATCCACCAGTCTGAGGACTGGAAACTCAAGGAAAAAGAAAAGGGTTGAATTTTTTTTGTCTCTGTTTGATCACTGCCTGCGAAGCAGTATTTGTCCCATGGCACTATAACCACACTCATTGTAGGACTACTTTAGAAAATGACCGAGACTGTTTATTTAATACTACTATAATGTATAAATGAGTCTATATTACTCACAGTGAACATGTGCTTTGCTGTATTTTACTCTCATGTCAATGCAACCCCATTATTATAAAACAAACTGAGAATTTGACAGACTACTTCAGTCACATCTTGCTCACTGCTCCCACTGTTCGCTGGAACATACACAATGTGCCATTTGTTAAACGAACAAACTCCAGCGGATGATTTTACTTCATTTAACAGCTGAGCGCATCTCAGTGTAACATCAAAGATGTTTTACCTTTTTTCTTTTGACTAACAAACTTGCTGGCTAGCTCATGTAATATTTGTGAAATTATAGTGGATTGTTAGAAATGTATTTAAAACAGTTATAATTCTCTAATATTCAAGCTCTTCAAAAGCCACTGTAGAATCTTATCAGCAAGAACTAAATACTTGAGAAATAAGAGGCACATTCCATATCTGTTGTTTGAACAAAGAAAGGGTGGGGACATTTCGCAACCAATTGCCCATTTAAAATGTTTCCAGATGGAATCACACCTGATGGTTTTACACTGAAGAGTATAAATTACTGCAGTGGAGTATATTTCATAATGGAGCAAAACAAAAGCTACCTAAATATAAGCTTTTGTGACTGGTAATACATTTGGTCATAATATCTTTTCTTTCACGTCAATAAAATATAATTGGGGCACAGCTTGGAGAAGATTTCTTAAGACACAATTTTCTTAACATTTCTTTTAAATTACTCATTGCATTTTTTAGGTTTTTTGCTGCCTGTTTTAGAATTACCGATCTGTTTGTTTTATCACGTCTCAAGGAAACACAAGCATGTACATGTAATAAAACTGTTATGATACTTGTTTGTGCACTTTGCATGCTAGCTGACTAGGCAAGCAATTATGCTAATCTAGCTGCTAAATGTATTTATTACTTGTGCTGGAGTTACAGCCACACCTGTCTGCCCTATCTGCCCATGCATGATACCAAGGCATGGCAGTTCAGGAACAGCAATGTTTCTTCAATCCATGGAAAACTGTCAGAAAGTTCATACATGGCAGACCCTTTTCACTCCAGACATCCCAATCCACAAATATTTGATCTTTAGGTTATTTGATCCACAGATCATTGGGAAGGACTCACTGCTGAGTCATAGACACCATTTTGAAATCTCTGTGACTGCTTTTCAGTCTTTGGTGGATCCAGGGGCTTGTTCTGAGGGAGTCAGAGAAATGGAAGTGGAAAGAAATTCAATCATGTTATCTCTTCCATAGTTGCATGGGAAATTCCACTGTTCTGCCCTTTCTAAAAGGTTCTTCACTTCTTGTGGTAAGAGACAAAGGATCTGCAAAGGGTTGGGAATCATGCTGCCAAGGAGGGCAAAAGTAACTGTTTTCTTCTAATCCTATTCCTCACACAGGTCACACATACCCAACAAGGGTGGAGGGTGGAGGTGCTGGCATATAGAGAAAGAGCAAGTTTTAGGAGAGGTGGTAAATTGTGTTTCCCAAGAGATGCCAAATTGGTTACTTTGCCTAAAAGTCAAGAGGAGGCAAGGACAAGCATTGGGTCTGTAGGCACCTTCCTTGGTAAGCGTCTTGGAGGTACAGTCTAGTCCTAAGGCTCAGTTTTGTCAGGACTGAATTCCACATAAATCTGACTGGTGTTGACCATCGGTGGACACAAGTGGCTCTGTGCTCAAAGCCTGACTCACATCTCTGGAATAATTTCTCAGAAGGCTTTGGGGTGCCAGCCAATGGAAAACAGTAGGCACAGGGATTTAGGTGGAATTTAGGCCAGGAGAATCTGGGACTAAGATCAATATTTAGATTAATTGAAGATGTTATTCACCCCCCTCTCCCCCTCATTTTGGGTAACTGGCAATCAGTCTTTTCTTTCTTTTAGAGGTCTGAACATTTATGCAACCAGGAACAAATCTATCCCAACCTCCTTTAGGCTTTCCACAATTAGTCCTACCAGCTACACTTTGGAGTTGAATCACATACCTTCTAGCAGCGATGCTCAGAGCACAACTGAGTGGCTGTCAGCTGGCCAAGCTTGCACATGCTTTGGAGTGCATCTCTGGTTTCCTAGGGAACCTCGCCCGGGTCCTCCTGCGATGTTCCAAGGCACCCAGGAGACATTTCATTACCGCCACTGCTCATGGGTTTGTACATCCCTAAGTAATCAGCACATCAAAGGTGCATTTGCATTTTTTATTCTTAAGTTTCTAAAGTGGTGAAATGAATTGCTGACCATACAAAGCTGTAAAACTCAAGAGCCTTGCTGGGAAGTTTGAAGTTGAAAGTCTACCTTATTCACCTCGCCTACACTGCCAGTGGGCTACTGACTGGTACTGCTGTTTTCCTTATTACGTTGACCGGCAGGCTACTCTTGCTACCCGTGTCTTTGCTCTGATTTATTTCTCTGCTATTGTTCAGGACTAGTTATTCTTCAAAGATCCAAATCTCTCTCACAGCCCATATTTCTAATGTCATCCTGCAACCATTAACAGCTTACCTCTTACCTTCCGTGGTGGGCCAGCAGGCTGAACTTTTTCCAGGGAGTCTTTAATGTATACACAATATCTTTGCTCAAGAATAGGCTATTTGTTTCTTAAAAGAAAAAGAAGGGGGGAAAAAAGCATTGGGTATTGAGGATATTGGCTAAAATCTTTTTGGTGAGCTTTTCCTTCAAAACAGAAAATACTCTGTAGAGAGCAAATACTTCTGGGGAAAGCAAAGGTTTAATAAGAAAATTTTCAGTCAGTCTACATATGCATTCATTCATCTGTCTCTAGAGACTCTGAGACCCCTGTCACAGATGTAGGCTTGGTATGCACCTTATCTTCTCTTCTCTACACATACTGCTCACAGATGTCTGGATACTGCATTTTCCATGGCAGGCTGAGGCTTTAATGCTTTCCCCTGGAGGAGAGATAAGAGCCAGAACACGTGTAGACTGGATTACATTTTCATTTGTAATCAGCGATGTGTAAAGTTTCTAAAAGTTGTTGACACTTGCTTGATATATTCTATCTCCATTAGAGGGATAGTGGACAGGGATACATGGTCAGATACCATTTTGTTTGCAAAGAGCTTCTCTCCTTTTGCCAACCCAGAACCGTTCTCCATCACTTCTGTCTCATGTAATGAAATACACAGCCTTATCATTTTCCAGTCTTATTCCTCTTTCTTATCATTCATATTTAATGTATTTCTACCTTCTATTTTGTAGCCGTTTACATTTTATTGATTCTTGGGTGCAGTTTACAAGTCAGTGATTTATTATCTTTCACTTCTCTTTGTGCTGACAGGGAACATTGCTATTTTTCTACTTCAGATGTAGCGTAAGGCAAAAATATTTGTGACTGAAACCCATGAAAATGTAAGGTACACATTTAAGCCGTGCTAATTGTTATTACATGGATTTTTAGAAAAAGAGAGAAGGAAATTCATGGTTAAGGGTGACACCCCATTTTCCATGAAACTTGGTATTGCAGCATATGCAATGTATTAGCTGTCCCTGTTTAGAGGGCTGTGCAATGTCTGACATGAGAGAGGACATGAAGGATTCAGGCCAGGTTTTTTAAACTTAAGTGCCAGAAGGTGGGTATCCAAGATTTTTGAGCCAAGGATGAATTCAAGAGCCTCTGAGTTTAAAAATAAGGTACAACGGCATGTGTGCATAAAAATAAAATGTTTAACAAAAACTGCTGCAAAATGAGCCAGAATATCTCCTGCACAGGGTGGGGTCTGAGGCAGCGCTGTGGCCTCTATCACTTTCCAAGCGCAGATGCTGTGGAGGGGTGGGCAAAGGGCAGCAGCATGAATAAAACCACGGGGGGGCACGACATGGGACAGGGACCAGCCGCAGCGGCAGGACACGGCTCCGTTCCCTGCTGATGGCAGCAGCGGGGAGGACTGGCGTTAGAGGTTTGCCACTCCTTCCACACCAGGCATTTCCAGAGCGAGGATCGGATCCTCCTGGGTGCAGTGTCATTTGTCCTGCCCTTTGCTCCTCTCTGCTTTGTAAATGAGGTTTTTTGGGGACGGAATAGGAAAAATAGGCCATGGTACTGCAGCTGTGTTGACAATAACCAGTCCCCTTTCTCTGGCTCACCTGACAAGGCTGGTGCTGTTGAAAATGTCACAGATTGTTGGTGGAGGACCCAGTTCGTGATGAAATGGCTTGGCAGAAATTGCGCCTGGCAAAAGTGACTTATTTGCTTAGGAAAAATAGTCTTTTCCACCCCTCGTGGAAGATGTGTGCCTGCCATTTGTTGGTTTGTCACACAGAGGCTCTAGGTGGGTTCCCGTTGCGCAATCACAAACCAGCAGTTTCTAGGAAGTTTCTCATTTTTCTCTGGCTGGGACGTTGCGACAGCATATTTTTTCCCTGTAGCGGGCCTTGCTATTGCAAGTCAGTTACTTGTTGCTTCACAGCTAAATTGCTGCAACATGCTTGACTTTGGGCTACATCTACAGTCAATCCAGGAGCTGTAGGCAGCTATTCTCTTACTAAACAAGGTATTTTACCAAGAGCAGCAATCTTACAAGTTCAGCTGTTGGTTTTGATGTGAACAGCTTGCCACGGGATTTACTTACCACATCCCTTTTCTGCTGTCGAAGAAAAGGATAGAGCACAGATTGGAGCTCAAGGTAATGGAAGGACACTTTCTGCGAGGAGCTCTCAGCTTCAGCATTTGCTCGAGGCTGTTTGGGGGCCGTGGGGAGGGGGGTGTTAATGATCAGGACAGGCTGCGAGTCTCGTCTGTTTTCCCAAGATTTCAGAAAAGATGGGAGTAGACCTGACAGCTTTCCCCAAATCTGTTGTGTTTGGAAAGATTTTTAATAATGTGACTGAAATACAATCCTGTGATCTCCAGCCACTCATCACACACACTAGTGTGGCTCTCACTGGGATTTCATTCCTAGTCCCCACTACATTGAGTCTACAGGAGGCTCTTCAGGTGCTCTAGGTCTGAGCACATCACAGCATTTGCCTTTTTCTCAGCCTCTCTCGCACATTCCTTGGCCACAGGCTCTCTCTGTCTTTCCCCTAGAAGAAATGGGACTTTGTGTAGAAATCATATGACTCAGGCCCACAGCTGCCCGCCTTGGGCTGCTCAGCAGCTTAAGCAAATTCCTTCCGTGAAGTCCAGTGCTGTGAGTGCTCCGGGGTTCCCAGCTCACCTCTCCAGCCACCCGGGACAGAGGAAACAGAGGCAGATTTTATGACTATTCCTAAATTAAATGAGCACACTTGCCTGGATGGTGTTTCCTACTGCCACAGCCAGAGACAGAATACGAGTCTGGCAAGGTATTTCTTGTGTTCTTAGGTCCTACATCTGGCAAAAGAAATATACTGCTCTAGGAAAAAAAAAAAAACACAATAAGCAGCTCTACATATTTCCCTGTTTAAATTTCCTCACCTCTTGATAGTGTTCTTTGGGCTTAAGTCTAAGGCTTCCTGAGTGCACAGGATCCTCCTCCCTCGCTCCTCCCCACGGAGTTCTTCTGCGTCCCTTTCTCAGCTGGTTCAGCAGCTAAACCAAATCACTCTGCTCTGCCTCTTTCCTGTCGAGTTCCCCCACATCTCCGTAAATCTCTCTAAGTCTCTCGGGCTTTGCAGTATTTAAGATCCCAGGTTAATATCTAATCTCTTTGTCCTGCTTCTGGTGGAAGTCTCCTCTTCCAAACATCCTCCCTACAAAAAACTAGTTTTCCCAAGTCTTGCTGCGCCATCATCCAGCTTGATGACTATATCAAAGGGGAAAAAAAATCTTCGGATGGATGAATTGTCCCTGTACCTGACCTAGAAATCTTAAAACATATTGCCAGTGCTGTATTTCTAACTAGTAGATAAAGGGGGCGGGGGGGGGGAAAGGGCTTTGATGAGTTGTCCAGAACACTGCAATAAAAAGGAACAAACAGAACCCACTAGAGACTGGAATTTGTACACACCATATGCAATTATTTAAAATAAAAAGAAATGTACCTCCTGGTGCAGTAACCTAAAGACCTTGCCCAAATCCTGCCATTGTTTTTACACTCTGAACTGACAGCTGTTGAAAGTCAATATTGGTCTAGTTCTAGAAAGGAAAGGAATCTTTTGGTCATTCAACAACACCCAGTTAAATTCAATACATTTAGCTACAAACACTTTAAGTAGGGCCCATGTGTCTGTTTGTTCAGGCCCTCTTGGACAGCAGGAAAAATGTGGATTTTAGAGCTAGATGGGGGAAAAAAAATAGAAGACTCCTTAGGGCATCTCAAGAAGGAAAAAAAAAAAAGAAGAAAATAAATTCAAGGCACTGCTGCTCTGTTGCTGAATGAGGTCACACTTCATGCTGAATGTGGATAAAAGACAAGACAATTTCCCACTTCCCATTTCTGTTCTGTATTGCCAGGTTAATTGTTGTCATTGTATTCCCCACAAGAGAAGCCTCAGCAGCGGTGCCAAATAAACCAGATTAGTGTTCAGGGGCATTTGCTGGAAGTGATGCCAAATCCATTCTTGATCCTAATTATATGAAATATGCTCCAATAATTTTCCACAAGGTGAATAAAAATAATGCCAGAACTGCCGCTTTCACTAAAGCTCAATTAGGAGGCATTCACTAATCCCAAGACATATCATAGCTTCTTCTGTGCAATTATATTCTCCTTTTTATAAACTGATGTTTACCTAGAGAAGATGAATATCCTAATTCCTGGCACCAATACAAGACTGATATCGGGAGAGGAAAACATAGACAAGACCTGGCCCATATCCCAACGTTAGGCAAACCGACCTTTGGTTTCGATCTCCGCAGACAAGCTGTTGCGTCTGTACAATTTCAAGCAGCACACATAGGAGATAGATACACGCTTGAATACAATGCTCATTCCTGAATCTAAAAGAAGAAATGAAAAGCCACTTAACTTAGAAAATAAAATCAGATTAAACAAATTATCCTTTGTTAGTCACAGAACATTTCCCGTGGTGTACAATACCTTGTTCTGCAATGAATTTCTGATTTCATGACTGATTTGCAGCAGCTGACTAAGAAAGAGGTACGTGTCAAAAACAGGCACTCACTACCAGCAGTTGCAAATTCGGACTTTTGTTCAAACTATTGAAAATTCATTGTAAAATCGACAAGCGTTCTCCTAGCATGTAAGCACAATGAAATATGTTTTGATTGCATTTGGAAAATTAAATAAATAAATTCCTTTACAGCTGGAGTTGAAACAGGATGGACAAACACATTTACCAAAACTATATGATAACAAATTATGTTCATAGTCTATAGCTGGCTTACATAATAGTATCATCTTTCAGGATTCTTAAAGCACAGAACATCTTTGTTTTCCATTTACAAAAAAAACCCAGCTTTCTCAATTTAGAGAATTTTACTAATACGTGACCTTCCTGTTCTTTCTTCATGCCTTTGCTTTTGTGGAAAGTCTCACAAACACCAAAGATAATATTACAGAAATGGATGTTATGTTTCATTACTTCATTTACCTCTTCCCATTTTTGAAGTTTCTTCCACTCCTAAAACTGCTGGAGAGACCATATTTATTGATTGTCTGATACAGAATCATAGAATTATAGAATATCTCAAGTGGGAAGGGACACATAAAGATCATCGAGTCCAACTCCCTGCTCCTCACAGGAACACCTAAAATTAAACCGTATGACTAAGAGCATCGTCCAGATGCTCCCTGAACTCTGACAGGCTTGGTGCCATGACCACTTCCCTGGGGAGCCTGTTCCAGTGACCGACCACCCTCTCAGCGAACAACCTTTTCCTAATGTCCAATCTGAGCTTCCCCGATGCAGCTTCATACCATATGTGTGCTAGCCCAAGCTCTGACTAATTTGTGGGATCACGTAATGGTTAGTGTATGACAGAGTGAAACCTGGCATTTAAAGAAGACAACAAAATTGTTCAGGTGAGTTAGTGACTTCATGGTCAATGCATTCATATGCTTATGGCGTACTCCGCTGCTGTCAGAATTGATCTCTCAACTTTGGCTGATAGTCGCAATGGTATCTCCATAGCTCCGTCCTCCCCAGTGGGATAACAGAGTACGTTGGGATTAAGAAAAAAGCAGATACTCATCTCCGTTCTCTCCACGTACGCTGAATTCTGACTATCCTCCCCCAGCCCTCTCGCAGGATTTGGCTGAGCAGATGATGCACAATAGCTCGCACCCATTCAAGCTGAAGTGCTCGAGCAGGCTATTGTTTTCCCCTTGGCAAAAATCCAAAAAAGATTTCATTAGCGGTTGCTTATCAGGAATAGGGACAGGAAATTGTTGCGTCTCTGCTTGGAGGCCGGTCCCTAAAATCCAACATGACAGGCAAGCCCTTATACAAACACTGCAGAGGTTTACAGCTGCGGTGTTTCCTGATATTCAAAGTGTAAAGGCTTTCTCGATTGGTGCTGCTGGATGGCGTAATGGGTTTTGTTCCATTGACTACATTATCTCCTCATACAAACTAGTACCCTTTTCTCCAGGAGTGCTGGAAACTCGCCAGCAACTCGGCAAAGCTAAAGAGGTGATAAAAGAGGGTTTAAAAGGTCTCCTGGGTGAAGTCTGAAGGAGATGCACGAGAAAGCTAGAGCATGAGGGGAAGGGGCCGAACTGGGCTCTAGATCAAGGGATGCAGATCTCACAGCAGACACCCCTTGAACTGCCCGTTTGCCTTCCTTGCCACAGGTGGATGCCCAGGGGCTTCTAAAGCAGGACAGAGTTAGATGGAGGGAAGCTGCATTTCAGAAAGGGCTTGGAGTTTGGGGAGCTCTTTTGTTTGTTTGCTTGCTTTTAATGAGCTGTTTTAGTATGTTGCGTAAAATCTAGCTGTGTCGCTGTATTTCCTCAGTTTTTCTCACAAAATGTTAACTGGAACGTGGGAGATAGGGGATATTTATAATCTCTGGGCTGAGTCTGAGGAATCAATACTAGATCGTGAGGGAAATGCAGGTTTCAGGGAGGAAGCTGACAGAGAGAGGATCTGGGGGGAGGCCATATGATCAACGGGCTGTACCTCCCTTCTACCTGGAAATTCACTGCTGGGACCCCTGATACATAATAATCCAGTGCATGTCCAAGGCAGGTATGTCCCTAGTTGCTATCCCAGCCCCTGTTTTAATTTTTCGATAGAAGACATCAGCATACAGAAGAAGGCCAGTGGTGAAAACAGGTCAGTGGAAATCTAACCTTGGAAACAGGTCCATGGCAATCTAGCAGCAAGCCTCAACCAGGGTTTCATGCGTTGAGAAATGTTCACCATGGGTTAAATCTTGCATCCCATCAATATTCTGTTCAGTTAGTTAATGATGGTAAAGCTGTTCCTGGGATCTGAAAACCGTACATGCATAAAAAGCAGTATCAATATGCTGCGTGATGATATTAATGGAGCTGGCCAAGCGGCGTTGTGTGCCTCTGCGAATTGCATGATGTAACTTGCCTGTGCTGACGGAGTTTCCTGGAGGCTATGCTAGAATCAGGGTAAGAAAATTTATGCTGGCATGAGACGAAGCAGTTGCAATAAGCATGTTCTCCATTGGAGCAAATGCAGGTGATTAATAGAGCTGCAAAGTGACCTGGGACGAGGAGACTTGTCTCTTTCCAGTGCCAGGAATGAACATTTTCTAGTTGCTGAGATGGAGTGTATATGTCAATTAGTTACCATTTTTCAATTAATTGTTACTGCAGCATACCTTTCTCTAAAGAAATTTTTGAGCAATACAACCAGAACTCAAACTGGATCTGTCACAGCTGAGAGGGTAACTGATTGCATTTGCAATTCCTACTTCCCAGATGTCCCACATTTCTTCAGGTAATGGACAGAAGCACAAAAAAGGTAATTCAAGATAGACATCTCTGTTCCCAGGTCTCATTGACTGACTTTCGGCTTTCTTCCCATTTTGTCAAATTTGCTCAGTGTGATGCTGATGGGTTTGTTAGCCAGTGGTCTCAGCAGAGCTTGAAAAAACCTGAATGTTTGCATGGGCTGTGTATTTGCAGTGTGATGGGAAGTAATGGAGGCTGCCTTTACAAAGACTTCAGTGGTCACTGGTTGTGATTAAAACACTCCTAATGAGCAGCTCTTGCAGGCCCATTAGAGAAATGGCCTGCCAAGAGTAAGCTGCCTTTTCGTGTTGCAATCACTGTATTCATTTTCCTATCCAGAAAACAGCGCTTTATTTCTCCCTTCAACAGATGAAACCTCAGCTTGGACGTTCTATCATATAAATGCAATATTATTAATTTCTGTAAAGACACTTTCTCCCTGGAACTTTTTGAGCTACAAAGGCGCTCAGTGGGCCAAAATCACACTGTCTTATTGTGCTGTGTCCTATAGACTCACAGCCCTACTCACAGCACCAGAATTTAGCTTTCCGTACCTTATTCTATTTACCTGGGCACCCATGTAAAAAGTGGGAGCAAATAACTAATAGACTGAAGTTCCTTGCAGGATACCTGGTAGAAATAACATTTACCTTCTTCTAATAAGCAGCAAAAGTTGTTGGAAGAAAATTAAAGCCTGAAGCGCTCATGGTTTGGTTGTTGCTGTTTCAAACTATTTTTGAATCTCCACTAGCCTTGGAAGCCTTCTCAGAGGAACGATCGCCTAAATTAGAATATCTATTTCACATGGAATATTGGGAAAGGAGAGGAAGGGTTATATTAGCTATTTCATTAGAACTAACTCTCAGGGTCTGTATCCCAGCCTGCAGCAGAAATGTCAAGAGGAGCAGCTGCTACAGCACACCAGCCAGCAGAATATTTCTATCTCTGAACAAGGCAAAGCGGGGGGGCGGGCGGGGGGAAGCTGAGTGAATTGCATAAGAAGTGAGTGTTGTAAAGTAACGATGGAGGACTGTATGTCAGCAGAGATTGAGCCGAACCCTTTATCTGTCCATTTCCAGAGATTAAGCGCCGTTTTCTTTGTGAAACGTGCAGACCTTTGATAGTGCAAATGTGCCATTGCTTTTGGGCTTTATTGTGGTTCCAGCAGAGTACACTGTCTGCATCAACCCTTTTTAACACAAGTCATTATTGGCACGGCTTTTTTTACTTCTCTATCTTCACTAGATGCCAAATAAGCAAACCTCTTAACCTATTATGCTATTTAGTGTTACCAAACAAAAAACTCTCACCAGCATAAAAGTAGAGCAACCGAACTGAAAAGAAGGAGGACAGTCTTTCATGGGTCATTTCTTACACTTCAGTCTCACAACAGCTCCCTGACTAGGTGGGCCATCAGCAATGTCATTAGGATTTATCTTTTCTGTCATATATTTCTTTGCCTGCATAAAGACAGATTCCAGGTCTTCTGGGAACTATTTTGCCTAGTATTTCTTCAAATATTGCTTAACACTAACACATTGTACTCGTAAAGTATGTGGAAGGGCTGGGTTGTTGCTATGCCTTTTTAGTTGATGTCAGCATGTTGGACTGATGTCTCACTGTGAAGCTGTCATGGTAATATGCCAGGCTTTGAAAAAAAAATTAAGAAGAAAAACATTGGCACTTAAAAAGGCATGCAACGCATATAGCAAACCATGGTGCATACTCACTGCCAATACATACTTTGTTTCATCCCAGTGTCTTTCCCCCAGACTTGTAGAAGGATTCGTTAATAAACACCATCCAAAGGGGAGAAAGTAGAGCAGTATGTGGCTTTGGGTATTTTCGCAAACTTCCACGTGACTGAGCTACTGCTTTTTGCCAAGCTAGGTTGTGGGTGCATGTCTTCTTTTGGCTGACTTAAGAGGTCACCACCTGTAGCTCCTCGTTACTCCCCACATCTCCTCTACCCAGCCTAGTCTGCCTGCTGAGTTGGTTGTCTGGGCATTTCATAACCTCTTTGGGCCCATTTACACTGATTAGTCTAGTCCCTTTGGTGGAAGAGCTTGGCAACTGTTTGCCTGAGCACTGTACTGAGAGGTGTGAAGGAAGAGTGGACACCAGCAGGGAGGCTGTGGCAGAGCTGGGGCTGATAATTTTTTCCTTCATCTCAGCTGTGATAGTAAGAGGTGGCATGGGTGCAGTCTTGCTTCTGAGCTGAGCCATGCTCAGCTGCTACACCATTGCAGTTGAGAAGCAGAACATTAGCAGAGGGTCATAATTGCTATGGGCTAAAACTGTACCCGTAGCCATTTACCACAGCTCAGGCTAGCTCATGGTGACTCGGTCACGATCAGATGATCTTACCTACTGGTTTTCATTTCCTATTAGGTCTCAGGCTGCTTTCTAGGTACACTGGCCCCTGCCTATTCCGTTTGTATTAAATATCCTTACTGGGCTGCCAGGAATCCAGCATTACCCTTCTAATGTGCAAGAGCAACATTGAGCAGGGACTTCTCATTTTACAGAGTGAATTTGCTTAGACTAAGAATTCATATCTCAATTCTGTACTACATCCAACGTCACAGCGAGCCTTCCCGGCGGCACGTGGCTATCACTCTGTGTAAAGGCCTGGTGATTCATGGTTGGGTGACTGTAGAAAGGCTTTTATTTTTTATCTAAATTGGAGATACCCGTAATATATCTTCTCTGACCAATAAATGGATTACTTTATATTCAGTACAAATATAGAACTGGGAGGGACACCTGGGCTCTTTGGTTCTGGTTCCACACAGTCTTGGGCAACCAGGTGACAGACATTTATGGTCCAGAAAGGTCCATAGGGCATTCACTTTTCCTATGCATTATCTGCCTTTTGTATAGATCAAATTGTTTGTTACTGTAAAATGACTTCCTAAATAGATATTAAGGCTTAGAGATGACAATCATTTAGCCTGACTTCCTCATAATGCTCATCCTAATGCTCATTCCTGCAGTGGAGGAAATTAATCTCTGCTATTAATATTGTCTATTAAAGCTAGAATTCAGATCGGTCCATTTGCAGTCCTTATTAAATAAGGACCCCTGCTGGTCCTTATTAGATAGATGAAGGACCAGAGTGAAGTTCCTTGTTACTTAAATGAAACCCATGTTTAGCAAAGCTGTTAAATCACAGCTGAAGGCAGACATCTTGATGAATAAATCAGCATTCATGAATAAATAATTGACATGAGTGCTAAAATGGGATTCTTGTTTTCATGCTGTTTCTGTCCTTGGCCAAAAATTGAGACAGTCTGCGTGAGTGGCAGTGGTGGCCCTTGTGGTGGAGACAAGTAAGGACAGGTTTCCAAAGGTGTAGATATGATTCCGGTAGGACCATCAGAAGCATCTCAGCCTGTTGGAGTCTCCAGCCCCTTTGGTTTCAATGGTTCTGATGAGTTAGGGAGCTGGAATGAGCCTTACTAGCACATTTCCCATAGGACATCAAATAACGTGAGTCAGTGCTGCTCTGGGAGAAATTCGCACTTTGATCTAACAGTTAAAGGCTCACTGTCCCATTACCAGTTGGTTGAAGATGGCTGCCTTTCCCTGTAATTGTGCTGGTTATTCACACCAGTGGAGCTTTCATCAGCTACCCACTTCCCAGGGACAATTAGTTCCCACTTCGCATTACCAACCTTAAGTAGGTTATGAGTCCTGCAGCATTTTGTGTACAAGGACATGAAAAGTTTCAAGAAGAACAATGCCTATAGAAGAATCTTTGTGGTTCTGTGAGCGTAGTGGCTGCATTCTGCCTGAGAGAGGGGAGGAATCGCATCCAGTGCTCATCTCGCACAAAGCCGACTCTGGTATTTTTTGTCTCCTGCCTAAGTGCTACACGGGACCTGTAAGAACCATTCCAGCGTGCCATCTTATTTTGCTAAATATTTAAAATACTTGTGGTTATGGGGAAATGCCAATTCTGAAATCTGCCACTTTAATAATACAAGTGGTTTTCAGATGCTGGGGATAAGGATGCAGCTGCTGCAAGAGCCCAGAGTGCTGGTATTCTTAAGAACTGCAGCCAGGCACTTACAATGCACTTGTGTCTTAAAGCCACAGCAAAGGGCAGGAGCCGGTGCCACCCGGGGAATCAAAGGCTGCCATACGTGCCTGCGCAGAGCAGGCAGGCAGAGCCTCTGGAATACCCCCAGTATCAAAACAGGGCTCAGATGGGACTCAAGTGGTGCCAAGTTCTTGTTATCGTTGCTGTGGTTTTCTCCTGCTCACCTCACGCAATGCTTTTGATAAACGTTGGTGCCATTTGCTGTGTGTGAAGGGCCAGCACATGGCATAATACACAATCGTCTGCAAAGAGCCATCAATTTGCTAAAGAATGATGTGAGGGATTCCCCATGGGTTTTTTTGGAGCCCCCTCCTCCAATTTTTCTGTGGTGAAAATCATAGCATTTGACAGTCATCAGAGTCCTGGTTGCAGTAAGGCGGCTGTTACGATCTGAATAAAGAGAGAATACATTGAAATTTGGGGATTGTTGCTTTTGTGTATGTTGATACAAGTAAAGGAGAAAGGTGATATTTGCACTAGGGATGTCAGAGGAAACTCAGTAGTTCTGGAAAGGATGGAAATACATATCTGAAGAGCATGAAACAGAGCTTGCAGTGCTAGTGCACTTGCAGAGAGAAAAAGCAGGATGGTGTCTTATTGCAGGCTGTTTTGGGGTTATGTCTCTAGTCACATGAGCTCCTCACCTAGCATAAATTGACCCAACTCCAACTGAGTCAGTGGAGCTATGCTGATTTACACACACCAGAGGTGTGCTTTGGATTTGTGCACTATAAGGCTAGCCTCAATTTCACTGGCTCATAACTTCATGAAGTTACCAAAATAGCGAACAAATATTTGCATATTATAAAACCAACAGGTATGTTCTGGAAACAGAGGCATTCTTGGAGTCCTGGGGCACGCATCTGCCCAAGCATGTAGCAAGCCACCTGTATGAGGCATATAAAAGCCACTCGCTAGCATCAGACTGTGAAATACATTAAATAGATCTCATCGTATCATGGCATGTAAAAGGAGTGAGTACACAGCATGAGACTCAAGAGAAGTTACATAAAATTTATAAGAACTTTTCTAAAAATGTTCAGGTGAGACAGGGAGCTAGAAATTTGCACCCGGACCCAGACTGCCGAAGCTAGCAGTGACCTTGCTCCGTGGCCTCCATCATCCTACAGCCTCTTCTTCTTCACAACTATTGCAGCAGCAGAACTTCCCTTGACAGCTTCTGATTCCCCCACGAAATCTTGTTGTCTCTTGCCAAGTGTCCCTGTTTTATTTTGGGCATGAAGCACCTCCCTGGGACAGAACCTGTTATTTGGTAGTTACAGTGTGTATCTAGGATGCACATATTTCTACGCTCTTAGAAGAGGAAATCATGCCTGGGATTCCCACATTGTGGATTAAGCTTCTTGCTGTAAAAGGGGTGGAGAAGCAGAGTAAGGATAAATTGTTTTACCTATTTCATGTTTTTCGGGGGGAATTAATTGGGTAGGTGTGTGGTGAGAACACTGCCTAGATGAGGTTTAACAGATGACCCGGGCAGAGGAGCCCCTAATTTTGAACCTCATGAGCCCTCCTGTCCTTAGCTATGCAGCACCACGAAAACTGTGAACCCACGGGCCAATGTATCAGTGTCTGCTTTTATATATCTTCAGCTCTGGGTTTGCTGTAGATGACACTATACATGTGAATGTGGGACCATTAGAAGATATTTGACTTTGTCATGCTCTGTTCCTAAGTGATGCTAAAGCTGGCTGCAGGCTTGCCAGATCCTGTTAGCTTAGAGGCCCACGCCAGCTGTGCCAGGCTCAGTGAGGCTGGTTTAGACCTTCTTCAACCTTAAGAAGCCACGTTTACTGGAGAAGTCTTGTGGAGTCTGTACTCCCTACTAGTGCTCCTGGTTAGCCTTTTAAAGGGCTTTTTCTCTTGGGTGTCTCAGCTGGAAATGATGTTGTTTTGAAGCTGCTCATAGGACTTCTTATAACTTTCTTCAGTTGCTCCAGGATTTTAAAGTTGTGATGTATATTTTTCCCTTACCCATTTATTGCTCTGAAGGTTTTTTTGGGGTTCCCTCCCCCCTCCTTCATGGTAACTGCATCTCTGACCTACAGATGAGACATTCTGGACTCTTGTACACTAGTTTTCAAGGCAGTGATGATATCTGACAAAAGCTAGAGAAGTCCAGGACAAAAGATACAGTGACATTTTTGCAGTCACCCAAAAAAAAGCCGGTATTTTGCAGTGGAGTCCCAAAGGAAGATCGTGCTCGTCCAAAAAATTCTTGCAGGAAATGCTATTGTTCCCCGCAAACTTAAAAAGGGAGAAAAATCTCCCTGCTTTTATTAATGTACACACACCCTGGTTCCTCAGTGATTGGTAACAGCAGATAATGAGGCTGCAGAATGGCATTTGTTTAATAGAAAGGTAGGCTAAAGTGGAATCGGAGCTCACCTGAATCAGCTCCGCGCAACTCCCTCTGACCCAGCTCAGAGGCTGAAGTGCTGGAGGAGTGCAGGATGCTGTGCACGGCAGGTAATACGTTTTGCTCAAGTAATCTCCCTGCCCCGAGCATTTTCGGGAGCACACATCCACAGCTGATTTCAGAATCTAGTATATAAAGCCTATGGCTGGATAGGTTTTTCCTTGAAATGTTTAAAAAATGTTTTGGAATTTTTTTTTACATATTCTGACATTTTAACATATTCTAGTCAAAACTGTGCTTTTATAAAACATTTCTAAGGCTTTTTTCCAAGATTTCCATTGACTGCAGCAGGCTTTGGCACGGACTCTAACTGTACAAAACCTAGGACTATAAATATAGATTCCCAAGGACTTGACTGGAGGGAGTGACAGATGTATAGCTTGACTCTGAGATCTGCCAGGGCAACATTTTCCAGAAGCAAAAAATGAGAATCATCTGTGTTAAATTTATCCACACTTGGACTTCTTTAGTACGTGCAGGAGGAAATCGCTAGGGAGCGGATGACTTTTTAATCTGCCAGTAGTGTAAAGTTTGTGCGCTGTCTTTGCGGCGATACTGTTTATTACGTTCCTTGGGTAAATTTTACCTCTGATGCAAGGTATATAAAACATCTTCACAAAGTAGAAGGGAGGATCAATAGCATATGGTGAATAACTCTCTCTTCAGCGCCTGCTCGAACTGTTGCTGTATGCTCTTGTGACACAGTTTAGCTCTCGGATCCATATGGCCGGTCGTGCTGTCGATGATACGCGCTCCCTGAGGAACTGATCCAGACCCCAGTGAAATCAATAGAAAAGCTCCTCTCGACCCCAGTGGCTTTGGAACCAGACTGAAATGCATTGATCTCCCATTGACGTCCCACCGCCTACCAGAGACTTTCTTGCTCTTGCAACTGGAGAGGAATCTTTTGTTTGGTCTGGCTAACAGTTTGAGAGCAGGGTTGTATTTTTTCCTCTGTTTCTAGTGACCTTTGGGGCTGGAAGTGCATTTTGGATGCGAGCTCTCGGGTAGCAGCGTGCTGTGTTTGCTCCTGCCGTGGCAGGGACGGAAACGTGTGTTTAGAGGGAAGTTCTGATTAAGATCATCAAAGCGTTTCCTTTCTTCAACTCACACAGACCTGCACAATGCAAGTGCTGCAAGCCAAAAAGCATGATTCAATGCTTTAATCATTAGGAGAGGTGATGGGGATAGAAAGGAATCACTTGTTTTTCAAGGCATACTGGGAGGGAGATGCTCCCTACCAGCCTCGTTGGCATAGCCTTTCTGCCAGCGCCCAGCCATGCCCTTCACCAGAGACGGGATACAGGGGGAGCAGGACCTTGGCTTGACCCAGTACTGATGCACTTATGCTTTTGTCGGTGGTTTGCAGCGATGAGCACAGGAGGCAGTTTGAGCCGACTGGCTGGAGCGCGGGGCTGAGTAATTCATGCGTTCGCAGCACGGGTTAGCAGGAAGGCCCTGGGCAAATCTCGCCATCGCGCCTCCTCTCAGTTTTCCCATCTGTCAGAGGGAATAGTAGCACTGACCCTGCCTGCCTTGCAGGGGTACCCTTGCGGGGCCTGAGTTGTTTAGGAGGGGACAGGCCTGCCACTGGTTCCAGCACGGTTGCCTGGTGGTTACTGAGAAGAGACCATGGCCGGCCGATGGTAACAGGCTTTGAAGATTAAAAGGGCCAGTGCTAACTGATTAAATGACAGGGGTTGATATACCTTTGCCAAACCTGTACTTTAGTGCTTCCCAACAAGCAAGGGAAAGCGAACACCTCTCTGGAAGGTCCAAGCTCGATTCCCTCCTCCCCCATCCCCGAACCGGCTCTTTTCTTCTGCACTGGTGGGAGGGAGAGGCTGGAGGCTGGCGGCGGCCGGCCGGCTGGGAGTTGTTCCAGCAGCAGGGAGCACTCAGCTGGCAGCACACTGACAGTTCGGAGCTGGAGGACCGTCCCCCGGGGACCACTGCCAGATGGCTGGGATGAGAGTATCCCTCGGGCAGTTTTAGCCCCTGCCGGAGCGGTGGAGGGAGCTGGGGCTGGAGCTGAGTGGAACAAAGATGCTTTGCATCGGTTTAGTTGGGAGGGCTTCAGGACAGTAGGGAATGTCACCCACTATGTTTTTGTGGCTGTTAGATAGGCTGAGATAAGGGAATAGCTGCCCAGGCAGAGAAAGGACCATTGGCGTCGGATACGGCGTGAATACTGAGTTTGAACTACTGCGTGTGCAAATGTTATTCTTGGCTCGGTGATGATTTGCCCTAGAATGCATCACAGCGAAGCCATTTTTAAAAGCACTGGAGATTCATTTACCAAGCGTAAGTGTGGTCTAATGAAAAGGTACATGCTGAAATGTCTCCTCCACCAGCCTCCACGGTGCTGCTATTCATGGTTTTACATGGAGGGAGAAGTTGCTGTGCTATTCTCTGCTCCTTCTCTGCTGGGAGTTAGCCTCGATTTGCTGGACCTTTGTACGAGGAGGGTGATGGAGCTCTCTGCACGGCCAGCCAGGGCCTCACCCCTGCCTTTCCCCTACCTTGGCCCTGCTGGCTCTGGGCTCCAGCGTCAGTTCATTGCTCCCATACTCAAAAGCCACATCCCACAAAAGATGTCCTCTCTTACAACGCTGCCTGCAGACGTACTTTCCCTAGAGGTGAAGGCAGCTGCCCAGTTGCTGTGGTGAAGCTCGGTGCTCAACCTGGTGCAAGGGTCTGTCTCCCAGGCAGCTACAATCTAAAGAGGTGAGCGAAACATTTTGGACACCTACCTATGTGATGGGTGGCCAGAAGCAAAGGGCTGGTTTTGGGACTGAGGCCCCAGGTTGGCATCCAGAAATTGTTCTGCTGCAGCCTTGCTCCGTAGTGTCAAGCACGCTGTTTACTCGGCGAGCTTCCTCTGCCCATCTGCTGTGGCACAGGGGGTGGAGAAGGAGAAATCTGCTGCTGAAACTCTGGGCTCCCGCACAGGGTCGCAATTTTCAGATATGTATGGTGTGATGTGATGATGAGTATGGACCTGCTAGTGGAGGGAGGAAGGGGACTAACAGGGCTGAAGCCTTACCCCTCCCGATGCTGTGCATATGTTTCTGAATCCCATGACACCATCACGGCCGTCTAGTTTGTGACAGCTCAGTCACAGCTACGACCACCGTGTTGGGGACTATTAAGTTTCTGGACAGAGAGAGACGAGAAGATGGGCTTAAGGAAAATGTCACAGTTCTTGGCAAAATACCCTGACCTTTTATAGCCAACGCTGATGTGGTGAGTGAAAAAATTGCTTCACTGGAGAAATATGAGTTTTAGGGAGGGGTTTAGGAGAGCTGTCAGAAGCAGCCTTCCACAGAGAAGAAAAATAGGGCTTCCAGATACGAAAGGCACAAAGAAGAGCATAGGATAACGAAGGGATGCGATGGCTGGGCAAGGGATTTTGCAGGGTAAGGAGAGCTTAAGGCGCTGGCAAGGTGGAAGGGTTGAAGAGTACAACTTATTCCACGATGGATGTGTTCAGACCCCGTTGTAGTGCCTCATACAGTCTGGGTATCAGTGTACCGAGGGCTTGCAGCTACTCGGGGAAAATAAGTGCTGCATAAATGTAGGATCATTATTCACTCAGCATGTCGACTTGTTTAAATTTCTGTGAGGAGAGCAAGTATATTATGGTATTGTTATCCTATGCGGAGAGTTGTTCATTTTTAATTATAGTTCGTGAGAAATACAGACTCTAACAATGCGTCGTCTGTTCAAACAGATATATACATCTTAGGGAAAAAATATAATAGTGCCATTAAATACTGTTCTTATAAAGTGTTAGAACAAAGCACGTGTGCATGTCTCCTCATATCCAGCAATAAAATAAATGTAGATGACTAAACATAGAAATGTATCGTACAAATATGTGTAGCAGCTAACCGTGAGTCAACGGGACTGATCTGTGCAAATCCCTCAGGTATCTGTACGTAAATAGCTACACCCACACCCCAGGGGTGACATTCATGAAAAAGGGAATGTCTCATATTTCCTCATTTGCTTCCTCGTTCCTCAGAAATCACTATTCTTGCATTTGGCAAGAGACAATTTAGGGATAAACTGGGAGCCAAAAACCCAACGTGATTCGGGGGGGCTCTTCCTGCCCACCGTGGATGTTATTCACATCACCTCGCTGCTGACTGCTGAGAACTGCAGAAAATGAAGTGTTGCCATCATCCTTTGTCCTGCAGGCAGCAATTTTCTGCTTGCCTGTGGGAAATAATCCTCTTTTAATTTAATTATTCATTTTTCAATTATTTAATGCAGTACTCAGGGATAGCAGCAAGGCTTTTGGTTAGTTTTCAAATCGCTGCCACCTCAGACAGCAGAGCACTGGGATCCAGCTCCCTGGGAGAAGGGATTCGTTGTCTTTGAGCCTCTGCTTTCATTAGGAGGGATATGCCGTCTCCTTTCTCTGGCACATCCCTTGGGAAGTTTCCATGTATTCTGCCAACCTGCACAAGTCCCACAGAGGCTTGATCCTGCCTGGCTAAAGTCGATGGCTCTGGACAAGGACAGCTGAATGGGGCACCATCAGGAGTCCGTCAGTGTTTCTCCTCTTGCCAGCAGAGAGGCTCCTTGGAGAGCCCCGTGAGCACCCTCCCTGCTGCCAGCACCTGTGCTGTGCTTTAACATTTGCTAGCGCAGGAAAAGCAAATGCTGGCCCTCCGTGGAGGCACTTTACATTGCTGGGCCCTCGAGCTGGCACAAGGATCGCTTCTTGTATGGCTAGGGTCTTCACTAAGGCTGATTTTCCACTCTGAGGTGTATCCATGTTAGGTCCTGAATGGCATCGGCTCTGATTTGAGGGGCAGGAGGCAGCCCTAAAAGATTACTGCATCAAATAAAAAAGATGTTCATACAGCATTGAGTAGGAAGAAGTTTAAAAGAAAAGAGGTCAGTTCTGCTGTCACTTGCGGGTTTTTGATAGATGTAACTCCATTCATTTCTGTGTAGCTAATTTTGTTTTATGCCAGCATAAGTGAGAGCAGAGTCAGGCCTTCCTCCTGCAGCAGCTAAAGTGAAAAACATTTCTATTTTTAAAGCTGAAAGCATTTCTTACTTTTATTTATCATGTGTCACTTTGTTGGCAGTGATGGTGTAAATGGCACATAAAAGTTTAACGAGCTATTTATGGTACTGCTTATGACCCTAATGCTCGCCATCACAACAGTCACCAGGCATTGCTTGGGCAGCAGAACCAAGGATGCCTGGGTTCCTGGGCAAAGATAAGGCTGCTGGTGTTCACCTCTTCCACCCTAAAGCCACTAAAAGGGTCTCTTTCTTCTTTCTGGATGTCTGGTTTTGCACTGCTTCTGGATGCTTAATATCTCTAAGCTCTCTAGACCTCTGTAAAATTTGGTCAAAACTGGGCAAAGGATTCAAAAGCTGTTACAGGAGTAAGAGGGGAAGAACAGGGAGGAGAAATGGAGAGGTTGCCCGAATCTCTATTTCCCCAGTAAATGCAACTTAAAAAGGGGGCAGGTGTTTGGTGGGACAGTCTGCAGGGCAAGTCCTGGCTCCAATAAAAACCTCCCCATGTGTGGAAACCTGCGGAGACATCACCCAGGCTGGTAGACAGTTGTCTGAAAAAGAGGGGGAAGAGCAGAGGAGCTCCTAGCAGCTTCTCGCCGTGCCTCCAAGGCCTGGGTTGCTCTCCTTGAACAGCACACCCCTCGCCATGCCAGCATGGGATGAAGAGCTGCCTTTATTTTGTCTTCATTCACCTTTGTAATGCCTCGCTTGCAACACAGGAAAGCAGGACTGAGGCCAGGAGCCAGGGCTGCTGATTCTGGCCTCCCTTTTGCAGGTGGGGACAGTGCAAGGATGGCGGGAGATAAGCAATGCAGAACAGGCTTGTGGCTGACCCTCCGTCCTCAGGGGTGACGGTGGACTCTTCCCTGGTGAATTTGCAGGCTTATTGGAATACAAGATTATACTTCTTCCCCTCTGTGTTGTAGTAAATCCATGGGTAACGTGTCTCACAGAGGCATTTTGTCCCCTCACAGGAAGAAATTTCCCTCCAGCTAGGAAATTTATTCCCTGTAAAATTGAACAGGAGAATAAGATTTCCAGAGAGAGCCTGCAGCTGTAATAAAGGATTATTGCCAATTTCTTAGGCTGCGCACACAGATCTGTGCACTCAGGTAGCAAATTTTGTACATCCAAAACTCCATGACTGGGGGTACACAAATGTCAGGGTGCCAAGCCCTCACTGAGCAATGACTGGTGGCTTCAAGGATGCTCGTCTCCAGATGAACGTTTCCTTAGAGGTCCTGTGGGACTTTGTCACGCTGACTAATGAAGCAAGTCAGTGGTACGACATTAACCTCAGACCATTGCGTTGTTCCCCAGATTTCCTAGGAGGCCAGTGGCCAAACAGCTTGCTTCCCCATCTGCAAGGCAGAGAGAGGGGGCCCTTTTTATTCTCCTTCACAGGGGGGTTGTTACACCGATTGCATTAAAGATTGCAAGGCGCTCCAAGTGCTAGGGGAGCCATACGAGTACCACAGGCTGAGATAAATATAAAATGCTATAATTTAAAAGCTTTTGTCTTTCAGTTGCTAATGGCTTAATTAAACAATAACATTTAACAGATGTGCTTTTTCTCCTCCAATAATTCACTCCATCTGTGTCAACATAACTAGGCCCAAATTAGTGCATCAAAACGTAGATGTTAATGTCTTATTTCAGTTTTTATGTATTAATGTACATTTACATATATATTGTTTCATCTTGTGATGAGATGAATGCTTCCTTAGAAGGAGGTATTGCACACTATGGAGTTTGAAGAACCTCTCTTAGTTTGTAGAGTAAGAACAAAAAAGCAAAAATCCAGAGACATGCAAATACTGGTACCTTGAAATGAAGAGAAAATTGGGCTCATGTATATTAAGGGTGTTACATATTGAACTACAGGATCTGTGACTCTGTGCTCTTCAGGATAGTGAATATTTTGTGACCTTTTGCTTGTTTCCAAAGCAATTTTTCTCCTAACTTTACATGCTGAGCAAAAAAGCTTGCCTTGCTGTGTGTGAAGCAGATGACCGTCTGAATCCCTGGGTTGGAGGAACAGATAACCTAGACGCATCTGTGGAGAGCTTTGTTGTTTTATGAAATATCTTTAATAGCATTAGAGATTAATATAGCTCTTCTGATTGTTGTTATTATTATTACTTTAAAACAGCCTTACTTGTGCTAAGCGCCTTCTCAAAGATTCCTTGCAGACATTGCGGGCTGTGACCCAGATCTTGCAAAGCCCCCTGTGCGATGGATGCTACACGTGGAGGCAGTCACGCTGCTGGGGCAGCACAGATGAGGGCAAGGAGCGCAGTAATACCCTCTGGCTCCATGTTGCCCTGCTTCCTAACACGTACCACCTCCTGCATGCTGCCGTCTCAGCCTGGCTGGTAGTCAGGATGAGGTGCTGCAAGGCGCCGGGCACAGCCTGTGGCCTCCTGCATGGCTTGGTGACAGGTCCCACCGCCAGGCACTCCCAGCCACGCTGTCCTGCGGGGAGTCTGCAGGCTGTCCCGGAGCCAGCTTAGGCATACGGCAGGGCCGATGAGCGAGCATGGCGTGTTTCTGGCTGCTCCCGAGACTGGTCTTACAAGCTGTGCAAACTCCACGGCTGAATCCAGCTGGGTGATGCGTGGGCAAGAACACTCCCAGGGCTGAATCCTTTCTTTCCTTACAGTCTGAACAGCTTCTTTTTAATGCTTTTGCTATGAATTCTTATGAACCTACTGGGTTACTTGACTTTCCCCTAATTTAATTTGTATTAATTTACTTTTAATCAGTCTGTCTTCTCAGCATCCTATTAACCTTCCAATGAACTCTTCCTATAAGGGGATTGGGGAAGGAGACAGTCTACATCTGTTAAAATATTAGCCTGCTCTTTGGGTTGCAAAGCATTAGACATCAGAAGAAGAGTTGACGTGGTCAGAGGGGATGGTGGGTGATGACCCAGCCCTGTTCTCACTGAAGACCCCAGCAAAACTGATCCTGGGGTCCCTTTGGCCCAGCTCACCCTGGCAGTAGTGTGGAAAGCAGCTAGAGCTGTCTCTGCTGTGAGACTACCAGGCCCTGGCTTGAGAGCATCAGACTTTGATGATTCTGCCCTTGCCACTCTGAACCCAGGGGGACATTGCAGACCCAGAGAAACAGGCGGTCCCTAGTAGCTTTAACCTGCATATAACAGGATTAGAGTTGCATCTGTGTGGTTTTCCCTCCTGTCATACTGGCTTGTTTGCCGTCTGCTTAAAAATTCGTTCAGACTTTTAACCAAATTCAATAATATACATATATATAATAGATTGGCCTCAGTGTTAGCATCTGCCCAGGTAAATTTTGCTGACAATCAGCCATGATATCTTCACAGCATTGCCTCAAAAGAAGGAGAGCTGAACTGTGCCAAGATTGGCAAGGTGGCAGCAAGACTTCCCTCTGAGCCACCCCCCATTGCTAAATTAGGCAATTTAGTTAAGAAAGGTCTGGGGAAAATGTGATTATTTTGTAGGTTTTGTGATCTGTGGGTAATGTCTCACTCATCACCAGGAAGAGATCAAGCTGGCTAACTGGGGGTCCTCAGCATCACAGAAGTCAAACGTTGCAGCCTTTGCCTCATTCTGACATGGGAAAATTCCCAGTGACTGCATCCAAGTGTTGTCTGCTAAGGACTGACATGTTGGTCAGAGTCTATTTCATCTCTTTAAAAATAGGTATCCAATGAACGTGTTCATCAGCTATTAAAAGAATAGATATTTCTGAAAATCAGTGGGGCTCTGCCAGTGGTCTCTGGAAAACTCGTATGCCATTTGGCTTAGCTAAATTTGCATTCAGCCTTGCCAGGATTTCTCTCCCGCACAAGCAGCTGATGCATTTGCCACTAGGGCTGTTAGCGCAGCCATGAACAGGAGGAGAAGGGCTTTGCATTATCGCAAATAGGATGGAGAGTCCTTTATGAAACAGCCTTTTTATTAGGATGCAATCTGCAATCTGAAGTTGGCCATGGAGAGATGGGTGGTGGAAGTGTGCCAGTTCCATAGCCCGATGCAGTGGGCTGTGGGGACATCTGCACAGGGTCCAGGAGCTGATGGATTGTCCCCAAGGGGCTCTGGGCAGAGGACCCCGGGCAGAGCCCCTCGGGGACAACCCATCAGCTCGGGAGGACCACAGCCCCTGGATGTGCTGTGTGATGGAGACAGCCCCTGTGTGAGAAGCGCAAGGCTTGTCCCACGTCCACGTTACAGCTGGGGCTTAAACACCCAACTGCAGGCACCTGCCTGTACCACAAGGCCAACCTTAATCTCAAAGGTAAAGTCTTCCCCTGCTTACTAAGGACAGCTGGCTTTGATCCTGCTAGCACCCGGGGCTCTGACAGATGGGCTCTGGCAGCCTTAGCGGTGGGGCTCAGGGTGTCACAACCCCCCTCTTTCCCTGTGCCAGGGTGCTCCCAGGCTGCCATGGCAGCTTCACCAGGCAATGTGCAAGGGCAGTGCCCTAACCCCCTGCCAGCCACGCCGCAGAGCCTGCTGCTCACAATATCCCTCACTGGAGTCTCTCCAGGCTCAAGCAGCATTTTACCCACGAGTGGACATTTTCAGGATGGGGGCATGGAGAATGTGGTGAAGACATTGCACGAGAATGGCCGCCCCTTTTGCTACTGACTCCTCTAAGAACTGCTCCAGCTCTGCCTGGCTTTGTGATTTCTGTACTGGTTTGTGTGCAGAGATCTCCGACATGAACTGACTGGCACTGTACCACTCCTGGAGAATTAGAGTTCGGTCAAGAAAACGGTGCTGGCAGAGCATCATCACAAAGTCAGCCCCTCGGAAATGAAGAGCTGTTAAAAAGGACATGGGTTGTGCAACTTTAATTGAACAGCCCCTACAATATGCAGACTTTAATTACTAATGTAATTGAATGCACATTAATCCCAATCTATTTTTTCTGCAGGACTCTTGCCATCATCGGTGCATAGAACAGAAATCCCATTTGATAGCCACTACTGAATACAGTGTTTTCCAGTTTCCCCATCTTCTCCTTTCCTTACCTTTCTGTCCAGTTTCATTCTTTTCTGCCCAAGCAATCCCAACTCTTATTCAATTCATCATCAGCTTTCCCTCCATCACCGCCTGCCTGCCACCTACAACCTCCTCAGTCACTCTCGGCGTTTGTGGCTGTGACAAGTTTTCCTGGGTCCCTCGGGGATCAGGTGTGCCCACGTCAGTCTGCTCCAGACCAAGTAATCCCACTGGCTAAACCCGGTCACTGGGTGTCTCTTCTTCTACCCATTGGTCTGCACCATCCACTCCTGGGGTGTCCCGGGCAGGTCAGCGGGACACACTGTGCTGGGGGAGAAGCAGGCTGGAGCCTGGAGGGATGGAGGACCTCAAAGCTCGTCCTCTGCCTCAAAATCACCCACCCTTAAGCCAAGCCCCCGTAAATTAGGAGCAAACAAAAAGCACTTATTTGCTGTCTGTGGAAGCGTCCTTCACTCAGGCAGGAGTCATCAAACCACCTTCTGCCATTGCTTGCCCCTCTGGTTCAGTGAGGCAGCTATCCCGTGGGCACAGCTCAAAGCCACTCTTACCTGTCCAGCCAGAAACCAGTGTTAGCCAACAATTTCTCGGAGGCTTAATTAAACTGTAAGCAAATGACTAATCCATCGTGAAGGAAAACACTCTCTTCCTCATCATGGACACACAGGTGGATCTCAGACCAAGACCTTACCTCCCCACAACCGTATGTGTGACAAAAACATGTAACTGGGATTATTTTGCCTGAGATTAATGCATGCAGCTCATACGCAGCTTTTGTCTGAGAGCAAACACAGTGGCAAGCCCTCCCTTTCTGAGTGGGAATGGGTTTGGGAGGCTGTCCGCTGGCGCTGCCTTTTGCGGGACGTGGTGAGTCAGGGCCACCTTGGTCCGCCATCTGCTCTGTGTCCTCGTCCCTTCACGCGGTCGCTCTGAGCATCCTCTTGCTCTGTAGTTGTTAGCAGGGTGAGGACAGGCAGCTCTGAAGAAACTGTGCCCCTGCTTTCCATCCCAGTATCCATACTGGGACCTGGGGATGTCTGGATGGAGACCCCAGAGCCAGGCAGTGGCACAGAGTGGGAAAGTAGCACGAGACTCGGGGAGGACAAAATAATTGGGGAATTCCACCGAATTACTGAAGTTCTTACATGTATCTTAACATATGGTCTTGTTTTCCAAAGGCTTATACCTAGCCCAAATTTGGGAAGATTTTCACAGGAACAGCAGAAGGCACACCCCAAAGGCCTCTTGCACCTGCCAAATTTCACAACTCTGCTCCAAACCACGGAAAAATAGAGCTCAGAAAGGTCACTGATATTTTTAGCCTTACTTTGTAAGGAAATACAGCTATGCAATCACGTTGCCGCTCGCTCCCTTTGCATTCCCTGCTATTACATTGGAATCGTTGGCCGGCCTCAGCCAAATTTGACAGAGGAACGGAAGGCGCAAAGATATTAAGTTCCTACAAGCTTCATGAAAATAGGAACCGGGCGAAGCAGAGATCCCAAAAACGCCAGGAACGAGAGGGAAGCAGCAGACGCTTAGCCTTTACTGGGCAACAGATTAAATATCATTCCTCTGCTTTGGCAATTGTGTTCCCTCTAGGATACAGGGGATATATTTTGGTTGCATCATATGTTAGCACCTCATAGTCTCTGGGGCCAGAGCTGATGGGCTCATGGGGAAGGGTCCGTGGCTCTTTGTTCCCCTTATAAGACGTAGCAACTGGAAGAGTCCCTGTAGTGATGCCTTCCGTGCAGCTTTGCAGATGGCATTAGGGTGATCTCCTCTTGCCTGGCGATGACGTTACCTGGGTGTAGTCAAATATTTGGGTGAGTTTGTGTTAAATACAATGTCTTCTGTCATCTCTAGAACCTGAGGATTTTGCTAGAATATTAGCCAATATTTAAAAAGGGATGCCTGATATTTGAGTAACATAATTTATTTGCATCCCTCAGTGTAAATATGGGCTAATTACTTTCTCACTTTAACTTTAATGACCTCTCGCATTTTATGTGGCGTATAACATCCTGAGAGGACATAAAAGATGGCACACAAATATGAGGCTATTAAGGCAAAGATTTATTTGTAACATTTGGAGGAAGGACGTTTTGTGCCTGTAAGCAAGTCCCCTAGAGATCCCAGATCAGCAGCAGCCCGAAGACAGCAGGACTCTGCCCTTGGCCCCCAGGGATGAGCCAGGCTGATGTCCCTTGTCCCCCAGGGATGAGCCAGGCTGATGTCCCTTGTCCCCGAGGGGCAGTCGGAGTGCAGGAAGCCTGCTGGGAGGCCATGTGTCGAGGTGGAAGATGACTGCAGTCCCACCTCCGCAGGGTGTGCAGTGCCTCGAAATTGGGATTAAAGAGAGCTCTGCAACTACAAGGAGCCTTTAATAGAGCAACAGGCAGGTCAACAAACAGGAGAAGGAAGAATTCGGGAGGCATCTGAGTGTGGAGCAGGTCCAGGCTGGCTGATGCAAATGCCTGTGGGGCTCTGCCAGGATCTTCTAGGGTATTAAATTGCAAATAAGGCTCTTACCAGACTAGTTAACCTCACAGGCCGGATGCGGGCACAGGTCGCCTGCCTTGTCAACATCTTCTGGTCCTCAGATGTATGGGTTTATGCTTGGGTCTGCTAAACCGAGTATTTTTTGCTCATGTGCAGGTCACCAGGTGGTGCTGATCTGTGATATCCTGTCTTTCTTACCAGTGTATCCCCCGGCATCTGTGTCACCCACAAGCATTATCAGCGGTGATATTAGGTTTTCTTCTAAGAAGTTATGAAAAATAATAGCTGTAATGGAGACAAAAGAAATGATCCCTGAAGTGGCCCGCATGCAATGCACAGAAGAGAAGATGATTCCTATTCACAATTTATTTTAAGATGTAGACATTAAGCAGCTTGTAGTTGCTTAATTTAATTTAATATTGACACATTGATTTCATGCCATTCTAGTTTCTAAGCCAATGTCACGCAGTACCAAGTCCAAGGCTTTTTATCTCTCTCAGCAAAATTTATCATCTCGTCAAAGGTGTCCGGTTAGTTTGAGAAAGTACATTTTATACAAACCAGTGTGGATTGGCATCATTTTTAGTGACCCCCTTTAGTTCTTAGAGCACTGTGCCAGCTGTTGCATTATTTGGCCTATATCTTATTTCACTTTATTAGTTTGACTCTTAACCCTGTCCTGCAATAGAGCCCTGAAGCACTTAATGCGAGAGTCGTGTCAGCTTATATAGAAATTACCTGGCTAATTTCCGTTCTTGTAGTTTCCTCAGTTTATTCCACTGCTAATCCAAAAGTAAATGACAAATTTTGAAATATCCCCTGGAATTAAAATTCACTTTACAAGTGTATTTTGATTTAATTGAAAGGTTTTCAATAAGACAGCAGATCTGCGATGTTTTAATAAGATCGGAACACTTTGCTTAAACAAAGAAAAGTGTAATTTTTTTCAAAATCAGTACACAGGACATTTTAATGTGTGTAAAATGGCAATCTCTAATAGAAAAATGTTTGGTCAGAACATTTTTGATCAGCTCTGCGTAGGATGAGTGAAGAGAAGATGATACACAGCGATGCTTCCCAAATGATTACCTACCCAAGTCCGATGCCGTAGGAAGGCCTGGCACCTTGCGTGGTGCCTGCTAGCGCTTTTCCTGGTTTGGTTGCAGTAAGTCCCACCAAAAGAGAAGACAGACCTGCTGTGTGCGCTGGTAGAGGTGTACAGCACTGGCATCCCACGGCAGGTCTGCCTGCATACCTGCTGGTCAGAGGAAGGGTAAGGGTCTTTTTGAGTCAATTAATTATAAATAGGAAAGGAGACAAGCCTGGGTGCTTGGTGTTCATAACAACTGGGGAAACATCAGCCTTTCTGTCCAAAGGGGGAGGGGGGAAAGAGGGTGACTTGGTTTTCCTGAGTTGACCTCAGTTTATATCACTGTTTTTTACAGCCCCAGAAGAAAGAAACCAACTTTTTAATTTGAGCTGTAGCAGTTTATACATTTACATCTGGCAGTCGGGGCTCAGCCCCCAGCGTTGCCTGTGACAGCAGCAGCAGTACGGGCTCAGCAGAGGCGCTGATGCCTCAGAGCGGTGAAGAGGTCTCAACAGAGCCACGTCTGTGTTTGGATATCAGCTATTCCACAAGGAAATAAAAAAGTCTTAGGAATCCCTGTTTTACCCTCCTTAGCCAAAGGGTACCAATTTTTGTTGTCATAGCTCATGCTGCCTCCGTGGAAGCGGGGAGGTTACCAGGGGGCTGGTGGGCTGTGGAAGGGGGAGCTGGAAGATTTTTGAGGCACATCCCTGGACCAGACGTGGTACCCCTGGCCCCAAGTCCTGATGACCTTTTGCTCAGCTGGTGGTTTGTGGCCATGGCTGCCACGTCCTCAGTGTGAGCAAGGATTACCTTTTGTAATCAGATATCATGAATGGAGAGTACTTAATCAGGCTTTTTTTTGTGGCTGTTGTTCTTGTGATAGAGGAAAATATTCTCCCGTCATGTATTTATTAACGTTTTGTACGGAGGTAGCATGTCTTAATCTGCGTCTCTGTTACAGCCAAATGGAAAACCTACTGTTTTCTGTTCTTGCTGTCTAAACCAGACCTCTAAGTAAGGGAGGCAAAAAACCCCGCTGTGTACTGTGGAAGATTTCTGATGATTCTTTCTTAAAAGCTGCGTGTATTTTGTTGAATGTCTATTGTATTATCGTTTGGCCTGATAGTCTAGATACTTCGTCTCCTTGACAACAGACAACATCCAGCGTGGAGTATCCCACTGTCGCCAGATGCTGTGGGAATCTCGCTGCCCCGGCGGGCAGGAGGGCTCAGCCCGGAGCGGGAGGCGAGGAGCCTGCAAGGGGAGGGAGGGAGGCAGTCAGGAGCCAGCCTGCCTTCAGCCCTGCTGCGCTCAGCCTCAGGTAAGTCTGAAAAGCTACGAACCACAACGAAATGAACTTTTCTGCTTTTCAGAAATGTAAAAACTCAGTGCGATGGAATAATTAATGCAGCTGATTAAAGGCAAAGATTCCACATTAACAAAGGAAGATAAGCATTTAATTTCCAGCCTTATTGCATTTCAGACTTGAATATTGGTTCCAAAGGTGGCTGCAGACTTATTTGCCTTTCTATATATGTATGTACATAATATACATATGTATGATTACAATCTCCTGCCCCGCTTTAATAATATTCTTAATTGCTTTCTGGCCCCACCCCAAGCTGCCTAAATTCATTTCACAGGGAAAAGATTATTTGCTGTTGGCCTTTAGCAAATAAATTGCCTGCCATCCTTAATCTGGGTAATAAAAGGTACTGCATCAGGCTGCTCGCAGTTCTGCACATTGCATCTGCTTCCACACAAAGTATTACTGACAGCTATTTTCCTTGTGCCGTCCCCAGTAAATGAAGAGAGTACGTAATGTAAAATGTAAACCCAACAGATTTGCTGAGAGTCGGATTCCTTGTCTTCCATTGCTCTTGCTGTGACACTAAGTAAATTATTTGCATGTGACATTTGCATTACATATTACATCTACCACGCTATCTTTTAAAATGCCATGTATTATGCCATGCATTATGATAAATGATAAATATACAGATGCAATACTTTGATCAACTCGCATGTTTGCATATATACATACTTACACAGGAAAGCACACATGCGCACACAAAATACACCCGTACATCCACACATCTGCCATCACAGAAACCATGGCTATTCCCCCAAAGTATAATACAATGGGGCACAAATTGAGCTGGAAAGGGGAGAAGACACATAAAAGAGAAAGAGGGACCAGTGTTCAGGTAGGATTTTTCCATCTGAGGAGTCGCTGATGTGATATTTTTCATTAAGGGAGGGCAGCAGGAGGCAGGATTGACCACAAACGGTGGGAACATGCAGCCCTTCACTCTTATCGCTTTCACATGGGGGACTGTGGGGATGTAAAAGGTCCACGGTAGTACAAATGTCACGGCCAGGCAATTCCCAGAACATCAGGTGTGAGGCTGCGAAGATGAGAAGCATGTTGCATGCTTTAAAAGTAATCCAGTGGGAGGAAGGAGCTCCTGAAGATACCATGATCTGCTCCTTGGGGTGCACGCTGCACATCTGTGCCTAAGCATTTAGGCGGCTGTGAGTGTCTTTAGTGGAAGAATACAGGGCATTGAAAGCTTCCAGATTGCTTTTCTCTCTTTTTTTTTTATATATCAGGAGTAAGGGGTAGGAGGTGACATTTTTTCTGATAAATATCAGACACATTCCACATTCGACTTACCAGAAAATAAGGACAATGCTAGCAAATGTCAGCGCAAATTTTGCCATAGCCTCCTTTTGTACTGGTTTTGTTCCGCTCCCCATCAAGTGAACAGCCAGAAAGGGCATGAAATCGCAAGAGGTGGGACATGGTCAGGACTGGGACACAACCTGCAGCAGAGAATATCGATCAAGGTTGGTCCCCAACATTGGCAGACACAGAGGAGTACGGGATAGATTGTGCATGGGTTTGGTCCTCAATGTACTTCACAGCTGGCCCCCATTTAAAGCCAGGCAGATATGAAGACATATGGGATATTGCTGGCCTGCCTGGTTTAATGATGGTAAAATATCATTCCTCAGTCAAGCTGTGGGGGGTGGGCACCTCCTCAAAGGCAGGAGGTAAAGGCAGTAATTAAAGGAAATTGAAATCCGCTGATGAGCTCAGGAGCAGCAGGGCAAGAGGGGAGGTGGGTGCCCAGCAGGGGAGTGCTCCCTCTGCTCCTCATGAGAGGGAAGAGCTGCACCCGCCCCCCTCCAGCCTGTGTTATCTCCCGGGGAGAAGCATCCTTTGCTCAGGGTGTGAAGTAAGAGATTTCTTCTGTGGTTGTGCCTGAGCCTTCCTCACCTATGGTCTCTGTGTTGGCCTTCTGGGTGCTCTTGGGCACGGGCTGAGAAACTGAGGCAGTCACACTGCTCCTTCTTCATCTGTGCTGTTTTCCACGATGGGCTAAGTGATGCTCAGCTGCATCCCTGCTTCACCTGCACTGTGGTCATTCAGTTATGCCAGGAGCTGGACCTGGACAGCCTGGAGCTGCCAAGGTACTCACGGGCCCATCCAGCAGGATCATCCCCATGGCTGAGCATGCATCAAAAGGAAAACAGTGAGATTTCTGTGTGGAGGGCAATGCTGTGCACGGCATGATAACCTCAGACAGAGCATTGCACTGATGTGGCTCTTTCTACCTGTATCTCCGTTGCCTCATTGTGAGGTGTCTCAGGTTAGCCAACATGGCTAGCGCTGCACTGCTGGGCAAAAAAAGGCAGGCAAAGGTAGGGAACGGCTTCCACAGGAGGCTGGGCTGGATAGGCTGGGGTGTATCAGTCTGGAAGAGAGATGGCTGTGGGGCAAGGGTGAGTATGCAAGAGGTCTGTGAAAGAAAGGGAAATGGGAAGGAACTTTAATTCTTTCTCATCAGACTTAAAGTCATAATGTAAATTTATTAAGCAGCAGGTTTAAAAGAAGCAGAGGAAAAAACAGTATTCAGCACTTAGTTGCCCTTTGAGATTGTTGGCACAGGATGGTGTAGGTGCTAGGAGCTTTGTAAGGGGTCAGAAAGCAGCTAGACAAATTCAAGAAAGCAAAATCCTTCAAGGGCTGGTAAACACATGGATGTCATCTCAAGCCGGTGAAGTCCCTGAGCCACCAGGTGGGATTGCCCTGGGCGGACTCGTTGCATGCCTGCCCTTCCCTTTCGCCCTCCCTAGACATCTGCGCAGGCCGCTGGGTAGGGGCTGGGGGGGTGGCTGGCTCCCCAGGACGGCTGTTTTCTGTTCTTGCAGCCTGCTGTGCTGTTTTGACATTCCTCCCGAGTGAATCACCTCGGCCGGCTTTGCCTCCTGGAATTAGACGTTGCAAGGGCAGAAGCTGAAGGGACCCAGCATGCTCAGCCCATCGGCCGAGCGGGGAAGCTCCCCCTGAGCAACACGAGTCCCACGCTTCAGCGATGCCCGAGTGTGTTGGCATCCCTGCCACACGTGAAGGCTGCAGTGAGTAATTGCATGCTAACAAACGGGCTGCTTTGCAGATCGCAAGATACTCTGGAATACATTGCACACATTTGTCACAGGGGTCCTAACTTGCTCTGGCCCTTTTTTGTTCCAGCTTTGGGAGTAAGGCAGCCTCAGTTTTGCAACGGAATATTTTGCTCCTTGTGAATATCATAAGCAGCAATGATTAATGGCATATTTAAGAAAAAAAAAAATTAAATATGAATTTCAGAGTTTCTCTCCTGGTGTCTTTTGATGCCATTTCATTGTGCAGCTTGATGACACTTAAAAAAAAAAGTTTCACGAAAACTTTCTGGCATTGCTGCAGCTCCCTGTTCCTGCAGCTCTGGGCTGAGGAACACTAAGGCTACAAGGAGCCCTGAGCCTGACTAAGCTCACGGGGACAGAAAACCAGAAAACTTTATAGCTTGGTGCTCAGACCTGCTGCCTGCTAACAGCAAGGGAGCTGGTTTTAATTTTAGTGGTGCAAATTAAACCGTATGGGAACAAACTGCAAACAAAAACTAAACCACACAGGTGAAACTCCTAAAAACTAAAGTGTATGAGAGGAAAGGGAAGGCAGGCTGTGCTGTCTGGGAAGAGGCTCTCTGGAGCCTTTGCTGCAAGAGCCCCCGGAGGCTGCCCCTGAGGAGGTCCCCGAGGACGCTTGTGGGCCAGCCAGGGGCTGGCTGGCTCATCAGGTTCCCGTCAGCTTTAATTGCGCTGCATCTTGGATTTTCCTCCTTCCTCCCCGTCTTTCTCACAAAGCGAGTCCCTCGGGACAAGCGAGGGGTCACGAGAAGAGGAACGCTGCCTTGGCAAGCCCTTGCAGAGCCCCGGAGAGCGGAGATGGACAAGCAATTCTCTGGACTTTACCCTTTATCTTTCCAGGTACAGCAGCCGTGTCTGGCCAAGGGCTGGCTGAGGCCATCAAAATCACGCTGGAGAGGTAAAGGTGCTGCACAGCATAGCCCTTGCCCAGGGCTTGGTTGTCTCCTCCGGCTGTTGGCTTCGTGTCTGGGACGGCAGAGCCAGGGGTAGCAGGAGCTGGTGGAGGGGCCATGCATGCTCCCAGCAGGCAGAGGAGACCCAAGGGAGCGCTGCTTGCTTTGGGAGAGGGAGAAGAGGTGGTGGGCAGAAAGCCTGGGCAGCCTCGCCAAGGCGACCCGCAGCAGGGGAGGTGGGCTGGTGTGTACCCATGTGCGGTCACACCATCCCTGCTGTCATGCGTGTCCTTGACTCGGACCCCTCGGGACCTCCCGTGGGAGGGGGCTGGGGGTGCTGGATGCATCGCTGGCTTACCCGCGCTGGGTAATTGGGCCATTCTCCTGCCCAGAGGCCATGGCCAAAGGGCAGGTGAAAGGGGCCAGATTTCTCCTTACCAACTTCATGGAGCACACGGGAGGCTTGGGGGCTGCTGGCAAGGCAGCTGTGCTTGGGGCACACCAGGAGCTGCTGGGCTCCAGCTTTCAAGGGAGGATCATCTGCATCACCTAGCACCAGGTCTCAGCTTCAACTTCAAAATCTATGAAAAGCATTTTTTCCTTTGGTTTCTGTTGGAGGTGGACTCAGACTGAAGCCCTGGGCACGCACTCTGGCTCAAACTTGATATATAAATGCAAATCTGGGGTTCCCAGGCTCCATCATTACCCAGGGCTGCAGCAGCATCCCGGGCGCAGGCATCAATGAGGCTGGGAGTGCCTGGAGCCAGAGCTGGAGAGCCGCTTGCATCTTGAGTCTCTTTACTTCATTTATTCTTAATGAGAGCTGGAGCTGCCTGTGTATGTAAATCACTCTGCTTATTGTAGTTTTACTACAGCACCATCTGCTTTCATGGGACTTTGTGGCCATAAAGATAGTTGCCGCCACAAGTGTATGTGTGTATATTTACACAGGGTGTGTGGTTCAGGTATCCTCAGCTATCCACAGGCAGCACCCCCACTGGAGACTATTATAGTCCACGAAACTCTGAATTTGGAGGCAGCGCACCTCCGCACACAGAGCAGGTGAGAGACCTGAATTGTTTCAAGACAGTGACTGGAGTATTTGTTAAAAGGAGTATCTGTTTCCCGATACCCCTTGCTCATAACAAAACCACCTTCCACGGCATTGGTAGCCTGATGCTGGGAATTTTTCTGCCCTGAAAGCCTTCTATTTTAATGCTTTTTAAAGTGACTAGCATAAAAGAAGGGATGGGTATTCTTTCCCCCAGTTTAGGCCAGCTTTTTCTAAAGAAAAAAGCTTTTTCTAAAGAAAAAGCTTGCTCCAGCCCAGGCAAGCAGGTTTCTGTTTGTGAAACTGGTGTTTGCACCAGGGCTGGAGCAGCAGCAGGTGACTGGCAGAAACACTGGGTGTACCCAGGGCTTAAAGCATCCTGAGCAGAGCTGGGCAGAGTCGGCCTGGGTGAGATGAGCAAGCCCTGGACTCTGGAGCCGAAGCACAAAGACCTGCCATTGGAGAGAACTGCGAGAGGAGCGAAGGAATAAGTCTGTTAAAAAAGCCAGGTTTTGTATATCCAACAGAAATAACATTTCAGACCTCCAATAACACATAGCATTAAATTGAGCAGAGCCTTTGAGCTGCTAATATATCTTGTTGTCATGTTTCTTCTAGGTTTGCTTTGTGCTGAAGGGACGCTGTCAGAAAGCCTAAGCCAAAACCTTCAGGTTTATAAAACAAAAGGGTCTTTTAAATTTTTTTCATTATTGCAGTAAAATAAAATGTCCATTGCTTGTTTAAATGTCCCTGGCTGGTCTTGGGAAGAGAAACAAAGCAGGGCTTTCTGACGCAGGAGGAGGAGAAGGCGTCAATGGCAGCTGCGCATCCTTGTCCTGGCCGAGCAGGACATGAAGCATGAGCCTACTGCCTCAGCCCTGGAAAAAACAGTGCATCCTGAAATGTGCTTGGATAAAAACATGCCCCAGGGCTGAAGGGCAGCTCAGGTGAGGAAAGAGAAAAGGAGTTAAGGGGCTTTCATCCCCTTTCTGGCTTTAGCAGGAGGCCTCTGTAGTATTCTGCATATCTCAAAATGCAACCGCCTTGCTGAAGAAGTTCAGGGTTATTTTTAGGTGTTTGGGATTGTTTTTTGTACCCAAAAAGCTCTCTCCAGGACTAGAAGCAGGAGACCAGCTGGAAAACTCTGGTTTTAGGTTCGCTTTGGACGGTCAGTGCTTCCCGGAGAGCTGGGGATGGTTTGCCCCAGCCCCTGGTCCCTCAGGAGGGTGGTGGCACCAGTAGCAGGGGTGCTGGCCATGCAGGTGCCCCACGTCACAGGGATGGGGCATAGCAGTGCTGATGGCCCCAGGGTTTGGAGAGGCAGTGGGGATGACACCCTGGAGCACTGTAGCGCAGGTACCTGCATGGCAGCCCCACTGGCTGGGTTGTGCTTTGGGGGGGTGAGCCGCTGCTTTCCCCTTCCCTGAAAGGACCAGGACAGAAGCATCCTGGTCCGGAATTCTGGGGCATTTTGCTGATTTGTTTTCTTTCTGCTCCATGCTAACGCTGTGCTGGAAGGCACAGTGTCCATCGTGGGGGCTGGCGTGTATCCGCTGGGGCCATGTGTGCAGCCTGCTCAGAGTGATGGTTGCAGTTCTGTAGCTGTGCCCCATGTAAGGGTGGGGGGACAGAAAGCCACGTTTCCCATCTGCACATCTCAGTGATTATTTATGGCCTTCTGAAGAGATTCCAAAGATTTTTTTTTGTAAAAAATGTTCAAAGTCTTTGAATTGGGGCTGGACCCCTGAAAAGCCAGGCACTACCTCTGGCAGGGCTCGTGAGCTCAGCACAGGAATCGTTGGGTGAAGCTTCATGGCTGAGTTGTGAGGAGGTAAAACCAGGTCATGGTAATGGTTTCTTTTGGCCTGACTATGGATGGGTCAGCCAGCAGGAGAGCGCCGGGCTTTGCAGGGAGCGAGACAGAGCCTGGCTTAGTAAAACCAAGGCGTGGGGGAGGCTGTTCTGCCCTGCAAGGTGGAAACAAGGCTGTCCCTAAAGCCGTACCTCCCAAGTACCCTCCACCAATTTTGGCATCTGGATGGGGATCCGCAGAGGACATCAGCGATGGGAGCTGCGGGATGCCATGCAGTGTGGCCCTCCGTTGCACTCCTTCTTGGCTGAGCTCGGACTCTGCTTTGCCCGTCCCATTTGGCCAACCCAGGGTGTGCAAGGAGACGAGCAGGAGAGAGGAGCTCCAAAAGTCCGTTGCAGTGGCCCCGCTTTTACAGCCAATTAATAATGAATCACATTTGAGCCAGCTGCAAACTGAAGGTTATAGCATTGTCAGAGGAGGAAAACCCAGCGGGAGCAGGTGGCAGGAGAGCTGACTCCAGGTACTGTCAGCTACGCCGGCTTGCAAGCAGATGGCACGGAGAAGCGGAGGCTCTGAATTAGCGAGTTTTGGGTTTATTTTAAGCAGGGGACAAAAAGCACTATGGAAAACTTACCCAAGGTGCATGCCCGTAGTCATGATTTTTCCCCATGTGTTTCTGCGGGGCTGCACTAGGTTGTCATCTCAGGTGCGGTGCAGGTTCCAGCTCTAGATTTACCACACGGGGAGATAAGCCCTGTGCTGCTTGTGCATTACACCTTCTGCTTTGCGGTTACTACCTGCCAACAACAAGCAGGATGTTTGTTATAAAATAGAGCCATTTTTAGAGCAGGAGGCCGATTGCCGGCTGCCTCCCGGTTATCTCCGGACAGGCAGGCAGCTGCACGCCGAACCCTCCCCTGACCTCCAGGGCCGGCAGTGGGAAGGCGAAGAGGACTTTTCACCTTTAAACTTTTCCATGAAGCGTACCCAGGTGACTCGCAGCAATAAAAGCTGTTCCCAGCATGGGCCGGGTAAGGACGGTGCCGGCATGGCTCCCCAGCAGCCCATAGCTGGCATAGCTCGGCCCCGCGGGGAGTGTGCTGCTCCAGCCCCAGCTCCTGCAGCGGGCATGCTGCCCTGTGCTCCTCCTCACAGCATCTGTTTCGTCTATGGGCTAATATTTTCCATTCAGTGCATCCAAAAAAAATACAGCCCAGCTGGGCAGGAGAGTTCTCTGCACCCTGACGCCCCCGGGCTGCAAATACCCGCCCTCCAGCAAAGTCCTGCAGCCAGAGCTCTGCGCTCCCATGGCCAGTGATGGCTTTTTTGCCTCCAGGCACCCCTAATGCTGGCTCCTTGGGGCAGCTGGTTGCTGGGAGGAGAGACTGTGCTTTGCTTGTCTCTGGGCGGATGGCTGAGAGCTGGGGTGAAGCGATGCCCCAGCCAGCCGTGGAGCTGCCAGGCCTCTGTGCCGGCAACCGGGGAAGCCAGCAGAGGATGTAGACGCCATCGGTCCCATGTGTTGAAGTACAAACTGCCTGACCGGGGTTGTGTGCTTCTCCTTAAAGTGGCTGGTGGAAAGGACAGCTATAATCTGAGACTGGCTTTGGGCTCTTCTGCCTCCTCAGAACTGTATCCCATGGTGTATTTTCGGAAAGCATGGTTTTGTACAAGGGGAGGTTTCCTGACAAGTTCTCCCCAACCGTTGGGTAGGAGGAATGGCTCAAGGTGCCAGACAAAACCAGCACGGCGGTGATGGCCTTGCTGAGCAGGAAGGCTGCAGGTGTGCGGCTCCATAGCACAGCGAGCAGTTTAATAAGCTACCCGTCCCTCACAGCGAGCTCAGGATGGGCCCTTCAAAAGTGGCGGGGAGGGGGGAAACCCAGGGTGCGTAGTGCAGACCCACCATTGCACGTCTGCCTTGGCTATCGCACAGCAGCCTGGCGGCTGCTGCATGAGAGCATCGTGCTTGGGCTGACCCAGCAAGCAGCCTGCCCTGGCACGAGGGCATTTGGCTTGGCAGGGCTGATGGCCAACCAAAGCAAAAGGCAGCAGATGTGAAACTCATGGCCCCACGATGTACTGAGAAGAAGAGTGGAGGAAATAAAATGAATATGCGCCAGGGAAGCAAAAACTACAGTGGGGGAGGGACGTTTGTATAAATAAAACTAATTGCTCGGTGTGGTGATGGCTCTAGTTTTGCTGTTTATGATGTCTTTTCTTTCCAGGCTCTGCCTATCCCAGATTGCAGGTGCAGCACAGCTTCCTGCAAAAAGCCACAAAGCAGACCAGCAGCAACGGGAAAACTTCCCCGGACGCCTCTCCCATGCCTCTGGAAGAGTTGCATGGCACAACCTTGACTCGCACAGTAAAGAGAGCAACCCTGCAGCATGGCCGGGAAGCCGGCAAGCGCAGCAGCAGCACCCACTCCTCCCCAAAGGCTCATGAAGAAATTCAAGCCTGATTCTGTGAAGGATGTGAGGGATTCTGATTACTAACACACCTTGCATAATCACGACTGGGAAATCACCCCATCACAGGAGGGAAAGCATGGTGAAACAGAGACAGAGGGAGAAAATAAGGAGCTGGGATCATTGTTGTCAGGATAGCTGTAGGAGCGATTCACAAATTCGTTAAGAAGGCCGGTGGTGTTTAATGCATGCCTTAATGATCTGGAAAAGAGGTGAGCAGTGAGGTGGCAAATCCACAGATGGCCCCAAATTGTTGCAGTTGGTCGGGATGAGGCTGTGAAGAGCATTTTTACGGCGAGGCCCCTGCCCAGGAACTTGGCCCCCACTGTGGGGCAAGCGGGGGGTCCTGCTTGTTTGGGGCTTGCTGGTGGCACCCTTTGTATTCTGGCTATGGCGCACAAGGCAGCAGGGCTTCCACTGCCTCATCTTTCAGATGGGTACTAAAATAAAGCATGTGACAGCAAATTTTGGAGTCCTCCACCAGCTGGAGAGCACGCACCCTGGGGTGCAGTGCAAGCTGAGTAACAGGCATAGGGGGCAGCCGTGCAGGCAGGCGGGGAGCTGGGAATGAAGAGATGGGGAAGGTTTTCCTGAGGCACAGACTCTCAACTGAGGTCTGAACGAGGGGGGCTCCCATGCCCTTATCTCCTTAACTCTGCCCCATAAATCCACCCTTCATTTATCAAAACCAAAGGAGGCTGCTGCTCTTTTCTAAAAAACAGTGAGACTCTCACCCAAGGCTGAACTTCAATGCACCACTGGGAATCAAAACAGGCACTTTTGCTGGACCAGAAATGCCTGCTTTCCCCTATGTTCCCTATACAGTCGAGCGGGTGGCCAAGGAGGGGTAGGATGGCACTTGGAGCGGGCTGCATCCCTCTGCCTGTGTGCCCACGGTGGCCCCCGCCAGGGCCCTGGGCTGTGTCTGGGCTGCATGTGTGCCCCCCTCGCTGACAGTGAGTTGCTGCGTGTTGCACCTTGCCAAGTCCAAGGAATGCAAAAAGTCATGTGGAAATACAATGCATAATCAGAGCTTAGTCATATATCTATATCTATATCTATATCTGTAACTAATATATTTATATGGAGTTGGCATAAGAAACAGTTGTGAAACATTGGAGAGAGGAATCAAACACACTATGTCACAACATTTTCTTTTTCAAAGCCTGTGTGTAAAACAGAGTGCTGGCCTGCTTGTCGGTGTTTGTAAGATGTTCGGACATTGCTAAGGTTGCAACCACACAAGCAGGCAATAGAGTGGCACTGTGATCCTTTTAATAAGAGTCTCATTAATCTAAAAATTAAATATAAGGCATTTGAGATTTACTGAGAATGGAATGGAATGGATGGAAAAGAAGAAGGAGGAGCAGAAGAAGGAGAAGCAGCAGCAGCAGCAGCAGCAGCAGCAGCTTTTTTCTTCTTCTTTCCCATCATTTCCACTGCCTTCAGCCATACTGTGTCTGAGTATCTCCCAGTTAGGCTGGCATGCCGGTTCCAGCAGGTTGCAGAGGCAAAGCCCGGTGCGGTCCCGCACCCCAGAGCATGTGAGGGATGTATCTGCAGAAGCAAAGCTGGGTTTATTGTACTGAAGGTGACCACTGTCATTAGCTGGAGAGTGAAGCAGAAGCACGTTCTCAGTAAGTTGGCTTCATACCCTTATCCATTTTCCTGCTGGCACCCATCACTTGAATGCCAGGCAGGATGAAACACACAGCCACGTGCCCAGGCTGGCTGGGGGAAGAACCTTCAAAGCTTTTCCCACCTCAACATGGAAGTAGCTCATACACAAAACTGATTCGTTGTCTGCTAAAGGTTTGTACACTGCCCTTAGCCCTGGCACTCGGCTGGGCCATGCTCAGCCTCTGCATTCTCCAAGTGTGAATTTTGAAGGTCACTCTTCCAGATGAGGAGTCATCTGCTTGATGGCGCTGGTTTGCTTTCCTCTGACATTATGGCTGTTCTGTGGCCCAGTTTGCTTCGCTTGCTACTACAACCACACAGTATGTTATCAGCACTCAATAAATGCCACAGCCATCTGGACGTGAGTTAAAAGGTATGAAATATGAATGCATGACTGGTTTTTTGGTTTGGGGCTTAATCTATCACAGTATCTCAAAAGGTGGCATGTTTGGTGCTGTTTATAATTTGTGTTTTACCCTGTGAAATGGGATCGTTGCTGCTTGCTAGCATTTGACGTAGTAAAAATGACTACTGGAATGCTACAGGTCGCTAAAGGATGTTGGCCACAAAACTACAAGCGTTTGCCACTTTTAAAAGGATTTTTTCCATTCGAAGCTTAAGATTTATGATATCGTAGTATTCTGGATTTGCACAGAAGATAAACAGAGTTGCTGGTTTTGGTCTCAGCAAAGCTCAGTCCTCGTGAACCTGATAGACAGCAGCATAGTAGTGCCATTGACATAGTTTTATGCTTGGTTGAGCTACCGGTGACTTTGGTCTCCCCATTCCTGCATGGTGCCCGAAGTATAAAAGTGGCCTATCTGCTCCCTTTCTGGGGGCAAATGTGAGCATGTTCAAATTTAAGCTGTCCTAAGTCAACCAAAGCCTAGCTGGCTCGTTGAGCTAGCGTAGTTAAGGCACATAAGAACATGGTGTGGCTAACATTGTCTTCAACTGCCTCTGACTCCATGGGCCAGATCTGCATTTATAGAGGGACAGGCAGGGGAGGTGAAGGCACAAATGAAGCACAGCAATTAAAAGCCCATCTCTGGACCCATAAAATGTGTCATGCACTTCTCTGTACAAATACTGCAGTCCAGAGGTGAAAGCAGTGGAGGTGCAAGGATTTCACCCAGCCAAAGATCCCTTACAAAGTAGGCAAACTATTGGCAGCTACAGCCAAAATGTTATTTTGCTCTGAGCGCGCAACTGCTCAAGGTCCCTTTGGGGTGGGCAGCAATCAAAGGGACAGCAGTGGCCGCCCAGTGACATACCTTGGGCCATGAGGGGTAACCAGACGTGGAGTGGGGGTCTGGCAGAAATTACAGCAGAAAGGCAGTAACTGGCAACGTGCAGGGGATCGAAGGGAGTCGATGGGCGCAAGGAGTCAGAAAGCAACCTCTTCACAGCAACCAGCCTTCACAGCAACCTCTCCCCCCGTGGTGACCGGCCACCAGCACCACAGACAGTTGGCAGTGCCCACGTCAGGCCATCCAGCTGCGTGGCACGAGGGGTACAAGGGCTGGGGAGCAACCCTGCTGCCTGGATCCAGCCTGCAGCCCCAGAGTGGCCCCAGGACCCACACCCTCCGTGTAGGAGACTTGACAGCTCAGCTGAAGTTCCCTCCACAGACCCTGGCCTGATCAGGTCCAATTTGACCTTCAGGTAAAGCTGTACAGATGCTTGCATCCTTCCTAAGGCAATGGGGGGCTGGGTGAGGCAGGAATATCCTCATTTCCCTTTCATTGTCCAAATAGCCTTTGCCCTGGAGGGATTGCACAATGCCTGCTGGGACAGCTGGACAATATCCATCAGCCTGCCTTGGCTGTGCTGGGGGGAGTATTTCCAAAAGCAGCCGGGTGACATAGGTGCTCATATCGTCTTGCAAGTCAACAGGACTTGTGCTCCTTTGAAAACTTTTACTCCACATGAGCGAAGGCTTTTAAATATTTTTAAAGCCACTCAAGAGGCACATAAATATTTGGGTACGGTCAGCCCTATTTTAGACAAATAAAACTGCCTACAGGGACCCTCAAAGATGCTCACATCATGCCAGAGATCAGTGTGGGGCTTATGCCTCCTCTGAAGGTTGCTTGTTTGATCCATTTGCTGTTCCGATCCCTCTTTCCTCCTCCTCTTCAGCACCTGCAGAGAAAAGTGGTGACATGATTTATAGATGTATTTCAACATATTTGAATATTTCCAGCCAGCTACCTCGTTCCTGCTACCTGCTCCGATGGCTGCTGTGCCGAGGGCTCCCTGAACAAAGGCTCAGGACAAATGAAACCTCGCCTTCACTCCCAAGAAATATTTGAAAAGAATCACCTCCTCCTTCTATTATTTCCTTGTCTTGTTATTTTAATTTTTTCCCCTGTGCAGACAGCAGCATTAAGCCCACTAAAGAATGAATGAATATCAATGAGATAGGGCAAAGATGGAATACGCAGCAGTTTTTTTCCTGGAGTTATAATGAAAATGCCTACAGGGAGGTGGCACACGCAGCAGATAGCACACACACACGCATACACGCACACGCGCATACCCCATTTTTGGAAAACATCCACATTTACTGAAAAATATTCCTATGTGGGCAAGTTTCTAAATGTCCATTCAAGTTCACGGTGCACACGCTCTTTTAGCAATTTTATACAGTGATTGCCTCCTCTCTGTTACAGAGGGCTGCAACAGGCTGGGAACGCTAGAAAGTCAGACCCAGGCTTTGCTGTGAACTCCCAAATCAAGGACTGCTTCTAAATATAAAATGCATTACTTGGGTATTAAAGGAATTGATTCCTTGCTGGCAGGGAATAAAAAGAGAGATGTGTTTCTAACAGAGGGCAGAGACAGAGAGGGAGAGACAGCGTCTATCCCGTCATAGACACTGCGCCAGATACATCCTCCCTCCCAAACTTTCTGCTTGCCCTCCATCTGAGCCCAGCCATTTGCCCAGGCTGCCTTTTGGCAGCGTCCCCTCCTCTGCAGCCATGGGGATGCCCTTGCAACTCTCCAGTTTCATTAAAAACCAGGAGGGAATTGAGTGGTGTAGTGAGACAGGGACTCAAGCCCAAAGGTGGGGCACGAGACCTGTGTCCACGGCAGGAGCTGGTGGCTCCCCAGGTACTTTCTCTATGCCCCCTGATCCCGCTCCTTTCCGTAGTCCCCCAAAACAAGGGAACAACAGCCGGGAGCTACAGGACACATTTCCCTTACAAGGCTGCCCAGCTCCGGAGGCTTTCACGGCCTGGGTGAAGGAGGAGTGGCATGGCCCTGGTGAGGGGCAGACCAGAAAGCAGCATTTTCCATGAAGCTGTGAGCAAAGAAATCCAACCCTGCCCTCCCCCTGCCAAAATATTCACAAAAAATAGCCAGCTTTAAAAGGAAATGTTAGTTAAAAGCTGGTTGATAACACAGTTTTTGAAAAACGTGAGTGCTAGGCTTTTCGCTGCAAAGAAATGGCTTGCAGCGTAGTAAACATTTTGCGAGCATTGCAAGCATTTCTTGCAGTGGAAAAAACATTTCCCATGGAAAGTTCTGATGGTGAAAACAGGTCTTTCTGATGGGAAGCATAAACAGAATTGGCTTCTGGTTTTGGTTCTTCGCAAGCTGCTGTCCCCTTGCCAGGCACAGGGGCAGAGTAGCTCCCAGGAGGGCTGTGCAAGGGCTCATCAGCCCAAAGCTCTGCACAACCGCCTCCTGAAAACCCCTGTGGGACAGAAGGGACCGAAGCGGTGGTACAGCGCATCCCATTCCGGCAACACTACGTATGCAGCCAGCGGAGACATGGGTACCATATGCATGAGGACGCGATGGGGAGGGAGGGCTGGGCAGCTGCGCAGAGAGGATGGTTAGCAGACAGCAATGAGCTGGACTACTGGGAGGGGAAAAAATATTAGGAGCCATGAAGCATGGCACAAAGCTTGCCAGCGGCAGGTGCGAGGGGTCAAGATACTGTTAAAAGAGGGGTAAAAGAGCTGCTGTGGAGCAAGAACCAACAAGGGAGCCCAGGGAAGGACGGAGGAGGCTCTGCCAGGACGGCAGTGCGCACAGATGCTCCTGCCAGCCGGTTGTGCCACTTCTCTCATCCAAACGCTTGCTGCCGCTGCATCTGCTCTAAGTGCGAGGCCGGCTGCGAGTGTAAATGTGGCTTACTCTTGTGGCTCCAAGCAGAGTTGGAGGAGGCTGCAGAGCACGTCAGGAGGCTGGGGGAGCGCACAAGTGCAGGCAGGAGATGCTCGCTCTCTTGCAAACCAGTCCTCGTATTAACTCTGCAAGGCTGAGAGTCAAACAGCAAGAGGTTGCCAAGTTTTTGCAGAAAGCATGTTTTTTGCAACTAAGCAATGTCGGTTGACTCGTGCTTTGTGTGTAAATACTTCCCCTTCTCCGACTATGGTGGCAGCCCTGCTTCAGGGTTGTCTACACCTAGAACGCTTGGAGCATCGCTAGTAGCAAACAGAAATATAATTGTTGCTTCTGTCGTGACTGAAAACCATTTTCCGTTCATCTTCTTTATGAACTGCGTAATCACTGGAGAGCTAAGCAGTGTATTTTTTTTTTTTTTTGTATGATAGAAAACTCAATGCTGCCCTCTGTCAGAAATGCGGCAGTACTGCTCTTAAATTGCTTGTCCTTAATTAACAAGTATGATGGGTTCTTTCCGTGGGGCTGCTTTTAACCATAAATCCCCCTCATTACATCTGAGCCCGCTCATAAAGGCGAGGAGGCGATCCAACTGCTTTCCGCTGCGCTATTTCATGTGCTAAACATCTGACGGTGATTAATAACACACCTCAACTGCTCAGCTATTTACGGTGACGGCTAACCTAAGGATGACTTAATGAAAAGAAGACATATTACTGCCCAGGTAAAAAGAAGTAATAGTGCTTTTACTGCTTGTGTTTAGTGCAGTTTAAGTGGAAGAATACATGGGCTCTCTTTTAAATGCTGATTAACCTAGCGTGGAGGATAATTTCCCATTTCATGAAGGCCAAGTTGAAGGCAAGCCCCCCAGGTATAGTGGGAGAAAGACAACCCCCTCGAGTCTGGCACAGCCCTCCCAGCTGGTGTAGCTCAGCCCCGTGCAGTGTGGCTGTAAAACATCTGTATGGTGGTGGCGTCCGTCCCGCTTGCCTGGGGCGCAGGTCTTGTGCCGCCTAGACCTCTGCCCAGGGGTGGGTTTAACACACCAGGAGAAGCGATTGCCTTTAAAGGGATAAAATACAGCTCTTAGCAACGTACCTATCAAATAAATGGCTAAAGCCAGAGCTGTTTGGTCCCAGCACACTGTGCCGTAGTCTCTTAAGAGCAATCAAAAAAAGAGTGCCATTACAGGGGACGCTGCCTGGCTAAGTCACCTCTCAGCAGGGGCTGGCGACATTCACACACTGCAGACTTACAGACTGCTGCCTGCAACCCCCAGCAAGCAGGATGCATGTGCTGGGCACCCCAGAGCTGCCACCAGAGCCCATCTGAGACACCTTTTCTCCAGCACCATGTCCTGCAGGCACGTGAGTCTCTCTCCGCAAGTGCATGACAGCCGTGGAGGGCATCAGATGGCCAAGAGGGCGATTAGAGCCTCCCTTCTCCTTGCACCCCAACACAAGTCACCTTGGCACTCCTGCTGGGGTCACCAACATGCAGTTGGTGACATGCAGTCCTTTCACCTTCCTACAATGAGATACTACAGGGGAGCCCACCTTGCGGGCACCCTGCCTGCAGCCAAAGCAGGTCTGCCCTTGGAGGCCATTTCGGACACACTCTCCAGTGCAGGCTGGCAAGGCCAGCAGCCAAAGGAAGGAAATCTGCGCTTGTAAAACACCACATTTGGTCTGGAGCCACAGGCACAAAGCACCGGGATGCATCGCTTCTGAGGCGGGTGTTGCCCTTGAGAAGGCGCAGAGGTCTGGGATGAATTTTCCTGAACACTGACTGAAGACACTGCAGATTTCACTTGGTTTCACAATGAGTCACTGAAACTTGAGAAAGGCAATTCACTGGGGAAATCAAAAGGAGTAATTAAGAGAACATAGTAATTAAAAATGTATCCTAAGAGATCCTGTACGTGACATCCGCACCAGACGAAGAAGCATGCCTGTACCCACCCCAGGTTACACGAAGTCTGGGGAAAGCTGCAGCCACAAAGTCACCATGGTTACAGAGGCACAAAACTGAGAGTGATGAGATGTCCTGCTCTGCCACAGTGTGCATCTTCGAGCTGCAACTCTTTAATTGACCCTGGATTATCCAATTTAAAATGAAAGAACCCCAGAAAGTCCTAATATATTCAGGGATATAAAAGTAGACAGATTAGAGAAGAGATTTTAATATATGCACACTGTACAGGGTGTGGGGAGGAATAGATATTTTGTTATTGGACTGTAAATTGAGGTACTCATTATGCCGTCCTCATTTCGCATCCAAAACTTCTGCTTAGATTTGTTTATATCACCTTCTGTCCTAGAGATGCCTGCATTTAACACACTGATGTATTATGTGTGTATTTGTGTGCATGTATACTAAGATGGAGTTGTAATACATCATAAACCCTACGTACTAATTATCACATGCTAATGTAGCAAATTAACCATACGTTAGTTTCCATTAAAAGCAGATTTCCTTTGCATACAAGGTGCCAGATACAAACCCATGTGGCCCGATCAGAGTGGAAATGATGGGTGCATAATAACCACTTGAATACACTTTCCATGCTATTTTGCTGACATAAATCCTAGTAATAAAAGCATAAGAAACCACTGAGGGTTTTAACATCACCGTGTTTACTGCACATGATAAGGAAACTGGATTTCACTGTCTGAATGCATTCCCAAGGGCACACTGATACACAGACATGGTTTTAGGATAGTGATAGTAAAATCCAACCTCACTTTTCAGATTTCTTAAGGTGGCTTGCTATTTTTCCAAATGCTATCTTCATCTGATGCTGAAGGGCTGCCCTGAGCTAACACATAAGCACTGCCAGAGCAAACTTAGCAGGCATTATCTTGACTCTATAAGCAAGTCTATAGGCAGGAAGAAGCTGTCTGGAAACACAAGCTGTGTCAATAGTAAAAAATAACTCACCTAAGGGTAGGACCAGAGCCAGGTCCTATCTCTGGCCCTGAGGCTCCCAGTTCACAGGACTGCATTGACCCACCTTCCCTGTCCCAGTCACCGGAGAGCAAGCAGCTTTTCTGTGGCAGTGGGGAGGCTGTTCCTCTCTCCTCGAGCATGCATACACATGGGACAAGCAAATTACATCCTCATGCTCGTACTTCTTGCATGGATGTGGCTCCTAGCTACAATTTAAGGCTTGTTGAAGGTGCATGGATGGACGTACAGCAGCTTCCACTGAGCCACAGGGTTGACTGCATCTCACCGGCAGTTTACAGGAGTGCTCTTTTGAGATGAGGCTCGCTCTCAGCAGATGCAACAGGGTGGCTGGCCTTGTTTCTGGGAAAAGGAGGAAACTAAACAGCAGCCTTTTTGCTCAAAAATTTGAGCTTTCTTTGCATTTTCAATATACAGGTTTGTAATTGCTAAGCTATGGATATGCAGTATAAAAGGTAAAACGGTTTTCCTTGGAAGCACTGGAAACACCTGCTCTGTAGATAATAATGCATCATGACACAGAGCAACTCGAGTTTCAGACATCGAATTTCAGTAAACCTGTTACCAGGAGTGGTTTGTAGGCAATGAATTTACTGGCAGCATTCGGCTGTAAAGGATTGTAACTGCTGGGCTGGTAATAGGGCTCAGGCATTACACAAACCCTGATTAGAAAGGGAGTTATTTGCCTACCTGTACATGATTACACCTTAGTCATGTCACGCTGCCATCTAGGCTCAATCTCCCTGTAAATAAGGTGACCAGGGACTGTAATATCTACCATGATGTGCGTCTGCGAGCATTTTGGTGCGAGCTGTGCTGCGTGGTGCCCCTGCAGCCCCCATGCAGCCCATTCCCATGGCCTGGACAGGACAATCCATGGGCTTCTGTGGCAGCTGAAACGGGTGCCGAAAGTTTAACTTTCAGCTACTGGGGCTCCTTCACCCAAAACCCCAAGGTCTTGGAACCAGCCTTTTCTCAAAATCTGAACTTTCATGAGCAGTTACTTTCCTCTGCGCTACCCAGTCATTTAATTGTCCAGAGCATCAAGCTGCCTGTCTCTGCTCCTCACGCAGGTTCTTGCTGCTTTTATTGGCCTCGTTGCCTTTGCCGGCTATTTGAGACATCCCTTGAATTGTTCAGATATCAGTAGGGGGCATTATTGTCTGTGGCTGCCTAGTCTGGGAGCGCTGCCTGTGATTCCTTATTTTATTTTAATGAAGACTGTGTCCGTTAACAGATTGTGTGGCGACTAGAGAACTAAGCTCACTTTGGTGGATAATCCTACAAGGAGTTAATGATCCTAGTACCAAAGCCACAGCTGAGAGGCTGGGACCATAACTATCATACTCACTATCTATTTGAAGAAATGATCTGTAGCATAAATTTGTCTATAATACTCCCATCGGTAGAATCAGATGTTTATAGCTCAGGTGAGTTCTGTGGGCACCTTCTTTGCTATGTTAAATACCACTATGTCTCATAAGAAGGAACAGAAGAGGAATATAGTCTACTGCAATTTAGATTCAAAGATAGGAACACGTCTCAAGGTTTCCACGTAGAAGAGTGGTATTTTGCAATTTTATTTTTATAACACTTAGATTTTTAAAAGAGCCCAGATCCCATTCACCTCCGAATTTTCACAATATGTCAGCACTCAGTGTCTCTCCTCTGGTCAGATTTTCTTTCACTAATCTTTGACTTCAGAACTAATAAAGTCATCTTCAAACATGACCTACAGCAGTGCTCTGACATGAGCTTGCGCTTGTGCCTTGGATCCAATTCATTCATGTACAGAGGAACTAGCAGAGGGATCTCTGTGCCACTAACACCCTCAAAACAGGACTCAGGGAGTCTCTTTGCATACTTTGGCCTTGAGACCACTAAGGAGGGGTGAATTTCAACTCAAAATTGAACTTCATCTTCAAGCTAAAATATGATTTTCACGCCTGGGCTTTACTTACTAAAGATTTCTATTGCAGCCCCAGGACAAAAATGCTAATTCGATAGCTTTCATCTTTCTAGAGTCTCTGTCCCCTCTCATTCCCCAGCCATATTCTGGGATCTGCTCTGGGTAGAAGGATATGCTGCAAGAAAGGCTGAACAGATGGCCCGGTGTTTCTTTAACAGTTGTGTATTTAGCCACTGGCCACTGTGGAAGAGTTGGAATTATTTTTATTGCATAGCCTTCTCTATGAAATAACTCAGTCATTTGGTCCAAGAAGGAGCAAAGACTCCTCCTCTCCTCCATCCCTGCTCCAGTACTCAGGTGAGACCCATCAGATCTGCACCATGCACAGTGAAGAAGCGCAGAGGATTATTCTATCCTTTAAACTGGAACTTAGTTGGGGACACCAGCCTCATCTAGGACAGCACAGGAATTGCCATCAGGAGTAACCCCTCAGGCTGTCTCATCTGGTGCTCTTCCCAAGAGAGAGACCAACACCATCTGACTTGGAAAAAGAAGGAAGAAAACCTGATAGTGCTGCTACAAAGGTTAGCTTTGGTCTGGGGACCATGAGGACTGGCAGCTTCTAAATGCTTTGAATGGTACATTGCTGGTGAACGTAACTCTTGGCTGTTCCAGCTCTCCATATGGCAGCGGCTTCTTTCAAACTGATAATAAAGAAAGCCAATGGTAAAGACTGGGGAATACTAGAAAGTTGCAAACAATTCACACATTTAAATCAAGCTCAGATGAAAGAAGCAATTTCCAAAGTATTGGTTTGCATATTTACTGTATTGTATGTATCCCATACCAAGAATTACTCATTCCTGGCAGCATTCTCGCCTGTGGAGCACAGTAATTGCAATTACACTTCTTAAAGAAGTCCAGCACTTTACCTTAAACAACCCAAACACCTTTTGCCAAACTCACCTGCAAGGAAATATTTTTGATGAAGTGTTTGAGAAGTCACGACAGCCGTCAGCTCTGACTTCAGCGTAAGCATCCCTTCATGTGATGCATCATTTTTGCGTGTGGAAAAGAAGATTAAAGCTCTTTCACCACTGGGTGCTACTCTATAAGCTAATCACTACGCTAATGTGCAGATGTTCTTTTGATACGACCTTTTTTATACTCCACACAGTGGGCTGTTTAGGTTTTCTGTGAAGAAAATGGAAAGAGACCCAGTGGGTGCCTGAAGTACTGCGTGTTTGTTATTATCCGCCTCACTCATCGTAACATCATACAAGTCGATGTGCCTGTGATTTCTTTTTTTTGAACATCTAATGCAGTCACTAGGAGTTGCCACTGCAGCAGTGCTGTCTGTGGAAAATAAAAGGATCGAGGAGAGAGGACAGGCTTAAAATCTACAATTTAAATCCAAATGGCACAAAAGGAAGAGCTTAATTTTCTATATCATTTCAGGCGTGAAGCAGAAGGTGACCCCACGGAAATCATTTTAATAATATAAATGAGATGGGATGTGTCATCTGTAAGTGAGGGAACAGGGGGAAGGCAGCCGCGGTTCACAGGGGGCTGTAGCTGTGGGGAGATAGAGCGGCTTCAGCCGGCGGTGATTTTTCTGTCAGCACAAAGCACAGGAGGGGAGAGCCGGGGCACGCTCACAGACAGCAGTGCTTTGAGAGCGGAGGGACACGATGCTGCCTGAGAGACACTCTGCTTTCCTGTGAGATGAATGCAAGGAGCAAAATACATGCACAAATGTTATATATTTTTGGCTACCAGGAAAAAAAAAAAGGAAAATTAAAGAAAAATAAATAATAAAAAAAAAGAGTGCCCAGGTTGCCCTGGAGACTCCCCATCCATCCTATGTATACATTCTCTGGTAAACAGAGAGGTGCTGAATTTGTGTTAGAAGCTTGAGGTCCTGTGTTCCCAGCGGAGCAGAACCTTATTCTTTGTCTTGTTTTCATTTATTTTGCTGTGTTAGTTAAAAATTGAGCTCCTAGGAACATATTTCCTGGGGCAGGCAGAATCCAACAAGGGGAGCCAGCTTTATTAACAAAACGGGCATTAGCTGGCCGTAACCCTCCCAATTCACTATTCTCTTCAACTCCTGTAATACCGCTGCTGCCGAGGAGGGCATGGTTCTAGTGAGTTGTGTGCAAGTTCACAGGAACCAAATATTCCCACTTCAAAGCAATGCTATGCAAGGATTGGCAGTGGGTATGCTTGCCTTCCGGATGGCCTGGATCAGGATCACCTAGAAAAGTGGGACAGCCGGCTTCCCTTCATGGTCACGGTCCAGCCCTCAGAAGAGGAGACAAAGAGAGCATTTGCTTCATGGTTACTTTGGGCACCTGAGAAGAAAGACCTGAACCCATTCAGGCTGGAACAAACCAGTCCAGCCTCCTCTGTGGATGAGACGGGCTGGAGGAGCAGTGGGAGAAGGGTGGGTCTACCCGCACTTCCCCAGGAGGCTGGCAGCGGGGATCACTGACCAGAGGAATCGGCCGTAACTCATCCTTGCTCAGTTTTAGGAACCACAGTGTTTGCGCTTGCATGATAACAACTAACAAATTGCTGAAGATGAAAGTAGTCCATCAGAAGGAAGACTGGGGTGGAAAGCAATGATTTCTTAGCATTAGGTTTGACGTTTCGCGTTGTTTTTCAGGATGGACACAGCTCTCAGCTGCAGCCAGTGCAAAGCTGCAGCCTTGGAAGGGGGTATAACACCTCCTCACTTTCATAGCCATGTGTCATTAAACGAAGGTGACAAAAGTTAGGCTATGCCGCACTGGGACAAAGCTCACATCATACGAAAAGCAGGTACAAAGAGCAGCGGGCTGGACTGCTGTCACAGCTCAACCATCAAGTGAAGCAGGAGTGGTTATCTTCTATGTCCAGACCTCATACCTTTGCTATGGAGGTGTAAGACATAAAACTGTTTGCCTTACCTCTAAAATGGCTTCCTAAAAATAGGATATGCACCCCCAAAACTGTACATGAATGGAGGGCATCATAGCTCATTAGAGATGCAGGAGGGATTCAGAGAGTGAGGGTGATCTGCAGGATAAATACTCTTAAAAGAAAAAATCAAAATTCTCTCCTGTGCGATGGCTCAGTACCGATGTCAATAATCACTCAGGATTTCAGACAGGTGACCTGGAAGAGATGGATGAAGAGAGACTCTCCAAAGGACTGCTCATCTCAGTGAATTTCAGGTTAAACTTCAGCATCTGAGCTAACCAATGACATGGCCACCTGCTCAAATTGGGCATCCTAAAACACATTCTAGCTGCAAGATACTGGATGTTTTCCTCAGAGGTACAGATGGATACTTGGGAGCCACAACACAGGCTTAAAAAAATGGAAATCAAATATTCTGCTAACCACAAGTTGTCAGAAAGAACTGTTAAAAATCCTGTCTCTGAAGAGCTCATGAATAAAGGAAAGAAGCTCTTTGGAAAGAGAGACAGAGCGTGTGAAAGCCGAGGTGAACCACATCTTTGTTATCACCAGCCTGAAAAATTAACCACTCTTTTATTTTATTACGAACAGTTACATGTACAGAAAAGGAGACTACTCCTCTCTGTTTTGTTATTTTATTAAAGAACAAATGCCATTTCAAGTTACCACTTGCTGATGTTAGTTTTGTTTCTCGAACAGTAGCGGGAAGCCCTGTGGTACTGAAACCCAGCTGATACATCACCCTGGTACTTCTAGCAGTAACATGTAAGTGGTATTTTATTTAGTTTACAAAATCAGGTGCTGAAGGTTTTGCGAAGGCAGATCTGCAGCCTTAATCCATCCCCTTGTGACTACAGACTGGAATCAGCCTTTACGCGTGCATAGTTTACAGGAAGAGGCAGAAGGAATAGATGGGGCATATTATTAAAAAAAAAAAAAAAGTGAATTGATAAATTATACATCATGATATATAAATAAGAAGATAAGACCAGCTGTATCAGCCCAAATCAAAGGTCCAAATTTACGTAGTCACAGTTCGGGTTGCAACAGTCCGGTGAATACACAGATACGTTGCACATTTTTAGTAATGTCTCTTACCAGCAGTAATTCTCATGGAAGCAGGACACAGTCCCATGTTAGAGGAATTCCTGCCAGCAAGGATGGGAGGGTGAAAGAAGTCGTGGTGACAGAAGCCCCTCTTTATGGAGAGTAGCAGATGTGAGAGGGTAGGTCAAGGCACGCAGGGCTGCAGAAACTGAGTCAGACAACCGAGAGGCAGGAACATCATCGAATATGGGGGTCATTCTCAATGACAGGGACACCAGGCACTGAAGTTGGAGGGCTTGTAATGACAAGATGTGGTTAGCAGGTCTCATATCCATTCTGTATGGAAGAAGAGCGATTAAATGCCTTACATTCCCCCTGCGTTCAAGTGATCCCCCCTCTCACACCCTGCCAGTGGCAACGGCCAGCATCGCTCCTGCCACTTCCAAAACCACCTCTGGATTAGACATTGCTCAGTGCAGAAGGGAACTGGTCTCTTAGGACCCATGTAATGCTTCTCACGGGATTCGGGCCCATGTTCTCCCATTTTCTGCCGGACAGCTCTCCACCTCAGCAGTTAAATGTGTGACAGCACTGTCACCTTAAACGGGCAGATTACAGAACACCACAAATAGCAGAGCATCATCAATTCAGTCGCTGCATGACACGAGGTACTAAGAGTGATGAATCTTTCCTACCCGGACAAGAAATGATTGATTTGAATAATTGCCCGAGAATATTCACATGACACTCGAACACAGTCGCTGTCATGATTACCAATGTCTCTCTTCCTCACAGCAAGTCTATAATTGGCAGGAGTGTCTCAGATAATTTATACAGCAACAAGATTTTCACACTTGCCCAGTTTTGGATAGTTGCTAATATTTCATGAGACAGTCACTTTATCATACAAGGGAGCTTTCACGAGCTTTTGGCACATCTATTGATGCCGACTGTCGCTGAATTTCTCCATTTTCCTGTCTTTTTTATTCATTGTCACTAGTTAACTACCTATTCCTTCCTTGTATTGTGGAGGTTTGTATTTAGTCACGGTATTAGATTAGTGCAAGTCTTTTTCTGTATTTAAGAGGAACATCTACTTAGAGTCCATATATGAATCTCTCTACAATCCTGTTACGTGGAAAAATTCCCTATTTCTCCTGTCCCTCAATAGCTTGCCTGTACCATGTTGTTAAATAAATGAATGGCTAAATAAATACGGTGTTTGCTTATCTAACTGCCCTGCATTCCAACCTAAGCAGACCACTCCAAAACCAGGCAGAAGCTGTCGCCACTCCACGAGGAGCTAGAAGAGAGCTACCCTCTCTGTCGCTTTGCTGTCCTGCTAGCGCAGACTGCCACATGCTGCTCACTTCTGCGGTCAGCGGGATCTGATTGCTAGTGGCAGAAAGCAGGGGTCGGTGCCCTGGTTGTGGGACTGGTAACTCTTTTTGTTCTCTTAATACCACCACGAAACCACTGGGTAGCTTTAATTGACATTGTTAAAAGTTTTTTCAATATCTCTTTCTATGGAATAGTCATGTTTGCTTACCTGTTTAACAGCACATGTGCTCATTTCACCTCATTCTACCTGCAACAAGAGAAATAAAGGCTTAACCTTCCTTGGCAACACCAGCAATTACCCAGCCCTTGGGCTCGAGAAGCGAAACACTGGGATCAGCGCTGCACTTTCAGAACACCAAGTGCCCTCACTGCCTTGTAGACACGAGTTGCTTCAGTGGCAGTGTTGCTCAGCAGCAGATTTTTTTTATTTTTTTACTCTTGCATGTGTTCAACATCAGCATGTGAAAAATTGACACCAGGGAGTAGGTACTGATCATGATACAGCTATTACTGGCTGTCAGGTGCTCCAGAGAGTGGGGTCACTGCTTGCATTTTCCAAATGAGAGACAGTTTAATGAAATCTTGCTCTTCAAAGGCAATAAAGTGTCTATCCCCTCCAAACAAATTCATACACCTGAGGTAGAAAGATATAAATATGTATTATTACTTTAGTGAATTATATGAATTTGTAAGAGAGGTTTGAGGCATGTAGCACTTTGAAAATCCCTCATTCAGCTCTTTCTGCTGCCCGCATTTAGAATATGCCGAGCCAATGTGCAGAGTTATACACTGCCTTTAGTCCCACATGGCTTCACTGACATTTTTGGCTGAAACGGCGCTCTTTGGCAGGCTGATCAGACAGCAGCACACTCCATGGATGTCGCTTATTACATTTTACCAGACTTGAATCACTGGTGCTCATCCAGTTTTACATACTGGCTGGTCAGCCCACAAGCTCTGCTGAGCTGTGCCTACACCACAGGCAGACGGCCACATCCCTTGGGCTCGTATGTCCCCCTATCCCCACCCAAAATTTACAAAGCTGACATTTAAAAAAATCTGGGTGGCTCAATCCCAGCAAGATCCTGCCAACAACTTGTGCTGATGCTTCTGTCTGTCCTGGTGTAGAAAGGTTAACAGCGCCAGTGCCCACCAAATCTTCATTTGTGCAGCACACACAGACATAGCGAAAACCGAGGGGGAGCAAAGGCATTAGGTAAACAGACAAAAGAACTGAGGCAACATCGCACAGAAACACAAAACAAAGAAGCTGGTGGCTCTAGCTGGCTTCAGCTGAGCAAGGCTTGGAGCGCTGCAGTCCAGCGTGTTGATGTTCATGAGCAGGCACATCAGCAGCTCCGCTGGATGGGGGCAGCTTCCAGGATCGAGCCCTCTGATATTTTCTCATTCAAAGAGGCTGCACATACAGAGGGAGCTATAACCCAAGCGCAGAAGGTGAGGTGAGGACGTATGAGGTGGAAACATTTCAATGTTTGCTTGAGGCTGGAGATACAGCTCTGTCTATTGGACTGTAAAAGGTGGCTCAACTGTTCTAGCTCCTAAGCGTGAGCCCATTCTCTGTCCGTGTCTCTGAAAGCTGATTTATTCCCTGAACCGTCACATTGGCAGTGATTTGGGCAGTTTAAATGTATGGTACTATGTTAAAACTCAAGTTCAGGCCAGGCCTCTAGCTGCCATTATACTGGTTGAGAGTGTCTTAGAGGTCCCATGTCATATCTACCAGCCTTGTGCAGACGTCTTGGGCAACCTAAACTGTCTAAAATGGCACTAGGCACCTATGTCTGGACACCTGAAGTGACTGTCTCCACCATTAGCATATCCACACTGCTTTCACCGGGCATCCCCTGTAAAACCTTGTATTAAGGAAAACACTTCCCTACCACTTACAGGCAGTAGACTTAAACAGATATGGGTCTACAAACTTGATACTCCAGGAATAACGAATGAACTATTTGGCATGAAAAGTTTATCAGATTATGCTCTTTTCCCATTGCAGGTTATTCTGAAGCAGACATGACAATAAATCATGGCAATCCTATGAATATTTCACAGAAACACATTTCAGCTTATGGGTGTTCTTTTTTTTCTTGAACGATTATGTCTGTGTCTTTGGCCATTCATCGTCTGTGATACGTGACTGGCCACTTAATTCAAATTACTGTAATGTCTGGCTTTTTGACTGGTTCATTAAATATTTTATAACAAGGAGGAAAAGTAGCACTGCAGATGACATTTATGTGAATATGCAAACAGGTATTTGTGAGATCTTATTTTCCAGGCAAGATTTCTACTCACAAATGCTTTGGAGAAATTAGTAGAGAACTCTAAACATTGTTGAAATAAATAGTGACTTTTTATCCCAACAAATGGTAATGAAAATGAAAATGATGATGATGATGATTTTACAGCGTTGCTGCAGTTATAAGGATGCGGATGCAGCATTCTGAAGTCTCTGTAAGACTGGAGTATAACTCACAAACTTAATGAGAAATGGAGTAGATGGGATCTCTTGCAATGAATTTCATTAGTGTAATGGTTCTTGAACAAACTCTGGAAAAGGAATTTCAGAAGCCTGACATTTGCCTTATGAGTCCATGGGAGCTCAACACTAAAATTCATAGAGACTGTAATGAAATTAAATTTAGAATAGCAAGGAATATTTCTGAAAACCCTCAGTTCTCGTGTGTATCTCTTATAACACAAGATTGTTCTTCGGATCATTAGCTACAAAATCTACAAGACAGAAAAAGAGGCTGGAGGAAAGAGTACTAAGCTATTAAATTTGATTTTCCCCAAATGACTATCAGCTTTTCAGGGGCAAACATTTCAACAGTTAAAGTTTTACATTAATTTCCTGCACGTGTGTTTAGCAATCCTGTCACTCTGGGAGCATTTAGTTATGCATACAAACACCAGCTAATGTGAAAGATGCTACCAAGCCATTAATTGTCCTTCTCATTGATTGAGAGCACTGCGTGGGTGTGGAAATGGAAAGCTCCCGTGAGAAATCAAAAGCCTCGGTGAAATGAATGCCAGAAGCCCCGCTGACTTTGGGAGAGGCTGGGTCAAGGAGAGGTGCCATACCCACATGTGTCCATGTACTCAGCTGATTTGACCTCTTGTATTGGACTCAGGATGTTCTCAGTGGTTTATTCAAACTGTAGTAATCTCCAGATTGCTCTGGTGAAGTCTGACGTTATGAAACCTCACTACGTGAACATGACCTGCCGCTGCTGTCGCGCTTTCCTTGTTGGGAAGAACCTTCCACCGGTGAAGATGCAGGTGCCTGCTATCTGTCAGGTTTTCCTAGCGGATTTGGAGCCATGTACTCATAATGAGGATGGTTGCCCCCCACTTCAGCGTGTATGTTCTCAGCAGAAGAAATCAAGAGGCCAGGGAACGTGGGCAGCAAGCAAGGAGGCTCTTGGGCAGAGGAACGGTGAGGGTCAGGGAGGGACCTTGGGCAGAGGAAAGCTGAGGGACCCTGAGGGACAGGGGAAGGTCAGCGCGGGAAGGCGGTGGGAGGACAGCAGAAGAATGAAGCGGAGGTTGAAGGAGATTTGGGGACGAGATGAGGAGTGGGGGTGAGGACTGGGAGAAGCAGAGGGGTTAAGGAAATTGACTGGGTGGGGAAGCAAGGACTGGGCAGCCTGGGGAGAAAGGTGTGAGGAGAAACCGCCGGACTGGGGTGGGAGCAGGGCTGAGGCGGGAGGGTCCGTACCAAGCACCCGTCATGAAGCCCCCCTGAGGCAAACTACACCCCCCAGAATGCCTTTCGCGGCGCTCGGCACTGAGCATGCGCGGGGCGCCGCGCTCCCGAGCACGGCGGGCGAGGGGCCGCCCGCCCCCCGCCCCGCCCCCCCTCCCCGCCGCCGGGAGCGCGGGGGAGGCGGTGCCGCCCCGCCCCGCCGCGGCCCCTCGGCGGACAGCGCCCGCCTGCGAGGCCGTGCGGAGGCGGTAGGGGCGGCGGGGCCGGGCCGGGCCCGGCCGAGGGGGCGGTTGCTGCCGTTGGCGCGGCGGGCGGCAGGTGAGGCGGAGCGGGGCGGCCCGGGCCGGGCAAGGCAAACCCAACCCGCGAGGGGCGGTTGGCGGGGCACCGGCGGCTGCCGCCTTTTTTCTGAGGGGAAAGTGGGTGATGGGGAGCGGGGCGATGTCTCTTGCGGTCGGCGGCGGCTCCACCGTGGGGCGGGGCGGGGGTGTGTGTGGAAATAACCCAGGGAGCCCCCCCGGAGCTGGCACGGTGGAGGTGGAAGCCTTTCCCCTCCAGAGGCGGGGAGCGAGAGCCGTCCGGGCCGGTACCGGGGGCAGGCGACGCTGTGAGGGTTTGCTCTCGTAGGCAGCTGCCTGCACGGCAGAAACGCCGTTCAATTAAAACTCTAATAACCTCCCTAGAGGTCAAAGACGCTGCAGGTTTAAAGCCTACCAGGGAAAGTAAAGATGTAATTATGTTCTCCCGACAGTTCTCCTTGATGTCTGAGTGCCTTGGGAACCCCCCCAGACACCTGTCTTCAGCTCTGAAAGCTTACCGGTCCCTGTGACTTTGGCCCCAGTGGATACGGATGCTGAATGTATCGCGCCCTGCCCCTTGCCATTATCGCGTGCTGCTGACAAAGCGTGGCGGGAAAGTTTCTGTCGCAGATGTCAGCTCTGGGCACGTTGCACACGCATGTTCTGAGGTCAGGTGTACCGGTCTGCTCCTGTCCCCTTGCTTCCTTCCAGCCCCGCTCAATTAACCCAGTGTTTAAATGGGTTACTAAGATAATGGCTGCTGCTTTGGGGAAGGAAAAAAAAAAAAAAAAAAAAAAAAAGAGGCACGCTCTTCTCTGGTGATGAGAATAATGACTGTATCTGAACAACTGGTAAAGGCAAGGGAACATATTGGTGTTTTCACACCAGTACCGTAGTTGGATAACTATTGACAAATGCTGACTTTTAAGCGGTGACTGCTGACTCAGGAGAATCTGTTGACTTTGGTAATAAAACAGTAACGGCTCCTTTTGATAGTGATCTCAAAACACTTGAACGGATAGATTGGCTTGTTAGCTCAAGCCTTGACTTAGCTGAGAACCAGAAGAGCTCTTATTCTCTGGGACGACCTTCTCCCCCAAACAAATCTGATGTATGCTAAACACATCAACTGTAAGGGTGTTTATTTTGCAATGTCATTTTGAAAAACGTGGTAGGTACCAAATGCGTGAACTAGATACAGGAAACCTGTTTTGCAGTCTGCTTTTCTGCAAGAGCGCATTTTGAACGGTTTATGATTGCAAGGTGGCAGTTTTACTTGGAGTCTCACTTTTGTGTTTTAATTAGCTGTCATCAGAGCTGGAGTTCAGCCTCCAACACTTGTGAAGCGTGCCACAAACGTGCACTCTAGGTACCTGGATAATGTTTTGGGACTAATTACCTAGAGCCCATTCTCTATTAAGCAATGTACAAAATGGATTGACTATATGGAAATCTTTTTCCAGTTAAATTTCCAATCTCCTGAGTCACATCTCACTGTGAGCTTACTGAGGTTTGCTTCAATCATCTGAAAATTGGGTATTCTCATTGCCCGTATTCTCACCCCCTTCTCTTAAAAATTGTTGCTTTAAAGTCTTCAGTAAGTGCTGTTGATTTAAACAGTTCCCTATGACAGCAGCCCACGTTTAGTTACTGTTCCCCAGAGTTTTTAACAGATTTATATCTGGCCTGTGCTCTAACACAGCAAGGTCGTTAGGAGGTGTTTTAAAACATAGAGGCTTAAAGATCCTCCACTGGTAAAACTATCATTTTGTTCAAATAAACAGAGCCATAGATGACTCCTCTCAGCAGAAGACTTGCTTTCTATTTAAAATGGCTTTTCCAACCATAGCATATCTAGACCGTGAAGGAGCGGATTTTTCTAGGAAGTAGTGGGAGGCAGGAAGAATCACGAAAAAGAAAGTGGTGCAAAGGAGAGTGTTAAACCACAGAGCTAGAAACAGATCAAAGGTTCTCAGCTGTGCAGACCAAATTTTGCCTTCTCACACTGTGGAACAATAATGCCTTCAGTTGTTATCCAGGATGGGCGCAGAATTCAGTTTTGTGGTTTGGATCAAGGGGTAGAATGGCTCTATGGGTCCATAAAGCTTGAGGAGGAGTGGGCTAGGAACAGTAAGTGGAGTTTCAGGGAAAATGGGTGACACTTCCTCTGTTTTGCTGGCCACCTTCCTGGGGAAGCCAGTGGCTGTTCCTAAGGGACTTTGCACAGTCGGCACAGAGCGCTGACTGAGGGTTAGCATTGGTTGGCGGTTCTGCTGTGCTGCCTGAATGCATGACATGGCACCCTCTACCTTCTCCTTTTAGGTCTTCACCCTTTTCCTTCAGCTTCAGTGGTAGAACGTGTTCCCTCCTCCATCAGCACACCGCCTGCTCTGACACCATTCTGCGTTCTTACCCCCGCAACTGTCTCTCCCTGTCCTGGCAGTGAACTGGTAGGTGCGAGGTGCTGGAAGAAAGTAGGTTTCTTTCTTTGCCTTCCAAGTGTGCAGGCTGGGCCTGGCAGCACAGGCAGTGGAAAGGCGGCCGCTCACATTTGGTCACGCTAGACAGCCCTCAGCTCTGCCTGCACTTGGAGCAAGCTGTGAGCAGGGCATTGAACTCAGCGTGGTGGAATTTAAACTGCGGGTTTTCAAAGCCAATTACTGGACGCAGTCTGTGTCTGACAAGCTTCAGTTTCATTAGCTGCTTCCCAGGAGTATCGAGCTGCGTGGCTCACCTTTGCAGAGATCAGATTCTCCTCTGTGATGTTATTAGGTGTTTTTAAAAATAGCTTCATCGGTCCACTTTAAAAGAGCTGGTCTGCTCTGATAACAGTGCCGGCTGGTGCTTTTCCAGATAAGGAACTTGTCACTTTTCCTGCTGTCATACATGCAGCTTCTGCCCTATTTAGAATACAGCTTAAAAAAACCCTACAAAATAACCACCAGTCTTGTGTAAAGATTTATGCGTTTGGTTTAGGAACAACTGAACACTCCTTATTTAACTGCTTTGGACAGTATTGGTTTATGAAGAAGATAGGATCATAAGTCATAACATCATATACCTGTGTCTTGAGGAAATCTTGATGATAAGATCTCTTATATAACAAAATGAGAACAGGCCAAAGATTTCTCCTTTTTTTCTTTCAGTCCCAATTAGAAGTTCATTAGCTTTTAAAAGGATCTGAAGTACTGCATTGTGCGTATATGTGTATAATCTATATGGTGGTGGGAAGCAACCAGATGAAATAGTATAAAAACAATTTCAGTCTCTTTTGAGGGTCTGAAACGTAGTTGTGTGGTTGTGCACACCAGGAGTATCGTGGGGAAACTGCAATTGCATGGCATACCTAGTAATTCATTCTATAATGGTGTATGCAGGAGCAATGTGCTAATTTACTAATTTCTTTGATGTTTTGTGAGCAGATGGCATTTTTAAAAAGGTCTATTAATTCTGTGGGAATTTGATAATGGCTAATTGCTGGGAGATCAGAAGAGAATAACAGTCAAAGTGAGGCTTCTGACTTCTCTGCTCTCAGAAGAGAGGCAGTCCTCCACAGCCTCATTTGTAAGCTACTATCCTCTTAGAAATCTGCCCAAGAATATTCACCGATGTCCTCAGCATAAATTGGGAACATAAATTGGGAACTCTTGATTAATGAACAGTGCTCTATGAACCAGTCACGTACTATTACAGGAAAAAAAGCACTGAGGAGGTCATGGCTTATTGTAGGACCGAGTGCACTGTGAATTTTCATAGGAAAGCCCTTTACTCTTTCCCTCGTTCCCTTGTTCTCACTTGCTTCTCGGTTTCTTTCCTTTTTCCTTTCTCTGTCTCTTTCACCATGCCTTTGACTTAGGTCTATTCATGTACTTTAAGCACCTGCCTAATTGTTTGCAGCATAGGACGTAAGTACTTATTTGCACTGTAACATCAAAGGATCACATTTCAAAATTACAACTTTTCCTTTGAAGAAGAAGAAGAAAAGGTTCCTGGTTGCTATGGTGATGAGCACTATATAAATTCCTATAAATAAATAAAGTAAACAGCTGATTCTTGGACTTTGATTTGCAGTATTTTTGCTTTTCTAATGAGATATAATTAAATATCAAAATGGGAGGAGGTGACATTTTACCAGTTTTATTAAATACATGCCATTCTTATGCCTTCTGTTTCACAGTATTTCTGCTGAGAACAATTAAATAGTAAGTCGTTTATTTTTCTGTCTGTAGAAAGTTGATGTTTTGAAAAATCATAGTTTAGTATTTACAGAAAAACTTTTAGATGCCAAAGGCACTCCACTAAAAAGGTGGTGTCCATTTTAAATTTAATCAGAACATACATTATGAGCTAAATGTCTATTTTTCTTATCTCTAAGAGACTATTATGTGCTGTCACAACATTTAAGTTCCAGTCAAAAGTGTCTGTAAATGTAATTATGTTCCTCTGCAGTATTTGAAACCCCACTGGTACACAACAGCAAAACTTGAAAATGTCACTGACTTTTTCTTTTATGTTAAAATGACAAAGGCAGAGTAAAAAATTGGATATTCTGTGTTGAAGTTTGAGAAGGAGGGGAGAATTGACTTTTTTGTAAGCCTTTTATGCTCAGGTCCATGATGTAAAAGTAGCTTCCTCTCTGTGCTAAAGGTGATAATTGCAAAATGGATTGGATGGAGACAATAAACTGCTTCTTCAGAAGTCAGCGAGTAGCCATCAGCCATTGCTAAAAAAGCCCTTTTCATTAGTCATCTCTGGAGCCCAGTCCACTCGCAGTTTCTGAAGCACAACTGCAGCCCAGTTCCCCACCAGCGCACTGGAGTATTCCCCCTCACAGGTCTTTCTCACTCAGGAAATGGATGCACTTTGTTTAACAGCAAAGGAGAGTTTATAATGGAAGGAACTTTCCTTAGGGGAAGGAAAATAGGTATTTATAACGTACAGAAGTACTCCTTTGTTAAAGGCTCAGTCTAGTTTCTTGGTGGAAACTGATTTTGCCACAGTAGCAAGAAGAGAGCTTTCTTCAGTCCTAAGCTGTGTAGTGCAGCTTGTGCACTGGCAGGGAGTAGATCTGCTTTCTACCACGGTCACAGCTTTGTATTCAAAGAAGCTCTCAGATTTCCAAAGAACTTTGAAGCACTGTTCTGTCCTGGTAAATGTTTGGTAAAATAACATCATGTTATTCACTGTCTTCATTCTCTCTGTGCATTCAGATTCATATCTACTTGCTTTACCAATTTAAAATATATTTGACTGAATACCTTTTCCTTGAGAGCATGTGTAATTGGGAGGACAAGGATACATGGTATTTTTTTCCAGTTACACACAATTATTTTTCACAGAGCAAAACATGCGCATCTGCACACAGCTATTGAAGACAGGGGCAGAACAGGAGCGAGGAATGGTGTCCCTGAAGGTCTCGCTTGAGCAGTGACAGCCTGTGCAGGTTTGATTTATGTTTCATAGGCCTGTCACTTTTGTCCCAGCTGAGCTGCTGCTGTGGCCAGGCAGGTTCTTCCCCTGAAGAACAGCAACAGCTTCAGTGTTTTCCTGGCAGTGAATTAACCCCAGAGCTGCCTCTGAACCTGATGCTTTGTGCCATGGGACTGCGCTGACCTCCCAGAGGGTGGCGCAGAGTCTTGACCCTGTGCCTGCCCCAGCCCTGTGTTTTGTGTGGGCTTGAGGCCAGAATCAGGAGCAGGTAGAACTCTCTACCTGCTGGAAGGTGTATCAAAGGCAATTTTACCTGCATTGAGGTTGGGCCTGGACAGTCAGTGTTTGACCTGCAGGTTGCAGCTGCCTTCACAGGATTGTGTGGCTGACAGCAGACAAGGCAATCCAAGGTCTCTCCCAAAAGGGCCATTGCAAAGGCTGATGAGGTTTGTAGGCAAGCTGAACCCAAACAGAATCCGTGCTGCCTACAAGAGCAACAGGGAGATGGGAAGGGAGTCTTGAAAGTGCTCCAAGTTCGCAGCCACTCCCAGGGCTAGCTGCTTGGGTTTGGTGTACCTGGAGACCATGTTGATGCTGGAGCAGGACCAGGCTCCAGAGTCCTTGAGAGAGTTTTCTCAATTGGAAAGCACCATTATTGCTAGTACATACTGCCTTTAATGGAGTGGCACCTTTATTTAGAAGCCTTTTCTTAGGGTAGGAGGATGAAATACACGTATTGATATTAAAGCAGGACGAGCTGGTGAGGACAAGAGGTGGAGCTATTGTGCATCTCCTTTTCCAGCAGTGCATATACCAGATTCTGGTAAGAATAAGAAAGTTCTGCTTTTCTGTGGTTTTTTTTTTTCTTTCAATTTTTTTATTTTTTTTTAATGGATGGATATGATCCAGGACCATCTGGTGGAATTTGCCGTTGTCACATCTAGGTTTTCTGATGTATTGCCTGTCAAGTTATATAGCATGTTCAGATGAGTTTCTCATATGATGTGCTGACAACTACTGACAGCCCTGAGATGGGAAGTTGGAAGCTTGGGGGAAAGAAGAGGGGGGCAGAGTTAGCTTTAAAAATGTAACCTTGATTGCTCTTGATTGGTGGGATTTAATTTCTGGTACCTGTGGTTGACTTTTTTAGTAAAGAAAGGTGAATGAGTGAACTTTAAACCAAGTGCATCCAAGTACACCTAAGGTACTGTAATTAAACTTGGAAGGTTTGTAGTCCACTTGTTGATTTTTTTTTTCTTCTCTTTGACACTGGGTTTCTCACTTAATCTTTCTCTGTCCTTAACTCTCCATCTGTAGACACTCTCACACTTATTTAAATTGCAGCTTTTCCTTCCTTCTTTACTCCTCAATCCTTCCCCAGTCCCTCCTTAGAAAGGAGATCTCAAAATGTTTCTGTTTTTATTAGGATACCACCAGGTATCCTAATAATTGTAGTATCCCAGTATCCTAATCCTAAATCCTAATACCCTAATAATTCTGTAGTAAAATGAACTAAGATTTTCGGCAAATTAGTATTAACCTTTGCAGAGAGATCACATGTACGAAAGTAATAAGCAACTCTGAAATAACTACAGTAATTCTTTTCTTGCTGGTTTAATACTCAAATAATTAATTAAAGCAGGTTTTTTTGATGTAGAGGTACACAGTGCAATTGCATTTCCTCACACATTGACAGAGATAATGCTGTACTTTGTAAACCAGAATCCAAACAAGCTATAAACAGTTCAGTTTTGTTCCTCATTTTTTCTGCCTTAATTTGAAGCCCCAAGTAGCAATTAGGCTAGTGACAAGATAAATTTCACAACTTGTTATCATTCTTCATTTTTTAATTGGCCAGATCAGTAAAGAAGTGATTTGTGTTTGAACTTTAAAGGTTCTTAGTCTGTGTAGCACTGGTAGAAAGCACAGTACAGATATTTATGAATGGGTTGGAAGGAAACCTGTTTGTAAACAGAAATGGGATTGCACTGCAAAGGCACGTCCAGGTGTGGTTCTGAACGCAGACTCTCCCCCTCCCCAAAGCCGTGGTGGTTATACTGGGTCTCCTGCTCGTTAGATCCTATGTAGGTGTGGATAAAGTTGGAAGTTGCTCTTGGAGGAGAAAATCTTTCTTCCATGGGGGTTTGAAGCTGAAGATGAGAGTCCCCAAGCTCAGGGGACTCTTATTACAGTTTCTTCCAGCTAAAGAAGAAGCTGGAAAGCATTTACTTGCCTCTACTTATTCCTGTCAGTAGTGTTGGAGCATGAGTAGTGTCTCCTCAGTGCTGCTTCCTGACCTGAGGACAGCAAGTGCCCACCTGTAGCTGTGGAGAGATGTCGTGTTAAGCTGAGCAGGCTCATAGAGCCTGAATATAGGAAAAAGCAACCACTATTTCTGACTCTGATCTTCTACAGTTTCATACTTTGTGAGTATCAGATGAGGAGACCTGGAAATGATCCAGCTCCTGTGCTGTTGTAGGGGAGGGACTGGGGTATGCAAAGGTCAGTGTGAGGGTACAGCAGCTCTCCATGGTGGTGGTGGGTTGTGTTGCATGGGGCACTGTTCTTGTACTGATGAAGCATCAGCTCAGCTATTGTCGTAAGAAGTGGACTTTAGAGGAAACCCCACAGATGGAATATGGCCAAATTCTCTGCCTGCAACATGTTTGATAGCACTGCAGGGAGGCGAGGCTGGTCTTCAGTCCTTAAATGCATTAAATTAACTCTGGGTGAGCTTGCTGGGAAAAGGGTAATGAAGCAGGTTGGAAACGGGATGTGTGTGCTCAAGCACATGCAGTGGGCTTAATACTCCAGGCAGCATTCCCGCAGGCACGTGGCTGGGGAGCAGCCAGGTCATGGAGCACACTGTGCTGTTCGTTAAATGTATCGCAGTCCACAGATGCAGCCGAAATCACTTGTCCAGGCATAAAAGATAAAGTCAGTTGGGAAGGAGAGCGATCCCATCGAGAGAAACTTGTGAGAGGAGCTGGATGCAGTCTAGCATAATGCTGGCTGTGTAGGGCGTGTACTAGCCAGCACCCTCTTAGGGGCTGCCTGAGTCCGTTGCAGCAAAAATTTCAACTTCTGGTAGGGAAGACTGATGAAGATCTTGACACATCTGTTCTGTTGTTTCAGGTAGAGGCAGCTGCTGAATGGATCTGCAATGTGACTGACGTTGTGCAGTGCTTCATCTTTATTTCATGTGACGAGGAGGTGGGAGGGCGGAGATTACTTGAAGTGCCTGGCTAGAGACAGAACGTAATTTATCAGTGTTCATTTGTCTGGAGGGATACACAGCCCATATATAATTTAGAAACGTGTTAAAAAATAGGGAGCTGTTGTCCTTTAAAATCAGTGAGCACTCAAGTCTGTTGGTTTAAAATCTTGTTTCAGTGACACATAAATGCGCTGCTATGCATTTCGTATTTATAGTGTGTGTACAGTATAAGCGATATGTCTAAAATGAACCAAGAAAGTGTGTATAAATAGTACTGATAAAACTAAGCCCTTCATAAACTCAGAGTAATATGTGTATTTTCCATATTTAGGCTGAAATACCTGGAATGGCACATGCATTTATCCTAGTCAGTTATTCTGAGATCATATTTAATATAGATGTTCTTTTCATATGTGATGTGCAAATGGATTTTTTTTGTTTGTTTGTTGCAGTAAGTATCCTTTTCCTCTACTTTTTATTCTTCTCTCTTTGAGTCTTTTTCCCTTTTTCTGATTCAAGCCTGGTAATGATATGCAATAGCTAAATTATCAGAGGAAGAAAAGGGATATCGGTGTCTTCTACCTTGCTGTTGAGAAATCTATATTTTTGTCTTCTGCAGTGTAATAAGAGCAGGGTGTTGCCATCCTTTATCACAGGCAGAATGATAAATTACATGTCCTGGAAAGTTTAAAGATGTGTAAGAATGCAAATCCATGGCCCACAAGGATGTGTGGTTGAAAGTGCTGATCCAGCCAGGAGTTAAGCACGTGCTTAAATCTAAGCACAAGCGTTGCTTCCATTGGGTGTATCTACCTGGCACCATGCTGTGTGGGGTAAGCAAAGCTCTTGCTATGAAAGGAGGATTGATTTGGTTTAGTGGCTTGAAGTAGGAAAAGGAAATGAGCCTCTTCCAGTCAGCTGGAAGAGTGGTCTATGAGTAGTGCAGGTGTTGCTCTTGTGTTTTTACTGTCCTTGACTCCACAGTATCAACTGATGTAGGTGGAGACCCTAATGGGTTGGCATTTGCCACTTTTCGCTACTCCTCACTTTTCGCACTTTGCCCATGTCTGCTAACCATGAGCAGAAGAACACCTTGTCTGTAATAGGTGGTATGGTAGTGTGGTGCCTCTGTCTGCAAAGGCTGTAGCATTAGAAGAGACTGAGGATGTTACAAGGGAGTGCATAACTTTTCCTCCCTTGCAAACAGGGAAATATGTAGAAATTTTCAGTAATTTACAATTTGACCCCTTTCCCTCCTGCCTTTGGACCAAAGCTCCATATAGTGGCTTGCTCTCCGCCAGCCTGAGAAATCCACTTTACCAGAAGGTTTCCAAAGGAGGATTTTTTTTTTTTTTCCTGATTGCTGATGGCAGTGTGCAGTGGACAGAGTGGGTCTAGATCTTTTCTTCGTCTGGTTCTTATTCTGGTTGTCCTTTTAGCAGAAGCACTCTTTTTGGCTCTGTTTTCTTTCCTCCACTTTAGTTAATTTTTGTGCCACATTTCTTGCTCCTTTGAATTCAATGGCACCTGTGCTTTCTGAGGAAGCAGTGTATTCTCTGCTCTGGGTGCTGTCTGCATACTCCTGGTGGTATGAAGCCATCCATCCCCTTCCTGCTGGATTTGAGCTTGCATTCAAACTGGGAGGGGAGACATCATTTGTGTGTACAGATGGAAATGTTTTTATTGGGTTTTTTGGTGCTGAATTGGATGTCATCCCTCTTGCTTCCTTGACACTCTAAAAGAGAGATGGGAGCTGAGCTTTCCTGATGCACTGATTTTATAGCATTGTTTGTTTGCAGTGATTTACCTCCAACTGGTCACACAGCATTGCAGCTGGCACTGCAATTCTCACATCCATCTCCTGTGTTTTAAGTGATTTTGTTTACTTCATACAGTGCAATGAGGTCTCAGGCTCATGCATGGAAATTCCTTGGTGCTTTACTGATAAACACAGATAAAAAAGATAATCTCTCAGTCTGGTCTATTTTTTCTTTGGAGCAGTCTTTGAAGGTTGCACATTCTTCTGCTGTACATCCTTTGTCTATGTGTGTATTCTTTTTGTTCGCTATTCCCTTCCTACTTGTTTCTTTTCTTCCTTCCCTTTATTTCAGTCCTATGTCTTCTATATTCTTTTGGTTTGCTTTATGTTTGAGAAGAGACTCACCTGAGTTTAAGTGTAGTTGGCTATTTGGACTTAACTTGGAAGTTTAATTAAGAAATGCTTTGTAAGCAAAGGGCTCAGTAATTTGCCCCTTCAGCTCTTAAAGCTTTTTCCACTGACAGGTGAAAAGTTTCACTAACTTTTCCAATCCTGCCTGCAGCTTTCATTGCCATTTGACTGTCTCGCACACCAAAGCTTGCTTTGTCATACCTACGAGAGGCTGTGCTGCACAATTCTTATACCTGAACCAACTGATGTTTCCCTTTTCCATTGTAAAATATTTTGCCTTTTCCTTTCAAAACACACGTGCAAGTGTCCTCCTCTCTCCTGGCCTTTGACTTAGCCTTATAAAACTGAAACAGAAATGTAGATAATTATTGACAGCTGGGCTCCTGCACAGTTGGATGCACAAGCTCCTTCTTCAGCTCCTAGATGTTCTGAAGACCACACGTGTGTAAAAAGGGGCCAAGGGGCATTTTGATGTTAAACAAGGATTGCTTGGTTCTTCTGTGGAGATGGCATATATGGAGACTGGGATTAAAGATGAGAGGAATAAGAGTTTATTTGATGACAGAAGGGGTTTTTGTATTTGTGAAAAAGTGTTTTTGGTACTATCCAGCTTACTTGCTAAAGTTCAACTAGTAAAATGTAATTCTCAATAAAAATGTTTTCATTTTTTGGTTGCAAAGATTTCTTTGTATATGGTGTTAATTTCCTTTCCATCTTTTTACTGGTTTACCTTAACAATTTGATTACATATGTATTTTTGCTCTTGAGAGACAGTGGGTGTGATACAATCTCTGTTTTAAACTGTTATCATGTAATTAGCAGGGAAAGATGTCTCTGAAGTCTGATCTGCCTGCTTCTTTGTTGCTCAGGGAGCAAAGAGGAGCTGAATTCTGGGATTTGGGTCCTTGATTGGAAGTCCTTGTTGTGTAAATTTGGCATAGGCTACTTCTGTTTCAGAGAACCATCTCTTTCTTCAGCTTAGAGCTGTGTAGATGCTAGGACCATGCTTGCATGAAGCCAAGGAATTATAATGAGTTTCCTAGTCGTGCTCTATGTACGTCTTGTATGAAGTGGGCTTGCACATGGATCTTTCTTATTCATCTAGTTGTGCTCTCTGATACAGTAATCAGCAGACCATATAGTTTTTAAAAACTTCTTTTATAAACTCTTGTGGCTAGCACTGAAATATAAGCTTTGCTCTCCCTTCTTGGAGCTTCCCGTCTTCAATACCAGTGTGTTTGGGGTGTTTCTGCTACATTCTTCTCAAAGCTATGCTGTAAGTTTTTCATTGCTTTTGGAGCTAAAATTTCACCCATTATGTTTTAGGGCCCACTTTTGCATACTGTTCACTGAATAACACTTATTCTTGACAATTCAGTTCTCTTCAGTGGTGTACCAGTGTGAGTGTGTTTTGTTCCGAGAGTGGTACCCAACTGAGGGTTTAGACCCTGATTTCTTTAAGCTCAGAAACCCATGTATAGTTTTAAGCTGTATGTGAATTTTGGACCAGTGGTGACCAATGAAACATCTAAGCACAGTCTGTGTAAAACACCTTGGCAATTGCAAATGCCTTGAAGGAATTTGAAACCATCTGGCTCTGTCGCTTCTTTTGTCCCAGAAAAAGCCCTCCTTAGTTTGAATGTAGGGGCTGTGCTCCCTCTTCTGAAGAGGAATGCTTTGGATTGCCAATGACTTTTTGGATGTGATGGGGTTTTGTGTTTGCTTCTGGCAAGCAGACGGTCAACTGTAGTTACAGGATGACCACAGCCCATTGCATGGGACAGTCACTGATGGGCCTTTGATGCACTGGAAATGAGTTAGCCGTGAATTGCTTTGTGTCTTGGTTTGCTGTTGGTTTCCCCTCTCCCAGCTGGCCACCTGTAATGTAAATTGAGTGGGATGTTGATGGTTTGTGAATTGAAATCCCTTTGCGCTGGCAAGATTAATTTCCAGTGTTTGCTGCCCAGGCAGATGAGCCTTTCACCCATACCTGTGTGGACAAAAAGCCCTCTCCAGAAAGGTGTGTAACACAAGTTTCATGACTGCTTTTTTTGCACTGACTCACCATATTGTAAGCTCACTTGTGTGAGCCAAACCAGACTCAGGCTGTTCCTGCTGTTTTGAATTTATTTCAATTTTGTTGTGAATCATCCATATTTTTCCTCTTATCTTTCACAATGGATGGGAGGAGTGGAGGGAGGGAAGAGGAGGCGGGGTGGAAAATAAAAAGGTGCCCAAAGATTAATTTGCTGTGTAATTTTCTCGTTTTGAAGGAGGGAGAGACACACCTGGGAAAACAGGTTATCAGACCTCTAAGAACATAGATGAAATACTGTCCTTTCTAACAGATACTCTGGTGTCGCGCTGAGGCAGTCACTTACTTGGCACTAAAACTATATGACCAGATTCATTTTGAGGCGACGTGAGGTGGTTTCCTGCGCGTGTGTATTTTTACTGCCTTTAGCTAAGTTAGGGCCCTTGGCGCTTATCCCTTTTTAATGATTTGTTCTTACCCCTGCTCCTTGCTTCTGGCTGTTTGTTCTTTACTACTTAGGTTATTACTCATGCTCATGCAGAGTCCTGAGAGTTAATGGAAAATGAAGATTGGAGTTGTTCTCCCCTTCCCTTCTCCTGTAAGGTTATCTGGGACAGCTTCAAACACATTTATACATGGCCTTGCAGCTTCTTGGCTTCTGACTGTTACGATTGTGTCAAAGGTATAAAACAAAAGCTGGGAAGCTAGCAGCTTATTGAAATTAATTTCTTTAAATTTATGAAGCCACTGATTAATTACCTTTTAATGCAGGTATAAACTTAAGAGCAATATATAGTCTATATATTAATTTTAATCTTTTATATGAATTTTGTAATAGTTATACATACACATTATATAGCTATATATATATTTAGCACAAAGGTCACAAAACCAAGTTATTAAAAAAGTTCTGTAGTCCTTGCTTAATTTATGTGCATGTCTTTGTCCCATTGGAACACAGGGCACTTAGGTACATGCTTGTCTTTAAGTGTTGAATATATTCAAGCAAATTAGAGAAGAGGGATTTTATTTTAGTATATTTCAGGTTTTATTTTAGTATATTTCATCACCTTGATGGTAAAGAAATGGTGGTTATTTTGCGTAACCTTAAATCACTTGGCAAGATGGCTGTTTTCTAGTCAGTCCTCAGCCTCTGACTCAGGTGCTTTCTCCTTTCAGATACTTGCTGCATTAATACAGGTGCAGATTTGAGTCTTCACAGTTGCAAGAGGAGCTTTTTGCAGCTGTAGCTTTAATCCCTTTGCCTGGTAAGAAGGGTCGGCTATCTCAGCAGCCTCTTCCTGTCAGCCTCCAGGACAGATTATAAGCAGGTTGTTCTGCCATGGAGAGGGCAGAGTTGGATGAGCCAAGGCAGGAAGGAAGGTTCTGCCTGGGATGATGTATGTCCTCCATCTCAGACCCCTCCAGACTTGGGATGGGTCTCACTGCCTATGGCTGATATATATGTATATTTTAGTCTTACCTTTTCTCCAAGGTCACAAAACCGATCCTCTTTGAGGATGATGGGTGTGACAGTACGTATGTTTTTACTATGGCTCATCTTGGGAATTATTTGGAAGTGGGAGGGTTCAGACCTGCTCCAACCCTCCCTGTCCTTGAGTAATGCTGTAGGGCTTTCATAAGGGCTAGGTGGCTTCTGTGGGGAATGGCTGCATCAGCAGCAATGCTAACAGAAGTCTAGCAGTGGGGAAGCACATCTTGATGTAGAGTGCTGCCTGCAGTGCCCTTGATGTCTTGAAATACTGTGTAAAGTAGCTGAAAGACCACTCTCTTCTTGGCTTTGCAAATAATCTGCACATGGATCCAGAGCTGTACGTAATGAATGGGGGCAGATGTTTTTAAGTGCAGCTGTTTTAAACAGCAGTTGGTTTATCAGGATGATGTTGCTCTGCTCTCAGTGACAGTCAGGTTACACTTCAGTTATTTGAAGAGATTCTCATTGCCAAATACTTGACTCAGCATTTGACTCAACAGAGGCAGCAGATCTTGCCAGTGGGAAGGAAGGGAATAGAAATGAGCTGCTGCGGCAGGGTTGGGTGAGGAATCTCCCATCATCAGAGGGCCACCAGTGAATAGCAACTATGTCAGTAGGTTTGCAGATGTTCCCCTCCCAACAGATATTTTCTGCTTTTTCTCTGTCACCCTCTTGTGTGCGTTAAATGTCGTATCAGCTATTTATGTGGGTGTTGTAACCTCCGTGGAGGTGGTGTGAGAAGGAGGGCTGTAGGGAAATGATACATTGATTTATTCGTGGGATTTATGTGGCAAAAATTAACTACCTTATTTTAAATTACTGTTCAAATAAATAGAACAGTAAATCTTATAAAAGCAAAAAAACCCCCCTCAAATCAGGCTTGAACAACTTCTTGCTGCTGCTGTGCCCTTGATAAATATGCCTAGATTCAATAGTCCTTCCATGAATTTTCGGTCTGCCAAGGGCATGAAGAAGTTCTTTGTAGCTATTGAACTGTAAATTGTTGCATATGACACCTGGAGGAGTTGGAATGGTTTTGTACAAGTAACTCAGTGTATTCATCACACTTCCCCTATTGCGTGCAGTGGTTCACATTGAAGCTGAGAAAGATGATTCATATTGCTTTCTTCTCTTCCCCCAGTCAGTAGCAGCGGTAGCCCTCAGCTACATTTGAAACAGTAAATGCCTGGCCCACAGCCATGTGTTACTACTGCTCTGCTGGGCCCTCTGATGATACTGTAATCAGATGAGAGGCAAGGTAAGAATTTTTCTTTTCCACAGGGAAAATCAGACTAGGGTATTTAAGTACTAATCAAAAAACAATTTTAATGAAATGTTTAAATTGGCCAGCATTTGTCAGCCCTATGGCCTATGCTGTTAGGAAACACCCTTTTTTCTGCTCCAATATAAGTTGTTTTAGATGATTCATGAGACCTTACGCTCTGTTCTGAATTTTCGTGTGAATATTAGCACCCCTGGGATATGCTGCCAACCCAGAACATGGATGTTTTGTGCTCCCTTAGCATCAGTCTAAGTGGTTACACTTAGACCAGTAACACTGTGCTCCTATCAGCTGTTAATATTACACTACTATCATATGAATAGGGTTGGGTTATATGCTGGCTGCATCCCTTTAAGATGCGAGGCTATCGTGTACAAGTGTGGCTGAAGGGGGCATTGGAGGTAAAACAATCTATTTGCAATTTTGGGACTCAAAATGGCAGTAAACCTTTTTATTTCTCCTGATTTGATTTAGATTCTCCTTTACCTTGGCTGTGAACTACAGTCCTGTCATGCTGCTGTGCTAGGCACCTCCAGGCATTTGTCAGAGACTGGCTAATTGAAGCACACACTCCAGCTTGGATCGAAACTGCTGTTTTGATCAAGATTGTAGATGCTGCTGCTGCCTCCTTGTGGAGTTCTTTCCATGAAGTACTAGGACTTTGGTTTGTAAGGCTTTGGTTCTTCAGGGTTTTTAGGAAAGCACAAAGTCTCTGAACACACCAGAAAGTGGAAGCTTAGGGCAAAGACAGCTGCGGGGTACAGTCCTGCTGTAATCCTGCTTGTGAACTAAGATGTTCTCATCAGTTCTGGAACAGCTGCAGCTCACTTAGCAAACAGATGCATAATCCAGTGAAGGCAGTGAAATGCTTGGACACTTTAAGCCCTGTCCTCCGGATACTTCCACATGCTTGTTAGCTGTTCACCCCTACAGATCCATCTAAGTACTTGACAGTTCTGTTGTTTAGCCTAAAATGCAAGTTTTGTTATTTCTGTTATTTCTCTTCTTTTACATACCATGCCTGTATGATGTTCTCATTCAAGGATGTTTTTCCTTTCAACAGCTGTATTTTGCTGTGGTATTAGCATTTTAATTTTCTAAAACGTCTATGAGACTTGCTGGTTATGACTACCCTGTTTGTCTCAACAAACAGGAAAAAGGGACTCTCTCCCTTTTCCTCCACCCTTCTCAGGACAAGTCCATGCTGACAGGGCCTACAACTTCAGGCTAAATTGTGGCTGCAGGGGGTCTCCCAGGCATGCAGGAGGCTGCACGGCAAGTGTGGATGGGGACAGAAGGTGGGAGGAAGGTGTGCTGAAAGCAGAGCACGTCAGGCTTATTGCTGCCCTGCCAGCAGCTCTTTCAGAACAACAGTGACAGAGATGGTAACTTAATCCTCCCTGTCCTTTATCATGTTTAAACTGTCACCTGTGATCTTGGAGGCCCTGGCTCCTGTCTTCAGCCCTGGAGCCCGTGGAGATGAATACAACCTTGGGGTACACCAGAGGGTTTGATTGTTGGTGGGTTTTTCACAGGAAGCTGCTACCGTATTTGTGGCTGCTGGTGTGGTATGTCCTACCCAGATCCCTTTGACAGTTTCAATCTTTTCATCTGTAAAATGGGAAATGTGTTTCTTCAGGTGCTGCTGTGGTGATAAAGGCCTAATATTAAAGTGTCACCTGAGAGAGGGCAGATGATCTTACTGCCGCCTAGGCAGTGGGCTGTGGGAAGCACCATCATGAGGCCATCAGCAATACCCAGGGGTCTTGCGGGCAATGTTTTACCCTTGGTTTCTCATGTCAGTCTAGGTGAACATTATTTACTTGCCAAGCTGCTCTGGTGAGCATGAATTATCTGTACTTCCTTTACAGACACATTGGCACTAATTACATTTGCAGGTATGCAGCTGGTATAGCTGTTGGAGAGGGAATTGGTTTGTCTGTGTCATCCTGCTGACCTGTCATTACTGATGACAAAATGGGAACCTGAAAGAGCACAAGTGACACCTAGCTTGGGTGAGAACAGCTACTGAAGCCATCTCCTGCCTTGGAAACTCACAGGTGGCTCTCCCATGCCATTCATCTGAACACACATTGCATATAGCTGCAGGAGCAGGCCAGTATGTCCCTGCAGTGCTGCTAGGGTGGTTCCTAATGGGGATGGAGGGATTGCTAGAGTGAATAGTTTAGCATATGACAAATCCAGATAGCTGGTGTGCTTTTCCATAACACGTATATATTTTATATGTATAAAATACGCATATATCTGTGGAGGACAATAAATATCTATGAATTTGTCAGGTTGATGTAGAGACATGTAACCTAAGTGTGTGTGTGTGAAATGTGTTTGGTCATGCTTACACCTTTGTAAACCTAATATTTATGTAAAACTTGCATCCTACATCTCTTAAGCCTGGAAGTATGTCATGCTTGAAGCAGCTGAGCAAAGTCGGGTTTGGCCATTGAGATACTCTTTAAAAAATACCTTTTTGTCTGTCAAAGTATATTCTTGCTTAGGAATTTTCAATATTTGGCTGGACTTCTGGTCCTTTTGACATCAGCTTTAATGTTAGCTTCTGCAGAATCAAAATGCCATCCTCTGTGTGTGGACTCCTGATCTTGGTGTCCAGAAACCCAATGCTTCCTTTGTCTCCTTGTGTGTTTATCAATACAAGGACTTTTTTTTGTCAGTTCAGGCATGAAATTTTTTTGTGCTCTCAAACTGAGATGCACTTTTGGTTGAAAAGCACTGCAGGTAGAACAATTTCTTATAGAGCGTACTTCTGGGACTATAAATAATAAATGCTATGCCTCGGAATGATGCAGGCACCCCTGCAACTTATACGTGCAAGGCAAAGATTCAGTAAATAATGATTTACCTGCTCTTTGTCAGTCCTAAACCCCTGAAGAGGGGTCTATTCAGGCATCTTTGCTGGCTTGATGAGTATTGTTTGTGCTGTACTGCTTTTTAGGAGTTCTAAAAATGTTAACTGTTTTTCTTTTGTGGCACTGTTTTTGGAGTCTGCAACTTTATGAGGGGTATTAAATATTTATTAAACTCTTAGTTCTGAGCTAAGACAACCTATTCAAACCTCACCAACTTGCAGCAGGCTGGTGGTGCTGACTATTTGAGAAGAGCTTGAGGCTGCCGTAGTGCCTTATGGTGCAGTAGTAAGACAGTAGTTATTTCAGAGTTGTTGGGTTTATTTGATTATGGTTTTTCCCACCCTTTAATGGTGTAGTTTTGTTCAGTTGCTTTGCACTGTGGCAAATTGACAGTAGGACCCTCTTCAGGACTGGGATTAAACTGTCCATCTCCATGTGATAATGATAAATTGTACCTGTGAAATCTATGCACATACCTCATTCCAGGGGTAGAGAAGAAGCTTATTCATGAATAGAAGACCAGTCTGTAAATGTTGTACTTTCTTCTCCATTAAAATCAAAGCTTGACTAAGATAAGGAGCCCAGCATGGTATCTCTGGGCTGTCAGGGGTCCCACTGATAAAGTCCCTAACCAGAGGTGAAGGTCTGTGGAGTTAGTGGAAAGGCTCCTGTTAGCATCAGTGGGAGCTAGGTCATGCAGTGGAGCTTTCTGAAGTGTGGAAAACACAAAGTCAAGATGTGTTTTCTCAAGTAAAGTCAGCTACAAATCTAACTCCACTCTTCAAGTTTCAAAAGTCAGAGGAAAAACATCTGGCTTGTTTGAGACAGTACCTTTGCATTCACAGGGGCCAGAGATGTGCTAAAAAGAGAAGGGTGACTCTCGATATCCTTAGTCCTGACAGGACAGGCTGGGGACACTGGGTGGGCCTGCCAAAGAGAGGATCTCTTCTATTTGCTCTTTTTTTCTCTCTCTCTTTTTATTTCCCCAAGGAGCTTTGAGTGACCAGTGTCCCTTTGGGGTCCTCTCAGGTCAGGCATAGTCTCATGCTGTAGTTCAAAGTCCACCTTGAGTTGGTGGGAAGAGGTGGCACAGGCCTGGAAAGGAGGGTACAGAGGTAGATGGCACCTTGTCCTGTCCGTCCTAGTGGTTTTTAGTGTTTCCAGGTGGGCCAGAACCATTTTGCTTGTTCTGTACCAAGAAGGCAGAGGTGTAAAAGCAGTAGTCCAGAGCAGGAGATGAGAAAATGTCTGGTTTACTTCTGTGATGTCCTAGTTCAGTAGATAAAACCGTTGTGTTTATTCATCATGTTGGCAGGCTCATTTTTAAAGGTCTAGCTTTGTCAAGAACCTTCTGTCGATTTTGCAGAATGTTATTTGGGTTTATTCTTTGTTTCTTTTAGCTTATTTTTCTTCTGTATTTGGCTTTTAACTGGTAGTCAGAAACGCAAGGTTATAAATTCCGTGGTATTACTGTGTTTCTAAGCATGTGTGATGCTGAATGACACCCACATTTCTCAGCTCTGATGGTGGCTGTATTCAGGCTAGCAGTCTTGGGTCCTGCCTGGGACAAGTCATGATCTTCCTGGGGCTGCTTTGTGCCTCCCAGTTCTGCCACAGCAGGCAGGAGAAGCTGGATGAGGGACATGCTTGTTTTGAGGCAGTGGATCCGTGTCCTGGGAGGGAGGAGGAGACACGCAAGTGCCACCCTAGATTGCAGGTTGTCCCCATGCTGTGGCCTTCCCCAGAGGGGAGTCCCGGCTTCAGTAAGGTCAGGGTACTTGATGGTGAATGAGGGACCCATCACCTGTAATAACTTGAAACACTGGTGGATCCTCACCCCAAAAGTTGCAGGATATTGCAGTACTTAATATTGTGTTCTATTGCTACTGTGATTCAAAGTGTATTGCTCCTCACTGCCCTCCAAATGCTTCAGCCTGTCACTTACCGCAGATTAATTTGGCAGGGCTGCTTTGCCTTCTTGCATGGAAACAGAAGGTTTCTCAGGGCTGGGGTTCCACAGTAAGCAGGGGGTGTTCGTGGACAAAGTGATTGCAGACTTGGTAAACAGTAACCAGCCCAGGCAGTGTGACTCCATAATGCGTGAACCACTACAGATGCTGTAAATTCATTTATCCCCTCCCTCAGATCACTTCCAGCATGTTTTGAGTAGGGTAAAAAGCCGGAGATGCCAGCTTGTCTGTGATGCATATTTAGAGTGAGAGTTTAGGTAACATGCTAACCCTTGTAGCTGCCAGACTCTCCTAACTGAGTGTTTTGAATACCCCATATCTTACCTAATTGGATTTTTTAATGCAGAGCCATTTGAGCCTCTTCATTTTGGCAATGAGGATAATTCCTGTCATGAGCAAAAACCTAGGGATGCTTTTCTTTTTTTCCTTATGTAAAATGGTTGCTCTTCATCTGAGAGTATCTGTATAGACATGTGTGTACACGTGTTAAAGAACTTTTCCTTTTTTTCATCATTCTTAGTTTACCTGTTAGGTCTCACTTAAAGGGAAAAAGCCTCCCAGATAATCAACAAGATGGATCCTGCAAATATATAGACAACACATTTGCAGCAAGCCTCTTATGTTTCCTTGTGATCTGTCTGCAAGTATGTCCCTGCAGGGCTGGGATCTCACTCCTAATAACTGTGTTCAGTGGTGTGACTTCTTGACACGAGCCTTTCGGTGAGTGCCACGGGCAGAACCGGGCTGCTCTTCTGATCCCGCCTGTAGATCCAGTTGTGGGATTAGGACTTGAAATGTTCCCAGTCAGTACTGCCTAGTTTGCCGTCTTCAAGAAACTGCTCAGTCCCCACACGTTCAAGGTCCGCTGAAAAGATTGCTGTAAGACACTTTCGCCTTCATGACCTTCAACTTGGACACAGTAAGGTACTCCATTATAAGCCCTGGCTCATTTTTGTGCCTTTGTATTTAGGAATTACTGTTTCCACTGTAAAAGATAACTTCATTTCAAAAATACAGCTCCCTGGATCTCTGAAGGAGGGCACTCACAGCCTTGTTCAATACTAAGCCGTTTGCTGACCATCACAGCTGGGAAATCGCTTCCCTGGTGACAAGGGAATTGCTAGAAAGCACGCTGAATGGCTTTCACATCCTCTAGCAAGGGGCATTTTTTTCCTTTCTGTCCTATTGTTTTGTTCTTTTGTGTGAAGTGTTTGGAGTAGTAGTGGCATTACTAATACCTAAAAGCAGGATTTCTAAAATGCGTCCCCCCGAAACCAGTTTGCCGTCTGTCTCCCAAGACATGCTCAGCTTTGTGAAACAGCACGATGGTGTTTGTTTCGGTGTGGCCGCCTTTTGGGGATTTGCAGGAATACTGCAGCAAATCATCCTGCATGCAAGGCTGACCTCTGGGAGGCTAACAAATTGAGGTGAGCCAGCTGGAGCGATAGGACACTGCCGACAGACAGAGCATGCTCAGACCTGGGGGAGAAAGGTAGTTCAGTCTGCAGATGGTGCACGGGTTACTGTGCTGAGAGCTGTTAGATACGATTTTTTTCTTTTTCTTTATGGTGGTGGGGAAGGAAGAGGACTGGAGAGTGTTCGTTCCTCTGCAAAGCGTAGCTTTAAGGTGTCTTCTTTTTTCTTCTGTGAAAGAGAGGCACCGGATAGCATTTCCTTTTATTTAGCAACACCAGGTATGCGTGCATGTGCTGAAACACTAATCTACCAGTGATAGTACTTCCAAGATGAAAAAGGTTGCAGATGCTCTGAATTCCTGTGTTTCTTTGGGTGTTATTGTAACTGTGCTCTGTTTGCTGTGCTGATCACATACGGCTCTGAATTCAGTTTTGTTGGCACTCCTGGCTGCAGTGTACTTCGGGGGGTGGGTTTAGCATGTTTTTTGATGCTGTCTCCTTGCTCCCCCCCCACAACTTCACACTGAATCTCTCCTCTATGGCTGTGCATGTGTGGGAAGGAGGTCAGTAGTTCATTTGTAATCCTAGGTCTTTGTAGTCCCTCTTTGTTTGACTGGTGGTTTGCTTTATCATTTTTAAACAAAAGTCTCGTGGGGAAAACATCTTTGATCTGGACTAAATTCTGTAGGTTTTCAGAAATGTATTTCTTACTGGACAGGTGCTGCTTTGGGATTACTTGTTTTCTTACCCTCCCCTAAAAGCATGCTAATATAGAGCTTGTGGTAACCAAGGAGGGATTTTCGCTGTTCTTTTTGGCTGTGCTGTACTCCGAACAATTCCGGCTCCTGCTTAGAATTTGCAGCACACAGGAGCGGTCTCAGGCACCATGCTGATGAGAATCGGGGAGAGCTCAGGCTGTAAACGCTGCTAAGCACCAGTCCCAGTATCCAAATAACACAGGTACTCTTCCCATTGGAGAACAGAGAAAGAAAGGATAGATAAAATACAGAGAATAACAAATGGCAGCTAAAGCCCAAAGGCATAGTTGCAGTGGCTGAAGCTCATCTTGTTCAGTACTTTGGGATTTCACATCGTATTCTTTTAAATTCACTTTTGCAGCATTAGTAAATTTTCCCTTCAGCCACCTCCACTCTATCTTTACTTTAGGTAGACCACTGAAGTAAGATAAACCTGCTGCTCTCTGATGTGTTTTTGCTTCTGACAAAGGTATCTTGCTTACAGACTAACAGCAAGAGACCAGGCAAAAGGGAGAGGTTTTTTACTCCTATGACAGTGCTGTTAATGCCAGTGTAACCTGATAGGTTTTGATCAGGTACTTGGGTGAACAAAGATCGGCTGGAATGAACTTCCCCCTCTGTCTAGCCATGGTTATTTTGAGTACCTTGGGTTTTCATCTTTAGGCTTGGGACTGTCAGAAAGTAAAGACTTGAGGGATGAGAGACATACTTTTTTTTCTTTCTTAGCTCATTTTTCTTACATCTCCCACCTCAAGCTTGTTTATCAGAAATGCATCTTATTTAGGGGAATTTTCTGGAGATCAGGGTTAGTTTTTTTTGTTTGGGGAAAGGATTTCATACTCCATGTCATTCTGGATGGAGAAGAGATCTTGGAAATGTGGACCTTAAAAGCCCAAGAAGTATTCTTTTTAGTTTCATACTTTTAGCTCAGTTTTGTGGTTTGCTTATATGCATTGACTGCTTAGTGTTGGGTTTCTTTTTTTTTTTTTACCTGTTCTTTTGTACATCAAGACAGCAGTATCAACAAATATTAAATCAATGGCTGCTAGTCAACATGAAAGTCAGGTTGGATATCTTCCTATCCCAGTTTTCACAGCCTCTGAAATTAAATGGAAGAAAACTTAGATTTTCCATCCATAAGTACGACTGGAAGGTGCCCAGGAGCCACCAATATTCTCCTGTTCATATTGAAGGTATGTTTGCAGTAGGGACCATTGCACAGAGGCTCAGTCTCCTTGGTTGCAGTCCTGTATAGAAAGACTTACAGTTTTGCTTTCTATTCCTGACTTATGCTAAACCGTAAAAACTGAAGATAAACCTAAATTTGATTGCAACTATCTATAGATACCTAAAGTTTTTGTGAGACAGTTGTTTTTAAAAAAATTGTTACGTTTTGATTTTATTTTTGCTGAATAAAACTTTATATTTGAAATTTGAGGCTGCAGAGTTAAGGTGTTCTTATTTTTCATATCCCCTTTTTGTACCAGACTTCATTAATGATACTTGTATCTTTAACTGCTGGGTTTCCTTCCTTCAAGAAACTGCTCTTTTCCTGTTTAGAAAGTCAGCACTTCTACACTTGGCTGCTTTTTATGAAGAAAATGTTCCAGTATATCAATCATTCAGTGTACCATCCTTTCTTTAATGTGATATGTACTGTGAAAGATATATGTATCTCATTAAACAAATACAGTGAATAAGATAACAGCCTTTTGGGTTGTGGGGATTGATTTGCTTGTAGTTCTGCAGGAATCTGTGACAGAGATGAGAATAAAAGCCCGTTCTTGGCTGCCAAATCCTAACTCCCCCTCCTTCCAATCAGGAAAGTTGCCTTCTAGGAACTTCTGCTTTGAGCATGAATGAAGTAGGTATTTAAAACTGCATGCATTACATATACTGCATCCTTAGCTAAGCCTCTTGCATCAGGGATGGGAGAAAGAACAGAAGACATTTTGCAGGGGGAGTGTGAAATGCCATGTTTGCACTCTTTACTTTTCCTGTGCCAGTCCTGGCAAGCCAGCCAAGCAAGAGATGGATCTGGGGATAGGGAGCACTAATGGGGAAGATGTCCTCGAGGAGGGAATATCTGCTCCCACCCTTTGTGTTGCCATAACAAGAAGAAGGGTCAGGGTCCCCTGCCCGTTTCCTACCCGTGCAGCTCTGCCCTGACTCCTTCCCTGTCCTGTGTCAGGAGCAGTCCCAGTCCAGTTCCCAGTGCATTTCTGGGAATTGTGGAGATGGTTCTGCTTGGAGATAGCTGCCATGACTGGCAGGCTCTGTGGGGAGCTGGTCAGCTGGGCCAAACCCAAGTTGGCCTCCATGTAGAGGCAATTCTCTCTGTGCACACAGTGGTGATGCTTTCTGGAAATGTGTGTCCTTCATGCTTTTTTTTCTATTTTGTGAGGTTTTTTTAGCCTGCTGTAGCTCTGGAAAACAGAGCGTTGGCTTGGAAAGTGCTTGGGCAGTTGGTAACAAAAGCTTGGAAAGGCCTAAGTAGACAAAACCAGCATTTCTCATTTTGTTAATACCTGCAGGACTGGGTGATCCCCTTTTAGATGTGCTGTTCACCTCAGTGACCCTTGTTCTCCGTAATCAAGCTCTTGTTTTGTTCCTCTGGAGGTCTTAGTAGTGCATGTTTGTGTCTTTTGGTTTTGTTTTGTGGACTTTGTAGCTTTTCTTCCGATTTCTTACCTAGATTGTAGTTTTTAAAATGAGATTTAAAACATTGTCCATCATATTAATAGCTTTAAAGTAGTGATTCATCCTACCCTAGCTTCATAATTAAAAAAAGAACAACAGAACTGATCTCTTAAATGAATCCAAACAGTCCTTTATGCCAACTGCCTATTAGTAGAAATTCATCTCTCCCATCCTACCCACTCTGATCTCCTCGACATGTTAACAAGAGATGAAGAACAGCTTCCCCATCTATGCTTCCTGTTGCTTTCCCACTTCCTGAGGATGTTTATAACATCAGATGACCAGCAGCTAACCGGCAGAAGGTGTTACTGTGTCCAGACTTCCAACAGAGTATTATGGGCCTGCAGGATGCTCGAGGTCTCTGCCAGAGGTGCTTGCTGAACACACCAGATGCATGCTCCTGAAGTCTTTACCTGCTCACCAGTAATCAGTGCTAGTTACAGCAGCAGTAGCTGGGCTGAGAGGATGAAGGTGTGGCCTTTTGGGTAAGTTAGTGAGGGTAGGGGAAGAGAATGGGCTAAGCTCTTCATGCCTGGGCTCTCTTTTGGAAAAAGAGGAAAGATAAGCGGACCAAAAATAGAGTTCCTCCCACAGGCTTTTAACTTCTGGAGCAGCATCCATTGTGGCCGAGCTGCAAACCTCAGGACACGCTCTTATTTCCCTCGCAAAGTCTTGAGCTGCCCCTACGCCGGTGTGTTTGCTGAGCTCCCCATCTTTGTCCATGCAGTGCTGTAAGTCAGCTGCCCCGCTGCCCTGTCAGCATCGCTGCCAGGGAAATCTGCCGCTTCTGTCTCCCTCTCTCACTCCCGCTCTTCCTCCGCAGCCTGCCTCTGTTGGGAGTCCTCAAGGGCACGTCCCGTCCCCTCCCATGGGGCATCGCTGCCCTCTGCCAGCTTGGCAGCGAGAAGCTTTGTACTGCTTTTACGTGCACGTCTCCTCCGGCTAGGCTCTAGTCTATCAGCTGTCGTATCTTCTGTTGCTGAAGGATGGTGCTTCAGCATTTCAAAGCAGAGAGTAAAAAAAAATATCAGTCCATGCGATTTCCTTGGTAACTGGGACACATTGCTCACGTGGAGCAAAGCCATGGTTATCCCAGTGTGACTGGGAAGTGAGAGGGTAGATGAGTGTGGTAGGGATGGGGAGGAGACAGTCTGTGGGCAACTGGGGGTGTGAACGGCCTAGATGCTGACCTATATGTAGAAAGAAACAGCACAGAGGACTCTGCTCTTAAGGAAGGTAGCAGTGTGTCTGGCCTGCCGCTTCTGCAAGCGCTTTTCAGTTCTTAAGGTTTTCTCCGATGACACCATGGGAGGGGTGTGGCAGCTCTAGACCTATTTTGTGAGGGAGATTTACTAATGAAAGTTTCTTTTATTGTGAAGCAGCTCTCTTCAGGTGGAAGACTAAACGCTTTCACCTGTTTCAGAGTTACTTACTACCTCCTGGGAAAGTTTCCCATCCCAGGACTACTGCTGCTGACAACACTTAATGACTGATCTCGGCTTGGGAGACTGAGGAACCAGGGGACATGGAGAGTGATTGCTTGCCTTTACCCCCTTGGTGCAGCCTCTCCTGGGTATGGAAGAGCAAACAGCAGGGTGGTTTCTTACTATTTATGTTCTGTCACTTCCTGAAGGACCAAAGATTTTAGTTCTCAAAGGTATGTGTTCACTGAAAGCATCAGATTAAAAAAAAGTGGATGGTAAAATGTGGGAAAACAGGCAAAGTATCAAGACTGTTCCCTGAGTACCTGTGAAATTCTCCTTTTAGTTCTGCCTGTGACACTCCTTCCTGTCCACATCCCCTTGTTCACTTCCATCAAAAGCAGCATTCAGCCAAGCAGTGTGAACCAGGATTTACGAACTGGCAATGAGGAACAGGAATGAAGATGGATTCCTTTAGCATTGCTAGCTTTTAACATTCATTCCTGACACCTAAAAGCTAAAGCATGTACACTCACTTCAGCTAAGTGCAGGGAAGTGAAAGACCTGCAGTGAGGGAAGAGATGGAGGAGGGCCTTGCAGGTGATTTTTATTAAAAAGCTGAGTTGTTCATTTGTAGCCACTTAGCGAGTATTGCTGTAGCAGAGTCTAAAATGAAAATTGCCGACCTCTGAACATTGGCTGCATCCATCAGGCTGCATCTCTGAAGTGCTTCTTATGCCCCTCCCTTGGGGCTGGAGGGGAAAGAACAAATCAGTCAGGGTGAAACATTAGGGCAGGCTGTTTCCAAGGAGGCCTGTTTGGCTCAAGGGGTTTGTAATGGTCGGCGGAGCTCCCCACCACTGAGATGCCCGTGAAATGCAGGTGGTATCAGTGGTATGGACTGCTGCCTTCTGATGCCTTTGAAACACCCACACATACACGCTCTCCCTGCTGTACTGGAATAATAAAGAGGCCATGTGGTTTTCCCCCTCTGCCAAGTTCTTGCAACTTGTGTTGACTCCGTTGAACTTGTAGGTGCTTTGTTCTTCTGACCTGCAGTAGTTAACTTTCACAATGCCTGCAGGCTGGCCTTCATTTGAAGTGTGTGCTTGTGGCAGAGGGCTTGATTGTTGAAGGTTTCCTTCATGCACTGACTAGCAGGCTTTGCACCTGGCTACTTGGGCTTGGTCCTTTCCTTGGCAATGCTGCTGAAGTCATTTAAAGCTGTGCTTACAAGATGAGAGGTCTGTCCTGGAGAGGTTATGTGGAGAGTTGGATGATATTGTTAGATTTCTTTTCAAAGATAGTGAAGAAGTAAAATGAAGCTTTGGAAACCTGGTACCAACAAAATAACTTAAGATCTGTCCCTATCAAAAATTTCTTTTCCTGAAAACTGGTTTGGTTGCATTAGCAGAGCCTGACTGATGTACTGCTGTCCCCAGTAGGTTTCCATTCAAGGCTGTCCATGGAACAGCTATGGTTGAGAGTTGCAAAGCCATCAGGAGCAGCAGTCATCTCCTGTTATAGAGAAGGAAAGACTGAGAGGTGGTGTGACAGCCATCGTTCGTCTGTGCAGGGTATCTGTGGCACCTGGGACAAGACGAGGTTTAAATTGCTGTGGTGGAAACAAAGGCTGAGTGTTAGGAAAGAGTTTATCACAGTCCTTCATGCCTTTATTGCTGGAGACTGGCTGAAGAGATGAATGAGTATTAAGAATGAGATAGATAAGCATCTTTTGGGGAGTGGTTTAAGGAGAGCTGATCCTGCCTTGGCAATTAGATGACCACTCTGGGTCCCTTCCCATTTCCTTTTCCATGGTTGAAATCAAAACAACACCTTTTTAATTTGCTGCTTGCTTTTAGGGAGTTGCTAAATGAGGCGGGTTTTCAGACCACTTGCCAAAGGAGGTGGACTTCATTTCTGTTTCATTTGAGTAGCTAGAGCTGCTCTGAAATTGAAATGAATTTGTTGCTCAGATCCCCAGAGACCACCTCTTGAATCTGTGTGGCTTACAGCTAGCACTTGTTTCTTTGGCATTATTGAGTCTCCCACGCACCTTCAGTTCTTCCTAATACAGGGATCCCGCAGGCTGTTGGGATCTCACAAGCTGTAGGGATCCCTTCTACCTTCATTGAATTCCATGAGTGATTCTCCATTCAATTCCAAGCTGTGTGAACCAGATTGCAGGATCAAGCTTTTAGGCTGCAATATCTCTTTTCAAAAGAACTCCCTTGACAGCAGAGAAGGTGTTTGCAGTAGTCCTAAATATGCCTTGCTGTCTTCCTCCACTTTGGTGTATAAAACCAAGCATCTCTGGGTTAAAATGCTAAGGAACTATTGTTTGGGATGACAGAGCATGTGCTTGAGACATTGCTTTTTTTCCCTCCCTCCAAACTTGCATCAAAAGGAGTTTAAATTGCTACCTTGAAAAAACTGCAATTAGAAACAGTCTAATCAGGTATATACCAATCAGAGATTTGCCTTCCTATAGTTCCCCATGCGTCATGGCTGCAATTATTTACAGTCTGACTAGCAGCGAACGTTGATGCATAATGAAATTGGAGCCCATAAATACTGTAGGTTAACGCATATCTCAACTGAAGTTTGCAGTAGAAAATGTAATCAATACTCTGATATAAGCCAGTAGTGTTTCTACATAGAAAGAAAACAGCGTCAGGATCTCTCCCATAACAGAAAAAGAATGAGGGAGGCCTTGGAGCAGCACAGAAGAGATTCTCAGGTTGGGACTGGAAAACACCAACACTAGAAGCATTTCAAATGTATTACCTTCCCATTTGTTTAAGGATTGGTTGTGGTGGTGCAAGCCAGACTTTCACTAAATGAAGGTTTGATTGCTTTAATGAAACATCAGTTCCTTGCATAAAGAGCGTAACTCTCCTCTCTCCCATGCCAATATTTCTTTTGGAAGACAACGGCAGTTGTCAATCCTAGCTTTTGATCCTGGATTGCAGCCAAAGAAACAACCGAGTGACTTGGGACGCAGGGCAGTTTGCAGACCTGCAAGTCCTCCCCCCACCCCCCAATAAAATTAAATTGGATGTTATGTTCACCAGTTCACATTTCGTATTGGAATGGAGTGTAGTGAAATCTATACTTGGCAGTACTCCTTGTGCTCGTATTCTCTGCACAGTAAAGGCGAGAGGCAGAGCTGGGTACTCGCAGACACGCAAAAGGCCTATGGCAGATCACGAGAAGGAGCTAGGTCTCCCAAGCCCTGTGTGAGTGGCCCAGTGATTGCAGCGCTGTCTTTCCTCTCACTGTTGGACTGGTCTGCAAAAAGCAGAGTGAGCCAAAGTTCCAGGAAACGTACCATTTTTTCTGACAAAGCTTTATAGAGCTCATCCTCAAACTCTTTTACTTTTTCTTCTCCAAAAGGGTAGAAAAGAAAATGGGAGAGGAAGCCTTCCTGTAGAGCAACTCCCAGTTCTGTTTGCCTTTTGCCTTTTTTTTTTTTTTTTTTTTACAGTTTTGGGTAGTGCTTTGGCACTTTTTTCTTCTTTTCCTCATTCCCTGGAAGGGGGAAAAATTACTGAAAAAAGCCTAAACTCTCTTGAATAGTCCATAAAATGTGATTTATGGTAGAGCTGTAAACCTGATGTTTAAATGGTTCCTTTCTTCTTTTATTTTCCACAGGTCTTTGCCCTCACCATGTCAAGGAGTGTTAACAATGTGTTCCCTCTCCATTGCATTCCCCACCTGTTATCTTGCTAGGATCTAACTACAGAATGAACATAGCAGCTGTGTTTAATGCCCTGCTCGTGTCTGTCCTCGCTGCTGTGCTGTGGAAGTACATCAAACTGCGAGAGCATGTCTTCATGGTCGAAGAGGAGTTGGTCCTCACGCGTCAGTCTCAGGAGCTCTCTCAGGTTCAGATTGACTACCATGCAGCTCTCCAGGCACTGGTGGAGGACGGTACCAGGATGGTGTGCACCGGCAGGATGCACACCGACCGCATCTGCCGCTTTGAGTCCCTCTGCTACTCTACCGAGGCTGAGGAGTTTGTCTACTTTCACAGCAACTCCTCGGTCATGCTGCCCAACCTGGGCTCCCGGAGGTTCCAGCCAGCTCTGCTCGACCTCTCCTCGGTGGAAGATCACAACACCCAGTACTTCAACTTTGTGGAGCTGCCAGCTGCTGCGCTGAAATTTATGCCAAAGCCGGTCTTCGTGCCTGATGTGGCGCTGATCGCGAACAGGTTCAACCCGGACAACCTGATGCACGTCTTTCATGATGACCTCCTCCCCATTTATTACACCATGCAGCAGTTCTCTGATCTAGACCTGGAGGCACGGCTCTTCTTCATGGAAGGGTGGAGTGAAGGTGTTCACTTTGACCTCTACAAGTTACTGAGTAACAAGCAGCCGCTCCTCAGGGAGCAGCTTAAAACCCTGGGCAGGCTCCTCTGCTTTACCAAATCATATGTGGGACTGTCCAAAATCACCACCTGGTACCAGTACGGATTTGTCCAGCCACAAGGGCCAAAGGCTAACATCTTGGTTTCTGGCAACGAGATCAGGCAGTTCACTAAATTCATGACGCAGAAGCTGAATGTCAGCTTGGAGGAAAGCTCCAGTGAGGAGTACATTGTAGTGTTCAGTCGAACAATCAACAGACTTATCCTAAATGAGGCAGAACTAATCCTGGCTCTCGCTCAGGAGTTTCAGATGAAAACCATTACCGTCTCTCTAGAGGAGCATTCATTTTCTGACATCGTCCGGTTGATCAGCAATGCGTCCATGCTGGTCAGCATGCATGGGGCCCAATTAGTCATGTCTCTCTTCCTGCCAAGAGGTGCCACAGTGGTGGAGCTCTTTCCTTATGCTATCAACCCTGAACACTATACCCCTTACAAAACCCTGGCAACCCTTCCTGGCATGGACCTGCAGTACATTGCCTGGCAGAACACCGACAGGGAAGACACTGTTACCTACCCGGACAGACCTTGGGACCAGGGCGGGATTGCTCATCTGGACAAAGCTGAGCAAGAGCGCATCATTAAGAGCACAGAGGTGCCACGGCACCTCTGCTGCCGCAATCCCGAGTGGCTGTTCCGTGCCTACCAGGACACGAAGGTGAACATCCCTTCTCTCATCCACGTGATCAGGCAGACTGTGAAGTCTAAGCCTGGACCCAAGAAGCAGAAGTGGTCTGGCAGCCTCTACCCTGGCAAAGTGAGGGATGCCAAGTGTCAAGCCTCTGTCCAGGGCACGAGCGAAGCTAAACTTGCCGTGTCCTGGCAGATCCCCTGGAACCTGAAGTATCTCAAGGTCAGAGAAGTGAAATATGAAGTGTGGATACAAGAGCAAGGGGAAAACACTTACATGCCTTATATATTGTCCCATCAGAATCACACCTTCTCAGAAAACATTAAGCCCTTCACAATATACCTGGTGTGGATACGCTGCATCTTCAACAAAAATCTCCTGGGACCTTTTGCAGATGTGCTCTTGTGTAGTACATAACCTGTTGCGCTACCTGTACAGCTCTGCCCTGCTCTCCGCTCCATCTGTGGTTTACAACTTCTTGTCTTGTAGTTTGTAGAGGGCTGAAGAGGACTAGACTGTACCAGTGCCTAAGTGTCCATTTTATTGCACTCCATGTGTACTCTTTAAATGGTATTTATTTCCAGTGAGTGTTTAAAAAAAAAAAAAAAAGAAAAAAAAAAAAAGAAACCTCTGTGTTCTTCAGAGTAACCTCCAGAGGTTAAATTACATGCTGAATACATGTAATTGAAAACAGAATGGAAGTGAATTGTGTGTACCTTGGTCGTGATTTAAATTCGTTTCTATTGTGTGGTGAGTATTTAAGCACAGGGTTAAACCACAGTTAATTCCATGGCTAGGTGAGCAATTCTCATCAGCTTTTTCATTGTAAGTTATTTTTTTCAATAACTCTGACTGTAACTTTGAGTTCAAGATTTGGTACAAGAGCCTTCATTAAACTGCTGTAAACCCGCTCAATATTTTTTTTGCTTTTTATTATCTGTCAAAATGGTTATTGTGATAGATTTATCTGTTGCTGTGATAAAATGTGTATATGGGTAGCTTTTTATTTTTCATATTTTGGCTGAAAAAATGAGACTACAATGTCAGCTCCATGTTTTAAATCAGATTTTACTGCACCCCAATAGCAAAAGGCTGGAGTAGCAGATGGGAGATAGAAGGGATGGAGTGGGTAAAATAATTTACTGTGTTTTAAGATCTGTTTTCATTTTGTGAGTTACGTACAGGTCTGTGGAAAAGGAAGGGGACGGTTTGGAAGAGGTGGTGGGGAAGAGATTGCATTTACGGCAATCTGCTTGAGAAAATCTTTTTTTTTGGCGTTTGATCCGAATAATCTATTGATAATAGCTGCTAACGGGTACGTGCTGTGCTAAGTCATAGGCAGGTGGTCACAAAGGGCAGCTTTCTGGGCACAGGTTTTCCTGGATGTTGGTGGGAGGAAGCGGAGTCAGGCAGGGGGCAAGTACGTGGGTGCCGTCGCGTTGGGCTGGACAGAGCGCGTGGCAGGGGCTGGGCTGATGACACTCGCACCTCTGTTGCTCCGGGCAGGGCAGTAGTTTATTCTAGACTTGTACTTGTTTTCCCCAAGGTCAGAATCTGGCTTCATTGCTGGGGTAACACACTGCCTACTTAAGACCTGATCCTGCACAGTTCTCCTTTAGGTGGAGATCCTAAATGACGCTGTCTTTGACAAACAGCTCTGTGGCAAAAGTACAGGCCTTGGGGAAGAGAGGGAAACAGGGGCAGGAGCGTGAGATGTTTCGCTGATGGAAGTTAGCATCCTCCATAGTTTATAACCAACGTCAAAGCAACAGGAAAAGTGCTTTCTTCTCCTCTCCCTCCCTAGTCCCCACCGTCCTCCCGAGGTCTGGATGGATGTTTGAGCAGTAGGATAAATGGCTTGCTTTCTGAGTGATGGGCTGATAGATGAGCATCTCAAGGCAGGATTACAATATGCGTTCTAGAGAGAGGGGGGAGAAAAACATTGCTGTACAAATCAGACAAGAAACGGGAGAGTTGAAAAATGAGTGAAACACCGCAGTACAACATTGGACCTTCAGGCAAGTGCTACTTCTGTATATGCATTTTCATTATGTCTCGCTTTGTTTTCAAACATGTTTATGATTTAAAGAGGAGAAAAAAAAACAGAACAGCAATCCCAAAGTCTGTGTTTGCTTTGCCATTGTAGCCTTGCCAACTAATAATTTTTGTCTTGATATTTTAAAGGGGTGCATGAATACTCCCACTGTTGTTTTCTTAGGACAAAATGGGCTTCTTGCTGAAGTGAAGTATCTGAGCTGTGCCCCGAAGTCTCCGTGTGGCTGCACATCACATGCCACGTATGTCAGAGGTGAGAAAAACTTCATAAACAGGTAACAGACGTGAGAGCAGGCTGTTCAGGGGGGCCACCAGGACCTGTAGCTCCCCAGGACTTCACTGGCTGATAGCTCCCACTCACGGCAGGGTTTTGCAGCAACCTTGCATCCCCACATCCGTTCAAGTTGCAGGTAGCCCTGTGGCCACTGGCCATCCTGCTGGCTGTTACAAGGGTGGTAATGTTGGCACCCCACAAAGTCAGTATTAAAGGAGCCTTCAGAAGGATGAAGTTTGGTCAGCATTCGTTTTGCATCAGTTTTTGGAAGTAATTTTCTTTGGGTGTGTGAGCTGCCTGTGTTCCCCTACCCACCTTTTGTCCTGGGCAGGGTATTGGTCTGTGTGTTGCTTTCCTGCCTGTCTTAGGGCCTTCGGTAGCAATCCTTTGTAATTTGTAGACCATCCCATTTCACTTAAAATTGGTTTTATACGATTGCAGATTTTCTAACATTTGCAGATAGGTTACAGCACACTAATTATTTTCTTCTTGTATCCTAATGATGCTAATCATCAAAATTGGCTACAGAGCAATGAAGTATCATATATGTGGGTTTCCGTGCTCTTAGCTCTAGCATGAAGTGGTCTCTTGCATTCAGAGACTTGCTTTTTCCAGAAGGTAATCAAATGTGCTTTCCAAAAACGTGCATTCAGGTTCTGTCTTCCTCATCAGTGCTATGAGTACTTTATGAGGTGGAAACAAAATTAAAGGATTTTTCCTTTCCACATTCTGAGACAGCTGAACACTGAAGTTGTGATGGTGATGTAGCCATTTCCCTCCAACACCTGCCCAGTGTAAGAACATCTATGCCAGAGCCTCACTGCTGTACCTGAATTCCTCTGCCGCAGCACGCAGCACTGAGGGTACGTGGCCCAGCCTATAGCTGTCATAAATTGGGCACAGTAACGTTATGCTGATTTACCCTACCTCAAGAACTTCTTTGGAGTACTAGCATCTTCCTGTAGTGAATTTTCTTTCCTTTTAATGACTTTGCCATCAGTGCTCTGCAGGCCCATTCCATTTTTCGCCCCCGATCCTCCCCTGTCCCATGGGCTGTATGTTTCCCTTGCTTCACATGAATATCCTCTCACACGGCCTCCAGCCTTCGCGTTTCAAGAAAACCCGGCGGGACTTTTCTCTGCCAATGCCCCTTCTTAATTGATCAGAAGGAATGCTTGCCTGGCATCGCTTAAAGTTTAATCCTGTAGCAAATGCAGGCTCTCCATGCACAGGGGCCAGGGCTGCACCTCCAACATGTGCAGCAAGGCAGGGCTGGAGCTGAGTTACTGTATTTCCAACACAGCTTGTTCCTCAGGCAAGCTTACGGGGCTCCTTTTGACAAGTTGCCTTGTGCAAGAGACTCGCACCTTCCACTATTGCATAATTTATTTTTGCTCCCAGAGCAAATATATTAAGCTCTGTGGTGCTGTCTGGCCCCACTGTCCTGGAAGAAGAGAAATAGCTGGGATTAAATCCAAAGCCCTCTGGGGGCAGTGCAGGATACTAATAGCAAGCTGGTCTTGGAACTCGCTGCTGCTGGGCTTGGCCATGCTTACGGAGATGGATCATCTAGGAGGATTTCCTCTGGCTGCAGTTTCATCTCTCATTTTAATTAGCCAAAGTGCAAGATGCAGCCAGCTGCTGCGGGAGGGCTCCGTACCGACACGTACGAGGGTGCAGAAGGACCGAATGGAGCGCTTACCAGCTTGCACACGTGAGGTGCTGGAGCAGGAGCTGCAGGTTGTATGGTAATATGGTTCCCTTCGGGACGGGACTTCTCAATATCCAAGAATAGAAACATTTCTGAAGAGGCTCAACTCCAATCCAGCTTGGGTGTGTTTCTCGAGAAGGACATGATGCCACCGAGGCTGTGGAGAGTTGAGACTTATGGATGGCGCTTGTCTTAAATGGACCACCCCTTGGCCAACACACTGGAAGACCAGTTGCCCGGAGGTGCTGCCTGAGGAGCAGGTTAGAGTAGCACAAACTGAGGGCTGAGGAGCTGCTGAGTCAGACCCTCTCCAGGACTATTGGGTGGTGGGAGGGACTGGTTCCAGCCAGCCTGGCAGGTGGCATTTGGCATGATTGCCTGTGGGAGCTCATGTCAGAAAATTTCTAGAGCACTTGTGTGCCAGCTTCTCAGGACCCAAACACACTGGGAAATTAATAATGAAACCCTATTTTTTCTTTTGTTTTCTATGTATATTTCAGCAGTCCTTTTGCGATAGCCCGTGTCCTGCCAAGCGACTATCAGCATCCTCTGTGTGGCTTTTAAAGCCTTGTTCCAGGCAGGAATTATCCTCTATGTGATGGAGAGTGGCTTAGAGGTGGGTGTCCTGAGCTTGCTGCCTCAGCTGGGTGCAGCATGAAGACATCACTGAGCTATTGGCCAAGTGAGAAGCAGTGAGGGTGCTGCTCCCCTGTGAGCAATGTTCTTGTATGGGTGCCAGCCGGCTCCTCCTGATCTCCCTCTGCGCGGCCAGTGGGGCGCCTTGGTGGGACACTGGGGCAGGGGAGCGAGATGGTGGCCACCAGCTGATTGTCTTCTCACCAGCCAGAGATGCTCCAGCGCTTCCGCAGTGCACTTAGACCTTCACAAACATGCAGAATCCTAAGCCTCATCCAGACAAACCCATGCCTACCATAAATTATTACTGGCTAGCTTTTGCTTAGCAAAATTATTGCACTTTTTTATACTGGCCCTATGGATTTCTCCGGCTTTTGGCTTCTTTCTTCTCACAGGCTGCCTGTGTGTGGTAGGGGCAGGCAGTGACATGCTAGCTGCAATCCAGACTGGTCACCCAGTGTGGGTTTTACACCTTCAGAAAGTGACCAGAGATATTTAATCAAAATATTTAGTTTTGCAGAGTTCAAATTGAGATTTTTCTGTCTCCTCCCTGCCCCCCCCCCCCGATTCTTTTGGACGGATCTTTATCTTAAGGAAATAACAACCCTTAAGAGCAATAACATGGGACTTTTAAGAGCTACTGTGGGGGGAAGGAAAATAAAAAGGAAAAACAAACCCGTTAAAAGACAGCTAAGGAAATATGTTTTCAGGAGAACCTGGACCATTTCTTAGAAGATTTTCGTGAGAAATAACTCAAAGTGCCTTTTTTGACTTCATCACCTCAGTCTCTAACAACTAAATACGTTACTCAAGGTAAATGTACCACAGGAATATTTTTCAAAGCTGTCTACTGATTTTTTTTTTCCCCTTTTTCCGTTTCAGGCCACCTTTTTATCTTTGTCTCTAAGGCTCTGCGCATCCACCGCTCTGGGATGTCTGGATGGCTCGTCCCAAGACACCAGCACCTCACAGGACCCAAATTAAAATAAGACACTTAGGAAATGATTTCTTTTAAGGCACCACAGGCTGTTGGTGTAGATGGCTCTGAGGCAGAGCCACATTTACTGCAGGTGGGCTGGCGAGGGCTCTGACCCGAGCCTTTAACCTCTTTAGGACAGAAGTTGGTCCATCTGTGCAGCAAGGAGGTTGTTGCTCTCCAGGATCCCTGGGTGAAAAGGCCTCTATAAGCACAACTTCATTTAATTTATATTAAACAAAAGGGTGACTTCAGCATCTTTATTGCTATATCTCATCTGCTGAGCTATATAAATAGCAGACTTATTTCTACAATATTTTTGCTTCTGGTGTCTGTGCTGTGTAAAGCAGTGTAGGTTTAGTGGATAAAAGAGCACTTAATTTTTCCCTGCTGGACTTGGGGTAGGCACACTCTTGGAATGACTTTCAATGTGATGACTGACAGTCCATCTGTGCTGTGGGTGGTATGAGAAGCATCACCATCTGCGTGTGTGTGAAGCACATCACCCTCCTTATGTAAGAGAAGTCACCTCCCCAGCACGTCCCCCCCAGGGGGGCTTGAGCCAAACCCTCTGCTGGCACCGGGCTGGCTGCGACTCAGCAAGCCGGTGTGAATTTACACTGACTGAGGGCCTGGCCCTCCTTGTCACCCTCTCAAATCGTCCCTTCAGAACATGCTGATTACTAAATTAATTGTTGGCACATTCAACAGATAAACCGAATAGCCTCCTGTTTGCTTGAAATAAATTGGCAGCGATCATCACCTTTAAATGCTGCCTAGTCCTGCCATTTGAAAATGTGTTGCCTTTAAAATTTAATTGAGTTTCCCTTTGTTCGGTGTTTATTCAAACGGCTCACTCGAATTGCCTGAATTACCTTCTGGGTTAGCCATATCCCTGTATGCATAACGTAGCATCCACAGACGAACCCACTCAGTTGAGCATCTCTCCTCTCTGTCCTAGAGACTCCCGGTTCCTTTGTCCTTCCTTACTTCGGTGTTATTCTGGTTGCTAGCAAGAGCGGCCGCCTCCTCCAGCTTGGCCAGCGTGGGGGTAAGGTGGATGGAGGTGGGACAGTCTGTAGGCATACCGTCACCAGCAACAATGTTGTTTTCCCACTGCATGTGGATTTCCCATGGTGTTTTCCTGTGGATGTTTCTATCGGTGCGATATTTCTGTAATGAGTCAGTTCCTCCTGCTTCTTCAAGCCGCCCGGCAAAAACCTGCCGGGTCCCCATTGCCATCCACGAGCAGGTACTGAGATGGCAGCTGCTGTGTGGACTCCGATGGTTCTCTTGCTTTGGGGTGATTTCACCAACACTGAGAAAAACAGAGCTCAACACTGGCCTTTCCCAGCCCTTCAGCCCCAGGGGCCATGTCTGCTTGTATTCAGGGACCGTTTATGCCAGGAGTGTCCCCAGGGGCTCCTTGGAGGGTGGCAGTGCCTTCCCAGCAGATACAAGCCACAGGCTTGGGTGAGCGCAGAGCTGTGCCTGCTGCCTGGCGGCTCCCCCGGCCCTGCCGCAGGGGGACCTGCCCGAAGGCAGAGAGGAGCGGGGGCCGGTGGCTGCCCACCCACCCCGCAGCACCTTGCCTCTCCATCCTGCCCAGGCGCAACCAGGTCTGGGCTGGCTGGAGGCATCTCTCCCTGTATTTTGCTTTTCCTGACATAGCTACAGCCATGCGGGCATGGCGTGCAGCTGTGCAGGTTGGCTCGGGCAGCCTCTTCACCTCCTTCACCCCCGCCTTTTGGTGGGTGATGCCCATTTCTCCTTGTTTGAGAAAGCTTTAATACTTGATTTATTTACCCAGCTGGGAGTCTCCCCCCAACACCAATTTATAGGTCAAGGAAAAAGACTTTCTGTAACAACTCAGGGAGGACCACACAACATCCTGGTGTTCCTGTGTGTCTTGGTGGTGGCAAGGTGTGACAGACCTCGGTTAGGAAGCAGAGGCTCAGGCTGCTGCTCAAGCTGAGTAGCAGGATAGGGGGACTGGTGGCCATCTGGCCAACACTTTCATGAAATGTGCCTGGTTTTTTTATGGGATTCTCACTGCAAGAAGGATGGAGGAGAGGGAGGCGGCGCGTGGGGCACTGCCATCTGGCGTGACTTACTGGAGAATCTCCTGGGTTTTATGTGAGAGATCAGTGGAGGACTGTAGGTCCAAGCCATCGGTTTTAGCTAGGGACTCTGAGATTTGCTGTTTGTACAAGCCCTCTTCCCAATCCTGCTCCTCTGTTTTAAGGATTTATATCATTCTCCATTACTTTTTTCTTTTTATTTCCTCTTCTCTAGAGTCCATCTTCTGTTTTGCCATGGGAAGATGGAAAATTTGAGCTGGACTTTGGGCAGGGGGGGAGCAGGGACGAGAGCTCCATGGGAAAACACTGGCATATCTCCAGCTGTGGCCAGGGAGCCCCTGATGGCATCGCTTGTGCAGCCTGATCAAAGATGAGTGCAGCCCTCCATATTTCATAAACATCTTTTTTTTCATCTATTTCCTTCTGACAGAGAAAGGTGCTTTCCTCCACGCACGAATACCTTTCATTTTAAGAGCCAGACAATCGTGAAAAATCTCTTTCCTTCCTTCTTCCTCCTCTAAATTCCTCCCTCAGGATTATGATGTGCTGCAGAGGGGCAATCTGAAATGTGTTTTGCTTGAAAGGAAGAATGCGATTCAGTTTGGGAATGTTGTCTGGGAGTGAGGGTTTCAGGTGTTTTGGGTTCTTGTTCTTTTCCCACCTCCTGGTTGCTAAATTTTGGCCAGGAGGTGACTCTGCAGGACGTCCTCTGGTTTATGGTGCTGCCTGGAAGATGCTGTCTCCTTAGAGAAGGGGACAAGGAGACATCTCTGCTGCAGCTCCAAGGGGCCAGACACTGTGGTCGCACATCCCAGCTGCTTCTGTGAGAAACATTTTGTTTCTTTGACAACTTATCCTCCCTCTCTCTGGGGGGAAAAAAAAAGCTCACTTTTTAATTGAAAAATCTAAATTCCAGTGCTAGGTTCCCATTCAAAACTAGTTTTGAAACAATTTTCAGCAATTCCTTAGGGGTTAGAGGATGTTTTTTGATTAAATAGTGGTTTAGTTGGAGCACTTTCCTTTTCCCAGGCTAGTGGAAGGGCTGGGAAACTGGTGGGGCTGACCTGAGACTCCCTGCCTGCAGCGCAGAGTTTTTGGTGGAAATCTCAGGGCAGCTTTTCCCCCGCCAAAAGTGTGCTGCAAAGCTTGGGTGCACCCGTGTAGACAGAAAGAAAACTACCAAAGAGCAGCTGGCTTCATTCTCTATATAGTGTGTTCCCCTTCTAGGTGCCATCACCTTTCAGAGCAAGGACCTAATTTAAGCATGTTCCCATCCAAAAAGACAGGATTTCTTAGGGCCCAGGCTACGGAGATGTCTAGCCAGTAGATTACGGTGACCATAGCAGTGGTGTAGGCAAGGGTGGCAGGTATGTAACACCAGGCTATTGATGGACACAGATGCCTATGCGGTTTTTCCTAAGGTAAGCACCACGGGTCTTACCCTGCTCTTGCTGAGCTTATCCATATCTCATAAAAAGCAAGAGCAGAGCATATCGGTGGCCGGTTTGATGCATCCTCACCAGTAGCTCAGAGGAGGGCTGCCTAGGTAAGCGCTGCATGCAAACAAGCCACGCAATTCTAGGCAAGGATTTTGGCTCTGCTTTCTCAGCTCTCTTTCTAAGCAGTGACATTTCAGGGAAAAAAAAAAAAACACAACACAAAATTACCCATGCAGAGCAGTAGTGCCCCTCAGTTTGTGCTGCTCCGGGCCAGATAAGCCGTTTACCTGGAAACTCTCTCTGTTTGCTGGAAATAAAAAGAACCCCTTAAAGCCAACCCCATATAATCTGTAGGAAAATAATACCACCATCAGGTGATCAACAGCTTCAGGAGCAAGCAAACATGCCTGAACCCAACCAGGTGCAGTCAGTGCATCCAACTGCAGCTCCAGGGAGCTTTTCCCTTTTTTCCCCGTTCTGGTTTGACAGCTTTTTTCATACCCTTTGCCTTCACGTAAATAACCACGCAGGATGCAGAGGAATAAACAAAAATCAGGCCCCTGAATGCAATTGCTTACTGGGAAAAAGACCAAAGCAGAGAGCCATGAAATACGTGTATGGCGTTGCAGGCACAGCCAAGTTTGCCGGGGCTGTGAAACAGGGGGGCTCCTGCTGCCTGGGCTGCCCTGGGAGCGTGCTTACCTTCCCACAGATTGACAGCAGAAGGGGAAATCTGAAAGTAGCTATAAAAGGGACCCATTTATTGCTTAACTCTGAAGCTCCCTGACTCACGGGGAAAGCCGTCCCTTGCCACAGAATCAAAACAGACTCAAAATGCATTTTATTTAGGCTGACCTTTTATAACTCCAAGAGGAAACACTCCAAAAATGCAAGCTGTCTGTAAATGCAAACTAACTGTAAATCAACAGCTTGAAGCAGAGGCAACAAGAAACATAAAACCAGTGCCATTTATTTTAATAGGTTTTGTCCATTTCCACCTAAAGAGTTTAAATAACCACACCGGTACCTCTAGCAGAAGCGCCCACCTGATGTGCGTCTGCCGCTACCCCAGCCCAGCTCTCCAGCTACCAAGAGCTCCAGGTATTTTGGACCTCGATGTACGGCATTTTCCTTGATGTCCTGCCTATTGAAAGCCAGGGTCCTGCAGCACGCCAAGCGACAAGGCTCCGGGCTGCTTCACTGAGCTTGATACAGTCGCTTGAGACCAGGCATCACTGAGAGTGAGCTGCCCATCATTCACTTGGAGGTGTGGCTCGGGGTAATTAATTTCCCAATTTAGCTAAGAAGGCAGCTCAAACCCTGCCAGTCTGGGAGCCCATGTGCAACAGCAGGGCTTCAAAGGAAAACACTGCTGCTGGTGGGCTTGCTGTTTTCCCATTATCCGAGCCGCCTCCATGGTGATGCCAGGGTGATGCTCCGGGGCTGCAGCCAGCACATGGTGATGGTTTTCATCTGGCATCCCCCACCAAGCCCCCCAGGCCGCTTTGTCCCTGAGCCGTGAGCTGTTTTCTCGGTTAACTTGGCACGATGGTTCCAGCTGGTCCCAAGCCATCGTAATTAACACCATGTCTTTCCCATTTCTCCCTGAGTTTCAGACTCATGCCCAGGCTCCTGCCAGCTCTCATCAGCTACCCTCCCCATGCTGGTGGGCCAGCAGCAAGCAGGGGGAAGGACCAAAGGAGCTGCCAGGAGACAGAGGCAAAAAAAGAAGAGTCACCCTGGGGAAGAGGCTCTGGGAGAGATGCCCTTGGAGGTCTCCAGGAGGCCAGTCCCCAGGCTTTGTGTTTCAGATGCCCAAGCAGCCAGGGACAGCAGCACGCACCACCCCTGGTGCCAGAAAACGTGATGCTTTGGGACTAAGCTTCTGCCAAGCAGCCTCACTGTGGTCTGCTCCTCTGCTTCCTCCTCCTTTGACCAAACCAAGCAAGCTGGCTGTTGGCCAGAGCAAAGGAGAATCAAGAAACCCTGAATTCGCAATGATGTGTGGTCAGACGACATGCACGCTCTCCATTCCACTGTGCCAAATGGCACGTGCGCCCCGGCGGAGCACAGCACGTACCCTCCTTCCACCACCCTTCTGAGCCCGCTTTGAGACCACCCGGGACCACGACTCCTGGGCTAACCACTTTGTGCAGCCTGGCTGCACACCAGGAGCCCACGACGGTGCAAGACCAGGCTTTGTCACGCCAGACTGGGGCTGGTGCATCACCCCCCCGCCTCAAAAGTGGGATTCAAGTTTGCTCTTGGTACCACAAGCCTCTCTGCATTTGGTGGCAGCTTCCCCGTCCTGTCCCACTGGCTGCTGGTCAAGTCGAAAGACTGTGGAGCACCGCAAGCAATAAGCAGAGTGTTCCATGGTTGTGCTGGCCTCGCTCCCCACCATCTATCAATCATCAGAGTCGTTTCCTCCTCGAGGCGTGAGTTTCAGGCTCTCCAGCCAGAGAGAGGACCTCTGCCACACGAGAGGGTTATCTCAGTGGAGCTGCATGTGTCCTCCTCTATTCTCCATCTTTACTTTTATTCCTCCCATCTTGAGAGACCGTACGATGAATAGCAAAGGGCACCTGCCAAAGGGTTTAATTTGTGGGGACTGTAAAAAAAATTGTGGAGCGGACACTGTGTTTTGCCCCTGTATTGCTAAAATGTAGATAAAGCTTGTCCAAACCCGTGCCACAGCTGGAGCTGACTACTTGATAACTTCTCTGCAGGAGATCAAAGACCTGATTTTTAACTACCAGGTTTTAGGTGAAACATTTTGATCCACCTGATGGCAAAAGGGAAAGAGCAAGGCCTGCAAATCCTGTCTCTTCCCATGTGAATTGAGAAAACAGAGGTGGTATTCTCATGTTTGTGGGGTGGCATTTCTACATCGTGTTCAATGCTTGGATTTAAGGATCACTTTGGTATTGTCTTGCTGGGATTTTATTGCGGTTGAAAGGCAAAGCTTGTGAGTGTTTGATTAGCTTCCTTTAGATTTGAAGAGAACATCTCTTCTTTATTAGTTTACGAAAAACACAAAGGATATATTTTGTTCCTGTTCAATAACTCCCCCCAGCACTCCAACACAGCAGTGGCTTAATCCCAGCGCAGCGTCCTCTCCGGAGCGGGAGAGGATCCCAAAACTGTGGGAATGTGTTCAGGCAAAACCCGTGCAAACCTCCATCTCCCTGTGCAAAGGCGATGGGCAGGAGAAATGTGCTGGCAGGGGTGAGGGCAGAGGGGCTGCGGACACAGGTAGGGGGGGTTGCCTTGCAGGGCGACCAGCAGCAGGGCGAAATACGGTCACATGGAGTGTCAAATAATTTTGACTAATAGCTGACTATGTAAAAAAACCCATATCTAGATTTCCTCATGGGTAATTCCCAAGCAGAAATAAATTGTTTGCTGGGATCGGCTCGCCTTGTTCTTTTTATCACACGTATCTTGTGTATGTCGCCACATTAAAAGCAACATAAAAACTTAGTTGCCCACATGTGCTCGGTACAGGCATCTCTATAAAATCCAAGGAAAATGAGCTGTGAAGAGCTGGAGTGCTTTTAAAAGAGGAATGCTTTACAGAGGGAAAAAAAATCAGCATTCAAAGACATCCAGCAGATATTTCTTCTCTTGGGCTAATTACATTTAAAAATTTATTTCTTATGGGAGGGGCAGGGAATTTCTACCTGAAGCTGGAGCCAAGCTATTAATCCAAACCAGAGGGAGAGTGCTCAGTTGAGAAATATTTTTCCTACCTGCCAAACCTCCCCCAACATGTAGAAAAGCTGTTTCCCCACTCCTGACGTTGGGTTGTGGCTGTACTTTGTGTCTCAAAGGACCTATGATTTTTTTATTTCTCAGCAGGGTTTAATCTTTAAATTCTCTTCCTTTGCAGAGGGAGATAGAAGGGAGAAATGACGGTGCTCATAAAAAGGGCCACGAATGAAGGATCTCATGGAGGGGTGTTGGATGAAGCCAGCCTTGGTGATGGCTCCCCAGGCTCCAGTAAGTTTGTGCTGGGGTTGCCCTGACCGGCTCCTTTGCTGTGGGATTGCTCTCTCTTTTCAGCTACAGATGGAGATCAGAGCTCGGAAACAAAACCTCCCTCTCTTTGACTTCCCAGCAAACCCTGTGAAGTCCTTCTGGCTTCTGACCCCAGGCCACCAGCTCTGTCCCCTCCTCTACTCAGGACCCAGTGGCTCCTTTGCCCATGCTGGCAGAGAAGGAGAGGCCGAGTGGAGGCTGGCTGGTGCTGGTTGTCTCCCTCCAACACATTGTCTCCAGCTCCAGGACCTTCTGCCAACCTGCAGGGACCCTGGCTGGAGCCTGAGGACCAGGAGAGCTCAGTGACAGCCACGAGGCCAGGCAGGGACTGCTGTCCCCACGCTGAGAGAAGCATGAGGCTGCCCTGCCAGATAACCTGTGGTGTGGTGATGGGATGCACCTCCCAAGGGAGGCTGAGCTCCGGGACCTTGCACTGCACGATACCTCGTGGCAGCAGCCATTGCATAGCACTGCTGGGTGAGCACGGCATCCCCTTGCACCCGATGCTGCACCCAAGGTGAGCGGCAGCATGTTAGACTGGTCCTAACACCAACGCTCCCGGAAAACACCCAGAAGCGACTCTCTGATGGCCCAGCATCCTCCAGACACCACGCAGTCTCACTTGGAAATAGGTGCATCACCTCGGTCCTGGCATCCTCGTGACTGAGGCTGGACTGAGCATCTGCATCAGGGATAAGGATTTTTGGGGGAGAGTGGGGCTAAGAAAGACTAATAGAGCTTGAATGGAAATGGTTATTTTGCCCGAGGATTTTAATTTCTTTGATCAGCCCGGCAAAGCTGTGGCAGGCTCATTAGAAACCGGCTCGATAATCAGTTTAATCTGCCATCTCCTTTGGTCCTCTGAAAAGGGGGTGTCCCACCTTCTCCCCCTCGCCCCAGCCCTGCCTCCTCCCTCTCTCCTCTCCTGCCCCGCTATGGATGCTGCACCTCCTGCTTCTCCCTTTACCCAAACCGGGGGCACCGAAGCCCCTTACAGAAAGAGGCCTGGGCCACATCCTCAAAATGGGGTTAGGAACAGGGTCTTAGCTCTGGGCTCACAAACAGCTGGGGTCCATCCCCGTGGCAGCCGTCAGCCACATCGCAGCGGGGCTGCAGCTGCAGAAACAGGACCCAGGGTAACGGCAGAAGCCTGAACTGCGAACTCCTGCCTGCCTGCAGCTCTCGCCTTCGTCCTTAAGCCACCGCTGGCTCTAGTTAAGGGTGTTTTGAGGTTTTTAGGGTAAACCCAGTGCAAAACTGCCAGGAGGTAACAGTAATCATTTTTGACAGCTATCACGGAGAGTGTCCAGGGCTGAGATGAAGGGTTTTTTCCTTATATCAGCTCCACAGCCACAACAGAGGTGGGGTTTTTTTAACATTTAGGTGAATTATTTTGAAAATATTTGTTCGTGACACGTCTGTTGGTAAGGTGCCTTGCCAAGGTGTTGGTGGAATAAATGATCAAATCTTTATGGAAAAAGGTGGGGGATATTTCCTTTTCCTGTCCAATATCTGAGTGTTGACTAAAATGCATCCCAGCGCTGCGGAAGGCTCGCACAGTCAGGGCAGTCCACGAGCTGAGGCTGGGCCTGCCCTGTTAGCTGTGTACCACACTGCCCCTCATTAACACATTTAAACCAACTTGCTTTGATGCCCTTAGTTCCAGAAGTTGCTCATCAGACACCTCATACCAGCCTCATGAGCCCTGCCCAAGCCTTCAGATATCTCCACCACAAGCACCTCCACGGAGATGTCCTGCAGAACAAGTCTCTGGAAGGTGTATGAGCTGGGGGGGGGGGCATTTCTTTAAGTGATTCCCCATTACATGGCTTCCATACAAGCCACGCTGCCTTTGCGCCCTCCACCCCATCTAGCTAATTAATGTTTTAACCACTGCTGTGCTGCAGAGGCGGGGGAAAAAGATTTCATGCAAAATAAACGACGGCTGTCCCCGCCTGTGTGAACCAAGGCTGCAGGTTTGCTTCTGCAGCGTGTCAGAAGGTGCTAACGTGATGCACTTTTCTTCTCCTGTACCCTTTCAAAAGCTTAAACTCTAAAGGCATCAGATTAAAAAAAAATTAATGGATTGGATCATCGTAACCATTATATCATTCTCAGTCTTTTTTCCACTTGTTTCATGCATCATTTTCTTCCTTGCTCAAGTTTTGGGTTTGGATGAGCTGACAGGACTTGACTCTTCCCAGGACACAACCAAGCTAACCACCCTCTTGCCATTTCACGATACACGGTCCAGAAGGATGCATTTCTTTCACGTAAAATGACAGAGATGAGTGAGCTGTGGGCCGGCTGCGGGGAGCCATCCTGTGTGACAAATCCCTGTGGTGAGGACAGAGGAGAAGGAGCAGAGGTTGGTCTCAAAGCTTCCAGCAGGTAACGCTGGGCTGTATCTCCTCTGCCCCTGCAGGTACCTCTGTGGGGGTCAAAACTTGGCCATGCTGACTGATAAATAACCATGTTTGTAGAGGCCTCGCTAAGCTCTTTTTTGATAAATAAGTCCATAGAGGCTGTGGATAAGAGAGCTGTATCTCCCTACGGGCAGGCTGTGATCAGCCTTGTCATTTGTGCTCGGGGGGTACTGGCTTTTTAATAAACCAATATGATTTAATGGTATTGTTTTCATACAGGGAAGAAAAAAACAAATTATTGATTCTTTACTCACAAAGAGGTAGCTTTGCAGCCTCCCTGTAATACTGGCAATGATTTTTCAATATATAATGATTAAAAAAAAGGGATAAGGACAGTTCACTGTACTTTTGAGCATCCTTGACAGCCCATTTTATTATTATAGGAATACAGCGTTTGCCTTATAGGCATGTATAAGGGCTGTACAAGACCAGACAAAGTCTGACCTTGTGCTGTTTCTCTCCCTGGCTCTCTCCTCCATTCCCCACTGTAGCCTACCGCAGAACCCAACAGCCCTTGAAACAAATGCATTTTCCACCGAGTGAGCCCGTAGCTGGTGTGAATCAGCCCGCTGGCAGCGCTGGAGGAGACAGCAACACCGACACCAGCATCTCTGCAATCCATTGCTTTGGTTTTCGTGGAGCAAAACCAGATCTTGGAGGTGCCTCTGTCCTGACCGGAAGGTGTCCTTCGTCACGGGAGCCCCCCGCCTGTGCTGGATGCGGATGTGCTGCAGTGCGAGCATGGTGGGGAGGGAGATCAGCCAGGAGGTGAAAACCAGATCTGCACTTACCTGATTAATGTAGGCATGGCCTAAGCCACTTTCCACCATCAGCCAGGAAATCTGTGAGAGGGGGAGAAACTGAATTTCAGCCTCCTCAGTATGAAGCTGGAGCCCTAATCACTAACACGTCTCAGAAATGTAAATTTTTCAGAGTAACTCCTGCAGACCTGGTTTGCAGCACATGGCGGGAGACAGTCCTCTCCCTGAGACGATTAAAATCTGATTTACAAGGCACGGTGGACAGATGGCATCTGTTTTTTGCAGTCAGTGGTCTCTATGGAATAAAAGAGGCAAACTTCAAGGCCATAGCTCTGCAAAGACAGAGAAATTACTTTATTGCCCATGTCCCTGCAGGTGACTGCATGGACACCTCTGCTCGCACCACACTGGGGCTTGAACCCACCAGCCCAGCAGATACTTGCTTCCCCCCCTTCCTCTGCCTCTCGATGCCCAAATGCTCTCTATTTCCCAGCCCTTCCACTGCCCCACATCCCCTTGGTAATGTGCCACTGTGCTCTGAGGGCAGGCAAAGGTGTAGGAGAAAGCAATTAAAATAAACGGTGCCTGGCTGCTTTGCGGAGCATGCAAGGGGCAGCTCCAGCACACAGGGGCAGGGAGGTGATAATGCTGCAGGCATGAAAAAGGCAATCTCTACCAAGAGCAGTCAAAACACCTCGGGAAAATGAGATATTCTTTTTGAAGGGCATGTGCAAAAGCATCACCAGGTGGGAGAGGCAGGGAAGGGCCAGGCTGGAGTGGAGCCCCAGAGAGCAAAGCCAAGCTGCCGGCATAGAAGCGCACGTGTTTTGGGGGCTTTGCACATTTTCTTGCACCTCTTGAACTGTGATCAGTCTTGAAAAGTCCCTGCCAAGCCGAAGCAGAGACAGCTGCTTGTTTCCCATTTCTAGAAGAGGAGGGGAAACAAAGGCATGGAAGAGACTGCAGTGGATACGGTGCCCCTGCACGGGCATCGAGTGCTGGTCTCTTCCACCAGCACAGCACTCCCCCAACATCAGCTCTTCCCAACTGCCTCCAAACCTCCCCAGCACATGCAAAATGCTCACTTGTTGTGTGCTACAGCAGCAGGGAGTAAAAAAAGAGGCCTCGCACAGGGACGGGGCGGGAGCCTGGGGTTTGCCTGGCAATGGAGAGGGGTCTCATCACTGCAGGGACCACAGCAGAGGCCTCCGACTCAGGTTTCTCGCCTTGTGCTAAAAATACAAGTTTTTGCCAGGGAGGTTGTCTCTGAGGACACCTCAAGATCACAAATGATAAGCTCAGGCATGTTACCCTAATACTTTCTTCTTACACAGCTGCTCACACAGGCTGACCGCTTTCAGCGCTCTGTTCTTCCCCTTTCTTTCTTTCCTTTCTCTCTCCAAGTCCCTTCAAAGGAAGATGAAGCAGCAGGACTTTCTGATGTCCTAACCCTACCTTTGTGGAGGCAGAAAGCAGGACAAATATTGCCTTATCGCTGCTATCAAAAGGCTTATTCGAGCACAGTCAAAGGACATGGCTCCCAGGTGGTTCCGGCTTCTCCATGGAGCTTACCGGGGACTTTGGTGACACCGGGACTGGTGGCACCGTGCGCCCCAAAATGCCCTTGTGAAACAGGGCTGGCCCCAGCATCACCTGGGGGGGAGTAGCTCAGCGGGCAGGGTGGACCTCATCTCCCCCATGAGTTGCCTCCTCTCCCTGTAAAACCCTGGACAAGACCATGCTGATCGATTTGACCCCTCTACAGTCGTTGCCTGCCTCAGCCTAAAGTTCTTGCTGAGTCGAGGCTGACGAGGGAGGTTGCAGTTCTCCACCAGTAGTCTCTCTCAGCTGCCCTGAGCCTCTGAAGTCTTAAACGCTGTTTGCTCAGGAACATCCTCTTTAATTAGATTTGGCCATGGATAACAACAGAGCTGTGGAATGGCAGCCAAAGGGTTTCCTAAAGCTGCCTCCTAAGCCTCAAGACCGCAGCAAAGCAGCTGGGCAGGTAAGCTGGTCTTGTGCCACCAAGGCATCCCGCCCCAAGTCCCCTCTCAGCTCAGCACTGGAACTCAGTCGTGCTGCACAAGCAATGGTTTTCTGGCTGCTTCTGGCATGGGGGAGGTGAGATGCCTATGCCTGGCTGGCTCCCCCAGCCTCATCCCAGAGCCAGGAGCACTGAGACCATTTGCCAGCACTTTTCTGTAGGCAAAGCTTCTCTGGTTGACTGGCATCAGCCCTTCCACTTCATCCTCACTTCAGCCACCAGCTCTGCTCTGAAACCAGCTGTTTGGTGGGAAGTGCAGGCAGGAGGCTGGCACTGAAATCAGTCCTGAATGCTCTCCAGCCCAGGGCTTGCAATGCCCAGCAGCTGGACAGGGACAGCAAGCACTGGCTTCTCTTCTGCTGGTTGCTCTGCAAATAATTAGCTGGATTTCATTTGGTGCATGTGCTTTTGCTCAACCCCACCACAGAAACTGTTTTTCTTAGTGCCAGGGCTAGCTAGGAGGGGCTGAAGGCATGCCAGGAGTCCCTGGCATGGGGTGACCCTTCATATAGTTCATCCATGTAGGGGGGGGCAAATGAATTTGCAAACGTATGTCTGCAGGGAAGGTTCTTTCTCAGGCTTCTGCGATGGGGTGGAGATGGGGAAGGCTGCTCGCACTTGGCAATGAGCTGCAGCACCCTACAAAGCCTCCCAGGTGTCCATGGCAGTGAATAGCTCACCTGTGCCAGCATGGGCGGCTTTGCCAGTAGAGGAGAGCAGGCTTCTGCGGCTCCTCTCCTCATATGCTATGGGCATATGTCTACATGCTTAATTGTTTTGAGACCAGTGAGGGTTGCTTAAAGTCCTGACTTTCCTGGAGACCTTCATGCCTTATCTGAGGTGAGGAAGAAGCAGTGCAAGCTACTGTGTCTTAATCTTCCAGCTGGACCCCAACCATTTGGGGGACCCAAACCCAACCTCCTGTCCCCCCTTACCCTACAGCTGGCAAGGATGAAGGGATAGGGGCAGAGCTGGGGGAAGGGAAGAAGAAGGGAAGAGCGCTCGGGGTGTGCAAACCCATCATGAGCTGGTCAGGGGCCTGGCAGCAGCAGGCAGAGTTCACCAGCCAGGCATGAGAACCAGCTTCTCAGCAGCTCCTCAGCAAATTGCTCTGGTCTTCAGTGGAAGCAGAGAGGGAAGAGAGACTTCTGATCTCTGCACCCTTAGCTTTCAACTTCGCCTCGAATGGCCAGGATAAACTCTTCCTGTACACCTATGTGTCTTTGCACATGATGCCAGGTGTCACGCTCAAAAGATAAAGCAAGAAGTATCTGACCTAACCTGTGCATACATTTTGCACCACCTCTTCTCCCTCACCTCAAATCAAGGAAAATTGGGCTGAATCACCTTAAACTGAATATAATTGCTGCTTCCCTGCTCCCAGACTCTTTACTGTGGGCAAGGAGCAGAACTGGCAGGCCCTGGTGAACTGAACGAAAAACATTAAAGAAGATTTGTTCCAATTGTGGCAGATCTCAGCCTCCTGGTATCCTGTCAGCACCTAGATGTGCTGCTTAGAAGCCCAAATATGCTGCTCAGCCTTATAGATCCCCCTTTTTTTAGATTTAACTCAGGGGAGCCAAGAACTTTTTTCAGGAAAGGTCAAGGCAATAAACCCCAGATTGTTTATGTACATAAACAGCCCTGGGACGTAACACACTTTTCTTACTCCAAGCCTTTTCTGATGCAGCCAGAACGGGAAATTAAAATCAAACACCAGCAAAAATATGGCAACACTTGCAATGAAGCTTGCACCACTGCATCTGCTAGCCTCATCCTGGAATAAAAACTCCAGTCCTGATTGGATGTGGCCAAAAAAAAAAAAAATCCAGTGGAGCAAAACTCACCCAAAAAGCAGGACTGGAATAGATGGTGTCATGCCTGACACATCCCATCCCATTTCCGTGCAGAGCTGGGACTCGCATTCTCCTTGGCCTCTTCCCTATAACCTGGTTCAAAACTACCTGTATTCATCTGGCTGGCCAGGGGGGACGTGACTGAACCATCCCTGGAGAGTTTCTCTCCACTTTCCCAGGGCTGAGTATCTAGTGGGAGAAATCTTCACTGCCTTTGGGTGCTTTCTGGAGGCATCATCACCTCCAGACAGCCAGGGAAAGGTCAGGCAGCCCATCTGCTGAGTTAACACCCCTGCAGACTGAAATATTAGTTTCTGGTATCGGTAGAGAAAAGTCAAGGATTTAAAGAAAATGCCTGACGTCTCTGCCCTTCCTCCTCCTCACCTCTCCTGCTGCGCGCTCGTGGCAGGGATGCCACAAGCCCCTCTTCTGCCTGGCCATGCACAGGCATCACAAATTATAGCCTCCTATCCCCAAAGGAGGTGAAAAGGTGAGTCTGATTGCCTAAACGGGAACTTGGCCAGGGACTGGGGAGGGGAAAAACCTCACACGGCATCCAAACCCAAGCAGCAGACAGAAGCTGGAAGGACACGCGCTGCCTGGCTGCTCCATGCATGGGGGCAGGAGCAGCACCCTGCCAGCTGGCTGGCAGCGGGTCCCCAGTGTGCTAGATGCAAGAATCCTCTATGCACCCGCATCGTCTCTTGGATTGGTAATGCTGGACATGGCCCAGGGGAATAAAATTTGGTTCAGCTTAGAGGAGAACAAGTGAGGCTGATCCTGCAGTCGGGAGCAAAACAAAAAGACAAGGAAATTCCTAAAGACCACGTGGAGGCAGACTGGGGAGGGAAAACTCCTCCTGTTTGGGAAAGGATTCTCATGTCTTTGGCTTGCCTTGTTTACAAAGCAGTGGATTTGAAAGCCCCGAAGCACGGCATTGCTTTATCTGCTGGTTATCTGCTGTGGTTGGCAGCACACAGCTCTAAGAGCTGTAACATTTTAAAATCCATCCTGGGGACAACCTCTGGGTCTGTTCAAAAAGTCCTGAAGTTTAGGAGTTCTTGGGAAAAGAGTGAATCCTACCAAAACAGCAGGTATCCAAAATAGCTCTAGGGGACAAGTTCTCGGAAATTCGACCATCACACCATTTGAGGTCTTCAGTCCAGAAAAAGCCACGAAGGTGCCCCTTGCAGAGAGCTGAGACGTGGGCCAGCATGACCCCGCAATGGCTGATCAGCCAGAGAAAAACAAATGCCTGGGTGACCCTGTAGAGAAAGGCTTGACCACATCCAGATGCGGTCCACCTTGTCAAGGTCTCACAGCAAGAGTTTTACCTCCATTGCTTCATTAATGGTGCCTGGTTTGGGGGCTCGTCCTTACACCTCATTTGCAAAGTGGGTGGTGGAAGTGGGGAGACAATCCGGCTCCTGGGAGCAAGAACAGGGACACTTGCAGTCACCTCCTTGATTTTGATAAAATGCTGCCAATTTGCATTTGTACCCACCAGCGCTCAGTGCAACTGTACAAGTGCTTCTCATCTCTCAACAGTCTCAAAAAAATCCCACTTGGCATTTCCTCCCTAATATCGTCAGCGTGGTGAAGAGAAATGAAAACACATAGCTCCACTTCTTCTTCTGTTTTACTTTAAAATGTTTTGTAGGTAAGTATAGACCGCAGCAAATGTTTGATTTAAACTTTTATCGCAGAGAGTTGCCCCTACCAGCTTGGAGGGACTAAACCACCATGCTCTGTGCTGCAGAAAGAAGAGGCACAGCATGTATGAGCAGGCATGATGGGAAGGTCAAGTTTAAGAGACCTCATCCTCCAGAGCTATTTTGGGTAGTATTTGGATATATTTGGAGGCCTGCTATTCTGGTAGGATCATTGGCACTCCCACGAACTCCTAAAGTTCAGGACTTTTGGACTGGTCCCCGCAGTTGTCCCTGGAATGGTTTTTTAAATAATAAGAGCCATTCCTGCACCTCAGCACAGCTGGTACGATGCATTTTAAACAGTGGGCAGGGAGGAAGGGTTGCTTTCTCCTGTGGCTGCTGAGCACCTGGGTCCACGCTTGGGAGGGCAGAGCCCCGGCTGCTGCAACGTGTCGTCCTCCAAGCATCCGTCCTGCTCCGTCCTGCCTCCCAACACTCCCAGCCTGGAGCAACACACTGCAGCGACTCCTGCAAATCTGGATTTTAATTGGAAAAACACAGTAACAGAGGGAAAAAGGTGGTGGTGGTGGGATATAAAGTGCAGCTGGGCGGATTAGGCTGCAAGGGAATTAGGGAATTAATGATGCTCTAGCAGCTTGAAATTTGCCGATGCAGAGATGAAACCTTTAAGATGCTCTTGGCAAGCGCAGGGAAAAGACAGCCTGTAGAGCCAATGCCACCTGCTGGAGACAGCACTCGGAGACTAAGATTCACGGTACCGGTTAAACCGGTGTTGCTTAGTCGTCCTTGCGCCCAAAATCCTTCTTCTGAAGCTTGAAAACCTGAGCCCATGCCTGGGGAGGGGCACAGACCTCGGACGCCCGCAGGCGCAGCCCCTCCGCCATCACAAGGAATGTTTCTGTTCCCCCAGGTTCCCAGTCTCCTTTCCCCCATTTGCTTTATCTGACAGCTAATTATCATTCCAGAGGTAATTGCTGGAGGAGCCATATGGGATCCATAAACCGCTAATGCTGGGGGATTTTTTCTGAAGAATCAAAAGACTGGAGAAATCCTATATATTATTGTTGTTGTTATTGGTATGATTATCACTGCTGTAATAGCAGCCAAAATCGCCAAATTCGGTTGTGGAAACCGTTATTGCTGCACAGACACAAAGACAAGGTTATCGTTCCTGAAGCCATTCCAGTCTGAGAGGTTTTTAATTGGGAGGAAATAATATGTTCACAAGCTCTAATGAGAAAGTTACCGAATAAACGCAGACCTAAGGGGAGGGAAGGAGGAGGGAGGTGAAGCCTCAGTGCAGAGACCCCCATGAAGGGACGATTTGGGGAGCAGCCACTCCAGGGCAGCATCTCCAGGGGGGCTCAGTGCTCCTGCATGCGTGTACATGCCGGTTATCTGATAAGCCATTCCTTAGGCTCCAGTGATACTGCTACTTATATCATAAATTCAATGATCTTCCCTTTACTGGTCATTAATCTGCTTCGTTTCCTGACAATTTTATACTCTTTTGATAAACTGTTTGTCTAACCACTTGGAAGAAACAATGTCAAAAGCTGTACCTTAGGCGTTCGCCCAACTAATGAAGAAAATCCATCACGAGGAGAGTTTATCTATTGCTTTGCTGGATGTAAATAAAACGTCAGGCTAATTTGCTTCCATTAATCTTAAAGGCCATTGCTACAATGATAGTCCTATGTCAGAGTGGATTTTTTTTTCCTTTTCCACATAAATATTTAAGCAAGTACTGAAAGCATAAATAAATTGCTTTCTAAAAGCCAGATTATTTTTATATCCAGCGATTTAACAATAAATTTGGATTTACTTGCTAGCTCTTGCCTTTCAGGCAGCAGCCGGTCCATGCTTCATCCGCATGGGCATGGAGCCGCTTGGGCAATTTTTGCCGGGCACCTTCTGGGGTCTCCGAGTGCCACCCCTGAGTGCCACCCCACTGGTGTCATCCCCAGCCAGTGGGTGGCTTCAGTGGGTGCTCAGGCTGCTCTGCGAGGTCTATACAGGGCTGCTGCAAAGGCTATTTGGTGTCTTGTGGCCACAATGGACAGCTCAAGAAGTGGCCCTTAAAGGCAGCAAAAAGGCATTTAGTTTATGAAGGGTGCGGCCAGCAACACTGGAGCAGGCTGCTGGGGAGCATTCGGGGGTCACCAGCTTTGGGGGGGGCGTTAAGAACAGGCTGAACAGGAGTAGTGTGCCTGTGGGGGGGTCTGGGTGGGTGCCTCTGTGCATGAGTGCATGGGGGATGTGCGTGCACGTGTGTGCACGCGTGCATGGGGGATGTGTATGCATGTGCATGTCTGTGTGCATGTGTGGGTGCATGCATGCACAGGGGTGGGTGGGTGCATGCATGCACATGGGTGGTGTGGTGTGCATGTGTTTTTCATGCATGCATGTGTGTGCGTATGTTCAGTTGGTTGGAGCTGATTTGGCCCCTGCCTTCCGTCCCCCAGCCCTGTTTTCTTCCAGCTGAAGGGCAGTATGCAGCCACAGGTCTGTTAAACACAGATCCTGCCACTTTGGTCACTGTGGAAAGAAACAGTTTCCTCCTCATGAAGGCCCTGTGAGGGTGCGTGCCCACACTCTCAACCTATTCCCCAAGTGCTGGCAGCAAGCAGCACATTCCCGCAGTGCCAAGGGTGGGCACGAGGGTGCCGCAGGGATGCGCTCCTGCAAGGAGCCCCAGCGGGAGCACTGCCCGGCTCCTTGGGGAAAAACTTAGGGGCTTTTCCGGCAGCTCTTGAAGTGACAAAGTGAAGAACAAGGCGGAGGACGGCTGCATCAGGCTTTCGCCCTGGGTCTTTTTGGGTGACATGTGGACCAAGTGGCGCCACGTGCCCATGCTGCTGGGCCCCCGGGGGCGCTCGCATGCAAACAGCTTCACTTTCCCAATGGTCTTTGCTCCTTGCTGCTGCTCTCCTCCGTCCTGTCACCAGTGATGGCAGCAAGAGCATCCTTGGTAGAATGGGGGTTGCGTTTAATTGCCCTCACTGGGAGCCACATGTGCTTCAGCTCTTGCAAGCCCAGGGAAGGTGCCTTAACTTGTTTCTCCACTGGTTTTTCCCTTGCTTAGCTGCTGCTGCCTTCTGAAAGCCAAAGCAGTCCTGCCCCAGCTCCACAGCTAGCTTGTACTGTGTCTTTTTTTTGTTACTCCACCCCAACAGGATCTGTGATGATGCCTGGTGAAATTTGGTTAAAACAGGATCAGTCCTGAGATGAGATCTTGTTTGTCAAGCATGGCCCCAAGTGAATTTTTATAACTACGTTATAAACCCACAAAAATAAGTTTATCATGGGAAATATGACACATTCATAGCTGGAGCAAACCGAACCTGACACTATGTGGCAAAGGCTGATACGGCCAGAGCAGTCCATGGGATTTCGCCAAACGGCTGTGACCACAGTTCCGAGCCTGTGTGCTTTGCTGGCTACATAGACAACCCCATGGAAAAAATGACTAATTAGAGGAGACTAATGATCAGTCTCAGCAAGATCATGGCTTTTGCTTCTCTCATTTATCCATACGAGGCTCCTTGTTAATTCAAGAGTGATTTTTTATTCACATGCATAAGTGTTTACAGATGTTCCAACATGTGTTTAGCCAGCAAACTCACATCTTACAACTAAGGAAATGAAAAAAACCCTAAAAAAACTCCCACTACCTTGTGCAGTGTTAAGGTCAAGCAGATGCCACTGGAGGCAAGAGATGCAATCGGAGGCAAGAGATGCAATCGGAGGCAAGAGATGCAATCAGAGGCAAGGCAAAAGCTGCTGTTCCAGCACAGCCAAGTCAACAGCTTTGGCCACCGTGCAGCGCCCCACCTTCCTCTCACTTCTTGCTGAGAACTTGGCTTACATTGGATGAAAACCTCTCTTTTAATGAAGTTTCTCATTTTAGTGAGAAAAACAAGGCTATGACTGATGCCACACATCCTAACTAATGCTCTTTTTACCACATATAGCTTTTCACAGCACATTTTCTGGATTTAATTATGTTGCGTTTAGTCTCCTTTATAAGGCTGTGCTTGGGCATGGCTTTTCACAGGACCCAGGATGAGTTATTTTATTCTCCTCCATGCTTACGGGCTAAGCTCACCTCCTGATAATGAATCCCCATGATGTGGCCTTTAGCGGGGCTTCCCTGACAGTCATCCATCCCACAGCACAGCAAACTGGGTGCTAACTCATGGGGTGGCGAGGGCGATGGGAGAAAGGCTTTCCCTGGCTAACTGGAGGGCAGGACTCGAGGAAGACACTACTGGTGCTCTGGATGCTGATGTGCCCATGATGTTGAGTGCCAACACTTTCTGAGGGCACTCGAGCTTGTTGATTCATGTCACCCACGCCTCACTTCATCTTCTCTTAAGCAAGAGGAAAAAGGAAAAAAAGGTAACTGCTCGTGCTTATCAGCATGGATGTTAAAGTATCCCCTTGCAGGCTCTGTAACTGACATGGCGCTGAGATGGCTGGAGCAGGGAAGGCATAAATGCCCACCTTTTCTGCCTCTCCCACTGCATGGGTGGCCGTGTTCTCCAAAGCCAGGGCAACGGGACAGCAGCACAGCATGGGTGCCCATGTCGGTCTCACCAAGACTTTCCAAAGGCATGAGTGACTTGGGGTGCCTCAAGCATGGAGGCTCCACCTCCAAGCTGGAAAAATGGAGGGATGCTCCCTGAGACTACTTTAAAATGCCTTCTGGTGGCAAACCATCAGCCTGCAGGCTAGGAGCTGGCTGCTCCTGGCAAGCCAGCACTGACTGCATGCCTCAGCTGGGAAACACGCCGCGGAGAGTGAGAGAGGCTCTGGCAGAGCCTGTCCCTGTATCTTTTTTCCTCCTGTTCATTTTGCTTTTGAATTTTCTCTCAACCCTGATACTTGAGGACTTGCCTGTCTGGGATGTTGCTGTCCCCCATCACAGTGGGCTGCTGGGCAAGAGCCTAAGGAGGTGACAGGAGCGGGATGGGCTCTGCCAGAGGTGCCAGCATGCTCAGAAAGCATTTTGCACTCGATTGCCTTCTGCTGAAACAGCCTGGCATTTTTGTTAAAAGATTTTTCTGTAAGCCTTGGAAAGAGTTTTGTGCAGCCGTGCCTAAGAGAGCAGGCAGGAGCACTTTTCACAAGCAGCAGAGCTTGCTGTAGGTTTGCCTTTTAATCCCCTGACAGCGAAGGGAAAGAGCGAGGAAGAGATTGAAACCTTCAAATCCCACATTCAAAAATGCACCTTGGCAGCAGCCCAGCCCTGCCAGGGCACAGTGCACAGCACACAGGGATGGCACTGCGGGCTCTGTAATGGCAGCTGCTGCCAGGCGCTGCCTGCGGTCCGGGGTCCTGCCTGGCCCTGGCTTCGGGCAGTGATTTACACCCGCTCCCAGGCACACATCACCTCCTCCACGGGGGTAAGATGGAGCTCGGCTCAGGTGACTTGTCCCTGCTTAATCCACTTAGAAAACTCCCCTCTGCCTTCCCCCAAGCTGCTCCAGCCTCTCTGCCTGTAATCTTTTGGAAACAGCGAAGGCATCATCAAAAAGCCCAGTCCAAGCCATGAAAAGGCTGCCAGTGACTTCCCCCAGCCTTGAGCAGTACCTCTCACCGCATCTTTAACCCTTCCCAGGATCCCCATAGGCTGTTCATTAGTCCAAGCCTCCAGTTTTCAAAGTTGCTGGGGGGGGGTGGGGGGTGAAGGCACACAAAATTTCTCATGGATGTGTCCCTTTTGAAAATCCATGCTGAGACCGTTGCTTGTTAAACATTGCTTAACGCCTTTCTCAAGCAGTTGTGGGTGGTTTCAGGAGACATCTCCTCCTCTTTCCTACTCCCTGCAATCCTGTCTCCTTTTCCAGGGTATCCTACAAGGTGGGGGGGCACCTTTTGGAGAGGTAAGCACCTGCACACAGTCTCCCATCGCCCACACCAAGGGTGTGAGGTACATCCGTCGCCACCGGAATTTGCAAGGCAGGCGCGCCATGCTGGCCAGAGGCCGGTTCAGCGGGGCGAGTCCCCGAACACCGTCAGGTTGTGCTCCTGGATATACCGCAGCAGGACACGCGCCCGCCTGTCGATGGTCTGAACCAGGGGTCTCAGGCCCTCGGCGCCGCCCTGGCTCTCCCAGAGTTCCCGGTCCACACGCAGCGACTCCAGTAGCAGGCTCTGCAACCTGCCCGACCGCAGCGTGGCCACCGCCGCCGCCGGGAAGCTGCAGCGGAGGAGCAGAAAAGAGAGGGAGGAAAGGGGTTACCCAGGGAAGGCCGAGCAGGGAGGAGGGCAGCAGCAGGACACTCGAGCAAAGGCCACCCAGGTGCTTCCAGAAGAAATGCATGTCCACTCTGACGAACATGGGATGAGGAGCCTCCTGTATAAAACTCTGCCCTTGGCAAGCATGCAGGACAGCTCCATCAGAAACGAATGCAAACAAGATCCAAATCAAGGGGTCAACAGCATGCCAAATGCCTGATGGGCAACAACGCAAGAAATGCTGAAATACCTGATTATTCATTATTTTTGTGCAGCTGCCAATTAGAGAGGGGAAAATAGGCTTTGGAGACTGCCATCAGCCACCCAGAGCAGGACAAAGAGCCAGTTTCAGCGCAGAGGCATGTGTGATGGGTTTGTGAGCCCACCCACCTGCCCCATCCTGGGCGGGAGGTGGCCCCGCCTCACAGGGGTGCCCGACCAGGGAGGCCAGGGAAGGCACAAAGGTGTGCACGTCGGGCTGGTGTCCATCCTGCGTGTGCAAGCTCAGCCCTCGCCCAGGACGTGCCCCCAGGAGGGTGCGCATCGCCCTTCCTACCTGTCTATGCCTTGCAGAAGCCTGAAGTTGAGCTTCTCCTCGGGGTGCTGTGGCCTGCCTGCATTGTCGATGAACACCAGGCGGGACGGCGCACTCTTCCGGACCTGCCAGCAGGATGGGGAGATGTTCGCTTACTACAGCGAGTCACCAGTTTAGGTGTTTAGGTTGTTTTTTTTAATGCATTGAATAATCCTGAGAGCTTTTGGGGACTGTCAGCTGCCAAAGCCCAGGTCCCCCTGTGCTGAGGCGCACCTCCCACCATGAACACCGCATCACCATGGGACCTACATCCCCCTTGCTGCAACATCTGCCCTGCAAGAGCCTCCCAGGCACCTTCATCTTAGCCCTGGAGCAGCCCCTGGAGGGCGGGGGACATACCAGGATGTGGACCAGGACCAGCTCCGCTGGGTTTCGGCACTTCTCGTGGAGCCTCTCCTCCACGCAGGGCTCGGAGGGATCAGGCTGAAACCCACAGCAGTAGCGGTCCAGGCGGTCGTGAACCTGCGGGAGACATTTGGGGACCTTAGCAGGGACAGGTGCCCAGGGCAGGGAGGTCTGGTTGTAAATTTTGCTTGCTCAGAGGAAAATAAAAATTTTCTAAGGATCCTCAGGAGACATGAAATGGAAAAGCTGTGTACACCAGTGAGTGACAGAGAGAGGCAGGGAAGCATTCAGAGCTGAACTGACTTGCAAAACCCCCTTGGCTTGGACAAGAGACCAACAAAGGTGATGGTGACAGGCTTTCCTGCTGGAGTTCAGGCATCTTCTGTGCCCAGTACCTCCACACTCTGTATCTGCACACAGCAAATGGGTCGTGCTACCAGCTGAAACCAAGGGAAGACATACATGACAATGGATGTAAATAAACCCCGAAGCACCCAAAGAAACCTAGGTTTTGAAACCTCAAAAAGAGATTTTTTTATTTTCTTGAGCTGAGTCTTGGTGCACTAGATGATGGTTTCATCTGGCTCCTGGCTCATATACAGTTTCATCCATCCCTACAGGCAACCTAAGCAGCTCTCAATGGAAAGATGAATGGAAAAACATCAGCAAGGGAAAAAGCAATCTGTGCATTATACAGAGCATGTCTGACATTTATGTTAGGCCATGGTGACTTGTTTTAACTACATTTGTGTTTAATTATTTGGAGGCACTGCTAAGGCTCCATGTTGTTGAGTCTGTCAAACCCTCCCCTTCCTACACCAAATTCCTGCAGAAACCCTGGTGCTGCTTGGCAGCTTCCAGTGTTTCACCCACACCCTCAGAGACATGAGGGAGTTTTAAAAGAAATAAATCTCTGTCAGACCCAGCTTCAGTAACCCTGCCTTGGTATTCACAAAGCTTCCTCAGCTATGTCAGAAGAAGCCAGCGCATCCTTGGTGGTGGCCTGTGGGGCAGATGGGACCTCACTGGCTGTCAACAGCTCTGCCCATGGCTGCGTGCTGCCACGGCCATGCAGGAGGGGCTGCTTCACGACCTCCACCTCTGCAAGCCTGTTTACAACATTACAACAAAAAAACCCCCCACATATATCTATAAAAAAAAAATCCTTATATAAATATATATATATATAAATATGTATAAAATAAATATATTTTCCAGTTGGAGCACAAAGGCGTCTGATTTGCTTGCTTGCTCGGGGTTGCTGGTGCCAACCTGGGAGCCAGGGCTTGGGGTGCAGAGAGCTCCTGGAGCTGCCGGGAGGGCTGGAGCAGGTCTCAGGTGAGCCTAGGGCAATCTACAGGTGATGACTAGATGGAAGCCAAGTGACCCACAGTGGCTGCCTATTCTCCTCACCCTGATAATTAGCAAAACTTATCAATTACAGACTGTGCTTCAAGAGAGAGTTCAGTTTGAACCCAAACACTAATCAAGCACTGGAGAAGATGCTGCAGGAAACACAAAGTTTGATTTCCGTGGCCATTATATTCTCATAACCCTTCGAGAAGCAAGATTAGTCCCACACTGGCGCCCCTTAACAAATACCTCTGTTTCCTGAGGTTTAATGAAACACTTGGGTCACAATTTCTCCATCGGGGGACCCACGAGTTAAAAGTGCTAGAGCATCTTTTGACACAAAACACATTGAAAAGAAAGAAAACTTCATTTCCTCCATGCATCTCCTTGGCCTGCCTACTGGAAAGCTCAGCACACCAGTTTCTCTCACCTGCTACACTCTTTTCCAGGCTGCACAGAGGTGAAGACAACCTGAGATGACTTACAGAGACATTAAATGCGCTCAGGCCTCCATTCAACCACCTGCGAGCACCTGTGAAACCAAGGTGGATCGGTGCTGGACCCACGGAGGTGTGGAGTGGAGGCTGGACCTGGCGTCCAGGTGGAGCCACATAAGATGGACCAGCCAGCTGTGGAGATGCTAAGAGCACTGCTGACATGCTGATGAACGGTCCCTCCCCCTGGTCCTGCCATGGTTGTTTACATTAATTTATCCTCACCAGAACCTAAATGGCTCTAATGAACAAGATGCCAGGTCTTACTGCTGGAACACAAACACACGAGCCACACCTTCTCCCATCCAAGCTCAAAACCCGTGACAAGCTCCCCTTCAGCCTCTCTTTGATCCCACACAAAGCTCAGCTGCCCCAGAGCATCCCCTTGGGTCTGACAGGACTTTCCAGCCATGGCTCAGCTTGGGACAGCTTCCCTCAAGGAAAACTGCCTTGCTCTCCCCGCCCTGGCTGGAATGGTGGTGCTGCAGGGCAGGGATGCAGCTGCAGGGCTTCAGAGTTGATGTATTTTTGGCCGTTTTTAAAGCATGGGACAAAGCCATCAGCAGCTGCTCCCTTTCTGCCAGGCTCAGCATTTTACCCCCAGTAAAGCTTCGCTTTGCTCCCTTATGGCAAACACCAAGAGAAATCAATACAGAAGCAATCCAATTTTAAGGCTTATTGAAGAAAGCAACCAAGATTTCAATGCCAATGTGTGGCAGGGCTCAAAGCTCGCAGCTTCTCCTTCCCCAGCAAGGGCTGTGAAAGGCTAAAGCCATTTCTGAAGGATGCTATTTCACTTCTATAACATCCTGCTGACCTCATGCCTCTTTACCTTTACATGGCTTTTCCGCATGGGAAGATCCCATTGGAGTCATTGAGGAAAACCTGTGGATTGCCCTTGGATTTATCATTGCACTGCTTTGGCCCTCCGAGGGAAAGTCTCCTTAAAACTCGATACTGTGTCCTGGACACTCAGCCTTTCCATTGCACTCAACAGTATTTTGGCCTGGGGAAGGGGGGGTTGGTTAATCTTCTCTTTTCTCTGGCTGTTTCAGCTAAAATATTTCCAGTCCAGCCAGGACTGCTCTGCCTCTGCCAGCCATAGTCTGAGGTTATAAAGATTAATGGTCAGGCTTTGCCAAAAAAAAAAAAAGAAAGAGTAATGAGAACACATATTTTAATAGTCTTTTTTTCCCTTTTTTCCTTTCTTTCTTTTTTATTTAATACTTGCCCTTTCAGGCAGTTTCCCCTTGTCTGACCATCAAAGCTCCAGCCCCAAGGTGCCTAAACAGGTTTTTTCCATAGAAACCACTTTTGCCTCCTCACAGCCACCCTCTAAGAAACGATAACTCTCTGGGACGCTGTCGTAATCCCTTGTAGCAGCAGGGTATGATTTTCCAGGCAGAAGATTAAGCACTATTAATCCCAAGGAGGAGGAGGAGGAAAGCAGTGCCATGCGAAACGGGCAGGGCTCCTGATTTCCAGCGCCAGCAGTGCATCCCCGAATTAAGTGTGTCAGCCCCCCGGGGCTGATGCAGAACACGCTGCTTCTCCCTAGGGCTGCCTCATCCCGAGCCGCTACTGGCATCCGTGCAAAGCGGAGCCAATGGAGCCGCACAGGAGGAAAGCTCGGCCACATGAGAGCAGGCTCATCGTGTCCAAAACCTGCCTGCATTTCCCTGCGAGTCCCAAGCACGGACTGTGCTCAGGCCAAACAGCTTCGGCATAAAAATACATCCCAAGAAACTGCAGCCTATGCAACGCCGCAGAGGAGAAGGAGACCACGGTCAGACAAGGCAGGCACAGGGGGACCCGGGCAGCACAGCCAGTGGGGCAGGCCATCTCCATCACCCCAGCCCTACCTGCAGGAGAAAGTCGAAGAGGGCCAAGCGGCTCCACTCGCCGCATGAGATGCTGGAGCAGGGACCGGCCCCGGCCGCCAGCGTCAGTCTGCAGGGCTGCAGCATCTCCTGGTACTGCAGCCACCCCAGGGCACAGGAGTTCTGGTCGTTGTTGGCATCCTTCAGGTGCTGGAGGTCGGGCGCCCACCAGATGATGGGCCGTGGGGAGCCGTCGGTGTAGCTGTAGGGCAGGAGGTGGCTGGTGAAGCGCCGGGCCACGGCAGGCAGGCTGCGGTTCAGCCCCAGCACCCTGTCCAGGTGGAAGGCCAGCACCTCATAGAGGTCCCCAGGGCGCTTGATGAGCCCACAGCGCCCGTCCTGGCAGTCCCCCTCCAGGCTGGCTGGTGAGGCATCCCCCTCGGCGTCCCCCACAGCCCGCAGCCCCACTCGCAGGACTTGCCCGTGGGCTGGGACGCGGGTTTTGGAGACCACCTGCCCGCTGGCCAGCAGTTGCATCTTCTGGAGGTCATCATCGGAGAGCCACAGGGGAGCATCCCCCGTCAGCCCCCGCCTCCTCCTGCCCCGGCCGGGGGTCCGGTCCTGCCGTGGGCGAGCAGGGGGCTCGGGGGACCTTTCACTGCGGGCTCGTCCCCTGGATAGGGGGGGCGGCTGCCTCCCACTGGGGGTTTGGGGGGGATGATGCTGACAGCAGGTGGGGGGAGCGAACTGGCGATGGGGGCAGGCGGGCAAGGGCCAGCAGGGCCAGGGCCAGCAGCACCCCAAGGGCTGCTGGGGTGGGGGGCTTCAATCCCGTCCTTCTCCACGGTCGCTGAGCCTGTGGGGAAAGAAAGGGAGAGCATTACCAGGGGTCCCCACAGGGTGCTATGGCCCAGGGATCCCCCAGACCTGTGTGCCCCCCGCCCCAGGCAGAGCTTTCAATAAGTTTAAATGGGTTTGCTTTAGAGGAGCTACACCTCTGCTTGTGTGCTGCCTGGGAAAGGTGTTCCCCAAGCGCTTGCTGCCTCCGCGGCACTGTAGCAGGAGAGGTATGGCTGGTGGCATGATTTGTGCCAGAAATTAGCTGCAGTCCTTCCAGAAGCTGGTCAGACATTGCCATGTCTGCAGCACTGATGTACAGGATAACCTTATGGGCGATGAATTCTTCATGCTCAAATATTTTGCTTTAAAGACTCAAGAAACAAAAAAGAGAAAAAAATAGATAAAACCAGAGCAAATTCCTGGCTGGATGCAAATGTTTTCCAGTTCCTAAGAGGTTTTTATCTTCAGGCCTTACTCCAGACACCCTCAGTGGCTCCTGCCCCGGTTGCGCACTCAGTCCATAACCCGGATCCCCGCGCCCTTGTTCGGAGGACGTCTCAACACGTGCCGAGACGTGGCCTCTGGAGCTCTGCCCATCGCTGCATCTGGCAAAAGCAAGGCAGCTCCAAGTGCCAGTCAGGGGCTGTGGCAGCCTATATTTAAAAAGGGTGCAAACTGCTGTATCTGAAACATAAAATATTCTGATTCCTAGCACCAAGGAACTGCCTTTAAATGGGTACTACCAAGTTTTGGTGTATATATCTTTATACACACAGCTTTTTCTTCCCCACACTTTTAGTCATACTTTCTACTCTGAAGGGGCTTATAAAAATTATATAGGCTGGAAAGGCAGTTACGAGTAAATACTGTGCAAATCTCCCTGCATTCCTCAGCCAACATATCTCTGCTTTGGCCTAAAGCAATCCCACACGTACAGCGCCGGGGCTGCCCTGAGCACAGCACCTTCCCGTTCGGGGTGAGGTGGAGGGAAGCGAGGGGCAGCACTGGAAGATCCTCCCAGCCCACCCCATCCCTGGACCACACTGCACCCGTGCCACGTTCACCCGGGCTCGGGAGGTCTAACACGCTTCGGGGGGCTGGAGCGGCAAAAGGCACCTTGGTGCCACTTCTCTCCTTTACAACAGGCATTTCCAAGTGGCTCGAACCCACGCTGGAAGTCAAGGCAACATTCAAGTGGATACATTTTTTTTCAATTATTTATTTTGGAAGCACAAGTATATCCATGGCAGACACAGCGGGACAATATATTGCCAAGGAAGGGATAAGAGATTGTTTATAAGAGGAAAAGCTTGAAAAAAAAGAGCTAAAAAGCTGAGGGGAGGTGAGAGCCAGCAGCCAGAATGACTTCCAGAAAGCAGCTGGGCGAGCAGAAACATTTCCAGCCACGGGGCTTCTAGGACCGCAGGCTCCCGCCGGCTCCAGGGACCTACCACCAGCACGACTCCAGCCCCGAGAGGAGCTGCCCTAGGCAACCCCAGCGTGTGAGCCCCTTCATAAGCTGATCCAGCACTATCCTAAAATCCATCAGGCTTCATGCCCTCACTGCGGGGAGGCTGCTTCAGACAGCCCCATGGTGAGAAGCCACATCTCTCCCAAGGATACTACAGCATCCAAGGTGGATGAGAGGAGCTACAAAGCCACCAAATCACTGGCAGCAGCCACGGGCATTTTCCTTCAAGGTCTCCCTCTCAAGGACTGAGCAGATTTAATGCAGCTTATAAGAGGTAGTGATGGTGCATTTGGAGTGATTCAGCTTTATAGCTCTTGTTTAATTGTTTCTCTCCTAGAAATACAATATAGTGCTGCAAAATATATCTGCTGAGCCAAATTCTTTGTTCACATGCAGCTTACACTGGCCTCTGCCGGGAGCCAGGGCTGTCTGGTGAGGGGCTTTGGGACCTGCTGGGGGACTCCCCATTTAACTCTTCCTTAAAGCCCCAGAGTGAAAAAGGAGCTATTCCAGGATGAGACTGTTCAGAGTGATGTCCTGTCCTAGATCACAGCAGGGTTATTCAAGGCTTGGTATTAACTGTTCCAGGCACCATACTACATGGCTAAACTATTGCCTTAGGCCCCTTTCTGGGCAGGAGATGAGCACGAATACCCCTAAGCAGCCCCAAGGGGCAACAGGACTTCTGGCAAGTGGCTGGTTACAATGCCTCCCCAGCTCCATCCCGCTTGGATGGGATAATGCTTTGCTGCAGACCCATAGCCAACACCAGCTAACACAGGTGGGACCTGAACTCAGCTACCCAAAACCTTCATGCCCTGAATTTCAAGCAAGTCCTGCAGAGTGCAAATGCATTCTTGTTCCCAAGCACCCGCAAGTCAGGTCTGGCATCCTGAGCAAGAGTTCAGGGGAGGAGCAATGTCTAAATCACAGTTTAACCATAGTGAAATAAGGCTGTAGGATAAAAAGGCTAGATTCTGTTATCCTGATAGCCTTACTCCGTCCAAGTCATCACCATAAGTGCTTCACAGTCTGTCTCTCCAACCTCAAAGTATGCTGAATTAACTGCAACGACATCTATGGAGTTAATCCTGATGGAGAGAATTAACTCTAAATCTCAGTACTCCCATCTGCATCCAGCCGAGTTCCTTCCCCAGTCCGTGCTTCCCCAGGCACTTGTCCCAGCGTTTCCCCAGTCCTGCCCCTCTGGAGAGACATGGCCCACCCTGCCCTCGCCAAAACTCCCTGTAACCCTCTTCTTCTGCACAGAGGCTTTGCAGGGTGGTCGTTTTTGTTATCCCCTCAATAATAACCCTTTGGTGATTTACACCATTCCTGGGCGTGCAAAGAGCCTGGCTGCAAAAAATCTAAGTATCCTGGGGGAGGTGCATGCAGGAGCCATTTGGAGAACCTTGGAAATACTGCAGGAAAAATGCTTTTTAATCCACAGCTGGAGAGCAGTGGATGCCAAATGGATGGCAACGACTGCCGGGTTTTTAATGTCAAGTCAGTTTACAGTCCAAGTGGTTAAAGCATCATTACTGTCCAAGCCCACTTTGTCTTCTCTGTCAGCAAGCTCGAGTTTGCGCACCGCAAGTTAAAGCTTCATTTCTTTCCTACCCCGAGCCTGAAATCCTGCACTGTGAAGCCGGGTGAGGGTCACCGCAGGCTCCCTTCCCCAGCCCCGTTCAGGGTTTCCCTGCCACATCAACAATAAAAAAAAAGTGCAAGTACAGTCTCTGTGTTATTTCTGGCAGTCAACATTGCAAATTTAAAAAGAATTTAGACAAATGAACATTGCAGAAACAATACTGTGCTTGCAAACCCAGGGTAAATACTTTTCCAAAGAGACTTTATCTGAGCATGTGCTGTAAAAAAAATGCTGCAGTTTAGGCTATGGCTTCGATTCAACCTGAAATGCAAACCATACATACAGCTCTGCTTTGCCAGCCTGACCTACTGACAGTACAGCACGTCTTCACTAGAAATTAGGTCCATTTCCCAGTGGGTAAGCTACAGGCAAAACCCATAAAAAGGCTTAAGAGAGGTACTGCTTGTTCCAGGATGCCAATAAGTAAATAATATATAGCCTTGCTCATCAGAGGGACATACAGCACGGCCCGGGTTCCCAATGTCACGGTGGAGAGCCTGTGCAGCCTGGCCACTCAGGGATAAAACTTTCTAAGTGTGGTTGGGAGAGTTTTATCCCTGACATCCCAGGATGCTTGAACCTTGGCCGAATTTGAAGCAGAGAAGTCTGTTTTCAATTTCTTTTTGAAGTGCATCAAATTGGCTTTGTTGAGCTTGAAAGAAAAGAAAAACAAACCCCAAACTTCATTATCCAAGAATGTAAGATACAGCCCTAAAACTAGAAAGATGCCATGGAAATATGTGGCCTTTAAGAGTGGGATTGATTCCTGCTTTCCACTGGCATCCAAAACAGTGCTCCTGCCCCTGTACTGGCATTGCCAGACTCCTCCAGCAGCAAATCCCATCATCCCAAAGAGGTGCCTGAGGGAGCCAGGATGGCTTGGCCATGGCCATGTCCCTCTCGGCTGCCTGCCTGCCCTAGGCTCCTGAGCTCAGAGGATTTTGCCACAGGCCACCGGTGAGCAGGTTAAAAGCAGGTATGTGCATTTATCTGGACGCACACTGTGCAGGCTATTTTTTGCAGGGATAGCGCAATGCACAGAGTTGTACTTACCCTCCCAGCACTGTGCTCGCTGCCCGCCCGATGAACCGCAAAACCACGTGGGCAGCAGGAGATGCAGCTCACCGTGACCAATTTTAACAAAGACTGCTTGAAAAGCAACTGGGAAACCTCCTCTGGCTGCCCACAGCCTCTGGGAACATCTCCAGAGCCTTGTGCCCAACACATGGTGCTCACGGCAGCTCACGGCATGTTGGGGAGGGAGGCTGAGAGTGGGTACGTCAACCAGATCCAGGAGGGGAACAGCCTTTTCCTTTTGGTTTTGACAGGTTTTTTTCTTGGAAGGGGATGGCACATGGGCTAAGCTCAGTGCTGGGTACCCATAACCATGCTGACAATGTGGAAGGAGACAAAACTCCTCCACCCCCAGAGTGACTCTGGGCAAGCCTGAGCAGAAAGAAATCCTTGGCAGCATCCGTCGCCCATCATTCAAGTGCTTAAGTGCCTTCCTATATCATCCTGCCTGGGGAAGACAGATGGCTTGCAGAGCGGGAATTTACTAAAGACAGCAATTAAATTATGACCGCCAGCCTTGAACGTAGCTCCGGTTCAGAGCAGAGGGCTGGGCTCACCCCGCACAGCCGGCCCTGGGGGGACCACTATGTTCCCCTCACACATGGGTCCCACCACCACCCGCCTGCACCTGCACCGCCGCAGGGCGCAAAGAAAGGACATCCCTTCACACGGCCTCATAATGCATCAAAGTGGCCATAATTCCCAGCAGACCTACACCAGCTGTGTGTCTGGGGTTGCTTCCGCCAGTTGTTTTCCTCTAAAATGCCCTTCAAGCAGGGAGGACCATGATCCCACTGCATTTTGGCACCCTGAAGGCCACCCTGCTTGGTGCCAGGGTAGGGATGCGGCATTGCCTGCCTGCTCAGGGTGCCCCTGCAGACCTGCTTCCATGTGTTGCTCCTCACGAGTGGCTTGGGAAGCTCAAGCCAGGCACTGCGGAGCTGGGAAGGGGGACTGTGCTCCCACAAACCGTATGCAAGGGAGTCGCAGCAAACGCTGGGTCGGCTGAAACCCAGGAGAGGGAAAACTGATATATTGCCACATGGTGCTGGGTCCTTCTCTGCAGAGTCAACAAAGTCCTCATAGCTGGCACACAAGCCTTCCCACCAGCGTGTCCAAAACCAAACCAGAAAATTACCAAGTTAAATTGCCCAGGATGAGACTTTAAAACATGCTGTACTTTGCTAAATTTTGGACTGTCTGCAAAGCTTCTGCCTCAAGGGGATAATTTATAGTCTAATTGCAAGACAAGCGTGCTTTGCACTAGCATAGGACAACACTCCAGCAGCAGCACAAAGGCATAAGCACTTTAACCTCCAAAATAATGTTGCCTTCACATTTCTTCCCAGTTATTGCTACAGCCTTGGGGCAGAAAACTATAAAAACCTTGAAATCCTCGAGCTCCTCAGCCTCTCTCTAGTAATAACCTGGTGTGCCTTTGACTCCAGACCCTGCTGGAGCACCTTGAGCTCTTTGCTTCTCAGGAATGAGACATCCCATTTCTTACTTGATCCCCCCCCTACCCAGACCCACTATTTCTGGTTTTGGGAGGCCCCTCATGCTGAAGGTGCTTCTCTGCCCTGGCTCTTCTCACATACCCTGTCATCCAAAAGACCGTTTTGAACAAAATCTTCAATCAGTGCTGGAAACTGTTCTGCGTAACAAGAAAATCCCAGCACTTGTACGTAATAGTGCCATTCCCATTGCACTGGCTGGTCCCAGTTGAGTTCCAGACCAAAGAAGTACAGCTGAAACATGGGCTTGTAAAACCCCCGGGAGCAGCCTGCAAGGCTCCCAGCATCCCAAATGTCCTGTTCAGCATCTTTACAGGGGCCCTGGGGCAGGAGATGGAGGACACCATGGAGGAGATGGATGGCCATCACCTGGGTGGAGGACACCACACTACGGGGTGCAGCTGATGCAGTCAAGGGCAGGGCTGCCACTTGGGGGGACCCAGAGAGGACACACACCATGTCCCACACCTGGGACTGACTAACGCCCTGCTGGGTACCGGCAGGGACTTGCTCTTCCTGTGACGACACTGTCCTTACCACTAAATTGTGTGATTTTCACTGAGAAAAAGGAAAGATTCATAATTCTCCTCGCTCCCACTGTGTAAATCTTTTGGCTTGCAGGAAGTTAATATTCAGCTCTGCGAGGGATGGACAGAGTGTTTTCCATCCCAACGCTATGTACAGTGCAGCTCAGGACCCCTTCTGGTTTAATCCCAGAAGTGAACACAAAGCACCACAAAAATAAACAGTCTCTGGGATGCCATACTTCTTTTGCTTAAAGTAAGCAAACTAAAAGCTTTCAGATGCCTCATCCTTCTCCTACTTAAGTTCAGAGTCAGGGCTTTTACTGCAGACTCTTGCACTTAGCTGGCTCTTCTGCTTCTTGGAGACACATCTCCTAAGAGATTGCTGGTTGTCTTTCAGGACATGTCACCAAGACGCACAGGTCTGCTGCCATTTATATGTGCAAACTTCTCCATTACTTTTCACCATTAAAAGTCTTATATTAAGCGATATCAACCTGCACCCAAACCATCCGGGTCACTGCGGACCCAAAACAGCACCTCATCTTCACAGGGGACAACAAGGATCTGAGCAGCCCTGAATGCATGACTGTCCTGCTAGCATGACAGAACAAGGGAGGTCTTCCTCATCTTCCCTCCTCTCTGTCTGCTCATTCCTCTAACCATCCCACCTACGTGAGAGCAGCACAACCTAGAAATCCTGGCAGGGACGTCAAGGAGGGAGAGCAGCGGTTTTGGGCGGCCGTTGCTCCCTCGCTCCCCCCACTGCTGTGCAGGAACCCACCAGGTTTCCCTTTTCCCCCTCCCCTCATCCCAGTTTCCCGGCCAGCCTGTTGCACTCAGCTCCAGAGGTTTTCAGAGCAGCTTCCCCGTCTGGCTGCTGAAACAGCAAGAAGGGGGCCCCTTCCCCGGCAAAACAGATGTGGCTTGCCTTTGTGCAACATCTGTGCCTCATACCCCCATTCATTTTGAACAGTCTCGCCTTTGTTTGTGAGGGGTTGTGCAGGGGATGCTTTGGAGGAGGGCAGCAGCCTGTGGCCCATGGGCTGGGCTCCTTCCCTTCGAGTCCCACACACAAACTGCCTCAAAAAGCCTGGGTCTCTTCTGGTGAAAAACAATATGCTTTGTTCCCTGCAGCATTCGGGAATCGGCAGTCCTCCTCCTCAGCACTTCGGTTCCAGCCGCAGCAAATGGCTCACAGTAATGATTCCTGTGGGATTCCCAAACCCGGGGAACTAAGAGCAGGAAGCTGGGAGCCACCACTGATCCCCTTCCTCACAACCCCCTCACCCCACACAGCTTCTCTCGCTGTACCTCTGGGCCGCTCACCAGCTTTGACTTGGCAACCCCGGCGGGGTTGCGCTGCTTCGGCTCCTCTACGCATAGCAGCAGCGAAGGGCAGAAGTGCTAGAAAGCCACATCTTGTTTGTTCTGGGCTGCATTTAATATGGGGAGGAACACATTAAAATCAAATCAAATTTTATTTCCTTCTCACTTTTGGTGAGTTTACCAATCCTGCTGATGAGTGCCTGAAAAGCTGCTAAAACTCTCTTACACATTTTGGCACTCAGTCCTGTTTTATTTATTTTACTGGGCTTCACGTTTTTTCTATATTTTGGGGAGGGGAGATTTTGATCCACTTATTTTCAGTTTTCGTTTCTAACCGGTGGGCCAGCACCAGGGACCAGGAGTGCTTGCTCAGTGCCCGGCGGGGGCTTGCAAAACCCGCTTCGGGGTGCTGGCGAGGGGCAGCATCGGATTCCCTTGTCAGCATTTCAGCGGAGGTTGCCCAAGTCAGCCGGTTGGGTTTCCCCGAGCCGGCTGTCAGGTTTTTTCCCTTCCTGGAGAGCAGGAAAGCGCATTCGTGGGATTCCAAAGGGGAGGGATGAGGAGGACAGCGGGGCCTTTCAGCCCTGTGGGCTTTCTTCAAACCAGAATTGTTCATACAAGCCCTGGCCTCAGTTGCAGAAAGGTAACCCCGTTTTCCTCCATTTAAGCCATTACTTCTTAAAGAGAAAAAAAGGGGAAGGCGGCTGCTCACCACTTGGCTCTGAGTGCCACCTGTGTCCCCCAGACCCCATCCTGGGCAAACCTTGCTGGCAGCCACCCTCCAGCCCGCTTCTCCTTCTCCCAGCAAACCCCACGGGGCAAGCGAGCAGAGCAAACACAGTACGAGCACCGGTGTGGCCTGGCTCTCAAAAAAGTGGCTTTTCCTTCAGGGAACAAGGCAAAAAGCTGCAGGCAGACTGGAGTTATTGAGTGTTTGAAACACAAGGGGTGATTAAGGCATTTGGCGTCTATGCCAGAGGATTAATAAAGTGTAATCAGTCCTTCTTATTTAGACTGCCTCATACTAGGCGGACGACAGAGCAGTTGGAAATTACTCACTGGCAGATTTTGAAACCAGAAGAAAGAAGATGTTTCTGTAATGCAGTCATCCCCCAGCACTCACTGCTCCAGCAGGTCAGGCACATACACGGATCCGACAAGCAGCCGGCTGCAAGCGCGCACTCCGTACTAACAGCGAAACTCACAACTAGGATCTCTCTGGCTTTCTGCAAGTGGTCACCCTCCTGGTGATTTTGAAAGAAGTCAAAAATCATCTTGAGTATTTGGCTTAGGGTTTTGTTGCAAACGAAGCAACAAGATGTTCAGCTTAGGGCACAGCCTGAACTTATTCCTCATGACCATCGCTGCCCTGCCTACAGATGCCCAGAGCAAACCCAGATTATGGGTGAAATCAAAACAATCAATACAGGAGCTGACAAAGGGGAAAGGACTGCAGAAGCAGACCTTCCCTTGCCAAGGCAAAATGGAAATCCTGACAAAAACTGAACACCCCGCTTTCACAGGGGAGACCACACCGGGTAGCTGGCACAGGTTGCATGCTCTTTGAAAGGCTTCATAGTGAAGGCTCGTACAGGAAAGCGTCACTGCAGACGAAAGGCTGGTGCGGGGAGAGCTGCCTGCCTTTTTTCTTTGACAGGGAGGAGTTATCTCCAACCCCAAAATGGGTGACACGAGCCCCAGTCTTGTCTATTTTCTCTGCTGCTGAGGTTCACTAATTAAGAAACTCAAAACAGCCTATGCAAACTGTAGGATGGACGGTATAAAGCACAACATCGGTGTCCCCCATACACACACACACTCACACACTGTGGTGAAGGCTGGCACGGCCCCACTGCTCCCAGAGATGCTCCAAGTCATCACCACACTCTTGAGGCCATAAAAACATTTCAGTGACACAACTGACACCAAAGCACCAGTTTCTGGCGGCAGCACCAGGCGCCTCCTTGGCTCATCCATCACACACGTTTGCAATCCCTGCCCGACACGAGCTTTGCAGGGGCTGAGGCAGCGGAGCAGAGACAGAGCCCCCCGCCCTGGTGCAAACCCCCCAGCACGGTGCCCCGGCTGTCCTCCGGCGGGGCGGTGGTAACAGGGAGTGGTGGGGGCCCCCTCCCAGCTCAGCTGGCTCGTGCTTGCTCAGATGGGTCTGGAAACCAGTTGCCAAGGGATGTCACAAACTTGAGCGCTAAAACTAGATGACATGAAAAACCACCCTAAGGTTTGGAATGTGCTGTGGATGCAGGGAAATCCGCTAATGCCAGGGAAACATGACATTTCTCGGGGGGGGGAAGTTTTCCCTTCCCAAATTGGCCATTTCTGTGACTTTTTGATGAAAGCGCTGTGCTTTGGGGGGACCAAACGGAAAGCACAGAGGGGCTCTTCATGCTCTCCGAGTCGATCTGCACTTCGCTGCCTTTGCCCCACGCTCTTTGCCTGCCTGAAGAGATGCCACCTGGTCTTTTAAAAAAAGTGGGTTTTGGCTGAGGAAGTGTAATCACCTCCCTGGCCAACAGCAGTGCCTTTAGCCACAGCAGCCCCAGGCACTGCCTTTACAGGCATCCTTACAACCTGCTTTGTCCACCCCTAGTGCTCCTAAGGACAGACACGTGCCGGAGCGGGTCTGTGCCCTGCTTGCCTTGCTGTGCCCCAACCCTCCGAGGGGTCCCGCTCGACTTGCTCCCACAATGGAGACAGCTGGGACACAGCCTCGCATCTCGTCCCATGGGGTTGGTGTCCCTGAGCAGACCCAGTGCCACCAGCTCGGCAAGGAAACCCCTAAATCCTACCATGTCTTGCAGCACCGGCCAACGCGCTCCTCCTCGTGTGCTTCACCGCCCGCGGGTGACACGGCACGCGGTCACCTCCTGAGACGGGTGCCAGCCGCCTGCAGCACTTCCATACAATGCCAGGAACCCACACAAAATAATACAAAAATTTAAAAAATAGCAATAATAAAAAAAATAAGCAACTAATCAGCCCGCCTCCTCTCCCCAAGCCATTAACCACAGCTGGGGGCTGTCACCCAGGGGTGCCTCTCCAAGATCTCTGCAATCCCTGCTGCCCGACTCCGCATTGCCAGGGGCTGCCGGGTCCCTGCCATGACACGCCGGCGGGCGCCTCCGGTTCCCCCCGGGCGGGAGGACAACCTTCAAACTTCAGCTGCGAGTTTTCAAACTCTGCCTCATCCCAGACCCACCTCCCTGTGGGGAGGGGAGCGGAGAGGCTGGGAAGCGGGGAACAGGCATTTGAAGAGTCTCTTTTTCACAATAAAAGCCCTTCTTGCTGCTTTTTTTCTTTTTTTTTTAATACCAAGGGCCAATTATGAGACAGGAGGCACAGGTAAAGGAGGCTGAAGACACATGTGCTCCTCCCAAGCCCATCTTGCTCCTGGTGACCCCAATGCCAGATGAGCAGAGGGACAGGCAGAGCCCCAGGGACCACATCGGCCCCAGAGCTGGGAAAGCAAACCACAGGTCTGCTCATAGGTGCCCGAGAAAATGCCCTTTGCAGGTTTTTATTAACATTGCTTTGCCTTTCAGCAACAGCCCGGCAAAGAGCTGTGCCACACCAGCACCAGGAGTGGCTGCAGCTCTGGGAGAAGATTTCTTATCTACTTAAAAGGCATCAATGATGCGCTAAAACCGTTTTTGGGGTGCTCAGGTGCCCACTTTTCCGAGGCACCCAGGGGCAGGCAGTGCCCACAGGCAGGCAGGAGAGGGGTGACCCTGGGGGGGCCGGGGGAAGGAGACCCTACACCCACCAGTGCTGCACGGCAGGTCTGCAGCACGGTGAGCCCCACAGCGCCCGGCCAATGCAGCTCCCCACCAGCGCCTGGGTGTAGGGTGCATCCAAAACACCATTTCCTCAGGCCTCTGGGAGAAGAGGGGCTGGAGGCACCGCTTTGGAAAGTAACGTGTTTCACCAGCCCTCCATGGCCAAGCAGGGCACACAGGCAGCTCCCAGGCTGCAAAACATTTTTTTTCCTTCATATAACATTCCCTTTCCAGCCCTGGGCTATGGCCAAGCAAAACCCATCAGTCCCCCACCATGGCAGGTGATGCCATCACCTGCCCCAGCCCTGTGCCAGCTCCAGCCCCTGCCAGCCTGGCCTGGGGGCAGGAGGAAACCTTCCATCTCAGGCGTGGGAGGTTTCCAGCTCTCCAACCTGTGCAACTACCTCAGCCAGGAAACTGTAAATCAAGCGGGGTTGAGCAGCATTATTCTTTACCGATATTTACATTTTTAAAAGTCCAACAAAGGCACAGTACAAACTATTGTGAGGGACACTGAAGGCATGATGGTCTAAAAAGAGAAGAGGATGAGGCTTAGGGAAAGCTGGCCAAGTGACTTGACCAAGGTAGCACGGGAGGGCAGTGACAGAGCCCGGGAGGAGGCTCCTGCATCCCCAGGCTCTGCTCTAGCTCATTTACCCTGCACAGTCCCACAGCGACATTTCACAGGGCCATGCAAAGCACTGGGTGTAAGCAACGATGGCAACACGATGCTCTGCCCAGCACAGGCTTCTGCTAGCCCCAGCGCCCCAGTTCCTTCACACCCCCTTGGTTCATCAAGTCCATTTTATTTTCAATATGGTATGTCTCCCAACACCTTTCGTTGCTACTCAAAACTATAGCTAAGAAAAGTGGATTGAAGGTTACACACAAAAGCAGTGAGTCTGATTTCGGCTTCAGCACACCCCCCCTCCATGCCACACTTGGGTGTGAGGAAGGGGTACGGAAACCAAGCCCCGCATCCCCCCATTGCTGCCACCGAGCTCACTGACCCCCCGGCTGGCCTGGGCACTGTGGCGTTGGACATGTTAAAACACTCTCCTTGAGGCTAGTCACCCAGGGAAGCTAACAACCTAATATTTCTAATACAATTAGTAAAATTAGGTAATTAGCAATCAGCTGGTATTGGCCTCGGTGCAGACAGGGACTGAGCCTGTGGCTGTTGGGCAGGCGGCAGCCGGAGGAGGGATCTGCAGGGCTCCCGAGGCTGAACCCTGCGCGTCACGACTCATCGGTGACACCTCATTTTGGAAGCATTTGCTTTCATCTCCCTTTCTTAATTTTGAAATGATTCAATTTATATGCAATCTTCTGTCAAAATGATTCCTGTCGGTGCAGCGGCATTGCCAGCCTTGACTGACAGGCCAAGCGCTCCGGCTGGTCTCTCTGGATTGCCTCTCCATACAAATAACCCTTTAAAATGCACGCCTGACATTTGAGGAATTTGCCATCAGAAACATGCGTGGATGGCTGCAGTGGGAGGCAGACGTAAGGGATGAGTGGCCAAACCGGTATGATAAATCCACCGAGCCTTGAAACAAATGCTCCAATCTCGGCATTTGGAAATTTCAATTTTATTTCCCCCCTCCTTCCCCTGGAGAAGCTTTTTAATGATGTTCACAGGGCAAAAATCAGATTAAAAAGACAGCAAGACCTGAGAACCAAGTGCGTTCTGAACCCGCTTCCCAAGGAGGCCCAGGAGGTCCCCCCAAATCCACAGGGCTATGCCTACATTATACCTGAGCTGGGTAGTCCCGAGCCCATCAGCACAGCTCTGGTCCCCATCGATACCATCCCTGCTACTTCAGTCTGGAAAATCAGTGATTGCCTGAATAGTGGAAACTGCTTTTCTTCTCTCTCTTTTTTCTTTTCTGTCTCCTGACCACCTCTGCTCACCTTCTCACAGCCGTGCCTACAGCTCGAAAGAGAGCTAGCTCGCTCACTCACATGCAGATTTCCCAGAGGTTTCCCTGATTTTAGCTGAGGCCGGTCCTTTGATCAGACCGATGCCACCTCTGCAGGACGAGGGACAGTCCCCACTCCAAGAAAGTCCCATGCGGCGTAGGAAGCAAAGGAAGACAGAGGAGAGCAGGGAGGTGGGACTGCACCCAGCTTACAGGCAAAATACAAGCCTCCAAAACAGTCACATCTCATACTAGGGTCTCAAGACAGATGACCTACAATTTCCAATATCAAAGATCTCCCGAGCCTGCTCCCTCTCACCTTGCACTTAGGCAAGAGGAAAAGCTGTTTTGCTCCTGTTGTGAGGCACAGAGCAGCAGCAAGCGGGGCTCCCCTGAGGCTCACGCTAGACCATACGGATAGTTTCTGTTTGCTGGTATCACCGGGCAGATCCAGCTTAGCCAGGAGCAAGCACTTTGAAGTAGGAGAGCTGAGACCTTTCCCTGAGGGAAAAGCCATAGCGGGGCAGAGCCCAAGGAAAGCGATGGAGAGCAAAGGTGGCCTTGGACGCTGGTGTACCCACAGCAGCACAGGGACCTCTGCACTCCCCAAAATGCCACCACTATAGACATTAGCAAAAGCTTCTGGTATAACCCTGCCTCCATTTCATAGACTGATTCGCCTTTCCCCTTGCCTGTCCTCATAAAGAAATACCTGTTGTAGAAGGATGGAAATAGGTTGATTGATTTCTTTTTTCCCCCCAGAAATATTTTTTCCTTTCCCTTTCTGTCCCAGTGGACCTGCATTCATTTCTCCCTTGGGAGCTAAAGACAGGCAGCAGAGAGGGGACAGTTTTCAAGAGCTGACAATGAACACAAAGCTGTTCTGCCTCTAAGAAAGTAAAGTTGAAGGATTTTTTTCTCCCTTTTACAAAAGTGTGAGGCTCTAATGGGTTTGAGGGACTATGAATATGACTTTCCACATATGCCAAGATAATTATAAGCTTGAATGGATTTCTGAGACCCAAACCCTACCCAGATAAATCACTGCCTATTAACCACTGATTACAAATGAGCTGCTCAGAGAACCTTCAAATTTCTCTCCCCCCCACCTCCTGCTATTTCTTATATCTGTTGGTAATGGGACTTGACACTTTACCAAGGAATAGGCTATAGAGGAGACCCTGATACTTCAGCCTTCCTTTGCAGCAGCTGTGAAAAAGATGGGAAATTAAGACTACAAGGATCAAGCAGACTGGGGACAGAGCTGGGCTCCTGCTCAGCGCTGTGGGTCTGGGTCTGGCGCTGGGACCCAGAAGATGCCGAGAAGCAGATGAGCTGCCAAATTGAGTTTTGCATCTGGTTTCGGAGCGTGACACATACCCGTGCCCCACTTCCCCAACCACTGTCCCTAAAGGGGACAAGCCCTGAGTCCCTAATGTAGACAAAATGCTGGATGTGGGCGATTTCTTTCGATGCATTGTGTGTGGGAACAGACTCTCCTGTCTCAGGTTTTCCTCATTGTTCACATGGAAATAAGCCCACCCAGGTCACTTATGGAACACGCTGAATTTTCATAAATAGTCTGAAGAAGCTGCACACCCCCAATCCAATAATTAGAGTAAATTAATGCTGCCAGGATGCTTTTGTCACCGTTTGTCTGACTCAAGACAAAAGGCAGGGGGTCACATCCTGAAGGGAGAGAAATCCTTTATAAGCAGCATTTAAGATGCCAGAGAAAACAGTAACATCTGCAGAGGAACCACATGTTCCCTGAGCGCGCAGGCTTTATGCCTCCCACAAATACCTATTGTATCCTCCTTGCTATCATGACTCAAATGCAAGTATATGGAGGAAGGGACAAAGAGTTATTAAGTCCTTCAGAGGTGATTACTCATGCCTCTGGCTTACATTTTAGGGAAATGCTAGAAACTCTGGATCGCTTGTCAGACTGCGGCATTGTTTTTGCAGGACATGAACTGTGATGATTCAAATGAGTTAGGGTTTTCTTTTCATTTTTTAATTTCTCAGGGCTATTTTTAAAGCTCTCCCATCTTCAGCCAGAAATAGTTCTTACCACCCATGTCCCGTGTCCAAGACATTTACTGTGTTATTAGAGAAGCAACCGTTTCCCAGCCTGCTCCCCCAAGAAAAGGCAGCTTTTGTGATCACTCTACATCGCCGCGGGTCTGTTGGCCTTTGTCCTCCACCAGGTTTTGGAAACGACTGAACTTCAGCCCCATGTGAAAGCAGACAGTCACTGAGAGTCTGCCTGTGTCCTGACAACCCGAGCCCATGGGAATGGGTGAAGCTGCCAGGGCGGCACGACATGGGTGCCCCATAGGACACCCATCCCCCTGGGTTCCCTTGCTCCCAGCAGCTGGTAAAGCAACTTGAACTTCAACACTGAGCTTCTACCTGTATCTCACCCTAGTCACTTCTGTCCTCTTCAGAGTCCGTCATTCCCGAGGCAGAGACACCCCCCCTCAATACAAGCCTTATCTTTTCTTCCTCTCTATTTTTCCTTTCTAGATACAAACCCCAGCACTCAGATGAATCAGAAATACCATTTTCTTGGACTGTCATCATGTAAATCAAGGCATTCAGATCTCTGTTATTTACTATCCCACTAATCCTGCACCATCTGCAAACTTTACTAGCAAATAAATGCATGTGTGTGTCTGTGTACCCTTAACTTGGTCATTGTTTAAAAAATGCTGGATGTTGGATGAAGAACAATTCCACCCCACAGCATAAAAAAGCTTTAGCGCTGATGTCTCATCTTGAGATCTGTTGTTGAGACAGTTTCTCATCAAAGCAGTCCCTCTAAATGATACCATTTTGAAAATGAAAATGGCATATGGTGCTGTGCCCGTTGCCTTGGAGACACCCAAATGTGCCCTGCCAGCACAGATGCTGTGGCTTCCTCAGGAAGGTAACAAGTTTCTCTGACCGTGAAACCACGTTAGCTGGCGATCGTTACACTCCTCGCTCCTCATTCCTTCTCGACGAAGACTTTGTTTAGCCATCCACCCATGCTACCACATTCACAGAAGGCGGCTAGGAAAAGCCACAGACAAGCCTGGGAAAACTCCACGGGAAACTGTGCGTAGCAGCACAGGAAAAAAAAAACCCTGAAGAGTTGCAAAATTACTGCTCAAATTTTGGGGCTTAGAGGGGCTAAGAATTAGCCTTGGTGGTTCAGAGAGCTGCTCGGCTCATTCCCTTGGCCTCTTGAGCAGGAGTTGTCCAAGCTCATCTTATTCAGGAGGTGCTTTGGGAGAGGCGAGGAGCCGTGGTGGGGCTCTGCAGGGCACAGCCCAGCTCCTCCCCGCCTGCTCTTGCACCTCGCAGGCAGGGCCAGGGTGAACGCAGGTTTTCCTGCACCATCCACAGCTCCATGCATAGCTTAAAACTGCAGTCGGACGACTTTTAGGAAGCCCAAAAGGGAGTGCGGATGGTGCCAGGCAGGAGCATGGAGCAGCGCTGCCTGCGATTCACGTTAGCACGACTGGCGCGGTTTGCATGGGTGCTGCGTGCCCTGGCTCCCCGCAGAGCGTGACGGTGGCTCTCTCCAAGACCTTTCCAGAGACAGAAAATTCGCTTCCTACCTCTGCACATGAACAGGCCAGACGCTGGGGGCAGAGCCTGCCCTCCTGGATTCACTGTGAATGCGCCGGTGTCCCAAGCCTGGGGGGCATCAAGCTAAAATACGATTTCATTTCCCTCGGAGCATCTCAGCAAACCTCCAGCTCTAACCTGCGGGATCGGACAGAAACAAGAAAAAATGAACACAAGCTGATGTACAGAACATTCCTCCACCAAAAAGAGAGAGAGAGAAAACAAGACAGAAGCAATCTGTTTCCTTTCCTGGAAGGAGTTATTGGCATATGCTTGAGTTGGGTCCACAAAGATGCTGTGTTGGCTGTTTATATACCTTTGCATTAGGGAAAGTCCTCTGTCACCATGACGGTAGGATGGGAGAAAATGTATGCATTAACACACGGAGTAATCAGGCAGTATTTAATCCGAAAGCTTTGAATTGTGGTTGCTGAAAATAGGGCCTGACCAACATGGGCTCATGAATCTTTCCTGACAGCCCTGCAGTTACAGAAGCAAGGAGTGGAACCTCCTGGTTATAAATTGGTCATGAATAAATTTAGGTTGGCAATTAGAAAGTTTCTAGTAATCAGAGGAATTAAGTTCTGGAAACTTTCAGATGGGAGAGGGAGTGGGTTGGGAACCTCTGTTGCACCTCAGTAGGAGAGGAGATGGGGGATCTTGAAGGCTTGGAGCATTCGTCCTGTCCATATCCCCAGGGACTGCTTTGTATCATCTCCTAATGATACAAAGCAATAGCCCTGGAGCTGAGCTCCTCACAGGCTTCGAGTAGAAACAAGCCCCAGATGGTCAGCAAGAAAGGTCAGATTGTCAGGGGCTACCTTGCTCCAAGCTGTAGGTCCCCTTCCAAGGACCATAAGGACACCAAATTACCTGCCTGAGCAGCGACCCAGGGCTGTTGGCAGTGCCTGTCACCCCAGGCACTCTCATTCTGTGGCACGGCATTGGGACTTTCTTCTACTCACAATCTCAAATTTGCTATAGGATGCTAGAAAGCATTTTGCACCACGCAGTGTGTGAATGCCTTTAAGTCTCCCACTGGAATAATTGCCCTATGAACCATTGCCCATGTTGACGACTCTAATGGTGACTCTGATGGTCCTTCAAATGCCAAGTCATGGCACTCTGAATGAGGACACATCGTAACTCACCTCCTTTCCATGGACTCCTCTGTGAAATAACATTTTCTCACCATTATCTCCAAGCTTACAGCTGGCAGGGATGTCTGCCACGTGGTGTGCCGGGGCTGGTTAGTAGCTCCTGTCTCAAATACTGGTTAGTCCTTGTAGTAGGAGACTGGTTTAAAACACTAAATTGCAGTTTTCTACACAGCAGCAGTGAATTTCTGGAATATGTTACCACAAGATTGTGGAGGGAGGTAGTGTGAACAGATGCAAAAGATGATTGAACAAATTCACAGACAGTAGATCTAAAAGAAATACTAAGGAGAATGGGCAGGGGTGTATCCTCTAGCATCCCTAATCCTGCTGTTGTAAATGCAGGGGAACTGCAAGGGGAGGGACTAAACTCACGTCTTCTCCCTACACAGCATCTCCCATCGGCAGGGTCAGAGACCCGGCATGGGGTTAGACAGACCACTGGTCTGACCCAGCAGAGCACTGCTTACACTGCCAACGGGGCTGCCGGCAAAGCCTAGCGCAGTTCAGTGCCAATGATAAAGGCTAGTGCAGTCACAAACAAGTGGTCTTTCCTACCTGTCAACTGATTTATGCACGCCTTTGCCTTCTGAAGAGCAACCCAAAACTGCCTGGTGAGCAGGCGGGATGGGGATTGCGAAGAGACCCAGAGGACCACACCACTGTGCCATGGCAGGGACTGTGCCCTGCTTCTTGTGAAGCTCTGGGTTGGAGAAGCACATCAACCCCCACATCTCCTGGTTTCTACCCTGTGTACCCTGACACCTGCCTCCCACTCAAGCAGAACTGTGGCACCGCCAGCAGAAGCCAGGCACATCCACTGCGTGAACATCTTTCCTTCCAAGGTCATGCCCAGGTGGCTGGGAGCCACAGAAGCCTGCTCACATCTGGGATGAGGACCTATATGCATCGCCAACAGCAGCAGCTTGCCAGCCTCCCCCTGGACCTTGAAAAATGCTTCAAGCAACCAGAGCAAAAATGATGCCACTTTCAGCTGGTCAGACTTAATTTACTTCATTATGCTATAAACTCTCTGATTTCTTTTCCATTATCCACAGACACTTCCAGGATGAGCTAAGACTCACATGTGCAATGCGAATGAGACAAGCAGTAGAAATAAAAGATAAACAACCAAAAAAAAAATCCCTTTAAAGTTATGCAGGGACTCCAGGGAGGAAGAGAAGGAAGAAGGAAAGGAAAAAGCCCGCAAGGCTATTTCCCATCCTTTCTTTAGATCACCTTTATACAGCATCTGACTGCAATAACACAGCTCGCAACGGCCCCTTCTTCTGTTTGATGGCTTTTGTAAATATGAGGTTCAAACAGTGGCTCTAAAAAGTCTTGGCTGTTGAATTATTGTGAAAAATACTCAGATGTTGTGCCCTCCCACTGGGTGTCCTTAGGTAAAGCTCCAGCTGATCTCAAAGATAATAGTCTTTAATGCTATTTAAATATGAACACTATTACTTTTTCAAAGCATCTATCATTTTCATCAAAGCAGATCTTCCTGATGAGATCCTGCCATATAAACTTTTATCAGCAGCACAGCGCCCCGAAACACCACCCGCGCTCCGCAAGCAGCCCAAAGCGGACGCAAGGGAAGAGCTCAGCTCTGCTGAGAGCCGTGATGAGCAGGCCAGGGCCTCTCCTCACAATATGCAAGGAGCGATGCTCCCAACCAGTTACAGAACAAAATATTCTGCAAAAATACCCTCATACCAGGAGATCACTGGGGAAATGTTAAAAAGTACTTCCTCTGTAATAAGAACTAGGTCAATGCATCTTATGAAGGAGGAGGTGGCTCTGTGCTGGTGGCAACGGCATAATTTCTAGGCTGGTGATCAGCACAAATAGCTGACTGCAGGTGAAATTCTCTAGTTCGGATGCACATAGGGATCTGAAAGCTTTTGGGGCAGGAGGGAGAGTTTGCTACAAAGACTTACCTGGAGATTGCTCGGACTGGCTTATGATCGCTGAAAGCGAGGTGAGGAAAAAATGACCGACTCTTCATTTATTTAAAACAAGAATATGACACAGGGGTCAGCTGCACAGAGCGAAGGTTGGGCCAGATTCCCACTGAAGGACACTATGAACTGGAGGTTGCACAGCATCCAAGAATGAAGCCTGTTACAAATTCAGGGAAAAAGAGGGAGTGTGGGTTCGTCACCAGTATCCACAGGGCCACTGCCTGTGGCGAGGCAGGGACAAGGACTGCAGTACTTCAGCACAACTAGGGATGCAGTACTTAAACAGGTAAAAGCAGATCTTTCTGCTTCAGAGAAGGAAATCCCAGTATAAACTCAAAAGTACCCGAGTGCAACAATAGTATATGCAACTTTAAGCTCAAAACATGAAAAACTATTTCCAAATTAAAAAAAAAAAAAAACAGAAATTATACAAAGGAAGAACCAAAAGCTGAAGATCTGAAATGAGTAGAGCCCAAACCACACAGCCATCCCCATAATTTGCTCCACTTACCACTTCTTGCTTGTAAGCTGTACTTACTCATATACCAATAACGCTGTGAATAGAAATTAGCACCTTTTCATCTCGATGAAAGGCAGGCATGTGGAGTTTTCAGAGACACCTTATCAACGTGGGCAGGGGGAAAGGAGAGAAACATACAGGACTGGAAACGTTTAAGGGGCACTACAAGTGAAGTCAGACAAAATAAATAAGAGGGAATCCAGCTGTAAACCGGAGCAGATTTGCCGCAAGCCCATGGTCAGCATCAGTGGCGCAGGAGTGGTTCAGAGCAGACAGGATTATCTGCTATTAACATACAGGTAACTACAAGACCAAATGATTTGAAAATGTCATGGTCACCAAGCAAACCTCGACTGAAGGACAGTCTGAAGACTAATATTTGAAAACCAGGAAGATCAGTAAATCCAGAGATTCCTCTTTCAGATCTCTTACATCTCAAAAAAAAAAAACCTGAAACACATTCAGGTGCCAAATACAGTAACAGACATGTTTAGACAAGAAAAAAAACCACTTAAATATAGTCTTTTTTGAAGAAGAAAAAGAAATATGCATCACCAGCAGATCACTTGGCCCAGAACTGCAGCTGCTTCACAGCAAGAGCAGATTTCACACCTTTTCACTACAGATTATGCTAAGGGGTCCAATCCTACTCCTAGCATTGCTCATGTCTCCCAGACTTTGCAGCACAGAGATTAGTACTAGGTGTCGCTACTATTGGTATCAGTTTAGGAAGTACGGCGATAGCTGCTGATCTCAGGAGTAAACTGGACAGGGTGCATTCCCCTCTCTGCCCCCAGCAAGCCCCCTACACGTTCTGCATTAAATAAGCTGAGAAAATAAACACTGGGACCTCACTTTAAGCTGTTTCTAAACAGCAGATTCTATTTCTTCATGCTCAGCTCCACAAAGGCAATTAAAGAAGTATATCCTTAGTCCCACAAAGTACATCTCAGTCACCGCTAAAGGCAAAATAAGGAATTGGAAAAGCACGTCCGCTGCTCCCCGATATTTGTGCCACCCCCTTTGTTCGGCACTGTTCCTTGCAGAGAGAAGCAGCGGAACTGCCTGGTTTGGGTAAACCACAGGAACAAGCTTGCAAAGAGCTAACGTTGCCATCGTGTGGTAACCTTCAGAAACAGAACTGTACTGCTGTAGTTTTCTGTATCCTGGTAGCTTTTAAAAAAAAAAGGACAAACCAGCACAGATGGCACACTAGTGGTTTGAAAGAAAGGTGGGCTACTGACACGATACAGGGCTGCACAAGGTTTCAGAGAGGTTTCATGGGTTGCTAAAAGGAGCAACCGGATGCTGCTCGCATGGAACACGCTGCCAGAAAGACACAGCACAGGTACCAAAGACCAGCGTATCCCATTATTTCTCTTCTCCCCTGTCCTGGTTTCAGCTGGGATAGAGTTGATTTTTCTTTCTAATAGTTGGTATAGCGCTGTGTTTTGGATTTAGTATGGGAATAATGTTGATAACACGATGATGTCTTAGTTGTTGCGAAGCAGTGCTTACACTGGTCAAGGACTTTTCAGCTTCCCATGCTCTGCACAGTGCACAAGAAGCTGGGAGGGGACACAGCCAGGACAGCTGACCCAGAGCAGCCAGAGGGCTACGCCATACCGTATGATGTCATGCTCAGTATATAAACTGGGGGGAGTTAGCTGGGAGGCAGCGATCACTGCTCAGGGATGTGCTGGGCATCGGTCTGCGGGTGGTAGGCCAATTGTATAGTGTATCCCTTGCTTTGTATATTATTATTGTATTATTATATTATTATTATTACTACTATTCAATTTCATTTTACTTCAATTATTAAACTGTTCTTATCTCAACCCACAAGTTTTCTGACTTTCACCCTTCCAATTCTCTCCCCCATCCCACTGGGGTGGGGGGAGCGAGTGAGCAGCTGCGTGGTGCTTAGTTGCTGGCTGGGGTTAAACCACGACATCCCCTTTCCTCAACGTCGTATAAAAAGCGGCACTTTCGCAGCAGCAGTCGATGGCAGACATGGTATTACAGAACCAACTTTTCTTCTAAGGCACGCAACGCTGTCTCGCGCTTATTCTTTTAATTCCCCACTCTCTGCCCCAGCACACCCCTTTCCAAGGCGCAGCGCTAGGGCTGACACCACCGGCCCAGGGGCAGGCAGCCCTCCCTCCGGCCACGGTATAACGTTCCTGTTCGGGACAATGATAGCCATGGCCTGGCAGCTTACAGCACACTTCACATCATCGAAACGTTTTAGGTACCTCAGTAGCTGCCGAGCGGTATTGGTGGGAATGAAAACACTGGACAAATTGTTGCAGCCATAGCCAAAGTTCTTCCTTGGAAGCAAGTACCTTTAAAAACGAGCAAATGTAGAAAAAGCATTTGGGAGCTCGTTATGATGGAAGGCACGTCTATTTTCTCTACAGGCACTTTTACCAATCCTTCCCCAGTCTTATATAACTGAGCTTAAGAGTAGTACATAAAAAAACCAAAAGAACGCTAAGGAACAACTCTTTCACCTTAAAGGACCTCCAGGTTGATATACCTTTCAAGTTACTTTCAACTTCAAGTTGCAGAGTAGGTGGATTTCATCACTTTAAAACCCAATTTAAAATCAAGATCTCCAGATGCTTGAACATGGGGTTTAGTCTCAATTCGCACCATTTCTGATTTTTTTTTTCCTCAGTTGTTATATCCATTCATAACAACCATGTGCTTGATCTCAATTTCCAAAAGCATATAAATAGCTCAAGACAACACCGTGTAGCTTTAAGCGTTAGAGCATGCAGATGCCTAGTTCTGGTTGAAATACCACCACTAGCCACGTAACTACTTAAAAGCACACATTTGTAAAAGCACATGCTTATCAGTATATTTGACAATATATTTAAAGGTCTTACACCCTTCATTTTTTAAAATATATATTCTCCCTCCTCCATTTTATATTTGACTGTAAAAATAATTTGTTTTTCAATTACAAGAGATGAGACTTCCACAATTTCTTCATTCAACATGAATATATCCCCTGCCAACAAACTACACAGGAGAAAACATAGAAGACGGATGCTGACATTCAGAGATAGGTAAACATTATTTTTATAGTGCAAAGACTAAATCGAGCACTTCGGTGTTTCAGACGGATAGAGTAATTTTTAGGTCATGTCCCCTTTTACTTAATGGTTTTGGTTAAAAAGGGGGAATTACATGCCGCACAGTTTAAGGAACTGTAACTAGGCTCAGGTCTTGACATAAACTCTTAACTTTAAACGCTCTGAAAAGCAAGCATGCTTAAACACAAGTCACCGATTTCCATCTTGTTAATACGTCACTCATTATTGTAACTGCGCTTACAGGACAACTGTGTTGTCAGGCATCGGAAGTATGGAAGTATTCCAGGTCACTACTTGAAGAATAGCCAAAGTTTTTTAGAAAATATGGAGTAATTTAAAGTGTTTGAACAGCAATCTGTCAGTCTTTCAGACACTGACATACTTATATTCTAACCAGAACACATACTTTCAGTTTATGCCTTACACAGAATAATTAGTGTAACTGATTATTTCTCATCTTTCACACCCAAGACTGTGCAAGTTATTTTGTTCATTGCCAACCATTTCAATAGCAGACTGCTTTAAAATGTCAGGATCTGACCTACTTCAAATAACTGGGTGTGCAAATATTTCAACTGGCATCGGGTATAGAGAAGTGAGCGTAGCCTGTACGGTCAACGTCACAGAAGGTGACAAAAACATTTCTGCCTGTTCCAGGGAAACACCAGAACCCAACACTTGGACATTAATAAATGAGACAGACAACAATTCTTGGTCAGAAGCAAAAGTGAACTTATGATTACAATTTAAAACAGATGTTTAACCATTTGTTAATTTTAAAGAATCGGAACAGGGACACAAAGTCATACATAACTAGAAGTTCATTTTATTTCTGCGCCTTCTGTGCCTTCTGCGCCTTCTGCACCTTCTCTGACTTCGGTGCCTTTTCTGCCTTCTCTGACTTCTCTGGCTTCTTGCCTTTTTTAGAAGACATCCTCTGGAGCTTCTTCATTTCATGCTTGATGATCCTGTTTCTCTGTAAAAAAGGAAAACGTTTACTATTCATCAGAATGAAAACAGAAACAGCTCAAATATTATGCCTTAATTTAATTTCTAAGCTTTCAGATTCTGCCCTTTTTGATAACCATCCTTTGCTAACACATTGTATTTATATTATATAGTCAAAAGATTTATCATCTATTACATTTAAAATGTCAAATTGCACCTAAAACTGTTCTGATCTACCATGTGGCCAACATCATTCTGGCTGGTAACTTGGGCACGCCAATATTTCATGTGTAATGACTTTCATTATAGAATGAAATACTAACAGAGCAAGCCATCAAGAGTATCCGATTTCCTCAGTAGGCAATTCCTTCCTCAGCTGGCAATTCCTTCCTCAGCTGGCAATTCCTTCCTCAGCTATAACTTGGGAGGACTGACACACAGATCATGTGGGTTCAAGTTTGATCAACTACTGAAGAGAAAGTGGTGGCCAAAGAAGCATGAAAAATTCAAGGCACACACATACTTCCCGTCACTCCGTAATCCAAGCCGGCTATAAAAGTAAGGCTACTAACATCTGTATGTGACTCTTAAGTGAAAGGTACAAGCACTGACCCCATGAAGAAGCAACACTCAAACACTTACCATTTTCTTTGCTTTCATAACCTTGTAGCGATCAAAGTCAGTCATTTTGGCTTTCTGTTGGAAAAGAATCAGTCATGAAGCTCTGATATATACATATGCAAGTAGTAAAACTCAGTGTTTCAAAGCATTCCACAAGTAACTCTGGTCATCTCCAAATTAGGTTTAGCTGCATATCTGGAATTAGTTCAATATTTAAGGCCTTTTCTGGGAAGCAATGGTGCAGGAAAAAAGTGGTTATATAAATGACTGAACAAAACCACATTTACTGTTAAAATACAAGAAGTTGAAGCTGACAGGTAGCAACTTCTAAAAATCTATGCCTTTTCTATCTTTAATCTTAGCCTGCAACTGAAAACAGTCAGTTTATTACATTGCACCTAATTTTAATAAGCAGAAGCAGTACAAGATGCGAAAAACCGTACCTTTTCTCGGGCTTCAATCTTCTTTGCCCATCTTGTCGCTGCCCATTTTTCATTTATATTTTCCTTCTCCCAGGCAAGTCGCACACACTTCTGACGAGCGCTGCATTAGAACGATCACAAAATTATATTCACAATCTTTATAAAAAAAGTTCTCTCTGATGCTGGCCCATCAAATTTCATACAAGGGAAGATCACCCTTCTACATTACTTCAGACACTTACTTTAAGTCAATGCCACGTGCATCTCTGTGGCCTAATTCACATTTTGTTGTATAAATGCTTTGCTAGGACTGACAGATGAGCGGCTCCAAGAGGCATACTCATGCACGATTCCTAGCACTGCTTCAGAATCAGAAAGGCAGCAATTTTTGTTTCGAAATTACAGAAACTCATATAGTAACTAAGCTAAAGAGAACAGAGTGAGTTCAGCCTCCTGCAATTCCAGTGTAGTTCCGTAGGCAGGGAACTTATTTAATGTCTGAAGGTGAGCTAAGCAGTAGGAAAAGCAAAGCTGCACAGCATTTATTGCAACTGCTTCCCCCCACACCATCCACCCCACAACTATCTGCAAGTTGCCTAGGCCAGTGGGCTATTTCCTTTGCTCCTGAGCAGTGGTTATCAGCCAATATTGGCAATGAAAACTTAAATGTATTCAACTATGGTAACAGTCTGCCAAATTTTTACTGTGCACACGTTAATCCATTGACTTAACGTCGTATGAATTTTCTAGATTTAGCACCAGACCACGTAATTCAGTCATCAAGTGACAGCACATTTTCTATACAGGTCAAAAAAAAATGCCAACAACTCACCTGTGTGGGAACTTGAGGACAAAATCAGTCAGCTGCATGCACTTGAAGGGCATGGCCTGCCTTCTGACACCACTGCAGGGGCCATCAACCAGTGCCTGAAAAAGAACAAATGTGGCAGGTTTGTAGCAGGTTTCCATCATACTTGATTTAGACAGCAGCTTCCTAATAATGTATGAACAGCATCTTGACAACAATGGTCCAAAACTGACATAAGTATTATGCAGACAAAACCTGAGATTGTTAAGTCTTGCATCTACAACTCAAGCTTTACCGAAAGAGTTTTAAAGGCCCATCTTTATCTTCAGGGGAAAAAAACAAACTGAACTTTAAAAAAAGCACACAGAACTAAGATGACATTCTTCATATTTCTTTTTTTTTTTTGTGCCCCCAGCTTTTTCAAGAACATTAAGCGAAAAGAGTCCCCTAGCCCGAACACTGGCTTTCAACATACATTAGTGTCATTCCATTCATAAGTTTTAGACTCCAGCTGACATCACTTGTCCACTTCTACATCTAGGAAACATGGCAGAGAGGGGAACACATCACTTGCCAGTGAAAGAAGCTATTGAAAGTTTCAAATACAACAGCAGCTGTTAAATCCCATCTTTCTGTCAATTGCTTATTTCTTTGAAAAAATCTACTCACGGAAAATTTCCTTTAAAATCGATACACTGTCTTAGTGTACAAGCTTCTGTTAAGGCAGGAAGGAGAAAATAAAGCTACAGCACTCATAGCTTACCCTATTTTGGTCAATAACATCCACAATGGCCACCAGCTTGCCAGCATGTGGCCCGAAGGAAATGAAGGCAACTCTGCCAATCTCGACGAAGCGTTTGAACACCTGGGAGCAGCAAGAATTGACAGGAGTTAGGCGAGAATACACCTGGGGCCGTTGCTAGATTCGAGACTTTCACAGACTTTAAAACGGCTTTCCCAAGCTTTCCAACCGCACAAAACCCCTTCGCTTGAGCGAAAGGCCCGCGGTGAGGCCCTCAACTGCTTTTTGCCGGCCCCGGCCCCGCGCGGAGGCCGCAGGCAGGCGGAGGAAGAGGCGCCGGGGAGGAGCAGCGAGCGCGGCGGGCCGCCGAGCGCCAGGCCCCGTCCTCCCAACGCGGCCCTGCCCGAGCCCAACGGCCGCACGCGGGGCCCGGTCCCAGCCCAGCGCGGGTGAGGCGGCGGCGTCCGCGGCCTTCCCCCGCCGCCGGGCCGGGCGCAGGGAGGCACACGGGGGTCGGCAGAGGCGGGGGGGCAGGAGGCGGGGGGCCGCCGGGGCGCCAGGCCGCGGAGGCCCGGGCCGCCCGCACCTACCATGATGGCCGCCCGCGAGCAGAAAGGGAGGGGGGGGGCCCGGCGGCGGCCGGAAACCGCCTCCGCGCCGCCGCCACTGCGCATGCGCGAAGGCGGAGCCCGCGGGGCTCCTTCCCCCGTGCGGGGAGGGGCGGGGGGGAGCGCTCCCGCCCGCGCGGGGCGGGGCCGGCGGGGCGGCTGAGGGCTCGGCGGCGGGTAAGGGCAGCCCCGGTGCTCCGAGCGGGCGAGGGAGCGGTTGGGGTTCCGGCCCGCTGGCAGAAGGCCGCCGGCGGGGACAGCGGGTCCCCAGGCCGCGTCTGTGGTGTGGCAGAGCTGGTGCGCTCGCTGCGTTTGGGCTCAGGAGGGAGTTGGCAGAGCTCAACCAGCGCGCTCGGGGGCGATTTGTTAAAATTATCCTTCTCTTGGGAAGGCAGAGCGTCTGAATGAGGGGGTGAGTGGGGGGGCGGTCTCTGCTCCCAAGTAACGAGCGATAGGACGAGAGGAAACAGCCTCAGGCTGCACCAGGGGAGGTTTAGGTTGGATATTGGGAAAAACCCTTCACCGAAAGGGGTTGTCAAGCACTGGCACAGGCTGCCCGGGGAAATGGTTGAGTCCCCATCCCTGGGGGTATTTAAAAGCCGTGTGGATGTGGTGCTTAGGAACATGATTTAGTGGTGGGCTTGGCAGTGCCAGGTTAACGGTTGGACTCAATGATCTTGAAGGTCTTTTCCAACCGAAACGACTCTATGAGTAAAGAACGCACCAAAACTCTGCATGTTTTTTTGTATCGCCGTGCAGAACTGGCCCCTAGTTTGAAGGAGCCGTGTGGCAGCGCACACGGCCGTGCTCGGGCCACAGCAAATGCAGAGGCGGCTGGGGAAGGAGGCAGGAGTACACGTTCAGGACAAATTTTGCGAGAGGGTAAAACCAGCGTTACAGTTCAGCGCCGTAGGCGACACCACCGGACGGTGAAGAGTTCGTGGTTTGAGAACCAACCAACCGAAGGAGCATTTCATTGACTCGCACTGCATGGGCTGCAGTACGGAGGGACGGGCAGGGCTCTCTCTGCAGAAGGCGAGCGCCTGGCTCTGCTGTCAGCGCTGTGTCACCTCCCACTGCCTGTGGCAGGAGGCACGGCGCTGGCGTCATGGATGCGCGCGCTGCAGAGGAACGCGTTCGTTCTGCTGCTGGGCCGCGTTCCCTCCCAGCTGCAGAGACGAGCGTGGCACCGCTCTTGCTTTATTGCACCGTCCCCGTTGCCGCATGAGCGGCAGTTCCTGGCGAGCGAAGGCGCGGTGCGAGCTCTCTGCTCGCTGGGCTGCCTTTGATGCACACGCATCGAGGTGCTGACGTGTGTGCGGATCGCGTTTTGCGGGATTTTCACTTCATAAACATCAGCCGAAACATTCGCTGTGAGGAGCTTTGAGAGCGAGCAAAGCGTGAACACTGCATGCCGTGGAGCGCTGCTGGAAAATGAGTCCGACCTTCATTCCTCTGGCTCTCCTGTCAGCAGCAGAACGAAACATCCCCCTTCAGCTGTCTGAAGCATAGTTGTTATTGTTTGTACAGCTTTGCTTTCATAATAAAAGAGAGCAAGTAAAAAATGCACTTAAGCCGTTTTAAATGGTGCGGGTATTTTATGCAAGTGCCCGGGGAATGGATCATTAAAATGTTAATGAGCACTTACCTCCATCAGGTATTTTTGAAAGTCCCAACCAGAGTACCATTATAGCAATGTTACTTGACTGTGCTTTACAACAGTAATATATTAATGCATCTATGAAACCAGTTATTTTTAAACAACATGTTCTAGGTCAAGTCAGTAGAAGATGATGGCTTTTGGATTCTTCCATTTTGCAGTGATTTGGAAAAACAGTATTTTTCATTTTCTTCTTTTGATCTAATATTACTCTCCAGTACTACTTAAGAGGAAGGAAGGGAGGTTCCCTAAAATCTTAGGTTTTTTAATGACCTTTGTGGTTTTTTATGGCAGAGATACTCAGATGTCACCAGTGACTGCATGATGACTTACTGAGTATGCAAGGGCTGCATCTGTTCTACATAACTTGCATGCCTCCATTTCTGCATCTGTTAAGATCATAAAGGACTGGAAGAGGCACCATAAAAACCACCCAACTTGGGCTGTGCCTTAACATCAAACACTGAAAACAATTCAGGACTTAAAAACATTTTCTCCCATGAATACACGTTTAAAAACACACACTAGGCCTGCACAAATGTTGCTGAGCAAATAACTAGGTACTGCCTTCCTCTTACTACACAGAAAAACACTCATAAATTAAGTATAGGTGAGCACTTTTTGTGATAGTCTTCATTGCCATCCAAGTGAGCATACATTGTTCCTGAAATAATAAGTGAATATAAAAACTGAATAAAAACTCCCCAAATTGGGGTATGAGCAACTGTCATACTTGACGTTGCTTACTTTTCTGTCCTCTTACTGATCTTACCAATGCTGAATTATGCCATGCAGTATGGGTTACTGCTTGCTCCTGCCAAGCTCGCATATTGCTTTATGAGAAGTTTGTCACTTCCCCCCCCCGCCCCCCCTTCAAAAATGCCCATATGCATTTCATTTCTCATCTCCTTCTTCTGGTGCATTCATTTCTTGCTGCTTCTCCATAGATGAGGTTTTTCACATTGCATACTCCTGTCCCTACCCCCAATGCCCGACAGTTCTTTTCCTAACCAATCTGTCTCCATCGACTGTCTCCGGTAACTGGGCATTGCTGCTTCTCTTTGGCACGTAAGCTTTCAGATCTACCTTATGGCAGTGAACCTGAAAGAAGCCCTAGAAAGTGTTGGTGTCCCTGAGTGAAATGCTAACAGTGTTTAAAAGTAGAAGTTGTTTATATGTATAGTTTGTGTGTGTGTTGTGTGTATATATAAAAAAAAAAAAAATCAGAAGAGTGGCGTGGCTTTGATCACCAGGGTTTCCTTGCCGAGAATACGGATTCTGGACATAATGAGCACTGTCCACTCCAGAATCTCACAGGATCAGTTTTGCAGCGTGCAAATTTCCGTCCCCCAGGAAAGCATTTCAGAGATTTCCTATCCCTCTGATAAGAGTAACTTGCCTACCAGGATGAAAATATTGGTATCGGGAAAAAAAATAACAACAAGTACACTTGGCTTAGCTTTTCACAACTTAATTTTATTAATCTTCATAAGCAGGCACCAAAAAGTATAAAAAGATCAATAACCTATAGTTTGTACACGTTCCCAAATGCTGTTAATGTCATCGCCTCTCCCAGAGACCTGTTCAGTTCCAGACGTCAGGATGTTACACGCATTGATCTGGTTCTGACTCACGCTTGGGGAGGACTTAGCTGTGGTTACCGAAGCCAGTACCGTCCCCGCTGCCTCACCTCCCCTCCAGAGGCACCCACTGCAGCCAAGGGTTGCCAAGCTGGCTGCGTGTCCGAGCCGTGTTTTTCTACTGTAACACTGAACTGCAGCCATGGTGCTGGCTTGGAAGACGCTGTAAGCTATGGCGGTGCAGCTGCCCGGCTGGAAGTTCAATCCTTCCAGCTTTCCCAGCTGAAATTGACAGGAGAGCTACGACTGAGGAGGTGGGTATCCTGGTGATACAGGACGGAGATTATATACATAGGGGGAAGAGGGAACTACTGAAAAAGGAGAACAGAAGGTGATTCATGGAGGGAGGCATTCTTTGATCAGAGACTGGCTCTCCAAGTACATCTAGAAGTCCAAAGGATTTTTGAACAAACTTGCTTGTTCTTTAGCTGCCAACTCTAAGGAGACTAACTTCCAAGCATGTTCCATTTGTGCAAAACCACATCTGAATGGCCCTGCCATTCACAAACAAAGCAAAGCAAAGGTTCTGTAGGGCAAGTAACTATCCCAGAATACAATTTTCAGCAGAAATTTAGCAGCTGAAGAAAACACTTTAATGGTGTCATCCAACTGTCTTTTTTTACCCTTAACTGCAGATCAAAATAAGATAAGGCTTTTATCTCATGCCATCCTCTGTAATGTCCATGCCTTCTGAAGTAAATTTTATGTTTTATCAGATGTAACTTGGGTGCTACAGAACACTTCATCATCTTGTAATACCTTCTGCCTTATTTTAAGTACTGCTACTCAGTCAGACTGACAGGACGTAGTAGTATACCAACGGAGAAGGGACAAAGCCCTCACTGCTGATCCTCATGAAAAATCACTAACTTTTTTCTTTTTTAATTCTTTTTTTTCCATTTAAAAAGATGTGTAGTTCCTTTCAGATCATCTATCAGCCCATGAAAAACACAAGAAAACAAAACCCCAAACCCACAACCAAACCTGAAAGTAAGAAGGTGATACAGAAATAGACAGAAATTGAAAATATTCTTCATAGGTAAAAATACTGGCCACTGTTCTCCTGCCTCACAACCTAATCAATGTGGGGAATAGATGAAGTTGGGATAGAAAACACATAATGTGCCACTGGAATTCATAATCCAATGTTAACTCGACTTTTGAGCGTATGCATCAAGAAGTAGATCCCTTACAAGCAACACAACTGTGTGGAAACCCCTACTCCCACACCCTCACGGGCTTTAGCTTGTTAGCAATAGATGGTGAATATGGTAATCACCCTTTTAGTTTTTACTTTCCCCACTGAAAAGCTCAGTGCATGAAATGAGTAACCATCCCTTCAGAGAGGAAAGATGGAAGCAAAGGGAACTACACACAGAGGGAAGCCATCCTGAGAGGATGGAGAGGGAGGAATGTATTAAAGTGATTGGCAGCCGCTGTTTGTAGGGCATTTGGGGAAATATGGAGCTCCATGTAGGTACTGAGTCTGGGCAAAAGGAGATGGTAGAAGGGGAGGAGGGAAGCGCAGCAGAGATGCTCTTTTCTCCTCTTGCAGGTCCTGAAGAGTACAACAATCCCTTCTTTCTGCTAACCCTAAGGCACTTCAGATGTATTCCCCCTGCAGCTTCACAGGTCATGTTACAGCAATATTAAGAGGAATTAAGAGAAACAGCCTACAAAGGAAAGGGATGGCAGATGATGTGGCAGGAGGCTTTGTCAAGGGTTATTTCAGAAGCCAGCTGAAGAAGACCAAAGCTATACAAAAGACAGGCAGGTAAAAGGAGCACTGACCATGAAGAACAAAACGAGCAGTGGGTAAAATTGTAATCTTATGATTTAAGGGAATGAGAGGTTTGGTGAAGAATGCCCGGGCTTTCAAGGAAGTCAGCTCTTTGGAGCACGAAGGCAGCAGCACTTGCAGGAAAGCTCTGGAGTTAATGCGTTTGACAGAAGCACCTGCTTGGTAGATCCCAGTGCTGCTGAAGGAACACTGAGGCCAGGAGAGTGGAAAGGCTGATCAAGGCACTACAGCCACGATTGCAGCTCCAGCAATGTGTTCCCGATCCCACTACAGACAGGGTGTTCTCCTGGCCTGCAGACTGGCTCCTATTCCTCTCGGCCTTGAATGAAAGGCTTAACATGTTAATGCTTCAGAAGGTCCCAGGTCTGAGACTCTATCCAGACAGTTGAAATAGTAGGTACATGACAAGTCAGTACTGACTGAGATCAACAATATGTGGGGAACACAGGTCAGTGTTTCAGTATCAGAACCTACAAAAAAGTATTTCTGTGAAAGTTAGAGAGAAGGACACTGAAAACTCCAGTGGCTTCTGGAGGTAACTATGAGACATTTAAATTTAGGTTCAGTTACTAAAGCATGAAAGCATTCTGTTCCACCTTCAACGCAAATCCTATGTAACATAGCAGAGGCATTCCGAGATCTCCATGGTACCGAAAGATACAGCTCAGTTTTAAGACAGGCTTGAAAGTCCTGAGAGGTGTTGGCAGTTTATTACACCTTTATGTGGTGCGGATCGATCAGTTTGGAACAGCAATAAAAACAATTCTATCCAAGCCATTCCTTTCAGCCCCTGTCATTACCCAGTGCTTGTTCCAGTTTCAGAAATTAGATTATTTGGGGGCTTTTAGTGTCAGTGCTGCACACAAGAACAGCTACCATGTTCCCACCTCCCACATTTCCTACCGACTTGTTTAATTTTATCTTAAACAACTGCCACCATGATCAAAGTCCATCACCACTTGAGTTTACCAGTTAGTGCAGAGTTAATGAACAAAAAAATAACGCGTACCTGGCAGGAAAAGGCTATTCAAGTTAATGAACAAAAAAATAACGCGTACCTGGCAGGAAAAGGCTATTCATCCCTTATCAAGCAAAGTGACATATCTGCCCATGTCTCCTTTGCTGCACACTGGACAAACTAGTTTTACAGAAACAACTGCCAAAGTATTTCAAAAGCACTCCAATTCACCATATCACAGATTCCTTTGTGTCGCTTCTCCATTTATGCTTCTGGTCCTCAAGTCTTTTTGCCTGTCTTTATTTCGCCCTCCATTTTTCAAAAATAAAGTCCTGCTTAACTTAATAGACCTATAAAATTTTTGTTTTGTCTTCAGTAAAGTTCATTCATTCTGGAATAAATACATGTTCTACACGACTGATGTTCTTCTGATTATGTGATACAATACACAAGTAAACAAGGAAGAGAAGACACAACAATGCCATAGCTGTGAGGAAGATGAGGAGCCCAGCAAACAAAGAAGGTTTCAGAGGTAACCGGATCAGCTTGCCTTCTGCTGGAATCATGTTCGTGAGGCTTAACATGTAACCGAGTGACCATGCTATGCTGTTGTTACCAACCTGAAATAAAGACATAAGAGTCCTATTCCCATGGACTTCTCAGTCAAAGAAAAGAGGTTCTAAAAGCTCAACTGCTGATGCTGGCAACTGCCCTTTAAGTTAACAAGGAGAAAACTTCAGTGGAGTAAACAAAGAAGATACAGAACCATTTTAAATTACCCTTTTTTTGTAGTTCCAGAGGATGCTAATAAAATTGGTCACTGGGCTAAAGAAGTATTAGATGGATGAGTACAAGGATGTGTGGTATATATGCAGACAGCCAGTTCTGGGATTTTCTGTGCAAGAAACACACTTTTAAAAAAAAAAAAAATCAGCACTACTGTACTATTTCCTAGAATTAGCCCCTCATCTTAGCCAAATCCTAGGATGTTATTTAGTTCAAGCAACCAAAAAACTCCACAGAGTCCCACTGACATGGACAAAGAGGAGGCCAGGGTAAAGCTCCCAAAGCAGGACCTCTATTTATCTTTGTTCCATGATTGGTTTTGTGCCTGCAAATGAACCAGCACTAGCTCTTCCATTTAAAAAATAAACTTAAGTGGAAAATTACTTTGGAACAGGTGAAACAGAAGCAAAGGGGGTAGGTTTGTATTTGCTCCACAGTCCTCCCGCTTTGCTGTCTTTCCCACTTCTAATTTGAGCAACAGAGTTTATCAATTTTCCACTCTCTTTTTCATTAAATCATCAGCCTGCCACTTGATAGGCACAGGATCAAGATAGAGTGTCCCTTGTCCTCCTCCCACATGCCCAGGCTCCAATAATGGTTTGCCTATTTATATAAAACATAAGTACACATCACTGCCTCCTACAAATCAAACCACAACTTAAAAAAAAACCCCTATTGTTAAACAGAGTGAAAAAATAAGGGGGGGGGGATGCATTTCAAGAGAAATTGGTGGAACTCATTAAAGAAGGGCTAGCCTAGAGGGCCAGCTACAAAATACGTATTTGGTTTACACTCTAGCATGGGTTGCTTTCTTTTTCAAAGGGCCTGCACCCTTCAAATCACTCCAGGTAGTTCTAGGGTATACTGCAGGACAGACAAAGCTGAAGTTGCCTTCTTCTACAACCAGCCAGCTCTCCCAAATTCATTTGGCTTTCTGTCTTTATTACAGGTTATCCCACTCTGCAACTGCAGAGATGAGCTTGCCTGAATGGCTGCCCATAAGTAGTTTGCTTCAATTTGGGACAGCAAATTTGGAAAGCCAAACGTCTTTGGTTATTCTTGAATAAAAAGCATCACGATGAAGTTGAGGGATGAACTTTAATAAATGATATAATGTCTTTAATGAACAGTTTTAAGCAGTCAGCTACTGGTTGTAGGAGACCATAAGGGCCTGTAATATTGGTCCTTTTTGTAGTTGTGTATATCCTAATACTTTTGGCTTAACTGATAAAAAGAAAGCTACAGCAACAGGAACTGGAATACGACAGGTGAGCAAAGAAGCAAGATGGATCAAGGTGGTTTTTCATTGCTGAGAGAGGGGGTAAAAACTCTCATTATGAGGTGTAGAACTTTTGCAAATCATCTAGCTCTAGATCTCAACCAGATCTTAGCAGTGGGTTAAGGTTCTTTGCATTGGTTGTGTTCACTAATTAAAAGGAAATACACTCCTAGCATAGGCAAAAAACCTCACCCTCCACTCTTGGAGAAACTGTGCTGTTATCTCTGGGGTAGCTTAGCTGTTCAGTTAACATTAGATCTTATTATTTCAGTAGGGGCAGATCTAATTAAGAGAATGTAGTTTTTCTTTTCGGAGTTTCACGATTACTCTAGTGCAAAATTTAGGTAACAAAGGTGTTCGTTTCAAATAAGCCTTTTGGGTTTTTATTTTGCTCAGTATTTTTATAGTCTTGGCTAAATACAGAAAGATGTTGTTGTGTTTGGCTGCTCCTATCTGCTGGGGACAACACAAGATATATTTAAATATTGAGGCAAACCCACCCCCCCCCCCCCCCGGTCCAGATTAAGATGCCAAAGTCAGCTCTATGCTGATTTCCTGGTAGAAGGGCTGAACTCTGGACACTCCTCCAGAGCTGCTAATGGTTGTCCACCAGAGGACAAAATAAGGCAAGAAAATCCTACTTGATTCCATGGCGCACCAGTAATAGATATGACTGTTCACAAAACATTGCTTACGATTTCTCATTCACAGCTTGCCAGCATACCCTGCATTTAAGAACACTCCATGAACATCTACAACCTATTCTTTTGTTGGTTTTGCATGCAAGTGCTGAAGTCTTTCCAAACTGTACAGAGATTAAGAGACAGTCTGGGACAAGGTTTTAGAATAAGGCTCTGTGCGGTAGCAGAGAGGAAAGGATGGAGTCAGAGAGCACTGTGGGGACCGCATTTCTTGATATAACAGCCAAGCTTAGATAGTGGCCATGCCTTCTGATTTGGAAGCAAAGATTCTTAGCAGTAGCTTTAGAATGGATATATACAAGTTCGTTCCAAGTACTCTGTTTTTTAGGAGAAAAACTGAGGTCAGGGAAGAGAGAAATGCAGCTATTACACAAACATTGTAAGCCGCCTCTCTCTGCCAATGGAAAGCCAATATGCCATCAATATATATTCTTATTCCAGAGAACCAGATTACAGCACAGATGGATGTGCCAGCTGAGGAAGAAAACTGCCCTAGTTGCTTCATCACCACTCACTGACTACAAGCCAGCTCTGCTGGTTCCCCCAAGGCTCTGCCAGCAGACAGAAAAGCAGGAGTTCTCCTGTCCAGCTCAGCAGGGTTAGCTCAAACCAGCCTTGACTGGTGAGGTGTTTCAGGCACATCATTGCCTAGAGCAAGCCACTACTTCAACAAATTGGGGCAAGGTTTAAAACACAATTATTTGATCCTTTCTTAAAGCTCTTTAAAAGAATCTAGGCAGCATCTCCAAGTAATGCTGCAACCCCTGGAACCAGGCTGAAATTGCTACTGAGGCTTGAAAAGTGGCTTTGTCTTATGCCAAACATTTGACAATCATTTACAAAGGCTGTTTATGACCATTATATTTTTGTAGGCTGCTGCATCTTCTGTCTCCTTCTAAACTTCTTTGGATTAAAATAATAGTAAGAGGAAACAATTACTACTCACCTCCTTTTGAAAATGTATCTGTGGCCAAGTTTCTGCGTCAAAGTTGTAACCATACACAAGCAAATGATAAATAAAATTGGCTGAAAAACAGTAGGATCTAGCATATATTTCTTCAAATTTAGGCAGCATAAACTGGAGCTGAAAGCAAAAGGTTTTTAAAAAAACATGTAAATTATGAAAAACAAATGCTTTTGTTTTTTATAACTAGAGAATAGTTTGGATTCTAATTTGAATTTATTAGCATTTTTCAGAAACACCAAGTAAAGTTGTGGACAACTAGATATGGAGATTTAGAAAAAGAGAGACCCTGACAGTGATGTTTATGTGGTAAAAAATGAAAATAAACATAAAACTGCACATAAAAGATTGAGGATGTTATGGTTCCTAAATTTTCCATGCCATCTTTACAGCACGGTTAACACTGTGAAATGAAATTTCAAAACCTAGTCCAAGTTTGAAGGGTTTGAAGCACAGTGGAAAAACAAACGCTGAGGTTGATACAGACCTTCCAAAAGGTTCTGAATACTTGTCCAGTCCATATTCTTTTTATATCTCCTTTTACAGATACAAAGGAAAAAAAAAAAAACAAAACCAAAAACCAAACAACCCACTTACCTGTGCCCAGCTCTGTGAACAGAAAAACCACATACTTGAATTGAAGTCAGCTAGGGAAAAGTGCCCAGATAAATTCAAAGCATTAATTGTGTAGTAGAATCCTGAGAAAGCCTATAGAAAAGGAGTAGATGACAGGCCTGTTACTTTCAGAACTACAGAAATCAAAAGCAAGCAAGCTCAAAAAGAAATGCTGTGTTTGCAAACCTACCACAAAATTCCCTTTAACTTTTGGCTGATGTATTCCATTAAACGGACAGTCTTCTCTGTCTCTGCAAGCAGTCACGTTAAACAATAAAGAAACCATCTCCTGGCACAGACCTGGGTCTCCTGTTCCATGGAAGTTCACAAGCTGGTTTGGGTAGTAATTTGCTGGTCTCAGAGACTGCGTACAAAGGCTGCCAGAGAAGTACTTCATCGTTAATGCAGTATTATAATTCTGAGGGTAACATGGATTATCTACATTGGAACTGGTATTTGATTTCTGGGGGGGAAAAAAGAAAAAAAAAACAAACAATAAAGGCTACTCAAAGGCAAGAAAGACATAATTTGACATTAACTACAGGCATCTTTTTAACCCATATATGCATGTATTTTTGTTCTCTGTCATAGCTGATCAGTACAACATCGCTGATCATAGTAATTCACAGAAACTCCTTTCTCAAAAAATCATTGGCAAGATCAGCAAAACACTTACAGGACTAGTTGGGCCTTTTTGTCAAATGGTACAAAACCCACCAATTTTTAACAAATATGAAGATCTTTGTATGAAACCTAAGTGCATTTGTCCACAACTAAACACAACAGAGCTCTTATTGGGGTCTCCAGACTCCACCAAAGGGAAGCAAACACAAGCCTAAGAACCTGCTCAGACAATTACTGAACACCTGCAAGAACAACAGAGCAAGGGGTCTTAAACAGACCTGGAGCAGAAACGCTAAAAGCTTTTTCTCGGCTTCATCTCTCCCATAGCACTGGAAGCTGTGAGTGTAGACATTGTAGTTGTAACCATACAACTTCACTTGCAAGGTGCTGTTGAAGTTCTCCTGAGAGTCCTCTGGGATAAATGAAATTTGAGTGGAAGCTCCTCCAAGATCCAGTGCACCCATAGTCTCTTTTCTGTAAGGACGGACCCATGTCCTCCAAAGGTTTCTCTACATGTAAAAATAAAACCAAGACTAATTAGAAATATCATCTGCTTGTTCTCCCTTCAAACTTTCCTACTCTTTATGGAACTTTCTGAGATTTCCCCCCCCCTTTGTCCTGCACCCTTTCCAAAAAATCTTAGCTCCGAGGAAAACATGCAGATGTTTTTTACAGAAGAGGGATATACTTTCACAGAGTGAAATGATCTCAAAAGATGGAAAAAGGAATGCAGCATAGCTTTCAACTCAGAGGACAGCACAATGATCAAAGCACAGGACTAGCCAGATCAATATCTGCACTAGAATGCAGGGAATTGAAGTCCAGATACCCATGAGATGTTGAACAAATCTAGATGATTTGCTTGTTTCAAGGCAAGAAGAATTATTAAAGGAATAGAATATTAAAAGATCACACAGAAAAAGAGTGTGACAATAGAGTGAAAAACACAAAAAAGTCAAATCAAAGCTCCATCAAAGTCAAAAGAACGAGGAACCCTAATCTGCACATTTCCTTCACTGAAACTGCAGTGGCAATGAATCCGATCCATTCAGCTGGCACTTCTCCCTATTACCCAAAACATCCCCCAAATTCTGTATTTGATCTACACAGTCACAGTGCAGAATATAGATTTTTGTATGATCTGATATAAACTCAGTATTTACTGTAGTATTATTTACTGAGCATGATGATATGAATGTATACATAAGAAGGGGAAAGAAATTTTATAGGCTAGCAAATATACTCACAAGAAAATTCTACAGTGAAAGATTCCCATTAACAGCCCTAGCAGAATTTGACTCTTAGCCCATTGTCACGAGAATGGTGAAAATTTCTCTCTCCTGCTAGAGATATTCCACACGTAGGTCTTCACACAACTCTCTATACTAAAATGGCTTCACAGCATCTTGCAGTCCCTTCAGCAGTCCTTATGTATCTGCCATATAGCATTTGATATTTGGATTATTAAAATTCATGTGGTAGAAGACTAACGCTACCCTGAAGTTCATGATGTCATTTTTGTTGCATGAAATGCACACAATGAGAAAAACTCTTCCAGAACATGTGATTCCAATACCATTTTTCTTAACTTTGCAAGAGTCAACGACACATTCACCATGAGCTATCACTCAGATCACCAATAACTAATTCCTGCTTATTAATTGCCATGATCTAACAGGAACCATTCAACCAGGACAGCTAACAATACTCAGGGGTTTGGTTGCAGATGAGCAGTTGGTGATCATCTTGGTACAGCTTTTACTGGAAATGAAATTATACTGAACCATCTATAAATAAAAAGGGATCTTCCAACACATTTAACTCTCTCTCTGCTATGAGGCTCCTGCCTGACCCTATTCTGAGTTCAAGGACAGCATAAGTATCTTTATATTGGTATCACTTTGTCTGTACAAGGCAGTTGGTATCACAGCCCACTGCTCATAGCCTGCAGCTTTTCAGCAGTATTGGAATGAACCGTATATGAGTGATTTCTGGCTTAGCTGAGGCACATTTGGCCACACCAACTTAACCACCTTCGCTGCTTCAAACAGTCTTGTCTGCTTAGGACAAGCGAGCCAACACTGCCAAACAATTTGGAGACCCCTAAGCTGTGCAGATCCTTCACCAGTAGAGCTGCAGGGACAGCAACCACCTGAGGAAGTCACAGAAAAGCATCTTTAGTTGGCACTGCTGTCAAGACAATTAACACCTGTCACACTTAACATACCCAATGCATTTAAGAGCAATGCAACTTCTGTTTCTAGGTAAGGCATCCTGTGTCTTTTACGGAAGAGCCCTGTTTTGTGGATCAACAATTTTACCTTTGCCATATCGCATTCCTGTAACATCATATTCTTTGATTTATGTTTGCTTTGTTCTGTTACTGCCACAAAAAAAACCCTGTTATATATTTCAGTGCAAAATGGCAGTTATAGCTATGATGTTTTAACAGGCATGTCCTCTCAAACTTCTCATTTATAAGAAAGAAACAGTGAAAAGAAAAGCATGCAGTTTTTTCCACACACCTCTAAGAAATTGCCCATTAAATAGTTGGCTGTTATCCATCCATACACCCCTTCCTCTGGCCCAGTTATGATTTGCGCACCCCTAAATTCAAAAGGTTGTGCTCTGAAGTAGTTTTGAATGCTTGCAAGGACTTCATTGGCTGCCGTTTCATTTTGCAACCTAAGCAATTCACAAAACACGAGACACTGAGCATCTGGAAAGGCAATTTCATGTGTGTTGTTCACTGACTAGCAATTCAAGAAAACTCCTACAATCACCTAATAAAAAATAGACATTGTTTCCCTAAAGGGGAAGTTTATGATAGGGAACAGCCAAGTATCCAGCATTGTTTCAGCAAGCAACTCCCCCACTATGTACAAATGTCACTCGTTATCATACAAGTTCATGGGTGTTTTGTTTCTTAGATATACTTTTCTTTTTAGTGAACTGAGTGCTTATAGAAGAGCTGCTGGTTAAAACAGTCCTGGAGCCTTTCTTCCCACTCTGTTTAGCCACAGAACAAACATAAAATGCCCATTTGCGCCAGGGCTAAAGCCATAGCCAGACCCCAAAAGCCACAGTACACCACATTCATACTCAGAAAGCTCTGCAGTGTCTAGCTTTAATCTGCCTTTGCTGTCCACAGATACACACAAACATTATCTGTTTACATAACACTGAATTTTAAGACAGATATGGAAGAAAAAACTTACTCTTGCCTTCTCCAGCATAAAGCAAGCATTTCTTTTCAATATGGCATAACAGAGGATTTTTATACAGCCCCGCTATCCCGATCAAAAAAGTTAATTAAATTAAATTGGCTGGGCTCCATTTCCTTTTCAGATGGCCAATTTTCAACGGATAAAAATGCGTCCATACATTTTTCATTCTGTTTTCACAGACTGCTATGCTAGTAGGCATACAGAGGAGTTCAAGTTTCTGCCATACCTCAGTAGTCTCATGCCAGCTGTAGCCCCCAGATAAACAGAAGTGTTTTTATGCAGATGAACTGGTATTCTCTCCTTGACTTTATTCAGACAGTCATCAAAGGGTTTGGCAAGAGCTCCAGGGTTACTCTTATAGCTGGATATACCAGGGCCTAAAAGAGAACAAGTAGATTGATTTCATTCTGCTTTGCCAACTACAAATTAGCCCAATTAGCAAACAGGTGTTAAGGGAAAGAAATTTCCCCTTCCCTCCTGTAAGTGCAAACAAGGATAGGATGGTTGAAAACTACCAGTGCTTAAGGAATAAACAATGTAGTGACTGCCTCAGCTGTGTGAGACAGAGAAGATACTTGCAAACTGCTCGCCTGTATTTCTGTGTGTATACATATACACCTATAGTACCATACCTAGAGTAAGACATACAGTATAACCGTGTAACAACACAATGACAGCAGTGTTATATTCATGAGGAAAATAGGTTTACTCATGGCAGGTGCTGTAGAAAATAGCATGTCTAATGGATGTAAAATTTCTCTGATCTGCTAAAGCATAGAAAATCCCCCCTTCCATAACCTAAGACAAAGATTTCCTAATCTGGTTTGCCACAACTGTCGTGGACACCATGACACCTCTACAGCTCACTGCTCTCAACTGAAAATAAAATAAAGAAGCTTCTGCAAGGAATTGCTGGTGAAATTTCAAGATGCACCCAAATGGCTCTTGAAGTTAGAGAGGTCCAAGTCTAGGCTGGTGCATGAAGTACTAAGCATTTCACAGCTTTCCAAATTTCCAAAGCCTTCAAATAACAGGAATGAGAGTTACACCGTGCTGCATAAGGCATAACTATTTGAACAATTTAAATCAAAGTCTTTTCTCCCTTGCTCAACACTCCAAGGACCAGCAGGACCTCAACTTGTTCAGGCTCCACTTGGGTGTGAATAAAAACATTCCCTACTAAAATTCCCTAGCTGAGGAAGTTGCACAGGGAGAAATCCAGGCATTCCCATGAAGCCACTGCCTCACAGAGAACAACTCTGCCAGAACTCCATCTAGTTCTCCTGTAACAGCTATCTCTCACAACCTGATCCCAAGCTAAGCAAAAGGTAGCTCTTACAGAGTTAAAATGAGAAACCATTTATGTTCAGCCACATTGCATTGATAAAAACAGAAGAAAAAATATGTAAGACACTACAGACTCCACACACCACCACTCCGTTTTCCACAGTATGAACTTAAACATAGATATTACCATGTCATCATTAGATGTTCACAGCCCTGGTTTGGAATAAGACTTTCTAAAAGTCTTAAGTCTAGCACAGGCAGGCCTGAGGCTGGAAGGAAAGCTGTTACGAGAGGAAAACAGAGCAGCAACTGCTGTTGTACATCCTCAGCAGCTGCTGTTGCCACACACTCCCTTGGTGGCAGCAACCTCCATCTCCCAGTGTTCAGACAGAGCAGGTCACAAGGCAGTGACCATTTTGTTGTGGACAACTGCCTGCTTTGCTGATGCTTAGAGCCTGACCAGGACAGATTAACTGCACTAGATAGAAAAGGTTTCGGTTTCGCGCTGACTCCTACACACACGGGCACAGGTACCTAATAAAGGCAGAACTGAAATCAGAAAACCACCATGGAACTTACAGAGTAGTTGATCATTTGACTTTCAAGTTCAGTAGGTATGTGAAAGTCTGCCTCTCAGCATGCCCGGAACCATCCCCCAATTTAAGTGCTTAAGGCTATGGTTAGAGGGTCACTAAAGAAACACTGACAGATGTGTTCACCACTGCCCCCCACAGCTTAGTTGGGGACCTCTCACATGAGCCCTCTGTCTCCTCCAGTGCAGAGTCCCCCACGACTGGAGCAATGAACCCTGGTGATTTTGTACACTGGAATATGAGGAGTACTTTGGTTGACCATGGTTAAGGCTCCTCTGGACCCGAACAGTTCACAGCAATTTGGACTCCTCAGTTTTGCAATTTTTTGTATTCCTCAGAAGTAAAACAAAATATAAACCAAGTAAAACAAATTCACAAAGTACTCCTCTGTCATTTCTTGAGAAGAATAACACAGTTTTTCTGAGCATTTTTCTCACACCAGTGTTCCTAAAGGCAACATTCCTAATGAGTCAAGACATGAGCTAGCAGAGTGCACCACCCACCTCAGCAGGCCGGCTGCCATTCCTGCAGTCTGCAAGGACGCACCATCAGGCGCATGACAGTGCATTACTTCCCTGCACGTTACGCTTGCTTTCCTTTCCGTGTTCTAAAATTGCTAAGAATGTCCACACATATATTTAACACTGAAGATAGAAATGTTAGTGCTGTTAAGAAACCATTGCCTTCTACTGATCTGCTAGTTACTCATGGACCTCTATGGCTACATCTCCAGCGTCTATTTCCAGACACAGAGAGGGATGCAGGATTTTGTATGATCATGACTGAGAGAGAAGGAAAGGGAAAAATTCTCTTTGAACACCACAGTTGTTATCAGAGATCAACAAAATCTGCACTGAGACTTCCTGAGTTGCCCCACCTTCTCCTCTTACCTAACTTGCAAACCCAAACCAGTACACTAAACAAAGCAGTACTACTGAAGTCAGTGTCTTAGAAGATAATCTAAAGCTCATTTAACTCAGAGTAGCAGAATTTACTGTAGCAGAAGTAGCAGAAGTTTGGCTTCCTGCAGAAATCCCTTATAGACTAGCTACTGTTTAATAATGTGGATTTCTCTCCACTCCCTGGCCACCTGTCTTCATAAAATGTGTGGAATTTTGGTATCTTTGAAAGCTTAATCAAATGTCACTGAAGTTGACTAAGAGATTCAAAAGCTGTTATGAAGGAATCCACAACAAGCTATTAGAACATATACGTAACCATACCGGAGTGCGAGCAAAAGTCAGTCTGGTCTAGCATCCTCTCTCTGAGGGGAATCAATGCAAAACCTCAGACAAAAGACAAGGCAGGTAGCCAGTGGTACTTGTCGTGGGACACCTTCTAGCAGTGCACAACTACAGGTCTTCCTGAGTCAAAGGCCAGACCTGTGTATTTGATACAACTATGACATCCTGTCAGAAACAGTTCTGCAATTTAGCTATTTTACTTGATAATTTTATCAGACGCTTCCTAGTTCTGTAGTATGAAGACGTTCATCCTGTTCACCTTCTGCAGGCCTTTCGTAATTTCCCTTCGGTTGCCTCTTTCCAAGTAATTACAGAACAATTCCAGATGAACTGCATGAGCCTTGTTTCTCTAGGAAACCTGACTCAAACAGTAGAATTTTCTTTTAACCACCACTAAGACTTCTGGAAAATAAAAAATGATTTGTCAAACTCCTATAGCATAGCTGACACCCATTTTTGCCTCCATCAAAATTAATGGCTAACATCTAACAAGGGCTAGATCCCCATCCTTCTCAAAGACTTTTTATTCCAAGCTATTTTTAAATATATTTTATACTTTCCTTTTAAAATAAATTATTTCAGGGCACAAGGACTAAACATTTACAGGGTCCGATTCTCTGTAGATCGAATTCTGTCTGCACCAGTCATGCACTGCAACAGGCTAAATCAATTTTAGCTACAATTTCCTCTCTCCATTGCAGATAGAGCACCCTGCTGTATCAGTAGGAGAAGGACTGATGCTGACAGATACAGACATAGTCTTAACATAGTTCTTGCTCCACAGCACTGAAAAGGGAACAAAGCAGGAAAAAAACAGTGTAAGCTTCCAGATAACTTCTTCTTGGAGGCTAGAAAGAAATAAGGAACTTCCATTTGAGCTCACCTTTCACATTGCACTTGAAGGTCTGACTTACTATTCCCGTGTCATTTTCTTTTTCTGCTGGCCATTCATAGACATAGACTGTAGTCCGAGAGGATCCAGCATCAAGGACTATTCCATACTGGGGAGGAAAAAATAACACATTAGATCAAGAAACAAACGGTGACGGCTTAAAGGCCCATATGCAGCTGTACTTCTTTGCACCATCAAACACTTTAGAAAATGTATGCGTAGTGTATTTACAAAAGAGATTAATTCTAGTGTTAGGCGCTTAGGCATGAATCCAACAGCCAAGCACAGAATGAATCTGGCTGCAAAACAAAGAACATACTAAGTATCTTCAATAATGAATTCAGTGGGGATGGAGAATGCTCATCTCCTTTCAGCATCGGGTTCAAAATCCACACTAACACATAGATAACACTGTGTTAGGACCTGATTTTGCAGCAAGTTCATTTCGCATTATCCCAGCTACACTCCCTGGACATTGAAAGGGTTTGATACCTAAGCACAGGCTTTAGATTCAAGGATGCACAAGGGATCCATAAAGCTACAAGCAAAGAGGTAAAGTACATAATAGTCCACAGCGAGGATGATGTAACAAGTCTGGTTCTTTTCTAATTGCTCCATAAACCTCTCCCTTTGAGTGGTTTAGGCAGTCCACCTGAGAGTTTGCCACTGAAAACAGGCTGTGCCAGTGTGAGACAACAAAGAAGGAAAGAGAATCAATATTACCCCATGTTTATTTATGAAATCAATCAGAAATATTTAAGTGACTTGCTGCGGGGCACTTGGACTCTCTGTGGAATTAAAGCACAGGTTTCTGCATTCCATTCCACTGCTCACGAGACCAGTCTTACCCCTTTCCCACCTCTTATGGCAGCAGAAAACTGTAGCAAATGGGAAGGCAAACTGCATGAAGGGACGAAAACTGCCATTTTGCTTATCCTCTTTATGATCCCTGAAAGCACATTTAGCTGCCCCCCTCTTCCAAAAAGTCATCTAATTGGTAGGAATCACGCAGTGTAGCGTTCATTTCTGTGTCAACTTTTTTTTTTTTTTAAAAAAGATAGACGCCCAGGAGCCTGACAATAATGAAAAATGAGAGCCTCCATCTGGCTGCAAAGCAGTAAGAGCTCCTGCAGCAGGCCGATAAAATTCATCCCACTGCCTCCCTGGGGAGCCTCAAGTCTGACCGAGAAAGATCACTGCTTCAGGTGGCAAACCATTCAGCTTCCACACCTCATTAGTTCCCAGCTTCCACTGTAATCCTACAAACTCCTGGCCCCCGAAGAACTACCAGCAATACCAGTCCAGTCTGTTTCCTAGAGGACTGTTAGATAATGAAAATTTCATTTATATTTATCCAGACAATATTTACCCTGATCAACTAAAAGGTGAAAGGTTCCACAGATACTATCAAACCACTACGCCATCAGGTTCCATTCAAGTAATTACTTTAGCAAAGATCCTTCGCCCTCCTTGAAAGAGACATGAGCACTCTGGAGATACAGAATACAGTAACGGTCAATCTGTTCAAGGGTTATTAAATACATCTAGTCTTGGTCAGCTTGAAGTGCCAACCATAAGCTTTTAACTTAGCTACTTTTAGAGCTAACTATCATGCCCAAGTAGAGCTGGAAGATAATAGAAGTATTTTTATCTCAGCTAACTGTGGAGCTTTTTGACTTACTTCCATCCTCCCCTGCATTTCCCAGCCTCCTTCCTGAAAGTAACACATTTCCATCCCAAAGAGCCATGGTACACTTATGTGAACCAATGTGTGACTGACAATTTTATTTTCTTCCTCCTCCTCCTCCTATTTTCCCTATACAGCCTCTTGTTTCCTTTAAAAGAGATGCTTGTTTTTGAAAAGGACTCTTGAGCCCATTTCAGGATGACTCTTGAAGCTCCTCAGAACTCGTGTGAGTTCACTCTGTGTGAACTGGCCCATGCAGCCTCATGAAGTGGTTATCAGTGAGAAGTGTGCCAGATGTTAGGACTAAGATTAATCTTTAATTAAAAAAAAAGAAATGACAGAGGATGTGGCATTTTAAGAGGGTGAGAGAATTCTACATGCCTTGTCTCAGCCTGCTGCCTAAGACAAACTGGTTAAATTAAAATTCTCTAGTGACATCACATTTTGTCCAAGTTGCAAGTCAGATCACCTCTGGCTGCCCTTTAAGGACAAGCAACGCCTTCTTGCTTTGAAATGCACTGCACGGGACTGAGAGCACAGTCAAACCCTTATCCTGGGCTAGCAGCTATTAAAGAACAGAACAACTTTTTCTCCCTCCTTTCCCCTCTACTTCAGCTTTCCCACTGAGGATTTCCATCATCTCTACTCAAACACCAGTGGAGAGGGATAAAGGCCTGGTGACTCCCTAATACCCAAGAACTGCACCATCTAGTCAATGGACTAGGTTAGTCAGACAAGACAGGGAGACCACATTAACCCAGAAAAGCTTCAGAGTTCTGGTTTCTAGGAAAATGCTGATTTGGGGGTTTACTGTTGCCCGATGTACCTCCAACACAGAGCTGACCATGCTGCCCACAGCATGAAGTAAATGTACCACTTTGCTTCTTGGGTCTGGCAGAATACTATGGCTACTGTACACACTTACCGGAAGCTAAATAAAAAGCAAGGTAACAATAAACCAGACTTTGTGTCTCTAAAGGTACACTCATATATCTTTTTTTTTGCCTGTGGCTGGGCTGAGTAAAGAGACAACTACCCCCTCCCCTATCAACTGTTTGTCCTTCCCTTGCAAGAGGGTACCCCTTGCTCACACAGCTGTGTGAGTGACAACTACCTATACTGTTTCAGAGGCAGTTTCATGCTGTTTACTCAACCAGTCTGGTTGCAGCCCAAACAGATAAGGGATATTCATATGAATGGCTTTGCAAGTACATCCTGAAGAGTAGTACTCCCAACAGGGAAGCAAGAACAAGCCCCAGGATTAATCCCCTTTTCAGCCTGAATACAATTCCCATAGGAGGATGTACAGATGTGCAAACCCTTAAAGCAGGCACAGTTATGACGGCTCACCTGCCTTCCAATCACTTTGGAAAACGGCCACGAGAAGCTAACAAGCTAAACCAGCTACAGGGAAGATGGAGGCCACAAAAGTGAATCCATGCTAGAAGTACACTTCAGTTCAGCTACATAGGTTTTAACTACTTTTAATCAAGTCTAACATCCACAAACAACGCAAAACACTTCCTAAGAGCCAAAAGAGATGAGCAAAATTTAGGTGTAGAAACCTGTAGCACCCAGAGAGGCAAATTAAAGAAACATAATAATGAAGGCAGGGTTTTTTCTCTTTAGGGCTCACAGAACGTCAGTAGACAAACAGAAATTTTTTTAACTGGTACAAAGGCTCATTACATTCAGAGCTAGCATCACTTATAATTCTGGACTTCTTCACAAACCATGTCACTACGAATGTTTGTGCTCTCTTCATCACTCTTCTGACTTCACGGTGTGTACCACTGAGTCATGAGTTCTTTCAGTGCCTTAGCCTCATGCACATGGGCAGGTCCTTCCTTCACAAATCACTGGCTAAATCTTCAGATAACCCAACCGCCAAGGAACCAGAATATTTAATTTTGCAACACCACTTTAAAACATCAGTGGCATAGCAGATAATTTATCTCTTGTGTCACAAAAGAATGAACCTGGATACTCTCAACATGCATCCTGGGAAAGAGCTGTTATGCCACAGATAACACAAACTCTAGTTATCCTTCAGTAGCTGTTTTGGTTTCATGGAGAAGAGTCAGAAGAAGCAGCAGGCGGCCACTTACAAAGAGTAAGTCTGTTTTCATCATGTTATTGCCATATTTAATTTTAATCAACTGCTAACGTCAGGACACTGCCATTTCCAGGCTCCATCATATCAACTAAGTCCTGGAGGGTTTCACACTGGTATACCAAGGTCCTCTCTCTGCTCCTGAAGAATTACTTCTTGCGAGTGTTAGTCATTCACTGAGGACTACTCAGCATCTCAGGAATCAAACACAGAGTCCTCCATATCAACTAGGATTTTCTGCATTGGCAGACTAACAGCCCAAAAAGAAATCCAAAGCCAAGGCACTTAGCAGAGGAACCGCCAGTCTGTCTCCAGAACCAGCCACGAAGCTGTTGTGATTCAGGAAGCAGACCTGCCCACCTAAACCAGCTCCAGATGGCCAAGGTGGGTCCAATGTTTGCTCAAAGAGTAAGGTAGACAATTTTATCATTCTGAATGTGAAACTGAATTAATGACAAACACAAGTGATGTGTAGGCTGTCTTTTAGACGGTGGCTTCAGCCTACATGTCAGTCCAGTCTTGCCTTGCATGAAAACTGGCAGGACGTAAGGCTGCTGCAAGCAGAGATTTGAGCACGACAGGGAGTTAACTCGAGGCACTGTGTCTCCATGCAAGATCCCAGCACACACACCCCGCCACACCACACAAACACACAAAACTGGTATCAGAATACAGTTTTATCCCATTGCCTGACTCATACACCACCACATGATTCAGACAAAGCCATAGGTGTTTATAATCCCATGAAGTGTAATGAGACATTAGCCTATCACTATCAGTATGTGAACTATCCAGTTAAACACATGCACAGATGGAAAGGTAGAAAGGACTTCAAAGAAGGATCTGACAAGGTTTATATGCTTGTAGCTATCGTGGGAAAAAACAGAGAACTCAAAATGCCAGACTGCACAGCTTCTCTAGAAGGCTAATTTCTACAGCTTTGTCCTCAGTTGGGTACATCTCTCATTGAAGAATCTGCACACATACTCCAGCAGCACAAGGCAAAGCCTGAATTCCAGAGTATTTCAGTTTGCCTTTTCCAGTTTGCTCTGCCCCTCCTCATGAGGCTACTTTGCTTCTGTTAATATCGAGCAAGTTCCAACATGTGGGAAACCATAAAGTGCACGCTTACAGCCCAAATGCTTTTGATACACAGGAGCAGTTTGCAAAGATCTCAGCATAAACTTCCTAGCTGTGCTTGGGGGCAGAATTTAAACTTCAGGTATTTCCCACTTCAAAATTATTCTAAAATTACTTCCAGTCTCTGGCAAAAATAAGAAAGCAGTGGCATATTCTCCTCACTTGGCCTTTCAGTCTTGGAGAAGACATTGTGTGATAGGCATCACAGACAGGGAATCAAGAAACGCTTTTCCTACTTTGCTACTCACTCTGTGATCTTGACCAATTCTCTTTTTCTCTCAGCTTCAGTTTTCCCATGACGAAGCCGTGATTAAACATTAATTTATGGCTGTAAACTCATTTGAATCACCCCATAAAAATTAGTTTAGAAGGGAACATTATTAAATATCAGTTCAAAACATTGTTCTCCTTCCTTAGGTATTCTAAGACTTACCTTAAGCCCTGGGGAGAGGATCTGTTGCTGATTTATCTGAAACACTGCAATAGCAATCACAAGAACTATGCTTAGAAGAAGGAACACTTGGGCAACAACACTTGGGGTTCTGGTGAGCATCCTGAAAAAACAAAAAGGGAAACACTTAAGGAATGTGAAAGGATTCGGTGATTCTGTCTTAAGGCCTGAAGCCCTCAATCAGTTGACACTCATAAAATCTCATTTCGTCAGCTAGATTATGCTACATGAAAATTCTGTGTTCTCCTCAAGAGCTACCTGGTGTTTTGCTACCACTTTTTATTGTCTAGAAGAGGTGTCTTTATATTGTCATGCTAATGATGCCAGATTTCACCCTCAGGCGCCAGGCTGCTCATTTTCCACAGTGCCTACATGTAGATGCATGCTCACCATCTCCCATTGCCTCAGGAAATGAGAGCACTGGGCAGGCTGGGGCTAGCACACACCCAACGATCCCATGTACGCCTACAACGTAGACACAACCACAGCCATGTAGACACAATGCTGGCGGCTGCTAAGTACAGGTGGATGTTTCTACCAGAGATGCAAGGTTGGCGCCTGTAACAGATACAGGCTGCTTCAGCAAGAAACAAAGGAGGTTTAAAGAACGTTAAAATAGGCATCTTTCTTCTAACTGCTGACGCGTGCATGAAGTATGTTTGTGTGCATGTCTGTGTGCGTATTAATGCGGAGCCTATTATTATCACTCTGCACTGCACATAAAATATAAATATACAGTTTAACTCACAGATCTCGTGATGGAAAGTTACTTAATCTAAGTAAATCTAACATGTAATTATATTAGACAAACCCAAAGTGGACATGAAACATGCATACTGACAATAAGGCTGCTTATATGTTCATATCCTCTAGAAAGGTTTTCTAGAATTCAAATGTGTTTTAGGTTTCCTGTAATTTCTGTTCATCCTTTATTTTTGTATGATGTCCCTGGCCAGACAGCTCTTCACCCCAAAAGGCCTTTCAGTACCTCCGACTACTGACAATCACCACATCGAAAATACTTATGCTCCACAGGGGTTGAGGAGGAAAGAGGTGGCTGGTAAGAGAGGCAAGCTTAGAAGTGTCAGAGGATCACAAAAAGGAGAACTATCCTGCCTTTCTCCTTTTCAGAAATGAGTTATTTTGGCATAGAAATATCAAGTTAGCCTGGTGTGATCTATCCTGACTCCCATCTCCTAATTCTTCCATACTGACAGTGGAGTATACCAGTAGCTGTTCAGGGCTGCCCTGCTGTTTCAGCAATTGCCAGTGCCAATCTGTACTGAGGACAGGAGCTAAAAGGTGGTCTACAGTCCATGGCCACAGCACACCAGGTCAGCCCCGCTGTACCTGCAACACATGGTCTTCTCCTTAGCTCCAACCAGAGCCAGAGGGCTGAGGGAGAAGGCAGAACAAATGCTTCTTCACACAGCTTCCATATTCTAAACCCCATGGGTTCTTCAGCCTGTGTACCCGTGGTCCAACATCTATGCTCACATTCAAAAGAGAAGCAAGTTGTTTTGTTCTGGGACTAGCTTCACTCTGAGCTTTGCCCACTGCTGCTGCTCTCCTTCTTTGTCTTCTGATTTCTGTTGTGAAATCTAACTCAGATTGGCTTTTGGAAACTTCATTTCAGCCTGACACATCTCACTTCCAGAACTTCATTTTTTACACTCATTAACCCCCTTTGCTAAATCCATATGGGCTCCTTGTTTACTGCCAATCTACTCTTCCAATACTTTCTTTTCTTGGCTTGGTAACAGCTTTATTATCTTAATCATCAGCCAGTTTTAAGAGAAAATTACCAGCCACATTGATGATTTCTTCACTGCTGTCCATTGCTTTACTATCCTGAGGCATTCAAATACCATGTACACAATGCGTAAATGATAGAATGAAATCTTATTTTTACTATTAGAAAATATGTTAACACCTAAGCGGAATTCTCACTGTAACCTGTGGGTGATGTCAGGGCATAATAATAAGAAGCATTTATACAGATCAATTAATTTTTGAAAACAGACAGCAGATTTTAACTATACATTTATGAATAACCATCTGGATAAAATACTTGTCTTTAGGGGGAGAAAAAATCTTTTTATTTAGCTTTCAACTGTACACGGAGTTATCTATAATTGTAAAGTGACTGAAAGAGAACTATCTGCTTGCAAGCTAATATATACCAGTCATTCCTGGATCAAAGCACTGATGTTCAGCACTGGAAAAAATAAGTCATTATCAAAGAAAAAAACACTCGGGGCAAATGACTCTTCGAAAACCTAAAGCGTTACTAAAGAGCAAAGCAATAATCACTATTATACTAGTGGTTTTTAGTGTATGTTATACACTATATATATTAACACTTAAGAACACCCATGATGACTGCTGAAATATTTTCTGCATCTGTTTGTAAAGGGGAAATTGAAATCTTGGTTTGTTGAATTTCACATGTGCTTTCCTGGTACTGGGATTTGTCTTCATCAGAGATGATTTCTCTTTTCAAAAATCTTTTTGACAGGGAGCATATTAGGTAAGAGAGCATTTCTTAAGACATTCCTCATACAATCTTGTCCCATTGGCAATAGGACAATTTCATCAGAGAAAATCTGTAAATCCTGATTTAAGCAACAGGCTCTGCGTCAAAAGGACACCTTACACTCCATGCCCGCTTGAAGTCATCTCACAGTTGACGTCTTCACTATCTGAATTGTGCAAGACGCTGCAAGATTTCATGTAACGGGATCAGAAGCACAGGGCTGTATTTACTTTTCACTACACTCATCTAAGCCTCACACACATACCAGGCAATACAGTCATACTTGCCCATTGACTGAAATCTGTAGAGATACCAGAGAAGAGTTCATTCACTCCACAGTTTAAACAGAGTTGTAATGTAAGTAACTCTAGCTAACACTGTGCACTTGTTGGCAAGAAAACAAAGATTTTAATGAAGTATCTAAAAGCAGTTGCATTCCATTATTAAAACAACATCAACCTGAAGCAAGAAACAGCATAAATACATATTTTCCATACCCAATTAAGTACACTGGGCCACAAGGGAGTCTATTGGAAGGATCATTTTCTACACCTTACTTCAAGCAAAAAGAATACCTGCCTGCAAAGGAAAATGGACTAAACTAACCCCCCCCACAGCTGCTCCCACTTTAATGGTTGGACTTAAGGATCCTAAAAGGTCTTTTCCAACCTAAACGATTCTATGATTATATGTTGAAATTCCTTCTCCCAAGTTACTTGAAATATCAAACCCACTTATTTTAGGTACTAACCTGTTTGTTCATAGGGTGGATGGGCAAGCACCATAAATATCTTTCTTCGCACTATAACTGGAGAGATACAAAAACATTAGCATTTATTTAGAAGTGGTCTACAGGTGAATGTTTTTCAAGTGTTGAAAAAAAACCCCAAACCCCAAAAACCCATCACCCTCAGCATTTTAAAACCTGTGAGGAGGTCTCGCAGGCCTTCCTTCGAAGGAGAAATTAAGTAAAAACAAGCACACGGACCCAAAATTAGCGGCTCAACCTCAGAGCTTTCCCTCAGCTCATCGTCGTCCCGGGTAAGAAAGCTTCACACAGCGACTGCGATTTGCGAGAAAGCACAAAGTTCCCCCCCCCCCAAAAAAAAAAAAACCACAAAAACCCGCGGAGACAGGGACGCCCGCCCCACCAACGGCCGCGGCGGCGCGCGCCCACCCCTTCGCCTCAGCGGGGCGGCCGTTGGGCGGGAAACCGCCCCGCAGCCTGGCTCCCGCCCCGGCCCTCCCCGGCGCCGGGATCCCCCCCCCGGCCCTCCGCCGGCCTTTCCCCCGCACCCCACCGACCTCCGCAAGCCGCGGCTTCCCCGCTCCGCCCCGGGCTGTGGAGACAAGGGAGAGGGTGCAGCCTCGGAGCGGGGAGGTGGCGGTTGCGAGCGCCTCTCGCCCGGAGGGGGTTTGTGGAGAGTCGCTCGGCGGTTGCTCGCCCTCTGCTCCTCTATTTCCAAATAGATTTAAAAAAAAACCAAACCAACTTGCAGGTAAAAAATCCGGATGAATTGATGCAAGTGGAGGAAGATCTGCAGCGAGCCGACGCGTGTGAAGCGTTGCCGCAGCCGGAGGTGCGGAGGGGAGGCGGGGGGTGCGGCTGTGCCCAGCGGGGGGTGCCGGCGGCGCAGGGGGGCCCGGGGTGCAGTCCCCTCCCGTCAGCCGCTGTTGGGCCGGCCCCAGCGGCGGGGGGGAGCAGGTCGTGCTGGGACCAACCATCCGCCTGCAAAAACCCCCGCAGTACGGCCTCCCTTACGCCTGCCTCCCTCCTTTCCCCCTCCACCAGCTGCTCTCCTCCGTCGGGAAACGCAGATGCGGCTTTGCCTGCAGCTGATGCAGCGAGATGCTGCTGGCTGTCCCTGCAGCGTGGTCCTCAGTTCCCTCCCAAAGCAAAGACATAAAGAGGGTTTTGTCTAGAGGTGACGCTGTGGGTGAAAGAATGGTATATCCTCGCCTCTTCTGAAGGGAACAAGTTCTTTCTCAGGAGGGCTTTTCTCAGCCCTCAGAAATTGGTAGCCCTCCACTCTCAAGGCTACCTCTCCGTTCAAGTGTACTGGCACCACTTGTTTTGTAGTTTTGCCGGAGTTCTTGCCAAACCCAGACTGCTCGGTGGTGCTAGTGCGTACCCAGAAACACACGTAAAAGCAACGTCACTGAGAGCCTGCTCCCATCACCTGTCCAACCTGTGTGATCGGCTACCGCCAAGGGTCATCCTACAGCCTGAAGGGTGGGTTTGCCAGAAGCACGAGCTCTGGAAGCACAGTGAGACACTTCAACCACTTCGCCACCATTTGCTTATTGTTCTAGGATTCAGATTCACATAATGTAAAAAACTAAATGCACCTCTTTGATTCCTTCTCTCATAATGATCTTGATGAGTTACAGTATCTTTGTTTTTTTAATAAAGAAAGGAGAACAAGAAACCACAGCTGCAGCCTTGTGAGCCATCTATAAGCATCCTTCCATTGTCTACTCATTTTGGGAGTGGAGGTAATTTCCTCTTTTTGATGACAACACATTATTAAAGCTGGTTTAATGATGATCTTGGTGGATCAGTTCAGCTATTTCTAGCACATGAAGACAAAGCCTCCCCACCCTCCTGATTCCCTGTCTGTTGCATGTAAAACTCCTTTCTTTTTTTCTGTACCATTGCTGTTCCAAGTGTACTTGCTTTAATGCAATTAGTCCAACTGACTGTATTGGTCTGCTCTACTGCAGCAGAATCTGTCTCAGGTGTCCATTTAAAATGACAAGTTAGCTGGATTGCTTGCTCCACAGAAAAGCATATTCTTTTTGCTACCATCAAACATAAACACTTTGAAATAAAAAATAAAACGTCGACATCCACTGCAAACAGTCCTACAACTAACCCCCACCAGTAACTAAAATTTAATGCTTGCAAAGAAAGCAAACCCTACCTTCTATGTCATCTACTTCTATAAAAACAGGCATAAGAGGTTCTTTTTCTTTCTGCACCATTTCCAAGAATTGGGCTGTTGCAGGAGCTGCTTTTCTTGTGACATTTATTGCCATGCTAAAGCCATGATAGCAGCATAAGTGATATGGGCTATAAAATCCCCCCAGCTGCTTCAAGGTCCAGAACACTGGTCCTGAATCAAATGGACTAGAAACAAGATTCCCCTCCAGGGCTGCCCAGTGTCTGTGGCATGGTAACTGGTTTCATCGGTTCCTCTGCTTCAACCCTGGGGACCCATCTTAGATCCACTACTTTCTTTTTTTCCTAAGCCTACCCCTTTGGCTTTTCTTCAGTTTCCTCCTCAGCCCTATCCTCCCTTTTATAGTTCCCTTCACCTGATACTCAATCCCTTCCTCGCTCCCAAGCCGTAAACTTGCTGCTATTTTCCCAGCCTTCGCCAAGCCTGTAGCATGCATACCTCTCCTCTCCATCACTTCCTTTGCTGCAGCACCTTTTTCTTCTCCTCCTTCAAGTATCCTTGTCTGAATGCATTTAGTGTAACTAACTGTATTGATTTGTTTTGCTTGGACAGAATCTGCCCCAAGTGTCCATTTAAAAATGACAAATGAGCTGGATTGCCGACAGCCCCAAGGAAAAATGTATTGCTTTTGTTACCATTGAGCACGAATATGTGGAGTTAAAAGACAATGACTGATACTGGCAGATTCATATACGAATACCAGTTGCTATGATCAATAGCAAATCTCTAGAGACTAAAATATCATGGACATGAATAAGGTGTTTGTTACAGACACATTTCTGCAATGCATTTATGGTTTCACATTTACCCAGGACACACAGCAGATACTGCTCCATTCCCCTATAGAGTGACAGCAGCAACATCAGGAGAGGGGATGGATGATTATACATCTCAAGAGACCACAGAACTGCATCTGCTCCTTGTGTAATGCTCACACAGCATTTGATGCTGAAATATTAAGAGGCCTCAAAATATCCTCTGAAGAGACAGCAACAGGGTGAAATGGAGAGAAATGTTAATGCAAAAATGGAGGTAAGAAGACACTGGTGGCTGAAATGAGTCTGGTTTCTTGCTTGGTACTTTGCCAGCTCGTAGGAGTGAGATCCGTCCCTTGTTTCTGTGCGTTCTTTGCAAGGTCCAGTAAACAGAGGGCTTCTCCTATTCCTCCTAAGCTTTCACTGCTTTTTTCACCATTTGCGTTGATGTCAGCAGAGGGGTGTGATGCCCTTTAGCTCAGTTCATCACTGCCATCAATCTTCCTGGACACTTTCTTCCTGGGACTTTTCATCAGTGTTGACAAAGAAAGACGCTCATTCACTAGGTTTCTGCTCCCAACACCTCCTGTCTTCATGTTCACCTCTTTACCTCAGGATCAACTGTGAGAACTGGCAATGCAGGCAGAGCTGTCTAAAGAATTTGGGACCTTCTGGGCCAGCAGGAGTCAGGAGATTTAAATAAAGTTTCTAGGCCATTTTTGTCACCAACATTTTATCCCAAGTCAAAAAGCACTTTTTCTATTTGTTTAAGACAAATGTTCTATATATTATGTGTCCAAAGAAGAGCAATGAGGCTGGTGAAGGGTCTGGAGCACAAGACTCATGAGGAGCGGCTGAGGGAACTGGGGTGGTTTAGTTTGGAGAAGAGGAGGCTGAGGGGAGACCTTATTGCTCTCTACAACTACCTGAAAGGAGGTTGGAGCAAGGTGGGGCCCAGTCTCTTCTCCCAAGTACCAAGTGATAGGACGAGAGGAAATGGCCTCAAGTTGTGCCACGGGAGGTTTAGATTGGATATTGGGAAAAACTTCTTCACCGAAAGGGCAGTCAGGCACTGGAACAGGCTGCCCAGGGAAGTGGTTGAGCCCCCATCCCTGGAGGTATTTAAAAGACGGGTAGATGTGGTGTTTAGGGACATGGTTTAGTGGTGGACTTGGCAGTGGTAGGTTAACAGTTGGACTTGATGATCTTGAAGGTCTTTTCCAACCTAAACGATTCTGTGATTATAGCAGTATACCTTGTCAATCACCAAATTTAGGAAGATAGCTCCCTAGGTTTTCAAGCAAGGAAGTCACAAACCACATCTGAAATCTACATTTTGAAGAATGTCAGATGTGATTCTCCTCAGAAATCAAGAATACAGTTTTTTGTTTCTTTTACACTCATTTTTAATGATCTTTAAAAGCATTTGCTGCCCTATAGTTTTCTATCACTGACAAAAAAAAACACGTAAAGCAAATTCACAGCTATGGCATGAGAAATTCAATTTGTCCCTCTTTGTTTTGAATAACAGCTGGATATAGGCATTGCCTTTTCTCTTTCAAAGTTTCATTGACAGCTTCTTCAAAATACCTCAGAGAGCTACTTGTTGGTTTATGTTTTTATTCCTTTGCCACAGCACTAAAGCTAATGATGTGTCTTAGATTCAGTTTCTGAATCTTCTGTCATACACATGACTCTGTGGTAATAAGAGTTTTCTGGTCCACATCTTCTTCTTGTGAGGTCTTGAAACAAATAAGACTTTAATTCTGAAGCTGAACCAAAATGCTTTCTAATCTGTTTATTTCCCTTCCTGAGACTTAAAGCTTTAAACCTTGAATCTCTTGTCCAAAGAATCAAGAGCTGCTTTAATGAATTAAAAACCCTCAGGGACAGCCTTGATCACATGGTTATGAGCCAGGACAAGTTGTAGGCACAGGCAAAATAAGCACGTAATTAGGGCAGCAGATTGCTGAGACAGCAGGAAAAGACAGCCCTTTGTCTATTTTGCTATGCCCGAGTTTTAGAAAGCCAAACTAGCTGCTGCGGCAGGAGTGGGTGTGGGGAGCCATGCTACGCTGCTGGAAGGAGAGGAGCTCGCCAGGAGTAGCAGTGACTGCTCCCATCCCTCTTGCTCCCTGCCCTTAAGCTGCAAGCCAAGTGCACAGAGCTTTATAGCACTCATTCAATTTTTTTTAGCCATGCCTGCAAACATATGTTATGTCCTGACATATATACTCCATTGTCATAAAACTGACCACAGGAATCTGATATAGAAATACCATACTCTTACAAGAAATTCACTGTTTTAGTCAAACAAATGCACCATCTCCAGTGGACGGGGATAAATTCCAGAAACTACTGCTTGGGACTTAATCCTTTAAAAATTGCTATGTGAAAAACTGCACAACATGGAACATTTCTGTGAGGCTGACAACTCTAAATGAATAAAGTTTCACTTCTCATGGTTCAGATGTAGTTGCTGACAAATTGCTAGTTCAGGAGGAGAGATTCATCCCCTATGTTTTCAAAAAAGTATGAAGTAGTCCTTGGAGCAGCATTTCTGTCACCTTTTTGTGCTTTTCCAGGAATGGACCAAATTGGCTAAGTAACTCTGAAATTCCTAGATAAAATCCTTTCCATTGCAATTCCATGCAGGTCAGGTTATCTCTTTGATCTTGTAAGATCTGTGGATGAAAAAAGTTCTGTTGCAATTCTTTCCGAGTCCACCTGCCAGCATTGTTACTCACTGTTGCATTGCTTCACTAACTCTGAATCAATGTAACAGTTCTTTTTGTTGCTTTCTATGCGCTAACATTAAACTGCAAATGTTTGGGATTGTTCATGGGCTCAGAAATGCAATTATAGCTATTAAAGTCCGTTGTACAGAACAAGAAGCCTGTGGGAGAAAACAACCCGCACACGAAGGAGTAAAATGATCCCTGCAATAGTCATCGTAACAACCATTTCTAATTTGCAGACTCACCCTTATGCAGTTCATGCTTGAAAACAGCCTGCACTAAATAGCTTGTTTGTTCACCAACTGAATAAATACAGAGAGACTTACTAAAATCACAGTTTTGATTCTAACAGATTGAAAAGCTTTTTGTTATCCAGAATGGGGGAAGAGAACTTCTTGCTAACTGGAATGCAAAGGTGGGTCTGGTGGAGGGAGTGAAGCGCACATTGATTAGGATGTTCCTACAATCTTCACTGTGTTTCATTATCTTCATTCACCTTTGCAGTCATAGGTACAGTACCATCTCTCCAGTTCACAATAGTAAGGGTAAATAACACACCTGATGTGAAAAATGCACCCAGTTTTGGTATATCTGTGATTTTTCCTTCTGTTCATTCCTTTTGTCTCCATTGTGGTGCCCTGAATATTTACAACCTGCATAAGAGCACACCACACGCACCATTTTAGCATTGGCTGATGAGTTTACGAACCCTCTGGCTTCAGTCAGGCAGGTTTGTGCCTTGAGTCAGCCCTGGGTGTAAGCATGACTGCCAACGACAACATAAAATCTAAGTGACAGAGATCCTGCCTGCAGCTGGAGTCTGTTATGTCAGACCTAAGCAACAGGCCCCGTCAACGAAAGGATTAGTTGTACATGCGCAGTAAAGCCAGAGACATTAAAGGCAGCTGATGTATGGACCAGCCAAGTGCTGTCTCTCTCAAACACAAACACTGCAGTTACTTGCTTGGCCACGTCAGCAGTATAAGCACAAAATAAGAACTAATTTTGTATGAACATTTTGAAAGCTGGTGTCAGTCTGCCTAGGTATTGGTTTCTTCCTCTCTCTCCCCAAGTCAGGCCTAATGGTATCCTGTCCCACCTTTCGTCCTCTGAAGCCAAATCCACCTTTTGGCGTCTCGGCATGACAGTCATCCTGCTCCTTCTTACCCATCTTGCTTTGCTCCTTGCTCAGTCTTCTTCAGCTCTTCCCCATGGTCATGTTGTTCTGGTGAAATGGTTTTCCTGCACAAATGACCCACACATATAAGGCCTCTCTCAAAAATGTTTCCATCTACCAGTGGTGGCAGATTCCTTTAAATAAATTTAGGACAAAAAAATCCTCTCCTTAAAAAAGCCTATGTGTGCCAATCTGCTGTGGACGTATGAAGAGTGACAAATGGGACATGTTGTACATCAGCATGGTCAGAATAAATATTTTTTGTTGTATCCTGAGTAAGCATGAGGATACGAGTGCCCTTGCAGCTGTGACGGTTTAAGGACACAGGCAGGACAAGTCTGTAGATGAAGGCAGTATCTTGTACTAGGCCTTGTATAAAGATGGGATAGTTGGAAAAAGTAGACAAGCACTGAGCCCTCCAGACCTTCTGGCCTGAAATAGCAGCAGCAGACTTCAAAGCCAGAGACAAGTTTAGAACAATTGCTTGGATTTTAAGCAGATAGGTACCTGGTAGACTGTTTCTGAAAGCAAAGATAATTCTTTGGAGTAAAGTAGACATTAGCAGGGGGGAGATAGATGGCAGAATACTTATTTCCTGGGGAAATAAGAGGTATGAGAATATGGAGTATGAAGGAGAAGTGGAAGGAAACAAGCATGTGCCATGAACCTAACTTTTCTGCTGAATGCCTGATTTCAGAAGTTTTTGGATGACTGCTTAGTACCAGGTGACCAAAACCTAAAGGTCCTAAGAGTCATCGGTTCATTATAGTAATGGGAGCCATGGTTGGTGGTCTACAGACTTTGGCAGCACTGGATAACGGACCGGGATTCAACGCACTGGGCCTAAACCCTAGTCAGCTACTCTGTGACAACAGGCAGGGCACTGTCCTCCCATCTCCCCCCAGTCATGGTCTGTCCTGCGAGCTCTCTGAGGAAGGGATTATCTCTGAAGTGGAAGAGGCATGGTGCCAAGAACAGTGGAGCCCTCATTTGGCCAGGGTACAGGGCAGAACTGTGACAAAAGAGATTAATCATCATAAACCTGAAACAGGGCTCCATGAAGCCGCATGTGCTCATAGTCCAGCTGACTTTGATTAAGATCCATCAGCACAAGAGCTGACCTCCCTGGGGTCGCTTCACATCAGCGCAAATGACTATCACCCACATAAAAATAAATCTCTTATCTACGGTTTCAAAGCTATTTTATTTGCCAAGAACAAATTAGTTTCATCTAGAACTGTACATATACAGCTTTTTACATAAATCTGTATATGCAAAGTTTTAAATGTGAGAGGCTGCCAGACAGGCATTTTCACTTTGACTTCTATCTGCTGAGCAAGGTTAACTGTATTTCGGGAACATGCTTATGCATACTTTAATATTGTATTTTTCAGTTTGCTTCTTTTCTTCACCTCAGTAATTCAACCTTGCTTTCCCAAGACTAATACAAAAGAACTACAGAACTACTGGACCAGACGGAAGGTGGATGTATCTTGTCTCTAAACATCGGTAGGAGCAGATGTCTATGAGAAGGCTGTCGGGACTGGGCTACCACACACGGGTAATTCCTCTGAAATACCCTCTCAGCTGCTGCCATCTCCGGCCGTGGAGACTTCTCGAGCCAGATGTCGTATCTGCTCTAATAGCCCCTGATGGACCTCCCTGCCCATGACTGTATTTGATGGCTTCTTGAGCACATGCATGTGCAGCAGGCAAATCCACAAGGTGCCTGTCTGTTTCTTAGAAGTTCAACAGCAGCTCAAATGCCAGAAGCGGTCTAGTTTAATTGGCTTGGCTCTCTCAGTAAGTTCCAGACTTGCACAGAGAAACCTCATCCAAAAATGTCTTTTTTTAATTCTCTGAGACTTGCTTAATTCTTTTATAAACTGAGGTATATTTATCCAGTGTTATAACTGTTGGGGTTCTTTTTAGGGTATATTTATGCTTGCCTCCTGCTTATTGATTAGGTTATTCGTTTTAGTATAATGATGAAAAATGAAAACATGAAATGCTCTAATGTTACTTCTTCAAATTCCTCAGTCTGCATGTGTAAGCCCAAACAGGACTAGAAAAGCCTGGGCAGTAATAGTGGTAATAATAACAATTATTAAATTTGCAGGCACCCAGCCATTATGCTGTTTTGCACCAGGAGGTGCAGGTCCATTATGATAACAGTAAAAAAGGCACATGGACTCTTTAAGGTATTATTTAAATTGCTATTTATTATAGCTAACTCTATAAGGAGAGAATGGTATAGATAATCTTACATCCCGTTAGCTGGTGGGAACCACAGATGGTGTAGCATCAAATGGGCCTCTGACCCACGCACAGCATGTTGGGCAGACAGCTTCCATAGAGGATATATTCCCCCATTTCAGTCATTGGAGCTACTATAGGGTTTTCTCACAAGAAACAACTCTATTCATCATTTCCACTGCCAAACAGAAAGGATGTTCACATGAGAACTTGGTGCTGCACACCTAGGTAATGGCATGGACACGCAGGAGGCCTAATAGAGGGAGCTGCCTGCAGGCTCCTCCACTACAATCAACTGCAAAGTTTATCCTGTGGCCAAGGGCTTTGTGCAGCACGACACAGGCCTGAAGGCCAGGCTGTGTGTGCAGCAAAGCGCAGCACCAAACAGGCTGGGCTACCGGGGACACCCAGCACGGTGACAGTGGAGCATGCAGAGACCGGGAATCATGCTTGTATTGTGATTCCACTGTATATTACTATTGCAATACCATGCTTGTGTTGTGTCTTCAGTAAATTGCTACTATCACCCTTCTAAATCAAAATCACGTGTAAAGCCAAATATACTGAAGAAGTCAATTTGATATTAAACATTGAAACCTGCTCGTGGAATATCTGAAGGAGCCTGGTCAGAGAATATTGGCCTTTGACAGCATCACTGGCAAAATCTCAGTGTGTATAAATGGTCTTTGCTGTCGGTGAAATGTTTTTTCATGGGGTGCATACAGCAGTCAAAAGAAGAGCTTAATGGAGCGTGATGGGGTACAGAGGCTTTTCACCAGCTCCCTGCACAAGCTGAATTTCATCACTACTAAACTGTCTCATAATCAGCTTATTTACATGTATCACTTTTACAGCCTTGTCAGAGCTTTCTGACCCAGACGTGAATTTGAAACTTCACATTTTTTTAAGAGTTTGACTGTCAACACTTGTCTTGGACCTGATCTGTAACCCATGGGCCACCTCCTGCAGGTCCCTCTGGCCACGCCTTTGTGTTTCGAGCAGACCTTTAATGGGCAGTAGGTATAACTTTGCAAGGCTTTTGGACAATCAAACACATGAGAAAACTATGTGAATTAGGGGCTTTCAGGGTCAGATTTGACAACCAACAAGAGTTAAAGACCAGCCTATACATTCTGAGAAACAGAAGATTCACTTTTTCATTAATTTGTATACATTTGCATGACTCTGCACAGACTTTTAGAACAACCTGACCTTATGAGGAAATTGCATCCATTCCTGCATACAGTCATAAGAAAAATCCAGCAGGAGAAGTAGCTGTTAGCGCCACCTCATCCTAATTACAAACCAAAAAAATAGAGAGAAAAAGTTCAAACATTCAAGCAAAACCACAATGATTCCATTCTGGTCTCTTTCAAAAAAGGGGCTTGCTGCTGTCACCTGGGAAGGGTCAAAAATTAACAGACTTTACACCTACTGCTGTCATGTCTGCCTGTGGGGGTTCTCCACATTCCTGCTGCTAATCACCACAGGTGATAGACTGGAAATTAAGGGACCACTGAAATGAAATGTGCTTTCCTGAATTGCCAGGCTCCTCAGTGAATACACTGAGACAGACGCAGAGGCAGCTTTCAGAAATGAGGCCAGTGGCAGTTCGCTATAGCTGACACAATATGTATGTTTATTGAAGAAGCAAGTGGGAATAGAAGTACAGCCTGCCCAGGGCAAAGAAAAGCTGGTTTGTGCTCAGCACATCAGAGAGGTCACCAAAGAATTGTTCTGTGTGAACATATGACCTCTGTACTGCTGCCAAAGACATGGAAACATGGTATTATGAGAAGCAGCTTTCATTAAGCACCTCATATTTCTAAGATAAAAACGACAGAGTGCAAATTTGTTGCACTCAGTTATTTCCTCCCTTTTCCCTCCTCTTCCAAGTAATACCCATCTCATCCCTTTTATCTGGAGACATCCCAATACGCTTTCCAAGTCAGAAGGGCAATTTTGCCTAACTCAGGGTTGGGTACATTCACCCTACAATGAAACAGAAAATCCAGGCATGAAAGAAAATAATAGTTTTAAAGCTTCTGCTAGAGTTGTTTACAGTTATTCCTGTTTTCCAGAGCAAATGCAGTTGACTTCCAGGAACTGACAGCCCACTAACAAACTGGTCTATTGACACCATGAGAGGTATTTATTCTTTTGAGGTCAAATTCTCTATTGGCTCAACTCCACCAGCTTTAATTGAATTCCACAGTCATAAATTTTACAAAGCTAAACTTCACAGACAAAATTAAAATTCACTCATCCTTTGCAGAATTTTTTCATACATTGAAGCTAACAATGTGAACTGATTAGTTCATGCAACAAATTCATATAACCGTTTTTCTTTAGTGATAGTTAAGGTTGCTTCAAGATACATTCTCTCCTTCTAAGGCTGGAAATGAGACACAAAGGGAGAGTCTCATGTATTCTTCAATTCACTCATAAATAACATGCTAGGAATCTCCATAATTTGAAAATATAGTTATTGACTAGGAATCTGCTTTCTGCAGAGACTTTTAAAAACCTCCCCACCCAGAAATGTTTTTAAAAATCAGTCTGCTGCTAGAAGATGAAAATTTGGCGACAGAATGGGTATTTTTGATCAAAATTTTCATTCCAAAACAAAAATATCCATTTCAACTTATATCAGCACCAAATGACATTAAATGGTGAAAATGCAAAAATGGGCTCAGTTCAACAGGAGAGACCAAAAAAACTTCTTTTGTGTATGTGAATCCCCACTGGAGGAGGCCTGAACTGGATCTGGGTCCCTCATGTCATGGAAGAGAGCTTTTAACAGACCTTATTATTGGCAAAAAGGATAAAACACCTGACATCTGCTTAGCTTCAAAGGGTGCTTTTCCTCTGCCAGTTCCCAAAAATGACCTTGACACCCACCTGCAGGAAAGAAGGACAAGCCACTCATCCGGAGGGGAACAAGGTGCTTCTCCGTGACACCAAGTAAGGCTCTTCCCTCCCTGAGACAAACAGGAATTAAGACGTACTCCTCAGTATTTCCTCCTCCGTTATCTGTGGCTGACGTTTCTGAGGAGGATGTCATGAACCCTGTTTGGAGGCACTTCTCTGCCTCCATGCACAATCTAGAGAGCCATGAGGACTAACTGATGGCTGCGCACTTCACCAGGAGACAAACGCGTGGCCGATATCTATATTCTCTGCTGGGTCTGGACTTCTACGCTTAACCACCAACTGAGCAAGGACAGTAAAGGTTGGCACCATAGTAAGTTCTCTCTGGATACAGGTGGTAAGGAAACAGCTACGGCAAAACCTCATTTCCTTCCCAGGGCTTGTGGTCTAGGCACTTGGGTTAGACTGGTTTTGCCAGCTAGTCCCACCCTGAAAAGCAAGATAACATGTTCGGAGCAAAGAGGAAAAACAACCTATTTTTAAATAAGTGAACAAGATTTTGACTCCTAACAAATACTTGCCTTGCAAGCATTTATTCCCAGAGGCTTTTTGTGAATGCATTAGTTTTATTATCTAGATCTTCAGTGGAAGACTACATGCTGCCAGGACAGAGCTGTGTCTCTGTGAACACCCAGGAGACCAGTTATTTCATAGCCTTTGGAAAGCAGAAAAAGAGTTTTAAAGTGGTAGCCCCAGCTCTTCCTGTGCTTAAAATACAGCGAAGCTATCCACAACACTGCCTACATTGTGACTTGCCAGGCTGGGGATTGAAATGGGGGGAGAAAAAAGGGTTAATGCATTCAAGGCAAGAGGTGGGAAGAGCAAACACAGGTAGAACTGTGAGCCAAGCTAAGAAACACAAAGATTTTGCTTTTTTCCAAGCAGTTTCCATGCTGGTTTTAGAATGCTATTTAGGCTAAGGTGTTGGGGTCAATTTGAAAAAAAAAAATTCCTTGATATGCTCCCAACATGAAAGATCTGCCACATGTCTTGCTCTGAACCACTGGTGGACTCTAATTCCCCTGGTGAAACATGCTCTCAGATGCACTAATACTGAGAAACATAAGGAAGCCATCATTGACTTTTGAGCAGAATTTTAAGGGAGGGCATGACCAGTGCTGCTTCACATGCATCTCTATATTTCCCACTTACTTGCCTGGTTCTCACTCCCTGTGCTTTTTAGATTCCAGTCACCATATCTCTGTTTCCACATCCATCTGTCTGGAGCTCAGCAACGGGGTCCTCCAGTGTGCCAGTTCACTTATGGGGATTTAACTTGCATTCTCACTGCAGTCAGAAAAACAAACTGAGGAGCACTGCCCATGACATGTGCCAGCAGGTACTAAGAAGACTGAGAATAATATATGCAAAAGCTTGAAAAAGGAAGCAGATCCTACTTTGTGGTGGTCAACTAGCACAACAGAGGAACTGATCCTATTTAAAGATTCATTTTTTTAACCTGCTAGAAAAGCAGGGCAAAGGAAGCGACAGAGGGCAAAGAGGAAAAGTTAGAAAACACAACTAGAAGACAGAATGAAGGGGAAAAAAAGGAAATAGCTCTTCTTGCAATGAGAAGGCTTACTAGAGAATTGCAGCCATTAGCTATCATGGAGCTCCTAGCAATGCCTCCTGGAAATAAATTCTGCATCGGACTTGTAGGCAAAATTCTCAATTCATATTAAGCAACAGAGCTCTCAGCTACTTCAGACCAGCACAGAACCTTCCCCCACACGGATCATACATTGATTCTGAGAAATCCTGCGCCCCTTCAAGAAAGAGACAATTTTCCCTTGCATTGGTCGTGTGTTCCACCTAGAACCTTGTGTGCTCCTTGGACGTCGGGAGAGCTCCCTGCTGCCCGCTGAACTGTCAGAGCACAGCAGCAATGTTCAGGTCTAGCAAAGAACAGTGGATCAGTGGATCAGCCCTCTTTGCCTATGTTTATTTCTGCAATGTCTCATCTGTACATTTTTGCAATGTCTCAACTGTATTTGTGTACTCATATCAGCGCTGTGACCTTCTCTTAGCATGAGACCGTACTCAGATAAAAAAGCATCCCAGAACATTTTCCCACAAGCTCCTGGGAGCCTCTGCTAACCTCATGCTGGTGGCACTTCAAAATGTAAAACAAACCTACCCCTTCGAGGAAGAAAAAGGAGATTTAAATCAGAACAGGGGCTGTGATGGGAGGCAGCTTTGCATTAGCACAGAGACAACTACTTAAGGTTTGGCAGCTTCTGATTAATACGAAGCTTAGTCCACCTCCCAATAAAGATATTTTCCAATTGATTTCTATAGGGTTTGTCTAAGGCCCACATTGCGCATGCTGTGGATTATTCCTCTCACCCTATGCTCTCAAAAGTACTAAACAAATAGGAATGAAGTTAAAAGGGGGAAGAAAGGTCCCAGTTTTGCCCTCTTTTTGCATGGACAGGTTCAATGGGACTTTCAAGGGGGTAGATCAACTGCCTGGTATCTTTTAATTTGATGTCTTTTTTTACAATTTTGAGAGTAGCATCATGATATACTTGCAACATCCATTCTCTCATGCCTGACTGGCTTAGTAATCGTAAGTAGTAACATTGTTCAATTGAGAAGCAGTAAAAATACAAAAAAGCTGCAATTTCTCTGATCATACACCCCTACTGTTAAAATACTGAAAAGACCAGAATCTTCTGTAGGAAAAAAAAAATGTTTTCTGTATTACTGCTGCTCACTGAAATTTCCTTCTGACACCAGTTCGATGGTAACAGAATTGAGTAATATGCTCCTCAGGAAAAGATAACAAAGAATCAATGTCTAAGCAATTTCAGGATCATCTCTGAATTTGATGTCCAGCTGATTAGTTTATATCGTAATGGTTCCTTGGTCCTACTTTAAGCATTTTAGAGAAGAACACTTTGTAACCCAGTTGAAATGCTTCCTCAGCGGAGAGAAATCAATATCCAACAAGGCAGCAATGACCTCTCAAATTTTGTTATGCTCACTACAGGAGCGCTTAAAATATTACTCCCAGGGAACCTACTGCAAAATTGATCAGGTTTTAAATAACCCAGCATAGTAAAAGGAGCTTCTAAAAATTCATCCAGAGAAGAGAAGATTGCCTATTCCTGAGAAGAGCCTGGGAAGAGAAGATTGCCTGTTCCTCCTTCCTTCACCCAGATTGACCAGGTCTAGGTGGCTATGCCTATTTGACTTGGTCTTGAGACAAGGCAACTCTCAACACCTGTGTGACATGGAGAGACACAAGGCAAGCCACTTTTGAGACCATATTTCCTGTGTGTCAGTGCTACATAGTTTGGGGTGGAAGGGATGAGGGAGTTTATTGCTCTGTTGCCTTTAATTCTCCAGAGTCCCTTTGACCTTCACACGATCTCTGTTCTTGGAAATATGAGAGACTAGCTCATATATATCTCTCATACATATATATGCATACATATCCACCCGAGGATACTGAGGGAGCTGGCGGAGGAGCTTGCCAAGCCACTCTCCATCATTTACCAGCAGTCCTGGTCAACCAGGGCGGTCCCAAATGACTGGAAGCTAGCTAATGTGACACCCATCTACAAGAAGGGTCAGAAGGAGGATCCGGGGAACTACAGGCCTGTCAGCCTGACCTCGGTGCCGGGGAAGGTCATGGAACAGATCATCCTGAGTGCCATTATGCGGCATGTGCGGGACAACCGGGGGATCAGGCTCAGCCAGCATGGGTTTATGAAAGGCAGGTCCTGCTTCACTAACCTGGTCTCCTTCTATGACAAGGTGACCCGCTTAGTGGATGAGGGGAAGGCTGTGGATGTTGTCTACTTGGACTTCAGTAAGGCCTTTAACACCGTCTCCCACAGCATTCTCCTGCAGAAGCTGGCTGCTCACGGCTTGGACAAGTGCACTCTGCACTGGGTTAAAAACTGGCTGGATGGCCGAGCCCAGAGAGTGGTGGTGAATGGAGCTGAGTCCAGTTGGCGACCGGTCACGAGTGGTGTTCCCCAGGGCTCAGTGTTGGGACCGGTCCTGTTTAATATCTTTATCGATGATCTGGATGAGGGGATTGAGTGCACCCTCAGTAAGTTTGCAGATGACACCAAGTTGGGTGGGAGTGTTGATCTGCTGGAGGGTAGGAAGGCCCTGCAGAGGGACCTGGACAGGCTGGATTGTTGGGCCGGGGCCAACTGTATGGGGTTCAACAAGGCCAAGTGCCGGGTCCTGCACTTCGGTCACAACAACCCCAGGCAACGCTACAGGCTTGGGGAGGAGTGGCTGGAAAGCAGCCTGGCTGAAAATGACCTGGGAGTGATGGTTGACAGCCGCCTAAACATGAGCCAGCAGTGTGCCCAGGTGGCCAAGAAGGCCAATGGCATCCTGGCTTGTATCAGGAATAGTGTGGCCAGCAGGACCAGGGAGGTGATAGTGCCCCTGTATTTGGCACTGGTGAGGCCGCACCTCGAGTACTGTGTTCAGTTTTGGGCCCCTCAATTCAAGAAGGACATCGAGGTGCTGGAGTGTGTCCAGAGAAGGGCAACTAGGTTGGTGAAGGGTCTAGAGAACAAGTCTTATGAGGAGCGGCTGAGGGAGCTGGGGTTGTTTAGTTTGGAGAAGAGGAGGCTGAGGGGAGACCTGATTGCCCTCTACAACTACCTGAAAGGAGGTTGTAGTGAGGTGAGGGTCGGTCTCTTCACCCCAGTAACAAGCGATAGGACGAGAGGAAATGGCCTCAAGCTGCGCCAGGGTAAGTTTAGGTTGGATATTAGGAAAAACTTCTTTACTGAAAGAGTAGTCAGGCACTGGAACAGGTTGCCCAGGGAAGTGGTTGAGTCCCCATCCCTGGAGGTATTTAAAAGACGGGTAGATGCAGTGCTTGAGGACATGGTTTAGTGGTGGACTTGGCAGTGGTAGGTTAATGGTTGGACCTGATGATCTTAAGGGTCTTTTCCAACCTTAACAATTCTATGATTCTATGATATACACACATATTTTTTATGTATTTATATTCTTCATATAGATATATATGTTCCTGTGTGCATTGGGTCTCCTCACCTGTGCTCATAAGACAGTGTTGCACTAGATGCCATGCATGGCTTCTCTGTACTGCCTAGACATATTATTACACTCCAAGCTATCCAATTATTGCTCATTCCTATTCATTCTCTAGTTAAAATTATTATGCACAGGCTTTCTGGTGTTCAGTCCTTTCTCTGTTGTTAATGCTCACCCTTTCTATGCCCTCCTGGGTCCTAAGGTCGATGGTGCCAGTTTTAAGAGGCAAGTTTTAAAGTGAGTTACCAGAGTCCCAAGTTTTTGTTGGGAGGTATCTGCTTAATATGTGTGTGTGGGCAGGAGCATCTATTCCTCCTTGTCTGGTGTCCACTTAGCATTACTTTTACATGCCCTCTGTTTTTTTGTGGTCACTCATTCTTCCCTTACTGGCCCACAAGTTAGTTATAACAACTACTGAGTTTTGTTAAACTTTTGCTTAGTTTTGTTAGACTTTTATCACAAATGGCCAAACCATACCATTGCAGAATCAGCATTAAGCTATAGCAGAAGATGGTGCAATGGCACCCTGATGCTTTCCTGATTCTTGAGCAGTGTTTTGCAGTTAGAGCTGAACAGGTTCATAACCACCCACTAAACTCCTGACAGGCTCAGAGGCCCCAGCTGTAAAGTTAGTAGAAAGCCTGTGGCCTGCTGCTAGCAATGGCCACCCCGTAGTTAGTGTGATTGAGAGGAAAGTCTCTTTTGATCTCCCTGCCAAGGAGCCCTCCCAAGGCAAAGTAAGCTCTTGACCTTATAAGGTGTAACTGTGAATGACATTTACAGTCCGTGCAATGTGGTATTCCTTGAGGGCTTTCTTCCTCCTTCATGTCTACTCCCTTGAAAAGGACAAGTGGTAAGAGTCAGAAGCATCATTAGGCAGAGCTTGGATATGTAGCCATTTATAACGTAATATGAATGGCTACATGACCACAATGAAGGTTTCTGCGAAAGAAAGAAATCTTCTCACTGGAAGACCCATATGGCATGGAGTGCACTCTTGGATAAAGTTCTTTTACACAGCCTCAGAAGTGGCACATACTTACCAGTAAGTCAAGACACCTTGAATCATGGCCAATACTCAAAAGCAGATACCAAGAAGCAGCATATCACACATAGCTCTCTTGGATTAAATCATCCTTGACTTGATTTCATTCTTCATTATACTCATTTTTCTTAACATTTTGCTAAAGTCCACTCTGCTTCTACATACAACTTTCTGACCCTTTACATTAATGACCCTCATCAGCTGGTGTTTTTTTTTAATTCAGAGCAGCTCTAGCTACCTCCGTTACACTCTGCAGATCTGCATTCTAACTTACCTATATTCTTATGTTCCTGGGCTTCACTCAATGCACTCCTCTTGCCTAGCTACACCTAAGAGCAGCTGGACCTAGAAAACCTTAGCGCAGTTGTGCTCCTACCTTCCAGGGCCTTGTCCCTAATACTGCAAAACACAATGTGTTCAGCCATTCAGAAATTCCTCACTCTCCTTTCCTAACGCACCTGAGTGGGGCACCAGCTGGCTCTCAGATAATTTTCCAGTCCTAGCCAATATAGAAAAGAAAAATGAAGGCAAACTAGGAGAGGCATCTGGTCTGAGTCAGGCATAAAGAAGCTCACAATGACTTGAAGAATGGAAGAAATTATCTGCTTTGTTAATTTAATGGACCAAAAATTATTGATCTGGAATGGTGTTTGCACAGCAAAGTGTTCACAAGGGGAACGTTTCTCTTCCCTCTCCCTCTCTAAAACAGAATGGATGGGGGCACTCTCCTGCAAACACTGCAGGAACAGAAATGGGATTCTCCTGTCCTGATGGGTCAAGACCTCTTTATCTGTGGCAACAGAAAAAAATGAGTGCTGGAGAAAGTATTGCAAAAACTAGGACTTAGGGGACTTCATGATCACTCTTGTTTAGTACCAATTGTTTTAAATGATCTGTTGGATTACTGCAATCACAGGTGGAATGGAGAATTAAAAGTATGGTAGGGTCACTCATTTGAGAAATAAAAGGTACATAGATTCACCTATTTGGTGTTCCAGGACATGCACTGAGAAATTTTGTACTGCTTAAATTAGAAACAGACAGACTCTGGTCTTTTTCCTCAATTGCAAAGGTGATTAAATTCTGAGCTAATTAGACTGGATAGTAATTACTTTCCTTGTTTTAATGTGCCCTCTAAAAACTGTGTATCGTCGTAGTCATCAGACTGGTGAGTGCTATAAAATACTTCTCTTTTTTGCTGTTGATCGTCAGAAAGAGCTCCTGGGGGCTCCAGTGTTCACATCCATCGCTGCTCAGACCCACTTCTGCTGGAAGCCAGATGTCCCCGGGCAGCAGAGAAACAATGAGCACCAGGCATTCAGGAACAGAAAAATCCCCAGGAAACCTGAAGAGAAGGGACTTCGGCGACCAAAGAAAATTCTCATGTTCAGCTGGTGAATCTGGAAACAGCAAGACATGAACATTGTCTCCACAGGGAGGCAGGTACAAAATTCCTGGTGTAAAGGCAGCTAGTGGCTTCAACCACCTGGCCCATGCAACTGCAGGGCTCACGTGGGGTTATTTGGGTGGTACCATTGGCCTTCACATCCTGTGCCCGGAGCAGGCGTCTGAGCAGGGGAGGACCATGGCTTGCTCCTGTCCTCCTCCTTGCCATATTTGACCCAACTGATGACCACGGGACTGGGAGGGCAGAGGGGGAGGATGCCAGCCACTTCCAGTGAGTCAGCCTCTTGCTCCTCTCACAAGGAAGGGAGTAATACTGCTTTCACGCTCTGCCCTGCTTATACCCTGGCTTGCTCTTCCTCCACGAGCCATCCCACATAAAACCAGCCTTTCCTCAGGTAACACCACTCTAGCTTCAGTGGGAGTGTAAGTGGAAACAGAGTAACAATCCAGATTTGGGTTACAGCTGTGGGAAAACAACTTCATCCTCATGAGAGTTTGGTTATAACCACATCTTCATATTAGCAAGCTATTTAAAGCATAAGAGAAAACATGTCTCTTCTGCTCAACTCTGGTATCTTAGTCTGTGTTCCAGCCAAGGAGTGCCTGATAAAGACTCAGTATTTTTCCATTAATTAAGATGCTTTAATTAGTTGAGACAGCTAATTTAAATTAGCTCTAGGAATAGATATAGTCTTCAAGAGAGCAAAGGACAATGACTGCAATTAATTCAGAATAGTTTGAGGGAAAGCTCTGCTTTAGGAAAGGCATTCAACCAGGTAGACCAAAGCATCATTGGATGCACAGCTGGTCACTTAAATGCATCAGTTTTTATTTTATTTTTTTTGCAGACAGTGCTTGTTGGTCCTTTCTGGAATTAGAGTCACAGTTTTTTTCCCTGTGATGTGATCCCAGCTGGATTTTTGCTTGGACAAAAAAGATACTTTTGACAACCCTGTATTACCTTTATACAACATGAGAACTAGAAAGAACACCCTGGCTGTGCCTTTCCAGTGATGGCATACTGCATTTCCCCCTGCCCTGAGACAGTCAGGCCATTAGCAGTTCTTTCCATTACTGCCTTTCTTTCATCACACTGAGGAACCATGCCGTGTGAAAAACCAACACGCTGATGGCACATACCAGGGTTGGCTCACCCAACTTGTCAGCGCATGGAGCAGGGGTGGAAGATGAGATCAGAAGCCTATAAAGGAGCAGGAGATCCAGGGCTATAGAAGATCACCTCATTCCTCATCCGGAAATGGGCAAAGAGCCTTTCCAAGGAGGCAAGCTGGGCTAGAGGTGCACAAAACAATCAGACATCTTTTCTTTCTCATTTGCGCAAGCACACTTCTATCAACAAAGGAGGGAAATGGGGAAAACCAGGTGCAAATTTTGATCGGCCATTGTGATTATTCTAACAATAGCTTTGCATTTTAAACTCCCGGATGTGTTTATCACTGCAGGAAGAACTTGTTCTGCAGAACAGGTAGGGCCATCTGCAGGTGCGGACAAATCTATAGATTACCGTTCTCTATACTGAAACATGCCAATAGGCTGGCCTGTAGAAGGATTTTGACACTAGATACGAAAAAAGAAAGTGTTCACTGAAGAGTGACATGTTCTAGCTAACCAAAACCTGCTGGAGCCAGGATAGAGTCCTTATCACTGGCACAGATGTGCAGATAACAGCTGCCTCCAAACAAAATACAAATTTTAGAAATAGCAGCAACTTCTCATCCTTGTACAAACTGCTGCAGTTGGAAATTGTTTGCAAGGGCACAAGATATTTGCTTCTTCCACCATGCTTCACATCAGATCCCAAGCCAGCGACTTGGACTTCTTGAGACTATGCTTCTTTTTTCCCAGGAAATACCACTTTGAGTTTAACAGACACATCGCCCTGTCCTAACAGAAGCATAGGTTCTGCAGGACACGCATGTAAAACATAAGACAGCAGATTAAATTCGGTTCTGCAGATCAGCTGATCCACTTTCCTCCAGGGAGCACATCAGAACAGGGACATGAAAATACACTTGCAAAAATCTCCATGGGGTTAACCACCCTACATTCAAATAAGTGTGTTGCATTCGCCACTCTCCACCCTGTCAAACGTTGTAAATCCTTATCAGCCCTATATGAGGTACTTCACTCCCCACTTGAAGAAGCCCAAAGAGCTGGCCAGTATCAATGCAAGGCTGACATTTTTCAACACATTTTTCAGCTCATCATTTTTCCAGGAAATCTGGATTTGTTTGAGGGTTTCTTCGTTGTTGGGGTTTTTTTTAGCTTTTGTGTTTTAAAATGGTAATCTGTTGAAAAAACAGATTGCTACTAAATACACCAGGAAGGCCTCTTCAAGCAAACAATTAAACAATTACAAAGGAAGATATTAAAATAAGGCTTCTGTGATATGATGGGATTGATTTAAGAGGGTTACAGGAAGCTGGAGCCTGCTGTTCTGTGACAAATGATTTCCCTGAGAAAACCCAGTAAGTGAAACATAATCACATAATGGAATTGGTCTTGAAATATCACTAGCTCCAGGGTTTGGAAATCAGCAACCCCCAGTGACCTTGTATTTAATATCTTTATTCATGATCTAGAAAAGAAAAGGTAATCAGCATAGAGGATAAACCAGTAAACAAGGAGGGCCTTCAACTGAAACAGGCTGGCAATGTCAGGTTTGTTTAGTCCACGGGGAACTCAAATGGAAAGAGCTCTGATTAGAGAACTTGAGCGAGATGTTACAGGCTACATCGAAAACCAAGTCTGACAAGTCATTTAAGGGCAGAACAGAATGGAGGGTTGTGGAATGGGAGAGCAAGGCAAGCAGAAGCAGACGAAAAATTGAGCTTATTGATGTCATTTAGGATCATGTGAGAAGTGCACATGCTGCCCACCTGAACCGAAGAGGTATAGAAGCCCTTTGCTTCTCAAACACCTCTGCACTCAGACATCAGCCCAGATCACCAAGATCAGAAAATCAAGAGTGGAAGCGCAAATTGTGCCCTCCCACCCCCTTCATCTTGAAAAATGAGAGTGGTTACAGCACCCCATTCCGAGCCGTCCCCTGGGGCCACTGGTAATGCCAGTCAGCCTTCAGGGCAACTCTTGTGGTGGCAAGCTAGTAGGAAAGCCTACTTCCCTCCATGAAAACCAAAGTGTACTTGGGGCCCCAGAGAGTCTGGCAGTGGCTGTGGCTCCAGAAGGGATTGATTTCATTCACAAATGAACATGAGAACAAGGAAATGCCAGGACCCTGTTCCCTAGGATACAGAAAACTGTGCCCAGAAGATGAGCAAAACCAGGGAGGCTACACTGTGGAAATCTTAGGCTTGAATTCCATGGCCAAAGCTGAAGGGGTAACTATTGTGCTTAAAGCAACTACAAAATCTCTGTTCAGTGCTAAGTAACACCATAGGGTGTTCATCCCTCCCAGAGGGGACACAGGCTGGAGGAAGAACCAACTTTTCCTATGTATGGCAGAATGAGGAGATTGTGAAAGATGCCACAGCCTTCTCAAGCAGCAGCTTTCCTTTTACATCCCTCCCTCCCTCCCTACGCACAAACACTGCCGGCAAACTGAAACTTAGAGCGGGGTGAGCGGGACCCACAGTTTTCCAGTGTCAGGGGTTTTCCAGCATCCTCCTTACTGGAGGGTGAGGAGAGGCTGCTGTCCCAGCTATAGGCTGTAGGAAAATCCAGAGATGGACAAAATGAGTCATGGCCGCCTGTTTTGGCTTTTCCTGCAAACCATGCCCGGCCTTACGGCCACCCTGTATTCCCCGTGGAGCGAGAGTGGCACCTGGTGGTCACATCCCCCTTGCACTAGCCACAAACTTATTTTTTATTACTATTTTTTTGAATGCTCGGTTCGGTGGAAAAGACGTGGGAGCATTTTGCATAAAGCAGTCCTGATTAACTAGATCAGTGACAAGTGCTGGCTGCAATTATTCCTGTAACTCACTATTTTTCGACGCCCCTCGCCATGCGAATAGCACCAATTCACAATCTGTTGTTGCAGCACGCCCGCTGCACAAGCCTCTCTACCCACATCATTATGCTTCTGTAAGTGGGAAGGAAGGAATGAGGACCTGTCCTAGCTTGCTGAAAACATGTATTATTTTTTTCCTGACTACTTAAAAAAACCCAAAAATTCAGGGCTTCTTATGCAGGCAGAGATAAAATAAGCCTGTTTCCAATCAGCTACCAAATGTGCATCCCTAGAGATGCTTAGGGCCACATGTGCCTTGGAAGAAAATGTTGTTATTCTCCTTCTGTCTGTCTCTGAGACATTCTGTGCCTTGGCAGGACACGACTTCTGTAGCTCCCTGCACTGTGCAAACCCTGTGAATAATAGATGTGCTCTGAGGCAGAACTTCTGTCAGGGGTGCTCCTCACATCACTGGCTTGTCTGGCAAGCTGAATTTTTGGTGCAGAAGGGCTCTTCCTGAGAGATGAACAGAAAAACAAGCCCCCACAAAGTACTGAACCTGAGACAGCCTGCTTTCATTGAATTCAGATCTTGCCACTGAGTGATTTTTGTATGGCTGGAGTGTGAGTGCTTCATTAAAGATCAGAGACTGAGGGGTTACTTCTGACAAACATAAGCTCCTACTGGAAGATTTTCTGCAACTGGGCCACTGCCTCTCTCCTGAGCAGGGTCTTTGCTGTCTAAGAGCAGCTGTACTCAAACTGCTGCCTTTCCCTGTTTGAGACTTATTTTTTACCTAGCTGCCCCCTTTCCTAAAATTCACAGGAACATATGGTTTCAGAGATCAGTACCTCTCTTCAGGCTTGGTAGGAGTTGCCCAACGTGTTCAGCAGTCACTGATGAAGCAGTTCAAGATGGGCAGTGAAGAATGTGCACACAGTGGTGCAGGCACACGATGTTACAGCATGAGCTGTGCTTCCTTAGGAAAACAGACTACAAAGTCTGGGGCTGCATGAAACAAAATCCAGCTCTCCATAGCTGTTTTTCCTCAATAAAATGATGAGAGCAAAGATGAAACAATTATACAGCAACTGCCACAGAGCAAAAGCTACTGGGGCTGGTTTTTCTATGCGCCAGGCTCACCTTCCTGGGCACCATACCTGCACTCAGAGAGAGTGCATGCACCACCATGCACCAACACAGGCAGAAACCAAAGAAAGGGTGGCTTTATGTGAGCACTACCATCAATTTTAATGAAGACTGGGATCTGCAGGTACAGCCTGTGGGTAGCTTCTCTGGAGTTTTTACCCGAGAGACCCCTGAGGTAACAGAAATGTGATAGTACACGATGCATCTCTGATGCATCCTGGAAGGTTCATCTGGTGAAGAAAGCAAAGAAGTACTAGCACCCTTCCCTCCGGCAAGTTTTTTCTCCTGTCCTGCTCCAAGGGTTGCATCCCTGATGCAATGGCAGAGGCTGTGGAAGAAAGAGGTAAATGAGGGGAGAGAGATGGCAGGCAGAGCGCTCCATTGCGGGGAACAAGCGTGAAGAATATGGTCATTCAAAGACAACAACGTAGGAGTGCAAGATGGAAAGAAAAACAGCTCTGAGGGACAAAGACTTCATTCTTTCTTGTTCCTCCTTGAGATATGCCCGCAGATGGCAGAGGAGCATTAATATTCTTGCCCCGTCTTCTCCAGAGATACAGAGCTTGCCCTCAGGCTGCTCTCTTCCTCTCTTGGTTTGCAATCATATGGCCGGAGTGAGGAAAATGCTGCCAACCCCCTAGCCACCATCAAGTCCCGTGCAGCTGAGCTGGACGAGGTCTTGCTGCTGGTTCAAAGATCTGCTTACATAGAAGAGCAGAGCAATGGTAAGCCACAGGGTGAGCTCAAACTGCTGTTGTCACACCAATGCAATGCTGAGGGCCAACCTCTTTTTTTGACACACAGGGATTTTTCTGGTTTAGCTTATGTCACGCTGAAATGAGTTTAAAACAAGCAACAAAAAAGTGCCACTTTTATTCCACAACAAAAACATCCACACAGGCCACCAGCCTAGTGGAAGGACTGAATTAAATTTACCAGTAATTGCTAAAACATTTCTGCCCAGAATCACTCAGCGGGGATTTGTACCATGTTTCACGAGGTCTGTGCAGAACTAGGAGGAGTGGTACAACCAGGGCCTGGTTTGGCATCCATGTCACATGCTTCTGCCGCAGCACTAGCACTGCACACGCAAACAGGGAAATGCTACTGCCTTTCTCCATCCCAACACCTCCCAGGCCAAAGCTGCCCTCAGAGCTCAAGAAGGGCAACGGTGCTGCTTCTGGGAAAGCACATGGCCACGAGCCACGTTCCTGCACGGTGGCTGGAGCTGTGAGATGTCTTCTGCAGGCTGAAGGTTAGCAGCACAGAAATGGTTACAGACACGGCAGTGCAAAAGAAGAAGTACCAACCTACTTCGTGTGAAGTACACTGCAGGGTTCAAATGGAAAGACTTAGGGTTAATACAGGACTGGAAAATACCATCCAGAACTGAATTTATTTGATAGTTTTCCTGTGCTGAGAGAGAACAAAAGGAGGGAGAAAACAAGAGTGCTCCCAGCCTACAGAAGGTAAAAGAACGGGAAGAAAGCAAATTAACATTAAACTGTAAATAATGAATATTAAATATAATAAAAAATCAGAAGTAAATTGTGAATGGACACTAAATAGCAGGGCTGCCTAAAGATAGCAGGATACATCCCTTTCATCTGCCAGTCTACATACAATAGTCGTAACATTCATGGGAAAAAAACTTCTCAAGTACTTGACAGCCTGGAGAGACAGCCTGCTTGGTGTTTGGTGAGACACAAGTCCCCACCAGAGGCAGATGGCAATGCGAGCTGGTCCTCTGAAAGGAGCAATTGCTTCTGCAGTGGGAGACGCTAATGCATCTTGAGACTACAGACCACAGAAACGTCACACTGACAAAATTCTCTTGACGCAGCAAACGAAGAGATTTCAGTAACAAGGGAAACTATTTTGACAAAATCTCCTGTAACCGTTTGCTTTGTATCACTAGAGAGTTGTTATCATTCAGAAGGGCTTTACAGTAAGAGAAGTAAAACACTAGGTCATAGGAAAGAAGCCAGATTTTGAATTTGCGTACACAAAGACGAGCAGAAATTCAACATGAAGCTGTTCCCACTGTACATTCATATACAAGATAAAAAACTGGGCCCCAGGTACAGCCTGTGCAGTAGAACCCAGCATTCTTCCTTTGAAAACTGATGTAATATTTGGCAACATTTTCAAACCAATTGCTGAAGTCACACCCACAAGTACCTGTAGGTCCGTGAGCAGAGTGGATGCCCTCACAAGCCAAAGTGACTAAGGCCAGCTGCATGCCGGTACTGCGTGCACCGGGATCTGTTTGTAAAAGCTCCCTCCTACTTTTCATGTGTCCAGATTTCATGCACACCATTGTTTGGGGTTTTTTTAATAGAACCCATACGTTTTGCCCCTCCAAGAGTTAAAAGGAGCTCAGGTGGCAAGAAGCCTGTCACAGTCTGTCTGTAAAGACCTGGGCTCCAGGAGGTACGAGCAAAAGCAAGACATAGATACCCACCCTCCTCTTTTCAATATCTGACCTGGAGGAGGGATTCACATGTATCTCCTTTCCCTTTGCTACTTCCTCCACCCCGAACAGCACACAGCACGCAGTGACATCTCAGGACCACGCTGAGTGGGCAGCAGCTAGGGAGAGCTTGGGGCTGCCTCAGAAAGGGTCCAAAAATCACTTTGGCATTGGCCAGAGACAAAACAAAAGGCAGGTTTTTACATGCACAGACACAGCCACTTTAAAAGCTCATCTCTCCTAAATGACTGCACATGCTATTTGCAGAAACATGCAAAAACAGAATTGCAAAATGAATGATGGATGATATTCCTCCTGGTCAGTGGGGTTATGACCCCCATGGGCCGGTGGCTTTTCTGTCAGGCAGGGCAGGGAAGGAGGCTGGGTTTCTGCAGGACATCGTGGTCCCTGTTTTGTAGGGAAGTAACAAGCACTGCAACACCACAAGACATTGTAAAATCATTTGCATTCATTTGCATGAACATGAAATCTCTGCAGACCCCCAGACCTTGCACACTGTATTAAGAAGCTACCACCAGCTGTAACCATCTTGCAGCAAAAAAAGGTATAATTTTAATGAAATACTAATTGCAGAGCACATCCAACTATGGCTCCTCAGGAGGAGAGAAAAGCTGCGGGGAGGACTGCACATGCGGTTCATTTGCATCAGTTGCCCTTATTATTCCTCCAGGTTCTCTTTTTTTTCTTCAATATTAATTAAAGCTCATGCTGTGACAACCATGGGGTGGAGAGGGAGTGATGGGAAGGCACACCGAGTGACTGGTAGACATTTCAGCAGGTTTAACTTATCCCACTACATCTTATTTTTTCCCTAAAAACCCAAGTAGGATAAGCTCAGGAATATATTGCATCTAGGGGTAAAAACCTGATGGAAACAAATTCTTGTTTTCTCTGCATAAATAACCCTGTTGATCTCCTGCATGGACAATGCACAAACTGCTGTGGATATCCAGAGCTTTCCTCCATGTTTGGGAAGCTCCCAAACAGGAGGCGTGCTCCTGACTGCTTACTCTGCGCAGGTTTTGTAGTTACATCCAAGGGGAAACAATGCCTCCAAATTGTTCGGGGCTTCAGACAGGTTAACACAGGTCTCATGTCAGCAGCTCTGGAGATAGTCTGTGACTTCAGAACTGATTTAACTTCAAAAAAAACAGGGTTTCATTTAACACCCTCCTCTCCAGGAGAGTTAATTGTCACCTGAAAAGATCATGAACCAGCAGAAGTGTGAAATCTAGTAGTACCACCAAAGCCCTGCAGGTTTCTACTCAAATTGCTACAGGCAAGGTCCTCCCCACCCTCCGCCCTCTCTTTTCAACTGGAAATTTGGTTTCAAAGCAAGCCTCTGCCCACAGTGTCCAAGTATTTCCCTATGCACATACAGCCATTTAGCCATGATTTGGATGTACATCAGCAGAAAGGCTTGCAAAGCTTTCCCTCCAGACCAGATTCCCTTCCCCCCTGTGCTGCCTTGCCATCCGACCGGCCACACTGCACCCAGGGCACCAGGGAGACCCTGGCCGGGGCCCCTCCAAGAGTCATACCTGCAGCGCGCCTCAGCAGGCCTGCCCGGGGCTGTCTGTCCCTTCTCTGGCTCACGGCAGAAGTATTTTTCTTCCATCTCAGGCCTGAGACTATGAAAACAAAGAGCAATCTAAGCTGTGCCACCTCACAGTGCTCACAGACAATTCAGAGGGTGATCCCTAATGAACATGAACACTGGCCTTTGCGTCTTTGGATTAGCAATGAAAACCTAGTTTTTTCTGGCAGTAGGTTTCAGAGTTAACATTCCCTCTTTAAAGTATGCTTTGTGCTCTCTGTAGACTCAGGAGGCCTCATTTCTATGAGCTGCTCAGTATTCTGCAATAGATACTGGCCATCTCGCTGCCCACAAGCTCAGAGCACACAGTGCATATTTGGGTGCTCTATCAGTTATATTTTTAATAAAGGCTTTAATAAAAAAAGGCTTAATAAAAGCTGTTGGGAGTAGAGGTTTATATTTTCCAGATAGTTTAAAACCAAAGCTTACTGTGACACTGACCCACACCATCAAGTGTCGGCCCTTCCAAGCCAACTCTCACATCTATCACCTTCATGAACAGTTGAGAGGCTCCATGTGCTGTTTCTAAATTGCCGTGGGCTGTGCTGGAGAAGGAATGGGCTTCAGAAGTGCAAACTGATTGACTCAGTTCAATTAAAAGTTAATGTAAACAGCATAAATCTAGGTTTTACTTCAATAGCATTTGAATTAGCATTATGCTATATCTTGACTAGGTAAAACCAACTTACACCACACACACCAAAACCATGCTCCTGGAAATACTGGCTACTGCTCCTTGGTCATAGAACAGGCTTGATATTCAGTACAGACCATAAAAAATGGAAACCTCAAGACATTTTAATTTGAAAATGCCTTTTTGAGTGATTAAATACTTAGAATTGCAAGTGGCAGTGTTTTAAATTAATTCTCATCCCCTAAGTTTGACTGTAAGTTTGCTAACGAAGGCTTCCACATGCGCAAACCCAGCTATGAGATCAGGGACTCGGTCTCCTCATTTGTCAATCATCTAACTTTGTAACATTTAAGCCTCGATTTGAATAGCATGAAAAAGGACACAAGTTTAAGAGTTTCTCCTTCTTCAAAATATAGATGCTTTTTGAATGAAAATCAGAATTGTTGTTGAAACTCCGAGTGTTGAGAAAGAATGGCATTTTTTGTGCAGAATGTCCAGAGATTCAATAATGTAAAAAGTGTTATGAAAGGCTGCTTGGGGATATTTTTTTAGAAGAAGGTTGTTTTGAGATTAAAAGGTAACAATTGCTACATGCCTCATTCCAATTCCTACATAAGATTTTTTCTGTTTAGAAAGAGATGTCAAGCTCGGCTCTCAAGGGACAGCTCACAGCAAACCCAAACGGGCAGTTCAGCATGCACCAATGCCTGGAAAACCTGTCCTGTGGCAGGCTTGGTCCCTGGGGCTGCCTGATCTCAGGCTACATGAAGCCGTGAGCTTTAGTTAAAAGCCGGGGACCCTCCGGAAACCTCTCCCATGGGACTCCCACCGTCTCGCAGCCATCTCTGCCTGTTTTCTTGAAAGTGGCAGAAACTTGGTTATCTCTGAAAGCTCTTGCTTTCTGTTGCCTCTGGTTGAAATTAGCCAATGGTCCAGAAGCTGCTGGAAGAGGAGAGAGATACACTTCTCCCTGCGGAGTTCGCATTTCCTTAGGGAAAGGGGACTAAATGCATACACCAGAAGCAGATTTTCAAAAGATACATTCAGCTACTCGCTGCCATAAGGAGTAAGATTGAGGAACTCTTGCTGTTTAATCCTATGACCCGTGTAACAAGTGAACATGATGGTTCCGTCTCACCCTAAAATATTTATTCCTACGCAAGAAAAAAAAACTCTAAAAATAGAAAACTGCTAGTCGTGAAGGATCAGAACCACATTTATCACTTCACGTGTTTTATGATGAATCGGAGTTTGCCCACACCTGCGCTGGGAAAACTAAAGCCGGGATTCAAATGGAGCGCTGCACACGTCATTAAAGGAAGGAGCTGCTTCAGCTCTGCCGCTGGCTCTGCCTCGCCTCTGCGGGCGAGGACGTGCCCAGGGACGGGGCGTCGTGCTGCCAGGGATCCCGCATCCAGCCCTGCACGAGCTGCCTCTGCTCCCGAAGCCAACGCAGGCTGAGGGCTACTGTGACAGCATTCACAAATGGTGCCTCGCCATTGTTATGCTATTGTTAATTACAGCCTTCCGTGGCTGTTTTGCTGTACTGTATGTATATATATGTATATATTGCTTCAGCGGCTTATGCTTAGGGGTGGCTAGAGACAAGGCCGCCTCCTGTCCCATCTGAGCATCACCTATGCCAGGGAAAGGGAGGAAACACCTCTGTGGGCCTCCAGTTCCGCCTGCCCACACCTTCTCGCCTTTTACTCCTGCACATTCCCAGCTCACTCTGCTCCGAGCGCTCCCGGCTGGGAAAAGCTGCACTGTTTTTTGCTTTTCATGGAATACACCTAGACTTCGTCACCGTTTACCTTTCTCTCGGAGGCAGCCAGGAGGCTCGCCAGCGAAATGCACCGGCTGGAATTTAGCAGGGGGAACTCTGACCCTCCCCGCTTTGGTACGGGGGGCTGCGGGCGCTGCCGCCTGACAGCGGGCGCCCCCGCAGAGGACGCCTTTCTACAGGGAGCGGCTGACGCGCCGAAACGTCAACGCACCTTGCTCTACGTCACCCCGCCCGCCAGGAGCCCGCGTGACGTATGCCGAAGGCGCTCCCCGCCGCTCCTACGTCACAGCGCCGCTGCATACCGTCTCCCACGTGGCGGCGGAAGTAGCGAAAGGGGGGCGGGGCGCGCAGGAGGCGGCCAATGGAGGGCGGCTCCGCTCGGAGGCCCCGCCCGGGCAGCCGCCGGCGGGAGGGGGCCGGTAAAGCGGCGGCGCGGCGGGGCCGGGGCCGGGGCCGGGGCCGTGCGGGCCGATGGAGATAGGCGGCGGCTGCTTCCTGTACTACGCGTACGGCAGCAACCTGCTGCGGGAGCGGCTGCTGCTGAGCAACCCCTCGGCGGCGCTCTGCGCCCCGGCGCGACTGCAGGTGCCTACGGGGGGGCGGCGGCGGCGCGGCGCTGCCGCGGGCGGGGCCCGTGGCCCGTGGGAGTCCCGCTGGAGCCGCGGGCGGGGCCCGTGGCCCGTGGGAGTCCCGCTGGAGCCGCGGGCGGGGCCCGTGGCCCGTGGGAGTCCCGCTGGAGCCGCGGGCGGGGCCCGTGGCCCGTGGGAGTCCCGCTGGAGCCGCGGGCGGGGCCCGTGGCCCGTGGGAGTCCCGCTGGAGCCGCGGGCGGGGCCCGTGGCCCGTGGGAGTCCCGCTGGAGCCGCGGGCGGGGCCCGTGGCCCGTGGGAGTCCCGCTGGAGCCGCGGGCGGGCCCTGCCCCGCGGTCCGGCGCTGCAGGCCGGCGGGCCCCTCCCGCGGTTCAGGCGGGGGGTGCCATCAGCCTTAACGCCGTGGCGCCTGGGGCTGCGGGCAGTCGGGGCTAAGCAGCAGGTGCTCGGTTGGGTTTATGGGACAAGTTTCTGGCAGTTCTAAAAGGATGGTGCTTCGTTAAAAAACCTAAATTACCTCCTTCCCCTCTGCCTCGCTGGTGACAAGCGAGGAGCCCTGCCCGTGCCGCGCGTCAGGCGGGGTGCAGGCTTTCACCCCCTCCTGCACGACTGCCGTTGACACCCCCCTGGGCTCCGGCAGGTCTGTCCCCGCCTGGCCTTATTAAATGTTAGTATATCAGCTTGGCTTTAACGTCGATTCGGAAATATGAGCTGATGGTCATTAAGTTGTTGATGTACAGGTCTGTACAGCTGGAAGGGTCCGTGGCGGTGCAGAGCATTGACTGATAGCACTTAAGGATGCCTTGAAGGTTCTCTTGGGGTAGCTGGCAAGAGACGATCTACGCTAGTGTGTACGAAGAACTTCCAAAAACTTGTAATTAATAAACTCCCTATAGTCAGATACTTGGTGTCTCTTGGGGCTATCAACCTGCCAACTGAGGCCTGCTCCTGTAAAGTGTCTGGCGCTTACAGATGCCACTGAGGAGCTGAACGTGCCAAGAGCCCAGCACCTTGCAGGATCAGACCTTGGAGGTGAGGAGGAAAGCAGCAGTATTGCACGCTTACCTTTGAATAAAAGCAAGCCCTACGCTTCAGCTCTCCTTCTGGGTTTCAGGTGGATTCCCAGGCTACACAGTCGGTGTCTTTCCACGCTGCCGGGTAGCTGCTGGAGAGCTGGCGGCCAGGCACTAGCCTTCCCGGCCGGCCTTCGAGCGGCTGCTGTGCTCCCTGCTAACACCGGGTGGCTTCGCTCCCTTGCTTTAAGCTGGAAAATCACTGATGCTTGGGAGCGAGAAAGCCCACAAAGCCTGGAGCTGATTTTTGTTAATTGCTCTATGGTAGTACCACGTTGGCTTAAAAAAAGGAAAAACAGCCTGTGAACAGAGTACTTCGGATGCTAAACTAGAATATTAAATTCACTTCCCTCTGTTTTTATTTTTTAAAGCTTTGTTAATCTTCAGTCGCAAGCTGTAAGAAGTGGAATGTGTAACAAGCACAGAAAGGGTGTTACACTGGTGCTTAGAAGAAGGGCCAAAGACCAAGCTCTTGACCCAAGAAAGTACCTAGTGTGTTTGTCCCCTCTGGCCGCAGCGCCCGCTGCAGTTGCCCGCATGGCGTAACGTGGGGTTTCCTGCTTCCAGAACAGGGGCGAACCACGCTATTTCTGTACGGTCTCTGTTGCCCTTCTTGGGTGGTATCTGACTGTTTCATACACCTCCCTGCAGGCATTCAGTACGGGTCAGGTCCAAGAAAATATAACTGGAGGAATAAAATAAAAATTGGTGCTTTTTTTTTATTAACTAGACTGCTGTGAGCGTGCTTGGCTCTGCGGGAGTATTTCCTTGGGACTGCCCTGCAAGCACTTGTCCACATCTATAACTTCAGTCTGCGACTCGACTGGACTATTTACTTGTGTGCAAATTACTCGGGCTTGACTGTCTGCAGGGTCTCGTCCAGAGCCCTCCTCGCACAGTAATCCAGCGACCTGAACATTGCAAAGCCATTTTGCAGCAGCTTGTCAAATGGTTGATGACTAGTGTGTCTAATTAAACTTTTTTCTAGTGAAATTAGTTTAATGGGGTTTAGTTTATGGGGAAGGAAGGTGACCGTATCAATGGGGTAAACAGTATGGCTCTGCAAGGCTGCTGATTATCAGTTACACAAAAAAAACCCCTTAGTGTTCTGATCAGTGCTGTTCTTCTGTGTGTAAGCCTCCAGCTACTCAACTTCTGCAACCTTTTCCCTGTATCTGTTAGGACATATTACAAGAAGGTAATGTGTCTCAGAAAGTGAATATTAATATGTACGTGCATATATTTCAAATCAAAATTATAGCTTAAAGAGGGTGATCATGAGAAATAAGCAAGGCTGTGGGGTTGTATAGGTTTGGGGTTTTGTTGTTGTTTTTAATCCTTTTTGCCTTTGCTAGATTTTTGTTGTTGTGGTTAAGCAGGTAGTCTTCCTTAAAGTTGGTTTTTGGTTTGTTTGGTTGGTTGGTTTTTTGTTTGTTTGTTTGGTTGGTTTTTTTCCCTTCTCTACTGCTAGGGAAGGATCCACAAATTTGACTGCCGAGTAGGAGAGGAAACTGAGTGTATGGAGTCAGATGGGAAATTACACTAGAAAAAAGCGAGAACCTGTTATTCTCTTTTGCCTATATCATAATATTTGGTATTACTTGTAAGAAATTCTAAAAGAATGTTTCAACTTGCAAAAACCTGAATAAGCTCACTCAAGGAGGCATACGCCTTGGCTTAAAAATACCCAAGAATGTTCCAGCTGAGTGATGAGATGGCACAAAACACTGGAAAATACACAGGATGGTATTTTATAATTGGGCGGTTGTATTAGTGCATGAGGACGGGACCCAAAGCTCACCATCTTGTAGGCTTTTTTACCCTTGCTATTTTCCTGGACCCTGTATGGTAGCATTTAAGTCTTAGAACAGCACCAAAAGCTGCAAAGAAACGGGCACCAGGTAGGCGTGTCTTTGAGGAATGAGAAGGCGGCAGTAGTCGGTTCCCGCCTCCATGGTACACCTCAGCCAACGGCCCTTCAGATTGTCTAACGGGAGGCACATCAGCAATCCTGTCCCTGCCAGCTTGGACAAAAGTCAGGCTGACATTTCCTCAGCGCTACTGTGTTCACTGCAGAATGCGGTATGTGTGCTACTCTTGAAAAAGGGCTACCTCCACTTTCTTCTCACTGCTAGAAATTGTTCGCTAATGTTTAAGCCAGACTACTAAGAGGTTTGGATGTTGATCCAGGTCTCCACAGACCCAAGACTTTTATCAGTAGTGCTCTCTGCCAGACCTCTCTTCCCTTTGTCCCAAGGCTGCTGTTTCTCATGGGGAAGTGGAAAAGGCTGACTTCAGCCCCTCGTGAGGTGGGAGCTGGATCAGATCCCGCCTGTCTCCTCCTCCTTCTCTGGCTCCAACGGACTACTTGTAGACTCTCCTTTAGCTGCCCCTTTCATGTTGAGAATAGCCAACAGCCCTTATCTTAAGTGGAAATTGATTCTCTGCATTGGTTTCATTTGCAGGATTTTAAGCTCGAGTTTGGCCATCATCAAGGCAGGACAAGTTCCGTCTGGCATGGAGGTACAGCTACCGTTGTTCAGAGCCCTGGAGATGAAGTATGGGGAATAGTGTGGAAAATGAACACTAGCAATTTAAGTTCACTGGATAAGTAGGTGACTTAACTTTTGTGGTCTTCTACTATTTTAAAGAGCAATTGAAAAGTAGTAGTTAATTTTTTGTAAAGAGCTGTGTGGAAGCTTTGGTGTTTGAATCAAGAAGATGCTTTGAATATGTGAATTTCACTTCACAGTACACCTGTTGACTTCTAACACATTTGTGATTAAAATGGCTTTGTTTTCAAGCTAAAGCTACTTAGGGGTATTTTAATAAGGTTGATTTGAAGCTGATATATTGGTCAGGCTCCTTTTTGTTTTCTCTTTTTTTTTTTTTTTTTAATCCCTGTCCTCACAATGTCCTGTCCCTTAAATTACTCTAAACTCTGTATTTGTCCTGTGACACTTTTCCCCTTGCTTCAGGGAGAGTTTCCTTTGAGACCGACATCAATTTCTGTCTCTATACATCTGTAGAATCCAATTGTAGTGGAAAAGGAAGAGATGAGGACAAGACTTTGCAGAAGAGGAGATCTTTAATACAGGCAAAGGGACCTTTTGAGGAGGTTATTTTGTATGTCTTCTTTTCTAAGGATTCAAACTTTTGTGAACCTGAGCTGGGGTGGTTTTGCTTTTTTTCCTTTGAATAGGAGAGACTGCCTGCACCATTACAATGCATGGAGGAGAATGTTCCGCCTGTGCCTGATAATTAAGACAAGTTTAAGGCAACCTGAGCAAGTTGTTCCCAGGCTGAAATGTGGAGGACCACCTGGGTAAACAAATCAAGGAGCAGCATAACTTCTTGCAGGGACTAAGGCACGACTTAGAACTTAATCTCCAAAACTTTGGCTGGTGAAATGTGTTTATTGCAGCTTTTGGGATGCGCCTGCACGGCATGGTGCTTCTGGTACACAAGGATCGTTTGTTCAGAGCAGTTCATCACTGTCAATTAATCCCAGCAGAAATCTGGGCTAGTGAGGCTAAGGAAGCAGGGCATATTAAACCCATTGAAAGAAGTATATTGATACAGTTCTTCTGCCTCTGGTACTGCTGCAGTTTTGGTTACGGTTGCACTGTGCTGTGTAGACATGTCCTTATAACCGTGGCCATGAAACTTGGAAGTTCCAACTTGCTTTTCATTGCCTACAGTGAACCAGAAATAGAACAGAAACTGTTGCCCAAGTTCTGTTAGCATAGCATGGGAATGGGCACTCTCAGCACTCTGAAGTCCCAGTTGGGAGTGTTAGTCCCAAGCAGGAGGGCATCTAGCTGGTATGCTTCTGGTTGGGGAGAGCTTCACATGTCCCTGCTTTATTATCTCCTCAGCTCCCCCTCTGTTGCTTACACTAGCACTTACCTCCTGGTCCCCTTTCTGCTGACCTTTACTGAAATTTCCTAAAGTGTAAACTTCAGAGGAATAAAGATGCTGTCTGGCAGCATCTGCTTTGATGGTAACACTGTGTTCCCCCTATGGGGACAGCGTTTTGTATTTTAACTTTAAAGTGTTGTTTACATACTATAGTATTGCAGATCCCTGGCATTTGTTGGACAGGGGATAAACTTTAATGCTGGCTAAGATGCTAGAGACTTGAGCACTATACTGTCACCAAGAACTGCAGGATGGACACTAGCATTAAAGACTGCTTTTTCCCACCTGCCTCATTGATGCCATGAAGGCGGACTGGAAATGGAAGGAAGCAGGATGTCTTCTTGGCTTTTGTAACGATAGTCAATAGTGTTCTTCTAAGGATTGCTCCTAACCAACTCGAAAGAACTTGCATGTGTTCCTGCTGAAGATCTTGAGATTGTGCGCAAGCAGATATATTTGTAAGCTCTCAACGAAATTATTTCCTGGAATTTCCATGTATCAAGAAAAAAAAAATTCATTATTTGTCCCCCCCTCTTCCCCCACCAATTTGGATAAAGAAGTCTGTGCTTTGTTATCCAGAAGCAGAGGAGGGAATGTGTAATTGATGCTGCATGTCAATAGTTGAAATACTAGTAAAACAACATAATATAGAGAAAACAAATGTGGGAGGGGAATCTTTTGCTTAGATGGCTGAACTTTTTGGCTTCAAATGCATTTTGGTGCTGTCTCGTGGTCAGATTTTTTTGTCCTCTGTACTTCACAAATCTATAAGTTACAGAATAAATGATGACTTTTCCTCATATATCCTAGCAATGGACATTACTTAACTATAATATTTTTCTTGCTCTCACACACCCATGTGACTTATTTTGCAGTCTGTTGGCCTGGAATCTGCAGTTAGCTTCCAGTCTCTACTCCCACTTAACCTAGTTACTCACACGACATGGCCCGTGTTACGTACCTTAAATAACTTGAAATGGTAGTAAATCTTTGAAGGAAACATAAGTTGTCAAAATTATATTTTGATGAGCAGCATTAAAACCCATGTTATCACTCATATCTAAAGCACATCTAAAGTTAATTGTGCTATGAAGTCTGTCTTGTATTACTTAAGCTTCTTGTTTACTTCTTACTATTTTCTCAGACTTTTGTTGGTGGGTAAATGCTAATGGTTAAAGGCAACAAGTAGCCTTGGTTTTGAGTTTGGGTTTTTTTTCCTAAGACAGTGTGATTTTGCTAATAAAAAAATAACAAAATGGGTTTCACTCTGATGTAGCTCATTGCGTTGCTGTACGCATCGTGTACAAATTAAAGGGTGTCTTGGATTATTCATTGGAATGTGCGTTGCAAGAGTTGTGCAAGTTTCCCCTTATTCAAATGTAACACAATGGGCAAGATAAATCTTTGCAATTGTTTCATTATCTGAGTGGAAAGTACTGAATGATATGTGCCTGGCTCACTAATTCTGATAATCTTGGTTGTGTTTCTCTTGTAGATTACCAGACTTGCACAGTAATTAATTCACAAGGAGTATTCTCTCTCTAACTTTGCAAGTTAACCACTAGTCATCTTTCTTACAGAGCTGAAATGATAAAAGTGAATGCTGCTGCTTCTTTAGAAACTTATTGTTGGATACGAAACAAGTTTGCACAAAAAGTACTGGAATATGTTTTGCCTTTTTTTTTTTTTAAGTCTATTAACAGTACAGACCAGCGTCCTGCCTTGAATTCTGTTATAATAAATGCATATGTTTAATTGCACAATTTGTTTGAAAGATGCATCAGTTATTTGGCATGAAAGGAACATATGTCCTTTACAGGCAAGAGGGAGTTGAAGATGGCATTTATGTCCCAATAGAAGTTAATGTCCACACTCAAGCAGGAAAGGTACTGACCTGTCGAAGCTACCAGATGAAGGACTATGTTTGTGGTCCCCCTTCTCCTCAGTATAAAAAGGTAGGTGTTGCATCACTGTAATTTTGGAAAGAATGAACAGAAATATATAATGCAGTACTTCTGTTTAATAAGTACTTTATTTACAGTAGATGGAAGGCATGAATGACTCTAATGTAAAGGTATAACTTAATCTTTGTGCAATGTAATAGTGTAATAATGCTCGCAGAAAATTGCTAGCTCTTAAAGGCCTACTAAATCAGTTTTATTTTTTGGCTTAGTTATGCCTCACATGAAGCCTCTGTTTAACTTGTGAATTAGTTATGACTGACGCAAGGATTTCTGAAGGGTGTTGTTTACATATATGCAGCAACTCTCTGTTTGAAAAATTAACGTACTCTACTAAAATGACAGAGGGAAGCTTCTGTGGGGAGAGTACAGTGCCTGGCTTGTAGTCTCAAGGACATGGATTATCCCTATTGTCTTATGAAGTATCTTGCTATCATTTAATACAGGAGTCCACCTGCCTCCTTTTAGCAGATGCATCATCAGTATATCACAGGACTTCCAGCAACATTGCAGAGCACTGCAGGGTTCCCACTTGATGGCTGGTGAGGCAGAAGTGTTTCAACACTGTTCTGCAACACACTGACTCTATAGAGACATATGATCCAGTCACACAGCAGGCCTGACCTGCTTAGCCTGTGGGATCTGATGCGGGCCTAGCCTCCGGTGGCATGACTGCATGTCTGGAATTGTGCAGCTATTAGCAATTGCAGATAGACATAACTGTAACATGTTGACTTTTTCCTACCGAAAGCAAAGAAACAGGGCTTGAGCTTGTTAATCAGCTTCCAGGAGCATAGCTAAGGCCAGCTGCTGCAGGATTTCTGAAAAGAAAGCTTGCTTAGAAAGCAGGCTCTGCTACTTCACAAACTTCCTCCCTGCCAACCTGCTTTCTGTCAAGACGGATCTTTAGGGCTTTTCAGGGAGTTAATACATAGTCTGCTGCTGTGTGTCAGCTCTCACTAGTACACTGTAAGAGCAGACCTCCAATATTGGCAACTTTATCTAGCTAAACATTCCCTCCTGCTGTTGTCAGGGTCAGTTGTTGGTTCTCTTCTTCCCCCCTGCTCCCAGCTTTTATTTGTTTAAGTGAACCAGGCAGGAGGGCTAAATATTTAGTACAGGTGACTGCATTGGCACAGAGTGATCTGCGTCCATCTACTGTTTTGTACTTTTTGTGGCAAAGTTCATCCTTTCTAGACACCTCATCCTTGAATTTCCTGGATGTTGAATGCATGGAAGAATATTTACAATAGTGTCAGCTTTTAAAACCTGATTATTTATCTATTCATTTCTATATGGGAGCTTGCTGGTGTCTCTTTCGAGCCTTGGCTCCTACAGCCTGCTCTTTTCCTCTCACTGTCACTTCTTTTCTCCTGCACCAATACTTAAGTTTATTTTGGATGTAGAAGGAAAGCTGCAGTAACAAACGCTAAGGAATCTGTGCTTTTTCACTAAGCTAAGTATCTGTTTCTGTTACTCCTATAACCTGTCTAGGTGCTCACTGTTGTGCTTTGGATTTGAACAGCTTAGATTTAAAAATAACTTCAATAATATACACTGCTTCTCACTCAGATGTGATACTAAGGCTGGCTAAAGGCATAAAAAGTAGCTCTCATCGTCGCTGGAAGAAAGAATGGAATAACTGAATAACAGCTTAATTGTACAGTCTTGTGCACATTAGTAACATTTCAGAACCTTAGGGGGGGTATGCCTTAATAGTTACAAGCCTTTTCAGAGTAATTTTGTTGACGTTGTTAAGGTCTTCAGTGGTCTTCCAGAAGCCTTTGGCTATCTTTAGGTACAAATAGCATTATTTGGGATTAATTCTTTTGTTACCTTAAGTGGATCTTCCCATCCGAGCAAATGTTTGCAGGGGGTCTGTCCTTCCTAACACTGTTATTGAGGGATTTTTTTTTCCCTTTTGATTATAGGTTATCTGCATGGGTGCAAAACAGAATGGCTTGCCAACTGAATATCAGAAGAAATTAGAAGTTATTGAAACTAATAACTATGCAGGGCCACTGCCAATCATGGAAGAGATTGAAGCTGCTATTGAAGCAAAGAAAAGTTCTGCATAGAATACTTCTGCACTTCCTTGGCCATTCACCTTGATTTAGATACCTCTCCTCACTGTGCTCATCAGCAGTTTCGTTATTTATCAAGAAAAGACGAGTTTGCTGTGCATCTACAGTAAGCCATTAGACATAATTTGCAGTCTGAAGACACACTGAGATGGGTAACTTCTTCACTTTGTATATATAGCTTGAGTACATGCGGAAGTTTTTGCAGATTTGGAAATTACCTTTTTGTAGTTGTCATGCAGTGCTGCACACAAATTTGTGCATCATGTCCTGTTTACAGACCTTTTTAAAAGAAGAAGGCCATCTTGCCGGGTATTGGCATCTGTTGCCTTCTGAGGAATAAGGGCTGCAGGACCAGGCCCTTTGTTTTTAAATGTTGTATACACAATTATCAAGAACTTCAAAGATTTGTTAGAGTGCAAAGTAGACTCAAAACTCTAAACCAAGACTAAACTTTGTTTTTCTCTGCTGCTTCTCTTAATGGTTTAAAGCCCAACGTATCTGAAGGTATGGAGCTCCTGTTTCTGTTTATATAGTTAGTAAAGAAAGCAGAGTAATTTTTTGTAACTGTCTCTGTTTTTAAGACAACATTCAGCAAAGGATCTCATTCAAAGCATAATGGCCACCTCCTTTCTATGTCTAGTAATCATTATAGGTGAACCAGTTAGGTATAACCAACAGATTTTGAAGAATTTGTTTTATTTAGATAATTCCAAGGTTTTTTTAAATTACCTTTTTGACTGGCTTGTTGGTTATCTAGGCTTTGGTCTCATGTCCAGTGAAATCAGGAAGTCTCCTGTGAGTCCTAGCGCTTTTGTTTGTCTATTAAACTCCAGATGAACAGACTTGGCCTCTCTTTCCCCCTCTGCCCCCCGCCCCAGCTTTGGCAATCTCCTGCAAAACTGGAAGCTCTTGTAAGGTTTAGAGTACTTAACTTATCTTTACGGTACTTGGCAGCCCCTGTAGGTAGTCTGTGGGGGACAAGGAAAATTTGACAACCTGGAAGATGTCAAACAACCAAACTTTGGCTTACCTTCTGTATGGTGTATTTGTTTTTTTTCTCTTGATGTACAGAGGGGTGTAAGATATAATCGGTGTCACTGTGTGAATGCTTAGATAGACAAATGACAAAGTAACAGACTTACCATGTCTTCTCTGCATACAATTTTTCTGTAAACTTCTGCCAGGGATGTCTAGGTGCTGTCCTGATGCCACATGCCCATTTCCAGAGTTGGGCACTGTGACTGCAGTAAAACATGGTACTTTCTGTATTAGCACTGTCTAGTCTGAGTAAATAAAATTGCAATTACCAAACCTCTCCCGTGTCCGTTCAATGCATGCTTCAAGAATGTTAGTGTTGCTTATGTAAGTGAAAGCTGGCCATATGGAAATGTAACTGAAACCTCCATTGGCTATTTGCATTTTTAATGGTGCAGTTTTGGTATGGAGGGCAAAACTGTGCATGAACATGCTCCTCAACACCAACATCACTTCTTTTGCTTTACCCTTACCAGGCTCCTTTGGCCTTTTGAACTTTTACATAGGTATTTTACTGTCGCAAGAAGAAAATGGAAAATACGACCCTGACAGCCTCCTTGGAGGGAGCTGACAGGAGGTACTTGATGCCTCCTGTTGAGGAAAATGGTGGGAGCTCCTGAAGGCCGGGGGAAGGCCTCCTCCCCTGAGGCGGGACCCCCGGCACCTCTCTCGGGGGAGGAGGCCTTCCGCCATGCCGGCGGGGAGAGCGAAAGGCGGTTCCTGAAGGAGAAGAGGCCTTCGGCCATACCTGCGTGGGGAGGAGCCGCTTCCCGCCGGGGAGGAGAGGCCGTGTGTGGGGCGGGAGCTCCGTCCCGGCTGGCCGGGGGTGGGGGAAGCACCCGTGGGCCGGCCGCCGCCCCGCTCCTCCCCTCGCCTGCGTCCCTTGGCCGCCGCGGTGAGTGCAGGGGAAGGGCCAGGGGCGGAGGAGGGTCGCCGGGCCGCCGCCCGCCTCGCTTCCCCGCTCAGGACCGGCGGCTGCGTGTGTGTGGGAGGGCGGCCGCCATGTCGTGAGGGGTGGGCGGCGCGGAGGGACGCGGGGCGTTAGGCAGCAGGTCAGCGGCCGGCGCCGGGGGAGGGAGTGAGGGCGTAAATCAAAGTTTCTGCTTTTGGTAAATCAAAGTTTCTCTGTTACCGCGGGAAAGGCTGCGAGGTGGAAGGGGAAGGGCTGCGCCCCGGCGGCTGCCGCTGGCGTCTGCCTCTCGGTCAACTTCTCGCGCTCCCGAATTGACAATTTTGGGACTTTTTCGTGTTTCTTCAGCAGGGGCCCTTCCCGCCTCCGGGGAGGAGGTGTCCGTGTGCCAGGCGGTGTTAGGCAGAGAGTGAGGAGAGGGGAGGGGAGGGGAGCGGGGCTAGGCCGCCGGCCGGGACGGGCAGCAGTGCCCCCCGCAGCTCCTCGGCGAGGGAAACGGCGCCTTCATACAAAATACAGCAGCACTACCAGGAATAAATACTGTTACAGATGCTGGCCGGTGATGTCATTTTCCTGAAGGCCGTTGGGGAAGGGTGGCGAGGTCCTGAAGGGCGGAGGAGGTGGGAAGGAGCGCCCCGCAGCCGGGCGGGAGGCGCCGTGTGGCGGGTATGGCTGTGGTATACCTGCCGGGGGCCCGCGCCCGCCTCGCCTTTCCCGTCAGCGACGCATAAAAAAGGGGGTTAAAAAAAAAAAAAGGCCATATACTGGCCGTAAACCTGACTGAAGATCCGTATCCATGTGCGGACTCAGTGCCGGAGTCGGTTAGGCCTTGGTGCTTTGCTCACTTTAACGCTGAGGGAGAGGGAGGCGGGAGTGGGTTGCCTGGGCTGAACTGGTGCCCCGTGGCTGTGGGGAGGCCGTGGCGTGGCGTGGCGTGGCGGGAGGGTGGCCTTCCTCTGCGCCAGGGTGTTGCTGGCACCAGCAGTTAACGCTATCCCACGTTGATACCCAGGCAGTTCCCGCTGAGGACCCCGTTTTGCTGGATCGATGGATGCGCAGGCATGACCGAGCGGTGGTCTTCGGCAGGTGAAGTGGCTGTAGCTACTTAGGTTTGCGGTTAATGACCAGAAGAAAGTTTGGGAGACAGAATTAGGAGAGCTGTGAATATGCGATTCCATCAATTGCAACTTTAATTGTAGAATTCACTGCAGGTTGAATGTGAAAACAGTAAATAATAGTAGAAAAGCGGTTCCATTTTTCAGATATACCAGTAAATTGTTCCCCTCTTCCATCTCTTAAAAAAATCCCTGAGATTTCCCTGATTGAAGAAAATTTCTTTGCTTTTTAGTAGTGGTTCTTTCTTATTTATTGAACTTTTCCTACCAGAAAGGAGTTATCAGGAAGGCACATGAAATCTTTTTGACAGGGACTTGTTAATTCATCCAAACGTTGTATATAAAGTTCTGTTTCTTTAAAAGTAAGCTGTTAGGAAATGTAGCAGCAAAACCTGTGAGGGATATGAATATTTCTGTAAAAGCCTGGGCCTTTTAAACAAAAGCTTGTCAGTTTACCAGGTGGAGGCAGAAATAATTTCTGCTGTGTTCTTTTATATCTATTGCTCTTCAAACAACTAGGGATGGCTAGAAAAGCTTATCCTACAGTCAAAGGAAAGAGAGACAGGGGAGGGGGGGGAAAATCACTGAAAGACGCTGATATCGGTGACCCCAGAGCAATGCAAAATCACGTGAGTTGTAATGGATTTACACTAGTGTGATGTTAATGTATGGCTCCCAGGGCATTTATTGACATATGTAGCATTGATGATGATAGTTACGCAGAGATTGTAAACTGGGCTATGACCAGTGTGTTTTAACTCATAGATACAGAGTATCATTTAAGATCAGTACAGGGACTCTGTACAAGCTCTACTAATGCACCATATGTGCTATAAAAATAAAAGGCTATTTTTTCTTACCTCTGGGAAATACATTACATCGTTTCTCATCAGAACATCTTTTTGTGTATTATATGTGCCCATTTGCTTCTAATCTCTACACTTTTTTTACTGTTCTTGAACTATGTAAAATAGTTGAGGTTCTTTTAAAGGTGAGAGCTGCTGTGTGGAAATGCATTCTGTCTTATTCATTTGTTATGAAAGACTGGCTGCTGTGGCACGCATGAAATAAGATGTGGAAAATCGATCTCTCTTCTGTCTCTCCCGGTGATAGCAAATAGTTGAGTTTTGACTGGCCTGACTGAGTCTAGATTCCCATTATTAATGAAAAAGCATGTCAAAGTTTCCAGTTCTCCTCTTGCTGTAATGACTCTGCAGCTGGGTGGCTGACACTGTAAAGCAGCTTTTCTCAGGAAACAAATCTGACTTGGAGACACAAAGGGCACAGATTTTCATGTGAAATGGGGCACTATTTTCATACAGCCACCTCTCTAAGAGTAATTGCATTTTGAATACTAGAGACAGAAGGCTATGCCAACTGGGACTCCACTAGCCCTGGGCTGTCACTGCGGTCTGTGTGTGTGCTTCACTGTTGTCCTGCGAGAGCTGGCTGCTGGGTGCTGTGAAAATCCTGAAGATATTCCAGCTACTGGCTGCTGATAGCTAGGTATGTGGCATAGGACTTTTTTTCACAGGCAATTTAGAGGAATAGTTTTTGTCAGAATAGCAGGACTACAGAAGAAGTAGTATTGACTGAGTTTTCACCTCTTCAGAAATATTCTAGTTTGGTTTTAAATCAGCTGCTTTAAGGAACAGCTGTTAATTATTTGCTCCTTGTATTGCCTTTACTGTTTCATCCTATGCAATCTCCTTGGGAGCAGCCAGCTCAGTGATGAGTGAATTCCCTAGTTTGCCCAAAACTTTTTTTAGCTGTTCTTTAAGATCCTTCAGCCCCTTTATCTATAGTGTCTACATTTAGTAAGACCTTGTTGTGTTACATGTTAATGCTAGCGACAAACCAGAGTATTCTTCAAAGCCAGAGGAGCTGCAGCACTGGAAGTTGAACAGGCATAGGAGTTTTGTTAGAAGAAGAGCAAGGAGATCTTTGTGAAAAAAGGATGTGAAAAGGGCAGGGCCAGGAAAGATAGAAATGTATATATGCTTGCACAATGCTGAGAATAGAGGGAAGTCAGAAGAACTGCTAGATAAAAGTGCCAGTGCCTTCACGCAGAGGCCATCAGCACCACTGCAGCTATTGACATGGATTATGCAAAACCTTGCTGTAAGCACTGATACTTTTACCGTACCTCTTACTATGACAAATCTCATTTCCCTTTTTCATTTCCCTCCTTATCCCTGGCCTGATCCCCATCTTGCTTCCTCTTTGTTATTCTCAGCTATGCAGGCTTATGATATGCGCCTCTTGCCAGACTTGCCATTGCTTCTTACATCCCTTCAATCCCCGTTGACGATTCATTTGTCCAAGGCCCTGTCTTCTGTCTCTTCTTTGCCTTTACAATTGATGGGTGAGCACTCTGGTTCTTTTTAGTTCCTGGTAGTCTGTTTTCCGTCTTCTTCACTTGACCAAAGCTGCTGTCCTCAAAATGGCTAATTGAATTTCCTCTCCAACATCATTGGCAGCCTGTTGAGTAAATCATGGGTTTTTTTTTTATTTTTCCTCTCAGGAGCCAGAAGTCCATTCTGTTCCCAGATAGGAAGCTTTTCCCCTAAGTGTCTCTCCTGTTGTCTCCCCCTACTACACTCCTGCTTCACCCAGGTATCATCTCTCTTGTCTCTCTCCATTCCTCCTTAGGTGTTCTGCTGTTTCAGGCTTGAAAAATCTTTCAGTTTCTCCCCGTGTATATATACCTTTATACCTTTCTGTTTATAAACCTCAATGCTAACATTCAGTTCTCTAAATAGACGTGTTCACAAACTGTTGCTATTAGAACAGGTGATCTCTCTTTATCGTAAACTTATGTTTTACAAAGGATTGTCAGAGCCTCAAGGTGGATTTCATGAAAATTATTTTATTCATTAGCCCTTTCAGAAATGGAACAGTTCCAGAAATGAGGCAGTAGTTCTCAACAGTGGATGCTTTTAGACCTTGGTCAGTGCACTGAGGTGTCTCACGTTAATGTATGTCTCAGTCTTTTCTACCAGCGTCCCCATGACTGATGCCACATAGGTCACAAGAATTGCGCTGGCATTGAATCCAGCATCTAGAGTGCCCAAGATAAGGCAAAGAACACTATATGCACTCTAGCAAGCAAATGCTTTCAAGGCACGTTCATAAGCTGCACAAGCATTTACCTTTAAACATACCAGATGTGTAGCCTAGCATTGTAAAACTAACAGATTCTTGTAAAAAGAGACTTAGTACTTTGTAACCCTGTGATCCCTCACTGAAAAGACTAATGTTAAAGCACTATGGAAGCTGGGACTCTTTCCAGAAAGAGAGGTGATGGACTTGCAGATAAGTTGGAGACCGCATGATGTCAACATGTTGGCCTCATGTTTAAAAAATAAAAAAAACCCAACCCTCCCCCGCCCTGCCCCAAGCAAAACAGAATCATGTATGTCAGAATCTTATGGACAGTGTGTTTCTCTAAGACAACATGCATGTTTCTCATGCCGATCAGGACTTTTAGGTGCTGTTGCACCTATTACTGCTACTGTAGAAAATTTTTGTGTCTACTTTAGTCTGAGTCAGACCTGAAGTTTCTTCATAGAGCTGGTACATTTTGCTACAAACATGCACATACCTGCCTTACTTTTAACTACATTTGGCAGGAAGTCTTTCTGTTTCAGCACCGTTTAAGGTGTTCAGCCGCTCGTCTGATGTGACATTTTCTTAGTCTATGGATGGTGGAAATTTCCATTTTTTTCTTATTAAAAGACACTGATGAAAATTACTGTTTTCTCCAGTACTGGGTGCTGTGGTTTTTTTTTCCTTAAAGTTAATATTGCCACTGAAAATATCACTGAGTACGTCATCATGCACAGAATTCATATTGCCAGCTCTGACTTCCCTGCTCGGCATTTTTGCTCTTTCTCCTTTTTTCCCCTGATGCTTAGCCTCACTTTATATTCTTTTTCAATTGCTCTCTTGTTTCTCCACTCCCTTGCAGATCACCCTGTGTGAAAGGGAACATGCTCTCTCCTGCAGCTTAGGTATGCACACCCCTTCCAATAGCAACCAGGTTCTGTACTGACTTGGACTTGGTCAGATGCAGGGCAGGCATCTTTGAGACCTTCTGATCTTGCCATATTTTCCATGTTTTTGTCCTTTTGCTGTATTTCTTCTCTCTTTTGCTATCCTCTTTGTAGATGGATCTCAAAGAGTGAAGAAAATACTTCTATTTGTTTTGTACACATGACAGCACTTTGGTTCATTATTATGGTTTCCTGGATGTTTGTCTCAGTTCTTCTCACAAAGTAGGAAGAAAGAAAATGCATTAGGATAACGTGGTCCTAGAATAACCAAAGCAAGCAGGGAACATTGGGTAGATGCAGTATCTTGAAAGAAAAGGGTTAATATTTCTATTGCATGTGTTGTGAGGTGACTCTATCTCTTTAAGTAAAAGCTTGCAAAAGCTTTAGAGTAAATGATGTTTTCAACATTGTTTGGTCTTTTATGATAGAGTTCATTTATGGAATGAGCTTTCTTGAACAAAGAGATGTGCCAGTGTGGCTTCTAGGAAGCTGAGTGACTCAGAAATCAGCCACTTCATCCGGTGGGTCATGTGAATGGCGTAATGAAAGGTTGATTTGTCTGAGTAGATGCAGTCACTTACTCATGTGGTAAGAAAGTCAGATCACTTGGTTACATTCCCTTTGGTTGAGGGAGTTTTGCAGTTTTGGAATTGGCTGTGATCCAAACCAGTTATGCTGGGGATTTATAGAGTTTGCCTTTGGAGGGCTCAACTCTTAATGCAGTTACCTGCATCTGTGCAGATCAGCAACCCTAAGTCAGGACATCTTGGTCTCCTGAAATCAGAGGAGCTGAGCTGGTTTGCCCTGTGGTTGTAAGTGTAGGTAGCTAGTATCACTAAAATGCAGTAGTATAACCTGTGTCTTTCCCCAGCATCAAGCAGGAGAAGCCACGCTGATGCAGACTGCAGCTCCTGGTGTGGAAAACCCATAGAAATGAGTTCGTTCCAGTAGCAGGTCACCTAGAAGAATCTGTGAGCTGGCAGGGCTCAGTCGTAACTTGTCAGGGGAGTGCTGGGGAGCATGTGGAAAGTTTGCTGGCACTGTAAACGTCTTGGGAAATTGTGAGAATTTTGTAGCAGCACAGCTGGCACCATTACAGCATTGCTGAAGAAGGGCTTTGCGGTTTGTTTTTATTAATATGACTGTAATCAGAATCTAAGAACATTCTTCCAAATATCCCTTGACCTGCTGAAGCAACAGTAGGTTTCACCTGTTACTGGAGGGTGCCAGTAATTTGTGTTAATCATGCAAATTCTCATTGTCTATGTGGAGGTTCAGTTGTGGTCTTGCAAAAAATCTGCTTTTTGCACAGGAAATTGTATGTGCAAGGTTTGTACCTAAATAGTACTTAAATAAACTTATTGTTGAATTCTAATTACAATATAACTTCATGCCTGCTATATGGTATATTAACTGCAATAAAAAAAACCCCCACACCTTTAGTAATACAATAGAGAGCCATCTGATCCTGATTCCTACTGCTTTCTTTTTTTTTTTTAAAGAAAAATGGGAATAAATGGCCATCTAAAAATAGCACCCAAGTGCTGGTGTAGAGAATGAGGGCACACATGGTATATATATTTGTAGACAAGGAGATAACACTCATGCTAAAGAGTATGGTTTCTAAACAACATCTCTGCAGCAATGAGAAGGTTTCCTGAGCCCATAGCTGTCTGAGTTAATGATCATGTTGTGTCTCTAGGTGTACATATAGGGGCTGAGGTCAGGCATTCAAGCCTAAGTGTTTGCACAGGTTTTAAATTGATATCTTCATTACAAGCTGTGTGCAATCTCTTGCTTTTATGAAGATAGAGGTGGGTTGGATGCCCAATGCAGTAATGAGTATGAATTTTGATCCTGTCTTCCAGGCCTAGTTCATCATATGGGGAAAGAATCTGCGAATTCAGTTACTCTGTGCAATTCCTGCTCAAGGAGAGGTCCAGATTTTTTGTGTGAATCACCAGAGATGGGATCTTGTATATTTACAATCACTTATTTCAGTCCTTTCTGTAACGTTATTTTTCAGATTCTGAAAAACTGTATTTTTAACTTCCATGGTTACTCACTTGAATTTGATAAGATTAACCAAATTAAGCAAATGCAATGATATTTTCACCGTTTTACACGCTCTCTGAACCAGTAGCTTTAGGAGGTGTGAAGTGTGCTGTGCCCTTAAGCGGTGTATTAGCTCTGAAATCTACAGCAGCATTTTCACTGTTAGCATCATTTTACTCTTGGCTATCTTAACAGAAACATCTGATCAGTGGTTTTCCCACAGTCTCACTACTGCCTCTCAAACCTTGTGCCCTGAAGCTAAACGCTTTTTCCTAGTTTAGCTAAAACTGTCTCAGAGTTCACAAGGCCTCGCTTACAGGGACAGTTATCATATTGGCAACACTTTATACAGGGTCTGTTGTTGTAACAAAGAAAAAACAAAGTGAATTGCTACTATAAATTAATTCCTCCTACAAAATTAATTGGTATGAACTATAATTTTATTTCATTTATTTCCTTGTCCAGCTATGTTTGGACAGATGCCCTGCTTTGTCTATTGAAACATGAAAAGCTAATAAAAAGTATTAAATTATGCACTAAGAACAGGCAGTTAATAAAGCAGATGCCAGTGGTGTTATTTGAGGCAAGCTACAGTAAAGCTGTGGTATTAGAGGGGAGACTGCATGCAGCAGATAATTTTTTTCAGATAATGTTTTCCAGAACAAATAACTGGAAGTACCTGAGGAAGAAATCAGAAATTTCTCTTAATAAAGTTGGCCATGATATTACACAGAGGTTGAAAGTATTCTTTGATGGCTAATTGAAGGATGTATCTGTATAGGATGAGATTTTAAATTGAGGTTCTATACAATTACTTTTTACAGGCTTGGTAATGTGAAGGACAGATTGCCTGTTTCCTCAAAGTTAACTCCAAGCTGACTTCTCACTTCAAATGGACAGTTTGTCAAAGATGAGGCTAGGTGGAGCAGCTTCTTGCTATCTCAACTATGGAAGGCCAACTTTGTGCTAACGTGGAGATTTCTGTGAAAAAGCCTCCAGGAGCAAGTCCTCCATCCTTCATTGCTTTGTTGAAGGTATACCGAGAACTTCTGGTCACTAGAATCCGAAATACGCAGTGTTTGATTGACAACTTGATTAAGAATGACTACTTCTCCACTGAAGATGCAGAGATTGTTGTCCAATTTCCAACTCAAGCAGATAAGGTATTCTTTTTATTTCACTAGCCAGCATAAGCATTTTGTTGCTTTCAATTTTCCACTGGGTTTTATGGGCTTACCTGGCAATTTTACGTCTAATGTCTTTTCTAGTCTTTGTCATTTTGGAGTTTCCCCACCCTGTTCCTTCTGGACAAGTGTCTCCAGCACATCTCTTTCCAGCATGGCTGGCACTGCTTGTAACGCCTGTTGGCAGCTGTAAGAACGAGCAGGGTGGTAATTGCCGTTCTGTCCCCGCAGCTGCAGCTTTGTCCTCTGATAAGGAGATGACCACAGTGGCTGTTAGAGTGCAGCTTGCTACATGCAAACCTTCATTATTGTGCAGAGTATTGCAATGAAAATCTACTTTAGGATGCTGTGGGACAAATCATCCTGCTGTAGAGGGGGAGAGACAGAAACTAAATATTATTTTAGCAGTTAATGATTGTGTGTTGTCCATATGCACACCTTCCCTTCTCTTTAAAGACCTATGTACATTGTAAATGTTTGTATGGAAAATGGATATATCCTGACATATTTGGGTTTTTGATTCATCTCTGGGCACCAGTAGCAAAAATTATTTCCTGGTCTTTTGGTGGGAGAAAAGTATCACATGTACACAGTTGCTCTTTGCATCATGACTTAAAGCAAACTCCTGATCTGTTTTCCTGACCAACCAGTCATGCAGCTTCAGAACAGTGTCACAGTTAGAGGCAGGCAAACCATAAAACATTCAGAGACCTTGAACTTCACTAACAGTGCAGATTTTCATAAAACAGTAATTCTTGCTGGCAAGTTGAAATGGTAACACAGTGCTTGCTCTGTGCATAGGGTCAAAGCTGAATAAATGCACTCTGTATGATCATCTCCATTTCTTATTGTTTAGCATAATATACGTGATTGTTGTAACAAAGCTGAGGGGGAGGCAGTGCATCAAGAGTCTAAGCAGAGACAGAGAGCAGGCCACAACAGTAGTGAAGTGGACTCTGTGGGAGCTTCTCTGGAAGGCATAAAATTGCTTTTTAGAGCATACAAATTGTCAAAAAATACCACGCTTTTGCTGTGCTGTATGTACCTCACCCTGGTTTAAGCTCACAAGAGGCCACATTCTGTAGAAACCTTTGTTTGGTTTAGAACTGAATTCTTCATTCATTTACAGCAAGAAGAGGATCCAGACATTCAAAATGGGCCTCCAAATGATTGCTCTGTCCTGCAGAGCGTTTTGTACTAGGGTTGCCCTGTACTGGTTGCACAGAGGTCAGATTCTGCCTTGCTTTTAGAGGTAACACTTAGTCTTGAACTGCACCAGCCACTGCCTGGTAGCCATTAGTTTTAGTAACAGTTGCAGGCAAGAGTCCATTGTACAGAGAGAGCCTGCAGAACTGAGTTGCTCTGTTAAAAGGAAGAGTTGTAGGTTTTTGGAACTGCATTAAGATCCAGGAAGAGATTCTGCCTACCCCACTCTGGATCTGGCTGGATCCTGAGGTAAATCTAAATGTGACTGGAATATTTACAAACCAGAGGGTGAATTTAGGGCACTGAGAAACCACCCTTTTCTTTTATATTTTAACCAGCATGGGATTTAAAATATACTACCTTGCCAGGCTGAGGAAATCCTTTAGGTTCCCTATTGAGGAGCTGTATTTCTCCATTTTGTTTCTGGTTAGCGTACGATTTAGCTACAAGTTCAGACCTTAACTTGCAGAGCCAACTTTCTTGCAACATCCAAATACAAAGAGAAAGTCAGTTTTGTGATGGTTCAAATTCAGAGCTAGATTTTGAATTCAAGTTTTTGAAGCACCAGTTTTGATTTTGGTGCCCTGTTCCAGTCCAAAAAGGCTCCTAAAGCAGTCTGCAAGTGTAACTGTGGTAAAATGTTGTGCATCGATGATCTTTCACGTGGTGTTTTTTCAGGTTCGCAAAATTCTAGACTTGGTTCAGAGCAAGGGAGAAGAAGTCTCAGAATATTTCATCCGTGTCCTGCAGAAAGTCACTGATGCTTACTATGAACTTCAACCTTGGCTGGATGAAATAGGTTATGAGCCTTCAGAGAATATTTGTAGTAAACCTGTGGTAAATACAGATCCAGGTAAGGTCATGCATCTATATCCCTTCCCTTAGAACTACCCTGCTATGTAGGAAGCTCTAACCAGGTGATGTGAGAGTAACAGAGTCTAGGCAGGCACAGCCAGGGAAAATAAATGTGCACGTGCTGCACTTGCTAGCAGTGGTAGCCAGATAATTAAAAGGCACACTGTATAACACAACAGTCATGTTGATATATTACATCCTGTTTTGCTAACGTCAAGCTCTTTCTGCGTTTGTTTGTGGATATGTAGCATAATGGCATAACCACCTTGTGCCAGCTATAGTATTTTCTAGGCCTCTGCTACAATTTATTAGCAACACTGTGATGTTTTGGCAATGGAATAGCCAGTATTTCATGATGAGGACAGTCAAGCAATGAGGCAGGTTGCCCAGAGAGGCTGTGCAGTTTCCATACTTGGAGGTTTTCAAGATCCAACTAGATAAAGCCCCGAGTAACCTCATCTGATCTCATAAATGACCCCGTTCTGAGTAGGAGGTTGGACTAGAGACCTTTTGAAGTCCCTTCCAACCTGAATTATTCTAGATGCTAAATGATGAGTTATACCAAAAGTCAAAGTATTGCAGAAATAAATGTTTTCCTCCTGAGAGGTTTTTTCATACCGTATAAATACAAGAATTACTTTGCCCCCATCTGAAGTGAAGTTTCTCTTGCAATAAAAACACAAGCCAACATTGCACAATAACTGAGACTCTTTTTTTTTTGTCACCTTAAAAAAAAATCTGTTGAGGTGCCTGGCACCCAGTTTCTAAAATGCATGCCTTCTATTTACAATAATAAAAATTACCAAACAGGTTAGGAAAGAATAACCACTTACCTGATAGAAATTGCAGGTAGAATATAAATATAGTGAAAAGGCAGATGCCAAAGCTAATCAGTGACCACCAGCCCCTGCCTTTGCAGAGAGTAAAATAGTCTTTAACAAAAGGTCAGGGGCTTGGCTTTGAGTCTCAGCTGAAAGATAGCAGCCCCTTAAAGCAATGCAGTGTCAGTACTGGCTTTCAGGAAATGGTGGCCCATATGTTACCTCTTTCATTAGCACCTGAATTCCCCAGGAGAGTGATGATGGCAGCACAAATAAACAGAAGTAATCTGCCAAGGAACCAGTTTTACATAAGAATTTTTTTAGTTTATTACCCCCTCTCAGTTCCCAAAGAGGTGGGTCATCGTATACATAGGCTTTTTAATAATAGTCTTTTTAATAATAGTTCACTGCCTTTTTAGTTAGCAGGTATTGCCAGAAGCTCAGATATGAACTGGGACGGGACTCCAAGTTTGTTACATCATACGCTCAGAGGGAAGAGATGCTGCTTGAAGAAATCTACTCTGACAGTATTATGGAGCTGGTCAGTTTTACCAATGAGAGTCTAGGCAAAGTGTGCCAATTAGAAGCCCTTTTTGATGATGCAGTTGGGCTAATTAATGAAGATGGAGAGACTATTTATGTCTTTGGTGATGCAGGAATTGGAAAATCCATCTTGCTACAAAAGATACAAAGCCTTTGGGCCAGAAAAGAATTGGACATAGGGGCCAAATTTTTCTTCCGTTTCCGATGTAGGATGTTTAGTTGCTTTAAGGAAGATGAAGCCATATGTTTGAAAGACCTACTCTTCAAATATAATTGCTACCCAGACCAGGACCCCACAGAGGTGTTCCGTCACATCTTGCAATTCCCTCATACAGTTCTTTTCACATTTGATGGCTTCGATGAGATCTATTCCAACTTTGATCTCAATAGTGTTCCTGAGATGTGTTCACCCAATGAACCCATCCACCCCCTGGTGCTGCTGGTAAGCCTTCTCAGAGGAAAGCTTCTTAAGGGATCCAAGAAAATTCTTACAGCGAGGACAGGAACTGAGATCCAAAGAAACATCATTAGAAAGAAAGTGTTGCTCCGTGGTTTCTCCAACAATAACCTGAAGGAATACACAGCCATGTTTTTCAAAGATGAGGGGCAACGAACACTGGTATTGAACCAGTTGGAAGCTAACCCCAATCTCTGCAGTTTGTGTTCAGTGCCTTTATTTTGTTGGATTATCTTTAAATGCTATGAACACTTCCATTCCATGTGTGACAGCCACGAGCTTCCAGACTGTTCTGTTACATTGACAGATGTATTTTTGCTCATGATTGAAGTCCATCTGAACCGCTCTCTGAAGACAAGTTTGCTGAAGAACAACAGCAGGAGCCAAGCAGAGATGTTCAAATCAAGAAAGGAAACTCTTCTAGCTTTGGGTAAAATGGCATACAAAGGGATGGAGAACTCTTTCTTTATCTTCGAGCAGGAGGAGGTCTCATCAGCGAACATCTCTGAAGAAGATTTGCAATTGGGCTTTCTCAGGACAGTTAAAGGTTACAGTGGCTGTGACAATCAGTCCACTTATGAGTTCTTGCACTTAACCCTTCAGTCTTTTTTCACAGCTTTGTTCCTGGTTATTGAAGAGAAAGTGGGTGCCAAGGAGTTACTTCAGTTTTTCAATGAATGTTCTTCCACTGAGACTGCCCAGCATACTTGCCTTCGTATTCCTTGGTTGAAGAAACAACTAGCAGGGGAGGATCCTTTCCGAAATAATGAGCACTTTCATTTTACCAACCTGTTTCTTTGTGGCCTGCTTTCTAGATCCAAGCAGAAGCTCTTCAGACATTTAGTTTTGCCTGCAGTCATTAAAAGGAAGAGAAAGACGCTCATCACATACCTTGGGGAGAGCATGAGATCCCACCTGAAAGGCCTCACTCGCTCCAGGCTTCCAAAGTACAATCAGATCCAGGTCCAGCCCAACTTTGTTTGGATGCTGAGGTGCCTTTACGAGACTCAGAGTGAGAAAGTGGGGAAACTGGCTGCCAAACACATGCATGCCAATTACATCAAGCTGACATACTGCAATGCCTACTCTGCTGACTGCAGTGCTATTTCCTTTGTTGTGCATCACTTTCAAAAGCGCCTGGCTCTGGATTTGGACAACAACAACATCAATGACTATGGAGTAAAACAGCTGCTACCTTGTTTCAGCAAGCTTGCAGTGATCAGGTAGGAGTCTGTGCAAGCAGGTCTTTGCTTATCCTTGGTTTATTCCACAAAGTGCTGGGCTGGAGGAATTGATCTTGACAGTGGAGAAAGACCAGGGTTCTTACTGCTGCTGGAAATTAGTTTCAGATCTTCTGAAATCTTTGTTCAGCCAGTCACAGGAGCAGGGACAAGCTGTGAATTTGGAAACCCAAATGGAAAGGGCGATAAGTCCTTAGAAGCCAGGACTGTTTTAAACCTGTGGGTTTAGTTAGCTCCATCTCAAACTGTTTTGTCTCAAAAGAGGATTTTTATGGGAGAAAGTGCTTAAGGGAAAAGAAAGGAAACAGAATTGCTTCCTCCATTATCTGAAGATTGCCTGAGCCTATCTCTGCCCTTGGTCATAAGGGGTAAGAGAGGATCTACTATTCACAATAACCTTTGATCAAAAGCTCTGAATTTCTTGCTTTTACATCCTGCCAAGATGTCTGGCTTTCACAGAACAAAAGCTAACATGTAATACTCCATGACAGGATGTAGTTGAAGTCTTTAGATGTGGTGTTTCCCTGAGGTGATCTGGAGGGAGGACACGGCTTGGTGTGATCAGGGAGAACTAACTCCACCTCTAACACCACAGGCCAGATTGTTCCACCTCCAGTCCTTTGAGGTTGTGCCATGTAGCTATACCTTATTTGTCCAAACATTAGGTGTAGAAAACGAGGAACTTCAAATATACCTTTTTTAAAGCTTCTTCAGCCTCATGAGAATATTTTTTAATTCTTCCTGGTTGGCTGTGTTCTACCTTGTTTTCCTCTAGGACTAAATCAAAGCAAGTGACACTTGTTTTCTCCAGTTAGTTGCAAATCAACTGACCTCCCAAGAGAAAGCAATAAGGAAACTTGGGGGGAAATGTATAAGTATGTAAGACAAAACAAAGAAGAAAAGGACAGACTTTCATTCTTTATCCCTGTCATATGATCATGCCATACACAGTGTGATCTTAACACCATCCCCAGCACCAAAACGGTCTGTTAGGTTGTCTTTTTGTCTTTATGGCTCTTCTGATGTTAGGATTTTGATTTCTAAGGACCAATTTCTGCAGGTCAGGAAATGTTGTTTCTAACAGCTTAACCATCCCTTTCAAAGAAGTAGACTGTTCTGATCTGTAGAAATGGGCTCTGATTTCTTCTATGTGCTAGTGCATTCCAAAGTGACCAAGTTACTAACTAGCAAGAGCCAGGGAGGCTGTTGGTGATAAGGGACTCTCAGCAGTGAATGTTCAGCTTCAGAGTTTGTGCAGAAACTAAAGCTGGTCAAAATGTTTTCACGGGGACACCTTTACCCAGAAAATGTGATTCATCAGAATTGGAATGCTTCATGGGAACCTGTCCATTTAGGCAAGGTGAAAAAGCTTGAGAAGTTAAAAAAAAAAAAAAAACTGTGAAAAAAAGTATTTTTATTCTGTGAATGACTGGCGTTGATTTGTTTCGTGTCTAGTTGGGACAATAAAATTAGAAACATCTAGCACGCCCATGGGACTGCAGTTCTGTTTCCTGGCCAGGGCTTTTCACAACCTTTATTCAGCGGAGCCTGAATGTGTTGTGACTTTCAAGATGCCTGGCTTTCACTAGGTACTGAGAGAGAAGGATGCAAGAAGAGTAGTTTGGAAAGCTTGCTTTTGCTAGGGTGTCAAGTAGAATTTATTCCTGCAATCACAGTAAGCGCAGGAGGAGGATGAGGTGTTTGTGTCTGGTTTCTGACTTACTACATTTTATTGTTTTCAGTTCTATGGACAGCTTTCAGAGCATTACCTTGGAGATTTGGGGCTTCTTGTTTTTGGTTGTTTTTGAAGTGAGCCATATGAAACTGAGCTCACATTTCCCTTAATGGCTTTTAATATGTGGCATAAGGACCTGTTAAAATATCAGAGGAAAATGCATAGCCCTCCAGTCATTCATTAACTCATGGGTGATGAACACTTGTAATCTGTATTGATTCAAACTTTCTTTTCTTTCCCTTCCTTCCAGGCTCAGTGTAAATCAGGTCACAGATCACGGAGTAAGGATCTTGTATGAAGAACTCTCCAAGTACCAAATTGTGACTTTCTTGGGGTATGTACCAATTGGGAGCAAAATACTAGATATTGATACTAGAAAACAAAACTGCAATGCTGACACAGCAGTACTGACACAGCAAAGGTGGGGTGGAAACCACGGTTACCTCCTCATTTACTGAACAGAAGCAAAGCAGCATTTTGTGTCAGCAATGATTCAGCTGCCATCCTGTAACAGTTCACTGGGAGAAGGACTACAGGTTCCTCTCCCATTGCACTGCCTCACAGGGTGGCCTCCACTGACATCAAGCCCTTCTATAACAGAGTGCAGACCACTGTCAGGTTACTGAACTGTGTAGGCATGCTAGTTTTACACCTAAAGCCTTCTGCTAGCTGTGGAGCGGGGAGAGAGTGTGAGCAACATCATGTGTGCTCTATATATATTGTTTTCTCTGCTGTAAACTCCTCTATTTCAGCTATGCAAAGCAGATACAGCTTGGTAGAGACTAGTATCAGAAATACAGTTTCAAGTGTCATGTTCGTGGTACCAATTTCTTTAAGACCTTAATTAGTTCTTAATCAAGTTGAAGCTGGAAGGCATGTTAGCTCTGACTTCCTGCTCTTGGTTAAGTAGCTACATAAAAATGACTTTTTGAGAAGTGAACGTGAATACTAAGAATTTCCTCCTTCCTCCAGTGCCCTAATGTAAGTATATCTGCTCAGGTATCTGATCTTCAGTAATATTTGCAAGGGGATTTTATGACTTTTAAAAGATCAAAAATATGTTCTTTTGATGTTTTCTCTTCTGACTTCTCTTCTGGCAATATTATTTCTGTACTAACACAGGAATAAAGGGAAGCTTTGTTTGCTTGGGGAGACCATTTATTAAAAAAATCATATAAATATTTTCCCATGATTTACAGTCTGGTCTCCTTGCATTTTATATCTAGCCCTTCACAATATGAATTGTATATCAAAATAGAAATACAAGCAACTGTGAATATGTACAAAGCCATACAAAAAAGATAGATGCTGCATGTGCATTATAAAACATTCAGGTTGTAAATATTAAAGTAACAGCAGGAATAACCTATTTTTACCAATGTGATTTTTCTTTAAGCTTATACAACAATCAAATCACTGACGTTGGAGCCAAATATGTTGCAAAACTAATTGAAGAGTGTTCAAGCCTTGAATATGTTAAGTATGTTGGACTTTTTTTTTCCTTTCTACAGCATGCTAATTAAGGTAAAGCAACTTGAAACAGGAGGGAGAGCGGAAAGAAAGACAAAAATTATGTTTCAAATAAAATATAACTTAGTTGGCAGTTGTATATTCTTTTACAGCAGTCTAGCAGTGAATGGCAGCAAGTGAAACTCTTGAATCCATAGTCTTTACTGGAATATAGTAGTAAGCAAAAGGAGAGCATGAGACCTGAAATCCAGTCTCAGCACCTGAGTGAGGCTTAAGTGGTGCATGAACCTTGCTGCCCCTTGCAAGAGGCGAATTCACCTGGATTTAGTACCAAGCTTCTTTGTATCTTTGGGGCCATTGGAGTCAGGCTGTGCTGATGTCATACCTCAACTCTGTAATTCCCCAAATCCACTTGGTGAGTTGTTCCCTTTAATTCCTGGAACTTGCCCAGAGAAGAGTGCCTGGCCATGCACCACACTGGTTTGACATAAAGGTAGATCATTAACCAGTGGTTTAATTGTGACCATAGCAGAAAATAGAAGTAACTACAGCAATGTCAGCTGCTGGTATGAATGTAGCAACCCGCAGCCAGGGACTTTTGGGTTATAGTCCTTGTTCTACCACTAACTTGGTCTGAAACCCCACATTAGCCACATCCTTCCCACTTGAAATATTTGCAGAGCTGTGAAACCCAAGAGCACTCTGGTTCTTTCACTGCTTTGACACAGTGCTTTGCTTATTTAATCTAGCTTTCACAAAAAAACCTGTTGGAAGATGGTTACTTTCAGGCTGCATAGTAACCCCAGAGATTATTTTGAGATAGAGTGCATATTCATGTGCCTGGAGTCAGTCAAACAAGCCAGTTTTACTTTATGTAGATGTAGTGGGTTGAGGGGTTTTTGATTTTGGTTTGTTCTTTACACCAATGTATATGCAATTGAGACTTACCTCTTCCTTGAACTCCAGCCATTTGATATCTCTACATAGGCCAAAAAAAGAAAAGGTCTTCTGTAGAGTGCCAGCCAGAGACACTCACTGCCTCACTGACCTATGCCACTACCTATAGCCTATGCTCAGAACAGAAAGACTTGAAATTATTACAATATGTGCTTATCAGCTGCAGTCTCCTCTGGAGCCACGCAACCCAGAAATATTCTGTTCCCTGTGGCATCATGAAACATGCTGCATGTAATTCATGTACTCTGTAGCAACTGCTGATATTGTGAACTATATTAAAAACTAGGCAGGGGTCCCTGTCTTGAGGATCAGTTCCCAAAGCTCATATCTACATACTGAGCACCAAAACCAAGACTCTACAGTAATACTTCTGATTCGGAGGGCTGACATGCAAAATATGTAAAAGACAACATAAAATGATGTCTTTTAACCAAAGGTCAAATGCCTGCAGTATTTTTTTTTACTCTAGGTTAATCTTTGATAACTGTAGCTAGCCTCCGGAGTTAATTAGCCTTAAATACTTGTATTGCTTTCTGAGTTGGTGTTCTAAGAGCTGTACTGTTGTAAGTGATGTACTTTATCCATTCATGTATTTTGTGCAGAATAGGAGCAAACAAAATAACGAGCGAAGGAGGGAAGTGCCTTGCCCAGGCCATCCAGAAGAGCAAGACAATGTTTGAAATTGGGTAAGTTCCATGCTAAGGAGCAGAGCTCAGGACTTGGTCTTGTCAAAGCATCTGTAAATCCCTTAGGATTCCTTCTTTCATTCTTACCTTCTTTCCTTCTGCCATTCGTCCCCACAGTGGCATTAGAACAAACTGGTGCAGAAGCATAGCCACAATATCCATTCAGAGGGAAAAGAGGGCTGCTTTATTGTTCTCCAGGTCACAGAATGTTTGTTTTGGGTTTTTTTCCCCTGTTCTGACAGAACCTTAAAGGAGAGACAAACTAACAAGAGGACAGTATGTAAAGATAGCCACTTTCCTTGCAGCAACACAGCTGTTCTAGAGATATTTGGTAATTTTTAAAAGTCTGGGTAGTTTTATGACTATCGGCAATGTACCTAGCTATTGCGCATCATTGTTACAATTGTCAAACTTTCTGCATCAAGTCCTGATAAAGCTGGGAGAGTAGGGAATTCCTGTGATCCTTCTCTCTAGTTTGTCCCAAACCAGAGAGTCTGCTATTATTGGAGAGAGGTCTGAATGTACTGTAAACCTTTAATCCCTGTCCTCTTTCTCAGGAGAGATGCTAGACTTGAGGGTTTGATTTTTTTTTTTTTTTTTTCCCTTCTGGGAAATCCCAGTTTCTCTTTCCACTCTACAGGAGAACATTTTTCTCAGAATCTCATACTCAAATACATGGAATTAAAACCTCTGTTTGGCCATTGTGAATATCACAATAACCCTGAAATATGAAAATCAGACTTGAACAATCAGATTTTTGGCCTTTAATTTTGTTGTTCTACAACATTTCACAAGTATAGTCAACAGCATGCACGCTTCCATTGTCATATAGCCAGGTCTGCTGTGCTGTACTTGCTGTAATTTCAGTGAAGGACTCCTGTTTTCTCCTGTGGAGGAAATAATCACTCCAAATGGATTTAGGATAGCTTGGAGAGAAATGTTTAAACAGATATATTCAGCATTTACATAACAAACTGCATTGGAACTGAAGGACAAGGAAATTCTAGGGAACTTACTGGAAGTGGATGTGTTTAGATACCACAAAGCTCAATTGATTTTAAAAGAGCTGCCAACTAATTACCCATCAAGCTGAGTGTGGCTCTGAGTCATCAAGCCATGATCCTTGTAAAAAAACACTTATACCTCAGCAGAGGCGCTTTCAAGCCTCATAATATAGGGTGAATTTTCAAAGTGGTTGGTCTGCATAGAAAAGATTTGACCAGATACTTCTATTAAATGTTGATTAAATCTCTGCAGCATTGCCTTCTCTTAACCCTTTGTGTACCAAGGGTTGTTTTGCCATTGGAAATACTATTCCTTACAAATGTGTGGAAGAGCCCAGGGTTATAATGTCCCTGTGAGATTTTGATCTTTCTCTTGACAGACGGAGAGAGAGGAGATACCACTTGTGTGTAACACTAAAGGAATTGTAACCGTTTTCCCAGACTACTCTGAAGGAGAGGGGGAGCTTGTAGAGCAGTTCACTTCAGAAGGTCACCTATTTGGGTGTGTGTCCCTGTGCAGTTGTGTGTCTGGGGAGTCTTTCCCAAGACCTGTACTTTGCACCGTGTAAACTGCAGCAGGGGTATGGGGAGGAAATGCTGAGCAGGGAAACGATAGGATTTAGGACTTGGTGTATTTCTCACGGCAGCTCACTGTACAGGACCACAAGACTCCTTTACCCCATAAGGGTACAAGGCTGTGGAGGGTTTGCCCAGCGCAGCAAGGTGATCCCAAAAGCACTCCTGCTGCAGCAGGCTGTCTCCTAGAGCTGCTTCTGTGCTCTGGCCTTAGGGTACTGGTGAGTCAGCAGAGGCTGGTGGTGTGGTGTGCAGGGAGTGGAACGTGCCTGGCTCAGCTCAGTGGGGAGGGTACCTGCCAGGTTTCTCACAAGCCTGAAAGACTGTGAAGTAATCAGGGGGAGAAGGGAGGGAAGAGAAAAAGGGAGAATGCAGTGCCGAGGGGCAGTAGGGCAGCGCACCTGATATCTCCTGGTTTCCTCTCTTCACCAGGATGTGGGGTAATCAAGTTGGAGACGAAGGAGCAAAGGCGTTTGCAGAGGCCCTGAGGAACCACCCCAGGTTAACAAACGTGAGGTAAAACACCAGCGGAGCCAGGCAGCTCAGCGTAGTGCTGGCTTTCCCATTGCGCTTTGAAGTGATGACTCTTCCCACTAAGCGTTGGCTTGGAACGCCATCTGATATTGCAGCCTTTGCTGTGTAACCAACAGGCTCCTGGTGCAAGCAAGAGGACAGATTGAATCAAAAAGCCCTGTGCAGCCATTAAGCAAGTTAAAAATATTGCAGGGCTGGCATCCTTTCCTCTGCACCTCCTCCCCTCATGCTGCACAGAGTTACTGGCATTTGTGAAAGCACATGGTCAGTGGGTGCCATTTTGATCTGGGAGCATTAGCAGAAGGGTGCACCAGCTGTCACAGAATCAGGCTCCCAGTGAGCTCAGCGTTAACAGTTTCTGTGGCAAAGGTACAACAGCTTTTACCAAAGTAATTATTAGGTGATAAACTGTTTGGGTAGGGACTGGGGCATTCTTAAATTCAGGCTCATCCTGTACTCCGGTGGAGCTATGACACCACACATTCAGTGCTAATGAGATGTAGTTCTCACTGGAGTTCAGTGATTCATCTCAAATGAGCCTTCTGGAAGCCCTCGCATGGGTGAAGCTAGTACCACAGTAGGGGGAGAAGCCAGCAGTGTAAAACAGCCCATCCCCTGCCAGACTTTCAAATGCTGGCTAGGGATTTAAAGATGCATATTGTGGCAGCCACTGCTGTTTTGGAGTCCCTTCACACAGCTGGAGCACTGGGTTCATGGTGATCCTTTCCATTTGTCTCCCAGTTCCACTGGCCTCCACGGTGAAGGAGCAGACAAGGCTCCTTGGTTTCCCCACAAGGTGGCACATGGCACTAGTTTCTTTAGAAATATGGTACTCGGGGAGTTTGGGGATCTCTGGAGAGCTTATTGCTGCCACTTCAGATCCAGGGATTTCAGAGCTGGTGCCTTGTCCTCCTTTCTGCGAGCGGATAGCTGGGCTTAAAAAATTAAAAGCTGAACAGGTGCAGTGACCTAGATATATTTAAACTTAAAAGCTATCTGAAATAGCCATCTTCCCATAATTGCAGAATCTATCCAGACGCATCAGACTTGAAAGAAAACATTTTGAACCTGAATCAGAGCTGGGTTGCACTTGGGATTCTCAGACGGGAACAAATATGCTGATTAATGTGCTTGCAAAAATAAGGAGGAGTAACTGCGCTGGCTAGGGCTAGGTTTTGCTGGCACCTGTGCAGGGTGAATCTTCTGCTCTGCAGTGTACTTGCACTTGGGTTCGTTTCTTATCTTCCACTGGTTAATCTCACTTCATGATTTGAATTCATAGTTAGCACCAGTGGTAGCTTTATGCGAAGATTAAGGGAAGATAGTCCCTACTACATCAGTTTACTTCAGCATATTTGCCATTTTTAGGCCCAGTCATGACGGACTGAGAAAATCTAGTTTCAGCTGAAACTAGGAGGGACTCGTGCTAACACATATTTGTGCCATTGCCCTACTTGATCCCCCTTTCTACATTTTTTTCGAGACCTTGTATTATTTTCAGGCTCTGGCCTGGCTTTTGAGGGGGGAAATGCTTTTTGATCTCTCAAAGCCTGGAGCCTAACTTTTAACTGGATGATTTTGCCAATGTCTATTCAAAGAATGAAGGGCAGACTAAGAAATGTTTGTGGTTTGTAATGGAAAGCATGCATTTACAAGCTCATCTCTCCATACACAACAGAAGGTGCTGTGTTTGGAAGAAGAATGAGGTATTCAGGCATCTGAAGGTCTTAAAGGACAAAGTGCCCAGTTTGTACAGGGAGTTGGGATGAGAAATGCATGTAAAAACCTGTGTACTACTAAGTACAACTCTTTGTCCTTGTTAAAAGCCTTGGCTCTAAAATCACTGGGTGCAACTCTGCTGTCAGTCCCAAGAGTACAACTCACTGACAGCAAACCTTATGGCCTGTATGACAGACCTGCACTCAGGCTGCAGCCTGTGAACTGTTCTCACTTGTAAAAGTCATAAGGACTTACTGGTTTTCAAAGTACGTGAGCCTTTGAAACACCCAAATGCTGCCCTGTACAACGGGGAAACAGATCATCCACGATATTCATTAATTAGTATTTGGCAGTGGAAGAGACAAGTGATGCTGGCTCTTTCTTACACCTTTGTATCTTTACTTCACAGTCTCGCATTCAACGGCATCACGACAGAGGGAGGCAAAAGTATAGCTGAAGCTATGCAACACAACAACTCTGTGAAAATATTCTGGTAATTGACATTCTGGTAATACTTCTCAGCCTCTTCTTTCTCCAGAGAAAGCTGCGGCCTAATTTTCTTTCTTCCAATCCCATTGCCTCCTCCTACTCCCCCCCTCCTTTCCTCCCTCCCCCCATCCCCTATGCTTTCACTACCAGCAAGCTGTAAGGTGTATCCCTCTGGAAGAATGTGGACATGAGTCATGGATCAGCAGCACGTGTCCTTTAGGACAACATTCCAATGCCCCAATGTCATGCTTTGCTCTGCTCCCTCCATCTTGCTTTCCCCATCTTCTCTCACTTCCATCATCTGAAGTCAAGTTCTTTGTCCTCAGTTTTTGCACCTCCTCAGTGTTGTCTCTCCCTCTCTACCTTTTTCCACCACACCTCATCCACCTTTGCGATGCTAAAACATCATGAGAAAGTATCATTAGAACATTGCTCTGAGAAATAAAGATCTGATACTCTTGTCTCTTTTACCTCCAGGGCTTCAGTATCTCTTTGTGCCCAGCCTTTAGAAATTGCTCAGGGCAGGAACAGCACATCCCCCTTTGGCTGTCTAAAGCTAAGTCACAGACAAGCTGGAAAAACAGGGGGCTGAAAAATAATGATAACACCCTAAGTGAACGTTTCTTCTCCCACTTAGGTTGACTAAAAATGAGCTGGATGATGAGGCAGCAATGAGTTTTGCAGAGATGCTGAAGGTCAACAAGAAACTGGTGCATTTATGGTGAGTTACATTCCACAGAGGCACAGGCTCTTTGGCAGTCACTGCATTAAAGCTTCACCTTCCAAGTCTATGTAGGTCACAGTAAGCTTTCTGTGCATGGTCTGGATGCAGCTGACTAGTTGTAGACAGTTCTAATGGAAAGTTAATAAAGCTGCTGTCTAGCATTTTGAACCTGCTTTCATACAGGGAAAAGTTTAAGCTGGTTGTGTGTCCTGCTAACTTTTGAACTACTAATTGATTTCATCTCCCCTTAGGGGAATGGTACTGGCCTCAAACACAAAAGCTTCAAAAAGAAATAGAGGCAGACAGCTAGAATAGAATAACCTTATTATGATTCGTACTATTTATCATCATACTATGAAAGTAGCAAGCTCAACTCTTACTCTTCAACCAAGAACCTACATGGCAAACATGTAAATGCATGTCCCATTTGCCTGATCTTTTCTTCTAGGGCTAGCACTTTCACTCATGCAAGACACTCATCTAGAAGACAGAAATCCCCAGGAAACTGGGGATTAGTTCTAGCAATCACAAAGAGACTTGCTAAACTTCTAAGAAAACACAACATTGGCTGTTCTAATCCAGAGGTTCACAAGAATTTGTCCATGGATGTGGTTGAGCAGATGTGGGCTGTGAAGCAAACAGCCGTCCGTTCGTTCCAAGCGATCAGGAGAACATAGTAAATGAGGTCCCTTTACAAGCTTATACAAAGACTTTGCTAACCACACTCTAGCATCCCCTGTATTAATCGTAGTTCCCACCCCTTAGGAAGCATGCCGGTTGTCAGAGGTGCCGAGTACTTGTAGCCTCTTTTGAAAGCAGTAGAAGCTCTGGTGCCCATCACCCTGAAAATAAAAAAGTGGGGGGAGGGCTTGATTTATTTGCACACAGCTGCAGATACGCTTCATGGAGCAGTTTGGTTTGAATTCATCATAAAACTCTCCCCATCCAAAGCAGGCATAGTAATCTAGATAGACGTCTTTACCGTGGCTCAGTATTGTCCAACGGTTTCTGCCAGTAGACAAATTTCTGTCCTACTTTGTTGGTTATACCAGTGGATACCTCCAAAAGGCGGTGTCCTATAAAGATGGTTGTACTTGAGGCAGAATTAAAGTGTTTTTCCAGTAGCTGAAAGAATCTACTGGATCCCTTTGCATTTTGATTAATTTACCAAGTGCAGAAAGTCCTTTAATAGGAATGCATCCCTGCTTCCTTCCTTCCCTCCCTCCCTAAGAGATCATTCAATTCATTCCAGTTTTCAGCCTCATCCTGAATCCTGCGGGATTCATGCAGCCAGTCACATGGAATGGTACAGCTATGGGGCACACCATGGTAGACTGAAAGGTAAGTATTGAATTAGGCTAGGCCGATGAGTATTTTTATACTCGTGCAGATGAGGGGGCTTTGTTCATTTTGGCTAGGGACATGGTCTACAGTGGTTAATAAGAATTACCTAATGCTTCTTCAGCTGTGTTACGTGAGGATCTTTTGTTTCTTTTTTTTTCCCTCAACTCAGATTAGACATACTTTAGAGCTGCTAAGGTGGCTTCACTGGGACTTGAACCTGCTCATACCGGAGTCAAATTCAGTGCCTTATTTTTCAAAGATCTTGCTGGTCTGATAAACAAGACAGGAGGATTTGGCAACCTCTAGATCATAACTGCTAAAACACTAGGCTTACACAGGTTCTGTACTCAGAATTTTCTGTACATCACTTAAAAATGTCTCATGGTGTTCTTAATAAGGAAACAGAGCTAAGAGGTTAGTCTGTCTCAGAGTCCAAATATCACAATCTCATACCAGTAGTAAACAGTTCTCAGCAGAAATTTGTCAGCTATGTAATTAAGCTCAGTATCGCCAGAATGCAACCACATGCAAGATGAAAAGACTGATACTCTGGGCTCTGTTTCTGAAAGTGCATGTGGGACATTTGACCAATACTGTGTACCATCCTCACAGACAGAAATCACAATGGCCTTCTTGTGGCAGACAGCTTTGCTCCTTGACGTCAAGCTGAGCGTAGGTTGTGCGTGCGCTATAAATTAGTTTGCATGTTAGTTTGACATGAAGTGCTTTCTTTTTAGGCTTATCCAGAATCAAATTACAGCCAAAGGGGTGAAGTATCTCAGCGAAGCTCTCAAGGAGAACACAGCCATTAAAGAAGTCTGGTAAAGATCCCCTCCTCCAAGCCTCACTTTGTAAACTTTCTTTCCCTTTAAAACACTTTTGGCATTACTACTTTCCAGCCTAAAAAATTCAGAGCAAGTTTATGTGAGGCAGGGGTTGTAGTTCCACCTGCGGTTTTCAAATAGGTAAAAAGCCCCTGTCATTGAAACGCTTCCCTGTGTGTTACGAATGACAAGCAGTTTTGTAAGTTCACATCTGTCTGTACCACTGACTTGCAGAATGTGTATGTTTGCAGAATTGAGGCCTAAATTTATAGACCAAGTTTTGCTTGTCCTGCTTTATTTTTAAACTTCTGAATGTGTTTGTCCTTTTCAGGAGCTAAATCCCAACAAGCAGGAGATGGTTACATTTAATTAGCATTACTAATTTGGTTCACAGAATTTGTGCTTGGGTTTTCTTTGGGCGGTGCTCCAAACACACTGAAAGTGCTAAGCTACAAGAAGATTAACTTTTTGTAGGATTTGCTTGTTTGGGGTTAGGTAGGCATCACATAGTCACGCATGTGCATTGTAAGGCACACAGCCAAATACCACATTCCTTCCCTCACCTCAGGGAGCTCAGGAGTCAATAGAACCGTGCTGGTTTTAGCACCCCTGCTTTATTATTGAACATGAAATTTATTTTTATATATATATATTTGTTTTAGTGAAAGGACACTGAATTCTTGCTTAGAAAGACGATGACTCACTATCTGACTAGTGGGTTCCCTGGAGATGCAGAAGAGATGCTTTATTCAAAGGCCACTGTCAGCTTTCGTCTACAGAAGAGGCATCAATTCTCACTCAAATCATTCCGAATCTTCAGACTGAAATCTGTCTTTTGATTCTTGCCTGAATTTTCAGAGGTGTTCATTAACCCCAATAATTTCATGAGTCTAAATGGTTTAATAGATTTCAACATTTCTGAAAGCTGCACTTACCAGGCTGCTCATTTTCAGGGGGGTAAATATCAGTGTAGATTAACTTTATGTAGCCAGACTTGAAAATTTTGCCATATAATGCCTGAGTACTTAACAGAGTTTTCTTCCCGTGCTGTCATGGGAGACACAAAATGCTCTGAAGACTGTTTAAATGTCTTTAAACTAGCCCACTGCGTGGTAAGAACCTTTGTCAGCTATATGCTGCTTGCTGAAAGGCAAACAGCTGGGTATCCAACACTGATTTTAGTTCAGTGAAGTTTAGGTATTAGTTCAGTTTTTTATTTCTGAAGAAGTAGCCTTGTTCCTCGTATGTGCAGTGGGAACAGCAGTGCTGTAGCCTGCCTGTCTGAGGCTGGTTCCCGGCCGTGTGCCCTTGAGCAGCATGCAGCTCACACGGCATTGCAAAGCTGTGATCTCTGCTCCAAAACCTTAGAAAAACGGAAGATGGGCAACAGTCACTACCTTGCTTTCACATCCCTTTTCTTTTTCCCCTCCAGTTTGAACGGGAACCTGATAAGCCAAGAAGAGGCCAAAGCTTTTGAAAACGAAGAACGGATCATTTGCTTTTAAATGAGGACTTTTCCCATTTCGACAAGCTTCAGGTTACAAAGGTTACTCCTACGCTTAGACTGCAGAGTTTAAATCTGCCGTGCTCATGGCAGCTAATCATGTATCTCTCTCCTGCCTTTTTATGAACATGCTGCGCTCCCTCAGCTCCATCCCTTACCCCGCCTGTTACTCTTAATCCTTTCGGGGAGTGGGAAGTTGCCTGGGTAAATAATTAATGTTTGTATGGTGCTTTGAAGATGAAATGCAAAGTGTTAACAGACCAAATCCACTGGCATTTTGATAACTGAGTTTAGATTTATTCTGTACACTGATGTAAATAATCTCTAACTTATTTATATACATAGACACATATATGCAAGAAGGGGTGCAAGATGCACAAACTCCACAAGCTCACAGTATTATATCTGCCTCATAACTGAAAATGAATATATGTAGTTTTACTGGAAACATAATCCATCTGTAATAGTTGCACGGTACCAATGTTTTCAATATTAATACCTTTCTCCTGCCTAGAAATTAGGCCCTTATTTCTCCACTGACTATAGGCAGCATTGTAGACATTGCTTTTTTTTTTTTCCTTGGAGAAATGGATACATCAGGCTCAGATTACTTTCAGTAATCTTTTTTTTCCATATTGAAGCCAATACATTTTCTTTTATACAACCAGGGGTCCTTACTGCCATCGCTGTAAAAGCATAACACTGGCAGTAAAATACTTCTGCTTAAAATTTCTTGAGGGCTGCATAGAAACTGCTCCCTCCTGTTTTCACAGTGTTTGTTCTGGGGAGGGGGTCTGGAGATAAATGTGAAATATTAATTAGCAGGCTGTTCATTGCCTTGGCTCTTGGCCTAGACACGGTGCTGGTGGCAGTACACCAACATGAAGTTGCCTAGCTTCAGGGGGGAGAAAGGACAATTGAAAATCAATTGCGTCAAGTAGAAATCCCTTCTCCCAGCAACGTGTAAGCACAGAGGACTGAGATTTGCTTGGAAAGCTTTTATTCGATGCTTGAATTAGTGGAAAGAGCAAGGCAAGGGGCAGGTAGCAATGATAAGGACCAGCAAGAAAATATTATCCCCCCACGAAAAATAATTCATGTTTAGGGAGTGTAACTTCAGATGCCCTTAAAAGAAACCAGTTTGCAAAGGAGTGGGGTATTTGATTTTTTTTTTATATGTGCAAATTAGACACGCTTTATAAAGGTAGACTCAAATTCTACCCCACAGTGTGTACAAGGAACCTAAAATGGAAAAGCATGATCCATTTTCCTTCCTTCTGCCGTGTTACCACTCTCCCAAAACTTTGAGAAACAAGTCTCCAGTTGCTGACTAACCCACAAAAGCTTGCTAGGCTGGAAGAAGAATCTCCAGTTAAAATGCCAGACCAAGGAACCCTCACCTTCCCATCTGCCAAATCTGCCCCATAAAGCAAAACATGAGAAAAGGCTTGCTTTGTAGGTCAGAGTGTCGCCATTTCCTACGTGGTAGCAGACCTGTCCCAGTCCCCAATTCTGTCTACTCCCTTCAGCTCCCTAACACATTTTAAAATACTTATAAAGCTTTTCACAAATACCACAGTTAAAAGAAAAAGAGAAGAAAAATGACTTAGCGTTCATTATTTTTTAGTAGCTTTTCCTCCCTGTCCATGGTATCAGCACTGATTTTTGCCAGGGAGACAGATGAGGCTTTTAAACCGTGCCAGACGAAAGTCAGCTAACTCGAAAGATTTCTGCACCTGAGCCGCTTGTTTACTGAAGCAAAAGGGCACGCAGTTACAGATGAGCTGGATTTCAATTGCAGAAACATCTGCCAAAGGAAAGCCTTTACAACTTCTCAGTGACTTTAACAAATCAGACACCCATGCACCTTGTCAAAATGTTCCTGTTGTGCCAGCCTGCCCTTATTGAGGGGAGGAGACACTGGTGCAGGAAGGGCCTTCACCAGAAGTGTCATTTGCCTGTGTTGGGGGGGGGGGAGTATGCTCCCAGTTTGCTCTAATCACTGAATTATTTGCTTATTTATCAGGTAGAAAATACAGTTAAAAACTCCAGCTCCTGTCCTCATTTCACTGATAGACTAAAGCAGTACAAAGTGTCCCTGACAGCTCCCTCCAAGCTTTCCAATGCAGACATTTCTGCCCCTTTTTTGGTTTCGAGCAGCCTTTGGAGCTATTTGTAGCGTGACAACCACCTCAGCCCTGTTGCAAATCGTGTTACATGCCTGGCTGTTACAAGGCGGGCGTCCAGGGCCGTGTTTTCAGGGACAGGAGCATCTATGGGGCTGCAGCAGCTACAGAGGGCCTCAGAGTAAGTGGTGGCAGGATCAAGCCCAGCTCCACATAGGACAGAGTTTGGCACCGATCACAGTGCCAGGGACCGTGCCAGTCACAGCCCTGCATTTCAGAGGTGATTTTGGGCTGGGCTGAAGGTCTGAGCTCAGCTCAGTTTGGCTGTGACAAAACTGAGGGGTTTCACAGCGTCCTGCTCCCAGCTCACCCAGGGCAGAGGGTCTGCTTCATGGAGCACGTCACAGCTTTGGGAATCGTGCTGCGGAAACTGGTTGCTGCTCTGGGAGCAGCTGGGAGATTCCTTGTTTATTGGCACAGCATTTCAGGCTGCAGTTCTTCCTTTGTAGTCTTACTGGTCTATTCGTAGAGTGCATCGGAGCAACACATTTGCAGCTCGCAGCGAGAGCCTTGTTTACTCGGATTCAGAGACAACTGTAACTTTTTAAAGACGACTTTGTAATTTGCTCTTTACGCAGTGTTATGTTTCTTCCACTTGTCCACTGTGACAATAAACAGCTTTTTAAAGCACTTGAACAGGCTGCCTGCAAGTGCCTTGGCTTTGCTGAAGCCCTGTCAAGCAGACACTTGGCTAGATCGAGAGGGGACCGTGACAGCCTGACTAATTCTGGCTGCAGACGAGAGAGAGGAGCTGCCACAGCTGGAGAAGGGTGCTCACAGCTGCCACTGTCCACGAGGGACCTCACCGGCAGTGGGTACCAACCCAGTTAGGGGCAGCGAGGGAAACCGGGACAGCGGCTCGGGGACACATGTGCTGCTGCCGCGCCGTGCCCCTGTCATGCTCCTGCCACAGCGACTGCAGGAGCTCTCTGCATTGCCACCCGCTGCTGGGGGCGAACTCTTGCTGGCTTCAGGTGCAACACTTGCATCAGGCTGGTGCAAGCTGTGTGCACTTACCGGTGCTGCCAGATAATACCGCGGCCCTCGACAGCAACTCGTGCTGTCCCGCTCCGGTCACACACCGCCAGGCCTCCGGGAAAGGATGCTTTTCTGAGCCTGGTTTAGGGCTGCTAACTGGGCGTCAGACCTGCGTCTCCAGCTGTCAGACCCCCGTTCAAGACTCGCAGGGTGGTACAAGGCCACGCAGCCTTTGCTCTCCAGCCACAGCCAGCGCAGGATCCCCATCCCTCCGTCCCATGCTGTAGGAGCGGCACCGAAGCTGAAAGGCAGTGAGAGCCCCATGCCGGCTTCCCTGTAGCTTCACTCCGTTCCCTTACCTTGGTTTGGCAGAGGAAAACATGAGCCTATGGCAAAACGGTATAAATGGCCGCACTTGGGAGCAAAGGCATCAGAGCTGGGCCAAAGGCAGCGAGGGACGTGTGCGCCACGAGGTCACTGCAGACGCTGCTCGGTTTTCAACTGATGGAACAAGTAATCTTAGCAGCAAAAAGCTGCAGCCATGCACGAAACACTTGACTGTTGCTTTAGTAGGTAGAAACAAAACGGCAGGATTGTGCTAGGTGAAAATGGAGGCCAGGCTGGGAGCTGCCTGCTGCAGCTGGGGACTCCGAATTTACTCACAGGAGATGGTTTCCTTTCCCTTGCTGGGGCTCTCGGTTGCCCCATGCGATGGGTGAGGCTTCTAAAACCATGGCGTAGGGACAGCGGCGAGTCCTTCCTCACTTCCCCAGGTGGGGACAAACGATGAGAGGCTGCAGGGAGGGCCACAGGTGCTGGGGAGTCCCCTCTTTGATCCTGGGGAATTCATGTTCGAATCCCCCGGGAATCTCAACGGGGCCGAGGTTAGCCGGCGGTCATTCTCCGCTCCCAGAGGTAAACCAGAGGTGAGGGCATGAGCTGCAAAGTTTTGAAATAACTTGCCTCAGGTACGCAGCGGGACTTGAAAGGAGGGATGATGTTTCAGAGAAAACAGCAGCTTCGGCTTCAGGAGCATCAAGGCACAAGAGGTCACGGCAGGCAGGTTAGGGAATAAAAACTGGTCTTGCAGTCGGCCGGGGGCAAAAACTACAGCCACTGCTTCACACTGGGAAAGCAGGGGGTGTCCTGCGCCCTCCTACGTCCGCGCTGACGGGGAGTCCCCGGGTGACTGTGATACCTGAGAATGTGGATAGAGGCTCCTGGGTGTTCCCCTTTTCCGTTACAAAGCTCTTGAATGCTCCCATTACATAACAAAAGAGAATCTTTGTGGATAATTAAGTTTTGGGCTCCTGAACGCTCCCCTCTAGACAGCTAGGCGACCCAAGAACTGAGTCTGCGCAGAAGCAAAGGTCAATCAGCGAACACGGTGAGGAAGACTATGAGCCTTCGTCTGAAGACCCCCAAAGACCACCTGAGGACCACCACAGAGGATGACTGCGCATGCAGATCGGACATTTACATATGTTAATAAGCTCCAGGGAAACTCATGTTTATGTAGAAATCCTATGAATATGTATATTTTCATAGTATATAGTAACCGAAAGTCCGTCAAGCCTTCGGAGCACTTATGGTGGAACTATCCCCAGTGCTGCCCGGCGCCGCAATAAAGAATGCCTGCTTTCTAAAACTCCAAAATAAGTTTTAGAGAGTGAATTATTTTGCCGCTTTCCGGTAACACCCCAGCCACCCCGGCCCCGCTCGGGGGGCAGCAGCCCCCCTGGAGCAGCGCTGCTTTGGAGGCGTCAGCAAGACAGGCTGGTAGGCGCTCAGCGGGGGCACCGCCACATCGTCACGCCCCGCTCACACGCCAGCCCAGCGGGACTGACGGGGAAGGGACGGACACTTCTTCTCCAAGCTGAGCACCCTCGGCCAGTGACCGTTTTGTGCAGCACAGGCGAGCCTGGATTTGAGCACCTTCGCTGAGAAAGGTGCTGTGGCCAAGGGGCCGCTTGGCCAAGGGGCCGCTTCCACCCCTGCAGCAAGCGGCTGCACCCGAGAGCAAACCGGCCCCGGTGTGGAAGCGTCCTCCTTGCTCCCGCGGGGAAGAGAGCAGGAGCTCCAGCTACAGCAAATCCTTCGCAAACAACTAAATTATGCCCAACTGCTCGCGTCTGGGGATTCATCCTATACACCAAAGTCAGCAACTTAATTAGCTGCTAAAGCCTCGCAAGCCAGGAGACTTAGAGCTCGCAGGCTGGAGCAAATGAAGCTGTCAAGTTTGCATGCTCCCGTTACCTGCCAGACTCTCTAATCCTGAGTTTAGCAGATGTTAATCCTGGCCTGGGTGACTTGTGAAGAGGAAAGCTGCTCCCTGTAGAAGTCACCTGGGTCCGCTGAGGCAGGGAGCGGGTGAGGAGACCCCACTGCAGCACGGGGGGGACGGCCCCATGGTGGTCGTTCTCCTCGGTGACAAAGCCTGTCTGGGCTTGGACAGAGGCTTTAGGTTTTCCTTTTCCTTCTGCTTGAAGCCAGCTTAAATAAGCAACTAGGAGGGGAAGGGGGTGGGAAAAAAAAGTCTTTGTTAAAATTTAAATGCATGTTCAAACAAAGAAATCAGTAGCCAGGGCGAAAACAAAAAGCAGGGCAGGAGCTCGACACAAAACATGATTCAAAAGATAACAGGCCAAATCCAGAGAGCACCTGCAGTTTCCACCGAGCTCAGCCGAGGACCCGTCCCCGCGCTTTTAATATCTGCCTCCTCTACGCTCTGTTGCCTTTACGAGGAGTGAGTCATCTTGCGTCAACTGAGGATGGGCTTTATACAATTATTTATTTATGTCAAACCCTCCTCCCTGCCCCCACGCATCCCTGATCTCATCCCCCTCAGAAAAGAGATGCTTTATTAAACGAGGGCTGGAAAACTACGTCTCACTTGGCTTTTGCTAAGGCTCCTTGTTGTGCAGTGGCCGGCTGGTGAGGAGACGGCGGGCACGAGCTGCGCAGCGCCTCGCAAGCAGTGTCCTCTACGGCCTCGTTTGGCTTTTTGCACATGGATACTCCTCTCCCGGCAGAGTGGGATGGAGCTGGGCAAACACGGAGCTAAACAAATGCGCTGGGTGATGTTTGCAGAGACCAACAGGCTCCAGCCTGAGCCCCCAGGCACGAGCACTGCTCGGCTCTTGTAGCTTCGGAAGGAGAAGGAGACCTTCCAGCACAGGGCACTCAAAAGCCAGGGGAGAAAACGCCCCTGTTCAGCTCCAGCTGGGGACTCTCCCCTCCCTCCCTGCTCTCTCTGCCGCAGGCTGATGTTTTGTTCCCCTTCTTGCTAAAAGCAAAGCCGCATCCAGGAGCGGACACGGATCACTGGCTGTACCAACAGCGTGCGGTAGCGGGGTCAGACACGCGCACACACACGCACACACAGAGCACCACCATCTCGCGCTGACAGCCCCTGGGGACAGCCCGGGGCCGGTGCTGCCACCTGGTTCACCCCTCAGGGCAAGCAGCTGGGGGGCAGAGGCGGCATGTCCCATGTCCCACGTCCCAGCTGTAGGCAGGAGGGCAGGACACAATACCAAGAGATGCCACTAATTTAAATTCCACACATGCAATCCTGTACCTACTGAACTGGAATGATTTCCAGCAGATTTTCCTGATGCGAAGCCAAACGCGGCTCTAACTAGTTATCAATTGCTTCCATAATACAGCTCAAGACCGAGGAGAAAAACACAGGAATTACTGGCAGTGAAGGAATTCAGGCTTCCCAGAAGGCGATCGGGGCGGGGGAAAGTTACAGTAGCAGGAGATATGAACACGTTCCTAAGTAATTACATCCAACTGTCTCTTGGTGCAGACTTGCATAATTCATCCATTAAAACTATCATCTCCCACAGCGAGAATTGCAAGGGTCATAACCGTGGCCGTGCTTTAACAACAGGTTCAGCTACCCCCGGCCACACCAGGCGGCTTCTCTTGGAAGCGGAGCCAGCAGGGATGGACACCCAGCCTCGGAGCAACCTATGCGATAAACCCTGGCATCACATTGCACCAGCAGCTGCTACCAGCCTGCCGACAGGAGCAGCACCCCGTTGGGTTGAGATGCAACACACCAACACAAGAGGAGGCGTTTCCTGCCTGGAGAGCGAACTCTTTTCATTTTCCCCACCTACGCTACACATAACCTTGGTGAAACGCACTTTGGTTTTGCTCGGAGCACCTGCAGCTCCACCCCCAACTAGTGCAGGGGGTGTAAAATCACCCCCTCACCCTAGCAGCCTTACACCGTACGCCATCCAAAACCTGCGCGTCCTCGGTAGCACGTGGCTCACCCATGCCCCGCTCCTCGTCTCACTCACTTCTAGCACAAGGGCTGCAGCTCCTTACCCGCTGCTGGGGCAGGCGGGAAGGCGTAGGGTAATGACACAGCCAGCAGGGTCTCGCATGCCTGCAGCTACCCACTGCGGGCAGCACGGGAGGCGACCCGATGCAGTGGTTAGCTGCAGCCACTGCCCCGGGTGGAGGTTTCCAGGCAGTCGGCAGCGCAGTGCTCTGCCCTTACCAGGGAGCTCAACTGGAGACCGATTTAATGCCCTCCATGGCTCTGGGCAGAAATTCCCTCCTCCAGCAACGCGTCTCTGCGGGAGCCTGTTGCAGTAGCCTCCTCCCAGCTGTTTAGGGACAGGCAGGAGAGTGCTGGTGACCATCGGGGACAAGGAAATCCATGCGCTGCCCAACCACGGGTATGCTGGCAGGGCGACAGTTTTAAAGAGGAAACTATGAAGTGTTTTGGGAGGAAGCGAGAGTGGTATTTGGGTAGAGGAAACTGAAGGAACGGGCAGTGCATTAAGGTAGCTTGATGCTTAGGGACTGGGAAGCTCCATCGAGGTGATGAGAAAGGGCTGTTTGCCACCCCCTCACCCCCTCTCTTTCTCCTTTTTAAGCCACTCACGAGTTTCCCACCTCCAGACCTGGCAGCTCTGATTTGTGCTAACCTGGAAGGCCATTACGTCTGCTGAGGACCACCAGAGACACCTCACCTCCAGCCACCAGCCACCCTGGCAAAACAGCAGCTCCACCGGCTCCGCTCTGCCAAGGCCGTCCTTGGCCAGCTGGATAAAAGCCCGTCACACAGCCGCTTTGCAGGGTGTGAAGAGTGAAAGGGGCTCTGAGAGGGGCCAGAGGCTGGCCCAGAGGGTCCGCACTCCTACCTGCAGACAGGCGAGATACCAGGCTGCTTTTCTAGCTGTGACTATACACCACGCATTGCTTTCTTCTTCCTCTGCTTCAGCTTGGTCTGCAGCACAGACATACAGAAGCTCTGTCCCACAGCGACGCTTCTTTCACTAATACTTAAAAAAAAGAAAAAAAAAATCACCCAGAAGTGTGAAGAAAATTGTGCTTCAAAAGATTTATTACATATATTTGTACATATTTTACATGAATGGAATGTTAAACATACAACCTAAAAATCAATAAAAAAATATTTTCATTCATGATTATGTACTAGCAGACCACTGAAAAGAGTACCTTAGAACAACTTAAGTCAACTTGCAATCATACTGCTCAATTTAAAAAAAAAAAAAAAATACAAACATGTTTTACATTAGACATTGCAAATTACATTCCGATTTCTGCTCCGGGTAATGAAGGAAGACATCTTGTCCATTACCACTGCACGTACGGGTGGCATTTCAGAAGCTAGCACGCAGTTCCCTCTACCGCGTTGTGGGCAGGGTTAGCTCTGTGGGAAGAGGCATATAAAAAAGGGGAAGAGACACTCTGCTCCCTACCAGCAGGCACCTGGCAAAGGGTAGGGAGAGCCAGAATGACGTTCGCAATCAAGTGATAAGGGTAATGCTGGATCACCACTCGTTCAGTGTGATGCTGCAGCTTTTAAAACTAATTAGTTCATTGAAACATCCCCTCTACAGCTAAGCCACCTCCCTCCTTCCTTGGAAGTTATAGTACTTTGGCGATATCAGCTAGGAGAGAATTCTTGACTGTACGATAATGAATACTTCAGCTTCATCTTAACGTATAGAGGAAGAGCACAGAATCACACTTTGATGCCTCTTCCTGCTAGCATTTCACACCTTGAGAGCTTGTGACCAGTCGTGCTGAGAAGTGTTTACTATTAAATATAACAAATTAGCAATAAAAAGGACAGATTTGAGGGAAAACAAGAGGAACAGGATTCAGCAACAGATTATGTTCTTGCAATGTCGGGTTACTTACACTTGAAACTCTGCCAGAATCAAGCAAATCCTACTTATCATTGCAAAATCTTTGCCAAAGCACACCCGAGGGCAAAAGTCTCTCAAACAAACGTACATAGATTAAAAGCTGCCAGAAAGATCAGCTAGTGGGCTTGCTGCCTTCTACTTCTTGTACACTGGCAACTTCTTCGATGAAAAGACAACCAAGTCCAACCTTTTTCAGGTGCAGGATATTCCTACCATGGTTTACCTGAGCAAGTCTTCAGCAACTAGTAATGCCGCACAGTGAGGTCATTTTACAGTTTAATCCCATCATCAGCTCTGACGTACTTAATTAAGAAATGACTTTACAGAACACAGCCTGGGAAGCCAGCTGAACTGTGTAGTAAGATAACCAAATGCAACTAGAGACAACTTGAGAGTAAAGACTTTGTTTGGTTCCCCCCCCCCAGGCTAAAACATCTTCAACCTGATTTTAGAAGCAGGTTAATTTATATGAAGAAACATCAGAAGATTTACACTCAGGAAACAAATCCTGGACATAGTTCTCGCGTGAATTTCTCACGCAGAGTATTTTGAGCAACAAGAAGTGGTACGAGCTGATGACACTGCTGCAGGAAAAAAACACGTTTGGCTGGGTTGTAGCAAAACCCCTAACATGCCTTCCTCTTCCACCTACAACCTCTTACGTTCCTGTTGTTGAAGCCCATGGAAAGCCTGTCCAAAGACTGAGGGGATAGGGCCTAAAATGTATCGTGTCTTCAGCTAGGAAGAGGAGAAGAAATTGATACTAAAATGACTTTTAAGCTCGGAAGGGTGGACAGTGAATCATAAAATATAGCACTCATCAAAAAATGAGATAATCCTCCACTGACAGAGGTGAGCTGGAAGATCCCATAGTAGCACTTCTGTGTTCCCGGGTATACAGTAGTCTCTCGGCAGGGAACTCCCAACCGTACAGCAAAATTAGTAGGTACAAAACAGCAATACCAAATTTGCACATAAATATTCTCTTTCAATATGGGAAAGCAGCTAAAATTCAGAGAAACTCAGAGAGATCATGGCCTATATCAAAACCAAAGTGTGCTTGGTTGCTGTTTACGTACAGATAGCAGTAACATTCAAGTGCCACATTCCCTGCTTTTGGTGGAACACAGAAGAAATGGAGCAAGTTTCTGAAGCCGTCACATGGAACAGGCAGCATACTAAAAGCATCCATAAGCATATCTTATGCATTAGATGTTATCCAACTGGAAACACCAAAAATCGACATTTCTGAATAAAAATTATCTTTCCCACATTTGCTGAGATTTTGGTCTTCTGGGAGTCAGTTTTACCAGCTCTCCAGCCTTTCAGCAAAGACTTAATTAAAAAGCCAGTACTGCTAGCATTAAGAACTAGGATAAACGTATAGATCTCGAGATTAAGTCATAAAGCCCCCTTTACATCATAAAGGGGGGGAACAGGGGAAAAAAAGGTCACGAGTATCCACCCACGTCTTTGTACAGTGCCTACACGTTTTCCATTTCAAAATACTGCAGTACACTTACCCTTGAATATGACAGATAATACAAATAAGACCGTTTTACGCTTTATTCTGCCCCAAAATAAAATACCACGAATTTGCACTGTGCTTCCTATTTTTGCTTTTACGTCCCACTGAACTCATCATTGAATGTACACGTTGAAAGAAAATTAGCTACCTCCTTCGAAAGGAAAGTGTTATTATAGATATACTGCTTTATAAGAGACAGGACAGTGGGTGCCCTGTGCTGACAGTAGCATGGCTCTCTTGGTATTGTATGGAGTAGGGTTATATACAATCCCAACTCATAGCCACCTCCACTACGAACTTCAAAACACAAGTCACTACTCAAGATACATGGGTATGTTACAAGTTCAGAAAAGTCTCACATTTCAATACAGTGTTGAGTCTACTCTTCCCCTTCTGGCAAGCAGCATGTTTATGGCAGACCTGAGTATGGGAATTATTTCACACCCTTACATACTTAGGGAAGATATAGGCCAGATGACAGAAAATACTCTGAAACAGCACAGAATTGGCAATCTCAATATATTTACAGGCAAAGAAGCATATCGCACCGTAATTTAAGTTATTGCTTCTTGTAGACAAGTGTGGTATTCCTTGATCGAGACACAGGACTTGTTTGGTGTTTCTTTTCCTCTTCTGAAACACAATGATTCAGGACCACTGTGAGGATGTTTTTAAAATGAAGGTGTCGCCTGTGACTAGAGCTACAGCTACAGCATGGCCATCGCCAACTGACCAGCACAGCTGGTGACAGAAAGCTTATGTAGATGAATTTCCACAGGCGTTTTCAAACCCAAGCATCACTCTCATGCTTCCAGGGTCATTCTAGGCTTGGTCTATATTACAGGTTTTGATACAAGAAAACCTCCCACAGCCTTTCAGAAGAGATTTATGGATACTAAGAACGTCAAACTAGGATCTAAGGCTGACCTCGCATCAGTTCCTCAAGTAATCCGAGGTATTGCTGCTCCACCGTGCTGATGGAAGCAGCAATGGACTCGTGCCTGCAAACCCACGCATCAGTGCGATTGCTAGTGGCATGCTTTTCAAACACTGGTTCTGTATGTAGGACAGCAGTGATAACTGCTGGGTCTTTAAACCAGCTACTTGCATCTGAATACAGAAAATTAAGGTTTTTGAAAAAAAACAGTAAATGAACTAGAAATATGAACTACCAAAACTGAGCTTAAGTTGTAAACAGATTTATGTTTATAATATTTACCTACTTAATCTCCAAGCCAAAGACTATCTATGACCTCGGAGCACAGGACACCAAAACACTTACCTACCCCCTTTACATTATTACAGGTGAGTTTCTGTAGGCATGAAGCCAACAGTAAACATTAGATCAATGCAAATGCAAAAGCTTTACTTTCAGAAGACAGCAGGAATTTAAAACATTGGAAAAGTGGGCCTGCAGGCAACGCCACTATTCGAGTATTACAGGTGCTGTAATTCTTCATCCCGTCCCTCCCCCCCATGATAATACAAGGCAACACAAATATTTTCGGCTAAAAAGGAATCTGTACAGGGAACAACTGTACATTTGATGTGACTACAGAATTGAAAGTGTGACAAAATGGTTCTGCTCCCACTGAAAAAGAGAATACGACGGGGCCCCATAGTTACAGGTTCAGCTGAAACCAGTGATGCAAGCCCAAAAATGTAGAAACTGCACCAGCAATTATCTAGTTTGGACGCCTTTAGATTTGCAGCATAACAAAAGCATTTTACAGAGCAACATTCAGGAGAAAATGTTATCCAGGCAAGAATTGCTCTGCAAGCAAGACAGGAGAGTTTAGTAACATGCACTGCACTTCTTCTCCAGATAGCAGCAGTTGCTCCTGTTCTTTGCCCTTTTTGATATGAATCACAGTAGCAACAAAAAAAGAAAAGCAGAATTATGTATGTACAAGAAAAATGTTCGGTGTTGTGCAATTTAACTATTGAAACCCACTAAAAATGCTGTAGCTAATAAATACTCATAAACTCTTCCCTGTACTGTGAAATTCAGAAACTACTACAATTAATTCTTGATATAAAAAGTATGCTTCTGAGCCCTGATATCTGTTCCAGTTTATAGTCTTTTTTTTTCCCCCGTCAATTTTTTTTGAATGGTGTTACTTTATGGGAACTAATACTTATCCACAGTTCTATTTGGTGTACCCCTGCAGAGACATCCTATGTTTCATGGAGCCCTGGTTATACCAATATAACACAATAAAATAATAATAAATTAAACAAATGCAGGTGCATTTAAAAAAAAAAAAACAAACCCAAACCAACAAAAAAACCCCAAACCACACTGTCAAATACTGGTCTCCACATGAAGAGACCAAGGAGTTAGATGCAAAGTACTACAGATCCTGCCATCAAAAAACATTCAAACAAGGAAACAAAAACTGGCGTGTGTTTTAAAAATTAAACACAAATCCCACCTTGATCTTATCTCACCCATGCCTGTAAAAAACCCTCTTGCTGTGCCCACATTTGCAATTATTCATTTACACTTCAGGAGGCAGCCTGGAGATGAGAGTAGTACAATAAAATAATTACCTGAAACATTTTTAAAAAAATACCCGTTAAACAAATCACCTTAACTGGCAGCACTTAAAATTGGTAATTCTTTTTTTTTTCCTCTTAAAAAAAAGTTGCATAGCTGTAAGATTTTGCTTTGCTGCATTTTTTTTTGTTGTTTTTACTCACAAGCAGTAAAAGAGAAGTTTTAGTTACTTAAATAGCAATACGATGTGCAGATTTCAACAATCCCTATAGCTTGATCAATATAAATTAGTTACCTGTCTTGGTTTTACTCTTTGGACTGCACTGTGACAAAGGTTTAGTTACAAAATTTTGAAATATAGTATTCCTAACCAGAGAAGTTTATGTTTTCTGTTCTTGAAAAAAGTGAAGAACGTAAAACAGGGTGTGAATTCAGTAAATTAAGGTCACACTGTTAGATTGTATTTAGTTTGCCATTTACTCTTCTTCAGCCAACGAGAAGGTGAAAACGTTCCCGCTCAAACCCAGGGCCATCCTCCTGCAAGGGTCTCGGATAGCATGTATCGAACGTCTCCGCTTCCACTTGAGGCAGCAGGAAACATGTCCAATAACCCGCCTCTTCACAGAACCAGAAGTTAGGCTGAAATTAGGAACTTTGGCCTTCGATACAAAACAGTGTCAGTAACGTCTGTGGGGAGTCGATTGTTACAGAATGTGCAGCATTTTCAAAATCCCTGTGTGTCCTTTGCATGAGTGTTTGGTATAGTGAGCACTACTGGCAAGTAACCGGTGTCTGCAATGCTTTTTCCATGTCACTGTCCATCTTTGCCTTTTTCAGCCACAAAGAACTGTAAGTCTCAAGCCAGGCACGCTGTGTTCAGCAAGGGAACCTCACATCTCCTATGTCTTCTGATCAGTGGAAGCAGCTGTTAAAAAAGCAGAAGACAAAAGTACCATCATTTCAGCTATTTCAGTATATAACACACTCAAACAGCATAAGCACAACCAACCACCGTGTTTTCCTTCCCCTTCTCCTTAAGCCCCAATTATCACCATCTCTGCTGTGGAAAAAAAGGCAAATTGGATTTAACATGAGGTTAGACACCCATGAGCATGTACAGAGACAAATGTGTTCATAAACAGCATGCGGGCTTCTTCCACAGTTCACTTGTCAGGGGCAATATAGGAAATGTTCATTTATTAATTTTGGCTAACACTGCCCTGAGATTAAAACAACCTTCAGGTTTTCTCTGCTACCCCTGCAACCACCCTAGCACTGCAATGTGACCTGCAACACAGACTCATGAAGCAAGAAGAAACAAATGAACAAATAAATGTCAATGATGAAGTCTTCAGATTATTACTTTTTTTAAACTTTCCATCAGAACAACAAAAATCAAACCCTCAGCTACCAGCCAGAATTTCAGATATCTCCATTCCTTTAAGAATTGTGATGATTTTTGGTGTGTTTTGCAATGCTTAGGGGCAGTAGTTTAAGGCAAGATAAAGTTTTCGAACTAGTCAACTAAAATAATAAACCTATCCTTTAAACCTTTGACACTGATTGCAGATCTGAAATCATTAACACAAAACATAAGCTGGAAAAATGTGCACCTCTGTGAGATGGGATGGATAGAAACATGTTAACATTTTTAATTTATTTATAGATTTTAAACATTCTGGAATGCATTAATATGAAAGTGATTTTGAAAATACCTAGTTTCAACTTTTTCATATGGTTCCAAAAGCTTTCCGTCAGAAAGAAATGCCAGTACTCATGGAACAATCTAAAATTACACAATTGTATTATTTTAATTTTGTTTCATTTCCACGGAAAAAATGCTCTTTAGAAGGTAATGTTAAAGCTTTATTGGCACTGACTTGACACTTTCCAGTACTAAAACTGGAATACATCATTTCAGACCATGCCATATAAGGAGGCAGAAACCTTTTACATATTGCAAAATACGTCAATACTTACTGATTAATATTGCAGTTCTGAGACACAGTAGCAAATTCACAAATTAAAATAGCATAAAGAGTTCTTTCAGATTATCAAGATATTTATTGTTGAAATGTACATGTCTAAAAATAAGTATTACCTAAAAACATGAATCTTGTCTTAATCTGATGGATGCTCAGGGCAAGATCTATTTACTTCAAACCATTCATCTATGCAGCTGTTGGATGCAAGACAAAAATAAAAAAAAATTGACATGAATATCTCAGTAACATGTAGCAGTAAGATACAAACATATATTGGTTTCTCAGAATTTCAATGACTAGTAGGATTTTATACTATGGAAAGAAGTATATGTATATACACACATCATTGGAAAATTTAATAACACCAAACCACAATAATATTTGGATATTAAACAGTGTTGAAAAACTAAATTTCTTAAGTGTTAAGATTTTCTAAGGAAGCATTTTACAAGTTACTACCCAGGTTTTATACACAGGTTACTTCACTACCAAACCTATCATCTTGCTTATATCATTCATTGATATTTTACTTCCTGTAGCTACAGACACTTGTGAAAACAAATATGAAACAGGTTTAAAAAGTGTTCCCTCCTCTCCCCTTCAAGTCTATTAGCATTTGACAAAACTTAAGTACACACAACCTAAGCTGCCTAGCCACGATGTGCACTCCTTCCCCACACAGGTGATTTTGCCTTATTTTTCCTGTGGGCTTTTCATGCAAGCATGAGAAGACTGTAGTAGGGAAAACTGACTTCAAATACATTGGTGGAGATGTATTTGAAGAAAAACATCTTAGGGTTGCTGCTATTGTTTCTCTGTTGTTTGTTTGTTTTTTAAATGTAAAAAGCAACCAAGTTTTAGTGCTCCTTTAAGCACCGCGTAGAGGAGTCACCCAATAAATGCAACCTTCTGGAATTTTATATGCATCCTGAGGAATACTTGCCCTTTATGATATATGCAGAGGCAAGGCAGCCGTGCTATAGTATCTCCTTGCTGCAGCTCTTCCAGGCATATTGCACACTCCCCAGCATCTTTACTCAGCACATCCTCTGAAGAAAGAGCACAAAGTTAAACAGTTAAAAACCAGACTACTACAAGCGAAATGTTCCTTATTCAGAACATCAAGGCCAGCTACAGAAGATACTTCTTGTTCTGCAGAAAGCCATGTCAAGGTGAGGATCAGTCACACTTACACCAGCTGACTGAAGATTCCTGATGGGAGACATTTTAATGGCTCAAATTAAAACATGGTTATGATTCAGTTTCTTGCCTCAACACAGCCGTAGCTCAAAATGAAGTCCTGTAGACAGACACCCATATGGAGAAGAGGAGTAGCCGTAACCAACAGCCGCCCTTTGGTGTTTGTACTCTCTCAGCAGATCCATACCCCACCACACAGGCCGCTCTGATCTGACCTCAGAAGCCTGTGCTCTGAACCACGCGGCCACAGCAGCCACACACTGTGCTGCTGACCCCAAGAGCTAAGCATTGGAGAAGTTGGGTTCTTCATACAAAGGGTAGGTAATGCCTCCAGGGCTTTGAGGATTCATGTTGGGTGGGTTTTTCCTAGCTGTACCTTCTTCCCCATGTTCGGTTTTCACTATGGAGGTTAAGTTCAAGCCTGAACATAACATTTCTCTGGACAGGACACTGCAGGTAATTAACTAGGTAAAGATCATCTTAACTTCTGAACACTTAGCCTATCGTTTGCTTTTTCTACTCTCCTGCTCGTCTCTCTTCTATACATCTGGCTGTCTTTTCCCAGCCCTTCCGATACTCGTATTTCACACCTTCAACCTCCTCTTCTCAACATGTCAGCATGTTCTACCACATCCCATCCACCTTTTCCTCAGTGTAAAGTATGCAACTGTTAGCAATAGGAGTGGGAGTTTTCCATCAGGGAAAGATCAGTGCTGTATAGCTCCAATGACCCTAAATTCCTGGAGATACTGAATTTTTTTGCAGCATTACCAAGTTCCATAACAAAGGAGAAGAAAGTAAGTTACCAGGAATGCACAAGAGTTGGCTTTCACACAGAAGTTTCTGGGAAAATATATTCTTTTTAATAAAAACCTTCTCTCTTGGACACTTCTCTTAGCCAGAACGTGGGATGCAGAATTTGGTCTTAGCACAAAGCAAAACAGGAGATCACGTAAGGCCCCATTTGCCAGAAGCAGGTCAAAAGTCCCAGTTAGACGCAACCTCACACCGTGCATAGAGCATTTCCAACAAGGGACCAAGCTGGCAATCTCTGGCAGATCAGAAAGGTGCACACTTGGCAAAGTAAAGTCCACGTGTTCAAATTTCCACAGTTTTATGGGAAAAGCTTCCCCTTCTTAACTAGAAGGAGTCTAAAGGGACTGTTTATGGATGGTACGGTCCCGAGGTACGACTGAGAAACCACCAGCTCTATGCTATTCTCTCCAATGGCTCCAATACTCATCACTATGGCATTCCAAATACACAGAAAATGACACACGGACACCTAAAAAGCTATCATTGCAGCAAAAAGTGAAATGAAATTAGGTCTACCTTGTTTCCCTGAGAATGACAGCAAGCTGTCTTGCAGGTGCTTGGGTTTCTAAAAGAGTGCTCATTTCAGTCTCTGCTATATTCATTGGTTATGCTAAAAATACTGTATAATGCCACATATGGGGCATCTTCATGAGGATATGTGAAGAATATGTAATGAGGTGAACTGTTATAAAGAAAAATATTCAAAACAAATTAATAAACAATATACACCTACCACAATGAAGAAAAGAAAACATGTATTTTACACATGGTAATATTATTGGTAGGTATTATAATAAGAAATTGCTTCTGTTGTTCTATCAGAAGCTGTAAGCTTCCAAAAACATTAGAGGTACCTAAGAGAGAAAGCAATTTAAGTAAGATCTTAAGACCGCTTATCTGTTGTTACAAAATCCTGACACTAAGAACTTGCCCAGAAGAGGGTGCTAAGGATAAATACTTCCTTGAGGTGTTTGTTTGGTTTTCTTTTTTTATAAAAAGATACTTTATTATCTGGCACCAGGAGGCAAAGACTCTCCAGACAGCACTGTCCTGCTACAGAGATATTAATCTTTGCCTTAGGCTCTCAGACACTACCCTCCTAGACCGCCTCTTTACACAAGTACTTTGCCAAAACTCCTATGAGCAGATCTACTCTCTTCCCACAGTTAGGTTGCAGGAAGAGGCACCATTATAATTCAGGCATGTATCATATACACAGAGTATACTTAATAAAAGTCATTTTTTCCGTGTAGTCACTTTATCAGATCAGCAGCTGGTACCCACAACAAAATGACACTAAGATACCTCCAGTGAATTAATCCCCAGCCTCCCTCCCTCAGCACTCTCAAGAGGGAAGCATTTAGTCAAGTTTTGATGACAAAAATTGAAAACCTGTCCAATAAAAATACAATTTATAAAAGAAAACATTCCTGTGAACTGCTTTCACATCATTCTCTATTGTACATGTCTGGTTTATCATACGCTCCCCAGACTGTACACCACTTGTGTCTGAACTCCTGCTGAGCGATTTAACAAGGTTCTGCACCTTTTGGCTAACATTAGGGCAAGATGCCAATTTCAACACTTGTATCTCCCACCAGCCCGGGCCTAAGTGTCTGAGACTCCTTTTCTTCCCTCCAGTACTCCTGTACTCTCCCCAAATGCCATTAGCCTCCCTCTTGCCAATAACGGCCCTTCTGCACAAGTCCCAGTCAAAGAGCTTGCTGCCCTCCCTGCCTTTACCCCAGGCTTTCCCACTGGGAACGCACCGGGCTTTGCCTAGTCATGCCAGAGGGAGCTGGTGTGAATGCTGACGATGGCTGGCATGGACAGGGCCTCAGAAACGCAGTGGAGTTCTGCCACCTCTGCAGAAGAGATTTTCTTAACATTTTCTTTCAATACTTTTCTTCTTCTGAAATAACAAGGAGTCGGCATTCCCTACTTCTCGTGTTAACCTTATGAATCCTACCAGGCTCTCGTGCAAGAGAAAAGCATAAGTTCTGAAGGAATTAGTACAAAATACCCAACTGCTATAAATGCCCATGGGCAACTTGGCACTGCACGTTAACAGACTCCAAGCCCATGTAATTAGGCTCATAATTGATTACACATGTAGAGTGACGACAGCAAAACCAAATCCTTCAAGGACCTATGACACTTTGGGTCTGATTCCCTTTTGACCATTTTAGGTGATTCGGATCATCAATCCCAGATAAATAAAAAAGGAGTGAAAAACCTGTTAGACTTGGATCTGGTCAGAATTTCTTCTGTACTTGAGTCATACAGCACTCTCCTCTACCAACACTGGCTTACACCAGATGGAAGTCAGTTTAAGGGCCATTGAACACTGACTCTTACATGTATCTGTTACGGGAAAATGTGTAAATAATTTCGCACAGAACCACTGCAGTCTGAACAATTTTTTTGTTTTCATATCTTCCTGCAGTGGAGTGATTCAGCAGATACATATTATTCTTTTTCTCTTTACAAAAAAAAAAAAAAAAAAAAAGAGAACAGTTTGAGATTTCATCAATGTTATGATTAAAACATTTATATGAGTGTATTACCTAAATGGAAGTGGGAAGAGGAAATAAGCAGAGGCCACATTTTTCCATTTCGCCCACACATGGGTACATACACAAACACTCACCACACCCCCACATCCATCTGCCTTGAACCGAACGGGGGGTAAACACTCCTGCACCTTCCCAGCTATTTGAGCAAGTACTCACTAGCCAAAGACTGGTGTAAAAGATGAAATCTGGCAAAAGAGCATAGTATTTCCCTCCTGTGTCTGCTCAAGTACTTCCTCCTCCTCTCCTCTATCCCTGGTTAATAATACTACTGTTTTAACTTCTGGTTGTCAGTAATTTTTCCTCCTAAAATTCTGCTTTTATCTTTACTGAAACATGAATTCTACTCCGCTCCTGCATTTATAGCGAGATGGGTAGTACTGAATTAAAATTCAATCATCCTGGCAATTTTGCATATACTTTACCAATTAAAAATTTTTTCTAGAACTTTTGAAAAAATATATCCAACAACTATCAAAGCCACCAACTCGGTCATGGTTAAAATTATAGGCAATGCCTGAAATAGCCTGAAATTAAACAGTCTGTCTTTAAACTGAGGACTGCAAAAGCACATGCAATACATTCCTTATGGATTAAGTCATTAAAATCTGTGCTACTGCTTTTTGTTTTTCTTTTTAAAACACAGACAGATATAGCCCTAGGCTCAGGAAACCCCAAGTCACAAATCATGGAGACGGCAATAGTATTTGGGGAGATATCACCTTATAGCTGCAGTATTTTATTTCTCTCTAGGCATTCACTGGAAACAGAACACCAAGTTAGAAAGGCCTTTGATCTAATCCAGTATGACAATTTTCCAAAATATCTGTACTTTTTCTAAAACTTGAAAGCTTAAATATCTGTGGAAGTTGCCACCGCAGCTAACTTAACAGTGAAGGACACCACAAAAGTGCACACTTTCAGGAATACGACTGAAACTTAATCAGAACATACCTTCTGAACGGTATCTTATCAGCACTAAAATTGGTAAAACAAGAGCCATAAGAGGTTAAAAAATATTGATGAAACTTCATTAAACAGTACATATTACTATATATCTGTTACAACATTCATTAATTTTTGTTTCTGATTACTAAAAACCTCTCTCAGTTAAGTACTAGAGACTGTCTTTGCTTGTTTTTAAACAGAGTACATCAAGCTCCAGACATCTAGAAGCCAACATGTATCTTCACACATAGAGCATGAATTCATCCACATTGCAGAATTTATTCTACACTTTTACTGATATCACCTTCTGGGATGAGCCAAAGTTTTTTCTTACACTGTTACAAAAACAAGTCGACCAGAAGGACCTGCACGTTCTATTCAGTAGCCAGCAAGTATGTGTATATGCGATTAACGTACTCTTATTAAATGTTACTGACTTGATTTACTATATCTTTCCAGCTTCTGCCGCATCTGTTTTTCTCCCTCTCCATTCCTTTCCACCTATTTCCTGCTATGCTTTCCTCCTCTTCACACCCATTTTCCCCAAAAATATTTCTCTCTAGACCTACTTTTTCTACCACTCCAGGTACGCCCCCCCCATCATCTCCTTTCATTTACTGTTGCAATGCAGGCATTGGAGAAAGGAGGAAGAGATTAACATTATTAGCCACTATCTGATACAAATAATACGGACAGCCTTCTTATTTGTGGTTAATATCCTTGGGAAAAGTAGACACTGGAATGGAAGGAAAAGGGGCCATTACGCAGGGTGTGCTTCTCTCATGTAGCTCAGTAACTGTCTTTGCAAGCAACAGCTTTCTCTCCTAGTCTATCCTGAGCACTAGCGGAGCAAGCAGTTTCTTTGGCATTCTACCTGTTCTTCAGTATTCTGGCTGCCACAAGAGGAACATCCTTGATTCAGCATGCTCCAGCTAGGGATCATTCTTAGATGACCAGGTCAGCCCTCCGCTGCTGCTCAAAAATTGAGGCAGAAGGACACTCTGAAGGAGAGCTGATTCTGTAGTGCTCAGAGCCCTCAACAGCAGGAGAAAGATCATTCAGTTGTCACTACAGAAGATACTTTATTGCCACTCAGAGCTTTCCAAGCTACAGGCTCTGTCAGCAGATTGAGCAAGGCAGAGGTGAAGCTGTTAGCTTTGTTCACCTATGAAGACTGCACCTTCCCAGCCCAAAATTAAACTTGCACTGCCCTCAGTGAGGACCATACCTTCTGAAGAAACAGGGGGTTCCTGACCAGAAACATTTCTTATTGCCCTAACACAAGCAACCTCCTGTAGATCAGAAGCAAAAGGGAAGATTTTTAACGTCTAGTCTTTTTACTTGAACCACAGCTAAGGAGTTTTCAGGAGTCATACCACCAGCAAGTTGAGCATGTAGAAATTCAGTAATTTCAATCCAAATTCCTTTTTATACTGCTGAAAAAGCTAATAGTCATATGCTAATCAAACATGCACATGTTGCAACTTTTCGTGCGCTTCCAACAGGCACAATAACCCCAAACACCAACTTGCATGGTAATACCTAGAACTTAACCAATCTAAAAACACCTTCCCCACCACAATACACAAAAACATAACCTCTCTAAAGCAAACTAACCAGCTACAACAAACGTTACGCTTCCTCAAATACTGACAAAGCGTTTGATGAATTTTGGGGGTTTTGTTTGGCATCTCACTCTTCACCCCTTGCAACACGGCAGCCCGTTAAAATTTCCTATTCGAAGTCCAAGCATTATCCTTGTTTTCCCTTTCCCTCTCACCTTGCTCAGTGTTGGTCCAAGACTGAGATATCTAAATACAAACAGATACCCATCATGAAAGACTTCCTGTACAAACATTGCCTACAGTCTTTGGTGCTCCCCTCTCTTAAAACACAAACGTAAGTGAAAGTCACACAAGAAAATATTTGCAAAATAAGGCCTAAGTTGCAATACTTGTATCGCAACACCGCGCTGAGCTAGAGGGAGGTAGCTGCAGAATTTCCATTGTTTCTCAGCTCAGCCAACATTTGAAGAACTGGATTTAGATTTTTGTAGGACATTCTCAGCTTTCAGAAGCTAATTCTGAGAAACAGCTAGATGCTTCCTGTTCACGCAGATAATGATCAGGTGTATGGTAGAGAAAAAACACTCACTTTTTGTTGAATGAAGATAAAAACTGAAATACATTTTAGGGAGCAGGATGAGTATAAAAGCCTGTATAGTCCTAGCTACCCAGATACAATTCTGACTAGGTAAACTAAATAAATAATACAGAAGGGAGAGGGATTTGTGCACGGAGGGAAACAGTTCTGTTGTAAAGAGGTTTGCTGCAGTGGCCACAATGGAAATCTATCTGCAACTTTAAGATACATGTTGTAAATACAAGCTACAGTTCTGAAAAAAAAAAAAAAAATTAAATTGCAAGTTTAAATAACACAGCTTTCATACAATGTCCAATTAAGACATCTTGCTCATAGACAAAGTCAAGTTTGCATCCCAGGACTCCCAGTGAAGAGCTAGGCTTTGAAAAAAGGCCAAGTAGTCCAGGCTAAAGCTCCTCACTTCTAAGCAACGACATCCACAGCCGCTCCTTTGCTGTCGTGATCAGCGTACCAACTTTCTCAATCTGTATTTATGCTTCTGGTAGAAAGCATTGGGGTGAAATAGGTACTCATAGAAGATAAAATTTCTCAACCCAATTGGACACGAAACGTCTTGTGCTCCTGTCTTGAGATTTATTGCCAGAGTAACTATGCGTTTCCACAGTGATTCAAGATTTGCTCGATACAGAGACAATTATCTGACTGACTCTGAAACTTCTGCTTAAGTCTTTCCAACTTCTGTTTAATCAGTCTGCTTGCAGTTTCAGATGCCCTTGAATGTTAAATCATCTCAAGATAGCTAAACAACTTTCTCCTGTTGTACTGACTTCTAAAGGTAAGTTCTGTTCACCACATTTGTAAGTACCATGTCCTTAAACTGTCAAATTTTCCTCTAAATATGGGCCAAAGAGCTGCACCTGTTCACAAACGAACCACAAATAAACAGTCTTATCCTCCAGAACATGATGAAAAGAGACTTTGTGCCAGCCTTACTCATCCTGTGCTAAGTCCTTATTCCAACTGAACAGATGTAGATTTGTGTACTGAATGACCCAAGGAGTAACTTGGTCTTGAACAGTCTTCCTTGGGATGCTGTGTTTGTCCCAAGGCTTCCCACCCTCCCTTCAGAAACACTATTCCTGGGAGATGAAAATACTTCTAAATATTGTCTCATCAGGAGGTGACTGGGTGAAAAAGCCTCGAATGCAGCAGTACCAAACTAGTGCCCCACCGTGCAACTGCGTTATGAATAGTGTACCCCAGCACATACCATCTGAAACAAAAGCTGCTTATTGCAGCACATAGAACAAGGAAGCTGCCTTTAGGCTGTTTTCTTGGGTTTTAATCAATATTACATGACCTCTCAGGTTATCGGGTATTAATCTTAAATGTCAGGAGTTAAATCAGAAGTAGCATGTAAAGGGACAAACCCATAAGAAACGGAACAGCAGCAAAATAAGTCTCCTTAGGAAACAGTGTAAGGAGCTATCACTTGGGGAACACCTCCTCCTCGGCTTCATCGGGTAAGAATGATTTACACTTCTCAAGGCTGGCTTTACCATCAAAGAGGATCTTACACCACAAATATGCTACAAAAGGAGGAGTGGTTGAGTAAATTGGCCAGGGGCAACCAGCATGTACTGCTGACAAAAAGTCTGCTGCAGTTAGAGAGGATTGTTTCTTACAGGGAGCTGGAGATAGCTGGGATGAAGGAAACTTAGAGAAGCAGGCAAGAAAGAAGAAAATCAGTGTGGGATCCACACAGGCAGATCTTTTATAATTTTTATTCTTTGCTAAACAATGCTTCCTATCTTTGAGGAGTAAAACAGAGCAAAATTTAAGGGCTACTTGTACTTACCTGCCAGTCTGCACCAGCACTAAGAAACTGCTATTATAGATGCAAAATCAATTTAGGCCTGTTAAGAACTTGGGATCACAGTCCACACAGATCCAGTCCAAAGGTGGCTGAACCACATGATATCGCCCAGAGCAAGGGGCAGAAAGTTAAGTCTTGACACCAAGGGGGCACATTCAAGAAAAATGAGAGATGCCTGAGGTGCAGCTTGCCTTACATAGTAGATGACTTCTTTACCAAAGGTAAAAAACCCAAACCAATAAAACCCAAACCAAACAAACCCCACCACAACCAGCCAGGCATAAAACTCCAAGAATACGTATCTACAGAAGCTTCTTCTGGTAGTAAATCACTCAGGAATCTAATTTAATGGTTTAATGAGGAAAAGATACCACTGGTTAGGAGGAGGGTGAAGAATTCCTTTCATATACTGTGCAGAGACAGTTCTCTTCAAATAGCTTTTTGGTCAGAAGGAAGACTTAGCTATGATGCTGTAAGTCTGTTAACATGAACAACTTTACGAATCAAGACTAGATACTATTGCCAACAGTGTTCACAAAGACTGGGAAAGTAAAGCAGAGCATGGATGTGGCAGAGTAGGTACGACAGAAGATGGTTGTCTCTGATCAAGCTGAAGGAAACATCTAAATCAGAAAAGATCTTGCAAATGCAAGATGTTGATGTGACTGTACAAAAGCATCCCCACTGAGGTTAGGAAATCCCTCTTGCTTTGGCACCCTTTTAAAGTGACTAAGTTTATTTTATCCCCAACACGAAAGGAGACCAAAACGATTGCAGAAGACAGTTTTTCCAAACGGCAAGGCTTCAACCATTCACCGTCACCAAAACTATGGTCAGAAGTCAAGAGAAATTGCTTTGTAATGATTTGCAAGTAAGAAGTTTCATTCTAGTAATGGTCTGCAAGAAGTTGAGAGTCTGATGGGGACCTGCTGGCCTAATGGAATCTACGAGAACTCTCACCTAACACAAAGCAGGTGAAGCAGGCACATTAGAAACCTTCATGGAAGGAAAGGGTAGGGGAATAGTGTCCCTGAAAAGCAGAGCCAGAGAGGGAATGAACAGAGGAAGCTCAAATGCAGGTAGGTAGCCTATCACTCTGGGCAACACGGGTTACTTTAATGGTGACTTGTTTTGAAGTTGGATGTAGGATTTGATTCAGCGTTTTGTTCACTTTGTCCTTTTTCAAGCTCCTGTTCCAGGCTTCCTACAGGTGCCCTGAGCATAATGAGTTTTGCCAAGTCTTTTTTCCAGTCTTTTAACATTGGCCAAATAACTGACTCATTTCTTTGCAAGCTTGCAGAGGCGTTTGGTTTGATCTGATGCAAAATGAATGCATAGGGAACACTAAGGAAGATGGCTTGAAAGGTGAATCTTTAAGCCTAAGCTCAAAACAGGAGGAGGGGAGAAAAACAGGTGTGTCTGACTACGATGCTATTCTTAGGAAAGATAGGATGCATTACTGAGCAACACACAATGAAAACACTGGTGCCAAAACCCAGTGTGCATGAAGTCTGGCTTATTAACCCCAGCGCCGGGTGCTAGGCCTACAGGGTGCTTTTCCCAGCAGGCTCAAGATCAGTCTTCTCCAAGTTAAAACTGAATGTCTGGTGTCAGTGTGCATACACAGGATAGGGATATAAATCACTACATAATTTTTACTTGTCTTTCTTTTCTGTTCACAGCAGACAGACTGCTTTTTTACAAGCTTTTCCTATTTTAAATGCAATTATCCTTGCAATATAGATGGAATGCAAAACACGCCTGAATGCAAAAAGTTCTGATAACATCAAATATTGAGTCAGTGTTTTCAAAGCTATCTCAGTTTTTCTGCTCTACACTAACCCATAATCCAGTATTATAATTTGTTCCAGCAAGGACAGAGATACGATATTTCTGGTGCTAACAGGTACCTACAGGTTTTTACTATCCCAGTAAGCTACAGAGCATATGGGTCTTTAATTTCAAGAGGAAAAAAAAATACCCCAAAACAACCTTCCTTTACATTTTAAGGCAAATAACAATAATTTCTAGATCCTAGCAATTAAGTAAAAAAAAAGACACCCACATAATTTCAACAGTATTCAACAATGGTGATCATTTGCAAATAATAATACAAGAAGATTAACATGGGAGATGTGTTTAAAAAAAAGCCCCCAAAGACAATTCACCAGTATTTGTTCAAAGTTTTATGCACATCATCTGACAGTGTATTTTTACAACCATATTAAAGTTTTATTTTTCTCCTCATTTTTTAAATATATAGGCTATCAAAACTATTGGACACCATTATGACAACAAGGCATTTCAGCTAATAAAGCCATAGACTTCCTTGGAACTGGAGAGAAAAAAGCGTAAGTGTTACCCAAACATTTCCTCCCCCCATCTCTTCATTTCAAACAAATAAACATTATTTATGGCCTAAAAATTATCAATGAATACTACATTATTGCTTAGCTACATGAAGGCTATCCAATACCTAATGTTATATGTGAAGACTATGTAATTAAACTTCACGCAAGAAAAGAGGGGATGAGGAATATGGTCAAAATGAATAACATTCAATATGGCTTTGAATTACAGATAGCTATTAGTGCAGTGTTAAAATAGAAGTTATCAGAGGTTTTTATGAGGAAACTTTAACAAGGTTCATGAGATGTTAATCTGAAGAAAAAAAAATAAATTACAAATGACATTTCAGGCCATTCTTTCAATTGATCTGCCCTTGGGGTAGTTTCTGAGCAAGAGGGACTGCCTCTTATTCTTTTATATTTCTTTAGGAAAAAATCCTGATCTGCAAATAATCTCTTCTAGTTCCTGCAAAACAGTGAGGAGTTTACGGAAGGAAATACCAAGAAATTCCTACACAGATCACTCAATGTCAGTGAGATGTAGTTTGGCATTTATTTTTAAAAACCTAAATATTTCAAGTAGTTTTATTTCAAAATCCAGCCAATGAAACCTATTCTCTAAGATTAGGAAAAGCTATGTATTTTCAAGGTTTTTGTTTCCACAGAGCAACTACAAAGTTTGCTGCTAACAAACGAGTAAAGTCTCAAGGTTTTAGAGGTATCAGCTTTAAAGACTGCAGAATTATCATACAAAACTAGGAACATTATTTCCCCTGAAGCTAAATTCCCAGCAGTCACAAGACTGCAGCAGTTGCAGACACGATTTATGACATCCTCTGAATGACCTCTCAAAGCTAAAGACTGATTAAGTGTAAGACATGGAAGGTAGCTCCTGTCTGCTCGCATCACATGACGCAGAGTCACAGCACAGTGAGCGTTCGCTACCGCGCAAACAGAACTGTCCCTTAGCTTTCTCCTGCATGCAGCACTGCGCTGCCATTATATAAGAGAAACACAATGACATACAGCGCAATGTATCGGGTCCTCTTCTAACCCAATCTGAATCACTCCTCGCGTCACCCGCAGATGTTCTTTGTGGCACTGGTTCACAGGTGTATCTGTAATTTTCTAGGACAAGAACTGTCATTTGACTTTAGCAGCACTGTCAGTACCACAGCAAGACAATGGCAGTATCTGAGGTTAGGAGTAGCTTATAAGGAAAAGAAACAACTTGAGCTATTCAGCACATGAATGATCCTATTTTCTCTATTTCTTTCAGAAACAAGCAGGCTTGTTCTATAGCTGTCAAAAGCTTTACTGTATTTATCCAGTGCTGCACATAAAATACTCCTGTGGCACATGTATGCATTTATATAAAGGCGATTCCAATGTACTGAGAAAAAAAAATTGTTGTCCCACTCTCAAGAACGGAAGTAAGTATGAGGTGACATTGCAGCTATTTTGGCCAGGAGTGATTTGTGACAGCTCTGTCACAGGAAGTTCAATCTAGCAGATTTAGGCCTGGCTCAAGGGAAAGTATGCAGAGAATCACCCACCAAATACGCTTCTCCCCAAAGGTTCATTAAAAGAGTCAGTCCCATTTGCAATGAATCAGAGAAAAGTTTAAGATACGAACGGATGTGATCTCTGAAGTGTGTCCTCCTCAGCAGGATGCAAACACATCAACTCCATTACAGCAAGAAAGTTTAGCATAATCTATTGAGCATCCCTGAACTGCACCATGAAAGTGAGCTGTCATAGCTTCTTTACAAATCTGTGCCTCCCTTTCTCTTACATGAAGAGTAAAATAATAAGCAATGTTGATCCCTCAACCACCACCACTAAACCTCCAAGATTATATTTTACCAAGATAAATGTGGTAGTCTGCAGTTCTGGGAACTGCTGTTCCAGACATTTGAAGCACTTCCCTCTCAGTTACACTATGTTCCCATTTCAGGAGCTTTCTTCACAGCCACACCATTAGCAATACACAGCTTACTTTTCTGACTCCGTAGCAAAGGGTTGACAGTTTGTGGGTGTGGAGGAAAGATAAGAGACTGCAGCCTCTAAAAGTGCTGCAACTCCACGCTATCACAGACTGGCCCAATTCATCCACTGACTGAGCCTGAAACGGGGTCACCAAAGCAGGTCCTACCCCCTTTAGGAGGTACATGTTGAACTTGAGCTTGGTTTTATTTACTGACATTTGTCAGCATTACTCTGTAAAATGAACAACCTCCCTCCCAACACACACGAACTGTAACAGGCTGCTTCTGCAGTGATGCTCTTTTGTGAGGTACCAGAAACCGCTGAAGGAGAGATCTGGGGTGGCTGGAAGGAAATAGAGCTTTACTGAACAAAAGGGAAGAAGAGCTAGAGTTTGCAACCGTTCCCCTTGGCAGTTTGGTTTGGCCCAGTAGCTCTCCACAGCCCACAGTGGTGAATACCAGTGAAAGTTTCTCCTTGTTCAAATGTTACCAACAATTCCCAAAGGAAGGAAGTACAAACTAATCAATATATTTTAATCAAGTTCTTCAAACACAATTTCCCTCCTTAAAATTGTAACACTGATTTGCCAGACAAGCTATGAAAAGTCTGAGGTGATACTATACCAATTCACAGAATAACAGCTGTGCAAATGTGAGATTAAAATTTTATTTACTGTAGTAATGTTCTGCTGTCAGTGTGTTAAGCAAAATTTCAAAGTTCAACAGATGTTCCACAGTTCTAATTATTTTTAAGAACTACTGAAGAAAACAGTTTTAAAGCATCAGGGAAGCTGAATGAACCTCCTACATACTCTGGAGGATGATCATGAGTACACAAGATCAAAGCAAGAGTAAATGTCACTATTTTAACTGCAAGCACAGGATAAGTGTCTGTTTACGTGTCCTGTTAAACTACCTTATAAAGTATGCTCTTCTCCCTCCCCAGCACCCCTGAAGACAGAGCACAGAACCACCTAGGGCAGAGCAAGAAGCTAGAAACTTTTAGCCAAGAATCTTGTTAAACTCCAAAAATGGAAGAATTGAGAAATTCAATGGAGAATTTTATACCTCGGATAAAGTGGAATGGAAGAACTGATTTGCCTTAGTATTATTTTGTACTGCTTTGCTGAAAGTCTAGTCCTATTAAAGGATGAGGACAAGGAGGAAGGCTTAAGCTTTTCCAGGCAGACTGGCAAGATGCCCTTTTGCAAGGTCTTTTAAGCTATGATCTCAGGAACCCTGGCAGAGAAGTGAACTTGAAGTTAGCAATTCTCTTCATTCCAGACTGAAGTTTTGAGTGCATCAGTCAAAACAGTTTACAGCATCAGCCCTGCTGAGTAAAATACTCTCCCTTTTTTTGTGCACAGAAGTGACCAAGGAAATCAAGTCACTGCAGTGGGCAGAACTACCAGAATCATGTATTTTGGTCATCCAAATGTTAGGTTAAGGTGTGCTATTTTGCTTCCCTTCTACTGGGCAATATAAACTGAGTAAGTTCTAGCACAAGTAGCTTTACCTGAAGATGTTGCAACAGCCACCAATCAGCAAAGCTTGTAACTTGTTTTAGAAAAAATTAAGTCAGTCCCATTCACAAAGAATGTTTCCAAAATATTTTTTAATCCTTTAGGTGACTCATGCCAATCTTCAAGTCTCTACTTTTGATCAAAATGCATGTTATGGCTGTAATTTAGATGTCAACAACTCCTCTAGCAGGATTATTGCTCCTACAGATTCTAGCTCAGGATTCTGATGCTCACTCCCATGCAGGCCTCAGCATCTGGCAGTACCAGCATTTCTCTTTCCTCACAAGACAAAACTTAACCCAGTACCTCAAACTGATTTAGAATAAACAGTGTATTTAAATCCTCATGACAAAACCCTGCTTTGCATCCTTGCTAATCTAAATCAGTTGCACTGCTGTGGCCCAAGTCACTTCGAATTTAGTTAGGTGGATGGCACAGGAATATTTGGCTAGCTGTGCATGGTGTTAGATTCGAACACCCCAGAAGACAAAGTACGTTGCCAGACAGGAAGAGCACATCGAGTTTCACTCATGTTTTCCTTCCAGTACACCTACCTTATTTTTCAATATTCTGTCTGTAACAGTCTTTCCACATACTAATCCTCCATTCAAAACAGAGCTGGATAAAACTTTAAATATAAAATCATATATGTAATCCCTGCTATCTGTGATGTTTGATCCCCTGCTCTTTTTTGGTGTGATAGGGCTAAAAATTCACTTATTCTAATTTAAAAAGAACAATTGCAAAGACGTTACCTTGAGTAAGGAAAAAGTCTCCAGCAGCTCATGCACTGGATGTCACACTCTCCCTCTCTGAAATTACACTAGCAAAAGCTTTTCCCCTTAAAATGAACTTCAGTAAATATGTTGGCCAATAATCAGACCCACTGCTGTATCTGAACTAAATGTAGAGTGGTCTGAGTGAAAGCAGCACCACCCCTGAGCAAGCGGCTTTAAGGAGACCCGCTTAGAAAGTTTCCAGTAGAACAGCGTTCCAACACAAAGTGCTGACTTGATGAAACCCAAAATATTCCACAGGAATGTGCTAATTCAATCAAAACTTTTGAAAGAGGACAGGCCGGCTCACCGAGCCAGCCAACCAGTCCAGTGAGCTGACTGGCTCTCCCCAGCTCTCTGGGGTCACCGGCTTCCCCATCTGGCCAGGTGCCAGGCTGCTAGTCCCTGCTCTCAGAGGGGCCCTTCAATAATAATAATAAAGTCTTACAAAGTGTTCCGAGAAACAAACAAAGGAATTTTAAAATGAAAACCAGAATTACTTTAGAACCAACTGCAAGGTTTCTTCAGGAGGAATCAGTTGCATTTGTTGCAAAGCATCTAACAGTAGTGCCCCTAAAGACACAAGTCTCTCCTGTGTCTCCTCAATTTTTATAAAACACCTTCCAGTGAGAAAAAGCATCAATACTGTAACAACACAAAATGAACAATAATTATATTCACAACCTAAACTTCACCAGATAGGTCGAATCATCAGCAAGGAGCTAAAGGCAAGTTGCTTCCAAAGCACTGAGTTATTCAAGTAACTGCCGCTGCCTGACCAAATACACAATACACAGGGCTACCTTGTAAGCAACATCTTGCACAGAGTAGTCCCCAAGTGGGCTCCCTGCAAACGTGAATGAGATGGTGCAAGGGCCCTCCTTTAACCCTTTGGAGATGCTCAAAGGAATAGGTATAGCTATATAATATTTTAGCAGTGGTTTTCAAAAAAATCTGTCAACTAGCACGTAACCCACTTTCTTCATAAAACTGGCTTTAGCAACCTGTGGCTAACCAGTTCATGGGACCTACTCTGGCTTCTCAGCAGCTCAGCAAGTAACTGTATGAAGGGAGTTTTTAATTGCTAAAAAAAGCAAGGCTATTTAAGACAGTAACACCAAACACCACAATGTTTTTGCACAATTCCATTCATTTAATCAGCTTTTGTATCAAAATGTGTAGATATTGGTTCATGTGTGAGTACCACAAGTAGTTTAAGAGATACTTGGAACAAAGTTCCACAGAAAAAAGAAAGAGCTCTTTTTACATGCCAAATTGAGTAAGCAATGAGATCTCTGTTGCAGGCAAGTCACATGATTTTGAAAGAATAAAGCTAATAAAATGCACTGATTTATTTATATGAAAATCAGTACAACTTCCAGCATAGAACTGGGACAAATTTGTGACCACTCTCTTTCAGAAAACACGTCTAAATCAGACAGCTGCCAGAGTTTGCAGTTCATTGACCCTTCCTACTGCCAAATGCAATGCACAAAGGTAGGTCAGAAAGCAATTAGAGATTGGTTGGGAGGACTCATTAATTTTTTTTAAACTTCAAATCACATCTAAACAGTCTTATAACATTTTTCTGGGGATGCCTCAGACTCACATTTAAAAAGAAAGGTTTGTCTTCTCAGAATGACAAAATACATACAATTTGCTCCCTGTTATTTCTTAGAAAGACAACTAATACATTTACAGTATCATGAGGAAACGCATCTAAAACAGAACTAGACACAAGCACAGTTCAATCCAACAGCTCAATTTTTAAACCTCTCGCCACCTGCAAAGCCTAAGGCTCTCTTCAGCTACTTGCAACACAAAATTCAGAAAGAAAAGAAAGTGAGGGGAAGAAAAAAAAAAAAGATATTTTTCTTGCTAATGCTAATAGGACTGGGAAACCACCAGTGACCAACACAAGCAAATAATGCCTACTTGGCTCTATTTCAGTATGTATGGCATAAGGCCAAGATAACAATGAGAAAGTAAAGTGTAAAGAGATGCCTTCCATTTTGGAAGAAGGTGTCAAAAGTTGATAGCAGCATCTTTTCTTCTCTCAAGCAAAACTTGAGATGCCCTTCTTATGGCTTATGACAAAAAGGCATCACTGATCTCCTCATCATGGCAAACAGCAAAATATACAAGAAAAAAACACGTGCGTATAGACATTTGTATGCAATTTCTGGGCCTGTAATCATGGCAGCATTAAGCTACCAATCTGCTAGTTAATTCTCTTTCATTAGCCTCATTAAAGGGATCACAATCATACCACAAAGTAACAACTGAGCACTGCACAACTCTGAAGCCATATCCTCAATTTCTTTGTGCTGCAGTAATTTACGGAACCAGCTATAGGCTATAATTTAAGATTTAGTCCAGAACTCCAGGAGCTAACCAACTGCAGTTACAAGGATCAATGCACACTTCTATTAAGTGTTTATGAGAACGAGACCATACTTCTAAGTAAGTGTCTCTCTCAAACCAGCCTATGTAATTTGGTAGTTTTCTCCCTTCAAGCTTATATAACCACTTCCTAGAATGAGTTTCTGAGGCTCTCTATACAGCAGACACACTCCTAAACTGAGAAACGACAAGTTGCTGGGAGTAACTCATATTGCATTGTCCACAACTGCTTTTGTCATGTTGCAGATTATCCAGAGAGTGGCTTCAGGTGCCACAGAAACAATACAGGAGAAAAAAAAAAAAGAAAAGAAGAGAAAAAAAAAGGTTGAATATGGCACTGGTGTGATACAAATGAACATCACAAACAATAATGAGAGGTTACATTATGTAATTGCTGTTTCTTTGGAAAAAGTTAGTCAGCTGAGTGCGCTCATATGTACATGTAGGGAGCAGCAGGGGCAAAGGATTTCAGTCAGTCTGAAACTCATAACTTGTGGACATCCCATCAGTTGGATTACCGCCAGAGCTTGCGCTCTGCCAGCTTGCCGCCTCCTGCTCTACCCTAACTGATCCCAAGTGCATTATCCCTCCCCGACTGAGTCAACTAGCCTGCTTCTCCCTGATGTTCAGCATCCCTCAGTATACAGATTTCTAACAACTTATCTTGGAAAATACTTAGTCCTAATTTACAAAAGGCAAAACAAAGAGAAACAAAGACCCCTGTTAGATGAAGTCAACCTTCTCAAATATATGTGTGGCAACACCAGGAGAAAAAAATATTTACTTTTCCTGAGTGCTGTGCTTTGAAATGGATTTCACAACTGTTAAGTATATGATTTCAAATTGGTTTTGTGATTAAGGCCAGGCATTATTGCTGTCCAAAGAATAAGGTGGGCCCAACCACCCTTCAAGACTTGTTCCAATTAAAAAAAAAATCCAGACTAAGTTGCTCAGAGCTGTGTTCAGTCAATTTCTGATCATGTCCAAGGATGGAGGTTGCACCACCTCTTCAAGTGCCTGCTACTGTGTTTGACCACCCTCATTATACAGCATTTGTACCTTACATTGAATCAGATGTTTCCTTGATGCCACTTGTGACCACTGACTCTCAACTTTTTGCTCTGCATGTCCAAAAAGAATCCGACTTTGTCTCCTTTACAATTTATTTCTAATCGCATTCTGTTCTCACATATTCCACATCTGATGTCTGGTGAGCAATAAGCTCATTCAGGAGGCACTGTAAGACTTCCTGATGGTAGGGCAGCTCTGCCAAAGCAGGCACTAAGATTTCAGTAAGATTTTTTTAATTCCTAGTTCTCTGAAACCTTTTTGTGTGCTTGCCATAGAACTGTTGGTCTAAGCCATGCCAATAGAAAGGTTTAATCCCAACAGTGGCAAAAGTCCTGTTTGCCTTGCATCAAAGGTTGCCTAGAAGGAAAGCTTAGTGGTATGGGGAAAAAAACAGAGCTATAACAGGTGATTCATTTGACATTGGCAAAAGTCTCACTAAACCCAGAAAAAAAATGAAGGTGAGACATACATATCTACCAGTCCTTACAAAGTATCACATACACAATCAGCTGAAGGAGGAGAAAGTTCTTTGGCTCCTTCAAGAAAGGGTAATTTTCTTGAATAAGGTGCAAACGCACAGTGTGTCAAGTAACAGTAACATTAACCTACCTCACTACTCGATGTCATTAGATGAGAGGATGTTTAAACTACACATATCTCAAGTGGGCACTAAATGGACACTGACCAATATCTGATCTTGTGGCCAAAAAAATGGAATACACAAACTCAAATAAGACTAATTATATATTTGTAGTACAAGTCAACAGTGTAAATTATATTGGCAGACAGTATAAAAAAAGACCAAGTTGTTAGGAATTATTTTGAAAAAAATAAGCAAAAAACATGCACCATTTCTGAGTTCACTGAATTAGTTACCAGAGTACCTTACTAAATAAGGAATTGTTATCACTCTAATGTTTAAAATGAATAAATAATTAGCAGCTTACTTCTTTCTTACCATTATAGGTTATCCTTGGTTTTGTCAAACACATCACAAGATGTAAATCCATTTCATCGGAAGATACAAATTTTGAACATACAGGGCACTTGAATCCTACGGAAAATAAAAATATGTAAACATGAGTACATTCAACCATGTTGCAAATATGTATATTCAAGCCAAAAAACTATTCTGCACACATTAGAAGAAAGAAAAAAATCTGGCAGCTTTTCAGTTTTGACCTGACATTTCTTACATGAATATAATTCCCTTGATTTCAAAAGATCTCAAAATGGACCATTGTTTCTGCAAATTGATCTGTTGCCAATTGTAAACATGTCACTAGCTCTGGAACACAAAGTTTCCCAACAACTCTAAGAACAGTTTAAGACAAGTGCAAGAGGATAATGTGACTCTACTAAAACAGAAATTAGAAATGTATAGAGAACATAGCCATTAAAATCTGAACTTGGGCAGGAGCCCTGAATTAACATCTGCACTTTTACCGGGAATAGCATTGAAACTTTAACAAAGGATCTCAGTTTTACATCTCATCATGCACGCTGCAGCATCTTTTACCAGTCTGGGGCACGGGGAAAACATTAACTCATGGGTGTCGCCTCACCTACTGAATCACTAATATTTCTTGTAGCACTGAATTTGTTTGACTTCTCTCATCCTAGCCAAGCATGACCTTGTTTAGCTTGTGAGGTCACAGCCTGAGGCAATATGGGGTATAGAATAATTAAGACAGTCTGGATTGTGATGCAACTGCATAATAGTCCATGACAAAACTGCTTAATACTTTAATTTATGTCATTACCAAAGACAGCAGTTAAAGGACAAGATTGGTTGGACAAGCTTAACAGTCCACAGAAAAGTCTGGCTGATTCTGATCTGCTGAATAATTAACACACAAGTGAGAGACAAAGAGCCACCAACAGGGATCTTGATGCGTAACAGCTGTTAAGGAGTATACCTACAGGACAACATACAGCAAAAATATCTAAATCCATGCTCAGTGCAAAGGAGCAACTTTTTCTTTGATGCCGGTGAACAGTAATGATGCAGGCATGTATAAATGGCCACTGCACCTTCCACCAACATCCGCATCTGGGCCTGCTCCCACATGTTTTAGTTTGTTCCCCCTTGCTTTTGTACTTCTAACCTTGGGAGTCCGTAATGAACTGAGTCAGTCAAGGATGACAAGCGACTTGATGCTGCACTTTCAAATTACTGATGCCTGAGAATTTTGATCTTTACTATTAATTATTATCCAGATGTAGATCAAGTAACTAACCTGAAGCATTAGCACTTGATAGAAAAAATGTATTTCTTTTATCAAGACAATGATTTTTATTTTTTTTTTTAGTGCAGCTGATAGGAAGCAAGTCAAAACAGACAACTGGTAACACCCATGAGGAACTCTGAGCAGCAGCTGAACATGTACTGGAAACCACTTCCTGAGATAAAGTACAGTTCTGATTCTTCCCATTTTAGTCATAAGCAGTTCGTATCTATTTCTTCTTGTGTCAGTCTTGCACTTCAGTTTAAATATTGCTCTTCTCTCCTTATTTTTAATCCTCCCCCAACCCACATCTTTACAAACAACAGTTAGAACCACAGGTTAATAAGCATACAACAGCCAAACACATCTTTTTGGCAAAAAAGAAGTTGAAAGGATTCATTTACTTGTAGAAAGCTTTGTCAGTGACCCTTCAGCCACTATGTAGCCTCCTCCCCCCAGGCTGCATCTCAATATGACTAAAATCGAAAGTAGTATCTCAGTCCTCCAAACACCACCCGTAACTGTTTTGTTATGGTTTTCTTCAAAAACTGACCCGGGGTAAATTTTCTCTCAACCTTTATCAGCCTAATGCAGCTGATTACTCTTAAGTCGAGTCAAAATCTACTAAGACCCATGCATTATTCTCATTTATACGCTTCTATAAGGCATAGTAGACAACATATCTTGATGTGAAAAAGCACGTAACTTCTTTAAATGCTGCAGACTGAGTCCTGCTGTGCCAGAAGGGAGTGTTTGCATTACAGCAAGTTAACGTTTATGTTCATGGCTAGTTAAGCACTAGGACAGTCATTAACAGGTTTCCTCTGCTTTCTGGACAGAACCCTTCTAGCTTATTCTCTAGGGTCATCAGCACATCTAATTGGGAGTGACAGGGGGCAGGGAAAACCATCGATAGGTCTTTAGAACCACTGCTAAAGTTAACAGTGTTATTTAGAAGGTACATATCCCAGGAATGCTTGGAGGGAATACTTAAATCCAAATAAAACAGTAGGGAGAGTTTGGGTAAATAATAATGATGATTATAATAATGCTTTTACTTAAAACCATGCTTAAAGATAGACAGCTGTGAAAAATCTTTCTGATTATCCACCTAGAGTATGCAGCTGAATGCACTTATACTACCATGTTCCTGCCCCTAAACCTAGTAAACAGTCTGCATTCTAGCAATATAGTAAGTATTTTAACAATACAGTAACTTGTGGTTTGTCCAGTGTCAAGGGGGATCTGAAGGTAATAGTTAAACAACTACAGATATCGTCCTGACACAGCAAGTCTGGGCTGACTGCTGTAGCTCTACTCAGCATGCAGAACAGTACACTGATGAACCCAAGCAGTAGAGGGCATCACACTTAACTAAGCCTTATGGACCAATTTAGTATCTTTGTGGAAAAGATGTTTTTCCAGTGACCAGCATCAGCTGCATGCCAGAAACTAGCATAACAGCAGAAAAAGAGCCTTGAGCTCACAACGCTTGATGAAACATTTTTCAAATACAAGTGAAATCCGACTTCTCATTCCTTCACAATGTTCTACTGCAATAACCAGCTCCTGGATTTAGCCATCTTCCCCAAGAGATGCAGAGTGTGTTTTGTGTGAAGGAAATTACCATTTCCAACTCCTTTAGTAACCCCAAAGAACAAGTTATTTTGACTGTAGACACAACATATCCTTTATTTTTAACTGTATTTGAAAAATATAAATAAGTGAACAATCAATGCTGTCCACAGGCCAGTTAAAGGTCCTTAAAAAAAGCTGGTATTTTCCCTCCTTTCCTCAAATCAGAAGGCAATAGTTTCATGACCCAGTTTACAATTAAGTGCTCCGTAAGAACAAAGACTCTATTGTACCACTGCCCAGCAGGCTAATAACATTTATAGCCTATGTTTGTTTTTACCACCAGTCTCAAGGAACAATTCCGATAACTTGAAGAAAGTTTCACATGACTTTAACAATCAGCAGCAGGTCAACAATAACTTGCTCTCTACATGACTTGTTTTACTGAGTTTTGCAGATAAACAATGCATTCACAGACATATGGACAACAAAGTGGAAGTAGTCATCAGATGAGGTGGCATCATGTGAAGTGTCCTCTATAAACCACAAAACTCAATTAACTACTTTCTTACTCTCTTTAAAAGGAGAACACAAGAGGTAATGTATAGTTCTAGGTAAAAATCCAGCTCTTATGAAGATGTTGGTTTCACAGCATCCCTTATCCTCATCCAAGATGAGGAACTATCACTTTTGTATTAGGGTCATCACTGTCAGCATATCACTGCAAAGCTGTCCTTCCTTCTCCCATAGTAGAGCAGACATTGCCTGCGATACAACCTAAGTCAGGGGAAGAACCACCTCTCACCCCATTCTCTTTCAGTACAGCAGGAAAGAACTGAGCATCAAAACAGAGCAAGCGCATGCCTCTAGCTGACTTTTAAAACTGCATGCTTAAGAGGCAGGAAGACAAATTCTTACAAGCTCCCATCATCTGGCTTTGCAACCCTGACTACAATACTGAAAGTAACACGTTACTTAAAACCATAGTCCTGGAAAAAAGTACAATTACAAGAAAAGAGAAACAGAACAGGAAGTTGCAGTACAGCTACTAGAAAATTCCAAGGTGGCACAGAAAGTTTGAAATAACTAAACCTGCGTAAGTAGCAGGACTTAAATATTCAGAGGTGAATTCTCTCTCTCATTCTCTCTTGAATACATCACTTTCTTCAGACTCCACCATCTTTTGCAAATGAACCTCCACTTAGCCAAGAAATCCCATCTTCTCTCACATCCATGTACCCAACGCATAACTTTCATCTCTGGCAGGCTTGGAAGCTATCCACAGGGATAGGTCAATGGGTGGCCACTCACTCTATCCATACCAATTTCAGCCTCTTATTGATATCTTGCTGTGTTTGCCTTACTTTGCAAACATCAGACTGTTTAACTTGTGGTTCAGTGCATAGCGAAGCAAACAAAAACCATCCAACAAGTAACAAATTCCTGGACCTCTATAATTTTTGCAAAATCATGTTGGCACTCATTCTGGAATATCTACTCTGTGGTGGGAAAAAAACTGCTAAGAGCTTCCAGACAATGCAGTGCAGAGTGTCACAGAATTGCACATAACGGAAACACGACAAAGCGGTATTAGACTTGCACAGAAGAATGGATGATCCTTTTGGTCAATATTAAACATTTGTAGCAAGAAATAACCATGAACAAGACCTGCACCAACACAAAAGACTGCATCAGCCTGATCAGAGTAACCTTTTGGCAGAAAACATCTCAACTGGAACATTGCCAAAACCAAACTGAAAGTATAATGAGACCAGCTGTTCTTATAAAATAAGTATGCAACATATTAGTATTTTAAGATTTTGTATTCTTGTGTTTTCAAATAAGATGGATAAATCCATCTTGGTTTACATCTAAAGAAGTCATAAGAAACGAGAAATCCTTGCATATACATACTTTTCTAAAATGTATTTGACAATAAGAAGCCTGACAAGTGTTACTTGCATACTTGCACTTGTTCTTTGGTACTTAGAAAAATAAGTATAGACAATCTGGAAGCACAGCATCCAGTAAATATGATGGTACGAGGGTGGTATGCAAGATTACTGTCACACAAATAAAGTCTGCATAATGATGCTAAAACAAAGCAACACAAATAATCCCCTCCCCCCAAGAAACAGAAAAGACCTCACATAATCAGAGAAACATGTTAGAAAGGACCTCAAGAGGTCACCAAGTCTATCCCATACTGGGAAACTGGGTTAAACATACTTAGAGGATTTAATCTGCCCTTAAAAATCAACTAGTGAAAGATTTTACAGACATCCTAGACAACCTACAATGCTGATCAGCTATTCCTAGGAAGTCAGAAAAATCTTGCCTTATCTCTAATTTGGCAGCCTTCACTTACAAAAAGGTCGATTACTTCTTATGTGTTCAGTAGACATGGAAAACAGTCGGTAACTGTCTTCAGTATAAAAAACACGTTTACACTGGAAAATGTGTGCCCTTCATCTTTTTCTATGAAGTCAGAGTGTAAGAACAGCAGAAAAATAGACGGAAATAATTCAGATTCTCAGTGACATAACAAAAATCCTGGTCAAGCCGAACTTCTGTTACTCCCTTCTGTAAACTAATTTGTAAAACTTAAAGACAACAAAAAAAAAGCTCCAGTAAAGACTACATGGTCTATCAGAGTTAATGTGGCCACAGAATTCTCTCTTCTCTTCTCCTCAGACAGATGAAATGGAAAGACAGAATGAGTAATTCCTTAAGCTCAAAACCATGAAGCTATGTACATGAAAGCATATTGCTTTAATACAGCTAACACCTTACCTGGCAACTTTACCTTTACCGTCAAAGAGAATATGAAGACTACTTCACACTAAATTCAAGAACAGAGAACTGACATTTTAAAAACATCTCTAAGTGAGAAGGTAAAAGAAAAAAAGAGCAAAGAGCATTACCAATTGCCAGGGAACCCTCTACAGGAGAATTTCTAGGTGCTGTAGCTCCCAGTACAAGTGGCTACTCGGAGAAAGTTTGCCATCTTATGTATAGAAGTTTTTTGTTAAGGGAGAAAGTGTCTCAGTGAAAAGATACATCTAGTTCTCTAGTTCCCATCCTTCCTTAGGCTGTCAATAGCCTAAGCCGGGAGAACACAGCACCATTGGAAAGACTTCTGGAGATGAAAAGAAATAAAGAAATACTCCCCTCAATTTGGGAGAGAATAGAAAATCAAGTAGAAATAAGGAACACAATACAAACATTCCAAACTCTGTCTTCTAGAAAACTGAACCAGGATAAGCACAAATAATTTCTTCTTCTCAGCACTTACTGATTTTGTGCTCATAATCTAGAGGGGTTTTCTTCCCCGCTTTTGTGCCAGAAAACTGAAGTAAACACACTTGTGGATTCCTTGAGAGAAACAAGGGATTTCTCTCTTGTATTTTCTGATTTAAAGCTCCCACAGCACCCAGTGGGAAAGGGGGAATACATAAAATGGGGAACAAAAACAAACCTGAAACTTACTTTACTTAAGGCGCCCATGGAATAATTAGAGAAGATATGTTTGGATAATACTTCATCTCTTAAGCAAAAACTTAAGACAGACAGAATCTTACTACATAACTTCTTTAGCTCCCTTCATCTTGGTAATTGGGAAAGTGAGCTCTTCAGTAGCAATCACTGAAAAACAACACAGTACAGAATGAAGAAGAGAAATTGAACAAGACAGATTTTCTTACTCATAAATAAAGCCTGTACCAACTGTACAGCTTCAGGTGTCTAATACCAATGTGAAAGTAACATGTGATGATGATTGTAATTGACAGCTGCACATTTTTAGAAACTGAAGAACAATAAATACAACCATTTAAAGACAGGAAAAAAAAAGTCCCATGCTAAAATATCTTGCAAACCAGAAGATGAAATTACAGGTGGGAAAGACCTGTGGAAAGATTGATTTCACCTCTTAATACAAAAGTAAGAACAGCTGCTATTAGAGGAACAGCTTTTTAAGTGACATTTTAGACCAATGCAAGCACCCAGCAAAGGGAGGAGGAAAGACCTTCTTAGCTCCACCTGTGTTTGTGGGTGAGTGTTACCCCCCCCACGCCATCATCCATAGGGATCGGTAGTCAAGGCAGATGAGAGACAGCTCAAGTCTCCTTCATCCAAACTCCTAGAGTCTTTGCACTTTCAAATTGACAAGCACATAAACAAGAACAGATTTTAAAGTGACTTGTAAGCTATTAATTCACTCTTTAACATGCTACTTTATTAACTGTATTTCAGACATGTCACCCCCCAGCACAGATCCATGCCACAAGTTTCTCAAGGGAACAGAAGCAGCTGAAGACAGACAAGTGTGAATATAAACTTATGTTGGGAGTTGCATTTGGTAGATATAAAGGTAAGAGCAACCCAAGGCTCCACCCACACCCTAAATCCAGATGATTTTAGATTTTAGCTTACTATGTTTAAGAAGTATATTTTCAACTAGTAACCAAAACCTCCACTTATCAACTTATTCCCCAGAAAAACACCATTAATTTCCATAGCATCTTTCCCAAGGGAGGGGGGCAAGGGAGAGAACCCAAGAGAACACACTTTCTCTCACTCTTTCATATAGGTGTGATGACTCCCTTTCAAAATTTGAATCAAGGGCAACAAAGGAAAGAAACTTTTCCTCTCTCTCGTCTATTCATCATCAGATCTCTGGCAAGCAGAGATAAGAGCAAGGTCCCCTTCTAGCCACATTAGCAGAATAACACCAGTAGTATGGGAAGAAACTAGCCCTATCACCATTTCAGAGGCTTCTGCACACAAGTGGGGCTCTTGCCACTTTGGAGAAATCTTGTGGAGCTGTGTGGAGGTCAACAAAGTTGTCTGAATACACAGTTAAGACAGGTTGGACACATTTTGGAGCCCGATCAACTACCTTATTCAGAAAGCAAGTAGCCAGAAAGCATGGTCAACGGTTTGGGGCACAAATGTATTTTATTTACACACAGCAGGCAAGATTAACCTGTCAAACAAGCTTAGTTCTTGCATTGCCAGATGATGACAAATAATTCACTGCAAGTCAGCCTGGAGGTCTGAAAACCTTATGAAATGCCTTAAAACTATTACTGTAGAGATATTACATATTCCCATTGCTTTTTTCTTCTTAACTCACCTATCACAGTTCAAGGAGGAAGAATTCTTCTCTCTCATTCCTAGTCTCTGCTGAACCTATAAATGTATTTTTTTTTCTTTCTTCCTTAATTTTCCTACTCCCTCAACTTCCTCTCATTGCCTGGAGCAATATTTTACTCAAACACCTGAAAAAGGTCTTTCCATTCATCATTTCACAATGAAAGTTGGGGAAGACAGACAGGATAACAGTGTTCTACTGCCAGAAGTAGGTTCTTCTGGAGTAACTGAGTAATTTGGCAAGACAACTACAAATTTTTAAGTGCAGGGAACCAGTTTGTCTACACTCCCCTCCCCTTCTTCACGCTGTCAATAAAGTCACTACTTTCAAAAATATATTAGGGCTAAAGAAAAAGCTTCCATTAGAATTCACATCATCTAAAAGGAAGTATAGGAAGAGCTGCTCCAAGATCAGAAGAAAGAATGAAGTCCTACTCTTTGAAAATGCACAGACGTAAATATCTTGAAAACTTGTACTGTACAATGCAACAAATCTGATTAAAATTACATGAAGCATGATAATAAGAGAGGAGAGGGTGGTTATACCATGCTGAGAGTATATTTAATGATAGCTAAAAGGGAAGAGGAATGATGTGAAAACGGCTGAATAATGGTTGACAAGGATGACTAAACTGAACATGTGAAACAGAGCATCTTGCTGGACGCAGAGAAGTCTTCTGAGCAAACTGGCCAAAATGCATACGAGGTCTTACGAAAAAAAGAAATGGGAGAGACAAAGTAAACACTGCACTTGAAACGCAGCAGACAGGAACAAAGGAGCAAGCCCCAGGAGAAGGCAGCATCTTAGAAGACAGCACAGATAATGATGCTGCTTGAAAGCATGCAGAAGACAAAGTCTCTTGGAGAATCTGAAAACTATTACTCTACTACACAAACAAGGCGATAATGGAGACCTCAGAAAGCACAGCATTTACAGACAATTGGTCTGTTGTCTACAAAGTTTTTACCAAAGTAAGTGAGGGTAAAAAAAAGAAGTCCTCACTAAGGCAAAACTTTGTAAAGTCTGATTTAGTTGAAATACTTACCAATAACCTACTTGTTCCTGCAGAAATAGAGGTAGCAGTGGCAAAGAAAAAAGGGGAAAACCAATCAATGACAAAAAAGTCAAGAGTACAAAATATTAAAGATTACAACTGGGAAGAATGTATGTAAATAAAAAGTTAAATTATTATGTGGGATGTTCTCAGGAGTTTAAATATTAATTCTAAACATAATAATATTTCACTTTTCAACAGCAACATTAAATTATATATCAAAAGTAGTTATAATTACATTTATCATTCAGTATAACAGAAAAATTATACTTACTAGAAGTACAGTTTCAAGAAAGTCAAGGACAAATGTTTCAAAGCATACTTGTTTTCTTGTGCTTTTCATCTCATCTTTTTAATCACACATACAAGAGTTTTTATTACCTAAGCACAACAGCAGGCTTTCCTGTATTATTATACTCTATATTTTCCCTCTTTAGCTCTCAAAATAGCAGCCCTCCACAGAGGGCACCAATTTCTTAAATCTGCAGGGAAACATCAACCCTATGGACTAATTTACTTTCATTCACTTGAAACTGGTGAGAGTAGAGTAAGTACAGTTGTTTGTTTATTTATTTGTTTTGTTTCCCCCCACCGAGTAAAGGGATGACTTATGAATAAGGACTGAGCTTAGTAGAAAAGTCTGGGCTGAAAAATATCATTCATCCTCAGCACAAAGGAATTTTATTTAAAGAATAACTTTTTAAAAGTACTGACATCTCTGCTTATCATAAAGCAGCCTTTTGTTCTTAAATGGAAAATTCAACTAAGAGAAGTTCACTCTGCATTGACCCCTCTATTCTTCCAACTTGGAAAATATTTACCTTAGTGTATGGACTATTGCAGAAACTAGGATGTAGGTTAGTAAGAAGCCAGACTTTTAACAGAATAATTAAAGAGAATCTTACAAAATGGGGAGAAGACCAAGGGTTACAAAATGCATCATTTCAGAAAGGTGTACACTGGAATTAGATCATTAAATCCTTCAGTATTAACAGAAGTCAAGCGTTTAACATGAGTTATGTATAAATTTTGATAAAATGTGTGAGCAGTTTCTTAAGTTTGAATGATACGCGTTCATGTATTATAATGCAAAAGTTTCACAAAAGTTCCTATTTCTAAGACAGAACCATTTAATAACATTTGGGGATGCACCATAGCAAAGAAAGCATGCAAAATGCCTAATAAGAGGAATAAGTAAAGATGATGCGTAATTGGTTCAGAAAAAGATAGAACTGAAGCCATAAAGAAATAACCCTCCAACCAAGTTTTCTTAAATATTGTCAGTAAAAGCCAAAGAAAATCAAGCTATTGACTCACATGCTTTAAACATATCAATGACAGGTTCATCTATATTTACAGTCTTTTGCCTCTACTAAGAAAGAGAGAGTACATAGCACCCATACCATATTCTGCAAAACCTTACAGAACATCCATAAATCACAAACCAACCAAACTTTCAAATGATGTGCTGCATCATTCTACCACAGCAACTAAGTCAGCAACGTAATTCTTGCTTTTTCATGGTTAAGATGCCACTGTTTGAACAAACTGTTAAGAAATATTTTGTGTATCACTCACATTTTAAATGACCTTTGTAGAGAATGCTACTGAGTATTTTCTGTTTTTCTCTGTTTACAACTGCTGCATTGGTCTATCAGTCAAAGTGTTGAGAAATTTTATTAGTTAGCTATTTTAAACATCTGTGCTTAGAAGAGAAACATCTTGTTTACATTAACCAGATCATGGTAATAAGGTGCACATACGCATACACACACAGCATCAACTGTAAATAAATTTTAACAGGGATGTGCACTTGGAACAAATTAGTTAAAATGACAGATAATTTGACTTTTCAGGAGTTTGAAAAATGACATGGTAACTCAAATGCTTTTACTTATCCAATTATGGCTTTTATTTAAAGAAGTATATGCTTTCATTGCTTTACTCATCTGTAACACTACTGAAGGTAAGAGAAACTGCAACTATTTAAGAAGTATATTTTGTTCTTCGCTGTTCAAACAAAATAATGATCTATCAGTTGATAAATACAAGCATGATACATAAAAAGGAGATACTGTCTTGAGTTTGAATACTGAGATAGCATGAAACTGCAACATGCTAATAAATAATTTTTTATAAGAAAAGGCTGTTGGGGTTTTTTTTGCATGAAACTGCAACATGCTAATAAATTATATTTTAATAAGAAAAGGGTGTTGGGTTTTGTTTGGTTTTTTTTTGTGTTTTGCTTTATTTTTTGACTGTTTTTTAAACAACTGACTAAAGAGAGATCATAGTTAGCATTCCTATTTCAGGAATGCCCTTATAAGATCAGGATCATAGTGTGCCAAGAGCGGCAAATATGTTTGTTCGCATATATGTATTAGTCCCTCCTCCGAAGAGCTTACACTCTAAAATAGACAAGAAAAAGCAATGGTTATAATGGGAGCAATGTCTCCATTACACACTTTAGAAAGGCAGTAAGAAACTTGCCCTAGCTTACACAGAAAGACAAACAATTCTTGTAAGTCTCTAGGTGCCACCTTATATAAAAATGCTATTTCCCCACAATGACATTGAGACAAGGGTCACAGAAAAAATAAATCATGACATAAATTTGATCTGCCTTTCTATGTAGCACTGCCTTTTCAGCCAGAGCCTTACCTATGAGTTAACAATGCTCTCCCACAGATCCCTAAAACCAGTGACTGAGCAGTTAAGATATAAATAATAAAATGCTCAAACAAACAAACAAAAAAATCTGGTTTTGAAAGAAGGAAAAAAGCTCTTTAGAACAGCTCTTGAAGGCAGGATAAAGAATGCCAGAGTCTGAGCCTGCACTCCTCTCAGCTCATTTACATGTTCAGCCCTTCACCCTCCTTCTGTCTCTTGGCAGCACTACCTCCTTTGCTCTTGCTGTCCCTTCCCGCGTGTGCGTGTCAGCTGGTGGGGACCAGCCCGAGCGAGCAGGACTCTGAGCTTTCCCAGTGGTACACTGGAGCAGCCTACTGCACCTTGCTGTATTAGCCAGCCTGCCAGCAGCATAGAAAACAATTCAGAGATGGACAGGATCAAAACAGCAGCTAGAGGGCAAAGACCAGTAAGGTACATTTAAGGAAACCCTTCCATGACATAAATAAAACAAAAGCAAAAAAAAACCCACACCAAAAAACTGTGGACTTGTAGAACAAGAGACAAGCTAATGAAGGATGCACCCCAAATGTTTACATACATATACATACTTCAGCAGCAAACAATTTATTTAAAGAAAAAAACCTTCCATGATGCACAGTAAATAACCCAACACCTAGTCCTTCTCAAACGACTAGGATTTAATTCTCTTCAGTTCCCAAAGTGTAAGGCACTCATTAAAAAAATAATTTATGACTCTTCCATCGCTTTAGACATCTAAAGTCCTGAGGTAAGACTACTCAGGACTACTACTACTAATCCAACACCAAAATGATTAGAGAGACAGATTTATATCTATTCTCCCATTGTAGCGTTTCATTCTAGGTAAAACATTCACAACTTCCAAAAATCTTCTGTGAAAGAAACAATAGTTCTTGAAAGGCACTTTCAGTTAAACAAACCATTCTCCAAGCAAGAAGGATTTTATACTGCTAAGTATTTGGGTACTGAATTGTCACATTGGTACTTTTCACAGACCAGGTTTTAAGAACTGCAAATAATTAACATCATTTATAGGCATTTTGCTGTTTCAAACTAGATTTCCTCCTTTATCCAAGAGGAGCATTAGTCCCTCAAAAAGACTTCTGTTTCAGTAGACAGAAGATGTACCTTCAGTGTCTTACAAATTAAAAATCTCCATGATGCTCTTGAAGGATAACACACTTACACGTAAACCTTGTTACCAGTTTTCGAGAAGGCCTTCGTTTTCTGGATTTTAGGAGAGGTCAAAGTAGCTGTTTCCCACATGGACACCAGCTTAAATCCACTCCTTTCGTTCTCGAAGCAGCCCTCAGAAGGCAAGTCCATTGCACACAGGTGAGTGCAGTAACAGCAACTGTGATAAATTCCATAGTATGGCCACCAACAAATCAGTGAGATTAAGCCAGGCTAAGTCATCAGCTCTGGTGAAAAGACAGACTTTTTCCAGTTCTTCCATAGTAAACTCTATCTGTATTAAAGACTACTGAGAAGTAAGCCACAGGCATGTAAAGGACAGCCTCTGCCTCCAGGCTTTGTTGTTTTATCAAGTAACTTTTTTTTAAATTTGCCTTTAGCTACCATTTTCAGGAACACCTAATAAAAGCTCCCAAAGGAAGCCTGACATTTCTGTCGGTCATCACAAAAGCACACTCTTCCTCTCTCTAGTGGAGTTCTTGCCATACCTGTCCTTTACGGCAGTTGTATCAAATCAGAAATCAGTAAACTGGGAGATGTGCCAATAAGAGAAACCTACTTTTATTGTTTTTTCCTTGAGAAGAAGCAATACTCAATACAATTCCTGGCTTTGTGCAGCAAGAATGCCATTTAAACATCTAACCTTATGTCTTTGCTTTCCAGTGCTGTGTAGATATTGTACCATTCATTCTATCAATCCTATAATCTACAACAGCAGTTTCTGGTTTGGAAGACATCTCCACAGGGCAGTAGGCAGGCTACAGAAGACTAACAGGTGTCTAATCTTTCAGGGAGATCCTCCAGCTCTAGGTTGAAAAATGAGTGAATGCTGAACTTGTTCTGTGAACAGAAGATTTTAGCCTGACACACTATCTCTCTGGTACTTTCCACAGAACATGGTAGGACAGACTGAAATTCTGCTCTTGGTGTAAAACCCAGTCCTTAGCTAAAAACATACCAAAACTGTCCAGAAGCTGGCCTAAAAGGAAAAAAAAATAGATGCAGTTAGAAGGGTTATGTCATACACATGGGAATATAAATACTTTACACATGAGAATACGTTTTTGCGTGGAAGTCAACATAAACATGAAAATTGCCCTTCTTCACTATTGTGTAGGTAGGACAATTTTTATTGACATCAGAGACATTCAAAACAACATTGAAAATTAAGCTCTTAGTTAAGGAAGGGAGTTCACAGCACTTAACATCTACACAATGACTTCCAGAAAGAAAAATAAAGTCTTCAACTCCTTCACCAGGTTTCTACCTGCAACAAAATGTATACAAGTTGCACTAAATCTTGAGACAGACTAGTCTTGTTACACTGTCACCTAGTTACTCTAGAACCGACAGCTTCAAGGGGAAAAAAGCTCATTTAGGCTCTTAAAAAATAAATCAAATGTTTCAGATGCATTTATGTCAATTCAGCATGTTACTCGACCTACAACATAGGTGAGATTATTAATCCTGCAGTACGTTATTGTTGCTCTTGACCTAGCCTGGCACCTCACAAAGTTGAGGGTGGTACCATCCAGCAAAATAAACCAGCAAGCCTTCTGGAACAAATTCAAAGTACTAAAAGGACAATACAGTCTTCTAATCTATTAATAGTCTGGCAAGAACATGTATACACAAATCTGAGTCTTTAAAACCAATTTAGACAAAAATTCTGATCTCAAATGTATTAATATGGACAGCTACAAAGCTGCTTTTTTTTTTAATAGACAAATGGCTTGTACACAGGCAATTTATAAAACATACAGGAACATCTTCTAAAGTACCAGTTATGATAACTTTTATTATCAATTCCTATTCCCTCAGGGAAAGTTTTACAGAAAGAAATTCAAAGTGAGGCAAGGAAAAAAGAACTCTTATAAAACTACTAGCTTTCTTCTTGTGCTGGCTAATCTGTTAAAGTAGGTTTTAAATTTATTTAAATGTAAACGTACGTGGTGGGTTCCACCCCCAACCATGCCCCCCCCCCCCCAAGCAAATATGAATAGCGTTTCATTCACTATCCGATTCCTGTATGTTTCTGTAACTACTCAGGGAACAAACTGTTCTTATACCAAACCTAAGAAATCAGAATACCAGGGAAATAACTTCTAGAATGTGACTTCAATAAAAACCTTCGACTTATAAATAAAATCATGCTATATATCATCTCTCCAATGAAGCAAATTTAAGGGGAGAAAAAAAAATATTGAAAAGTGGAATGCAACCCTGGAAATTACCCAACAGCATGCCACAGTTCCCAGACACATGGCAGAAGTCCAACCCAAACAAAGCAAAGTTACCCATAAGTTAGGGACAACTGATTTGGAAACACAGCTTTTCCAGGACACTGGGGAAACTCTAATATTAATTTTGTTTAATGATGGTATTTCCATTTTTCATTTAGAAGTTGAAATGCACGTACTCCAACAATTGAAATAGCAAAACCAGTTTCCTTTCTTTTCCTCCTGAAATTCACTTTATTTCTCCCAGTAGGGAGGGAGTGTAAGAAACGCACGTGGCTTCCTTTTTTATTTGTTTAGTAGCAAACTGAATAAAGCTACTGATGTTCTAACAGAAGCTAGCATAATGGTATGGTAGTATACCAAAAGGAAATAATATTTACTTAGGATTCCCACCCCTAAGGAGAATTCTGCAAGACATTTGTAGAAAGATAACAGCAAGTAGGAAAAAAAGCACATACTATCTTAAATAAACTGCACTTAACAATAGGGAAAAAATATTCAAACCACATAGCTCTCTGCAGCAGGGTCATAAAAAGAAAGGAAAAAGGTCACTGAAGTATTTACAAACCCTGTTTTCACACATGAATCAAAGTATTACTGTGTTTTCCATCTTGGCTTCGAAAGCCATTAAGTGAAATTAAATATTTACATGTTTTGTTCTTTTTCCTCCACACAAAAGATGGATCTTATCTTGTTACTTCAGCATTACTGGATGCAAAACTATCCCTTTTCAAAAGTAAATATTTCAGAATACTACCTAATACCACCTTCTGGATTTTAACCTCTTGTCAAGAAAAACTAATGTTATTTTGAAAGGTTAATCATTCAGTGAGCCTCCGACTGCTCAAGGCATCTTTCTAATACTAATTCAAAACATCTCAGAAGTTTCTCCAGGTTTTTAAACATTTAAGGTCAAATATTTTAATAATCTCATTTTTAAAAAAGTGGTGTCACATAACGTCAAAGAAAACTGAACAGACAATGTGATAACAGAAAGGATCTGTATAAGCTGCTTTTTCTTTTTCTACTGCCACTTACCAGAAGGAACCAAGCAGGGAAGTCCCGTTGAAACTACAAGACTAACAAAACTTTTAGCAGAAAATGAGAACTATCTCCAGAAAGTCCTTAAACCATGTGAAAAACAAACAACAGAGATGAAACTAAGAACAAGGAAGCTAGCTTACCAATGTTTGGGAAAGCTGTGACAAGAAATCTATTTTCTAGGATAAAAGTGAACAAATAGATGAAGACTGAACTTCTGAAACCCAAATAAGATTAAAAATAGCAAATAAAAAAACAACACATAGAAACTGTAGGTACATGAGTCAGACTTAGAAGGAGTTACAAGAGCCTTCCAGGGGAAGTCTATCTGGTCTGCTCTCAAGGTTGTCAAAGCTGCTTTCTGTGCCACAGGGAGCTGGGGCAAAGGAGAGTTTATCACAAATTCTTGGTCTTTTAAATCCAGTTCAGGAGCCCAACCAGAAAGCTTTGGGCCAGCACGAAGTGTAGTGTTCTTGCAAGGTACCTTGTTTTATCTCCCGGCTGAAGAACTGGGCGCATCTCATGGGGCGGCAGGAGCACCTGGAGGGGAGCGGCCGCCGGGAAGAGGCTTCGCTTGAGCTGTCCAGGGCGCGGGTGCTGAACAGGTCTCTGGCCTGGGAGGGGCTCGCCTGGGTTTGGGGTTTTTCTCCTTATTGGCTTTTACAGAGTGTGTATTAAACCCGGAACAATTTATCCTTGTTTATTAGTCTTTTGTTAATCCTGTTATTAAGTGCAGTTAGCCAAATACCACAACAATGACACAAAGAGATATATTAATACATGAGATCTGTCTTCTGCAGCCAGGCCAGAATGAAGCCCTTTTAATGGTTTTTACTCTTGGTCTTTAGGCAAGATTCATGGCTTAAAGACGCAAAGATACTAACTTCAGTTTGTGTAACGGATGATGAGGATTATACAATTGTAAAAAAACTCTGAAATCTATTTATACAGCACTACTGCCAATTTGCATACACAGTCACAATTGTACTTTCTTCTGTGTTATGGAAAACCTTTTCACAGCCCAATCAGATGCTTTGATTTTTAAAGAATAATTGCAGCTGGCTTTCTTGTTTATACAGGAAGAAACAGCTTCAAGTTTACTAGCTAACACAAACAGTAATATCAGATAACTCTCTACGTAAGTCTATTTTTAATGACTACTGCTACCAATCTATCCTCCTGAATCTGGCTAGGCAGACAGTCACTGACAGAAACAGCAACTTAAGGTTTTTTTTTTAAGACAGTTACTTTATTGTTAAATCTTGTCTGCCTCATTACCGCCCCTGTCCTTTTTTGTCAGACACGTCTAGCAAATTAGAGCTTTCTACAAGCCTAATTCAAAGCAAGCAGATATAAAAATTGAGAGGTACTAAACCATAGCAGTGCAATAAATGCCCTTTCAGTTACATTTCAAGGCTATATACATTGTTGAAATTGTATCTAATAGCTAGAAAGAGTCAAGTACAATTAAAAAGGAAAAAAGAGCCCTTAGCATTTGTAATGAAGAAAGAACTACCCATTAATAAAAAATGCATCAATTGCAAATTTCTGCATTCAAAATTGGGAATCAGTTGTGAAACAGTAAGAGTAATTTGCTTATTAGGAAATTTTCCAATAGTAGGATTAGTTGTCAAAATAAAATACTGAAGGAATAAGATGGTTTTCCATTAAGAAATTAAGAAAGAATAGGTAAACGTCATCTGCTCGAAATGGGCTAAACCCAACTGATCCTGCATTCCAGTGCCAGGAAGGAACTGTTAACCTCAAGGCCCCTTCAAGTGCTATGATCATCAACAAAGAGACTTTCACCCACACATCACTCGTTAGAATTAAATCTGTTCTTGTAACCCCTTTTGTGTAAAGTTTTGGGGAAAAAGACATTGTATGCCTACTAACCTAAAAATAATCATGAAAACTCATTTATAGTGTCGAGAGCAAGGCCCATTGTTTTCCAGCACACTGTGTGAGAAAGGAAAATGCAATGTTTAAGTACTGCATACACAATGAGTGACTGTAATAGCTGACAAAGTATCTTTCCTCTATACTTACCCCTCTGTGGACATGTACTTGTGGTGATATTCCTAACCCTCAGTTACAGGGTTCAATTGTCATAGCATTCACTGACTTTCATGGTTAAGAAAGCACCATTCAAATTAGCTTGCAGTTTAGGAGTTTCTGCAAAGGACTATGAATCTAACAATTTAAAGATGTGAATACTGAGATTACAGAAAGAGCTCCTTTCCTTCAGCAGAGGGAGGAATTCTTGTCAGTTATATATGACAATTCCTGACAAATGGGATTATACTCTTCAAGGCAGATTTGTGAGTTTACCAAAAAGTTCTGCACATGCAAGACTCACTGACTTGAGTAAAGCTGTTCTCAGTGGTTTAGCTGTACCAGTAGCTTAAAAACATTGTACCTAGTACATTTATCATCACTGCCTGAAGGAGCACAAGGCTAAATATGTCAGAGAGAAACTACAGTAGGGAAAATGCAAGAAAAACAAGGTACTGACTTGAGGCTTTTCTTTCCTATTTCTATATAAAATTTTACATCTATGTAAAATTTTACATGTCTGAAATTGAATTACAAGTGTGTAATTTTGTAAATTTACAAATCTGTAAAGCATAAACAGAAAACTGATGGGATTAGAATTTAATATGTTGACATTTAAGTTCCAGGCTTTAAAGCTTTGTGCTATATGTACAGCACATTTACCCAGTTAGATCTCTGAGGAAGTGAGTTTAATCAGTTTTAACTTGTGTGCGCTTCAAAATACTGCTAATAAAAAGAAAAAAGCTACATCACAATTTTCAAGTTTGGGGAAACGCAAGTTATAAGAACTAGAGACAAGAAAATACCTAGAAATAGATACCCTAAAATAAAGAATATCATCAAAATGGCTTCTGTTCCCTTTGATACAGAACTAATTAGCTATTTCAGTGTGTTTCTCTTCAGCATTACTCCTCCATTAACACTACAGATATTACTATTGCTAGATAAAACTAGGATAACTAAGTTAAAATCCAAATTAAATATGATACCCAAAATTATGCCTTTCTAAGAAAAAAAGAAAAAAGTCCTAAACTAAGACACCTCTTTTTTTTTTTAAAAAGGGGAATATTTTTAAGATCCAGCTCAATCAGTATTTCTGCAGATTTATTTTTGTTTCTAATAGCACTTCAGTTACTAATACAGGTGTTGCGAGTAAGATGACTCATCTGCACAGAAAACAGCAAGAGCAAAGGAAGAAAAAAGGAGAGGCTCTCAATAAGCTTTAGTGTGTCACAGCATCACAGTTTAAAAGATTGGAAAACAACTGTATCAGCACACATATCCATGCATCCTGATTCCCTCTAAGTAAGAGAAACGTAATAAACCCCACCATTCCACACAGACTTTTCCTTCTCCTCTCTCTTGCTTACAAATTTGGCATTTTTTTTCAGAGAATTTCCTTTGAGGTTAACATTTCCTGGGGTGCTTACGTTTTTCACTCATTTTAATTCTGCATCTTTATGGATAGTATCAGGCCAGCCACATGTTCAATACAAACATTTGTTTCTAAATGTATTTCAATGAATGTTTATATGCTACAGCTAACAAAGTTTTACAATTAAGAATAGGCTGCCATGGGACACAGCTGTTAAACAGCCCAGAAATAATCCAAATCCATCATGGGAAAAGGAAGAAAAATAAGAGTCCCTAGAGGTGCATGTTATAATTTGTATTTTGCAGCACTTCATAAAATGCAGAACATTTTACAAATATTACAGCTAAATAAAAGTAGAGACGTTTGACTACTTGCAAGCATTTAAGAACCTTCCTCATGTTGACAAATTATGCATCACTTTTGCACACTTAACCTGCAAGCTAAGGTATTTGTTGAGCAAAACAAGGGGAAAACCAGAATAATCCCCAAATTTATATCATCTCATCTAGACCAGAATACCTTCAGGTCTCCCATTCTCAGCTCATTATAATACCAGAGCTGCAGCTAGAGTAATTTCCATGATTAAAAGGCAGTATAGCTACATTAGCCCAGCACCCTGTTTCTCAGCATAGTTAGCAATCCAGACACACCACTAAAGCAACAACATGGCTGCATAGCTTTTCAGACTCGAAAAGCCAACAACATTCAATACCATGCTACATCCTCATTCAATACCACACTACACCTGCCATTTTCGTTAGTTAACTAATGAAGAATTGGTATAATGGCAGAGATGGAAGGAACAACCTGTGGATAGCAAAATACAAGAACCACCTCTCCAGTACTCTTCAACAGGAATACACTTCATTTTTGGATGCTTTTGGCTACTTCTAGCTTTGCTGCTAAGTACATGTTTTTCATCAATAAAATACAAAATCTGTATGCCAGTATTTTCATCAGCAAATTAAAATTCAGCTAAAATGGAGGTCAATGTCATTAACCCACTATTCAAAATCAGGCAACAGCCATACATAAGCAAGTATTTTGCAGAGAAAGACTGCCATGTCTCTTCCAACAAATATAAGGCAAGTCATACTTAGCATTGATAAAGACTGTTTAGAGTATAATTTTTTCCAAGAATTGAAAGAAATTACACAAATTAATTCCTACTGACTTTTCTAGCACTACTAAAAGCAAGGACTGCAGTAGAGGTCCTGGGAATTTTTTGCTCTCTCACTTAATAATAAATAAATAAAGTCAAATATTTAACAAGTTTTTAAAAAAAAAATTATTTAGCCAGTGGTCAAAATCACCTTGATCAAAGATTACAGCTAGCCAATTCCTAAAAGAGAATCAATGCTGGCCAGAATTTAAAAACTAGAATGCTTTTGACAATCACTCCATGACCTCAGGTTCCATGACAGCATAAACTTGCCTTATCTGTGTGGATAGGAACAATCCGTCTCAACACTGCTGTCAACCCAAGTTGTCTTCATAAAGCTTAGTTCTAGTTCACTTTTCACAAATCAACAGCTTTCTCCAATATATTAAACTGTTTAACATCAAGAAGTGACATTATCTAAGCTTAAAACTCTTCTGAGCATTTCTTCTGAATAAAACTTTAAAGCAAAATGTACAACCATTAAATGCATTTAAAAGGTTGATTGCCTGCACAACTGTAGAGGGAAGTCCCATATATCCACCCAGCCCACTAGAAGGAACTCTTACTCTCCAGCTCTGAACATGTTTATAATCTCCTTTTGACTTCATCAGCTGAATGCAACTGCATGCTTTACAACTGGAGAGGCACAGCGGAGACACAAAGGAGAATAACCTGGGCTGAACACGTCATCTCCCACACTTGCGCAACATAAAACACATTATTTGTATTAGCCTTCTTATTTCTTTCTTCACAGCAGAACTAGTCCCACATTTGCAAAGAACATTTCCTCCACTCCCTAGCTGTATGCTGTCACTGGATCTTGGTCTTATCAACTGTGTGAAAATCAAAGTTTATTTTAGTACGCAGTTTATTATGCTAGCAATGGAATCTGTATTTCCTCCAAACTGGAAGCTATTTAAGCGTTGTATTTTACTTCAAAAACATTTTAAACACTTTGGTTTTTCACATCCATGGTTACAAAGAAGCCCAGTATCATGTGTCTTTGAAAATGTTATCACTTACAAAACACACAAATTCATGGCTATGGGATATTCAGATATAAACTAATCCAAGGCTAAGCTGTAGCAAACATGCAATTAAAGCTAACTGAAGTGTAATATAATTCAGTCCTTAAGAAGTGAGGCAATGCCTGTACATTTGTCATCTAGTATCTAAATGTTAGCCATCTAGTATCAAATGTTAGGACAACTGAATTAGATATTCAAAGGGTGTTTCTTTGATAGTGTGCAGCCCTTTTAAATGTGAATTTCATGATGCTTTCATTCACGTGCTGTTCCAGTAGATCACTTCTCTTCAGCCAGCAACAGCCTTACAGCTCTATTGCATGGGTAGAGCAGGTATTTTATTTCTTTACACAGCACTTTAAAAATATGGAAGTAGTTTTACAATTATGTTTTATTATTTTGGAGTTGTAATTTGTTAATAGGATAGAGCTTTAACAAAGAAGTGGGGTCTTTTTTGTTTTGAACTCAGGCAAACAATCAACTTCTCATATATTTAGTACTACTCCCAATATAGAAAGGAAGCAAGTATCTATCCACACTGATCTGACTACCGCTAACAACTATACCCATATGGATAAGGGGGTTAAAAAACAAACCAAAACACTCAGAACAACCCTAATTGACCATTAAGGTTGCAAAATCACTACGCTGAAAAATTAAAAAGCTCTAGAAGAATGTTGCATAGGTAACCCTGTATTTGGGCACTTCACACCTGAACTCAGTAATACTACCTTTCAGGACACTTCATCAAAATCACCTCTGAAGATGAATCATGCTTATCCAGTTTAAGAGACTATAGGAGCCCTGAGCCACTTGCTGGACAAGCATAATATGCCTTCCAACATTCAGAATGCAGGTGTGTGATTTTAAACTCATTCTTCCCAAAGGACAGCAAAACACCCAAGAAATGGACAGCAAAACACCCAAGAAATGGACAGCAAATCCTCAAGTCTGGCATCTTAGGCTATTTCAGTCATCCTTGCTTTAGGCTACTCTAGTCATCCTTGCTGATCCAGCAAAGAATGAGAAGAAAGAGGACTGCCTCATGGTGAAAGCAGTTAAATAACCACAGAGAACTGCATTTTACCATTGTCACTGTTCTTTATATTCTGGAGATTGTCCACCATTATGTCTCTGAAATTTGCTTAACTGATGATGCTCTGCTCTATCTGGTAGGGCCACAGCATTTTCTCAAGACAGGCAAGATTTTTTCCCCATACTCGAACTTCCATCCATATTCATGCTCAAGAATCAAGGAGGAGTGATGTTCTTCAGTCCACAAGAAGTAAAACTCTTGGTAGGTGCAGGAAGCCAGGATTCAAAAGTGGCGTGATTTTCAGGAAACTACTTAGGATTCTTGGCAGGGAAACTGTTTATTTTGTAAGTTTTCTGAAAAACTATCACCAGATTGGTCCAGATTTCATTATAAAAGAAAATTTTTTCAGATTCTCAAAATACTGTCTGTATGTTCAGGCAATCTGCAGAAAGCACTTCTAAGCAGACCTTTCTTTTGCCACATATGGAAAACTTCACCAGTTTTAAATTTCTTTCATCAAGGCCACATCTGTTTGTGTAGACTATGAGAGTTTTTATTTTAGCAGTACAGAAGAACTGCATTTAGGTTTCGCTCAGTGCAATTCAGCAAGAACCCATCCTTCAATTTTGTGTCAAATTCAATACTCAAAGACAGATGCATCTGTATTTTAACGACATGAGTCCCTCCCCTTTTTGCATTGAGTCCTACTGATTTAAAAAATGTGGTAAATGCCTTAACTATATTTCAACTCAAGGAACTGTATATACACCTATACTTTATGAAAAAAAATTCCAGGACAATCGCCCCTGAGCTGGGAGATGGAGATAGGACGCAGAATGTAGTCCCAGCTGTCGAAGAGGTGGCAGTCACCGACCTGCTCCTCCACCTGGATGCCCACAAGTCTATGGGGCCAGACGGGATCCACCCGAGGATACTGAGGGAGCTGGCGGAGGAGCTTGCCAAGCCACTCTCCATCATTTACCAGCAGTCCTGGTCAACCGGGGCGGTCCCAGATGACTGGAAACTAGCTAATGTGACACCCATCTACAAGAAGGGTCAGAAGGAGGATCCGGGGAACTACAGGCCTGTCAGCCTGACCTCGGTGCCGGGGAAGGTCATGGAACAGATCATCCTGAGTGCCATTATGCGGCATGTGCGGGACAACCGGGGGATCAGGCTCAGCCAGCATGGGTTTATGAAAGGCAGGTCCTGCTTCACTAACCTGGTCTCCTTCTATGACAAGGTGACCCGCTTAGTGGATGAGGGGAAGGCTGTGGATGTTGTCTACTTGGACTTCAGTAAGGCCTTTGACACCGTCTCCCACAGCATTCTCCTGCAGAAGCTGGCTGCTCACGGCTTGGACAAGTGCACTCTGCACTGGGTTAAAAACTGGCTGGACGGCCGAGCCCAGAGAGTGGTGGTGAATGGAGCTGAGTCCAGTTGGCGACCGGTCACGAGTGGTGTTCCCCAGGGCTCAGTGTTGGGACCGGTCCTGTGTAATATCTTTATCGATGATCTGGATGAGGGGATTGAGTGCACCCTCAGTAAGTTTGCAGATGACACCAAGTTGGGTGGGAGTGTCGATCTGCTGGAGGGTAGGAAGGCCCTGCAGAGGGACCTGGACAGGCTGGATCGTTGGGCTGGGGCCAACTGTATGAGGTTCAACAAGGCCAAGTGCCGGGTCCTGCACTTCAGTCATAACAACCCCAGGCAATGCTACAGGCTTGGGGAGGAGTGGCTGAAGAGCTGCCTGGCTGAAAAGGACCTGGGGGTGATGGTTGACAGCCGCCTAAACATGAGCCAGCAGTGTGCCCAGGTGGCCAAGAGGGCCAATGGCATCCTGGCTTGTATCAGGAATAGCGTGGCCAGCAGGACCAGGGAGGTGATAGTGCCCCTGTATTCAGCACTGGTGAGGCCGCACCTCGAATACTGTGTTCAGTTTTGGGCCCCTCAATTCAAGAAGGACATCGAGGTGCTGGAGCGTGTCCAGAGAAGGGCAACTAGGTTGGTGAAGGGTCTAGAGAACAAGTCTTATGAGGAGCGGCTGAGGGAGCTGGGGTTGTTTAGTTTGGAGAAGAGGAGGCTGAGGGGAGACCTGATTGCCCTCTACAACTACCTGAAAGGAGGTTGTAGAGAGGTGGGGGTCGGTCTCTTCTCCCCAGTAACAAGCGATAGGACAAGAGGAAATGGCCTCAAGCTGCGCCAGGGTAAGTTTAGGTTAGATATTAGGAAAAACTTCTTTACTGAAAGAGTAGTCAGGCACTGGAACAGGTTGCCCAGGGAAGTGGTTGAGTCCCCATCCCTGGAGGTATTTAAAAGACGGGTAGATGCAGTGCTTGAGGACATGGTTTAGTGGTGGACTTGGCGGTGGTAGGTTAACGGTTGGACCTGATGATCCTAAGGGTCTTTTCCAACCTTAAGAATTCTATGATTCTATGATAAAGCTTCGTTTTTCCCCACAGAATAGCCTTTATGCATGTTCAGGCAATGTGCTGGTACTGACATAACACAGTAATTTACTAGCATTGATAATACTCCAGATGCTCAACTAACCTCTCACATCTAAAAACTCCACCTCCAATTTTTAAAACTGTAGTGAAATCACAGCATAAATCAATCTGACATAGGGACTAATTATGGTAGCCTGACTAGGAAGTGTTTTGGAACAGCACTAGTTTTAAAAGCCATTTACAGTTAAAATGTTGCTGAATAATTGCTTTATATAAATGACACTTCATATGGAAAGCCAAATAAATTGTAACAGCTCTTTTTTTCTTACCATTATTCTTAGGTGAATTTATTATAAGTTACTAGAAGACATGCAAAGTGCACGCCAGATGAGAACTCTGTATTTATAGCACACTAAGTCAGTCAGCAAACAGAATCTACTAAAAATATCCACAACGGTATGCAGCACACCCACCCTTTGGGGACTATTCACAGGCTGTGGTGGTCTGATTTTTAGACAGAGCAGACAAGGAAGGAGAAAACACCCAGGTAGGTCAGTTCCTAAAGACGACTAAGAGTAACAGAGTCAAATCCCATATAACACTTTGTATTCTGTTTGGCAGGCAGACAGACATCCCGAGCCCTACGAGATTTTCCTGAGTGCTTCCTGATGTCTCCGGGTCAATACTATGCAATTTCCATGCAGGGAGCAGAAGCATGTGCTGAGTGAAAGTGAGGACCAGCCCCATTCTTACTATGGCTTACCCTCCCAGTTTTGCAAGAGTCAGGAATTTGAAGCCTATCAAACAACAGATGCCAGAGAGTTCTGGATGTGCACTGAGACATCCTTATGAAAGGCACGATGATCATTTACAAGGGAAAGGTGGCCTTGGGAACACAGGCACTTGTTTAGGAAATATCTAACCAGAGAGCAGACAGCAAAAACACTTTCCTGGATGCCTGTGAAGTGCTGTTCTGGTTCTACTCAGGTAATCATGTTTGGTTTGGTTTGGTTTGCTTTGGTTTTTTGGTTGGTTTGGGGTTTTGTTTTTTTTTAACACAAATTTTCTTTTCTTTTGATTTATAAGATGCATGTCCTTAAAAATATTCCAAAATAAAAACTCAGAGCACTCCAAGGTTTCTTACTGTTTCTTTTCACAGGTTAAACATCTGCAAGAACAACATTTTCCATTACCACAGTAAATGAACACAATCTGTAGAAATGACCATATGTCTCTCCTGAAACTAATTAAACCGTTAATGAGCAGTAGACACATTGCAGAAAAATCTTGAAAATAATATAGATTTGGTTCACGCATCTGCAAACAGCAGGGAAAACCTACCCAAAAACCTTCATAACATTATTCAAAACTTAAAAGTTTCATGCAAGGTTAAGACAGCACATCAAGAACATTTACATGATGAAGTTTTCCATGAGCAGCTGGCAAAAACAGGAGAGGAGAACTTACCCAAACAGATGGGTAGGCAATGTGTTTTAAAAATAGTTTTGAATTTCTAGCAGTGACAAAAGGCTTTCTTTATAAGACAAAGAAATGACTTGGGAGGTTGTTGGAGACTAGTCTGCAATTATGTGAGAGAACATGAGGAAAGGCGCACTGTCAGGATATCAGGATTGGATTAGGTATTCAGAAGACATTAAAGAGGAAGGCCTTGTTTGAACTGGCACTGCAAAGGCTCAATCAGGTATTATCGCTGTCTTGATAGCCAAAAGAAATATTTATATATGCCATTACAATTAGACTGTTTCCTTTTCTTCAGGCCATTAACTATTTACATTTCTCCCCTAAATGCAGTACTGCCATTTTTATTATTTGGCTTCTCCTAACCCCTTTTGTTTACCAGGCAGGAGGAAGAGAAGAAAAAGAAGCCCTTCAAAGATTCTCTATCACTTGCCTCAGTCTTTACTCCAGTGCCCCAAGCCCCTCATCATCACAGAGACCGGGCTCCCTCTTCAACTGAACGAAACTAAACATAGCTCCCAGGGGCTTCACTATCACTACCAGAAGATCCAAACAGTGCTCATTTCATTCTTTTAGCTCGTTTGTCCAAATATGTAACATTTGAGACTAAAACCAGCCTCCTGACTGAGCTGGAGCAGGTGGGAGGTGGTGGTGGACTTTCTTCTTCTTTTTCCTGTCCCACATCCGCTCCTTAGGAGAGTTTACATCTCTGCTGCCAACCAGGAACTGTATGCTGCCCACTACATGTATGCAGGAAGAGAAGAGCCCACTAAATATAGCAACAGCAAGACCCTGAAAAGGGATCAGATTCCTCAAACCCATCTGTGAGAACAGCTCTTCCGAAACTCCTTATCAATAGACTTATCCTTGGACTGCTTTCCCAGCACACTGGATTTTTCAATCTGTATTTTGGTTAATGGAATGCTAATACATTTCCAAAACCTCCCATATCTTCAGAGACTCCAGAAGTGACTCTTCTCTCTCACTTTGGAGTCAACTCACAGGTATAACTGAAGAGAAAATGAGGCACACATCTATCTTCCCCCAGTCTGTAGTTGTTGTGAAGGTGCGTGTATGTGTACAGACATGTTCGTATTTCTTTCAGCTCCCAAGCTGGTCTCCATTTTAACCTTCTTCTACAATCAGCAGACTTCAGCCAGCCTCTCATTGTTATTGCTCTCATTTTTCCAAAGTAGACAAACATGGATATGATTGTGTTTCACTAGTGCAGCCAAGTGAATAGAAACAAATCAAAACACCAAAGCAGAGACAGCCTCTTAGCTTTCACTGTTCTGCACCTTGGAATACCTATAAACAGCAACAGCAAAACTATCTGAACACAAAAAATTCCATGTGCATTTTCACAACGGGAAACGGCAGTGTTATCATACCTCTAAAAAACGGCAGAATTTGTATTGAAAAGTTATAGCTTTTATTAGACTAAATCCTTACACTCTTTCATCATTCTGAATGGTTAGGAAGTAATTCAGAGAAATATATATTGTACCAAAGATTCACTGGCCTTCCTCAAACATCAAAATAAATTTCCAACTGCCAGGAAGAGAAGGTATGTCAAGCAGTACCAAGGCATACAGGCTGAAACTGCAATAGCAAGTTTCACTGCTCCTAACATAATTCACATACACGGAATATCCCAATAGTCTCATTACAAAGCACGCTTCCCAACACTTCTCCCAAGTCAGGGGGCAAAGACCTCAGAGCTACAACTTTGGCTGGCAAAACAGGAGCAGCATTGAAGTCTGAAGCATTTAAGAGTTTCACGATTTCTCAGAGCAATAGTACTTGTGTGATATTGGGAGAGAAGGGCAAGGAATTGACCAAAAGATAGTCATACTCCCCCAAAAAAAGCGTGAGAAAGATGAAGAGAACCTCAAGAACACATTCAAGCGTACCATATAACTAAACAGACCAGATGGAAAACAAAACAATATGCGGCTTTCTAGGCAGTTTAAGAGATGTCTAAAAAAACTTCTGAGACTTCACATCATTCTTCTACTGATATCTGCTTCCCATAATCCAACAAGTAATTCAGGTTATAACCTGAGGCTTTTGTGAACTTTCTTTTACAGAATGAAGAATTCATTCATTACTTCTACCAGCTATTATTACAAACAAATGCTACTATAACATACCTGTAAGTTTCTACCCATACTGTGTTACATACATTCAGTAGCTGGCGATAAATCCTGCACTGTAAAGTACTTCATAAAAAAGCCTGATCATCATTTGGCTTAAGAATGTAACAAACTTCCTTCTCCTAGTAACGTTGAACAGATGCAACTTAATCTCCAAATTATTACTCCAAGTCTTGACATAGACCTGAAAGCTGTCAACAGTTGTATCTGACAACACTATACATTTTAAAACCTGTCTATAAATACATCATATAAAATTGTATATGACTGTATATGACACAGTCTGAGATTTTGTATAATACTTGTACATCCTCTGCTCAATCACCTTAAATTTCCAAATCAGTTCTTCATTTAAAAGACTCAAAATGTAACATTTCTGCTATCTTCAGTTGAATTTTTACATGTTCTTCCCTAAGACACTTTTAAAGACAAAAAACCCCAAAACATTTAAAGGCTTTATCCTTGTCTTAAAACAACATTCCCAAGAAGAGATTTAAATTTGAACACCAGAAGGATACTTATACTAGGTGTTTTCACCAAGAATTTTCTGTGTTGTGACCATCCAGAAACAGGATCACAAACAAAGTGGGCTCCAAGGAGCTGTCAACATTTTAAGCGATGGAAGTAACACATCAGCAGTTACCCAAAGCAAAGAAAATTCCTAAAACCTGTCCGTTTTTAGCTGAACTAATTGCTGCAAGCATCACTGACAAAAACAAGCTATACTGTAACTACAGCGGTAGCTTTGCTGCAGTGCTGACAGTCTACACAAAAACACTTGCTGCCTAAAAACACAGTGGAAAAACTAACTGGATCTCAAGGCCATCTCTTCTACAGGCTGTTCTTAACAGAAGGTAAGAATATTTACTTTGGGGCTGGGAGAGAGGGGAAGTCCCATTTGCTGAGGAACAGAGTGGGAAACTAATGGTCAAAATTCCCAGTAACAGTGTTATCACCTTAAAGGAAGCTGGAACTCGGCACTGTGTTGCAAGAAGCGCTTGAACGGTCACGTGCAGATTTGGCCTCTGCATCTGGGAGTGCCATAAGATCTTATGGAATTTGGGTCTCGCTCTGCTTAATGCTCTAAGCCTGCTCCAGGAGTGCTCGCAGCACAAAGTTACACACGTATGTATTTTTTGGTGAGGCCAAGGCCCCAGTTATTCAGTGAACTGAACTCTCCCTGAGATGAGACATAAGGTTACATAGCAATATTTACTCCGTTATACTTTGATCATAAAGGAGCCTGAGGTCAGACAGGAACATCGGACCCTCACAGTCAGGAAAGGCTGCTGATACTACAGTTCCTATTAAAGGAATATAGGAGCTAACTGAGCACACCTTCCAGTATGTCAACATATGATAACATAACACGTTTTATATTCTCGTTCAAATGGCATATTAACAAGCACAGTATGGATTTAAGTATGTTACATTAGAGAGTTAATATTTATACATTACTTCAGCATGCAAAGCTGCTCAATAAAAGTGACAATAGAGTGTAATTCACTAATGGTAAATTAATTACAGTAATTTAACAAATGCAACACCCACGTGTCACTGATTGATGAAGCCAAGCAGTATGCCTAAAAACATAAACAGTTGGAGATTCAGTTCAACTTACGGATGTTATTCTTGGTTTTTTTTTTTTATTTTCATAGAATTGCTATGCTAATCCTCAAAATTAAATTCAGTAGTTTTCAAGATAAAAAGAAACAATTTGGCTAATTTGCAAGTTACAAAACAAGGGAGGGGACTTCAAGCATGCTCATGATACACAAGATAAATGCCAGATACCACACCTAGACAAGCTTGAGCTAGTTACCATCAGGACAAAAACAACGCTTCAAGTTATTTTTCACCATGCTGATGCTACTACTGTATGACCTCCAGCGGGGCTACTCATTCCAAGCATCCAGTTATTACAATGAACAAGAAAACACAAAACATGCAACTAAATAAGGATGCCAGCATTCAATGGGATGTGGTATAATGTATCACTGATATCACAGAATCTTGAAATTGCAAAAAAGAATAAATGTTTCAAGTGAGGCCTTCTTCACAGGTGTTGCAGTATTATGATTAAAGAGTTATTCATCCCAATAAGAAATACTAAGATTTTTAGAAGAGGAAAAACAAGTAGATTCATGACCATCTTGTGACCACATAAGGATAGTGTATTTTGAAACTTGCTACTCAAACCCCTAACATATGGCATTCCTTATTTATTAGTCAGTAGATGAAGAGAGCATACCCCTCCTGGTGCTTTTCCTGCACCGGGAAAAGCAACAAGCTTTGCATCATTTCAGCCTATATCCTCTTTAATACGCCAATTTCAGAGATTCGCAAAAGACAAAATACGGTGTAGTACAGCAATTAATAGATTATCATGTGCCATAGAAAAGTACGATCAAATTCAGAGTTATTCTGAAGAGACCTTCTTGCATCTGAATAAACAGTTTCCTAGGTTATTGATCCTCGTCACTGCATTTACATTTAATCCACTCCCTCCTGGCAACAAGGCAGGTTGCAAGACAATGTTTAAGCAAGGAAGAAAAAAAAGAAGTTTTACCTTTGACCAACAACTGGCTACATGTTTTAATGATACCCTTGTGCTTAGCACAAACTGCACAATACTCCGTGATAGGGTATCCTTTCATCACTAGAAGAAACACATGCACCTTCTTCCTCCACAAGCTACTGTGACAGTATAATGAGCAGCCTTGCAACAAAGCACTCCTATTGAGCAGCTCAGTACTATAAGGACAGTTATGTTTCCGTTCTTAAGGACAAATATTCCTTTATTATAATAGGGTTTGACTGCTTTCTGTTAATGTTCAACCACTGCGCTGGAAGGAGGCAGTTTTAAATTTAGGAAGTAACAGCTATGCTGTCTTCAGGTCAACACACCAACAACATAGAGGTGTCAAGCCATGTGACTGAAACCTTGCACACCCTGTGAGGGCTGGACTGAAGAGAGCCCTGCGGTGGCTACAAACCAGTCGCACTACAGAAAAGAAGACAACCCAGACTGCTACAAATAGTATCCACAAATGGATTAACTAGAACACAAAACTGTAGGAATTTTACATTAGCTTCCTGTTTCCCAAAAGAAAGCTTTTGGGGAAGTGGGTTAGTATTTAAACAGGTTATAATACATATATATGTAGTAGAATTATCAAGAGAATGAATCAATTTAAAAAGTCACCTTGTACCTTAATGTTTGACTTATATAAAAAACGACCTTTAGAATAAACGGTAACTGAAAGTGGTCAGCAACTTTGAAAGCAGTTGGCAACTTAAGAGACAGATTTTTAACTTTAAGGTAAAGAACACAAGAAGTAAAATGCAAGTCCTATACCAGCCCTATTCATCTCAATATCACAGGAGAGACAAAAAACTATGACAACTTGCTCCGCGTTAATATGCCTCTTAAAGGGCCTCAGCGTCTTGGTTAATTCAGAGTTAGCCGAGTGTTTCTCTTGCCTCAAAAGCACACGTGGCCGTCCTCAAGACTATACGGTACTGGTGCTGCAAGCCTGTACTTCAGCTGCACGGACAGCTATCCGGCTCTACTCATCTCTTAGGGGGAAAATAAACAAAGAAACTTACTTTAACTTCTGTTTTTCTTAATCGACTTTCAGAACCGAGAACCCTAGAGTTTAGAAGGAAGAACAAGCATCGGCCACATATTAATCAGTACCTAAAGAGGGGTTTGGTCCGATTTTAGAATAAACGGCGGCGACACATGATCCAATTAAATTCTAATTATGTAAGTAGTAGGCAAGAGTATTTACACAGGCACTGATTACAGCTATTAGAGTCTAAAGTCGCCGGCCCGGGAGGCTCTGCTTCCTCTTCGCCGTCCCGACCGCACCGCCGCGGGGTTCGTTTCATTTTTAACCTCCCCCTTTCACAGCTCTCGTTACAAACAATAGGAGACGCTGGCCTGAAAACCCCGTCTCCAAACCGTGCTTCCCTCCGGCGGGCGCAAGCCTGGGAGAGCCGCCGCTCTCCCCAAAGTGATGATTCATGACCCGTCCCACCTCGGAGCCGGGGAAAGAACACCCACCACCCCCCCCGAGCCCCCAGCCCCGCAGCAGCGGGAGAGGCAGCTAACCCCCCCCCGCCCTGCCCGCTCGGCGGGCTGGCCCTTACCTCCGAACAGGTGCGGCGAGAGGTGAGCGGGCAGCGAGCCGATGACTAGCCGGGGCCCGCCGGAGGAGCCGCCGCCACCGCCCCCCGCCGGCCGCTCCCGGCCGCCCTCCTCCGGGGTGCTGTTGACCGAGTCCTGCGAGCCGTAGGGGCCGCTGCTGTGGGGGATGTTGAAGGCGGACTGCGCGGCCCGGGCCCCGGAGGCGGTGGCCCCCCCTAAGGACCTGCTCCGGGGTGCCGACCCCGCGGCACCCCCCGCCGCCGCTCCTCCTGCCGCCGTCGCGCCGCCGGGAGCGGCATGAGGCGCCGCCGCCAGGTGCGCGTACCGCCCGCCAGCGCCTGCCGAGCGTCCGCCGGTCCCGTTAGCGCCGCCGCTGCTGCTGCTGCTGGAGGAAGGCAAATCCCCGCCCGAGTACGCCCGGGTGCGGCCGTTGGCGGCGGTGGGGCTGCTCTGCTTCGCGCCCATGGTCCCGCCGCCGCCTGGCGCTGCCCGCTGCCCTTCGCCGCCGCCGCCTTCCCCGCGGCGCCCGGGGGTGGTGGGAGTCCGGCCCCGGCGGGGGCGATCCGAGGCGCGGGTCGCGCCGGAGAGGGGAGAGAGGACGCGCCGGGGGAGGGGAACGGGTCGCTCGGTGGGTCGGTGTCGAGAGGGGAGAGCCGCCCGCCGGGATCCGGCTCAGCTGGCGGCTCCGGCGCGGCCGCTGCTGGCGGGTCTGGGGCGCCACCATGAGCTGCTCGGGACGGTGCTGGCTCCCGCCGCGCTGCCGCTCGGCCCCGCCGCCGCCGCTGCTGCTGCTGTGCCCGCCGCCGCTGCCGTGCCCGCCGCTGCCGCCGCCATCCTCCTCCGCCGCTGAGCCCTGTGGGGGGCAACGGCGGCAGCAGCGCCGCCGAGGCCGCTTGCTCGCCCGCGGCGCGCCGTGCCTGTGCCGAGGGAGGCGGGAGGGGGCGGTCACCCCGGCGCAGCCGCTCCTCTACTGTGTCGCCATACTGGGGGCGGCACCAGCGGGCGGGATGGGGAGCGGTTACGGCGGCAGGGGCCGACGCCTCTCCTTCCCCCCGCTCCGCCCGGCGGGGGACCGGCCCCCGGCGGCGCGGCGCGACGGGCCCGCCGCCTCGCCCCGCCTCCTGCCCCTCTCCTCACGCAAGGTGCGGGGCAGCGCCCGGTGGGCGGGCGGGCGCTGGGCGAGGCCGCCGCGGGGGCCGCCCGCCTCGCTCCCCTCGGACGGGGGAGCCCCAGAGACGTGGCCGCTCGGGGCGCGGGGCTGAGGCGAGAACCTGCCCGGGGCGGAGCGGGGGGGGTCGGCCGCCTGCCTGCTGGCCCGAAGGGGAAGCCCGCGGGGTGCCGGAGCGGCCGCCCCGGCGAGGAAGGAGTTACAAGCCAAACCGCCGCCGGCAGCAGGCGAGCTGTGGTGTTCGCGGGCCGGGCGCGCGCGGCGGCCGTTGGGGGCGGCCGTTGGCGGTGCCGGCGGGCCCCGGGGCCGCGCTGGGTGCCGAGTGCTGCCAGGTGAAGGAGAGGAGCGGGCAGGACCTGCGTGACTGGGCGCGGGCGCTGCCCGCCCGAGGAACGGGTGCCCTCCTGCCGCCCCGCTTCCCCCTTTGCCGTTGTGGCTTCAGCAAAGCGCCCGGATGCCCGGCCGCCGCGCCCCGGGCCCCGCCGCGCCCCGGCTGAGCGGGGTGGTGGGCTTTAGGGCCGCTTACCGCCGTCGGGAGCTTTCCCGGGTAGGGGACTGGCAACCCGGGCGGTTTGCTGTGAGTCTCGGTTCTCGTGGTATACGCGGGGGAGAAGCTGGACGAGAAGGACGACAATCCCTTACATCTTTGGTTCGCAGGAGATACAGGAAAATCCTGTAGACCTCAGTCTGTCACTCAGAAAAAAACTCCCGTTATTATTGGTGAGAGCTTTACACAAGGATTGACTAACAGCCGAAAATTTTGGCCCTGCGAATTATACCGATGTGGTATTGCTCATGACAAAAATATCAGAGACATAGAATTATTTCGTTCTTTCAAGGTATGCGATGTTGAGTGTCATGTACATTGAGTTTATATGAGCGTGATTCCTACAGTCAGTCACCCAAGGTAAACTTGTTTTTATGGATTATTGTCTGCTCTAAAATACAGTATGTCACCGTGAAGCAGTGCTATGCACCGTCTTGGGACTCTCTGTCATACCGTCTAGGTAGGGATTCCAGCTACATTCGTGCCTGTGACACAGTGGCATAGCACCCAAGCTATTTTACAATTAATACAATAAAACAGGTCAAAACCTTAATTAACATACAAAGTATTATGTCACGTTTGCACTATACAATTATTACATGTACATTATTATCTGTATTATGTATATGTAATGTACAAATGTAACACGTACATTACATGTGCATGTATGGTATCTTTGATACTCATCCTCAGATGCGAATAGGTGCAAAGGCCTCCCTTTCCCCTCCTTTCGCCGTCTCCGTTACAACTGCATGTGGTCGCTTTCTGGCATCAGTGCAGCTCACAGCTCAATTCGCAAGAAGAGGTACCATAGCCGGGGATGGGAGAGGAGGTTACCAGCCCTAACTCTTCAAGCCGACACCGCTTTTCTGCATAGCCGAGACACTCTGTGAACGATCTGAACCCCATTTAGAGGATGCTGCTGTAAACCGTTGCTGGTTTCGTTAAGAGGCAGTGATTCCACAGCTGTCTCATGAACAGCTTGATCTTTTGTGTGCTGGGTGCCGGGCAGACAGCTGGGGTCAGTAATCTGCCGTCCCAAGCTATCCCATCCCCAGCTGTGAACTATAAGCTGCAGTCTCTGCTGCCAGTGGTGGATACCCCAAGGCAGATCAAGCGTGAGCACTTTCTAGTTCAGTCTCCTACAGAAAGAAAATCAGTGTGAATATACCGTCTGCTCTGCCACCGGTTACTTTTGAAACCCTTGGCCAGCTTCAGCCAAATCTCTCAGAGACACTAACAGTATAGGAAATAAGCGGTTATGTAGAAGACAGAGGTCCTATTAATGTTCCCACAGAAGGAAAAGCTACTGTAGGAATTCCCGTCTTGCTAGAGTCCAAGAATCCACATGGGTAAAGGATGTTGCAAACATGACTCATAATTTCTGCTGCTCACAGAATGCCTGTGGCATGTTCAGCCCTATTGGAGCAGGTTTAGAGGACAGCGTGCTCACGGTTTTATGGAGTTTTTAAAATTTCCACTACTGAGTACTAGGGGAGCTGGTCAGCTGCTAGAATAAACAGCATTTTGAAAATAGTACATTGCTACGTGGTACCACAGTACTTTCTGTAATTTCTTTACAGTGGATGTAAGCGTTGAGCAGGTATGAAATACAGATTATATTTGACTGTGAATAACCTTTTATTCAATTTAAGATTAAATGATAAAGTCTATGGGGGGAAAAAAAGCCCTCGACATCCAAACAGTTACTCAGTCTTACAATCAGAAAATTACCTTTAACAGCATAGAATATTTCACAGAAAAGAAGTCACAACAACAGGACAGCCTGTGTTCCCGTCTCAGAGAGCACGGCTATTCCCAGTATGATGTAGTTTTCTTTTTTCTTTTTTGGGGGGGCTTCAGTTTTTGTTCTGCATCTAGGGCATATATTTGCAGCTCTCTCACTATCAAGTGTGAGTCTAAACAGGACACATACCTCATAGAACGCCTACATCTTCAGAAAAGCAGTGACATGCTTCTGAGCCAGCTTTCTCTCCTCCATCCTTGCTAGTCCCTCTTAAAAATGGTTGAATATAAGTTTTTCTACGTACGGAAATTTGCTTTATGTAGCCAACAGTACAGTTAGGTTTTCAAGCTAACATTTCTTCTAACAAATGACTGTCTACTAGCCGTTAAGTCTTGTAGAGGCAAGTACCTGGCACTGTAACCTCCACCCATTTGTTCATAAATACACTCCAGAAGTAGTTTGCATAAAAATTTCAATTTCCTACCCAGCATAGAAAATAACCAGTGACAAGAGGAAACAGTGCAGAGAGAAAGTAGAACATCTTGCTGCTGACCATATTCCGCAGATCTCAAGGACTCAGTGGAAAGCAGATAGTTATATAAAAATTTACTTCTGTAGGCCTATATGGGTGAATGCTGTTATTATTCCTGTAGAAACATATCTAGGGAATCTTGTTCGTACTTAAGTAAGCATGAAATAGGAACTAACGTTCTTCTTCCTTGTCCAGGATGGTGGAAAAAAACTGGTTTAGACAGGCAAATATACTCCCTGTTCTTTGTTATAAACTGCATACCTCCACTTCAATTCTGGTTACACTACCTTGTCTATCAGCAAGTGAGAATAATGAACTTGTTTCTTGACCAGTTTCCTTGAAAATGCCAGGTGGCAGGTGTGCCCTAAGCATACAAAATTAGCTGTAAATTCATAATATTGCATGTTTTGGAAAATGTGTGCTGATAAATGGGTCTGAATTTTGCCCAACAGTGAGCTATGGAGACAGATCATCCTCCCTCTCCCCTCCTGCTCCCTTCTTTGGTGGCTTTTACAGGGACGCTGAAACAAGGTTTCGAGCAAGGTTTCAGTTCTGACAAAAGCATCTGACCCTGAACTAATAAAGCCAGCCAGAGGTTTACATTCTGTTCAGAACTGATCAGGCACTCCTTTCTAAAGGAGAACAGTTTAAAAAGTAATGGCACACACTCATAACATACAGCTTTATTTTATAATAGCTAGTGTGGGCTCCTAATAGGGTTTGGGCAGCTAGATTTTCTGAGCAGATACCAAACTAGAGGTGCACGTTGTGGTTGGAAGAGGTCAATGCCGTTTTTACATTAGGGTGTATTTCATCTGTTTAAAATAAATAGCACTGCACACCACTTCTTCACAGATACTGAAAATAGAGACTTCTGAAGTGTTCGGTTGCTCATAGAGAAAGCAAAACAGAACTGTTTTATCCCTCTAAAACAAGCTGTGTAAAATACACATGCTGTACATCTGCAGCTGGAGTAAGCCATCCAGCAGCTGAGACTGTTATATGTTCACATCTGTTAGCTAAGGGAAATAGGTCCCATATTATCCCTGTCAGTGTGACTACGAATTATACATAAACCTATTGTAGGCATCTTTTTAGATATATTTTGGTATCAGTGTATCTCCAGCTGGTAACTGGTATTTTGAGAGATTTAGGAGGCCCTATTATCCAGTATCTTAGATTTTTATTTGCATTGAATAACTTTTTGTATGTATTGACTTGAATCCTATGAAGATTTATGCATATGCTCACACTGATGTATGAAAAACAGTCCTGCAACATGATGTGATCAGTTTTCATGGAATAAAAAAAAAAAATAAGCAGCTCATAAAGCTTGAGGTTTGGGTCCTAAAATTATTCTGGAAGTGTGTGGTGGTGCTTACAAGGATAAGGAAGTTTATCCTTGCTTTACAAAAATTCTCTTTAAAACCATCTATCTTTTGTTTGAAGTTTATGCTTTTCTGAAGTTTCTATCACACTGTAAACAGTATGCTGTATTTTGTACACTGAAGTTACCCATAGAGAAAACTGATGTTCACAGAGAAGATAACACAATCTTAAAAATAAACTGACATTTTGACTGGACTTATTGATTGACCATTTTGTACAGGAAGAAATACTTGGAAATAACTTACTTGAAGAAATGGCAATTTGTGCTGTGCACTCCATTACCACGTGCCATAAAGTATCGTACTATAAGAAATATACTTTAGTCTAACAATTTTAATAGGAAAGAGTATTCACCATTATAATTTCTAAGCTGTTCTACATTCACAGTTGTATTATCGTAGCCACGGAGTACCTTTGTAGGTAACCAGATGCAATACCAAATGCCGTTCCTATGAATTTGCCATTCTAGTGCACAATCAGACCAGTGTTGTTACTGGTTCTCTAATAAACTGTGTTAGTTTGACTTGTTAGTGTGGTTTTTGTTATCAGCTTTCCATGAATTATCCCATTGTGTAGCTTCCTGACATGCTTTCATGCAGCTATAGCCGCCCCAGCACTATCTTTCTTCAGAAGCTACGGTGCAGACCATTTTTATTATTTGCTCAAGGAATAACAGAAGACAAATGGTTGCTTAGACCAAGCCCATGTCTACACTAAAGGCATTTGCAGCAATTCATAAATGAAGTGACATCGATACGCGTTTATCTGGGCAAGGCGCGATACGCAGATCTGTGGGTATGGGAGTCCAGGATAGATGAGTTGACACATAAAGGTCCCATCCAGCTAATTTTTCTGTTTCTGTGATTTCTAAGAAGAGGGGGTGGAGGACAAACTAACAGATGGGAAGTATGTTTACTCTCTCTTGTTTTCAGATCTGGTGTATCAGCAGCCAGCAATGCCAGCTGAACGTGGATTCAGGAGCTGGGGGAGGACTGTTGATCGCTTCGGCTCCCTTTACTTCTGCGGAGGGAAATAATGATCGTCTTTCAAGGTATATTCCTGGATTACACTGTTTTGCCTTGCAATGTAGGGTGCGAGACCACGGAACACTTCTGCACCCAGAGAGGCAGCTGGCTTTACAGAGAACCTTATCCGAACCATTCATGACAGTCAACAGAAGGCACTTCAAGTCTTGACACAGTGAATATTACACAGGTAAATCAGTCTTCAGATGCTGATTGCAGACAAGCTTTTTTACAGGATGCATCTTTCATTAGCAGTACTAATTGCTTGAATGCTAGACATCTATAGAAAGAGGTGAGTAAATGGAAAACAGTATTACAGAAACAATAACAAAGCGAAATATGTAGGAATGACAGCCGGTGGTAGAGCCATGTGACACTAGATTTGCCAAGTACAATTTGTATTCTCTCAGGTTCTGTATTATCTGCCAAGTATTACCTTAACTTCTCAGAATCTGGGAGAAAAAATACCTTTGTCCTTATTTTTGCACAGTATTTGCTAATATTTTCAACTGATAGTTTTAAGCACCGTTCTTTTAATATTCTGTAGCCACCTACTTACAGTCTGCTACTGAGAAGCCTAATAATGAGAAACAAAAACACACTAGGTAGTTACTCATAGGGCTTTTAAGCACAGCTGCTTGGGCAGTCACGCATGTGTTGCAGTGACTTCGTGCAACAGAAGTCAAAGGGACAGTAACAACATGAAAGCATAATAAAAGTAAGGTGTACCAGTGTATGTATGAGGGTAATACTTTATTAACTGATGCACAGTGAAGAATAGAAAAGCATGTAACTGGATTTTTCTGAAGGCCTAGATCGCAGCCGCAACTATACCGAGTCGGGAGGAATGTCAGAGCGCTCCACTTCGCGTTCTCTGCCAGAAGCGTTTTCTGCCTCGGCTTCTGTGCATCACGCCTGGTGTAAACCAAGCACGAGGGTGGTGTAAAAGGCTCCATCTGTCGTGTTGGCTCAGATCCACTTGACAGAAGCCGGAACCCATGAAAGTAAAAGATGAGAAATCAGAATTGTGAACCCGCTTCCTCCTCTCCCCGCTCTGCCCTTCCCCAGTGTGTACTTCTCCAGGAGCCAGAGGAGCAGTGTCTTGTTCTAGATTGCTGCTTGCAAAATGAGGGGTGTCAGGGTGCTTCACGCGTCCTTCTCATAACAACACAGGGACCACTCACAATTTAGACAGAGGGACTTGAATTTCTTAAAGAAACAAAATGTTTTCCAAAGAGTGATAGAAACCAGCCATTTCACCATCCAGCCAGCATACACTTCCTGGTCGGCTGCTCTGCCCCAAGCTGGTTTCAGTTCAGTATTCAGAAAATGCCAGGCAAATAATAAACCAGGTTCAAGTTAGAACAGTCGTTGTAACAGCCTGGTGCAGCAAAACATTTCTAGATGATGCAATGTCTATCTAGACAATAGGAATGCAAAGACTCAGTCTCGTCAGTAGGTTCTCGTTGAGATGAGTACTGTTAGTTGCAGGATTAACCATCCCTGTGGAGCACCTGTACAATGTTAGCTTAGCAGGGTCACAATTTATCAAGATAATTCAGAACCTTTTCTTTTTTCTCTATTATTTTCTAAACAAAGCTTTTCTTCCAGAGTCATGGTAGCTCCTCGTTAACTCAGATGTGATATAATCACAAAATAAATAGGGCCCTTTTACAGCTGTATTAATCCCAGTCAAGGACAGAATGCGGTTCTACACTTTCCATGTGGAGTTTGAACAGTAAAGAAAAGACCTGTTTTGTAGGAAGCACATCATGAGGCTTGAGAGACGTGGTTTCATTCTGGATGGCAATTCTTCTCTTGTTAAAGGAAAAATACAGAGCAATCTGGTATCACAAGTCCACACTGACATCTAGTGCTGAAAAAATTGCACTAGCCAGTGAGGAAACGAAGGAAAAAGGTGTTGGACTGGAATGAAAAATCTAAAAATATAGCAAAGCATCCCTCCTGCTTTATGAAAGTGTTTGGCAGTTTGTGGATCTCTCCAGGGGGCAGGAGGTGCTCTGGCTCCATGAACTTGGGTGCTGTGGGGGCATCCCTTGAAGAACTGCATGGGCTACCGAGTCTGACAGCCAGGTACTCAGGGTAGCAACCCCTGGCTGCCCCTGGAAACTGCTCTTCAGGACAAGAGGAATCTTGAGTTGTGACTTATTTTAAGTTTGGTTTGTAGCCACCGTTACTGTAGGACTTGGTCCGGAGCAGCATAACTAGTAGAGCACTGCTGCCAATGGCCCAGTAATCTTGATTTTACAAACGAAGACTTCAGAAGGATGAAATGTTCTCACCTTCCAATCTGAGAAGATAGTTCCCTGGTACATCGGAAAGATTCCCTCTCTAAGCTTTTCCTAGGGAAAGGGGTCACTTGTTTAGCAGTGATTTTAGATGTCAATCTTCTCTTACCTCCCACTTTGATACAAAACATTCTCATCATTTTTACACACACACACAAAATTGCACTTTATAATATTTTACTGTGCCTTTAAGGGCAGGCAAAGACTGTAAAACAAAATATTTGTGATTTTTCATTGTAATTTCTACCTTCTGTGGGGAAGTAAAACGTAATAATAATGTACAGAAAAATGAGTGTTTTTCAGTGTCTTAGCTGCCAGCACACTTCCTTCCCGGTCACCAGGGAAATGGTGAGATTAAAACCATGTGCTCTGTGTGCTTCAGAAGTGAGATATGCATGCCAGTGTTGTATAAATCATCAAAGGAGATGAGCAAAAGGACAGATCCAAAGCCACCAAGATCAATGGATTTTTTTTCCCATTGAATCCCAGGAGCTTTGGATCAGGTCCCGACAGATGTCAGAGCTCTGCCAGCCCCACTGAGAAACTGTAGTCCAAATGCTGGCGTGCTGTTTGGCAAGTCGCAGCCGTAAGGTTAAGCAGAGGTTGGCAGATGTATCCTCCACGGGGGAATCCTGGTGTTGGCAAGCAGGATTTCACAGCGGGACCCAGCACGGGGGACTTCTTGTTTCTCTGCATGAAGGCAAAGCAGGTCCTAACCTACCAGCCATTGCTACGTGTGAGGACATCCTCTTCCTCCAGAAACCCTACGCTGTGCATTGAGGCACCTCGGCAAGCTGTATCTCCTGCCATTTGGTACTACCTGGGAATGGCTCTTACCTCCTCCTCTTTCACAGCACAGCAAGCAACAAATGGCAAGATTTAGCCCTTACTGCCTTGCGAGTGTGAAAGCCTCAGAAGGAAATGTGGCTTTTGTCCTGTCCGTAGTACCCTTCCTCCCCTTACAGTCAGAAAGCCCAAGTACAGTCAGAAAGCCCAAAATTTCTTTTAATTTTTGCAATTCTATATTTTTCTGAGCAATAATCATATAGCAGTAAGCACGTTGTCACATCTAGGCCGTATTTTTTTTCCCCCATCTCTTGTAATCAACAAACGTATGCAGATTTTAAAAACGTTTCAGACTCTTGTGTCTGGGCTGGACAGATTGGGACATACAGGGAGGATTGGCAGGCCCAATTAGACAATAAGTAGCATAAGTAGCTGTCAAAAAATAAGGCTAGAGCAGGAGAAAGCATGTGGCATCTCTCACCAGATAAGCTAGAATGATTGGCATGCTCAGTCAGAAACACTCATTTTCTGATTTAATGGGGGCTTAAGACAAATTGTCTCACAGCTGAGACCATGCAAATCAATCATTAAAATGTAGGGTTAGAGTCTGATGTCAGTTTAAATTCCATTAATATCAGTGGAATTACACCAAAATTATCCATCAAAATTTATAGGGTGCAAAATTTGACCCATAATTATTATTAGGAGCAAAAGCATGCAAAACTGTATCACGTGTCTGGAAATTTCTTGAAATAAAAGTAATAGAATAGTAAAACCAAAAATGTAGAACAGACTAGAGTAGAATAGGAAAACAAGGAAAAGGAGAAGGAAAAGAAGGGGAAAAGGAAAGAGGAAAAGGAGAGGAAGGGGACAAAGGAAAGAGGAAAGGAAAAGGGAAAGAAAATGAAAGACTGAAAGAAATGCCAAGAAAAGAACACAGGAATTTAGGAAAATTCCCTGATGAAATTTAAAAACATGGGAAAAAAAATTCCAAATATATAGTAATAACATTGAATTAAATCACTTCAACATTGGTGTCATCATATCATGTTCCCGTCCATCCTTTCCTTTTCAACTTTCAAGAGGACTCAAAGGACATGCAATCTGGTGGTAGTGAATTATTCAAGAAGGTGCCACTAACATTTTAAAGGTGACTAGTTTGCAGAGCATATTTGGTGCAGTGATTGAACATCCAGTATGCATATATTGAGCTGTCATTAGTTCCTAAGCCTTTAGGAACATTGCAGAGTGTATTAAAATAAATGTTTTTTCAGTACAGTACTAGGCAATAATGGATATAATCCCAACTAAGAGCACTGACTTGCTTTGTGCAGAACACAATCTCTTTTAATGAAATTTCAAATATATTTTGGGGAGCAGTGAGTTAGGCTGAATGGTAATAAATTAGTGTTCTAAGCTTAATATTAAATTCCCCACCTGATCGTTTGCCTTGCGTTTAGGAGTGCAGTTCAGTGAAAGGAACACCCCGGTTCGTACAAACAGCATGAGTCAGGGCTACTTGTCAGCAAGGGTTGCAGGACCACAACCCAAGTCAGAGAGCCTCTGTGGGGCCTTTTAGCCACTCAGTGACTCAGGACTTTGACAAATCCCCAAGCTGGGGTGAAGGAGTAACTTTTGTAAAGCAGCAGACTGGTTTTACAAACAATTGCTGCCCATGAGACAGGAATGACAGAGTTTTGGCAGTGTACAGACCCATGCAGCAGCAGCTTAAGCTGGGGTGGCTGACACAACTACCAATCTTGCCTGACCATGCTGCCCTTATCTTAGAGGCTGGCATCCTTGCCTGGAGCTGGCAGAGGGATACGGACAGCTTGACATGTTAGAGTAAAGCAAAAAATACGTCAGTTGGGAGCAGTGGCAGTTCAGGAGCTGCTGCATGGCCTTTCAGCACCCTCCCCTGCGAGGCTAGGAGAAGGGGTGGAGCAGCTCTGCTTTAATCTGTTGCCACATCAAGTTAATATCCTGATACTTCAGAATTTGGCTATGAACAGCTTCTAATTCAAGCTGGCTGTCCTCAGTGACAAAGAAACATGTAAATGCATGAGGACAGTTATGGAGTGCAGTGTTTTAGACAATGACAGTGGAGGAAAAAAATGCTTTAGAAAATTCACAAATACGTAAACCCCCTTGAACTGAAGAAAGTGAAGAGCCTTTTTTTTGCAGCTCCCTCCTTATATTTTGAGTAATTCTCCTTGCCTTTATCTGAAAATGATTCTTTCCAGAATCCTTTCGGGCTTCATACCTCACTTAAAATCGTATTTGATGATCTGATAGCTTGCTCTGTCTGACAAAATTACGATGCAGTTTTCATCAGCTGTAACTCACCTGCTCTGATGTGCCTCTACTAATAGTGCTCAAACCAGGTCTTTGATTCAGGTCCCTATTTGCAATGGCGCATGAAGGAGAAACCTTAATGTGCTTCCATTTTTATGAAGGGCATTTTGCAAAGGGAAGAGAAAAAGTAAAACTGAATAAGGATGCTAAAAACTATTAAAAATGTGTCATTAAATACAAAATTATTTACATGAAGAATTCTTTCCTAGTGGAAAAAGCTGGAAAGAGGTTGCAATGCTTGGAGAGCAGCAGTGTAGGTCAGAAGGAAACTTGTCCCTGTTTTTCAGCTATCTGGCTTGATTATTTGGGCAACTTATAAGTCACTTTGTCTCTTGTTGATTCAGTTCCTCCCTTTCTGCTCTCTACCTCTTTGTCATTTTGTCAGGATAAAACACATTAGAAATTGCAAGAAGCTCAAACAGTAAGTAAAAGGACATTAATAAGCACAGAAGGTCAATACATTTTATATTAGATCCCTATGATAAGCAGAGCTTTGGAAATACAGAGCTTTTACAGAAGTCATGGTACCCTCACAAAAAAAAAAAATGCCACTAATGCTAGCCTGCTAAGCAGAGCCGTGAAACACAGAACATGCAATAAATATTTCTGCAAAAAGACCCTGTAAATTCACATACAGCAGGATATCTCTTAAAAAATGAGTCATGGGAATACTTTATCATGTAGAGATTGTAGTAGCTAGAGAAGCCACTTTTGAATTCACCTGGGGATTTATAGATATGACCTGTACTGGAGGAAAATAGATAAATATTTTGTCAATATCAGCAGCTGACATAAAACAAATATATTTACTGTTAATGCTGCTGTCACAATTAATCACAACATCCCAGGAATCAGGTGCTACAGCACCTACTGTTTTTCGTTAACATCACTGTGCGGTATATATTAGGGCTTTCTCAGGTAGGTAATTAATTCTCATTGAAATGTCTCGTGGGCATCAAAACTGAAGTAATGAGACAAGAATGAGCTGGGAGTCCAGAGGCAAACGGGGTGGGGAGGTTTATATAAAACTGCTCCTTAATAATCAGTAGGGGGAAACTCATGAGAAAGGAGGAGTATGCCAGATGGAAACAGCTTTGCCTGTTGCCTGAATAGAGCCTTTCACCCCATTTTAGAGAGGGTGAAACATGTCAAGGCTGTTCAGTCCCACAGACAGACAGTAAAGAATTTGGACTGTCTCTCTCTATTACTGTTTGCTAACTGAGCTGACTGCCAACTCAGACCATTGGTAGAAGTTTAATTATCAGCCCTGTTGTTTTCATTATAAACTGCTGTTCCTTGGGGTTTTATCATCTCAGTTCTTAAGGCTTTTCTGTGCATGGTTTGGTCACGGAGGTAGCAGAACTAGATTGATTTAGAAACAGATTTAGCCAGACTGGTACTGAAATTGTGGTTAAACTAGCCTGACATACCTCTTCACCTCTTTCTGTAATACACATGCTAAAAATCTTGCCATTATATTTACCAGAGCCCAACATATCTGGAGCCACGTCAATAGTCTTTGCAGACAAAGTTCGCTAAGACGCCGTTCTAAGAGGCGTATGATTAATCTGGAATCTCTTAATGAGGCTACAGCCTGGCACATGTCCAATGGGCAGGTCAATTGGTCAACATTTGCAAGAAATCCTGAATTATATTCCAAATTTTGGTTCTCACGGAGCTCATAACATCTTTTCCCTATCCTCCTCTTCCAGATCTGGGATATGCCAATCTCCCAATTCTACTGGTTAATAAAGGTCTGAAAGCATATTTGTTATTGGGAGGCTTACATGTATTTTACATACCAGCAAATGGATATGCCTGAAAAGTGAGAACCTGAAAGGACAGAAAGCAGATTTCTATAGACTATATTGCCTTATGCCAATTTTCAAAGAAACGTGGAGATTTATTTTTTTTTTCCCACAAATCAAAGAGGATCTAGAAAGGGTGATTAGTTCCTGTTCTTCTCCACAGCAGGCAGTGCTTTTGAAGTCCTTCCAGAGTACTTGTCATCAAAGTATTTGTTACCTACCTGTTCAGGTGTTTAGAGGGCTACAATATATTATTTTAGAAGGTGTCATTATATGGTTGCGAATCCAGCATGTTGTGTGGCTATTTGTGTAGGTAGACGTTATATAATCCTTCCAGAAAACATTTCCATGTTGGCAAGAAAAGTGGGTGTTGATTAACCAAGTTTTATTAGGCCAAATTGTTCAGGTTTAGCCCCTCAGGATCTGTCTCTGCTGTAGGTTTAACTCAAGTGAGCAGCAGACCCAACGAGAGCATGTGCAGCCATACTGCAGGGCTGCATTCAAGTGCCATCACCCATCTGCATCCTAGTCCCCCTTCCTGTGAGAGAGGAGGGCAGGCGAACGGGGGTGGAAGAACTGTACAAGCACTTTAGTTGTCGTTTGGGTTTGGTTTCGGAGCTGCTGCGGGTATATCCCACAACTGCCAGCATTATACTAATCCAGGCTGCTCTGTCGTTCGTTTCCAGTGGACCATGGGCCATAACTAGAACTAGAGCTACTAAAATGGTTTTCCTGCAAAATGTACCCCCCCCCCCCGCCAGGTTGCCAACATGACTGTTGACAGCACAAGGATTTAGGGTTCTAACCCAGCCTAATGCAGTGCTAAAGAAACACTCAGATGAGCCAGTCGGTATTTGTGGACCCATCAGGGATTTGGGCATAGCACCCAGCTAGGACCCCAAGTGAATCCTCAGGGACAGCTGGCCTTTGAGCCACAGGGACACAGACAAATGGGGAATCATCTTGAGTTGCCTGTATAATCTGTCTTCTTGTCGCGGCTTGCTGATACATTACTGCACAGATAGGTCCACCATGCCCCAGGCAATGGCCCTATCTCAGGAGACATCTATAAACCATTTGCAGATCCTAAGCGAATCCATTTTAGCCTATATGTATATGTGTTATCCAGCCTGTCCAGGATGAATTTTAACTGGTGCATAAGCGCTGTGTAATCATTGTTTTGTGTGGTATTTACGCATGCTTTGTAAAGATACCGCCCTCTGCATAGCTAGGGTGTTCCTCCATTTGTATGGTAATGAATCAGTATTCAGCTCTGCTTCTCACCCGGCCCTGGTCCCTCTGATATCTGAGCAAGGCCCCCAACAGCAGAGCCGCTAATGAAGGTAGGGGAAGATGAGGACAAAGAGCCCCGCCATACCTACTGAGGGAGAAATCTGCATCTGAAAGTGCCCGCTGGAAATGGGCAAGGTGCCAAACAGCTTGGAGAAGGGTGACGCTCTAGAATATAAAGGAGGGCATGCTATTATATTTTTCTGTCTTTAAGTCACTGGTTATTTGTATAAAAAGGAAACAAACAAGGGGAACCATTTGATTTGGCAGCAGCACGGTTTTATATTCATATCCCAGCAAACGCAACACCCCTTCTCTCCCACAGACCTGTCTGCTGCTGCGACTCTTCTCCTCATGCTACAACCATTCTCCTGTTCCATCTCTCTGTAACAGAGCCTCTACTAACAGCTGATGAATGTGCTGGATCTGCAATTGGCCCAGGACGCAGCAAAGGCAGTGCTATCTGAGCATGTCGGTGATATAAGTGCTTGTTTTCAGGGATCACTGCCTTTTTGAGAGTGTAGGTTATGCAGTTGGACACATGATGCCCACACCTCAGGTCACAGCAGCCACCATTGCTCAGCAGCCATCGTTATTCCAGTTGAATGGGTTTTGGTTTACTGTTTCTGAGCAGACATGCTGCCATGCTGCTTTTGCAGTTGTTCTGCTTCCAACCATTCTTACTTCTTTCTCATGGGGAAGGCGCCTAGCTCTATAGCCATTCTGCACGCCCCGTTGCCTCTAAGAAAGCTTCCTCCAAGCGACCCTGGCAGCCTTCAGGCCCCAATGTTTAGTGGTATCTCCTGCTGAACATAGGTCAAAACTCACAGCTCGCCTCAAAAGAGAAAGTGAGAAGCATCTCAGCAGCAGGCTACAGCAGAAAGTTCTTCAGTACTCACATTCACGGGGGACAAACTTCAGCAGGAGCCTGGATGACATGTAGAAACAGCATGCCCAGCCAGCATCAGTGGGTACTATAATGCTGGAGAAGCAGCCTGTGGTCTCCCCTCTGCTCCTTTTTTGGTAGCCGGGCTGGTTAATAGACAACAGCCCTTCTTCTGGGGAAAAAAAAAGGGGGGGGGATTATATGTAGGCCCAGAGTGAAAGAGTTCACTGGCAAAGACAGTCTTCCCCTAGCAACCCGTAAGTTATGCTTAGCTCTAAACCAGATTTTCAGCACGGTGGGAGGAAAGCTTCAGGCCCCTCAGTGCAAGTTTGATAACAGTGTGTGAATCACATGCCAGAGGACCTGGGCTGAGAATTTGCTATCTAAATCTCAGCTTCCCCAGTGCCAGAAGCATCCCAGTTGAGGCTCATCCAGGATTAATCTGCAAAGACTAAGAAAGAGGAGCAATGATTGACATGGTAATACAGCATCTCTCATGCAAAAACGCCCTCACCCCCTCCAGCATTTTCATAACCAAATACACACCTTGTTTTGCACTATAAAGAGCATGGGAATGAAATGTGATAATGAGACATAATGAGATGCATGTATAAGACAAGCTGTGGACAGGCAGTGAACATAAAAAGAGACGTGTACAAGTGCACATAGGGAAGAAGTGGCAGATAGGCACTTTCTTATAATCTAGCAACAATAATCATGACAATAATTAAGTTCTGTTTTCATTTCCCATCCTCCATGCACCTTTGTGTACCTGGAGAAAAGAAGCAAATAACCAGGCTTTCTATTCAGTTTCTTGTAACTAGACTTCAGTGAGCACTGTTAAAAATGTCCACTAATACCCACTTAAATCATGGGGCAAGTTTTCTTCAGCTGCCTTCCTGCCCCTTGTATTCTGCATTTTTTCCTTTATTAACAAGGAGAAAGCTGCATGGAAAGCCTACTGGAATGCATTTCACAGAGAATATTGGAAAATATCAGTTCGGAATTCACTTTCCACAATCCATGGCACACCCAGTCCTAAAAGCTGCTTTCACCTTATCAGGAATCAGAAGCAATGCCAGACCTGCCTCTGTTTCTTACACTTGCAAAATTAATATCAGTAAGCTTCAGATCAGAAAGGACTTGGAGAGATTGTCTGGCAAATATTTTCAAATGATAAATAATAAGGGGGAAATAAAACTGTCTGGACAGTGCACCAGCAGAAGAAGAGGCAGTATTTGTTCACTAAATTCTCTTCTAATTATTGACATATTGCAACTAATCAGCATTAGAGGCAAAAAGAAGCTGTAATCTATCCATGTCCTCCTCTTTTTGGACTGTTCCCAGTACTAATTGCAGCAGAGGAGTGTCGCGGACTGGAATCCTCTGGCTTTTCCACTCATTGCTTAGAGAAACGCCAAGCCTGCACAAAACGTTACAGGTTTTCTGACTTTTTTGCAGTAACACTTTTGTCCTTTTGCCTTTTTTGCAAGGCCACGGATCCACAGCAACAACCCTTTAGCTGAAAGCCCGCTGTAAGCTGAACCAACAGTAGCAGATGCAGAAACAGATTTCCCTTGGGAAAGAACGTCAAGTCAGTCTGACAGCTGTAGTGGCAAGTACTAGCAATGTTCATTGCCCTTGTAAATCTTGGGGATAAACATCCCTAAAATGTCAATGACTGATGGTGGAGATTGAGTAGAGTGTAAGTGTTGTAGTACACAGTACACATTCCTGTGCTTTCATTGCATAAAAATGGCGATTAATTATTATTTATATCAGGCAGGGTGTAATTGCCTATGCTGTGGCATGGAGCTCGTGGGCAGGCAGTGCTGGGGTGGGTGAAGACGCTTCTACATGAACATGTCATGGCGATAGGTGTTCATCGATTCTTTTACTCCCTTATATTTGTTACTGCCCAGGCAGATGCTTCCTCTTACTGAAGGAGAAATTGTTTATGCATAGCACAGTGGCAAGAGCTGTGCAAACATTAAAATGTGGATATGATTCACTCCTGTTGATGAAAGCAAACCCCTGGCATAATTATTCTGTCTCTCTCCACCGTGACATGGAGGTCTCTATAACAGGCTTGGGGGATTTCTAGTCTGATTTTGCTCCCTATTTGAAAGAAACATTTACTTTGCTCCCCATGCTGCAGCCTGACAGGGGAGGTTGTGCTGGCTGCACACCTTCTTCTGGACTGAGAAACGTGCCTGCCTTATGACACTGAAGCCACCCTCTAGGCAAATTTTTCCTCTCAGACACCCTTCCAGATACCATCTTTTTGCCCTTTTTGCCCTTTTTGCCCTAGGGAGCAAGGAAATTACTGGTGGGACATCAACAACGAGGGGAATTTCACTGGCGAAACCAGCAGCCTGCTTATCGTTGTTACTTTTTACTCATGCCTGGATCATCTTGCAGTTGTTTCTATGACAACAGAAAAATTATTTCTTAACATAAATCAAGTTTGTCAGACTTATGCCTGTGCATAGCACTTGCTGAAGGCTAGATAAGCAATTCTGAGACTGAAAGCAGACAAGCTGATCCGCTCTATGAAAATGGAGCTACTAAGGATCTGAAATAGAAAAGATCCCTTGTTTTCCTAGGGAAATTTGCTTTGAGTATTGAATTGTGGTCATTCTTTTATATTTTGAGAAAGAAAAGCATGAGAATAGTGAATATCATGAATTAATACACTTATCTTTTAAATGCAGAGACTTTGGAACAAATCAACTGTGTTTCTAAGAAAAGAAGTGTGAATATTAAGCACATAAACAACATAGGAAGAGGAAAAAGGAGAAGATTCATAGAAGCTCCTCTTCAAAAAATGCGAAGGAATTTCTGAAAATCGCCTTCTGTGCCTGTTTGGTACATGGGTAATGATAGTAGTTCTTGGCAACCTGGTCCCCAGAGTGCAAAATCTTAAGTTTACCTTTTGATTGCACATTTTTTCTCATCTTGTCCTTTGGCATATTTTTATTAGACCCTAAAAATATAGTTATCGTTGGCAGATTGGAAGGACTATTTTGCAGACACTTCATCCCTATTGCATGTGTTTCTGCTGCATAGCGATGAGCTTTTTAAAAAAGTATAAATTTCTTTACAGCCTGAGTGATGAATGATAGCATCCCATATCTGTTTAATCTAGAATGATCATAATTTTTAGTTATGACAAAACCCTTTCAGAATTTTAGTGCAATTTGTAGCATTGATATAGCTATTGGTTTTAGGCAATGGGTTACTCTTGTTAATCTAAAATAGGTGGTTAATGAGCTGTTTTAGCTAAGCTGTCTCTGACCAAGGAGGTATCCTGTTCATCCTGTAGAGGAGAACAAACTCCATGCCTGGGTATGGAAGATGGGCTATGGTATGAATATAGGCAAGCATGTTGCCTTCTGTCCACAGCATAACTGCTTGTCTCAAAGGGAGCTTCATAGAATGAGCAAAGGCAAAGCCTCATCTTTTGCTGCAGAAGGTAACGCACTGTTTATTATTCTTTCACTCTGTTAGTGCTTGATTCAGCAGAACTCAGTAGGAGTGATTTCTCTTCCCTTCCTTCCCATCTTCCTTTCTCTATTTCTGCTCTACTTCCTTCTTGGCATCTCTCCTTTCTTCGTCCTCCTCCTTCCAGCAATTCCAAACCCAGCCTCAACTGCATCTTGGCTTAATTTCCATTCCTCTCCATCTGCTAAAATGTATTCATGTATTATGTATGAAATGTTGACATTTATAATGGTGTCAATAAGGTTTTGAGTCAAAGCCTGAATGGAAACAAACAGTTTGGGCAGCATTTACCTCTCTCGTCAGTATTGTTTCAGACTATTTTCAGACTCAAGAAAGGAAACACTGCACAGCTGGGTCCTACTAGGAAGATTTCCTGAACAACCATTATGGACAGGAGCATTTTTTCTTCTTTAATGGAAGTTTAAATGCCAAAGAGTATGGTGATTCCATGTGGTTAACTCATGAAGCAAGTGGACCCAGTGTTTCAAGAATCCTATATCAAAATAAACATGCGCAACTGTAGTAAAGTGGATGTATAGGTCTTTTGAAACATCCACATACACACATATGCACAATTGGGAGTGGGGTTGTGTGCTTACAGCTGCAATTCCACAGCAGTTTAGTATGATCTAAGGTGGGGTTGCCCTCCACCTTTCCTTAGATACACTCTCCATTCTTCTCTTCACTGATACTTGTCTGATCATACAGAGAGCCAGTTAAGGGAGAGAAACTAGAAACTCATTTCATGGCAGGGCAGGGGGCAGGAAAGAAGCATTTTCTTCCAATTTAGCTCTCTGAACCAACTGACTGCAGGATTAGGTATGTTTTTGCCAGTGTGCGGGAGAGCTGGAAAATCCAGCCAGCTGTGTCGTGGGGCAGATGGGCAGGTAGTCAAGAGGTGACAGCAACCGAGGTCAGCTTAGACTCTGACAGAACTGCAGCTTCAGTGGGGGTTTTGAAAAATCTCAGGCATGACTTTGCTGTATCCATAAAAGCACCAGAGGTCTGTCAAACTTGCTTCAGAAGTATTGTGGCATTAGGGATGCTTAAATTTACAGCCCTGTTTTCCATTTCTTGTCTTCAATGTATTGATTGCTACTCTTTCTCCAAGCTGTTTGCTATGCATCATACTTTCATTTTAGTAGAGGTCTCAGACGTATTTTGTCAGCTCTGGATATCTGGATAAGACAAATTTCTCCTACTGTACAGATTTATTGGATTTATGTTTATGGGATGCCCATATCTGGCTATTTGGATCTGAACTGCATATATGCTAGAATAATTTGATTGCTGGTTCCATAGGTCTTCCAATTACAAGACACTATATTCAGATGGAGGCAAAATATGAAATAGGATCAGGCGCAGGACCAGTCAATCCTTATTTTTCCCCAAAGGAGATTTTTTTCTATTTCACCCAATACAAGGTTCAGCACTTGGAAGGAAGGGAACAAAACATAATAGAAATCCTTAGGCTTGATTTCCTCTTGGTAAAAAACAATTGAAATGAGCTGAAATTCTGCTCCTTGATTAACATGATGAAGTAAGTAACAACTAGACAAGGTACATGGCTGAGTCAGAGGTGAAAAGAGGTTAGAGATGAGAAGAGAAAAAACAATGGTTTTCTGAAGGCGTCAGGTAGTCAAAGCCCTGCATGAATGCACAGCTAGGTGAACTGTGTCCTCTTTACTCTTTGATCTTGGTCTGCAAATGATTCATGGCATTTAGTGATCCGCTACACCGGCTTGCCAGTCAGTTATTAGGGAGTCATAGAAATCAGTCACAGCTCCTCTTTTTGCATCCCACCCTTGTTTTTACTTCATTCAGTTAATCTCCCAGCAGTGTATTTACAAGTGGGAAAGAAGCACCAGCAAAATGGAGAAGAGCGCTCTCTCTGTATGGCCCCTCTGCCACCCCTGCCTTTGTGTTTAAATGTTTTTTCTTGTGTTTTGTTCTTGCTGCTCCTGATCTTTTGGAATATATCTCATTTTCTCTAATCATTTTACAAACACAGACTGAATCAAAGGAGAGGGGAGAAACAACTTGTCTTAAGATCAAAAGTTCTGCTTTGTTTGCTGTTAGAGGTCACCTACCCTGCACATTATATTCACAATTTGTTTTTGAGTTGCTGTTTATTCACTCTAAGTGGTTCAACCCATACATAATATCCTAAAAAAAGCCCTGGTCTTGAAACATGCTGAGGACCACCCAAGAGCCACTGAACATTTCCCACTCCCATGAGAACTGGAAGTTCAAAATAACTCCCTGTGCCATGCCTTAACTCTTCTGGTCAGAGCAGCACTGAAAAGCTTCACCCCGACGCATCTGCTTCCCACCTTTCCTGTTTGGTAACCATCAGCTGATAAGTACCAACCAGAGCAATGAATTTCTTCAGGTATGTCTCAAAGAGAGAAGAGCTCAGCAGCACTTTTTGGTATGTAGAACTTTTTAATATATTTCCTATCCACTCAGCGGTATCTATAGGAAAAAGTAAATCTGTTACTGCAGTTGTAAGTGATGTGGGTGCTATTAAAAATTGCCTGTTCATTCACTGCTCCATACCATGACACTCTGGGCTTGGAGAGGGAGCTGTCGTTGTTGCCCTCGTCTTCCCAGGGGTCAAGAGTTAGCCAAAAAGCAGGCAAGATCACACAGGGAGAAACAAGCAGTACTGACTGAAATTACCAGTAAATGACCTCTTTCTGAAGAGCTGCTATACCTGAGATGGACATGGTGTAGCCACACCAAAAAATTGTCTTCTTTCAGGTGGGATAATTACCTTGTTCACAAGTCCTTCATGATGGCAGGACATAATGTCTGATCCAGGAACAATAAATGGTCTTTCACGGAAGAGATCAGTTTTCAGGGATCTGTCTTAGATCACCTTTCTTTCACTCTTGAAATCATTAGCTGACAAGTTCTTCATATGCAAATATTCTTCTCTCTGATGAAAGCAAAGCTCCCTCTAATCTCAGTGCTTGAAGACTTCAGAACCAGGTCCTAGCTGCATTTTTCCTTCCATCCTAACTGTCCTTCCAGACTTGTGTGCAGGATCCTGCGAGCCATGAGAACAAAGCCATGAAGGCCAGCTGGTGCAGTCCTGTTAAAAGTCTTGTTGTAGTTTCAGTGGGATGAGTATCTACACTTAACTGGTTGAGATGGTGTTTTTATGTAGTTAGAAAAGCTTTTTCTTTTTCCGTAGTCCACAGAGCCCAAATGAGAAGGAGGGAGCTAGTTATTACTCTTCAAAATGAGAAAAGTTAAATCTGATGTAATTTTTCATCAGAATCTGGTGCCCTCAATCACTGCAAAGGGGCTATTAGTTCTTAGGTACTCCCACTGACATCAGTGGGGCCACTGGTAGAACAGGCTACCATTCACTCTGAGGGAAGAAGGCTATAATCTGGCGTATTTATCAACCTGGAAGTCCAAAGCCTGAAAGTCCGAAGTCCAAAGCCACTGACTCTTGAGAGGGGTGGACAACTGTAAGTGTCCCTGAAGTCAGAGAGAACTGAGGGTGGAGAGCAAGCCCGGGAGATTTCCTGGAGTTCTGCATCTAGATCTTCAGGAACAAGGTCCTGTAGCTATCCAGTCAAAGGAAATTAAATATGGGAATCTTTGCAGGAGAATTCCTAATCCCATCTCTCAGTAGATGAGCACAGGCCTTTGTGGGAGACTGTGTTTTGTATCAATCACAAGAGTTTTCAGTTTAAACGTCTCATTCAGGTACCTGTGACATCCATAACTTTTCATCGGCTACAGCCTGGCCCTGCAGTGCCATCACAGGTTGATATGTGTCTGTTTTATAATGGAGGCAAAGTTGCTTCTCTCAGGAGGTGAATTCAGAAATGTAGCCAACCTACATGTGACTCAAAGGAAGGAGTGTATTATTTAGTTTCCCTTTATTATTTATAGTCACCAGCATCCATTAAAGGTGTGAAGCTGCACAAACGTTTGCAAAACTGGAATACATTCTTTTAACCCATACTGCACCAGGAAACAGAATACAGCATTGCACAATAGACACCTGGGGTGTTGTCAGGCAGGAAAAGGTGATGTTGTGAAGTGATTTCAAAAGGAATCAGAAGAAGTGTTCAGTCATAAAGCTAATATTTGGCAAGGGAAAAGTCACATGTCTATAGACAACACAAAAGATGTTTTCAGAGGATAGTGAATGGAGAAGGATATAAGAAGGCTGTGCCAGGTGGCAGAACCAACAAATGTGAAAATAAACCCTACCGCTCCCAGGAATTTTACATGGCAATGCATAGTCTAGTGGGCTGTATTCTCAGATGGTGTAGGATGGAATAACTCCATTGAAGTCAATGAAGCCAGCAAGTCCAGCTGAGGACATGGAGAAGGGTGTTTCTTTATTAAGCCTTTTTGTGCAAGGTGCACTTTGGTGCTTTCCATGCTGTTTGTTTTCCCCTTGTAACACACTAAGAGCCAAGTTTGGCTTACAAGGTTGTCAAGCAGCTTATAAGGCCCAACCCTATCAGCATCATTGCTGCCATTTTCAGAACCAACACATGGAGAAGTGCTGCAATGCACAGCAAAAGACACTCTGTGGACCAAAGCAAGATGCTCATGCTGGGCAATAGTAACAGATGGCATACAGACAGGAATAGACTACAGCCTCGAAAATGGCCATCTGAGCTTGCCTGCTCTCGCCAGCATACAGCCCAGGACTGGCAGGACCAGAGGTGCTTGGGCAGTCGGTACTCCTAGAGAGATGTTACGCTTCATCTCCTCTGTGTACCAGCTGCTTCTGCTCCTCCATTGTTTCCAGAGGAGGCAGGAACGAGCAGTTGCAAATCTGCGCACATACAGGCCAATCTGTTGTCCCATTGTATCCCTAGATCTGCCCTGACTGTGTCTAATGCAGTAGTGAAGTCAGACCCAGGGCATTCGGTGCATTCAAAGCCTGTGAGCAATTTTAAAGGAAAAGCAAAGCCTTCAACAAGAGGGAACTTTGAGGCAACTAAAAATTGTATTCTATAGCTTGTAGAATACATGCTTGTGATGAAATGACCAATATACCAATGTATATGAATACAACAGATGACTTGCAGAACGACACCAGTGCTAAGCACAAAGCCATCTGTAGGGAGCCAGAGGGCTTCTGTGAGCTTTTGCATGTTTTGCTCATATTTTCCTGTGGCAGCATGAATGCAAGAGAATACACCACCTGATTTGGTTTTCCTTCCAACTCATTTTCCTGGACCTCTGCAAGTCAGAATCATCCATAAGCAAAGTTTTGTAGCAATGATCAGCTACATCAGACCTCCAGGTAAATGGATAGAGAGAGTCTTGTAGTGGCTCAGAAAGTTCACTGTGCTCAAAGTGAGTCACTCTGTTATTTCCTCCCTCAGATTGCAAATGACATTTCTCGAGTTTTTCTCTCTATTTTTTTATCCATCATCAAATGCCCTTTAGCCTTGTGGACAACACCAGATAAATATGACCCTGTCATATTTAGGTACTCCCACTAAGAGGAAGAGCCTAGAAGAAAGGTAGGGATTGATGTAAGTACAGCACCAACCAGCTCATGTATTCATCAACTAATCTCAGGCAAGCCTCCTGAGATGTTTATCAAGTTAAATACTCAGTTTTATTTTTCTCCCATTTTTTCCTGTTGTCTTTGGTTTTGTTACCTATTCAGAATAGCCATTAATTCTTGTCTCAGTAAATAAGAGTACTTTGGAACCACATACTTGCATTTCTGGGTGACTTTTCCTGAACAGTTCCATTCCTGAGCACTGCAGTTCAGTAGCAAAGCATTATGAATTGAAGCTTCGTGAGTCCCTTATGCAGCTCCTCTCTAGATAGAAGATGTCCTAATTTCTGAACAATGTGGACAGTTGCTGAGTTTTTTGGCATAGTGAGGATCTTTCTCAGGTCCTCCTCACTATGGTTATAACCCTAAGAGCACAAACATTAAGGACTTGTTAGTTTTCCAGTGTTTTCCTGCAACCCCCTCAGAGCTCACCAGAGCATCTATTTTCCAATCAAAAGTCACTTGCTGCTGTCAGTAGGGCACTACTGAGTTCTTTTTCTGACTTGACAGTGAAAAGAGACACAGGGATAACCTATAAAGCCAATTTAGGTATTTTTTCAGTGCTCTTTAGTGCAGCATAGATGTATATCCTGTATGTCCTCTCCAGGTTGGCTATACCAGTTTGTGTTCATGCTGGAATGGCTAAAGCAGTACAGCTTATGTGTACAAGACATTATTTAACTGCTGAGATAATACAGAAGAAGAGCCTCTGCTGGCAAGTTGTAGCCTGAGCCTCCAGCCACCTGCCTGTGACTGCTGCACCAGCAGTAACCTCAGGAACAGGATGGAAGGCAAGTGGGTTTCAAGAAACCACTTTTCTGTCAGTGTGGAAGTCCATTTTCAGAGCCTGTAGAGAAGAACAGGGTTGAGCAGGCTGCTCAGTTCTCCTTCCTCACTCCAGAGATACCTGGGGACCTCATCAATACTTGAAAGTTTGAGCAGAAACTGAAATTCTTGTGGTTCACGTGATTTTTAAATGCTCTGGGCAAGGAGGCCTCTTTTGCAATGTACGGTCTCTTCTCTACCCATGCACTCAACCATGTGGTACAGTCTGGAATTATAAACCTTAGTCAGAAGAGTAGCCTTGTGAATGAGGATCAGTCCTGAGACTAAAGAGGAAAAGGCTGGCATCCTCCACTTAACCTTATCTGATGTCGTTAGGCTCTGGTTATAGTCAGTGGTCAATAATAGGTATCTTCCAAAAGCCATTCAGCCCACCAAGCTTACACTCCTTTTTTAGGATGTGATAATTGTCCCCAGTGGCAGCCAATCTCCACTGACTATAGAGATAGGCTCTGTACCAAGGTTAGCTTAGGTGCTTGATATCTAGAACACTAAATCTGGGTAAAATGAATGCCCTCCTACATGACGAGATTTTGTTAGTACTGTAGGCATGATCACCACAAAGGACACCCAGCTTGGCCGCTGCAACCTCCATTTCTTGGGCACTGCCTTTCTCTGCTAACACTGTAAGAAGCCAAAGGTTGGTCGTCCTGGATCATAGCAGTCAAAACCTGTCTTTCCTTTCTTCCCTTCAAATACCAGGGCTGTCAAACTGTATGTCTGAGATATAGCATTTAAACTGCAAAATAGCTTTCATTTCTTATTTATACATACATTTCTTTGCCTCTGCTCAAGCTGCCTGAATGTCAGGTTTTGGCAACCAGGGCGCAAAAGAACTGGGTGGGACTGGGACTGGAAGAGGCTGCTGTCTCACAAGAGAAGTCAGGAGTGTCCTGGGGACAAGTCAAGCTCCTTGGAGGTAACGAGGAGATTTGATGAACCAGGGTCACTAATTCTGCTGGAACATGGTAAGGCAGGGATGGGTGTTACCAGCACTCGGAGCGAGATTTGCAACGTATATTTAATTGCAAGACACCCAAGCTTCATTTGCCATTGAGAAGGACCCTGCATAGTGGGGAGGACTCTCAACAGATGATTTTTGTCCATCTTAAAGACTATATCAGCCTATATTATTTGTGGGTTTGATATTTATGGCCTAATTTTCAGACACAGCTCTCACCTCCAGCCGCAATGACTCTAACTATACTTTGGGGGATTTACTTCCTGTGAATTCTTAACTACCATAAATTGCCCTATTGATTACACAAGGGGGAAATATTACTGCTGTATATAAGACCTGCAGGATTGGACTCTTGAGGGTTAAGATTCTCCTGGCTATGATCAGCTTCCCCGTTTGGTCAGCATCCAACAAACTGAAGACAAGCAGAGCATCAGTGTACAATATACAATTACATTTCTGACACATCGCATCTTGCTATGCCATCTCTTTTTAAATCAGAACCTGTTTTAACTCTTATAATTTAATAGAGCATGATATGATGCCTTGAATAGAAAGCTTTTCTTTTAAATTTGACTAAAAATAACTTTCCTTCCACGGTGAGCTCATGGCTTTTTACTTTCTCTTATGGTCAGTTGGCTTCCCCTTCACACATTCACATATTTTATGAAGTGGATTCATACAAATGAGATCTCTAAATTATTAATTTACTTTGTGTTTTATTTTAATAGTTTCCTGTTATAAGAGTTCTCAGAAAAGGAGTTGGCTGTTACGCAAATATACATTTTGCAGACATAGCACCTGTTCTTGTACATACTCAAACATAGTCAAGTATATACTCTTATGCTTTTCATTTGAAAAGCAGTAGCTTTAATGGCTGCTGAGGAAGAGTTTAATTTGCATCCTTTTCTCATCTCTGGGTTTTGTTAATCTCTGTGACTGTAAATTTGCAAAATAAGTTGTATAAATTTGTTGATCAGAGATAACATAAGGCCCTGTTCTAAGTAAAAACTGGGCCCTGTTCCTACTGAGTCAGGTACCTGGAGCGAGGTTGTGGGAAAAGCTCTGGTTTTGATTTTTCCAGTCCTCTAAGGCAAGACACAGTAGCTTCAAAGCTGTCCTATGTTATCTTCTGCTTTCCAAGGTTTTCTGTTAACTCTGGGAAACAGACATCTGCTGGGAACGCTCTGTACAACTCCTGGTCAGCTGGCTGGCCGCTTCAGGCTCCACTTATGTCTTAAATCCCTTTACCCCCATTGCCGGTGTGATTGCTGGGTATGATAACGGTGCTTTCAGCCACTTATTGCAGGAGAACTTTGTGTTAATGAAAAAAGGAAAGAAAAAGTGGATTCTGCATTTTGGCGCTCTGGAGCTGTAGTTAATTAGCCCTGTGGAAATTTTAAGAAGTTGAGAGAAATTGTCTTCTTTGATCTACCATTAACAAAAAACTTCTGCACAATATAGTCCTAATTATTCAACCTAGCGGCATCATTCATACAGATGCGGTTTACTATTTCTTTTTCTTTTCTTTTGAGCATTTCTAGCAACAGCAACACTAGGCATAAGTAATCCATCAATTGCATCTCATGATAGCTCAGTAACTTTTCTTTATACTGTATAGGTTGGGTCAGAATGAGGTAGCCAGAAGTATTTATTATCTGTGGTAACTTTCATTCATTTTCCAAAGGGTGCAGGCAGGAAATGAAGTTGTCCCTTATAAAATCATGTTAACAGGAAGAGCACATTAAGCTGCAGATAGTTTACGTCTATTCTGATCTGGAACATGAGTTAGGATGGTCTTACCTCTTGGCAACTTCACCTATACTTGAAAGTGTGCTTGAGCACCTGTCTGTATACAGTACAATCAGGTTTCTTGTCCCAGCATGGATTTTGCATTTTTATGCTTACATATTACAGTAGAAAACCTAGGCATTCTGGTAGGCAAATGTTCATGATAAAGTACAGGTAGTATTTTAAAGAGAGCTGTATCTCTGGGCCAGAGATTCTCTGCCATATCTGTCAAAAACCAAATTGCTTAAGGATGGTGAGAAGGGACTTCACATTCACAAAGTTCAATCAGATATGAAAGCCCTGCTCATACTGCCTCATTAGCCTGGCATTGGTTTGTGGGACTGTGTGCCACCACGGCCCATGTTTGCTCAGGAGAGCTGTGACTGATTACCAACAATGATGTGACTGATTACTCTGAAGGCCTGAAGAGACTTGCAAGGGGATTAACACTGGAGAACAGAAAATGCTCTTGGCACAAATGACCTCATTAGAATAGATTTATTTGTGGAAAGAAGACAAATTTGAAGGTGTCATTTATATTCCAAGGAAAACCTCTTTGTGATAGGTTGCTTCATGAGCACAACACGTTTAACATATTTACTCTGTTAAGGATATTCAGGACCAATGCATTAAATGTGGTGGTGAAAATTAATAAGGAGACCTGGGGGAAAAAAAAAAAAGACAAGTAAGAGCCAAGGTTAGATTGCATATATGTTAGAAGCTGTGTCTGTGATAGAGCTAGTCTGTCAGCACCACAATTAGCAATATGTAAGTGCAAAAACAGGAGTCTGTTTCAAGTCTGCTAAGCAATCCCTCACCATAGACATAGAAATATCTCAGGAGGTGAGAGCATTACAGCTGGCTCAACAGCTTGAAGCTCCCTTAATGTCAGCAGGGACTTCAGAAGGTACTGAAGTACTGGGCCCATTGAACTGCTGTTAACATTAAGAGCATGGGTATTCTTTTAAGGAAGACCCTATTGAAACTTAACAGAAGAGCTGTGTTTCATAGAAACATGCCACCGAACATTAAGAAAATGGTACAGAGTATCATGACTGAGCACCATAAATGTCAACGTTATAACCTTAGCTCTGCCCCTTGGTCCGTCACAGTACCAGTCTGGCAAGGCACAATTTAGGATAAGCAGCTGGCTGACAGGAAATGCTGGAAAACCTATAGCTTCCATTAACGTGTAGCTTAAGATACCTCTCTCTGCATCTCTCAAGTCCCTCCCAAGCCAGTGGTGTCCCCACACACCCCTAAAGCAGCAGTCTTTCTCTTCTGATACCTCTCTCCTGTGGAGTCCAAGAGAGGGGAAATTCTGCTACTGCTCTGTGAATCCCCTGGGTATTCTGAGAAAAACTTTTATCAAATTTACTATCAGCTAAGCATTACTAGTTCAGATAATTCCTGGAGGCCATGGGAGGTGACAGTTTAGAGAACAGCCATGCCTCTACTACCGTGAGACTATATCTTTTTCCTGCTCCAACAGGCAGCAGGAATGTGGCACAAATGTTCTCTTTTCACTGTTGCTAAACTGTGACCAAGAATGCTACAACTGTAAATTCATCAGCTTAATCAATATTAACAGTAATTGCAAGAACAATTTCCACAGGTTAAATAAGAAATGCTTTCACTTCAGATGAAGGCTAGCACTTCAACCATAAAGTTGATGTCAGTTGGTTGTTCATAATTTTGTTGTATTTTAATTCTCTGTTATAACCAAGTTATATTTTTTTGAAAAGAAAAAAAAAACAAACTACAAAGTTCCCCTGTTCTTAGCGGTGAGTATTTTGCTGTATGGCTCATGACATTTGAATGTACATATAGCCTACCCAAACAATAAGTCTTAACAGATCTATGCCCAGTTCCTCATCAACCATTAATAATGTTATGGTTAACCAATACCTGAGCACTGTAGCATAAAGCATGTGCTGATTTTGACTCTTTGCAGACTGCAGATCCCCATTATTTGGGAAAAAAAACTTTTATGTAGGTGATTATCTCCATTAATTAAGCTATTCAAATCCAGCTAGCTTTTTCCAGAGGGTACTTTCTCTCATTACAGTTCTCTCAACTTAAACAATAAAACAAACAAGCAAAAACTACAAACCCAATCTCACTGTTCCCAGTGTCACGATGAGTTAATGTCCTGCTAGCCAGAAAGTGAGCAGTGATGCTAACACTTCTAGTCAGGCATGCTCTTTGCCTTCATCTAAGCGGGGCAAGCAACTCTGATGTTCATTAGAGACATCACTGTCACAAGACAATGGCAAGTCTTCACACCTCTCTGCCTACACCACAACAGCAATGGCCCACCATGGTCCTCATATTCCAGCAGCGAGAAGCTTTTAATTGTAACTTGCCTTTGAAGGCAATAACAAGCCTGGCTACTGTGTTTGAAGGAGAGGCCAAAGTCATGCTCTTGACTCAAACAGCACTGCCCATATGCTGAAAGTATAGCACATGTGTGAGGATTTCCAGGACTTGGGCCCAACACAGTTGTTTCTCACACGGGATTTCACCCAGCCATGTGGAAGTGAGATGCTACCATATACCAACTCGTTTTGCCATCTGGACACTGCTGGAAGCATTTTACTTCTCATAAACAGACTGAGATCATCTTTCCTCATTAGCTAGGTCATTGAATGGCTAGCCAAGCTATCGTGCCATGTTATAACATGCACTCTTCAATGCTTAATCACTTCTGACCAATAGCCTTCAAATTACAAAAATAAGGACAGATCACTAATTTTTAGGCTTCTTTGCTAAAACATGCCCCAAACTCATGTTCAATGCTACTTGGCAGCGTAAAAGAGCACCAGGTCCTTTACTCAACACTGATACTGATTGGCAGCTCTAAAAGCAGTGCCCAGACGTTCATGTTCAGTCCTTGCCACCTTGCAGGACTCTGGTGGATGACTGTAATCCGAGAGAGGACTTGTAAAACCAGAAACAGGGAGAAATAAAGGCCAGATATGCTGGGGAACCCATGAGACCAGAGAACAAGCTGTTCTGCCAGTGACTCAGAAGCAATCTCCTCCCTTAGGAGGCATTATATGTTTTTTTGTTAGAGGGCAGGATTTGGATTAATGAGAGACTTGATTGATATAAATAATAATATCGGTATTTGGGAACTTGCATAGTCAAGAAAACCGATCCAAACAATCTGTGAGTGCTCATAGAAATTGATAGCCCCTCAACTGAAGCAGCGTAGGACTTGGCGAGTTAGATCTCTAACCCTTTTGTCCATAGCAGGTGCGGGTGCTGGCACGCAGGTGGGACTCGGTAGTTGCCAGGGATGAAGCAAACTGAGAATTGGGTTCAAAACTGAACATCACCAACAAGCCTGAGAGACAAAAAACAAATATGCCAAAGGTTTTAAATGAGAGGATTTCAAAACACTTGTTAGTGATATCAAAAAAGACAGTTTGACACACAACTCCTCTCCTCCTCTGGTCTCTGAGGCAAAGCCTTTGTGCCTGCAGTGTTATATTTTACCATATCGGATTCTGCAGTAGTGCAAAATCGCATGCCATGACCCTTCCCTTTGTCCTGCCCTTCTTCCACAACTGGTGAAATTTCAACCTATATGGATAAACAGTGATTTAGAGATCAGATCTGCATAATCCTAGTTTCCTTCACTCAGAAGGAACCTCATCGTAGACACTGTTACTTTATCAGATGACCTAGGTAGAAGCTGGGAGTGCTGTGGAGGGCTTAGCTGGAGGCAGATGAGGGGATATAGGACACAGATCTGTAGGAATTAAATATCCATTTGTTCTGCTGCTCATGGAGCAATGTGCTTACCTGAGACAACACTTGCAGCGAGCTTCAGCACCAGGTTCTGCTTTGTAATGATGGCGAGACCTGACAGCAGAACTTCCCTGTGACATTTGAATGGTTAAACAGGTTTTGTTTCAGAAACTAAGGGAAGTATGACAAGTATTATTATGATTAATGGGTGTTGTTATACTGCCCGTTTCCTAGATGTGTTGTAGCTAATTTTAGCCAATGCACCAACTCTTTGTGCAGTCACATGAAAACACACCAGACTATGAGGGACGTGCACAGCTACAAGCTGGGCACATGAATTTTAGATGTCTGCAAAAGTGGCTAACTGATTTTCTTTAAGCACCTTCTCCTCTCTTCTGCCCACCGGGTTGGCCTCAGAAGCTGTGGCCACAGATTTGTCTCTAGATGCCTGTGTCCAAGGTTTTGCCCTTCCAGTTACTAATTTTGACTGGCTCTGCAGGATGATTTCAGGGTATCCTGAAAGCACTCTCTTGGCCACTAGCTGTTTTTTGCCCCAAGCTAACTAGCTGTGAAATTACTGTTCAGGAACCCAGAGTCATCCTCACTGAATGCATGGCCCAGTGCTGCTGAGATCTTAATAATCAGGTTGTAACACTAAGGAAACTGTTGCAAGATGGAGTCTCAGTGTTAATGACATGTCCATGGAGCACATACATACCCAGAATCCCATATGGGCAGCATTTGCAGAAGCTGGGTTAGGCAACTCTACAGAGCCCAAGATTACCATCCAGGGAGGAGAGCAGAAATAACAAGCGTCAGACACACAGTCATTTTGGCTGAGCCCTGAATCCTTCATTCATTCCAAAGACAACTTTGTAGATGACTAAATGACAGGTTTGCTTTTTGAAATACAATAATTACTGTTTATTTGAAGGAATGGTACCAAGATTGATAAGCTTGCCAACCGCTCTTTAGCTGGCCTGTCAGGGAGATTTTAACACTGGCCCTGGGGGAAAACCTGCTTTTTCAATACTAATGATTAGGCTGAGCTCCTGGGTGATGCTACAAAGGTTGCCTCCTAAGCATGCAACGGTGCTACAGTCACCAACAAACAGGAGTTTCTGGATGATCTCTTCGGTGCCTCTTGCAGTTGGATCTCACCAGCTGTGGATGAACTGGTGGCCACTGTCACCGTTTGTCACAGTCTGAGAAGGACAAGGCAAGATGACTGCAAACAGAGGGTTTGAAAAAGGGGATGACTGCCTGCTTCTGTCTAACATCGAAAACCTGCTGCTTTACTGACATTCATGTTCCTACACCATGTATTGCTGTGTCTGTTGGCATGGTTCTCACAGATGCTCAGACCAAAATTGACCGCTACAGCCACCTGGTCTGAACGACCGCATAACCTGGGCCACAGAGTTTAACCCACAACCTTGCCTCTGCTAAGCTGATCCAGGCTGTCATTCCTGTGGGGTGGGAGCATATCAGGACAGTCTTGAATGAATGGTGACTTTCTTCTCCAGCTGGTGTACATCGACGTGAGGAAGCAATCAGACACAAGATTTCTCATCAAGTTACCAATTAGGGTAACATATCATACAGGTGCTAAGCAGTCTGCATGTATTGTCCATTGTCTAACTTCATATTTTCCGTCTTACAGTAGTCTGCCCAGTCAAGGTGGGGGTCATCTCACCTGACATCAGATGTCTCCATCTGAGCTGGCCTTTATCATCATTGAAGAGAAGTAGGTACTTCTAAGGCATGAGTCATCTGCCCTCTTTTAGGTGTCTGCATTGGGATGAGATTACTCACGCTCTTCCCAATGACTACAAAGGAAGTTCAAACCGCAAGCTAAGATAAAGACATTTATATTGTGTTGTCTAAAGTTAGATGAGTCGAGCACTATTCTTAATATCTTGAGGTGTGTCAGTGGCTCAGTCTCACTCCTGATCTGTCATTTCTAAATAAGACTATACATTTGCCCTGAAAATGATGTGCCTAGTTCCCACCTACTTAAGTGGGCACTCTCAAGCTGGAAATAGCCCAGTTTCAAATAAAGTGTTTAAAATATCTTCTGGAAATGTCTCCTGTCCCTGGCTTCTATCTAGCCAGCTTCTACCTTTTGCTGCTCTTTTGCAGTCATGTCTTCCTATTATGTTTTAAATTATACTTCTCCAGCCTTCTACTCCTGATGAGCCGCTGGGAGACCAAACAAAGCATGCAAGGAGTGGACATAGCAAAAAGAGAAGCTAAGAAATACCACTAATTCTGCCAGCTGTATGAAATCAAGTGATTACCCAAAAGATTTTTTTTTTCACTCTGGTCTCTTTCATTTTTCAAAAAAATTAGTAGTTACTTATGACAGCAATACCGACTTCTCCAACAGAGTGATCTTAGTGGGCAGTGTCCCTTTAAATTAGATTTTTCTAATCGAATAACTAACTTCATCAAGCAGCCAAAACCAATGCTTTGTATTAGACATGGACCCAAACCCATTAAGGCTTTATTATTCAAGCATGCACCTCCCTTCAGCTTTTATCTCCCCTCAAGGGTTTTCATAGTAAAGCAGGCTTTTTTTTTTTTTTTAATTAGCCCTTCTGCCCTGGAGTCTTCTATTTGATTTTCTAGTATCCAGGGAAGTATTTTTTTTTAAGCTACTCAATCCTTGAATAGAAAATTTTGCCTCTTAGTTCTTCATTACCAGTGATAATAAAGCTTCATGGAAGACATTCTGATAACGCAGAGACAGAAGCGCACAAAGGCAAAGAGACACTTCAAAGGGGCATTAGCTCTGATATCAGAATCTCGTTCATCTGACTTGCTCCTAAAGGACAAGTTAGCAATTCACCGGGGCGCGGTTCACACGTATACATGAAGTGCCATGAAAGGCCCTTCGGTTCAGCAGAGCTGCCTGATCCCAGTGCCCTTGAGTGTGTGGAGCTTTATGAGTGGTGGTGGTGTATTTTTATTTTTGCTTGACTTCATGCAGTTTCACATGGAGAACCGACCACTTGCTTAGCTGTTTCTGTCTGTGTTGTGGGGGACCCAGAAATGATTGTACGAGGAGTGCAGTTATTGTACGAGGAGCAATCTGCGTGTTTGCTGCCTCCCCATGTATGCTGAGCAACCTGTGACCGCTCACCAGCCAGCGACGTGCAGTACCATGACTACCCAGGTGTACCCCTCCGTATCATGGATGCTGTGCCTTTGCTACTTAATCATGGTGTAGCTTATCAAAAGTATAACCAGTATACACATAATCAATGCGTAGTTAATCAAGGTACATGTATTCAATGGGCATAAGTATATATGTCATGCATTGTCTTATCCACTGGAAATATTACATGCACCTATTCAGGAACTGTAATTTTATTAATGAGGTAAGGGCATTGGAGTGTATTGTCCAAGGGACTCGTCAAACCTAAGTCCACATGCCCAACCCAATTGCTATCAGCGACTGGTGAATCTGTATCATGAGCACCACCCCGTAAGAGCACTAGTGAACTCAGAGCTGCTCGGAGGGGCTCATCCCACCATGCCGTCATCAAGGCAGAGGAGCTCATCCCGTGCTACAGCAGCTGGGGCTCCCAGCAGCAGAAAGGGTGGAACATTGCTATCACCTTTTCTCATTTTTCCATCCTTTACACAATAAACAGGTGAGCCAGCCTTGAGTGCCGGTGCAGACATTGCACCTCCGTGGTGCAAAGCAGCGTGGTGCTGAGCTGGGTCAAACAGACACACCCTCTGTAATTTTCCATTCTGGCAGGTAACTAATGCATCTGTCTCCTTTCCTTTATCAAAGGCTTACACTTATATTATTTCTGCGCTCGGCTGGCAACTGCCAAAGTCTCCATACCTTGCTGAAAAACTGGGATGTGAAACTGAGACCAAGAAGCTAAAGCTTTCAGCAAGAGAGAAGCTCAGGATCCAGTTAAGTGAGTGGGAACAAGGCATTTGGTGAAGTTTTACCTCTGGTTTTTTTTCAAACTAGACATCATTGCATGAAGAAAAAACTCAACGCGAATTGCCAGCAAGTTGTTTTCTGGAGCACGAGGCAGTTTCAAGCAGTAACTTCAAAAGGAAACTGTTCTACTCCTTTTAGTGAAAACCTAAAAGTAGCCATTTAAATGTCTATGCAAATGATTTCATTCAGTGATCATTTTGCTCCTGCTAATGAGTTCATCTGTATCCTCCCAAAATCCCCAAAGCCTGGGAACTTCAAGGTTGCACACTGTTTTGGGGAAAACCACAATAATAGCAGATGAAAAATGGAATATGTTGAAATAGTGTAACAGAGCTGAAATTGCCATCAGGCAGAAAATTTTGCCTTGCTTTCTTGGTCCAATAGGGTCATTTTCAAAGTTAATTGCTTCTTAGTGTATAAGCTTGTCAGAAGCGAGCCCCAGACCAGTACGGAGAGCTCTGCATGTGTATTAATTTTCATACTTACTCTGTACATTTTCATATTTAAATTGGATGGCCACAGAATCCCTGATCCGTCCCACCAGGGCGCTCCTGACAAAAGGAGACTTAGGGCAGAGCTTAGCACCATCCTACTCGCCGCATGGGTTTGGAGATACGATTTTCTTCATTCTGCATCACCAGCGTGGCAGATAATTTCCCCCACAGTTGCGTGTGTGCTTCTCTGCCTCACATTCCTGCGGGGTGCACAAACATGGGGGGAAGAGGGCTGGCCCCACAAGCAGATGGCTGGCTTTGCAGCGCCCGCATGTACTTATTTCTCTTGCAGCTCTCTGAGGGGACGCCAGGAGCTGTGGCTGGGAAGAGGAGGATCATAGACCAGCTGTGCCATGCTTCAGCCTGCTAGAGGGATGTCTGTGACTGCTGCTCAGGAGAAGGCCTGGCCATCTCTTCCTTGGACCTCAGTAGCCCGTCTGGCTTAGGTACACTGAGTCTACAGGTCCGCCCTTGAAATCCTTTCACAAGAAGTAGTAATCTGCAGCAAACCACCTGCTTTTTGGCCTTCTCCTATGCTTTTCTTCACAGGAGGGACTTGAATAAGCACCTTAGCTTTCAGCTCATAGCAGACAGAGCAGGCAGAGTAGCATACAAGGAACATGGACTGAAGCGCTGGTCTTTGTGGCCAGGTCCACCTTGCCTCATGGCCACCCTCCAGACCTGACTCCCCTGCAAGGGCATGGACTTAGCTGTCTACAGCAGGTGGGATTCCTGGCATACCTGATATGCTGAGGCTCATGGACAGCATGGGCTGTTCACAAATGGTCAGGAGCTAGGCAGAACTATGCTTAGACCTGTTTTTTAGCAGAGCAGACAAAACGATGGACAAAATGGGAGTTTTACCTGTGACCAATGCACAGCCTGCTGGCTCTGCCCCTTGGCCTGAACTGAGACCCTGAGCAGCATTGCCCCAGCTTCCTACCTTCTTCTCCATGTCTTGTAGATGGTGCTGGAGTTGAAACAGTCTGGGGAAGCAATGTGAAGCAGGCGTTAAGACCTGTGAAGGATATGTGTTACAGGAGAGTGTGGGGAGAGAACCTATATAGTGACAAGGTTTTCCTCTGCAGAGATCCCAAGTCTAGCACCACAGGGGTTAATGGAAATCTGGGGTTTTTTTCAGATTGCATCAAGAACTGGTTGACAGCTGCTGCAAAAAACACTCTGTATGGAGGCTTGCCTGTCACCCACAGGTGGGCACGCCATCTCATCTCCATCCTCAGAAAACAGGTATCTTTTTGTTCACCATGGAAAACATGGGTGTCAGGTTAGCGGTGGATTTTAGCATGTTGCCTCATCTGGACCTGTGTGTTCCTGGTGAGTACAGTAGGCCAAGCCAGGCTAGCTCACGCTGTACTGGAAAGTAACTGGAAAACCCCAGAGCGGAGTGTCCCTGGCGCTTGTTCCAGCCTGTGTTGGGGGTTCCCGACTCCTCTGACCTAACACCTTACCTGCTCGTGCGAGTGCTTCAAACCCCAGTCAAGTCCGATCAAGGCCGTTTATTGTCATAAATCACAGATCTTTGCTTACTTAAGATGGGGACATGGGGACACAGGTTTCATAAATGTGTGAGACAGGGATTTCATGTGCTCCACGTTCTGAAGCTGGCTGGCTGGCAATCTGATGAATATGCTACTCTTAAAAATATGTGCCATGAATGGCATTTTTAATACAGATGATTTGCTTGGGACATTGCTAGCTGACTGAAAGAGAAGTTTCCCTTTGTAGGCAGGCCATGGTTAAGAGCATGCCAAACATGCCAGGTATGCTAGGTATTAAAAACAAATACCTAGCTCTTATGAACTGTTTAGATCATTAGCACATCCAAAAGCACCTCAGGAAATAGGACTGCCTCAGGCCTTTAGCAGCCATCTAGTCTATCCTTCTGCTCCAAGGCAGAATCAATTAGATGTAAACCATTTTTGACAGGCGTTTTCCTAGTCTGCTCTTAGAAACCTTCAGCAACAGAGACTCAGTAAGCACCCCAGGCAGTCTCCTCCAGTGTCTCACAATGCCTAGAGTTAGGAAACAACTTTCTGGTCTAAGTCTCCCTTGCTGCAGTTTAAGTTCACTTCTCCTTGTCCCACCTGTGGTGGAAAGACTATGTTTGAGGGCTGCAGTCCTCGTTCTTCTCAATCTTCTGTTTTCCTTTCTCGTCTCACTGAGCACTGTCCATTTGTACAGTCTTTTCTCACCGGTGGTGTTATCTAGACACCCCTCCCCTCCTGGCTCATTGCTTTCCCCTGAACTACTGAAATATATCATCTGGTTTTTTTTGGTGTGCTGTTAGATGCCAAATACAGGACTCCAGCAGCTCTGTGGTGCTCATAGAGCGTAATGTATGATACTCACTTATCTGTGTGAATCAAGTGTCTCCGTTTTTTCACCACAGCATGGTATCATCCATGCAAGTTAAAACAGGAACTGTCACCCTTAGTTCTTTCTGCAGAGTTTCTGGTGGGTGGGAAGACCAAGAGCTACAGAAGTAAAATGGCTTGTGCGGTCCCCCTCTGGATCAGAGGCAGGGGTGGGAACAGGCAAGAGGAGGTTGCTTTTAGAGAACTGTGTGAAAAGCAGGGAAAGGAGATGGGAATGCAAGTGGCAGGGGTTCAGAGGAAATCCCGCAGGCTGTCTGTAGGAGTTCTCATTGTCAGAGGTGCAGCCAGTTCCCAAAGCACCCTCCTGCACCCAGCGCAACCAGGAGCTTTCACTGTTTGCTCCAGACAAAACCAAAGCAGCTATCGGAGCATCTGCAGCCTTAAGAAGTCCACTAGGTGACGAAGGCTGTACCTCACACTAAATCGGGACCTTGGCTCGCTCAGATACACACCTGGAGTCCTCCATGTGTGGTTTTCTGCTCTTGCTGGAGTGGGGTTCAGAAAACAGCTGGCAAAGCAAACACTGCCATGCCATAGGGGCACATCAGCCCCGACTTTCATGTCTCTCTGCTGCGCTGTTGCACGATGCATGGCTGAGCACAGCCCCTCCATCTCTCACTGACACAGCGCTAGGTCGGGAGGCACAGCGCTGAACTCAGAGAGGTCACAGTGATGTGATGACAGCACCAGCGCAGGGTCAATGCGCAGGAAGGGGATGAGAAAGCAGGACCCAGAAAGCTCTGAGTGTATTGCTCGCTTGTTACCAATTTCCATTTGCATTGAGAAGGCAGCTTTTTTTTCTAATTGTTGCCAACACAGGGCATATTTTCTGACTATTTCCTTCTCCCTTCACTCAGCAAGGAGTGGTACAGTCAGGTAAGCTGCTTTCATTGAAAGCCAGATGACTTGGAAATGAGAAAGTCTGGGTTTGAAGAAAGCCACCCTTTATTTTCCCTTATTGCCCTATTGTTTGGCAGGCTCTGACAATGCTCGATCCCATGTGCACAGCATCCATGTCTGGAAGGAAGGCGTACCCCGGTGAAAAGACACGCAAGGCTGTCAGCTTGGCTGCAGAGAAACAAAAGCTCCAGGAGGCACTGCTGTCGGGAGTGGAGGGGACGTGGAGCCTTGCAGCTGTCACGCTCCGAGTGAAGCTCCCTGTTCACTCACCTCCTGCCATCCGTACTCATCGGGGCTCCAGATATTTCCCCCTCCCTCTCCTTGTCACTGATGAGCCCCCAGGGATGCTAATGCCATATCCTCGCCTCTGCAGCACGAACAAGCAGCTCTGTTCTGAGCTCGGTTTAGTCGGAAGCTTCACACCACTAATTAGAAAAGATTCGGGGTTTGGTTGGGGTTTTGTTGTCTGTTTTGTTGCGGGTCTGCAGCGACGAGTCAGCTCCCGTGCCCCCAGCAGGTTTAATTATTTATGAATGCTCCACAGAGACCTGTCGAAAAATTATTAAGCCAAACGCTCGCCGGCTGCACTGCTCGGCTGTTGTGGCAGTTGTTCTCACTGATCTCTGGTAGAGCAGGATACAGCCCTTATTAAAATAGGTAGACTACCTAATTGCCTCCTCTGGGAAAAAAAGGCCCTTTCCAAATCCTCATCTCCTTAGAAAATAGCAGACCCAAAATAGCTATTTTTTATCTATATAAAAATGCGTACATAAGTATTTCCGTGACTGTAGTTAATGCATATGCACTAGCATGTGCACACAGGCATTAGAGAAAGGTGATAATGATATCTTGAGTATCTTCGGCATGGTGTGAGACAGTGAGCAGGCCGGTGCTACGGTGGTAGGTGGATCTCACCAGGCGTCACAGAGAAGACAGCTCAGTACAGATGTGCAAGGGGAGAGAGTCAAGTAGTTGGTTCCCTTTGCACCAGGCCCTGATGGATAGTCCCTGCCTTGCTGCCCCCTTTGCTACACCACAGTGCCATGGACCAGCATCTTCGGGCAGGAGAAAGGCTGATTGCTCTGTATTTGCAATATTTTGCAGTATTTGCACTTTAAAAAAGCAGGAGCCCAGTTTACCATGTATCTTGGAGCATTGTTATCAGTACTTTGCCCACTGATCCATATTTCTGGGGAGGGCTGAGACTGGTGAGTGGTGTGTCCAACTCAAACTTTTATCTCTTAAACACTCATATATCCTAGACACCTGATGTGGTGGGATCAGTGCCCTGCTGGAGATATAGGACAGAGTGAGGATGGATGAGGAGGGAACATTGACCCAGTAACTATCTTCTGTTGTGCAGTAAGTGCTGACAACAGAGGCTTCAATATGTGATGGAGATGTCTGTTGTGAGTCCCTCACTGTTTTGTTACATGAACAGAAAATTTTGATTTCCTGGATGATGGGTCTCTCCAGTTCAGGACTCAATGCAGCTCCTGTTCCTGAGAATGGGCTAGAAAGCGGGGGGGGGGGGGGGGGCACTACAGCCATTTCTGGTCCTCCCATAAATCTGTTCTTCTACAAATTTGCCTAGTTGTGCTAAACTTTGGGCACCCACATCCTCCTGCGTTAAGTAGTACCACCACTTGAGTACGTTTTGGGTGAAGAATCACCTTTCACTTATTTGAACCTGCCTCCTGCTAGTTTCGTTTAATGGCCCTTACCTCCTGTATCGGAGGAGAAAGTGAAAACCTTTTTCCCGTTCTCCATCTTCACATCACTCATGACTTTACAGACCTTCAGTAGCCCCCTCTGCCCTTTCTCTTTTGCAGGAGAGTCCCAGAAACATTTATCAATGTTAAGTTTTATCCTCCATTTTATTGACCATTCCCTTTGCAGCTCTTTGCATTTGGCTTTAATTTTACTACACCTATTCACTTGAACTTTCAGAGCCAAAGAATCAGTATATCCCAGAGCCCTAGCTCATGTACACAAGTGGAGTCCTTCTGCCGTCCTGTAAAGCTGCTTCAAAGCAGGTGGCCTTGGATGTGATTTACGATGTCCCGCAGCTAGCCCCAGTCTGCTGGCTGAACCTTGCACCTTAAAACAAAGAGGACCCACTCCTGGTAGCTGATGCTTTTGGGAGAGGTGCAGGGCATTGATCAACATAACTGGATGCATGTGCTGCTCTGCTGTAGCGCAGGGATAGAGCTACATGAGGCATGCAGGGTCTTGCCTTACTCCAGTTTTCAGAGGAAAGAGGCTGCTTTCTGCACTGCCACCAGTCCATGGTAGTTAAAAGCCTTAAAATGCCGGTAGCAAAGGGCAACTGCCCATGGGTTAGGTACAAAAATATTTTGTTTCGACCTGGAATGCAGTTCCTCTGTTCCTAGGTTTACAGTGTCGTATGCCACCAGAGCAAAAGGAAGATGCATTTGTGAAAGCCTATAAATAAAATGTTTACCAAAAAAATGGGGCAGCTACACTTAAGTGAGCCTTTGCCTCTCTCTCCCATAGACGTGCCCAAAAGATGGGTGAGGTGAACGAGGTAAATGCTGAGCTGTGAATTCCTGAGCCACCCAGCCTGTAACTAATTACTGTGATTAAATATTGACACAGTGACTGCACACAGGGCTCCTAGGCAGAGATCAGTACCCCTCTGTGGCGGCAGCAGAGAAATCCAGACAAAAAAAATGGTTCCCTGAGCACTTACACTGCAAGACCCCAATCCATCCTACAATTAATGTCCCCCGGGGACTGCCAGCATGTGTGAGAGCTTGCACAGCTCTAGCAAGGGGCTGATGGGGGTCAGGAGGTTTCTGATCCAAAATAGCTGCCTTTGGGATTCCCCTTGCTGCAGTCTCCAGCAGCTGGTAGGGCAAGCGGGATGAGGCAGCACGGTGGGATCTGCTTCCCTGCGGCAAAGAAAGGTTGTTACTCAGAAGAAGAGTAGGGTCCTGCTGCTCTGGCTGCCAACCCCTGGGCATCCTCAGGGAAGCTCCCAGACTGACCTCGCAGCCCCACTTGGCCGCATCCCTGTACGCCTGCACAGGCTGGCAAGCCTGGCACTGCGTTCCCCCCCGACACTCCCTCAAGCATCTTATACCCCGCTCTTTCGCAGATCCCAGGTAAGAGATCAGGACAAAAGCCTATAAATATACACTTGAGATTACCCCTATTCAGGAAACCATTTAATCATACGGCTTCAGTTAAGAGTGTGCTGCACAGGGATGCACAAACTCACACGACATGGGAAGATTTTGCCCAAGAAAGACTTGCTGCCAGAGCAGGGAAGCCTCTGGAGGCTGTAGTTCTTTCTCCCCTCCCCTCCTCTTCCCCACCACTGCTGGTTAACGTGCTGGGCTGTGTGCCAGGGGAGCAGATGTACTACTGCATGGTTTCTCCTCCCCAGATTGTGGCCGTGTCCAGCACTGATTTTGCCCGTGGCCATTTTTCAATACAGCAGCTGACTTGGCCACAAGCGAAAAATAAACTATGATCCCGTGCAATTGCAAACTGCCCAAAGCCATCTGCAGCCCTGAGTTCCTTCTCCTCTGGGAACAAGGAGCAATATCTGCTAAGCTCTCTTGTGTCCAGTGCATCCACTGGCCAAAACCCCATTCCTTCTTCATCGGATCTTCCCTCTTCATCTCTTCAAATCGTATTGGGAAGCTGCAGAAGCCAGGATGAGCCTGCGCCGGGCTAGTACTCTTTAAGCAGCAGAATATTCATGTTCTCAGTTTGACCTTGGTCCCATGCTAAGGTTTTTTATGAATGCTGTCTGTTACTTGTGTTAAGAACAGCCACTATTCATAATTTGAAGCTCTAACAAGCCTCCGCTATGTGGGTGAGCTTTCTTGTCCTGATGCCGGGCTGAAAAGTGCTTTCCAGGAGAAATATTTGATTTCAAAAGTGATGATAGAAGAGTGAGTGTTTGACATTACATTTTCAGGAAAACACTGAAGAAACCAGGTTGTATATTAATACAAATTGATGCAAGGCACCAATGTCTCCAATTCCCCAGGCTTCGCACTGCAGCATCCAGCAGCTTTGCCCCTGCAGGGTGAAGGGCTGCAGCTGTGGCAGCCAAAGCAGGGCTGGATGGGACCACCCTGGCTCCGGCTTCCCTCCTTGCTCCCCCAGGAGCGGCCAGGATGGGGGGAAAGAGGGAAGAAGTTATGCTGCAGCTCCTTTCCCCATGGGAGGTCAGAAGCTGCAAAGACAGATGGAGACAAGGGGCCAAAGAGAGGACGAAGGTATTCGCTCGCAGTGGCTTTTTATCCCCTTTTGGTGTAACCTGTGCTGGGGATAGCCCATGTTAGGAGCTATTGGCAGCCCTGAAAGGCACTCACAGTACCTCCTTATTTGGGATGGGGAGAGGAGAAGACAGGACACAACGTATTTATTATCCACCCCGGACATAATCAACAAGCTGTTAATTATCGGGCTGTAGCATATACAGCTGTAGCATACATGGCTTATACGGGAAACCGTTGTTTAAACAAAATATCAAGGATGATATTCCTTTGGCTTGTGGTTTGCCTGTGCTTTAGTATGAGCCTGGTACATTTCAGTTAACCAGAGCTGAGCTGCTCCTCTTGGGGAGAAGCCTGAGCACCCCCAGGTTTGCGGGTGGGTTAGGAGGGGGGGTGAGGGAAACGGGGTCTTGTGCCCCTCCACCTCAGACTTGTCCCCTGGCTCCAGGGGAGCTGCTGGGGCTGAGGGGGTTATTCTAACCCAGACGTAGGTCCCACACATCTGGCCTGATTTATTTGGTTTTTAGCAGCTGAGAGCTGTTCAGTGGCTAGCAGTGGAAGAAGAGCTTATCCAGTGGGAATGACGGGGACAGCAATGTGGGAATTTGTAGGGAGGGAAACACACTTTGCCCTGATTTCTCCAGGTCCTTTTGTGACCTGAAGACAACTGAAAGTAGCTTCAATTCAGTTCTTGCACTTTTAATGATACCTTAATATTCATTCAAGAACACAGTTGTGAATTCCAGTACTTAAACATTCGTTGTTGTTCATGTGTACCCTCCACCTGCAGTTCAGGATGAACATCCCTGTCCATAAGCAAACAGCAGTGGAGCACGTACAGGAGGACTGACAGACCGTCATCTTAGGCAGTCATTTGACTCACATTTCTTTCAGCAGTGACTTCTTCCCTTGCTATTCATTGCCCTTAGAAACATCCCCTCATTCCATCAGCTCCTGATTTGGGGCCAAAAGGTGAACCAGCCTGGGTTAGAAATAACCTCATCTGTATGGGAGGTTGTTTTTAACACAAATCAAGTCTCCAGTCCTGTTCATTGTGGGTCCTGACAAATAGTCTCACTGGCACAACTGAGAGAGCAGGGCTGGAGAGAAATGAATGGCCAAATGCAGAATGAAGTCCCGCTTGAGTTAGACTGCCTCCAAAAATGTGCATGCCATCCAGGTGTTATCGTCTGCTAATGCTGCTGCTGCTGTGCACGCAGGGGCTGCCTATTGCACACACTCCTCAAAATCTGTTTTGGCAGTGCAGTGGTATATGCACTCTAAATACTGAAAAACAGCAACTTCTATACATCCAGTGCAGAGCTGAATGTGTAATGGGGAAGGCAGCAGTTCAAATGATAGTCCCAAGCCTCGCTGCTGTTGGATCCCCAGTGACTCTTTTCCCTAGTTCCCATTTTGTCTAGGTGTATTTCCATTTCATTTATTAAAATGCATAACAAAGAGCTTCTACCCTTATTTATGCAAATTTGTAGCCAGGACTTTTAATTATTGAAAGAATAGCATGGGCTTAAGTACAACTGATCTGAATTTTCTGATGAAACGCACCCAGATTTTGCTCTCTTTCTGAGAACAGCTAAATACTTGGTGGTAACTTATACCTGTACCAATTAAGTACCTATCATCCACCTCCATTTTTTCACCCTTCTTTCAAATCACCTTGCTCTCCCGCTTTCCAGCGGAGAAACTTCGAATGCTTAAGTTCAGCCTGTAAAAGCTGTTCCTGGGTTGGCACAGGGTGTGAGCTGAGACAAATGTTGTCCCAGGCTATCTGTCACTTCAGAAGCCGTCAGTCCAACAAAGCCAGAAGCTGGTGTTACACTAAGGCATCTACGGCACGTCCGCTCCTATAAACAGTGGAGACCTCTATGGGCTGTCAAGGGGCGGGTTTGTGTTTATGGCACCCATTGAATAAAAAGAGGGAAAATTAATTTCCTGTTTTGAAATGAGTCTCAATTTTATCAAAGGGAAAACTACACCACAAAGCTGACTAGCTGCCTGCTATTTAACGTACCCAGCTTTCCTGTTTAGCCATTAAGCAGATTATTCTCTGCTGGATGGATGTGTCATTCCTGTTAATGTTAATGATAGGCCCGCATATGCCATGACAGAATAAATGCCAAACTACATGAACCATTTACTCCCTAAAGGGAAATGCAACTCCTTCAAGCAGTGTAGGAATCTGCCAGCAAAGTGATGGGAGCCCGGGAAGAGTAGAGAGAGCTTCTAGCGAGGCTGAGATGTAGGGATATTGCTTTGCCAGCTTTGGCAGCAAAGCCAACCCAAGACGTTCCCACCCATCCTGTCCCCATCCCTGTCCCTTGTGAGTTGAAGCAACTGTAAATGAGCTGCTAACATGACTGAGGTTTAAAACAGCCGTTCAGAAGAAACCAGAAACCTGGTTGCCCTCGTTGGTTTTTAACCCAGCTCATTTCACAGTGCAGTTCTGCAGATACTTGTACCAGAGGCACTGGGAGCAGCAAACCGTGGCCAGAGGCCAGGAACCAGCGGTTAGGGCAGGGCTGGGGAGAAAACTTCCTACGCTGGCGTAGGAGGGAGCAGGCGAGCCGGAGGATGTGGAGTCACGCCAGGGTGCCTGCCTTGGCTTACAGTGCACATCTGTGCCACCTCCGCACAGTGCCACCGGCTCACAGAGCTGTGGGTGAGCTCTGCCTCCACAGCGGCTTGCCCAGCTTCTGGTTCCAACAGGGTTTGGTCAGCACGTGGCTTCTTGCCAGAGCCTTTGCCCAGGCTCTGAGGCAGGCTGTCCAGTCCTCCTGGATCAGAGCCAGGTCATTCAAGGTGCATCCCTGTCGTCTGCCCTCCGAGGCACCTCCGGCAGTCACGTACACATGCCAGGGCAGCATGACAGGGGACTCCATGACCCAGCAAATCCTGAAGACAAGGAAAAGGCTTTGCCAGAACATCTTTAGGAGTTCTCTGCAGCCGTAAAGCAGCTGGTTAGATGGACAAAAAGAGCAGAAGCTGGATGAAAATCAGCTCTCAGATTCACTGATTAAGCTGAAGAGGAGACTGGGATTTTACTCGTTTGTGAGGCTCTTGTAACCACTGAGCTATGTCAGTAAAATCAGCCTTATCCCTGTGCTGTCTTTTCACACAGATTTCAGCCAGTTTATCAGTAAATAAACCCAGTGGCACTACTTAATACCTGAAGTGCTAACTTGCTGGGAGTCAGCGCCACTGCAGAGGAACTAAGCTTGTCCTGCCCAGTGTATTCCCAGGGGATGCAAACCCAGTGGGTGTCCCCAGTAACAGCCCACCTGCAGCCCTGGGATACTTCTGCTCCCTGCACTTTGCCACCAAACATGTATTTCTTTAAAAGACAAAGAAAGTACTTGCATTTCTGAGGTAACCATATGATGTTGAAGGAATGCAAGCAGTCACAGCAGAGGAGGGAAATTAAACCAGGGTTTTGCTGCTTCCACATAGAACTGGTCACTGGATCAAGTTGTTTCCTCCCCAAATAGGATTTTCTTCCATGGGTGAGTCAGGCCTAATTCACATGGAGTCTCTCATATGGTACCAATAGGATATGAAAGAGAAAATAGCCAGGAGGGCTCACATTGCACATCTGGCAGGTCAAACTCTGCAAGCCCTGTTTGGCTTCCCATGTTCTCCTGCTTCTCAGCGACTGCTGGGGACTTTGCAAATTCCTGATGCGCTGCTGTGGCCAAGACAGCTCCACACGCAACGTTGCTGCTCGCTGGTTGCAGGCACTGGCTCCTGCCGATGTTTTTGCCCTGCTCTTCTGTCTGGCTGTGGCTTGGTGAGCCGCATGCCTGCAGCTGAGAGAGGGGAAGAGGACAGAGGACCTTTCAAAGGACACTTCATGGAGAAATGCCCACCTTAGCTAGGAGGGGCTGTGCTGTCCGTCAGGGAGGCTGTGAACTGTGACCAGTTCTTGGGGTTGACAGTGGAGGTGACAATACAGGATGTAACTGAGAGCATGGTTGTCCCTTCAGCAGCATGTGGCCACCACTGCCGTGAAACCCACAGGTCCAGCTACGAATGGCCAGTGCTGGCCAGCTTCATCTGTGCAGGCTGGCTGCTGGACAGGTGAGTAATGGTTGTGTACTCTGCTGCTACCACATGTTGTAAGACTCATGGGTCATCAGCAGTAGTGGTTACTGATGGTTAGGACTGCATGGGAGCACCACAGGGCATCCCCATTCCTCTTAGCTGCACTCCACGCTGTCCCTCAGTGGTCACCTATAGAAATAGCCATTTTTTCATTGTGCTCTAGCATAAGTTTAACAAGGCAAAATGAGCTCGATCTGCAGACATTCAGGCTGCTTGAAATTTTTCAGGAATTCTCATCTGTTTTCTTTAATCTAAAAAGCTCGTTTGCCAGCATAGCTAATACAAACATTGGTGGTATCAGCAGTCTTCCCCTTCTCCTTGGAAGCTCTTCTCCTGTGTTATCATGGCTAACGAATCATTTTATGGGATATTGGGATTGCAGATTGACACTATTTAAGTACCGCTGCCAGATAAGAGTGGTGCATGCATTTTGAGAAATGAAGGGTAGGTGACGAGCACTGACTAGAAGCTTTATTCTGCGAGCAGCAGCTGCAAAGGCAGAGGAGAGCAGAGGTTCGGGGACCTGCAAGACCACATGAGCTGCCCATCGGTCATGCTGGCTTCAGTGGTAGCAGTCAGAAACATGTTATCCATGTCTTCTGTGTAATTTGCTTGCATGTCTAAATGTCTGATATAAGAGCACGTGTCAGGCCACTGCAGGTGACTGAACGGCAGCATTTGGTCACTTTGCTTTGGTTGTATTAACTCTCAGCATCGTCGTCCCATTAATTCTCAGGCCTTGGCCTGGGTGAGCACAGGGACCTGCAGGCCTGCACAGGTCCCTTGTCTATGGGCAAGGCTTGCCATATGTTGTACAAACAACCCTGCTGCAGGGCCAGTGGGAGGAACGAAACTTTATTAGGAAGGAAAACATGATTTTTATTGTTCTGAAAGAACAGTTGGTGGTGAAAGCGCCAACGGTGTGATAACATGTACAAGTTTGTGAACCACGCAAACAGACGTGGTGACAAGCTGTGCCAAGGGTACAGGGGACTTTAGCCACAGAGCTGCAGAAGTGCCTCAGACAGCAGCAAATAGCCCTTTCTGTTCGCTGTGCTGGCTGGCTGGGTGTGGAGCACCGTGGCAGCAGGCTGGTTCTTAGTCACAAGGATTTTGGGTCCTGCCAACGCTCTTTTTGCAAAGGCAGAAGAAGCTGAGTGATGGGGAGGGAGCCAAGGGTGGGCTGCAACTCCCAGAGCCCACAATGGCTGGTGCAGGACCAGGCACAGAGCACCTCGCTGCAGGATGGTGAGGAGGAAGAAGAGGTGCAGTGATCGCTGCTCACAGGTACTTGCTATAGCCATGTTTCCCTGTGTGTTTTTCCATCAGATGCTGCTACATCTCCACGTCCATTTCTGTTCCCTGCTCTGGCCGAGCCAGGCTGCACTCAGCTGTCACAAGGCCTTCTCCAGTCCCATCGCAGGTCAAACCGATCCTCTTCTCCCTTGCTATGATGCCCTCTTCCTGGTCTCAGTCCTCCCGTTTCTCCTCTTTACCATTGCCTTTCCTTGTCTCAGGTACGCCGCCAGCTCCTGAACCACAGTCCACGTTGAGGTGGGGTCTGTGACCTCCCAGATGCCTCCTCCTAGGCTCCTTCCCTTTGCCTCGAGCTGCAGTCTGCTGGCCCGAGGTCAATGCCACTGTTCCTCCGGGGCTGACTGTGTCAGCATCCCCCCTGTGAAGCAAGAGAAGTAACAAGCTGCTGTTCATTGCTCGGTTTCCACAGTAACAAAGATGGCTTCCCCCCCCCCCCCCCAAACATCCCCCCTGCCCCAGTTTTGAGCTGCTATCTCCACCACCTCTTACGCGTTTCTGAAGACCCCGGAGATGCTAAGCCTACCCCTAATTTCCCTCTTGAGCTCTTCTGTGCGCTGATGCGTGAAAGCAGGCTCCTGGAGCTGGTGGTGCGCGCCTTTGCCGATCTGCTGCTGGCTGCAATCTATCTTTTAGAAGGGATGCTGCATGGGGCCAGTTATCTAATTAACTGCTCGTGTGTGCTTGGCAGGGTTCAGGGAGCGCTGATGCAGCCTGGCTAGCCATCGCATTACTGGTTCTGCAGGTAGTCCCCTCCCTCCCTTTTTTGGATGACGCGACAAAGAAACTGCACACTGACGAAGCCTAAAGGAATTTAGCAAGAGCCTTGGTGTGGTGGTTCCCAGAAAGGTGTCTCCTGCTGTCCCACAGAGTTGGAAAAACAGGGACCCATGCGTTGGGACTAGGCGGAAGGAACTCCTGCCACACAATTTGAGGGGCTTCAGCAAGCACTTTATCATCCCACTTTACATCTCCAGCTCACGGCTTGTTGCATCCCTAAAGCTGTCTTGCCCTCAAGCTCAGACATTTCATGGAGGTGAGAAAGGGGCCACAGGTCTGTGCTTCATAATTTAGGCTTTGCATAAATAATTTTGTTGCAGTCTGCTACACTGACTTCAGAAGGCTCAAGAAAGCTCAAAACCAGAGCTGGACTCATCAAGGTTAAGGCACACACTTTCTGTAGCCGGCAGCACATGGAGGACAGATGTGACCGGCATTGTGGCTGGCCACTGAGGCACTGCAGCCTGGAATTCCATCGATAGCTGGGTGACCCACCAACAGCCTTTGTCATGAGACGCAAGCGGGGCACAAACTCACGTGCTTGGCTCCCACAGCTCTGCGCTGCCACTCCCCATTGCTGCTACATGACTCACAGGCAGTTCAAAACCTTCCCTGATAAAGGTTTTGCAGAAACAAGAAGAAATACAGCAAGCAAGAAGTAATAGAATAATAATAAAAAAAAACTTCAAGAAGAGCCAATATAAAAATTTCCTAACTTCTATTAACCAAAAGGGACAGTGTGATGGGATAAAAAATAGCACTGTTTTTCTGTGTGAATCGCTGTGTTTCCAGTACAACGTGTCCTCCTGAACAAAGCCTGCAAGTCTCAGTTCTCACCAAATGCCTTTGCTGGAGCTGAGCGTATGGTCCTTAAGGATGCAGATTAAAACGGAGAGCTGTGCTTGGAGGGTGGCCAGCCAAACAACAGGCGAAAAGGCAGCCACAGTCCTGGGCACTGAGTAGGAGAAAAACTGGGGAGAAAGAGGCATATTTTGCCAACTGCACTCCCAGTTATTTAGCCTGCAGCTGCAGCTGGGCAGAGGGCGAGCAGTATGCAGGGCGAATGCAAGCTCACATTCACTCAAGGTAACTCATTGTCTCATTAGTGAGAAATGTAATGCATGCACTGACAGTGCCCCGCAGGCAAATGCAGCACTGGTTTCGGGTCTCCCCCGCGGGGGCTGCTTGCTGGAAGGCCGAGTGTTTCCAGGGGCTGACAGCAGGAATTAAGGTCTTGGTTTGGGGTCTGGCCCAACTCCTGGATTGCTGGCACGTGCAGGGTAGGTCTCACTACTTGTCATCTCCTCAGCACCCTTTAGCCTATGTCTGTGCCTGTGCCTTGTGCCAAAACTCTTGTCCCTCTCATGGTACTGTGGAAAGCTGACTAGATATGGAGTGGCTGTCTGCGACCGGCTTGTCGGCCTCAAGTCGTCTGAATGTGGCACAGCTTGGCTCCCTTACACGGCCACTCCAATCCCAGAAGCTGAGACGGTCCAGGGAAAACCAGCTCCACCTCCAGTCCTGGGCAGGGGTGGCAGGTAAAACGAGTGCCTGTGCAAGGTAGGTTGGGATTGCAAGGACCTGGGCATGCAGAGAGGTGACATCTGGTCACCGGCTGCAGCGTGGCTGAGGCCAGCACAGCACTGGGGAGACAGCTCCAGGCTGGGAGCAGACCAGTGTGACCAGCAGCTATGCCAGTGCAACACTGGAGCGTGGCTGCACGCACACAAAGCATGGCTGCAGCGGAGCTTACGCTGATGTGACATTGCTCCTGATGCAGTGCAGTCCAGCCGCAGTCCCAGGAGGGATGGGTACCACCAGGGCCAAAAGGTGTAGGCACCAGCTCCCACTGCCCTACGCAGCTTTGACGATGCCGACACCTATCTTCAGGCTGCTTCTGCCCCCTCCTCGCCATGGTCTTTCTCCATGGCAATCTCTCAGCCCATCTGTCTCCAAAGCAGGACTTTTTGTTCCATGCACTGATTCCTTTTCTCCCAGCCTGACTCCTTCTCCAGCAACAGCTCAAGTTGCAACAGAGCAAAAGCAGGGTCTTGCAGGCCAGCAGCAAACCTGCTTTTATCATCCCAGCAATGCTACCATCGGCTCGAGTTCCTTCAAAATTTAGGCTCTGCTGACCTCTAGGGGACTGCTACAAACCCAAAAGCATAAAGTCTTCAAAGCTCATGGCATGCTACAGCCCTTCACATGCTCTTAAGGAGCCCTGTGGTGGGTACAACATAGCTGACACCCACTTCTGGGCCCTTTAACGCTACTAGAGGCTGTAAATAAAAACCTGGCTCCAACACTGCCTCTTCCATCACACCATTATAGCAGCAACACCTTAAGGAAAGTGTACAAGCAAAGTAAGGTTGTTGTGGAGAGATATTACCTGCTATCAGACTGCCCCATATAATTGCTGCTTTTATTTCAGCGTAGAGAAGCACTTGGGAGCTTGTGGCTTTCACCCCCTTCTGTATCAAGTTTGTCTAATAAAAGGTATAAAAACCTTGCCTTGGTGTCACAACTACAGCACTACTCGGTGAAAAGCATGGATGCATACACCTAGGCATCAGAAATAAAGTTAAATGTGCTTTTTGATGGCATTTCATCACTCACTAAACAAGTGGTGGAAGCAAGAACCTTGTCACAGAGAAGGAAAGACTTGTAGAAAGAAAGTGTAAAATCTGATGTGCTCCTTAAAACAGCACATGGAGCTGCTGAGGGGGGTAACTCTGCATTTCCCAGCTGACTCTGCTTGAGGACAGCTGTGGTGGAGACAAAGCATTAGGCAGGAGCCTTACACAGGCAACACAAACTGCACACATCTAACGGATCTGTTCTCCTCGGTACAAAGCCAAAACCTATCCTAGCCCTGAAATACCCCGATTTCTTGACTTGGGGAAGGCACGATGTAACTCTGGAGAGCTGGAGTGTGAACAGACCCGGACTGGGGCAGAAGCTACGTGCCCGGCAGAGTGCCCCCAGCTGCAGCCACCACCTTGTATGGGAGCTCCCCACCACAGCAGGGCAGCTTGTCGTCCCTGGGCTGAGGTCCATATTAGCAGAGCTGCTATCTATCTAAACTGTTTAAGTTCACTCGACCTTCTGATGCAGGAAGAAATCCATCCAGCAGACCTGAGCAGGCAGTGGGTTTCAAGTAGCTGAACCTACGCTGGGACCGTCAGCTCTTCCACAAAAGCGGCTCTATCTGTAGCCAGAGCCTAATTGTCACAGTGGCTTCCACCATATGCAAAGTGTCTCAAGAGGCTGTGGGGCGTGTGTTGCCAGGACTGTGAACCAACATGAGGGAGTCGGTCCCGGCAGGCACTCCACCAGCCGCAGGAACAGCTTTATAGACAACACTGAGGGCTCTGGACACACCACAGGGCAAGTAATTGGCACGCTCCTGCTCAGCACTGGTGCCCTGGGAAGTGCCAAAAATACAAGGCAAGTGCTAAGTTAAAGCACTTGCTCTTCCACGGGCTGGAAGATGTTCTTCAACCCCCAGACAGAGGCTTATGACAAAAGGTAATGACTGACAGCATTCCTTCAACTAAATCAGGGTGAGAAGACGTCAAAGCAGCAATTAAAAGTGCAGTGTTTAAAGAAAAGAGACAAATGAGTTGAACAGAACCACCAATTTTCATTTCATCATCGTTACATGTCTCTTAATTAGAACAGATGTCTCCCTAATCTGTACAAAACAGAAGAGGACCTGGGAGGTCTGAAATACTGGCTCATCCTCAAATATTACCACCAATTCCCATCTTCTGACAGCAAATCCAGTGCCTCAGAGCGCGCCAAACCAAACCACCCGGCAGTTCTGAGTCCTGTCCTGCAAAGCAGGGCATACTCTGCAGTGCCCAAAGCTCAGATGAAATCATTTTCTCCTCTTTATGCCTGCAAACACCGTGTTAATCCCACCACGCACCAACAGTGCCCAGGCAATGCAAGCTTCTCATTCCCTTTGCCACACGCATTGTAGCTACAATTTAGCCCCTCAAAATCCCCATTTAGTTGATGTTGCTCACAGATAAAAGGCTCCATCAGTCATCAGAGTTTGGTAAGCTCTTTAATGGCAAGCTCATGGTGGAACGACACTGCTGGCTTTGATGCCTTGGTGGAGGAAGGAGGATCAGAAGAAAGGCAGGGCTCCACTGAAGGCTTACACCTTTTAAAGCGTTGAACAAAAGGGCAACATCTTTTGGCAACCCGTTTCACAGCTTTGTAGTCCCAAAGACAGAGAGATCTTCCAGTCAGAAAAATGGTGGAAAGGACACCAAAGACAGCCTTTGCACGGCGGGGCGCAACATGATTTCTGCTTGACAAGTTGAGGTCTGACTGGTCCCTGCATTAGCAAAGGAAAACTTGACAACAACAACAACAACAACAAATTGCATTGACTGAAATCCAGAGCTGACATTTCCACCACCACCCCCCGAAGATGAAAGCAGACATCTTTTACATGCAGTGTTACCGCAGATCTTTGCCTACATGAGCAGCAGCATGTCGGTACAGAAAGGGAATTTCAAAGTTCAATGTATTTTACATGAAACCATTGAGCTTTACCGTAGTCAGCAGTAACTGACTGAAAAGTTCAAAGAAGTTTTTTTTCTGCAGACAAATGAACACCCTTTTGGTTAATCTGTATATTTGTTTATGACCAAGCGCATACTGACAGTGCAGTGCTACGCAGCTCTGTAGAAACTGGGGTTTGCAATAATGCAGATGTGCCTTTAGGGATTGTCTTTCTTTAAAAAAATATGAGCAATGAGAAAAACGTCAAACACAGAACATGTAAATGAAAATTTGGCTCACTGAACGAGTGATTGTGGGTAAGTGGTTTCCTTCGTAGACCTGCCACAGACACCAGATACCAACAATGCAACTAAGTAAGTCTCAGAAGAAGTCCGATAAAAACCCGAGGTGACAGGGTCTGCCCTCAGAGTCTTCCCTATCAATCAGAGGTAAGGACCAAATTTAAGGAATCTCTTTATTTTAGTATCTGCCTTGGAAGTGACGTCCCTGAGCCTTCAGCTCTGTGGTGACTCTGCAGGGCCCACTCAAGCCCAGCCTGTTACAGGGTCTAAGAGCCACTGCCCTGAGTCACTCCTGCCTGGCTGTCACATGAAGGTTTCCCCGCTGCAGCTGGCTGCAGAGACAGGCTGCTGGGGAGGTCCTGCCAGAATTAAACAGATAAAACAAAGCATTTCCCTCTGCTCAGTGATTTATGGAAAGGGGCATCCAGCTAGAGCCCACGAAGGGATCCTTCCCAATTTCCCATGTCCTGTGGCCAGACCCAAACCAGCCAGTGCTGAGAGAGACCTGCAGGCTGGGCCGGGCTCCCCAGTGACTGGCAGCCGGAGAGGTCTCATTTTCTGGATGCCCAGCCTGGAAAGCCTCAGTGGGTCATGATTTTCAGAATGGATTATTTAGCTAGGCATTGCTCCCTGTGAAAAGACCTTGGGTTTGGCACCTAAAATGACTGCTCTCTTCTGCATAACCCCTGTCTGGTGTGGACCACTCATGGGTCCTCAAGGGATAACACATCTCCCATGCCACCTCACCCTGCTGTGAGAAGGTGCTGCCTGTGCAGAAGGGACTCAGTAACACACACTGCCCTGAACTGTGCCTCTCGCTGATGCACCTGGCTGCAAGCTGTGGGAGATAAGAGGTGTTTCTCTCCCCCTTCCTCTGCTTCCCCTCTTCTGGGAGTGGGAATTTCTGAAAAGAACAGAGTGGGAAGGATGGACACAGGGGAAGGATGAACACAAGGGAAGGATGGATGAAGTGGTAACCTCGCCTCCTGCCACAGCTGAAGCTGACTGAGTAAAATAGCCATGGACTTCAGTGAAAGATCAGGAAACATGTTGAAAAAGGCTGGGAATCCATTCTGTATGGCAGCTTCCCAGAGCAACATCCATAATGTTATTGCAATCACTTTTACTGCCACAGTCTCATGTCCCACCTTGCCGAGGGGGAAAGGGCAGTTACCTACTAAGCAATGTAGTTGCAGAAGCTCCTCCCCGCTGCCTCCAGCCACCATCTCACATGGCACACTTTACATGGGACACAGCGCCAAGACGCAGCAGCTAGCGTGCAGGTCACTGATGCAGGAAAACTAACTCTGGCTATTCCCATCGAAAGTGGCATTCTTACAAGCATGCGACTTTCAAAGGCACAGCACTATGCACAGAGAGAAACTGCCTGGAAAACAGCCCAGAGCAGGGCAGGCGGTGGAGCTGATGTCTGATAGGGTTCAGGTCATCATGCTGAGGGGTGTGCTGTTCCCCACATTTCTGTGAGGAAACAGTCTGCCAATTTTTTCTCTCATGAGCAAGTCCTTGTAAGAGATGTTACTGTGCACCTTCCTGCTCCCTGACTGCTGCTCCTACCTACTCACACAATATCCTAAATAATAATGTTGGGGAAGAGAGGAGGAGGCGGCTTTTTAGTCTGCCTTTTTTCCACCCCTTCCTCTCTCAACCGTCTCAATGCATTCATCAGGCAGGACACTAATGGAAAAACATGACCAAGCTCAAGGCCCCAGCGATGTCCAGAGCAACTTTTTTTATAAACTGCATAGGTTCAATAAGCAGATATTTGGCAGGATGGTTTGGGCTGTCTCAGAAATCCCAGCATCTCTCTGAAAGGGGCCTTTCTCACTCTTGCCCCTGCTACCCAAACCAGTTGTTACATTTCTGAAATCTGCTCATCCCTCTGGCATCCCATGCATTTCTCATCCCCCAAGCAGCACTCCACTCATTGCATTCATGCAACTCATATTCAGAAGCATCAGTTCTTCAAGAGGCTCTGCTCTAGTATATTTATATTTGGCTAGAGCATAAAATGTCTATGAAAGAAAAGCAAGGGAAAAGGGACACTCTTCTGTGTCCTTTCACTAATGGTTTGCTTTGCAGATAGGCAATGATAATGCATACCTCTTTTCACCCACACATCTAAAAGCACTTCATACACTGGTGGGCAAATAATACTAATGGCCCCTTTTACAAAAGGCTTAAGGTGGAACTTTCAAAGGAGCTATCCTGCTCCCACTGAATTTCATGGAGGCCTGGACGCATAACTGGAGGCCTGCCTTGAATTCCCAGCCGCTGAGATCCACCCGAAGCTCAGGGCAACACAACGGCAGAGCTCTGAACCCAGATCTTCTCACCGAGTCCCCAGGCTCGCAAGCATTTATGCACGTGTTCGCAAATCTCGTGTCTCAGTCTGGCAGCCTAGCCACTGGGTCATGCCACCCCTGGTTAATTACTGAATGGCTACTAACCTCAATACGTAGTGGGAGTGAGGGAAAAATAAAATACAAATAAAATACAAAAATACTTTGTAATACAACTAAACCAGTTCCGCATCTGTTGCATCGTTTGGTAAGTATGGAACAAGTAACATGGTAATACAGAAATGTATTTGGTCAAAGTAAGCAATATTTTTTGATAAAATACATTCTATATTAATGCTCATTCACATTTAATACACATGTAAATTAAATTTTCTATGTATAAAATTCCAGTTTATTCTCAGTGCTGCCTGGTCATGCTTCAGTTCAGCAGCAGGGATCAACACATTCGGCTCCCAGCAAAGTGAGGGGGGGACAAGAGTGTTCAGCTCTCTGCAGGACCAAGCCTCGTGCATCCCTTGGAGCGCCCGGTCCTGCAGGTCCCATTTGAACAAAATCTTGCTGGCTTCAGTGGGAATTTTGCAGGGGTGAGCGCTGCAGAAGGGCCCCCTGGCTGTCCAGCACTTGCAGTCTGGTGTAGAAGTCACCCAAATGGCATATTGCATTCCGAAAAAAAAGTGAGTTAGTGAATACAGAAAAGAATATATCTACATAATTTACAGCATTATGTTTGCTTGCAACCATATTAATGCTTAACCGCTCATTAACAATTCAATCAATATGCAGGGAAAGGTAGCAGAGTGCAGTACATATCACAACCTCCTGTATGCAATTACAAGCACTGGACCTTATAGTCTTTCTTCATTTAATGAATTCCTGCCCATCCTGCTGCCACCCAGAGCCCAATTCTCCACTGAGCCTTGTGGAGTCAATCCTTCACAGCACTTAGGCCGGTTCAGATTGCGCCCGCACCTCCGCCACGGGCCCCTAACACTGTGCAAGGCGCCTTTGGCTGCGCATCCTCAGCTACCACCCATGTCCACCCCTGCACCCTCCCCTCTGTTGTGCCGGCACTCATCTGTGCAGCCACGTGCTGAACCAGATGGTGGGACTGATCCAGCTGGAAAACTGCCTGTCCATAAAAAGGCAGAGGGTTATTTTCCAGCCAGACCGACCCCGCAGCCCAGCTCACACCGCAGCCGTGCCCAGGGCTTGTGCAGGTGTGCGTGTGGCTGCGTGCATGCGCGTGTCGGTGCCAGCCACCTGCACCTAAGCAAAACGGGTGTGAGTGGCTGGCAAACCTGAACGGCAGGACTTTGCCTCCAGCTTGTGCTACTGTAAATTATGTCTTGCATTACATTACAGCAGAGGAAAGTCAGCCCCAAAAGATCTACTTGTACGAGCCGCAACCAAAGGATTGGATGCTGCGAAGAGAAAGGTTCTCCCGAAGCAAGGTTCTGCTTCAGGTTATAGCATCTATTTTAGCTGGAGAGGAAAGAAAAACTTAGGGACTTAAAGCAGGGATGGAAACCACTGGTCTTACACTTTATTTTAGTAAGCAAAAAGCCTATTGCTGCTGTACAGTGTTATACAATGAACTGCCACGGTTCTCACGTCACTAGTCCATAGAAAATGTGCTGCGACTACCATGTTTATGCCTGCATGCCGAAAGAATGTACAAAGTTGCATTAAGCTCTGTTTCTCTTCCACTTTTTTTTGATATTCTTAAACTCCGACTTTTACAGTGTTGCAGACACTTCTGTGCATACTCAGGTACCACACACCATCCTGGTTATGGAAGGTCTTCGCCCCAGATTGGAAAAATCAAGTGCTATGCATCTCTCAAGCCATCATCAGAAATGTAAACCACCAAGAAAACTTGCTCTCTTAAGTAACCTTGAAAAAAAAGTCTTTAAAAAAATCTACTGAAAAGGTGACATCGCTAACAACAGGGTTTTCAAAATGGTGCGAGTTGTTTCTAGGAGTTGTCCAAGCATTTTCTCTTCACTCACTTTTTGTTTTTATAAAGCTAATTCTGTATAAAAGGGCTTTTGAAGCATGTGACCTTCATTTCACGATTTTTAAAAAATTGGAAAAAAGGAGTAAATTTAGAAACATTTTGCTCGATTGTGGAAAACAGCTGTATTACAACAGAATCCCCTTTGCTTCTTACATTTTCAGTACAAAAGGCAAGTAAATAAAGAGACCCTGTACCTTCACAGTCTGGCACTCACCCGAGTCACTTAAATCTATGCAAAATAGGTAGAAAATACAAGGGGTTGTCTTCTCCTTTATACAAAGACCCTGCCAAACCCCTCTGAGGAGTAAGTCCCCAGATAAGTAAAAGCTCACTAGTTTTTATATCAGCCAAAGTAGTAGTATTTTAGCTCCCTTCCAACAAGGTGTAAATGCCCAGACTAGCTCAAAGGCCCAGGGAGAGGAACAGGTCCAGCATAATATTAAGAGCCAGGTGGTGCTGGTTTATACCCTTATGGCTTCAAAGTTAAGTTGCACTTCAATTCACAATGCCGCAAGGTTTGAGTAATAATTTAGCAGTGTATTAAAACCAGCGAAGCTTAAAGATGGTTGTCATGCAGAAGTGGGATAGGCGATGGCTATCTTTTAATTGATTTGTATGAAAGCAGCATTTGGCTTTGGATCAAATGGTGTCGGAGTACCAGGGTTGGTTATAACGTGATACTAATTACTCCCAGTTATTAATCCAGCACTTGTAAACTCAGGTGTCAGTAAAGTGACATTAATATGTCTGACACCGATACTCCCCTGGATTTCCCGCTTGCCATTATTTTCCTTAAGCCTTCATGTGCACTTCTGCAGTACCGACCACTATTAAACTAGTGTTTTTCAGGAGAAATCTCTCCAAGTTTGGTACTTTGTCAAAAACCATAGCTGTTGAACTAAAACAAAAAGCGCAGGTCACGTTTGCTCTCTGCGCTGGTTTCCTCGGAAAGGTCACCAGTGAGGACTTGGCGCTCTCACCACACGCTTCCTACATTCATGGTACTCTACATTCATGTCAACGAATGCTACTCTCAAACACAAATCAAAGAGACAAGTCAGCGACAAAACTACTTCTAGACTGATAACGGCAGAATGCTACCAAGACAACTCCATAGAAAACCCACTGAAGCAGGAGCAAAATTCAGGTCACTTCTTAGCAAAGCTCATCACAGATTATTATTATTAAATATTTTTTTTAAACCTTTTTGTAAAACTTTTTTCCTGGCAGCCAGATATCCCCATGTGATGCGCTAATTCGAACAGACTAACGTGGGACCACCTGACCCCACCTGGTACCAAAGGCTTCCGAATATTTTAGCTTCTCAGAAAATCACTGCTGACTGACACCCATCTGTTGGTGATCGGCTTCTGGTTCCTCTTCTTCCACATCTGCGTTATATTCTTCAAATGCATCATCATCAACATCTGGAAGCCCAAGTAACTACAAAGAAGAGAAAATACTGTGTAATAGCGAATTACCCGCTCGTGCAGCTTTGCTGCAAATCTTCACACAATACCTAGACGCCACTTCTTGAAAACCTCAAACCCTGCAATAATAGTGCCGCATAATGGTCTTGACTCTCTTTCTCTCCCTCCTGTGATAGAGAAAGATTTGAAAATGCACCCTCACACCAAATTAAGTGCTCAGAGACCGAAAGATAAATAAGACCAAAGCAAAGCACTTGCAAAAAGATTCGTGTTCTTCCCTGAGGTCATATCACGAATTGAGTGTTTAGACTTGGCAGTGGTTTAACTTCAGAAAGAACTCTGATCATACTGTAGCAGTAGTTATCTTGGTTTAAGATTGTGTTCGGCAGCCCTACAAAAGCCAAAGAAGAAAACATCCCCATGCAGAACTGGCTAGTATGGGGTAGGCAAGAAGTCCCTAAAAACCTAAAGATCCCACCATGTTAAGTGCTTCTCTTTTACCCTTCATTCCATCACACCAGACGAAGCCTTGCATGCTGGCTGAAGCCCTTGCAGTGAGAAATACTGTGTATTCAACTCAAAACTGCCCAACTCCCTTTAAATTTCTGCAAATTAGATTTGGGTTTGTGAAGAATGGCCAGCCCATCTTCCTTGTACAATGTCCGGATGCCTCCACCTGATGGCTCCCATCACTGCAAAGGCACTTGTTCGCTACAGGAAAAGGAGCAAACAGCGATGTTTGAACTTTTCCCCTCTCCTCCAAAAGGTTGCCAAGCCAACAGAAGTCAGGAAGATAGATAAACCAAATAATAGTCAAAATAATGCATCTGTTGTGGAAATTTCATATTAGATCCTACACTAGCAGCTATTAATATCCACACAGCAAAATCACACACCAGGCATTATTTGGAATACCATGTATTTAGCTTGCCAGGGCTGGAAGAGCAGCACAGATGCATGCAATACTCTGTTTGGAGAGTGACGCAGCTGTTAGCTCTCAAAAGAGGCAAAACCCAGAAAAAAAATCAGGAGGAGAGTGACACTCGCTAGGTGGTAGCATGAAAATGAGAAGGCTGTGACGAGGCAGATTTTTAGGGACCTAAACTAATTTAGTCTGTGATCAACACTCAAAATTATTTGTTAAGTACAAAGACAATGCACAGAATCAGCCTCTGGGTCCAATAAAGCTTGTATTCCTCACTGTCAGTGGGAGAAAAACAGCTTTTTGGTTGCAGGGTTTCTTCGGCAGGGAAATGGAAGGAGAATTTGCTGACTAACCCCCCTCCTTCGCATTTTAAAAATACTTACAGAGAGACCCCAAGCTGAAAATGTTCTTGTTTTCTGAGCAGAACAAAAAGTAAATATTCGTATGCATACATATTTTTCAAATCAGATGCTTAACTGAACGTGAAACTACTGGGTTCATTTTCAGGATGCGGGGGTTTTGTTTCATGTTGAAGCTAAAATTAAAATACTCAGTTTTTAAAATGCAAAAGCAAGGTCTACAGACTTCTTATCCACCAGTATTATTTTTGCTAAACTGATTCAGTGTATTCAAATTAACCGTGAGTGTTGTATTGCTCCATTTATATCACCCGGCAGAAAGAGCTTTGATCACTTTTTTTTTTGCCCAGCTCTGGTTATAATTCCTCCTTGACTTGCAGGGAAATGAGCCACATGAGTCTTCATTTCATGGGATACTGTAAGCCTTTCTCGTGCAAAATTAGCACGGAAAACACAACATACACCACGAGAACCGCAAAGACATGCACAATCCCGAAGGATGGGGAGCACGTCCTGCTTTTCACACATCCCCTCTCCCTTTGCCCTCGGGAAACCCAGCTCTTCTCTCCCTCACGCAGCGTAAATCAAAGAGCGACGCCACTAACATTAGCAGTTTTACAGAGCACAGGAAGGATGAGGATGGGATGGGATGTTCCTCCAAGAAAGGCGCAGTTTTGTTCTCTCACGGGCATTTTAGGATCTTCCAAGGCATCGAGGACCTCAACCATGCAGGTCCTGCTTTTAGGGGTCGCATCTCCTCGCTTTCCACAGGACTACGGTCCCTCACCGCTGTTAACCCGTTACTGCTCTCTGGACTGCAGTGACAAATCAGCCCACACCTTGACCCCAAGGAGGGAGGATCAGGATCCAAAGTGCAGGGAGCTCTACAAACATTGGGTCAAAGCAGAAGGAGGGTGTGTAAAACATGAAGACAAAATAAGACGATGAAGGTGGCCTGAGTTGACACTAGACCGACTCCCACCTTGCCTCCTTTCAAACACACTAGTTTCTGCTTCTAGTCCATATCTAATTCATATATTAAAGTATCAGCTATGTGGCAGACTGGAAAGGACTTTAATGGAGAGCGAAAACAAGGAGGAAAGAAGTAAAACAGGAAAAGGTATAGCAAAAGAGAGCTGATCCATCAGCCAAACAGCCAAGGGGAACAAAACTGCCAGGTGGGGATGTGTGGGGAGGAAGAGCACAGGAGGGTGGTGAGGAGGGTGGGAGGACAACAACCAGCGGCAGCACCACCTGAACTACATCGATTTATTCCTGTTGGCCAAACTACCCATCTGGAGGTAAAGGAGAGGTCACTGGGACACGTAGGAATTCAATGAATATGGCATAAATGGCTTTTACACTACAGACTCCCCAGTTCAGATGTAGGCTTTTTAGGCTGAAGGTGAGCTCAATGCGGCAGCCCTGGAATTTGCTGCTAAATTGTACAATTCATGGTTTGGTTCTCTGCAAACTCTGCCAGTTGGTGTGATGTCCCTCAGGCATTTTTTATTTTTTATTTGTCTTTCTTTCTTAACTCTTTCAAAGTGCCCTGACTTTATACAGATAACCCAGTAGTTTTTAAGTCACAAAAGCAGAGTGACATTGCCTCCTACCAAAAGCTGACATACAAGCACACTGAAAAATAAACCAAGTACAAGACTGACCTTTAGTGGTCCACACAATGCTACACTAGAGATAACGTGGTTCTGTTGAATCCCCGTGTGAGGGGCTTAGTCTCCAGGCAGATGTGCTTACAAGCACCAGCATGGACACCTCTGGCACCAGAGAGACAAGGGCGTCGGAGGAGCTGGGATACTCGGAGGCAAATAGTGGTATTTGAGCCCAGTGCTATTGGTACCACTTCATGTACCTGTGTGGTGTCTGGCACTTTTGGATGCTCCCTGAATAAGTGGGTAATAAGGCAAATCACAGTTTTGTGGAAACCGACCCAGGAAGGCAGTAATGGGCAGAGACAACGTGCCCCCCCCAACTTCAGTAAAGAAACAGCTTGAGCTTGACTTCAGCAGGATTTAGAGGTGCGGTTTAGCTGTCTCAGGTTAACCAACACTTTTTAAAAGCCTCATCTAAATAAATATCCTGCCCTGGCACTGTGTTTATGCCCATAAAACATAAGGGAGAGATGCCTGAGAGCAGCGAGGGCTGGTGAGCAGCCCCCAGACTGCCCTCATTGCCTCCTGCGCCCAGGGAAGAGCGACGAGTGGAGGAAAATCTCTGTCTCTCACTGAGAGGGATGCTAACTGCTGGGCATCCCCACACTCACCGCCCCTGAAACACAGGGCCCAGCAGCATGAGCAGCCGGTCCCTTCCCACGCCGCAGCCCCAGAGTAAGCCTGCAGAGACACAGCCGGGCTGTTGTCATGAATGTGCAGAGCAGGGCTGAGATGAGTTACTGGGCAAAAATCGGTCTGGGAGCCTTTGGTTAAGGGAGGGCAGGTGCTTGTGCGGTGCACGAGGGCATGGAGAGCTGCAGGTGCACCAGCTCCTCCTAAACATTGCCCTTTGAAGGACCCCGACAAAGACTTTCAAAACTGTCTCATAATCTCAGATGTCCGGCTGGAAATATCAAAATGGAAAAGACTTTCGGAAGGTGCTTACCAAGCACATGCTAAAACCCTGGCCCCTCCTCAGTGTCTCAGACTGAGTAGCCAAGACCATCAGACACCTCAGAAGAGCCTGGTCTGACCTTCGACACCAGTTTTCCCTAAACTGCCAGTTTTCAAATTGAAATTTGCCAGACCAGTCTCCGACAGCAGAATTGGCTGGGATAGCAGAGAAGAAATGTCTTGCAAATGCACTGTTACCTCCATGCTCACAGCAAGGTGGTTTCATTAGCAAAACAGGTCCAGCAGAGAAAGGATGGGGAACAGTGCAAAGTAATGCCATGGAAATAATTTCCCCATACTGAAGAAAAGTGGTTTTGTTCTGGCAAAGGCCTGAGGGTGTAAAATAACTGTTTCCATACATCTATTGTAACACCCTTCACTTTTTAAAATCTATCCTACCGTGCATGTGCTATTTTTAATAATTACAGTAAGTGGAAAATGTCAATACATTCCTTATTAGACTTGTCTACACACAACCATACCTTGAATGATAAAACTGGTTTTGTTACAGTGATGCAAATCACTCAATACTAGGTCAAAGGAGAATCTGAGAAACTTAATCTTCATGGTACATCCAAGAGAAAATGAAGAGGTACTTGACTACAGTCTGCAAGAGGTCTCTGACAATTGAGGACACCGTTCTTGAGCAGACAAAAGCATAATGAAATACAACAGTTAGGAGGCAAAACTAGAAAAATGCAGACTGTAAATTAAAGTTTTTCAAAGGAGAGTAACTAATGATAAGAAGAAAAAGTGCCTAGTAGTGTTGTATCCTTTAAGTCACCTGAAGACTTTACATCAAGACTGGGTGTCTTCGGAAAAGATATGTTCCAGCTCAATCACAATTTATGTGCTCAGCGGTAGGAATCATGGGGTGAAATGTGATGTATTAACAAAGAGTCCAGACTAAATGAGCATAATGGTTCCCCTCACTTTGAACCTTTTTATTCTGAAGAGTAGCTTAACTTGGTTTGACTGAAGCCCATTTCTCAGCAACTTAACCTATGCTGAAATAAATGTGGTTTAAATGAAATAAGTGATCTGTACCAATTTAATTAAGTCTTTTTGAAGTCCTCTTTAGTTAAACCAATGGAAGCGTCTCCTCAAAGACACAGCTTTTCTGAGCGGGAGAAAACAGCTATGAAGATCCAAGAGCCGAATGCTGTTCTAGGAAACATATTTATATTTTTCTATGTTTTCACAATTACAAGCAGCTGTACTGATGGATCAGATTTCCAGTCCTTTCTAAGAAAAGTGTGCATCTGTTCTATTTATTTCCAGTCTCTCAAAGGATTCTTTAAAACGATGCTCTTTTATGTCGACCAGCTGTGGCGGTCCACGGCAAGGCAATGCAAGGGTGTAACACAGGGAGGGCCGGTGTTTTCATATCATCGCTCCAGGCCCTCCCTTTTGCTCTAAATACTTGGGATACATTTTCAGTCTTCTCAATTAGTCAGCCAGAAAAAGAGAGGAGGGAAAAACATCTACATTTTCAGTTGAGTTTAAAAACGTCCATCGGTCAGCTTTCCCATGGACATCATGGGAGCATGGCTCTGGCAACGAACCTCTGCTCTGCTTTGCACCAGCCCCTTACCCAGCCCAAGGCTCTCAAAAGGAGAGGCTGTGCAACGGGAGGATTTGGCAAAAATGAAGGACAACAGCCAGCCTAAGTCACCTCACCCTCATGCAACCCAGGCTTTGACCAAAATCTTAGTGTCAAACAAGGACAAAGAAAGCTGAGGAGCAGCAAACCAGAAAAATACACACCCCCTCCCCACAAAACCCAGCTTCTGCTCCAACTTCTTCTCAAGCAGTGACCAAACTGGCGTTTGCAAATACCAAGTGGCAACCATCCTAACAGCAAAATCTGGACCACTTGGGGGGAAAAAAAAAACAACCCTAAAATAAAACAAGCCACTCTGAGAAGAAACCATATTTCCAGCTTCTCAGAGGTTTACTCTCGCTACTCACAACCTTGCAAAATTCCCCAGTTCCAGTGCCAGGAAATAACTGCCACAAAGTCCCACAGCGCTGACTCGCATCCCGTTCCTCGGAGTCAGCACCGCATCAGCGGGATGGGAGCCCCTGCACAGCTGGGGAGCCGGTGCCACCGGCTGCCGCACCAGTTGGCCTCCCACCCCATGTGGGAATCTCATCCTCTCAAACGCAGAGATGGAAATAAAAAGGCAGCTGGCTTCCAAGAAACAATTTCCAATTGCCTGATAGTAGCTTATGTGCTAACACCCCTGCACCCAGGCAGCTGACTGGAGATATAAGTCCCTGCAGAAGAAAAACCACTTTGCTTCATCCAGTGCTATCCTATTAAAAGTCACAGGTAACTGTCAATGTTTAGAAGTGAAAAAGAGGCACTTACGGGTCTGAAGGATTTGAAGACTTTTTCCAATATTTCATGGAGTGTCTTTTTCCCGCAAGAGGAGATGTAATCCTGTGCGAGCTGCAGAAAAGGCAAGCAGTCCTCACTTTCGCTCCACACATGCTGAAAGCCAACAGCAACACAAGAAAGAAAAGGCATTAACAGGAATTCAGACCAGCCTTTCCACGTGATTTTATAAAGTGACACGTTGTAAACATCTGCTAAAGTACACCGGGCCTCCTGCAGTTCAGACCTGCACTGGGGACGGGCACTGCAGGCGGTTTCAGAAGCTACGCTTCTGAGGAGGAACCTTGATTTTATTAACACGATGCATCAGAAAGCAGGGAAATCCATCCAGAAGAGAAAACGCCTTATGACTGCACCAGCAATGAAGGGTTTTACGAGTAAAGGTGTTTTCGCTTGACATCAGCCCTGCTCAGACCTCGAAGTCACGTTGGGTTTTCTCTTCTTCTGCATCATCCGCTGCAATGAAGCCCTCAGGAAGAGCTAAAGCATCTCTTCATCTTCCTGGCGTTAGTGCAAGTGTGATGTGACCCTGGAGGTGGAACTTGATGCGTAATTCTCTTGACGACGCAGAAGAAAAGATGCAAAATATACCCACAAGTTAAACACGGAGCCAAGGAGAGACATTTGGGCGCTCACAGCATCCTGACACTTCATGCCTCCCTCCCTGTTTTGAGGTTTACTCCTCCTAGACCTGAATCTTCTCTTCCCAGGCAGGCACATTTAAACCCATGTGGGATACTCCTCTCGACTTGCTCTTGCTTCGGAGATGCTGGTTTTCCAGCCTGGCTCTGTGAAGCCTCTCCCAAAACTGATGCTTATTCTGCTGCTACGAGCTTGTTTGAAACAGGGCTGGTGAGCAATGGTGGAAGCACTCAGGCAACAACGCTTCTTGCACACAAGGGCAGCACGCAGCACAAGCTAACGCATACTTTTAAAGACCTTCTTTTTGAATACTTTGTGCATGGCACTGTCTTAGGCAGCCTGCTAGTTTGAGATTCTTATACCTCTATTTTTGCACAGCAGCTCTTTTCCCCAAAGTGCCGTGCAGCTTTTTACTGTGCTATAAACAGTAGGTTATGCTTAAACAAGGAAAGAGGAGGGTCTCTCTGAAGCTTAACTAACATTCAGGGAAAGAGTCAGAACGACAGATGTTTCAATCCCTAACATAAGGCTTGCATGTCGCCTTCCTGTTCAGTGGTGAATACCTGCCAGGGATGCAGTTTTACACTTAGCGAAAGAAAACACTACTTAACATCACCTAAGCTGCATCTTTAAGATGAAAACTGTAACTGCCTTGCTCTGAACCTCACTTGACCTACATTTTCTTTGCTGCTTGTTGCATTTTACAAGCATAAACATAGTGAAATGTTTTGTTATGAAAAGAGCCCTGCCTTACTGAGGTTCTGCTCTTTCCATATAACCAGAGTCATCTCTTAACCAGTCTGGCAATAAAAACAAGTTTTTTACAGTCTTGCCAGCTCTCAAAGGCACATACCACAAGTCTCATGATACTTCATGCCATCTTAGAGTCATGGGCCTTGTAGTCCTATAAATATACAACCAAATCTTAGCTTCTGTTTACAAAAAAAAAAAAAAAAAAGTCCGCACTTTGTGATTTCTATGGCCTAAAAAGGCAGAAGGTACATGAACTGAACTCAAATGAACCCTCTTTAAAATATCAAATGAACACTTTCAAATCACAACATTTTAAGAACAGCCTCGAGATTTTGGAGGTCTGGCCCACGATTTCTTAATACTTGGGGTTAGCAATAACCGTTTGGTTACTTATAATCTTTGCATCAAACTTAAGAGCTGGATGTTGCAGCTTGGCAATTAATTCATGGCTCGAGCTAAACCAGTTGTAATTGTTTATATGTATAAAACGATTATGACTGCTAACATCCTCATTCTTGTTTAAATTGTGGCTTGTTTTGACTACCAGAGCTATACACAGGAGCTTCCACATAAATGAAAATCAGGCCCTATAAATAATAGCTAGTTCGCTCCCCAGGGAAAGTTAACCCCATGTTGTTCTCTCATATTTTTACAGTCTCTTTTCAAGCTGCACCACATTTTAGACTCCAGTGTGAATTTGTCAGCAGCAGCACAGAATAAGATGATCTAGCATGAGGGGAAAATCTAAGTCAGTAACTTGAGCACTGAGCCTTTGAAGAGACTTTTTTGCATAGCATCGTAAGGCAATAAGCAAGTAAGGCTTCCAACAATTTCCATGTCTGCCGAAGATTTAAAACTTTGGCTGTAGCAACAAACACGCTATGAAAGGTCTCACATTAGTCTCTCATTAGTGCATGCATCTCTTTTGGAAATGGCTTGATTTCACCTTCCCCCCCAAGAAAAATCCTTAACCGTAATAAAGACTGGGGTTATAACACCTGTATATTCAGCTGCATCTGCAGTTCTCTGTGAACGTTCAGCTCTGCACTGAGGCAATGCTGGAACTGAGTCTCACCACTGACTCACGCATCTCCAGAGGAACCTGCGAAAGGAATTTTGGCCTCTCAAAATAAAAACAAATGTAATTTGAGGATTCAGCTCTTGCTTAGAAAGTTAGAGCAGCCAGTGAGGCTGCACATACGGAGATGCTTTTCCTGGAAAAACCCTGATGCCTGAAAACCTCTTTGCAGTGGGAGAAGTGGGCTGCTGGCAAACCAGTGGACCACAGTGCTCGGCTGTGGCTGCACAATTAAAGAAAATATTAACCCCATCATCTGAGTATGTGTTTTCCAAGCTTGCTCAGTTTTGCTCAGGGTTGCTTTGTGTCACTACAAAAGCACACGGCCACTAATTCCCACCTCATTTGACCTAGGATCATGGTTGAATTATTTAGTCCAGCATCTACACACAGCACCTAGCTGAGGCAATTCATAGGGTTGCATCTGGAGGGGTTTGCTTTTCCTCACGCCTTTACATGATTCAGTGTTGCTGGATGACAGAGTCACTTGCCGGACCACCTTTTTCTAACCAGCCCACCTGTGGAGCATGGCAGCAAAACTTTGTCTTTGTGGGGATAATTCGACTTCCAGAAAATATTCAGACTCACTGACTCTGTTCTAAAATATTTTACAGGAAATCTTGCATCAAGGTGGGATCATATTTTTATTTGCTTTATCAGTTACTTTGAATACCAGCAATAACATGGTGACAAAACAAATGCTGGACTATAAGGAATAGCATCGCAACCCTCACCCTCATTGGTTGTGACTACAGAAGTCAAATTAATTTTTTGAGAACACCACGAGCCTCAGGAGCTAAATTATATGTAGTTCAGCTATCTAAAATGCTGATTCAGGGAGTTTTAGTGGCCAGGTGGTACTGAAAATGCCAATAGGCATCTAGATGGGTCTTCTGCACCCCTAGCATGTTAAAAACCTAGCTCAAAGATACCTTTACAGGAAATTAAAATTGTATGATTGCTGTGATCTGGAATCTCTGATTTTATATAAAATTCAGAGTTATTCTCCCCCGGATTGCATCTTGGCAACCTTTCCATGTTTTTCTCCTCCTCCCTTTTAAGTTCATCATGCTCATCATTTCCTCCTTACAAGTGGGTTATCATGGCCTTCTCTGGCACCTCCTACATAGCTTTTTAAGTCGCATTATTATGAAATGAAGACATAAAGAAAGAGAACAAGAATACCAGGCACCAGATGCTTATTAAATGTGAGGCTCCTTTAGCAGAGTCACAGGGTGCAAAAAGGCTGTAAATTGTGCCACTGTGAATTCTGTTTATATTTACTCACTTTCACACTCCATTGTGTTACTGGAGCCATGCAACAAGGCTCAAGTGCAAATGAGAATCAGTCCCTTGGCTTGTATTAAGTCTCCTTAAAATAAACTTTAGCCTGTAATTGCACGTAGAGAGGAAACTTATCTTCTGGAACATAAAAAAAGAAAATGACTGCAAAAAACCAAGATAGCCAAGCTGGGAGCAGAAATAAAGTCCTACAGTGCACTAAGAGCAGAAAACACGATGCTGGTGAATCAGCTCATTAGTGGTTCTTAATCGCATTAAAGAGACACCATCAACAGGAAAAGAATTAAGAATGACACCTATCTGCCTGTCTTAAAAGTATTATTACTGCAAAAAGTGCCTCAAGTAATAATGCCAAAAAAAGACAGAAGAAAACACTGCTTCTAGTTTTTCACTGTTTACATTCTGCATTTGACAGGAGTTGGCCTTTCTGCTCAGTTTTACTACTGGCGGCTCTGGGCGGGCAGTGCTTCCCACAGCAACCCTGGAATGAAAGTATTCGCCAAAAAAAAAGGGAAAATGTGGTTGCAAACCCACAAAAATTGGCCAGTGTTAGAAGCATGGGAATAGGGTCTGAAACTCCTTAAGATTTTTTTTGAAGTTGACTAGATTATGTTTTCAAAGAGTTTGCTCAATTATTGAGTAGCGTATAAAGAAACAATATATGTCTAAGAAAAATAATGACCTTCCTTTGCAATTTATGGTATCGTTAGCATCCAGTCACAGCTCTAGCCTAGTCCTGCATTGAATGCATACGTATCCCTGCTTAAGAGTCCAGCAGGCATGGCCCTTTCTGGGCACAGGCATCTCTAGAAAGGAATGAGTGCTGGGGTTTGACAGGCTCAGAGGTGCTGGGAAGATGGGTGTGCAGGGCTAGACCCACTGTGGACCGGGAGAATCCATACCCAGAGATGCTCCACTGCCATGGCCGGGACTGCGGCTGAAGGTCTCTTGTATCCCTGGACAGATGCCTAACTAAACTCCAGATAACAACTTTCATAATTCAGCATGTCCATCTGCCCGACACAATGAATAAATGTCCTGCTCACTGAGATTTGTGGTCTGGGAGAAGTCACTTCACTGCTCTTTGTTTCCATGAACCCATCTGTCAAATGGGTTCATACTGCACTTACCTGTTGGAAAGGGAATTAATGAACATTTGTCAAGCAGGTGAAGGGATGAAAGTTGCTCCGGCAAGGGAAGGACCCACAACATTCCTACAATAATGGTCTGTGCTAGGAGCTGTTTTTTTTTTTTAAATAAAGTCAAATCCTTCCATTGCAGCTAACTGGAGCTTTGCAGGTTACAAACCCCGTGGCGCGGTGCCGCTTTTCGGTAACTCTTCTTGCACTTCTGCTCACCACCGGGAGGGCTGGGGGGGGAGGGGAACACCACCACCCCCCCATCCCAAAGCCACGGGTTGTTTTGCCGGTGCCATTTCTTCACAAACTTGCCGCTGAACTCGGCGAGGGGCGGGGAGGGGACGCGGCGGCGCCAGGCCGGCACCTGCCCGGGTCCCCCAGCCCCGGCGGGCCCGGGGGAGCGGCGGGGGGGCGCGGCCCTCCTGTCATCCTGACTCCATTTTATTCCTGCCCATTCTCCATTTGCCGTGACAGCCCTGCCAGTCCGCCCAGCCCCGCGCCGTGCCCCGGCCCCGACACCCCGGGAGGATGGAGGGGGCCGCGGGGGGAGCAGCAGCTGTAGCCCCCGCGGGGCGCAGGAGGAGCGGAGGGGGCTCGCACCCCTGCTTTCCCCCCGGAGCCCGCAGCCTCCCCGGGCCGGGGTGATGGGGAAGGCGGGGGGGGGGGTGTCCCTGCCCGCAGCCCTGCCCGCGGGGCCGCCCCCCACCGGCAGCAGACTCCATTTTGCAGATTGTGGTGCGCGCTGGGGAGGATCCCCCCGGCCCCCCGCCCCGTCCCCGGCACGACCGCCCTCCATCCCCGCACCCCTCCGGGGCACGGCCCCGTCCTCAGCCCCCCCCCAGCGCTCCCCCTCGGGTGCTCCCCCGAGCACCAGGGACCTGCACGGGGGGGGGGGGGGGGGGGATGTCCCAAAGCGCTGCAAGGGGCTGCCTGCCCGTGCATGCAGACGCACGGATACCCACGCACGCCCGTGATCGCACCACCACCACCCCCCGCCCCAGCTCCGGTCCCCTCCCGGGGCACTCACGAAATTGTCGCCGCAGGCGGCCTCCGGGCAGAGCACGTAGAAGGAGACGCCGGGCTCGGCGTAGAAGTCCATGCGCCGCTCCGTCTCCTCGGCGGCGATGAGCTGGAAGGGCGTGCGGGCGCACCACCGCTCCGCCACCTCCGCCAGCGCCTCGAAAGCCATCGCCGCCGCCGCCGCCTCCTCCTCCGCCGCCGCCGCCGCCGCCGCGATCCGCGCCCGCCCGCGCCGCCCCGCGCACCGCCCCGCGCCCGCCCCGCGCGCCGCCCCCCCCCCGCCGCGCGCGCGCGCCTCCCCGCGCCTCGCGCCTCGCGCCGGGCTCCCGGCCCCCTGCTGCGGGCTCCGCGGCGCGTGGAGGCGGGGAGGGAAAGGGGCGCCGGGGCTGGGGCAGCCGCCTCCCCGGGGGATCTGCTGCGGGCAAGGGACTGGGCGCCTTCTGGCAACTTGGCGGGGAAAAAAGCTCGCCCGGGGAGCCGTTGTCAGCAGCGTGCTTGGCTTTGCTTCTCTCTTTCCAGAACCCATCCAGAATTCCCTCTTTTACTGACGAGGACGTCCGCCCAGCGATGGCCTTTTACGCGGAACAAACCGGTACCCCTTGCGCCAAGTTTCTCGCCCAAATGCGAGACGTTGGGCTGTCTACACACAGGAGGATTCACCCCGTGACGTTGGAAAGCTTTGCGGTTTCTGTCAACGACGCTGGGGACCGATGGCTTTGCAGTTAGGTTGATATTACCTCTTCCCAGCACGTCCCAAGTGATTATCTATATGTCTAGCAAGGTATATGAGATACGGGAGCTGATCTGCATTTATAAAGGGCCTTAGATTTGCATCGGTGTCTACTGCGCCACGAAGGAAAACAAATCCCCACAGACCTGAGTGGGTTTTTGGCTGGAAGCTCGGGATGTCGTGGAGGTGAGCAGGTAGCACACAGCCCATACGTGGCAGCGGGTAGAAGAGTTTGCACGGACCAAGGCAACACCGGCTTCCAAATAATGCCCAGCGGCTGTTACTTGTCCCTGGAGTGGTGTCTAACTGCATTTCCACCATGATTATTACCAAATGCCCAGCCGATGGGGTCTGTATTACACATCATACACTCCCATCATACGTATTAGTTGGCGCATAAATCATTCAAGCACTGATGAAGTAACCGATGAGGTCACAAGCTGTGAAGGGGATGAGGCTGAGTGGGGCAACGCCAGCAAGGCTGCGGCAAGGAGGCACCCACCCTGCCTCCGCCTGGCCCGGGGCGTGCTCCGAGCACCCACGCTGCTGCACTCGGCCCCGCCGTCACCGGCTCCTGCCCCCCGGCTTTGCCCAGCCGTGGGCACGGGTGCAGCGCAGCTCGGCACTAATGATGCCACAGAGAAAAACCTCCACTGGCGTTGCAGCCGAGCACAGAGGTATCAGGAAATACCAGCGACGTGAGTGCTCATGCAACCATAATTCAGCCCCTTTGTGCATGTGGGATGCGATTGCCTGCTGGTTTTTCCGTCAAAGGATGTTTCATTTATTCCATGTGGATATTCTGGATATCACTCTTCTTCCTGGGGTGCACTCTAATGAGTGGCAAGTGCTGAGCACCCCTTGCTGCACTTGGAGCTGTGCTCTGACTGTGCAAAGCATGATAAAAATGACAAACGTTCTGAAAATCCTGGCCCTGGTGCCTCAGATCCCAGAACGCGGGGGTGCTCTTGTAGGTGCTTACCCTGGTCCCACCGCACCTGCCTTCGCCAGGGGAAAATGAGGCTGGTAACATCAGTCTCCTACCTACTGCGCAGGCCTGGGGGAGGTGGGTGCAGTAATACCTGCAAAGCAATCAGTGGTGGTAGGGGAGCTCCGCGGGGGCACCCGTGGAAGATTGGTGGTTTTGCAGGCAGCCCGGGGCAGGAGTGGTGAGTCCTGAACAGCTAGAAAGGAAATCCTAACCCGCTTGTCATTTCCCGAAGGAGGCAGGGGTCCTGCAGAAACCCAAATGTGACCACAGGCTGTCGGGGCTCCAGGGGCTAGCAAGGCTGTGAGTCCTGTGCAGAGGCTTTGCAACTTCAGCACTCTTTCAGTGTTGGGTGTTTGGTGAGGGTTTTTTTTTCCAGATGTATTTACATAATTAGCATGACAATAGGACATGGAAAAATACAGCCCTTTCTCCTAAAAGGTGACATTGTCGCCTTGCCTGCAACCAGTGGGCAGGGTGCCACCACCCGGGCAGACATCTCCCCTGCCACAGCACTCAGCTGCCAAGGTCAACCCTAATCCCGATCTTTGTGCTTCCCTGAGATCCAGCCTTGTTTTCCATCCTCCCCAAAGACAGCGTTGGTGTTGGGTAAGGACATGATGGTGGAAGCGAAGCCTTGGTCTTCCCTCTCACCAGCGGGGCCATGTGTGGGGTTTGGCACCTGGGTTCGGGGCCGCCCCGGCTGGCAGCGCCCTGGCCCGTAGCAGCAAGGGGAGGCCAAGGGTGCATTGCAAGCAGCCACAATTTCAAATAAGCAAGGTCTCGGTGTTAACACCTATGATTTATGTGCATTTTCAAAGCCCCACGTGAACGTCTTTTTAGTCCTCAAAACGTCGCTTTGAAGTATGTGCTGTTCGTTATCTCCCTTCTGTGGGGTAGGGAAGCTGACAGGTTTTGAATGAGATTTTAAATATCTTATTGCAGCACGCACTGCAAAATCCTTTGTCACGTCTGACAGCGTAGCCATTCAAACCAGACAGCCGTGCTTATTTGTTTATTTACATGTGACGAAGTCTCTTTGCCCTTACACCTGTACCCCAAAAGCAGATTATAAAAATAAGGATGGTGATTTTGGCAATGCTAGAAAGCAACCTGCAAGAAGTGCTGCTTGCAGAGCAAGCCAGGCTCGGCGGCCCTGGCCATCGTGCTGATGCCAGGGGCCAAGGGATGGCAACGCGGACGCGAGGCGGATGCAGTGCCCGTGACACCCTTCTGCCTCTCTGCAAGTCAAGAGTAGAAGCACTTACAGATCCTTTGAGTAGACGGGTAGATGGCCAGCAGTGCTGTACTATGCCTCCACTTTTCCAAAATACTGTATAAATCATGCACATGGTTTTGCTTCTGACTTGCTCCAGATACTCATGAGCATCCATGCCCCAAAGGATGGCTGCATAAGGAGAGCAGCTGTCTTCTTGGGAGAGGAGGAGAGGGGAAGTGAAGAAGCTGTCTGCTGTGGCAAGGACGGCTTGCAGAGGGAAACCGCACCAGAGGGAAGGTATTTCCCCCTGCCCTGCAGGGATGCACTTCCATTTCCATCTCCCTCTGGGACACTGCAGCTCCAGTGCTTTCCATCATCCTGATCCAGGCCATCGCAAGGTCAGGGAAATGTTGCTGGATCATTTCAGAGGGACGCCATTAGCCAGTAACTATCGCCTACTGGAAATGGCATTTCACTTCGAAGAGTGTATGGAGAGTATTAGGAAGGGAGAGCACGTGCACTGCCATAGCCCTGCTAATTGAATCAGAAATACAAATATTGGCATTTTACAGGTGACTTCTGGTTTTATACAGGTTCTCCACCTTCCCAGAAATGAAATTGTCAGGTCAAAGGTGAATTACAGCATGAGTGAGTGTTGAGCAGAGAAACCAATTTTCTGCCATTTGCATGGGTTGGAGGAGGTACAGAAAGGCAAGTTTTTAAAGTACCAGGTACCTGGCTCCCAACAGTTACCTTTACAAAAGCCCTTGCCTCCGAGACGCCTGGTGGCGAGCGTGGTCTAGAAGGCTGGAAACTCGACAGCCCTGTGCTCAAGGGAGGAAAGGAAGATCACCTTGCTAAGTGTTTACTATTCCCTGACTCCCCCAGGACACAGTGACATGAAATGATGTGGGGAAAGGGACGCAGGGGAGGGGGAGCGAGAAGCTGCGGAAGGTGGAGGAGCAGAAGGGTTTCTGAAATGTGTCAGACAAAGGCAACTTGCCTGCAGCTGTGGTGTCTCTCTGAAACACTGAACCACTGTTCTCCTCTGCAGCGGGTTTGAAATCTGACAAATCCAGCCCATGGACTGGCCACCTTCAAGATTTTTTTTTTCTCTTTTTTTTTCTCATGAAGAGCCCTCATTGGTCTGCTTTTGGTGAGCTGCCAAGCAATTCGCATTAATTCGCCTGACCAGCTGTAAGAACCCGATTGCCCTCCCGCAGCCCTCATTACGCACCCTTCCTGCTGATCGAAATACAGAAAGGTCAGGAGAGTGAGCTCCAGTAAATTATTAGAGATACACCCTTAATTGCTGTGCTGCGTTGGCTTGTTCTCTCGCATCTCCACGCTGTCTCTGCAGTTTGGTCTCCTAAGGAAAGACTGGTTCCCTTGCTCCAGAAGATAAAAGGATCAAGAAATCCTGGGGGGGGGAAATGGGCGAGGGGGGCTGAGCCCCTCATGGCCAACCCCTCATAGACCTTCTTTACATGATGGACCTTGAAAAAGAAAATATTTCTTACTGTTATCAGTACTGTCTCATTTGCAACATATATTTCACATGTCCAGAGCCTTGACTATTGCACTTGCTTGAGAGAGGTGCAGACACAGCTGTCCCTGCAAAAGCCTTGTCTATGCAGGGCTTTCAATCGTGCTTGCACCATCACAGCTCTACACACGTTTTCCCCGAGCCTGTAACAGGATTAAACGTCCTACTGCAGCACAGCAGCAGCAGGTTCTTCCAGGGACTCAAGCTGAGTGACTGTCGCCCAGCAGATCAGTTTTTAACTGCTGAGCATCTACATCGAGGTTACTAAAAAGTGAAAAGTTCCTGACTACTATGGTATTTCCAACCCACCCATCAGGTGCTGCATCCTCCCTGAGCACACAACCCCAACCACATCATCCAGGAGCCAACACGCTGGTATCTTGCAAATTGTTATCCACCTGACTTCCCCGCTCCCGAGGATACTCAGCTTTCCAGAGCGTCTAGACAGCAATTTGTGTTTTTCTTGTCTTTAATGAGGAATGCAGCTATGGCTGTGGTCTTTGCTTTGGGTTGGTGGGTTTTTTTTTAACCCATTGCCATGGTAAATGGAGTTGAGGAAAGAGCAAGAAAACTGAAGAATTATCCAAGCCAAGAAGATGTTGTAGAAAGAAGGTTAGTTAGAAATGCACGGTTTCTCAATTAAGTTTTAAACTATCAAAAAATGTTAGTTAAAAATCTGTACAGAATGAAGATCCTACTGCTCCGACAAATCCTGACATCCTCCTTTTGAAGTCGATGGCTGAACATCCTATTGCTTTGGCAGTAAGAAATCAAGCACATAAATAGTGATGAAGAGCTGGGCTATGCAAAATCCACTTGCTAATTAGCAGCTTTCCCTGGTGGCATTGCCTACTCCAAAATATGAAGTTAAATTTTAAAAAGTCATCAGAGAACCCCCAAATCTGTCCTCCTCCAAGTCCCTGCTTTTTAGGAATAGGAAGATCATGTGCTAAATGTGAGGGAGAATATACTGATGCCCTGTCATCTTCCTGGTCCTGCGGGCAGGCAGTTTTGAAGTCTCTATTGCTCTTGACACCCAGACCAGCAGTATCACACCACATTGCTGGGTGCTGTGCAGTAACAGTGGAGTGTCTCCAGGCTCGATAGTGCTATGCATTTATTAAAGCAATGGTGCATTACCTTCGTGAGCAGTGTACTGAAAGACAGTGGAAATATTTGATGACTCAGCAGACTGAGGGTAACACAAGAGGCTGGATTCACCGTGGATCACTTCACCTGAAGCTCTGTAAATATTTTCAGTCATCCTCCCTTTATTCTGACCCTCAAAGCCCAGCACGAAGCCTTCGTCCTACTGCATGCAGGTAAAAACAACACCAGCTGCTTTTGAAAGAAGTTGATTTTCCTTGAAACTTTCTGAAGCACAGGCTGCGATGCACATTTAATATTCAGTGCCCTTTGGAAAATGGTATGACTCATCTCAAATATAGATGCGATGGTAGGAATGAAGAGTCGTGAACTTTGTTTAGGGCCGGCCAGCTGAGGGTCAGCAAGCAGCCAGCCAGACGTGGCCGGAGATGAGGCTTAGCGAGCCCAGGCTGGATACAGGGATGGGAGAAATCGGGAGGAGAGCGCTGGACAGCTTCTGCCATTGCATCCTTTTTGCACATAGAGGTTGGTACATCACAGTTCCTGCCTTTTTCACCGGGAAGTATCTGCCAACACTCTGGTTTATCGTTGGATCTGTGTAGCCACGAGCAGGCTGTGTGGCCAGGCAAACCAAGTGGGGGGGTGTATTATGAGTTGGCTTATTAAGAGCTGAAAGGTGATTTTGCAAAGACCTGAATGTCGTAAGGCACCATCATCTCTTCAGGCAAACAAACAGGATTTTTTGTCAATTTGCGATCCTTTATGGTATTGAAAGGGCACAGAGCTGCAGACTGTCCCTGATTTTCAGATGAATTGCTCCACTAGTATAAAAGATATTCTCATAATAGTCGCAAATTAGTTGATTGCTTGAAGTGCCAGAATCCTTAATGCTCTGCTATTTTAAACATATGGAAATTGATTCAACACTTATCATCTATTTAGAGATGTAAATTTATTGAAAAAGATGCCACTTCTTCCTAAGCTTCAGGCAAGCTCTGATACTTAGCTTTCTGGGCACAAGCAGGTTTTTACGAGGACTTGTGATTTTAACTACAGTGATTTATTTTCCTTCTAAAGGCTGGGAGAAGCAGAGGAAAATTGACTGTATTGTCTAGAGAGAAAAAAAAAGATACTGGTACAAGCACTGGTGTGAACTGACACAGATACGGCACTATCTATCTGGCACATCGTACCCTGAGGGTCTTCTCCCAAGCATGGACACTGGCCCAGTCCTTGCCCTAACTTCTGTTGCAATTGCTCTGTTAGTAGGTCCACACTGATGTTAGAAGCATCACTTATTTCTGTTACAGTCACTTGCTTTAGGGGAAGAGCGATGAAAAACCGAGCGCAGGCAGCGATGGCAATGACATTGCTCAGGTCAACACCCCATGGCAAAGGAAGCTCCCCTCCTTCCCCAATTCAGTCTCAGCTTCTAAAAGCAAAAAGCATTGATCATTCATCTGCAATTAAAAGCTCTTCTCTGAAAGTCAGACTGGTTCCCAACTTCAGTCTCTTGGGATACCTTCCTGCATGGGCAAGCCCTGCGTTGATGTTGAGGGCATGAGGCTGCTATTAGGATTAGATGAGAAAATCTGCAGCCTGGTCCTAGCTCTGCTGCTGACAGCTGCCTTTTTGATTTGGCACAGTCACTTAGCACCTTATAAGATGGAGATTTGCGTGTATTACACAGGAATGCTGTTTGTGCCTTAAAGCTTGTGAAAATATGAGTTTCTTCTGTGGAAAAAAATTTTTTTTTTAATGGTTAAGTCTCAGCTATGTGATCATGTGTTATTATTCAGCATGATTCATATATTAATACCATACTGAGAATGTCTCTATAAAGCCTAATATTATGCTTCTGGGATTAAGCAGAATGTGTTTCTTAATGTGTTAATGTGTTTCTTAATGTGCTTCTTATCCCAGTATTTTTGCAGGGAAGCTGGAAGGGGGCCAGTTCACACAAGGTGCCTATACGTTAGCGGTTAGCTCAGGTCAGGAAAGCACTTACAGAGTGTCCCAATCATCCCCACTTACCCTGCTTCGGTTTGCATCACGGAGAGGACACACGAGGTGGACTCCTCTCAGATGAAAGGTGGACGGTGCGCACATTGCAATCTCAGCACTCTTCTGCATTATGGATCTGCTCCTGGGCTGTACTACTTGCTAGTGTAGACACAGCTACAGCATGTTTACTGCACCTTAAAATCTCTTGATGGCATTTGGGAAGCGAGTTCACTGGCTGGATTAACTAACCACCAAACCTGGCATCTTGACTGGCTAATGTTTAATCAGGGGCTTTATTTTCTTGTTTACACCAGTTTGTTTATGATGCTGAGTCCAGCCTCTATAGCCTGGAAGAAGAATCTGGCTCTGTTCCTGAGGTAAAGCACCTTAGTCTTCTGCATAAACCTGAAAGAATTAATTTGGAGTAAGACAGGGTTACCACAGAGGTGGTTTTTGGGAGTGCCCATTCACTTCTGGGGGTCAGGTTCAATCAGTACCTTTTCTCCCAGCGGGAACTGGTGATCTCCCTTGTCATAAGACCCACTGGCTCCCCTTTGAAAAGAGCAGGGAACCACCAGAGCATGCTGCTGGACCCCATCCCTACCCTTCCCTTCTGCCTTCGCTCTCCACCATGCAGACCCAAGCAACCGGCTCTCTCCCCTAATTATGCAATGACTGCATACCTAAATATACTTCTTACATCATGAAGGAGAGGGTGACAACCACCAGCATCTCTCAGGGCATTCAAAGCCTCTCCCCCATGACAGTGACCTCTCACGTTGGTTGTGCTGGGCTGCTATGGGGCTATGGTGTGACCTGGCTGATGGGACCCTGTGGCTGGCATCACTGGATAGACACTCACCTTCGTGTCCCCTCCACCTCAGTCCCACCAACGGCCCTGCTGTCATCTCCTCTGTGCAAACCGCTCCCAAACCTCTCCTCCCATTCAGCTTCCCAACGCACAGGGGGCACAGCCTGTGGCTCTAGTGTAATTGAAAATTTTGGTACATGTCCCATACGCTTACAAAGTTTTGGCCACCTTTGTTACATGTGATGAGCGCCCAGGTCCCGTATCGCAGGCTCTGTGTTCCTAGCCGACTATCACAATCCTGAGACTTATTTGGAGCATTGGAGTAAAACCCATGCTGCTCACTGAAGTATTTGATGGCTGTTTTCCTGAGCAGATGCTTGTTTATTTTTGTTAGCCATTATAATGTCTGGCAGTAGGAAAATGTTAAGGAGGTATCAAAGCTATGGAGGAAAAAGCCAACTCTCAAGTTATGAAGGGGTGATGGCAGAATTTACGGGCTGGCTGGGGTTGCAAAGAAGTGGACAATTATATCTTACTTGCAACACACAGGGAACATTTTCCTTCAGACCAGGCCCTGTACAAGTGTGCCTCAAAGGTTTTTGGACAGGGTCCTACAAGAAAGCGAGGTGGTCTGGGAAGAAACACAGGGCAAAATTTTCATGCAAAACCTTCAACATGATATTTACTGCATTTTTACACTCTGCCCTTCAGAAAGCCCTGTTTTTACAAAAGTTTGGGAGAATTAAAATCACTGGCAGATGTACCAGAACCTACGGATTCTGTGGGATTGCAAGTCGAATTCATACAATTCCTTCCAAGATATCCCATCAGTTGTCTCATTTAGCTTGTCAGTGCCATTTTTAAAACACATGGTTCAACTAAATCCAACGGCACATAGGAAAAAAAACACGTCAGCCTCGCTCCAGCCCCTGCTTCCACCAGCATCTGCCCAAAAAGTCAGGGAGATGTGGGTACTCTCACTACGCACAGCATGCAAAAACTCACTTGCAGAGCTAAATGAAACTTAGCAGGACCAAGTATCTCGCCAAAACTCTTGTGCAAATCCCTTTGGCAAGATATTTTTAACTCAATTTTTCTCCAAACTCTACTTCTTCCAGCAATGGTAGCAATGAATTTTGTGTGTTATTTACAATGATGCTGCGAGATCAAGTCAGGCTAGCTCAGGCCATGGCTTCGCGAGAGAGCATCCTCAATGTTCGCAGCGGCAGCTTGAGGTAGTTCACCCTCTCACATCTCTCCACTTGTTTGTTTGCTGCCCAAAGGAACAGTGTTTAGGCCCAGTAAAGGCAAAGCCAAGGAGGGGGAGGAAGATGGGTCCATTCACAAGGTCTTTGTCATTTACAATAAATTTAGAGCAAGGGTGAATACAGCTAATCCATTTGTAACATTTCACCACCCACTCCCTTTTCCTGTAAATTCCTGCAGGACTTTGGCGGCAGAAAGCATTCATGTGCTAGAAGTAATGGAAATAGAAAAGAAAGAAAGGAAGGGAGTGTAAGCAGTGGGAATAGGAAGAAACAGCTAAACAGATACCTTTTAATTTATATACACACCCTTCTGACAGAAACCAGAGGTAGTTAGCAGCTAACTAACTAACTATTAGTTCGTTAATCAGCTTATCTTCTGAGAACAGGGTTTGGGTGTACAATATACATAACGATCAACTACTTTAAGTTCATGTGTCTGTCCCAATGATTTCCCAACATCGCAGCTTTTGTTTTTAAGGCAAGCATCAGCAATGCTTTTTTTCCTTTGATATTACATGTATTTGTGTGCGTATACAGAACTGTAAATAACCAGGTCGATTCAACATTCATCGTTAGGACCCTCAGTTCCCCGCAGAAGCCTTCATCCCACCAAGACGCCCATTGCTGGGCAGCTGTGTTTTCCACAGGATCTCTCTGACTCAGCGGCCAGCAGGCAATGCATAGCACACTGAACAATGAGGCACGGGCAATTACTGAAAATAAGTGTTCTCCATTACAAGTAATTCCAGGCTACGTTTCTCTTAGTTTCCAAATTCAAAAAAAAAAAAAACCAAAAAAACAAAGGGGGGGAAGAGATGCATGGATTGTTGAACATTTTTTTTTTTATTCAAATAAATGGACTTTGAAGGAGGAAAAAAAAGACTCTAAAGCTTTGCACAGCAAACTGTTTCTATCCATAGCTATAAACAGGCATATAGCTAGTCTATAATAAAGCAAACCGTGCAAATCAATTTAGGCATAGATTCTTCAAAATGGCTGTACTGCCCACAGTTAAGCTCTGAGCTTAACTCAGAACTTCACCAAGCAATGCTGAAGAAAACATTTTCCTATCAGTCTGCCTTCTCAACAAAATCCGTTCGGCCAAGACTTATGACAGGAGGGGGATGCTTTGGAGGAACAAGAGAGGGTCGTGCTGCACGCTCTTACAAATGTCTGACTCTCCTCAGGGGACTGGGCCACGTTTTGCCCGGAGGTGAGGGTGCCTGTGGTTTAGCTGGAGCAACTCAAGCCCTGCCTGCTCGTAGGGCTGGGCAGCCCTCAGGGGTGGGAGAAGGGCAGAGGTGGGTGGAAGCTTTTCTGCACGACTGAAATTTGAAACATGAGTTTGGGCATTGCCGCATCTTATTTTAAGGTGTCCAAGATGGACAAGCAGGTGACTGAATCTGTCCTTTTTGAAACAAAACCTTTTTATTTAAAAAAAAAAAATTAGTAACTATAGTTGAAATTACGACAATCTAATTGAATCAGTTTAAATCATTATTGACTGTTACTCCTAGAGCAATACTAATTATGGGAAAAGTCATAAGCAGGCCACGTTTGCTGCTGAAGTTTTAAGCAAAGTCAAACCACTGAAATGGATGAAGTCACTGAACAGAAGAAACCATCAGAAACCGAAGCTGTCTTGGACTGCTAACCTCGCCGTAGCCAGCAGGCAGCTTTCCCATGAATGCAAAGAAATATTTACATAGTTTCAGTTCATTCACATCATCGCATTCCATATGCACTGTTAATTCACATTTAAACTAATTGGCATATAAAAAACGTTCCTACTTTATGTGGGAAAAGTAGCGTAAAGTGGTAAGATCCGCTAGCGCTAAACTCCTGCAGGATTAGAACCTACCAGGAATAATCAGGAATACTTTGTTTCATTAGCAGGTTTAATCAAAACATATTTTAGTCAATTTATTTCTCCAGCATGTTAAAGATATTGCCAACTAATTAAAAGGATTCTAAATAACTGCTTTTCTGCAAGTAATTTGAACTCCAATTTCCATCTGAATAAAACTTGCCGCAAATAATGAACAACTGTCTTATAGGAATGGATAGACAACTTTTACTATTTCTTAATATGTGAAACATAAAATTTTAAGAGCCCCAATCAAAACGTCAGGCTGGCGATGGCTTTAAAACACACTCACATGTATTTAGAAAAAGGAAAAAAAGCGGCAGCCACCCTTTCTGATCTTATGAGTTGCCTACTGAAGCCTCCACATGGTTCACCCTCACAGAACATGTGCCACGTACCTGTGAGAGCTGTGGGAAAGGTGGCGATCCCAGAGAGCTGCTCTGGCAGGAGATGCCAGGAGCCGCTTGGGACACAGTGGCAGGGAGGGGACGGGCTGGTCACACAGGTGTAGGGACTGTCCTGCTTACGCCCACGGGCGGGCTGCGGGCCACCGCGTTAACTCACCGGCCCCGTGGACAGCCAGATGCTGTAGTCTGGGTGCGGGATGTGCAGCTGAACAGCTCACGAACAACAGGTTGGCCACCCTTGATACGACGCATCTCCAGGGGGCACGAAGGATGGCCAAATGTAGTTTAAAAGCTGTATGTAATTGTGTGAAAAAATGTCAGTTTCGTTAGCAACAGAGGGGAACAAGTCTTTTAGGGAGGGATAGCAGGGAAATTGACCTAGAGCACAAATACAAAACAAGGCAGAAATTGATTAACTGAATGAAGCTTTCCCACTTGCTGATCTAACCCATAATTAAATTGGCAATTCAAATCAATGTAGCCTGGTGTTGTCTTATCCTCTTAAGTTTCATATATTTTATTTACACATAATTAGTAAACTTCCTATGACATGTCCTGGATTTTAGAATGCATGAGCAGCCAGTGAATGATAAGCAATGAAAATGCTGCACTGCTGCTTTTCCATTTAAGCACAAATAATGTCAACAGAACTCAGGAATAAGCTCCAGTAATGGGGAAATGGCGTCAGAGAAATGTCTCCCTGCTTATTCAAATCTTAAGCTGGGGAAAAGTCAGGAGCAGTATTAACATTAATTAGACTGCCAACTGCCATGCAGATCTCTGGCACCAAAGTGTAAAATCCCAAATTGATACAAGCGTGTTAGAACAGAGCACTTTTACTGTTGGAGGAAGAACAGGGAAAAAGGAGTGGGGGAAAAAAAAAAGGAGAAAAAAAAAGGAGAGCAATTGTGGCTTTACATCAAGTATATTTCATAATTGTCCGTTAAAATATGTACCCACATCATAAAACACTTTAAAAAAACCAAGTATTTTTAAATGTATGTACAATAATGCAAAAATATGCCTAAATATGTATCTAATGCAAAAAAATAAACCATTTAATAAAATCTCCCTTCAAATGTCCCCTTGCTCTTCAACACCTTAAAAAAAAAGGAAAGAGCTCAGTAAACAAACAGGAGTTAAAACAGAAACTGACAGACAACAGCAGTGCAAAGCAGACACTTAAGAATGGAGAGGCATCCAATTCAGCTTCCCATTCCCCCAAATTACGCCACAACTAGAGTGCCACTTGTCCTATGCCAGTTGAATTCTGGTTTTAAAAAGTCAACCTGGTGTTCAAGCTATAAGAGGCTGCCTGTGGTACTCATTTCCCATGCGAGCAAAAAAAGTTAATGATCATCCAACTAAGCACCCTTTAAACCCCCTTAAACAGGGGTGAATTTCACCCTAGGCAAATATTTCATGTTCTGCATAATCCTGCCAAGCACAGAGATCCCGTCCAACAAACAATATGAACTAAAGTCTACCTGGACAACTGTGGCGGGAGAGAGACTTCTGCTGTTTCACAATTGTTTAGTCATCTCTTCTTTCTGCATTCTCTAGGAAACTGCAAACAGGGTCTTACAATTTCAGTAAGTCCAATATCTTGTATTTGTGACATTGCAATTACGCTAGTAATCGAGCTCCTAAATATTTCTGAAGACCAGGTCTGAATGTCTTGAGTTAAATGAGACACTTCAGTTGCACAAGAAAATGCCGATCCGGTTCTTATTTGGATGTGTTCAGGTGACTGATGTACATCCTTTATCTTGGTAGAGTAACTACCCTCAGAGCACAGTTGGCTGTATGTGAAATACAGCTCTTGTTTGCAAAAGCAACCTGAAGAAGTTTCAGTATTGCTCCCTATAGGAAAGGTGGCAGGAACTGAAGTTCTGTTTAAAAAACCTGCTTATAAGGCACTGGTGCAGCAAGGTTTGTGATGAACATGGTTTTATGATTTCTCTTTTCCAACTGTTTAAAAGTAAGTCCATTAAATCAACCATAAATAGCAATAAAAAGACATTAGAAAAGTCTTCCAAACCAAAGAAATCAACTTAGCATTGAAACTTAATTTATGACAGTCCCACTTCAGTGCACACACTAGCTCCTGTATGTTTTTTTAAACTCATCATTGGCTCATGCTCACCCTATATACAAAAGTCCCCCCCACAAAGTCATGATGGGCCGAATATCTTCTACAAACAAGAAATTTTTAGATGACATCATAAAGTTACACAGTAAAATTACAGATGATAGACAGGAACATAGGAACATATATTGGCTTACCCACTGTACATATCTATTTAAAGCTTTAAAAGAATAAGAATATACACAAAATATACACTTAATTCACAAAGTAAAACAGCCCTCAACATCTGCTATTTTGTAGGGCTATGCATTTCTTCTATTAAAATTCCACACATGGAACTATCTCTGTGCCAGCTCCTCTTTGTAAGCAATAGGATGACTTCAAGGTAAATTAGTTCTTCATGTATATGTAACAGAAACAGCAAAAGCTCAGCCTCTAGTCATCACTGTCGCTCCCAGACTCACTCAACTGCAAGTCATTTCCTATGCAAAACAAAAAACAACAAAACACAACAAGTGGGTAGGCGTTAATTCACATTTCATGGCAATCAAACCAAAGAACAGTCATATTTACACTGGAAGATTTAAGTAAGAATAACACAAGAAATGAATGCAAACATCATCTGTCATTTAATGGAACGGCTCCCCATGCCCAAGAACGTTAAGAGCTGCACGGGGCTAATACACGGTCGGATGCAGGCCAAACCGAGCGTCCTTGGCTCCACAGCCACCAAAAAAAGCTGCTCCCTGGTGGGAGAACAGCACTCTCCATGCTAGCAGCTGTGGAAGGCATTCCACAGCCTCCCCCCAGCCAAGCTCCCGCATATGGCTCTGCGACAAGACATTGGGGAATTCCCTGGCTTTCTTGGCCCTTTAAAAATAGCTTTTTTTTTGTTTTAAGGCCATTTGGGTAGCCAAGGCAAGGCCTCCACATGTCACTAAACCAAAAGGAATGTTAAAGCCATCGCAACTCAAGGCTATCGGCTGAACTACGCTGACACATGCTGTGACGGTGAAAGCCCCCCTCCAAAGCGCAAAGAGAGATCAGACAAAAGAAGGCCAGGATATGGATCAAACTTACAGTCTCAGACCCTGTTTTGCAGAGGACTTGTGATTTGGTGAGGCAGAGGGGATAAAAAGGGGCAAGAATCATGCTTGTGTTCTGGTAACTGAACCTAGCTCTTCCAGCATTCTCCCACGGCGCTGCCCCAAACAGCTGCAGAGCAGCTATGCAACGCCTATGCCCTGGATTTCTTCATCTCCTCTCCCCTTTTATGAAATGAGAACTTGGGTTAGGGGTGATTCTCCCCATGTAGATAGTCACCAGTGGCTTGAATGCTCAAGGACATATTAATCCTTGGCAAAAGGATTTTAAATCCAAAGGCAAAAATTATTGCTTGAAAAAAGGAGCTACCCTACTAGTTCCCAAATTCTCCTGGAGTCAGAGGCTTCTTGACATTCAATGACCTATGCAGTATTGTTGTCGTGGCCCAGGAGAAGCAGGGAAGAGGCAGCTCACAACCAGAAACAGGGAAATGGAAAGAGTCCTCCTGACTTTGTTGAACTTTGGATTTCACTTACACGTTCATTACTGACAGGAAGACTGACAGGCCTCTCCAGTTTTCCAGCAGGCCTTTGCAGTATTGTCTGTATAACATACTTGTCTTCTCAAAGCTGGAAACCCTACATTTATCTGTATTTAAACTCTACCAGTTCCCTATGTGTGGGTGCCAAGAGAGGTATGCAAACATGCCTCAGGAGGAATTAAGAACAATTTATGATAACTAAGTTCTAGTTTCTTGTAAATGCAATATTTTAACGCCACTGAGTTAGAATATACCTGATCCAGCATAAGGGAAGAGCAACACAAATGTACACCACCCCCCCCAGAAACGGTCTCATGGGACAAAACTATGCTTTAAAAACGTTTTTTACACTTTTTAAAGGGTGGAGTGAGTTTGTACTGATTCAATGCTTGTCAACACCATAGCTGTAATATTTTAACCAAATACATGGCACTTTAAATTTCCCTTCAAAAAGTGATATTTGTGAAAATGCAGCTGAGACCAACACAGTATAAATACTCTGACAAAGCAATACAGCTAATAACGAAGACCACAGAGACTGTGCACTTATGACCACAGGACAGCCTTTTGCCATCCACAATTCTTTACAGACCTTTAACCGGCACACGTGACAACCCCACTATTTATGTCTAATCTATGTTTTCACATGAAAATAATTCTCATCCTCCGGTGCACCAGATCCTCCCACACTGGTGCTTTTCTACCCGCTCATTCCACCTGGAAGCCTGAATCAAGGCTCAGCACGGTCAATGGGGGCCATTGCACTGATGCCCACAGGCTCTAGACCAAACTGAAGCAACCTCCACACCTTCAGACAGGTCTCAGCCCTCTGTTGAAAAAAACTGCCCACATATTTCAGCCAGTGCAACTCCCTGGGATTACTGTTTGGTAAACTGCACTTCATAGAGTTAGCCTAACATGCTAAGAAAACGAGTGGTCTCAAGCAGCTTCCCACAGCGATAAGACACAAGCCTTTACTTACGGAGCGTGTTCATGAGCTGATTGCTTCCTTGTGGCCTGCTGGTGCCGTTAGCAACAGCATTCCTGTTGTTATACTGCTGGTGCGGTGGCTGGGAAGGGGAAACACGTGCTGCCTCTTCCCCCTCACTGCTGGAGCTTTCATCTTCACTCCCAGATGAGCTTTCTGAATCCGATGAGCTGCTTCCACTGCTGCTGCTCATCTGCTCAATAATTTCAACCTCTGCTCTCAGCTCTGAAATAAAAGGACATTCCTCTGGTTGAAACCATAAACACGGCCCCATGGAATTTTGGAGAAGAATGTGAAAATGCAATAGTTTTGTCAAGTATAATTTATCACATCAAAATATCTCACATGAAAGAGAGAGGCAGGAAGAAAAAACAAAAAATTCTGAAAACTTTTTTATTTAGTAGTTGTAGCTAAATTTAAAGAAGCAACAGCACAGGTTAGTGTCATAAAACCCTCACTTCCACTATTATTATTTATATACTTCACCCTCCTGAAAGCACTTTGTGCTTCATTATTTTCAACAGGTTATATGCTCTACATACAAAGTAAGTACATTTCCCGATTGAGTTTTACAGGCCAACAGCCAGCCCATTTTTAAACAGCATCTTAATGCGGAGGAATCTAAATTGTTAGATGTCAATGACATTTAGGCTTTTGGAAAACACAAAAATGGGGGGTGGGGGGGGATAGGCACATGATCACAACAGAAACTGCTTTGATTTCAGATAACGTATGAAACTGCTCCAGCACAAAGTCACACAACTCATTTTAAACAAACTTCAGAAGCAGATGGATGACATCAGGTAACTTTGCAGTGGGGCAGATGAGAATATTCACATGTTGGGGAGTGGTAATAATACCTTAATCTGCCATAGAGCTTACAAGTAGCCAGGAAAATACAGAGACTACTCTGAAACTGGGAAGTTATTCAAGCCAGACACACCCCGCTTCAGGGTTTCCTGTGCAAAGAAACACTGGAATACCATGACAGCACCACAACAGCTGCATCAGCAACAGCTAATGTTGGCTGAATGACTGGTTACTGAACAGCTATTAAGGTAAGTCACCCCAAATCATATCAGGTTGTTAAATTTGTCATAAGTGGCCATTAAAGGACAATTCTTTTGCATCCACCCACAAAATCAAGTATCTAACAACTCGGTTCACCTAGGCAGGTTTCCATGAGAAAACAATATTCACACATATGTTAAGCATAGGATGTGAAACCCTCAAAATGTATGCTTTTGTTGTGCTAGCAGTTCTGTACCCACAGGGTTAGAACTCAGTGCTTGCCCTGGACAAGTCACAAGCTAAAGGGACAAGAATGAAAGAAGGGAGAGATGAGGCATTATCATCTCTACCTGACAAATGGAGAACTGATGCCAGGAGTAGTTCACCTTAGGTCAGATGTGTGTCAGAGTGAGATGAACCCCAGCTCCTCAGCTGGGGACATCCTTCTTGTGTATGGCATAGCCAGATTATGTAAAATGAGTCTTTCCTTTATGTAAAAATGGCACAATTTTAATGCTTCTTATCTTCAGCCCCTGCAGGAGTAAGTCTGAGCAACTGGAACTCTTCCCTTTTTTAATAAGGCCCATTTTCCTTGGGCTGCTTAACACTACAGAGTAACAGCTAAGTTTTCAGCCTCCACAATATTTGCTGGAGAGAGTTCCTCTAGCTCAGCATGTATTGGTTTGAAAAATTAAGTTTTCTTTTGCCGGTTTTAAAACTGCTATTTTTCAATTTCAAAGTTCAGAGCTCAATTTCAAATGCTATAGTTATATTGAATCAGAGGCAAGGAAGGTGTATTGAAAGGGTACAACCATATGACTAACTCCAGCTGGGTATTTAAGGATAGTGGTGCTGTTCCTCCAACTTACTTCCTAAATCTAGATCCCTGACTAGACCGCCTCTATTCTCTGTACTTTCTTAGTATGCCAGGTAAAACTTACTCTTTTATCTTGAAGACATAGCAAAAGACAACATTGGAAGAGGGAAGAAGAATATATGATTAGGCCAACAGAAGATTGTTACTTTGTACTGTAATGTCTTTCTCCTTTATTCCCTCCCAACAGAGTCTTGCAGGCTTTAAAAATCCATTGCATGCCTGGAGTCTGATACACAGACAAATGAGCACTTGTAAGTCACTGTTCTCAGCCTACCCGTATCAAGGATTTCAAATTGTAAATGTTCCCTGTGTTCAAGGCTAAGAAATTCATAGGGGTAAGCTAAAGGAAAGGTAAACAGGAATAAAGGTTCTTTCCCTTTAAAATATCCACATTTAATTTTTTTTTTCCCTAGCTTAATGATGTAAAATTTCTACATACTTCTAGTGATGGAGTTTAGTTTTAAGTTATAGTGATGATAATACATTGTTAGAATATCCTGGATTGTAGCAAGCACAATCACCTATAGACCACAGCCCATTATTGCAAAAAGATTCAATGAACAAGTTTAATAAAGGACAAGTGTCCCAGAATTACACACGTATGCTTACAGAGGTAGAGAGTCTATGGCTGAAATGGAGGAGTGTTGGCACATGGGCCAAGAAGAACATAGCAGCCCAGAAAGCAGCATATAAAATAGTGTGAAGAAGGTGAAGCAGTCTAAGAGGCATTGGTGGTGAAAGGGAAAAGATGCAATGAGAAATGCACTCCAGAGAACTAGGAAAAAAATCTGAACAAGAAGTTTGAACTCGATACAGTAGGCGAGGAGATAACTGAAGGAAGGAAGTAATGCAGTCTGATGAATAGGAAAGGAAGATTAGCTTGGCTAATTTTAAACAGAATTAGAGATTAGTGTCAGATTGAAAAGTGAGGGTTTTCTGCTGGGGAAGCAGAAAACTAAGAGTCCATAAAAGAGGTTTGGTTATGAGGAGGGAAAGTGCCTTGGAAGAAGTGGTAAGGCTCACTATGCTGAATACAGGCAGGAGAGCAAAACAGCACCAATATCACAAGCTTCAAGGACTGGGAAGTTAAGGGTGTTATCAGTGACAGTGGTCACTGGTGGAAACTTGGTCTGAGCCCATCTTCTAGTCAACTTTTGCCTCACAGGCTGTCAGCTTCCCCTCAGGTCTCTCTTGTCTCTTAATTCCTTGAGCTCAGAATTCTAAACATCTCCTCTGTGCAGATGAGAAAAAACTAACTGCTTCCACTATGTTATGGTGGCTGCTGCATTCCTAAAAGTCTGTCAGGCAGAACTCCAGCAGAACCACTAAGGAAGCCTATTCAAAATCCTCGTGTCACACTGTCAAAGATGATGGCTAAGCCAATGATGATGCCAAAGCCTTGTAGAAAAAACACATCTGCTTTAAAATTGTCTGATTTTGCATTTTCCTATTTGCCTGTTATGCTTAGTGCAGTTATAGGTACTGAGGCCTTGGCTAAACACTCCCTTGCAGTGCCTCCAATTAAAATAGTTGTGTCTGTATATGTCTACATATATGCTAAGCTGAACAACACAAGAGTCAGACCTTTCCTACATCTTTTTGCACCGTAAGATCAAACACCTCATGTTGATGCACCTTTCAGGTTTAAAAGATGACAAGAGTTAGGACATGCAGCAGTTACTTTTAAAAAAGCTTCCCATATAGTATAGTTTTGAACACTTGCCTTAATTAAGTCTACATCATCTGAAAAGGCTGACATTGCTAGGGGAACAATGTGCTTTTGCACATTTCATGTTACAGCCGTAGGCTTTCTTTCAAGAAAACAAAACTGCTTGCTTACAGCTGGCAGTCAGTTTTTAGAGTAAAAAAAATTCAAGGTCAGAAATCATTATACAAACAGAACAGCCTTTCTCAATAGAGCTCTCTTCTGTATATATTCAGTATCAAATGTCCCAATTTCTTTCCCTAATCATGTCTAAGGGTTCTTACTTCTTCTCTAAATGCCAATAGGCTATGCAGAATTTTTAACTAAAGCCCTAACGTTTGGCTGCAAGAATACCAAGGACTTTTGGAAATAAAGTCATTCAGCTTTGGGGAGGATAAGGTTGTATGCCTATAGCAGAATGCTTACTGTTAATAATGATATGCAAGGTGGAGAGAAATCAACTTGATACCGGCACTTTGAGAATGCGGAGATGGCAGCTAGAAGAGGCAGTATTTTACATTGAAGTGCAAAAAATTTGATTGAGGTGTTCTTGAGAGACAAACACAGTGCTATGGCATAATCCTTACACACTACAGCTGCATTTTAGGTAAACAAGATCTGCTCAGATTTTTAAGCACTGAATTTACAGTCTCCAAACCAGAAATATGTTTTGTGTTTTTTTTTTTTCCAAGTATGGCATGCTGTGGTCAAATATGTCTGATAAACGCCAATTATTTCATGCACATAAATGGCTGTATTGTGGTATATGTGTGCAAATGTTCACCGCTTAATGAAATGTTATCAGATGTAGCCAAGTATTCAAGAGAACAAGTTCTTACCCTCTCTTTTGCTCCCTTCAGGCAGGAGGACAATATAAAAAGGCTGCAGGGGAAAAGATTCCTCTGGTGCAGGACCCTAGACACAGCCTCCCAAAGGTCTCTCTGCATGAAGGAAAGGACTGGTTCAACTCCCACATGCTCTGACTCTGTCCTCAGGCACTGTTGTTTGGACAGCTGTGTAATGGGACAAGAGAACTGACCTACCTGAACGTTTGTTTCCCAGCTCATCTGTAAGGGGAGCTATGGGAATGTGCAGTTGAGGGTACCAGGGGAAAGCAGAAACCTGCACTGAGGTTACCTTAAAACTATTGTTAAACATCGCAAGGGCTGTGTGTCTTACCACACCCTTAAGTAGGGCATACTGGGAGCAAGAGAGTGTCACAGCGCCAGAAATCCTTTCAACCACCTCCTTTGCGGACTGTAAGTAAGTTCTGTGCTGTGTCCATTAAAGAAAAAAACCAGAATCTCAGCTTTATGTTTATCTTTCTTTCGTACAAAGGAGGTACTTCACCCAAAAGGAAAGCTACTGCTTAAATGGAAAGAACACAGTCTCTTCAGAACTTACAAGTCTTTGTTCATAAAAAGACACATTAAAGGAAGATAACAGGACTGAAGACTATCTCACAGCTTTTACAGTTAAGTTTTACTAGTTATTCTCATTGTAGAATGGTGTCATTTTAGTTCTACTTTTCCCAAGTTGGTTCTTACGATATAAATGGTTTAGTAAAACTGACGCTGTAGATTATAACGTTTTTCCAGCATTGGTTAAGAGAATATACTGTAAGCAAAAACACCACCTGCCCAGGTATTTGTGCTCTTTTTGGGCCTTGAACAACTCTCTCTGTAAAACAACAACTTGAAGTCCTACTTTTAGTACAAGTCAGGTGTTCTTTTGCTTGATTTTGGAAACAAAACTCTACAGGTTACTTATTTGGAGGTACTTTCCAATAAAAGATGATCAGGTGGCAAAAAATTACTAGGACAGTTCTAAACAATGGGACTTAAATTTTAGACCACTAGAAAATGGTCTTTGTAGAACAGATGTCACATCAGACAAATGTAATTATTTTACTATAACATGACCTTTACAAATTGCTGTATGTACACAAAAGAGTGCCCCAATGGTTAAGTAACTTATTACACACTACAAGAAAATACATTTAACATTCACAACTGATTCAATTTTTAAATTGATGTATCACCTGTTATCTTTCTCCTTACCTATTACACAGAAAATAAAAATGGCAATGCAGCTAAGGGAACTGTAGCTAACAGACTCTCAGATGTTGATTCTGTCTGCTGACCAGCGTCCAGGTACTGAAAATACTACTGCTGCGAAAGAGTGAGACTAGAGTCAGCACCTATGCAAACACACAGATAGCTTAGCAGTAAAAAGGTTGCCTAGTGATTACCATGAACTGAAAAAATACCCTGCTAAGTAATTAACATAGTCCGGGCAATTAACATAGGCTAAGTCTACAGGCAAAAATAGCTATATGGGACAGAGGGAAAAAAAAAGGAAAGAAAAAAGAGACCCAGAAAAAAATATACTAGACAGAAAGAACAATCTTAAAATAAAATAATTGCATCTGGAGCCAGACAAGAAACACAAGAGAACCAAATAAAAATTTAAATTTAAAGTCTTCCTCATTCTGACTGTTATCCACAGCAAAACCAGATATCACACCAGTATGAAAGGAAGGACATGGGCAAAGAAAGTGTGCCCTGCCCACAGTGAAACACTGAGACAAAGCATTGCTTGAGCAGAAGACCGAGTTGAGCCAGTCATCCCTTCAAAGTACTCTAAGAGAAGTATAGCAACTATATGGCAGATGTGATCAAAGCTGCAGAGGAGTGTTTGCGGTATAAAGAGGAAGCTGCAGGGTTGTTCACTCTCTCATCCCTCCCCTACTAGCACTACTTGGCATGGCACAAGCTACAGGTCTTGTGATGGGAACACAGCCACCCAGCCTTTCCATCCCACTGGCAAATGGCTCCAACCTTACTCAGTGCAGGAGTAACTTTCGTCCAAGTTACTTGATTGCATAACTAGATCTTGGGCCATTAGCTTTTGTTGTTGTTGTCGTTGCCTAAGACACCCATTCAACTCGTCTAGCACTCAGCTACAGGTTTCTCAATTCACACTTACTTTATCTTCTTTTCAGAACAGAGAAATAGTTTGGAAGAGAGGAAATTATCCGGAAAGAGGAAGTTCTCTCATGCCAGAGGAGACTGCAGTATAAATATCTATGCTGGCAGAAGAGAATAAATAATTCACTAAGATGCCTTAAAATGAGATATAAAGATGACAAACCAGCTGTCAAGTACCATCTTTTAATCCCTGAACACTCTAATGTTTTCATAACTTGCACAGTCATAGTTTTTATTATAAAGAAGAAAGACAAAAGCAACCAAAACTCAGGAAACTACAAACCCTTCTTTACCTCTCTTAATGTCATCCAGCTGAGGCTCAGGCGAAGGATTATCTTTCAAAGGAGAAGTTTTAGGTCCAGCTGCTGGTTTGGTTGGTGCTCTGAACTGTGAAGGAGGCTGAGATGCTCGGGCAGACTGTTGTTCTATTCGGGCTTGGATCTTACTGCTGCCCTCTGCTCTGAAAAAACAACCAGAGACATTCAGCGGTACTGTGCAACTATGTTCAGCTTTTTTAATATCCTTGTACTAATGCATCATCTGAGACTTCCTTTTGTACAGATCTCTACTTTGTTTTATAAAGATAAACAGTGAATTACAGCTTTCTGTACACAACACTTTCTTTCAATAACAAATAAGCATATACAACTACACTGCAACACCCTTACAAAATGTATTTTCAAATCCAGATGTGGTTCACTGGTGCCAAATTCTCCACTTGAAGAATGATGAAGGCTTTAATTTAGCAATTAGTATTTGTATTTTTAAAAAAGAATAAGCAATCATAGTAATTTAAAGTAACTACATGATAAAACAAATCCACTCATAACAGAATCCTGCTTAAAACAATCACAGCAAAAGAAACAATTTTCTCACTTGCAATTAAATCATCTCAAACTGAACTCTCTTAGAGGTCGACTTGACTAGAGCAATCATTCTTACTGCTAAATACAGCACACAAGCATTTAATTCCTGTTTTTCATTCATTTGCTATTATCCCTTAAAAATAGTTTAAGCTGTTTCCTTAGTGGGAAGTAGTCTCCAGAATAACGCTATGCCTAGCTGTTCAGTTCAAATCAGGTATTTCTTCCTTTTACTGAATCAATGATATGATTGAGATTGTAGGACAGTCAATACCCTTGGCAGAAAAAAACCACCCAAACCAAAATACTATGCAGGTCCCTGTATGGTACACCATAATGAGGTCAAAGCGTGTGGTGTATTTATCGCGTAACACCAAAGCCTTTGGGGGTATGGCTTTATGTAGTGTAGCACAGAAGCAGCTTATGCGGATGTTAGAGCTCAGTTTTGGTTCTAGGAGTGTCCCAGCTCAGCAGTGTGACACTTTGTGCCTTTGAGCTAATCCCACTGAGAAACAAGTTAAACCAGCCCATGCCGAACTTCCTGGGACTTTACCTAAACCGCTTCTGGTATCTGAGCTAGAATATTTAGCTCAGGTATCAGTATCAGAGATACTCAGGTATCTTTGTGCCTCATTGAATTGTAGATGCTACCCCAAAAATTAAGCACAGAACCACCTCTTCATTCATCACTGAAATGCAGCTCTTAGATACCACCTTAATGCAGCTTACACAGTCATTTATAACAGAAGTGAGGATTTGGGAATACACTCACTGTATCAAGTGAAAGGTAAAAGCAAATGATTGTTTCCAGTATCAATTATGCTCTTGGAACTACAGAAGGTTTTATGTAGAATAAGTGCAATTACTCCCCTGTGAATGTCATCAGGAGGTTAACACTAAAAACTCTGCTCCCAGGGAGTGCCAACAGGTCGTTAAAGATCAAAGTAGCCATGAAAAAAAAAAAAAAGAGACATTTCTGATCTAGAAAACTGAATGACTTTGCAAAGCACTATTCCTCAAAAGAGGGATCCCCAATCTTTTAGCACCCTGCCTCTGCTTGAGAAAAGCTGAAATACTTTTCACCTCACCGGAGCCAAAACTCAGTGGATCCAAACACTTCACTGAACCCAAGCCCTCCTGCACTTCTTTGCTCCTTTCTGACTGAAGCTTCACCTGGACAAAGTCCAGCAGAACTTAAATTGGGAATTCAAGTCTCATCTATGATGTGCTCATATCCACTGGACAAGATGAATTCCATGTGGATGAGTTTTCACATCACTGATTCAGAGGAGTGTTACAGTCCATTTCCCTTGAACTCAAGGTGTTCTTGGCAAACGTCCAGCTGACTGCTGATGAGCTGCAACCCACATTTCTAGTAGTTTTAGCAGCTAAAAGTTCTACACCCCAATAAAGTGTTTTTTCTTTATTTTTAATGTAAAACACGTACAATTATTTAAAAGCTGCTTCTTCACAAGACATTTGAATAACTGCTTTCTCTTTAGATCTCAACACCCTGAGGTCCAGTGATGCCGAAAGAACCTGATCCAGAAACTTCAGGTACTTGCAGAGCAGCAAGACTACTAAAAATGTTCCAACTGCACACTTTGTAGCATTTGTGCAGTTAAATAAGAACATTGGGTCAGAGAGGATTTCTGACCTCAGCAATTCTTCTAGGCAAAACCTTATAACCATTATTTTCACAGTTCCCCCCGCAGCTGGAGGCTTTGGACTTGTGTCCTACTTTATATATCACTGATCCAATACAGGGATGAGTGTTTCTTGTTCCCTAGGAGTATATTATTAAAGCATTATGACTCCCACAGGAAGCTGTAAGGAACAAACCTAGAAAGTCCAACAATCCTTTTGACAGCCTAGTATTTCCATGGTCTTTTTCAGCTAACTAGAGATTCCTGAAACACATCCCATCCTTCAGCCAGCTTCCAAAGCTTCAAATCATCAGAGGTGTTTCATTGTAAACTATAATTATGTCCTTTCAGCAGTGAAGAATTTACAAATTCTTTACTCTTGGATTGACACTCCTATTTGCATTTTTAGGCAAGATAATTGGCCATGTAAAGCCCATAAGGCTTAGTAATTAAACATCACTACAAAATAAAAGAAAACTGAGTTCTGGTTCAAAAGACAGTCTGAAGAAGAAACTTTAGCAAGAATGAATCCTGTCAACAGCCCTGTCCCCAGCTTTACCTTGTTTTCTTGACTTGAATGCTGCTACTAAGTTTTTCCAGCACATATTCCCCAGTGTCATGATTGATAATAAGCACACAGTCCTTCTGATATGGCCTTTTATTTCCTTTAAACACAGTCATCGGTGGAGTTGAACCCTGGTATCAAAGAAAGAGCACACATTCGTTTGGTTATATTCCCCTATCCAAAAGTTTATAAACACTAAGAGAAATAAATATATGTATTGTTGTGACCAAGAGGCTAAACAGTGAGTGTTTAGTTCCTACAGAAAATGTTCATTCATGAAAAGGGAAAAATACAGTTACATGCAGTAGATCAGATGTTTCCTCATAGCAATATTATGCCTTTCATCATTTTAAGTGTGTCTGCAGTGACAAAACGTCTTCTCCATTGTTGCCATTATTTACAGTTCTCATTCTCAAAATGGTAACATAACTGAATTTGCATAGCTGGCCCTGACAAGTGTCAGAAATCTTCCTGGCATTTCTGCTCTGGAAATCTTGGGTTTGTATAAGAAATAAAGTTCTAATTACTCGTGTAGCAGAACTGTTGCCTAAAGAAATATGTGGTGAATTGAAAAATAATTTAAACTGCTTTGTATTTAATATCTATTAAAAAAGGCAGTACTTTCATAGTGGATTACAAGCAACTGTCACAAACTATGTAAGAACAGCTGCCTTCTTCAAAGTCAGATTAACATGTAGATGCCATGCAATCATACTGAAATGTCTTCTCAAAAGCAAACGGGGTATTTTGACGCCTTCCAGAAAGTCCTCAAGTCCACACAATGCTGCATAGAGCCATAAAAGTCTAATGGCTTAGACTGAGAAGCAATAAAGACAAACTCATGTGGTGGTGCATGCTGGCTAACTGATACGGCTGAGATTATGCTCAGCTGTACTGCATCCATGCACAGGCTGACTCATACACCTGGTTTTGGGGTTACAGGAGGCAGAATCTATGGCCTATCTGCACATAGCAGCATGGACACACACCTGGCCATGTCAAAAAAGGACATGTTACTCAAAGGGGATATACAGAAATATATTCTCAGCTATGAAACCTTCTCAGACTTCTCTGTAACAGATAGCTTCTGTACAAAAGAAATTTTTTTTTTTAAAAAAAGTTTATTCATGTGCACCTTTGCACATGCTGTAGGAAAGCAACCAAAATCAGGGAGAAAAGGAAAAAACGCACTCTTCTGCATTTTATTCTGAGTAGCAAAAATGATCACTCATATTTTAACCACTCAGAATGCAATTCTTATTCTCCATATTGCTAACAAATAGACTATGTTTGAATTTAAAATGGCTTTGGAGGAGTAAGGGTGAAAAATCAACAAAGATACAGTAAGAGATACAGATACAATTCAGAAAAGATGTCTCAAGAAAGTCTAGTCTTCAAAGGCATGTTACCTTTTTATCATTCCCACATTTAAGAGAGTAAAAAGCAAGCTGAAAGTCAAATCCTGCTCGCTGTTGACAACTAAGTCAGGAAATGTATAATGCACAAATTTAATGAAAATTGATCAAAGTTTGTTGGCTATCATTCTGCTACTCTGAAGCCGCCTAACTCAGCAAAGACTGTGATTTTGGCTAAAAAAATAAGCAGAAATGGAACCTTGCTTAAGCAAATTAACAGCCCCACCCTTCTACTTAAAATTAAATGTTTAGGTTTTATGTTAGTGCCTAATTAACACTGGCTTACAGATTCTGCTGATTACAGGATAGAAGAAGGTAGGTGAAGCAGGTGACATTTAATCAATTTGTTATCATGCGTGAGGGTTTTTTAACAAACGGAAATTCTTCACTTCCCCAACCAAGACTGTTTATCAAATATTAAAGCCACTAAATCCACATGCTGAAATAGTACTTTAATTTATCCAAGCAGCAAGGGACACCAAAATATCTCCACTGAACAAATTATCAGAGATATCCTGAGGGACCAGGCAATTTCAAAAAACAACTTAGAACCTGGATCCTATCCAGTTGTTGGGCAACCGAGAACCAAAGCAGGATCCAAGAAATTCAGTAAATCTTGTCAGGATGAAACGATCTCAAAACTTCTCACTCTTTTCCAGTATGCTCAGTGTTTTCCAGCTCTCTGCCTTGGAACAACAGCACAGTGGCTGCATTCAGTGAAGTTAGCTGCCTGAGCCTCCGAAACATACGATAAGCTTAAAGCTGTTTGTACTCATGAGAAGACAATCAAACTAAACTCATTAGTACAGAGATTTGGAAAGGGACAAGCGACATTGTTCAACCCAAAAGATGAATGAACAACACTGTTCCCAGTCAATCCAAGATGAATGCCACTGCTATTAATCGTATTGTTACCTGCTTTCAAATAGCACTACCATGCTCATTGTTTTTATAGACAAAAACCAGTGTGTGACCTCCTGCAGCACTGAAGGTGACCAAAGCCATACAAAAAACAGGAGTGGGGGAAGCAGCCTAAAGCCTCATTCAGTGAGAATTATCACAGTACCATCACCTACCAACACCAACACACTAGAATAAACAACACCAAAAGGATCTGACACATGGCTTCCAAACTGACTGGTACCTGCAATCACCAAACCCATCGATGTCTGTGAATTCTAGTTTATTGGCTTGACACGCAGCATTAGCTTCGGCTAATAAACAAATCCAGTTCCAGCAAGCAAGCACTTTCTTTTGTTTTGGTAAGGCAACCACTGAACCTTCAATTACAAAACAGCTGCACCTATAAACAGTTTGATCACTTGTTTTATTGCTGTTTGACCGTCATCCTCACACAGTAGATCTTTATGGCATAATTTGAGGAGGAAGTGGATGGGAAACCACTTCATTGCCACTCACCAGAACCGGCCCCCTCGCTTCCACTGATAAAGCTAAAGGCAGGGAACCTTCTATGCTATCTGTACATGTTTTAGTAATAGGAAGAATATGCTTACAGGCCTACCTGTGGCTTCTGAACATCAAACCTTGACTAAAGCCCAAATTACTCTGCCTTTCTTCATTAAGCCGTAGCTCTAAAAATGGATGGAAACCAGGTATAGAGCTTCAGCTAACAGAAAAAGTCTTCTTGTTATTCAAGGAAGAGCAGGAAGGAAGGAATCAAAAGTAAAGAACAGACTGCCACCTTACAAATATAAGCCTTTACAAAGATTCAATTGTACAGTCCTTTCCTAAGGTAACACACTACAAGTCTGGCTGCTCAAATATTGAACCCAGTTGTATTAACAAAGATGAAAGTGAAAATAACATTTACATTAGACTGTAACTACATTGCAAATTTGCTGGAGAGTAAACACGGACACATATCACAAACTTACTGGAATATGTGGCAAAGTGATTGTTACGTCATCTCCTTTACCCACTTGGAGGTCCCCCTCACAAGATGTATCAATCGATGCTGGCTTAAAATCATCTAAAGAGGAAAACAATTGCGATTACATTTCTTAGATTCTTCAGAAGTGTCACCCTGCCCTGCAAAGAGTCACTGCACATTTACTGTGATTATAGGGAATGCTAAAGTACACGCTTGTGTTTACAGCAGGGGTGGAATAATGCACCAGTACAATGTGTCTATGCTCAACGCCCCAGTCATATGATGGTACCAGACTCTGAATTTCCTTTTTAAAATGGAAATAAGGTTCTAGACCTTGTGTTTGAAGACCAAAAGCAAACTTATCCAAACCCCAGGCTTTGAGTGACACTTAATGTTGCAGGCAAGTGTAAAACTGTACCATGCATCTCAAAACAGTATCAGCTTCAAGACCCAGGGTTCTGTGTGGCTGCTACCAATTCCAAACCTGAGGACTCCCTCTGTGACAAAGACTAAGTTAGTGACACCAACTCATTTAGCCTTATTGATATTTCTGGCTATTTAACAGCCACCTTGCCTCCACAATACCTCCTCAAGGGTAGGAGAGACCTCAGATCTCACTTATGAGGAAAAAAGAGGTGCTGATCTTACTTCAGCAGGCTCCACGCTAGTCCAAAGCCACTGTGGATAGAAAGGATGACTAAGGTGAGACACTGTAATGGCTTTAAACTAACCCTAGTTTTAAAGTATTTTTGCTGCATTGTACAGAATGCTTTGCCTCCCAAACAAGGCACTTCCGCTTAGTGTATTTATTTGAACTAAGAACATTTTAATTTAAAAGTATTTTCCCCTCATTATTCTGTCATGCTGATGAGCCATAAAAACCAGAAAAATACCTATCAGAACCTGTAATATTTTGACAGAGGATTTAGACAAAGTGAAATAAGATCAGACAGATACAGGTTGTTTTGGTTTGTTTGTTTTCAAAATAAGCTTCCATTCAATTCTAGCATCTCTGGATAAGAAGAGGTGCAATCGTATTCATGATCAAGGCTTTTAATTACTGCATAAGTTAAGAAATTAATATCTCAGAACAAATTTAAAATATAATTCCACTATGAAAAGCACATTTAACAAAAAAAAAAACAAAACCCCAGCTTGTAATAAATTCTCATTAAGAGGACGTTAACGTCTAATTGAGTTTTACTTTGACAGCACAACAAGCAGAATCAGGCACACTTGACTTAATCCTCATGACTTAACTGCCAGACCAAATCATATCCTTCATTTTCATCTGAGCAGTCTATTTCTAGCTATTGTTTCCCACCTACTTTATGTGCAAGCTTGCTAAATAAAACAAACCAGCTGTACAAGAGCTAGTGTCTTTGCCAAAAAGGGATCAAGAGTTTCAACAGTGCAGTCACTAAATTAAAAGGAGTATCACTATCACACTTCTTTCTTAGGTATCAGCAAAATATAGTTACTCTAAACAAACACTGAACAAATTGTTTTCATTTGGTTAGCTTACTAGGTCTACGTGCTTGGCTAATCTTGTTGTAGATGGAGTGCACATATGTCCCTCCAAATGTAACCACAGTCCTTTTTCCAAAAGTCGAATGTTTTTAAGATGTGTTTTCCAGGGATAATCCAGTTTTTCAGTACAGAATTTCATAAACATTACAGAAAGGAATGAAGTATTTTAAGAAGGCCAAAACAAATTTAGCCTACAAAATCCTCTTATTGTAGTTTGTGTGAAGAGGATTACGGGAACAATATAATGCTCGGATCCCAGATAAATCATTCCAGATCAACAGTTAGGAAAAAAATTTATAACCAGGAAATGAAGAGATCTCACTTGAAAGTCACGGATGGAAAATACAGGACACAGAAAGCTCTTTTGAAATAAAACTGCGTTCTTCCAGCTGTAGTCTGAAGAGCTTTGGCTTTGCAATCCCTTAAGAAATTGATTACTGAAGCACTTTGAATTCCAGAAACCCAGCGTATTTCTATCTGGATATGGCCTGGGTTTAATTTATACGCTATCAGACAACAACCTCATTCATTTGATAGTTGGGCTATTTTAAAATTTTGATTTATAAATGGATATTTGCCAGTATGTTAGTGCTGGATAAAACTGCTCAATGTTATGTAGAAGCAGTTAAATGTACCAAACATATGGTATGGTATTTTTTAGCATGGTGGAATTATGCATAACCAGAGGGATGAAACACACAAAATTTAAGTGTTAATCCACTAGACAGAGTTTACTATTGAGCAAAATAGCTTTGCCTCAATCATTGACCATCTGCTTGAGTAACAGCTCAATCTAGAAAGCTGTTCAAGTCACACTCGGGTGACTAATATCACCAAAATTACTTAGTTGTAGTGTATGACTATGGGCCATGAGACTGGACTAGGATTATGCATTCTAAAACAAAAACATCCTACTGTTAATTGTATAAATTCCCCACCTTAACACAAAGCTGCTGAAATATAAGTTTAGTATGACTTTCATTTACTGTTGGTGATTTACTACTCATTTTAAATCCTGGACTCATCTAGGGGATGAAAAAGCAATTTCTTGCCCACAGAATTCAAACACAGAGATACAGTGAGCTCCTCTTCAAAACAATTTTCTAATATGAAATTAAATGTACCTAATGCTAGAATAGAGCAGTTGGAATAATATCTCGTGTCTTTAAAAAAACCACATATTCTTCCAACTATTCAAAAACTTCATAACTGCTCGAGACCCTACCTCAGGTTTTGTCTTACACTTATCAGGCAGTACTGTATGCGTTTGAGTCATTTCTGCTGGCTTTCCTGAGAAGCGACTTATTACAGCTGGCTGGAGGCGGCACAGCCAGGGACGGGGCTGCTGGGTTACAGGTTGCCTCATCGCAAAAATAACCAGTTTAAAGTCAAACTAAGGGCACTTGGGCTGCTGACCGGCTGCGCTCCTCTCCAGGCACTCCCGCCAGGCCGCGGCCTGCGGTGACCTGTCCTGCAACTGCCATTAAAAAAATAAACAAACAAATAAAATAAAATGGCAAGCCACCCCCTCACGGAGGGGATCACTTTGTGCTCCTAAGCGATTCACGCAGGTTTCATGAAAAACTTCCCAAGTCGTTCGTCCTCCCCGGCCTGCCTCGCTCAAACCTCCTCCCCGCCAGCGCTCTCGGCCGGCATCCACCTCCCCCTTCTCCCCTCAGGCTGCCCGCCGGGGGTGGGCATCTCTGTGGGGAAAACACTCGTGGGAGGGAAGGTGGGCGCTGAAGGGGGATGGGGGGGTGGCGGGACAGGGGGGAGACGGGCGCTGAGCGGGGGGCGAAGCCCTGGGGTGGCGGCACGAAGGAGGCGGTGAGGAGCAGGAGCGGCCAGGGCGACAGGAAAGCTTCGTCGTGGCGGGCCGGAGGCCGCCGCAGGCCGGCGGGGAGAGGACGGTCCTTAACGAGTAAGACGCCGCGGCGGGACCCCGGGAGGAAACCGCGGTGAGGATGGCGGGGCGCCGGGCAGGTACTGCGCGCCGCCCGGGGCCGCCCGGCGGGAAAGGGTCCGAGGACGGGGGGCTCGCCGGCAGGAGGGGCGGGGGCGGCAGAAGGAGAAGCGCCGCCGGGGCAGGCGGCAGGGGGACGGGACGCGGGGAGCGGGAGGAGAGGGGGGGAGGAAGGGGCGGCCGCGGCGGGGCCCGCCGGGAGGGAGAGGGGGTGGCGCTCACAGCGGATGGTGTGGAAGGAGGCCTTGGGCCGCCGCTCGAAGCTCTCGCCCAGCTGCAGCGGGTGCTCCTCCTTGTCCAGCAGCGAGTTCGCCGAGCCGTTCATGGCCCCGGTCCCGTCCCGTCCCGTCCCGTCCCCTCCCCTCCCCTCCCGGCTCGGCTGGTCCCTTCCTCTCCTCCGTGCGCTGCCGCCCGGCGCCCTTCCGGGGGCCGAGTGCAGCCGGGAAAGCGCTCCGGGGCCGGCGGCGGGTACGGCGAGGCGAGGTGGGGGCGCTGGGCCAAGCAAGGGCTGCTGTCCCCGCGGAGGGGGAGCGGGTCCCCGGAGGGGCGTCCCTCAGAGGAGAGGTGGGAGCCCGCCGCTCCCCGCCCTCGGCAGGGCAGGGCAGGGCAGGAGGGGCCTTCCCTGCCGGGGGGTATTCAGCGCGGCGGCCCCGGCCCCTCTGAGGGAGTAGCTGTTGGCGGGAAGCCGGTTTCCCTGTGGGGGGACCGGGGGCTTGAACAGAGGTATTATCTGTTTGCGGTCTTAGGGCTGGATTAAACACCTTTTAAAAGGCTCTTTAGCCTAAACATAGGCCGTTAAAACCGTGTTTATCATCGTGCTGACTTCCCACCGCAGCGTCTTCTGAGCGCGAATGGGTCACTGAAAGGACTAGCTTGGATTTTTTTTTTTTTCAAGCTTGTCCTGTGAAGAAATATAAACGTTGATCTTTTTGTAGCGTGCCAGGCACATAGTAGAAATTTTACTGATTAAGCTTTTTGTTGAGGATATGCTTTTTTTGAGGAGAATTTCTTTCAAGGGAGCCTCTTCTCTGTAACCTTTCCTGTTGTTTTAGAAGGAAAAAGAGTCTCACCTGTCTCCTGTGAAGCTGGACAAAATTTTGACGGTTCTTTATTTCATTTGCACACATTTGTATTTTACATTCATGTTTGTGTCCTGTAAGATAAAATATGCAAGTGAAGTATTACTCTTTTTTTTTTGCTTTAGGGTGGGTATTGTTGGGGTTTTCTCATCTCCATTTTGGTGCAATGACACTAATGCCTGGTTCTAGGCACTGGTGTATGAGTGGCACGTTTTGGCTGCCTGGGCTTCCCTGGGAGCTACTGAGCCTTGCAGGATTTAATTCACATGTGCCATCTTCCAGGGTCTGGATGTTTGTCGCAAGGCAGAGGTCAGAACTAGTTTAACATCAGGGAAAAGATTTGGATCCCTTCCCAGCCTACGCAGAACTCTTTTTATTGCTCCGTTTTTGTTAACTTCTGAAAGTGAAACCACTTGTGATTGTTATAACCGGTGTGGATCCTCAGGAGGAGGCAGGGGAAGGAATGCTGACACAGGCCAGCTATGGGCATTTTGGCCACAAAACTGGTTTTGCTCTCTTGTTCGAGTGACGTGGTGTTATAAATGCTGATGTTTTCACCAGTGTTTTCTCCCAGAGGTGAGAGCAGGAAGGAGAAATGCTAACGTGAATACAGTTTGTTTCATCAACTTTAATGGGACTTTTAAATGTTACCTGTTTTTCACTTATGATTTTTCTCAGGTGTTCTAACTGGGGTTAACAAGAAACACAGCCCTTGCTTTCCTTTTAAAGTTAGTTTTAGTGAAAATAAGCTTAGAGCTGCACCATCTTTCTCGTGTTAGGTAGCTTTCTAGGATGCAGAGGGAAGACCAGCAGACTGTTAAGTATCTTCTTTGACATCAGTGTGATGTCATATGCAGTTGTTAGCTTGGATGGAGGATTTCTGAAATTAAGAGAAATCTGATGGCATTTGCAGTCCCTCAGGTAGGACAGATCACTGTCAAATCATAGTAAGTGCATACTGTAACTCTCTCTCATTTTTTCTTCTGCTTCTCGATCCTCAGTTATTTTACCCAAGTTAAGTGATGGAAACATGCACTAAAGAAAAAAAATCACCCTTGGGTCTTTGGCATTCATGTTTGTTTGAAAGAATCTAGGATGTTCCAAGAAAACACATCAGCCAATTGCTTAAATATAATAACAACATCTACTGAAGATGGTGCTTTCCAAAGCAAAGGCCATAGTGCAAGAATCCTTAGCCCAGAAGAAGCTGAGAGACTGGCAAAAGATCGGGTTTTGGTGTCTGAATTCAAACAACTAAAACTGGAGAAAGAGGCACAGAAGAACTGGGATCTATTTTACAAAAGAAACAGCACCAACTTCTTCAAAGACAGACATTGGACAACCAGAGAGTTTCAAGAGTTAAAAGCATGTCGGGAGGTGAGATCTATACACTTCCTCTGATTATTTCCAAATAATTTAATAATGCTTATAACAAAGCCGTTAGGGTCATTAGCTGTCACATGTTAAGTTTGCAGTGCCCTGTGTAGTTTCTCTTAACATCAAACATACCTCCTCAGAATCAGATGCATCAGTTTGGTTTCAGTTTATAATTGACCCATACTGGATACTAAGAATGAAATCTGGAATATTTGTTTTGTGTCCTAAATAGACAGCTTGTGTCTCTGTGATGTGATGTTTTCAGATGCAAGTTGGTGCACTTCAGAACACTCCTTTAAATAAAAGCATCCAGAATTACAGGCTAATTGCAAAACATCGTTAAGAGGAATAGCCAGATGCATCTGTTGTTCATTATAGCTGAATGAAAGACAAGACAGAAATGGTACAACAATCTGTTGATTACTTAAAGGGTAGATGACTAAAGAAATATTAATATATTCTAAAAAGATTTGTGATTTTGCAGAAATCAAGATTTCTGTTTTGTAGTGGCAGATTATCCAATGGATGGCTACTTTGGTTTCTGAATCAATGGTAATTAAAATTGATTATAGCTTTTAAAATGCTGATTGAACAATGTTTCTGCTCATACCATGAGGAAAACAAAAATGGTGTGCTTTATCTTGGATTTCTTCTTCCCCAGTTTGCAGATCAGAAATTGACCATTCTGGAAGCAGGCTGTGGGGTTGGGAACTGCTTGTTTCCACTCTTAGAAGAAGATCTGAATATTTTTGCATATGCCTGTGATTTCTCTCCTAGAGCTGTGGAGTATGTGAAGGTTGGTGTGATATTTGGAACTGTTTTTAGAATGTCTTTAGAAGCTTCTGAAATGACAAATGACTGGAATGACAGACTTCTCTTGCCTTCCTTTTTGTAAGAAGGGTAGAATAGCTTTTGCCAAAAAATGGAGACTGATGCATTTCAGTGGAACTCCTATGCAAGAAGCAAAATCATTGCTCAAGACCTAGTTTTTCAGCGTCAAGTTGTAGCATTATGGTAATATATGTATATTGCTTGAATGATTTGTGAAGATTGTGTTTTTTGGGAGCACTACTATGTCTCTGCTGACTGTGCAGTACAAGTAAAATTTGTTTGGGATGAAAGCTTGCCCTTGATATTTGTGGGGCAGAGGGAGTCCCAAGGAGAATCTTCAAAATAGGGCTATGAAAGTTATTGTTAAGGAAATTTGTAGCCTGATTAGAAATGGGTATGTTTATACTTATTCATAGGTAAGTGGTACTGCAGTCTACAGTTAAGTCTTCCAGCAAGGCTGGTGGGGCTTTGGGCTTTAAAAGTCTCCTGGTTTATTAAGTTTGTAATCACAGGTGAATTTCTATATATTTGTTATTTGAAAGCATTCTCTTGTGGGACATTTGTGACCGAGAACCACAAGACACATACCGCCTATCTCATGGGAAAGATGGGAAGAAATCTGTGTAGCAGAGGACAGCAACTCCCTGGGATGCCACAGCTGCACTGCAAGATGAGGGTGGGCTGAGTGTCTGTTCTGGGTTTTGGATGACCTAGTGGTGTCTGCCTCCACAGCTCTTGCTGAATTTCTTTCTTACCAAGACCAGCTTTCCTTTTTCCCAGCAAAACTCTGGGCTAGAACAGCCCAGCTGCAGGTTATGTGGCACGAACCCAAACTGTTTACAGGCTACTTGTAGCTCAAGAGCTGTACTTTGATCACCTTGTAATACAGAATTTCTTTTAATAATATTTCTGTATTTTTAGAGTAGAAGCAGCAGTAAAACAGAAGTGGTATGTTTTTTGAACTGTCTTAATGCACATTCCTTGTCAAATTCCTGAGAACAGACTATTCTAGTAGTTGTAGTTTCACTGTTGTAGTACACAGCAAAGAATTTCTGATTGCATTAGTCACCTGTTGGAAGTTAATGTTCTTTTGCCGCCATGTTTTGTGTCGCTCTACTGATTAGTTTCACAAGTTTTCTACTTTTTTGCAACAACAAATGCTGCTAATCTTCAGTGAAAGCATACTCTTTTCATTTCCCTAGAAAAATCCCTTATACAGTACTGAAAGATGTAAAGTGTTCCAGTGTGATCTTACCAAAGATGACCTTCTAGAAAATATACCAGCAGATTCTGTCGATGTTGTCACACTTATATTTGTGCTTTCTGCCATTCATCCTGACAAAATGCATCTTGTCTTGAAGAACATTTACAAGGTAAAACCAGCTGATTTTACCGCCTTTAAAGTACATTCCTTCTTTTTAGCTTGAAAGTACAATTTTTTTCTAAGAAAATAACCCCTCTTGTAATGGTGATCTTTAATACTATATTCCATGGATGTATTTAGTTAGTTCACCTAGTAAACGGAACTAAAATATGTTTTACAATGTTTTTTTTTTTCTCTCTTGGTATTGTGAAGTTGTTTGGGTTCTGGCCTAATGCATGCCATCAACATCACAAAAAGGTATTTTGAACCTGTGACTTGGGCTCCTCCATTGTATGCTACAAATAATGTTTATGGATTGCAGAAATGTCTGTGTTGATAAGGTGTGAATGACAATGAACCAGAATTGACTTCTAGAAGATACAGTGACTTGCAGTTAGGATGTTATTGTTACTGTTAAACACACTTGATCTGTGGTGATTTAGAAGTAGGGTGTTCAGAGATCAACATTAATCTAGAGAGACTCATCTCCCTTATATTATATTATACATATTATCATATATCCTGTTTGTTTTATCATCAGTAGTTTGAAAAAGGGAATGTTAGGTTTTTTGGTATGTCTCCAGCTGTTTTCCAAAGTCAGGAATGGTTCTTAGCTCGTGCACATGAAAAAGCTAATTATTGTTTTCTCTGTGGAGATGCCTGGCTCATTTAACTCGCTTGTATGTTTCTGCACAAATTTGCAAGTGGCAAGTACTCCTTTCTCCTGTAACAAATACAGCTGGTATTTGATGAGGTAGGGAAGTTGCATGCATAAAATGTCTAAAGTCACCATGGCCAATGACCATGTATTTCTAATTTTTAAACTCTTTATGGCTTGATTTCTTTGCCAAAGAGCAATTAAAAAAAACCCAAACCCGCAACCTGTTTTCCTGAAATTGTTCCTTTTTTATTTCTTATTATATTGCAACATTTTTCTTTCTCATGTGAAAAAAGAAATGTCATGGTATTCTAAATTTTATTGTTAATCATTAAGCAAAATCAGGTGCTAGACTCTATACTACCCAACAAAGAAAATGCCCTGTTAGGACTTAATTTTTATTGTTAAACTGTGTATTTTCTTCTTTCCTCTGTATTTGAAGAGTGTTGTAAAAAGCTTATTTAGCTGATCAGCACCCAAACAGGTATCTTGAAACTATTTGCAGTCTACTGTTCAGGGGGAAGCATTATTAAGAGTGAACAATCCAGTTTATATACAACTTTTTTGTTGCACAGGGAATGAATTCAATACATATATCACTTCTGTATTGAATGTGGTAGGATACCTTGTCTTAGTTCTATGTGTATGTGTCTGTATGTGTATACAAATAACTATATATATATATATATATACACACATGGCTAAATCCATTTACTTTATTAAAGCATATATGTATTGTGTGACAGGTATTAAAACCAGGCAAGTGCGTCTTGTTCAGAGACTATGGACTGTATGATCATGCAATGCTCAGGTTTAAATCTGGCAGCAAACTTGGAGAAAACTTTTATGTTAGACAAGATGGGACAAGATCGTATTTTTTTACTGAAGGTAAGACATACTGTAGAGTGCTTTCTTTTCTGTGACTCTTCTGTTTAAACTTGCTTCAGGGAATTGCCAACATGCCCATGGAAGTTTTGTTGTACACAGATCAACTGTTAAATCATGGTGTACATCATTTGCCATCCTTTTTGGGAGGAAGGGGGTATTTAGACTGGCAGGACTTTTTGGAGCACTTTCTTGTTTACAAGCTGCTTCTGCGTGCTATAATGTGCCAAGAGCAGCAGTTTCTGAATTTGCTGAATTTAATTCAGATTTGTTATCTAAGGAAAGAAGAGCAATGTTCAGTAAAAGAATTGATCATCTTCATGAAGGAGCTAAGTGGTTATCTTGGCATCATTCTTTTTGCAAGGCTACTCCTGGTGTGCAAGATGAGGTCTACTGAAGAAGTCAATGACTTCTAAAGCAGAACCATGACTAGAGCACTGAGAACCTTGTGCACAGATCACGCTGAGATAGCACTGACTAGCTGTGGTCACTCTGTCTTCTGTTTTTCAGTAAAGATGATGCAAAAAGCATTTCCATGTGATACAGTATTTAAACAGTTTTTTGTTTAGTGCTCGTAATGCTTTAGGAAGGAAGCTAATTATTGCAGTTTACTGGTGGAGAAATTAAAGTGCAGAGACATGAAGGAATTTGCTTAGACTCTCACAGTGAGTTGGGATTATAGCTTGTCTCCTAACTCCCAATTTCTCATGCTAAACTTTAGTGAACCGTTACTTCCCCTTATCAATTATAGGGCATTGTGTAATAAGAACTGTGTGTTTATTTCTGTGGGGCTCTTTGTTCTTAGTCTAAAGCAAAATACAGCCACTGAAGAGACCAATTTGGAGCCAAGTAAATGTTATTCATATTTTATGACATAACGTATTACCTAATTGCTTCTGATATATAAAAACCATTAATCTTGTCTGAGCTCTCTCTATTCTTTATAGGACAATGGTGAAATCTAAGATAAGGCAGGCTGTGGTACAGCTTCATTGAAGCATTTCTAGAACTGTTATTTATTGAGTGATTTTTAGTTCCGTTTAAACAATTAGCTCTTACAAAGAGAATGGATGCTAAAGGGAACAGATAAGAGTGTGGAATTTTAAATCCCATTTTTATTGTGTGTTAGAATTGTTTCTGAATGAGAAATTCCTTGCTAGTATGCATGTTTGCTTTGGGGGAAGAGTTGTGGTAGGGAGGAGGAAGAGGAAGGAAGGAGAAAAGAGAATTTATCTTATATTGCTCATACTAGCAAGTGTTTTGCCTTGGGCTGGTCTGTGACTGTCTCATGGACCACCTCTGCTCCCATTTGTAATCATTATGATCTCATCTCACTAATTTTGATATAAATATTGCTTAATGCTTGAGAATTCTTTTGTTACTAGAAACGTGACTCCCATCATTTCCACGCAGTTTGCAACCCATGCTATTTTTCATTTGTTTAGCACTGCACTGGTACACCAAGTAATTGCTGCATGGGATGATTTGAATGATGCTTATTTATAATGTATCTGGCCTCAGATAACAACACTGAGCTTCTTCCATGGGGAAAAAAAAATCCTTTCTTCCACTGTTTGAAATAATATTAAATTTGTGGAGGAATGCGTGTTTGTAATTTTGTGTTATGAAATACATGCAGCTTCCTCACAATGAGACTTTAATAGGTCCACAATTAAGTGCTGTTTATTTATATTTCATTGATGTGGGTCCCCCATTTTACATGAACACACTATGTTTACAACCGGTGCATGTGGCTTCACGATGGGCTTAGGTTGATATAAACCAGCACTACCACCAAAGTGAGTGGTCTCACCTTCCTTCCCCAACACACCCCCTCTTCTAGTGCCGGGGTTCCTGTACCCAGATGATCAGCCGTTTCGTCAAGCTGATCCCCCTGAGCAGTGAAAAAATGGCATGTCTTTGTTTTCTGTCAAGTAGTACAAGTTTAGAATGGCTTAAATTTATTGTGAAATTATCCCCTGAGTAAATGAAACAAGGTGCAGGAATGGAAAAGTGATGATTTTTAATTAACATGACAAGTCAATAGCATGAGCAGCCCTCTCTGCTGCATAGGTCACCCTGTTTGTGAGGTACTTCTGCCTTCCCTAAGGGACATATGCTTTGAGTAAGATTCTTTTGTTTATGGAAAATACTTTCCGTTTGACTTAGTGGAGGCTTGGTACCACCCTATCTACTTCACCATTTTGTCCATTTTTCTGTTGAGCAATGGCATGTGAATGTCTGGTAACGGAGGGTGGTATTCTTCCTCAAGCAGAGATGTGCCTACAAGGCTGGATTACCTTTGAAATATTTGAAATAAGTAATGTATTCAGATGTCGGAGTGGGAGAGTTCGGACCCGGAGTAACGATGTAACCTCGATGCGAGTATGATCGTTCTCCTTTATTTCAGACAATTACAAGGCTTATATAGACAATCAGCAGAGCACGTGGTAGCAATATCTATATGATTGGTTCATTACATGTGTTCACGCGCTTAAGACAGTTATATGATTGGTACAGGGTTGCTGTTCACGCGAAGAGGTTCATTAGCACATTCCGGACTTAGTTGTTGTCTCTTATGTTGTTTGCCAAGTAGTCCGTTGCTGTTCAAGGTCAGTTTATAGTATCCTCTGTGCTTCTTGATACACTAAAAGCAGGATTGCTCGCACTGAAAAGATCACGTCCCTTCTCACTTAGCCATCCTTCCACATTCAGCTAGCAAAGGTCAGCTGCACAAAGTGAAAACGCACTGGAGTCAGTCACAAGGAGAATGACAGGGCTCAATAAAAATAAGAGATGTGGCAAGTTGTGGAAACTAAACTGAGTAACTAGCTTAAGCCCCAGTTTTGCAAGCCGTTTTGCTTAGGCTGATGTTTCTAAAGGAGAACTGTATTGATTTTTATTCAGCAGTCTGCCTGCATAGAACTGCTTGAAATCTGAAGGCCTGTGTGATTTTCATGCTGTAACACATAAGAACATATGCTTATATAAATGCTGACTAGTGTTTTAAAAATAGCTTAAACATAATATTTCATCTTAGTTTTTTTAATTCTCTTCCAGAGTTCTTGTCTCAGCTTTTCAAGACTGAGGGATATGAGCAAGTGGTCAATGAATATGTGCAGCGAGAAACTGTGAATAGGAAAGAAGACTTGCGCGTTCCAAGAGTTTTTCTTCAAAGCAAATTTCAAAAGCCTTTCAGTAAGACATAAGTTCTTGCTGATTAGCAACAGCATTGCTTGTTTGAAATGGAAGCTAGCACATAGTTTTTCCTTGTGTGTGCTCATCTTTCTGGTAAACAAGAAATGACCGCATACAGTACCTCTTGTTGGTTTTCATCCTCAGATACAAAATATGAATGCTATTTCTAATTCAAATTTAAGATGGTTTAGTGATGCAGGCAACCTGTTGAGTATCTGTATGCTTCTAAAGTAAATCCTGTGCAGCATTGCTGGATGATCAGGTAAAGCACACTAAATATAGCTAATTTTAAGCACTAGTTTTCATTAGTTGTTATCATCAATGTTATTTCCATTTTTATTAAAAACTATTTTTAAATAAGTATCCTGTGTTTCCTATCACTTATGGGTTTTGTGACCTGTTAAAGTTACAGTATTTCATCTGCTTTCAGTACTTGTAAGACTTCTGAGTATAATTTCTTAGATACAGGAATGAAACACACTCAGTGAGTGGTATAATGTAAGCTGCTTTGGTATTTTAATAATGGTATCTTTTTAATGTGCACAGCATTTAGACATGTAAACAAATGTTTATATTCTAAATAAGATCCTAATTTATCTGATTTCATGCTTGAAGAAAGTTGTTTGAGGATCAGATTGTCTTTATCCCTAATTAATTTCAGACGTTCTTTGTTTGATGAGCAGAAATAGTTGAGGTTTTGAAAGTCAGTTTCCCATTTGGAACTGAAATCAGTGAGTCAGAAGTACTTTCTTTTCTATCAAGTGTAGTCAGCTGCTTTTTTCCTGAGCAGAGGTCTTAATTCTTTTCCATCACTCTCAGGAAAGGTGTTGGTCTTTGCTGTTCCTATCACCAAAAGCCACTGTATTAATGCTGTGGCTTATAGCCAGCCACAGCCTTGACTGCTTGAAGGAACTTCATCCTTTCCCTTCAACAGCCCTGGTGCTTTGCAATGCAGAACCTCTTCTTTGTTCTTGGATGATATAATCTCAAAAACATGCCTGGAACTTTAACCTGCATTTTGAACAGCTGCTCTGGAGCGGAGGAAGCTCAGAAGTATCTGGTGACTTTTGCAATGGGCTGTGCTGACCTTGTGTAATGTACATAAGTTGCAACAAGGGAAATTCCAATGAAATACTAGGATTTTTTTATTTTTTTGTGTGTAAGGGGAGGTCAGACACTGGGACAGGGTCCAGAGAAGTTGTGGAACCTCAGTCCTTGGAAATACTCGGAAATGGACTGGGCAAGGCCTTGTGCAACCTGTGGCTTTACTTGAGGGCGGCCCTATATTCTGAGTAGGGATTTCATCTCTTGCAGTATATATTAGTATGTGATTGAGTCAGGCTGTTGTTCCACTGGACGTGTGGGTTGCTAGGTGACCCATTCATACACATCTGATGTGGACCAGAGGTGAATATTTGCCTCTGTTTATGACAAACTAAAATGTGATAATGATTTTTTTTTTTCCCAGCACTCTTAACACTGGCTGTGTGTGCATGGAGGGAAAGAAGTAATAACTTTTCCAGCATAAAACCTAATGTTACAAAGCTAACCAGTCAGAATTTTTTGAGCAAATTGGAGCTGCCAGAGGTCTTATTCAATTGATATGTTTATAAATAAATTTGCAGCAGATCATTGCTTTGCATCAGGGCACCACAGCTTTTTTTGGTCTGACACCATGAGCCCCAAAGCTGGATTTATTGTGTCATCAAACTTTGGCTTCAGAGGAAAAAGAGATTAAACCACACAATTCTCCTAACGACTCTTTGAGGAGGGTTATTACATGACATCTCCCTTTTTTATGGAGAGTATCATCCTGGGGATTTATGCATTGCTGACCCCTGCTGCGCAACCCATTAGCACTTTCTGCCATGCTAGTAATAAATATCTAGTAACATTTATAGTAAATGAAAAAATATGTTAAAAAGGGTATAACAATGATAGCATTATTATAATCAGAGCAATCATCATTTTGTGGCATCCCTCAGCAAACGTTCGCCTTTAGTACAGCAGTTCTGCAATGACTGCATGTAGTCTGAGCCCTGTTGATTTTTAGTGGGGTTTGAACCCTGTAACACCAAGTGCCTTACAAGACTGAAACGTTTGGTCCTTTTGGAGTATACAGCACATAGATGAGACTGAAGGATTGCCTTGTGTGGCTCCTCATTACTTTGACATATGATTGTCAGCATATGCAAAGGCAAGTGCACTGAAGTGAGCATCCCAAAAAGGAAATGCAAAGTATTAAAACTATTAATTGGAAGGTTTGAGTCAACCCAACAGGCTTAGCTGCATGCAGACAGCCATTGACTTCCTTTTTACACTGGACCAACTATTGCCTGAACAATAATACACTTTTTTTGTGGCTGTAGCTTCAGTGTTTCTGTGTGTTTCTGCTTGAGGAACTACTGTCACTTTTTGTGTAGCAAAGCATTAAATGGAGAGTAGTAGTTCTAATTTTTTTGTTTCTCATTCAGTCTCATTTCCAGTCAGACCTGGAAAATAAAGTAGCATGCATTAGCGCCCCTGCCAGAAAGGCCTTCAGCTATAGTTGTCATAAAGCAGAGATTATTTTGAGATGAATGGTCAGAAAGCTTTGTTTGGTCTCTATGCCTCTGCTTCTGTGAACTCTAAATCATTGCAAGTTTTTGTAACTGTGGTAAAGTTTGAGGAAGTTGAGTCAGCTTTAAGAAATCCTTGCCTCATCATGTGAGACACAATAAATGACGGGGTGCATGTTGCTGTTGTAGTGCTGAGTAAAGTGGATATACTCTCCCCCAACCCTTTAGCCTTTCCAAGCTCATGTAAGCTCACCAGGGGTAGCACATGCCAAGAATACCTGTACCTAGTACACTTACTTGAAGAACTGTCCTTAGGGAGATGTGGTAATTGGGGTAAATAGTGTCAAAAGGACTTGGAAAAAATATACATTCACTGAATTGTGCTCACCTTGCACAAACAAGCTAGTATGCCTTGACTGTAATAAATGTCTTGATTGTTCTTTAATTTGAGTTGTCTTCAATTAATGGAGGCTGCTGAGACTGACTCAATTGTCTGTAGAAGACCTTCCTTTTGTTTGCCTTAAGCTGAACTAGCTGCTCTGTCTGGCAAGCATAAGTATAAATAGTAAGTTACTTCATGCCATCACCTTGTTCTGAGCAGTATTTAGAATAGAAGTAAATTGTTACTGAAGTAGTAGGACTAAGAAAACCCAATTTATTTATTTTTAATTTTTTTTTTATAGTTTGGTGCGCTGTGATTACCTTCTCTGATGTTGAATAAAATACGAACTCTGGTTAAAGCTTTTCCTGCAGTTAGGGAATCCTAAATGTCACTTTCCAGTGTGGGATTCTCTGATGTCTCCTACTGGAATTAGACAGCGTATATTAGGGGATCGTGTTAATGGGGCAGTGCGTCAGTGAGGACATTAGTAAGTGGTTTTATTGGCTTTTTTCATGAAATTTACAGAAATATAGTGTCTTTGAGTCTTCTGACATTTCATGTCCTTTACTGTTCTGTCAAATTTGGTTGATACTGTCCAATGTGTTTGACAACAGGCTAAGACTAGACAGAAATCCACACAGGTATTGTGCACGTACTGTATGCATGGGTAAACTTTCTTTCCTTAGGAATATGGGCTACTGAGAAAAATCCATTTGAACTTCTAAGTAGTGGTATCACAGCAGGTTTTGTGTGGTTCATTTGATAGCTAAAAGGCTATTTCTGCGCATCTTTCAGGTACCTAAAGGTTCCTTGGGTTCCAAAGGCATAATATATCAGCAGTTAATACAACACTATCCCCATGGCTGGTTGTGCATCATTTCTATGAAATAAAGTGCTACAAAAGTGGGACCTGAAACTCTAGCATGTGTAAGCATTAACAGCCAACTGTAAAATATACAGCCTTCGTCTCACAGGAGGAAACTGGTATATGAAATCTGAAAGGTCATTTATAGGCCTAACTGATGTTGGGTTTTTTTTTTCTTGATTTGTTGTACAGTTTATACATCTGAATATATTGAGAGAGACAAATTACCAGTTAGGAAGTATTTTACTGCAAGAGTTATTTGAAAGAGAAAGGATATCAGTGTTGAGCATCAGTATGTGAAGGAAAAAAGGTAAGATTATGTTTAAGGTTCTAGGGAACTCTGGGAAGCAGAGTTTTATACTGGAAAGACAGGATGAAGATACAGTTAATGAAAATAGGTAAGTCTTTGTTTATGGATTTTTACCTCCCATAGTGTAGCTATGATGAATTTTTCACTGGTTATGCTTGTTATTATTAGGAAAGATTGTGAGCCATTTCAAACATTTGGGAGCAAACATTTACTAGGTATACATTCTGCAAAAACATCTGGCCCTTGGGTGCAGTAGGTTCAGGATATGAGCGTGTTTGCGCTCTGTATTTGTAATGTGAGTTCATTTATTAGAACAAAGGCAGATGGTGAGCCTGTACTGTGGAGAGGCACACAGAGGCATTGCTTGCAAAGATAAAAGCTGTTAGCCAGGTAAGATGTTCCATTAGAGAACTCTTTTCACTCCCACTTCCCAGGCTGCTGTGCACCATTTTTTGTGTTTGCAGCAGGGAGAAAATACTGCTGCTGTGAAATCAGGGAAGACAACAGCACAAGGAAAAGAGTGTGTGATTTTTTTTTTTTTTTCCAAACGACTAATGATTTTGTGTACCTCTACTTAAATGATCATGGGTTGGGAACATTTATCCCCTTTTCCAGCAAGTCTGGTCTCATCCTTGGAAAACTAAGTCGCTTTTGAAGGTCTTTGCCAAAGACACAGGTGTAATCAATGCATCCTTGTAGAATATGTGAAGTGAAAGATCTGGAAAGGCAGCTGTGTGACTAAAAATATAAATCCGGATTTGTTTTTCTCCGTTGACTTGTAAAAAGCTTTGTACTTCACTGTCACTTCCGTGCTTTTTCAGAGTTCCCACTCTGGGGCGTCTGTGCTGTCTTATCCCTGTTTAAGTTAGATGTGCCCTATCAACTCCAGCTCAGGTTTCCAATGCCTGTAGTATCCAGAGAACTTAGAACGGGAATAACTGAGGGTAGTTGTAGGGAAAAGTCAGAGAGTAGACAAGTCACAGCCTGCCTACTGTCTAGGCTCCACTCAGTATTTTTCTACAGTCAACTTCTCTGGACCCTTGGATTTCTGTAGTAGATTTGAAATAGTAGAGAAGCTGCTCTTCAATGGAGTAATGATATCTTCATGCATATGGGATTGTTGTGCATCTGAAATCTAAGGATTTTGATGTACTTTTTTTCCAATTTTGGCTTCAAGCTTTTGTGTGAAAGATGACATTTAATTGGAATTTTTGTCATCTAATAGAAGCCCTTTTCTTTTAAATGTACCAGACCTGTTGCTGTGATGCTAAAACCAGTGTTCAAAAGCAGGATGGAAGGGGATGGAGGGAAGGAAAGGAGAGTTGTTTTCTGCAGAAATACAGTAAATGTTCTGTTCTGCTCATTTTATTAGTAAAGCAAATTTCATAGGAACACAAAAATACTTTGAAGAAGCCACAAAATCATTACCACCATTTTTTTCTGAATTACTTTCAAAGTTCTGAAACCTGAAATCCTGTACAACATCTTAGACTTAGCAGTGACCAGCTGGCTGAAGTACCTAAACACACATTTCACACTCAGCATTTGAGGATGCTCTGTAATGTCCTTTAGGACCTGGCCCCAGGGAACATCATGTTTGCCACCTCTTGTCTGGATGAATGTGAATGACTTATTGGAAGTTTAATATGCAGATATTCTAGACTCTCCACTTGATACAGTAGTGTACCTTCTGCCCCACAGTGTATGCCACCACTGTAAGTCTTTTGTTGGCTTTGGCTCAGCTTCCAGTAACAGTTTCAGGCTTTGATTTTGGTTTTGAAAGCGGCTAATAAATTAAGGATCAGCAACCATCTGTATATTCTTGATCTGCACTTGGCTGGGACATGATGGCCAAGAGAAAGCCTGTTAGAAATAAGAATAAAACTCAGAAGAGTGAAGAACCTACTTTGAAGTAAACTGAAACAATCAAGCTGATACAGAGCCAGAAAGTATTTTAGAAATACTGAAAAATCTTCCTCTTACAAACATACTTTCCTCTATACAAAATATTAGCCTGCCCTTTTACTCAAGGGACCCTTTCCAAGCCACTAAATAAAGGATTGGAAAAAAAAGAGCATAACTGAACCTTAAAGGAAAATAAAATACCACAAACAGACTCTACAACATGAGCTACATTTGTCTCTTAAAGTAGGGCAGTGTCATTCTCAAAAGCCCACTGAAGGCAGGAAAGCTTGTCAACTGGTACTGGTACTGAGAGCTTTTACCTTGATTCCATAATGCACAGTTTTTACTTCATTCATACAAACAACTTCTTATGGGAACTCTGTCTGATTTGGTCACCAGTAACAGATCAGTGAGATAGAGTGATTTTGTAGTTATAACAGATCTTAAGATGTACTAGTACTTCTGTAAAAGAAAGGCTTCTTGTGAATGACTGAGGAATTGAAGGAGCAAGACTGCTTTGTCAATGCTAGCAGCAACATGGTTTGTTCATGTGCCAGGCTAGCCTGTTGTTTGGCAGGAAATGCAATGTCAGGCAGCATTCTGTAGTACTGCAATAAAAATCCAAAGATTAATATCCTTTAAAAAAAAAAAAAAAAAAACAGCTTTCAGAAACTTAGAGAGAGGAGCTAGAATGTGCCTGGCATGCTCAAAAAGCCTGGCACATAAAACTGCAGCTGCAACAGTGGCGTTATTTGTTTTTAAATACCAAACAAAAAATTTGAAGATGTGCAATGCCAGACTTTGCTTCTGGGACACTCAAATGGTTTTGGAGCACAGGTAGCAATCGTATAACTGTCTGTTACTGTGATGATACAGTTTTGTTTCATGTACTCTTGTAGAGAGCTGGAAATATGTTACTGTTGACTACGGTCATAAATATGAGTAAAGTATGAGTCATAAATATGAGTAAAGTATGTGAAATTTGCTTTTGTGGCTTGATTTGACATTTCCTGGAGCCTTTAACATCGTATATCCTTACTTGAGCTAAGTTTTTATTGCTCTTGGTTTTTATGGTGAATGTGCTGAATATTACAGGAGGTGGAAAGAAATATAAAGTGCTGAAGCAGTAGATTGTACAGGACTACAGGAAAGTCTCTGAAGCCAGGGTGAATGGAGCCCAAATGTCAAGTTTAAGATATGACATCTTCCAAAGAGGATTCTTATGAACAAATCCCTTTAAAAATGTTCACTGCATGCTTGTGGCAATATCTGGAGACCCATGAATGGGACAGCATTGTTCTGGGTGCTGTAGACACAGAGAGTAAGAGACAATCCCTGTCCTAGAAATTGTAAGCATTCAATTATGCAAGATGGGTAAGAATAGGAAGAAAGGACATTATCCGGTTTGTGACAAGACATAGAGATTGATATTCTCCCTAGTTCAAATTTAAATTACTGTGAAAACAGGACTGAAGAAATTGTTTCCCATATCTTGGTTCAGAACCTAAGTAACAAGCCATCTTGCTGCAGAGCAGATCCTCTGTTAATGAGAGATACTAGCTCTGATGAAGAAAAACATGGTTCCTGAATGTCTTGTCACTGCAATTTGAAAGACAGGCGTACCATTCCCAACCCTGATGTTGGTTTCCTGGGTGATTTCAAGCCTTGTCTCTCACTTCCTGCCCGGTAGGGAGGAGAGAATGAGCTTGGAGTGAAAAAAGGTACATAGGAAACCAGTAGCTGCTTTCAGTGTAAGTTCTAAGTCTTCCTATTTTTTCCTCCTGCTACAACTATCAAGTTTTTCAAAGTCTAGCAGATGAAGAGGTAACCACAATTCATCCTTGAAAAAGAAAGGATTGGGTAAAGGGACGACACCAGAAAGTACTTTCCCAGATTGGAAATGGACATGGTAAAAGGCTGTCCTCCTTCTATCAAAGTCAATAGGAAAACTTCATCTGACTTCCTTGAGAGCTGTTGCAACTCCTAGGTGGCAAAAGCAATCACACTTTAGGATGGGAGATGTATTGCATCCCTCCCCTTGCTGACCCTTGATGTTGGGAAAAGAGGATCCACTGATACAGTCCATCCTGATCATAAAAACTGATGAAGTAGGTACTCAAAATCCATGAGATTGGGGGGTGGGGAGAGAAAAAGATATAAAAGTGCCTTGATGAAGGATACAAAAAAATATTTTTGTTTTAAACAAAAGTGTTCCAGTTACAATTGCATGGTACCAGGAGCAGACACTATAATAAAAATGTTAGTAAGTTACGAGAAGTGGCAGTGCTGTTCTTCCCCTGATCTCTCCTGTCTTTTGCTGCCCTTTGCCTGATCTCTCCTGTCTTTCCAGTTTGTTCCTGGTCAGAACACAGCAAATCCAACCCTCGTGGAGTCTGTAGGGGGGTTGGAGGGTTAGTGATCCCTGTGTTTGGCAGCCTGCTGGATTTATAGCATAAGTCCCTTTATATTCGATAATTTTAGTGCAGCCTTTTCTTCCACTGCTGTTTGAAGCCCAAGTGCAGAAGAAACATAGTTTTTGAAAAAGAAACTGACCTAAAAAAGGAAGGAGAGTTTGTCTGTCAGTGTAGGTTAGCAAAGTCTGTGGCTGACATGATGTGTATTTCTTGAGTAAGGGTAACATTAGGTATTGTTTGCAATGCAGTGAAAAAGGAATCGCTTCTGTTATCGTCAGCTGTACTGTAAAATAACTTTCTTCTCTCTAGACTGTCTCTACTTTGTCAAGCTCTTATCTGCCTGGTTGGAGGCTTAGTCTCGTATTTTATGCGTAGATGTGGAGCTCTTATCATGAAGTTACTTATTTGTGCAAAAATTGGATTTTTTTCCTCTACCCTGCTTCATAGGTACAGTTTGACTAAAAAGGGTGAAGGAAGGGTGGTTGGGATTTTGTTCACAAGGTGGCACTAGCCACTAACCAGTGCTACCTTCCTTTTAACCCTAGCACTGAATTGTCTAAATCTTTAACACAGGGGTAGGAAGAGCTGGTAATGATTAACTATAGACAAGACAGCTAGTCTTTTCTTATATGCAGTTAAGTCATCTTTTTGTCTACTTAAATAGCTCTTGGATCTTGAAGAAAGAAAACGATTTTTTACAAGAAAATATAGTTGCGTCTTGTTATTTAGAGGGAATGTTCTTAGCACAATGTGAGGGAGAGTAAGGTGAAATACGAGAGGGAGAGTAAGGTGCTGTTAATGGCAGCAGGGATTCTAATTGCCTCTACCCATGAGGCAATAATTTGTTGCATTGACAACTTGTCTTTGTTTCTGTTTAATTTGAGTCCCACTAAACTGTTACCTTAGAAACTACAGTGACTTAAGATACAGATTTCAAAATGCAGTACCTTAATACAGTATTTTTTTTAACTCCTCAAAAATATTAGACAAATTGCTGTTTGTATGAACTGCTCCTGTTTTCTTTCAATTTCTTTTGTTTTATAGATGAGCTGCTCTCCAGTTGAGCAGCCGTTCAAGCAGAGCTACATAAGACGCACATGACCAGAGAGGCTGTCTCTCTCATTAATTACTGTGTGAACTCGTCTGTAGTTTAGTTTGCCATTTTACAGTTTCTCCTACTCTAGTAATCCCCCTTTTGTCTCCAGCAAGCCCTCCTCATTTCAAGGGAAAGAGTAAGAATAGAATAAAATTACATTTACATCTTGCTGGCTTTGTATCTCGCTTTAAACATTGTGTGTTTAGTATAATCCGTTACCAGGCAGCACTAATAAGCTACATATAAAACTGCTTCAACTGCATTTTATGCAACAGTAATTCTTTTGGATATTAAATATTTGAATTAGTGTAAGTGCTAATTATCTGCCAGTGCAGAAACCAATTTGTAAAAATGCAGGTCCTCTCCTTGCCTTTCTTACACTTTCCTTTCTCTTCCTTTAGGACTAGCTTATCCTTGCTTTTTGCACAAGTGGGTGGGACCCGTCAACCCCAAAATAAGGATCTCCATGGAAAGGCTTCTTGGAGTGAAACCTGTCACCAAGCAAAGCACAGAGGCTGTATCCTAGATGCTTCCTTCCCAGCAACTGGATGATAGGCAGAAATGGGGCAGACTAAGAGCTGCTTTTTCCTAATTCCCAGGACAGTGGTGAGTGGGACTAACTGATGTGTTCAGCCCAGAAGTATCTTTTCCCACAGGCAGCCTTTTCAAGCACAGTTCTTTTCTGCCCCCTCTCCAAGCAGTATGCCTATCTCTTAAGTCGTCTTATGGGCTTTCTTGCTCAGAGCCTTCTTATATATTACCAAGGGCCTGATCCTACAAAATGCTGACTGACTTCCATGGAGGGATCACAGCATCCCACGGGTTCAGGTCTTGAGACATTTCAAGAAAACATTACTTTGGGCAATGAGCGGGAACTGCAATAAGGATTTACAAGTGACTATTAATAGTGTGGTGCTGGAGTCCTAGACATTGTATTATTCTTCCTTCGCAGTCCACCAAACTTGTCTGATTTCCACTGTGTAGAAGTAATATCTGGCCTACCATCTCCTCTCTAAATAGCCAGTGATCAAAAAGAAAATGCGTCATTGTCATGTGAACATCCATGTGTCTGTACAGGCTGAGAGAGCAGCAGACCCAGAAGCAAAACCAGCTGAAAGTGTACTGGTGAGTTGGGCAGGACAAGAGGTCTTCCCTTTCTGGTTAACACAGGCTGCTGAGGTGTCACAGAGCCATGGGACTGTGAAGTTTCCCCATTTAGGTCAGGATTGTGTTCAGCCTTGGCATCTCTTTTCAGTAGACACTGAAACAGCAGTGGAGCAGGGATGTTGAGCGATACCCTGCACTGTGGTGTTTCTGTTGGCAGGTTGGTCTGTGTCACTGCCTGCGGAGCCATGGCCACCTTGCAAGGGATAAGGATGAGACTGGATGCTTGCATTCTACAGTGCTTGCGCCAGGCCAGGTGCTCAGAGCCAACAGCCGTACAGCCTGCAAGAAGGGTACTAAAACTAGTATCTGCCCTTTGTTCAATAGGGTGGACCATCCTGGCACACACTTACTGAGGCTGCATCCGGTTCACAGCTAGAAACAACACCATAACACCAGCCTTCCTGCTCCTCACCCCTCCAGGACTCTTTAGCACCAGGCAGGATGGCAGAATGACTCGGACAAATTGTATCCTGGATGTGCAGTGCTTTGCTAGGCTCCCAGCCTCACGGCCCCTTCCTTTCTGCCACATTCCCAGTGTGAAACTGGGAACAAAAGGCATCCAGAGGCCTACAGAGTGGTCGCTCTCTCCTTTCTTCACAGAAGTTGAATGGAAGCACGACTGTTCTGTGTTGGAACTAATCGGTGGTCACAGCTGCCTCTGAGACTGTGCTGGAGCGTTGTACCCCTGAGAAACCATGGCACAAGCAGTTGGAATTGGATGCCATGCTATGCGGTGGCTCACGTTGTGCCAGGCTAAGCAATTAGGGCTTGTCCACTGAATAAAGCAGACTGTGGCCAGGCTTTTTGGCAGTGTATAACTATTGTATGGCAGATGGTACACGGAGTATAATGGACTAAGAAAATATTCTGAGTGGGGAAAATGTCACAGCTAAAAATGCCACCACAGCTGCCGTTCTCTGGAAAAGCAGAGGCCAACTGAAAAAGCCTTTTATGCAGACGGTGGGTACCAGCAAAAATGAAGACAGTCATGAGATGATTTTTTTTTTCTCACATTCTGAATCAGTCGATGTCTCTCAGGCTTTTGAGGCATGCTTCACCCTCCATGACATCAACCAAATACAGACAAGAGAGGAGGGTGGTTTTTTTTCTTTCAGTTTTAACATGGGAATACAGAATGCAAATGCAAACTGAGGCACCAGCTTTTCCATCAGGGGAGTTAACATAGTCCCTGATGAATTGCCATACGCTGACTGGGATCTGAGACAAAGCAATCAGAAAAACATATTACTAGAGAACACAAAACTGACCAGTTACATTGATCAATTGTAATTTGCAAAGCAGAGGAAAACACCCAGACCAGTTTCTGAAATTTACGAAGGCTGAAGAACTGTCCAATACTGTGGAGGTACTAGAAAATGAAAGCTATGGACTACAAGTAAGGAGATCTAATGCAGAAAGGCTTGCCAGAACTCAAAACTGAATTCTCAAGAAACAAAATGTGATGATGCAGAGACTCTGGTGAACATTGTGAGCCAAGACAATGCAGCATTTGAAAGAAGGATACAAGAACACCTGTGGGTTGCATTATTTGCTAGTGGCAACAGTGAGTATAGGTTGGACTGGAGGATAGTGAGCCTCAGGAAGGAAGGAAAAGTGGTTAATGCTGCAGCTGCAGCTGAAGCTATATAGACTAATCTCCCCTAAAGCAAATAGGATGTGTTAGCAATGAGTTAGCCAGTGGGGCACAAACTGAGATATAACATCAGAAACAGGAATGTCGACATTGAAACAGTGCCGATAAGGCTGAAGAGAAACAGATAAAGCCTAAGTGATGATGTTAAGAGGTACAATTGATAAATTGTGAGTGGGCACTATTACAGTTTGCTGGGGGGCTGGAGGGGGGAGGACAGTAATTGTAATGGGAATCTGGGACTTTCTTAGTTGTTGACCTCCTCACATGGATAGACCCATTAGAGAGGCAGGAGGAAAACAAAAATTATAAAAGAATTTGAGAGTGTGTTCACAGATAAGCAATATTTGTTACACAGCACCAAACGGAGATAGTCCAACTGTTCCATAATTCACACCCTTAGTAAAGTTCTCCTTGCCCTGAGGCTGAAGTCTGGGGAAAGACAGGCAGATTGATTACACTAGGAATCACAAAATCAATAGGGGAGCTAACAGAATGGATACTCATTTGCTCATTATTGTGGGAGAGGGCAAAACCCCAGAATCATCCACTTCATATATGAACGCAAAGAAATTTAATAAGCATTTAGAAAGGGAGCATTTTTCCACGACCTAGAAGAAAAATGCTTGAAGATGTCAAATATTTTTCTGAAGCTTAGTGCACCAGCAAAATTCCGAAAGATACTCTTATCCTAAAAAAAGCGCATGCATGTATTCAAGCCTCCTGCATTCCTGTGACACCATTTTATCAGGTTGTAGCTAAACTGTGGGACTCAGACCTGCATGCTGGCCCCCAAATGACTGAATATTGGGATAAGCTTATTTGTGCACCACTTCCCCTCCTCTCTCTTGAAGTCCTAGTTTTCATTAAAAAGGAGCATAGCTGTGCAGGCAGGGGGAGAGCCAGAAGGATCTCCGTGGGTCCTCCTGTGTGGCTGTATTATGGAGTATACTCATCCTGATAGCCTTAAGTTGCCGTTTGGGATTTCTTGGCACTTGAGGGATTTCACTGGAAAATGCGAAGGACAATAAATGGTAAGAGACGCAAAGGTTTATACAGAGAGCTGCTTTGGCAGCCTGAGTCACTGCATGGGTCTCCTTCTCTCACAGACAACTGTGAGATAGATATTTCATTAACTGACAGAAGCTCTGAATGATCAGGCCCATGTAGTGTGTGGATGTTTATGAGCACCGGCTGTGCATGGCTGGGAAGGGAAGCAGTGCTGCACCTTTTGGGAGGGTCCTCTGCAGAGTTCCATGTTGCATACAGGTGTGTGGTTGCAGACTGCACAAGGCAGACCTCTGTGTCTGCTTGGCCCAGGGTGATTTCTGAACCAGGAAATTAAGCCTATAAGCAAGTCACCTCCTATTGAGCCCTTTTCCCCTTTTTCTGTAATGTCCTTTCTAATTCTCCTTTTCTTCAGTAACTTGACTTGCCTGGCTTCTTTCTCCCTTCAGTGATACAAGCTACCATGTAACTAGCATTTGCCATTTGTACGTGATAAACGTTTCCTTCCTCCTCTAGTTTTACTGCCTTTAGACTGCAAAAGTTTGGGGGCAGGTTTGACTTGCTGTATGTTTATGTGGTACTTAGAACAGTGGAACCCAAATTTGGGCTGAAACTACGAGGATTTAGTCACCCCTGTTCTTGTTTATCATTTATAGAAGAGAAGCTCTACTGGCAAATGCTCTGGCAAAAGCACTGCTGCCTCCGTTGATCCCAGTTCCTACTGTGCCTCATTTGCAAAGAGGATGTGCTGGAGGAAATTGCTCTACACTCAACATGGGGTTAATTGCTCCTTATTATACCTTATTCAACATCTCTTTGTTTTTTCTTTTAATTTCTCCTTTTTCTATTAAGCACTAACAAAAATGTTGACAGTTCAGATTATTTTTCTTTTATGAGCAGTAACAGCCTTCTTTGGCTCCTTGTTACACTGACTAGTGAGTTCAAGCAGTTTCAAGTCACTCTTCACATACAGCTATGCAGAGCATGTCATCCAACCTCCTCCCTTCAGACATTTGTTCCCATCTCAGCAAGCTCTTAGGCTACTAAAGATCCTAAATTACATTAATTGGTCTGTGAGCCTACCTGTAATGCAGCCTGGTTTGTGAGCTGCACAGAAAAAGAGGACACCTCGTTCACTGTAAGCTTACGTTCTAATTTCTTTCAGCCAAGTGGTGCTGGCAGACATTTGTGCAAAGAAAGCACCTGTAGAGCCAGGACCAGTGCCTATTTCCCAATTTTGGGTCATGTTCCCTTCAGAAAGTAGGGGTGAGAGGAGGAGCCGCCCAGCTGAAGAGAAGTGAGAGATTTGAGGATGAGCTTCAGCTGTTTGGCAAAACAGAGGAGAAGCCTGTTTGAATTATTGGCTCCGGCATGTATGAGAAAAAGCACACAAGCTGGTGGGTTTCTGCTTTGGTTCCAAAAAACAAAAGTTGTGGGACCTTGTAACCACCAGAGAAGCCCGAGTAGAGCTAATTATTACCTAGAGAGTTGTGTCAGGTGAGGATCCTTACTATAACATGAACAGAGACAAAAGTCAACAGTGGTGCAAGACAACATAAGTGCTACTGCTAGCTGTGCTCTAAGCAGTTTGCTTTGTTCCGAAGAGTTACCTGGCCAGTGGGATTTACACTGGCCAGGTAACTCTTGCCTAGCTACCTTAAAGCTGGCTAGCAAATGGATGGTAGTGCCTTGCACACACAAAATCTGTTTGGAGAAACTTAAATAGCAGCTCCTCTTTCTTGAGACAGGGGAGGACTAAGCAGTAGAGAGCGATGGGGCAGGCTCACTAGCAGATACGTATTGCTGAGCTTGTATACCGAGACTAACTAGGGCTAAATGGCTGCCAACTGTGCTGCCCTGCAAAAATATGGACAAGGGAGAAAATGCTGGGTTAAGCAGCTCTGGAGGTATTTTGGCCACTCTTGCAGTCTGTTAAGGACATGAGAAAAGGACCAGAGGGAGGTAGGCTCTGGTTTTCCTTGAGGCTGGAGTTTCTTGGCTGTGTTTGCTTGTTTTCAGCTCTGTGTTTCTCTGTGCTCTCAGGCAGGAGTGTAGCTTGGGTGTCAGACTGGGCTAAGAGCTGCAGGCAGGGTGACTCCCCTCTTCTTGTTTTCCCAAGCATCTCTAGTTGGCTCAAGGCTCTTGGTATAACACCATACAGTAGCGTGAGGCTCAAACTCTTAGTCAGTATAAATAGGGAGGATTGCTCACTCGGCAAGACTTGCCTTTAGCTCTCAAGAAAGCTTTCATTGTCTTGCCCTGAATTCCTCAGGTCCCTAAAAATAAAAAAATGTTGTTCAGCTGGCCTTGAAGGGAACACACACAGTACAAGAAAGACAAAACCCCACTTTGGACACCATTAGAAGAGAAAATAAGCAAGGAGCATGGAAATAAGGTTTTGTGTGCAACCTCAGCTCTCTACTCTATGCTGTGTTCCCAATATGCAGCCCACTTTCATAGTTTTTCTTTTTTCTTGGAGTCCCGGTTCAGGCTGTTGTATTACAAACTCAGTTCCTGTTAGCAGAAGTGCAGTCTCAGTTCCCAGTCCTCTGAGTTACAGAGCTTGAAACAATGGCATAAATAAGATAGTAAGATCCCCCAAATGAGGCTGTACTGTAGATCTTATTTTAAGCCATTTTGTGGAGAGGAGGAGGATATTTGGCTATATTATGCAGAAGCTGCAGAATTCCCTTCCCCCACCCACAGTTCTTGTAGATGAAGAGGTGGGAAATGTACCATGTTACCTGGAGTTGATGGGGGAAACCTATTTAGGATTTCTTGATTTAAAAACTGCTGGATGCTTTGTATTTTAACAGAAATATTTCATGAAACTCTGCTGTGTTTCACATGCATCCCTCTTCAGTGCTTGTAGTTTTTAAAGGTGTCGTAGGTATAATGCACATAAAATATGTTCTGGATACTGCAGACAAAAATGCGTGCGTGTAATGACTGTTAGTATTTGCAGGATAGGAATCTAAGTCAGTAGGCGTGTTAGAAACACCTAGAAGAGAGATCTGGTCATCTGAGAAACCACACAGAACTGCAGACTCGAAAGCAAGCTGTGTGGCAGATAAAAGCAATCTGTCTTTTGAACTTCTCGCTGACTTTTTATTGCTTGTCAGTCTATATGTAAAACAGCTATGAGACCCTTTTAATACATCTTTTGGAAGGAAGAGTAGTTTTAAAGCTCAAATTTTATTTCTTTCTCTGCATTTATTTTTCCCCTTCAGGGCATACAGGTGTTTCTTTGCTGTCTCTGTGCATGCTCATGTTGCAATCTTCCATTTCAGTGCTTGAGGCAGGGGTGGCAGCAGCAGCCTGGCTCTCGGTCAGGCTGTGGCAAGCACAGGAGGAGGTATCTGGCAGATCGTACACTTGTTCTCCACCTCTGTTTTGAAACAGGTGGTGGGATGGCTCTAGCCAACAGCCTTCCAGTTAGACCGTGTGGATTTGTGAAAGTATTTCAGTCTGCTTACTAAGTTATTCCAATGTAAAGAATTCTTGCAGTTCTAAGAATAAACTTTCTTTACATAGCTTAAAAAAAACCCTACTGTTCCTTTTCTACTTTTTTCAAACAGTTTCTCATTGTAAACTATAGAATACAGCTTTCTTAGAGAAGGCGTTTCTATTTTTCTACTGAGTAGAAGAATTAATGTTCTTTGTTGTGGAATCAGACTGTAAATATGTAACTCCTGAAAGCTTAAAGTTTATCTCTTGCATGAGAAAGCAAATTCAGGTCAGGAGTCCAAATTTCAAAGTTTTCTTCATGTACCTTTATCTCAAGGTTTTAAAGATCAGGATTGTGGAGAAGTAGGAGGATATGGACTAATAACATTTCAGAGGAGACTTCTGAGCTCTGAATTTGGCATATATCACCAATGTCCAAGTTCCTAAAGTTTTGCTTATTTTTAAGCTATTTATTTACTTTGTAGTCAAATTATCATAAAATTAGGAAACACATTAGCCGCACATCTGTTATCAGAGTGGTTCCATCAAAGCCTGATTACAGTAATTTTTAAAATCAGATCCTGTAAGTTAAGTCTGTAGTATCTGTTTTCATCAGGATAAAAAGCACCACTCTTTTTTGAAGAGGAATTGATCTGACTCTGCACACTTGGATACCAATTAGGAACAAATTCTCACTGTAAAAGCACAAGGAAGAGTGGGTGGAAGGTTGTACATCTCTTTAAAAAAGGAACTGAAATAATACCTTTTTTACAGTCACATTAATCTTACCCTATGAATCACAGAATATACAATATCTTGAACAGAGGCTTTTGGGTGTGGGGAAGGTGCACCTGAAAACAAGCCATGATTGATGAAAGCATGCTGTGCTGCTCTGCTCCAGCAATGAGATACTGTTAAGTGCTAGTGCAATGCATTTCTTATAGGTGAAGGCGTGATACAAAGAATTTTTATACCCATTTATGTATTTTTGGTAGAGAGCCTGTTTCCTCCCAAAACAGCTGCAGTTACTGTAACCCTGTGTAAATGTATCATTAGCTTAAAAGGAGCTTAGAATGATGTTGCTGTTTCCCATATGGTTGTAAGGTCAGATCCATCTTGTACATCCTGCATGAGACTTAGGTATTTGTGTCTCAGGCGTGCTCTGCTGTGTTGCCTTCATCTCCAGCCTTGTGTGTGACTGGGATGGAGGAGAGGTCGCAGTGTTATGGTGCAGCTAGGGTAGGTTTTGGAGCCAAGGGACCTCTTGCTAGAAGGTGATTTTCTATCAATAGCTTCCTACCGTGGCCCTTCCTCCATCCTGCAGTTGGGAGCCAGCCTTGTACCCTGCCATGTGATGCAACTGGTGAATCCTTGCATGTTGGACTGAAAGAAGATGGGAAAGGTCTTCACCTTTGTGCCCATGGGCTCAGACAGGCAAGCAAGCTATAGCGTGTGGGTGGCTCTGCAGCAATTGTCTGTGGGCATACTCCTGTCCTTGGGGAAACATGGGGGAATTTGAGCTAACTTTGCCATTCTTCTGGGTGTCTTTGTCTGTACAAAGAAGGTTGTACTACATTATATCATGATTTTTGCACGTAGGCAAGTCATGACTAAACCCCTTGCTTCTGTATCATAACATTGTCCCTGCTGCTGACAGTCCTTCTCCATAAGTGACCCGAAGGAGGTTACTCTGCACCCTCACCCTTTGGGGCTCTTCTGGCCTCCATCCCCCCCAGCTCTGGCATGTTGAACTGGCTCTTCAGCTGGGGAAGGGGCACAGCTCACTTGGAGCAGCAGAGCTGCAGTGGAGCTCTGCTAACGTATGTGAGTGGCAGATATGATCCATTGTTGTTAGTGTTCCCAGGGGGTGATATGCATCCAGATGCTGTTACGGTAGGCAGGGGATAAGAAGCCACAGTTTTATCCTTAATCTGTATTTTTGTAACGCTATGGTGGGGGCAAAAGGTGAAGAAGCATCTCGCCTCCTCTCACTTCTGCTGGTATTTACTCATGGATGTGACCAGCTGTCATTTTCTAGTTTGTGTGAAAAGTGACGCTTAATTTCCCTTCCCCCCCATTGCAACCTTGCCAATGTATTTGCTGCATGCAGATATAGATTTGTGTTCATTTCCCTAGCAGATGTCACAGTGATTCAGTGCAAAATCTGCTTGGGGACATGATTATAATTGAACTGTTCTCCAGGAAGGGGAGATGAATGTATTGGTATTTTCTGCTTCTGTTACAATACTAGAGCTTTGTATTTCAGATCCTTGATTCAGAGTTTTAACTTTCCATTTTGCACAAGAAGGAGGCAATGCGTGCAACTGTTTTAAACACTTCAGAAATTCTGTAGGACCAAATATAAATAACGAAAGTATCCGATCCTAAAAAATAACTTATTTATGATGAGACTCTGAACGTTCAGGCAGTGGCATATAGTGCAAGTTGCTATTTCTAAGGTGTTTTAGGCAAGGCTGGATGAGATGTACTGACATACCAATGTGAATTCAAAATGATGTTTCCTGCACATTACCTAAAGGTGTTTAGGAACTGACTTTATATTCACTGCCATTGTGAAGTGACAGTTGTTTGATATTTAGATGCAAGAAAGTGTCTATGAGTAGAATGTGAATACTACTGTTATTTAAAGTAAGGTTTAATTAAATGCAGGCTCCTATTACTCAGAATTTTACTGAGAATGCTTATCTCCTTTCTTTCACTTCTGCATCCAGTTTAAATGGAAAAATCATTCTCTGCTGAGGAAGTGGCTTGAGAAGGTTTGGCATTCTTGTAACGACAACCCAGGGGCACCGCTTCCCCCTTCAGAATACAAGTTAATTATATAGCTGCAGCAAAATAATACAGGAGCCAAATTTAAAAAGAATAAAAGGCAATTATTAGCTGCTCACATTGCTCACATTGCTGTTGCTATGCTATTGTTTGATAGCTGCATAATTGATGTGTGTGGCTGTGATATGCAATGTCTAGTTTGTGTGCACACTTGATGCCTATAAATTCTTTCAGGAGTTCCCAACTGCCTGCTATTTTCTGTTGTTACGAGTAGATGCTTACTTAGCAATGTATCTCCAGGTGGCTCTTGACCGAGCCTTCTCAGGGCTTGTCGAAATACCCCTCCTCTAATGAAGTTAATGTCAGTGGAGACTGCCACCTTCGATCATTCTGATATCCTTGGCACAAAGGAAATGCTGTTTCCTCCCTCTGGAGGATTAGGCAGCATTAAAGCTGCTCCGTCTGTGAAGATTAGCGCACTGCTGGGTGGTTGTTTTTTCTCCTCTTCCCCCCTTGAAGGAATTATTGCTCCAAAGGGGTGCCCACAAGGGGAGAGCTGTACTGCAGACCGCCTGACATCTGCTTTGTTCCTTTCACTCTCTCTGCAAAATGCCTGCATCTGAAAATCAATTTCATCTCCTGCTGTTTGGAGAGGGTGTTCCTGTGCTTGCATCCCACTGCGCATCCCCAGCGCTGTGCAACGGCAGTTGGAGGACCGATTGTGCCGCTGCAGCTATTGTTACACTAGGACTCCCTCCCAGTCCTGCTTGCTGGGACTGGGAAGCCATGTGGGTGCCAGACTGAGTTAGGGAACTTTTGTCCCTGTGTGTCATGACTGCATTTGCACTGTTGATGGTTTTCCCAATTTATTTGGGAAATCTCAGAGATAAGCCTTCTGCGTCCCCAGGGTGTTGAGCACACTGAACCCTTTCTCATGGTGGTGACCAAGGAGGCAGATCCATCTCCTTTTTGGTAGTCTTGCTCTTGAGAGATCTGCATGTTAAATGTATTCTCAGAATATTTTGCAATATGTGGATCCTTCTCCCAACAAGGGCTGGATGATCCTCACACACCTGTCAAACACAAAGCCCTTCACCTTCCTCCTTATCTGCATTTTGGCTGGTGACCACGCTGATTTCCTGACCCATTCAGTCCATTCACTGAAACAGTCCTGGCGATAGATCACCGAGGCATCCTTTCCTTTCCTAGACACAGTGCCTGAACACCTCTTTTTTACAGAAAGCAATGTGAAAAGTTTAGAGAAATGAAGGTACCCTTTCAGATCAAATTTCGGACATGGAAAATCCCACTGTTTTACCCAGAACCTGCCCCAGGTATTCGTCATGCCTACCGTTTCCAGGGTATTGAGATACTTTGCATCACGGGAGAGTTGCTTGTGCCTTGGCAGCTTGTCAGAAGTGCGTGTGCAGGGGTGTATGTATGGCTTCTGGTGCTAACAGATCACCTGCAAGGAGTTACCCTGTGGGAGGGTAGGAAATGAAAAGATGGGAAGAAATTGGAGGAAAGGCCAAAGGAGCGAAAAGGAAGGCTAAGGGGTCACATTTTAGATCAGAGGAACAGAGTCCCCAGGGTGGAGTGATTTGTGTTCATCTGCATGTTAATGAAGGACAATCTGTCAGGCTCCCCGTGGTCGTCTTGGGCAGGATTTTCGGAAGGGCTGAAACGTGCTCCCTCGTCTCTTCCTGTTGTTGTGGAGCTTGCTGCTGGGATAGGCACTACCTGCTATAGCTGGGAAATGGCCTGCCTGCACATTGGAGCTGGAAAAGTGCTGTTCTGATATAGTCACTGGCTGAGAATAAAGGAATTGTCACCTTACCTCCTTGTGTCAATGGAACAAGGAAAACAAAACGATGAGTCGCCTTTTGGGATGAAAGGGAGCAGGTTTTTAATCCAGTTACCTGGCACATAGCAATCCTATGTACCCCCCACTCTGGAGGTCTAGAGGGCATCTCAAACAAAAAAAAAAAAAAAAGGAGAAAAGTGGGTTGCAGGGACTCCCAAGGCAAAATGCTTCACTTCTGCCCCTATGAACTCTTTTCAGTGGGACTGTAAAACTGCCTTCATATTGGAGAGATTTCAGTGGAGAAGAATTTGCAGCACCATATTTTAGTCTTTCCTAGGGTTAAGCATGTTTTCTGTGGCAAAAGACACTTGTCTGGTCTGGGGAGGATCAGCATACTCCAGACGGTACTGCAAAAATTCTCCAGTCTCTGCAAGAGGCAAGCAAACATGACCCCAAAGTGGGAGTTGAAATGATGTCGCTGCATCATTTGGACAAACACTGGTGTTGAACCATAGCTAATGGCAAGTGCTATGGAACAGTTTATATATGAAAAAAAGAAATCTGTTTTTGAAAGAATTTATTACCATAGCAAGAATTACTTTTTTAGTTATGTAACTTGTGCTATGGAAATCTTAGTGAGGTTTTTTTAAGGACTATGCAGTAGGGCATGGCTCCTAAATAGGTAATTCTAGTTCAAAATGAGAAAGGGCATTTTGCAGGACTAGAGGAATAGAGCAAGGATGAAGCATGCCAAAAAGGAGAGTCCAGAAGAGAGGTTAAACTAAAATTAAAAAAAGTGACTCTAGGGGTCTGCTTTAGAATTTTGCTGTAAGATTCTTACGTGCCTTTTTGCAGTCATTTGGCCTCTTTATATCTTCATGGCTTTGCCTGAAACGTAGATATAACAATAATACTAGTACAGGTCTTCTCTCAAGTCTCTTACCCAAAGCTACTTCTGTTGGCATTCTCTGGTACAGCACTTGCTTTTACCATACGGGAGAGACCATAGCTAGCCTGGCCTTGGGAACAGATTTTTGCTGGTATATTGAATTAATATTTTTAAGCCTACATTTGGAACGTGTCTGCACCTGCTGGTGAAAGAGAAAAATCTGAAGCAGTTCAGCTAATAGTGAGACCAGAAGGATGTGGTGCAGGTATCTGTAATCTGGTAGCTTTAAAGGTTTGGTTTTGTGCCTTCAGAGCTCTTCAGTTGATGGAGATCTGAACCATTCAGTGTCACAAAACCCTGAACACCGTTTCCCCCCACTGCTCCTGCATATCTGTGCTGTACTTTCCAGACATAATGTCAATTTGTAGAAACTGTAAGGATATTCCCTAATCCTCAGAAATCCCCAAAGCAGTGGGCAGTTTTGCTTTCATTTTTTTTTCAGAACCTACACTGTGTCTTCTCACTGCTGCCTCTGTTCCTCCCTAGGTCCCTCAGGCAGCCCCAACAGCCTCTGCTTTATGCCTCTTGTCTGGGTGGCTGAGGGACCTGTGGAGAAGAGCTGATGAAGTGTGGGATGGGTGAAGGTCAGCCTGAGGATCGATGCCTAGTCTGGGCTGCAATGCTGAGAGAGCACTACGGAGACTGTGTTTTGGTGGTGGAAAGTTGGGGTGTGGGGAAGTGAATGAGATGAGGACAACAGAGAAATGAGAGGAAAATTTTCTGCTGCTGAGGGTGAACGGCAAATTCCACTTCTAGGAGAGCAATTTCTAGGACATAAAGAAAGGAAAAAGAGAAATGAAGGACAAAGACAAGTTAAGGAAGGAGGGAAGCAATGGGTTAAATGATACTTGAGATAGTAGAAATAAGGGGAAGGTATTAAGACTGTGGAAAAAAAGAGGCTGAGCTTGGATGCTGAGGGAAAAGTAGAGATGACAGAGTTGAGGAGTGGGGAGCGGAGGTGAGAGAGAGAGCCTGTTATCTGCATTGCAATCCAAAAGTGTTTCTTCAGCTCTTGGAGATGTGAGGCACTTGGTCAGATACTGCTGGCAGCACGGTTGTGGCAGCGAGGCTTCAAAACCTGCCCTGTGTGACTGACTTTGGATCGGTTTCACAGCCTTGGTGCTGCTCTGGGCTGCTGTTGGGCACCAAGGTGGAAATGCAGGGATGTGGCTCTGCAGCGGCATGCCCCTGCGGGTTGTGGCATGGGAGAAGGCAGGAGAGGGAATACAGATAATCACTACTTCTTATCCTGATATATAAAGTTTGGTGCTAAAACAGATTCTACTTCACTCCTACACACAATGTGCTCAGTCGCTTGATTTTTATGTAACGGGAAGCACTGAAGAGTATGATTCTGCCAGGCAGTGGGTGGCGGGCAGAAAATCTTGCTATTAATGGTAGGAGAGGGGGTAAAGGGGCTTTGTACACAGGAAGCATTTCACTTTTACAAAGCTGAGACAGATTTTTTTTATTTTAATATTTTAAAGGCTTTTGGATTTCCATACATATCTGGAAGGAGACACTTGAAGTGTGGATGCTTAGGATCTTGGAGGCATCAAACTCAAATTCATTAAACTGACATTTTTTTTCTGTATCTAGATACTCGATAAGATCTTATTTTCTGGCACAAGGTAAATTAAGGTATAATGGGCCTGGAAAGGAAACTAAAGAGGAGGGTAGAAAAAACATTTCCTATTTCTCCTGTCACTGCTTATGGGTCAGCCAAATGTGGTTAGGAAGCAAAGAGACTGTGCAAAGACCTTTCTTAATACCTTGCTAATGAGGCTTGGCTGTGGAAGGGCCTGTCCTCATCTCTGGGCTTCCCAGCTGTTTCCCTCTTGGCTGCCGGTCTGCCTTCACAACTCAGAGGCAGGAGTTCCCCTCTGGTTGCCAGCCCCTGTCTTTTTTTTTTCTCTAGATATAGGCCAGGGTTCTGCCTTTTCTCTTTGCACTTGAGCTGGTCATGATCATAATGAGGTCCCAAATCTTTCTGTAGCTACCTGGTCTACTCAGCCCATTTTGAAAGCTCGTTTTGAATAGGTGTCTGTTTCCCTGATCCTCTGGGCCATCCTTGTACTTGAAATGTCTGTGCTGTTTCCCTCTATTTAATCAATTAGCACCTGTGAGAAATGGGATTCGTGCAGGAAACCAAAGGGAAGGCTTCCATGGATAGCTGATGCTTGAGGGAATGGTCTGAGATCCTCTGATGAAAGCTGTTTTGGAGGCTCAAGGTGTTAATGTTGTGTGCTCAGCAGCTTTAAATAGGATATGGGTGAATTTCCTATCTGGTAGCAAGATTACTAAGAAGCGAAGTCAGAGAGCTTTCAGCAGTCACCACGTTGCTTTTGCACAGAGCTGTGCTCTAGCCTGCGTGCGCGGGGTAGCTTTGTTCCGTAGGAGATGCCTCACTGGCAGCAGGAAGGTGCCCGTGAACAGTGTCACAAAGCACCTCTCGGGAACATTGCCTGTGACCGGGAGGCGTAAGGAGCCCCTTTCCTGGTGAGCTGGAAAATTACTCTGTGCTGAGTGCGTAGAGTAGCCATGCTGTGTGCGGGAAGGGTTGTGGAAGCTGCCACCTTTTGAGCAACCATTCGTGGCTCTCACTGAAGTGCACTGGACACATGAATACCCTGAACCAGACCCACAGGAGCTTCACTTTCTTGTTTGTCATTACATTTTCATAGTGCTGTGTTACAGGGACTCCTGCCTTCCTCCATTGGTGTAGCGCTTGGTATCGTGAGCAGTGTGGGCTGGTGGGAAGAGACCAGTGAGGGGATTTTATCCTTTAAATCTACCAGTGAGAAGCCTACTAATGTAGTTAAATAGCCACAAATATGGAATCAGTCTGAACATTAAGCAAACAAAGGACTGGAAAAATGAGATGTATTCTTGCACATGGCTAATGTTATTTGGGAATTAGAGGTAGTTCTTTAAATAAATGTTTTAAATGTGGTTTGCAGAGATGTCTAAGTATAAAGAATAAAAGATGAGGGTGGGTGTTTTTGTACTGAATAGCAATGATGTATCCGCACCACTGCAGAAGCATTACTGAATTGTCAGGCTGGGTAGAAGAGAATGGCACTTGCATCTCATTTTGGCTCTCATAAGGCAACACCTCTTGTCTAAGGCCTTATTTTGAGTGCAGACTAACACCTTTGCATTTGATCCTGCTCCTGTTGAAACTGATGGGAGACTACTTATCAAAGAAAGCAGACAGCAGGATTGGGAACCTGGGTGGATATATTCAGCTTAAAAGGGTGCAGCATAGGGTTTTTCCCTGTTCAAGTATCAAGCACTGTAAAAGGGATCTTCCTTATCGTTCAGCAGCAGATCTGAGGAAGGGTCTCATGTTATTCTGTTATTTCCTAAATCTGCAAAAGCAACACATGCTGTATTTTGGCCAGATAAGTAGCAGGACTGCTCTGCTCCTCTGCAGATCTAGTGTCGTTGTACTGATGGTTTCCAGTGGGAAATTCCACCCGCCACCCACTTTGCCAAAAGACAGCTTGGAGGAGGAGAAAATAAGTCCTGTGATGATGGCGGTTCTTTCCCAATGAAATAACAACAAGCAGGGAAATCCATCAAGCTGTCAGTCATGCATTTTTTATATATATATAGTATAGTATATGTGAGTGTGTATATATATATATATATAAACTATATTGCACTCACACTATCTCTATATAGCATCATCAATATCAAGCTTCAGAATAATAAAAGTAGCTCATGGGATATAAATGTATATCCAGTAGAAATTGGCCCAGCAGGTAATTTTGCTAATAATTCTTGTATTTAGTTTTTATGAAAGATATTAAGATTAGTGTTGCTAGAAAATAGATTGTACCTCTTTAAATAAGCCTCCTTTCTTTGTAGCCCTGTGAAGCCTAGAGGGTATTTTTAATCATCCTTAAATGGTGCTTGTTAAAAAGAAGTGAAATTAAAGGGTATTTTGGGATGTAGCTACATTCCTTGTAGGTGGGGAAATCTACAATTGTTTCTACCAGAGATGCTCAAGCTCTATTAATGTGTCTTTGTGTGCATCCTTTGTATGCAAGTTCATAAGGCGATAGCATCTTACAAACTGGTGTAAAAAAGATAATTGATTTTTAGCGCTTCCTCAAATGCAGAGCACAAGCATGCCACAACCATTGTGAGTGTGGAAGCGTGAAAATTTGCTTGAGAAATAAGCCAGAGGAAGTTTGCATTCTGACCACTTCTTAAGTGTTTAATACCCTGCATGTGCATCCAGGGAATTTAAAATCTTCCATAAATGCAGTGCATATCTTCAAAAAATGTGTGTGCTTAGCCTCTTATCAAAGATTAAGATAGAGAGGACCAGATCTTCAAATGTACTGTGACTGTGGGCGAAATCCTACTTAATGCTTAAAAATGTTTCGAATAAGTGCAATGTACTTCTGAAAACCAGGAAAGCATATGGCGTTTGAATGTTGACAGAGCAATGTCTTTGTTGCAGTTTGGAAGAGGGAGATGGTGGCTTTGTTTTTAAATGAGATGTTCCCTGAGCTAAACTAATTTCTGGTGTAACATTGCAAAAGTCAGAGTGATAAACTGGTCTTCAGGATTAATTCAGTTAAGAAATTACATGGAGGATTTTATGCCCGTAAATGTATTTTGGGGGCCATGTTTTACACACTTTTTTTTTTTCTCCTTAGAATTGGACTGTTTATACTTCTTCTGTTTGTTTGATGGTAAGTTATTTAAAACCAAATTGCAACAGTGCTTCAATATTTGAGGCCAATCAGAAGTTAGCCTCTAGCATCATAATCAATGAAAGCAGAAGAATTTTTCAGAGCAGAACTATTTCTCCAGTCCCCTTGAGGAGAGAGGCAGTATTCTGTAAGCTAGGCTCTGTCTCTCAGGCTGTTTTCTCCACAAAGGTTTCCATGAACTGCAAATGCGTCTTCAGTAATCAAATGTGCATTAATTAGTCCTGAACTCTGCTCAATATGCTATCAGTGTTCAAAAAGAGGAGCTACTTGTTTCCGAGGAAGGAAATGCAACTTTGATTTGTATTTTAGGCCCTTGCCTTTTGGGCAGAAGGAAGCTTTGAGGGCAAGTATGAGCAGAAATTTGAATGTAAGATGAGATTTGGGAAAAAACCCCAACCCTTCCTTAAAATCCATTCAGAATCCACCATTATCAAATACATGTAAAATTACACTATCCATTCACTTTGATTTCCCCCTCCCCCAAATTAACTTGTCATTAGTATGTTTCCCCAAGCGGTTCTTCACTGATGTATACTTCTTCCCAGCTGATCTTATTTAAAATGCAACTTCTAGTTCCCCAATGTCTATTCAGAGATGTAATACCTAATCTAGAAACCATCCTTCAGAACGAGGGAGAGAATTCCTCTCTGTACTCTTCCCTCAAAGTACAGACGTTTCCCTCTTTCCCCTGCCAAATGCTGCCGTACACTGAGGATTTCTGTGGGACCAAAAAATGAAGTTATCTAGCAACTTCCCCCAAAAGTAAGACGGTAGCAGTGCTCTTGGCCAGAGCATCAGCCTTGCCCAGGAGTTTCCATGCTCCAGGTTCTGGTGTTAAGGATAAGGCTTGTACCCCAAATGCCTGCTGTCATGTTGCAACACAGAGGTGTTGCCTGGTGCAATTAAATGGGTTGTTGAAGTAACATGGATCACGGCTCTTCCTGCACTGGTACTGCTCCTTGTGCTTTTTAGGTGAGTTGTACCCTCTCCAGCATAGCTTGTGTCAAGCTGCAGCCCAGCCTGGCGGGTCTGGGCTAATTCTCCGCTGCAGCCACTCTGGAATCCCATTAGTGAAAGAGCAAGCTGTTTCTTCCTGCCTTAACTTCACAGTGCTTTGTTCAGATATTGAATGCTTGGGACCAGGGTTTTGAAATATTGATAGAGGAGAAAGCACAGACTGTCTCGGTCAAGCCTTGTGCAGGCATTACTCAGCCGTCCTGGCGCATGTGGGACCTGTGGGGGAAGCGAAAAGGTCAGTATGACTGGCTTTCTGGGAGTGGGGTGGGGTTGGGGAGGTGTCTGGCTTTTAACAGATCATGTAGGAGAGAGATGCTGGGATGAGATCACTCATGACTTGGCAAAAGTAATACCCAAATGCCATTGTCCGCAGTTGACTTCTTGCATCGTATTGACTTAAGCGGAGCATGAAGCCTGCCTACGTGCTGTTCAGGATTGTTCCTCGGATGCTCCCGGGGCTCTGCTGCCCTTTGCATGTGACAGCAGTTTCAGCCAAAACTATTTTGTGAAGAAGAGAAAACACTGAGCATGCAAATAATATTCTTGAGTCTTTTATTGATCTTCACGTGTACTGAATAGTCTCCCTTTCCCTTTTCCATCCTATCTTTCCCTTAAGGCTACTTTTCTATTTATGCCTTAGTGATGTCTGCAGTGATGACAGATGTATGACCTGTGCGTTCTTCAGCTCTTTTTTTATATATATAAATCTTTCCGATGTGTTATCTCAATGGCGTTGGGGCTCTTTGTGGGATTTCAGAGCTGTAGGGAAAGGGGCCTGTGTATTTATACTGTCTCTTGCACAGCGCTAAGCTCTGCAGGCAGCTCTCCCAACATGCTAATTCCACTGTACGACTGAGGAAAGAAACAGCTTGCTCTGCCTTGATGGTAGCAGATTGATGAATTTGGCTGGAGGTTTTTTGAGCTGTGACAATCATGGGGACTGTTGTGGTGGCAATGGAAGAACAGGGTCCTCGCACAGACGTTACAAATCCCTTGGGGAGAGCACGTCCGCACAGGAGCATTTCTGTACCCCGAGCAGCGGGCAGGGCTTTGCATGACATTGCCGTGGGTCAGACTGCATAGGTTTTGGAGAAACGTGCATAGCTGCAGTAGCCTTGTTTTCTAGAAATGTAGCCTTGTTTTCTAGAAATGTAAGCGGTAACAGCGGGATTGCCAGCATTAACTCTTCCATATGCTGCTTTGTGTTTTCTGTGCTCTTTTAGGATGACGAGAACTTCAGATGTTTGACCACCACGGTCTTGGCTTGAGCCACAGCACACCAGGGATGAGAGACGCCAGGGCCCTGGGAACCTCTGGCTGTGTGTACACATTGAATTCCCTTAATGGACAGCAGTAAAACACTTGGCTTTGGCTCATTTGTGGTTTTTTTCCCTTTACATGATTTCTTCTGCTGTGAGAAATGAAGATGTTGCAAACAACCCATCTGCGTTTTTGCAACACCTCCTCTGTTCCTTGATTATTTTAGTTTGTTGGTGTTACTTTGCACGGTTGTAGTATTTTCAAATGTTTGTGCCACTCTCCTCTTCCTCCCATCTTTTTTTTTTTTTGGTTGCTTTACAGTGTTTGGAAGATCTTGACTGTTTTTCTTTTGCCTCCTTTTTTACCTCAGGAACATGAATTTTTATCTTCTTGTGCTTTGCTGGGATTTTTTTCATCTTCAGTCTCACAAAGGAAGCTTCTTCACCACATCTAAACTTTTGTTTTGTTTTTTTTTTTTTAATCTTTGGAGCAGTTTTTTTTTAAAAAAAAGGGGCTAAATCGAAAGTGATACTTTTAAGGTGGAGATCTGTTCCTCATCTGTTTGAAATGACTTGTTATCCACCCAGAGGGAGCGAGGAAGCGATTCAGTGTGGTTGGTGTGATTTGAGGAAGGGCCTTGGCTCAGCCGGTTGCCACTTCTTGCCTTGTTTTCCTACGTGGTTAGCCGGGCCTGTGTGCTTTGGTGGGACTGTCTTCTCTGTGTCTTGAGGAGGGAAAAGTCAAAGCATCATGTTTTTCCTTTTCAATGACGAGGGAATGTGCTGTTAGTCTCTCTCTGGGCCTGCTGTGAGAAAGGAAGAGACAGTAATTGTTTGCAATTTTATTTCTTCGCTGCAGCCCACAGAAGGGGTTTCAGCCGTGCCCAAGGCCAGTGAGAGGAAGAGGTGCTGGGGCCCATCCCCACTGGTACAGTGCTAGTCAGAAGGGTTGCCCGCTCTTTTCTCGTTAGCGTTTGAGTGCCAGTCTGGGCACTGCCCCCATGAGGAAGGGGACCCTAATCTGAAGTGCCCTGCTAGCCAGGGGCCATGCAGGTACTTATTGCAAGAAGTTCCTTTTTACTGACAACAAAAGGACATGTCTTTAGTACGTCTTTTTCTGCTGCATCCAGTAGGTACAATAGTTGCTTGCCTAGCTGCCACACAATAGAAATCTGGGTTTCATTTGAATTTTTGAGGTTGTTGAAAGTGTCTTTCTTATTTTTATCTCCTCCCTTTCTCTCCCCTTTTCTTCTCCGTAGACAACGTCAGCCCCCAGCAGAGCCTGAAAAAGCAGAAAGAAGAAAAGAAAGGGGAAAAAAAAAGAAAAAAGCCACGCAAGGTATGGTTAGCATTTCCCTGCACCTGAAACTACTCATTTTGGTTTCATGCGCTGCAGTTGCCTGCACTTGTTCTGCCCGGCGGGGCGAGCACCGAGCACGGCAAAACGCGAGCGTTAACACACAAAAAAGGGGTGGGGAGGGGGGAAGAGGGAAGGAAGGTTTAAAAGAAAAAAAAGGAAACCCCGCAATTTTGCGCTCATTTCCTCCTTGCGGTGCGAATGCACAAAGAGACGGGGGGGCGCTGTGGGGAGGGAGGGAAGGAGGGGTTCCCCACGGAGGCGGGGCCGGGCGGGGGCCGGGCCGGGGCGGCCGCGGAACCGGAGCCGGAGCCGGAGGCACCGGCAGCCGCCGCCGCCGCCATGGAGCCGGGGGGCAGGCGCGGCCGCGCCGCCGAGGAGGGCCCGCGCCCCGAGGAGGAGGAGGTGGACCCCCGCATCCAGGTGAGGGCCGCCGCGCCTCCCCGGGGGGCGGGCGCGTGTTAATTTTTAAACGTATTTTACAATCTGTATAATTTATATAATAATTATTATAACGATTGCCTTGTGTTTTTTCTTATTTTTGCTTTTAATGCATATGTACGTACATATATATGCATACATATATACACACAGACGCACACGTGTGTGTATCTCTCTCTCTCTCTATGTATTTTGCTCTGCCGGGCGGCGGTGCAGGGCAGCCCCGGGTGTCTCGGCGCCCGCCGGGTGCCGGGGAAGCGGCCCCGGGGCGCCCCAGGCCTTTGTTACCCCCCGCCCCGGGCAGCGCTCTGCGCCGGGCTCCGCTGGGCGTCCTTCCTTCTTCTCCTGCTGAAATCCCCCTCCCCTTTTATTTTTGACCGTGACAGCATGACCTTGCTCGTGAAACAGGGCTGATGCTCAGAAATTCGTAAATGGGGGAAAATATAGATTTTTTTTAAAAAAATTATTTTTATTTGTTTAAAAAAGGAGCTTTAGTGGAAGACGGCATTTCCTCTCTACAAATGCCTTCTGAAATGCTTTTTATTCTTGCATGGTTTCTAAACAAAGCTTTTCTCCCCAAAATCATGTCTTGACCAATTGCCTGGTGCAAACTTCAGCACGCTGTGGTCCCTGAAATGAAATGTATTTTTAGGTCTCTGCAGATTTATGGCTTTTGCCTCTAGCGTTGCTGGGACCATTTGTCATAAGTGAATATAAGCATGTGTGTACATTGCTGTGAGGATGGATCCTTGGCATAGGGCCCTCCTTGCTGTAATTGTCATTCTTTTCTCCATCGGGAGCATTTCTTTCCAGGGCCGAGCAGAGCAATTGCAAAATTCACAAAACATGGTTACACAGAGCGAGGCCCTCAGCCAAAAGCTAGCCTGTTACTGCCCTGATTCTGAGAAGCTGAGCTCCATTAGTGCTTATTGATCTAATTTTGGCCTTAGGTTCTTCAGCTTGCAACATGTTTCCATATATCTGATTTGCACATTGTTGGTGAAACAGTGTTTTTGTTGAGTTTTCTCTTTGGTTGAAAAAACAGGATGCTGTGTCTGCCTCCATGAGAGCCATAACAGCCTTACAGTTAAAAGGCGATTAGGTAATTTCTGTGTGAGTGTCTGTTTCAGAAAACATGGATATGCAAGTATGCGTCTTCCAAATCCTAGGAGCTGGAAATGAAATCTGACCTCTGAGGATAAGAGAACTAAACTGTTGCAATTAATTCCTTTCTGATTGTAACCAGAGTCATTCTTGTAATCTAGTGGGAAATCACTCAAGTGACAATCAATTTACAGTGTTCGGTTTATACAGCTAAATATTTCAAGGCGGATTCTGTTACACCGGTTGAAAATTAAATAATGTTTGAGTTGGAGAACACTCCTGTTGAAATCGTAGGATCTCACATGGAGTAACATGTTGCTCAAATAAAGAAGGCTATTGGAGTCTGCTCCCGAGGGTTGCTTTTTGTGGTAAGAAAGTCATTAAGAATGAGCTTTGTTTTTACAGTAACTTCATTCATGCCAACACCACCTCTAGTAAATATTTATTCAAGGGATTTAACACCTTTGTTTTTGCTGTTAAGAGATCAAAATATTGGCACGAAGGCAGACTAAGTAAACATAATCATATGTCCCATTGACTGGTTGTGTTCTAAAATGGTTTGCCAAAATCCAGAGTGAAATGCCTCTCATGCTGAAAGACATGTTTCTTATCAATGCTGTGCTTTCTCTGTATGTCTCCTGTGATAGTACTAACTTTATGCTAATCCTTTTGGGGTGTGTGTGTGTGTATTTCACTGGAAACTAGCACATACTGACTATATTGATTAACAAGACAGAACTTACTGTACCTTATGTTTATTTTTAATAGCGAGCAATAAGCCTGAACAGGAAATGTACTGCCTGAAAATAAAACTATAGAGCTTCTCTGATTATTTTTCTTGTAAGCAGCAAAATAGAAGACCAGTGGCAAAGTTATCCTACATGTCTCAAGGTTTCCACTGAATTTGTAAGCCACAGTCCTTGTGAGCTTTCAGTGGGGATGCTGAATGAGCCTTCTCAGACACTTTTTTCCCCAGATTTCTTAATATGCATTTGACCTTTCTTTCTTTCTAGGGGGAGCTGGAAAAACTAAATCAATCTACAGATGATATCAATCGGAGGGAGACAGAGCTGGAGGTACAGAATCCATCCTTCCATTTTCCTTTTGTGCATGTTGGATTTTGTGATCAACAGAACAGTATTTTTTGAGTAGGTTCCCTCCTGAATTGTGCTATCCTGAATGTTAATTTAGCAGCAAGAGTCTGGTGGTGATTTTTTTAAACGTGTGAATTGAGCTAACAGCTGGAACAGAAAGGGAGAAGGTAGAGGGGTGCTGACAGTGTAAAAACCCTGTGTGGAGAATGCCACACACACCCCCACCCCCTCCCCGCTGCTAAAGCCTATTTTTAGGTTTTGAAACTAAACTTAGACAAGTTCTGTTTTTACAAGTCACTGTTTTGGGTTCGTGTTCTTGTGATTATAGACAGTGAAAGTTTATTTGGTTAAGAGGTCTTTGCCATACAATTACCTGCCAGGATCTCCTCCTTGGTGGCTATTTTTTTTAGCCCATTAGTTTTGCCTTTTTTGTTATTACTTTCTGAGTCAGGAAAGTAATGAAGGAAAGTCGAAGGAGTTGAAGGAAAAGACTTCCTAGTTGGAAGAAGAGGTTTTCTTGGACACTTAAAAATCTAATAGAAAGTTCTGAAGAAATTGTTTCTAAAGCCCCAAATTTGAGCTTTAGCTACTTGATAGTTTTTCTGGAAGGCTCAGCATTATTGATCTAACAACAAATCAAAACAAACTGTCCTATTTGTGTGTCAAAATTTTCTTCTGTTAACTGCAAAACAAAGAAGATAAAGCCAGTGGAAGGGTAAGATGAATATGCTGCTAAAGGAAAACTGGCATAAAATGCTACTTTACATCCTAAATAATTTTGATAACATTACAATATTTTGAATACTGTATCAAAACATGCTGAGATTGCAGTGATGAACATACTCTAAAAGTACATCTATAGATTTCTGTTCTGTATCTTCAAAATGTCAAAGTCTGTGTTTGATTTCCACCCCCTCTTGTATGTGTGTTTTCATTGAATGGGTACCTGGAGCACAGGATGGTTCCTGGTAGTATTTTAAAACTGGAGTATCCCCTGTATATGCCAAACAGAATATAAGGTTATGAACTTCTTTGGAAACAAAGCAGCCTTGTCATGTGGCTGTTTTCTTCTCCCTACTTGTTTGCGTTTTCTGTGCTTTGTGGCATATAGATTATGAATTTATTGGCAAATAAACTTAGTGGAATGGGGGACTATTTGTTATGCAAAATTAAACTATATTTCAGCTGTGAAAACTGTTCAGTGTCACTAGCTTGATTTAAATTTTATGAGTGAACTTTAAAAACCAGTATGCTAGTCTGTGACAGTACCAATTAAATGGACTTCAGGAGTCTTTATATACATATATTAAAAAAAATCATTATATATATCTTTTCAGTCTCCTTATTTCATGCTGAGGTACTGAAATTGAAAGATGGTGCTATGGATAGTTGCCTGGATTTCATTAATCTTGTCATAACCTTGCACTGAGGACATATTATGAAGCAGATAGAATAGTAATAATAATGCAAATGCATACTCATGAAGTAAGTCCCAATGACTTAAGACGGGATTTTACTGCTTGATTAAAATTATTCATGTGTTCAAGTGTTTGTAGAGCCTGGAGACTTGTAGCTACTGTGTGTGTGACACCTGCTGAGCTCAAAAGGCTCCTGGATATATCATTGTAAATAGAAGAGCAGTGTTTCCACATTAGCTTGCTCTCAACGTTGTTGCTTACCTTACTTAGTTTAAGAAATATTAGGTGTCAGATAGTGCAGAGAATGATTATATGATGCTTTCTACCTCTGTGTCAAAAATGTTTACTGCAGATCTGTCTGTAGTAGTTACTGTAAGCAGCGTTTGATGGAATTAATTTGAAATATCATCAACAGTATGCTTTCATGAATGTTTCCTCTTTGCTTTTCATTCAAAAATCTTACTGGATTGAAGCCAGTTTGTGGTATCATGCAACTGCATAATTTTTAATTTGGAAAGATTTTCATGACTTTTGATCTGCTTAAATTTTGAGGACGAATGCAGTTGGATGATGTAAGCAAGGCTTAATTTATATACATGTTGATAGATGCATTTTAAATGGACTTAAGACCTTTCTAGAGGAAAGATATTTAAAAAAAAAAAAACCAAAACCCGACACTTGTGGTTAGAAGAAAATCCCTGCATTCATACTCTGGACAAGAAAAGAAAGCTTTGCCAAGCAGCCTTATAGGATAAATCCAGAGTTTGGAAGGGGGAGTTTAGAACCAGGATCATTCTGCTTCAAAGACTTCTAAAATCCTTGAATGCTGCTGAAAACGTGGGCTTCTGGGAGAGCCATGCTGAGTTTGCCTTTGAAGATTTGCTATTTTGGCTGTTATTAGCTGCTTTGGGTCCCTCTTGCTACTCTTTCCTAGTTTGTGGTGTTGCTGCTATTGCAAGATATTTCATTAGAAGAAAGATGTGGATTTTTTTCAACCAGACAATGGAGTTATATTTATCCTATTCTTCTATTATTATTTTCTTAATTTTTTCAGTATCTGATCATAGTTGACTTTAATGGGAACATAGCATCATTAGGCTATTTACAGCACAAGATGATGATTGCCAGCTTCCTGTAGCATTCCTTTGTGGTCCATACGTTCCCACTGTTGAATTTTTTTCCCAGAATAATCTGGAAAAGCAATGGGAGCGCTTGAGCAGAAGGTATGTTTCTTTGAAGGAAGTTCAGAAAAAGACACCCATGTTTTTGTGACTCGATGTACTCTCTGATAAGCAGGAAGAGTAACCTTGTGGCATCTAAATACTGCGAGCCTGTTCTGGACTTCCTGTAGCTTTGCACGAGTCGCTCTAAATGGGACTGCTGACTGTCTCCAGTTTCCATTAACTGGAAAAAAAAAAAGGCTGTAGGTGTTAAATGCTTCTAAACCCCATGCTTTTGTTCTCGCTGTTCCTCAGGTCTGCATCTGCAAAATGGAAGTAAAAATGCTGCTTTAGCCGATGAAAAAGTTATGGGGCTGAAATCAGTAGAAGCTTCTAGGATTTCGAGACTACGCTCTCTTGGTGTAGCCACAGACATGTCCGCATTTGAATGATGTAGAAAATACTGGTGTTTGCTGCTCACAGGAGTGATAAAATAGGGAATTCTGTTTTAAGTTGATCAGCCTTCTTTTTTTTTTTACCTTTTAAAATAAGTTCTGCACCCAAACCACCTATGCAAGGGGTGGATTTACGTGTGTGGCATGACTTGAACAGATATGTTGAAGTTGGCTACATCTTTTCTTTTACTTGATGTAATTACTCATTTTTTTGCTCTTTGACCTATCCTATTATAAACCCTGGAGAAATATCCTGACCTGATGATGCTCACAGCCTGTTCAGGAGTTGCAGAGCTGCTAAAGGGCACTGAGTGGCTGGTAGTTATGTGTTGCGTTAATGTATTGCCTGTTAATGAATCTTTGATTAGGCTTGATTTAAAAATCCATAATGCTGCTCATACTAAGTGCAACACTGAGCATTACTGACGCAGCAAAAGGATGATAAGGGTCCTCCGAGGGATTTAACACTCAGCTTCGCTAAGGTCCCTGTTTATGTTTGAAGTGTCTGTGAAGAGGTGGGGGAAACATCTTGCAGTGGAGATACAAGTATGTTTTGGCCAAATGCAAGTTAGAGCGGCGCCTTGCTATTTGAGCTTTTTTCCTGTTTATTGGAAATGCATCTCCATCTGAACTCGCCTCAGGAGTTGCAAATGTACTTAACAAATGTGCGTGACTCGGCTGTCCAGTTAACTCATACACGTGTTTGACTGGCTCCTGAAAGTACAATTCAGATGTAACAAATTCACCCAGGGACCCTCTGGCAGCATTGCGGGGAGGGGAAATACAGCACATACCATTAAAATTACCACTGGAATCCCAGCTATTCCAAATGTGGGTTTTGTTAGAGAGAGTTTTTGTGTTGCTGGAGCTACGAGCTTGCCAATGTTTGTTAAGGGGAGACAACTGCACATGAAAACTAGAGCTGAACAGTGCTGCTTTCAGCCATGCTTGTTATAAGTAGGGCCTGGTTAGGATCCTTCTTGTATGCTTTCCTAGATCCTCTAGCCTGGATCTTCAAGACTTTATGTTACTTTTAGTCCTGGATTTATCCTAAAGGTCACCCTGGGTTGGTGTTGGATAGTCAAAGGAAAGGGGTGTGTTGGCTGTGGTGCTCTTTTCACTTGTGAGCCTTGTCAGCATTTGAACCCCTCTCAGAAGGGGAAGGGCTATTTTATTTAGAGCTGCTCTTCTTACTTCCTCACTAAAATACTTGGTTTTGGGGTAAAGCTCAAGCTTTTGACCCTCTCACACACAAGAATTTTAAGTAAACTTTAAAAAAAAATCCTCAATCTTTTGAGTTAAGTAGACTTTTTAAAAAAACGCTCAGTCTTTCAAGTTTTAGAAAAATGGCCTGTCAGTGGCAGGAATCTCATTCTGAGCACGCCTGCCTGGCCTGGGGAAACATCTATCTGTAGAAACATCTGCCACCTTATCAGCATCCCTGTGCAGCATTTTCCAGTGTCCGTAAAAGAGTACACAGATAAGGGAGAAGCAGCTCAGTGGCTGGTGTTCCTGCTGGTTTTTGGAGTGCGATATACATGCATGATGGATTTGTCCAGCACTAGCAGGACAAATCTTTCCGTGTCTTTTTATAATCTACTTGTTTCCATAGGAAATGGCTCCTGTGTGTGGATTGCTGGTTGTTTTACTTTCTGCTTTCATCCATGGATGAGTAAGGAAAGGCTCCTTCCTCTGCTATGGCTCTGGAAAGATTTTGTCGCCTGAGTGAGTCAAAGGGCTTTACTTGACTCACGTTCTTGAAGCAGAGATGGGTTTCTAGCCTAAGGGAGGAAGCAAGGGTGAGGCAGAGAAATCTTGTTTTGGAAGGAGCACTCAGTGCCTTCCCCTGCCTGCTTTCCTCTCCGTTCCTCTAAGAGGACTAAAAATACCAGTGTATTTGTAGTTTCAGTCTGTAAGTGCAAGCAGGAGGTTAGAGCAACTTCCAAATAGCAATTTTTATTTTTCTTAGATGGCAAATTAGTAGCTGTGTGGAAAAAAAGACTCCTCCCCATGCTTAAAAAATGAGATGTTACTTAACCCCTTCCTTGCACTTTGTTTTTAAGGTTTGGTAGTCAGTCTGGTTTCCTTGAACTGCTCAGGCGCCAAATAGATGTTAAAAGTGTCATTAACCTGTTCGATGCTCTGAGGTAGATTACTGAGCACGTGCATATGCATCTGTCTGGTGTGTATGTAATTGGGAAGCCTACCTGCTTTCACGCTTGGGCGTTGTTGATGCTGACACTATTTTAACTTGGAAATGAGCTTTTGTAGCTGGTAGGTCTCTGTAGCAGAGGAGGGCAGGTATGGATGCTGCCTGCCTCTTGGAAATAGATGAAGTCTCTCTCTCAGGCAGCAATTTCTTTTCCCATGCACCTCCCAGGCTGGTTTAATGGGTTGTCAGAGGTTCTGCACACCAAATTGTCAGAAAGGTCATAGGACAACCTTTGTAAATGAAATTTAGATGCGCTTGGTACTAAGATGCTTCAGACCTGGTTGATGTGCTAAGTTCATTTTAAAAAGAAAATTGTTTGAAAATACAGGCTTCATTTGATGGGCAGAAATAGTTATTTGCCTGTCATCTGGCATCTAACACCAGCTCATCACTATCACTCATGTGAAGGGAAAACAAGCATGCTTTATTCCCCAACAGGTGCAGTGTAAGTGTAAAATTGTATTTTAGTTTCTTTGCACGGTTGAGGGTGGATCTCCAAAATGCAGCAGTATGGATGGCCTGTTGTTAAGTGTGGTCCCTCTTTTGGTGCAGTAGCAGATAGCTGCCCAACAGCAAGTTATTAAAAGCAGATTTTGTTTCCAATAATGAACTATTGCAGCAAAAGCATATATGGGGTAGAAGTCTGGCGTGCTGCCTAAAACTGTTCTTGTGAAATCTATCATTTGGGAGAAAAGTACTAAGGGTTTCCAGGAAGAAAGTTGATAAGAGTGGAGCTCTTGCAGCCGTAGAACAAGATGTTGGAAAGTAAACTGCAGCTGTTCATGTGATACACTGGGTGCTATGCCTGCTAGAGCATGTGTATGACAAACACCTAGGTAGCGAGAGCCTAGTTATTAAGACTATAACTTAAAGTGGGAAGTTTCGACTGCTACTTTTGTTTTGTTTTGCACCTTGCGACACACATTGAGGGTAAAGTGCCTTAACTGGCTTTTGTCCAGCTTTAAAAAGGTTTATCGTGATCTCATTTGAGCAAATAGGAGGGAGAAAACGTTGGAAATGTTAGCCAGTCAGCTTTCAATATCGCCTTTCTGTTTGCAAAATTAGTAACAAGGTGTTCTTAAAAATGATCACGGAAGATTATGAGCGAGTAGAGGGGAAAATGTGCTTTTGAAATGTTGTCTGGGTGTTAGAGATGTCTTTTGTCAGTTACATTGCTTCTGTTACGTACACAGACCGTAAACTGTGTTCAGTGCAGTGATGAGAAAAACAAACCCATGTGTTTTTTTCCAAAAAAAACCCCAGAAATGGTGAGTGTGACTCACAGGGTTTGTACCTAAGGCTGCATACTTGCTTTTGTCAATAACTAGCATTTCTGCTGGGAAAGCATAATCTTTCAAGGAACTGAAATGCAGAAACTAGGAATTGAGGACTGTGCTAGAAAAGTTGCATGGTATATGCTGTGCTCTCTTGGTTTTGCTCATAACAGCAAGTTGCAGGAATTGTCTTTTCCTTTCTCTCGTATCCATGTGTGCTAGGTAAAGGTCTGAATGAAGCAAGAGTTTGGCAGTTAAATAGTAACACTTGTAAGGAGGCATTTCATGCCAGAGGATTTGATAAGTAAGTTGAAGGTGGTGTGGTTGTCTTCCTAACACAGATGTAGGGCTTCCCTCCTGCTGGGGACCATGGATGAACTGCACTGCTGTGCTGTTCCTGAGCCTCTAAGTTTTTGACGTGAGTGTTCTTACAGAAAACGCCATTAAGAGGATTTACAGCTTTGAACCACTTCACATGTGGGTCAAAGTGTCTCACCAACAGTAACACAGGAAGCCGGACATGGAGCAGGGAGTTAAATTGATTCCCAAGTTATTGCCTTGACCACAAGCCCATCCTTCCCGTAAACCACAGATGCGCTTTTCATGTCATGTAAGTAGTAAGTGTGCCAAGCCCAGGTGCACAATTGCTCCTGGTGCAATTGCCTTGGTGCTTCTGACCTCCCCAGTTTCACACGAAGAGTAAAAATAGCTGCTGCACCTGTATTTCTCATTTAAACTTCCCCAGGGGCACCTGCCAGGGAATTTTGCACTGTCCCAAGGGTGGTGACTTTTGCAGACACTCTGCCAGCACGTGACAGGGCCGACACACTGAGCTGATGCGCTGAGTGCGGCTGCGTGTTTGCAGGAGAGAGCTGTGGCCTTGCTCATGGGAGATGCTGCCATAGCTCCCAGGTAGGAGCCGTGGTCACCGAGACCATGAGAGCTGAATTGGTTTGGATTGAGGAGGCCGGGTGGTGTGAATGCACTGGGTTGCCGCAGGAGTGTACACAGTGTAGTTATACAGTGTGGGATCGTTTGCTTTTGTAGTGCAGCTGGGGCTAGTGGAGAGTAAAAGTGGCGCGTGTAGTGCAGGAGAAGGCATGGGTTTGGCATTACACCTTCTCAGAGACCTCACCATCTTGTTGCTGTGTCTGAAGGGGATGGCTGGAAACCTTTGGTAGGGGGACTGATCCCAGCAGAGTACAAGCATCTGCTTATTCTCTCATGCAGAAGGTGATGGAGCCTGCAGGCTTGTGTTCCTGACAGTCAGGAGCCTGAGAATAAATGTCATTTAAAAATAAGTTGTGTGATGGATGACATGGGTATAAAGTTCTGGGGTGTTTTGGTCTTCATTATTGTTCTTCACTGGAAAAAATTAGGGTGGTCAGACCCAAATAAAGCCTCAAAATAGGAAGCAGGTATCTTTTGGGGAAAATTATAAACTGGAAGTTCACACCAGTATATTCTTCAGCTGAAGCTCCCTGTTCTGTGGAACGAGCTATTGTGTGAAGTGGGGCTGTGCTCATGGATAAACACGGGCTTAACCATTTGCAAGACCTGCGCCTCAGATGCCAGTTACAGGATTAGTTACAGTTTAGTAATTTTTATGTGCTTCATCTGAGTTGGTGGGAGATTAATGAGTACAGAAGTTGCTGTTAGTTTGACTGCTCTGTCCTTGGTGTTTTTTGGTTTGTTTTTTCTTTTTTTAAACTCCAGGTGGGGACTAGTCCTCTTTTTCCTATTGGATAAGAGTGTACGTAATTATTACATGAATAAATTTGGGGTAGGTCTCTAAGCACAGATTTGGTAGTGATGGTTTCTTTGTTCCAAGTGCTTATCTTACAAACATGGCAACTGAATTTTTTGATGAATCACTGCATAGGGCTTGTTTTACTTAATACGTATACATTTATGTTTTTCTTTAACTATTTGCTTTCCACAACTAGTATGCTAATATGCAGCTTTCACAAAGAAAGTGGAAAATAAACCTTCAGGCTAACTCATTTAGAAATGAGTTTTTAATTTTGTTTGTGCACTTGTAGGAAATTTTTTTTTTTTGTAAAATATACTTCAGTACTCAACGTTTTTCTTGCAATATAGTCATCGTGCTTGCAGTCTTATTTCAGTTACTTGTGAAACTCATTTTGAGCAGTGAACCATATATCATCCAGTACTTTAATTAGAAATATTCAAACTCTTCTCACTGAGAAAATCATTGACTTGATACATATTGTTTGAATGATGCATTTCAGGCTTTTGCTAAGAAATGAGATTATTGATTGGATTGGAGTTAATAAAATAATAAGTTAATGTGCATTTACTTCTCTATTTTTGACCATGTTACTCATTTGCGTACTCTCTTAGAGTAAATTAAGACTCTAAAGCTATTTGCAGTGGACTAAAATATTACTGATGCTGGTTAAGGTTTTAGATAACACTAAAAAGGAGGCAAAGAAGCTTTTGCTGAAGTATGTTGCTTTTTCTGTAAAAACTAATGTATTATTGCAGTTTTTTCCACTTCTGAGAGCATAGTGGTAGGTTCCAATGCGTGTTAATTCTTCCAATGAAGAATTGTTGTGCATTCTAGAAATCCTTGGACAAAAATCTCCTGAATTAGAGCACTTCTTCAAGCCAGCTGCTTCCTGATAATCAACATGTCACTCCAGCAGGCTGTGTAAATCCTGCTCTCTAATTAGAATTACAAGGCTTGTCAAGAGCTCACATGGCCCTTCCTCTTCGTCTCCTTAAATCCTGGGCCAGGTCCCAGTCTGAATTTGCATCTCTCTGCAATAATTCCATTGATTTAGAGTCTGTGCTGGATGCTGAGATCGAAATCAGAATCACTTTGCTTAAAGGTGTGGAAATTTCAGTGGAGCAGAGAAAATATTTTAATGGCTTCAACTAATCATGTAAAGAGGGCAACTCATCCAGCTCGGAAGTAGCTGGAATTGACTTTTCTTAAATGTAATAAAAAATAACAATCAAGCGGAAAGTAGGCATCCTTACCCATTGGTACAAACTGTAGCTGAAAATATGGGCTTTTATGGCAGGAAGTCTTGCCATGAGGACCTGGAAGCTTTTTGCTGCTATTAAAGCATGTAGGGTGTGTTTATAAAAAGGAAGAGGAGCTGACTTGAAAATATACCATGTGGGAAGTTTCCAGTTCTTCTTGTAGAAAGCAGATCCTGTCCATCCTTAAACGGTGTCTCTGGGGGGAACAGTACTAGGGGTGTGATGTGCTAAGGTTTAGGAGATGCTGATTGCAGCTGATTTGCCAGCCTGCTGTGGGGATTTGGCCTGCCTGCTAGCCCCATTCTAGCTTTGTCTAGATGAGATGTCTTTGCCATTGAACTCCCCCTCAGAACTTGTTACGCTGCTGTTTGCCTCCTCACCAAGCAAGTAATTTACAAGCCATTCCTCTCTGAGAAACCCTGCCAGAGGTGACATCTAGCACAGGCTATTGCAGGCTTTGTATAAAAGCTGCCCTCTGAAAGACAAAGATTTGGTGTCCAGGATGCTAGCTTTCCAGGATGTGGTTCTGGGTTCCTGTTATTACCTCTACTAAAGAATTCTGGCTTAGTCCAAATGCCAGTAATTGTTTTGAATGTGTCAGCTTGTGTGTGAATCTAAAGAGCAACCTGAAGGTAGGAACAAACAGGTAGAAATAAATTTTAAAGCTCTAATCTTTGTCCTTTCTTTCCTTTCTGCAATGTTTTGAAGGATGCACGCCAGAAGTTCCGCTCCGTGCTGGTTGAAGCAACGGTAAAACTGGATGAACTGGTAAAGAAGATCGGAAAAGCCGTAGAAGACTCTAAACCTTACTGGGAAGCTCGGAGGGTGGCCAGGCAGGTAAGAACTTTCTGCCCTATAAGCTTGTGCTGGTAGTTGGAGAGCACATACTGATTGCATTGCTTTCCTGCTATTAATAACATCTTAAGCATATGCACGTGGCTCACACTGGTCTATGTCTTGAGTTGCATGTCAGCCATGCGAATCGATGGCAAAAATGTGTTTCTTCACAGCCACAGCTGCACGTGTTCTTCAGTCCAGGAACAGCTACAGCAGACACAAACGATCAATAGCAAAAGACTAGTTCTGTTCTCCCCTCATTATCAATGGCCTTTTAGAGCCCTGCTCTTTCCTATCAGTAGTTGTAATTATTTGAAAATACAGTGTAAACTTTGTGTATCTGCTTTTTCTTAAAGCAAAATGCTTGGCAGCTAAATGGCTGCAACTGGAAGGTGCTGGGATCTTTCCTCTTGGCTGGAGTGGGGCAGACTTGGGGGAACCTGCAGGGTTTGGTGCCAATTAGGTTGTGCTGAAGCAGGAATGTGCTAGATGTGGCTCTAAAGTGTGTTGGTTTGGGGAGAAACTGAGCTCTGCTTTCTGTACTGTCATCAGGGCCTTACCTCTCTTGCCCCAACTACTACTTGATTATTGATAGGCCTGTGTGGTTGAGGTATGGAAGGATGAGGCATGGAAGTAAGGGTGTAATTTACCAGCTGCAGGGAAAGCAAGAAAGCTTGTGAGATGTCAGGCAGCTTCTCACTTTAGGGAAAAAGTAGCTGAGAGTTGAGTTTGTGGTGGCTTAGGCAGTGCTTCTGCTTGGTGTCTGTAATGGGGTTTGCTGGTTGTTTTTTCACTAAGGGGTGGAGGCTGTTCCTGGGTGCTACTTCTATTTTCTCTCAAGGCAGGGAAAGGCAGAAGTAGAGGAAGAGTTGCCTAGAGCTGCTGCTTCTGTGCTCGGCTGGAAGGATGTGTGGGGTGGCATCTGTGGCTGGGTAGCCAGGATGTGACCGTGCTCAAGGGGAGAGTGAGAGATGGGGTAGCATGTGTGAAATACATGAAAATTACAGAAGGATTCTGTTTGTAAAAATAGGTAGGGGATGAGGTTGAGGGATGAGAAAAGTAGTGTAGGTGTGTGCCAGAAGGCAGAAAGTAAACTTGCAGGGTAAGAGAAGGGGAGGGAAGAGAATACATCCTCAGAACAAGGCACAGGAAAGGGAGGCATGAACGCAAGCTTCATTGCTTTGAAAGCTGATGAAGCAGGAATTGGGTTGATGGGATGTGGCATGCAAGATAATATGTGACCATGTTGATCCTTTAAATTGCACGGCATTGTTTTGGAGCCGTTGTCTCAGGCAGTGGGGATGATGTGTAGGGGTTATTAGGCTTAATCCTTCAGACTAGAAGCAGCGTGGCAATTAGGTAAACTCTGCTTCAAAGCACAGTAGGCACGGTATCTGCTACTCATCTGTAACTGCTCTGAAAGCAATCCCTGCTCATGGAGCCTATGGTGTGTGCTAGAGATAACCCGGTAGTGAGCTAGAGAAAGAGAGGAAGTTAGTAACAAAATAAGATCAAATAATTATTTATATTGTGTTAGAATGTACAATTTAGGGGAAAAAAAATCCCTAAAACCCCGCATCAAGTATTGTCTTATACTGCTATTGTATAAATAGCTACGTAAGGTACAGTATGCATAGGACTTCAAGAGTTATACTTGGAAAAGTCAATGGTAGAAATGAATACTCTGCAGTACAAAAAAATCAGATGACTTTGAGGTTTGTAACATCAGATGCTGAGAGCAGTGAACTTTGTCCTCTGTCCTGAAGTTGGCAGCAGATAATGTCCTGACAATGGAATTTTTTATTGCTATGTCTTTGCTACCCCTGAAATCCATTCAGTCATGCTGGTTCAAAGGTGTTTTGCAAAACCACTAAGAAACCCAAACCACTGAAGGTCCTTAGATTTGTAGAATCTCTACTCCGGTATTGGGCTTGTTAGAGAGAACCATATTTTTCTCCTAATCCATCCTGTCATTAGCTAGGTTTAAATGCTATTTATCCCAGATCTGCTAATCTGCTACACACTCAATTTTCTTTTATCAATTTCCTTGATAGCATTTTATTTTTTTAAAGCAGGGATTCCCCTTCTAACTATTCATTTCACTTTTTTCCATTTTGTGGTATGGAGCCGGTCATGGAACAGAGCTCCCTCTTTGTCTCTGCTCAGCAGACAGAGCTGGAAGGTGGTCTCTGGTTTCCCTTTGGCTCTTTGTCTAACAAAAATCTTCAAATAGAAAATGTGAGGGCCAAGAGGTATATTGGTTGAAGGACAGCAACTCTATCCGGAAAGCAGGAGACTGGAAAGCTTAGTACCAATCGTCAGTAAAGCATCTGCCTAAAGAGTTTTTCTAGTCTTAATTTAGTCTAGAAAAGTTCTGTTTAACTGGGAGCAAATTTGCTATATTAAAGCAGGGGAGAGGAGTGGGTAGGTAACTATGAAACTGGAGGAATGTACTAGAATATTAATATGTTTAGGTGCCAGCCCGCATCTTTCTTTTATACTTCAATTTGTAAAATTGTAGAGAAATCATGGGGATTTTTCTGTTCAAATTTATAAAAACATCTAGCCTCTGAAGACTGTCTTCCACCTTCTGTCTTTACAGTTACTTCAGAGCCATTAGACTGCCTCTGAAAACATAGGCACAAGGTTCTCGGTGGTTGCAACAGCTTTAACTAAACAATAAGGGAAAAATGCATAACTGTGCTTGTAAGAGAAAGGGAAGTGTAAATTCTTGTTTGTTGTTCTCAGTAAAGGGAAGTAAAAATATGACCTATAAATTGAAGTCTGCTGGGAAGCAAAGAACTGCGCAGTTGTCCAGGGTTACTTGCATTTAAGATGTCAGTTGTAGGGTGAGTTGGCTGATGCAAGCTGCATTTAATCATACCAAGGAGCTTGTTTTCACTTGGCGCCAGCATGATTCTCTGCTGCAAATACGTTTTTCATTTATTAAGATAAAACCCATTAAAATGGTATGAGGACATTGATATGGGGTCAGCAAAAAACAGGTCCCTGAGTCAAGTACTTCCCTGGAGAAGCTTTAGGACCTTGAGCCCTTTCGTCTCCTCACCCTTATCCCCATCTTGTGCTATCCTCTGTTGCCAGAAAATGGTGAATTCAAAACAAATTAATTCTTCCATGCGAGAGTCCTGTAGCATCTTGTTTGTGTAACGTATGCCAAGAGAATTTCAGCTCGGCCTATCTCAGGGCGAAACTTTGCTTTTACAGAACAATGGTCCCTTGGTGTTCAGATCTGAGTGCTTTGTCCTCTGAAGTGGTGGCACAGAGAATCAGGATGTTGTTTGTTGGCACCAAAGCAGTAATATTCAGCTTTTGCTGAGACTGAAGTGAGAGCTGGCTAATATTCTTGCTCCTGTAGATTTCATGCAACTTCTGCCAAGGCAGCTTCTTTGTGATTCCTTGTTTTGTATACCAATGGGCCTTTTGTGTTGATTGCAGGCACACCTTACTGTTTTGGAGCATTTTGAGCCAAGTTTGTTGTTTAATCAAATTTTAATGTATTTCTGCTGCAAGAACTTTTTTGCATTTGGCATATTGTCTTTTCATGTCGTTCTTTAACTTCTGCCATAACGCACATGTTCAATGGAAGAACCTTGGCATATAGCAGAGGATCGTGTATATACACAAGCAGTGACTACGCTGCAGCAATATGGAATTCCTATAATCCAGAAGGTGGTCCAGGTTCTAAGTGTTGGGAAGATCAATCTTCCCATGGTTTTTTTTGGGGGTGTGTGTGGTGTTTGGGTTGGGTTTTTTTTGTTGGGTTTTTTTTTTTTTTTGCTAGTAATTTGCCTCCCTGGTTGACTAGTCAGAGAATCGGACTTTTCTTGCCCAAAAGTAATGGGGAAGAAGGGTGAAGTTGCCGGGAAACATTAATAATGTAAACAACAGTGTAGGTCTTGAGTAAGGAGTGTCTTAAGCCACTGTTGACTTAGCATTTCGCAGGGCTGGGGCTGGAAAGCGCCTATGCAATAGTGTCTGCAATAGTGTCTGAGCAGGTGATAGAGTTTGAGAAGTGTGTTACCTCCCTAGCGACAGCATGCTTAGGGACAGGATGCTGTGCAAAAGCAAGTGTGGTCTATTGCATAAATCGCTGGGCTGGTAGGAGCCAGTTTTGTGCTGCTGCATGGCATAGATAAATTACTTTGTCTCTCTCTTAGTTCCCATGTATAATGGAGCTGTCAAGCTGCTGTGAAGTCGAGTTCATCAAGGGAAGTACAAGCACTTTGGGGTCACTGGGGGAGAGGTGCCATTAAAACACTGTTATCCATACGTCATCACTTGTGAACCCAGGGACAAACTGAACAGAAGGACTTGCCTTTCTGCTTTGCTTCTGCTGGGGAAAAAAAAATCTGATAAAAATGTGTTCCCACCCACCCCCACAAGTAAAACAATCCATGCATTTGTAGTGACCCTAACCTGAATAAAAGCCCTGCAAGTGTTGCTTTTAATTAAGCTTTAGCTCCTATTACTGAGCACTTTTTTTTTTTTTTCTTCAGAGTGAGGAGTTACGTTTTAGTCCCCAGTACCGGCTCAGATTTGGAGTAGGGGTGGATGCATTGCTCAGCTTTACTACTGAGCTTATTTGGGAGGGACATGGTTTTGCTTTGTGATATTCCCCTCACCCCCCCCACCCCCCCTCACCCCCCCCGCCTCACCCCCGACCTCATTTAGCTTTTACAAAAGAGTGTCAGAAAACTTCCCTCAGGCAAAAATGAATAAAAGATCTATGCTAGGTCATATCTATATGCATCTCTCACTAACACTTGTAGCAAGTGTTCAGAGAGCAGTATGTTGAAGGGTATGCATGTTCTGCTTCCTCTTGGGTCACTCTTCCTGGTTCAGCTTTACAACTAATTCTTCTTTTCATGTTGTTGCCATACTTTCTTAAGCATCACCCTTTTATCTCAAAAGGCTTATAAAAGCAGGCTGGAATCGGTATGTACAATGGTCTGGGTAGACCTGAGAGGAAATGCAGATGACGGACAAGTAGATTGTGTTCAGCAAGGACAGCTAACTTGTCCCGTTCACTGCAACTTTTTATGTAGTAGAGCTCCTTCCTCTCACCTCGCTAATAATACTCTCATGTAGTATTTTATACTGGATTGCCACATCTGTTTGAAATCTGCTGACAGGATAAAGAATTATTGTGGGTGAGCATTCAGATAATTCAGACCCTGGGTCTCCATTCTGCCTGTCTTCACAAAACTTAGGGCCCGTAATCACTGACTGTGATTAAGAGGTAAGTGGTAAGAGGCAGGTGCATTTGAAAAGCCTTCTGAGGTACATGTCTTCCTTAAATGCAGAGGGAGTTAAGATATCTCGTCTTGGGTTGCTTAGCCATTTGAAAGTTGCCGGGTGAATCCTGCATCAAGTGGTTCAATGAATCTTATATCCAAAGTGAACCAGGATGAAAAGTAGCTGCTGTAATCTTGCAGAACAGGAACTGAGGAGCAACTGAGCCACTTGATGGTGAAGGTGGGAGAGGTGTAAGCAGATAAAAGCACACTTACCTAGTTGGAAGACTCTTCCTCAGCAGATGAGACTGATACCATTCTTTGCAGAAGTCAGGATTGCAGTGTCTATAAATGAACAAAACTTTCCCAGGTGGCCTTTCACTTTGGAAAGTCACTTTCTAGGTGTTCAGCTTGAGATGTCTGAAAGTAGTGTGGCAAGTGTGGAACATTACAGATGGTAACTTTCTTAGCTCAGGAGACAAAAGCTTTTTAAATTCACATAACTTGGAGGTTCAAAACTGCCAATCGCCCTTAAAAATTAATTAGGAACTGGAAACTGTGGTCTTGCCAGTGTTGCTTCCTGCAGCACCCAAGTTTCCCATCCAAATTCCCTCAATGAGTGAGAGCTAATTGGATCACAGCACCAGCTGGCTCTGCTGTGGACAGGAGGGCAGCACTGAGTGTGGGTGACAGCTCCTGCATCCAGATCCAACAGTGGTGGATATCCAGGTCTTCCTCTCTGGTTCCTAGACACTAGATGTGTTATCCATTGGTATATTGGAGGTAGCCATGTCATAATGAATCTCCTTTTCGATCCTACTTTTATGAGCTTTTATGTTTAAGACAACAAGGAGTTAAGAATTTGTGTTATCTGGTAAGCTCATCTTGGCAAAAAAGGTGGAGGGAGAGGAAACTTGAGAAGCAAAAATTAAATGTCAGCAGAACTGTGACAGACTTGCATTCCTGTTTGGCAACTTGCCATAGAGCTAGTAAAAAGGAAAATTATTGGCACAGTTACAGTGGAACAACCAACTGACCTTGCCTGGCTGAAGGAGTGTTTCTGGTTAACTGTTTAGAAACCAAAAAACTATCTGGTGGATTCACATTTTCAAAGCAAGGATACAGAAACTTGAAAATTGACTTTGACAAACCTTCTACAAATCCTTTCAACTGTTTAAGAAAAAGCCCAAACACCCAGAACACTTGACTGCTTTCCATGGCTATAGTTCAGTGCTGCATTTTCGTTGGTAAGTAATGATCGTCTGCGCAGCACTGCTGCTAATGGACTGTTAATTCTGATCTCTCTTACAGTTTGTTCATCAAATGAGAACAACTTCTGTCAACGTGGGGTCAGTAACTGCCATAGGCTCCTAAGAGTATTTCCACCCATGTTTGTGGTGGTGGAGCCAATAGAAGGTATTTTGTATGGACATTGCTCCTCTGGCCATTTGCAATAATCAGTATAGGCTGGCAATACAGGTGATGTTATTTGTGGTCTGCCTGTGCTGATCGTTTGCCCTTTTAATTGAAGATGCTGTATTTCAGCTGCCCTGATGGCTCTTGGGGAGGCTCACAGTAGTGTGAGGGTAGGTGTGTAAATCAACCATACAGAAATGTCTGGTATTTGGTTTTGGATTACTTAGGCTGATGGCGTGGAGAGGCCACTCAGAGGTAGGGGAGCAGCTCCCTTCCTGAACTAGGACTTAGCTGTTGGTGGTCGAGAAACTTGTCTGTGGGGAGGAGGCTGATGTGATGGCCTTGGTTAGTGCTGGGGCAGCACAAGCCTTGCCTGGGAAGAGATGGCTGTGGTGCTCCAAAGGGAAAGGAGATGTGGAAGTTGTCATGTGGGCACTTGGGGAGCCCAGCGCTGTAAAGAAATGGTAAGGAGATGAAATGTAGGTGAGCTGTGCAAGAAGTGGTGCCTGAAAGGATGAAGCATGGAGGCTGCGGGTTGTACCTGATGGCCTAAGAAGTTTTGTGTGTCCTTTTTCCCTTTCTGCTCCCTGTGGACCTGCCCTAGACCTGAACCCCTTCTTCCCAGCATCTCTTTCATTTTTTGTTACGAAACACATCATTAAATCTTGGGGAAACCATGTTGACGTGACGTGAGTCCTCTTGTGAAATGTGGAGTTCCCATTGCTGTGATCCCAAGGGGCGTTCTCAGTACATTCATCTCCCTTTCCACATGGTGTGTGGCTGACTGTGGGGCCAGGCACCCGTCTGAAGAGGAAATAAGCCAAGCAAGGGAATCTGACATCAGTAATTTTATTACTGAGGGTGAGGAGTCACTTCCTGGACTTCCACCAGGGAATCCACTGAATTTCGTAAACTTTCTTTCTAAAGTAGGATGCACTTTGGGTTAAGAAAATGTTTTGCCACACTCAAAATTTGATGGAGTGCCTCTTGTGCTCTCTTGTCATGTTTGCACAGTTGTGATTGAAATCCTGGGAGTAGTGCATAGGAGTCACTACCCTGCGTTCGGGTACGTATGGCTCAGTGTTCCACTGCTGCCAGATGGAGCTTGTGCTCGGTGTGTTCAGTTTGCTCCACTTGAATGCTTAAAACCTGAAAACTGTATTTCAAGTCTTGTATTATGGTTCTGTTGCATTTTTCTTCAGGCCAAAGTTGTGACGATGCCTAGGAAGCAGGCAGCTCAGGGAGACTTACCTGGGTCAACCAGCTGGGTTTTGCCTGGCTGATTTATTAGTGCTGTTATTTGAGGCCTTAAACTTTAAGTAACTAACTTTACATTTGTGTTCTGGCTCTGTTATCTGGTTGAGCAGTGTTGATATTGAGTGTCTCAGACTAGCTGTCCTTAAACTGCTGAGAAGATAACAGATGTGGCCTGGTTGGATTTGGAAAGTTATGCCAAAGATCTGATCTGTGAAGGGAAGCTCTTGAATGTGTTTGTCTTCCCATCAACCCTGCTAATGCAGGATAGTAGGTCAGTGTGACTGGCAGGTTTCTACCCTCTTAATCCTGAGCAGCTGGAAATCTGCCCTGCATTTGGGGACACTAACAGCTGCTACTTCACAGATGAACTGAAAAAAATCCTTACCTGATTCATATTTAGTGCTCTGTTACTTATGTTTCCTGCAGACTAGGTAGCATCTGTAGCAAAACCATCTGCAAATACTATGTTCTTGGCACCTCTGGATAGTAGGAACTAACTTTCAGCCACTTGGTTGTTGAAATACCTCTATCGATAAATTCTGTGCATATATGTGCCCCCTCTAAAAGTTAGACCTCCTGTGTCTATCTGTGCTTTCTATGCCTCAGTGAACAGGTCTAGTTATTTTGGGTTGGTATTTATACATCCTATATTTTCATTTTATGTGAGCACTATTCTGTTGATGGATGATTAGTTTGTACAAGCTATTGATGCAAAAACTGTAATTGGTCTTATCATTAGTAGAAGACGTGTCTTGGAGGGCTCCATTATTTAGATTTGTTAGCTGTGCACTGTAAATTAGAGGTTCTTCCCTCTTCTGCTTTTCTTTCCAGCAGTAGAAGAAAATACTGTTTTCATCTAAGTGTTTTGAAGACTTTATCCAGAAGAGATGAAAAAAATTACTCTCTTTTTTTTGGTGTCTCTTTCTCCTGCTTTCTTCCACCCCACAAAGCATCCATCAGTTCTTAGCTTTTCTGGATGGCAGCAATACAAAGCCAGCTAGCTGTTCAACCTCCTCTCCAGTAATTGACAACAATGCAATGATCTAATTATTTTTCCTACCCTTCAAGAATGTTTTTTCTTGTTCTTTTTCTGTTGTGAAATACTAGAAGTGTTGGGCAAGTAGGTCTGAAAACTTGGAATACTGGGGTAAGTTGGTGTAGAAATGCCCTCTGTTCTTGAGAGTAACAAGGAGAGGGCTAGGGCAGGAAAGTTTGGGGTTTTTTTTGTAAGATGTCCGCTGATTTAGGCAGAAAGAAGTGATACAGGTGATCTGGCTATTATGCTTAGCCACAGATGCAATGGCAGATGCTGGAACTGGTGGGAAGGTGTAAGCAGTTCTCAAAGGGTGCTGGGATATGAAAATAGAGATGAATTCCTTTTTCCTCTGCTGTTATCTGAAGGTTTGTTTAACATAATTTTGTGTCCTCTTCAATTTGGAAAAACCCAAGAGATTTAGATTGTGGGTTCCTTTGCATAGCTGTAGCACTTTGCATAGCTATTGCCAAAAGGCAAATCTACAACATTTGAAAAAACGCTAATCTAAAGGAAAGATTGCCTTGCTTTGTTCTCTCTTACCGTTTCCCCTCCCAGTCTTTTCTGGCCACTAGTAAAGGCTATTTCAAGAGATTGTAAGCCACAGACAGGATCATCTGTTAAAAACAGTAGCTGGCATTTGAGCCTGGGTGACTTGAGGTCAGCGTGATATCCTGTGTACCTGTTTTGCATGGTAATTGCTCAGGGATGACTGCTGAAGGCAGCACAAGCCTTGCAACTTTGGGGAACTTGTTCAGCCACCCCAATCTTTGTTGTGTACAATGGTCTAAATAGGTGGGAGTTTATTATGAAATGATAAATGCTCATGCTAGGGGCTGCTGCCAAAACAAATCTGATATGGATGGTGGTTACTGCCTTCTGGGTGTATTTCGTTATGTCTTCTAGTAAAACAGTATGAATTTATGAGCTCTTCTCTGTTCTTCCTGGAAAAGATTATCTGAAGAGTCTTAATTTCTCTGTAGCATGTGTGGGAACGGCTCTGTATTGACTCAGTTTCTGTAAGGAAAGTCTCCCAGTTGCAGCAAACTTGCAGTTCTACTGTTAGAAGATAAATTTCACTGCCAGGATGCGGAAGAAATGTCCATCTTCTTTAGCTGTGTCTGGTTCTGATATTTGTTTTTGCACTTAGTAAAGGGTGCTAATGGTTTGTTCTTAAAGGAGAATTTTATTGGTGTGCAGTGAAATTGGAATTTTGTCTGTTCCTGCTGCTACCTAGACCTTTTCTTTCAAGGAATGGACTTAGACCTTCATTTGTCCAGGACACCACCCCCAACTTTCTCCTTTAAGCGAAGCAAGCCTGTTATTCACACATGCCATGGAGGCATGTATAATTCCATGAGGAAAAATTTCAAAGGGTCAATAGATTAATTATCTTCAACAGGTCCCTTAGGAATATGACTGTCTCAAAAGTAGCTGTGAGCATGCTGTCAAAGATGTACAAGGTCAGCCCGGGCCTTTCTTCCAGAGCATGTCCCTGCTATTGAGGATGGGCAGTTGCTGGTGGGCATGAGGCTTTCTGGGGACTGGAAGAACATGTCCAGAACAGCCCATCACCCAGGTGAAACTCCTACCCATGCACCTTTTCTTTGCTTATGTCGGTATCCGTGCATGCACAAGATGTGCTTTCAGAACCAGCCTGCTATTTCCTTGCCAACCCTCTGGAAGCTGCTGCGAACAAACATTTGCTGTTTTGGTGGCAATTAGGTGAGACAATGATCCGGTGTTTCTCCTGAATGTATCTGTTGCATCTGTATGTGCTGAACGCTTATTATCTTGGATAATTAGCAAAATCTACTAAGGCAGGCTGTGTAAATCTTGCAGTGTGTGTTTGTGGGAGTTTGTTCCTTGCTTCTATATTTGATTTCAGCAAAGGAGGCTGCTGCCAGGTGCAGATGAGCATGCAGAGCCTCTGTAAACCTAGAAACCAGCTGTAAACCCTAGACTCGCTGAGTCACTGCCTAAGCCCTGAGAATGCAGGTGCATACTGGGGCGGGGGGTGTTATCTTGATATTTTTCTCTCTTAATAAGATATTTTACCTTGGAGAGAATAACTTGGACATATTCTATGATCACCTCTTCCAGAAGGCAGCAGCTTTATAGTTTTGGCCACAAACAAGTGCACAACTAACAAGCAGATGGCAGTGAGTGCCCAGGAAGGCTGTGTCTGGATGGTATTAGGATGAACAATTTGTCATATTCTGGTGCCATAGACTCGTTAATTAGTGTGACTAACTCCAAGCAGACCAGCATCTTACAACAACCTCATGAAAAATGAGGGAGGGCCAATAGGCTTGGTGGAGTATCTCCCATACAATCTCTGCATCCAAATGAGCATCACCTCCCTCCTCCTGTGAGGGAAGGAGCTAGACTGATTAAAAACAGTGAGGAGTGCAGTGGATTTCAAATGACTGGGTTCACAGCGGCAACGATCGGCTCAGAAATGGTATTCTTGCCCTTGTTTCACAAGATCCTAGTGTACAGCCTGGATGGGAGACACCAGAGAACGGAGAAGGGCTGGCAGCTGATTGTTTGGTCCAGTCCAGGATTGGTCTTAACAGTGTTTAAGGAAATTGTATGTTTAGATATTTTCTTTCTCATTTCCTTCTACAGCTCCTAAAGAAGGGAGGTGGGACTCTGAGGAGATCAACTATCTGTATGCTGGTAACAGAAGCAGCTAATGAAGTGAGCTTCTGATCATGCCCTGAACTTCTTGTCTCTTGGAGTATGGCTTGAGATCCTGTCTTGAGGGAGTTACACATACTGCCTAACTTTAGCACAGAGCTAGATGTCTCTCAGAACATACTTTGTAGGTCTACTCTGATTTCCTGGGCCTTTTTATAGACTACGGGCTTACCAAAAAATAAAACGGAGCCAGGAGTCAGGTCAGTTCTGTAACAATTAAGCTGTTAGAAGAGGAGGGGTGGATGCATGGATGGGACCAAAAAGCCCAGCACAAGAAGACGACACCTAATCAAAAGCAGAGACTAAGGGACATCTGGTCACTGTGTTCCACAGGCATTTCATTAGTTATACAGCAGGGAGGAAATGGTTTGTGCTCCAAAAAGCTCTAGCAAGGCTTATTTTCATCTTTTCCTCCCCTTTGCCTTCTCCACCCAAATAAAAATCTTCAAATCTGCTTTTGAAATAGCAAATTTTAACCTATGTACAATTTTATAGCTTTTCAATAAACAGCTTAAAGAATACAAGGGTGTTTCAGACTCTTGAGAGACTGTATTTTCTGTCAGTAATGCAAACAATCATCACAGATTAATATATAGCTCACAAAAAGCCCCATAGATCTGCCAAAATGAGATCACTCCCAAGGCTTTGGATTTTGTAAGTTGTTTATAAGCATCTGTACATGGCCTATAGCAAGAAGGGGTTTCTGTTTTTTACTGCCTCTCAGTTCTGGTTTGGCTTGGAGTTTTTAGTCTGTAGGGAGAGGGGAAAGGAAGGTCATGGTCCTTAAAAAAAGCAAACAAAACCCCCACCCCCCAACCGCATTGCTGTTCTGATTATTCAAGAAAATAAATGCGTGGGTCTGAGAATCTAGAAGAATATTCAGCATCACTGCAGATTTTTTGCAACTATGTTCTTTGTTTATTGATAAACTGTAAGAAAAAACGGTGGTATTTAATAGAAATGCTGGTTGTACAGGACCTCTGGAGGTCTTCTGAGCCAACCTTCTGCTCAAAACAGAACTGTCACCGTTGCTGGATTGCATCAACCCTGGCTTTGCCAAGTCTTGAAAACCTCCAGAGATGGAGATTTATTACCTCTCTGGGTACCCTGTCTGAGGGTCACACTGTCCTCCTGGTAGGAAAGACTTTTTTTTTTAATGTGCAACCTGAACTTCCAAGCTGCTGTCTGTGGCTGTTGCTCTGTGTCATACCATCCAATACTGCTGAGAAGCATTCGTTCAACTCTGTCATCTTTGCAGCTCCCCTTCAAGTTTTAGCTGGCAGCTAATTAGATTACTCCTTAGTCTCCTCCTTGCTAGACTAAAAAAGCCCACATCCCTCAGCACTTCTTGTAGGAGTCACTGTAGGCCTCTGGACCCTGTCTTGACATCCCTCTTGAACTCAGGGGTCTGGATGTAGTATTCAGTGTGCAGCCTCACCAGCACGGAGTTGGCAGGAATGATGGCTTTCCACGACTGGCCAGCTGTGGCCCTCTTAATGTAGCCTAGGACATGGTTTGCCTTACTCACAAGGAGAGCGCACCTTTTCAGCTTTTTTAGCCTGGCACCTGTTGTAACGTGCAGGTCCTTTTTGGCAGGGCTGAACTTCCCATTTGTGCTGATCATGGGTTTTTTCCACCCCAGGTGCAGGGCTCCATGCTGCTCCTTGTTGAACCTTCTGAGGTTTCTCTTGGCCCGGTCCAGTTTCACAAGGTCCATCTGGGTTGAGGTTCTGCCATTTGACTTTTCAACCACCTCCTCTAACTTAGTATCATCCGCAGATTGGCCAGGAGTGCAGCTGTGCTGGTATCAACATTGTCGTTAGGATGTTGAGCATTATGGGCCCTTGTTTGACATCTGGGCTGCTGCTCTTGTCACTGGCTGCCAGCTGCATTGAAACAGGCTGAGGAAAACTGGAGCCAAAGTAGCAGCACTCAGCAGCTAGTTACTGTGAATGCCGTAGCAAGCGCTTACTGCCTTCGCCTTGTAGGCTTCCGAATTACTGAACCCACGGCAGTGGTGGGTGAGAGAGGTATGCCGTGGGCAAGGAGCGGTGATCCTGCTGTCCTCATCCCTGCCAGAAACCTGTGCAAGGTGCTGCGGTGCGGTCACCGCAATCAGTGATCCCTGAAGACAGGTGTCTATGGCAACTCTCGTGGGCGACTGGTGGAGGAAAGTTCCTGCTTTAAAACACATTCCCTGTTGTACTTGCACAGCAAATTAACCGTGAGATGTTGTTAAATGAATGAGAGGGGGGCCAAAATGGAAACATCTGAAACTTGCTTCCTTCTGAAGAGTGACTGGAAGCCAGTTAATCATCATCTATTTGGTAGTAAGCAAGTAAGTGTTTGCTGGTAGCAATTAAACTATTGTTTTAAACATTAATGAGTGGAAGAGACATTGGTTTCACATCAACAAACAAGCGCCTTTTAGAGCAAAGGCCTTGGGCCAGCACGTGGTGTGCCGGTGCCTTGTTCTGAGCAGCAGCTGTGTGTTCCCTTCATGCTCCAGCTTACAGCAATTTTATAAACAGAGATTGTCCGTGCCTTCTATTGGCAATAGTGCAGAGATGCTGAAAGAAAGTGGGTGTCAAGACCTTGGTAGCGCAGTATGAGATAGGTTCACCTGGCTAAATGAGAAGCCAATTTTTTAAATATTTGAAAATAACTGATCTTTGCTGACTGTCATTTCTAATGGGAAATTTGCTGGTTAGTGTTAGTGATGCCCTTTTCATGAATTTACCAGTGCTTGTGGTCTGGTCCTCTGGTGAGGGAGGCTGGCCAAGGGGAGAAATTCTGTAGCGGGCTTGGCCCCACAAAATGTACTCTCTGCATCTATTTCTGGCAACCTGGCTTGGCCATTAGCTGCGTGCACATGTGCTCACAGGTCAGAGGCTGGGCAGTGTCTACCAGGGTGTATTAGATGTCAGCTAACCTCAGAGGAATGCTACAGCTGTGTTGTACCGTGTTTTGGTGTCAGTGATATTGTGCAGTCCCGTATAACTAGGTAGGCAAAAAGGAGATTAGATGAAATGAGGAAGAGGAGTGTATGTCTTGGTTGATGTTAACGCAGAAGATTCAAGCTATGTGTGGTAGGGTGGGAAAAATCCTCTATTAGTTCAGCTGGGCAAGGGCTCTGACTACAAAGGGGGGTTAGGGCAATAGAAGCTATGTGGACTAAACAGAAAATTGTATTTCATAATTAGAGTACAGGGTTTTCTGCTTTGAAAGTGGACAAGCAGATGTGTCTGTGCTGGCTTGAAAATCTGTCTGTGTGCTGCTGCCAATTTCAGAAGAATGACTGCATTTTAAAAAGTGCCTGGTTTTGTTTTCTTCTACCAGCTTGCCGTGGCCTAGCTTTTTTGTTTTCATCACTATCTTTAGCTAACAACATAATCCAGCTGTTGCACGTGGTTCCCTTCTGTGCACGGCCCTGTGTAGACTAAGCAGAGGATTGCCCATGAGCGTGCAGCTTTTATCCCCCCAAAGGGATTTGTCAGGACTGAGCTCCTGTCAGCAATACATTAATAGCTTGCAATTATGAACCCTGTCAGTACCCCTTTAATTTTACATCGTTTGTTTTAAAAATTGACATATTTTATATCGCAGTGCTCCATTTGCTTCTGCGAGTGCTGCTATTGTGTGTCACCTCTGAGTCTCTGGGAGCTGGCTGGGAAGTTCGTGACTGTGCGTATTGGAGCCAGGGCGATCAGCGGCAGAGGAGCTGGTGAGAGGAGGTCACCTGTGCGGAAGAGCACAGGGTGGATTGTGGCAAAGAGAAAGCTCTCGGCCATGAGGAGAGGTAGAGAGGAGGGGGCTGAGTGCGCAGAGCAGGACTCTTGGGCCTGATGCTTGTCGTAGGGAAGGGATTTACTGTTGTGGGAGACTTGTTTGTAGCAGGTTGCTTGTAGAGTACTGAGTTGCAGAGGAGGGATGAATGCAGCGGCAGAAAGAGTTGGTGCTCTGTGTGGATGGTGTGTGACAGACTGCTATGACAGTGAGATTCTCAGCTGAGATCTCTGGCTGCTTAACTGCATTTCTCAAGGGGTCCCATTTTGTATTTTACACTAACAGGGGAAAGGTCTGCAGTGGTGAGGACATTCAGTTGAGTTTCCTGGCAGAAAGCACTGATGATGAAGCACAATGAGCTCCCAGTCACTGTGGCAGTAGGAGCTGAGGCACAGGTTCCCCAGTTCCCAAGGTGTCAAGGCTGTCTCGTTTTCAATAAGGAGTTTCACTGGCCTAGCTCCTTCTGACTTTTTTGAAAGCGATGCTCACTTTTATATTGGGTAGACTCCATCAAGCACCAACGATGTGGGTGACAGGCAGAAAGTTGACATCCCACTTGCCTCCAGCCTTCCTTGGAGATTTTTGTCCTCATCCCTAGTACATTTTCCCCTGTGCTACCCCAGGGCTAAACCTCTCTCAACTTGAACACCAGTTTGTGCTTCAAAGCAAAATAACCTAGTTTTGAGCCATTCATTTGAATTCTGGTCTTTTGAGAGAAACAGCCACTGTCTAAAATGATGAAGTTCATACGCAATGTCAGGAGGCTGGATGGAGACGTGAGCTCTTGTTGTTCTCTATGGTTTTAAAAGCACATGAAAAACATGGCTACTCTCTCTTCCATCAAGCGGAGTGACCTGCAGGCTTGAGGCTGAGAGCGTTGAGAGCAATCTGTCGGTGATGGTGCAGAACAACTTGCACGTGCTGGAGGGAGTTTTAAATGAAGGCTAATTATCAAGTAACTGTACTAACTGAGAAGTGTTTGAGTATCCTTTTTCACATTGGCAAAACCACAAACCTGTTGATGTTTCTCTAATGACTAATGTATCATTCTTTACCCTAGCATTTGGCTTTTTTCTTTCCCAGGCTTTCAGTAAGTTGCTTCAAATAAAAGACTGTAGAATGACTTCAGATAACTATTGAAGCTAAATTGCTATTTGGACTAACTCTTTTGCTTAAACCAAAAAGCATTTTGTGTTCCAAAACAGTGTTTCGGAACTGCCATTGCAAAGTAGCATTCAACAAAAACAGCTGGGAGAGGGTATTTAGGTATGGTTTTGTTTCAGTTTTCCACTTGCCCATACAGTCACAGGGCATGAAGCTGAATGTGGCCAGAGTTATGGGCCTGCCTGTTAACAGCTTCAGCTCTCAATGTCCTACAGGTCCAGGTGCAAGTAGAAATCTAGCCAAATTGTAAATTTAGCTTCTGGTATTCTTATCATAAAGAACATTTTCCTGCTGTGCAGCCAATTGTGCTTTAGAGGCTTCATCAGAAGAACTGCTAGTACTGCAAGCTACCACTAAATGTTGTTTTCCGCGGGGATTTAGTAACTCAGCTCCTAATGCTCTGCAGACTTTTTGCTGGCTTAGATGTGTTGATCCCTGACCCGGGTACCTGTGCCAACAGAAACTTTCAAGTGCTGATGCAGTTACGGTGAGAAAACTGTACTTCTCCTGTGCTCGCATTGCCCCTGGGATCTGGTTTTACTAGAGTTTCGAAAGCAGTTACTTGCTGGTGCGGTTCTGCCTGTACTAGGAACGGGTCGCCAGTCTGTTTTCCTATGTTTGTAAGTTGTTTCTTGCGCGGGCAGGCCCGCTCCTGCAGCGGGGCAGCCATGGAGCTGAAGCCTTCACTGGGGCTAGGCTTTGACAGCCTTATTGCCTGGAAGTTATTGGGACCTGCCTCCCTCTTGTAGGGTCTTCCATGAAAATCAGTCCTGCTCTTCCTCCCAGCATCCTCAGCACTGTTCTGCAGTACTCGGTGCAGGCTCTTACTGAAGTCTTGCATTTTATTTCACTTTTTAAAATCCCATCTCAAACTATCTTTATGGAAAACTTTTGGCCTTTATTTGCATTTGATCCCTTTGCTAGCATAGGTCAAACTTACTGGAAGAAAAAAAAAAAGTTGTGAATTTCCAGAGAATTCAGAGGAGGGTATTTTGAGGACTAAGATTCAGGCTTCTTGCTGTGTCCTTTGTTGGAAGCTTAGGTTGAGCCTTGTTTAAAGATCCTCAGATGGCTTTCCTGTGCTTGGTGGGTACCATGGTTTAGGTTAGTTAGTGGCTTTCGTCAGGCTTATGCTGAATTTATAAAATGTGTTAATACATTTGAAACAGGCAGCTGGTGACTGGGGTGGTGAGGAGATGTAATATGTGGGGTTTTTTCTTAGACTTTCTAAGAGACCGTATTAGTGATGAATTTATACCAGGATGCTGTTCATCCACTAATACTGGCCCAAAGCTCTGTGCTGCTTTGGGATGTGTAGTCCTGCATGGAAATTAACACTTTAATGCTCTGGCTCTTCACAAAGGCTTTAGGCAGGGTGGTGTGGTGTAAGCTGCCCGACAGCAGCAAAGGGCATGGTTAGATGAATTTCTCTTTTGTGGAAAATACCAGCAGCCACTTCAGAAGGAAGTGCATCATGGACCTTGGTTGGAAGGAAATTACTGCACTGATTGTGATGACTTTGATTTCCCTCCCCAGCTAGTAGCTGAAGGCTCTCTGACACAAAACTCTTATTTTTCCACGGTCACTTTGAGGTGAAGTACCTTTCTATGTGCTAGGGGGAAGGAAGTAAAAAGAGCTTGCTGCTATTTCAGGACATTGTGAGGGAAACTTAGTGTGCTTTATTTCCTTTTGAGACTTGTGTTTAAATTAGGAGTCCGTCTCCCCTGCCACGGTGCAGGGAGGGAAGGGTTTTTTCCATTACCTTTACAAGTAAGTGTGGTGTCTCAAGTGTGAAGGTATTTCATGCAGCTGGTGTTGAGGAGGTGTAGCCAGCTGTTTGCTGGAGAAACACACCACTGTTCTACGTATTTCCCATTTTGTATCAGGGATTTTTAGCCACTTCCCAAATGACCACCATTTCTTCACACTAAAAACTCTTCCTTTATTCATAATCTTCCCCAATTTAGTATTCTGTATGTTGGAGTCCTTTCCCCTGTTACAGCCTCAGACTCCTTCTCTGTTTATCATGACACGTAAAGTCTTACTCATTATTTTGTTCTGTCAGTCATGTCTGGTCAAAGACATTTCCCATGGGTATAAACTGGGTAATTCCAGTTTATTTTTAAAAAAAATCATTGAAGTGTAAACGAAAACTGTCTTCATAGTGCTGGATGTTCAATTAATTGAATGTGAAGTGTACATTTGAAGGGTGGTGTTTCAGTGCAAAACAGCTCAAAAATACTACTTTAAATAGAAGTTTATGAAATATATAATGTAGAAGAGTTCAGGTAAAGACTTTACTTTTGAGCTAAACAAGGTATTTGTGCAGCAACCTCAAAAGGGCTCTAGAGCAGTAAAGTGCTGATATAGTTAAGAGACAATTAATGAACACAAAAGCCTCAGAAATTAAAAATTTCTGATGAAGAAAAACAATGTGAAACCTGCATGTTTGAAAGCCTGAATGTTAAAATTGCTCGTCATTCATTGATGACTATAAAAAGAGAGGACATGTCCACCTTATTAAAAAAAAAAAAAACCCAACCAACCAAAACTCAGCCAACACCAGTAATTTGTTTATGGATATTCTTTGTCTATTTGATGTAGAGTCACCTATTTTGAACATTAAAGACTTGTCACTGGTACTAAAGTGCAACACTGCAGACTGCTGAACTCTGCGATGCCTTTGTCACAATGGTACTACTGAAACCTGCAGTATGACTGGCATTGTTTCTGCTTTATCGGCTGCTCTTCCTTTTTGGGCTGAATAGGCAAGGGCTTGCTGCTGCGTTAGGGACCCTGGAGGGCTGATGCTCAGCCGTGAAAAATGGAGGTGGCTCCAGCCTGCTGGATGGGATGTGAGCATTTTACTTGAGGACTGTTCAGAGTTGGATTTGGATATCGTGAGAGCCTTATTAAAACCTTCAGGAGAGATGAAGGTGATCTGTAAATGTAATGTCTCGGAGAATTTTTTTTTGGTCTGGAATAAAAGAGATCACAGGTCATTGATTAGATGGCTTCTAAGCTGCGCTTGCTTTGCTGGGAAGGTCGTATGTTGTTTTGGAGGAGTCTTTGCTCTACAGCAAAAACCATATAGTTCACCAGAAGACTCTGTTCTCCCCTGCTTCCATGCAGACATGTGAAAGTGCTTCCTTCAAGCTCAAACTTTGTGTTATTTTGCTGAAAAGAAGCAGCAGTTTTCAAAGGACATAGCAGGGCCTTTATCTGTGTTTTACATGCATTGCAAATTCCCTAGGTTACCTTTGTGTCCGTGTACTGGGGACTTGCTGCACCAGTTGTGTCCCAGTGACAGCAAAGTAGAACATCCAAATAATTAGCAACCACCTTCTCAGAAAACTTGTTGATGCTTTATAGCAATGTAATACTTCCAAAACATTTCCTAAGCGTGACTAATGGTGCATCAGATAAAAATCCACCCTGACTAAACTCAGGGAGTGCCATTCTCAATGTATTCTTGACATGCTACAAGTTTGCTATTGTGTTTTCTTTTGTTTTGTTTCTCAGTGATTAAACCTACATCCTAAGGTATTTATCTCTCACCCAGGTGCTTACTTGTAGGCCATCAGCTGTGTGTTTTTTTGACTACGAACACCATGAGACACTTCTTTGCAAATTACCTGTTTGAGTGGGAACTGCTGTCTTAGCAGTACCTACTCCAGTGAGGAAATGAGTGTCACTTTCACGTAAAAGGCTGGGAAACAGTAACACTGGCGTGGTGTTCTTAAACTCCCGGGATTAGTGTGGTAGATCTTCTAAACATGACTGTGAGGGTTCCTTTGTCTCTGATCCCAACTTCTCTTTTTTTAGGCACAGCTGGAAGCTCAGAGGGCGACTCAGGATTTTCAGAGGGCCACTGAAGTGCTGCGTGCTGCAAAAGAGACCATTTCGCTTGCTGAGCAGAGGCTACTGGAAGATGACAAACGCCAGTTTGATTCTGCCTGGCAAGAGATGCTCAACCACGCTACTCAGAGGGTAATACAAACTTGCCCCAGCATCTTTCTTTTCCGTATTTTGTGTTCACTGGTGGTGTATGAGGCTTAGTTTCTGAAAGACCAATTTTTGTATTGGTCCAGATACATGACATGTAGGAGATGAAGCTAGAGAAGATTATGAAGCCTAAGGTTAAATGATTTGGGCTTTGGGCTGCTACTGGAACAACTATAGTTCTCTGTCTGGCTGTGCTAGTAGCTAGTGGAGTAGCTCTCTGAAGAAAAAAATTACCATCTATGTAATAGGAAAAAACAATGTCTTAAGGCATATCTACATTTGGAGTTATGCCAGAATAATTGCATAGGGATGGCTACTCCTGAATACACGTGTTATGGAAACTCTTACTCTGGAAAAACAGGGACATGTTCCGATTTTAGTGTAACCTGTTCTTAGTATGGAGTAAGTTGAACAAGGCACTTCGCTTTGGAAACTTCTTTGAATGTAGAATTACTCAAAAATGTGTGTTGCATTTTAAGCTTGCACACTGCTCTATCCTGAATTAACTTTCAAATTTAGACAAGGTCTTACCTCCTTTGTGAAGTCTTTTTAAATCTAGAGAAGAGATGCACCATCTAACAATGAAAGGTGGTATTCATTTTAGCAGCTGTCAAGAAGAATTTTCCTGTCATTTGCCAGGTCTCTTTTTTTTTCCTGTCTGTTTTTTTAAAAAAAAAAAGGCAGAAAGGTTTTTTTTTAAAAAAAAAAAAAACAACAAAAAAATCGAAGTTAAAAACCTTTGTTCTGTCAGAGTTCCCGTAAAATGCCAGTGAAGCTGAACTTGCTATTCCAAATATGCTAGTGTGCTATACACTGTTTGTATTGTCTTGCAGTCCTCAATGCAGTAGCTCTGTTCTGCTGCAGAAGCTTCTCAGTTATAAGAAAGCCTCTATTTCAGAGTGAATTGTAAAAACCAGCTGCCTGACGAAGAAACAGGGAACAAAAAGGATGTGGCTGCATGTAGGGGAGAGATGGAAAACCTGGTATATATTAAAAAAGAGAAAACAAACTCCAGGGTATTGCTTGTGTTATTGTCCCTGTCATCGTTAGGTATTTGCAGATCTGGTAACCTCTGTGTTTCTGAAGGGAGCCCCACCTTTGCAGTGCCTGTGCGCCAGGACACCAGCAGCTGTCATTTTCCCTACTTGTTATGCCTGTTCAATATGAGCAAAGTCCAGAAATGCATACACAATTTTTTGATTCTTGGAATAGATAGGGGAGAAAACTGGAAGCATCTAAGGAGTTGCTTAGAGCTTCTGACTGCTAAACTGCTGAGATCTGGTGGAGAGTGATAGCGACCATGTATCAGCCGCCTCTCTTTAGCTGGCATAACGAAAACTTGTGTTGCGGTGGGTGAGGAAAGAAATGCTAGCAATTTTGAGAGTTCAGATGGATTCCTCTTCTCCTTGGATATTTCAAGGGGGTCCCTGTGTCCTTCTACAACCCTTAATCCTTCCTTCCCTGACAGTCTGTGAGAGGAGTACACCCAAGATGGGCAAACCCAGTGATTTAGAACAGAAGATGGCTGCTGACAGTGTTTGGTGGAGTCATGCTGGTGGTGTTGATACGTATCATCAATGAATGCAGAATATCTCCTTGTCGGAGGCCTGATTCAAACCATAATGTCTCTGATGGTTACAGCTGAACAGTAAATAGGAACCTTAGGTTTATTTACTGCAGTTATAAAATCTAGGCATGGACTGGATCGTATAGAGCAGCTGATGGCTTCTTGGATGGAACGTGTGTTACCCAACTATTTCTGGTACTTAAAATAGCCTGGGTAAGCTCAGTTCCCAGAAAGCACCTATCTTCACCTTTCCAGGGTACAGCAGATTTTGAAAGAGTTACATGGAAGTTTGTCTCGTGATTTTCATTGGCCGTGCTGGAGCCAACCCTAGCCAGAGCCAAGAAGGGTGAAAATGCTGTTGGAAGTCCTGACTGAACAGACCCAGCATTAGTTTGTTTGGAGTGCTTGACTGAGTTTTATAACTTCTTTAGGAGCAGAGTGAATACTTCCTTGGTTTCAGTGCATGCAGTTAGTGAAGTGCGTAGTGTTCAGTGAGGTAAACAGAATAATTGAGCTCTTGAGGAGCAGAAAACATCATCATTCCCTAGCAAGCTATGAATGAAAGCAGGTTGGAGGATGAGATCTAGAATAAAAGTTCTGCTTGACTGCCATAGTGCTGCTGTTAACTCAGATAGTTACATACGTCAATTAATTACATTAGAAATTACTAATGGAAAAAACTCTCTCGGAGGGTGAAGGCTGAGGGTTAAGAAATAGAATTCCTCTACTTCCATATATAAAATCACCCTTGGAGAAAGCTTCTGCACTCTAGTTGTTTGGAGTTGCTAGCTTTTTTTGTATGTATTTATAAATGACAGTTGTACTAGGCAGAGAATAATTTTGCACTGGGCCTTGTACACCAATGAATCAAGTGCAGGAAAGTACCTCTGAGCCAAATGCTAGAAGTGGGCTACTAATTCATTTTTTTCTCTATTGATAGAAGTGTCAGGCAAGAATTTTTATTTGCTATTCTTAGGCAGAGGTAGCAGGCTCTATTGAATTAATCTGAAATTTGGAACAAACCCCGAGCTCTGTAGCAGCTTGGTAGTTGACAAACAATGCAAACAGAGAGCATAAAGGAAAAGGGTAGGCAAGAGAACAAATGAGACACTTTTTTTTTTTTTTTTTTTTTTTTAATACAGGCATGTATGGAAATACTGCCAGGTTACTTTTGCACTTGAGCCAGTGGATGTGGACAAAGACTTGGGTTCCACAGTACCAAATGGAAAATGCTGTTTGCAGACCCTCACTGGGAGGAGACGGAGATACGGGTTACATGTTGAAATTGCTTTTTGATTTCTTCATAGACTGAAAAGCTATTAACAGTGTTTTTAATGTGACAGTCTAACGGGTTACTGTAAACAAGGCTTTTGTGGCCACCGATACAGAAAATCATACAATTAAACTGATGAGAAATGGGAGAGTTACTAAAATTTTGCTTATCCTGGGTGGGCTGGAAGCCTAACACGTGGAAGATGTTTTTATTCGAGGAGCCGACAGCACCAGCATGAATAGGTATAGGGAGTACAGGCTGTCACTCAGCAATTTTTTCATCTAGCAGTTTGAGCTATGTTTCCAAAGGAAGCTGGGTGCCTAAATAGGAGCTGAAAGCCTGCCTGCCTGCGAAGATGCAACTGATCCCTGTAAATGTCTACACTTGAGCTATGTGCTGACCACAGTGAAACACAGGACTGTGATGCGATCCTGCAAGTCAGGCAGCTGCTTTACCCACTTCTACTCAACTTGATGTGTATTTTTGGGTAAACTCCTGTGGTTTTTTTCTAGATGTCCATGTCTCCACAGATCTGAGATAAGTGTAATGACACTTAGGCTGGGATTTAGCTCATCAGTTTCAGGTGTCTAGAACATTATTTTGTACATCCCAGTTACTTGCCTAAACTTCCATGATAGTCAAAGGAGGTCTGATCAATAATTTGATGGTGTCTAGAGAACAATTCATGTGACCACAGGGGCAAGTTCGTTGGAAGATGAATTCTCTGTTGATTATAATGGAAATGTAGTCACCTGGCTTGCATGTAGACAGGTTTGATGAGCTCTTAAGCTGCCTGAAGAAGAAAAGTACTGTTCACTGTTAGCCATTGGCTTGCCAGGTTTTTGGTAACTGCAGTTTGTCTTTAAAATTTGGAGAAAATAATTTTGGGAAGTAGACGTGTGTTGCCTGTCTGCCAGTACCTTGAATTATAATGCTGCAGTTTGAGGTGCAGAGAGCAGGGTTATAAAAGGGCCAAAGGATGGAGAATTTTGGAGGGATGAAGGAGAGAGATCTGCACGTTTATACTCCTGTTGAAAATCATTCATAAACGTGTACAAAAGCAAGGTGCTGACAGATGTGTTACCTCAAGTTTGAGACAAGCTGGAGCAGAAAGAAAGATCCTTCATGAATTTCAAGAGAAATTGCTAATTTCTAATTGCTGATGCAATCTGCAATCTTAAAAAGGTTCTGCTTTTACAGTCTTTCCTGAGATATGTTCAGTTCATAAATGCTGGCAGGGAGAAGAAATGCTTTGGCTCTTGATCATGAGACATTTTAAAAAGGAAGGGATGAGGGGAGAGTGAAGAGGGAGGAGGCATGCTCCCTCTTGGTTTAATTTGGCTTGTGAAGCTCCCTTTGATATTACACCGTGAAGTACCATCTGTCAGTGTAAAATGCGTGGGTGCTTTCGTGATGTAGAGAGAAGAGATACTTCCTGCAGATAGAAATACTTGGAGAAAAAGAGGGGGGGAGAAAAGGCTGTGAAAGAAAAAACAAAAATATCCACATCCTTCTTTACCCTAATCTATCTGTCACTTCACCCTGGAAATGCAGGAGTTAAATGCAATCCCTTGTATTGTTGATTCTGTCCTCCTGGTTTACTGATCTTGCATTGTCTCTTACCTCTTTTATTTCTAATTCCTCACCTAGAAGAGCCATCAGTTTAATTTTTTGAGAAAGAAACTGTTGTCCAGAGTAATTCTCTGGCTTAGATGGTCAGCTTTGCTTAATTTCACTGATGAATTTTCCTGTTGTTATTACTGAAATTTTGCCTGGATTCCATCTTTGACTTCAGATCATGCAAATCTTTTGGGGGGAACAAAGCTACTTGTACAGACTTATTCACGAAAAATATATACTCTACACCGATTTTCCTTTCCCAGGCATCCGGGTTGGAAATAGAGGGTAGGGAAGGAGAGAAGAGGAATGGATTGATACCTGTGTTGGGTTCTTTTGTTTGTTTTGTTTTCCAATAGTTGTATCTTGTAGCCTGTGCTACCTGGGAGAATGAGTTCTGCCTGGGATAGGTGATCTAGTAATTAAGGACAGGTATGGGCTACAGAAACATCCAGTGAATGTGTGGGCATACTAGAAGTTCACTTGCTCTGGATGTTTTTGTGTAAGAGTATGTCCCCTGCTCACCCCAAGGGTATGAATGGCAGGTACAGCGTAAGGAGGAGAGGTGTGTCTTGAGCAGTCTTAATTTGAAGAGGTGTCATCCTCACTTTTATCTCTGCCTTTTCCTAAGTGATGCTGTTGCATCTGTGATGGCTTAGGAGCATCAACAAGGCAAGGTTGGTGGCAGAAGCACAGTAACTTTTATTAGACAAAACAGCTTATTTGGTAACTGTGACCAAAAGCTTGTTTACAAGTGCATATAAGACTGCTTTTTCCCCAACCGTATTATTAGGTCTGATAAAAAGTACTTCTTTCCCACGCAAGCCTTGTTGGTTGTCTTCTAAGACCTTTTCAAAAGGTGAGGGGTTTCCCTAGCTGGTCTTACCTTGAACCTCCCAGCTGCAGAGATGGTGTGGTTTGCAGTCTGTTTCTGTCCACCTGCCCTGATGGACAGCTTCTCTATTTAAAGGCCATTTGGCTTTTATGGAGGGGTGGACAATCTTTTTGTTTCTTCTTGTCTGAATGCAATGCTTAAATGCATCTTGGCAGGTGATGGATCTCCACAGATACACCTCACAGTCTTCCAGGTATTGTCCTCAGTCTTGGGCCTGCACCTTGAGCCGCTGTCCTGGGGGAAGGGGACAGGCCATCTCTGCGGGTAACGTGAGCGCAATGACAGAATGCCCATAGGAAAACAAGGGAGCGGGGGGAGATGGTTTTCCTTACATCACTGATTTCTCAAAAGGATGAAGCAGACAAGTTTTTTTTTATTTCTGGAAAGGGTAATGAATGTGGGTATATATGGCTGGCAGCAAATTCCATATTTTGTCAGATATTTTGAGGTGTTTATGATCTGTCGTCCTCAAATCCCAGTTCTGCAGGGTTCAGCATTTCTGTGATGTTTGATATGAAAGATGTGCAAAATCAACATGATACTGGACACCTGACCTGCTTTGCGACCCTGATGCTGGTAGTGTTTATCATGTGGTTCATCCCAGATATCAAAGTTGATGCTCATTTTGCCCCAAGAATGCATGTGAGGGATTGACATTTAATTGAGCATTGGCAAATTCCAGCAGCTCCATTACTTTGTAGCTTCCAGCATTTTTAAATTGCAATTTCCTTGCCATGCTACAAAGAAGGCGAACCAGCTTCTGTGCAGTCTTTGGAGACTGCATTTTAATTTAAGACACTTCCATGCTAAAACCAGCCTTGTCTGACATATTTCACTAGGGAAAGTCATTGCATCAACCTAGCTTTTGAACAGTTGTTCAAGATAAGAGGCTGCAGCTTCTTTTCAGGATGCAGGAGAGAGCCTGGTATGAATCTGATAGGGTTTTTTTTTGTTTGTTTGGTTGGGTTTTTTGTTGACCTTTATTTGAAAGTAGATGCCTTATTTATATATAAATAGTTGAAGGGTGTTGGAGTTGAGTATATTATTTTATATCTAATCAAAAGAGCCTTTGGAAATCTTTCTTTCTTGTAGTTTAAAGTTCTGTAGCACCTTCTTTGTTTAATAATAAGTGGTGTGTGCAGATGAGCAAAACGTGGCCTCCAGTTGTGGCAGCAAGAGCTTCTAGTTGATGCTGATGCAGCTCAGCTTTGGCATGTAGCAGTTTCACGCTTTCATTTAGGCATCAGAAAGGACAACACAACAGTTTTCCTGAGAGGAGCAGCACTCCAAGCAAGTCAAAGTTGACCATGCTCTTCTCCCTGTTCAGTTCAGCCTGAGGGCTAGGACACTTTCAAGAAATTAGAGCTTTGTGGGTGAGGTTACTTAAAATCAAGATACCTTGAATGTTCTCTCTCTGGATCTGAGAGCTCAGATGCACTTTCTGGTGGTGGGAGCCAGTTGAAGCAAATTTGCTTGAAGTTGTGGAGTAGTTGGTTTCACAGCGGAGACATTTTGAAATCCAGTACTGGAGAAAATAAAGTCCTGACATTTTTTGTATAGGTACCTTCATAGCTGCAAGAGAGGGAGCCTGAAAACTGCCTGCTTTCTTCTCATTGCCAGGCCAGTGGAGAAGTGTCACCTCTTTTCTTCCTTTAAACAAATCGGTTTCCTCTGTGTCTGGATCTTGACTGCTAGTTCACTGAAGAAAACAAATTTTCTGACTTACACCTGTGACATCTCAAATTTGCACAATAAAGGTACCCTGGATAGAACTACTGGCAAAGTGTGACTGCGGGATACCAGCAGAGCAGCTAATGGAGGGACATATACTTTTCCTGTTGCTTTTGTAGACTCCTAATTGCTGCAGAATGCCATGGCAGTGAGCATTTGTTTATAAAGCTTTGAAGAAATGATTGCTTGAAGAACTTGCTAGCTTGCGTGCAGGGCTGCAGCCCGGCTGGCTGGGGACAGCCTGGGCTGGCCATGGAGAGCAGCTGATGTGCTGGGCCTGGGACTGCTGCCCGTTAAGCATCTGTCTGCCCGGATAGTGGGCTGGTCATCAGCATAGCTTCCCCCGCCTGCAGGATAGGGGTATCAGCCCAGGGCTTGAATCTCTGTGCATTTTTGGTGTTGAAACCGTGATTTGAGGGTGGTCAGCTGTTTTAAGAGAAAAGCCAGCTTCCTGACCTTCTGCAAACAGGCAGTCATTGGACATGCTGTTTTCTGGTGACTGGTGATTCAAGCTGAACTGCATTTCAGTCCTCCTACCACTGTGGTTGGTTTTTAGCTCTTCCCAGAGTGGTAGGACTGCAGCTGGGGGCTGAGCAGCCAGCTGGCTCCCTGCTGGGAAAGGCAGGCTCCTGGGAGAGAAGCAGGAGGGAACAGAAACAACACTGTTAAATGTAACTGGGTGACTTCTGCTAGCGCTGCTCCATTCCTGAATATCTAACTGGGTTAAAAAATGGATGATCCCAAAATTTGAGGCTCTTCTGAACTTCCCGTAAGAGATATTATGCAAGAAGCTGCAACACCTCTGTCATAATGAACACGGTGCTTGCAAATCTGACATTGCTGCTCCTTTGAGGAAAGACTTTTAAGTAGGTTCATTGAATGTAATTTTTTCTATAGCCTCACTTTCCTGACATGAGCTGATTGGAGAGATTATGAAGATGCTGTTAATTAAAACGATAAGAAATGGATCATTGTGTCTTGCCGCTCAACCTGTTTTTTCCCTCTTGAAGGTCATGGAGGCGGAACAGACCAAAACGAGAAGTGAGTTGGTTCACAAGGAGACTGCAGCCAAATACAATGCTGCCATGGGAAGGATGAAACAACTGGAGAAGAAGCTGAAAAGAGCCATCAATAAATCAAAGTACGTTTTACGTTTGGAGATGAGTTTAGTGGTGAAATGTGTTTGGGGGAAATGCCGATTCTGTGGGATTTTTTCAAACTTGTGAAGTGTGTTGCCCTTTGTACCTCTGCCTTCCAGCTCCTGTCTGCATGCAACAGCCTCGCAGCACAATTGGTACTGGTATTTGTCCTTGCATTTGTTGTCCTTCTAAGTGTCTTTTGAAGCACCTGGCTTGATAGACTGGTGAACTAAGCGGGATAAGAAACCTTTTCTGGGTGTATTCTTGGTCTTTTTCTAGTGCATTGAACCCTCTGGTGGGATGTGACTTGAGAAACAGGCTCATGGGGTTTACATAGATGCTGCCTACAGAGCTGCAGAGCTCTGTGCATAGATGTTCTGCAGCTTAGGATTGTTTCCAGTTTAGTTCTTATTTTTAGTTAGGAGAGCAACAAAGCAAGTGACAGAAACCTGAAAGGTGTGAGACTGCATCAGTGCAGCATACTGTACATCAGACTTGTTTACTTCCTAATGCTGCCGTAGCAAAGCTGTGCGAGCGCTGTTCTTGGGGAAGGAAATGCACTTCAGAGAGCATAGCTAAGCAGCAAGCATCATTAATAAATGTGTCTGCATTTGATGTGCGGTTTTGCTCTGTTGTGGAGAAGTGAAACAGCTTTTTGCTCAGAACCTGTTTAAAATTTTGTCCTCATTTACAACCAATTCTTAATCTTCTTTATATTTCACAGTCGTTTTCTTTATATTTCCAGACTGTAGCTTGTCTAAACAATCTGCTTACTGTATTTAGCTTTTAATCCCTCCATCTAAAAATGACTTTTTTGGTGAAATCGGTCAACTAAAAATCTATTTTGATTGGTGTTTGCTCAATTCCAGAAAGGATTAGCACTTCTCAAGGAAGACTCAAGCATGTGTGCTGAAACAGTGTAGCAGCGTGGCTTCGTAGAAGGCGCTGCATGCTGTTTGTCTAGCACTGCACAGGGACTGTGAAAAACATCATCAGATCACTAAATGACAGATTCCTTGGGATAAGAGCAATATCTGAGAAGTGGTTTGGCTGCCAGGAGTTCCTTCCTTACAATAAGATTTAAAATAAAGACCCTGATAAGTTACCAGTGGGGTCCTACATACCTTTTAATAACAATGATGGTGCTGAGCCTGATGCCCCAGCTGCCTCTCATGTGATTTGCCTTCCGAGTCTTCATTGCCTTGCTGAAACTACCCTTGTGGGGGTGTTGTCTGGCATCGTTCTCCTCAGGACAAGCTGGTTTTCGCTTGTGTGGAAGGATCCCAACATACTCCGTTGTCTCACAGCAGGGCTGACTGCAGCATAAACCACCGAGGTAGGGTGTTTTGGAGATCCTTTAATAAGGGGTGTACAGAAACGCCAATTCTAACCTAGTATTAAAGTGGAAGATGCCTGATGGCACAAACAGGCCTATCGTGGGTGCATTTGAAGTCATACTACATAGCGATGTTGGAAAGGTCAGTCGTCTCTCAGCACTGCAATTTTCATGTAAAGGAAAATTGAAACCGACCTGAAAACATCAGTGCTGTCAAGTGGCTACATAAAACTGGGAAATGAGGCTGCTGAATTTGCAGCTGCTTATATTGTAGGGTGTAACTGGCTACTAGCTGCTTTTCAGGAAGGATTTAACACCAGCAAACTGCGCTGCGCTTCTCCGTGGGTGGTGCGGGAGGGTTGGCTGTAACGCCTAGGCCTTTCAGGCCCATATTGTCCATCCTCTCTCTCTGTAAGCTCGTGGGTAGACATGCCGAATGAGTTGCTTTTTTCCATGCAAAAAATGATTTGCATTTGCTCCTTACTTCAGTCTGGATTAAGATGCTTAAAGCATTACTATTTGAAAGTAAGACTGGGACAGCCTGGAGGAAAGTCATTTAGGTAATTTGCCATATAAAGTTGATGAGTGGATGATTATTGGATTGTTTTGGTTTTGCTTTTAGTTTTGTTTCTGGGTGCTTACTTGCTAAGTGAGCTATGAATGTGCATACGGCTGCATGTTCTTAACAGTCGCCAGATCTTCTGGCTCAGTGCCTCTGAGCTGTAGGATAATGAACTCGCCTGTGTTAGCTGGTTTTTGGAAGTCACTTTCTGCTTCGGTGACTTGGGCAAAGTGCCTTTCATTAACTGTCATCTATTTAAAAAGCACTTCACTCAACTATGCGATGTCATGGACTTAGACAACTGATGATGTAGGACACCGATTGCATCCGTGAACAATTTGCCAGCCCTGCTGGGTCGTGGACCGGGTTTCAATAGCTACAGGGTCGTGGATGCAAGAGAATGAAGAGACCCGAGGAGATGCGAATCCCTACCCTGCCAGTGCATTGCTTTCTGCTGGCATCAGATGCCCGGCTGTGTGTTAGCGATGAGTGAAGAGTGCTTACGTTTGAGCTCCCACAGGTCAGGCTGTTGGTATCCTTTTCCTGGCTTAGGTGGCATCTTTCTTGTCTGTTACCAGTAAACTTGCCTGCTCATACGTGCATGCATATGTATTTGTGTATACACACATGCGTATATACACACACATACATGCATAAATATATATATAATTTTTTTTCACACCACACAAACACACGTGCTTGTTTGCTGATATAAAGGGGACTTTTCCCCCAGGCTTGTGGAAGCTGATGAGAGGTTAGGATTCAAGCCTGGTTGTTCCCTCCCAGTTGACACCAGGGTAAGGAAGGGAGAGAATCAGGTCATTTGAGGTGAGTGGGGTTTCACTGTTTTTCCTGCAACACCGTTTTGTAGGTGTCTCTGCCCTCCCATTGCTTTGGGGTGTGGCTGTAGGAGCCCTTTAACTGTTGGATCCAGACTCCCAGCTGCGATGTTTTACCATGCCTGGCAGGTCCATCTGTGTAGACTTTGGCAGGGTTATGTCCCAGCGAGGGAAGGCAGAGGTGCAGTTTGCCTGGATCAGTGTCACTGGAAACATCGCAGACTTGGCTGTATGCTCCTAGTGACAGTAGGGGGGTTGATTAAAAACATCGAAGCTGCGAAATAACCTGGTCTCAGGGAAATGCGACTCAGTTATTTTGTGCATGACTGTGTAGTGAATTCAACCTTTCAAAGTGTATAGGATCAGAAAGCCACAGTTTTACACCCCTGAGTTCTGGTGCTCAGTCCAAAATGTAGCTGCAGTAGGACTTATAGCTCAGAAGAGGCTTGCTGTCAGGGTAGATATATGACAAGGGTAGTTAACATTCTATTTCATATAAAACCATATCTGATTGTTTATTTCTCCCATACTTTCCAGGAGAGCTTCTGAGAGGTGAGGAGGGTAGCGAGCCCTGCTAAAAAAATCAGGGCTTTTTTTGCTGCCCGGTGTTACATCAGATGCTATTGACTTGTGGGCTTCAAAGCTGGAATGTGGTTTCTAGGCTCTGTACTGCACCTCTTGTGCCCCTGTCCTCCTGCAACCTTATAAGCAAGTTTTGTTGTCTGTAGTGGGAAACAGACTGGGGGTGACACTGTCCTCTGTGTCCAAGCAAACTGTTGGAGAGCCATGCAGCGGGAGGGAAGCGCCTGGTGGGCCACTGGCGGGAAGTGCTGTGCCCTTGCATGTGGTGCTCTGACCTCCCTTCATCCCCTCTCCTTCACTGAAAAACCTAAGAACTGCCCTTCCACCCCCACATCTGAACATGGGGCAGTCTAAGGTTCACCTTCTGTGGGGAACTTAAATGTGCTGTGGGCTCAAAAATTAGATGGATACAGAGAGGATGCCTACGCCTGAAGCTGGACATTGCATTTAAATATCTTGCAGAATCTAGGCCTGAAGGAATTATGCTGTCAACTCCAACAACAAGTGGAATTTTGCAATTTGTGTTTAGGTCAAAAGACCCATGAGAAAGAGATATATTAGAGGGGAAAAGAGAGACATGGAGAGCACATGTAGGTGTTCTGTCATCTAGATAGTAGTGTCTCAGGATTACAGTGAAAATAGCTATGTTAATGCTACGAAGAGAGCAACTCCCACTCCACTACTCTGCATTCAGTCCCAGTGATTTTAAACAATTGTTCTTTGTTTTTTCCACAGACCTTATTTTGAACTCAAGGCAAAGTACTATGTCCAACTAGAGGTATGTATGTAATTCAGATCCATCTGAAACTCTTTACTGCTTACGGTAAATACTGAAATTGCATCTAAAGTGCTCCAGCAACTGTGTTGTGTTTCTATACGAAACCAATTCAATTCAAAACCTCTTGAGCAATTTGCAAAGCACATTTTAAAGATAAAAGACTAAGAGAGGCTTTGTTTCCTTGTGTGAAATAAGACTGTTCAAACACTGCTGCTTACTGCCAGAACCAAACAAATACAGTTTGACTGTCTTTACTTCTTGTAGTTTGAAGTCGCTGGGGTTTGTTTGTGTGGGTTTGTTTTGGTGGTGTTCCCCCCTCACCCCCCCGCCCCCCTGCAATGTTTTAAGCATCAGACTGTTTTAACTGTGCTTGCGGTGCTTTTTCTGTTCACTGGTTGGTTCAATTAATGGAACAAGTAACCTGCTTGTAGTACTCAAACATCACACAGATGTGAATTTCTGATTTGGGGTTTAGCAGAAGTGGGATTTGGGGTTTGGCTGGATAGGCTGCCAGGGCTTTTTTTGGCATCTCTGCACCGCACTCTGTGTGGTGCAATGACGTCTAGCCAGTGCTTGGGCACAGCGCACGCCTTGCAGGGCACAGTGGCCCCAGGGTGGCATGGCAGTTGTGCATGGGTGGTAATCCCCTGCTATTACAGCCCTTACTCTTGCAGCTGCCAGGGGTGAGAGAGCACAGTCGCACTAAAAATTCAAATGCAAGAATTGCTCTCTTTCTATTTGAGTGACTTTTGCTGCATGTGGCCCCCAAAAACTGGGAGCCTGGCTCCTCTGAGTTGAAGGGTAGTAGCTGGCAGCGGGTGCTGTAGGTGTGTGGGATGTGTACAGGGTCAAAGCGGAGCATGTTGCCTTGCACTCTTGGCCATGGGTTCAGGAAGGCTCCAGTGGGGTACTAGGTCAGCAGGAGCCTAGCTAGAAGATTCCCATTCCTTGCCTGGGATGCAAGGTATGTCCCACACCTCTTTTGTGAGCCCTTCCCTGGGCTGCCTGAGATGCAAGCGCTCTTTGTGAGCCTCTGAGACTCTGGCGTGCACGTTTTCCTTGCCAGGATCCCGGCTTGGGCTGCCCTCTGCTCCTCTGTCTTGCCTGCCTGTGTAGCTGTGGTCAGCAGCTGCCGCTGCACAGTGCTGAATCCTCGCCCGTCGTGGGCTGGGTGCCAGCCTAATAACCCCTTCTGGCTAGAGGCATCTTTTGAGAAATCCCCTTTTCTCCATGGGCAAAGGCCCACTGTCTGGGGGCCTGTTGCTTCTCCTTGACAGCTGCTCAGTGCCCTCCTGAAGCAGGGTGATTGTGTAAAATATAATACAAAAGACAGCACAGCTTGCTTTTAATGTACAGTATAGAGTTGAGACAGCTACAGATACACAAGCAGTGCTTTACCTTTGGGAGACAGGGCGTACAACACTTTTGCCCTTGTTGTAGAATGGGGTTTGTTCCTGGGGACATGGAAACAGCTGTATTAACAGCTGTCAGGGTTTGAGGCTTGCTGCTTTCTGGTCTGCAGGTTTAGTGACCAAGAAGTGATGGGTTTGGTGCTCAGAGGAGAGTGAGGCTTAGCCCCTTGAGGGACAACCCACAGCCATGCTGTGCCCTGCAGGCAGGGCCTGCCAGCAAACCCTTAGGGGTGGTTGTGGGATAAGCAGCGACATACTGTTGAGAGCTGCATTCATGTTAACGAGAGATCCTGCACGTTGACGGGGGGGGGTGGGGGGGGTGGGGGGGGCCTGCTCTGTGCTTAGTCAGGGGCCGTTACCATGCTCCAGAGGCAGCCCCAGCCCCTGGCTCCCGTGGCTTGCCTTGCTGCTGTCCCCTTCACAAGTGCCACTGCTTGCACTGGGGTGCTCTCGGATTACCAACCATCACCAACCCTGATATCAACCCTGGTTTATGCTAGCTCACCTGTGCAGAGCCAAGTCACATGGACACATAACGGTGTCGTGTGATAACGTTCATAATGAAAGCACATCTAATACCTGTCTTCCTTGTTAGCAACTGAAGAAAACAGTGGATGACCTGCAGGCAAAACTGGCCCTGGCAAAGGGAGAGTATAAGACTGCCTTGAAAAACCTGGAGATGATCTCAGATGAGATTCATGAGAGGAGACGGTCCACTGCCATGGGGCCCCGAGGATGTGGCGTGGGCGCTGAAGGAAGCAATACCTCTGCGGAAGACCTGTCAGCAAGTAAACCGGAGTCGGACACTGTCTCCAGTGAGTACAGAGCACTCGCATGCCTGGGAATATCCCATGGGCATCGTAAGAAATGCTGAGATGAAGGTTGCTCTGCCTATTCTGCAGTTTGAAATTTGCTGGCTGTTGCGGGACTGTGGCTAGCTTGTTACGCTTCTTGTTATTACAGGAGTTGATTGTATTCTTTAACAGCCAGTTTTCAAGGGGAAGGGATATGAGTTGCAAGTGCAACAGCTGTTCCCTTGGCATTGCTTTTGCTCTTTTGTACAGTACCGTATGAAAGGAACAAAATTAATGCACTTCAAAGCATGCTTCTAACTTTTAAGCCAGTAATGCTGCTGTCAGTGACTTGTCTGGTGTGGTCGCGGGCTGTTGCAGATCATTCAGCCAGGTTGCTGAGGTGGCAGTGCTGCTTGGAAACAGACCTTTTGGATCAGGTGCTTGTCTTGCAGTGCTGGGCCTGTGGCAGAGGGACTAAAGTTGCGGCTACAGTAGTACAGAAAGGCGTGACGCTCACACAGAAGGGGTGTAAGGATAAGCTCCTTTGCACTGCAGGATCTTTTGCCCATATGTGATTTCAGAAGAGCATGTGTGCTGTGAATAAGGGAAGCGAAGAAGAGGCAATATGCTATTGCAGTGTAGCGAGAGGCTCTGTACGAGAGACGTTTCTCTTGGGTGACAGCAGCAACCACCGAGCAAGCTCCAAGCCTAGGTGGCCTCCGCTTTCTGGTGGCACATGGGGACCTTGGGCTGCAAAGACTGGAACAGTCTGTTGTATTGTGAGTTTGCATTTGTCCTGGCTCTGGGTGAAAATGGATAGATGGACATTGCATGTGGCCTACTTTTTCCTCCCTCCTGGACACTTTTCTCCCCTTCTTGATGCAGAAAGCCTTTTTTTGCTGCCCAGTCCCACAAATGCCAAGTAATAAGTGATAGGACAAGAGGAAACAGCCTCAAGTTGCACCAGGGCAGGTTTAGATTGGGTATTAGGAAAAATTTCTTCACCGAAAGGGTTGTCAAGCATTGGAACAGGCTGCCCAGGAAAATGGTTGTGTCCCCATCCCTGGAAGTATCTCAACGACGTGAAGAAGTGGTGCTTAGGGGTGTGGTTTAGTGGTGGATTTGGCAGTGCTAGGTTAACGGTTGGACTTGATGATCTTCAAGGTCTTTTCCAACCTAACCGATTTTGTGATTTGTGAAATCCCAGTTTAATTTGGATTTCAGCTCCATTTCTGCAGGGAAAAGTCTAGGTCAGGATTGCAGTAGTTTGTAGTTACACAACTGCGGTGCCCAAAGGCTGAACATGCAGTTCCCTTGTAGACACTGGTGTGTACCGGTGCCGTAGGCCTTGTAGGTCCGTGGTACAGCCCCTTTGTGCCATGGGAGCTGGGAGGCGGCCCTGGGCTGGCCTCCGTCCTCTGCAGTGGCAGGAGTTTTCACATGATGTGCTGGAGATCTCTCACTCGCTACTGTGCAGCTGGGACCTGAGTTGCGAGTGTGGTGTCTGGGCCAGCTGATGCAGCGGGGTTTTGGTCCAGCTGCATATCTTCGGCCACCCTGAAGTCTTGAGGTTGAGCCTTTCTGAGTTAGGCAGGGCTGGGCTTGCCTCTTTGGATACCCACAAGTCCCTTTCCTTGCACAGAAGGCCTTCCAAGAGCCTTAGGTATAACTGAGTTGAGCATTTTCTTGTGCTGAAGGAGTCCAGGGGCCTGGTACGTAGGGGCAGAAAGAGCCAGGAAAGTTAATTCAGAGCAACCAGTTGCCGGCCCTCCTGGCTGCTGCTGAGGCCGCAGGCAAGGACCGGCAGCATGGGCTCATCCCTCTCTTTGAATTGCACAGTCTGACATAGGTGGACGGACTCCAGGTTGCATCTAGTGCCAATACAGAACTGGGTTACGACAGGACAGGTCTAGCAGCCTGCCAGACGTAATAACCAAAATAGCCTCAGCAGGTTAAGCTCTCATGCATTGTAACGTGGGGGGTTTCCACCAAGGCCCTTTTATATCTTGATTTCTGTTTGCTGGAGTTGAATAAAACACCTCATCAGCAGCAAGAGTTTCTTGGCCCTAGCAGATGCTCCTTTGTGTTATGGTAAGTGTAGATGGTGATAAGTAAGCTACAGTTTAAGTTGCGCTTGTTGTAGACTGCCTGGTGTCAGTGCTTCTTGCCAAGTAGAGGACTCCTGTGACTGCAAACATCTTTTTTTGCCCAGCCTTTTTTTGCTTTCACCCTCTGCTAAGTTATCTGTATTGCTCATGATATATTGATAAAACACAGCAAGCGAGAAGAAAGGCCACTCTACAGTCTTGGTTTTGACATCATTAAAAACAAAACAACAAAACCCGAACCACAACAAATTGTCTCTGAGCTCAGAGCACCCTGGAGCGGGCTCAGGAAGGTGGATGATGCTGTTATCCATTTTATGTTTGAAGCCTTTTAGGTCAATTCTGCAATGTGTAAGTACAGTTCTGCAATCTGCAAATACAGCAGAAAGAGGCCGAACTTCTCTGCAGTAACCACGACGGTCGCTGCCTCTGTTGGCACCCTTCATGTCGGAGTGGTGCATGCGAGCCCCAGGCTGCCGGGGTAACAGAAGAGCTATGTTGAAACTTCTCTTTTGAGCCATTTCGTTAACGCTGCTGCTTTGCTCCTGCTGCTCTTTCAAGGCAGTTCTGAGCCTCACTAACAACAGCAGGAATCGCAAGGAGGCGTAATTGAAGATAACCTCAGGTCACTGTAAATGTCTTGCTGTTTGTGGGACATCTTCAGACCAGTGTGATTCTAGCACACACTTTTGTTGTGTAGAGGCTGATGCACGTAAAAAACCCCTTCTGATCCCAGTGGGACTACTTGTGTGCAGAAGCCTTTGGTTCATAGGTCCCCATCCTGCAATGAGCCAAGATTGAAAAATGTTGAATTTTAGCAAAATGTACACCCCTGTGTTGCACAAAATGGAACCTTCTTTAATGGATTCCTCCTGTTGTTGCTAAGAAAGAGCCTGCAGCTTAATCTAGCCAGACAGTTTGGAGTTGCTTTGCTTTAATTAGAATTCAGATCTGAGCAAACATGAGCAGGGAAAATGATATATGTGGGTGGGGCTTTTTTTAATGTAGTGTTGCTTGGTGATCTTCATCCAAAGAGACATCTTGGGAGTTCATGCTGGATTTTAACTGCAAAAGTGGGAAGATAAGGTGGAAGCAATCTGTCCCTGGAGCTATGTCTTTCTAATTGGTGCCTTAAATAACCAGGAGTCCGTGCTGGGATGAAAATGGTGCTGGCTGAGGCGGGCACAGGCGACTAGGCCCTGGCCTAAGTTACGTACCGAAGACCACAAGTAACCAAGGCCAGCTGGGCAGGGGGCAGCAGGGACAGTAAAAATCCAAGAGCATATTGGCGTGAGGAGCAGTAGCTAGTGTAGAGCTGGTCTTGCATGGCCCGGCTGGCAGGTGTGCTGTTCCTCAAAGCAGAATCAGGCCTTCGTGATCCAGGTATGAAATGCCGGGTTAAGGCTTTGCGAAGGGGGCAGAGTACGAGAAGAGGCAGCCCGTGGGGTAGCAGTGCGTGCAGGTACAGAAGACGCAAACCTGAGAAACTGCCTTTGCCCGGGAAGGTGCAGGAGGGGGGTAGGTTTGCTAACTGGAATATTCTTTGAACATTGCAGTGGCTTCAGAAGTGTTTGAGGATGACAATGGCAGCAGCTTCATATCCGAAGAAGATTCGGAAACTCAGTCGGTGTCCAGCTTCAGCTCTGGTCCTACGAGTCCCTGTGAGGTGCCCACTCAGTTTCCTCCCGCGACGCGACCTGGAACCCTGGATCTGCCCAGCCCTGTATCCCTCTCTGAGTTCGGGATGATCTTTCCTGTCCTCGGCCCCCGAAGCGAATGCAGTGGGGCATCCTCCCCCGAGTGCGAAGCTGAAAGAGGTACGCACAGCTGGATACGCCCTGGGCCAATGTTTTTCAGCTTTATAAAGGGAGCAGGAAAACCTTCTCAGCTCCCCTAGGCTTATCGCCAGCTCGCTGAGCTCTGACCCGCTGGCGGCTTCCTTGGGGAAGGCAGTTCTTGAAGGCCCCGCGTCCCACACTTAACGATGGCATCTAAAGTGTTTTAATTATTCTTCTCCTGGCTGGGAAGGTTCCCCGGTTCTGTCTCAGTGGAGGGGTTCGAGGTTTCTCACGAAATAAGTGATCAGTGGGATTCTGATGGTACGTTTATTTTAAGGAAAATCTGAGTTTAATTTTTTTTTTTTTTTAATTACTGTCCTGCTTGCTGAAAATCCTGCTTTCCAGGAAAAAAAAAAAAAAAAAAAGAAATAATGTGCCAAAAGGAACCTCTTGCAGGCTCTGCCAGCCCTTGCTGACAAATTCGGACTAGAGGATTACCACCGCTCTTGTGTACTCCAACCTAACGCTGTTTACACTGTAATTTGCTGATGCAGTGCACAAGACGAGCGCGGCTTGGAAGGCCAACTTCGGTTTCGCTAAAGCATCTTGCTCCTGCTCCTATATTTTTTTGCGCGCTTTGGCAAAGGAAGCTGCAGAGGCACCCGCTTGAAGCTTAAGTTGCAGAATGAAATCCGGGTTTAACATCCAGTTTAATCCTTTCTTTGCAGGGGATAGGGCAGAAGGGGCTGAGAACAAGACAAGCGACAGAGTGAACAAGAATAGGAGCAGCAACAGGAGCAGCTCCACTGAGGGGCTGGCTTTGGATAACCGAATGAAGCAGCTCTCCCTTCAGTGCATGAAAATCAAAGAGGGAATATGCGCAGGCAGAAAAGCTGCCCAGATTGGCTGAGTCCTTCTTGTGCCCTGTCCTGATTAATGGGAGTATAAATATTTATACATGAACTTCTAAGTGTTTGAAGAACATCGTGCCAATAATATATGCCAAATCTTAAGCGTTTACTCTAAGAATTTAAAACTGCACTAAGAAGTCTAATTGATGTGGAGGGCTGAAGTTTTTATTCAGTAAATCCTTTGTAGGCCGGACAAGTTATCAAATGTTTAAGCTGTGCTCATATTTCACAGACTTTGTAAATTGTTTTGTAGCAGCCTGGCTGAAGCAATAACTAGTAATGTTCCCGTGTAAATTCACGCCAGTAGGGGGTCTGAAATTTAAGCCAGACATTTGCGGAGAGCGGTTTGGCTTCAGTTTTGTAGAACGAAATGCTCTTTAGATACAGTGGATCTCTTGAGTACAAGTGGCATATTCTTTGAACATCTGTATTTGTCTGTATTATGCTGAAACTGTAGAAATATTTTGTATACAGGAAAGTTGTTGCATGTGTGGGGTCTCAAAGCCTTCACTCTTCCCTTGGTGCTCACAGAAAGGATAAAGATGAGTCACACCTATAAAACCTGGTGTCAAGAGACAGAGGGACAGACAGGGGATGGCGCACTCAGCGGTGGGAGGCCCTTTCTAGCCACCTTCCCGAGTCTGGCTTGGACTCCGAGGGTGATTCCGGTGACCAAAACGAGTTGACTGGCCCCTTGCCCTTCCCCTCCCCTGAGAAGTGAAGTATTATTTTTCAGCACTTTAAGTGTTTTTTTGTTTTGTTTTTTTTTTTTTCCCTCAAAAATGGGAGTCATAGATGTTTTCAGGACAGTTATGGTAAGGGATTCGCCCTTGAAATATGCATGAAGAAAAGGAATTGCCAGTGTAGATTGACAATGTGTTCTTAAGCTTCTCCGTAGGTTGTACTGTGTGGGGTTTTATAACTGTTAAAGGGACTTGGGATTTTAGTATGCCCTAGAGAAAGTGTTCAATAAAACTAGAAAGGGCACGGGCATGTTTTGCCAGCAGCTGTTAGGCAGTAGTAGTGTCTGGTAATTATGCTAATAAGTGGTAGTAAAAATCCTAGGACTCTTCAGTTTTGGTGGCTAAGCATTTCTTGAAAGCACCATTTTATCGAAGATGTCAGTTTATATTGTTAATTTGATGGGAATTTTAGTATTGCCCAAAGTATTTTCTATTCTATGTTTTTGCAGTCCTGTTGTATTTCGTCCCTGCCACGGCTTGTGTATCTATTCGCAAAGTTAATGTAAAATTCTTCACACTACAGTAAACATTTTTGTTTTCCACATTCCGAGTCTGTGCAAGCTCAGTCTATCTCAAGTGCCAAGAACCGAATCTTCTCCCGCAGCAAATTTAGTCTTTAAATATCCACTTCCAGTCGAAGATTGCAGCCCGGTGTCACTCTGTTATGAGAATCCTTTGCAGTACGTGGACGACTGTTACCTCCTTCCAGCTTCCCGAATCCCTGCATCCGTGATTCACTTTTTATTCTGAACGGCGCGAGACCAGCGCTTTAGTCAAGTTTTGCAAAATCCCTTAGTATGCAGAAAAGAGGAAGGTATTCTGTTACCCAGCACCTCTGTACATTAATGGTGCTGAAATTTGCTGTAAGGCCATGCAGAATCGGAGGTAAAGAAACCTGTTTTCATAAAAATTAGATTCAACACATTATAGCTGTTAAGCTGTACTAGCTTTAAATATTTATACATCTACAGCTTCCAAAGACCTGAAGGCTGAACTCTGCCATTGGTAGCATCTCCCAGCCCAAGAAATGCTTAGCAAAGAAGCCAGTGGTTCCAACTTCTGATGTGAGCAATACTTGGGAAGAAGCTGGAACTGACAGTATTAAATATGAAGTGAAAAGCAGTACAGAAGTGCCATGTTGTATTCCATCTTTTTACTTAACCTTTTGTAGTTAAGCTATTGTCTGTGCTCCATACAGTTAGAAAAATTAGTAGGGGTATTTGTGGTTGAGTATCTTCTTTTTGCAGACTTGCCCGTCAACCCCTAATACGATTTCCTGGGTTGTTTGGGTATTTTTTTGGGTTTTTATGTTTGTTTCTGTTTTTTAACTTCTTTTGCTATCAAATTTCCTCTAATCTTGCCAATTCTGACTGGAAACCCAAACTCCCTGCGCTTGGGCAATGAATTAATTTACGTTCAGCAGGATATACAAACAGTTGTGTGCACTGCCTTGCGCATGTCCTGATTGGGTTTGGCTCCCAGCAGGGTAAAACCATTGATCAGGAAATACGAAAGGGTGCGGAACCCACCATACCCCTACTTTTTACACCACGCTTCTGCAAGATTTATTTAAAGATCTTGCTGCAGCCCCCTTCCTTTGGTGACTCCCGGACTTGGCAGGTGAATCACACTTCGAAGGTGCAAGCAAACAGGCACAACTGCATGTCTGACAAATTAATGGAAAACTCATTTTATTTTAAACTTCATAAAAGCCGTAATTATAAATATGACAAACTTAAATGAACAGACATCACTGTGGATTACAGGCAAATGAACGAGCTTTCTCCAGTTGGAGCTGTTTCTGCATTCTCAAGTGTAACATGATGGTAGCTGCCTTCATGGGTATAAAAATAAGCCTCTGGTGTATCAAAGTTTACGTGATCACTTCAGCTGCCCTGAAGTGAGACTGTTATAAAGCAAATGTTAACCTAGGAATTCTACTTCTCTTTGGTATTATCAAACAATTTCAATGTCCTTTCTGACTAAGCGATGAAAATCTCTACTATATGTACACAAACTTAATTCTAAATAATCGGCTGTTCAAACACTGCATAGATTGTGTGCTCAAGTGCATCGTTACTGTACAAAATAGTTACGTGAAACTTGCATCAGGAAACCGGGACTGAATCTCAGACGCATGGGGCAGAGGGGATAGAAGCTGTTGATACCACTCATCCATGTGCTACTGCTCACAGATCTTTGAGAACTTTTGGATCGGATTAACCAAGGACTAACCTGTGTCTTCCTAACAAAACAAACTGGGGGGGGGTGTGTGTCTCACTGAGCTATAAACAGCAGCGTTATGGGGTCTTGTATGGAGCTTTAAGGTAGGATTTAAAAAAAAATTACACAGAAAAGGCTTTGCAGTGCCTAAGTAAGGAGAATATCAAAACTTCTGAAGAGGCTATCTCCAGTTATCCCTCTGCACTACTGATAGAGAATTAAAAATCATTTCTTTGTAGTAGTCTTCCCTTAGTGAATCAAAGAAAGTATAAATCCTCTTAAAGCCCCTTACAGCAACAGGCTTTCATTTTGTCAGTATCCCCCTCATGCTGTTGCTCAGAACTGTATGGTGCGTGACAAACAATTTAGGAGCGCAAGGCATTTGGTAGTATATTTTATGAGGCTTTGCATTTTAATGTTTAAAAGCTTGAATTGCATGTTTACAGGCAGAGAAGACTTAAGGGTCAAGAGGTGTATGGCTAACTGGAAGTAAAGTAACATGACCGATGTACCTTAGTTACAGTCTGAGTTGTTGTGCAGCTATTTCAATTTTTGCACACACAGGCCTTCTAAAAGTCTTGCTGCATAACGTTTCCATGTTTGTATCAGCATCCAATATTCTCTGTCATATGGATCAAAAATGCTAAATGGTGTACGGGGAAAAAAAAAGCTTAACCCACATATTGGTCTGAGGCTGTGTTATAACCTAAGCATTGTTTCACTCTCCAATAATTTTTCCAGATTTATTTGTGGAAAAAATAGCAGTATGTATTTGACAGAAAATATCAAAGCAAAGCTTAAGTGCTTACATGAACAATCTTTTTCTAAGAAAAAAGGGCAAGAAAATTTTTTTGTAAAATTACTTTGCCATAACCAGACTCTGCAGACTTATTTTTTAAGAATATTTAGTATTTCCTTTTACTCTGCCTGAGTATTCTGTCCTCTATGTGAAGGGAAACGTACAGCGATGGTATTCTAGTAGCCTGTGTCAGTGCAATGTTTGAATAGGACTTGCCTTATAAAGGACACTGATACTAGGCTTAAATCCTGTGCAGTTATGGGGGCGAGCCCAATCCACTGACTGTGCTGTGTATGTAAGAAGTGGTAGCGTATCCTGGTGGAGACAGGATCCTTTGTCCTTAATGCCTTTCTCTGGCACTGAGTGAGTACATTCCTCGCTTTAAGTTCAGTACAGTATGGAAGTTGAGCCTTATGCTTGTTTCATCCAGCATAAGCTTTTGGCACCAGTTAGTGCCAGGGGCGGGGGGGGGGGGGCACACGACACAAAAAACCCATCCTGCAGAGTAGAAACCCACTACAGAAGGAAGAACAACAGATTTTACTGTAGGCAAGTCTACCAGCTTGATCTCAAACAGCTGAGGATGTGCAAGAACTCTGTACTAAAAGCTGGCAGTTCTGGCATCTGCCTTTTGTACTGTCAAAAATAGACTCAGTTGAGACTTCCTAACTACCTCTAACTTCATAGGTGATAAAATATATGCGAGACTCCACTGCTACTCGGGTTTAGCCTGAGCTGAAAACATAACACAAATTTGTAGGGAAAATGTGAGTTGAATGAAATTTTAATTTTGTAGGGATGAAGCAGTCCTTGGTGCATATTCCCAAAAGCCAAGGACAACCACAAAGAACCTAGTTTGTGTCTTGCTCAAGCTTGTGCCCATGCTGTTCCTTGTGTCGATTTGTTGCAGTAATCATCAGAAACTTCTCTGCAAAAGAAGGTAAGTCACACTGCGACAAATTTGTCACAAATTTCCTAGCCCAGATGGTCTTTGAGAGAACGGCAGTCAGAAAGGCATGTGTTTTCAATGCCCTTTTAAAGCTAGACATTTGCTAAGCAGCTGTCTGACGAAGGAAATGAAACAAAAGGGATCTTGTATGTTCTGGAGAGGGCTAATAGCAGACTTCTAGGGGAACAATTGTAGCCCACAGATAATATTGCTGCTACTCCTGTAGCATGTGTGCTCAGTTTCCTAATGACCAAATGGCACCTGTGCTCTAAAATAAGATTTAAATGCTACCTTTTTGCTTGGAAAACCGCCAAACCAACCTGGATGGCAAAGAACTTCTTGTGGCTGTTTTTAAAACACCCTCTCCCGCAGCTGTCAAATATAATAGAATTTTAAGTAAGTCTGCCATTTGTGAAAAGACAAAAAACAAATGCATTTCAGGATCAGTGAGGCAGTTAGTATTTAAATTAAAAAGAAAAACTTGGTTATCTTTAATCCTCTTCAGATACAATGTATATAGATCTTCTGGAGGAAAAGCACAGATAGTAGGCTTCTAAAAAAATCTTATTCTGGACTAATCCCACTATTTTCTTAAGAACTTTGAGCCTACCCCTATTGATGGCACTGGCCAAGCGCTCAATTCATTCACTGGTTTCAACTTAAAAGAAAAAGGTACCTTTTAAAAGATGCCTTGTATCATGGGATCAGAAAGTGCACTTCTTGCGGCTGTGGTTTATTAGGGAGAGAGGTTTAAGCGATCCTTCCCCTACAAGCTGAATACTTAATTAAAATCATGAGGATACAACACTTCTCTGCTGGGATGCTGATGGTGGGTAGTTCGCCCCCTCCTCGCACCGGCAGATGAGACTACCTCAGTAGATACAGAGCATCCTACAGTGCAGCTGTAGATGAAAGACTTTCGCGCCTGCTGAACGAAGGGCGCGCTGCACTGTCTGCACACTACTGCTGCCTAACCTCCTGATTTTACTGCTGATCTGGATCAAACTAGGTCTTGCAGCTAGTAGGAAGAAAGCCATAGAGTACCTCGTGCTGTAATATTATGTATAAAGTAATATAGACATGAAATAACAGCTCTCAAAGTACATGTAACGTGAGTGAAGCCACTGCTTTTCTTTTAGAAACAGCTGAAGTGGGAATCTTTCTTTTCCTTTACTCCTTCCTATATACATATTCCAGGTAAGCTAAGCACGTTCATCTGGAATACTACATGCTCAGCAGCAGTAAATTTACATTTAGATGTGAGAACTAGTTCAACGCTGAAAACATTCAAGATAGCAGCACAAATATGTAACAAAAGCTATTTGGTCCTGAGACTGAATAAGCAGAATACACAAGAATATTTTTTCTTACATGTTTACTTTTAAGAATAAAATCTTAAACCCACATACCCTGTATTTTGGGAGAAGAGAATTTCAGTGTTAGTTTTTCTCTTAACTCACTAGACTTTGATTTGAAGGGTGGAAAAATTGCAATGAATTGAGTTCTGCCAGTTCATTTGAATATAAGCATTTTAGCCCGTTCACAAGCCTGTTGAACAGTGCTCACTCCAATACCATAGCAGCAAAAACTACAGCTCACTGTCTACCACACTTAAATGGCCGATCAGTGATTCTGTGCTTTTGGCTATAACTTAGAATGCAATTTTCTTTTATGCATATGTGTAGTAAGAGTTATTCACCTGTTCTCAGACTGTAGGACAGATCCAAACCACCTCCTTAAACGGTAATGCACAGATCTGTCTCCTCACTGCAGCTGTGATACCTTAAGAGGAGCAGCACTGTTAAAATCTAAGAAAAAAGGACCCTCTTGTTGGGGCAGGAATGTGGTGGGGATAATGTTGTAAACTCCAGCAAATATGTTCTCCACTTCTAAGTAGCAAAATCCACACCTATGATAAAAGAAACCACCTGTTAGAACTAAGATCTGAAGTATGTTTCAAACCTCTGAGACTTCATTAAGTGAGCATTACCTGTAGTCACCACTGCTTTTTTTCTGAAAGCCATGGGAACCAGGATCTCCTACTGTCGAGACGGTGATGAGTTCAAAGCCAACGCTGTATTGCCTGCAAGTGACATGACAGACTGTTACTTTAGTTATTTGGGTCATTGGGTTTACCATGAAGAGAGCTATTTATTAAAAACTACACAGTATAACTGGAAGAAATCTAGAAATTTTATCACATTCATGACAGAAGCGTTAAGTCAAACTTACCATGACATGAACGTAGAATTTGGAGGAAGACACAACACATTTCAGGTTCAGAACTAGACTATCTGAAAAATGCCTGCTAGAAGCCTGCCTCTGCATTTAAGCAGACTTCAAGTAGTTAAACTCATGGTGACATACTCTGGTGCCACATGGCACAGATCCTGGGGTGTGATCTGATTGCTGTCAGAGGACTCAATGTCAGCGATCTCAGCAGAATTTCTCATGTCGCACTGTAACTTGGGACAGTTTGTCTACTACCTGTTAACACATGTGACAGGCACCGCTGCCCCTGTCATTCAAACTACCCAAATATGATCTGCAAGTGCAGAAAAAAAAAATGCATGCAAAAACCTGCTCAATTAGTGGAACAGCAGAGCCACACCTTTGCACTTGTCTTCATTTCATGAGAGAAGGAGTTTATCCATCCTCCCCTCTTCGAGGAAAGAAGCGCTGCCATTTTGTGGGGCCCACTGTACAGCTTTGCAAAAGATTAACACTTGACTGCATGGCAGGAGATGGTGCTATTTAGAAGTGCTGTATACTGGTATTTTGAGGTAGATCATGAATTTTGTCAAAGGAATTTGACCTCCGTAGGTCTACTCTACAGGGCACTGACATCCAGTACTTCTCCTGGCCTGCTAGTGGTAGAGTAAATGCACTTTCAGAGCTGAAGCTACTGCATAGGCCATTATTTGACAGCCTGTAAGGGTTTAGTATCCTGCATATTAGTTTTTTCTTTTGTAGTAGAGCTAATTATGATTGTAATTCCTTAACAGGAAGAAAAAGTCCTTTGTACCTTCTTCCCTTCTGTGCAAGGCCTAGCTCTGCTCAGACCCCAAAACTAAAGAAAAAGAAGGCTCCTGCCTCCCTTGTAGGTCAAGGATTTCCTCACCAGCAAACATGCAGGTTTAAATCACTATCGATAGTGAAGTTAGAAACATAAATAGTGCTAAATCTGAGCCACCTCCCATACCTGTCTTCTGGATTTTTAGGGAGCTTCCCGCTCTCCCCATGGAGGACACTGACAAAGCTTTATCTTTAGCACATAATACTCCCGCTCTGTTGATGCACGCTTATTCTCTACAAACCTTGGTCCCCGTAGTTCAATTAGTAATGGCCCATTCTTGTCCAGCTGGAATTGATAAATGGGGTTATTTTTGTAGGTGTCTCTGAAATTTCCACATCCTCCAGCACTGTGACCTTTCCACTGTCCGTTAACCTGAAAGAAGTCAAAAGGACAGAAAATACTTTACATCCTGAGGATTTGTATTGCTGCTTTATACACACAAACAAGACTAGAGGCTCCTCTCACTTTAGCAGTCACTGACTTTAGTAATCTCTCCTAGTTTTTAAAGTGCAAATGACTGTTAAGTATTCAGAAAGTTTCACTGCAGTCCTCCACCCACCTCCATGAAAGCCTTAGATCCCTTCTAAGTGTACTGTATTTTTCAGCTTATATTTAATAAGCAAGTACTGAGTAACTGTTTCTGACTATAACAAATTGCATCTAATAAGGGATCTATATTCCCATCTATCCCACAACTACTGGACTATGCAGGTTATATTTTTTTTTTTTTTTGCTCAAAGACTCCTCTGTTACGCTAAATGAGAAACAGCAGCGGTACATGGAAGTACGCGCTACCTGTGATGTAACCTTTCCTTATGAACTCGCTGCCTCCAGCACTGTCCATTCACCTCTATGCACTCTTGAGAACCAGCGTTACAGGGACAAGGTATCCGTAAGGACAGATTCCTCAAGGACAAAGACATACAAGAGGAAAAACGCTGCTCAGACTTTGAGAAACAGGCCATCTGTTTGCAAGTTCCTCCTGCTAGTCATTAAACTGAAAGGTTAGACTTATAAGACATGCCAGGCATTCACACAAATTTATAGCTGAGATCTATTTCTCCTGTTACTTCTCTCCCCTTTCTGTCAAACCAGCAAGGAACATTTTTTTTCTTGTGATTTAATTTCTTCACTCAGTGTCCAAAACCCTCAAACATGGCAAGTTTGGAAGCAAAGGGGATTTCTCCCCGCACCATACTACCACCCAGGAACCTAAAACTGCTGTGTGCTGTTAGCATTCCCGGCCTTTTCCACCTCCGCTGCACTTAGTTCCAGGAATCCCCCCAGGGCTTGCTGAGCTCCAGAGGTGACCGTTCAACTTTAGTATAAGATATCTAACAGAACTTGCTTTTACTGGTAAACTGTGAATTAGTTATCTGCTTGGTTTTGAGTGTGACGACTGCTAAGCAAGGACCAAATAAGCATTAAGCACGGGCAACTAACTTTTTGTATTTAATCGTACAGACAGAGCTGGCCTTGGATAGATAGAACATGCCTTTTATTTGAATACAAGACAGACATCTTCAAATAATTAACAGGAGGTTTCCACATACTTAGTTTTCTTTTGAAACATAATACAACATAAAACAGATGTCCTGCCTCAAACAGGCTGGTCACCTTCAATGAGGTTTTTGACCTCTTAAAGCATTCCCTCAAACTAAGCCCGGTTTTTAAGAGCTAAAAAGGACAATGGTTTCTGGAAGAATCAAGCAAATCATCTCGCTGTTTCTAGGAGTCTCTCTAGCCACTCACTGTTCTCCAGAACAGGCTAGCTTCAAGGGGCTGTTGTGGAAATAACAGCTGGTACGAAACACTGTCTGCACTCGAGAGCCTAGCTGCAAGCCAACATGTCCCCCTGACCACACAAAGTAATGTAATCCTTGGCTTCAGGCGTGAGCATCCTAGAAAATGGACTGTTCCACTGTGGCTCAAACTAGCCTTGTTTCACCTGAAGAGGTTACTGTTTGGACAGAAGACTTCTGCCTATAGTAGGATTCCCCAGGGTATGCACGGTAGGTACAGAGATTAAAGTTCACAACTGCTGGCTTATTCTTTCTTGAGGATAAAATTGCTAATAGGTGAAAATACATGCAAGTTACATTACCCTGTGAGCTCTTGGCTATATTTATACTTCAGCTGAAGGTATAACTGCAGCTCATGTTGACAGCTGAAATATGAAGAGCAGCTGCCCTCAAAACTGCCTGGGCTTCTGACTTAATTTCAGTCAAGTTTTTCTCTTGCCCGTGCTGCTGTACTCTCAGGGAGTATTTCTATATGAAATGTACCATGGGTATATTGCCTTGATCCTGTTTGGCAACGTGAGTGCTTATCCCAATGGTTACAGACCTTTGAGATGTCTTTGCAAAATTTAGGAACAGTAATATATTGTGATATTGCCATCCTAAGTCCATTTGTCACAGTCTTGCTACTGGTGCCTTTGGGTTGCCATTGCTGATTTTTGTCCCATCATGCCAAGTGTTTTTCCAAGAAAATCACACAGTTCTCTCACGGGAAAATGAGCAACGCTCTGCAGGGTTTTCACTCTGCAGCAGTACTAGCACAATCTGATCTCTGCAGAGTAATTACATATTAGGGTACAGGTTGTTATTCTAAAGGCCAGTCTATTCTACAGAGGCTTTACAGTATATCTGCAATGGTACAGCCATAACAACACGCTCTGCAACCAAGGTGGAGCTTATATACCAAGTAACACTGAAAGTTAAGCCACCGTCCATACAGAGTGGTGTGAACAGGGTGAGCCAGCCCAAGGACTTTGATGTTGGTATGAATTATGCTAACAGTGCAGCTAACTGTTTGGCAAATTATATGTAACTTGAGTACAGGATTGGTCTTGTGCTAATGATGCTTAGATTAAGGTTTAGTTAAGAAGTTTCATTTGTTAGAAGATAGCCTAAGCTGGCATTTTGGGGCAGTAATATAAAAATACATTTAAAAACCTTGTACATTTCAAATATGTAAAAGCCAAACCAGAATTATTATCCAGTGACCCATAAAACGAAAAAAATTCTTTACCCGTTTGGAAATGGTGTACGGTGTAGGAATCTTGGAAAAGGTGAACTTGCACAAGGAATACACCTGTGTTGTAAAAGAATAAGCTGGTCATACATTCATCTTGCACTTTTCATATGAAATCATACGACAAGTTAAAAAAAGCAGAATTGCCTACACATCATTTTTAGATACTTGTTCACTACATGCCTATATTTCTCATCAGACGACCCCATCTGAAACTCAAAAATCCAGAATAGTACTGGGACTAACAAGACTTAGTTCTCCTTCATTTTTATTAAAAAAAAAAAAAAAAAAAAAAAGCAAAATGGAAACAACCTGCATTTTACTTTTTTCAGTGACAAAAAGAGACATCTAGCATTGATCATCACATGACTCAGCAGTTACAGAAAAACTCAAATACTGAGTCCAAGGACTTAGAGAAGTCAAAAAACTTTAAATCTTAACTGGGATCTAAAATAGGCTTATTTTGGATACATAGAGAGCCAATGCTCTGCCTGTACACAGATTTTTTTTTTTTTTTTATTCTAGGAAATAAAAAGTATTTTTCAGCTGATTTCATTACTAAAATCACACACACTACATTGCCTTAACTACAGTGGAGAACATGATCAAGCACTGGGTCTTCTCCATCATTCATAGCCTCCCTCCCCAAAAATAACAGTCCAGGAGTACTCTTTTTTATCAAACTTTTACAAATAAAGGACACTTCATAGTTTAATTGTTTACATTCATTATGAAATCAACACTACATACCCTGATTGTGTAATGGATAGTGTTTTGTTTCTCATACTGGGACACCACTAAGGTAAACGTATGGGGCCCTGGAGAGGTCAGCTTTATCTTGGTCAGGTAATGAGGACTGTTGATCCGAATACCATCAATATATGGAGGAGGATCAGCTGAAACAGAAAAGGATGAACGCTTTTCCCCAATCAAAATATCCCCCAGCTTGGTAAACTTCTTAGCCATTTTATACCAGTGAATTTTGCCAGGAAAGTCAGATTGTTGGTACTAAGGTTAGACTGTAAGCAGACTTGAGTGCTCTCAAAAGAATAGAGCCTCGAGATTTGCTCATAAAAAGGACAGATGCCACTGTCCTTTAGGAGCAACTATCATTTTCAGGAGGGGTACATCACACATGACAGGACACAAATTCTGCACTTGAAAGTACAGCTTAAATCCCATGACTTGCAAGAACTGTAAACATCTCCCACCAATGTCACTACTCAAAGGAGACCTCCTGTGATTATGTTGAAGTTTAAAGAGAAAGATAAGGAACATCTGAACACTCTTTAAAAATCTCTGAGGAGGCTGTTCCTTCTCCATTGACTGGACAGTTCCAGAACATAAGCTGCCAAAAAATCTTTGGCCACTGGGTAAACGAGACTTTAAAACACGTTAATTTCTTTAACTAACTGACACACACTTTCTCTCTCTCTCTCTCCAAATCATTGTGATCATTACACAGATGTAGCTGCATCCCAGTACCAATGCACACGCAGTACTTATTATAAACGTCCCAAATATTTGCTTTTACAATTAGACAATGTAATTTGTTATTTGGCCTCTAATTGGTTCTTTCCAGACTTCTTTTAATTTCAGTGAAGCAGGAATGAGTCTAGCCAATTACTTCAATAGGCTCAGGATCAGGTCCTTTTATTTTCTTCCACAAAGCAACATGGGAGAGGGGAAAGGATTAATATAAAACAATGAGAAGCTTAGGAATGGGAAACCTCGGCCTCACTGCCAAAGGATTAACCTGCTTTGTTCTGATCTCATTTTAACAGATGGTAAAAATAATACTGCAGCTTGACCAATCTATTTCCATGGAAAAAGGTTTTAAACGAGTTTGAGCTCGTGAGATTAAAAGTTTATAAAAGAGTTTGGGTAGCGAGACAAAACTTGAATCATCCAGTTCTTGCTAGTACTCTTGCTGGAAGACTGTCTCTTTCAAGCACAACTGAACAATTCCCTCCACTATACAAATGTGTTTGGTTTGCCCACTTAAGAATGTTTTCAGTAAGACAGCATGTAAAATAAGCAGTGCTACAAGTACTAGCAACACCAGAAGCACATCTTGGGCTGTAAGGAGAAGCAGATGCTTTAACAAGATCAGCTCTTGCAAAAACAGCTGATGATTTGGTTAGGTCTCAAATGGATGCTTTCTGCAGAAAGATAGCTTGGATTCTAGGGGACCTGGTCGGCAGAGTTCACTGAACAAGACCAGAGATGAACAATGCAACCCTTACCAGCCATTCCAATAGGAAAAACCTACAAATTCCACTCTTTGGTGAAAAGAGCTTTAAAACCTGGTCTAATTAACTGTTGCTATTACCTGTTGCATGAGCAGCTACCTAAATGCAATCCTGGTTCTAAAGAGGTTCCCCATCTGTAAAAGCAACAGGCCAAATCCTACCTGCTTTAGGATGCACCTTTACTGAATTATTCCAAGGAATATTTTTACATTATATCTCTAACTTGATGTAAAGAATAAATAAAAATATGATATTATTAGCTCTACCTTGAAGTTGCAGTCTACCCTATCCATTCAACCTGGGCATTACCTTTACTTTCTGTGTCTCAACGTGTGTTTCAGATCTGCTATCTGTCTTGAAATAAAACATACATGGCTTTTTCCACAGCTACAACAAAGCTCCAAAAGCCAAGCCCCTTCTTCTCAAGGTGAGTAGAATCTGACCTATAATGACCAGCAGTAATACTTTGATAATATCTGAATATCTGTTTGATAACATCTGAATATTTTTCTCACACATTCCATACCTGATACTTTGAAATATGTTGAAGTGTTCAGCTGTATCTCATGACCTTGCTTAAGTACTTTGCTAAGCCAAGTTCATAGAACAAATAACCTTAATTATTTTCATTTAGTGGAAGCTGTAAACCTTTAAATAATTTCACAAATCTGGGAAATAATTATGCTATCAGCTAAACAGAAGCACAACATCTGTTCCCTCTAAGCATTAACTACTGCCACTGCAAAATCAACAGAACAACGAAGAAAGTGCTGTGCCAAATTAAGTGTCAGCAGGACTAGAGAGACCTCTTAGCATGCTTCCAACACGTACAGATTGATTTATTCCTTCGGTGTAGGCTGCTGAAGGTGGTCAAACAGGGCTAAACAACTATTTCAGAAGACTGACCTCTTAAGAGTGAGGCATCTAGTTTTAAGGCAAAAACTGCCTTTCCTCTCCACAAAATCCTTTGCAATTCTTAATTTATTTCTAACATCATCTTCTTGACAATTAACGTGCACTAACCTGGATAGTAAACTTTTTTGCCGTCAGTCTTGTATACAACCATTGTAATGAATTCCCGATTGTGTGCAAAGTCATCCTATAAAAAACACAAATCAGGTAGAGTTGTACACTTCTGTGCAATGTAACTAATGCTTAAGCAGAATCAAGTATGCATTCTATCATCCCCTTCGATCACCACGTCACTGATATTTGTATTTACTAAGATACCTGATCCAATTCTTGAAAAACCCTGAAATAAACAAACTGCTACTAATTTCACTTATAACACTTCAGAGTTATTTTATTACCTGTATAGTGGAGAATATAATCACCTCACTCAAGTTTTTACTCTGGGTCTATTTCAACAATCTTGTACACAATTATGTGTACCTGCTGAATTTAAAATTTATATATATATATATGTACATACTTGAACATGAAAATATAAGCACTAATATACTAATAACATGAAAAGCTATAGAAAAAGATTTACAGAAGATATTACAGAACTCGTAATATAGAAAACGTAAGATAAAGAACCCAGCACCTTGTCTGTGATGTGCCTGCTAAGCAGAACCCAGACGGCAGCACCACCTTGCGGACACTGGACCTCTAGCTTGTACTGAGGATTATTAGCCAGGCTGTAGGCATCCTTGACGGGCCCTTGCTTTGCATCCCAAGTACTGAAAGTAATACAGACACGTTATTAGATGAGTAAGATACTGATTTGTGCTTTGAAACCCAACTCCAAATCCTGCATATATACAGAGCTATCCATTATCAGTACCAAAGTTACTGAAGGCTAATTTACTGCAGGAATCTATGACAGTGGTTACAGAATACATTAGTGTCAAAAGCATTATCTTACAATTTTGTTTTATAAATGACTTTACTACAATACAAGTGTGATAATAAAAAATGCTAAATACAAACAACTTGGCTGTTTGGTATGGTGACTACAACCACACAAAGTACAGAAAAAGCTGAGCCATTCAGGGAGCCCAGGCTAGCAAATTATCGTAATGATTGCACACAACACATCTATTATTAAGGGAAAAACACCTATGCTTTTGTAACTGTAAGACTCCATATGTAAGCTGTGGTTAGTTCCAAAAGCTTGCCCATTTTTTTCCTCTAGTTTTTTATTCAGATAATTTTTCTTTTAAAATTTGATCTGTTTTATGTTTGGAAGAGTGCCTGCATGAAGTGTTAAAAAAAAAAAAAATATCTTTGAGGTACCCTATTACAAAATCTGCCTGTTGCCTCATGAACTGTCTAGGCAAGGAAAATAAGGTATGAAAGAATAAGAAGTGCCGATGACTGAATGCAAAGCGTGGCACGCTGGGAACAGAAGTGAATAGAACTATAAGTCCCATTGACCCTCCTACACTTTTAAAACTGAACAGCATGTGTGGAAGGCTGCATTATCAACTAAGCTTCAAATTATCACCATAATTACTCCACTTTTTATGGCAATTGCCACTGTGCTAGGCATTTCCCTACACAGAGCTATGTCAATCACTAATAATATAAGGAAAGACGGACTAGTAGATGAGCTTTGAGATTAGCATACACATTACCTCATCTTGCTACATCACCACAGTGTATTTTAGAATTAATTTGAACACAAAGATGGAAGGAGCCTTTACAGATAACTCAGCAGTTGCACTATGGATGAAGGAGCTTGTGCAGAGCTAACATACACAGAAACAGTGTAGAAGCAGTGGCAAAGTACAGCACAGTGGAGTGGAAAAACAGAGAAACCCTCGCTTTCTGAAACTGAGACACACACTTGTCCTCAAACTGGGTGACAAAAAGACTGAATGTGATGGATACGAGGTAGGAGACAGGTATCATGTTTAGAAAAAAATCAGCAGGCAAGGAAGATTACTTTTGATAACTACAACTGGTGAAAAACAGAATTAGTTAAACTACTCTGACGTCAGTGAACACACCCTGTGAAGGCAACACGCACTGCATGAACAACTTGCAACTGGCCAGGAAAATGAATTCCAAATAAAAACTAGGTCACTGCTTAAAGATGGACTGCACAAAAATCTGACTTCTATTCCGACAGAGAGATGTGGGACTGAGGTCAGAATCTGGTAACTCAACCTTAAGCCCACAGCAACATCACAAAGGTCACTGGAGTTTCAACGATGTTAGAGAAGTAGTCAAAAACAAAGCCTGGGCTGAGAATTTAAAAATGTAAAGTTAGGCTCAAGAGAGCATGGTTGGAGTTCAACTTCTTCAGCTGTAACTAGGAAGAACGGAAGGAAGGAAACACCACATCAGAACATTTAGTGAGATATCGACAGAAAAGTTTTATCTCTTGGACCAACCTGTGAATACATGTAGATTCTTTAAAAAGACTTGGGTTCCAACTCAAATAAATAACATCATAGTACTGGCACAGGTCCTCCCAGGCGATCCAGAAAATGCCTAAAAAGGAAACGCTGTTATTGTTCCCTTACCAGACACCTTGATTTTACTTGTTTTTCAAAAGTCTCTTTCCAGGCAAATGATATAGCTTATATAAACCAGCATTTCTGTAGAACTTAGTAGTAACGTCTGCATTGCCCAAATTTCTAAATTTAAACTTAACCCCCAAAACAACGAAGTTAAGCCAAGAAAAACACATTAGTCTCTGCTTATCATCAAGGACTTTCTGAAGCTGTCAGAACGCTTTTCATTATCAAGCACTAAGCAGAAGGTATTAGAGAATCTGTTGTATTGAAAGAGACATCATTAGGCGATTCTGACCTGCCGTCCTCTTTCCTAGGTTTCCAAAAAAAAAAATTTACATAGTCAAACAGGTTCCCCCAATTCAACAACCCACTTCAGTAGTCATCCAGCACAATCAAGCATTGAATCAACATGAGTACGTTTGAACGCATTTCTAAGATACTTCATCCAACACGTATGTGACTTGCTTTGACCCCTTGAATCTGCTTCATCTTCACAACAGTCTCATGCATTTATTCTAATTCTCCATAGCTCCCTTAATTGCAACTCCAGCCAACAACAGTGCCTGCAAGCTGACAGATTCCTGATGAAATGAACTCTAAAAAAGGTAACAGCCTTACAATTCAAGTCTCTGACATAGGCAGCTGCAGATCTTGCAGCACAAAAAGATGCAGTCATAATAGCTACACACTTAGACAACAAGACCAGAGTGTAAACCCAGTCCGAAGAAACAACTCCCTTAAAATTACTAATGTAGTTTTATATAAATTTTAATTTTATATAAATTTTAACTACTAGATGTTACAGATATAAATTCCTTACTAAATGAATTGGTAAATAAATAATGAGCTAATCTCTCATAACTGTCACAAAGTTGTCTGCTATTCTTATATTTTAATCAAAAGTTTTCCTTATGCATTTGCATGAGGCTTATCAACAAATGCTATAATTTAATGGGTTTGGATGCATACTGTTGTCAAAATAAAGTGGCACTGAACAAAAAGGCTCCCTCACAGAGATACACTGACAGCAACTAGGATACTATAAAAAGAGCAGACATCTCTTCCTGAATGTAAAACGCAGCTTCTGCAGAATTTCTGAACTGTCAGCAGCCTGCCCTTCCAGCAGCAAACCCACACTGACTTTCCAGATGCTACGCTCTGCTGCTCCCTAGGGAAGGTGGGACAGGACAACACTGGGCATCATTCCAAGTGGTTTCTCTGGACAGTGACATAGTAGTACCGCTGTCTCAAAGACCGATCTCAATCTACTCTTACAGCCAGAAACAGAGTGTATACAAAGATTTGTTTATAGATATAGTAATGTAATGCAAGGGAAAAAACCCCACTAACCTCCAGTGCATAACCTCAAATACGGGCAAGACTAATTTAAATGCTGATTACAGTAAGCACGTTGATACAGATTTGCAAGCGTTGGAGGAAAAAACCCACAAAAAGTCTATTCGCGTATTAAAAAGCAGCATTACACAGCTTATTGTCAGAATGTTATCTTTGCACTGAACTCCCCCATGCCCAGATACTGAGATAGCAACACCTAAGCAAGGAGGTAATTTCTTGTCAGTGAATTTGAGATATATTAAACAGTCCAGATTACTTAAACCCCAGACAAACCTGAAAGGACAGATTTAAATACACAAATACTTCCTAAACTTCTGGGCTATTTAGTTTCTAGTATTTGTTTTACTCTCCCTCTCCTTGCGCTTACACATTTCTTTCCACCTTCCTGCAGGGATACACCACAAAGATCTATATTATCTGAAAAGATAGTGACTTTTTAAACCTTATTACCATTGTCTATTTTCTGAGCTGTTCTTGGATCAAAGTTCAAGTATTTTTGTAAATCTAGGGTCCAATTTCTTGTATCATTTTCACTGTATCGTCCCTTCCAACGTAAGTGGCTCCAGGGATTTTTCAACTGAAGAAATCGAAGTCCCTAAAGAAATACAAAATAAAATTGCTGGATTCATCTTATCAAGATAATTTTTATATTTACATTAACATGGAATATGGACCGATAGCTCAAGAAAATACAGCATCATTAAGCTTTCTGGAATTTCCCAATGGAGCTCAAGACAAAATAAACTATATCAGCCATTAGAGCAAAAAATCAGTAGCTACTCATCACAGACAGGTTTCAAACAGGCATCTGAAACCATCTTCAGTTTTACTTGATACCTTATATTCTCTTATATCCAAGACTGCATAAGCATGGGTTGGAACTAAACCCCATTTTTCTCCTTCCTCTTCAGACATCACCCCTGTTGCTGTTGTGATAAGGACATCTCCCTTGTGAAATCTGTTCAAAAAAGAGGTGAAATATAGCTTAATTAAAATCTTGCAAGTTGCAAACTGACATTTGCCAGACACTGTAATAGTATGTTTTTTACACTGTCCATTAGTGTGACCCTGCTTTATAAAAACTGGAATACAGTTTTTTTTGTCAGCAGAAATCACTCCTGAAAAAGCTTGAGGAAGTGGAACTATTTTCTTTCAGTATTTAAGTACAGGCTTTACGTGAAAAATTATTATTTTCATATAATTTCATAATTTCATATTTTTTATAAATAAAAATCAGCATTTATCAACCTGAAGTTCAATCTGTGTCACTTTTTAAAGATACTCTTCACAGATCTTCAGCTGAACACAAATGTAGTTTCATCAACATTTAGCCAACCACTGCATATAGCAAATTAACAACCCTGTCACACCCCCCAGGATTCTGAAGGAGCTTCCCAAAACATGAAGAATGAGGAGTTCATGCTTCTATACTTTTGCAGGTGTTTACACTGACGTTTTGTGTCCCTCAGCATAGGCCTTACAGGGTCTGAACTGTCAACTCACAACAACCAAGTTCTGCAATTGTTCTGAATTGCAATTGTTAATTTCACAACAATTATTGTTGTGAAAACACACTAACATGTTTCCCAGCCCACGCTAAAATCCAAGTACATACTCAGTGTCCCTAGACAGTTTACAGGGTCACTGGACTATGGATCGACACATTTTCAGTCTAGCACAGGTGAACAATAGTGATGCTATAATGGCTAGATCCCACCCTAATTTGCAGTCACACCTCCAAATTTCAATGCTGGAATATTTGAAAAGTTGTTGACAATCAACTGAGAGCTCCTAACCAACTGAAAAAGCACCGCAGAAGGAGAGTCATGCTCTTTTATCATGAATGCAGATGTTTCGGTCCACAGAATATCCCCCTTCTACTGCATTGAAATGTGTAAGAAACCGGTTGCACAAAACCATTTTGAAAGAAATCAAAGTACTTGCTAGCTGACATTTATAAGGTACAGCTGTATCTTTCACCATAAGTACAATTGTTATGGTAGGTCTGAAGATCAGTATTGCAGTTTTGATAGACATTTGCTGCTCCTCCAGGAGACTTGCTAATGGGGCATAATAACCAAGATCTTGTGATAGGATTACAAATACTATATTGTATCTGCTTGCTAAGGACAGCAGATCAATGCCAAAGTTCTGGGGAACTGTGTGGGAACACAGAACACGTTTCCTTCTACTTTTTTAACACTTTTAACTTGTATACTGGTTCCAAGCTGCTCTTCTCTGACTCTGTATTCTATTTTCTTCATCAAGAAATGGGCTACTATTTTTTTTTCCTTCATATGTAAAGAAGAAAAATCCCCTCAAACAAAATTCCACAATATTTTACTCTTGTGTTCTATCAAAGCCACCAATACCTCAATTTTTCTTCTTCCAGAAAGCATATAGAGGTTTTATAAAGCAAAATTTGTAGCAGTACCAAAATGCAATCAAAGGGTCTGTGGCGACTGTACTGCTTTTACAGTGGTAATGCAGCTACTACACAGCAAGCATTTTAATTACTTAGGAAAGAACAAACTTCTACCTCTGATAAAGCATTCTGAAAGTACTATCTTTATTGAAAGCTTGATTGTCAGAGTGCATAGCAATTCTTTCAGGTATCCAACCAGTCAGTGCATGGAGATCAATATTCTGAAATGCAAGCATTCAAAAGAAATCAGAATAGACACCCATCTATAAGCATATGATGTCTGTGCACAAATTATAAAAGCATCTTGAAAGAAATCAAGTATACACAAGTTACAGTATAGCTCTACACATAAAGGGCTCAAGATTAAGACTATATTAAAAAAAACAAACAAAAACCCAATTTGATTAGTTTAGGACAACATTTCCAAATAGCCTCTAAAAAAAAAAAGCTGGAAAGTGAACTGACGAAACAAACTGGAATTTCAGAGCAATGGAAGCATAACAGAATGATCAATCATGCTCAGTTCTATGATGTGTTCTACTTATTTCGTTGATTCACAGACTTTTAAAGCACAGTCTCAGAAGCACTATTTGGAACCTTGCTATTATATATGCATTTTAAATAATTTAAGTTTTACTTCTAAGGCTCAGGGTTTGTTTTTTTTATTCTTTTTGGTAAAGCTGACACTGACATGTATTTCCATAAAAAGACGCTTTAATCTCCCCATTTCATCTCCTTGAAATATTGCTTACTCACTTTTCTTTTGCTTTGTACTTCTCAAAGCAAAAGCAGAGACTATAAGTGCTTGAAGTGTCAATAACCAGCACTAGTGGGTGGGAACTTGAGGAATTACAAGCACAACACAGCCAGTAAGCAATTATACAAGGAAGCTAGAATACAGCCGAAAGCAGCGGGGGCAGGAAGGGTGGAGACAAAATGTCACAAGTCAAGTTGTTTCTCCAGATAGCAAGTTAGAGGACGACAATGGGAATAAAACACAGCTATTCTCACCAGCTTCTGTCCTCCAAAACAAAGCAGCCCAACACTGACATAAACATACATGAAAACGTATGCTACATTTACCCGTTATACAAAGCCACATTTGTCTCCATAATAATTTTTCAAAAGGTGATGATTACCTACTATACCCTCCAAGAATGCGATTATCAAGACACCAACTAGAATGCGAACAGCACCATGAAATCAAAAATATACTGTTAAAATTTTAAAGAATTTTTAACTAAAATCAGAAATGCTTCCTAAGTAACGAATGAAGACTATGCGGGCTACTCATTTCAGTAAACCGTCCCTCTTTGAAAGAATAATTTGCATGTCAGCCTAGCTGCAGTATGATGACTGTTTCTTTAGTAACCACATTATAGGAACCCAATACATATTTATGTAAATGAGTGGAACAATCCGATAAACAAACTTGCACAGATCAAGGTACTTGCTCCCTCTATATACACGTACTAAATGACTAACCTGTTCCTTTCGTAGCTGACTCCCCTACCTAATGAGGGAGAACTGCCCTATTTATTGAACAACAGTTAGAAACCAAATCAGCAGTATTGATATGGGCAAAACAATTTACGATTTCAACATTTTCATCTAGACTCTATAAAACACATACACTTCCCAACCATAAGTGTCAATCCTGCAGTCAGAGAACCAAGATTAACTCTGCTCATCAAGATGTCTTGCTCATTCTATTTTGATGGAATAAATCTCATTAAGTACAGCTAAGTGTATTTGTGAAAGAAAGAAATAGAAAAAAATTTAAGAAAACATCAAATCCAGTACTTGCCTCCCCAAGCAATTCACTTTGATTTCACTAGAAGGAAAATTATTTGACCCAAGATTATATAAGTGGAATTTTTGCCTCTTAGAAATAATCTAGTACTTACAGAATTTGATCCAGGAAAATCATATCCTCCCATGACCTTCATGTAAGCCTTTTCTATTAGTGATACCCATAATTCATTCTTGTTGTTAGAATAAGAGCAGAGAAGTTCCCCACTGTGATCAACAGGTAACTGGTCATCTATGATTACCTGTGTAAAATAAACAAATGAAAAATCATCATAAAGCTAATAAAGTATTTTGGAAGTATTTAAAGAATAAAACCAAACTCTCATTAATATACAGCTTCTCAGACACAGCCAGACCTGACCATCGTTCTCACATACAGACACCTCTATCAATCCTGCACTGGTTTGCCCAAGCGAACAAGAAATTCTACTGCCAGCTCTTACTTGTGCTGGTCTACTGGGTGACTGGTGATCACTTGCTTTGCTTTCCCCTGTGTAAAATGGGGATGATGACAGTATGCTCTTGCAAAGCGTCTAATATCTATTGTAAAAGGTAGCCGCAGAAAAATTCAGTGTCATTACCAGCATAAAAAGTAAAGAAAAGCCTAACAATATTCCTCACCTAATTAGGAAACAGAGTATGGGCTCTGCTTGGTAGCCAGCAGAAAAATAAACAGTTATTTATCTATAAGGAAACAAACTATGTGTCACATCACTTTCACAGTCTTTAGTTCCAGATTTAAATTTCTTCTCTCTGGAAAGGAAAAACAACCCAAAACAGCAGTTGTGAAAGTATTAACGTTTCTTCTTTAAATTAGGTAGAATATATTCAGCATTATTACAGATTGTTACTGCAGTATTTGTAGTGGTCTGAAACAGTTTCCCAGAACAGATGTTTCAGTTTCACGTTGGCGTTAGTCCACTACTGATACAGGCTACCAACACAGCACATTTTCTGATCCAATCCAATCTGTGCAGGAATGAATTATCCTTTTCATAGAAGAGCAAATGGCCATTCATCCTAACAAAAGGCAGCCATTAGGAGATATTTTGGAAAGAGTATTAAGAGCAAGGTAAGGACATAAATTATACTTCCTTGAAATGTTCAGATTCCGGAATTTTGCAACTCAAGGACTTCCTGACCCAGAGGTTATAACTTAGCAATTAATAGCCTTCGAGGACTTTCCCCTTACTCCCCTGTCCCATGAATACGACCACTCAACTTCTGAATTCCCACAAACATTCATCAGTCACTATGATCTGCAATAATAATAATTACTGGAACAGGCTGCCCAGGGAAGTGGTTGAGTCTCCATCCCTGAAGGTATTTAAAAGACGGGTAGATGTGGTGCTTAGGGACATGGTTTAGTGGTGGACTTGGCGGTGGTAGGTTAATGGTTGGACCTGATGATCTTAAGGGTCTTTTCCAACCTTAACAATTCTATGATTCTATGATAATCAGTGATACAGTTAAGTATTATATGAAAAAATACATTATTTTATGCCCCTATTTATTGCACTGAAAAGAAAATGAAGTTGGTTGTCCTTTTATGAAGTTCTATCACGTATCTTCAGGTATCTCCTCTCCTTACTATGAATCAGTGGTCATTTTTGTTATTCCTCTATGGTCATTCCATGTCTATACTCTTCCTGGATGTCCCCCTCTGTACTTTTAGTTTTGTAAGTTCCTTTCTAACATGGAGTGGAAAAGTGGATTACTTGCACACCCTATTCATAAATATGGGATGCATAATTTTGTTCCTGTATGGTTTTTGTAATTCTTTTAAGCAATATAAGGATTTTTTAATGAATTTAATGTGAGTAAGGCTATTTTCATTTATGTCTGTAGAAGAAATACCTACATTGTTACATACTTCACAACCAAAATGAATCTCAAAAGGTTTTAACAATTAAAAACCACTTTCCAACAAAACGTATCTGAAGTTTTTGCTATGCAAGCATAGCTTCACAGTGAAGCAGACCAAGCCTTTAAAATATATGACTTAAACAGTAACAGTATTTAAGTCTCCCCCAAACCATTTACCTTTCTAGGTACACCATTGATATGAAGCTTCACCATGTATTTGCCACATGGATTATATTCTGGTTCTCCTTTCTTATTCTGAGGGTAAATTATACTGTTATTAAAAAAAAAAAAAAAGAGGAAATTATGACATAAATGACTTGGCTGTACATACACTGATAACAACAAAAGTGGGATTAACATAGTCTGTTTCTAGAATTTACATGGAACATAAATACGGAATTTTTAACAAAAGAGCAACTCAAATTTAGCAAAAATGACAATGACGTTTAAAGAGGTTTTATTTTTCAGGCCTTGCTCTTGCTCTCTGCTTAACAGAGCAACAAAAAGCACATAAGTAACCTAATTGTTTCTCCAACAGAAGCAAGGCAAACAAATTTATCTTACTATTAAACAAACAGTATTTACATATCTGTAGTATAAATACAGTATTTGCCTGAATGACAAGTAAAACATTTGAAGAAGGAGAAGACAGTTTAGAACTCACTGCTCTTGAAAAGAATACAAGTTCAGTTCTAACGAGTACAGGTTAAAACAAAAAAATACAGGAACAGCGTTCACACACTGGTGTGGCAATGGGCTCCTGGCAGAGTCTGCCAAACCCATGCCAAATTTATCATAGGACACCAGTTGAGTGGAACTGAGATAGTGTTGTTAATGTTAGTTCTACAATGAGATGCAAGATGGACCACCTGTTGCACAGCAGTTGGCATAGCAAAGGAGGAAAACAAACCTATAAAGCATTATAAATAAAATTTCTCTTAAAAAACAACCAAAACCTTCCAAACTATTTCTTGCTCCTCAAAGCACATCTGAACTTAGACTCCAGTGTCTGTATACATATCTACATAAAGCTGGCTTCCCGCTCAGAAGTGCTGAAGCCACACAAGTCCCAGGGAGATGAAGGTGAAACAAATACTAGTTTTTACTGTGTCCAGCTGTCCATTGCAAAAGCTTGGCAGTATTAAGTCTGAAAAGATCTTAGAAAGCAACAGCTACTCACCTTGTGATCAATTTTTTGTTATATCTTCTTTCATATGCTGCACTGATAGCTAGTGATGCCACGAAAGAACAATCGGACACTATTGTCTATAAAGAAAAGAAAACCAGTGAGGACATTTACTAATAACTTAGATACTGAAAGACAAACAGGGTGTGCGGAGGGAAGGAAAATTGTCAGTTAGTAATTCCCTTCGAAAGGGAAAGATTTGAACCAAGAGAAGCAAAGTTACTACTAAAAAGACAGGAAATGTATGCTTGCCCAACATGAGGCCCCTGCAGAGCAAACCAGAGTTAGAATTATTAATGACAATTGGAGGCAAGTGCAGATACCTCAGTATTCACTCACACCTACTCCCTTCTCCCCAAAACACACTGTGTAATATAAACCATATCCAATGGCATAATCTACTGCTGATTTCAGAATAGCTTGGGCCATCTGCAACTTAACACTAATCAAGAAATTTCCACTATTCTCAATGGGCCACTCTGCTTCCTGTCAAATAAAAATTTAAAAATCTTCCTCATTATTTTTTCCATGCAGTAAATTAAGCAAACAATTTGCTGCAGAGTACGCCTTGCCTTTTTTCATACTAACCCTACTGCTATTTCTGGAAAACAGGATTTTCAGCTGGAATTCAAATTCTGATTTTCACTTTCACTGCTAACGCACCTGTTTATTCTCATGGCTAGAAAATGCATGGAATCTGAAGTGATACTATCTATTTATTTATTTATTTAATCTCATGAGAACCAAGGAAAGCATTCTCACATTTGGGGATTCCTTTTTGAACAAGAAGGTCCCCTGCAATAAACTGCTAGCAGCACACATTTATCTTTAGGAACAATTTACCTGCTTTATGCTGAAACTTGATACAGTATAAATCATCGTAGGGTTATTTGTTATGTCATCTGGTCGTACCCACTTGGCAAACATTGCTTTCTGTTTGGGGGATAACGGTAACTTCCCACATTTATCACTAGATTTAAGAGAGAAAAAAGTAGAAATAAATCAATAGTAGAAATAAACCAAGAGCGGTTTGGAAAAGCTTTTCATGGTATGTCTGGTCTTATATATGTCTGATAGTGCAAAACATGTGCAGAACAATTACACAGCTTCATATACAGAGCTGTAAAACAATTTCAAAGAACACTACTGCTAAGTTTGTGACTTCTAGGGAAAAAAAAGCAAAAATATTAAAAACATGAAATAAAACCCAAGAGCTTCCTTCATACAGGACTAAACAGGAGAAGGGAATTCCAAAAAGCCATCTACACCAGCAGAAACTCAAATTCTTCACTTTATTTCAATATGATGAACTAATAAGAAGTTTCTTTAGTTCTGAAGATATTGAGGCTTGTCTTACTGACAAGCCTTTAGCGGAAAATTGAAAAAAAACGCAACACAACACAAATCAAAAACCCAAGCAAACAACCCCAAGTGTTTTTGCTATTATGGCTATGTAATCTTAACATATTATTATTGCTCATGAATGAAGGTCTAGCAGTTACATATCACTCTTCCTCGGAATAGGCCTTTACAGAGGAAATGGCTATCACCTTCATTGTACAGGTTACTGAGGCAGAGGGAGCTAAACTCATTAGCATGCAGCAGAATCGGGAAATGGACTCAAGTTGCCAGCCCAGCCCAATACTCCAAAAAGCCAAATATGATGTTGTCCTTATAGGCCTGAAGACACAACTGCAAAAGCACTGCACGGCAGGATAAGCTTACATTAAAGTTTTAAGATCAGACTGGAAGAAGAAAGTGGTGTATTTACATATCTCTGCCTGAATTATGCTTAAAAGCCTACTTAAACAACTTTAAACACTGAAAAAGAAAACATAGAAATAACAAATATGGGAAAACTTTGGAAATAAAAACAAAAGGAAAGTTCAATAATTGAATCACACTTACGAAAATGGCATAGGGAAGGCAAAACGTTCTCTCAGATCAACGCTCATGAAAGGTACATATTCAATGCCATTAATTTTTGAAGTTTTCCTGCAAATCATAAGAAAAAAAAAATACAGTTACAAACCTATCTATCATCTTCCAAAGACTAAGTTCCTGAAGGTAACCACAAAATTAGTTTTTAAAAACTCACAAGACACAGTGCTTCTGAAAACAAGACAACTACCTCTTGAAAATGAAACAACCACTGTATTTGGGTTTGAAACATGCAGTACTTGATGGCTCAGTCATTAATCCTGCAAGTACATAACTGCGGACAAGTCACCATGCCAGGATAGAAATGATTATCAGCCACAAACCTCTTCATAGTTCTAGAAGTCACATTTAAAACTACATTTGTCTAAACAGAATTTCTCAAGTCACTTAAGCCTCTCATTAAAGAGAGTCTTAGTATAAGCTGACAGCAATTAACAATTAGCAACACTTAGATTTCAGTTAATTGGGGCAGTAGTTTGGAACACTTTGTGAAACAACAAAAATACTGCACGTTTATTAGTACACTTTTGACTAAAGTGCACAGAACACTTTCCAAAAAAATGAGAATCATATTTAAATGTGAACGTAATTTAAGTTTCAAACAAGGAGTTAACTGAAAAAGGTCTGTGAAATATTTTTAAATCAAATGATGATTAAAGATTTGAAACAACTTGAAGCTCTCTTGCAAGACTGAAACAACAAAAAAACCCCTGTCCTGCCCCCCCCCAACCATCCACAAAACCAGAAACATTCACTGCACAGACACAAGAGGAAAAAAAAAGTGACATTTTAGTAAGGCAATTCTTAATGCTCTGCAACTTTTCCAATACACGTACATTTCTATCTTCATAACCATATCCTCAGTCCACTTAAGTCCCCTAAAGTCAACAAGCAGACTAAACATTTTATGATCAAATCCTGGACAGTGTTGAGCAACACCTCTGTCACAATCTTTTATATTGCATGGGGAGGAAGGTTGAAACACCTATCAGAGAATGCATTTATTTTTTTTAAGATATATTTGATAGTTTTCAAAATTCACAATTTAGGCTAAAGGTTTTATGGATTATTTGTAACTTATTCCACCTATAATAAAAATCAAAGCAAAAGGAACTGGATGTAGCAGAAATCACAGTCCTACAAAATATCATGCTTCCTCAATTTCCAGTGAAGTAGTAGTTGTATAAGCTATAAAAACATCTTTGTACCTTGGCTTCTCAGAGCCAGATCTTTCATGAAGTCAGTCAGGTAGGTGATGTATAACACACAAAAATAAGGCTATGAAGAATAATCCTGGCAGTCAGTTACAAGAAATTGTCCTCTAAATATAAACTAGAAAGTATGCTCCGTGAATAAAAGCCACTAATTACATTACCGCAGAGAATAAAAGAATTTATTAATGTGTAGGTAATACCAGCAATGGGGTTTGTAAGAGGTGGTTTTCCGACCCTCTGCTTATATACCTCATGCTTCAGCTGTTTCAATCTACTGTGTAAGATGCACAAAGGATGTAAGCACAAATGATAACATTTTGGAAAAACTTCTCTTCAACTTACCTGAGGACTTCAATCTCCTCTGCAGTGTATCTCTGACCTTGAGATTCACTAGCTTGTACTGCTCTGATTGTCTGCGGTTTATCATTTAAAGAAAAATCAGGTCCCAATGGAAAGAATGTTCTGACTGGCTGATTTGGTTTAGCTGCAGATGACTTCTCCTTCTGAGAGGACTTTGACACAGATTCCTTCAGTGCCTCTGCTCTAAAGCAAATAAAAATGCATTTTGTTTACAACGATGATAAAAATATAGTTATGGTTCAATTACTGATTTGCTTGGTTCATGTTCACACATACGTTAAATGACCAAATGCCCAAGGTGACCAACATCACTTTTCCTAAGAAAAATCAATTTCTGATGCCAGTACTTCTTTATTTTCCTGTTCTAGAAACAATTAAAATATAGCATTGCCAACTCATATATAAGGTAATTTTCACAGAACTTGTTAGATTTTTGTTGCCTTTAAATTATGCTAATAGGAGAATTTGTGTAAGCATTCATCATCTGGAACCTCAGAACAAGACCACTGAAACACAGAGAGTGAACTGATTTGCGTCCTCTCATACCTTCAGGATTTAATTTGTCTAGCAGCTACAATAGCAATAAAAATCCACTAGCATTCTCACAACCCAGCATTTCAACTGCTTGAAGACTGTGTATTCAGGAGCCATATTTCGTCGTTGTTGCATTAAGCTGCTGGATAGTCATACATATGCAAAATATGGGGGTTTTTTTGAACACAGACTGAGAAGTGCTGAAAACCAGCTTATACCGAAACTTAGCCCAACATAGTCTGTTATTTGCCATCATACAGCTGATTTAAAAAGATTTACATTGAACTTATGCTCTCGTAACTTGTTTCAGATATAGACTCCGTTCCATTAGATCTACAATTAGATTGCTATTGTCAAGAGGATTATTTCCCAGTTTCCAAGCTGTCTTCCTTATGAAGGGACGCTGACACCCTGACTTACTGCTGGCCTGAATTCAGCATTTTTCTAGAAGCCAAAAATTGTAGTATAGCACTCTGACTTATATCTCTGAAGACTGAAGTCGTGCATTGGTACTAACAAATACACAGTCCTTCCCTAATTCTGCATGTCCCAAGATTCCCAGAGGGCTGGCACAACAGCTACTATATTCAGCAGTATAGCAGCTGGCAGCTATCTGCCAGAACTCTACAGGAGCTAGGTCTATGCAGAATCCATACTCTTTGCAGTACAGAACAGACACACTAGACTGAGAATCCAACTCAGAGAGTGCACTTATCCCTGACAGCAAGTAGGTTTACTAACATTGGCAATACTCACCTATCCAGTGCTTGTCGAGCCAGCTGTTTCAGTTTTGACTGGAGGCCTGCTTCTGAAGTTTCAGTAGCCTTAAGTGCAAAATAAAAGAAAAAGCTACACATCCAAAAAAGCTGCAGGTTTTATAGGCTCAGTTTGTCAAATTCCACACTTACAGACTATAGCAAACAGTAACTAGCCATTTTTTCCAATTCTCTTTTGAAATGAGCATAAAAAGCATCTCAGCATAAAAAGCATACTAAGTAAGCAAATATAATTTTGCTGTTTTAGTGAACGTTCATGGAACTAAAGTGATATTTAAAATTCTTCAGCATGGGCAACATTGTATACACAAAAGATTTGCCAGAAGAACTAACCATGTTAAAACACTATGGGCAGAAAGAAGACAAAAAACAAACGTTAGGTATGCTACGGAGCTTAGATGTGTTCCAATTCTTTTCCTCAAATGAGTCAAAAATAATCATGGTAACTTAGGAAAAAATTAAGTTTGAATGTTTACTTTCATAAAATACAAACAAACAAGGTTGCTTGCAAGTTAAAAATCTTGTTCTTGCACATCTAAGGCATAAAATAATCTATGACGGGGCACCAAAACAGATTTGTTATCAAGAGTGCTAACTTCCGTTCCCAGTTATGACGTCAGCTATGACAGTTTACTCATACAATCAGTTTATGTTTTTGTTTTCCTTAGAGAGGAAGCATGGCTACTGCAGCTAAGCAATCTGCAAGAGGCACAACATGAGGTGTGGCTTCTCCTGCGACACCCAGAAGCAGGTTTCAGCTTCTAGCCTTGTACCTTGACCGATTCTCCCAGGTCAGCTAGGTCAACTGAGGAAACAAAAGGCAAGCTACTTTCACCCCAATAAACAAAACTAGAAACACCCTCTATAAGCAACTATTTTCATTTTCAAATAAATTACGCTGCGGAGTTCCTGGTTGGAAAAGACTTTGAAAGATGTATGAAGGTAAGCAGTGGAGATGGAACATCAGCAGACCCATCTAGGAGTCAGCCATAGAAAAGGAGGAATGGCTGTTCTCCGAGTACTTCAAGGGTAAGGAAGAAACAAATCTCTCCACCTGAATATAGCGAGGAGAAAGACAGAAGCAAAGCTTCAAGATAGCAGAGTTCCTTCAATCTTCTTTCATCCTGGGAAGAAGGAGGTACTTTTTGATCACCCCCAGGGATAAAGCCTACAGTCATCTTAAAATAATATGTTAGTCAAGATTAAAAGAAACTTCAGCAGTATGTGTACCTAATGAAATACCTGATAAAAGCAGTTGCTAATATGAGATAATTTCAGACTAACTTCAATATATGTAAGTAATATTTGCATGCACTGGCACAACAGAAGGAGGAACACAGCAGAGGAAAAACAGTATGCTGCTGTGGTAAATTTTATGTAATAGACTGAAAATTTTCTGCTCCAACAGCTCAAGTGGAAAAACTAGAGCAGTTCTACTAACTCCTGATCTGGTTACACTGTATCACCGGGGTTTTTTAGCCTACATAAAACCAGTTTACAGAATTCAAGGAAAAGAAGATTTTACTCTAGCATGTAGCAAAAATAACATTCCCCTCCCAACAACCCACATATATTTACATTATAAGAAGGGAAAAGAAGGGAAAAAGAAAAACAGACTTGGTGGAGTTACATTATGATGGTGAGCTCTTCCTGTAATGAGTTAGTTAAGGCAACTGGACTTAAGGGAAAAAAGCAGTACCTGTAATTATATTCTCCATCATTTATGTAATGGCCAATTCATCCTTACCATTAGTTTCAGTGTGAATTGAATTCACTCATAACGGCTTTAATGTTGAGCACTGAGTAATCAAGTAGTATTTTTACTAGTTTTGGCATCAGTAGACTGTTATGTTTTCAGAAAGCGTTACACACAAAAATTTCCCTTAAATTACTTCCTTTAATGTAGTCAGAAAGTAATATAGCTGACACATTAGCAAGTCATCTTCAGTTTTAACTGTTTTTAATTTCTGTTTTAGTATTGCATTTGCTCCAGGGCAAAAATTAACATGAAAAAAGTTCCAGGATATTTCTAGTTTTTAGTTCAGGAAAAACACATAAATCACAAGTCCCCATAAATTTACAGTGTTGAACAGCAATATAACATAAAGACTGGAAGAAACACTAGAAAAACAGTGGAAAAAAAGGTTAAAAAAATAATTTTTAGAAATACAGGTACTCCATTTTTAAGTCAGCCTTTAAGGGTCAGTCACTTGTGTAAGTGGAAGAATTTCTTACCATCACATAATTCCACCAAGTTAACCTGTAGCTTAACATACTGTTTTCAAACAGAGTTCCACCGCTTCTGTGTACAACTCTATTGCTTCTTCTGCATTGCCTTTATCATCTTCATCAAAAGCCTGTGTAACTAGGAAGTGAGCACGCTCCAAGTCCAACTGTTGTTTTGACTTCAGAGGGTCTGTGTTCTGTGACTGAACTAAATGAAAAAGAAAGTATTTAGCTTTCTACAGTGGCAGACACGTAAAAACATCCTTAACACGGTACTGAAACACTAGCAGTTCTAATCAGACGGGTAGTATCTATTTCTTGGCTGGATACCAAGTCTTTCTAAACTTTGCTAAAAACATCTTTGCAAGGACAGGAAAACATCCTCACCCCACCCCCAAAGCAGAGATACACTCTCAGGATATTTCACATGTCAAATAATGTAAATAAAATCTCTTTCATACTACACTAAGGACAAGGATGTTTAATTATGTGAAATACTGCATCATTTGTGAAAACATATCACCTATGGTAATATACAAGTTCCTTGGTGTCTGTCTCATTTAGTATCTTTAATAATGACCTGAAGAAGACGACGGAGAGCACTTTCATCAAGGCCGCAGACCCTACCAAATCAATTCACTCAAGGACACAGCTGCTATTCAAAGGGACACAGACAAGCTAAAGTAACAGGCTGACAGGAATCTCAGGAAATTCAACCAGGACAAATGCTATACCCTGTGTCTGGGACAGACTAACACCCTGCAGGGTACAGCTCTGTGGAGAAGGGCCTGGGGTTCTGGGGGACAGCTGGGCAAGCCCAAGCCAGCAGACCTCTGGCAGCGATGAAGGCTAACAGTACCCTGGGCTGTGTCAGCAGGAGCACAGCCAGGAGATGGGGGGGGAAGCAATTACCACCCTCTGCTCTGCATTCAGTAGACTAATAGTAGATGGAATACCGCATCCAGTCTTGGATCCCTAATGATGGTTGGGGCTGGAGGACTTGGCCTTTTGAGAAGAAGCTGAAGGAGCAGGGCTTGTCCAGCCAGGAGAAGAGATGGCTTTGGGGAACCAAAGCCATCTCTAAACAGCAACCTGCCAGTGACTGCAAGGTTATCAAGAAAATGGATTCAGGCTCTTCACTGTGGTGCAAAGAAAGGGAACGAGAGCCAGTGACTATGAACTGAAACAGGGGAGAATCCAATTAGATATATTAAAAAAAAAAATCACTAGAAAGACAATTGCACCCTAGAACAGGGGCCCAGAGGCACCAGGGAATTTCTGTCCTTAGGTGTTTTCAGGAGTTAACCGCACCTGAGCAACCTGTTTCAAAAATCAATGTCTACCCTGCTTTGAGCAGGAGATTGGTCTACAGACCTCCCAAGGTCCCTTTTTGGCCAAGGGATTCTATGATTCTAACTGAGAATTGCAAGTGTGCAAAAATTTGAGATTTTGGTCTAAGCACAAACATTGAAACTGGATCAAACAAGGAAACCCTTATGAAAGCAAAGAGCTCTTTTGCCCTTTCAAATTTAGTAATTTTACATAAATACCAGAACCCACTTGCTTCAAATCCATCATGCAGCTGAGGCTTAGATGCAAGTTTCGATTTACTCCTGATCAATTTTTGTTGCTATATTTAATGACTTTCTCAGGTTTGCTCTGCAGATGTGGTTCCTAAGAATATTTAAAAGGAAAGAATACCCACACCCAAGTCCTTAGGAAGTAAGTCTCCGCTTCATTTCTGATGTATCAGAATTCAAAGCACTGATGGGCTCATTGTATTTGTGGTCCTTCACAAAGGACAAGAAAATTAGAATAACGAAAACCAGAGCAAACATCATTGATACATATCTCACAGCACCGAAAGGCTTTCCAGTCAATTAATTTAAGCAGAGGTTTAATTAGAAAGCTCCTTACCCACCTGCTGAATGGAGAGCTTGAACTCTCTCCAAGTACTCATTTATTTTTTCTTGAATATTTTCCAAGTTGGACCCTGCCATTCCAGCATAAATCAAGGCCTGTGCAGCTTCCTGCAGGGAGAAGAATTTGAGACAAAGTTAATGTTTGCTGCCTAGAAAATTACTTTCCATAAACAAAGGGCCTACAGCAGCCATGAGTTGCATGAAAGCAAGCCCCTACATCTGCAAAAAGACTCAGTGGCTGTAGGGAAATTCTGTTGGAAAGAATAAGTTTCACATTATAAATGAGATCATGTTCAATTTCTCACACATGGGACAACCTATAAGACTAAAAGAAACCTTTTGACATTCTACAAGGCCAGATCTTAGACCTCTCTGTATAGTAATGCATGAAATTAGGAGATTTTGAGTAAAATTTTTCAAGAATGCACTGAAATCAGTTAGGTAAAGCTCACAAGCCACAAGCTGCCTTTTATTTTTAAAGCTCCGGATTTAAGGTTAGGGAAAAAAAAAGCTACTCACAAGTTATTTGCATTTAATCTGATAATAATGAAAGTAAACCAATATAAAAGATTTTCAAAATCAAATGCATAGAATTTTGGTTTAGAAAGTCTTTTCTGTTAGTAATACTCACATAAAGCTATCAAATCTGGAAAGTCTACAAATTTAAAGTTTCCTAGCTCCTCAAACTTTGTTTTTTAAATGTTTGCATGTACATAAAACACTGGGTATTGATGAAAGTCTACTTCCATGAGGGAGAGTAGCCTCCAGCTCAGCAGCACAGTACGTTATCCGCATTAAGGCTTTTTCCATACTGCACAAATCTATTAAGAAAAAATGCCTTCAGTTACATAAGCTGTCTATCCATTCACTAAATTTATGAAAAACATGTAAGGTTTGGCAGGGTTGCAATAAACAGTCAGAGCTGACAGTCTCAGAAGCATATGGAGAACTGAAATTTGTCACTCACAAAAATGAGGATAAAAACCTTATTTTGTCCTCATTACTGGCATGGGAAAAACCTCACACTTTTGTGGCAGTGCTCATCTTCCTAGCAGCAGTAGAAGAGAGGAGGCGATCACATAGCTGGCTGAGTGTGTAGGAAGCAGAAGAGTGACTAGAGAGCTACTCCACAAAGATGGTGCTCAGAGAGGCTGCTCTGCATAGGGCAAGCGCAGAGCCACGGCCAGAGGGTCTCTTGTGTGCTTTAAGGCCATGATTTTTGTCAAGCGTAGCAGTTTGCTCCCATACACATCTGCCTAGTTTGCCCAAGCTTAAAACTGATCCTAATACAGCCTGTACTTGTTATCAGGATAAATTTTCACTGACAAGCTCACAGAACCAAATATCGCATATTCCCTGTCAACATCCATCACCATATTACATCACATAAAATGTCCACAGCAACAGAGAGGTAAATAGAAGTACTTGCCATTTATATGTAGCAATTAACTACCTTTAAGGTCTAGCATACAACTCTTTTTTTGGGGAAAAAAATGCACTACTGATATCTGCTCAAAGGCTGTATATATTTGTCTGTGACATATCACAAGTACAGATTAACAAAACAGGTGCTGTATCATAACAGTAAGGTGTCTGCATATGATGCAAAGAACAAATGTGGCTTTTCAAACTAGCGCTGCAAAAACAATGCATAATGGATGTTGCTTCTGTGATTTCAAGCACAACTGTTCTGCCTGGTTTTAAGACGTAAACACAGTGAAAACAGTCTTTTATAAATTAAGGCTCTAAAGGACTGAAGCAGTTGACCAACTGCCTGCAGAGCCAGCACGCCAACTGTTTCCAGTGACAAGATGGATGTGCAATTCAGAGTTGGTATTTATGATCTCTTCAATGCCACCACTGTTCTTTGGCATGACTAGCATGCCACAGTCACACTAAGCTAACTACTGATCATCAGTTTGCAAGTTGCTAACCGCTGGTCAACAGTCAAACTTAGCAACAGTCTTCAGCAGTTTTGTTGAAATCATCAGGTGCCCAGATATGTTTCTCATATTTCTGGACAGCACCATTAGCAAGTTACCCTAAGCTGGTTCACATGCAGCCCTCCTCTAGGGATCTATCAAAGTTACATGACAGCTGGAAGTGAACAGCACTTGCTAGCCATAGGAACTCCATTCAGACAGGTCCATTTGTTGTCTATCGGTAACAAATTGTAGCATTTCCCATGCTTCACCCTTAAGGTCAAGTTCTGGCAGAACACGGTTCAGCACCCAGCTTTTCCACATGCTGAATAATTGCACCAGTGGGGTCTGAACTGCTTAGAGCAGTTGACAAGAAAGTTGGTGATGGGCCAGAGCTTATTTGCACTGTGCAAAAAATGCATAACGTACCCCCAAAATACTAGATGATGTTTTATAACTACTCCTGTTTAATCTAACATTGACAACGATTCTTCAGGCAACATCCAGAAAGCCAAACCTATCTAGGCTAAATCATATATAAAAGATTCTGCTTTAACAATATCTGCTGAGTTTGCTCTCACTCCTGATCACAACAGGTTTGAACACCAACACCTTCACATATAATCTGACACAAGAGTCAATACCTGATCTTGGACTGCCAAGAGTCACTTGTCTGAATACCAAAAATCTTAGCTGCAGAGTGTTGATTCAAAGCTTTCCTCACACAAAGCAGTGTCCACAATCATGCTGCTCTGTGGCCTAGCTTGTGCAAAGCAGAAAACATTTTCTAGATTACACTCTTTGTCATCTGTAGCTTGAAGTGCACCAAGACTGCTAGGGAGGCATTTTTGCACTTAGCAAGAATATCACCTGTATGCAGCAAGTGAAAAAGATTTTCCATACGCTGTACAAAAGTGCACAAGAATGATTATTTGCACAAAAGGATGGTTTTCTTCTGAAAAGCATTCGATAATTTCTTCCAGGTATACTGAGAAATGTACTGTAATACAGTAGTACCGCACACAGCTATCAGACCATGTGCACACACTGTTGCTGAAAAGCACAGAGCTTATCAGCATTATTATGGGTAACTGTAACTTTTGCATATATTTACTTTACATATATAAACTTAGCTCACCCTACATTAACAACCAGGTTAAAAAAAGGAAGATGCTCCTCTTCCTATCCTTTCACACTTACATGCATAGGCCACCATGATAATAACACTATGTTTTTTATATATTTCAAAGACACCTAGTACTCAGGAAGTAAAAGGCCAGCTACAGAGGTGTTGGCAACTTATGGAAGAGAATTACTTTGGCAGGATAATAGGATATGTGGAATGATTACTGCAACAAGGATAAACATAGGCTTCACAGAAATCCCTTCTCGCAGGTGAGAAGTAAAGCCAGGGGGATACAAAACTTTAATGTAACTGCAAAACGTAAATCCAACAAAATGAGACAACTTACACAGGTAGAAAAATGCATAATGGTTGCACAGATGCTACTAAATACCAGTAGTAAGTCTACAGATATTGAGCAAGACACTGAATCAACCTCATCACACCCTTGGTTACACCAACCTGAAGCTGCATTGAAATAACAAAATCGGATCCCTAATAGAAAGAATATTCTTACGTGGTTGAAACCATGTCACAGGTAGCTTGTGATCTGAAGCTCGCTTACTGCTGAGCACCTTGTATTTCACCATCTACTTCTCTACTTACTGATTATACAACAAAGCTGTTTCCAGTTGCTCACTCAAGAGCTGCAACGTGCCCGCTTGCAGTTCTCCCAAACGCTCAGCGCTTAGATTTCCAACATAAAACTGAACAGCTTTTCAGGCCTGGCGGGCGTAGGGGAGAGGCCAGTAATGAAAGTGGAGAACCAGCGGGGCAAAGACGTTTTTAGCCAGGTTACGACGACGCTTGCGGAGAAGCACCGAAGGGGCTGCGCCTCCAGCAGCTGGAAGAAGCGCCCGTACCCGCTTCTCAAGCGCCGTAGCTGCCCCTGAGCCCGCCGGTAACCAGCGGCGCAGGGGCGGTACTTGTTCCCACCTAAAAATAAAAGGCAGGGAAAACGCATTTCGCAACCTGCCCTGAAGGACGCTGCTCCTCCGCAGACAGACAAACTTTCGACGCGCACGCCCGGCCTTCCGCTTTCTTCTCGGCTGGAACCGCCGCGTCTTCCCCGGGGCCAAGCAGCGCTCCCGTCCCCAGCGGGTACCCGCCAAGGGCGGGGGGGAGGCAGAGGCAGCGCTAACCCAGCGCACCTCTCCCCACGGGCAGGGCAGGGCCGGGCCGGGCCGGGCCGGGCCGCAGCGGCCCACCCCTCCCTCCCCCGGCCCTCTGGGGGCTGAGGAGAGGAGCGCAAACCTACCGGTAGCTCAAGGGCCTCAGGGCGGCGAGAGGGAAGGGGAGATCGGCGCCCTGAGGGAACCGTCTACCGCCGGCACCCCCCCCGCCCCGTACCTTGTAGTAGAAGACCGCTTCCTGGTAGCGCCCGCTCTGGTCCCGCTGCACCGCCAGCTGCGCGAACTTCACCGCGTCCAGCTCCAGCGTGGTGGCATCCATGGCCGGTCCCCTCCCGGTGCCGGCAGCAGCGCCGTCCCCCCAAGCCCACCCCGCCGCCGGCTCCGCGCCCGCCCGGCCGCTGCCGCTGCCCCCGCCTTCCCGCCCCGGCCACGGCCACCGGCCCCGCCCCCATCCCCACGACCTGCTCCCCTGGCCACGCCCACCTGCCCTGACGGCGGCTGCCCCGCCACGCGAGGCCGGCCGCGCCCCGCCCGGGGCCGCGGGGGCGGAGTGCGCATGCGCCCAGGCCGTTGTTTGGGGGTTTGCCTTTTTTTAAGGCGTGGGCGGATGACGTCATGCCGGGCGGGCGTGACGGCTGCATTGCGCATGCGCCGGCACGTGTGGGAGGGCGGGGTTCTCGGGTTTGGCGGGCGCGCGTGCGTGCGCGCGTGCTGCCGCGCGACACGGGGTGAGGAGTGGGTGGTGAGGGCGATGTGTGCCTGCCTGCCTGCCTGTGGCGGTTGAGGGGAGGGAGCGCGCGCAGGGCCCTCAGCCCCTGGCCCGCCCCTCCCGCCCTTGTAGGCCCTGGGGAGGTGAGTTCGGCGGGTAGGCGAGGCCCAGGGGTGTCACCGCTGTGTTTTAAAACCCAGTGGTTTTTTGGTTTTTTTTTGTGTTTTTTTTTTCCTTTTTCCTTACCTCACTTTTTAATGGAGGTGCTTGAAACAGTAGCTTCTTTGAAGCCCTAAGCCGTAGAGGTGGGTGTTTCAGTCCTTGTTCATAGGTAATGTTTTGTTCTTGAGGATAGTTTTGTTAGCCTTAAAGAGAGAATTTTCAGTGTATATCTGTATGTTTTACAAGGTAAAGTAGGAAGCAAATAAGAAAAGGTGTATTATACTGCCCCTTATTTAAAAAAAAAAAAAAAACGAGCAAACACTTCTGGTGTGCTTCAGATTGGCAGTTTTGTAACCTAGATTTCTTATGTAGGATGTTCAGGATTTTTTTCTTTTTCTCAGAGGCAGTTTAGGGGAAAACTGCCCTCATTGGGAGGCAGCTGCCAGTGCTTTATATCTTCTTTGCATTATAGCATCTGCTTTCCCCTCTCTCCAGCTTGTGTTGCAGGATGAATTCCTGAGACCGAGCTGCTCTGAGAGCCCTGGGCTGGGAAGCCTTGTTTGTATCCTGTAACACTGGAAGCAGTGTTGTCAGGGCTGTGCCCTAGAAGGGTTGTGTCTGTGTGTTCATGAATTGCACTTTAGTGTGAAAACAAGTTCAGCTATATGTTCATGCTTTCAGAGTTTCTAATTACCGAGGGGCGAGGTTTCTGCATAAGGAGCCACATGGCAAAGACAAGGGGTAGTGGGTGTAAGTTGCACTGGGAGAGGTTTCATCTTGACAGAAAGAAATTTTGTGTAGTAAGAACAACCATTCACTGGAACAACCTTCCCGGGGATGTGGTAGAGTCCCCATTGCTGGACGTTTTCAGGATGGTGTTGGACAGGGTGCTGGATAATCTCATCTATGCTCTTTTTCCCACGGAAGGTTGGACCAGGTGATCTTCCAAGGTCCCTTCTAACCTGGGCAATTCTGTGATTCTAGGGGGTTTTACTTCTGTTTGAAAACACAGCTTATTGCAAGGTATTGTTTTCATGATATGTAAAAATACTGCCTGGCAACTTATTCTGAAGCTCTCCTTTATGAGTGTGTGACTTTTCAACCTGTTTTCTGACGATACATTTAGTAAGAGGTGCAGCTAAATGCAGGAATACCAGGTACTGAAATACTAAAATCTATTATTTTTCCTCTCTGGTTTTCTTATGTACAGAGTTAGTGTTCCCATTCTATCTTCTTCTCTTCCTTATCCCTTTTGTGCTTTACAGACTGCATTGATATAAAATGCAGTAATATTCTGTGTAAAAGATGACTTGGTTTTTGTGATCTGCTGTGTAGGGGGCAGTTCTTGTAATCTTCATAGCTTTGTTTTTGGTTGTGCTCCTGATAAGGTTGGTTGTTTTTTTGGTTTTTTTTTTTTTTTTCTTTCAAAGTATGTTTCATGCTACTTATCTGAGCACAGGAAAGATGCAGATTTTTCGGAATAAAGATGTATTGGTTCAGTATTTACTTAATGATGCCATGAAAATGAACAAGGAATTTCAGTCAAGGTCTGCTTCAATTTGATGTTCAGACCTAGCGGCATAACTTGTATAACCTAAAATTAATTTTTGTATCATGGCTTCAGATTAAACTGTTTATGGATCAGATGCAACTCTGAAGTATCCAGGGTGACGCGCATGATGAAAAGGAGACTGAACTGGGCAGAACAACAGATAATGTTATTCCATATTTAAATCTGCATGTCAAAAACATTTATTCTGTAACATAAACTAAGATCTCTTCTAGCTAATCAGGATTCAGAAATGCCACTTGGGAGAATTAATTTTTCACTCATTAACGGTCACTGGTGATTGGCCCTCTTCTGATAATAACTGGCTTGTGTGTTTCTGTTTCTTATTAATCTGCTGTAAAATTCTACAAGAATCTTTTAAATGTACAGAAAGTAGAGTAGGTTAGGGAGGTCTTGACTGTGGCTAAGACTTCATATGTATCAATTTTTGCCTTTTGCTTGTAGTAGCATTTTAGTTTTGGAGCCAGATATTAAAATTGGCTCCTTTTGTTTGTAGCTGAAGAAGCATCTGTTCTTTCCATCAATGTTGATGTATCCCAGACATTTAAATTTTTATATCTGTGGTTAACTCTTGTCTTCGAAGTAACTGGAAGTGATTTTCTGCACAGTATCTAAGGTTGTTAAATATCACATGATATTATTTGTGCAGAAGGCAGTAATAGGAAGTAGACAAACATTATTAGGGCTGATGGTGATGGGCAGAAGCTTCATTGCTTCAGTCACTCAAAAGTTGGCTGGAAAAAGTGTTAAGTACATGCACTCAGTCATAAGAGCACCCTCTGGAGAAGCAAATTCTGGTAATTGCCAGTGTGATAGTGATTGCTGTCCTCCATTTCTCGCTGCAAGTGTTGAATTCCACCTACCTGACAAGGGCTTGCTCTACAGGTACTGGGGAACCCTATTTTTCTTTGAGCTTGTATGCATTTAGACTTGCCAATCCTTCTCCACCCTGCACTTTTGAATTATAGCGTTACGCACCTCCCCCCCCAATTTGTTCCATTTCCTTATTGTTATGATTCCTATTCTAACATCCCCACAGGTCTCCTGGCATCCTTTCTTGTTAGATCCCTTTTTCCACTGGCAGAAATCCAGATTCTGCATCCAGGTCCTCCTCTGCCTCAGCTTTTCTTACCTTTTGTGATATTTGCCCTGAGTAGCCCTTGCTTCCCACCATCTGCTTTCCTTATGTGCCTTCCTTCCTAATCTCATCTAATGCTTGCTTTCTTACCTCCTTCCTGCCTGACTTTTGCAGTCAATATGCTTGGAGAAGATTATAGCTGTGTACGTTGTCTTTATCTTACTCCTTCCAGCTCTTGCGTTTTTGCAGAGGCAATATCAGATGAAGAAATTCAGGTCTCTATTTCTCTTTCATACTCCTTTGCTGCTAATTAGACAGAATCAGATCATTCTCATTTGTCCTTCCTCTTTGAGATGTTTTCATGCCTTTTTTTCCTTTTGCCTCCCATAATGCTATAATTTACTGTCTCCCAGCTCTTCTTCCTGCCTCCTGATTTTGATTCTTGCTTCTCTGCCTCTTGCTCTCCTTGTTTTTCCAAACAGATGCTGTAGGGGTAGACATTTGCATGTTGGTGATGGTTCTTACCTAAGGTTTGCATATTGCCTTACCTATTTTCATTTCACTATAGCCATAGCTTTTAATGCTCCCAGGCATTAAAAAATGGAGCCCCAAAACTTTGATATAATTTGGTCTTCCACATGTATCTGTGTCTGTGTTTGAATTCCTCCATGGTTACTTTCACTCTGTCATGGCAATACAGAGTCAGAACATGGGCCACCCTAGTCCTGTATTCCTCTGACTGGAGTGTAGTTGATGCTTGTGGAAAGAGTACAAGAATAGGGCAAATTCAGAGTAATATTTTGTCTCGGCTTCCTGCAGCCTGTGGGTTGAACTCACATCATCACTTCTGATATCTCTTGCTGGGCTTAATTTCAATGAATTAGTCTAATTGTTGCTTTAGCACACTTTGATTTTGACATTCAAAACATTTTGTGGGTATGTGCTCTATAGTTTAAATTTGTTGTATGAGATGACGTTCTCTTTTTTTAAAAAAAACAACCAACCAACACCCCTATGTTGCTTAGTTTATTTTTTTGCTCCCTCTCCCCTGCTTATAAGAAATTATGATCACATCTCACACATTTTTTTAGTTTGCCCATAAGTTTGTGTTCTTTGCTATCTCTTCAGTTATTTCTTTCTTCATACGTTTAATCTCTGCTTGAACAGAATCCTCTCAATACCTTGATTTATCCTTGAGCTCTTTTCAGTCTCCCCTGTGTTTTCTTTGAGATGGGGTGACGAGAATGGTGTGCAGTATTAGAGTTGTATCATTAATTTTGTATACTGGTATACTGTTTTATTCTGTTTCTTTCATAATGAGTCCTAACACTGTATTTGCCTTTTTAACCACTGCTGAACATTGACTGAAGTTCTGAGAACTCCCCAGAATTATTCATCTTTTCTGAGAAAGTTTAGCATCTGCCATTAGGTACTTAATGTGGTGTTTTCTCCCCTGTGATTTAACAGCATTTAATTTCACAGGCTGTTTATTACATACACAGTGATATGAGATCCTTGCGCAATGTTCTGTTGTAGGCTTTCACAAACCAGAGTACTTGTATCACTGGTATACCTCTTCACCTTATTATTTCCTGCCATTTCTAGATAACTTCTGAGTTTGTTCAGAAACAGAAGTTGGATATGCTGTGTTCAGATTCCATAGAGACCTCCCCCATTGCCGTTTTAAGAACTGGCATCCCATATATTTTACTGATGATTAAATTTTCCTCCATCTTCTTGTTAAAGAAAGTCACTGTGTGGGAACCTTTAAGTGCCCCTGTACTGAACTACCTTCCAAATTTTTGCTCTCCTATAAGTGACATAAGAGACTATCCTTTCCCTAGTGCTCTTCTTTCACAAGGTGCTTTCAAAACCTTCTACACAAGATGCTGTTCCTGTGTTGTCTATTGGTTAGCCAGGACAGTGTTATCTCATTGTTTCTATGGACTGCACTGTTTTATGTCTAGTCAGACTGTAGCTAATTGTATTCTATTTTTACAGTTCCAAGTACAGCAAGACTATGACAGAAGCGTCACTACTGTGGAATAAATAATAAAATTAATCACTGTATTGGACCCACCCCTTTCATGTAATTTGTATTATTTTAGTCATGTTTAGTATGTTGAATAATCTCTTAAGAGATTAAGATTGTAAGCTTGTGTTATCCAGTTTGATTCAGTACAATAAGCACCAGGTAAAATTATTTTAGACGTGTGATGGTTAATATTTTAAAGACCTGGGCAGGCCTTAGACTTAGAGGCATGCACCAAAGTGACAAGAAGTTAAGGAAGGTAAAATAGCTCACTGAACAATGACTGCTGGTTGTTCAGAACATTGTTGAAAATGAATACCTGTTTTATCAATAAGTTGTTGAACCTGCATACACAATTGTTAAATGGATTCTGCAATAACTTAGAGAAATGTTGCCTATATTTTTATCAGCTATGTAGGAGCAACTCCTTATATTTGTGGGCCTGCTTTGGTTGGGCTGTTCCAGAGCAAATCTGTTTTAACAGATGATTGGAGTTTGTGTATATTCTTTAATGCATAAAATGTTTTCTTAAACAGACTATCTGATCTTGACCTATTTTTATGCTAAGTACCACCAATTTATTGTTACATAGAGTACCTAAGTGTTGTGTTTTCAGGGCTGAACCCCTACCTATTATATTAAACTCTCTTCACTTCAAAATGAAATTTACCTTGATTGAAGGCTTCTGAATCTGAACCCAGACCCCTGATTTCTACTGATGGTACTTTTATGAAATTAAGAAGGCAGGTAAAGCACAGCTGAAAATAAAGCCTTTAAGTGTGTATATGGTATTTTAATTATTAATATGGTACAAAGCACTTCTATTGATAGGGCTTTGAATATATGAAGCTACTTGAAAAAAGGAGTCAATTATGTTACACCACTAGATGTCCATCTACTGTTAGATTGAAGCTAGAAGTTTTTGCGTGGTTAAAAGAACAGATGTTGAACAAATACATTTTTAGTTTGGCTCTGTTTTAGTTACAAGTGTGGCTGAAGTTGCTTTGGTTCATTTTAGTTTGAAGTTTTCTTGACTCAGTCACAGAGATTTAGATTTGGTTTTTGCAGTCAAAACATCCAGTATCCAGACTGGCCGGAAGTTTTGGGTCCCCCTGTCTCCCAAAAACTAGAGAAATAGAAGTATGAATATAAAATCATGTTACTGTAATTATATATATAAGTTATTGCAGTCCTCTAAAATTTCTTAAATTAGTTTCTTACAAAAAGTACTATGATTCTGTAAAAGTAGAGAGTTCCTCCTTACACAGTTAAAACACTGGCTCTCAGCTTTATAGGCTGTAATTTGTGGCATCTGTATGGAAGCAAATAGTCATAGTGATAAGGACTGTGATCCTAACTATGGAAAGAGGGAAGAAAAGTGAGAAATCTATGTTAATAGAAACAATATTCCTCACGTTCATAGTTAGTAAGCACGCTTCTTTTGGGAATTGCATCTGCAGATTCTTTCTTCTGACTGTGTTGACTGAGAAAAGAAGCTTAATAATGATATAAAACTTTATATCAAATAAGTTTAAGTGGTAGGCACCAATGACATTATGAACTATTGCATTAACTAAGAGATCTCCACATGCTATTGATTATATATATGCATAAATCACATGCATCACAGTCTGATGATAGGGGGGAACTAACACGTCAAGGGTTAATAACAAAACCATCACTTCGCTCAGGCTATGTATCTATAGTCTTAAGCAGGAACTGATACCAGTGGAATGCTTTGCTTAACTACCTGATAAGCATGAGATAAATCAGGACTGAAGAGATTGACCAAACAAACCAAGGACACAATTAAATCAGGACTGAAGAGATTGACCAAACAAACCCAGGACACAACTTAATTACTGCCAGCAGGATGGTTTTGAGCAGGATTTGCAGTCCAGGTGAAGAGTGCATGGTGAGGAAGACACACGGCCTTCATCCCTGAAGACCCCAGCCCATGACCACCAGGAAGCACCACGCGTGTGCAGCTAGGAGGAGTTAAAGGCGGGGACTTCGGGGGGGGAAATTATAATATTAATGTTTTGATGCATAAATACCTGGCGAGTTTCCATGAAAAGTGCGCACGACTTTGGTGGGACTACCCCCCGTGCTGCCCAGCGCTGAATAAACATACCTACTTTACAACCTTCTTGGTTGTGGAGTCTGTTTTTCGCACGTCATTGATGTAATCTTGTATAAAATTAAGAAATATCTTCAGTGAATTATGGCAGGGTGGCATTTCTCAATTTACTCAAAATATTCTTGGGTTGATGACTCTTTGAATTTAGTCATCAGAGAATTGTAGAAAATGTTAAATCCTTAAACTATTGCAGTCTTCTCCCCTCTACTTGGATTTCAAAGATGAATCCTGTGGAGTCTACAAAACTTGGTTTTGGTTTGTATGAAATTTGGTAACATCTTAAGAAGAAATGTGGACTATTGATCAAGCAGAGCCAGAACCTCTGTGCTTTCTAAAGGAAGCTAATATAAAAATACAGTGGATTGCAGTCGGGAGAGGAATACAAGTTTTGTTCAAGTCTCATACGTGTGAGCTCTGGTGTGTTAAGACTTCATGAGCGTATTGAATTGAGGTGAAATTTTGAGTCTGTTGAATGACTTTGCCAGGGACAAGATTTCCCTTTTTAGGGACTGGTGGGAGAGACTAATGTAACTGTGTTTGATTATCAAAGGTCTAGCTCGAATCATTAGTGCCAAAAAAAATTGTTAAATGCTATTTTCTCTGTTAAGTGTGACAAGTGTGATAACAATAGAGTCAGTACAATATAAAGGTGAAATGTAATTCCGATGTTGTCTTTCACTTATTTATGTTGACATGGGACCAGAAGAGTTACTCTGTTGTGCACCAAAAGGTATCTTGCATGCTCTTTGTAGTTTAGTTCACTTTCTTGCCATGAGCTATCTCCTCTGACTTTTCTTCTTTATCACACTCACTACTGTCTACTTTTCAATGCTAATTTTCTCCATTCAGTAAATGAATTACAATAGATATGTATATACAACAGTGTCTTAATAAAAGGTAGATTGTCGCTTAACAGCAATTCTTTTCTTCCTGTGTTCTGCATTATACACCCAGGAAGTGCTCTGGAGCAAACTAACACCTGAGCATTGATAGTTTCTTGCTGTTAACGTCCCCCGTTACTCCTCAAAATTGCCAAAAGTAATCAAAACAACGAACATAGCCCTAGTTAATTTTCCCAGTTTCAAGGACAGAAAGGTTCTAAAATAAGTGCTCAAATGGATCTCTCTCATCTGTTGAAAAACATTTCTGTAAAGAAAACAGTATTATTTACAGGATAGCAAATTTTTACCAGAAGCAACTCCTAAAGGGTTCATATTGGCTGATTTTTTTTCTTTGGGGGGGGGGGGGGGGGAATTCAGACTCTATGCATTGAGGGAGAGGGGGCTTTTTTAAGGTGCTGTTTATTTTCTCCTTTCTGATGAAGGGTTTTTAATTAGCATGAATAATGTTATCTGCAAGAGACTTGAATTTAATCAAGTTCTTTACTGAAATAGCTTGTTATACTGTAAGTTTTGTACTCCCAAGGAATTATAAATTTAAAGTTTTATACACATGCATCATTGTGATGGGTTGGCTTCAGCTAGCAGCCAAACTCGCACACTTCCACCCCCACAGCAGGATAGGGCTGGGGGAGGAACAGAGAAAACAGGAAGAAGAGGAGTGGGAAAACTTACGGGTCAAAATAAAGACAAGGAAATCATTCACCAGTTACTGTTGTTGCAAAACAGACTCCAGTTGGGGAATTCAAATTAATTTATTGCCCGTTAACATAAATGTTTACTGATTTGGGCATTGGAAAACAAAGATAACAAACATTTAAACACTTCGGAAAAACACTTTTCTTCCCCCTTTTCCATGCTTACCTTCACTCCAGAGACCTCTCCTCCCCCCCCTTGTTATTGACACAAGTAACTTTTAGTACATTCAGTGAGGTGACGGGTGACACAGGAGTTAGGGGTCAGTATGTAACGGTTTCTCTTTGCTGCTCCTTTTTTCTCTTTTCTTCTCATGGTCCTTTGTGCTTACTTGTTTGCTGTGCTCTGGTGCCGGTCCTCCACTGGCTGCAGTCCCCTTGGGGGTGTAACCTGTTCCAGCAAGGGCTGCAGTCCTTTTGGGGTTGTACTTGCTCCAGCACGGAGCACCTCCTACTCTGACCTTGTTGCTCCTTTGGTACCCTATGTCAGTCCTCTCAGTCTTAGCTTTTTCTGCCCTTTCTTAAAACTGTTTTCATAGAGATGCGACTAACTTAGACTGGCTCAGCTTTAGCCTGCAGTGGGTCAATTGCCAAGCCAGCCGTGCCTGGCACGGGCTAGCCCCATACCTCTTCTCACAGAGGCTGCCTCTGCAGCCCCGCCACCACTACCAAAACCTTGTTCTTTATACCCAGTACCCTCATAAAGGGATTAGCTTGAAGGCAAGTCAGAGTTAGATTATTACAAATAAGGATTTTTTTTTTCCTCAGATTTGTTAGCAGGCAACTCATTAAAACAAAGGCAGTCAGTTGGACTGGATTAGTTGCTATTTGATATTACATATGTAAGGCACAACTGAAAACCTGTTGGAGGGTAACAAGACCCATAGAGAAGTTACATGGAGTTCAGGTTCCCGTTCCGGGGTTACCCTGTGCTATTTGCAGTGGGTGTACCCTGAAGTGAAGGTTATGGGCTAAACGAAATCCACAGCTGCAGAAGGAAGCAGTTCCTGCTGCCTAAGCTGATGTTGCTGAATCCCACAGGGAGGACCCTCGTTGAAGACCCAGTTGCAACATATTCGTGATCAAGGGAACATGAGTTATAACCACTGATACCTCCCGTGCTTTGTCCCTCATGTACAGGTGGTATGCTCCTGTGGCTGCTGGTCTTGTGAAGGTTTGGGTATTAAGAGTGTTGCCTTCTGCCGTTGGAAGGATGTTCATGTAAGAATGTGTTTTTACCAGCAAAGCGATGTTGTGAACTTAATGAGTATCTGCTGCACTGTGCCAAGTACCATGTAAATGCTTTCAGCCTGCAATACTAAATAGTAAGTGTGAGATCAGTGAGAAGGAAAAACTACTTTGTGCATACTGTCTTTGAGTGTAATATGTGTGGGGCAACTGCTGATCAAGTTTACACTTGACCTTCCCAAACAGTAATTTTGTTTGCATATTGTACTCTTAATTGAGAGTGTCTCCTTCAGATGCATGATTGATCTCTCTTGACTATCTTCCCCCCCCACCTCGCCTTCCTCTGAAGCTTATATCTTGTATTACATGCTAGGTTCATCTGAACTGAAGTCACGTTCAATTCTAAGTCATTTGAAGAAGATTTGCCAAAGTGGTCTTTCCTGTAGAATATGACATCTGAGATGTCATATTATCTAGGTAGGAGTTCAGGGTGCGGTATGATGTACTATAATGTCTGGAGTAGATTTTTTTTTTGGGTGCCTGTTTCCTGTAAACTGTGGCCCAAAGAAATTCTGTCAAACATCCATTTCTGAACTGCATCTATAACTGTCTGTAGAAACATGAGTACGGACAAGGTAAGTATTGATGACTGTTTCAGAGAGACTGCATAGACACTGTAAAAGAGACTCCAGAACCTGAAAAAGGTGCTTCCTAATCTTGCAGCTGAATCTGGGCAGGTGGAATTCATTGGTCTGTTTTATATACATCCAGTTGCAAGACTGGTATCATATCCCTTGAGACAGAGACCGATCTCACATTGCACTCAAGCTTTGATCACTTTCTCTGATTTGATAGCATGTTTAACACTTACAATAGATTCCAGATATATCAAAATGGGTTAACTTTCAACTTTCATTTAAGCATGGAAATGCCCAACAATGTGGAAGGTTTGAAGAAAATTCACAACGTTTGGATTTAATTAAAAACGTCAGCTGAGTGGACTGTGGGGAGACTTGATTTTCTTGGGAAATCCTTGGGGTCACAGTAATGGTCTCTGTGGATCACAAGTAAGCTGGTTTGGTGGAAGACTGGGGTAGTTTATCCTCCTGCCAATACTGATGATAAAGTTGATCTGTAAACATTGCCTTGTAAACATCCTGATTCTTTTGCTTGATATGCTTACTCTAATGAAGAAACAATTTTTTGCTTTAATTAAAAGGATGCTTCCTCAATAAAGTAAATTCTTGCAGGATTTCATTAAATATCCATACTCTTTATTATTGTCCTCCAGGGCGAGCAAGACATTGGATGGTTGAAGATCTTTTTCCTTCATGAATGAACTTCATTACTGTACTAATGACGTTGGACTTAATTAATTTTGGAGATACCTGTTTGGTAAAAACATTTTCATGTCCTCATGCTATAAAATCTAGGTGGAAAGAACAAATATATATGAAGGAATAAGGAAATTTATATGAGGGAATGAGGAAAAGCTGCTCAGAATAACTGTAATGGGAGGATGCCTAGCAATTGCTTCAAGACCGTTTTGACCCATCTTGGTAACTGTCACTCTACTGAGAAAGTTTGTCCTCGTGAATTGATGCAGAGAACTAATTTGATATCATTTGGAGTAAATACCGAGCCTGCATCTTCGGCTTTCCCCAGTCTTTCCCAGTGTGCATAAATACACTTGTGCTCAGTCAAGCTGTTTTTTTTACTATAGATTATTTCCATTTTTAAGTATCAGCAAGTGGCATGATTTGTTTGAGTTTGTGTTTTTGCAGGAGGTCAGACGCACTATTGTAAGGAGGTAAGTAGACAGGCGGCAAGCAGATCTCGTGCTAAAATAATGGCGTTTGCACTGCATAGGAATGCAGTAGAAAAAATAATGACATTGAAGTCCTGGGGGCTCAAATGTATATGTAATGGTGGACTTCATTCAGTTGTTGCATATTCTAAGCTTTTACTTTATCCTTGAAAATTTCACTAGGATTTTAAGTTGTTCACGTGCATAAGTGTTTGTACAGCTGGAACGAAAGAAATTATATGCACACTACACTTGAATCCCTTAACCTTAACTCTCCAGGTATTAGTAAACCAAGCATGCAAAAAAAATCTAGTCAGTTTTTCAAATGAAAAGCCAGCTATTATTTTTCCTTCTGTAAGTAACCAGAGTCTCCCTTTAGTCCTGTGGGACCATTGTGCGGTATTTAACTGTGTGATATAACAACACTGAGTAGAATCTAGTATGTAGTGGGTTTTATCATCCTCGTCATTACAGGATGTCTACTCTGAACTACCAAAATAAAATGGGTGAGTAAAATCAGAAGGAATTAAGGACAGAAAAACATTACCTGGAAATGTCACTTCCAGTCTGGCTATCATGTCCTGTAACCTTTCCACCTCGTGGTGGCTTTGCATGTGACTGTCTCATTTTTATTGCATTTTTACTTATGTATTGAATGTTTTAAAGTTTAAAGCCAATAGGACGTTTGTTTGGTTTTCAGTGAAATAACGTCTACCTCAGAAGACTTGAGTGAACAGAAGGATGGTATGAAAATGTCACTCAGAACTAAGACAATTCCTACACTTTGTTTATTTAAGTACTGCAGGCAGGGAAGTTGGCACAGAACATGGTCTGGAAACCAGAACTGGGACCTCCAGCAGTACTGGTAGATGAACACTTATTTGCCTGTCTTGCTGCCTAGAAACAGACAAAGGAGCAGTTTAGAGCTGGAAGTGGAGCAGTCTGGAAGTTATAACTGTTTAGGACAAAATCCCCAGTGTTCTTTACAGGAAATTGTCTTTCTGCTCTGTTTACAAGGGACTTGTGCATGTGCTTTTTTTTTTTTAAAGTGGACCCTACTGTTAAAGCTTAACTTCGGGCTCTCTGCAGTGATCTTCTTTAACCTGAGTTCTGAGAGGAATCTTTGTGTTCTGTACGACAAATTTGTCAGATCCTTGGTTTAGCAAAAATTTTTGAAATTATCCCCCCCCACCTTGGAAGTCTGTGTGAGAGATATACTGCTAGAAGAGCTCTTGTCCTTAGGCAAATCTGAGTGCCATTTGGTAAAAAATAGTGTTGTTCTGTAACAGGCATAATCTTTTGCTTTTCAGAGGCAATAAATAAAATGCTACAACAGGGCTGTACTTGGTCCATAGGACTGGATGGCTTGCTTATCTTTTGATGGCAATTTTAGCATTTGGCTAACTAGCCATAAAAGTGTGAATGGCAACACTTAATATGACAAAATGTCCCTCTAAGCTGCTATCCTGTCTCTGACAAACAAATGCATCTATATAAAGAAGAGTACAAGAACACAGCAGAAATGTAGTAGTACTCAAGGATCAGGAACTCCTAGAGCTAAAAAGTGGTATCTTTATATTTAATGACCTCTGATATACTTTCAATTTGTCCACTCTTCCTTTGTGCTTATCTGAACTCTTAGCATTTGCATCCTGCTGCAGAGCATTCCACAACTTAAGTACCCAATACGTGAGCCTTCATTTTGGGTGCTGTGAATCTGCCAGCATCTAGCTTCAGTTGATATCCTGTCCTTTTGTTGAAGAGAGATTGTCTCCAATCTGCTCATGGCTTTATAAACATCTGTCATATCTTTACTCAGTTGCCTTTTTTCCCCACTAAACTGAAGAGTCATTTTGCACTCAGAAGTCTTTCTGTACCTTTGACTCAGCCCTTTTACCCTGCTCTGTGCTTGGGTGAATCTGCTGACTTATTGCTGGTCTCTGAAATCACTGTTACTTTACACCACTGGCAACATGGGGATTTGATTGCATGGGAGGAAAAAAAGAGCAGGAAAAAGAACACATGGGCTTGAAAGGTCTGAGCTGTCCAGTTAAGTTCTCCTGTAATTGGAAGCAACTATGAAAACATTGCTGCTTCTTTCTCTCTCATGTGACACGCAGTGATAAACTTAGGCTCTTCAATAGATCAAAATCTTCAAAGCCAAACAATATATCAGAAGAACAGAAGTAAAAAAACAAGCAAAAACAATGTTTAGGTGAGGGTGATATGGGTTATGAAACACTAAAAGGAAATTAAAAAAGTAAGGGTGTGCGGTTGTGAATGTTTTATTAACTTGATCTAATCTCATCTTTATGTACCAATCAAGTGGGAAGTATTCCAGTTTATAGAAAAGAGCTCAGTAAACCCTCCATTCTTAGGAACATTGCAAAGGTAATTTTGCCAGATGTTCTAATTTCCTTTCTTTTGTATGAAAACCAGTGATTGCCAGAGGAGGAAAACATATTTCTGTTGAATATGGGGGTGTCTCTGAGGATTTTCTTTACGTGTCCTTTAGTTGAAATCCCTGTTATTGTCAGTAAATACCAAAAGTTGCCACAGCAAGGTTTAACTTCAATAGTTACCGATGTCAAAAGCCAAGAGTTGAGAGAAAAATTAATGAAAAAATTATTTTGATTTTTAATTTTAATATTTTGATTTTTAATTTAATAAATGTTAAATTATTTTAATTTTTATATTTTAAAAAAATTAATCAAATGGAAATATAGTTTATTGGCTCAATGTATGTTCTAGTCACTGCACACACATTCAGATCAAGACCCTAAAGACATGATGAAGATTTAATTTGCTGGAGTGAAAATGTAATGATGCAGGAGTGGCATGGTAGTGCACAGGTAAGGGCAGTTGAGTTTTCACCATAAGCCTGAGTTTGATCCCTTCACAAATAATCACACAAAAATTGTACTGGGCTCAAAACCTAACCTCAGCAACAACAAAGTAAGCCTGCTGATTTGCTTTCCCTCCCCAGTTTGCTTCTGTCTATGAAGTACCTTAATGTTTCCAGCAATGTAAGCAAAGAGAAACCAGGCTCCCAAGAGAGCTAGTTAAAAGCTTTGCTATTCATCATAAGAAAATCAATTATATAGTAGTTTTCTTTTGACCCAGGAAATGACATTGTGCCTTAATTAAGGAATAAAGCCTGATCTTGCATTTGATTGTGAAAGGGTATACAGATGCAGTGATTTGTTAGAACAGAATGGGTTTAGTCCTAGGACTCAGTTTTGACTGAGCATTTTAATAATAAGTTTTGTAAGAACATGTTAACTTTATTAATACAGAGTATTAATTCACCTCTTGCTGGCTTCTGCAACTCGGATATAAATATCCCTGTAATAGTATTCATACAATGGCTTCGATCTTCTGAAACTGAGAGCTTCGTTTTTCTTCTACTTGAAACAGGTAGCCACCTAAGGCATCAGACTGTTGGCATGGTAGCTTGTCTCTGTTAGAAAGGGTGGGAATCAGTTTTTCTGGCAGCAAATGCTTCTCCTCTGGCCCTGCTCCTTAACTTCACTAAGCCCTGCCTAGTTTCTTATTTAATTCTCCCCATCCATTCTTTCCTTTTATTTAAAACTAGCATTCTTGTCGTGATGTAAGTCTGTGTGCAGACGTAACTGCCTTGTAACAGCCAGTATTTTGTATTAGCTTTATTTGGGAGGATAAATGAGTTTGGTGTTATCAACTAATGGGATTAGATCATCTCATACCAATGCCAGCTGCCCAGTTTTCTACATGTAGATATTTGCATTCTTCAGTTTTGTTGCTGTTCTTTGACAACACTTGTTCATTGCTGGAACTACCATGGAGCCATGAGATGTCACTTCAGGGTTGAAAACTGAGACACTGATATTTGTAAGAAGTTAAAAAAAGTCAGTTTTTTAAATGTGTTTTTATGAAGAATTTTCACCTTCCCTTGCTGATGTGTCAAATATGATTTTCCTAGGGAGTGGGACCCATGCGAATGTGTAGCCATGAGAAGGATGTTTCAATCAGAGATCGTGTATATTTGCTGTCATTTAGTCCTTTCTCACTGCATTCTTAAATTTTTCAAGTGGATTAGCTAGTTCTTCTCATGACCGGGCGTCAGGATTATAAGTTTAATGGTAGCTTTGGCCATGGCATGTAAATTTCCAAATTTAACTTGACAGTGATGACAGCACTAGTTTTGATGGATTAACTATGCAGAGTATAAAAGGAGAGAGATAAAGGACAACTTAAAGTTTGGGGCCTGGAATCAATGTCATGATAGGATTCTTTTTTCAATTAGGAAAATCTGTTACAAGGAGTGAACACCATAGTTTGACTTACTGCTTTTCCAGGCTCATCATAAGAAATTTCCTTCTTTTGCATCTCCATAATCCAAAAGCAGAAGACTTTGTATCACTTGTCATCTCATAGAGACTGTCGTGCTTCTGCCAGCAAACTGGAAGGAATGCATTTTTTTTGTTTAAATTTAAACCACTACCTCTTCTCTAAAAAAAGCAGAACAGTGCAATTGCCCTACTACTTGGTGTGCTGTAGTCCACACAGCATAGAGCTTCTTGTGATGGGAGCAGGGATAGTTCACCCCATCACTAGGAACATTGACTGTGTGATCTCTGTTTCAGCATTAGCCTTGCTTACAGTGGCATTACTAGCTCAATCCACATTGTGGCTGCATCTCGCCCTGTTTTTTTACACCTTTTTCAGTTACTGTGTTCAGAAGGGATGGACTTTTCTGCAAAATTTCTCTTTCACTGGAAATGAACCAAAAGATCTCTCTAGTACCTTGAAGTAGTGTGGCCAGTAGAGTCATGCTTACAGTAGCTGGTTATTGCCACTGCCAGTCTAAAGTGCAATAGCTTTTCTTTTTCCTTCTAAGGAAACAGATTACTGGAGAGGTTGGAAAGAAAGCCCCATCTGTAGGCCAGATCCTTATCTACTGTAAAGTGTGGTATTGAAGTCACTAATGCTGTGCTGGTTCATATCCCCAGGGGTATGTTGGATAGGAAATAAACTGAAAAAAAGCTGCCTGTCTTTCCTGAGACAGCTGATTGCTATAAAACAGAAGAAAACAAAAAGTGTGTGGGTTTTGAGACTGTATGATACATAGATGATGTTTCCTGGAAAAAAGATTACACAGCTGTAGGTTAAAGCAAGTTGAAAATAAAAGGAAAAACTGAAGAGAGAAACTTGGGGTTCTTTTAGCCTTCTTCATTCATTGAATAAATGGTATATGCAGACAGTGTGTCCTTGGCACAAATTCAAAATCTGAAGTTCTCTGTGAGGCAGCCTTACAAGTTTATTAGTTAAGCTTATTAATGGAGTTTAAATAGCTTTATATTCCACCATAAAAAAAATTACATCCCTTAAAACATTGTTTAGTGATTGAAAAAAGGCAAATTCCGGAACCCTTACCACAAACAGCTTGAGATATGGGTTTTTTCAGCAAGTAGAAAATATGGTAGGGTGTCATATGGTAGGGCCATGGTTTTCTGAAGGAGTGCAGTGTGTAATTAACCTTGTTATCAAGCTGTCGTAACAGTATTCTTTTGCGAGCCCCAGTCTCTCTCAGGCCTATAGTGATATGTAAAAAGTTCCACATTAGTAAAAGGAACAAGAGGAGCAAAAGGAACGGATTTTCCTCAAACTCTTCCTTGCAATGGCTGCCTTAAACCTGAGTTGTTCAACTCTGAAAAAACACCTTTGCACAGGTGGTCTGACAGTGTGCTAAAGATACCCTACTAGCACAGTAAATCTCTGACAAGTTTCTAGAAATATCCTGAGCAAGCAGTTGGAAACTGCGGCCACTTGTTCTGTCTGTTCTATAAAAAGTAGCATTGAAATGACCTGAAAATTCTCCTCCAGTTCATTGCCTTTATATATTTCGGTCAAGCCCAAAAAGCATCTATGCTTTTAAGTTGTCTGGTTACAATTGTAGAGGCCATCTGCTTCAGTAGTTGGAAGAATACAGGGTTTATATCAGCCTAATCAACAGATGAGACTTTGTTGACAGAATTAACCATTTTTAGTTGAATCTTTTAGGATTTTCATGTATTCGTGCAAGTCATACCTATTGAATGAAATTGTGATGGGCACACATGAAGTTATGGACATCTTGACCACTGCCATTCTGCTAGTCAATCTGTCTAAGTTTTTCTGGGTAATATTTTAAAAAAATGGATGAACCTCTAATTTCCTCACAAAGCACTCAAAACATTTTGGAACTGTGGAGTACAACACGTAATTTGTTGACTGCAAAGATTTTTCTTATTAGCTGCTAACAGCAATACAATTTCTAGAAACCTTCTGTGAGCTTCAGCAGAGCATAAATAAGTCCTTTATATCTGTAACACTGTTTGTTCTTTTTATTATTATTTTTTTCTTAAGTGTTCCAATATGTTGCTATTAAATATACTGTATCCTGAGACTAGAGTAATTAGTAGGGAGTGGGAAGCCAGGACATCTTTTTTTTAAACGCTGTATTTGATGAGTACATTATAAAAAGGTGAGGGCCAACATAACACCTATGGAAATAATTTTGAAGAGAGTTGTGCTTTTCCATCTCCAATCCATTAAGGAAAGAATCTGAAAGAGAAGTTGTATCCAGATGTACTATATGTAGCTGATGAGCATAAGCTTGGTGTACTGTTTATGTAAGTGAGAAGATCCATAGGAAGACTGTTACTTTTAATACTGTATAAGGTGAAGTGTTTTTAATTAAATTAATTTTTTTTTCTCTTTAAGATTTTAGGCTTATGCTCTCTCCCCTTTGGTTAATCTAAGGGAATTTTGTCTTGAATCATTCTGGTATGGGCAACTGAGCTTTCAGCATTTTCCTTTCAATTTAAGTATGAGACATCTCAAACATTTCTGCAGCATGTACAAGCATCTTTCTTAGCTAGAACAACTATAGATATATTCGGCTACACAGTTGCTGCTGTCTCCCTTTCATTGAAAAGGTATTTACTATCTGTTGAGGCCAGCACCAGCAGGTTGTACTGGGACCCACTTCTATGCTCAGCTTTCAGAGGATCCTAAGAGCTCTGCTTTCAGTGTTTGGAAGTAATTAGCATGCTTTAAAAAAGAACCGAACTGCAGTTAAATTATCTGTATGTGACTGTTTTGGGCAATACAGTGTGTAAGATTCCACTTTTTTTTTTTTTAGCTTTCCTGACACCAGATGAAGTAAAAGCATGTATTTAGAAGCCTTTTTGTAACCGAATTCAACCTGCAACCTTCCAAAGCAAAATCAGAATGTGAAACATAACTGCTCATGTAAGAATTCCAATCAGTAAATAAATGAGGGCATATGGTAGACTCAAACTGAAACGTTGGCCGGGAAATCTTAGTAGCGCTCAGGGAAAAAACAGTGATGCTATATTTGTTGTTTTCCTTTGTGTGGTCCTAAGGAAACAGAGGATTCTTTCTGCAGATGATGCTGTAGAGGCCAAATTCCATGACTGACTCCCTGTGCATATGCAGTATGAACCAGTGTTTAATTGTGTGTTATCTTGGAGTATTTTTCCTACATGGGTATTTCACTGTATGTGAAGAACTGGCTTTGTGGATTAAAAAAAAAAAATATCGTGAAGGAGGTTACGTGCACCAACCTTGCTGGATTTATTTGGACAAAAGGGACAGGGCTTTGAAGGAAGAGAACTCGGCACCTTCAGTGCTATTCTAGAGACTCAAATGTTATTCCTGCATCTGCCAAGTTAGTCCTGTGTAATACTGACAAATCATATATGACAAATGTTTCACAGGTAGTCTCTAATTGTGTGTTCTAGGAGTTTAGGAGGGTTTTTTGTTTGTTTGTTCTGTTTTTTTCTCTGCATGCCTGAGGTTTGTTTTTTTTTCTTTTTTATGCTGGAGTCTAGCTTTTTTTAACTGAGGCCAGTAAGAGCTGTGCTTTAAGTGCTAGGTACTCTGAAATGCCACATCTGAAGTTGAGTACACTATATTAGCAGATTTTTTGTTCTTAACGACTTAGTTCCTTGGCTTCCCTCTGTAAAATGAAGCATAAAGCGCCCTCATTTTGCAAGTGTGATATAGCTCATTTCAGTGTTTAAAAGCTTGGTATTATAGTATTTCCAAAAAATCAGTGGACACTACTTCTTGAGAAAATGCAGTATTTTGAGGGATGCCAAGTAATTTTAAAATTAATTTCCCTTCAAGGAGAAATTGGAATTTTTGGCTCTTATTTTGGTTCAATGTGAAACCATATTTTAAAGTTCCTTAGCTCCTTGCAAAACTGTTTTTCCTACTAAGAGCTCTAATAGAGTGACACTGTTTCTGAGGATTATTAACGAATGCTTGCATATGCATTAACTTAAATTATATCTAGTGCATGGTGAGTGTCACAGAAGGCATTTTCTAGGTTACCTGCATAAGTACTCTAGACACCTGAGAAAGTGTCAGCTTTCCACACTTCTAGCATTTGCTTTGCTTTGTTCTCATGATGTGGCAATATATAAAACATGCTGCTTAATTTTCATTGCTTTTGCAACAGCTGTAGTTGTAAAGATGATGGCCATAAAGCTATTCAGCTCTGATTTGCCTGCATACAATCATTTACATAATTCTTCCACACATTCAAATCCAAATATAGTATCATTCAGTAAAACAAATCCTGTTTGCTTCAGTGAATAAGCAAAGAGCCTTTGGATAAACAAAATTTATTCCAAATGATTCAAAGTAGAATATACACCTAATAATAATATTAGGATGCTTCAGAAATGTTTAAGTAATGTCCTTGGGCTAAAATCTGCTTTGTTAATATTACAGAGACATTTCATTTGACAAAGCATGATAAGCTATGAATCAATTACAGGCAATACGGTAGTTTTGGTAGTTTGCAGTAAGGAAAGACAGGATGAGAAAAGGTGCTGTTCCTTCTTCAGTTTTCCAAGACTTACAGCAATGAGAAAAGCACTGGAAAGTTTCAGAGGAGACATTAAAATGAACAGCATCCTGCTTGCTTTGTTTCTTATTGCGGGATATATATTTTCTGCATTTCAGTGAAACTTGGTTTAAATTTTATTTACTTACTTTAAAAGACTAGTTATAAGCAATGCCTAGAACTGGCAAGAAAAAGGAGATACCTCACATCTCTAGCTAAAAAATGACAGTTTTGTAGTTGTTTTCAAGGCAGATCTCGTGAAGATACAAGCAGACGTCTTGGTTCTTTCTAGCTTCATGTTTTCCTGCTATCAAAAGTGGTAGATTCTGGTAAAACTGCGTGTAATCTTCAGCATTAGAAATAAGAGGACAATTATGTTCTTTTAGCCAAGTGATGTTAGTGGACGTTTTCAATCTATGACTATTGCAAGGTCACAATTTTCTTACATAAAGCTTTTATAAAACAAGAACCTGCATCTTGCTACCACCCGTAAGCTCACATTGTAAGAGCCCTATTTCAAAGGTACATCTAGCATATGTTAGTGGATTATGTACTGGTGGTTCAAAAACTGTAAACTGTTGCCCTCAATTTTGAATTTCCCACTTTGTGATAGTTCAACATGAGGACTTACACTATTTCTGTTCTAAAGCAAGACTTTTTATAAAAATAATTTGTTCCAGGTGCAACTCCTGTGTATAGGATGCTTTCCCACTCAGTATTCCTGGGAGCAGGAGAGTCACATCTGCTAGTTTTCTTGAGCACTTCTGGCTTTGAGAAGCTGCTTTCATGAATGAAATGTTTGTGTTTAGTTCACCTAATATCCTTTACTAAATGAGTCAGTGAAGCACATGTGGGTAAAGTTCATATTCTTAGCCTTTATGCTGTTCACATTTGTCTGCTTTCCAGTCAAAGGAACTAGCAAGGATATGACAAATTACTTGTATCGTCATCCAGGTTTAGCTGGCCCATTTTACAAGACCTGTCAAATGGTTTTAGTTTCCTGCTTTAATGCTTTTTGTTGGTCACCTTTGTATTTTCTGTAAGCAAACAAACTTGATCCTTGGTACTGCCATGATGCTTCTTTGGTACTGGCATGATACTACGTGTCTCATGTAAAGTAGGTCTAAAGCCAGGATTGACAGGAAAGAGAGAAGAAGAATGTATCTCCTACTCCATAAGGACTTTCTGATTTGGGAAAGGTACTGCTCATACCAAGGAGCTCTTTTGACCTCCTTTACTCTCTTTTAACAAAACCCTTAGTAGGAGGCAAATTCACCTTGCTGTGAAGTACATATAAATTTATATATACACATGTTATTGATTACGAATTATCGTATGGGGTCCCCGTCCACCCTTCTTTTAATAAGGCCAAAGAACAAAATGGCTAGGAGTTTGAAAGTCAGCTTGTTATGGATCAGAATGAGTCATTGCTAGGTAAAAACTCATTTAACAAGGCTAGGGGCTCTTCAGCTTCACAGCTCCATTTACAGCGTTTGATTTCCAAATCCTCTTCCCCCATCTGGGGTGAAAGGTGAAATGTAACATTCCGCCTGACTTCTTTCTTGAGGAAACTAAGCCATGAGGAAAAGTCTAAAGCCATGGTCCTGTGTACAGTAATGTTCATATTTTTATGACAACATGGGGTAGTCTCATTGAATTCATACACTTAAAGGCAATCTTAACTTCAACTGAGTATAGCAGTTAAATTAGGGTGTGATTAGTAAATAGCTATTTACAGGGTGTGCGAAGTGAAGAAGTAAAAGCTTGTCAGGCTCTCAGAATAGCCAGCTGTGGTCTTGAGTAGATGTGATAAATATTCTGGTTAGACCTTATTTTCAACTAATTGGGTTTTCAGCTATTTGTTTTATTTTATTCTGTGATAAAGATTAGCTTTCTGGGGAAAAAACGGTCTTTTCACTGAACATTTCCCAGAAGCAGAGTATTGGGGGGGGGCATGGGGGGCAGGCATCAGTGCAGTTTCAGAAATTTTCTTGTCTGAATCTTATGGAATTTTTAGTTCTGATACCTGGCAGGCAGGAAGGACAGCTCCTCTGGTCTACCTGCTTTATCTGTTCCTTGAGGAGGAGAGACTACAGTGCATTGTGGGAAGTGCAGGCTGGTCATACTGAGCCAGGGGAAGGTGGGTAGGTAGAGCAGGTTTTTAATGGGTGCTGAGAGCTCAGGTCCTGATCCTGAGGGAATATAAATATGTACTTACTACAGTCAACACATTTGACTTCAGGAGGGACTACGTGGGTATGATTGCTTCAGATATGGAGACATCATAATTAGCTGGGCTCTCTGATAGGTGCTTTGGTTTTGGAGGATCCTCTTGACTGAAGAGAGAAACTATAATTTGATTTTTAATTTCATGGTAGGTTAAGAACTATTTGAGGCTGCTGGGATACCAGGGTCCGTTTTCTTAATTTTGTTAATGTGTACTCATTGCAATTTGTGCTGCTTAAGCCAGCAGGAAGATACAAGTATGAAAGATAACGCATGTTTAAGGCTTACAGAATAATAACGTGCTAATTATTAAGCCTTACTCAGAAAAGAAAAATAGACAATAAGGTGCACCAAATACTGAAATGGAAAATCATTATGTCTCTCCATTCTTTAGAATCAAGTCAGCAAGTAAACATCCATCCCACTAACTCACAGACAGGCAGACACCAATTCTAACAGTAAATGAAATTAACTTGTAATTTCAGTCAGTTTTTCCGTTTAAGACTGGGTGTAGGCACCTAATGGGCTGGTTGTGTGCTTGTATGTATGTATGTCTCTATGTGGGGGTGTTCCTATCCTTACGGCCACATCCTTTCCAGCTGTTGCTTCTTGCCCTTCTAAACGAAACCACTCTTTGGAACATCTTGAACCTCGTGTTGATCACACTGACTTCCTAAGTCAGGTAAGTCACCCAGGGTGCCCTTGCTTGAATCTGTTTCTGGCCATGTGATTGTACCTGGAATCATTAGGAAACTCTTCTCTGAGAAACCTGCAGCAAGTAAAGCTGCAACTTTCTTCCTGAGACATTTCAATGCTAACAAAAAGATAATGTACTTGTAGGAAAAAAATGTGCCTGTAGAGAGGAGACAACTGATAAAAAGATTTCTTCATTTACATAAAGAGCTGACATCTAGAAAATACTTTGCATTATTTTTACAGCAACATTAATCCTTCTTCTGGTATTAGTATTTCTCAGTGGTGAAAGTTCAATATGTGGACATATAAGGAGAGCGTTGAGGTGGAAGAGTGGGATGGATTTCTCCTGGTTTTACTGTTTGTTGAAACCAGTAAGTTGCACAGATGGAATCCAGGCTTTAAATTTGCTTTAGTGAGAGAAAAGGGGGTGGCAGAGGAAAGGGATAACTAACTGTGGCATGTGAGCTGAAGCTGTCTCTCTGCTGCACTCCAGGACTCGGGCTTTTTCCAGAGACTTCAGAAGGAATGAAATCGGCATGTAAAAGTTGAAGAAATCTAACTGGAGTACTTGAGTAGGTAGGAGAAAGCTACATGATCACAATAATTTACACTGGTGGGGATGGGATTTGAAATTGTCACAAGAAAGATTGTGTTCCTTCCCTTAGTATATACAAATGGAAGAGGGAAAATGTCCCCAAACCAGGGTGTGCGGGGAGGTCCTGCATGCAACATGGTCATAAATTATAGGTGAAAACCAGGTATTGCCTCAAGATCTCCGTGCTTTTGATAGTGTGCTTAAGAAGTGTATTAACCTATGACTGTGCATTTTGCTCTGGCAGAACATCTGCAGAATGACTTTCTTTTACCTGCCTAAAAGATTGAAGCAACTGAAGGTAAAATTGGGACATTAGTTAATTAAAAAAGAAAAAAACAAAATATAGTTGCAAGCAATCTTTGTGAAGCATTTAAAGAATTCGGGAGTACTGTTCATCTTTTTCTTCCTTTGAGATTTATTACATATCGGTAGGTCTCTGGGAAAAAATACAGAAAAAAGCTGGCAGTAAAGCTTTAAAATATGTACCCTTTTCTAATGGCTTTTAATAATTTTCATATTGTTGTCTTGTAAAATAGCATTAAAGTGGAAAGAAGTCTTAGATTTTTGAGAACTGCTGTCTTAGCATCTTACATAGATTATGCCTATATATATTTATATAAACAGCTACAGATATGCATATTAAAGTAGTTTATGCTAGGACCTTGTATATACTGGTTTATGTTCAAATGTTTTGGAATTAACATATTGCTAGTTTAGTATGCAGAATTGGTAATGCTTTGTGACACTGCATGTTTTTGAGTGAGTTATTTAGGCTTTGATTCATAGTATTTATGAGCTGTATGGCATGAGCTTTCCATTAAATTACTTCTTTCATTTTACTTTAGCAAAAAAGAAGAATACATGTAGAAGACACAAAGTACCTCTGTTTATGCAGCTTGTAATGCATGATTGGAATTTCCTATGTGAAGATAAAGCAAAATAAATGGTATAAGTAGGGAAACTAGTCTGCACACGTTTTTAAATTGCAGTGTCCCTGTGTATTTAAAGAAGCTGCCTGATGTCAATAGAACCTACTGAAGGGAAAAATAAAGAGCAAGTGGGAAATAGGTTCCCATCTGCACTCACTGTTTAGGAAGAGTGGGAGAGATTTTGCAGGTGTTGGGTATCTGACCCTATGAGCAGGGAACATTCTTGAGTCATGAGGTTGGAGGAAGCTGAAGGAGGCAAACAGAGACTACAGCTCTTAGGAGGTATGGAAATAGTTGCATAGCTCAACAGTCACTGATTATTGTGTATGGTATAATAGTAAGAGCGAGACTTTGGTACGAAATTTGAATGTTTACATTACTAAGGAAAGTCTAGCCCCTTGCTAAAACAGTAACTGTATTTTGCTCATCTGTCTATGGGCAACCACATACACCCTGGAAGTATGGTGATATTGGTGCCCTTGACTTTTCCACAAACACTCAGTGTTTTGCTTTAAATATCTCCACCACTATAACTAGAGGCTTTGGAAATACTGGCAGCATTTTACGTACCTGCCCTTGAATATGTACGTTTCTAGCTGTGTCTATAGATCTATGTGCAATTTATTAAAACCAGATACTTCAAGATGCTTACTGCTCCTCTGGCACCATAACTGTGCTGTCAAAGTAGGTACTGCGTAATACAGTAATGAAAGTTAGTAATCATGATTATTTTTGTTTTGGATACCATTGGATACCATTTTGGATACCATTAAAATACTTAATTGTGTCTCAGTATAAACTTTTTGCTTATTAACGTCTAAAAAAGAGGCTGAGGTCCTGAGACATAGTAGTGAAAACAAATAACTGGGAATCAAATCTCTGTCAAAGTGATCAAGGAGAACTCTTAAGAGGTTCAGTAACTATCAGGAATATATACAGAAAAATTAATTAAATCCAAGACAAAATTTAATTGTGAAGATGGCATATAAGATGATTGCAAAACATTTTCCCTTATGTTAGAAGTGCTTATTAAAGAAAACTGCAATGTGCAGAGGCATGAAGAATGTTCCCACAATGCACAAACCCCAGCATTGCCTTCTAGTCTTTTTAAGGAACACATAGTACCTGGAACCCCTTTTGTTGCATAGAGACCTCGGTTACATCTGGAATCTCTGTGTTACTGCAGTACTAATAATAGTAGAGTGCCCATATGTGATAAATGTCTTGAAATATAGGAAATGTGGCTTTTTTTTCTCCTTGCAGGAGAAGGTTCCAAAGAACCCTTCAAGAGCTACAATCATAGAATCATAGAATCGTTTAGGTTGGAAAAGACCTTTAATATCATCAAGCCCAACCATTAAAATGGGCTTGGTGTGGTGATACTTGGAAATGAAGTTTTGCTATTTCCTGAGGGTAGAATATAGAGTCAAGCAGATGATTCCTATTCATTGCTTTTTGTTATTTACAAAACTTAGGGTAATATTACATACCGTTACCCTAAGAACTTGGAACTGAACCCTGTGCTATGATGTTAGACCAGCTGTAGCCTTTCTACTAAATTGTTGTTACAGATCCAAGATACAGTTTAAAAACTAGTGTAATGAATTGTTAACAGCAGCATTTGATCATCAACTTGTATTTTCACAGATACTTGGCTTACTTTTTCAGTAGAATATAAATTATGTTTACAATATGATAAACAATATAATTGGTTTGTGATTTTAATATAAAAGTATAGGTGGTTTCAAAAGAGATTAGAAGAATTTATGGAAGTATGGTCTTCACCCAAATGCAACCTGGAAACCTTTAAACCAGTCTGTGTGGAAGGGAGAAGATACCTACATTCCTTAATTTTCCTTTTATGCTCTTTCCTTAAGCTAATGGCCATTGTCAAAGATAAGGGATTGGGCAAGATGGACCTTTGTTCTGATCACTAGGATGTTTTTGGTGACTAGTGGCAAAAGAAAGTTTATCAAACAAAAGTGACAGAAATAAATAGGAGCAATCTGCATGTACCCTGCACCCAGCACATATCGTGAAGATATTGAGAAGACTAACGTGTGGATTAACCTGTTGTGCTGGATTTCATCTCCCTCTACACAGATTCAGTTTACATCCTTCCACAAGAGGAATTTACTGTGTCTGAGACTGCTTGATTCTGAGAAGGATGCTCCTGGGTTCCAAGAAGCATGCTTAGGAAGCCCTCCAGTTGCTGCGAGGATGAGCTAGCTTTTTTTTTTTTGCCTGCTGTCTGATTGCTTCTGTATGTCTTCACATATATTTCCCTCTCTGTTACTTATAAGTTAAGGTAGTATTCATGCCAATATAATTATTAGATGTTAAGCAATGGCAGAGACACAGATGCTGTGGAAATTTGTGTGGAAATCAGCTCTAAAATGAAATTCTACATTCATTGTTCTCATCAGGATTCCAGAAGCCCTGAAACCTTTTTTTTTTTTTTAAAAAAAAAAAAAAAAGCCAAGCCGGGATCCTGGGTTTGCTGAGGTTGCACTCTGTGTCAAACCCAAGCGTGGAATATAAGTGACTCAAGCTGTCTCTTTCTTCTGATCTGAGCATCTGCCAGGATCAACCAACAGGTTCAAAAGATAGCCTGAGACAGAACAGTGTTTGGCTTGCATATATTACTGGTAGCTCAACAGTGCTTTGTATAAAATTTTGGTAATAAAAAGGTGGTAGCACATAAAAGTCAGTAGCCATGCATCTTCCAGACCAATATACTTCTAACATAGGCTGTATATTAAGTATGAAATTCTTAGGGTAGCCCAAGGGGGATGTCTTCTTCAGTCACTGAGGATTTGAGCATAGTATCTGAGGTATGTCAGGTTACTGAATTTTACCTCACCGTCCTCAGTGACTCATTCCTCAGTCCTCCTCCTCAGTCTAGTTTCCACAGAATTCTTGCTGCCAACAGCTATGTCTTGGAGGCCTGAGGAAGAGGCTACATACAGTGTTGAACAGCATTACCTCTGACATGTGCATCCATGGGAAAGAAATACAACATGGACAGCATCTCTGTCAAGCTGTTCTTTCCCCTAGAATGGGAAGAGATGCTCTTAGTTGACAGAGGACCAGCTACAAAGGGCTGGTGGGAGGAGTGACTTTGGTTGGCTGAAATGCAGTGGTGGCATCTTTTACTCCTCTGTTTTAAATACTTGAATAACCAAAGGTCGTAGAATAAATGTGCACTATACCTGATTTTCTCATCCTCCCTGCTTGACATACCTAGCCAGCCTGGTTCTCTGCTACTCATGTCACCATGCAGAAGCATTTGGCCTTTATATTCATAAATTTTACGAAAAATCTTCTTTCAGTTTTGATCTGGGACAGAATGTGAGGGTGGAACTAGGAGGAAAGCAGCTGGAACTAGTCAAAAAAGAAAGAGAACTTCAGCAGCTCCAAAGAAAAACAACATATGAAATGCTTTCACATTCATCCTTTTTTGCATGCTTGGCCTCCAAGGCTCTGGTTTATTATTTCTTTTTATGCTTTAAGCTATTTAGTGTACGTGTGTTCTAGAATTGAAAGTTTTTCAAAACTGTTTTGTTGTCACTTGTTTAGTCTGCTTAAGATCAACGTGGCTTAGTTTTGTACTTTCTTGCTGAGAGATTTTTCATTCCGGTTTCCCACAGCATTGAGTTGTGCTACTTTTATATGGCAAGTGTCTTCATTACTGGCCAACTGGCATATTTAATTTGTAAATGAATGCTTGTTCTTATCTGCGTCTATTGTATATAGATACCAGCACCAAATTTTTCTTTTAAATAGGTGTGTGGGTGGGGAATTTCAAGGCTAGAGAGGAATCTTAGCAGCATAACTCCCATTGATCTTACATTGTGAATAACTTGCTTTTAGTTGAATTTTGGATCATGGTAAATATAGCTGTGTGAATCAGAACAAAGCATGATTGTGTGAGAGCAGAGCAATGAACAGTTCATTTCGGTTATATGCTGTACATCAGTGTCAAACTCAAACAGCTCTGTGTTCAAAGCCTGTATGTTAAAAGCCGAGGGAAGAAAATATGAATTTAAAGTGCTGCTTTAAATTGCATACAGCTAGAAAGCCTCCATGTTGTTAATAAAATGGACTTACCAATTTCCCCCTCAATTAAAAATCTTTTTCTGAGGAAATTATGCTCTGTATTTCTTACTGTCTTTGTTTGTTTTTTCTAGGGAGGTTTTCAAAATGGATGACTGGAAACCACTTCTTGTTCTCTTTGTTTCTACCTTCTGCTCTATAGATGCACAACAGACAGGTAATACACTAAAGAAATGACTCTTCTTCAAGTTGATAGCAAAATTAATTTTTTCCATTTATACCCAATGCTAGAGAGAGATGAAGAATTGATGAGAATTTAGTCTTTGTAGAACTAGGGATAATGTAGTATGTTTTTATGAAACATATATTTAAACTAGGATAGGAGAGTTGTCCTAAAAAATGCAAAATTAAATGCAACAGCTTATTAAAATTTGTTTTTGTTCATGTGTGCTGAGGTTCTGTATTTTCAAAAGCAATGAAAAACTTACAATTGTAAGACCGCCAAGAGCAAGATAAGTCACAAGATTTAGCATTTTTATTTTGGTAGTCAGGTCTTCTGGAAGATCTGCTTGAGAAAATGTTCTGTGCAGTTGCAGAACATTTTCTGTATGACTGTTGGTTTAGGGAAATAATAATTGTTTCATCCATGCCCTACTAGTGTCGTGTGCTTCTGAAAGGTGTGGAAACACGAGTTTAGTATCTACTACAAGTAAATGTGGTTAGTCCTGTTTAAGTTGATGTGAATTTATTTTTTCCCTTCAGATAATAAATATTTAGTAATGTATGCTTGCAGAATGGAGCTCAAAGCATAGCAGTAGTTAATGACTCAGTGATTGGTGTGTATAAATTTCAGGTTTCAACTCTCCTCTGAGTCTCAGAGTAGAGACGCAGTATTGAACTTGAATCCTTTGCCAGGCCAGGCCTTCACAGCAAGAGCTTTGAGCTTTGCCAGGCAGAGATTTGGTGTGAACCAGGGTGGGTGTGTATCTTTCTTTGCTGTCACCAGAATCCTTATTCTTATTACTGATAAACCAGCTGCAGCATTGGATAGAGCCAGCCTTCCTTCCCATGGCTATAAAAACTTTGAAGGGAGGTAAAATGAACTTAACAGCTGTTGGAGTGAATAAAGCAAGCAGAGCAGAACTTGAAGAGATTACTGAAGGTCAAGAAACTCTTTGCACAGAGCTATGATGCACTGCCAATAAAAATGTTAGGGAACTCTGCTTCTGCATTGAAAATGACAGGCAAGAATTCTCTCCGCTTCAGGGGTACAAATATGCTGTCTTTCTCCACAGCAGTCATGCAGTTCAAGTGGTTTTTAACTCACAGTGGCCCTTCAGGTAGCAAGAGGATGAGTGTGGTGAGTGGGGTAGTTAATCTGACTGATAGGTAAAGTCTGACCTCCCTCAGCTGAGGGTTTGTCTTTGGTTATGAGCTCTGTCTTGTTATGACTCTCCCAGCTGGTCTTTTAGATGTTACATAAAGATCTGTGATTTCTTCTGCAAGTTAATAGTGGAAAAGGATGGATTTTATCTATGCATGGAAAGTCTCTGGGTTGAAGTAGGATAGATGATGGGTTGACCTTGCATGGCCTTGCTGTGAACAGCTTCTGTGACTAAAGGTTTACACCGCAGAGAACAAGAAAAAGATTAGACACTGCCAAGGTTATCTTCCTCACTAATTTTTTTTTTCTGTTTGTTTTCCCCTCTGCTTTTTCCCTAAGTTTGCAGCAGTCAGGTGGCAGATCTGGTATTCCTGATAGACGGATCAGAAAGCGTATCAAAAAGTAACTTTTCTGTCATGAAGACGTTCATGTTGAAAGTTGTGGACAGCTTTGTTGTTTCTAGGGACAAAGTACATGTTGGAGTAGTCCAGTACAGCCAAGAGCCCCAGAAAGAATTTTCTCTTAATGAGTTCTATACTGACACTGTGATAAAGGAACAGATCAACAGAATCAAGCAACTGCAGTCCTCTGTGTTCACTGGCAAAGGGCTGAGGCTTGTCCAGAGCCTTTTTCAGCCTGCCAGTGGAGGCCGCAAGAGCCAAGGAGTCTCACAGAACCCTGTAGTGATTACAGGCGGGTACTCTGCTGACAGGGTGGAGGATGCAGCAATGGCTTTGAGAAGTGAGGGGATCCATGTCTTTGCAGTTGGCATAGGGATTATAAACTCCTTTGAGCTGCTTTTAATAGCCAGTGATGCAAGGAGAGTGTTCACAGTGGAAAACTTCGATGCACTGAAAACCATTGAGAGGAGTATTGTTAATCAGGTCTGTGAATCCAAAGATCTTCCTAGCCAGGGTAAGTAACATAAATGTTTTGTTGGGTATATAATGGCAAATATCCACGTGGCTTCATGCAATCCCTGATAAAAGTACCTGAGCTAGCTGGACAGCAATGCAACTGTTTTACCAAAGAATACTGCTCAGGTCAGTCAGTCTTGCAACTTTCTAGACTTTTACCTTGCTTCAGTCAGGAACCATTACGCTCTTTGCTATGGTAAATAGCTTCTGAGGTAAGACAGTGCTTCACATTTAGCATTCATATTCATAGCTTTCAGTATCCGAAAGGAGCTAGAGCAGACATGCACAGGATATCCTAATCAAAAAAGAGAAACAGTCAATTCAGTGATGTTTAAAGAAGAGCCTTCCAAAAACCTAACTGTCATCTACAACTGACCATACTGCTTCAGTGGAACTGTTAGCAGCAACTGTTGACAAAACTTAAGTCTCAGAGAGGGGATGTCAGAAAATCCATCCTTGGATATGTGGGAGGTATTGGCAAGGTGTGAGCAGCAAATCCACAGTAATGCTGAGATGCTACCCAAAAGCTTTCCCTATGTAAGAAACAGAAGGTGGTATCTCTTACTACATCTTCTTGGTGGCAACAGTAGCTTGGATGCCACACAGCCTGAGAGGCTGCCAACCCCAAAGAAAATAAAGGTTCAGTATTGCCTTAGATTAACGTAGCAACTTTTATCAGATATCAAATGCTGGTTTTGTATCTGAGTTTATTCCAACTTGGTGCTGTGGTATCAGTCACCTTGTCATGTGGGAAGACTGAAGCAGAAAACATACACAATTGCTCTTTAAAATTATGTATTTGTGCCAGTTATGTAGTAAGATAATACTGTAGATGTGTTTGTTAAGTTGCAAAAAGAAAAACTTAGTGAAGGACAAATCAAAAAGCTAAGCTCTTCCTCTACTGAAGCTGAGTGGGACCTTGTGTGGTGTAAGTGGATGGCATTGATTGGGGATAGCAGGAAGAGACAGTGCTGGAGCAGTTCTCTCTGTGCTCATCCTTACAGGGGCTGTGACTGTCCTTTAGAGCTCCTTGTCTTCCCTCTGTTTTCACTGTATAGGTGATATTTTACATGTGTTGGATACATGCTCTTTGTTCTCTTTGTTATGCCATAAAACTGATCCTACCCAGCTCTCCAGGTTTCATTCCCTTAGTGACCAGAAACTTACTGTGAGAAAGGAACACCGGGACAACCACACTGCTTGTCTAAGGCTTTTTGTAACAGCGGCTGAACAAATAGATAACTTTGCCTCTCCTGCACCCTGGGCTTGTGAGCTCTTGAACACAGCAAAACTGGCTGGTGTTTGCTGGTGTATTGGGGGCCAAAATGAAGACCTGAGCCTTCCCTCCTAAAGCCAGAAGCTACTCTCTGTGTGAATTATATCTGCTCAGGTGGTTTTCAGAGAGGAGAACAGCTGGGCCTGTTTCAGTATGAGCTCTGCACCGCCATTCCCTCTTTCTCCCCATGAGTAGACCTCCAGCTGAAAAGGCATCCCCCGGTTCCTGAAAGCAGAGAGAGAGAGGCTGCTGTGGAAGTGGGGTGCACTGCCATGGAACAGCGTGAGTATGGCTGATGCAGTAGCACCTCCTGGTGTTTCATGGACAGGGAACAGGGAGATTTAATGGGAGATGCAGCAATAAACTTGATATATATATACAGGCACACTTGTTTAGAGAGAGAGAAATTAAGGAAAGCATATTGGCTTTGATCTCACCAATGCATTTATTGTTAAGTTCTGCATAGATTTACCTCATAAAACAAAGATCAGCTTCCCGTGAAGCCTGTTTTTTCTTGTCCTGTCATCTGTTCTCCTATATTCATTGACCTTTCCTGTACTAAATCTATTAATTCCCCTTTCTCCAGTCGCCTTCTCTTAAACTGCCAGATTTTTCAAATTTAAAAAACTGCATTCAGGGTACAGAAAGTCAACAGGGGAAAAAGATATCTTTGCAGCAGTAAGATGGGGCAGTTTAACAATGTGGATGTGTGTGGGAGAACAGGTGATTAGAAAAAGAGGTTAGCTACACAGAGGTGTTCACTCCTGCAAATAAATACGGGTTATCAACAGAGTATAGAGTACCTACCAGAAGCTGGTTTACACATTCTTATGCACAACACAGTAGCACAAAAGTGAATACTGCTGTTTTGATACTATTGCTGGAGTTGGCAGGGAATGTTTTAAGAGCTAGGCAGTGTGGATGACCAATTGTCAGGGCTAAACTGCTGAGTCTGTGGTTGCTCTTCACACTCCCTCCAAATTATGTGGTTAAAGAGACCCAGATCTCAAAAACCTCATTATGAAAACATACTCTGTGTGTGCTGGACATGAACACATACTGGAAGAAATATCCAATAAATTTTATGTTCATGGAACTGTTTAATCAGAAATGTCCCTCACAAATAGAAAAATGCTGTTCCCTGCACTGATGATGGCCTTTGCATTACAGGTGTTCTGTGAATCTTGAAATCAGATGTGCAGCCTCACAACCTGGCTAAGGGGCATGACTGAGGGGTGTGTGTGCAGACATATATGTGTGTATAGATATATTTACCTGTTTAAGATAGATATTTTCTTGTGGACTAAACAGAAAAGTTGTATAGGTTTCTTATGTTGCTCTGAGGCCTGAATGTTGGGATTTTTTAGCCATAAAAACTCATTCAACGTGACCTTTTACATTTAAAGATTTTCATGCTGCTTACCAGCAAATCATACCCTCTAGGGGGCAGTTTGTACCGCAAGTGAAAATACTGAAACATAACGATGGCAACTCTGAGGTGAAATTATTTCTGGATTTATTTGGTTAAAGAGCTGAACACATTGATCTTTTTCATGAGTGAGGGAAAACCCAGAAAACTAATGAAGCTTATATGGAATAATGGCCTATAGCAACTAGCCCAAACTAGCAAACATGGAAAACAACATTGTGTTTGATAAGTGTTTCAGAGTCAGTGGGTGAAGAAGGAAAAAAATCAGGGCGAGTGCTGTTTTACAGATAAAGTTGCATGCCTCTGACTTACTGGCAGAGGTACAACAATGGATGATAATGCATCTAGTGGCACAGAATAAAATTCAGCATGACATGTGAAGAATCAAGGTACAAAATAAATAAGCCAAGTGGTTTAGCTGCTTGATGAGGGCAAGATGATTGGCAAGGGGGGAGGAATTAACCACATCTCAGTATTTGCTGTTATTATCAGGAGCTATGCAAGCAATTCCATAACTGAGGTACCTCGTCACAGCAGCTGTTATTCACAGTGGATATATGACATTGCATGTAGGCAATGCTGCCTCTTTCACGTTTTTCTTTGGCATGTTCTACATTTGTATGTATCATCTGGTCTTGTGACAAAGTGATAAACCACAGTCAGCCATCAAGGTTTCCATTGCAATTGGAATATGTGTTGCACATTCTCAGTTCGTAGCAGAGCTCACGGAAACATTTGCAAGATTAGGTCCTTTGAGGACATTTGACAGCTGGAGAACAGTGACCTGTTTTGCAGTTTGGCTGTGTACATATGTCCAGTAATGTAGTCCTTAGTATCTGCAAGTTCACATGGCCCCTTTGAAACTGGTGGGCTGATGGTATTTTATGTTTATGGAAAACCTACCTCACCGATTCTGACTTCTGGTTTTAAATCTACCACGTTGAATTTTGTTCCACTCCCATGATTCTGACAAAAGGCAGGATCGTGGATAGTGTATGTTTATAGTTTCCCCGTTTCTTCTACTTTTTTCAGATTGCAACATAGATCTTTCTATAGCAGTTGATATTTCAAGGCACATGCGGCCAGGATCCACAGTGCTTCTGAAACAGAAATTGCAAGCATTCTTCCCCAAGCTTTTACTCCAGATGAAATCGCTGCCAAATACCAGCTGTAATGCTGGCTCTCCAGTCAACATTAGATTCAAGTTCCAAGTATTGGCACAGACCAAACAATTCATCTTTGACTCTGATTTTGAAGACTATAATGAAGAGATCATCCAGAAGTTCTTAGATGCACAGACCACTGTGGACACCTACCTGAATGCAGACTTCTTAGAGGCACTTGAGGAGAAGTTCTTTAGTGCGACCTCTGCTCAAGTTAAGGTAACTTAATGGTGTGAATGCATGTGTTGGAAAAATTATGCAGTTTGGTGTTTGCAGACTCTGATGCTGAGTACTCCAGGGAGACAAAAAGGTAGTTCAGGAATTGGTGAAACCAATAAACAGAATCACAGACTGGTTAAAATTGGAAGGAACCTCTGGAGTCACCTTGTCCAAGCCCCCTGCTCAAGGAGGGTCAACTAGAGCAGGCTGCCCAGGACCATGTCCAGATGGCTTTTGAGATCTCCAAGAATGGAGACTCCACAACCTCTCTAGGCAACCTGTGCCAGTGCGTAGTCACCCTCATGGTAAAAAAATGTTTCCTTATCTTTATATAGAACCTTCTGTTCTTTCATTCTCCCTGATATAACTGCATATATCAGTTCCGATTCCCGAGGCACTCCTGCGGTGAGACGGTACCCAGAACGTTTGGGTTAATACATATGATCGTGAGTATTCATACAGAAAACCTTCTTGTATCTACCATGGAATGTCTTTGTATTTTGAGTAGAGGAAACAATTCTCTTTCAGAAACTCTAAATCCTGATCCTGAATCTCTGTCCAGAATAATGACAGGTCTAAGCAGAAGTCACAGAAAACATCATCCAGGAAGTTTGTTTACAGAAGTTTATTTGTGTAGTTAACTTGTCAAATAATTTCAAATAACAAAGCTGAGTTCTGCTCACGGATAACTGATGATCAGGAAAATTTGTGTAGACGCTGCAGTTAATTCATCCGTCTTGACGTGAAGTGAAGGGAGAAGCATAAGGCTTGATCTAATCTCTTGTGAAGTGAACGGGGAATCTTTCCACTTAGGTGAAAGAAAGTTAGATCTCACTGGAGTGTTTCAGGGTCATTGCCCTGACAGGTTATTCTTAATAAGACACTGACTCAATAAAGCACTGAGCATGTCCTGTCATAGTTGTTTGAGTATTATCACTTACTGAGGTCTGCATGCAGGAAGACCTTCCTACTGAGGAAGGACAGGTTAGCCCTTGCAAAATACATATGAACCTTATTTTAAATTTTATAAGATATTAATTTTAATCTGATGTGGAGTGAGAAAGCCATATTGTTATGAATTCCCCTGCTTTCAGATGAAAGTTGGCATTCTATTTTTTTTTTACAGCATTTGCATAGGTATGGCTTACCAACTTAGGTTGCAATTTGGTGCATATTTAATACTATTTTTTTCCAAAGATTTCTTAAAATGTCATTTTATTCTGAACGGGGAACATAACCACATACGATTTTGCTTCTTTTGGGCCTCAGTAGAGAGAACTTGTTTGACATGCAAGTAAAAGCAATGCTTTTTTTTCTCCTAATTGCCAATTCTGTTAGATCCCTGTTGAAGAGTTAAGCAAGGCTTCTTTCTGCTTATGCATTATTACTAGAAATAAATATGCTGCATATCTCAGCACTTTACCAGTGGATTAACATTCCTTTCTGATACTGTTTATGTGCAAATTGAAAATACAAGACTTTATAATGCACATGAAACCACAATTTAATCTCCCTAGGATCCTAAGCAATAACATGTTTGTTCTGTAAAGATTATTAGTTATAAACCTCATCAGGGATAGTGATCCTCTATGGTTTTCATTTCTTCTTTTCTTTATTATTTGTTTGTTTTTCAGCAAAAGAGTTGGACCTAATTCCACCATTTTTGACAAAGCAAGACTCAGATATGTTCCAACAAGAGCTTTATATAAATGAAAACTTTGTAAATACATATAATGCCCATGCTAACACCCCACATTTCCCCCCCCCCCCCATGTTTTTAAAATGAAAAGATCACCCAAAAAAAAGGCATCACGCCCAGGCCTACAGTGTTGTTTCTAACAGTCTGTGATGTGTTTACCCATCTATGGCTCAGCTCTCCACTGTATCGCACTCTGCTTGAGCAAATGTAGAATCAGTACCAGTGCCTCTGTATTGGATGTTTGGGAACTTTCCACCACCAGAGTTAACTCTGCCTGCTCTTAAATTCTGGTCTCCTTGCTGCTCTAGCACCGAAGCGGGATGTTTGGTGTAGCAGTCACCTCATTTGCGTTTGTCACCTGTAGAAAAATTCGCCTTAACAGAAGTAATTCTCTAGAGTTTGCATTGGTTGAAGCTGTGCATTTTATAGGGAATGTAAAATAAGAAGTATGGGAGGGAAGGAGCTCTAGCTGTGCTTGTCCACTTGTTGGTCAGAATGTTTAGGAAGACTTAAAGTCATGATCGTTGGGGGCAGGAGACAGTTTACCTGTGCAGCCTCTGTTTGGGAAACCTAATCCACTGGATGAGTGGGGCCTGAGAGGACTTCTGTGGGTTTGAAAGGGGAAGGTAAGGAGAGAAATGGGAAGAGACTGGTAGCTTGGAGGGGAACTGTAAGAAATTATGCTTTCCTCAGCCCTGAAAGAGGCTTAACTGTAGCTCTTTGGCTTGAAAAGGGGGGAATGTAGCCAATACAAAGGTTCAGGATTAGCATTCTTACATGAGCTAAGCCTTATGTCTTAACAAGGAAAAATATGGCAGAGTGGAGCAGGGTGGTACACTGCCTGGAAATGTGGAAGGGGCAAGGGGACGTAAGCATCTGCGGGGAGGGTGGGTTGGACCCAGAGAGGATGCACTTCCTCAGGTGACAGCCAACTGGAGCTGCTCTTGCAGAAAGGGAAATTTTTGTTTGCTTTAAGTTCTTCTCCACATTCACGTATAGGAGAACTCTTCTGACATCAGAGAAAGCTCTTCAGTGGATAAGTCACAGCAGAACTGGCCTTCCACCTAGCATACTGAGAAGATGACAGATATAATTAATAGCAATGCTATGAACTGGTCAGCAAGACAAATCCCTCAAATGGAAGTGCTGTGAGGCAAGAGAGGCTTTTGTGTTCTATTCTCCTCACTTCTCAGCACTTTTTCCAGCCCACGTTTCAGATCTACCACAGCGTAGTGCAATTTGACCACCTCATAGCCATTTTTCAATGCAAACTACTTTTTACGATGACTCAACTTTTAGTTCTGTCTCAATTGACTTGGCATTACTCCCTTTCCTGACAGGTTCTGTTAGTATTTTCAGATGGGCTGGATGATTCGCTGGAAGATCTCAGAAAAGCAGCTGACTCACTTCGCTTTAAAGGTATTATAGTACCGCATTGATGCTTCAGCCTCCTAGTACCAATGGCCCAATGTATTGCTCCCCCACTGCAACTTTTCCACGTAACATTACCTCTCCATGCTCACATGGCATTCCTCAGGAGTCACTGGGAGACTGTTTGCTTCTCCATGTGAACTAGTGTACACGATGGCTTGTCACTGGTTGGCAGATGATGCCAGAAACATGCCTAGGGGTGCAGAGGGCCTGGGATGGTTCTGGTTCCTGGAGTCCAGCTCCAGCAGCTGGGGCATTTCAGGGCAGCTCCTCTCACTGATGAGTGCAGCACCAGAGGTTAGACCCAACTCTGACTTCTGCAGGAGAAAACAGTTTTAGACTTCTGTTTGGGCATTGAGTAGCAGTCTGGTCTGACAGCTGGGGAGATAAGTTAATTGGAAAATTACTGGTCTGGATTTTTCTCTTATGCATTGTTCTCAATAGCTTGATTTCTTTTAACATACAATGTTGAAGCCATGAAGTGTAAGCCTTTTAGAGAACTGCTGTTAGTCACAATGATAGTGTTGGTTAAATAATAAAGTTCAGGCATTCACTAATTTAAATCTATGCTTGCGTTTAAGGTCTTGATGCACTTCTGTTAGTTGGCCTGGACAATACACAGAACTTGACTGAACTTCAGGAAGTAGAGTTTGGCAGAGGGTTTGGATACAATGAACCTCTGAGTGTTGGGTTTGCAGAGCTTGCAAACATCTTGCAGAGAAATCTTGTAAGTCCTTCCGTGGTATAAACAAAAGGGGGGAAAAAATCAGTCTTTGTTTTATGATTAATATACATAAATGAAATGTTTCTTGCCATTTTTTCAGGATAGTGTTGCAGAAAGGAAATGCTGTAAGGTTGTTTGTAAATGCCTTGGAGAAAATGGTGATCGTGGTGGCCCGGGAAGTCCTGGAAGGAAGGTACGAGAGCTCAAATAGACATTACTTAAGAATTGCTTTATTTTTCAAAGTGTTCTCATTTTTCCTAGTATTTCAGAGCATGCATGGACAGATGAATGAGAAACATGAAATATAATAATTTCTCTGCTGCATGTTCCTGTTCCAAAAGTAATTTTGTAATGAAAATCGTTTCTTACATACAAAAATCATTATGCACTCTCCTTCACCAATTCAGCAGAAAATGGAGGGGGATTTAAAAAATTAAGTCTGATTAACCAAGAGGCTTATTAGCTATTGTGAATGAGAAACTTCCAGCTGACAAGCTGAGAGTGGAAAATAATCCTTCTTCACTAGGTGTGAGCCTTATCCTTTTGTGCCTCTGGTTATTCCAACTATCCTCTTCTGTAAGTTTCTTCTGATCCAATACAGTACTAATTTACATTATTTCCTTTAAGAATTTATATTGTCTGTTTTAAGCCTTTCAAGTATTACAGATAGCACCACTTCTACAGCATGCTAGTAGACTTCATTATTAAGGTTTTTAGTATATGTAGTCTCCATTTGGCTACTATTCATCCCATTATTTCTACTTATTCCAGTAACACACTAAGTAAATTATATCTGTAGTTCGCACTCTTCAGTTATGTGGTTGCAGTTAAATGAATTTTTGGTTATCTCTTAGCAAAAGTATAGTCTTCTAATATTTATTCATAAACCAATTTCTTCCATTACTCTTGTTGATTTTCTTACACATTTCTGTTTTACTAAAACGTCTAGGTTAACGTGCTTAGACAAAGCAGTGTTCAGAATGTAGACATAGTTGTTTTGCAGGTAGACAGACATGATGCTTGGGTTGTACAGCCTACAATTGTAAAAGCATCTTTTTGCAGCACAAATTCATGTCTCATTTTTGTTCATTTTCATTCCTAGAAATTCCATTTGTTCTAGTTTCTCTCCGTTCAAGTTTTTGTCCTTGAGGGTATGAGGTTTGCATCACTTCAAATATAAAGTTGCAATATTCCTGAAACTTTGTAAGGTATTGCAATATCTTTGTCCTAACAAGTTTTCAACTCCTTATATTTTTCATTTCGCCTCAGAATTTCATTACTGTATAATGCTTCCTTTTCCAAATCACTAAGGAAGATATTTAATTTGATCAAATATTCCAATGAGCTTTGTTAAGCCATCAGGCAGTTTCCTGAAATAACATACTGAAATTCTATGTTGAACACTGTTGTTTGTTTGTTTGTTTTTTTTCACAGCCATGTCAAGTACATAGGACTGTGCAGAGTGTCTGTGTAAATGTAGCTGATGGAGCCTGCTCTCCTCAGCCTAACCAGATCCAATGTTCAGGAAATGTTTTCTATCTCCATGTGCAGAGTAATCTGATAGAAATGAACCCAGTGTGCTTGGAGAACAGTGTTACTTATCTCTTAAGTTCCTGTTTTTCAGGGAAGCGCAGGTTACAGAGGATCTCCTGGCCATCCTGGTGAGGAAGGTGGGATTGTAAGTAAACTTTATTCCTTCCTGCTAAGAAGTTGTTGTTTGGTGCCTGAACCTGTCTGCACTTACTCATCAATGTTAACCTAAAATATGTTTAAGCACCATGTATCTGAAGGTAAATATACGGACTTGATTCTCTGTGCATCTGCACCTCACCATAGTTAGTAGTAACTTCTAATGCAGAAAAAGAATCAGTTAGAAAGAATTGCACAACAGTGTCTTACGTGGCATATTTATGGCTAACTCATATATTCATTTTTTGTGACAGACCAGATTCTGTGCTGATAGTTCTTATAGAAAAGGCCATTCCTTCCCTTCTTAGCATGAGTGAATATCTTATGAGTGGATAACAAATCTAAATTTTGTAGTGTGTTTTGGTGATTTCCAAATCCTTTGCAGTGTGCTATTCCCAACATAAACTTCAACATAATGTGCATAAGCCAAAGCCCAACCCATTGAGAGTATTTCTTCTTTTTGCTGTCTAGAAACAAACAAAAATCCCACAAAGAATAAGACATAATTTCCTTAGCACCATAAGCACAGAACTAGGTTTACAACACTGCACCCATGACATGAATATTACTCCTAACTACAGGTGAGAAGCCTGCAAACCAAGAACCAGCCAAGGATTTCTCTCTGTACATAACTGTAAAATCCACATTGGAGTAGTTCCAGTTCTCACAGTAGATTGGTCAGCTGGAATTTGCCTTTGGTGAGGCAGCCTGGGTCAAGCCAACTGTCTATTCAGAGAAAGGTGGTAGTGGAAAAGAACAATTGTCATCTGGGATTATCAGGAAAGTGCATTGTGATGGCAGTTTTACAATTTCTTTGGAAATCACTGGCTGTAACTACTGGAGCAGTTTCCACAGAATTTATCTTTTTCCAAGTGGCCTGATTTGCTGAACGATAGAATAAAATTTCATATAAGCAATTTCCAGAATGACTTAAAAATGTTTATCTTACTCAGGAATAGAACTATTTTCACATCCTTTCACAGATGTGACTGACATGATAGAAGTAGGAATTAAAATTAAAACCCGGAGGGTTTTTTAAAATGAGAAACATTTTGAAAACATGGAAATGGGATGCCCCAGATTTTTCACCACAGCATTTTGATTTGAAAGATTCTAAATATTGTCTTTTTTTGAAGGGATGAAGGGGTGAAAACATTTTTGAATTTGTTTGTGTGTATGAAATTGGATTTCTATTTTTGACCCTCTGAGAATCCAGAATAATCTTCTAGAACAAGTAAATTACAGAAGTCTTGTTTCTGAATTTTCTGGTCCCTTTGTTTTCCTTTTCTTTACTGTGGAAGGATGAGAAGTCGTCATGTCCACACTTTCAAAACCTTTCTCTTGTCTCCTGTGTGTGAAGCCTACAAGTGGCTTGCATGTTGTAAATTTTCCTTGCTAAAGGCTAAACTTTTTTCCAGCCACAAGATAAGAATTTGAAGCATCTAAAACAGTTGAATGTAGCAGAAAGCAGACTGCTGGTAATAGACTACAGAAGATGCCACAAGGAAAGGAGGTTGAGGAGATAATGCTGGACAGCTTTGGTTTATCATGGTGTAGTACTCAGCTTAGGAATTAGTCTTAATGTTTCACGTAGGCAATGCAGCCAGGCCAAAATGCTTAAACTTCTGTTTTTTCATATTGTGGTGTGGTTCTGTGGCACCATTGTCTAAGTTAATCTAGAATGTGATCCATGTTGCTTTTTTGCTAGTTTAGAGAGAGGCCTTTCTTTAAAGAGGAGAAAAGAAAGAGAAGGGTCTTGGTTCTTCTGATCTGAGGCTCTTCAAGTTTGTCTTCTCTTTTGCATGGTAGTACAGGAGTGCTCACGTTTACTGTGTGTTTGTTCTCATTTCTTTTGTCATTGTTTACCTTTTTAGACAGCAGTTGTAAGGGGATCTGCTGGGAGATGCTTCTCTGTTTCCAATTTTTTTTAGAGCTTCCATCCTAACAAACCTGGAATAGAAGTCTTCAGAGATCAGTGACTAGAGGAAAGGCATTCAATATTCAGTTAAAAAAACAACTCACCAAAAGGCCTACTTTCAAGTACAGAGATTTCAGTCAGAGATTGGTAGTGTAGTCATGTGTTTTAACATGGCATGATAGTGAGAGCAGAGAACCAGGGTGCAACTCAAACTGCTAATTGCCTGCTCTTATGGCCAGTATGAAAATTTCCAGGTGACTTCCATTTGTGTCCCTAATGTAGTAAATGGTGATATAATTCTGTCTTGCTTTAATCTTATATGATGACTTAACCAGTAACCATCCAATGATGGAAACAACATTCCCTTCTGTTTCTTAGGGGGAGAGAGGCCCAGCTGGTTTCAGTGGGATTCAAGGAGACAGGGGATGTCCAGGTGCCAGAGGCCATAAGGTAAGTATGTCACTTTGAAGTGTTTCCTAATTTTGTTTCCCACAAACCTGTTTTCTGTACTGAGGACAAATCCCTGTACTGTCATCTTGAAGCATGGATGGGCAGTAAGACCCAGCTATAAGAATAGCAGACAATTTTTGCTGTCTCCTTTTGAGAGGCTACTTTGTGTAACTGAAGCATGGTCAAATGGCTAAGGAGTTTGCTAACTCAGCAACTTGCCTGTGACTTTTCCACCATCAACTCCAGACTGACCTTAGGTAAAACTATAAAGCTTTACAGAACGGGAATGAAAATGAAGGCTATACTGTCCTCCCACAGGAAAGGGGTCAATCCCGTATGTGGCAGTAGGGGGTTTTACAGTAGGGACTACTATGAATACTGAGTCCAGCATGCCTCTGCACAGCAAGCTATTGTGCCCTGCTTCTCAAGCTCAACAAAAATACTTTCACCAAACTTCATCTATGTTTATTTTCAATTTCAGGGGTCCAGAGGCTATAGAGGAAGTCAGGTATGTGTTTTCATGTGTGATCAGTTTTCTTTGAGAACAGTGTTCTGCTTCCTTTCAAGTTCATGTTACCTTGTAAGATGAAAATATCAACAAGGAAGGAAAACAGTGTAAAAACTTCAGAGTATTTAATGTACTTTTGCTATGGTTGTATAAGAATGGATTTAAGTGTGGGCTGTTAGGTATCACATTATTAAAAACCAGCAGTCTTACTTGTATTTTTAGCATGGTTGCAGTCATAGTTGTTTTAGTCTAATTGACAGGAAAGGAATTTATTTACTGGCTATTTTAATAATCTTTCAAGGTGGTAATTCTGCTCAGCTGAATCTCATATTGTAATTGTTGAGGAAGCAGAGCAGAAAGGGGGGAAAAACATTGTGACTAGTATTTATTGCGCATTTGGACAGCGTTTTCACTGAATCATTATTGACGCTTTTTCAATATCCAAACTTCTCTTCAGCTATTTTTGTCATCCACTGATCTTGCAGCTCTGCTTATTTAACCTTTCAAACATAAGTGTTGTCACCAATTCGTTAATAAAATGTGAAGCCTGGAAGATAATGATCTATAATTCGTTCATTATTATTTATTATTATTTAGCAATATTAGTTTCCAAGCTAGAGCAATTAAAATGGAATTCAAATTGTATTGAGTGCTTTGATACAAAACCACTCCTAGAAAAGATTTAGGGGCCTCAAAGACTCAGAAGATACTTTCTTCCAAACCTGAGCAGCTGTACATGTGAGAAAGTTCAGAGAGTGTTTCTGATACCTCAGCTCTTTTTGAAGTACTGCTCTCTACTGACTTTTTAAATCCTTCCATGTGTTTTCCTTCCCTTTTCTGCTCTGTTCCCTGAAGTAATTTGTCCTCCTTTAAATATCTGAAACATCTGATTATAGAAGAGGGAGAGTGCTTGCTGACGATTTTGATTTGTCCAAGTTGAATTGTACAGTAGGACTTACCAGGAGCACAAACTCTACTGAAATCCAATGAATATGTAAATGTCTTCATTACGTTGTGCCATTACATCCACCAATTTTGTTTTAACTAAAAATATTAAACTTTCAGCACATAAAAAATCCGATTCAATACTACTAACTTAGTAAGGTTGAGGCAGTTTGTTGAAGTCTGCAAGGCATTTTAGTACAGCTATTTGGAGGAAAAAAAAAGGGATACTGAATATTTAATACTATGAAGTTTGGCTCAGGTTTTCTGAGGTAGGAAATGAGTAAGGGAAAAATTAAGACTTGAATAAAAGTCATGATTGCTTACTTAGTTCTCAAAATTTTTCTGGAATACTTATTCAAGAAATTCTTGTTTGTAACATATTAATCTTACCAAAATGTACAGCCAGCTAATTTTTCTTGTAGTACATACAAAACTGTTATAAATGAATGAAAATTTTCCTCAGGAACTTTAAGTAAGTGGTTTTGCAAAGTCAGTTTAGCATCAAAACCTACAAAGCAGTTGTATCTCTAGTCTCTATCAGAGTGAGACTCCCGTTGGTTTAACTAGCATTTACAACATCCTCTTGTGCCACTTTCAGTGACTTGTTGAATATCCTTTCGGCTTTCAGGGTAGTGGTCTCTGCTAAGTTCATTTCTTACTACAAATAAAAACATCACAGTTAATTCCTTCATTTTTATCCCAGTAAAGAAAGATGGAAGAAGCACTTCAAAATATCCTTTAAAAATTGTGTGTGTTATTTGGCCAGGTCTGAAACATTGTGGAGCATACATAAATGAAATAAGGTTCTCTCAGTGATAACTCTATTCAGAAGCCTCACTCTTCATCTGAACAACAAGTTAACATCACAAACTCCCCAAGGTTGGGATGGGTGTTTTGTGAGCAAATGGCTTTCATAAATGGTTGCAATATGGTGATTTGTTTTTGCAGACAAAGGGAAGAGCAGTGTGTGTTTGAATGGAAATGCGACTGCTGTTTATGTAGCAAGCATCGCATTGCTGAAACAGTAATGAAGTTTCTTTAACAAGTCCTAAAGCCTAAGATCAGTCTTCCGTAATTGTTTTTATCATGGTTATTCTTTCTAGCTTTTCAATACACCATTCACAGTATGAAATTATTTAAAAAAAAAACCCAACACCATACAAACACATATGGTCGACACCAGAATTACAAGATTATCAGCGTGTTAGATCAGATACTAGTAGTTATATTTTTGAATATATCTAGATTTTAAAGGTGCTGCAGTTGGGAAAAAGGTTTGAAAACTAACAGATGGAAAAGCAGAATTTAAATCCCAAGGAAGATCTATAGTTTTAATAACCATTGTTCTTATTAAGTGTTCTTAACTATGAATTTTTAAAAAGTTAATTCATTAAAAATATGAATTAATTCCTATTTATAATTATTATTCTTAATTATTCTTGCTAGCCATTGAAAACTACTATTCTTTTTCAAGTTTCCAAAAGTAGGGTAAACACTTCTTCCTTTTCTCAAAGAGGCAAGTGGACTGATGCTAATAGGGTTTTCTCTGCTTGTTGCTACAGGGTGAACATGGTGAGAGTGGATTTGATGGCACTGATGGAGAGCAGGTAATCATTGCTTTAAATGTGCAGTGCAATTAAAGACACCTACCTCAGGGTTCAAAAGTACAGATTTTTGTGCCTTTGAATGGGCTTTAAATCTGAACAGAAATTCTGTTGTTTAATGTTTAGAGTTGCATATCTGATTGAAGTTGGATTCTGCCAGACAAAATTTGGGAACCACATTTATCAGAAAGAACAACCATTAATTTTTTTCTTCTTTCTTCGCGCTTTGTGAGTCTAGGGAGAACATGGATTTCCTGGACCTTCTGGAGAGAAAGGCAACGCAGGAAAACGGGTGAAGTATCCTTTATAGTAATGTTTAGATTTTATGGAAACATCTTTCCAAAGTGTAATGTTATCTGTAATGCCTGTGAGTTGTTTTTAATAGCTGCCTGTTCTCTAATGTGATGTGGCTCCTGCTGTAAATTGGTGTAGCTCCATTGACTTAAACAGATCTGTGTTCTCTTATCTGGCCTTTCTCTACCACAGATTACCTGTACCTGAATTACTTGCGCTCTTTTTATGAATTTAGGGCAGAAAAGGCCCCAGAGGAGAACCAGGTGAGCGCGGAGAATCTGGTCTAAGAGGAGATCATGTAAGTGTATTCCTTCATTTTTGTTAGGTTGCACTGATTTGTGCCTGGATTTTGTGATGGAGCTGCCTGAAATATATGTGATTTGAAGAGTTTTTCACAATCCTAGATGGTGCAGTACTCTGCAAGAAGTAGGGCATATTCCAGGAGTCCTGAACCCTTTAGATGCAGATGAACTGATGTGTTTTGATATGTTACTTGGAAGCAGGTGTTTAAGCCTCAGATCTCCTGCTTGTTCTGTGCATTTTTGTTTTATTTATTTGTTTGTTTTTGTTTTTTACCATGGGCAACGTAACTCTCTTTGGAGTTACTTAGTCCTCCCTGGTGGTTCCCACCCTACAGAGGAATTTCTGGATCACTTGAAAACCCTGTGCACTGACTTTTGGTTAGCTATTTATAACGATGGAAAGACAAGTTACTTCTTCATGCTGACATTTTTTTTTCCTTGCATGCTCCAGAGCCCTATATAAATGCAGTCCCTGAGGACTAAAATTTCAGTGGAGACACCACACTTCTTGTATCACAACTTTAAGTCTTCTCACACATATTTCAAAGACCTTTGTTCCAAACAGTCAAATATAGGGTTGACTCCTGTCTTCTAATGCTTATTAAAAAAACCAACCAAACAAACAAACAAAAAAACCAAACCAAAACAAAAACCAGGTGTCATGGTAACTTGCCTCTTTGAGAGATCAGGATTTCACCTGTGTCTAGTGTTAAGTGGTTAAGTGGAACTCCATTCTAGTGGAACCCCATCTGAAACTCACTAACTAGTTATGATCTGAACTCAATTAACTATACCCAAACAACCAGAACAGCTTTACATTTCCAGGGTTTAATTTGTTGCCCATTAGTAATATTTCTTTTCATCTCTGCAAAAGAAACACATGGACTTTGCAGAACTGCCTATATAGTGTTCTTACAAGCATGTTCATTTAAAATAGCCTTTGTATTTCTTGTTGGCTGCAATGACAAATCTCATTAATCTTATTTCCATATCCTGCCTCTGTAATCAGAGTAATAAAGGTGTGGTCACTGAAAATGCTGAGCTTTCTGTTTAACTTTTCCAGGGAGATCCTGGGGCTAGCAATAATGTTCCTGGTCCTAAGGGTGAAAAGGGAAACCCAGCACGGCAGGTAAGCAACTAGTTCTATGTTACAGAGGGAGGATTTGCATAATTGCTAAGTTCCATTGGCTGTCCAGTGGCTAAACAGCTCTTTTATTTTGTATTTTGCCTTTAGTGTATGTCTGCAACACAGAAAGCTTTGAGAAGTGCTAGATACTGTAAAAAAGAAAAAAAAAGTTAAAAAGGTTAACAAAGATTATGGAAATATTCTCATAATATAGAGCTAAGGAAAGGTATAGATTTAGTATAAATATATTATTCTATCACAAATTTACATCACCAACCTGGGAGTCTCCTAGTAATGGATTGTAAGGATACTGTTAAAAACCATGCTGGGAAAAATATTTTTACACATCTTAATGTGTAACTGCTGTTTCCTCAGGGTGGTGGATAAACTCCACTTTGACCTGTATCTAGAAAAGAGCTGGAATATGTGCTTATATAGTGATATCTGAATTTTTATGAGGTGTTTGAGCAATACTGCAAGAAAAGAGACGTAACAAAAGCACAACCCGTTTAACTGTCGCGCTTTGTTTGGAAAGAATAAGCAAAGAGGATAAGTAGTTGAACAGTAGTATATAAGTGATGGTGGATGAAAGCTTAAGAGGGTGAGAACTAGCAATATGTGAGAAAAATCCACTGGTTTAGAAGTTTGATTCTATCTGAACAAGTAGGGTTGTGTGCATGTGTTCAGACAGGTCTGTATGCATATGTCTGTGGACTGTGCTGAAAGCAGTAGAAAAACTGTGAGGGTCACTCTTTGGAGAATAATTCTGTTTTGATGACTTTTTGGAAACAAACCTCATCAAACTTTCTCATCTTAAGAAGTCCAGCTGAAGGATTGAAGTCAACAAAAATTATTTCACAAAAGCCTTGACCAAGTGTCAGCTGTTAGTAACTGATGGATTGGAAATCCAAAGCAAGCACGATCTCTCTGGTTTATAATTTTTGATTGTAAATGATTTGCAGAAAACAAGAATCAGCATTTAGTGTGATAGAACTGATTGCAATTAAATTACTTAAGAGAAGAAACAGAGAAGGAACGTATAAAGAAGAATGTGTAAGTAAAAAAAAAAAAAAAAAAAGAATGAGTATTTAAAGAGCTTGCTCATTACTTCATTTTGCAGGGAGACCCAGGACCACATGGACTCCAAGGAGAGCAGGGTGATGCTGGCCCTGATGTAAGAATAGTAATCAATAGAGGGTGGAAGTGACCGGTACAAGATACAATGAGGTTCCCATTGAGAAAACCAATTTTTCGCTTCTTCCTTTTATCCCACACTTAAAACTCCTGCAATGAGAGGGAACAAAAAATCTTCTAAAATTTTCATAGTGAAATATATTTGGCTTCAACTTTAATAACTTATGTGTATTGCAATGTGTTTTGTTTTTTTTTTTAAATCAGGAATTTGTTGTCCTGTTAATTTCTCGTCAAATTCATGTGAAGTCACAAGCCTTAAACTCAATGCAACCTTTTCCATGAACCTTATTGCTTCAGAATTTCACCATAGATAAATCTATTCCTTCTTCCTCCCTGTGACTGCAAGTTCCGTATGCCCATTCAAGCCTATGTATAAAAACTCACTGTCAGCTGAGCTGCTGTTTTTAATCCACTGGAGACTGGAACTTATGACGGCACCTCTTCCAGTCTGTCAGGTGCCTAATGCCGAAGTCTGGAATGATGATCGCTCCTTAGTTAGGCTGCAGAAACATCCTAAAGGCCTCTAGTGATGTGAGGTTTAATGGTAACATTCCCTAGTGCTGCTGCGCAGTGTGCAGCAGCAAGCGGTGCAGACCTCGTAGCTCAGAGGGAAGAGAAGAGGGCTCTTGTTCTTTTTATTTTGGGCAAGGGGCAGCTGACTGGGAAGGTGTTTTCCAGAATTTTGTTGAGATGCCTTCCCTCTGCACTTACTAAGGGTCTAAAGCCTTTTTTTTTTTTTTTTAATAAGGCTTACTTGTGTAAGAAGAATTTGTCCCAAATCCACTCTTTTCTCATTTTTACCTTAAACCTTTCTTTGGAAATAATCTCTGTTTTCTATAAGCTGTATTGGATTTGATTGTATGTATAATGTATTTTATTATAAGCTGTTGTTTCACATATTGCTCCATGTTCTGGATGTAATCTCTCATGCCACTTCTTTCTAGGGTGCAGCAGGTCAAAGAGGCCCTCCAGGTATAAAGGTGAGTGGCTAACACTGCTGCTGCCTGTCTGTGTGCAGTTAGGTGTCCAGCCTCAGCATTTGCTCCTCTTAAGGGAGAAATTTCAGTGTGATCCAAGACACAAGTGTTTAACAAACAAAAATCTATTTCAAGCCAAGGCAGCCTTTGGACCTCAGGTGGATGTACCAGAGCCCCTCCTGACTTGAAGGATTTAGAATTGGAAAGGAGCTTTCATTGAAATAAAAGGACAGTTAATTTTATTATTAAGGCAAATGTGGGAACATAAGTAGAGAAGAGACCGTTGCTAAAGATGACAGGAATGAGTAGTCAGGCTGCATTCCTGCAGCATAAAGCCAAAAGTCTGGCAGTTTTTTCCTCCTTTGCTGCTTGCCTACAGATATATGCATGATGCACATATGCAGCAGAGACAAAATTAAGGCAGGGTCTACATGATGCTTTACTAAAACATAAACATAACAGTGTTAACTGCAGCTGTGAAAATTGGCTCAAAGCATATAAAAGAATCACGATTTTGAAAACAATTTAATTTCCCAAGTAGATATCTAAGAAAATATAGTGTAGTTTAAATGCATGTATAGGACATAAGGAATAGGTGAACCCCAGTGCGTGATGGCTGATCATTCCAGAAGGATCCTCGCGTGAAAAATTCTCTCATGTCATTGTTAGGTGGTAGCCCTGGTTTTCCTAGACCTATACCTCATGGAACCACAATGAAAGGAAACTTTCCTGAGATGTAATTGGTAAAGACATCACTGCCATTCTCTTAAATGAAGTTTTAGATAATGTTCTTGGAAAAGAAAGTTCGTTTGTCCCAGGGTATAAATTACAAAATACAGTTATCAAAGCAAATCTAAAAGCAGCTATATCCAAGAGTGGATTAGTGCAAGTAAAAGTTAAATTCTAGGAACCTGAGAAGACTCAGATTTCTCTCCCCCCCCCCCCCCCCCCCCCTTCATTTTGGTTTTTTTTAGGACAGGGTAAACAAACATTTTCCTTTGTCCATTACCCTGGCAGGAGTCTATAAGAACATCTAAAACCATCCCGTACATCTGCTTGCAAGATATATCCCTTATCTGTAGCCTATTGCTTTCTTTCTCAAGCGTAGGTTATATGATCAGGAAACGCATTCCTCTAGCACAAGTGGTTCACATTTGACCCAATCTCTCTGCAGAGCTGCTAACACAGGTAAGGAAGATGGTATATGCCTTGGTATAGTATTTCCCCTTTATCTTAGTGCAGATAAACCCAGGGAAACATCACAGTTTTGTGTATGACACTGTCAGGACCTGCAGGATGGAATATGTCTTGCAGTCCTGCCCTGTGTTGGAGTGTGGGGAATGGGCAGAGTTGTAGCTTCGGAATAAATGTGCAAACCAGCATTTTGCGTAGAGGTTGTTCTATGCAACTCTTCACTCACAAACATAGTCAGGGCAAAATTCAGACCAGCGTTACCCCACCTCTTCTTTTGTAAATAACCTGTTCATTGAGGAGGTGTTAAAAGCAAATGGCAAAGAGAATTACCCTCTTCTGTCTTCCACATCTCCTGGAGGACCTAGATAGAACAGTAAATCCTGCAGTATGACACTGGCATCCATCCTTGGGTGAGTTTTTGGGTGTCGTGTCCTCCCACTGAGATCTCTTGCATGGCAGGGTGTTGCAAAGCTGCCACAGGGCATAGCTCTATCAGCACAAGGTATGAGAACTTCACTGTGCAGGCTTCCTGGTGTGCAGGCTTCCTGGTGTCCCTGCACCAGGAAGCAGAACTGTGTAGTCCTAATGTTTTCAGGATCTGCAAGGGCCCTTCTGTGGACCACAGAATCTGTCTCTATAAGGAAATATGATATGGCCAGTCCTTCTGGAAGAGGAAGGTTTTGTGCTGGAATGGAATGGAAATTAATCCCTCTTTCAGATGAAGATAGATATTGGTGGTGATGTATTCAGGGACAAATAATCAAATTACAAGCAGTGAGCCAGAATTCACCCAGCTAATGCCTAAGGACTTGTACTGGGTTTAGCTGTTAATAAAAGGCACTGAACTAACACCCTCGCCAACAAGTTAACTTCCCTTGCAGTCAGCATGAACACACTGCTTTTCACCATATCCTGAAAAGGGCAGTTTTCCAGGACCTCTAGTTCAAATTATCTGTTGCTTTTTGTGATAAAGGGGAGACTAACTTTTTGAAATAGTTTAAAAAAAAAAAAAAGCACAGCTAGTCATTCTTTACAGTCAGAAGTAGTCAGCGGGCAGAAGGAACAGAAGGTGTGGTGTAGCCTCAGAGAGGTGTTTGTCACAGACAAGAACAACACTGCAGTCTGTGTTCTGAAAGCAAAGCAAAGAAGACAGAAAGGAGAATAAACTAAAGGAAGGCATGAGAGAGAGGAAAAGGAAAAGGGGGCGAGGGGAATGAAAGAAGAAAAGAACAACCCTTCTGGGTTTGATTCAAAGTTAATTTAAGTAGCTGAAAACTTTCCATAGGTTTTGGATTCTAGTAGAGTCTGCCTAAGAAACTTGTCCATTTTCATTGCAGTCAAAGTGATTTTTGTGGAAATCTATTTCTATTTGATTTTTTTACAGCTGACTTAAGCCTGGTGCCAGTCTAGTAACTGATGTTCTGCGTTACAGTACTGTTACTCTGGCTACAAATAAGCTTGCTCAAATGCTTGCTTTTTTTTTTTTTTTTGGCTATTGTTATCTTTCATTTCATTCAAATGGTGGAGAATGGAAGTACAGCCATTTGAATGTAGTTTTCCTCAGGAGATTCTATCCAGAATCATCTGGAAAATTCTAGAAACCTCCTTCCTTGCCGAGATGGGGAGTATAAAGATATCTAATTTTAGGATGAACTGTGAAGTCATGTTTCCCCCTCAGTAGTTCTCCATAGATAAGGGTGAAGGAGATCTGCCCTTGTGGCCCTGGCTTTATGATTTCTCGTGGTCTCTGCAGTGGACAAGGACAAGGGTAATGCAGAAATATTGCTGAGACCATGGTGTAAAATGCACTTAGCAAAATGCAAAGCGGATAGAACTGACCTCTTGCATTGCAGCTCTTACATTCATCACACACTCTAAACAACAACAAAAAAGCCACTCAACTCTTTTGCTTTTTAATTGAGTTTTCTTCAGCAGGAATTTGAAGCTGCTTGAAAGCTGCTTGGGAGCATTGAAAAACATTCTATCAACGGATACTCTGTGCAGATATGAAATTATCTGTTAATGTACACATGACAGGTGTTAATTTGTTTGGTTTGGTTGCTTTTTTGTTGTTTTTGTTCTGGCAGGGTGAACAAGGAGATCTGGGGGAAGCAGGTTACCCAGGAGACTCTGGTCTTCCAGGCCCACAGGTAGCTAAAAGAACTTATGAGTCGTTTTTACGTTAGCTATGGAGAAGATGAGTTGTCAGTCTTGATCTTTTGTTTTTCTTTTGGAATGCTTTGTTTACTTCAACTAATGAATATTATGAGTAAGATTTTTTTTCTCTGGCAAATCGTGTCTGTAACCCTGAGGAATTAAATGTGACAAGTTTCTCTTTTGGTTTATGTGGGTGCGGCTTCTAGTAAAATCAAAAGAGGAAAGTGAATATCAGATATAAGTAATTTAACCAGCCCATCTCTAGCTTACAGAATATTATCAAGCAGATATCTTCAAAATGAACTCATTAGAAGCTGCTAGCAATAAGTACATAAAATCTGTTTCATTTTTGAATGTACTGTATATCCAGGGTGCATTGAAATGATGAAAATGATATACTGATTGACAAAACCAATGAGGAAAACTTTGTTTTAAAGGTTTGCTTGGTGGATTCATTTTGAAGAGAAATACTGAATTTTGAAGTTTCACCTATGCATTAAGGCTTGCGAAACAGGCAGTTGGATTCTGGTCATTGCAGCAATCTTATCTTCATTGAAAGACTATCAACATTGAACTGACTTTTTTTTCAATGTTTTTTTTTTTTACATCAGGGCCCAAGAGGACTACAAGGGATCAGAGGACCTCCAGGACCACAAGGCATGCCAGGCCCTCTGGTTAGCTTTAAATAATATATTCCTGTTGTACACATTAGTGCTTTTCATTCTCAGTGTTGCTATTATTCTTATAAAGAGTTTTTAAAAAAAACTTGAAGAAATTGAGGATTTTTCAGTATAGTACTTAAGAAAGCTGATTTGCAGCCTCATATGATAAAATAACAGCCTTGAAAATAAGTTTAGGTGGGTGAATAGGAAATGAACTTCAGTGTTACCAAGCTTTTGCATGTTTGCAATGCCTTAGCTCTAGATTCCACTCTCAGTTCTAAAGTATCAGAACTAACAGCATGACTTGCAGCATGTATAAATACAGATGTACGGTGGTGTAGTTGAGGGCAAAGTTAGATAATTGTCAGTCGTTTCATTAAAGTATGGACTGTGAGATTTAAGCTAGGGTATAATGAGGCTGTAACTACTGAGCACTGCCTGCTGATCTTGTCATTTGTGTGATACTGTTGATTTTGTGGGTTCTTATTCTAGAATTACACCAGTGTAACTCAGGACTGGAATGTCTTACTCTGTCAGCCTTGGGCATTTGCTTCAGTCATGTAATGATGCTCATGCTTACACACCTATTTGTATGCGTGTATATATATATTCATATTGTTTGTGCACATATGCATGTATTCACTAGATACCTATGTAGATAGAAAATGACATTCATGTCATACTTAATAACATTGCGAGAATTTTAAAGCAGTTGTACAGAAAACAGGAAATAACTGGAATGATAGCTTGACCGGTAACTCTTACTGTGGTCCTCAAAAGCCTGTTAATGTGCTAATACTTACACTGATTCTGTAATAATTTCAAGTGGCAATGGATCCTTGAGTGCAATGAGTCCTTGAGTCTTCATTGTGCACCTTTTAACTGATACTTCTGATTACAGGCTAGTCTGGGGGCCCCAGGTTCACCTGGCTCTGTTGGGAAGTTAGGTGCAAGAGGAGCAAAGGTAAAGATTTTTAAGGTACCTCATTGCAGCAATCTAACAGCATCATTCATTCAAGAATCTGACTGAAGAAGCGTGAACTAACACTTGTGTTGTTCCTATGGAACACGTGAAGAATGTTAAGTTTTATAGACATTTTTAGATTGCGTGGGAAGGCAAGTGATGTGTTCCAGGTAATCTTAAGGGTGTCAGAGCTATACTAAGAAGTTTTTAGTGTTACAGTGATTGCTGTTGTGGTGTTGTGGTCATGGTTCTCAGTGGGGCCTGGCTTCTCACAAAATGCAGAAGGGATATGGCAGTGCTGACCCTTGAGCTTGTTTTATGATTCCCAGAATCTGTCCAATCCGTTGAAAATATGTACCACTTAATCATAGAATATCTCAAGTTGGAAGGGACCCATAAGGATCATCGAGTTCAACTCCCTGCTTCTCACAGGACTGCCTAAAACTAAACTCTGTGACTAAGAGCGTCATCTAGATGCTCCTTGAACTCCGACAGGCTTGGTGCCATGACTAGTTCCCTGTGGAGCCTGTTCCAGTAACCAACCACCCTCTCAGCAAACAACCTTTTCCTAACGTCCAATCTGAATTTCCACGTTCAGTGAAGCATAGCTGCTTATTTTAATCTTTTTGTTCTAAAGATTCCTAACCCGTTCAAGGAACCTTGACTGTTACAATGTCTATTATACAGGAATGAATGTGGTGAGAAGAACTGAATCAACATGAGGTTAAACAGAAAGGCTTATACTAATAGGTGGTGCACATTATGGTTCACTTATAATAAATGTTATCCCTTACTTTCCTTTCGTTAATGTGCGTTGATATGGGTGACTGACTTTATTAAATAAAAATAACTCATTTTAGCTGTTGTTGCAACTCTGGATCTAAAGGGCATAAATAATACCAGTTAGCTAAGCCTTTCGGTCTCTTTGGAGGGTTATTACATTCAGTGTATTATTATATTCAGTGACAGAGAGGTATCAGAAGGTCAAAGTGCTGCTATGAGAAGAGTCACTGTGTGAAAACATACAGTGAAACAGTGACACAAATTAGGAAGAAACATAGGGATTTAATCCATCGTACATTCCATTTTCTCAGTCTGGTTTTGTGCTGTTTCATAGAATCATAGAATACCAGGTTGGAAGGGATCTCAAGGATCATCTGGTCCAACCTTTCTAGGCAAGAATTTGCACAATCTAGACAAGATGGCCCAGCACCATGTCCAGCTGAGTCTTAAACATGTTCAACGTACTGGGGTCAATCACTTCCCTGGGGAGATGATTCCAATGATTGACTGTCCTCATTGTGAAAAATTTTCCTCTCGTGTCCAATCGGAATCTCTCTGGGAGTAACTTGTACCCATTACCCCTTGTCCTCACCATGTGACTCCTTGTAAAAAGGGAGTCTCCATCTTCTTTGTAGCTCCCCTTTAAGTACTGGTACATGGTGATGAGATCACCTCTAAGCCCCCTTTTCTCAAAGCCGAACAAGCCCAGCTCTCTCAGCCTCTCCTCGTATGGCAAGCTTCCCAGGCCCTTGACCATCTTGGTGGCCCTTCTCTGGACCCCCTCCAGCCTGTCCACATCTTTTTTGTATAATGGGGACCAGAATTGTACACAGTATTCCAGCTGGGGCCTGACAAGCGCCAAGTAGAATAGGAGTTTAATATTGAGGTTCTTGTTAGAAGAAAGTTCATTAAGAAAGTGAAAACCAAAAAAGGAACTGAAGGAAAGAAAACTTGCAAGAGGACTAAGAGCACAGTGCAGACAGTCTGCCTGAGAAATATTGTCTGCTAACAACAGATGCTTCAGGCTGGTAGAATTTCAGGCCATGTCCTGCTACCACTAATATAACTTTTTCCAGAAAACACTCTTTTCATTGGTAATTCTGTGTAACAATGGGAGTTTTATTGAATGAAGGTCTTTGGGGTTTGACTGCATGAATGCTCAGCATGTTCTGATTTGCCAAGTACTTTCCAGTTCCACCCCCAGGGAACCTTCCATGGAACATGGTCTGTAATGAAATACTTTCAACTGGCATCAAGTAGTCTATAAAATGTATAAGCACACTTCAGTCTAGCAGACGAGTTTATATTTCAGAAAAAAGAATTCTCCTGAATGAACCAAACTAATGCCTTTTATGTTTCAATTATAACAGGGTGAACCTGGTGACCCTGGAGAGGAGGGCCCAGTGGGACCAGCTGGACAGAGAGGCATGCCTGTGAGTCTTTCTGCCCTACTTCAGGGCACCTGTAGTTTAATACCTATCCATCTGAATCAGTAGAGTTCATTCCCTTCTATTTTCTCAATTTGATACAATTAAAATTATGCCACATTTCATTCTCAGTTTCCTTAATGACACCAGATTCCTTGTGGGCTAGAGAGAATCTTTCCCCTCAAATTCTCTAGGAGAGAGAGAATATGCTAGAGGTAGGGCACACAGCAGAGCTGAACTGTGGCCTTAATCCTTGTTTTCTCTTGTCGTGGTTTAACCCCAGCCAGCAGCTAAGCACCACGCAGCCACTCGCTCACCCCCCCCACCGGCGGGATGGGGAAAAGGATCGGAAGGGCAAAAGGGGAAAAACTCGTGGGTTGAGATAAAAACAGTTTAATAACTAAAGTAAAATAAAAAAATAGAACAGTAGTAATACAAAGCAAGCGGTACACTGTACAATTGCTCACCACCCGCCAACCGATGCCCAGCACGTCCCCCAAGCAGCGATCGAACCCCTCCCCGGCCAACTCCCCTGCTTATATACTGAGCATGATGTCACATGGTATGGAATAGCCCCCCACCCAGTCTGAGTCAGCTGCCCCAGCTGTGCCCCTCCCAGCCTCCCATGCCCCTGGCAGAGCATGGGAAGCTGAAAAGTGCTTGACCAGTGTGAGCACCACTTAGCAAGTACTTAGCACTACTTAACAAGAACCAAAACATCAGTGTATCATCGACATTGTTCTCAACCTAGACCCAAAACACAGCCCCATACCGGCTACCAGGAAGAAAACCAACTCCATCCCAGCCAAAACCAGGACATCTCTCTACAGATTTTGCCACCATTTGCTACTGCTTTTAGACTGTTGTGATAGCTTGCGCTACTTCATCAGTCTTAACAGCCTGGGCACCTCATTGTAATGGGAGGTCTTTATTCCAAAATGGAATTGGATGTGAATCTAATTCTCTATTAAAAGCTAACTCATGATATATTCAACCTGTGCAGGGCATGGATGGCAGAGATGCCTATGGTCCAGAAGGGAGCAAAGGAGCAAAGGTGAGTGCTTAGAGTCAGGATTTCTCACAGTCTCCATTCTGCAGTGTCAAATCAAACATGACCATTCATATTTGATTAAAAAAAGATGTAAGACATGGCCACAGTGCATTTCTGAGGTTCAGTAAGAGGCTCAGCCTTCCCACAGCCAACCTTGTGAGAAATTCTGCAATAGTATGTTCTTTTGAGAACTACTCTGTCTTACTCTTTCCCTTGATGTGTGTATGTATGTATGGAGGATTGTACTTCTTGGAGTACACAGTGCTTTCTCCCCACTTCAATCTGCTTGACTAGCCACTCTTGTTGGCAAGTATTGGTGGGCCAGCCACCTTGGACTCTTTTAATTTTTCTTCTTTCCAAGGAGGGATTCCTTGACTACCAACGTGAAGGTGATACTCTCCATCCATCGTCACTGTTTTAATGTGAAATATTCTTCCTTGTGCTCCTATGGTCAGCAATAAGATCTGAGGATTAACCTGTGGTTTGCTACATATTTAGAAATTCTTATCATTCCCTTCACAGCCCTGAAAAAATAGCAGTGAAATGCCTACTTCTCGAAAAACATACAAGAATCCAGCTAAAATAAAAAGTATACAGAAAGGATGAGGTCAAAATCATGACACCAGTGGCACCAGTGGGTCAGTCCATGGAAACAGCTGCAGTCCTCCTTTGAAAGAGTTTGTGTAGTGTTACAACACTAGTCCTTTCCCATTGTTTGTGAAACAGAAGTGGTCCAATGGATCTCACTGGAGGCCCATCTGTTTCACTCTCCCTTTTTGTGGGAGAAGCAGAGTGCTGCAGAAGCTGCAGAAAAGAGATGAAAGGCTTCCCAGGAGCTTCTCCAACTGATGAGCTCCTTCTAAAATGGCTTTTTATGAAAATGACTCTTGATGCTTCTTGTTATCCAATATCTTTTCTTACTTCTGAGCCCCAACGATTTCCTTTTGGTGGGATAGTTTAACAGGTTACACATGTTCTATGCAAGATTAGTTCTTTTAATCTGTTGGAATCTCCCACTTGTGCATTTCAGGGAACATCCTCCGTGTTACAAGAAATGAGGAAAAAAGGGTTCTGCTAAATGTTCTTGTCATTATTCATTGTTTTAACGGATTAACTTAAAGCCCTTCTTATACACTGATGTGTCTGCCCAAGGTTTGGCAGGGCCTGAATTAAAGCAATTAATAAAAACAAACAAAAAACCGATTCACCCTAGAACAGTGATCCAGAAAGGCTTGGTTTCCCCTGATAGCTAAGAGAACAGCCTTTATTGTAGGTTTTACTTAAGGTTGCTATTAATTATACGGGTTCACAGTCACATTACACTCTCTTAGGTATAATGTGGGGTCTATCTGCATGTAATTGTCTAGAAATTGTAGGATAAAGTCATATGATGTTTGACAAGCATGTTCACTTTAATAGGAGGGAACTCTTAAGGACATATGGAAGTAATGTGAATTCTGATAGTTACTCTAATGTCAAGGAAAGATACACTTCAATTCTTACTGGTTTTTGTGAGAGTTCTCCTATTTCTCATATAAGAGCAAAGAACACACCAAAAACTGAAGTAACTGAAAACAATTAATGAAGTGACTTCTACTATGCCAACAAAATATTATGGTATCACTGTTTAGTATGGAGGGTACAGCATTTTGAAACTGCATTCAAACACTGGGTTCTGAATGTTGTACTTATGATCACTGAACATGCATTTCACTGTATGTTCCTAGGAGGCCTAAATAAGTTTTGATAAAATGCTGTTGTCGTTTAACCCCAGTCAGCAGCTAAGCACCACACAATTCCTTGCTCACCGTCCTGCCCCTGTGGGATGGGGGAGATAATTGGAAAAAAAAAAAGAAGTAAAACCCATGGGTTGAGGTAAAGACAATTTAATAAGGCAGCAGAGGAAGAGAAAATAATAATAATAATAATAATGATAAAAGAATATACAAAACAAGTGATACACAATGCAATTGCTCACCACCCGCTGACCGATGCCCATCCCATCCCTGAGCAGCGATCAATGGCCCCTGGCCAACTCCCCCTAGCTTATATACTGGGCATGAGGTCATATGGTATGGGATAGCCCTCTGGCCAGTTTGGATCAGCTGTCCTGGATGTGCTCCCTCCCAGTTTCTTGTGTGCCTGGCAGACCATGGGAAGCTGAAAAGTCCTTGATTTAGTATAAACACTGCTTAGCAACAACTAAAACATCATTGTGTTGTCAATATTATTCTCATACTAAATCCAAAACGCAGCACTATACGAGCTACTAGGAAGAAAATTAACTCTATTCCAGGCAAAACCAGGACAAACACTTATTTGAGAAATGAAATACTCTTGAAAATTCAGAAACTGTTGGAAATTTTTAAGATGCTCTTCTTTTAGATGAACAAGGTGTTAATCTAAAATGGTGTCATTTGAGACCAGAGTAGTAGCCAATGTTACTTGAATGGGGTGGAATGCTAAGAATAATTTTGAAATTGTTTTTTGTTTAAAGACATCAAACACTAAGCAGATCACAAAGTTCTAGATTCTTATGAAGTCTTTGTCCTTTCTTTTCGTAGGGAGAATCTGGACTCATAGGATATCCCGGTTCAGAGGTATGATTAAATGGGCATGTTTGCTTTCTTTATGTCTTGTTTTACATTATTTTTGTTTGGAAGTGGTTATCTGTCTGTCTGTCTTCTCCTTTCCTATAAAGTTCTGGATGTCATTAATTTTCAGGGAGAAGATGGAGACCCGGGCATTCCAGGAGCTGAAGGACCCAAAGGAGTTAGGGGTAGAAGAGTAAGAATGATAAATCTATTAACTCTGTGAAGAGTTCTGTGAGTAAAGCCCTTATGTCTTAAGTGTTTCTTCACCAAAAATTTTTGAAATTGGTTCCCACTCTGATCTTTTATTGTCATATCCTGGGCAAGAGGTCTTGAGAGAACACAGGTCTAAGTCTTTAGAGATGTTGTTTCTAATAATTCTTAGGGGAAGTAGTCTATCTTTATGTAAACGCAGGATCCAACTCACATTATAGTTATAGAGGTTTTCCTCTGCTGAAATTCTGCACCTGTGTGTGCAATTATAAAGAATAAAACTTGTATTTCTATTTTTAGGGTAATTCTGGCACACCAGGTTCCCTGGGAGATCCAGGGGACCAAGGGCCATCAGGACCTATGGTAATATATTTTTATTTTTAAAAAAATCACTCTTAGATTGCTCTTAAACTTGCTGTTAGATTGATCGAATATTTAATAATGTTTCATCTGGTAAACTATGTTTAATCATCCTGGCAATTATATAGAGTTACATCTTGCCTGTGGATGTGTATGCACAAGAGCACCTGCTGTTGGAAATGGAACTGTAATGATACAATGCAGGGCAGATTTCTTCCACAGTATTTGGTATTGTTTTTAGGCTGGGTAAATATCTAATTAAAAAAGAGAGTACTAAAATATAGAACTGGATTGTTCTGCTGAAAGCCAATGTATTTTTTTCATTTAAAAAGAAAAGCCATTTAAAATCAGACTTGCAATTACTTAAAGCTTAAATTGGCTGTAACCTGTTAATCCTTATATACAAGTAGATGTCTTGATGTACTTTTCCAGTTTCTGTGATCCGCATTTTATACAACAAGAAGTTTTATTCTCTATCTAAACAGGGGAAAGGATTGTGGATTTCAGTAGGATTTAGGACTGACATTGTAGGCAGTTAGGAAAATCCCTGTATGTGTCTATCTTTATCTTGCAGCAGTTCTGCAAGTCAGCTCCATAGTAACCAGAAATAATCTCTACTGTTAATTATTTTCTTGTTAAACTTTCTTAAGCTTAGTCTTTTAGTTTAAATATGGAACAATATTGATAACAGTATCTTTACCTGTGCAACATGGCCCATGGGATACATGCAACTTAGAAAACAATTTTTTTGTTTGTTTGTTTGTCATTACACTGTGCTGGTCAATGAATGTACCCGCTCCACTTTATTTTATAATGCTGGGCACAAGTATGGCCAAGAGTGCCAGCTGGAATGCATTGCCCTCCCTGCTGCTTGGCTGCTCATATAATGTTACAGAGAGACAGACCTTGTGTGCTGATGAGCCAGATAGCTGCTGGCCTTGCCAGTCCATGGTCCAAGAAGTCTTCAGAGAGATTTCAAGCTGCAGATCTCCTCTTCAGATGTAGAAGTGAGAGTGGAGCTTGGGAGGTATGGGCTTGGTGGGATTATTGTAGTAGCAGTGCATCAGTGAAATGGGAAAGTGGGAATTCTGGCCCAAGTAAAAGAGAGAGGGATGCAGGAAGGGGTACAGGTAGTAGGCAGGGCCAGCCAAAACAGGCCTGTTTTACCCATCCTTCCTAACTTGGTGGCATGATTGTGTGGGTCAAGTCTGCACAGCTCAGTCACCACTAATAAGCTGCTGCAAGTAGCATTCATTAGGGCTCAGGCAATTCACAGTTTACCCTTGCTGAACAGTACCAAAGAAGAACTGGGATCTGCTGGGAAACAGAAGAAGATAAAAGCATAGAATGGCTGTGATGGTGTTAGCAGCAAGACAGCAGAGGAGATGAGGAAGATAGCTCAGGCAGGAGATGGAGGAATGGAAGGTTAATTGGAGAGGGAAGCAACAAATATGGAGATGGGGTTGTAATTTGGGGTCGTAAGGAAGTGTATGATTTTGGTAAACTGTAGTGTTATGGTAGAGAGAGGCTAAGGTAAAGGTTGTGGGATGTGGAGTTCAGATTTTTCTGGTGTATCTCACTGCAGCCCCCTGCGAGTAAATGAAAATTTTCAGTAGTCTTGCTACACATCTGAATTGCACACATGATGAGAACTTTCAAGCTGCCTTGAAAAAAGTTTGTTTCCCTGTATTTTATTCCTGTTCTGAAGATTAAACAATACTTTTATTTTGAAAAAAAGATGCTTGGAATCCTGGCATTTGCCCACAGCTCCCAAGGAGAAGGCTGCAGAGTAGCCAAAGCTAGCTAGACTGGTTGAGCAGTTATGATGTGTGTATGGTCTTGCAGGATCTCTTGAGGTAGAACTGTGGGGATTGTACTGTGCAAGAGGAGAGGGCAAGCCTACCACATATCAGAGGTTGAAAAGGATGTAAGGTGCAGATAACTGAACCACAGCACAGAAATTGCTGTTTAGAAAGGAAATCCAGTTCTGAATTATACTGGTCCTCAAGGGCAACAAGTATTGAACATTTATAAAACCAGGAAGGAAAATGGACTGAGAAATAGGTCTGAGAAGTAGTCTGCAACTCTGTTGGGAACAGGTCCACAGAAATCCATGCCGGGGACTGATGTCTCCTCATATTTCAAATTCACAAATGGTTATCAGGGGAACACTGTATGCCTGCATTTTCTTTGGGCTACAGAGCCATAGATGGAAATACGTTATCAGGGTCTGATTTTCTGGACCTGTGTTTAATTTGTTTCAGGGTGCCAAGGGACCAATGGGCACCATTGTAATGGAAGTAAGTAATTACCTTACAGCTAACTGCACACTGCATGAAACTAACAGTTTTAGTCTTCTTCCATTTATAAGCACTGACTGCAATGAGCACAATTAGCTGTCAGAAAACCGTATCCTTTTCAAATACTTGTCAGAGTGCAGTGGGTTCTTCTGTTTTGCAAATAATCAAGGACTGAGAAACAATTACGAGTATGGATTAACGCAGTGTCAAAACTTTTACAAACTGCTGAACCGTTAATATTCCTTTATCTGTTTCTTCATTCATGTCAGTTTACACACCAGCTCAGGTTTAGGGTTACTTTTCACCCTCTTATAAAGGCAGCCATTTCCTCAGCAACAGCTGTTTTCACCGGGAATAGCAGGGCGGGATTTCTTCAGAATCCTACTCCCATGTAAAATGAACACTTCTGAGTAAAGGCTCCATCTAACCCTTGCATGGACCACTACCTACAGGCAATACTATTGCAGATGTGTTCTGTGCCCAAAGGGGGTCCTCTCCTCCTTTGTGGACCTCTCTTTTCCTATGTGAGTTGCTATTGAAATGCCCATTCTCCTATGGAAGTGTCATTGCCTGGTGACCTCCTAGATCAGATTATTACACAAAATAAAGAATGGATAAATGGTTGTTTAATACTCCAGAGCACAATTAAATGCCAACAGAGCATGTCTAAAAAAACCCTTAGTTTCTGCAGCCGGGGCAGAGCCCCTGTACTGTTTGAAATGGAGAGGAACTGGAATGTGTGATTCTGGATTTACTGTAGTGAGAGTTAGTTCAGGAGCTGAGATATAGAATCATAGAATGTCCTGAGTTGGAAGGGACCGACAAGGATCATCGAGTCCAACTCCTGCCCCTACATAGGACAACCCCAAAATTCACACCATGTTTCTAGGGCACTGTCCGAATGCTTCTTGAATATTGTCAGGCCTGGCACCGTGACTACCTCCCTGGGGAGCCTGTTCCAGTACTCCACCACCGTCTGGGTGAAGAACCTTTTCCTAATGTCCAACCTAAACCTCCCCTGCCATATCTTCCTGCCGTTCCCTCAGGTTCTATCATTGGTTGCCAGGGAGAAGAGATCAGCACCTGCCCCTCCTCTTCCCCTTGTGAGGATGCTGTAGACCACGATGAGGTCTCCCCTCAGTCTCCTCTTCTCCAGGCTGAACAGACCAAGTGACTTCAGCTGCTCCTCATACAGCTTCCCCTCTAAACCCTTCACCATGACCTTCAGTTCAAACCAATAGTAAAATTCCCAGTCTGGGATGGTCTGGGGTTTGCCTTTAATTGCTTTTTTGTTTTGTTCTTGCAGCCTTGTGAACTTGTGAATTTTACACGAAAAAACTGCCGTAAGTAGGGACCATCTTCTTTTACCTCTGATTCCACCCAGTCGCTCTTCTTAAATGGAATAGCCCCTATTCAAAACCCTGTAGACTGGTAGTTTGTATCTGGGTTCAGTTTGATGATGACCGGTAGTTGTTAACTATGAGGGGTTTTCAGCAGATGTATGAAACAGGCTTATGCTTTTTGCTCATTTTTCCTCTTAGTTACAAAAACTGTAACAAATGTCTCTTGTCCTCATTTAAGATTAAATTAATTCTTTGACATTGTGTCAACCCCCTTTGGAGAATTCTCTGAGGGAAGACAATATTTGTATAACCCCTGTCCTCCAGATTTGGAGTGTTCATTCTTTCTCAGACTTGTGTGCTCAGCAGAACCCAGACCAATTTCTTTAATCCTCATCCAGTAAAATTGCACTATTTTGAGTATTTGATTGTGGAAAAGGAGTGTTGTCTCTCACTGACAGATTCTGTCAGTTGTCTGAGCTTTGGATCAGGCTCTTTAGTGAAAGCAAGTGAATATGTCACTATTTTAATGAATATGAGTCCAAAATAATTTATTTGCTCTCCACCTCTTCATTCCAGCTTGCTCATCAGGTAAGCCCATCTGGCCTCTGCATGTCCATTCTTTTATAGACTTGAAGAAAAAACTAACAATGTTTGAGTTGTGGAAAGGTTCTCACACAATTTTTTTATTTCAATATACAGACACATGTCCAGTTTATCCAACTGAAGTGGTGTTTGCCTTTGATATGTCCGAAGATGTTACGCCAGCTGCATTTGAAAGAATGAGGAACATTGTTATGTTATTGCTGAAGACCATTAAGATCAGTGAAAGCAATTGCCCAACAGGCGCTCGCGTGTCTGTTGTTTCTTTCAATACCTATACACGCTATCTCATCCGATTCTCAGAATTCCAAAAAAGCAACATGCTGCTACAAGCAGTCCAGAGAATACCGCTAGAGAGATCCACTGGAAAACGTAATATTGGGGCAGCCATGAGATTTGTTGCAAGAAATGTCTTCAAACGTGTTCGTCAGGGCATCCTCACAAGAAAAGTTGCCTTATTTTTTGCCAACGGTCCATCGCAGGATGATGTTGCCATCAGCACAGCTGTACTTGAGTTGAATGCCTTGGATATCACTCCAGTGGTTATTGCCTTCAGTGAAGTGCCAAATGTCAGGCGTGCCTTCTCAGTAAGTAGATAGACTATAGAAAATTGAGTCAGTCATCCATTTGCTTGGTATCTACTAGTATTTGGGTAAAGTGTGCTCTCAAGCCAGTAAGTTCGACAGGAACTGTCCAATCCCTTATTAGAAAGGGGTATATTAAAGGTTACTATTTTAACAAAGAAACATTTGATTCACTTGACTGTAATGATCATGATCTGACCTTTCTGCACATGAATTATTTGAGACTTGTGCTTTTAGGCCAAATCACAGAATTTCAATAACATTGTGTTAATTTCACTTGGTTACCTATGCCATTTCTCTTCTGAATTTGTGACATGTACTAACCATTTAATTAATGAACTGTGGCCCTAGCTTTTAGAAAAAGTATTAGTAGAAGGCTTCAAGTACACCAGTCTTTTTTCAAAAGAAAATTAAATTAAGCAAAACTCCTTTTGATAGCTGTATTACCATTAGTACAGGAGAGGAATTAACAGCTTCTATTTTAAAATATGACTTCATATAAAAAGATAGTAAACAAAAATAAGCAATCCATTTTACTGGGTACCAAAGGAAAACAATTCTAAGTTTCTTTAAGGTTTCATAATATGGATTCCATGTTCTCTCTCTTTTCAATTTATTTTTGTATCATCTGTGCTCAGTTTTAACCTTTTTGAAATAAAATTCCTTCCAGCTGCCGTTTCTTCAAAATTATAGAAGGAAACTACGTTTACTTACACGTGACAAAAAGTGCAAAACTTGCTATCTAAGTTCTGACCTAGTAGCATCTAAGTCAGCCCTTTAATCTTCGTATTACATTTATTCTCATACAGCCTCATATGTATTAGTCAATTCACATATTTGTCTGGCTGAATGTTAATTTAGCAGAATGAAAACATTCTGCTGGCATATGAGAAGGAAGCGTACAGGTTATTCACTGGGTTGCTCCACAGGATAAACAGGAACAAGCAACAACATTTTGTTTACTTAGTATAAACAGATTACAAATCCAAACGCATATGATGACATCTGGTATTTACAAAGGTGCTGACTTTCCGTAAATCAGTTTTCAGAGTAGAAAAGTTTAAAAAAGCTGCTTAGCAGGGGCAAAGGCAAAAAATTCACTGCCCAGCTCTCCTTTATGATTACAGTGATGGGAAGGCAACCAGCCTCACCACCACCACCCAAGAAAATGCAACCTCCCTTTTTCTTTCAGATGGATTTCTGCTCTTGCAGTTGAGAGGTGGTTTAATCTTCATGATCCTACCAGCCTGTCGTCACAGATACTTACTGGCTTTGGTTAGTTTGCTTTAGGAGCCTCAGTTTGGAGATCACTTAAACAGTAATTGCCAATTCTAATTCCTTTGAAGAGGCCTATCTATAACATCCTTTGCAGACATTAATAAGAAGTTAATTGTGTTGTGTATGTGTTGTGTATAACACACACAAAGCTTGTTTAATGCAAAGAAGTAATTACTACTTTCCTCACCATTTTAGCTTATCCATATATGGTTCATTTTCTGTGATATTATGATATTTTACAGCCATTTTCATTTATCTTAGTCCACAAGGAAATGTTTTTTCCCTTGAATCACATTTGGATGGGGTTGGGTGGTCAGTGAAATTGTAGGATGTTGTTGGAGCTTCTTCAGGGTTCCTCAGGCATTTCTGTGGTCAAATCTTCTACTGGGGAAGATGGTCTTTCTTCAGCTGATCACAGGCAACACATACGTTGTACCTTTAGCTAATAAGCTGTGCTAACACCGATTAATTGTCATTAGCAGCTACACAGACCTGGCAATCTCTGTATTGCACAATATGGAGTTAAAACTTTAGGCACAAAGCAGTTTCCTTGTAATGCTCCAGGGCAATCGGAATGCTCCAGAATGGCAACTGAAAAAGTCTTCTGTGTACCTGTTCAATATTACAATGACAGTGAAACCACCACGTTAGGGATAGTATCTATTTTAACAGAGAAATGGTAATGACATTGAGTATTAAGAACAAAGAGAAAACATCTGTATTTTGTGTATATCTTTTTAATGTTACTTTTGTGTCTGCTTTAAAACATAGATTGATGATACTAGAAGATTTCAATTATTGGTTTGGGAAAGACAACAGGATGAAAGTTTGGAGAGCATCACATATTGTACACTTTGCTTCGGTAAGACTTTTTGCAAATTCCGGCTGTTGTACTGGTCTTTTTACCCTTTCAGTAACAAATCCTATAGATTTTATTTTGCAGTGTGGTGTTGGGGAATTCTTATGGTACCCCTTAAACATGTTTGCGCTTAAATATAAAAAAAAAATAATTTAATGAACAATGCATTGGGCAGAGTCCTACTGCCATAAGTGGTTCTACAAGGAGTCCGCAAAGATGCATTAAGAGCTGATTCCTTATATACACTTGCACCAGCACCAATCACACGAGTGGTTGCACAGGGCGACTCAGCCCAGCTCTGCTACCCAAAGGTGGCCCCTGAGTGCTCCCATTCCAGGATGGCTACAAGACAATGCTGTGACTGTTTCTTGTCATCACCAAGAGAAACTTCACTCCCTTACAAGGGAGTTGTTCTGTCTCTGGCATTCCTGCTCCCAGCCAGTTTAACCCCTTCTGCAATTGGGCCGCCTTGCCCTCCATGCGAGATCATTCCTTGGTTACAGATTGCCACTGCTGAGAAGTTACAATTTGAATTTCCCCTTCAGTGGATGGTAAGAATTAGAATCTCAAAACCATAAAAGCTGTTTAATTAGTTGCAGTCTCAGCCATGCAAAATGGATTACTGTGCTTGGCACCTCCTTTTTAACAGAAATGCACTTAAAATAGCATTATGATTCTGGGAAACCAGGCTCATTTACTGTAAATTCTACTTTGTGAGGGGGGGGAGAAGCTCATCTGTTCTTTACTAGAACAACAAGATTTCAAGTTGCCAAATTGATTTTTTTTGTTTGTTTTGTTAAAATTTAAGAAAAATAAAATAGATGAGTAGGACTGTGTGAATTTTTTTCTAAACTATTGCTTTTGTTGTACTGCTAAATAGTTTGCCGTCTGTTGACTCCTCCTCTCTAGATAAATGCAAACCAAGTACCAACTGCGAGGTGCCCTTTTCTCCCCCCGTTCTGATGGATATGGATATCACTTACATCATGGACAGCTCTCGCAGCATCAGCAGTGAAGAGTTTCAGAGAGCCAAAGACTTTGTGAGCAACATGCTAGATCAGTTTGTCATTTCCTCACAGCCAAACGAATCATATGGAGGCATCAGAGTGGCACTGGTGCAGCAGGCTCCCAGGGGCTTCCTGCCTGACAGAAACCAGACCCCTGTGGCCTTGGAGTTTGATCTAGTCACATACAGCAATAAAGATTTGATGAAGAAACATATCCAAGAGTCTGTTCACCAACTGGAAGGACCATCAGCCATTGCTTCTGCCCTACAGTGGACAATTGAAAATGTATTCTTTAAAGCCCCCAGGCAAAGAAAACACAGGGTCATATTTGCAATAGTTGCAAGCAAAACAAGCACGTGGGACAGAGAGGAGCTGAGAGAGATTTCACTCGGAGCCAAGTGCCAAGGATTCACCTTGTTCACTCTTGCGCTTGGCAATGATGTGAGTGACAATCAGCTGATGGAGCTGTCAAGCTCCCCCACAGACCAGCACTTACTGACATTGGGCAGGGCTTCAACATCTGAGATGGTATATGCTCAGAGGTTTAGCCGGGCATTTCTAAATCTTCTACAACGTAAGTAACACACAGTGACGTTTGCTTAAGTTATGGAAAGAACGAGAAATGCCGTGTAGAAAACGGTAGTCAGTGTGTGTGCGCTATCATTCAATTTCTAGTCATAATTTAGCTAGCCAATGTTTAGTTTGCTGCAGATGCTGGACACTAATGGAAGTCCCAGTAATGACAGAACAGCATTATATTCTAATGGTGCCTTAGGCCAAAGCCTTACGTATTTTTTTTCCCCTTAAGTTTGTGTTTAATGTGTGGCTTTGTTGACTCCACTTTCACTAAGAAAGACCACTCTTCAGCTAAGAGAACAAAGTTATATTCCTGATTTACGCCTACATTTCTCCTCTGACCATTGGCAAGTCCAGATTTACTGAGCCGTTAATGCCTATTCAGGCTTTGGGGCAGATACAAGTTTAAGCATTTAGCAGATTTGGCATTAACCTCTTTTTACTGCAGTTATTCCTCCTCTGTAGAGCAGAGAAAGAACTTCTTCACTTGTCAAGACACATTCATGCAGATTAGCAGGTCTTAGGTGCTTTGAAATACAAATGAGAATATCAAGAAGGAAGCTGTCACTGATTTAGAATCCTCATCAGAAGCATGTACTTAGAGATGTCAAGTCTCTATAGAAGGATAAACAGTGTATTACAGAGCAAGACAAAAGTATAAAAGGTTGGTTCAGGAGTTGTTCTCATCTAGCTGATCTCTAACATAATTTTCATTTTCCTGGACATAGTGCCAGTCTCTCTCGGTAATGGTGTGTTACTTATTGAAAGATGCAAACTCCAGTTCACAACAAAAAAAATCATGTAGTGCCTTTCATTAAACATACTGGGGTTTGGAGGACTTTAAAACTCACCCATGGTATCTGTGCTTTCCCCACAGAAGAAATGAACAGTTATCCTTCACCTGAACTTCAAGAAGAGTGTGAAAACTTAGATCAGGGAGACACACGACATCAAGTGTCTATGATTGAAAGGTTTGGAATTGCCTATTAAACTTTTTGAGCCTGTATCTCTGAACATAAGATTTCTCCCTTTGGGTTAGTAGTTATATTCAAAGTAGCTTTAACAGAAACACGATCAGGATCAAAAATTTTTTTCATGGTTTTCAGAAGGAATGAACCAGATGCATTTTTCAAGGCCATACTGGTGCTTAAATACTCTTTTTTTTTTTTTTTTCCCCCCACCCCCCGCCCCCTTCTCCTTGGAAGGATGCCTTTTCCTGGAACTGATGCAACTGGTTACGGTCATGGTTTAGAAGAAATGGAAAGAACTGAAAGTAGAGTCCTAGAGAATATTAGAGAGACCACTGCAGAACCTGTTTACACGATACCAGAAATGAGATATGATTATGAGGAGAGTGAGTATTTCACAGAGGAAGATGCTGAAGGAGAAAAGCCACAAGAGTATGGAGAAGCTCAGGAGGAGAACGAGGAAAACTTAGAGGCAACAGTAGAAACTAGAGCTGCCTATAGTGACTATGGTATGATTTTAGAATATGAAAATCTTTTTTAATTCAGTAAAAGGACACTAAAATGTGAAGGGCTCAGTTGAATATTTACGCAGTATGAAGCAGCATTTCCATTAGTTACATTTTCCAAAGCGTTTTGTCACCATATGTTTGTACTCAGTCCAAATCTATACAATAGAGTTTGTAATTAAAGGCTGAACTGCAGGTGTCATTATGACTTTAGCTTTGATTTGTAACTTTTTGTAATAACATGATATAAAGTTCTAATCCCCTTTTCTAAAACAGCTGATCATTTTAAATCCCCAAGTTGCACTATAATTTAATTACTGAGTTACTCCTGCTGCTAACTTAGCTCAACATGGAGGAACCAAATATCTCTGCTACAGTCTGTTCCTGTAGGAAGAACAGGATCCCTCAGCAGAGGTATCTTATAAAAATATATATTCTTCATGTTTTTTACTTTGCTTCCTAAATATGCATTTTTCTTTGCAGATTTGCCATTTGATACAATAGGTATGGGAAGCTAATTGTGAGATAATTTGTCACCAACATTCTTTTAACACTATTGAGCGTTTTTATTGTTTAGACTACAACTGGAGAGAATTTCTGGAAAAAAATGCAACGGTGCCTGCATAGCTTTGGGTGTGGTAGCTCGTTGCTACAGCTGCCATCCCTTTGTTTTTCATCCCTCTCCACTCAAAAATGATTCTGGGAATGTCTGGTAGCCCCATCCCCAATGACAGAGGAGCAATGCTTTTGCAAAACTGTTTTAATATTGGATCTTTAATTAAGAGCTAATGTACCTCTGGGAAGGCCAAACATCCGAGTGCATGACAGACTTGCTGAGCACAGATGGAATTGGCCCTGTTGCCCAACTGCATGTGTACAATCTTGAAGCAGTGTTCCCATTAATCAGTGCATGAACTCTGTGGTCACACAGAAAGTTCAATAGCATGAAGATATGTTATTGTTTATACTTTACAAATAAAATATTTTCTGTGAGGAAGTAGTCAGGGTCATTGCACTGATGGTGTGAGCAGTGACCTGAGCCGCTTATGGGAGACACATGAACTGCCATTCCCAGTCCTGAGTTGTAATTAGTGACCCAACAGTTTACTTCTAAAAACGTGTAGAATAATTCCAGAACTTACCTTTTGAGAGATGTACTTTGTACTGATCTATTGCTTGAGATTATTACTTTTCAGTTGATTAGGAGGAGAAGGTTATGTCATTTTAAATCTTTAGGTTGGGTAGTTTTATTAGTATTTTGCTTTACTTCTCAGTGCTTCCCTTTTGATGTCATACAGATACCAAAGTCTAGAGCTGCTCTTCTGACTTAATTTGAGTAACTCTGAATTTACATTGGTGAAAGCTGGTTAGATCTGTACTTACTGAATACCAGATTGCTACAAAGTATGCTAGTCTCACTAACTTTTGAGAAAATTTATGCAATTTATATCTATATTACTCTGGGATTTGGCTAAGAGACTATCATGGATAATTTAACCATCTATGTATGTTCATTTATGAAATTTTACTGATGGATACCAGTATAACAAGTTGGAATAAAGAAGAGGGACATTCTGAAAAGCTTTATTTACCTAGTCCCTATAGACCAGGTATAATCATTTTACAATAATTTTAGTAAAAAGTCTATGTTAGAAGACTAAAGACCTTTTAGCATTCCTTCTGTTTATGCCACTGAAAATCTAGTTGTTTCAGACATTCTTTCTGGTTAAATCAATCATAAGAAGAGGGACTTCAGGCCACGCTGGCACTGTGGGTTTGTGGATGAATACTTAGTGAATCTTAGTAAGACCTTGAATACTGGCTACCTTTCATCTGCCAGTTTGCACTGAACGTTACGTTTCCCTGAAATTACAATGCTGAGAAGGGTGAATCTTTCTTTCATTAAATCTGTCTCTTATTTGCCTTTTCCAGATGCATGTCACCTTGTTCAAGATAGTGGAGAATGTCATAGTACCACTTCAGAACATAATTATGACAAAAAGCAGAAAATGTGTGTTCAGGTCTGGAACGGGGGCTGTGGAGGCAATAAAAATAGATTTGAAATGCAGGAAGAATGTGGATTCTTGTTTATAGAGTCTTCCTAGTGCAGAGACACTTAAATTACTTTAATTCTTCAGTTATGCTATCAGGGTGATGGGGAAAAGGGATTGAAAGAGAAAGCTTTACATAGCCACTCAGCTCCCACATTTCAGTTGAAATAAATACTTGATTATGAAGTTGTTATCTAGTAACTTAATAGTGAAAATAAAATTAATGCTATTTCTCAGTTGATCTGATACAACATGTTGAGTACTGAGAAACTTCTGTTAGCCAACAGTATATTGTTTAAAAGGGATAAAAGTATTGAAACTTGACTTTGTTCCATAAACACCAAAATGCGCACTTTTAAAATGTACTGAATAAAATAAAACGATACCTCAGAGATTGTCATGATGCGATACATTGGGTGCGAGACACTAATGTCAAAATGTTTTGATGCATTTGCTTGCATTTATCCTGCTTATAGAAAATACCAAAAAGCATTTAGCCCTCAAAGGACATAGACTTCCTAGAACTTACTTCACTGTGATTTAGAGGCTTTTCTACCATAGAGTCATTCTTGGCTTTTTAATTTTTTTCTGAATAATCCAACATGTGAATAAAATCAATCATTCTCAAATATTTCACTTCTGCTCTTAGTTCTTGAAACAGATCTAAGTGTATTCTCATAGTGTGGCTTCTCATATGTAAATAAGCATTGGTCCCTTTCCCTTGTTACCAAAGGTTAGACAAGTGCATTTATTTTAGAACATTAGCTTTTTGTGGTTGCTCTTGAGGAAGAGAAAAAATCCCGAGGACATCTTCTGATTAAAGATAATAAATGCAATGCCCTGCACGTAGGTGGGACTTAACTGAGCTTTCACGCTCTGCTGACTTACACAAACTCTGCTGTTGCCCATTTTATGTCTGTAGAAGTCATGGTGCATTTAACTTTGTCACCTTGGGCCACTCTTTCTAGAGGTGGCTGTACTCACCTAGAATTTTGTTCTTCTCTGTATTTGTCTACAACAAGATAGATATCTCTTTAAATTTGCACAGACTACTGGCCAAAAGTTCCTCAAGAAACTTTTAAGGAACATACATGAACTTGGATTTCCAGAGCCTGGTGCTTTTGGCTGTCACCCACAGGTCACCCAGAGGGAGTCTATTGTAAACAGTGACTTTGAACAGAGTGGACTCTTGTGAGGCTCTGCCAGCCTCAGGGCTATAATAATGCTGAGCAACTCGATGCTAAAGGTGACAGTGCCACCCTTAGCTCAGCTGAGGAGGGGTCAAAATGTCTCATGGCTTACTGCTACTGACCCAAACTCTGTGTGGGGACGGGTGAGTTGATGAAGCCATTGGTCTTTCACCTCTGGGTTTTCTTGAAAGTGACAGAATGGGACTGCCATGGAGTTGGAGATATTCTATTCTCTGTTTCTGTTCTTTTTCTGCATTTGTGACTGGGAAATGTTACTTAAGGAGGGCACCTTAGCTATCTGTTTGGGGGCTAGAGCTGTTCTATTTATTTTGTGAAGCGATAAATTGAACCTGTGTTTGCTTTTTACTACAATATGTACAGTACATGAGAAGTTTTTTACACGAGACTCACAGAAATCTTGTCTCTAAGGCAGGACAGCTTGGCAGTTTGATCTCCTATTTTCTTTAGAACTGTAATCGTCTCATTCTGTTCAGATAAGTAAATAATTCTTTTCCTTGGAAGGGAGAAGTTAAAACATCTCTGTTCTTGTAGCAGATGCAGTTTTTGATATCTCGCGTTCTCTTTGGCCCAGGAGACATGGAGTCCCCTGATGGATCTCGGCTGCCTGCAATCCATCTCTTCGTTTCAGTTGGCTCTTGTTGTCTGGGGCTAGTCTTGCTGCTGGCTCAAAATTCTTGTTTTTCAGTGAGGGAAGAGTCCCACTGCGTGGGATCCTCTCTCCTTGATAAGGAGAAATTCATATGTCGGTGTGGACTGACCAGCTCGTGCTTTCTACACACACATCTTCAATCTCATTGCCTCAGACAGGCTGGTTGATGATCCTCTTTCTGGAGTGATGCAGGATAAGACCAGCCAGCCCCCCCCCTCCCCACCCCTTGAAGAATGACTCTCAAAGCCTCCTAATCTGTTTTTCCTTCTTCTTTCATACCTGGCATAAATCCCCTGGGCTGTTTTCAAAAGGGAGGAATATGCTGTCTACCACAGGAATCTTAGGGGTCTATTGTCTAACTCTTCTCTCATCCTTCTGTTTGTGTCAAATGGTCCAGCAAGCAGCAGGCATTTTTAAATTTTTTTTTCCTTTTCAGACATATGGAATACTATAGGAATTCATATCAGTTACACAAGGTAACATATGAAAAGAATTATTTGATGGGCAACTGACCAGACTTCTCTTACTGCTGCAGATGGTAAAATGTTTTTGTGAAATATTAAGGTCTAATGCCAGTATTCTGGTGTTGCTGGTTCTAGGCATGTAACAGGCTTTTGAGAGAATCTAGGTGCTGAATTTCATACATTGTCTGAGTTGATACTGTATTTTTGGTGCTGTGGGTGCTTAAACTTCAGAACATTGCTCTAGGTAATGGAGTATCTAGCACCTACTTTTTTTGAACCCTTGGCATTCTTTTGAATGGCTGTGGTGTAAATGGATGGTGGAAGTGTAAAAGGATCTCTAACATACAGTGTGGCACATAATAATCTCCTCAGGTCAGGGCATGCTCTTCCTCCCATCCTGTCCCCCAAGTGCCTTTGTGCAGCTGTGCTTACATAGCCTGTGCTACCATATGTCTTCTGCAGCTGGCTCCAGTTTGAAAGCAGTTTAAACACCGTAGCTCAAGGCCTTTGTGCCAATGCTAATAAACCCTGCTTTTTAAAGACAAATTAGTTAATACAGGAATAGCTGTCCATTAACAGAGTAGAAACTGGGGTATGACTATTTGTACTGGTATATGACTGTCTGCCATGAGATAACATCTCTCCTCTAATGAAAGCAGTCTTCTGAAGATGTATCCGCTGCTCAGTTGAGTGGATTAAGAGCAACCTCTCCCTGCTCAGTCCCAGATTCCTCCCAAACTATAAAAGAAACATGAACCTCTCAGAGGTATCAAGGAAGTGGCTTCTTTGTGAATGTTGTCAGAGGCTGTGTTTAGAGAGTAAAGCCACACACTTATAAATCTGTTTAGGGAGCAATTTAGTTTTGCCACAATAAACCTGTGTGTGATGTTTATGCTGGTTGAGGGCCTTAGTTAAGATAATCTGTAGTTTAAAAAGTGCAAGAAGGTAGATCTACTAAACCTAATACTACTACTGTCAATGTCAACCCAAATGCACATATTCTCTCAAGTTTTGTAATCCAGAGCGGCTGAATTCTGAGGCCCAATCCTCTGAAAAGGAAGCTGATCAATAGAGAACAGATGTCCCTGGGACCAAAACACTGCCTGTGAGTTCTGCTGAATGAAAGTGAGTAAATTTAATGCCCTTGCTTATTTGGTTATTTTTCGTTCTAATGGTTATAATGACATGAAAATGCTCAGAATCTAGTACTAATTTGTAAAAGGCTTCAGATAGCATCTTATATTAATTAGACCTAGTGATACATATCTTAATTAATTTAATGGGGCTGGATTGTGTGTGAGAGGGAAAAGATCTGAAGCACATTTGAGGGAAAACATCCAGCTTTCTGGCTTTGTGTTATTTTGTAGCTCCTATTGCAGAATTTGGCTGCATATCTGACCGGTGAATTGACCAGCTTTTCTAATAAGAAAAGAGCCCAGCTCATCTAAAACATGTAAGGGGTAAATTTTCCCTTTTGTAACAAGGCTGGTACATGTTGTGGCCATAATTTGAACCCAGCGTGAATGGAATGCAAGTCTCATGTTCTTCCTTGAGGCGAATGCCATCACGTCTTCGCAAGGTGCAATGCATGTGCAGAATTCGAATGGGATTGGCAGTTATCAGTGCATAAGAAGTCAACGTTGCTCTTTTCACTGACCCGTAGAGCCTTGTTGCTTGGAGGGTTGCTAGTGGCCTGGTGCTGTTTCCTAGCATCTGACAGGCCTTCAAGAATCCCAAGTCCTGGAGACCAAGGGGATAATCTGGAGTAAGGAGGAACTACCTTTGGTGGAAGAGGATCAGGTCAGGGAATGCTTAAGCAAACTGGACATACCTAAGTTCATGGGCCCTGATGGGATGCACCCATGAGGCCACTGAAAGATTTAATTGCAAGGCCACTCTTGATAATCTTTGATCAATCATGGCCATTGGGAGAAGTACCCAAAGACTGGAGAAAGGTAGCTGTCACTCCTGTCTTCAAGAAGGGCAAGAAGGAGGACCCAGGGAGCTACAGGCCAGTCAACCTCACCTTGATCCCTGGGAAAGTGACACAGCAGCTAATCCTGGAAACCATTCCAGGCACATGAAAGACAAGGAGGAGTAATCAGCATGGGTTAACGAAGGGGGAAGACATGCTTGACCAACTCAACAAACTTCTACAATGAAATGACTGGCCTGGTAGATGAGGAGAGAGCACTGGATATCGTCTACCTGACTTCAGTAAGGCCTTTGATGCCATCTCCCACAAGATCCTCATAGACAAGCTATTGATGTGGGGGCTGGATGAGCAGTGGGGTGGATTGAAAAACTGGCTGTATGGCCGGGCCCAGAGGATGGTAATCAGTGATGCAAAGTCTAGTTGGAGGCCAGTAACTAGCAGTGTACCATGGGGTCAATACTGGGTCCAGACCAGTTTAACATCTTCATTAATGATCTGCATGATGGGGCAGAGTGTACCCTCAGAAAGTCTGCAGATGACACAAAACTGGAAGAAGTGGCTGATATGCCAAGAGGTTGTGCTGCCATCCAGAGAGACCTGGACAGGTTGGAGAAATGGGCTGACAGGAACCTCGTGAAATTCAACAAGAAGAAGTGCAACTTCAGGAACTCCTTTCTCATTTTTCGTTCAATGTTAAGATCAACAAAGGGAAGTGCAAAGCCTTGCACCTGGGGAGTAATAACTCCACTGCACCAATATATGCTGATGGCCACCCAGCCAGAAAGCAGCTTTGCCGAAAAAGACCTGGGGGTCCTGGTGGACACAGAGTTGAACCTGAGCCAGCAATGTGTCCCTGTTGCAAAGGCTAATTGTATCCTGGGCTGCATTTGTTAAAGTATTGCCAGCAGATGGAGAGGGGTGATCTTTCCCTTCTACTCAGCACTGGTGAGGCCACACCTGGAGTACTGTGTCCAGTTCTGGGCTCCTCAGTACAAAAGCAACATGGACATACTGGAGAGAGACCAGCAAAGGGCCACAAGGATGATGAGGGGACTGGAGCATCTCACGTATGAGGAAAGGTTGAGAGAGCTGAGACTGTTCAGCCTGGAGAAGAGAAGGCTCAGGGGTGGACCTTACCAATATATATAAATACCTGAAGGGAGGGTGCAAAGAAGACAGAGCCAAGCTCTTTTCAGAGGTGCCCAGTGACACGACAAGAGGCAATGGCTACCAACTGAAACACAGGAGAGTTTCCCTCTGAACATCAGGAAACACTTTTTTTCACTGTGAGAGTGACTGATCACTGGCACAGGTTGCCCAGAGAGGTTGTGGAGTCTACCTCCCTGGAGATATTCAAGAGCCATCTGGACACAGTCCTGGGCAGCTGGCTCTAGGTGGCCCTACTTGAGCAGGTGGGTTGGACCAGATGACCTCTGGAGGTCCCTTTCAGCCTCAGCCATGCTGTGATGCTGTGGTTCTGTGGCTGTGTAGCTACTGCTCCTGTGGGAACTCTGCTAACCACCAAAATATGCAGGAATTTCTCTCTTGGTGAGACAGGGTGAAACCATTTTCCACAAGAGCAAACCACCTATTGTGATTAGAAATGTTTGCACAAAAAATTGCACAAAACCATTAGCAGGGTTTTGTGCAGTTAATTGGACACAGAGCCTTTACCAGTTCATGGCAATCAGGAAGCCCTTTTCTCTTTACCCCAAAGGGTCTTAATATTTTCTCTTGCTTATGTCTTGTTTTTTCTCTTCCCTTACCCCACTAGCCATTCCTCTTGCTACCTCTTTCACTGAGGCTTAAGCTAATATGTTTTACTTAATGACTAACCCCACACGTCCACAATGGAGCAAAATAGCTTCGTGTCATTTTGGAACATTCAGGTAAAATTCCCCCATAACATGTGCAAGTACATGGAATTATGGCTGAACAAGGTAGTATCAGCCGAAGGCTGCTTGGAATGAACTGCTTAGACCTCTAAAGCAAACTGAGAGCTTGGAGGGAGCTGTGTTTGCTTTCAAAATTATTAAGTTACTTAGTTGTGCTAAGTAGGATGTGCAACACAACCATCCACCCTTGCTTTTTAACAGGTCATATACATACATATCATACTTGTACAAATATATATAAGCTCCGAATATTGACTTTCCTAGTGAACCCTGCTCTTGGTTGCTCCACAATAACTCTGCTGCCTGCAGTTGGGTTGCTTGAGTGAATCCAGCTGGAAAACACGCTTCCAGCAGCAATTGCATGTTCTGATACCGAGACACTGCCATAAAAGATACATAGAAGTTTCTTGTTAAATAAAAACTTTCAATTATAACCAGCAAAACATTTACATTACTTCCTTCCTCTTCAGTCAAGAAGCGCTCCACATATCTTGCCAAAAGCAACCAGTTTTAGCAGGGTTTTCTGTAACTCTGAACAGGGCACAGCTGGACACATCATGCTTTATTGATGCATGATGAGCCAAACTCAGAGAGTCCAGTGGAGGGACGTGACTGATTCCATACTGAGAACTCCTGCAAAGAAGGCAGATTTCCTCATGATTCATCTCTCTGCTTAGTAGCTCTGTCTTCCAGTGGAAGGGCTGTGGGGCCCTGGGCCAGCCTTTGCAATGGCAAGAGTAAAGCTTCCTTTACTACGAATAAATCATTGCATAGTGCCTGAGGTCCCTTAACCTTTTTATCACTGAGGGCCTGCCGTTTGCACAGCTGTGGGTAGCAGTACTAACTGGGAGGTCACTACATCTCCTTTGCTATCTTTTCACTCTCTCAGATCTGCTGGTGTTAAGGCTCCCTAACCCACTTCTGACAAAATAATCCTGGGGAAAAACAAAAGCTTTGCTAACATTTTACCTGATAGGATCTGGGAGCTCTCCTGTAAGAAGTTTAGCTGGCAGATCTGTGGGGTGAGACACTTCCCTGGAGTGGAAGGTAGACGCAGAGGCTGATCTCTTCCTATAGTTTGTTGGTGGCCAAAACAAAGTCTTTGTGACTTTAGCAGTTCAGTCTTTGCAGTCTGTAGTTTTTGAGGGAATGCCACTAGCACCATGGTAAACCTTAGCTTTCCCTTAGGGCAGCAAGAATCCCTTGGGAATGTGCTGGGTTAGCTGTGTGGTGACAGTGGCAGAAGTGAAGAGTATTTAACTTGCACTGAGGCTGATTCCATTTTCATAACCACGTGTTGATAAACCTCATAACCCGGCACAGTAGAGCAGTGTTATACCAAGTGGTAAGCCACTGAGGAAAAGAGGAGAAGAAATAAGAACAAACTAATAATAGGCATTTCCAGAAAGTAATTTAAGAACACATTTGGTCTAAATTTGTTTTATTTTCAGGAACGAAAGCACTGATTCTCTCTTGTGAAAACTTGCTTTCGAAGTATAATGCCAAAAGGACTAGCAGTAGGCGTAACCTCATAGATTTACTAGAAATTACAAGAATAGACCAAGCAGCAGCTTTCTTTATGCTTCCTTGGAAAAAAAAAGATTAAACTGGAAGAAGAGCTGTAAAAATTATACACAAAATGTTTCTTACTCAAGAAATAAAGTGAAATAATGACATATAGTCTATACACGAAGATGGCTGCCACTGAATACAGAACAATGTGTGTCCTGTCCCCTTAAAATAAAATTTAAAATAAAATTTAAAAATTCCCTTTAAAAATATAGGCTTTGCTCTATTCAAAGGAACCATCCACACAATAGTGAGCCCTTTCTAGCAACTTTTAATTCAAATATTTTATAACTAAGATATTAGATTTTCTTTGCTGTTTCTAGACCAGAGATTCTCTGTGCCCTTTTTATAGCCTCCCATAAAACTGCACTTCTGGAGACAGAGTATGTTATAGTGGTCATCAGCCATTCTTTCCTGTCTCTCCTCTGCCCCTCAGCTAGGCCAAATCTCAGAGCAAAGCCTGCGTTACTGTGGAAAGCTGGTAGCAGTCTGTAATAGAGTTTTGTAAAAGCTCATAATTTCATGCTTAAATATTGTCATAGTCCAGATCTTTTGTCAGGTCTGTCAGGTGAAGGCACTGTCCCAGCCCCTGGAGATGGTGCTAATGTTGTATCAGGCTGTCCATCAATGACAAATCCAGGAGTTTTCATGAACTGAGAAGCTGATTTGACAGTGTAACACCATGATGGAGTCTTTAGTCAAAGAAGGTTTCTCTGCAGATGCAAATTCATCCAGGTGCCACCTTCTGCTCATTGGTATCACTTCTGCTTTGTGCAAGGTCAACGTCCACTAACTGTCTGTTTTATCTTCCCAGACTGATCTTTGTGCCCTTTCCTATGTGGTATGCGCTCTGCTCTTGGAACCTGCTGTTTCTCATGAAATGAAAGAAGAGAGAAGGAAGCGTCCAGACAGTCTCCGAACCTCTGTAGCAAGTTTCTTGGCAGCCCCATAGCAGTGCTCCTTTCCAACGACTCTGCAGGTCAGTCTGTTAGCAGGTGTACATCACTGTCTCTCTCACTTGAAGCCAAAGGAAAGATCCCAATGACTTCAGAGGCAGCTGGCATAAGTCCAGCTCACATCAAACCTGAATGCACATGCTGGACAATAGATGCCTTTGCCATGTACATCCACTGTTTCCTGGAGTCAGTTAGTATTGTGAAGCATCTTGTATGACCCCTTTCTTCCCAGACTGCTTGCTTTCTGGGTGTATGCATGTTTCATGCTCCAGGGATGTCTGTTAGCAGTTTTCAAGACCTTAGGAAAAATGGAGGATTACTTACTTCCAAATTCCATCCCCCCGTTTTGGGGGGAAAAAAAAAATCTTATCGCTAGCTCTAAAGTATGTCTAATGGAAGATCATCTCCATTTCATTTGAAAAATACGGTGTTTGATTGTGAAAACCAAGGACTGTTTGATGTCTTTATCGAATTAAAATATCAGTTAGGTAGAAGCTGTGTATTACATCTGCCCAACTTATACTGAAGTGAGGCATAGAAGAGTACAAATTGCTCATTCTTATGAAGAGGTTTTACAAAGATATTTGACAAACAGTGCTGAATTGTATTAGCACTATTCTACAGATGAAGAAGCTGCAGCACAGAGAGTAAAAGTGGCTTCTCCAGCATCACCAAGCAGGACAACAGGGCCAGGAGTAGAAATGATCTTGGGTTTTGTCCAAATTCTGACAGGCTCCACATTCCCCTGCACTCTGCACCAGTGGGATTCAAGTCTGCTGCAGTCTGTGCCCCCCTTGCTGGGTGTGCCTGCGGAGGCAGAACCGACACTACCGACCTCCGAGCGAGCTTGCAACAGCCTGCATTGGGTTGCATCGAAGTATCCTGTATTTCCAGCACACAATATTCCCTTTTAAAGCCCCTCTTGGGCACAGTGTGGGCCTACGCTAGCTCAGGTACTGCCGTGCGGCTCAGGTACTGATTTGATGCTATTATGACTACATTATTCTTAGGAGGACTGTTAAGATTTGATAATGCACGGTGACACTTCTGGAGGAGAACAGCATGTCATCTTGTAATTACTCCAGCCACGATATTACATCTACAAGCAGCAACTGTGTTGAAGAAAATAATCTGCTGCAGCATGAAGAAAAATGTAATTTAAAAACCACAGGCTACAGCAGGTAGCATAACTACAGTAATAACAAGAGCATTTACCTAGCACTCATGAAAGGAGGAGATTACCGACTCACTATTCCAGCCAAATTCAGCGTAGGACAAAAATTCCATTATCATTTCCTATACATAACTGGTATCAGAAGCATTTGGGCATGGAACACACCAAGTACTGAGGGACGTTGAGCCGTAGTGGGAAGAGGATAGTGAGGAAGAAAAAAACCAAAGCAAAACAAAGGAGAGCAGTATTGAAATCAGAACAAATAAAGAGGAGAAAGTTTTAAATTAATAGGTGTGATGAAATTATTTGGCAACTCGGTGCAAAGCAGTGGAGGAACTGGTGGGAGTGAAGTTAGGAAGAGAAAAGAAGGTCAGAGAAGGGACAAGGAAGAAAATTAATCTGCAGTGCTGAAGCTGCAAGATAATTAGAATTACGAAGGGTCAGAGAAGGATAACACTAGCGCTCTCTCTCAGGGACAAGTAGAAAGAAACAACAACCAAAAAAACATGCACAGGAACTGAACACCACCACACAGATAATCGGGGAAAATTACAAAGGAGGAACTCATGCTATTTTGGTATTGCCAACAATACTCTTACCAATGGGGTTAAATGAAATACTGCTGATATGAAAATGATACAAGTCACTAAGGTGGCCTGTGAACCTTTAGTGCAAGTAGAAATCTGTGATACAGAGGTTTGAAGGAACTGCATCGAGTTTTAAGTGCTCTTTTACAGTTCAAATACATGCCAGCACATGCGCTGGGTATAAACCAGGGACAAATACGTCAAGCGTCACGTTACTGCGGGGAGAATCTTCCAGTGCTTAGTATCACACCTGCTCTTCAGGGAATGGAAATGAGGGTCATACATGCAGTAGTGGTTACGATAATCACCACTCTTGGCATTAAACAAAAAGGGTATGCCTTGATTTTGAAGCTCATAGCAGTCAAGCATATGGAGGGGAAATTTATCACAAGTAAACAAATCTGAGCTTTTGAGAAGAAGTTTCACAGAACAGCAATGTAAGGGGATAGGATAATGTTGAAAATGTCAAAACCCAGAAGGTAAGTAAATAAGTAAGACAAGTAAATAACATTTCTTTTTGGAGGAAGAAGCAAGCAGATGTGCTAGATGGCTCAGCAGATCTGTTCTAGGACTTGAGAGACTTTAACTCTCTGCTCGCCACAGGCTTCCCAGGCTTAGCATTTCTATGCCATGCTGCTCCACCTGCAGAACGGGAGGAGAACTTAGGTAGATGGCAAGAGCTCGTATGCATAGTAGGAGAAATGTCTGTGTTACAGGGTGCATACCTTAGAGCATATAGAAACTGGGAAGCTCTAGTTCGCTTAGGCTCAGTATGGCCAATCACAGAGATGTGATATTTGAAACTGAGCTCGTGATGGCCAGATCATATCTGGTGGTTTTAATTGAGAACATCTACCACGGCTATGAACGGTGACATGTTTAGTTGCACTGAGTCATTAGTGGAGAGAAACAAACTGCAGAAGCAGCATCTGGTGAGTAATCAGTTGCATTTTAGAAAGCTAAATTAAAAGGGGATCTATCCCATCCCGCCCATGCAATAACAAACTAAAGCTCCCGTTCAGTAAACATCTGACTCTCCAGGTAGGATTTAACCCCTGTGAAGGGAACACACAGCTCAGAATGTTTGGTTGAGTGGAGCCTAATAGTACAAAGGCAAAGTCGTTCACAGCTTATGAGATCTCTGCCAGGTCAGTTGGACAAACGGACACCACCATTCTGTCTGTCTGCTAACAGTAACATAGGAGTAGGCAGTACTCACCATCCCAGCAAGCTAAAGAAAGAGAAAGAGAAAATTCAATTCAAAAATTTTGCATCAGAAGAGTTTTAAAAATAAAAGCTGAAATCACTGGTGGAACATCCATAGTTTCCATAGTTCTACAGGTTTTAAGACTTTCAGTGGCTTATGATGCATGCATTATTGCCTTCCACTGCTGTGTGTGCTTGCAAAACTCTCTTTGGTTTTACTGGAGAATGGAGTAAAAGGACAAGCAGGACCTGGCCCTGCTCTAGACCAAATATTTTCCTTGAGGGGTTTCCACCAGAGTTTAGAGATAGAAATATACCCTTAGTTGGAGAAACTCCCACTATTTGGCAGGGTCACTTTCTAAGGAATTAGGATAGATAGCAGTGGAAAAAATAATGCAAACTTACTTCGTGGTAACTGGAACCACTGGATACCAAGACACGTAACATTTCTAAGAAATTACATTACAGTAACTTTCGCAATAGAAATTATTCTAAGCAACCAAAAACAAGTTTTGCATTCTGAGCCCTAACTTCATTTTTCAAGCACCTGCCTGCCTGCTAAGACCATAAATTCACAGGCACGCTGGACGCAGAGCTGATGTAGTATTAACAAGACAGGGAAGAAAGCAAGTGTTGATACTCGGGCTTACAATATCAAAACAAGATTGAATGCTTACGGCTGTGTTTGCGGATGTAGTCAATGAGTTCACATGGCTGTGGACAAGAACAAAAAAGACAACCATGAGCACATGACTACCCAATGAGATGGTGCACTGTGTGTGGTTGTAACACGAAGTGTGCTAGAGCTACGTACAGAAAATGGGGCTTCTCCATTCAGTCCTTTAGGCCCCTAAAAAGAAAAAAAAGAAAAAAAAAAATTACAGTAATGTTATCTTCATCTCATGTAAGGGCTCAGATATTTTACTAATCAGTCAACGGCTGATTGCATTACACATTTTTATATATTTTATTTAATGTCTACCAGGATTTGGGGATATTGAAAGTCTACAGTAGAACTGAGGGTTTCTACTACCTGTTACCTGTGTACATTTTTATTGCAGTAAGGGTGAGGAAAGATCAGTATTTTTGTTTGCTAGGACAGACCTTTAGTACTTTGAGGAATTTTTGTACATGGCTGCTGCAACTCATTTCAGCTATGGTCCTCTTTTGAAGCTCTAAGAAGTTCACAGTATATCATTTCATATCTGACAAAGATGTACAGAGAAACTATCAGCTTAGCGTGAGCTGCAGACTTCTTAGCAGCGGTAACAATTAATGAGAGAAAAACAAACCCTATCTCTCTTTTATACCGTATTGAATTTGCAAAGCCTAAAGTTGAAGAGGAAATAAATATTTCTAAAGTGAGCCTCTTTCATTTGAGACTTAAGATACACACCACTGAACTCCCACAATGGTACTTCTACAGGGAGTCAGAAATGCGTAGCACGTGATCGCTGAGTCCCAGAGACTGTAGCCTGTCAGAGTGACTCATTCAGCAGAGGTGGAACAGACACAACTTTCTTTGCAAGTATCTCATGAGACTGGTATAGCTGTCCCTCACAAAAAAAAAAAAAAAAAATCCCCAAATACTCCTGTGATTTTGAAGGGAGCTGGAGTAGGCCCTGTGAAGGTGAAGCAGAAGTATGGGAGAACATACATCTCCTCCGTAAGTATCTTGGAGAATGTTTCCATGCTTTTCCCTTTGTGAGGTGAGGTCTGTGGGTGAACGTGATGCGACTTGTTTACTTGTACCCTGGCTGCCCCTGGATCCAGAAGGCATTTCAGGATTTTGGTAAATCAAGGATTTAATCTACTATCAAATTCTTATCATGATGAAATTTCCTTTGAAATCAATGGAGATAAATAAGTAATGCTGTCAGGCTCATCACTCTGGGATTATCTTAAAAAAGATTTCCTATGTCCTACCATATCATCCACTAGCAACCTGCAATGGAAATAAATGTGAGAACAACAAATTTCATTAAAAAAAATTTCCAATTGCCTACCAATACTCTACAACTCTACAAATATTTTCAGATAACCACAAAGGCTCTAAATAGATTTATAAGGCTTTATATACATTTTCTTCTTACAGCACCTAATTGTAGGCTTAAAATCAATAGGTTTCTGTATGTTACATAGACACAGTGCAACTGCAGCTTTTGGCTAACTGTTCATCATCTACACATGAAACCTCTTTTTTAAATTCTAAGAAGTCACTGTGATATTACAGATGTATTGAATTTTGACAAGTGAGCCAATGAAAGTGCTGTCCAAGAGTGCAGGATAGCAAGGCCAGAAATACCATGGTGTTAATGAGGCATTCAGAGCCAGTGAATCTCTGTAGCAGCTCATTTATTTTCCCTGATATATTCCAATAAGACTATGCCAATGCCCCATCCCCAACCAGTTTGGTCAAGACTTGAAAAATGGTGACTGGGAGTGTCAAGATGTTAGTCCCAACTAGGGAAGAGAGCACCAGCAACCCTGAAGACTCTGAAGGAGCTGCTGGCTCACTGCTATGGATGTACAGGGCTGAGGGATGCCATGGGTGACTGCACTGCCAAAATCCCAGAAGAGGGATGTTGTGGAGGAGCCAGACATGAATTCCAGAGCTGCTGCTCCTGATGTCTGAAGCAGCTCAGCCCTGGAGGTCAGCTTGGCCCTTGGTCCTGAGAAAAAGGAGTGGGAAGTGAAGAAGGGAACAGGGAAAGAAGAGGAGGGGAAGGCAACAAATATGTATTTTTTAGAGGCTTCCAAACCACCAGAATGTATCTAATACCATTGTAGGAGGATTTTCCATGGCCAATTAATTGAAACCCTATAAAAGGGTCTCCATAAGCCATTTAGGGATCCCGATGGTCTGAAATGTTCCATTCAGACACCTGTCCCTTTAAGGTAAGTGTTATAAACTGCCTTTTCTGCTCATTAGAAAAGGTTTTCTTTAAAAAAACAGCAACAACAAAAAATTTCTCCTTGTGAGAAATTTGTCTCTTTGTATTCATTTGCTAATACGTGACTCTGCAAAAGCTTTGATTTGAGTTTCTGAAATGCTACTGATTCTCCCTAAAAGCTATTGGACTTGTTGGTTTGGTTTTGGTTGTTTTTCCTCTCTTTCTCCCTCTGTACTATGCATATATATTCATGTTTAATTGTGAACACATACACATGCAGGCTAACGCTATGCACTCAGGATTTTGAAAGGATGGTGACTTAAGGAAAGTAAATGAAGTTTTTCAGATTATATCTATTATACACATTAATGTAGTTATGTGTGAATGATGGTAAAATCTTACAGAGCTCCGACACTTAATAAAAGCAATGTTATTATAGGAGATGAATGATATCCACTGGTATTAATCATGTTTGCTGTAACGGCCTAGCCATGAGGACAATGCTGGGTGATCCTTTGCTTGAAAATGTAAATATTTAAAATGTAACTGACAGCTAATTCAGTGGGATTTGATAAATAGAAAAAATATAATTCTGTGAGTGGATGCCCTGGTTTTGGCTGGGATAGAATTAATTTTCTTCCTAGTAGCTGGTATAGCATGTTTTAGGTTTAGTATGAGAATAATGTTGATAACACACTGATGTGTTAGTTGTTGCTGAGCAGTGCTTACATTTGTCAAGGACTTTTCAGCTTCCCCTGCTCTGCCAGGTGCATGAGAAGCTGGGCGGGAGCACAGCTGGGACAGCTGACCCAAACTGGCCAAAGGGCTATTCCATACCATATGACGTCATGCCCAGTATATAATCTGGGGGGGGTTGGCTGGGAGGGGGGGACTGCTGCTTGGGGACAGACTGGGCATCGGTCTGCAGGTGGTGAGCAATTGCATCACTTGTTTTTCCTGGGGTTTGTTCCTCTCTCTGTTGTTGTTGTTTTCCTTTTCACTACAATATTATTGTTGTTGTTATTATAATATTTTATTTTAATTCTTAAACTGTTATCTCAACCCACGAGTTTTCTCACTTTTACTCTTCTGATTTTCTCCCCCATCCCACCGTTGGGGGAGTGAGCGAGCAGCTGTGTGGTGCTTAGTTGCTGTCTGGGGTTAAATCATGACAATGGGAGGAACAAGGAATAGTCTATGTAATGACAATGCATGGACAAATATAAATGCAGCAATGAACAATGAACCTTAGACTTACAAGTCTTACTCTATAGGGAGAATCCAGAAAAATACCATGTCCAGGTGCACTTCCAAGTCTGAACCTCGCAATTTCTAAACCTTGGGAGCATGTGTGTGCCTTCACCCTTCTCTTTCTTTGGGCTTACTCTTTGTAAGAGTAACCCTTAAGAAACAAACCTCCCTTTCTTCATGCAGGTTTGCTTTATACCTAAAATCATTGCTCAGTAATATGAAATTTCTTCTTCGAGGAGCTTTTAAAAGAACAGTAGAATTAACACCATTTCTGTGTCCATTCAGAGAGACAGGCATCCCTAAATTAATTACACTTTTTAGCCACTTATGCGCAATTATTTTGAAGTTTTACAGTGGTATCATTTATTGAGTACTTTGATCATTACCTTAGTTCACAGAGGATAAAAAATTGAAGGTATTTCTAATAATCCTGCATTTGCTCTGCTATGCTTGAGAGCAGAATTTCAATTCAGATATCTAATAAGTAAGCTTATTATTTTTTATGAAATAGATGGAGCATTTATGTCAGATAAAATGAAAACAAATGAAAACAAGCACAGTTTATACTCATTATTTCAGCTATTACTTCATATTTCATTGATTCTAAAACATTCTTAGAGCAAACATGTGCCAAACAATATTCTCAGTTATACTGTAAATCAAGAGCAGATCTATGGAGGATGACGGAGAATCATTAGAATTTTGCCACATATATGAAATAGCAGTAAAAGGCAAGAATAACAAGTTATACAGACACAATATCCCATTTCAGCTCTCTGAAGTGACAGCAAAGATTTCCTGCAGAGCCACTTGCCAAAACTTTCAGCACCTGGCACCCAAAGATGCCCATTTTCCTTTGGTACTGGGCAAGGATTTCTCCCACTGATGTTAGAGATTTATCCACACCAGGTTTTCCAGTGGCCCTTCTTAGAAGACAGGAATTGAGAGCTAGCTCTCCTATACTGTCCTGCAAGAGACTGTGCTTTATCAATGCTGTCAGAAAAAGGAGGAAATGTGGCTTTCCAGGAATGTTTAGGGGAAAGTATCAAATTACTTAGAGCAGCACCACAAGTCCCTGGTGATGAGGCTAGTCCAAGGCTGAGCTGGGCAGTCGTGTCCTGGGCTGGGGTCCGGGTGAGGAAGGAGCCGTGCTGTTGCATGCCTGCAGCATAGTACAGGGATGGACTGAGGGTGAGGGACCAACCTGCAGTGCAACGCCCAGAGGCAAAGGGCAGAGGATCCAGCTGGGGCTTCTCCAGGACCTGTCTTACTCAGCTCTTCGTCTCAGGTGAGCAGTTTTCCCAGGAGCCTGACCCACCCTACAGAGCTGCTGGCACCAGCTCTGGCTTCGAGTGCAGGCAGCTGTGGGTGCGGTATTTCCATAAGGCAGGGTGTTACAGGTATGGACAAATAATAGCCTGAGGTTGGGGGTATATTTACAGGATAACTTACCTATGAAAGACTGGAAATGATTTCTATGAATTATTTTTGCTTTTAAAAGCCTGCCAGCTGGCAACCGAACTGGCATGCAGAGGGCTTCACCTTATAGGGAGGGTCAGGAGTGATTGATCACTCACAGAGACGTTCAAAGTGCCATTTTCCATGCAGGGCTGGAAACATAACACAGCCCAAACTGAAATAGCCTTTATCGGGCACAGGTTTGCTCCTGCAGCTCTTCAAATTCAGTGTAGTGCAAATAGAAAAGCTCACTGTTAAATAGGGCTTTTCCTCCTTTCATGCTGGCTATCAAGAGCAGGAGCAACATTCAGGAGAGCAATGGCTCCTTTGGTTGTTAGTTTATTTCCATAAACTTTCGGCATCTGAATGCTGTCACCCGATGGATGCTGAATATCAGCTAAAATAAGCTCACACAAATTGAGCTTCAGAGTGCAGTCTTGCTCCCACTAAAATCAGCAGAAGTTGGATCATCTGTCAATATTGTGTAAAAAGCTTCTCACTCACTTCTTACTTTAAAAAACAAAATGTAAACCTTTCATGGAAAATAGGATTATTTCAATATAAGATACCCAGCCTTCCTGAAGTCACAAAAATGCCCATTCATTCATAGCTGTTTAAAAGACACTTTTTTGTAATAATTTTTGTAATAATAATTACCATTTGATTAACAGGTGGCTAGTTAAGTGGTTTCCACTTTCCCCCAAATTTAAAAAAGTTATAAAGCAGGATGCATCTGGACCTCAGTAGAGCTGGCTTTTCCTGATACACATGTATGGCTAAAAGACCAGTTTTTTCAACTTTCTGACTGTGGCTGTTCTTTTCACCTCTCTCAGACAGGATGCTCAGAGGACTCTGCCTCAAGATGAAGATGCTGCTGGCTTTTTTCTTCATCCTTTTCATCCACACGTCTGTTCCCCAAAACACTGGTATTTATTATCTCTTTTTTTAAAGCAATTCTTAATGGGAAAAAAATCTTTGCTTGCCATTTTTGCACTAAATGCTGACCAGAAGCTTGAGAGGTTAAAGAAGCTTCTATGCTAAGTAGCTGAAGCTGAGTTTGGATGGCAACAGGTGAAGTTTGAGGTGTAAGATATGATGTGTGAGGTAACGAGGTGTGAGGTGAGATTTGAGGTGAGATGAAGTTTGAGGTGAGGAGTGAGGTGCAAGGCAAGATTTGAGGGGTGGGGTGAGGTTTGAAGGCTGAGTTGAAGTGTGAGGTGAGGTGAGGTGTGAGCTGAGATTTTGGGGGCGAAGTGAAATTCAAGATATGAGCTGAAGTGTGAGGTGTGAAGGCTGAGGCGTGAGCTGAAGCATGAGGTGAGGTATGAAGTGAGATGCTGAGGGGAGGGGAAGGGTGAGGGGTGAGCTGAGCTGACGTGAGACTGGCCATTTTTCAGAGTGCAGCCTTGCCTGGGAATGGGCTGCAGGAGGTTGGTCCCCGCCATGACCCCACCTTGCAACTCCTGCCCACAGACATGCCACGGCACAGTGTAGCTGCCAGTCGCCCCCATACAGGGCTCCTGGGCCTGTGTAAACATGGTTTGCTTGTGGCCCTTTTTACTGAATTTCCCATGCTGGCAATCTACCTCCTAGCCTGTTCTTCCATGTTTTTCGTGAAACGGTGAACTCTCCCATTCTTGGAAAATTTTACCTACATAATGATCTTGTGTGCAAGAGAAACCACCTAAGGCTGCCTTAGGTGTAAGCAGGCAAAGCACAAAGGTAGAGGTTATATCTTAGTCCTGCTCTCTTTTATTTGTATGTTGTTGGGTTGCTAAGTGAAACTACGCTTGATGGAATATCTGGCTAATTTTGTCATAGTGAGAGATTTCCCTGTCTGCAGGCATGCATTTTTCTGTGTGGTCACTAGCACACTTAACTGAGGTGTAGAATTTCTTTCAAAGCCTCATTTCTTGACAATTGCAATGTCTTGACTGTGTTACAGCTCTAGAAGAGAAAGGCAATGTAGCAAACTAAGTTTTCTGTGTTTCAGTCCCTACAGATATTGTCCTCTTAGTTGACAGCTCCAACACTATGAATCATAGAATAGAATCATAGAATCGTTTAGGTTGGAAAAGACCTTTAAGATCATCAAGTCCAACCGTTAACCTATCATTGCCAAGTTCACCACTAAACCATGTCCCTAAACACCACATCTACACGTCTTTTAAATACCTCCAGGGATGGGGACTCAGCCACTTCCCTGGGCAGCCTGTTCCAGTGCCTGACTACTCTTCCAGTGAAGAAGTTTTTCCTAATATCCAACCTAAACCTGCCCTGGCGCAACTTGAGGCCATTTCTTCTTGTCCTATCGCTTATTACTTGGGAACAGAGTCCAACCCCCACCTCACTACAACTTCCTTTCAGGTAGCTGTAGAGAGTGATAAGGTCTCGCTCAGCCTCCTCTTCTCCAAACTAAACAACCTCAGCTCCTTCAGCTGCTCTTCATAAGACTTGTTCTCCAGACCCTTCACCAGCTTCGTTGCCCTTCTTTGGATGCGCTCCAGCACCTCGATGTCCTTCTTGTAGTGAGGGGCCCAAAACTGAACACAGTATTCAAGGTGCGGCCCCACCAGTGCTGAGTACAAGGGGACGATCACTTCCCTAGTCCTGCTGGCCACACTATTTCTGATACAAGCCAGGATTCTATTGACCTTCTTGGCCACCTGAGCACACTGCCGGCTCATATTCAGCCGGCTGTCAACCAACGCCCCCAGGTCCTTTTCAGCCAGGTAGCTCTCCAGCCACTCTTCCCCAAGCCTGTAGCGTTGCATGGGGTTGTTGTGACCCAAGTGCAGGACCCGGCACTTGACCTTGTTGAACCTCATACAACTGGCCTCAGCCCATTGATCCAGCCTGTCCAGGTCCCTCTGTAGGGCCTTCCTACCCTCTAGCAGATCAAGACTCCTGCCCAACTTGGTGTCACCTGCAAACTTACTGAGGGTGCACTCGATTCCCTTGCCCAGATTGTTGGTTAAACATATATTAAATAGAATTGGCTGGTCTTCTTCCCCGCCAGCTCGTCTTTTGGCACATGGGGACGGCATACTGCTGTGTCTTTAAGATTTCCTTCTTGAAGAATGTCCAGCCTTCCTGGACTCCTTTGCCCTTCAGGACCACCTCCCAGGGGACTCTGTCAACCAGGCTCCTGAACAGGTCCAAGTCTGCTCTATGAAAGTCTAAGGTAGCAGTTCTTCTGACCCCCCTCCTTACTCCTCTCAGAATTGAAAACTCTATCATTTTGCAGTGGCTATGCCCAAGACAGCCTCCAGCCACCACATCACCCACAGGTCCTTCTCTGTTCACAAACAAGAGGTCCAGCGGGATGCCTTCCCTAGTTGGCTCCCTCACCAGCTGTGTCAGGAAGCTATCTTCCACACACTCCAGGAGCCTCTTAGACTGTTTCCTCTCTGCTGTATTGTATTTCCAGCAGGCATCTGGTAAGTTGAAGTCCCCCACAAGAACAAGGGCTGGCGATTGTGAAACTTCTCCCAGCTGCTTATAGAATACTTTGTCCACCTCTTCATCCTGGTTGGGTGGTCTATAACAGACTCCCACCATGATATCTGCCTTGTTGGCCTTCCCCCTGATTCTTACCCATAAACACTCAACCCTATCATCACCATCATTAAGCTCTAGACAATCAAAACATTCTCTAATGTACAAGGCTACCCCACCACCTCTTCTTCCTTGCCTATCCCTTCTGAAGAGTTCATAGCTGTCCATTGCAGCACTCCAGTTGTGTGAGTCATCCCACCATGTTTCCTATGGAACCTTCATCTCTCCCCTATGTGAAAAATGTTTTGATCCGTATGATTGACAGCCTACCAATAGGGCCTAACAAGTTTCAGCTGGCATTTGCTCAGTACAGGGATGATTTGTCCACTGAATTTATGCTGGATACTTACAGAAGAAAGGGTCCTGTGGTGAATCATATCAGGAATGACTTCACACTTAATAGTGGGAGCTCAGTGCAAATTGGAAATGCCCTCAATGCAGCCTATGAAACTTGTTTCCAGAAGTCAGCAGATGAAAAAGAAAAGCAACAAATCATTGTGATTTTGATATCAGCACCCTCCAAAGATGATGTTGGAGAAGCTGCCAGAAGTTTGCAGAGTCTTGGAATAAAGATAATAGCTATAGGGACAAAAGAAGCTCCAAATGATGAACTTTTTGAGATGGCCACCCCACCACTTCATTACAAAAATCTAGTGATAAAGGAGCTGCCTAAACTCTCAGAATATATGCCACAGATCATTGATGATATCATCTAAGTAAACATCAGCAACTTAATAGGTATACCTGATTACAGTGACATAGATGTGCAAGAAGGTAAGCTGTGCTATTTCATGTCAGTCCCATGAAGAGTAATGATCATTTTCAGTATTCTAATGAAAAAACATCCATCAGAAAAATTGGACTATATTGCGTGGTATTTCCAAATGTTAAGATAACTTTTGCATAGCATTAAAAAAGGAACATCCGTTAGCAACTATTTCATCTGGGCTTGTGGCTAGATATCAGATACTGAGCACTAGTTCAATATTGCATGTGTGATCTGTAATGTATATTGTGTGGTCTGTACAGAGGCAGCTGGAAGAGATAGAAAAGGAAAGAGTACAACATCACTTGTGGGCTTTTCCTTTTTGGAGTAGGATCCTTACCATTCAGCTGGACTAAGGCAACAGCTCTGTGGCAGATAAAATGGGAAGACTGCTTGTAGTCTTAATCTTTTCTCTTCCCTCTTCAGACTCCTCCTACTTTTTAAGTGTGTGTATTGCATTTCTGAAATACAGTTTTTGGCATATGCAGTAGTCTCTGCACTGGAGCTTTAGTGCAAGCCATATTTCTTCCCTAACTGCATCCTCAGCAAGAGCTGTAAGAGTGTCAACAGGTATGCAGGCTCTTGAGAGGTGCAGTAAATTTCTGTGCTGAAGATCAGACCTTGCTGATGTAGGGAACATCTTACAGATATTTTGACAGTGCATAATTTTCGTATTTCAATTTACAGTACTAGAGTTCCACAGGATTAATGCATTTGCAGGGAATTAGAGGATATTACTCTGAGATTAGGGCATCTTTTAATTACTTTTAAAATAATTGTCAGATAGTGCGTCCTAAACCATGCATTACTTGCATAGAATGAGCATTATTTTCCTGGATTTTTTTTTTTTTTACCATCCAGAGGGACATTAGGAAGGGAAGGAGGGGAAGAGTTATGATTTGTTACAGGAGAAAGAGAGTGATCACACCAAGTGATCTCATGTCCCATTTCAGGCAACCTCTGTGCGGTTGTGCTGCTTAGGGGCAGTGCGACTTTTACTGCTTTGAGCATTTCTGGCTGGCAGTTGTTTCATCCAGCTGCCTAAACGCTCCTTGGTAACACCCGCAAAGTAAAAGAAACATTAATTTTTAGCTGTATGCAAGTTTCCTAAATCTGGATAAAACTTTTGTGGGATAAAGCTGTTTTCCCACTGTGTCTGAAAGGGCCATGGTACACAAAGGATGTGTAGGGTTTCCTTTAAAAAAAAAAATCACTAAACTTTTTCAGCAGAAGGTCTCAAATAACTCTAAACATAGTTAGTGAAACTATGAATTCTCCTGTATTAGACAAATGTACACACAGAGAGAAAGTTAATGTTACCAAAACAATCACTGCAAAGGTAGGAAAGCATAAAGTTTCCTGAGCAGTGTTAAATAGTAATTCCTCTTGCATGTTAGCTACAGGCATGTCTTTAATGACTTTCTAATTTTTCCCATGGGAACTCTGTGTCATGCAGAAACAGGGTGTACAGATCACAAAATTGGTGCTGATAAGCAGTTCTGAACCTGCCAACTTCCAAATGATGGATTTTGCAGCTTTGTTGTGTGTTTTATTTCATTCTTTGAAAAATCTGTCTCCATTTCCATAACAACTGGTATTAAAGGGTCTGTGAAGAATTAGTTAGTTGGAGCAGAACTCCTGTGCTGGGTTTCAACATATGAAGTATTTCAAAATGTGAAATATTTCGAAACATGAACTCTATCCAGGCCCTTGATATTTGCAATGGAAAGAAGGCACAGGAAAGAAATTGCTTTCAAGAATTCAAATTCTGAAAGAAATTGAGTACTTGAAAGCATTTTCTTTACTAGGAGTAATGTAATGAATTAATTTCCTTAATAAGAAATGTAAGATCTCAACATTTCCTCAAAATGAAGTTACAGTCTGATCTTGAGGAATCACAGATGTGGCAGCCTCTGTTAAAAAGTCAGCAAGAATTTCAGATGTTGGGCAAGTCAGCATTTGTCTAGAACTCTGTTAGTTAAATGTTGTAACAGTGAAAAGGCTTTTAAAAAAGTAAAAACTATGATGTAGACCAGCTTCTAGGTACAGAAACTGTTTAAGCTTTTCTATTTCTGTTCCTGGACTATTGCTGAGTGAGCACTATGTCACTTTATTGCCTCAACATTGTGTTCTTTGTGCCTGGAGTCTTAGTTAAAAATTGTTAATGCTATGTTTTTGTGTGGCCTCTGCAGATAGTACAGATATTTTCCTGTTGCTTTCTGGCCAACAGGACACGGAAAATTAAACATTTTCTTACATGAAAGACTATTAGCAAATTGATATACAATCTGCCACTGGAAGCTAACCAATACCATCTTGCACTTGCCCAGTACAATGATGATGTTCGTGAAGAGTTTGAACTGGACACATGTAAAACAAAGCAGGAGATGTTGATGCAGGTGCAAGAAATGCAAGCATTGCAAGGTGGGCCGCTAAAAACTGGCAATGCACTCCGTTATATTTATGAAAGGTATTTCGAAGACCCAGTTAATGGAGCAGATAGAAATCAGGTTTTAGTGGTCCTGTTTTCTTTGCTTTCTGAAGATGATGTGGAAGTGTCAGCGAAATTGTTACAAGACAATGGAGTAAAAGTGATAGCCCTTGGGATACATGAAGCTGTGGTGCAACAACTGAGCTTGATGGCTACGCAGTCATTCTTTTATTATTCTCCTAAGGAAAGGGACCTCCCTATGTTTTCTTAAAATGTCTCCAATATTATTGCAGAGTTCCAAATGGATAGCATTAAAGAAATAGAAGGTAAGAAAATCAGTAATGTGGGAGATGACATTTAGGGACTTAGACCTTCAGTCTGATGCTAGCCACTCTAGGCCTCATGTACCTTCTCATCTCCAGCAACTTGTGCAATGTTCAAGATACACAGACTGCTGAAAAACAAAGAATAGGAATGTGTTAGTCAGGGTTTTAAATACTTTGCCTAGCCTTAGCGTGTTCTAAAATAGGGAAGTGGGAATACGGATGAGATGGACATACTCTTATGCCCATGAAGTTTTGCACTTGGCATTATTCTTAAAACTTGGTGCTTTTACATGTGTACGTATGTGTGAGGCACTTGTAATCTCCAATACTAAAAGGAATGGAGATGAAGTAATCTTCTTTTTGCTTTGTAATTGATACAACTAGTATCTGTTAATGAAATACAACTCATTATGAGGCTATGGACCCTCCACAATTAGTAAATGAATGAATAGTCTCTGAGGACCTTTGGCAAGTGTGAATTAAAGGAATTACATTAGACTCTCCATTATCAAATCCTTAATGGTACAGCTGAGAAACTTATACTTTTCATGTAGCATTGAAAATAGGTTTGTATATTTGGATTTTTCTTATATGTATCTCAGATGAGTGATTAAAAAATAAATAAAAAGCCCTGTACTTGAAGATTTTTAGCATGCATGGTCCAATCAATATCCTTACATATGTATCTTCTGGACCAATACACTAGAAAATATAGGCAAGAGTTGAAGTTATAAGAACATGCTTCATACAAAAACCATAAACACTTCTGCTATTGTATCTCCTAGCTTTTCTGATCTTTTGGTCATTTATTTTAACTTACAATGAGGTTTTATCAGTTTGTCTTTCAGTAGCTTGTCATCTTTGGCTAAAACCCATTTTTACAAACTCATTTTACTTTAAAATAAAGCAGAAAACCTTGTCTTAGGGAAAAAAACCCAACAGTCCATAGTTAGTTAATTATAGAAATAGCATAGAAGATGGCCACTAACATTGCTTTATTCTCATTCTTTTTCCTTTGCAGTATGTGATGGAGACTCAGTTGCTGACATTGTGTTTATAGTTGATCGTGGTACTTCAAAGTCAAACTTTGAAGAATTAAAAAAATTCCTGCAAAGCCTAACATCCTCATTCGATGTGAAGGAGAAATGCATAAGAATTGGCCTGGTGATGTACACTGATGGACAAGAAGTGGTGTCTCATCTGAACACAGACACAAACAAAGCTGAAATTCTGCAGGTAATACAGGACCTTTCTGCTGGGTCAGGAAAAGCCAACACTGGTGCAGCTATTAATGTCACAAGGCTAAAGCTCTTTACTGAAAGTGCTGGGAGCAGAAAGAAGCAAGGGGTAGATCAAATAGCTGTTCTGGTTACCCATAGACTCTCTCAAGACAATGTGAGTGATGTTGCTACTCTTCTGCGGAGAAGTGGCGTGACAGTGTTTGCCATAGGGGTTGAAGATGCTTCTCATCAACAGCTGGTCCAGATAGCCTCTTATCCTCAAGAGCAGTATGTTACCAGACTCAAGGTGTTTTCTGATCTGCAAAGGCAAAATACAATTTTTCGAAAGAAGCTCTTGAATCAAGTACAAAACGAGCTCTATGTCCACTCTGAAAGAAAAGAGATTCTCAAAACAGGTAAAGCTTTCCAAATAACTTTGGTTCTTTCCAGGTTAAGGGGTTTTAACCTGTCCTGAACCGTGATTGAGGTTTTGAGAACTTTCTCATGTTCTCAAACTGAACTTTTCAGTTTGAACCTTTGAGGAGAGGAATTTATATTTAAAATTGAACATGGATTCATATTTTACTCATTAGCACACTGCTAAAGTTCAGTAGTATTAAATGCCTGTTTATTTGTACCATTATTTAATAGGAAGGACTAATACTGGCAGAAATATCAACCACTCCTGTTCGAGAGTAAGTTAAAAACCTACTAAGGCATTGTTAGAGCTTGATCTGTTGGAAGATGCTGCATCTGAATGAGATTTCCCTAGGAATGTTAACCTTCCAGTCCGTCTACCCTTTATTTTGATCAAACCTAGAAAATAGATGAGAATGTGTACATCATGTTTTTTTGGCAGATCTTAAGCCATCAGGGTGTATGTCCTGGCAAAATGAAGTGGCTGAAGTTTTCAGTCTGGTCTAGAAGTAGTAATAACAATAGAGTAGCCTTAAATATTTTATTAAAAATTACCAGTGCGTTTATGCCTAAGAGCACTAAAAGTCAGTGGTTTCCTGCTGTAGACTATCAGAACATTAAGTGGACTGCTGCTGGTCCATGGAACATTATTCAACAGTAAAACCAGTCATACTGGTTAAATGTTTAACATGGCTATGTAATGACACATGATGAATTCTGATGGTTGATATAAGTTGTACTCAGAAGCCTGGGAATTTCTGGAGGTAGTTGCTTAAAAGCATTTCAAATGTGTTTGAAAACTCCAAGCTATCAGTTTTGTTTTCTGTGGGGAAAGCAGTCATATAGCCATGGATAAATAGTGTTTTGTTTCTTGCTGCCACAGCTAGCAGGTTAAGTTTGCCAACTTTTTTGTTACCAGATAAAGAGTTTATCCATGTATTAGTTTATTATGTATTACAAAAGGAGTGGAGGTAGGTAATCTGTCCATGGGCACAACAGTGATGTAACGGAGACTTTCTCATTCCACATAGGATGCCAGGACACAGAAGAAGCTGATATTTATTTCCTCATTGATGGTTCATCAAGTCTTGACTACTCTGATTTTGTGGATATGAAGAATTTTTTGAAGGAAATGATTAGGCTGTTTTACATAGGAATGAATAAAGTTCGATTTGGACTCGTGCAGTTCTCACATTTCAATGAACTGGAGTTTGAACTTAATAAGTACACTTCAGCAAGTGATTTGATAAAAGGGATTGAAAATATTCGGCAAATAGGTGGAAATACCAGTACAGGGGGAGCTCTAGCTTACATGAAGCCATTGTTTGAAAAGGCCAGGAGGCAGCGAGGAGTTACAGTGCCTTGCCATCTAGTTGTTCTCACAGACGGAGAGTCACAGGACAGTGTGAAGGAACCAGCCATGAAACTCAGGGAAGACCAGGTTAACATTTATGCCATTGGTGTGAGGGAAGCTAATGAAACTCAGCTTTATGAGATTGCAGGAGTGGAAAACAGAGTACACTTTGTACATGATTTTGACTTGCTGAAAGACATTAAAAATGAAGTTGTCCGAGAGATCTGTACCATAGAAGGTAAGACCATGCTTTCACTTTGTCCTGGCAACACAGAAAATAAGCAGATTCCTTTTGATTTGATAGAGAAATTATTTAATGAGTAATGTAAGATACCTTTTTTTCTAGCTTGAACAATTTCACTGTCAGTCAATTGAAGTTTTCAGAGGGTGATGGTGATTTTTGTGTAGCTTGTAGTTGGCCAATATCATGAAAAGGTCTTATTTCCAAAAAACACCAAGCATCTCTTGCCTGTATATTACAGACTTTATTTCCTGGTTGCCCGGAGAAGTTGCGGATGCCTGATCTTTGGAAGTGTTCAAGGTCAGGTTGCTTGGGACTTTGAGCAACCTGATTTAGTGAAAGGTGTCCCTGCCCATGGCAGGGGGTTGGACTAGATGATCTTTAAAGGTCCCTTCCAACCCAAACCTTTCTATGATTCCATGATTCTATGAAATTAAGCTACCGGTGTCAAAGGCACCCAAAATCACGTATCACTGTAGAACAACTAGGTCTGTGAATGTATCTAATTTTGAACGTATCTTCCTTGAGCCTGCTGTTTTCCTTATCTCAGAAAAGCCAGTCTCTTTTATCAGGTGTAGATAGGCACAACATATCCCTTAAATAGGATTACAGAATTGAGATGTGTGGAATTCAAAATAAGACAGTTTTACAATTTAAAGTAATGATGTAGAAATAAGTATTCCCTGAACAGTAGCTTTTTGGCCAGCATTCACCAGGAAACAAACAAAGGTTCTGTTGCACTAGTACCTCCATGTCTGGTTTATTTCTTACAACCCTATAAAACATTAATGAAAAAATGTGCTTAAATGTGACCCACCAGTGTGCAGGCTGTCCATTTGTACCTATCTATCATTTGACTCACCTCTTTCTGTAAAACAAGTTGCTGTTTCCTACCTCACTGAAATGAAGAGAAAATTTTCAGATTTCTCAGGCTCCAAAACTTGACTAGCAACATGCTTTAGATTTTAATTTTAGAATTTCCTTGCTGATCATAAGACGCTGCTTCAGTCGCTTGGCTGTGATTTAATGCTGACTGATCGAATTGCAGCTGATGAAGTTGATAATGCCCTTGTTCAGATCTGAGGGGGTAAAGTATTTTAGTTGCAGTCATAACTTATCAATGGACTAATAAAATCTAGAGTTTGAAAAGGCTCATGCTGAATTTTTTTCTTTCTTTTCTGTTTCCGAGGTTATTCTGTTTAACCTGTTTATGTTTTTTCTCAAAAAAATTTAAATAACCCTAAGCTTAAAAATCTTTTTTCCTTGACAGTCTGCAAAGAAATGAAAGCTGATGTCATGTTTCTAGTGGAGAGTTCTGAAAATATTGGAGATGAGAATTTTCAGAAAATTAAAAACTTCATGATAGAGCTGGTGAACATGACAGATGTTGGTGCAGACAGAGTGCAGGTTGGTGTTGTCCAATTCAGCAACAAACCAAAGGAAGAGTTCAAGCTCAACACCTATGCCACCAAAAGAGATATCCTCAGTGCTATTGATAGGATATCTCCCCTTCAATCCACCACACTGACAGGAGAAGCACTGAAGTTCATGCTTAAATACTTTCAAGCCAGTAGTGGTTCACGTCACACAGTTAAAAAAGTTCTCATCCTGATCACAGATGCAGAATCACAAGATGAAGTTAAAGCCCCTGCCACAGTACTCCGAGATAAAGGCATTATCATCTACTCTGTTGGAGTTTTTAACGCAAACAAAACTCAGCTTGAAGAGATTAGTGGGAAGAGTGAGATGGTATTCTATGTTGAAAATTTTGATGTTCTAAGCAAGTTAAAAAAGGACCTCATTTTTTACATTTGCAGTAGTCCTCCTGATGATCGTAAGTATGGTAACTTTCAGTGATTTATTAATGCATGAGCAATCATGGGGTTTTTGTTCTGAACTTGGTATGATCAACTGTCACAGTCACAGAGCTGGCCGCCTCTCTGTCCTAGTGTTAGTTTGTTCCATGCAAATTCTCTGCCTCCCACTGCTCTGTCTCTGAGGGGGGCACTTCACAGGTCTCCTAGGGTACCACACTGGGTCACAGGGCTCTTGACCACTCTCTGTTCACACCCTGGAGGTCTAGCTGAGCACGGGTGCCTCTGATTCTTTCCCTTGGGTGTGTGAGATTAGAGACCTGTGTGGAAAAGTATGGGTCTTTACAGAGGGTGAACAAAGCTTACAGAGAAAAGGCTTCACTCACATCTTCCTTTGAAGTCTAACTGCCGTCTCATTATGCCCGCCTTTCAGCTGCTATTTCTGTGGACTCCACACAGGGGCAAGAAAGGGAGCTTCTGATGATTCAGTCTCATTTTTTTCTGAGTAGCAGTGTTGGAAGTGCCCACACTGTCACTGAATGCAGTTCTCTGGGGCCAGAGGCAACTAGAGTTCAATCAGTGTCTTTGGCAAGAGTACATTTGCAATCCCACTTGAAATTTCTTATTCTTCTATGTTCCCAGATGTTGCCCTTTCTAGACAAAACCAATTAAGAATTCAAGCCACTCTCTTCTTTAATTTTTTTTTTTTCCCCTATGCAGATTAAATGAATGTAGTCATATTAAACCACACTGGCGGGCAAGCTTGCATACAGTATTTGTAATCTTTATAGACCTGGCCAACTAAGTGAACTGGATTGTTTTTTTTCTTGGGACGATACCTTTAGCAGAGGGTGTCAATGGGGAAAGCAGTCAGGCTGCAAAAAGAAGCAGACGGGGTGTCCTGCTGCTGTGGGCTCTCATGGATGTCAGCCATGCTTGCAAACATGAGATGGGATTTTAAAAAACGGTTGAGTAGCAGCTGTGCATTGTCTGACTCAGTTGCACTAAGGCATGCTGTATTGCTGTGACAGTGCAAAAGACTTTAAAGGGTGTGTACTTTTTGATCTCTCTGCTGTATAAACATAGAACATAGAGTAGCTTGCTAAAACTCAGATTCAAAGTTGCTGCTTCAGTCATGGAAATTGCACTTATTTAAAAGAGGTGGGGCTGAGTTCAGTACTGAGTCTGCCCAGCATCCAGTTTCTGAGCTTTCAAAACTCCCTTTCTTCACCTAGGGGTGAGGCAGCGGAGGCCAAGGGAAGAGTGGGGACAAGAGCAAAGCATAACGCATGCAAGGGTGATTTATTCAAAGTCCTAAGAGGTCCAAACAGTCAATGTTTAGACATGTGGCTATGTCTTTGTGCTACTGCAATACAGAACTTGTAACTAAGGAGAGTTTTTAAGTACTACTGCAATTAGCCAAGGTGCTAAGCATCATTTTTTCTTCTCAGCAGTTTTGGAAAAGGCATCGGTAGCTTATGCAGTGAGAAAGACCAGGTGTAAACAGGGAAGCTTGAAATATAATGAGTCACCAGCTATCATCTGTGCTGTTCTGTATGTCTGCAACTGGGAAAACACTGCCCTTCAGAGGGACCGGGCCGTTCTCCCACCAGGGAGTAAGCTGGAGGAAGGGTGTTAGCCCAGCTCCTCAAAGCAATAATTTACAACACAGAGATTGTAGGAGGCAAACCCACTGCTATGTTTAATTCAGATATGAAATAAACTTTTGGATTTTTTCTGCTAGATGTTAAGTATGAACTGACAAAATGTGGAAAGTTTCAGTTAATATTCATGTCCTGTGGAAGGATAGCTTTAGATATTGTAAGCTAATAGAAATATTTCCACAATATCAACTGAAATATGACAATTTCTGTTTGCTCTATAAACCCTGTACTGTGGTGTCCAGAGCAAAAGGATAGCATTTTTGATAATTAAGAAAACATTGTTTAGTCTAACTCTGCTCTGACTACTGGAATCATGAAGTTCACACTGAACAGTCTCAGAAGCAACAAGAATCTGTCATATGTGCAGCTTAATGATAGTAGCAAGACAGTTATCTGTGCAAACGCCATTCAGTTAGCAAAGTTATACAGACATGTCGTAGAACTCTGAGAAATGGACTTGAGTTATTATAATCAGTAAGTTTCTGCATAATTTTACACATGAAATCTTCACTTTTCTCAATTTCTGTTTACAGAATGCAGAAGAGTGGAACGTTTAGACATTGTGTTTGTTATAGACAGCTCTGGAAGCATAGGCTCACAGTACCAGGCCGTGAAAGACTTCATGATTGCCCTGGTGAAACAATCTGATGTCGGCCCAGATGGAGTTCAGTTTGGAGCACTAAAATATTCTGATGAACCAGTAGTGCTCTTCTACCTTAATGGCTATACTACAAAACTAGAGATTACTCAGGCTATCCAGAGAGATGAGCTTCTAGGAAAAGCAACTTACACAGCAAAGGCATTGGGCCATTCAGAAATGTTCTTTACTGAACACCATGGCAGCCGCAAGAGCAAAGGAGTTCCCCAAGTGCTGATAGTGATAACTGATGGGGAATCCCATGATAAAGCCATGTTGGATGATGTGTCCCAGAGATTAAGGAACAAAGGAATTACCATCTACGCAATTGGAGTAAAAGGAGCAAATCGAAATGAGCTTCTGACAATGGCTGGGTCAGAGGACAAATGTTTCTATGTGGATACCTTTGAAGGACTTGAGAACTTAACTGCAAATATAACAAATAATATATGTAATATTTCAGTACCAGGTAAGTGTATACTCACTATTGGCTTTTGTGTTCAGCTTCCTCTTCCCCTACAACTGTGGTTGAAGTACAGTCTTGCAAAGGCATCTATAAGATCAGTACAGATAACATCATCTGTTCTGATTAACATGATTTAAATTACAGTCATCTCTGTTTCCTGCTTGTTCGGTTCAGCTCTTGTAGTGGCTACTCTTTCCTACCTTCTCCTTCTGCCATCTTTCTGAATGGAAGTAGCTATGGCTCTTGTGCTTTATTTGGAAGTTGGTCCTTTTGGGCTATGGTAAGCACGCTGAGAGCAATTTGGTTCTTGAACAGGGGGAACACTTCATCTATGAATCCTGAAGAGTCTCAATTTTGTATATACACATAGGATGGGATTTATCTTGCTTAGCTTTAGCTGTCTATAGCTGTCATGTCTAGTCACTGTAGTTTCCCATTCTAAAGCAGCATGGAGAGAAATAGGCATTTTTGGTGTGCGAGTCACCTGACCTCTTTAGGCATTTGCATGAGGCTGAGATGAGATGTGCCCTTGCCCTGTGGACATTTGATTAGGCCAATGTAACTGTGTTTGCTCAGTAGGTAAGAGGGAAATGTACCTATGGTTACTCTGCAACATATGTCCTTACAGGAGTATGTTTTGTGTTCTGGGACTAGATGTCTGAATTTCCGTATACATTGCATTTTATGTGCTTAACTTTCTTTTTGTAGTCCTATTTGTTGAGGTTTTTTTTGTCAATATGACTAGTAGGATGTGGGAGGTAGAGACAGGACTACTAATGATATACATAGCACTCTGTACTTTATTAATAATATATTTTCCTTTATCTTCTGCAGACTGTCCAAAGAAAGCAGATGTTATTTTCCTAGTGGATGGTTCCAGAAACATAGATGAAGAGAACTTCAGAATAATGATGGACTTTGTGACAAGTGTAATCAATCCAGCTGTTATTGCTCAAAATACCAAAATTGGCTTTGCACTGTACGGTAGTGTCTATAAAGAAGAGTTCAACCTAGGCATTTTTCCGAACAGATCAGAACTAGAATTTAAAATTCAAAACATCAAACAAATTAAAGGACACCAAAGTAACATTGAAAATGCACTTGAGAAGGTGAAACTCAACTTCCAACCAGAAAAGGGTAGCAGAATACATGAAAATACTCAACAGATTTTACTGGTAATCGTTGCTGGACGAACAACCACTAGAGCTGTAAGAGCAGCAGAAAGCCTGAGGAAGAAAGGTGTTGATATATATGCCATAGGCGTGGGAAATGTTGATCAGTCCCAGCTAACACAGATAACTGGATCATCAAGTAGGAAATATGCCGTTGATGATTTTTCTAACTTGAAGACCATAAAGAAAAGACTGGTTGATGTTATTTGTGAGGATGATAACAGAAAAGGTAAACATCCCTGAACCAAACTGTTCTAAGATCTCTGTGTGCTGCTTTAAGTATGCTTCCCAGTTAGAGTGGTTCTTAGAATACATTTGGTTGATCTTCTGTCATACTCTGAAAACAGAATAGAAAAATTTTTCTGACTCACATGAAGATAATCATCTCTGTGGAATAAATTAGCTACATCCAGACTCTCTAAAATTGCCAAAATAAATTACCTAGATGTTTTCTCTTTGCTCCCTCCATAGAATAAAGGATATGAGCTAACAAACAAATAACCACCCATGTCAGTTTGCATTGTGTTAGCTTCTCACTTGCTGCCCATGCCTCTCCTTCCCTGGTATATAAGGTAGTTCCCATTTTCTCCCCTTCAGGAAGGGTAAAAAGACACACGTGAACAGTTACGGTGAATTTAATAAGTTTTCTGCAAGCTCACACCCTGGTGTACTCCTCATTAACTTATCCATGTACTTATGTTCTCATTTCTGCAAATTTGAACTGATTGATTGAGATCACACAACCCAGGCTTGAAGATTTTAGTTTTAATTGTTTAAACATCTGTCCGAGCTTTAGAGTGTATAATTTTCATCCGCTTCCTTACTCAAAGGACAGCTTTAGCACTTTCAAATAGGTTTTGCCTCTGGGTGAACAGCAACTGTCATGCAATATCATCCAAACACTAATTTGAGAAAGTTAGAAGCAATTACAACCATTGCAGAGCAGAAATAAATTACTACTAGCAATAGGTGTAATTCTTAAAAATGTGTATTTTCTCTTCTCCTGAGTTGCAGACAGAAATAATATGAGAAAGACATTAATCTCATAGAATACTCATGCAGTAACTCAGTCATACTACAGATTACAGTGACCTTACATCTAATTAAACAAGGGACATGGTGGCATTACTTCTTGTTAACAGTTGGACTTGATCTCAAAGGTCTTTTCCAACCTAAACAATTCTATGATTCTATGATTTTGTGGCATATGCTTTCATTTCACTTGTGATTTTTCCATCATCTCACATGCAGTGAGAAATTATGCTAAAATGCATGTTGAGAGTTGGGGGCACCTGCTCTGTCTGTTAACTGCAGAGCTGTGCATGCCACAATGAATGTGCAAGCACAGGTAAAAAGCGTGATGAGGAGCAAAGAAGGGAAGTGATTTGGTATTGACCCAAATCTTAAACATTAGGCATAGCATTACTTTAAAGTAATGAGAATACTACAGTAGTTATGTGTTAACTCTCCAGCACAACATGTTAAAAACAAACAGCCCTCTGATCTTCTAAATTATACCTGCTCAATTGCCTGTAGCTGGGAAATAAGGGGGAAAAAAGGGACAAAATCTACTGAACTGAGAAGTACCTCCAGTGAAATAATTTCTGAAGCTGATACTGGCGTTGCTATTAAGAAGGATGGGCTCTCAGATTTGTTCTAGAAGGATAATTACAGAACACATTTTCAGTTAAAGGCATTTGACAGCTTTATCTATCCAATATGCTTTTCATTTCCACGATTTTTCTCTAGAAATTAAAAATTCATCTGAGTAGGTTTAAGATGAACATGTCTCTAAATGAATTAGAGACCTAAAGATTCATTTTAGATAATCTACCTGAGGCTTGGAGATGACAGATTCCAGAGGCTCCTGCCTACGTAGCTGATATGCATTCGTGTCCCCTTGTTGTGGTTTTTTTCTCTTCTGTTTTTCTTTACCTGAAATGAAAATTGTTTGATGCATTTATTTATGATTTCCCCAACAGTAGCTTGCTTTGTGGATATCACTGTGGGATTTGACATCTCATCACAGAGGGAAGGCCACCGCTTATTTCATGGACAGACCAAACTGGAAAAGCATTTCCCTGACATTTTGCAAGCCCTCCTGTCTCTAAGGGACGTGAGCTGCAATCTTGGGTCCAAGGCACAGAGCAGCGTGGCTGTTCAAGTGAAGAATACTGTTACTCCAATATCCACAAAGTTCTACATCGACAAGGATTCTGTCCTGCGTAACCTGTTAGATGCTGTGATCAAGACACCATCCCAACTTAACGTTGAATTCTTGCAGTCACTCTGGGAAACGTTTCAGAGCAAGGATGAGACCCGGCAAAAGGTAATGTGATGACTTAGGCAAAATCCTTTCATCAGAATTGCATAAGAAAGATTGAAATTCTTTGCTTCTGTGTGATTTAAATTCTCTCTTTTATGTCTTTGTAGGTATTACTTGTGTTTTCAGATGGTGTGGATGATGACTTAGAAGCACTCGAACGAAAATCTGAAGAACTTAAAAAGAAAGGTATCTATTTTAGAAAAGTCAGAATGTTTCATTTCTTAGGTGGCCTAGCAATGGGGTGAGAAGAGGTATTGATTTTTTTCTGCGGGGGGGGGGGGGGGGGGGGGGGGGAGAGCAGAGGGAGATTAGCAGCAAATAAAAGGAATTATAGTTTCAGATGCCCAGTCAATGTAAATAAGAATAGCTCTATTGAAGTGAGATTGACAATGCCAGATAAGACTGTCTTCCTAGCTTGGCTCTTATCTTTGTCTGTGGCCAGTAGCAGATGTTTCAGAAAACACCTAGTAACAGGGCTAAGTAAACAGTAATGCTTCTTTGGGATGACTTCCCTATTTAGAGATTTTATGATCTGAATCAGTCTTTCTTACAATGTTTAACTCATTTTCCCACAACCACACGTCTGTTATGTTTCACCAATCAATCAATCTGCCTTGTCTTCACTATCTGTTATCACCCAGAAGCCTAGCAGAGTGGGAAGAAGTTAGATTGAGTAGTTATCTTCTCCCCTGCCCTGTAGGCTTCAATATCTGCATCAGCACTTGATTTCAGAGCCCAGGGTCAGAGAGGTAGGGCAGGAGGCATGGAGAAGCTGCCACAGGCTAAGCCTTTCTGATGTGTGCAGGAGACTGTCATGCAAGAAACAGTGAAAAACAGAACTGGAGATGAAAGGGCTAGATTTGCTAAAGGGAGATGCAAGGAGCTTCTCAACTGGTACCAGTCTCTTTGGTATGTGCTTGTCCCTCCCTCATCCCACACAGACATCTGTTGTCTCGTGTCTATTGTCTCTCTCTCTTTTCCCAACAACAAGCTTGCAAAGAATTCCCTGTTCTGAACAGCGGGCAAATGGCAAGAAGAGCTATAGTGGAGTACAAGGCTGACAAGTGCAGGCAGGAAAATGAAGCATAAGTCTGTTTAGCAAAGATGCTATTAACTGCAGAGCAGTAATAATGAGGAGAAAATGAGGCTTCTTTTGACACTATGGCAGCCACATGCAAAAGATGAGAAGACAGATAGATAGGCCTAACAGCTCGCTCAGCTGTAGCAAGGACTGTTTTCTTTGGCGTGTTGTGTACTGGTGGTCAGTTGTCCTGTGTCAATAAGCAGATTAGGTGTAGAAGTGTGATTTGGGATTGAGTTTTAAAATACATTTTAAAATAGCTTTGGTCTTAAGTTTGGGTGGGTTTTGTTTGTTTCTGTTGTTCTTTATTTTCATTTGCTGGGGCTGTGCAGCATCATTCAGCTAGAGACTGCTTTCATCTCTGTTCAAGTGAGTCAGGAGTCTGTCTGCTAGATTCAGGGAACTTAAATCAGAGTAAATTCAGTTTGTTTGGATTTGAATCTACTGATATTGCCAGCTGCGTTGTACAACTGTATAAAAGGGACTCAGGACCAAGCCAGAAACCTGGAAAAGTACTGCTTGTTGCTGTTGCTGTGACCAGCATACTCCTCTGTGCATTTGGCTCCTTCCCTAAGTCTCACCCTGGAATCCCAATATAACTGCATTTTCAACTGAATTGTTGCCTCACTGTGCTTTTTCTCCCTTACACAAGGAAATAGACTTTTCCCTGTTGTTTCTCTGAATGATCTGAGTTCAAGGGGAGTACTTCAGGACATTACTGCTCAGGATATCTCTTTCCCTCTTGCTTTGCAACCTAAAGAAGTGTCTTGTGGCCACAGGCTTACTCTAATTTCACACTGGTGTCATTCTAGATCAATGTAAAGACATGCATTCTTACAGCAAAACTCGGTTGGAGAAACAGAGAATTCAGATCTGTAATTTCTCTGATGTCTACCTCAGCTTTAGATCTGCTGTTGTAGCAGATGTAATGATGGCTTGGAGCCACCAATATTTATTATTATTTTAATGTAAAAAGAAGTGCAATCCACAGCTTCTGTTTTTTCCTAAGAGCTAAATGATTAAGTGAATATTTATGTTGACACTCAAATCAACCATATGGTCTTGAATCATTAATCATTATTCAAATAGGGAGATTTTTATCTTGAGCCTTTTATTGGCTCTTCATTGTCACTAGCACCTCATTTGAATCACTTACAGAATAGTATACCATCAAAAGTGTGGCTTTTACAGCTGGCATTTCTAATAGATATCATTCACCTTCTTAATGATGCATGTATATACAAGGTACAGAAACTGTTTTTCAGTGGAACCAATATTTATATTCATATTTATTATAATTAGGTTTGGCTGGTCTTATAACTGTTGCTCTGGAAGGAGCCTCCAATTTTCAAAACCTCCGATCCATTGAGTTTGGAAAAGGATTTGAATATGGAACTCACTTAGATATTGGCATGACAGATATCGCTAGCAGGCTATCCAAGTTCTTGGTAAGTTATTTGATAAAGAACCAACGTACACAGTAAGATCTTGGGCAAAAGACCCGCATAATCAGACCATAAATATTAAGTCTGGTAAATATGAGTAACAAAGGAGTCATGCTATTGATAGAGCATAAAATCCAGTTGTATTCTTATGGTGAGTGCTTCCAGTAAGAGCAGGAGCAGAGCCATGAGGAAATTTTTGGAAAATACATTTTCATCTGCAGTAACTTCTTCTTTTTAAGAACAACATTGCTGAGAGGACCTGCTGCTGTTTGTCTTGCAAATGTACTGGGGAAGAGGGTGAACTGGGAGCTATGGGAAGACAAGGGATGAAGGTAAGAATACATTCTAGCTTTGTATTGCTAAGTTTGAGTTATAAATAATGATGGGCTGCATGTGGAAAAAATCACACCTTGGGGTCCCCACCTGCAGGTGGTACTTACTGCCTTTGCCACAGCTACTGATGAGTGTGATGCACAAAAATGCACAACTGAATGCAGTGCTGCTGGTGAGTGTAATCAGTATTCAGTGATGTCTTTTACCTCTGGGAAGGCCTCTTGTCCAGCCTGATGCTATTACCTTGCAGGTCAGCAAGAGGAGCTGTGGGTAATTAAAGCAGGTTTTTCTTTTATGATCTTCTCTTATGCTGCAAATAGATTTCCAACAGTCCCCTTGAGCTGGACTGAGTGATTTAGGTGAGAACTAAACTGTTTTTTTGAGGCTACTGGTCACTGAGATACAAGAAAATGATAAATGCAAAGGGAAAATCTTGTCTTAAAACGAAAACAACTAGCTCCTTTACTTGTGTTGCTAATTTTAAAATCTAAACCTGTTGATTCTTTCACTGTTAGCTGTCTCCTATTGACTGCTTTGGAAAAAGGCAAGAGGATGAAGATGTTTATCTACCTATGTTTTATGGCATGATTTTTGTATATCTTCCAAAATCACAATATACCCTCTGTCTAACAATGCAGGAGGAGGAATCAGTCATCAGTTATGAGTAGTATGGAGGTTGGGGAACATTGCCTAACTGATGAGCTCAGCTAAAGATTCTAATACTGGTTTTGCTTAGCAATTTGCCTGCTTTTCCCTAGAATGCATGTCTTTCAGAGATCTCTATCCAGAGCCATCAGGAAGTTCCTAATGACTGCTTATGTTCCTAATGACTGTATTTTTTAACAGTCTTGGAACAACTTAGGGTAGGAATTGGTTGTTTCTGCAGGAGTTCCAGAAAGAATCAAAATCTCATGAGGACATTGCATTTCATTTCAATAGTAAAGATTTCTGTTGAGGTCAATGGAAGGATGCCAGTGAAATGCTACAGGCTAGGGAATTAAAAGTTAACCCATAAAAACAAGTAAAAAATACTTTAAACAAAATTATTTGTCTTTTGATTTTTTTTTTTTTTTACTAACTAGATGTCCAGTTAAGGAATACAACAGACCCCTCGTAAACCTCAGACATCTGTGACTTTTCTTATATTCTTTTCCTTTGATGTAGCTAAGAAATAGTGGAAAATTCTGTACTGTAGTTCAGTAGTGTAACATTTAATTCTATTCAATTTTAAGTAACTTATTTTGACAGCTTCCATAATAATTGAGAGTTCTGTCAAATGTGTGCATTAATTCTAAATAAAAACATGCTCTATCATGTGGGTATTTGAAGAATATACTTTTTCAAAACATCAGGAGTGCAAATATGGTAGAAGAATGTCCCCTGTGTAAATGAAACATTACTTTCTATACAGTCCCAGTTTCCCCTGTTTTGCTGATTAGATCTCTCCTAAAACAGTTCTCATCAATCATACACCTTTTAAGATAGTATCTCCACAACTTATTTGTTTACTAGTATCCCTCTTTCCTCCTGGGCTCCTAACCGGGCTGAACAGTGCACTCTCAACTCTTATATGAAGATATGTTACACGAACTTCTTCAAAAATTATTGGACTAGAATAAAAAATAATATGAAAGAACAATGTTAAATCAGAAACATCAAGAAATATTATAAGTTTTGTGTTATAAAGAATATAGTCTGAAAAGAGATCGATTCCTAAATATCTGCTGGGACTACACAAGGAAGGACTCTACACAGAAGCTCTAAAACCTTTGCCATATCCGTTCAGAAGTATTTCTTGGCTAACATCTATTTGAAGCTTATTTTTTAAAGTACACTCCTTTCTTACAAGGAACAGGTACCAGACTGTCTCAGGTCAAATCCTTAGTTTGGCTTATGTCAAAAGTAATGACTTGGAGAAGGCATGTTTTATCCTATGGCTGGCAATTGCTTTTTGGTCATCCTCAACATACTTTCTTGCTCATCCAGACTGACAAATGTGGAGCCATTAAAGCAATCAGTTTCATGCCAGTGTGGAGAAGCTCCAATCATACAATCATAGAATGGTTTGGGTTGGAAGGGGCCTTTGAAGATCATCTAGTCCAACCCCTCTCACCAGCAAAGACAGAAGAGCAATTGATTGACTACTATTGATACAAAAGGCATTCAAGAAGAAACTATTTGAAGGAGAAGTAGCCAATGATACTGGTTTTCTACCCAAACCAATGAAACATTCTTCATAAAAATGCAAAATAAGCATTTATGTATGACAGATTATGAATCTTGTGCAAGATTTTCTTTTTTTCCCTATCAATCACCTTTTAAAGATTCAGTAAAAAGGTATATCTCAATGTTGTCTTGAAATGTATAACTAGTTGCTGGAGACATTTTAAAACTTTGAAAGAGCTTTTCCTGGGGCCTGCAGTGAAAGAAAATTGTTTCTCCCTGGAGCATCTAATAAAAACATTGGGCCACCTTCAAATTTAAATGTGGGACAAATAATGCATTAGTGATGAATTAAACTCTTAGTAACATTAGGGGAAACATTAGAAGAAAAATGATCAGGAAAGAAGTTGTTTGTTATTCAAGTTTTCAACAGTGTTTGAAGCCCAGAGCAAGCAGAGGGACAAAATAGGCAAAGAACAATATAATGGCCCATTGAGTTTTTCCAGAGTTCCCCAATAGTTTCTGAAGGTCAAGCAAGTATTATAGCATTATCTCTCATCTTTTAACTTCAGGGACCCAATGGTGTTAAAGGCAACCTGGGATATCTTGGTGATGAAGGAGAACCGGTAAGTTATAACACTTTAAAAACCTGTGTTTGTGAAAACCAAAACTTTTGAGCATGGGAAAAGAAAAAAGAGCATCTAAACTAGCTGGATAGTGAGTTTACAAAGCTCTGTTACCTTTCCAAGATGAGAACTCCCTCACATCATTTGAATAAAAGAGACAAGATTGTAAAAATTTCAGTAACATTTCTTGGGATATAATGGACATACATTACAACAATCTGATTAGCTCACATATGGGTGGGTGCCTACTTAGCAAAACTATTTGGGAACTTATTTTTATTCCCGTAAAAGACTTCTACAAAAAGCGTTGTTTTGTTTTCCTTTTTTTTTTTTTTTCCCATGTTTTCCTAAGTTGTTATTGAAAAACAAAAAGTCTTGTATGGGGAAACTAAAAGTAAACAAATGGAGACAAACCCAGTCATTTTCTGCAGAAGGAACTGGCCAGTTTGGGCCTGTCAAGACACAGGCATCCCTTTTTAGATATTTTTGGTTGTATCCAAATTAGATGTGTTTTTTGAAGACCATCCAGACCATATCTTCTTGATTTGACCCAAGTGTCATATTTTTTGATGCTGGTGGGTCGCTGAAACCAAAAACATGAAAGCGAAAGAGCCTGGGAAGTGTACTGCAAGGTTATGACCACCTCTTGATGGATATGTTTGTTTGCTCCCAAAAGACCAAACAGTTTTCACCTATATAGCTTTTGCTTCAAATTAAAAAAAAACAACAAACCAACCTACTAAATGAACAAAGACCCATCAGTGGAAACTAAAAATAACTACAGTGACAGTAAGGACGTAGCATAGCAGTGTTATGGGTATTAGAGAGGAGCCTGGCCCAAGCTGTCATCAGGAGGATGCAGTAACTGTTTCTGTTGGTGTTGTCAGCCAGTTTGTAATAGTTTGCTTTGGAAGACAGCTCACTCTTTTATATGTTAAGCTGCAGTACTCCCAAAACAGGCCTGCAGATGTGTAATGGCATTATCACATTGTATTTGCTTTACTTTCATCACACTATGCAGGAAGAAATTTTTCATGGAAATCACGTCAGCCAGGCCCACAAATATTAGTTCTGCTCTGTGAGATTTCTGTAGTTGTATGTAGTTTTAGATTTAGGATGTGCTAGTATAGTGATACTTTTTTACAGGAGTTAGATTTGTCAAAATGGTAGCTGGAGACTTGGGATAATGTGAATATTAACAGAGCAATGCATATGGCTAAAAAGAAGTCAAAATTATAGCAAGGGAGATGATTAGAAGTATTTTAACATTTGCTAGGATACTGCTAATATATTTGATCTTTCATAGAACGTCACTGAATTATAAGGATCTTGCAGTTGCACATTTCTCTGTTGTTGCAACCTCTTTAATCTGCAGTCAACCGGGGAATTTACGGGGGCTACAGTTCTTGAGAGGGCGGCTTTCCAGGACTACAGGACCAGATACCTCTAACAGATAAATTAGCTGCCAGCTTGTGTAAACCTCACATCAATTTAAACAATTGGATTCTTCTTCTCTCTTTCAGGGCCCAAGAGGACCACCTGGACCAGGAGGAAGACAAGGCAACATGGGGTGTCCAGGCAAAAGAGGTTTAAAGGTTAAACAACAATTCTGAAAATACCGTTTCATTGTGATTTAGAATAATCCTTGAATGTTTTTATTACATATTATTCTAACTTTTGCCATCTTTTTTCTCTTCAGGGGTTTCGAGGATTTTCTGGAAAAAAGGTACAGTATGACTCTAGACAGTCTGAGTTTGTGAATGCAGTATTCTTTAGGGCTTTGTCCTGCACTAAATGAAGATTTTGAAAGTTTTGCAGAGATGTCAGTGAGTGTTAAGTCAATGTTACTTTTTTTTAGGCTGCTTTGTAGATGTCTGCTGCAATGCTCAGTATATGGTTGTGCCTAGGGAATATACAAGAAATGAAACTTCAAGCATTAATTCCTGTGTTTAGTTTTTCTTCTGTTTTGTTGTTTTTTGGGTTTTTTTTCTGTTTTTTGTTCGTTTGTTTGTTTTTTTCTTAAATCTTGGTATATGTCACCCTGTTCTTGCTGGAGTTTGTACAGGTGCACTGGTTGTTTATATGAAAAATTCATGCACATTTGTATTATTTCAGGGTGACAATGGGGAAGATGGGAGTGATGGAATTAGAGGAGAAGAGGTACATTATTTTCTTTCTTTTGCTTTCTTGACCTCAGAGTTACTGAGTGATAAAAATGAATTAATATGCCATATCTTGTCTTTAAGGGATCTCCTGGGGCTCCTGGAAAGAAAGGAGAAAAGGGTGACATTGGATATCCGGTAACATTTTGTTATCTTTTATTGTTCAGGGTTTGGATTTAAGAACAATAGCATGGCTATTTCATGAAACTGTCCTTGTGAGAAATATCTTTAATAAACCCTCAAGCACAAGGAGTAGACGTACCACAAAGTTATTTGCACATTTTTTGTTTGAACTCCTATTAGGAGAGTTATTATAGGACTTCCACCATCTGAAGAAGAGCAAACTACTGATGAATAGTCAGTGAGTATTTTTGTAAATAGGGTATATATACCCAGAAAATAATTGCTCTGTAGGATGTTTCTATTTGAAAGAGAATTTGAAGAATAATTAGATCTGTACCTTACAGTCTTCTAGGTGGGCATTTTCTCGTATTTTTTAAGGGATCGAGTAATTTCTGCATATGACTAATTTGTAATTGGCTATGAATAGATATGAGGCCTCCTGCTTCTGTAGTACCTTGGCAGATTCACATACACAAGACGAGGTTTTTTTATTATCTGTGTTTGCCACCGTAAGATAGCTTGTTTTTCATGAAGCATGGGGTAGACCTGTTGCCTTTCCAGTTTCCTTGCAGTCTGAAACAAGGTGTGACTTAGGACTCCAAATGGCAAAAAGAGATACTGCCTTGTGGCAGCTTCAGTAGACAGTTGGAGAATTGACCATTTGTCTTTTTGCTGATGAGACCCCAAATGTAGAATGGCTAACTGACTGAAGCAAAAAACCCAGCCTGGTAGACACTGAACATTTTGGCTTGGTCCATGTAGTAAAAGTGATCCTCAGTGGGAACCAAAGTGATAATTCAGGTCATTGGTTTCACGTGTGGAAAACAATACTTTCAAATAACTGCTTGGTACCTTACTTGCAGAAGAAACTGTCTTACCCTTTTTGCCCTTATACATGTGCCCAAGGAGGCACAGGGCTGATTGCTACTCAGAAGACTCTGGTTATTCACAGATGAGCACCATTACATTCAAAACATGAAATGTACGTTAGCCTTTCAAAGATGTAGTCTACAAATAAAGTTCTGTGATATTTGGAATAATTTCTGTTTTGTTGCAATAAGTATTTTGAATTTATTCTTTAGTTACAAAAAACCAAAAAAACCCCATTAAACAACATGTAGAGCACAGTGCCTGTTTCTATATTGCTTCCTGTCCAAGAATCCCCAGTTTTCTGTTTTTTTGGGAGTGGAATTGGGGAAGAAACTGTGGGTGAGACTATTTAAAAATAAAGGTTGAAAGGTTGGAACTTGGACCTCTCTCTTGGCAATTCCTGCATGAAAGTAGTGCTTCAGATTCTTATTGAGATATGTTCTGCTTTCAGGGAAGTCCAGGGCCAAGAGGACCCCCTGGTGATCGTGGCCAGAAGGGCTTTCGAGGAGATCCTGTATGTTTTTTCAAGTGCATCATTATTTTCTAGATGCAGACTGTCTTTGTGTATGTACTCATAAGACTTTACAGTCTCCTGTGCACCAGGGCAAAACCAAGATGTTCCTCTAGTGTGTTCACATGATATTGCAATGACTACAGCATGCCTAATACATAGGCTTTTTATTAACCCTTCATACAGGTAAATCTCTCTATTGTTTTGCTAAAGAAGAATGTTTACAATTTTTAAGTAGTTAGTACTACCAAATCCTTGATCTGTTCTCTCTAAATGGAACTCTTTCTAATGTTGACAGTAATCATATGCATTGACTAAGGACTGACTTGTTTATTTAACATCTCAGATTTTGTAAGAATAAGCATTCTTACTGGGAGGTGTTTCTTTTTTTCAGGGTAACCCTGGACTGAACAGTGCAATAGTAGGAAAAAGAGGCTTTGCAGGAGAAGAGGGGGAAGAGGTAATTGTTTAGAAATATGTGGAATTTCTGTAAGATATCTGCTTACCAGTTATACAGTTTCCTTCTCCTATCTGCACTATTTTAAATGTATCTTTGCTAAGGATATAGGAATTTATCACTTATCAAATGCGATGCTAACAAAGGTCTGAAAGGTCTTTGAACAGAAATACCACTGAAGAGTGTTGAAGAATTTTCACCAGAAAGTGGGTATCTCTAGGTTTGCTTTATTTACAACTCAGAGTTGGGCCATCACCTTAGTGAGTGGCAGCCAAGTTTTGCAATTGTTACCTTATATATATTCCTATAACAATTACATGATTATGCAATTACACGATTATCAAAGTCCACCTGCATTCCCACTGCATTAACAATTCTTCATTTTTCTGGTCGGTAGACAGTTCTTGATTTCCCATCGGTAAACCCATTCTTTGCGTTCCGTTTCAGTTCCTGTGTATCGGCCACATAGACCCCTTCAATCACTGGTCCGATGCAAGATCATAAAAGTCATTTATTTTCCTCCAAGTTTTACAATGATCTATTTAAAACCGTCTTCAAATTCTAAGAACCAGGCCGCTTAACTTGTATTATGAATGCTTACCCTACCCCTATTCTCATCTAAGGTCTACATCAATTAAAATGTCATAATCAAATGTTCAATTATTCATCTTTCCTTACTACATCTATCTTTATCTACTGATTAACTCAGGTGGTGATTAATCCAGTCATGGGATAGGACTCCAGCCATGGGATAGGACTATACAGGGACAAAATGAGCAGTGTAGCATGGACGTAGATTAATAGAAAACTCTTGTAGTTATACAATTCATGTAATTTATCTTTTTCTAAGTAACTATTCTTAAATACACAATAATGTTCAAAGCCTCAATTAACTATTTCTTAACAAAGAGGAATGAGTACCACTGTCAGCATCAAACCTGCAAGGCAATGACAAACACCTGATCTGATTCCAATGTGCAAATAATTTATATCTTCCAATTTTAAGAGAAGATGTTATGATGGCCACTACATCCCACGGACTCTGGGACCTGGGAACTCCTCCTTACCAAACACTGAAGCCCAGTCAAGTGCACACTAAGACCTAGGAGGTCTCTCTGTCCCAATCCAATGGATGCCGCTACTGCTGCTCCTGTTTGCAGGTTTGGCCAGTAGTGAGGGTTCAGCCTGTATTCCAGAGAGATATATACACACACAGAGGTCACCAGTGCAGTCAGACACACAGACTACCACAGACAGAACACTGCCTTTAGCAGCATCCACAAATAACACTACCAGAACTCACGTGAAACATATGTACAGATAGCAAAGTCCTGTTCTTCCTCTCTGGAGGAGGAACATATGTCCTACCTGTTTAGATTCACAGGCACAACCATATTCACAGATCCCTTGGATATCAGCATAGCTTCCAAATCCGTCTAAGATCCGTGCCTGGACCTTTGGCAAGAGAACTGAGTACTCTCCTTTTCTTCTCCTGAAATGAGTTGCAGGGGAAGCTCAGCTACCTCCAGGGAAGAGCAACAGCCCCACTTGTACTTAGAGTGAAATGAAAACAGATTTTTGTCATCCAGACGAGACACCTGAGAAAATGGTCTGGTGTAAATCCCTCGCTGCTTTCAGGGAGAGTTAAAGGACTGGGTGAGGCTTTTTTCCTGTGATACAACAGTACCAATGCTTGCCTCTTGTGCAATACTTTCCAGCAAGAGTATGCCCTCCCAAGCGGTCTGTGTCATTATCCTCAGTGCAACAAAGGAAGAAAGTGAGGCACAGAACAAGGAAGTAACTTGCCCAATATCAAAGAGCAGGCTAGAAGCAGAGCCAGGGATCTGCCAGCTGTCTAACCCCCAGTGCTCTAACCTGTGCTCTTAACAAGGGCCTGCAGAAATCTTTCTGAGAAGAGCTGTAATGGTATTTGCCAGTTCTCAGATACTACTATAAGCCAGGCCCATTCAGAGATGTGTAGTTGTTTTTGGTGGTCAATGCTATTTACTGAAAGACTTTGACAGAGAATGTTGTTGTGGGGAAGTCCCACAAGACAGTTTTTGACATGCAAAAAACGTGGCATGCAAAAATAGACAAAAGAAGAAATGAGAAATTGCAATGATGCTAAGGAAATTAAATTTTCCATGTACAGGGTGAGAGAGGACCAAAAGGCTCGCGTGGTTCATCAGGAGGCGTAGGCAACCCGGTAAGTTCCTTTAACAGAGGAAGCTTGTACACAGTGAAAATGAAAAATAGTTCTTAACTTGCTTGGGCTTGATTTAGTGGGAGAATGCTTTTTAGCCTCTGCCTTGCGTGCACTTCTGATAACAATATTTAATTTGGTGAGTAGCAATAATCTTATTGTTAAATAAAAATACATTTTCCTAAGCAACATTCAGAATGGCACTGGAGGCCAAAACTGGACTACTGTTTTTGTAAGTATATTTTTTTTGTAAAAAAGCATAAATTTTGCATTTGTTTATCTTTTAGCTGAAGTTTTAATGAAGTAATTGCAACGTTATCCACTTTTAACAGCATTCAGATGATATGTAACTTGGCCTCACAGCCATTTTTTTTTTTTACCTTGTCTTAGGGAATACCAGGGCAAAGGGGACAAGAGGGACCAGAGGTAAGAACTATTCTTTTCTTCTATCTGCCCTTTTCCACAGAGGAGCTTAATCAAGAATTTTGAAAAAGAGAATTCAAAGTAGATGCAACAGGTATGTTTGAGAAACATTTTTTGTAATTGATTGGGAACTTCATCTGGACTTTTGTGTGTATGCTTCATGCTATTATGCTAAAACATTGCAGGAGTATGTTCCAAATATTGCACAGATAAAACTGCAAATTTTAGGTATTTATAACTTGCATGTAACTATAGTTAGATGCATAAAACTTCTTTTCTCCTTTGTTTGTATCAATTTTCAACATTAGGCCCTTGAAAGCAGAAGCTGCTGCTTTTAGTGCTCAGCAAGTCTTTCCTGGTGACTACAGTATTAAATGATTTTTAGTGCCTCGCATATTGTCCACACACAAGATATTATTTCAAGAACATTATCACTGTGTGCTTTCAGGAGTACTGTCTTTGGATTGTTTTTGCTGTGTTGATTACTAGTTCATTCTGGGTCTACAGTGTTCAACATGTTGAAATCAGACTGGTTAGACAGATCCTCTGGAATTTTTCTTGACATCTGTAAATGCAATAAAAATACGTTATCCATAGCAGGAAGATGTAAAGAAAAAAAGACCTTTTTAATACAATAAATCCCAACATGTTACTGTCTGTTAGATCACATGAGAAAACCTTAACAAGACAAAGATTTGTTGTCATTTGAAAACAGGGCAATCGTGGACAGCCTGGTCAGTATGGCTTGCAAGGAAAACAAGGATACAAAGGACCTCAGGTAAACATTATTATTATTCACAAAAGGAAAAAACCCAACACTAATGGTTTGTGTGTGTTAACTGAACTCTTTTGTGCCCTTTGTTTTTTAGGGACAAAAAGGCATTAATGGTCAAAAAGGACAGAAAGGGAGACCAGGACCTAAGGGTCCTCCAGTAAGTAATATGCTGAAAGCATGCCATGTTGTTTAATTGTAAGGTACTGGATGTGTAACCAAATGAGGATTGTGATTTGAATGTTTTTTCATTACATTGATTTTTCAAGTTTCTTTTCCATACATGGTATTGACCAGAAAAGGAGATAGATATTGCTAAGAGACAAAAGCAATAAAAAAATTCCATAAAACTTAATTATTACTGATAAAATACTAGCTTTCTAATAATGCCACCTTCCTAGCAATAAAGGAGAAGAAAGTGATAGTGTAAGGCACTTCTCTTGCATCAATATTTTTTCCCAGCTGTGATAAATTCTGCAATTATACCTATTTTTGTAGTTATCTACAAAAAGCTATTAACAAAGGACTTGACAGTTTTATTATAGTGAGCTAAGACAGAAAAAAAGATAAAAGGTCACAGATTTGGTCATGCAGAAACTGTAAAGTATCAATTAATGTGCTTAATCTAACAATTATCATAATTTTAGTTCATACGAATTCTAGTTCTTTCATTAGCGAAAATCTGTCTTAGACAGGTTTTCTGCCTTTGCTCCTTACTCTCCTTTCTGGGTGTAAATCTTGTTCCAAGTACTGCAGCACAGTTGTGTTTTTTCTTTTTTTTTTTGTAAGGGCTTGCGTTCAAGAGCAGTGATGGTATGGATGTTTCGTTATGAGTGTATTAACCTTTTTGCTGTCCATGCTCTGACTTCCTACAACCTCCTGTGCATTGCCAACCAATCTGTATAATTGCAGTTGAATACTTTAATCCAAAAGCAAAGTAAACAGACTGATTTTCACAATCCAGTGGAATAATTTGCCCAGACAGGCTAAAAGTTGGTGGTTAAACACATTAAGTGATATGTATGAACTAATACCTCTCAAGTGTGTCTTCCCGTAAACCCTCTTACTGGCTTCCTGGTGACAGGCTTCCCAGTAACACCCAAATCCTCACTTACTTCTTTCTCTGAAACTGCCATTCTCTGTTCTGTCAGCTGCCAAACATTTGCCACCTCCCACACAGCTGTGTGTTTTCATGAGCTCCCTTCCCTTGTACTTCGGACATTTTTAGGGGGATATGGAGGAAGAGAAATATAGCTGCTGCCTTTTGTACTGAGCCGATCAATGGTCATGAAACCAGCTCGACCTCCTGATTTCTGGTCTGATTACCCTTGCTCTGAACTCACTGGCAGGGCTACTGGGTGGAAAGCAGGCGAGAGGTGAAGGATGTTACTCTCTGCAGGCATTTTTTCACCCAGCTCATTTGTTCAGTGTAGCCCCCCCCCCCAGAAATTTTCCCCTTTCCTGATCAGTAGCTGTCTGGTACGCCAAGGAGACGATGCTGAGGTCCTACCTGTGGCAGCCTTCCCAGATCTCCCTCTGTCCCTCACTTTGGTATTTCCTGTTGTCCTTTTGAAAGTAAATACTGGCAGGATTCAAGCAAATTGTTGCTTCTCAGTAAAAAAGAGTGAAAATACTAGTTGCTCTATATGAGGCAGTACAAGCTAAATTGCTTATATGGCTCCAATTTGTTGGAATGCCAGTTGATTAGTGGCTTATAGGAGATGAGCCTTGTTTTCATTGTAACATTGTTCCCTGAGACTTTGGTGTTGAAAACATAATTACATATATCAAAGGGAAGGGTACTCTCTAATATCTCTGTGCTTTCTACAAAATTAACACCTGATTTTTTTAGAACCTCATCCTGTAGAATTTGAAGTTACATTTTAGCTGGGGACAGCCTTGGTGCTGCAAAGTCATGGTCTCCGTAAACCTTTTTTAGAATCAAATTTAACACACTGGGACTATCGTGATCCACCCTGCTTCTGATGTCACCACGAACTTTGCAACAGATTATTTTTGAACTGTAAGTGTCATGTAGATCACTCACATATGTCCTTTTTGCTATTCTGGTGCCAAATTCCAAGATTGTTATGGAAAAGCAAAACTGTTTTCACTTGGTTTTTTTCAGAGGCCACTCAACGTGCAAGTCTAGATAATATTTTTTCTGTTGTGTGCTTATCCATAAAAATGCTCTCTTTTTGTCTTGAGAACAAGAATCTTAAAGCAATATTTTCTGCAGGCATGGAATGCTTGCTGTTATTTTGGAAAGACATCTTGAATGCTTCCTTGATGTGACAGCAAATTAATTTTCTATATGCAGTCTTATTTAAAGATACATTTCCCAGCAAACAATTTCCCATGAGAACCAACTGCTTATCTTTATCTTCCTCTGAAGCCTGAGGAGGCTTCAGTTTGACCTATGAAGCATGTCTCTCGATTGAATTTCACTTATTTTTGTCAGTTCTGTCCATAAGGTGTCCAGTTTTCTCACTGTCTTCAGTGTTTTGCCACCTGTTCTAGGCATTTTGATTGAACATGCTGTGTAGATGTTAATGTTGTGTTTATTTGCAAGCGTGGTGTTCAGTGACCAAAACGGGAATTGATTTCCTGTCTTCCAATTAGCACTCAAATTGTCATGCTGTGTGAGGTGGGTCACAGCCACCAACGAGTGACTAGGAATCATGTTTGACCATTTTTTTTTCCTTGCCCAGTATTTGAAAACCTTTTCTTAAAGAAATCTTGTATCAGAATATTTTTATACAAGATGTTGTGTGTTGGCATATGACACCCAGGACTGCTATTGCGTTCTTAATAATGTCCCTAGCGACTCCTCTGTTCCCCCTAGCAGAAGTGCCATTATTCTAGGAAGTGGAGTCACACCCTGTTAGAAAAAACATCGGAGATCCAAATAGTCCTGGGCTGATTTGCAGCAGAGGAAGGAGAGGCAGAAGCAGAGAGCCAGGGGTAGACTTTCCCAGGAACACAGAGCAGGTCACAGAACCACTTTAAGAGCAAAGGTCAAATTGCTTAATCCATTAGACTTTGTTTTGTCCCACTTTCTTTCCTGCTGTAGTTCACCACAAGGAAACTGCCTCTTGTTCTGGTAATATCATTTTTCCCCAGGAATGAATGCCATGTGATTACGCAGTTCCTTATATCTACAAAGCTCTTTGTTGTCAATAATACTTCTGTTATCTGACTGTATCAACTTACTTTTGTTTGGAAATAAGCTATTCAATTTCCTTATACTCTAAAATAGTCCATGCTAGGTACACTGTCATTTGAAGCATTTCAGTTGAAAATATAATCCTGTATTAGAGAAAGACATTTTATTCTTCTGTTTTCATGGCATTATTATCTGGAATTATTCTAGTCTGTGGTCATTTAATCTTTTCACTCAAGTTAACTGTTCCAGTTTTCATTTCTGTATCACATATTATGTGATATGCTGGTCTGGGCACTGGAGAAAGCATTGCTCTTTCTGATGTCCCTTCCTCTAACAACTCAGTGATCTGCAAGGTATAGAGAATTTTTAATATTTCTACTCAGTGTTTTAGCATACAAATATTTAATTCACACCAGATAGAAATCTCCATGTGTCTGTCCTGTATAGACAAAAATGTGCTTGTCACTGCACCCTTGTAAAGAGAACCCAGAAGAGTACTTTTCCTCTTCATTACCCTATAATGAAACTTGTTCATTTAAAAAGATGCTAAAGAAATGGAGAGGGCTCTGTCTTCCTGTCTGTACATTTTCTACACCTGTTCAAACAAATGAAAAAATGCATGTGCTTCTTTAGAAACGCATTAGTTTTGGTCTTTGAGGTCTGTTACATACAAAGGCCTGTGGTCACATTCAGTAACAGAAGCCATTAATCACAGCTTCTGGAAGCCAGCTGTGAAGGGCTGGGAGGGTAGTTCTGCCTTTGCTTTGATGTACCATCCAAATCCCACATCTGTTGATTTTCTTCAGAAAAATATTTGGAATAGTGTGGCTTTCTTTAAGATAGCGTGGCAGCTGCTCTTTGGCTACAAATATGAGGCCAATATGCTAATCTGGCTTGCTCAAGTTAAGTTTTATTTACGTTGGCTGACTAATCCCTGCCAAATGCCTGGAGGAAAGCATTTAGTTGGTACTATATGAGTTGGTTATTGTCATTCTGCAGCCAGATATTTCAGAGACAGGATACTAAAGGATGTGGGAAAGTTTGGTTAAGCCAAACTCTTGTTATATCAAAAATACCTACATTGGATTAAAGTCCTGGAGAAAACAGGATCATGTTCTCTGACCCACTTTCAAGACAAATTCTATCAATAACCTTAATTTTAACTTACAAGTAACAGAACAGCACCTACAGTTTTCTTCTGTTTCCTCCTTCTTAGTCATTCTGTCCAACTGTGGATTGCAGATGAATCCCAGAATCAAACAGCAAGCTTGAAGTGGAGGCAGAAGCTGATCTTATCAATGCATCCTCTTGTGTGTTATCTGGAAGATCAACCTTTTTCCTGGAGCCTTGAGGGCTCCTTTCTAGGGCAGGGCTTTAAAGAGGTGTAGGTAGTGGTTATGCAGCCTACAAATTTTATGGCATTAGTCAATTTTTCTAAAACATAAGTCCAACCTGAGAAAGACTCTGTGTGTTTTCTCTGTTTTCTTAATTTACATCATAGTATTTGTCTCCTTTTGTTTATTTCAGAATGAACCAGGACCTGTGGGTCTGGCAGGGTCTCCCGGAGCTCCTGGGAAAACAGGAATTAAAGTAAGGTTCCCTTAGTTAAATTGCTGTATCAATTTTCATTCAATTCCCTCCCTTAATGTTGTTTAAAAATGTTTAAAAATGGCTTGCGTATTCTGTTCTCGGAATCTACATCTGGAACTCTTTCTCAGGCAAAGGTCCAGGAGATGTTTGCAGGATCAGTCTCTTGATCTGAGTAGCAATTATGTGTTGAAGTTTAAATAAGGTTTATCATGTTTCTTTTTAGGTTGCAGTTTGTATGGTACTTAAATCGCTTTGGAAAAAAACCAAGCAAGCACAGCCAGCACAGTATGCATGTTAGTAATGGCTCTGGCCACAGTTGCACAGAGCTTTTCAAGAGTATAAGCTTTTTAGATCTGGACTTTCTCTTACTTGAAAAGCCTCTTTCTGCCAAAGTGTGGACTAGAAAGTTCAGGGAAGCAGAGTTTTAAATTAATTCTGTTTCATCTATTAAACCTTTAGATATAACTTTTACCCTCTGGATAATTTGTTAATTCTGTAAATTGATAACCTGTTCGTAAGCACTTTATAAGACTGGTATCATTTGCATGATAAACCATGTTGTGTTGTGCAGTTCTTCCATTAAGACCTAACAGTTCATGTTTATTTGATGTACTCTTCGCAGAAGAAATTGTAAGCACTGTGCCAGTCTAAAATAGCTGTTAAGGGGGGTGGGGGAAAGCTTCACATAATCAGAGGTCAGAAGAAGTGATTCCAATAAAAGTTCCAATATAGAGTTTCAGTGTTCCCTTTTAACTCAAACTTTCAGAATCATGATAAGCCGAGAATCCAGAAGACAAATGCCTGACAAAATTAAGAGTAACAGTCTTAATGGTGAAAGTTTATGTCCTGGTTTCAGCTGGGATAGAGTTAATTTTCTTCCTGATAGCCGGTATGGGGCTGTGTTTTGGGTTTAGGTTGAGAACAATGTCGATGATACACTGATGTTTTGGTTCTTGCTAAGTACTTGCTAAGTGGCGCTCACACTGGTCAAGGACTTTTCAGCTTCCCATGCTCTGCCAGGGGCACGGGAGGCTGGGAGGGGGCACAGCGGGGCAGCTGACTCAGACTGGGCGGGGGGCTATTCCATACCACGTGACGTCATGCTCAGTATATAAGCAGGGGAGTTGGCCGGGGAGGGGTCGATCGCTGCTTGGGGGACGTGCTGGGCATCGGTCGGCGGGTGGCGAGCAATTGTACAGTGTACCGCTTGCTTTGTATTACTATCGTACTATTATTATTTGTTGTTATTATTATTATTGTTATTATTACTATTACTACTGTTCTATTTTTATTTTACTTTAGTTATTAAACTGTTTTTATCTCAACCCATGAGTTTTCCCCTTTTGCCCTTCCGATCCTCTCCCCCCTCCCACCGGTGGGGGGGGTGAGCGAGCGGCTGCGTGGTGCTTAGTTGCTGGCTGGGGTTAAACCACGACAGTTTAAGATATTTGAAATGCTTTATTTATGCATTTTAGGATGTGTAGGATATCTCAAGAGTAATTAATCATAATTTTCTTAGGCATAAATTCAGGTGTCTCAGGATATACACAAAACTTCTTTTTGGTGAGATCACTCAGTCTAGCATTTGCACATCTAAATAAAGGAGAAATGCAAAGTGGCTTTTAACATAAAAGTTGGGTTTAAGGTACTTTTTTGCCTGCAATCCTGAGACTGCTTATCTGATTTTATAAATCGTAAGAAAGTAGCTTGAAGGTAATAGTGGGTTTGTATCTTCTTTCAGATTAGTCAAATTCCTTCGTATTTGTGGATGAGTGTGTGAGGTTTGTCAACTGGTATAGTCAGATAGTTATTCCACAGGATGAAGGAAATTCTTCCATACCTTTTGAAAGTGGACTGGGAGACTGTAAGATGACTTTCTTGAGCCAGTGATTTTACCCCTTTAATACTCATAATTTCTCATCCTTTAATAGAGGCTGTTTGACCTGACACTAGAAATGTTTTCTTCTTTGATTTGGAAATCATATATTCTTTGAAAAAACTAGTCTGCCCACATTATGAAAATCTTCCTTTCAGTCTGTATTTAGAGAGCTGAAGAAGGACCTTCAATACAATATTTCAGATTTCCTTTGCAGAACCTCATTTTGAAATTCACAGTATCCCTTTAACCAAGCATGACTCAAATGAGTATGGGAATGGTTTACTTAATTGTTTTTTTTAATAGGGACAACCTGGTGATCTAGGACCAAAAGGAAGAAGAGGTCCATATGGTATGCATGGAAGGCAGGTTTGTACTTTTATTTTTATCCCTATGCTGCTTTTTTTGTCTACACTAGACCTAAAGCAGGAGACCTGTCCTGTCCTAAAAGACATGTAACTCAAGAAGAATTTCAGTTTGGTCAGTTAAGACCTCATATTAAGTGTAATAACAGAGAGAATATAGATTTTTTTTTTTCTTTCAGAATAACTGAGAGAATATAAATTTTAAACTACTTTTTGCTCTGAGTCTCCTAACAGTTATATTAGAGTTATTCTGAATGAATACAGGTGTGAATTGCAAGTGCAGATGTGACCCCAAACCTTTGGTACATTCTACTGTAATATTACAATATTTCTATTAATAGTATTGGGAAGAAATATCATTTGAGTTAGTAAACAGAGAATGACGAGGTGCTTTAGGTTTTGAGTTTGAAACTTTCTGTCCCTGATATTTTGGAATATGGTTCTAATTGTGCTGGTTGTGAAGAGAGCATAAACAAGAGTGATCGGTTTCTAGTAGTAGTATAAAAATGCAGTTTCTTTTGGGGCTAGATTTTCTAAAGATTTGCTTTGAGGTGCAGTTAGAGACAATGCAGTAGTATTTTCAGAGTAATCAATGATTGCAGGAGGTTTTTTTTTTTTGTGCACTTGGCTTTCTCCTCTATGTAGAATACCTTCCCTTCTGTTAGACTGGGTCAGCTTTGGAGACAATGTTGTACATATTCCCACCATCCCTCCTGTCTTTGCGGGTCAAGCCAGGACCAACTTCCACCTTTGTGTTTACTTTTAAGATCTTACTTCGCATGGACTGCAGAGATTTTGCTTCTCTTTGGACCGGTTCAGGGGCACGGTGTGCATATGTATGAGGTGAAATGGAGTAGAAGTCATCTTGCTCCTCCCCAATATATTGCAGTTCTTTACATCAGACTTCCTGTGATTCTGTACTCAGAGGCACTTAAGTTAACACCTGGTCAGTAAAATAAGGTGCAGATAGATGCAAGAAGAGTACAAATGCAAATATTTAAATAAAAATGGTCTGTTTACAGGGAGAAGATGGTGCTTTTGCATATGGCCTACCTGGAGAAAAAGGAGTAAAGGTAAAACTGAATGAGGAAGCATAAGGAAATTACTATTTTCTCCATTATTTTAGAAGTAATTTCCAATAAGAGGGAAAGCTAGGGGAAATGCAAACAACAGGCACCATTTATAGCTATTTGAATTTCATCCCCAGGCATATGGGATAGAACTCTAACCTACACAACTACTGATTTTGTTTCTAATTATCACTCACTATGATTAATTCACTGACTGTTCTATGTGAGCACATACCTAAGACCAAACAATGAGTTGCTAAAATCAGTGTGGTTCACAGTGAGTTCTGCACCCTTAACCTTGGACTGTAAGGTCCCTGTGGGCAAGAACCATCATCAGTCATGTCGATGAAGCTAGTTCATATTGTGATTCTAGAATGTATTTCTGGTAGTGGTTGTAGGATGCAGGAGGATTCAGTAGATTTTTAGATAAATCTTGATGCTTTCAGAAGCAGGATTATATGATGTTTTGGCAGAAACACCATGCAAATCGCATAGCAATTTTCCTTGTAGTTTTACATGCCTACAATGTATAAGAGCTGGTGGCTGCAAAAATGTCTTTTATCCAGAATATGTCTAAAGGAGCCATTAAGCTCCTTTATGTAAACAACTGAAACACAGGTAATGCTATTCAGAAAGTCATTAGCAAGGTCCTGGTGAGAAGTGAGCAATGTGGCCTTGGCAGTTTCCTTGGGAAGAGCCAGAGTCTGTGGCAATTGTTGGTGAAATTGTGAGCAAGGAATGTGCAGGAAGGAGAAGATAAGCTGGAGATGCTCATCCCACACACTGACAGAAGTATTATTGGCTTGGTCCTGAAATACTAGAGAGAGATTTTGGATCTAGCAATGGCTAGCTGAGCCACGAGCCTGTCCCTTGAATTCAAAAAAGTAAGAGTTTTTATCATCCTTAAATATTGCTCGTATGGCGCATTGTGTCCCTACAAGACAATGTCTCCTGGCCAACACCAAGCTCTTGCTAGTATGTTTTTTGGAAATGAAAAATACAGCTTGGCATATCACCACTAACAAATACCAACCTCTGCCCTACATCTGATTTCTAGAAACATACTTCAAGAATTTTTGTGTACTAAGATTGGTCCCCTTTAGCCGCTAGTGTAATGACAATTTCAGTCTTTATTCACGACTGGGACAAGCTAAAGCTGTAAGTAGATCTTCATTGGCAGTATTTTATATATATATGTGTGTGTGTGTATCTTTCCATATATTTTACATATGCAGTATATATATTATACATCTAATGTAAGTATTCATACATATACATAAAAACCAGCATATTACTTTCAAATACCAGTTAAAAAACAACACTGGGATGACACTGTGAATTTCATTATCTCTGCTCTCTATGTTATAGGGAAATAAAGGAATTCCTGGAGATTTTGGACAAAAGGTACATTTTTTTTTTTTACTTCAACAGTTCTCTGGCTTTCATGTATGTTAGCTTAAATAATCTGTTCTTTACTTCATTGTGGTTATACATGTGTAATTCAGATGTAGCTCATAGAATTATGTTGTTCAAAAAATGGCAGATACTATTGCCAATATTTCTTTTTAAAAATGAGAATCGTTTTTGTAGATAACTTTCTGTACATTGAGTGAATTTTCCTGGCATTTTGTGAAAAGAAGTGGGATTCAGTTTTGTTAAAGGAGCAGGAGGGGTAACCTGTGTAAGTAGTAAAAGACCAAAAGTTTTCATCTGCCATTCTCCCCTCTCCAGCCAGTGAGCACTAAATAAAAACGGAGCAGGTGTTTTGCTGTGTTTTGCTGGGAAGAACAGTCTGATGCTGGCTGCTATAAAATGAAGTAACTTTCACAAAGATATGGAAAGGGAAGGCCCAAGTGTCCTGAATGAGCCCTAACTTTGAGGGAAAGAGCCTATATTGAAATGGTTTTTGGAAAGCCCACCTATTGTTTGCCTTTGTCCCTCTTATAGTCTGCTCAGTAAAGTTGCTCCGTGTGCAGTCTTTTCAGCAAGGTTTGAATTTATTGCATCACTTTAATTGTTTAAGCAAAGATAATGTTTGTAGGCAGAGGTTTCTTCTGACCTCCAAGGATCCAGAGGCTGCCACACAAGTTGGGACTAGCAGTGTTTTTTCGTACTCCTGAAGCTTCAGACCAACTTGCTTATAGACAGGAACTTTGGGAAAACAGCTTCTGCCTTCCCTACAGTAAAAGTAGATGGACATAGGAGGTCTTGCTCTGCTACATTGTATGACCATGTCAGAGTGAATTCATTCAGGCTAGCTCTGTGCTACTAATATATGGACAAAGGAGAAAAGGAATTTTGGAGAGAAATAAATTGGAAATTTATCAGCAGAAGTCCTGACCTTCCTTTACTTTCAAGTGCCTAATTTTGCAAGTCCAACAGTCTGTTGACATCATGGTTTAGAAGGCAAGAGTTTAAAAAAGAGATCTAAACTACAGAAACAATAATTTTCCTAACATAAAAAAATAGTTGGTAATTTATAAAGTAAGATAAGAAGCTAGCTTGTTGCGCATTTCTAATTCATTCTGGCAGTCTTTATTTAATAAGCTTGTGTTTGATATATGCCAACCATTAATACCCCTATGGGCTTGTTATGAATTTTAGGTTTCTTGTATTGAAATGCCAAAATACATTTAGCTGGGAAAAAAATCTTTTGTCCCTCCACTGTTTTGCAAAACAAAAGTGGTGTTTATAGAAGTTTTTGATAGGACCTCTTTTCCTAATAGGAAATCTATGATTACTCAAAAAATTACAAGTGGAGGATTTCCTTCAGTTAATTTATTAAGTAATACAATAATGACAACTGAGTGAAACAATAGATTTCTATCCCATGGAAAAACGCAATGCTGCTTTTTTCCTTTTTTTTTTTTTTTTTTTTTGTTCCCAACTCAGGATCACAAATTTAAAAAACAGCCTTTCCAGAAAGATTGAAACCTTTTTTCAAGCTGAATCTGAAGTATAGAGCCTCAACCACTTCTAAAAACAATGAAAATGCTGGATGATCAGATTGCATAAACAGGACTGAGCTGTGAAGTTGGTATTACACATTAGACTTCAGCTAATAAGGCTGTTTAACATCTGTACTCTCTGTGGATGCAGAGCTATGGCCACAGCAAAAGCAGTCTCATTCTGCTGAACATCATGGCTTGGGGACAATGTGGGCAAGTTGTGTGCCAGATCTGACCCAAACCTTCCTGGTAAATGGCCATTTGTGTATGGAGTAAAGAAGAGTAAGGAGTGCCTCATGTTCTGACAGTTTGGTGACTGATTTACATTCCCCCATAGATGTAGAAAATCTGACAGGGGCTTGCTCTTGTTGATATTGCTGGACATTTTCAATGTTCTGTGCACAGAAATTGCTGGTTAATATTTTCTCCAATATTTTTACTTGCATAGTAATTAGGGAGCGATTAGGCATTTTGTTAAATAAATTGAACTGCCAGCTCTTCACTGTTCTCATGGGAAATTAGTGTGTGCTTTAGTAAACAAGTAGATAAATCACGTTTTGGAAGCAGCACACTTCTGCCATAGAACGTGTTATTTGGAGAGAATACACTGCAGTCAATGGTATCGTTTTGACAGATTAGAGGGAGAAGTGCTTTCAGTTGTGTGAAATAAGATGTTGCATATCTTTTGTTATTGTAGGATACTTCATTAAAGTAACAGCTGCATCTCATTTTCTTTTTCCCTGGTAAAAAGTCATTGGCTGGTCATTGTGTAGGTTTGAGTTGGTTTTTTTACATGAATCCATGACTGATTTTTTGTGTGCAATCTTTCATATCCCTGTGTTTCAGTGGGAAAATGATGTCGTAATTTCTTGAGAAGTTTGTATTTTTATCAGGAGAGCCAGTTTTCACATTCTAATTACATTTTTTTTCCAATTAACTAGGGTGAAGCCGGGGACAAGGGAATTGCAGGAAAGCCTGGACTAAAAGGATATAGAGGCAGAATGGCAAGTACCTTATCATTGTTGTTCTTTAATGGACTTTTTAAAATAGGCTTCCCCTTGATGTGCTGATTGCACACTTGTATTAATTTTTAGATGTTATGTCTGTAATTTTCAAAGGCTGCTAATGCTGGCCATGCTCTGTCCCTGTGTGTGTCACACTAAACAGAAGCAATGAGCATTTCTGAATGTACTACCTGCTGTTCCAGTTCACTTTCCTTTTGTGCCTTTTAGATAAAAAAAATGCTGTAGAAGAAATTTGCTGGTTTAAGAGCAGCGTGATGATCCCATTTATTCCCCATTAACTTCTTTGTCCTGATTTTTCTGGATTCTTGTGTGTTTCTTTCTTCCTTTTCCCCCCAAGCTTTTCCACGGCTGAATATTAACTTCAGATCTCCTCTGCTGTGACAGAGGGTAAGGAGGGCTGACTGCTCCCAAGAGAAGGGAGAGCTGGGAGCTGCGGGTGGTAACAAACCAGGAAGAGTTCAGTCCCGCTGAACTGTTTTTATTCAGCACTGCTTTTCCAAAAAAGGCCAGGAATTAAACAAGGCTCTTGCTACCAAAAGCAAAGATGTGCATGTGCTAATTTTATTTTGAGGATTGTATTTCTAAATGGACTTTGAACATATTGGATGAATAATACACTTAACAAAAATGAGCTCAAGTACTAGAAGATTGGTGCTTTGATGCTATCCAGGTTGTTTATCTCGTAAAAGTGAAAATGATGTCAGACCTGATGCTCTTCTTTCTTACTCCTCGTTTACGCTTAAGTCAGTGCAGCTTAAGCATGTAGCAAATAAAGGAAGAAGGAAGGAAATCTGTTGATTTCCAATAGAAAATGTAAATTTTTTGTCACCTGTGTATGTTCTTCGAATACCACATATGTAACGTGCTTCTATTCATAGGGTATTCCAGGACCTGCTGGTCTGAAAGGCAGTCCAGGAGACAGGGGATCTCCAGGACGCAGGGTAAGACTTAGACTCCATATATTTTGCTGGTACTGGAAAATGCATTTGTTCTTTTTAGTTTTGAAGGGAAACTAAGGAATGAAACAAACCATTTTCTTCCTCTTATGGTGGTCTGGAGTGGTAATATGTGCAGTGTTCTGATGGTTCTGATGACTGCCATTGATGTGTTGTGCATATATTGTAAATTGCATGATTGTATTACACTGTGAACTTCAATATTTTATTAAATAAAAAAGATTGTGAATTCATCTGTATGTAAGCACAAATCAGGTAGTTCTGAATGCAAATGGCTAATTGTATACCTATAAATGTAATTTTCATAAGTCGTCATCTAAAGGCCTAGCTTGTGCATGTTTGAAAAGTGTACCTGACTTGTACTTTGAGCCTCTCCTTTTAACTAATGCAAAGGAGAATGCTTGCTGTATTTTTTGGGCTGTCACTAGCACAGTAAATCTTGCAATTATGTGTTTCTAACAGACAGTTTAGAAGTACCATTGTGGGAGTTCAGTGGTGTGTATCTTAAGTCTCAAATGAAAGAGGCTCACTTTAGAAATATTTATTTCCTCTTCAACTTTAGGCTTTGCAAATTCAATACGGTATAAAAGAGAGATAGGGTTTGTTTTTCTCTCATTAATTGTTACCGCTGCTAAGAAGTCTGCAGCTCACGCTAAGCTGATAGTTTCTCTGTACATCTTTGTCAGATATGAAATGATATACTGTGAACTTCTTAGAGCTTCAAAAGAGGACCATAGCTGAAATGAGTTGCAGCAGCCATGTACAAAAATTCCTCAAAGTACTAAAGGTCTGTCCTAGCAAACAAAAATACTGATCTTTCCTCACCCTTACTGCAATAAAAATGTACACAGGTAACAGGTAGTAGAAACCCTCAGTTCTACTGTAGACTTTCAATATCCCCAAATCCTGGTAGACATTAAATAAAATATATAAAAATGTGTAATGCAATCAGCCGTTGACTGATTAGTAAAATATCTGAGCCCTTACGTGAGATGAAGATAACATTACTGTAATTTTTTTTTTCTTTTTTTTCTTTTTAGGGGCCTAAAGGACTGAATGGAGAAGCCCCATTTTCTGTACGTAGCTCTAGCACACTTCGTGTTACAACCACACACAGTGCACCATCTCATTGGGTAGTCATGTGCTCATGGTTGTCTTTTTTGTTCTTGTCCACAGCCATGTGAACTCATTGACTACATCCGCAAACACAGCCGTAAGCATTCAATCTTGTTTTGATATTGTAAGCCCGAGTATCAACACTTGCTTTCTTCCCTGTCTTGTTAATACTACATCAGCTCTGCGTCCAGCGTGCCTGTGAATTTATGGTCTTAGCAGGCAGGCAGGTGCTTGAAAAATGAAGTTAGGGCTCAGAATGCAAAACTTGTTTTTTGGTTGCTTAGAATAATTTCTATTGCGAAAGTTACTGTAATGTAATTTCTTAGAAATGTTACATGTCTTGGTATCCAGTGGTTCCAGTTACCACGAAGTAAGTTTGCATTATTTTTTCCTCTGCTATCTATCCTAATTCCTTAGAAAGTGACCCTGCCAAATAGTGGGAGTTTCTCCAACTAAGGGTATATTTCTGTCTCTAAACTCTGGTGGAAACCCCTCAAGGAAAATATTTGGTCTAGAGCAGGGCCAGGTCCTGCTTGTCCTTTTACTCCATTCTCCAGTAAAACCAAAGAGAGTTTTGCAAGCACACACAGCAGTGGAAGGCAATAATGCATGCATCATAAGCCACTGAAAGTCTTAAAACCTGTAGAACTATGGAAACTATGGATGTTCCACCAGTGATTTCAGCTTTTATTTTTAAAACTCTTCTGATGCAAAATTTTTGAATTGAATTTTCTCTTTCTCTTTCTTTAGCTTGCTGGGATGGTGAGTACTGCCTACTCCTATGTTACTGTTAGCAGACAGACAGAATGGTGGTGTCCGTTTGTCCAACTGACCTGGCAGAGATCTCATAAGCTGTGAACGACTTTGCCTTTGTACTATTAGGCTCCACTCAACCAAACATTCTGAGCTGTGTGTTCCCTTCACAGGGGTTAAATCCTACCTGGAGAGTCAGATGTTTACTGAACGGGAGCTTTAGTTTGTTATTGCATGGGCGGGATGGGATAGATCCCCTTTTAATTTAGCTTTCTAAAATGCAACTGATTACTCACCAGATGCTGCTTCTGCAGTTTGTTTCTCTCCACTAATGACTCAGTGCAACTAAACATGTCACTGTTCATAGCCGTGGTAGATGTTCTCAATTAAAACCACCAGATATGATCTGGCCATCACGAGCTCAGTTTCAAATATCACATCTCTGTGATTGGCCATACTGAGCCTAAGCGAACTAGAGCTTCCCAGTTTCTATATGCTCTAAGGTATGCACCCTGTAACACAGACATTTCTCCTACTATGCATACGAGCTCTTGCCATCTACCTAAGTTCTCCTCCCGTTCTGCAGGTGGAGCAGCATGGCATAGAAATGCTAAGCCTGGGAAGCCTGTGGCGAGCAGAGAGTTAAAGTCTCTCAAGTCCTAGAACAGATCTGCTGAGCCATCTAGCACATCTGCTTGCTTCTTCCTCCAAAAAGAAATGTTATTTACTTGTCTTACTTATTTACTTACCTTCTGGGTTTTGACATTTTCAACATTATCCTATCCCCTTACATTGCTGTTCTGTGAAACTTCTTCTCAAAAGCTCAGATTTGTTTACTTGTGATAAATTTCCCCTCCATATGCTTGACTGCTATGAGCTTCAAAATCAAGGCATACCCTTTTTGTTTAATGCCAAGAGTGGTGATTATCGTAACCACTACTGCATGTATGACCCTCATTTCCATTCCCTGAAGAGCAGGTGTGATACTAAGCACTGGAAGATTCTCCCCGCAGTAACGTGACGCTTGACGTATTTGTCCCTGGTTTATACCCAGCGCATGTGCTGGCATGTATTTGAACTGTAAAAGAGCACTTAAAACTCGATGCAGTTCCTTCAAACCTCTGTATCACAGATTTCTACTTGCACTAAAGGTTCACAGGCCACCTTAGTGACTTGTATCATTTTCATATCAGCAGTATTTCATTTAACCCCATTGGTAAGAGTATTGTTGGCAATACCAAAATAGCATGAGTTCCTCCTTTGTAATTTTCCCCGATTATCTGTGTGGTGGTGTTCAGTTCCTGTGCATGTTTTTTTGGTTGTTGTTTCTTTCTACTTGTCCCTGAGAGAGAGCGCTAGTGTTATCCTTCTCTGACCCTTCGTAATTCTAATTATCTTGCAGCTTCAGCACTGCAGATTAATTTTCTTCCTTGTCCCTTCTCTGACCTTCTTTTCTCTTCCTAACTTCACTCCCACCAGTTCCTCCACTGCTTTGCACCGAGTTGCCAAATAATTTCATCACACCTATTAATTTAAAACTTTCTCCTCTTTATTTGTTCTGATTTCAATACTGCTCTCCTTTGTTTTGCTTTGGTTTTTTTCTTCCTCACTATCCTCTTCCCACTACGGCTCAACGTCCCTCAGTACTTGGTGTGTTCCATGCCCAAATGCTTCTGATACCAGTTATGTATAGGAAATGATAATGGAATTTTTGTCCTACGCTGAATTTGGCTGGAATAGTGAGTCGGTAATCTCCTCCTTTCATGAGTGCTAGGTAAATGCTCTTGTTATTACTGTAGTTATGCTACCTGCTGTAGCCTGTGGTTTTTAAATTACATTTTTCTTCATGCTGCAGCAGATTATTTTCTTCAACACAGTTGCTGCTTGTAGATGTAATATCGTGGCTGGAGTAATTACAAGATGACATGCTGTTCTCCTCCAGAAGTGTCACCGTGCATTATCAAATCTTAACAGTCCTCCTAAGAATAATGTAGTCATAATAGCATCAAATCAGTACCTGAGCCGCACGGCAGTACCTGAGCTAGCGTAGGCCCACACTGTGCCCAAGAGGGGCTTTAAAAGGGAATATTGTGTGCTGGAAATACAGGATACTTCGATGCAACCCAATGCAGGCTGTTGCAAGCTCGCTCGGAGGTCGGTAGTGTCGGTTCTGCCTCCGCAGGCACACCCAGCAAGGGGGGCACAGACTGCAGCAGACTTGAATCCCACTGGTGCAGAGTGCAGGGGAATGTGGAGCCTGTCAGAATTTGGACAAAACCCAAGATCATTTCTACTCCTGGCCCTGTTGTCCTGCTTGGTGATGCTGGAGAAGCCACTTTTACTCTCTGTGCTGCAGCTTCTTCATCTGTAGAATAGTGCTAATACAATTCAGCACTGTTTGTCAAATATCTTTGTAAAACCTCTTCATAAGAATGAGCAATTTGTACTCTTCTATGCCTCACTTCAGTATAAGTTGGGCAGATGTAATACACAGCTTCTACCTAACTGATATTTTAATTCGATAAAGACATCAAACAGTCCTTGGTTTTCACAATCAAACACCGTATTTTTCAAATGAAATGGAGATGATCTTCCATTAGACATACTTTAGAGCTAGCGATAAGATTTTTTTTTTCCCCCCAAAACGGGGGGATGGAATTTGGAAGTAAGTAATCCTCCATTTTTCCTAAGGTCTTGAAAACTGCTAACAGACATCCCTGGAGCATGAAACATGCATACACCCAGAAAGCAAGCAGTCTGGGAAGAAAGGGGTCATACAAGATGCTTCACAATACTAACTGACTCCAGGAAACAGTGGATGTACATGGCAAAGGCATCTATTGTCCAGCATGTGCATTCAGGTTTGATGTGAGCTGGACTTATGCCAGCTGCCTCTGAAGTCATTGGGATCTTTCCTTTGGCTTCAAGTGAGAGAGACAGTGATGTACACCTGCTAACAGACTGACCTGCAGAGTCGTTGGAAAGGAGCACTGCTATGGGGCTGCCAAGAAACTTGCTACAGAGGTTCGGAGACTGTCTGGACGCTTCCTTCTCTCTTCTTTCATTTCATGAGAAACAGCAGGTTCCAAGAGCAGAGCGCATACCACATAGGAAAGGGCACAAAGATCAGTCTGGGAAGATAAAACAGACAGTTAGTGGACGTTGACCTTGCACAAAGCAGAAGTGATACCAATGAGCAGAAGGTGGCACCTGGATGAATTTGCATCTGCAGAGAAACCTTCTTTGACTAAAGACTCCATCATGGTGTTACACTGTCAAATCAGCTTCTCAGTTCATGAAAACTCCTGGATTTGTCATTGATGGACAGCCTGATACAACATTAGCACCATCTCCAGGGGCTGGGACAGTGCCTTCACCTGACAGACCTGACAAAAGATCTGGACTATGACAATATTTAAGCATGAAATTATGAGCTTTTACAAAACTCTATTACAGACTGCTACCAGCTTTCCACAGTAACGCAGGCTTTGCTCTGAGATTTGGCCTAGCTGAGGGGCAGAGGAGAGACAGGAAAGAATGGCTGATGACCACTATAACATACTCTGTCTCCAGAAGTGCAGTTTTATGGGAGGCTATAAAAAGGGCACAGAGAATCTCTGGTCTAGAAACAGCAAAGAAAATCTAATATCTTAGTTATAAAATATTTGAATTAAAAGTTGCTAGAAAGGGCTCACTATTGTGTGGATGGTTCCTTTGAATAGAGCAAAGCCTATATTTTTAAAGGGAATTTTTAAATTTTATTTTAAATTTTATTTTAAGGGGACAGGACACACATTGTTCTGTATTCAGTGGCAGCCATCTTCGTGTATAGACTATATGTCATTATTTCACTTTATTTCTTGAGTAAGAAACATTTTGTGTATAATTTTTACAGCTCTTCTTCCAGTTTAATCTTTTTTTTTCCAAGGAAGCATAAAGAAAGCTGCTGCTTGGTCTATTCTTGTAATTTCTAGTAAATCTATGAGGTTACGCCTACTGCTAGTCCTTTTGGCATTATACTTCGAAAGCAAGTTTTCACAAGAGAGAATCAGTGCTTTCGTTCCTGAAAATAAAACAAATTTAGACCAAATGTGTTCTTAAATTACTTTCTGGAAATGCCTATTATTAGTTTGTTCTTATTTCTTCTCCTCTTTTCCTCAGTGGCTTACCACTTGGTATAACACTGCTCTACTGTGCCGGGTTATGAGGTTTATCAACACGTGGTTATGAAAATGGAATCAGCCTCAGTGCAAGTTAAATACTCTTCACTTCTGCCACTGTCACCACACAGCTATGTGTGTCTTCTATGCCTCACTTCAGTATAAGTTGGGCAGATTTTTGTCTGGCTCCCTCTTTTTCTTTGTGCATGTATCAAATGCAGGATGTAGTTTAGCATTGTATCATTTTATGTATGGCTTTTATGTGCGTTACTCTCCATGTCCAAGATGCAAGGGAACAAAATAATTTGGGGTGGTTTTGTTTTTTTTTTCCTAGGAAAACTGAAATGCCCAGTATATCCAACAGAACTGGTGTTTGCCTTGGACATCTCTAGGACACTCACTCCTGAGACATTTGAACTAATGAGAGAGATTATGATAGCGATAGTGAGTGATGCCATAATCAGAGAGAGCAACTGCCCAGTGGGAGCCAGAGTTGCTGTTGTTTCCTACAACTTGGTTACCCACTACCTGATCCACTTCTCAGAGTTTCACAACAAGAATAAGCTACTTAATGCACTAAGAAATATTTCTTATCGGAGATCCTCCAATGAACGGGACACTGGAAGTGCGATGAGATTCATTGCCAAGAATGTTTTCAAGAGAACTCTACAAGGTCCTAATGTGAGAAAAATAGCTGTGGTTTTCAGCCATGGACCAGCCACAAATGCAGCTTCTGTTAAACAAGCTGTCCTGGAGATGAGTGCAGTAGAAGTCATTCCAGTAGTTATTGCTTTTGAAAACACACCCCATATCTCCCAGGCTTTTCTGGTAAGAAATTTACTAAACTTTTCTTCTTTATGCTCAGTAATGTTAGCTTAAAACAAGAAACCTTAAATGTATTAGGTCATGCTTATCCCACATGTGTAATGCTCTTGAGCATAACAACTCACCTGTGTCAAACTTTGATCCAAATTCTGCACACCAGTAGCTGTCAGTTAATCTGCTAATGAAAGGTGTGGAAATAATGGAGATTTTATAAGAATACCTTAGCAGACCACAACAAAGATAACGTGTGCAGACCATAAAATACATGGGTAACTTTATAGAGGAGAGATTTTGTAGTCAATAATTTTCTGATTAAAGCATCTGTTACAACTCTAACACTTTGGAACTATTCCCATCTGCTTATAAGCCTACAAAGCGGATCATGAAACAGCAGGTTCTCAGCTCTTTAGATGGTTCACTCTAAAATAGTGAAGAGAAAAACTGTAAGATGCCTCTGCTTGCCTGTTCTGGTGCAGAGCAATCTTCTCATAAGTAGATGTGTCTGTCCTACTTTTGCCTATAAGTGAATGCACATTCACTTTACCAAATAAGTTCTCAGGAATGTGAGTAGCACTTTGCCACCTGATGTGCTTTCCTCTTGTGATCTTATTGCCCTTTCTCTGACACTTTTCTAAAGAAAACGGATGAAAGGCCGATAACTGGGCTTCTGCCATCTTGCCTTAGCAGCACAGTGCAGGGAAGGACCACTGGGAAAAGGCATATTGTGAGGCAGTGCATCTGACACAATTCATGCACCATTTTCGCAAAGGAGAAACTGTGAAACAGCTTAAGCATGGGAAGTCTTTGGAGCTGGAAGACATAGTTCAGCTGAGCAGCCTGGCTATTTAGTTGGATGTTGTGGCCCACATTGTGAACCTCTCCTATCCATTGTTGCAAAATCAATTATTAGAGTTACGTTATTAAGGTAGAATGCCCTTATCACTGATGACTTCAAAATCCTCAATCCAACAAACTGTTTCTCTTGCAAAGTATGAGGTGAATCAGTGGTGCCCATAGAGCAGCTAATGAAAATTCAAAACCTATTCTGAGGTGGTTTCTGCCTTTTTCTTATATTTTAAGTAATAAAGCTCAAAATTATTAGTAGTCGCGTTGCTCTTAATAGGGCATTTTGTACAAGTACTGTAGGTAGACTTTATCCTCTGAAATAAATTGCTGTATACTGCAAGTTCACTAAAGTATGGATTAATTTTTATTATTATTCTGTTTAGTTTCTGAAAGGATGTTATGTTCTGGTCACTTGCTGTAAAGAAAAAAAGTCAGAAACGATTTCATAACTGTAGCACTTCATTTAATACTGCGAAGTCATCCTACAGGGAAATGTGATCTCAGTATTATAAATGTCCTAGGAAATCGTGTAATTTCATTTTAGACAGAAAGGTCCAAATTCAATGACATAAACTTGGCATTAGACTATGTTATGGAGTGAGGGTGTATTTCTATGGAATAATGTAAAAAAGATTGTGCAATAACTATAAATTTTGTGTTGAGAGGTTATTTTTCTGTCTGATGAGGAATGAGAGGATATATGATGAAAGAATTGTGAGCAAGACATGGAAGATTTTTACATTAAGAAAATGGAGCTATTGATTTAGATTGTGTTAATGTTCACCAAAAATAATACATGACCTTGCAGAAACTATAATACTGCTACATAGGAGGGATTTTATGAATTTAAAGGATGCATTTCTTCCTTTCTTCCCTATTTTATAAAGTAAAATTGTTGTTTTAAAATTGATTAGGTTATGTTTCTCTGACATGCAGTTGAAACTCATGGAGCAATGTCCAAGAATATTTTAGCCTATTGGGTTTTTATTCTGACTTGCATAATTAATAACGTTATCGGGGAAAAGGACTTCCACGTCACGCATAGTCTATTAAGAGACTGTATTAGGTACAGTGGGACTCGTGTGGAAAACGCCAAAGGAGGACTGTGTTTCTCATTAAGATTGAATTATTTAGTCCCATTCCTGTGGTTTCTATTGCAGATGAGTTATTTGAAATGGAAACCTCTTCCTCAAGTGTCATGCCTAGCTTAGAGGTTTGCAAATCATAGAATCATAGATTTGGGTTGGAAGGGACCTTTAGAGGTCATCTAGTCCAACCCCCCTGCAATGAGCAGGGACATCTTCAACTAGGTCAGGTTGCTCAGAGCCCCGTCCAACCTGACCTTGAACGTTTCTGGGGATGGGGCATCTACCACCTCTCTGGGCAACTTGTTGCAGTGTTTCACCACCCTCATTGTAAAAAATTTCTTTCTTATATCTAGCCTGAATGAGAGTCTAGATGAGAAACTGAAGCTTATTGAATATCTCTGTTCTTGTGCATATGCCTCAGGCCTCCTCATGAGAGCTAGATTTTACTTATTTCCTAAAGCATTAATTGTTTTCATCCAAAACAGTGTCGCTTCTTTCTAAAACCAACAAATTAAAAAATTAACTTTAAAATGTCACGATAAAAGATTATGTAGTGTGGTCAAGGTATATGTACTCCAGGATTCAGCACACGTTTAAACTTTGTTCACCTTGCAAAATCACCACAAGGTGCGGTGCCAGTGATCACTGCTGCAGCTTCCTCTGTGTGAGAAGAGTTCACATCCTAGGCAGATAGGAAGTTTATTGTCTTTCTTCCTCCTGTAAATGTGAGGAAGTTCATATCAAGTTGCATTTTTTTAGAGTAGAGTGAGTGGTATGAGAGGGCAGACACAGATAGGGCACAGGCGAAAACAAAGAACTAGTTTTGTTGTTTCACATCTTTCTGTAAGGAAGAACAACAGTTGTCTGGAGACAAAGTTCGTAAGTGAGGATGGAAGTGATCCTAAAAGCTGGTACCCAATGACCTGGAAGCCTCCCAGGAGTTTTAGCCCAGATAGATGATATTCTGGTCACTACATTCCCTGTATTTATGATAGAGAACTCAAAAATCCTCCATTTGTTTGTTCTGAAGAGAGGACTTGGAGTAACTCCTGCAAGGTGAACTGTAATGATGGACACTGGGGAAGGAAGGAAGGAGATTGGTTGCTTCCCCAAAGTAGCTACAGCTCTTGAAAGTGTTATTAGTGTGGATAAAGCTAACTGTTCATTATCACTGTCCTTCCCTTTAAGCTGTGAGAGAACCCAGGGAGACATACCCATTGAGGGGTTTGTGCCTTAGCACAAGGACACAAGAAAGCGTGGAGCTTTTTTGTCTGTGGATTCAGATAAATAGTGTTATAAAAACATTCTGGTCTCTTTCCCATGAGGTGCATAAATACTGATATCTAGTAGAGCCAGGGTGTCTGTAAGATAAGAAACTTCTTTTTAGGAGGATGTCAAAGGTCTGTGCAGTTACATGTGTATGCCAGACTTCACTGGCAGACTTTATGACAGTTTATTCACAGTTTAGTAATATATAATAATGTATGGAAACAATACATATGTTTAAATATATGTATCTAAACACATGTATGGATGTTTATGAAATGTGTAAGATTTTTGTCAATAATATGATTTTATTTCCCTTTGTGTCCATCGGTAGCTTTTAAAAACATTTTAAGAAGAAACAGCTATATTCAAATCCAAATGTTGAAGTAATATTTTAAAGAGGACAGGAAATCTGCTATCAGAAACCCTTGGGTAGTGTTTTAGATAGGTCCCAACTTTGCAAGGTATCAGTGCATATCTGAGACACAGCCATCAACTCAGATTGCTTAGTTTGCTTTTTCTGTAGATAATTTTTCTACCTGAAGCTTTTGCCAGACATTTTGATCATGTTACAATGATTTTCAAATGTAAGATATTTATGTCATGCATTTTATCACACTCCGAGAATGCAGAATTTCCACTGGGATCTCAGCTGAGGATCTAGCATAGACACAGATAGATATGAAGTCTTTTGCTTGTTTCACAATAGTGCTAGAAAAATGGTTTTGTCTCATTTTAGGGCTTAATTAGGAAGAAGTCTATATGAGAGTACCACAACTGGGATATGTGCACTAATTGTCTGAAGTGCATCCCTCCCCTTTGCGCCCCCCCCCCCCCCGCGTCTTCTGGGCCAAGTTTGTGCACTAAATTTACACTTCATCAACAGCAAGAAATCACAAAGCACTAAAGCACTTACTCACCAGTACTTACCTGCTGTCTTTATTTTTTGTTTCTAGATGGATGATTCTGGATTGTTTCAGGTGCTAAATGTTCGTGGTGGACAATATAATGAAATGTTAAAAAGATTTCTGCTCTGCACTTTGTGCTATGGTAAGACCAATAGAGTATTTCGAATTGTCATTGAAAGAGAAATACAGTATTATGTAGAGTTGCCTAGTGAAGAGCAGTGAGATAAGAAAAGGGCTGAGGCATTCCTCTGGCCTTACATAATCCTAGCAAAATTATTTGGCCGTGTTTCTTATTGATGTGTTGAATTCCTAAAGTAGAATCTGTTTCCAGTGAACGTTATTTACTGGCAACCTATCACCTGCATTGTCGTGACTGCTAAATCCATTTCAAAGGAAAATACTTAAATTGGAATAACATGTTTGTCCACTTTAAGCTTCATCAAATTTGGTGTTAAACATCTAAAGCCATTTCCTTACTCCTGTGTTTCTGGGACCTTCTACCTAGGATAAGCACACGCTTTTCTGTCGGTATTTGAATCCTTCTCTGACCAGAATGCCTGGTTGAAAAGAATGCCTTTACTTGAATTGAATCCTAAAAGCAAGTGTTAATTAAATGTAACAGAGCAAGGCTACCGGTGTCCTTCAGCTTTAAAATCCTGCATGACAAAGTTTACTAACCTTTAAGAAGCTGTAGCAGTGATAATCAATGCCGCCTTCTGTGAAACTGGTATCTTCCCAGATGGGTGAAGACAGGTAATAGGGCTAGAGCCTACATTCTTTTCTCCTTCCTTCTCCTGATTCTTCAGAAGATCGTTTCTGGTCTTTCCATCACTATGTAAAGCTGGAGAGTACCCCTGTGTATTCCTACTGGGACACACAGTGGTCAGAAAGACAGATGAAGTATTAACAAGGAATATCTCATTTTGTGACTCAGCTGATGGTCTGACATTCATGGCATGTGAGGTCCCCTGACTTCTTTATGATGAGTCTGTGCAGTGCAGCAGCTATTAGCACACCTAACAGCTTGGGAGAAAGGCTTGTTGTTCTGCTGGAATCTGGATAATCTACTTGTATGTTCTGAGTCTGAGTTGGATTTACGTTTCATAGAAAGTAGTTTGAAAGATTAGCAAATGTTTTAAAAGGCTTGACTGTAGTCATTTTGCAATTTTTGGAACATTGATCAACTTTGACTCCTGATCAGAGTCCTCAACAATTTGGTGAATGTCACCAATATCACAAAGACTCTCTTCTGTGAAGAACATCATTGTGAAGATTGACCCTTGTCTGCAGTACTGGGAAAAATTGCAATTCTGAAAATGCCATTTTCCTTTCTTGACCCGAAGTTCCTTTTCAAAAAGCATTGATTTCTCCTCTTAATGCCATAATATTTTAGGTTTCCTCAAAAAGCTTCCAGCAGTTGTATTAGTTAGGAATAAAACTTCTATTTAAATAGCCTCATAAATACATTCTGAGATGTTGCACAAACGATAAAAAGTTGCTACAGTTGGTGTGTGTAGTGATCTCTGTCATCACAAAAAAAAAAAAAACCTTATCAATTACATACTGAAATAAACAGGAGAGTTTTTACGTTTTATTTATTTTAATGGGATTTTTCTAAATTTTCAAAATCTTGCTTTTTTTTAAACCTATACAAAAATAAACAATTATAATTAACTCTATTCCTATGATCTTTTTTTATTTCAATGGGAAATAGAGCACCAATTGTCTTGCAGAACCTGGTGCATAATTATGTGTTTTGAGTCAGCCTTTATTTTCCTAACATGCATTGAGGTCTTTATAGTGGTTTTGTTCTTTTTTTTTCCTTTTTTTTAAATTGGCCACTCTGACACTTTAGATCTGTGATCACATTCATTGTTACATATTTGCTTTTTGATTTATCTAAAAAAATGCTAACTAATTTTATATTCTTTTGCAGACAAATGCAAACCAGATGCTTTTTGTGAACGTCCCAGGCCCCGTTTACTGAGGGAATATGTGGATGCTGCATTCATTCTAGATAGTTCACAGAAGATGAGTGGTGCTGAATTTGAGCTAGTCAAAGACTTCATGAGCAAAGCAGTCACTGCATTCAACATTTCCTCAGCTCCAAAAACATCTGTTGTAGGGGATAGAATAGCTGTGGTGAGCCATGCCCTACCAGATTTCAAAGCAGGCATAGGGAAGAAGGCAGTAAAGAAAGAATTTGACCTTGTTACCTATGGCACTAAAGACCGAATGAGAAGATATATTAAAGAATCTCTTCAACAGCTGAATGGAGAAGCTGCCGTTGGCTATGCCATACAATGGACAATTGCTAACATTTTCTCAGAGGCTCCCAATCCAAGGCCACTCAAAGTTATCATCATTATATCTGCTGGAAAAACGAGTCAATGGGACAAAGGAGTATTAAAAAAAATTTCCCTGCAAGCTAAGTGCCAAGGCTATGCAGTGCTTGTGATTTCACTAGGAAAGTCCTATGATAGAAATGAACTGGAAGAGCTCGCAAGCACTCCTCTGGAACAACATTTGGTTCAGCTTGGAAGAATCCATAAGTCTGAACTTGACTATGTAATGAGGTTTCTGAAGCCATTCATACGTTTCCTCAGGCGTAAGTTATCACATCACAGGTGGTGTGTTTTTTTTTATTTCCCTGTGAATTTTCAGCGTTCTGCAAAAGCACTGAATGGATAAGATTGGGGTGTATTCGTGGATGTGCATTGCTGGGCAGGTTATATTCATTCTTCCTTTGCAGAGGTCCTCAGCCTCGTTCTTTGGGTAAAATCAGGGATCATATCCATCCTCCTTCATTCCAGGACTCTGTTTTGGTGACTGACATGTGTAGGGCCTGTTGTTTGCCATCAGTTTCACAAAGAGTTTAGCCAGGAACAACTGATGGAATGGATATGGCTTTGGTGCTGAAAGAAGTGCTGCTAAGATTGACATTTCTATGGAGCACAGCTGCCCTTTCTCTGCCTAGAAATATCCCTGATTTTGAGAAATAAATATTTGGTTATAAAAATGTTCTTTTCAAAAGCACAAACACCACTAACTTTCTCATGCAGAGCACCCTCACCATCAGATAGTTAAGGTTTTCCATTGCCTTTAGATTCTAACATCACTGAGACCTTTGGCTTCTAATAGGATAGAAACTCCTCAGTGCAGTTCTTTGAGCAACTTTGTCCTGATCATATATTGTATATTCAGCAAGGAAAATGTATAGCTAGAGAAGAAAATTGGCCATCATCAGCATTGTTTAAATACAGGCCAATGGAAAATGCAAATGGGAACTGAGTTCAGAATTCATTTTCTAATGTGTATATGGAAATCCTGCTACACTGCTGGGAGTTGGAAGAAAAAATTGACTGTGGGGCTAAATGCTCTATATTGGCATGAAATATTGACAAGTGTCCTGCTCCCATTAAAGATCAATGCCAGCTGACCTTCAGTGTGATCTAGGTACTTCTGCCTCATCAGTCAGCTTTGGAAGTCCAAGACCTAACTTTTCTGCCACTGTAAAAATATAAAATCTGTCTGTCAAATGAAAATGAGAACAGACTAATGATTGCCTGTATCCTCTACAAAGTGAATATAGACCACATAAAAAGACATCGGACGCTGTGTTATTCATAGACTTTGTTAGTGGTTTTTAGCTAAAAAGGCAGAACAACTTACTAAGGAAATAAATAAATAGTATAAATATAATCCTCAGGTTCATCTAAAGTTTATTTAGGTCCTTCGTTTTTTTCATTCAAGTTAATTGCACTTTTTCCTATTGATGGGTGCAGAATCAGACCACCGTACCATTCATCTATCTCTATATAGTGTTTGTGATATGTGTATAAAATTAATGAAGTCACTTGATCTGCAGCTATTCTTGGATAAAAGGCTAAGCTTTGCCAAAATCTTCTGAATCCCACAAAACTAATGAATTTTGTTACTGTCTTCTGAACAGATGAGTACAACTACCCACCAGAAGAGCTCAAGCCAAAGTGTAGCAGACTCCACTTTCAGAGCCAAGGACCTGTGTAAGTTCATTATATAATTATTTGAATATTGGCGGGTTAATGGTGAATAAGATTTAGTTTCGGAGCACTCTCCTTACTGGGTGTTTTCAACAAGTTTTTTGTTTGATTGGCTAAAAGTCTGCTTGATTAGCAAAGATAAAGAGTGGAACTGGACTGTAATAAACACATTCGAAGTTGACAGCATACCATGCTACATTTTAAAACAAGTCGAAAATTGTTGTACAAAATTAACGATATCCCTTGTATTATTTTTGTGTTTTAAACCTACCTTTGTAGTCACCCAAAACTATACATCGCGCCCTTCTGAAAATTTCCAAGTGCCATAATATATTTCAGTATTAAAATGCTACTTTTTTGTTATATGAAGGCTTAAATATAATGAGAAAAGAGAAATCAAAATGAGGAAATCAGTCACTGATGGCAGCCAGTTTTGTGATTCCTCCTGCCAAAGGCATTGGTTGGTTCTGAAACTGAATCGAAGTGCAAAGGGCTCACTTTCAATGCAGAGATTCCCTAGGGAGCTGCCCAGTAGGACACACACCGGAAAAGTGCTGCAAAAAGACTGCGAGGCCAGCATTCAGGTCAGCAAAGGAAACATGAAGGCAATATGAAACATGAAGACTCCAAGCCATTGTCTTTAGGGTTACTCCCCTGAAGCACAACTAAGAACTATGTGAAATTTTCCTGATTTACATCACTACTGTATACACCATAAGAATCTCTGTTATGTAGGCAGGCACATTGTCACCTTATATGTACTTGTTAGGGCAGCTTTAGCATGAGCCTGGGCAAGAGTCTGAATTCTTGGATTAGAAAAAAATGGTGATAATAATGAGCAAAATCAAAGCTTTTGAAATCCTTTCTCCCTGCTCTTGGAGGAAACTAGTTAGAGCAGCTGGTTGAGAGTTTTTGTTTCTGTTTTCTTATGTTTAGAAACACCATCTCTTATTTGCAGTCACCCTGTTCTGAGTTTTCTCTAGCAGCAGTTCACATATACATTACCTTGGATCATGGCTGATAATAACAGTATCATTGATTTGTAACAATCAATCAACTTTGTTCCTTATTCATTCTCACTAAAGTCTATGTTTTCTTGAGAGCTATGTATACATTCTTCTGCACTTCTGTGCACAGTGCAAAAGCATTTCTAACCTTCATTCACATTTTTTTCCACTATATATAGATCAGTTTTTAAGACTTAGTTTTTCAAGGGAAGTGGCTGCAAACAGTCAGGAAAGAGAACAGTTTTTCGATACCAACAGCAAATATGTATTTTCTTGTTCTGTGTATAAAGAGGTTGCAGTTCCCTTAAATGGCATCTTTTTTGGGGGGGAGGGAGCAGGAAGAACACCACACCAGCTGAAAATTTATTCTTTTTTTCAACCTATTAAATTGTAGTTTCAGCTTCTTTGTATTTATGTTATAATTAGGCATTCAGTTCTGTCAACAGGCTTGAGCAATTTTGTCTAGAAATTCACTTCCCTTCTGATTTAGAAGGAGCTACCTGGGAATGTTTTATCACCACACACCCTGATTGTGTCCTGTGTTTATCTTTAGCTTTTAAACAGAAGAGATGTCTGCAGACCATGTCACCATAGAGGCTACTTCATTCACTCCTCCCTGGTACTCAAGAGGATTGTTGCAGGCTGATAGAAAACATAGTCCTTTAAGAACAAGAGTTTTCACCAAGAAGAAACAAAACTGGAGTAACTAGAAATCTAAGGCACAATTTTCAGAAGCGTGAAGCTCTTCAGCCCAGCTGAAGACAGTGGGGGCTGTGGGTGAAAGTAGAATCTGTATTTGAAAGAAACAAGCAAGAAGGGAAAATAGTAACATCATTACACCAACTAGCCCTAGATGGATCCTAATTCATCCTTACCATACCAAGTGGAAGGAGGGGATCTCTTCTCCAACTTTGCCCCTGCTTCAAGCTGATCTTTGCATTACTTTTCTCCTTCTCTATTTGCAAGTGAATTATTCACACAAAACTCTGTCCATTTTCTGACAAACCCTCTCTAAGGGGGATAGAAAGCCTGATGCTTTCTCTACTTACCTGCTGTCTCTTTAAAGCACAGATTTGTGTTTTGGTTTCTCTCAGCTCCATGCTGTTTCCAAGATTTAAGTGAGTACAAACTGAACTGCAGAGGAGGTATCAGAATAATCAGTAGGTGCTTAGCTAAAAGGAGCAGACCTTGTTCTGGAAAAAGTCCTGCAAATCATTCTTAACTTTTTCTTGATTTGAGTTTCCCGAGAATGTGTTTTGAGTTTTTGCAATCAAATGTTAAATCATGTTTCATAACTTTTTCCTGAATTGTTTCTAGCTTTCATGCCCTTCCTGAGGTATGAATACCAACCGCAGATACCATGTTGTATGAAGAAAATTGTTGATACCATGAAGAGACGAAATGGCTTTCCCATGCAATTTTCTGCTATTCATTGTCCTTTAAGAATGCATTAGCAATGTTTGCTGAAATCATGATATGATGATGGCTCTTTTGAAAGCTGGTAGATGAGAAGTTATTTTTAGCAGTATCTGCTATGAAAAATGATGATGATGAATGCAGAGAGACACTTGGTCAGTGGGAGGCCAGAAGGCAGGGATTTCAGGTCCTTCAGAGAGAGATTTAGAGTATACCAGACTAATTGCAGATGGAGTTCATGGATTCTCCACTGTCCATATCCTTAGCTTTTTCAGTTTTCCTTTTCTCCTGCATCCTTAAGAGAGGAAAGTGGGTTGTGTTTCGTTGTTAGGGACTACAACACTCCACAGTGATGAGAGATGTTTTATTCCCATCTATTTCCATGACAGGGTCCTACAGGAGCACTCATTAAGTCTTTGGGCTCAATCAAGCATATGAGTTGGGAAGAGATTTCCTCAACAAAATATTTGCTATCTTAAATGCAAAGAGCATGCAGAAGATGGGGAGAAATAACTGAAGAAATAAATTTCTGTCTTTATAAGGAGATGTTTTAGTTTGCTTTGCTTCTCAGATGTCTGGAAAGGGGAAAAAGAGTATGCTCTCCTTAAAAGGCACAGAATAACCTGAAGACAGACAGAAGCAGTTCATGATTCTACTTTGGAAGTACGCTGCATTCCAGAGAGATGTCTGTTTCTCTTCAATGTTTCGGAGAACAAGATCACTAGAAAGATACTTCTTTTGAAATTACAGTACCTGTCTCTCATGCCTTGGAATTAAAAATCTCCATTGCTTTCAGAAACCTGAAAATGTACTTGAGGTCTGATGTTAATATGCAGCCTGTGTACTGCACAGATGAGCGCTGAGTTCATCTGGGCTCTTTACTGGTGCTGATTTGCAAGCTGCCATGAACTTTGTGTTTTATTTTTTCTGTTGTTGATATTAAGCTACATTGCTGGATTTCCATTTATCTTGATTGCTCTGCTATAACATGTATATACTTCCTTATTAAATGAGAGTAGAGTGCAAGAAAAAAAAAGTTTTCTTTATCTTCCAAGAATCCTTGTGAGGAGCTGTGCCATAATGGAGTTCTGATACAGAAAAACAGAAGAGATTTGTAAAGAGAGAACACATTTGTTGCATTTCATAGAATCATGGAATCATAGAATTGTTAAGGTTGGAAAAGACCCTTAAGATCATTAAGTCCAACTGTTAACCTACCGCCGCCAAGTCCGCCACTAAACCATGTCCTCAAGCACCACATCTACCCATCTTTTAGATATCTCCAGGGATGGGGACTCAACCACTTCCCTGGGCAGCCTGTTCCAGTGCCTGACTGCCCTTTTGGTGAAGAAGTTTTTCCTAATATCCAACCTAAACTTCCCCTGGCGCAGCTTGAGGCCATTTCCTCTTGTCCTATCACTTGTTACTAGGGAGAAGAGACCGACCCCACCTCACTACAACCTCCTTTCAGGTAGTTGTAGAGGGCAATAAGGTCTCCCCTCAGCCTCCTCTTCTCCAAACTAAACAACCCCAGCTCCCTCAGCCGCTCCTCGTAAGACTTGTTCTCTAGACCCTTCACCAGCTTTGTTGCCCTTCTTTGGACATGCTCCAGCACCTCGATGTCCTTCTTGAAGTGAGGGGCCCAAAACTGAACACAGTATTCGAGGTGTGGCCTCATCAGTGCTGAATACAGGGGCACTATCACTTCCCTGGTCCTGCTGGCCACACTATTCCTGATACAAGCCAGGATGCCATTGGCCCTCTTGGCCACCTGGGCACACTGCTGGCTCATGTTTAAGCGGCTGTCAACCATCACCCCCAGGTCCCTTTCAGCCAGGCAGCTCTTCAGCCACTCCTCCCCAAGCCTGTAGCGTTGCCTGGGGTTGTTGTGACCCAAGTGCAGGACCCGGCACTTGGCCTTGTTGAACCTCATACAATTGGCCCCGGCCCAACAATCCAGCCTGTCCAGGTCCCTCTGCAGGGCCTTCCTACCCTCCAGCAGATCGACACTTCCACCCAACTTGGTGTCATCTGCAAACTTGGTGTCATCTGCAAAGAGTCAAAATTTCAGTTATGTAATTTCAAGTCATCATGAAAATGAAAAACCTGATAACTGCTCAAAGGCTGCACATTTCATGAAGCTTCGATGATGTTTTTAATAAATTAAGAACTAGAAATGAGCATGTGCCATAGCTCTTTATAGCTTCTTAATTAAAATATGTCCAACACAGATCATCAGCTTCTTTTTATAGATAAAGCTAAAAATCTCAGGAAAATATGGAGTCCATTCTGATATCATTAAAATTAACAACTAGTTCACACATTACATTCTTTAATGTGGAATTGTGCTGTACCCAACATGGCATGGAAGAATGGTTTTAGAATTGTGCTCCAAAACAAAACATATTTTAACTGTATCAGAATTGCCAGTAGAAATACCTTAGATTTGTCATATGTCTCTAATAATGGGTTTCTTGCTGATCTAAACTTCTCTTAAAAATAAGTTACTGGACCTATTTTACAAAAGGAGTCTAACATTAATTTTATAGAAGATATTCTTTTTCATGTTATTTCTGTAAAAGGAAGAATTGGATCTGGGTATTCATAAAGGACTGGTTACTGTTTCTTTTATTAAGGAATAAGGAAACAGTACACTATCCATTCTAGTGCTCAAGAGGTCTTTTCTAAAGAAGATGGGGTAGAGAATGAACACCACAACATTTGAAAAAATGCTTTCTCCTGTGCAAAGCTCCTTGGTTTTGTTCTTTGTTCATTTAAATGAGAAAAAAAAAAAATTAATATTCTAATTGAAAACAGTTGCATCCTTGGCCAGGCTGGGAGGGTAAGGAGGAAAAGGCTGGAAAGTGGGGTTCTCCCATTCTGCTCTCTGCCATCACCCCAGCTGTTCTGCTTCTGCCCATAAGTGTATTCTCAACATCCTTTCCTCTTCTCACTCCTCACTCTTTCACAGCACAGTTGAACACTGAAATCTATTTAATTTATAGCTCTACCAGTTCTTGTTCTTTCAAACCCTTCTCTTTGCTGTACTGCGGTCAAAGAAAATAATTCAAAAAAATGACTGATCATTTATAATAAGAAATTTGCATCTATTTTAACTATTTCACAAAACCCCAAACCAACCAACCAAAAACTCAACAAAGTACTTTGAGACTTACTAATTCTGTGCCACAGCTGAAGTTAAGTTATTCAATCCTGCTGCTCCTGTCTTCATGAAGCTCACCATTGATTCTTGCTTCACATGTCTTAACATGGCTAGCATAGAAGCACTTGGACTTTCTTGGCAATAATTGCACTGTGAAACCTAAGGAATCTCTAAAATAAAATGGATGCATATAATCATCCATTGCCATGTCTGGGTGTATGTGATGTGTCTCCTGGACAGCATGGGTTGTAGATGAGCTCACACCCCACTCTTCCTCTCAATGGGGCATTAAATTTGTCTCTAGCCTCTGTACTGCTGGTCATCTTTGTAAAGTCTGCAGGAACTTGACAACTTTGAGACCTCTACCTGTCTGTCACATTTAGTTGAAACTGGCCAACATGTTCACAATTCTAGTGTGGCAAGATAGACAGACAGACACTGTAACAATATTAACCTTATTTTCATTGGAAAGAAGGCTAAAAAGAACTGTAGAAAAACAGGATCAGTGCACTTCACCCTCCCTTCTCAAAATGGCCAAATTTTCATTGTACATATGGAAAACTTTCTTTTTAAAACTAACCCAGATTCTGAAGAATTTTACAAGATGTCATATTTTTAAACTAGAAATGAAACCTGGATTGAAGCAGGAAAGGGATTTCCAGCTAATTTTCTCTGACTAAACTGTCCAATAAAAGCTGGCTCAGAAATTTACTTCACAATTTATGTCATACGTTACTAAACTTGTGGTTCTGGATCTTTGCTGCACTTCTCCTGTGGGAGCAGCGTCAAGCAGCCCAGTGCTGTCTTCTGTGTTGGTTACCTCATTACTTTAGCAGAAAAAGAATTTGTGGTAAGAAGCATGGGAAGACATTAATGCAGATATAAGAACAATGTAGCACACCATTTTAATGCAAAAAAAAAAGTCATTGTCTTTCTGACCAGCTCACAAGACATCATTACATCTGTGGGTTGTACATATATCCAATATTGTTCATGCTTTAAGCTCTGAATTTCCTGAGTCCTTCATGCTTGCTGTGAAGGTAACCACAGCACTACTTGTGATTACGTGATTTCCTGTGGTTGGTTTGTACTGACTGACTCACTCTAGCATAATTTTTGAGAACACATTCACAAAACACAATACAGCATAAAATGCTCATTTTCTCCAAACGATTTAGAAAAACCAATAGGTGTCCCAGCATAGTCTTTCTTGTACTGTGGTATACTGATATCCATGGACTCTCGTGGCACATGTTACTTTTCAGTATGAGGAGTGAAGTGGACTTGCGTGTGATGGAAAAGTGTCATTGAATGCCAGGGTTTTTTTCTTTCACTCAATCTTTTTATGGCTTAAGACATAATGGACTTTTCCTGCTCCAATCTTAGATTAAAATTTTGGCTTGTGCTAGTTAATACAAAGCTATACATTTATGGACTTATCTTTTTATTGTAAAATACCAATTTACGAATTTTAAAAGTCAAGTGTTCTGTCTCCCTAGGCAATCCCCTTTTCATTCTGCCCTGTATATTTCACTCAGCTGACATTTAGAAATAGATTCTTTTCAAAATTTGCTTTTACAAACCATCCAGGAGAGTTTTCTCAATATACGCATTATCTTTATTTCTGTTTTCACTTCTGCTACTCTTTTTTTCTTGGTTTTATTTCATTTTCAGATCCTAAGGCACTCTTGCAATTTTTGTTTGAGAAGTCATTCTTTTAAAACCATGCACAAGCAAGATATCAAAAAGAAGGATTTTAAAATGTTGTTTGAAATAGATGTCTTTGCTCACGTACCCCAAAATTGCAAGAAGTAGTAATAAAAATGGGTATATGTCCAAACCTGGTTAGTAATAAACTCAAGGGAGTGAAGAAGAGAAGACTGAACTGCATTCTGGCAGCTGCTACTGGCAATAAACCAAATGGTTAGGGCCTGACTTCCATTTCCAACCGTTTTCTAAGCATTCTACCCTCTTTGGCACAAGCAGAGCTTTCACTGCAATCATATAAACCATGCCAGAAGTGGACCCTCTATACTGCATCTCGCTGGCAAATCTGAAGTTTACACAGAACTGCCAAGGTAAATCTCATCTTGAAGAGATTAGTGGGAAGCCCAAGCTTATATATTTAATAAAATATTTTGACATTCTGAAAATAATAGAAGATAATTAGATCCTTGCCATCACTACTCCTGGATACGGTAAGTTCTACAATTTACTGTAACTCATGTTGATCTGTGTCTTTATGAATTCATTTCAGATTCAATGGTCAGTATTTTAATGAGGTAAATAACTAAATGTGTTTTGTTCTTGCAATGCCACCTTTTCACACAGGATATACATGGATGAGGTTCATTTCATTTGCAGTTTAGCCCATCTGACCCAGTTGCCTTCAAAGATGTAATATTCTCCTCATGATCATCTGCAACAGTAACATCAACCATCCTTGATTTGGGGTTTGAGAGCAAAGTTATGTAACTCGGCGTGCTTGCATAATTCTCAGTTCTTTGTCTCCCCTGTGATTTTTAGCCATAAAAATAGTCTTGTCGTCTTCTTTCTTTCCATAAATCCTTGAAAGACCACTTTCTTTGACAGTCCCTTTCTATTCTGTGTACCTAAGAATATTGATTTCTTTCTTCTTAATTACGCTAGCAAAGTCTCTTGTGTTACAGTCTCTTCCCAAGAGACTCTACTTCGTCTCTCTTACCAAATCGTTTCTAGGTAATACCCATAGAATATATTGCAATAATATTCCATTTCGATTTCTTCTAGTCTCTGATTCTGTCCTTCAAACCCCAGTTTTTACAAATATATGTATGTAGATGATGGTTTTATGCATAATTATCTCCTTTGAAGGTGACCCTTTGAAGAAATCAATGATCAATGGAAATCATAAGGTGAGAAAACAGGTTTCATTTCAGTCATTACCCCTACCCTGCAATCTAGAGCATGAGTGCCAAAATGGTGTCAGCTGGAATAGAAGAGTCTCTTGGAGACTTCAGCCAGCACAGCACAACCTCATCACAGTGGAGGATGAAAACCAGTGATTTTTAACACTTTACTTTTCCCCCTCCTTGGTGGAGAAGAAAATCTCGACCATTATTTCCACAGGTAGAAACAGAACTTTTGCTTCTGCTTTCAGAGCTGTTGTCAGCTTTACTTTACCTGCAGTGCTAATGGTTTTCCTTCTCTTCCAGAATTGATGTTCTCTTCCAGAATTGATGGCACCTGGCTGCCTTATGGCAGCTGGTCTAATTTTGACAAGAAGTAAATTACCTGAGCAAAGCTACCTCTTTGCTTCTCTATGGTCAGGATATACTCCCCCATAAGAGTTTAAAGTTAGAAGCCAAAGGGGTTTGTGATCATGGCTGGATTTTTTAAAATCTCAGAATAGATAGGTAATTCATAACAGTCTTGTTAACATTGAAACACTTCTGTTTTGATGGAAGACTGAATTCCATTCAGGAAGCTGTTTAAATAAAACTGTAATTTTCTCTTCCATTGTACAGAAACCTGTGCACACAAATAAAATTATTTTTTTTTTACAGGCCATCCCTGTCAGAAAATTCAGGCTAGAGTTATTTCAAAATCACATCTTCAATTTTCAACATGCCATTTTTGTATATAGCAGTTTTGTGATTAATAGCCCTTAATGGATCCTTTTTTTTTCTCTGAATTTATTTAAGTATTATCTGAATACAGGCAAACCTTTGGTGTTCACAACAGCCCAAAGCAATGAGCTTCATCACTTAGTTACGTGATTTATGAAATAGTACCTTCTTTTCTATGTGTTTCTCACCTTTTATTTGATACTCTATAGTTCTCACATTATGAGAGTGAGCAAATAGTTATTGCCTATTCTGTTTTCCCTGTGTCATTGCTTATTTACAGATCTCTCTCATCTCTTTCTTCAGGCTTCTATTGTCCAGATGCAGACTCCTAGTCTAGTTAATTATTCTTTATATGGGAACCATTCTTTACCCGTAAGAGACTTTCTCTGTGCTTCCGATACATGTATTATATATATTTTCATTATTAGGGGAAGTACTGCACACATTGTTCGCAGTAAGAGTGCACCATGGATTTGTTCAGTGGTGTGTTGTCCTATTCTTGCCCTGGTAATTCCTACCATTCATTTTAACTTGTGGATCAATGTGCACCACTTTTACCTGCAAACAATTTCATTTGACATGGGATCATTCAGTCATCCACTATCATGAAATCCTTCTGTAACCTTTTTGCAGTTTTAATTCCTGTCCCAAATAACTTACTGTCTTCAGCTACTGTGGGCATGTCACTGTTCCCTTCTTTTTTCTAAGTCACTGATAAACATTATGAACAACAGAGGTCTAAGCACAAATCCACATGTGTCTCTACTGACAGCTTTACTCCACTGGGCAAATGGATCTATTCCTAATCTCTCTTACTGTATTAACTAGTATTAAATAGTGTTTAATTAAATGACTGTATTGAACAATGTTGATCTGTGAGGAGATTTTATATCAGGTGACAACGTTTATTATTTTTGGAAGCTTTCATTGGGGAACTTCTCAAAATCCTTCTGGAAATCCAGGACAATCAGGTAGACCTGTATTGTTCACATGGCTAGCGATTCTTTCAAAGATAGGTTTATAATAAAAGACTTCACCTTACATGTTGACTCTTCCTCTATGGAGCACATTTATCCATGTCTCTACTAACTCTGCTCCTTTTTATAAGTCACACTAGCTTGCCTACTGCATACATTATGCTGGTCTATAAACTCCCCAGAACTTTTCTGTAAGACCTGATTCTGCCAATTTTCATCCTTCTGGTACTAGAGCAGTTTTAAGCAAGAGGCTGCAAACCATAGTTAGCAGTTCAACTGTTTCACTCCTGATGCCCTTTAAAACATCTCACCCTTTAGATGAGTATTTTCTGCTCTTGGCAGTTTACTACTTCTTGAAACCTCTCCTACCAGGCTGGCAGATGTTTCAGGCAGACAGATCCTCTGGCACATCACCTACATGTGCAGTAAAGGGACAGGATTCTAGCATAGGAACCTCCCTGAACTCCTCCCTGGTGAACCCAGATGCAAAGTACCCATTTAATTATCTGCCATGGCCTTGTTTTCTTGAAATCTTCTTTTACACCTTCATCAATTATTGGCCATACAGACTCTGTCAGATTCTCATTCCTGTTATATTTGAAAAAGGGTTTATTATTCGTTTTTATGTCTTACAGGCATTTTTCCCGGAGATATATTTTGCCTTGCTTTATTGTGTTTTTACATATGGTTTCCAAAGTTTCTTTTTCTCCATTTTCCATTTTACTGTAATTTATGCCTTTTGAAAGGTTTCTTTTCTCTCATAGTAGCCTTTCTTATGCTGGTGTGAATGTGTTATCGAAAAATGTTATCTTTGTTTAAATGTCACACAGCAGTAGGATGTCATCATCATGGCAGTTAAATGGAGTCTTTCATTGTTGGGCTTTCCACCTTTGCAGCCTCTGTAATTTCCTTTAACACACCACAGATGGCATCAGCTTTCTGGTAAGACAGTCTATGCTCTCTTTTGATGGGATTCTGTCTCTTCAGCCTCCCTTTTGAGTTTTGCCAACTTCTGCCCCAGGCTTAATCTGAGGATACAAAGCTTTTATTGACATCAACCCTGAGGAAACATCACTGCAAATATCATACTCTTTCACATCCATTCTCCAGTCCCCTAGTCTTTCCTTTAAATATTCTGCCAAAACCTGTTTAATTTTTACTGTCAGCAATGTGCTATCATTTTAGTTTAAATGAAGACCATCTTTCCTGAACAGGCTACAAAAGTTTCCCCCAGTACTCACTGAATCTCAGTTCTTCCTCCTTACACCATTTTCCCATCAATACATCATCTCTTTCTGGCAGTATGCATGATTCTGGAAAAGAATTTTGGAAAATATTACTGTGACAGTCCTGGCTCTTTACCTCCTTTTTAAAAGCCCAGTTTTTGACTCCATAACATGTTTCCTATCGTTTAATCTGTCATAGCTGTCCACACAATGATTCAACCACTGAGCCCTCTCCAGCTTTCCTAAGAGTCCATCTGGACACCTCGTATTATGTTTGCACAGTGACCAGACAAGCCATCCTTCAGTCTTCTTCATTACAAACCTGGCTATCACCTACCAAATGCTGTCAGGTGGGGTCCCTATCCCAAGCTGCTTCATTTAGTTTTGTTTTTGCTGCCCAGGCCCATCTGACTTCTCTTGTTTTGACTTAACTCTGCTCTTAAGGATGGAGAGAATGCCAGCTTCTTGCCCCTACAGTTAAACCGCCCTTTACTTGCTGGCTCACTGTATGCTGTACCTGAACCATGGGAATTTTCTGGCTCACACATTTAAATATGTGGCAGGACTTCTATGCCAAAGTTAACCTAACAAGGCTGCTTTCCTTGATTACTCGTTAGTGCTTCTATTTAATTAAGGATGATTAATTGGCTGTCACAATGTCCTATATCTTTGTGCAAAATTCCTAAGCCAATTTTGTACTTCAGGGTTTGGGACTAGTTTAGCCAGCTGCCTGAAATGTATAGATGTGTTTTGAACTGTGAGTGAAACACCAAGTTCCTGGGCTCTAAGATGCTTTTGATGAAATATTGATGAAATCTGCTGAGTTGTATCTGCTGTTTCTCTAGGCTTGGAAAGGAGAATAGGGACTGAATCAATGTTGCTACTGTGAGAACACAGATTAAAATTGAAGACAGATCCTGAATTATATGGGTAAATCAGCACTTCCAGTTTAGCCAGAAGCCTTCCTGTTACAGGGAATGTTGTGAGTTAGTAGGTGGAAAATCTATGTTACTAATAGAGTAGTATTCTTTAAAGATATAAGAGTTTTGATAAATATTATTGAGTAACACCATTATGTTTTCCTTTTTTGGTTAGCTTGTTGGAAAACTGAGTATCACTTATGACAATTTAAAGTTGATTTATTCACATTGTAACATGTTTTAAGCAGAGCAAAACATGCTAAATCCCACTAGCTAAATCACACTTTTGTCTAAACTGGCACCTGGGTTTCACCAGCTCCTGACAGCTCCACTATGGCTAGTCTGTGGAAGGCAGAGCTCAATAGCAGGAGTTGTGTAGGGGGATCAGTCATCATTCTCCTTGTCTGTCATCTCACCATTTGTTAATTTATTAAAGATTTCCTCTAAGAGCTAGAAACTTTTCCTGTATTTCCTATTTCATGGCCTCTCCATGAGCTTTCTTTGTTGCTACTGTAAATTTTAATATGGCCATTGGCTTTGAGTTACCTCTGTTAATGAGGTCTTCTTTTAAATACATACTTTGTCTGCTTCTGTCATCTTTTGCATACAGGCTGCTTAGGGAAATGCAGATGAATGATTTGTTTTCTTCCACCTTCTGACTCCATCTTCCTCTCAGCCTTTTACAGTTCCCTGCAATCATCATGACCTGACATTAACAAAACGAAATTTAAAGGAGACAAACACAAGGCACCACTCTTCTTAACAGGGAGGAATTGTGTGAATGAAGGTGAATAGCAGCAGCAACAATATAGAAGGATTTGGTTGCTTCAGAAGTCAGGAAGCAAATCTGTCTCAACAGCACAATGTGATGAAAGCCCCAGATCTCTCCCTGCAATGCATCGACCAAACTGTTTTATGTTAGACACAGAAATGAATGAGCTTTGTGTACCTGGAGCACGGCGGCAGCTTGTTAGGTGCCACACACCATGGAAAATGTAGACAGACAGCACTGAGCCCAGGGAAGAGCAACAAAAGTGACATAAGGAAGGGCTGAATAATTTGAGTTCACTTAGCCAGCCTGAAGATAAAGGAGATGATAAGAAGGAATAGCAGCAGGCACGATAACAGTCTTAGTGGTATCTTGAAGTAGAAAAGTGAAGTGCAAAGCAAGAAGAAATCTGCATAATTTACAGCAGAAGATGTAAATCAGACATGAAAGGGAAGTGGCAAAGGTCATCAAGAGTAGAGTAAATCAGTGCTTGCTGGGGAGGCTCTGGGCTTTCCTTTTCTGGTGGGCTCATAAGAACATACTATACAAATGTCTCTCAGGGACAGTATAGGTATACTGATCCTGCTTCAGGAAAAGGGACACACTGGATGAGCTCTTTCCTTTTTTCTTTAACAATTCCTGATCTCCCTGTATTTACTTAAGCGGCCTTATTCCCCGCTTCTGACTGTCCTGCCTTTCCTACTAAATTAACCAGTCATTAATGCTATCCCAGTTCTTTCTTGGAGGATGCTGTAACTGCAGTCATCATTGAAAACACTGACGTGGATTTGGGCAAGTAAATGAGCTGTACACCTTGAAAGCTTCTTTGCTAGGAACCATACAAGTGTTATAAGCTGATAAGCAGTGAAGAATGGTACCATTTAAGAAGATATTGTGTCTCCAGAAAATTGTCCTTCTCTGAACCCTCAGAAATGAAGCGCTGCAGACTTTTCCCCTTGCATCTGTCTACAGCACAGCAGTACAGCATGGTTGTCTTTTCCTTACCCTGATCTGAAGGCGTTCCTGAGCTCAAATAAGCCAGCTCTGATTTTAAAAGTTCAGAACTACAAGTAAACCTAGGCAACAGCGGAGAAGACCCCACTGTCTTCCTGAAGCGTGGCCCAGCACGCAGCAACATTTTCCATGTGAGGAGTCCTCACTGCCATTTATTCTGGGTCTGTGGAGCAAAATGGTATTAAACATGTGAGAGAAATGCCTACTTTTATTAATCCTTGGGATTTGTCTCTCTGTTCTCGCATTTCAGGTATGCCAGCATGCCCTGTGCCTCCAAATGACTTGGTGTTTGCCTCAGACTTTCACACAGAAGTTACACCTCAAATATTTGAAAGAATGAGAGAAATTATAACTGTAATGGTCAATGTCACCAAAATCAGAGACAATGACTTCTCTGCAGGAGCCAGAGTCACTGTGGTCTCCTAGACCTTGGCTGTCGACAACCTGGTCTGCTTCTCAGAGTCCTGCAACAAGAATAAACACCTCAGAGGTAGCAAAAATCTGAACTATCAGAGATCCTCAAGTGGATGTAATATTGGTAATCCACTGGGGTTGCTGCCAGAAACTTTTTCAAGTGAGTTATCCAAAGTCCTAATAGAAGAAAGAGCTGCGTATTTCAGCCAGATCCCACCACAAATATGTCGTCTATTAAACACTGCAGTCCTGAAGTAGAGTGAATTGGATATTTTTCCTGTCGTTTTTGCTTTTAACGATATCCCCAGCAATGAGAAAGTGTTTGAGGTAATAAATTTGCTAATTTTCTTTTCAGTCAATAAAAAGACCTATACAGGCTAAGAAAGATGTAGAAGAGGACAGCTTGACAGTTTAGCAAAGCAATGTGGAAGGGAGAAGGGAGAGATTACAAGCAGGACCGCAGGTTTCTGTTCAGAATTAGTTTCATCGCCTTACAAGAATAAAAACTCTTGAATCTGGAAATGGGTAATTAAGAAAACTTAAGGCACATAATGAGTCTGGTAAAGAACAGTCTGAATCTGGCTGCCTCCTTATGGTTAGTTGAGAGCATAAATCCATAACAAAGCTTTTAATTGTAACAAAAAAAATCATGGTTTTCCCACTACTTCCTTTCATGCTTGCCTGCCTTCCTCTCTCTCTCCACACCTAATCAATTCTGGTGTGTTTTAATGGGTTAACAAGAGTATTCATAAGGTTTTTTGCAAGCCATGCCTTTAACAACTTCCTGCCAATTCTTACAGGGTTGTGTAAACCCCTGTGTCCTCTGACGACATCTCATAACTCAGATTAGGCCCTTGAATTGGTGGCTGTGCTGAGTGCTGCAGGGATTCATGGCTGCTCACCGGGTGAGTGTATTTCTGACTTTTTCTACATTTGTTTCGCTTTCAACCTTGAGCTCTGCCCCCATGGAGTAATTCCACATTACTGCTTTCTTTTCCATTTTTGCTATCAGTGTAAACTCCTGTGAAAGGCTGTCTAATATCTGGTGAGAATGCTTTATTTTAAAATCTCATTTATAAACTTTCAGGACCATATTCATCCTAGGCGTGACTGGTGTAACATGGGGTTTACCTAAAGATGAAATGGGTGCATAGTGTGTGGTTTTTGGATCAGAATTTATTAGGTAAAAAATTGTATACAATAGAAAAACAAATACATGACTCGTAGAGATCACCAAGTTAGGCTGAACCTGAGCAGAATACTGTATTAGAATATGTATTGCACACAGTATTTTCCTGTAAAGACATGCAGAAATAGTAGATTTTTCTCCAGAAAACCTGAACTGTTTCAAGCTGCTAACTTCTGTGGCAGCTCTAGTAGCTCACTCACAGAAATTCAATTACTTCTTAATCTCACTTCAATTACTTCTTAATTGTTTCTCAATCATCTGAGTATAGATTATGGAAAACTTCATCCATCACAACTCACTTCAGTGCTGATTTACTCCTAGCTGTGAAAGCCAAAACAAGTTTATTGACAGGGAATTTTAGTATCAGCATCTGCACCTAAATGAAAGGTGATAAAGAGTTTTCTTCAATGTCAGCAGTGTAATGTGATTACACAGAAGTGATTAGCTGAAGGTGTTAAATGCACTGACAGAACAAGTATAATTTTAGAGATGTATGATACCTGCCATACCAGACTGCTCATTTCAGCACATCTGGCTCATTCCACAACCACTGCATATGCTAAACTTTTAGGGAAGCTGGTGTGGTTTCCATGCAAGGAGACATCAAATTAATGGGCCCCATGACTTTGTAAAGAGCATTGATTTTTGTGGAGACTTTGGCTGAGCATTTCCTTTGCAAGTAGAAACCTCAGACAATATCTCTGTGGGGAGCAAAAAAAGAGCTCAGCATAGATCAGGACTAGATCTTGTCTTCTCCTATCTGTCTAAACATGAAGTGTATACTTGTATACTCTCCATCTATAGTCAGCACAGATTTATCACTGACTCAAGAACCCTCCATTAACTATAGACTCTCAGCCTAGACCCATGACTTTTGTATCACTAAAGTTGAAAGATGAGACCTATTCATGCTACTAAATATGCCATTTCCCAGCCAACAAGCCCATGAACACAACTGATTCCAAAATTGCAGTGTTTTGTTACAGTGGATTCTGAGCCATTCCTGAGATGATCCTCTGTGCTGCAGTAAGGTAGCTGTTAGAGCACCATGTGCTACTTCTATTAATTGCAATGCCTTATTGTTTAATTGCCCATCCAGTGTTCCCTGCCTCAGAGTTTTCTACATTAATTTCAGTGGATGTAGCTTCTGGCCTTCAGTCAACATTAAGGGGGGCGTAGCCCAGAATGCATCTAGTCCCCTAGGATTAGTTTGCAGGGGTGGATCTGAATGTCATGAAACGTTGTCAGAAACTAAGCATGTGCAAGATGCGTATTATTCATTGTTTTATTTTAATGTACTTTAACTTTTGTTATACAGAGAAGTGCTAATTGATTTATGTTCTTTTACAGACAAGTGCAACCCCGGTCTCAATCCTTGTAAACATCACAGGTGTTGTCCACCCCAGGAATATGTGAATGCTGCTGTCATCTTGGGTAGTTCATGGAAAATTATCAGCAATGAACTCCAAAAAGTTAGAGACCTCCTGAACAAAACGATGCTTTGGTGATCTCCTGTCAGCATAGTGGAGATAGAGCAGCTATGGTGAGCCATCATGGTCTTCCAGGACCAAAGAGAAACCAAGTGGAATTAGAAATTTGATCTTGTAAGCTACAATGCTAAAGAATTAATGAGAGTGCATGTTACAGAATCCCTTCAACAGCTGAATGGAGAGGCTGCTGTTGGCTTTGCCATAAAATGGACAATTAAAAATATTTTCACAAAAGCTACCAGTCACAGAACCCACAAGGTCATCATTGTTGTATCTGCTGAAAAATCCAGTGAAATCCAGTTAAAAGTGCAACTTTTTTTCCATTGCCATTTTCCTGGGGCATCTGTTTGCATTTTGGTTCTGTATTTGTTTTTAATTAATGAACAGAAACTGCTGACCCTGTAATGTGTCCACAAAAAGATCCCAGCAAAGGCTTCTCATGGCACAAGCCACAAAGAGGTGTGAAGGATGTATAAATGGGAGACAGACAGACTCTTTTCTTTAGTCTTTAACTGCTCAGGAGATTCTTGATAAAATAGGTTCAGAGGAAACAACATACTGTAACTGACCCAGCACCTTGGCTTTCCACTATGGCCGGCAAATGGATATTGCAAAGAAAGAATTTTTTTATTTAAAAAAAAAAGTTTTAATCTCTAGGCAAGCATTAAAAATTTAACTGCAGCTCTGCTAACCATTGCTTCCCATGGGTTTAAATTATTTGAGTTAGGAATGCTGTGTATGCAGATAAAAAAGATGCTTTTAAATCTATCAATCAGGAAGATAACTTTGAGAAAGAGAGCAATATCGGCAATGGAATAACGAATAGTGAAGAAACGCACCCTTATTATTGCTCAAGCTTAAGTGTATCAATGTTATGAACAGTAGAAAATCAAAACCTTTGAAAGTGAGTTCAAATTCTGATGATACATGTGATGGTAAACTTGATTTCTTTGTTTTACTTTCTTGACAGGCTCTTTCAACAGTCATCAACCAGAAAATCTTCGTCAGAGGCACAGGACACACAGCCTCCAGCGAAATGACCTCTAGCCAACAGATCCAAGGCTCTTGTGAGTCCAGGCATTCGTCTCTTTCTTTGATTTGACATAAGCAGGCAGAGTGGAGACGGTGCACGAGTCTGCTTGCTTCCAAGAAAAGTTTGATGCTGCAAGCATCAATGTGGGAGCTCATGTGCATGTGCACTAGCACGTGTGTACTTGTGTGTGTACACACACACTTTATCTTTCATATTGGTGTTGTTCCTTTTACACTGGGGTCCTTTATGGTGAGCTGCATTTACTTTGGATGGTAGAAAATGGAACAGGAAGCATAAAACCCTATTAAGACTGTGTGCAGTTGCCTGTGGTGGGAAATTGCTGTCATGTGCCAAGCAGCCCCATTGCCCGTGGCTCCATTGCGTTAGCACCAACTGCTGACTTGTCCCTGCTTTAGCCACTGCTAGGAAGGGGGCCAGGGTGTTTGGAGCAGCTTTTAACCCTGTCGAGGCCACCTCTCCCAGCAGCAGCTGATGGCATCTTCAACCCCTCTTTTTGGCAGCAGGCATAGGAAGCCATGCTCCTCTCCTTCCCCTCTCTGCCCCCACAACATCAGCAAGCCTTCATCCTTCCCCTCTCCCCTCCTCCCTGCCAGCATCCCAGGAGCTACAAGACTCTTGCTAGTGCTGGGGAGAAGGGAGGAGAGGCAGATTCTGGGTCACAGGAATGGAGGTGGGCTGGAGAGGAGGTCCCACCAGGGCACAACCTTAAGGGAGAGGAAGAGGAGGGGGAAGACATGCCTGACATGACAAGGGAGAAAGAGATGCCTTTAAGTTGCATAACACTACCCACAGGTCCCAAACCACCTCTGCATAATTGACATTCTCCCACACTGTTGAAAAACCTTGAGTTGCCTCTGGCCAGGGACGTGACTTTCTGCTATATGAAATGTTTTGCAGGCATTTGAATCTTCTTTATGAATTGTCCCACAACTGTGTGTTTTCTCTTTTCTGTTAAGGATGATTGGAAATTCAGCAAAGTGACTCAGGGTGGCCGAAGTAATGGCTTAAGGTGACACACGGTTTGCACATTCAACAAAAGGAAAGTACTGTGGGTGTGAGCGTTCCTTTCCTTCTTCTCTGTTTGGTATAATACAGTGAATACACTAAGTTGTGTTTTTAAATATATACAACTAGATGTAGCCATAAGGAAGCTCTTTTGACTTCAGTGGATGAGGAAAGCACTCAGTAATTTACAGTGTCAAACGTATGAGTTTTTGTTTTTGAAATATAGTTTGATAGTCTTAAGACATCATGGGAATTTACGTAACCCCTTGGGAGCTGCTACGGGGCTTCTGTTTAGTTGGATTTTTGCACGTAGTCTTTTGTTGAAATAGCTTAGTGAAATTTTATACATACACACACACACACCCCAGTAAGACAAAGACTCTGAGTTCAAGTGGTTAAAAAATTATGCAATGTATTTTGGTAAACCTACAAAAAAAAGGGAAGATGAAAATATTTCTATACAGCAGTTTGCTGAACTGAACAAGACAAGATACTGTAAATGGATAGGAAATAATCAAAATTTCTTTCTCATTTCATTGCATAGTTGATGAAGTCACCAAAAGTTTCCTGACTGTGCTTTCTGAGAGACAGGATTTCTTCCCTTATGTGTATTTGTTCTCCACACAGAAAGTGTTGAAAGATTACCACAAAATCACTAGGGATAAAAACTATCACCTTCAGAAGACACAGGCTTTAAGTGCATTGACCCAGTTTTCCAAATACTTGTGACTGGATATAATGTTATGAATTGTTTTACTGGAGCCAACAGGCTAGTTCACGATGGCAGAGCATGCCTAACATCAGGTATTCAAATCAACAACGTCTACATTCACTGAAAATACTTAAAAACCCTTCATGTTTGATCTAGGTATTATTGACAGCCTGCCATCTCTTAAACAAAATAAAAGTAAAAATGAAGAATCGGAAGTCTGTAAGAGACATGTTATAGCATCTCAGAAAGAGGAACTACTGAAACTGTAACCATTGCGCTGCCTGACAATACTGACATTTCTAAAGGCTTGGCCAAAGCTCGTTTCCCTACAAGTGGTGCCATTGAAGTCCAACAAGATTTCTTATGAGAATGGACAGAATGATTTTTCTCATTCCACAACATTACTATATACAAGCAAAAGCCACACTCAGACATACAGTTTACTGGTTATGAAGCTTCATTGCTTGCCCCAGTTTATAACTTTTTAATGATCTCTAGAAAATATTTTAACATCGTAGAGGTAAGATCATAATGCAAATTTGCTTTATACTATCGCCACCATACGATGCCAAATGGATACAGTAGTACGAACTTGACTTACCACCCTTTTCCTTGCTACTCTGCAATACAAGTGGACTGAGAAAACCTACCTTGTTCCTGAGTTCCTACAACATAAAGAGGCAAAATATTTAATCTCATATGCAGTATCAGCTCCTCTATACAAGCAAAGGAAAAACTCTGTGTAGCACAACAGAAAGCAGAAATCACAAGGTCTGCATAGAAACTGTCATGCTGTTCTTGAGCTCACTTCTTCTTTTGAACATGTTAAACTTAGGGCAACTTCTACCTGCTGCACTAAATTATCCAAGTAATGCAGTCTCTAATGAAAAGCAGGCAGTCTCTAAAAGCAGTTATCCTCAGTCAAGCTGCTTTTTCCAGTGAATTCTGAGACACTTTTTAAAGAAGTCACATATTTCTTGCATTGCCTTTTCAGAGAACCCAATTCACAAGTTAAAGAGCATTCCCTGCTTCCAGCAGACACTCTACCAAGCAGGAGGCTTCCATTTTTTTCCAGCCACGCTCAAAAAATGTATGTCAAATTAGAGCTGTTTGTTGTCAGTGACCTTCTGAGTCCATCCATGGAGGAGGGGTGAACCACCTCTTTTAGAGGTAAATAACCTTCTGTCCCTGTAAAGCAGAACCTGGAGATGCAGGTAAAGAATGAGTTACTTCACAGGATAAACTTTAAGACAGGGAGATTGAAAAGGATGTGGAAGTCTGAAAATCTGGATGAGACACTGGAAGAGTGGTGAGAAAGTTTACTGCCCCTGTCTGACCTCCAGAACTGCCTCTCATATGAACATTGCATGAGGAAAAAAATGCTTCCTGCTGAAACCTTGTATTTTGGCTATTTCTGATATCCATACTGAACGACAGAGAACACTATCCTGGTGGTGCTGTTCTAGGTTTCCAGGACAGCAGAGCTTAGCATTAGACTCAAGTCAAGAGCAAGCTGGATGCAAAGCACAAAGTACAGTGCACAAGGGTAAGCTGATCTCAAACTACAATTAACAGCCCCATGGCTCTGGCAGCTGGAACTACAGAATCACTGCAGAGGAACAACAGATATAAAGAGACCCAAGTACCAAACAGGGAAGCTCAAGTGGACTTTATTATAGTTATTAGAATGTACAGGGACATTAGTGCACTGGTTCTTATTTTGTTTCTCAAATTCAACGTAGGAGCAGGCAGACGCTGAAGTACTTGTACCAGCTCTTTGCTTTTTGCACATTTAGAATGTGTAGTGTGGGACATCTTTAAATCATCTTCTGAAATATCCTTGAAGAACAATGTAGTCAAAACCAGATTAAGCAATTTCTTCATAGACTGCTTGATATTTCAAGAAAATGCTACAGATACCAAATATCTTTTATTAAAGAAGTGATTAAGAGGTGCTAACTGGGTGGTAGGATACAGATAACCGATTTTATCATCACCTTTACAGTCTTTAAAGTCCATTCTATTCCATGATCTGGAAACAGTCCTTGAAAACTTCATAACAACACTATTTCTTTATTACAAATATTTACATACTATATATTAGTACAACTTTTATTTCCACACTTTAACAATTCCATCCCTTGATGCAGTTACTATAAATCCTTGCGTGGTCTGGAAAGTTGCGATATCTGTGATAATATCATGATGTCCAACAGGGAGAGACTCTGGACTCTTCCGAGGGGTCTCATCAGTGGGACCCAGTTTTTGCTTGTTTTGAATTTCCTGTACAAAAACAAAGTGAGAAATGTTATTTACAGAAAGGTAAGCACTTGCAAAGGGGAATTATCACATGTATTAGGTTGTAAAAAGACCAAAAAACCTCTTTAAACAAACAAACCCCCCCAAAATCTCCAACCCTTTGATGGTTTACTTAGGATTACTCCTTGGTTCATTTCCTTTCATCACACACAACCTAAGTCTGAACTGACATTACAGCTCTCCGATTAGGGAAAGAATGTTTTTTTTTTTCACATACTTATTTCAATGACACTAACTACTAAGACCTGGGGGGGGGGGCAGGAAAAAGCTACAGCGACACACACATCTTAGCTTCCCAAGGGTTTTATAAAAACTGGTTCAATAGCATGAATATAATTTAGAACTTCACATGAAACACTCAAAAATCATAGTGCATAGGTAGACCCTCACTGACTTGCACTTTTTTTTTTTTTAAACAGTCACTTTTGAAGTAGCATTCATTCAATTGCACTGAAACAAAACATTGCACTATTCAACAACTAGTGACATTGCCCGTTCCAAAAAGTCACTCTGAAGGATGTAATAAAAACTGCAGAGTCCTGCTGCCATATTATTTTGGTCCCAGTACATCTCACAATGCCCTGCTAAGATCCTATATCAAAGACATTCCAAAGACTGATCAAAATCAAAAGTCTTAAGACACTAGATTTCAGTATCCCAAAAGAAACACGACTCTGGTTTCTGCATGTAAGTATTATTTGGTCAGTCCAATTCTGTCAAAAACAACCGATTTTTTTTTCTTTTAAAATAACTTCTTCCTAACTGCCTGAAAATGCAACGCTGACACCATCCATGAAAGGGAAGAGTAAGATAGTTATAATTAAATCCATCATGCAATTAATATAACCCACAGCGCCATCTAAAAGGCAAGCAGAATAGGTATCTATCAAACAAAGCAAAATACCTGAACCACCTCTGTGCCCTCAATTATCTTCCTGTAGTAGGAAACAGATGGGCAATTAGAACTTCCGGCAACAACATATGATCTCTCAGGGTAGGCTAGATCCCAAAACCTAAACACAAAGAAACAAAAACAAGTTGAGATGTTAAATTTTATCAGCTTAATACAGCTGTTTAACAGCTGTCTTGCTTTTACAATAAAAATGAGTGGGCACAAATGCTATATGCTTTCTACGCTTAGTGGAAGACAGCGATGCAGAGAAATCAACATTCATATCAAGCTTACACGCGAGTTACTGTTTTGTTCCTCGCATCTTATCAAGAACATTACAGAAGGGTACACATTGTGTTTCAGAGAAGCACCGAGTTTTGCACTACTTCTGCTGAGAACAATTCTCTCAGCTCACTGATGCTTACCAATGAACACATCTTCAGCATTATTGTTTTGACTTCTTGGAGCTTATGTATGCAAGGCTTGGCAAAATTTAGTACACCGGCAGGGGTGGAGGGGAAGGTATCAAACAAAAACGTTGTTGGTTTTATTACCTTATTTTCATGTCTGAGCCTGCTGTCAGTAATATGGGATTACCAGATGCTGGACTACAGTATATTCCGTGGATGCTGTAAGGAGAAGGCTAGTAGGGAAAACGGACATATAAAAATAAATTATCACCAATAGCTGTTGCCATGCTTCACAAAGCGAATGCATTTTTTTCCACATTCATCCATCCATCCATCCATCCATCCAATTTCCAAATGTTTCTGACAAATGTCAAGTTACTTTGTTAACAGGCCACTTCTTAATATATTAAGGTAAATTGCTTCCTTTTATTCCTTATGTTTCACAGGGCAATGCAACAGATTTAACTCTGCATAATGCTTTTATGAAATTTTGGAAATTGCATTCTCAATGATGGCAAATGAGAAAGATTGTTTCTAACAGAATCAGGCAGGCGAATCATGTTGAAGAGCACATGGGTGCTCCAATTTTTATGCTATGAAGGCATTAAGGGACAGGCATGTAACAGAAAACTAGCTTGAATCACAAGTTCCCTGTGTGCAAAGTGCATTGAGTAATGAACTCAACCTGCAATCTTTGTAGCACGTACAACTTCAAGTTTAGGTAGATTCCAGATCTGCATTTACAACATTTATAGAAGCAGCTGTGGTTATTTTTGTGTATGTACTTGTGTTTTAGGAAAGATATCCCAGATTGCTCCTTCTCCAATTAACTCCTTGAAGAAGAGCAACTTCATGCTTTAAACTAGCAGTTAAGTGTAGTAGTGGCATTATATTACAGAAAGAATGGGCAGAAGAGCAGATGCTTACAGGAGTATGCACAGTCCCAGGAACAGCAAGTAAAAGTAAGTACAAGATGCCACACCATGAATTTTGGCTTTGCCATAATCTTTACAGGCTTAACCAGCTCATGGGTTTTCTAAGAACACGACTGGATATAGCAAGCGTTACAAGTCCATTCCACAGATAGCGGAAGAGACCAATGAAGATTCAGGTTACACTGCTGTTTTACAAAGGGGGATTTAGTTTTGACAGCAAAACAATTATGGTGCCAAAATAAATCCCAGGGCAAGTTCCTGGTGCCAAACCGGCAAGGCCATGGAGAGAGGTAACTGTACTGATGCACAGCATGGAGTCTGAGGTTGTTCTAGCCCCGGCTACAGAACAGAAACAGGGAAAGAAAAAGACCAGACCTGCAGTTCTGAAAGAGGAGGTGCGCTGCTGGCCCACAAAGTGAAGCGTCGATCGCCAGTTTCCATATCCCACATGGAGACTTCATTATTGCCTTGAACAGCTACAGGAAAGATAGTGCCAATGCAAAAAATAAAAAACAGGTCGGTTGGCTCTCACTACCTGTGTTCTGCTGACGTGATACAGAGGGTATGACACACAGACACTCTCCGCTTGCTCTGTGCGGCATTTGTGTTAGTCTTGCTTTAGCAGTAAAGCCATGCATGTGTTTTGTTGGTTTCACCGCTTAGTAGAAGCTTCACTAGAGTTCAAGTGCCTCATTTAAGAGAGTTTAAATGAAACCTGCTTTCACCTCCAACCCTTTTTAAAAGGTATTAGAACCTCAGTTTCCTCCCTAGATAACTTCTCATCCTTCTTTGAGAAGAGAAGGGACTTCGGAGATGACTCCAGGGCAGGTAAGACAGCAATCCAAAGTTATAGAGTTCAGTAGCTACAGTGATGTTCCACACCCATGTTTATTGTGGACAGGCAAAGAATTCTGTTCAAGGGATTGTTTACATGCCTGGCAGCAACCTAGCAGGCAAGGCCTTTTTAATAATATTCCGAAGCGATGAACTTTGTCACTCATTTATTTTTTAGCAGGGAGGAAACAAACTAGAAAGCACAGAGAAGCTTGTTTTATTCATGTTTTTTCAATAAATTTGTTTTATTTCCCGGAGTAGTTAATAACTAAAATAAGGAGTGAAGCCTAAGAAGCAAGTAAAATATGAAACTCAAATTACTCTCATTTTACAGCAACTTTATCAATTTTGTTATTGTAGGATTAGTTTAAGCTACTTGTCCATTTCAGAATGTGTTCCTGACACAAACACTTAATGTAAATATGACAGTGCTACATGCAGTGAGGATGAAGCAGCTGTGAGCATACCAGATGAGGAATCTTGGGAGATTTTCAAAAGCTCTAACCCATGATACAGGTGGGTTAGATTCAAGTGGGAACTGGAATGGGACAACCTTTCAGTCTCTGCTCTACAGAGGCACTGAAGGCAGTGGCAGAATTCACATCAACTTCAGTGTATGTCACGATTTTGGGTTTTGTCTTTTATAACATTTTGTCCTTAAAAAGTGATGTGGCAGACAGCACACAGGGAGGGTCCCTCATGAGAGTTGTAATGCTCAGACGATGAGAATTGTAAAGGCTGTCTGTCATTTTCATAATGGCTTAACACTACTTCCTCCCCATCTCTCTTTTTAATTTCAAAAAGCCAGGAAGAGCACAGTGGCAGAACACAAGTATGAACCTTCTTTTTTTCCTCTCCCCAAGCAAAGCACAAGAAAAACTACAAGGAAGAAAAAAAACCAAAACAAAACAAAAAACAACTCCCCCCAGGGCTTGAAGTAGAAGCTGAAACAGAAGCTGCTTTAATTGCAACCTCTGGCAACTGTGAGGTAAGTTTAAGACATCTTTTACCTGCAATTACCCAAGACTGATAGACAGGATGCATAAGCAGGCGTCTGATTCGGGCCTTGGAAGGGTGAGAATGGCTGGAGATAGGTAACTGAAACCTCATGTCCCAGCATGCCATGGTACCATTGCTGGTTCCTGGTGAGAGAAAGCTCCCCATAGTCAGAGGGATAAATATACTGGGTTTTGCCCATATCCTTCTGCTCTGTTCCTAGGGAGATGGCCTTCAGCCTCAAGTACTTAGAGGGCAGAATACTTCCCACAAATAGATCAGGAGGTATTTCTCTCCTCTTGTTTGAGGAAAGCATATTCTAGTCAAATCAGATCAAGCAAAAGCTTGAGCTGTAGTTATTGTATAAGAAAACCAGAAGGGGTGGAGGGGGGCAGAGAGAGAGAAGCCAGCAAGAAATACAGGCTTACCAATACACAGCCAGCATTGGTGTATGTCCACAGCAAATGAAGTTATGAGGCCTAACTTCAAATCATGTTTCAGTGTCCAAGCGTTGCTGCTAGATCGCAAATCCCATCCAACCAGAGATCCATTAACTGTACCATAAGCCAGTACTGACTGGGCTCCTGAATTGAAGTGATGCATATCTACCACACAGCCATCATCCTTCAGATCTAAGGACCTGGGTTAAAAGAATAAACTCATTTAGAAACAGATATGACTCCCTCCAAGTTTAAGACTCCTTCCAATAGGTAATGCTGAGCAGCATTTTCCTCTTCATGTCACTTCCCAAGGCATCTGCCAGAAACAACTTGCCCATTTTAGTACAACAGATGCTTACGTTCTCTCAAATCTCTCTGCCGATAGGACTTGCAATCATTCTACAGGCTAGTAAAATGCTGTCAGCAGCTCTTTGCAGACAAACATAGCTCTGTGCTCTGGGTCTCTCAGTGTGTTTGATATTTCTCTCCCATTCATGCTCCACATTTATCAGATATTCATCTACCCAAAGTTTACAGGCAGGAACACCCCTCTCCATCTTATACTGCCAGCACTGTCATCAATCACCTTCTGTGTGTGCAAACTGACACCTTCTTCATGCACAAATGCAGTGTATACCAAAAGGGAAAATCTGGTTTGTAGTTTCCATCTCCATTAGATTTGGTTTATTTAATTTCTGAACTTAATCCCAAATAAGAGAGGACATTTGAGACAGATACCTTACTTTTACTTTGGACAGAAAAGAGGTCTTTTGAGATGGTTGCTAAATTTGCTGGGGCCTGGACATGTCCCTCACTCAAGCTGGAAGATTAAGCTGTTGAATGCCAAATATTCAAAAACTGCTCATATGGAGAGACGTAAGAAAGAGCTCAACCATCCCCAAAGACTCCCCTAAATAGTATCCCATCCCCCCTATCTTTGCCACCTTACATTAAAAGCCTGGGAGAAAAAATGGCAGCCCTGAGGCCAAACCACATGTTGCACATTTGTAAACATTTATCTAACGACCTGTAAAAGAATCTCCAAAATTACTTTATAAGTATTAACATTGTAACAGGGGAGGTAAGAAACTACTGATCCCAGTGCATAAATAAAAGAATTCAGAACTATTCAGCCTGACTGTTTCAAGCTCCTAATGAGTTCAGTGACACAGGAGGCACCAATAACCTAGAGCTATGAATTCTCAGCCCTGCACGGTTGCCTTTCAACCCTTCTTTATCAAGCAGGATAAGATCAGGGATTACAGCCTTCCAGTACAGCCTGGGCTCAGCCAGCAGGAAGCCTAGAGCAAATCAAGGGATCTAATCAAGGAATATACTAACAGCTTGAGCTCTGCGGTGAGATTTAACTGCTCTAAGTACATACCTGCTTTGTATTGGATGAATTTTAGGAGATTTAGGGAGTTTTGAAGCTTCAATACCAAGCAGCTGGATGGCACCATTATCCGAAGCTATAGCCAAGTAATGCGAGCCTTGGCAGAATGTAAGTGTCTTTACATGTCCTCCAATCCGAGAGTATGTCAAAATTGATCTAAATAGTAGAGAGAAAGAGAGGGATAGAAAAAGAGAGGAAATTTTTTTGTGGCACTTTAAAAAAATTTCTTCTCTCAAACACCTACTTAAAACCAATGGCTCGAGAGAGTTCTGAAAATAACATTTTCTAAATGTTCCAAAATCAGAACGCAACAAAGCCTGTGTTGCCTCTGCAAGCTTAACTCTCCGTCTTTGGGCCTCTAGGCTATGACAGCCTCTAACTGCAGAAGCACACATCTGGCTACCAGTAAAATAGTCGTCTAACCTAGATCTGTATCAAAGTAGAATACTGTACCACCTGTGTTTCAACCAGCAATACAGCTTTCCTGCATCAAATATCGTGGATGAGATAGTTAAGCATAAAGCTAATTTGTTCCAAAAAACTCAGATGGCTTTAAACAGCAGCACCAGGATATATTTATGCATGTCTAGAAATGAAATCAAAAAGCCTGTAATTATTACAACTGCGAAGCAGTCCCTTTGCATTTCTAGGGATTTTTTTTTCTTTTATAATTAATTGAAACAGCAATGTAATATTTTATAGCTGCATACCAAGAGGAACACCAGTATATTTCATTATTGATATCCCCAGCACACCCACAAGTGATTCATATTTTGTTCCCTGCCCTACTTTATTTTGCACTCTAAAACAGCAGCCCCAAAATCCCATGAGTTCTAAAGTTACCTGGTTGTAGTGGTTTTTCCTTCCATTTTTTGGCTGTTCCAGATTTTCACTGTGCCATCATTTGAGCAAGTGGCAAAAATAGAGTGTTCATCAGAGACCCGAATGCGGTTCACAGCAGACTTGTGTTCATGAAGGTGAGCTACCAACAATCCTTTGGGACGCCATCCTACAGGGAAAAACAAAACCATAAAGTTTGGTGGTGATTTCATAACCTATTAGGAACATGAAAATCTCCCTGATCCCACTCACCAACAACTATATCAGGATATAGTCATTACAGCTGCAAAACACAGAAGACACTCAAAACACGCAGCTAAGGCATTTTAAATATTAAAGGCAAAAGCCTATTTGCTCAGTTCTAAACTAAACCTTATTGGCAGACCTGGGTGAGAGTTTTCTTTTAGACGGGTTCCATGTGCATTCAGTGAAATTACAAAGGCCCTTCCTCATAGACTTTGTAGTGATACTAGTGCACAGTCCTCCTGCCATCAGCATGCAGATCACTGTGCTGCAAATGGCAGTCCCATAGATGCCCAAAATGCACATAATGAGCAACACATTTGAACAGATTTAAAGTTTCTGGATTGTCTGTAGAGGGCTTGAACTGACAGGCTCAGCGTTGCTACTACATGCTACATTGTCAGCCTTACTTACCTAGTAAAATGAAATAACAGCTCTTCTAAATCCCATAGAAAATTTACTCCAGTCCTTCAAAAAGAAATTGAGTTGAGCTGCCACGAAATAACTCTTGCCAAGAAATTGCCAACATTTGTGTGATGTGTCCTCCTCTGAAATAAGCAATGCAGAGGTATCTGTCTGCACTTCTAACAGGCATCTACTTTAGTGAAGGATTAACAGCAGATGAAGATGATGAAGGACAGACCACAGCAGATTTCAGATAAGACGTAAACTTCAAATATGAACATTTTTCTGGCACTCGCTCGTGTGGCAGAGCAGGTCAGCTGCTTGTATTGGGATATGTTACTTCATAGGTTGTAAAACTCTCTTCAGAAGACAAACACATGGCTTAGCCAAGCTCAGTCAATGTTAGCTATGTTCAAATGCTATCTGGTTGGATCATTTTCCTGATGATTTTCTATGACTTCCCTTAAATTGACATGGTAGCTGTATATGCCCAGGTGTGTACATTTAATGCTAGATTTACCAAAAGACTTTAGCATCACTGTGTTGATTACCGCAAGCCTAGCTGGTACAGACTCTGCTCTCAACATCTGGAAGTTAAGCACATGAATTCCCATTAGTAGAGGCCAGTCAGAAATCTCCATATGGGATACCCAGCAACAAGCACATTGAGTGGAGAACACCAGCAGAAAATGCTGAGGACTAACCTGAGTAAATCCCAATCTCAGTTTGGAGCTTCAGAATTTAAACTGTGGCCATAGGAAGATGGCTGTGATTTAAAATTGTATGTTTTCTCCCAGAGTGGCTGCCAGAACCCTAATCAGCAAAACCTGGGTGTTGCGACCAGGGAGGAACAAGAAGGAACAAGAGGTAAAAATGTCTCTCCCTCCGAAAGCAACAATGTAGTATGAGAATACACGTCTTCCCTTTGTGGCTGGGCACTGGTCACTGTCACCACTGCTGATAGGGACAGGCTCCTTTGTAAACAAGGGCAGTTCAAACAACCAGCCGCAGTATGCATGCTACTGGGTAAGAAAACCTGGCCAAGAGGTTACAACACTCAAAGGATGGCTGAAAGTCTGGATCCACCCCAGGCAAAATACATTTCTCGCCTCCCAACGCAGCGTTTCTCCCCTTGCCCAAACGAAGCTACAAGTTGTTACAGGATGGCAAGTTATCTTCTGTATACCTGGTTACAAACAACTCACTTCAGAAAACTCACTGGAACGGAGTGCACAACCTGGGCTTCAGACCAGCGGTTTGGGTCCATTACTGCAAAGGTAAAGATCTAGGTTCTAAGACCCTCTTTCATAGGTCATGGATGTATTTTGCCAAATAGGTGCCAAATAGGAACATTTCCTAAACTAATAATTTCCTCTTTTCCTCATCTTCTGCATTTTTTCCTTGAGAGGATGATGTTTTCATTCAAATTATATATACATTTTTTTGTATAATAACCTCAGTGGCCCGTGATTTACCTGGAGGTGGGGGCTTGCTCTCCCACTCAGCATTCTCCATCATCTGTTTGGCAAGCCTCTCTGCATTACACTGTTCTCGCTTCTGCTGGATCAGCTGCTGAAGTTCAGTTTTGCAAGTGGTGATGCGCAACTGGTGTGCAGATGGGGACGCTGTACTGCTCAGGACCTGCATGGTCGCTTTCCTGGGTTGAACAACTGTTCCATCAGATGCCTGTAAGAGATAAGCACTTAAAAATATATGCCTTACATTCTACACAGATAAATCCTCCTCTTAAGATTACTGGGTCACACTGAATAAAAGTGGAAAAATCTTTTTTATTGAATCAATTAGCAATGAATTAGCATTTAAAAAATGTCGTGCTTGCATGAAAACAATTTAAACTAGTGAAAATTATTATTTATAGAAAAGCTTAACCATTCACTTATTCTACCCTGTTTGTCTAGCCTGTTCTGTATTCTATTTGTTGAAACTGTAATGAGTCGTGTACACCTCAATGTGATTATTACAGAAGCAGTTATTGATCTCAAGACTGACAGAATTACAGGTTAGCTCTCAAACGATTAGTTGTTTATATTGGGCTTTAAAAATAAAAGCGTGAAGTGTTTCCCTCTTAGTTCAGAGTGGACGCTCATTTAAAGCTAGCAGAAGTTAATCACCAACGAGAAACAGAACAGAAAGAAGTGTTCAGTGTCAAGAGATGCCTCCACAGCCTGCAGGGCTCCCAGCCCATCCTGCTGTAGCCAGTACTAAGCATGACAGGTACGGGATGTCTAAACACAGCTATGATGTGATACACCAGTTCCAAGTTAAAATCATGACATTTCCTCTCTGCCTCACAACACATATCAGGGCATGCAATTTGAGTGAAAATCTTCCCTGCCAGAACAGCTTACCTAATAATTGGCTAATCCACAAAGCCCCATCTCTTCACACAAAGCATCTATTTGTTAGTGAAGCTTTTCTGTTCAAGTGACTAAACTTACTTCCATCCTCTCTCAATCCCTATTTTAAAAATAAGAACTTGAAAGTCAGCTACTCTGCTGGAGAAGACGCCAGGGAATAGCACCAGTGTAAAACAACCTCCAAACAAAACAAGAACGTCACATCCCTATAGTCCCACTTGGCTTTAAAACAACTGAATTATTTCAGTTTAAGGTGTGAAGATACTATTTTTCAGCATTACCTGTGGGGAGGATGACAAAGTGGCACAAATGCCAGCTGAGGACTCTGAACGAAGTGGTTTCCCAGCCTGGATGGCTTCAGGATCAGTAGTCTGCCCATGTCCTTTGGGTATTGGCTGGGAGATGTTAGTTGGTTCCAGAGACCCAAACATGCTTTTCCATTCTTCATTTACATTTGAATCCTGCTTTACGTGTTTTCTGGCTATAAGCCAAGAGGGAGAGAAAAAAAAAAAAAACCATAATCACAACAACATTCACTCAGGCTGGTCATTACTTTCAGACTACATGCGAGTCCAATGTTTACATGCCAATTTATTATTTATATAGTTAATAGAGAAAAATGTACTGCTAGGTTGTTTAAGCCAGCTGACAGGGATTTATGAGGCAAACAGAACACACGTGGCAAGTGCTCTTTTTACACCTTCTTAATCCTACAGTTGCCTCATACAATAAATCATTCCAGTATAGGGAAATTTTGTGTCTAGAAGGCTGCAGGATTAGACACCATGTGATAATTTTTTCTTAGGACAGTTACTCCATTACTGGCATAAGTCCGGGATAAACTTGTAATAGCTCAGTATGCAAATCATTGTCAGTGTCAAATACGATCAGTTTTCCATCACAATCGCAACATCACCTGTAGATTCAAGACTGTTATCTGTAAATAGGAAATTTATTTATTTTCAGCATTCCTCTGGAGTCACTTAAAACTGTAAAATATAGAAAGCGAAATGAAAACATGGGACAAATCAAATTTGGTCAAAGTCAGTGAAGAAGTTAAAGGTGTGAAGACTTTGCAGGTGACAGTTTCGGGTGAAGTCAATCAGTTCAAATACAGACTTCATACACTAACTTTTAAATCCTGTTCATTCTTGACTCCACAGGATGCAAAAAACTGAAAAATCCTGTACTTACATACTTTCCTTTAAAATGATATGCAAAGTATTTGCATACTAGCATCTTAATCCTGTAAATAAGATGGCAATAGCTACCTTTGCAGATTTCTGTATTTTTACATCTGAAAACAGAACCTATCAGTGGTGTACAGAGGGTGGCCTTACAAGCTTGACAGACCAAAGAGGAAGCTCACTGTCTAGAAGAGAAGATTTTTGAGGCTACAGAGAACTGGAATAGTTAGCAGCAAATGGATTTCAAAGCTAACAAGGAAATACAAGAGGTTTTTCAAGCTGAAAGAGGAGCAGGAAACAAAGTAAAATGGGGGTGGATGAGCAGCTGAAGAACCCTAAGGTCAAAAAGCGCGTACTTGGGTGGGTGAGCAACAGTTGGCACTCCCCAGTGCCAGCATGTTTCAGCATCACACCTAGGCCTCAGTTTCCTCCAGGCTACCTCAAGAAGTCATCCTGGATTTTCACAGTTAAAGAGCTCATCGCTTCTTGAGAGGAAACAGAGATAGCAGAAATGTAGCCTTCATAATTTACAGTGTTACCATGGATCGCCAGAGTCCTGTTTGTCACAATCAGCTAAACAACCTGTGCATATTACTACTGCAAATGCAAACTAATTTAAATACTCTCAGGGGCAAAATATTCCCATCTTTCACTGATCCAGGGAGCATTCCAGCACCTTACCTTTCAAAGAGCAGCAGTGATTTTCTCATTACAAACTCAGTGAGGATGGTGATAGTTATGTAGGCTGAATTACTGAGAACGCTTGCTGAGTAAATTAAAGACTTAATCCTCTGACCCTGAAAGAAAGGCTGTACTTTATCTATACAGACCACAAACTATACCAACCACGTTTGTCATCAGGCTCCTGCTTTGTTTTAATAAGATCCACTTGTCTCCCAGTTATTCCCAGAGCTGACAGGTCAATCACCCCTTTCTGGCTGCTGTCATGCAGGTGGCTCTGATCCACTATATTGGCTTTAGCTTTATTTGATTTTAACATAAAGTCTTTCAGTGCTAACAGTTTGTCTTCCTCCTCCTCAGTCATCCCCTACAGAATAAAAGAAAAGATATTATTATTTACTTTTGAACAGGAACATGCATCAAGGCATGAAGATGTAAGAAGCAGTAAGATTAATGACTGGCTCAGAAGTGGAAGGAGAGAGCACATCCCCAGAATTCAAGACATCAGTCTATCACTCATACAAGATTTTGGGTAAGCTGCTGTTGTATGAGAATATCTTTCCTCCTCAGGAACAGGGCTAGGAATAGTGAAAGGGCAGAATAGCATTTAATACTGGATCACTGTCTAGTGCAATCTGCTCCATTGCCACCTAGGCCATGCTTACAGCCCACAAGCCATAGGATGAAAAAGGAGAAAAAAAAAACAAAAAAACAACCCCTAAAATCCACCCCCCCGCCCCCCCCCAGCTGCAGTCCTTCCTCTTCCCAGTTCTCACTGCTTTGTGGGGGTGATTCTTAGCGTTCCCCTCTTCACATATAAACCTCTTTCCAGCTCCCTTTGGCTTTTGCACTGTTACTTGCATGTCTGTCTCCAACAAATGCATACTCCTCTCCAACACAATACACAGCACATTCTGCAACACCGATACCATCACAGATGCGTTAGAAATCTGAGACATACAACTGAAGTCTTTAAAAAGAGGATATATTTGGGAAATCCAAACATAAGGTTGCCCTATTTCTGGCAGATCTTTTCAGAATCTTCCTTAACTTCTGAACATTTTGTCCTACAAGCATATAGTGAAATCAATGAAGTCAATGGTTTGCAGGATCAGAACCTCAGACTGGGAGCCCCTCAGAGCAGCAACTACAAGGTTAGGGTCTGTGGAGACATACAGAGCCCAAGAATCTCAAGCCTGACTTTCAAAGTACAAATAAAAACCAATCACTTGTGAAAGTAGCTTCTTCAACAGCTGCGCAATGGCAGGGTCCTCTGGGGGCGGGCAGTCAGGGAGAACACCATTCCTCTTCTTCTGACGCATCTGAAGGTGTCGGAAGAGGCTTGTGATATCCTTTGATCTCAAGACATAATCAAATATGGAACGGCTGACAGGCTCTTTAAGTACACTTAGCAGGACTATTTCTTTATCTATCTGCAATTCAAAAAGAGAGACCAGTCAACATGGAGGAGGATGATATCCATATAAACATGGGGAAATCTAGCAATAAAGGCTGTCATCCCACGTCTACAATGTTCGCGCTTTTTTTTTTTCCTAGCCTGAAAGTAGGTAACTGGACAACTGCAAATATTAATACAAAAATCAATCTCTTCCTCTGAAGGCATGTTCTAAAAAAACAGTTTCCAGCTCAGTCCTGAAGAGCTGCTTTCAAACTTACAACAACAAAGAATCACGTAGGACTTAAAAATTATTGCACATGATTGTGCCAATAATCTAGATTCAACTTCTCTGTTTTCGTGAAAATAGTATCTTTCCCTGTGTTGGTCCTATCAGCTTTTCTCTGTTCTCTTCCCCTGTTCTCCCAGCAGTCTCAGAATGTTAACTTGGCATTGGTAGATGGGATTAAAAATTCTACTACTAGTACAATGATATTTCAAACTTCATCCATCTTTGTCCTACATATACCCTGTAAAAATACCAACTAGACGAGCTCTTCCCCGTGTCAGTCAGATTACCAAGTTTCCTCCTATGTATAAAGGGAATAAGGATGCACAAGCATGTAATTAAGTAATAATCAAAAGCATATTGGGACATTAGTAAACAGTCATAAGAAACTGATGAGTTAAGGCATAATTTAGCATTAGTTGGGGCAGTCTGTATAAAGATTGTTCATTACTACTAAAACAGAAAAAAAAAACCAAGTTTCTATTCTCCCAGGTGGCAATTCAATGTCTGTTTGTGTCCAGAGAATGTGTCTGGACAAAAAGTCTTGTATGCAATCCAGATTACTTGCAGCCCCAACGTTCCTTTCAGTTTATACTTTTATTTTAGTACTTGATATTTGCTGTTTCAAGAGTAGGTCTTAAGATGGGGGGGAGGAGGGCAAGCCATATTCATGAAATAGGCCGCCAGTTACAGTCCCACAGTTAAATGGCCAAACCTAATTTGGCCCAAAATTATGACATAAATGCTTGTATAAAAGTTAGAATACTCAAAATAATTAATGGGAAATATAAGTACTGCAACTGTTTCTTATCTATTTAAACACCCAAGAGATACATTCTACAGGTCCTAAAGTTATATGCAAAGATGCCTATATGATCATATTACCAGCATCATGCAGGTCATTCCTAGACATGGGCTGTTATGAAATGACTTAACTCGTTCATACCAAGCACTCTGCCCTTACCCGTGGCAAAGCACTGAGACACAGGAGTAGCACTGCTGAAATCCCAAGCACAGTAATCGCTACCTAACAGACTGCTCATGTTTTCACAGGGTCAAGCCCACAGTCAAATGTGTTAGCAGGACAAGGCTGGAATACTCAGTCTTGTAGATGAAAGCCCAGAACACAGAAACGCTTGTTTCACAGCCAACTTTTCATGCCTTTTAGACTCCTATAAACTAGCACAATATTGCAAGAGTTTGATTGTAAACAAGACAAAAAAGGGCTTGAACCAAAGACATACCTGTTAATTTTAGGCTTTGTAAAATGTTCTGCAATACGCAACAAATTTGAGAGAACAGTCTTTCAAACATGGAAGGCAATGGCCATTCTGTCCATGTTAGACAGCAGAGATCAAAAAACTATATCGCCTCTAACCTCAACTGAAAAAAAGAAATCTAATATTCTTATAGCCAGGACCGTGGCCAAGACAGATTTAAGAATTACCACTAGGCAAGATATATTCACATTAATATTATTTTTAGTATTACCTGTATTATTGGTTGTGTGATAAAAGGATGGAGGTATGGCATTAGCTTGCAGTAGACATCAGCAATATTCAAATACTGTGCTACCACAGTGATAAATCCGACTGCACCGTAACGTATCCAAAGATTAGGATGACACAGGAAAGGTGCTGAAAGAAAACTGGGCTGTTAAAATATATCATTCATATTAAAGAGAGGGGATCATCCTGTATATGGCAGCCTGCGATGTCTAGCCTCCCCCTAGAATTACCCCCAAACTGAGCCTTCCTTCCTGCAGAACACCAAGGTGAAAACAGTCATACTAAGAAAATTATTTCATGGACTTCACTGTGGCTGTGCTGCTCAGCTTCCTTGCTGTTGCCAAAAAGTGTAGTTTTCCTATTTATTCATTTCAATCCCTAATTCTCAACTCTAGATTTGCAAAGGAGACTGATCCAAAAATAAGTCTCAACCTTATTCTGGACGATTATGGAGAATCCTAACACCAGTGATTTTTTTTTTTTTTTCCTTTTTAAGTAAATACTTTATTCCTTCCTTCTTCCCCTCTCTTCCCTGAATAGTCACTACTTATATTGTAAGATTATCAGACTTGGAAGTCCATGTCAATTACGTGGGTTTTAAGAAGTTGTAATCAAGGGACCGTATCTAATCATGAGATATAATCACAGATCACCTGCCCCAAATTCTGAATGCATTTGAAAAGCCATAACATTAGGAAGAAGCAGACTACATCTCAAAAGATCAGTTGGTATTTTCTTTTCCATAAATAGCTGGTAAATCTTGAGCCTAAATTAAACTGATAAGCCTGATGAGGAAGGAGAGACCAACTCTGTATTCAAGGTTCTATTGAGTTAAACAGGTTTTTATGGTGTTAAAAATAGGATGAGAAAGGGTCACGTATTGTCTGAAGGACTGGATTCTCCCCTTCTTCAAAGGCTGATGGGTAAGAGTTTGCAAGTTATGTGCCTGTTCAACTTCCAGAAGTAACCAGGAGTTTTTCTTTGTAGGAGGTTGGCATGAAGAACAAGGAAAGATCTTAAAGCAGAAAGTTTTTTGACTAAGTGTTCATTTGCTGCTCTTCTATATAAAATCAGAGAAGATGCTTCCAATTTGTTCCACCAAAATTATTATTTTAGAGTTCTGAGCACTAACATGGTCCAACTAGCAATAGTTCATTAACACAATTTTGTGTAGATTCGAAAACAGTATTATAGGTTTGCATATTGGACAGCTAAGCTGACGGTGAAGCTTTATGTAGTACTAAGGTTTCTTTTCTTAACGAGAAAACAAGGTATTCTCCAGTATTCCAACTTACCGATATCACAAGCAAACTCATAAATATGGGGCTTTTGCAAGAGTCCCAGCTGGCACATACAAGTAAGAGCATTGAGGGCTTTATAAATGACAAATTCTTCAGCATCACTGAGACCTTGCTGAAGCAGAGGTTTCAGTATTGATGAGCTTTGCCAGCCAACGTAAGCAGCAACACCTGAAACATAAAAAGAACACATAAAAATCCAAAGTAGCACTTCCTTGCCTTTCCTCACCAAAGTTTAAAATTGCTATGCCACAGAAACATCTCAAAACAGATTATTAGTGATTAGAAAAAAAGGAAGCTGCCTTCCATTCAAAGTTAGACCAATATTCTGAAAACTGTTTGATAAAAGCAGATCCCTGTGCCTGCAGAGGTCCTTCCAGATGCCAGGCATAGATGTCAGCACACAGCTGGCCAGCAGAAGTCTGAAACAGCAAGGCAAAACCAGCAGTGCTCCTAAGGGGTGGGGATGCAGCGCCTGCATTTGTACATGGGAAGGACACATGAGCAACAATGAAAGGTTCTGTTAGCAGGATTTTGCCTTTTAACTTAGCAGTGATTGTAATTTGAGTATCATTCCAACTCCTGAAAAGACCGAACTGGATACTGGACTAATTAGCAGCAAGGAAAATCTATAACATACATTCACGTAGCCACAAAAGAAAGAATCACTAAGAGTCAAAAAGGAACTTTTAGAACAATCTCCTAAAAGTCTTCCAGCCTGAAATGGCCACAAGATTTGCTGTTTAGTTAACTAGTCTCAAATTATTTGCCATCATGAGGCCACCTTGACCCTAGTTTCAAAAATAAATCAAATTTAAAAATATATTTCAAAATCTTAGAAAGAAGCCAAGATCAAAAGCAAAATGAAAGTAATTCCTTTGAAGCTGCTGGACAAAGATATATCAACTGCATCGCAGTAAAAGAAACTGCTTTCCTATTCTTCTTCCTTTCCTACGTGAAAACCAGCCACTAGCTACACGAAACCATCATCTGGAATTGCTTGTTTGGATTAGATAACCCATCTACAATAATTAATCTCTGGCAACAGTCAGGGAGATGGACCTTGTTGGATTTCTGATCTTTCCTTAGCTTTACATCCATCAAGCTAACATTGTTTCCCAAAAACAACCGGGCAAGTCCTCTGATCGTTCTCAAGAGAAAAAAATTAGTTTTTCATTGAATAGCTCAGGCTTATTGTTGCTATTGTCATATGTGGTACACAGCATAGACCATAACTGCCTCTGCTTCTAACCCAGTTATTTGGGATGGATAAATACCAGAAAATTCAATGTCTTCCCATCAGAATTGAGATGAAACATAAAATAACTTTATCACTTTCACTCTAATAAGGGAATAATCAATATACTTGCTGATGTATTAATGCTGGGCTTTGCAATCAGTTGCCTAATTGAAGAGAGGAAGAAGGCAGAAATAGCGCAGGTAAGCGAAATCTCAGTGCCACTGTTACAGAAGGGCATCTGCCCGCAGCCACAGGCAGCAGTGCCTGCACATACTTAAACACAAGTTAGAGAGCTCAGTTTTACAGATGTGCAAAAGCTTTAAGTAAAACAGTGTAAAACAAAAATATAAATTTTGAATTCTTCTGTGGAGGTTTTGAACAGATACTGGGAGAGGAGGAGGAGTTAAAAATATAGGCTACATGTCTTGACTTTTACACTTAATTGCCTCACATCTCTCTCCATGTCTTTTGCAAGAAGCCAGGACACTGTGATCTGTGCTTTGGCTACCCCATTGCTCCTTCTAAACAAATTCTAGCAAGTTATTAGCATCACATCTTGACAGGGTTTGCCAGCACAGCATTTTGTGGCTTCCAGTCATAATGGAACATATGTCTACCATAATGGCCCTGCTGGAAGTTTGATCATGCTCATTTTTCTTGCCATGCACCTGAAGTACCATTTTTCCTGCCCAGGTACTGCAATGGGAAAGTTTTCTTGACTCGCAAATCCTGAGCACTGACGCTCAGCAATATTCATGTGGAATAATTTCCAACATACATGGAACATTATATATACCTAACAGCTGAAGTTGTCACTGGTAAGATTTTTAAAATTGTTATTAAGTTTTCTGACTGACAGCAATCTTTAAGTGAGATTTTAAGGCACTAAAAAAATTTTTCAAATTATAATTTTAGCCTATACTTATGCATAGTTTTCATTATATGAACTGGTCTACTGAAGTTGATGGGACCATGCACATATGTGAAGTGAGGCAGCTGCCAGACAGCTTGCAGAAATCTTAGTATCTACCTGTCATAATTTAGCTTTTTGAGTTAGTGGCTTTAGCAAAGACTCAAAAAAACAGCATTTGGAGTTTATTTTTATGTTAAACTAACATACACTTAAATGCCTCAGTCTCATTTGTATTAAATATTTGGACTAAAAGAAAAATATGTTTGTATTTACATTGTTTCATCTTCACTCTGTAAAGAAACATTTACACCAAATAATTCAGCAAAGTCCTTTCCTATAAATTATAGAAATCTTTATAAGAAAGGACTTTTATATGACTGTTAACAGTTTCCAGGATATGCAAAAATTAATTTTTTTACATTATTATCTCTCCGCTCTGTTTGGCTGAAACCAAACACTTACCAACAATGCTGTCAAAGAAAGCTCCTCGAAGATGCCAGTCATTCTTATCATTTAAGAAAGTGATCATATGAGACAGAAGAACATCATTGGCTTTCTGACGTCCAAAAAAGACACAGAGACGTGTTATTCCATTCTCCATCAGTGTTTGTTTCACAATATTCTCTGGGTCACTTAGCAAAGTCACAACTTTCTGCTGGACCATTTCATGCAAGGCTTGCAACTCTGCAAGAGACGACAGGAAGAACATTTGGGTTGGCGAGAAACAATACGTGCATGTGTATTACCTGCTGCTAAAGGAGTTACGCTGACTGTCATCCTGCAGAACACCCAACTCAGTAAGGTGGGCAATGCAACAGTACCTCAACAACTCCAACGACTGGCTTACCAAAGACTTCAGACTAAGCATGAGGTGGTGGCAAAGCCAAAGAGTATAGAAGTGCGAGACATTCTTACCAGATCAATATATTCTAAACTTGTCATAACTTCAACTAAGATGATCCAGCTCATTATACATATAGGTGAAATGAAGATGTGAAAAAGCATCAGGATGAGTCAGCAGCAATGTTACAACATTCTTCAACAAAATTCTTCAAGGCAATTCTGGTTTGATATGTTTATTTGACTATCAGTTTCAAAATTTGTGAACTGACAACAGATCAGGAGTATATTTTTAGTTAGGTAGACAGATTGGCTTCATTAAGGATACAGAGAGGAATAAACGATTCTTGAAAAAGTGACTACTTCCAATTTTATTAAATATCAGCAGTTACCCTAACGATGCCGATGAAGAATTTGAAGATGACCTTGCCCATGGCTTCTACTCCATGATGCAACTAAAAAAGTATTTCTATTAAATGGAAATAACAGAATTGTTAATGCACTGGCTATTACTGAAAGCTGTACAAGGGAGGTTCTCAAACAAGCAGCACAAAAATTTCAGCTGTTGCTGTCCCAGCTTTGCAGGGCTGATTACCATTTGCCTGCAGCCAGAAGACCAGCTAATTTGCTTTCTATTTTGACTCTGTCTGTCAGTCACATGAAAAAGTTGCCTTCTGGGTTCAAATTTCTCATGCTTGGTTTCCAAAAGGGTAAAAAGAATAGAACTATTCAAACTTCTTTCTTCCTTGCGTTACTTCTTTCAGCTCCAAGCTATTTTGAGGGATAGGAGACAGTATTTCTCAGAGATAGAGCCTGTATGATGGAGCTTCCTCTCTCACTTCTCAGCAATTCTGAGCTCCTCATACTTTATGTGAAGGAACTTGAAGGGGATTTTTTTTTTATGTTTGGTTTTGGTAGGGTTTTTTTTTTTTAAAGTATCATCCTGCAACTACTTAAGAGATAATTGAAACATGCCTTTTTCCCTACCAAATGGAGTATGTGTGGGATGTTTACCAGTTATGATTAGTCACAGATTGATCTACTTAGCACAGAAATCACAGTTTTTAACCACAAACCCTTCCCAGCTTAGAGGACTTGCCTGGCGTGTTCTGGAAATCTATGCATCACTAAAAGGCACTGGAGCTGGCACACAGGACACTTATTACCACACTCCTTCCCAAGGGAAAGAAAATGAAAAGCCATCCTTAGGATTTTAACTCATTCTCTGTGCTTTTTTAATTGTGTTACTGCCCAATGGCATCCATACATTCAGCATCTTCAGGCAAAAAGACAGACAAGAAGTGCCAGGCATAGGAACAGAAAAGGAAGAACGACTGAAAAATACAGTACTATGACTATGCTAGAATTTGACAGGGTTTTCAAAGCTAACGCTGCCTGCCACTTCAGTGGAAGCGGCATTTGGAATACAGCCATGTTTTCGCAGCTGACTTGTTTACAGAACTGTGAGTGAAGCTGGATATGCAACCAGGCAGCTAGCATCACAGTCAAATACCTTGAGAACTTTTGGAGAAGAAAAGTGTGTTCGTTGATATACTTTTTTGTCTTTCATAATGTTCAGAACAGAGGTGTCTGTTTCTGCGTGAAGCTGTAACACACATGCTTTGAGAGCGACTGAGGTAAAGTATTCTTCTCATTTAATAGGAAGGCTAAGCTTTAAGAGATGAGGAAGAGCAGTGTTAACTAAGAGCTTTGGCCCATGATTTGCGATTATAAGCAGGCAAGGTAAGTAGAAGTAACATTACCTGTGTCATAGTTATCACTAGGGTGAGATGTTTCATCCATTTCTTCACCATTTGGTTCATTTTCCATATTGAGATTTTTCAGCTGTACTAACTCCAGAAATCTCAGAGCTGTTTCTGCCAACAATGCTATGTTTTCTGCAAAGGAAAACATTTTGGTTAAGAGTTGTTCTACTTTGCCAATTTCTGTCAGTCTGACGATCCCCCTGATGAGAGATTATAACCACTGACAATACCAGTCAGGATGGGCAAATGGGATTGAAATTACACACAACATGCTCTGGTCAGCCCACTTCTGTTGACCCTGACCCCAGCGAAGCCACCAAGTACATCAAATGATGCGGTACTTTTGTCATGTAAACAAGTGGAAAAATTGTAAGGATATCAAGTGTAACGGGGACTAGTTTCGGTCTTTTACAACTAGCCCTAAATGCCACCTAATCTCAGGCTAATGACTAACTTGATAGAACTTAAAGGCCAATTAACCTGAATTAACTAACATGCCCACGTGGTAGACTGCAACAAAACAACAATGACAAACTACCACGCCAGGATATGTATCCTAGGGAATAACAACAGGGTTACCCTTGAGGGCTGGATTCCACTTTTAGAACATTTGTCCCCATATCTATCCACATGATTTGGCACCGTTCTGCACTGTTTGGAAGCTGCTGAAGCGACTCAGGCTATATTATATGGGTCAGGCCGCTGCTGACACAGGAATAATCCCATCGAGGCAGAAGTCCCACTTAAGCAGCCGTTCTGAGTGTTGTCCAAGAAAACAGCAGCATGCCAATGGAGCCTGTCCACAGCCCAGATCAAATCCTCTAAGTCACCAGTCTGACCACTTCCAAGAAGCGTGCTATAGCAACACAAGTTAACTCAGGTATTAGACTACCTTTAAAATATATATACACATATATATTTTAATTTGAAATTTAAATTGCTTTCTTAAAAGAAAAACTATTTGAAATTAAGGCAACTTAATCAGACTTAACCATCTACAGTTCAAAGAACCTTTTCAAATTTCAGAAAATATTCTAGCTGTACTCAGTTTGAAAATAAAGACAAACCACTGAACACAGAGAGAACCTCTGTGTAAGCAAATTCAACCGGAGTCTACGGGTACTGAGACCTGTAGCCTTTCTGCACTTGCACAAAAGGAGACTGCATTTTGTTTCTTCCATTTCAGCTTATTTAACAAGTTTGGCTTCATATTAGTTTGTTTAAAAACTAATTATGAATAGACTATAATTTTACAAGACTTGGGTATTTTTTTCTAAGCTACAAATAAAAGTGAGGCATGAAAAAATTGTTCTTTCATAAGGCCCTAAATGTGGAAGATCAAGGTGACCAAAAGCAACTGGTTCTATTCATTAACTATACATTGTCTTCAATAATTAGTTTTATCAGCTTACTTAGTACGCAAAAGAAAAATATCACCTGGGACATTTTCAACTGAATTCTGCATTTATAACTTTAAAAAAAACAAAAACAAAACCCCAAACAACACACTTAAAAATATGCTAGTCATCACAAATAAGGGAACATGGTAAATAGCAAATATGGGCATGACTACAAAGCCTCTTCCTGAACCAGGCAGAACTCATATCTGAATAACATACAAAGAAAACATCTGCTATGGTATAAGCCAGTCTATTACATAGCAAATAATGTAATTTCAGCCCCTGAATATAAAATTTCATTTTATGGGAAAATAACTCTGAAGCATAGCAACACACTGATGCTTTAAGTTAGTTCCATATTTATTCAGTTCAATCAGGCCACTCTAAGCAAACAATCTGGGCTAATGAAATGTCAATTAAGCTAAATTAATAAAAGCAGCAAAGGGTAGGCAAACTCAGAAAGCCCTGTTCACATACTTAGCTACACAAAGACCCCTTGGACAAGTATTTTTCTTTGTTACACTCTTGCTTACCCAGGGAATAAAGCCAGGGCTGCTTCCCTGAGCATGAGGCTCTAAACTCTGACCCCTTACCTTAGCTGCGGGCAGAGCTGCTGTGTGCTACACCCAGGCCGTAGCCCAGAGCACGTGTACACATTCTGCAAGTTGCTTTTACATGCAGAACTACAGAGAAGAATGAATGTTAATTTAAAAAAAAAAGTTAATTCATCCAGCAGAGAGCAAACACATTTTGTCAACTATTTAAAACGTAATTATTTACTTTGGGTACAGATCTACACTCGAAACTCATCTGTTAGTATAAGTCAACTCATTAATTATTAAGTTGCTGCCACCACCTGCACCAGTTAGCTTAAGTGAATACAGGTGCCTTTACCTGCAGTCATTTCTGAGACTTCTGGGGAGATTTACTGAAATAGAAACAGCAAGCTATGTGATGATTTTGAGCAGAAGAGAAAACAGTTAAGGAAATACAGAAAAGCCCAAGATTTGGAGTTTTTGACTGGATTTCCTCTTACCAGCATATGCAAGTCTGACGATGGTGGCTTCATCCTGGGCCAAGTGTGCAATGCCTGGCAGAATGTATTCTGGGTAAATGTTAATATCATTGCGTGGCACCTCTTTGACGAGAGCAAGAACTTTAGTTAGTGTCCTCACAGATTCTGCCCTCACCCTGGGCACAGAGTCGTTGCTGAAATGTAACAGATAAGGAGTAATACGATCCAGAAGAATCTCTACACTTAATCTTGGTGCTAAATGAAGAATCAGTTCCAAAGCAGCCAGTTTTGAATCACAGTATTTGAGAGTCTGTAAACAGGAGGTTATCACAGACACTAGAATAACCAGCCCATTCTCTTTTGTGTCTCCCTCGGCTTTCTCTGTGCGATCATGCCCACAGAGATTGTGAATGATGTTGTCCAGATCTTTACGTATGACCAATATACGCTCATCTGCCGATACAAACGTTTCCTTGGCAAACTGGGCCATGTAAGGCTGAAGGAAAGTGTAAAATATTTCAGGAAATGCATTGTTACGTTGCTGTTTCAAATAATCTTCAGCTGCTAAACGTTTATCTGGCTCGCGATGGACCATCTGAGTGACCTTGAGAAAGGCAGAAGTAGGAGGGAGCGGGAGAGAAAGATTAAAGGTTTAGACATTTGTAATAAAAAAAAAAAACCCAAACAACAAGCAATTTGTCACCAATGTAGGTGAAATAAACTACAAACAGACCACACAAATGGTTCTAATGCTGTAGTCCATCCTTACCAGTTCTCTGATACTGCAGTCTTCAATTTTGTTTAGGACTTGATCAGGGGAAAAGAGGCCATTTCTGTAAGCCAAAAGCTGAGATAAATCAAACAAGGGTACACCTTCTGTGAAGAGCTCTGCTATTACACACCCTGGGGAACAAAAAAAAGTCAAAGATGTCAGAGGATTATAACACACTTTAACTTTGCTTACTATATGCAGACTAGAACAAACCCTATGTGACTCTTAGCTCAATTAAAAATAAGGCAAATGAGTTGCCAAATTAACTTGCAGAAAGGAGACAGCATCTCAAGCACCAAAAACTGGCTTTTACACTTGATCCCTGAAATATCTCCCAAGTATTTTATTTCAGACATGCCAGCAGCAGAGGAATTTGCAATTAGGGAACATGAGGCAGTGACTTCAGCCACCTGCCAGCTGGAAAATACATCACCAGAAAAGAAACCCACATCACTGTCACATGGAAGAAGAGGGCTAGGAAGTCAGCACGGATCGGGCAGTAGGTCAAAACTAAGCAGCCCTTTTGCAGAAGGTAAAGAAGTAACCTCTGCTTCCACAGTGAGGCTAGGAGACGGCATATATTCACTCACACAAGCTCATAAGCACAGTGAGAAATAACGATTGCCAAACACAGCCCCCCTGTTGTGTACATGACACACATTCTGTTCAAAAGTCCCACTCCTGCAGTTTGCTCCCAATGGTCAGCATCTTGCTTTATCAGTGGAGTGCCCTGGAAGTTTGGCTGTAAGAGCAGCTTGTAAAATGAAGTAACCATTACCTTTAAATTCAGATTTTCAACCACTTTAAGGGGGTGGGGGGAAGCCAAGCTTATGGCTTTCAAACTGCTCAAGACAAGCCCAAAACTCAAGACAGGCTCCCCCAGTCAGACTCTATCAAGTATTTGCGAGTGGGACTATGACAGGAGCTTACTTAGTTATCCAACTTCCTGCCTGTGGGGAAAAGGAAATGAGAAGGGGCTTCTAAAGCCAATATTGCCAAATTGCTGTGAAAGCTGGCTCAGTCCCCAGGCAGCTGGACCTTAGGTGAACCACTGACTGGTTCCTCCTCTTGGGTCCCATGAAGCATGTGCTATGTGTCCTAGTAACCTCAGCCATGAGAAGATGATGGCCTGTGGCTTGCAGAACCATCACTTTCACAGGGCAGAGTTGAGCCATAAGAGAACAGTTTGTGATTTCCCTCCTCAGATAACATGGTGATGCACTTAAGTTATGTAGCTTACTGTATTGTGTCTGTACTTTTTCTGTGAATTAAAGGTTTGGATCTTACGCCTAAAAAAAGCAAGTTTTTCCATATGCTGTTCTCTAAGCCCACTGTAAAAAAAAGAACCAATCCCCCCCCAGTAAGCTTTTCTGCACCCTGACACACAATCGTAAACAACACATTGGTTTCTCCTGATGGCTCCAGGTACCTGCGGAGAAGATATCCATTGCACGTTTTAACTCCCCTCTTGTTCGCTGATTGCTATTTGCCAAGTCTACCAAAGGAGTTGAAGGGTCCCGCATGTTTTCCAACTCCGTAGCAAACATACCGCCATCGACAAAGCGCTCGGGAGCGATGTAACATGTTCTCCTCCGTGAGGTGTCAAAGAAATAATTGAAGTCAGCGGGATTGTCTTCAGGAAGATAAGTTGGTTTAAAACTGGCAAAGTCAGTTAGAAGAACCCAGTTCCAGCTGGTCACCATGATGTTCTCTGTTTTAATGTCTCCATGGCGGACTCCAGATTTGTGCGCCTGGTCCACCGCAGTAAGGATCTGGAAAGCGATCCACCTTTTTTCAATGTTGTTCAGGAACGGCCTGGTACTAATTCGATCATAAAGATTGTCCCGTACGTACTGTCTGAAAAGCATGGCGGCCTTCTCGGACAGGGTCGCTTTCTGGAAGGGCAGGCAGTTCTGCGCCGAGTGTAACCTTATCTTCAGCTCCTCCAGCTCTTGCTTGTAGCTCGTCAGGGGTAAGGTCGGATCCTGGATGGCAAACACCTTCACGACAACCAGCCCCTCCCGGTGCTTGGCTCGGGCGACCTTGAAGAAGCGGGTGCTCCCCAGGCTCTTATCGTATTCGAAGTCGTGGATGTCCGAGAAGTAGCTGTCCACCGAGAGGATCTGCGAGGGGGCGATGCCAGCCAGCTGGTTCCCCATGGCGGCGCCTCCTCCCGGGCGCAGGCACCGCACCGCGGCTCTCCCCCGTCAGCCTGGGGAAGCACACAACGCGTATTTCACACCGGCCGCAGCCACCGGTTCGCTCCGCTCCCCCTCAGCCCCGCTGCGGCGCAGCCCCCGCTCCCCCGGGCCCCCCGCCCCGAGCGGGCCCTGCCGCCGCGGCTCCCGCCCTTCCCCAGGCCCCGCCACCGGGGCAGCGCTGCGCGGGGCCGGGCCCAGAGGAGCCGGGCGCCGCGGTGGCGGCTCCCCCTCCGCGGCACTCACCGGCGCGGCCCGCCCGGCCCAGGCAGAGCCGGGACGCCCCAGCCCCGGCGGCGGGACGGAGCCAGGCGGGACTCAGGGCGGCGGAACCGGCACCATGAGGCGGGCGGGGGAAGGGGCGGCACCGTGACCTCACATCCTGCGCCGCCGGCCCGCCCGGCGTGGCGGGGCCCGGCCGCCCGCCCGCGGCGTGGCCTGCTGGCCTCCCCCCGCAGCTTGCGAAGGAAAGTTCTGGGCTAATACCTCCCTTAGTGCCGTAATTTCGGCTTTTACTGTGATCCGCGCTGGTTCATCTTCTGATGAACTTTTTTGTTGCTGGTTATATTCCCTGGAAGGGTTTCTTCTTGTTTTGTGCTTTGTCCTGGGACGGTAGCAGTAACAGTGATGTGTTCAGGCAGTTTTTAAGTTATTTTTTGCCTCTCTGTTTAGCGGAGGGGGGTAGAGCATACCCACTTCTGTAAGCTTGGTGCTGAGGCAGCGCAAGCTGCGCGGATCTGAAAGTGCTGGGAGGAGGACGGGTGTGTTGATAGGACGGGCCGCAGGTGCATCCGTCAGGGCCTTCCCTCGGCCGAGCAAACAGGGTAGAGTCAAAGAATCGTAGAATACCAGGTTGGAAGGGACCTCAAGGGTCATCTGGTCCAACCTTTCTAGGCCAGAACAGCTGCCAGACTTCCTTCTCCTGATGCTTAGCATTGGGTGCCTGTGGGGAGAAGGTTTTTCTAGATGACTTCTAGGTCTGTCCTGACAGGGTTTCATGTATCTGAAATAAGAGAAAAAGGCTTTTCATAGCAAACTGTGAGTGAAACGAAAAGGGAGCCTTTCTTATTGTTTGCTCGGAAAGTGCTTGAGAGCAAGGGGAAGCCCAGGGCAAAGTTTGCTCATCCTTCCCTTTGCTTTTTGCCTTTGCCATGCTGTTTCTTTGCTACCTGTAACACATTATTAAAGAAGTGATGTTTGGGTCCCCTGCACCAGTGCCTGTACGATCAAAACTTACCCAAATATATGATTTCCACCAGCTATGCATGAGGTCGCTTAATCACGTTGTCTCTGAAGTGGTTCGGGTTGGGCTAGCAAGGGCTTCGTGCTGGCAGGACTCAGTCAACACGTGGAGGTTCAGCATGTCCCAGGGCAGAAATCTTAGCCCAGGCCTAGGGTTACGGTTAGGGCTAGGACTAGGGTGAGGAGAGTGAGAAGTAGGAAACCTCTAGGCATTAGATTGGTGCCCAGGCACAGTTCCTTCTAGAGCTGTAGCTTGCTGCTGTGCCCTTTTTTTGCTCTTGGGATGCCATGATCTGGACATAACTGTTCCACTCACAAGACCTTTACCTGGATGGCAGGCAGGGTATGCATCAAGTGCTGCCAAAGGGTATCTGGCAGTGAAGAAAATAGAGTAAATTTTCTGCTATGCTTGTGGCTTGGCAGGTCAGCTTCATGCTGTAACACCAATGCTCTTGACCCCCACTGTTTAGCTCCTGTCATAGTGGGTAGAGAAGGGATGTGGAGTCGTGACTCCTGCGTTCCCTTTTTGACTTTGAAACAGACAGTAAGCTAATGGTACCCTGTTCTGATCACTCCTAATGGTCTAAAACTTCATCCCCTCCTTTTAGGGTATAACATGGGTGGAGACGGCTGTGTGGGGAGGAAACTGAGTGGCTGCTGAAAGTCTATGGCTAAGTTGGACATTGTCTTGTAAGTCAGTAAGTGGGTAATCAGAAAATCTCCACTGGCTTGTCTGCAAAACAATTATATAGGGGTTGCACTCTCTAATCGAAAAAGTTAATGGCTTTAAAGCAGAAAGATTTTCTCAGTTGAATCAGATGCGTGGAGCACAAGTTCAGAAGAAAGTATCTGAGGCTGTTTAGTAAGCATAAATCTCATGAAAGTGACTTTAATTATGCTCTGGCTGTGTGTTCAATGAAGAACAAAACCTGTATTCGTGCTGCAACTTACTTCCTGCTCAAATTATTGAACTATGACTGTAGCTACAGCAGCCCCTAGTTAAGGTTTTGAGACTGTCAGGGTTTGGTGAGAAGGCCAGCCCACCCTGGTGATGCACCTCTCGTGCTCTTTCAACAGGAAACACATTACGGCCAACAACGTGAGAGCCTACGCCTCCCAAAACAGGGTGCACGAGTGCTTATGCTTCCCCTGTGACTGAGCACCCACCTCAGTTGTGAACGGACGCCAGAGACCATGTAGTCAAGCTCCAGACTCGGCTGGAGAGGAGCATCTGTCAGCCCCTGTGGCTTAGCTGTGCTCTCCTCCCTTTGGTCATAGGAGGTAAGTTCGGTTTTCAAAGGTAAGAGGGTAAGGCTTTTTAATACTGAGGGCTTTTTGTAACTCCTGTAGGCAGACTTTGCTCCCAGCTAAGGCATTAGTTACTGTCTCCTAGCTAAGACGTATTGTCTATGCACACAGTCATGCTGGGCTAGAGTCACAGTTCAAGCCAGTTTTTCAACCACTTGTCTTATGGTGAGAGCCTCTGCAGAACTGCCAGGCATACAGCATGAGTGGGCAGAGGTGCTGAGACAAAAATAGTGGCACATTTTCACGCACTGTAATTGGAGTTAATTCTAGTTAAGCAAAACTGGCCACAACAAATGGAGAGGATGCGTTTAGGGCATCATAGCAATAAAATAGAAAAAAGAACGACTTGTGTGTATGGTCTCCTCCTACCATTCTTCCCCTTCCTAAGTTATATACTGTTCAGCTGCTCCTCCAAATTGAAAACTAATAGAAGGGAAACCCTATCATTTCATTGTTGCATCTTTGGTCTGCATTTATTCAGGTGTATACAAGAAGTAAAAAGAGACACTTAGCAGTGGCTTTTGACCATGCTGAAGTTAATGGAAATGAAATGAGCTGCCAATAAAATGAAATAAGCTCCAATGCCCGCCAAACACCTCATGCTCTTTTTTTAATTTTATTTTTTTTAAGACTATGACTACTTAGGCTTCCTTAGAAATCCTGGTTACAAAGCCAAAACATTGCCATCTTTTTTCCTTGTTGCCCAAATCTAATTCCCTTCTAAAGCAAACATCCATGGGTACCTATGCAAACTGTTTTCCCTTTCATCGTGTCTTGAAAATGTCAGAACTCTGCTGCTTCTACAGAGCTGAGCTTAGATACAGAAAAGCAAAAACATTATGGTACCAGTAATCTCATTTAAATCATGGATGAGGATTGGAAATATCCTGGAAACTCATTGTGCTCAGTGCTGTGTCCTCTGGACCTCCCGCCCCAGTACCAAGAATTTACCCCATATGTAGAAATGAGTGGGAAGCGGTCAATATGCACATTCTTTAAAAATAGCGGGTTGTCTGTAACAGCAGGAAGAATTATGTCTATGAACCACAAAAAGTGCTAGTGCAAGATTAAGCAATGAAGGAAAAGACACTGAAAAAACCAGTGGGGCTGTTGTTTGGCAAGCTTAAAATCTTCCTCATTGTGGAGCGTAGAACTGACCAAGAATGCCTAATGTAATGCTTATTACCCTACTCTCCTATAGATAGAAGGCTCAAATTAATCACACTCAACCAGATTGTTTGCGCTTTGGGGTGTTTGTGTTTGTGTCCCTTCCAGCTCTTGAACCTACTAGCTGATTTCTGCCAAAGTTGAGAGAGATGCAGTTTCTAAATTTCTTAAAATGGGGGAGGAAGGCAAAAAAGAAGCCTTGTTGGTGTCCTGGCTGGGCACCTGCTCTGACTTCCCAGGTTTTTGCTGACAGAGAATCCCCAGGGCAGATGGATCTTTTCCATGTCTCAGCTGTGGGAAGAACTTCAAGGAAGCATGAGCTCTTGTTGGACACCAGAGCTGATCAACCAGTAGAGACAACTGTAGGAAACCCCATTTCACTAATTCCAGGGATTCATGTTGTCTGAAACCAAAACTGCTTTGGAAGAAAAAAATAGATTTAATGAATCTCCACTCTACAGCATCTTGGAATAAAAACAAAGCTTTTGAAACTCTCAAATTCATATGTTTTACTGAAAAGGGCTTGGGAGGTTTTCATTTAAATGATTCTTTATGGCGGTGTTTTGGATAATTTTTTGCTTTTAAAAAGGTATATTAATATATCAGTTGACTTTATCTGAATGACGCTTTTTTCATTACTGATTTGTAAAGGGATTCAAGATTTGTGCATCTCACTCCAGATTAGTACGTGTAAACATTTTAAAACCTTCTGCAGCACCATTCTGCTCTATTAAAGCTTCTGACAGTCTATCCTGCTGATTTAGCACAGCTTCATCTCATGCGATATGGCAGTGATCCCAGGGACTTAAATGGGTGAGAGAAATGGTTTATAGAATACTTTCTTTAAAAGCACCTAGGGCAGGAGAATTGCCCGAAGTTTAGGCTCCAGACTGACATACTGACAGATTTGTTCCCTAGTCGTCTGCTAATTGTTTTGGAATGAGAATCACTTGCTCCTGGATGCTTCTACCAAAGCAGCATGTACAAAATTAATTTCACAGAACTCAACAAGAGACCATATGGAAGGGGAAAGTGATATTTATTTTAAACAAAACTGATTTCAGTCACTAACACATTGTGTTATAGATGTCACTCCCTCGCACTCCCACACCATGTACTCAAAAGCATCAAGACGTGTGTGATACTTTCATATGCACTTTTCTGCTAATGTTTCATTCAGGCCAAGTTTAATATTTCTGATATAAATCTCTACAAGACACATAATAAGTTAAATTGTACTAGCATACCTTCCTGCTGTTAGGTTATAATAGTGCAATTTTCTTCTGCATCTGTGGCTACTTTTAACTTTGGGGATTAAAAAGGGAAAGCAGGAAATTGTAAAGCCAAGCTTAATTATACCTTCAACATACTTGTAAGCTGTTGATAGTGCTTACCAACCACCCCCTTGCAGCAAGAGTAGAGCAGGAAGAATGTTTTGCTTTTTGTTTTACAGAAATGTGGAAATTCACGGGGAGAAATTTCATCCATTTTGAGCTTCAAGTGAAAGTTTGGTAACTCTTTAACCTCAAGGACTAAACTATGGAATTTTCCCCCTTCCTACATTTGAATTCCTCTGCCTGAGACTCAGGAATGGCTCTTCTGTATTAGCCACAAGTCAGGTAGCGGCTGTCTTTTCTTGGCCTAAGTCAGTTCCAATGCCCGCCAAACACCTTATGCTCTTTTTATTTTTTTTTTTTTTTAAGACTATGACTGTTTAGTCTTCCTTAGAAATCCTGGGTACAAAACCAAAACGGTGCTTTTAGGCAGCGCCTCCCTGAATACGTATTTAACGTGTCCTTCCATGAAAATGCAAACACTCTGCTCAAACGAGCTGATCTTAGCAAGAGCTGAACCTGGAGGTCTAGCCTCGGAGAGAGCCGAGCCCAGGCGCTAAGCCCGGCCCAGGCGGCCGCTGGGTGGCAGCGCTCCCCTTCCGCCCTGCTCTCCCTGGGCGAGCCGATGCTTCACAGCACCCCAGGGCCCAGGGGCTCCCGTCGAGCTATGACCTCTCTGAAATGTTAAGTATTTCCAAGCAAGCAGATCTGCTGGAATCGTATTTTGTATGATGATTAGAATTTGGGAAGGACTAACAGAGCAGCCAGCACATTTTGGAAGTCTGTTTATATAGGCAGATTTTATGGAAAGCGGAGACCTTCCGAAAACAATTGTAACTCACCATTTCCAGGGCTTTGGCTTCCCATGCCCCACTTGTTCCTGTCTCAGCAGGAAATAATTTTACCAAGAGACAGAGGGGGCTGTTCAAGCACCTACTGACAAAAGGCTGAGTATTATGTTGTAAATGCATGTGCTTGTTAACCTATCCTTTGCTGGAATTTTAGAGGCAAAAGATAGCACATAACTGGGGTTGAACATAAAATTTCCAAGCAAGCAGGTCCTGGTTGCTGTGAAATCTGGATCAAATTAAAAGTGGCTCCAAATTAAATGTGGCTCCTCCTTTGCGAGGGCGGTGATGATATGAGTGTGAGCTCTTTGAGAACAGGTACAGTTTGGAGAAAGCCTACTGAGATAACTCACGTGCTAAGCAGAGTCAGCTTGCCTGGCACACAACTGGCAGGAAAATTGGAATGGCAACATCTGTGGAGGTGACGCAGGGCTGGGAACATCTGGTTGGCCAGTGGTGTTAGTCATGGGAATGTCAGGGAAGAGGGCAGTGAAATGGTTATGGCCAGTCCCATAACTGAGTATGACCATTGCCCTCCAGACCCATGCGGGAGAACAACCACTGTGAAACTGGGTTTGTCCCCATGAGAAAAGAACAAGAACAGACTCACTGCTCTTCATGATCTCCTCATGTGCACGTACAGTATTAAAAACAGTTGCACCTTGCTCTTTCAATGACAACTTCCTGGCAGAGACAGAAGCAGTGATGTTTATACTGTGATACCAAATGGCGCCCTTTCTCCTCTGCTCTTACCCTTCCTCACTGAAACACTAAAATATCAGGGAAATCCACTCCTGGAGTCTTCTGTCTTGCTGGAGTCAGTGATTATGTTTACGTCTAAATCCCAGTCTGAATACAACATCTAATATTGTCAAAGATTTTGGTTATTCAAATTTGAGAGGAAAACAGTTGATTCAGGCCTGCCATCAGTGAATGATCTATTATCAGATGCCTGGGATAGTTAGACCTATCAGATGCATAATTACGTACATCAGTGCAATATTAGGTTGTTAGTCATTCTTGCTTTATGGCAAAATACAAGGCAGTTTCTGTTTTTGATTAGCATCTCCATTACCTGCTCTCAGTAAACAGATTGTTGGCTTTTTTTTTTAATAGAAATTTGCACGCATCCTCACCTTCCACACAGTCTAGTTACCTGGCCTGCTTTAATGTATGCTGCAACTAATAAATGAGCAGCTGCCATGGCTACTGTAGCCATACAAATACAAAGAAAAGCTCTTCAGCTTTTAAGGAGTGGCTGGAGGCAGGTAATTAACCATGGTTTCACTCCGTGCACACAAAGCGCATGGAAAGAAACGCACCGGGCTTCCCCGTGGGTTTTGCTTTTATGAGCACATACTTCAAGGATTGCAACATCGCTGCCATTTCTGGGTACAGCAAGAGAGTAAGAAAAAGCAAGGCTGAGTGCTACAATGCTCAACAGAATCCCCTCTAGCAAATCCAGTTATAATTAAGCTGGCGATAACAAAGGCATCTTAAAAATAGTGGCAGATCCATCTGCAGAACTTCCTTCTCCTGCTTCCTTTCTCCCATTTTCAGGCTTTTCTCCTTCGCTCTGTTCTCTCCACTGCTTCAAGAAAAGGACCTCTAATGCATCCAGGAGCGGGAGGGTGTTCACCAAAAGATTTTGCAACTTTTCTGAGGTCTTGGCTTTTTTGATATCGATGCATTGTCATTTATGCATCTTAATACGCTGGTCCTATATTTTTAAAGAATCCCTGATATTACAGAGCTATTAAAAAAATCACTTTTTTAACATGCAGGGTAAATCACATTCTCCTCTGTAGCAGATTATTATTTGTCTGTAAGCTCACAGTAAGAGGTCTGATTTCTGCCCACTGACTTCACTGGGAAGTTCTCAGTTGCCTATAACGAGGGTAAAATTGTGTCCAAGAGTGTTAAATTATATCTTCAGCATACAAGAGCATACCCAGCCTTTCAGCCATATCACTCTATTTGCAAACACCAGTGAAATTCTTTTTTGGTCTCACTGAGCCATGACAACATGATAGTCTCTTAGAGCTATAGATTGGATTTCAGGACAGAAATTGCTGCTACCAGTGAGTTTGAAGTCTTGTAGAGAGAGGCAAAAATTCAGCCAGAAACTTGCTGCAAACCTGTACATCCTGGTTGAGCTGTAGGCCAAGAATTGCACCCTCTCTGTCTCAATAACAAAAAAACACTTACCAGGAAAGCTACTGGTGTTGGTTTACTGGAGGATATTTTCTCTCTGCTTCTCTCTCATGTCCCATTCAGAGCTTACAATTCCTCACTTCACTTGTCTCTGAAATTCAAACCATTAGTGCTTGCTCCTTAAAGGACAACAATAATTTTAAGTCGCTATAAAATTAATCTGAAGCTGAAGTTGCATTTTCATTCATACTTTTACTGTTTGTCTAGTATATTTTAAAGTGTTCAGGGCTTTGGGCCAAACATTGGTATAAATCAGAATAAATACTTGGCTGACTCACTTGGGTATCTTCCTTCAGCAGTCTGTTTCTAGCTCATGGTTTGGCCTTCTTGCAGCTGGGATACCTGTTTCTTTTCCTGCCAGCTTTTTTTGTGTGTTTTTTTTTTCTTTTACACTTCTGTCTGAAGCAAAAAAATATCTTGGTTCAGCAGTCTAACATCTTACTTTGTGGTTCCTCAACACTCTTTCCAGTCAAGATTTTTCAAGCTTCTTGAAAAGCTTCTTCTGCCCCGCAATCCACCTGTTTTAAAAAAAATACTCTTTATTACCTAACTTACATAGTTCTCTATAATTCATTTTTCTGAGACAACACATAAGAGTATGGTGATAACTGCTGGCATTGACTCACATTGCTGTTTGCGCCCAGCCTGCCTATCTGCTGCCTTCAGTAAGGCTGCTAATGTAAGGTTTGCAAGCTGCCGCAAGAAAGTATGCACAGCTCCTTCTTATAGAGGCCCTTCTTTTAAAAATCCCTGTGGGTTACAGTTCATCTCTGTTCTCTCCCCACACCTCTCTTGATTCCCCAACTGCGTTTTCTGCGGCCTCACTCCTAAGGCATATTTGAGCCTTGCATGAAGCCTAACTGGGGAAGAGGGAAATAGTGATAACAGCCAGCTCCCTCAGCTGACTGGGGAACTGAGTGCTTGACTTAAGAGAGGGAATCAGCTTTTGTCCTTGGTCTCCACCATCCCCTTCTACACCAGCATCGACTGTGGGAGCCAGCTCAGTAACTGGTGAGAAACTGCAGCTGACTTGGAGTGACTGGATGCCTCCAGAGGGGTTCGATTCTAGGTATCCTCTGGGCTTCTGCAGTCTTTAAAAAGGCTGAGTGGGATGCTTTGTGGTCCTTTTGTTGCTTTTAACTAATTTATGTCTCTCTTAAACTTGGGGACAGTGTTTGCGTAGCAAGTGAAGTGAAATATTCCTCTTAGCATCTTTGGAAAGTAATGCTTTGAAGAGCAGCAGAGAGCAACCTAGAGGGAAAATATTTCCCGTGGGACTTGCACATTTTGGGGTGATTGTGTTTGCAGCCCTGGATCATTTCGAGAATCTCTCAGCATGTGTGCTGCAGACCACCAGAAAAAACATGCAAAATGAGAAGCTAAACACTGGATTTTCTGCTGTAGTAGCATCCACTGGCCGACCAATACAGTCACTTTGAAAAACAGCATATCGCAACTCATCCTGGTCAAAATCTGAGTAGTGAAAGAATAGTGAGAGTGAGCTTGGGGGTAGGCATCGCATCTCCATGGCTCAGTCCTGGCAAACTCTCTCCAGCTACGAGACTGGAAAGAGACTTCAAGCTCCTCTTGGGCTATACCTTTGCTGTGAAGCGAACTGATGGCAAAAATACAGTAGGAAGGACCACTTGGGGAGTTATGGCAGATAATTAAGAAACAAGGCTTTGTAAGGAAATGCCTCTTCTTTGCACCATGGAGCCAGGCATAATCTTTGTCCTTGTGCTCTCTGAATACAAGGACAGCTTCTGCCTCATACAAGAGCAGGGTTGACTGTCTCAAAGTATTTGCAGAGGAGCAAAGCACAGGCAGGGTCCGCTCTCCCCCATGTGCTGCAGCTCAGCTGGCACAGCAGCACTCTGAGGAAAACCTGATTTCTTCCTTCAGTAAAAAGCCCATTGCATTAGAAGCAGCAGGATGAGTTCTGCTATGCTTCCATTTTAAACTAATTGTGTATTGAGGTATACACAAGATAATTTTAAAGAAAGATTTTTCATTCCCAGGCTGCAAAAGATTCCATTTTCCAGCTGCTGGAAAACATCATGAGCTGATCCTGTAATGAACTCTCTCATGTAAGAATTGACTCATTACCATTAAATGTTGCCGGCTCTTAGATTTGTGTTCTGCTTCATAAATTCCAAAAAGCAGCTCAATGTATTTAGGAGCCATTTCCCTGTTTTAAAAGGAACCAGAGTCTATTCCAGGACCCAAGCCAGATCCCTTTCAGTTTAAATGAAGACAGATTGCCATGAGCTTATTTCAAAAGATGAAGAAAAAGTTTTTGCAGAGCGATTTCTTTTTTTTTTTTTTTCTTTTTTTAAGGAACAAGAACCTGTGCTTTTTGTGGGTTTGAAAAACAGTGAATAAGCCCAGCAAAATTACACTGTTGTATGTGCCCACTAGTCAAGTATTAACTCAATTTTTTCCCTTCGCAGAAGGCAATAAAGGGCCAGAATCCATTCTCCCTGATTCTGCATGCCAACTCCATAGGGTTCAATTCACTCAAAACCAAGGTGGAGCTGCTTTGGAGGGACTAATGACGAGGTCTGGAGGATTTCTCCCTTCAGTTGTTAATTTGAATATAATCCAGGTCAATGTGGACCCCTTTAGGTCAGCTCTGTGTTGCCTGACTTCTGTAAAACAATGAAAATCTCTTCTAAATCGTGATGGGTGGTTACTGCAACTTTTCACTTTTATTGGCAGCCTGAAGTACTGAATAGGAAAAAGAGGCAATTTTCTTTTCTTACCTAAAAAGGTATAGGCAGAGCAGCACAACAAATTTGTACTGTTATTCATGTTGCATATGCCCATAAGAAATAGAATGGAATTTGCTGTGGGCTGCAAAAGTACTTCACAAAAATAAATTCACCAAGGAGAGCATCAGTTCTGAACTGTGTACCTTCCAAATATCTGGGAAATCTGCCTGGGCAACACAGTATGTTGAATCTTAGTGGACAGTGTTATATGCATGTTGGATTTAACTTATAAATCTTTCCCAAAGGAGCTGGATAATGGAAAAAAACTATCATGCAGTTGGGCATTTGTCATTTTCCATTAAAAACTTGCTTCTTCCACCATGTCCAGGCAGATTTAAATAGATAAAAGGGTCAGCTGAAGAATGATAGTATATGTACATAAATTAAGACATGAGAGCTTCCAGTAATTTATTTTATCTATTGAAATGCTGCTGTGATTTTGACTTTGAGAAAGGAAGTGCCTTAGAAGGATCAGAAGACAGTATCCCATGGCAAACAACCAAAATCGGATGAGTTCAAAGACGCAAGAGGATATGTATTGAGTCTGTTCAAGGGGGAGCATGCAGCTGTGTCCTAATAAAAAGAAACAATTGAATTTATTTGATCTCCTAGGGTTGTTTCCTTCATAATCTATGCAAGAGAGCATTTTTTAATGCTGTGACTTCTTTTTTTCATAACGTCTTTCAAAACAAGGCCTAGTGTCAAGAACCCCTTCTTTTCCAGTGTTAGCCCTGACATTTGGCTATTAGTGTGTTCATTACATAGACTCCCTCCTGCACTGCTCCTGGGGAACTGTAAAGCAGTCAGGACAGCAGGACAGCCTGGAAGGCCATGGCTGGACCTGGACTACAGGTTTCCCATGGGTATTGGGCAGAGGTGTACAGAGAAGGAAAGCGCCAGGTCTGACATGACAGTGCTGGGAGAAGCTTCTAGTCTAGTTAACACTTGTACCAGCAAACCGTTGTACTCTCTACAGGACTTCTTTTATTATCTGGACCCAAAATGCAATTTTACTTGTCATGTCCTGCCTTGAAGTAGTGTACATACAGCATGCTGAAATTCCAAGTGTGGGTATATAAAAAATTTAACCATTGTACCCTATTCAGCCATCTCTTGGTGTTCCTCTCAGTTGAAAAAAAGTGGTTTTTCTTCTACTTTTTCCTCAGAAAACCTGTTAACAATTATCATTTCTTATTGCAAGAAGGGCTGAAAAATTTGGCATCTGAACATCATCACCTTATGGCATGTTGTACCTGAGCAAAAACTTACCCACACACTTCACAAAAGCAGAGTCCATGGAAGGAACAGTTGTAGCACTTTGAAGTGCTATTTATGCTGTCAGTTCTCTTTCCATAAATGTTTTTAAATCAGGGATTTAAATTAAGCACTCACATGAATCACTCTCAAACTAATCAGTGAATCGATTCCAAATCTGACAGCCAGTGTTGATACAAGATTTGCTGCACATATACTCCCAAATTTTGTTTGCATGGTATTTTATTGCAAATATAAAAAGGCAAATGCAGTTGTCAATTATGAATGAAATCAAACCAGAATAAACTGAAGAACAAAACTGAGGTATATACCCTCAGTAGCCTGTCAGTATGGACAAAACTACCCGTGAGTTGACATCTAGTACTTATTTGCTAGATCTTCTTGTAAATAATAAATCACCTTTTCTTTCTGCAAACAACATGAACCGTGTTCGTAATTTGAGATTTTTTACATTATTAACAGCTTGGCAGGGAGTTCAGAAACTCAGCTGAAGAACATATTCAGGAGATCCTATATAGTTTACATTAAGATTCCATGCTGATCTTTTGTACGTGTGCCTTTCTATTTTACTAGAAAGTTTCCATAATTTTGTATTATGGAAAGTCATGCTTTTCTACTTCTTTGGGGCATCTCCATACTGTAGCTATTCTGAAATATGATTTGAGTAACATGAATCATGGAATTATAGAATAGTTTGGGTTGGAAGGGACCTTTAAAGATCATCTAGTCCAACCCCCTGCCGTGGGCACAGACATCTTTCACTAGATCAGGTTGCTCAAAGCCCCATCCAACCTGGCCTTGAGCACTTCCAATGATGGGGCATCCACAGCTTCTCCAGGCAACCTGTTCCAGTGTCTCACCACCCTCATAGTAAAAAATGTCTTCCTTATATCCAACCTAAACCTTCCCTCTTTCAGTTTAAAATCGTTGCCTCTTGTCCTATCACTACAGGAACGCTGAAATTTTTTTTACTCAAGTAATGCATACAGTTTGCTGTGTACTTGAGAAAGTAAGAAATTTCCATCAGTGCTGTTACACTTTTACAGCTTCTGGAGCTGATGTGCCAAGGTGTGAATTTCTTCTCAGGAGCGGTCTGGCTCAACATGAGTCCTAAAAGAAGCCATGGCAAAACAAGGGAAGAAAGACGAAAGGCTCAGGTGCGAAGAGCATACAGCCAAATCCTAAGCGACTGGAGAGCTTGAGTACAAAATAATCCTATTCCTCCTCTGAAGACAGTAACACACAGAAATCTGTCTTTGTAGCTAAAGCTTGTTACTTTCTAGCCTTGACATGCTTCAAAAAATATTTCTATGATGTAGCCAACAATAACAGGCCATTATCTGATGAAGGCAGTGGTACCTTAAGAGCCTTGCTGAGTGATGCAGAGCTGGGCCTGCATGTTTACTCCAAAAAATGACAAAAGACAGGATGGCCCTGTGTAGGAAGGAAATTCCATATCCTCACTGGAAGAGTTTAGTGGCCAAAAAGAGGAAAACAAAAAAGGTACCATGAAAGAAGAAAAGAACTCTGAGGTTCAGGAAGCACAAAACAAAGTCTTGATGATGTACCCCTTTCTCCCAGTCCTTTTCATTTTCTGAAATGTATCATCATAAATTAGAAACTTTGCTAGTAATGACTTTTTTCTGCACAAAACCCCTAGTAATCGGTTCTATTTTGTTACTTGTTGTCCTGCATGGACATGTATGCAGGGCAGAGCGTGCAGCACAGCCCCCTGCTTTGAGAACGGAGAAGGGGGGAATACAGAGGATTGCTGAGGCAGGGAGAAGACTCAGCAGGAAAGGGTTTGTGTTCAGGCACAGACCTCATGCCTTTGTCTTGGAGCTGTAGTGACAGGGGGAGGGTGGGCATGGAAGTGAGGGACAATGACACAGGCAGGGTTTTATTGCACTACGTCCACTTCATCTTTGGCCATAGCAGTAGAAACCCTCTCGCCTCATGCTTTTAGTATAAGAGCCATGGTCCTGAGCACCCTGGGGCAGACGTAGGTGTTTCAAGAAAGATGAGGACCATCCTGTTCTTGCACACCCTAAAAATCTCCACAGGAACAGCCAGCTTTGGCTTTAGGTCTTGAAATTACATGTGGGCTGCTGAAAGTAAAGCTATTCATTAACTGTTCATTAATTCCTTTCTAGAAGTAATTTATTCTTCTTAATTTTTTTTCTTTCTCCAGTAGACATCTCTTCCTCTGTTTTTGTGGCACCAGATAACCTGCAGGGATAAATGGAAATTGGGTTTGTGCCCTTATTTCTAGAGTGATTTGGATTGGTGGTGTATTGCTGGAAAAAACAGCCATCCTAGCTGCTAGGCAATTTTAATGATGGTTTAGACACTTTTCCCTTATTTATTTGGACTTCTTTTCTTAGTTTCTTATTTTCTTAATCTGAACATCCAGTTTATACATATATAATCATTTAATGTAAGCAAAACATAGATTTATTCCAATAGTGATTTGTAACAGTGATATAAAATTTAAAAGGAAGAAAAGCAGTCTGGTACACTAAGGAACGTGTAATATCTGCAACCTATCTTCTTCATTGCTCTAACCTATACTCTTCAACATATAAGCTTTGTTTTTCTAACTGAAAGACGTGCAGGAACACCACACCTGCACATTTGATTAGCTAAAGCTAAACAGATCTGAACGCTAATTCAGTAGAATCCTCTGATCTGATAGACCACCAACTCAGTTAACCAGCTATCCTGATAAGGTGAGACAAAATTGCTTCTGGAAAGGCTTGCCATGGCATAAAATATCCACCAAAGTAAAACTACAGCAATCGGGAGATTACTCACAGTATTTCATTTTTCTTTGGCATTTATTTCCTTATTATTACTGGAATCTCTTTGTGATGGAAATGAAGTTTGGCATTTCACACTGATTTAAGAGCTTGCTAATACTTAACTCCCTGTGTCACTGGATGAAGCAGTGTTTCACTGTCATGAACTATAACTGTGCTAAATTAGCATCCATGGAGATGTCCTGGTGAAAAGGTTTTTACTATACCAGCATTGTATACAAATAACATAATCCTGACAGAAAAAAAACGTGAGCAATAGCTAAGAGAAGGAATTTGTAGTTGCTCATCAGAACGGCAGGGAGGGAGGTGTCTCCACACCAGCATCTCCTGGGGCAGGGAAGATTGCTTTTCTCAGCTAAGTCAGCAAAATGGCCATTGTCCCTGGGCATTGCTATTTGTCGTGGTTTAACCCCAGCTAGCAACTAAGCACCACGCAGCCGCTCACTCACTCCCCCCCGGTGGGATGGGGGAGAGAATCGGAAGGGTAAAAGGGAGAGAACTCGTGGGTTGAGATAAGAACAGTTTAATAATTGAAGTAAAATAAAATAGAACAGTTAAATAGCTGCGCACGCAAACAAGGCAAAACAAGGAATTAATTCGCTACTTCCCATCGGCAGGCAGGTGTTCGGCCATCCCCAGGAAAGCAGGGCTCCATCACGCGTAACGGTTACTTGGGAAGACAAACGCCATCACGCCAGATATCCCCCCCCTTCCTTCTTCTTCCCCCAGCTTATATACTGAGCATGACGTCACATGGTATGGAATAGCCCTTTGGCCAGTCTGGGTCAGCGCCCCTGGCTGTGCTCCCTCCCAGCCCCCGTGCACCGGGCAGAGCACGGGAAGCTGAAAAGTCCTTGACCAATGTAAGCGCTACTTAGCGACTATTTAGCGGTACTTAGCATCGCCATTGTTCTCGTCCTAAACCCAAAACACAGCCCCATACCGGCTACCAAGAAGAAAATTAACTCTATCCCAGCTGAAACCAGGACACTATTTGATACAGGTGTTTCTCTAAGAGAGATGCGTGACCGTTGCAGACCAAGGTTTGGCAGAATCCTGATTTTCAGAATGCTCAGCTCTCTTACTGAGTGGAACTTATCTGCGATGCTGGTGTTTCTCTGGCTTCCTCTGAGCACTGTGCACAAGAAGAGTTTGCCGTACAAATTCTTCAAACGATCCTCTAAAGAATTAATGTTGGAAGAAGGCTTTTTCCTTTTTGAGCTGTTATGCTTAACATCTAATTAGCCCATGGTGTCAAGGCTAACATGGTAATTCTGTAGACCAGACATTTCTCATGAGGAGTAAGGAATAATTTAAAATGGTCATTAGGAGCTGCATGGTCTTGAAAATAGAAATTCTTTTCACTTTATCTATAATTTTAGATAATTGTGCTACAGTTTTCCTTCCAATTTAGTGCTCATTTCTGGCGTTACTAGGTAAAATAACAAGCTGACATCTGTACTGTATCATATGCTTGATTACCTGTATGCACAAAGTGGCCAAAGTACAATTTCAGATAACGAAGTGATTTGATGCTTGAGGGAATTTTCAATATAATTAATCAGCATCTGGGGACATTAACCTGTTTGCTTAAGAAGGATTTTTGGTTAATTGAGGTTCACAAACCAAGGTTACATAGAATGCAGAGCAACCTCTAGTTCAGCCTTGAAGCCTTGCACTGAAGGGTGTTTCAGAGGATTATTTGAAAAAAAAATTCTAATAATTTGCTTCTTAACCATCCTTAATCACTAGCCATTTGATTGTCTTTCACCTCATGTCCAGTAAGCTAAACTGACAGAAAATTATCTTCCTTTTTGATATAAAAGGAAGAGTAAGAGTTGGTCCTTACCTACATACAGAGAATCTTTGAGTAACAAATCTTTGCTTCCAGTAGTGCTGAAGCATGTTAAAGTATTATTAATTCATATTCACGTGCACACAACAAACAAACATATATTTTGAAACTATACTGATATAATCTATCTTTCACAGCCTGCTTCAGTCAAAGCACCAGGACTGTGTTAGACGGTAAGGAATAATGAATTCCAGAAGGAGGAATCTCCCCTGATCGTGCCTCTTCCCAGCCTCTAGACATTCAAACCCAGATACCTGCAACCAAAACCTTCACAGCTGATTTTGACAATGAAGCAAAGAGAGTGATGAACTTTCTCAGGTAACCAGGCAAGATGATTCAATTCTCTGGAGAGTAAGGGATTTGGTTTTATAGCACAATATTGCCTCCCAGAGGTGACCATTTATGTTATTTTTACTGCATTGTTACAGGAATAATATTACCGTACAGCAAATTGCTTTTTCACCCGCAGCACCTACCTCCTACGTACCACACCTTCATTTGCACTTCTTGGCAACTCTTGCGCAGCAGCACGCAGATCCCTATGTTGGCCTGGCATACCAGATGGGACGCCTTCGCTTGTGCTTAAGACTAGAAGGCAGGTTTTGTAACATTTTGCTGCACATTTTCATGTGCTAGTAGCAGGAGCACGTGATCCCTAATTCCTGAGGTACAGCATCACTCCTACTCCCATGCCAAGCCTTTTCTGAACAGGCTCGGCCAGCTTTGCAACTGCAACAGTCATTTTTCTCTGATACCTATAGACAGGGACTAGAATAATACTGTCAAACCGCCTTTCAGATCTTGTGAGTAAAGAAGGATCTGCAAATGTGAAAGGCTAGTATCGTAATATCCTCAAATGCCATAGTATCATATAATGCTAGTTCCTGGGTATTTGATTTAACATCCTAATACTACAACATTTCTATAGACTTTCAGGGCAGTTTTGAGTAAGGTCATTAAAATCATCTCAGAAGCTAATGACTTTCACTATTTTATTCTTTTATCTTTAGTTTTTAATTACTCCTTGTTTAATTCTCTCTGAAAATGAGTGCTCTTTTCCAGCAAAGAATGAAAGAACATGGGTTATACCTGGTTTTTATATTCTTATTTTCATTTTCTTAAGAAATTGCTGGATGAATGAATCACAGGGGCCAGATTTTGACCAACAATTACCCAGTCAACTCAACCAACCACTAGATTGGGCCATGTGTTGCTCATGGAAGTTGTGTAATTTCCATCCCTGAAAGTCTTTGGTTACAGAGCAAACAAATGCTATGAGGAAAAACATACACAAAGTTTAGGACAGAGCAATAGTCTACGTCAATGTTTCTCAGCCTTTTTTATTTGAAGAACAAGCCAAACTTTAAGCGAAGAAAGATATATCATATTTGGTTTTGTCATAATTGTTTTCTTGTATAACTAAACAACACGTGGGCTAAAATGGGATCATTCATGCTTTAGTTTTTTTACTGTCATTTTTATTCATTTGTTAGCTTATATTTGGCTGTATATTTTGCTAACATTATGGGGTTTTAAATTGTTTGGTAAATGTGCCATCTAAGATCTGATGAGCCAGTGGAGAAAAACTGTTGAGAAGCATTCAGCTAGGTAACTTCTACAGGTCCTTTCTATCCCTTTGCTTTACAACTCTTTGATATGTAGATGTTTGTAAGTAGGTGTTCCCTGGCACCCAACTTGCACCATTCACGCCAGAGTAGTAAGAGTGAGGATGTGAGATCCTCCCCTGCATTCCTCTGGTCCTTTTACACACACTGTTAAGCTACCAGGGCAAACAGAAATGTTTACTGCTGCTGTCTGCAGTGCATTCATCCAAATTTCATTCTTTCCATGACCTTTCTTGTAGTAGCTGTGTGTAATGTTTGTAAAAGCAGCAAATTTTGAGGCAAGGGATTTGTCTATAAGTTCTCATTTACTTCTACCTGTTTGTGATGAAAGGCTCTGATTGACAAAATGAAATGTAATCTGTTTAAAGACCAGCCTAGGTAGATACTGCTTTACAGCTAATATTTTATGAGGTTTTTGTGAACTCCGAGTCAGTACAAATATCAGCATGGGAAATACATTTAATCTTTCTGCACAGCTGTTTTTATCAACCTTCTCCTCAATCATTAATAAACAGCTGATAAAGTTCTCAGGGGAACTTGCCATGATGCATACTGAAATTGGTTTGTCCAACCTGTCCCTTCTGTTGCCTAGTGGAAGGTTAATGCTTTAAATTGGTCAGAGAGTTTGAGAAGACTTGGAAAAATTCAGGAGTGGTTACACAGGTGGTAAGAGGTCTGAGCTTAGCCCACCATCTCATGTGAAATGAAAAGACAACTCATTTCACTGGAAGCAAGACCACTTTTTTAATGCTCGGCTGAATTTTGTGATTTGCTAATTTATATCAATAGCTCAGCTCAGATGGAAACTCCAACTCACAACCTGGAGGGCTGCAGGTCAAGTGAGGGCAAAGCACTTCCCACCCATCTGCAAGCCCCTAAGGGAGGCTGTAAGCAGAGTAACCTGGTAAATGCTATTCTGGACTAATGCTTTAAAAAGACTGGGCTGAAAACCTTCTCTCAGTAAAATCGATGAGGGCATTTACATTATTTTCAGTACAATCAGAATTTCATGCTGAAGAGGAAGGAATGTAATTTCAGAGTGACTTCCCTGAAAATAGAGACTATATGCCCATGATTTACTTAGAAAGCGATTTTTCTAGTGCCTGGAAATTTCTGTTTTTCATTTCAGTCAAAATGACTCTGTTTGTTGACAACATTTATTCATGACACATTGCTCTATAGGATAGTCTTTGTTTGCTGTGTTTACCTGACAGAAGTGACTCAGTGGGACAATTGTGCCATTGGGTAAATGATATTTAGGGTAAAATGTTTGAATTGTCCTTTGGCTGGAAGAGCATGTGAGTGTTGCTGATCGTTGTTCATTGTGGCCATTTTAGAACTTAAAAGGTACTGAGGGAGTGCTTCAGTTCTGAAAATACATATGCTTTTGAGTGAAAAAAAGGATAGTATTGTAAGTGAACTTTTGTATCGGTATTTTGTGACCTTGAAAACGATATCACAAGAGTGACAAGTGAATTTATGGCCATGTTCATAAATGGCATCCTATAGTATCCCAGTGTAAACCCTTAGAAGCCCGACATGACGTTATTGGAGGTACTCTGGATTTACATCAGAGCAAATTCACTGGAAGGTGTCCTCTGATACCTCCAGTTCAAACTTCCATGTTATTTTATAATTCAATATGGTAGTTATACAAAGGGGCTTTAATGTCTGCTGTAGAAACTAAAGCCTTTTATTTGCAGCCAATATGTCACATGTGCAGTGCTCTTGTAAAGTGTCTGTTTTGCCTTCTAGTGTCCCTTCAGCTTTTGGTAGAGAGGATCACAGCTGAATCTAAGAATGGAAGTAAGGCTTGGTTTTCATGCTTTTCACAGAAAATGCATGTGGTAAACACTCCTCTTACTTGCTTCATCTATGCTACCTGTATGTACGTGCTCATCACTGGACAAAATACATGAGGTAATTTTGCAGTGGATAGCAAGTGGCTGAAAGATGGAAGCAAGCACATCCTGTAATTTAATACTAGACATTTGGAGTGATTTGTTTTAAATGTTTAATAACAGATGCAACTTGCAACTATTTATTAGATCCTTAGAGCACTGCAGGTTTAACATCCCAGCTAGTCAGTGTAACCATTTTGTGGTTACTGAGTGGTTATTTACCGGGAAGATGGGGAGGCAACCAGAAGAATGACAGTCCAGGTAGCAGGTCTGGAAGACAAACATGTCTATTCTGTCTATATGTCCTACACCATATGTTGGATATGCTCAAATAGCTCAGTTACCAAACCTTTAAGAGTTAAAAGTTAGAATCTAGGCCAGTGGGCAGAAAATGTTATTATACATGGCTATTCTATCATCAATATGCAATGAATCAGCGGTGGCAAAATCCCCTTTATAGAATACCAATGTTCACTTCATCATAGTGGCCATGATGAGACTGACTGGGTACTAGGACTTAAAGAACCTCTTACCTTTGGGTGAGATTTGGCCTGTATTTCCAGCTGCCTGAGCTTCATGTTTTGTGAGAAGAGGACTTGCAAATGCATTGGGTAAATTATGCACAAATACTCTGTCTGACACACAAAAATGGATATAAAGACTGCTTTCCTTTTCTCCAAAAGTGCTTGTTTCTATCCCCACAGCCTTCTCCTATCTCACACAGTACATTTATTTTATTCCATTAACGGGCACTCTGTGCATCCATTTAATCAAGGGAATGCAATAACCCAGTACTGTTGAATCAAATTCTGATATAGTAAAAATAAATGCAGATGTTTCCTATATGCAGGCTTCCCAGGTGGTTAACTGACAGTTTAGGCAAATGTTATGTTCTTGCACTGTTAATAATTTTTTGTTAAGTGTATCATAATACATTTATTTACAGAATCTATCATTGTATTGACAGCAGGGAGTACAGTGCACTTTTTGTAAAGTCAGTCTGAAGATTGTTATTTAAAGCAGAATCAAAGACTTAGAAGAAGATAGGGACTTTGCTCCCCTGAGGTGATAAGGGAAATTGCATTGAGACAACAGAGCAGGAGGTTAGCTTCCTGCGCTCTGGAATGGAGAGATATGAGAAGCAAAAGGGAACAGTAGTAAATCATGGGGTAATGGCATCATGTTATTTCATGGGATGCCCTGGAAAAACAAATGGAAGGAGAATAGTGTTATGTCTTACACATGCACTGTAAGCATCTACAGGGTGATTGAGTGCCCCATGTGCTGAAGATGGGCTTTAAAAAGAAAAATGGGGGGGAAGAGGGGGGTGACATGCCCTGTTAACTCCAGTAGTGACACCAGTAACTCCACTAGAAACCCTGTCTTGAAATGATCTCCTGAGAGCATGAAACATATCTCTTTATTCTCGCACCCCAAAATCATAGCAGCCCAAGAGCATTCAATAAGTTGATTGTCCTGTGTACGGGAAGCCCTTGAGGTGACTCTTGCAAGGAAAACCCTGAAATGGAGGCATGAGGAAAATGGAGGCTTCCTTTTTCATCACTGTTTTAAAGCCAGCAGAGCACCACTGGCATCAGCTTTCTGCATCAGATGGGGAAGTGGGTATCTTCTCGTACAAGATAAGTTGCTGTTGGAGAGCAGCAACAGCCTGAAGTTTGGAGCAACTTGAGATAGGCTGGAAGTGCACTGTATGTGACGCCTTAAGCTGGGCCTTATGGCATATATGCCCAGCTAGCTTTGGCAACGAGTTCTCAAGAGCGCTGTTTGAAAACCACTCCTTCAATCGAATGCATGTAATGCCAAGAAAAAATATTCAGGGATGGAGCAAATTTTCCTGCACTTCAAAAGGCAATGCGACAAAGGTGTAATAGTGCAGTATCCTAATCCCCAGTGTGCACATTGCCATTGCAGAGACATGGGGAAAAGTCCCTGCATTTGATACCAGCAGTGGATTATATCATTCTGCTGATGTCCCAGATCTGTCCCAGTTCTGCAACGTTACTTCTCAAATTTTTTCCATAATCTGTAGTGTTACCCTGTATTTCCCGGTTATATGCTGCACTGAATAACCCAAATACAGTATTTGTATGGTAATTTTCTTTTCTGACTGACAAATTGTGTACTGTTTCTCTATCATGAAAACTTGATTGTGTTTGGAAACAGCATTTCTGCATATTCGGTGTATCATATTGATCATAATGGGGAGAAAGCCAAAAGAAGGCCTTCTCCATAGAAACACAAGGTTACAGTGGGAACGCCAAGTGATAAATGGCACTGACACTGTGATTGCTCTGCTCGTTTAGTCTCTGGAGGTATCTCTGTGCAATAAAATTTTTACTAACACGCCCGTTACTTTCCCTTTTAATCTGCTGAACATTTTGGCTGCCAGATTTTACAAAAACCAAACACATTGTATAATTTCTTCCCAAGAGTCCTTTTTACTACTATCTCTAAGCCTGAAATTTTATATATGCATGTGAACACAGTAGTATCAAATCATTCAAAGCAACTGATACTTCTATAGCTATACCAGATCAAGGTCTGTTCTCAGTTACCCATAAGAATTCAGCAGTAATTTAGCTACACATATATATAGTCTTTTGCTTTTTAGAGAGATTCATAAAGGAATTTGACAGATGGAGGAAAGCTAAGAAGGGGAGCTCATTGCTACAGGATGCCTTGGGCTCCAGCAGTTTGTATGGGCTCTTAGAGGAATTAGACAAGTTCACGTGCGAAAAATTCATGTGAGCTGTTACACCTAAAGACACCACTTCTGGTGCAGCAAATCCTTGACCTGCGGATTGCTGGAAGTTGATGAAAGTACCCCAGGGAAGTGACGCTATGTGCCTGCTCTGCTCTTAGTTCTTTGTGCATCTGCTACAAGCCATTGGAGGAAGCAGGTATCAATGGACATGTACTCTGACCAGGTACAGCTGTCTTATGAATCGCTTAAGGCAAATGGTGGGACCTACAAAGAGAACCCCCAGAACTGTAACTTGTGATACAAGAACATGACAATACTCCTTTTGTTTGGCAGAAATGGGTGAGGACAGTCTCTCCTTGTGTCAGGGCCCTGAGGGCACCCCCCACCTCTTCCAGGGGCTTGGCTGCCCAGGCTCAGGGTCAGTCTGGTGCCCTGTGGTGCAGCTGGTGGTCTTAGGGAGAGAACTGGGAGGACTCAGTGAGGTCCCTCCCCACCTCCTGTTCACCCAGGATCTGGTTTTAAGCTCAGGCTCTGGCTCCTTGGGTCCCAACCAATCTACATTGCAGCCACATCACGGCCATGCCCATGCTTGGCTGTGGACCCTGCTGATCCACACACTGACCGTGACTCATGAACTAGGTTCCCAGCCTGACCCTGGACCTGCCTTACCACCCATGGACTTGCCTGATGACCAGGGCTCCAGGCTGTGCCTGGCTGCCCCCTTCCAGCCTGCCCTGCTCCCTACCCGAGGGCAGCGGGATGGGCCCTGGCTGGTGAGGCCCTGCCCTCCCGGCCTGCAGATCCCCCGTAGCTCATAGCTACCTATCTCTTAGCTTTATATCTCACTCCTTTGCTGTGCTGCACCAAAATCTGTAGCCCACTCTGAGGGCTGATATGCCATGACCAGGTCATTGACCCAATCTGTGATCCATTGAGCATGGAGTAGGTGATGAAAGGTTGGTGTTTTGTGCACCTATGTCTTTCGTGCACCTTTATCTGTGGGGCACAGGCACACACCCCAGCTGTCACCCCCCCATCACATTGGCTGCTTGCCTCTTTGCCATGTGAATCTAGCACATGCGGTCCCATGCACTGGGAGAAAAAGTGATAGGTCTGACAGTAATATTATGCTTGATCACGCAGCACCATGGATCTTATAATTCAGTTACATCTTCACAGAGATTCTCTGACAAGAATTTATATGGTTGAAGGTTACCGTGCCAAACACATGTATGGACATGGGTGCTCAATGAACTCCAGCAACGATGGTAAAGTGACTAAGACATGTCTTGCCTGGGGTCTGTAGAAGAAGTTTGCCAGGAGGTTCTTTTGACTTCACACAGGAGAAGATAATAAAATGGCCTGGCTGAAACATGGCTTATGGCACACTTGCAGCCGTAAGCTAGGATAATGAAGGAGATCACTCAAGCTACCAACAGATTATCTATCAACATATGCAGTGTTCAGAGTTGAAAGAAGTTAATAACACAGCATACTCTGCAATTGGAATCTGTTCATCTAATTTGCCTCACGAGACAGAAAATCAGTGGCAGGTTTTATCTTCCTGCCTTCCTTCCTTGAGAATTCAGTGTCAAAGGAAGCTAGTGTCAAACAGCCCTGACGAATGATCATTTCTGTGCACAAAACACATAATTCAAATTTCATCACCTTTTCCTGTCAACAAGTTTCAGTGCTGTTGCGGAAGGATCATTTCTATGTTACCTTCCACCTCTGCTACAATTGAACCATGTCCAGGCTCAGGATGAGAAAGTACATATAGCAAATCATTTAGACAAATTGCTTCCCTCAGTAAAGCATCAGCTTATATTAACAAAACTTTTAAATGTTTAATATTGCATCTGCTCTGTAATTTGGTTCACCGTAATTTTTGTTTTAATAAAAAATCCATTTATTCATCTCTTCAATATGCCGCAGTTCTGTTTCACCCTCTTTATAACTGTGATGCACTTTTCCACTCAGAAATTTGGAGCACTTTTCCTGTCTGCTCATATTTCCACCTTACTGGGCCTAACCTCACAATGTCGCTCTGTTTCTCCCTGGCTGATTAACTGATGTTTCACCCCTTTTTCTAAAGAGTAAGTTGGGGTTTTTCCTCATAAGTCATAACAGCTCGATTAATTTGTAGTTTTGCTAATTCTATTTCCTTTTGCGTCTATATCCTCCCCTTGTGTTTTGGGTCAAAAGCATTATAAATAAATTAACATCTCTTTCCCTGTCTGCCAGGATAACTGCTTGTAAAAGTCTGGTTTCTAATTCCTTAGAGTTGATGAGGGACTTATGCCCTGAAGCATACAGTTTGATGTCCCAGCCTGTACCCTTTCTACTGAATGTTCCCATTATATGCTTACTTGTTCAATCTTCTTTTGAATCTGAGTAACATTTGACCTCTGAGATGACCTGCAGCAAAAAATTTCCACATTTTCATCACGTCCTATTTTATTCAAAAGAAAATCTAAAAAAAAAGACGACTTCTTTCCTGCATTTCAGATGTGCTGTGGCTTGGTTCTTCCCCTGTGTAGGGTAAAAGCAAATAAGAGCTCAGCCCTTCTTTGCTGTACCTTGTTCTTCTGTACTGTCTTTTATTTCCCTCTCTGTCTGTCTCCTGTCTGCTCTAAACAGTTTGCATCCTTTCAATCCTTCTTCATATAAAAGCTTTTGTATGACTATTCATGACCATTGTCTGTCTCATGTCTTTGCATTTCTGCAGCTGATTTTTGTGAGATGATGATACGTCTGGCTGTGGGTGCTCCCAGTTAGACACATCCTTAGTTTCTAAAATAGAAAATAATACTGCCTCATCTCATTCTCTAGGCATACTTTTTTGATCATCTGTTCATAATGTGAGCAATACCTTCTGCTTGATGTCTTTAAAGTGGCTGTATATCCTCTAAACTAGAGATCCAGGCTATCCAAAACTGACAGCTAATTCAATCCTAAAATAATTTTTAGAGTGTGTACAAAGCAGAAAGAACAGATTGACATACAGCTACTAGGAAGACTGTCCTTTGATACATAAACAGATAAAGTCTAAACCAGACATAATTTTCCAGAATCCATTTTCTGAGTGTCTTTTTACTTTCAAATACCATTCTTCAAGTCAGGTGTTTGCCAATTTATTAAATGAAATTCAGAGCCTGTTGGCCAAGCTTTTATTCTAAACTATCATGCTGATTCTTCCTTTTAGTTCTATGTAGGTTTCTAACACATTCTTCTTTTTATCTGATCAATAGAGGAATGAACCGGCCTGGGAGGTAGACCTTTTTAAAATGGAGTCTCTTATAAAGTAGGGTATGGTTTTTTTCAGTAGATGCTAAGCAGCTGAACTATTAATTGCACCTGGAGCTTCAGGTGCTCAGTACTTGGTCCTTACTCTCCACCAGCTTTCAAATTACATATATGCTTTCAATTAGATGCTTTATACCCTGTCATTGGCAGGATTCACATTCTCCACTCTAGGATAAGTCACATTTCATGCACTCACAGTATCTTCTCTCCTTGCTTGCTTATTTCACCAGCCTCAAATCTGAGATCTTCACAAAGACAAGAGGAAAAAATCTGGAATTACCTAGCAGTACTCTCCTTAAACCATAGGCTAGGCTAGGTCTCTTTAAGTGAGAGGAAGGGGCCCCAAGGTGAGCCCTCATAAAGCCAGTATTGCAATCCCCTTCCTTTCTTCCATGGTGTATAGCAGTCTTATCAAGGGACATGTTCCTAGGGGAACATTTGGAAGGGCTTCGGAAAAGAAGAATTACAGACCATGAGAAGATGGGAAAAAAGGTTAGTTATTTTTGGTTCTCAGCTGTTGAGTTATCTTGAGAATGGTAGCTATGTTTAGAAAGAAAAAAGTTTTACATAGGTATAAAGCCATAAGGAAATATAGCAGAGTATATTGCACAACAAGTTTGAGGAGCAAAGCTGAGTTGCTAGAAGGTGCTACTTCCACTTCAGTGAAGTGTCTCCTTAATTTCAAGGAGAAAGTTGTATGTCAAATCTGGCAGAATGCATGTTGAATTTCCCTGTTATCTTTCCCTAGTCTTATGTGAGAAATATTTGGAAAAGCTTGTGCCTAGTGTTTAAGGGTGAATTGCTGGAATCAGACTCAGTTTGAGAAAGACCTTTCTCTTGTTTAGGTGTGAAGAAGAGGAAGGTATCTCGAAAGCAAGCAGCACTTCTGGCTCTTACTATAACTCCTCTGATAAGATTTAAAAAAAAAAAAAAAATTAGATTTCTAAAGCCTCTTATGGGGCTCCTAGCAAGAATGAATCTCTTATCCCTAAGTGCATCTGCAGATCTAGTCCTTGATGTCCAGTATGCAATTTCTTAAAGCTTGTACTTAAATAAGAGAGGGTTTTCTCAATAATTTCTCTGATTATGTCTTAAATAAGTGGGCCCATTAAAGACTAGGACTGTACTATAAGTGTTCTTCACCTGAGGCAAACCTCCTGTGAAAGTGCCTTTGCATAGGACTCTTCTGAGTAAGAGATGGTAAACATTCACGAGTCCTCTTTGGAGCTGGGAGATTTGTGTGTCTGAGAAAAGGAAGGCTAATGAGAAAAGGTTCCCTTCATTGCAATACTTCCTCCCTCCCCTCAAGCATTTTCTGCTGGCTAGGAGCTTAGTGGGTTTTTGGATAGGCTACCTGATTTCCCGTGTTTGAAGGCAAATCTGAGGATAGTTACTGCACAACAACTCTATAGGAAGATTAATTGTGTTAGGCAGACAAGGCTGTGGGGATCTAACGTGTTGGACCTTGGATGAGAGAGAGTTAGAGATGAGAAGAAGCTCAGCTGGCTGCCAGCTTCACAAGCAGCAGGCTTCAGCCTGGCCTTTCTAGCCCTACTGCTCTGTCAAGCACCCTAAAACTAACCCGCAGTCCATCAGTACAGTGAGGAAGATGTCTTCATGCTCCTTTGAGACATACGTGAATAATTAGCTGATCTTTTCTATTTAGACAAAGTTAATAGTCTGCAGTATATTATGTGTTTAGTGGACAAATAAAACACGGTGGATTTCTGTTCTCTAGCTCTACCATGGCTTCTTGTTGCTATGTGTGGGAAGCTCCTTCAGGAAGAATTCGGTAGGAAAAAAGCCTTTCTCTTCATAATCCTGTAATATGAATATAGAATTGCCTGGGCTACAATGTCAGAATAATTAACAATGAAACACCAGTGGCAAGGGAGCTATCAAATGGGATATCTCTGGATCGGTATTGGGTCTAGTATTAATTAATGAAAACACTAATTAAGGTTTCTATTAAACAATCTGGAAGATAAAATGAAGCATGCATTGATCAAATTTGTAGAGGCCAGGCTGTAGCTACAGAATGATTGATCAAGAGTAAGAGGCAAATTTTAAATAGCGTGAGATTTTAATTTAGATAAATGTTAAACAATGCACTAGAGGGTGACACTTTATAAAATGGAAGGCTGCTGATTAGAGATCAGTAATGTAGAGAAGAACTTAGGAGAGTGGGTAACAAATGGGGCACAAATCCCAATACCATGGAGCTTTAAAAAGACAAATAGCTTTCCTGGCTGTACAGAGAGTAAAAGGGAGGTCATTTGTAGGACAGTGGCCATAAGGATATCTATTCTGTGTTTCTAGTGTGGCAATGCAAGTGTAAAGCTTCAACTTGTTATCAATGTGAAATAAACTCTTTAATTGTGACCTCAAGGTTGAATGGTAAAGGAATGAAATTTCTGAAAGCGATGCAGAGCTGATATGTGTACACAGCCTCTGAGAGGCACGTGAGCACAGTGTGCTCTGCTGACAGCCCACCTCTCAGCCATGTGGCACCTAATCAGGCACCCTGCGTATGATCCATTGATGTTAACTTCTGGTGCGTTCCTGTACTTGGCAAAATGCAATGGTAGGGAGCTGCTTTGGTCATGGAAAATGTAGCAGGGCATAAGTGTAGAAATTTCAGCCTCTGTCTACCATCTTATCAACCTGTTCCTATCAGCTACAAAACTGAATTAACAGTATCTTCTGACAGGTGGGGAAGGCTGGTGAACATGAATAACGTAACCAAGGAATGAAGTTTTGAGAAATGGGTGCTGCTTTTGAGCCTTTTTTTAGAGCCATGGTCTTTCTTTTCGAAGAGTGACTTCATCTAGATTGAGGCCCTGGCAAAGCAGAGGTACCATTGCAGGCAGTTGCTTCTCATGACTTGGTATTCTTAGGAAATGAGATGTCTCTAGGAAGAAAAGGAGGAAGAAAACTGCTTCATGCATGTGTGGGAGAGGTAGAAAAAAATTCTCAAAATACTTTGGTGTCTAGGAGGAGTTATACACCAGTTATCTGGTCAAACAGTTCCAAGTAAGATATTTGTAACAAAACTTCTAGTATATATAATTATTTGTGTGTCTGTGTGAATGCCTCTACACAAGAGTACTGTATTATGTTTGAGAAGCATTATGAAAACTCAGATGAATTCTTTCTTGCAGTAAAATTAAATATTATATTTTGGCACCGCACCAACAATGAATCTATACATTTGGGAATCAGTCTACCGGTGACATTTTTTAACTATATCTTCTTTCTTTAAAAAGCACTTATTCTTATGCAGAATCACTGGTACCATTTGCATATGCTGAGGACTTTTTTCTAGTAATAGCTTGTAATTTCAGAGAATTGTGGAATAGCTGAGGTTGGAAGGGACTCCTGGAAATCATCTAGTACAATACCCTTGCTCAAAGCAGAGTCAGAAAGAGCAGACTGCTCAGGACTGATTGTAACGTTTTGAATATCTCTGAGGTTGAAGATTCCACAACCTTTTTGAGCAGCAGGTTCCAGTGCCTCATCACTATTACAGTGGTTTAATAAATAAATAATTATATTTAGATGGAGCTTCCTGTATTTCAGTTTGTGCCTATTGCCTCCTGTCATTTCACAGGGCACTGCTGAGAAGTCTGTCTCCTTCTTCTTCATTTCCCCCCCCTCAGGTATTGATGTACATTAAGAAGATCCCCTCAGCCTTCTCTTCTCCAGGCTGAACAGTCCCAGCTCTCTGTCTCTCTTCCTGTGATAAATGCTCCAGTCCCTTAATCATCTTCGTGGCTCTTTGCTGGACTTGCTCCAGTATACCCATGTCTTTCTTGCTCTGGGGAGCCCGTAACTGGACATGGAACTAAAAATATGCTGTTTCATTAAAATCTTAGAAAATCTAAATCAGTGATGCATATTGAAGATAGAGTTTGCATGATTCAAAATAAAAAAGAAACTGGATCCAGTTTTAACTAGAATTGAACTAATATATCCTGCTCACAAGAACAGGATTAGTTGGAAATCTCGCACTAACGGCTATGCTGGAATTATTGTTATTTATCAAAGCAATAAGGTGGGGGGAGACCAAGGAAGAAGCAAATTCTTATTGTGACAGTACACAAACCCAAAATGCAATGCTTGCTTTATGCATATAGGATATGCTTAAAGGATCCAACAGCCATGGCTTCATTGGGATAGAGAAGTCTTGGCCCAAGGAACTTTGAAATGAAAGGTTTTGGAAGATGAATGTCTCTGGCTGAGACACCAGGATGACAGGAGAAGATGACAAAACAGCTCATGATGAACCAGAGTTACATCTTGCTACCTGTCCAGCTACTAGCAGCTTGCAGGGAGTAGTAGGACAAAGTCTGTATTTGTTGATCAGTACCTTATTATATGTGTTTTCAGGGTGGGGGTGTTGTCTATATATGTGTATATGCATCTATATAGCTATACACATATACCTATGTAGATGCATACATATCACTCTATTTTTTCACTCAATGAAAAGAGAATTATTTACCTCTTTTACAACAGGATCTGGAGGCTGTTTGTGGATTTTGGCTGCTAGTGATATCTTTTTATTACTATAATTAAAGATTTTTATAATACGGGGCAGGGGTTGTCTGAGTGCTGTGTGGGAGGTGCTAAATTCACCTTGACTGATACCACATGCATTAGTTGAACAAAGAGGTTAATGCTATTCTTGTTGATACTGGTTAGTTGCCATGCCAGAGCTAGAGGTTTAGTCTCTGTTGTTTCCTGTTTTCTGAACACATAATGGATCATTACGTTAGTATAAATCGGGTTCACTCCTAGGTAAAGCTAAAGTGTTTAAATTTCTTTCTTTGTTAGCTAATGTGAAGTTAGCTAATGTGACACCCATCTACAAGAAGGGTCGGAAGGAGGATCGGGGGAACTACAGGCCTGTCAGACTGACCTCGGTGCCGGGGAAGGTCATGGAACAGATCATCCTGAGCGCCATTATGCGGCATGTGCGGGACAACTGGGGGATCAGGCTCAGCCAGCATGGGTTTATGAAAGGGAGGTCCTGCTTCACTAACCTGGTCTTCTTCTATGACAAGGTGACCCGCTTAGTGGATGAGGGGAAGGCTGTGGATGTTGTCTACTTGGACTTCAGTAAGGCCTTTGACACCGTCTCCCACAGCATTCTCCTGCAGAAGCTGGCTGCTCACGGCTTGGACAAGTGCACTCTGCGCTGGGTTAAAAACTGGCTGGACGGCCGAGCCCAGAGAGTGGTGGTGAATGGGGCCAAATCCAGTTGGCAACCGGTCACGAGTGGTGTTCCCCAGGGCTCAGTGTTGGGACCGGTCCTGTTTAATATCTTTATCGACGATCTGGATGAGGGGATTGAGTGCACCCTCAGTAAGTTTGCAGATGACACCAAGTTGGGTGGGAGTGTTGATCTGCTGGAGGGTAGGAAGGCCCTGCAGAGGGACCTGGACAGGCTGGATCGTTGGGCTGGGGCCAATTGTATGAGGTTCAACAAGGCCAAGTGCCGGGTCCTGCACTTGGGTCACAACAACCCCAGGCAACGCTACAGGCTTGGGGAGGAGTGGCTGGAGAGCTGCCTGGCTGAAAAGGACCTGGGGGTGTTGGTTGACAGCCGCCTAAACATGAGCCAGCAGTGTGCCCAGGTGGCCAAGAGGGCCAATGGCATCCTGGCTTGTATCAGGAATAGTGTGGCCAGCAGGACCAGGGAGGTGATAGTGCCCCTGTATTCGGCACTGGTGAGGCCACACCTCGAGTACTGTGTTCAGTTTTGGGCCCCTCACTTCAAGAAGGACATCGAGGTGCTGGAGCGTGTCCAAAGAAGGGCAACAAGGCTGGTGAAGGGTCTAGAGAACAAGTCTTATGAGGAGCGGCTGAGGGAGCTGGGGTTGTTTAGTTTGGAGAAGAGGAGGCTGAGGGGAGACCTTATTGCTCTCTACAACTACCTGAAAGGAGGTTGTAGTGAGGTGGGGGTCGGTCTCTTCTCCCAAGTAACAAGTGGTAGGACGAGAGGAAATGGCCTCAAGCTGCGCCAGGGGAAGTTTAGGTTGGATATTAGGAAAAACTTCTTCACTGAAAGAGTAGTCAGGCACTGGAACAGGCTGCCCAGGGAAGTGGTTGAGTCCCCATCCCTGGAGGTATTTAAAAGATGGGTAGATGTGGTGCTTGAGGACATGGTTTAGTGGTGGACTTGGCAGTGGTAGGTTAACGGTTGGACTTGATGACCTTAAGGGTCTTTTCCAACCTTAACAATTCTATGATTCTATGATAATTATATTGTAGCATAAGAAGCCAGGGGATTTCTTTAATAAAAACACAGGACACAACAAGAAGAAACTGTTCTTTCAGGTGTCAGAATGCCTGCTTGGAAATTTTTGTCACTTTGTTTTAAACCAGAGAAAGGAGAATTTTTCACTAAAACTCTTAAACTAAAACATTCTGACAGCTGATATGGTGTGTTGAAAGCTTGTCTTTGCTTTCCTTGGCTTGTAACTGCCTTTCTTAAAGGGGGGCGGGGGGGGGAGAACATTAGTGATATGAACCACTGACATACTCTTGCTAGTGCGAATTTTTCTAGTTAAGAAAGCCCATGTAATACTTCACTATTTCATCTGTTTCAATAAGGAATTTAAGGGGCTATTAAAGAAAATGTAGAATTCTGATATTGGCCAAGGCCAAGTTATGTAGCAACCAGATGATGTCCTCCTACACTTTCGAAGCTCCAGCCATCTGGATTACTGCAGATGTTTCCCTTTGTGCTCAGTAAGTACCCATACGCAGCATACAAGAGGTGGGCGTACACGTGGCTGCTGAAGCACTGACGTTAGGCCAGCCTGAAACAAGCCTACTGACAAGCGGTCCATTCCTCTGGAAGAGCTTGGTCATGCACTTCAGAACTTTGCAAAGAAGCATCTTCAGCCTGGTATGATTTTTTTCAGTGAATGGCATAAACCATAACACTGTGGTCTTAGATAAAAGTTAGAGGTTATACAAAACAAATATATCCTAGTATTTGTCCATTTTAAAGGAACCATTACAGCAAAGTGGAGCTTAATGCTTTCAGCTGCTTGAATCTTCTGTGTCTGTGGCTTGTGTCTTCAGTTTTAATATCCTTGTCCTTCTGCTTATGGCAATCCTGGCTTTGCAGAGTGTTTGCAATTAAAATTCTCGTGCTATGGTGTGTCACTGATCTTCATAACATTCCCCTGGCTTCACAGCAACAAGTGTACTTGGCAATTTCTAGTGCTGACAACTGCAGTTTTCTTCCTCTGCTGTTCAGGTGGTCAGAGCCACACAAGTGCCAACAAATTCGATAAAGCACAGAAGCAGTGTTTCTGACTCAGCAGGGCTTTGTACCAAAGCGAGAGCAGGAGAGGTATTGTGCCGAGTGCCCAAAATTGGCTGGCGTCTCTGGGTGGGAAGTGAAGTGAAACTGGAAGATCACCTTGTAAGCAGGCCTGGTGCCATCCAAACAGATGGGCTGAGGTATAAGCAGCCAAACAGTCATTTAGGAACACAAAATGGATTTCTTGAAGGCAGGTTTCCAGGCATGAAATGTCAGAATGGTTGCCTGTGTCGAGCCTCCAAACCTGAAGGGAAGGATACGTGCGAGTAGTGTGGGATGAGCTAACGCTGAAAACAAACATGAAAATCTGTCTTGGATCCTTTCCTGGATCCATTGAAAGATTTTTTTCATCACTATGAGACCTAGAAGGGATGAGTGGGAGAAGAGTCCTGCAAAGCAGTATTATTTCCCTACCACATGGATCACTTCCCACAAGCTGTGCTGACAAGGTAAAGAAATCATTTCTTTTGCCTCCCACAGATGTTGATGTGCAGGAGGCCTGTAACATTGCTCTGGCTGGTTAGTCTTTGGCAGCTGTATTTAATAGCTTCAGGACAAATTCTGTAGTATTAGCCAAGCTCTAAATAATTTATTATAGACAGAAGTATACCTTAGTAAAGACTTAAAAGACTTTGAGTTAATCTCCAATGGCTGTGGAGTTGTAGTGAGGACTGAATTGCCTCGCTGTAATAAGAACCCAGCTTCTCTCTGGGACTTTTCTCCTTAAAAGATCAACAACAACAAAAGGAGCGGGGGTGGAACAACCCAAACTTTCATAACTCTAAAACTCAAGAATTTAGGATGATAATTGATGGAAATGTGCTTTGCTGCTTTTCTATCCACTACAAAAGCCAGGCAAACACTTATTACTTCTCTGCTGATCAAAGGTGCAAAGTAGAGAAGGGCTCACAGAAAGAGAAATGTAATGACTTGAAAGGAAATGAGTTTGCAGGTAAGATTCAAGGCAAAGGCTCCAATTGCAAGCTAAGCTTTATCTGAGCTTACATTGTTATGCCCTGTAACTGGTGCCTTGCAGTTCCAGTTTAGAAAGTGGAGAATGAAAGAAAGCATTAATCTGGCTGAAATCCACATAACAAGATTGTGTGCGAAACAAAAGTGAAATCAGACGGTGCAGTCAGTGAAATACAGCTGGAGGAGGAGGGGGGAATATGCTAGAGACAGCAGTTTTCTAACCTCTTTACTGCAGCTGAGCAATCTTCAAGAGGCATTAGGATTTATTCTTTGTAGCAAGAGGGGTAGGAAAAATCAGGACCTAGTTACTATTATTTGATTTTTGCAGCAGAATATTCTTGCCAGAAGTAGGCCTGTTAGAGCGTGCTGTCAGGGAAATGATTTGCATTTGGTAGAACTGCCTCTCAGTTCTTTCAGCGCCTGCTGCCCCTGTGGCACTTTAACACTGCTCATTTGTTGGACGCTCTGCATTTGATGTTTTGATTTTCACCAGTTGCTCTGCAGAAAAGGATTGTGCAGCAGTCGAGGACTACCAGTCTTTGGGAAGAGGCAGAAAACATGCATTCAGATCTCAAACTCCAGACGGGGAAGCCTCTTTAATTGTGCAGTAACAGAAATTGCTTAAATTATGGATAATCTGCTGCATAAGTCTGTCTTCTCCTATTTCATAAAGCTTCCTATCCATACAATTTGGAAACTTGTATCAACAGTGAAAGACAAGAGGATTCAAGAAAAGGTAAAAACAAATTAAAAAAAAAACCAAACTTCAGTTGTAACCCTGTGGGTGACCTAGCTATATCTTAAAGGGAGAGGATCGGAAGTTTAGCTGCACTGTTTGCTAAATGTCGGTATCTGGGGGTAACGGCTATGTTTAAGTTTTTATAAGAGCTTTGTGACTTTGAGCAAATTGGCCCTGAGAACAAATAATTTTTGACTCTGAGGAAATTACTGGACACTTAAAGCAATTGGGGTCTGAGACCAGGAAGCTTTAAGTAGTCATTACCTGTCTGTTGAAGATCACAAAAATCCCTATTTCACTGCTGTCATGAGCCGTTTTCAGTGTAATTCCAGTTCATCTTGAATCACTCATCACCATCCTAGCTGGCTGCAGAAATTGTTAAACTTCCTTTTACTTTTGATAGTCTTGAATCTCCTTGTTACACTAAGGGGAGGTATATTTGAGAAAATGAATTCCTAAATATGTATATAAAATAAACCAGACTTCCCCTCTCTTAACTCTACTGTTAGCCATAAACATTATGCTCTGCTGTTCTCTGTGCTGTAAGGGCTTTGTCTTTACTAAGGGATGTTAATTAGGCTGAGATCAGGTGTAGGGACTGGTCAGTATTTGGGCTCTTTGTCATGTAAATCTGTGTTAAATAAAAGGTTGAATTCTTGGCAGCGGGGCTTGCAACTTAGCTTCTTAAATGTTTTGGTAGATCATGATTTCTTGACTTACATGCAATATGAATATCCTTTGGAGAACTGAATTGTTATTTGAAGTTGTTGCTGTTTCACAAGGAAATGGAAGCTATTTCGCATGGGGGGGGAGAAGGGGTGACTCTGGAACGGGGCCATCTCTGAGTTACTGTTCTTCTTCATCCAATATGTGCTCAATATTAAGCTATGGGATGAGTGTTCAGAAGCAGCCTATAACAAGAGCTGGAATTCTGCATTCTTTTGAAACAGTTAAACTTCTTTGCTCTTTGTGCACTAAATGATGTTGAATAGCATACTTCTCTAAATGAGAGGTCAGCAGGCAAAGAACGGCACATTCCTTTGACATGATATATTTTGGAAAAAAATGTACCAGGGCTATAACTGGCGGGGGGTGTGGGGGGAGAAATCTGCTTTTCCTGTTTTGGTACAGTAATGTTCATTATTTTCTTTCTTACTCCTAATGTTTTTACAATGGCTAACAGCTCAAGCACTACATCCTTAAAGAAACATCGTGTTCATTCTCCATGGGTTTGTCCGATGTTGGCAGGGCTGATATTCACCAAATACTAACATTTGCTTCTTTGACTCTACAAACACTTACAGGGGTGGGAAGTGCAGTTGAGCTCAGCAGGTTGCCCTGCATGGTGTCGAGAATAAGCTTTTTATTTCTAAGGATCACATTATTTTATCTAGCAGGGTAGGTCCTTGGGATTGTTTGCTTAATACTGTCTCAATGCCTTTTAATAAATATTATCAGTAGATGACTAACTGCTTTTTCTTTGAGTTTTTTTTGTCGTTGTTTTCTAAATATTCACCCACTACTGATCTGGACAGGTATTAAATTAAAGCTCAGGAGGGCTGATGGATCCATGCTAACAGTGCTATTGCCATGTTCCGTTCAGATAGTGTCTGATGCTCATAGTGCTGCTTGTACAGTCACAGAAGCAAAAATCACAAGCAGAGGATGTATGCAGAGCTAGTTGGCTAATAACTTTGAGCTGGTCAAGGTTTGTCCTGACAGCTGAACTTCAGAGGATGCATAGATCAGTTATAACTTGAACATGAATTGGTGAGATTGAATGGTTTAGAGAGCAACCTGTAACTTGATGCTAAGTTAAATCATTCTGTATGTGTAAGGATGTGAATATCTTCAGTGCAATATACTTCTGGCACTGCTGCTCCAAACTGCTGGAAGAAATCCATTTAATCAAAACAAGCATTCATGTGGTTATTAGTATGTTAGTCCCAAGACACAAAGCTTTATCAATATAAAATGAACCGAATGGGATGCTATTATTCATTCTGTTTACATTGCCTGATATTATGCAGTGAATGTAATGACGCTTGTTGAAGAGCTGCTGTTCACTGCAATGTTCTGGAAAAGATACGCATCCTAGGAGACTTGTTCACTGATCAAACATTTTAAATGAAATGCAACATTAAGTGTAATGGTTTCAATCTGACCCCAGCTTTGCATGCTCACTTTAAGGAGTTGCATTTTATTCGGGAAACTAGACAACTAGAAAACTTGCTTACTGGTTGCTTAGAAACTTTACAGAAACTGATCATCAGTAAGAGCATTAGACATCAAATATTTCAGTAAAAATTAAAGCTGTGAAATAAATGCATATTGTTCTGAAACAATAGATTCTGGAAATAATCACAGAATCTTATGAAGTCAAAGAGATAAACAGATTATAAGAAGGACGTGTATAGATAAGAACATCCAGACTTATACTAAGAAGGATAAACTTGCTTGCTTCAGGTAGACAGTATAGTTTAGGAAGACTATTTTCATACTGGCAGTGTATTAATTGTTTCCTTTCTCGGATCACCTTCTGGAATCATTCCTTATTGAATATACCAGGCCCAGGAGCATAGACTTCATGGAGTATCGGTATGATCCAATAATGGAATTATTTATGATCTTTAAGATTTTTATCTCCTATTTTTAACTCAATCTCGAATGTTTTAAAGCACAAAAATCTGAAAGCTTCTTGACAAGCTTTATAGCAATAGTATGAAAATGTGTTTTATGGTTATATGGTAGAGTTTCTTTGAGAGTAAGTGACGTTTTAACAGCATAGTTGAGTTTAGGATGTAATTCTAGTTAAATGAGGCTTTTATGTAGACCTGTATAGCTATTTATAATGGGAATATGTATTTTTTTGAGTAATTCTTATCTAATTCTATACATTGAATTTTTTTCCATAAAAAGGATTATGATTAAGTTCTTAGAAGGGATGAGGCATTTAATATTAATTCAGCCTGAGTAAGGAAATGTATGAAACAATGTCCTAGGATGTGGAACTGTCATTGACAGATGAAGTAGAATTTTTTCTTATAACTTAAAAAATAAGCTCTAAATCAAAATTATGATGAAGGAACTTAGAAGATATAGAAAGGAAGACACCAGAGAGAAGGTGAAAATATAATGTATGTTTTGATATGGTTACTGCTTCTTTTGGGGGGCTGGAAAATCCAAAGCCCTGTGAATTTTAGCCTTGGAAGTGACTGCAAGCAATCCTGAAACAGCAGCTGAGTAGCCCTGGAAATAAGTTTTCCTTGGTGACTATGCAATGGATTTGTGGTTTTAATGACATGGCCGACTAATCTCAGTCAAACCCATTTCTGAGTATATAAATCAGAAAACTTTGCTCCTGCTGATAATGCTGTAGTATAGCTATAAACATGCCAGTTATTTTCTTGTCAAACATAAGCGGCCTATTATTTCAAGGCATTTAAGAGGCCTCTCTGCTTAGATAAAATACAATAGAAAGCATGTATGTGGGTTGTTTACTGGTGTATATGCTGAGAGGGATATCTCCTTTCCTTGAAGTAATTTTTTCAATTCATTTGGCAAAGCAAGAAATAAATTTTGCCTTTGTTGCTAGTTTGAGAGTACCTGAATTAGCATTTGAGGAAATGACTTTTCAAGAGTATTGTAAGGTTACCTCTTTCCAAAACATGGCCGTAAAACTTAGACTTCCTGTTGAAAATGCCAGTTGGACCCAGATGAAACTTTTTCCTGAAAGAAACCACAGGATGCTTTTTTTTCCTTTACAATCAGCTTCCAAAGGACATCTGACCAATGTTAAAGAAAATGAAGGAACCATCGTTTTGTGCAGAGAAACCACCAGCTTTCCTTCTGAATCCTAGCAGTAAATAGATGTTTCTTACAGCTTCTCCAGCCAATACTTCTTTCGAATTATTTTTGAGCTGCACACCAGCCACAAGATGAATGCTAAAATAATTTCTCTAGCTAACAGTTCATGCATAAGAGTGATACCATCAATGAGCTTCTATACATGAGCATTAACAGATGGTGTTTGATCTTTTAGGGAAACCACCAAATGAGCTCTGGGAGTCCAGAACTGAGGCAGCAAAGAATGATTTGTACATTGTGCTTGGCATTGAGAGTATGTATGTCTTTAGCAATTAACACAGCTGCTTTGGCAGACCCCTTTTTAGCCTCTTTTGTGAAGGAAGTGAGCTGTATCTGTCAGTCTCCCCCAGTAACTGTGGAACTCAAAGATGTGAAACTCCCACACACTTAATGAAAATATGACTGGTAAGAGGGGAGGCATCCTGTTAAATCTGCCTTTAGGAGCAGCATTTCATCAAAGAGATCATGCGGGGGGAGAACAATCATGAGTACTTCATACACTGGAAAAGCTCCAGTCAGTGTTGTCACCTCTCAGGTATTAAAAAAGCAAACCCAAACCCTACCCTGGAGAACATGTCTGAGAAAATCCTTGACTTGGATACCTGGTAGTGGCTGATTCCCTGCTGCAGCTTAGTCAGTTAACAAGTCAATCAACCAGAGGACACCAGGCTGCTGAAGACCAGGCAGGATATTCCCCTAACTGTTATGGGAGAGCTATTCCCTGTAATGAAAACATATTTGTCTTTCTTGAGTTCACAGTTCAATCACTGCTTTCCAAATTAATTTGCTTAGAGTTGGATAATAGCACCTAAGCCGAGTTGCATCAAGCTGTCTTTCCTTTAAATCACTGTCTTAACTGTGACTGGACAGGATTTGTAAGTCGCTCTAAGGTCTGAGTAGGAACAGAGTACAGTTCCTCTTGTGAGGATGTTCTTGTAACAGAGCTTATTAGATGTTTACTTGGGTTGTGCATTGTTCTTTTGCCTTATCTTTTGTTTTCCTCAAAAATGGCAACTCTGCCAAGTTTAACAGTCAAAGTCTTATCTCACAGAATCATAGAATGGTTTGGGTTGGAAGGGACCTTAAAGATCATCTAGTTCCAACACCCCTGCCATGGGCAGGGACACCTTCCACTAGACCAGGTTGCTCAAAGCCCCATCCAACCTGGCCTTGAAAAGTAACTGGTTGAGGAAGACAGTGCTCACAAAGGATGGGTCTTTAATCAAGGAGGAAAAAGCTTGCAGGCTGCATGCAAATAGGAAATAAGGTATACCCTTCAATCAGTATTTAACCTTTGGAATAATTTATCTGTTGTCAGCCCATACTCTGAAATTTTCGTTAGAGGTGCTTATAAAAGATTTTATGTAGACGAAATAGAGGTTCTAGTCTTTGTGCACAGTTTACAGACAGAAGTCCTCTGTTATATACACAGTCAGCCTGGATTACAGAAATAATTCCTCACAGCTTTAAAATCTACATTAGTTGACTCAAAACGGCACTGTTGAACTTTGTAAATGTAGTCATTATAGGTCAAGCAACGTTAGTATGACTGAATCTGACATATGTTTGACACGCAGTTCCTGAAATTATAGGACTACAGGTATTTTAAAGGACACATTTCATGTCCTCAAGTGACAATCTTAAGACTTTTGCAAGAATCAACTCTTCCAAGTGGGAAAGATTTCAGACATCTTAGCCTGGAGATGAGATACTGGGGATGCAGCTAAAGGGTCTGAACAGGACACGTTACCCAGTAAAAGATCTAGCAGCTTTTGCTGAAATAGCTGGCACTTGATATCTGCTCTGAGGTTAACAGAACCTCCCATCACACACAAGTTAATCTCTAGCTGAAAACGATGCTGTCTCTTAGTGTGTATAGGAGAGATGAGATCTATTATTCCCAGAGTTGTAACAGTGACAATGCTTGTATTATGGCTGTGGTAGTCCAAGTGCTACTATTGTGTTTTAAAAAAAAAAAAAGGGGGGGGGGGCACCTGTAGTCTGGCTTCGTTTTGCTTTTCTAAAGATTTCTGTATCTAAAGATGCATTTGGTGTAGCTGCCTCAAGTTTCCAGTATAAGCGCTCTATGAAATATGCGGGTATTGCAAATGACATAGTACTTCTCTACTAGAACAACTAAGAAATCTATATAGCTACTAATGAAAACTTCATTATAATGGCTTTAGACATGTCACGTTAAGTTTAATAATAGTGGTATACTTTTTGGTATGTAAAAACTATGCATATGTTACATTTGAGATGACACGTTAAAAGTGCTGCTTGCTTTGAATGACTAAGGTGCTATGATTTTTGTGGTTAAACAGAGGCTTGCTCATTCCTCTAACGAAACATTTTCCCTAATTTCTGTTCTTTATTGTTCTGAAGCATAAAAACCACTAACTGATTGTTGTGTATCCCTGGGGTGGGGAATCTGAAACACTTTGTGATTCTCTGGGGCTGATGGGTATTACGTTGTTTAATATTTTATGCTTAACACTATTGTGTCAAAATGATTCTTGTGTCCTAACAGTTCCTTGCAGTTCATAAATTCATTTGGAAAACTCTCTCTTCTAATAGAGATGGGTAGCTCAGGTATCCTCTTTGTCACATTAGCTGCTTCTAAGCTCATTGGGATCAATATTTGAGAGACTGCAGCAGCAGAAGTCCACATTTGCTCTGGTTTGGCTTTATGCTAGTCTTTCGACTGTTGTCGCACAGAAATTCCTGTCAGGATTGTATGAAGTTTTCCAGGGATGTGCACATTCTTCTTTTTTCCCCCCAAGTAGATTTTCTTCTTGAATTATGATCATTGGTATTGAAACTTGGATGTTTTGCCCCTTCAGATAAACATCTTTGAATTACCATCTTATGGTTGAAATATAAGCTGCATCTCCACTGCTTTGTCAGACATGACTGGTCAACTTTTCAAGTACACCTATGTCTGTCTATCTACACATATTTTAAGATGAGCAGGTTTTGGTATTGTCATAAGAAAACAGCAACTAATACAAACCACTTGAAGGAAGCACTACGCTAAACAAGGATCCTAATCTTAAGGTGTCGACCTACTGCCTTTTTGACAAAAGCAAAGAGGAGCTGTGGTCCCTTAGCATCTTGAAGAACTTATCTAGCTGCTTATGGACCGTGGCAGCTCTTGACTAATGGTTTATACTATTCAGATTATTATTTTAAGAAGTTGAAAACTTATTAATCTAAATGGCCAATGCTTATTTATTTTTTGGAGTCTAAGTTTATGAGATGGTCTGCTGAAGAATTTTTACATTGTTGACATTTAAAATAGGATTATATTACATTTCCTGAAATGTTATTTTTCATTTAGGCACTGTTAGTGACACTGATGTCACGTCAATCAGATATGGTCAGGTTCTTCACTTATGCCAGTATCATGACTGAATGGCTGCTGATGACAACTATTGCTTGGGGAGGGGGAGGGAATGGAGCGGGCTGGCTGCCACTTCTGAAATCTAGTAAAATGAAAAACCTTAACAGAATAGGCAGTGCAGTAGAAAGCTTAAAGATTAAAGAGAGACTACGCTGGACTTTTACAGCATTATTTGAATAACTGGTAGAGCAGTGTATGCAAACACAAGTATGTCAAGGACTGAAGGCCAAGAGAAAAGAGTTCAAAACTGAGATATATTCCATTACTGTAGCTTTATTTGTGTACAAATGAAACACATTATTTTTAATTAAAAAAATTCTCTCTGTCCCATCCCACTGTTTTCACCCTTTTTAAACTGCGAATAAGTCTGCCAGATACAGATGGATTAGATTTAATTTACAGGGCCTTCATGTTAGCATTTCTAATGCCACTGAAAGACAAGAAACCCACCAAAATTTAAGTAGCATTTAAAGTTCTGAGACAGTTAAAGAAAACAGATGCTTGTGATTCCTGTTTTCTTAATTGAATTTCTTCAGCTGTGCCCTGTCAAACTAGCTTATCACACCATCAGATGTACTGAACATGTGTTTCAATTAAGAGGCACTGGGCTTGTGCACTCAGTAACACATGTATATATTCACATTTCTCCCCACGAGATTAGACAGAAATATAACAGCCTTGGTTTTTGATATTTTTAAATGAATTAGAGCAGAAAATGCTTAAGAGGCATTAGAAAAGGCTAGTTGAAAATGCTTTTGAATGCTAGAAATTCCAGGACTGTCAATCCCAACAATTACAAAAATGACTTAGCCTTTCAAATTCCGATTTCTTTTCAGAGAAATTTCATTTGGACTTTCTATTCAAGTTTTGAGGTTCATGCTTTCAAGCTTTTCTATGTGACTGAAAGGATTAGAAACTGTTTTCAGCATAGCAAACATCTTTGATATTATTGCACAGTTCCAGGAACCAGCATGTGATATCAAAGAATATGATATTAAAGCCCAAGAACTGCAAATGCTATTAACACAGCAGTATTACAGGAATCGGGCTTTTGGTTGTAGCCTTTCTATGGTATTTGTGCCATGCCTCTTTCTTTATGGTATTTGCTTTGCATCCATAGGAAGTTTGTTATAGGCTACCACAGCCTGAACTCAGGTTCCTCCCTTTGTCCTAAGGACTGAATTAGTGATAGCAATCTCTTAATAGTGGTTGCCTGTCATAGTTATGTGTGGTATTTTTAATGAGGGCTAACATAAAAAAAAAAAAACCAAACCAAAAAACTTGCAACCATCCTATGTGTAGGGCTCAGAAGTGCTGGCATTGCTGTTAGAAACTTTTAAACCTGAACAAATTTCATGTAGCTGCTCCTTCGATTACAGTGCTCCAAGATGCACTGTGTTTGAGCAGGGCTAATTTCACCCAGAAGGACAGGATGTCACGCCACAGCTATTTTAAAAGGTTGAATGGAATTACTGTCACAAATGACTATGCTGGTTCAAAATCATGTAAATGTAACAAAGAGTACTACTTAAAGATAAGTGCTTGTGAAGCTTGTATACCTGCAGTAAACCTGGAACTTGTTAGAAAATATTTGCTAAAAAGTTCCTGTTGCTATCAGAAGCCCTTGTGTGAAGGGCTGCAGAAATGTATGAAGTCACTTGTTTTTTTTTTCTTCAAAATGTCTACAAGTAGCCTAGGACTTGAGGGGGGGGGAAATGATGGTTTTCAGTTTGTGACACACTGCACAAGAAAATGTGATTGTAAAGGTTTTGGCAAATCTAAAAATGGACCTCATTTTTTCCCTCACTGACTTTCAGTTTCTCTGTTACAGTTTTGCATTCTTTACGCTTCGACCCTAGAAGTAGGATCTTGATTAGACTCCAAAGGATGTAATAGCTTAATTGCTGCAAAGCTGAATTTCTTCAAACCTAGCGCTCTCTTCAGATATTCCAGTGAGACTGTGGCTTAGGATATAACAGACTTTATCAACAGGAAAAACTGAAACACTAAGGTTAGCCTATTTAAAATCCTTTGTAATCTGTCCCAGAAAGTGGAAAAACAGCTTCAGACTGTGTACACACGTTGAAGATGTAAGGCTGTAAACAACTAAAGATCGACTTCTCAAAAAGGGAAAACAATTTGGAGTGAAAATTATGGGAGATATAAAAGATAAATTCTTAAAAGCACCTGGTTTACTGGAATCAATATCTACTGAAGAAAGTTCTCTAGGAGTCCTGTTCTGCAACTTCAAGAGTTGCAAAATCAAGATTTTTGGTTCCTACTGTATACACACATAAGTAACTTCCAAGTAATCCATGTTGCTCCTACAATGTCAGAGGCTTCCAATGATAGTTTTATTTTTTTCCCCCGGATGGACAATGAGTGATGAATCAGAAATGTTTACAGCTTGATATCTTTTTAGTTCAGCATATTAAGTAAGCCATAGATATATGGCTGGATAGATATATGATTAGATATAGCCTAATGATAGATAAACTAAACATAGATTTACAATTAAGTAAATCATGGATATGATAGGAATCATAGAAATATATGATGCAAGGTATATTTGTGAAATGATAAATATGATCTCATAACAATAATATCTTAATACATCTTATAATATTATAATCTTCTGACCTTAAATATATGAAATATGTAAGATATATGATAGAAATAACATCTCTGATTAGATATAAACAGATTCTGGGCAGTTTTCAAATAGTAGATAGAATCTTTAGAGTTATAATTTACTCTAAGCTGAACTTCAAATAGGAAACAAGCTTTTCACTGATCTATCACTGCCAGTTTCTGTAGCCTATAAATAGGGTTGTATCCTCAGAACTCCTCAATGGATCTGGATTACGTTGGAGGCCCTTAAAGATGGAATGGGAACTGCCTAATATTTTTACTAAAAGAGAAACTTCTTTTTTTCCTTCTGAATAGGGAGTTGGCATGCTGAATTTGTACAGAATGTCCCCACAAGCCAGATGGTGGGGAGGAGGGCATATGGTACAAGTTTCAACTCTTTTTAAATTAAATCCCCCTCTGGTGCTTCTTGGCTTGTTGCAGATGCACCGAATGCAGCTGACGTTAGTCACTGATTTACTGGAAGGGAGAGAGAGGGGCACCTCAGGGCCCTTTTAACGCTCCCATTGTGACAGGCTGGTGGAATATACCCTCCCAATTCATATGATACGGGAGGGACAAACCCCGCAGCTATATCCACTCCTGCCAGTTTCAGTTGGGGCTGTATCCAACCCTTGGTGATGTATGGACTTGAGTATGTGATCTATTATTTAAAGTAAGAGTTAGGCTAAAGATGGTGATGTTGCTGGAAAATATTCTACCACCTATTTCCAAGGCAGACAGGAGCCTTTTTGTGCTGCCCTGAAATGGGTGTTTGTTTTTTTTTCATTCCCTTGTGCTGAAGTTTGATACTTATCAGCAGTGGTATGGGAACACTTCTGAGCACTTGCTCCCACCTCTGTTTTGTCCTAGCACAAGCTTGTGTAGCTGGCTAGGGAACCAGGTCAGAACCACCTTGTTAAATTTGGATATTTTTACTAAGTGTACTTCACTAAGTTTCTAAAAGTGTTACATAATCTGTGTGTACAGTTTTTAGTCCTCCCCTTGCAGCCTTATTGTTGGGGTCGATTAAAAATGCATCTGAATACAGATGTAGTCTTTCAGTTCACCACGTGAGGTTATGTTAAGGTTAGGGGTCTTTTACGCTAGAGCACATAGTTGCAATAGAAGCATGCTACATTAATTGCTTTTATCAGTAACCTCTACCAGCTTTAAAAATCCTCAGACCACTTTTGTTAAGACATAAGGGAGGGAAAAATCCTCTGAATACTTGACTTCCATTTACATACCTATAGTAGTAATTCTGAAAATAAAAATGAAAGTGGAATGTGAGCTCTCCTGTAAAATAAAAGTTTATAATGAATTTCTCCCAACCTGAAAAGCTACCACATGCTTTTACTTGATAAAATTTTTGGCTCTGAGTCTGAATAAAATTACACAGTCCAACACATTACACCTAAGTGTTTTATCAAACAAATTATCTTCTTCTTGCCAGGAGTTGAAATCTTATAACTACGTAAACATCTGTTTACTAACTGCCAGCTCCTTACTGAGTATTACCTTCACCCCATTTTACCCCCACCAGTGCCAAGAGACTTGGCAAGATTACTTGTCTGTAATATATGCAGCATTCCTGAAATTCTTGGCACATTAGCCTTGAATCAGTTCAAACTAAAGTACTTCCCTACTGGTGGTTTTTTTAACTGTTTATAGTTTCATTGTTGAAATGTCTTTATTCTCCACCACAGACATCTTACTATAATGTAACTAAAGTATTTTAAAAGTAAATGGGGTGCTCTTCTTTCCCATTTAACGAATTGCAGTAATCCTTCATTAAGACATAAACCTTTCCTGGGAAGCAGTTTTCTGCCTTCTGCTATACTCAGGCCATAACATGACTGTAGCTGCAGAGGAGTGGTGCCTTTGTCTGGCAGCAGACAGCCTAAGAAGGCATGTTGCCTGCCTCAGCTAAGGCTTCCAATAGTAACTTGCTTCACAGCATATTCCAGTTATAGAGCACAATCATCTCCTTGGATTTGTCTCTTGGCTGTCTTTTACAGGCACGGGAAACTAGCTCTTTACTTCACAAAATAGATTGTCTCTGGAAACGTGAAGCCTCAGTAGAAGTGCCTCTATCCTATCTTCTGAGAGCTTCCACTTTAGTAGTGAAGCTTTTACTGGAGTAGTCAACTTTAAAAACAATCACTGAGGGTAAAACAAACAGCTGAAGAGCTCTGTACACCCTAAATGAAGGGAGGGGAAACTTCTATGGAAAATATGCAATTAGTATTTTTAACTATTTCAAAATCATGCAGCTGAAGGAAGAGAATGGCAGGTGAGCATGGACTATGTGGGAGAGATGGAAGGTATCAAGAAGAAAAGCATAGAAGATGAAATACAGGTTTGAGACAACAGTTGAGTGCTATGGTCAGAAAAGGAATTCATCTAGTCTTTCCCTGAAGGATAGATTAAACCAGATTTTCTTGAATCCTTTGAGAGGCTATGTTCACAACAGTTCAAGCTGAATTAAGGTTGGAGCTCCCATAGTCCTGCCACTGCCCCACACTGCCTTCCTGTACCAGTTCTGGCAGGTCAGCAGTAATGCCTTTTTTGAGGTAGGCTTTCTTCTTGGCTGGATTAGTCCTCCTGAGTTGGGTCACCAACAGATGACAGTGCCAGGACTAGCACCGAGGAAGTGCAGAACTGAGCATCAGCAAAAGGAGAATTACAAAAGCCTGATTTTATGTCAGCTTAAACTTCTGTGGTGCTGCATGCCCTCTCTGAGTGTAGAATATTATTAGGGATGCTATTTAGGGATGGGATGAGAGGGTTAAATTTAATGGTGTTTTAAAAATCAGTGAAATCTAATTTAAGACTGCCATAAACCAAAGTTCCTTAATTAGCATAATTGCACAGTGTCAAGACAGGGCTGAGCTAAGGTAATTTGAAAATGTAGCTATGTTTCTTACATCTTAACATGCTCAGATTTATAAAATGAAATGAGTATTTGTTTCCTCTGGGAAAACTGTATCGTTCATAATCTTTTAAACTTGGTGAACTGATTTTATATATATATGTATGTATGTGTATATATATATACACACATATACATAAAAACATTCAAACTTTATGTAGAATTACCAGGGATTTTCCTCTGGAGAAATCTGTTCAGAGATGAGGTGATTGCTTCTACCAGCTATCAGTTGAACAGCATGGACAGAAAGGATGTGGGGAGGAAATATGCAATACAGGCTTTACAAATGATACATGCCATTTAAAGTGCATAAACGAGAAGCTCCAGTATCGTCTCTCCCCTTTCCTGACTCAAGTCATACAAGTACTCTGTAGACAACTATAAAAGCACTGGTGAATTTTTGACATCAAGATGAAAGACAACAAATAATGAGATTAAATCAACTGAAAGTCCATCTTAACAGAAAGGAATTTTTTCTTCCAGAAAAGCTAATTTGTGCTCAATCTATTGAGGGTGGTTTGAACTATACCTAAAGCAAAGTAAGCAAATAGTTGAGAAGCCTGTTTTGACAGAAGGATCACATATTAATCTTTTCTGCCCCAAACTGAAGTGCTACAGAAAGCTCTGTCCATATTAAAATATTATTGAAGTTATGATTCAGAAAAATGTTTCTCTTATTATATTGCGTAAATAAACTTCTCATGAAATTAACAGAATTTGTAGTAGATTTCATTAGCATTACTCAACACTGACAATTTAAATAAATGCATCTTTAACAGGATCCTTTAAAAGGATCTGGAAGCTCACTTCAGAGCAACAAGTATTTCAACTGCTGTCATGGTCTGAAAAGTGACTTCAACAGAATTCTGTATAATAGCTCTCCAATCTGTGAACCATGCAGTTATAGGTATCTTGGGGGGGGGGGGGGGTTTACTACTTCTAGTAGTGCTGTAGCACAAGGGAGTAGTTGAGATGAAGTTGAATTGATTGTTATCCTGAAGACTAAACCAAACTTGAAGTTAAGCTTGCATATAAACTTGCTGCAGGTTAAGGCCTATCTGCGTAATGCCATCAGACTGAATTCTTTCTTTCTTTCTTTCTTTCCAACTGATCAATGGTACTATCTGTAATGTCACATTTATTACCTTTTAATTTTCCCAAGCCTTCCAGAGGCTCTTAATTCTTCTGAAGATGTAGAAAGGCAACTAAAAACAACTTTTTGGGTTGCATTTAGATTTATATAGAAGCTAAGTATGCTTTTTTTTTTTTTACAGCTGACTATTAAAAACAAACAAACAAAACCCAACCAACCAAACCATTTTATCAAATCACTAGTTTTCAGCCCTGAAGGCTTAGGGGAGCACAGAAAGTACTGAAAGCTGCAGTACCTATTTATGTTCCCCATACCTGTTCTACCCTCTTGGCTGTGCCAGAATAACCACTTCTGATTCAGTTTGAGAAGTCTGTATTTAGCGATCTGCTGGGTTATTTGGGACATGAATCAGTTCCCACATAAACGTAGGTGTTGGTCAGTTTGAGGTTGTGGTTCTGAGATAATCTAGTGGTTCCCTGCTGCTGAAGGCCACTTGCAGAAGGAACAGTCTGACTTGGGCATCAACAGGAGGTGAATTAGGAGACTTCTGTGGGGAAAAGGATGGGGAGGGAATGGGGTGGAGAGTGGGGTGTGGTGACAGGATGACAGGACCTCTTTTTTTTGGTGATACGGAACACTTAAGCAGTGTGCTGTGGCATGTAAACCTGACAACACACCAAGGGAAGGAGAACGCCTGGGGCTGGGGGCTGCTTAAGTTGGCACTGAATGCTCATGAAACTCTGCTCTCCTAAATGCAAGCCTCTTACCAGCAGGTTCACTTGTTTTTAAAAAGTATTTTCAGGTCTGAGAACTAGAAAGAGAAAAACAGTGATCTAACAACCACTAGGACGTTCAGTCTTTTTCCCCCAAAACCTATCAGTATTGTATATCCTTTCAAGTATTTTTTTTTTTTTTTAAAAGAGAGATTCTAACTGTGAAGTTTGGAGATTGGCCTTTCATATTTCAATTTGTAATTGTTCCTCTAATTTGTATGTGTATTTTCACAGGAATTATTCAGTTGTGGCTAGACACATTTACTCATTGGATATTCAGATGAGCATTTTATTCCAAAATTTTTTTACAAGATTAAAAAAGGTAAAACAAATTATTGTAACTTGTGAGTACGACTGGCTACAACTGGTTACTGTAAGCAAAACCCTTTTTTAATTTCAGACTATCTCCACAATCATATTCTAATAATGTCGCTTTGGTTTGCCAAATTAATGCCTTTGCCATGTACTTTTATGAGGCTTCCTCAAGATATTAGGGCTGTGCTAATACTCTTCTGTATCAAGCTCACATTAAGGTCAGGATTTTTTTCAGAAACAATCTCCAGCAGCAGATGGAGATAAAACACTTCTGAGCATTGTTTATTAAACAGCCACTGTTTGTAGGTGTGGAGTATGGTGGAAACAGTAATATAACTTTCAAGGATGGATATAGTCCTGGTACAATGCAGAAGAGGCGCTTCCCAGCTGCCTGGCAGCATCACAGGCATGTATGACTGGCAGATGTACGCGAATGTGAAAGAGATTAAGCCCTGGAGATGAAGCTTTTTTTAGTTCTCACGATACGGTAGGGCTTGCTTTTGACTTTCTTCGCCTCTTTTAAGACACATGAACAAAGAATGTTTCTTAGTGGGCAGACTTTGTCACTGATATTTAGATCTCAATAGCTCCAGTTGTGAACAAACTCAGTAAGGTTCAAGAATTCCCTTCCAATCTTCTCCCCAAAACTTCTCATAGCATAGTGCAAAGAAGTCAAAATATGTTGTGGATGTAAACAGTATTTGGACCTACACGCTTTGGGTTTTTTCCTTCATGAAAGTATTTACATAAGTTTTTCATATTTAATGGTAACATGTTGAAAGCAAGAGCTACCTGTTTTAACAAAGTAACTAAACATTTTTCCTAATGAGTTATTGTGCATCAGCTTTGTGTTGAAATTGAGGCATCGTAACTAGCGTCATAAGTAGCTCAACATGGTTCTTTGTTTGCCTTACAAACAAGTTAACAGAAGCAGTATCTTGGAGAAGAGTCACTGCTACAATGACAGTGCTACCTACTTGTACCTACCTTCATGGAGTAACCACGGAGATATTCAAGTAACATTGCAACTACATGGGACAGGTCTAAAATTATGCATGAGGTACTCTCAAACAATTAACCTGCTTGTTGTCATCTTATTTTCCTGAATGCAAATATCTAGGGCCCATACTTTAAATCAGCACTTGTAACTCTTCTTTACCTCTCACGATATATTGACAAATTTATATTATTTTAGCACTCAAACAAATTTATCTTCAAGAGCCTCAAAAGACGAAAGTATGTTCTTTAACTTCACTTTGTTTAGCTGAGGAATTCAAGAGACATGTTATTATAGGCTTGCAGATTTAATTAAAATGTTTAAAATTTAGTTCTGTTTAAATGCTTCTTATGAACTGACAAAGACTGATTTTAGGTCCTTCTGCTGCTTAGGAAAAACAAAGCCGAGGTGACAGGTCGTTAATCATGAGATGTCAATGCAATTGTATTTCTCCGACCATGTTGTCATGCTCCTTTAGAAACGGGGTGTAAAGCCTACAATTAGCATGTCTCCATTAGATTTTGACCTTGAAAGTCAAAAGGCATTTTGTTCTTACTAGTGCTGCGCATCATACCTTAAATACAAAATTTATTTATCTCAGTGGAAATTACTTGTATCTAAAAATTTCCCCAGCCTTGGAGCTCAGCACTGGAACTGTAGTTTCAAATAATATTCCTTTGGTGTCTAGGTAAACAGAATTGAATTGGTAAAGCACTTCATTTTTTCCACAGTACTTAACTAGCAATAAGGGTTGGTCGTTACATGATTGGCGGCTAAAACCAGGTTTTAAAAGTAGTCACCTGAAGTGTTTAAGATTTTGTATTGTCTTCCCCCCCCCCCCCCGCCCCCCCCCAACATTTGAAAGAACATGATAATTTGTCTGGGGATTTGAAACCAACTAGACTACAAGTCTAGCCTGGGTATACCGTACCCCTAAAAATAGCAGCTACTCCATGCGTGTGAGGCTCGTTTTCATGCAAGCACTGCTTTGGAGGCACACAGCATAGAGGGTGGCAAGGAAAAACTCTGAAGCGAGGGGGTGTTAGGGGACTGTTTTTCCCCACGACCAGCCCAGGGCCCGGAGGGCCGGCTTTGGCTCCTGGTCCTGGCACAGAGGCCGGCGGGGCCGAGGGCACGGCCCGGGCTCCTCTGCTCGGCAGCGGCGGGCCCTCACGCAGGGCCCGGGCCAGCTCCCCGCTCCCCGGTTGCCCGCGCCGGTCGCTCTTCAGGCCGCGTAACGCTGCTCACGGCTCCATCTTCCTCACGGTAACGTCCTTTTCCTGCCTGCGCAGGGAGGTGAGGAGACCTCGCCGCGGAGGTGGGCGGCGGGGCACCTCCAGAGCTCCCAGCAGTGGCCGGGGCATTTAAAGGCGTTTATTTCCGTGGCTCGCCGCACTGTGGCGGGCAGCGCCCGGCGGGAGGACACAACGGCCGCCCCGGCGGAGACAACGGCCGCCGGCGGCCTCCCGCCCGCCGCTGTCAGCCGGCAGCGGGCGCTCCCGGCTCGGGGCGCAGGCGCCCGGGGGGGGTGGGGTGGTGTCCGCCCGCCCTTCCGCTGTGTCGCCCCGCCCCGTCCGCCGCCCGCGGAAGTGAGCGGAGCGGGGATGCGGCCGTGCCGCCGCCACTGCTGTTGCCGCCCCGAGCCGCGGAGGTGAGAGGCGCGGGCAGGCGGCAGGGAGGAGGCGGCGGTGAGGGAGCTGCCGCTTGCGCCTCTCTCCTCCCTCCTCCGCAGCGCCGCCACCGCCCTCCCCCTGCTTCCCGCGGCGGCCTGCGCCACAGGGTGAGCGGGCGGGGCCGAGGGGAAGCCGGGGGTCGCCGCGGGCAGCGCTGGGGCCGCCGAGCTTCAGGGAGCCGCCGCTTTCCTCCCCTTCCGCCTGGCGCTGAGGAGACGGGGTGCGGGCAGGGCGGCGGCGGCCGGGGGGGAGGGGGGCGGTTACTTGGGGTGAGGGTTTATTTTTAGGTGCGGGGCGTTCGTGCCGTGCGGAGCCCCTCCCCGGGCGGGACGCGGCTGTCGGCGGTGCCGGTGGCGAGGGGGAAGCGGCGGCGCTGCTCTCTTGTTGCTGTAGCTGCTGGGCAACTAATCCTGATCCTCGGTGGCCTCTGACAGCTCTGCGGGCTCCCTCTGTGCCTGCTCCGCGCTGGCGTGAGTGGAAAGGCGGTGGAGACCTACAAGGTTCGGCTGTGTGCGTGTGTGTGTTTTATTATTCTTTTATTTTATTTTTCCTCTTCTAGCGCTGGTTTCTCTTGCAGATGTTGCTGCAGGTGGGGGCAGAGGGAGCAGTGTGATTGCCTGGGATCTTGGGGCATCTCTCTCTTCACCTTTCAGCTCCCGCTCCAGTGCTGCTGTTGCTAAAGACTTTTGTAACTATCGACTCAAGTACAATTTCGATGGAAAATGAAGGTAAAGGTCTCATCAGAGTCACTGACTTCATTGGAGCTAAGAGGATTTTTGCATGCAATTTGGTGACAACTCCTACTGGTGCGTGTGTATGTTTTACCATTCCAGGGGTTTGCAGGGTTGCTCTCGTGTGTTAATCTTGTGGTAGGAATTTTGATCTGCATTTTGTAGTTTTAAGAATTGTAGGACCATTGTTTTTCTTTTTGTACTGCTGCTTGTTCAACTAATCAGACAGATTTTATTCTCTCTTGACAGATATTCAAAGCATCTATTGAGTGTTTTAGTGCTCCATGTGTTTAGAATAGAAATCTCTTGTTTTATTTAGATAGGGGCTTCTGAGCATTAGTTGCTTGGTATTTGCTTAGATTATATGCTTTTGTTAAATTTTATCTTTCAGGGTGAAATTGCAAAGCATTAGTTGCATTTTGTGTTGAAATATTTTTGTGCATATTCTGTGTTCTTAAAAAGTACTTAATTTAATTAAAAAGTAGCACTGAAGTTTTGAGTTCTATCACTTGAAAGATCTGGTATAAAGTTGTAAACTCTATGTGCAAATAGAAGTTGCTCTGTTATGGTTTCTCTTTCTCGTCTAGTTTGGAAATAACTTAATCCAGGGAGTTTATTTCAGTTTTTCCATGTTGGGCTTCAGTTTATGCTCTGGGAACCTTGAAAGCCCCTTTGCATCGGTGATAGTGACTGTGAGCTTCACTGATTTTTTTCCTGTTTGACTCTGGGTGTTGAAAATTGCTGAAATATATTATTTTTATTACTATATATATATAAACTGTTGTTTTCCCCCACCCCTCCTTATGTCATCAATATTCTTTGAAAATATTAGATGGACTTTTTTTTTAGGTGGCTACTGGATTTCCTTTGCTATAGGTTGTTATGTGAGACGTAGGAGCTCCTTTTTCTCCCACCCCATTCTGAAAAGAGAGGTGCTTTTTCAATAGTTTGACTTGAATGAAGAACTGGATTGAGTTTGTGGTGTAGACTAACTAAATTATTTTCTACGGTTGGATATTGTTCTGTTTTGAAATATGGTTGTCTTCCATGGCTGGAAAGTTGTAGTAATTGTGAAATCCAACCTGTATTGAAAACTACATAGCTTATTATAATCTGACATTTCAAAAGTCTTTTCTAACTTCAAAATAATGTTAGAATTTTCTTAATTCTATTGATCATGTCTTCCAACTGAATATTTGTAATAAAGAGCATGGAACTTGTCAGGTAGAAGGAATTTTGGAGTGTGGGGGAGCATCTCTAGAAGATTGATCTTTGTTTTGGGAGGCTAGGTAGCTGACAGAAGTAGTGTCAGTGCCTTTGCATTTCAGTCACTGCATTGCAAATAAAAAATTTTTCAATGGCCAGCTCTGGGGGTGGGGGAAGCAAAGCAGATACAATGCCATTGAATAGAAATACACTTGGAGGGGGGGAAGTAGCTGTCTGACATTTGTGTGCCAAAACCAAAATGGCAGGAAGACGTTTAATGCCTTTTAGTTCTATTAACAAATAAATAGTGTATCATAGATGTAGTTTATGATCAAGTTGCGTATGGTAGTATGGCCCATTCTAATTCTTCTGAATGCTGGTAGCACAAAGATGGCATTTCTCAAGTTTCTTATGGAATAAATAAATTATGTTTAAAAATTAGTAATATTTGTATGACAGAAGTAACTTACAAAAAAAAAAGCTTTATCTAGGGGAAAAATAAAAGATGAACAGATGTGTATTTCAAGGGCAGAAATAAATGCTGTGGTTTGTTGAGGGCTTTCAAAATGGAATAGGCTTCTGGGGGTAGGAGGAAAGCTAAACTTCAGTATAAAAGACTGAGTTGATTCCCTTAACCTTTAAATTACTTCCTCTCCACTCTTTCTGCTCCCCCCTCCCCCTAATTCAGCCTCCAGACAGGCACATATATTTACAACTGTCTACTGTCTGTTTTGGTGTTCTTGGTATTTCTGAGCTCTTCTTTTTCTATCCATTTGACATTTTGAGACAGCTAGACACTAGGAGCTTTCATATTGGAACTTTTCAGCACTCTTGAGAGGATCCTTAATGTAATTTCTCCAGGAGACAGTTGAAGAATCTTTGTAATCTTGTAGAACAAAGATTACAGTTAGAATACCTTTAAATTTTTTTTTTTTTTTTTGGTTTGCAACTTTGTGTTTGAAAGGTCTCTTTAGTTTGGATATTGAGCAAGAGATGAAAGATTCCCCCCCCCCCCCATATTTGCATGAATATTCAAGATTGGGAAGTGATAAGATGGTTTGGAAAACTGATGTTTTCCTGTGTTAATTCAGTTGTCATAAGCAGTATTGTATGTTTACTCTAAGCTAGTTAATGTTTTCTCCCAAGGCTTTGTGGTTCCTGTCTCTTGTGTTGGGATGATTAAACTTCCGCAGAAATTCATGTGTCTCATGGTAACAGGGAAGAGACAATTTCCCATCATAGGAAGACTTCTGCTTAGTTCAATAAAACTGTGGCTTAGAGGAATGATGTTTGTATTTCTGTTTGGAAAGATAGAATTTTGCGACTTCTTTCCATAAGCGGAACTTTTTCTTGAACTGTAGGCAGTCAAGAGAACTTGCAGCTGTTTAGACAAAACATAACTCTGAGGGCAAACTAGGCTTTGTGATTTTTGCATCTCTTCATTGATGCCTTTGGGATGTTTTGAGTAATTTTCTATAATTGTAGTCTAAATTTTTTTTCTTTCTTTTATCACCATCTTTTAGATTGTGACGGGTTCTTTGTTCTACTGAAGATTGTCTTGTAGAAGACTGCCTTTTAGTAGAAAAATAAAGAATACAGTTTAGGTTACATCAACTTTGAGATTGTGTGCTCTCAGGTCAGACTATGATTACAAATACAAATTGTTAAATAAGAGTACTGTTTTGTTACCAAGGCCTTCTGTAACATTTGTTATCACATTGTTAAGTGTCTAACAGAAGAAGTCAGAGTAACGTTTTTCCCACCTGTAAACCAAAAAGACTTTCCCAAAATCATGTAGAAGATTGGTAGAAAAACTCAGACCAGACTTACTGTAAGTAATAAGAACATCATGTGGTGATTCTGAAATCCTCCTTAATCTTCATTGTTTTGAGTCCTGGTTAATTGCAGCTAATCTTCAAAGACGACTGTTAATTTCAGTCTGTAGTCTGTCAGTAGTAATTTCAGGATAATTTTGATAATTGGATGAATAGTGAGGTATAACTCAAGAATTTTTTTTTCTTTGAAAAAGATGCTTTAGTTCTTCCCATAATCCTGAGATGACAAATTAATTGTTTTTGCTTGTCATGTGTTTGAAGTGGAGTTGAATTTCCTAATGAGTTTCCTATGGGTGTTTTTCTTAAATGGTGAAAATGGGCTTAGTTGCTAAACTGACAGATTGAAGATCAGTGAATAGATTTAGGGTTTTTGGGGGCAGTGAGTTAGGACCCTGGACTAGCTCATCATGGGTTAGGCAGCGGTAAGTACTGATGAAGGGGTGAAGTGTGTGTACATGCAACTGAAAACAGAGGGGGAAGGGATGCCTGCTGCAGCAGTGACTTGAAAACAATTTAAATTCTTCCAGAGTGGCATCGTCAGTTGTTTCATGGAAGTAATATCCAAAATAATAAGAATGAAATTTGTGATGGAAAATGTTAGAAATTCTGAAATGGATTTGGTGTTATCACAGCAGTTCACATTCTTTTTGACATGTAGATGATTTCTTAATAAACTAATAGGTAAAACAAGAATTTTAGTATCCATTGATTACTGCTTCTTACCATCTGCAGCTTGCAGAAAATTAGAACCCAAGAATTTACACTTCTGTTGGCAAAAAAGTCACATCTTTTCTGTTTAACTTGGAGGATAAGGTGAGAGAAGAGACTTTTTTCTTTTTTTAAAAAGACCAGTTCTAGTAGATACCGTTCTGTCTTTTAACAGTGCTTTGATAACTTGACTGCTAAGTTAACGTAGCACTTGTCTGGCATTAGAAACATAGATTTCCTTTTTAATTGAACAGTCAATGTCATCTTTTAATCTGTTGTTGACTGGTTGATGGAGCATTAGATAGTTTTAGTCTTTCCTTTCCCCTTTTTTTCCCATGCAGATAAATCAGAAATGTTAATCTATAATAATCTAGAAGTGGTTTAAGATGGAATCTGCTTGAGTTCAGACATTGCAGAACGTATGTTTGTTATTTTGCTAGCTTTGTAACTCCTTTACATGGGGAGTCTATGGCATCTTTTCTTAGTGAGTCAGGAAAAACAGTGATGTAAGGAAAATGCAGCCAATTCTCAGGGTAGCTAATTTAACAAAAGAGGAAACAAACGTTTTAATTTGCTTTTTTGGTGAAGAGTTTGACAAGTGTGCGGTGATTTTGGGATGCTCTTCTACAGGACTGAATGAAGTGGTCTCATTACTGCTGAAAGAAGATCCTACTCTTAGCTGTGTTCCTGCTGTACGTGTTGTGCAGGCTGTCATGGTTGTTGAGTTTGTCTGGCTTGCTAGCCTGACAGAAGGTTAGCCCAGCCCTTCTTTCTCCTTACCCCCTGTTGGACAGCTTTCTGTTGAATTAGTAAGTTGAATGGGCTCATGAAGCATCTAGTTAATGTCAAAAACAGCGAGGGACAAAGTAGTGGGACTTCCTCCTTTTAGCATAAGCAGACCATTAGCTTGACTCACTTCTTTATGTAGTCATAGCTTCAATTCAATATAAATTCACCCATAGGTCATAGTGGAATTTTGCATGAGTGGAATAAGTTAATAAGTAGATTTTAGTTGTGAGACCTGCATTTGAATTGGTGAAAGAGTTCAGGTGATACCTAATTGACGCTGGGTGATAAAATTGGCATTTACAATGTGCTTCGTAGAAGCTAGAAGGAATGATAAAGTTACAGTGTAGAGAAGGAAAATAAAATACAATAATCAAGGTATGAATTTGGGACAAGCATCTGCTTCTAGTTATTTGTTTTGTAAACATTCTACTCTAAACAATTAGAAGGGATAAAATGGATAATGGGTTAGCAGATGCAGGCTACAGAATCTTTTACAAAGGCTTTTAAAATATTTTTAAGTCATAAATTTTCTGCAGCACTTTTTTCTGCATGCATAATTCACAGAAAAAAGCTTGGTGAATACAATGTTGCTGCTTTCTTGATACTAATTATAAGAAAGCTTATTATCATAAGTAGAATAATTATGCAGTGAGTTATGTTTGCATTTAAATTGGCACTGACGCAAGCTTGGTTCTGAGAACTGTTACAAACAGTAAGTTCAGGATTTTTCTAATTAGAATTTTATTTTGTCACATTGTGATGTCACTGCATAGCTGTCAAGGATATAATCAATGATTGGGTCTTGGAGCTTCATTCATTATTTTAAACAAATAAACACTGAGCAAATATTTCTATTGGCGTTTTTGCTTAATACAATTATATGGCAACTAAAGTCTGCACATGTCATGGATACATTAGTAGTATATCACAGGGTGCTAAATTTCTTTATTAGCGGTTGCTTCATTTTGAGAATTTCAGCACTTCAGAGTGTTATGAGATGGAAGCAGACTATTGGAGACGAGCCATATGATCTTATTTCTAAGCTTAAGTGTTCTCTTCTAAAAAGTTAGCAACTCTCTGGCAAGATAAATGATGGATATTTAGACCCAAAGTCTTTTGGCCTTCAACTTCTAAAAGGCTTCGTATGAATCAGGATTTAAGCAGGGGTGTGTGCTATTTGGAGTCAAGTGAGATTTGGCCATCAGTGCTCTCTTCCTTGGGTGATGAGTTTCTGAACTGACCCAGTGCTATTATACATAAACTTTGCTTTCATCAAGGCATTAGCATTGATTTGATCATTTTAGTGTGTGCTTAGGATTCTGTATCTTTTTGTTCTTCTGATTAATAAGTAATGACAAATGTATGAAATGTTCAAGCAGACTTTTCCAGTGTTCAAGGAGGTTTTTTTTTGAACAGGAAGAATCAAAGCTGAGTATTTTGTCCAATAAAATACAGATTGGTCTGGTGTGTTTGTCAACGCATTCTTGGTAACTCTGATGCTACCTCAAGACTTTCAGCAACCAGGCTTTACATTCATCACAGTACATCCTCCAGAGTATATAGAAATGCCCTAAATGGTAAATCTTCTGTAGCGATTGAATACAAAGCTTGAATGTTTGGTGTTCTTAAGTTTCAACTATATGCTACATAAATGGGCTAAAGGAAAATAAGGTGGTTTGGACAGACACGGTGTTGGGGGTTTAGTCTGAATTTTTGTTGCGATTACTCCTACAATCTACAGCACTGCAGTCAGGTTAAGGTATCATTATTTTTGTGCAGTATTTTCTCTAGCTTGAGAATGGGCGGTTGTCATTCACAAGGCTTGCAAGATAACCGCATGGAATATACTACGATTACAGAAAATTGCTCAGCTTTACTGTTGTGCTGGTGGCCTCAGTTGAACTAGATGTCCTACTTTCCTTTCTACTTTTTTAAATTAAAGAAGACATGGTGAAACATCCTGAAGGAGTAAGATGCATTTCAGGTTGTGGAGACACGTTTCTCAGAGAAATGTTTTTTGAGAAGATATTTTTAGTACTTAAGTATTTTTAGTACTTGAAAATAGTTCTTGAGCTTTACAGACTACTGTAGAGTTAGTAAGTTGGATGTTAAATAGAGTATTGTAGACTTTATTACATTGCCTGAAGTAGATGGGGTTGGGGATAGGTCTCTTTCTTAAATATTTTACAACTTTTAAGATTGGACAAACCTTGAGATTCAAGACGGTTGGTGCCAGTATTCAGATTTCTGTTTCTTAGTTGGTCAGAAATACAGAAGTGTTGCGTACCAAGGAGTACGGTTCTGCATTATGGCTGGTGGTTGGCCACGGTGAAAGTCGTAAGCACTGCTGAAATAGTACTCAAATACAAGGCAGGTTTTTTCAGGCTCACGGGGCAGCTTAGCAGGTTGTGCTCATAATTTAGGTATTTATATTTCTTCAGTTAATGGGTGGTGTCTGTGCCAGGCTGGATATCACCCTTTTTCTGTAAAGTCTTGTGAAATAACACACAATAGCAAGGGGCTGAAACTATGTGACCTCCCAGGATAGAAATTACTCTGCAAGGAGAACTCATTAATGCAAATTAGTGTTTCTCTTTCCTTCTGGCTTTTTTAGAGAAAGAACTTTTCTGTGTGCACTTCCTTTGATGTGGGGACTCCTGGTAAAATGGTTAAACTAAAATACTGTTGAATAGGAACAAATTTCTTTGAATATTAGAATACAGGGCTGCTGCAGCTGTTTCCCCAGAAGTGAAAAATCATCGCACTTTTCCAAAGGAGTCCATTCAAATGAAGACAGTAGACAGTAACTTCAAAGCTTTCAAAAAAGTATTTCTTCTCCTGAGCAAACAGTGCCTGGTAGAAAACAAGTGGCTCATTAGTCTGCAGACTTCAACCTTTTGGGGGTAAGAAGGGACAGCTCTTTGCAGTGGCAAGTAAAATACTCTTCTTGCAAATTGGTCATGGATGTTTGTGTTGAATGAGTGTTGGCACTGTACTTGTTGCTCTAAGAAAGCAGCATTATTTCCCATAAAGGTATTTGTCAGAGTATAATACTCTCTGACCAGATTCTTTTGGATAATCCATGTATGGAGGGTGTAATGTTTAATATCAAATGTGTGTATTTGAAGGTATTTGGTGTTACGTGGGATTTCTGATTTAGCAGAATGATGCATTTGTACTACATTTTAAGTATGTTTTGTAAGTTATACTTAGCAAAATATAGGAATTGCAATACACAGTTCAGTTGCAATACCAATGTGATTCCCATTACCAGTCTCTAATATGCTCAGTCATGATGCTGGGCATCCCTGGTCACCGGAAAGGAATATGTGGGTTAAAACCAGCTCAAGCCTGTTGCTGTCTTTGAAATACTGTTGGTTGGTTGTTCGGTGCATGTGTTGGGCTGAGCCACATACACATCGCCCCATGCTGCTCTGGCTAAAGCAGACATTCACATTCTTTTGATGGAATAGGGGAGAAGCATTTACACCACTAGTTGATCCACTCAACTGACATAATTGTTTACCCAAAGCAAAGGCCACCCTCCAGTCCCCATTGTGTTGAAGTAAAGTTAGCCTCTTTGCAACAATTGTGGTTAGTCACACCCTATGTTATTTCCTGAGCTTCATGGGCGCATTGCCCTTGCCCATCTGCTCTGAGCCTTCTGTTATAGGGGTTTATTGGTCAGTCACGGTATTTGAGTATTTTTCATATCTAAATTTACAGAGTTTTGAGACTCATTAGAGAAATTGCTGGTTGAGAATACAGGAAGTAATTGGTCTTGGTAGTTTAATCACATACGAGGTACAAACAACTCTATCAGTGCAGTCTGTATAGATGAAGCCTTCCTGAATATAACTTTCAATTTTCTACACATCATTAAAAAATTAGTTCAAAAGCCAAAAATAAGACATTAAATAATGGAATTTACTTAATCAAGGTTAAGTTTGTAGGTTGTCTGCATTTATAGTTTGTGAACTTGGTTGCACTGATTTTTGTTATTGTAATTGGTGAATTTCTTTGGAGATCTAATTCCTGTTAAGACCTGGCAGAATTTCACGGAGGAAGTTGCATCATAGTCACAACCATGTTGGGTATTGCTTGTTCCAGAATGGTATGAGGGCTCTTTGTGTGCTCTTCTCTGCCCTGCCTCCACTTCTGGAATCCTGTTGTGTATCCAATGTTTGCTTCTGGGTGTGCAGTTGGTCTAGGACTTACTGCAGCCGTTGAGCATGCCTAATGCTTCATATCTGACGGAACTGACAGAAAAGAGGATTACTTCCTTCTGGCTAGAGTATTTTCCTTAAGGATATCTTTCACAGCCAAGAGTCTTTGCCTAGCGGGAACTGTTTCCAGAGTTCATGTGCACACACATGGAGACTCAGGCCTCTGTGCCCATTGACATCTAGTTGATCTCTAGCCCTGTGTACTTTCAGGATGCCAGACAGTGCAGAAAAGGTAAGTGCTTGGCATTTTGTTACAGTGTGCAATGATGTCTACAGTAGTTGATCTACCCCTCCACACCTGCCATCCCAGCTCCGAATTGTACAGAACTGGAGAAGAACATGCTTAGTAGGATCTGAGCTTTCTAAACCTTTTTATAGTTTGATCATACAGAAAATTCAGGAAATGAGAAGCTTGTAAGTTTCAATCTGTTTTGTATTCAGTGAAACACCTTTTTATTAGGTTGTTGAACACTGTAATTCTTTTCAGTGCAGGGAAGGTAGATTAAAAAATGGAAGCTAATTCTTATGGTGGGTGAGAAAGTGCTGATTCTTTTGGGATCCCAATAAGAAAGGCACAAATATTCGCAAGGCAGATCACTATTAATAACTCAGAAAAGGTGATAGCGAGGTATAAAATCATATGTCCTTTCTGATGCTGGGGAACCTGAGATGATAGAGCTTTGATGGATTTCTGGTCAGGGCATGGCACACTGTAGATCTCATCCGCTCTGAGTTTGCAAGTACTCTTCTAGGGTTTTGCTCGCAGTACAGGTTCATCAATCACAGATAGCATTTGTGTCTGGAATGTGGGCTTTGAAGTGTCCCTTGGACAACACGCTCTAATATCCTTATCTCATTAATGAAGCTGCAGTTTCTGAGCAGGTGCATTTAATATTTCAAGTGGAAAAGACAATATACAGTACATATATTTAAGATTAAATGCGCTTTGATTAATTACACACTTATTGCATGTACATTCATTAATTTTACTATTGATTAGACACAGCATGATTCGGTAGCAATCGCGTGGTGTCTACTATACAGAGGCATATACCTGGATGTGGGTCACTAACTGCTCGTGCAATAATAGTCTTACAGATTGTTCACTACAAACAAGTCAAAAGGTCTTTGTGTAGTACTTGAGTTGGCTTGAAAGGGGTTTGGTTTTACAGGGACTGGTGGGGTAGATTCAGACCGACCAAATCAGCTGTTCAGATGGAGGGGAAGATTCAGAACAAAGTGATAGGTATGGTTAGGAGAAAAATATTGGAAAGCATGCAGAGTCAACGCTTCCAGTCATCTTTTTACATTTCCAATTGTGCCACAGTGTTTCCCAAGAACTGGGAGCCTGCAGTTTGCTAGTGAGACTTCTTGTTGGTAGGGTTAAGAGTTCTTTCTGAAAGTAGAGTGCCCAAACTCAGATGCATTCTTTTCCCTTGGGTTTCTGAAGGAACTTCTCAAAGAAAGAATCAGCATTTCTCTTTAACTACCTCAACTTAAATGTCATTGTTTTTTAAACCTCTTCCTCCCCCCACTCCTTCTACTGTTCTCAGTAGTTTTGTTTTTACACCGCCTTTGTATTTTGCACTCCTAGGTCAGTTCAGTAACTGCATGTAGTATTTACAGGACTTTATATTAGCTAATTAGCCAAAATGTTTTGATCACAAGCTTGTCTAAAAATAGATTTTGCTATGAGAATGTTCTAAATTTTTAAACCGCTCTCAGTGAATGTAGGTCCTGCCATTTGCATTCTCTGAGGAAGGAGAGCTAAAATTTCCCCTTAAAAAAATAATTGTAAAAGTATCTCAATGTCAGTGAGCCCTGCTGATTGATAATGGACTGTTCCTGCTAAGCTGAGAAACAGAATGATAGAGGTAGGTTGTTGGTATGTGATATCGGTCGTGATTGAAAGAGGGTAGGCAGAATTTTGTAGTGTATGAGGAAAAAGAAACAGCAACACATTACTGGTGACTAGATTTTTCTTTAGAGAAAACAGAAGGGAAGTCTGAATTTATGGTAGTGTAAGCCTTCCAGACTAATTTGTATTAATTTTGATAAACATACTTTGGTCACAGTTCCGTGGTCATGTGATTGATGCATGTTTCTTGGTCTAGAAATGGTGGTGTGTGCATTGGAAGTGGTCCAAGAAAAGTCCTTCCTGAGGCAGCTATTTATTTTTGTTAGTTACCTGAGGCAGCTATTTATTTTTGTTAGTTAGCATCCTGCTTCTTTGTTCCTTGGTAGAGTTAGCTGCAAGTAGGGAATGGCAAGTTGTAGTCATAGCTCCAGAAGCTTCAGTGGTCATGTATGTGCTGCCTATCTGATACTGCAGGATAGGCCAGTATCATTTCTTAGCCAGATTATCCATATAAAAACTTGTCCTGCAACAAAGTACTGAAGTGTTTTAAGGTATCAGCTGATAGATTCTTGAAAATCAGTTGCAGCATAGGATGGGAAGACATCTTACTATATGTGAGTTGACTCCGTTAATATAGAACACTGTGGTTTTGGGGGTAGCTTCTGTTGGATACACTGAAAGGTGTTGCACAAGCCCAGATTTCCAGTGTGCACATCTGGGTGGCAGTGCAATGGACTGTAGAGCACTGCTGACAGTATTGAATAAGTAATCTTTCCCTTGCTTTGTGGAAGTAATGCATAGTAAAGGCAAAATTATTTGCCTGAATATAGTTATTGTGTTCCAGCAGATAGCAAGCACTTTTTCCAACTATTTTTTTGGACCCAAATCTGTTGGTGTAACCCACTTTGTATTTTGGAAGGTAGTGATGAAGGGAACAGTGATCAGTTTCCCATTGGCTAAGCAATTGAATTTAGTTGTTGGCAAAGTGTTAGATATTTGAAACTGTTCTTCTCTGAACTACAAGTGTAGTTTAACCTACACAGATTGTAGAGGTTTTTGAGAAATTAAATGAAGATCCATCAAGAATTGTCTTGCAATATGTAATTTTGCTGTAGAGAAAGGAGCTGGCTACAGAAGGACCTTCTGAGCCTTTATTTCTATAATCCTATACCAGATTTTCTCTGTAGATTTTTTTTTCACTGCGTACAGTACAGTATTCTTCATAAAAGTGGGAGATTATATGAATGAAACACATTCAAAATCAATGCCTTTTTGTGTCTGTCACAAAAAGGCTGTCAAAATAGACTTCGTAGCGCAATTCTTCTGTGCTAATGAAGATTTATTTGGAAAAGCCTGATCTCTGAGAGTGCTTTAACATTTCTGTTTAAGGATATTTAACTTCTAACAAGCTTTTTAAGTTTATTTTACTTTCTGAAGTCCTAATTGATAATATTAGGGAAATGATCAGTTATGTATCCTTTTCTTGAATTGTTATTTGTGTTTATCAGCCTTGTCAGTTGGTATAGGGAAAAAGATTTTTCTCAGCACTAAAATTTGTAATGGCTGTCAGTTCATTTCTGCCTTCTCATACTGGGAAAGCTTGATTGCTCAGCATTTTTGTTGAGAACGTGGAGTCATCTTGGTCAAAGTCATATGCTTGTGGGTTTGTTTTGAAACAGCACTTAGGCTTAACAGTTTTCAGCCCTAAACTGGTGTTTGGTAGCTAATACCATGAATGTGGTATCTATTTTCAATAAAAATCAAAAGCTGGTACTTACGATGGGAAACGTTAAAGAAAAGAACATGAGTTAGTAATTTGTTAGTGTGTTTTATCAAAGAGGGGAGATTGTGGCAAAATTCTGGGTGAATGTTTGGTTTAGAAAAGTGTATGGTCCAAGAAAACTGAACCAGAAGTCAGGTTAAAATCCAAAGAAAATGAAGTATAACCATTTAAAGTATGAAAAGTCATCATCTCCAATGGCAATTTCCTGAGAATTGAAATGATTTAACTTAGTATTGGTTTGTATGTGTAGGCTTAACAGCAGCTGTAACTGGGTGTGTTCTTAATTGTAGAATAGGTGAATTTGAATGAAATATTTCTTCCTAGGGACTGACTCTTGTGAGCATCAAGTGCTTCATGGATGCTGGTAAAAGTGGTGGTATAGAATCATAGAATTGTTAAGGTTGGAAAAGACCCTTAAGGTCATCGAGTCCAACTGTTAACCTAGCACTGCCAAGTCCACCACTAAACCATGTCCTCAAGCACCACATCTACCCATCTTTTAAATACCTCCAGGGATGGGGACTCAACCACTTCCCTGGGCAGCCTGTTCCAATGCCTGACTACTCTTTCAGTAAAGAAGTTTTTCCTAATACCCAACCTAAACTTCCCCTGGCGCAGCTTGAGGCCATTTCCTCTTGTCCTATCACTTGGTACTTGGGAGAAGAGACCAACCCCCACCTCGCTACAACCTCCTTTCAGGTAGTTGTAGAGAGCAACTTAACCAAAGGCTGTCTGTCTGCATGGAAGACTGAGTGGATATGATAATGCATCACTTCCCATGATGAAGTTTTAGGGAAATGAACTCATATATACCAAAGAGTATTTTGTAAGGCTTAGGATCACAATGTCTGTATTCTTCCTAACTGAAATACCCGCCTTTCTGCTGCTATTGTGGTCGGCTTAAGTTGCTTTAATAATAATTCTGTTTTGTAGAGGGAGTCTTACGATGCTGTGTTCTGCAAGAAGCCTTAAACTGTGGAGCAAATGTTTGTCCCTCCCGTCCAGAATAGTGTAGCCTTGTTGGTGTAAGGGCTTGTGGTTTTGTAAAAAGACCCCTTGTTAGGAATGTAATTATACTCATTATTTTGTTTTTCTTCTGATGTTGAGAGAGGAAAAACTGTTATTTTGTTGAACCATGGGTGAAATATTTTTTGACTCAATTTCTTGTCTAATTTGAAACATGTAAAGGTATCTGGAAATGATAACTTGCTGGATAATTTTTGTAAATGTATATAGTGTATAATAATGTGTATTCACCATCATTTTTAAAGAAGACTTACATCAGTGTGTATACTTAAGGTTTCAATAAGTACCTAACCAATGCTAAAGTGTATTTAAGTCGCGTGTTTTGTAATACTCTAAAAATTTGGCCACAAACTTTGCAATTCTGGTCTTGGCACAAATGCATCATTAAAAGGATAGTAAAGAACAAAACAAAGTTCTTTCAGTGGAATGAAATACGGGAACTGGAGTGGAGGTGTGGCAGAGCGTAGCTGAGCTTCCATTCTTGGCCCTTGCTGAGCTGCGCTCTGGCAGCCCAGCTGCTCAGTCCCACTGGCTTCAGGCTACAGAAAGCTGAGTGGGGTCCAGGGGGTTCCCCCTCTTTTGAGGCCAGTAAGCACATTGTTAAGGTGCAGTTCTTTCGTTTGCCACCCCCCTGCCCAAGAGCTCAAACCCACGCCCCGTATCACCCTGTTTCTCATCTTTGTCTCTAGACCTGCTTTCTTATAATTACAGTGAAAGAGCAAGTCTTGGTTTACTGTTTCACATGGCAAGCGTAGAGAGTTTCCAAGGGTTTATCTTGAAAGCGAAAGCATGTGAGTTCCAACTGTAGCACTTTCACCTTTGTTCATTGTTCCCTTGGGTCCCTGGGATGAAGTCGTTGGGGAGTCTGTTTAGGTAAGCAGCTAGAAGAACAAATATTGAGTTGGATTTATCTCAGCTATCGTATTTGAATACATGGCTGTCGTGGTTTAACCCCAACCGGCAACTAAGCACCACACAGCCATTTGCTCACTCCTCCCCAGTGGGATGGGGGAGAGAATCAGAAGAGTAAAAGGGAGAAAACTCGTGGGTTGAGATAAAGACAGTTTAATAGGTAAGGCAAAAGCCGCGTGCGCAAGCAAAGCAAAACAAGGAATTCATTCACTGCTTGCCAATTGGCTGGCAGGTGTTCAGCCATCTCCAGGAAAGCAGGGCTCCATGACGCGTAACGGTTACTTGGGAAGACAAACGCCATCACTCCAAATGTCCCCCCCTTCCTTCTTCTTCCACCAGCTTTATATGCTGAGCATGATGTCATATGGTATGGAATAGCCCTTTGGTCAGCTGGGGTCAGCTGTCCCAGCTGTGTCCCCTCCCAGCTTCTTGTGCACCCCCAGCCTACTCGCTGGTGGGGTGGTGTGAGAAGCAGAAAAGGCCTTGACTCTGTGTAAGCACTGCTCAGCAATAGCGAAAACATCCCTGTATTATCAACACTGTTTTCAGCACAAATCCAAAACATAGCCCTGTACTAGCTACTATGAAGAAAATGAACTCACTCCCAGCCCAAACCAGCACGATGACAAACGGTATGCAGTATAGAAAATGAAGATTGTCATACCTTTTTTAGGGCATAAAAACGTAATCTTTTAATGTATTGTCATCTTGAAGTACTTTATCTTATATTTTAAGTCTCAGCATGCATAGAGGAGACTAAAAAATACTTATCATCTTGTATAAAAGCATAAAACTGACTATTCAAATTCTGTGGAGGTATAATGGGAAAACCATTTCTGTGGCAAGCATGTTTGCATGTCAGGTGTCTTCCAGTTAATGGAGGGGGGATGTGTGTGTGGCAAGTGGATGACATATTAATTGTGGGTGCAGTAAAATAGTGAGGAGGAAGAAAGTATCGCTCCAGCTTCTCATTTAATAAGCAAGAATTTGGAAATGCTAAAGCTTCATTAAATATCAGAGCAGAGCTGAGCTGTGCGATCAATGTTGCTATTGCTCTGTTCTGCAGATCACAAAATTTTAACTTCCTAAAATTACAGGAAAACATTACTTTATATAGCATTGACTTGAAGCATTTGTGCTGTAGTCAAGTTTTATGACTTCACTTGCATCTGTGCTTATTTGAGGTTTTCTTAATGTTGTTTCTTCTTTCCTTGTGTACAAGAAAATGTAAATAGGCCTGTTTAGGCCACCTTCATTAATGAGTAGAAAGTAGGGGCAGGGAGTGAAATTTTCTGGAGTGATTACTTTCTGACCAGGTATTGATGATAGTGAGCTAAAGGATTATGAATATATTTAACTGTTAGGATCTTTGTCATCACTTAACACATCGTTACAGAAATTAATCTTCTCAGTTGCATGTCCAGTGTTTTCTTTTTATTATTCCAGATGGTACTGCATGAAAATAAGCTGAATTGTAGATTATTTTTTTTTTTTCTTTTTAAAGTGCAAATGGTTATCAAAACCTACCTTTTAATGGCATCAATACTGCATTGCTCTGGTATATGTTGTTTGAATTGAAATGTTCAGGCTCCCCTTCACTTCAGACTTTGGTTTTGTTTCTTAGGTTGCACGTCTTCAAAAAATCCCTGATGGTGACAATGAGACAATGATTCCTGTACTGTCTTCAAAAAAAAGCAAGTGAATTGCCAGTTGATGAAGTTGCAAGCATTCTGCAAGTAAGTGATTTTGTATCTCTTAAGAATGCACTGATGTTTCCAAACAATAAGTTTGATATTTCTTAAGGATGGATCTTGTCATTGAAAGTCTATGCATTATCATGCAATTTGATATTAACTATTGTCTACTTCTAAAAGCATGTTGATTTTTAAATTGTTACTTGAAATGCTCTAATCTCTAATGTTTTCAAAAAAAATCGTGTTTTTGGAGGGGGGATAAGATTCAACTTGAAAATTATCAGATTTTTGTATGCTTTGAAGATTACTTTTTGTTAATAAAACTCCTAGACTCAATCTTCCTGTAAAATTCTGTTCTGTTTTTTATAGCTATTGCTTCCATTTCTCTAAGGAATCCCTAATGTCCTTAATTTATTTTGTAGCCTCCATTTCAAGTGGAGGAACAGGATTGAGAAAGCTACCCATTGACAGATTTATGAACCACTGAATCTGGGTTAATTTTTGTGATAGATGGTCTTTTTTCATTTTCTGTATGCTTGACTGTCTGAGGAGTACACCACAGAAAATGTTGGTCACTGACAACTCAAGACTTTTAAGCTATTGCTGTGTCATTTGGCTGAGTAACTGAACTCCTGAAATAATCCTCAAGACTCTGAACCATGCCCACAGTTTGGCTTGCTGAAGAGTTTTCTGTGGGGAAGATCAACAGTCATTTAGAGATGTGAAACAGCATCTACTTCTGTAGTTCTGTGAATTTTTTGTTGAAGTACTGTTTAAGTACTGCGAAATTGAGTTTTAAAATAGTGGTTAGTTAGCTTTTATTGTCATACCAATATTAGTACCAAGCTTGTCTTTCTGATGTTGGCCAAATTTTTATAATATAAGGCTATATATTTTGGTGTTGGAATTTATTTTGAAGTCTAGCTTATCAGTGTAATTGCTGACTGTGTCATTCTTTGCATATTTCTATAGGCTAATCTTCAGAATGGCTTAAAAAACTGTGAAGTTTGTCATAGACGGGCATTCCATGGATGGAATGAATTTGATATTAGTGAAGATGAACCACTGTGGAAAAAATATATTTCCCAGGTTAAGATTTTTGTCCTTTCTGCTTTTTGGTTTTAGTACTTGTCAGTAGTTTTGCTCTTTATTACATAGCTTTTGTGTGCATGAACATATTCTTATAAAAGTGGGGAAACTCTAGGAGAATAGGAATTGCAACTTCTATAATTTATATCTAATTTACCTATGGAAAAAGCTTTTATTTAGGTACATGTCAATGTTTTAATTACATGATTTGTTCTTGAATGTGTGTTCATAACTAGCCAAAGAGTACCATTCATAACTAGCCTGAGGGCTGGAGAAGCAGAATAAAGTTCCCTGTAGGCAAAGACTTGAGCATGAATCGCACTAAGGTCAGACACAAATGCGTATGACTGGTAAACATTTAAATGGAACATGAAGTATGAATAACTTGATGGGCAAAGGCAATTTTAAAAAGCAAAACCACTGCCTTTGAACTGAGGGTGACGGTGGGGCCAGCCTTGATTCTGGTGTTAAGCAGAACTGGCAGAAGTCAAGTGTGAATTTTTTCCTATCAGTGTGATTTATTATGTATATATGGAGCTTGTGCAGCTTCTTGAAGTATCCCTACTTCCTCCTGCCCTCCCCCACCAGCCGGCTACACAAGCTATTTACAGCAACTTTTCACACCGAAGATTTTTCTAATTAATTTGTAACGTTAAACATTTTGGTCAATGTTTCCTGCACCTTGTCTGAGCAGCAGTGCAGTTAAGTTCTAGAGTAAACACTGAAGTAAGAGATGGTTAATTCTAGAGAAACTATTTTACTTGGGAGTGACTACAAAAATACTCAGCGCTCTGCTGATGATAGCAGTGGGAACATCATCACATGCTAGCTGTCCTCTGGCATTAATGCTTTATTTTCCCATGTGTAGTGTCAAGTTAGTCAGATGCATCAGAATGCTTCTAAAGCATATTAACCAAGTCTATTTTAGGTAGGATTTATTAAGATATTTGCTTTGAATGTGCTTATCATGTGTGCTTTTAGAATGTTCTTCACTTGAATTGTAGGAATGTTCTTTTTTGTAACATTTCTCAAAAAAATGATCATTTTAGCAACCAGCTGTCATGTAGAAGTAAGATCCTTTATTATTTAAGCCTTAGAAATCTGAAGAAAGCATATGATCTAAAAGGAAAACTTGCATCTTGTAAAACAAGAAATCAATAAATTGAAATTAGGAAATATATTGCTGCCTTTATAGTGATCAGTTGCTGGGAACAGGATCAGCCTGTTACCTCAAAGACATTTTAAATATATTTCAGGCTTCTTTTTGTGTGTTTAAACAAATAGAGGAGATTATTCTTTTTGTCTTAAAAATGTGAATCAAGAAATGTAAGAAACAGTTTTCACCTGTTATGTATTGAGTACACTTCATTCAAGGTCTTTTGATATTTAAAAAAAAAAACCTCAAGTAAAAGCTGAACTGTAGACAGTCAGATTTTGTTTGCACTGGTTGGTCAGGAATGTTTTAATTGTAGAATAATACGTTTCAAAAATAGATTGGATGTGCTTTGAAGGATAGATAAAATGGTCTTTCTGTCAAGAGTATTGCTGAATTACTGTTCTGTTTCATTTCAGTTTAAAAATCCCCTTATTATGCTTCTCCTGGCATCTGCAGTCATCAGTGTTTTAATGCATCAGTTTGATGATGCTGTCAGTATCACTGTGGTAAGGAACTAAAATTTTACCTTCTTTGAGAGTATTTCAGTATGCGTGACCACATGTACTTTCAACGTCACATGAATGCCAATGTGGGATGGGATCACTTGATTCTAATTAATGAGTTTGATTTGTATAGTGTCATAAAATCTGTTGAGTTTGTGACTGGATTTTGTGTTGTTTTGGTTTTTTTCCCCTTGACTGATAGCAGTAGTACACAGAAAAATACATCAACGAATAATTATGTGGCTGCATCTTTATTCTTTAATTGGTTGAAACGCCTGTCTTTAGGCATTTGTTCAGAGGAGTAATTTTTGGCGTCTTCTATGTAATTTTTATCTTAAATTATGCTTTAATTTCAAATTGTAACCAACATAAGCCTTCTGTGAATTTACTTGAAAGATGTAATCTTTTAAAACATGAAAAAGAAACTTAACTTGAACTCTCTAGAAATAGCAGAAGGAAGATAGAAGCTGAAATAATGGATTTCTGTAGAAGTTTGCAGTTAAATAGGGTGCTAAACTAGTGAGCAAATACAGTACTGCTAAACATTTGTCATTGCAAATGACACAGAGGAGAAAATTATAATCCCTTTGACCTTTTTGGGTGATAATGGAAAATTGGGATTTCTGTATGATCAGAGGCAAGTTCTAGCTGTTTTTTGTCTTGTCTGACCTCTGCGCTCTCTATGTTGAGTTTTACTTTTGTAATTAACTCAAGGTAACTGGAGGTTTGCTCCTAACCCCTCTAATTCTGTAGAAGGAATAGTTTGCTTTGGAAGATAAACTACATGGCTTCTTTAAGAAAAACCATGCAATTTTGAATTTGAGTATAGTGTTAGTTTGGAATGGTCTGTTATATTCATAAGTTGAATTTAGGTAAATTATTGTATTATGAAATGTATTTAATTGTTGTGGCTGAAAGTTGAATGATTTCATGTTTTTTTCTTTGGTTAGTCTATTTCTTAACCCTCTTGAGCAAGGCAATGAGAAAAGAACAGGGCAGTTAGTGTAAGGGAGTATTGATTTCTGCATTCTATGCTACAACCTGAGAAGGTGTCTTTAACAGCCTGGTGGACATTGGTAGAGGTGTCTTAAAATATTGCGAAAAAGTGTGGTTGAGTTAAAGTTCATCAATTGTGTTTTTTGTATAACTAACCTACCATTTAGTCTTCTTGTTGTTAATGCCCACTTTTTCACCTAGTGAATATTCGTTTTGCTTCATTTTCAGATGATAGTGCAATTTTTCTGTGACTGTATATTTGTGCTCAGAGCCTTAGCAACAAAACTAATTTGCTGCTAAAGATCAATGACATATTTCTTTTGGTGGCAATGCTGGCTTGAGCAGCTTTTGCCATCTTTTTAGCTCTGCTGATACTAACGTATTGTAAAGCCTTTCGATCTGGACTGGGGACTGATGAAGCTTAAAAAACTTTAAAAAATTACATACCTTTTCCTATTTGGAAGATATTGGTTTCTTGATGCAAGCCATTGCACGTAGACACAAGCTGACACACTGACGTGAGGCTAGGAATGCAAAGCTGTGTCAGGTAGCAAGAACTGTAGAAGATAATAGTGCCTCCAAAAGAAACGTGTAGCTGTGGTGGAAATATTCCATGGAAAGATGGTGTGTATATATATATGGTTATGCACTAATATTCAGTTGGTGAGGCTAATGTTAGTATCAGAAATAAGGCAGATTTACTGGATTTATCCTTGATTTAGTTAAGAGTTCTTCAAGAAAGTTTTTCTCTTGGAAAAGGGTGATATCTTGGTTATTTTTTAGTACCTATAGTATGTACTTTAAATGCTTAATTAATGAATGTTGTTTTATGGATCTGTAAGAAAGTGTAACAACTCGATTTGAGTAACAAAGTTATTGTAACAAAACCCAATCTGAAAGTGTATGGAAGGGGACGATGATACTTATTTTACACAAAATTGATCTTTGTTACTTCCTGTAATAGATTTCATTCATTCACTCACTTTCACATCACATGCTTACAAGCCCCATGATGTTGAAGTGTTGTGACCAGAATTGTGTGTTGTATGGGGGACTATGAAGGCTTGCTATTGAGGCCTTAGTAGTTGTCTTGGATTATTCCTAATGAGCAATTTTTTTAGCTTTTTTTGTTTGCGATCTCTGGGATCTTGTCTGCTTGGGTTATACTCAGTGTCCTGTCTCATTCATTGGGAGTCTTGGGCAGAGTTCCTGAGTCTCATCCTCCTCTTGTTCTCCTTGCTGGGATATTTTATGGCTCCAGCCCTGTTCTTCAGCTTGCTACCTTATCTCTAGTCTTCAGTTTATTTTTAGTCTTTTTGTTATCTGGTTATTTGAATGAAACTATGTCTGTGATGCTCTGTAGCAGTTAACATGTCATTCCTTCAAGCTTTGTTCTGTTCACAGAGAACACCATTCATACTTCATTTAGACCAGTTTTTCTATTTGTGTCATGGATCTCTTTCCACTGCTCTCTCTTGCTCACTCTTTAGAAATACGGAGCAGAGGAAGTTTTTCTTCAAAATCGTTATCTGGTTATTAATCTTATTTTTAGTAAAATCAGGTTATTTTGTTCTTGGACATCACTAGAGCAGATGTAAATAGATAATGGCATCACTTTTATAACAGACCCAAAGGATACTGAGTGATTTTGAGCATGAGAAAGTTTGTTTCCAAATCATATTGTTAATATGCAGTAACAACTATGGCTGAGCAAAACCAAATATCATCACTTTGGAATTCTTGTATCTTACTCACTTTTGTTTTCTTGCAGGCAATACTCATTGTTGTTACAGTTGCCTTCGTTCAGGTAAGAAAGACAGCTGTTGTCCAAATAAGATTATTGCTTTTATGTGAACTCTTCTATTTAAAAGACTGAAGTAGTTGTCTTGATGCATTGTGCTGTGAATGTGAATGAAAGACCTCTGTGCTTTCATCCAAGTCTTTTGCCTTTTCTAAAGTATGTGATTTGTCCTGCTTTAACTACATTGAGATTTATGCATCTATATGGGTATTATACTCAGCCATAAAACAGTACTTACAAAGAAGCACTCAGAATAAACAGTGTTGAAGTACTTTTAAATATTTAACTTTATGTAAAATAGATTCTGAAATGTAGCTCTGGCTTCAATTTTGTACAGAAATATTACAAAAAATAATAGTTATCTTTAATTTTCTAAGTCATAAAAAAATTTTCATTCTCTAAATACCCAGCTTTACTCAATGTGTGCCTAAAACAAAATTACTTTGTGTTTGTGCTCTATATCTTTGTTTATCTTAATTCTGTAAATCTGTTTATTGAGTTAGAGATGAGTTGTGGTACCTTAGTTCTTCTGGGGCTAAGAGCATGAACACAGTATTTTTGGTATTAACTTGTTAAACTGTAGAACTTAATCTTGTGTCTGATCCCTGAGTTTAGAAGTATTACTGCAAGTATTACAAAGCCCTGGAGATGTTGAAGGAAAATGCAAAGGACCTCTGCTATTCTTTCAGAAGAAATGCATGTAGACAAATTCTTAAATCTGTAAATTTTTCAATGTTAGGACCATATTTGCTTTTTAAAGTATGTAATATAGAATTGTTGAAGGACATCTCTTATCTGATTGTTTAGAATATTACTTTAATACAACTTTACTAATAAGGTAAATTTCTGTACATGTAGATATATCTTACTGTTGTTTAACTTTTGCCTGTTTTAAAAATATCTGCTTTAATTTTTTTTTTAAATGTCTCTGCAGGAGTACAGATCAGAAAAATCTCTTGAAGAGCTTAGTAAACTTGTGCCTCCAGAATGCCATTGGTATGGAGTTGTTTGTCCTTTTGGTTCTAAATTAAGTCATACTAAATCCAATCTGAAATGAGTAAAAGAAAAAGGTTTTACTGAAATTACTGCCTTTATACCAAGCTGTTATGCTGACACAGAATGTGCTTTGGTTTTGCTCATTTTAAAGACTGTTGTATGTGCCTAAAAAATTACCCCACGTTGTTGCCCGTCTGATCACTTCAAATGATATTACTGATGTGTAACTTCTAAGAAACAAGCAGCAAAATAGAAACAGTGTGTTGCTGAAACCAGTAACACTGCACTGCATAGTCAACAGTGTGAATGCTTTTATTTGATAAAATGCCAGAAAAGATGTTCTTATGCTCTTCATGTTTTTTACCTACAGTGTACGAGAAGGTAGAGTGGAACATACACTTGCAAGAGATTTAGTCCCAGGTGATACAGTCTGCCTGTCAGTTGGAGACAGAGTCCCGGCTGATCTACGGTTATTTGAGGTATATACCTGGTATTGCTTTAATATTTAATAACTTTTCTTTTTGTGGAACAGAGGGGAAGAGAAGATAGCCACTGAACACTGAAGTGCAATAAGTGTTATTGTTTGGAATTCACAACTATATATAGAGAAATTTTGAAATAATGCAGTTCCCAAATGTAATTGTGCATTCTTAACAATATATGTAGTTTCTGATTATAGGACGTACAAGGAAAGAATTTTCTGATTTTATGTAGTAATGCATTCTTGAAAACTTTAGTTGAGTACTTTTCTCAGAAACAAGTTGTAAAATAATTGTTTTCGGTCTGAATTATAAGATATTTTGGCAGCTGGTACAGGTGATTTCGAGTCTTTATTTGCATTAAGCTTTAGTGTATAGGTTCAGTGTTCTCTGATAATGGAATATTAAAAAGAAATGGTGAAATTGTGCCAGTGTAATCTTTTCTCTCTGACACTTTTTCATCAGTGGTGTGTTGTTGTATCTTCTAGGTTACTAAATATTTGATTCATAGTATTAGCACTGCTGGAAGTGCTTGAATTGAAGCAACAGCACAATAATGGTACTTGCAGATTCTCCAAAAATGAATTGGAGTGTATATATATTCATCTTGCTTTTGATGGTTTTGGCTGAATAGTGTCATGTTACTTTTCTGTCAGACCGGGCATCCCCAGGTTACCCAACATCTGGACTATCTATCGTGTTAAAGTAATTTCTGGATATGGTGAGCTGTATATCCAGTATATCCATGGTTGATACTGGATTAATCAGATTAATCAGTGCTCATTTTATAGTCAAAGCCTAAATGAGCTAGTTTCTGAGACAAATTTGTGGTGCTCTTGAGAAATTTGTCTGGATCATCTGTTGTTAGCCCCTGTAGTGTAGTTAGTACTTGAGTGGGTTTGGTTTTTGTGCCGGCAAACAGTTTTTCCTTCCCTCAGCAATTGTATGGTCTTTGCATCTTTCCTGCTCATAAGGTTATAGCATGCTGTGACCTCTTACAAAGGGAATCAGAAGTTTCTCAGCTGTCTGTAGCCCTACACCAGTTGAAAATTTGTGCCATCTTTACCTCAACTACTCTTGCAGATCATTTGAAAATAAGACCATGTAATCTTGTTTTCATCTTGTCTCTACTGGGCATTGTTATGGGGTGCAGATTTTAAAACAAATTAAATGGAGATCATCTTTTTGGATAAAGAACTAGATCTCTTCAGCATATTCTGATTGACGCTGTCCTAGAAAATTGTAGAAATGGTAATTAGGCACTGTTGACTTTCTGAAGCCTTTCATATACATGAGAAGTTTCTTCACTGATCTAATCTTATGGGGGCAATCTCGTTTTCTGAAACATATTTGAAGACCTTTTCTGGCCTAAGTTTTCTGTATGTTAATGAGCGGTCCATCAAGTTTTATAGTAATTTCTCTAAAGCCAGAATATTACATCGAGAACTAACATACCTATAACAGTGTAGGCTTTGAACACAGTTCCTTTTGGTAGTGATGATAAATGTTTCAGAGCTCATGGCTAAATCTGAACAGTAGCAAAGTGGCATCTTCATCCTGTTTCAGCTTTGAGTCTGAGGAACACATCACAAATACAAAATTACTATAGAACTTTCTGGAGTTAATTCTTTATGGCTTTGATTGAAAGATTCATTGCAGTTTTTGACAAGTGTCCCTTTTCCTTTATTGATACAGCATCCATCTTTTAAAAATGGGTACTGCCCTGGTAACTATTTGAGAGAATAGCAGGAATTAGAGGGATTTGACTGATCAGAAAGCACTTTAGTAAAGGTACTATCCTCTTTTAACATTGACTAAATTATTTTTGATCTAGTAGCCTGTGTTCATTTTGTTGTCCAGCTAGCACTGGAGTGCATCACAGTTATCACGTCACTTAAAAAAACCCAAAACAAAACACCAGAAAAACCCTAAGTTGAACCTTGGAGCGATCTGGTATAGTGTGGTGGTACTAAGTGCAATGTAACTGATTCTTATTTACTCTTTGTAAGTGATATCCTTTCAAAGAGTTTTGGTAATTGAGTTTTATTATGCATCCTTTAATACTGTTTTTCTTGAGAAGGTTATCTTGAAATTTAGTGGTATGGTCACCAATAGTGGTTTTATACTTTTTAATGTTGCAAAATTATTTTACTTAAATTTAATGACTCGTGCTTTGACTCTGTTCAAGACTCATTTAAGTCAGTAGATTAATATGTAAGAATTGATGTCAGTTGAGGAAAGACATTTTCTCTTCAATTTATATATTATTTTTTGGTTTGGGTTATATTTATAGAACACAAATTTTATTTTCTTTATCTGTCAGCTGATTAATACAGAATCATTCATTTTTAACTTTTCCTTCTCTACCTGCTTCCACATGCTACCAAAAAACCACAAAAGTAAAACCTAAAACAAAAGAAGGCATCTTCTGTTCCTCTAGTCTACTTGACTGTTGCCTGAATAGCATTTTCCCTATGGAGACTTTCTGAAGAAAAAGCACTGTGAAATATGCTTTTTGTTAGTGAGTTCTTAATGGACTATGATAGGAGGAAGTAGACAGAGGAGGAATTGAGAGGATAATATGTATGTGCACTTGCATTCCCAGTTAATTATTGTGTTTGGTGACAGAATGCATCACAGTTGCAACCTCTTGACTGTTTTATAGAAAACCAATCATGAACATAAATTTATGAGTAAACTTTGACTCTTCAAAGTGAGAGCTTGTTGCATTGCTGCAATATTCTGTAGGAGTGCTTGTTGCTTTGTTGATCCTTAAAATGTGGTTGATATTGACATGGCTTCTTACCATATGAATAAATTGGGTGTATTTTTAATGGTCAAAATTGGGAAACATCTATTAAAACTTCCAACTACTTACAAAAGATTGTCATGCTTTTTACCTAGCCCATGCTTTTTGTTTTCAAAGGCTGTGGACCTTTCTATTGATGAATCCAGTCTTACGGGTGAGACAGCTCCTTGTGCTAAATCTACAGCTCCTCAGCCAGCAGCAACCAATGGAGACCTTACTTCTAGGAGCAATATTGCTTTCATGGGGACATTGGTCAGATGTGGAAAAGCAAAGGTAAAAATCATTATTGATAGGGAATAATATTTTCCATGTTTCAACTATTTGAAGGCAGCTCTTATTTTTAAAGTTCACCTATCAATTGAGAAATGTACTTTAATGACTACATATATTTTGAGTTTTCTGAAACAATAGAAATGAATAGAAATAGAAATTTTTACTGGAAATACAGAAGACACTACTGTAATCCCCTGCAGAGCTTTTCTCATTGGTGCTTTTTTGGACACCGGTTTAAAAAGAAAATTAATCTAGGGCCAGGAGAGCTCAAATTTATAGGGAGCAGATGATGTGAAACTCTTCTGTCTAGGATGTGGTGTTTTGCTTCTAGAACTATGTTCATGTGTTCAAAAAATCTGTAACTGAAAATACAGTTTTGGCTAGTGTTAGATAGATGTTACCCTATTTGAGTTTCCTTACTGGTAGTTACTAAATACTTCAGCAGTGCACAGAATAGCAGTTTGTTTCACAGGGGCAAAATGTTTTTTAGCAAAAATATTTCCTACTTGTGCCAAGAATTAATTTTATAAAAAAAGCTAATAGAATCGTAGCAGGCTAAATGGCATTTTCCCACTATTTGAGTCAAAGCTGTCAAGAGTAATCACTAACATTAAAACTAAACTTCAGATTTGAATTGGCTTTTTTTTTTTTTTTTTTTTAGGGGATAGTTATTGGAACAGGAGAAAACTCTGAATTTGGGGAGGTTTTCAAAATGATGCAAGCAGAAGAGGTAAGAGTGAATATTTAGAAGCAAAGACATATATTTTGTAAGTGTATATTTCACTCATTAAAACTTTGAATTTATTCCATAGGAACTTATTTAAACTTAATTACATTGCTTTTAATATTTTCCTTTCCTCTAGTGAAACAAATCTTAGCTCTTGAACATGAAAGTAGTAATTGAATTCAGTGCAACAAAATATCCATAGCTGACCTAAAAATGTTAACTGTGAAAATAATATTCTGAACCTGTTCAGTGGAACAAATCTCATTGCAATTTGTGGAAGTGTTTTTTTTTTTTTTTTTTCTTCAAGTGGAACTACGTTTATGCAAAAGGGATTTGTATGACAGATTTGTGTGCTGCATGCACAGGACTATGTTTTGCCTTGATTAGCAGTGTACTTCTGGGTTATGCACGTGTCTCCTGCTGCTTCATGATCTCCACCTTAGCCTTTTATAAACTCCTTTTGACTCTTGTATACCAAAGTCCCACAGTGATTTTTTCTATATTGCAGTACAGTGATTCACATGGGAATTCAGACTCTTGAGTGCTTTGTGTATCTAGGGCCTTCTCATTTCTTCTCTGGCTGCCTGACCATTGTAGGATCATAAGGAGACAGTCTGTCTCCAGCTGTGAGGACATGATCAGGCATAGTATAGGCAGCACTTTTTTTCCAGATATATACGTTTCTGAAATCTGCCAAAACATAGCAAGTAAGGGCATTAAATGCGTCAGCCAGGAGTGCATCACCAACCTCATGTGGTTAGCTGCAGTGCCTTACTACACCTTTCAAGGGATTACTGCTGTCCCATCACCAGAGTGGAATCCACTTTAATACACATGTGAGGAAAATACGATAATTTGTTCAATAGTACTTAGTTTGTATTGTAACAGGTGTAAGTATTAATGAAAAAAAAAACAAGAAAAAAAAACCCCTATGTGAGCATTCTACACCAACAACATTCTGAAATACCAGAGTATTGTAGGGTTTTGATGTTTATATTGCAGTAATCTCATTTTAAAAGTAAATTTTGAAGGTAAGAGTGAATCAAACGTGATACCAGCTTTCTCATATAGAATCTATGCACTTTTTTCATAACTTGTTGGACAAAGTTGATTTTACAACGACCCAATCTTCCTTTTTTGCCATGTTTTCTATACTGTAGTCTACCATATTTTACTATTAAAAACCCAAAATTTACTGACATCCAATGTAAAAATCCACTTTCCTTTTTTTTTTTAAATTAAAATTTTTGCTTTATGTCCCCTCCTCCTTTCTATACCTTTTTTTGGTACTAGATTGTCTAAATATTTTCATAGTTTTCTGTTTGGCTAAACTGAATTTTCTGCAGATGATTAACGTATTCATCTTGAGATATAATTGGCCTTCCAGGGCTCTAATGCCTCTGTCTTGAAAAGTCAGTTTTATTCTTATCAAGAACTTTTTGGTCTTGAAGAAGTGCAGTGGCTTTTAGTCAGCATGATTTATTTATTTTTTTTTTTAATAAAATCTCTGATACGACCTTTTCTATTAGATTTGCTGTGGACATCACAAAGCTCCAAAATAATATTTCTAATAAATTTTTCATTTCATTGAAGTGTTCTTGAATCTTCTTGAATTCTGCACAAGAATGGAACAGAGTAGTCTATTTTCACAAAGTAAACATATGGAAACATAGGGTATAACTGCATCTTACTCACTGACAGTGTCTTGAAATTTGCACATCTGAAGTGATACGTGATACAGTTTGTGCTTTTTAACCTGTGCTTAACTGCTGCGTGTTTACTGTTCATCAAGGCTCCAAAGACACCTCTGCAGAAGAGCATGGATCTCTTGGGAAAACAGCTTTCCTTGTATTCCTTTGGTATAATAGGTAAGAGAATTTATGTAAACGAATTACAAATTATTATGTAACTGAAACTAACATGTAGGCTTGGGGAAATGGGCTTGATCTCTCTCTTTTTAAATATTTTGACTCCTCATTTTATTGGTCATGTTGAGTTCATGCCACTAATCATCTGAATATTACTAATGCAACATAGCTTTCATCATAAGGGTGTTTACTTGCTTCTTCCTGCAAACGTACTTTTCTGACTTAGTTTTTGTCCTCTAAATGCTTCCTTTTAAATTGCAATGTCTTGTATTCTGATTCAAGGTGTGCATAAGTGAGTACCTCACTGCTGGTGTGATTGGGCAACTTGACAGGCAGAAGCTTTCTTCACCTTTGCCATACTAATGGAGTCATGCTTTGACAGTGAAAGAAATAATAGATTTTTATAGGTAGCACAATGATAAGCTTGGTTTGGCTATTTGAGTTCTTTTTCTTTTCCCCATGAAGCTACAGTACATGTTGGTTTTATATTTATCCTGACAACTATTTTCTTTATAGGAGTTATTATGCTGGTTGGCTGGTTGCAAGGAAAGCATATACTTGATATGTTCACAATTGGTGTGAGGTAAGATTTTTGTTTTAAATAGTGTAGGCTGTGCATTACACACAGACTCTGCTTTTAAGTTCACATAAGTAATTCAAAATGAAAATAGAGCTTGTGCTTTAAAAAAAGAAAATTCATACTCATTGTTAATGATACAGTATGTTCTTGTCAGTCTCTTAAACTGTGCATTTGTACGGTGATTTCTGAGTGTCTTGTAGAACGTCTGCAAACAGATGATAGAGTTGTAGAGTTTGAATTTCTATCACTGAGTAAATAAAGAAAATGTAATTTTATAAGTGGCATCAGACAAAACTAAGTTACTACAAGCCTTGTGTCATGTAGTTCATTAGCTCATTTTCTAGCATATTATGGAAACGTAATTCCAGGGTGTTGTCTGCTGAGAATAACATTGAATTTAGATGATCTAACTATGCACTCTTAGAAAAGTTGCTGTGTTGCTAATTATGTGGACAGTGCATAAGGCAGAAGTGTTTCTTTAAATGACCGAATCAGACTCTGGAGATTTACCCTTTTGGGGAGGCAGGGGTGGGGAAAAAAAGCACCAGGACCTGCATCTTTGAGTTATTGTGATCTTGTTTATACTGTTATAAGGGGTTTTTCGATTTGGTTTTGGTGGTTTGTTTTTGTTTTGTTTTTCCTCAAATGACCTTCTGTGCCATTCCAGCACTTAGCTTGCTGCCACATCATGACCTGGAAGTCACAGCTGTGGATCAGTGGTCACTAGAAGTGGTGGCATTTCCCGATTCTGTTTAGTGCTGACTGCACTTACTCTTCACAATCTGGGCTCCTTCGCACAGTCCTAATTAGTGTTTTGTTTAGGCAAAACAGATGTACAATTGATTTCTTCCCCCCCCCCCCCCCCCCCCCAACTTTTCTTCATACTTTTTCATAAGTAATGAGTGGAAATGTCTTAAGTTATTGCATTTTTATTACTCTATAGTGTGTATCTTATAATGAATGGTATACAACTAGAATCACGTGGGCAGCTGCTTCCTTTCACTTTTAACCTCAGTGAACAACTACAGATACAATGTTCTGAAGTGTAAATGCATCATTACTATGTATTCATGTATGACGTTCTAAGACAAGATTTGTATATTTACTTTCATTACAGTTTGGCTGTAGCTGCAATCCCTGAAGGACTCCCAATTGTGGTAACAGTGACACTGGCCCTTGGTGTGATGAGAATGGTGAAGAAACGGGCTATTGTAAAAAAATTGCCTATTGTTGAAACTTTAGGTATGACTAGACTAACTTAGAGATAATATTTTGATACAAATGTTAGGAAGTCAACACAAATATTGATGACTAATGGTTAAAATAAAGCAGGCATTCTTATTTTGCTAGCTATTAAAGGTGGTATCTTTAAAACATTTCTAAATTGAATGCATTTTACAGAGTTAGAATTCAGGTATATGTTTTTGTGGGCCCTCTTACTACTTTTTTTTTTTTTTTTAATTTAACTGAAATAAACAGTGAGTGGTTGGATGTGTGGAGTACTTTTTATACTTGATTGCCGTAAGATGTTCTTGTTAAATAAGACTTGTAAAATGTTTTTTAAACCAGATTTTTGGTGTAAATTTAGGAATGATATTGACAGTTGGAAACAAATCCAGATTTGAATATTAGAAAAAGCTTTGTAATCATAATGCACCTTCAGGATGTTATGCTGCTTGTATTAAAACTTAAAATAATTTAAAAACATTAAAGCTTAAACATTCTGTACACGGTTTCAGTCATGAAACATGTAAAGCACAGGACATGGAAAAGAAATAAAAATACTAAGTTAATTAATTCTGCTGAATTTGAATTTCTTTTTGCATTTAAAGACTGGAAATATTTTTCCAGTGTCTCTAGCAGTGTGTTGCAAGGTTTTTTGTTGCTTTTGCAGTTCCTGCTGTTATGTTGAAAAATGTCAAGATACTGCAACACTCTTTCAAAATACTCTTTTCCTGAGTTAAAAAGGCATATACAAATTTCATGTTTCTGTAATCTTTTCAATCTTACTAAAATTTGCAGGTTTAGTAGTAAGTCACATTTGTGTGATGAAAGTGTTGTGGCTAGTGTTAGATAGATGTTGCACTTTTTGATAATGAAGAATGACTGCTGTAAAGCAGGCTCTTAGTTTTCCTCCTCACCAGGATTTGCAGTTGAGATTTCAGTAATGTAGTCTGAGATACAGTAGAATACAATGAAGGAAAGGTAGTGAATGGAAGCATTTCAGATGAGTTGTGAATTTGGGATTTTAATTAGTTTTTTTATTTATTGAACAAACTTGTGAAAAACCCTGTACAGCTATTCATTAATAGTTGAAAATTGGCTGTCTTTGTTAAATCACGTTTTGTTTTTTCACAAAGACAGCTGCAGTATTTCTAGAAATTGGCTTGTCTTGAATACTTTTGTTCTTGTTAGTTACATTGCTCTAAACAAGCATTGTCTTATAAATGTTAATTGGTATTTCAGGTTGTTGCAACGTAATTTGTTCAGATAAAACTGGAACTCTGACAAAGAATGAAATGACTGTTACTCATATTTTTACTTCAGATGGGCAGCATGCTGAGGTACGCAGTGAGACTCTGTTGGACTTTAATTTTCCTTTTTTACTTTGTTGTGTGTATCAGCTGAAACATGCTTGAGTATACCGCCAGTAAAGCATCAGTTAAGAAAGTGTAAATTTGTTGCACCAAACTCCTGTTCCTCAACTTCCAGCTAATTCTGTTCTTCAGTTCATCTAGTATTGCAACTTTTGAGCTTTTGAGCTGTGTTATCCAAGCCTTCTCTGGTTACAGAAGAATTTTTTGTATAATATATTAAGTTCTTAAATCTCTTGATGGCTGTAGGTCACAATAAAAGACAAATGCTGAGATACAGTACAAAGACCAGTTGAGAGATTGTTTTTCTTCAGTACAGAAAGTTGCAGGTGCATAAAAATAAAATTTGCATGTTACAAACATTTAAAACAGGGATATCCAGCTTTTGGCTAAAAGACAATTGTGTGAACCCTTCATTTGCTACTTTTTTAAAAATTAGTCTCTAATACGTTTCACTGAACTCAGTTGCCATCAGAGTTTTTATTCCTTAATCTAGTACCTGCTACATTAGAAGCTGAGTAGGAGAATCCATTCACACTAAGTAAAATCAGTCATTATGAATGGCCTTTTTAAAGTCTTCTGTAGTTCATAGTTAAAAGCTGAGATTAAAACAGTTTATGAACCTGGTGAACATTACATTGCATACTGCCTTTGGCTGTCTTGCAGGTTACTGGAGTAGGTTATAACAGGTTTGGAGAAGTGATGCTCGATGGTGAAGTTATTCATGGTTATAACAACCCATCCATTAGCAAAATTGTTGAGGTAAGATCTTGGCACAGAGAGGTTTTAGTTGATGACGTAGCCCAAGAGCTTTGTATGGCATTTATTTTGTGTTCTGTTTTCTCCCCTTTCCTTCCTCGTCTTTTAGGCCGGTTGTGTGTGCAATGATGCTTTGATTAGAAACAACACATTAATGGGGAAGCCAACAGAAGGGGCTTTAATCGCGCTTGCTATGAAGGTGCGTACTTGATGGTGCTTTTTGGATTCATGGCAGGTGGGAAGTGTGTAGAAATAAGTTGTGGTTTTGTTTTGGTTTTTTTTTTCCTTCTCATTTTCTCCCTTGAGGCTCCTAAATTTGTATTGCAACTGCTCATCTCCTGTGTTTTTATCTACTGGAAATCTTTGGGTGTTCTGAAAGATGAGAGAATTATTTAGAACTGAAGTAAAATATTTATTTTCATCTTTTTGCATTTAGTACTGTCTTTTTACCTGCCACAAGCTAATTTGCCTGTTGAATATTGTTGTGCTGTCTCTTTCCCAGTTCTCATCAGAAGCAGTAAGAAGGTGATAACTGATGTATTGGTGACTGCAGCATTTATAGTGCCCTTTAAGTGTGGGGCACAGGTAGTTTCAATTATGGACATTGTGGTTAAATGTTTTGGGGTTTTTTTTATAATGCTGTGACACACCCATTACATACTGAGAAATGTGGTAAGGCATCTTAGCACTTGATTTTTTTTTTTTCTGTAATGGTGAATAAACTCAAAAACATTTAAGGATGAATGCATTACAGTCTTTCTCTCCCTGTGTAACTGAGGCCTGAGATGTATCTATCTTCTTGCTGAGACTCATTCCAAGTCCCCAGTCTTTGACTGGAAAGGACCAGAGTGATGTTATTTTGGCAAGAGCCCATAGAAACTGAGAAGAACAGGAGTCTTTCACATCTGTTGCTGGAAAGGGAGGTAGTGAAGGAGTTGTGAAGCTCTGTAAGTACTAAGAATGGCTTATTGCAGGCTGCTGCTTCTGCATCTTCTTTAATTGGCACTTTCTCTTGGACTTGGCTAAGAGTAGAGCATGGAATGCTGCGAGTTGCATCAGGGGTGAGGAGAACAGCATTTGAAATGAAATGCATTTTGTCTGGAGTCTTCATGGTTAGTTTCAGATTAAATGTTTGGATGATTCTGTTCACTAAAAAAAAAGTCATTTCAGGTTGGATTATTCAAATTTAAGATCAGTGACTTGCCTTCTCCAGACTTTGCCACAGTCTTGTGTTACAATTTTGTAGGCCCTCCTAACAGAGAAATTACATAGAAGAGATAAAAAAAATATGCATTGGGGTGATAAATGTGTTTTGTCAAACCAAGAGCTACATTGCTAGCCATTGCAAGACTTGTGTTCATGGATGGTCGTAATCTACGAAGTATTTCAAGATCCTTGGATCAAAGATAGTATATAGTGTTAAATGGTCTGACTTATGTTGAAGCCTGAGAGAAGCTTCTAGGTTCTTTCAGTGCTAGTTTGTCAGAAGTTTGTCTAAACTTGGAACAGTGTGCTCAAAAGCAACTTTGGAGATGAAACTGGTTTTTAACCAAATAATGACTGTTAACTAAGACATCCCAACAAGTCAACAACTTGCATAGCTGTTTGAAAAGAAAAGGTCCTGACATTGTGGTGGTACTTCTGTTTTATACAGATGGGTTTAGATGGACTCCAGGAAGACTACATAAGGAAGGCTGAATATCCCTTCAGCTCAGAACAAAAATGGATGGCTGTTAAATGTGTTCACAGAACGCAGCAGGTAAACTTCAGTCACTGTTTCCTTGTGCGCTGGCTCTGTAGAATGGTTATCTACCTTGTTTAATAGCCTCATTTTTCATTTCAGAAGTTATGGCAGGCTGGTAGTATTGCACAGTCCTGGGAATATGGTTTGCTAATAGACACAGTTTTAGTTTCAAGCTCTGAAGTGGAGATTAAGAATCACAAGAAATTCTTCCCATAAGAGGCATACTGGGAAATTATTTTAAGTATTTTGATGTCTGAGACTTTGAATGTATACCTGGCTGTTTTTTCCTTCCTTCTCCTCCCTCCTCAAACATCTAAAGCAGTTCTGCCAATCTTCTGCTGTCTCAGTGCTACGTAGTTACCTAATGAATTAAGAGCCAGAAGATGCATTGATGTTCAATAGTAAAATTTCTTGTGTTTGAAAACACAGGTTTTCTAGTTTTGATGCAGACAGCACATTCCCCAGTGTTGACAGATTTTATTAATGTCAGCAGTGTCCTGGATTATCAATACAAACGATTCTTTAACCTCTTTTTCTGTCTTCTGGTGCTTTCACATACATATTGGCATTCATATTTAATTTAGACCAATCTGAATGTTTTTTTTGTTACAAATATTGACATGGTCACTGCCAGTCTGATAACCGGAGCTTTCTAGATAATATGTGCAACAACAGACCTTATCGTGGATTTATGGAAAATTTCCTGGTACTTGCTGACAGTGTTCAAGTATCACAGTAAAATCTTTGCTTTGGAAACAAAGCATTTGACTGCTTTTATCTGTACAGATAATATGGTTCTATTACCCTTGTCTGTATAAAGAGTAGCGAGCAGGAATTGCCATATGATTTTCATCCATGTAAGGATTTACTGTGTCTGTGTTTTGGTATCAGCATTTTTAAAAGATTGTTGAAAAATTGGTAACAGTTTTTAAAGGGAGCATAAATTACTTGAAGGCTAAGAAAATGCAGTGAGATTAGAAACTTAGAACTCTATCAGTTAAGCCTATCAGAAAAATTGAGGTAGCTTGACTACTGTGCATAAATACCTTCAGAGGGAGAAAACAGATATATTAAAAGAGAGCTTTTTAGCCCAACAGGGAAGAAAAGATGAGAATCAGTGATTGGAAATTGAGCTGAGGCAGCAATGCTTAATGGAAAAGGGGGGAAGGGAAAGGATCAGTTGCTTTAGCATTGGAGTTGTGTTCAAGGTAGGTGGTGGATTCTCAGTCCCTTGCTATCATCAAGGCTAGATAGCTATCTGGAAAATATTAGAGTTGTTAGGGGTGGTACAAGGGTGCAGGTGATGTTTAATGACCTGTGCAGCTGGTCAGATGATGAGCCAAAGGTCTTTCAGGTCTAATGTTCTGTGTAGATTTCATTTCTGTCCTTTGCATGGCCTCTTTAGTCTATAAACTGTGACCCAGAGTGTCTGATGTGTTATGATGTCTACTGAAATGAGATATTGATTATTAGCTTGGCTTTTTTGACATTACCACTCTTGAACATACACTGTGTAGAAATACTCGAACAGATTTTTAGGTTTAGAAATGTAACTTTGATTTGCATTATGTTCTGAAGACTCTTTAGAGAAGTAAAGACATGCCATTCTTACGTGTGCATGTGCATGTACTTGCGTGTGTATATATTTATATATACATACACATGTGCACACAACAATTATTTTTCCTTTTAGGACAAACCTGAAGTTTGTTTTATGAAAGGTGCTTATGAACAAGTCATTAGGTACTGTACATCATATAACTGTAAGGGGCAGACGCTACCTCTTGTTCAGCAACAGCGAGAGCAATACCAGCAAGAGAAGACATCTATGGGCTCTGCAGGACTTAGGGGTAAGACAGTTTCAGTGTCTCAAAATAAGCTCTTTTTTTTTTGTACATGGCACTGCTTATTAAAAAAAAAAAAAAAGAAGCATTTAAGAATTTTTTTTGTTCAGTAAGTGCCACTGGGCTGTTTAGTTTTTCTTTAAAATGGAGGAGTGGAAAAACAGGTGCTGTTGCCTAAGGCCTGTATAATAACATGATTAAATTGCAAAGGGTGAGAAAAGGCACTGCTGGTTCCTGGCATTGCTTGCATTTGACCCTAACTGAACAGTACATTGATACCTAATAGCTTCCATATCTCATTATAGAATTTGTGCATTTTTTAAAATGTGAATGTGTTTATTTTTCTATTACTTTGGGTCCTGGCACCTTTATGAGTTAGGCTAGCACAACTGACTGCAGGTCAGAAGATGCCATTAGGATTACCTTTTATATTAACAAGGTGTGTAGATTTTTAAATACATCTGAAAGTATTTTTCACAAGATGATTGATAGGAGGTGATTGTGGGCAAGCATTGTACATAGCTGGCTTTCTTTGGCCTCTCTAAAGAGACCTCTAGACTGCAAAGTCCATCCACAGCTTTTCAATGTGAAGGTGTGGGTACTATGTGGCTCAGGAAATACCCAAGATGCAAATTACTAGAAACTGAGACGATTTGCCAGGAGTAGTATCCCTTTGTGCTTGTTTTGTTTGGACAGTCATTCTTTGTCTGCTTCAGACCACTGTTGAACAAAAAACATCCAGGGTAGTGTTCTGAAAAAAGTGAATTTGCTCTCCTCTTACAACTCTAATATCATTTAAATGTGTTTGAATTGCTATTCTACTGTAAAAGACATTCCAGAAAATATTCAGCATGTACTCAATAAAATTTGCCTCTCTAAAAGAAAAAAAAAGGCAGAAAATAAAAATGTTAACTGATCCTCCCTTTCATCCTCTTGCATAAAAGATGGTACATGTACAGCAAAAGCACAGAGCTAATGCCATTCTCTTTCCACACAGTAAAAGTATAAACACTTTAATCTGAGAAGAAATAGGAAATTTATCTTTAAAACCTGGAATACATATGTTTGGTAAAAGGACTACTCTTTGGAAGACAGGAATATACATAAGTAGGCTATTCTGAATACTCAAGATAACAGACATTGCTACCAAGGCTTTTTTTAAAAAAAAAACAAAAACAAAACAAACAAACAAACAAACAACAAAAAAATTGCAGTTCCTGCCCTTTGCTTTATGCTGGCCTACTAGTTCAGTTAGGTCTTATTTCTGAACATCATCTTGGGATAAGTTGATTTCAAGTGGAATACTCAGATGAACGAAGCTACTCAAAATATTTTCAGCACTGAGGCCTTTGGTCTATATGCAGACATACAGTTGTATGCCATTAGTTTTCATTTTCGCAAACAAATATTAGCCGTTGTTTTAAATGCTGATGTAAATGTTAATTTCAAATCTTATTTTTTTTGTCTCCTAAAAGTTCTGGCCTTAGCTTCTGGTCCTGAGTTAGGACAACTGACTTTTTTGGGGCTTGTGGGAATAATTGATCCTCCACGGACTGGTGTAAAAGAAGCTGTCACTACACTTATCACATCAGGAGTTGCAATAAAAATGATTACTGGAGATTCACAGGAGACTGCAGTAGCCATTGGTATGAATAGTTCACTTCCTTTCATTTTTTACTTGTTTGCTCTTTTGGTAATGCCTAGCTGATTGTTACAAAGTGTGGGTATTAAGTCTTTAATGTTTGGGAGTTCTGTATGTTGGATAGGGCACAGTGGAATTAGGAAGAAAACCCAACAACCCTAGCCTGAAGTGATACTTTTGGTTTCAGCTTAAACTGTAGTTTTTTGAATTTGGTTAATGTATGACTTTTGCTGTTTGAAACTATGTATTTTCTTACTGTATTTTATTATAAGATATGCTTGATTTCTGATTCTTATTCTTATACCCCCAACACCACTCTCCCTACCCTCAGCTTTGGATGCCTGTCTTACAGCAACAGGGAGAAACTAAAATAGCTGGTGACAATGAGTATTTAGGATCGATATGGCTCTTCAATACTATTCAATACAGTTCTGTCCATATAACTAAGTTTGCAGTTTGAGTACTATTAATAAATATTTAAACAAATTACTTAACTTTGTATTTTACAATATAATACATTAAAGTACAGGTTCTTTAGCCAGATATTGAATTCTTTACATACAGAATGGTGAAGAAAAAGTTGAATGTGCACATAAAAAGCACACCCCCAAAGTAGCAGTACTTTCTGAGGGCTTTTTTCCTTGTCTGCCACATGTCATTTTTCATTTTCTGTCTTGTTATTCTTGAACTGTGAATTCTTTAGAGAAGACCGAGCTTTTGTGTTTATATGGCACCTGACACAATGAGGTACAGACCTTTAGACCTAAAAAGTCTAAGGAAATAAACATCTGATTAGAATAGACTTTGTAGCATGTTGTTTGTTACTCAAGAGTTCAGATCTGAAGAGTTTCAAATCTGAAATGCTGCAGAAAATAAGTTTAAAAAAATAAAATTGAGTACTTAATGTTTTAAAAGGGTAAATTATTATAATACCTTTTTTATTATTTATTTCCAGCTAGTCGACTAGGATTGTATTCCAAAAATTCACAGGCAATCTCTGGAGAAGAAATAGATGATTTGGATATTCAGCAGCTTTCTCAAATAACACCAAAGGTTTGTTTTTATATACTACTTACTGAAATGCAGTAAAGGATATATTTTTATATTGAGAAATGCTTTTTTTCCTATGGAAAGCTAAAATGTAATTTCTGAGAATCAAATAACATGGGTCTAATAGAAGTAGGTGATACAGCAAATTACCAGAGGCTTTTAGTACAGAAACACAGAAGCTGTCCCAGATCAAACAAGTATCTTTCGGTTTGACTTATGACTGTATGAAAATTTATTTCTTTCGACTTGCACGGTTGTCTTTTTAGTGAGTTGATTACTTTTGTCTCTTTTAACGATTCAATTTGTTTTTTACTTTTCAATGCCTATATTGGAACTTTTATTTTGCCACCTCTCACTTTCAGTGAGCATCATCACCTTTTTGTATTATAAGACCATTTTATTTCTTTGAGTAGCTCAGCTCATATATATAACCTTACAGTTTGCATGTTCAGACAGTTCATCCTTTTGTAATTCATAAGCGGAGCTGTCTGTATGTTTAATGATTTTTCATCGATCTGAGGTCACTGGTTGAGAATTTTGAAATGGTCTATTTATTAAGTTACTGCTTAATACTTTTTAGTTATTAAATAACTAAATGTATTAACCAATGTCAAAGTTTTAAATGTGAAGGCATAATCAAATGCAATTGAGGTTCAGGCTTGGCTATGTTGCAAAATTTATGCATCAAAATGCTGCTCTGTTTGCAAAAGACTGCAAAATTAGACTGCAGCATGCTTGGTCTGATGTAAGCAAGCCAAAAGCCAATATTTACAATCAAGAAATGTGTGTGTCAGCTTTGTGTCTTTCCTTGGTGACTCACAAAAACAAACCTAGAAAAAAAGAATTGTGTGGCAAATGGTAATTTTTGCGTTATTTGGTAATACTTGTTCTTAAGTGCTGTCCACCTTAAATAACTGAAATAGCTACAAATTTACTTTGTGCATGTTTGACCTGAGACCCAATTAGTTTTCTAGGTGTTTATTTAAAATCTTAGTAGGAATTAATTAAAATCAACCAATGAGATTGATATCTGTGTACAGTCTAAAGTGGCTGTCAAAGTCTAACTTCTTATCCAGCTTCTTAAGAAGGAAAAATAGATGTGAATGCTAACAGTATGGAGTTTATGGAAAACTAAATTCCACGTGCTCAAATTTCAATTCAGAGAAGACCAGAGACAAAAAAAATGCTGAAAAATAATAATTCCTTCCTAGCTGGAATCTTTATTAATAAGCTTTAAAACTTCAATCTGTTACTAATATGCTACACAAACCTAGTAAAATTGAAATGTCCCGAGTAGCTTGCCACTACTGCTGACAAGGGAAAAGGACATTATTTATAGAGTCAGCATGGCAATCGCCTGCATGAATTTAGTCAGAAAGGCTAGCAGCAAGCCATTATAACTCAGTTGCTTCAAAATTTCAGAGGGTTTTTAAATTGCATATTCTATCTTGAAATAAGTAGCACCAACGTTGTTTACCAGAACATGCTTCGTGTCTTCTCTGGAATTAATGATTTCACTCTATTAAAAACACAGCTCACTGGTGCTTCAACTTTAGAGCTAACAAGAGTACAGTTGGCCTTTGATAATATTTTTTTATCCTCTCGTTTTATAGAATCCAGTGCAATTCTTTACATTTCTCAAATTTTCACTACATCTTCATTGTGCTTTTAACAGGTTGCAGTATTTTACAGAGCCAGTCCCCGACATAAATTGAAAATTATAAAGGTATGTCTTACTAGAGGCTCAAATGCTGAACTGTTGCTATGGGTACTGTTTGTGGTGCCTTTACTTAAATTATAACGTGCTACAGTGTGTCAAGATGAAACCAGAAATGCATTTGGTTTGAAAGTGAAGTGTATTTGAAAATATTACCTAGAAAAATGCGTAGTGTCCACAAGGGATAGGCAGCTGCTGGTAGGCAACATGATGCTTTCTTCTATGTAGGGAGCTGGGGGTGATTGAGATTGTGTGTCATGTTGCAGTTGAATTGACTAGGAAATTGGAAGAGCCATATTTCTGATACTTCTCAGAACAGGATAAAAGGGCATGAATATCAAGTCGTGTCTGAGGTAATGCTTCCATTCAGAAGATAACAAAAGAAGGTAGCAGAGAGGGACATACTCAGCATAACAAATGGAATAAGCAGAACAGCAACAATAAGGAAACGGAAGTAAAACATTGAGACAGTTGGAATATATTGAGAATTGTAAGAGGGTGATAATGTTAAAATGTAAATACGGTATCTTCTTTCTCTAGAGTTTTTTACTTTCTCTTAAAGGCAGATTTTATATACCCTAGCTTTAAAATTCAGGCTATCTGAATATATGAACTGAAGTTTAACCTAAAATGTTGTATAAAAATACATTAAAATACAGACAGCTGCATTTTTCTTTTTAGTATTTTATAGTGGAATTAGAAGAAATTGGAGGGGGGGCGTGTTGGGGCAGGGTGATAACACCAACCTTGTATCTAGAATAATTTTATAGGATGGGTTATTTCAATCCCTGATATAAGCTCTTTTCCCTTTCTTTTCTTTAGTCCCTGCAAAATAATGGTGCAGTAGTAGCTATGACAGGAGATGGAGTGAATGATGCTGTTGCTCTGAAGGCTGCAGATATTGGTGTAGCAATGGGACAAACTGGAACAGATGTTTGTAAAGAGGCAGCAGATATGATCCTCGTGGATGATGATTTTCAGACAATAATGTAGGTGGCATTTTTGTACATACCTTGTGCTATATAGTTTTAATGAGATGTTGCCTGGGTTAAAACCAAAAGAAATTCCCTGAACTTGTAAGTGTAGCAGCTTTTAATGAGTTCTCAGCTAAGACAGGAGAATCATCTTTATGGTGATTACCTGTATTATAGTCTTTTAAAAAAGAGTTGGGAAGATAATAGTACAAGGGACAACTAAGCATTTCTGTCTTTTTTATGTGTGTTAATATAAGAATGTATTTACATATTTAGACTTTTGCTACTTTGGTATTGTACATAGGTCAGATGTAAGTAACAAAGGGCGTTGTGCATGTATGTGCTATAAAAACTAACCTGTATTTCTGCTTATCCAGGTAGAATTATGGTAGTAGTATATTTGGAAACATAGGTGAAATTGTGAGTCAGTTAGCTGTCAATAGGATTTATCTTCATTTAATTTCTTGCTTCAGAAGCATAAATCTTATGTAAAAATGAGAGAGAGCATTCCTCTCAATTTAAAAATTTTACACAGTGCTATGTTTGTTTTCAAGAATTTAAATGTGGTGTTTCAGAAAAGGAAAGGAATATAAGCTATTTAAATATCACAGGTGAAAGTAAGTTACCAACTTCTGGTAACCAGCTATTTGTTACTTGTTCGTTTTCTTCTTTGGTGTACTTCAAAGAGAGCATAGCTAAACTTATCTTATTTTGAATTTAATCCATCTGACTTTTGAAGGTAGTGGTTGTTGGTAGAGCTGGACTGCTGTCTAGTGAGATAGCCTTCATTTCGAAATTATGCATCAATCTCAGAACACTTCAGTTTGTCTGAAAGTATGATGCTTAACCCTTGGGAAGAAGTGAAATGTAGAAGTACAATATAAGAAAATCTACCTAGGCAGCAGTATGTCAGAGTTAATTACAAAAGGAATGCTGATTAATTGTTGTTCTTGGCTATTGGGGGAATGGAAGAAAGAAATCGGTTTTATTTGCAGCAGAGTAGACTTGATTTAGGCATTAGAAAACACCGCTGTAATTGTGATAATGTGATAGGCAAGTTGTAACATGTGCTAGAGGTGGAGAAGACAGTCTATACGTATTTCATTCTGGTGCAGTTAAGAATACATGGTCTTTTAAAGTCATGCTATGTTTCTGTGGTTTTGTAAAAGTGTGTGTGTTTTTGGTTTTTTTTTTTTTTAATTATCTAACTTGAATTGGACGGTCTCATCAAGGATGATGGTGAATCTTGAACAAGGAAGAGATTTTGATATTGACATTTCATTATGAAAGTTAAGTTAAGCAGCTGGAAAAATAACTATAGTGATTAATCTCACAGTCAGGTTGAAAAACAATGACTGCCAAAGTTATAAGAACCTCAACTCCATTTGTTTCTTGACATTTGTATTGCTGCTTAAAGTAATAGCGGTTTTGGTTTGTTTTAAGCTTTTTTGGCAGTAGTCTCATTTGTCTAGTGATGTTATGTTTGTTTTTAATTGCAGGTCTGCAATTGAAGAGGGTAAAGGAATTTATAATAACATAAAAAATTTTGTTAGATTTCAGCTGAGCACGTAAGTTTGAAAAGTTGACAATATTGGAAGGTTCTAACTACATTGTGAATGAATTAAAGCATCATGAAGCAGATGCTGCATAAATTTATGTAAACATTGTAAATTTCACATAGGATGCTGATATGCTATGCTTTTGAACTTTCAGTATTTGGTGGCTTGTTTCATTTTTAAAGAACCAGAAAATAGTGCAATAAACAGACATTAACTTTGTCACAGTTCTTCCTGTTAAGATGTGAAAAGTCCGTAACTGAGAGGATGGAGAGAAACAGCATAGCTACATTTGGGTCCTTGTTTAAAGGAGAAGTTAGTAGTCATTCCCTCCTTAACCAGAACATGTATATCAAATGGAGGGAAACGGGAGGTTAGTTTCTCTGTAATCCATATACTGGTTTGTATTTCAGCTAGCTCTCTGAAGCTGACTTCCTTTTCTTGCATATAGGGATCCCTATGCTGACTATATCATGTGTACATAAGACAAGACAAGAGTTCATTAAGCCTTAGTTTCAAAAATTTTGTGAGTTTATCTTCTTGAATCTGGATTCAGGAGCATGGTTTTCCTCTTTGCCACGTTGTTTGTGTACATTTTTGAAGCCTTCATGGCATTTGAGAGTGGCTGAATAAAGTTGCAGAAATTACAAAAAAAACCCCCACGAACACAAAAAAAACCCCACAAATGCCAAATACCCCCCAAAAGCCAAAAAAATTCCCACCAAAAACCCCCAGCACAACAAAACCCAGAAAACACCAACCTCTTAAAACTTGCATAAAAATTGTAGGAAGTGTCATATACTTTCAGTCTTGACTAATGTCCTGCATTAGTAGATGACTAGGAATCTGCTTCTGAAAAATAACTAAGCATAGCTATTCTAGGAAAGTGCTTGCCTGTTAGCCTTGGGAATGGTAGCCTCAGGTTTTTGATGAATGAGTTACCTGTTTTTTTTTTTTCCTGTCCCTCTTTGCAGGGAGAGCATAATACGGTTCAGTAGAGTGCTAAATTCAGAATTATTATAAGCTTTGCTCTCTTCTCGTTGGTTATGAAACCACTTAATCTTTCATTGAAAGCAATTAGTGCATACTTGCTTAGAGAGGTTTCTAATGCCAAGCTTGCAACCAGCTAATCTGTTTTCAGTCTTTTGCTTAGCCTTCTCATCTTGCTATTAATGAGGGGTGGTGTAGGTATTTTTAGGGAGCTTGGGTAGTACCTTGCCTTGACTGATTAGTCAAACTAGTGACAGGTGCACAGAGCAGTTATGTTTACATCCAAAGTGTAAAAGCAGTTTGTTTTTCAAAACCATGTTTAGAAGTTCCGCTTCTGGCACAATAAAAGCATAGGACCCAGTTCCCCAGTAAAAAATCAATTAGGTAAAGGTGAGTGATGACTGAAACATTGTCTTAAAGTTTGGGAGGTTTTTAAGATGCAAATTTGCTGTCTTTTTATTGCCAAAACAATGCTGTTTTAAATATGGACTCTGTCAAGATGAGTATTCTAAATGAATTCATGCTCTACCTTTAAAGTTAGGCTTACGTCAGTCATGATTCACACTGTCAAAACCTGTATGTACTCTTAAACAGTTAAGTGTTGATTACAAAGCAGTTATCAGTGCATCTTCAGAAATATTCCATGCTGACAGTTATAAAAATGGATTCTTTCAACAGGAGTATAGCAGCACTGACTTTAATCTCATTGGCTACATTAATGAACTTTCCTAATCCTCTCAATGCCATGCAGATCTTATGGATCAATATTATTATGGATGGACCTCCAGCTCAAAGGTAAGCAATCACTTTAAATTCCGTTAGAGGTCTGTAGTCCTTTTATTTCAGCAAGGAAAATGGTTGCCCATAAAGGAAACTCTGTGGAGTGTTAAACTTCAGTGAAATGTTTCTGAAGGAACAAACTTTTTCTTTGAATTACAGTGTTTGCCGTATAGTTCTATGTTCATTCCTTTTGGTTTGCTTTAGTATCTAACAGTAATTATGGGGGCAAAGTGGGTACCTAAAGATCCATGGATATGCCCATGAAACTTGCATGCAGGATTCTGGCTTCCCTCTGGGTTCTTCCTCTGACCCTCTTCACTGTAGATAGATGGTGGAGGGAGAGATGGAAAGGAACTACCAGTAAATTCCTTAGCTGGTTGATCATGGCAACAGAAATGGGAAACATAATTAATATTGCAGCTTACTTTAAAATTAACATCTGGTAATTTTAATACTGTCTGATATCATGTATTTATGGACTCTTAAACTGCAGTATTAGAATATTGCCTGTTACTAATACATATAACTCTCAGTTTTCTGAAAGTGAAAATATCATGTGCTTATTTGAATGAGATGATTCTTAGGCTGTAGAGAGAAGATTGAAATCTTTCTTTCAACTCAGAAAATCTAGTCCTGAAGTTAGCAGCAGTGAATTATTTTTATGATGATAAAAATCTAAGATGTTCTTTTAATTGTAAGTCTTGGGGTGGAGCCTGTGGATAAAGATGTTATTCAGAAGCCTCCAAGAAATTTGAAGGACAGCATTCTAACCAAAAACCTGATTGTTAAAATACTGGTTTCATCAATAATTATCGTGTGCGGAACACTCTTTGTCTTCTGGAGAGAGGTATGACAAAAGTACAAAACTTAAAGCGGTAACAAACTAAGTTAAAAGAAGTCTTTTTTTATACCAGCAGTTGGAATTCAGAATTTGTATGAACTTAGTTGCAAGTTTTGTCCATGCTTATTTAATAATCTATGCAGCTAGCAGATTAGAGGGGAAGATTTTCAAAGTAGTTGTTGAAATGAGGAATACAGTTTTATTCCCCAAGCTCTATTTTAACACAGACTTTTCCAGGTCCCAAGTCTACTTGGGAAGCCTTGGCCCATAGAAAGTAATTGTACAAATCTTCTAGCCAGACTATTACGAAACAGCCATTTGACTTTCTTTTCTCAGTAGAGAAAAATGTTGTTTGAACTTTCAGTAGTGCATCATAGAATTCTTGGTATTCCATGTGTTTGCATAAATGTTTGTTGAGAGGCTTCATTTAATCACAGCTTGGAATTACAAATTGTTGTAAGTTACAGGTGCATAATTTTTGCTGTATGATTTATTAAATCAGCTTGGGGCAAACAAGTTGCTTTTGCTTTCATGTATTAGCTAGTAGAGCTTGAATTACTGCAATAACTTTGTTTAGTTGTGGAGGGTTTAAAGCATGCTAAAGCCATTTCATTTTCTTGTGTTGGCAGTTAAGAGACAATGTAATAACGCCTCGAGATACAACCATGACTTTCACCTGTTTTGTATTTTTTGATATGTTCAATGCTTTGAGTTCTAGATCTCAGGTAAGTGATTCATATTGTCTGTTTACACAGTATTTACACAATAAGCAGAATTTTCTTTGAGGGAGGATCTTGCTGTGTTTGTTTCAAATGTTTTCCTGCAGATTTACTTCACATCTGCTATTAAGCTTCAGTTTCACATATTCACTAGGTAGGATTTCTTAAATTACAGATAAATATTAGCTTCCTTAATTTGTTTACGTGATGTAGAGCTGGTAGTAATGCTTCTGTCCTGACAGGTGCAAGGAAATTTTTATTAAAAGCTGAAGTGTGATGGTCCTTTATATTGCTGCGTACACTTAATTGTTTGGTTTTTTTCCCCTGAAAATCCTGTCAGTTCAATGTCCTTGCCAGAACCTGAAATTTTTTGAAGACCTTAACTTCTTTATTTTGTAACCCTAAACCCATAATCCAAGAAAAATTTCTTAAACTGTTCTTCCTGTCTGTATTTTTGTTTTAAGGAAACAAGTCTGAAATTTTGTGCTAGTTGGACAGAAGTACATTGCTAGCATACATTACTACATTTACTCTAATTTGCAGTCTATTTTCTGATGTGAATTGTCAGGGTCCACAAAAACACTTCCTTCTAGTGTAGAGGGCACCTTCTAATGCACTGTACTTGCAGAAAAGTGAGCTCAATATACAAGTCATTGACTATGAAGACAAGATTTGTACTCTGTTTACCAGAGAGAAAATGCAATTAGCCTGTTCAAGAACTTGTTCTGGATTATCTAAAAGGTCAACAATAATTTTCTACATTTTTCTAAAAGTCTGGATGAAAGGAAATTGTAGTTAGGAATTACTTTCTTGTCTAGATAATTAAGATTACTTGTACAGTGTAATGTGTTATTTATTTTCCAGGCAAAATCTGTATTTGAGATTGGACTTTGCAGTAACAAAATGTTCTGCTATGCCGTCCTGGGATCTATAATGGGGCAGTTATTGGTCATTTACTTTCCTCCACTTCAGAAGGTTTTCCAAACAGAGAGCCTGAGTGTCCTGGGTAAGGAACACTTCCCTTTTCAAAATCGTACATTAAGGATTAATTTGTAAATGCTTTAGCTGATGGTTCTGTAAGAGCACTTTCTGGTTGTTTGCGGAATACAAAGCCTGCTAAAATCCTTTTAGATGTTTTGTTTGGGAACTATTATTTAAATGCATATGGTACACAACTGATCAGTGCATTCTTAAATTTCTTCGGTGCTTATGTATATTAGGTTATTTAACAAATTTTGATGTAGGCAAAAACGAAGCATAGAGTTTACTGAAGCTTTTTAAGCACTGTTAGTCTTGCTATTTAGCAAGTTTTCTCTCTAAATATAAACCCTTTATTTAGAAATCTTGATCCTTTATTAAATCAGCTGCATTGTCGTAGGATAAATAGGCATAAGGATTTTAAGAAGCTATAGGTACATAACGCTGTTGGCCTCATTAAGACTTACGTTTATTACTTCTGCAGTTTTCTGGAGTTAAATGATTGTCTTGAAATACATGTTTTTACATAATTCTTTTTATTGTAGTGTCATTTCTGATGACATTATTTTTTCAGTATGAAGTTAATTATGTTGCTTAGTGTTTTTTTGTTTTCATAGGCATTGTTAAAAATAGTGTTATGAAATACTTTAAAAGTTTGAAATATCATGCCTGTACTTATGATTTGTGCATAAACTATGCATGTTAACCTTCTGGTCCTGCAAAAATTGATTCTTGCTTCATTTCTCCTGAACTTACCCAATGATTAGGAGACAATTACAAAGTCTTTAAGTCTTGTTCTTTCATAAGTCTGCCTTCAGCCTTAAACAGCAAATTTAAAAAAGGCTAATTTATCTTTTTGCAGATTTACTGTTTCTTCTGGGACTCACTTCCTCTGTGTGCATAGTGACTGAGATTATAAAGAAGTTTGAAAGAAGCAAGGAAAAGATCCAGAAGCGTGGAAGTTCTTCTTCATCAACTTCGTCTTTTCTTGATGTATGATGCATATTGCATTCTTTTGTTTGCAAACTTAGGGATTGCTGTCTAAAGATGTAAGAGAAAGCAAAACAATATTTGGAGGATAAAGAAATCCTGAGGGCTTTTGACAAGTCCTTTGTTTCACTGGCTAATGATGAACATTCATGTTTCAAGACTGTTTAGAATTTAACTTCCAGCTGTGGGAGTAACAAATGAAATTATGCAACTTTGGTAACATTTTTCTTCAAACACAAATTTACTTTTGAGATTGAATGGGATTTTGTGTGTGGGGGGGTTAATTTAAAGAAAGATCTAAGCCCAAGTCCCATTTTCTGCACTTAAAAGATATAACTGTGTAAAATCCTTCTCTTAGATATAAATATTTTAGTTTGTTTTTATTTAAAACATTGTACTATTTTACTTTTATGGTGGTGGGACTTTGCTACTAATACAAGGATAAAAAAATATTTCGGAGGCATTCCACTGGGTTTAGAGTCTGTCACAAGAGTGCCATATTCTAGCTGCTGTATTTATTTACTTTATCCTGCAATGTGTAAGCGGCTCAAGTACCTTGTGCTACAGTTTTTTTTGTATCCCCGAGGTTTTTTGGTTGTGGTTTTTTTTTTTTTTTGCACAGGATGTGACCACACTTGGATCACTGTTTTTCTTTTCTTTTTCTGTGATTGAAAAGCCTATACTGCAATTTGAAGTAAATGTTTGCTTTTCTTAAAAATGTGTTGTCTCTTTGTTTTAAAAGAAACTGGCATTTACACCAGATTAGCATGCTTGTTTTCATATGATTTAGATATAAGCTTTGTTTCATGTCTTGTTCCATATTTAGTTTAGCTTATGACTGTTAGATCACTTGAGTGATTATAAGACAGTACTGTTATTGAAATTTTGTAGTGTTTTGAATTAGAAAATGAATGCACTAATCCTCACTCTAATGGCAAAAAAACACCCCCCTTTTTCAAAGAAGCTTGGTTTTCCTTCCTCTTCCTTCTTCCACCCTGATCATAAAAATAAACTTTTTACTGGTAGTGTAACTTAAAACTTTAATCTACAGAATGACTTTTTGTGGCTAGAAAAGCATTATAATAGATCCGTGTATTGATCTGCTAAAAGTATTTTTAATATATGATAATGTCTGAATACTCTTAATATTCACTAACTGGAAACAGTGTTCTTCCTCAAAATAGACTTGCAGCTGTTGTTATCAGTGTCTTCTCATCAGAGTAGGACTCATCATCCCTTTAGGAAATGCAAGGAACAATCACCTAGGGAATCTTGAAAAGAGGATGTCTTGAGATCTGTAGGGGGAGTGGGAGGCATAATGGTGTCTCTTTTGCTTGAAAGCATGTGGATACACATTCTTTTCACACTAGCCTGAAAGTGTAGCATTGGTGTTGGCTCTGGGCCATGCTGTCACAACAGTTGTCCTGTTGGTTAATGAGGAATTGTTGTAAACAGGCACTGGGATCTTTCTGCACTTCCTTTGTGGCTTGCCCCACATGCCATGCTCAAAATCTGGCGAGTTCAAGGCAGTTTGGAAAGTGCTGTATGAATTTCTCTGCTAAGAGGTTATTTTAATTTTTCTCTTCGTTTTTCCTTCTGGAGACTCCCAGACTTAGTCAGGAAGTGGAGCTGCAGACGGGACATGAGTGCGCCATTGAGTCTGCTTTACACATGCAATTCATTCATTGCTCTGGCTGACCCTGGGCCTGCTCAATATGCACATATTACCTGGACTGCCAGTGTCCTGGAGATGTCATTGTGTAAAGGCAAAGACTGCAGCATACGGCCCTCATCTCTTCCTGCAGGATGTTTTGTGAACCACTGAGCTGGTAGGGCCTGAACAAGATGACTTCTTACACAAATGCTTTCTTCTTCAAGCAAGTTTCTTATTTCCAGCAGTTCTGCCTTTCGGAAGTTGAACAGATTTGATAGTGTTCCTTCTGGTTGAACTATTACCATCTTTGGCAAGTGGGGCTGTAGTTGGTCAGTATTGTTGTAGTGTGTTCAGTATTTCAATACAATTTCAGAATACTTATTAATAAACCCCTTAGTATTGTTCAGTGAAGACAGGTAGTAAAAACTGACAATGCATGCTGATGAAGAATCCCTTGAATGAACTTGGGTTTTGAGAAAGTACAGCGACTATACCTTTCACGTAGTGAGTCTTAACTTGTTGATATTCTTCCATGGGATTTGACTGCTTTGTGCTCTGCACTTGGTCTTGGAGTCCCAGAAATCCAGGTTAAGTACAGAAGTGCAGACAAACGCCGATTTGTCATCTTAGCTTGGAAGTGTTATTGGCCTAGTGTTTAAACAAATTTTATGAAGTACCCCTTTCCCAGCAGAAGTCTCACTTTCTGTATAAGGTACATCAGTCTAGACAAGAAATAAAATTTCAGTCTCTTATTAAGAACAATTTTGCCTTCTTGCAGAGTGAACTTAATTGAATGCAATTCACTTTAAATATGCCAAACTAAGTTTTGCTGTGTTTTCCAATGGAAGATGAAGCAATAACAAGTAATTAATCTAGCTCAATCTCATTTATAAAAAATGCTTGGACTGAATTCCATTGCCATTTTTTTTTTGGCTCCACTCTTGATCATGACCACCTAACAGCAAGTTTGAGAGATTTTTCTCCAGAGCAATTGAATCAATAGTGGGATCTTTCCACAAAAATTAGAGGCATTTCATGTGGGGTGAAAATAGACAGCAACCAAGGAATTCAGTTGCTCTTACTAAAGCATGGAATAAAGAACTTTTCAGTTTTAATAAGTAAAGGCCCTTTATTTTTTATTTTTCCTACAAAGAAGATTGAAAACCTGTAATGACTCAAAAAGGAAAACTGGAACACTTGATTTAAATTCTGTAACCCTAGTAACAGTAATTATTTTCTTCAGCATACAGGACTGGTGTTTGCAATGAGGTGTATTTCATTTTATCAGCAACAAAGAACAGCTGCATTCTGCATTGAGAACACATTTCCAGTAGAGTAATTATTCATTGAGTCAGTGCTCCCAAAGGTATTCTCAAAATGCCATGTGATCATAGCAGCATTTTTATCTGAAAGTGGAATATTTGAGTTTATCCCAGTCTTCTGAACTATCTAATTGAAGATACTGCTTCTCAGCAAGTCTCAAGAATTTCTGTTCTCCAGCAGTTTTCCAATACGGGATTCAGAGTAAAGATCTCTCTTGTCACAGCACTAACAAAGTGGAATCAAACATGCTTGTATTTTTATATTTCAGACTTACGTTAAATGTGACTATTCCTGATGATTAAAAACCATAAGGAAATACAAGCTTGGTAAAACGAAACGTGTGATCGTAATGGATCAGAGGATGATTTTGATGATTAAGGATTTTAGTTATTCAAGAACTTTAAATGTAATCCCTTTCAACTTAAAGTCACCCGATGGAAATGTGACTTCGCAGACTGCTTCAAATTGAAGTCTATTTAGAAATGGGTTGTAAAGTTCTAGTAACTTGCTGTCAAGTTGAGCATAGGTGCCATCTGCTGGTAGTTTAATAAGTAGCAATTTTGTAATGGAAGACTATATCAAAAATAGTCTAATTAATTTAATAGACATTATAAATCTACTCTTTTCTCATTGAATATATTATGGTGGTATTGAGACTCTGCTGTATGATATCTGAGACCCTTCCTGTAAGTCACAAGATCTAGTGAGTTACTTCCATGTGGACACCTGTTAGATGGGGGACATAACCAGGAGTGAAAACTGAGCACATGATGATGCAGGAATCAGGCTTGAACTCTGGTAAGTAATGGGCAAAACTTTAATGACTATAGGTGGAAATTATTATTTTCCTGAATGTAAGAAAAGGTATATGGATTCTTGAGGAGAAAAACCACAAATGTAGTAATTAGATTTCACATGGGGAAGACACCAGAAAAACAACAGTTTTGTAAGAAAGAAAAGCATTTATGTCAATTGACTAATTTTGCTGGAAGGTTAGCTAATACAAAGCACTGAGAAATACTGATGATGTAGGATGTTTTAAAATATAAATTGTTTTTCAGTATTACCGTGTACTTAGTGTACATCGGGGCAAGTTAAACAGGTCTGTTAATTTTATAGCCATGAGAGAAAGGAGGTGAACTCGAATGACAACAGTTTGTTAATGGCAGAAGAGCATACAAAATTACTCTGAATTAGCAAACCTGCTGAAACTCACTACCATGTGATAGCTTTGTGTATTACATATCAAAGGGGGGGGAGAATAGAAGCTGAAGTTTCTCCATGAGTATAGTTCAGTACCTATAATACTGCAAGCAGAACTTACTCAGTTGTCACCGAGTAAACCTAGCTCTCCCTGAAAGTACAAATGCTCTACCTGTGAAGACTGATTTAACAATATTTTTACACTTGTCAATTTCCATTTTAATCTGATCAGTAAGACTGCAATCACTGTTCCTCAAACACAAACTTAAAAGTGGGATTTTTTGGAAGTTAGAAGTGTTCAAGGAGATGGAGGGATAGCCAACTATAAACATTCAGGAAAAGAGTTCCTCTAAAATAGTCCAGCTCTCAAGCAGTCCAGCGCTGAACAACTTTGCTCATTTTCAGTTAGACTGATACCTTCAAAGAAAAACAAAACACCACAACTTTTATAAAGCAACTTTATAAGAGTGTTAGTTACAAAAAAAGTAAATACAAAAATTCCCTGAAGCAAGAATTGATGATAAAGATTGAATCAGGAACTTGTGTGAAAACAGCTGAGAAAATTCCAATAGTCGCATATTTTAACACAATTTCTTCCATCTGCATGGCATTAAAAATTTTTTCAGGAATAACACTTTCAGTCATCCACTCCAAGCGATGCAAACCTATTAACATTGCATAAATACTGAGTTTCTGGTACAGCACATCTGATGGCCTTTTTTTTCTTACTAGATGCTTTCTTCTTTTTGCAGAACTCTGATTTAGTCTTGGTAATCTCCTGAAAGAAGTCTGGAGATACAGTTGACTCCACCGTACTTAACAAAACCTGATAAAGCTGAGTCATTTTTGGAGATGAACTAAACAGATTTTCCACTGAAGGTGTTGATTTAAGCTCTTGATGCAGTCTGTGCACAAGGGTCCCGTTGTAAAGCCTGCTCAAAGGAAGGAGAGAATGGTCATTTAGCAGGTGCAGGTCATCCTGCACCTCAGCAGGACAGGTACAGAAACATGCTGCTTAGTGGAAAAACAGATCTTAACTAGATACAGGATCCAACAGTGGGCTCCTGAGGGATACCTATTCTACTCAGTATTTTTCTCCTATCTTTAAAGAAGGGAGTTCAAATGTAGTAAAATTGGCCAAAGGAGTTTGACACAGAAAATAAAACAACGTGAACACATTTCATCAGGGGCTTGTGTGGAAAGCAGATCTCTGAAACACCCTTACCTAGTTAGGTCTGGCTCACAGAGAGGAGTGCAGAGTAGCTGGTTGAGATACAATCCCATCTGAAGACAGCACTGCCACTGGCAAAAACTGTGTGCAGCATCTAAATCAAAGCCTGTATTTTGCAATTTCTTCTCCTTCCATTTTAGAAATTCATTATATGCAATACTGTCACCTTCAGCACGTACGACTGTGGGATCTAGGTTATAAATAAAAAATGACATGCAAATAAATGTTCTGCTGTGAACAGCATGAAAGGTATCTGCAATGTATAGAGTCTTCAAACCTCTAGTTCTATTTCAGGAAGCATTAGTAATGTTTTAAAGTGTCTCAAACTGAACTTTAAGACATAAAATTGAGTAAAAATTCAAGTATCAATATCCATGAGGATCTAGAATTTTGAAATGAGGAATTCTATTTGCTAGGTAATTTGCTATGCTGTTCTGTAAGTGGATAAATTCCAAACAAGATTTCCATCTCACTCCCACCCACTTGGGATGCAGGTGGCAACCACATCAGTCCAGTTTATAGAAACTGGAACCTAAAGAAACTGCATAGCCCTGGCACGTGTAATCTTGCCATCAAATGAAGGACTCCTAGAGGAAATGCCATCATAACTCTAATAGGTATAAATATTACTGAAACAATTTCTGTGATAATTTAGTACTTTCAAATTCTCTCAATGCACAGTGCCTGTGTAACTCAGGATTTTTAAGTACAGATGATTTTAGAAAATCTCATGAGAAAAAAAAAATTACCGGAAGGCATCAATAGTAGTGATTCTATTTTGATGCATGAGTATGTTAAGCTTATCTTTTGTAACTTTTATATCTAAATTGATCTTTTAATCCTAAAGAAAGCATTTATAAATGCAAATTAATGTTTTACAAGATGGCAAAGCACTGTTTTACATATATAAAATGTTAAACTGATGGCTAGCACTGTTTCTCTGCTCTGTATTGATGCAAAGAACGTGACACCTCAGGATGTACTGTAAATCAATGCTGATTCATCTGAATTTGGATAACTCACCATAAATTAGGAAAAATTAATTATGGTATAGATTTTCATAGTAGCTGAACATCTAAAATTGTATTCTTTGGAGACATACCTGGATCGTTTGTTATCCTGTGCAGTTCTCCAGACACTATCATCAGAAGTAAAGCCTTTAATTGATGCAACTTAACTTTTGGTTCTGAACAACATATCCAGTAACACGTTACAGCAACAGGAAGTTGTAAGTGACTGGGGATAGATTCTAGGAAACTCATTTTCACTCCTAGAGTCTTCAGCAAAAGCATCTGGCGGCATGACATGGGCACCTGAAAAGAAATTAAAAAATTGGAGTGGAAAAATAAAGGTAAGAGACTTTATTTGCTGTGAGCAATTTCCAAATAAGCTTGTGTTTAAAGTAGCTAGTATTTCATGTTTTTGATAAAAAATTATTTAAGTTTCATAGATATTTTTAACAGGAAATATTTTTTAAATACTACTTAAGCTTTAAAAACTACACAGTTAAATGTTAGGTAGAAGGATAAAAGTCATTTTTTACAATTGCCTGAGGTTAGATTTTAAGAGGTTTCAGAGTCGTCTTCAAATCAGGTGACTGAATTTGAACTCCTATGTAAAAGTTGGCTTGCTTGGAAAACCTTGTAACCATAATGCATTAAAATTACTTTGGTGTATATATGTGTGTGTGTGTGTATACACACACATATATATACATATATATACACACATATAAAATATATTAAAAAAAATATTAAAAACTTCATTTTGTGCCTCTTAGAAGTTAGCCTTGCTTTGTGAGATGTAATGGCGATGTCTGTTCTTGATATGTTGAAAACACGCTTAACTGTAATCACAATGAAATATTAAGTGTGAAGCATGCATTTTTCACCTGTAACGTATTAATTCCTAGCACGTGTTCCCTCTTTGTTGTGCTATTTAACTTCTAAAAAGTGGTGTTATAAACTTTGTCCATAACTTCATGCATGCAGCAGAATCGCAGCAGGCTGTTCAATTGTAATTAGAGTGCTTTGTGAACCTTGATTAGGATGTTTTTGCCTATTCTTAGGGAGACATCCCCACAGTAGAAGACAAACTGAAATCAGTTTTGCCCAGAGCACTTTAAATGCAGAATAACTTTTCTTCTTCTAACCTTCTGTTGAATTGATAATTCCTTTGTATTTAGCAAGGAGAGTTGTTGTAATAGCAGAAGCTCAAATTCATTAAACAAACAGCGTACATACCAAGACCAAATTAAGGTGTCATTAATGTTTCTTAAAATCCCCGAACATGATTTTTCAAACTCTTAAGTGTTTGTATGTTGCTCCTGTAAAAGGCCTGTAACAACAACCTGTGTAAAATAACCTGTACATAGGCCTTTCGATCCACAGCTATCTGTAGCATTTAATGCTCGTAGGAGTGAGAGACTTGGTTCTTATATGAAATAGCTACCAGCAAGTGATAAAAACCTATACCACAGCCCACACGCAGAGATGTGTTAACAGTTGATCTGAATGCCAGAATGGATAGAGCACGTGGGTTAAATATGAAGCATTAGAAGACACAGATTGTATTTCCAGATGTTTCAGAAATTGCTGCATACAAAACTTCAATTATGCAACTCTGGGAATGGGAGATTACTTTCCATTCACAGCAAGTTACACTCTTAATCATTAGAATTTAAATATACAGAATTGCTAATGGTGACTGGGACTAACCTAGCACAACTTTCCTTTGATTAAAAGCTGTTTTTCAGGTGCCGTTCTGTCTGGCAAGTAGCAGGGGTCCACGTTAGCAGGACGCATACTTGCGGCAGGTAAAACTGCTGGGCAGCTGCAAGATTCATACATGACACAATGGTGATTTTTAGTAAAAAAGCATGGGTCAGATTTTGTTTCAGAACATTGCTCTGACACATCTATAGCTTGATCAAATATAAATTAAGTTTTATACTGTTAAATTGCACTTTTCTAAATTTCATGAAACTGAGTTCCTTCCTATAATTATAAAAGCAAGTATTAATGTAACAGAATACATAGGATGAAAGAAGGCCTTACAGTGGAAAATTTAGGCAGTGCTACATATACACACAACCAAGTTTTCATACAATTTCTCTTGGTACACTTGGGGGGGGGGGTCAGGAAGGGAAGTAGATAAAGGCAATCTGTGTAGCTTCTCAAGATCACAGGCCCAGCTCAGAGCCCTGTAGGGACCTCTGTATTAAGGAGTTACTTACTGAGGTGGCTTAGTTCAGGCGCCACATTTAGCAACAGGTTGTCAAACATGAGTCCCAACTATTTTTTGTCACTCGTGAAACACTGTTAACTGTGATCCGTTGTGACAACCATTTACCTTCATTAACTTGTCCAAAGGAAAATGATCATCACAAAAATCTGTGGGTAGGCTTGCTGCTTGAACAAATGTTTTTTTAAGTGTCTTTTGGAGTCTGTCAAATTCACATACAACTGGCAGCTCGTTGGTCTGCTTCCCTGGAGAAGCAGCTTCAGCATTTTGAGATACTTTCAGAAGCAGTCCATAGATAACTTGTCGAATGGGCAAAGCTGTGCTATGCGCACTAGGTCTCTGCATGTTCTCCACCTGAACATGGAGGAAGGTACTTCTTAGTATCAGGGCATCGCTGATGAATGGGGCCAGCTTACCTTTTGCCAAAGCATCTAGCACCCACTGCGGTAAGTCTGCTTTCCTGGCTGCCTCGCATTCGTACTTTCCATTCTGAAAAAAGTCCTCAAGATTGACGTCAGACGGAGTATAATCCTCCATGGAAGCGCACAGAAGCTCCCTGATTTCTTCTCTCTGGTGTTTCTTGAGGCATTGCAGCACGCTGTCGACAGCCTCGGTGGGCTCGGCGAACTGCGCCAGCCAGCGCAGGAGCCCCTGGAGGCGGGCGTGCTTCCCTCGCTTCCCCGCCCCGCAGCCCCTCGGCAAGCGCACCGTGCTGAAGAACACCTCCAGAGCTGCCAGGTCGACGTAGTCGTTCCCGCTCATGACGGCGAAGAGAGGGAGCAGGCTTCTGTTCAGGCGGCTGAAGTGCCTGCAGAACTTCTCCACGAAAAAGCAGCGGGCGGGAACGTAGCAGCCCTGCGCCCCCTCCGCCGCGCAGAGGCTCTGCCACTGGAAGTGGCTCAGCGGGCAGTAGCCGCCCGCCAGGTCGAAGACGCAGAAATCGCTGTCGAGGGAGAGGACGGGGCAGCCCCAGCGGTTAGCCAGGCCGGCGATCTCCCGGTCGGCCTCGGCGAAGCACTGGACGAAGGGCACGCCGAGCCGGCCCAGCGCCTGCACGAAGGCCTCGCGGGTCAGCAGCGGCACCAGGCAGCCGCCGTCGCCGCGGGAGAGGCCGTGGGCCGCCCGCAGCCGCTCGGCGGCGCGGCCCCGCAGCGTGGGCAGCTTCCTGTCGTCGGCGCCGCGCCCGCCGTCCAGCACCACGAAGGGGGGCGACGCGGCAGGCCCGCAGGCTGCCGAAAAAGTCGCCCACCGCCGCCGCGAAGGGGCCGTAGTCGCCGCCGCGGCGGAAGTCGAGGGCGGAGGCGAAGCACAGCCGGTGGTAGAGGCTGCTCCCGTCGATGACCAGCTTGGTGTCCCGCAGCCGCAGCTCGGTGAGGAACGCCCCGCTCTCCTCCACGAAGCCCGTCAGCCCCGGGATGCCCATGGCGGCGGCCTCCCCCGGGAACGGGCGCCACGCCGCCGGAAGCGGCGCTAGGAGTGGCAGGAGGAACCCTCCAATCAGAGCGCCTCTTCCTCTTCCCGCCCACCGGCTCTCAGGACGCGTGCGCGGCGTCTCCTAGCGACGGGGCCGCAAACAGGGGCCCGCCGGGGCCGGCGGCCTCCCCGCCCAGCCCGGTTTGGCTCCCGAGCCCGGGCGAGGTAGGAGGCTGTGGCCGCTCCCTCTTTTGCCCCGGGCTGGCAGCGCCCTGCCTCAGGCCATCCCGGAGGACCCTGAAGGCCGGTAGTCCCCGCCGTCAGGCGGCCCTGGCGGCCGTACGGGGCCGGGCGCTGGAGGGGCAGAAAGCGGTGGGGAGGTGGCGGCCGGGGGGTCCCGGGGAGCACCGCCTTCCCCGGAGGGGTGAGGCAGGGGGACCGGAGGGAGGCATGCCGCCCTCGCCCCTCTGTGTGAGGGTAGCTGGGCGGGGAAGCGGGGACGCTTCATACCTGCGCGTCTGCCCCCAGGCCCTCGGAGCGTGAATTTTGAGTCTTACACGGTCTATTGACAAGGTAATAACATCTCTGAGGTTATCCTAGGGGATGTCGGCTTCCTGAATGTGCGTCAGGGAGATATTAATTAGCCTCTTAGTCGAGTACATTTGACCTTGTTTTACCATCACCGGCAAACTCCTTTGCTACCGACGGTACTAATAAAATCTTTCTTAGTTATCGTTTCTCTGGGAGCAGTAAAAAACTGAGCTGAGATGATGTTACTTTAGACTTGGCTAGGTTTACAAAGATGTTGCAGAAAATAGGGAGCTGGGGTTGTTTAGCCTGGAGAGGAGGCTGAGGGGAGACTGTATCGCTCTCTACAGCTACCTGAAAGGAGGTTGTAGCGAGGTGGGGGTCGGTCTCTGCTTCACAGTAACAAGCGATAGGACAAGAGGAAATGGCCTCAAGTTGCACCAAGGCAAGTTTAGGTTGGATATTAGGAAAAACTTCTTCACTGAAAGGGTTGGCAGGCACTGGAACAGGCTGCCCAGGGAAGTGGTTGAGTCCCCATCCTTGGAGGTATTTAAAAGATGGGTAGATGTGGTGCTTAGGGACATGGTGTAGTGGTGGACTTGGCAGCACTAGGTTAAGGGTTGGACTCGATGATTTTGAAGGTCTCTTCCAACCAAAATGATTCAATGATTCTATAACAATGGAGCCAGTGTTCAGGAGGGTTTTTTTTTTTTTTTTAAATGAAGGAAAAAACCCAGAAATTCCTCCTTTTTATTTTCAAAAAGTTTAAAGGAGCAGGCCAGTGAAGTCACTGGCAGAAAAAAAAATCAAGGTAGTAAATACTGAGGATATTTGGAGTTTAAATATAAAAACTCTGGAATTTGTACTGCAAGGGGTGGGAGGTGGCAAATGTTGATGTAGCACAGGGATTCTTAAGGAATAAAAAGAAAACCTGATAGAATTGGAAAATGGCCTTGATTGGCAAAGCAGGGTTTATCATGGAGGCAGAAAGTGTCAGAGTACATTAGCCATTGCTAAAGAAATCTGAAGGTTATGTAAAGGAAATTAAAAACAGTATCTTAGTTACATAAGCAAAAGAAGGTCAGGGGAAGAAGTGGAGGTGCTGCATGCTTAGCATGTGTAGGTGGAACTATGAAACCCTAAACAACAATTTTGCTTTAGCTTACAACAAAAAAGAGGAAGGAGATTTAACTCTAGCCAAAGAAGGAAAAATTTAAAAAGTGATCCAGACAACGTAGTTGCATTAGTTTGGCACGAGCAGTCTTCCAGGCTCTGGAATGGGGCTTGGGGGGGGCGAGGGGGAAATTAAGAACGTAAACTGTTCACCAGAGTGTTACCAGGTAGGCTATACTGGTATTTTTGAGGAAAAGGGGTCTGGAGAGTTGATTTCTTTGAGTTATCTCTAGTTGTTCTGAACTTTAATGAAGCAATTGATGTACTGCTGCTTGGGAAGTACCTGGGAGAAGGTGGACACTAGCAAAAAATACAAGGAAGGTTTGGCTGAAGGTTTGAGTGAGGTAGGAGAGGCTGCCAGTTCATATACTTCTCGAAGAATCAGTCAGTCTTATGGTTGAGTCAGGCTCTGGAGTCTATTGACTCTTACAGGGTATTTCTTTCAAATGCAGTGGCTCAGCAATCCATCTCTTCTGTGCCATTAAAATGTGCCTGTGACACCACAATGGCAATCACTGGCCCCTGCCTTATAACTCTATCAAAGCATTTCACAAAGTTATATGATAGTTATTACTATTATTCTATATAGAGGGAAAATGAAGCATAGAAAGTAGCAGGTGAGAGGCAGGGTTGGAAATAAAGCACAACAATTAGACTTAATGGGCTACTCGATCTCAAGTGTGATATTGTGGTGTAAAGGATTGTGATATATTCCTAGGGCCCAAGTAAGTATGAAAAGTTGAAGGTAAGCAGCGTTAAGTGACTCTTCTCCAGAAGAAAGGAGAAGATAGCTCAGCAGTTTTTGTAAGTGTAGTTATTTTTAAAGGTTATGTATTTCAAAGCTATTCTATTTGGGATTTATGAAGGCATCCATAAAACAGCAACTTCGTAGGAGAACAGAATAGTAAATGAAAAATATGTAAACTTTCCAGAACTGACAATGTAATATTTTATGGAGTTCATCTTCCTGCCCTCCCCTCCCCCACACCTCAACATGATCCATTAATGCTTCTTCAGACAGATTCGGAGTTACAGAAGAAGTAATTTTCTAGCTGACATTCTTTGCTTAGCATTTGCATTTCAAATTTTTTCTCAGTGTTGCTATCTGAAAGAGAATACAGAAACAGAATCTCAGGAGTGCTTTTGTTTAAAAAACATACAGGATTTGTATCATTGTTAAGATGGCTTGTAGTAATTAAAATTTGGCTGTGTTTCATAATACAGTGACACTGCAATGTCAGGCTCTTTGGTACAGTGTGACAGCAGCTCAGCAGATGGGCATTAAAAAAGGTTCTTGCACACACACGCACACCACCCCCCGTTGTAAGATACAAATTTGTAACCTTCATTTAGGCTCTGCCTTTGTTAGGAAGTGAAGGTAGTGACTTGGAACCAGCAGTTATACAGCTTTTAAAATTAAGCAATTTGTCTTTTCTATTAAAAAACATTAAAAAAAAAAGCATTTTGATATGCTTGCATTGATGTTAAAATGCTATGGTGAACAAACCCAGTGTGGGCACGCTGCACTGCAGCTGGCAGTGCTGATAGAAAGTAGTATTAGTTGCCCTGATTGTAAGATCTTGCAACATCTTTATTTGTTCCAAAGGGTCCTCAAGCACAAATGGTGCAGGCAGCATTATATAAAGGCAAGGTAATGAAAACAATATTGTTTTATTACATGCAGTGAAACACCTACCCTTTATCATTTGGAATGAGGAAGGTTGAATAAGCAAAGTTATTCTAAACTCGTGTTCAGCTGTTGAAAACCGTAGAAACACTAGAGGTTTGCCTTTGCAGTCCCCATGTTTGCAGAATTAGGACCCCAATTAGACAAGAATTCCAAATCAAAGCTAAATTGTTAGACAGGTGGGTCAAGAAAGAATTATTACAGTGAAGGAGAAACAAAGAACTTTTGGAAGAATTGGGTTTTACTTGAAGTCTTGTAGACTTGTGGGTAGCCATGAAGTTCTAATTTGCAGAAGATGTTAGTAGTGAATCACACAGAAGGTGTGTGCCGTGAGGTCAGCACTGAAACAGATGGTGAAATCTGAGGGGCAAATGAAAGAGCAGAGAAAACAGCTTTGTAGTTATTGATGGGAGTGACCTCAGATTACGGGTGGAGATTATGCTCCAGTATATACAAAAATCATGAAGCTTGTATCCTGAAATGCAGGCATTTTTGGTGTCAGGTACCATGGTGGTATAAAGACAGGTGGTGAGGAAGAGTGCCATATCTAGGGGAACTGTCAGGTGAAATACAGGTGTAGTTGTCCTTGCAAAAAGCACTTGAACTTTTAAAAAAAATAATGTATAAGCACCTGCATTTCATTTCCCTTGTGTTATCAGTTCAGTGAATTCATTTAAGGTTGATTTAGAGGAAGGCTGACTGTGTCACATCTACATTATCTGGACTTTCTTTATCAAGTCTGCTGCCCGCAGCTTAGCAACTAACGATTCCACTTAATTTGTGTTTTGCTGCAAGCTGAGCACTATAAGCACTGCCATAGAATTAAATGAAGATTTTAATAATACATTGACAAATCAAATTTTTTTCTGTTTCAAGGGTTTCCTGTGAACATCCATGGAAGAGTAAAAGTACTTGAAAGCTACGTTCTAGAGAAATTTGTGTAGTTTCTGTTGCACAGAGAAATGCTGAAATTTCAAGAAACTGCTAAGCATGTCTCTGTTGCCAGATTTAATTCTGCCTGCTCAGATGCTGTGATTGCAAGAAGATACACTATTCAGAGGAAACTTGGCAATGGAAGCTTTGGAAGTGTATATCTGGTTTCTGACAGAAAAGCAAAACAAAGAGAAGAATTGTAAGTAAACCCTTCACATACTTTAAATAAAAATGTTCGGAACACATTTCTTGCATTGTAGATGTTTTCTTTGTATTTGTGTCTCATCTCTCAGTTTGGTGTTATGTTGCAGCCTTAACTGTTTAACTTTAGTGAGGACATAAGATAGGAGCAAATTTCATGCTGACTCAGCATTCCAACTGAATCTGTTTTTGTTTAAAATAGTTTATCTGATATGTCTGTCTTATTGTGCTTTTATCCAAGTCCTTTTTAATTTACTTGTGCAAGACAGAGTGGAGGTAGATGGAAAACCTCAGACCCTCATCTCCATAGTGATGTACACCTTGTAACAAATAATAAAACCAGTAAAAATATATGTAACTTACCTATTGCCCAGTGTCATACCTTGAACAAGTTGCTAATGTAAGATACACGCTGTGGAAAAGACCCTTGTATTTTCTCAACCAAGGTAAATTTTATCATTGTCCTGACAAGAAGCAGGGCAAAGGTATATGTGAGGTTTCACAAACTTGCTCTTCTTCTTTGTAACAAAATTGTTAAAGGCTTAAAGCTTTATAGTTTATAATCTATCATTTCGTAATTATGTCTATATATATAATATATGTGTGTATGATATAATTGCATAGTTTATTTTTGAGGTCTTTGCATTTTATAAATAAACTCTGTTCTTGAAGTTCTTTCTTCAGGACACTTACGAAAGTGCTGGGTATTTGCCTTCCATCCCATGCTTATCCATCTTCATGAACATGATGTTTTTGTTTTAAAAAAATGTGGAAAAAGAGAATCCTTAGTTTAATCAGGTCCAGCTACTGCAATGTCTAACTCTATAATGCTTCATTCAGTTACACATGCCCTTTAAAGCATGGAACATTTAAAGGGAACATGAAAATGCCAGAATTTCTGAATGTATTTTAATGGACTTCCCTCTTAATTTCTGATGATTTCTTATCTATTTACTGTAGGTAAGTTTTTTGATGACAATTGGATGCTTTCAGGAATCAATTCTGTGTCATTGTAAGGACTCAAGATTGTTGGAGGGGTCTCAAAAGAAACTGTACTGTATTGATGTCCTATTTTTTCTAATGGAGTTCTCTAAATGAAACCTGAGAAGGAATAGTTACAGAAATTCCAGTAAATACCTTTCTATTTGCTGTATACCTAACTGATAGCACATTTTTTGAATTGCCAGCAAATGTTGATATTCCCCCCCCCCCCCGAATTTAGACAGGTCTCATCAGTTTGGTTGATAAAACCTTTAGGACTCTGAAACCGCAAAGACAAAAGAACATTTTCAGAGTGTTGACATTTCTGTATGTGCGTTTGAAGTTTGGTGCCTGGGTAATGCATTACTGGCTGGACTTCCTGTTGCGTAGAACTGTGTGTGTCTATCGTTTCGATACTTACACCAAGTGAAATTTAAATGTGCATATTTTTTATTTTATCCAATTATAATTTGTGAGTCTTTTTGCTTAAAGTCTGAAACGTCTAATCAATGTGCTTTTCAGCCAGAAATACATTCTTCCTTTAAAGATGGGGGTCTATTGGTCCTTATTGATGGACACGTTAATGAGCAATTATATGATAAAAGAGCTTTTTCTGATTCATTTGTGCCTCATTTTTGCTATTTATGACAATGCATTCTTGGCAATATTGTTTTAATAAATGTGCAGCCAAGAGATAGTTCTTTCACTTGTTTTCCTTCTACATCAATTTACAGCTTCTCAGCTCCTTGGATTAGGGTTAGAGGCTACTAAGCTCTTAGCTTTTTCTAGATAGCTTATAAGACTTCTAGATCTCTCTTAGCTTTAGCTACGGTTTTCTACAAAAATGTTCTTTAATGAAAACTTTCATTAAAAACAATAGAAAATATTTTTCATTTTCTTTTTCTGTTAAAATAATTTATCGTGCAAATAGGGTGACAGGAACTACCTGCGCTTGTAAGACCGTTCAGAATTGAGCTATTACTGAACTCATCCTTAGAATATTAACAGTACAGTGAAATGTGTGTCTTCACACATTTGCTGCTCTAGCACAAGCTGCCAAACCTCAAAAGCAAGGAATGTGTTCTTTGCCTTTAAGTAGTGATTATCTCGATTTTTTTTTTTTCCTTAAGAATTTTTCTTTGAGAACTTTAATTCTGAGTGACTGTGTTTTGAACAAACATTCGCTGCCTGCAGCATTTCATGCCTGTGTTTTGTTAGGGATGAGGCTGAGTGTGTCCTCTGCCATCCTCAGGACAGAAGCTGAGTATCAAATGGCATTTTCTTTTTTTGTTTTATCAGTCTCTTTTTGTGCCTACAACAATATTTAACAAGCCAAAGTGCTAGTGTAATACTGTAGTTCATCCTTTCATCACTAGGGGGTACTTGCGTATCACCGTTACTCATTCCTTCTGAGCCTCAAATGTAGATCGAAGAGCAGATTCCCCCAACTTTCTATCACTTATATGCTAATAGTTGACAAGAATACTGGCCCAGGTGAACACGAAAGCTTAGGTAGGATAATGAGATAGAGTGTAGACACTTTCTTCTATTTAAAAATACTGGTTTCTTAAAGTGGTAAAATATACTAGAAGTCACATTCTCAACACTACTTTAGAATCAGAAAATAACTGTCTTATGGCACTGTACTGTTTACTCCTTCTGTTATATTTTCCACTGGGAAGTATATATATACTTTCAAATGAAAAATTAGGTGGTTATGTTTCTTACTCTTTAAAAAGAATAATCTTAATACAGCTCTGAAAGCTCTTTGGCAGAAAAAAAGGAATTGAGATATTTAGGTCCCAAGTGACCTCAGCAGAATTAGAAGTCTATTTTTATTGTTTCAGAGATGATCTAGAATATGCTGAGACAAATGTTGTATACAGCGTGAACTCAGCCACAGATAGTTTCCTGAAAATCGCTATAGTCTAAAGTACTGTGAAAGAGCATAGGAATAAATCATGAGAATACAAATTCCCAAGAAGACTGACATCTTGGATATTGGTACAGAAGCTGTTCAGGGATATCTTTTTCAATTCGCCATTAGTGCAATGTCTACAGAATGAGTTAATGCAGAGGCTAACAATGGTTATCATGTAATTTCATGTATGCTCAGCAAAACTTTTGCATGATTTTAGAAATAGTTTTTGGGCATGCCTTGTACTTCATTACCCCTCAAGGATCTTAGCTGTGGGGAGCGAAGTGTTATGCCAGAGTTGCTTCAGCTGGGAGGGAGAGAGGGTTGATTATTTGGGGCATGCCTCAAGTTAACAGACTTACTTCACATAAAGCTCTCCACATATAGTTGCTCAAGCCAGCAATGCCTGCCTCTCAGAGGTACAGGCCAGCTTCATGCTGTGTATGGATGGAATCAGGATTACTGACTTTCTGAGATCATACTAGATCAGAGACATCCAGTGTGATATGGTTGAGTTGCATACTCTATAAATAATAAGGTTATGAAGTACTACAAGTATAGTAGCATATGTAGGTCTCTTACTGTAAGTCCCTCTTAAGTGTTTCATTGTACAACACATTCCTTGCCTGTTGCTTTAACTTCCTAATTTGTATTTTTTGTAAATTGTATTTTCTGGTGAATTTTTACATTTATGGTCCTGTGTGATTTCTGTAATTTTGCCTTCTTTTTTATTAGATGACTCTGAAAACCTTTATCATTTTAATTTTGCATTCCACTGTCTCAACTAGAAAATTATGTACTGCTGTAAACAGCTGTCAGTTATGGACATAGCTAAACACCTGAATGTCTAAGCCAGGAAAATCCCTAAGCATACAACACATCTTGTGTCGATGAACTGTGTTTTCCTTTAGAAAATAATAGTTGCAAGTCATTGTATATTCTTAAATATGCTTTCATAGGTTCTGCTCACATTTAAATTTACTGAGCAATAGCTTCTCTGTTTGCATTGCTTGTGTTCTGTGTTTTTCCAAGGTATATTATCCACAGTGGAAAGGGAGAAAACCAAACCAGTGATTAGTATTCTGGAGTGAGATGGTGCCACCATGGGGTTATTTCAGACTGGCTGTTAGACTTAAGGATCACACTTACCTCATTCTGAGATATCTGCTTTGTGCAGACATGTGATGAATAACTTTTCCAAGTTTCATAATAATTTAAGAAAAAAAAAGTGCAAGTTCTTGATTTTAGATTTATGGCTAGGGAAGGTGACTTTTGTCTTCCATGTTTGTGTAGAAAGTTATGCCATCCGCTGTACATCTTCTACAGGAGCTTTTGATCCTGTTGGATGATTCTCACCAAGTATGACAGAGGGTTAAACATCTCAAAGATAGAAGTTCCTGCAACTTCTGTGAAAACAGACAGCAGAGTAGAGAACAAAATGAGTGCCATCATAAAGAGAAAGCCCAGAACCTGGGAGACTTTTCACTATGAGAGAAGTTTCTCATGTACTAGACAAGCCACACAGGAGAGAGATCATCAATTTCCCCCAGTTTTGGAAGAAACTATGGTCAGAATTTATGTCAACTTAGACCCTAAAGTCAGTTAAACACAAGAGACGTATTTGCACAAAAGCAAGCTGCTTAGTTCCAGTTTACACAGGATGGCTTGGTTTGTGTATTATTTGATGTTTTGCCTGTTAGATATTTGCAAGTCATCTTGTTTTGAGCCAGGTACTGTACACTGACTAAAACTGAGATTGAATTGCTTGATGTTGACACTGTCTTTCCATTCTAGTGGTCTCCAAAATGAGCTCTGGCAAATCTTTATTTCAAATTGCAAACTGATTTAGCTAATATGTAACTGGAGTCCAAATAAGGATTGGATGCTCCTGCAAATATTTGCTGTGGTTTTTAATCTTTTCCAGGGTTTGAACTGAATTTAGGCATGATAGATGGGGATGCGTATCACTAGTTGTCCGTTAGTGGAGTTTCACAAATTTTTAGAGGCTCTGGGTTTGGCTCTTTTAAGAAGAAAAAATGGTAGCTTTAATTTGGCTAAAAAAACGCTTAAGTGCTTTTGTTCATTTTCCTCTTTTTCTTTTGTAAAGTTGCACCAGTAATGAAGTTGGACCTAAACGTCTTTTTTTTTTCCTTTGCATTTATATACTTTAATGTTACTAGCAAAGATTAAACAGTGCTACTCAGTCACTTTTCTAGACCCATGTATGCCCACTATGGAATACTGTCTATTAAGAATGGCTCTTTGCATGCATTTAGCACCTTCACTATTCTGGGACCTGAAAGCACTTTTCAGAGCTGTGAAGTATTTTTATCCAGTTTGCAAATGGGCAATAAACAGGGAGGTTAAACAGTTTGCCTGCGTTCATGTAGCAAGGCTGTGGAAAATCACTGGGCCACTACTTCAGAAGTCATTCTTTGATATCTTAATATTGCTAAATATTAGCAGAACTTTTAGTTACACTGTAGATGCTTGATCCTCATCTAGAGCCTAATATCATGGGGGTCAGTTCTATAGTTTGGAAACAAGCTGTTCTCTGTGTGGCAGGAAGGAAGCCTAGTTTCCCGTAGACTTGCATCCTCTCTTCCCTTAACCTACCCCAAGAAGTCCTACTTTTTCAGCACATGTGTTACGACAACATTCCTTTTTCTGGAATGTCCCTGTTTTCTTTTACTTTCATAAGTAATCGTAGCTCCAGCTTCTCCCTTCCCTCTCGTATCCCTCCAATATTTGTCTTTTCCTTCTGTGTTCCCTAATTAGTGCTTGCAAGAGAGACAGGTCAAGCCATGGTGGTCCCTGAGCGTGTGCACAGGTGAGATGATCAGTATACATACACTGGCCATTTGGCAGCTCAAACAGTGTGTAACTTTTGAGATCCAGGGGCCACTAAGGCTCTTGCACTTCCTACTTAGATCATTAAATAAGGTCATCTTAAGATCCATGAAATTGCTGCCCTTTTGCCAGATTTTGTTGAAACTGGATGTTAACTCCCTAAGTTGAGTAGTGATTGCTAGACAGACAATTTTTTCCTTGGTAGACAAGGCTACTAAACTTAGGGCAACTGAAAAAATTTGGAAACGCTGGTGGGACAATTACCCTATGAATTCTTCTGCAACTTTCCAGTGTACTTGGTATTTAATATCTACCCTCAGTTCTTTGCTAACATATAATATGTAAATGCTTTGATGCTTATTAGATCTTGTTTGATAGGAAATTCAAGTCACACCCATGTGTGAATACAAGGCCAGTTTTGTTGTCAAAGTATCAGCAGCTCAGTAGCTATCAAGCCAGTACTGTGTTATAAAACTCTACCATCTCAACGATCTGCTCAAATGCAATCTCTAATGACAAAGAGAAGGAAGGCATTTCAATATCGTGTTTATATGAATTTTTGTAAATGAAGTGGCAGTATAGCTTTTAATTTACTGGTACATTCAGAGAAAATTTACTTAAATTTACAAATCACCTTCAAAATGCAGGATGTCTGCAGGTGTGTGGTGTGCCCCCTTCCAGATTCTTGACTTGCATATGATTTTTGCAAAAGTCTATCTCAATTTTTTGAGGAGTTTGCTTTTGTTTCTGGACCTAGACCTACCCAAAATAATTAGATAACTTGGTTTGTATAAAGAACGTAGCAGGATTGTACCGGCATTTTTACAGCAAACAGTAATATCCCTGCAGTCACTTCTATACCAGTCCCCCTGAGTAGCTTATCAGTTAATTATAACAGGTAATTATGGTTAAAGACAAAGTCTTTTATAGCAAAGATTTACGTTCAGCAGTAGTCTAGAAGGACAGTACTATCACTTACAGATAACGAATGTCCTAATCAATTGTGCAAAGTGAAGCTCTGGGTTGAGTTTCACTAATTCATAACCATGCATGGGCAAGCAGCTGAAGTACACAGTAGGCAATAGGGACTTCTAGGTCATAAATATTCACGAGGTATTTATATGTCCCCGTGGTGGAAAGCACACGCTGAGAAGCATCAAACTCCCTGGACTGCTCCTGTGTGTGGTAATTGTGGGGTGTCAGCTCAACTTCTGCGTCTGACTTGCATTATACCATTAATCCAGACTCATGCTATGATTCTGTGGAAACTGTGCACTCAGCTGAATAATTTATCACATGACTTTCAATTATTTATGACTTCTTATAACAAATGAAATAAAATCTAAAGGTGGAAGAGTTTTGTAACTTATGAATATCCAAGCGACAATTGGCAGATTACTGTATTGTTAAATCCCTGCGTTTGCTGCCTGTTTCCCTCTCTGAAGGTATTCCAAGGGAATGGTCGTTTGACACGGGATTGATTAAAACAGTAACAAATTACTCCCTGCCAGTGGTCATGTGCATGTTCATCTAATCGTGCTGGCTTCCTTTTTCCTTCTCCCTCATTTAATAATAAAAACTAGAATCCATCAGGTCATTTTAGATTTGTGAACAGGTCTTCATGATCTCCTTGGAAACTGAACAAAGGTGCATTTCCTATAGGACCCTCCTGATTGCTGCTTATTGTGAAATAAGCTTTTCCTAGTGAACCATCTTTTGCTTCATTCAGTCAAGTGTGCCTCTGCTTCTTCATGTAAGGCTCAGGCTACCATCTATCAGCTGAGCTGCCATTGCTACTGAGGTATACAGTCATTCTTGACCCCAAATAAGAGATAATAACAACATTGACATAGAGGTCTTGCTGATTTAGCCAGAGCAGTTTAAGAAGTTAGCCTTCATGAGCTTTCCACTCGAATGGCTGAGCATGACTTTCATGTTCTGTGAACAATGCTATGGGAGTCAAGACCTAGCTAAGTGTTGAAGTCCTTGCTGAAACCTCTGTAACAGTGGCTGGTGCTCTTGTGCCTTAGTTTAAGAGTACACCTGCAAACGGAGGTTGCCAGAGAGTGAAACTGTCAATGTTTTGTTTCAATTTTGATAAGCAGTTGCAGCTATGGCTGCAGTAGTTTCCGAGCATATCCAGTGCAGGCCAATACTGGTTCAGAGACCAGTTTGATACCCCGGACTCATTCAAAGCAGTTCTCACTTTACACTATGTGGGCAGGTGCTTTAGTCCCTAGCTCCTGCATCCCTCTCAGTGCCCAGCTTTTCCTGCAGCTCAGCATGGCACTGTAGGACTCCTCACCGGCCTTTGGCACATGGAGTTAAGGAGCTGCAGACCTCCCTTGCAGTGGGAATGTGAGAGTGCCGTACAACACAGGTACAGAAGACAGGAGCTACCGTTAGAGCCCGCTACAGCTCTGCGTTCCTCTCTCCAGTAGAGCCGCGCTTATATGCAGCTGCCACAAAGATCTGGAAACAAACACACACGCATGCATCTTCGCAGAGGGATGCTCTGCTAAAATTTTTAGAACAACAGAACTGAAGGTTATAACACACAGGGATCCAAGAAATAGACTGTCTCACCCTGGAACAATTTGTTTAGAGCTCAGTGTATGAAAGATTGGAAAGTCCCTGTGCTGGATGAGTCTCTAGTCGGGGCTGCAGGATAGCTTGGCATTGGAGCACAGATGTGAGATTTTGTGCTGCCCATGTTGGTGATGGATTTGGCAATTGAAAGCTAGAGCTGTGCTGCAGGCCTTTGCAACTTTTACATCTGCTCAGTCATCTTTTTGAGCTTTGGTGGTATTGTTATTGGTTTTTCTTTTTCCTTTTTTTTTTTTTTACCCCTCTCCTTTTAGTATACTTTTTTTTGACTAAGTAGCCTACTTTTTCATTTTCAGTGGGATTTGTCCATTTGACTGGGGTGCATTCTAACTAGGTCTTTAATTTATGTAAGTGGGAGGCAGAGTTCCTTAAAGAAAATATTGCTTGGATTTACTCTAAACCTCATCCCCCACAGAGCTGAGCTCCTGGGAGCTCAGTGCTGCAGCACCCACCAGGTTGTGATCTTTTGTGCAGGCAGTGAGTGGTGCTGATGGTTAAGTTCATCATTTTTCAAAATGTTTACAAGCATTATTTTCAACATTGAGCAGAGAATTGTGCTTAAGGCATTGTTGGTAAATTACTGGCTCTTTGAGGTGCACGGCAGAGACAGAATCTAATGATTTTGTAATTAAGCAAATGCCTTGAGGTCACTTCTGTCTCATTCATTTTGTTGAAACTGATGTTTAGTTTTTATGCATTTGTAATCTAGCTTTAGTAAGAAAATGGAGAGGTACCGTATTATTACTTTAGGTTGAACTGTGGCTACCTGCCTCAAAGATACAGTATGTTTTTGCAATATTTGACTATGCCTGTCTACTGTACCTTGTTACAGTTTACCCTTGTTGGCAAGGTGTTTTCTCTTAAGTCTGCATCAAGGATGTTGTCATTCCTCCCATGCAGAACGAGCCTCCTGCTCTTTGTTGCATTGAGTACATTGTAATGAGAAAACTGCTGCAGTGAGTAGAACAAATTCTGAATTTGCTGGACAGACAGTGTATTTTTCCTTCTTTTTTCTGGTTTTTTTTTGGTTATGCTTATGTGACACGTTAGTAAACTTAATTCCTAGTTCACTGTTTCTCTTAGATGCATGGTGTGCCCTCCGTGTGTTCTAAAATAACTTTTCAATGTTGCTGGGTAGTTGCTTCATTTTTCAATTGCACATGTTTCATTGATTTCTAAGACCACAGTATCATACTCGGGAGGGCTAGAAAGTATTAAAAGATTTTTATCTAACAATAGATATTATACACAATTAATTTCCTCAGCATTGCTTGATTCCCTTTGCCTTTGATTGTAGACTATTTAGTAATATGCTTTTGTAAAGCTATAAACTGTGCTTTTATCTCTTTCTGCCCCCTGCCCATCCTTTTTTTTTTTTTTTTCACCATAGATAATTCAATGCATATCAGAAATAAACATTGAAGGAGATGCCTGCTGGAAAGAGACATAAAGGAAGAATGAGTTTTCTCATTAAAGTTGCACCAATTAGTATTTAAATTACTGATGGGAATTAGTTCCACTGAAGGGACAATACTGTTGACATAAATAGCCTTGCAACATTGAAAGGAACATAATTCTGCTTACAAATATATTTACATTCAGGAAAGAACCAACTAAATTTTACATGAGGAAATGTTTGAGTTGAATTTCTATGGAATGCACTCTTATAGCCATTATTAGTGTGTTTGGTTTCCCTTTGCAGCTTCCTGTTCTTCAAAACTGTCTGTTTTCTGTAAACTGATTCATATAGATCAGGTGATATGAGGGTCTTTCTTCAAAATTTCTAATTGAAACTAATTTCAAAATTTAAACTAATTCCTATACATGGAAAATTCTTTTCGGCAGATGTTGTAGCCAGAGGCTGCAAGTTGAAGAAATGTAACATGGCAATTGTGAGATGTTTAATCATATTATAATGCTTGAAAACAAAATGCTGCGTCCAAGCTTTAGTTCTCTGACAGTATCTCCTTCTTCTGAAAGGGAACACTAATTAGCAGAGAGCGATTAATAGTGAAATGTATCAACTATGCGCAATGAAATCGCAATGGAGAAATGCCTGGTTTAGATGATTTGATGTTTGATGGAATTAAGTCTTCAAAGATACAGAGACAAAAAATTATTTAGTCCTTGTCTTATTTCTCTCTCAAATTCCATTTAGATTACTGGCAGCGTGACATTTAATTACACTCTTAAACAAGACTAGGCTGTAGAAAGAAAGGATGAATGAACAGTAGATGGTGATAATGCAACATGTAGAGATAAAGCATTGCTAAAAAAACCTACATTCACAGGTATTTAGTCTGTGCCCCATAATAATTTTTAATAATTTTCCTGAGTAGACACAAATTTCTTCAGTTCAGTCACAATCTGTTAGTACTTCATTTAGAGCTGAAACACATGAGTAGACTATAAATGTAATTACATTTTATTTTTTCATGTCTGTCAAGGAAAAAATTCTGGATTTTACAAACATGGTTTTAGAGGAAAATTCCTCCTTTATTAATCAATGTCCACTTTTATTTTGTAATATTCAGTCAATGTAGATGACAACTCAAAATGTCCCAAAGAATTATTAAAAATAAATACATTCGAATATCTAAAGAAATAATGTTAATGGATACTTTTGTGCACCAGTAATATCGCTTGTTCAGTTCTGTGGAGGATAACACAAGTACTCTGCTTTGCTTTATAATTATTGATTTTTTTTTTTTTCCCAACGTTGGCACATATGGTTCACCAAAAATAATTTCAAGTATGCCCCTTTGTATATATGAGCTTTTGCTCAGGGTAGATGAAAACGATACAAGCTGTATTCCTTGAAGCTAATATATTTCAACAGTGTTCTCTTTCATGATTTTGTCCTAGAAAATATATTCTCATTTCTTTGGGATACTAATTAGGAACTGTTAATTTTCAAATAACCATAAACTGTTTACATCACGAGCCGAACTGTTCAGTGTTAGTGCATGTGTTAGAGCATTTGAAAATTAGGCATCTCGAAAAATGTTTGTAGGTGCTATAATTGTGACTTGCTGATGGAAATGAAAAGTGAATCATCCATTTCACTTGTAAATTTATGAAATCTCATCAACATTCAAAGATATTTAAGCACTGTTAAATTCTTTAAAGTGCTTATTCAGAAAATGAAATTATATTTAATCCATCTACGGATATTACAGTGCTCATATAGCAATTGAATTCTTAGTGGTTAACTCAGAGATTATCATAGAATCATTTAGGTTGGAAAAGACCCTTAAGATCATCAAGTCCAACTGTTAACCTAGCAGCACCAAGCCCACCACTACACCATGTCCCTAAGCACCACATCTACACGTCTTTTAAATACCCCCACGGATGGGGACTCAACCACTTTCCTGGGTAGCCTGTTCCAGTGCTTGACAACCCTTTCACTGAAGAAATTCACCTGGCACAACCTAAGGCTGTTTCTTCTTGTCCTCTCACTTGTTACCTGGGAAAACAGACTGACCTCCACCCTGCTACAACCTCCTTTCAGGTAGCTGTAGAGAGCAATAAGGTCTGCCCCCGGCCTCCTCTTCTCTGGGCTAAACAATCCCAATTCCCTCAGCTGCTCCTCATAAGACTTGTGCTCTTGACCCTTCACCAGCTTCATTGCCCTTCTTTGGATGCACTTCAGCACCTCAATGTCCTTCTTGTAGTGAGGGGCCCAAAGCTGAACACAGTATTCGAGGTCTGGCCTCACCAGTGCTGAGTACAAGGGGATGATCACCTCCCTAGTCCTGCTGGCCACACTATTTCTGATACAAGCCAGGATGCTACTGGCCTTCTTGGCCACCAAGGCACACTGCTGGCTCATTCTGTTGACCAACACCCTGAGGTCCTTTTCAGCCAGGCAGCTCTCCAGCCACTCTTCCCCAAGCCTGTAGCGTTGCATGGGATTGTTGTGACCCAAGTGCAGGACGTGGCACTTTTAGCCTTGTTGAACCTCATGTGATTGGCCTCGGCCCATCGATCCAGCCTGTCCAGGTCCCTCTGTAGAGCCTTCCTACCTTCAAGCAGATCAACACTCCTGCCCAACTTGGTGTTGTCTGCAAAAATTGGTTCTCAATGTTTACGAATGTTTGTGAACAGCATGAATAGGCTATTTTGGAGGACAGCAAAAACAAATAATTTATGATTGTTATGGCTTTACTAATAAATCAATAGTGTTCATGGGAATGACAAAAGAAGCCCAGCATTTGATTTAAGGAATCGTGGAGCAATACTTAGGTTTGAAACGGGTTTATGGCTTGAGTAATAAATCAGTAACAGCCATGGGAATGATAAAAGGAGCCCAACAGTTGATTTAAGAAGTTGTGTAGTAATACTGAGGTTTGAAATGTTTTGGCTAATGAGCAAACATATATATGTAAGTAGGAACAGCAAACAGCACTCATTGTTTGTTTTTCATTGGAAGTGTGGTAATCGTCTTGATTTTCCCACAGAAATCAAGTGCTCTTAATTTACTGTGAGTGTTTCTTTCCTTAACTAAAACCAAGTATTCATTCTAGGTAGGACTGATTTGTGTATGCTGACTTTTTGCAATTCACGGTCTCACCAGCTCCTTCTTTCCCTAGCAGATGAATGAATGTCTTTAAATTATCTGAGCATGCAGATACTGGTGCTCCAAATATAATGGATAAAATATAAAGAGTGATCCTTCTAATTTTTGATTCTAAGCTGTAAACGGCAGGAAAGCCAGTCACTGACACCAGGCAGAGAAATCTGGTTAAGATTGTTAGTAACAGGATAGCTGTATGTATGATGGGTAAGGATTAGATGAAAATTACAATAGAACTAAAAGACCAGCCTAAGTGAGGGAAATAGATTCCAGGCAATAGGGTGCCATATAAAATCAGTGAAGTATCTTAATTGTGAATAAAAGCTGGGTGTGCAAATGTGCAAACATAGGTCTGAAAGAAAAAGTGAGGAAACTGACGCCTGACAGTGGGCAAGTAACTTTACATGAGGAGTACCTCATCTGCACAGTGGAATGTCAAATCAAAGGGAATCTATAATACCTGGATGTAAACTGTACAGAAAGGACAGTTAAATTTGGGGACAGGCAGGACTAGATACGAGAAATTAGATTCCAGTAATATATTTTCAGTGTGGAAGCTATCAACAGAAATCTAAAATGATGATTTTAGAACTACGCTGTCGGCTGTAACGTGCAAACCTCATCAATATGAGAATATCACTGTGTGATATTCTAGAAAGCAACTGACTGTGAGAAGCAGTAATGATGAGTGACTTCATCGTGTCTGTGTGCCGATGGTGTCCTTGTTACTGAATTTCCCAAACAAACAGTTCTAGTACGCTGGAAGCAGTTGTGCAGACAGGACTTGTGCATGAGAGTTGTCACCTGTTCATCATTTTGGTCCCCATTTGTAGTATCATACCTTCTGCATTTACCATTTGATAAATAGAATTTAAGACATTATTAATTAGACAGACACTCCTTTTATTTTATTGTTTGTGACCAATTTCAGATCCAGTTGCAGACAAGGCGATACATTTTTACAGAGTCGCAGGTCGTCCTTTTACTGAGGAGTTACCAGGGTGAAGAGGTAGTCCTACAAAGGTCAGAGAGGATAGAAACACAATACACAGTTATGGGTTATGCCACAACTCTCCGTATGGAATTCAGGATGACTTGGAAATATAAATGATATGGCATGATAAATTCCCAGCTTTGCACACTGACTACCTGATCTTGCTAATGTCAGGCTGCAATTAACTGAACGACTGCCTGTGTAAAATGAAGTTTCTATTTGATTAAAACCTTCAAATTTTGATCATATATTCCTAAAGCACACCCTCTCTGTGGTAGTTTGACCTATTTATTCTGGACATGAAAAGAGTTATATTTCTTTTACTTCATTATCAGCAAGCAAATGTACCTAGTCAATAATTCATGTTGCAGTTTACTCAATAAACGGAGTGCGTTTTGAGAAACACTGTCTTCTTTTACGAGTTGCATCTGATCCAATAAACCAAATTATATAATAATAAAATATGTCATCAATGTAAACAAATACCAGATGGGTTGTAAAACATTTAATTTTAGATCAGTGCAAATAGACTGAGATAAACACTGCTGTGGCATATTGTCAGTCACGAGTAAAGCTCAAAAAGGATTCCCACTGGATGTCCGTATCCTGGAGGATTCCACCTTCGTGCTTGTTTTTCTCTTGTTTGAAGTCTTGCTCTATTTATCCCCATTTGCTCCACATTATTGCGCTTTCAGACACAGTGTGCTCGCCTGGCTGTGTTTCAAAGCATGACAACGCAAGCCAGCAAGGTTTTCCTGATGAAAGCCAGAAGGTGTTCCCGGGGAAGGTCTGTGAGCCCGCCAAGGCGTGGGCACTGCGGAGGAGCTTTCTGTACTGTGGGGAGTGGGCTTATCTCTGATATTATTTTCCCACCCTAAGGGGATGGATGCTGTTACCTGTACCAGACCTAGCTTCCTCCAGGATGGATGTAAATAGTGACAGCCGGCACTTTTTACTCTTATTATGCGAATGCATTCACAAGACTCTTTCAGTTGTGGTCAGTTCAAGATCAAGTTTGAAGTGTCTTTGTGCTATTAAATTGCAAGGCTAGGGTTTTTTTTTTCCCCCCACACAATTAAAATCTTTTGTTCTGTATTTAAGTTTACGATAACTGTTAACACTTCTGTAACAAAGTTTTCTAGTTGTGTGTTCACTGACATTTTATCTTATCTTTAGGGACATGGTTTAGTGGTGGACTTGGCAGTGTTAGGTTTGCGGTTGGACTCGATGATCTTAAAGGTCTTTTCCAGCCTAAATGATTCTATGATTCTGTGATCTGCTTATGTGTCTGCATTCTAAATTAAGTGGAATTTATAATAATAGATAAATTTAAATTAGTACATCTCTTTTAGCATTATACCAAAAGGGGTAGTTTTAAATATTGTATATTTGGAGGTATCCTCATTTTTGTCATTTTACCTGTTTTTCTGTATGTGCCACCTAAATCTATGATTTCTTAGTTCATGCAAATAGTTTTGGACCTTTTAAATCCTGCTTAATACTTGAGCCTAAGTGGCAGAAAATATAGGGGCAGGTTTTATGAAAAAACTTGACTTTCTGATGGACCTGCATACTCCAGATGGAGTCTTGACAAAATCTTACGAGAGTCTATTATTCCCAATATCCGTAATAAACATGCATGTCACATGCTTCAAAAGGTTTGTTTAAAATACTTTGTGTTACCTAACTATATGTTTCTAAACTGTTCAATACATGCAGATTTTCAGCAGATGATACACAAGTACAGTGGCTGAATTATGAGCAGTGAAAACTTTTTATTATAAGCCAACCTTAAAATGCTTGGTTGGCTCATATAAACAGAAACACTTTGTCTCCTTCGAAGTGTAGAGCTGGGTTCTCTTGGTAGAGGGGAAATGCAGTCAGGATTGTTTAGCTAAGAAAAATTTGTTGTTTTCTTATGATTACTAACCTTTTTTTTGATGGGCAGAAAGACTATCAGTTTATGGATATATCAGCCTATTTGACATCACCAGGGATGCCAAATTTGAGTTATCTTAGGAGTTCTGTAAATCACAGAAAGTGCCCATTTTAGCTGCCTGTTAGGGTAGAAGTTACTTGTGTAAATACTGAAATGGGGTAGAGTAAATTTAAGGGCTCTTTAAGTGCTTTATATATTGAAAAGTATAGTTAATTTACATGGATGAAATTCTGACTGAAGAATTTTAGCTTCATTGTCTTTCTTCTAAAGTTATCAGAAAAGAGCTACTTTACATCTGGAGACTATTCTTCATTTTCTCTGTGAGTCTTCTGAGACCCTAACAGAACTTCTTTGTCAATACTAAATCAATGTAGAGTTTTTAAAATTTGTATTTTTAATTTTTAAGCGCATTTACTAAAGCAGATATCAAAAGCTTTGCAGAAAGTATAAAGTCCGGTTGTCATCTTAAACTCAGTAAAATCAAACCTTATCTCCATGCAGAAACAGTACACACATATACCAGTGGCATGCAGATCGGCTTAATCTCGATTGCATCACAAAAGTTTTCCTTTTAGATGCAAATGCCTTCCAGTTCTGGATATGAATTAGCATTGTGTTGCAGAAAGCCAATGCCTTATTTACAAAAGTACATTTTCCTGATTTGTTCTTCTGGGAATGAATTTTAATAAGAAAAACACCTGTCTTGTTGTCTGACAGCTGATGACAGCCTCAAAATCACTGAGTGACTAAGATGACAAGCTATCCCTACACATCAACACATCAGGCTTTTATTGCTGTCTTGGGTATACAAGAAACTTGTATTAAGTGGTGTTTAACAAGGACTCATTCTGTTTGTCAGTTCTGTGACATGATCTATATGAAGGAAGGAATAATGTCCCCACGTCAACTGAAGACGGGAAGATTGCAGTAGGTATTACCTGTCTGTGTAGTATGAAGCTTGTCTGTAGAGATGCAGACAAATCAAATGGCATGTTTTTTTCATCACACTGCCAGATGGGGATTAGGCAAGTTTACGTAAAAATGCATGCATTGTTAGTCAGAAACTGATGGTTGAGATTTAGGAAGAAATTTTCTTATGAAGAAATACGGCTTTTTTTCCTTAGATCGAGTGAATTACTGTGGTTTTATCACTGTCATGTTTAACTACTGTGACTTTACAACCATGCAGTATTGGATGGGAAATTACTAAAAGACATCCCTTCCGTGTGGAACTTACCTTCCATGCATTCAAAAGTTATTGCAAATTCATCACTTTGTTTCAGTAAAATACCATGATATTCTCTAATAGTCTCAAACAGCTCCTTCATAGACCAGTGATCCGTTCTTCAGCAGCTGGTAAAGTAGATGGAAATGGCACGCCTTTGTGTGATGTATGCCTTTTTTAAGTATTTCATCAGGAAGATCCCAGCAAAATATGCTGCCTCATAGTCCCCTCCACTAAGGTTTTTTTTCCAGGACAAATTGACAGTAAACTCTCCAACTCCAGGTACTGTATAGAGCTAAGTCTGAACAACAATTTCTCCTATGGCGTGTTCACATGTTGAAGTTGAAGAATATGAAAAAATCCCTTTAATTTTTTCAGCTTTAGGGAGTTTAGGGCCTCCCAAAACAAATGTTAAACACTGAAATTGATAGTTATTCGAAACAGTAGAATTAGGTTTCAGCAACTAATCTAGATTTGCACTTTCCACTTAGGTGTGCAGGTGAAGGACAGGCTGATCTTTAGAAAAAAAATAGGCTTCCTAATTTTATCACCAGAAAAACAGTCACAGAAATACTACCTTCTGTGTGATTTTTCTCATGCCTCCATGGAGAGACTTCGGCAGAAGCAGCAAAACCAAACAGTTTCTTGCTGTTCCTTATTTCATGGATGAATCTTGAGCATATGCTCTGAGTGGGTTTGAAATCACTTAGATTTGATCTTTTATTTATGTTTATTATTATGCACTAATCCATAGCACTGAAAACATGTCATGAAGAAAACAGTGCAGTAGGGAGTTAGTGGGAAAAACACTTCAAAATAGTATTTTTAAAATGTTGCTTAAGCGCTATGGTGACTAGCATATTTATTTGCATTTTAATGCATTCTCTTTGTTTACCCATATTTGCCTCATCATTTCATGTTGCTAAATACTTGGTTAATGTTATTATTTTACATTTAAGGAAATTACGATGGGCTTTTGAGCATTATGTGATTTTCTATTTTTCTATTTTTATTAATATAAAGATTTCTTGTTTTCCTCTAGAAAGGTTCTAAAGGAAATCTCTGTTGGAGACCTAAAGCCTAATGAAACAGTTGAAGCAAATCTGGAAGCACAGCTACTCTCCAGATTAGACCATCCAGCCATTGTCAAATTTTATGCAAGCTTTGTGGAGCGAGATAGTTTCTGCATTATCACTGAATACTGCGAGGTGAGACTTGTAGATTATTTGAAGGAATTTGACAGAATGTGTGCATTAAAATAGGGTCTTAAAAGAAACCTAGCCCAGTTTCCTTTAATATTTTAATTTGAATTTTACTTTTATTTCTTGCTCATGGTATCACCTGCTACTCGTTAGGCATATTTCAAATAAGCAATGTTACCTACTCGCATGAGACTATGAGCACCGACAAACAAACCAGAGAAGTGGAAATTTTAAACACAAGTTCATTTCATTCACTATCATCAGTAGTACAAGAAAGACTTAAATGCAGACACATTACCAGATCTGTGGGTGAACTCAGAAAGGTTTTACCACATATGTACTGCTGATAGGTAAAAGAGGATGAAACTGGGAGTACAGGGGCACGGCATGACGCCTGATGTAAATCAGGAAGGGAAAACTCGCTTGTGATTTGGAAGTGATTACAAGAAGCTCAAGCCTGATCATATGGATGATGAGTTTGGTAGCAGCATTGGCTTTATAAAGTAGAGAATAGTGTGAGTCGAAGACTAGAGTTTAGAGGATACAAAAAATATTAAAGCAGGATATACTACAGTATAGCTACCAGGGTTTTTTTTACGCCAGCATTTGGTTTAGAAACATATTGATGAAATCTGTCTTAAGGCTTTAAAATAAAAATTTATACATATTTAAGCCAGCTTTTTAAGAGTTTATGTAAAACAAGTGCCTACTTTGTATTAAATATAGATGTGTTGTTTTAAAAAAATATAATCTGTTATACATACAGTGATCTTCTTATGACACTGTGAAGCAGACCTTTCAGTTATGCTCTACTAAACATTTGAAATGCTTTGGAAGCTAATGACCTGGGACTACTGGGTTACCTGTCCACCAATCAGACTTGTATTAACTAATCACATTTCTTCAAGCATTCAGCTTTGGTGTGAACAAATTAAAGAAGTACTATTCCTGCCAGTCATTGCTTCCTTAGAAGCTTTCTTTGATGACAGTTAAATGCCTACTTGTTAAAATTAAATGTGAAGCATTCAATTCTGTTATGCAATCTGTATATTTGTTCACATATTATTTTAACACCCATGCAGAAGCTCTTTGCATCATTCCCTGAGTGTCTGACAGCTGGGGCTTGATGGAAATTTGGTATTGCCAACTCTCTGTGGAAATCCAGAGCTGAGAACTGAAGGATTATTCTGACTGCCCAGATATTCCTGTGCACTGATTCATTTTCTCTCTACCAGTGGTAGAAAGTGGCCCAACATCAGATCAGTTAAACCTATAGGAATAAAGGAGGCTCTTTCAGCAGCATTATAGAGCTTGACTAGTGACTTTGGTCCACTGCCTTTTTCTTTCTTTCTTTTTTTTTTCAATCCGGAACAAAGTTATAGGTGAATAAAAAAGAGCAATCACCATAGTAATCACAAACTGCTGCAGCACCCCTTGGAAATTTTTTTATTCAGGTAATGTAAACTACCCTGCATGAAAACGTTTTGATGTGGAGTTACCCTAGGATCCAGGAGCCATGTACTCAAACACATGAGAATGTATTAGAGCAAGGCAAATGAAGGAGGAGGAAATGTATGCATTGGCTATGCAGCTGAATCTTTTCAGTTTTGAGCCTGCTAGGTCAGGCCTGAATGACAGCGAGTGCACTAGGATGTGCTTCTGACTCTTTCTGAAAAGGATGTACCATGTAGTATCATCGCATTTAAGCAATTACGATGTATTTAATCGAATGTTCAGACAAGAAAAGTACAAAGCAAGGTTTTGCTTGATGCTATAATGTTTCTTTTCTATTTTAGTGGGAGTATTTCCAGATGGTATACTTTTGTATTTACTTATCTGTAGCCTGCCTTTGTATATGGTGGGATTTGGATCTTTTTACCTAAAAGATGCCTGTTTAAATCACACATAAATTGAGAATGAGAAAAATATATTGCTACCAGATCCTTGTTTGGAAGTCTAGTACATTCAGTTTCTCATGCATAGAATAATTACCAGATTGGCAGTAATTGCTACTCTCGAGCAAACTCAAAATACAGAATAAACATTAAGTTGGCATGGAAACTGAACTACCCTCTGAGCCTTATTCTGCTTTCTCCAAAGTACTGTGACTTATTCATTAGCCACAGTACTTTGTTCATTCTTGCATGAGTAGCATAGAGTGAGCCTCCAGTGCAGCTGCCCGTGCTATACCTGTCCTGTGAACAAAAGAGAACATTGGTCTCCATTGCTCAGCTCAGCGTCTTTTATTATAACTGAATTCACTCAAAATTATAGAAAAGAAGTGTATGTTTTCTGTTTTGATCTTCCTGTTGAGTTTCTTTGGCAGTTTTCCCAAATCAACATCTTACAGGCAATATAAACATTGTCAGATAAGTCTGATTTCAAACAAAAATGCCTTCATGAACCTTGGATTTCATTTTGTAACATAAATTGGACTTCAATAAAATCCAGTTTTTACAAAGTAGTTACTTTAACAGTTGCATCATTTTAATAAATCATAAACCAGAACTAGTTGTACTTTCCCCCAAACAATTATTTCTGTCTCTTCACTGTGGTCTCAGCTTGATGTGAGCATACATACGCTAAGGAAATCTGAGCCAAAGGAATAACTAAAGCAATCAGTGCCTGTTCACATTATCAGCTCTAGATGCTGAGCTGTTTTAAATAAGTTACTGGTGTATTTGATACTTTTGACATTTAAATAGAAACTGCAGCTTGGAAACTCCCCATGTACTTAATTTGTTAAATTCCTTATGAGCTTCATTATACTGACCTTCCAGAATGCAAAATTGGGTTAACAAACTTCTTCAGAGTTTCATGGCAGCAGTATTTCAGCAAATCTTTTATGAAGCAGTTTTGTTCTCCTTTTTTAGACACAAAATCAAGGTTAAATTAATTGTAGGACATTGAGACCGGTCTTCTCTGCTTGAAGGTAAAAATCCCTACAGTTACTTGGGGGCACATGTAGTACTTTATTCAACTGCTTTTGTTCTCCTTAGACCTTTTGAAGGAAATGTCCCCCAACTTAAGAGAGTACTCACCAGCCTAACTAACTCTGTAGGTCCTACACTTCTTTTCTTTGCATTTTTCATGGCAATGTGTGTTTGTGATAGAGGACACATTGGGACAGGGAGAAGCGGTGATTGGAGCCTGCTGCACTTCTTCTGTCCTCACCTGGATAGTACACAGTCCCTTGTGGCCAGTAGCCAGCTGACACATGTTTGAACAGCCCCTGACTCTTGGGCTCTTGCTACAGTTGGCTCTGGATGGTTTGGGGCAGCCGTCTGGAATCGGTGAGTCATTATTTTCGAGGTGTGTGAGTAGGCTCAGGCACAGCCCATCTGGTTGCCATGCAGCAGAGTACCCAGCAACACTTTTTCCTTCCTTCCTCTTCTCTGCTGCAAGCAACCAGGGGGAAGCTGTTGAACATTTGGAGTTGCAAAGGGGAAGCAGCTGCTGAGAGCTCCAAGTTCCCAGAAGAGCTTCTCTCTGGGCTGCAGTAGGGAGGCAGATGGAGAGATGAAGCCATATTCCCTTCCTTAGTGAATGAGATGATTCAGACATTTCAATTAAAAAATTGCAGGACATATTGTCAGAGAACACATTTTTCATATATGACAAAACATATTTTCTTTTTTTTAACACACTCACTCTTAAATGTTGTAACTTAGAACCTCAGGGACCTCAAAAATTCATGTCAAAGTACAGGACAGAAATGTATGGATCTTCAAGGATAGAACCTGCTTATTTTGTACCAGTGGTATTTGGAACAGAAAAACAAGAAATGCTGAAGAGATCATAAAACGTTGAGAGTCAACAGTGCAGAGAAGGGAAGGGTTGATGATGGGAAATGGTGGTACAAGTACAGTTGTACAGGTTAAACTATTTTTTTGTATATGACACATAAAACTTCCGATTTTATGCAGAATGTATAATGTAAAAGTAATGATTTATGGAGAATAAGCTGTCCTGATGTAAGGTACTTAGCAGAGTACAATGAGACTCACAGTCCCTTTGCTCTGGGATTAGTTACGTCAACACAGTGCTTGCCACTAATGTGAATCCTTGTAGACAAAATCCATTTATTTTATAAACTGGACAAACAACCAGCTGACAACCACCTGTCTATTTTTTAGCAAAATGAACAGTTTTCCTATAAGTCTCCTCAAAAACGTCTTTCATCATGCTGTTGTTCAACTCATTTTTCCAAATGTCTGTCTGACTTACAGTTTTTAAGTAGTCTTTTTCTGTATATATTTTCTGGTTTATTTTCACTGCCTAAGGTATGTCATATTGCTCCATTTCTAGTGTTACTTCAAGATCAATTATAGTTTTAATGAAGTATTTACAATAACACATGCTACAGATTCTTGAAGCTTTAATTCTGCTTTGTTTCTGGCAAAAGTGAGTTTGGAAGAGGGACAAAGTATCATAATTAAAGAGACTCTAATTCTTAAGAGAACAGCATGGTTTCTTTGACGCTGACATGGTTATTTCAGCATCATGAATGAGAGCGTCTCTTGACTGTGCAGTGTTTGACTTAAGTGGAAACACTTTTCCCAAATTTATAAACTTATTTGGACCGATTGGGGCAGATTCATTTTACTTGATTTAGGTGTCTACATATTGACCAGTCAATGCAGGCCCTCATCATAAACCTTTGCAGAGAACCAGCATTTCTACAACATGATCCACCACTTCCTAAGGTAGACAGCTAGATGGCAGACATAATTGCACTATACAGGTGCCTGTTCGTTTGTGTTAACTATAAAGCTGGTTTGAGGTGACCAGCTCAGATGTGCGGGTCTAAAGTTGGGTGACATGAAGTGAGAACAGTTGAAAACTTTGATGATATTGTGTAACACTAAGAGAAAACTGACCTACTTTCCCTATGCAGCCAAACTGTTTGATCTCATTTTGATCCTCAGTTGTGCATGCTTTTGGTGCTGGGAGAGTTCAGAATTCATGTGCAAGCGTTAATTTTACAGACTACGTGGTAGGGAGCCTGAAGGTCTAAGAAAGTGGAGTCCTGTACTTTGATAAAGGAGAAGACATTTTAAAAACTTACTTTAAATATACAAATATGTTCTGATATTTTTCAGGGTGGAGATCTAGACTTTAAAATTCAAGAGTACAAAGAATCTGGGAAGATATTTACTCAAAGACAAATAATAGACTGGTTTATACAGTTGTTACTCGGAGTCAACTATATGCATGAAAGGTAACAGTCATTTAATATGAGAGCATTTAGCTTGGGAGGGGAATGAGTGGACTTACTGACTAATTGCAGATATTCAAACAGAAACGAAACCATATGGATTGTCTTGTATTGGTATAAAGTCCTGTTCACCAAATTGCCATAGTATATGTCGTATACCTAAAGTGTAATTAATTATCTATCCTGCAAGAGCATTTTGTATTATATCTTTTAGCAGTGCAGTGGTAGATGTCTTTCAGCCTTAGACACACTTTTTCTAAGAGCCAAGTGAAAAATTTAGCACAACAGAAATAGTTCAATATTGTTAGAAGAAAATGGATTGAAAGGTTAAAATAAAGTCAGCTTTTTCAAGGGGAGTCAACAAGGATCTCTTGCAGATATTTAATGTGAGGAATCCAATATATATGCTTGATGTACTCCCACTAAAATCAGTGAAGTTACATACATACATTCTTTGAAAACAGACATTACTTTTAACAACACATCAAAGATATTAACCGAAAAAATTACTGCAGCTCATCCAGACAGTGATGTGTGGAGATCACACTTTGTTTGAACAGAAGTAGATACAGGTAAATACCTACCTGGTCATCTCCTTGGGCGTAGTTCTTTCCCACAATGTGATTTAGGCAGGCTGACTTCAGTGATTTAAACAGTTCACTCATTGCCAGTGTACTGGACATGTGCATGAGCCCTGTCTGGTCCTCTTCCTGTGTCATGCAGTGCTGTCACCTTTGAGGTAGGTGGGACTATTTAGCATGGTATAAGGGAGAGTGAGTGCTGTGCTGAGCCAGGAGCAGAAGGCCCAGCACACTGCCACCTGCACTGAGAGCTGGAGGTACGGCTGAGCAAATGGGAATACCAGGCTCCTTTCCTAGCAGCTTTTCAGAAACGGTGACCTGGTCAAAGTTAACCCAGCTTTCAGCATCTTGTCCTTTCCTCTGTCTCCTCCCTGTTGCTTTTGCCTATTGGCAGCTCTGAAATGTCAAGTTAATGAACAAGACAAAGAATCCCTTCTAAAGAGCATTGTAGCCCAAAAGTCCAAGATTTTTCATCCTGCCAAGCTGAACTGTTTGGACTATTATTCCTATTGAACTTTTAGAAATAAGAATGTCATGGCTGCAAGGACTGTCTTAGCAGAGGCTAAGGATGCTTGTCCGTAATCACCTGCATGTTTTTGGGGAGAAGAGCTAATCTGCCTAAAATAATGGCCTAAATTATTCAGACAGACAGAGGAGGAGAAGATGTTTATGTTACACTCAGAATCTGGAGATGAGAATTCAATTTTTTTCAAGGCGAATATAAACTAGAATCCATAGTCTTCTGTCCTGCGTGATTACTCAGAAAACAAGATTAGTATGCACTGGGTTGAAGGTGAAAACACCAAATTGTTGTAGCTGTTTCAGACATCTTTCACAGCAGGCCTTGGGCCAAATGTGGTTGCCTGAACTTGAGTTGCAACAGAGCAACAGGCAGAGATAGTCACCTGTCACCAAGAACAATCAATTCTGAGTTGAGCCGAAGGTATGTGGGGTATGTTTGACCTAAACTGATAGATGCCTAATGAGTTTTTCCACCTACAGTGTCAGACTGTAGAGGGAAAAGGGCAGAGTGAATTGCTGTCCAAGATGCAAGAGCATTTTGGTTGCTAAATGCCAATTTATCTGGGGCTTGTACATGAAATGCCGCCCCCACAGACTGCAGTGGTGGGAGCACAACGAAGAGAGATCTCTTGGGATGCTGTGCTCTTCAGCATTCACCTCAGGCTGAAAGGACAGAGGGAAATGGAAATAAAAATCCTGACTGTTTAACTAAACTAGCAATATGTGGTTTGTTGTTTTTTTTTTTTTCCTTCTCTCAAACTCCAACTTAACGATTTATCATTAAAAGTTTTGGTAATCTGGAAAGTCCACTTTTGGTGAAATCCTTTCTTTAATGTATGTGTTTAGAGGATGCATTGTGCAGACTAAGGCAGACTAATAACATTGCAGTTGGACTAGATGATCATTGTAGGTCCCTTCCAACTGAACTATTGTATTCTATTATATAGGTTACTCTTTTTGTCTTTCATTTTCTGTATTCCCTCATGCCTCTTTTATCTCTTGTTTTCCCATATGTCCCTTTTGTCTACTCTTCTCTCTATTTTTCTCATCTTCTACTTGTTCTCAAATAAATCTTAAAAAAAACCCCTTATAAATAAACTTTCTTTGGTAAAAATGTATATTACTGGGTTTCCTGAAAAGTAGTTTATTTCTCCACTGAAAGCAGCAATTTAATTTTCCAAACAGCATTTCATTTTCTCTCTTTGAATCATAGCTATTTAATAGCACCTCTCCAGACACATACAAATGACTTGACAGTTTTATTTTTATTTGCATTTCCTGTATTGTATTATGTGTTATTTGACTGTATGCACATTAGAAAATTTAATCTTTATCTTATTAGTTTAGAGCCAAACAGTAGCTTAAATGGAAAAGATTAGGCTTAAAAGAATTTAAAACTACTTACAGAAGTTAATTTGAATTACTGAAACATAATAACAACCCTCTGTTTATGTATAGAGGAGTCATACATGATTTCTTCTCTACTGATATGGAAAAAAGCTGTAATATATGTTTGAACTATCTTCTAATGCAAAGAAAACTTTTCCCTAGTATTAGAAGCTTGAAGTGTTCCTTACCTGTGGGCTGGGCTTCCTCGTGCCATTCCTTAGAAAATCCAGCTGCTGTGGATGGGAGTTTTTATTCCAGAGCAGCAAAAATTATTATTTCTGGTTTTAGACATAGACTATTCACTTGGTTGTCACAATTTTGGTTGAACTTCTGCACTTTTTGAAAAGTCTTATGCTGGAAACTTGTTTTAAAACAGGACTTTTTTGCTGCCTCAGATTGTTTTCCTTTTCCTGTGATAATGAAGATTATACAGATTAGACATTCCTGTCTTTTACTTATGCTTCATAAATCCGAAAGGGGGCATGAAAATCTTGTGGTCATTATGCTATCTACTGGCTATTTTGCATAATTGGAAGGATTTTTTAATCTTAATCTTGAAAGCTAATTTATCTAGAATTAAATAGATTCAATCCTCATCTGTCATTGATATAACCAGAGAGAGAAGTCAAGGAGGTGCAACATAGTTCAGTGGTCTTATCTAGATGGAGACAGCATGAAATCTGGTCTCTCTGGACATACTTGTAAGCCATCACACATCAGTGCACAAAATTGATCTCACAGCAATCAGGCAATGAGGCCATTGATTCATTTAACCTCAATTTGAATAAAGCTAACCATTACGTTATCCATCACCTTGCTAATCTTTATGAGCAATATGCCAACACAGAGATTTTTGTAAAAGGTTTTGGCTTATGCAAACAAATCCGTTGCTTTCAATCTACAGGATAGCAGGCTTTGCCCAAGTTCTTTAACTGGATTTCACGTTGTCTTCCCTAGTGCAGGATTCAGACTTACCCAGAACCTCTTACTTCTCTAAATAGTTCTTCAGATAGAGGAAGGAGAAATTAATTGCTAAATATTTCAGCTTCAACTACTTGAGCTTCAATCATCCTCATTTGCTGGTATGTTGCAGAGAAAGCTTTATTCAAGGAGGCTGCCCGCTGCTCAGTGCTTTGTGCTGCTTTTTTATGACTATGAGACAGCAAGTGGGTAGTCTATAGAACATAGGTATGGGCATATTTATTGCCCAAATTTGAAACTGTCCTTAGGTGTTAATTTCTACCCAAAATATCAATAACCACTTTGCTGACTGTCAAGTTAGATTAAGTTTTGCTGGAGTCCAGTTAATTCATGTTACCTTTATAGGTCTGTCTCTTGCTACAACAAAAAGTCACGCTCTTTCTTAAACTAGATGTACAGTGCAGGCTCAATATTTATTTCTTTCTAGAATTAAAGTAGTTGTTTCAGTTAAGGTTTCAGCTTGTAACTTCTTTTTCTTCTGACATATCCTGGGAGAATAAGGTGGCTTGCATGGAGATGCATCATCATGGGAAATTCCAAAAAATCACCCCAAGTATTTCTTAGTCATACTAATATATAAAAGCATCTTATAATTATTGATAATGCAAATAATTTGCATAACATTTTCATCAATATGTTGCAAGTTTATATTAGCATTCCATTCTAATTCAAACTAATGTGACCCTAACATCTTCTCTTTATCATGTTTTCAAATAATATGCTACTGAAAACTTTCTGGATAGTTTTTATTCATCAAGATATCTGCTGTTCAAATCACAGATATCCAGGAAACTTTTAGGTTCAAAGAGTCTGTGGTTATACTTCTACAAAGTAATAAAAAAAAAAAAGGGTTAAAACCCACCAACACTCAACAACAATATGCAAGAAAAATCTAACTCAGTGAAGTCAAGTTCTTGCAAAGACTCTGTGTAATGAATGGTAAAGAAAGACTATGAGTCTAAATTAACAGAGCAAGATTTATATAAAACTATGTGTGTATATAGGCTTATGAAATAATAACGAATATCACCTTAGCTTTATTTCGTTACTGATGTAATGTATGATGAGTGTACATGTATTGCTCAAGAAAGTTGCCAAATAGAGAACAAATTATTTATAAACATCAGTGGAGGCATACTGAATAAAACTTTCATTTTTCCCAATGTGCAAAGTTTTCTCTACAAGCATTACTTTCAGGACAAAAACTGGAAAGACTGACATAAGAAGCATAAAGAACTCTTTTCTTTATGCCCTGTAAAAATGAAATGTTTCCTTTTCATGCCCAGTCTATGTGCATACTAAAACATCTTCTAGTAGTTATTATTCACATTTTTTCCCATTTGTCAAGTGAGTATTTAATAATTTTTTTCTCTTCTTGCAAAAATTATTTTCAAATGAGCTGTGGACTAAATTGCTTATTTAAATTGTGCTGTAGAATATGTATTTTCTAGTCTTAATATGGGAACTATTTTGGAAATAATTTCAGTATCTTAATGCATAAGACTTCAATAATTCAATACAATTTGAGATAATACTTGAGGATTGCTCAAGAACAATTAAAATCTATTACTATATTTGTTTTTCCTGCCCACACCTCAAGAATCTTAGAACCTCTGTTCCTTTCTTTATCTGTTCTAAATGGATGAACACCTACTGTATTTGTATTAGCAAATACAGTTGCTGTAGCCAGTATGTACCAAATGCTATTCTAACCTCCTCCTGAGCAGAGCTGATAACTAATGCTGTGTGTTATCTAACTACAAGGAATTTAAAAGTGGATGCATTCTAGTTTAGTTGAGGTTGTAGGGAACCCTTTTGAAAGAGTTATTAACAAGAATTAATTGAGAACATGTTTTGTATACTGTAGAGATATTTTATTTTCCTAAGGGGATGGAGAATTACTGTCACACATTAAGATTTCAAGAAATTGAGATGCTGTTTGTCCCCGCATGGTGTGTAGCTTATGATGTTGCTTCAGTCTTTGATGGAAAAATAAGTCTGTAAAAGCTAGTTGTTCTTTTCTTTTCCTTTTGATCTCTGTCTTTGTAAAGTTCTTTTATCTTCCACACCCTTACTGTAAAAATTTGAACTACTAGCCTCATCTATATACATATTTGTCTGTCAAGTAATACGTTTTCTCTAAAGGAGAGTTTCCTGAGCTTTGAAAATCTCTTATTGCTGTTTTTCTCATCCCTTATTCTATTGTGAGACATCTTATTCTTCTGGCAGAAAATAAGATGTAATGCATTTAAGAAGAGCCAGATAGGAAGACTTGCCTTTCTCCCTTCCTCTGCAGCTCATGTTAAGCCTGTATCTGTATTCTCAAGCTGGGATCCCTGAGTGTATTTTTGTTATCCTGGATGCTTAAGCTCATCCTGCATGTGGGTGTCTACGAATGCACCTCTGTGTTTATATGAAGCTCCTTAATGCCATCATCTGTGCATTGTCACTTACAGAGTTAGACTGTAGCAGTGGTGGGCTGGCCTTCCTCATGAGGAATGAAGATAAATACTTGAGGTACTTGATATGTGACTGTGAATGTTTCAAGTTGGATGAGGTTGAATTTCCTTTTATATTTCAGGCGAATACTTCACAGAGATTTGAAAGCCAAGAATATATTTTTGAAAAATAATCTTCTTAAAATTGGTGAGATTTCCGTACTTTTTAAAGATGTATTTTAGTATGATAGAACAGTCCAGCAGACATTTTGTCAATAAGGAGATTTAAATAAGGTCATGCTTGATATAGTGTTTTGATTTGTGGTCAAACATTTATTTGACAGTCAGACACAGGAATAGCAGCCTGGCGAAGCAATGAAATCTCCAGCCTTGAGGGTGCTCTAAGCTTGACTGGACCTGGACCTGAGCAGCCTCATGTAACTTTGAAGTTGGCCTTGCTTTGAGCCAGGGGTTTGAATCAAATGACCTTGTGAGGCCTCTTCAAACCCACACCATCCTATAGTTCTATGATTTTCTAGTGTTTTTATTTTGAAGAATTACAGAAAATAGTTTTTCCCGTATTTTAAAATTCTGGCAATTTTTTTGGATCTACAGTCATTGTATCATGTTTAACAATAAACCTGAAGAGTTTGTATGAATAGATACAGATTTATGGAATTTATATGAATAGATTATTGTTTCTGCTGTTACTTTTAGGGGACTTTGGAGTTTCTCGTCTTTTGATGGGTTCCTGTGATCTGGCAACCACGTTTACTGGGACACCATACTACATGAGTCCAGAGGCACTGAAACACCAGGGATATAACACAAAATCTGACATTTGGTGAGCAGTCAGCATGCTATTTCATTTGGACTAGGCATTTATTTCTAGGTCAGCATTTGACTTTATTTAGGAACTACTTTTTTAAAAAAAATGAATCCCTCAGTAGGGTCCTCATACTTCTCCACTAAAATTATTCCAGGACGTTTCTGTCATATGTTGCACTTGGAAGGTTTGCTCTTTGTGTTAAGAAGCATGTAGTTTACTATTATTTTGCGTTATCTGGTACTTCAAAGTAGTCTAAGATTCAGGTCCAGTCTCTGCCATGACACAGGATGATTGTAGACAAAGTTCAAGTTTTGCTAGGAAGGGGGAAATCTTTTTCTTTCTCATATTGAGGAAAATTAATGGAAAGAAGCAACTTTCTGTCAAACTTCCAAGTCAGTGAGGAAAAAGTGAATCCTGGCTGAGAGGAAAGCAGAAGGACCTTCTCAGGAACTGAACTGAAAAACATGGGCAAATGTGAAAAGGAAGAAGGTATTTGGAAGGGGAGCTGAAAATGAGAGTAACTAACTGGAGTGTTAGGACAGAAGCACGAAGGCACCCTATTTTATAAAAGGCTCAAAGGTAGAAAGAAAAGTGTGAGTTCTACACTTGGCACAAATTCTTGAGATCAAGACTTCTGAGCTGATGATTAAAGAATCAAGTTGAGAACCTGAGATCTGTTGAAAGACATTAGGAAAGCTTTAGATGTTCAGGTATACCTGCAAGCTAAGATGAAGAATGATTTTTGGAACAGGGAAAATATCGGCCTTGTTTATATGTGTGTCCTAAAACATCTTGTGTTTTAACATGATGGTTAAAACTATTGTGTTTTTTAAATTCTGTCATAGTATTTTTTTATAAAATGTGCTTTGTTTCTTCTGTTAAGAGGTGTTTGTTCCTGTAGGTACGCTAATCTGAAAGTTCATTTTTTATGAATATTTCAAATCAGGAAATTTCCTTCATAAAACATTTGACCACTGGAATGCAGTTTGCTTACTTGGTAATTTACTCTAGCTTCTGCTGAATTCTGCCTTTTCAAAATGTATTTGTGACTGCAAGATATAATTCTAAAAGTTGAGAACAATCATCTGTACTTTCAACGCGTAGCAACCATTTTCCACAGTTAGCATGTTCAGTCCAGTCAGCGGATGTGTCAGGAATCTCATCTCATGGTCTGTGTAGCTGAACTGAGATGGATTTGATGTCAATTCTCTCTTGTTCATCTGTATCAAAACAAATATCAGTTAATACATGTAGTCAATAAAAATATATTGAGAAGAGATTTCAAAAGATGTCAAAACAAGTAAACAGAAAGGAAAACCTGCCTTTTGTGCTCTATTACCATAAAGAATAATTTCTTTTATTGCAGTTGAAATGGAATGTAAAATATATATTTAAGTTCTATTCATTGTTACAAGTGTCAATACATATAAGTCATTGAAGTTGTACAGAGTAAATGAAAGCAGAATTTTGTCCAGTATATTTGTAGATGATGTGTTGATCACCCTTTCAAAACTTAAAAAATAGCAGAAATGTCCCCCCCACCCTGCAACAAGTCACTAGCTATTAGCTTTCCGCTATACCTTATGCATTTTGTAATCTTGCCAAAGCAGTACCCAGAGCACTCATCTGAGGGTGGAACTGCCTTCAGTAGGAGCTTCTTGGCCCTCACTGTAGGGGCACTAAGGAGGAGGTGTGCCCTCACTCACTAGACCCCCAGCCCACAAAGAACTTCTCTTTCTGAGCCACAAAACTCTCTTTTGATCAGGGCTTGTCAACTACCACGACTCATCCATTTGGTTGATACATTGGTCATTTCATCTCTTCATTTAATATTTTAATAATGATTCTGTTTGATTTTTTTTTTATTTGCCCCATTTAATGGGGGCTGAAACACAAGAGATGCCTGAGCACCCAGGGAAACCCACCCTGGAGGCTCCAGGTGAGATTAAATCCTTGTGCCACTTTGCAGGAAGTTCAGTTGCTTGTCAAGAAGTTGCCCAAGTCTGAAGTGACATTCTCTCTTCAGACTTGTCCTTCTGATCTCTAGCAAGACTCAAAATATTGCACACAAAAATTCAGAATTAGAAGTGTTCCCGTATTAAATGTAAGAAAATGTAAAATATCTTCTACAAAGAGCAGTTATTGCTATCTTGCTAAGCTATTATGGTCCTTTCAGTGTTCAGTCCAGTTAATCATTGTTCACTGGAAAGACCTTAATTTACGCTGCATTAATGATGTGCTCTAAAGAGACATTGTGCTTTTCAGGTTCACTGAAATCTTGTGCAACTGGCTTTTCAAAATTGGCTTGAATATTCACAGTGTAGCAGCTGATACAAGAAGTATTGTTCTTTATAACCCAAGGCCAATAGATGGGAAAAAGCCTCATATTTCACAGTTTTTACATACAGAAGAAATTCTGCAATTAGGCTCAGAGAAGCTGCAGCGTTTGTTTGTCCTCAGTTAAAATTTCAGGGCTGGGGTTCTTTGCAATTCCATGCTTCATGCCAAATCTTAATTCACAGGAGGCACATGAAAATTGCCATCCATTTTTTCCTTGCCATCCCTGAGCCTGGACTGGCCAGGCAGTGAGTGAAAGCCTTTGCAGATGACACAGTCTGGGGTTTCCTCCTTTCCAGGCGGGGAGCTTCCCTGGGGAGCTGGTCTCGGTTCAGGAGTTCACCAACCCCTCTGCCCGTTGGTGCTTCCCCCTAATGAGCCGGCAGACGGAGAAGAGTCAGTGCAGCGCCGGCAGCCGAGCTGAGACAGTGACTGGTTCAAGAGGCCAGGACGGGTGGAGGATTAGCAAGGGATGTGTGTGCATACATTTGGCAGTCGGGACTCACTTTTACATGAGCACAGCGTGACCCAGAGGCACTGTGGTGCCGGGGTCCTGGTGACCCTTCCTGGCCTTATGCACCGCGTGGTGGGACCGGCACTGGTGTTGGGGGTTGGCCCGCGTTCCCATGCCACCAGTGCTACGGCACTGCATTCATGTATCAAGCAAACTGGAGACTGTATGTGTCATTTTAAGGCATTTCTTAGGGTCAGGGAAGGTGAAGTCATGTGGTGGGACATGGTTGCAATCTGTTTCTCTGGACGGTGAGTATTTTATAATTTATAGAAAACAGAATGCAGAGGGAGCCATGTGAAATAGCCAGTAGCCTGGTGGTTAAGATGGTCCCCAGTGGTGTGAGGGACCAAAGTTAGCGTTTCTGGTCTGGATCGGACAGAGCAGAGACCTTGGTCTGAACCTCTGATGTCCAGGAGGAGCAGCTGGGTTATTTTAAAACCCTTCCAGGCAAAAGTTTCATCAAACCTCTGTGGCTGACGAAGCCTCCAAACTTCTTGTTTAACCTAAGTTCATGTTCCAATAAAACAATCTTTCACTGGAAAATGCCTGAGCGTCTCTGTACTTATAGGGACACAGCAGGTATGACACATCCCCTGTGTTAAACCACATGTGCTAAGTGTATATATTAGATCCTTTGGCCTTAGGCTGATTTAGCTTACTAGTTCTTTTGTTTTACAAGGCATGTATCATGTTTATTTTGTTATTTGGGAGGGTTTTTTTTATTTTTTATTGTTGGTAGTATATAGTGGGTCAGAATCTACCCAGATTACGTCGATGTCATCCAACTAAGACTGTTGAAGAATCATGGCAGAACAGGTCTCCCAGCACCAATAAATGCAGATGGAGACCCATCAGCAGTGTTATTAAGAAAGCAATCAGAGATCCAGGGCGATTACATGAAAGTCTACCAATGAAGTAACAATTTTAATCAGCTTTTATTTCAGTCCATGCAGTGACTAAAAATCATCACTCCAGCCCAAATGGACTTGAGCTTCATGACATTAGGCTGAGAAGAATTGGCATCCTCTAACTCCCAGAACTATTTGAACAAAATGAAAACATTTCTTTCCAGGGAAGAGTAAACTAAAAGCAGGTACTTAGTGCATTCAGGGCAGTTGTGACTACTCATTATTTCATTAGGTGAGCGCTAACTTTTTATCTGAGGTTTTCTGAACAACAGGTATACCTTTGTCATTTCCATTATCTTCATGCAACCTAAGAAGTCCAGGCTTACCAAATAGGTCAATGATAACTCCTGCAGATGGTCCTAAAGCTAAAGGGTGCTGCTGTAGCTTCCCCAGAGCTCTCTTTTGTTCCAGAAAACTGGGATTCCCTTGGCACAAAGGCTCCCAATGAGTTTAGGTCCTGATTTTTTTCATACTGGGAACTGAGCATCACTCTTGCCCATCCCAGCGGAAACGATCTCCCTGTTCAGCTCCTGACTAACATTACCAAGATTTGCCTGCCACTAGTAGTTAACCTGTATTGCACCTGCGTTTTTTTGTAGGTTTTCTAACTGTGGGAGTTTGAGGTTTCTCAGATGAGACTCTGAAACCTGTACTGGCTGGGAGTCTGCCAAGAACCAGTATAGGTCCTCGAGTGCAAATACTGAATGCTTGTCTGTGCAGTGGCTATTGTAACTATATCGTATTTTGTTTCTGAGTGGATGTGATAAAGTGTATGCAAACAGTTATCAGCAATAATATTTCTCTCTTCGTTTCAAAACTATACGCATATAAGGCAAACTCCATCCAGGTACTTGTCAAAGGATTTGTGCATAGTATATGTTACAAATTGTTTCAAAAGAAGAAATAATAACAGAAATAATTTAGTTGAAAAACAAATGCTTTTTTGCACTTAGGGACTTAGCAAATTCTTTACAAGAGAGGTATAAATAACTTTCTTTTTGTCTTCCATAGACAAAGCAATGTCACAGTCACATTTAAATCCATTTAAATTCCATCAAGTACTGTCAGATTTTGACAGATGGTTTGTCTGTACGGTTTGGGTAAATTTGGCTTCCTACACCATGGATCTTAGGACTTTCATTTTAATTGTGCTTCCTTGTCTGTGCTTTTACCCCAGTTTGTCTTTTTCTTTAATATTAACAACCCAAAACCGGATTTTTTTAACTGCCAAATTTTATGTAGAATAGTTACCGAAAATAGCAGTAAAAGCAGTGAAAACCTGAAAAGCAGTGGCTGAGAGAGTTGTGATGGTACACGTGTGCATGTCCATATTCCTCATAGATTCTGGAGTCAGCAAATTCTTAAGACCCTCTGGTACAATCAGACTGAGAGATATAAGCCACGAAGGGCTATGCATTTAGATTATTTGGCTTTTAGAGTTCGATTTAAAAGCTAACTTGGATCTTACAGCCTTTGAAGGACTATAACACACAAAAGATCAGAAGATGTTAAAAAGACAGCAAGGCTTATGTAAACAAGTATCACCAAAAGCCTCAGGGTGGTTTCTCCTGAGAAGGGGAAGTTAGAGGCCTGTCAGTTGGTATCGTAGAGGATACACTGAAGCCTGTCCAGGCGCTCCATTTTATGATGTGATTGAGCATAAGTGGCTTTGATGTGAAATGGTCATACATCAGGGTTTGCTGAAATGAAGTGCTGTTTAGGACTTCTGTCAAAGCTATTCACGAACACAGGGAGCCGCCAAACCAAATGCTCTGGCTGGATAGCTTAATGACCATTTTAGAATTTTAAAACACTGGCAGTTACACAAGCTAAGATTATAAAAGTAATTAAATTATATGTTTGAGTCATGTGCAGATTGCTTATGGGAATCAGGAAGCAATTTTCTCTTGCTGAATATGCTCCTTACAAGATGCTTAGACCAGGACTATAGAAACACAAGTGAGAAAGGCAGTCTTGAGGCAAAAGCTTGGCGGTAACTCCCTCGGGCAATCGTAGCTCAGCAGCTGTCCTGGGAAGAAATAGCCTTGCTCTGGGACCTAGGGCAGCATTTCTCAGTTTAGGAGGTATTTATTTCATTTCAAAAAGAATTGTATCCTGCAGTAAAAATGTTATTCTTTTTCCCTCTTTTTCTTTTATTTTTTCCTTAATTTTTTTCTTTCATGGGACAGATGGGGTTTTCCCTGGGTAGCCTGTTCGCTGTAGCAGAATGCCCGGGGTGTTCTTTTCATCTTCCTCCAAAGCCTCAGGTGTAGTCAGAGTACTAAACTAGATGAATAAATGGGCTTCCCTGATGTGGCAAATCCTGTGTTCCTAATGGCTCATTAAGCAATTTCTAGCTGCCAGAATCAAGCAGTCTCCAAAACAGATTGATTCTGCAAAAAGCAGTTATGGTACAGTCTGTCAGGTTGGGATTTTCTTTCCTTTTTTCTTCCCTCTGGCTGGTTTCCATTTTTGTTTGATGCTTTCAGATGCCATGTGTGCAGGGCTTTTTGTTTTTCTTTTTGTTTTTAAATATTTTCTCATGTAGTAATTATCTTGTTTCAGAGTTTGAACATACATCATAAATATAGATCATCATCTGTGTATTACTGTTTACTGATTTTGGAAGTTTACTGATTTTGGAAGCTGGTTGACAGTTCAATCTTTAAAAAACTGGGCAATTATTTATGTACCTCGGTAGTTGGTCTTCATGTAGTTGTTAGCAAAAACGTTTTGCTAATTGTTTTCACATACTGCTTTGAAAAGTACCAGTGAGTGAGCCCCGCTATTCTTTCTCCTCTTCCTTATTGGCATTGTTCATAGAGCCTGCGTTTCAGCTTTAAAATTATTTGCTCTTGTTCTTTTATTGCCAGACAGACTGAATTGATTAATCTTCTTTAACCAAAATGAACAGTTGAAACTTTATTCATTATTTGCTTTCAAAGATAATGCTTATGCCCTTTTCATCAAAGCCATTCACTATACGTACTTCTGCTTATTATCACTATGCTTTATTTTCATACTGCTGTAAGTTATAAATACCACAATCAAATACTACATTAAGGGTAAAGTTGCTCTGATATTTGAGTTGGTTCCTTAGATGAGTCTGGTCCTGTAGCTGGCTCTCACCAGTGTTTTCTATGACCTTGATCAAGTCAGTCATCAGTTCCTCAGTTCTCCTGACTGCAAACTGGAGGTAACACTTAGCATCCTTCAAAGCCTGGAAAGCTCAACTCCCCTATTTTTTAGAAAACATTTGTCAGACAGAACCCAATTGAAGTGCAAAGTGTTGTGAATAGTCATTGTATAAATTATTACGAGATTGTTTATGTTAAAGTGTTCAACTTGGTGATCTTTTGTGATCTCCATTGGGACTGGTGAATAAGAGCCTGGTAAATAAGGTGATGGTAAACCAGAGGCCCATTTAAAATTGTTCGTAATCATTCCTCCTGGTTTTTAATGATTTAAAACTGACACTGGTTCTTAGCTAGGTCTCCAGACCTACATGTTCAGATTTCTCCTTTTCTTCTCCAAATAAAATTTTGAGGAAATTTAGTTTCAGATGTTGCAGTATGATGCTCTCAGCTAAAATTTGATATTTCTTTGAGTACAAACCGATTTCATGATCTATTTTGAGTATGTTGTCAAATGAGTGAAATCACACCAGAAGACACTTCTGTTATTTGGAAGTGGCATTATTTAATTTGAACTTGAATTGTAGCCGCAGTTTGTTGTCAGAAATTAATTTGCAAAACCAATTTAAACAAACCTATGTCCAAACACTACTGAACTATTTTCTCATTCAGTCACAAATTAAAAAACTTCATTCTTAATTTAATGAGTAACCACTTAAGGTAGTTCATATAATAGGGTTTTACCTTATTTTTACACACACACACGTATATATGAGAATATGTGTATTTATATACTGAATTTAAGTTTGCGCCTGTACTTATGGAAATAGAATGATGATTTTTCCTGTTTATAAAGTTACTAATTTGTGATCTGAATAAAAATATTTCAGATGAAAAGGACAGCATGATAAGGAAATATCCTGTTCCCAGGAGAAAAGGGCATACAGTTGTGATTTTACATACTGTAATGTCGCTATGCATGCTGCTTTCAAAAATATTGTTTATAATATTCCTATTATTTGATTCTTCAAGGTCTCTGGGATGCATTTTATATGAGATGTGCTGTATGAACCATGCATTTACTGGACACAATTTTTTGTCTGTTGTGTTAAAAATTGTAGAAGGTGATACACCTTCTCTTCCTGATAGATATCCAAGCAAACTGAACGCTGTGCTGTGCAGGTATGTTATTTTCTTGTTTAGCAGGTTTTTAAGTTAATTTGGAATATCGTTTAATTATGACTTTTGGTTTTTAATGTTTCAGCATGTTAAATAAGAATCCTTCATTGAGACCAGCAGCAGCAGAGATCCTAAAAATCCCTTATATAGATGAACAACTAAAGGTATATAAGAAAAAGCGATAGCTGTACACTTACTGTTTGAGTATGTATTTTGCAAAAGCAGAATGGAGGCTGAGAAAATGTGTTGAGAAAAAATAATTAGATACCAGTTCATGGGAACATTAATCCAGGGGACTTTCAGAGCTAAATTACAAATATGGCTGAGGTAGCGAGGCAGTGAAAAATTAAACCCTTGTACTTTACATGCTGAATGTATCCCCTTTTAAATGTTACGAGCAATAAGGAGAACAGGCATTTATACGTAACAAGTGCAGATCATTCGGCACGGGGTACATATAATCTCTAAACTGTTCAGTCAGTTTTTACATTAGGGCTGTATGGGGTCATAGCTGAAAAGTCTGGATCACTTTAGCCTCAAGCGTTGATACCACTTCTATTGTATTATTTCCTTGCAGAATATACAGTACAAGTTCACAAACATGACTGTGAAAGACAAGGGACTTAACTGGCAGAAAGAAGCTGCTCCCATTTTTGATGCTGTGTAAGTATTTTTAAATGTTTTATGGGCAGCAGTATATGAAATTACAGTGGTGCCAAATAATATCATGTCGTAAACATTTGTGTTAATCTCTTAGTGCTTTATATTTAGAGGGACCCATTCCCCAGAAATACAGAAGAGCAACCACATTAATGAGATGCATAATTAAGATTTAGGGGGGAAAAAAAAAAGGATTTGCAGATCAAATATCTTTGTTATATAACTGCGTAAATTGTGCGTGATGTGTAGTATGTGCCTATGTTAATTTAGTACTACTTGGTATGTAAATTATGACCTTTGTCTTTACATTTTGAAGGTTTAGATCATCATTTTATGTTATGATCATTTATAGTGCTTCTGTTTGTGTACCTACTAATTATTGAATGTGAAAGCTATGTTTCCTAAATGACATCAAACTAAAAGTGTATACACTTAAACTAATATTCAGCTAATACATCCGTAGAATGCTATTATATTTGTCTTGTAGCTATAGTGAGAAATTAAGGCTAACGATGTTTCTTGGCTCTTACATCAGTAGTGCCTTCGTACATGATCTCTCTTTTAGGCACTGAATATATATTAAATTAATTAATTGCATTAAATTACAATGCTGCAATGATTAAAGCAAATGTCAGCGTGGGCAATTTCATTTTGCCTTTGTAAATTAGCTCTGCAGTTTCGATGGCAGCTGGCCCTCCCCTTTGCTTCCTCTCCCCGAGTGTCCTGTTTGCTCTGTTAGGAGCTAGCATGCTCAAAATCAGGAGTTTGTGATCCTGTGCGGATGCAACAGACATCCCCGTTTCTTGTTTCCTCTGAATAACTGTCAGGACTTTGACAGCTATTGAAATTTCTTTTGAATTATTAGGTTACAGCAACAAAGAAGCCCATGCTCCAATCCAGAATTAGCAGTGCCTTTGAGGCTATAGCCTTTCCCCCCGTTTTTTTGTGACCTCTGCTCTCGGAGAGGACCCAGAGTTTTGCAGCTGTGGTCACTTGCAGGTGCTGCCAATTCTGCTGCTTGCAAGCATCCCTTTGGGAGAGGTGACCAGCTTCAGCTTTTCCAAAGAAAGTGTTATTTTGTATCAGTGGTAGGAAGAAAGCAGAGCAAAGACAGTGGAATTCAACACAGAAAAATCTTCTGTACATCTTTTTTACCCAGTTTAACTACTGGGAGTGTATCTGTAAAGCTCTCATCTCTAGAAATTGTGGTTTGGGTTTCCACCCTGTCACTTCTGTTCTCGCTCTCTCTCATTGACCAAAGTTCGTTCTCTGTTTTGGTATAAATAGGTATCTTTAGTATAAATAGGTTGTTGAACTTTGCAAGCATAGATGTAAAATGCAACAATAAATGATACCTGTATTGTCTAGTAACAACTATCTAATAAATAACAGCAAATGGAGCCGGCTGAGGCTGCTGTCAAGTTTTTGGCCTTACTATTCTGCATGATTGCTTCTGCTAGAAATAACCCTTTGCTAGTATACTGGAAATACAAGTGTCAGGCAGGTAGATATGCAATAGCCGGGAAATATTAGATGTATCTTTTGTCTATGGCTGCTGTATTCAAGTTGATTCAGTTGACTTTGAGTCGATTCCTGCCTCTTCAAATTAAATATAGTTAACTGCAGAGATGTTCCTTAGAGATATGCCTTAAATAGTTTTGGGGCACTGAAACCTTGCCCAAGTATTATGCCAACTCTATCTGAATTATACTGAGTATTTAATGCTTATTGAAACATGAAGTATGAGAATCTTCAGGAAACTTGTAATCCATGTCTTTATTTTGTAGGTACAAGATTTCAAATTATCTGTATGCACCAAAAGACTGTAGATGCTTTGAGGAAGCAGTATTTTTACCTGCAAAATATATACCCAAACTTCAAATATCTCCATGCTTCTAGAACAGACTGATAAAACCACTTTCTATTACTTGTATCATATACTGTGTTCCATACCTGATCCGTTGTCATTAGTTTGAATATATTGAGTCTCATCACCTTCCAAATGGACATCATATATTGACAGAACTAGCATATGGGGAGAACATGAATGTGTATCCCAGCGTCTATAACTATTCTTGTTCAAAAGCAAGTCTGTAGTCTTTAAGAGAAAGAGCAAGTTCTAACTATAAACATGTTCTTATACTTTTGTTAAAAGAAAATAGAAAGTCAGCTGCTGCCGTGCAGAGTTCTAGAGCTCCTAAAAATTGTGAAGCAATGGATAGCAACTGTTTCTGATTGAGCATGGGAATTTACATCAAGGTTTTCAAATTCAGGGCATCAATTTGAGAAAAAATCCTAGGAGAAGCTTCACTATAAATTATCTTCAAATGTGCTGCAGTCTGATTCTTTTTGGCTAAATGTTTGAAATATGCATAAAGTCATAATCCTACTGTGACTTTCATTGTATTTTTGAGAATGTTAGCTGTCTATATTGCTACTGGTAAGCAAAATGCCAAATAATTTCTGCAATCCCAGATCTAAAGAGGTAGGTAAAATGAAATAAAAATACCTGAAAAATGGTAGAGAGCAAAAAAGTGGAGGAGAAATAATTTAAACATAGTGAATTTCCCACATCTGCTGTAACATAGCAATACTCTAGTCTAAGTCAGTGTACAAGGAGATGCTTGTTATGGTGTCCTCCCCAATCATTGCTACTTTATATTTATGATATTTTTTTCCCCACCAGGAATTATTTTTGCCAGGTATAGTTGAGTCTAGTTTCTTCTAGTAAAGGCCTCTAATGGCTTACTTTATTCCAGTCCCATGCAAGTCATAAATTTTAAATATTTAAGTAAGCATAAAGCTGCACAAGTTCAGTTTTGACTTGGATGAAAAATGGCTTTTTTCCCCAAGAGGTTCTTATAATTTAAATTAGAGTTTTTTACAGGGGACAAGAAATATGTCTACATTATTCATACTTGAAGAGTTAGTTCCATTCTTATGAATAATTGAACTCTTCTTGTCTTTGTCCTTAGTCTTTCATATTTCACACTAATATTCATATCTTTACACTACTTCCCTCTATAGTCAACATTTGAAAAGCATAATGAAAACTTCTCATTTATTAAAATCCTGATTTCAAAATGATAGTCCAGAAGGAGCGTTGTAATTTTTATGGTTACAAAACTGGGATCTTAGATGGTCAGAAGCGAATTTATCTCATAATGGCAAAAATAGTAATTTGAAATTAATATTTGATATCATAAATATAAACAACAGAAAAATTTGGTGTGAAATATGACTGCCAAGGCATTGCAAACTATGGTTTAATTTTTGTGATTACTGTAGGATGTGAGATAAAAATCTGATATTAATATCCTTTTACTAATATAGGACTAACATTGTTCTCCTGCGTTGATAAATACAGCTGAGATACATATGTCAATAATTCATGCTCAGCTTTCAGAGATGATCTATAGAGACCATTTTACTGGTGAATTGTTATTATTGATTAGGACCAGAAATTCAAGAGGACAACATGATAATTATATCTGTCATTAAAGACATTAATATTCTCTTTCATTCTAGACAGCTTGTAACAATCAATGTAAAATGTATGGGAGATATTGCTTTTTTCTGTGGTTCTCATTTAAAGACTGCCTCTGTACTTGGAATATGCTCAATAATGAAGCCTGATAGGGTAAATATTTCACTGTGCTTCATCATTTATTCTTTTAAGGAGCTGAGTTTACCTTTTTCCATTCTCACCTGAAATGCCTGAAATGATTCACTTTCCTCATGAACCTAAGTCTAAGTTTAAATATTTCAATTTAAGAGGCATTTGCTTTCCAAACTAAAGTCTATTTAGTCTGTTACAGTACCTGTGACTTTCTAATTTTTCCATTTGAAATGTCACTATGTTTCAATATCAAATCAAAATACTGATATTTACATTTTTATATGACGATGGGCTTGCATGCATTCAATTTCAGGCAGAGGAAAGTTCATTTACAGACTCTGCAGGAACTGTCTGAAGTACAGAAAATGACACCACGGGAACGAATGAGGCTGAGGAAGTTAAATGCTGCAGATGAGAAAGCAAAGAAGTTGAAGTAAGTTGAGCGTAACATTAGCCTCATGCCCTAACCATGCAGTTTTCCCCATTCAACAGTCTAACAGGAGAGTTAGAACTGTCAAAGTAAAAATAAAAATATAAAGGGTCTTCAGCTACTCAAAGTAAATGGCGATTTTGGATGAGTTAAATCACAGTAATTATTTATGTAAGGGAAAAAAAAAGTCAGAACATTAACCCAAAACTGGTACTTTGAGCATTGTGTTTCTGGTTAAATAAGTATATGTGAGATTTTCACATGTGTTACAATAGGAGATTTTTTTTAATGACTTGTCATTTTAAGCATTGCACAGTCTGAGGAGCTGGACATTTAGTTACAATCCAACTTTTGTCAATTGTTGTGGCCTAAGAGATTTGCCAATAGAAGTTAATAGCTCAGAGGACAGTCTTATCAAATGAGGGGAATGGACATGTTGTAAAGGCTTTATGATTTATGGTTTTTTTTATTAAGTCAGTGAGACATAAAAAAGGGGGAATTTGAAGGACAGTAAGTACCATTTCTGAGTGGAATATGAGGAACAGCTGGAAAGCTATGTGTGTATGCATGGATGCCTTTTTTAAATAAAAAAGAATACACTGTTTTGATGACACACTTGAGTTTTTCCTAGTTAAAAATATTTAATGTTTTATTTGGTATGAATGAAAATCAGAAAAGCATTGCATTCATTTTTAATTAATTTTTAATATTTTCTTCAAAAGCATTTTGCAAAGTGCAGTGTAAATTAACAAATGTTTACTCAGTTATTTATAAAGGATAATAGAGGGAATAATTATTTTTGATCATGAGAATCGGCATCTTAACCTTGTCGTGCTAAAGCAAGTTAGCAATTCAGTAGGGCAATGACATCCTAGCACAGAAAAATATTGCAAAGTGATGTGAAGTCTGAATTTATGGCCTCAGAAACTCTGCAGCTACATATACCTGCAAATCAAGAGCAATTGCAGTTGAGTGAAAATACTCAGTAAAATCATGTCCTGGCATTACTTGTGCCAAATTGTGATGCCCATATCCAGATGCTACAAACAAAAAACTAAAGGCCTTCATCTCCTTTTGGAAAATATGTCTTATCAGCATGTATGTCTGTCTGACACTTACCAGTGTCTTTGATACTGGAGATGGTATGTAAATTTATTCTCCTTTAAAAAAAAATCTCCTTGAATTGAAAGCACTGTGTAAATTTAGCATCTCTTCTGCATGGTGTTTTCAATAATACGATAGGCCAATTTTTGTACTTTTATGAAATTTATAAATAGGAAACCTGTTCCTTTCACTTTTTTAAAATGGATGGAGATTAGGAAATAATACTGATTGCAGGATAGTTCTAGTTTGCTTTTCATTTTCTTTACTTTCTTGCACTTCAGTGTTTTCTGTTTAGATTTTCATGGTTTTTTTGCCCCAGCAACAAAATTAAGTAGATTTATTTTGTAATATAAAGGCAATATATTAATCTTCAAATCTTGTTCTCAGTCATGAATCTTTACAATGGATTTATATTCAACTCTGGGTTATTGCCAGCTCACTCTCACTGAAAGTATTTGAAACAGTGCAAAACCAGTACCTTCTCAGACTGGAGATCTGCTTTCAGCAGTGCAAATCTAGAGATGGATGGGAAGGGAATATAGTAATGGAAACTGGAAGAGCTACTTAATGTAGCACCTGGTTTAAGTAGCCCGGTACAGAAAAACACAGTTACTAACTCCCTCCCAGGTGACGTGTTCATAGCATGCAGGTGTTGTGTGCCTGTCTTCAGCTGAAAGGTCCCTGGACTACATGGTAGAATAAAGTCCAAAGTATTTGAGATCTTTGGAAGAAACAAAAAAGACCGGGACTAATAATTTACTATTTCTCAATTATACAATGCAAGTCGTGAAAGAAAACAGTGTTTGGAAATAAGGCCTGAAATCTATTTGTGAGTTCACTAAAACTAACCTCACCTTCAGTAGATGCCATGAATGTTTGGCACCATGGGTGTCTAATTACGGAATTTGTTTTTCCACATCTACTTTTAGAAGATCCCTTTGTGCAGTCCCTGATATCACATCCTAAACACAAGTATTCTGTATTTACAGACAGCTGGCAGAAGAAAAATATCAAGAAAATATCAAAAGAATGCAAGAATTCAGGTCCCGTAATTTTCAGCAGCTGAATGTCAATGTCCTACATGTAAGTATAGGCTGCTGCTTCGGAGGCCTCATTTATGCACATTCAGTGTACATCACTTTTTCTGTTTTCCACATGCTTGCTTTAGCACTAGAGGCACAGTCCTGTTCTAAGACTAATAATTTGGAAGTGCATCGAAGTCTGGACCGCTTAGCTGAACCTGTGGATCTGTGATGAGGGAAAGTGCGTTCTGTTATTCAGATATGGTTCAACAAACTCTATTCATTGCACAATTTTCTTTTATTAGGTCACCCTTAAATCTAAATCTGCTCTCTGAAATGTACTTACTGGCAGTCTGTGTAACATCAGAGTTCAAAATACATTCATTTTCAAGATAACTTTAGAATTGTAATCCTTTAAACACTCTAATTTGGCATGGCTGTGGGTTCTTTTCATTTGATTAGTTAAGAATATTAACATTTCAATTGGCTTTTTAGTAAGAATGAAGTCTTGGAATGACTCCCAGTGTAAGCTGTCCTTTGCTTTTAAGCTATCTGCAATAGAAGATAGGCCTGTTCAATTCTAGCACTACCTCTTATCGTAGAGAGAACAGTATCAGTTTGGAAATAGTGAAAGCATCACAGAAATAATGAGGTTTTGGTTAGTGCTTTGTCTTCTACCTTTCTTTTGCATGCAGTCTAATTTCTATTTCCCATTGTGTCTGGAGAAAAAAATATGTTAAATCTATCTCTGCTTATGGCTGAGTCACTACTGATCATTTACAAAAAAGTTAGGCAAACACTAAAAAAGAATCCTAATACAAGTCCTAACAGTTGTGTAGATCAGGGCAACCATCGTATTGTGAGCCTGCTGAAAGCTCTAACTGTACCTGTTTCTCCATGCTGCTTCGTTCGACTAAGGAATCTGATGAGCAGACTTCAAAACCCCTAATTCATTCTCAGCCAGTCATTACATGCGACTATGTGTCCATAGGACATGATGAACCAAGTGGAAATGAGACATCAAGTCAACTCTGCGTGTCTGAACTTACAGACCATGGTAAGAATTCAAAATTTGATGTTGAAATGAAACTTTCTATAAACAAAGCAAGATTTGATTTTGTCCCTTGTAGTTAATTTATGGTGGGGAAACTGCAGTATAAAAAGTGGTCAGATTTGTAAAGTTGTCAAAAAATTACAAAGAGAGAAGGAAAATAATCTAGTTGGATGTATGTACAGCGGATGTACAGGAAAGTTATGTGGCAGGCAGTCTGCATTCCCAGAGTTTGAGTGGCCTGTGAGCAGCGACAGAGGTGAATGCACCTTTTCCAACTGAGATGCTGAGTTAGAAGGAAATAGCTTTAACTTTGCACATATGAAATGACTGGTGTTAGAAAAGCGTTTCCTAAATTATCCCTCCAGTGCGAAAATGAGTACAAGAATTCAGAGTGTTTGCACCTTTGGTGCAATTTGCTGCTGTTTTATTTATCTATAACAATGAGAGAAGCAGATGGAAACTCTTTAAACTGTGCTTATCTATACTGTCCTTAAATACTTAGCTACTGTCTAGAGGATATGAAGTACTATATATCATGTACTTTTGTGTAGATAGATTAACAAATAGTCAAGCTTTTAAAAAAAAGTCAGACTGTGGAAATGTTGTGCTTAATGAGTGTCCTGGTTTCAGCTGGGATAGAGTTAATTTTCTTCCTCATAGCTGGCATAGTGCTGTGGTTTGGATTTAGTATGAGAATAATGTTGATACACTGATGTTTTAGCTGTTGCTGAGTGGCACTTACTCAAGGACTTTTCAGCTTCCCATGCTCTGCCAGGTGCACCAGAAGCTGGGAGGGAGCACAGCCAGGACAGCTGACCCAAACTGGCCAGAGGGCTATCCCATACTATATGACATCATGCCCAGTATATAAAATGGGGGGAGTTGGCCAGGGGGCAGCGATCGTTGCTCAGGGATGGGCTGGGCATCGGTCAGTGGGTAGTAAGCAATTGCATTGTGCATCACTTGTTTCGTAGGTTATTATTATTATTATTATTATTAATCTTTTCTCTTCCTCTGCTGTCCTATTAAACTGTCTTTGTCTCAGCCCATGGGTTTTACTTTCCCCCCCCCCCCCCCCCAATTCTCTCCCCCATCCCAGCAGGGGGAGGGTGTGTGAGTGAGCGGCTGTGTGGTGCTTAGTTGCCAACTGGGGTTAAACCATGACAATGAGGAAAATATTTTTAAAAGCATATTTATATGTTTTGTTTCTGCAATGTTCTGTAATAGTGTCATACTCTTAAATATTTAAGAATCATTGTGTAAGCACTATTGTAGTGTAAGATTTTTAATCGGTTTAGAATCTTGCAAGTATGCATTAATATACTTTTAAGTATGAAAACTACTTTTCTCTAATTGCTCTGCCTTTTAGTGTTGGTTTATGTGCATCTGTGAAGGTATACACCATTGAATTAAAGGCATCAAAATCAGTTTGTTTGTGGTGGAGGTGGGGTTTTTTTAATAGCAAATGGCTTTTTTCTTTCAATGTAGCCTCATTTATGTCTACGTCGTTGGCTTGCTATTTCACAGTGTAAGGAGGGATGACCTGTGTAGGAGAGAACCCAGCTGCTAGAAATACATCCTGGGGATAGGGTGGGGAAGCTTGCAAATAGAGGACCAAGAGAAAGCAGTAAATGTGGGCGGGAGATGTACCGGGGGAAGCATACAAAGATACCTAAATAGAAACAGAACAACATGCATTGAAAGGAAAGAAACTGATGTTTCTGCCTTTAGGGGTCATTAAGCTGTTAAACTATAATGACAGAAATTAGCTGCATTTATATCTGTGATGTAAAAGTTGGGTCAATGCATTGTACAAAGCTGAATGCATGTTTAATTGCTTTTGCCAGAGTCTCTGACATTGAAGTGGTAGGTTCATGAGAAAAAGGAGTTATGGATAGGCAAGAGAAATCACATGTTTTCTCTTCTTCACTTTGTGAATACCTTGTTATTCTTGAAGCTGATGTCAAAGCTGTTACTTACTCTATTCAGTATTCATATTCTTCTTTTCTTTAAACATTTCAGTGCAATCATGCATGTCCTACATGTCTAATTATTAAGTTATTAATGACACCTTCATATTTGAAAATGTAGAAACAGTTCCAGCTATTGATTTTTCAATAGAATTTGATTCTTGATCAATGGGCTATACAACAGAAGAACCAAGAAAACTAGAAACAAGGCTATAAAATGGTTTTATAAAGTTGTCTTACATGTTAATAAATCTTGCTAACCCGTACTAAGTTAGCAGAAGTTAGACTACAAATACCAGACTAACAAGCTCCCTAATTTAAAACAGCTGAGAAAGAGGAGAAAGACAGGAGATGATAGTCTGTTCATGAAAGCCAGGGAGGCTTGGCAGCAGAGTTCAGGGCAGACCTAAAAAATCCTCCCAGAAATGGGAAAAGCTGGTGGGGAACAGCTAGGGAGAGTACCCCAATCCTAACAGATAGGGAGGAAAGTTCAAACTATCTTTGGCTCATATCCTGCAGTCCTTAAAAAAATTTGCAGCATGAACAGAAGAGAAGAGGAGGGCTTGAAGGATTAAAAGAGCAGGCTCTTAAAGGGTTAGAGAGGCATAGAGAATAAAACACCTTACACTCTGCTTTCACTGAAAATTATCTAAAGCATTATGAAACACAGTTGTATGTCATTGGGGAAGGCGTCAAATACAAAGCTCAAGGTTTAGCTTTAGTTAGTAGATTTTAAAACCATGGCATTTTGATCCAATATTAGCAGTGGTAGCTACATTTACTGAAAGTTGGGAAAAACAAGGCAGTGTAGTTAGATAAACGAAAATCATTATGACAGTTTGGGGTTTTGGACTTCATGGTGGATGAGTTTCAGCAATGTCAAAACCATTTAAATGCTGTAGACTTCCCTGAGAAGGTTAAGCTTCTCTCCATGTTTGTTTTATGTAATCTGCAATGATCTTCTGAACATTTTTCATTCTAATTAGCACCCCCGTGCACTTGAGGAACATTTAAAAGAGTTGTCTGAAATAAAAAATTGCTGACCAATTTGTTAGTCTTCAAGCAGGTTTTATATTTTTGGAGTATGAAAGAGATCTAAGTGGACACGGTGCTTTTGATGTTGAGATGAACTCAGTCTGTTACAGAAAAGATTCATCCAGATTGTTGACAGTTGGTACAAGTTCTTCAGAAACTTAAAGGAGTAATCTGATTCTTATTCTTACAGAGAAATGCTGCAGGCAATGTAAATAATATTTTTTAACAATAGAATTCAGTTAGTTCTTCAACATCGTGTTCCTTACTGTGCCATCCAGCTATACTACACAGATTTATTCTTTTCTCATAGAGACTGGGAATGCTGCTGAGTTCTGTGGGACTGATTGAGAGCATGGTTTTTAAATCTGACCGTTCAGATGTCACTTGCTAAGCCAGACCAGCTTGCGATGGCTGATACACCTTGGCATGCTGTCGCCTTTCTCCCTGTTTGCTTCTGAGATTCTGGGCACATGTTCTGCAGCATCCTCCATGCCTCAGCAGAAAATGAAGAACTTGGGGAGGGGGAGAGATCAAAGAAACATGAGCTTTTGCAGACAGAAATAACTTTGAAAATAATCTCTGCTTGCGTTACTTAAGCTCAAGAAGAAAGGGATCCAGTTTTAAGCTGCGAGTGGGCAGCAGTGAAAAATTATGTGAATAGCAAGTTATGCTATTTTTGTTTTAATGAGCCAAGAGAGTAAGCTGTGCATTAAGCACGTGTATTCCAGAGCCATTATCTTGCCTCCTCTTGGTGCTCTGCTAGAGAGAAAGTGCTGTCCCTCAATCCCACCACTTTCCAAACATTTGCTTCTCTTCCATAGAAAGAGTACAAGCTTCAATTTGACCACCAGGTCCAGACTGTGGCTACCATAGGCATCTACTCACACTGCCCCTTTCCTAAAGAGTTTGACCTGTTTCATACACTCTGGAATGTTCCCCCTGCTTCTCTGCATAGAAAGCCGTTCTGAACCAAAATATTGCAGTGCTTGTGAACCTTTTTACTTCTGGCTGTTTCGTGCCAACACTTTTAAGATGCATTGCCTTATTGCCTTGCAGCTTAAGTAGTTCTCTTTCTTCCTTTGCTTATTCTCCTCATGTTTTTATAGGCAGTAGTAATATCCTTCTCTGTAATACCTCTATTTTAATGCTTAAACTCATGACTCTGTTCTTTGAATTTTCTTCTTTTCCATTATTCCAGTTCTCAGGGTCACCCAGTGTATGTTGCTTTAGTATCCTGGTCCTGCTTTGTACTGGTGATGCAGTCCAGCTTGGCTTCTGGAAAGCAGCGCTGTGCATACTACCTCCAGCAGAGCAGACCTCTGCCTGGCCGGCTGTGCAGCGCTGCTCTCAGTTACCCAGCAGCGTGTTGCTTCTGCGCCCTTCCCGCGCTCCTCGTGGTCAGCGTGCTTGCCGCGATGGGAATCGTTTGAAGAGCTGCTCTGCAATGCTGGCTGAGCTTGCAGGGAAATCAAGTGTCCTTTCCTAAAACATCAGCCTATATGGTTAGAAGAACTCATAACTACACAAGCATGGGACATCCTCTTGGCATGCAGTGCCAGCAGGATAAGTAGGCAGGCACACTGGGTTATTAAAGAATATTTCTGTAAATCTCCAGGTTCTGGGACTTTGTCTCTCCAGTTCCTTGATTTAGTTGCATTTTGCATGCATGCTAGAGCAAAGGATTCTTCTGGTTTGGCTACTACTTCTCTCCACACTGCAGATCTTCAAAGAGTCATGGCCGGTGGGTAGGTAACATTCCTTGCAGTAGTGAAGGTTTAAAAATGTGCCTTAAATTTCTATTTCTCTTAAGTTACTATAATAAGTTTCTTAACAGTTTTGCATCTTTACTCATACAATCTGGAGTAAAAAATGTTCTTTTTATTTGTAAAAAGACAGGCAACAGAGTTGCTAAGAAAGAGTCAGCTAGAAAAGTTACTTTAATTATTATTAACTGTATTAAGTAAATGGCTGATGTGGTATGTTGAGTATATAATTAAAACAGCATATACTCTTACTGTATTGTTTCAGCTAATTAGACCACTAATGCGTTCCTTGGAAACGTAAACCTTTGTAAATATAAACCAATGAAAAATGGCTTTACTCATTTGCAACTACTTTATGTAATAGTTTTAAACTGCATTAAATTTTTTAGATTTGTTAATTGGAAACAAAACTTAAAAGAAATTATATTCTGATAATGAAATATTTATAGAAAGATATTTTATAGTTGTGTTTAATATTCATTGAAAAATGTTGAGGTCTCCATCTCATGTGTCCAGGAATTTATGTAACTGTCATCAAACAATTTAAAACTAGGGTGGACAGAGCAGTTAAAAGTATATTGTACTACTGGGAACAGTTTTGCTTTACTATAGATATCTTCATGTCTTTTCCATCTCCAGTTTCTCCAAGGACAAGCAAGAGACAAAAGAGGTAAAGTAAGTTAGTTTTGTACTGAGATTGTACTCAGAGACACTGAGCCACTGTCAGTGTTAAATACAAATACTTGTGTGTCGAAATTATATATATGTATCTGTACACTTCATTTATTTTCAAGGAATAGCGTAAAATTGCTAATGATTAATAACTAAATTCCCTTTGTATTTTGATTTGGATTTTTTCTTTTCTGCTACATTTCTCCATCTCATTTTATTGATTAATTATTTCTGAATATTCAGAAGTATACTTTGCAAATCATGGCAATGAAGCAGGAATGGGCAATGCAAAATGTGTCAGGATAAACCTGTATCTATATTTCCTTTTTTTCCTGGTACTTAGGAAACAAATCATTCATCCTCTCCAATTGTCATCAAAAAGAAAAGCCACCTTGCAATGAATTGGTTAACATGACTTCCCCCAGCCACCTGTCTCTTGACCCATTTCTTTATAGAAATTATCTCCATTTGGACTAGGATAGATATGCCAATGTACATTTTTCTGGAGATCACTGTATGATCAGTGCACGTACTTCGCTTTCATTAGTGGTTTTGTGAAAATAATGGTGAGGCAAATTATATTGTAGTGCTGGCAACTAGAGGTCAGTTTATCTATAAGAAAAAAAAAAGCTGTAAAAAAGAATTGTCCATATTTAACTGTTTATTTCCATGAATGATATTGGCTGCAGCTGGAATAAAATTATCTATTTTGTAAAACATGAGCAAAAATTATCGTCCAAAAAATGAAAGTATCCATGAGATACACCCAGCCTTGATGTTATAGATGAATATGGTCAGTGCCTTCCTATGCCAGCTAGAACGAGACTGTTCCAGCTCAGCAGGTTCATTAGATATTTAATGTTCCTTCCTGGAGCCTCCTTCTAAAGAGCTACTGGAATCGTCATGTAACCGTAATGCATTACTTTCTAGTACAGCGATATAGTTAATCTTCATCTACTAATTAACTTTACTGAGCTCATAGACTACTTTTCTGATTACACGAAAAAGTAATCAGAAGAGCAGATGTCCGTTTGCCAGAGAACTGGATATTGAGAGAAGTTTCAGATGCTGAGGGTCATCTTTTCCACGGATTTTGTAGTACTGGTAGACCACCGTGGCTTTTCTGTGTGGGCTACCACACACTGGGCTAGGCAGGATGGAAAATTGCAGCTCTGTCACTACATTACATTAATTATTTGAGTGCAGGCCCTTTTGCTTTGGTTACAGTGTCTTCTAAGGAAGCCAGATTTTACAGCATAATTCCTCCCAACTCTGCATACAACTTGATTCCTCTTGACTGGCTCAAAGTTTGCAGAGGTATTTAATAAATAAGAAACGCTAGTTATGAAGACTAACTTGTAATGAATTGAGAGAAATCTTTATCAGAGCATGCATTGTACTTATCCATGTGGGAAATTAGTGTGGAATATCTAAAGGTTCTTAGTTTACTACATAGAAAATCCTCTAGGTAGAGAAACTCAGTCTTTGCAGTTGAAAACAGCATGAAGAGCAAGGCATAATCCTGTTATACAACTGTAATAGCTAGATGTTCAAGGTTTCTGATTCAATTTCTACTATAGAACTTGCCTTGAAATTGGCTACAAAATCATAAACTGTATCTAAAAGTGCTTCCAGATAACTCAGTGCAATTACAGATGCAACAAAAACTCCCATTTCCTTACCATCATCTTTGGTCCTTCTGATTTGGATCAGTTTTTACAGTTGAAAGATACTGGGTTGAAAGTATCTCCATTACCAAAACCCCATACTTCTTAGAGGAGCCATAAGGAGCATTAAATTCGACAAGCTACAGTCTAACAGGCATGAAAACTTAAAGCCATGCACTGGCATTCGTGGCTAAAAGTGCCACTTTATATTCCTATCAATTTCACAGCTGATGAGACATGGTAAACAAGGGTGGGGAAGTTTTTTTTTTTTAAAGCATTCAAGAAATTATATATGCAAATGCATCCATATTTCTAAGGGCTTGTCCTCATTGCAGCACTTAAGCGCGTGGAATGAAAAAGACAATGCAGCAAAACAACACTGGATGTGAGGGCCACCAATAAAATATTATATCTCGCATTTTTGGCTTGCCAGTACATTACTAGTTGGGACTTCACCTGCATTCACCTCCATTTCTGTAAGAGCCCCAGGTCTGCATAAACTACTACTCTGCTCTTGATAGACATGTTTGTGTGTGGGAAGGGGTCAAGTTAAAGGAGCAAAATAGCTAAAGCTAACTACTTGTGGTATTTAAATTCTTTGTGCAGAAAAAGAATGTAAAAAAATTAAGGGCATATGAATTAAAGGGACATATTATATGATCTCTCTGATCTGTATTATATTTTTTTTTTATTTCTGTATACTGCAAAGATTATAACATGTTAAATTCCTTAGCTTAATATGTTGCAATACATTACATCTGGCAAACCCCTGATTTCATTACAATTCCAAAACAGCTAAATACATTACAGTAATTGCATACATTATTTCTATATTTCCATTGCTAATTTTAAGTTATGGATATACTGCTTTGAATTTCAAGTGGGCAAAGTTCAGTTGACTCTCAAATAGGAAATGTTCACTCATTATAAAATATTGTGCGTTTTTTCCTACTCTGTTATTTTTACAAGCTTTGTTGAAGGATTTTCAAGGTACGTTTTTAAATCTTGGAAGCTTAAAAGCCTGTAATATTTCTGAGCACATCTTTAAGCATCTCTGCACACGCACATTTTGTTTAGTGCCTGTAAAACAGTACTTATGTATACTGATGGGGTAACTGAGTAACACTCCAAAATATGAACATGCAGACAATCATATCGCTCAAAAGCTTTTAGGAAAATCATGTCTTGTTTTGTTTTTCAGTCGGGCAAGTCAAAATAGAACAGAATAATATTTATAATAAATGCCATTAAGCACCTTTCTGCATTATTATTGTTATAGTATCCTTTGTAACCAGAAAGACTTGTCTCAATTAAGAAGATGTTGCAGTGACTTCTACTGTGGGTTACCCATTGGTCTCCTCTTTCATACGGCTACCCTGCTTCCAGGATGATAAGGCATATTCCCTGACTTGCTACTTGCTGAAATGATACCATGGGATGCTTGCTGAGAGAAACTTGGCTGTTTACTTCTGGTATTTACAGTTACCAGTCCTTCAGTTGTCCTTGGCACATGGGGTGACAAAACTCCGGAGAATCTCGCAGGGTTTGAAGGCGGAGGCACTCTGGGAGCGTACCCCTCTGACCTGCTCATCTGTCTTGTGTTTTCGTTGCTTGGTTTCACACTGAGATCCCACCTTGTCCCAGATTCAATTAAAGGAATAGTAAATCTGATTTATTCTAGCAAAAGCAAGGTTTAACAAAGTTTGCAAGTTTTAGTCACAAAGAGGAAAATGAATCAATGCTTGGGGTTTTTTTGGGTTTTTTTGTTTTTTTAAATTGAATGAAGTGTTATTCTTCTAGTTTAAGGAATTCTTCCCTAGAAGTATTGCCTTTGGAGAGCTGATTTCTTGCTTTGGTTATAGCTCACCATTTTAACCCTTCTTCCATGAGGGCAGCCATAGAATTAAAGAGATATTATTGGGAATTTTATGACATTTTGAAGTCTAGTGTTTATAGTAATTTGGAAACCTCTGTGTATAGGTTTCTATGCATTGTCCATTATCTTCAATTTTTTACTCAAATGTTTTAGCTTGTTTGAGGGCCACCAGGTATTGAACTCTACTCATAACCTCCTCAGGAAACCTTTTCCAAAGCTCTGTACTGTTTGATATGCCTAGCTACTTAAATCTTTCCATAGCTTCACAAAAATTCACAGCTTACTTGTTACAAGAAGTCTTGCTCTTACAGCTTCCCAGAGGGTAGCTTGCAGAATGAAGTGTTTACACAGCAGTTATTTGAAAATCCCAAACACTTTGAAAGTATGGGGAAAAGAGCAAATTATCTTACTCTACAGCTCCTACTTTTTTCTGATCTATTTTTCATACTGATTTAGTTTGGCTTTGATAAATAGAGCCTACCTCAAAATTCACCTTTGTCAATGACTACAGTTAAAATGATTCTGGTCAAGTCTTTTTAAAACCTACACGGGAAGTCCCTTCACTCCTTCCAAAGCATTATGTTGAAAAACATTTGTAAAACACTGCATGAATTTAGGAAGCAATTAGAAGCAAATGCACCGAGACTGTATATGTACAAAAAATACTATGTACTATTCTATAGAAGATACTTTCACATAATTTCAGTGTTTTAAATCCTCCTTAGAAAGATACTAGTTTTTATTCCAGATTGTCCTACTTACAGGGCAATATAACTTTACACTGCACTTTAGACTCAAGATTAACCTGATGTAAATAACGATGCACCAGGCATTTACTTGCAAACAAAGATTCTGTGAACAGGATGGTGTTGAAAAACACTCAGTAAGGAATCCCAGTCCACCCCCCCGTCACAGCTTTCTCGCTCACTTATCAAACTAAACAGCATTTCTGGGGAGCTGGGCCAAATGATATGTTGACATAAGAAGCTGGAGCCAATTCCAAGTGAGGGAGAATTTGCTCAGGAAGTAGCTGCAAACACAGAATTAGTTTGCAGTTTCTACCAGTTTAGCTTTCAGTGCATGTGACTGTCAGACAACTAGCTGCAGGAAATGAGAAGGTGACAGCAATGAAAGAACTTGGTTTACGTTCTCCTGCTATTTTATCTGCTTCACGGAGCAAAGCGTGCCCCTGCGATCTAGCAAATATGTTGACTTTCACCAGTTAATTTCATCTAGGTGTTTAAAGTCTCAATACTTTTTTCCTAGATTTGTTTGGTTGCAATAATTTACTTGTTTTTGTATTTGTCCAACATATAACTTATATTACAGCTTATATCCAAATGAAATGTATTTTGCATCTTTGCTACATCCAGACTCTCATGCGCACAGCTGCTTACACCAAGTTTGGATCTGAACTGCTCCCATTTGTTTTCTACTCTTTCAGTAAGTTCTGGTTGTGAAAACATCCCCAATTTATGTCATAAAAATGGCATTCTTGAACTGAATCTCAGGGAGAAGGAAGTGACTGTCTCAAGGGGCAGCTTTTTGTATTAACCCATGGACTCTTTCCTTCCCAATGCTGTCATCAGATTGAAAGGGAAAGTATCAGGCCACCTCTCCCAGATTCAGCAGGAAAACCGAGTTTTTATTTGAAAGTATGCTTTGACTGATCAAAAAAGTTTAAAATAACTCAAGGACTAAGGTAATTTTAAATTGATGTCGTAAGGTAGTTTCATGGTCATTTTTCCTTTAATTTACAGCTTTTGCTCTGTTCCTGCTGGAAACTGTGCAAATAATAGGGCAACCTTTACAATAATAGGGACTCTGTGCATAAAGGAAATGGCTTCCAAGACTCACTAAGTGCTCCCTGTTATCGACTACATCGCTATATTGTTCTTTCTCTTCATTCATCCATCAGTACTAAAAGGATTTCTGAATATTTGGAAAATTTTTAGGTTTGCTGAACTTTAAACCATGCTTGAAAGGCAGCATGGCATCATCTTCATTGTCACTGCCTACCAGAACTCCCATTTCTGTATACATGACAATTAGAAAATCAGAAGGAAAAAAAAAACCAAAACCACTCAGAAAATTAGGGGAAAAATGTAGTGAAAGTGTTCTTTCTTGCTGTTCATTTTTCTTAACAAGTCCTTTTAGCAACTCCTTTTTTCCTCTGATGCTTTGCCTCTGTACATACTGATAAAATACTGGGAGGTGGAAGGTTTGGGGAAAAGAACTGTGTCCTTCAAATAAAACATTTTTCTTGGAAATTTCATTTTGGTTAAAAAAAAAAGTCATTTTTCCTTGGAAAAACATTTTGAACTAACTACTTCATTTCTAACATCAAGTAGTAGAAGATCCCCATAAGGCTACTCTGGTTTACATCATCTTTATCTCTATTTTCCTAGACATTTCACAATAGGTAAATCATCACTCAGTGAAGCCCACAAGTGAACTGAAGCTTTGTTCCTTTTGAAAATGCTAAAAGGAGAATTATAAAATATTAATGTTTAACTTTGGTTATATTTCTAGTTCTCATTTAAAGCAGCCTCTTTTCCTTTACGTCTGTGCTGTACATGGCCATGTCAGAAGGTAATTCTTTTAATGACTTCATAGTCCTTTTGTGCTTAGCCAAAAGGATCATACAAGACTTTCATGGGCACAAAAGTCCTGTTACATCCCTTAGTTAATTTCTTAAAAAAACACATTTCCTGAGAGTCTTTTTCAGCCTAATTTAGAAGAGCCAGACAAAAGCTTCCACTGACTTTCTGAACAATGAAGCTTCAGAGCTTAATAATGCATATCTCATCTACAGCTGACCAAAGGATGGCGATTCTCTTTGATGGAAACTTGTAAAGTTGAAATTTTTTTGTCTTGCACTGAAAAAAAAAAAAAACCAAAACAAACCAAGCCAATATGAGTGAACTTAAATTATAATAATGGTGTTATCTTATTTTTTCTAATCGTATGAGTATTGACCTGAACTGCAGAAGGGCGCAGAGCCCTTGCTCTCCTTTGCGGTAGAATTTCTCATTCAGGATTATGTAGCTCAGGGAAACATATCTCTATGTTTCAGACCTCTCTCCTAGTGACAATGCTTCAACTTTCTGTTTTCTCCCTTGAAGGGAGAAATCTCTTTCTGTTTTGTCCTTCTGTGATAACTGATGCACTGTTCTGAAGAGTGCTGGCCATCCCTGTTCACCATCTCCTTTTGCCTGTGATTTGTGAGAAGGTATACACATTGCAGGGGCATGTAGAAACAGGCACGTTTCTGCTTAGCTTGTGAATGTGTATGTTAAATATGTGCATACACACAAATAGATCTGGTGTAATTCTAAACAGTTTGTTTGTGGAGCATTGTGTAACCACAGAATCATAAAATAATTTAGGTCGGAAGGGAGCTCTGGCAGTCTATAGTCCAATCCCCTGCTCAAAGCAGGTCTGATCAGATCACGTTGCTCAGAGCTGTGTCTGGTCAAGTCTTGAACACCTCCAAGGATTGAGCTCTCACAGCTTCTTTAAGCCCTGTTCCAGTATTTGATCACTCTCATTGTAAAAGTTTTTTTTCCTAAGGTCAAATCGGAATTTATGATGTTCCAGCTGGTGTTTGTTGCCTCTTGTCCTATTACCATGGACCTCTGAGAAGAGTCTGGCTCCATCTTCCTTTTATCCTTTGAGCAGATAGTCATAGACAGCAATAAGGTTATCCCTTTACCTTCCCTTCTTAGGGCTGAACGGACCCCGGTCTCCCAGCCCCTCCTTTCACCCAGCCTCCTGCCCAGCTTGGGGGCTACTGTGGCATTTGCTCTGGTAGGTAACACCCACTCAGATGGGATCAAACTGGAGTTTGCTGATGAGTTTCCACAGAAAAGAAAGGACCAGGGGCACCTCTGCATTATTGGCGCGGTGCTGCCGGTGGGCTGTCTGGCAGCCCAGCGCGATGCAGAAGCAGAAGGCAGAGGAATGCTTTTCTCTGCTCTTGCCTCAGTCCCCAGCGAGGCTCACGTACAAAGCCTTGCAAGGTGGGCAGTGCAAGTGTCCATGTCCTGGCTCCCCTTCTTAATTTTTCAAGCTCTCTGGTAGCGTGTGGTAGCAGAGATGTTGGTAGCCCATAACAGCTGCCATATAGCACTGCTTTTCAGTGTGTTGATTTGCGTCACTGTAACATTAAGAGTGCATTATATCTCATGACAGTACATGTTTGTCAGAGCAGTCGAATGCTTTGCTCCTCACTTTACTGTCCATAGGACTGTGCAGGCCAAGGAGTGTAGCTACGTGAAACTGTAACAACTTTTTTCCTTAAGATGGGAAAGTGACAGCTGAGAAAACCTGCTTTTTTCCAGCGATGCAATGAAGCCTTGGGATTAAAAAAGTACAATGGTCCTTAAGAGCCAAGTGTGACTTTGTTACTGTGAATACAAGTGGTGAAAATGATCATACGTTATACTGTTCTGTTTTCTTTTTTCTTCTCCTTTTCTTAAATAAAAGGGACCTTACTTATTGTCTTCTGCATGCACTGGAATGTGAGAATGCTGCGCCAATGCACCAATTATAAGTGTGACTTCAAGGCAAGAGAAAATTAAAGATATTTATCAAAGTATTTTCATCTCTTTGGAGAAAACTGTTGTTGTTGCCAAGTTACCATGCTACCTGGAACAAGCTCTTGGTGGATTTAAGCAAAATATTAAAAGTATCGTATTCCTTTGTTTTCTGCATAGCTTGTCTTCTTGGGAAATAACTGTGCTTTTACAATTTTTTTTGATAATGGGTTTTTACCATTCCTTCTCCTATTAGCGTCTTGGTAGTATATAGAAAGAAATCTAAAGAGAATGTTATTATTCAGAGCTCGTTTTCTTTTGAATATCTAAGAGCAACTATCAAGTGTCTCAATGCTGTACCTAAGCCGCCTAGCAATACATAAGCAATAGCTGAGTTTGTTCTGAATGAAGTGCTTTGTAAGCAAATAAAAGGTACCGTGACTGGCCTTAGTGCAATACGCATAGCTAGATAAAATGTGATGTATTTTCAGAGATCAGCTGACAGATCACGGGGCATGAGAAGGCAGAAGCAGCCATAGAGACCTTCCTTTGTGCTCCATATGGAGCATATAAGTATGCTGTATCAGAGGGAGAACAGGCATCTGAGGGACAACTATATTACAGCGGCATCATGGCCATTAGGCTGCACATTTTACCAGCTGGCACAGTATTAGAAACCTTTATATCGGGTGTTACCATCACCTTTCTTTTCCTAGGGTCTGGGAGGAAAGCAGAGTCCCTGTCTACCATGTCTATGCTGCACAGGGTGACTTTTGTCGTATACAAGGAATGGGGTGATTTGGACTCGCTGTGCTCGGGCAGGCCAGGAGTGCTGTGTGAGCAAGGGGGCCCAAAGGGCTGCAGACGGTGTCAGAACCTTCTTAAATGTGACGCTGTTCTTCTCCCAGTCCAGCTGTCGAAATGAAGAGGCAGGGTACCCTCGGTTCTGCAGCGGCGGTTTCGTTTCCTCTTTCGATATGATAGACTTTATGTTCATCTCACTAGCACCACTTTTTTACCCAAGTACCTTCCAGGCACAAATAGGCTTAATTTCTATTTTATGTCAGAACAAAGGACAGGGTCAAGGTCTTGGCCTTGGAGTTTATGCTAGGCTCTGCAAAGGTGTGTAAACAAAAGTTAAACAGACCTAGCCCAAAGATCAACATTTTTATTAAAACTACTCCTCTGAAAGCATAAACCAAGCAGTTTTCTTCTGTGCTACATTGCTGAGGTCTGCAACTGCATCAGTAATGTTTAGGGATGGTGGCAGTAACGAACTTTTTGCTACCTGGTTAGTGGAAATTGGAGGTGTGCGTGAAATATCCAGGATCATGGGAAAACTCAGTTAGCATATATTCTGGAGGGTGGAGTTCAGACATGGAAATGGAAGTATATGGGGCCCAATATCCCCTGATAGTGCCTGCCCTGAGCTAAAAATACCAGCTCACTCAAGGTATCTGCACTTAGGCTTTACTGGGCCAGCACAGGTACAGCTAGCTATGTTGATTTGTGATATCTGCTGTGCTGAAGGCAACTTATGTGTTCTTGAAATTCGGCTGATCCTGGGTCTCAACTAAATAAGCTGTTCTGTACTCAGATTAATTCAGCAGAGAACCAGAGATGTGTGTCTGCATCATGCATATGGATGAGTGGGAGTTGGCTCTACTTAGTAGGACTCAAGGAACTGTTATATGGAACCATATAGTCTAAATGAATGTGTTGATGTTTTGAAGGTGCCTTCTTTAAAGATGCTTCTTGTCATAAAACCAAGAAGTTTTAAAGACTTGTATTAGCTAAATCCCAAGTTCCCATCCACTGAACATGCTGTCTTCTTTCAGAAATGTCACTTGGAATAGTTTCTGAATCAGGGCCAGTAAACTTGTGTACCCTGGAACATCTCTAGTGTCTGAACTAGCATTTAAAATTGTATTACTGAGCTTGGATTAACTGGCTGTACATGAACAGCTGTCAAAACAATTTCACAAATGGTAAAGTGAGCAATTCTGACAAGGGTGCAAAAGCTGGCATGGAAGTGGGATACAGGCAGTGCCAGCCCTGCCACATAGTTCAGAGGCTTCAGCAGTTTTGGCTGGTCCTGGGCTACTCACAAGTTATAGAGCTTTACTGTAGCTAGAGCAGACATTTTGAAGTTATTTTTATGAGTAAAAAGACTGATTTTGATACCGTGTTTAGCTGAGAAGGGGAGGATTGCATTTTTTAGTACAACAGTAAACAAATACATAATGTGGGAGGAGAAGATGACTCAGAAAACACTAGCATAGTCCAATGTTTGCATTACAGCATAATAAATAGGCTGATTCATATGTATTTGAATGCATATATACACATAGGTAGAATGCAGATGAACCTCATAAAATTATACTAATCACAGGAATGACAGCCTTTCTGCAAGAAAGAAAAATTAATGTTCACTTTGTCTGGAAAAGGAGATGCATCTTCATTTAGTAGTGTTCTTCCCAGGCTAAAAAGGAATGATATTTAAGATTTTTTTTTAAATTAAGTGTTCGGCTTTTCTGACAAATGGCACTTTGTAGAACTCAAACAATTAAAAGCAATAATAAATTATTTTGCAGGAAGAAGTTTTTGGGTTGGGGAGGTTCTTCTCCTGGAAGCCCATGTATTGATCCTCTTTTTTTTTAAACTGAGAAAAGTGAAAAATAGAAGAAGGAAGGATTAGAAATTGTGGGAGTGGAGCATGGTGCTGTTATGCAGCTTCAATAAATATCTTAAAACAGAGAAACCTGAGTGAAAATGTGTCAGCATTTTGGAGGTAAATCAAATTTATAAAAAAAAAGAAGTATTTTTTAAAATACACTGGAGACAGTAGGTAGTAGAGATAATATCTCAATAGGAGAGCTTCAGCCACTTAGTGCTGCAGGTAAATATATTTTCACTTTTTTCCTGAGTTCTCTTTCTTATGCCTTAAAGATTAGAATTATTCCTCCTGCCCAAACTCCAATGTCTTTTAATGCATTTTAATTGTATTCCCTTGTTTAAATACTTTTGTTTTTTTTTTATCCATGTGAAACAAGTAAAAAAAAAAATCTATTAAGCATTTTTAATGGCATATTATTGGAATTTAATTGTGTAATATTTAAGATAAGTTACTTTATATTTCTTTAAAGTGGTAGACTTAATTGGGGGGAATAGTGGAAATCAGCATTAACTAAAGTTAGAACTATGGTGATTTATGACAGCTGAATATTAAGCTGTTTTTGTCTTCAACTAACATTTCTTGTAATAATACCAGGCAAAGACGGATACCAAACATTTGCTTTTTGAAAACTGTTAGCATAAAAATATTGTTCCTGGCCTTGGTGTAACTTATCTTGATAAATCAGTAAGGGACTGCCTAAAATCAAAGCATGGGGGTTAGCTCTCCTAGAGTATCTCTCTCCATGAATGCTTAGGGCTACTGATGGGATGGCTGGTGAGCTGGGCTTCCAGAATCCCTAGGGATTCTGCTTTTTATTCAAATAGTCACCACAGCCCAGCCTCTGCTTAAAATTCAACATATGCTTAGGTGCTTCTGCTGAGAAAGGACAGCTCGCTGAAGCAGGTGCAATCAGGCCTCGAGCTGTTTCGCTGACTCCTTAATTACCAAGTCTGGGATGCTAAAGAATTTCACCCAGAGCGGAGTGGCTGGGGTGTCTTTCATGCTGTGATGAATGTGTTGAGTTTTAATAACAATTATTGTACTTGATAGGCTCATTGGCTATATTAATATTGCACTCTCTGCTATTACTAAAACTTGTGATAGTAACAAATTGAGAGAGCATGACACCCAAGTATGCGTAGCTTGACTTTACACCAGTTTCTTTTATTTTGTTATGTTTCTGCTTCAGGAAAGTTTGGAAAAAGATACAGATTTTATTTCTTTTATCTTTTAAACATGCGCCAGGTATATATTATTTTCCATTTTAGCTTAGCAGTTGCATTCGCCACAGGTTATGTGTGTTAGAGAAAACCGAACTGGGGCATAATTTCAGCTCATGAAAGCTGGATTCAGTTCAATGCTGACTCTGCTTTGACTAGATGATCCCATGAGGTTCCTTCCAGCCTGAATTATTCTATGGTTCAGTGATTTCAGGCCAAAATCAATACAGAACCTTTGAGATCATTAATTTACATATTATGAGGATCTGATCTTTTGCCAGAGACGGCTTTAACACTGCTTATCATGTCATCAAATATGAACATTTTAATCTGAGAACCTATCCCTTGATTTCAGTTACAGAATGCATTGCTAGTGACATAACATGGGTGGTATAAAATCCATTTTATCTTTTTAACGTCAGGCATATCGTCTGTCTATATACTTTAAACTCATAATTGCCTTTAGAGATCCCTGAAGACCCAGAAACTGCAGAAGAATATTATAATGATGAGTTTGAATCCTGTTCAGAAGGCAGTGAAGAGGAGGAGGATGTGGAAGCATCACAGACAGTCTCTGAGACAAATCACCAGGTATATGTGGCCTTTGGGAAAACAGTATACACTTGATGGGAAAATTAAGCTCCTTCCAAGATTTTGTCCTACTGACATCGTTACCGAAATTTGTTTTTGTTAGGAATGTGTGTATATCAATATCATGAATTGTTGTCAGTAAACCTACTTGTGACTGTAAAACACTCAGAGTGGGGTGCTCACACATGTTAGCTATGGGTAAATTAAGTTAAAGTATACTGAAAGTATACTTCAAGCATAAGATCTAAGTTCCAGCTCTAATTCCCAGAGACAGATAGGGAACTTTAGTTGCCACTTCTTCCTGCCTATATTAAACATATTTTCTAGGACAGCGTGATGAACTGTGAGCCTAAACAGCTGCAAAACTTGAGCAGCAAGCCTGTAGACTTTCCCAAGAATCTCAGAAAGTGTCAGTGAAGAGAAAACTTATTATTGAAAGGCTTAAAGTAGCTTTATCAGGTGAGGCTGCCACAAGAAAGTCTTAGGGATTGCAGCATGAGAAGGTTGAAGATTATTGGAAAAGGCACCTAATTTAGATCTGATCAGAATGAGCTAAGATGAATCTTGTCTCCAGCGATCAAGTCTCAGTGAAATCAATGAACTTAAATGCCCAAGTCAGTTCTGAAAATGGATCTTCCTAAGATATTCAGGAACAATTCATTTCTCCCCTGGGCCACCAGCTTAAAGCATTGCGTACAGTGCCTCTGAACAGTACTGTCTGATTCTGCTTAGGATGATATAAGCTATCCTGAGTTCATGCACAAATTTGGCAGAATAGAGTGTGACGTCTTTCGCGTTTTAGGGAACCAACCATGTATGCTAATACTCTTCACTAAATTATAAATAACTTGTAGTGATTTTTGAAAATTTTGAACTAATAGCTTCTTTAAGATGTAGTTTTTAAGGCAAAAATAAAATGTGTGTGTGAGAAATCAGAACTCTACTTCTACCATGGTGGCTGGGAGTCCTGAAATTCTCTCACCAGTTAAACTTGAAGTTTACTCAGAAACAGCTTCATTTGATCTAGAAATGTCCTCCTAGCTTTCAAACTAAACACACAGGATGTTTTAAAATTCAGGATCAGTTTATACAGTACAGGTCTAAAGAAATTATTAGTCAATTGTAAATCAGTGGAATATCTAAAACAATGCTTTTTTTCAGTTTTCTGGGTCTGTGTTTACCCACAACACATAGACATGCAAACACTGTGTTGCCCAGGAAGTCTACCACAAGATACTCTTGAAAATAAATTATTGCTCACTTTCATCAGACTCTGAGATAATTTAGAACGCCTTTTAAAATTTTCATTCAACTTTCATTGACGGTATCATTAAGTGTCAATCAATAGTGTTTTTGAACAGGCAGACTGCTGCTTTGAATTAATGAAGGGCAGAAGATAAAAATAGATTTCTCAATAATGCAGGATAAATTAGGTGTTGGCAGTCAGATCTGAGCAGCGACATTCCCTTATTTTGCAGTGACTCAGAATTCAGCGATGACAAGAACTGTCACGGTGGGCTGGAAGAGCTGTCCCACTGGCACCTCTTGTCTGAATCCAGCCCCGATGGCCCTGAGGCTTCCTTTAGCATCAGTCTGTGTGCACACAGAGCATTAAACGTCTGTGAACTGGCCTGCACAGACTGACTGGGAAGCACCCCCTGTGACCATTTGGCTTTTAGGACTTCCTCTATCAAAGAAACTAATTGTCTGTCTTTGGTTTTTTCTCATGTTGACCCCAGTACCTTAGATAGAGCAGAAGTGTGTTTCTGGGTATTGACACAATCACCTTTTCTTTTTCTTGGGAAGTGAGCATAATTTTCACTTTTCCCTTTCTCAAGTGAAAAATTCTGCAGTAAGTCTGAGGTCAAAGCAGACTGAACATAGCTGTGCAAATCTGGACACCTATGTCTGAACTAACTGAATGGAAAGTCTATACAGTAAGGGGAAGTAAGCAAGCATTTTTAGGGAATGATGTTATCTTGGTGTAAACATCTAATGTAGGTTAGATGGAATATGCCGAGAGGTCCCTCTTTCTCTCTGGTGATTATAAAGGGTTCTACAGTTATTAGCATGCATGGGACATCTTCATTCTGGATGTCAACAGTTATGTGAGATGAATCCCACTCAAAGGTAGGTGGGATCATGCTCAGTATTAATAATAAGCTTCAAATCCTACCAGAATAGATTTGATCTTGCTAGTATATAGCAGGGGTTTGCTTCTGCAGTCATTTACTTAATACCAAAACTCCTACTGCTATTCCTATGATGGGATTCATACTCTTAAACCCTTTCTTCAAAAATACCTTCATAAATTAAGCTTTTGGAGGTGTGTGCTAATAAAGAAATCATTCCACTGCAGCACAGGATAAGGACTTATAAGATATTTACCTTCCTAATCTGTGCAAATCTCTCAATTTTCCAATGCCAAAATTGCTTTACTAGTTACTTCTGTGCAGAGAGTGCAGAAATGCTGCATCTGGCGGTGCTCCCTGGTGACCCCATTACTTCAAACAATGATTAAAAAAAGTTCTGATGTTCATGCAGTAGCATGGGGTCAGAAAAGTCATCTTATTGAACAACACATTAGGGTGCATGATGTAGAAAGAGATCCGAGCTATTTATTCAAGCTATTTTAGGCTCCCACAGATGTCAAGACAAACTGAGAAGTAGTGGCCTTATGTGGGATGCAACACCTCTTCAGTTAAGAAGGTAGAGTTAGGCACTGGAACTGTATAATTTTAAAGGTTTAGGATGGGAGCTGATACAGCTATTTTTCCCATGTTGATATCTTTCAATAAAGCCTGTGTGTTTTCAGCTCCGTTGTCCAGTTGCAGATGTGAAGTTACCACCAATTTCAGACCCTAAGCACATCTGGACGTCTCATCTTGGTTGTAGCATTGGAGTTTAGTGTCCTTTGTCCCTCTCTTTTGGAGCACTAATGCAGATTGCCCCATTTCAAGCAGCAATTTGCCCGTTACTTTTCCAGACCTCTACCTCTTCAAGCCAATGGCTCTTTTCCACATGTTTTTTTTTTCTAGGAACACTGGTTTCTAATTAGGGGAAAAACATGACAGAGAATGAGAAACTGTTTCTAAAAAAATTAAAAATTATGAAGCTTAGGAGAGGTTTCATCTTGACAAGTTAGTGCACACTGAAGCTTTCATTGGCTTTGATTTAGCTGAGATGCTAATGGATGCTTTTTACTGCAGTTTACCACCTTGTTCTTTGTGTTTTCTCTTAGTGGCAATAATAGCAAATTTGCCCTCTTCATTACGACAAAGTCTACTAGTGGTACGTTAACTTCCTATTTTCAATTTCCAGGTCGCTTCTGAGATTGTCAAACCAGATAATCAGCTGGCATAAATTATCATAGCTCCAGTGGCTGTGGGTGGTCTGTGTGCTATCACCCAAAAAATGCTCCACTGGATTCCTAACATGCGCCTTGACATGGCCTGTTGCTGTTAGAAAGGGGTTCACTTGTTCTGAATTTGAAATGTGCAAACATTCATCCACGCTGGCTCTTACCTGTAGGAGTGCCTCTCTTCTGCACATCTGTCAGAGTCCCTTGCCTATTCTCTAGGGCTTTGCTTTCTCTGCAAAAAAGAGAAACATTCAAGAAATACATTAAATAGATAAGCATATTACATAAAACAGCTAAAATCCTCTTGGATTGCTAACCCAAGTGGAGAAAAGGCACAGGTAGTTTCTACCTCAGTGTTTGATTAACCATTTATTCAACTATTTACCACTGTGTGAAAACCACATTCTCTTCCTCATTGAAATTTTATTTCAAGATAGCCAAGTTAAGCCAGCTAGTTTCCTTGCAAACCAGTGGTGACGAAAGTGGTGAAAGTGTATCTTTTGCCTTACAGCGTCATGACAAAAAATCAGCTCTGTTGTGATATTTGGAGTAAATATGATGTCCTGTTGTGAGAAGTCAAAGGTTTGGGAATTACAATCTTTATCCCACTAAAAAAGAAAAAAAGGTTTTGTTAAAGCAATTGTATTAATATCGTATGTGGCCATGTACTATGTTTTTGTCTGCGTGTCTATAGATTTGCAGTTAACTGTTAGCGATAATGAAAATAATTACAAATTTATATTGGCAGAAAATTAATATCAAATTTTAGTTTTGAATGAAAAATATTTAATAACTTTTTAATGAAGTCCTAAAGGTTCATTTAATATTTTTTTTTACAAATACAGAGAAATTATATTTGTAATATTAAGTCTGTCTTAATTCAATGTTCAACATAGATTGTATATATAAATGTAATGCATTCTGTAGCATTTCCTGGGCACTTTACTGCTAACTGGCAAAAGCCCCAGTTAAGCAGGTTCAGATTAACTTGGTCATCTGAGGTAACTCGGGCACTTTGGATGGGCTGCAGAACTGGAAACCCTGGTGTGGACTTTATCCAGCCAGGACCCCACAGGCTGCTCCAAAAGGGCAAAGAGGCTCCTTCAGACCTACGAGCCTTTGGGTTATCTGTTGAAATGGCCAACCAAGAAGCTGAGTCCCATCTTGCAAACCTCAGCTAAAATAGCAGTGCCTGTTTCAAATATAAGCCCATGAAACAACTTAGGGTGATAAGAAGTTAGATCATGCTCATCCCTAACAGCTCTCACTTGCACCGAAAGGTCACTAACCATCTAACAGTCATTGCCCACAATTATTGTTATCCTGTTAAGGTATACTGGCAGTTCCTCACTTTGAGAAACTTAGAATGAGCATTTTAAGTAAGATCACAGAGAAATATAAAGCAGATTGTCTATTATAGAAGCTGAGGTCAATATTGTTTCTTTTTAGTCCAGTGTTTTCGATTTTAAAACCACAGGCTTCTCAATATTTTTTAAAATACAGATTTTTAGCAGATTTTTCAGCAAGGTCATGATTTTGACTTTCAGTTTTAAATAGTCAAGAAATGCTGTGTTGTCAAATGCCATATGGCAGCAGCTTCTAGAAACTCAGAGTCCAAGTTTCTCTTGGCCTTTAATAAAATTGTGAGCTACTTCCTGGAGCACAATCATTGCTTAATGGCCAGATCTTTACGTTTCATCTGTGTACACAAACAGCATTTCACATGAAAGGCATCATGGCAAAACTGTTAATCATCTGTCTGGTAACAGAATACTTGAATAGAAAAGTGCTAAAATCTCTTCTAAATTAATTTTTTTTCAATTAGTTGTTGTTACTAGGTATGTAAGTAGATGCAATTACGTGAAGCATAAGTATTAATTTGCAGTGGGCAGCTATCATAAGCATAAGAAATTTTGGCATAGTTACGAAGTACATACTTGGCTTTTTCAATGTAATATTGGTTTAGATATTCTGGGACTAACTGATGATAAAAGCATACCACCCTCCACAGTAAACATATCTTCTTTAAACTCCATGCACAGTTGTTCTACACACTTGTGTTCTGCAAGGAATCTGATGTAAATAATTGTTTATATATAACATCATTCCCAAGCCTGGTGTTTTAGGAGAAGAAAACATAGAAAAAGTCGTGAGTATTGTAAACTCTTTGTAGTCTAGTGTTGACACTCATTGGTGTAAGTGATATCCTTTATGTTTGTGGGATCATACCTCTGGTACATAGTGTTTATATTTAAGTTTGTGCTCACACTAATGCTACTGCTTATTTCATTTATCCACAGGACAGTGATATCGAGGCAATGGTCAAGTATTTGGAGAATGTCCTGAATAATAGCTCATTGGGTAAGATATCTCTTCTTTAAATGTAATAGAAGCAGTTATTAGCAGTCTGTATTCATCACAGTCCAATTATTTCCATTTCGCAACAAAATAACTCAAAAAATGTGATCTTCTTGAAAATTGCTTCCTTAATCTACTGCAGAGAAGTATAAATATGCCAAAAAAAAGGCATACACAGTTAAGTGTTTTTGTTGAAAATAATAGAGCCATAAAGCATGATGGTCAGAAGTGTGGAATATTATAACAAAAGCTTTTAAAAACTTGGCTTCTGCTGTCTTTTCTCCAGAGGAAAATATTTAAGGATATGTAGGTTGTTTTATAGTTTCTAGTACTGGCAAAAATAAGAGAAAATGAATTAAAATCTTTATAAATTTTTTTAAAAATGATGATCCAGGTTTGGATAATATTTATTTTATTTTACAGTATCTCATTACAAGCACAGAAAAATCACTGAGAATTTAAGTTTGCATTTTAATCCTAAAATCTCCTGTAAGTTGTCTCTATAAATTTAGAGTTTGAAACCCTGGTTTCTCATGTTCTACTTAAAAGCTAAAAAGAAAACTTAAATGAAAAAAGGCTATTTACTGAGGCTGGTGTAGTCACTGTCCTTGAAGACCACCAGGTTGAACTGTGCCAGCAGCAGCCTGCCTGTGGGTTGCATGAAAGCCCAGCTGAGTTCCCAAAGGCTCCCATGGGAACCGCAGTCTTGTTTAACTGCCTCACTCACACTCACTCACTCGGGACAAACCTGACTCAGTATTATCTTGTGGCTCTGACATGTGAATGTAGGGGAAGCCTGGGAAATCCTCCCTGTAGAGGTTCCTCCAGTGCTGAGCTCTGTTTCACCCCTGCTCGTGAGCATGGACTGATGGGAAGAGAAAACCAAAGAAGAAAAAGGATGAAAGGGAGTCATCAAAGCTTGGCAGAAGTGGAAATAGGGACAAAATTTAGCTCTATGCTTCAATATTTTGTTATTCTAATGAAAGAGAGGAATTGCCTTGAGGGCTTCTGGGAATAACCCAGAGTATAAGCCACAGACAGACAGTGGTAATTAAAAAAAAAATCTTAGTATTAAAGAGAATCTTGTCTTCCTCTTTTTCTTTCAGTATTAAGAACAAGAAGATGCCTTTTTAAATTATAATACTAAAGAATTAAATTGTGCTTTAATCATTAAAAAATCTCTGACCGGTCTGTGCTGAAACTTAAAGCCTTTCTCCAAGCTGAGTTAGTAATTAGGTTTGTATGATCTGTTCCAAACAAATATACGTGATGATAATAATAGAGAAATCTGCTAGGGTCCCTTTTATCTTTGTATGCTCAGTGTCACTGAGGAAGTTTAAACATTTAGTGTTTTAAGTTAAGTCCCTAGTATCAATACAGGCTGGGGGATGGAGGGATTGAGACCAGCCCTGAGGAGAAGGACTTTGGGGTACTGGTGGATGAAAAACTGGACATGAGCCAGCAATGTGTGCTCGCAGCCCAGAAAGCCAGCCGTATCCTGGGCTGCATCAAAAGAAGCGTAGCCAGCAGGTCAAGGGAGGTGATTCTGCCCCTCTGCTCCGCTCTGGTGAGACCCCACCTGCAGTACTGCGTCCAGCTCTGGGGTCCTCAGCACAGGAAGGACATGGACCTGTTGGAGCAGGTCCAGAGGAGGGCCACTAAAATGGTCAGAGGGGTGGAACACCTCTGCTATGAAGAAAGGCTGAGAGAGTTGGGGTTGTTCAGCCTGGAGAAGAGAAGGCTCTGGGGAGACCTTATTGCGGCCTTTCAGTACTTAAAGAGGGCTTGTAAGAAAGATGGGAACAAACTTTTTAGCAGGGTCTGTTGTGATAGGACAAGGGGTAATGGTTTTAAACTAAAAGAGGGTAGATTTAGACTAGATATAAGGAAAGAAATTTTTTACAACGAGGGTGGTGAAACACTGGAACAAGGTGCCCAGAGAGGTGGTTGATGCCCCATCCCTGGAAACATTCAAGGTAAGGCTGGACAGGGCTCTGAGCAACCTGATCTAGTTGAAGATGTCCCTGCTCATTGCAGTGGGTGTTGGACTAGATGACCTTTAAAGGTCCCTTCCAACCCAAATCATTCTATGATTCTATGATTAAATTCTTCCAATGTCAAGCTACAAAGCTGCAGTGAGGATAATTTTTATATGTTTGCTAACATTCATTTATACCTTGCTTTTTCTTCAGTGGGCTGCAAATTCACGTTACATTAAAATTTTCTGTATATGGTGCATTTTACATAGGTTAGATACTTGTTCTCTTTGTTCCCCCTGAAGCTAGTTATGTCCACTTTCAGGTCTGCATTTCTTTAACTGATCACTAGCAAGTTGGTCATAGCCGTAAGATTGCCAGTGCCAGCCTGTGCTTCACCTCTCGTCATTCCATGCCTGTAGTCCTTTAGACCTCATCCTTTGTCCCCGCTTTTCAACGCATCTGCTGTTGTACCAGGCCTGTATTTCTCTACATTAATTTAATTAAGTTAGTTATAAATACGTCATTCTACACAGAATACTACTATCCATCTAAAAATATGGGTTATGCGATACAAAAATAAGTGGAAATAAAACAAAATAGCCCCAACTACCTGGTCATTAGAAGAACTGCTGTTACAGCTTAAGCAATTAAATCAAAGTTCCTGGCAGGTCAAGAAAAGTTCAGACAAAGCCTGAAGCCTTGCAAACTCAGGTCCAGGCATGTGGCCTGGTACTAGCAGTGGCAATACTATATTACTGAGCTACAGAGCTACAACATCATTATCACAGCTACTCCTGAAAACAGTATGGTTTTCATGGCAATAATAGGGCAGATGCACAAATCAGGCCTGGCCAGAATTTCTTGTAGTGTCTTTCATTGTTAAAGGTATTGTGAAAAGATTATGTGCCATTTCAAGCAGATGTTAGAGAACATCTGAGTAGAAGAAAACTAGAACTTTTTTTATGTCAGGAAGGGCTGTGATAAAGAGGATGCAATAAATATTTATATTGAAGTAAAAGGGTACTTACTGAAGGGTAAAAGGACTTTTGAAGTAACTGAGTTTTCTCCTCAAGATTTCCCACTGAGTCACTATGAATACCAGTGCTTAAGTGTGGTACAAGGTTCATTTTGGGTTGGCTATTCAGCTCCATGTGAAGTATATTTGAAATAAAATAGTCCTTGCTGATAAAGTTTGAAAAATTGGGAAGATCCCAGAAAAGAACTGAAAAATGAAAGAAAGTTTGAAAACCAGGTTTTACAATTTACTAAATCTGCTTAGCTTAAAGAAGAAGGTTAGAGGCAGTTGGGTCACTTTGTATTGTGTGTAAACTCAGGAAAATACATCTGATTCTAAGGAGCTTTTTAATCTTGTAGAAAAAAGCATTGTAGGATTTCATATGTAGCAGTCAAAGCTGAAGAAAAATCCAAAATCCAAACAGAAGTCTATGATTCAGTGGAGACAATAGCTTCACAACACATAATGGCTTACCAAGAGATGCCATAGATGTCTATCTATTGGGTTGTTAGCAGAAATGTTGGTAGGAATGCCTTTGGACCTCACTAGATAATCATAATCACCCATTTTAAATGTGAGGACCTGTGAATAAATGTCAACTAGAGAATTTGTTTCCCTACAGATCCTTTCATCTTCCCTTCAACAGAGTAGGAAGGATGCAGTGAGAGCCCCAAACTGGTGCTCCATGACCTGAGAGAACAAAGATCTTTTTCCCTTATGTTGTTCTCTGCAGTACTGGGCTAGATGCTGGGAGAGTATTTGTCTCTGAAATACATTTAGAAAGGCACAATAACTGGTTTTGAAAAGTCAGTGCTCTTGTTGTTTCATTTAATTTTGTTTAATGAATCCAGAATTATAGATTGCATAAAAAATGCAAATAGTTATCTGGCCACTTTTTGAAGAAGGATAGTTCCTTGTTCTGTGTTGATGTATGGTTAGGCAAACTGCTCAAAGCTGGGTGCAAAATATATTATTAATCAAGTAACTGCTTCTAAGAAAATACCTCTGATATAGAAGTTGGTGTGGGTTATGAATCACCCCAGGAAAAATTTTTGAGGCTTGTAGCAACAATGTGAAAAGCTCTTACCAGTTTTCATTGAGAACTCATTTTTTTTATGACTAACCACACCTTTGCAGCATCCTACAATCTGTAGTCCTTGCAGCTGCCTCATAGGACCCAGAAAATCATATTTAATGGAGATGAGTATAGATACTACTTTGCATGTAGAGAATAAGTTTTGCTTGGCCAACTGCCAATGTGGAGAGTAGACAAAGTACAAATTATTTAGCTTGAAATCCCAGAAAAAAACAAGAAGGATGTCTTTAATAATGAAATGTTGGAAGAGAATGAGATATTGCAGCAATAAATATATTGAACCCACTAAGCAGAAAGAGTATGCTGAGCTCTTACTACAGTGATATATCCTGTAATATTAGTAATACCAGAATTTAGCTGAGGTCTGTGGTTAAATGTACTCTTTCTTAAGAGAAAGCAAAGATTATATTTTCCTTAGACCACTGGTGCTCAGGGCATCCATTTTTTATTGCTTTCGAAGCCCAAAGCCCCACGTCTGGACCTTAATTCTACACAACTCAAAGAGGAGCGTGCCACCCAGTAAGTCACGAGCATTGCTTTGCACAGTGCTTGGGATTTCCTCAGGGCCACCCTGAAGATAGTGAATTTTCCAATGCCGCTAAAGTAATTGAATGCTTACAGACCCCATGTAAAAAATGTGTGCATAGGCATGTGTAGTGTTACAATAAATGATCAGGAAACGGTTTTTTTGCATCGATGGGTGAAATTATTTGTTGCTAGTAAGAACTGAGCTTGTAATTTTTCATCTTTTAAACTATGTTAACTATACCTCAGTGGTAATACTTAGGTACCAGACAACTGTTAGCCATTAGGTGTAAAGAGAAGTTAGGAAAATGTTTTAAAAAATCAAATAATTTGTCCATGGCCAGATAACAGTCAGGAATCCATTTCTTCTGTGGTCTCTCTCCATGCTTGTTTCCTATCTTCTGAATCCAGCAAAGCTCTGAATCCAGCAGACACTTACCGTGAGCGATTCAGTAGGATCCCTCGTGATAGAATTTTTAATCTCAGTCTTCAACTTTATGTGATCAGGATCTAGAATCATGTAAGACATAGGAGCTTAGCTCCTGGAAAAGCCACGATTATGCATTCCAGGGAAGCGGTCAGTACTCTCCGAGGGTGTCTATACTGGTCATAGCAGGAAGGTAGCTGTAAGCTCCCTCTGGCTGTATGTGATCAATGTTCATGCAATCCAATCTAAACCCCAGCTGAGTCCAAACTAAAAACCCCTGCTAGGAGGGGAGAGCGTGTTGATTTAGACAAGGCATTGTGTTAACGTGTTTGTGTGACTTTCAGCTTGTACATGTCCTGTGCAGAGCCCTCCCTTATCTGTTCAGAACTTGGGTGCTGTGTGCCACAGCCCACACATTTATGCAGGATGTAGTTCCACCATGATATATGTTCTCCTCTTTTGGGAAGTGAAATCCTAATGCCAAATGTTTTGCAAGAAACTAAAATAGCTGCTTTGTTTGGCTTAGCAAATTGAAAGCTGACGTAGGATCTTTTTTTTTTTTTCCCAATTATAAACAAATGACAGGAATACACAAAAGGAAAGGGAAGAACGGAGTAAGCCCAAGGAAAGGACTGGCACAGGAGAAAAATGAGCAGTAACTGGCCAATAAAGAAGTTTTTTTGGGGAAATTAGGAGAGATTTTAGCCACCAGCTCACAGTGAGTCTCTGGAATTGTCTTCCAATGGGAGCAGTAGGGCAATAAATAAATAAATTCCTTAGATTAAGCAGGGACTTGTGTGATGGAATGGCAACGTGAAATTGGAGGATATTTGAGCTGACAACCCTGACAGTCCTCTGTGATTCAGCACTTCACTGTTCCTGTGGATAAGTACCACAGAGGTCTTTGAGCATTACATCCTTAAATATTGCAACAGCCTACGAGGCCTGTAAACAGAAAGAGTGTGCATGTGTGTATATGCATATGTATATTTCTCACATATATATATATGTATTTACATATACAGATATGGTTTGATATATATATATACACACATACATTTAAAAATTACCTTCATCTGAAGGGGAAAGTGGTGTCATAAGTTAAATACTTTGAGCTTACAGTAATGATCAAGCTAAAGGAGAGACTTGCCTGTTAGAAAGAAGGTTCTTGCTCTTATAAATAAGTGCAAGAACAATGGAGGAAAATACATATTGTTTAAGCAAATTTCATTTTGTTGAATATTTATCTGTCCCAGCACTTCCTGAAGTGACTGTTCTTTCTGTTGTAATGTAATTCCCATATGCTACCCAGAAGGAAAATTGTTGTTACAATTCTGGTGCCTTTAAGCTATAAATCTACTTGTCCCTCAGAAAGGAGTTGCCCTTAATGCGCATTTAATAATCTAATTCATCTTTAATTAATGTGGCACTACCTTGTGAGAAACAGGAATAGTCTTCCTTCTTCTGACCTGCCCTTGACTCTGCAATAGAGCTTAGGGGATGAAGGTGAATAAGGTTATGTGTCTGCATTGATTTGTAGGCTCGGGGACTGTCACCGGAGTGTCTCCAGGGGCGCCCCAGGGATTCAGAGCTCTCAACAGCACTATGGCTGAGACCAAACTGAAACGCATGAGGGAGTAAGTAGCATATTTATATGTTACCAATATTCAGATGAAGAGGATGGATTTGAAAAACTGCAGAACATAGCAAAGAAAACCATGTGTTGTTTCCCCACCCCAAAAAATCCCTTCAGCAAAAAGAAGTGGATGGTAAGGTATTCTTTACAGCCTGGATGCCTACTTGCCTCCACAGACGATGAAGATTGACTGCCACTTCTGATTGTTTTCTCTTAATCTGCACAATCACTGTCATCCTTCCAGGATCTAGTTTGCCGTCACTGCTGTCAGTGTCGTTCTGAACTTTGCTTTCGTTATCAGCTCAGCACATACCCATAAATCACCTGCAGATATCCATGTTCCCACCATGTTTGCTCCTCACCCACACTTCATTCTTGCCTGAAATGAAAGACTAATGGATTTGTTTCCCATGATGATATGATGATTTAAACCAAACATGATTGCTGCTGTTGGCTGGGATTTTCAAATGAGACAGAGGAATTTACATGTGCAGCTCCCTTTGAAACTCATTGACTAATTGCTTTCAGCATCATTGAAACCCCAGCTTTATTAATAAAGATTTCAGTGTCTTAATAAAACAAAGAAAGACCTGTGCTTCCTTTCGAGAATGTACTGGTTGATGTATCTTGAGCTTTTATTTTGATTCAGTAATTTCTGTCCTTCCAAGATTTATTGTACTGATCTGATAATCATAATGCTGTGTACTATTTCTGAACTCAAATTTTCTTTGTAGCGTTGCAACATTCAACTGAATGCAAACTCTTTAAAAAAGGGCAGTTTTCTCTTGTGTGGGTGGACAGTGCCATCAATATGGTGGATGTTACCAGAATACAAATAAGTTCAAACAGTTAATACTAGTAGTTATTTAAGTGAATCCCCTAAAGAAAATTAATGCAACCACAACAATGTTGATGCCAATCACTGTTTAAAACAAATTACAGTGCCAAATGCACTGTATATTCAAGGGAAATACCAATCAGATTTACTCATGGAAAGTACTTATAAAAATTAAAAAATCTTACAGGCTTCACCTTGTGTTCTCACGGTTACAGGATAAACCTTAACTATTTGAACATCATGGTCATTGCCTTTAGGGCTGAGGTATGATTAAATCACTTGGTTCTTTCTGTTTTTCCAGTGCTGTTTCATGGTTTTCACAGTTTGTTGGTTCTGATAGGATAAGCACGTAGTGGTGGTTAAATTCCTAAAAATTTGGAAGAGCTGTTATATGATCCTTTGAAAATGTCACTTTTCAGAATAGTTTATAAACTAGCCATATGCTAATGAAAAGCCTGATTAACTGCAGTAATTCACATTTAATGCATTAGGCTTACTGGTTTTGGAACACTTTCCTAGTCATTTAATTCCTGAATGAGAACAGTCAGCTGGGTCTGTAGGACAAAAGACCCACCCAACTGGCATCTTCAGAACTTCCAGCAGACCGTTCCCATGAATGATTTTCAAGTTACATTCATTAAGAGAACAAATTAAGGGGGGAGTATGTATGTTTTGTGTTTGTTTGGGGTTTTTTTTGGTAAATACAGATCTCCTTTTGTGTGCTATAATAGCTACTTTAAAGAAGTCTATCAAAATATTTCCTGAGGTTATTGCCCTTTCTCCTAAGCATACTATGACCTTGTCATTTTCTGAATATGTAAAGCTGAGTGATTATGTTAATTGCTTGAAAGTTAGGGTGTTAAGAAACAAGTGAGTGAGCACAGTACCCAGCACACACACACACAAGGAGATGCCTGCAAAGTCTTACACATGGCCAATCTGCCCACAGAGCACAGTGGGGGAATTTTCAGTGGCGAGAAGGAAGTGCATCTGGCTGCAGAATGATCCATGAAGCCTCAGCTGCTCTGCTCATCCCTCAGCAAACTTCACGTGATGTGTTGTACTTCACCCACACAGCAGTGCCGCTTAGGCAAGGCTAATATAAACTTTTGCTATTCAGTTTTACTCGGGAAACCACAGACTTACAGTGGGGTCTTCTAGTTGACAGCTTCTAATGAAAGAGCGAATGTGGGGGTTTTGTCTTAAAGAAACTGAGTTCTTATGAGGAAACAGAAAAGAGCAGCGGAGACAATGTGGAAGTGCAGTGAAAATCTGTCTAGGTGGCAAGTCACTATAGAAACAGAAGTATGAAGGTTTGGGATCAGTGCCATTTTCAGATGCTAACAGCAATAAATTCTGACGAGGGAGACTCTTTTGTGTCACAAATTGCTCAGAAAGTAAGCATTTTGCCTACACGTTACAAGTAACATTAATGAAAGAAACTCTTTCATTAGTTCTGAAAAAATGGTAGATTCATGTAAAATAACACAGAGTCTAACAGCAAAAAGGCCTTTTAGCCATCATTAATTGACACAGCTGAATGATACGGGCTTGTAAACAACTGCAGCAGGACAGTCACTTGACAAGATGTGATGTGCTCATTGCTTGAGTTGTCGCAGTGTGCTGCACTGAATGTGCTCTTTGACAGTAGAGAGACTTGCTGTTTGTCAGAGCGACGATTTAGATAGCTTCTCCTGTATTCTTGTGCAGGGCTTTATACCTATATTCATGTGAAAGGGAAGTTGTGCTAAAAGTCCTTACAGGAATGCAGAAGGAAGCCACGGATGTTCTTGAATATGGTAGGTAGGAGTCCTTTGTCTTCTCCTATTTTAAGTAAAAAAAAAAAAGCTGAGGGCTTAACCTATAGACAGCCTGATAGTGTTTATGATTCAGTCACCAGCTTACTTCACTTCAGTCCCTGAATATTTTCCCTGACATCTTCTTTCCAATTCCCATTGCACTCTGTTCCAGCGTTTTGAGTTGCTGGCCTCTCAGTAAAAGTCATGATAAAATCACCTGTGACAACAATTTCTAGTTTGTTATACTTGGTATCAGTATTCATCATAAAGTTTATAGCAGCAGAGATTTAACTTTACCTTTCAAGTGGAGTCCATTCTCTCTGCAAAAATTTCTACTTCAGTGCTAAGCATTTTGATGGGATCTTCTGCAGCATTAATAAGAAATCTCTGTTTCTTGAACTAGCTCCCTCAAAGGTTATAACTGAGCTTTTTCTCATTATGTTCCTTCCCAGCCTTGCATGTTAACAGTGGGAAGTCGAACAAATATATAAATCTGAGTTGTGTGACTCATATTCCTCATATTGGGATTTTAGGCTGAGGAATCATGTTAGATGCAGGAAACAGGAGGAGCTGTTTCTTGGTATTTTCTGTCCTGGCCACCATCTCATTCTCATGGTGATTCTCATCCATGGTACTGGGTAACTTGGTGCATGCCTCAGTCTGAGAAGCTCTGCTCTCACATGCTATCCAGACCCAAATTATCTTCACCAGAGAGATCCATAAGGAAAACCTAATGTCAGTTCCACCGATGCTCCCCTATAGAGACTTTCCAACTATTCATCTCAGAATAGAACCAAGCTGTTCTTCAGAAACAACTCCTCAAGCCAAAGCTTTTTTTTCACCATCAGATCAAATTGTTATACCACCTATTCTTTTTTTTTCCCCCTGAGGTCCATACAGCTTGTCAAAGTCGTCTTTACAAGATGTTAGAAACTTTGGCAGTACACATTGCCTGAAAGATTGGCTTTGTCCCTAAGGAAAGGCTTTAGAAGAGTCATTGTAGCAAACACTAGCTTGTTTTCTGCCAGCTTCTGAAAAACTTGGTGGACAAACCCAAAGCTTTCTTCAGGCTTGGACTAACAACACTGATAGCTTGTAAGAGGCTGAAGAGGTCAAAATCTACATTAAAAGAGAGTTGGGTCTCCAACTTGTTTAGATCTCTAGCTGAAAAAATTTTTCTGCTTCTTTTCAGCTTACTCTATCCTATTCTGAGGCCCTTCTTTCCAAGTTTTTGACCACCTCAGCCACAATTTGACCACAATGAAGGGCCTGGCAGAAGCACAGAAGCCTGTGGAAAGTCTTATGATGCATGCTTGACATCTCAAGTCTGTGCAGGGTTTCATGATCTAAAATGGAAAAGCGAAGGTGAGAAGTAAGACAAGTATGTGCAGAAATTTGTGGACAAGAACAAGCCTTATTAGGGGTTTTGGTGCAGTTGGCTATATTCACAATTGCACCTCCCTATATTCTGTAGTATTCGTATCCCAGGTGCCCAGTGAGTGGAGACTTCCCCTTGAAGCTTCTTCAGCGCTGTAGTCAAAATTCATTTCTTGGGCTTTGTAAAATCAGAATTGGTGTTTTACAGAGTAAAGCAAGTTTTTGTATAATGGAATAGCTATGAAATAAAATGCATATTTTGTTCTCTCTTTCCTGAAAATATAAAGAGAAATAAAAATGTAGGAAATGAAGGAAAGAAACTTAGTACAGAGCGTTTTGTGTTCCTTTGTGGAGGTATCCATGAATATATACGATGAGTCATTTTAATAGCCGTGAACTTTAATATGCAGTTTAGAATTCAATAAAATGTATGTCAGTGAAAGGAAAAGGCTTTTATGCCCCAAATTTTAAGTAAATTAAAATCCTTTAGCACAGCAGTAAGCACCTCTTAGTCAGTCCCTGAAGTCTTACACACAGCAGCATACCATGATCAGGCAAAAGACTTCATCATCACCTGCTGAGTGTAAGTAAAGCTGTCTTTCAGAAGTCATGGTGAAAAGGCATTTGGTGATATTTTTATTCTGTTCCTGTGAATGCTCATAACACTATTGGTTTAGACTCATGAGCAGTATGCATATATGCTTCTTGTGCTTGTGACGCTGGCATCAAATGCACCATTTATCTTAAAAATTCAGAAAGAAAGGTCATACTGAAGTCATTGAATAGGCACTGAATATTCTTTAAGGTAAGTAGTCCTAAAAATGCCTAAAGTATAGAAGACTTTTTGTACATTTATTTCTGCACATTTTTGAACGATTACAGTAAAGAATCTGATTATTTGATTTAGTGTTTTATTAGATGTTGGGTGGACCTTCCTAAGGGCCAGCTCTGAGCCTACTGAAATTGGTTTTGTTACTAACATCACTGAGGGCAACTTTAGGTGATGGCAAAAGCAACAAATATAGACAAGCTAATTGGGTTTTTAGACTTCCATTAAAAAAATTCTCAGTGACATTTTAATTGCCATTGACTGTCATGTTGAAGGTGTCACATTGTAAACATGCATGAGGAATAAGATGTCTTCTCACAGACAAAAGACAGATTTGGTAAGGAAGTTTATTGACACTGCCTGAGCTATGACTGTTTTTTGCAGATGAATAGAGGACAGTATCCTTAAAGGTATTGATCCTGAAATGTTTTTGAGCATGAAGTTTCGTCTTACACACGCCACAGTTGTTCTGTTCAACGCTCCATTTTCTGGTGATAGTTTCTGTCTGGTTATCCCAAAATATCTTACAGCATAACTATAGCTTTTTGCTTCTCATGGGCTAAGCCAAAATATTACTTACATATCCATCCTCCTTGTCACAGTCTTTCTCACGCCTCATTTTTAAAGGCCAGTCTCCATCTCTTAATTGTTTAGGGCCAAATGAGCTCACTACAGAAACACATTAAACATCATAGCTCATGAGTTTCTCTTTCTTTTACTGTTAATCTATTTCAAGATAATTGCACAGGTACCTTCCAGACCCAGATTTGAAAGTCTGAAGTATTTTGGTTGCTGTTTGCTTTACAAGCAAGTGAAGTGAGAATACAGTAAAACTAACCGGGAACACTAGGAGAGTTGAACCCGCCTTGATGTGACCAAACTGGGAACTTGGTTCTTGGCTGCTGTCAGGGAGAAGTGAGCGAACGCTCCCAGCTTCTGAGTCATTGCTGTCCCGAGGCAACAACTGAGAGAGAAAGTGGGAACGGGTGAATCCTGGGCTCCTCCTGCCTAGAAGAAATGAAGGTGAGCGAGGCAGTGCCTACTGCCCAGAAGTGTAGGAGTCCTCTGCAGTAGAAGCAGTAGTTCCCCCTCAAGGCTGAAGCTGGAGCTGATGGTCTAATTCCCCAGGCATTTTCTCTCGGTCTTCATTCAACTTCTTCCCATTGTCCATGCCTTTCCCCATTTCCACAGCAAAAATGGGCTGCCTCTCTTGCTGTCTTGGCCCTCTTTCTCTTATACTGCTCCTCTCCATCCTGCATCTGGGAATGGGAAGAGCACATCAGCTGCCAATGCCATCATTTCAGCAGTTCTTAGCAGCTTTACATTTGTTATGATGCACTTTGAAATGAATAAAGAGGACAAACTCGGTAGCTAGAGTGAGTGAGTCTATTAGGGCACGATTAAACTTTGATGTATTTTCTTGGGATGCTCATCCTGGTGCTCATTTTGCACATTACTTGAACCTCATGTCCAGCCCTTAAAATAAAGTGTAAGATTTTGTGCATTTACTTAGATATATAAAGAAAACTGAGATGTTTTCAGCTTCTCTACTGAGCTGCATGTCATAAATCCATGAGCCATTCTGTTGTCCTGAATTTTTAAGTTGTTTTTTTTTAAGTGGACAGAAATGTCATAATTGCTTTAGTACTAGAGAGAGTTTTTATCCAGTTTGAAAATTGCATTCCAGTAGCAAAACACATAAAATTATAAGTATAGACTCACTCATTTTAAAATGTCAAGTAGCCCCAAACACTCAAAACATTAGGAGAATTAGACTAATACATCTTTTTGTTTTGCACAAAAAGCATGATTTCCCTAGTTTCTCGTGCTGTGCATACATAATGCATAGATTGAGCTGTTCAGTTTTCTAGCGCCTTGATTCTGTCAATAGTTTGCAAATGTGAGAATGCTTTCATGCAGCATTAATTGCATAGTCTATTTTCAATATGGAACCACTTGAAGAATCTTGACAGTGTTTACTAGATGCAGCATTGCAACCTTGGGAGATTTACAGAGGCACTTGGGAGAAATATAGGTAGGGAATATGCAAAGGGCATTCACCAAACCCTTGACAGGACTGACGATGTTTACTGTTTCTCATATTGCTTCTGTCTTCATCTGCTTGCTACTCTAATACTGTGCTTGTCTGTAAGAAAAATCTGTCCTTTTCCTTCTTTCCTTTATCACATTTTTTCTCAATCACCACATAGTGATTTCTTTCTTTTGTATATGTAAGTCATTAAAGTATACGTCTCATATTCCCCATGTGGAAGGAGGTGAGCAATGCAGAGTTGGTATCGTAAAAAATTGCCCATGGGGTAAAACACCAGCAACTGGGCAACACGCAAACTATCTTGTGTGAAGGAGAGGTTAGCAGACACAAAACACCGCATTTGCCATCACTCCAAAGGGAGCAGCGTGACAAAATCAGAGGATACTAGTACTTGTAAGGCCTAACCTTGCTCTTCGTTTTAAGGTAACACATTAGACATGTATCTCCATTAACATTTTTCTGCAGGAAAATTAAAGGACCTGAGTATCGGAAAAATACCTATTTGCCTAATAGCAATTTTTCTGTTTCAGTCATGTTTCAGAGCAAGCTTGGGTTTTATCTTTGTGAATCTACTAGCTGAAACAAATTATGTAGATAGTATATTATGATTGTTATGTTTCTGTAAATGTTAATAGAAATCTTCATTACTCTTTTATATGCCATATTTTCAGGCTTCTAGATGTACAATTATTTGATTTTCCAAGAGATTTGAGACAGAGGAATGACAGGGTCCTATTTTGAAAAGTGTTCAGGTATTAAATGTTTACTTTTGGGGAAAAAAATAAAAGGACTAGACCTCTGTCTGCCTCTTTAAATGCCTAAATAGCTCTGTGAAGTTTGTCTTGTTTTGATGAAGAGCCAGAAGAAACTGAATGCACAAACCTTTCTAGGCCTTTGTGAAAATCATAGATCTACTGTCCCCAGTTGGCAACTGCTTTTCTTTCTTTCTCTATAGTATGGTGTAGTCACGGAGTTGTATGGCTCTGCCAAAACGTGAATTGGCCTTAGTCCTGTTTTGTGCTATGAACTTTTTCCAGGGCTACAGATGTGGAAAGGGACCTGAAAGAAGTTGTGGACTTAATCCACCTACCTTCAGGCCCCTTTGAGTGGATATAGGTGTGAACTAAGCCCAAATGGTTGGTGTACAAAACCTTTACGCTAACAGTTATTTATTTGTGTGTATATGTTAGTATCTATTTTTATGTATGCATATATATATAGTTGTCATAAGTGGGCATCTCAGGATCCACAGCAGTTGTGGTTTTTTTAACTTTTAAAATGTCTTTTCAATTGGATTACTTAGAAGTATTATTACTTTTATGATAGCCTTGTATGGTTGTTTAGCATAGTTCAGTGCTTGAGTGCTGCTTCATCTCCCTCTGTTGCTGTACAGTACACAAGCCCAGCTGAAGGTTCAGTTAGTAAATTACTATGGGGCTTGTGATGTTTCTATCAAGAATTGTCCAGCTCCATACCAGCTAACTACATTAATCTCTCCATTGATGCACTTGGTGTGTTCCCAGCTTTTTAATGAGACTGGCTTGTTGGTAACTCAGAAATGCATTGGTTTACATCCAATAGTAACATTTAATGCAATATGGCAAAAGACAATGCTTGGATGGAGCAAAAATATATGTAGTAATATTTCATATTATGATTGTTTAATTGAAATGCATAAGTCTTTATCTTTTCCTTTCTCTGATGGGCAAATTGTTAGTTTTATAACTGTCATTTTGGTGTGAGACCCTAAATCAGGAGAAACCGACCCAAAATTCAAGCCATATAAAAGGAAATCAGCATTAACTCTGAATTACCACACAGCTGAATAAAAGAGATTGCAGTTATATTCTTAAACTCTTATGAGAACTGTATATAATTATTGACTTTTCAGAGATAGCTACTGTATCCTTGCATGCCCACATTCAAGAAGCAGCTATATATTGTGCTGCTCTTCAGACACGTCTGTCTAAAACAAGTGCATTGATAAACAAAGCAAATGGCAACAGGTATGTGTTAAATGTGCCTGGATTTTTTGCTTGATCCTGATCAGTGATGCTGAATGAGTTAAACTGATGACTTTTCAAAGGCTCTCTGTATGCCACGACACTGTTAAAAACCAGGATGTTGTTTAAAACAATTTTGGCAAAACTAGGAAATCTCAAAATGTGTATAAAGAAACGGCAGCCCAGGGAAGTGTGTTTCAGGTAATTCTTTGTGGACACTAAATGGTATCATTTTCACCTGTCTTACCTCCTGAAGAATAGCTCTATGTAAGCAAACTTGCTTTCTCTCTCATTTTTAGTACTGGCAGTAAATTTGTTAATATAGAAAGACTTTGAAATTGCAATATTCAGGTTTGCTTTAAATGACCATGTTTTGTTGAAATTTGTTGTTTGGTTGTTTGTTTTTCTGTGGGAAAAACTAAAAAAACATTTTCTCTTATGACAAACTATATTCTAAATTAGTAGTAGCTAGAATTCAACTAGCAGCTCTAGATTCTAATTCACGCTTCTTCCAAGAGCAGATGTCAGCTTCAATTCCTATTTTACAAATTCATTTATCTCAGAAAATGAGATGCATGGAGAATATTATTGTTGATATTTCTTCAGCTATGTGTCTACAGCTTTTAATAATAAGATCCTTCTTAGCTCATGGGAGAACATGTCCTAAATATGCTTTAGATTTTGCAGGTCTTTGAAGTAGGACATCAGAGAGATTTGTTTGCAATCAAATTAAGGTGCTTTAATTCAGGAATTACAAAGTAATTAAGGATGAATTATGAAAATTATCATTGTGTCTTCAAGTGAAGAAATTTTCATTCAGCAGTAATATGATGAAAGTCAAAGTCCATTGCGGCTTGAAGGTGAAGGTAGGGGCTAATATTAGCAATTCAGATTTTCTTTTACTAGCTTTTATATAATAATTCTTTCAATTTCCTTTTTTTTTTTTTTTAAGTAATCCCTTTTCTTAGACTTTGCCATACTTTTCACATTCACAGCGTTGAACAGCTGGTATTGCCCTACCTTTAGAAATAAGTTCCTAAAAAACTAAATCATGGAACTTATAATGTGCTTCTCCTAGCAGATCTCCAAGGGTCTTTATAGAGCAAGAGACAAGCTTTGCTGCAAATACAGTTTTGAACCCAGAGCAGTTTCTTCCAAGTTTCAGAGAAGTTTTGATCATTCATAGTCAGTAATGCCAACATACCGAATGACAGGAAGATAACTTGAGAGGAAAGGGACCTTTTGAGTTGTAACTGAGATAAACCTGTTTGTTTACTGAACCATGGGATGCTGTAGCAGATATCCTAAGATTTTCTGGTACAGTTAGAAAACAATATTTTGTATCAGATCAAAGATATGTAATTTCCTGATTCTTTTGCAGAGTCATTTCAGGAGATAAATGTAACAATCTTTTTCACCAAGATTCATGTTACTACTGGTTAGCTGCAAAGTGGCATGATTGTACTCTGTTTTAAAGAGAAATATAAGGTTAATTAATGCTTAGAAATAGCATGTTCAGGGACACACCAGAATTGGATGTATTGATGGGAATCCTAAGTAATACTGCTGGACTCCATGGGGATACCCTTGGAGTTAGGGAGAACAGGATTTAGTGACATCTGCTGAAATTATTCTTTCAAAGATCCTTGCACTTGCTTTTATGCCCCCCTGAGCTCTAATCATAACAGATTTGCCCCCTACTTTACAATATGCTTGTTGGTGTAGGATGCAGGCGGCCTGGCTGCATCCAAAAGGATAAATAAATGCCCACTGGAACAGATATTCCATGTACAGAAAGCTTCGTTTTTAAGGTTTACTTTGAGTTACGCTCGTATTTTCAAATAACTGAATTTTCTGTGGTTGGCTTAGGAGCCGTTTGTTTGTTGCCTGCTATGGCAGAGGTGAGAAGTTATTGCTGATGCCTGATCCAGAGGGACTTTCACGGTGTTATTCTGGTGTGCTCAGTAGTGACTTGTGCAGAGCGCGGTGATTTGGCAGCTGCAGAGCCTCTCCTTGCTCCCGAGCACGGACCACAGCACAGCTCCCTGGAGGCGCTAGTGGAAACTCGATGTCTGCGAGCAAAAAGTGCTGCTTCCCTTTGGGGGTGGATGAGGGAGAGCAGAATGCTTTTAAATGATAGTTGCTATCATGCCGAATGACATTTGAAAGTGAGAAGCTGAAAACCCCCTTAGCTGCTGATTTGTGTCACAGTTATCCTTCAATGACAAGCTGTTGAGAGATATTAACCCAGCTGCTAATGCCCACGGAGGAGCACAAACTTAAGCATTAATCTTGTTTTGTGGCTTTTGTCAGTGTTGCATGAAAGTAGGTGTATTGTAATTGATCTCCAGACCAGAAAGGAAATGTTAATATGTAGCTAGTAGCAGAATAGTCAAAATAAAGACCCGCGGGATAATAGAAAATTCTTTGTTCACCCAGGGAAAGATTTACAACTTCCTCAGCCAGTTGAGAACACAACATTATTATATTGTCAAATTTTAGTAATTTTGCAGTGATGCGTAGGAAATCAACCACAAATCACCAGATAGCCTGATAAATTCATTTGGGCCCAGATCCACTAAATGACTTGGAACATTTTTAGACACCCTGAGTATAAAATTGCAGTTCTCAAGGCTCCTATTTAGCTCCCCTCTAGCGCTGGCAGTGAGTCAAAGCAGTAAGTACCCTATGATTTTGCTGATATTCATGCTGCTTCTCACATGCTCAGAAGCGCCTTACCCTTGATAGAACCAAGTCCCTATCTCATGCCCAAACCCCATCATTATCCACAAATCAGATATCTGTCTGTCTCTATGGCCTTTGGGGCTTGTTCCAGTTAATTTTCTCTAGGCATGGATTGTGTGCTGCACAAAAGCTGGCAGCAAGAGGCATTTTGTTTCATACCACAGCTTCCATGGATGACTGGGAGTATCTCCTGTCCAGCCAGTACAGTGGTGGTCACAGCATGCCTCCAGGCTATGGATGTCCCCAGCCCTGTGCCTTCTCTGCCTGGAGCATTGGGACTGCTTTCTGCAGCCAGAAGGAGTGAGGGCTCACTGTTGAATCTCTTGCAGTTTGCAGTGGGAAAACACGCTTTCTGGGCACTCACTTACACATGGTAACCTGTATTTCAGTCCCACAGACCGAAGGACTCCAAGGACTGCTCATACTATTTCGTTCAGGGACTGTTTCGTGCAAATAACATTTGCACATACCTCCAGTGTTATCCTTGGTCCCCAATCTATCCAGCGTTATCCTCCATCATTGCTCATTTGCTTCTGGCCCAATACATCTGCTTTCATACAAACCAGAATGAAGGCGAAGGAGAGTCCTTCATCCCCCAGTCTGACTGGTAATTATGGTACTGCTCTGGGAGGTGGGGGCTTGAATCTCCTTCTGCCCCCAGGTTTCAGCTCTCTGGGTGAATGCTCTAACCATGGATCCTGGGATAAAATGGGACAACTGGGTACCTGTGTGGTCATGTTGAATTGCTGCGAGTCCTGGGTGGACAGAGGTGATTCCCAACTTTACTAAAGCCAGGCAGGTGTCAGATTTAGGATGTGTCTTTCTTCCATTGTGGTGGGCTGTTGTTTTGGGTGGATGCCTTTCTGGGGTGCCTGCGTTATACAGGAAGCTTAGGGTCCAACCACAGAGCTGTGAATTTCGTTGCATGAATGAGATGCTTAAACGTTAGGAAACACAGTGCTCAAATGCCAGCAATGAATCCCTCCATATATCTAAGCCTTTGTAACACAGTGAAACAAAAGAAAGAACGATCTGACATATGACATTTAAGCACATCAGTGTATATCATCCCGGGTCAAACCCTTGGATGGTAGAGCTTGATGTACCTCCTTTGATTTCAGTGTAGTGAAAAACAATTTAGGGCAGTGTGGGATGGGGTTCTGGCCCACAAAGCTTGTCAGAGTAATGAAATCCCAGATGTCAGGTATCCCCTTTGCTTGTGTAGTCTTGGCTGAGAAAGAGATGATGACTCATTTCTGGGGGAAAATAGTGAGTTTGTAGGTGAGTGAGCTATAGGATAGCACAAAGACAGTAAATGTCAGTAAATCAGAAAACATGGCCAAATGGGAATGTAAATTGGCGCTCTGTACTTGTTTGGTGGTAAGCCTTTTAAACATTTCAACACTGTAAATGCAGGTGTCCCATATTTCATGTGAAATAGAAGTAACTATAAACAGAAGGGCAGTGCAAAATCCATAATTGTGCCTCTGTAGGACTTCACAGGGATGGAAAAATATCCCCTAGCACATGATCAGGGCCATAACGTGCAAAACTTGCTTTCCAGGAAGCCACTTCCCCCCTCCCTCCACCAGGATGAGAGATTGACTCAATAACATCTGTTTGACATTTACTGTCTTAGATCCCACACTTCTGCTTCTGTGGCAGAAAATGCAGGATCTGGTAGCAGACACATTAATGCAGCTCTCAAGTCCAAACAGAGCCTGATGTCTTCTTTTGTAAAAGCAGGTTATAATTTTTGTTACCTACCCCTTAATTTTCAACCTATGAACATTTTTCCCCTAATTCTATTTTATCAGCCATTATACAGATTAGCTGATTTGCATGCTCTGCCAAGCTTAACTGAAAAGATTCAAGTCTGCAGGTCACATTTATTAGCAGAAGCAATACTCCCGAGGTATGTGTTTGCTTAATTTTTCATCTTTAAATAGACAGGACTGCCAAAAAATGAAACATACTTGTCTAAGAGGGAGAGAGGAGTCAGTTAAGGCATTGATGAAGTAGCAGTGGTTTCAAAATAGCGTGTCATATATTGATTTTTAACTGTTGGAGAGAAACACTGTGATATTTCTGATGAAGTTTTGTGAAGAAATGTACGTTATTTGCCAAACAAAGTCCTACTTAGCTTTCTGTGGTAATCTGATCCCCAGGTTTCCAGTGTCTGAGAATTAATTACTTCCAACAGTTTAGTTTTCCCCTAAACAACACTGTTGGTAGAAATAAAAGGGCAGTTTCTAGGTATGAGAAGCAGGACTGAGCCAAGTCTGGACGTGCAGAGATTCCAGCTTGGCCCTGTGGCTTCTGATCCTGGGTCTTGGCTTTCTCTGCCTCAAGTTCCTGATCCACCTCTGTGTCAGGAACCAGCAGGAGGGGTAATGTGTAGCCAAAGGGGGATCCCAGCTGGGCATGACTGAGCTGCAGAAAAGCACGGAGAGCAGGTGGGATGTGAGGAGAAGTGTTTCCTCCTTGTGAGATCAGAGCAGTCATCTAGGATATCCTTCAGGCAAAAATACCATATTAGATGTATCGTCCATTTTTATCAGCAGTAGGTCCTACTATATATAACAACAGGATTTTTCTTATATGCTAATAAAGTGGTTCTGTATTACTGAGGAAACTGCATGCTTTCATATGAAATGGAGTATGAGAAACAATAAAGTAAAATTCTTCGCCACGGTTTTCTAAGAATGGAGGAATTTACATAAGGTGGAAATTTTACTGGCTGCAATCTCACTATAACAATGTCATTCCTCAGCAATAACAGGATGACCACAGATGAAAAGCAGCTACCCCTTTAGGTGAATTATGCTACCAGGTTAGAACATTTGGCCTTGCCCTGGTGTTAGACATGTAGCAAAATCAGTACAAAATCAGCAAAAAAAGCACAACTGGAGTATGTGATGTTGTTGGGGGGCAGTGTGCAGGTTTAACCATTTTAACTGCTTTTGGGAAGTCTTGTGCGCGTTCCCTCTGAACCCACCTGCAGAGTATGAGAGCACTAAGCCTTAATGCTGGCACCAGGAGACAACTCTGATCCCTTTCTCTACTCCTGTACAGCTCAGAAAGGGCGATCCCTGGCATGGTCACAAGCCAAGCGTGTCCCAGCTCCCTGCCGCCCTTTGCCCTGGGTGCTGGCCGTGGAGCCTGCTGCAGGCAGCATGAGCCCAGAGCCATGGGCAGCTCCCCATGGGCAGCGGGCATGGCCCTGCAGGCAGGAGCATGTGCTCTGCTCATGCCTGAGGCCATGCCGGCAAGCGCGCTGTGTGCAGAAGTGGGGAGCAGCTCAAAGCCCCCATCAGAGACAGTATAGACTGTAAATACTGTAAAGGCATGCTAATCATTTATAAATAATAGGCAGCTCACTGCTGGGATGATAAATGAGGCAGTTCCCATCCTGGGACAACTCTGGGGGCCATCCTCTCAGTTTTCCATAGTCTAAAATTGTAGAAAGCAGTGTGTGACAGAGACTCAGAAGAAAGGGAACATGAGTGCAGGTATTCAGGCTGAAATTTTGGAATACTATATGGTTCACTTCCTAGTACCTCCTTTTTGTCTAAAAGAATTACCACCAAGCAAAGTGTTAAGGCATCCAATGTTTTAACATGCTAGAGACACAATATATGTAATGCCTGAGAACTATGTGAGAGCATTAGAATCTCAGATACCATTAGTTTATTTTAGTATGGAAGAAAAAATTGTCAGAGAAACCTTGTTCAGATATGCTGAGAAGCTTTATTGAAGAGGTCTTCATGCCATGATGGATTTCCTGAAAAAGGAATGATTGTCCCACCTAAATACACTTGAAATCCTAGCAAAGTGCTAGTGGGAGGAAAGGCTGCTTACCACAACTTTACCTAACCAAAACCAAGACTTTTTTAGTGCAAATTGCAGATGTTCCTGCAAGGTGATCCCAATCAATCCAGATCATGTCTAAGTGAAGGGCATCATCACCCCTAAAATGTGCAAGTCTGACACTAAAAGACAATCAAATCTCAACTGCTCCAACATATAAAAGTTTAGTGAAAGAAAACAACACAAATCCTGTGGCAGATGTGTGCAGAGCAGGAAGATAGTTTCTGATATGCTGAAGGAAAATTACTCCGATATTTTCATCAAAATATTATGAACTCATCACTGAGTGGAAAATTTTATGTTATCTGTGGCTTGTGATACATGAATTTAAAGATGTTTACTTTCAGAAAAAGAAATGCTGTTCATTGTCATGGATTTTCTTTATAAATCAACATTAAGATCCTGTGAGTCTATTCTTTGTCACTGAATTACAGATCTATCTTCTGATAAAAGGAGAGTGCTGTAGGAAAAGAAAAAAGTGTCAGTTAGCTCATGCTGAGCTTGTACAATGGTTTCCTTGTTATTTGATAAAAGCTAAAATAAAGCAATGAATCCTGAAATGTGTTTGTTCACATAAAATGCCACTGGTGTATGCCTGACTGTAGTTGCTTCTTTTGGTTTTGATGAAATCCAGAGGCAATAATACATGTGTGTATACCGGGCTTGCTGTAGATAAAACAGTATGTCAGATTCAGCATGGAAAGGAATCTTCGTTTGTAACAACGACGATGGCCATGCTTCACCATGACTTTATGGCCAGGTTTTTACTCCTGGGCTCTCTGTATTACAAACAATCATAGAGAAATTCCCCAGGAAACTTTAGGTCCTTGTACTGTCAGACAAATAAGGTGCATCATTATATCATTTTAATCAAAGGTAGCTACAACATTTAGAAAAAATCAGTACTAGTTATTGCTTGTATTAATGTATAATGTGAATTAACTTTTACTTGACCTTTATGTAATATTTGTCCCCAGATCTGCCATTGGGAAGCTGGGAGCGGAGGTGTTTGAGGCCGCGTACAGCTATCTCAAGCAAGCAAGACAGCAGAATGCCAGTGAGGAGGAGATCAGGAGACGCCTGGAGAAACTGGTTTCTAGAGCAAGCGATTGCTTTGAAGTGGATCAGCTTCTCTACTTTGAGGAGCAGCTACAGGCTTCAGAAGCACGTTTTCAGCTGTAAAATGTGTGTCAGTAACAGCGCTGGAAATGGCAAGGAGGAGTGAAAGTGCTGAGCTGCCTTCTTTAGGCCAGCAAGCAGGTACAGGAGGTATTTAGAGGAAACTGCTGAAGGTAACGCAGTACATAAACATGTGGGTAAACGCCCTTTGAGAATGCAGACCGCAGTGAGAAGTGGGTAAATACAGTATAGATTACAGGGGCAGGCAGACGAACAAACGTTTGTGACAGTGGAGGGGAGGATTCACCGTTACCAGAGTCCCCTTTTTTACCACTTAGGGCATAAAGGAAGGTGTTCTCCTGGGCCTTGGCCAGGCGTCAGTCCTGCACTCAGAGCATCACTGGCAAAGCTGCCTCTGGTGGAAACGGTGCAGGATTAGACTCCAGCTGCTGTTGATTCCTGTGCTAACTGGTCCTCATGATAGTTGAGCCCATATGTTTTGTACTTCGGCAGATTTACCCTATGTTTTGTACTTCGGCAGATTTACCCTTGAACACACATATACGGCTACTCAGCCGCTAATTGTCTTATTATTATTCATTGTTCAAAAGGACTGCATTTAATCTGGGTGACTTTCAAAGGAACTGTGAAAAAGATACATACATGCATATTTATATACATATATGCATACTCACATACACAGAGATAGGTATGTATACCCACAGAGGCAGAAAGATGTCTGACCATACACTGTACGTGTGTGCATGTATAGAGGCAGAGACATGAGGCCGGAGCTACAGCTGACTGTGGTAGCTAGGAATCCTTGCTGTGACTTCAGAGTTTTAGATTAAATTCATTGTACACAGATGGAACAATAAACTGACTTTTTTTGGCTTGCACATGGTTACTGTTAATGTTTATTTCTTCGTGTTTATGCTCCCTTCTTCATATGCATCACACTTTTGCCAATTTCAACTGTATATCATGCTCTGATTATATACCTGATGTTTTCCTTCTACTCCTTCCTTCTTTATTCTGCATTCTGAGTTCCTTCATCCATCTGTGTAAAACACTAAAGGATAACAAAGTGGTACAATCTATAGAGGAATCTGAAATGAATTGTGGGCCAAATTAATTTTAGACATCGAGCTATTATCATAATCCTTATATTTCCTGCTTTTATGCCACAATTCTTAAAGGATTCAGGGACTGAATTAAATAAATGAAAAGAAATTCATAATATGAATATCAAAAAACATTGCTATTTGACCTGAGTTATTTACAGCTAAGGATACTGGTATTGATAGTAAATTAAAAGTGCTACTGATCCGTCTTTGTGACATGCTTTAAGAGACTCGAAGGGAAAGGTAGGTAGAGTCACCTTAATCTATCTCAGGAGCAACAAAAACTGGGGAAGCAAAGGACATGCCCAGCATGTCTCTTTCCTGTTATTTCTTCTTGTACTTACACTCCCCATCCTTCTCAATGTCGTGTCTGTGTACCTGCTTCCATATTTTTTGCACATGCCTTCATTTAAGACCATTTGAAAACAGAAGTGCCAAAGTCCAAGATACAGGAGGAGTGCTTGGATGTTTCAGGGACTAAAAAGTTCACAAAGCAAACAATAAGTAACTAACGTGGTGAGAACACGGTCAGAGGGAGATAATCTTGACTACTGCACTTACCTCTGGCTGTGATTCAAAGTGGTTTATCACAAAAATTTCAGAAACGGCCTCTGTAAGCAGTCAATTCCTTTTTATTAATGACAAACACCTCATCAGACTTTTTTCGTGCAGTATGCAAGAAAAAAAGAGCTGCATAGGAATGGGTCAGGCTCTCTAAGGCAGTCAAGCACTAGGGAGATCATTAAAGGGCAACCCTTAAAGCCTGGAAAAGATGGTTTAGCGATGCAAATTGCCCTTAGGGAAATGGTTGCTCTCTGATGAGCAGTACTTTTGCTTGTTGCACACGAAAAATGAAATCAAAGTGCCTTTTACAGTTACTTCAGTTGCTTTCTTCTCTCTGCAGGATATGACCTTCAAGGCATGTGAGGATCTGGAGGTTACTTCTTTAGTGGTTATATGCTTTAAACTATGCTTTGTTTTTGGTTTTTCCATCAATCATACCACAATTAGGTAATGCGGTATACATATTAAACTCAGCAGGAAACTTTTTGTCTTTCAACTGTAGTAAAAGCACAGAGATAAATCCCATGGATTATGGCAGAAATTCTTACATCACTGTTTCTTTTGAGGGTCACTGCAGAAAGGTGTTAGGTTGCATCATATGCCTTTGTCTCTAGGCTCATTTTCCAATGAAACCCTACCTTTTTCATATCTCATCCCTTCCAAAATTCTCAGCAAATTGTTGGGTTTGAAATTGCATCATCCAGACCAGGACCGGCTCTTATTTTAGAGACAATGAGGTCTATCCCCACCAGAACTTGATAAAACTCAATGAATTTGTCTTCAGTCATTCTGCCTCCTGTACCCTGGAGGAGAATATGCATCAGGAGTTCCATAGCTGGCTCTTGGTTTGTTTTTGCTGGTGTTTAAAGGCCTCAGAGTATTCTCCTGCACTTATGCAGCTGCACAGTAAGTAGCCTTCAGTGGGGATTTTGTGTGCTGTCATCCAGCTTGCAGAGATGGGCATGTGCGTCTATAGAAAAAAGTTACAAGGTCTTTTTCCAGACAATTGCCATATTTTTCTGTTTTCCAACATATAACTAAATAGTCTCATTGTGTTAGTATTATCTTGATAATGTATAACCTACACTGTTCTTGTTTTGCATGATATGGTTATCATAAACCTTTGTTGCGTTATACATGTGTGCACAGACACACATGTGTCTCCTATCAAATTTTCTCTTGAGGTCACCACTGGCTAAAAATCCACTGATCCTGAATATTTCAGACTAAATAGATAAATGAAGATTTTATAAAAATGTATATAGACACATGAATCAAAAATGGTGACAGAGAACAGCTTGCACATCCTGGGGTAGAGAGGCTGGTGCCATAATGCCAGATAGACTGTCTCTGCTGAGCTTAGGGAAGCTGCATTTGGCGCAGTGTACTAAAGTATTAAATTAAATGCAGAGTATTAAAGGTAACAGCGTTTATTGAGATGTCACGCTGATAATCTCTATATATGGTTATCATCAGATTAATTATTTTTCTGTAAGCAAGTTTAGTATATAAAGAGAGTAGTAAATTTTGAATTGACACAAAAGTATGGTACTGAATCCTTAGAGATCAGTAGGTCCTTAGAAATGCAAAAAGTCTCAAGGAAGCAGGAGTGGTTACTAATCATAAAGTCCATTAGGCAATGGTCAAGCCCAATCAGGCTTTTAACAAGCCTTACTCTTCCATGAACAGGTGAATCTACAAAGAGAGAAGTGCAGAGTCCTTTTCTAACCTAATAAAGTCTTGAGGGAAGGAGAGAAACAGATCAAATTCATTATATTATCTATTAGACAAATTCAATGACTTGCCATAAAAGAAAAAAAAAATCTCTTCTTAAAAGATCAGATCTTCTCTAAGATATGTTTTAGTTTTCAGTTTTATTCTGCTTGCTGGGGGAAAAAGGGCTTAAGATGAAGAAAAGACTAAGTCCTTGTCTTTTACCTATGAAATGCATTTCGTATGTGCAAACATAAACGAAATACAAGCAAGTTCATTTCCAGCAAAACCCCATTGCTGGTGGTCATTAGTCGAAATTTAAAAGGAAAGAGGAGGATTGTTAGTATCATGGATCTTCAGTGATAAAAAAGCAACAGAGCTGCTGGAAGTGAATGTGAGGAAATAAACAAAAAGACATTAGATCGCTGTGGATAGGGCTTCATAAAAGGTCCCATTTGACCTACATATTTGTACCAAAAGCTTCACAAGCATTAGGCAACCTTGCTGCTTTTTTATTGACTCTCTTAAAAATGCTACAAGCCGTATTACTTGATGCAGAGATATTGCACACAAAGGAAGTGAGGTGAGTAATTATTTAATGCTTTTGGGCCTTGAACCTGGTAAAAAGGTGCTTGAACTATAAAGGGAAAAAGAACATTTGATTTTTTTTTTATAAGAAGTAGAACTGTCAACATCTTGTCCACAGCTGGATTAGGAGGCAGACCAATTATATTTGTCACAGCAAACAAAAAGTAAGTCCTTTTTTAGCGGTGACTGGCCTGCCAGATAATCCCTAGAAGGCATCAGAGTCTCTGTAAGATGAATTAGAGGTTTTCACTGTCTGAAAATCCTGCCTGCAGGGAAGGACCATTCTTCCTACAGGTCCTGGCTCTGCGGGTGCTGCCTTGTGCCGACCAGCTCCGAGATGCCTTCAGGGCCAAACCACAGACCTGCAGCTGGCAAGGCCAGAGCTCACCCCCAACCACTGCTGGCTCTCCAAGTCCACACGTAACTGGGGTGATGGAGCATCAAGCAGACAGACAGGTGAAAAAAAGGTAGAAGGCAGCAAAGTAGGCTTACAGATAACTCTAAGACTGACCTTTCAGTGCACTATAGGTGCAACCACTGTTATCTGAAGGAATTTACTGGGCAAGAAAAGAAAGGCTCAAACAGGAGATTCATTTGGAGACAGGAACAATAGGCATGTAGGCATACTTGATTTAATATTTTGTTTATAATATTTGTTCACAACACCTCATAACCTGAAAACCCTTTAGTCTGTCTCTGAAAACTGTGTTTTTCAGGCAAGATAGGTCCAGCAGAAAGTTTTCTGCATATAATTATCAGTAGTAAGTAGAAGTCTCATGAAAATACAGTCCCCAACTGCTGATTTGGCTGATGATCATTATTGCTCAGGAATATGACTGTCTTGATGATAACTCTACCCAGACGTACTGGGTATATGTACATAAGAAGAGCTGGGAACAGCAAAAGCAAATGTATTTATATACAGACTTGTCAGGGACAGGGGGTGGGGAAGGGATGGAATAGGAAGAAAAGGGTTGTAGATTCCTCCTTCTTACACCTTCTCCTCATATACATAATTTCTGCATCTAGTCCTAGTTATTTTTGTCACTTTTTTATGGTTGGGAGAATGAAGAGTGAGTGGTTTTCTGAAGGCCACTAAAGTATCTGGAATGAGACCAGGAGTGAAATCCTAGCAGGAAACCTTGACCTCGAGTCCCAGTGGTCAGAGCAAGAGAAGACGTACAAATGCTTCTGGTTTCATACAACTATGGGTCCAGTTTTCTTTTATCTGGATTGTAATATGTCCATCATGGCTGGAAAGATAATTAGTATTTACAGATAATTTGCCATGTTAGCTCTGCAGAGAGGTTTCAGTCTTGAGTTGTTGACAAATGGTTAGCTACAGCCACCTGATTTTCAGTATTCCCCGACTGTGTAGTTGGTCGCTACCCCATCAGCTCAGGAAGCAGAAACCAGGTCATGGGAATAAACTTCCCAGCAGAAAAATCAGTTGAGGAAAACAGACCTTTGGTCAGCTGGTTTAAAAGTACACCTCTTGGGTGAATATTTATCCATTCCACTTGATGACACCTGGCCAGGGATTCCCAATGTTTTGCAATGTGCCAGAAATGCACACATTGTGACTACCATACCCACAGATAAAATGGTCTCGGTGTTGTTGTCATCTTCATTAATACATGGCTAGCTGTTATCAAAGTACAAAGACAGTGGTGTGCAAACAACAAGCTATAATACTTCCAAAGAAAAATGGCAAATGGAAGGGGAGAAGGTTACTCTTCTCTACTAATTAACTGTCCTGTGTGTCAATATATTTTCGCATTTAGAATCTGCAGTCTGCCTTAGGGAGCCTGAGAATGCTATAGCTCTGTATATGTATCTATATAGAGAAAAGAATTGTAAATCTATCATGAATTGTCTGTCTATCTAACTATCTATCTGTCTCTACATGTAGACATGCACACACACACATATATACACGTATAGGTATGTATATATCCCTATGCACAGCACATCACCAAATCTTCAAGAATACTTTTTCTCTCTTGATAAACAAAATGTCTGCCAACCGCTCAGAAAAATTCTTACAAGCAGGTAGATGCACAGCTGAATGCACCTTCAGGGGAAAAAACCCAAAAGTTGTGAACAGCTAACTGCACCAGGCACTGTACAAAATGGCCCGAAGGCAATCCTGACCTCAGAGAGCTCTCAGCTGAAGTACCAAGCAGGAAGATGAGTGGAAGATGGCTCAGAGAAGTAGCCTGAGAATGTGTAGCAAAATGCAACAGGCAGCCGACAAAGTGGAGCACTCCTCTTCTTCCTCGCCTAACACTGTGCCAGGCAGTCAGTGGCGGCTTGTAGGTACCGGGGGAAGGCAAGGCATAAAGAACGATGCAATATTTAGTGAGAGGTGAAACGAGTTTTAATACACAAAACCATTATTTCATGAAATATGGCTCTGTGGCTCTGCAAGCAAGGGTGCAGGTGATGGACTATCGATGAGGTGATTCTGTGCCAGAGCTTTATGCCCCAGAGGTGACTGAGTGCTATGAACAAGCTGGGAATCTGTGAATTGCTCTGCTCCCTCCATTGCTATCTGGTGACCCCTCAGGGCCTGCCTTATTGTACCATGGCATGTGGATATTCCCTTGGGCTGTATTATTTCCCCTCATCATCTCCAATGTGAATTCTATTTTAGTTTTTTTCATACCGAAGCCTCCTTTTTCTGGCAGAAGCCACTATATTGATCTGCATCTATAAAGGGTCAGCAGTGTGAGGGTAGTCTTAAATAATGCATTGGGGTTTGCTCCCTTTGCTCTCAGTGAGTTCCAGTGAAATGCTCCTTAGAACTGCTGTGGAGCCTTCCTAGCTTGAACTGTCTCAGTTGTCTTGTCCTCTCTCCTCCCTGCCTCCTCAAGGACAGAAAGCAAAGCAAACTCAAGATGCTCCGAGTTTGGAGAACAGATGCTGTTGTTTATTGTCCAGAGGCAATCCTCATAATCAAGAGAGGCTGCTTCTCTTCTTTTGTAAGACAATTTTTCAGTGTGAGCATTATTTTATTGATGCCTTTATGCATTTGACAATCAGTGGCATGCTCTTGACATCCTATCTCTGCCAGCGAGTTTTTTTTCCCACCTCAAAATGAAGCTTGCTTGTTTTGAATGCTCTTTTGGCAGGAGCTTGGCTCCTGATGCTGACAGCGAATGCTCCTGACTCCCTAGAGGTCTGATTTTGCCAATTACTCATGCCGAGAAGCATGTCCTTCTACAAGCTGTCTTGGCAACTGGGAGCTGTGTTTCTGGGAGGGGGTGCTATTCAAGTCAGTGTGAGGGTGTTAAAGTGGTCCTTATATCACCTGAGGAGGACAGGAATCACTGCCAGGGTGCATCAGTCCCAGCCAGGGAGCAGGGTGGGACGGGGGGCAGCCAGGGCAGCCCCAGCCCCGGGGCATCTCCCCGGTGCTGCTGGAAGAGCCCAGGGGTTTGCTGCATCCCAGGTGGGTGTCCAGAAGGCAGCGGAGCACTTTTGCCTGGGCTGGGAGGCTCACAAACACTTCTGGATTCACATTCACATCCCGCTTGCTGTTGCGAGCTAATACTGCAATGAGGAGATTCACGGAGAGCAAGGAAACTAACTCTCATGAAGACAATGAGTCTCCAGACTACCTAATGACTACTTAATGAGTGTCTAAGCACTGCACCATTATTGAATTTTAATTGCCTTCTTTCTGGCTTTGTGCTATAAAATGAAAAAGGAGCAAACACTACATGTAATGAGGGTGGATGATTAAAAAGTAATACCTAAGAGACACCCAGGCGTTTGTGGAAAAGACCACAAGAATAATGTAACAAGAGAAAGCACGGCTGCTGTGTGCCTGCCACCTCTTTGGATAAAAAATACATTTTTACAATTGTTAAAAATTGAAGTTGTTTTCAGCATGATCTGGCAGACAAATAGATTATTGTGTATCAGTGAGGTAATTAAAGTTATACTGAATGAAATACTGGTTAGTTACCAATGTATGGAAAAGCCAATCCACACCACCGGGTCAGTGCAGATGGGCTTTTCAGAGGTTGCTCTTTAGCGTTGTGCCCTTACTGATGTCTGCTTAGATTATTTTCCACTGTATTGAATGCATTACTTTGAGCAGTACACAGCAGGAAGGCCCAAATGAAAGGAGACAAAATGAACCCTAAATCCCTCATGCATTTAAACATGTGTTTAGCTTTGAGTGCCAGCCCCATTGCTGCACAGTTGCCAGCGGAGCAGGGAACGCTGGTCTGTAGTACCGAGCGAAACACAGCACAGGGGCTTTTTGCTCACAAAAGAGGTAGGTCTTCAGAGCTTGAAGCAACAGGCATTCAGACGTCTAAGAAGACCTCCAACCACTGGAGATCTTGACAGTGCCGCAGCCTGGTGGCCCAATCAGTTGAACTAAATTAATATAGATTTATATAGTCAAAAGATAAATTAAATTTAATTAAAATTTACATAGATTAAATAGAGTCCTATAAACAGAGATTGACCTCCCCTTTTTCATTTGTTTTGTGTGTTCATAATTTGACTAAATGTAAAATGTAGCCAAGTCCTGGAGAACAGGCCACCCTTCTCAGCTGGGTTAGCTCCCTTTGGCCATCTCACCTGACCAGGCTGTGGGGCCGTGCATCGCAGGCTGATTTTTTCTCCTCTACTTTAGCAAGTTGTAGTGTTTGATGGTGTGACATTGAGGACTCCCCAGCAAGCAGCATTGGTGGGAGTAGGAACACCTGTAATTAGCTCCTTCTTAATGCCAACACCTGCCCATAAATCAAAAGAATTTCCCGTAAAGACAGATAAAAGAAAATGTGGTTTTGAGGGACATGCAGCCTGCGGGGACTCCCTTAATTTCACTCTTTTCAGCTCTAAAGGGTGAGCATTTGTGGGGTATTTTAACCTGAACCAATAGAAAACTCTGGCCTGGTGTTAATGTCTATGACTATACCCATTTGTTTTGATCATCTCTCTTTCCATGTCACACATTTTGCCACCAGGCCCTAATCTGACATGTCTCTCTGATATAGCTTCTCTTTTGGCTTTCCTCTGCCTGAGTTTCTGGTAACACTTAATTAAATATTTTGGGCTCCAATGTTTTCATAAAGAAAATGAACTCTTCTCCCCGTCCCCTGCTTCTCTCTTTCTGTCTGTAGTTGTTTGACTCTAAGAAGCTTTCTCACGAGTGAGTTTGGTGTACTGGATGTCCAAGTCCCTGTAACATTTCAGAAAATTCTCCCCCCACGTTCCTGGTAGGCATAAAGTTTATAGGTACATTTTTTCCGAAACTTTGGATCAATTGTTACGCTTTCTATTTATTTATTAATGGCTACCTTTTAAATGGCACTAGAACTATATTTCTGTCACATCCCCTCCTCTTCCTTTCCTTTCCTAAGAGCTGAACTTTTCCTTTACACTTTCCAAGTGTTCCCTATATTTCAAATTAGTTTTGAACTTCTGAAATAATTACAAACAAGAATTCTTCCTAGGGATGATAGGCGAGCATCAAGCAATACTTCACAGCAAGACAAAAATATTGTTCCGGCTACAGAGACTCTGCAAAGCAAAACATCAGAGAGAAAAGTCAGAAAAAGGACCAAGTTTTCAGCTACCAAAAGAAGGAACAGGTTTTCAGAATTCTTGCCATGTAATGAAATATCTGGAAGGTTATAAGAAAAATGGGAAGCATGATTTAGGCATTATTCTTACAAAATAAATCTACAGTATTTTAGTATTATCAGCACCTGAATCTAATTCTTTGCCATCAAAACACTTTTTTTATTACTGCATTTATAGTCAGAAGAGACAGGAGAAAGGTCATACTGTTATTGTCATCTAAGAAAATACACAATTTTTCATCTTATTAATCAAAAGTTTGGCAGCAAAAAATGTAAAAGACTAAAAGCCTGGACAGATGACTTTGGAGAAAGACACCTTTCTTCAGGATTTATGTCTTTTTTCTAGAAAAGTAAAAAGAATTTGAAAATGTCTAAAGTGTGAGCTATATCAGCTGATTGTGTGAAAATGAGCTTCAATCAAACAGGCTTTGACTTCTCAAAGAGAACGAGACACACTTTCAATATATTCATTTGCAATCAAAAAGACTAGACAGATTTGACTTTTTTTTGCGGCAACAGATTCAAGGATTTGCAGAACCTGAGGATATGTTGATTTAATGACAATTCCCATGAATTATAATGAGTGGCATTCACACCTATGAAAATTTCCATTTCTTCATGGTAGAGCGTCAACTCATTTAAAGCTGCCCAAGAACAGGGAGAAACTATTCCCTGTGCAGTCAGTAACTAGAAGAGTCACAAATGTCCTTGTGTGGACCACATCTCAGGTCTATGGTGGCAGGACCTGGTAGGGATGAGTAACAACAGCATCTTAGGCCAAAACAAGAGTCTCGTTCCCATTTCCATGTGCGAGAACTGAGGTGCTATGGTGATATGAATGTGGGACCTCACATGAGTAATGCTACCACCGGTGGCACCCCTAAGGCAGAACATGATCCTGTCTGCTGGGAGGCCTGATTGCAGAGTCAGTGAAAGGAGATGATCAAGGGAAATGAGCTCCCAAGGGCGCAGGTGGTATGATTTTGTTGGATCACAGAACAAGGAGAACTTGAACACCCAGTTCAGATGGTGAGGACGGGATGAACCGCCACCCGACAGCCCTGAGCCAGGCAGAGTGTGTCTGTGCACCCCAGTACCCCCGGTCCAGGGCCATCCCAGCAGTTTCCAGGCTTGTGTCTGAGGACCCAGAGGGTAAAACCTCAGCACTAGTGCTACTTGTGTAAAAGGAGTCTGCTTGACTGCTGTGTGGTGCCTGCCTTTCCCAGCAACTAACACCTGTCCATAACTCCAAGAAGGCAACTCATGCGAATGAAGGCAGTGCTAGTACTGAGATCTGAAGAGTTACTGTTGCTGTTTAGTTCTAATGGCTTTCTGCACTGTTGTACCCATTTATCCCTATTCCTTGTGCCTTTGTCATATCCTTCTCACAGATACAAGTTCCTGTCACCGAAGACTGGAAGCAATTTACCCATACTGCAAACTGCGTACAAGTTGCTAATTATAGACTAGGAGCAGGTGGAAGGAGCCAGGTATGTTATGAATCTGTTTTTATTAATGAGCGAGCAGCTAGGCTGAGAGTTTCCAATTATGCTCTGTATGTCAGCAGCAGATTTGCTTGTATCCTGGCTTCTGTTTCGGGAACCAGTACAGCAGTCCTGCTGGGTAGATGTGTGCTGCCAGTGGGAACTGAAGTAGGATTGATTAGCCTAGAGGTATGGAGGCCTGAAAGCAGTACAGCATGTGCTCAAATGCCGTGTGCCCCCCGATTTGGCCTTTAAACTCCCATTAAGATCCACTAGCCTCAACACGCATTGTGGAAACAAGACAAAAACTCATTTTGTGGTGAGGTGAGCTTTAGGCATTTATCCCCTAAAAGAGCTCTCACTCTTGGATTCATGACTTTCCTCTTTTCTTTCCTTCTCTTCTTCCCCTGCATAAGCACTGCAGAAGTTGCTGGCTGTCCAGGCAGAGCAGTGACTTCTTGGTCACTGCTGCTGGTCCTGCCACCACTCTGTCTGCTGTGGGTTGGGTGGGAAGGAATATTTCATTTCACTTGGGTCAGGCGGCCCCCCCTGGACTCAGTAGATGGCTGTTTCCAAGAATGATGTGAATGAAGATGTATGAGGAAACTGTTTCTGGGAATGGCAGGCATGAAGGGAGATGCAGAGACTCCCAATGAGGAAAGGTTAACGAGGGGAAGAGGCAGAATGCCTTGAAGAGAATTATAGACCTCAGACCCAGCCTAGTAAATAAAGATGAATACCTGCCCTCAGCAGACAGGAAGCCCTGGAAAAGAGTCACATTTCTGAAGAGAGAAGGGATACCTATTACCCCCGTGGGTATTGGTCAACGTTTTAAGTTTGCTTTCAAACAGAACAGCAATTAAATCTTTTGACTACCAATAACATCGTAAACATGCCAGCCTTTTTAAATTCAGATAGGCCTGACACAGCTGACCTCGTGTTTCTGATAGCTGTCATGGTTAGGAGCCATCCCTTAAGTCATCTGATTTCAGCCAGAGCAGTCCTGGCTAACCAGGGAAATCAAATTGAATAAGAGATTTCACTATGATGTGAGGCCTTCTTTAATATCTGAGTATTGCTAAATGTGTCTGACTTTACAACTGGGTCTGATGAGTTTAATATCAACCATCAAACGTAATAGAGCAGCCTGCCTGAATTCCCTTCCTGGGATAATAACATACACTGAAGTAGGAATGATTCTTTTCATGTTGATAAACTGACTGAGTGCCTTTCATTGCACTGGCACCAGGAGGAATTCGAACTCAATTCAGAATAAAGCCCTTGATCTGGCAGCAGGCTGACTGTAGGCCGTTGAATTACTCCTTTGTTTTAAGATTTACTAGTGTGAGGGTGAAGCTTGTGTTCTTCAGCAAATGGTCGTTAATGAAATATCAGCTCCTTCATTAAGGGAAATTAGGGGAAAAGCACCATGGATAAACAGTGCACTCTGAGATGTTATTCTTGTTAAATAAGCTTCGTGTTATGGTTTTACCCAGAGGATGGATCACCAGCAGTGTACCTGTTTGGCAGCAGAGCCATCTCCAAAGGGTGCAGAGGTGAAAAAACAAGCTATGACAGGTGGCCGGGAGAAATGAATAAGTGTGGTGGCAAGAGAGCAAACCAGTGGGATACATCAGCGCAGGCAAGCCCCCTTGCACCACTTATCTCCCAGAGGAGCACTGACTTACTATCACATGAGAGTATTAGTACACAAGGATGAAGCTGGGGGGAGTCAGAAAATAGATATTTGCTACAGAAATTCACAAATGTGACTGCTTTCCATCGATAAAGAGAGAAGGCAAGAAAATGAGGTGGAACAAAGGAATTGAGCTAAGCTCAGGAGCTCTGGAAGATGAGGGTAGAGTCTGATATGCTTTATGGGTTTGATAGGCCAAGAGATGCAGAGACTGTTCTTCAATCACTTTGTGTGGGTGTACATCATAGCTAATCACAAGCATGGTTTGACTCAGAAAGACTCGCACTGAGCATGTCTTCGCCTACTGACCTGTGGGTAGCTCTGTGCCGTATCCAGTCAGCTCATTTCCTCAGTGAGAAATTTTGTTCACCACTTGAAATTACATGTCAAGACCCTGTACGCTGGTTGTGTCAGGCTACTGGAAGTTAGTCACTGCCACCCGATCACCAACACCATATGACTCAGTGGTGACTGAGCTGGCAGAGCACTCTTGAGGCCATTTTGCAGTCTGTGGCCTTAGCGTGGTGACCACCCAGTGCAGCATCTCTCAAAATGCGGAGCAAAAGGAATTTTTTTTTTAAGTCTGGTCTGGGGAGGAAGGTGCAAGCTGCCAGGGGTTTTGGGGTATCCAGAGAAGATGGCTGGGCAGAGATGGGACTGGCAAAGGAAGCCCCAGATGAAGGTAGGGTGGGCAGGGTCTGGGGACAAGCAGACATTTCCCTGCTAAACCAGAAATTAGTTTGTAGTCCTCCCCCCGCTCCTGCCACCGTCTGTCTCAAAACCTCAAGTCTAATTTCGGTTCCCACCAAGATGACCCCAGATTATTGATTTCCTGAGATCCTACAGAAATCACAGGGGATGGTACTGAGCAGCACAAAGAAATGAGCAGTTTGCAGTATCACTAAAGCACCTGTTAAGTGGCTTACAGACTGCCTAACTGACAGCTCAAAAACTACCTGTCAGTGGGGAATTGTCATCCAACTGTTTTTTTTCTAGTGGGGTTTGCAAGTGTTGGTATGAGTCCAACACCACTCTGTGTTTCCATCAGCGCTCTGAAATGGAGTATAATTGCTCTGCTGACAAAACATGATGGCACAACAATTTGTAATGGGTCATGGTGAGAAGCAAAATGCACCTGACAGAGGCCAGTTCCTGGGCTACAGCCGGCGGATGCAGAATCACATCACCCCTGGAAAGGTTCTTGGGCCTCTACTGAGCCAGCAACTGAATGAGCATTTTTAATGTAGTGATGTGATGATAAAACCTTTGCTAGCAGAATTTTTTAAGGTATAAACAGAGGATTGGAGCATATAAATAGGAAGGTGGGAGATACTGACTGACTGTCCCTTGTGTATCGCATACCATTTTGTTGGTCTTATTTTGAAAACATCTTTGAAGAAAATGGAGAAGGACAGAAAAGATTCACGAAGGTGTTCAAGCACATATACTGAGACACATAGCTCAGACAGGTTATTTTGACAAAGATGGAAAGTTAAAAGATGACTTGTTTATTCCTCATGTTGGGGAAAATACCAAGTACCAAAAGCTCTCTTGTGTCTTAAGACAAAACATGTACCAAAACCTACAGCTGGCAAGGACCATGTTCAGGTTGGCACATTTAGCCACGAGGACCAGGGAAGAAGTTGATTCTCAGCCTCTGGTAGTCTAAAACTCAAAAACTGGAAGACAGGCTCTAGCCCTGCACTGGTATGGGTATGAATAGTGGCAACTACAAGGATCAAGTCACTTGGCTCAGTGCAGAGTTCAATAGGTGAAATAAAAAGACCTATACAGGGTAGCCTGTATATCACAGTGGTAGCCTGCGGTAGCCTTTCTGCCTTCCTGGGCAGCTCTGCAGGTATGTTTTTTATGCAGCAATACAAGCAAGAAGCAGTGATTTTCATCAGCAGGGTCTTTTCTGTGTTTGAAAGTGCTTGGGTGAGCGTTAGCTGATTGTAGAAGTGTAGAGGTCTTAAGGAGCATCGCACTGGGAGTGTCAACCATGTCTGTTTTTCTTTTCCAAGCAAAAAAGATGCAGACTGGCTGCATCTTTCTGAATTCTGCTACAGTGTCTTTTAGGTAATCAGGGGAAAAAAAAGGTTCAGAGGTGTTGCCACATCTGATTGCAAAAGTAGAAATCAGAGTTTTGCCTAGTTTCAGTGTATTTACTTCTGAAAAAAATGATCGCCTCTCATTGACAGTGCACCAGAATACGAAATGCTGCAGTTATTCAGTTAGAAACAACTTGCTGCTGCTCCTGTCTGTTTAGTCTTCCCCCACTCAGCTCATGTCACTCAGAAAAGGACTTCCATTGAAAGGAGGGGATGCCTCGTAGGCTTGCCAGATTGCGGTTTAATTGGCTTCATTCCCCAGAGGCTAAGACTCAGAAGAAGTTTTCAAAGTTGAAATGACAGTGGTGCAAGAAATGGTTTCCTCCTTCTCCTTCACTTTAGCATCCCTGCGTGTGTGTCCCCTCCCTACAGAGCTCACCAGCAGATTTGCTTGAGATGACCACATGCTGAGGAGCATTCAAGCCTTAACTCCAGTGGCATGTTGGGAGGTGAAGGCATGCAGAGGTGACAGCACGTGGCAACGTGCTTCCACAGAGATGCAGATGCTCTGGAGAGGAGCAATTCCCAGCCGGGGCAGGAAGATGTGCCTGAGCTTGCCCAGAACCGAGGAGAGAGGCAGGTGGGTCTCAGCAGGGTGCATGCAGAAAGATCTCTGAATAGTTGCCCACTGACAAGCTGTCAGAGACAGCGTCCCCTTGCTAACTACAATATCTCTCTAGTATCTGCATGCTGCGCATGACTCAGACTTTGAAAAGCATTTCAAAGCTACTAGCTGGACTCAGATATGCAGTTCCTATTACTTTCTCATTACTTGTTTTAATTATCTGCTTAAATTAATTTATATTAGTCAATCAGATTGAGCCTATCCAGATTAAGACAGTATTTCTTCTGATGTCTTAGTTCCAGTAATTCAGACCAGCTACACAAACACCTCTCCCTACTCTGATACCTGGGCTTGAGGCAGCACGTTCAAAAATTCCTCTGAGAGGAGCAAAACGGCTCAAGAAAGCAAGTGCCTGACCCTCCAGATTGTTAGAGTTGGGAAGTGTTAATTCTTGTTACTTGTCCTTTTGCTTCATTTTCATGGAAGGTATAAGCCACTGTTGGAAAGAAAGGTAGTTACAGCTTCAGCTGGGTGACACTACAGGCTAGATAGGAAAGGAAAGCTGAGAGCACTGCAGTACTGGCACTGCCTGAGTGCCACACCGGTCACAGACCCTGGGAAGGATTTGTTGAGGTTTTGACATGAATACGCTGTAGATGCAGCAGTTTTTTGCCACAGGTATATTGGAACAACTTTATAAATTGCTACACTTCACTGCTGATATGTTCAATTGTCCACAGGGGTCTGGTACTCATGGCACAATGTCTTCCAAAATCTATCTAGACTACCCAGAATTAGCAAAATTGTATCTATTTTAGGATACTCAGCGCTCTCTCAATAGTTTGTCTTGGGATGACAGTGCACACCCTGGTTCTCATAGTCTTATTACAGCATGTAGGCTAAGGCATTGCACACCCAGCAAGCAGGTCTGCTTTCGATAGCTGTGCTGCTGGCCTCTATAGAACTGCTTCTTCTAGCTGAGTAATGGGCAACCAGAAAGGGCAGCTGATAAGCAGCTACATAAGAGACTGGTAAGTAAGTCATCTAACTGAGCTTTAACAAGCCTATAGAACCTTCTGCTTGGATATGGCTGGCTGGGCAGGGGACCTGCTGTGTGTCTGGTCTCCAGGAAGCAGCATCAGGTTTGCAGCCTCTCACACTGCTCCAGTAAAGAACGAGGCAATCCTAAAGGGCGACGTCATCCAAAAGATTTAATGCCTGCTTCCAAATCTCCATATTCACACTCCCTCCTCAGCTGCTGCTTAGTCCTGGAAACCTCAGTTTCCAAGTGTAACCCATCTGCCAGAACTCAACTGGCAACAACAAGGGCTGCAGTCAAGCTTAATGGTGTGAGCCAGAAACAAGGAAAAGTTCTACTAAATTTTGTTGTCCTTGGTGATTTTATTTTCCCCACTTGCAAAGAGAAATCAGATGGCTTAATGAACATTATTTTTGTTAAAGGGGACAACAAAGCTCTAGCAAGATAGGTAAGCAGTAACCATTGCAACTATTTTCTAAAGTAGAGCTAGCACTTAAACAATTTTTACTCTATTTTCTTCTGGTGAGGAAGATGTTAGGCCAGATGATTGCTTCCCCGCACTTTCTTGCACTAACCTAAATGAAGAAATTAAGATTCACTCTGTTGATTTACAAGACTTGCAGTGACCTGTGCAACTCGACTCTGTTAGCTGCTCCTTGCTCTGCCAGCATCCCTCTGTCAGGCCAGTCCACCCTGATACCTGTGCAAAACAAGTATGTCCCAAGGCTGTTTGCTGGTGCTTCTCACCCATCACTCTCTGCTTGAACAGATGTCAACAGACACCTTCTCCATGTTTCCTCCCCAGGGAGTCCTGGGGAAGGGCGGCTTTGAAGGGACTGGTGATGCCAGGCTGGAGCTGGTGTGGAAAGCTGAAGGGATCTCACAGACCTGTGCTGGTGTGAAGAGTCTGATCTGTGTGTTGCAGCCATGTGAGGAGATTGGTATGCGGTCAGCACAAACCTCCCTCCCTAATCCACAGGGATAGATAAGCATTGTGTTACCCTCTGAAGATAAAAACAGTCACGTAATTAAGGACGAAGTGCTCGGGCAAGATGGCACGTACAGTAGGTGGATGTATTAGCTCTATTGGGTTTATTGGAGCTATTTGCCACTTTCCAAGGAACTGTTTGGCAAATTTCTTGTATCCTTCAAGCCCTTTCCCCCCATCTATTTCCCACAGCAGCAGTCAGATGTGTGAACTGTTACTAGCATTGTTGTACTCCATCTGTTCCTGAAAATAGAGAAAAAATTATGAGGCTACAAAAATAAGCAGAAGCCTAAAGCATTTTGTTTGCTTTCAGGGAAGCAATGGCTTGTCCCTTTAGCTGCGTCACCATAATATCAGCTTTCAGCACTGGAAGAGTGTCAGCCTTTGCTGAAGTCTTTGCTGTTCCTTTTGCCTAGGTGAAATAATTATACTGTTCCTGCTCTCATCACTCTTATTCACCATAATCCTCGTATTGCTTTAGCCAAACTCCTTAGCTGGATTCCTCCTTGCAATAGTGAGGCTATAACCTGCATTGCCCAGCTCCACATCTGTTTTTCTTGGGCTGCTTCCTCAAGATGCTCCCAGAGATTAAGGGTGCCTCTTCGAAGGATTTGGAAAGACTTTTGCAAGAGCAGCATTTGTTCTCTCTGATCAGCCAGGGACTCACTTGCTGACAGTACAAAACTGAAGCACCAGCCTTCTCCAGCAGTACTGCTGGTTAAATAATGCCTGCAAGGGAAAAGAAAAAAAAAGGGGAAAATAAGATAATGAAAACAATTAATAGGTGCCATTCTGAACCACATCAATCCTGTTACACCAGTAAAGGAGGATGGATGACTGAAGGACTGTGGTGATAAGGATGTCCTAGTAAGTAACCAGTAGCTTTTGTATCTGCTATCCAGAGAACATATTTTTCACTCTCAGGAATATAATAAACTGGGTTCTTCTTGTGGACTGTAAGCTATGCCAATGTAAATCAGTGCAAATCCACTGCCTTCACTGAAGTTTTACAGCAGAAGGTCTGGCTCCACCACTTACTGACTCTGCAGACAAATCCAAGAACTTGCTTGACAAGGTTTGTGAGTCTGCAGCTACTTACAGATGTACCTCAAAACAAAACCAGAGGTCCACACCAGCACAAATGATCTTTTCCCAAATTTCAGGGCTAAGTCTGGAGCTATTGCACAGGTCAGGATATCATAAGCCACCTTTTGTTTCTCCAAGGCTTCATTTCTCCCCATGTAATTTGAGCTGGGAAAATACAATCTTGTGATTACCTAAAAGAAGCTATTTCCCTGCATCTCACAGACTCCCTCGAGGTCTGAAGTGTGTGCAGCACACAGAAATGCGGAGGTGTGTCAAGCTGAAGGGACGTTGATCTGGGCCACAGGTGCGCACAGCTTTAGATCTCAAGCCTGGGTTTAGCCCGAGGCCAAAACAACAGTGCTAGCCATGCGGCAGTTGTAAGCTTTGTCTTGCTCTTGACACACCACCTCTGCATGAGGCCAGAGCATCCCAGCAGCGGGATAGCTGAGCTCTCCAAAGTTACACAAGTAAAACTTCCTTCCATGCACTGAGCCTCACTTGTAGCTGACCTTAATTTCCCTGTACTCAGTGCCCGGCAGCATTATAGACCACAATGAGGCTTGCGGCAGGGAGCTCGGAGGCCAGAAAGCGATATCTGAAAGGGCCACTGGGTCATCACTACAGCCAGGGATCTATATAGGAGAGCATAAAACAGCAAAGAAAAAAATAATAACAAAAATAGAGCTGGAAAAAAGAAGCCAAAATTGCACAGGAAATAGCCGCAAAGAAGAAAAAGTGTTTGGAATAGAGTTGCTGCAAAAGGTCATTGCAAAGGTCAGGGCAGGCTCAGGGAGACGGCGATGACAGAAATACTAAGCATGCCAGGAAATGTAAATACATTCTTTTTCTAGTGTTCACAGAGGGATAATGAGAGCAATGCCAGGGACAGCCATACAAGGAGACACTTTCAAGGGGAGTAAAAGAAATAATGAAGGGACTCCAGGTAAAGCTGGAGCGAGTGATAAAGGACTTGCTCTTGTTGCAGGTTGTTAAAGTTTCAGGGCAAGGACTCAGCTCCTGAGGATCTCAGCAGTGAGCTCGGAGAAGCCGGGGCTGTGCTAGACGGATGGACCTCCCTCGTCATGTTGCCACTGCGGTCTTGTGGCAAGGTCAGGCAAATGACGCAGGTAGTAATGAATCAGGCTCCTTGAATTCAGCAGCTAGTGGGTCCAGCCAGACGGAAAACACCTGGACAAGTGTAATTTGATTAAAAATAGTCTGCAAGGACTAACAAAAGAAAATCATGCTTAACAAATTATATGGAAACTTATTGTTGCTGAAGTGGATGACATTAAGAGCTGACAGGCAGAGGCCGTGGGTGTAATTTACCTGGCCTTCAGTACAACTTTCAGTACAGAATAAATGAATACATTAAATTTGCATTTATATAGCTCCTTTTCATCCACACACCACAGCAAAGCACTTTGCAAACGTCACATGGGCCACGCAAAAGATGCATCCATGACACGTTGGGACAAACAGATTATTGGGAAAGCAGGTCCTGAAGAGGCTGTGGACTGGAGACATGGATGTCTGTTGTTGGAGGTGCATGGTCCACAATCAGATGCCCATAGTCTCTCCACAGAAAGCCACTTAATGATGGGGACATAAGCCTGCAAATCACTTGGAAAACTATAGAAGTGAATTCCTGCTGGCCAGCTCACACAGACTCTCCCTCTCTCCAAGGAGAATCCTCAGCCAAGGGGTATCTGGGCTGTCCCCTATCCTCTTTTGGCTTTTAGGGTGTACGTTGTTCTGAAGCAGCCTCACACCTCGCAGGTCCTGCAGCAGCAGGTGGAGCTGTATTAGCCAGTACATCCTGCTCCTCCTGAGGATGGCCCATAATGAACAAGTCCCTTAGCAAAATGCATATAAAAAACTTCTTTCCTTTTAAGTGGCCTCTGCTACAGCAATAAGGTAACATACTGCACTTTTCAGAAGCACCTAAAAGCCTCATTTAGAATTGGTCATAATATTTTAATAGGTGATGAGGGTTTTTTTCAGTGAAAAACCGCAGAATTGTTTCCAGGTAGCTGAGATGTGGTTTATATCACCCTTATCAAAAAATTAATATTTCTTTTTTATTTTTCCAAAAGATGATTACAATCATAGAATCATTTAGGTTGGAAAAGACCCTTAAAATCATCAAGTCCAACTGTTAACCTAATACTGCCAAGTCCACCACTACACCATGTCCCTAAGCACCACATCTACACATCTTTTAAATATCTCCAGGGACGGGGACTCAACCACTTCCCTGGGCAGCCTGTTCCAATGCCTGACTGCCCTTTTGGTGAAGAAATGTTTCTAATATCCAATCTAAACCTCCCCTGGTGCAACTTGAGGCAATTTCCTCTTGTCCTATTGCTTGCTACTTGGGAGCAGAGACCGGCCCCCACCTCCTTTCAGGTAGTTGTAGAGAGCAATAAGGTCTCTCCAAACCTCCTTTTCTCCAGGCTAAACAACCCCAGCTCCCTCAGCCGCTCCTCATAAGACTTGTGCTCTTGACCCTTCACCAGCTTTGTTGCCCTTCTTTGGATGCACTCCAGCACCTCGATGTCCTTCTTGGAGTGAGGGGCCCAAAACTGGACACAGTTTTCGAGGTGCGGCCTCACCAGTGCTGAGTACAAGAGGACGATCGCTTCCCTAGTCCTGCTGGCCACACTCTTCCTGATACAAGCCAGGATGCCATTGGCCCTCTTGGCCACCTGGGCACACTGCTGGCTCATGTTTAGGCGGCTGTCAACCAACACCCCCAGGTCCTTTTCCACTGAGCAGCTTTCCAGCCACTCCTCCCCAAGCCTGTAGCGTTGCCTGGGGTTGTTGTGACCCAGGTGCAGGACCCGGCACTTAGCTTTGTTGAACCTCATACAACTGGCCTCAGCCCATCGATCCAACCTGTCCAGGTCCCTCTGTAGGGCCTTCCTACCCTCCAGCAGATCAACACTCCCGCCCAGCTTGGTGTTGTCTGCAACTTACTGAGGTTATTGCACAGATATACGGTTGAAAATATTCCTGCAATTGAACCCTGCTAACAATCACTTCAAGGCTATGCAAGGCAGGAGAATGGCTTTTTTCACACTAAAAGTTTCAAAATCATGACTAATGTGGAAGAGTTAAAGATGACTTTCATGGCTCGGTAGTGAAACCAACTTGGAATTTCAAATTGTCATCTCAGAAAAATCACTATTAACTGCTGCCCCAGGCCTGGCACTGCACCAGGGAAGCTGGGGGCTTGTCCTGGCACCACATCATCACTAATGAAGAGACAGACTCTGCCGTCCATCTCTCAAACTTACTGGCCAAATAATGAGTGGAAATTTATGGCACATACAAGAAACAGACACTGTGGATTCGTGAATGTTTTCTAGTTTCAGTTCAGCTCCACTTTGAAAACCAAATGTCACTGCACTCTTGTTTTACTGAGGAGGGATTATGAAAAAAATGGGGAGAAGATGCAGTGGGGGAGGAGGGGTCTGGCCTTTTTCCTCCAAGCAATTTCCTGAATCCTGGGAAACTAAAGAGAGGCAGCAGGAAGAGCCTACCAAATGTGAGTTCAGGACCTAGTCCTAGGACTGCAGCTCTGTGATCCCAATTCCAGCAGAGAGGGACCACAACTTTGTCTCCTGTGCTTGGACTCAGGATACTATCATCATGCATACGGTCAGCCCCAGCCAGGCTGCCCACAGTCTCTGCTCTCTTCTGCGCAATGTAGCCTTTGCTGCCTTAGGTAAGTAACTTCACCGTAATTGTGTCAGCAAGGATTTTAGCAGCGTGTTGGCATGAAGTCTCCACAGTACTTTGCAGTTCCTGGTTATCAGTTTATCCTGTGGGCTTACAAGCATTTCATTATCTCCAGCGCTGCCATAGTCCCATGCAAGCAGAAGGCTACATCCCTCCACTGCTGTATGGTACTGCAAACTTGTATGTGGAAGGAATATCTATCAATCAGCAACTTAGGTGGCTCTAACTAGCTATTTGCAATTTTTTAAAACAAAACGACTTTCCCCTGTTGCTTCAAAACTTGTAACCATTTTTTTGTGTTTTAAAGCTGTGTAAAGTGCTTTGCTAGTATAAATAACAATAACTTAAAAATCCATCTCAAAGTTGTCTTTTCTTCAAACAATCCCTGACTTATTCCAAAAGCATTTACTACGTGAAACAATTATGAGAAATTGCACCGGCAGCCAAAGACAAGCTGTCTCCAGAGTCTGATTTTAACAGATTATTTTTATTAGAAAACACCGGGGAGTGTTAGTGAATGACAACTTGCAGAACTGGTTTATGGCAGTCTTTTCAACAGCTATCTCTCTGCACTTACTCCACATCAATCTTAAATGAGTATCTCCTTCAAGGCTTATCTCATCTGCTCCAATTTTAGAAACAACTTAATAAAGTGCATTTATCATCTCTTCTCCACATGGAAGCTTGGCTAGTTCTCCCTTTACATGTCTCTTATGTACATCTCAACCTTGATCTCCTTTTCCTAAAAATGTGCTCATCAGCCTTTTGATGGAGGGCATTTCCTCCTCCTTTTTCACTCCTTGAGGCTAACATCTCTGAGCTGCACTCATGTTGTTGCGCTAAGCTGTTCATTTTTTCGCAGTTCAGCTTTTAATGAGGGTCAGTAATGGTTGTAGCAGGGTGTTTGTGATCCCACTGCCTCCATGTTTCAGCACTGTAAGGCATGGGGCATGGTCAACAGTGTTGTTTTGCAGGAAGGCAGTGTGCTTTTCTCCCAGGCTTCCAGTGCCAGTTGAGGTATGTGCAAAGTGGCTTCAGGGCAAGCTCCTGAGATGGAGCTAGAGTCTGCCTAAAATCCCAGGTGTCGCGTATATGTTCATTAACATCAATGCTGTTTAAAGGGACTCAGTGTGCATTTTAATGAGACTTGGCTCTTATGTGCTAGGCCTAGGCCAGGGTCTGCTCCCATCTGAAACTCCACTGGAAAGATAAACATACCTTTATGATGGAAGAAAAACGTGTTTTGGCACAATGCAAAAATCCATTAGAGTCTTCCTTCTGCTTTTCATTCTTTTCAGAAGACATATTGATATTCTTGATTATAATGGGGAGCAAGGGCATGTAATTCAGACTGACTCAGCTTCCAAGAGCTTTTTATACAGCCTATGGCTATTTCTCAGTAATTCTGTATTATGGGCTGGCCTTGGGGCCTCCTCTCTCCAGCCCTGCTCTCAGGAGGGCCAGCTGCAATTTTGACTTCTGTGCTCAGTCCCTGTCCTTCACTCTGTCTCTTGGGGAGGGGACAGGGAGAGAGGGGAGCCACCTGCATGGAGGGAAAAAAAACCCACCACAATCTGCTGTTCCTGTGAGGAGTTGAGCTCCCCCCATGTCTGCCTCACAACGAGGACGGGACAATTCCTTGGCACTCAGGGCACCCCCACTCTCATGGAGCTTCATAGGACTGTCCCATGTGACTGCAGTGGTAGCGCTGTGGCTTTCCACTTTAATTGGGCTGCTTTGCTAAGTTTATTTTTTTACTCCTTGATTTTGCCTCTCAGATCATCATACCCAATATTCCACCATTAGTATGTACATATGGCAGGCTCCCTCAGCAGAGTCATGCACCCCTTGCTGCCACGTAACCCCTTTGCTCCCACCCAAACTCAGTGTGTGCTGGAGGGTTCGTACACTTTCGCCCTGAGTCAGGTCTTGCCTCTCCTCCACCACAGCATTGCCTCCACTGCTGCCAGTCCTTCTTTCCCCTGGGATCCTGCATGCCTTCCCAATGGCGTGAACATTTGCACTCGATAGTTGCTTGCCACCTTTTTTTCTGATGTCAACAACTGTCCCAGATGCTGCAGATGTGTACTGAGGAGCCCACTCAAGTCTAAGGTGGTTAAATGGTTTCAGGAATAAACTGTGACTGAGTTTCCAGGATCAAAAATGGAGGCATTTCTCTCGTAAGTGGTGTAAACCTTACTTGGTGTGCATTCAGTTCACTGTCGCAAGCCACCACTGCATACCAGGTTTGTGTGGACTTGATGGTATATCACTAGCATTCATGTTTTTATGCATTGAAATAATTTCTGGAGTGACCTTCTATTAGCCCATGTATTGACCACTTTTAAAAGAGTAATGAGTTCCTTTTGATCCACCAAAACAGAGCAGAGCGTGGGCTGCCTGGTGGCATTAGTAAGATGATTGAACAACCAGCAGTCCTCTTGTCACAGTGATGGAAGGGAGGGATGAGCAGGAGGAAAGAGGTAAATCAGCTCTTTTCATGTTGGAATAGGGAGCACATAATAAAAAAGAAGTCATTCAGAAATAAATGACTGAGATGGCATTTAAAACAAATCAAAGATACACACACACGCCTATTCTCACACAAAACCCTGTAAGAATTATTTGGCAGAGAGGGGATTGATCTTGTCCCCTGCCCACCACCGGGAGCCATCATTTGTCTTTGCTTTGTTCTCACCACAAAGATGCAAATGGGGGTGAGAAATGGCTCGGCAGGAATCTAATCTCATGACAAACATGAGAGTAATATTAGACTGCGTTATAAATGTAGTTCAGCTTTATGAAAGTTCCTGCATGACAATGCTCAGCGCTATACGCTCAGGCTCTCCCTCGCAGGCTGCCTTTTGGGGACAGCGCATCGACCAGGAAAGTGTTTTCAGAGAACATCCATGGTGATTTCCCGACTTCTCAAGAAAGATTTTAAACCCTTACCTAGGCAAGTCAAGGCTGCTGGGACGTTAAAGCCTGTCTTTGGTCTTTCCAGGGAGTCAGTAGTATGTGTCCACAGAAATTCCCTCACACCTGGAAGAGCAGAGACATGCTTTTTTAACTGATTAATTAGTAAAGGTTACTGAAGTGTTGGCTGGATTGGGCAGCTGGCTGGTTAACCTCTGCAACAGTGAAGCCTGGAGAAAATGCACTGCAGCGCTCGCAGGCCCATGGAGCACTGGGGTTCGGGGGACTGTCACACTCCACTGCACATACATGAGCATCTGCTGGACACCAGAGCCCAGGCTGCAGCTTGTAACAGTGGGGCCACACCGACCTATGCTGATGGACCCACCCTGTCAAGCCTGCCCAGGGATAACTCCACATATTTGGGGTTCTCAGTGACAATATACATCTTTTTCTCTATACTCTACTTCCCCTGGTCCCCACTGCTTTGAAATGTGAATTTATTAAAAATAAGATGGCATAGCTGCTCAGGTGATTTTCCGTATCATGTATCATACATCCATACAGAGAAACAGAAAGAGATAGATGTTTGGAGGATCCTTCAATTTGTACTAGTGAACCAGCTACTTACACCAGATAAGCCAAGCACTGTGTTTTCAAGTAAATTCAGGAAAATCACACTACTGAAACAGTGAGGCCAGTGTCCAAGGCTTGGGAAGAAAGTGTCTCTCCTTCCACCTTCCTTTGCCTTTCTCACTGGCAGTGGCAGAGTCCAGTCCCAGCCCACACATGCGTTATTCTGTTTTGATGCATTGCATGCAGTGACCAAGGGAAGATTACTAAAAGCATGCTGACCAATGCTTTTCCTCTTCAAAAATCTAAAGCCAGAGGCCAAAGCCCAAAGCCAGGTGTTTGGGCCAAAATTATATTTTTCCTTAGATTTTCCAAATTGCTGGGCATTACAAATTCAGCAGATGTCAATGGTACTGCAAGTCCTCAGAAAGCACATTTCAAGTCCTCACAGTCGATGGTACTGTATGTACCTTAGTCCTTGGGGAAAAAAAAACAAGTCAATTTTATTAGCTGTCTCAATCAGTGCAAGAGGAGCCTAAACTTATGTCTGAAAACATCATGGTCTTATCCTTGATGAGTCCTGCCTTTTAATTTTTTAAAAGTGCAGAACCTGAATATCTTCATTCCATTTCTAAGCCTCCTGTTCTATCAACATATGTGTATCCTGGGAGTAGAGAGATGAAAGATCATACAAAGTCTCTCACCTTTACCTATTTGAGTAAGAGAACTCTTACTTAGCTTGTCATGAAGACTCTGCTGTGCACAAGGAGCCAAAGGAAGAAAATCAGTAGAGAAAAGGCTGTGTCTACATTCACAAGTAAGGCAGTGCAATAGGCATAGATCTGTAGTGATGGAACTGGTACCAAGGACCAAAGTTGGCACCATCCATGAGTCAGGGTGCTTTACTTTGGAAGAGCTCCAGTCTGGTCCTGTTAATGGCCGAGACTGGAACACATTAGAGATTTCCCACATCTTCCAGTTTAGTTTAATCTGAAAAAAAACCAGTTTGTACACTTTGTAATCATGCCGCGATGTAAACCAATGAGTGGGAACTGAAGATGATCAGGAGATTTGCTTGAAAAGTTCTCTACAATTTGAACCAAAGCAGGAAAACCCCCACACTGATTAAAGAAGCACATCACGTATTTACAGTCCATACCCAGTTCTCACATCCAGCAAAAAAAAAGTGAGGAAAGAGAAAATTCACACATTTGTTCAGCACCTGTTGCAGCATCTTCTGTGTTTTCTGATGCATAAATGAAGTGGGAAGCCTTCACTTAAAGAGGTCTCCAGGAGTTGTGCACATGTAAAGCAGCATGCTGAAGTCCAGGAGCTTGTGACATCGCACAAGCAGGGATAATCTGTGACAGTGGCTTTTTAGCTCAAAAGTACAACTAATTAGTAAACATTCAGGAGGTCTTACTCTATTATACGAAAAGTGCAATTTAGGTTCGGGTTCAGCATATGTATTACAGTTTTCCGCTTTGCTTTATGATGTTCCCATTCCTGTTACCATTCATCTGATCTCCAAACTGAACAGCTGAAGTTGCGTTCTGACTTCACAAGACTGAAGCAATGCGTATCGCACTGGTGAGCATTAAATAGCAATCTTTATATGCCCTTGAAGAAACCTGGAAAACCTCTGCCTGTAAGGACATTTACAACTGTTAAAACAGAGAAGATAAATTGTGGCTGACAAGGGGCTGTAGGATGAGACCTCTCTTTGAGGAAGGACCTAATAAATTAAAGGTGACTTACAAAAGCTTTCCTTTTGAAAGGAGATAAATTCAGAGATCTGTCTGACCAGGAAACTCAAAAAGCCTGCCTGCTTACGAGGGCAGAGGCGACCTGTGTCCATCTTCTTGCATTACAACTTCCTGAAACAAAGCTAGGCTCATGCCCTCATGAATTTGCCTTGCACCCTCATGTTTCACGTGACAAAACATCCCTGGAGGACTTGGCTGTTTCTCCAACGTGGTTTGTACTGTAGCAGCAGCTCCTGAAAACTAGGTGTTGCCCAGTGCTCAGGCAGCCTCGCATGCAATGGGGACAGCAAAGCCAGCCTGAGCAGCTGGGTCAGTGCTGAGGGGGTCGGCACATACTAAGCTCAATGGGGCTAAAAGCAGTTGAATTTTAAGATGAGCCAGATAAGGTACAACTTTGTGGTCTCACCCATTGGAGGGTAGGTGTATATTCTAGTCAAAACCTGGCTGAAGCACTTAAGATAAAGCTTGACTCCCTGCACAGCATGGCAGAGACAGGGGAGGGAAGTCAAGAGCAAGGCAGAGCTTGGCTGCGGGCTGGCTGGGTGTTGGAGTCTGCACCAGTGCGTGCAAGTCCTTTTGAAGCAATCCTGCAGTGAACAATAGAAAAATTCAGACCCTGCACGTGTTTCACGGATCATAGAATAACAGAGGTCAGAAAGGACCTTGGGATCATCTGGTCCCACTCCAGTCTACAGCAGGGATAACCCCCAAGTCAGAGCTGGTCACTCGGGGCCTCCTCCAGCCAGTTACTGAAAAGTCTCAAAGGATGGAAGCTCCAGCACTTCACCTCTCCCATGGTGAATTTTTTTTCTTCCTCTGTCCAAATTTCTCCTTGCTGCAGCCTATGCCCATTAATCTTAAATTTTGCAAGGATGCGGTGATTGATGCCTCACATTCAGCTGCTCCTCCACCACAGAGCTGCTCCTCACAGTTGGCCCCAGCCCCAGGACTGTCCCAAGTAGAGGATTTTGCATTTGTTTTTGCTGAACTTCAGGATGTTACAGCCGGGATGTGGTCCCACGAGTCCCCAGCCAGCCTTTTTTAGAGCAGACCTCAGCTAGTACAGCTAATGAAGGCTTACCACAATCAGCAGCAAAACCATTAGGATCTGTCTCTGAATTTAGAGAAAAGTACAAATGGCAAAGCAGTCCTATAGAGGATGACAAGAAAAAGGACATGAAAAAAAATATAAACTGTCCTTTCAGTCTTTTCTTGGATGATGAGACCTCAGAACTATGTGGAGCTTATTCACTGGGTACCAATTTCTAACAAACTGTGACTGCACACAAATGCACGCTACACTTTATCAGGGCCTGGAGCTGTGATCCCTGAAGCAGAGACCTCTAACACTTGTGCTAAGAGCAAACCACTTGTGCTTTGAAACAGGAGGAAAGCTGTCCACTCGCTGGGACCAGCCGCTTGAGGGAGCCAAGATGACGTGCGCTAAGAGCCAGCAGATTATATAAACATTTGCAGGGTGTTTTCGCTGGAATCGCTCTCTTTTTCTGTAATGCTAAATCTGTTGGGTCAGAAAGCTCTGAGAGCTTCTGTCTCAGATTTAAATGCTTTTTAATTTGGCTTCCAAAGAAAGTCTTGCACGGTTGTGCTGTGTTTGTGTTTAGTCTGTCCCCCTTCATAACTTTTGGTGGCTCAGTTTCCAACAGATTTGATAGCTGTTCAGAAATCTTAACATTAACTTTCTACAAGTTGCATGAAAACAGAGAGAAAAATAGTCATGAAAATAGGTAAAGTGAGGTCCTTTTATGAAATCAGCTAATATAGTTGGAAAAAATACACAACTTCTTGGCACACAACATTTCCTTCAGGTCCAAGCATACTGTCTCTCTTTTAAAAGTTAGAGACTCCACAGAGGAGAAAGTTATAGGAGAGTTATAGGAAAGCAGTTATATGCATAGGAAATCAGGATCCAGTGGTCAAGGAGATACTCATTTAGAAATTGCCCACTGACTTTTTCAATATGGTTCCCTTTTCTCCCCACCTGCTCCCCCCATCTGCCTCTCCCCAAACCCCAGGTACTATTTTCTCCCATCTCATGAAATCCAACTGCTACCTTAATGTTAAGCCAGCATTTTCAGGAACATTATGACTCCAAGGAGAAAGCTCAGAGACTTAACTTGTCCTAGTTTTTTAGCCCATGGGATTTACCATACAGTGAAGATTTCTCCATGGAGCCAAGAGACTTTTCCAGCTCTTTTGGATCCCATGACAAATCTTGCCTCTCCTAATAGGACTTTGTGCTATCCGATTCAACAGTTTCAGTCTGAGGGCACCTGCATGGCAACCACCTCAATGACCCCATGTGAGGGTGGTGGGACCTTGTACCCATGGCAATCTTGTCCCTGAAGGACTATGGTCTCCTAGGCATGACATGAGTGAGGAAGAGAGAAAACTGAGAGTCAAGGTAAGAGACAAGGAGAGGCAGAGCAACCTAAAAAAGAGGGTTACATACAGTGCTTACCTAGCACCTACAAGAACCGCCACAGCCCTCCCTCTCCGGTTTTACTAAGTTGTAGTCTTCTGTGGGTGTGTTGTGGACAAGACAGGTTTTTGCAAAGGCTCTTAAAGGAAAATGGTAAAACATTGTTCAAGTTTTGTAAACCATTGTTCAAGTTTCCTTTAAAATGCTGTTCAAGTTTCAAAAATGATTGCTACAAGCCTATGGAAAGTGACAACACAACTCTTTGATTTTACTTGTAATTCGTCTCCACGCATACTGGGGAATAGCGTTAGCATTTTGGCAGCAGTGTTACATTATGAGCTCTCATTTGTGTTTCTTTTTTTCCCCCAGGTGGATTTATTTCTTGTCCACATCAAATCGCAGAGACTGCTCCATCCATCAGGTCCATGGCATGCAAAAGAGATGTTATCAAAAATGTGTCTTACATTCTGGCAAGGAAAACTCAGCGTCAGCAGAGGCATTCAGCAAGTGGACAGAAACAGATGCCTGAAACAACGTTTTCATATTAGCAGATAGTGTATCAAATAAATCAATAAATCAAAAAATAATAATGAATGACAGCAATGACACCATTGCTACACTTTGACATATAACAGCAGCAAGTCCAGCCTATAGTGCCACTTGACTGTAAGAATAACCTTAGAAAGACTCCACCTGGCGCTAGGGATAGGATTAGCACATGACAGAAGGATGATAATACACATCATGCTGCTTGCCCAGAACAAACCTTTCTTCTGAATAGAAAGAAGGTGTCAATGCAAGAGCATTAAATCCATGTCCTTTTAAAAAAGACATCATTTTGTAGTGCATGTATGTGTCTCTTTCTTCATATATATCTATAGATGTAAACACACACATGCACACGTATTTCTTTCCTCAGCATCATGATGGAATGGCCTATAGATAAAATGCCTATACATGAAGCTTCATGGTATAAAAATCTGTCTTCTTCCAGCAGTCCCAAGTATATATGGCAGAAGCTGTTGCGAAGAAGTAAAAGTAAGGATCAGTATCATTCACCTTCTGTTTTCTTGTCCTTGTATTCAAGAAAAAATGTGCCTATATTTAGAAAGTAGAATTAGCACTGAAGCAATTTTCACATCACTGGTCCTTCAGCCTCCTCAAATATTGTTTGTGGTATCTGCTTTCATGCAAGAGGATGGGGCCACATAAAAGCAATCACAAGGATGGAAATGTTCTCAGCAGGAGGAAAAGGGATTATCAAAAAGCAGAGGAATAAGACTTCCGAATGTTTTGTAGTCCTGGGCATCCATATGCCATTTGAGCTATGTAGAGTGTTAACAGATAGATCTAAAAATAAAGAATGCATTATTTATTAACTTATTAAGCTTTCAAAAAAAGGAGCTGAATATGTTTGGCTAATAAACTACATCAGATCACATCCATAGGAAGACACATGGATATAAACCGGCTGAAGTGGACACCTATAGGTCTTTGTGAGGCTATTCAGAAATTTAGAGATAAAGGTGCTTTTCTTCTAGGGAAAATAAATAGAACAGTGCTGTTTTTTTAATAAGTTTGATGGCATCTATATGCCATCCTATACCTGCCCATGCCCAGCTTCCCCTAGGTAGGTATGAGTAATTCCAGATTTATTTTGGAACAAGATTTCTCCAAAGGAAAACATGATCCAAGGGAAATATGATACCAGAGAGCAAATTAAATGGAGAAAACAAGCCACTGATAATATAGCATGAAGGCTGTTTGTTGGGATCTCATGACCTTCCAGCCCTTTGGGATGAGCAAAACAAACTGCTGAATGCACCAGGATGTAAAGAGTTAATTTTCAAGCAGGACAGCCTAGATCAGCTTTCTCAGGCCACCTTCTCACGAAGTCTGCACCTATATTTGCATCCTTGCCTATCTATGCTGAATGGAGAGAGATTAGCAAGAAGGGCTGGAGTGATGGTGACTTGGTCTGTGGTCTGATGTCTTTTTACAGTCCAAGGAAAGAGGTGCATGGGTATCTGGAAAGGTCCAGTCTGTCTCCACACTGCTCTGTATGGCATAAGCCAGGTTCAGGGGCAAGGCATGGGTCCTGAACATGGTAATGATTTTTTGTGGGAATTAGACTTAAATGATGACTGCTCCCTGTTATCATTTAATCACTTAAATGACAACTGCTCATTGCAACCATACACACGGAAGTTATATAAAAAGCATAAAGAGTTGAGGACTTCAGAGCCTGTGGTGCCCTTCCTGGGCTGTTGGGCTGGAAAGGCATGGAAATGGCTCTCCTTTGGTCCGGTTCAAAGTCAGAGTAGTCAGAGTAGTGTTATGGTCTTTTGTGGGTATAAAGTAAGGCTCCATTCTCACTCTTCCCCCATCCTCCAGCCAGGCAAATCCCTGTCCCCATGCTAACCATCCCTTCCGCACACAATGAGACCTGGTTGTACACCAGCCCTGCCAGACATCAAAGGAATGAAGGACAGAAAGGGAGAGAGCACAAACACATATATCAGAATTCTGGATAGATCTTTTGCAAAGGGAAAAGCCCTGATGGAGAAGGAAACCCCCAGACCATATAAAAGTTTATTTGGTGATGAAGTAGGAAGGGAAAAAATTTTCTTCTCCTCAGCCCTTGATTTCAAGACATACATGATATATTGTTTATTTACATATTTATCCGCTGCCTTTTGCCACAGCCTTTCTTACAACCTCACCTTGAAAACTATGCTGCGTGTTAGCCTGAGGAACCAATCTGAATGCAATAGTGCTGTCTGGGTGCCTATCAATAACTTCTGAAGCTACTGGTCAATGTTAATTGCACTTGGCAGGCTGAAGGTTCAGAGAGAAAGTTTCCACTAGTTATATTAGAAAAAAAGAGGGGGGAAAAGTGACAAAGAATGCTAATCGATGTTCCAGGCTGCAAGCTAAGCTCAGCTCTTCCTAGAGAAAAGAGGGCTTTACCTCAAGGCACAAGGTCTTAGTACAGGCTTTGTACTTTTGCTCATAGGATTACTTCTTTGTTTTATGACTTACTTTTATTCCACTGTCTCCAGATGGCCAGAAACTGGTGTGTGATGTAATTGAAAGAACAACCATTACCTGTGTTTTAAAAGGAAATCCTACAAAAAAAAAAAAGGGTTTTGTTTTGAACTCACAGGTTTTATTTTTCATATTCAAAGAGAAAAACTTTTTTTTTTCTGTTCTACCTGGAAAATTATATTACTTCTTGGTTTTGAAAAGGTCACATCACCTGGTGTAGTCATTGCATGCAGCTGTTATGTAATTGTTCCTCATATTTCTATAAAAAGGCAGTAATTGGAAGAGTTTCTTGTATGTTATTATGTGGCAGGTACCTCCTGGGGACAACAATAGCTATTCATCTGGAGGCAACAGTCCCCCATAGGGAGCTCAGAGCTGCCCACAGGAGCTGGCGTGGACCTGGGGAAGTTATGTGCTCTGGTTCTTCGCCGTGGAAGACAACAGCAGAGAGCGGGCAGATGAACTTTGTTGGCTCCATCTGTCTCACTGGCTTAGCGAGTCAGCTTGGAAACCAGCACCCCCGTGCATGCACCATTCCCCTCCCCAGGACCAGGAGCAAAAATCCTCCACCTGCAAGGGCCAAATACTGCCAGCAGCATCCAGAGCGCGGCAGCTCAGCTCGCTGCTTGGTGATGGAGAGGAGCAGAGCAGGCAGGGAGGGCTCCTCCACCATGCAAGGATGCAGGCATTGGGTGTGACTCGCTATGACCTGCCTGCTACTGCCACAGGCATCCATGGAAATGCCCCACATTTGACAAGCAGAGGGGGATTCAGAGCATTTCTCCACAGTCACAGAGCCAGCAAGGCACTAGCCAGCTCCCTGCAAGAGAGACTGTGCCCAGACTGAGGGCCCTGTTTGGAGCAGAGCGTGTGAACCAGGACCCGCTGGCTCGTGGCTCCCTCCCCTTTCCTGCCAAACTCTCCCGAAGGGCCTGTGAGGGGACATTTCTCTTGGTGGGATGGAGCAGCAAAGGTTCAGGGCTCCCTGTTTCCTGGAACACCCACATTGGGGGTAAATGTCAATATATTAGTGGGAAAAAGGGCCCCTCTTCTCTGTTGCCGGTCACTGGCTGCAAAAACCTGCTTTGGTTAATGGTATTGCCCAGCCTTCCCAAGTCCACAAAACTGTTCTTAAGTCTTCTCACTCCAGCTTTACCTGGAAGGGATGATGAAGGCCATGCAGTATTACACATTTACATTAGAAAACTGACTTTATAACTCAGTGTTTATGAGTTTCTGATCCGAGGGGTTGTAGAGAAGCAATGGATTTTTTTTGCCCAGTGGCCTGAATTGTCACTAATTTCCAGCTCCTGAAGGCTGGCAAGAACAAAATGACTGATACATACAGGATCCCCCCCACAAGGGAGTAAGTGTCAAAATAACTCATCTGAGGAGCTCCCCCGCACTGGAGTGCCACCTAATGCTAACCGCGACACCAGAGTTAATTGCAGCAGTCAGCTGTTGCATTTCATCTATGAGTCCCACTCAGTTTAATTAACCTTTTGAGAATTAGCATTTTGTTGACTTACAGTACCTGCTTTGAATTTCTGGCAGTGTTATAGAAAGACCGTCTTGATTGCAAAGTGACTTGTTTCACTTGGAAGGGGGGGAGATGCCCAAAGGCAATGCCTTTAAAGAACGGTCCCTGGGCAGCAGCAGGTTGATCCTGGGTTGGCAGAACCTGGAAGGAAACAGCCCATACCTCTACTGGCACCTGGCTCATGCCCCACCATGCTGGAATTGCTCATTTGCCCTCTCCACAGGGTCAGGTGCAGGTTCCTTGCTCCTCCCAAAGTTTCCTGAGCACTTTTCATACTTGTTCATCACCTTGTGTTTACAGTCATTTCCAAGCATCTTCTTCCAATTGGCAGCTGCTCTGCCTGCATTTACCAAATAACATTCATGTTCTGCCACTGAAAAATCACGGGCGACAACCTGCTGGTTGCAAGAAATGATGCCCATCACAGGCAAGTGCAACTCACTGCTGTACCTGAGACAGACTTCTCCCACCCATATGCTCTGTCTCCTGGTGCAGTGAGGTGTTGATAAGCCCAAGGAAGTGTCTGGCCAGGAATGAGATAGAAGTTTGGCTAAGCAATATGTGTCTTGGGGCTTGCAGCTATCCAAGAGCCAGCCTGGCTTTGGGATACAGCTTTGTTCAGATTCCTTAAATCACACTGGCAGGAATACCTCCACCAAAGAAGGTGTTTCCAGTCTCTGAAGAGGGCTGTCCTGCCACCTTCTCCCATGCCTCATGTTTATGACCTACATCTAAGACTGTGGCTTTTCCCCCCTTTGCTTATCTCTGGGTGACATCTGAGGAACCTCTGAGAGGGGCACAAGATGAGGTTATTGCAGGGGGTCAAAGGGAATGACAGTCACTGGGGCTGCAGCAAGTCAGGCTGGTGCTTGGGCTGGAAGGGACTGCTGCAACGCCGGGGTGCAGGAAAGGGAGGTAATGCTGTTGTGGTGCTGGCTGGGGATACCGGAGACAAGAGGGTTGCAAAGGCTGCAAAGCAGGGCGCATGCTAGCCACTGCTGAGTGGTGTCCACAGTAGCATGAGTGACTGCTCCCAGTTCTTGCTGCTGCTTGCTATTCATCCTGTTTTTTCCTGATTCAGCCACCACAACCATATCTGAGAGGAGAGAACAGTTGGTTGAGTTGTTTGTCCCAGAAGCTGGGGGAGTCCAGCTCAGCCCTGCTGGCTTGCATGCACCTCCAGCAAGGGTAGTTGGCCTGGCCTCCCCAGGAGAGGACTGTTTCTCCCAGGGCTGACTTAGCGAACCTAATACCATGAACTGACCTCCTACCATTCTCCATGCCAAATGAATCCCAAGCTGCTCACCTGGGGATTAAACACGGCCTGTCCGGACCTCTCCTTCTTCTGACAAGGCAGCTGGGAGGGCATCTTTTGCATGGCAGCACCCAATGCACTCTCAGCAACTCCCTCTGCAGCAGGTTGACCCTGGCCTCCTACCATCTACCCTGTGGTTGACTTTCTCCCCCGCCTTTGGGGAGTGCTGAGAACAGAGGAAAATCAATGTGGCTTTGTCAAATAATTGTGGATTGTGTTCTGGGCAGTGAACTGAAAAAGCACATTAAAGATATCCTGGATCAATAGGATTCATGCAATATTTGAGCTTCTCCTGTTAGCTCTCATACTAATGCACTTTCATCTCTACCCCTGGTCTGGAGAACTTTAATGGGATCTACTGTAAAAACAGTTTTCTGTGGAAAGGGTAAGAAGGGTATACTCTGTGAAAAACAACGGGAAATGCTGGTTTTCCCATAATCAAACATAATTACAAAAAAAAATACCACTTTCCCTTCCCCACCAGAGATCTATAAGCTTCTTACTCAGAAGTCTGACTGTAATTTAAGAATATAAATAAGAAACACAAAAGACAAAATATAAAAAAGGTGGATCTAGGTCATTTAGAAAGCTACTGCACAGACATTCAGCCATTTTCCTGGTAATTTGGCAGTCACTTCAGAAGACAACATAACATTTACATCCTTTGCAGCAGAAAAAGCAAAGTAGTCTGCTATCAAAGGAGTTGTCTTCAGCACATTTTCTGATTGAGGTTTGGGGCGTTTTTTTTATCCCCTCTCCAGGTGTATCAGTCTTGGCGTGAAACAGACTAATTACTGCTGGTTTGTAAAGTAAGGTGATAATTTGAAGCACATTCTGGGCTCTTTTTCTTGAGAGAATTTAGTTGAAAATCTGTTCTTTTCAACTGCAGTTTTCAATATTGCTAAACTACTCTACCATTCAATGTAGGAGTGACAGATTTGCTGCCATGTTGTTTGAGACTACATTTACCTGACTGCCTGTGTATTTCCACTTCTTGGAAAATTCTTTGGCAGAAAATGATATCATTAATTTCATACCAATTTGTTATTTTATGAGAAATTGAATAAGGCTCAGTTTGACTGCTTCTATTCTGTGTTTACAGGGGATGTGGGTTCAAAAGGGCCCTTGCTTCATCTAGCTGATATGTTTCCTATAAACAGAGCTAGTCACAATTTCAGAGACTGAATTTGCAGTAGTTACTTTGCCAGGGAAAACATTTTATTGTTCGATTGTTTTTATAAATAAGCACAAGGTTTGATTCACCAGCCCACCTACACCCTGTTTTGTCAATGGAGTTACAGCAGAACAGCACTGGTTTTATAAAGGGAGAATCATGCTTGTTATAGTCTATTACTGAGTAACATATTTTTTTCCAGTCCTTCTACCTAATAAAATTCTTTATTTTAGAGTATTATTCATTCCTCCCTGCCCTCCTCCAGTCCAGGATATTTCCCATATTAATCTGGGTAAGAGTAAAGGTTTCCATCTTAACAAAAGCAATGGGTCACTTCTCTTCCAAAATCTACTGGATAAACTGAGACAACCCGCCCCATCCCATGTTTCTTAGTAAGAAGCATTTGGCTGGGCTGTTCAGGCTTTTGTTTTTCACCTAAAGATGCAAGGCAATTCCCAGCTGAGATTATAGTGCCAGCTACATTAATTATGTACCTCATTTTCGTCACTCTGGAAGGAGAAACAAACCCCCGAGCTCCCTGGAGTTCAGTCCTATTTGATGCTCGTACGCACTGGCTCCTTCTGCTCGGATCGCTGTGACTCTCACCCTGCCAAAGCTCTCCAGCCCCATGGCAGGGATCAGGCTTTCAGGAAATCCTCTTTGAACATCAGCCATAATAAAAAAAAAACCCAACCATTAGCATCAGCCTTGGTTGTGTCTGCTTGGGTCAAACCTCTACCTTCCTGAAACATTTTATTGATGACCTTTTGCATTTTATTTTACATCGTCCTTCAGTTAAACAACAGCAGAGAGTGTATGAAAGTGAAGGCTGCTCTGGAGATGATGGATGAGCCTCCCCACGCTCCCCACCGCTTGCAGCCCATGAGTCATTTGCTAATTTCCTCAGCTAAAACTGACAGACAATTACCAGGCATTTCATCACAGCCAACCAGATTTTTTTTTTCAGAGCTCGCTGTCTATCTTTTGATAGCAATGACCACAAAAACTGCTGCCTACAACATTGTGTCTCAAAGCTTTAGTATTTTATTGCTGTTGCTTTGAGTTCTTGCTCTCTTTCCTCTCCTAGGGTTAAGATAATTTAAATATAATATTGCACAATACAGTGCATCTTGTGTCTTTGCTGCTCCAAATCTTTCTTCTGTATCTGCTTCTTTACAGCACATTACTCAAGAACTATTCTGTTAACTGCTTTATGGAAATATTGGAATAAATCACATTATTGGTGGATATTTTTAAAGGGTTTTTGTAAAAGGAACTCGGTGGCTCTCCCAATTGCTTCTTTATTGCAGATTGTGACGTTTAATGTAAATTTAGTACTTACAGTTTAGCACAATAGCTAACAAAAATGCCAGAGCTTCCCCCTTGCCCCCAAGCCCTTTGGCTGGACTCTCAGCTTCACTAGACAGAGTGTTACACTGCTTAGCAGACAGCCTGAATGCCAGAGGGTCTTTTTACCCATCAGTAGGAAGGCCTTTGGATGGTCTAGACCTGTAGTAAAACCCTCCTCAGTGTGCCTGGTGCTAAGGGCAGCCCTGTGCTCTGTAGCCTCTGGCCGTGCCGGCACCACCGGCAGATGCTGCCTGCCTGTCACCGAGACCGCTCGCTCCGCATGGCTCAGGGGCTGGGGCTGTTCTCTGCTGGCCACAAACAAGGTGACCAAGTGGGACCAGCTTCAGAGGCTGCCGCCCTGAACTGAGGAGCCTATATAAGCAGTGCCCTGGCTGCAAGGAAAGGACACTGTGTTCTCCCAGTAGCTGACATAGGGGAAGCTTTTTAGGGCCACTCTAGTTCAATGTAATAGCAGAGGATAACCAGCCCGTGATCTACTGTAACGAAGGTCGTGGGATGTTTCATGCTCATTCAGAAAGTCTTCGGTCACCTAGTCCTTGTAAGGGCTTTTAAGAGATTTTATAATGGTCCCAAAACTGGGACATCAAAGCCAAGAGGCCACGTCTGATGTGCAGTTTTGGTTCTTTTCAAACTGATTAAATGCCCCATTTTAAAACGCATGGTCTTCCCTTGCAGAGGATGCTCCAGCTTCAGAGAAATGATGTACCACACCGTTTTAAAAGGCAACATCTTCTTTGGTAGGGTAAACAATGCACATGTGTGCAGCCAGTCAAAGCTAAAATGATCTGAGGAGCCAGTGATATTTTCTGTTCCCAGGAGAGCCCCGAGAGTACCAAGTTCTGCAGTTTGATTTCATCATGTTCTCTGTATGCTGCTGTGTCCCTCTCAGCTTTTTTAACTGTTTTGAGATGCTAAATCCCCATTATTTGTACAGCAGAAGTAGCAGTCGTTAGCTGTGAATACAGTTTGGGAAGAGACCACTTAGGCCTGGTAGCCATTGCACATAGTCAGGTGGGCTTCATAAGCTGAAAGAGCTCCGTGTTAAAACTGACAAGTACTTTAGTCTCTACTGCTTAAGCCTGTTTCAGGCTAAAATTTATTCCTGACCATCTTAAAACCATTTTTCTTTCCTGGTGTTTATTTCCCCACCTTCTGGCATAATGACTAGAGAACAAGCATACCTCCTTGGTGAAAAGGCCCTTCTTCTCCTTGATGGCAACATCCCCATCCCTCTGCCTGTCCTTCTGGCCCCATCTGCACCTGCATCCACTGAACTGCGCCTTCAACACCGGCAATCAGAGCTGCAGAAAATACTCCAGGCTTTGGTCTCCCTACTGAAAACACCTGGAAGCTAAATCACTGTAAGGCATAAAATGTAGAGGAGTGCAAAATTAACCAAAATCAGGCATAATCTGGGAGTAAAAATATGATGTTAATTAATCTAGTTGCAAAACCTACACGCACCTCTTGCGCTTGGCTAGGTCTTAACAGCTGGCAAGAACTCAGACGCTAGAAATGTTTCCTGATCTTATTTACTCAACTAAAAATAGCTGTCAGTGTTAAAGCGTCCTAGCACTTCATCCTAGCACTTTTGCATTCTGTATGTGTGCATATATATATATATATATGTGTGTATATTATATATATACACACACACGTAAAATGCATACAAAATATGTACACGAACATAAAGTGTGTGTGTGTGGGGGGGCATATATATGCATACATACACTCACATATAAATATATAAAAAAACACACATAAGTGCTTCACGGTGCTATTTTACATGAAGTAGAACATGCAACCAAGAGCAGCCACGCAACAAATTCATATGTAATGCGTCTTACACCAGGAAACTTCCTTGCAGAAGTAATGGTTTATCTGTATGGTATTCACTCACTCCAACTTCTGACACTTCATAAACTTGAGCCGTCACTTAAACTATCTTAAACTAAGGTGATTAAATCCTCTCCCTCCACCTGCAATTCCGAAGCAGCACTTGGTAATCGCGCATGGTTCCTTCTCATAAAGTATTGATGTCACAAGCATTTATTGCTAGGGTAATCAGAGGAGGAAAGGTTACTGCCTATGTATGTGTACATTCATATGTATGACTTCTGCCTCTTCTTTGTGTCTCCCCCTTTGATTCCCCAACACATCAAAAGGCTTGCGGAGGACCCAGCTGAGCAGCCACCTGCAGCGAGGAGGCACTCCAAGATAGTTTGCCGTCTTATCACAATGGCCCAGAGAAGGCGGGTGGTCTTCCCAGCTGGGCTTTCTGAAAAGGACTGCCTAAAAATGATTGTTTAAATTTCAGCGCTCCCCGGGAAAATGTTGAGCCCTTCCTTTAATGTGTCTGGTTTTGTTAACACGCTGTCCCAGGCTGGCAAGCGGTGCCAATCCACTATTATTTCGTACAGGCTCGGTGCTCTTGTATGCCTGCCGAGCACAAGGGGTGGCCAAGGGTGGTGGAGAGGGAGCTGGATGTGTCCCCCTGGTCCTGTGTGAGCCAAGCCTGGCTATGGCTTAGAGCTGCCAAAGGAGCTGCTCTAGCCTACAGCCCTAGCAGAGCATCTCAGAAGATTTCTGCCCCACTTTGCCTTCATTTGTCCTCTATGTTTCTGGTCTTTGAGACATACGCTGCTGAGAATATCCTGCCCCTTCTGACCAGAATTGGGCCTCTTTATCAAGCCAGAGCATGACGGATCCTTGAGCATGATGAATCCACCCAAACTCATCTCATTTTGTGGATATCCTAGATCAAATACAGGCACAAAGATATGGGGAGCACGAGGGTGACAGGGAGAAGACGGGAAATAGGAAATTCGTTTCTCCATGGTTAATATCAACCAGTGCAAATCACCCTTTCACATGAAGGTCCAATGCAACCAGTTGGCCACCCCAGTCAGAAGGGGACCACATTCTTTTCTGACTCTCTTTTATTCCTGAAGCCTCTTTTCATCTATACTGTTCTATGGGCTGTCTGCACAGTTGGGTCACTTCCACAAGGATTGCTGCTGATCCTGGCAGACTTGAAGTGGGAGTGTGACTGCACTCCAGAGTGAAAATAAACCTTGTCTTGATAAATACAGCATAACGAAAGAAAAAAAACCCACAATCATGCTGTGAATTTGGGAACTGGCATTTATTTGAAACTGATCTTCTTGGAACTGGTTTCAGAACCACCAGTGATCAAATCCAGCAAGTTTGTGACTGTAAGTTATGAGAATAGAAAAATACTTTTTATTTCAAGAAGACCCATTCTGTATAATGGCCTAATCCAAAGGTCCCAGGAATCAGAGGGAAGTTTTTACTGACTCTAATGAGAAGAAGGCAGAGGCACTGATGGCTGGAAGATAACATTTTTTTTATTTGCCCCAATGAAGTTAGATAAAAAAATTAATTTTTCTCTGCAGTAGGAAAACATATCTATTGACTGACATGGCTGAATGCTAAGTCATCGTGATCAGAACCAGTGCCATTATTAATGACATGAATAAAAATCAAGAGCATGAGGCAGAGACATAACCCTCAGCACTTTTTAAAGGCAGCTGTAACAACAAACATATGGAGAAAAACTAAGCAGATGGAGTTCAGAAGTATCAGAAACAAACAATTATTTCAAGTCCTGTAAAAAAAAAAATTGTTATATTTAATGAAAAATAGTAACTTCTCAGTTTTGGGGGGGAAACACACAATAGCCTCCAAAAGTACATCTTCACTATAAAAGTATCTATGAAATAGTTAAGAAACAGCTAGAAACACTAGTACTACTATCTTCACAGACGACATATGGATTAACATGGCCTTTGAATCACAGCCCTATACAACAGAACTCTCTTAAAGATGGCCCTTCAGACCAGTGGACATTGGCCTGGCTTCGTGCCCATTTGGGTGACCCTCTTCAGCAAAACGAGTTTCTCTCAACTACTGCCCTAAGTGGGTGGGTTCCTAGAACAGGGCTGTTGGAAAGAGATCTTTATAGCTCTCCTTTCTTCTGCGCTTTCCCAGCTGGCTCTACAATAGTGGGGTCAAACACTGTTTGTAAAAAGGGAAAAAAGAGGGCAGAAGCCTATTTAGAAACACCCAAGCTCCTAAAGTGCTGTGTCTGCGCCAAAGCAACCCCATCCTTTCTCAGTGACCCAATAACATTTAAAGAGTTTTCACTATATCCTTTCCAAATGTCATAATGTGGCTCTAATTTTGGCTTTGATCACAAGCTAGCCTGAGTTGCCATTGAAGGATGGAGTAAAATCAACCCCCACACCAAACAGGCCCAGTTCAGCACAGCTAAAACACCAGAAGGGAACATCCCCCTTCACAGCAGACACACCCTCACCCAGCTTCACCAGATACATCTGTGTACGGAGTCCTCCACTGACAATGGGTACAATTTTTAGGCATTTTCAGTGCACAGAGGTGACAGCTGCTCATTTTGGGATGGGTAGGTGAAACCCTACTCTCACCTAAAGGAGCCTAGAAAAAACCTTGCAAAGATCCTACAGAGCATTTCTTCCCTTAAGGCCCCATCTTGAGACACTTCCCCACAGGAGAAGGTGGCTCATGATGGGAGGAGAGGAAAGGACAAAATCCTTGGGAGCACACAGAGCAATGTTAATTAATGCAATGACAAAAGTAACACAGAAAATTAAAGATGTCTTTTCAGAAAGTTCTCTGCAGTGCAATTTCCTACTAATCAATGCACCAAAAATAGTTTCAACATCAAGCTTTGAACACAGCCGTAGTTTACCAACCTGTTGCTGTGTGCAAGGTTGCACAGTATGCAGAGAAGTCACTGTTTCACCATGCCAGGGCAGTGAAGAAGAACAAGTCATCTGGTTTTTGGTTACACATTGATGATCCTCTTGCTCATCCTTCTCAAAAGGGTAGAAGGAATATTTCTGTGCAATGGAAAATTAGGCCATTTACTCAAATGTCCACCTCTCATCTAGCGCTAATAAAAGGCCTGGCAGTGGTACAGATGTAGCAAATCAAGAGTATATGTGTGGGGGTGGAGGAGGAGCAGGGACCAGTCAGCTCCATGATCTCACCTACACAGCGTCTGGAGTAAAATAGCACCCACGGCACACACTAGCTCTGATGCATGGCCAGATCATGGTACCAGGCCTGGGTGGCCTCACAGGGATGTCTCCTTAGGCACTACCACACTTTCCTCTCTCCTCTGTCTTGGCTCCATCTGATGCTTTTGCATGGCTGAGCGTTGCTAGGTTGTATTGTGTGCTTCAGGTGCAAGTCTATGTCTTACAAGACTAGGAAATCCCCCGGGCTTCAGCCACTTTTCCTTGGTGCAAACACAGAGGGACCAGCTCACCCCTCGGGTGGCTAAAAATCTTTCCCCAAACATCAGGGAGAGCTGATGGAGGCAGCCACCGCCAGCGACTGAGCAGTCCTCCCAGCTGAATTGGACTGCTGGAGAGTGGTGATGGGTGAAGGTCAGCAGCGCAGAGCCGAGGAGTGGCTTCCTTCCCCAGAGCCACACCGGTCCTTGCCTGACACTCTTACCTTGGGCGTCCATCCCACTGGGCACAAGTGCTTCGTGTTCCCTTGGAGCTTCATTTGAGCCCTGCGTAACACGCAGAGTTGCGACCCCCTTCGAAATCCTCCATCTGGACTCGGCGGTAAGTACATTTTCCTGCAGGACTTTGTACCAAGCACATTTCTCAGTAGGACCTAAATGTTATTTCTATTTACAGAGCGACCAAACTGCAGAGGGCTTTTACAAGCAGCCAAGGATGAAAATACACCTACCCTAAAGCGTTTATGGCTTCAGTAGGAAGAGACGAGCTGTCTGCAGAGGTCAGTCGAGGTTTTCCGGAGGGAACCAGTGCCCCTCCACTGGGACACGACATTTTGGTGTGCTTCAGGGAGGCGGGTGGACCATGGCACTCAACCTATGGGATCTTACATACAGCATCCTCCTGGGCTGCCCAGGTCTGCTCCGTGGGCCCAAAAACCGACCCCATGCCCGAGCTGCTACTTTGGACTCTGCAGACAAGTTGTAGGGATGGGGGTCTGAGCACCCCCAGAGCTACCTCCACCCCTCCACCTGGCAGGGTAGACTTTTATCAAGATGTCAAAAGCTTTTTTGGTAATAGCAGGCACAGCAATGATTCAGACTTCTCTTTCTGCACCTCCAGATTGTAAAGCTTAAATTTTATCTCGTTCCCCCTCTTCCACTCCTCTGAAAAGAAACCCAGCAATCATCGGCACAATGGCACTTTCTATTTCTGATGAGCCTGTGGAGAAAGCTAAACTTCAGAACGAATGGAAACCCAGCACCCAGTCAGAATAGTTTCTCTGCTTTTTTAAATATTAACTGTATTCTGATTAACGCAAGGCGATCCGTCCCCCAGTCGCCAGAGGGCTGCTGAGCCGCACCGATGAAGCCAATGTGCAGCAGCTGTCTTCCTGTTATTTTCACCTCTTTATAGCCTCCCACCACCTCTCTTGCAGACACTCATTTGAACTCCGCTTAATTCATGAGTATAAAAGAGGGAAGAAATGGACTTAGATTGATGCTACAAATAATTCACAGCTTTTTTTATACAACATGGGTGAAAATCAGACAGACCAAATCTCCAGCCTCTTTATGTTTAATCAAAGTAATCTATCAGGAGAGGAAGAAATAAATTATTGGGGGAGGGGGAGAGCAGAGGAGAATGGACCATTTTTGCCATCCAGCCCCATGCTGTGCAGCACAACAGGACCATTTCTGAGGGGCGTCAGGCTCTGCTCCCACAGGGAAAAACCAGCTGCTCTCCAGTGGGGAAGAAGCTGCTGCAGTTTATTGGAACAAAAAGTTAGGAGGCTGAACACGACTCGGGGCTTGGCAGCTCAGAGCCAGAGCGTAAAATCCCTATGAGCCACCTCAGCCTGTGCACGTGTTCCCCCTGCCCAGAGCAGGAACTCACACCAGCACCACTGCTTACCTTCACTCATGCACCCAGCAAGAGCCTGGCTGAGGAAGGACTAGTGAAAACCTGAAGATAGAGCCCACTGAAATAGGCAGATCCATTGAGTGTTGCTAAAGATTATTGGCAAAAATAAAGCTAACTTCAAGATTGAGTTTATGTTTGAAAACATGATTATAGCCACATGGTTTAGCTCCAGTATGAAACACAGCGAGTGATTAAACTATAGCTGTAGGCATGAACTGCGAGATGGGCTTGCTGCGGATGGGAAACGCACAGCAAGGATTTTGATAGCACATTTCATTTAAAAAAAAAAGTCCCTCTCCTTTCTGAAAACACAGTAGAACAAAAATCTGTGTTGCCTTTTATCATTTTCTTTTTGGCCATTTCATAGCCATGAAGATCAGCTTGCTGGCCTATACTTGAAACACAGACAGCCTAGGGTTGTTTTCACAGGGTCCCAGAAATGTTGGCTGAGCACCACTGGTGCCAATGTGCAGTGGTTGCCTTCCCATCATTTGCACATCTCTGACTCTCCCTCAGACACTAGTCTGAGCTTTGCTTAATCTACAGTTTCTCAGTAACCTCTTCCAGTGTGGAGAAAGTTCTTCCTAATGTCCATCCTGAACCTCCCAAGCCACAATTTGTGGACATTATCCCAGCTCACATATGAGTAAGAGGAGCAGAACACAAAGATCTAATTCCAATAGAGCAGGTCAGAGCTTTTTTCAAGACTGCCTTAAATTTCTTACATCTAAATTTTAGGTACCTAAATAATTTGAAATATGTAGCTAATGAGATGTCCATAGTTGGAAAATAAGCAAAAGTGAATTTAGGCGCTTGTTTTTAAAACATCAGTCACTACAAGCAGAACATGAAGCACAGTTAGGCTCTTCCTTTTTATTTAAGCTTTCTGTTTCGCATTATTCAGTCTTTTCATTCTGTTGGTTTGCTTCATTGATCCCAAAACTGATATGGGTTTAACTTCAACCACTCAGGACCTGAAGAATACAGCTCTTCCATAGGGGCCACCAGCCTTTGGGATCCTCCTTCACTCACCAGGGGTTCAGCTCAGTTGGCTCCACAGAGAGGGGCTGGCCCAGCAGAGAGGCGCAGTTCCTCTGGCCTCTCTCTTGCAGACTTTAGCAGCTCTTCCAGGCAAAGACCGCCCCAGAGGTACAGCAGTGGCAGCAAAGGAGAGGGCCGCTTTGCAGCCAGACTCCCTAAGACCTTTGGTAACATAAGCAGCACTTGTTATTGTTGCTGCAGCTGCTATTATTAATGATAATATTAGACTCTGAATAAGGATTTCCAGAGATGACCCTCAACAAACAGTGAGTAGATAGATCAAATTAGCTTAAAAGGCAGAGGCATCATCTTTTCTGTAAGGGAAGACCATTCAACCTAGAGCAACAAAAGCTATATGAAAAGTGAGTATTTGAAAGCACAGGGCCACCTTCTCCACCTTGTTTTGTGCCTTAATTAGACAGTGACGTGTAGGATGGTAAGAAAAAAAGTGTGGTCAACCTGCAACGAAAAGGAATGGATTATTAAGATTTGTTGTGATAATGAAACTTGCATATAGAGCTTGTCTCCTGCTCTCTCATTTTCTTGGCCTGGACACTTGTGGGACTGTGGGACTAGGATTGGAGACAAGTTGCATTTAACAAGATACTTCATATGCTGTTTGGATTTCACAATGTTCGTGCGAACATGAGACTAATTAAAGTGAAAGACAGTGAGAAGCTGCTAACAGTTTCCTTTTCTAAAAAGGAAATAATTATTAACTTATTTTTGCTTTCTGGTTCTTGCAAAGACACAAATAAATCTCCTCATATCAGTCTTTAGTGGCTCCAGTGATGTGGTTTTACTAAGGCATCAGCAAAAAAATCTATTAGCTTCTCCTTGTGTCTAAGAGGCTGCATCCCTCCCTGCTCTGCTGAAGGAATTTGGGGTCCAGGGCATGAATACAGCCAGCAGCACAAGCCCTCTTAGCACAGGCAATGCAGGGTGAGCTGTTCCTCCCTGCCCACAGGGAGCTCCAGCCTCCAGTCTGGCCTGGAGCTACTGCATAGAAACCTCTTGGAACAGCCAAGGTGGTTTGGTTGCCTCATATCTGTTTGTTCAATGGACCCAGTAAATAAGATGGTTCTCGGCTGGTGTAAGTTGCTAGCAAACCTTGAGACAACCTCCAGGGCCATGGCAGCCATTCGTGGGCTGCGAGAAAGGGAAATAGCTCTGAGCTCAGGCAGAGTTGTCAGCGCTCCCCATAAAGTCAATAACTGGCAGCAGCTTCGCTGCAAGGGCAGCGCGGCTAACACCAGCTCCTGCACGTCCCACCTGAATCATCACAGGCTGAAATGCTGGCCAAGACGCAATTCATCTTGAAGGGTAAAATGGAGGTGAGGAAAATTTTCCAACAAGCGCTCGGGTTCCTACTGTCGCTGCCGGTGGTGCACACCCCATAATTAGACAACCTGAAATTTTTCCACACTGAAGAATAGCTTGCTCTGACTTTCTGAGTAGCAATTTTAAGTCCCTTAGGACTGGCTTGACTTTCTTGCTTTGCAGCCTGTGCCACTGCAACTCATTTGAAAACTATGCTGCATCACCTCGGAACACAAGGGAGAGCTGAGCTGCATCTGTCCGTGCAAAGTGCATACATAAGGTCTCCTGCTTTCGTTAGTAATATATTATCAGCGAGAGAAGTTTGTTCTTTCCTTCTTTCTCATAAAGGTCTGGCTAGTTGTTAGATGCATGAACTTATTGAAAATCCAAGCACCTGAGCCCTTAGTTCAAATTAATTTTGTAGCCTACAGCATTCTGCAGTTACTGCATGAAGTGTAATGACAGAAGCTACTGGAGGAAGGTAGGAAAGTATTGACTTCTTTAACATCAGTTAGGTGATTTTCCTGGATACAAACAAAACTTTTTCAGGCTTGATTTTTTCCAGCCTGGATTTTTTTTCAGCCTGAATTTAACTCAAATTCTCTATTGCACACACACTTTTGGGGGCATAATTAATGTCATTTAGGGCATAGACTTCTCCAAGGCACTCGGCATTGGCTTACCTGTGTTCCCATGGGAACCAATGAACATTTACTGACCAAACAGAAACAAAACGATGCTGCAAACTTTCCCAAGATGCAGCACCCAGATGTCCATGTCTCTCATTGCATCTCTAAAATGAGTCCTACAAGTAAACTTGCAAAACAGCAAACAAAAGGGGCCAACAGTCTTCAGCTGTCCACCGGGAGTGAGACCAAGCAGACGCTGTTATATACATGAACCTTAGTAACCTGAGTATGGGGAGCTGTTGGGGAACAAAATGCAGATTTTATATAACTTGAAATCTGTTCACCACAAATGTTTACCACATTGGCAGAGCCCTCAGACCAGAGTTATATTTAGGTCCAAAGGCTTCCCTCTGCTAGAGCAGGGAGGGACTCCCAGGATGTGACAAAGAGCTGGGACATGATATTTGCCTCTGTAGGGCTCACCAGAGGTTGCAGCACTGGGATCAGTTTTGAGGTTGGAGGAACAACCCTGCTGTCACCTGCCGGTGACAGGAAAGCATTTGGCTGGAGAGGAGCACACGTTCTCCAGAGCTGGAAGCACATGTGGTCCTGCAGTCCTCCAGTACAAGCCATGTCTTACAGTCACTGCTTTCCCAGTCACCCCCACTTATCCCAGTCCTTCAGGTGAAGAGCTGCCTTGGCAAAGCCTGCCCTCCACTTTCTTTTGAGTCATTGTTGCTGTGGAGATGGTACACCCACATTCACTCCTTTCACACAGGTTCCCTTGGGTCAGGCTTCACAGCAGAACACGCGAAAACATGTATTTCTATATTCAGGGATTTAAAAAAAAGTGTGGCTTTGCACTGAAATGGTATGAAATTAGGAGTTACAGCTAGAAATGGTATGGAATTAGGAATCTATATCTATACAAGGTAGGTTTTAGTTAACTTTGACTATTTGGTTACTTAATCTGGGAACCTATAATATCTGCAGCTAGATTTTATGGGATCCAATGTCTAGTCTGTACACTAATCAACCTCAGACAATTTTAAGTTTTGCTTTTGAATACTTGAACCCACAAAGTGCAAAAATGGTGAGATCCTGCTCTGGTGTTCCCTATTTTAAATGCAAAGGAAAACTGAATGAAGTAGAGAGGGAAAGAAGCAGCTGAGGAAAAGCAGGTTAAATTAATGCGAAATAAAAACCTATCCTCCAGCTCTGTGCAACGAAGGAGCCAAGCATCTGCTGTTTCTCACAGGAGAAGCTCAAACCGGTGGACTTCCATGCGCAGAACCCAGGCACCGTCGCTGTCACACCAAACCTGCAGTGCCTGGTAACAGACGATCGGGGTTTACAGAGCTGGCTGGCAGTTACAGTGAGGTACTGAAGGGGGGCAGAAGGGGAGAGATTAAAAAAGGAAAAAAAAAGGGATAAAAAAGATTAAAAACAAAAAAAAAAGAAAGAAAAAAGAGAGAAGAAAAAGGAAGCTTAGCTGTTATGAAGATATTATCACCTTTTAGGATTTTGTCTGTCAACAGCTTTCTGGAGATGTTAACATAATCTGTGCTGTGTAAGAACCGCCGGGAAGGCACAGATGTGATCAGTCACAGAGCCTGTCAGACACATGTTAAATTTTAAGTGAACCTGTAGAAGTATCAGGAGCGAGACTATGATTACCTGACATCCCACAGACATCAAGCACCAGAGGTATAGTTACATCTAGGCCTGACCTGACGTTCCCTCTCTACTCAAAAATGTCTCTGTAGCTAATTTTGGGTATGTACGAGATGCAGAATGAAGTCTTTTTCTCTATTCAACTCCTTCCACAAAACTTTCTCTTCCTCCACCCATCTAATGCATTGCATCTTCTCTATTTCTTGTTGGCTGTTGCAGTAAGTTTACTGGCCATAACACACCCGACAAAGTGACTGGCAGTAATTAAGTTTGTTATTAAATGACTGACAACCACTGCCACAGGGAGGCAAATAGAGACAAGTGAGAGGAGGGCAGAGGCCGATGGACACCTCAGCACACGTCGTCCTCGCATTGCGCTCAGCTTTCTAAATGTGAGGTCCGTAGGTCCTGCTGGCCCCGTACCAAAATACTCTTGGTACCAAGAGTGCACAGCAGCCAGCACAGCAAGCAGGGGACTACTTAAGACAGCTAATAGGAGTCACCAAGGACGGGACTTAAATTTAAATCCTGCCCTTAATCAGGGAATGAAAGCCTAGCTGCGGGTGACCAGCAGGCACTTCCGTCAGAAAATAATTCAGCGCCTGGATGCCTCTTCTGAAGATTATGTGCCTGAATTTCTCCTTTCAAGAGGGTTGCTTATCTTTTCAGCTGGGTTAAAGCAGGCTCACCGAGGGCGTGGGGCATCTTTATCCCCCCATCTTCCTCCAGCCTTGCCCTTCTGCAAGTTTACCTATTCGATTCTTTTGGGTCATTTTCCCAGATGATGCCCAGACAGATCCTTTCAACGCAGTCCTTAGCTACAAACACTTCCTAGGTTTACTACCCACGCTCATCCTGGCTTTACAGTCTCTTCCCTTGCTCCCACCAACCTGCAGCATGAAGCCACTATCTCCCCTGTCAGCTGAACTGCTCCTCTGCAAATTCCCCCGCTGGCCCTCGGTGTCTCCTTCCTCAGCTGCTCGTCACCACACCGCTCCCCCGGTGCCTGCAGCGATGGGCTCCTCATGCTCCTTTCAAACCCTTCTCCTCACTCCCTCATCGCTCCTCTCTGCCCCTCCATCAGCTGTCAGGCACACTGCCCTCGGTGCAGCACAGCTCTAACAACGTGCCCCATCCTCACCTGCCAGGCGTTTACTCTCTTCTCCTTCAAACCCCTTTTCCAAGCAGCCCCTGCTCCCCCAGGACCTCACAAACACTTGTCCTGTTTCATTTAAATTCCACAGGCTGTGGGATGGGGGATAAACTTTGCGGTTTACTGAGATCTTGCAGACTTGTGCTCTCCTGAAGCCACTGCGTACCAGCATAAATTTCAACACATGTAACAGCATTTGTAGAGATAAGAATCTGTGGCTGTAAAAATACATTATAAATAAAGAGTTGGGCACTAATAATTCATTAGGTTTCCTAAATGTGAATTAACAGATGAGCTATTTATATGTTTATAAAACAGCAATTATTTTAACTTGATGTTTAATAACTATGAAATTGTTTTGTCAAAATCTCTCTATGCTTGCAAATAAGCAATTACTTTTAATCACCCACAATAAAGCTCAGTAAGTGATTAAGAGAAGATGACCAGTGAAAACACTGGCTTCAATGGGAACAGATGACACCACCTGATGATATTTCTGATACAGGCTGCATTTCAGACACGCAAGTTTTGTGTTCACACCAAAGCATGCTTTTTGGACATCAGTAAACACGATAGATCTGATTGTGGGGGGTGCACAATAGGGGAGAAGGCCACCGCTTTTGCCTACATGTCTACTCTGAAGTTTCAGGACTTCATTTGATTTTTTTTTTCCTTCCTTCAAAGAGCACAGAGAACAGACTGCTTTGCCAACTGGAGCGGTTTCACTGAACTGTAAACAGGCGATGCGTGAAAGCCTGTCACTGAGTCTCCCGATCCGAAAGGAACAAACAGCAAGCCCTGGAGGACAGGCACGTACACACACACACACAGACACAGTGTATACATCGTGTTGTTTGGATTATTCAGCTACTAACTCAGAGCTGTAGAAGTTCACAGCTATAAGAAGAGCCACTGTGCAGGGTACTTAGCAAACAGGGCTTCCAAAAGCACTTCTTGGCTTTCCAATAGCGTGAAAAGACAAAGCCTCCCTGAAGCTCCTTCCACACCGCGTGTGTGTGACAGGGCTGGGCGAGCGTCCTCAGTGTACCCCGTAACAGGTCAGCTTCAGTGGCTGCACCACTAAATTGTCAAATAGCCTCGTGTAACAAGGCTTGAAACATTCTGCCTCTGGCGCTTGCTGCTCCTGCAGGCTGATAGCCTTTGGGCTCAGAGCCGTGGCCTTATGGATCCACGATGGGGTGACAAAGAGCCAAAGGACATTTCGCAGCATCTTCTCTGCGGGGGTGAAATAGCAGTTTAGAAATCAACTGGCAATTTCACAGAAAACAATTGATTTTCTCTTTAAGTGGCATACCGGGAAAGCAGTTCTCTGTTGACCTGTGATCAAGGGAAATGGAAGATGAGGGAAGAGAAATCAAACCAGTTTCTTTTCTATCAGGCTCTTTCTCCATATGCAGCTCTCAAATTTCAGGCCAACTAAAGGAAAATTTCAGGCTAGCCTAAGGAAGTACATGGAAGCTCCTGAGGAAAATCTCCCTTTGGACACAGGTGGTGCAATTTGAGAACAAACAAGCAGTCAAAAATACCTTTCTTGGTAACTGCAGAGAAAGGGACCGTGATTTTGGACTATCTGCACCATGTAGTAATTCTCTCATCACCCACTGCCAAATTCTTATGTATATTTTGTGTGATGCTGGGCAGATGCATTTTAAACAAGACTGAAGCACCTAAACTGTAATTCGTGCTGCGAGTTCATTGCTGCATGGAGCAACAACATGTTTCAGGCAGGATTTGGTGTGAATCTGTGGAATATTGACTTCAGAGAGGCCACACGCAGAAAAGCCTCTGCTTAGCAATATTAATCTTTCCTCTTGATCTTCTAGAAATAAAAAAAAGAAAGTTTTATAAAATGTCTCTCTTGCCTATGAAAGATGAATCATACTCTTTTCTATAGAGCAGCAGGTTGCCAAGGAACCCTCTTCAAGGTTATTGTTTTGAGTACCTGCAAAAAACCCCACATTTTTTAAGGTTTTCTACTACTCTAGAAAGGAAACGAGGAAGGAGATGAAAACAGACAGATGAAAACTTAACTCAGCTGACTGTAAGACTGTGTCACCCAGGGAAATGTGAAGCAAATTATATAGCACAATTTGAATTATATGAAATTTGTTTAAGCCAATTTTTTGTCAACAACCTCCCCTTGCAACCCCATCCCTCCCAAATCCCCCAAAGCTGGATTCATCCATGGTTTGACTTTAATGTGTAGAGCTTATGCCAGAAGATTTTACACACTAGAATTAGAGACACAGCAGTAAGCACCAGAGCACAGAAGGCTCCATCTCCAGCGTATACTCATTAGATTACAGCAAATAATTCAAGCCATTGTCTGCATTCGCACTGGAAGCTGCACTCGCTTTCTCAGCTGATTGCCTCTTTGGGGTTCTGTTCTAGTGCTCAAAGTTACTGCCATGAAAGTGAATGTTAACTTAACCCAAAAATCAAATTATTCTCAAGCAGTGATTGTCAACTCATCATGGGCAGTAGCTAGGTAGGAGCTCTAATTCCACGAATTACCAATTGCCCACTTAGATCAGAAAGCAAGAACATACCTCAGGTCTTTGGTATTCAAACAGAAATGAGTCCATGGCATATCAACCATACGCGTAGGTGGGAACCCCCATGTGATAACCTGCTGGAATCAGGAAAGCGGGACAAAGATATAGAGAACTAGGACATTATTAGTCCTCACGTTATCCTGGACACTGATGCTGCTGGAAATCTTTCTTGTGAATCCCACCCCAGTCACACATTCACACTTACAATGCACACGCTTCTGTAAAATGGAGAGATGCAAGGAAGAGTGAGCTGACAGAACGACTGGGGACTGAATCAGTGTGATAGTCCTCCCCAGTTCACTTTACACATCTTTCTGGGTACTTCATGAGGCAGGTCAACAGGCTGCATTAATTTGGAGACCATCAGTCCTAACGTACCCCCTTACTATCTGACGTACCTTACTGCAATACGCGCTACGACACAGCCCCCAGAAACAACTGCCAGCTTTCTATGTTTTGCTGCCACACTTCACAGCAGAGCTGCACCAATTGAAATTAATTCTTTCTGGTGTGATAATGTTAAGGCTACATGTAATCAACTTAAATTCCTCCGCCAGAAATTGCATGCTTTCTCCAAAACCGATAAATACCCAAGACCAAGGTCGGCATTTTTGCATGTTTTTTACAGCTGTTAAGTGCCATTAAGTGTGTTACATAAATAAATCATACTATGCTATGTTACACACTAAGGCATGCAACAGTGCAGGGCAATTTGCTGCAGGTGAGAGATGCTCATTAAATGCAATTAATAAGCACTATCTGTGCAGTCAAGGGCGTAGGAGCTAATTAACAGAAGACACAGTGTACAAGTAATGCTTACAATTATGAAACCGAGGCACTCCCACGTTAAATTTCAAGGAGACATGGGAATGACATAAATCTGGAGAAGGACCCAAGCCAAGCAGTAGGGTTACAGACATAGTGCTCATAAAATGAATGAACCCCACCACTCTCCTCACTGTGGTTGTTAGGACAGGAAACCCCCCTCTATGAGCCAGACTTTATGAAGCACCCTAGGACTGGGCCAGCCATTTCTTTTAAATAGCAGTTACCTTGGCATCATGTAGGAGCCCTGCGGGCCGGAGCCCACAGGTATGGGGCTTGCACCGGCGCACTCGCCCACCCTGCATCGGGCTGCCAGTCCAAAGCCGCTGGTTGGAGGCATCGGGCTCGCCGCTGCTGGGCATCGCAGAGGCAGCTGCGTGACACAGATCAGCCTCACTCGTGGTTTATGTTGTAATCAGTCTTCTTTCAGTCCTCCAGATGTTTTAGAATTCAGCAAGGAAACAGTAACTTCAGGAAAACCTTGGGCCGTACCAGGCTCCAAAATCCACATGGACGGTGGAGGAAGGTGAAATTCTACCTGTAAACTCCTGTCATCCCTTCAGCTTACTAGAATAATATTTGTTAAATGCTAACAGAACCAACCACATTTTTCCACATCAAGTGAAAATAGCAAAGGAAAATGTTTATCTGTCTCACATAATGACACAGCAATGGTATTTAAAAGTATGGATTCCAGAGAAATAAACTCTCCTTGTTTATCATCACTGACTACAATTATGTTGTCAAGTGATAGATGAGTGTTTTGATTTCCTCTTCCTGCTGTCTTTTTACCTTCAACTTAGGTTGTAAGCTTGCCACTGTTTATTCATGTACTATTAGAACCACTGAGAGGGGTTATTAATCAAGACTATTTATTTTTCAAAGCAGCCACACCACAAAGCCATGGATACAGCTAAAGCTTAACCCTACATCCACCTCCAAAGCAGCCTGTTAGTGATGTTAAACACACCCCACTAGCCCAAACAAACAGAAGAGCCTAAGGAGGGGGTAAAGTGCTCCTGGACGTGCAAATCCCAGCTCAGCACCTCGCTCACAACCCCTATATTCACAAATGCCTGCAGAAAGCAGACTAAATATGAAGGAACTGCTTGGTATCCGCATTTTGCCTCATCATTACAGGCAGCTCCAGGCACAGTCAAATTCCCAGGGTGTATGGGCACTGGTGTATGTTAGCGTTTTGCCAGACAACACAAGAAAAGAGCTGCACAACAGGTTTCCCGCTAAGATGGTAATAAAGTAGAGGACACAATAAACCTACTCGCACTCATGGTTTTAAAAGCACTCGTGCTTTCTGCTGGATCCCCTTATGATTTTTAAGCATCGCAAAGCAAAACGGTACGTGCTAGGGAACGCGCAGGCCCTTTACCAGCCCAAGGACACAGAAGGGGCTGAGGAGAGAGCGCACGACTTTCAAGCATCATACTCCCAGAGGAGACTGGGACTTTGTTCTCTCTCTCTGCTGAAACAGGTACACAATTCACGGCAGATCTCAACTACTTCACAAGTTACGGCAGTGGTAGCAGAGCTTGCCAACAATTATTTCCTCAGACAACAAAACAGACTGCAACATCGGGTAGGAAGTTGTCCTGCGGGATTCAGACTCCCGGTAACATGTTCAGCTCCTTCTTCTTTAATAATCTACAGGTAATATGGAATAAGAGCTTCTTTTTGTTGCTTTTGTAGCTGTTGTTGCTGCCTGGGCGTATGTTCCCTGATGGCTCTAAACTTTCAGTACTCAGGAATAGCAAGAAAACGCACAGATTCTGTACTTGCAACAGAGCCCTTGGCTTGCCTTTTCAGAAAAATGAACACATCCTTTAGCACAAGAAACTGCTGGCTCATCTGAGATATGAGGACTTGGTATTTGTCTCATTTTTGTCTGCTTTTATTTGACTCTTAAAAGCACATCTGCTTGATAAGCCACAACCTTCAGCCATGTTGAGGGAGTAAAGAATACATACTCAGCTCCAGCACCTTCGATAAAATCTAAAAATACTTCAGTAAGCACCCTTAGCCTTTTCTAAGAGCAAACTTGTAGGTGGGCTTAAAGCATTTGGTGTCATTACACTTCTGAACAATTTCACTCCTTGAAATAAATTCAGCCCGTCTTTCTCCTGCACAAAGTCCCTTTATTAGTCAGAAGACCAGAAGACAGAGAGATGGGGAGTGTATGGAAAATCAAATACAAAACACCATAAGCCTTCCAACGCCTGATGGAAGAACAGGTCTAATAGATGTTTATGTTCCAATCTAGGTTGCAGTACTCTGAGCTCGCAGCAATAGATCTTACCCATCTCACCCTGCACCTGCTCTACAGAAAATACTTACCTTCAGGACGTCAGTCTCTAATTGAACTACAAAAGCTCCTCTTTAGTGTCCAAGCACTCTCAATAAACAAAGATGGAAAAGGTTTCACCTGTACATCTCAAGAAAAATGAGACCAATACCTACCTGAAAGAGCAGCATCTGGAAAAAAAAATCATATGGCTCACACATAGCACGCATTTCAAAAGCACAACTGCAGAGACCACTCTGATAGTATATAGGCTTCAACAGAAATTTTAGAGCTAAGCAAATGGAAGGCAACATTAACTACAGAATTTCCTGAACGACTGCAGTCATTCCCTGGACAACAAAGCTAAAAAGGAACACAATCAGATCATTGGAATTTCACTGTTTATTCCAAAAAGGGAGTTCTCTTACCAAAGAAACAGGAATCGAAGTAGGTTGTTGATTTTCCCCTCAAGCTTAAGTCTCATTTGATACAGAGTTAATTTTAATTTACATTTTTAAACCTCTGGGTCCCTTTAAGCTCACATTTAATTCTTGGTGCTTTCCAAGGCATACACTGAAAGCAAACCCAAAATATGACAACTTACAGGAAAGGATCCCACAGTCCTGGAACTTCTGGCTGAGAAACCAAGTAGGAGAAGTTATCTCTCTGTGTGGTCATCTCAGTGACAGTCCAGGATCATCACCAATTAAGTAAAAAAAAAAAAAAAAAAAAAAAAAAAGAAAACCAACCACAAATGCCCTCAAGGAAAGCATATGTGTGCGAGAATTATCCCATAAACCAGAGCAGGACAGCAGGCTACTCATCTGGAGACACCCTGATTTATATGTGTTTGACAGCAAGTAAACTTGAAATGCTGTAACTTTTAAAATCTATTTTGTAATCAGGAGATTGAACACCAAATCCAAACAGCTCTTCAGGAAGCAGCAACTCTCTGGAACAGGCGACAGGTTGCACTCATTACTAGTATCATGGCCAAAACATGACATCCCACTGGATATTTGCTGCATGTATGGGCTTTTTGCACCACATCTGCTGTGCGTGTGGGATGTCTGCACTTGCAGAGCCAGCGCTACCGAAGAGAAGGGGAAGCATGAAGGTGGTGCTGTTACTCAGCATTCTGATGAATAATCAGAATAACAGGATTTGAACTGCATTTTTAATTCAACTGAATCCAGCTAAGAGGATACCCTACAATGTAGATATTTACCAGTTCACATTTCCATACCACAGTCTCTTAATGATCTCTCCCAGTCTACTACAAGCCAGTAGCTATATACAGCCCCTAAGACAGCATGTGGTTTCTTCAAGCTATTACAAAAAAATTCAAAACATCTTCAGCAACTGAGAGACACCATAATGACAAGGACATCACCTTTTAAATTGGATAGTATTAGTAAGGTCTTTAGAAATCTCCTATTTACTTTAGATATTTGATGTCTTGTGATGAAGCTGCAAAGATGAGTAGGCAGCACTGCCACAGTATTAACGGTAGCTTAGTATATGCAAATTCTTGAACTACTGCAGGGCTTGTAAGCAAGTGCTCAGATGGCACCAACAATTATGCAGGTACTTGCTTCTGTATGTGAGAGGATTTACAGTGTTCAAAAGATCAGACTTATAAATAGTAAATCACGTAAGATGAAAAATAAAAGGAGCGTATTGATTCCAGCTATTATTGAAAGGTGGGGAATTAAAAAAAAAAGCATTATCATAAAGACAAATCCTTCACATTTGGCCTGTAATAGCTCTCCTGTAACAGCATAAGAATCCAATACAGAGATAACTGTAGATGCAGAGATATTTCTTCAGAGATCATGCAAAGTGAAGTTCGGAACAAGCTGTCAGCAAAGGCGACAAACAGGTGGCCACTGCAGTCTTAGTGCTGCTTTGTTACTGAACATTTCCCATTCGAACACCCCCTCAGCGTACACACTGCCAGAACTCTCTGAAGAGACAGACAGTGGTTGGCATCATCTTTCCTCTAGAAAATTTGTTGGGTATCTGCTACATTAAACTCAACACAACAATAAAGCAAAAGGAGAGGAAGAGCTCTGGTGAAATGTAGGAAACAAAACAAGCTCATGCTGCTACAGAGCAATGCATTTTCCTGTCTTATTTTGGCTTATTCTTCACGAAGTTGGACTCACATCTGATTTATCCATCCCCCCAGATGCCAAAGCAGATTTGCAAGTTTTTTTTGATTATCAGAGTTGGCTAGAATACTTTCCACAAAAGAGAAACAAAGTTTGGTAGCATTAAGAAAATTAAATGGAACCATCTTCAAAACAACAGTTTTTCAGCAATGTGTAACCTTTCACAGCCTGTGACAGAGGATAAAGGATCACTGCAGACAAACTGTTTGGTGTACTTTACAACCTGTCCCTCTGACTCACCTGCTGCTTTAAATACAGGTTTGAAATTGACAGTGGTAAAACTTATTACCTGACCAAAATGGCAATATCTGAAGTGTTCAAGTCAGTTGGCCAGACTGCAATTCATAGGTTTACTCTTGTACAGCATTGCAAAGTTCATGGAAATAACAAAATTGTGTTTTTTCAAAGATGTGAAGAACATTATGCATATGTGACAGATGGATCCGTGAACTGGAAAACCTCCTCATCATACAAGTCTTCTGGTAGTTTTTCATCTCCGTCAGCAAAAAAGGTAGGGAATGGAGGGTTTTTATTGCAGTCCTTGTAAGTAGGTAATTTGCTGTCTTTGACCTAAAAAGCAGGAGGGGGAAGGGCGGGGTTAATAAATCTTCCAGAAGACTTTCAGATAGTGATAGACTAGAAATTAGAGAAATCACCTTGGATGCATAAGAAAAAAACCCAACAGCATTCACATTATACTTGTTTATCTGAAGAATTCCATGTATAATCATCAGTTATTTTAATATCAACTCCAGCTATTGAATTTAACGTTTTGTACCCATCATTAAGGAGTTTTTTAAAAAAAACCCAAACCAACAGCAAAACAAAACAAAAAACCCAAAGAGAATTTATCACTTGTATCATACTGTGAAAGAATCAAAACCTACTCTCATGAATTCACTGCTCAATATTTTAAAACGTTATTAAAATAAATGTGTGTAAGTATGGCTTATTTAAACTGTTTATATCCCAGGTACTTTCCCGACATGACATATCAAGTTATATTATGCAATGTAATCACCTCTTCAACAACCAAGACATGCTTTTGTATTTATGATACAAACTAATTATGGCAACTAATTTTGCAAAGATATGTGCATGTGCAGTCCCTCTGGCTACTGTAGAGCTATTCAGTGACCGCAGAGTTAAGCATCTAGAATTCTTCACCCAGGAATCAGTACCCAAGTTTGTAGAACATGAGCCTTTAAAAAAGTTAATTTCGAAGAACTGTAGTGCTACAAAGACATAACTTTCCTTTACTGACCTCTCTACATGTGAAAAGATTTAAAATCTAGCCCCTGAAATTCCAATCTCTGAAGAAAATTAGTAGCTAGAATTATCAGCAAAAAGCAGTTTGTCTGCAGTAGAAGATAGAAAGCTGGTATCTCTGAAGAAAAAAAAAAAAAGCTACAAATTCTCAGGCGATGAAATTTTATTTAAAATGAAATTCTTCATTTCTATATTGCTACACATGATCTTCCTCTTGAGCTGTAATAATCCCTTTCAGCCACTATACTCAACTGGATTAAAAAAAAAAGTAAAAAAAAAAGACAAAGTTTTAGTATAGAAAAGATAAGCTCTTCCTCTAATTTTTTTGGTGGGCTTTTAAAGAACAGGAAGCTTGTTCTTACTTGGTTGGACAAAAAACCTCACATAAGACAATTGTGATTTATACCCAAAATTAAATAAAATGATTTTATGCCCACTGACAGTTTTGTTCTGACAGCACTATATTTACCAGATTCATATCTGCTATTACTTGAGCCTTTCCCAAAGTCCATGAGGATTCCTGCAGATAAAGTGCACAATAAATTTGACTTAAACTTCAGCTTCTGAAAAACTGTGGGTTCCCCGCCCCCCCCCCGAGGAAGTTCCAACAGTTTCTAACTGCAGGCTTGATAGCAAAAGAAACCCTTTTGCTAAGAATGAGGGGGCGAAGGGCTTAACATGTTGTATTGGTTAGGATGGCTACTTAGCTGTTCAGTAGATCCTTCCTCTTCTACCAGACACCTCCCTATTAAAAGTGTTGTCTATTCACTTCTTGTAAACTGCCAGGCATAACTACTGAAGTACCTGTAGTCCGGGCAGGCAGTAATTTTCATTACATATCTACATAGAATAAACCAGGCTGAGGTCCAAGTCCAAAGACCTTTGCTGCAACGGTTCCAGCAGCAGTGAGTTCAGAGGAAACGCAGTCAGATAGCTTCGACAGCGCCATCTGAACTGCTGAGGCTGAGATGTTATCCTTCCCTTTCAATATGTTGCTGTTGTGTCTTTTTCTATATGGAAATACGTTTTAATAACTTCACCGGTTACCTATTATTTCCCTTGTCCCTTTCTCTTTTACTCCCTAATCGTATTACACATCATAAGCCTTCTTTGTCAACAGTAAAAACCCTTATAGTCTCTACACAAGTTACAGTAATATTAGGAAGATCAGAATAAATAATTTTATTTCTGATAACTTATTTATTTCATATGTATCTCATTAAAATGTTTTTCATGTCTACTTTTTTGTTATTTTGGATTATTCTCATAATGAAATAACAATGTGCTGTTACACACAGGCTGTGTCATTACAGGCAGTTTTGGACACCTGGAAAGCGGAAGGAATTTAAATTTTTTTCCTTTTCTTAAAACAACTTCTTATCTTAGGACTTAGGAGTAAGACATCTGCTCTTAACTGAAGGCAAACCCAATAGCCTAATCTTTGTCCTGTATTAGTTTATCTAAATAAATGTAAGATTTCTGCTCAGCCTTAACATTGCATTTTACATATTAATGTCAAGTGGCATTTTGCAGATAGTGCCTCTTGTGCGATAAGGAGAATTCTTAAAGTACATTCTTATGAAACATTTTCAACAGACCACTGTTGCTTTCAGAGTACAATACTGCTTCATTTTGCCCCTTCTAAGCTCCGCAGAAGCTTGACAGATCCCAGAAGCACGAGCCACGTCTGATGTTAAACTTATTTTCTTTTGATATGCTCTTTCTTTTGATTGGTATAATTGACACAGTATTTCTTTTGACTGGTGAAAACTACTGCTCTTTTTCCATCTTCTTCCACATTCACTGCTTCCAAATGCAATTTAAGTTCTACTCCTGAAGCACCATCTTAGAGCATCACTACCAAACTGAACGAACATGCCTCTTTCTCCCTTCTACGTTTCAAAAGTTGTTAGACAGGTATTATTATTCCTATCAAAAGGAAGAACTCAATTTTATTTTACATCTGAAAGTACCTATTGGCAACTTAAAACATGGAACGATTTATCTGTCTTCTCAAGAGAATTCCTGAATTACTTCCTTTACATTTATGAAGGAGGCAGCATACCAAAGGTTTTCTGTATGCATTACCTCAGATTCCTGCACAAGTAATTTTACAATACTGTAAGGGAGCTAAATGGTATGCAGCAGCAGTTACACTTGTCTGTATAAGCGGGTACACAGGCAAGAAGTACGTGTCACCCAGCACAGCTCTTCCCGTTCTCCCAGTAACCTTCTGAGAGCATCCCTAATAAAGGAGAAAACTGCCACGGAATGTCTTTCACCTGGTGAAACACTGCAACGGGTTGCCCAGAGAGGTGGTAGATGCCCCATCCTTGGAAACATTCAAGGCCAGGCTGGATGGGGCTCTGAGCAACCTGATGTAGTTGTAGATGTCCCTGCCAATTGCAGGGGGGTTCCATTAAAGGTCCCTTCCATCCCAAAGCATTCTGTGATTCTATGATTATTCCTCAGAGTCAAAAACCCAAGGCTCCAAAACTTGATCTTTATGGGTCCCTTCCAACCTGAGATATTCTATGATTCTACGAAAACAATGCCTCACAGCAAATAATATAAAACTGTACCAAATAACATTTAACTTTCTTCCTTCTCAATCATTTGAAGTTCACAAAATATTTTTTACATTCTATGCTGAAACTGCATTATAAGTAATTGTTTTGGTAACCTTTAACAGTAAGACTGTACAAATAATTAACATACAAACTTATCTCATAACTGCTTTTAGGCCCTAAGAAAAAAATGTCTACAAGTCAAAATCTTGGACATGACATCATTGAACTTTAAACAAGTATTTTTCTGCAGGTTTCCTGCTAATATAAATCCAACATGATCACAATGGATAGCACTGATCCCATTCAATATATTAGTAAAAAAAAGGGGGGGGAAGGGAGAGGAAAGAAAAAAAAAAAGGGGGGGGGGGGGGGGGAGGAAAAAAAGAAGGAACCCCATGACATCAGAATAAGTTTTAATGCTCTGTTACTAAAATCCTATGAATTTAGCTGTCACCCACAGAAGGAACTGGGCTGAGAGCCCAACTGATTATTACGATCCATAAAAGCATTCACTGTATAACTCGATATAACATAAATACTTGGCTTGCTTAACTACTATATATTATAGCACACTATAGTGCAGATAGTGTATATAGTAGTGTATATATACTACAGTATGTTCTCTGTGAAGTTTTTTATTGAGAAAAATACTAGAGAAAGCTGAAACTGGAGCTGGGCAGGATTTTGTCACTAAATCTTTAAAACAGTCATAAAGAATTTTGCAGACAATAAATTGCACATCTGCATGTCCCATATATTTACAGCATAATAAGTAGTATAAACAAATACAAATTTACAAATCTATCAGCACAAAATACTTAATATGGTCTTAAATAGGCATCAAAACTTGATGCTTAAGTTACAACTCACATTTGCAGTTTAACAGGGCTTCAGGCTGTGTTAGCAACCACAGCAAAGAATGCAAGTTGTTTGCTAAACAGGAAAATGTGTTTAAATATACAGAATGTTAGAATTTATCTCCTAAGGTTATTATACATTACCTAGCTCAGCTTCTATGCTATTTTTGAAGCTAGACAGAAAAATGAATTCAAGAACTATATCCACTTCTGACTAGGCTTATTTTGTCTTAAAAACCAAAAACAACAACAAAAAAAAAAACCCACCAAAACCCCCCACAAACCCTCCACACAACTCTAACATGGGGCCCAAGGTATGAAGTCAAGGCATGACACTATTCCTGAATGTCCTTGATTTCAGCTCAGCACACCCAACTCTGGCATCAGCAGCTAGAAACACAGACAGCAATATTGGCATATTGTCAGTAATACAAAATAAGTAGGATGCAAACTACTACAGACTTCTCTATGGGTTACATAGATTTCCCAGAGTTTCTGCTTTCACTACAAGTGATATATTCAAAGTGATCAACATTGAATGTCCTAAGAAAATCAGGTGCCTTAAAATTAGGACAGGTATAAAACATTCTCAAATAGAAACTATAACATCCTACATTGTAATACACCATATTACAGTATCTCCTCCATTATAAAGCATCTATTTAAAAAGGGAATTAGTTTTGTGCTTCTTTCTTGAATGACAGAACAGATAACTTTTTGATAATATACTTGGGAGAGAAATTGAGAGTCATAAGCTTCCAAAAGAAAAAACTATTAGCTTTTTTTCTAGAGGATCAACACCACAGACGGTAACTCTAGGCCTTGTAATCTAAGACGATAGACGAAGAGAAACAGGTATTACCTGAGGGAGGCTATCTCGATAGGCACAACAGAATAATTTACAGATGCTTACTCTGCGATGTTACTCTCATAACAGAAAAATTCTATACATTCTAGCATAGTGCTAAAGTTTCTTAATTTTGTTAGACCTTGCCATTGAGAAAGAAATCTATGCTAAAGTAAGCTTTTTTGATTGGTTTTCTAGTTGGCTTAGAAACATTACTTATATCAGTTATTTACCTGCATGCTTCGGTGTGCAATATCAAATGAAAGCTGATTTCTAATTAAACCAGGAATCCATCAATCCTACTATTGTGCACTTTTTCTGCTGAAAATGAAACTTGAAAAATTTAAGTGCTTCATCTCAGTCTGGATACAGTGCTGATGCACTAAGTTTCCAAAAATACAAACATACAAAATAAATATACGCTTCAAGGTGCGCTGTGATTTTAATGGTTACCAAGCAACAGAGTGGGTACTGAACACCAATGCCTTACTCTTAGAGACACATGCGAGAGGAAAGTATCATGTGATATTCCACTTTTTGAGCTCAAAGACAGATGGATCCACATCCCCTAGATATTAGTCCTACCTAATTACAGGCAGGTATTTAGTGGAATGAACAGTAATTATGAACACTAATATCCCATAATTTCTCTCCCCAACTACAGATCCAAACAAATATACAACAACGTATAAGATGTTGAAGTCTATATGCAAACAAGAAAACACCCTGGAAGAAAGGCATAAGACACAAGCTAAAAACACTATGGATGAGTGCAGCAAGATTAAATGGAGAAAAAAAACGCAGAAATTATAGAGAACACATACCAAATAGTATTGCTTTGCATGCTTTTTTAATTAAAGCTTTCTCTACTCTTCAGAGATGTATTTGAAAATATAAGGGAAGATTTTTTGATTAACACATGTAATTCCTATGGCTTATGGAAGAAAAAAAAACCAGAATGGATTCAGCAGCTCAAAGAATTGGAATGAACTATTGCTGACTATGTACTCCCTCCAAACACCAAATATGTGAGTGGAAACAATTTTTTAAAGTCTATTTCCTAATAGTAATAATACCTACTACTGTACCTTAATCTCAAAACAGGATTATTTATTACAAAAAGCCATGAAAGTCTGAGTGTGGAGCACTGGATCAAGATCTTTCAAATATTGTATTATGTTAATCAAAAGACCTCGAAGGGATGAAACCCCTCATTCTTCCCATGGACCCTCAGCCCTCATTTCTAATAATGGAATTAGCTGCAATTCTGACATGTGCATGTCAAAACACATACTTGAAGATACTTGAACTTCTAAATTGCAGGTAACTATGACTTGAAACATTTTTATACATAGGTAACTTGCAAATACAATTAATACTGATTCTATGTCTTGTAGACATCATGTACAAGACTTAGTAAAGCAGTTAAAGTGCCTTCTCCTGCTCAGTTAATAATGACAGATTAAGTTTACTTGAAAAAGAAAACCAACCCATAATGGAACCATTTTAACTTTTAGTCTTAGGATAAAGTTCCAGTCGTCATCCATGGCAAGTGAACTGAACAGAAATCACCCCGGACGTGGCAAGCACTTAAATAGTATGCAGCAGACTGCCATGGCAGTCCAAGTCCATTATCCTCCTCACATCACAGATGTCAACACGGTTGTTCTACTGCATATGCTCAGATGCCTTGGCCCAGCAGTCTCCTGTTAACAAGGCTGTTGACTATGGCATTACCGCTGCCTCAAGGATCTTTTTAAAGCTAACAGCAGGATAGCTTTCAGAACAAAACCAGTAAATCCAAGGTGGTAAGGGGGATGCTTTCCAGCCTAGGCAAGAGTAATGTCTGAGTAAGGAAAAAGAGAAGGTGGAAGTGACCCAATCATGAGAGAAAGCACATAACACTTCCAAGGAGGTTCTTCTCCAAGTGGAAGTATGCAGTGTCTGATTAGCAAGGGGACATCGATTTGTTAAAATGAGATCTTCACAGTGTACATAAGACTGTGTGGTATTAACACACATAGCTTTGCTTTTAAAAACAGTTTATATTATAGGTGTTTAATAAATGTTTGTTTTCTTAGCTCACTTAAAACCAGAAATAAAAAAAATTTACTGAGTCTAGTTAGAATAAAAGTTATGAGCTGGTAGAAATAAGTACTGTATTCAGAGTCTCAATGGCTTCATAAAATGTATCCTTGCAGATAAGACATCCGAGATGTGTACATGCAGTTGCCACTGAACCATGTAAATGTGGATTTTAACAGCATGACTAGAAGAACAAGATGCACAACCTTTTTCAACAATTAGCTCTTGCTTAAGAGCACTATTAAGATCAAAGAATAAAGTCTGGGCATCAAACGTTACTCATTTTTTCAGCTATATTATGTTGCTTGTATACATACGTTATAATTTAAAAATAATATCCTACAACAAATTCACAGTTAATTAAACCTCAGACTAGCATATAGCAATCAGGTTCATGGCTCAGGATTAGAAAAAATACTTAGAACACAGTTGAAAAGGTCCTTCAGTCTGTTATATGGATGAAAAGCCAGTCAAACTACAGTCTTAATTCTATGTGACTGATGTCATGCCCAGTAATTTTGCAGAAGTTATCCTGAAAACTGCTTCTCCTGGACATCTGTTAACTGATTTTCACTATCTTGGGAGAAAAATGCATCATGCATTCTCCAGCCTTGTGCTGGACATTACAACCAAAGCAGTTTAGAGATACCTCGCTCATTAAAAAAGGCCTTATTTCCAGTGAGAGAAACACAACAACAAACTTCATTTTCCTGTGTGTAAAACACCTATTTGAAAGCTAGGATTGCTTTACTCAATGGCCAGTAACTGTGGAGTTCTGCTCCACAACGAGGAAACAGAATCATAGAAACTGGATGCCTATAGTAAAATATGACAAGAACAAAATAAACTAGTTGAAAACACAGGAACTTTCTGAACTCTGTAACTTTTCAAAAACTGGATCATTTAAATCCCTACAATACTTATGAGTATTTTAAACTATATATCAGATATATAGGTATATGGACAACAAAATCTTTATAATCATTCATAATAAAGATGCTTGACACCCTGTAATCTATTAAGTCAGAAAGGAATCAACTTTCTCCAAGTAATTTGTGCTTGCAGATGTATAGAATATACCTAAATAGAAAGAAAAGGCTACTTTGAAAATAATCCTTAAAAGTACTTTTCTTGCTTTGATGTGGATTATTTACATTGTAAGAACACATATTAGACTCTTCATTGTTTCAGTTTTTCATAGACAATCCTGAAAGAATCTCCATAAAATTTGAAATTAATTCTGTAGAACACCACAGAAAATAACACTGACACATTTGTACTGATTGCAAAGGGAACTTGTATCATTATTGTGAACTCCAGCTGTCTCCTCCCGTACCCCAACTGCTCCTTGGAAAGGTAACTGCTACTGTGTATGGGAATGCTTTGAATAACCTTTAAAGCAGTACTTGCTCTGTATTTCTGTTCATGAATACAGCCCTTAAATAATATTCTGGAAATCTCACCATCATGCTATTGACTCAGGTTAGCGTTAAACGGGGATGGACCTAGCCCTGAGACACTTACCACAGCATTACAGTGACTGTGTTGGTTTATCATAGGCTACATGGGTGCACAACCCCAGTGCAAAGCTAAGAATGAGCCATTTAGAGTAAGTGGTGACCCACTGCCCTTATTAATCACTCTCTTTTACAGAACTGATCCTACTGCCCTTTAATTCAGTAGTATAAGATGGGACTCTGAAGGAAAGAAGATTACATTCAACCAATGTTTTTCCTTTTATAAGAAGAGAACTGGAGAGAGCTTAGAATCATAGAATCATAGAATTGTTAAGGTTGGAAAAGACCCTTAAGATCATCAAGTCCAACCGTTAACCTACCACTGCCAAGTCCACCACTAAACCATGTCCTCAAGCACCGCATCTACCCATCTGTTAAATACCTCCAGGGATGGGGACTCAACCACTTCCCTGGGCAGCCTCTTCCAATGCCTGACCGCTCTTTCAGTGAAGAAGTTTTTCCTAATATCCAACCTAAACTTCCCCTGGCGCAGCTTGAGGCCATTTCCTCTTGTCCTATCACTTGTTACTTGGGAGAAGAGACTGACCCCCACCTCTACAGCCTCCTTTCAGGTAGTTCAGCTTAGGAGTCACTAATACCGGTAAGTTGAAACTAGCAAACATACCTTCACCAGACAATTTGTGTGACCTGGAACAGACCCATTTACATAAATAATGTTATGTTTTGTGTTGACCCTCCACACCTAGGAGACAGGAAAAAAACAGACATTGAGCTCATTTTAGAGACTATTCCCAGTTTTACAAACAGTAGCCCAGCAAAGCACAAACCAATTAACTGGAGGTGGTAGTCTAGGGAAAAAGAATGTTCTGCACAGGCCTAAAGCTGCCACAAAATTCAGTCACATGCTACTCTGAGTGCACAGCTTTCTAGTGCAGGAGTCTATTAAACAGTTTTAAAGGGCTTGTGGATCAGGCTATATTTGGTAAGGCAGCCCTTTGTTCAGCATCACGCCAACCAAAGCTCCCAAGCCCCATTTCCCTCTAACAGCAAAAGCTGTGGAAAAACATCACAGGTGACAAATTAAAACAAATGCGCTCATGAAAATGTTACTGTGACCATTTGTTAATTTCTTAATTCTATGAGGTGCTCAACTGAACATGCACATTTTCTGTTACAGAACATTAGTTTTAGTTAGCAGAGAGCAGCAACGCACTTTTTTGCAAACTAGAGGCTAACATGCTTTTTGTGCAAACTGCAGAGGTTGCCTTCAGAGACAGACAATAGTAACTGTATAGCTGTAATAGCCTAGGAACTGCTGCAGCTATGTACACATCAGAATCTAGACAGAAACTATAATCCCCTTTTTGCACATGAAAGTGAAGGACCCTCATAAAATTAGGTCTTCAGACAATTCAGACTTGGGTTGGGTTTGAACAAGTGGAATAGGCATGAAAACATTAACTGAAGGTCACCAAAAGCCTGATTGTTTTCCCACTTCAAAGTCAGAGGTCAAGGGACACAGTGAAAAACACATCAGATGTGGAAGTATCGCCTGAAATCCCAATCCCCAGGTACTGCACAGATGCAAAGCGAGTTCAGATAACTTATTTGTAACCCGCAAGAAGACAGGAGCACACATCTGCTGCTCTTGTCTTTCCAGCTTGCTTACTTCAAGATGCACCTGTCTGGATTCTGACAGAAATGACAGACAGTTCACCACCACAAGGCTACATGGCTAAGTCCATTGCTTAGCAATGCATAAACACATTCTAGTACATTCAGAACTCACCTTTAATCCAAAAGATGTTCTATAGATGTTACCCATTTTACCAGGCATTTTCTTTCCACGATAAACTTTGGAAGCTTTCTAGATAAAAACAGGGACAAAAAAATCATGCAACTGCAAGAGGTACATCTACAAACTCAAGAAAAGCAGGAAAGAAAATATGCTGGTATTTCCAGTGTTGAAAATATCTAATAGTGAAAATATCTAATATTGATTAGCATTTTAAATACCTCCTGCTGGAGGTTAGGTATGTTATCTGAAATACTTGACCTCAATCATAAAATTGCTACAAATACTGGTGTATCAACAAAGGGATTCTAGCTTTGCTTAATACGTAATGTGTGTAGATTCAGAGCAAAATCTTCACTCATCCCATATTTTCACTTAGTGAAAAGCAAGAAAAGGTTTTTTTCTAAAACCCCTGTCAACACAAGACTCTCACCTACACCATGGACCACAGCAACTGGCAAACTTACCTAAACTACTTGTGGATGCTACCGCAGAACTCCAGAGCAGTCCTGCCCTGGAAGGCTGCCAAAATTAAGATATATTGTAGCTTCTCCCCTCTCCCTAATCCACGAGTTTTATACTGATGTAAACCAGATTTTTTTAAAGTATGTATTTTTGAAAACAGAATTTTTAATTACATTCCCTGATACTGCTTAGTTTCTGTATCCCATTTTTGTTTGGCTGGGTATAACCTGGAGAACAAAGCTGGAAAAGAAAAGGCAAGAGTAAGTGCAATAATTTTCAGTTACAGTATTATCCAGGGATTTTTCTCAGTCTCCTGCACCACTTCTATTCATTAATGATGTTTATTTTTTTTCAACTCATGTGAAAATCATGGTTTCAGGAAATCAACTGCAATAAAGTGCTAGGGACATGATTCTGTACTAAACTATGCAGGATTACTAAAAACTGAGGTGGTCAACACTAGACTGGAAAATAAAAATCAAGGCATTGTTTTTCACTATTTCCCATTCTATGTACTTTGTGAAATTACATGCAGTGTTACTGCTTAGGAAATTCTAACTTAAAGAAAAATAGAGGGGTTATTTTGTAATGACAAATACCATCTGCTAAAACAAAGTGTTGTATGTTCAAATATTTATGTTCTTCAGTCTTCAGAGAAAACAGTGCCAGGTGTAGAATTAATTTTCCAGTTGAAATGAAGGATTATAAATCAGTACTGTATGCTTTTACAGTCTCAATTACTCTAACTTTGTTGCCCGATGCCTTTTTGCTTTTACTATTTTCTTAAGCATTATTAATTCTTTTTTAATGTTTATTTTAATTTCTCCAAGAAAACTACAGAAAATTCAGGTTCAGTACTGTGACTCAGTTGGTCTTAATTCTGTATAACGAACCTCATTTGCAAAAATCCCTCTTAGTTCAGCCTAAATGTTGTGCAGCCTTTATAGGGACAAAGTTTTAAATGCATCCGTTCCAAAGAGCCTTTAAAATAATATCTTTTTATAGTTTGAAACTTAAAAATATTACTGTTTACTCTCCTTAAAAATGCTAAGCAGCCGACAAACTATTTTGGGAATGAAAGAGTTCCTACAGCAGCTACACATGCCAGGCAAGGCAATAAAAGCAACTAGGGTTCCAGAGAATAGTACAATATCTGCAGTACAAAACAATGAGTAAATCCTTTCCAACCTATAAATGCTGTGATAAAAGATTCTTAGGACTCTCTTTGAAGCATTAATGCTCTTTCTCTCAGCTATATTAAAAAATACCACAATTTGCTCAGTTAAAATGTGTTTGCTCACTTACTAGCAATAGAGAATATTAATAAATTGAGGCATAAGAGAAGAGCTATCCGCATTGCTCATTATACAGGTTTCCAAACTTCCTTTGAAACAGCTGGGATTTTCTGCTACCACAGAGTAGATGGTAACAGCTAGCTATTGTGAAATTGTTCATTTTTAGTAAGCAGTTCTAAAAATACTGAAGAATGTTTACATCAGGAAATAAGAAGAAACAAGAATCCTCACATTGGTAGATATTGCTCCAGGACGTCTGTGAGTTTTTGTCTGGCCGTGGCTAGCAGGCTGGCCTTTAAATCCCCACCTTTTCATGACACCTTGAAATCCTTTACCAATTCTGAAAAGAAAAATAAACAAACCAACCTGGGTTAGTCAGACTTAAGGTTTTTAGCAATAAACAATAATTTCAGTCAGGCTCATGATCTTTTCACCTTTAGCAAAGCTCAACAGAGAAAAAAAAAATAAATCTATTTTTTTAAATCTGTATTTTATATCATCAACATATTCTAGGGCAATACTTAAATGTTGCTTTACAGAATAAGAAGCACTAGAAGAGAGTCAAATAGGCAAAAAGACTAACATAAAATGTTCCTTGCTGTGATGGTCCTCAGTACATGGTACCGTAATGAAGCTTTCACCAAGTGGACACTAGATCAAAAAAACCCAAACAACTGAATAAAAACCAACTGTATAATAACACATACCAAAACTTAATGATAGGCCCTAAGCATCAAGCGAGGGAAGAGATGGCTGCTTAGACTAGCATAAAAATAAGCTGAGGAACAGTTCTTTTCCAAACTACAACAGACTCATCTCTTGAAAACAGTTTGATGTGTAGTAAAAACATTTAACTCTCTTGATCTGTACTCATCTGACAAATAAGGTCTAAACCAGAATAACAAATAAAACATACCATCAGTGTCCAAGCTTTAATTTTTGAGGCACATGATAGTATTACCGGCTTTGGAGGTCTCTGTTTACTGCAGGGACAGACTCAATAGGAAAAATTGCCTCACCACTGCACAAAAGTAAAGCCGATTAAACCAGCCGAAAGTAAACCAGCATTGTTGGTTTCTAAAAGGAAAAGTCTGTCCGCAGGGTTTATGGCTGCACTGATTATTTCATTAATATAACAGATGATCCTTTTCCTCCAATTTACAGCAATCTTTTCTCTACTAATGCACTTTGCAATGTCATGGTCCTATTAGTTCAAGTATTAGAACCTTCTGGCCAAACATACGAAAATAAAACCGGGTATGAGCATGCACACAGCACGTTGTATATATGGACTACATTTTGCCGACTCCCCTGATCAGAAAAGCACTACCATTAAAAACTAGAGAAAATATACAAATGCAGAAAACACCAACATTCACAAAAACTGGATTCTTTCCTCTTCTGCTTGAATAATTCTCCTCTGATTGCTGGCTAGTTGCCTAGAGCAAGTCAAACTACAGTCAAAACCAGCCACAAATGGAAAGACTCTCTAAAGCCACAGAACCATAAGAAAAAGACCTGTGCAACCACAGTATCCGTCTCTTGGTTTTCCCCTTTCCTGCTCAGAACCTAGCGGTCAATTCCAGTTAGATTTGGCACAGAAGACATGTAATTGTATGAAATCAAAATCATTGGTTAGAAAGTCCTGCACTTTTTTTTGCTCCTTTTCTACAACTAACTAACTAAGGAAATGCTAGAACATGATTCAAGTAGTGATCTGTTCCTTTGGCTTGCCAGCTGGCCAGTCCTGCAAGTGCTTGTCACCAGCAAGAGAGTCTTTCCAGGCCAGCAAACAGTGGTGCAACATGGGCATATGGAGAGGGTCAGGGCCACGAGAGGAAGCTGAAGGCACCTGCGGGAAGGGAGGACCAGGGTTACCTGGGATCAGGAACACAAGACAAATCTAAAGGATGCAAGGCCTTGTTACACCAGTTTCACATGAATCAGCTTATTTTAAAAGCTTGCAGTAATGAACAGCAAATAGTTGTAAAAAAACAGTTCGAAAAATACTCACACTTTAGGAGAGGCTCAAAATTTGTCTTTTTGCATGTCTGCAGATTGCTAGGGGACTGGTAACTTTGAAATACAGAGCAGAAACTAAGCTATAGGAAAACTCGTATCTGTTCTGCCAAAATGCTATTTTTTTTCTTTGAAACCATCCATTATTGGCCATGTTTTCCAAGTAGACTACTTCTGGCATCTCTAGCTGGAAGATGGAATTAGCAAACTCTCCAAAACCCACTGCAAGTGGGTTGCATAACAACAGCTGTGCAGTTACCAGAGCGAGCAGACGGGGGGCATGATGAATTCTTTAGCTGCAGAAATGTACTTGCAATTCAGGGAAAACCATACAACCATCAAAAGCTACCATTTCAAAAGACAACCATACTGTCAACTTCAATCAAGAAGCATAAATCACTGATGTCATGAAACTACTTCAATATTTCCTTCAGATTGTTCATTTTTAGACATGAATAATTTAGAATACTGTAAATTGTACTTTTTAATAAAATACAAAAATATAAGAAATACTTCATACTTGTAAGAGACACATTTTGAACAAAATGTTTACTTCAACAAATGCTGTAAGATATCTTCAAAAAGAAGCAAGATATCACAAGATAGAATTGCTAGTGCATAATGATTTATGCAATAGACTACACTTATCTACTACTTGGTCTTTCCAATTACACACATATTTTCCATGCACAAAGACTCAGACTTTACAATAGTGATGTCTTAGGAAGTTTACAGAAAGTGTGGCCAGGCTAAAAAAGAGCACTCTGGTAAACCTGAAAGTTCTCATGCATCTGTTGATCTAGAATATGAAAACAAATCTCCAACATCTGAAATATTCTGGCCAAAGTCAAGGAAAGATATCTCAATGCTGAAATTAGATTATTTCATAATGTATAATGCTTTACTATCTACCAAGGTTCTTTAATCATAGTAGTTCAATAATTTTTTTAGAATATTTTCATTTTTTATTTGTGAAAATCTGATTGAAGGTGTCTGAATTACCTACAAAACACACTTTATCTTATGACTTTTTGAACATTAATTTTCTATTCAACATGACTCAGTCACCATCATGATTGAAAATAAAACCAAGTTTTTATTAATTAAATAAGAAGAAGCTATAGTTTTATTTAATTTTGGAGTTCTGGATTTTTTTTTAAGAGAACAAACAATGTATAGTGTTTTTTAAACACATCAAGATGAAAAAAACAATTACACAGTGTAATTCCTAGACTCATGCTCTATCTGAAATAAAGCTGGAACCAGAATAAAAACTACAGGATTATGTAAGTCAAACATAAAGTTTAAAATAAGGTAAGGAACTACTAACATCTGTTTAAATCAAATGTAGAAAGGAGGACTGTTCAACTAGGCACTTAGTAGCTCAGCCAATATACCTCAATCATTCTAGAAGAATAGTGTTTTTCCAACCTAAGTCCACCTTGATGTGACTGTCATCTGTTCTCAGACAAGTGGTGGATTTCTCTACTATATGCAAAAAATAAATATTATGAATAAATTTTCCATGACTCAAAATTTATCTTTATTTCTAATGCAAAGATTTTACATTCCTCCAATGGTATGAAATGCAAAGAGCTTTTGAAACTAATATTAATCTTGTATAAACAAGGAAGAGAACTTAAGATGTATGCTGTTCAAGAAACACTATGTAAAATCAGAGGATTTATAGAATTTACTTTTCTTAAACTTTTTTAATTCTGCCAAAAAATTAACAAATATTTATAAGAATATACTCTTGTTGACTTCTGAAAAGATGCCAGGTGTCAGCTATTAGTATCACTTATTAATTTCAAATTGTCTAATTGCCCTCTTTGCCCTTCTTAAAAATTACTAGGTGCGAATGCATTCAGCAAGTATCGCCAATAAAATACAAGAAAAATAATTATTGAAACTAAACCTAAAACAGTATTTTGCAAAAGTGAGTGAAACAGAAAAATCCCCCGAAAGAATACTGGATCTTTTATTACTTAAAAAGTCTCGTGAATTCGTTTCCAACAAATACTTCATAACATTAAATTAGTGTGAGCTAGCCAAATCAAAAGATTAAAACATATAGTTATCACATATGGAATACATACTATTTTATGTATACTATATATTTACATACTATTTTTTGTATACTATATACACTATTCTATGTAATTTCACATTAGCCAACATATGCATAAAAGATGCCAGCCAAACATGTACCTCTCCTGCAGTTACTTTTCTTATGATGATCTGCATCACAATTTCATTTGAGAATGCATCAGAAGAATCCCTGCTTTCCCCCCCAAAAGTCCTAACTACTGACATCCTGCTACATCTTGTTCATTAAAATCTGTGAAATCTTTAAAAAGAAACACAATACAATTCTAATTTAGAACAAACGCAAACATGCATAAGAAGAGGTACAACTCCAAAATCTCTTATAGGCATAGTACCGACAACTTCAGATATTTTCAAAAAACATTAACGTTTGTCAAAGTGGGATCTTAATCCAGAACCATATATTAAACAAACAGAATTAATATCTAGATTCCACTCTGAAAGAATCAAGTTATGTGTGCAGCATCTGAGATACGATAATCAAGAACCTACACTGAAGTAGAACGTTTGTCATACTACTTTCACTGTTGTGACTCCTGCTAAGACATCTTCTACCTGCTGTCTTGGCCTGAATTGAGGACTATATATTTTTATTCTGACAACAGTAACATTAAACACCATATCTGAACAAAAAACCATGCATGAGACCTATCTTTATTAGACCTGATATGTATAATGCCACTGTTCTTTAATACATGGAATTTAGTCATTTACTTCGCTTCACTGAAGCATGATTAACTGAGTCCCAGAAAGGAATCACAGGCAGCAATGATGATAGGCAAAACTAAGACACACAAATGTTAAATGAAAGGAAAATTATCTTTCTGTAGAATTAAAACCAAGAGTTTAATTACACACAGTTTTCTAGTCTCACCTGCAGGAAAGCAGCTGTTCAGGTCAACCACCTAATTTTGTACAAAACCTCATTTTCCAGGTTTGATACGAGGAAAACGCTAGTACGTAATGAGCCAATTTTCATTTAGAAAGCTACTGGAATAAAGCACTCTAATTAAGCAACAATTTAGTTTGCTGCTAATTCAAAAGACAATTATTTAGATACTGTAGAGGAAAAGGATTCCAACTACTTAGTCAAATAATTTCAGACAATTGTAGAGCATACTTTCAGGCTCAGATTACAGTTAACCTAGCAAAGCTTAAATAAACCACTAAACACACCAGAATCACCACTTAATTCTGACACATTTCAAACAAAACTACTGTTAGCTTTTTCCTTGGAGCGGCGAAATTTCTGATGTTCCAAAGGTTTCCTGAAACATTCATGAAACAGGTCGTGAAATGGCTGAAAAAGGAGGTATAATACAACTCCATCAACATACAGCATTGGGCAACCACTGTAAGGCATGGTCCCACCTCTCCCCATCCCCACGTCTTGGTCATCTTTGTACTAGTGCAGAAGCTCACTCAGCTGATCAGCAAGCTGGGGCATGCAACTGATCCAGCTGAAAACTAACCCAGTAAAGAATACAGATATCTCACACTGATCTTTTCCTCCATGCAACTCAGGACACCAGTACTAGCAATAGAAGGTTGACAGGAGCTCTGTGGGAGTGAGCACCACCTCCCCTTTGGGCAGCAGCCTCTACTACACCAGCTTACAGAGGTCACAGAAGTGCAGCCTGCGAGAGAAGCGTTTCTGGATGGTGCGACGTATTTTAGCCCAAAGCATATTAGGACTAAAACAAACCATCAGGCCACAGGATTTCTGAAGTTCACTGCTGTCCCAAAAAGGGCACTAAGCCTTTACACATTCCTGAAACATACCTCTGAAACACCAAGGAAAAGTCTTGTCATTAAAGACAGCCATAAAACTTAAGGATTGAGCTTTTAAATTGCTGAAAATAAGTACTAAGGAAAAAATTCAGCACTAAAGAAGATTGACAGCATGCAGACGCACTACCTACTGTCAGTGCTCTAAAATCTACTAATACTGTGCTGAACAAATTATGAGACTTCAAATAAAAACAAATTGCATACATCTTTAACTGAACCTTCTCATTTCTGTGAAAGTGTTTTTCTTCACAGGGGTATAAATCAATCAAGACATTTCAAAAGACTTCGACAAAAACATTTGCAAGGAAAGTTTAAAAGCAGACAGTCATAAAAATCCACCCTACACTGGTAACCAAATCAAGATGCTAACCAAGACTTCTGAAATGTAGTGCAAGTAGTTTATTCAAGCTATGATAACTAAGAAAAGCTTGCTCATTTTTAAGGAGCATATTTTACATTTATGTCTTGGCAGAAGGAAGCATACAAAAGGATATCTTGCTCATCTGAATCATTAAGAGTTGGTAAAAAATTAAAATAGCCTTTTTGTTCCACTATATTATCTGCTCATTGAGGTGACATTAGTTTTCTTTCTTTCCTTTTTAAAGGAATAATTAGAATTAATCATGCTATTAACAACAGCACTGCTATTTTCATCTATATGATTTCAAACACTGCACACTTCAGAGTTTCCTCCAGTAAAACAAAATTACTGACAATCTTAAAAATGTGAAGTACGTGTTCATGTAAAAATATTTCTAAAAACTTTACCAGTGGTGATAGCAAGTTTTTAGGAATTACTGTCTTTTAAGTCCATAATGGTTTGAATCAGGAAGACAGAAGCTGTGGGAGGAAGGAGAGGAAGTCAAACTGTGCTCCCTACTGTAACCGAGCATTATATCCTCAAGCACCTTTTCAAAATGCCCCTATAGCTTAGGATCTTTCAAGTGCCTACATCAGTTCTGAAAATGGGACTTTAGAGAGTAGTGTACAGAGGCTCCTTTCAGCCTGTGGACCAAACCTCCCCAGGCTCCTTCTCTGTTCAGCAGGGAGAAGCTGGCTCGTCTGGAGGGGGGTTCAGAACACAAGGCTGCCATGAAGTACGTTCTCATTTTTCCCTCACAGCGCAGCCCACATGATATAGCTCAATGCTATAATCATTCCCAAGATAACTTTTTGCCCTTCACTGAAGCATTTCTTGGTTATTTTTGTGACATTGTGAAATCTGTACTTATGGGTGCAGTAACTAAGGGTGATGGGTACAGTATTCTGAAAAATAATGAAAAACCAAACCCTACCCAAGTATGAGACTAAGCAACACTGGATGAAATTGCATGGAATAAAGTAAAAGACCCAAAGAAAAACTGAAATGTAGTAAAATAATTTAATCCTTGTCCAAGAATTAAGGGATGTGATAAATGCAGCATTCCAGAAAAGTGGAAATTAAGAAGAAAGAAACATTAAAAGTAGACATCAGAATGCAAGTAAGTCACAGAAAAATGTTAAAACCCCCCCGGATATAAAAAGACTAGAATGATTAGAGAATCATATTGACAGAAAACCCATAATAAAAAAAAAAATCTGATCTTTCTCTTTAGCTCAAGATTTTTTTCTTCACCTGTATAGTAGGATTACATGTAATATGCTACCAAAATCAGCAGTACAAACAAAAAGCTAATTTCTGAAACGGGATCATACAAATATCTGGAGAAAACAGATTAGAAATACTGAATTACAAGATAGGATGGATTCACTGAACACGACCAAGAACCCAGTCTATTTTTAGCTTGCTAGTATTTTCAAACATATATAGCAAGATACAAATCAATACCCTGTGGCTGCTTACCAGTATCTTTTACACTGCCAAAAAACCCCTTTCCTAGTTCTTGAACTAATTCTAGAAAAACAAAGCTTTTCTGCATTAAGAAAGCGTGACAATCTACATGGAATGACTGTATTCCTAATGACACTGTGCTTTGCAAGTAAGCTATTGTCTCTTATAGGCTATTCCCTGAATGCAATTCAGAAGCAGAATGAATAATATACCAGATCTAAGTACTACATAAAGAAGCTTGACAATAGAAAAATACTAATTCCAGTCAACTCCTCGACCTCCTTTTGTAAATAGGGTGCCCTCAAAGGTGTAGTCAGGTGTAGCTATATTAGAACTGACTACTCGGCTGTACTGATACAGTCGGTTTCCCCATATATACAAAGCCCTGTGAATAATGTTAGACATTTATAAGTATTACACATATGTGAGACAATTACAATGGATGATATTTCAACAAGGCCAGTTGGGTATTATCTCCATTACACAAAAAATAGAACATCAAATAGAAAACATTATCTTTGTATCACAACACAACAAAAATACACTTCACTGAAATACAGAGATAGTTCTCAGTTCTCTTGGGCAATGGAAATCACGGACGTAATAGAAGAGGCATGACTAGTCTTTGCCGCAAGATGCCAGTTTTTCTTTTGACACCCTTTACCACTTGAGCTCTAATTTGGCATTTGCAGCAGTCTGAGAGGAAATCGTTCCTCCCACGTTAAAGTAAAAGATCATTAGCCATTGCTGGCAAGGAGATGAGCTGGAATATGAGAGAAAACAAGAAAGGGAATTTGACAGCTCTGTTGTCCTGCTAAAGGTATTCAATATCTTTTTGCCTTTCTTTCGGTCCACATGATACATCTCTTTTTGCATCTCTTCACCAAATCAAAATTAAGCCGTCTTTCTGGGAATTGATGCCTTTCAGCATTTATTCCCCACTTCGACATACCACAGATGCTGCATTATAGACCTCTTCGCCCATGCTAAGCTTGAGCACCTCTTTCTCAAGCTCTTTGTCAAGCCCTTCCATGCTAATCATGTATGTGCAACAGACAACACATGCAGAACCATAGCCCTAATAGTATTATTTCCCTACCATGTTCAAAATCAGAAATAAGCCTCAGCAAAGAAAAACAATTTGACATTTTTTACCCAATGGCTGAATGGACTTCTATTTTCTGCTGCTACCCTTGCAATTGTATTTCAGCTTTTGTGAGCCATGAGTTCAAGCCAAAGTAGAGGGAGAAAAAAAAAAATTCAACCAGTCTATTTGAAAGATGAACTGTACGTATTAAATCATTAGGAACCTACGTTTTTGCAGTAACATCCACGAACTGCCCTGGGCGGAAGTGAGCAGCATACAGAGGAGTACCTTCAAAAGAAGAGGAGAGATCATTTTCAACAAAGTGCTGAAATCCTCAAACCCCTCTCCAATCACTACCATCCAGGGTAGATTACAGTCACAGGAAAGGAAATAAAACTTTGTTTTTATTCACATATCATTTGTTCTTCTTTATAAACCTCACTAACTAGAATAGATGCTTTGTAGTTATACTACTTAAGCACATTTCTCAGTTCCTAGCCCGATTTCAGATGAGTAGGAAGGAAGAGTTGGGGCTTTACTCAGATATGTTGCACTTCAGACACCGAAAGAGACCAAGCCCAAAATGCTTAATTAGTTAAGACTCACAATAAACAAACTTTGCAAGAAAACAGAACACGCTCCACTTATAACTACTACCGCTTCACAAGGTGGAGGCTTTTTCTAAAAAAACAGACGCCAAAACACTTCCTATAAAAAATGGGGTTAAGAATAAAAAAAAAAAAAAGTTTTGCAATGCTTCCTCTTTGTTAAGACACAGTGTTTCCAAACTAAAAACTGTGGCAGAAGTACAGCTTCATCCACTGAGGAATTACCTATACACTAGCCTTTAGTAGAAGCAGTGCTACTGTCGGTCAGTGACATCACTTACCTGACTGCAATTACACTCATTCCCCTAAGTGCTTGTAGTATGGAAGTTTTAATTTTAATTAAAGATTTATTTTGTCTTCAGCATTTTTTTTTTCATCCAAGTGCAATACTCTTTTATTAGCAGTTTTTAAAAAAAAAACAGAATTGATAACTTAGTTCATTATAAATGAACTTTAATCTCAAGATCCGTGCAGCTGCATCTTTAACAGAATTTCCAGCCTGTTTTAAGTCAATTAAAAAAAAATGAAATTTTAATTGCTTCATGTCCACACCCATTTTCATGCTGTTTTCAAATCTGTATGAATGCAAATTGAAATGATGTAAACCTCTCCGAAGTCTCAAGCATAAAAATCCTCATATTATTTCATGCTATATTTATATGATCCATACACACCTGGGATAAGATGCCTGTCTACTGACAGAAAATCATGTACATGAAGGATGTTATGTACAAAATACACACACTGCAAAAATCAGTTATTGAAAACTTGCAATTCTGCTTTATCTCAAGCTTTTGCTTCCATTTATCAGTCCAGACTTCCTCTTCATGTCAGATTTGACTTTTATCAGTTACCACACTGTCTTAAAAGGTCTTGCAAACACCTTCTCCAATGGCAAATAAAGATGTAATACATTAGAATTTCTCACCCTACATAAATACCTGTAACTGTCAAAAAGCACAAAATAAAAGCGACCTACATACACTAGCTAATAAAACCTTAAAAACATAAAACACTTCATTAAATCTCCAAACTTCTAATACAGATTTGTAGTGAGAAAGTTGATTATAATGTGTTTTAATGTGTTTTACTTTGCAAGCTGCCAGAAAAAACACCATATATGACAGCCATCAGTCCTACTTCTGAATGCAGCAAGAAACAAACCTCAAACTGCTATTTTAGGCTCCTGAGAAACTTTACCACAAAACTCTCGGTGCCCCTGTCATAAGGATAATCAGAGAACTTCCTGTAAATGCATTTATATTTATTCCCAACAAGTGAGTCAAGGTTACATTTATTTCTTAACTCAATGTTCATATTAGCTAGTTTGGATCAGACTTATTTTCTAATCAATGAAAACATAATATCCAGGAAAAAGGAAAAATCCTACTTCTCATCACCTAGAAAGTAAAGACCATTTTCTAGTTTTCTCTAAGAAAAAAGTTTATGCTCAATGACAAAGAAATAAGAACTCAGCAATTTCTATACAAAACAAAAATGAAATATGCGTCGTAACCTGGTTTAGGTCTACAAGCAGCAGATGTTAAATGATTACACAGATAATATTCAGTAGCTCAAAAAGATTACCTGGTTTAATTATGGCATCATCTGTTACGTTAAATGTTGTAACTTTCTGTTTCCGTGGTACTCCAGCTTCTTTAAAAATTTCCATTGCAGACTCTGATTTCTGTAACAAAGAGCAGCCATAAAAAAAGGAGTGATCTTAAAATACCCAAGGATCAATCTAGCACAGCAAGTGATTACAGACTGTCAACACCACTCAGAAAAACAGATATACCATACTACACTTTTATCTTGAGACTAGCATTTTAACTCTATATAAAATTAATTTAAAACTCCTGTGTCTGCATTTTATTTTCCGTCAACTACTTACCCTACAGCTACATCGTATTAACAAGAGATACATGAAGATTTTCAAGATCAGAAAAGGGAAACCGATCATTTAGAATGTACATAAAATATATTACTGCTTTTTCATGGCTTTCATGAGTTTTGTAGTAATTTAAAAGCATTTTCTCTTTTTCAAAGCTTCTAATGACTTAGTTCCACACCACCATAAATATAATTTATTTGATTTAACTAACAAAACCATAGAAAAAAAGCCTGATCTTGCAGAGACTTCTTTTCCCTCAGAAGAGAATCTAGAGTCTCTGGACAAAAAAGAAAAATGAACAACAAGTTTATGATGATTCATGTATTTTTAAGATATACCAAATACACTCAGTGTCAAACCACTACTGGCTTACCAAAGAAGGGCTCTTCTTTTTAGAGGAGTCTGACAAAGTTAAAAAGTACTTAAAATTGTTCTCAGCTGTTTTAAACAAGACAACTCACAGAATGGCTGACCACTGAGATGATACCAAGCAATGGAAAACAGTGATGCAGGAAAACTGTGGCCATACGAAAAAAGCAATGCAGCTGATTTTTCTTCAAATGAATTCTCCTAGAAAGCAATTTAAGCATCTGACAATACTGTCACACTTGGATAGTCACATCTCTGAGGTTCACTTCTCAAAAGCTCTGCACAGTGCTCTCTCTCTCAAAAACAATTTTGTGCACTTTAAGACAAAATAATGTAAATAACTTTTAAATTGTTACTTAGTTTATTTTAAAAATCTGCATGTTGCCCTTCCTTTTGTTTTTAAAATTCTGTTAAAAAGAAGTGTCAGGAGAACAGAGGAAGTTTTGTGAAGAATGAAGGAGCAAGATGATGAGGAACTCAGACACAAACCAGAAATTTTAACTTTATGAATCTGTCCTTATTTGAGGAGAAAGTCTGGATACAGAGACTTTGAGAGTTATAAGGTTTTTTTTGAGTGATTTGTTCACTTGAGTTCACAGTATAAAACACTTCAAATACCTTTTTTAAAAAAAAAAAAAAAAAGAAGTCATCAACTAAATACAAAATCTCCCCTAAGACCACAAAAATTTGAGGCATCAATGGAGGACAACTGTATTAAACTGTAGTACCATATGTAAGAATTAAAAAGAAAGAAATCCTCTTTCTACTAAATGCCTGCATATCAATCCTTTAGTTCTACGGTTATGTAAAACTGCTGCCTTGGCTGACTGCACGGGGAGCTCTGTGCTCAGCATGGGTGCCTGGAAAGAGCTACCACAACTGAAGAAAAGCATAGTGAAGTCAAAGGGTAAAAATCGCTTACATCTCAAGAGTCCTACCTACTATAGCCTTGCACTGTTCTATTTCAACAAGATTTCTTCAGTCAAGTCAGAGAGATGTAATTCTACAAACAAAACATTGCAGTCTTTACAAAGCCTTCCTAAAAAGCAATACCGAAGAGAAGAACATTCAGTGAATTCTCAGATGTTCTTATTTTTAAAAAGAACCGCAATATTTTCCAGTATTATAGGAAAATGATCGATATGCCCTCACTTAAAGGAAGCATATAAAATATTTTTGACAAAAAATTGACAGAATTGCACTTTTGAGAATAACTTTGCATCAAAAATAATGAAAAATCTGTTCACTTGTAATAGACTGACATACATCAGGCTAAAAAGGAAAAAAAATCTTGCTAAAAAATGCAATACCCCTTTCATCATTTTTTAAGCAATCTGACACTCAAAAGAAAAACATGAAACTCTTTGTTAGTAAAAATCTAATGATTCCCTCAGTAATAAGTTCATTAAAAATCAGTAGCTGTGAGGAATCTGAGGAAGATAGATGTTCCTATGAGGAATTAACAGAAGCTAAATGGCTTATGCTAATACAATACAGTATCATTCAGCTTTCTTTTAATTCTCACTTTCAGACACTTCAGAGAGAAAAGAAGCACATAAAAAGACTGATAAACATAAGAGAGCAATGATTCCAACCTGCAGTTAAACCACAGAAAGACATCATTTGTTAGTACCTTAACAAGTAAAACTGTTCAGAATCGGCACGTCAAATTCTTTCTTAGAAATTATCTAGTTTATACAATGATGATGATAACAACAACAACAATAATAATACAGAGCTCAGTCTCAGGCCAGGTACTCACCACAGATTGGTCTAAAGATATTTAATTAATTTCTTTATTAAAATGAGTCTAAGTTCAATCAAATTAATAGCAGCTAACTTGGAAAAAGTTATGTCCAAGAGAGTCTTTCACATAACTCAAACTACTAAAAAATCCTTAAGTTGACTTTTTAGGTCGTTCGGCTTTGAAGAAATTTTTAGTTCACAAGAGATGTTTAAATAGAAAATTTCTATATACCTGCTTGCTTCCTGCACATTTTCACTCTGACAAAATATTGAATCACCGATAACATCATTTTTATGAGCAGATCAACTGTAAGGAGTCTAATGTGCATTATACAACTTGAAAATTATTATTCACATGATTCTTGCATGTCTTAAACCAAGGTAACAGGAAAGAAAAAACACAACTGTAATTTCTCCAGGAAAAATGTCACACCTGGAAAGTGGAAATGGACTAAAGGGACAGGACAGGCACCCGAGAAGTACAAGCAATGATGGTGAAACATGGCATAAACCCACTGAATAAAAGAAAGGTACCCTAAAATATAAGCCTGTTCAAAATCAGTAGAATATGCTATAAACGCCAACAGATTTATCAAATGAAAAAAGCTCCTTCTTACCTCACCTCCACTAAAGCAAAAACAAGTACACGGATTAATTTTGAGGCTCTGGGACAACCTTCTGTTTGAAAAAGGGAAATATATGTCCTCAAAAAGCCACAATCACCAACTGAGATAATCTGCTTAGTAATCTCTGGTCTTATTTTTTTTTTACTTGCTAAATCAAACAAATGAGTGTCAGGATGCTGCAGGAAGTGAAAAGTGATATTTTATAGAAATAATGGATCATAGAAACTGCAGTCCTTTGAGGGAAAGCTTTGTTCCTGCCTTGATCTAGAATTCAATTTTCCTCCTAAGGAATGACAGCTCTGCTAGACAACCTTAGACATTGAAGGTGGCTGGGAATTCCATTTCAGGCATTTGGGGTGTCTAAACAAGTGAGTGGTTTTGATATTGCTGTTGATGAGCTATAATCATGAAGCTACCTTCCTGAAAATTTAAGTCTTAAACTTATTCATCAGTAAAACTATATGCAAATTAAACAATCTCAACAGACCTGTGGAAAAATTACAACTAAAGCTAATAAAACAGTGCGGAAGAGTAAGATAGAGAACAAAGTCTTCTAAACAACCGATGAAGCTGGATAAGTTTACAACGGGCCATTAATGCGTGTATCTTGCAGTCCTGGATATTGCATCTCCACAGACATGGTAAACACACGTTTCTACATTGCTAATGGCCCTTCAGACCCTTTCAGCAGCATGAGACACTGCACATCAAAGCAACTTCCTAAACCCACAGCCTTCCTAGAGAATCAAGAGGCAAAACTTTCAAAAAGTTCTTCTTGCTATCCTTCTAACCAAGAATCGACACTAGCATTAGGAAATAAGCAAGGGTGGATGCGACAAAAGATCAGTTCCAAAGCATGCATGTCTGCCAATTAATCTTTTAGAGAAGTCTACCTGTGCTACTTTTGTACTGTAATCACAACAGAAACAACTATTCTAACAAAAACACCCGAAGTGGTTCACTTACAAAAAAAGGAGATGCATTTTTGCCTCCAACAAGTAGCTTAGATGTTTTTCCACCCGACTCTTCCTTTGAAATGTATCTTAAAACATGGCAATCTTGCACCTTAAGAAAAGAAAAATAGTGTTTATCTGAGTATAAGCAGATGTGTACTCTTTGAGACCATAGTAAGAGATTATCAAAACAATTGAAACAAAAATCAGTCTCTGTATCCATTTGTATCTACATAACAGGAGATACAGCCTACAAGTAGAGGAGTGTTACCTTTTTACCATAGACATTCTTTTTCCAATCAATTAAAGGCTTATCTTAGAAAAAAAATATTAGCAGAATGCAAACTATGTTTTCACAAATGCTCTAGAAATGGAACAAACTTTTATAGACATCTTTTGCCTGCAAGATGTGCAAAATCCCTACTGTACGCAGTGACAAAGCATACAGTAAGAGCCCACATTTTAGAGTCCTGCTCCTTTGCCGTGTAAATCCAATGCCCTTCACAGCCCTGGTTGATCATATGGCAGCAACGGGTCAGCGAAACAGCTTCATCACAGTATCTACCAGAGAATATGAGGAAGCAGCTTCAGGGCTACAAAGGCTTAGCAACCAAGGTGAAACTGATCCCAGAGTGCCTGCAGGTGGGGGGGGCGGGGAAAGTGAAGTGGGGTAGTTAACCCCAGCTTCATGTCGCCTCCCATCTCCCTTCACCTAAGTAATACTACACACAGTTCTGCAGCACTTGAATACCTGAGGCAGAAGGCGCACTGCTCCTGGGAAGTTTGGAATATAAACAGAGAAGAGGCATGGTGTATTATGCAGGGCTGAAAGAAATCTTTACTTTCGTTAGGGATTTCCAACTCTGTACAAGTTTCAGTTTTGCCTGAAACTTCTGGTTAACGATCTGAATACAGTATAGGCTATTAAATTCATTATGATTTATTTCACCTTAAGTAGTGTGACAGCATGTTTTTTCCCTGACTTGGTCCATATTGGCATCATTCCCAGTTTTACTGCAACAACACCAACTCTGATGGAATCTGTAGATCAAAACAGAACATGGATGAAACTCCACACTTAATATTTGAAAGAGCCCATCTCATAACCCACAAAGTCCCATTAACTCAGATCTTTCCTAAGGAGTTGAAGAAGGAGTGAAAACAGCGCTGACTCCCTGTGGATAGGCTGGGAGTAACCTGTTCATTCTTTTTAATCCCATTAGCCGTAAAGTTCTATTTGTTCCAGTTGTGTTTGATAGAACATGCAAAACAGTTTCCCATTAAGTTCAGAACAACCAATGCTTCAAAACCTTTTTTTTTTTTTTTTTTTTAGAAAATACAGTACCCATGTAGTTGGTTTCACTAGAGTCGAACTATTGAAAAATTTACTGTAGTAGGCTCCTCCCACCCCGACCTCTGTGTATTTTTGTCACTGTAACTGTACAGCAAAGGCACCCTGTCAAGTCTGGCTTCTGACAGTCTATGCCATGAAAAACAGAACACTTAAAATGAAGAATAAATGCTTTAAAGTTCAAAAAATGCTCTCTGTTCCAGTTTCCATTGTCATACTCGAGGACCTTGTCATGGATTTGCAGACTCTGTCGTTTGCTGTCAAATGATGTGACCCTTTTGAAGACTCAAAACCTGTATGTTGTGTTTTAGCCTGTAAGACTTTGGACATTAAGAAAAGGTTCTCCACTGAGAGGGTGGTCAGTCACTGGAACAGGCTCCTCAGGGAAGTGGTCATGGCACCAAGCCTGTCAGAGTTCAAGGAGCATCTGGATAATGCTCTTAGTCATATCGTTTCATTTTAGGTAGTCCTGTGAAGAGCAGAGAGTGGGACTCGATGACCCTTATGGGTCCCTTCCAACTTGAGATATTCTATGAATCACTGAATAGAAGTGGGATGTATTATATACTACAGGGTTTCTTCAGAGTCCAGCAATATTTACAAGAACATTTTCAAATTCACATGCTTTATATTCTAGGGAGTCTTTTTTTATTAATTTTTTGTTTATTATCTTGTCATTGTACAGCAGTGGGACTGGCCAAGTGCTGATCTGGACTAAAACCTAAGTTCTTGCAAGGTTCTTAACACCTTGTAATATTTTAAATGCTTTTTAGAGAACTAGTGTATTACATTTACTTATTTACTAGGAGATGTGTTGGATGACTGAGGTAAAATCAAAAAGGAAAATACTTTACAAGACAAAATCCTGATGTTACTGAATGCAACAAGACAACACCAATACTTTCAGCATGAGTTTGGTATTTCAGAAGAGAGACTTTCTCACCTGGTTTCCACTCGTTCAGTGGCCATGGCTCATCTTTCAGAGGGCACAGCTTGCTGGCTGTCTGAGCTTTGTATTCCTCCGCAGTTATCTTCTTGAGGAACTGGACATTCTCTTCAGAAAGATGCTCGTGCCACCATGTTGTATTGTTAACGTGCCTGACTGCAAAGCCCAGCTGCCCCCTTTCCAGTGATGGGAAAAAGTTTTAAGTGTCTTATCAGTTTGAACAACGTCTCATAACATCTATGTTCGTAATGTAATACATACTACATAACTACACCATTACATTATACAGTCATAAAGACTGAAATTATACTAGCAAGCTATTCAGCCACCATCACGCATATTGGCCACCCCTGGCCAACAACACCTAATTATTTGTTGTGCTCTCATCTAAAGTATTCTAAGTACACCAAAGGGGGACAAGTAATGACAAATCAAACCACCATTCCTTCTATGATAAAAAAACCCTAGATCCATGAATGAAGAGATAGCAGTGTGTGTTGTTTACTTTAGCTTTAGCAAGGCTTTCAACACAATCTCCTGTGGCATCCTCCTATCCAAGCTAGGATGTTATGGCATGGATGGGAGGGCTATCAGATGGGCAAAATCCTGGCTGGATCATCAGGCTGAAAGAGTCGTGGTTAATGATCTGCACTCTACCAGAAGGTCAGTTACAAGCAGAGTTCCTCAAGAGTCTATTCTGGGACTTGTCCTGTTTAGTATCTTTATCAGTAACCTGTAAGAGGAGATGAGTGTACCCTTTTTAAGTTTGCGAATAAAACTGAACTGAAGGGAGCAGTTAACAATGCTCAAGGGCATCCCTCTGCCATCAGAGGGATGGGCCCACAAGGAACCTGATGAAATTCATACAGGAGAAATGCAAAGTTCCACACTCGGGATGGGATAACCGCTTCCAAAGGGTACAGGCTGTGACTTCAGCAGAGCTGCTCCCCAGCCAGGCAAAGGACCTGGGAGTCCTGGGGGGCGCAAAAGAGTAAAAAAGGATCCAGCAGGCTCCTGGCAGCAATGAAGACTAACAGCAGCCTGGGCTGTATCAACAGAAGTACAGTCAGGAGATCAAGGGAAGCAGTTATCATGCTTTCTTCAGCACTCCAAGTAGACCACATCTGCAATACTAAATCCCGTTTCGGGTCCCCAGTACAACGGGGATGTTTATAAATGAGCGAGTCCAGCAGTGGTGCACAAAGAAACAGGGGCTGGAGCCCTTGCCCTGCGAGGAGGCTTAAGGTAACTGGACTTGTTTAGTCTGGACAAGAGGAGGCTTAGGGGGAACCTGACAGCAGCTTTCCAATACCTATGAGAGGGTTACTGAAAAAACAGAGCCATGCCATGTTTACCAAGGTCATGCCAGAAGAATGAGAGAATCGGTATCAAATGAAAAAGGGGGTTCTGATTTCACATAAGGAAAAAATGGTCAGCCTGAGGACAGGCAAACACTGGAACAGGGGCTCAGAGACACTGCGCAGCCTCCGTCCTTGAAGGCTCTCAAGGCCCAACCAGACAAAGCCCTGAACAACCTGGCCTGATCTCAGAGCTGGCCACACTGCGGGCAGGTTAGACTAGAAACCTCCTGAGCTCCCTGCCAGCCCCAACAACTCTCTGATTTTACATTCACTGCTAAACAGCTCACTGTACTGCCATCATTTTTGTGAAGGCTAAAAAAAGCTTGAACGCTCCTCAATCCTCTGCAAGTACAATGAAACAGAGTATTTAACAACACAGGTAGCGAATGCACGTGGCGAGTTGTAACAGCCGGCCAAGGCGACTCAAAACACAGGTCAGGCCCCTCAGAATGAAGCACAGATCCTGCCCCAGCAGTAAACCGGGACCCTGCCGCCTTTGCACGTGCGAACTGCCAACAGGCTGCACCCGCAGGCCTCTCCAGACGGTGGAGACCCGAGGCGCGGCTGAGGGGAAGGGGCCGCCGAGGCGCCCGTCACTCCGGGGTTGCGACAGGGGCCGGGACCCCACTGCCCCCGCTCTCCCCGGCCCCCACCGCCCCGCGCCGCGCCGCGCTCCTCCCGCAGCAGCCCCTTCCCCTGCCAGCCCTTCCGCTACCTGCCGCCGGGAGCCCCCGCCGCTGCCGCTACCGCCGCCCAGAGCGGCCTGCCCGGCACTGCCGGCCCCCCCAGCCGGCCCCAGAGCCGGCCCAGCAGCCCCCAGCCCGCCATGCCGCGATCGTTGGCGGAGCCACCGCCAGCTTCCGGCGCCGCCTGGTCCGACGCTGAAAACTTTCCGTGCTGCCTCGGAAAGAATGTTCCGGCCCCCCCCTCCCGGCGGGGGGAGGCGCTTAACTCAAAAGTTAACCTAAAAACTCCGGAACCAAGCCAAAGGCGTAGTCGTGCGTCAGACTTTCCTCAGAGGGCTGGCCCAGCGGCTTCCCAGACCGGCCCACGGGGACAGGTTACCCCTCCAGGCGAAGGCGCCTGCCCCGCGGCGCTACCTGGAGTTTAACCTCGGCCCTGGCTGATGGCTAGCTGGGCTTCTCCGTGCCCGGGGGCGAGTGCTGCCCGAAGGCCCCGTGGGTCAGAGCTGCAGCGCCCGTGGCCGGTGGAGCTTCTCTGACACGGGGGGGAAGCCCTCACCCGAGGGGATGGTGGGAGAGAAATAGAAACAGAAATAGAAACCTCTCTGCTTTACCAAACCGCTGCAGGGTGCGGGGCTGAACTGCTTCAGGAGCTCCGTGTGAGCGGGAAGGGCACATAAGGGTGGGAGGGCAACGTTTGTGGCAAGTACTATATGCAGGTGGGCCAGGCAGGGGATTTCTGGGCAGCCTGGCACAGGGCTGGTACCTCTGCCTCTCTGGCTTCAGTGAGATTTGGCTTTCGTCTATACTCAGAATTAATTCACCCTTTTTTTCTGAGCAGGGCACCAGCACAGCCAGCAGTGCACTAGGTAGGACAGTAAATGGGTATGAACCCAAAATTGCCTTTTGTTTTCAACAGAATTTTAAAGATAGGTGACCATTCAGTGTGGCCAGCCGAAGTCTGTCATTGCTTCTCCTCTTTACACTGCCTCTCCATTTTCTTCCCCATGGTATGTGTGTGTGTTGCACTAGAGGCTTGTGGCCAGCTAACCAGATCCAAGAGAGGCTGCGGGCACCTCAGAGTGGGCAACAGTGAACAGAATTTTGGCATTCACACCCAAAACTGTGGTCCAGAAAAATACTAACAGCTTTCACACACACACTCCTGTACTTTCTCTGTGGCAAATGGCAGTTGTGTCAATACAGGGAAAAAACAACCTGAGAAATGTAACCTTATCCTAGGAGTCCTCCAGCTCATCCTTCCCATTCCAAAGAATGTGAGTGTAAATGTACCTATGTTTTGTGCCTGAAATGTCGATGCTACTTAGGAGCAAAGGGAGTTTGTCTAGTACCTCTTTCACTCTGGAAACGCTGGAGATAAGTTGAGATTTACATAGCAGGTGTGACTGCAAGACCCGTAATCCCAAGTGAGAAAGGTCTATCTGAATAACCAGTAGGGTTCTTTCTGGGAGTAAGCCATGTCCTGTTTCAGCAGCTGGAGAGCCAGGCTGGAGGAGCCAGCTCTGTTTAGCTCATCAGCAAAGACCTTACTGCAATACAGTAATGAGGCTCACTACGCCACACACTGTTCTATCACAGTATTTGCTGTGTGGGTAAACCCAAGGGATGTAGTTGAGTGTTGCAGACCTGCAGAGCTCTGTTATACAAATCTGCTCAGAGCAGGGGCCTTCCACCTCTGCATTTTGGAATATCATTTCTGCAACCTGCAGCAAGCCTTGGCTAAACCACTGTTCTCCATTCCACTCAGCAGGTCTCTAACGGATCAAACTGTAAACCTTTTATCAACTGTAAACCTGTCATCAGTTGTGTACCTTTGATATTTGGAGACTAAAAGACATGTTTTAAAGTGATACTATTATTATTATTTCATTTTCCTTTCATACCTGTAGGCTCTTTCATCAAATGCTATAGAACACTGTGTTGCTCATCATGGTAAGAACTTTACACAGGTAGGTTTTACCTTAGGGTAATAAGCAATTAGCAGTGTATTAGTGCTTTTTTATTATTGTAGACTTAGTTTCCCCTACAACTAAAAATACAACTCAGCTCAGTATCTGGCTGAAGAATTATGGAAGTTAATGTATTTTGGGCTAATAGGGATCATGAGTATCTTTGAGTATTCTGGGACTTTTGGGTTTTAATCGGATTTGAGAGACAGTAAAAAGGAGGGCAGGATTGCAGTATGCAGAGGAGATATTTTAGATCATCAATTACCTCAAAAGGACAAGATAGAATTTATTTTAAAGGAGTTTTCAGAATTTAAAATGATCCATCAAAAGGCAGTAGAAGTTTAAATTTGCATAAAAAAATCTATGAAAAAAATTGATGGCAGCTCTGCCTAAAGGCAGGATGGCCTCACTAAAACCCTAAATAGATAAACAGGAGAAAAAATGCCATTTCAGAGATGCATTCATATACTTAATGATATTACCCTGCATAAAGCCTATGCTATCTTATTGCACTGAGTAACTTGGAGCAATGAAAATAACATTCAAAGCCTCATTAGAGAGCCTTTACCATATGGCTCGTTTTGTCTTCTGTGCATTCTCCTACACCAGCTCACCACACTATTACGTGTTTGTTTTATATGCTGGAATCTATATAGACTGAAGGAGATTTCCAATTAATTTTTCAATACCATGGAGGTGTCTTTTCCAAATACCTTGAGGACTGCTACAGAATTGCTGATCTATGTTACCACTGATAATGAGTTGTTTTTAAGTAGACAACATTTATAATCTGGATTGTGTGAAGTAAGCAGAAAGATCTGCAGCAACTGTGATTCTTTCGAGACACTTATATAGACCACCTACATACATGAACATGACCGATGACTTATATAGCTCAGCATACAATAACCATTGATCAACCATGTGTTGATCTCTGCATTTTATGTGATGCTACATTACGGAAGCCCCTTGTAACACCTCTGCTAATGAAGAGCTGTAACTGCCCAATTCCATGTAACCATAAACACTTCAAAAATCAGTTTAGCCAAAGATCGTATGTACCAGAAGAACAATTTATCTGATTCCTATTTTTTCTTGCTGAAAGCTTTCTTTTACTTTCCTTCAGTCTGGCAAATAATAAAGAAAAGGCTTAACCCCTCCTCAGCTGTACATTACATCCCTAAATCCATGCCCGGGGTAAAGTGATACTCTTTACGTGGCAAAAGCACCATCATGCTTCTGAGGATCTCAAATCACTTTTCAAATATGAAAGCCCCCCAGTACCGTTGTGAGATATTTATGAATACATGGCAGTGACCTTCATTTTACAGATGAGGAATCTGAGGCACAGAAAAGTTAAACAACTTGCCCAAGATTACAAAATAAGATACTGGAGGAGCAAAGAGCATGGAGTCATTGATTTTTCAGTCATGTGCTTTAACAGCTAGAAAATGCTCCTTCTGAGAATAGGGAAGGAAAGAAAAAAGGGAGGAAATGGGAATAAGAAACTAGAGATGTCGTAGATAAGAATTAAGATACGTTGGCAGAGTCGTGCATGAGATATAAGGGAAAATCACAGTAGCTTCCAGCTGAAATACACCCCCAGGGGGAGAGATGTGCAGCCTGCTGGGGTAAGCTCTCAAATGAACAGTCAGCCATTAAATGGAAATGTGGATTTGAGATCTATCAGTTGGGACATCTTCAGGCAATTTCTACCTATGACCAAGTAATACTGGCTGCTGTTCAATATCCGATCAGCTGAAGGAATCTTTACTAGCAAGCATGAATGATTGTGCTGCAGGATATAGATGGAGCAGAACTGAATGTGCTGGGGAGACAGCCCCATGCATCTTGGCTATCCCATTGCCTTCACTTTACGGTACAAAATCATCAATCAAAGCTGATCCCATGGCAGTTACTTCTAAAGGAGAATCAGGGAGCTGGAGTTCTGCATTACCTGCAAACTCATTTAAAAATACATATTTCTAAAACCAAAACCCCTTGCTCACAGGTGAGATTTTTCCAAAATATTCAGCAGTGGCCCAAACCAGCTTCTTCTGGAACTAGCAACAAGAATATTTGCAATTCAGTGGGAGTGCAACTCGTCCAAAGCCGTGCCCTTCGGACAATCCCACACAAATTATTTTTTGGTCAAATTTTATCCTTAACTTCTAACAAGTCACATCTTTCACTATTGTCTTTTAGCAAATGAAGAAGCCAAAATTCAAACACTAACAATGATCTAGTTTCATCATTTATATACATAAGTATTTCAATGGAAAGATCAATCCGCTGCCAATCTGTCCTTGTGTGTCCTCTTTTAAAAAAAAAAGGTGGCATGAATATTCTTTTGGTACAAACCCAGTTTTTCTATCACACACAAGTGATCTGTGTGTGCATGAAGTTACAAATCACTAGTTGTCACACAATCAGGCTGTGCAAAATTCCTTCTGGAAAACGTGTCATGCAAAGTTGGATATTGGGTGAGAGATTAAAAAAATACAAATGAAACAAAATAAGAATTCCCAAACATAAGAGGTTATAAATTTGGGTAGCCAAAATACAACCCGTTCGAAAGCCAGACAGATCATTTGGATTAAGGGGGCATATTTTAAGACGTGCAATCCTGATGGATCATGCCCCGCAAGCCAGATCTGTTTACAGCTACGGTCTGAACCCTTTATAACAGCTGGATGTGTCGGGCTCTTGAAAAATTGCTACTGAGGCCACAGACTGAGTGGGCATGTTCGGGTGCCCATGTTATAAGCTGCTAACATTAGAAATGCCCATGCTTCAGGCCAGGTATCTCCGGAAACACTTTTTTACCCTTTTCTTGGAATATGGAAGTTGAAAGCAGGCAGCCTCGTGGCAGAGAGAGAAATAAAGACAACAACTGCAAAACTGTGTTGTTTTTATTTTAAACATGCAAAATACAGTTCATGCATCTGCCATTTTGAAAAATCTCTCAGTTCATAGCAGATTAAACCAAAGACATTTTGGCTATCGACTCTCAATAAATATTTCAAAATGCTTTACAGTGTAAAGATAAGAAATTTAGCAAAATTTCAACAAACCTGTATAAAAAACAGATACAGATAACTTTTTATTTCAAGGCGACATGCTGTAATGTAAAGAGTTCACTTTTTTTTTTCTGGATGTTTTTTTCTCATAAAAAGTTTTCAACAATACAACCGCTTAATAGATTTAAGCCTTTAGGCTACACATGCAAAAAAAATGGTTATTTTAGTTAAAAATCACCAAAACGTGCTATTTTTTGTTTCATTTTTAAGTACAGTAGTTGTAGACAGTAGCATTTTTCTTTTTTAATTTTGTAAAAGAGTGCAGGCAGGTTCATGGAGCTAGTGTCCTGGAAGACTCGTACTCTGACATACATTTTGGTTTTATCCCTTTGCCATTGTAATAGTCCACGACTTGGTTTGGAACTTCAGCCAAAACGCTTTTTGCTAGAGCAGCTGGGGATGCCTGCAGGAAATGGTAGAAAACACAAGTGTTAACCTGTCTCTCTGCTAGAAGTGCCACGGGTTTTAGAGGCACTGGTGCCACGAGATCAAGGTAGGAAGTACGGTACAGAAATGGACGGCAAAAAAGACTCCAAGTGAATGGCACTATTGCTGGAAACTCATTTTATGAGTCAGTTTGGGCTTGTAGCTGTAGCTGCCTGAAAGTACACTAAAGCCAAAAGCGTTCTGCATGTTTTTCAGGTCTGTTTGGACTATTTTAAGTTCAAGGTAACTGAACTTCCCTGCACTCTGGGAGAGCACCATATCGCAATGAAAAGGGCTGCAAAGACTTCATTCATCAGTACTCAGCGAGGAACCCTGCAGAGCTTCAAGTCGAACATGAATGGACATCACTGTAAAAGGGAGGCCTTCATCACCATTCTGCTCTTCAGGATCTAGCGTGGTGTTTTAATGGCTGGGGAAGTTTTTAATTCAATAAAAAATATTTTGTTTTCATTGGAATTAAATCATGGTCACGAGAAAACTTCAATCCTAGGCTTTGTGGAGGCTTTAAAGCTCTTCCTGCAATGTATAAATGGTGGGTGTCAACCAGGCTTAAGAATTGATGACCCTGAAATGTAGAGATGGATATGGAGATGGCCACTGGCTTTCGCCCCAGGCAGGGAGGAGGGCTACCCCTCAGTGCAATGAGAAACCATGCCCTCCATCGACAACACACAGTTGCTGCCTCACACCCTGACAGTGCTTCATTTTAAACAGCGGGGCCTGTGGATGTTTTGTGGGCAACCCTTACCTGCATGTGCTGCAGGAATTTTCCTCAGCCCCTGAATTCAGCAGTCACAAAACTGGACTCCTGTTCTCCCATGCAGCCCAGTAGCACCCTCCTGCCCTGTGTTTTGGATTTGCTTGTTTCTAAGTATTTGAGTAGAGCTGATTCCAAGCCCCCTGGAGCCAGCCTGCCCGACCATGTTCCCTCTGAGCCCACCGCAAAAATGCAGTAAAAATGCAAATGCTTAAATGTCAGTTTGAGAGGTTTAAACGAATGTGTTTATCTCCAGATAGAGCACACATAGATTGCACAGTGCAGCTCAGATGATGCACGGGAACTCCTCAACCGGTGGCTGGGTCACATTTCTTCTGCACACCGAGTACTTTTTCCCACACTAACGAACACTTCCCTCCTCACTGTCTGTAATATTGTCAGCCAGTTTCAAAACTACTATGTCATAAAGTAGTTGTATTGACTGTTTATTGCTCTACTCTATTTCATGGGGTGGGATCCTTATCCTTCCAGAGTCTTAAAATTAGGCTTACATAGAATGTAAATGGCAAATATTCACAGGCAAGCTAATCCAGGGGTGCAGAAAGCCCCTGGGCTATTATAAATTCCATTATCAAATGTTACAATACTACAAAGATAATGCTAGTAAAACTAGAAACAAAGCTATTTTTTGTGTTTTGGTATTTTGAGTCACATATGTGATTAGTAACGAATAAAATGAACCGCTATTTCCCTACTGTGGCATTTATACCAAAATATTTGTGCAGGCAAAAAATCCTGGAACATTTCTGCATGAACAAACTGGCAAAGCAGAGCCCATACTTTGCGTGACAGCGCAGCAACTGTTCTCAGGTGTTACACAGAACCCATTTATTTTAATCTTTCGAAGTGAAATGCATGGTTTTCCACAGTTACCCTGTTCTTGCCTAAACCTGTTTTCACTGAAATCAGCAGAAAATACCCATTGGAGACAGGCAAATGGCTGATTTCTATGTTGCTACTGAGAATTACTGTTTTTTTAATCTCCTTCCCAGTGTGCCAAAGCTGTATATACCTTAGTCTGCCTCTGTGCCATCTTACCAAAAATACAACCCTACATAAAGGGTAAAAACAGGGAGTGGGGGAAGAGTCCTGGGCCATCGCTGCACACACAAGCCTTAGCAATCAGGAAACTTCACTCTGCTCTAACTTTAAAAATGCTGGGCAGGAGCACTTCCCACCAGCTTCTCTGGATCATGTGTAGTCCACGTCTGAACACTGGGCCAACACTCATCTCTCTGCATCATCCTCCTGTTGCCACTTCTCTCTCTTCCAATGCCACATCCATTCTTCCTGAACGAGGGGTCAGCCCTTCAGAAGAGGCTCTGTCAGGGCTCAGATGCACGGCTCAATCACCGCCACTTGAGGAGTCAACTGAGCCCAGTGTGCACGTGAAATAAAAAGCCTTTCACTGAGGTTTAAGCTAACACATTTACTGTGCCCACAGGCTCACAGGCAACATGTGGCCTCCCACAGAGTTGCCCTGGGGTAGCTGGCTTGACTCTGTGCTTCAGTCTGAACATGGACAACTGTTGCTTCACAGAGTTTCATCATGCTGGTGATGTCTGTTGGTCCTGGGGCTCTTCTAGCAGGGAGCATCCCAAAACCAGGGTTAGGGGTGATTTCCTGCCTGATTTGGTCATCTGTACCGTACCTACTTTTGTGGTGGTAAAGCACTCTCACTTCTAGACCAGATGGTGCAAAGCAGCGTTTGTATAAGTAAGAATCAGACCCAGTAACTTCTGAGATAAAAACCAGCCCCTGTTCAGCAGTGCTTTGTAAGGGTTATTTACTTTCACTGGGTTTTTAACACAGATGGTACATTAATGTTTTCTCCACTGTTTAACTGCTATACTTAAAGAGCATCCTAGCAATAAACACCTCAAGATGAATAGTTCTCAACTGATGGCTAATACACAACAATCAGATCAGCCAGCAGCAGGAAAATAATCCCCTATGATGGTAATTGGTGTATATTACAAATGACTGTTGATTCAGTTCTATAGCTTCACCATGCTTAATCTTTAATTACAATACATAGTGCAAAACCTTCCTCCTTGCAGTGGTTGAGAGCTGTGCTTTTCCACACTGATTTGTGATATATGTTATTAAGTCACAGTTGTTAGCCTTTATGATTAAATACAATGCAGAGTGGAATACAGTCTACCTGTGGCATCAGATTTGTGCACAGTAAATATATCATGCATCCTAAAGGCAGACAATTTCAGCTCTTAAAATATGACTGTGAATGGATCGAGACAGGTGATTTTCTTCAACTACATTTCAGTGATTGTGAGCATCACTGTTCTACAGTTTCAGGTGAGGGACGCTCACGTTGCTGGGGTGGTGATAATTATAGAAAGAAGAAATTCACTTGGGTTCAGGGAAAGTACTTTCCCTTTGTTTGTTATGTTACCTTGTAGTGAATTGCACATGCCACCCACTATACAGTGGGACATTTTTTTAAACAGTAATGGTTACCTTGATTTTATCAAGCCCCTGCAACTACAGGATTTGCCAAGAATCACTACAATTATTGGTATTATTTTTATAGCTTCAAAGATATTCCTTAAAGAGAGAGTCAAGAAGGTAAGATACTTTCCTGAATTACTCCCGCTACACTACATCATGTAGGAGATTAAAACCCTATAATAAAGCTTTCTTTCTACCTTGGGTCTTGAGCCAGTAAAACACTAAAGTGGGTAAGAGGTTTTAGGTATGTGAATAATTGTAACTAATTGAAATGTGTTAAATGCCTGTATGGGTGCCATGCAGGATCAGAACCTTCTCTGAAGTGAAACTTATAAAATGGATTCACTCTACAGGTTATTTTTACAACTTCCTTCTCCCTCCTTTCAGTTTTCTCACAGGGGCAGCTTTTGGCTATATTATTTTTGATCTCTTTGGATAGATATGAGATTTTGAGTTCCAGGCTGACCTGAGAATTGAAGTAATGAAAAAAATATTGTTTGGGTTGACTCCAAATGAATTTTCGTTTACTGTTCCAGCAAAACAAAAAAATAATTGCTCACAAATAACATTTTCTTCCCTCCTTCTGTCAGTAGTAGAGGTAACATGGTTTTAGGCATAAATAAATACTTGATTTGTCAGAGAAATCTATAAATGTTATACAACATTTTGTAGTCTTTCTAAGAAGATCCTTCAACATTTTTTTCTACTTAATAGTTGAACATCCTAAATACCAAAACTAAAGACATTGACAAAAGGGACATGATTTTTAACTAAATACATCTTTTACTTAAAGCTGTCAAATGTAATATGCTGATTTATGGTAATTCTTGTGTGTGATCAGAACTGATCTGGCAAAAATCTCCCAAATGGGTTAAATCTGCATTTTTCTGTGGGGAAAAAAAATAAGTTTGATTCAAAACATCACACTCATTTCTACCATGAAAAATTATTTCACTAGTTGATGCAAAAAGCATGGTCTTTTGTTTGTGCTGAGGATAAGTAAGCAAGACAGCTGCGAATGTCACTTTGTTCAGAGAGAGAGATTATTTGGGATATGACAATAAAGAAATTCAACCAGAAGTGGCAATTGTTATGGGCATCATCCATTATACTGACATTTGTTGAAATGCTGAAAGATGACTATTTAAACAGACTAAATATCAAGTTGCATAAGATATATTGACTTTTCTGATACAGAAAATACATTATATCTATATTATCTCTGCTACTGAGAGAAAGGGGGAGAAAAATATCACTATTTAACAAGAGTAATAAAATTTTAAGATTGCTATCCTCTCCCAGTACTGAGGATGTTAATCTAAACCAGCTAAAAATAGTACATGCTTGCATTTGACCAATGCTAGCAATTAAAATCACACATAGAATCACTCACAAGTTAACACCAGAGGCACTATGTATTCAGTGCCCAGAACTGCAACTGTCAGTGTTAATCTATTCAATCAAGGATGATTTCAACTTTGTTATAAACTCACAAAATGAAACCAAAAATAACAAATGCAGCTGGCTTTGCCAGTTCCTTGCAGAAATGTATTTTCAACTAATTGTAAGTAGGTCTAGCACTAGCCCATAAATAACCTGCCTCTTGACACTTTTTTACAATGGACTACAGTGCAGCACTACACACTTGTGATTATCTGATGAAGGAGAATCACAGCTATGAGCAGGTCGTCCTCATACTTTGTTCCAGTAGTTACTTAATAGGTGACTGAGTGGCACCATCAACATAGAAATGTATGTATCTACAATTCAGTGGCAAATCTGCAGTCATTTGGCATGGTATCACTGAGCTAATAGCACAAGGTGAGTTTTACACCCTTTGAGGATCCATTCTTTACACACAGGTAAAGGGAAAAGAGGAACAAGTCTGTTTCTCTTACTCCTCAGTATAGTTTGTGAAAGTAAGAAGTGCATCTAGATCTGGGACAAACATGGCAAAATTGTATTTTGAAGTGAGAAAAAAGAACAACTCCTGAGAAGAGGAAAATAAAATGAAGGTAATTTGGAAGTAGCAAAACGAAAAAAAAATCTCCTGTGGTAACAAAAAGCCTAGAAAAACTAAAGGAATGTAAGCACTGCAAACCCATATGCAGACCAAAACCAACCCAGAGTTGAAAACTTCTGTGTGACAAATCCAGATCTAAGGATCACTAGCGTATGAGAGCAGATGGGAAAAGGCAATCTCATGAGGAGAATGAGTTAGTTACACTGTGGGGTAAGGAAATTTTCAAATCAAATACTGAGAATGTCCTTCCTAGACACTGAGGTGAGCAAAAAACCAGTCTGGATAACCACTTCAATATAACAGAAGGAATGAGGGGAAGGAAGGGAGAGAAAGATGGAAAAACAGAGGGAAAGGGATGTGATCAGCAATTGCAGAGGAACACAACAGCCATTCCATGCCTCCATGTGGAGGAAAAGGGCCCTGAAAAACCTGGCTGTGTGTGGAAAAGCTCCTTCTGTGGGTGAAAACTGTTTCGACCCAGTTGCTGAAGAAGTCACTGAGACAGATGCTGCAATGTAGGGCAGGTGACGGAGGAGAAAAGTACATGGCCAAGGGATTATTTCAAATTTGGCAATTTAATGCTGGGTCTCTCCCTTCGTCTTCTACAGAGCGTCTCCCACACCACACTGGGCTCAGACAGGAACAGCTGGCTGAGGGCACAGGGAAGCTCTTAGTAACAGCACTTCCTTGGATTTGTTCTTATACAGAATTTGGGTAAAGGGTTTGGAGGCAACCAGAATGCTGTGGGTGGATAGTCCTGCCTTTCAGAACTTAGGGACCTAAATTTCAATAAGGAAACAGCCTCCTGGGGAACACTGCGAGTACAAATCCACAGCCATTTCAGTCGCCCGTGGAAATGAAAGGATGGAAAGCAGAATACAGTAGTCCTAATAGAACAGATGCAAAGAGAATGGAAAAGAGACACCAGGAAAAATAAGTTAGGGAGGGCAATCAAACTAAAATCAGGGAGATAATGGAGGTAAGGACTGGCACCACAAGAAGCACATGGATTCTGCCCCATCTCTTCTTTTCCGACTCTCACCATCTCACTAATGGAGCATATTTCATTCTGTATTCATTTTTTCTCCAGTTCTGACACAATAATGCCATAGGTTTACTGAGCACTTCATGCCCATCCAAAGTTAGGCCCAGCCCCAGGGACCATTCACTATATGTTATATACATGCACCCTTCTGCGGAATGGATGGAAAAGTCAGCTTACATGTTTGAAGTTCCTAAATGGCACAAACTGGACAATGTCTCGAAGCACAGGCTCGCCCTTGGGAGACCTCAGGATCCCATCATCGCCATCCAGCATCTGCATGTCACTAAAATCGGCGTTCCCCACCCCAACGATGATGACTGACATGGGAAGGTGAGAGGCATGGACAATGGCCTCTCTGGTGTCAGCCATGTCTGTGATGACGCCATCCGTCAGAATCAGCAGGATGAAATATTGCTGAAGTTGTTGGATAAGAAGTGAAAAATTACATCATTAGTTAATCTTGCAAAGCTGCTTGCCCTTTTCCAGTATAAAAGTGTTTCTGGTAACTCATTCGTGGACTTTTTTAAACAGAAAAGAGCCTTTATAGTGACTCAAAGGTTAAGTGCATTTCCCATCCAAACCTCCTCAGCTACTAATTTCTTCTCTTCTGGAGTTTCGCTGTAGTTCAGGTAATTCCCAGGAGCTGGAGGGAGCCAAGGGATGGACAGTGTAGAAAAGCAGGTTTCTAGCTGCTAGGGCTGGGAGAGTCAGGACTTTGGCTGGGAAGTCTGGAATAGTCCTGAGATCCTCACTAGCCCTATTTTCTATCTGCTGCACAATCACTTCTGCTGACAGTTTCCGATTACATGTTTTTTCCCTTTGGGAACCAGTGGGAGGCAGGGAGGAATGGGGTATTGAAGCATTACAAGCCTGTAGCAGAGCTGTCAGGGAGGTTATGATAGCACTTTGCAGAGGAGCTTTGCTAACAGGCAAGTGGGATGGGTGCAGCCGTCTGCAAACTGGAGGGTGACCCACTGCTGCCTGTGGGAGAAGCACCACACCATGGCAGGTCTACTGCATTCTGCAGAGTAATGGAGTCCCTGAGGAGAACAAGGGCATGTGCAGGGAGGAATATATCCATCTTCAAACACTTCATACAGAGCCCTGAAGAGAGGTTTTCTCATTCTCTAAAGGAGAGCAAGCAATTTTGTGCGCTTGTCATTTCTTTCCCAAAACTCCAAAGCCCACTGACCTGGGATCATGGGCTATGACATATCTTCACTTGGTAATGGGGAAGAGTGACTCTCAGTTGGATCCTTTATGAATAGTTAGGCAGCTGGAGTCATTTAGCAAATGTGCATTAATAGGAAAAATGAACAGGTCATAGAATTTGGTCACTCTGCACGAGCAATACCAACACACTAAACATCATTAAAGTTTATGTATACACAGCTATATAAACTCCAAGTGTTCTGTTCATCACCTCCTGCCATGAATAAAACAAAACATGCAGGGAGAAAACTTTATCTTGAAGACTCATGCCATACGTTAATTTGTTTTTCAAACAGAAAGAGGGGAAGCTTAGGTTTAGAAGAATGAAGCAAATTATTCAATATGACATACTAGTTCAGAGGCAGCACTGGGAACAGGGTGAGCCACCTCAGGATTAGGTGGGTATGGAAATTCAAACACAGCAATTCCCCGTTTTAGGACCGGGACCTTAAATGCTATCAAGATCCTGGAAACAGCAGTGGAGTGACAATCACGAGCCCAGACTCATGAACAGAAATGTTTGGGAACTGCTGCCTTAATAGGACTTAAAAAAAGGCTCAGCACATGAAAGCTTAGAGAAAGCTCCAGGCCTGGCGATGAGGTGCATGCTAATGCACAGCTCTATTCTGTCCCTGTACATAGGCATTTTTCTTGCTGCAGTATACAAGTCCTCTCTTACATCCTTTACTCCCACATCACTGCTTTTGTAAATGTTTCAGACGTACTTGCTCACATATTCTCTCCAATTCTCTCATTCTCTCTTTCTCCCATTCTGTCTGGAAGGCAGGAGAGAAATAAGCCTAATGCGTTTCAAAGACATACATTTAAAACACGATCTATGCTTAAGTCTTTTAGCCCAAGAAATCTATCATGGGTTTTGTATCAGATGCAGGCTAACAGACCTGTCTCCCGATTTCTAAAAGGCACATGATACTCCACGTCAGTAACAGCAAATTGAAAACTGTATCACTACAGTTTTCAAAGGAATGGTTGGAAAAATCCCCTAGTTGAACAAAAAAGTTTTAGTACAGCCTCTGCTAGAGACTTGAAATTGCGTAGTCTGTGTAGGGAAACATTTGACCTCATCTTCTTGTATGATCAACACTTTAGGGCTTGGCCCCTACATTTTTGTAACCTTAGTGGTGCCATTTATGTTTTCACAGTGACGAACTGGGTGTGTTACAGTAAAACAGCTCTAAAAGCAGGAAACAGAACAGTGGGGGAAGAGTTTAAAGTTGTGACTATTGAAGCTATAGAGGCTAGATAGACTGCTCCAGCTGACACAGACTCAAGCTGCCTTCTGTGAAGGCAGTTAGTGAAAACTGTGAAGGCATGGTTCACATACATGAAAAGACCTTGTTTTGATGGCCTACAAGAGATCCACCATAAGACAAGAAAAAAGCCAAACACAGCATTATGCCCTTACCGAAGCCTCCTTGGTATTGGTTTCCTCTGACGCTGATTTTGCCACCTTCTGGATGATGGGAGCGATGTTTGTCGGCCCATACAGCTGCAGCTTGGGAAGGCAGCTCTGATAAGCCTCCACAACACCTTGTATTCCTAGCATGAAAAACCGCACAAAAGGCAAATACATGTGGAGCACATCACCAATATCATGCTTGTTTAAAATGTAAATAAAAGGCAGGTTCTTAATGAATCAATTCAAGATATCACATGATTAGCAAGGACTAACAACTTCATAAAATTTCCAAGAAGCTGTCTCTAGCTGCCTCGAATCTAGTTTGTAATATGTAATTCATTATATTATGCTTATGCTTCCCAGCAGTTTTTAATGTCTATTTACCAGGTATCAGCTTGCAATGTAATACCTTCCATCCCTCTCAGTTCAAGGTGTAAGTGGTCATTTCCTGATCCCCAGCTAAGATTCATGCTAAAAGGGTAGACACAAATTAAAAACACTTCAACACTTCTCCCTCCTGCTCTTCAGATAAATATTTATTTCTGTTTATCATGGTAGTTACCAACAAATTTGCCCTTTGTACTTACAACCTCGAGCTGTCAAGGAATTCAAACGTCTTTTCAAATACCTGACTCCCCTGTGCTAAGAAAATAATTTTTCAGGGTGAATTTGCATAATTGCTCACAGGTTGAATTCAACTATGACCAAATGCTGTGAAATCTTGGAAGAAACAGCAGGATGCTTTGCAGTCTACAGAAAAATGAGCTTTAGTCAAGAAGTTTTGATGGAGAACTAGCTATTTTTGGCTTTTTCATTTCAGGATATATAACCAGACCAGGGAGAACAGACTTCTGCTGACACACTTGACAGATCACAGAATGGAAATTGGTGTTTTCAATCACTGAGAAGAAGGATTTCTTGAAGTGATGCACATTAGCCTCTGTATTCAGAACTCCCAGCTTACCAGACCTAAAGGATTAGAGGTCTAAAGTTGGAAAGAAAGTGATAGACTGAAGAGCTTTGTAAAGGATGCTGAAGAATGAAATGACTTCAATAAGATCCTAAGCCAGTTTCAGTTTGTAGAGACTAGCTCACTCATGAGGTTTTACTCAACCATCTTTACAGGATATATGGGTGCAGACCCGTTACTAACAAATCACAGGGAGTTGTAATTGCTTTAAAATGGTACACCTGAACCTCCTATGCAAAAGTGGCAGAGAACTCTCTTTATAGATAGTTACAAACATATTTTTCCATTGCAGTGCTCACAGACAAAAGAATGTGCTCCAATTATAGCTCTGATTGGCTAAAATGTAATGTTACAAAATTTCCCTTGGTAATTCCAGTGACTAAATTACATATTGCAAAACTGACCTTTTGTTAACTCCCAATTTGAAATCTGCTAAGGATTTCATTACTTATACTTAATGATCTTACATGGAGGCCTCATAAAGCTTCCGTAAGATGATGACAAGATACACTGTAGCTTTTTTTCTTGTGCATTAAAATAGTATGAGATAAACCTTACTCCTTGCATTCCACACAGATTTAGCGTGGTTCATGTCAGAAAGTTGCTTTCATCTTAGAAAGAAACATCTTCTAGAAACATAATTTCTTGTTCACTATCTCAGGTTAATATCTTTTAGAAATATCTACTATCCTTACGTATTCAAATCCAACAGGATATGAGAGTGGCTTACTTTGTAGCTTACTTTCCTTGGACTCCTTTATTTTAGGGAAAGCCAATGTGCATTTTTCTTCACAATTCAAGTCTCTACATTTTTAAATGGAATCCACTTTCAATAGCTCTGCTGAAATATATGTATGGGTTTAAGATGCATGTAAAATGCATGCATGCGTAGAAGCAGTCATTCAGATTAGAGGTTGTCACTTACTTTCTTCCTCAGACAATAAAGACTAAATACTAAGTATAAGACTATGAATGTAATATACTATAAATATGCTAAATATAAGGCTATAAATACTAAAAAAATCAAGAATGGAAATGGTAGTAGGGGAGGAAAGGTGAGGATACCCGTATTTTATGAATTCCAGTAATCTTCATATCAATACACAGTCCTTATTCAATGTAGCATGATGCTTCACACTACCTTGTGCCAGTGAAAGCTCACTGCTTCCACAAAGAAAGGGATTTCATTCCTCAAAAGCAAATTAGACACATACTTTTTATATTGGATCCAACCTCTCTTTCTTGGTTTAAAGCAAGAAACTCTTCAGCAATTTTCCTGTTTTCTGGCAAGTATGCTAAATATTACAAGGAAAAATAGTGTGGTCACTAAGCACTTTATCTCCCTCTCACTCTTGCATCCTCTCTCCACATGATACGCTGGTGTTACTGCTCTCTGTGTCACCTAATACAGTGAGAGCATCGAGAAAACATCACAGAACAATTGGTGGTAGGAACTAATCAAGCATCCATGACAGGCAGGTGATGAGCAAGCTGCAGCAGATGATTAAACAACACATTTTCCGATCTGTCTCCTTTTCTTGCTTTCATCCAGATGGATATTATTTTAAATGGTATCATTTAGGACAAAGAGGTGCTTTTTATATCTTGCAGATGCATATGTGAGCACTGCAAAATTTTTTCCCTGGCCTTCTTTCGTGCTGCAACCATCTTTTTATGTCTTCTTAGCCCAAAAACTCCTTTTAGGTGATGGGTTAACTTATCAGATAACTGAGTCATATGCAAGGAACTAAATGAAGTTTAGACACAGGACAAATATTAAGTGACATAAGCCAACGCAAAGCTCATAGAGCAGTTCCTTCCTTTTTTTTTACCCTCCTCTCATTTCCGTTGTTACATTTTATTTTGCATACCTAGTATGGTATGGATAGTAATTTCTTTACTTGCAGAGGTTTTGTCTGTCCAACCTCTGACCTGCTGCTGGCACTATATAGATGAGGCAGCCTTTTCAAGTACCAGTCAATCAATACAAATCATTATGTAACCATGTCAGCATGATAAAAGAATTAGCTTTGGACTCAAAAGAGACAGCAAAGGGGGAATAAAAAATATGTTCTTTGCAGAGAGTGCTAGGGCTTTTTTTTTCCTGAGGTACGCAGGTCAGAAATGTCCTGCATTTAGACTGGGAAACAAAGCTACATTCGAACACTGCATGCATAATATGTTATCACCTAATACTGACCATTGTTAACTGAGATGTTTTAAACAGGTCAGGCCCTGTGTAGATGCCAATGTGTCTGTGTTCAGAAGCAGGCAAACTAACTACATTTTAAAATATGATGGTCCAGACAAAATTCTGCAGTCTGTTTTCCTTCCCCACCTCAACCCCACACTCTCAGTGTGACTAAAATCTCAACTTCAAGCTGGCTCACAAGCTTAAAGGCACATCTAGATGCATACATGTAATTTCAGCTTCTTTTAACTCCATAAAAGCAATGTAAGAAGCTGCGTGAGCACATCAAGCAGCTGTAGGACTTATGCCCAATTACATTTCAAGCATATGACCTGCGGAGGCTGGGGCAGTCCAACAATCCAAGTGCAAAAACAAAGCAGGAATGCCCACTGAACCGAAACAGAAGTCTTGCATTTAAGAGGCATGAACTCTGAATTCTTTTAATGTCACTTCCCTTGAATTTCTTGTCCTCTCTTCTTTTCCTCACTTCATTTCTTGGCATCTTAATTCTCATCCTGCATGTATTCCACAGACCATGCCTGAACTAATAAGCCTGAGAAGGGCTGAAAGGAACAGCTAGAAAATTTGAACAGGCAGAGCGTTTTGAAACATCCATTTCAGTGTTTGGAAGGTAGCAGAAGGATAAGGAAGAATAACAACCTGTGGATTTTAGACAGCAATGATCATCTGACCAAGGCTCTCAAATAAAGTGTTAGTCTGGGATTACTTATTAGCCTGTTTAGAGATGATCATCCTGTTATTCTCATCTTTTATAAAATGTGTGAATTGTGGCAGGAGATTCTAGAAAGACAGCATCAGTCACTGCAGACCCCACTTAGAAACACAAGACATACAGCAAAATCTGCTACATGAATCTGGCCTCTGACTACCGAGGATTAGTGATTGTTGCTAGAACACACCAATATCTTACGCTGTGTTACACCAGCCTCTTGCTGCATTTGCTGTCATGGAAGTATGCTTCCTTCTATTACAGCAGTCCTCAGCTGCTGCCCTGACCCTTTGGTGCTGGACATCGTGGGGTGGACTTGCAGCAGGCTACTGTTGCTATAGGTCTGGCCAAAGAACTGGCTCTACACAGAAGGAGTCTTTGATCACAGAGGTGCACAGCCTGCTTTTGCATGTCCCGCCCTTCTTAGCTGCACAACCTATGATGTTGCTGTAGCTGAAGATCTGGAATGATTCTAGAAAACACAGTTTTAGTTTTCAGAAATGCTAGTGATTTGGACAAGTTCGAGTGCTGAATGTCCACCATGGTGTACTTTCAAAGGGACCTGTTTTTCAGGAAATTAATGTGTGGCACTTTCTAAGGTTTCTAAAGCTAAGCCTGATGGCTTGGAGTCTGTCAGGTTTTGAAACTCCTGGCTGCTTTCTTTAAAAACCACTTTAAACAATACTCAGGGAATACAATAAAAAATACAAGCACACTTTGCACACAGCAGACATACGGCAGTCTGTCCTAATGTGAGCGTTACCTGCACATTCTGGGTTGTCTTCATTGAAATTGATTGCAAAATCATGAGAGACCTGCAGATAAATGGAAAGAAGAGAAGACTGTAGTCAGAAAAATTATTCCAAGAGGACTTGCGGTTAAACACCCTTTACATTCTTTCTGTGTTAAACCAGAGATCTTTCAAGCTTTCAGCCATTAAGTGTGAAATACAGTCCCAGCTGGAACTCCCTGCAGAAACAAAGTAACAAAACTAGAATCAAACTTGTCAATAACAACAACAAAGCCAAGAAAAAGTACCACAAAGAAAAAGCACCGAAGTACATGAGAAATCACATAAATATGGGGTCAGGATTGGGCTATCAATGCCAACCGCAGAAGAGCGATCTATTGCTGAGGAGATTTAAATGCCAGCTCTCCCTAGCTCAGCATCTCAGATTGCAGGAGAGAAAAAGCAGGCTGTGATACAGCACAAGCTCAGCCCCCTTCTGAATCCTGCATTCCCAGGGGTGAACAGTTCCTCATTTGAAGGCCATGGGATTACTGGGAAAATAATTTATTCTCCAAAGAGATCAAGGAAGTCACCCAGACTTATTGTGAAATAATAATGTAAGAAATGTAAGGAGTCTAAGCTAGTTAAGAAATTAGATTAGGCTGGGGGGAAATTAATAAGAAAAAACCTGAAGACTCTTGTTTCTCCTCAAATTTAGTGAATATCCCATTCTCCCTCTCTCTCAATCTGTCGGTAATAAAATACCACAGAGCTATTTTCTAAGAGAAATGACTGTGAATACAAAAAAGTTGCTGATTTTCTAGTAAAACAAGGTATTCTATCTTTAGTGGCTTGGGAAAATAATACAAGACTTCTGTATGCACAAATAATGCAAGGCAATGTAAGTCTCAGGGTCCAGGCTTCCTCTATCTGTCTGTCACTTAGAGATCTGCATCCACAGCACAAATCTGTTGGGAGTGAAACTTTCTTCAGATGCTCTTTTCTGGTTTAAGGTTGGTTCATGCCTGCATGTTTTCCAGATTCCTTTTTGCTCCTTTCTTTGATCACAGAGAAGGCTTGATTCCTTTTAATCTCTTCAGCTCTGAAGCTCAGTCTCTTAATTCTCCTGTTTGTCTTCAATTGTCTTGAATGAAGCCCAACTTTTGTCTTGCAATGCACAACATACATATATATATTGGTTTGCAAAAAGTGGATATGGCTGAGAGTTACACAGGCAATTTGCATAATTTAAAGTTGATTTTAGGTATATCATCCCAGATGCATGAAGGCATTTACATAGTTAACTCCAATTACACACCTTTGAGACTTTGTAGATCTCTGTAGGACCTTCAGAAGTGCCAACAGCCTAGTCATATGGAAAGCAACCTGTTTACTCCCTGTACAGTGGAACCTGGGTTATATGCAGAAAGAGATTTGTTTGTTGGATATCGCTGTTTTATTTGCTAGTTTAGATGACTTCACAGTACAGCACAGAAATTGGTCTATGACTAATAGACCAATAGATCAAATACGTGATTACAGAGAAGCTTCTGTAAAAGTAAGGTGGTATAAGTTGGCTAATTACTGCCAAAGAGAGCTTCTCATAGAGAAATCGAATTTCCCCATCATATGCTGGCCTTGCTCACCACAGTGATGCCTACCATTATTTATTAAGAGGTTAAATAAAGCAGGACTTCTACCATGATGGGAAAGGACTGAAGCAAAAACTCACCGAAGAGTCTGCAGCCAGCTCAGCCCAGCCAGGAGTTTGCTATGTCTACACCAAGCATCAATTGCTTCTCACAAAGGGTTTTACGTGGGCCATTCAGGCTATCCTACTCGGCCATGTAAGATAATGCGGAAAGTCACGACGTATGTTCCTCGCTGAGCAGGCACAGAAGAGCAGGGCTGTCAGATACGCCTCAGAGGTGCTCCAGAGCCCTTCTGTCCAGCTGCTCTGTACGTCTCTTGGCACACTTTGCCCAGCTGGTATCTGCCAGTCTCATGACCAGCTGCAGGCCAAAGGTAATTGCAGCTGTCAAGAACGGTTATGTGTTTTCACTCACTGATGATTTTTTTGTTGTTCAATAGCCTTTCTTTTACCTTTAGGCTTTCTGTATTTTGTACTAACTGCATCTCAAAAGCAAGAAGGATGGCGATGCATGTTTATATATTGCAGGCTGATTCTTCCAACACTGTGCCTCTTCAGTGATTTTATTTCTTTATTCCAAATGCATTTGAAATTATAGCCAAAGGAGTATCACAATTCTTTTCCAGAGCTATAAATACAGTATTTTAATCTCACATGCAAGCACAGGCTGGATGCTTTTGTTGCTATACCTCTTTCAGGATCACACTATGCAAACAATTTATCTGGTTCAGAGCTATGGCGCCCAGGCTATTATTTAAGAAAAATGTAGACAACAGTTCAGGCCAATGAGGAAAGCCCGAGTCTAGTAAGTGTGCACAATGATCCAAAAAATTATACTGTCTGACCAATGGCTGCTATCCTCCCAGAGCAAGTGGCTGTCATACACTGTCATCCTGATTCACCGCGAACAGTGTTAAAATGTATCCTGAAGGCAGGACAGGAAACACAGTGAATGTGCAGAAGTACTGAGTTGTTTCCTATGCTCTCTGAACAATATATCACAATTTAAACAAGATTTAAGTATAACGTGAAGGAGAGAAGTTCTTTGAGCAGCTCAGTGACGGTTCACAAACAGGAAATCATCACCCAAGGCAAGCCAACAGCAGATATTTTTAAAGCAGAGTTTCTCCAAATGCTCAGAACTCATTCCCCACTCAGGTAAGTAAAACCAGCTGTGCTTCAACCTGCCCCTGTGCTGTCTCCCCTGTGGTGGCCAGAATTCAAGAGGGTCCAAACCAGCAGAGACTTCAGGCACGTGACATGTACTGAAGGCCTTGCTGAACTTGGGCTGCTACCTGATAGGACTCCATGTAAAGCCCACCCATGCCAAAAGGTGGTTTGGATCAAACATTCAATGCTTTTGTTTTCAAAACAGTGCAAGGTAATGAGCCTCTCTCTCTCTCTTTTTTTTTTTAATTAAATATGCAAGGGCTTTTGTGACTGAAAGGCAAACCATGTTGATGACAGAGGACCAAAAGCTGGTATACTAAATGGCATCTTTCTGATATAGAATGACACAGCCCTCATGCACTCCCAGAACTGAGAAACTAATGGGGAAAAGGAGGCAAAAGTGTGAACATCTAAGATGCTGAAGACTGGGAAATCCTTAGGGGAAACAACAAGACACTTGGCTGTTCAGAAGCAAGCATGTTTATATAATCTACTAGGGTGGTTTGTATGACAAACATTTCCGAACAGTCAGGAAATCCTGGAATACGTCAAGCCAAGCAAACACAGAATGACTGCTTTACATTAGTACCTAGCACAGAGAACTTTGCAAAGAACTGCAGACCATGGTCTCCAGTGGAAGTCAGCCTCACGATAAGGAATGTCCTCACAGAACCGTGATTGTGTCACGGACCCTGGATTAAGTTTCAAATATGTAGCTGACCTTCTGCTCAGCCCTCCTTCTCGCTCTTAACATCAATCCATGAAATCAATCCATAAAAGGAAAGGAGAGAGGAATTCTGGAGTGCAGAGGTGATTACATGGGATCAGCCTGGCATTACCTGGGTTGCTGCACAAAACACCACTCAAAGCCTCTAAGGACATTTACTTGCACTTGGCTATGTATTAATCTTTTCCCCCTGGAGGGCTCCAGATAAATTATTTAGCAGACACCATCATGGATGTGAGATTATTAAAACACAGCTGTCCAGGAACTTCCTGCACCAGGAACACATTATTTCTCAGGTAATTTCTTCAAGGTTTTTAACAAGCAAAATACATGGCTTTACCATACATCATCATTTAGATTACAATGACAGCATTTCTGAGAATACATCAACTAAATAAACAGTCTAAAATATTTTTGCTAAGGCAGATGATAGTAATTTTTTTTACCACTGTACAGCACCTCCATTGCCTGTACATACACAGTGACAAGCACCTGCATACAGAAGGGCAGTTGTCCATCAATGTGATGGTGCCCATGAGACTCTTGCAAGAATCCTAACCATACGTCCACATGCTTATGACCACTTTAGTAGGAAAGTCACCTTGATTTAATGTAGCAGGTAACTTATTTCCCTCGTATTGGGATGTAATGAAATTCACCCTCATAGCATGGCCCTTGCTAAACAGGTTTCTAATTAAGGCTGAAAGGAAAGGAGAATTTCCTAATGCATGAGAATTTTTGAGATTTCTTTAAAAAAAGTCTTCTGGACTCAGATAGAAACCTCAAAAGACAAACAAAAACCCTACCTTGGAATCTGACAAATAATAAAACCCCACAAAATCATAAAGCAAATTGCTGGAAAGCTTTTGGACTGTGCAAAGGCATTTTATTTAAGTTGCATCGAAACATGTTACTCTATTTTGGCCTCCACATTTTTTTAAATCCCTTTTACTCTAACTGAACTCCCGTTTTTTAAATAAAAAGCTGCTTTGACTCAGAAACCATGTTTTTCATTCATTTTGCAAATGCTGAATATGAATGCCTCAATCCTGAAAATTAGTAATTTTTTTCTTTCCCTCTCTAGATTGTTGAACTCATTTAAATTAACCTCCCTGTCCCAAATAGCTCCAGCTTTCCAGAAACCTCTATGGTGATGGTACTGGGACTACTTGACAAACAATTTGACAAATTCAGCCACGTTTAGGAACACTTTCTTACTAATTTAAATAGAGATTGTCAAAAATCCATGAACAATAGATGCATACAAGCATAAATGCTGAGATGCACAATGCTGGGCACTTATCTGTGAATAAATTGAACACTATTAAGCCACTGCCAGTCTGAAAATTAAATATGGAATGCCTGCATATTTTGCAAGCGTAAGACACTAACAAATTTAAAGAACCATTGCTCAAAAGCTATTATTTTCAGAATGCTCATTAATCAAATAGTTTGGGAGCTGGACAGCTTGTGTCTCTGGCTAAGACCACACTGTAGATATTTCTGCTTGGCAAAGCTTGGCCATTTATTTTTCCTTTGTACTTGATTTTTGAGCATGCTGCCCAGTTTCCATGTCTAAATCCAGGTTGTGTGGATAAGGTGGCAAATTCTGCTTTTTCCCTTAGTCTGTTACACATCCTTGTGTTGGTTCTTTTTTTTGTCAGGTTTGCATATATTTTTGCCCTCAAGCTCCTGCAAAGTGTGGGAATCACAAAGACCACAGCACTTTTCAAGTCCCTTACCTGTCCAGCAAACCAGACAGTGCAGGTCAGGGTCGTAAAGATGCTGTACTGTTTCTGTAACTGCAGTGAGGCTCTCTCCAGCAACTCTTCCCAGCATAAGCAGTGGATGAAGCTTTCATTAAAAATGCAAAAGTAACTAGGACTGTCTTAAAACAAACTGCAAGTTGTTTCGTACCTATTCAGGTGTCAGCCTGCAATTCTTCTTTAGGAAAGAACACTTCATTATTGACAATACACCTGTCATGGGGCTGACATAATTCTAACTTTCCTTTTCATTTTAACAGTAAGTTTTGTGCTGCTGTGTGGTTTTTCAGCTCCTTTGAGCTCTGCCTGCTAAGAAATTAGTGTGTGTGGTTCAGCTTTCTTTCCTCCTCTTCACTGTGACCTTTTGCAGCAGTGTCTGAGTCCATATTATCTGCCACCTCTTCACTTTACATCAGATTTTTCAGATACTTCTTCTCCTTGAAAAAAAAAAAAGTGATGGGATGGAGACACTGCTGTCGAATAACAGGCATGTTCTGCAAGTTTCATGTGTTAGAAACTCAAGTGGGGAATATTGCTCTCAGAGGTTTACTTAGATCAAGGAGCAGGGTGATGTATTTGTCAGGCCGTAGGGGAAAAAGATCATATTGCTGAATATTGGATGAAAGATCTCTAGACTGATGAGGAATGTTATATATGGCACGTCTTGCTTCCTTCACTCCCACAGATTCCTTATGCTACTAAGAAACTGCTGTTTTTCTGCTAACAGCTGAAGTGTTTCATTTGGAGCTGAAATGAGGGAAAATAAAGTCAGCGTAACATAGCAGTGTGCTCTTGAAATGGAAATTCTGTAGAAAGCATATATAAAAACATGTTTTTAAAGGGGTTCACCCTCAAGAGATTAATGAAGAGCCTGAAGAGGTTGATACTGACATTGTTCTGAAGTGCTAATGTAAAATGGGGGGTGTATTTTTCCATGAGGAATAATAGTTGGCATAGCAAACATTTCTTTTCTTGTAGCATGTAGAAGGACGTGAGGACGTTGGAATCTCACTAGACAGACAGGTGGATACTGCCCTCCAGCACCCATCCCAGGCTACTGGCAGGAGCTCAAGTCAGTATGAAACCAAGGCACTGGTTTGATATAACACCACAAATGGACATCTTTCTCCCATGTAGTCTAGAGCTCCAAGGAAACCTTAGCAAAAAAATTTAGAGCTTATGGCCAGCCTGAAAGCAGCGGCCTTCAGCTGGTCCTAAAAAGCAATTGATCATTAAGTGGAGACTTGTTACCATTGATTCATGCTGAATAGTGAGTTACAGGCCTCGTTTTTCTACAGCTTGTGACCAAGCATGGCATAAATTCAACCTGAATCCACTGGATCCACTTACTCTGCCTACTGTTTTTATCAGGCTGCTTACCTATGGCCTTCCCTCACTGTGTTATTGCCATACATAGGTTGGTCAGCTTTCATTTAGACTTTTAAGGGAGCTATGTTGTTTTAGTTGTGTGGAGGCTCTCATGGTTACTTAGAAACCCTTGGCAGTGGGAGTCATTTTTTCCATAGCCCTAGCAATTTGTTGTCTACTGGAAGAAATAAAAGAGCAGCTGCTGGTGTGCAGAGACCACTGTGCTATGAGCTGGTTAGATCATCTCATTAGGACTGAAGACTTGAAAGCAGACACTCTAAATTAAAATGAAAAGCTGATTTATCCACATGATGGGGTCAGAACTTAGAAGTTCTCATAATGATTCAACCTAAATTTGAAGATGTGAATTATTACAGTTATGACACTCCTGTCCTTTAATAAAACAAAAGATATGTATGACTTGTAATACCTTTGACTGAAAGGATCAAAAGAACATTTGAATACCATGAGATCTGCATTGTTGCTGTGGTGTCTATAGTGTTATCATATTTTTGCAGCAGAAGATAAGAAGTTAAGGGAGACAAATTGGGAGCAATTTTTTTCTACAGTCTTTGTTACTTTTAATTATATCAGTGTCTTCACTGTTTCCTGTGCATCTTGGCTATGCTCCACATCAAATACTAATCATTGTTGGCTTTAAATTAACTTTATGATACTAGTGTTGACTAAATTACTGAAGGATTTTCAGGTTTATTGGTCTTGACTTATTAATGCATCATGATGAGGCTGACTCTTCACTCTCTTAGAGGGTGTATCTTTCAATTTAGAAGTGCAGCCAAAGCTAAGCAGGGACTTAAAAGTGTTGACACAGTTTATTTTAAGAAGACAGACACTTGTATGGACTGTGTAGAGTATCACAGGGAGGGACGGAACAACAGCACAGATGACTGTTAATTCCTAATCCAGTTCCAGTTGGATGTGCCCATGATAGACACCAAGCTAATTATTTGTCCCCATCTGTTGCACAGAAGGGCTAGTCCCCCGGCAAAGTGGTTCTTCTCTTCTTCAAAGTTTTATTACATTGGTAAGCTGATGTCATGTCATTTTGCCTTTGTCATTTTCTGTCACAATGTTCCATGGTGGAGATTAAAGATATTCTGGCTCTCACTTGCATCTCCATTTACTTTGGGACTTGTTTACTCACACACATGTAATCCACAAGCAAGTAGCCCCATCTTCTTAAGTTTACCCTTACTTTTCCTGAACTTCTCAAAATCTGAAGGGCCTGATTCATCCATTTTCTTGCTTTGAGAGGTTAGTAACATACAGACTCTTCAGGGCAGCTCATGCTATTGGGCAAGACCCTTTATCCATGCATGGGCTATTAAGTTCAATACAAGCCTCTGACTTGCTTCAGAGTACTTGTCAGGAAATTATCCAAACACCAGTTCTGCCAAAGCAGAAAATCAATTGGTGGTGGTGGTGATTGTAGGAATATCTGGTTACAAAGTCCTCTTGAAATCACTTTCTGGCAAGACGTGTTTTTCAGCTGACACCTGAGATACACTCTCACAATCAGGTGAAGAGACTGTTGCTTGGGACTAACAAAACTGATATGTTGCCATTATTCTCAACTGACCTGAGGCGTCAATGCCACCAGCTGACTATTTTGGCTGAAAGAAGAAAGGAGCAGTCTTGTACTGTGAATTTTGCTCTGCTGTGATCGCCAGCAAACCAGTGAAAAGACTTCAGCTGGCACAGTAACATCTTCCTTCAAGCAGTCCTTAGATAAGTACGGCTCTCTGCGGCTGAAGGAATTGCAGGTTCTCCCCCATGCAATGATGGTCACCTCACAGATGATGGAACAACCAGCCCCAGGCACACCACCAGGCTGGTACCTTTGTTTAGGACAATCACAATAGTCTATGGCATTGGCAGTGATGGCCAGTCGTGGGCTTGAAAGAGCAATCTGGTTGTGATCAACTCACCCAGTCAACACTGCTGTACAGCCATGGGTAGGCAGGCACATAATCATGGCAAAGGGATGGACATTTGAGAAGTAGCTACCATGGTTCACTAATGTGTCTGGTGGTAGAGGCTGCTCAGTATGTTTATTTTCCAAAACGCTCCCCCTTATATAGCAGAGATGGTTGTCAGCTGCTGCAGTTGGAACAGATATACAACAGACACATGTTCAGTGTGCGTTTACCACATTAAAACCTGTATCGAAGTTCTGGAAGCTGTCTCTGATTTTCAAAAGCATTAACACCGGTGTTACTTTTCAGGAACAGAGCAATGCAAAATACCTTGTCAGGCACAGTCCACTTTTTTATAACAGTGCTTTTTAGCTTAGAAGCCAATGTTGTTAAGACATACATTGACTTACCTTAGAGACCTGTTTGCAAGACACTTATTAAATTTGCTGTAGATCACTACTGTTATTCTTATGCAGGTATCAAACCTACAAGCCATGAGGAACACACTGGTACTTTTTTTTCATCTGCTGATCCATGCTTTATAATGCTGAGTGACACACGATCCCTCTCTGCACAGAACTGTTCTCACGTGGCCAGCGTTCACTTCCCTACTGCAGACACAGCTGAGAGACACAACCCGGAGCAGGGGACACGGGCATACTGGATGAAGTCTGCATGATTAGAAGTGCTGCTCTTTCCCGTAAAGTATCTGAGTTGCAGAATCCCCAGCTAGTTTTTGGTTACTTATTTGTGCAGAACTACTCTTCTGCCTACGCTACCTCTGCATGTGCAACACAGGATTTAAACTTCTGCCTATTTCTTCTTAGGCCTTTCTCTGTTGAATGCTCCTTCTTTTACTCCTCTGTCTTCACTCCAGCCCTACCAGACTGCATATATTTATGCTCACAATTGGATCACTGTGGATGACTCTCATTTTGTTTTGTTTATAAATACCACTTCTCTCTAGCACGGATACATGCTCTTATATTTCTCTTCCTGGAACTGAAGATGTCCACCGTGACACAGAAATTTGCCACAGATCTTCTAAGGTCTTTATTTTCAGGAAGATGTTCAATCTCTTCATCATAAAGCATAGACATTAGGCTGCTTGCTGAACCACATCTTCCAAAAATGGGTTCTGTCAAACCAGGGCTCACAAAGCTTCAAAATATGCTTAGCAAGTGTTGTTCAAAAATTCAGTTCTCCTCCTACTAGACTGTTCTCCTCTTACTAGACTAGCATCCATTAACAAAGCTTTGCCAATACCATGAAATATTTTGGGTGTAACGCAACTATTTTAAGTCTAACCTCAAGTTCTGGTTTCAGTGAGGTATCACTGTATGAGAAAGCCAGATGAAAGAAAACAAGCAGTAGGAACTGCTCCCCACAACCCTTGCTCTGCACTGAACCATTTCTCCCTTATTTTGTGCCTCATAAACCAAGGAAATTAAAAAATGTCATTTATGCACCTACTTTGTATTCTGGGGGTATCCTGGCTCCAAATCCAAAGGCTGGGAACATTTTGTCACTGGAAAAGAATAAAAAAAAGAAGAGTTCCCACAGAGAAATGCATTTTGTTACAATAAACATTTATTCTTCTGTAAGCATTCATCAAAAATGCAAAGCAGTGCAACAGTACAGAAAAGGCTTTTACATCAAGAGTGTTACATGGAAGACTGGAAGGGTATCAGATTAGAGAAGGAGGGGTGTGGGCTGATCAGATAGAGAGTGATATGGAGATTTTTCAGATGAACCCCTAGTATTTTCGGGAAGCTAAAATCATTTGGAGAATACTGAGGGATCAAGATATCTTGCACTTCTCCCACAAATGAAATAACAGGTCTGTATTACCCATTCTTTTGCACTATCTGGCTGCAGCATGTAGGTGAGTTGTCTTAACAGCCTGTAACAACATTTATTTCGGATAAATATGAATGTGCTCCCCCAGTTCAGAAAATGGGTGTAGTGAAGAGACGACTCTGTAATTAAAAGTGTTTGCAAATCTGGGTTCTTACACTTGTCCAGGTGCTAAAGAGACTTCCTAAAATACCTGAAAAGGGGCAGTTTCATGCCCCCAAACCTGCAGGTTCTGTAAAGCTTTCCACCTGCATCATTAGTAGTCCCACTAAAACACAAGATTATTTTAATTAGGCATAGGTTGACCGATAACCTAGCAAATGCTGTGGCATGGTCAATTTGCTTTCAAACACTACAGTGAGGTTGTTCTGCCCCAGTTAGATCTTTAGAGACAAAAATTCCTGATTCAGAGGACCTGGAAGCTTCAAGGCTGTTAATACCCTTTCAGGAACGCAATAATGTCTCACACAGCCCACGTGCTGTCAAGCTGCCTCTTCCCAGATGGCAAAGTGGAAAACAACAAGCTGTAAGGAATGTCTCGTCCCTGAGTCAGCAAAGCACTTGATCACACACTTGAGGTTAACAATTCACCCAAACATATGCTTAACTCTAAACACATCCTGAAGCCCCACTGAAGTCACTGAACTGTACTCCAATGCTCTGATGAATCAAACCACTCATAGGTTTATTCATTCTGCTTACAGGGTTTCTGGGCCCTTGGAAAAGTTGAGTTCCTTCTACCGTTATTGACACTTTCAAAAATTCCCAAGAGAGGCCAGCGGCTTCAGTTTTCTTTGTGTAGTTCAAGACATTGCCACTCCAAGTATCAACTGAATAATTCGCTTCCCAGACATACTCAGGAAAGACAATAGCACCCGTTAAAGCTGCTGGGCTATTCTGTCTGGCACAGGCTGTGAAAGGCACCATGATATTTCTGATACGAGTTAAAGAAAAATGGAAGGGTTTAAAAAGAAGCAGAAATAAGCCCCCCCTCCGAAGTCAGATTTGCCACCATGGGATAAAGAAATAATCACTGGATCATTGGGAAGCAGTGATGACTGTCATCTGATGGCTTAGCTCTCACAATCGTTCTTCTGCTATGAAATTTTGTTGCCGCATAAATCTTGGGAGCACAATTCTGTGTACCATATGTTACGCCGTGTGACAATGGATCTTGGAAAGGAAGACTAACATCATTTGCATGGTAATGAAACATCTTTTCCAAGAGATGTCAGAAACAAAGTAGCTGCTGACATTTGATGCTAACCACCTGCTGATAGCCTTCTCTTTGATTAAACACTCCTGGAAGTGGGGAAGCCCTTATAAATAGATGCAGAGAATTCAGGCACACACTTACAGGGCAAGAAATAAGAAGCCATTAGAAAAGAATCTGAGGGGAGAAAAAAAATCTTGTTTTACATCAATGATTAAGCGTGGCTGGATTAGAAAATCAAACCCTCTGGAGGTGCAAGCTAATTGATTTTGGGCAAGAGCAAACAAAGACCAAAAAAGAATTTTACTTAGGTAGAACATAAGTGTCTAAGTTGAAAAAAGCAATCCAAAAAGCTGATGTTGGCAGCAATTACCCAACCTGGGAGATGCCTAAACCCATACAGTGCCTGCATTTGTACTTCAGTGTTTCTTGAGTATAAACAAGTGTAGGCACTCTTGTATCTGCAGCTCCACCTTCTGTTTTGCAGCAATTCAGAGACAGCACTAAGTGATATCTCCAGCAGCCTGGATTCTCCTTCTGGTGGCGAGACTCCCACATTCCCAGTCACACAGTGGCACAGTCCCCACTGTTATTCTGCACTCAGAATACCTTACCGCCACAGTCAGGGCACCTCCCTTTATGTCTGAATCTCCCATATCTCCTTTTTGAGCAAGCACTAGTCACTGCTACCGTTGTCTTGTGAAAGAGTAAAGCTTGATCATGTACACCTTCAAGATGAGATTCCATGTGGCTGCTTTTTAGAGGGAAGTGCATGAACTCTAGAGAGGAGGGGTATCCTGGGGTCTACTGCTGTGCTTTGTACTTACTCTTGCATCACTCAGAATAGCTCCACACTCTCCTTAGGAAGCTCCTAATTTTCCAGAATTCAGGTACATACCTCTGCTATTCTGATTCAAGCTGCTGGGACCAAGGAATTAACTTTCATGTGCTCCCAGAGCTTGATCTTTAAGGTAAGAAGGGAACCTTTTGATTATCACTCATGACATCCCTTGCATAAAAAAGATGATCATGTTATTCCCTGACCACACCTCAAAATTTGTGGCTGACAGCTTTCAGAATAAAATAAAATTTTAATGTAAGCAATACTTTTCCTCCTATCACACAAAACAAGATGTTTAGCTAATATAAAGGTCTCGCTCTTCAGTAAGTATGCAGTTTAATGGCTTAGTGATACTTCACAAAGTAACCCTCTCTAGTATTCACATCCACCCCTCACTTTGTCATATGAGAAAAAAACCAGCAGCTGAGCCTGCTGCCCTCATTCTGCTTATCCTGCACTACTGAGACACAGCAGGGAAAAAGTGACCCAGAAGGGCAGCCAAGGATTCTCTCGCTTCCAGGACAAGCCCTTATGGTATAGAGGCGTAACAGAGCTGCTCTACCAGACCCTGGGCTATCACGGCAGCTTGCAGCAGAAAGCGGAGCAGCTTCCCAGCTTCTGTAAACTATGTCAAGGGTTAGGCCATCCAGGGACTGAAACTACAGTCAGAAAATGAAAAGAAGGTTTCCTCCTGCCTCAGGGGTGAACTGCATGCATCAGAGACTCCAGCCCTGTTTCCTAACCTGGCATTTCAGTAGGAAAGGGATCTGCTCTAATGACTTTCCTTTTCTTCCTTTGTAATTTAAACTCATTCAAAAGAAGAAAAGTGAGAACCAGTTTTCTTCTCCTTTGTGTTTCTTGCTCAGGCATTTGAGCTTCGTTTATACCAGGCCTGGGGCCCTGGCTGAAGCACTGGCACATGACTATAGACATGGTCTGTTAGCACTCTCCCTGGCATAGTGCTGGCTCCTGCCAACCAGCAGCCCCCAGAGACTTTCCAGGGACAGTGCTGGGGACAGCTGCGCTTGAGACCGCTCCCAGATGGCAGTTTGGGCATCAGCAGGTTGTGCTGGGAGGAAGAAAGCTGAGATACAAGGGCATGGGCAGTGTCATGTCAGGCCACATCAGGATCTTCGACTTGTTTTGTTTAAACCTAGCCAGAGAGTCCTTGGCATATGCAAGGAAACTGCCTGCACTGTCCTGCTGGAGACAGATTGCTAAAGGGACAGGAGAGAAACACACAAGTAGAAGAACAAGCTGGTTCTACAAAACCTGAAATTTACAAAATCAAGTAAGAAAAAGAGGATCGTGGCTTGGCAGAATCTTTACACAATTACTCTGTCATGTCTACTTCACATTTTATATTGTTCTTTGTTTTACATAGGTTCCCTTGAAAATTAAAATCTGGCATAATTTTCAAAAAGCTGAAGTACATCGGACTTCGACTTTTATACCTGGTTATATGAGGGCCATGAGTAGTCATGCAAGCATAGATGTATATGGCTTCTGGTACTTTTTCCAGTCAAACAGGCGTGTATTACTGAATATTACTGAAGATACCAAAGACTGAGCAGATCTAAGTTATACCCTAAAGGTAAAATCAGGGAGAGGGTTCAGGTTCAGTGTTCATATTGGTAAATGCAAATTAATGCACAGAGAAAGGAATTGTCAGGACTCCAAGACTGCAGTCTTCTGAACAGAAATACAACCAGTTAGAGGAAAGTCCCTCAGTAACCTCAGCTATAGCGTAATGCGTAGCAGAAAATAAATTCTGAAAATATCCCATATTATCCTTTTGGAACATTGCTCAGTTTTAGTCACCCATCCTTCAAGCTATCTAGTGGAAACAGAGGAAGTGCAATGACAAATCAATACATTAACAGGGGCAGAGAGGAGAGAGATTTCAGTGAGCTGTACTGCACAGACAGGAGAAGAGTTGAACAGAGGAAATAGTGAGGTTTTGTAAATTAGTAAAAGCGATACTGATAATGATACCTTTTTCTGTTTCACTAGGAAGCCTAGTGTTACTGGAAGGTAAGAAATATGTTTGTAATAAAGATAAGGACACAAAATAAAGAACATTTCAAAATCTTGTCTTGTTAACCACTGGTGCCCTCTGACATGTAGTATCATTGAAACCTGGAGTTCAGCTTTATTCTGAGAAGGATTTGCTATTCCTAATAACAAGGAGGAGAATTCAGATAAGACTCTCTCACTGGGTGAAATTAATTAGTCAGACATTAGAGAGTCTTTTGCAACTTCCTCTGAAGCTGCTGGTACAGACAATGCTGGAGATAGAGCTAGATATTCACCAGTGTGGCAATACCTGTATTCAGAAAGGAAAACAAAAGCTGCCGAGACTATCCTCTCTGAAAATTAGTTCTTTTTTAAAATCTAAATTGGGAATCTAAGTTCTTAATTGTATGGAGTAAAACAGGGGGGAAAAAAGGCCTAAGTCATTCTATATGCCATTTATTCATTCTGAAAGATGAACTTCTAGCTAGCCACTTACACAGATTGTTTGGGACTCGTTTTACTGGTGCTCATGAAAGCCCTTTGGTATGTAGCTATAGATGCGCTTACCTTTAAGCTCCTGAAGTCAATATAACAGTTTGTATGGATGCTACAGAACTGACCTTGGAGAGCCTTAGCATAAAAACCTGCTCACTTTATGCTAGAGCAACATAGTAGCAGTAGTGGTACTAATGATGCAGTGAATGGGGGGAAAAGAAAAGAATATGGAGTGGGGAAGCAGGAGGGAAAGAAACACTAAGAACCCATTTTTGGTTTCAAATGACCAAGAATCTTAAATTTACAGGTCTTTGAAATTCTTGCAAGGAATATACCTGACTAGAATCCCTGGATATTAAGCTGTCACTTATAATTTTGCTTTTGGGTCCCATCAGGATTACAAGGGAGTTATTTTTAAAGTACTATGCTGGACGCAGCAAAATCAATTACTGTACCTTTCATTTTCAATTCCAATCTTAAAAGAATAAACTGTGAATCTACTCTGCTCTACATACTTTTCCCGTCACAAAATCAGATATTTTTCCTCTGTTACAAAGAAGTTTCAAATTGCAAAAATAAAAGGGAGGTTTCTGTTACACATGTAATTGAGAAAAGTGTGAATGTGAGGAGGGGGAGAAAGAAGGGGAGGGGGCAAAGGGAGAGGAAGAGGGAAAGGAGGGAGGGGAAACAGGAAAAGAAAAAGAAGAAAACAGCAAATGCCACAAACAAAATAGAGTCATCTCTAAACTCAATTAAAATTGTAATCTTTCATGTTCAGGGAGTGAACTGGAAGAATATGAGCTGAATTAAGTGTTTCTTTTCTAAAGCATATGAATGAATCATGTTCCTGAGTGTATTATTTAGTACTTATCTGAGAAGGGCTTGATGCCAGTAAATTCTGAATCATAACAGCTTACAGGGATTAGCAGCAGTTTCAAAGAAAATACAGAAATCATTTGAAATATTTAAACGTTTTCAGTTCCTGCTTTGCAAGCAGAGCTAAGTAAATAAAGGACATGATCTGTATGATTGAATAGGGCTAAATAAAACCGTTTAAGTGGAAGGGACCAGAGCCCAGCCGCTTCAGGCCTTGCAGTCTTGCACAGCCACCTGTGCTCCTCCAGGATGGGCCGGGGGTAGAGCCAGGCTGTGGTCCAGCTCTCAGCCTGCCCCAGTCAGAGTCAGAGAGACTGCAAGAGCTCAGCAGCAGCAGTGTTTTCTGCCCCTAATCTGTATTCTTCTCTGGGGGACCGCTACGCTGTCACCACATATTCACTGTGCGGTTGTGCCTAGTTTGATACAACCACATCTCTGGTTCTGGCCAGGGTACTGTGCGTTTAATCAAACCTGCACTGTACCTAACAAGGTTTGGCATCCAATCCATAATGCACAGTGATTTTTAACGTAGCAGCAGGAATGAACTGATTATCATACATCTTGGTTACAAAAGAGAGCTGGGAGCATGCAAATCAATGGTAAATCACTGCAACATTGTTTGGTCTGTCACAGACAGAGATGCTACGCAGTCATGTGCAAAATCCTGACATTAAAATTCATTCACTATCTTTAATTACATCTCTTAGTCACCTTAGGGGAGCTGGAATCTGCTGAATACTGAGAAATAGATACTGTCATGTAATTGGGTTTCAAGAATATGAGGAAATGCCTGTCTCACCTGCGAGGGTAATAATTAATGAAGCAGGGGAATACAAATTCCCTGAAGCTAACCACTGAAAGGCATCAACTCATGAAATAACTAACAAAGCAGAATCCAGGTACAATGGATTTAAACTTCCCCTTGTTAAGATTAAAAGAATTGCAAAAGAAGCTCTGCAGGGTAAAAATATCAAATGAACTCAGAAATTCCTAGACTGGGGAAAGGTAAATACCCATAGAAAAAAAAGTAATCAGAGCTTGGGGGAGGAGTAAGTTAAGCAAAATGAAATGGCAGTGAGATATATCACTTGCTAGAAGGATAGCCTAATAAAATGGCATACTCAGGAAGGTGAGACAAAATGTCAAACTTCCCTGCAAGATGACAAATAAATTGCAATGACCTGATTTATACCTGCGTGAATGACCCAATTCAGTAAGATGTATCTTGAAAAAGAAATGGGACTTTATAACTGGGAATAAACTAGGGAAGGGGATGCTGCAAGAGGCTACAGCGAGTTATATTTAACTTCTCAAACCAGGCAGTTTCCAGACAGTCCTATGTATTTTAAGGGGTTGCACATATGTCTCTGTACCTTCCAAAACCTTAACTCTTTAGTGAACTGGCATATCTGTGGGATCATATATGGAAAACTGTACCATCACCAAAAAGGTCATTCTCACACAGACTGTAATCTCAGATGTTTAAAACTTGACATGACTTAAAGATGACACTGCAGGCAGCAGGCTGAACTCCACCACGTAAGGTGCAGATTGTGAAGAACCCCAAACTGAACAGTGGTGGGGCCCTGCCCTCTCGAAATACAAGTGTGGCTTTCAAGTTTCAGGGTGTACTGCACTAAGCAACCACAAGAACCAAAGCTTTGCTATGTATGCACGTGATTTTGTCCTTTTCTACAAATTACAGTGGAAAGGGTTGGTCGGAGACCTTCCTCTGCAACAACTTTCTATCAGAAAATATCTATCTCTAAGGGGTGTGCTGGGAAGAAGGGAATAAAGGACTGCGTTGGCACATGTATGCAGGGAGGTGCTGGGAGAGGAATTTCTCATCAAATGCTCTCAAGATACAAATGAGCTTTCTAGGATGAACAGGATAAAACCATTATAGAGATTATATTGTGATTTAATGTGACCAAATGAGCTGTTGATGTAATTTTACCAAAATCAAACCGACATTAAGTCAAAATGAAGAACACTATCAAAACAAGTTAGAGCAAAATTGTAAGTGAAATATACTGATGACTAAACATTCAGCTAGGCATCACTGAATATGCGGGAGGAACTGGGCTACTACCCTCTGTTCACCTGCTGACTTGGAATCTCTGATCAAGGTTAATTTCACAAGAATTTGGAGGGGATAGTAAGATAGTAGATGGAACCCAATTCACAAGAATTGCCTAGCTTTAGCTGAAAGCAATTTGACCCACAAACATCCTGTTAAGGTCGACTTAGGCAAAAGGTGTCCACTTTCTGTAAAGGAGGAAATTTGCATGAGAAGATTTAGAACACGGTGTTCATTTATGGACAGACAGGTTTCCAAATGGGAATAATTTGCTTCTCAGCTATATGCTAATATAATGGAGTAGATGACTAGAATAATTACATCCTTAACAATGCAAGGAGGAAATTCATGCTTCTGAAATTGTGGAAATGGTTGTGTTGACTAAAGATGTACCAGGTCAGTATCAGATGGCATCAGTGACAATGGCACGATAAATTGCTGTCTCCTTTGTTTATGCTTATTTACTTATTAATACTTATTTATTTACACAGATGTCTAGTCTCTACAGCAGTAGGTGGTATGCAATTTCACATAAAGTTTGTAGGGTTTTATACTTCAAGTCATTCTCTTCAGAAGGAAATGCTGACAGAGAAATCCCAGCGGTACCAGGCTGCATAGTCCTGAAGAAGTGTCAACTACTGCACAGAATAAAGATCTCCCTCAAAGGAGATTTCAAGCTGAATTGAAAAATAGTAAAGACTGCATAGAAAAGCCCTGCAGAAGGTTCAGATTTTGATGTATCTACCAGCTGACAGAATGCAGCAGAGGTCTCTGAAAAGCATGTGGAGGAAGCAGTTTTGCTATGAAACTTGGAAGGGACTGCTCGTGACTGATACACTGACATAGGAACCAAGTTCCTGGAAGAAGAGGCAGCAGAAAGAAGACTCAAAGATGAAAACTTGGTAAGGGAAAAGGCTGAGCTGTAAGAACTGACAGTATCTGCCCAGGTAAAGGGCCTGCAGATATATACATATATACACACACATATATATGTATGTATGTATGTACACATGCAAAAGAAACTGTTACGAAGTCCCCTTCCCAACACAGTTGTTGCACTAAACTAATTCTCCTGTAATGATTCTTGGGATAAAAAGTGGTGATTGTAGAAACCCCTGTGTGGCAGCAGACTGCAAATACAGGTTCTCCAAAGGCAAATACTAAATATGCGTATGATGTATTATGTCATTGTGCCAGCCTAGGTCCTCAACAGTTAAATCCAAGGATTCTCAATCCAGTTTGGTGATTAAAAGTATTAGCAATTCCTTTTTCCCTGTGCAGTTCTAGTCCTGAGTTATCCAAACACTTCAGAATGTGTTTACCCACACCTGAGCTTACTGATAAACATAAGCTACAAATTTTTCTGTATAGGTTACTGTTTTTCTATTTTTCTTCTGTTGTATGTCTACATGAATTTGGTCCTATTAAAGCACTAAATAAAAAGATTCATGTCTTTTCCCCCATGGTTTTTAAACTTGTTTAGATATGCTAATCAGCATTTTTGCTTAACAGCCTCCAGAAAGGTTGTTTCTGTAATTAAAGTGATAAAGAGAGATGCTTAATAATTAAGCATATTTTCATTTATTGATATGCATGGGTAGATTGAATTTTAACATCTATAGCTCTACGTAGGGATTTAATGAAATATTTAATGTCGCATATAGTGCCAGTTATTCTAGGCATCATTCTTTCGCCCCAGTTTTAATGAACTACTATTATACTACTACCTCAACCAAAGCAAGTTTCTGCTTTTCTCCTTGTGTCTGGCAAAATTATGTCAAGGTATTTAATTCGGATCCCTCCAGCCAAGGTAACTCTCTGAGTCTTCATCCACAAACCCAGACATAGCTTCGGGATGAATGACCTGTTAAGTAATTCTTGGGGATGAGGCTCTGATTAATAAAGCAGACTGCAAGGTGTAAACTCTGGGATCTCTTTTCCACTTAAAGCCTCAATCCAAATCACAGCATTTAAGTACATACTGATCTTTGTATTCGGGACTAAACGCACTGATTTATGTATGACTTCTGTAACATGTACTGCATTATACATACCTTATCCTCTTTCTCCTCCCTAACTGCCCTCTGCTGGGTACCTCGGGAAAAGCGTTTCTGGGACAGATGGACCTTTCATCTGACTTAAGTTTTTCCCTTCTTAGATCTACACTGAAAGGGATGTGCTGGACTGGGAACCCTGGTCTTTTTATTTTCCTCCTTTCATTTTTTTTCCCCCTCTTAATTTTCAAGTGCATTTTATTGCATGAGGGAAGGTAGGTTTTATATATGGTTTTCAATCAATCAGAGTGAATGCACTCACTCAGGCCTAAAACACTGAAGAAGAAATCATAAAAAGGAATTTTTGCATCTAGTCAGCTACTGCTGCAATTAATTGATTGCAGAAGCTAATGTTGAAACTCAGACTGACTTCAGGACTTTCATATCTTTTGTGGAATGTGGCCCAGTTTTTAAATTTTCACTCTTAAGTATTTTACAGAGCTCTACACATAAATAATTTCTGCACTTTGCAGGAATAATGTACTCTTGGCTCATTAGTGGCCTTTGGGGAGGTTGCTAGACAAGTGTGTTTTACACAAGCAGTTTATTTGTTAACATATGATCTCAGTGTGAATGTCAGTTTTAAGGAGCTACTTGAGTATTTAGAGTTAAGGAGGCTATTTGCCTAAATGAAAAAGGACACTAGTGTCAGGAAACAGAATTTATATTCTGTGTGTTTCAAGGGCTCTTAAAAAAAAAATCTGCAGTATCTTTAAGAGTGAATAAAGAGAGATTTAAGATAATTAAGAACAAATTTTTGAAATAGATTTTGAATACAAATAAAATGAAGACCAATTTTATGACATCACTGTACAAAACTATGTCGTGGAATCATGAGTTGAGTGCATAGATCAGAACGGGGATGGCCCATCAAGAATGGGAAGCTCCACAAATATCTAATGCAACAAATGCTTATAAGTATTTGATAAAATACATCTAACCTTTGTCTTTTTCAAGGTATGAGCATTGATTTGACTCACATGTTTGTAAGCACTTTTTATTAATCCAGTGAAGAACTCTGAATGTATGCACAAATATAAAACTGTGTAAAAATTAATCAGAAAGATCATCCAGCTGTATGGGAGGCACTGAACATTTGGGTGTGGTGTGAACAATTAACAATAAAGTTCAAATTCAGTAAAACTCTTTAACTCCATCTTAGTGCTATCTATACTTTGCGTAATAATTCAGTGTTTGCTTGAGTCAGACTGAATTCAATGGAATTAGATAATAAGCTCTAGTGTCTTGCTGAAACAGAACAGAGGTTTTAATGCAAAGATAAATATTTAATGCAATGTAACAAGATTCTTAATAAGCAGAAGAGAAAGGAAAGCTAACAACTGCAGAAATCGGATTTCAAACTGAGGAGCAGATTTGCAAGTCCTGCCATGGGCTTCACTCACAACATCATCACTAAAACCTGTAATAATGTAAGATCATTTAGGAAGTATTTCAGCCTTTAGCTTTATGTGCATGTAACAGCATTTATCCTTACAAACAAGCTATTTACAGTCCCATTCCAGCCCTTTTTCCTTTGCCAGAGACAGCAATCACTGCAGAATGAAAGATGAGCTACACTCATGGCTAGTTGGTTGTATTCCAGCACTGGCATAACAAATCATTAAGATCAAAGGACCAGCCATTTTAATAAACTGTGTGCACTGTTGTTATTGTGACTTATGGCTTTGCTCTGCAGAGAGGGAAGCTATAAAACAGCATAAAAGAGAAATCAATTTTCTTACTGCATGGTTAAGTGTTAACTATACATATTATACATATGTAAGGACATATAATACCTATATATTATATGCATACCTATATATTTATACACACGAGTAAAACTCTAGATGTATGTACATATATATATGTCTGTCTAGGTATATAGCTCTAGGTGCTTACATGAGAGATTCACAGCACACCTGCACCTATCTTGGGAAAAGTACTTGTTTTATCTATAGATACTAGTTTTCACAGACGTTTCCAGATTATAATGATGGAAACAGACTTGTCAATGTGCACGTGTATGCGCTGAGGGCACATCCCAGTACTATTTGGGTGCTGGTTCTCGCCTACACAAGGCAGCTGTGTTGCGCTGTGCGGCTCGCAGGCGCGGTCTCCCTGCCGTTATTCAGACGGTACATCTTCCTGCAGAGCACGGGAGCTCCTCCCTCTCCACATGCCTCAGTTTCCTTTTGATGGAAGGCAGGATGCGAGAAAGGGAAGGGAGAAGAGGTAGGTCAGGTCCTGACGTGCAGTCAGGACATGGCCAGACCTTACGCTGGGACACAGGGGAAAGGAAACATTCCCTGATTCCCCATAAGCCATAAGCTTCTCTGACTTACAAAGCAGTGTTGTTCCATGCTGAGCAGGGGGCAGTTTTGTGATACAAATGAAAAGTATTTGGGGAACAGTTACCATAAAGGACACATTCAAAATTATTACTATATAACTTACAGAGTTTCATGGCTTTTATAAGATTCTGATTCACAGGTCTGATATTTCAACTGATGAATGAGTTTGTCTTTCCTCTTATCTGGGTATTCAACCAGCAAAGACACCTGCCATCTATCCTTTGAAAATAGCATTCTTTTGAAGGGGTCTCCACCAGGCTCCAAATCAAAAAGGTGGCCAAAACCATTGTTCAGAGTTGGTGAAGGTTAGAGGTCCTAAGCCACCCATAGTGCACAGAGAGCTAGGTAGAACCTCATCTGCCTTAAGTACACTTGCCAACTCATTGTTCAAAACATGTAGAGGGAATATACGCACATTTGGTAGTGATCAACGGATTTTTTTCAGGATTTTGGCTAGGCTGACATTGCTGGTCATCAGAAACCACTTGATTTAACTTCTGACCCAGAGAACTCAATACTGAAATTACTGAGGCAAAGAATAAATATGGAATGATACAGAAGCAGGTCCTTTTAATATTAAGCGCTTCAGTGCCCAATGATTTTTCATAATTTTCATCTGTTTCTCTATGCTACAAAAAAGTGCAGTAGACTTGCTCAATTTCAAGGTAAAATTATACCACTGATATAATTCTTTATATAAAAGAAAGCTTGTGAAAATGTTTAAAAGGAAATATCTATTTCTCGCTTATTGCTTCATGAGGTCATCTTTAAACATTCATGAGTCATTTATCTTAAAATAAATTCTTCTCCATGGAGCTGTCTGCTTATTTTACCAAATATTTTCTATAATAAGTTTTTAATATGTTTTCCCCTTTCCAGTATTTGAAACTACATTTTAGAGCCTAATTCCTTAAAATTAATGAACGTTTCTTGTTCCTTTATGATCCATTGCTGCTGTTGCTTAGCCACTGATTATATCACATACTAACTTTATCTTCTCTCTTATGACAAATGTTGTTATAGCCTGAAACAATTCCACCATATAGATAAAGTATTGTCTTTTGTGCAGGTGAACAGCTCTTCCATTTCCCATACCGTTATCAGATTGGCCTATTCCTACAGGACTGCTGCATTTCTACAGTCAGGATAATAATCAAAGTCTATTTCTCATTCTCTGAATATTGCTGATAAAAGAATGAATCTTATTCTTTCACACTTAACTAGGCAGAACAGCGCTATTCATTTAACTGTTTCAGGAATCTCTGAACCATACAAATAAATGGGCTTTTGGATGAGCAGGGATTATTCCATTGTATCAAGGGATGTGAGGCAGCACTTAATTTGGAGCATTAGCTACTTAGGGATACATTATGTTAGGCTGATATGTACAGAAACCTAGATTATGAGAAGATTTGCCTTGATCAACAGAACTAGAGCATATAAAAGAAAATTTTGGATTTTGAGTGTAGTCTCTCTATACATTACTTGCCAATCCAATTCCTCCCAAATTACAAATAAATTTGAATGTTTCTAATTAGAGAAGTATTTTAAGTAATAGCCATAGGCTTTTTTTTTTTTAAACAAATATAAAAAAGCAGTCTTTTGGTATATAAGTGTAGCATTTTCCTTGGTTTGGATTGAAATCAGCCAGTTCTGCCTATTAGAGATAATTGATGGGTACAAACTATAAATCTTCAGGCAAGAGCACTGCCATCTTTGTGGGCTCATATTTTAATCTTACTAAAGACATGCCCCTATGCAAATGATGACACTCTGGCTCTAAACAACCCTCAGGTTCAGCAGGTCCCTCTCTTTTCACTTCTGGCTGATCTTAACCTGGAAACAGAAATCCTGCTCCAGTATTTGAAGCAGAACTGGGCTCACTGGAGCAGTTATGGATCTGTGCCACATTTTTGGTTTTTAACTGAATTTGAAACTCTTTTTTTAAAGTGTATATACAGAAGATTTGCTTTATAGGTCATATATGCTCATATGTCTCAAGGCTGCAATTAAACAGAAAAAGAATTCCTGTATAGAACCTGTAGATTATTTTGTGCAAAGGTTTGCTCCTTGTAATTTCTTTTCTTCCTTAGAGAAATTATAAGTTTTTGTTTCCAGTTTGATGGATTCAAGACGCGCAAGTATAAAGAAAAGGTCCTCACTTGACATTTTGATCAGAAAGCATTGACCGTGTTGAATCAGCTTGCCCATGGGAATGTATTTATAGTGTCACAACTTGAGAGCATGTATAGGTCAAACACATGCCAGAAAGGTGATGTTTCCTGGGGAAAAGAAATTCCGGTTTTTGTTCAGCCCTAGTCCGTAGCTCATGCAATCTTAGTTGTGCTGATTAGCATCAATAGGCATTTTCTGTAGTACAATAGAACTGAACGATGCTGATGATTTCATTAAAAAAATGACTGGCTATTATATTTTGTACTGATTAGAATATGCTATATTGAGAGGACAATCTTGATTTGGGATTAGTATCTCCATACACGAGGGCCTGTGCCACTTAATTATTTCATTTGCTTAAAAAATACACCTTAAGTGATGAAAGAAAAAAATCTGTGTGCATAAACTAGCCCTTTTTATTCCTTTCCCTGTTTTGAAGGATATTTACCCACTGACTTATTGCTTGTAATTATTAAATTACTGGATAATCACTGAGGAATTATCAGCTCGCAATAAAATATTAATTTTCTCAGACTCATTGACTAAGTTTGACCATCAAATTCTTACAGAAATTGTATCAGGGCAGTATTTTCCTCATTCTTCTTTGAGAAGACATTTCATTACCATGCAAATGGAAGTGCCTCTGAGCAGGCTAATTGGTGTATGTGACATGTAACATGCAAACCACGGTATTAAGTCACTCCACAATTTATACAGGAAGTATAATTCAAATTTGACTGGAAATACAATTGTTTTTTTGAGATCTGGTATTTACATATGGCAAAGTGGTGGGTGGATGTCTATTACATGTGCAAAGATTAGAAGGAATAATTGTGTAAGATACTATGCCTCACCAACAAAGAAAGAACATTTAAAGGAAATGCACTTGGTAATTAGATTAATAATGGGCAATTAATTTGATAGAAGCAGGCAGCCTATTTGAAAGCAACAGAAATACATAATGTAATCAAAGCATATTTGGCCCAATTACTTGCATTTGTTTATTTATTTAAAGGCATGTTGTATGCACACATTATCACTATCTTTTAGTATTTATTTTAGAAGAGACTGTAATATTCAACAGGCCAGGAGAACACTGAAAAAGACCACACATTTACTTCTAAGAATAGACACGGCCACTAAGCAGTTTAGGCAACTACAACTTCAGTTTCAAACACAAGATCTCAGGAACACTTTTCTGTAGGATGGGACAGAACCAGACGCCCAAGCGTATCAGAAAGGATGCTAGCAGCATCTGCAAAACAGGCTTCAAGTTTAACACAAATGAAAAACCCACTCAAACATGCAATTTTGGCATGTGACTACAAACCTGAAACTTAACACACATACCTGCCAAACAGCCATGAACCAGGCCTTTCATTACCATGAAGCTAATCTAAACCCACTGTTATTCTGAAAAGCATGTTAAGGTACACTAATCTTTCTGACGTGCAGTCATTTCTCTTAAGTGAGTAAACATGGAGCTACTGCAGCCGGCAGCAGGCAGCCATTGATTTCACACTGTGAAAACACTTTCTGAAGACAACTCTGTTATCAAATGTAGTTATTTACCTGTCATAGTCTTGGCAAATCTCCCCAACAGCTACCAATGCTTTCAAGTACTCATTGGGTTGATAGGGGTGGATGTAGTGCAGTGAGCAGCTGTTCCTGGGATCACCATTGGATGCAGTGAAATCTATAGCTACCTGGAAAAGAAGAAAAATCAATGTGTTGTGGAGCCCTTCTGGGCATAAGTATACCCACACCAACCATGTATCTTTACCAGAAACAGCTTTCTGCAGAGACTGCAGCCTTAAAGCAAGGGTCATTTTACAGCGTACTTCATCAAATTTGAATTAGGATAGTATTGATAAATATGTCTAAAAGTAAATGACATCTTATAAAATAAGAGATAATAAAACTAAAATGGCATAATTAGGAAAAAAATGAACTGCATTATTATTCTATGTGGAAAATTATGTTCTAATACAGATGAATCAAATTAACTATCTCTAGGTCTCATACTTAATTAAATTATTCCAGCTCAGGTGATGTTCAGGACATAAAAGCTGTGCAGTAAAAATGTCCCGAGAGAGTTAAAAGTCCTACTAAAACTATAAATTAAAAGTCCAGTTAGTGACATTTCTTAGCTATTTTAAACACTACTGTGGCTGTAGTAATAGTAGTAGGTACTGCCTGTCTGGTATTTTTTATCTTCAAAACATGTAAGCATTAAATAATTATCCCTCCCAATTTCATAGATGATAGCAAGCTTAAAGGTGAGCTGCAGAATAAAAATAAAGCTTGAATCCTGCACCAATTTTTGTGTTGAAAAGGCTTAGAGAAGATTGTGGGAAGCATCCAACGCAAAAGCAAATATTAATGAATCCTCTTAAAATTAATTTCTCTGTTTTAAAATGCTCTTTATACTTCTCAGTGAAGATATACTCTGGCATGCATCTTAGAATCACAGAATCATAGAATAGTTTGGGTTGGAAGGGTCCTTTAAAGGTCACCTAGTCCAACCCCCACTGCAATAAGCAGGGACAGCTTCAACTAGATCAGGTTGCTCAGAGCCCTGTCCTACCTGACCTTGAATGTTTCCAGGGATGGGGCATCTACCACCTCTCTGGACAACCTCTCCCAGTGTTTCACCACCCTCACCATAAAAAATTTCTTCCTTATATCTAGTCTGAACCTACCCTCTTTTAGTTTAAAACCATTACCCCTTGTCCTATTGCAAGAGACCCTGCTAAAAAGTCTGTCCCCATCTTTCTTATAAGCCCCCTTTAAGTACTGAAAGGCCGCAATAAGGTCTCCCCAGAGCCTTCTCTTCTCCAGGCTGAACAACCCCAACTCTCTCAGCCTTTCTTCATAGCAGAGGTGTTCCACCCCTCTGATCACTTTTGTGGCCCTCCTCTGGACCCACTCCAACAGGTCCATGTCTTTCCTGTGCTGAGGACCCCAGAGCTGGACGCAGTGCTCCAAGTGGGGTCTCACCAGAGCGGAGTAGAGGGGCAGAATCACCTCCCTTGACCTGCTGGCCACGCTTCTTTTGATGCAGCCCAGGATATGGTTGGCCTTCTGGGCTGCAAGCACACGTTGCCGTCTCATATCCAGTACCCCCAAGTCCTTCTCCTCAGGGCTGCTCTCAATCCCTTCATCCCCCAGCCTGTGTTAATACTGGGGGTTGCCCCGACCAGGGTGCAGGACCCTGCGCTTGGCCTTGTTGAACTTGATATCTTCCTGTGATGACTGTCATGGATCAGAAAGCCCTCTTCTGAATTTTTTATGCTGCTTTCTAGGACTTCCTAAAAGGAGCAAAAAGAAACCCAAAAGGTCTCATAGAGAGAACAAAGCCATTTATAAATTCCTTATGATTTTGTCCAATGACCTCTTCCTCCAAAACACTCCTTATACCTGGATCTTCAATAGATAAAAATGCAGAGAGTTCAATTTTCAGTTTTACAGTGCAGTTGACAGGTAAAGGCCTTGCTGAAGGATGCAAAAAGAACTCTGAAGTCCCAGCTTGCCCCTGTGAATGTGCAGCTTCCCCAGCTGGAGCCTCTGCTTGGCACAGGGAAGACTATTTTACGCAGCTATAAAATGAAACATGACATTTTCAATCTCCCTTAAAAAAATGACACAGTCCTCCTGAAACTTCTTTTTTGTTGCTAAAAACTAAAAGGGAAAAAAATCATACTGGGTCAACCCAACATGGCTTTTCCCCACTGTTTCCGATTTTCCACCTCTAACTCTTGGCTGAAGAAAAATATTTTTCACTGGGTTCTAGTTTGCTTGGAAATCCCTTTGTCACTTTGGTCAACTATGAACCCCCCCCCCCCGCACCTCACCACATTTCAGTCAAGAGATATGAGCTTGATTTGGCTTGCAAATAAAGCAATCTTTCACCTCCCCTCCCTACTCACTGTTCAGGCACTGAAGCAGTGAGTCTGTTTTCCACATAGACCTTTTTCCAAAAACGATAGCTTGATTTAACTTGAATAAATTAATGGGATAGAGCTCATGTTCTCACTTGCATGCATGTGTGTAACTGAGGAAAAGAAACACTAGTGGTTTGTAAAACCAAATGTAAATCCATAGATACTTGCAAGGATTAACTTAGTTTTGGGACACTTATTTTTTAAAAAAAATCTTTAGCCAAGGTGTGCATATTGTCTTAAAAAATGTGTATTTTCTCTGATATTAATTTAACTTTAGTTTTTTGTTCTGATTATAGAAAATGCAAAAATTTCACTGTATGATAGGGAAACAGAGGGCATTCCTGTAAAATTGTTAAAAGCGGGTGTTTTCACCGATAACCCCAAAACAGACATTAATGAGGCTGGAGCAACACAACAGAAAGAACTGGACAAATCTTTCTTCATGTCTGTTAGCCATGGCTAAATGCTTTTTAACTGAAAACAAGAGCACAGTGTAGGAATAATCAGTGGGTTTCATGAGCTTGGAAAAAAGTCTGTGGCTACTGTTTGGGAAAGAAAAAAACCCTCCCCAAAACAAGCTTCCTTTTTGGAAATGGTCCTTGTAGTAGAGATCTGCTAATAAGCAAAAAATATCCTAATTTGCTATGATGAAGCCTTTATGAATATTTGTACTCATATGCACTGTACTTGACTTTGATCCAAATCTCTGTTTGATTCCTGAGGGGAGGACTTTTAAGAAAGATGTTCACTCTTGCCACAATTCACAAACAACGACGCAGAGCTCTGCTCTTTTAGCATTACCCAGCAGTACCAAGATCTTGTGCAAATAAGTAGGATAAGGATTTGTAAAACTAACATATCACAGAAGCTAGGCTAATATCACAACTGAGCTAATTTTGTGGGCAGCAAGCAGGAATCTTTCTTACAGTGTGTACATTCGATTTTTATCAGTGTATCTTTAAATGTATCAGTTCAAATGTACCAGTCATCTTCCCCCAGCTAAATAAGAACATAGCATAGCAAAAACTACACTCAGTACTTTTTTTCCTCAGCCTTGTAAAAGGGCGATTTTCATTGCACTGAAAACATCCTACATAGCTTGGACCTCCTGCTAGATCTGTCAGCAATGAATCAGCCTGTCCAATACCGTGACCTGCCTAAGAGAGAATCTGTCCAATATATCTTTCTATTACAGTTCCTTTTATGCATGTTACACATCCTTTCTGCTGTATTTCCTAAAGTGATGAAAATGTCTTCTGACTACAGACCCATTTGCACTGCCAACTTCTGAACATTTCTTCTGCAGCAGGGAACACAGTCTGATAAGAGATACAGCGTTTTGCAATAAGCAGTGCATAAAAGTAGCAAACTGGAATCACCACTATTGATCTCTATAGATGAAAGCTTTTTAATAAATGGTTTTAAAGTGAAGGAAAAGTTTACTTTCGTTTTTCAGAGACATTCTTTCTAACTACAAACTATGTTCCTATAATAGGTGTACAAAGTATCCCAAGAACACACAGCATGATGTTACCAAAGCCTTCATTAGTGCCTTAAATTAGCAGGTACATCATAGTACAGCTTTTTGTTATCAAATGTATGCTTAGCATCCCGGTTACCCTCCCTCAGCAAGCGCCCTTTCAAATCACAGTTGCATCGTACTGCCGTACACAGCATGAACTCAATAGAAATGTCATTAATATTAAGACAATGACAACAACAATACATGTACCAGGAGAGTTTCAAACAATTCCAGATCCATTCCAGTTAAAAGAAATGGAAATCTGGGAAGGTGGAAGGAATGGGCCTCCTCTATTTCAGTGGTCTGAATTAACCACATTAGGACTACATGAAAAAGAGATTATATGACGCATGCAGAAAGCAAGGAAGCATTGAATATCTCCCCTGCAGGCTGCACCCTTGTGCTTCAGTGCCCACTGGAGAATCTCTGATACGTTTCTGGAAACAGCAACACATCTAACGACCAGTCTGTGCCACCAGCACTGGGGACTGGTGTAACTGAGGTAGGAGGAAGTAAAATATGCAGACGTCCAGCTTGTGATGATCTTTAAGTAGAACCACTAGGTTAGGCATGAACAGAGCTACAGGCACAGAGACATCCACAGCAGCTTCCTCTGAGTCCATGTAGGTTGGAAACTGATAGTGACGAGTTTACGCAGTTCTTCAGCTGGTGGATTTACCATTGAGGTCAGTGGTAATTCAGGGATCTCTGTGATTCACAGTATAATGGATCTTTCATTTCCTTTATGTCCTCACTGCCCATCCTTGCAGATGAGTTTACCTAAGTTTCCTATTATCAATGGCTTTGTTTCATTTCAGCAAAATAAAATATTAAAATAGTAAAATACAGTAGAAGCAATACTATCAGTCAGATATATCAAGGAATCCATTTTAACACAGCAGTTTTCAACTTGTGGTTCACAGCCTACCAAATAGGAAATCTGCAAGAAGTAAATAAAAGGGAAGCGAACTGCCATGACCCTTCAGTGCACTGTGTAAGGACTTGCTCTTCCATTGGAAAACATTTAGGAGGAATCCAAAAGAGTTTGAAAAGCCCAGCTGTAACATAATAATATGTATATCCCTAGATGCTTCCTAATGGTTACAATGCTCCTGTGCTTGTGCTAGACTTGTAGGAAATGCATATTAACAAGTCTTTACATATGGTTAAGTACCTGCCCTAGTTAGAAAGGGCTTTTAAATATTACTTGAAGACATTACTGTCTTTCTGCTAATGACCTTGAACACATTTGATAATTGAGTTCTTACAGTCATATTTATGGGGTTTCCAGGGGTTGGTGAGCTTCAGATTTGGAGGAGAAATGGGCATTGCAGGCATGTGGGGATAACAGAAGAAGAAGCCAGGTAAGGTGGAGAGGTAATTACACAGGATGCTTTGCTTGAGAGAAGACAACTATAAAGATCTTTGTCCACTACAGTAGGTAGTATGCTAAATATCATATTTCTGTTTATGGAGAGCTCCACAAATTGTTTTATCCCCTGTTCCTTGAACTGAATAGCTTCTGAATTCGCTCTAAGTTACAACCTTGTCCCCCTGTAGTGCCATCTTACTGCTCATAGTTGTGGCTGAGGTACAAAACATCAGTGTTTACCCTAGCATTTATGCCAGACTGATGGAGAGAGGTCCCTGGCTGGACTATCTCTCTGCCTGTGACTTTCTGTATGGCACTATTAGAGGGGAAACAACTTGCTTTAATGGAGGACTCATTCTGGAAAGGAAGACAGGCCCCATAGGATGGATGAACAGGACTTCCAACACTTAAGTAGCTAAAGGCAGGTGAGATGAAAGCCCGCCCTGTGACACAGTCCCAGCAAGGGAATTTATTTGAAATTCTTGTGAACAAACTGAGGCTCAAAAGGCAAAGGCCAGTCAGCACTGTCACAGGAGCTAATTTAGTTCTCCAGCTTTTGGGACTGGGTGTAGCTGAGATGGAATTGGTGGGACTATGCCAGCTTAACTTTTCACCCCTGTATGAAGTTGTCTTTACTTTTTGCAACGTGATTGTCATTGCTGCAAAACATAAAAGTAAATCAGCATATGCAAGAAAAATCTTACTGCATTAGCATAGTTCTGTTTTCCAGGCTTAATACATTTTGCAAGACAACATTAATAATTTACCAAGGAATGGCATGTAAGAATCATTTCTCTGTGAAAGTAATGAATCAGTATCTAAGGGGATTCCCTTTCTTTAAAACAAGTTAGAGAAGTAAGACACTTACTGTAAACTGTATTTGGCAGCCTCCCATGATATAATCTAAGAAAGAATGCATCTTGTGGATCTGCAGACAAGAAAGCAAGACATTCAAATTAGCTGCGTACTGCTAAAACATCAGAGAACTGCCTGAAGAAAGTAAATTGGAAGGAGGGAAGGGACCAACTGAAAATAAGGTAAAGGAAGAAAGCATTAAATATAGTTTGAGACAGAAACGAAAATGTAAACAGAGAAAATATCAAAATTCTAAAACTACAGAAAGGAAAATTCACATCAAAAGCAGAATGAAGCTCTGCTCCTTCTCAGTGGGAAGTCAGTGGAAATTTTGTTTTTGGTTTAGGAGGAAGAAGAGCAATTTTGTAGAAATGATGGAAGGATTAGAAGGGAAACACACAAAAGGCCAATCGGCAAGCCTGTAGGTGTAAGAGTTTAATACTGCCTACTCCATTGCACAACAGCAGGGATAGGGCAAGAGAAATGAAAAAGGAGAGTTGGGGACAGTCAGCTTATTTTTGGGATTCAAGTCCTTGTCTTTACTTTTTGTAGTGGATCAGTTTCCATTGCGATTCTACAGGCGGTTCCACTTTGTTGTCTACACTTCCAAACACCATTAAAATGTATCACTGAGAGCTTAGTAAAGAAACAGACAAAGAGCAAAACGCATATTTACCTTGCACTGGTTAAGGATGACAATGCCTGAGTTCTTGTAATTCTTCTTCTTTGCTTTGTACTTGGGGTTAATGCATTCCCATTGTACCTGTGAAAAACAGCAGTCACTGCTTGAAGGAAAATTTATGTACAAATTGAATAGTTAACAAAAATGGCACTGTCTGATTTCCACAGTTGACTAAATCCTATCAAATAATGGTGCACACAGAAGAAAAAATGAAAACGATTAACTATGCAGAGAATGATCTTAACAGAAAAAGGCCCAGGGCAAACATCTGTCTTCAAACATATAGGTGTGGACACAGCACTGAGAGAGATATCCAGATTGGTGTGTTGTCATCTGCTAGTCTTGTAGGTTCAGGTGTTACATAAGCAAGATTGAGAATCTTTTGAGATCATTTAAGAGGAGACAGAAAGAGGGAACTTAATACAAATGAAAATACTGGAGTGAGCATCCTGAGGCATTGTATTAACTACAAAACTGCCTATGCAATAACACTGGTGTTTTGTATTAAACTCATGATTAGAGAAGTTCTGATCAGAGATTGTCTTGCTCTCTCTTGAAAGAGAGCAATAGTTTCTCCTTCAAGTCTGACAGTAAAATAAAAAGTTAAGAAAATCACTAAAAAATGCACAAAGATGCAGTTAACTAACTACTAATATATTTGAAAATTATCCCTAAGAATATATTAAAACCCTTTTTTGAAAATGTTCTGATTAGTTTTATTTACAAATAGTCATTTTTACAGCAAAATAGTCCTACCTTGTTACCGAAATACGTTGTCTTGTTCCCATCATAACATCTCCCAGAGTCTTACTGATTTCCACTTCAAATGTTCTGCCCTCCTCTGGTTTCAGGCAGATTGATAAGGCCAAGCTTTCAGACCGTGACCTCTAATGACTACATATTATTCATGCCTCTTACTGCAGAACTAAAATACATGTTTGTACGTGCAAGTATCTATTGGCATTTGTAAATCCAGATTTGTATAGGTAATATGTTATTAAATATGGTTAAGAACATTACTATTTTCTTTCAGGGTGTTGTTTTCAAGTGCTGGGAGAAAAGATGTGAGATGCTAATGTTATGTTGGGTAACATAAAGAATGTATCTCCAAAGGGAACCAGGATGGTCTATTATCTAGAAATCCCTATTATGACATTTTGAAATGAAACATATCTCTCTTAAGTGTTACAATACTTTGTCTATAGTGAAAACCTTCATATAGCATCTGTCTGAGCAAAGTGTTTGAGCATGTAAAATCATTGTTACCTTATGAACAGCCCCAGCAATTTCATCGAGTTTCAAACCATTGCCTAACAGCAATTATTTGGATGTCTCTGACGTATTTAAAACTTAGAGCTTTTGTCAAACGTCAAAAAGGGAAAGCAAAACATATGGCTTTGGAGCAATATGAGACCTTTTCTGCACAGGAAAGGAGGAGTATTTTCATCACTGTGTTACTGGAGACAAGTGACAGAGTGAAGAATGGGAAAAGACAAAAAAATGTTCCAACTGCAGGAAGCACATCTGCTTGCTCTTCCAGTTAGCCTACAGCTCAATTATTTGTCTTGTGAAATGAATTTTCCAACTGAGAAGACAGGCAGACACAGGCCCACATGTTCAGGGGAAATCCTCCATAAACATTTTTTCTCTACTCAGGAGAAGCAGTCAGGCTTAAGAAATAAAAGCTCTTCTCTCCAAGTAGAGTGCTCTGTGACACAATTTCAGAGTGCAATAAGCTCATATTTGGGATAGCAATCTGGCAGCGAGGCAAAAGCCTTGCCCACTCGCATCTTGATACATTGCTGTCTGGCAAAATGGTTTAGCATACAGCTGTCTCCAAACTTACTGGAAGCAGCAATTGAAATTACAGAGAAATTATGCTGTCTGTGTATTATAAAGAAACTGTAATATATCAAATAGAGAGAAAAAATAGGAGTCAGGATTTGTGTTCCTTCCTTTGACACTGAACTACGCTGGAGAAATCTCATTGCTTTCCCTTGAACACCAAGGTGCACTTACTGAATTTTATCGCCCTCCAACACGAACACTTTTCAATGTGTATGTTTAAACAAGGCCTGACCTATATGAACCCTTAGGCTATGCACATAATTCCTCTCCTCAGGAAAAGGATTATTTAAGCCTGATAAACATTATGTTCATGTAATTGATTTCTGGAAGAAGTTTACACTATATAAGGACTAAAGCAGCATAAAACACTACTTCAGGGGACAAAAATCTGTGCCTGTGGCCAGCTTCTCTGTGCTAACTGTAAAATGCAACTAGGAACGTTCACCTACCTTTGCAATGCATTTTGAGATGTACGGATAACAATTCTCAGCAACTATCTAAAGCTCATTAAAATAGTCCATGTGCAAGTCCCTAACATGTCATTGGCTGATGTGGATAATAAAGCAAAGGAAAGGACAGACTAGCAAATTCCTAGAAAGTAGGAAAACAGAAAGAACAATTTTGCACCGATTAAATCTGTTGATGTGATAGTATAAAGAAGGGAAGGCAACAGGAGAGGAGGTAGAAAACCTTTCCCAATTCATAGGCTTAAAAAACCAGTAAGATGGTTTTACATAAAACTCTCAATCTTCACTTCCCCACCAAGATCCAGTTCTGACCTTGGCAATTCTCACAGTTTGAGCTGAAGATGTGACAAGCATCATTTGAAGGAAATTCCCTATACAGGCCTTGTTATATCTCCAGCTCTTCTAAAGGGAAGAGAGTGCAGAATACAGCTCTAAGCAGGTAAGTAATAATGAGAAACAATTTTAAAATATTTCGCTTGCACTGTGAGGCCAAGCTCAATTTTCCGTCTGTTCCTAAATTCCCAGTATTGATTTGGTATCTGACATGGTTTTTTATTGATTCATTTTTGTCTCTTAAATTAACTTTTCACTTGAGAGGAAACTAATGCAAGAGTCTCCAACCTGACACTAACAGCAAACATTGTGAAGTTTGGATTCATCATTCTGAAAGTCACTTAGCATTTCCCCCGAGTGCCTGGCAGCTCTGGGCTATGCAAGCTCTTTCCCTGTCAAACCACACAGTGAATCTGAAACAGAAAGCAACCTGGTTTTACCTATCTTCTGTTAATTTAATACAAGTACTGTTGCAAATGTAGGTAATGAACGCCCAGACTATACTGCTTTGGTGTTTCTTTCACACCCTGAAATTTAAACCACCGTGTGGAGAATTTCTGAATGTAAACCAAACTCCATCCAGTTATTCTTCAATGAAAGTCAGTAAACTAATGCTGACACTTGTAAGGGCCTAATCCTCTCCTTGCTGTAATGAGGAGACACCGATCCCTTGGAAGGAGATGTACACACACCAGCAAAGGGAAGTGGAGGTGACTAAGTGTAGGCAACCATTGTAGAAGCGAAATTTGAACAGTATCTGTCTACCAATAGCACAAGCTATTCAGAGAAAGAAATGAAGGTGTCAGGCGAGTTTAATGTACACTAAGGCAAGAGAAATCATGATACAGAGCAGTTGCTTTCTCTGGGACACTGTACTTGCACACCAGGACATCTGGTAGTCCTGTGAAGAAAGGGCTAGAGAGCTATGGCAAAGCTTGGGTTATCATTAGCATGTTCTCTTGCCTCCCCTGCAGTTCTTTTGTTTCTCTCTTGTTCCTTCATGTACAGCTGCTGCAACAAATTGCATAGTTTGTACATGACAAAGGAGGCATCACGGTCTAATGGACAGGGCGAGAAAACCCAATCGATAGCAGGCAGCATTATATCCTGCATTATCCCTTTTTGATACCTCAAGAAAAGCAAGTCACTTTTAAGCAAACTGCAACTCCTTCTGCCCAAAAGGCTAGTTTATTCCTGCTGTCCCTTCAGGCAAGAGGTCAGAATGCTTTTTTTTTCTCCTGTCCCAGAAAGACATCCACCATGGGAGAAGAGCTGTTTTTAATCACTATCAGAAGTTTCCTCTGAAAACTTGCACCTGGGGAATGAAGTGAAAATCTAAGCGTTTCTTGTTTCCCAGCCAACGTCTCCAGCCTCATCTGCGTTCCTGAGGTTGCACCACTGGTTGCCTAATCACATGGATGTGGCAGGTGCCTGACATGGTTGCACCCTCGTCTGAGGCCTCTGTTGCCCTCTCTAGGGCCAGCAGCAGCTGCTGATGTTGCAGATAGTGCCGGATGAACCTGCCTATCTCCTAATAAAACTAGACATAGAATTCTCCACTGGTGTCAATAAACTCCGTGGCCCATTACCAAAGGCTTAAAGGTCTCATCCATGCTCAGTTATTTGAAGAGCTACCTGATGCAAAGGCTGTGAGTTAGGATTATAGTCAGATACCTGGACAAATGGAGGACCCAGATCAGATCCCCTCAGGACCCCATCCAATCTTGTGCACCTCAGCAGCCCTCCTCACCCCACCTAAAGACACCCTGAACTTGTGGGAATGTCAGTGGAGATGGTAAATACAGTAGGGTTTCTTCCTCCCCTTTCCCTTTTGTGTGTGTGTGTGTGTGTACACACGTGTCCATTTTATGTAATGCAGGAACAGATTTTTCCCTTACGTAACTCCCGTGCTGCATGGGGATCCAGGTGGTTTATGTTTCTGTCACTTCTTTTCTCCCAAATCCCTCTGGTTTTATTGTCTCTATTTAAAAAAAAAATTGTTACTTTTTCCTAATTAGTGGAGGATTTCTCCCTTCAACTATGAAAAAGCTTTAATAGTCCTTACATTTTTATCAAGCTTTTCTAATCTTGTTTTCAAATGTTTGATAGATTAATATTAGAACACCTTATAAAACTGCCACCGTATGCACATATGAAAAATATGTATTATATATATATTTGGAACAAATCCCAAGCATACAATAAACTGAAAGTATTTACTAGTATTTCACTAAAAAAAAATAACTCACAAATAGGGATGGACTTGTTCTTACTGTGTTTTCTTGTGTCAAGTTTATGGTGAAGGAGTAAATGATGAATTTTGGAATGGTGAAAAATATTAAATAGAAGGCTTAGAAATGTCCCCTTCAGATGTACATTTGAACAACAGGATGTCTTTGTGCCGTTTTTTATTGGTGATCAGTATGAAAACAGGCTAGGTGGCAGAATATAACAGTCTGTGACAACAAGGTAGTTATTATGGAACAGAAACACACACCAAGCTATTATCCTGAGGTTGTTCATGATCAAGAAGTCTTCTTAAACAGCATGAATTAATTTGACCTGTACCACCAACCAAAGACCAACAAACTTTCCCAGAATTCAGTCCTTTCAGTCACTGAGAAGCAACTGTCACTCTGAAGGAGTCATAATTCAAGACTTGTGAATCTCACCCAGGACCTGCCGCATTTAGGGATGAAATTCATAAACTACTCACACCATTCCTGATCCAAACAGGTGATCAATCATTCAGAGAAAGAATCTTCTCCCCTTCCTTCACACACTACTGGTTCAACCACTAGAAAGCTGCCAGTGCTAGATTCACAACATTTATCTAAATGATGCCTGGCCTCAAACACGAATTCCCAAGAAATCTCACAGTGGAGGCAAGCCAGCAAGCCAAACATAAGCTCATCTGATCAGAGGCTGACACTCAAAATTTGGGATAATTAGTATGCAGCCCAGGGATGGAATTGAAACCGCCTTAGAAGCACCATCACCTCCTTTAAGTAAGTAGGTGATGCATATCCATTCTGACCATCTCAAGTGGTTCTGTAGCAGTTGATAGACTGGCTACAAGATACTTTTATCTTGTAGCCAAGAGGGGAAGGTTGAAGAATGGGTCAGAATACTCTGTGTTTTCTGGAGGACAAACTATGTACAATTAAAAGGCAACTTCAAGATCCTTGTCAACTCCTCCAGAGGTGAGGTGAGCTGAGGAAATGGTGAGAAGTACTAGCAGTTCACAGATGACACACAGTTCTTCCTGCTCACCAGCACAAACTACTATGTTACTCCCACCCTTATTGCTTAATGCTTTCATGACAACTTGTGGAGCTGATACCAACTAATACAGATATTGCTGATGGGCAGAGAGGGAGAGCCATGCCATTGGTGTGGTCTCCTTTAACACCACATAGATTTGCAGCTGGTACTTAAGGAGAGTTCCTGGATCGACAGATGTTCCCTCCTATTCTCTCCAGTTGCCTGGGAGAGTGAAAAACCCTGGTTGACAATCATTAGGGTGTTTTGATTATCTTTTAATTATCTTTTGACAGGACTATAGCAATGTACTGTAGCTGGCCATAAAGTCTACTGCACAGAAGAAAATACAACCAGAATAAAAAGTTTCACTGTGTCTCCTTAGCAACTCAAACAGGGATGTCAGACCTGAGTTCTGCTCTTCACACTGGCTTCCACAGCATCTGAGATGAAATTCCCAGGTCCTCATCTTTGACACTCACTGTTGTGATGCTACGTGAAAGAATGCTTAATGCCATGGGCTGAAGGATGTAGCTGGCAGTTTTATTCCTCTGACTGAAAGGAGCACTATATGGAAAACAGAACATTTTCCTGGTCTGAGGCTATGAACAAAGGACTTCTAGGAACAAAGGACTATGTCTAACCTACTCATCTCCTCACCCACATAAAATTACATTTCTCCGGTGTGGCCTTTCTTACTAGAAATACCTAGCAACACATCCACTTGAAGGCAAAACACCTTCCTTCTCCTCTGCCATTCCCTCAAGGTTTACTAAACCTCCTTTATTCAAAGTAAACGGTCCATTGCACATGCTTTTTCTTTGGGGAGAATAAAACTAAAGAAAAAACTGGCAAATGCTAATCACATTATTTAATGTTGCACAAAGGATGTTGAGACAAACTATACACTAAGATGTATTTATGGGGTCCACAGCTAATGGCATATATTGCCTTTAGCAGCAATAATTATTTCTGAAGAATAGAGGAAAAGGAGATCAGATGAGGGAGGGTGGGACAGAGAGAGAGAGAGAAAGAGAACCAATAGACAAAAATGAGAGAGGACAAGGGAGGGAGGGACAGAAGGAGAGAAAAAGAGAGAAAGGCAAAGGGAAATTGCTCTCTGGCTCCAGCCAAGTGACAAGTGACATGGTCTCCCACACAAGCGACCTCTCCTGTACAACATGTGATCATAATACTTTTTCTATAATAACTATATCGTTTTCACCAGGATCTGCTCAAATTCCTTACTGCTTGTTCTTGCCTATCGTGCTTAGTGCTCACTGAAGCCGGCTTTCATCAGGTGCAAGAGCCATGTGCAATATACATGTGCATGCATATTTTTGGGCAATATTTATTACCCACTTTAGTGGGTAAATAAATAGTCATTTGACTATTACTTACTATCTTATCCACTAAATCTTGTTTTCCTCTAGAATAGACTACAAAACAAGGATTAGAAAAGAGGAGGGGGGAGAAGCACTGATTCTCACATTGGTGGCAATTGTGTCCCATGAGAACTGGCTATAACAACGGCATCAAGTTTTGCAGGTGCAAGCCCACAGAATAACTGCGCAGTAACAACAGAATGAGAGCAACAAGGAAGAAATAATGCCACAACGCCTTAGGCATGTGGAGGAGAAAAGCTGCACTTTTGCAGTGAAAAGCAGATTGCAGCGTTACAGGTGAAAGGCAGCCTGCCGAATGGGAAATGGCAGGCCCTTAGCAAGACAAAGGTTGAGACACTTAAAGCATCCCGCAACATTAAAGCATTCCTGGACGGCACTGTGATACTGCAGTGTCAACCTAGAACAAGAACTGGCAAATTGCTGTACTAACTTCTTATGCCTCTGAAAAAGTAACCATCCTTTTCGATAGCTGAGGATGAAAAGAGCACGCTGTTTCTCCATCATAATAAAGAACATACAGTTTATCCTTCACAGCCACTCCTGGCACTCTGGACTGCAATTTGCTTGTCTTGGCCAACAAGCTGTGTCTTTGGGAAATGACTGTGATGTTCTTTTGAAGACATTTACATTGCAAATACACACCCTTTACCACTCTCACACAGTCCCTTTCCCAGCCACAGGTATTTGTATACAAAATTGGAGTGTTGTCACATCACTGGCCTTGTTAATGTTATTCACTCTGGAATCTGTTTCCTCTTTAGCTAGGTTTTATTTCCACTCAAATTCAATTTGGATTAAGTTTTGATCCTCTGACTTAATTTGAGAGAACAAAACAGGGTTTCATTTTCACTCGGGTTCTGTTCAGAAGTTATTTATAATGGATTAATATATGACTGATACATATCAACAGTATTTTCCACACATGAGCAACATTTGCTAAACTCTAGGTTGTTCTATGAACATAAATAGAAAATAACTAGAAGAATCATAAAAACTTCTTGACCTGTGGAATAGCCTGACTGCTTACCATTTATTAAACACCTTTTGACTCTTTGTTAGCTTTCTATTAACACATTATAAATAGAACCTTAATATAAAGCCCAAATAAAGCTTATTAGGCATTTGTGTTTGGTTTTGAGATCACCAGGAAGCTGTGAATACAAATTATCAGCAGATTAGAAAGTCAACATTTTTAACTCCCCCTCAGAGAATTTATCAAAACTAACACCTTCAGGAGTAAGTAACAATAGGAAATGACAATTTCTGGAATTAGATATGCCAAATCATTTATCATATTCAATAATTACCATCAACTTCAATTTGAAAAGATCAGGCTGAGATAAAGAGGTTAAATTATTAATAAGCTAACAATTTCATTTTCCCTTAGGACTGTAATTCATGAGATATTTAGGAAATGGATCAATTTCATCCTGATGGGTTCAAGTTAGAGCTGGCAGCAATGAACGTACCACATGAGAAATGGAGAAAGATGGAGAATGACCCTCACCCAATAAAGGCCTTTAGGCCAGTCGGGAAATGCTTTGAGTACCCATAACAGCACAGCACCTCATAGAAACCATCTGCTTAGGCTCAAAGGAAATAAATCTTAGCAGAAAGAAATGCCTGTAGAATGTGAACTAGAAAAAGACCCTAAGTATTTCAGGCATGGAAGTACAGGAAAGGCTGCTTTTTGCATTTTCAGATTATCATGTCCAGATAGCAGTGAAACCTATACGAGAGATCGACACAGCAACTACCTTCTGAGAGATGATGATGCAACGTCACTTGCTTTATTACAGGATTGTCTGAGGAACACTGCTCTACAAAGCCTGCATATTGAGATTGCTTCCACTTACCTGTCTTCCTTCCATAGCTCCTCGCATCTCCTTGAAAGTCGAGCTAAATTCTCCAATGAAGTCATGCTTTCCATTGGAATCCCAGTCCCAGACTATGCACTGAGGAGGCAAAGGGGAAAAGAACAAAAGAGCATATTTTTCTTCAGATAGAAAACAGGTTTTATTGAAAAATACTACAGGAGAAATTACGATATGCGTTGAGTGGAGTGTTTTATCTAGAAGGAAATTACAAGATGTATCAGATCAAAATGATCTGACATCACCAGATCAAAATGAAATGACAAGTGGAATCTCAACACAGCTTGCTACTGACAGTTGTGTGTTATGGAGTTGGCCGACGAAAGCAAGTTCATGTATTTTAGAAAGAAAGGATTCCTTGACTCCATCTTTTTGCGAGGTGTAAAAATACAGGATTATGTGTATTTGCATGTTCATGGTCAAATGGTGTCCTGAATTAAGAGTAACTTACCTCATTGAAGTGCTTTACAAATAAAAGTTAATATTCAAAACACTAGTTGCTGTGGGCAAACATTACCATTCTCATTTTTACAGTCAGTGAAGGTGAGACAATAGTTACAGAGATAATTTTCTGAAATGGCTTTGAATTTATACATGTCAGTGTTTGGTGCCCATATCTTGGCTGTTGTCCAGTGTTGCTCAACAGTGACTATTCAAACCAAACCTCACCGGTAGTCATTCTTAAATTCATGCATAAACATGAATATCTCAATGATTTTGAGCTGTGAGAATTTTATTTTACAGACATTGCTAAATACAATTCAGCTAGCCAAGACTGAAGCACATAGCAATAACTACATGCTTTGCTAAATATTAATTTTAAAACTGGCCCAAATACAACAAAGAGGCTCACAACTTTAAAGAACAAAATCCCCAATTCAGCCTCATGCTCTCCCTAGATAAAGCTCGCATACGTTGACAGAATCAGGAGGCCTTTACTGAAAATGTCCTGCTACAAAATGTCTCTTTTTCTTTTTTTTTTTTTAAAGCAGAAATGCCTCAAAGCCATCTGCACTCTCACATGAGGAGGGCACTGACATTTGGCTATGAGATGGCTTTAAGGGTAACTTTAACTCCCCCCTGGGGGCCAGGGTCTTCTAGGTCTGTGCATGGGTGTGGGGTGAGGACTGGACTGGTGGAAGTAGTAGAGGAGCTCCCTGCTGAAAGGCAGGAATGAAACATAACTGGGGATGGTGGGGCAGCAATAGTGGGGTACCAGGCTTAACAACAGTGGGTTTATCAGGCCACTTTGTCTCATTGAGGCTCAGTGCTTTTCACCCAGCAGTGGTGGTCAGACCACACAAGAGGAAGAGCGAGGTTTGCTCCTCAGAGAGTTCGCAAACCATTTGAAGTTTGCGTGGTCCAAAGGGGCACTTTGAGTTCACCCAGAAGTGAACTGAAATCACTGGATCTCGACTGGATCTTGAGTGTTAAATATTTCCAGAAAAGCATTTTATTGAAACAGACTTCCATGTCCACCAGCTACACTTTCTAACCAGGCTGAATAATCCAGTCAAAACTGGTATGTGAGCACTGTGGCCAATCCCTTTTCACTGGACCACCAAGTCAGTGGTTTGTAAATTCACTTTGAGGGTAGGAGGAAAGACTCTATAGAAAGCTTGAGATATGAGCAAAATGACTGAATTCTTTGAGTGAGAGAAAACGGACACAAAAAGTTTCAGGAGAAAGACTATCTAAAACAACTTAACTCACTACAGGCGGGGTCCCTCACAAAGTCAGCCTTAATGAGTGTTCATCACCTAACATCTTCCCACCACAGCCATAAGTTAATAAATAGCCTCTTCCACACAAATGTTTGTCCATGTGAAGTCCATTGGCTTGAAGCATAGGTAGGAAGATATTTGATCTCTACATCTAAGACAGCTACCTGAATTTATTATGCAGTTAAATGCCCAGGCACCTATTTTGCCTTTGTAGAAGCAACACAGGCAGTAATTTCACTAAATTCATACCCAGGACTCCTCCAGGCAGTACACCACCACCCACATTATCATTTAGGTTCCTTTTCTTTTATAATGACTCTAGCTTTCTTTTGATCTTTCAACTTTGTTCCACTTAGCCCCAGGAAGAGATTTGGTTTGATGCAAGGGGAATTTCTCTGATCCATACAGAAGATGTGCAGTAGAGGTACAAAGGACTGCCCATAGGGAAAGAGTACAAGCATATCTCTTATTGCTATTGACGTTAATCAGTTGGAAGAGTTCACTGGTCAGGCAAAGACCTGGTTCTTGAGCCCTCTGTTACTTTTCCATCCTATCACCTGCAATTTGACTTACTTTTTTTTATGCAGGGATCCCAGACATAAAGAAGATCTCCAGATCAAAAAGTGAAAATGTTTTGCTCTAACACTTGGAGATCCTTTTTAGCACCTTTGACACTGGGGGGGTGGGGGGTGGAGGGTAGATGGAAAGGGGGGGAGTTCCTGTGTGTATTTGTTTATAGGCTAAATTTTATACAACAGTAATCAAACGAGAGTGGGTTTCTGGTTCTGATAGTGGTAATGTTGCCTGGAGCAAAACTAGACGCAGTATTTTCATCACTAGCAGCCCTGGAGAATTCTTGACGATGAAATCTTCACTAATAATCACTCTATGCTTATTATCAACTGCAATTTTTAGATTAGCTGGTAACACAAAAAAATCCAAGAAAAGAAAATTTAATTTACAAAAAAACCTGAAACCATTTTTGTTTCACAGAGCTTGAAACAGCTTCACTTTCTTTTTCTGTGAAATTTCTTGTTAATATAAATTAGCCAATTTTTATTTAAATTACTTTCTAAATACTTCATGAAAAAAATGGATTTCACAGATGAAGCATGACTTAAAATTATTTTTTTTTCTGTAATGATTGTGAAAATGATTTAAGATCCTAAAAGTAACACTACATAAAAAGATTTGGCAAAATGTCATAGCAAAATTGATATAAATGTGCAAAAAGTATAGTTTTAGTAATGCTGGTAACTTTTCAAAAAAAGTTTTTGAAAAAATGTCTCTTTCTCAAAGAAAAAACCCAACCCTTATTGTGAAATTTTCCAACCATATTTACTTTTCAGGTTCTGTCTTTAAACTCTATTGAAGCATAAATACAAGAACAGACCCAAGGTTATCAGAGACCTCCAGTAAAAGGTACTTTGAAAAATTTCTGTTAGGATGCTAACTCTTACGAAGAAGGAAAAGCTCTGAGTGCTGATTTGTGGTTAGAATTTTAACTGGAGATGAGCAAAGTTAATTTACATTTAAAATGTCCACCCAACAGGGATCCAACTGCTTGTTTCTTTCAAGCTACAGGTTTTCTAACTTTAGCTTTCTCAAAGCCAGATGTTACTTTAATCTTCAGATTGGCTTCATGGAAAAGACAAACAATTACAATATTATCTCAGTGCCATTTGCACAATTAGAGCTAAGGGAGAAAGGGGGTTCCTGCAAGTACAAGCATTACGACTTCCCCCCCCCTCCCCCCCCGAGTTTCACATCTGGCCATAGCAATTAATTGCTAGTCTCTGAAAAACACGTTGTACACAGTAATGCTTCTTCATTTCAGCTGTGTGTAAAAAGTATTTCTGAAACATATAAATACTGGGATCTAGAAGTTTTTATAAAAAAACACTCAGACAGATAAAATAAGCAGGGAAGGACCTTTGCAAATAATCCAGAATCAGGTAAAGACCAGAGGTGATAATCAAAGGATTATTTCCCTAAGAAATACTTTAAAGTTTTTTTTTTAAGAAGGCCCTATTTGCTTTTCAAATCAAATCATCCATAAATCATTCTTTATCTTTAGGCAAACCTTAATGTGCTCTTTGGGTCTGTACTCTTATAGGTTGCTTAAGCAGATGATTAACAGTATACCTACACTCTATTAAAAGTCTCATTAATTTAAGGAGGCTTTCCATATGCTTAATTTTAAACACTGATGAATCAGTGTTCAGATAACTGGTGAAAGAATTCAGTCTGCTACCTATTGCTTCCAAGCTCAAATGCAAGGAATAAAAACTTCTGTCTAATGCTGCATGGTGATGGAATAGCGCTGACTGGAATGATGGAGAACATCTTCCACCCCTGCATAGTCCTTTCTCCCTCCCCAAAATACCTGCTGACTGCAGGGAGAGGGAACACTGCTTCAGGCCCTCTCAAGGACAGGTGCTATGCCTGGTAGAGCTAACCAGCAGACTCAGTTAAGAGGACATCAGAGGATCACTTCTGGGTATCCACATCTTCATTCCTTCAGCTTTTCTTCTAAATGCCACAAAATGGAAGATTTCCTTTCAGGCTGAAATTGAACTTTTCACCCAAGAAAGGAGGGAGAAACGTCCATTTATAAAGAAAAAGATATCTCAGGTGAATGCAGATGGAAATTTTCTCTGGTTTTATTTCTGTTTAGCTTTTTCACCAAGTGTATATATGACAATACTCTCACTACAAAGGGAACTTCTGAGCAGCATGCAAGAAAAATTGCATTGGCGCTGGAGCTACAACAGCACAGGCTTCTCTGGCTGAATTTCTTAATGCTTCCCAGATGATGACAGCTAGATTAATCTTGCTACCTCTGTGTGAGCAGAAAAACTCAATTGCACAATTTCTCATTTTAGTTCTATTTCACAAAAATATAATCTGGACCATCCTCCAGCTCCAGCCAATACTGATGTTCTGTGATGTGATGATGCCTAGATAAGAAATAAACCAATTTCTCTATCCAGTGTTTCCTGCAGAATGAGGGAGTTTTCCTGTTTGATAATTCAACAGCAAAAGAAGAATTCCTACCTTAGACCCAGATCATATGATCCAAAATCAAGAATTATTTTTTTAAAGTTTAATTTCTGTGATCTGACTTGAGACAAGAAAGTGGTGTTCCAAGTCTCAATATGAGTCAGACTATGTTTTCACTGAAAAAAATTCTTGAAGCATGCTTCAAGTGATTTGTCCCCATTAGGTTGTCATGACGAGAGAACTATTATATACAGCACCTTTGGGCAGGGGTAATGGAGAGACTTGTAACTTAACCTTGCAATTTATGAACCAGCCCAAAACATGCTCTGAAGGTTAGTTTTTAAAAGACTGGCAGTGAGTCTCATGACTAAATCCCATCTGGAGGCAGCTGACAGCCAGACCATGGAAACATACTTCATGAAAATAATCCATTTAAGTTTCCCTCAGCTGGCCAGACACTGCAGATTATAGCATGCACAAAGCCAGCAAAAACTAGAAAACTCCTAGTCTTGCCAGCCTGAGTATTTCCAGCTCTGCGTCTGCTCCAAGTCCAATTATGAAATGTTAGTATGGCTGGTGCTGGTACTACCTTGCCACCTAGCTGGAGAGGTACAGTGTTGGACAGCCCTCCTGACAACATAAGAGCTTACTTAACTTAAAACACTTCACTAACTTGTGACCAAAAGATACCAGCTTGGGTGGGAGAGAAGACCAAATCCTCAGTCCACTGTCCAGCTGCTCTGTACTAGCAGAAGAGCAAAACAGCCAGAAAGGCAGCAGCCTCGAGCAGCCAGAGTAGTCTCTTGAATAGGAGGCTTCCTACTCTGATCTGGCTCTGATGCAGGTGAGATCCTAGTTCATACATTGCATTAAAAAGGTGAATTCTCTGTGTGTTGTTACTTCAGTATCTATCCCCTGACACTCAATAAGTAGTGGAAGGTATACCTTTCAAGGAAGAGAATTATCTTTGTCCATTAATTGCCTGTAGTCCCTAGCTAGGTGTTAGGGGAACAGTACTGAACAAGAGTGTTTAAATTCTGAACAGAAACTGTCTTGGATGGCTTTTCCTTGCATTTCTGTGAAACAAGGTATCTTGTGGCTAGGCAAGAAGGAAAATGCTCATTTTTGGACTTGAATGTAATACATTACAGCCCAGTCAGTTACAAAGTTCTTACCTTTCAACTCTAAACTAAAATAACACCACAATAATTTTCAGGTAGAGTTTATATGACACTTACTATCTCTGAAAGAAACGAAGTCTTGAGGCAAATGCCATTGACCTGCTCTACTTTTAGAATCACTCTGAGCTGCAGGTAGTATGAGGTGGCAAACGGCTACAAACAGAAATCTTTCTTTGGTTCATTCTCTAGGATCAGTGACAACATTAAAAAAAAAAAAAAAAAAGACTCGGAAAAGCCAAACAGAGAAGGTGAAAAAAAAACTCAGAAAAAAATTTACTTGATCATCAAAGTGATTTTTCTGGAACAGGCTGTCTCTCATCAGGATTATTATTACCTGATAACGAAGTAAACCTCCTACTGCACCTCCCTGAAGTATATGTACCCCACTTGGAATACTTCAAAGAAGGTCTTTTTATAGGAAGGCCTTTATCCACTACCTACCCATTCTCCTCACTTGGGTATGACAAAAGCTATGCAAAACCTTCAGTACAAAAGCTAAAACACTTCAAGTTATCCTGTTTCTGTAGTCATGATGTTCCAAGGCCAAATTCTATATTATACACATCACAACCCTGGGTTACGTGCTGGAGAATAACTGTACAGAAATTTGGTCTTTCCTGCTGTATGGGAAATTTTCACTTTTTTTTTTTTTTCATCCAAGCTGGTCATCACAGTTTTTTTCTTTTCACTAGTTGCGCTGTTCCAAAAAGTTAAAATAAACTTTTTATGGCTCATTTCAGATTTCCTCTGAATTTGGGCTCCAGTGAGAATAGAGTGAACCAGCTGAAATGAACCAATATTTCTTGCAAGCCTCTCACTGGCTGAAGTAAAGCCTTCTTCAGAGCACTGTAGATAAAATATTTGAACTTTTTCCTCTCAGAAAGATTAACTCAATTCTTCAACCTAAACTACTCAAAAAACCCTGGACTAATGGAGGAAAAAGAGCTCATACCCTACACTATCAGGCTATACCCTACGCTATCAGCCTCTGTGAAGCCAACCTAGAGGCAACTTTCACAGATTGCTTCTTGACTGCAGAGCCTCATTCTTTTCGAACACTACATCTTCTGTTCTGCTGAATTTGAATGGACTGATACTTATCAGTCTACCAGCATAGCTGAGTTTACTCCATAAGCATTAGGTGAAATCCTGGCTCCGTTGCAAGCAATGAGACTTTTCCTATTAACTTCAACAAGTGCCAGGATTTCATCAATACCTTTGTGCCTCCTGTACATAGATGGTGGTAATGGATATGTTAAAAGTTGACAGGGTTGTATTGGATTCAGATCCTTTGCATACTGAAGGAGACTTGAGACAGACATTCATTGATAGCTTCCTCTTGGTTAATGGTAAGTGATTCAGCATTCCCTTCGACACACTGCAGTAAGTATAGCACCCAAGACAGTCAAAACACAAAGAAAAATAATCTTCCTGTGGATCTAAATGCATGGGAATTTTGGTTTTAAAATTATCTGCTTCCGAGAGAAGAGTGAAGGGAAGGAGAATTCTTATTTTTCTACAAAAAATGCCAGGTCCTCTGATTCAAGATCAGAGTGAATGAGTCATATTTTATTGACAGCTGTGATATGACACCAGTCTGAGCCTATTTCACTTCTTGCCAAATGAAAACAGGGACCGTTTACAGAACCATCATCACCAAGCCAGTCTCTCTGTACCACCACTGGAGATTTGAGCACATCGGCTGTGCCTCAGCAATGATGGGAAGCCTCACAGTTGGATGTTGCCTCTTCTTGACAGCTCACAGCATGTAAGAATCATCAGGGTCATTTCAAAACCAATTACTTAAAACCATAGCTTGTTGATTACCCTTATTTGTATTACAAGGGTGCTTAGGAGGCTCAAATATAGGACTTTCACCCTGTTCAGTGCTGACAAATGAACCCCAGAGATATTCCTCTGAAACAAAGAAATATGCTATAATAAGTTACATCATTTGAGGGACAACTTATAACTGGATTTTCAATGAGACTGCCGTAAGTTTTGATGGTGACAACATAAATAAGCTTCTACTTTTTAGTCACAGTCAGGTTTATGCAATAAAATCCTCAGCATATATACAAGAAACTGTGCAGTTACTAATCAGGTTCAGCATGGACGTGAATGCACACTGTCATGTGTGTGCTGGCCTAAAATAGAGGTCTGCATAGTTGTAATGCATGCCTATAACTTAATTAGAAACTACACTTCCTTTATGTTAAAGGCAAAGAACTCCATGTTAATTACAACATTTTTTTTTTTTAATTTCCTCATCCAAAATACCCCTAGCAACTTAATACGCAACACAGAAATGGGACAATTTTTCTGTATCCTGCTTGTTTTCATGAAGACTTAGCTGTCTAACAAATGAGAGAGCAGGCTGGAGCATTTTCAAAACAAATATAAAACAGTGACTTTCTATCTCAATCAATGAGCTTCCAGGTTTTGAGCCTATATCTTTGGCCTAATAGTCCTAACATAATGTGCAACTTTTTTCACATATGATATGATAAACACAAAACCAATAGCAAAACATTATAACAGAAAAAAATTCTGCAAACACTACCCTAAGGCTCCCGTTGTGTGATTATCAATATGTCTCAGGTAGTTTTCTCCATGAATATCCCTCCTTCTAGTTCACAGCCTGTTCTGTCCTTCTGCAAAAGAATTTGTCCTCCAAAACTTTTGTGAGAGGTGATAAACTAGTGTACTGACCCAGTAGTGCCTCCTCTCGTTACCAACATGTATCTGAGATTTCTGCTCATCTAACTAACTAACAATTCCCTGTGTACCAAAAAAAGGCATTGCTCATCGGCAGGCCTCTCTGATGTACATATTGGAGAAGCTGCAGGCACAGCAGTGAAATTTATCATAATTCATGGGTGCATATCAAAAAGCTCTCAGACAGAACAAGACTCTATCCAGTTCCCACTGTCTACTCTCAGTTCCTAAAAAAAGCTCAAGTTAGCTTTATCTTGCACTCTGAAAGTCAGCAGATAAAAAATCAACCATTGCCTTGTATCTCGAGCAGGAAAGGAAGATGATGATACTTGGCAGAAAGAGTACAAAATGCTCTTCCCCACCAGAGCAGCATGAATCTGTCCCCAAACACCACTTGTAATAATGATGAGTGTTTATACAAAGTGACTGATTACACTGTTCTTTCTGTTGTCAATCAGTGGGGGAGTTAATTACACGTCTCTGGGATATCATTCCAAAAGAATGACCTGGCAAACAGCATTGGGTTTAATGGCCCTGAACCGGTCACTCTATTCAGTGGATGATACCACAGCATAAACATCAGGGGAGGTGGACCTTCCCAATTACGGGTAATTTATAAAACTAAGATTGGCAGAGGGTTCAAACATGGAAAGTTTTTAGCATAAAGTGGACAAGAAATCAATTAAGAAACGTGAAGCAATTCTAAATGTTTATTAAAACACTATTCTAAACCATGTTTCCTATGCAAAATGAAGAGATGAAATATTTGGATTTCTAGATTAAGTAGAGACACAGTACATAGGTCACTATAACTGAAATGGCTAAAGTAACATAAGAGGTCAAGGTTAAAGGTTAAACCTAAGATTAATTTAAGGCTAAAGGTCTGAGAATAAAGGTCACAGCTTCTTATCTCATATTCACATATTGGATTTTTTAAATCCATCCTTGTGAAACTTCTTCTGAATATTTTGCACTTGTTATAGCAGTCATCACTGGGTGTCAATGGTCTCATTTCTGGGGTTTTTGTTGTTGTTCTGAGCTTCGGTTAGTGCATTCACACAGACACACCGTTGCTTCAAGGTGAAGCCTCCATATATCTCCTCTTGATTAGTGCACAGATTACGTACTTAAAAACAAAACCTTCAGCCTTTTTGAGCACTACTTTTAAGTTAGCTTTCTGGCCAGAGTCTTATTTTATCTCCTATGTTGTATTTAGTATTGAATTAATCTCCTGTATGGATGCTGAAAGCATCTCCATGAAGAATCTAAAACCCTGCACTGCCACAAGCTCCCGCGGCAACGTATCATTGAAGATTTCCAGTAAGAGTTAAATTGAGATCATGACGTGGTGTCTGGATCTTTCAAAAAAGATTACATGTCAGCTAAATAGCAGATATTTTCCCGTTTCTTGGAAGCTTACGAATAAGCTACAACTGTGAAACAGTAACGCTGTTGTCATACACCATATTTTTTATGTAACTGCTCAGATCTTTGGTTTTTTTGTACACATACAGTAACCTAGTTTCTGGTTTTTGTTCTTGTACTGGGTAGAAAATAAGACTTTAACAGATTACATTAACTGCCTGTCTAAATCTATACAGACTTCCTTTCCTATTTGTATTCCCCTTGTATCCATTCAAGTGTATAATAAATGTTCTCCATAATTATGAGTTCTCAGTAACTGCTCTCTATTTTCCAGGTTTATCTCTTTCCGTAACAACGGATGTGACATTTTGTATAAGCAAACGTGCTGTATGGTGGGGTGGAAACTTGAGGGTGAGCTCACTGGGAAAACTGGCACATGAACAGGGAGCTCTTGTGTTTGCCAATCAGGATTGTTTCCAACATCTCTTGAAAATCAGGAAGGAACAGACTGGAAACTCAAGGTGCCCAGCACCAGTTATGCTAGATGACTGGCAAACCTGAAGGCATGGGCATATATGGATGGGTTGAACATAGCAGTCTCTTCTGAGAGAACATTTTGTAAAGATAGGGCCATGGAAGGAAGGGAGAAAAACTGTGGCAGAAAATACACTGTGGAAAATAGAACCACTGAGGTTTCCACATGGGTGAAATGATCTAGAAACCAGATGAAAGCCTAAGCCTAATGAGGAATTGAGTGCTTTGCTACAGCATCTAGTGAGACCAGATTCTTCCCCTATGGAGAAGATAAGACACTGTGGAATATACATATATATTATAATGTAGCATATTATAATTCTATATTAATGTAAAGAATACAGAATAAATGTCTAAAATACAGTATATATAGTATCACACATATTACATTTTTTATATATATATATACACACAGTCCAAATCAACAATTAAAATACTATATTAATCTTGCTTTATGAATCCTTCCCTGCTTCTTGAGCAAGGAAACACGATGTTGTCCAAACATTGACTCATAAGGAAACTCATCTACATATACTGGAACTAAAAGAAGGAATCTGACAGCTTTCTGTAAGTGTAACAATATTTTTAAGAGATAAAAAGCCTGCTGCATGCAGAATGCTCTAGAAAGTAGTTGCCTTAAATCACTATTGTGACTTTTTTTGCCAAATATGCAAAGCAAAGCATATGCAAACAGTAATTTGTTTAATTTTGTCTCCCTCCCTCTTCTGAGCCATCTAAGAACAGATGATGATTTTTGTGAAATGACATATTTATTTTGAAGAGATTCTGTGCTTATCCTGTTTCTCACTTGTGAACAATTTGTTGTGACTAAGTGAAGGTTCAAAGTTTGCTACTAAACCACCTCAACAAAATTCTGACATATTCACAACGCAGCAAAATTAAGAGCTCAAAGTGCCCAGAATCAGTGGTGAGAAGCCCAACATTAAGATTTTCAGTGAGGAAATACCCATTCAAATTCTGTTTCTTGGCATGTTTTCCAGTGACAATAAAAGGTAATGTTGTTTAGTATCAAGTTTATCTTTGGGATTTCTCTGTTTCCATTGAACTATCACATTTCTAACAGATACTTAGCAGTTTTGAAAATAATCTTGTATCCAGCCACCTTTCCTCCTTCAAAATAAGCAAATAAAGCAAACAAAGAAACCAACACACAACTATCATCAGTGGCATATGAATGAGGTGGCAGAGATACACCCTCACCCTACCTCAAAGAGCCAAGATTTTGGCAAAAGATACTAGTGAAGACAGACACTCTGAGCTGGACTGTGGCTGGCACTAACGTTTTTCGAGCGAACCCTTAGGTAACAGGGTTACAGGGTGGGTTTTTCAGCACAAGGACAACCCTCCAGATTCAGGATGGAATTCAGGCTTGCTGCAAAAAATTTCTGCTGCAACTCCAAGTGCTGCTTCTGCATCTGAGATGTGCCAAAACAGTTCTTCAAAGGACAAGAGAGCTGACCCTGTTTACTGGCCTGATTCCAGCACAAGCAATTAAATTTCTACCATCTCAACAACCCCTGCAGTTCAGACTGGAACAGTGTTATTTGCTGCTTCCTGCCCTGCACTGTCGCAGAGCCTTTCTGCGTGCTGTTGAGGAGTTGCCACAGTTCACCCCCAGCGATGGCTGCCTAACAGCAGCGGATGAAGCCTTGCTCACGTGCAAGACTTTGCAATTACTGTGTTGAAAGCAAGTAAGAGCTAAGACCTTCACTGCTTATTGTTCCACCATCATCTCTCATCAGCTGAGGAAAATCTAGGTCTAGCCCCTTTTTGTTATGGAAGATGACTAAGTTGTGAAGAGCAACTTAAAATACTTACACTTCCATGGCATAACAGCATAGAAGAATAAAACGAGAACATTTGTACCTATCTGCCCATTTTCTGTTTCCTTCTCTGCACTTCAAATCAGTTCCCAGGGTGTACGGGAGCGATGAGATTAAATGAAAGAAAATGGCTGATTGCCTGTGAACTGTCTGTAAAAATAAACCCCATACAGTTCAGTATGCCTGCTCTCAAGTTAAAAGTACCCAATAACACACCTCAGACTGAAGAATACTGCAAAGTAGAATGGGAGAAAAATAGTCTGATTATCATGCTGGAGTATTTTATAGCATTTAAAACTAGCAAACTGTTTTGGAAAAAAACAGCAATGCCTGTTACCGCTGGGTTTAGCAGAGGGCTTGGGTGTTTTGAGAATGCAAAGAAATGCAGCGTTTTGGAAAAAACGAGAACTTCAGTAAAGAGTGTAGCTAGTACTCTAAAACCAGACTTTCAATAGCTGAGCTCTATGTTTGTACTCCAAATAAATGGTAGGAATTAACAGTGCTCAGATATCGAAGTACCTTCTCTGAATATGCAATCAGGTGCTTGGATTGCATAAATGACCAAAATTATGCCACAAATAACTGGAGGTGAATAAGAAGAGGCCTGGTTAAAACTGAGCTGATACTTCATTCCCTAATGTCAACATATTGTCAGGTTAATGTGCAATTTCCTTTGCGTTCAGGAAAATGATGTAGGTGTGGACATTCTTTCATCACTCTGCTAGGTGAATTACGAAGCTATCATTAAAATAATTACCAATGGAAGAAGAAGGAACATCAAACATTTCATTCAATGTAATTATAACCCGTATTTCCTCCTACTGTGGGCGATTTCTCTCACTATGATTAAAGGAAGTAAGGATACTTAAGTGAAACATGTGCCTGTATCAATAGGCTAGCTATTAAACAACGATCACATTTCAGTAAAAAAGAGACCCTACACAGAGAAGAATATTCAGGCAGAATAAAGTGGTTATTCTAACTGGTCAGCAGATATTCTCTGAAGACTACCCACAAAGAAAAGTAATTGAAAAAAAATCCAAGTCATAAATAACGAGTTCATCCTATTAAACAACTGCAACTGGATTAATAACAGGATTTTTGAATATCTTCTCTGTTTCGTCATGTTCCTTCTCCCAGTTTCCCAAACCATGTGGTACGTTTGCACATTGGCTCTGTACAGGTTGCCACTTTTTAGAGATATATTTTCATACATTTATGTAAAGCACAAATGTACTCTATCTTTAGCAACTGCGAATAGGAGATGAAAGAAAAAACACTGAAAAACATGTCAAAATCCACATATTAAAAGTAATAATAATAAAGAATTCATAGCAGAATACTCAGTAGTTGGGCATCCTTTGGCACTACGAGACAGGTTTCCCTATTAAAAAAATAGAAGAGAAAACCCCAACGGACAGATGAGAAAGACACAAAAGAACAACATTAATCAGTTAGTCATTCTGATTTTACCCTGCTAATAAAAAGAAAATATCTCTCCGGTTCAAAGACAGTTTACAGGGTACAAGCTTTCCTTATTCGTGATGTGTGCACAGGAACTGACGTTTGCAATGCAGTGTTTTAGCAGGTTCCAGCACACTTGGTATCATAAAGAGCCACAGAGAATAATGTTACTGAGTTTTATCAGATGCCCCTGACAGGTCACCAGTGCAAAGACTTTGGTTTCATTGACTTCATTTTCAAGGAAAATAGTGAGAAATTTAAGCTCTTATTACGGTAACAGAAATAAAGCAGCTCTTCTTAAAATGTAGTGACTTCTACAAATGACTGATTCTTGTTATCCTTCCCATTACTGTGTTCAATGCTTTTATTATTGTGAACCACATTATCTGAAACCACTTGTATAAGGCTCTGGACTGCAGGTGGCACCATTATGTCATTATGAAATGAAACAACATTATTCCTGAGACAAATAGGCAGCACAGAGGAGTCTAACCTACTTAGTGAAGTACTCTATGAATATAAAGTATGCAATCTAATACTAGTCATATATAGGAAAAACAATTCTCTCTGAGGCAAAGATTAGGAGTCATCATCTGATGCAAACTGTCAACATTAGCTGAAGTAAATGGAGCTGTATCATTTACACCAGCTGAGAATGTCCCATTGACCTTCAATGGCCTTTGGATGGGGCCCTCAGAAGGAACACCTGAGGAAAAAAAAAAAATCTGCAAGTATAATAGTGTGAGATCTCTATCTTTAAAACAGCTGGTCAGGAGTAAAGCAGATGCCACAGTGCAGTTCATTCTGCTATGCATTATGATGAAATGAAGAGCAGCTATAATGATGAAAAAATCAAGCTGTGACTTGACATTTTCAGGAATGTTACTAAAGCTACAACATTGCTTACAACGTACTGATGAAATTGTAGAAATATAATGAAATATATTCATCTTTTACCAAAGGAGCAAGCAGTGTACTAGGAATCCATCTTGTATACAACTACCATCCTCCCAAAAGCTGACCCTTCCCTACGTACAGATAACAAGAAGTTTGTGGTGGAGTTGGCAGGAACAGGATGCTGGCTTCACAGAGCTACTTGGAAAAAGAGGGAACACCACTTACCTTATTTTGTGCTATCGTGTATGTGAAAAATATATTAGACCTGTGTCTAAAATCTAAATCACCCAACGTAGCACGCTAACCACGGAAGCTCTGCAGTCAGCACAGACTTTTCTCCACCTTTCACGTGCATACACTGAAATATTTCCAATTTGTGATGACTCTGCTGCGTACAGGAATACTGATTCCCAGGAGGCTTCTGTGGAGCACTCAAAAGAGGTACCTCTTGCTAGCAAGAAGACCACCACGCAAGGTGTACAGCACACAAAAGCATTCACTTCCACTAGGTGTGCACCAATACATCAGCAATTAGCTTCACTGTCTTTCAGGTTTCTGCAGTATCATCGGGAGGATTTTTGTAAGTCAGTAATAGCTGTTGATCTCCCTGTAAGCTAGCCCCCACCTACCAGTTTGATCAATTATTCTAGAGCTATATAAACTGTCCCAGGGAGACGTCCTTTGGATGTAGGAAAAATATTGTTGCTTAGCAGTCAGTCAGTTAACAGTCAAGATATTAAGGTGAGGCTGAGTAGTCAGTGGGGACTCACAAGTGGAAAGATGAAAACCAGGGCAGAATCTCTCAGGAAATATAAAGAGAAATAGGTAAATAACCTTTTATATGAATGGGCCTCAGAGTACTCAAGGCTCAGAGAAATCTGTATTCCAGACAAGCTAACATCATATAGGATAGAAATTTCTTCAATATTTGTCATACACTTTGCTTTCTGACTGCCCACTGAGCAGTGTTAGGCTTAATTCCAGTAGTGTATAAAGAGCTGCCATGGTCCTTAACGTAGATTCAAATCACTGAAAAGGGATCTCAGACTGGAAGTGGATTGCTCATTTTGAAGTCATAATTTCATTTTAGTATTGCACTATGCAAGTATGAGCTGAAATCAACTATGAAATTCGCAGAAAGATGTCAACTTCTTACACATAATTAAATTCTCACCATCTTACTGCTGCATTCAGTCGGAATACGTATGTACAAAATGCTTCATATTCTGAAATGACCTGTAGGTACCTAAGCACAAGATGCAGTGTCTGGAACTCCTACAATAATTTGGGGCCAGGAGTTAACTTCTGTGCATTTTTTTTCACTCGTCTATTAAAAGGAGGTAACAATAATCAAGCTGGCTAAGTACTTTTTTCAGATATGCTAATGAAGAGGTCTCCAAGAAGGAGCTGATGCTCCTTTTAAAGGGAATCATTATTATTAAGCATTGTTGGCTTCTCAAGCTATATTCTAATTCCTTTCCTTAGTCAACAGCCTGGCTAGCCCGCATATCTCTAAGATCCTGCCTGATACACCTGTCCTCGATAGCATCTGTAAATAAGAAACCTTCTTCTAATGAGAGCATGGGGGGAAATGTTTTCTTCTCTCTGGAGGACTTTCAGGATTTCAGAAGCCTCGCTTCTTCTGTATCAGGACAACCCCGAGACTGTTCACATTTCTCTTAGGGACTGAGGAAAGGAACAGAAAATAGTGTTTCTGCCCTGTGGGTAGGGCACTTTCTGCTTTGACTTCCCACTCCACCATTTTCCCTGCTTTTCAGTGACAGGCTTTATCCACTGAGATAGGAGCTATTCTAGGCATCTGCTCGGTGCCTCTCTCTTATTCTTCTCTGTTGGAGCTGCTTCGCTTTGCATAAATATTTATTAAGGCAAGGTTTTGAACCTGAGTTTCCCACATCAAAGGAGAATATTTGAATATCAGATGATAGCATCAGCCTTTCTCTTTTTCACTCACACCCCCCCCCCCCCCCCCAGTTCAACTATACAATGTGGATCTGCTTCAATAGAAAAGACTGGTAAAATCAGCTTGCAATTGGTCAATATGCGAATGACTTGTATTCAAATGGCTTTTCCACATCTCAGCCAGCTGTTCTGGGCCATGGGCTCTTGCAGCGCTAATCGCTCACTCTCTTTCTCTCTGTCATTCTAACCAGAATTTCGCATCCTGCTTAAAATATTTCTCAAGGAAAATTTTATAGGTGTATTTCCATGAATTTTCAGATGCAGTTGAATCAACATCTTCTGGTGAACAATTGTCTATGGAAAGCATCTATTGATGCTTAGCAGCCATCTTACAGCACTGCTGAGTGTCAAGAACAAGTGGCAGTGTGCCCTGGTTCTAACACTGACGTGATCTCAATCAAACTATTTACGTTCACGTTATCACTCTTCCGATCCATTGGCACTAGGAAGAAAATGGACTTAAGGTTCAGAATTTCTTGGCTGTGCTGCCTCTGTGATGATGTCCCTGCATTAAACCAGAAGTGTGTTGCAACTTGTCCCAGGTATCGTAATATTTTTTAAGCTTGACCTCCTGGAGTCCCGTGACTATATCTCAACTCACATATAAAAAAAAGTGAGTCTTTGTACATATAAAAAAGTTTGAGAACCTGAACAGAAGGTAAGCAATAGTATTTTAAAATGTTATGCTTTTATTTCAGTTGTGTAACTTGCTGAGATCTGATTCATTATTTTGAACAATGGTGCTTGGCAGTATTATCTGAGGTAATGGCAGGGTCTAGGCTTTACTTTCTGTAGTTCTCTCCAGGGTGGTTGTATTGTTATTAACCAGCTTCACGTCACAAGTATATAAAATAATTCATTGTAAAGTATTTCAAAATCCTTGAAGGAAACGCTCTGAATAAATACCAAATATTAAGTCTATTAAGTAAATGTGTTAAGGAAAGATGCATTAGTTCCACACATTGAAACTGTGAAATAAAGAAATGTATTTAATGAATGCACAAGAAAGCAGGAAAGAAAAGGAATAACTCCTTTCAGTGGTTATGATTCTAATCTTTCATTAACTTACATAAAAATGGCTATTTATTACCACAGCATACTAGCTGAAGTTACAAAATCAAATGCAGTTAGCAGCAGTGTCTTTTAGTGATGTGCTCTCACTGTCTTAGAAGATCCTGTCTTTCTGAAGTGCTGAAAAATGCCACAGCAATTCATCAAACATGACAATTAACTGGCTCCTATGAGGAACAACGATCCCTGCCTCTGTTTTGTAAAATTTAACAAGTCAGTCAATTTAACAGACAGTTTAGTACAGAGGGGGCCTACATGTATATCTAGACAAAATAATAAAGACAAGATACAGAAATAACTTCACAAACCAAAATTTTTCATGGGAGACTTGTGATTTTGATTCTTCCAGCTTAAGACCCTTCAAGAGATTTTTCAGAAAGCGCTGAGAACATAACCCTTTGAAAAGTCAAATTTTCCTAGACTGCCTCAGGTTAGGTGCACAAAAATAATTGGTACTTTTTTAAAATCCTAGCCAAAAATCTCCAGTGTATTTTGGTTAAAAGCACTTGAATCAGCCTTAGGTCACATGGTTTCAGTTTACTTCCAGTTTAGGGACAGGGCTTGGAGATAAAAACATCTTTCATATTTATTCTCTAGTTCTACATATTCATCTAAGAGAAATACTGCTAACAAGGTCATTTGAATTCAAAATGTTAAGGTCCCTTCCAGGCTAAATTATTCTATAATTTTGTAACCATCTATGGGTATCTAGATCTAAAATATTAGCAGAAGACCATGTAATTACTCTCATTTTTTCCAGGGGATGACTCCTGAAACTTCGGGAAGTCTATTATCCTCAGTACAGACCCAGGCCTGAAGAACACCTGCAATCTTACCCCAGCTCAGAAAGCCTTTCTGCGGTTTAAGTCACTTCACTGATATGCTTTATTTATGCTATTAATACAGTGGATATAATAAAATATTTAAGGACTTCGGAGGGGGCTTTGGAAGTAAACATAACATTAATAAAATCTGTAGAAAAAAATAAGCTTTAGCAGTGCTGATCTTATGTTGGCTAACTGTGATGTCAGAACTGAAACAGAAACAGCTACAAAAAAGTTAAGGTACCATTCCTGAATAAAACAATATATTATCCTTCTTGGATACGTGATTGTCCTCCTTCAGTTATCAGTGGAGAGAAAAAAAAAAAACAACAAAGAAGTGATGCTCAGACCTGTATTTGCTTTAAAGTAGGTTTGATACAAAATTCAAAGTAATGTAGGAACAAGGTCAGATATAGATACTAAAATCAAATACTTCTTGACAGATTGGGATCCACCGCAACACTCTCATTAACTGAGCTGTGATAGCCATTCTCAACAACTGAGAAATGTATGAAACAATTAAGCCCCTTTTTGGAAATCACTAAGCAGCAAGGGAGACTCCAAATGAAAAGGAGATTCACATCACCTCTCAGAAAAAAAACTTTGAAAAAAAAGGAGTCTCACTGAAATGTCTCTGGTAGACATTTTTGTCTGTCTGCGAGATAAGCAGGGATAGCAGAGGAGAAGCTGGGCGAAAAAGCACTGGAAAGCCAAAAACAAAGCAGAAAAATCATTTTGCCTCAGCAGAAAAGAACTTGAAAGTATGAGCAAAGAAACTGTCTGCTGCTTGACTGTTGTGCTCAGAGTAACAGGACTTTGCACATTTTCTGTTTTTTTTTAAAAAAAACACAACACAAGACTTAATCAGAAACACTCCTGAGTTCTGAAACAATGCCCCTCTCTAAGACGCTTGAGTATAGCATGGGTCAACGAGAACAACTTTCCATTAATTGCAACGCACTGGAGATGGGTCATAAGCTAGAAAGTATGCAGAAAGCAAGCTAGTGAGCATTTTATTTCAGAGCAATTTTTTTAATTGGGGCAGAGAGGAAGGAGAGAAAATAAGCTGATAGGCTTTTTTCCCCAGCTACTACTATCTCTTTTTTATAGATAAAATCACTGAGGTCTGGAACAGGAAAAGGCACTAAGGAATTATTACTAGCATGGCAATGCCACATGAAAAATTGATTCTCAAGGAGGAGAAGCTTTAGGCAGGTTGTTCAGCCTTTAAGAAATCAAAGTGGAGTATAAAAGAAGTCATGTATTAAGCTGTTTTTATAAACTCCAAGCACAATTAATTTTAAAATACCAGTCTGTTCATGTTCATTGAATAAAAGTATTAATGCTCAAATATGGTTATGTTTCTCTGTTGTAGACAGTAAATGGAACATGCAGTTGCTCCTTGCAGTGCTGTAACATTCATTTTAATAACACTGTCTCCTGTAGATGAAAACAGCATTTTATCACAAAGCCAATGGCAGTGTAACTTCTCAAGTACTATTCCAAATTTACAAGGTATTTTAAGATTCCCAGAATATACTCAAGATACTTCATTTACAAAATATACTAGGTAGAAAATTAAAATGACTAATCAGTGGTCCCTTTTCATACATGACAGCTGAGAAGTGCGGATCTTGTCTATATGAAATGTATTCCTCCAAAATATGCTTTTCTACAAACTGTGAGGGGGCTTGAATCAAGCACCTGACCAGCAAAGGAGCTGACCGTGTACTGCTTGTCCCCCAGGAACGTCACACTGAGCTCACCCCTATCCAGTCTCCTTGCACAGGAACAGAACTATGTGAAATGCTATCCTTACTGGAGGTTGCAAAATATATTACACAAACTTGCCCTGTTTGATCCAAACCAATTAAAAAAAAAAAAAAAGATGAAGAAAACAGAAAAAGTCATGGGCTTTCAATGCCCAGTTTTAAAATTTAAAGTAAGAGAAGAAAATTTACCTATGAAATGCTGTCTTGAGTAGCAAAAAATGAACACATTTGGTTTTGAGGGGACTTCTTTTGATGAATAGTCTCCAAAACTATCATAGATTCAAATTGTTTTAGCTGAACCAAGCAGGAGGTTTTGGTGAAAAAAGTTGGGATGAAAATCCTGAAAAACTTTATGTGGCCCTTTGTATTTATGCTGGTTTTGGGAGACGTATGTTATGCATAAAGATGGTATGAACACAGGGATGGGCGAAAAAGGGAGCAAACACACTGCTATCCCAAGGTTCTTCTTCAGCACAGCATTGTGTTGGCATAAATAGGCTATTCACTACGGGCTCTTGTGGGATCGCTATTGTAGGGCTCTGTTGCAGACTTGCACAGATATTTCTCTGTCTCCAGAACATCAAGGGGAAGCACACATCTAAAAGTCACAAAAGGATCCTGGCATCACTGGATTTTGTGCAAACTTTCCTAAAAGATACAGGACAATATTTTTGAAAAATGATCAATAATTCTGGATGTTTCTGACAAGTAAAACTTGTACAATGCTGAGATGTTGTAGCAGTAGATATCCTGTGAGCAGCATAAATTGATGGACAGATAAAATATGGAAGGTAAAGGAAGGAGGTCTTTCTTGGCAACTATTAACAGAATAGTGCTTACAAAATGTGCATCTTTTCATTTTCTCAGTCCTGGCAAACAAATAAGGGAAGCTTTCAGTACTAAAAATATGCCTATGTTTTGCAGAATTCACTGGAATCTGTAGTGTTTGGGGTTGTCAAGGATCACTGCATCTGCAACTGCAACTGGGGGACACATATTCTACATCCAAAATATCACACGCAGAACTGATTCCAGTACCGGCCTCTGCTAATGCTGTACTCCTTGAAACACAAACATTTAAAAAAAAATATTAACCACAGGCAAACCTCTGCATGCCTTTTAAGATGAAAGAGTGCTTAAAAGTAATACCCTGTAGAGAAAACACTTGGTTTTACAGAAAACCTCAGCTATTTGTCTATAAAGGAATGCTTGCCTATACAAGACTAGGAAAAGAGTATCTTTCTTTGGCTTATTCCTCTTCCCCAAACTTCCCCTTTGCCTCCTAAGCTCCTCTGAATATCTGTCCTATAACTGATCTTGATCTTAAGCTCGGTAGCAAGTCTGTCCCTGTGCTCACAGCAATGACAGTTACGTAGTGGTGATCAGAATGATGTGTTGCTTTCTGTAGGAAGGCAGGAAATTAACAGCCAAAGAAATCAGCACAAGAAGCTGTATATAAGACAGATCAGGCCCTTATTTCTGTATCATTAAAGATCGAAGGAAAGAACTCAAATGTCAACAACTTTACAAGTGCATGCTTAATGCTTTGAACAGCCAGGGAAATGGGAGCAAGTCAGCCTAGGAGAGCATTCAATGAACATTACATTACCAGGATCCTGTACTTTACTTTTGCAGGTCACCTTAAAGCTATGTAGTGTTGAGGATTTAAAGCTCTTAAGGAGATTAAGGGTTCAAGTGCTGTGAACAAACAAATTTAGGCTACTAAAATCACAATTCTAAATTTTAAAACGTGCATGAGATGATTAAAAGTATGAGTTACTGATTTTTAATTATTTTGTGCAAGTTTTACATATTCATAAGTCTGCTTGGAGAAGCACACACTGCATTCTGATGAGGAATGCCATTATCTCACACTCTTAACACAGCTTCAGTATAGCACAAGACAAGGTTTCAGGGACAGGACATAAAATAACATCGCAGCAGACTCACAATTTCAAATGTCCATAGTATCACTGGGGGCTGATACTATCACAACCTCAATTCTAACCACACATGGCACCTTCTGCTGCCCAGCTCTTGCCCATCCACTCTGCTTCGCCTCTGCCCTCCCCAGGGCTAGTAGGCTTTAATCTGCATGAATTCTTCCTACCTGGACTGGCTCGGGGAATGGCTAGAGCCAGGCCATGCTTCTGCTTCCCCCAATCTCAGCCAGCCCCTGCCAAGTGTCAGAGCTGGGGTCATCCAGGACTCCCAGGAGAGGGACAAGGGATGGAGGAAGGGCTCAACTGTAGCAGAGGGATCCCATACTTGAAAGAAAGTGGGAAGGTGTATAGGTTTTCTTACCTTGCCCAAGACAACTACAAGGTGAAGTCCCCCACGGCCAGATCCTGACTCTTCGCAGACAGCTCAAACTGGCTGAGGAGTGGGCACCTAGGGAGGAAGGAGACACCTTCCCCATAGGAACCTCTGTCAGGTAATCTGGTTGTGTCCTGCCACCTTTCTTTCTCAGTGACAGTATCACAAAACATTGAAGTGGTAACTTTCAGCACTGCTTGGATCAACATAACTCATTTATTAATAACATTTACCATCAGACTGCAGCAATATTTTTTTTCCCTTTTATTCATGAATGGTTGCTTGTAGTATTATGAAGAAAATACCCTTGAAATCTGACAATAGGCAAATTTTTTCCTCCCACATTTTAGCCTGGTCATGAGTCGAAGACTCATTTTTGGCACAAGTCTAACAAAGTATTTTTTTAATATTTTGAAGAGCTGGAGTCTGAAACACTGTTGTCTGTCTAAGAGAAGAATTGTGACTGCCTAATGTAAGTAGCCTACTTTTTAATTAGCCTGTAAAAATAAGCCTGTGTTTCCAGACATCTAGTCATCAGATTTTCAGATGTTTTGCTTGCAACTAGAAATGGATTCATTAAAAAACAGAAATAGCTGATATTAAACAGGGATTCTGTTGATGAGTAATATTTTTCTGAAAAATGTATGTTAGTATATATAAGAAAGAAATGCAGCAGAGGGCTGTGCATGTGTAACCAGGGTCAGGGTGAGTATTTGAAGGCATACACAGAATTGCCTATGCTCTACTGCAGCTGCCACAGAATAGCAAAGGACTATCCTGGCTTATCTGTGTGTTTATACACAGCAAACTGGACACACTTCAGCTCTGAATAATCCATTTACCTTTCACCTTTTCATGAAGTTGTACTGGAGGAGAAGAAACCTTGCAGCATGACCCACTAGCAGTATGTGCATGCCCTTGCTATGAATATGCACAATTTCTCAAATAACGAAACCCTAACTATCTAGAGCTTTTTCAGATGAAAATCAACATTTAAATTTCACCTTGAAAGCTACAAGCATTCACCATAAGAAAATATTAAAAGTACATGGTACCAGTATCATCTTTCTGCCAAATGCTAGCGAATACTTAGAGAAAGACTATATAAGACAAGGAAAGGTACATTCGTCTTTACTTCACCATATTCTCCTAGTTACTGGCAATCAACAACTTTACACTCTCCTAAAGCTGGAGAGAGCATCTGATATATGCTGTTAATAGCCAGCCAATGCAATAATGATTCATTAATTTGTCTAGTCCCATTTCTAGCATATTTACAGTTTTTGGCCTCCCAACATACTTTACCAACATAACCCAGCACTGAACTGTGTTGTATGGAAACAGAACTTCCTTTTGTTTTAAGCATTGTCCCTGGTCATGGTGATTTTCAAGTTCATTTACCCTGAGGACAAATAATCAAATCATTGCCTCTTCATTTCCAAGTCATTCATTACTTCAGAGACACGTTTACAAGATTTTCTTAATCTTTTGAGTCTGAATTTAGTCTTTTCACAGAAGCAAGCCTTCCTATGATCATTTTTCTTGACTTTCTTTGTATCTTAGTGCCAATCATTAGCATGAAGATCCTTTTGTGATATTTTGAAGTCAAAACATTCCCAGATTATTTGGTCACCTACAAATTTTTTTACCCTATTTTTCCCTTTCTCCAGGTCATTTATTACTATCTGGAACAATATCTGGTCCCAGCAGAGATAACAAGAAACCTTTCTGATAACTTCCTCCATTTCTTCCCATCCTTTGTTTCTTTTCTTTTCTTCCAGGAAAAGCTGTCAACAGAAACTATGTTCCTTAATACACATTTAACTGCATTCTGCACAACTGTATGAACGGACCCAGCATTTATCCTCTAGGGACCCAATACAATGGTCTACTGTCTTGACCCCTGCAGTTACTGAGGAGGTCTGATGTGATTCAAGGTCCCATATATACTTTGTTTACATTAAAACTGCAAATGATACTCTCTTCAGATCTCTGAGATCCTGTTCTGTAAAATGCTGTGTTATTAATTCAAGAGATGTGTATGAATGACAGAACTTGTCCTGCTGTTGTTGTCATTCTTTAAGAGGTATCACAAAGTCCTTCTCTGTCCAATACTCCTTCTTTACTGCTGAACGCTAGTTAAGTATTGGCAAGAGTGTGGAAAAGTATGTGAGACTAAACAGATCTTGCTGGCATCCCATGAGGAGATTTCCTAGTACAGAAAAGAAACTGCTATCAGTAAATCCTGGTATTTCTCAGAAATAAAATAAATGAGGAGACTCAACAGGAACTCTAGGCTAGTAATGTGATGGTCAACAATGTAACAGGTGATTAGTAGATCTGAACAAATCTTAGGCAGTTGATATCTAAAGAGTTGTCTAAGAGATCAGCTGCTGGTGCTGTTGCTGTTCATATGTTGTAACTTCAGACCAAGGAGATATAGAGTGTAGGGGGGCAGGCCAGACATACATAGCCTTTTTTATGATCTCTTCTGAAAGCAGACTAGAAGACTCAACAGTCTGTAATACTGCTAATATTGAGAAATGATTTCTAACATTACTTGCCTTCTCTTTCGCTTTAGATGTACGGACAATCCATGCACTCAACAGTCTGTAATACTGCTAATATTGAGAAATGATTTCTAACATTACTTGCCTTCTCTTTCGCTTTAGATGTACGGACAATCCATGCACCTTTCAGAAGGGGAAGGATTAGTACGTTTGTGATAGGAAACACTATCCCTTTGTTAATCTCAGGCAAAGGCGAGACAATGGCTGTCACGCTCGGGACATGAATCAGCTCCACAGTCACAGAGAAGTCTTACCCCCAAACAGCTTGCACATCCTTCGAGGTGTTCAGTGGCAGCAATGAACTGCATGCACTAAGCTAGCAGCCACTTTGAACGATTCTTTGAGCAAGACTTCTATGAATAGTACAGTGGAAATAGCCACATGAAAGCGGGAAAAGGATTCCTGTGCTACAGCTGGCCGGAGTCAGAGAGGAGACCTGAAGAGCATAACAGCCGGGGCTGCCGTACTGGCAACTCAGAGCAGAGGGGGACAAGAGAACACCTTCCTCCCAGGCTTCCTGAAAATACACTGGCGGCATTGCCCTCGGTCAGCAGTGAACAAGCAAGTCTTGATTTCTTATTGAGTGAGGGGGACTGGGATGAAGGTGTCACAAACAAGTTTTATCTTAACACCAAATCCTGCCCAAAACTCAGAGCTAGTGGTGGCCAACCCTATGGTAAAACTTCCTTGGCATGTTTTAGCAACTGTAACACACAAACAGAACAACAACTATCCACAAACACACTGAAGTCTCTGATCCCAAGAGCCTTGGTTTCTTCTAGTGTTACAAGGAGGGCTGTGATCAGCTAAATGCTTTTTCTGGGGAGTCCTGTAGAGCATAGCTATCAAGCATTTTCAAAATCATTTGGATATCCAACATGCACAATAAACATGCTTAATTTAGATTTGGTAAGGCGAATCAAACATTTTTATTACAAAGCACATCTCCATTAATTATGTAAGGTGCATATACATTATACACATGTACGTACACGTTACAAAACGTGTATGCCATCTAGCTGGGAGAAAAGATGTTTTTGGCAAATGGAAAATGCAGATCTAAATTATTTTAACAGAATGTGTGGTAGATGAGATCACCGCATACAGAAGGGCTAAATACATATTTCCAGTGTGAGATAAAGTTCACGCTTTTCAAGTGACCCCTATGTACTGAGACATCTTCTAAAATATTAAAGTTGAGATGCACTTAATGGCTATTTCTGCCCTAATGCTGCCTAGAGTATCACAAAAATTAATTTATAATTAGGTCCCTGAAGATACTTACTGTAATTATTTTTTAAGCAAATATATTATTTTGCCTTAAATTTGACTCTGCTATGTTCCCTGAGAATATTACCATTTAAAATACACATATTTTATTATCTGCAATGTGTAACTATTTTTGTGTGGCAGTATTTAGCGTATAAACTATAAAGATACAATTCATGAGTAGAATTTTTAAGGTAAGCTTTCTATTTAAGTAGCAAAAATATATCGTTCATAGCAAAGAATACATTTATTACAAGATTTAACAACAAGAGAAGAATTTCCATTAGTGTGTAATTTTCCACTTACACAGTAAAAAAGATATCTGAAAAGAAACCGAGGGTCTTTATAAGCTGGTTATATGTCAGCCAATGTGAGGCTTTGCTACTTTATGACAGTCTGAAATGAGATTGTCTGGAAATTGCCTTGACTATTCTTTCCAGTCTCAACTGAACGAAATGAAAAAAAGAATATGAAGAACTGGTTACACTTTCATTTTCTTTCATTTTTAATATCATGAGATACTGTAAGTCACACAGCAAAATGTCCTGTAGGCACAAAGGTATGAGACTGATGGATTTTCTTTAAGATATGCAACACTTTAAAATTCTCTCACTACAGCATTCAGCTGCTTCACAAGGTTACAGCTAAGCTTTAATCCTGATCTGTTTTAGTGAAAGCAGAGCTTCATTTTATTCTTTTAATTCAAAATGGTAGCACTGGTTTCTAAACTTCTACAGTAAGCAGCTCTGCAGCTACTACTGGGGTCTGTAGGGTGTTCAGTGCATTATCAACACAGTGACCTGAAAATTGGAAAGAATGTAGAGGTCATTTAATTAATCAGCATCCCCTATGTCCCACCCTCCAGTGTGGAACTGATCCTCATTACCAGGGCTTTGCTTTGTCTCATTTTAAATGGTCCCAGGGATGGGATTTAGTACTTTATCAGCTATTGCCCTAGGAAGGAACCAGACACCTCTGATTTGGATTATAGTCAGCAGCACTTACAGGAGCCTCTGTTTCATTTCAGGGGATTAAAACTCACTTTCAAAGACAGCTCAAGAGAGGCAAGAGAGAGCCCTTCAAAACATTTCTCATACTGATGACTTGCATAGCAAAGCTGCGGAAGGCTGTACTTACTTGTCTTGGGATGGAACCATGGAGGCAGTAAGCAATTGAAGAAAGCTCACAATAAATGCAATGTACAAAGTATTTGGAGGCAATCCTCTCTTATTTGCAAGAGAGAAACGGAGAAAACACTCCTCAGATCCCCTAATCCAGACAAACAAATTCACACACAACATTTTTGCTTGTGTGTTGTCCTCTCTTTGCCCTTGTTTCACATTATGAATGCTCCTTGCAATGTCAGCGGGAAGTTTCTTCATTTCTGCCTCAGGGTTCATGGAACTGGGGGCTCTGGTAAGGAACGGGAAGGAAAAATCTCCTTCTACAGGGTGAACTCTGAAATTCAGTCTGTCAGAGTCACCCAATGGATGGGAGGAAGACTCCTGTCTCTTGCTACCCTGCCCATTTTATTCACATGTACCAGCTCTTCAGCCTTCTACCACCATCTTTATCAGCAGCCCAAGCCCCTGGAGATGTGAATATCAGCTCTTTCCTTTTCAACCACTGTATATCAGATGATCTCTCCCTTGTGCCATCCACTTGCACCCCTAATTGTTGTGACAACACTTGTCATTTAGATAGCTCTTTCATCTTCAAAGCACTTCACAAACATCAATTAACCCAAATCTAGATTAATTAATCTCACAATTAATTTGCTATATATCCAGCAGTTACAATAATGGAGAACTAGTGCCTATTAAAGTCATCAGAATGAGTTCCCTTGACTAACAAAAATGGGATCAAACTCATTTCTTGAGTCTATTTGCCTCTCCTAAATCTTTACTGCAATCTGGTATTTTCTTCCCCGGCATCTTCAACTGCTTTATCAAGAATACGGCCAAGGAAAGAGCAGAGAAAAAAAGGAATCTGTGAGCTGAGATCACACACACCAGGAGTTAATCAGTTTTGTTTTAAGGATGATCTTAAATCTTGCACCCCACCTGCACAGAGCTTATGAAGATGGATCAGATCAGTCCTTGACATGCTCAGATAAATCAGGGTTCCAAACACACTGCTGCGATTAATGAATTCAGGAGGTACTCATATTATAAACCAATTGCTAAATTATAGATTAACTCAAACTGACAAAACAGGGTGAGTAGTTGCAGCAAATTCCCCACAATCACTGTAGACCTTGTGAAGTGGGCCACTTGAGTTTTTAATAATCAGTGTAGTGCCTGCAACCACAGGCACGTAGAGAGAACAAGGGGAATATGAGAGAGAAAGCAAGAGAAACATTTAAGAATTGTAATATTCTAATGAATCATTTACTGGAAAAGTAGGTCCAATGGCATCTATGCAAGGAGGACTCAGAAATTGGCTTTTACAGTGTGTCATTTACTTTAATTTTATAATAATCCTCAAAATAATGTATCACCCTCTCAGAAGACTGTTTTAAAACTCCTACTTGGGTCAAGCAGTACGCACTTATACAAATATTTCTATTAGCTTATTAAATATATACCACATCCAAATATTTAAGCCTATTTTTTTTGTGTTTCTTTTGACCACCAAGAAGCAACTTTTTTTTAATCTAAAGTTATCAGCTGCACAGTCAGTTTTACAAGAACTTCTCTGGAAATTCACAACAAGATAACATCCTTAAAATGACTAATAAGTAAATACTATTCAGATTATAAAGAAAGATCTGGACCATCCAAGAGGGAGGCAATTATTCTAAAGATTCCAGGAAAATGCCCTGACCTAATGAAAAAGAAATGAGTTACTGAAAAAGTAATTTGAAGGCATCTTTTGATTCATATTAAAGACATGTAAAGGTTGAGTCCCCCTTTCTTCCTGTTCAAGACTTTCCACAAGAAGGACTCCATATGCAAATACCCCTTCAGCAACATCAGGGTAAGCAAGCAGGGAATGACTGGCTCCACTGGCATTAATTTTGTGAGTAAATTGAAGGGGAAAATGTAGAACTGTGTAGTTAATCAGGTATGACTGAGATCACCCAATCAAGTAAATAAACAGCAAGTCTAGCCTACATTGTAATTTGTTCTTGGTGCCAGTCTCTTTCTACATGGAACTAAAAGCCCGAAGAAAACAGCAACAACAAATGAGTCTTCTCATATGGAACAGTGTGAAATCCTTCAGTTCACGCTTTTCTAATCATCATTTGACACTGCTTGAATTGCCCTTTGTGCCACATGCTTTTTTAAATCCTGCACAAATTATTGCTGTTGACCATAAACTGTATCTTTCCACATTAGTGCTTCAAACACTCTGTGACAGCTAAACTGTGAAAGAATAAAAGCACTAATGGATTTGTCTGAATGTATTACTTATTGCTTGTCTCTTAAGCTTTACTTGGCCTTCTTCACAGGTTCTGCTCAGTTACTTTCATCACTGGCTTTCAGAGATACTGAGGGCTTATTGAAGGATTACAGAGTATAATATACCTGTATAAGCAGAGCTGTAGTCAAGTATTAAAGGTCACCAAAAGCTTATTGATCTAGAGAACACTACGGTAATAACCCAGAGAATATCAAAATAACCACTGCTATTTGCTTTTGCTTTACTCAGAATGGAGCAGCCAATACACTTACAGACCTTTAAGAAACATTTTTCCCCTAATGATCCATCATCTTGCATGAAAGATTCAACACTTTGAAAAAATCAGAAGGAAACATGGTTACAACTATTTAAGGAAGACCCAGCCTTCCACCCCCCAAAATGCCATAACAAACCCTGGGGAAGAGATTATTAAATGAATAATATTTTTTAAATTTAATTTTTTAATTAATAAAAATAAAATAAAGCAATTGCCTATTTCCATCCAGCATAACATCAAATCTTTCTCGTAGGCTGTGGAGCTTCATCTATTAATATCATAAGCAAGGATCACATTATATAACAGTATCAACAAGGCAGAAGAGGCACTGCATAGATTATTAATTTAAGCAAAGTGCAGATGTCTCAAGAAGACCTTGTTAACAATGATCTACCACAAAAATGTAGAAAATTCATGGCCTATGAAAATTCACATTAGAAAGGCCAATGTATTGTTATTTATAAAAGTCTTAGTATGGAAATGAATTGAAAATCACATGACCTTTAAACTCCTGAATGCATCTCACTACCACTAGAGAATCATAGATATACTGCGGCCTACAAGCATATGCAGATAGACCCCTCAGCAGAAGATCAAACATATAATTTGTGTGCTAAGACACAGCTACTCCAACAGATCAGATGGACAGAGCCAAGGAAGTCAACTGGAGATAAGAGAGAATGGGGAAGAATGGCAGAACCAGGTTTTAACCTCATAGAAGTGCACAGGAAAAGGCAACCTTCTCATGGTTACCCAAAGGGAAGCAACAGTAACATCTCAGGGCTTCCTGCTGCAAAGAGCCATTCAGACACACAAAGGCCTTATGACCTGATGTATGTAATAGCCCTGGGAACCACAGCTGTGGGTCCCACTCATAACCGTACATGCATAAATGTCATCAGGATCATCATCTGTAATCTGGGTTAGGCAGGGATGAAACAATAAAGGAACTGACAACAATGATATAGTTGCAACATACAGATTTTTGAAAGGTAGAAAAATATCTAATGGGCATTCTTCTTTTGAAAACTTCCCTTATGTGGGTGGAAGATGGAAAGGACTTTCTATACAGATATGACACATGCTTCCCTGTCTCCCTGCAGCTTATTACTTCACCTGCAGCAATGTTTTTCTTCCAGTTTTTTTGCCTTTTCCTACTTTTCTTTATGAACAGAATTTCTTTCAGTGAGGTTCTCTGTACAACCTCAGTAGAAGATATTCTTACTCTATGCCATGTGCACTGTTTGGCCTGTACCTCTACATCACCTGGTTAGGCATTTATTTCCCAAGTATTACAATATCTAATACCAAAACAATAAGAGATTATTTTATTATTTTTCAGTGTACATTACCAGGACTCCTCTAGAAAAAGAGGAACCCTGCAACTATTAGAACGGATGGACAGTAGATGATCATCTACCAGAAGATACTCACAATGCAAGCCTGTATTTCAGATAAACCTTTGATGGCAACATACTTCACATACTGAAACCAAACTTGAATGCCAAAGTTTCACAATTTACAGGACCTTCAGCACAGCAGACTAGGATAAAAACTGCTCTCAGAAGGATTATATTCCCTCACGCAGATTTGTCAGTAATTACTGTTGTGAACTGAATCTCTTTACGTATTAGAAAAGCAATGCACTACTTTTGGATCAAAGAGGTATTTTGTTCACTTCAACGCATACACAAATTGCCTGTACTGTTAGCATTAAAAGAAGTTATGACCAGCACTGAGGTGTGACCAGACTTCTCAGATGGTTTCAATGTCTGGGAAGAAAAGCTCAGCAGGTTCATAAATCTAATATATCTTTTTCATAATAAAACCTACAGCAGCAATAATTGCAATAAAGTTTTACAAGGCGTCCTGAGAGGAATAAAAAATAACTGCTCTCTGCACCACAGCTAAATAAAGCAAAATTAGATATTTTTTTTTTAAAAGCCCATAAGGAATTCAAATTAACAGACTTTGTAAAGGATGCTAACAAAAGACTTTTGAGGGAGACTCTAATTATTGGTTGCTTTGATTTTAGTGACTTCGCTTATCTTATCTTTCTAAACAGACATTTTAAGCAAGAACGTTTCAAATGCCCAGACAGTGTAAAGGCTGCTTTGGGTGCAAGACTTACAAAGAGCAAACTTCTGTAAGTTAAACTGAGTTGTTCTAGTGTATTTTTGCCATGTTAATCCCCATTTCTCATAACACCAATCAGACCACTAAGCTCAGTACCCATGTGATTCCAGTGGCAAAGATGAAAGGCCAAGACTTCAGAGCTCCAAATAGCCTACAGAGACAAGCCAAAGGTAGTGATGGTTGCAATGTGTCTGCTGTTGTTAAGAAGTCTCCCTCCATTTGCAGAATTTCCACAAGCTGACATTTCCCTCCAAGCATTTCTGGTACCTCTTAAAGCCTTGACTTAGATTATGCCTTCCAGAGTACGTAAAAAAGAAACAGCAGGTACAGGTACAAAACTACCCAGACTTATGCAATTACTGTTCACAGTGATCAAGCAATCCTGGCAAGAAGCTGATGCTCAGCAAGGCAGCTGGAATACACTAAATCTCCCCACGTTAAATATGGCACAGGGAATTCTTCCAACACTTAGCAGTAACATATTGCTATATACTTTATGAAGTGAAACAAAGCAACTGAAGTCAAATGTTCCAAAATATAGTAGGGTGAAGACTGGAATGCTTAGTCAATGTAAATCAAAGTATAAACATTCCTACAGTGTTAAACCCATCACAGACACTTCACCTCTCTAATTCTTATAATTTCCACTCTTCTGTCCTGCAATCAAATTCCTAAGTTATATTCCGTATAGAAAGCAAACAGCATAGTCATCTGACAAGTACTATATGCTATCTATCAAACACAAGTGATTTTGGGTGCTGCTGTACCATAGCAGCCTTATCTTACACCCACCAAAAGGTATAAAGGGCCTGAATTTTAAAGAAGCTTCAAGCTTTTTTCTTATTTTACAGCCACAATTAATTTTAAAATATTTCTGCACTCATGAATGATCTGGTGCAAATCTTACTACTTTTAGCTTTTCTGCAAATGTCTGAACTGCAGCCTCAGGCAAATACTCAGATATCTAAATCACGTCCTGCAAACACTTGCATACACAAATAAGAACATGTATTCTCCAAAAAGACAAAAAATATCCCACAGAATCAAGACTATTTTGACAATTGTCAATAGGTTCATAAGATCCATCTTGCCCTGGTTCTCTTCTTCACCTGTTACTTCACTGACTTTCCCCTCATCTTCTCTAGAGGCAGTCCTAAAGGACTATTCTTGTTCCTCTTCACTTCTCCCTCTTCAGACTCTCTTTTGGCAGTATTGTCTGCAGACAAATTTGACTACTGTTGCTCTGCTCATAGCTCAAAAACCCCCTTTATTCCCAGACCCATCTTCTTCTGCCCAAGCTGAAATCTCAGCCTTTCTTATACCTTCTCACCTCAATTTCAAAGAGATTAAAGCATGTTTCCCCCTTCAGAACCAGATTTCTCTACCCTTATGGACTTGCTACTTGCTCTGACATTCTAGGCATCACATTTTGGTTGCATCTCTTCCTAGGTTTTCTCATCTAAGTGATTTAAAGGCCGCATATACACATTGTGGTGAAGGCAGTGCTGTGCTAATTCTGCTTTTCATTTGAGCAGCAGAAATCTGATCCATCTCTTGTCTCAAACCTATATAGTCACATTACTATGGGATGTTACCCATTTCAATTTAAGTTACCTCAAGAAGCAGATCCTATAAGGGCAGGCACAACTGATTGCTCTAAGTGACTGTCAGATATAAGCTGGACTAGGTGATCTGGGACCCTGTGCCAAGACGCAGGGTGGAGCTTTCTGTATCTGGTTGTGTAAGATGCACCCTCAGAGAGGCTGCATAACACAGTTAATATGTCACATTACATCTCTTCTTCAGCTTCTCAGCATCTCGCATTTTGAGTACACCATGTTCTTTAGCATTGTCCCCTTCAGTTCTTCTCCCTGTCACCTTTGCCGAATGCTGCAGCAGCTACAGTGTTCCCGCCTGCTTTAACCATGTCACCTCTGTCTATATGTCCCACCAGTGGCTCGCCCTTCTCTAGTACAGCAAAGAACTGCTCACTCTCCCTTTCCAAGACTTTCATAGCTCACCCCATGCAAAAGCAACAGCTTAGTTCCCAGCTCTGCCTGAGCTGTGATGTGAGCTCATTGTCCAAACAAGCACATTCTGTGCTTTGTCCAGTGCTTCCCTTTCGTCATGAAGTAGCAGCCCAGGCATCAGAGGTGCCAATGAAGGCCGCAGCCATGGCAATGCTCCTTGTCCTTAACCGTCCTTTGAGTCAGTCATGTTACTACCTCGGGAAGGTAGCTGCTCATTTTTTTTTTTTTTCTTTTCCTTTCTTAGAGATCTGTATATTGCTTATACTACACAGAGTAATTTGCTTGTCTTCTATGTTTCAGGCAACTAATTTATAGATATTTAATCTACACAGGAAATTTATAAAATTACAACCTCTCAAGATAAGAAAGTCATTATCCTGACACTTCACATTACTGTCATCCTACAGATGCTACAATAAATAACTCCTCTACATTTCTTCATTTGCATTAGAATTTAGCCAATACTGTTAATTTTGCTTGCAGTTTAAAATTAAGGCTGTTCTTTCCCTGCACCTCACTCTCTATTTCATCTGCTACAACTCTGTTTCAATCCCATTGGACGTGCCAAACGCAACTGGTTTGACCATTTACCAACTAAGGGGTAGATGGAAAGATCTTTCACAACTGCTTCCCTGTACCACCTTCCTTCCATCATCTCAGATGCACCTGTTACAAACACGTTGGTCTGGCCTCCTAAGTATCCTGTGCTCCATCTACTTCATCCTTCACTTTTCCTTGCTACATCTCTCATTGTTTTCTCAAACTTCCTCACTCTTTTGGTACTTCTTTTGCCCTTGGACTCATCTTGTTTGCCCAACAGTACCACAAGGGAACAAACAATATATAAAGATAACCATTCATACCTGTGTCTTCCTCATGCATCCCCAATACCATATAAACGCATACATAGAAACGCTGTGTTGATACCACTGTTGTTCCATAACAACAGTGCTGATTTTGTGAAGTTATAAATCACAATCAGCATGACCAATATAAATCCAGGCATTCATAAGACTCCTTTTTACCTTTTCCACCCATTTGTGGCATGCATTGTAACATGTAGACACCAGACATTTTATTTTTTCTATCTGCACAATGCATCCTGCAGTATGTAATGGGTGAAAAATGACAATACAGCTTCTGTAGGGTTGTGCAGCTATAATGATGAAAGAAGAAAGGTTTGCAGGGGCAAGGAAAAATTTTTATTAGCCAATTTGGTGTGGCAAGAAAAAAAAAGACATACTTTTGGGTCCAATGTCCTCTCATCAGGTCCAAGAGGCTGAATAGACACCAGGGACAGTGCTCTTCTTTTAACATTTTTTAATTTAATATTAACCTTAAACCTGAGTAGAAGATGTGAACAATTGGATTCAGCCTTTATTTAACTCAAATTAGCCAGAAGAAGATGAATTTTTCTACACAAAACTCCAAGTTCCCAACCATCAGTCTTTCTGCTGACTAGTAACACTGCCATTACTATGGCATGTCTTTTTGTGGCCACCCCATTCTTCACACATAATAACAGATCTCTTAATTCAGTGTGTCTTTTACAGAGGGTCTCCAGACATAAAAGTGAGGAAATAGTAGTTAAAATGGTGACAGGGCTGCCACTTCCCTTGAGTATACTTCCACCAGTTAAATGATGCTGGGTTCAAATTATCCAACTGATTGACAAAAACAGCCCCATCATTTTTTGAGGTTACTGTAAGAAGTATAGAGTATAATCTACCGATTGCAGTGGATTACCACTTCTCTGCATCCTTAATTTGATTGCAGCTGTGTGATCAAAGAAGAGGACAGTGCAGAGTAGCAATCTTCAATTGAAAAAGGGAGACAAAGTTTTGTTTTCTATGATTAAAGCTATTCAAAAAGTAGGAATGACTTCTGACCTTTAGCCTGCGGTCTTGGTCTCCACTGCACAGAGAATTTACAGACACTTTAAAGGTCTTCCAGGCTGGATTTAAGTTATTCATCACAACCTGTGAGTGAAAAGAGAGGAAGGGAACCCTTAACATTTGCACATCTCCAAACAGAATGCTAGCAAAAGCCACAATTTTCAATACAGTACATTCACCAGAAAGAGAAGAAAGCAGAGCTCAGCTGGAGGTTTGCAGAGCAACATGCATGGGATATGTGCCCTTGAGCAACCTGCAGTTTGCAACACTCCTCCTCTGGAAAGCCCCACAAAGGACCACGGGTGGGAAATGGACCCATACACAGATCATGCCACAGAGATTGTCCCAGCACTGCCATGCCTCAGTGGGGTCATAACTCACAAGGGAAAGGCTGTGGAATACATCCCTGAACTGGAAGCCGTGGAAGAGATGCAGGACTGGGCAATGGGGATGGGCAGCATCAGTTTACAGACACACGGTCTGCCTTGCCAGGAAGACTTTATGGGATCCATAACAGACAGGCTCGTGACCCCAAATACCTGCCACAGATCCACCCTGTACACCTAAATGCTGCTTTTTAAGACAGTGCCAGTCATTAGCATGGAAGCAATAATGACACTGGAACATAGGAAACAAATGTAAAGCACCCAGATTACAAATCTCTTTAGCACCAACAATGTGGGAGGAGGTGGAGAAGATGCAACATACTATTAATGCGAAAATATACTATCTGTAACATGGTTTGCACTAAATGTAATATGTATAACTCGACCTTCAAAGAGAATATCTGCCAGTTTAATTAAATTTGGATCTTTGGCTTCAATACCATCTTCCCATACTCTCATGTGCATAAGTCAAGACCTGATACCCATTAGTCAATAATTACACAAAAGATAGAAGTGTTTTTAAATGTGGGTGCTTGCAATACCCTTTGTGACATGGGAAGCATAAACTATTGCTCCTGACAGCCCACCTGTGTCCTTGGAAAGTAAATCCAACCGTATTCCTTACCTCAGTCCTGTGAACAAGTTGTTGGGTTGCATCATCATTCATCCGGAAAATCTCCAGAAAAGGATCAGATTTGCTGAAGAAGTCCTAAAATAAAATATAGGACAGGTTACTCTTGAGACTTCTTTTTCTTTGAGCTTTTCAGGCACAGTGCACTGGTGCTTCCCTGACTGCTAATGAAAAAGGAGAGCCAGCGTGGTTTTAGTGAGACCTCTTGGGGTCTCTCAGCAATATTTCATTCTTGTCCTTGTTCCACAAGGACTTCCATGGCACTGCTGTTGTTCTCAGTTTGACTATTCAATCATGTCAGGCAGAACTGTAAAAATTCGTTTTACAGATGTTTTTATTCTTGCACCCAGTCCAGATTCCTGAGCTTTAGCTCCTTCATCCACCTAGCTTGTTTTGCTCTGTCTCCATACCTGTTTGGTCTTTTGACATCAATTTTATCATGCAAAGCCCTTTGAAGCATATTTTACAGTGGGGCTAAATTCCACACTAATCACCCACCCTCTCAAAACTGAAGTTAGTTGGCCAAGACATTGTGCTGCTACCAGCTAACACAAGTACTGGCAAGATGGATTTAGAGAAGATTAGAAAAGCAAGTCCTCTTTAGGATGTGATAACATGGCCCATGTTAAGATGACAAACAGAGCAAGGGAATGCAGAAATTACTTGATATCTCTAAGTACAAGCAAATCTGTGACAGACATTGAGGTTCACATACTTACTGCACCGCAGAACACCTTCCCCTGGTCTTGCATCCAGCTAACAACCCTGAGCGTTCTTATGCAAACCTAAATTAAGTTGCTTTGTGTAGCATTGCTGCAGTCTGGCCACAGCGTCTTTTGTTTCAGCAACTTCTCATTTCTTCTGGACATGCTGACTGGGCGGCAGAAGAATGTTAACCCTCCACAGCTGAAGGGGAAAAGCTGGCTAATTCAGACTTCTAACTGTGCAATGCTGCAAGAGCAGGATTCAAATGGACTCAGCCCATTTTCTGTAGTTTCGACTCCCTTCTTCATTTTCTTCTTCAAAAGAGCCACATGATTAACTTTATGCATATGAATATTATCCTTCTCTGTAGGCCATATCCTAAACCACAGACCTCCACATCAATTTGGTGAAATGAGGAATTCTGTTTGATCTCCCAGCGTTTCTATAAAAGCGTAAGTGTAAAAATGACTGTAATACACATAGTTCTACAATTTTCTCCTCACCAAATGCCCACCATACCTATTTTTGACTAGCTGGATAGCTGTTGGGATGGGAACAGCTTTGGATAAGATGCTAGCCAAAGTCTGGGTGTATCATTTTAGTCAAATTTGTCTTTAGGGCATTTTTACAATTCCACAACTGCAAAACAAGCAAAGAAATCAGGGCTTTGAAAAGGGACACCTGAATTTGAATGTGTGGAGAAGGAAGTGAGTCCCTAGGGACCACAAAGCCTTGGGCAAGGCTCAAGCAACCTAAAGCTTTTCCATGACCTAAAGATGACACCTATCAATGTTGTGTTCAGAGTGCTGTTCTGTGAATGACCTGTTTCTTTTCCTACTAGAGAAAAGGTAATGGTATGTTTAGAAACTGATGCAAAACATGTGCCTATGCATTTGTTAAAGCTTATCATGTGGAGCTCTAACAACAAAGCTGTACGTTTGCCTATTTGTTCCAATTACATGGTTACAGGACATTTAATGTAAGAGTGTATAGCATCAGCACAAAACCCAACAAAGTCTCTGTAACTCCAGTTACATCTCCCAATGTAGATTTACTATCTGCACTCCATTCAGCACTTGAAAACTGCTAGTATATAGGGGTCTTTGGTGATCAAATTCTGCCAGATTACTACTGCATAGTGAACAGAACAAGCAGAGAGTGAGGGTGCTGGTTTAATCATAGCAACACCAAAATCCAGAGTGCATAGGGTTAAAAAAGATTGAGCTGCCTCTTCTCACACATAAGTATACTGACTGAAACTGAGTAAAAGCTTAATGTTAACAAATTCTTTATCAAACACAAGTTTGATAAGAAAAGGTATCTGAAAGAAAACACCTCAAAATGATACATCCAAAGAATACACCCTGGAGTGCAGAAAAATTCAGAAAGGAAACCAGGATTTTGTGTAAGACTTAAAATATAGTACCATTCCCAGCTGAGTATCATGAAAGCTGAAACAGCAAATCAGCACAAGGGAAGTAATTTTTAATATCTGTTTTTAACTACCAAGGCAATACCACCTGAAGGGAAAGATTTTAATTCTGGATGATCGCTTATATCACCCCCGCTGCAATGCAAAAACAAAGCCTAATTCCTTTCAGAATGAAGGTACAAACAAAAAATCCTTCAATATTGAAGATGCTTCATAACAATTAAAAAATGATATGCTGAAGAAACATTTCATTTTATAGCTATTAACATTTTCAAAGCTTTTTGTTTGTTATGCTGAATCTAACAGCTTTGCATTATCTCACAAGAACATCCTCTGGAAGAAGAAGAGCAGCAATAAAGGTTTAATGTTTTGATATTTTAATAATGTTTAAATGATTAATGTAATGCATATGCTAGTGGTATAATGCACACTGTTCTTTCAGTATGTGCAGCAGCTACGCAGTAATAACATAAGTACATGGCTTAAACTTTAAAAAAAATAACTACCTCCATTTCTGAGCACCTAGTTCGACACGTCTTTTAGTACATTAATTTTCAGAGCATGACACTTTTTAAAATTCAGGTTTGAGGGTCAAGTCAAAGTCCCTCAGAAAAGGGCTGAAGTAGCCAAAAGACACTAATAATTTTGAAAATTCTCCAGCAGCAAAACAGGGCATTTAAGGATTTTTTTTTTAGGAGTTTAGTACCAGGGAAATATATAAAAAAGCAATATTAGCTTGTGTTTTGCAGACATTTGCTGGAAAATCTTTCCCAAGCAATGATAACTGCCTCTTGGAACAGGAAAAGCAGTTTGCCTGCTTCAGTGCTCCTAATTTATTATAGCTATCATAAAAACGTAGCTGCTTGTTATGGTAATTGTGACACAGCTATTAATGCAATAGAACCTTTCCAAAAGTTATTGTTTCACTGTGAAGTGTTCTCAGTGGAACTTTTGAAACCAAGATGTGCCATCTGAGCCGACTGGGCTTCAATAAAACATGAAAATGCAGTTATATCTTCCCAACAAGCACTGCACTAAAAAAATATAACTTTTATCTGTATGGAGTCAGTTAACTAAAGGGAACTTTCATACCTGTGACTTTCCTATAATTTTTTACTGAATGTTTCAGCCACCACTCCAGGAAAAATTGAGTAGGCTTTACTTGTTTTATGGCCTCTCTAAAACTCTTGCAATTTTATGTGGGGGGAGTAAAAAAAAACAACAAACATATACGGCCTGTTAAATTAGACCAACAAATTTTGTTTAATCTGCCAAAAATGTGTTGTTCACACCTTTTTCCTTAGTGAAGGAAACTCATACATTTAAGGACCACAATCTGGATCCTCTTTCAAGAATTTTCTTTTAAAGGGTGGAGGAAGAAAATTCTTGTCCATTCAAGATACCAGTGATGGTAATGGATGGAAAGAATTTTTTTTTTTTTTTTTTTAACCCTTAAAGCACATCCAGAACCTCCCACCACCCCTTCCTTTATCCCCAAGTTGTGAGACATTCGGATTCAACTTGTCTTCTGCCACCCCCACAGCTACCAGTGCAGGAACCCCTGGGGTTACAAAAGTGACCCTGTGTGACAGAGTGTGAACAATTGCTCCCACAGGCTTCCTCTGTCTTTCACGAGAATCCCAGGCCAGTTCCAGCCCTCAGTCTGCTTCTCTGATGTTACACCTCTACTCAGATCTTCACTCCTCTGAGTAGGTAGAGGCATGCAAAACCATGCTTAGGATTTCACAAGATGGGCTCTTCTCAATTCTCTGATGGTTTTTTTGGACCTTTATGTGACATTGGGGCACTCATGCTTTTTCACCAATGGCTGAACTATACAATTTAAGTAATTTCAACCCTTAATAACAATAATTACTAATAATGCCTTGCATCTACTGACATCAAAGTTCATTATAAGCCATACCAAAAGCCCTAGCCTTTTCTTATAAACGAGGTAAGCCAAGGTTCAGCCGGGTTTAGAGCTATGTCTCTAGCTGGAGGAAATTGAAAGACTTCTTTCAACTGTAATAGGCTTCCAGTGATTTTCATCAGCTGAAGACAGGAGTTTTGATTCAGATAACATATGATGAGTCATTGTCTGAGTTGCACACTGCACCATCCAGGAATTTATTATTAGATGAGGCCCACCTTGACTGGACATGTTAAAATGGCAAGAATCACAATGTTCTTGCAATATTTCAGAATGATCCTCCTTAATTTACCTCCATAAAGTGTTTCAATCACTCTCTAAGCTATTGCCCAGACAATATTGACCTGGCTCAGAAGCACACTCTGGCAGTATCCATTTAATTTATACCAATAAGAGCCATAAGCAATCATAATATCTACAGGAGATTACGTTTTACATTTGGGGAAAAGGAATGAACAAGTGAAGTCTTATTATGTTGTACATTTCCTTTCCTTTTTCCAGATGTGACAGCATGTGGAACAGGAACAGGACGGTTGTGTACAACTTTGGAAATCAGGCCTAAACATGTCTGTCTAAAGAGAGGTTGTTAAATCCACATTTTGACACCTAAATAAATTATGTGATTCAGAAACACTAAGACTCCAGCAACTCTGAAGGAAGAGGTAATTCATCTTTCAGATGAGAACCAAATTAAGGTCCTGATCATTTATGTTTGTTAATGATCCTGAGCACAGTAATGTTATTTATTTGTATGTTCTAAATAAATTCTGGTACCATTAATCTTTCTGGGTAGTTTCTGCTTGTCTGAGTTTTCCTGGCAGTTTCAACTCAAAATATTATTCATCAGTTATGGCCTGATTTTGAAAATCTCATGTATGTATCCAAAAGTACTCTCACTGATTTGATATTAAACTACTCATGTGTCAAAAGTTTACAAGCACATGCTTAGAGCATTAGAATCATAAACTTTTGTATAGTGTTACCATATGGTTCAAATTAGAAGCAGCTTTATATATAGGAAAGGACTATATAATAATGGTAGATATTGTGATCGAGTACAATTGTAATCATCTGATCTTCAACTATACATAAAGCTTTATTATCTAAAGAGGGTCATAGTCTTATGGCATCTATTAAGTACAAAGATATTCCCCAGATTACCTCAAATAATTGTGTCTCTTCTATTACACTGAAATAACAGAGAGTGTGCCTTACAAGCAGTCATCTGGATTTCTTGGGCTGTGTATTGCTTGAGGTGCTTATTATATGTGTATTGCTAAACAACAACGGATATTTTCAGAAAGAAGTAGTCCTTATAATGAAGAGCAGTGTTTGAGTCAGTGGAGAGTTTTCATATTAAAGAGGGAAAAAGTTTTTAACAAATATGCAAGAGTCTTTTTCTTACATTCAAGCTACATTTCGTTGAAAAAAAAATGTATATCATGACTGAGCTGTTATGAAGTTTTCTAGCTTTATTTTAAGACGCTTACTTCAACTATAACATCTTTGACTACTTATAGAAAGGCTCACTTCTCTAAGCACTTCTGATCTGTGGCATTTTAAATAATTAAATTGTCTTGGTTATAGCGTAATTAAATTGTCTTGGTTTTAATTAGATTCCCTTGAGGTTTTTTTTTAATTACTTCGCAACTTGAGGAAAGCTTCATTGTGAACATTCATCTGAAATCCCTGATATGTTTAATAACATAAGGCAAAAAATATCTGTCAGGGAAAATCTGATCAAATTATATTTGTAGGCATTCTTATATCTTTCAGTAAGGTTAATATCAAGCAGCTTACCTTGTCATCCAATTTCCGTGCACTGAATGAAAGTTCAACGTAGTCATCATTGCCAGACAATTCTTCAGCAATCACCTAAATGGAAAGCTACATTTGAGTTTTGCATGGTGTAATGAAAAGGGAGAAAGATGCCATTTTCCAGCGTGAAGACTGTAGACCCCATTAGGAAACTGAAGTGTGGTACAAGTTAATATGTTTCTCTTTGCAATCAGGAAGGGCTAAGAGCATTCAGTGAATCCCTTGCCCAGCTGATGGGTGGCACCTTGTTAAGCCTACAAACCTGAATCACTTTGTATCATGCGACTATGTCGTGTCAATCACCTGTCAGTGGACAGACCTCAACATCCATTAGGGATCCCTTTCCTCTGACCAAGTACTTCTCCTCAGACAGGACAACAGAGAATTCCACAGTCTCGCCGTGTCCAAGGGGAAAAAAAGCTATACAAGAGTTGTATTATTTGTTTCTAAAGCTTAGATTATATTTTATTTTGCTTCAGCATCATTTGACGAGCTAAATGGAAAAAGAAGTGAAGTCACCTGTCATTGGTTGCCATGAAAGGCACATTTACAGTAAGGGAGTTCTCCTGGTATAGTTTTTCTGCACTAGTTACATTGGCAAAACCATTTGCTGTAGACTGACTCAGAAGAAAGTAAGACTAAAATAATGTAGTGTGATTCTTTCAGATGGCGTAAGCTGTGCTGATAATGATGCCAGTCACTGTGCTGTGCAATGTTGTTTAAAAAAAAAAACAAACCATCAAACCCAATCAAAACAGCCTTCCTGAATAGGCCATTAAAATGCTTCAGTGGAGAGAAGATATTAACCAAACCTGGGATATTTCACTGAAAAATGTTCTTTGAAACAAACCACATTATATTGTACTGGACAGTTATAAAATCTTTCCCTATTGTAAATATTCTCCCCAGAGATTAAATCACCCAAAAGAACCTATTTCCTGAGTGTTTCATGCCCATGGCCGCATACTTGGCAGCCACGTCAGCTCCCCAACCAGGCTCAGACCATCTCCACTGCACGGACTCCCAAGTCCTTGGGGAGCCGCTGGGACACCCCAACTATTCGTCAAACCAGCTGAAGGCTGCTGAGGTTAGAGCTGCAGTCAGAGCACTGCAGCATAGGATGCTTTTACTGCCCACGTATGCAGCTCCCAAGAATTAGCCAGGCTATCTACTGCCTCAATAAACTTCAACATCATCGGGATTTTTTAAGACCTTTTTTGCCCCATGCTGGTCACAGATGGCTCCAGCTGGATTGGCAGTGGGTAGCAGCTACCAACTGCCTCCCAAAACATTAACCCAGTAGAGGTGCATATGGCATCTCTGTATGAACATATTTAAGAAAGGGTGGCAGCTGCTAGAGGCAGGAAGCACCAAGAGAGGTGCAGTAGGAAGCCTGTGAGGCCACCCTAAAGAAGATCTAGGAGGAGGCATGGGAAAGGGGATGTTGTTGAGGACACAGCTGGAGATACACACCTGGAAGGAGGAGCTCCATGCCAGAGGAGGTACCTCTGAGGGCCTGCAGCCTGCAGGTAAGCCTACACTGGAGGAAGGACACCTCCAAAGGGACTGTGGGGCGTTAAGACTATTCTGGCTGTGACACCCGACAGCAGTGAACTGTGGTATTTCCTTATGCAAAATATTCACATGCAGCCAGGCAGGGGTGCACATGCTTAACCATGCATGAAAGCACCATCATACAAGCACGTATGTGGTGCTTCACATGTTCCAGGCTAACGTGAGCTTGATGGAAATTTGGCTTATAGAATCTGACACAACATTTCTCTTCCACATAGTTTGATGGTTTAAAAGGTCATAAGCTGTATATGACAAACAGTCCTCCAGGATTTGCACAACAAGTTCCACAAATATTTTTAACTGAAAATAATGAACCCTCTCTTATAATATTTGACAGATGTCCAACTGGAGAAGCTGATTGAGGTTCTGTTTTTATTCCACAGTCATATAATAAAACTGCATTGATGAGACATTACACAGTCAAAGGGCTACTAAAATACCAGCAAAACATGCAGAGACAGGAATTTTCAAAATCCTACAAAAAAATCATAATTCACTACACTGAACAAGTTAGGAAACTAGTATTTGTAACTTCCATACTTGACAGACACCTGGTATGTACCACAGGTCCAGAAATAATGATTCATATCAATTTTGACTTATTCTGTTGAAACAGCAAACTTGTCACACAATATTTTTTGTCTGAGTTCAGTTTTCTCCCATTTGAGTAAAGTCGACTTGCTCTTTAGTACCACTGGCCAGAAGCCAAAGCAAGTAACTAAGGTCCATGGTTCATGGTTATCATCCGGTGTTAGGCCAGCAAGGACTATTAACTCATTTTCTCTCATCATCTATATATCACAGAGCATTAATTTTTGCCAGAACAGTCTACTAGCAAGCCTAAACTCCTTCGTGTCTATCATAGAGCAGGGGGGGAGTCCGGAACACCATGGGGATGGACAAGTTGAAGTATGCACAGATAATCCCAGCGGGCAAAGCACACCAAGTTATTTAGGAAGCAAAACTCTCTCCTGGTTCTATTCAGCCAGAAGAGCAGGGAATTCCTTTCCAACCCCACACCAAAAATGATTTTCACCTTATGCATTTAAGCAAATCCTTTCCCAGCCAGGCACCAAAGAAGCCATCTAAGAAAGAAAATTCCCTGGGCTCTCAGAAACCATTATTTCTCACAGCCTGCTCTCTCTTCTGTAGCTGAAGGCAGAAAAAAAATCCAAACAATCAAGCCAAAAGAAACCCATCTGGCTAATTGCACATCAAGGAAAAAAATCCTTCTCGACCTCACGAGGCAACAGAGTAGAGATCCCAAAAGCAGAATATTTTATTACAGTCTTTGTCTTAATGCAAAGCTGCAAACGTCACAAACATGCTAGGTTCAGTGCACACAAGCCTGAGCTCCCAAAGAAGCCAGCAAAGAGAAAGATGAAAGAGAGGTAATACATTGATTTGCAGATCTCAAGATACACATGGGGCTGCTATAACTATCCAGTCCGTAACTGCATTACAACACAGCTAAAATACCTAACCTCATCAAACTTCTGCATTTGGCGTTGCCGGGGGTGTGTGTGCGCGTGTTTTCTGAGTTGGTTTTTTTTGTTTGTTTGTTTTTTAGAAACTGGAAAAAGCCCAAAGGCCGAGAAACATCAGACTCCTTTGTGTGTCAAAGTGGGTCAAAATGAATTTCTGAAGGTTCTAGAGCTTCAACTAAAAGTAATCAAGCAGCACAACCTTCTTGCTGTCATCAAAGTACCTTAAAAGTAGTAGTAGTAAATATTGTGGCTTTTGTACAAATCATACATTATTTGTTGCCATTTTCTTACAACAAGCATTTATCAGAAACAGTACAAGTAATCTGTTAAATAAACAAATACATTTCTCAAGCAAGGGTTGTTCTGGGTACTTAGCAGGATGCTTTCAGGGAGAATTAGTCACATTAGATGTTTCTAAACAACAGGAAAATAAGAGTGTATTTAAGACTGACTTACTGTTATAGATGACTTTCCTGCTGTGTTCCCATGTTTGAGTAAGGACTTGGAGAGTTTCCTCTGAGAAACAATCTGCACAAAAATAAAAACAAAGGGAAAAATTAGAATCTGTCGTAAATACATACCTTATTGTGATTTCATTTTTATGTTGCCTTTTTTTTTTGTATCAAGGTAGTGTCTTAATCCACAATCAGAGTTAGCACAGTAAGACCATGACTGAGAAGAAAGGTTCCCCAGGAAGCCTGCAGACAGCATGCAATGGAAAGACAAAGCAAGCAGATGGGGTCAAGCAGAATGGAAAGAACACAATCCACTGAGTTGAACAGAATAGTGGAAACCACATCTCAGATTTTCCTCAACTATTGACATGATGGTGACACCAGGACAGAAGTAAGCTTTAAATGGACTTAAAAGACAGTAAGAGAGGAGCTGTACACAGCAAATCTATCAGAGATGTCTCCAAAACCCATTTATTTTTATAGGATATTGAGGTGCATTTCAAAGAGAAGGCGTTTATTTTATTTCAAAATATTAGCAACTCTAAACTCAGGACAGAAGCAAGCAATCTGACCCATAGTACTAGTTCCAAAATTGTCTCCTTTGCTAACCAGGTACCAGACCTCCCCTAGAACTCAGCATTGCAAATGATCTTGTCCATTGACCAATTTATAAATGCACTTCAAATAAATGTTATCAGAGTGACACTGACAATAAATGTTATTTCCCATATCAATAATCATTAATTAGTAAGCTACAGTGATGTCCCAGTATATTAGATTGCTCTTCTCTGTGAAGTTAATGCTGTATTAATTTATTTAATTTATTTATTTTTAAATTAATTTATTAATTTATTTATTTTTTAATTCCTGCCTTCCATAAACCAGCCTGCTGCCATCCTCTCACTCACTTTTCCAAATTAACTTTTGGATTTCACCACTAGTATTGGTCAGTGGCAACAATAGACAGGAGTACAGGTAAGATGACCAATACTGCTAGGATTCAGATGTCCTTTTTCTTCCCTAGGATCTTGGAAAGATTGTTTGCTGTGACCCCTTGAGTCACCCATACCTCTGTTTCCTTGCCAGCAAAACAGGTTCAAGTACAAATGGTTGCACTCCTGTGAACTGTGAGGTGCAATTTAAAAAACCTTGTTTGAGATTCTCAGATGGGAGGTAATACAGAAATACAACAGATTATTCTTATAATCTAATCAAACTACGGGTTCTGTACCAATCTGTCATGGTTTAACCCCAGCCAGCAACTAAGCACCGCACAGCTGCTCACTCAGTCCCCACCAGTGGGATGGGGGAGAGAATCGGAAGAGTAAAAGTGAGAAAACTCGTGGGCTGGAATTAATACAGTTTAATAGGTAAAGCAAAAGCTGCGCACGCAGGCAAAGCAAAAAAAGAATTCATTCACTGCTTCCCATTGGCAGGCAGGTGTTCAGCCATCCCAGGAAAGCAGGGCTCCATCACGCATAACGGTTACTTGGGAAGACAAACGCCACCACTCAGAACATCCCTCCCCTTCCTTCTTTTTCCACCAGCTTTATATGCTGAGCATGATGTCATATGGTATGGAATATCCCTTTGGTCAGCTGGGGTCAGCTGTCCCAGCTGTGTCCCCTCCCAACTTCTTGTGCACCCCCAGCCTACTCGCTGGTGGGGTGGGGTGAGAAGCAGAAAAGGCCTTGACTCTGTGTAAGCACTGCTCAGCAATAGCGAAAACATGCCTGTATTATCAACACTGTTTCCAGCACAAATCCAAAACATAGCCCTGTACTAGCTACTATGAAGAAAATTAACTCTACCCCAGCCAAAACCACTACACAACCAGACAATGAATTATGGTAGCTGGGGAGGAGGGCCCATTTGTTTCTATGACCTCTTCCCCTTCCCTGAGACGCACAGACAACTTTGTAAAATACATTAAACTCTTCCACTGAAAGCTGTGGGTATTGTGTACCGGAAACCTTTTCAGATATGTTATATATACCCCCAGTATGAGATAGAACTTGGATGGGAACCTGTCCTTCAGCTAGCCTTCTTTAGAAACAGCAGGACTTCTCCCCCAAACTACCCAAATTCCTACAGATCCCTTTGCTGCTTTGGAAAGCGTCCCAGCTTTCAAGAGGCATCGGGCAGACAGAAACCTGGAGCTTGGGAGCTCCTATGCAGGTGGCAGATAGATGGCTCGCAGTTCCAGAGAAGACAATTTATTCTGACATTCCCATTAGTAGATCGCATTAATAAGACTCGCTCTCTAAGCCATTAGCATCATTGTGACACAGTAAGCACTCTGCATATGTGAATATGTGTATTTGGGTGTAACTGTTTACCAGTTGTTAATTAAGTGGCCAGTAAAATGAATCTTCCATCTGGCAACAATGTGCCAACATCATTGCCTCAAACTGTAATTAGCAATTTAGGATCCGCAGACTATCATTGCAATAACTGTCAAGGAATCTATTTTCCTTAGCAGTAAATGACCCTTTTTGTTCATGCACTGTACAAACCAGCTCTCATTTAGAACTTTAGAAGTTCTTTTAACCTAAAGAAGTTGCCAATCTTTTGGTTCTAAAGAAGCTGCCAATCAATTACATATCATATTTATTGTTTAGGTATCAGTGTAAATCTTCTTCTGAACATTATCATAAAAAGCGTTTGCTGACCTGACTGCCAGACAGCAAGTACTAAACAACGATAACTCAAGGGCCTAGAAAGCACTTGTCTTAAGTTCAGAGTTACAGCAATGGCTGAACTTGCAAAATGGCTTACAAGAAGGTAATTAACTACAGGTCTTCCATTTGTCATGAGTCTTTGGTTTGACTTCTACTTCAAAAACTTGCAGTTTAAAACTTCAGAGAAAAAGATATTTTGTCCAAAACTGATGTGAAGCAGTGCAGAAAGTAAATGTTTATCTTCTTTCCAAAACACAGATAGTAGAATCTAGTTCAGCCCTAGTAAACCTCATTACATTTCCAGAACAGGTTTTTTCATGAACATTTTATTAGAAGCATGACCTACTGGTGAACAAATGAATGTAGAAACCTCAGAAATTTAAGAGGTTAGGCTAAGAGAAACTTAGGAAGTCAAGTTAAGTTTATTTGCAGCTACAGCCACATATAAACTACTACCCAGTTCTGGTCTGAGACAGCCACATGTCAGTAATACATATCATACTGAAAACGTTTGCAAGAGGTGGGAATAGAAACAGAATGTAAAAGCTGCTGCTCTGTTTCAGAGAGGGAGGATATGCATGTGAAGTGATTCCTATTTATCAAATATGCAATCATCTCAACAGAACATCATCTCGACTACATTTCTGGTCTGCAGTGCTAAGGGATATCAGCTCTGTGGTAAGACGGGGGTGGGAAATTCCCTTGAAGATGATCTCAATTTGCCTTATTAGATACAAGCCCGAACAGGTTAAGGACAGATCTGAACAGATGCTCTATATTGCTGTAATTAAATCTGGATTCACATGTTGCCATTTGATCCTATTTCCAATTTAAAATATATAAAAGGTGCTTCACTTTTTTATTTTAAAAGTATGAACAGATGCAACACTTTGGATAAAAGCACTGAGGCACTGACACCAGCTGTGTACAGTGCATTGCTCAGCAGTCACTCAGAGACAAGGACTCTGATGAGGATTTGCTCTCTCCTATGTCTGAGTCGTGACTAATCAGCACTGTGTAAAATGAGCTATGAAATATAATGACCCATTTTACCTGGCTTGTGTAAGAACCTTTTAGAATATATTTCTCTATGTGGTCCTTCCTTAACCAAATATAGGGATAACTTTCAATAATATCATACAGAATTCCCAATGTTTATAAACCAAACTAATGAGAAAATTTCAATATGGCTTTTTAACCTAGTGATTTAACATTGGCAGGAACAGATAAATCCCATATATCATACTGAGAAGTTGTGTTTACATTGACAGCTGGGGCTAGTCCAAGTCCTTTCAACAGCATTGACTCAGTTTTGCAAGGTGCCACTCTGAGCCAGAGGCCTGATGGTCACACTCCACATTTCCTCTGGGATCAGAAAGCTGTGTGGTTTCTGTGTGGTAGAAGTATGAACTTTTATTCACCTGCTTCAATTAAATTGACTTGCATAATATCTAGCTCTGGACATAACACCAATATTCTTTTGTTAAAGGTGTCTTGAAAAGTCCATGGATAATGGCCATAGCCCCTTTTCTATTTATGCGCTATGACACTTGGCTTTTGTTAACTCTTGTGACATGTGAACCACTGGTCTCTGATTTTGACAGAACCAAGGACTGGGCAAATACTCTGCTTAGTGACATGTAAGAGTATACACAACTTAGCTTTGTGGTTACAAAACCAGGAGATTAGGATCATTTAAAATAACTCCTTCAATGTCTCAAATTCTTTATTCAGACTGGCCTCTTTTGCCCATTTGACTTTCTTACAGGAACCCCAAATTTAGTGATTTAGACAGCCAGGTTAGGCACAAATTTCCCTCCACAGTACACAACTCCAAGAATTTTTTGTATCTCTTCCTTGCCAGCTGGGATAGTCAGACAAATAGCTTTAGCTGAACAATCATTTCCCAGCACCTCTGTGTTAATTCTTCTCCCAGATGTGTTATTCCTGTTATATGGACTTGCACAGTTGCTTAACTTTCTTCCCTTGCCTTCTACACAGACTGAATCTTCGGCATCAAATGCATTCACTTGCCCAGCGCTGAGCCCTTGGTGCCACACACAATACAACCTTGAGTCTGGAGAAGCTATCTCCCACCAAACAGCAATGGCACACGTAGAAACAGAGAGTTTTTCTAACAGCTTTCACTAGAACTGTGTTGATACATCAAGCAAAGAAAAGTAGCTATCATACTCTTTCCAAAAATGTCTCTCTTGAACCTTTCACCAACCCTTGCAAAAATCTGCATATTCTTCTCTAGACATCTAACTGCCCTCCAGTGGATGTTCATCCCTGATCAGCTCCGTGGCTTGATAGGGCTTCTAACTCAACAAGTATTACTTTCCCCTCCTTCCCTAGGCACTACTTCAATTTATATCTTTCCAAATGGCATTTGAACTATGTGTCTAGCTGGATAATGACCACTGTAAGCTCTCAGGCTTGTCCATAGTTTTGGCATCGTGTTAGCTCATGCACCAGTGTCCAGCTTAAGCCTCATGAACATTCCAGTTGCTTTTGAACCGCTAACCCACGCACCTTTAGCTGTGATACTACCTACTGATCCTCTGCTGAACCTCTCTGAGCTAATCTTCTGATCTTTTTGCTCACATTATGCATGCGCTTCCCAAGTGGCATATTTCACTCAGCTATCAGCACCTTTTTTTAAACATGGCACTACTTTGTTTACAACCGCATGTACACCTCCCTGTGGTGGTGTTTGTGAGGCCAGCTATAGGAAGCACATTCTGCCCAAACTGCATTTCTCTATGATATAATGATATACATTTCACAATACCACAGCTCTGCTTCCTCCTCCCTCCGTAAACTTCAGCAAGGGCTAATTCTGTGCCCTCTAGTTGTCTTCTCCAAGCATTTTGCCTCAGTTATTAGTTATGATTTAGTGTCTTAAGATGGGCTTAGTTAACACCCCAAACTGAGAAGACTGAGTCTTCAACCTTACATCAGCCTTCCATATTTTCATTTTGTTTTTCTTAATTTAGAAAAGTGAACAAACATGTTCCTTTTCAAAGGGGATTCTTCAAATTCCTGTAATACAGTGTCAGTTGTCCTTCTCCAGTTAAATTAACTAATGGCTACTAAAACATTAAATACTTCAAACCCACTTTATAAGAAATCTGTCTCTATCTTACTGTCATCCTCTTTGCCTGCACCCGACTGCTTGCAGAGAGAGGAATAATGCTCTTTAAGCCTTCTTGGGCTGTCCTCCACATTTTGGGGGAGGAACTGCTGTTTTGGGTCTTTCAAGCACTAGTTTGAGATTTCTTTTGCCTGTACCATGTTGTGCTCAGCATTGCTTGGATTCAAAATATGAGACAAGTACTCGTGAAATTTCAGCCTCCAAGTTCAGACTGCTCAGTACTATACAGAAACCTGCCTTTCTAAAACAACAGTTGATTTGAATGAGTTTTTCAGAGCCTCCTCAAGTTACAGCTTTTTGAACTGTTTGCTACAAAAGGTGCTAAAATGCACAGCTGGTCTAACCTAAAGCATCTTTTATCTAAGTTCTGTCCCTTTCTTGACAAGCAATTGCTATCTTGCCAAGTTGGGGCAGAGATTTTAACATATACAATTAAAATTACTTGACTGTGTTTCCAAAATCATTTTCATCCTTGGTGTATAGCAGGAGAAGGATTCTGTGATATGTGAAACTCAGGACATAACCATATCAAAAGTATTTACTAGTTATGGTACACGCTCTCTTAAGCACTCCCTTTCTTGCATAAAAATAAATACAACCCTTAAAGCACCTTTTTCACAGCTACAAAGTCTCTGAAATGAAGGACTGTAATACTTTCATGATATAGCTGTAAGTAGAAAGATACAACCAGAGTGGCTAGACAAATGATTTGAGAGTTAACATTTCTAAAATGTATCTGGAAGCTTGTCAATTCAAATATTAGTGTGCTCTTGCTCTAATCCATCTAAGTCAAACACTGTCAGCTTCTAAACACCCACAAATAAAATGATAGACTTTACTAACATTTTGCCTGTGTGGGTAAATGACCAATTTAAGCAAGCGAAGAACTGAGGTAGCTCTGGCTCACAGTGTAAAAACTGTCTCTCCTTCTTCACGCATTCGTCTTTAGCCTGTTTTTTGACAAAGTAAGATTCATACAACTCTGATGTGCTTGTGTCTGTCTTGCTATCTATCCCCCAGCTGCTTCTGAATCCACCAAATAATTTCCATGAATGGTAGCATATAGTCAAAAATGCATCAAGCATGCTACATTTCAACATGAAGAGAGACCAGACAGCAGGTAGATGCCAGTGACGTTACTCTGCTCTCGTGAAAAACAGGTTTTGGGTATGAGTTCACCCCTTCACAGATACTAAGAAATCCCTGCAAGAGAACAAGTTCAGATGTATATGTCCACAATGAAGGAAATTTCATTCTGTCTAACTGCTCTCAGAATTCTTGCTTCTTGGCAGAGCCCGTTTTGTTGTTATAATCATCCTCCCTGTACATATGATACTTTCTCTACCATACTCAACACTCTTCAAGATTTCTTTTGTTCCCTATAGTATTGATCAGCTCACAGTCCATTTACAGCTGAATTACAGCTTCTTAAAGATCTGTACCTGAAAATAGTCAATCAAAACAGAACACTGAGGAAAAAAGATATCCCTATCTGAAGAGGCAATAACGTTATTACAGGAAATAGCTTATCAATAGCATAAAAGGTCTTTGAATTTAATTAGTATGTAATGTAGCAGCCCTTTTATAATTAGTCATAATAACAACTCATTACAATAGCAAACTAAATTTTAAATTACTTTTCTAAAGACTGCTACAGTAATTCATACAAAAAGATAAAGTATGTAAAAACAAAGCAGTACACACTGTACAAGTAACTCCATTAACTTTGACTGGCAAGATTAATACAGAACTGAAAATCTTACAGCTTCAGAGATGATGCTGCAATGGCAAACCAAGAGTTTCCCAGGGATAACTGAGGTGTTAAAATGGTTGGCTGAAGCTAGGGAAGAGTGCTGCGTTGATGATTTGCCTCTGCTCTGAGTCAGCCCTAGTAGAAAATGACATTCATATCTAATAAAGCACATTATTCATCCCACTAATGAATTGAGCAACTTCATTTGGAGGAGATCAAAGGCCAAGTATTTAAAGGTATTTAGATACCTAAGGAGGCATACAGACATTTAATGAGTTTTAGGAATTCGAATACCTTGAAAAAACTGGTCCTATGTCTTTGGCACTACAGAAGCAGTCAACAGTCTATTAAACAAATTTGCTCATACAAACTATTTCAATTTAACTAATTCAGGTGCAATCATGGCTCTTTTAGCCTTTCTCCAATTCAAGAGCAAGGGGATCTGCAATGGCTGAAACTGAACTAATAATCAGTCAGTGTTTTCAAGTGCATAATCTGCTAATGGCATATATTATTAAAAGGACACAAGAAACAATAATACTCATTACTGAGAAGGAAGATTTTCAATATAGTTCGTACACAAATGCATGTATGGGAAATATTAAATCTCTAAATAATACTTGAAAAGGTTCTTGGCAGGAAAAGATGTCCATCTCTGCAGTTTTCTTTACTTGTACTATTAGTTGAGCAAGTAAGGGAGCTGTGAATTGTAACAATATTTTAACACTTCTGTAAATTAAAACAAACCAAACAAGGAATGGAATCACAAATTTGAAAATGGCAAAGACCAGACATTTTAAGTAATGAAAGAAAAGCCACAAAGGCTATTCCCACACTGCAGAGCTGGGATGGTTCACAGCATTTAAGAAATAACAACTTTGCTGGTTCCTATAATTTAATGATGTTGCAGGCACAGCTGAGCAGTAATCAAGAATGTCTTGGCAACAGAAGTTTGTTTAGTTCTTATCAGAAAATGATTATTCATTGAAATATTTTTTGTGAGTTCTTAAAGATCATGCTGAGACTTCTCAGTGAAACTTCAGAGGGAAAACGTGTTCCTAAGCCACCCTCCTGATACTTAATTCCTGTGTGGTTAAGAAGTTAACTTTGGCTATTAGAAAGTTTGAGCCCTTACTGTACTAAATGATGCAGTTTCAATGCTTTATAAAGTTTATGGAATATAAAACTGAACCATTCCAATAAAAGAGCTTTAGAGAGGCTCAGAACACATGAAGGCACTAACGCATAAACAGAGAAGGACTTGGGTTTCAGGTTTTGCTATCCCAGCTGAATAGCATGAAAATTAGGCTATCGAATTTCTGACAGTGTTTGTCCATCTAAGATTTTTTCCCATTGTTTTTTGATGGACAAAAAAACCCCAAATCACTAAATAAAAAAATAATAAATCTATCTCTTGCCCCTCAAAACAATGGGGAATGGGAAAGGGAAAAACAAAGAGGAAAAAGAAGGGGAAGAATTTACTCTCCTCAGTTACAGACAACATCTGCAAAACCAAAACCAAGGATGAACTGATTCATAGCACCTAAAGCACCTATATGAAAGCAAGAGGTCAACTTTATACAGTGACACCCCAAAATGGCAGTTAAAATATTACTGCTTGTGATTTCACTGCTTATAACTACAAAGATAAAAGGATGCCTCTGCTTGCCAGTGCCTATGCAAAGAACAGCCACTATTTAGAGTGAATCAGAGCTGGAAGACTAATGGGCAGATGCACCCACCAAAAAAGTCTAAATATGAGATCAGAGTCCTCAAGGCTACATTACTGTGAACAGATTTCACACTGTTATTATTTTTTCTTGGTTACCATTAAAATTACACTGCAACCAACCCAGCTGTGTGCTATTTATAGAGATCAAATCATTATAAAGACATTTATGCTACAGGCAGCAGCAATGACATTTTTCCCTTTCATTTTCAAGCCAATTAAGTGAGAAGAGCATCGTAATAACTTTTTCCTTTGTTTCTCACTCTCCTTGGTGTTATAGGATACCTTATTTTCATTGACTAAGGCCACAAAAAGTCTGTCTAAAGAACAGACTATTGTGCACTGTAAATATCCTAAATACCAATACCTTCATGTTGAGCTTTCAAGTTAGGAAATACATATATTTCATATTAATTATCTCACTGAGAGGACTTTTCCTCTTTCAGCCTGTTTGGCCCAATGGCTTTGGGAAGAAAAACAAAGGGATTCATGTGTGGTGGGGCTGAGGAAGCAACAACAAAAGGTAAGAAAATAGGAAACAAAAGCTTTGCAGTATCTTCCATGCTAAGCTATCATGTTCAGGCTACAAACTTACATGGAAGCACTGCAATGGATAATCTAAACGAAAGCACTGCTTGCTCTTGTCACACAAGCTACCCCAGAGCACAGAGTAGAGAGTACTCAGCTCAGTGAAACTGAGACCATCCTCAGCATTGCCATTATGGACAGAGCTGAGATCTGTGTTATGAGGCCCTGCATAACAAAAAGTCTGCCAGTTAGAAGTAAACTGTGATACCTGAGACAGTATCGCGTGCTACCAGTCAGCAATATATGAATTCGCTGCAGACCTGGCTCTGACGACCTCTAGATATCGATCCTGTGGGTAGGACTCATCACTCTTAAATTTAGTCATCTAAAAAGTTAGGTATCTACTCTAAGCCAGCTGTCTAGACTCTCTTGATAACTGATGGGGAAAGACAGGTATCTCCTGAAGGCAATTTATCCTAATCTATGATGAGTGTCTCTGGTGGAATGAATCAACTGCTGGAACTGTCTGTTTCTCTCCACTGAACTAAAGATGGAAATCAGAGGAGTAACAGTCTAGACATCTAACTTTTGGATGACAGAGAGTCAGGGAAATGAATCCAACCCTATCCCTCTATTTGCCACATCACCAGGCACTACCCTATGTGAATAAAGTTTATTTGTAAGCATTCCTTGGACTTCGAACTTGCTTTAAATCCCATATAAGGTTAGGAACAGTAACTTTCTCCCAAATCATTCAATTTCTCAACACTGGTGTAATGAGTCTGTCGTCTTACTGTACAAGGCCAATCACTGATGCTCAGTTTCCTATAGCACTGCCTGACTTGAAGGTATACTACAGCAGTAAACCAAACCAGCAGAAGTTCTTAATTATCCTGTTCAAAGCACCGATTAAGAATTTTGTCATGAATGACAAATCTCACCCATCAGTCATTTAACAAAGCAATATATTTCTTATATATATATATCTCAAAGGTGAGTGACGAGGGGGAAAAATGGCAGTGATACCTACTTGTCCAAGAGTGCACTCCATGCCACCAAGAAAATCTGCTTCCTTCAGCCCATTGTGATTGCTGCTAATGTCATGGACTTCAAACCGCAACCGCTGCACCTCTTCAAAATAGAAGTCCACCGTGAACAGCTTGGAGAAGATAGGATTTATACAGGTTCGAATCACTTCTGTCCTGTCAACCTGCCAAATGGAAAAGAGGTCATATGAGTGGTTTCTCTTTCTACCAGTGACGGACTACAATGAGCTCCTCAAATACAGTTTTCTCATGTATCAGGACTGACAGCTGTGACTTTGGCCATGGACACTACCATTTGTATGGGCAGCAGCAGCTGCCATTTCTGTGCAGGGCTGGCCACATGCACAAGTTATGGCCAACTTCCCTTGCCTCTCCCTTCTAGCAAATTTTTGGCAGATATTGGTGATACACCAGGCACAGCCTGCAGCCTCCTTTCCAGGGTGAGCAATGACTGCCCCCTGTTAGGTATACTATACTGACTATATAGTCAGGGGGCGGAGTCAGGAGCTGCGCATAGGCAAAAGAACTGTCTTTTGTGCTGGACTAATAACTGGGAAATTAACTATAGAATAACTATAGAATTTAAGTCTCCAGCAGTACCCAGCCATCACTACAAAACAGCAGCAGAGCGATACAGTCATATCAAACTACATGGAAAAGCAAGCAAAACCCCCAGTAATTACTCATTTTGGACAACTTGCATGATTAAGGAGTGGAGAACTGGATCCACAGAAAACAAATTTTCTTAAAAATATATCAATTTTTCCACCTCGCTAAGTTGCATTCATTACAAGAATCTGATGGATTATACGCTGCTTATCCCTACCTCTGAGCCTTACAACTGCTAAAGAAACACCATCAAATCTACATTGCTATTTCTTCAAAAAAGTGCTCATAGAGTATTTTCTAGTTCCCTTAAAATGTAGTACTTGGGTTTCCTATTTTGAAGTAGGCCTTTGCTACTTTTCATTATGATGCATTATTGGTGACACCGTAAGCAATGAAGCAATTTCCTTTTTTCCACTCTCTTTGCTCTGGCACAGAAAAAAACCTAATAATTCTGTAAGATTAAAGGAACTGATCCTAAAATGAAGTAGGACTTGGGCATGTCAGTCACTAGACAGGAGGTGGCTGGTGTGCCACAGAACAGACAAATTAAATTGCGCAGAGGAAGAGTGATGAGATCCTTTGTCTGATTCCTGATCAGGAACATCTGTTGTGCAAAAAATGACAGCCACTTGCTTCACTTTTCAGAGTTTATAACACATTAGCCTTGCTAGTAGTTATCGGCAAGGACACAAAGAGTCAAGTAAATCAAAAGCAGGGGAAAAAAAATGAGCAGTTCCTGGTAGCACAGATTTATTTTAGTGCTCATCAAAGGTGTCAGATTGACAGCTCTAACAGATGAAATCCTTTAGTTAATAATCAAACAGATGCTACCAGTCATCGAACAGATGCAAACCAGTGCTACCATTGCTGTCTCCTCACACAGCTGTGTCAATGTGCTTCGACTATGCCAAGACGAGACCATCACAAATAGGAAAGCAGCCTTACTTACAAATTCAATTCTTAATCTCTCCGCTTAGACTAGCTAGAAATGATGGTTCTGATACCAGTGATGCAAAGCATAATAAGAATTACATAAGTGAGAAAGGATATCAGCTACCTTCATTCAGGTGCTTAGCCTATCTCAAACATTTTTTGATTTCCACTTGCAATCACCGTGACTTGAAATCACCATTACTGCTACAACATGAAATATTCCCTATGTCAGATGTCCAGTCAGTTCAATGGGATGTCCCTGAGATCTCTTCTAAGTGGAAAGTGATTTGATCCACTTGCAGAAGAGTGGTCATCTCATGAAACAGTGCATCAGCAGATCCAATAATCAAAACATTTAAATGATCAGTTTTAAATCTTTCTTCATAGCCACAGCAATCTCCTAAACTCATTCCTTCTAAGTGTATAAACTCTTAATTTAATGGCGTAATTTTAATTGCTTCATTGGTACAGCAGGCAGTAACTGAAGTTTCTCTGTTACCGTTTCTCCTCATCTCTACTTTGCTGCTGGAATGCAGGGAAATGGTTCTCCACTGTGAAACACAGCAAGATTTACACTTGTGCTCAACACAGGTTAAATACGTGACTGTTTAAGGGAGTGAAGTGCCTGAAAATGGAGGCACAGGTCTGCACACAGGGACATTAAGAATTTTAGTCTCGCATAGCGATAATACACTGTTTGCTTTTTCCAGCCTGTGATTGACTGACATCCTTCCCTTGACAGACACAGTACTGAAATATAGCCATTTCGCTGAATTTCCCCAGTCTTCCCACATTATTGAGATGATATATCAAGCCAGCATGTCAGAGCATGGGATTACGTGAGAAAAATCTGTATCAAAAGAAGCAATGCCAACAGCTCCACAAGCGATATAAAATTCTTCATGCCTCTCTCAGCAGTCACCAGCATGCAATAGCATTAGACCTATTAGTCTACCTTGTCTCCAGTCTGCTTTGTCAGCGTATTTCACACTTACCCTACTCTTTGGCTAGCAAGTCTGGCAGCGTCCTCAGCATGGGAAGCCCGACTTCATTCCCTTGCTTTGATTACTGTGCAGCAGGGCTAAGCACTGATAACCAGCTCAAATGACTCATGATGAAGAAGCAGTGGTGAACAGAACAGTTCAATAAATTCACTAGCTCTCATTGAACGCTCTAGGTTAAAAGATGTTATATAAACACAAGGTATAATCTTCATTCTGCCACTTATTAAAGCCTGTTATTTCTTGAGTATTCCTGCTCTCATATTCAATTGTAAAGCCTTAACACTCTCTTTAGAAATGCTGGATGAGCAGGAAACCTTAATGAAAACTGCTGAGAGTACTATTGCTAGGTGCAGTTTCATGCTGATAATTATCAAGGAGGTCATGATCTACAGTGCTGCAGAGACTTCAGAAAAAAGGCTGAATTGTTTTTGACCACAACAACTTATCCCAATACCTGCAGGACCTGTTTCATTTCAAGCAAAATCTGGTGACATGTTCCATGCTAACCTGAAACACAGATCCATAGCAGTCTGACAAGAGTCAACCACATGCCATATGCCCTTAATCCCACTGTCACCCAAAATCAGTAACAGCACTTCCACTTGTATGGATGATAAGGTTCAAATGCTTAAAGAAAACACAGTCCGGCTTTGCCCAGCCTCATCTACTGAACATTCAGAAAGTTAGAACTTCTCAGCTTGAATGCTCTCCAAAACACAACGAAGAACATCAGCAACCACATTAAACCTCCATCACTTTTGTGGAAGAGAGCTTTTAAGTCCAACAGCAGCATGTTATAAACAAGTGGAGCTTACACTTTTGGTCTTGTTACAGAAAACACCAAACTCTTGGGCAACCTAATCCTGAAAGCAGGTAGATTTCTCAACAGGACATGGACAGGGGTCATGCCTACAGCTTTAGGATTTGCTGATGCCTGATGTATGAGCCATCTGTTATTTCTGGACTTTGCTAGAAAAAGGAATTTCTCCGATTTATTAAAGCAAAATGAATTTTCAAAAGAAGCAATTGACAGCTACGTGCACCTTTGGGCTGTGTCAACAGTTAACATTGACCTTAAAAAGAGCAGTGCTTCAGCTGACACCATGATCCGAACATCTGCTTCATGGTACAGCTTTGCCTACACTTTCCCTTCAAGGACAATTTATACAGAGAAAAGGACTTGCATCTTCGCCTCCTGGGATGGACTCACGCTGCTTTTCCTCTTCATCTCTTTAGGCCCTTGTCACTCCACAGAAGGTGGCATCCTGCTGAGCAGCCAGGATTACTTGGCAGGCCCATCTGGATGCAGCCACCCTGTGAGCTTCCCCTTGGGGAGCTATGAATGACACACAAACACCAAAGTAGGCCTCCACAGCATAAAGTGCTATCTCAACAGCAGGAATTAAAATATAGAAAAGAAAAGGACTTCTTGCTTTGGGCCTTCTGAATCCTCTCGTCAAACCCAGAGGAAGCTGGAAGCTGGGTTTGAAAGTTGTTTTTTCTTTGTACCTCTCACCATGGGTGGACAGTTAGCAGAAATGTTTGTCTGCTTTCTGTTGACCCACCATCACTGCTGAAGAACTGCAAAACCGTCCTTGCAGTCAGGTAGCATCAAATTAAAGGAAGCTCAAAAGACAGATGAACAAATACTAAAATTCAGGCTTCTTATGCTGTTTGCATCTTTTGTCTGTCTGTGAGCTACTGAAAAGCAGTGAGCTTTGCAGAACTGTGATAAACATGGTAATTTCAGTGAGGAAACAATTCTTCATCCTAGTTAAAATTTCACTGACAAAGAAGTAATGTAATGGTTAAAGTATGGGCTTAGGATCTCCCCTCCATCTTCCACCATTAGTTGAAAAGTGAAGTTGAGGAAAAAGAGCCAGCCTGAAGGGGATATTTTTTCTTCCTCTATTAAAATTAGATGGAAGTATAAGGTATTGCATATACAGGGATGAACAAGGATTAGGTAGAAGCTCACTGTCACCTGGTATCTAAGGCTTTCAAGTGATCATAAACACAGCTTTCTCAGCATGCCCTTGGGAACCAGGCAAATGGAGAATTATCTACAGGACCTGAAGCTCTGCACCTCAAGGCCACGCTTCAGTGTTCAGCACAGATCAGCTGCGTGGAGAACTCTGTCCCACACAGATAACTGGTACCTATCTGCTCTCCGCTGTATTTCTAGCGGACATGTAACTAGCACGAAAGCAACACATTTTCAGTGGTTGTTACTTGACATCTTTGAGGTGAAGAGCAGCCAAGAGTCAAAGGGCCATGGAGAATTCACTGTCTTCTCACCAAAAGGACAATTCTTTGGTGGAAATTTTAATCAGGGTCATGAAATAGCATGGCAATACTACAGTCAACAATGATACAGCTGTCTCATGAACTAAGGAAAATCTTTGGTCTACAGAACTATGGTCTGAAAATTTATACTGGTGCTGCATTTCCTTAAGTGTTTTTAAAAAACTAGTTGAAAAGCCATAAACATAGAAATTCCATTAAATACAGAGCGGGTGCTGCTATTCAGCCCAAAGCAGGCTTTTTGTGGCTGTTACATTTTTAGCAAGTTCCTAGACCAACAAATAAACACACTGTTCCCTATACATTTTACTGGCCAACAAGGGAAAACCAACAGGCTGTATTTTCAGTAGAAGTCATTATAAAATGCTGATTAAATCTAGAAAAATCACATTTGTCAGCTGAGATGACAACATGTACAGAGGTGAAGGGTAGCATTATTTTTAGGTCATCTGAATTTTAACAAGACTAAAAATTTCCATTATACAGTACCTTACATGAAAATTTGATACCAAGCAGAAAGCAATTTACACTTTGCTTGGCGGCTCCTGAGGAAGTTATTAATTTTTTTTTTTTATTAACAACAGTGCTTTCACACCATCACATCTCTATCCCACAAATGCAAAGTCATTGCAAAGGTCACCATAATTTATAGCCCTTGTTTTCCATTTAATTGATGTTTGATAACAGTGAAAAGAAACCAATAGGTCTTTAACTCTTTTTAGGCTGTAGAGCTCAAAGCTAAGCACAACTTGTCAATGCTGACAAAAACCTTTTGGCTGCAGGCTGGCTGGAAGAGAAGCATTTAACATGAATGGTCTGGAAATTATCTGCAAGCAGTTTCTTTTATTTATGTGATATAAATATTAGCTTGTAAACCTCCAAGTCACAACCATGAAGACCTGCTTTCAAGCACCGGAAAAACTAATACATAGAAACAGCCCAGGCCTCAAGGGGCTCCAGTCTAAACAATTGGAATTACAGTAAAACAAGCATTATTATTTCTTAGTTGAAAAGTTCTTCATTAAGAAAGCCCACTTCTCTGCTCAGGGCCACTGACTGTCCTCTCCTTAATTACTTTTACTTTCTCAGTTACTTTTCATTGCTCTGAAGCAGGAAACAGATAAATTATAATATATACTATGTATAAACACTTTGAGAAGCTCCTGGACGGAGTTCACCTTATACACTCATAGCTTCTTAAAGAAGAGAAATATGATTGTTGATAGCTATTTGCATATAGTTTATCTCATCCACTCAGAAACAAAATACGATATAGTTACAAAAGCTGCTGCACAGACAGGCATTCAGTATTTGCACTCAAGGACCTATACTGGTCCTTGGCAGACTCTCAGCCACTACAGATTTCAGAGTCTCATGTGAGCAACCCCAAGCTCTCACAGTTAGAAAACCTGCAAAAAACTGTGGGTGCAATACAGTGCTAACTACTAGTGGCAGGCAAATCATGGTAATGTTATTCAGGAGCTGAACAAGGAGATCGTTTCAGCTGGGATGGGAAAGAGTGATGCTCAATCCCCGGTATGAAGAAAGCAGGACCAAAGCTGGTTGGGAACCCTTGTGCAAAGGGAATCCCCAGTTTTCTGGAACAAAAGACATCTCTGGGGAAGCTACAACACTGCCCTTTAGTTTTAGGACCATGTGCAGTTGCTGTCATCGACCTCCTTGGTAAGTCTAGGCTTTCTAGGTTGCATAAAGATACTGGAAAGTACAAAGGTATCCCTCCCCCTCACTGTCATTTAGGAAAGCTCAGATATGAGAGAAAAAAAGGAAGTGCTCAGCTAATGCATTAATGTGTAGTCACGCTGTCCCTGAATGCACTAGATACCCACTTTCAGTTTACTCTCCTCTGGAAAGAAATACTTTCATTTCATGCAAATAGTTTTGGGAGTTAGATGACACCGAGTCTTCTCAGCCTGATGTCACGAAATCCAAATCTTTTGGGCTGGAGTGATAATTTTTAGTCACTGTATGGACTGCAATGAAAGTAAACAGATTAAAATCGTTAGTTTGTCGGGAGATTTTCATGTAATCCCTTTGGACCTCTAACTGCTTTCCTGATAACATTGCTGATGGGACTTCTGCATTTGTCAGTGCTGGGAGACTTGTTCTGCCATGGTTCTGTGACAGTTTTAGTTGGATGACATTGACACGATCTGGGTAGATTCTGACCCACTATTTCCTACCAACAATATTTTAAAAAAACCCTCCCAAATAACAAAATAAAAAGCATGTAAAATATTAAAAACACCATATATGAAATATTAAATATTAACATGTTATTATTGACGTTCATTAATTCATATTAATATATTAATGCATACAAATAAAATATTAAAATGCTTAAATATTAAATCACACTTAAAATATTTTTTACATTTTTTTACAAAGGACTAAAAGGCTAATTTGGTCTAGCGGTCAACTGCAAAGCATCTAGTTTATACACATCCAGTGAAAAACTACACAAAGCACATGTGGTTGTATCACAGGGGATGTGTCATACCTGTTGTGTCCCTATAAGTACAGAGATGCTCAGGCATTTTCCAGTGAAAGATTGTTTTATTGGAACATGAACTTAGGTTAAACAAGAAGTTTGGAGGCTTCGTCAGCCACAGAGGTTTGATGAAACTTTTGCCTGGAAGGGTTTTAAAATAACCCAGCTGCTCCTCCTGGACATCAGAGGTTCAGACCAAGGTCTCTTCTCTGTCTGATTCAGACCAGAAATGCTAACTTTGGTCCCTCACACCACCAGGGACCATCTTAGCCACCAGGCTACTGGCTATTTCACATGGCTCCCTCTGCATTCTGTTTTCTATAAATTATAAAATACTCACCGTCCAGAGAAACAGATTGCAATCATGTCCCACCACATGACTTCACCTTCCCTGACCCTAAGAAATGCCTTAAAATGACACATACAGTCTCCAGTTTGCTTGATACATGAATGCAGTGCCGTAGCACTGGTGGCATGGGAACGCGGGCCAACCCCCAACACCAGTGCCGGTCCCACCACGCGGTGCATAAGGCCAGGAAGGGTCACCAGGACCCCGGCACCACAGTGCCTCTGGGTCACGCTGTGCTCATGTAAAAGTGAGTCCCGACTGCCAAATGTATGCACACACATCCCTTGCTAATCCTCCACCCGTCCTGGCCTCTTGAACCAGTCACTGTCTCAGCTCGGCTGCCGGCGCTGCACTGACTCTTCTCCGTCTGCCGGCTCATTAGGGGGAAGCACCGACGGGCAGAGGGGTTGGTGAACTCCTGAACCGAGACCAGCTCCCCAGGGAAGCTCCCCGCCTGGAAAGGAGGAAACCCCAGACTGTGTCATCTGCAAAGGCTTTCACTCACTGCCTGGCCAGTCCAGGCTCAGGGATGGCAAGGAAAAAATGGATGGCAATTTTCATGTGCCTCCTGTGAATTAAGATTTGGCATGAAGCATGGAATAGCAAAGAACCCCAGCCCTGAAATTTTAACTGAGGACAAACATAAACGCTGCAGCTTCTCTGAGCCTAATTGCAGAACTTCTGTACATAAAAACTGTAAAACATGAGGCTTTTTCCCATCTATTGACCTTGGGTTATAAAGGACGATATTTCTTGCACCAGCCGCTGTACTGTGAATATTCAAGTCAGTTTTGAAGAGCCAGTTGCACAAGATTCCAGTGAACCTGAAAAGCACAATGTCTCTTTAGAGCACATCATTAACACAGCGTAAATTAAGGTCTTTCCAATGAAAAATGATTAAGTGGACTGAAAACTGAGAGGACCACGATAACGTAGTGAGACAGCAATAACTACCTTTTCTAGAAGATGTTTTACATTTTCTTACATTTAATACGGGAACACTTGTAATTCTGAATTTTTGTGTGCAATATTTTGAGTCTTGCTAGAGATCAGAAGGACAAGTCTGAAGAGAAAATGTCACTTCAAGTATGCATAAAAGCCTTGGGCAACTTCTTCATGAGCAACTGAACTTCCTGCAAAGTGGCACAAGGATTTAATCTCATCTGGAGCCTCCAGGATGGGTTCCCCCAGGTGCTCAGGGATGTCTCGTCTTTTGGCCTTCACTATCACTGCCCTGGGTAGTGCTCATCCTCAGCAGAGAGGATTTTGCAAGCCCTTTCACCTGTATTCCTGCTTAAGCCATGAAGTTGTCCTCATAATTAGCTATGAGCTATCACTCAAAGGTGACCTAACACAATGCCCTCTCAGGCACCCAAAAATTTTAGGATTACATTTCCAAATAACTAGTTGCTTTAAAGCCTTGACTTTAATAACAGTGTTTATTATTTTACCTAACTTGAGGTACGCACAGTACTTTGGAGTGTAATATCAGTCCGTGAGACAGAGCCAGCACTCCTCAATGAGAGCTACTGCTTAGTGTAAATGCTATGCCAGACCTTTGATGCTCTGCATCAGCTGAGGGGAGTGTATGGCTCCATCTCCATATAGGAGCCCCTGTGCTGATGACATGCTGTGATTATAGTGTCATTGACAGGAGATTTTCCAATGGTGCCTGAGGACCCCTCCCTTTTTATCTCCAAAATCTGTTTGCTCCTCTTCCAGAAGTGTTTTGAGCAGATTTCTGTTCAATGTGAATCACCACCGTCCCTCTGATTTTACTGCCAGCTGCCATATACAGCAAATTACAACAGCTCAAGAACTACCTTTCTGCATTAACACCTGGCTGAAATGGATGAGCATGAATTAAAGTTTTAAAAAAAGATTGAGCAGCCCCACACACACTGCCCTAGTGAGGAAGCCCAGCAAACTCCCTGAGGCTCCCTTTGCACAAGGTCAGCAGCTGCAGGAGACAATATTCTGGAGGCCACCCCTTCCAGTGTGACTGTGGCCATGTACCGAGATGTGTTTTGTAGCAGGCAGCAACGAGAGTGCTGCACTCTCATCTGCACCAGCTTACCTCCTGCAGAGTCATTAAATAGAGACAAGCAATGATTATGCTACTCCTGCTAGAGGGTTCAGACTGTAAATGGAATTACTTACATCAGAGCCCTTTATCTTATTCTGGTAAGACCTTCAGATCCTTAACAATCATATAAAATCGACAGCTATAGAAACCTTGGTATTAAACAGTGCTGCTTCTGAGGTAGTCAACAGATCCTGACCCAGCCAGAAGTACTGCAGAAAGACCTCATAGAAATCGCTCGGTAGCAGGAGATATCCATGTGCTGTGGTCCCTGCATATTTAACAAGCGCTGAGCAAACATCAACGCAAGTCGATAATGACCCACATCAACTCATGGGATAAGGTGCTGTAACCCACTCAGATGTGATTACACTGGCATAAGAAAAAAGATAATTCATTTTTTCACGGAAAACTCTTGAATGCTACCTCAAAGCTGAGCCCTGAAGCCTGGATGCTACATCTTCCTTTACTTTATATCCCAAATACAGCCCAGACGTTCAAAGACTATGACGACTGCCATTTATCATTCCCCAACCTTCACTTGATGTTGACAGCTTCAATCCAGTCTTCTTAATTTACATTTCCCTGAGGACACAGGCTTTTTGTAGAGGACAAGACTGGTCCTTCGAAGTGGCAACAAAATATTCACATATTATATCATTTAGCTCCACTCTCAACTAGCCACAAAATGCTAGTAAGCAGTGCAGTGCCTGGCAGCAATCTGAAAATCAGAGCACTACATAGCCATTTGAAAGCTCTGCAGCCATATATTCTCCACACAGTTTCCCCCACAGATCAGAAAGTGATTCCCTTGGGAATATGGGTCTTCACTGATGGAGTTTCAATTTCATTGTTATTTGGTTGCTCTTTTTTTAGTCTGCCTGTAGGGAGAAACACAGTTTTGTTGGTTATTTTTGTGCAAGAAGGGACAGGTTTTTATCAAGGTATGTATCAATTACTTGCCTGCTTTTCCCCATACAGATGATATTTTAATGTCTCCTGATCAGCTAAAATTTAAGTTCTTTACTTTCAAAGGAAATTCTGGTTTGAATATTCTTTTGATTCACAATGCAATGCATGACCTTGCCTGCACGACAGCTACAAAAGCATTACTGGGTTTTGAAATATGATTTAAAATGTGCCAGGTACCTGAAGGTTGCTTTTTTCCAAATGCCATTGCTTAGGAGTCCTCAGTTCATTACCAGAATACTGTGCTCACACAATTAGATTCTGCTGCAGCATTGGGCTACAAAGAAATGAATTCGAACTTACTCTAATCAGGATGCAAAGTATTTATTTGCTAATTCCACCTTTCATTACTCCAAAACTGACTTCCAGAATTAATTTTCAGTATTGCCACCTTTAGATAATCTCACATCTGGGTACCGGGCTTCCACAGCAATTACAGACAGGTAACAACACGTAACAAAGACAAGACACCTTTGCCTGATGTCCTGGAGGGCAAGAGATTTAGAAGCTGGACAAACATGTTGCAGTGCCAGCCCATTCAAATAAAAGTGCACATCTTTATCACTGCTGAGCAGCAATTAAGCCTGCAAAGAGGGCTTCAGAGGAGTGCATGGCGGCATAGGATTGATCAAGGAGAGAAATCTGGCATCATACCATTTCTCAGCAACTTACAGGTAATTGAGAACAGAGAAAAACAAAGTAATGGGATGATCCTTTGCTCACTGAATATCAGTGGGACTACATTATACTAAGTAGGAAATCTACACTGCTTCAGTAATTTGCTCTTTAATTAACTGACTATAAATAGTGATTTGATAATTTATTTATACCGAGAAAGATTTCCTGCCTCACTCAGGTAAGTTAACACTTAGGTAAGTTAAGCGTAACTAATATGTATTCTCATATGGGTTAATGAATTGTGTCAATTGATACAGGCCTAGTCAAGTTGTTAGTTTAAGAAATTCACTTGCTATCAAAGTGCTCATAATTAAAGATTTATTAATTTACTTTTAATGTTGTAATTCAACAGCTTAAATCAATTATGTCATTGAGGCATTAGCAGCAGGAAGGCAATGCGCTATTACGCAAGATACACACTGCATTACCAGGCTTTCCTGAATTCCTATACTAGAAGTAACAATTTACAAGGCCAACTCCAGTCTTCCCACAAAACTGGGGAATTTGGACCACGTGTTGGAATGACTGCCTAGAAAAATAACAGATTTCTTGTGACTCCTGTCAATTATAAGCAACTTGCATTCTTGCTTTTCTTTTACACATGCATCTTATTAAGCTTGTCAATGGGGTTGCCATTTGCTGAAACCGTAGCAGCCCAACAGCTCAATCCACTACCCAGGAACAGCAGTGGAAGCCTTTCTGTGAACTACCACAAAAAACAGGAAAATAGAATACGATATTATTTGCTTTTCAGCCCAGTTACACCCACAAGCACACATTCTGGCATTGAATATTACACAACTAACTGATTAGAAATGGAGAGCGAGTTCAGCTGAACTGTATTACAGTCTTGCAGACAGCATCCCATCAGACTCCCAACTCAGGGGCTCTTTGGTTTGCACTGCTCTTGAAGGATCTCAGTGAGTTACGGTTCCTGTATTTATCTGGGAATATCTATTCCAAAATGATTTCTGGAAAACAAAAGCCTTGTAATCTAGCCTGATATACATACATGCTACCCAAAGATATACAAGCTTAATCTGAGATGACCACAATTTTCCCTGCCCTGAGAATGACTGCAGCCAGGGATATGCTACGTATAGGGACTCTTTTTTACTAAATCTGACTTGCTCACACAACCACTTTGGGCAATAAGCATCCCAAAGCTGCCTCCTGTAATGGCTGCAGACTCTCCTGGAAAGTGTTATGCCTTTCAGTTGCTCACAAACAATATGCCCGACACGTCCACATACATCAGACATATACAGCACACATACACATCAGTCCCTCTTACATTCACAGGGATTTATAAAATTGGTTGGTATATGCATAGCTGTGAAGCAGGTTCAAATGCACAGAGCACACCAAATCCACCCCTGGTATGCCTCTCGGCAACAGCAGGGATGCTACGTGTTGACTTTTTCAACTAGTGAGCACAAGATTTGATCATAAAAGACAAGTGTTAGTCTTGCGGGTAGTTCCATTAGGTGAAAGTAGTCCATGTATCTATTCCTATTTCCTACTATCATGTTCTACATACTGTAAATACAGGCTTATTGGTGTTAGATATACATGTTCCATAACAATTCAATATTATACTGCTGATTGTATTACTTTAGGGATGGAATTTTCAAGGGAGTTGGGTGCCTAAATCCTGTAAGTCTCTCAAAAGTTTTAGCACCTTGTTATTTCAGGCCACAGGGACAGAAAATTAGCAAGTTCCCTTGTGCACAGGAGAGCTCTGAGCTCAGACAGGAAGTGTTCCTCATCTGTGATACATATTCTTCAGCAGCTGATTTGCTACTTTATCAGGTGCCTTACCAGATGCAAGACAGTACACAGAGTTATGTCACATCTTAGCAAAGTAACTTTGAATTCCTTCAAAACTTCATTTGCTATAAAGAAAAAGAAAACAATTCAGCACTTACACCTGCATATGCAAGAAGACCCTAATTATATCAATTAATTAAACACATCATTCTATTTCAGAGGGTGTTTTCATTATTCTTCGTTTGAGAGAGAAGATTCTAACATTATTCAGCAATGTTTTTACAGTGCTCCCTCAATTTTTATTTTTTTTTCCCCAAACTTCATTTTACTTCTATGTCGTTATAATTAACCAATTTCCCATCTCTGCACGTTCTCTCTTTATTTGCCAACTAATCTCATTGTCCTTCAGATCTTGTCAGTCAGAGCTATTATTCCCTCCCGCTTTATAGCACAGACTTCAGACGTGCAATACAGAGGCAAATCAGGCCCCAGGCCAGTAACGAGCTAATTAAACCGTTACTTACTAACTCAATCTGAAAAGGTGGTAATAATTCTATGGCTTGAACAAAATTCACTTCAAGGCTTTCCTGTCTTATTTAGGCAGTAAGCTTAAGAAAACACAAGTCTAATAGCATGAAGAGAAGAGCCTGAGACAAGGTATATTCAACCACAGTGAAATTATACCTGCCAATTTCTTTCTTCATCTCCTTACAGCACTCCATAAGGGGAAGGGAGTTTGGGATTTTTACACCAGCGTACAAAGTGTACATAAGAGGTCGCTGACTACTGTAAAGAAGAACCATTTCACAGTGCAGCAGCTGTATATTCCACCATGAGATATTTCAGCCCTGGCACTCGGGGGTTTTAACTTATGACAAAACAGCCAACAGACAGAGCACAACGTCCTGTGGAAGGTACTGCCTATTAGGAGAGCGGTCAATAAGGCTATACAAGAAACCTAAGCGAAAAATATCACAGAACAGCTAAATCTGAGCAACCTTCAGGTAAACCCCATGGAGCTCATTGTAAGTCCCATGAAACTGTAGGTACTAATGACCACATTCAATAAGCAGCATCAACAGGATTTGGTCTTCTTGGCAGACTTCAAAATTTAGCTACGACTGAAGCTGCGAAGAAGCAGCTTGTAGCAATGCAGGTGTTGATGGAGACATGCCGAGGCTTAGTTCAGGGCTGCCCTTCTGAGGCTCATATTAAGGCTGGCTATAGGCACAGGCAGACACGTAGGCATAAGAAAACAGCTTCAAAATAAAAACACTGCCCAGGTTGCTCTGGCTTAGAGAGCAGAAGCAAAATGTTCAGCACGCCCAACCAGTTCAGCATGCTGAGACCACGTAGTAAGATCCCAGTTCTCACCCAGTTTGCATGTACAACCCAGCTGGGATTACAACCTGATCGTTCAGAAGGAGACGGTCATGCCCAAGGCTGTTAACAGCCCTCACACTCTCCCGCCCCTGGCTCCGATACCACCTGCCCTGGGGGACCACTGCAACAGAACTTGCTTAATTAGTTACGAAGTAATTCATAAGCCACTTTGTCTTTATGTATGGGGTCCAAAAATTTAATTTTGCTGACACTGCTGAAAAGCTATGAGCTGCCTCTGGGATGAAACACATTGCTGCAAAACATTTTGGCTAAAATGTCCTGCATTTCATCCATTTTAAAAAAATAGAAGAAAAATGAATGCAACTAAATATGATCAAATATTTTCTTGTCCTAAGAGGCTGCCATGCTGGACTCACACAGAAGTACCACATTTGGCAGTAAGACTCTCCTGTCTTCACCTTTCAGTGACTGCAAACCTGTTATAAACCAAAGAAAGCTTTGAGTAGATTTCAGTTCTCTCTCAGGGTATCTGAGGTCTTTCCCTAATAACAGTAATTTTGAAGTCAACAAAACTCAAATATTCATTTTCATGTCTCGCTAAACAATGGAAATGGAAAACAATGGAAACCAGTAGAGCTGTTATTATGTATCTGCAGTGTGAAATGCATTCAAGCTTTGTTGCATAAAATAGAAGATGTTTTCTAAACTGGCCTTTCAGCATATTAATATGCTAATATATTTCAGGCATGTTGTTTTTCAATTGATATATTCAGAAAGTTTATCCAATGCTTCCATCAAAAAAAATTAATTTTAATACCTGCTCTCCACATATATCCTCTAGAATTCCCTTTGACAAAACTTCTTTTCAATACCTTCTCTGTGCATCATGGCATTTTCTATTAACAAACTGATGTGAAAATAAGAAATGTAAATAATGCTTGATGGAAGTTTATCTTTAGATCTGGAATACTTTAGAAAATTGTTCCTGTTGTGCAGGTTCGGGCAGAAGAGAAAACACATTCTTGCATTCTCTTCCAGTTTAAGAGACTTACAGCAATGCGCTTATCATTTTTTTCCTGCACCAAAAGTCCAACCCCAAAACACGTGATGGTTGAGAGAGGATGCTCTCAGTAGTAGGTTCAGCTCAGAGCCTTGTGCTGACCACACGCTGGGCTCATTAGGGATAAATCTGAACAAGGAAGAGATAGATTCAGGCACACTGCACATATCCTCATTGAGATGTACTTTTGGGAAAACCTCCATCAGGCTGCCACCTACCCAACCAATCCTGGTGTTAGGTACTCTGGTACGGTGCAGCAAATCCTTTAGCACCTTCCAATGATTGACAAAGTCAAAAGAAAACTCTCCCTGTAGCAACCAAGTACAAGAGGAATCTTGGCTAAACCACACAGTGGAAACCAGGAGCAGCATGACAGGGCATAACTTGCATTGATCAGCAGGAGTCCTGCCTGTACTGCCTGTACAGAGTACTGTAAGAGCATTGCCTGCGCAAAGATATCACCAATAGAGCCCTTAGGCCGTTTGATCACTGATGGGACACATGCATAAGAAGTCCAGCCTGTAATCCATTCCCTATCAGTTTGTTGTGTGCTTGGAGCTCCAGTTCCCAGCCCTGAAACACACTTAAACATAATGCATTAAATGACTCATCCCAACACGGCACTTGAGCCCAGGACATCAAGCCAACTCTCCTTGCATACTGAGAAACAAAACCAGGACCTGCTTGCTGCTAGGTTGAAGCAGTGGCATTAGTGGTCTAGCAGAGTGACATACTGTGAAATGGGGAGAAGACAGGTGAATAGCTAGCATGGCTAGAGGCGAATAAAAGCTAGGGAAAAGCAACAGCAGTACGATGAAGCTCCCATGATACAACCAGGAGTGGAACAGTGTTCATCCTGCTATCTTACTGCCATTCCTGCAGAATAAATAGACAGTGGTATGAAAGAATAATTATCACAGATACACTGGTCTCTTCAGCTTCAAATGGAGATAACCAGGTGAAGTAGATACCAACCATGACAAAACACGACAATATGGAGATAAAATAGAGACATAACTGGTCTTCAAACAATCTGCATCTCCAGAAGGCCAACTTATTTTAAGTTAAGGGCTACCCCTTCTAATAAATTCCTGCTGTTCTTTTTTGATAGGACAATCCTTCTACTTAATCAGAAGAAAGCAGCTCAAGGAGAATGCCTTTCTTTATCTAGACATGTTGAAAAACAGGAAGAAAATAGTACAATCAATTAATTATTCATTGAGATTGAGTCCTACAGTCTTTACCCCTCTTTTTTGTCTACTTCAATTTTCTACCTTTGCTTTTCTTTTATTGATAGTAAAGAATGGCTTCATATTTCTACCAGTTAGCAGATTTTATTTTTTCTCTAACATCACTTCCTGCATTTGCACGAAGCAAATCCCTTAGGACTAAATGTATTCAACAGTGGCCTTTCATTTCAGGCGTCTTTGTTTCAGGATCTATCCATCAAGATATGTGCAGTTTGATTTTTAAGGCTGCTGTGCTCCCAGCACTCCAACTGATTCCAGCGAGGACTGTAAGTGCTCAGCACTTCTGAAGGTCACATCTAAACCAGCGAGTAGCAGGACAGCCACAACCCAGCTTGGAGGTTTCCCACAAGAGAATTCAGCTCCTCTGAGGCGTGGGGGAGCATAGAGGAAAGAAAAGCAAAGAGGACTGCATGGAATTTATCCTGGGAGTTACGCAAAGTTGCGCTGGGATGCTGCTGAGAGTGATGGGAGGAAGGTAGGCCAGGGAATTAGTGAATGCATTGAAAACTTAGTTGCAATAACCTTTTCCATCCTTTCCAGTGTTGCCAATTGTCTTGATTTTGCTGCAAGTATCATGAGTTTTGGCACCTCTTGTAAAGATCTCAAATGACAAAATACCATTTTTCTTAGCCAAAGTTTTTTTCTTCATGTTTTCAGAAAAAGTTCTGAAATATAAGGAGAATTATCTAGTAATTTGAAAACCGGATGACAGCAAACAACTAAAATGGAGGTAACATTGATTTTTCTTAATCTCTTTCTTTTTTAATGATCTCACAAGCTGGGAGAGTTGATACGATTCCCTGAAATGTGTGACGTTGACCTTGTCAACCTTTGTAATCCCTGCTGTAATGACATGATTGGTTGGGTCACATGTAGGGAATGAGTCCAGGATTTCATGCTTTTAGATTTTGGTATCCTCGGTTTGAAACTCTGGCATAAACTGCCAAAGAATAGCATCCCACTTCGTCCTGTGAGTAACAATATCTAGGACGAGCATGAAACCATTAGTGAAAATTAAAATACAGAGCTGGCAGTCATTATAGGTAGAGTTCTGCTAATAAATGTTTATGTATTAGGGCATCCTCATTATAATTCAAATGGATTTAATGCTAGCTACCAACAAATCTGCTGGAAGTTGCATGCAACCATCAGGATGCCATTAGTGATCCAATCCATAGCAGTCTGATGGCTAATGAGCCTTTTAGAATGTAAATCACTTATCTCAATTTCAGAATCAGTTTTGGTGCAGGGAGGGGTCATCTTCTGCTAATCCAGCTCAGCATTAGAAAAAGTTGGTTTTTTTCCCATTATGTAAAGACATTGCAGAGAAACCTAAGTGTTAATCCAATATGTGAAAACATGGCTGTACAGGCTGCTGCCACAAAACTTTTAAGGGACAGCTGTACCAAAACACAGAGGACAGCTCAGAAGAGAACGTTTCAGCCATGATCCCATTAGGGATAATGAGCTGTGATCCTCATGAAGCGAAATGATTTGATGAATCAGGTACAGAGGACCCACAACTTTGCAGAATGAATATAGGTATATGTACTGTTTATGGAAAAGAAAAAAAACAAACCAAAACCAAACCAACTTGCTTTGAATTGAAAACCATAAAACAAGACACATGAATGACAAACCCAAGCAACCTGCTTCTTCATTTCTCCCCATCGTCCCAGTTTAGCCTGTATTTTGTCTTTCTAATTATTGTCTCTTCAAGGCAAGAACTAACTCTTCTAAGATACGGTGGGGATGTCCCTATAATCTAATTTAGCAGCAGACTATCTCACCACAGGCACTGATATAACAGGGGTGGGAAGATTTAAGAAGGACACCTGTGCAGCTGCATCCATGTCAGCTGATGTGGAAATGCAGATCACACACAGCAGTGATAATGTGGCCTAAAGCTGTTTGATGCTGCTTCCCTGCCAGTAAATCCATGCTTGATAGATCAATATTCAGAACCCATGTAAATCCACAATGCAGAAAGAGGGTTTTCAATCATTGCTAAACTTTTCAGTGTTTCTACAAATACTACAAGAACAGATTTGCTGTCATATCTTTTTTCCAAAAATATCCTTTTTTAGTCATGTGCTGTTCTATTTATTCTAGGAAAATTGTTTATCAGTGTATATATGAAATCTTCCAGACTTTGCAAGGCTCATCAGAAACTAAGTTTCCATGGAATAGTAGGTAGTGCTGCTAGTTTAACTCTGATTCAATAAAGCATTTACGTGTCTCCTTTCATGTAAGCGCAAAAGTCTCCCCAGTTTTAATGGATGACCAGACTGCAAAAAAGTAATGAAGCACCAAAGTGTTTTGTGAATTGGAGCACTTCCTAATACTTTAATTATGTAGCAATGTAACTCTTAAAAGTAATCTCTGCTAACAGTTACAATATTGCTGTTTAAATTGCACATGCATCCTGTTCTAGTCATTGCTAGGTGAAATTTTAAAAACCTCTCTGAAATGACAAAGACCTAACAATTATCTCAATAGTTCAAATCAAGCTTATTTTTGCTTGCTACAGTTATAATTGGGCCTTCCATTAATAAAGCTACACACAAAGGCATAAATATTTTCCTAAATGTTCAAGCATTATTCAGTCTAGCAGGAAAGCTTTGCTGTTGCTTACTTTCAGACACACATCATCTGGGGTGAAAACTACTGCAGAGAGGCAGGGTGTGTGAACCCTGCCTTCAGCACTCAAACGAGTATGGTCTATGAGGCAGAGAAACTCAAAAAGACCTGGTCATCCCTGAGAGGTAGCAAGCCTGCTTTTTGCGGCATTTCTTTGAAGGACTACCATAAACATACTGAGCTATACAAGAAAAAAAACACAGATGAACCACCACAGATTTCCTCAGCAACGGAAAGTTATGGTTCTTGACATCTGCTCCTGCTCTGTATGTAGGCAACAGGATTTTTAATCTCGATCTTTAAAAAAAACATTAAAAATCTCTCACCTGTATTCTAGAAATACTGTAACACCCTACATGGAATTGGCATCATGCAGAACATTTTTCAGCATCTGTCTTAATCATGACATTCACCTTAATGAAAAGGGGCAGTGATTTCATTCCTTTATCTTCTGCACAAAACTCTTGCATTTTTAAATGCAATTTCTTAATTATAATGCAGCATGGAACTACTGTAAGGCAAAGGCAAAAAACCCCACCTAATTACAAATTCCTCAGAGCATTATCTTGGATTTTTTCCCCCTGCAATATAAACCCACTGCACTGTACACCCAAACTCTTAATATATCACTGATCTTTTCACAATGTGACATAGCTATGTAAACAGCTAGTGTTAGAAAGAGAATTTGGAAGGCCTGGGTCAAGTTATTTTTTAGAAGGTAACTTATGTAAAAAGCTCCAAATGAAAGTGTACTTTGCACAGTTTTCCTCAGCTATAAAACCAATCACAGAATGAAAACAAAAGGAAAAAAAGCCAACATCTCTAGAAATAATCAGCAAGTTTCTGGAGTGGGTGTTTTTCTCATGCTACTCAATTGCTGAGATGTTCCTGGGTTAAAACTGAAATCCAAGCTTGTGCTGGTGATGCTGGGATGAAGCCCCTGATGCATTAGGGAAAATTGCACAGGGTCTGTCCACTCCAGATTTCAGAATTTAAGTTGAAACTGTGCTTTAATTCCAATTTCTGTGGATAAAATGCCATACAGTTGATTGCTATGCTGAATCATCCAGAGGCTTGAGAATCAGAAGGAAGGGATCACCTTGATGTTATCTACAGAGATGTACTCCCTAGAGTCACAACAACAAAAATGAGAAACTAATACAGTCCCCATGTTAGATACCACATAGTCTCTTCTGAAAGACTTTTTTCTTCTGTAGTTACCTATGGAGATAGCAATACCAAAAATACAGCATGGAAAAAAGCTGCCAGAAGATCTAAGGGGGCAAAAAGACTAGAATGTATTGTTGGCTTGTGATAGTGGCAGACTATTTACTGTCTACTGTAGTAATCTGAAAATCTAAATCTTTCTGGAAAGGCACTGCTCACAAGAAGGTCTGAAATATTCTGAAGGGCAAAATATTCCCACATGACACATTTTGTTACAAGAAGTGGGAGTTATTTCAAGGTGGTATAAAGTGCCATGGAAAGCTTGTCAGGTGGCATATGGAAAATTTAAGCAGCGTGTGCAGGAGTGCACATATGGTTGGGAGGCTCTCAGCAGCACTAGGAGAAGTGGCCAACAAGCAGCAAGATGATATCTCTGACACTGCACCGATCAGTTACAAGAAAAGACTTGTTGAACCTGGCTTTAGGTGCATCCTGTGACAAACAGCGAAACAAACTATCAGGATCGTACAGCATTCTCTTGTTCACAGCAGATGTACATTACGACAGAGGTAGCTCAGCGAATGCATATCCAATCCAGCATACGCTCTCCCGCACATACAGTCCTGCTGGCTGAAAGGATGAAGGTCCTTTTCAAACACACACTGGGTTTGACAGTGTTTCATAAAACTCCTGAAGAGCAGGGGGGCTGAACACTCTCCTCCTGAGCACTAAACAGCTACCCACACCTTCTGTCAAGTACATCTGTTATTGCCAACCATATCGTCAACACCTCTATTTACAACTTAACACATTTTTAATTCATATCGCTTCCAAACTGTGTGCATACACTACTATCCCCACCTGCTTCCCCAAAACTCAACCACACGCAACTCATGGAAGAGTTTCACGTGAAACAGAGAACCAGATTCTTGGGCAGCCTGTGATGGAGGCCACAAAGACCCAGGATCCTTTACCCATGCTCCAAGCTGGGTAGCTGTAAGCCAGTTCTCATCAAGAAATCCAGCCTCTACCTTAAGGGGTCTGTAAGTCTCTGACTGACAAATGCTGAGAAGCTATACAAAAGAAAGCATTAGCCAATATTTGACTTGTTTCCAGTAACTTTCTCCATGCAACCTATCATTGGCCACTGTAGGAGACAAGCAGCTGAACTAGGTAGACCTTTAGTCAGACACTGGTCATTTTTTGAAGGATCTGTCAGTGGCGTAAGGCTGTGGTAGCCATAGCTAACTCTCTTTGGAGAAAGGAAGGCAGAATCCGAGCACGTCCCATCAAATTGAGACTGCTCAACAGGGCTCCAGGCAGCCCAGAGACAGAAGGACGTGCACTGACATTAGGGAGGAAGACTGTCCACCCCATCCTTCTAAGCTGCAGGCCTACGCTGAACACACTTCTACCACAGGCTTTACTTCTCACAAAGAAGTAACAGCAGAGAGAAGTCAGGAGAGACAGAAGAGCTGCCGTAAATCCATATGCACATGGAAGCACATTTAGATGTGTCTCTAAGTTTTCACACATGTAGAATCTGCTCTGAAATCTGTTTTCCTGAACAACTGCTAACAGAAATTACATTAGCCATCCAATAAAACACTTGCTAATTATACACACTGTTTACCAACATTGCATCTAAACATTGAAATTTTCTTCCCATTTTTTCTTTATGGTTGGAGCATCCTATTGCCTGGATACACATGTACTTCAGTAAGTGTCCACATAATATGAAGGAATTACACGAGGGGAAGGATGACATTGTAAGATACCAAAACAAAACCACATCACTGCTCAGTAACATGCTCAAGAGCAGATGATGACTGTCCTAAAGAAGTGGTAGTTAACCATAAACCTCCTTAGTGTTCAGTGGATGTGTAGCCCACTTGCACTAAAAACAAGACCATTGGGTTTGTTTTACATTTTAAATGGCTGTCTCTGTGTTGACTTTGCAAACACAAGGACTTTTCTATTCAATCTTGTGTTAAGATTCCCTTTTCTGCTTTAAGAGTAATGTCTCGTCTCACAGTGGTAAGGGGAAAATAAGCCCATTGTGCACATATTAAGCATACAATCATAAAGTTCATGTCAACAAATTATAAAATATTGCTCCTTACCTTCATTAATCTTCATGGACAATGATAAAAAAATATCTGCAGAAGTCATTTAGCCACAATGATTTACTCTGATGCATATCATCGGTTAGGGAAAGAAATGGACCTCAATCTAGATGTGAACACCATAAGCATCATGGGCATCAAGAGACAGTGCCAGATTTAAATAGGGTGTTTAGCATTAGATGAAGTAATTCAAACAAAAGCCAGAATTGCTCTAGGGTTATAAAACACTCCTGGAAAAGTTACAGCTCAGGAAATGTGTGGTGTAGCTACTATGAACTTCTGATTCCTCTACAACAGAGCTATCCCATTCAACATGGAGAATTTTGCCTCCAGTAACCGATGTGAGTACACTGTGAAATAATAAGCAAGAGTCATTAGAACTAAAGAGCAACTCTGAGGGAATCTGTCCTTACTTTACCTTCCTCCTGACTCCAAATACTATTCCCATAAGAATTTCTTTCATTGGACTCTTCCTGGTAAATGAGGAGGAAATCCTGTGTAATGCAATACTACATGGACAACAAAATGTTCATCATTGTAAGGGAAAAAACCCTCCACCACTTAGCCTGATAGAAATAAAAAAACCTGAATCTCTCAGGAAGCTTTAAGAAATGGAGTATGGAATACAAGGCTGTTTTAAGAAAAATGAGGACAGCCTCAGTATAACTCAGGTTTACATGGTTATTGGGCTAGGGAGTTACTGAAAGTGATATTTTCTAGTTGGTATTTATCAAGTGAGAACTGAAAGTTTTTTCTACGCAACTTCTTTAAAAATATATGTACATATATTATATACATATATATGCTTTTAGAATAGGTAATTCAGCCATATTTGCAAAGCACTTGAGCACTTCAATCAGAGGAGGAAGTTTTCAGTACCTCTGAACCAAACCATTCTCATAGAGTTTTTTCCTTCTTTAATATTTCTCTCCAAATCTACATTCTTTCTCACAGGGATAAACCTCACTGCAGTGCCCTTACACAGTGCAGGTTATCAGCCCTTCCCACGCTCAATTCACCCGATGCGTTTGCATTTTAGTCAGATATGTATTTGAGATGCCAACAGAGCTCCAGATACTGGTGTTCAAGTGTGCTACCATCCCACCTTGAAAGATTTCCAGGAATTTTCAAAATTGTTCAGAGAAATATATGTCAGCTTAGACAACAATTCAGAAGTAACCAAAACACAGAGGAGGCCAAAGCCAAACTTTCTCAAGGGGCTCAAAATCTTTCACCTATTGTTTTCCATGCAATTATTCATCTCTCAGTGCTATTCACGTCTTACTTATCCCACGCTGAGGGAGGAGAAAAACACAGAAATAGCAAGCTGCCCAGTCCACCATCACCACCCATGTGTGCACCCCCACGTCTGAAGCGAGATTATGGCTCCATGCGATCCTCCTCTCCTCCCACCCCGTCACATCTGAACACAAAGGACAGCAAGGTAACAAAATACATATAAACCTCTTTAGCTTCAAGGAATCAAATGCAGGGTAACGGGGAGAGGAGAAGAGAGGCATTTTTCCTCACTTTTCCAATCTAGCAAAGGTACTACCTGACTCCCACAGTGTTTCCATCAGCTGTCAGAAATATCTCACATATCTGACAGTTATAAGAGAGATTAAATATCAGTGTGTTACCAAACTTCTAAGTACTGATTACTGATTTTTCTGTAACAGTAAGAGGGGTTTAATGCAAAAGAAATATTCTTCGCATTTAGGTTCTTGATAAGCCAGTGTCATATTTGTTACTAGAGATTTCAAGAGGATTTTGTGCGCAAGACAAAAGATTTCCCGGTTTTGGAAATGTGAATGGCTGAGAGAAACTAGAAGGGGAAATATAATGAAAAGTTTTGTAAATAAAACTACTTTTCTCTGAGAGCTAAAGGGAGAAATGTTATTTCCTCTCCTTCCGTCCCCCTCCCGTTGCAGGAGGAAATTGATTTAACCTCATTTACTGCTCTCTAGGAAGAAATCATTCAGCCATGAGCCTCCCAGGGAGCTTCCATTTGCTGTACAAAAGCTCAAAATGTCACCGCATTTACAAATGAACAGAGCCTCTTACTCAAAAGGCTTCAGTGGAGTCACCAGAAGAGCAGTGGCCCGCAGGTTTCTTCCTCTCAGGGTGAATACTTTATTGGCAGGATAATACGCATGTTTCCATCAGCAAGAAGAGGTGCCATGGGCTTGGCACATAAAGTAGTTCCTGGCCTAGGTTCAAATGCATTTATAGCCAGGTGTGGCCTTTCATTTCTACTTGTTCAAGGAGCCCTCTAATAATACGCATCACATGCATGATGTGTCCATAAGGTTATACAAGATCAAACATACTTGATCTCAGTTTTGTTCAAGATATTTCCAGTAGCCTGAGCCTTTTCCTAAAACTGTGCAACAGTTTATTCTCAGTCGCCTGGAGTAACGGTGTGGTGGAACCAGGTCACTCAATAAATCAGGGCACCAAATGGTGCTGAGCATCCAAATCTTTGCCTGGCTTTGAAAATCTGTTCCAGTGTCTATATTGCAGTGTTATCCACCTACAGAGCTGACAAGCATGGGTGAGCTATGGCAGTGCACAGACCTCCCCGTACACACACCTGACTCCTGCACACGTACTGCCTCCAGACACACCTGGACCTTATCATTACCTCTAGTCCCATATAAATGTATGATTGCAAGCAATGGTCAAGCTCAGCTACTGTTAGCCATCCGTCTCACCACTCAGCCTCTCTGCCCTTGTTATCACTGTCTTCCCCATGCACGCAGTTTTTTCTTGCCACTGGAGGAGCTGGTGTCACAAAATGCAACCACTGGATGCTGCTGGTGGCTGTTTCCAGCTTGGTCTAGATTCCTGTATGGCTGTTTATTTTGTTAGGGGGACAACAATGGTGGAGCACCTTGCTTGAGAGACATACTCAAAGAGCTACTCAGACCTTTCTGGGAAAAAAAAAATCTGCCTTTCTGGAAATTTTTGTTCTTGTCTCAGACTTTCCTCCCTTGACCCTTTGGTGACAGCTCTCTGCCCAGAGCTTGTGCTGATTTAGCCATATCAGGTGTCACTCCTGAGTAACACAGATGGATCACCAAGTCCCACCAAATAAAGTTCTACCAACAAAACTGTTCCTTGCCAATAAGTTATTTCACTTAGGATGTTGTCAGGGTTTGCACAGGCTTCACCAGCCAAGGGGCAATGTTAGGTGTACCCCCTAGGAGCTGTTTGGTGGTAGAGCTACTCAGGCAAAACACTGATTAAATAAATCTGGCCTGTGTTCATTCCTTACTGACATTGCTTTGCCTTGAAATGGTTTCGCTGGGGGTGAAGAGCAAACATATGTTATAGCAATATCACTTGCAGTGCTACACAGGTGGCTAAATCCATCATCATATGGCATCCACTGCAGGCAAACTAGCTGTGAAAAGGCACAATGCCAGCCAAATACAGACATAAATAGACAAAATGAAAAAAACAACCCACACAACAATCCTCTGTATAATCCAAGTCAAGGAAATACACAATTCATGAACAGTATATTTATAGGATGTGAATTCAAGGAAGGGCTTGAAAGAGGTGGGGCAGTGAGATGGGGATATAAAATTCAGAAGGTAATTTTTGCCACTCCCTGTTGCAAACTCCTGCTACACAAAAATAAATGACCCGCCTTAGTTGTATGGTTTGGGTTTTTTTTAACTGTGTGTACGTATGCATGCACAGGCATAAAGGGCAGGTAAAGGTGGCCGTTTAGCATTAAAACACTTGGCAATCTAACTGTGAATACTCCACAAACTTGTGCGTGTATGTGTGTACACACATTAATAGTGTGCGCATACTTATGGAGAATTCATACTTTGGTTACCTGTGTCTTTGAAATCTAGGAAGTCATGCGTACCTGGTGTTGGGCTGGAAGTAAGTGTGGCTGCCAAAGGTAAATGGTTCACACAAAAGACAACGTAAAAGTTAAGAAAAAAGGCTTACCGCTGTCTAACAAAGTCTCACATGGCAGTACTTCTTAGTTCTCTTGCAGGAAAATAAACAGAAGATTAAAAATTCAATAGAAACATAATAGAAAACGAAATGAGGCTTCGTAGCCTCTTCTATTCAAGTGATTTCTCAGTTGGCTGATACATACGTAAACACAGTCCTCTCTTCACACATCCTTCTCCATGAAGTTCCTCTATACCTGCACAATGCCATTTTTAAAAGGAAGAGTCCCACTTCTTACCAAAAAAAGATGGCTACAGCAGAAGCATGCACCTAAGAGACACTTCACACTGAACTGAGAGACTTGCTGAAAACCTGCAGAATAGTGTCAGTCATGAAGAGAAATGCAAAATGGTTACACTTTCTTTTGTATATGATCTAGTTTAGCAAAAAGACAACATTTCTAAATTGCCTGCTTTCTTATTTTTAACATGGACGGTACATTTTAAGCACGCTCACTGATATTTTCCAGCTGACAGACAAGAAGATACTGCACCACAGGTGTCTGCAAACAGCTTTGGTTTTCTGACATAAAAAATGCCTAATGACAACACTCTTGACCAACAGGAAGACTGTCAGAAAAGTAGCAGAAGCTCCTTCTGACAGGTTTTCTGAGCCGAGTCCTCAACAGATAATACAACAAGAAGAAAAATTCACCCAAATTATATTTGTTCTAATTTACTTTTATGTCTTTTCATTAAAATGAGAACGATTTTTCTCCTCAGCTCTCTTCCAATTAGAAAGAAGCACAAAACATCACACAACTCCATGAGGGTCATTTCCTTCCATTATTTACACTTAGTGGAGTATTTGCTGCATGTAAACTAGCTGATCCTATATTTGCATTCGTCAATTTCTGCGAGCCAGCCTCAGTGTTTCTGTATGAGCAAAGTCTATTAGGCTTATCGTATCATCTTCCTTCCACAAAAATTAAACTGCAGTTTAATTTAGTACAACAGACCCCAAGTCCACTAAAAAACTTATGCCCATATCACTGTATATCATCTGATTAATAAAATGGTATAGGATTGCAGCACGCAAGGACTTTACTCAAGCAAGTTCAGTCTCAAGCACACCCTTAAATCTGTCCCGATTCTGCACAGCGTATACTCAAGCCCAACTGATACCCAGGAGGTTTAAATACATACTTTAATTCTTTATGAAAAGAAGTCGAGGGAAAAGGCATTACTTAAATCTAAGATGAATTATTCTTCAGTTCAGCCTGTGTTCCCAGGGGTTTGGCTGGGATAGTTGCCAGCTCCATGTTGAAAAAATCACACTACGTTTAAACCCAAAACCCCCTTCTAGGTATATTCAAGAAAGCGCTGTTGTCATCTTGGTACACATCTTAGGAAGAGGAAATGTACACACACCAGCAGAAACACACCTTTGATAGGTGTGCTTAGCATCTCTGCTAAGGGGCTGTGCTCTCAGAACTCTGCTGCCCTAGCTGTAGAGCACGGGCTCCATAGGAGTAGACAAAGCACAGCATTTCTCTTCGATTTAGCAAAAAGAAGGGGACAAATGCACGTGCTAAGTCCTGAAGAAATTCTGGTCAATGCTGGAAAAAAGAAATCCACAAGGATAAAGAGATAAAATCAGCCCCATTCAAACTGCATAATGAAAATCTGGATTAGTGCTTTATACAGGAAGACAGTATTTAGCATCTTCTCTCTCAAAGCACCACTGAGGATAAATGAGATCAAACTATAAAAGGTTCAGCCAGGTCACATTTTGAATTTAAATTGATCTTGTTTGGTTGGCTTTAATAATTGTCTCTGAGATATCCTGGAAGGATATTACCTCAAAGATTTAATGTGCATTCATTCCCTTATCATTTTACTTATGCAGTTATCTTAAAGGAAACTCACTTGCAAAATTTATGCTGTGTAACCTATTTCCTAGGCTTTCACAGCATGTGCTTCCCAACAGCCTTCAAGCACTTGAATCAAAGATTATGTAAAAATGAGCAAATAACTGTAGCTTTCAGTTACTTAGATTTTCAGACTGTAGCCTGAAATCAAGAAAGCAACTACTCTAAACCCCCATATAAATATAAATCAGCCTCTGCTTAAGCCCCAGTTAAACCAGGCTTCTAAGTTGCATTTTAGTGACTCTTTCCTCAGTCAGTCACATGCTCAATAACATAGATAAGTCCCGGTAATAATATACCTAAGTCCAAATGAAATAATAGTTAAGTCCAAATGAAATCAGTGTGGCTTAAAAACTAGCATTTAAAACTTATTGCATATTATAGCATTTTACTAAATATAGCTGATTAGCTGAAACAGATTTCTCTTCTAAATAAATACAATTTGGCTTATATATTATTTACAGGCAGCTCACATAAGCACTAGCTACGAAAAACCCTATTTCTGTTAATATCACTAGCAATGAGTTAAATAGTTAAAAACCTGCAGTATATAAACATGAGGTATTTTCATGCAGATATAAATTAAATCAGGTTCATAATTTTATAGTTCTTTACAAGCTTTTTTCCTTCAAATAAACTCCACCCTAAGAACCTGGTAAAACTGTCCTTGCAGAGATGCCATAAATCAAACACTGCAGAAAGCTAGAGCAGGGATGCATACCCTGAAAGAGATCTCTGATCCCAAACAAAAACCTCTGAAATAGTTCTGGAGTGGGAGTTTTGGCCAGATGTGCAAAGCAGTTCTCTCACGGTTCTCTCTGAGCTCCTCTCCTCTCAAAAGCCAAATCAAACCAATCAAGAAGTCTTATTTGGAATCACAGAGTTGATTCAGGCATGGCTGAGCACCTGCCAGAACCCTGTTACAAACTACATTATTTTTTAATAAATGAAAGATGAAACATTAATTCCATCTTTTCCTAGAGCTGTCAGTTGCGCTGAATACCTGCCGGATGACCTGAAACTCAGAGAGATGGTGATGTGATATATTCTCAGACATGAAGGGAAAAGAAGGCAGGCAGGTGGAGCTGCAGAAACTGTAGTCTTGCCACAGAAATAAAACACAGAAAAGCCTGGACAACATTTCCAAGCAAAGGGACCATATGCATTATTCTGTGTGGCACCTGCTGTTCCATTAAAGTCTAATAAAGCCAGTTCAGAGAAGCTTCTGCCTCATGTCACAGAGGTCTCTGAGCTGGTACTTTTTAGTACTCAATAATTTAAATACTGTATTAGCACATTTAGTGGATGTTCCCTGATTGGTAGCAAGCCGTAGATGACTGATGATTTCAAGAATAGGCAAGCCTAAATGGTTGCGACTTTGTTTTAAGACAACATATCCACAGGACAGGGAAGGATTCACAGCCCCTACACGAGCAAATACAGCATACCTCAACAGCCAAACCTCTTATGTTAGGTTCTCAAAGACTACTTTGATTTAAAGGACTCAGTGCCAGGCCCTGGTCAGGAGACCTTCCCTAACCCATTAACTGCAGCACTGAGTGTTTAAACAAAGCCCACAATGACCACATAAGGTTCATTACCATTAAAGAGTTTCCAAGTGCCCAAAGGGTCAGAGAAGCTATGGAGAAGAGTAGCCTGTGCAGGGAACTGATTTCCACAAACTTTCACAGTGTGGGATCCTACCAGTTCCTTTTCCCCTCCCTTTCAGGTCACAAAGCTCGGCAAGCTGACGCAGGTGGGCAAGGGCCAGTTGTCTGCCCCAGCAGAAGAGAGTGCAGATCTGACCGCAATGGAGTAAGCTGTACCTGCAGCCACAACCAGCATAATGGAGAAGAGATTCAAGGACAGGTCTGAGTTGTTAGCTCATGCTGAAGTCCCTGTCATCCCTTGCAGATTAAACCTATTGCTGCTAAGCCAGAAGAGCTGTCAGAGAGAGTAGGATTGAAAAATGGGTCTCATTTACACTGGAAAATAAGTGCAGTACAGAGACTCAACCACCCCCCGCTCCAATCTAGTGGATACCCAATCTGAGATGTGTATAGATACACCAGCTCAGACCTGAAATCCATAGTGTCATGCTGATGCAGTGGGGTTTATTGGCTTGGGTGGCTACATCGCTTCTTAATCCAATCTGTCTTAAACCTATATGTCTCCGCATTGTAGGTTAGTTGGACAGAACTGTCAGCTGCTGCTGTGTACCAGAAGACAGGGAAAAAGAGCAAATTATCCCAGCTCTTACAGTTTGCTAGCAGCAAAATGAAAGGAGATGCCAAATCCCACTGGAGTGCCACTCCCTGAACTTTACTTTCTCCAAGATACCATTTAAGTCAATCTGGCACAACTCTTACAAAAAGAAATGCTTATTCTGCAACTGCTACTAGGAAAGCAAGAGTTAACAAACAAACTGGTGGGTAGCAAACTATCACACAGGTGATAAGTGGAGCAGAAGAGCATCAGGAGACATTTGGGGAGTTCAGAAACAACAAAAAAAGTTTCTCTTAAAGAATGCCTGATTACAGCAATATTTGGGAACAGTGAAAATAGTAAGAAAGCAATCCAGAAAAGGCTGGAAGGTCCTGTGGATGGATAAAGTGGGGTTGCCTCTGAATTTCACAGTACAATCCAAGTAGAGTGAGGAAAGGTCCAGCATGGTGTTTTGGCACTGGAAATTGCCATATTCGTTTCACTCTGAACATCATTAAAAACCAAAGCAAAACAAAAAAATTCTATCCTGAAATTACCTTAAAAACTAGGTGTACTGCCAGCCGCAGTACTTTGGAGCTGAAGTGGGGACCTACCACCCAAGCTCAGAGCTCCAAAGAAGCCTGGAATTTCCAGGGTCCAAAGCTCACGGCAAATCCTCTCTGAGGAAAATGTCAATCTGAACCATAACTTTTTAATGTGAATCATAACGCATTCACTTCAAGAGGAACAAAAAGCTTCTCTGAAACAAGACTGCCATTCTGAGCCCCACCAGCCTAATTCCAGGCAGTTCCAACGGCTGCGTTATTCCAAATACTGCGCTTTTGTGCCACGATTTATATGATGCCTGGAGCATTGCACTGCACAAAAAAAACCATACAAAGCTATGTGATCCCATTAAGAGAGAGAATGTTTATTATCTGCAGTGTCTTTTTAAATCTTTTTTTCTAATCAAACTTCCAATTGACTAACACTAGGGCAAAGGAGAGAAAAGTGGGCAAAAAGAAAAATTGCACAGGGTAGCACAACCCATCATTGCTGTGTAACTTTGCTCTTCTGCAATACTTTTCACATGAAGATTTCCCTTTACAAACGTTACTCAGCAGAATTTACTCTTGCTTTTAAGTATACAGAACTGGAAAGAAATTAGCAGACTGTGATGTAATTTTAATTGCATTAATATGCAATAAAAGCATGTTCTTGGCAGAAAATGCTATTACTATACTACTTATGGGTTTAAATATTAAATACAACTCTCTTCTTCAGAGCTCCTCTTCTAATTACATATTTTATTTTCTACCATGTATTTGTCTTCCTAAAATCATTTTGGAAACTAATGACAACTTTCAGGTTGGCTGGATTCCATTCCTTTTAATACAGCCAAGTGAGATTTAATTTGAAATCTGACATCACCTTAAAATATTAATAAGATCAAGGTAGTTTTACAGTGTATATTCATCTCTATGATTGAAAGGAGCTCAATAAAGTTGCTGCAGGCTTTAGGTATCTTAAAGTGTAAAAAAATTATGTGCGAGAATCGTATCAATATGCAGATGCCTCTAAATCCCCTGTTAGTAGAGAAACAAGAATAACACAGATCAAACTGAGAAGCTGAAGTGCAGATTTTGTTGCCAATTATCATCAAAGCCAGCAACTCCTTGAAATCTACCCAAAGGGACACGGTTCCTGGAACTCCTTATGAGAGAGAAAGGATGTTATGTCCTCCCATAGGGACGTCGAGCCCTACCACCCAATTCCTGCAGCAGCTCCCTGCACACAGCTATTGGCATGCCACACCTTCAACATCAGCTTCCTTGGTGACAAAAATTAGAGCTGGCCAAGGCCAGCCTCATTAGGTATATGGTGTATAATCAACTGAACTGTTGGCAACTCTCTTCCTGGGGAAATGTTGACATTTCCAAATTGCCCTCCTATTTGAACCCTTCAATTTTCATTAAACTTCACTTCAGTGGCTTGTACTATGGTGGATCAGCAGTTAAGAAAACATTGGTAAAGTTGTGGCACAATAGCTGTTAAGTCTGAGGAGATGTTAAGCTCCTTTTTCAATAGTACAAGTTTGAACAATAGGAGCCACCACAGAAAAGCAGAGCCTGCGTGCAGGAGGAGCAATGTGAGGGTGGATGGAGCTTCTCTGAATGGCTGAAAGAAAAGGTGAAAAATAGGTTTTGCTTTGGTGGAATTGTGTATGTGAACACTTACTGCCAGAAAACAATAGTGAAACCCAGAAATGGCAGAAAGCCTGGGACATCCACTTACATATCATGACCCCAAGAGGGAAGAGGAGCTGAAACACAGCTTTCTTCCTAGAGTGCCAATACAGAGAGAGCAGAGTTTTGGAATCTGAAAGAAGGAAATGCCTGCTATGATACGATTCCTGGTGTGTCTCATGAAAGCAAACTTGGCATACATTTTTTCACAGAAACAAGACCAGATCAAAAATGTACAACTCCCTCACAGATTTTTTTTCAGAACAACAGACACCAACAATGCATGACCTTAGAACTGCAATAGCGACAGGCAGTGCAATGCACTCAGTGCAAGACAAGAGGGATGGCAATGGCAAGAGATGAGAAATCCTGAGATAAGAAGGGTCAGAACTCAGTTCCATATTAATCATTTTAACCACACGCGGTGATCCAAGCCATCTTTGGAGACAATGATGCTGCTTACCGGTTACAAAGCAGTATAAAAGTTGTGATTTGACCACAGTAACCAGATTAGTAGGAGCCTGTAGGGTCTTCCCTCAATTTCTGGAAGGTGGATATAGCTTCTTTGCCTGAGCAAAAGAGAATGTTGTATTTCTCAGAAGCTCATGAGTCATCAGTAAACCTGTACCAGTACCCCTGTATTGGGTTTGCATGGCAAGGCTTTGGTAGTGGGGGGGCTACAGAGGTGGCTTCTGTGAGAAGCTGCTAGAAGCTTCCCCCATGTCCAACAGAGACAATGCCAGCCGGCTCCAAGATGGACCCACCGCTGGCCAAGGCCAAGCCATCAGCAACGGTGGTAGCACCTCTGTGATAACACATTTAAGAAGGGGAAAAAAAACCTGAGCAACAGCAGCTGGAGAGAGGAGTGAGAATATGTGAGAGGAACAACTCTGCAGACACCAAGGTCAGTGAAGAAGGAGGGGGAGGAGGTGCTCCAGGCACTGGAACACAGATTCCCCTGCAGCCCCTGGTGAAGACCATGGTGAAGCAGGCTGTCCCCCTGCAGTCCATGGAGGTCCACGGTGGAGCAGATATCCACCTGCAGCCCCTGGAGGACCCCACACCGGAGCAGGTGGATGCCCGAAGAAGGCTGTGACCCTGTGGGAAGCCCATGCTGGAGCAGGCTCCTGGCAGGACATGTGAACCTGTGGAAAGAGGAGCCCATGCTGGAACAGGTTTGCTGGCAGGACTTGTGACCCCGCGGGGAGACCCACACTGGAGCAGTCTGTTCCTGTTTCCATGCACCCCATGGAAAGAACCCACAGTGGAGCAGTTCGTGAAGAACTGCAGCCTGTGGGAAGGACTCACGTTGGAGAAATTCATGGAGGACTGTCTCCTATGTGACGGACCCCATGTTGGAGCAGGGGAAGAGTGTGAGGAGGAAAGAGCAGAAGAGACAACATGTGATGAACTGACTGCAACCCCCATTCCCTGTCCCCCTGTGCCACTCGGGTGGGGAGGAGGTAGAGAAAATCGGGAGTGAAGCTGAGCCTGGGAAGAAGGGAGGGGTGGGGGGAAGGTGTTTTAAGATTTAGTTTTTATTTTCTCATTATCCTACTCTGATTTGATTGGTAATAAATTAAATTCATTTTCCGCAAGTCTGTTTTGCCTGTGACAGCATTTGGTGAGTGATCTCTCCCTGTCCTTATCTCGACCCACAAGCCTTTCGTTATATTTTCTCTCCCCTGTCCAGCTGAGGAGGGAAGTGATAGAGTGGCTTTGGTGAGAACCTGGTGTCCAGCCAGGGTCAACCCACCACAGCCCCTCATCATGCTTAATGTCAATATCATACACAGCAGTACTTAAGTTTCATCTCCCCAGTCCTACAGTCCTTGCAACAAGATGATGAAACATACTCTGAACTAACCCACAAAAGGAAAACCATAATGCTTCCCTTGTTACACATTCTACTCCTACAAGAACCTTCATAATAAAGCGCTCCGTTGTAATCATCTTTATTCTCTCTTATTATTATTCCTACTTCTCATTCTGCCTCATTTTTGTCACTCAAAGAATAGACAGTAAATTAGTCTGTGTGAAAAAGACTAGAGAAAGTATAGCATGGTGCCCATTATTACCACTGAAAAATGCTAATAATGCAACAGTTCTGAAGTGGAATTATTTTAAATACCAGATTTACAAAAAAGTAACCAAATCCAGACTCTGGGCTAGCTCATATTCCAAGTACCATCACATGTAGTGATGACACAAAGGATCAGAAACTCCAATAGAGAAGCAGAGAATGGATTAGGTACAGCCAACAGAAGATGATTAGCAAACCTTGTTTGTTCTTGAATCTCATTTTTTCTTCTTTTTCTATTGATGGGAAGTCATGGGAAAAAAAAAAACAGCTGGTTGCCCACTGTTGACAATTGCTGGTTCAAACATCTGAATTATTGTAGTTACTTTAAAAGTACTAATTGCCTAATTTATTACACATTTATTCACTGTTTCCCTCTTGAAAAAATTCTGAGACATTTTTATGCAAACTTGTAAGCATCCTTCCAAATTTTTCATGTATCACTACTTCATTCTTTACATTTTTACCCACATTATCGTCAACATTTTTTGCCTGCCAGAAAAAGGGAAAAGGAAACAGGTCTTGGTGTATTAAAATGCTTCAGTGGTACCCAATCCTTCTTTGTAAGAGTAAAATCAACTCAGAATTATGCTAACTGCCCAAAGAAAGTAAAACCACTAATACCACATTACCTCTTCCTTGCACCTGTTGCACATAAGCAAGAGATCCGAATTTAGAAATCTTGCTGGCAATCCTTCTCTCCAACATTTTCTGTTATCTGCTTAGCTGAAGTTCATATACTGTCTATTGCCTTAACATTTGATAAGGTAGTTATCTGACTTACTGTTTTAAAAGTGGGAACGTAAAGGTACTTGATCTTAAGAAAATCACTGCATTAAGCATGCTATTGCCACTAGATCTAGGTTTGTGAGTCGTTATGCCAAGGGCTGTTCTGGTTTGTGAAGCTACCATGAAGCTAGAGAGAGCAAAGTGCAAGAGCTCTGCAAGGCTAGAAGTGCACAACACCCTTGGCTGCTGACATCCCAGGCCTACATGTATAATCAGTGTCAATTAATTTAGCTGCTCTGACCACAACAGAGCAAGGACTGCTGAACACTAGGACCAAAGAGCTGTCTAAATAATCACTGTAGTCCTGTTTTGCCTGAGAAAAAAAGTTTATGTTGTCCTACGTATTCATCCACCTATATGTCCATTTAAACTTTAGTACTTTAAAAGTAAATGCCTGTACTCATTGGATGTAAATATTCATAATATAGGGAGTTTATTTTAAGGCAATATTTAAAACTACAAATTTTGTTAAGCTAGGAAACAATTAAAAAAGCTGGGGAAAAGTGATATAAGATTATGCATTTAACAGACCCCATCTGGTTCCAAAAGTATGTATATTATTGTAATGTAATATTATGTATTAAAAAAGATATTTTCTCCCTCAGGAATGCCAAACACTGTTCTTCATGAATATGTATAATTAGATGTTCTCTGTGAGTGAGAAGTAGTAATTAATTCAGTGTTAAACATCACAACCTATTACTTGAACTCCATGGCAACCAACATTGCCAGAAAGAGAAAATGGAATTTCAAAGCCTATTTTTAAATTATTACAGTTACACATTTCCCAAAATTTCAAAGCAAGCTTGTACTATTTTTGGATACAGACAATTTAAGCTAACTTCTCTAATTGATAAAAGATCGAAGAGACAACTAATGATTTTTGCTTTTACTTTAAAAAAGGCTTGATGGCAGTGAATTACTGCTTCCATGATACTCAGGGGTTTGAAGGCAGAGAAAAGGAAAGGTAGCCAGCATTCACAGTAGTCACGCTGTGGTATGCATAGCACTCCTAGGGATGTAATCCCAGTGGTTTTCACAGTTTCAGACACATTGCTCTCACTGACTGCTCTGACTAACCGGGGGTTTTAGTTTCTGACCATAATGCTCGAACCAGTGATTTTTACCCTTGAACTCACTAAGGATGAAGGTAGGCTGAGGAAAGCCGCTGCAAATCAGCATATCTCCAAAATCTGAATAGCTTGGTTTAAATGTGGATGTTGGTACCTTTTCATTTTCTTCCTACCCAAACAAAGCCAACAGGGCCTACAACAGAGTTCACAATCTTTGGCTTAGGAGAGTGGAACAGCAAAATCAAAACCAATGACGTCCAGGAAAACAAATTCCAGCACACCCAGAGATGTGACTACAGATCCCAGGGAATGCCGGTCTAAAGGAAAAAGGTAGTGAAGAGTGACATTTCCTTAGAGAAAAAATAGTAATGTCAGAAATACAAATCATCTGGTGGGTGGAGGTAAGATAGAAAACGTAGCTAGAGGATGGATTTGACTATGCCCTGAGCACATCCTGTACCTTAAATTCAAGACTGTTTAAAAGCACCAGGTCAGTCTGTTAAGGACAGGTAAAAAGTACAATATGAGCTGATACTTCCAAAGTCAGGAAAGACAAGGCCATAGTCAGATGCAATTAACAAAGACCATGAAGAATAACAAGAAACTTTCTGAAAAGTATTTTAATAGAGGAAGAAAACCACAAAAGTGTCAGTCTACTACTCAGTGAAACTGGGACCTTGCTTAGGGATGTCACCTGGAAAGTTGAAATTTGGAATGCCCTTTTTTGCATCATCATTTCATTAAACATCAATTAGCTCTCATAATTAATACCAGCAATAGATGGTAAGACATCAATCTCTAATCAGGAAAGAAAAAGATTAGAGAATACCTTGGTAAATCAGACATGTTCAGTTTGGTCTGACTGTTCTTGAAGAGCTGCTGGATGAGCTGTTGGCATTTATGTTGGAGGTCCCCTGGGATACAGTGAGTTACCAGAAAACCGCAAAACTGCAAACGATAAAAATGAGGAGCCACAGACCTATAAACTCAACAGCTTAGCTTCAATTCCCAGAACTGTAGCAGAATAAATAATCAAACTACTTGTAAATACCTAGAAAAAACAAGATGATGAATAACAGACAGCATGGATTTGTCAGGAAGGAGCCCCATCAAACCAATCTAATTTCCTTCTGCGACAGGATAATGGCCTTTGGGGACAGAGAAAAAACAGTAGCTGTCATATTGCTTTACTTAAGTAAGTTTGATTTCATGTGAAATTCTCTTAAACAAGGTGGAAATATTAGGAGGCTCTAGAAATGGTCGGAAAGGCTACTCAGAACGAAAACATACATGGCTCATCATAATTAAAGGGAGATGCTTGCATTCAGTGATATTCCACGGGGAAGTGTCCTAGGTGTGGCATTACTGAATATTTTTCTTAATGAACTGAAGGTTGGGAAACAAAAAGTTTGTTAAATAGCACTCAGCTGGGAGGAACTTTAAGTATGTTGGAGAGCAGGACTTCAAACTATCTTGGCAAACTGGAGAATAGGCTGAAAATAGTCAGTGCATGTTCTGCTTGTGAGAAGAATAACATTCTATACCTCAGCAGGAACAATTAGGTATATCAGTGCAAGTCAGGGAATACCCAGCTACAGGGAAGGCAATCTGTAGATCAGCAATGGACACGTGACAACTGTTCCATCACACTGTTGGGAAGAAGACAGTCTGTTTACAGCAATGTATGAGGAGAGGTACAGCTTGTGAGATGCACAAAGTAAATCTTTCCACTTGACTTCAGCCTGCTGGAGTACCTGCTCAGTTTGATGCATTGCATTTGAAAACAGGAATGACCACCTGAAGCATGCCCATGGGCAGAATAGTGAAGAATGATCATAGGTTTGGAAAACATGGCTTATGAGGAAAGACTGAACAAACTGGCCTTCCTGTCCTGAAAAGACTGACAAAAATGTACAAACAGCTACTTCAAAAGAGAAAGAAAAAGTCTGTTGTTTGTGCTCAGAGGATTTAAGTGCTGAAACTGCAAAAACAAAAACTAAGGTTAGACGCAATGGAAAGCACAATGAAACGAGCTTAAAGAGTAACACAGTGCTAGAATAGGATGCTGGGGAAGCTCTGGAGTCTCCATCATTGGAGGTCTTGAGGGAGAGGTGAGACATACACCTGCTTTTAGAGCACGGAAAATGAACAAGGTCCTAGGCCCTTTCCAGTTCTCTTAAGGACAGACAAAGAATCCTTCGCAAGGAGGAATAACAGGGAGAGGTATCCAGAAAAGAACCAAATCTGGATGACCTTTTGAAACTACTCAGTATCAGACATGCTTCCGTCCTTACCAGAACATGGAAGGAACATGCACAATGGTACTGCAAAAAGAAGTGCTTTCCTTAACACACAACTAAGGCTAAACCAGGCAGTGCTGGGTGCTTTAGTGATGCCTATTGCTACAGTCAAAGCACGTTTTGTGTGTCAGAGATTGCCAGATTAGGCTTCACTTAAGAATCAGGCACAGTCAGAGAGAGGAATTTCATTAGACACAGGCAACAGGTGAGTATCTGAATGAATAAAATGCTCAGTTACCAGGGAGCTCACACCATCTGCTGGATTGCTGCTTCTGCTTCCTGAGCAAGCACTGCCTAGCAGAGGCGGAAGCTTCTGCCTGCAGTGATCTGAAGGTATTAACAATGCACTCCTGGCCCAAAAAGGCAGCTCTTAGGTCAAGTTCTCATTGCACTTCTGTTCTTTCTGTAATATTTCTCAATAAAGTTTAAAAGACAATTTTCCCTTTCATGTCACAACATCCATTTTCTCAAAGAAGAAAAGACATCTGACAGTAATTGGACAAGAGTCTGAGTTCCCCCCAGCAGGCTAATGGATGGGATGAGAAATCATGGAGCTAGGTGAAACTTCTGCAGATTTCCCTCTCAAACAGATCTAAGAATAACAAGTTGCAGTAATTAGTCAGGTATTTGCATTCTGCTCAAAAGTGAGACCACAAATAAATCTTACCAGCAGAGGTTTAAAAGAGTGATCAGCATTCTCTCCTTTTTCTGAGACGAAGCCGTTTGGGGAACGTGGGGTTGAAAGTAGTTATACTATGGATGCACTTCGTATACTAGCGAAACAACAAAGCATACTGATCTGCAACTTACTGATACTCCAAGGCTGCTCCTCAGCCAACAGAAAATGGCCTGGATCTGTTGGCTGCAGGGGAGTTATGGAAGTTTACACTGCTGATGATTTGCATTTACATTTTCATTAGATTCCCGAGGAAAAGAATCTCCAAAGTCTTTATGGGAGTAATCAATCAAAGAGCACACCTGCTGAAAATGCTAAGACACTGCAGTGGTTGATACTGTACTGAAAAGGAGTGAATGAAATACTCATCCACGTATGTAATTTGTGCTGTGATCAGCATTTTTTATGCTTTCGTACCTAATCTTCTCTCAGAGTTTATAGAGTAGGCAACACCTCCAAAGTGGCTAATCTCTTGATGGTTAATCCCATTGAAAATATTTTCATATAAATGAAATGCATTGTGTCCACTGGGAGATACTATTAAAATTTACTACCCAAAATTTTATTTATTGTTGCTCATTGAGGTGTCCTGGGGAAAGATAACTAATTCCACTGTCACCAAAGTGTTTTAAAGAAACACCAAAAAAACCCAGGAGAAGCAAATGTAAAACACTGCAGTGCAGAGTCTAGCACTCTGCTGGCAGTGCTGGGGAGAGACAAGTATGGCAGTATGAGAACACCATCAGGTGAAGTGAGATGAAACCAGTGGGATATGTCCTGAAGATTTTAACACCACTGCTTCTGATGCTTATTCTTCCATACATATGACTAGCTAAATGACAGTGACCATACTTCTTTCCCAAAGCACGAAGAAGAAAGCCTTAAGTACATAACTGGAGAATAAGCGCTGCATGTAATAAACACGCCAGTTTGAGAGCGACACTCAAAGGTAACACCTTTTTTGTGGTCCCTGAGCTTAAATATTTCTGATCAAAGAGCGGTGAACTCTCTACGAGAGGCTGCTACTTCTATGACACAAACCATTGCTTTCATAAGTGGATCCTAGCTTTCAGTTATCCACTGCTACATAAGCATTTAATTGGTATGACTCAAGTTAAGAAAAGACCTTATAACATCAATAATATGTCCTGTAATAAAATGCCGTGAATTCAAAAATGTAATCAAAACCACACTGAATGTTTTGCAGTCACATCCCTGGCCCTCAAGAATTCTTTCCCCTAAATGCTACTTCAACTCTTACTGCTTGATTTTTCACTCACCTGGGCAGTTCGGGTGTTTACGAAGCCTGCACTACACGGTCTGAGCAGCCAAGCCTTTAAATCAAGAAGACGCCATTGCATGCACCACAAAGGCAGTCAGATCATACAGCTGAAAGGCTCAGCTCCTGCTCTTTCTAGTCACAAGATTTATTCTGTTTATAGCATTCTTTCTCTTACCATATTGAAGAAATAACTCCGAATAATTAAAACAAAAAGAGTTTGTAAACATTGTACACATGAAGGATACAGATAAAAAACTCAGAAAAGCCAGGGCAGTTTTAAAAATCTTATTAAAAATCTCACCAAGAACACATTTTCTTGAAATATTATTTCTCTCCAAAAGTCACAAGGGCCCTACATTTTAATGCATGTCTCTCAAACAGTTTCTGATTCCCTAAATCAGTTTGAGGGCTATTTTAAGGTTAATTTGATATTCCACTGCTATTTAATGACCACCTGGCAATTTGGCAAGAGTGCCTGAAGCAATAAAGCCATTTCTGAAGTTGGGGGGGGGGGAAGACATTTTGTTTGAGGAGAATGCTCCTCAGAAGCGAGATAGAAATATATTAAGTTTCTGTTTTCTCCCTGAAACAAAAGGATGTTTGCTGATGGTGTGAGGTACATAATAAAAAGCCGTTCATTATCATATCACACATTCTTCAGATTCTTTCTTTTTTTTGTTCTGAAATACCATGCTACAAGGTGTAGAAATAAGTCACATTTGCTTAAAAGAAAATACCTCTTGCTGAAAAAACTACTGAGAATAGTAGTTTTTGTAACAGATTAGGAGGGAAAAATACACCAATTTAAACCTGTTTGGAGAGTAATTTTTCAATTCTTAGTTCCAAAGACAATGCCTCAAGCCACAGAAGGCAGGAACCCTGTGTCTGCAGGGGTGGGATTTATCCTGAGATTTAAGATAGCTCAGTTTAATGTCTATGTGCGAGCTAGGTGTCTAACCCTCCCATTATGGCCAATGGAGACTAGCAGAGCCGGAAAGGCCAGAGAGCCATCACTTCAGCTGAGCAGCTATCTGGCGTCTCTCCTTTAGGATGAGCTGGATCTGCGTCTCCTTGCTTCCAGGTCCGGAGAAGGCAGGGGACAGTTAAGCACAGTCAGAAAAAAACAAACCCAAATAGCCAGCAGCTACACAGGAACCCCACAGCCCTTCAAAACCACCTGCTGTCACAGCCTTGTCCCTTTCTGCAAGTGCCTCGATCAACTTGGAGGACTTTGGTCAGTTTTAACCAAAGAGAAATGACTTCCTCCAAGTTTGATGAAAATTAGAGACTTGAATTAGCACTCTGAGGGTCCAGAGTAGCAGGGACATAAGTATTCGGTTTTCTTTTTGTTAGTATTTCCATTTGACATGATGCAGAATTAATATCTCCCCTCACATAGCAGGAAAAAATTCAAATAGAACACCAGATAAAATGCTCAGCATTTTCTGAGCCATAGTGTTATTGCATATTAACTATGTTTATGTAACATTGTCACACACCCACCCACCTCCTTTGCATTAGAAAAGCATCATTAAAGTTACTACATGAAACACACTTCTCTGCTTCTCCAGGTTGCCTGTACAACCTTAATTTTGGCCCTTTTGTCCATATGCATTATTATACAGGTATTCATTACATGTTCACATCCTCTTTTTTTCTGCTTAACCTTTGCCTCATTCAACACACAGAACAGATGATGCTCACTTAATGAACAGCTCTTCGTCTTCTTCCTTTCTTCTCATTGTTGAGTGTGTGACCCCTTACCTTATTCACTGTATATGATTCAAACTGGGCTCTCAAGCAGCATTAACAATTTCATGAGATTTTCTGAGCTGTGTATCAGAATGGTATCTAAGTTCTCTACAATCAGTGAGAAGTTTATCCACTAAAATCTAAGAAATCTTGATTAAACATAAGCTTATGGTTTAAAGCATGCTTATTATTTTGCTAAATAGGTGCAGATTTTCCTGGAGACAGCAATGGGCATCCCCTTCACCAAACTGCAAGTGGGAGGCACTGCCTCTACCCAAAAAAGTGAATGCATCTTTGAATACAGGCAGTACAACATACTGCAGCATTAATTCCCCCTAATGGAAGGTTTGATGAGAGCAAAGATGCAGGCAAAGTCACTATGTTTAGTCTGGTGTAGGTTACATCGTGGGTATGCAGCTCAAGTTTGATTCTGAATGCTGGTTTCCAAACAACATTATTTTGCCCTAGTCTAGTCATTAAGTGGCTGAGCTTTTTTGGCCCAAATTTTCACAAGAAATAATTCACCAGGAGGCTTATACCTGTCTTGTAATATGTCAACCCAAACAGAAGCAGTTTGGCAAAAGTATAAGCAACTGAAATGAAGTTTCTAGCATGGAAGCATCAAAAGGTGTTTATAGTCCTAGTGGTACTTTCGTTAATATAGGCGTGTGCTCTTAGTGGTTCTTGGTAAGCTGATTACAGTATAGTATCACACCAAAGCACTGTGGTGGACTGAACTGTGAAGCCACCTTGGCACAGAAGCACCGATACCTAACCCAAGTGGTGTTCATCTTGTCAAATTAGAAATTGAACAGCTGCCACTGAGGACAGCAAAGGCAAAGGGAAGAGCAGACCACAGGAAAGCATGACACTCAGAGAGCTGAGAGCAAAAAGGCAAAGCAAAAATCATTTCTGGGTAAAGATCCCAGCTATTACCAACTCTTGCTTGACTGGAACACTAGACAAGTGAGGAACTGCAATTTGCTCATCCTTTGCCTCACCAAGCTGAAGTCTGTAAAAAATTGCAAGTCAGTCCTCAGCATCTTAAATAGTAATGCTGGCTTCAAAAATCAGGAGTTGATGATTTTGTCGTTGTCTTAAAATAGGTACACATTCAATAGTTCTAAATTTACACTCTTTTTTGTGACCTTACGGATATACTCTCTCGTGCTTTCTCCGCACAGAGCGACCCACTCATTTTTTTCGGGGTGGGGGTGGGGTGGGGGGGGTGGAAGTAGAGAGTCATTATGCCAGGAGGCCTGACATTAAGAAAAGCAACATATTTTATGAGGTCTTTTCCCGTGGGGCACAGCACATCTTTTTTCCTAATTAGCTGCCCCTTGTTAATAAGTTGGCCTTTGCCGTTCCATACTGTTAGATATGACAGTGATGAGGTTGAAGAAATCTATTGAAAGAAGATTTAGTAGTCCATTTCTTCTGGCCTCTGGCCTGTTTTCATAAAGCTCTGAACTATGTGTGTCTGTTACAGAGCAACTTGGAAGAGAAGCACAGGCACTGAGGTTCAGCCATTGCACTTCTGAGACTGAAGTGGATGCATTAATCTAGAAACACGGATGAATTTGAATCTGAACCATTAAAACTCATCCCACAGCAGAAATCTCCTGTAGCAGGAAGCAAAATCTAGGAGAATTTTATTTCATATTCACTTAGATTTCAGTAGTTATAGCACTGTACAATGAATTGGCTGTTTTCCAGAGAATACATCCTGGGAGACTATTCAAGAAGGAAAGATAAATAGATCAGTGAACTGGTATTTCCATGTCAGTAGGAGGAAGACAAGCGAGACATTGGGCTGACAGTGTTGCTGGGGTGATAAAAGGATATTTAATAGTAACCAAGTATAAAACACAAATTAAGGATTTGAAAGCCAAACAGGAGTCAGTTTGACAAATACCAAGATAGCAATGTAAGTGTAAATCATCCATTACTCATTTGCTAGGGGAGCGAGAGCTTATCTGATTTATGCATCCTCTTGGTAAGACACTGTGCCAAACAGCAGTTAGGATTTCTAAACAGCCAGAGCTGCACACTGTGTAAGTAATGGCAACAAGGCAATGGACCAGCAGCCCAAAAATTTGCCCCCCACATTGCTGTAGCCTGCTTGGTTAAATCAAGTCTCAGACTGGGAGGCCAGAGAAGCACTTCCCCATTGTAAAGCACAAGCAGCCAACTTTACACTGCACAGCTTATAGATCTTTGACAAGCTGTGATTTCTCAAGCTCTTTCAGCACAAAAGATGAGGCTGTAACGCTGTGGATTTGCATTGAAGTTGGCAACTGCACGGTGCTGTGCTGGGGCAAGCACGGGCAGCTCACCGCAGCCTTGCTGCCTCCAGTCCCAGAGGCAGCTCAAGACATGGCAGGCCAGGAGCCCCTGCAGCATGCTGTGCTCCCCAAAGCAGGCCACTTCTCAGCTGCCTGGACCCCTGCTCATCCGAGGTCTCATTTCCAGCCATAACACATGAAGAAGTGAGCAAGCACCGGGCGCTTTGGTACAAGGGATGTGGGGTTGCAAACAGAGGACTTTCAAGAACATTTCCTGAGCCTTGCAACCAGACCCCTTCCTCACACAAAGTTTTTCCAGATATACAAGCGTGCAAGGGGGAGGGAAGTGTCTCTCTTCTCAGATAACTGAAGCAAGGTAAGCAGGGTGGATCAGAAACTGCTGTATGGGTGTTAATCCTAGTATTAGTGGATATCAAGAATATAAAATATTAATCTATCCTAATCTATCTGATGCAAATTTTCATGTGTTTAGTATTTTGGATATGCATCCAAAGAATAGCATACATTATTTTTACATTGCACGCAGCTATGTTTTCAGCCCCTCAGGCTGCTGTATGAACTAATATAGTCAATACAAAGACACTTGGCTTAATGAGTAGTCTAGGCTATGAGTGTGAGATGCTAATGCAAAAGATGATCAGCCGACATCCCCCTATTTGAGACCAGAGATGAATACAGATATGAGAAGGGAGCTTCAGGACAAATTTCCCTTTGTGCCAGGACTACCATTTTTTCTGCCATGCCTGGCTCCTGAAGCAGATGTACTGGGAACAAAACACTCAGCTCCTTCCCCGCTCCTCTTTCTCCGTTCTTGTCTCTCCTCCAGTACCTCCAGTCTGTGAGCAGTCGCTGTTGCAACCCACGGGTTTTAAATAATACATGTGGTGAAGAAAAGGTTGTATGTCTGAGGAAGATGGAAGGCCAACAAAGGTAAGAGTGATGTGAAAGGAAGCACTATTAGAAGGGAACAGAAAACTGAGTCTATTGCACTACTTGCTCCCCACCCAAAATCATGTATTTTCATAGAATCATAGAATGATAGAATGGGTTGGGTTGGAAGGGTCCTTTAAAGGTCACCTAGTCCAACACTCACTGCAATAAGCAGGGACAGCTTCAACTAGATCAGGTTGCTCAGAGCCCTGTCCTACCTGACCTTGAATGTTTCCAGGGATGGGGCATCTACCACCTCTCTGGACAACCTCTCCCAGTGTTTCACCACCCTCACCATAAAAAATTTCTTCCTTATATCTAGTCTGAACCTACCCTCTTTTAGTTTAAAACCATTACCCCTTGTCCTATTGCAAGAGACCCTGCTAAAAAGTCTGTCCCCATCTTTCTTATAAGCCCCCTTTAAGTACTGAAAGGCCGCAATAAGGTCTCCCCAGAGCCTTCTCTTCTCCAGGCTGAACAACCCCAACTCTCTCAGCCTTTCTTCATAGCAGAGGTGTTCCACCCCTCTGATCACTTTTGTGGCCCTCCTCTGGACCCACTCCAACAGGTCCATGTCTTTCCTGTGCTGAGGACCCCAGAGCTGGACGCAGTGCTCCAAGTGGGGTCTCACCAGAGCGGAGTAGAGGGGCAGAATCACCTCCCTCAACCTGCTGGCCATGCTTCTTTTGATGCAGCCCAGGATACGGTTGGCCTTCTGGGCTGCAAGCACATGTTGCCGGCTCATGTCCAGCTCTTCATCCACCAGTACCCCAAAGTCCTTCTCCTCAGGGCTGCTCTCAATCCCTTCATCCCCCAGCCTGTATTGATATCAGGAGTTACCCCGACCCAGGTGCAGGACCTTGCACTTGGCCTTGTTGAACCTCATGAAGTTCACATGGGCCCACTTCTCGAGCTTGTGTATTTTCCCCTCATATTACTTTAAATGGGTATTTATTTGCAAAAAAAAACCCTGACGTTGTATCAGGCTAAAGAATCATCTGAATTCCAATTGACAGGTATGAAACCATGGCAGCATACATACAGTATAATAAAAGGGCAGGAAGGCCAAGCTTTCTACAATCAGCTTCTCCAATCAACTGCACTGACCATAGCCCTTAATTTTCCTTTCCTTTCCGTTTCCAATCACCAGGCTACTTTAGCCCTTCCTGAAAATGTCTGTACACTTATGAGCTCTCAGCTGTATGGAGGCTTCAGTAGAGTGGAAGCCACTATGTGACCACTATGATATTGTCACTTGCTGACCAGCTTACCTCCAGACAGCGCTGATACACCAAAACCTACACTCTTGATAGCACCCAATGGTTATCTTTCTATAGGGAATGCCCTTGCAGCAGGAAGAGAGGTTATTACCTGACATAGGCGGCCTTTCATTGCTTCCATTCCCCAGTTAGCTGGCCTTAAAGATAGATCCTACCTGGCCCCAGGACTTCCGAGCACCCTGCACTGCTGTTCAGAGTCACAAGACCCCCCAGCAACAGAGGAGCTCGACCACCACTGCATGCCCACCCGTCCTGCAAGGGAGGCAAGCTAGCTAGTGCTTCAGCAGCTCCCAACTTGCCCACGCTGACAGGTGAGTATAAAGCTTTCCAAAATGACAACGGCAGAGCAGTAGGAGAGCACCTTCCTCCTAAGCCAAATGCCACTCTGCATTGCAATTTTTTCCAGAACAAACCCTACCCAATTCAGATTCTTGCAAAACATCCAATCCCTCTCTGCTTGGTAGGCACCAGGAATCAGAACTTAATGTTTGATTACTTTTCCTCTACTGCCGAAGGAGAGAGGTAGCCAAAGAACCAGCGCTTTTGTACCTATCCAGAATACGTTTTTATCTATTCAAATGGATGATTAGGAGACTTGAATAGTACAAAGCCTTAAAACGGAGAAAACACAGAAAGTCAGCAAACTTGATAAAGACACAATTATCTTGCATTTGTAACCCCCTCCATATGCACACCAATTTTAATTCTGCTTTTTTTGAAGATAAAATTCCAATAAGTATTCATGTATGCTGTATTTTTTGCAGAAAAACTGATTAAAGGTGTTTGAGAGACAAGTAGTAGTTCATTGCTCAGAAACCCATTCCATAATTCAGAAAAGTAAATTTTACACTTCTCCATATTTATTTAACAGCCTTCAGAAGACAAGTTCCTAGTTACATATTTGGAGAGTGGCATTTCCTTGCTGCTTGTTTTGCTCAGTCTCTTTTGAAAAGGTAACATGGAGTGAGGGGAAAAAATCATCACTAATTATTTCCATTTCAGTGTGTTTAGTGATTCCCAACTGGGGATTAGATCTACAACACACTGCTCTAAAGACTGCATGTCTTTACATACGCAGCATAAAAATGAAAATGTGTGGAGCAATAGGCATCTTGGTTTCCCCAACAAGTTAAATCATGAAACTAGTCATGCCATTGCAGAGAGCTTTATAGGCATCATAACGGACTGTTATTTTTGACAAGTGTCCTTCTTCATCATTAAGGCGTATGTTTGAGAAGGAGGCAAATCTTACTTGTTGCTTATGCCTGGTGCTCCTTCTGCTTGTGAGTCTCTTTAGTATGGGGAGTGGGAAGGGAGAAACAACACTACCTCCAAAGATTTCCCACCCTGTAAGACAGGATATTAACATTTTTATGACCTTCATAGAAGAGAGCTGGATTTTGAAAAACTTTACTTATACTGGAAGAAAACCCCAACAAAATAAGTCTCCCCCTTAATATTCACTCAGACTAAACCTGGCTGAACTGCCTCCAAAAACCAACGGGATTTTTTTCTCCTCTCTGGGATTCAGCCTAGGACCCAGAGACAGCACGCATGGGTCAAGGACCCATAAAAGTAGGTGTTCAGGAACTCACCTTGAACTCTCTTTCTCCCTCCTCTCTATGCCGTATAAAGAGGGGACATGACTACAGGGAACATGCCTTACAATACTGCAGCAGACACCTGACATACAGCTGAGGTAAAACGAAGGCCCGCACCAGTCAGGGGTGCTATGTCACAGAAACTGTGACATAGCCTCTGTCAAGGCTTCACTTTGTGCCAGAAGAACAGTTCACTGAAGCACATTCCTTGAACTGCGACCTTCGGGTAAAAAGCTCCTTAATTCAGCTATATCTCTACCCATATCACAACAAACTGCAAGCACTGCTATTAATTTCAGTGGCCCAATGGCATTTTTTGATTCAGCACTTGCCTGAAATGCTCATGTCTAAGATAGGGTTCAAGAAAAAAAAAGAAAAAAGAGAAACAGGGAAGAGATGGAAGTTTTACAGTAATTATAGATAAGTCCATGTTTAAAAACAAACAAAAAAAGATCATGAACCCATGAACTCTAGTAGAATTTGGATCCAAAATCACATTCAAACTTTATGGGTTTATCTCACTGTAGAATCCATTTTTGACCCAGGCCAGAATCAGCTCCTGAAATACTGGGCTGGGTTTGGTGGCAGTAGCGATAGGGCTCATGAAGTGGTTTCTCCGGGTACTGGAAACCAACTTGCGAATTGGCAGCCTGCCTATATAGCCCACTACTAGAGGCAGACAATGGCGTTAGATCACAGCAAAGCTATTCCAGAGCACATGACAAAGGAGCTCAGGTCTATTGAACCAGCACAGCGGTCCATACTTAGCCATTCACACAAGCATTGGATGTCCACAAAAAACAGATGCCAGCTTAAGCTTTTCCATGCAGAAACCTCATCTGCCCCTTTCATTTCTCTGTGCCACCCCTCGCAATCTCTCTTCCATTTTTGTCTTCCCCCTGCTTATAAGATGCAAGTACCTGCAGTAGTTTGGGACTGGATTTGATACCCCATGAAGTCTCTCACTGATTGTGAAGCCGGGCATTCACAAGCTTCCCTGAATGACATCTCACAGTATCTTTTCCACTTTCTGCCTATTTAGAGTCATTTTGGTTCTTGCACCCAGAAGGATATGCACATGTATGGAATCCATCCCTAAAATCCTGGAAGCAACTCAACATTTGGCCTTCTCGTGGCACATATGCTTTCTTTGCAGTCATGTTTATTTAGGTCTAACTTTTCAGGGTAAGGGTCATCTGTTCCTTCAGGCCTAAGCAGGCTACACTTAGCAGACTATTCACAGGCCTGACTCCAACCACAGTGTCAAAATGAACCCATTTCACACAGTCAGTTCCTGGAATGACTGGAACAAACATCAATGATTACAAAAAATATTCTTAAATTACCCTCTGGATTTATGCCACCACCGTATTGTAAAGACAAACAACTATTGGATATTTGGGTACCTCAGCATCTTAATATTAATTTGTGCCCTCAGCTTAGATCATTTACAGGTCAAAGAGACATAAATCCATCCTAAAGTAATTTGTATTTCCAACTTGTGGGTGTGATAAAAACATCACCTAAAACAGTCTTCTTGCTCATACTGTATATTTGATTTATTTAGCCAAACTGACATATCTGCCTTCCCCTTGCAAAGAAACAAGGACATTTACAAACTTCAGTGTAAAGCTAAACCACTGCAGGATGCCTATTCTAGCAAGCGAACTTCATCTGAGAAATCTTATCTTTAAGGCTAGTAAAACACTATTATTTGTAAGATATTGGTTGGTATGAAGCCACAGGATTTGCAATTAAAGTATGCAAAACTAGAGTGGAATAGTGCTGTGTGTGTAAATTATGCATGCTTCTTATTAAATCAAATCCCTTTAACTCCTCCTCCCCCCCTCCACTTATTACACAACTTGTCATCTCTTATTTACATCCCATATGATACACAACCCAAATAAAGAGGGCAAACATCCACAATATGTGCAGGAAAGGGAGATATTTGCATTTAAGACATGAATATGCATTAGCAGGCAACACATTCCAGATACATATTTTAAAAGCGAGACTGTTTATTTTGACAAGCTTATTGCTAGAAATGCCACTACGTGCTCCCCCCCATGCCTCACAGCATGGAGTTGGTGCTCCGACTGAATACACAACACCCATCTTAGAAAGAGCCGAGGTCCTGATAAGCCAGTTTCAAAGGCACGGACTGGAAAGGAAGCCACAACACTGGCAGGTGGAAGCAGGGGAGTCTTGGGACAGAGGAAGAATCCATTCATAGCATTCTTTCTTTCCTCCTCCTTTATTTTCTTGCCCTTCTCTTTGCTCACTGTAACCTCTCTGTGAAATTGGAGAATTCCTCTGAAAAACTCGCATCTGCTGGAAAAAAGTACCACTTCTGAAATTAAAATTGAAAACGACTGGTTTTGTTTCTGCAATCAAAATAGGAAACCAGTCTTCAAAGGAAAGAAGATCACCCCCTTCTGCATTCCTTTCTTTCTTTTTTTTTTCTCCTCCTTTTTTTTTCTCTGGTTTTCTCTCAAGCAAATGAGTAAGGCCCAAAAATATAAGGTTATTGCTTGGGATTTAAGTAAGCTTTATTCAGTCCCTTCTATTCCACAGGTTTCGTACGCAACCTTGGGCACTCACTTAGATCACCTATTCTTGGATTCTACATCTATACAAAGAGCACAACAGTACTTCTCAGCCTCACAGAGGTGATACAAGTATAAATAAACTGGTAAACAAATGCGATGTGAGCAAGGTAGGTAAGCTAGACAGATAAACAGAAAGACCAGCCTTCTGGCCAAGGCACTAAACTTTAGAATCCAGGCTCTGCCACAATTCTCAGTTCTGTTTAATTCTTAATTCCTCATCCACTGGTGCAAAGGAACAGTGCTTCCCTTCCTCTCTAAAATGCCTGAAGGAATTAAGAGAGTTTGGGACATAGTTGGCCAAATCTTAGACAGAAGATGGCTTTCTTCGTTGTTGTAAAAAGGAAATGTCAATTTTCCCATTGCGTTTTTCAAGCTTTTATATAAAAATGTAAAAAAAAAAATCCCAAACATATACTTCTCTTTCAGCCAAAATGTTGCAACATATGGCTGCTTGAAAGGCACTCAGTGGTTTTCAACTTAAATGTATCAAGAGAAGTGTTTTGCCCTCAAATCTTTTAAGATTGCAGCTTCCACACAAGCCCCCAGCTCCCCCCGCTCACGCACTTTGCTAACACTTTGTGAAATGCACGAAAAAACAAATATTCTGTTTTCCACTCCTCTGTTTTGTTTTTCTTCTCCTTGGAGTTGATATACACTTAAGAGCTCCCTCTCCTCTCTCTTTTCCCCCTCTCCTTTCTACACATCTACATGTTATTTGCAGCTTTGTCCTGAGTTTCTGAGCTGCCTAGAAACAAAGTTAGTTAACAGCAGTTATCACAGTCAAATATGCTAGGCTTCGAGCAATGGGACTTGTAACATTCGCCAGAATGAAGGAACCAAAGAGGTTATTCTGGACTACTGCACAATCTGGGCTGTGCAATGTGCAGTAATTTTTCTTGTGACAACTCTACAGAACTTGTCAGATGTACTAGAATTTTATAAGGTTTTGTTGTTGTTGTTGCTGTTGTTTTTAACCACATAAAACATCACAGATGTCCATGGTGTTCTATGGAAACAAACTGACTCTCAACTGCATGACATTCACAATATGAGTTTCTTGTTTGTTTTTGTTTATTTCATACAAGGACAACAAAGATGAGATTTAGAGAAGGGGCTGGAATAGGAAAGACATGGTTTGCACAGGAATGCAACTGAATGGTTAGTTGAGACATAAACAACATTGTATGCATACTCTTTTTAAATGTAAATTCTGCTAGGCTTATTGCCTGATCAAAAGCCAAAATAACCCAGTCATCAAAATAAGTAGCTTAAACTAATGACAACTTATACTCTTTCCAGTTTCTAGCACCCCAAAGCAACTCTCATTCTTCAGATGTGGCTTTTCAGAGCTGTTTTCATTTGAGGCAACAGCCCCTCACCCTGAACTCCAACAGACCTCAGTGGAAGACATGGTTATTCAAGAACAGTGACAGGAAGATCCTCCACATCTGTGACCTTCAGTATTAAAAAGGACTACTGTGTCATCTTCACCTGTCTTACCCCCAGATATGCTGTGCTAATAGGGGAAGCTACATTGACAAGGCACTAAACCCCAAATACAGTCTTCCATTGTAGCCATAACTTCAGCATGCAGGAAAACAGCATCTTATTGGGAGAGCATGGCACGGTACTTACACAGACAGGCTTGTGGTACTCTGCTCCCCAAAAGAGGCAAAAAGCACTAGTCCGAATTATTTAAACTTTCTGGCCATCAAGAGAGAAATGTTGTGCTATCAGCTGTTGAGCATCCTTAAGAGAATAGCTTGGCTTCAGAAAATTTGGGTCATGCTATTGATTTCATATACACCTTATTGTGTCTTTTGTCATTCCACTTAAGGAGTTTCAAACCATGTCTGACACTAGTTGTAATTCATCTTAGATTCACTGATAGTTGCTTGCTAAATTAATGACCCAGAATGAAAAGTATACAAAGCAGCCAATACCACGTCAAATATGTCAAGACACAAAAGCCAACAGTACCTATCAAACCAGGAGACAACACAACGATTCAGGAACATTTTCTCTCTACAAGTTATGAATTCATAGTTAATAGTAACAATGTCATTGTAGAAAGACTTGCATTTTTAATGCTTTTAGGTGAATGCATATGCAATGCAGCTAACAAGGGGCTACACTGTGACCCTCCCAGACTAGGAAGGGTGATTAAATATATCTTACTAGCACGCACAGAAGGTAACGGGCATTTGTGGTTGAGGTGATCCAGTTTAACTGATGGTGCACTTACATTAGTGCTTTAATTCAGTCAGGACTGCAATTTTTAAGCCAGCTGCCTGGTCATCTAATCTTACTATGCATTGGTTGACATTATGGTGCACAGGGATCCATACTCCTTTCGCATGACATTAAACTGGAAGATACACTCCAGGAGTGCAACTAGCACACTTCAGCCACTAATGGACACGCTGTGTCTGGCACTAGATGAGAAAAACTAGAGCTACAACTAAATAAAAAAAAAGAAGTCTAAAAATACAGGGATGTCAGGTTCTCGGCACAAACTGTTTTGCTTTACAGATCCACTCTTATTGGTCTATGTCATTTACTAATACTAATATAGCCTGAGGGGTCAACAAAGTCAGCAAAAGCAACTTAAATTGGAGAGAGTCCTAATTTCAAAGGTAATTTCTGAGCTACACAGGAAGGGTCCTGGGTCAGCCCAGCTGAAACAGACTTCTGTGAAAACAGAAGCATGGAAAGTGAAATCTGTTTTGTATTTTTCTGTGATAGAGTAAGGAGAGACTGAGCCTTACAATTCTGTCCATCCACAAAGTCCTTGAGCTATGTCACTTTAGATACAAATCACTGCCCCAGTCTCCTGGTGCTGCTCACGTCACTGACACTGGAACAAGGACTGGGGCTAAAAGGTAAGGATGGTTTCTGTGCATTGAGTGACGTGCTGGAGAGACAAGAGATACCAAATACTGAATAGGCAAGATCAGCCCTTGGGAAATAACAGGTCCTGAGCTGAACTAGTGAGGTTACCTGCGGCTGGGTTCCTGATACTGGTGAAGGAGAGATGCAACTTTAATAAAGATTGGGGAATTTCTGCTTTTCTGGATAGGAAACGGTATCTGATGTGGCTTCACGAGGGTTTCTAGTGCATACAGAATACTCAAGGGAACCCCACAATTAGTTTTGTGAACTGATAAATAAGGCTACAGGGTGACACAGTCCTACCCTGCAGATACACCACATTCCCTTCTTTTTATTTCAGCCTGTTTCGCAGTACCTGCAATTCTGTACACCACAGTAACAAAAATCCTTCCACAGCTTTTGCTGAATCATGTATTTTTATATTAAACACTGTACAGCATGCCAAAAAAAGAGAAATGGAATTAACTGAAGTACTATAAAAATAGTAAGAAACTCCATAAGCTTTCAACTGTTCTTTGTGGCCAAAGATAATGAAAACAGTAAGTTTTCTTACCCAGTTGATGTACAGAATCTACTGTTACAGTCAATTAGACTATCAAACTAGAACAAAGCACATAAGCATATGCTACAAGCAGAAAATCCGATGCATATAGCAGGGCTGCCTAAATACCTTTACAGGACTTCTTTGGCACTAAATTTACTACCTGTAATGAAACTCTTACATAATCTCAGGGTGAGAAATAATTTTGACATAAGAAACAGATAAGGTAAGGAGAACAAGTGTCTTAATGTCACTTTCTCAGAAAACTGGGAGAACTTAAAACCAGTACCATTAGAGACTACGCAATTGAGACAAAATGAATTCAGATTTCACGTGTTTTTGGACCAAAATACCTCCTGTTCACCTAAGCATTCTGTTATCGCACTGAATGGGATGCCAAAAGGAATGCAATTTCAGACTCTTGTCAGCAGAAATTCAAAATCCAGGTAAACACAGCAGCTAGGAAATTTACTAGCAGTAGCACTTCTTATATAGTCCCTTTCCTTCAGCTCATAATAACCTCCTATCACCCTAAAACTTGCAAACACAAGTTAAAACACTTCACTGTCCTATGAAGAGTAAACCTACTGACTTGGATGGGACTGTTCACAGTAACAGCATGGACATCAGTGCTCCTAACTTGCAAAAATCAAGGACACGTCAGTCATTCATACAGTTGATAATGAACATAGACACTTAAATGATATAACACAATAAAACAACCAACAGTAAAACCCATGATAAAAAAAAATCTCTTCTGTGGAGGGAAAAAGGGATCAAATGGTACCACTTGCCAATATCTACAATAATTGCTCTATTTTTTCAAGTTTTTCCACAGGGAAAAGAACAACAGCCTAAACCCAGACAAGCCTGACCTACCCCAGGCCCATTCTCCCACACAGCACCAGCAACTTCCCACCCTCACTTCTCCGGAGCTTCGTAGGATCAGGTGTGTGCACAGCCACAAGCTGAACCAGATCTGGGAAATGACCTGGCACAGTCCACGAGAAAGCGAGAGCACGCTCTTCCCCACAGTTACTACTCAACTGGGTTATTTCCCCACAGCAGGACACACCGCAGTGGTGCCAAAATAACCTCACAGACAGGGTAGAGGAGAAGCACCTCTTTAGAGACCAAGATACAAACCGAGCCACAGAGGACATGCCACCACTTGGGTCACTCAAAGTTACTGTTCTGCAAACACCAGTAATTGTTTAAGGGTGAAAGCCATCCCTTACTGAAGGTGTGCCTAAAACAGTGGACTTGCCACAAATTGCACGGTCACAGAAAAATGCAGCCCATTGATGAAGCTCCACGTGAGAAAGCCCCTTAGCTAAAGGGAAGCTTCCTTTCCGCAGTCAATGGGATGTCACTGCATACACACTGATTCATGCATACTGAGCTAAGAGTGTGCGTAAATGTTTGCAGGATCAGTATCAAATAACCACATTCCTCTTCAAAAGCTCTCTATATAATCTGCAGGAAGATTCAGACCAATTATATATTTCATGACTAATTATTCTAATTAAACTGACTGGTAGCACATTAGTGATTCAGACAGAAAACAAAATATTCAGACTTTACATTCTCCTCCTCCATGCTCCAGTGAAATCTCTAACGTATCTTATGATGTTTCATTTCTCTCAACCCAAAGGCAAAAACACACTGAGCTTTTCCACAAATAAATTATATCAGCTTCCTCCAGCCTCTTCTAAGAAATCCACCCAGTACAGGGAGATGCTGATGCTGTTTAATGTCATCCTCACTGTTTCACAGTTCCAGTTTATAAAGTGTTTCTATATTGGCGTACGCTTCCCCACACCATCTCCGAGCACCACCGCAAGTAGTTGCAAACTGTTACCCTGAGCTGCCTGTTGGCAGCTTCTCGTTGTATTGCAGCTATTGTATTACACAGGTTCTTGCTGGTGGTTCACATCCCAGTGAATTTCCAGTGACTTATTGACTCACCACTATAGCCCCAGCTGCTTGCAATCCCATCTGTGTATGTCTGCAAGGGGTTGACTGATCTATGGAGAACAGGAACAAGAATCCCTGTATTTAGGACAGCTACTACCTCTTGCAGAGAATTGATGTCCCCACGTTTTTGTACTTTTGAAAACAAAGCTGAGGAAGGAAATGACTGCCTTGTGTCACTTTGTATAAGTAAAGCATCATTATATCCTGTATTTGCATAGGGCATTCCAAAACCATCCAGAAAGTTTTCATGAAAGCGAAGGCGTACAGTTCAAAGCCAAGTGCTCAGGGTACTAATTTCCAGAACAGAGATTACCTGTGCAGCCACAGGTTTCTCTTTTTGCCTGTGAATAATGATAAGCCTCATTTACATGATGATCCCCTCTTTCCCTGCACTTCATCCCCACAGGTCTGCTGTCTCATGCAGGGCACAGGGCAGACCATACTCCCAAATGGAGTATTGAATATAACTAAAGGATTGTTTCTTCCCCCTTTTACCCTGGACAAATCAATACACATAATTTATTGCAGTGTTTATGAACGTTTTACTGATGGAAACACTTCTTCAAATAGTGAACTGATATGGTACAATTGACTACTTTTAGACACCTGTATTTTCTTTTGAAACTTTTAAATGTTTTCCTTTTGACCTAAGGAACAACTTCTATGCATAAGCAAAAGAGAAGAAATCCATGAAATAAAATGTTTGATAAATCAAAAGAGCCTAGATTCATTTCTTTGTCTGGGTGATATTCCTAAGATGGCTTGCCTTGTAAGACCAAGAGAAGATCATGATCTGCAGCTGAATGGGATTGGAAATTGGAAGTACTTCAAAATCTGAAGAGCTCAGCACCGCGCTGTTCAAATCAATTCCTCACCAAGTACTCAAATAAAATAAAAAAAAAAGAAGAATTTAAATTACCCTACAAGGTGCTTGCCCAGAGTTCCAATTGCTTCTAAAATAAGATCCAGGTGCTCTTAAAATTCTAAAGCAGCCTTTTAATTTTAAATTGCTCTTCACTGCATGTGCCATGAATGCTGATCTTTAAAAAGCATGCCTAAATCAAAACACTCCATACTGCAAAATAATTGTTTTTTAAAAAAAAAAAAAAAAGCTGCAACAAGATAGCCCTGGCCCATTTAAGTGACAAGCCATGTTTAATATTTTCTCTAAGCAAAAGATAAAAAAAAAAAAAATCCATATACGTTTTGCTTTCTTTTCTCCATACTCCAAATAAAAACTTTCACTCCATGGTAACCTACTACTTCACCTCAGCTATATCAGACTTATTACTACTCAGAGACCTATCATTATGATTATTTATATTGTGATAGCACCTAGAGACCTAGATAAGGATCTTACTATCCTTTGCAAATAAAGGAGAAGAGATATTTCCTGACCCTAAGAGCTTACATCTAAGTAGTTTATAAACACAAACAACAGTGCTGCAAGCAATTGGGAAAAAAAAGTCACCAGAGCAAAAGGAATACTTTAGGTCTGAGTTTGCATACATATATTTTTAGAATAAAACCGTAATTTGTGCGATTGGATATAAGGTCTTTGCCCTGTTGGGGTTTAAAAGATCACCTTTAGCAGTGATGGTGATCCATTGCACCTATACCTACTGGAATCTGCCACATGAAACATCACTCTGCAGACACACCATGACCAAACACTTTCATGCAGAGATATTGCAACTGCTGCAAAAAGGCAAGAGTATTCCATACAAAGAGTATCCATCCTGGTATAAACCTCAGTGAAGTATGATCCCACCGGAACTATGCACCAAGATTTGGGTCCCGTAAGCTTATTTGAACTGAGAAGAAAAATGGGTTAGAAGTCAGGTAGCTTTGATGCAACTATTTTAAAAAATTCATAAAGAAATCAAATGACCAAAGTTTTTACTTCCTCACAGCCATAGATGTCCTTTAGACAAATCTCAGATCCAAAAGCCTATTCTCTAGGCTTCTCTTGGGACCACCCACCACTGCTCTTGAGGTTGTATTAAAGTTTCCATGCTTACTGCTTTTTAGATGCAATCTCATTTTGATTCTACAGTAGCATCTCTTCCATCTTATCTTGCCTTCCTCTTTCTCCCATTCACACATACATACTATCCCCAAATATAACTAGCTTGAGCCCTTCCAGTTGGATCATTCAGGACTTTCAGTAGCTCCCTGTTTGGGCAGAACAAGGTTTCTCAGAGCTGCCGTAAAAGAATGCTCATCACAAAGTAAGGTGTAGCCTGGGATTTTGAACACTGGCTGAAGGCAATACAGAGCTGTAAGGAAATCAACAATTGCGTTATGAAAAAGCTCAAACAACTGCTTTTGGAACAAACTAATCAATCATAAACATTTCTCTTCAGAATTATGGGAGACACATCAGCCTTCCTTTGTATTTCATGCAGTAACAACAACCACTGGCACAAAGCTGATTTCTGAATGACAAACACAGTATGTAACTTGGTCAGCAATTTACCAACCGGTTCTGCATACATGTTATACGACTGCCTCTTTTCAGCTTTTCCTCCCCACATCTGTAATGAAAGGAAAAGGAAAAGGCAGGCAGATGGTCAGTAAATTATGTATTCTCACTGCAAAGATCCCCAGGAGTAGCCAAATTATACAACAGTTCACAAGAGACATCGAGATAAAAGTGTGTGCTCTTTAAATAGACTGACCTCCAACTCCAGCTGAAATCAGCAGAAAAAGCAGAGTGATACAATGAAGAGGAGGAAAAAAATAATTAGCCCACACCAGCTGTGCTCCAGTTAAATGGATAAGAGCACATGGCTGCTTTGAAAGAGGATATACAGATGGAAACAGGCATACTATGACAATGTAAACTCTGTGAACTCTATCATTGTGCCAGAATCTTATTTAAAAATATTCCCAACTAATACAATTAAATGTATTCAAAAAATATGGACTTCCTTGGTTTCAAAGTTTATTAAAGATGCATGTATTCCTTGGGGTTCTTAGTATTAGCCTTCCAAAAAGAACACAAACTATTGATGCTCAGCTTAGCAGAGAATACGTACAGCTCTTCTACATTATAAGAAAAACTTCAGGCTTTTGAATCGTTCCTTGAAGTGTAATAATGATCCGTTTCATTCTTTAACTCCAAACTATGTGAATCGGAAAGATTTCCATCATAAAAGAAAAGATCAGAGACAAAAATATTATCTAGTTGAAAGAGCTACACTAAGTGTGTTATCTTCCATTACAACTGCGACTTGCAACCACCTTCTTTCCCACAGAAAGCAGGGGCACCTGAAGGTCAAGGACATGGCCACTTTAAATCATGACAACATTAGATCAATCCTGAAAAGCAAGGTCTACAGAAAAAAATAAAAAACCAAGCATGCAAGCCCTGCAAGCACTTTATTTTTGGTGCCAATACTGCCGTTTGATGTTGAGCAGCAAATCCACAACCAACCAAAATCTGGGCAAAAATCTCTGGAAGTTAAAAACCAGCATCACATGTAAGTTGAATTAAAAAATAATGTGTTTGTGAGGAATTGGAGCCGCATGTAGAATTTTAACTTTTGTTAAGTATAAGTGTCACTCTCTACCACAGGATTAGTTATGATCAACAGTTTCCAATATTATTAGAGAATCTCAATACATTCCCAGTGAAAAATATAGGTTATATATACACAAAAAAAGGAAAATTTGGCTGTAACATTTTGGACATGACTTCATCATGGAGCTATTAGGCTAAACATGGGACAACATCAAGTAAGTTCCATGACCCTAAGGAAGGAAGAAGGGCCACTCCTTACAAAATACATTAATAGCTTCTTTATTTAGAGAAAGAATAAGATTAATGCAAAGATGGTCAAGGAACCACTTTGGGATTTATATTAAACAATCAAGGAAGTAAGCAGGCAAGCACAGAGCCTTGAACAAAATTAAGCATGCACTGGGCTGTAAACAGGCTACTGAAACATTGGATGATAACTGACAACACAAAGACAATAACTTCAAATAGAGAAACAAAGGCATAGGAATTTATATTGTATATTCCTGTGCAGAATAGGAAAGACACACTCATGGCAGCTGGCATGCCCAATATAAGCTGGAGGAGTGCAAATACGGTTTCAAAACAGCAAATGTCACTATCAGTAAAAACAGTTCCTGCAGCCGTGTGGAATCCAAAGGGCAGCCAGGGGGGTAACACTATTGAAACTAGTCCAGCTCACGTGGCAGTGACACAGCAAAAGCTTTTAAGATTACATAAGTAACAAGGCTACAGCAGACTAATCAGTCCTCAAACAGCATTTAAAGTTAAATACAACAAGGTACAGCGATCATCATAATGTTTCCCTGAAGAAGCATATAGAAGTGATGTAGTGCACTTGGTTCTACACAGGCAGCTGCTTCTACACCAACGGCATGCATGAGCTGGCTGAAGCAATAGTAAGGCAATGAGTTTTTCCAAACATTTAAAAAAACAAAAGTCTCAAACCTCATATTTTCCCCCCGATTAAGTATATAATGACAAATTTGGATTACCACAATGGATAGTTTTCTCCTTCAAAAACAAAATGTCCTGGGTTGATGGTGTGGAGTAAAAACTGAGCATCTCACAAAATGATGAGATTTACCTCAGATAGTTGCAGTTAATATTTTATGATGAATTTCAACCTGAATTATAAAGAAACTGGCTGAACAATACACTGTAAGCCTTTGAACATAGAAATTATTGATAGGGAACTACAGCAATGATTCCAGTTCCAATGACTTACATGCTTCTCTAGAGGAGACTGTTCAAAACAAGAATTGGCTTATCACATATTGTTATTTTGCTCTCTTCAAGTGTGACATTTTGAATAAAAGGCAAGTAAACTTGTCAAGCCAGATCACCTAAGCAACCTACACCCAAATAGTACAGACTTTGTATAGACTGCCCGTAGTGCCCTGAAATTTTCTTAGCAAGTAAGCGCCTTTGTGGAGCCAGGATTGGTAAAAGCATTTTGCTTTGCTGTCAGCAGCAGCAGTGCAGCGGTGGTAGCAGCCACTCCAAGCCCGCTGCCAGGAACAGGGGATTTTTGCAGCCTTGTTGCTTTACTCCTCTGAAGTAGTCTCTTACTAGCTTACATGTGCTACTATCTGGGATCTTCTTTTGGGGAACACAAAGGGTAGTAAAAGAAACAAAAGCAGAAATCATGATTCTGATGTTTTACTTAGACATAATCTTAGTTTCCAAACAGAAAGTGTGAAACACCTAAAGCAAAGCTGCAACAAAAGCACAAGAACACCATTTCAGGCAGTGAGGTGGTCTGCAAGCTGTGAGCTGATGGGCAAAAAGCCCCTTTTTTGACAAGTAAGATTCAAGAGAGACAGAAACCTACTTTTCATGAAGCAGTCACTACTTTTTAAAATGGAAATCAGGATGGGAGGGAGTAATTCTAAATTCTAGAAATACACCCTGGCTTAGTAGTATGCTTTGTGTATGCTCTGAGCACTCACCAGCAACACATACAAGATGAATACCACAAACTATACAAGAAATCTCAATGCAGAGTTATGCAGATAATTGATGCAACGTGGCTCTGCTTGGATTTCATGTTTTTAATATGCAAAATTTTAAAGTTTTCAAGAGGAGAAAGAACAAAAAAGTCAATCCATTCAATTTTTTTTAAAAATGAAATCAGGCAAAGACTGAAAATACCTGTTAACAGATAAGGTCAGCACATCTATATGGAAATGTAGTTTGGACACTTCAATTCTCAGTTAGATTTCATGGAGTCTATATTCTGGCCTGATTACAACATAACTAATGCAATATATTTTTAAGCTACTACCAAACATGAGGGAAGATGAAAAACAACAGTTCCAGTGAAATTGCTTTTACTTTCCTTTGCATAAACTTAAACTCCATCTATTCATACCAACAGCATGTTCTCTTGTTATGCACTGGTTTTAAACCAAACCAGCTTAATGAATTTGGTATCCCTGGTCAATCAGTATTTGAATAGAAAGCTTTTCAAAGGACATTCGCAGTAATTCAGACTGTTTTTCTAAATCAGTTATTCTCAGAGTTCAATAACTGCTCTTTCACTTCAGGAAACAATTCATATTAGGCCCTAAAACCCCTGCCAGTAAAAGCAGAAGAGGTTCAAGTTGCTAACAATCTCTCAGTCCTGTTCTGATGCTATAGGTTAAGAATTGGTGTACCGAATCAATCAAGTGAATTATCTACTTAGAAACCAGCTCCAAAGATTCCTGTTTACTGTAGGTTTATCACAATCTGTTGGACTACTAAAGTCAAGTCAGGCTTAAAATCTGTCCTGGAGATGTGTGAAGTTTGTGTATCTGTAATAAATAGCTCATGAGAGGCAGGCATATCACTGAGCTAATCTGAAATGTGCCTGCCCATGATAAAAGCAGCCTTGGATTCTTCATCTAAGTTTAAAATATTACATATCTGATGGATAGATAATTAAACTGCAGGGAAAGAGGGCAAAAGAATCAAAAATGTATTTTTTTAAATGTTGGGCTGGTGGTGGCAGTATGGCAACTCCTCCCGTGCAGAACTATAGCATTTTTCCTTTTGGTTGATGCCAAAGAACACTCAACGCAGTCAAGATATGCTTAATGCTAAAGGTAGTGATAATGCATCCCCCCACTTCCCAGACTGGGGCTGGATTTCTGCAAAGTTCTCCCTAAAGCTGTTCAGCCACATGAGCTACTGGTATTCTGTGCTACCTCTTCATATCAGGAATCAAAATTTTTGTTGTTGTTGTTTTTAAGTAGCAGTAGCATTTCTCTAATTATTTCTCATATGTGTATTATCAGCTCTTTGGTTTCCTTTACTTGCTGAATGCCTCTGAAAAAGCTCTTCTGAGGATCTATATCTGCAAAAACCTAGTACAGTACTGCAAGAGAAAACATATCCCAGCATTTATTTTACCATCTCTGTTTTAATTCCTGAGTGAAAGGGAGAGACGGAGAGAAAGGAAGCTCTTTCTTAAGCTCATCCTTCATGGCTGTCAATTGTTTTATCTTGACCTGCAAGGGAGCCACAGCTGAAGGTTTCCCACCACCTGTACATTCTCAGTCCACGTTACCTTGTCTCTGCCCCACAGGGACACATGAAAACAAAGATAACTCTCCCCTTTAAGCACCTCTACATGATGAGGCTGTAATTCTGCTTAAAGGCTGTCCTTACATACTTGTGCACAGAAAAGCTTAAGTGTCCTTTTTTGTGCAATCAGGGATTACTGCTACAGATTTTAGAAAAAGCCTGATTTCTTTCTGCAGTAGAAGAAAATAATCACTCTCAGCTAGCCATAGAAAGGAGCGTATTTGCAAGCCCTCAGATCTATTCCTGACCCTCTGGATAATATGAAGAGTACTACTAATAAACACCATACACCAATACTCAGTCTTACAAGTGTGACAGACAACTTCATATCTATTCTATAAACATATAAATTGTGACAGATTACTAAGCCAGTTATCTGGTGTTAACAAAGCAGTGGGAGCACTGTAAAGCCTTCCTTTTCCTGGTATCTTCCTTAGATAATTTTGAAAACATTTTGAATGGTCTCATTTTTTTCTTTTTTTTTTTTTTTTTACTCTACTTATACAACAAAACTACAAGGATTGACCTGGTTTAAAAAGTAAACGCTGGAAAACTCTTGTTTTATTAATGTGACTGAGAACACTGTTTAAGAGTCACAGCTTTCATGGAAAGTTATCCTGAGAAAAAGTTGTGAAAAGTTAGTGAAGCATGAATTGAGAACCATCAAATAGACAGCATGGCTAAAGGCAGTATGTGCAAGCATGTCTTTGGATCATTAGAAATACTGATGAAAGTGCAATAATAACAGAGAAATATTCACAACTGGGGAGAAAGGGAGGAAGTAATTCAAGTGCCCTCTTTCTGAGGAAAAAAAAGCTTTTATTAATAAAAGTCATATTTTGTCATCCATAGTATTTTGACCAAATGTGATAAATACAAGAATAAATGAGAACTCCCAGTTGTTTCTTGATATTTCATGCCTGCAATCAAGTCACTCAACAGTTAAGATGAAGGCAAAATTTTCAGGCAACTTAAAACCAACCATTCAAGACATTTCTACCAGCAACAATACACAAACGTTTGCAAAGGCACAGAGGAACCTGACAGCTGAGCACCCAGCTCAGTCCCCTCCTTCACAGGTACAAATGTGAAGACATGTGCGTAGTGCTGCTTGCAAAAACACTGACGCACACTAACTGAATATGGCCGCTGGAGTATGGTCATACAGAAATTGTTCACAAGAAACAGAGTTCTTCAATCATTTCCATAATCCCTGATCCACTGGACACTGAAATAGTATGTAAACACGTACAGATTTTCATTTAAGCTAGTACAGTATTAAACTGATTTTTAAGCAGGCAACTATTTCCTAACATGGAAAAAATGACTATGTGATCCCTCAAGTCTTTTGATTCTTTTCTCATTTCCATGGCTCTCCCAGAGGCAGATGGCTCCTGGAAATTGGTCCCCAGCAGATCTTCCTAGTAGAGTATGCTCCAGGCCACAGGATCAGGGAGAGACCATGTAGCTTTTACCACCTGTCTATATAAGTGCTCCCTCCTGACTTTCCAGGAGTAAGCTTGTTTCTATTCATTTATGTAAACTAGAGAAAAAACTCAGCACTCTGCCATGATATGAAGACAGGGGACCTGAAGAGATTTAGTTGAACAGATACAGCCAGCAGCCAGCCTCCTGCTGCTGCTGTGGCAGGGGATCCCTCAGCTCTGGTAGAAAGGAAGCAGCCAGCCCAAACATGACCACTCTCAGTAAGAATACAGACTTCTACAATGCAAGTTTTCTTTCTCTCCCTTGCGCATGCATTACATTTCACAAACTGCACTACAAAGGCAGCAATTGCTGTTTGAGCTAGTGGAACATTATGATAGTTCATATATATTGACTCAAAGTGACAGTATTTGACTTCAGTTGAGACAACCTGTCTGATTCAAATGAGTTCAAGTTTAAAGACTGGTTGATTTAAAAAGACAGGAAAAAAAGCACTGTGGCCATGTTTAAATGCTGAAACAAGGAGGCTCAAGAGAAAGCAGCAGTGAGGAATGAGATAAAAGCAAAAAAGTTACTATAAAATGGATTTAAAATAAATCATCACTTTTTACTACCTGGGGTGTAAAAAGAAAAATCTCATCAAAACCTAATGATGTTCATGTTTCTGAACTAGGCACAGGAGGAAAAAATTCCCAGTACCAGCTTCTAATCAAATATTTGCCAACACAAAAGATTTACAGCCTTTAGTTTTCATACTTATGACTTTGCATAAGAAGTTGGAAAAGACTTGGGAGAGGAGGAGAGTTGTCTTTCTTTTTAAAAAGGAGGGTAATATAAAATGCAGTTCCAGGTTTTGAGTTTATGCATATATGTTTGTAAAAATGTACTCAGTGCACTAGGAGTTGAATAGAATATTATGAAAGCTGTTCTGTAGGATATGCAAGAAAACTTCACAGTAGATTCTCTCCTGCCTTGATTATAATGGAATGGTCTTTCAAAGAGCAGGTACTTTTTAAATACATGTGTAAGGCTAAGAATTTACAAGGAAAGATACCAACTCTGTTTTTCTCAGAAGACAGCTGGTGATTTGCTGTCAGCATCAGGGCTCTCCTCTGCTTAAACTGTTGTAGAACAGGACCATGTCCATGTGGATAACTTTTCTTTTTCCTGAAAGAGTAAATGACAGGAGCTATTCAACAAGCAAACCCTTGGAACAGAGGATGCCTCCAAAATATTAAGGCTTGGAAAGTAAAATATCCAATTAGATGAATTCAGGCTGAGAATGGACTGAGATAAAATATTCAATTAGCCTGCAGCCGGACCCCACAGACTTCTAGTAGTGTTTGAAAAAGATGAGCCGTCTGTCATTCACACCATACAGAAAGGCTTCAGGGAAATTTACCAGCAGCAGAAAGCAGAAGCTAAAAGCAAATCTTGGCAGCGACAGAGGTTGCCAAGTAGTCTTGAGCAACAAAGCAGTCATTAGCATCAACATACACTTAACAAAAAAGGAGAAAGAAAAGTACAATATTGAATTATGAGGATACAATAGGTTATAAAGGCATATATGTTTACATATATGTTACACACAGGCACATTGCTGTGGTGTAAATAAAATCACAGCTTTCTGTTTGACGAATTAGAACAAGAAGGGCCTAATGGCACCTGAAAAAACTCTTAAGCATCATCTTCTAGGAATACTCTTGGGAAATGAATGCAGCAGGACTGCTCCCATTTCTTTTTAGGTCCAAAGGTCAGTAATCAACACGTGCGGTAACAGATCATCACCTGCAAGATGTGCAGGGCACAGAGATCTGTGCACAAGACTAAGTGGTCTAAAGACCTGAAAGATACGGGCAGTAGGGGCCAATCAACTAGATTGCCAGCTCCAAGTTAGGAATGGTAGGACCTTGGCCACATGGTGGCTTAATTAAAAAGAATCTCATTGCCTTTCTTTTCTGATTAAGGTCTTGATCATTTCAATTAAAGACTCAATTCTTCCCCATTGGCTTTCAACAACCAAGATTTGCATGAATCCAAAGGTATTTACAATAAATCTAGTAATTCTTTAAAGACTTTGTCCTAAGCTTTGGCCAGAGAAAATGCAGGTAGCATTTCCAATTATCAGCTCCGTTCTACATCCAGAAGAGAAGAAACCCCTAATCTGCAAATGAATCAGACATTTCTTCACAATGAGAGGACCTAATTTCAAAATAGCTATTCAGTGAAAGCACCTCCCTGCCACCAAGTTGTGCATAATCTGATACAAAACACCTCATCAGAACTTTGTAACTCCCCGTCTTTGTCAGAAAAATCTTCATAAGATGGTATGTTCATCTTACTCCTACCTCATTAGTTACAATTAATTTTGTACAGGATGTCTGTTCACCAAGTTGAACTCTTAGAGTGAAATCAGAAAAAGAATATCTAGAATCTGCTCTAGCATTGACTAATATTAAAAAAAAAAAATCGCAAAAGCCAAAAAACATCCAATAAACCAGCCCATTGTGAAGCCTTGCAGCTCTTTAAAGCAGAGAATAAATCCCAAATCACTGCTTGAAAATCTCTATGGGAATACAGCAATAGCTTTTGACACTGCATCCCTAAAATGTTCTGAAATAGACGGGGTTCAAACAACCATCCAAACTAATCCATGTTCCTTGATGGGATAGATATGCTTAATCTTCAAAATACAGGACATAATAGTTGCCTTCTTATACAGTCATAGACAAATCATAAGACTAAAATCCTAAATGACACTGAGAAAATGAATAGGGATTTTCACAGTATCCCCTCCAATACAGGAACAAGGGACTTAAAATGAATCCTCAAGTGGTAAGTTCAAAAAATAGAAGTAATATTACTTTATTCAACAGCTATTTAAGCTGCAGAACTCTATGTCCCAGGATATCATGAAAGTTTATTTTTTAAATACAAAGACGTTTAAAATTATTTGAACAAAGTTATGGAAGTTAAATCTACCAACATTTTTTAATTACAAATACACAAACCCTTCTTTAAGAACTCCTTGAGCTGCAGATCGCTGAGGGCTGTCAGAGCAAGCTGGAAAGACACTTTTATATTTTCCTGATCTCACACTTCTTCACTGTCACCAACTAGCAGATGCGAGATGGTGTTAGACAGGCCTTGATTCTGATTCTGTATGGCTGCTGGTGGTGGTAGTTCTTGTTTCTGATCGTTAAACTTTCAGTTCCATCCATATGCTTCCTCTAGTACTCTGTTCATCTACATAAACTGAAAAAGATGTATTTATTTGGGTTTATTTATATATGTATATATTTTTTTTTTCTCTTCACAGTGCTTTTGTAGTTATTTTGGAACAGTTTGGGAGAGTCATGGAACATGTCAACCCACAGACTCCCCTATTTCATGGCTTGTTGGCTTCTGCGGTGGGCTGTAACAGCCACAGATGGATAAGATGAGAGAGACTTTTGGGTATCTATGGAAACAAGTAGCTGAAGTCTGCCTCAAGGTCTTCTCTTCAGATCCTTTCTCCATGCTAGGAAGGGCCAGGGAATCTCCCCCACTCTCCAACATGCAGAGGAGGAAATTGGGAGCTGAGGCAGGAGAGGAGGAGGAGGAAGAAGGATGCTGGAATTAATTCAGAAATAAAGCAAAAGAGAGTGCAAGACTAAGGGAAAAAGCAAATAGAGATGAAAAGCAAGACGGTGTCCTTCCTGTAGCTTAATTCCTAGGTAGCCTGTTTAGTAGGCTCCACCAGTATTCTACACATTAATTAGTTCAACGCATTTCCAAGCTAACTGGTCTCTACTGTCTGTTTGCATGAAGGTCTGTGTGGACGTGCAGGGTTAGTGCTCAAAGCAAAAGAAAAAAAGAAAACTCAGTGTTGTTTTTTTAATCATGCCAAGCTGATCCTTGAAATCAAATGTCATGCTAAGTGACAAGTGAATGCCTTTTATTTTAAAAATGCTGAAATGAAAAGTTGTGGGTTTGCACAACACAGTTTTATCAAGACTCACTGAGTTTCACCAAATTTGTTATCTCAGTCAACATTTTAATGAAAAAACCTATCTCAGTAAACAAACCTATCCAACCAAAAAAATTCACCCAATTCCATCAACATGAATTTTAACAACTGCATGTTGTCTTTGGGTGCTGCTTTATGTGCTCCGCAGTTACTTCAAGTTTAATAAAAACTTAGGAGGAAAAGCAAAAACTCTAGCTGTTCGAATCCACAAGATCGCAGATATTGTACGTCCTGCTGCAGAAAGCTATGAGTACAGCTACAGGAAGCCCTCCCTGGTTTTCAAACACAGCTACTGTCTTCCTAAGCTCCTCTTCTCTTTTCATAGTTACAGACATCACATTCAGTCTGGCTCCATCAGCTATATTACACCTCCTGATCTCATGTAAGTCTCGTATGATCAGACACAGCTCAGCAACTTACCCGACTTTCAAAATAACATGTGGACTTGCCATATGTAGAAAACAACCTGTGAACAGGCACTACTTTCTTAGGAATAAGAAGTTAATGAGAATTCCAGTGCTAGCACATCTCGGCTGAAGACTACAGTGCTCTATACAATTAATATTTATTACACAAGGACATTCACACTGCAGGCAGGTAAAATAATCATTGGAGCAAAGGAGTTTATCATGTACCTTTGCCTGATTCCACTGCCCCACTCAGCCATTCACCATCTGAAGCTTAGTCCAGTAATTAAACTCCATGAATACATTCAAAAAAAAAAAAAAAGGCAGCCATCAAATTATTATCTTAAACAAACAGTTTAAGAAGTACAACATTTGGCCCCCCTGCAAATGTGCCTGCCTAAAACTAAGGCCAGAAGAGCTAAAATTCAGCCCCAGATCAGTAAATTGTCTTTTAGTCCATATGGATAGCATAATCTTAAATTCTGCTATATCACACCCTGTCATCTCAGGCTAAAAATACAAACTTCATATGAGAGAGAGTAAACTGCTGATTTTCCTGGGAGACACAATATATCATTTTAATTCTAGACTGGTGGAGATAGTGCTTTTCAGAGAGCATCAACATACATACACAGAGAAATGTTAGGGGGGAGGTATGTGTGCACCTTTGTGCATATGCACGTGCAGGTTTGTTTGTAGGGAAACATCTACCCAGACAGGAAGAGAAAACCAGCAAGCATATCAAGGCCAGAACTGAGGACAGCACTGAGACTTCTTTGAGTACTTGTCCATGTCCTGCCTGTGTTCCTAACGGTTTCACATCTGAGGAGTAATGTGACCATCTTCAAATGACCCAGGGAACTACAAGCCGGTCAGCCTCACCTCAATTCCTAGGGAAGTGACGGAGCAGTTAATCCTGGAAACCATTTCCAGGCACATTAAGCATGAGAAAATCAGGAGTAGTCAACATGGCTTCAACAAGGAGAAGTCATGCTTGACCAACTTGACAAACTTCTGTGATGAAGTGACTGGCCTGGTAGATGAGGGGAGAGCAGTGGATATTGTCTACCTGGACTTCAGTAAGGCCTTTGACACTGTCTCCCATAAGATCCTCATAGAGGAGGTGTTGATGTATGGGATGGATGAGCAGACAGTGAGGTGGATTGAAAACTGGCTGAATGGCCAGGCCCAGAGGCTGGTCATCAGCAATGCAAAGTCTAGTTGGAGGCCAGTAACTAGCAGTGTACCACAGGGATCAATACTGGGTCCAGTCCTGTTTAACATCTTCACTAATGATCTGGATGATGGGGCAGAGTGTACCCTCAGCAAGTTTCTAGATGACACCAAACTGGGAAGAGCGGCTGATATGCCAGAGGATCATCCCCAGAGGGACCTTGACAGGCTGGAGGAATGAGCTAACAGGAACCTCATGAAGTTCAACAGAGGGAAGTGCAGAGCCCTACCCTTGCAGAGGAATAACCCCATGCATCAGTACATGCTGAGGGTCATGAGCAGCTGGAAAGCAGCTTTGCAGAAAAGAATCTGGGGGTCCCCGTGGACACCAAGTGGAACATGAGCCAGCAATGTGCCCTCATGGCAAAGGCTCGTGGTATCCTTGGCTGCATTAGACAAAGTATTGCCAGAAGATCAAGGGAGGTGATCCTTCCTCTCTACTCAGGACGGGTGAGGCCGCACCTGGAGCACTCAGGGGGGATCTTACCAATGTATATAAATACCTGAAGGAAGGGTGCAAGGAAGACAGAGCCAGGCTTCTTTTCAGTGGTGGTCAGTGCCAGGACCAGAGGCAGTAGGCACCAGCTGGAACATAGGAGGTTCCCTCTGAACATCAGGAAACACTTTACTGTGAGGGTGACCAAGCACTGGCACAGGTTGCCCAGGGAGGTTTGTGGTGTCCTCCTCCTTAGATATATTAAAAAACCATCTGACACAGTTCTGGGCAACTGGCTCTAGGTGTCCCTGCGTGAGCCATTCTATGACTGAAAAAAAAACCCAAAAACAACAAAAAACCAAACCAGAAAAACAGTCACATTTAAAAAAAAAAACCTTTAAAAAAAAATACATATATTCCATTTCCAATCTCTGGAAAAAGCACATACCCACTCTACAACAGCATGGATATTTTCATTTTATATTTATATGTGCGGGTGACATAATTTACACAAACAAACACATATGCACACACAGTACTGCAGAACTGAAAAAAAAAAAATTCTCCTCAGGCTGACATGTTTTATCAAAATCTTCCCAGAGACAAATATGCACAGATTTCTCACTTTCAGGGATTGTCTGCATCTGTAGAGTGAATCCATCACATCCTAGCATCTCTAATAGTATGCATAATGCAATCCCATCAACTTAAGTCCACCAGCTTCAGCTGCATCTGGCCCACTAGAGGCTGTGCAGTCATTCCTCAGTACCTTCCATACATTTTAAAAGCACCTACTTGCAAGAGCACAACCATATACAGACCACAACCTGTATTTCAGACACTTTCAACCCAGCTGCTCCCGGTTTATAAATCCTCCACACAACGAGAATAGGTGATCAGTATGCACGTTTCAGTAATACCTTTGCTTTTTCAGTAATAATTTTGCTACAGTCTGTTTGGAGACATCCAGCCTCTAGGGGGTTTAAGGTATCTGGAAATTCAAGACAAGTTTGTGAAGTCACTAAATCCATAGATGCAAAACTCTTAAGTTCCACTCCTCTTTCGGTTGACATTTAGTGATTTCCATGTTGAATATACTCACTTCACAGGTAACTAGATTTTTTAAAAATTATTACTCTGTCTGCTGTCTCAGGTCTTGCTGGATCATTGACTGTCATCAGCAAAAGCTTCTTCCAGCCAATTATGTCTTCAGCTATACCTGAGTGATGCTGCTCAGTTTAACTCAGCAATTGGAACTTAATTAAAAATTCTGCTGAGAATGTGTGGGCCAGAATAGGAAAACGCTCAGCATGTCAGAACTGTATTAGCTCTGCAGCACCGATAGGAACATGAACTAATAAAAACATTTTGTTCATACTAAAATGAGTACCCTGGACTTTCATTAGACAGTAGGAACAACTGACGTAAAATGAGAATCGTATCAGTGAGCCGATCTGTTCTGCAAGAATTACTCTATCCAGACAATCACTTTCCAAATTAAAAACCACATCAAATAAAGGGAATCTCCATTACAACATAAGAATATATAATTCAGAGCTACTTATTCTGCTTATAACTGACCACAGACAAACTGTGTGAAATGCACTCAAAGTTATTCAGAGAACTGAAATGGCCCAAAAGATTGCAGTCTGTTCTTTCCAAACGGGCGTTTTGACCCTTAATCTATTGCTTGGCTAAATTTCTACTATTTGAGTGATTACACGCAGTGCAGCTAAATGCTCCTTTCTACGCAGCTAGCTAGAATTACCCTTTTTTTGGCTAACTATTATATCACCTTAAATTTCAATTACAAGAAGATGCTGATTTTGTAGCGTGTATCATGAGAGTTTTATTTCTACTTACAGTGTGGTTTTCTACCAGGGACCTATCTAATGGTTCCACAGCAGCTAAATAAGAAAAGAGGAAGACTACTGCCAAAAAACCTGAAGTTTGCTATGCTGGTGCTGACCCTGCACTAGAAAAATTTCTGAGGTCCATAGGTCAAAACCACACAATTGGAATAACTGGAAGAAAACCCCCAAAGCCTGACTGACTTGGCTGAAAATGCTAAATTAAAAACCTCATCAATTTAGGATTTTGCTTTCTGTGTATGCTCACAGCTATTATTATTTTTATCTTTTGACAGATAACACAATCTTATTCTGAATGCTGAAGCTGTTGAAAAGAGAGAGATGAATACTCACTCAGAATAAGAACTGGATTTAATACATTCCTAATTTTCTCATGCATACTTTCCATTAAGACTCACACCCTTAGCTTGATTAACCACAAAGACTCAAGTGTAATTTTAAAGTAAAATAACTAACGAGATTTCGTTAAAAATACTATATTCCATTCTAATGTTCTTTATTTTCAATTTGCATGTGTCTAAGACATCCTGTTTTCATTTATCAGTCAAATGGTTTCTAAGACTAGGTAAAATAACCCAAAGTGGGATTTTAATCAAACATGCAATCTGCAATACAAAGCAAATTGACAGGGCAAATGCATTAGTTTAAGTTACTAACTTCAACTGTGAATCCAACTGTAATGCTCAAAATTTGCAAATCAAACTACTCTGTCACCAAATTGCTTGCCAACTAGTAACAAATACTCCTCTCTCCCACAGCATTTTTCTTCTTTAGATTGGAAAGCATGATGGTCACTATTATTATCTCTGCTATTATATAGCTTTTATGAAACAAGAGGGCCTAAAGGGAAAAGCTGTATGATGCTTCATTCTTTAATCATCTTCATTTTTAATCTAGACTCCAAAGAGAAGTTCAAAGTATCATTAAGAGCCTGATTCAAAGTGTGTTAGTGTTAACGGAAAAATCTCCCTTCACTCTTACAAGATTATACAACAGCCTTCAAATTGCTTCTTCTCTTTATTGTTCTTGCTATTTGAATTTTGCCTCAGTTTCTCTATGCCATCATAAAACATCAGAAGAATCAGTTTTATTTTGTTAAACACTCACCTCAAACCACTGGCCATGCGACTGCATTTTAAGGATGACACAAGGATCTGGTTTTGAGAGGGCATCCCTATCTGATATGCCTTTGCATGCAACTCGCAGCTCCACTTTAGTCAGGCATGGGCTGTTAAAAATTCCCAGGGTATTGGCTGCTGATTCATAGATGTTGCTCATTTTCTTCATTCCTTTTTCTGAAAGAAAGAAAAGGTGCATTAAGAACAATGCATGCACAGTACGGTCCTTCCTTCCATGCAGAAGCCAACGCAATGTTCTGCTAGCCAATGGGACCCTGTAACTGTGAACAAGAGCCAGAGCAAGAAGGGAAAAAATAAAATCAAAGGAAGAAAGAAATACATCATCTTTTATGTTCAGAAATAAGTCAACTTCAGCATGAAACTTTCCACCATGCCCCTGAACTCTGGGGGTGAACTATGATCTCGACTTCCAGCTCTGTTCCTACTTAGAGAGCTACGTTTCCACAGGCCAAAGGAGAGACAGGATGGTAATTCTGAATTTCTCCTGATGAATACCTTATTCCAGTAACAAGCATAAATTAAATTTGTTCAGCACTCCTTCAATCTGCTTTTACTTCTCCATACTCCATTTAAAAAGTATGCACTTCATGTTAGAGAAACTTTTTATCTAAATGCCACAGAAGGCCCTTTTCATATCAACCTTAAATTCCAAAACACATTTCACTCTCTATTTCCACACTTACTACAGAAGATTACCTCCTCCCATTCCTGAGCAAGTAGTCAGGATTGATGGTCTAAGCAGAAGGGCAGGATACTTATGCTAGCAAATCTTGTTGTTATACAGTGTCTGCTCTTTTGGGTCAGGAATCAGAGTTACATGAACACAGACAGCTGGAATAGTGGGAACTTCTGGCCCTTACTTCATTACAAACACCACCAATCTTGCAACTCAAGCCTTTGCTCTCAACAAAAGCAACCAAAAAACCATTTTTAACACAGCACTTAGCAAAAATCACTATATGATCAGTTTTGCCTCAATAAAGAATACGGGAACACTTTAATTTGCTCACTTGTTCTGAGCTTCGCAGTCTGACCCCTAAAAATTTGTCTCCTAGTACAAGGATTAGTGCCTTCATTCCCCCTTACCCCATCCAATAAGAGCTGCAAAAAATTAATTTCACACTTTTAGAGGGCATATTTATCTTACCAGACTATCAACAGATTTTTTGTGGTCTATTTCAAATGTCTTCACTGTCTCTTTCACAACAGCCCATTCTCAGGGGTTAATGATTTTTGAGAACTGTTTTGATAAAAGTTAAATTTTGGCAATTTGGAAAGTGAAGTTTTCTTTCCCCAACTTGGAGAAGTTAAAAATAAAAACAAACACCACAAAACCACACCTTCAGAATATCTAGTTTCCCTATGAATTATAAAGGCAAAAATAGAAAGGTATTTCTAAATTCGGAGTAAGAAGATTTGGCAATGCGGTGTGGATCTCTAATACATACAGAGAAACTTCAGGAATGTAAGTCTGAATGATGAGGCAGATGATCTGCTCTCCTTGCAGATGAGAGAAAAGCTCGTTAACAATTTACAGTTCTTCAAATCTATTCAAATCTAAGCAGCAACTTACTATATAACCATCGGTTTGCTGTGAAAACCCCAGCCTGTTGGGTTTGATAGGTTTGTAAGTGAAGCGGGTGTGGATGGACTCCAACCACTCTCTTAGCTCAGGCTATGCACGCATACTTCCTTATGGTAAAACAGGCTTCTTGAAATGTGAGCCACACCACAATCATAGTGCCCGACATCCTAAGATCAAAACAGCCTCCTTCAGCCCTTCCCAGTTACCTGTAAATGCTGTCACCTGAACTATGTTCCCTTGAATTTACTGCTAGGAAAGAAACATGACCAGGAAAAAAAGCAAAACTAAATCAAATATGGAAAGGTAATTAGACTATGTTATAAAGCCCAAAGAGCATTCTCAACTTCTACACAGTGTATTCCTACACACTAGTTTAGTTTCTCATACAGTTTTATCTAAGACTCCTGACACTGCAAATAGACCAGCACCTCTCAAATCTCAAAATCTTTTACAGGGTGGAGAACAACATTTTGTGCCAGGTCAATTCGCATCAGCGATGGCAAGATCCGAGTCCTAGCCTGAAAGCAACAGCAAGCAGGGGGAACTGGGCTCTAGACTAATCAGAACTACTCTGACAAAATCATAATTTGAGAAGCAATGATCCACATGCAAGACGGACCTGACATCGGATACCTCAACTAAGCATGACAACAAGTGTCTGGAAAAAGTGGTTCCAAAAGTGATGATTCAAAACAATGTTTGGGAGACTGGTTTTCTTCTTTTTGTTGTTTTGGGGTTTTTTTGTTTTTTTTTTTCCCAAAAAGAGAACAGATTAAGGTGGTGGTAACTTTGACAAAGCCACTGAAGCCTACTATTTAGCTAAAAATTAGAGAAAATTATGTGTATTTATATGTATTTTGCTAGCAATCGTCACAAGTCTGTTTTTTCATTCTATTTCTAATATATCCTTGATATACGATGTCAGGTACCTAAGTTTCCATCAACTGGGGTTACAAAAAGACTGTTAGAAACTGAGGTGGGGGGAGGGACTGTTGTCTAGTTATTCATCATTTTATAATCCCATCTCCTTCAGAAAACTGCTCAACAAGCTCATCCCACACATTTACAAGACATTTTTACATGTTGCCCTTTCCAAATTGAAATCCATTTGAAAATTGGGTTAATTCTGTCTCATGCACATCTTATATCATTAATGAAATGTCATCCTTTGTGCAGAAATAGATTGGTGATTTAATTAAACCGGATGATTTCAACACTAAAGAGAAGGGGGAAAAGTAGCAGAGTGAGGGGGAGAGATGTATTTTTCTTCCTCCCACAATAATTATACACTAGTTTTTTAGAACAGCGGGTAAGTATAAAATTATATTTCTTTTTATCACTACAACTATTACTTCAGCTTTTACAAGTTCTAAATTTATCAATGGAAAAGATCAAGCCACAGTCTTATTCTTTTGTCCCATTATATTCTTCTTTTAATATAATCACCAGCTTGGGCTGTTTTACTGATGTCATGTTACCAGGAAGCTGGGGGCCTGGAAAATAGATTTTGAGCCTACTGAAAGTGGCTAAAAAAAGTATTATATTACGTAAACATAGACAAGTTTGATTGCGTAAGAAGTTTTTTGTCAATTAACTATGTACATTGTTGATAGAGGAATAAATTGTTCATTTTTCTTTGCTACAAACTCTTCCTTTTTCACTTCATTAGAACCTCATTATTCCTTCAATGTCCATGTGGCTTTAATACTCACTAAGAGCTATATCTGTGAGAGGAAAGCAACAGCATAGATATGAAAGTAAGTGAACTAAGTGATAAGTCACATACTACAGAAGCTTCCAGTTCATTGCTGCATACATTCTCTTTCATTTCCTCTGGAAAAGAGGAAAACAGTGTATCATTACATGCTTCCCACACAAACTCATTAGCCAGTGCTAGACTGCACAGAACAAGGAGGCAAGACCAGGCCTTCACCACCTCTCCATGGTGAAACAGCAAGGAAGAAGACAGTACCAACTGGAAAAAAACTTAAAGTACACTGTGCTGAAATTGAAACATATACTATGTTAAACAACAACAACAAAAAAAACCCAGAGTGAAAGACCTCGATAGCACCATGTACTCTATGGAATACAAAGAAAAAGTGAGGACCTTGGAAGAGTTGCACTCCAAGAAATATTCTACATCTAGAAAATAATGTGGTCTGACATTTTTAAGAGATTCATGGCTCAGAAGGATCTTATTGATGTGTATAAATTCCTGATGAGGGGGAACAAAGAACATGAAGCCAAATTCTTCTCAGCAGTGCCCAGTGACAGGACAAGAGGCAATCGGCACAAACTTTCAGTTACAGAAAATTCTGATCAAAGAAATGATTTTTACTGTAAGGTTGGCTGAACACCGGAACAAGCTGCTCAGCTTGTGGAGTCTCCATCCTTGGAGATACACAAAACTTGTCTGGACATGGCCCTGAGCAACCTGCTTTGAGCAGGGGTTTAGAACAGATTATCTGCAGAGGTCCTTTCCAACCTCTACTACTTTGTGAGTAAGTAGGACACAATCAAATTGTAAACCTTTTAGGGTAGAGATTGCCTCTGTGATCTGTTGTTTTTCCTGTGCTTAGCACAGGTGGGTACTGAGCTATGATTTGGGCCCCTTGGCTCCAAAACCATACAGAAAATCAAAAGACAGACATGATCCCACCACTTCTGGTAACTAGTGCTATAAAGGCTCCTATGTGTATATATTTCATTAAAAGCAACAGCACACAAGTCCACAAGTTTGTGCCTAGCTAGATAACTGGCTTACACTGAAAACCGGTACTAAACGTTTGCCAGCTATGTCTTTCTCCTCTCAGAGGGACTGAATGGCTTAAAAACGTTTAGTCATCTAGTGCCTACTAAAGTAAGGATCCCTGTGATGTGAAATACAAACAGTACATGCCTCTCAGAGATCTAAAAGCCTTGATTTCAGCTCACACAAACAATCAGATCCACCTTGTTACAAGATGGTGATCCACACAGGGCTTTAGAGAACCTCACCACAAAACATAACCAGGCTCCTTAGATTCACCATGAAATAAATCTGTTATCTGAATTCAGATTTCAAGTTTTCTCCTCTGCCCACTCTGTCATTTTGCTCTCCCACAGACACACACACACAAAATCACCCAAACTTTTTCTGCAAGTTGTCTGGGTGAAGTACAAAGAGATTTCTTCTCTACAGCACCTTGAGAAGAATCAGGGACACACACACACTCAGCCTCACCTTCAGTTCAGGTAATAAATGAGTAGGGAATGAGAAAGATGCCGAAAATAAAAGCAGTAAGTGGTGTGCTCTGCATCTGGAAACAGGGCTTGTTATTTAGAAACCTGTACGCCAGACCAAAGTACATGCAAATGGATTTGGGGGTTGCAGGTTTCCCATCAACATATATTGAGGGCTGTGTCTGAATCATTTGTTTTACTGGCACCCTGGTTGTGAAATGAAAATGAGCCAATAGCATCTATCTGCTTCTGCAAAAGTAAACAGCAGGACTCTGCTCCTGGAAAGTTAAATGGTGTTTAAAGTATGTGCATGCGGTGGGAAATACTAATGGTAGAGTTATATGAAATAAGAGCTGTGAATAAGTGCCTCCGAAAGAGGGCAAGACCTAAAAGCACTGGATGTTGCAGCACTAGCTGCTCCCTACTTATTTATACTTATAAAATTATATATAGGAGAGACATTTAGCATTAAAAACACAGGAGCAGGTGAACTCTCTATACTGAAAGCTCTGAACCTACAGTTCATGGATCTTCCAGGGTTTACAGTCTAATAAAAATAAATATGAAAAACAAGTCTACAGTTAGCAGCATAAAATTCATAAAACTCAGACTATCAGCTTCTGCTGGAAAACAGGTAGTGCTCCACAGTTTGAAAGAGATAGAAAACCATTTTTCTACATTGTTAAGAAATGCGATCCTTGCAGCACTAGGAAAGTTGTTTCTTCTAGTTCTGTTCTAGATTCTCAATTTGTTACAACTCTGGCAAAATCAAAATCTAAGTAGTCATGTTCATTTTTAGGTGAAACCACTAGCTTTAAGTGACAAGGAGAATCTGGTTAAATAAAAGGCCATTTTGAAAGTATACTAAACTTTTTATAGGGTCTGATCTGACATCCACAGAAGCCGGTGAGAAAATAACCCATTGATTTCAATAAAGTGGGCATCTGAGTAATATAGTGCCCCAAGCAATCCTGCCTTCTCCCAGTGTATTTTATCATTTGGCAACACAGTGATGAAAGATAATCATCAGGCGCAGAGGGTTCAAGCGCTTCAGAACTGCCTCTTGGGGCCTGACCCAAACGCCACAAAACTTATTCATTGGCTTCAAATGGGCATTTCTCAGGCCTTGAAGATTTTACGTGCTTCTATCCTATCTCCCATTATGATGCGAGACCAAGTTGCGCACACTAATACAGTAAGAGCAACATTTATAGAAAAGGATGAAATTATGTTGGGCATTCAAGTAGAAAAGTTTTAAAAGTTTGCTCTGTTTAGTTACCTGTTCAACTCCAGCAGAATGTAGGCCACGGACCCCTTCAGGGAATGATACTAACTGAGATCAGCTAACATTTTTCTTTAAGAAACTTTATGTGATTGGGAATTCCCAGTCTCATTGAATTACTCTATTAGTTGTTGGCATCAAGGCTTCCTTGGTTGTGAAAAGCAAACCCATTCCTTCTCATTTGGCTGTGTGGCTGGCAAATAAACTTTGTGCAAATGAGGAAAGATGGGAATTCATCAGGAGGTCTTGATTCAGCAAGTTGATTAAATTAATATTCCATGTGCTTAATCAGGAACTTGCTAAGACACCTGGCTGGCCCAGGACTGAAGATAGGCAAGCAAGAGCCCAGAGTGATAGTAGAGAAAGCAGACCTATTTTTATTGCAAGTGTATCAATGATTGGGAACCAGTGATCAGCCACAGAAACTGATGTTCATTGTCCTCCATTTCCTCTGTAAAGCAACATTTTTCTCACTGTAGCGTTTTTATAGCATATAGTTTTCTGTAACCCCTGTTACATTGTTTGGCCAACCTCACTATGAACTATTGTTTTCCTTATGTCTAATCCTTGTTGCAGCTGTGACCATTGCCTCTTGGCCTTTCTCTGTGCACTTCTGGAAACTTACTTCTCATGAACCACCAGTACTATCTTAAAACATGGTCATTCAACTACTTACCTTTGACCATGCTCACAGACTCCTAATTATCAGCTCTATCTCTAAGCACTGCACAAGACTCTCCTCCTATCAGTATTAAAAAATTATTCTGGTCAACATCAACTACATTATAAATTGTTACAGAAGTTTAAATGATCACAGCTAATAGAGACAAAATGCCAGCCGTCAAAATTAATTTGAATATAAATTACCATATAACAAGAAGTCAATAGGTTAGCTAGACTCTCTCCACAGGATGGTTTGTGCAATTAAAAATACAAGTTTTCCTCCTTCTCTTTTATTCTCTGACTCATACAACAATTAATGAGGATTATTTAAAGTTACACCTACCAAAGTTTGAAAGAGCCCTTTGAAAAATGAGCAATAAATTCAGTAAGCAAGGAGGATCTGGAGAATTCACGGCAGTGCTATTGTGGACAATGAGACAGATCTGATAGTGTAAGTAATTTATTTGGACAGAAGGGGAGAAGGTTCAGAACAAAGTGCCAGTACTGTAAATGGAAATATACACACACTGACAGTTCAAAAGGACTCATTACCATAGAACCAGCTGGTTCAATTATAAGGGGTGAAGGGAAAGTCACTGGAAAGAAACTGAGACATCTAATGTACGACAGAACACTGTACAAAAGTGTGCTGCACCTATACAAATAACCCCATTTCAGTTAAAGGAGGGGAAAACTCCATGATAACTGGAGCACTGGGAGATGCTTGAATGTGCTGAATTCTGGATGTTCTGAGTAGTCCTCACTGAAGTCAGACTGAGTTGATGCAATGCAAAGCACGTGTAAGAGTCAGCAGCTAAAATACACATATGTTCTATTACCCTCTATTAGAAGTGCAAATCTAAGATTCTCCCTTGTTCCTTTAATATGTAGCTAATGCCATCCGTCACCTCTTTCTTCTCCAAGTTCCCGCTGTCTTCCTGCTTACAATGTTGTAATGTGCAGGAGAAGACAAAACTAAAAATCATTAATACAAAAGACAGGAGACTGAACAGATAAGAGATCAAAATAACTTCCCTAGGGACAGATGCAGACAAGTGGGTCCTCTGCTACTGGAAAGCAGTACCGATGCTTTTTAGTGGATAAGCGCCAGAGATTTTCCACAGAATTAACCAAAGTCTGCTCTATTTACATTCACTGGATTTGTACCAGTCACAAGAAGTCTGCCTCTCCCATGGCAAGGCTAGCTTACAGGCTTTTGTACGGAGGGTGCGTTTTTTGTACTGTTTACAAAATGACACCTTCTAAGACAGCATGGTGTCTTAATAGGATAACAGAGTATATTTTATTGGGAACAGTGTAGAAGCCAGAGAGAAAACAGACTGAGTCATCTATATACTGACACGCTGTAACAGCTAGCCCCACAGTTGTCCTCTTATCCACAGTCTTGTTTCCTTAAATATGCCTATTCAAATCCTTCACTTACAACTCAATACTGCCAAACACAAACATTAAACAGTCCCAGCGTTCCTCTTCCAAATCATGAAACTGGCATATTTTATCTCAGAAAACATTAAAGTGGATTCTTTCTTGATTTCACTCCCATTTGCAAAGCCATTAGAACTCATGTTCTACAGCCCTTTCTCACAACTATGAAAGTCAGAAATGTATTTAAAAGCAAAGGAAAGAAATACCAGCAAAGTTCAAACTGTCCTGTAACATGACTGCATGAGCTGACAATTTACGAGCAGGACTAAATAACATGAAGCCCCAGTAAAACTCAGGCTGCCAAAAAAGTAAATTATTTGGCCCACTGGTTTGGCTATTGGGTCTCGGGAGTCTGCTGTGTTACTGTTGAGATGATATCTGAAGCATGGGTAGCTGTAAACACAGGGACTAGGCACTGATACACGGAAAAGCTCAGGACCATTGAATCCACTTCAAACATCATACTGTGGAGTTTCACAGAAAAAACCCCAACCTATTATATGCAAACCACACATGTGGTTTGTGAATGTAAGCGATATGTAAGCATAGTAAATCACAAAAATGTAACTGAATCTCTCTCTAATCAACAACTTCAAAGTTACTAGCATGTGATATGTATTTGACTGCTTATCACTAAAAGCCATTACAATTTTCTTAGCTTTGCCATTTCAGTTTGCTGCTCGTACTAAACGATATATCAATTGAAACACGGGAAAACAAGTTTATTCACTCTCAGGATATGTGTGCTGCTTTTTTTTTTAAATCAGCTCTCCCAATTAGGTATTAGAGGGAAAAATAAAACAGTGTTTGTCTTAACAAGAACTCCGAAGCCTTGCAATATAGTTACTTATATAAGATTCTTAAATAATTAAAGCTGAATTGATATTCCACTATACTTCAGAGAAAGATATGCCTGGAACAAAAGCAAATAATCCCAGCACTCCAAGGTGTAGCCGTCACAATTCTGCTATCAAATAAACCCAGCTGAGTGCCTTCAGAACACACTTGAACCAAAATAATTGTTTAAATAATTAGCCAATTCTGAACAACAAGAAAGATTAAGAGTCTACTTTGTTAATCCTTGCATTATCATCTACACATACATAAAATACATTTGAACTGACAATTACCCAGTATCCACCTTGCAAAAGCACACTGGCTACCAGCTACAGGAAAACGAAGCAGCAAGTTGTGTTCCTCAGTTATACTCAATTACATCAAAGTCTGTATATAAACACACGTAATGCTTGGAAGAGTTTATCCATTTACAGATGTAACATATTGCAAACTGCTCATTTTCCTCAACAGATGGCCATAACGGCTTTTCCTGCAGCATAAAAATGATCCTACAAGAGAAGCTGCTTTCTGCTGCAAATCCAAAGACAGGCACATCAAGAACAACAGTGAGGAAGAACTTCCCATTCACCATTCAGTTCCTGCACTTGCAATCCAACCAGAAGGTGTACTTACTACAAGTTGGCTCAGGGCTTCTTAGCAGTGTGAGAAAAACTGAATTTATCTACTGCACAGGAATGTTCTTGGGACCACGCTGAGCCCAAAACTGGGACAGAGTCTTAATGTCAAGTTGCTCTGTCAGGTAGGACAGGAGCAGAAGAAAGGGAGTAACTGATACTGCAACAAGCAGTTGCTCTTTCACTTCATAGTTGCTTCCCCAACATGCTTGATCCCTGTCTCAACAACAACCAGAACTCCTCTGGCCTCCCAGAACTCTGATATACAAGGAACAGCCTGACTGCCCTCAGGAGGCTGCTGGGCAATGGCCAGCTTTGCCTGCCATCTAGAGCCAGTCCTGAGTTCACTTCCTTTGCAATGGAGGTTCTACGACAATGAATCGGGCTTGTACCACTATTTTAAGTTAGAGTATGAGCCTTTCTCACATTCTTGTCATTTACTTACTTTCTATTTTCTTTTAAAGATCCTTAATCAAATGTTTGAAGAGTCACCCATGTGACTTAAGCCAAGCACACATTGCCACTGTCTCAACTAAATCAGCAAGAGATACCATCACATTCCAGCTCCAATTGCAGGCACCAGAAAATCCTAAAGAAGCAGCAGCTCTGCCAGCCAAATTATATTTATACTGGAACTGCTCATCTCTTTCCTAGATTCATTTCTACTAGCTTAGTCTGACTTTCCTCTATGGAGCTGTATCCTGCTCCCTATTGGGAGTGTTTCGCAATCATAGTATCCCCATACCATGATAGGCTTGGTCTCTGAAGAAACCAGTAGCTGTTTTTAGTATCAAACTGATTCATAAAAGAATTGCAGCATGCTGTCAGCAAAAGGTCCTGTCAGTGCCAAACGCACCACTGGTACCAGTGCCTCATCATTCCTCTGCTGGCATTTCCATGCCCCACAGAAACAGTGCTCTACCAAGCTACCAAAGCTGGGTCCTAATGTGTCAAGACACAGCACAGCCTCACACAGATCCTAACCTGGGTCCTGGAAGCAACACAGCTTTGTCAGCAATGTTACAGTGCAGCTACTTCCTCCTGACAGTGTCAAGGCTTTGCCGTAACATCACTTTTGAAAACAAGCTCTAGGAATCCAAGCCACCAAGAGTTTTCAAATGTTTCTCTCCCTCAGGAATTCTTGGGACTTGAGAAACATTGCTGTTGTCAACTACTAATACCAATGAGAAGCAAGATACTTGGAATGCCTTTTATAAAACCTTCTCTGACACAAGATTGTCTCTTAAACTCTTCTAAAAGGAACCTATGAGTATACACAGGACTTATGTCTTCCTTGTGAAATCAGTCTTTGTTAGCATATACTGACAACAAAACTGTAAAGCAATTCAGCGCTGCTAGTTTGGAGGTGGAGGGAAGGGGTTCTCAGTTCCTAAGTAATGCACACAAAAAAAAGGACTTGTATCATCAGTATTAATGGAAGTCCTACTGCCAACTGCCACACACAAAGAACAGTATAACAACTGCTGATCTTGACATCACCACCTGGTAGGAGAGCGTTTCATGAAGTTCACATTAGGCAATCAATACCCCTAAGATTTGGGCACATATTGCACAGGCCTTCACCTACATTCATCTGTCGCTAAAGGATAAATTTATACAATTTGCAATAAAGTAAACGAACCACCCACTGCAGTTGCTAGCTAAAATGACAGAGAGAAAACAATGCCAATAAGCCAGCAGTGATGGCACTCAACGGAAAGGAGACACAAGAGGCTGGTATTGAAGTCCCAGCCAGATGTTTCAGCTTCACAACTGCAACAGTTCTGGTCAGATTATCTAAGGCATGGTGCTGTATGAATTGAAAGTTTAAAGGCATTTAAATGGGTTTCTCTTCAAATCTGTAAAACTGATAATTCCTTCCCCTACCTGCCTTCTGCTGAAGATGATTACTCTCCAAACAGAAATTTATCAACTCTCTTACACTGCTTATTAAAAGACAGCTGCAAAGCATCAGGAAGATTACATAGATAAGGAATAGCAAAGCAGGGTCACCATGATGTAACAGTCCACTTTACATGGTGGTGGAAGACCTCAGAAGACGACAATCTTCACCCTAAGGATAAATTGCAGCAGCAAAAGTGGAGCACAGAGGAAAGAAAACAAGCATCTCACTTGAGCATAGCTTAGGTAGATGTCCAAGTTGCTGGTTTGTTTGAAATATCAATAGTTGCAAGCTTTATAAGTCTAAATAGAGGAGCTGTCAGCACTTCACTCAAAAGTGATGCTTAAGAATTTTGGTAAAAATAAAGATGTGAAGCCCAACTGCAACATCTGGTTGTACCTGTCGTTCCCTCCACACTAGCTGCACACCCTGCACTTGCCTGACAAGAACTTGTACTGTCATGTTCTTGGCCTCACCACCAAGAGGCAGAAACCTCAAAACAAGCCTCCTCAAACTCCTTATGCTCATGGAGAGGTTGGTATTTCCCAAGAGCATAGAAGAGAAGACCACAGAGAAGCCTCAGTAGATACCCCATGATGCCAAAAAGGAGTGGTGATAACTAAACTGGGTTCCAAGTATCCATGAGAGCTGCCAAGAACTAAAGAAAACACAAAATTGAGAACACACTACAACCTGATCATTGCTCAAAGCAATGTCTTCCCTGTTCAAGTATTTATATCTGGATTTTAACTTTAAAAGGATAGCCATCAGGCTCTATACCTCCATTTTTTTAGAATTAGGAATATGCATGTTGACAGTAACCAAAATGCAACTGTATCAACAGAAGATACTCAAATTGGTCTTTGAATACTCCAACTATACAAGGCATTTAATATGTACTCTGTGTTTATCCGTGTCTTATCCCTGATCTGCATTAATCCAGTGCAAATAGGTCCAATAGTCAGAGAGATTTTTTCATAACTTTCAAAAATGATGTTGTCATAATTTCATGTAACATAATTTCATATAAATCATTGTCTAATGCATGAACATGCTTCAGTCTACACAAATGTAAAGGGATGCCAGACAGAAGAGATTTGAAAGACTTTTATGAGTATGGCACCCAAGATCTTAATTTTTGTTTCTCTTAACTAGTAGAAGACTTGGGTTTTAAGTTCTTCTCTAGTGCCAGCAGTCCCTATAGGTAAAGAGGCTTGGAGAGGAAAAGAACAAACAAAAAACCACACAAACATTAGAGAACATGGCTTATAGTAAATGCATGTCCTCACAATATCAAAGTCTCAGTGAGAGATCTTGAAATGCTTCTTCCTATAGATCTGTGGTATCAAATCCAGCCCTGGATACCTATGGAAAAGATGTACTAAAAAGTTCTAAAACATTCTGAGAAGATATGCCCTTTTGAAAGCATCTTGCTGTTTCAGTCATAAGCACTGTCTGCCAATTACAAACATTATAGCAATTCAGATCTGACCTGGTGAATGATATATGACATGCTTTATGCTCTAGAGCGAAAATGCAAATTTTACTTATAATTTCTGCCCTTTACAAAAATTGGATTATACAATAACCAGGTGCTTGACTGCTGTTGCACTAAGTCTGTAATGAGATGGAATACACAGTTATACCATTTAGTGCTCTAAATTGCTTCAACTTTGGAGTAAATACATCAACAAAGACTGAGCTGGGATATTAAGTTAGAGTAATACATCACAGTAAGATGTTAATTTGCTGATGTTACATGAAAATTATTTCTATATTGCACTGAAGAATTCTTCAAATGATTCACTTGTGTAATATGTTATTAAATGAAGCACATAAAGAGAGACATCTTAAACATTAACTTAATTGAAGGTAGAAATAGCACAGACAAAGATTTAATACTTACTGGAGGAAAACTCCAGTTCTTCTCATGAGATTTTTACCACAAGCTAGAAAGCCTGGCATGAAAGTACATTTCCTACCCAAATTATGCTTTGCGCTGGCTCTTAATTTTCCCCTTTTCAGGAACACGGGCATTTTGCAACATATTAAGAAAACTGTTTCAGTCAAGTGATTACTGCAGCATTTCTTATTTAGCTACTACTTCAGGTCGGAAGTTTCAGCTTGTTTTTTTCTATTCCTTCTCTTTTTCAGCCTCTGAGAAGCCATGTTCTTTCCATCCATGGTGAGACATATCTACAACCATCTTTTCCAACTTAGGCTTCTGCCAAGATTATGCTCCCACGTGAGACAGGTTGCCTAAGAAAAATCTCAGAGCAGTTTGAATATACCTACATCATGTTAGACAATGATACTGCAAAGGAGCTCTTTAATTCTCAATCACTGACATTTCAACATCTGACAAGATACTGTATTGCTAAAGTCAAATTGCACTAGGTCTTCAATACAGTTAACGCAGGCAAATTGTCTGATGAGAGTAATTCAGGCTGAAAGGGACCTCAGCGGGTTCTCTATTGCAACCCCCAGCTCAAAGCAGGTCCAGTCCAGGTAGGTTCTGAGTATCTCCAAGGACAGAGACCTCACAGCCTCTCTGGGCCTTTACTCCAGCGTTTGACCACCATCTCTGTGAACAATTTATTTTAATTTTCCTTGTTGCAACTTGTGCCTGTTGCCACTCTTCCTGCCACTGTCCCTCCAAGAAGAACCTGGCTCTGTCTTCTCTGTACTCTCCTATAGGGTGACTGATTAACACTGAACAAAGCTTGTTCTCAGATCCTTCCAGGACTCCCTGTGACTTCACTGACTAACTTAGCTGGTGTGTATCAGAAGGTCTGGTAAACTCAGTTAAGCAATTTAGGACAAAGAAGGAAAAAGATCACTGCCATTTTCTGCATGTTATGGGCAGAAGACAGGCTTCAGAAGATGGTAGTTACATTAAACAAACAGCATATACCAACTGGGAGCTGCATCCATAAATGACTTTGCAGGAAGCCATTTGCAATGCATGACAACTTTGGCTGGTCAAACCCTACAAACAAAACTGCAAGCTCTTGAACATCTCATTAACACATTGCCTACAGAGTAACTATTAATACAGAGACAAACATCTTTTATGGGGGTGTAGTACTTCCCATGCATTCGTTAAAGGGACACTCAAGAAAGGTAAAATGAATTAATGCAAGTTTAGTCTGGGTTGTTACAATGATGTTTCTGAGCAGAAAGGTGGCTTAGCAGAATACAGTGATAAATAGGGAGGACTCTTTAAAACCTTATCTTTTACTCCTTGGTATTTTTTAATTTCTGAATAACTCCTTTCAGTCAGTAAACACATTTGAACTCAGACATATGGTATCTGGAGATTTTTTCCCCCCCTCAGAACTTTGTTCAAAGACCGCACTGAGAAAATTAAATATTTAAAGTTGCTTTTACCTTCCAATTGTTCAAAATGTGTTATAATTTCTCTGCCATATTTTAAAATTAAAACTTTAATTAAAATTGCTGTGCAATGTTAAGGGTATTAATCTTTCTTGCTTCCTTCATCTTATCTGCTGCCCTTTACAATGAGTATTTCTTATTGCATGAAACTTAGCAGTTTGCTAGAAAAATTACTGTTTTATCTTCAACCTGATGTCCAAAATGAAAACACTTCAAATCTGCCCATTATATAAAATTGTTTAGGAAAGCCAAAAGGAGTTTGGAAACAAACTTATTGATACAGACTCTAATAAAGGCTCTTAGTTTGTTAACAATGTCATGGTTTTCTTATTTGCCACATAGGTTGTAATTTTTAACTTTGCTGGAACCTGCATGTCTGACAGATGCTGGCCTTGCGTTTCCTTAGTAGTTAAAGTGATAACCAAAAAGTCATCTCAGAACAGAAGTTGTATTTTCTATAGCCTTATCTCTAGTATTCTCATCTTCGATTTCTTATCTTTGAAATTTCTTCTCTGTTTTGTATTCTTTTCGAAACAATAGCCTCAAACTCCCCTAACAGCAAGATAAAAGCTCCAGGACATCAAAACTTAATTTTGTTCTTCCCATCTACAAACGGAGAAATAATACTATCCTTAGAACTAGACAGAAGGTCACACAGAAGTTTCCTGCCAAAAAAAAGTGGAAAATGCTTCCTCAAAAATGCCTTTAAGTTAAATAAAAAAAATTTTAAAAATCATATTTCTGATTACACTAAGTTCAGTCTAGCAAAGGTTAAAAGGCCAAAAAATCATCTTCTTAATCTGACTGCATGAAAACTCAAAAATATTTTGCCCAAATATCACTCCAGTTCTCACCCAGTACTCAGGCATTTCAATTTTTGCCATGAAAAAATAATTTTATTTAAACCATGCCATTTGCAGTGGTATATTTCAGGAAATGGTAATCCTTCATTTATAATGACCTAAAGGCAAGGAACCTTTGCTATTGCCCCTCAAGCACCCACAGGCTGACAACTCCTAAGCTGACACACCAGAGACGCCAAGCAGGAGGACCTCATCCCTCTTCTGTCATTCCAATGTCTGTTTCATTTGCAATACAAAAACACGACAGCTCATACAAATATCAAACAATGTGTAAAACTGTATTACTTAACTAACAACCAGCAGTCAGTTAGCTTACATGAGAATAAACCCAAGTGTTTACAGCAAAGGAGAAACCATTTCAATCTGAGCTAGGCTTAGCCAGTTGTCTGACCTTATCTTACCTGGTACTAAACTGGCAAGGACTTACCACTGCATCAGAAAATCAGGACCTGTCATCAAGAGAAACTGAGCACTTCTTTGTATTTAAATAGTACAATACGTTTTGTTCTAAGAGGCTGTAAGAGGCTACCCAAAGCGTAAGCTGATTTAAACTGCCTCAATGCAGAATGCCAAACTGCACCTCAGCTTCTCAAACATACATCTCTGCATGCCCAAGAACCTGACATCCCCAAACAGTAAATAACTCAAAGACCACACTGTTCATCACCTTTCCCCGTCTGTTAATGAGGATGGAGAGGTCCTGCTTCTATCCTCCTCTGGTGCTATTAGAAGAATAGGCTGGGGAAGCCATTGATGTGTTCTTCACTGTTACACTTTTTTATGTCATTCTAGTCTCTGCCCACAATATACTTTCTAGCTGTAATTTCTACTTTATTTTCCTTTCCCGATCACCTCTGTAAGAATGTCCCGTCATACACAGCTGTCATTCAAGGTTAAACCACACAGAGGCAGGCAAGCCCCTTACATAATTAAGTTTGGTTTGATATAGCACTATGACTATCAGAACTCAAACATTTGGGTAATGCAATTCATGGTGGAAAGGGTGTGGAAAATACGAGCTACATTTTAGTTGGTAGCTTGTTGCACTTTAAAACGATTAGCACTTACTTGTGCCCATCCAGTTCATTCTTACCACCACTCAAATAAGCAAGATGACAAATGCTTATACACCCTGGTCTGCTTATAAGCAGATCACAAATACACCTGTGAGTATGGGGTTCACCAGTGACCCAGAAGGAGAAAGCAGCACCTCTGGCTAGCTGTCTCCTTACTGATCATGGGGAGTCAAGATAGGCATCTGTTCTACAAACTACATTTTAAAATAAGGGAAAATATCTTCTGTTGGAAGGCAAATTCCACAGGGAACTTCTTTCTGCTGTAGCACATTGCCCTTCACATAGTTTGTGCTTACCCACACAACCACCTTTAGGATTTCCTGTACTCCTCCACCTTAGATCAACAAATTCTTAGGTACAAATTACCGCACTGGCTCCTACTTTACTAATTCCAAATCAAAACACAGTCCCCACACCAAGTGATGAAGCTCATTTACCATCCTGTTGCTTGTAGGACTCAAAGATGACCTCCAAGTAATCACCAAGACAGCCATTGACCCTGCCTATTCAAAAAAGAATGACAGTCTTTCCAAACCACAGAAGGTAAGACTAAAGCCCTTCTCCCCTTTTTGCCTCTAAAAAAAAGCCCAAACCAAAACCACACACAACTCATGTCTTCAGAGCAGATATTATGGGGCTTAAATGCACAGTTGCTGTGACTGAACAGAGCTCCTGTGAAACTGGGGAGGGGCTACTCTTTTTCCAGTAGCCAATGTTCTGTCCTAAAGGTAAGATTTGGGATACTCATTTTGTCCTCTACTGCCAACACAGTAGCTTTACCCACATGCTTTTTGGTTAGAAAAGAGGTACATGGCACAACCTGTAGCTCCTCTCGACGATAATCAAAACAGACCAACTGCTTCCCTTTTGGAGTGACAGTGAGGTTTCAGTGGTTGGGAGCTCCACACCCAACCCACAGCCAGACTGACCACAATCAAAATCCTGTCATCTCCAGAGCCAGCAGCTTAGATATGATACATGCAGTATTTTGCCAAAGGTATTTTGTGCAAGAAAAGCACAAAATACCCCAAATGCACCTTTTAGTGCCCTTAGCTCAATTATTCTATGGTGTTTAGTGGGACAGCTATTGTCACTGGGGCAACAGCACCATCAAGGAGGACCACAAAAAACATGAAAGAGGAAAGAAAATTACATTAGAGATTGGTTAAGAACATAGCAAGGTGTTCCTGCCCCTAAACATCCCCTTAGTGGGACTTCAGACACTTAACATGCTGTAGGATTGAGACCCTTGAGAAGACAGAAGCCAGCATTCCCCCTCAAAAAGACACAGTAAGCAGCAGTTCTCATGAAACCCTTTTCAAAACTGTCTGCCTCCGACTTTCCCTTTGTATTTATTTTTCTTTGCCAAACTTACCACAGCCCTTCTGTCCTGTCTCCACTTTGGCCCACTTCCCAACCTTTTTTGGCAGCACTGCAATGTCACTCACATTGCCAGCTACGGACAGCTGAGTCTGCTGCTCTAGAATGAGATTTAACAGATGAGAGGTGGAACGCAGAGGACGCACACAGTGTGGCACTGAAGTTCTCAGTCTCCAACACAAACAGATGCTTTTTGAGTTGGGATAGGATTCATTCAGCTGGCAAGAGAAACAAGAAGGTAGATCTGGACTGCTGAGTCAAATGTATCCAGTAAACTCTCCTGCACAAAGTCTGCAGCTGCTCCAAAAAGGGTGAGGATTACTACACATTACCAGGCCCACCTATCTTCACTCGGAAAAGGGAAGAAATCTCTCTGCACTTCCCCTTCAGAGCAACAAGGGACAAAACTTTATTAAAGGAAGCATTTTCTATGCTACTCAAAGAGAAAATCCTCTTTCCATGAGATTTTGGTCACATAAGGTCAAATCAGGAATAAGAAATATCACTCGCTGGCCGGTCACATGTATGTAATAAAAATGGAAATCAGTATTTATTGAAGAATGTTGTTTGCTACTTAAATGTTATTGAATGGCAAATACACTGAGCACATTACCACCTTCTTCATGGACATTCTGCAAACACAGGAAGAGACAAATACCTATTACATAAAGTATCCATTCAAAACTATTTGCTCAGTTAAAATAATTTTATGGCTATGGAGTTGCATTTGCCCAGCGTTTCTGCAGGATTCCAGTGGCTCTCCGAACTGGAGCTTTCTCTCATTCACCAAGATGCTCCAGTGACTTATGTGAGAGAATTACCCCTAGCAGAGCTGCTGCACACTCAGAAATTACATCACACCCTTACAGTAAATTTGCAACATACATATGGAAATAGTAACCACATGTCAGAGGAAAGACTTGCTTTCAGTAACTGTTTTTCAACCAGATAAAAATAACTTTATGTCTTTTTTTATATTAACATTCTTTGATTAAAAGATAAGCAGTACAGGTATGCAGATTTCCAAGACCCTTAAAATGCTCTCAAGTGATATCCTAAGGCTGAAGTGTTGTGAATCTTCCATCACAATTACACACAGCTTGCACTACCAAATGCTTTCTTCTTTGCAATTCCCTTGATTATAAAAGGAATTGATTTTTCACCTAAATTTACAACACTGTAAATTGCATTACTAGATTGGAACATAAATCTTTACTGTTCAGGAAGTTTTTTCGACCTAAGGAGAAGTCTAATGAATTGCATCAAGGATCACACTTGAACAGTGAAGCATCCAGACAAATATTTAAAAAAAACAGAAAAAACAACTTTGTTTTGTATTATTTAGTGTCTGAAAAAAACCAAACATGCTTCTAAAATTAATGGAGCTGCAGTGAAGCAGTTCTTCAACATGTCTTCCCATCAATTAAGTCATTGGAAAAGGAAGAAATTCCAGTCCAAATTTTGTCTCAATTTAAAACTTACTCCAAAGCCTACTGAAGTCAATGTAAAGATGCCATTTACTTCACAGGGCCACGGAGGCCCCGTAGCCACTTGCTTTTGCAGCATTTGATCTTTGCAGGAAAGCTATGGAGTGAGTCATCTACAAACCCATATGCTCTCAAAAAGAGTGATAAAATTGCCACCTAAGATGCCAAAGGCCCTCCTATTGCAGGATTGTTACAGAAAAAAGGGCATATGATCACTTCATAAAAGACAGTGTCATAACACAAACTAGAAGGCTCAATTAAGTCCACATGGCATATTTTGCTCTGGCATTTCCTGCTCCTCAAGTGCTTGGCTTTGCTTTTAAAAGCAGGTGGAGCTACATGAAATATGTCAGAGTTATTTAGAAACTAAACCATAAGCAGACAATCCATTCCAACAAACACTTGAGGATGGCAAACACTTAGAGACATCAACAAGATGGGGGGGGGGGGGGTTATTTCATAGATATCTGCCTTTCAAGCTGAAGTGGAATGTCACAGTAGCAGTAGACCAGGAGCTGGAAGGGGGGCACAGACAAGAGAGCTGATCCAAACTGGCCAAAGGGCTATTCCATACCACATGATGTCATGCTCAGTATATGAACTGGGGGGAGTTGGCCAGGAGCCAGCAATTGCTGCTTGGGAAATGGCTAGGACTCAGTCAGCAGGTAGTAAGTGGCTGCATCTCTTGTTTTTCCTGGGTTTTGTTTCTCTCTCTCTCTCGTGGTTTTCCTTTTCATTACGATTTATTATTATTTTATTTTATTTCAATTATTAAACTGTTCTTATCTCAACCCACAAGTTTTCTTACTTTTGCTTTTCAGTTTCTCTCCCCCATTCCACCAGGCCGGGGGTGGGTGGGTGGGTGTGGGGGGGTGGGGGGTGTGGGTGTGTGTGTGTAGAAAAAAAAAGAAACTTCAGGTCCCATTCCAGACTGTAGCACAGTTACACACTGCTCCTTCATTCATCCTTCCTGTTTTCTGCCACCTCTGCCTATCCTATCTCTTTTCTACCCTTAGCTCAGTCTCAATTTCTGCTCTTCATTTGGGCTAAGATCACCAATCTTCTACCAAATTTCCTTCTTCAAGTAGCTACTGGCCTTGAGAGCTTCTCAACCCACTCTGCTCTCCCTACCACAACAGTTCTTTTGTTTTGGGTTTGGGGTTTTTTTGGCTTTGTTTTGGGGTGGGGGGAGCTGGTTGATTTGTTTAAAAAAAGAAAACCTACCTCACCTTTTGCTCCCCCCTATCCAAGTCTTCTTGCACAGGAGGCTCCCTATCATCCTCTTAACCAACCCTTTAAGCCTGTATTTCTCGTATCTCAGCTCCTCCTTACCACTCCATTTCGCAGCACCAGTCTCTGCTCTGCTCTCACCTCCTCATCCAAGCTCTTTCCAAATCCAACCAAATTGTTGCCTGGCCCATCCAATTTCCTTGCCTGATCCATAGCTCTCCTTTCCTTCCACCAAAGACTAATCTGTTTGTTTCTCAAACACAGCTCTTGCTCCACTTTGCCAGGAGAGGAAGGACCAACTTGAAGAAGTAGAGCGGCTGGATGCTAGGGCAGCAGCCATCACACAGAAAACCTGACCTGACCCTGTAGCTCTAGGCTGAAGTATGTTGAGTGGCTCCGAAGCAAAGACACACATGCAGCCTGGTGAGCAGTCAGAGCTATGAGATACCCTGGCATACTCGAAAAAGGTTCAGATTTGACGGGTTTCAGTCTAGTCCATAGCAGTTCTTATATACACCTATTTTTAGCCGATATTCTTTTGGAACAGGAACTCTGCCAAATTTCAGTTCCCTCATCTACCACACAGAAAAGCTAGCTTTGTTCAAAAAGACCACTGTATTTTATTTTAAAAGTATAAAAATGTCACTTTCTTGGAACCTTACTTGAGGGATGTCTTGGCTTTCCTTTGCAGTTAGGAGGTTGCACATGTTATGGAACACAAATTCCAGCATACAAATTTATCAAAGACAACAAGCAATTCAGAATGGAGTATTGTAGCATGAACTGTCAGATGACCTTAACAATAACTGGCACTATGCTCTTCCCTTAAGTGTAAAGGGATGCAAAACACTATCCCAACTTCTTTAAGATCATAGGTACTGAAGACAGTGTTGTGAAATCTGCAGCAAGAAAAGCATATGTTCTGAAGAAAACCAATTAAGTTTTAGGTTAACATCAGATCATGCCTACATTAAGAGAGGCATTTGTCTCCCCTCACCCAACATATCAGAAGATAACCAACCCCCCCCCTGGAGCTTACCAGTATTTTTCACTCTTTAAAATAACATTTAAACTGACTTTCAGCATCCACCAGGATGAACTTCTGCTGGCATTACTGCCTGAAATAATTTCATGTGACTCATCAACTTGCACAGGGCACTGTGAAAGGCTTTCCACATTCTGTAGAAATTAAGTGCTTAATTTAATCCACATGTCTTTCTTTGGGTTTTTTTAATTATTCATTTATCCATGAGAACAGAAGGTTGCAGGTCTGGAGTTATATATAGACACAGAAATGGAGAACAGGACAGAAGACACTTGCCGTATTTGTTTATTTTGCTGGGCATACTCAACACCTGCATGAAGTGAGAAAGCTGTTAAGATACTCTTTTTCCCCTCCCCTAACTCCAAAAAAAAAAAAAACAACCCACAAAAAATAACCACCAACTCAGTCAAGCAATTATATTACATAAGAACACAGGATCACCTAATGCTGGAATTGTCACAAGTTTCTGTAATGGCACCTGGCAGCTCAATCAGTACCTCTCAGTCCAGTTCACACACTTAACCACTGAGAAGCACCGAGTGATCAATCAGTCCCAGTGGGGCACATATCAGATCAAATGGTGGTGATAGGAGCTATCTAAACCCTTCACAACCACGGCATAACTCAATAAATCTTTTTAGTGTTAAGGTATTTGACAGTTTGGCTTCTTTACAAAAGTAAAAAGGAGCAGCTCATCCAAATAGTTTCATCATGGAGGTTTGGCCCTGGCAACATCCTCCCTGTTAAAGAGCTGGCCAAGGGGACAGACATCTTACTCATTCACAAATACTCAGTGAGCTGTAATATTCGTTCTCACAGATATGTTGCAGCATCCTTCGAAGAGACCATGACAAGAGGAGATGTAAAAGAAAACCGTGTTTTGTTTGTTAGATGCTGTGTTATTTTTTCCCCTTAATATTACATTTCACCCATTGCATTCATCCATACACTTAGCAGGACACTGCCTGACATTTTAAAAAATGCAATCAATTATGAGAAGTCATGCTGTTTGAGAAAAATTTATCCCACACTGAAAATACGAATTTAGTGACTGTCTCCCAGCTTTTAAGCTAATCTTATTATTAACCACATAATAATGTCCAGGGGCATAATAGTGACCAGAGGCACCAGACCATTGTGTTAGTCACAGTGGAGTAAATCTGTAGGAAAAAAATAATTGCCTTGACCTTATCTAAAGTTTTCTGATGGAAACATCTGAAATCCAGTCTTTCAGCCATGGGTGTTTGTTCAGTACCCTCCTTTTACAGCGACTAAAGGACAAACAGGATTCTGGCCTCTGCTCTCAAGTCCACTCCCACCACAACTGCTAACCCACAGAGCTTACTTAGACTACCACAGGCCAGTCTTCTCCCACACAAATCAAAGCAAGCATATTCTTGGGTGATCTGGATCCCCTTCCCAATAGCTGAGAAGGAGTCTCCAGTTCTAGCTCTCCCAGGGGCTGGCTGCAATGACCGAAATGCAGAACAAATCCTGAGCAAACACATGGAGACAAAGTGCAAAGGGCAGGTACCATTCTTGGGAATCATGTAACAATCCCTTTGCCTTTTGAAACCTTGGTGAAGTTATCTATTCACAATTACACTAAGAGAAGATTATTTCTTTTGTAATTGTGCACAAAAAGCAGACTGTGAAGTGAAAGAAATTATGGCTAAAAGTCCAGCCCTGCATCCACATGCATCCGTACCTACTGTATCTGATTTCATAAGATCAGCTGTTTTATATGTGAAAGTGTTAGCAGCTCCTTTCACCTGAAGTGAAAGGAGCCTTATCAGCACAACTGTGGCCAGGTTTAAACCTTTATGCAAACAAGGCTTGCTTAGAAGAATCTAATTCCAATCTCTTTATTGCTCACCTAAGGCATTTATTGCACTTGATAGGCTATGAAGAAGGGCAGCCAGATTGATCCCAAGATTATAGGATGGGAACTAATGGGAACTGTTATAAAATTTTAATATATGCCATCTTCCAGAACAAAGGAGACTCCAGGGAGAACTGACCTTTGAGTGCAGAAACCTTAATAACATGTCAACAGTGGGGTTACATTTTCAATACAAAAATGAATGACAAAATTAGGGAGATTGCACTACAGTTGTACTGTACAAGAAATAACTCTCAAAGAAGTTTCTGCTAGACTTAAGTGAATTTATGGGTTATATAAAAGACTGAAAAATCACAGGGCCACAAAAATGCTGATACAGTTGCCATTGATTTCAAGCAAATCTGTGCCAAACAACAGAACTCTTTTCATAGCGTCATCTCATCTTAACTTCTGATTATACACCCACAGTACTGACACTCTTTTTAGCAGCACAGTCCTCCTTCAATTTGTACCTTTCCATTCACAATCACTATTAAGACGGGGAAAAAAAACAACTGCCTGCTCTACATAAGCAGTATATTCTTCACAAAATAGAAATTAATGGAAAACAAAATTATTTGAAATTAAATTTACTGAGTAGTTTTGGCCAGAGAAAAAAAGATGGAGAGTCAGAGTATCTTCAAATTGCAAGGGACCTCTGGAGGTCATCTGGTCAAACCCAAAGAAGGGAATATTTTAAAAGTATAAAAGCCTAATTTAAAATTTCAGAACCATTTTGCAGGTGAAGCAGTCTGTGATTGATGATATGTTTGTTTTCCAAATTTGCCTTTGAAAACATGCATAGAAAGTTGGTACTTTCAAACTGATCCTGCCCTATTTTATCCCAATTGCTCTGTTCAGAAGACATTCGGCAGCGTTATTCATCATTTCCCACCATCTCTTGATTATGTGGCTCTACCCACACTTGCATGCACAATGGCTTTAATTCTTTCCACAACAAATTTAAATCCTCTTCTGCATCCAATGATAGGAATGGTATTTAAAAAAACCCAAAACCAACCAAGCAAACAAATGCCACGATCCTCAAAAGTTTCCTTCAAAAAGTAATTCAGTGTCTTCAGAGGAACAGCATTCAAGAAATGGATAAACTTCAGAAAGATCAGTAGTTCCATTCACATTAAGAATATTTCTTATCTAGCTGCTATACAGAATATGCTCCATAGCATTGCGCAGTACTCCCAATGGCTTTTATTAAAAATTCAGAATATAATATGGAAAGTTTACTGATTCTTTTTCTGGTGTTTGAATTTGCTATGAATATAAGGGTCTGGCACCCACCAAGGAGGAGTTGGCAACTGACCTGTGGTAGTAAGCGAATTACACAAGCCTACATAAAGCATAGGCTGTCACCCATAACCACCATACATTTACATTAATACTGACCTGGAAAATATTTAACATATTAGACCTACTGATAACAATAACTGGAACACTCAACCTTTTACTACAAAGTCATATCAAGACAACAGTACTGAAAAAAAAGTGCTTTCACCTTACAGTCAAGCTTGAAAACATTCCTTAAAAAACATGGGAAAGAAGAGGTGTGTGCTTATACACAGCTTTGGGGTAAAGCCACATACTCTCCTGTTCTTACCAACTTTGCACTGTTTGTCACATAAGAGATTATGATGATCCTACACTAAGTCTGTACAGCAGATATATTTCTGTCTTCGCACTGTGATACCATTTGCTGAGATTTCCTGTTTATTTTCCAGATTCAGCCCCATATGCCTGCACAATACGAGCGTTTTTAAAGCACACAAGGCCTAATTATTGTCCTAGGTTAAATAACTAAACTAGGATTACCAGAATGTTTATCCAGGCATTTGCATTCAAGAAAGGCTGCTGGAAAACAAGCAAACTCTAAATATTCTCCAAATAAAAGCACCTTCAGGAAATGAGGATGGAATTAACTTTGAGGAGCCTATATCCTTTCTGTTCTGCCAGCTCTATCCTGCCAGACCTCAGAGTCACAGTGAAAATTGAGAAAACCATGAAAAAGCCCTTGTCACACAATGAGCAGCAAGAAGATCAGTTCTCTGTCAGCTCTATTTAAGGCACTCGAGAGGGGTGTGATATGTGCTGCTCATACTTAAATATGGGGTAATGGCAAGAACAAGGGGCTAGGCAGGCATAGATAGAAATATTAATATAGATGCCTTCATTCATTAAATACTTCTAAAAAAGTTACTTTAACAGATTGATCTATCAAGATCACAGAGCTAAGACTGAAGTTTCCATAGCAGGTTAAAGCAGAGCTCCTCCACGTTTTAGCAACCTCTCATCAAACAATGCATAAGTGGGTCTTTGTATTCAGCAACTCAACATAATCTCCTGGCATAATTAATTTCACTTGTCCATTCTGATCTGGGACTTCTGGAAGTACTAGGCTACTTTAAACCTTCCAGTATGCTAGCATCAGTACAGTCCCCAAAAAGGATGGTAGTCTTCAAGATGGCTAAACAGCTGAAGCAATTCTAAGAAGCCCATAGAATCAAGCTGTGTGTTGCTTGCAATTGTTCACATTTTTCGTCCAAGTTAAACAAGAAATAACTTCTGTAACAGGATATCACAATTACAGTTAAGCTACTTTGCTCCCATACCTAGCGTTTATCTCCTCTTATGGTCACAGCCTAAAGTGCAACGATCCATACCTCAGTATTGGTCTAGAAAGAACTTTGATGCAATTAGCTTCAGGTAACAGTTAAATTTAAAAAATAAATAAATAAAGATAACACTAAGTACAGAGTTGGGGACAGCTCCACGCCATTTTGGTGCCTAGCTTCCCACTGATTTCCACCAATGCAGATACAGGAATCAGGCAAGCATCTAATGCCATAGATGCTTGCTGTTAGCTTTTCTCTTATCAGTAGCTTAGATCAGGGAAGGTTGTTCTGAATGATAGGTCAGTGGAACAGGATTTCAGAAAGTCAAGTTTAAATTCCCAGTGCAACTTCCCAACAGAGCTTCAGCAAATAATCCTATTATCTTCTTTGTGGTTTGTTTATTTTTTGTTGTTTTTGTTTTTTTTTAATCACCCTGATAATTAAAACCAGTGGTGAGGAATAAGACATATCCTCCAAATGACATGCTGAAAAGATGGTTCTTGATTTTGGACCTTCAATTTTGGAGGCCACGTACAAATTTACCACTTGAGCTGTCAGTAATGTGGTATTTCTGACCCAATATTGTAATACAGCAATAACTTTAGCCACAGTGAGCAATTCTCCAGTCAGTTTGCAGTATTTATCTATTAAAGGGTGTTAACACAAGCAGTGACTCAGAGACCTTATAGTGTTTTGCAGTGTCTTTTTATGGCGTGGTTTACATAGTTATCTTTTTTTAATCCTAGACATCCATTCTGTATCTCATCTAGGAGTTTCAGCAAGAATTTTTTCCGTTCTTCACAGTACCAAGCAGACAACATGGTCCCCTTCCCCCCAAAAGGGTGCACAGCCTCTGTATTGCAGAGTCTATTGGGCTGAGAGTGCAGTCTCAACCACAACAAATAAACTTCCCAGGATGACTTTTGCACAGCACTTTACCCTATTCTACAGAGTAAAGCAGAACTGTAAAATCAGCCATATAAATCAAAACCTTGAAAACTGCATTACCTTAATACTGGAATTTGCCACGAAAAATTGCCAAAGCATATTTGCAGACTTAGTAATTCCTTTAAAAATTGGTTTCTCATTATCTGCTTACATAAATAGCAATTTTACCCTTTACTGATCATAGATTATTAAATTAGAACAGGTTTAACATTTTCCCCTTCCTGCAACCAAGTTCCTTGAGACTTAGGAGACCGGACCATGCTTGATGGAACAGAGCAATTTAGTAACTTGATTAAAAGGACTGGGCCGCTCAACAAATAGGCCCAGCAAAGGCTGCTGTTGAAGCTTTCATGCACCAGCCTTTAAATTTCAGAATGACATTGAATAAGGGCAATGATTAACTAATCAAAAGGACTTGCATGAGTGAGTTAGAGGTGGCTGAACTTGAACTGAGAAAGCATGCACACAGATTGAATAGAAAGGATGATAACCATACACTTGCTCTCCTTTGAAAGGATAGTACCTGCTGGGATGAATACCTACCATACCAGCACTTCAGAGGTACACTGCCACCTCTTGTGTAGGGAAATAAGGTAAAACAAGGACTTTCTGGGAATTTCCCTCCACTCTGCCACTTTTAAGTATTCACATCAGTATTTCCAGATCCCCATTTCCAAATTCCCCACTTCACATTTCCAACTTATATTCAAGATGCCCTGATAATAGGGCTGCAAAGCAAGCAACGCACTGCCAGTGCCAAGAAAAGGTCAATTCAGGCATGACCACATTGAGAATCCTCTTACTGTGTGAATTAGAAGCAATTCTCCTCACTGTTAATCTAGAGGCAATGCAATTCAATAGTATTAGGAACAGTGCATTAGTAACAACAGTTACTGTATCAGTCACATAATATTCTATGATCATTAACTAGTTGTGCTTTGAATGAGAAGAGATGCGATACCAGCACTAGCGGCATTCAGCAGAGCATGCCATTCAAACACTGCTCAGAGCTGAGAAGGTGGTGTTTGACACAACAGGTATTCATATGCCCATCTGACAGAGTCATCAAGGGCACCCACCGGTCTTTTGCACCCATCTCTTCTGCCAAGGAAAGGGAATTGCAGACCTTCTGGAGCAGAGGCCAAAGCAAGAACCAGGGAGGAAGGGAGAAGGAAACAATCTGGAGGACACATGGACATTTTTCAGGTTTTGGACAGTTGGTTTTCTATTTGCCTGGTTTGGTGGTTTGTTTGTTTGTTTGTTTTTTTAAATAAATAGCAAGTCCCTACACTTTCATGCCAACCCATCGTGAGTTACTTTGTTTCATTCAAGGATTACTGAATGGCAGCTTCTTTACATGCCACACCTAGCAGCAGCCTCACTGTATGCCACCAGCCACAGCACACGCTTCCCTCACCGCAAAGCTCCAGGTGGAGACGAGCGTGCCCTGCGCTGCCTGCTGACAGCTAACCTGCAAGCTCCCTTCTGCAGCCTGTTACACAAATGCACAAGGACTCCTGGCACCAGCAAATTCACTCCAGTGCACAACACTGATGAGCCTTCATACAAGCACCAGTGACCTAAAGCAGAGCTCTGCCTTGTCATTCAAAATTCATCTTGCATGTATTCCATCTTTTAGAATTAGCCCTTTTAACAGCCCTCCCATCTCCTTTTCTGATTCATGAGCAGCAACTGACAGGGCTACGATACTCACCAAGACTGACAAACTATAATCTCACAAAGGAAAAAACAGCCCTTCCTAAAACTACTTTTTCTTTTAAAAACACATACCAGTCATAACATTTCTTCAGCTACTACAGTCTGCCTGCTGTTTGTATTTTACTTACATCCATTAACAATAAGGAGAATTAAACAATGTACAGGGGAGGGTGGGAAAAACATTCTTCGGACTCCATGCACTTTAAAACAGCCTTTTCTTACAGATGACAGATTGAGGTCAGGGAAAGTCTAAAATGGGACACTATTGCCATGTATAACACTGTGAACAAGCAGTTAGTGCCCTTCCCCCCCCACCCCAACACACCCTCACAGAGACCTGATTTAAATGCATTTGTTTTCGTGATGCTTCAGAAACCTTTGATGGCAACATATATAGAGATTTCTTTGGCACTTTTATCGTCCCTGTAGCCCTGTGTGGCACAGTCCTGTAAACAAAATGCTGACTCTGAGGTAGGCTCGTTTCACTTTACTGTAATCAGCAAAGCACAAGGAGTGGAGAAGAGAGTTGCAGAAACACTCATGGAGTAAAGTGTCAAGAAAATAGGGAGGAAATATACATACATATATATGTATATCCACAAATCTCTTGTCACCTTACAAACTAGCAGTCTTTATGGGAGACCTGTTTTCACATTTTATTATCCAATTTACTGTAGACACAGTAACAGAGTAGAAACTAGAAATACAGGCTCTCAGATGTGTTTCTATGGCTGCCAGAGATGAGAAAATGAATCATTGTAGAAGTCTGGTTTCTCATGTCATCATTGCTGCATCATCAGATCTCCCCTAGCCCAACACCTAAGCAGTGCAATGTGCTGAACTTTTCTGCAACTTCATTTCCCCCCTCAAGAGCTGCAAGATTTTGTTTTCACTGTGGAAAACCAGTAGGCATATTAATTACACCAAAACCCAGATATGCTTCAACTAGGTGAGTGCATTATAACAAATGTAGAATACAACAAACATAGATTACCCAAACCCTGACAAAAATGGCAACTTGAAGTCCTGATTCTGCAACCAGACTCTTATCTTAAGGGCAGAAAGGATCAATGTGAACAAGAAGTTTGATATTCTGCATCAGGAAGTGAATAATGTTTCACCTAAGTTTTAAAGCAAGCCTATGATTTATCATCAAGTGACAGGACAAACTTCTAAAAAGACAGAAATTACGAATAAGACTTAAAAAACCAATGAATTAACTGCCTCCATAGTAAGTGCTTCTGAAGGTTAAATACTCGCAGTATTAAAACAAACACCTTACTGAAAAGACTCTGGCTTATTGAGTATGCTCAGCTGTACGTAACTGATTTACAACATTAGTTCAGTATTTTCCTTTTTTTGATATAATATGAGCTTGAAATTGTTTTGCCAAGAGATCTGCTACTTCTTGCTGTAAATCAACTTTTTATAACATATTTCATGTATAGAAATATGAAAATATGAAAGAATTAGGAATTTGAAGAAATTATTTGAAAAAGCTTTCTAGATTGCTGCTACTTTAAAGTGTGCTTGTAGTACTTTATAAGATGGAAGAAGAAGGAGAAGAAAAAAAAGAATGAAAAACCTTTTACAGCTACACTCCTATGTGGCATTAAATACTGTGCCACCAATTCCTGTTGAGAAAAAAATTGACTTTTAGCTGGGAAAATATGGCTCCTAGGGTTCAATTTGAGTATTTTATAAAGAAAGATAGATGGCAAAAGTGTCACGTGAGAAAACAATAAGTAGAAAATAAAATAAAAATCTGCATTTTGAACTGTGAATTGCAGTTTGACTGCCAGAGTACTACCAGTACAGTACAGAATTATAGCAAGCTAATGCTGCGTTACCTGACAAGAGTGGATTCTTTTTACGCAGAGATTTTTAAAATAATCAAAGCTAGATGAGGTGGAGGAATCAACACTGTGCCTTTGTCTACACTCAAAAGACATTGCTGGGACACCAAAATGTGAGACCTCTTCTACCATTGTTATAAGAGTTATAAACCAAACCAAACCTGCTAGTATAGTTTGGACCTCCTTGAGCACTTTTACACACTTTAGCCTCTTTAACCTCTACTGATGTAAAATATATGAACTGGCGACAAATCACAGGCTCTACAAAGATGTCTTCCATAGGTAGCTGTGTTATCTGTCATTGTCCCTTCCCTATGGCTCTGATGGTAGAAAGTACTGTCTAATCTCCTTCCAGCAAAGTCAGTGGGCTAACTCAAACCTACCCCCACATGCCAAACAGGTTAAACTAGTCTCACAGATTTAGACTGAAGCAGACTAGAATATTTTTATTATGCTTGCAGGGCTGTAGAGGAACTATCTCTGGCAACATAGTACTGGCAAGTATCAGCAAATGACATCAACTTCAAATAGCACAGCAAAATGAGTAACTGTTTGCAGCCAAAGATTTGTATTTCCAACATTCAGCTAAAGTAGTATAAAGGAGATGCACAGTAGTTAAGAGTTCAGAGCATAAAGAGCATGGGGAGGGGATTCACTGAAGTACAAGTAAATACTACCTTTACTGGACAACTGTAGCAACAAAAGCAATGTTACATTTACTGATGGGCTACTGGTATTCCCCTACCCTCTTGCAATGCTGAATAATTTAAAGTTGAATTAACACACTTAAATGAACAAAGAATCCTTGCACAAAGTCCCCAAATAGTATTTTTGGTTTTGTCTCTAAAACATCCTGGTAAAAAAATGTTATACCATTGCACAGGAATACCCAACCTGTTAAAACCTTTGTATAATCTCACCAAAAATACACTAGAGACCAAGGAAAAAATCATTCCCTGACTTCAGTGGGCTCTGGTCCCATCCCTTAATGACAGCTCCCCAAGTCTGATGTGCACCAGTTCTTTGTGCCACTTAAAGACCTACCCCTTAACAGCTAGGTCTTAAACTTTAGGGTTTTAAACACCTGGTAACACCCAAATGTAGATTAAAGCTGAACTTCTAAGAGAGAGTGACAATGGTATCAGGGTAAAGCTAGGAGACCGCAGACCCTCTCCAACCACCACCCAACCCAGAACATGAGCTGAATCCCTCTGGTTTCCCACCAGGGCTCACACCTCTGTGCAGGTCTCACCTGCATTGTCCTCCCTCCTACCCCCTCAAGCTTTCAGCTCAGCAAGCTGCACAGTTCAGCAGCATCTTGTTTCTTACCTTCAACCCAAAGCAGCTACTTGTCTTCTCAAACAGTAACCAAAGGCAATGCTAATTCTTGAACATCATCCACTGCTGCAGGCACATGGTTTTAAAAATACCATACAGTATCTGAAGTAAAGGACAGGCTGTGTCTTGCAACACGATTTAAGTCACTGACATTCTTCCATTCATTTGACTACCAGGCTGGAAAATGCCAAAGCTCTAAGGGTTATGAGACTATTGTTTATGACAATGGGAGTGTGAAAGTTTGCAGTCATGATAACATATTCAACTTAGAAAAGAAAATTGAAGACATGATTAAAAAAACCCTTACACGCAAAAGCTCTGACCATCCCTTTATGCAGCTGACAAAGGAGCTTTCTTCCCTCCTTCCCTACTCCCTCATTAAAAAAAAAAAAAATCAACATAGAATAAAGACTGAGAGGAACAGAAAAATTAATTTAATAGATTTTTCTACATGCATTATGCAAAGCACTTTCTAGTCTAGAAAGAGGTACTGCAGTTTACCTAAACTGACTTTTGAGGGTATTTTACTTAGAATGAATGTTTAATAGATGTTAGCTCAGCTGAAGAAGTAAACAGCTCATGGAAGAGAAATAGCTCTAAATCTCTTCATAAATAGTAATTTTTCCACAAGTGCTTCTCCATAGGCCAAAAGCATACCTGCACTACTGAAATATCACAAGCAACTATTTCTGCCTGTCACTTAATTTGTTTGAATAGAAATTAATCAGAATTTTGGGATCAAGCTTTCTGCTCTTTTTCTCCAATATACACAAAATATTGCACAAATGGGTTTTTAGGAGAAATGCATATAATTGTGTGCTGGACTGGAAGTCCAAACATCTCTCTTCTGATGCCTCACTGCCACAGATCCCTAGTATGATTGCAGACAAATCACATAACCCTGCTGTCCCCCAGTTCCCAGCCGCTAGAGCTGGAGTAGCATTATTTCCCCTCTTTACGCAGGATTTGAAAAGGCACAGCAGCAATGTTTGTGACTCATTCACCAAGGCACAGAGAAGCAACACTATCAACGTTTGTAAGAATCCATAGGCTGGTTAGACTGTCACTTCAAAGGCAGTTCTTTTTTCTTCCTGCTTCAGCCTTTCATATTGCCTCTTCCTTCCCGGGAGGTTAAAATCCGCTCCCAAATACACACCTCACGTAAGAGAAACTGTGACAGGGAGCGAAGGCAGATCTGTCACACTGCATGGCTGCCCAGCTGTCCCTCACACCTGAACCCTGCTTTCCCCAGGATACCTCGGTCCCTCCCTACAGGAACAAGAGGAAAAAAAAGGCTGAGTCGCCACTTTCCCTGGCAGCTAGTAATACACTGTGCAATAGCAATACTGTTTGGAGTTTCCAATCAAGTTGAATTGGATGGAGGGAGAGCTACCGAAAATGTTTATTAGGAAAAACAACCCCAAAACCCCAGAGTTTCAGTCTCTCTGTCACACCAAGTTATTCATGATTTCCACTCACTTTGCTAAGTGCTTTCAACTAAAAACTGAATGACAATCTACAGTGAAGCGTTGTTACCAGCCTTGTCTTTTGTCTAAAGGATATTTGCCCCAGATGAATCATAGAATCATAGAATTGTTAAGGTTGGAAAAGACCCTTAAGATCATCAAGTCCAACCATTAACCTACCACCGCCAAGTTCACCACTAAACCATGGCCCTAAACACCACATCTACCCGTCTTTTAAATACCTCCAGGGATGGGGACTCAACCACTTCCCTGGGCAGCCTGTTCCAGTGCCTGACTACTCTTTCAGTAAAGAAGTTTTTCCTAATATCCAACCTAAACTTACCCTGGCGCAGCTTGAGGCCATTTCCTCTCATCCTATCACTTGTTACTTGGGAGAAGAGACCGGCCCCCACCTCGCTACAACCTCCTTTCAGGTAGTTGTAGAGAGCAATAAGGTCTCCCCTCAGCCTCCTCTTCTCCAAACTAAACAACCCCAGCTCCCTCAGCCGCTCCTCATAAGACTTATTCTCTAGACCCTTCACCAACCTAGTTGCCCTTCTCTGGACACGCTCCAGCACCTCAATGTCCTTCTTGAAGCGAGGGGCCCAAAACTGGACACAGTATTCGAGGTGCGGCCTCACCAGTGCCGAATACAGGGGCACTATCGCCTCCCTGGTCCTGCTGGCCACACTATTCCTGATACAAGCCAGGATGCCATTGGCCTTCTTGGCCACCTGGGCACACTGCTGGCTCATGTTTAGGCAGCTGTCAACCATCACCTCCAGGTCCTTTTCAGCCAGGCTGCTTTCCAGCCACTCCTCCCCAAGCCTGTAGCGTTGCCTGGGGTTGTTGTGACCCAAGTGCAGGACCCGGCACTTGGCCTTGTTGAACCTCATACAGTTGGCCCCGGCCCAACAATCCAGCCTGTCCAGGTCCCTCTGTAGGGCCTTCCTACCCTCCAGCAGATCAACACTCCCACCCAACTTGGTGTCATCTGCAAACTTACTGAGGGTGCACTCAATCCCCTCATCCAGATCATCGATAAAGATATTGAACAGGACCAGTCCCAACACTGAGCCCTGGGGAACACCACTCGTGACCGGTCGCCAACTGGATTTGGCCCCATTCACCGCAACTCTCTGGGCTCGGCCATCCAGCCAGTTTTTAACCCAGCGCACTTGTCCAAGCCATGAGCAGCCAGCTTCTGCAGGAGAATGCTGTGGGAGACGGTGTCAAAGGCCTTACTAAAGTCCAAGTAGACAACATCCACAGCCTTCCCCTCATCCACTAAGCGGGTCACCTTGTCATAGAAGGAGACCAGGTTAGTGAAGCAGGACCTGCCTTTCATAAACCCATGCTGGCTGAGCCTGATCCCCCGGTTGTCCCGCACATGCCGCATAATGGCACTCAGGATGATCTGCTCCATGACCTTCCCCGGCACCAAGGTCAGGCTGACAGGCCTGTAGTTCCCCGGATCCTCCTTCTGACCCTTCTTGTAGAGGGGTGTCACATTAGCTAACTTCCAGTCAGCTGGGACGTCCCCGGTTGACCAGGACTGCTGATAAATGATGGAGAGTGGCTTGGCAAGCTCCTCCACCAGCTCCCTCAGTATCCTCGGGTGGATCCCATCTGGCCCCATTGACTTGTGGGCATCTAGGTGGAGGAGCAGATCGGTGACTGCCACCTCTTCGACAACTGGGATTTCATTCTGTGTCCTATCTCCATCTCCCAGCTCAGGGCCCTGAAAACCTTGAGGATGACCAGTCCGACTATTAAAGACTGAGGCAAAGAAGGCATTAAGTACCTCAGCCTTCTCCTCATCCTTCGTGGCCAAGTTTCCTTCTGCATCCAACAAAGAGAGAGTCAAGTCCTTCCTCTAACCAAGAGGATTCAAAGGCTTTCCTCTCTCCTGCCAAACATTAGTGCTATTAATCCGGTTTACCAATGCTGCCTTGGTCTCTCCCACAGACAGCGTGCCCCTGCGAGCGATGTACTCCAATACGACATGAAACCAGGCTGAAGCCAGAGGCGCTGCACCTCCTCTCCCTACTGCAGCTGGCTGAGCAGGGAAGCAGGTTCTCTCATCCTCTGGCCCAGCTTCAGTACAAACATTTTACAGAAAAAGTAAAGTTTCAGTCTACCCACAGAAAGTGCTCTAACCACTGGCCTGTGCACCAAAGGACTGGCAATTCTTTCTGTTGATTTTTTTGAGAACACCTATGTGTTCTGCTGCCATGAAAAGTACTTCAGAGGAAAACAAATTTTTGTTTTCAGGGAAGGAATATTTCATTTGACCTTCCCAAATCTTTAAGAAAAATCTTTCATTTTTCTTTCAAAATGAAAAACAAGTTAGATGAAGATTTGTATCAGAACAAACCAAACAAGCATGTGTGGTTACTTGGTTCAGCGGCCAAACAAACTAATGCAATACTTTATTCACCCGACCCTGCAAGCAAAGACAAATGTTTCCTGACATATGAAAGCCAGAAAGCAAATCTGCTTCAATCCAGGTCAATGGCTTAGAAGCATAATTCTAGAATTAGAAAAATAAGAGTTATTATACAAATCTGAAGTAATTAGAAGTTTGTTTTTTAAAAAAACTGTTTCAATCTTAATAATATGGTTAGAGAACCATAAACCCCTTAAATTCTACTTTAAAATACATTAGCAGTAAGAGCTGAGTAGAACAGAGAGCTAGATATTAAATGAGTGCTAAAACCCGATCCTTTTTATCCCTGAATAAAACACAAAAAAAAAATACTCAGTTGAAAATCTTTATAAATCATTTGTTTAAACAGAACACAAAAAAAAAATCCTCATTTTTCAGACATTTACACTTAATTTTAAGACACTGCTCATAACTTTCATTTTTATTTCCACTTCTAACAAGAAATCAAGATGACAATACAAAGTATAATGTTAAACTGTGTCACACTGTAGTTGATTTGGTTTCGTTTCTTTACTCATTTTCTACCCAGTTCAGTGTTATTTGATGATTTGTGAGCATTTTTTATGAAGGAAAAGACCTAATAAAGTCTCAAAACTGGGCCCTGCAAATGCTGTAATTCTGCACCGAGTTAGGTACCTGTTGTTCAAAGAAATAACTAGAAGCCAATAGAGCTTATGGCTCACAAATTATACCAATAGACATTTTATCCTAGAATAGTTAGGAAAAGCAGCTAAGTCACAAACCAGCTATGCTTTCAGAGTCAAATCCCCAAGCTACGCATTACATAATAAACTCCCAGAGAAAAAACATACCAGAAAATATGGTTTCCTGTCTCACTTTCCATTTTCAAAGCATTCCACATGCATGAAATACTTAAACCTCACACCCTACAAGAAATAATTAATGAATAAAACCCTCTTAGCATCTTTGCCTCATGTTTCTTGTTCATGAGATGCCATGAAAACATGGAGTGGGGCTAATGCTGAAAATGAAAGGACTCCTGGATACAGACTACTAAGTCAACAAAAATGCTGTCAGGAGTGGAACAAGAACTGTGTCTTAGTCTCTTGTTTCCTTGAGATCACTAGGTTTGATTTTTAAGCATCCTTGCTTCTTTCTTGCAACAGGGAAATGTACTGATCATCTCCTTTCTACTAATTAGGAAAGGAAAAGTCACCAAATCAGTGCCCTTAGACCCCGCAACCTTTCTCTGTGTACCCTTAATACCTGGGTGGTGACTAGTGAAGCACAGAGAAAGGGTCAAGTGACAGCTGGAGAAACCTATGTTGCTAAATCATACTCATGCTCAAAGCTTATTTAATCTTTTCTGTTTAAGGTTTGAGTGCATCTTTGGCAACATATCTGGATGCTTGCAAGCATCAAATATGATCTAGCAAACTATTTAAAAAAGGTATGACCAGCCTTCCTAGTCCTAAGAGCCTCATACCAGCACCCTCATATAGCTTCAACACATTTACCAGAGACATTTAAAGAGAAACCCCAGAGGTCATTCAGCAGGAAAGGGATGACAAGCTCTCACGAATCACACCTTGGTAACACAAGGGATTTCACTGTGAGAACTGCCACAGGGGGCCCTTTCAGACACTCACCATCTATATAAGCCCAAATGTACAGGCAAATAGGTATTAACAGACAATTCAGGTAGGACTTCCCGCAAGGAGCTCAGCAGCTCCATCCATCTCCACCCCTACTGACACCTTTCAGCCCCTCTGCTCCAAAGCTTCTGTTGCTCATGGGTCACTCTGCAGCAGGCATCCTGGCAACCCACTCTCCATAGCAGATTATGGACCAAACAAACCAAGTGTAACTACCTTGCTCTTTACAAGGCTCACACAACACTTTATACTGCCAGCTAATGCATTACCTTTTCCACAGAGGTCAGCTCCTATGTTTTCCTCCCAACACATGCTATTAAGAACATTTAACACCAATCCTTCACTTACTCATAAGCTTTTAGATACATACTAATTCTTCCTCCGCTTCAACGCATGAGTGACTTGAACTTCTACCTTATTTTCCAACTGAATTCCACTAGATGATTTCCATCTGCTTACGGTATCCATACTCAGTGTAAAAAAACAAAACAAAACAAAACCAGCACAAAATCCACACTACAAAAGTTCTTTGCTATCAGAGCCAGGAATAGGTCACATCAGAATCACTTTAGAGAAACTGAATTTGTGGTCGAACTTATATCACCACTAAGCCAAGGAAACCACAATCAATATGAGATTACATTCGACTGAAGTTTCTTGGCAACAGCTGCATGAAAAACGTTAGGGCTATTCCTTCATTTTCTCATATCTTTCAGAAACCACCAGGTACTGCCACTTCTGCAGATCTCGTGCATTCTGCTGGCAACCTACGCAGTGGTAATTTGTGAACGTTGCTTGAGTGCCACTCATATTTTGTCAGTGAAGTTAAGGAGATCAGCTACATTGCAAGTCACTTCCTGCGTTCATCTTCCCTGATTCTCTTGAACTTCAGGAGAAATGGACCATTTCAAATTGATCAAACCCTCAACATTCTCTCTTCACTATTTCATTCAACTCCAATTTAGCCTCTGGTCACAGATATAAAACTGCACCCTTTAAAAAAATTAGTATCTGACAAGTCACCGATGATCACTGGGAAATGGATATAACAGTATGATAGAATTATTCACCTGCTAAATGGGTTGTTAAACATAACTACTTCCACAATAAAACGCCACCAAGACATAAGTGCAAATAAGTAAATTAACTCTGGGTATTCACTAAAGAGAGTGATTATACAGTAACTATTTGCCCACAGTGAAATGCATTATATCTAAGAAGATAATAAAATTCAAGTCATGTAAAAATCTGCTTTTTGCTAATTATGATCCTAAATGCCTACAGAACACACTTGGCTTCATCATCATCACTTGTAAAAGTCATGCTTTGTCTCATACTTACTCAGTACAGACCAAGTTTAGACTTTCTTAATACTACGTAGGTAGTATTTATGTAAGAAAACTGTCAGGACCAGATTTATTTCAGTAAAAGAAGGCCAAATATAGCTTAATAGGACAGGAAAGGAAACCAATACATTAATATCACAAATAGCAAGGTGTAGAAATTAAAGATTTGTTTAAGGCAGGAAACAAGCTCTTCACTGTGAAACTACTTTCTGTGAACACCAGTTAAACTTTGGTTCAAACCAAAGCCATTGCCATTGCAGACTAAACCAGCTGACTTTACAAACTTCCCCAGTCAACCCTCCTGAGAATCACTGCTAACCTTCAAATATAACTTCAAAACAACTGGTCTCTGATATTCTTAACTTTTTTTTCTTTTTAAACAAACAAGGCAAATCCATCTACTTGGGCAGCAAATTCAACCCATAACTAGGTGAACACTTGGAAAGAACACTGCTGTAAGAAATTTCAACTGAATGCAAGAACCATTGCAAGTTGTTGTTTTGCTACAGCAGGAAGTAAAGATCATGGGTGGAAGAAAGGCCTTCCTCTGCATCACATTCTGATAAAAATGAGGATTTCAGCATACAGTCTTGTCATCCATTCAGTTGATTGTTTCCAAAAACAAAACGAGCAGAAATTGTTCTGTAAGGACTGCTGCAATTTAATTGCTCTCAAACTGAATACTTCACAAAAAAAACCCACAACAAACCACACAACACACCATATAAAAAACCCACACACCACACACAAACACCACCACTCCAGTGCATAAAATAATCCTTAACAATCCAGTTACTTACATTTTACTGCAGAAGTAGTTAGAAGACAACTGATGTGCTAGCCACTTTGATAACACCTGATGAATGCTTATGACACTATGTCCGAAGCTCTAAGTGGCTTAGATGAAGATACCAGAGCCTCTGTCCCTATTCATAAGTAGCAGCAAGAAGTCACTCACATCACACTTTACATGCCTCTAGCAGCACAAGAGGGGTGGCACTTTTCAAAGATGTCAGACTAATGCACATAATAGCAAGCCATAGGGGCCACTTCTGGTTGTCAAAATAGACAAAAAAATAACTCTAAACCGCAACAGCAAAAAGATCGAAGAGCATTAATCAATAGCTAGTTTACAAATTAGTACCATTACCTGCTGCACACTATCAGAAATCTTAGTTAAGAAAAAAAAACACCAAACAAACCACACTATTTTCCCAACCTGTTAACTCTTGTGATATATGTCAGAAACATGTTGGCTTTGCCTCCTGTGTAGAAAGGATCAAATATATTTGAAAATCTACTCTTTGGAAAATTTTATAAAATCACGAAGGGTGTGGCTGAACTATCAGTTGCCCACAAAACTGAATTAACTGTATCTCAAAAACTCATGGTAGACACTCTTTGTTGTTAAAACTTCCAGATAATTGAAATTTCACTTCCTTCAGAAATTTTTTCCAGTTACACTACTGTTCCAGTGAGAAAGTTTTTCCCAGTGTTTGACCTGATTTTCCATTGCAGATAACAAATGTTCCAAGTCTGTAAACTTACAAATTAAAAAAAAAAAAAAATTAAGTTTCTTTCCTGACATTCTCTTTCTTTCCTATCATTCAAGATGCAAACAATTCTAGCACCAGTGAAGGCAATGTAAGTTTTGTTTTGCACTTCATAAGAGTCAGAACTTTACTGACTGTTTTTTCATTAAACCCCACTTGTAATTTCTGATCCTTCTACTCCTCAGGAAATACCACAAGTATCTTCTCATCTTTTCATAAAACCTCTTCTTATTTTTCCTTCTCTCCAATTTTACCTACTGTACCACCATTTTCTGACTATCCAATAGCATATAATATAGCAGGCCAGTGTACTGGTTCTCACCCTCAGTCAATAGCTCCTTTACAACTCTTGTCAACATCTTGAGCTTCATCTTCCTCTATTTCTTTCAATGGCTTTTATGCTATTTAAAAAAAAAAAAAAAGTTTTCCTTAACATAGACAATCCATATCAGCACCACTTGTCACTAAGACCAGGCAAAGAGCCAATTATAAACAACATTAGTGTCAGAAATACATACAAAAACACACTGATGGGTTAAAAGTCCAGTGCAGAGAAGGCTTAAGTTACAAGGCTTCTCCTGCAGGCATCCAGTTATTTTGAAAGTAGTTCAAATAACCTTGCAGCTACTATTCACTGTGTGTCCTCCTAAGGGAATCAGCACAGCATAGCTCATACTGATTTCACACCTCAGCTTTGTGTGAATCCTCCTCCTAGGGGTTCAGCTGTCTGTGATCCAAGGCCTAGTTTTGACACAGAAGAACTGCGTAACCTTGGATGAAACTTCTCAGGAAACTGCCAGCTTGCAAGAAAGCTGTGTGACAATACTTAGACTAGAGCCATGATAGATAAGAACAGTAAATTTGCAGCTAGACATAGGATCCTTGAAACATAGGTTGTTAACAGTTCAAGGACTCAAGAAAAAACAAAAACCCCTGAAAAGCTATGAAAATCTAGAGTGGAAAAAAACCATGAGTCAGAATATAGCAACTCGGCAACACTGAGAATCAGTCCATCAAAGAAGCAATAGAAGTCAGCCTTCCCCAATACTGATGACTGCCAGCCCAGCAACGGTGCCAGGATAGGTGAGGCCACACCTGGAGTACTGTGTCCAGTTCTGGGCTCCTCAGTACAAGAGCAACACAGACATACTGGAGAGAGTCCACCAAAGGGCCACAAGGATGATGAAGGGACTGAAGCACCTCACATAGGAAGAAAGGCTGAGAGAGCTGGGACTGTTCAGCCTGGAGAAGAGAAGGCTCAGGGGGGATCTTATCAATATATATAAATACCTGAAGGAAGGGTGCAAAAAGAGCCAGGCTCTTTCCAGTGGGCCCCAGTGCCAGGACCAGAGGCAATGGCTACCAACTGAAACACAGGAGGTTCCCTCTGAACATCAGGAAACACTTTTTCACTGTGAGGGTGACCAAGCACTGGCACAGGTTGCCCAGGGAAGTTGTGGAGTGTCCCTCCTCAGAGATATTCAGGCACCATGTAGACGCAGCCCTGGGCAACCGGTTCTAGGTGGCCTTGCTTGAACAAGGGGGTTGGACCAAATGACCGCCAGAGGTCCCGTCCAACCTCAGCTGTTCTGTGATTCTGTGAACCAGGTGTCTTACCCAGGGGTGGTATGTCAATGCTTTGCCTGGTTGCTCACTAATCCTAGTTATCTACCACACATCTCTGTCAATAAATAACTAATGTAAAGTTAGGTATATCTTGCTTTCATAGTCCTTTCATGCACAGTAGAGGGTGAACAAAGTGACCAAGAGAGAGCATTACAGCTAACTGCATTAGCTTTTCCCCATGGGGGCGGTTAGCAGTATCTGGATCTGTCTACCAGGATCTATGCTGCTGACCAAGTACACTGAGTAGTTCTTAAAATTCTACTGTTATGAATGCACTGATGAAATAAGAAAGTCTTTGTTCATAACAAAGTCCCTATGAACTAGACATTTTATCTTTGTGTGCAAAAACTGAAATACCATCTCCCTTACCAGTCCATGGAAGATATTTAAGAATAAATCATCTAAAGTGCTTCTGCAACAAAATTCTCCTTACAGTCAATTTTATTCAATGTTGCAGTTATATTTATTTTTCAAACTGTTTTGAGTTGACGGGGAAGCATTAAATCAGCTTACTCAGGTCTATCTTGTGGCATTGCTTCCTTGGGTCCATAGTTGAACATAGTCCATCTATAAACAAGACTAATAAAATTCCACCCAAAAAAAGATGTTCTTGCATAATCACTTTCATATCATTCTTGGCACTTGTAATAATTACGGAAGTGAGACAATATTTAATTCAATACTAAGGGATAATCTAATAAAAACATTTGTTTAAACATTTTTCTATGCCTTTTTGTGTATACTTTGTTCTAAATCAGCCATTCATTACAAATCCATGTTCAGAGATGAGGTTTTAGTCTCTTGTTTCTAATTATAAGCTGCATCTGGCATTTTAAACTGCAGTTACAAATGCATATGACATTTATGTTGAAGCTTCATCTCCTAGCCCTTCAACAGAGACACACACACAAGGTATCTGAGCTTGTGAAGAAAAAGCAACTTTCAAATACAGTTCACCAGCTTCCCCATTTCTGATTACTCTATAGTCCTACAGCAAATTCTTTCTTCTGGAAGATAAGATTGTGATGGATATGAAGAGGAAGGACTGATGCTGTCAGTTTTCCTGTAAGTTGCAAGTGAGCTTTCATGATTTCAAATCAAAACTGACATAAATATTTATTTGGAATCTATCAAAGTTAGCACAGCTGCTTATGTCACAATGAGAAGCAAAATTAAAATTACTCAAGCAGCATTTAATCTAGACAAAAAGACAAAAAGGCTTTTCCTAAATTCAGAGAAAATTACACGTGCCTTAAAAGTTTCTGCTTGCTTTTTCTATGCTTGTCTATGGCCATCTCCCACATGTACTGTCAGCCCCAACACATGGGAGCTGACATTGTATTTTATACATCTGTAAAATAACCAAAACCCAAGCTGTAGCACAGCAAGTCTTCTTCCATTTCTTCCACACAAGTGAAGCTGAAGGCTCAGCCCAGACCATTTACACAAGCTTAAGACTGAAAGCCTTTCTGCAAGTTCAAAAAGAATATAACCAGGCAGTTTACAAGCTGCCTGCAATCCATCACAGGGAACTGGACCCCACTTAAACCACTCTGCCAGACAGGCTAGTCCTATTTTCTACTTCCCCTTCCCTTACTCTTCTCCTCTCCTTCATCTATACGCTAATTCCATACAAATAATTTTATCGATTTTTTTTTTCCCCCTCATTTCTTTGATCACTATGCGAAGCTGAGCCTATCTGGCCAAATGTCTGGCAAGATCTCCAAGTCATTTTCAATCTTTCTCAGTGAACCTTAATGATCCCATAAAACTTTCACCATAAATTAATAGCCAAATAAAAGCATCTGCTTATATCTGTTACCAACACGTGAGGTACCAAGGCAACATTTGCACCAGGAGTATACAAATGATGTGCAACTCCATCAGCTCACAAATGCAATGGTAACAGCAGCAGCTATTAGCATAAAGCCAAATATGAAACAGCTGTCTACATTACTTAGCACACTGTTAGCACTGGGTTATTCATTTGTCCACACTTCCAAGGATTTTACTGGCATTGACATCAAAGCGCCAGTCACTTACAATCTTCACGTAACCATACAGATATTCTCTTACTGCAGATATTTTACAAGATATTTTTTCATTCAACAATCCAGTTCTGCATGTATCAGAATATCCAGTTGCTTATTGACAGAATCCTTCTAGATAGCAACTATTATTAAAAATCCTAGTCCTTCGCATTATGCTGAGCCACAGTGACAAGCATTACTAAAGACAATGATCTTGCCGGAAGGCGCTGGACAACATAATGCGAGAGGAGAAACTCTCTCAAGTAAACAGACAATCAAAAAAGAGTTAAAAATTAATTCCAAATACCACCCATGTCCAAGCTGCACCCCGTAGCCAAATGATTGGCTTTTGCCACCTGTAAGAAGGGTGTCTTGCACTCTCCAGATGTGCAGTGAATGTCTGTCTTGATGCCTGACGACTGACAATCCACGTAACATTTAGTGATCAATTCACAGTAAATAATCTACTGGAGGAAATTACAGCAGGCAGTAGATTAGGAAAGCAGAGATTAAGTGCACAGGTGTCACGCCAGAGCAGTTCCATAGCTTACAATCTTTTGCACCAAGAAAACTTCTCTTGCCTATGGCAAATCTGCTTTCCACTTGTCTGCTGTGCAAGTAAAGGGAATCTTATTCCATACTACCCTAACTCTTCATAACAGCCACTTACAGACTTTGCTGATCCATGAACGACATTCATTAGCAAATCCAATGCTGTAGGTACTCCCCCTCTGTCAATCATGCATCTATTGAAAATAAATGAGGAATCAAAGTCACACGGATAGCTACAGCGGGAATCACCGCTCTAGCCACAAACACGTCAGTCTGGCCAAGGATCCTCTTAGCACCCCATCGTGCACTCCCTTCAATCAGGCTACCAAAGAAGCTGTCAGCCATTTCATTTCCAACTTTGGAGGGCCTGGGCTGGGCAGGTAGGAAAGGCTAGTGGTAAGGACATGTCAGGGAGGGGGGTGGACAAGCCAAAGGATGGACACCAGTCAGGAGAGGAAACTCCTCCTGGCCAGACAAGCTCCCATATATAACCAGGCCCACAATGGACGGACTTTGTTGTCTCCTGTAGCCTAGGGAGAGACCCTGTTGGTGGCGAGACACAGACAGTTGCTGAAGTAGCATTTTCCTCGCCCCACACCCCTCTTCCAGCAGCTCACCCGCCAATGCAGAGGGCCCACTGCCCATGGGAGCCAGACAGGGGGCTTGGCCACCCCCTCCCCAGGGACCTGTAACACCAGGATGCTTTGCACTGAGGTGCACTGCAAAGTTCATTCATCTGAACACAACTTCGAAGTGGACCACCTCGATTTTGTTTACGCCTCCGTGCGGACCACCTACACCGACTGCACTTAGAGCGGCTGTATTTCGGCCGACTTTACCTTGCGATTGTCAGTGAGCTAAGACCAATGTAACGCAGCCTGTCACTGTGAACAGGAGAACGCCCAGGCGGGTGATGTAGTTTACCCGAGGAATGGATCGGGTAAATTGGGATTAACGTCCCCGCTCCGCAACCCAGCCGGGATCCCGGGGGGAGAGGGGGGAGCCAGGCGCGCCCTCGCCCGCCACCCCCGCCGCCGCGCTCCGCCAGTCCTCGGGCGCCCCCTGGCGGCTCGGCCCGCGGCCGGCGGGCAGGGGAGAGGCCGCCCGCCGGTGCCCCGCCGCCCGGCCCCGGCTCCCTTCCCGCGGCGTGCGGCCAGCAGCGTCTCCGCTGCCCCCGGGGGTCTCGGACGGCGTAATCAAATGAAGAGGCCGGCAGGCAGGGGGGTCGGTACTGGGACTGCGCGTCCCCGCGGGCTGCCATATTTAGCGCTAGTCCCGTTTATCAAACCAGCGTCACAGGTTGCCACAAAAACGTTCGTATCGGGCAAATCGCGTAGTTTCTGCGGGCCGTTCCTGGAACTCCCAAGGCAGTTTACTTAGATGCACCCCTTGTATAATCATTTCCTTAAGGAAACCAACGGGAACTGGGCCATGTCCTGCATCAGTTTTCACCTGCATTTGAGTATCGGAGAGAAAGGGAGAAGTCCTGGGTAAGATTTCCCAGCAAAGCCTGAATTAAGCCACTTGCAACGTTACGTTTCCGTTCTTGTCTGATAGCATGTACGATCCCTCTCCTAATTAATTTTTGCAGTTCAGATAGTCTCCAAACATCTGCGCTGAAATACAAGTACTGTACTCAGCTGTAGCAGACTTTGTCTGTATAGTATTTCTGCATGCTCACAGCTGTGATTCAGCAAAGCACTCAAGCTTATTCACCAAAACACTTGGGCATGTGTTAGTTTTTAAGCACGCACATAGCTCCCCTTATCTCAGTGTAGCTTTTTCTAGGGCACAAATGCCACTTTCAAACTTACCTTTCTTTGAGAATCAGAGCTGTTTAAGGACACGCGCACCACCTTGAAGAAGAATACATTCCTAAACCAGAGCTAGAAGGCAACTTCACAGCGTGTAGTGTTTGCAGCATAAAAGGGCAAGCAGAAGCAAATTAACACAACTTCTTGTTGTTAATTTGCAGTAAACACAGAAGCTACAATTGGCTGATCGGTGGGAGACAGCATGAGGGTCTTCAGCTACTCAAATCTGAGCTTACACAGAATAAATGCCTCTCACCGCCAACAGCTAGCATCAGTGTTGCATGCAACTGAACCAGCAAAGGACACTTTGGTTCCAAGCACAGACAAAAGCAGAGCTCCTCAGAGCAGCATGCCTTGCTACGCAGAGGTTTGGCTGTCAGGCATCTTGTAAAAAACTAAAACTATTTAGCCACTCTTTAAAATTGCATGTTGCAGTTTTTAAGAGCAAAAATGGACTTAAACTTTGAGTCACAAACGCTTAAAACCCCAAAGTTACCATTTTCACAGCAACCTCAGCACAGCTCTTCATAGGCACGTATTCTTCGTCCTCAAGTCAGAACTTCCTGCTTGCTTAAAGTCACCTTTCCGATGAAGTACACTACAGCAGATGATATTAAATTTTAGTTTGGATATTTATGTGAAGTGTTGCTGACTAATGGTTGCATCGGGAACCATAATGCTGACCGCTAGCTATCTCGCATTCAAATTCACCACTCTAACAATCCATTAAGAGAGTGTTGTTTTTGCATGGAGTCGACTAGATGATTCTAAAACATTAAAATAACAAACCTAGGAAAAGGAAAGCTGTGACAGCATAATAAAATAGCAATGCTTACCAAATACCATGTACATGCAAAGACATAGAAAGCCATATAATAGAAAAACACTGTTTAAACTTCGAACATTGTCGGCAACTATTGGATGCAATACCTAGAAATATCTTTATTTTATAGCATAATTCAAACAATCTATAGCAAACAAGGCAGACAATCCAGGGAGGATTGCCAGTCTAGAGCTTCTTCCATCTGGCTTCAACTTCTTGCTCTTTCAGACTTCCCAAGTGACTCGGCAAGGCACTTAGTCTCTCCACATCCATGGCACTTTCCTATCCCACCCCTATGAAGACAAATCAGCAATTGTGATATATTAGTGATAGCTGCCACATAAATGTCTCCTGTAAAACAGCACCAAACACAATGCGTACTCCATTAGCTTTTCTGCGTATGGAGAGCTCCAAGCTTTGGCATGCTAAGATAGTTTTTCTGTCCAAGGTACAAACATCCAATCTTATCAGTAGAATTAGTTCACCATAATTCACCTCACTTCAGTATTTTAAACTAGGGTACGTTTAAGTACCCTATTTTAGAAAAATCTCTCCCCAAAGATTAGGAGATGGACAGTTAGGCATGATAGCCCAGCTACACAAACTGATAATGCTCTTCACATGCGTATTAAAACTCTCTCTTTGAATGTTATTAACAGCTTTCCTGAATACTTTTAACTTCAGTGATACACAATTTCTTTCCTATCATCCTAGCCCAGGAAAGCTGTTCAGCACATGCCTGAGTTTTTCCATAGACTTATCCTTAAGGATATTAGGTATCCAAGCCTCCAATGTGGCCATGAGGTTAGCAATACCAACACATCTATCTACAGACACTGAATTTACATGCATGTATTCATACTGGATGGTGGTCTCGGTTTGGGAACACCAGTACCGAAGTACCAAAGCTAGCAGAGTTACACTGGTATGCCCTACTTCAGAAACACTACTTGTTCTTTTATAGCCAAATCGGATTGCCTCAAACATAGCAAATACACCTGCCCCATTAAAGATTATTTTAAGGCTATTTGAAACTTTCTAGTAATGTGCATTTGAACTCCACAGACCACAATAGAGTGCCTTTTTCTCAGGCGAAGAGCTAGATTGATCAGACTTTTGCCGCCCCCAAGAACAAACTTGAGAAATACCATCCCAAACCAGCACAAAGAAAAAGTGTTGGGTTTTGTTTGTTCCACCCTCCCCAAGTCTGGTCCTATATTGCTGCTATTCAAAGTGCAAGAAAGTTTCCGTTTTATTTTACTTACTTTCACACCTTAAAAAAAGGCAATTTGACAGCAACATTTGCAGTTGCAGCAACAAGAAAAGTTCCACAAACGACTGACTAAAATCTGTAATCTGCTTACTGTCAGGTATTTTAGGAACACAAAAAAACCAGAACAGCAGTAACTGAATAGTCAGCTCACATGTGTGGAAATTGCAACCTGCAAGCTTTTCTGGGAGCAATGCTCTGTTTTCGGTAACATTTCTGCATAATCACACCAGAAAGCAAGCTCTTTAGTGGAGAGACTATGATCACATGCATGCCTATACATCTTCTGTTACAGCTGCGTCCCTGGGTCTTGACTAGGGCTTCTGAGGCTCAAATGCAACACAAGCACTAAGGAATAAAAGGCATTCAGGATGAAAACAGTTGACTTTACCTGGCACTGCCATCAAAAAACACATAGAGCATTTCTAAATTGCAATCACTATCTCCAATGGTTGTCACCCATTTCTCTGTTTAACCAACAGGTTTACTCTTCTTTAAGGCAGGTGAAACAGTCCTCCCGCTCCCTTGGACGTGCCAAGTGGAGAGGACTGACTCTTTAAAGTGGAGCATTTTGACTTGAAGGTACTTCAGCTGGACCAGTGAAAACAAGACCCAGATGCAAAGTTACCTAACTGAGCCCATACTGCACACCTACAGCCAGTTGTGTAACAAACGTCAGGACAATTTTACAGGTCTTAATCAGGCAAAACTCCCTGCTGATTTCCACAAGGGAGCTCTAATCAATCAAAAGCTGCAAGAACTGGATCCGTTTTTCTCCCTTTTAATGAAAAGGCTTATTTTGAGCTACAAGAACATCAGATTATACCAACTGGGCAAGCCCGTAACTCTCGCTTTAATGGCATAAGGAATTTGTCCTGCATTTAATCTACCAACCACAGAAATTAACCTCATCGGCACTGTGTCTTTGGTAGTGTACAAAAAAAAAATAATCTTAAACTGAGATAAAATAATTTCACAAATAACGGACCTGTCCTCCGGCTGCGACCTTTGTACGACAGCTAAAAGAAAAGATGGCAGGGGCGGTGGGAGATTCACGGCTCTTTTAGCAAACTACGTCACCTTCAGGTAAACGGGGAAGACCGGCGTCCCCGCTCGGGTTCCTCCCTGAAGTTGCGCCGCTCCCCGCGGCAGCCGGGCAGCCGCCGACCACGGGCGCTGGCGGGAAGAGAAGCCACCCGCGATGCCTCCAGGACCGAGCGGAGGGGAGCGGCTCCCTCGCCGCCGCGGTGCCCACGACCACGCCGAACCCGCGGCGGGAAGACCCGGGCGGAGGGAAGGAGGGAGGGAGGAGGGCGGGCTGCGAGGCGCTCGCTCCATGTGCGCCCCGCTCCGCGCCCGTCACCAACGGCCGCAGCGCCCGGGTGAAGCCTCGCGCCGTAACCGACACCAACCGCCCCGCGACCCGCCCGCTCCCCAACTTCCCCTCAGGGGGGGCGCCGCCCGCCCCTACCTGCCTGCCTGCCTGCCGGCGGCGGGGAGCCCCCTTCGCCCGCGCCGGGTCCCTCTCAGCGGCTGGCGGGAGGGCAGGAGCGCCGTCCCTCCGGCAGGGCGAGCCCCATGTAAAGAAGAGCGAGGGAGCCCGGCGGCTCCACCGCCGCCGCCGAGGGGAGGGGACGAAGGGAGGAGGCGGGCGGGCGGGCGCGCCTTGACGCGCCGGGCGCTCCCCCCAGCTCGGAGCCGCCCCGGCCCCGCCAGTGCCGGAGCCGCCGAGCCCGCGGCAGCGCCCCCTGGGGGCGGCGACGGGGACGGAGCCTCCCTCGCCCGGCGAGCGCGGGGGTACGAGCCCCTGGGCGCCCAGCCCCGCTCCCGGCCGCCTGCGTTCGCCCCCGTCCCGCGGCCACAGCAGGGGCGGCACGGGCTGGCCGCGCCGTGGGGCTAGGGCAGGGGGGGGCGCTGGAGATGCTCCGGGTCGCTCTTGTGCACATGTCTGCCCTCCCAGCCGGGAGCACCGAATTCTCCTCTGGGGCTGTTTTGGCTAACCTGATCACCAGGGGAGGAACTCCGGCTTGCTTGCGCTGCTGAGAAGCCGCGAGCACGGGGTCAGCTAAGTCCAGCCACTATTTCCAGTGAGCCTACTGGTTCCAGTTAAGCATTTGGTTAAATTCGGGCTGTAACATGCCAGCAAGCAGTGCAAATACATCAGGGCCCAGGGGCAGCAGCAGTGCCGGCCTGCAAGAGCGAGCAGGCTTGGCTGCTCACTGAGGGGCCACTGCTCCTCCTGGCATCAGGGCTCTCGCTGATTCTGCAATGCCTCTCTAGATGTCCTAACAGGGAGAAGGGATAGGATGGCCCCAACTAAGCAGAAAAAAGTTCTTACAGTTAAAGCACAGCACAAGGACTTGGGATATCAGGATTCACTGTTTGACTTTGCCCACCCATGGCAGCCACTCTGTTCTTGATCAGCTGTGGCAATGCTGAAGTGTGTTCTTGTGAAAAGTCTGTCTGGCTTCCCAGAAGTCCTCAGATCACACAGAGAGCTGGATATGCACTTGTCAGTTAAACACATGCCTAAATGTTTGTGGGATACAGCATCTTCGTGCCGTAGCTCCCCGCCTGTAGAATCTAATTTCCTCTCCCCACCTCACAAGAATCTGATGAAGAGAAATTCATAAACCTCTCCGAGGCACACCGATTTGACACTGATAGAGCTCCTGGAGCATATCCACTGAGAGACAGATGCTGCGGTTGCATCCCATCCTCCCTGAAATAGGCATAAAGATATATACACAAAACATTTTGAAAGGAAGATCTCTCCAGTGATGCCAATTCTCCAGGAAAGGAGAGCAAAACTGAAACAAATCAGTCATGCTGTGAAGTTGATGTTTGCTGAGCTGGCAAATCCTGGACTACTGCTCCTGAGCACTGTGAGGTGTGAAACGGAGAGCAGGCAATCAAACACATTTGCTAGCCCAAACCAAGAATACTCATCACAAGTCTTCCAAATTAAAAATAATAACAACAACAACTACTTGGGGTGTAGCTGAAATCTTCTGCCAGAAAACCCTGACTCTCTAATTAGAGACTTCAACATCGTACTGCCGCACATGTTAGAAATATACACTGTAGACCTGATTTTTTTCACAGTGCAGATAAAGTGCAAATAAAAAGCAGCATTTTACTGAGCATATTATGCAAAAATATTGCTGATCAGTATTTTGTTCACAGCATTAAAATCAAAGATCATTCATTCTATTTATGCATCCACAGAAATAAACTTGATTTACTTTTGTAGTACAATGAGATTTACACGAAATGCATCTAAATACAATTTACTGTCATAAACAGTATGATTTCCCTTGTCTTTTCTGCTTACCGCTTCTCTGTTACTATTTTTGTAAAAGTAAAGTTGTGGGTTTTTTTCTTTATGCACCCAGTGCCTAATAGCCTAACCACAGAACTAATCAAGTTCTCCAGAAAGCCAGGCTTTCCCTTAGTTTTACTTGGATCTCACAAATCTTATATCTTAATAAGAGCAGAACCATATTGCACTGAAATGTATTGGTGAAGCCTCCAGGGGAAACCCGCGTATTAGTACAAAGGCAGGTTGTGCTATCCCAGAATAACTGTTGGGCAAGGTTTCCAGGCTCCGCGTGCTGTGTCATGGCTGGGAGCCGTGACAGCGTGCTGGATCTGCTTCCTGAAAGCAGGGCACAGCCCCTCTGCACACCAGGGTGGCGGATGTTCGGCTCGGCTCTCTAGAAAACAGCAAGAAACCCAGGATGCCCTGCAGGAACGCGGGAGACCTCACACGTCTGCGGCTTTGCCAAGATTTTCACGAAATGTATTTGTGGTCTAGCTGGAGACTGGAGCCTAGCACTTGGGTAACCTACGGTAGGGGACTGTGAGAGGAAGGAGCAGGATCCAACCTCCATCTGCGCTTAGCTGAGTCCGGATGAACACTGTGTGAGATTTCTGTTCTCTATCTCGCGCTCCAGCACTCCAATCATGCTTCCCGTTCTGAGGCACGGATACAATAAGGGCCTTGAATGTCACCCTGTAGTTATGCGCCCACGCAACTACATGCCTTGACGTTTCCTCTGCCTGCTGATATTACCTGCTAGTCTCTTGCTAGTATTGCTGAAGCACCCTTAGTAGGACAGAGAGCTGCTGTAAATTGGGACAGAACTGCTGAAAGTACCTGCGTCCTCCTCCGGGTGGCATCAGAATATCTTCAGTGGACCAAGGCTGGCTTAGGAAAGAGAGGAGAGGGATAATATTCCTGCTTGCCAACAGCCAGTATCAGTACAGTGCAAGCACTACTCTTGCTAAGAAGCTCACATAAACTAGTAGATCTTTAAATTAAATGAATGATTTAAAGTAGTAAGAATTAGCATGACTCCTTCAGCCCTTTTAATTCTGACAAAGAAAGCTCTATGACACATTGCACCCATGCCCTGTACACATTGCAGTTATCACAAGAGGAGGATGCAAATGCATGATTAAACCTCTCAGCTTCTACAACTTCAGAAAAATCAGAACTTTATCACCACCAGGAGTAGTTTCATATCTTTACATGTAGGCCTCAATGAGGCAGTTTCAAGCCGATGAACATGAGTGAATCACCACAGTCATCCAACAGGACACGGAAGTGTAAGTGCAAGCCAAGATATCAGAGGCTACAGATTTAAGGTCTCCACTCGTAACCAGAGGAGGGTTGTTCTGTGTTTGTAAATTGTCATGTTACAACTGTCATGCTTGTTTCTGGTAGCTGTATAGATCAGCAAAGCCCTTATCAGACTGAGACAAGACAGTGCACACCCCCAAGCCAAAAGGCACTCTCAAACGCTCAAGTGCTAATGTCCAAAGCTGTATGGGTGTAACCGCTGAGCAAATGACTGCCTTACTCGCAGAGTATTACACAGCCAATATTTCTTAAGGCTATGAAAGATGAGAATACAAAGCTTATTCTTGTGCTAATTTTAGAATACTTTCTTCAGAATTTGAGAGAGTGCCTTGTACTGTTCAGTTGCCCATATGACTAAATTACACAGCCTGAGACCATAACCACAGTAAAGCTTAATCGACTTACGCCCAGCAACCACCACCGGTTGTAAATGGGGGAAAACAGGAACTTCAAAAACACATCAGGAAAAGTGGGGGTTTGGGGTTTTTTTTTTCCTTCCTCTGCTTTAAAAGCATTTTAACTGATATAAGTTGGTGTTTGTTGGCTTTGCAAGCATTGGGCTGCTCACCTAACATTTACATCTGACTTTTCTACCAGACTTGTACCAGATTTTTCTTAGGAACTTCATTGATGCTGTTGCTTGCAAAAGGCCTGAATTAATGGCTTTAGACACCAAATACTTGATCTCCACAAGGACTAGTGAGGTGGGACCCCTTTGTTTTAAAGCTTAGGTATGTGAAAGAAGGCTGAGATTCAAATCATCTGCCTTCTGAAAACTGAGTTCTTTCAGGGTGTTTGCAGGATCAGAAGTCACATATGCTGCCCTAATTCTCATCACTGATCTATGCTGATATAGGATCAACTCCAGTTTTCCATTTCCTCCCATGAATTTATTCTTAATGAAGTTATTACCTCAAAAAAGCAAGATTTGTTCTCCTGATATTTAGAGTTATGAATCTGTGTGTACAATAGTCATCGTGAGTAGGTGGCACAGAGATTGGGTGGTTTTTTTCTTGTCAGCAGTGATGCTATTCTTAGTTTTGTATGTGGTCCTTATATGTGTCATAGATAGGCACAATAGATACACATTGGCAGCTTTGATAGTATTCAGAGAGGAGCTGATCTCCCAGTCCAGGAAATTATCCTAAAACTCTCATCGTGTTGGCAGCAGAATTTTAACCAGCAGTTGCCAAGAGCCTCTGCCAGCACATCGTTGCCTTTAGAGGACTCAGAGCTACTAAACATATTAGAGAAAAATGAAAAGGACATGGGAATTATAAAAAAGAAAAAAAAAAACCAACAACTGGTGCTACAGCTATAGTTTTGGATCCCAATGGTTATACAAATCAACTAGGTGATCTTGTGATGTGTGGCAGCATCTGAACACTTACACTGGATTCTCTTGGCTTCAATCCTTAATCACTTTGGGGTCCCTTAGCACAGCTTTGTGGCACAAAATAGCTATAAATCTGACACCATTGCTGTCAGCAGGATGGGGTACTGAGTAATGTGACAGAGGAGAAGGTACACATTAGCCTGAAGGCAGGCACCATGCTTTCTAGCAAAGCTCCTTTGGCCCTGCTAAGCGATATCATCTCTTGCTGCCTGCCACTGCTGCATCACAGCCGCTCGTGCCTTGGCATGACTCTAAGGAGCCTGAGTAGTGCCCAGCAGCTCCTGGGAGACAAGAGTTATCCCAAGCAAGACAATCACAAGCAATAACTGACACAGAAATTGATGCCACTGACTTGGCAATATTGTGTTATCTTCAGTGCCACCTGCTGAGCTATCTGACATCTCTGGGAAGTGACATCAAGTGAAAGAATGGGAAAAAGACAAAGATATCCTTGCTTCTCTAAGAAAGATTCCCGTCTTGAAGAAAATTATTGAAAAAGGAAGATAATCAAAGAAAGTGATAAGGGTTGAAGATTCTGAGACACAAAAAATAGCTTCAGCTTTGCCTTCCCAGCTTGCTAAGGTGTTCCCAAGCCGTTTTCCCATGGGTGGTACTGTTACCCTTCCCCAGTGTACACATCCCTATTGTGCAATCTCACAAAGCCAGCCCTGCTTAGTGACATCAAGTCAATCAACAGAGAAGACAATAAAAATAATCCTACCTCCGAATAAAAACATTTGTCACTGCCCAAAACTTAACAAAGGTAAACTGAATCCTCCCTCATCCTCTCCAGAAAAGTCATGAGGGATTTCTTGTGGCTACAGTGACAGGGGCCACCAGTGATGCCAGAGAACATCTCCAGTCTTGTAGCAATGCTATTCAGCTGCAACTGTAAGTGGACTAAAACATGGAGCTTGTGGCAACTGTGCTTCCACCTGTGAGTTTAGGTCTTTAGTTCTAACCAATTTCAGCGCTTGCCTGTGTGGTTCTGGCCTGAAGGCTTTACTTGCTGGTTTATGTGTGAAGAACCATATAGTTCAGCAGAGATCAGGGTAAGCAGCCAACCAAGCACTTCACGCAACTTGCGGAACTTGTGGCCGTGTTCGGACTTAGCACTGCTTAAAACAAGGGAGTTAATTCCCAAAGGGAGCCTGTAGCTCCTCCATAGGCTTTGTAACCATATTCAAAACACATTCAGCTGCAGCTACTTTCATTTCATTCTAATTAGATATCACAGAGATGCATTTCACAATGAAGCAATGTTAAGTGCCCTACTGGAAGTCCCACTGGTACCATATTCCACTTATTTCATGAATCTTCACATTACCAGATCAGTAGTTAGGAGAGGCTGTGTCTCTCTGTCACTACAGTATCACTATTTTGGCTCCATTTAACCCTATATGGATTTTCAAGCCCAGTACAAGTAAGCAATATGACTTTTCACTGGCTAATGTAAGACCTACCCAACACATAGGATGCTGTCCTGGCACCTGGCAGCACTGCAAATAGGCCTTGGTCAGAGTGTCATCACTATACGGCCTTCCATATGGTGACAAGGGATGGAGGATGCAAGATCAGAGTGCATGGAAGGAAGCTGTTTGCAACCTTTTTTGTTATATCTGAATTTAATGTGGGTGAATTTAAAAGACAGTTAAAATGTGAAGTAGCTATATGAAGATCATGGAAAAGTGAAAACTGAAGAGACATCACAGCATCTAGACAGAGAGATACTGTTCCAAAGTGGCATTGCATTATTGAAGGAAGTTTTCCTTATGGCAATGGTGGAACTGGGAGGAAGTACAGTAGGCCTGGTCTAATATACTTTGGTGATAATTTGGCAAGGATATGCTAGTATAACAACACTTTGAATCAAGAGTCTTGCAGTCAAGTCTCAAGTTTCTCTTACCAGCCTCTTCTGTGTTTTGGCAGCCCATAATTTTTCTTCTGTGCCCCCTCCATTCCCACCAGAGCAAAGCAGAGAATGAGAAAAGGTCACAGCCTAAAACAAGCTGAGAATAATTGGTCCATCATGGCCTTTTTTCTGAATGAAACATGACATTTCACCTAGAAATAAAGATTTGGTTTAACTGTGTTTTGTTCGTCCATGAGTTAAGAAAGGGTAAAGACTATGCTCCGTGCAACAGTTTGGCCACGCTGTCGCTGAAATGTGCTCGGTCATTTGCCGTTCTGGCTGCTTCCTGACAGATTTTTAGCTGCTGCATAGCATGTGCATTTCTATCACTCTGTCAAATAGCGATTGATTATTGCAGCCTCATGCTATTTTCCTGGGAACGGAAAACTCTAAAGCTTGTTTAACAGTAAGTGTCTGTCACTTTCTCTCCACAATTGACTGAGAGAGAGAAAAAGCATCTTTTGTTAGAAATAATGGTTTGCTTAAAAACACCCAGCTCCTTTTGTGCTGAAGTTTCACACACAGCAGGAGACTCTCTCAGTGTTTCAGCAATAAAAAGTCTCTACCATCAGGGTCAGAGGTGTTTCTTTCTAAGGTGCCATGGTTCCTGGCAACATGTACAGCCCTGATATCATAGAAGATATTTAATATCCCATATTCCCTGTGTCCTACAGATGGTGATTTTAATTGTTTTTATGAAAATATGAATAAGGAGATACTGTACCAAATGGGAATTTATCAATAAAAGTACATTTAGAGCCTTTCAGTATATTATTAGCTTCACCATTTAAAGACAAAGTTTAGCCTGCTCTCTATAATGAGGTAGTACTCTATGAAGGTAAGATCAGGTTTCACTGTCACAACGGAAAACTCCTCTTGCACGTATCCGCCAACCATGAAACAGGAAAAGCATAAGTTTAGTGTCTTCTGATGCAAAGCTAGGACTCCTAATTATTCTGTGTACTGTTTAATAGAGAAAGGAGACAGCTTAGCTGATGAATTCCAGTTTTATTGATGAGATCCTTTAGTATTTCACTGCAGAAAAATGTTAACTTGTCTGACTTGTTCCTACATTCTGTTGTTATTTTTTATTTTAAACCTCAGCAGCAGCTCTCCTAGGCCAAAATTACCTCTAGGGAACTCTCTTGCAGCCATGTTATTAAGTAACCCCTTCTTTTTAGCAATAATGATTATGGAAACTATTGCTTCCACCTTCTTACCCTTTGCAGTGGAAAACCAGTTGTGATGTCCAGGGCAAGCAAAGAGAGTCTGTGAAGGTGGTACTCTGAATAGAAGAAAGGTTGGCTTCACTATGGGAGGATAAGGAAGAACACCCTGGCCTATTTTCTCTCTTTCATGGGTAAAGCTAGAAAGCCCTTCAAATACCCTGCAAAGCAGCTGGGGATAAATGTGAAGAGCATAATTTTATCAATGACCCTTGCAAAGCAATTAAAGAATCAGAACTAAATCCACTAATATCTGGCTGTGAGCATTCACAATGATATCTGGTTTACTGCTTCTTTCAATAGTTGACCCAGAAGCAGCCACAGCCTGGTTTTCATTTCTGTATTGTGCAATGGTATCTGTTTGTTCACCTGCTATGTTATCATTCCACATGGCTGCTTCTGCTCTTCACCCCTCACTCTTTAAAGAAAGTACTGGTGACCTGGAACAGGTACGAGAAGGCAGATTTCCAGTGAATGAGTAGCCAAATGGACAGCTTCAGGAACTCATAAATAAATGCGTTAACAGGAATTACAAGAGAAATTCAAGACTGCTGAAAAAATGGATTTTCTCTCCTCTCTTAAAACATCGGATTTATTTCTGCTAACTTGAAATTAATTTTTATTGTTGCAGAAGCTGGCCTGGACACCAGCTCCACTTCTGCAAAGCTAAATTGGTGAGCTGAACTGCTGAATACTGGTGTCACAAGTAGCAGCCAGGGATCCCAGCTGAAACTGAAGCCCCCCATGTTGGGACTTTACAGGAATAAAATAAGCAGCCAGTCCCTGTCCCAAAGCAGATGAATAGAGAAGGTGGATATGAGAGGGCAAAGAGTGGCACAGATGAAATAAGTGATTTATTGAAAGGATTTGTTAACAAATCAGTGTCAGAGCCAACAGAAGATCCATAGCTCCCGATCACCCCTTCTCGGTTCAGCACCTGGTATGCTAAACTCCCACGAACAACCAAATGGTCACAACTCACCTACTGGTTTTGAGCATAGGGAAGTACTTACTATTAAGCAGCTGCTCCTTATTCAAGAAAAGGATAAGCTTTACAGTTGGCAGTGTATAGCTATCCCAGTGAACATTTCAGACAATGTGAGCAATCTAGATTGGGATGAGCCCTGGATTTTCAGAAGAGAGGCACAGAATTACCCCCAAAATGCCGGTGTACCAACATATTTTTCACATTTGGGTAGGGAGAGCTATAGCAAGGACAGGGTGAGGAGGGTGCCAGATGCAAACAGAGTTACCTGAGCTGCTCTGCCAGCTGTTGTGGCTAGTGCTAAGAGAAAGACTTGCGGATTGACCACAGTGGCAAGGGTGAAAGAGGCCTTCAGGGGTGATGAAAGTATACACTAAAAGCATTTTACCCAGATGGATGCATGAAATGTGTTCTTTGCAATGATTTTAACTAGTAACATGGGAAGCAGGATGCTGACCATTTTCTCTCCTTTTGTTTCTGCTCTCCTAGCAACAGGAGAAGTATTTTAAACAGGTATGAGTGATGGAAATTCAAGCAGAAAATGAAAATATGCCAAGTGAAGCCAGAATAAGGTGACCCTTACAGGGGGATTCTTGTCCTGTCAGATTACAAGACTGTTCTACAGAATTTAATGGGGATCAGTCACAACAAATCCCATGACCAGACAAAGGCTTGAAAAAGCCCACCTGCTACATTTGTAACCACACTTTTCAGAATCTATGTTTAATCTGTTTAAAAATCTAGTTGTTTGGAAGGAGTGCAGCTTTTCATGAAGCACAGCAAATCCCAACCCCTATCTGACAAGACTAGGAAGAAATTTTGCCTATGCACAGCTTATTCTACATTAATCACCTGCCCACTGAGGCAATGTCACCATTCGCCAAGGTAAGGTGTTAGGACAAGATGAGGCATTGGTCTGATTCAGCATGAAAGTTCTTACATGCTGCTGCTGCTTAAGGTTTTCCCCAAAGTGCTGACTTTTATCCTACCCGACTTTAGTTCATACACAATTATTAAAAAGAAAAAAAAGAAAGAGGAAAGATTGTCATCCTCCTTTCTTTAGACTGGTGCATGTGCGTGTGTTTTTTCAGCCTGTAGCGGGGCTTCCAAAAATGGGGTCTGTGATGTTTCAATGTTTCAGTCCTTTTGCGTCATAAATAAAAGGACTGAGGAATCCTTAGATTTCCTACAGGAAGGCTTTCCTTTGTACTGTGGCTAACACTGCTGAGCTGATATTTTTCTGCATAGTGGCTGAAGATGGAAGCTGAAGGTAACAAGAAAAACTTCAAGGGCACTGTGATTTATACCTAAGTTTTAATGAGAAAGGGTTATCTCCTGGTGTGCCCCTTTTCAACAACTTTTTTTTTCTTTTTTTTTTTTGCAAGTTAACAAAATATTTCCAAGAGCCTACCCTGATGAACCTGAACTGCTACCTGTGAAGACGACATTCAACCATCTGCTAGAAGCATTTTTATATAGCACCTTCCTTAAATCAAAAATGTTAGCTGAGGTTCTAATTCATGACCAAAGAGAAAGGCCGCATGTGTGCATCCATGCCTCAGAGAAGTTCTGATGCTCCATGCAGGAAGCCTATGGAAAAATCAGGAACTCATTGGTTTATTCTTTCTAGGCTCCTTTTTTATCTTCTCTGTACGTGTCCTGCCTCTTTTCACAAATCTTACGTCGGGCACTTCATCTGGGCTTCCATTTTTTTCTCTTCTCTCTCTTTCCTCACCCCCCATCTACTGACTCTTCCAGCTCTATCTCACTAACCTTAGGTTTGGGTTTATTTTCCTTTCCAAATACTATTCAGGACTATCAACATTATTGTTAATGACATATTTTATCATTTTATTAACAATCTTTCATTACGCACCTGCTGTACTGCTGAAGTCGATTAGGAAAATAATTACCTTCCTGTGCCTGAGCAGCAAATTGGCTTAACTCCAGAAAAAGGTGTTCCCCAGGAAGGCTTCCCACTAAAACGTAGCTTATGGCATACAGTAGTCTGAATGCTGTTGATCCTATTTACTGAGTCCTTCATAGCCACAGTGTTTATTTCCCATAGCAAATTCATCGGTGATGAATCAGTGGGTTCAGCAGCTCCTGTCAAAAGATTTGCACTTGCTTACTGGAGGGAAGCCTCCATGATCTGTTATCCACAGACTCCCCTCAAGGGTCATCATTAGCTAAGAAAGAGCCTGCTATTCCTTATATGCCGTTTTCAGCCACACGCAAATCAGCTGCTGAAGTCTTTCCAGCTCCTTGGAGGCCATCCACAGTAACAGCCAGGCCCTGAGGGCATCACCAACCCTGACTGTCTCTGCCCAGCCTCCCTGGAGCTCTCCTCACCCTGCCCACTGCCCAGCACCCCCAGGACCATCAGACCCTCCCCCAGCAATGATGCAGCAGGGCTGGTCTCCAGCATCCCATGGCCCTGCCCTGCCTGGCCGTGGACCCCACTGAGCTGGCCCCATGTCCCATCCCACCCCTGTCCCCATGGAGGTGCCTGATGCCCAGGGCTGGGGCTGCCTTGCTCCTCACTGGGATGGTGGGATGGGCCCTGGCTGGTGAGGTCCTGCCCTGCTGCCCTGGGAAGTTCCCTTGGGTCCTTGTCCCTTAGGGAGTAGCTGGCCCTTGCAGAACCCTGACAGTAACCACTATAAAATCTGTACATGCCAAGCGCATTGGAAGAGTTGATAACACCAATACTGATGGGCTAAACAAAAAAATCCCATTTCTGAGTGTGGAGAACAAGAGATTTTCCTCCCAGAGAAGAGCTAGTAAGAGAAGTATTTGCCTCAGCTATGGACAGAAACAAATACAGATCACCAGGAAGAAATAAAAGGGACCAGTTGAATAGGATAACAGCAGCGTGAAGGTATTGCAGCCATCATCTCTTTTCCTGATCCCATTTGGTCCAGTTTTTATTCCTGACTGCATCCAGCGGGCCTCCCTCCCAGCCCCGTAAAGTCCACACTTCCTAGCTGCAAGGGCAACAGGACCTGCCACATGGAGGTCTCTGTAAGAGCCCTGTCAAGTCACACAGAATCAGATGAGCCACAATTCAGTGTCTGTACAATTGCAAATATTCAAACACTGTTTTCTACAGCTGTTCCACAGCCCAGACAACTGTCTGTCTTGATTCATCCACAGATTTGCCCATCACCTGGAACATGCCCTCTGTCCATTTAGAGGGGAAGAGCACATCCACCACACCAGCTGCCTCTGATATAGCCCCCACCTTGGCTGGCCATCTCCAACCCTGGTGCCAAGGATCCTTAGGACTCCCGAGCTTGACCAACAACCAACATGAGCCGTTTACAGAGGAGATCCTAGGCTCTGCTTATGACTGCGTGAAACCAGAGGGCAGCACATTCCTGCCTTGGCTGGAGCTCTCCTCCCCAGGCCATCCATCTTCTGCTTTCGTTTCCATGACTCTTCCCAAGAGAGTGGAGTTGCAGGGTCTTTCATCTCCACTGTGCCGCCCATCAGTCACATTCCCAGACGTGCTTTTTGAGCTTCTTTCCAGCCCCACGCCTGCTGCTCTGCTAACAGAAGTCATTTTCTGTCAGCATTACACAGCATATTGTGAAAGGTGAGCCTTTCATCTCCCTGCTGGGGCCACCCCCCACAGCTTTCCATCGAAGTGGGCTCTCCTCTCGGTAAAGCCCCCCCCCGCTTGGAGAGCGCACATCAATTAGGATGGCGGCAGGCAAGTACCTACCACCTCTGAATCAAACACTTTTCACTGTTGCTTTCAAGTTTTATTAATGTTTATTAATTCCTGTTGATATCTTGCCAAAAGCATTTTTTTTGGAGAATGGCAAAATAATTAGAAGTTATCCACACTCTTTTCCCCTGTCCCCCCTCCTGGCTACTGCACAAATTGATTATTAAGGGAAAGACTAATTCATTATCCACAAATAGTTCATAACCCAAATACACTGCCACCTGCACTCATCTATTTTTGGTAGCCTATTGAAGTATTCTGCCTCGTAAAATCCTTCACTTCTGAAGCATGACAAGAAAAAATTGCTGTGGAAACCTGAGGGCAGAGGATGACTAACCCCTAACTCCAGCACTCGGAAAGGTGACAAGTCTGCCTTTTATTTTATTTACCAGCTACTGCATAGCAAGAGCAGAGTTTAATCCCTTCAGTCTGGAGTTGCCACTATAACAATAACAGCAGCAGCACTTAGACAACTCTTGCCATTTCTAAAGCACTTTACATCCATTAACACTTTGAGCCCCACAACTCCTCAAACTAGGATAACAAAAGGAAGAAAACTGAAGCAACTTGCCGTTGAGAAATTGCCCAAGCCTCAATTATCTTTCAGGAGCTCAAAATGTCTCCACACTTGTGTCTCCACAGTCTGCCAGTTCCTCAGATAATACTGCATTTATTGGTTTTTTCCTCTCCTATATAGATAGCCACCTCATCTCCAAGCAAAAAAGATAATTAGGTTCTAACAAAGAATCTAGAAAAAATCTCAAGAAGCAAAAATACAGCCAAGTACTAATGTAAGAAAAACCACAACTGAGTATAAAGAACAAAGCCAAGACTTTGTCCCATGGTGTGTAGTTAGGTGTCAAAATGGACAGGTGTCCATTTTGTCTACCACTCTGTCGTACAGACATTTTAAACATGCGGTCTGCAGATAGGGGCTGGAATATAGATCCCAAGGAGACTTTGAAATATCCTTACTTTTATGTTTTGTTTGACCAAATACCAAAGGTATTTACCTATCTGTGAAACACAGACTTGAGTGTAGAAAACATTTCCCATTTTCAGTGCTACAGAAATCTAAATAGGAAACCCTCATGACTATTTTAACCCTAAAGATGCTATAAGAGGACTCAGTGTATAGCTCATAGACAAATTTCTGGTGAAGAAGATAACATGTCTCCCATCTCCTCACATGACATCAGAGAATGACCCACTAGTTCTTCCTAGCTGAACTTATACACTGATAGTGTCATTCCCATAGATCTGTCCTGATCAAAGTGGATTGCATCTTATTGCACATTATTATTCTACCAGGGCATACCTAACTGGTGAAACTGAGGGGCAGAGGGATAGCTACACCTCAGGATAATGACCTCTGTGTACAGTACACTCCAGAGTAAATATAACATTTTTCCAAACCATTATGTCTCTCCTTCTAAATGGAAATAGGTAGTCTGAAATACTGTAACTTTTATTCTCTAGTGGAGAGTTCCCATAGAGAAGTATTCCACTACAACTATAAATGAATAGCTTATGCCAGTTCCACTGGTAAGTCTTAAGCCTCCTGTAAATTCATCACACAGTTCTGCAAATGGAAAGCAAACATAGGATACCGTCAGTGAGTAGAACACCTTTCACATCACCTCTTTGGCACAAAAGCAACGCTTTTTGAGGCTGTCCAGAGAACACATCTAGAGACATGAAACAGTAATAGAGCATGACCAGGTTATGCCGTTTCACAGTTCACTATTAAACCTTTACGTGCTGACAGTAAAACTCCTCTGCATGCTCTCTGAATTATAACAATGGGAAGCAAGAGCAAATTCTGAGGCTCCCGGGGGAAGATTCTCTTTCAGGAGACAGAGAGGAGGACAGAGAAGCACAGGGAAAATGTCTTCTTTCAGACTGACAATGCTTTCCTTAATACTGCAACAATGCAAAGTTTCAGTTATTCTAGAACTTCATCTTTTGAAACAGTGAGTTCCTTTTCTTAGCCATTCTCTAAGAAAAATGGATTACTTTTTTTCATTAGTAAAGTGAATCAATGAGGTTTAGTTAATTTATTTAGTACATTAGTTTTAATTCATCTAACATCAGCCAGATTGGGAAACTCTGACAATAATCCCTGGCATGACAAAAACACAGCTGCATCCTGTGTGCTTATTACCATTCCAGGACAGAGCTATGTAACTCATATGGCTTTCCTATACTTTGTAATGTATACAGAGTAAATTCTATTTATTTCAGTTCCATAGACTTAGCAATTCCAAAAGTAAGAAAACAAGCAACAACCTCTTGTTATTACTTGCAACCACAAAGCTGTTGTGTACAAAGATTTGCTTGTTTATTTTTACTTTAAGGGACAATCTGTCTTCCAAAGGTTTCAGAGACATAGAGAAGAATTGGCTGGGAAGGTAAACCGAGGCAATGACGAGGGACTGTCTTTTATTCAAGGTCTTACAGCAAGTCAAAAGCATCGCCAATAATATAAGACTTTCCCAATTCACAACCCAGGATCTACCTGGGTTTTGGAGACTACAGTGTCTACAAAAGAGATGTTTGTTGTTATGAGCCCTGAAAAAACCCTACCATTCAATACTATGCAATTATAAGATGACCAGAAATCACTCTGCCTATGTTATCTGTCTGCTGGTAAACATGGTGTCAGCAAGAGATGTTTGTTTGTTTGTTTTTAAACAGAAGAAAAGCTAGGGAATGTCCAGATAAAATGCTAGTCTCAAATCAAGTATTATTTTAGGATTGCATTAAGGGAGATTAAAAGCTCAAAAGAATGAAAGCTCTGAATTTCTTACTCTATGACACATTCTAATAACGCATTTCAGCCTCCTGAGCAACGAAGATCAGATGGACACCCTCACAAGACCCCTGAGGTTGGATCCTTGCTGAGGGATATTCTAAGCATCCCTGGAACTGACGGTCAAGCTGCATTCAGAGCCCACAGGGATGTGCCCCTGCCCTGCAAGGTATATCGGACTGCAGGTAACCTCTGGTTGCCAATCTCTCAGAGCAAAAATTACAATGACCACTTGCAAAGTAAGGATGTGCAGAAAATGAATGCAATAAATTGAAGAGGAAGAGTTTTCAAAACGAAGCATTTTGACTTGCACAAAAGTGCTTAAATTGATCCCATTTAAGGGCTAAAGGGCACTTGGGGTCTTCTTGTTGAGCAAAAGGTAATAACTGATGTGTTACCCCCAATAACAGTACAGTGAACTGCAGACATTCCTGTACTGTCAGATAACAGTTGAGACGGAAAGAATATTAGTGTGGTTGATGGAAATGTGCAGCACATTTTCATACTTCACGGCTTGGTCAGCTACTCTGAAGACTGAATAGAGTAAGGAACAGCAACACGCAATTCCCTACCCCCGTCCTGCCAGATGGAATATCTATGGAGGCTGCACTTCCTACTGGCTCCAAAATCCAGGCAAGTTTGAGGAGAGCAAAATCTGCCCTCAAGAGCTGCCACAGTTCTCACAATTTATTTCAGTACAAATGCTAAATAACTCCCCTGGAGTAGAGGAAAGCACTTCAGGATGATGCTGGGGTACAGAATTGTATCCCATGATTTGTATATTTTTCCTTTCCCTTCAGCACTGATTTTTGCTCAGTGTTATGGTCTGATCGTGGGTCATTAACGGAAGTTTTGAGTTTATATAATAACTGGGCAGTATTCTCTAGGGGATGGAGTGAGTACCTAGTGTATTGATTCACTTAATTTCTCTGTGGGCATTTCCCAAACCTGTATTCTCAGAGGATCGAAGCCATCTAATGTATCTTTCTATTCTATTGTTTAAAATGGCTAAAAGTGCTGAGCAACTTCATTATAAGTTTCTGCTAATGAGGAGCTGTTTCTTTTATGTAGAATGTTAATATGTCAATACTTCATAACTGAGATATGCTGGAGACGTTTTCTTCCTTTAGCCACCTATTTAAAATAGCTAGCGATGGTGATGTATATTTTTAGAGGCTGTCAGGCAATGCTATTTTTGATGATACAATATGTCTGTTTTCCCTTACCACACAGAAAGACAGTGATGCTGGACTGAACATGTTTTCCCCCCAAATGGGATGTCTTTGGGGAAACATCAAGAGAAGTGACAATACATACACGAGAAAATAGCATAACTTAACAGTCCCTGTCATAAGCCCCCTTGTTTAATTGAAAGAAAGAAAATCTTTCATGATTGACTTTATCAAGGAAATTAATGTCTTATCAACCTTAAACCTACTCCTGCCCTCCCTGAAATCAGTAACAGATTTGACTGCTTTCAATCAGACCTCAGGCAGTTCACTTATTAGTGTCGTTGCTGTTATTGGATTAGAAAGAACAGTCTGCTAATAAGTTAGCATTCTAATACCAGTATCAGTGTCACAAAGTAATGGAGAAAAGCTGTAATTTGTGAGCTGGTTCGTCGTGAGATAGCTGTAGGTGTATGCAGTAGGAGTATAATACAAGCACCAGGACTGTGTTGTGATTCATGTTATAGATCTTAATATAAACTAAGGAGGAAAACACATTTATTAAGAACTAGAGTGTGCCCATCCCTTGCAGGGACATATGGAAGTAGAAGAAGAGCGTGCTCTCTCTACCCAGTGGTCTTGGTATCAGCAACTAATGTTGTGCCAAATGTGTTCATAGCTGCCCTGCCTTTGCTGTTTGAGATCAGATGCAACAGAGAGCTAAGCTCAGCTTTGCCCTTTGCACACACAAATTTAATTGTTCTGCAACTAAAAACCATACAATTGGAAAGACTTCTAGTAAAATGAAACAAAATCCCAGAAGGACATCACTACAAGATGGATGCTAATGTCTGTGGGAACAATAGCTGGCACAGGCCAAAGATCTCTCAGTTCCTTCAGTAAAAGGAAAGAGCAGAATCTGGCCATGACATAAAAGCCCTTCAGTGTAATAGTGTTGCTTCAAATCCAGCATAAACTGTGATAATAACAAGGTATATGATGACCTATAGAAAGCAAGCAGGTGCTTGTGACCTGATCAGCTCCTGTAGGACCGAGCATTCGCACCACAAACCAGTCTCCTTCCTTCCAATCCCATCCTTAAGGATTGGATAAAAAATGGCTAAAAGACTGTTCTGGCGGATAAAGAATGAGCCTCAGGAGCAACACGACCCATAGCAAAGTACCCTGATTCTGACTGCTGAAGTTTAAATACTGCTCCTAATTAATCCCAGCTGAACCTCCACTGACTTCCCTGGAGCTAGAGTACAAATGAGTTTAGCCCAACGTATCCAAAAACAATAGCAAAACTAGAAGCCAGAAGAGAAATTGCTGCACACTGGTGGCAAGTAACAAATCAGGGCTCAGAAGAAACCTCCCATAGGAAGCATCCATAGTTACATACCTCCTGAAACACCAACATTGCTGTTTCCTGGCATAGTGATCTGCTTCTGAACAGTAGCTTTTCAGGCAATGAACAGCAAAATAAGTCATCAGGATATTCAAGAATCTGAATATGCATAATAGCAGGAGTCAAAACATTATAAACTTATTACTGATCCACTGTAGCTACAAAACCGTAAGATATTGGAGTCCTATAACTGACTCTTATCACACAGAATATGGTCATGCTAAACTATACCTCATCTGACACCATTTTGGATAAGAATATGTCCTATGGATGACAAGGCAACTAAGTATGGCCAACAGCCACAAGGGACTCCTCTCTTTCCTCTCAATTTCTTGGTGTTCAGAGTTACAGGTTTTCATCCAGCATGTGGGAGATCAGAGCCCTAGGGCAAAGGTCTTGCCTTAAAGGTGGGAGCTGTAGGACTATCTTCTGGTCCAGCAAACGAACCATCATGTGCCTGCCCAGTGTCATTAGTCTACCTAAGTACAGTCAGGGACCTTATTGTTATATTCAAATCAAAGTTCCTGTGTGCTGGACACTGTTCAAAAACAGTGAGAGACCTTGCCCAAAGGGCCATGAAACCCAAAATAAGAAATCAGCAATATTTCAGTGACACCTCCACATTCAGTGGAGTCTGTTTCTCTGTTACAGATGACTGTAACTGAGACAGGCTTGTCAAATTGATTTTAAGTGAGAGTTAGAATCATAGAACCATTTAGGTTGGAAAAGACCCTTAAGATCATCAAGTCCAACTGTTAACCTAGCAGCACCAAGCCCACCACTACACCATGTCCTTAAGCACCACATCTACCCGTCTTTTAAATACCTCCAGGGATGGGGACTCAACCACTTCCCTGGGCAGCCTGTTCCAGTGCCTGACTACTCTTTCAGTAAAGAAGTTTTTCCTAATATCCAATCTAAACCTCCCCTGGCGCAGCTTGAGGCCATTTCCTCTCGTCCTATCACTTGTTACTTGGGAGAAGAGACCGCCCCTCCTGCCCCCCCCCACTACAACCTCCTTTCAGGTAGTTGTAGAGAGCAACAAGGTCTCCCCTCAGCCTTCTCTTCTCCAGGCTAAACAACCCCAGCTCCCTCAGACGCTCCTCATAAGACTTGTGCTTGACACCCTTCGCCAGCTTCGTTGCCCTTCTTTGGACACGCTTCAGCACCTCAATGTCCTTCTTGGAGTGAGGGGCCCAAAACTGAGCACAGTATTCGAGGTGCGGCCTCACCAGTGCTGAATACAGGGGCACTATCACCTCCCTGGTCCTGCTGGCCACACTATTCCTGAAACAAGCCAGGATGTTATTGGCCTTCTTTGCCACCTGGGCACACTGCTGGCTCATATTCAGTTGGCTGTCGACCAACACCCCCAGGTCCTTTTCCACCGAGCAGCTCTCCAGTCACTCTTCCCCAAGCCTGTAGCATTGCCTGGGGTTGTTGTGACCCAAGTGCAGGACCCTGCACTGAGCCTTGTTGGACCTCATACAGTTGGCCACAGCCCATTGATCCAGCCTGTCCAGGTCCCTGTGTAGGGCCTTCCTACCCTCCAGCAGATCATACCTATTATGCAAGGGCACCTGGGAAGGTGGGGCAGTCACAGAGGAGACGCACCTGCTGTGCCGGGCAGGAACTTGTCACCATTGCCCCTTATCCCTTAAGTCACTGTGTTCAGCCAGGCAGAGAGAGGATAGGGAATCCTCCGTATCATGCGTCCTGTCTGCCTGTTGGGCCTGTCTCAGCGAAGGCAGGGTGAGATTCCAGTAGTCTCTCTCTCTCACTCTCCCTGATACTCCTCAACCTCCTCCCAGAGCTCTGTTACGAAGCAGAGGAGCTCCTCTCCCTGGGCGCACCTCCCACAGGAGTGCTCACTGCTGCCGTCCGGTACTGCCGTAAGAGCAGGACACACGCTGCAGCCTGACACCTGGGTGGCAGCGTGTTCCCACCAGAGCTCTGTCTGGGAAGACGCATCAGTGGTGGTGGGTGCAGAGCTTAGAGAGACCACGGCTTTCTGCCAGGCGAATACCATTGCTCCTTGGCCAAGCTGGCAGAGCTTCAGTGCCCTTCTGCACACCCTTCCACACCAACTGCCACGCCACACACTTGTTGCCATGCCACACCCTGTTTGCCCACCCTGTTGGCGGTGCTCCTGGTTGCTAGCACTCCCTAAGGGCTTTTTCTATATGTGGGGGGGGCTCAGCCGCCATTGCTCCTGGCCCTGCCCAGGTCTCATTAGCCACCATCGCGCAAGCTGCAGGTTCCTGGCAGCTCTCTCTGCTCCCCCTGAGGTTCCCCCAGTTTGGGAAACCCCCCTGTGCACCTTGCTAGAGTGCTCCGCTGCTGATCATGCTGGCACCGGAGCTGCTCACCTCGGCAGCTGAGTGAGATGTTTTCATCCTGTCACTGTTCCTCACTTAAGATGTGGCCCAAACCAAGTTTTATATGAGAGAAGGCTCTGCTATTTTGCCCAGGTCTCCTCACAACTCAGAAAAGGAAGCTACCTACCGCTTGATTTTCCTTGGGAAGAGCAAGAATACTTGGTCCAGATGCACAGAGGACACAGGAGCAGACAGCTGCGGGTTTGTGGAAGGGTCATAAGAGTTGCAATGCACCACAGAAATGTGTGACTGCAGATGCAAACTGCCTTGCAAAATTTCCAGTCTCCCCCACCAACAGAAAATTTCACAAGTTAAATTTGCTACTAGTAAGTTGCCAAGTTCATAATGCCTTTAGGGTGGTTTGGTACAGACCACAACGCTAGCTAACCTTCCTTCCAGTGAAATTAATCCCTAACTTTTTAAGAACAGCTGATAAGCCTTGGCCCCTGATTTATCTTGCAGAGCTGCAGTATGGTAAACTGCCAGCTGCTAGGGAGCACCATCATGCTGCTGCCAAAGCAGAAGGTGAAGAAGCTGCAGTGAAGAATGACCTGCAGTTTGTATTTAATTCCCCTTTTTGGTTTCTGGGCCAGCTCAGAACAGCATTAGGGGTTCAGATGGGCTGAAAGGAGTATGAAAGAAGATAAGCTGGAGAAGCCATGGTGGATTGTAAATCCTGGAGCAAGGAGAAAGTGCTGGGATGGAAGAGAAGGGATGTTTTCACTGCAGACAAAGGGGAAGGGTTGTTGAAAGTTTTATGAAAAAGCGAGATTTTTGGCTGCGATTTTTTCCAGAGCAGCATGATGTATTCAGTCAGTTCCATAGCTTGCGAAGTATCTTCCATGTGTAGCTTTTCCCCACAGAAGGGTGAAAACACTTCACAGTAATAGAGCTATGGAGAAAAAACTTAATAACTGACCCAATAAACAGCTTCTGCAATTCTATGTCTACCTTTTCTTTCCTTCTATAAATGCAAAGTTTTCACTTGTGTGTATACGGTAGTAATTTGGTTTACAAACTTCCTTGGCCAGGGAGGAAATCTCAGATGTATTTCCACTTCTAAATGATTGTGCATCCAAAATTTCTGAATAACGTGCTGTATGAAACCACCTTCCCAGGCTACTTTCTGTCAGTGTGGTTACTAGAGGGAGCAGACATGAGAAACTCAGCAATCACAGGTGCATGCAGAACAGTGGATATACTTTATACTTAACACAATTGCTTACTAGATTTGATTCTCCAACAGACAACTTTCCACTTTAGCTATTTTATTATTCCTTCATAAACGAGTTTCTTTCTCTTTATTTCAATGGGCTTTCATTATTAATTTCTGTAGGAGAGTGAGCTGACTGCAGTTATGTTCTCTTATTAGATCGTCCATTCAACCCACTGCATCTTATAGGATTAGTCAGGAAACAGGAGAGCACACACTATTGGATTTTGGGCTTTGAATCTCTTGGTGCATAGCTCAGATCACTAAAGGGGCCACTGCAACTTAATTACTCACTAAAGTCAAGAAGACGAGTGCTGAGTAGTGATGAACCACGTTTTTCCCAAAGTCCCCAACAGCAGTCAGCATCTACTCAGGAGTGTTTTACTGGTTCTTTTTCTGGCAGGGGATAAGCTGCATCACATCATTTTAAGGGCCAAAGTACTTGTGCCTGACATTCCCAAATCCCTTAGCATTTTAAAGCGAGTGAAAACTTAATTTGTCTCAGTAATCTAGCATCAAATTCCCACAGCCACCTGTGTCCTTCCTTCTAAATCCCTCCATGAGTATCTATACACACATAAAACATTTCTTTTTAGCTGTACTAAAGTAAAATTTCTGTGACAGAAGCATTTGTTTTATGCAATGTATCTGATGGAGCTGCAGCTCTGGAAATACTTTTCTAGCAGCCATTTTAGACATCTGAACAGTTGTGTAATAAAATAGCTATCGAATTCAATCTGGATGTGTTTCCATGTGCATTGAACATTTTCTGTGCGAGATGACTAGATCCAAACATCCAACTGAATATTAGTAGATCATAAACAGGGCAAGTGAAATTACTGTTTGTATGCTGAAAGCAGTGAAATAGCCACATTTATACCCGATATTCCCAGTTTCTTCATTGGAATTGTATCAAAGACGAGGCTCCCTTTTCCCCATGCACATAGCATTATCATCCCATGGAAAAGCTTAGAGGAAGAAGGAGCCTACATGTTCATTGCCGTATCCTAGAGCATTGCACAAGGTTAGGATGAGAGGTGGCATCTCCATCCATACCACTCACACAGGGTCCATGTGAGCTGGTTGTTTTGCCAGCACCTTCTTTCTAACCCAAATTCTTTCTGTGACAGAAATAATTTGAGCAGCAACCACCATAATGAATATACAGCACTTCGCTGAAAATACCAGTCCTGTCTTAACTCTGCTGAATCCCATAGTCCAACAATAAACAACAGTCTTCACCTCTGTCTTGTGCAACCCTAATCTTTGCCTGACCTAACGTTAATGAAACATTTAACACAGTCCCATGCCAATAGTAAACCTCATCCTTTCTTCATAGGCTTTGAGGATTTACAAACAAATCACAGCCTTTACTCTTATTTTCAATAATTGCCACCTACCTGCAACTCTACTTCTTCTTCTATGCTTCTCAAACTCCATATGTAACACTGACTCACGGGAATCACAGCTTTACTTCTAGGCATTTACCAGATTCAGGAAGGAATTATTTGATTTAGTCCTCTAACACTGGTCCTAACCCTTACCCTTTCGCTGGCGGAGCGCCCCAGTCATCTTACAAACCACGTATTCCACACTGAGATGCAGAAGCATGAACTTTCACCCTAAGTTTGTGGGCCATTCTGGATTGATCAAGGAATCACTTTAGTGTGGTCTCTACCTCCCACAATCTTATCAAAAAACTGATGTGGAGCTTTCCTTGTCAGAGTGAACTCAATATTAGAAAAATGTTGGGTTTTCAGAATAGACTGCTGGGGGAAGCAGTTGCCTCTGACCTCAGATTTCTATTTCTTCTAACCTACATTTCTATTTCCAGATGTTTGTTTTAAAAATTAAGTTAGTGCTCTTCAAAATGTGACAGACTGATTGTACAGAAGTGAAATTTTTCTGTCTAGAGAAGGCTCACCTGTCAAGGCTTATCATCACAAAAGCAGAGAAGATATATCCATGCTGTTGATTAACTGCAGTGCAAAATCTCAAGGGTAAACTACTTCAGCCCCCACAATCCCTTCAGACATTAGGTTATTTTTCAGGAAATGCTCAAAATGTTTAGGTTGGTATTCTCATATCAGGATCTAGACTTGCACTTCTACCTTAAAACTGCTCAAATAGTTCAGCCATAGCTGTCTGACAGCTTGTGAAGGGGGTTTATCACCACCTGAATGCAATACAAGGCTCTTGTTAGAAATTAAGTATTGGAACCATCCTCCTGTTGTTTTGAATCAAGAGGGTCCATTTGAACTACATGATCACATTCCAAGCTTTTGGCACAACATCTTGCAGGATCTTGTTAATAAGTAGAATACTTGCATAAGAGTCATCATCATACAAATCAAAGTTTGAGTAGGATTTTTTTCCTCATATAATCACGGCACACAAACTCCCTCTCTTTTTTAATTATTCACCAGTCAGTCAAGTCCAGACAGAGAGTAATATTTCAGAAAGAACAACTTGTTCTGTTGGCACAAAATCTTTCATGACCTTTACAAACGCTTGCATGGAATATCTTGTGGATATAGATGGTGTTGCCAGAGTCCATTTTTCCACCTTTGTTCATGTAAGACTGGGACAGAATTTTTGCAAAATCAAAACCTGCTAACTATGCAAATATATTTATTTGTGCTTCTTTCCCTGAGGACACAGTATTCCAGTGAACAAGCTCATAAACTTTTAAAGAAAGCTTGATGTGGATGGAGCATCCACTGCATCACTGTGTGTCATAATGCAGATTCTCAGATGAACAGTAACATTTACTTCTCTGAGGCTATAAGCAGAGCTCTCTGGTCCTCATTATTTCAAACTCAGTCATGTGCCAGGAATGCACAGTTGTCCCCAAAATAGCAAAAGAAAAAAAAAAGAAAAAGAATCTCTAAGCCCTCATGTGCCCATATAAGCATCCTAAACATTTATTAAAGTAAAAGTACACCTTACACCACCTCTTCTCTACCTACAGGATTTTGAATAAGTACACAGTGCAGCTCAGGACCACTCTAATGCAAAGTCTTAATATCAGAAGATGATTTGCAGCCTGTAAGAATGTCTGTTTCTAATTTACCTTGATGAAATTTATGCCCATATTTCCAGTTCCCCGTGTTGGACAAATATCTGCAACCCCCCCTTAATTTATTAGTAAAAGGAGAAGTAGGATCAATTGATCTATACACTAGCCACATGCAACATTAAGGTACATCTTTCATGTTTCATGTCCTCCCAGTGCCAAAGGAAATTAAGATTTCAGGAAAAAGAATTGATTTTCTTAAAGATAAAACCAAATTAAGGAAGATGTCTTTATGCAAATCATGGGAAGATGGAACACTGTTCATTTTAATAAACAACTCAGCTAACCCGTTTAAACCAAAGCTCTGTATTAGTTTCCAGCAGTATCCCATAGGAACAAGCTTGAATATGTTAAGATGTAAATAACAGGTAGTTTTGGTTTGTGCTTAGCATGGCATCATTCACTGACTTTGATTTCCAGTTATTCACTCCTGTTGCACACGCAAGGAATACATTCTACCAAACAGGTCAGATACAAAGCAGTCAAGAAAATCAAACCCACTAACAGTCCATATAGAAAGAAAACAAACTAGCTCATACAGGAAGGGCTAAATAATGTATATCCTTAAAACTGAAAAAGAGAGTTTCTCTGCAAGGACCTTGCAAGAAGAGGTGGAAGAAAACATCTAAGATGCATGATATCAGCTGGCCTTGCAAAATTTCATCACGTTGGACTGAAGATATATAGAAAGCTGAGAAGACTGCGGCCTGAGTCATACTCTCTGGACTTTGAGCCCAAATTTAACTTAAACATTCAGTTCAGAGATCATATTGGTATATCTTTCAGAAGTACTCCCATCTACAGTTACACATTAACATCAGTTTCCTATGCAAGTATGATCATGCCAAGGCTATGCAGGTGATTATTTTTTTTTTTTAAGTGTTACACATGGAACCTAGAAGGTGCACTTGCATGTGTGTATATATATATATACACACACACACTCTGGTGTATGTTAACTCCTGTATAGATATCAACCATTTCCCTTACAGATGGGAGAGAGTTCCAGTAACCAACAATTAGCAAAAAGTGTCATATGAAGAGGTAGATAAGTTCAAACACTATTTGAAACTACTCTTTTGCTGTCAAACATCAATCATAAGTATGGAGTCGACTGGACAACTTAACAGAGGAAGCACTCTAAAGAGCCTTTCATCTTCATTCAGTTTTCAACACTAGGTTCAGCATTGCCTCTGTATTAAAAAAATTCATCCTCCCTTCACCCACAAGGTCAGCAACCCAGATGCTGCCTGGTGATACTGACAGGGGGATGAGAAGTAACAAGATGACCTACTAGGTTATATTTCAGCATGTCCTGGTTTCGGCTGGGATGGAGTTGGTTTTCTTCCTGGTAGCCAGTATGGGGCTGTGTTTTGGGTTTAGGTTGAGAACAATGTCGATGATACACTGACGTTTTGGTTCTTGTTAAGTAGTGCTAAGTACTTGCTAAGTGGTGCTCACACTGGTCAAGGACTTTTCAGCTTCCCATGCTCTGCCAGGGGCACGGGAGGCTGGGAGGGGCACAGCTGGGGCAGCTGACTCAGACTGGGCGGGGGCTATTCCATACCACGTGACGTCATGCTCAGTATATAAGCAGGGGAGTTGGCCGGGGAGGGGTTCGGTCGCTGCTTGGGGGATGTGCTGGGCATCGGTCGGCGGGTGGTGAGCAATTGTACAGTGTACCGCTTGCTTTGTATTACTACTGTTCTATTTTTTATTTTACTTTAGTTATTAAACTGTTTTTATCTCAACCCACGAGTTTTTCCCCTTTTGCCCTTCCGATCCTCTCCCCCATCCCGCCGGTGGGGGGGTGAGCGAGCGGCTGCGTGGTGCTTAGCTGCTGGCTGGGGTTAAACCACGACACAGCATTAAGAATAATGAAAGGCATTTCTACACATAACAGAATATGATGATAAATAAGTCTATGGGTAGTGGTGAGAAACAGCTGTTCTGTACTGCTAAGTACCTTCATTAGGAGCGTGGATCTCCATCTTCAAAGCTCATTTGGGAAGGAGCTGAACAGTGATTTGAGGAGCTAGCACAGATGTCAACATCCAGGCCCTTTCTAATTCTTCCAGTGAGTCACTCAGTGATGCTGGGAAGTCACTTTGGCTCTGAAGGATGAGAAGCCATAGATTTGTGGAGGGTGCCTGAGGAAGCGCACTGAAGTCAGAAGACCTGCAACATAATAGCAATTGAGATACTATTTGTTCCTTCCCGCCCCCCCCCCTTGAGATTTCTTCCCAGTTTTCAGAGTCTACCTTTTGTCGTCTTCTTAAGCATGGATTTTCTCACAGGAAAGCAGAAAGAATTAACATCTCAACTAAAGGCAGATGAAAGTCCTGACTAAACAGTCCATGGAAGCAGAGAAAGAAGCACTTCACAAGATAAAAGGAAAGGAGAGAACAGTTTCCCTTCTTGTCACATTACCCACACCAGGTTTCCCTTTAATTGAGGTCAGAGGCCAGCTCTATAATTCTAATTGTGCTGTAATTGTCTGCTGTGTATGTTTAACATCTGCCTGTGCCATAACAATCAATACCAGTTAAGAAATATTTTTGCCTTTTTCCCCTTCATGTGGCAAGTACTGTTTCTTTTCAGCTTGTGTCGCAGTTCATATTATCTTTGTTGACATCTCAGTTTGCAAGGGAATCTCTTCTCAATATTATGTTAATCATTTTAGAAGGTAAATACACAGTGGTACTCCCTAAAAAAGACAGGCAAATGAAACACCACTGTGTACCTGGCTATAGCCCTGAACCTGAAATGGCAGAGCTATTTTGTCTGAGTGCAATGGCACTGATCTCTCTCTTTCCATAAAATTATGCAACCATAAATCAAACCAGTGGTTCCATTATTTGAGTGTCCAGCAAACAAAACTGGACATTATATCCTGGAACCTGAATGCCTGATATATGGACAGCTGCACTAAATGTTTGGTTGCTGGTAGACCATCTGCAAGACATGTCACTATAAATTGATTTATGGGGAATGGAAGGTAAAATTCTCTAGAGATATAGAGTAAGTTAGACTCACAATTTGAGAAGATTTTCCTTCTTAACTACTGCAGTTATACTGAAGATTGGCAAGAAAAAACAAACACAGATGTTCCCCAGTTTTGGCTAGTGCTTGGTGATGGGCAAAATATGCAAGTCCCAAATCTGCCTTCGGTAAAAGGCCATGAGAACTCTGGGTCCTTGTCCAAGTGTCTGCACGTGACCCCAGTAGATCTTCCACTCTAACCAAGTCTTCTCTCAGCTGGTTCTTACCTGGAGAAATAAGCTGAAACACTGAAAGAACAAACACAAAGTACTCTGTATATTTATTATTAGTTTTTATATTTGGAATTTTCAGTTATGCTCTTAACTATGTAAGTTATTAGGATTTTTCATATTCTGGAGAAGACAAATAAATTGTATTGGACATTTCATATCCCCAAAGCTTTTTTTTTTTTTAAAAAGAACAAATACAAGTTTGAGAGCATTTTATTTTCACTGAAATAAAGAGTATCAGAATTAAACTAACTTTTCTGTTGAGGCAAGACACTAGTCTAAACTCTGCTGTCTTGTAATCAATATAGTTCTACTGAAGTCAATTTTATTACACTAGAAAGAAAATTGGCTTTTGGGCTCCCCTCCCTCCCCCCTCCTTTTGGTCTCAAAATAAGCTAGCAGACAAATCCAAGCTACATAAGAGTGGTCAACTGTAAAACACGTATCATTCAAAGATGGCTTAGTGCAGCGCCTCTCATCATTTTGGGTTGGTTATTCTATATGCAAAGTCAAGTTGTTCTCCTGACCAGAAGATTCACTTTGTGTCTGTTGCCAGGGAGGCACAGGAGAGAGCTGCTCCCCAAGCAAAGGAGCGTCAGGAGCCAAAGGTGACACCAAAGCAGACGTGGGGCAGTGGCCTCACTGACCAGAGGTGTGCAGTCCCATGACACTTGAACAAGAGCAGGAGCTCAAGGCTGGTGATGCTAACCTGGTGAAGCTGTCAAACCAGTGATCATCAAACAAATCCATAGCAATAAGGCACGTTGAGGTGAAGAGGGAGTCACAAGTCAGGGTTCATCAGTAAGGTACATGGACAGGCACGGGCATGGCTGGGATGTAGCTGAAGCCTTCCCCTTAGCCTGTGCCTCATTTACCTTGTGGCTACAGAGCAAACAAGGGAGCCCCTGACCAGTTCTTACACACCTTTTCACAGGAGTGTGATTCAAGGTGAAACAGCCATGCCCTGAGCCCCTACAGCCAGACCCCTGGGGTGGGAGGCAAGAGGTCACATCTGGGGCCCTCACGTCTAAATAGCTTCTCCCTGACACTTTAGCAAGCGACAGGTATGAGCTCTATATATGGTAAGGTACAGATTTTAGATTGGGATAAAAAGCCAGCATCTTGAAAAAAAAAAACAATGAACTTTTCACAACTTAAGCAGTGAAATGAAGAAGTGACAATCTGCAAGATTTCTATCTAGAAAACATAACATTTATAATGTCTTTAAAAATTTCCCATGAAGAATACAGATTGCATAAATCAGTATTTACCAGTGAAACAAAAAGTTTTGCTCCAAACTTAACACTGAACTAATATTACATTACATACTTGGGTATGCCTGTTTTTCACAGGATGAAAGTATTAAAATATTAAAAGTGTCTCCTCAAGATAGTCCTTGCTGAACAAAACCCAAGAAGTTTATCAAGATATATTCCCGGCCAATGGAGTTTGAAGAAGTTTAAGGCAAAGCAACTAGGTTCCTAAATATTTATTTGAATCAAAACTCTGAACCATGACAGGTAAAAGCATTCAAGAATATAAAAGATATTAAAAAAAAAACAAAGCCAGTGGGTAAAATATAAAGGCTATGTGACATCCTGTAGTTATCTATGACAGCTTAATAGCATTCCAGGAATATAACGGATACAGCAGAGATTTCTCCAGAACATTAATTCTTGGCCATACTAACTCAAAAATAAAATGAGTGATTTGATATTGACACTTACAGAAAAACTTACAGCCTTTTCCTCCCCCATCATAAACATCACATATCTTCCTCACAGGAATATCCTTAACAGCCTCATCCTCTCAAGTACCACTTTTGAAAAGATATTGCCATAAGGCTGGAATATAGCTTGTGTTATCCATCTATTCCACAACTCCTGCTTCTGACATTAACGTTCATGGGAACTAGCCAAAGAGCACAGTAATAGAAGCCCATGAATATGAGAATATATAATAGATTTTTTCTGTTCTGGCTGCCTTTTTGAACCCTTTGTTGTTTGAATTTTTGTGGTTATATATTGTTTTCCTGTGTTAGGAGAATGAGATGACAATTTCTTTCATGTATTTCTTCATCCTCACACAAAACTAGCTTGACAGGTTAGCTAACTTAACAAAAGCTAACTTGAAGGTAAAAATGGAAATGATGGCATTCTTGAAGTGTGGGTGGGGAGGAAAGCTTTTCCCTAAACAGTTGAGTTCAAAATAAGTCTTCAATAGCTCTTCTCTGCAGTGAAATACGCACCTTCATAACTTTGTGTACCTCCCTGTTAAATGCTAAACTAGAAACACAATGTAAATGTAGTATTTACATTCATTACATTCACTGCTGCCAGAAACTGCAATTTCAAAATTGCTAAATAGAATTTAGTAAGAGAAACAAAACCAGGTACAGCCAATTCAAATAAGCAAGCTTTCTAACTGCCTTTTTTAAATACTAAGTCATAAACCCTCAGAAATCAAATATAATTGCACAGATCATATCATTTAGGAAACCTAGTTATGAGAGGTTGTGGGAAGCAAAAAAATCTTTGTGAAAAACACTGCACAGGTAAAGGCAGTGCTGCAGATACAGCCAGACTTATTTAAACACGTCAAGGGGTAAAACATTCTGAGGACAAGCTTAGTGTTAAATGCATGATTCTTGTGAGAAGCTGCGGGTGACAAAATACAGCATGGCAGTAAATTATGACTCTAAGAGGAAAGGGACTCTACTCATTAATCATTTTGATCATTACCACTGCTACTATTTTTTATAATAAGTAACATCTATAAAAGTGAGAAACCTTAGGCTAAGTGAGATAACATGCACAGTAGACTACTGCCCCTGCATCCCTAGGAGCACATCACTGCCCAGGCTCCAAGATAGAAATGGTCCCAAACAGGTGGCTTCTCGTGCAGCATGCTAAGAGCAGCGTTAGCTTCCACTTAGGTCACAGGCAGGAAAAACTCCTGAGAAGGTTAAAGATTTATTTCAGGCTGCTTATATCAATTGGCTTCCTTAGGAAGAAACCTGCTGGAGGGTTTCTCCCAAGGTGCTTCCCTCAGAACCGGCCTCTCTGCAGGCTGTTGCCCAAATTCAGGATTCACACAGAAAAGCCCCGTGGGTGACTGCTGAGGAGCCCTTTAGCTTCAATTTAGCGCCAGGCCTGCTGTTGCAACCACCAACTCCCACTGCCTACTCCTGGCCAGCCAAAATTTGACAATTTCCAGTATTAAACCTAAAATCTTAGTGTTACAAAATTGCTTCACAGAGAATTGTCATCAACTCAATGAGAGCTTGTGAGGGCAGAGAGTCGTCGTAGTCACCACACAGGCTTCTCCAGGAGACTGTGGTCTGTATAGTTAATTTATCACACAGAAAGCAAGGGGGTAATTAAGATGTCTCACATAAAGAGCAGTTGAGAATGGGAAGATTTGGTCCTGGCTACAATTCCCTATCTGTGTCCTGACACACCAATGCTATTATCTGTCCTCTCATTACTTACACTTACCAAATGCTCAAACCTCCCAGCCTTTTCTTAGCTGATAACTTATCATTACTGGCAACTGGCCACAAGGTTAAAAATATCCAGTGGCCGTACTCCATGCTGCTTTCAGAAAAAAATTCCTTAAAAACATAATATAGTGAAACACTGTAAAATTCCTTCCTTTGTGTATTTGACATGAAGCCCAATGACACCAGGGTCAGAGGCATAGTTAGATGGCACAGGGACTATCACAGACATCTGTAGAAATACTGCACTAAAACATCTAGAAATCATCAGTTATTACACCATTTAAAATAAGTCATTTTTACTATAAAGACATTAGCAGTTTATTGATCCCTCCCATTCCTGTCTGAATCCCAGTAATGCTGTCTTCCTTGATTTATTAAAAGGAATTAACAGTTCATCTAAATCACTGCAAATCTCTGTAGTTCACCACTGAGATATTTGGGAATTTTTATTTGTAGGTGGAGGTTTCACTTTTCCACTGAAAAAGCCTCTTCTATATCCACTCTTTAATGCTGGGCTGTTAAGTACTGTATGCAGAGCCTACCCGATAGCAGCATAACTCCTAAGAATGAATTATTGGAAGTCTATTAATTAATTCATTCACAGAATTAAATGAAGAGGCTGATGATGTGATATCAATAAGATATCCCAAAAGATATTTTGGTCAGGTACTTTACACAAAGCTTTTGTTGAAGCATAGACCTTATCAGGAAAATACCATATGATCTCATATGTTTCTCCCACAAGAGTGAAGTTCACTTTTCTAACGAGACCATGATTGAAATAGCCAAGAAAGAACACTAAAATCTCCATTCCCTGGCCAATACACTGGATGTGCACAGAGAGGAGCAATGGAGAATATAAGGACAAACTTATTGTCCGCTTGAGCAGAAATTACTGACGAAGCACTACCTTCCCAAATATTCAGCACTAAATAATTTTCACTGGAAAAAGAATGAAGAAACCAACCTCACAACAGAGTCAAGGACAGAATATTTAGGGAGTTAAAACCACTTTGTGAACAGGGCTGTATAGAACTACTAACTTGTTTAAAATGCAGTTGTAATCAGGGCTGCTCACCTCCTCATGGGCACATAAGGGCATGAAAACAACAGAGATGGTCCAAGGTGGAAAGTCACCTGTCGCAGGTGCAGGACCAGAGTACATCTATGTCCTGGAGGCAGTGGCAAGAACTTCCTGAGACAAGCCTTTCACCTGGGTACTTAGACAAAGGCATCACGCTGTGATTCAAAGGAATCTTTTCTCTAGGCAAACTTTTTTTTTTTTTTAAATTTCATTTTCCTCAAAATTGCATTCTCTATCCCAGTTCAAGAAAATAAGTTTGATTTGCTCTTTCATGATCATTGTAAAAAATACTATTCAAGTGGTTATCACACTTAAAAATAAACTTTTATGTTATATATTTGGAAAATAATAAAAAAAAAACAACCCAACCTTGAATGTCAGTAACTTTTACTACTACTTTTGAGGGTTTTCAACCAATCCCAATCTTGGAGTGAAACCTCAGGTTAGGGTAATCAGTGGTTATTGCCATGTGTTTCTGGAATGAAAAATACCCAGAGATGATAGGATAGATAACAGAGGCCAGACAACTGTAAGCCATCTCATGCTAACCCATGGCCACCACCAGAATACAGAGAATAGGGACCGTAAGTCCAACTCTAGGATCCGTACTACCACTTCACAGTACCTCCACACATTGCCACATTACTGCATTGTATGTATTACTGTATATAAATGCACATGTATTTACAGTTTGCAGGTCCCAATCTGGACACAGAAATGACAACCCTTCAAAGAAGGACAAGAGGAAGAAAAACTTTCTTCCAAACACTGAAAGTCATTTACTTGAACCCTTCATTTCTTTTTTATAAATTAGCATTTTGAGAATAAGGCACAAAATCTATCTTGATTCTGAAGGGCTTACTTATCTCTGATGTGGTCTTTCATATGGAAATCAGACAGTATTTCTTCCCTTGAACAAACCCCATGTTCGGCTTATACAAAAATCTAGATCTACACGCCCCTAAGAAATGTAACCCCCCATTCATTTCCAAACTCATTTGAAGTACAACCCAAACTCTGGTGATTAAGTGATTGACCTGCTGCCACCTACCATCTACACAAATACACCCAGCTTTGGCAAACTTTCATTGCCTGCTCTTCCAGGATTTCTGCATGTTGTTTAGAAAGAAGTTCACTCAAAATGGTTGCTACAAATCAGCAGTGCACAGCTGGTGTTTTTTGTGGTTTTGCTAAACAAAATCTGGAATTCCCAAAGTTTTTGGCTTTCCACATATTGGGAAGATAAAATACTGATTTAACAGCCCAGCTAACTGGAAACAGCCCAGCATCACCCAAACCATTCACTTCTGTGAGAAGAATGAATAATCAGCAACACGTCAGAACAAATGAGCATCATCCATGCCAAACTTTACCGAATTGACATTTGCTCAGCACTTAAAATTTGACAAGTACCTACCCTAACATCCTGATCCAGATGAGCATTAAAGAACTGTGAGCCAAGGATATTGCTTCTAAAAATTCATGCTAATGCTTCAGTTGAGTAATACAATACACATTTCAAAATAATCCTTTTGTCTCATTGTTACAATGCATGTAAACCACGATGTAATTTTCACTCAAAGTATTTTAATTTTTTTTTTCCTTCTTTTCCTATGAACATTCACATCAGAGGTTTTCAGGCATTTGATTATTTGCAAAAGTATAGAGTCTGGAACTGATGTATGAACACATTTGGGAGAAGGACCAGCACACGGATATTCACATGGGAACAACTATGGATCCACTTCTGCCTACTAATGTCCTCTACAAAAAGAATAGTAATAAGTGACCCAGGCAACCAGTTCCATGGCGCTAAGAGCAAGGCATAAGAAACAATTTAAGGAGTAGTCAGCCTAGTTTAATTAAAATGTTGACTTTCAGTTTCCCCGGTAGTATCAGGGAGCAGTGAGGGCCAGGGAAATGAAGCCAGCAGTTGATGGTGACCCCAGCGCAGGATATGCCCTCACCACCTGGGCGCAGTCCCACAGGGTCTGAACATATCAGACAGACCTGAGGACTGGTAAAAGGGCCCTTCAATAGCCCTCGACACAGAAAGTGATGAATGAGGTCCAGGGTCCAACCAGGGCCGCCAGTCAGGAGCAAAAGAAGACAGGGCCAGAGACAAGACTACAACATACAAACAAGAGATGAGCTACCTGCAGCACATGGCAAAGGTCCAGCCAGGAGGCAGAACAAGAGGCAGGCAAGCCTACAACATAGCTCAGGAAGGGACCAAAGACCCCAGGCTGAGCTTAAATGAGGAATTAATTGGTGTGGGTGGAGGCCTCAGGTGAGGTTTCTCAGAGCCAATAAAGTCGATTAATGTCCTAAGGGCTCTGACAAGAACTGGACAATGTCTCTTCATTTAAAGACCTTCCCCTGTCCCAATCATCCACATACCAGAAGATGAGCTTCATCTTATTTTAGGAATACCTTTATAGATCATCTGGTTTCTTACATGTTACACACAGACAATAACATCAAGACCCTATTGTGATCAATAAAAGCTTTTTCCATTTGCTTCAATGAAGTCAGGATTTCACTTAGTATGTAGGCAGTGCACTGTTTGGAGACATGAGCCAGAGCAGAGCTTCAAAAACGACGACCTGCACAAGCCTTTGATTTTGCAGAGCTGTGTGTGAGTTAAAACCATCAGTTCTACTGATATGAAGCTGTATTGGGTTTGCGTGGCAAGGCTTTGGAAGTGGGGGGCTACAGGGGTGGCTTCTGTGAGAAGCTGCTAGAAGCTTCCCCCATGTCCAACAGAGACAATGCCAGCCGGCTCCAAGATGGACCCACCGCTGGCCAAGGCCAAGCCATCAGCAACGGTGGTAGCACCTCTGTGATAACACATTTAAGAAGGGGAAAAAAAACCTGAGCAACAGCAGCTGGAGAGAGGAGTGAGAATATGTGAGAGGAACAACTCTGCAGACACCAAGGTCAGTGAAGAAGGAGGGGGAGGAGGTGCTCCAGGCACTGGAACACAGATTCCCCTGCAGCCCCTGGTGAAGACCATGGTGAAGCAGGCTGTCCCCCTGCAGTCCATGGAGGTCCACGGTGGAGCAGATATCCACCTGCAGCCCCTGGAGGACCCCACACCGGAGCAGGTGGATGCCCAAAGGAGGCTGTGACCTTGTGGGAAGCCCACGCTGGAGCAGGCTCCTGGCAGGACCTGTGGACCTGTGGAGAGAGGAGCCCATGCTGGAGCAGGTTTGCTGGCAGGACTTGTGACCCTGTGGGGGACCCACTCTGGAGCAGTCTGTTCCTGTTTCCATGCACCCCATGGAAAGAACCCACGGTGGAGCAGTTCGTGAAGAACTGCAGCCTGTGGGAAGGACTCACGTTGGAGAAGTTCATGGAGGACTGTCTGCCGTGGGATGGACCCCACACTGGAGCAGGGGAAGAGTGTGAGGAGGAAAGAGCAGAAGAGGCAACATGTGATGAACTGACTGCAACCCCCATTCCATGTCCCCCTGTGCCACTCGGGTGGGGAGGAGGTAGAGAAAATTGGGAGTGAAGATGAGCCTGGGGAGAAGGTGTTTTAAGATTTGAGTTTATTTCTCATTACTCTACTCTGATTTGATTGGCAATAAATTAAATTAATGTCCCCAAGTCAAGTCTGTTTTGCCTGTGACATGAATGATAATTGGTGAATGGAACAATTGGTGAATCTCTCCCTGTCCTTATCTTGACCCATGAGCCTTTCATTATATTTTCTCTCTCCCTGTCCAGCTGAGGAGAGGGAGCGATAGTGCAGCTTGGTGGGCACCTGGCATACAGCCAGGGTCAACCCACCACAGAAGCTTATGATTAAATGCAACATTTGTGCACTATCATCAAAACCTACATGTTAGGGGACACAACCATTCATCTTCTGTGACGACAGAGATCTCAGAGAACCGAATACTCACATGTAATGGCTTTGGCTTCAAGCATTGATGTTGGATCCCTTTATTTCCAGGTGGACACATTCTCTCCATTTCCATTTTCACAGAACACACTGGATGCTGGAAGGACTGTCACTCACCATACATTGCAAACATCCCCAGACGTCATCCAGGGTAACACAAAGGCAGGTAAAACAACAATGTAGCTCTATGAGACTTTTTTTCTGAGGGCTTTAATTTTTAAGAGCATTAGCTAAAAGTGAGCTAACACACATCAGCAATCTAGTAGCTGCCATCAGGTGTCCAAGAAAGCCAGGCACAAATACATGTAATGTTCTCTGGTGGAGAACACTTTCTTGCATTTGTGCACATCAGCTGCATTACAGTGACTAAATGCATACAGATGTCTAAAGACTCAGTGTAAACTGCACTTGGTCATGTATTGTGTTGCAGTTGAATTGTTGTTGCAAATTTGAATTGTTGATGTTTGACCCTGTGGAATGTAAATTAATTCTAAAGCACTGGTACGAACGACATATTAAATGAAAAAGGTCTAGTAGGAAAAGCTAGGCATTATGTATGCTCACATATGTCTGTGCTGCCTGGAATCATTCTACAATTATTCTTTAGTTTTCTGGTGAATTCTGAGAACATTTTTCCTCTCTTTTTTTCCCCCCACTACCATCGTGACTTCATTTGTTCTTGCTAAATATTACTCAGTTCTCTGCATAGCCCCATAGCAGTTCAAGCCACCCTTTGGTAGCCCTTCAGAAGTCTCTGAAACAGACACATTCAGATCAGCTTTCTGCAGTATGAATGTTTAATCCTAGACCCATCAAATTCAGCAGCAAAATTCTAGCTGCTTTCTATCGTATTGAATGAAAATAGTCCGAAGTCAATGGAAAACTTCTATTTACTCCAACAAGGTAGGATTCTAATACAATAGTCAACAAAGATTATTAATACAATATGAAGTTTCTCACCTTTAGGCTCACTCTTTGAAACAAACAAAGACTACTAGTGTTCACGCAGCATTTTTAGCATTAGTTAATTATAATCTATAAGAGGGGGGAGTCCTGGGTAGGAGTAGGGTAGGTGGAATGGGCATCTGACAGGAGCCTGATTCGTCCAGCCTTAAGAAGAGAAGGCTCAGGGAGACCTTGTTGCTGTCTACAGCTGCCTGATGGGAGAGTGTAGAGAAGACAGTCAGACTCTTCAGTTACATAGTGGGTGGAAGAGAGGCAATAACCACAAGTAGGAACTTAGGAAACTTCCATTAGAAAAAAAAATTACTGTCAGAGTGGTCAAACACTGGCCCAGAGCGGTTGTGGGATTGAACCTGTTTTGAGCAGGGGTCTGGACTAGAAACCTCCAAAAGTTACTTCCACCCCTGGTGATTCTCTGCAGCTTCACCAACATGAGCCCCCCACTACAGATCTAGAAATACTTTCAGACTTGTCAAATGAGGGTCATGCTCATTTGACCAGAAAAAGAAAGCCAGAAGGAAGATGTAGAGAGAAGAAAAATGCCTGAAATGAGAAGAGGATTTCCTCAGACCAAGAAGGAAGAATAAGAAAAACTGTGTAGAGTTCTTCATACGTGAAAGATGAGCTTCTCACTTCCCGTCTCACTACTACCGAGCTATGCCTGCCACTGTCTTCAGGAAACTTACTCCAATTTATGCTGATGTAGCTAGAAATTGCATCCCGTCTAGAGAATTTTCCAAACTTTTCCATAAAGCATCACCCCCACAGCATGCCACTGGCACTTTGCCTCAGCAGTGTTCAGCACTTCAGGTCTCACTGTAAAAGCTTATGCATGCCGTAATTGTGATGTCTGTATTTGTAGTTCTGCCTCAGGTAACACTTAGAAGGCACTGCTACACTCAGAAAATGTTTTTTTAAGGTACTATATATGTATTTTTGCCAAGGACATCTGAAATTTTACAAGCTACTTATTCTTCCAGAAGTGTCTGATCCTTTCATTTATTCCCTACCTGAAATCATAATCATCCCAAGGTGCATAATCATCCCTGCAGCAACCAATTGATTTCATAGATTATTCTTTCAATTGAGGAATAAGGAGGAGATGATGAAACCTGCAGGAAAAAAAAAGCATCCTTGAAAACTTTTCCCCTATCTCAAGCTAAAAAACAGAACAGCAGGCAAACTATATATGTTACAATTTCTAAACTTTTTTTTGAGAAACAAGTAGACAAATGGTAGTCCTAATTCAGCGAAGAAATGAAGTCTCTGGACAATCTGAGGATTGCGAATGTTGCTAAGTAGATGTCTCTCTGAACTGAGTCCAATGTTGAGCTACGCTGTGTCCTCTCCTTGTCTGATTTTCATTGACCAAAAGACTCCTTCCTACATGGAGATATATCAGGAGAGCTAAGCAGGCTTCATGGGTACCACCAACTGGTGCATGTCACCCACAAGTGGAAAGTTAGCATAACTCCAGGTAGCACTACCATCCCTCACAGCAGCTGAGTTAGGCCAGTCCTAACATCTCCAGAACACCATTTAAGCCAACACCCTATGGGAATAAAGTTGGATCATAGTCCCCTCTACACATCTGCAACAGGTAATGGAGGCACCTGAGGTACAGTCTCTTCCTATATTACCTCCCTTCTCTTGCTCCCCTGCTTCCCAGAGTAAGATATCACACTCTCTTATTAGATACAATCCTGCTCATTACACTGACTGAATCAGAAATACAAAGAGCAGGTGCTTCATAGCAACAGCCTAACACAACGGCTTTTAATCCTATATGTGCCACAGCCACTTTCACACAAGGTCAATTGCACCTATAATTAATTTACACAAGCCGAACCCTCAGCTGCCACCTTACACAGCCTTGCAAATGCACAGGCTGCACAAAACTGTATTGGTAATTAATTTGTCAAGCAAATGCTAGGGAAGAACAACACTGGTAATTTATACCATAGATATTCAAATGAAACATCTTGCCTGAGTAATTTAATGTCAGAAAGTAGAACAGTGGCAAAGCAGAACAAAGAATTGGAGTCTTCCACCAGCTATTTCTTTAAGGGACATTACTGTGATGTGTTATCAGCCAAATTCAGACACAGTAAAAACACATGTTCCTTCACTGAACTCATATGGCCAGATCGTGGCATTAAAAATGGTTGTGAAATCATACATGCACATCCAATGTACAAAGATTCTGGGATGACAGAGCATGCTAGAATTCAACCAGAACAGATCTGTGTGGAAAACACTGTATGTTTCCCGAAAGGGAAGATACAGATAAGCTCTTGGAAATACATGTTGCATTCTAGTTCTTTGCAAAAAAAGCTGGACTGGTGACCCCACACCCTCCTTATCTTTCTCCTCACTCTACCACCCCTAGTACTGTAGAGGTATTGGTACCCTCATTTGTTACCAGCAGTCCTCTCCACAGTAGAACTAGTTGGTTGTAGTAGTTGTTGTTGTTATTACTGTTACTTTTTGTGTGCGTGAAATAGAATTTCACTTTTAAAAAATGCTGCTTGGGTGATACTGCAGTGTTTTGCCAGAGTATCTTGGATTCAGTGGACTTTAAGCAAACCAAAAGTGGGATTCCCTGGCTTCATGACTATGCAACAGGCTTCATAGTCACTGACCTGTGACACACCGTAAGATAGAATGACCTAGCCTTGGAAATGCCTGCAGTCCTGCCAGAGTACTGTGTCTGAAAGCCCTAAAAGCTTCAATTTCAACTGGGGTAGCACCTCATCTCTGCTGCAGCGAGTTTAGGAACCTTGGTGAGTGAGAATTGCAGAATTTCTGATCTTGGACAAAAATCTATCTCAAAACCTGGTGTTCCAGAGTCCCGCCCTGCAAAAGGACTTCCTCAAGACTTCCACCAGTACCTGTCAGAGGTCTGAGCCAGCTGACTTCAAGAAGCTAAAATTTCTCAGTCCAGAATCCCACATGATGGTTCTTGGTTTCCATTGCCTGGAAAGCTCTCACCTTAGCAGTCAAGCAGGAGGGAAGAAGGAGGAATTCTTCCTCATGGCAGAAGTTAGGGAAAGCTTTTCAAACCTTGCTGACAATAGGAAAACCTTTTAGAATATAAACTGTGTGATATATATCCTTAGATGTATTCAGAATAGACGATGGGACAAACTGCACCTCTGTGTAAAAAGAGGAAGGGTTAGTTGATGGTACAAAAGAGTTGCTTCATTTTCTGTGAGTGTCTCCAGTTAGGGTACTATAGCCACGTGAAATAGGCCTTCTCGGCATCAAGATGATCCATTTTCCTGGCTTGTGTGTCTTAGGATGATTCAGTGTGGTAAACCAGTGAATGAGTGCTGATAAAGCAAGCAAAACTCTTACTGAATTAGGACAGCATAAATGTCATCCATAAATACTTAATACATTCTCAGTTGTTAATGCCACTTATCTTTTTCTCCCTTTTCCTCCATTAGGCATTTTCTTCTTGATGGGTTTTGGAGGGGGTTTTTTGGTAAAAATTATGAGTGGAGGGTTGCTACTACTGAATGTTATTGAATCTAAGCGGTCCACGACCTATTTAGGTCTTGCCATTACTAACTGTATTTCAGTGGAGATAACAAAATATGTAAGTAAGAAAAGAAAAAATGAAATCTTTCAAACATCCAAAATAAAGCTGCTTGCAGAAATGGGCATTTTTTTTTTAAACTCATACTAGTAGAGCATTACAAGATGGAGACACCAACACGTGTTGGCACTGACATTTTTGGTGAAGAGTAACTGGCCAAGACATAGGATCGATTATTCCAAAACAACTACACAAAAAAACTAGCTGTCTGTTTAGTCAAGAATCCTTGAAGGGAAGTAGGTCCTTTGGGGAAAATATGAAAGAAAAGAAGGATAATTTGGAAACAGCCTAGCCACTGTTAAAAGTTCTTTCTATTTCTTTTCAATTTCAATTGTAACCCAATGTTTAAGAGTTTTCATGTACCTACAATTTTATTCTATTTCATGTAAATGAGGATTTTCCAATAATCAGTATTAATTCTGTATCCTTTTTTGACTTGGGGATACTTTTCAGCAGCTGTGTTTTCCACAGGTTTTCTGTTCAGTAGAAATAAACAAACTCCCACCAGTATTAATACTTTTGACATTGTATCTCCTTAGTGTCTTTCTCTCTTACATAATCCCAGTCCTTCCCCATGTCCGGTTTTTCATTATACCTTCATTTTATACTCCATAATTCATCCACAAACAGCAATAATCCTTTCCATAACATCATCCATTCCAACATGAAACTCATTGCAATAAGGCAAAAAGCAATTATAACAGCAAACAACGTGTTGTAGTTATATAGTGATGACTCAAGACTAGACCAGCAAAACTTGTTACTAGTCTTGAAAAAACTTTTGTTAATATAGCTCCGATTGTGGAGTTTGCTTCCTGATTTTTGACACATATCATTTCACAATAATGCATATCACTACTAGATATTCATCCAGCTGTACTTCACTCTCTGTAATATTTATGAAATATCTCCTACTGAACAGAACATAATAAGACAAATGAAAGAAACAAAGGATGTAGAAGTAAGAATGAATATTTTTAAAAGTCAGATGGGAAATGCACTTCATATAGAGCTGGAAAGTATAAAGTCTTTGAAAAAAGTGAGAGGAGATGAGGGGAGCTCTACATACAACTTCTGCAAAAACATGATTAGTGGATCTCCTATGTGGTAGAAATATCACTGTGCACAGACAGTCAGTCTAGGTGTACTTCAACCATATGAAAAGAGAACAAAACATCTATGCCTTGAGCAGTGTGGAGATATATATGTAAAAGAAAAAACAAACAGAAACCCCACAAGATCAGATAAAACAGAAACATCTTCTGCTGCTTTATAAACAATTGTTGGTTCGATTAGAGTTTTTACTAAGACAAGAGTGGTGAAAATCAGATCTCTGAGAGTCTCATTAAGTTTGGAATTGTTCTCCATGAGGTAAAAGAATGAATTGTGGCTATGATGATAGATGCATTTGTTCACCTAAGCCAGGCATGACCATGGTTGGTTTCTGTTAAGATGTAATTTTGAAATAAATGTAAATGAGAGATTCAGAAAGCTTAATACAAACTAGATATCTCATTGTTTATCCAATTATAAATAAGGAATGCTTGGTGAAAGTTATATGTAAAGTAGGCAATATGAGATATAAAACCCAGTTTTTCAGACTTTCCCCATAGAATATTTATTGACAGTAGGTCACCTTGTTCTGCCAAAGGATAAGTAAAACTGTAAATATGGTCCCAGAAAGCAAGGCAATGCCAGCTCCAGGCTGTTATTCTGCATTTGTGCAGATTTATAATGAATGAATGTGAATTCCTGACTCAGTTTCAACTTTACTAATTTAGCAGTAGCTTCTAACAATTTCAGGGGAACTGCTCAGTGAGATGAAACTAACATTGTAGCAGTGTTTAATTGGTACAAACTAATCCGATCATCTAGTGTGACAGTCAATGTAACCAATCTAAAAAACATAGGATGAGTAAGAGGTAATCATGAGTAATTCATCCAGAGTATTATACTATAACCATGAAACAGTAGACATCTCTCATTATTAAAATACTGTTAATCTTTTTGGCCTCTGTTTGGTGCAGGATCAGTGATCAAAGGACTGCACAGGAGTCATATTCCCAGCAAGTGAAAGTATGGGTAGCTTTAAAAGAGAAAAAAGTAGTAGAAAAAGTAGACTAGCTTCCACAACACAGGTTTTGCGATTGGAGAGGACTGAGAGCCAACATATCTGGCTTTGAAATCCTACCTTTTTCATTCATCTCCTGGGAATCCATGAACAAGTCACCTCTTCTCTTGCCTCGATTTCCTTGTGAGTAAACTGGACCTGTGTGATGTGTGTGATGGGAATGTGACAATCCTGATGTGATTACCAGTTGAAAAGCATTTCAAAATCTCATATGGGAATGTTACAGAAGTGCTGCAGTTATAGTCCTTCCCAGGTTTCTATTCACAGGTGTATGAGGGGGAGGACCAACCTGTCATTTGTTTAATGAAAATTGTATTTACTTACAACTTGAATTAATTCTTTCCCCTCTCAAGAGAGAAAGTTTGAGTCAGTAGCTGTTGGGAAACTTGAAAATCATATCAGTGGCCATACAAACCAGCTACGTGTCCATTACACTATCACCCAATTAGAAATGCAGTACAGGAACTGCCAAATTACCAGTTGGCTAATGCTTCAAAACCAAGGACAAATACTGTATTCCAGTTCAGTAAGGAAAGACACCATTTCTAAAGCATAGTAATCATACCCTGAACTCCACACATTGTTTGATGGTTTTCAGCTGTAAAAGTATGCTAACAGGATCAATAAACAAGGAGAAAAAAGACTTTGTAACAACGATGAATACAGATAAAATAGCTCAGTGAAGCAGAGATATTTCCAAATGGCAGCCAAACATGAGCTAGGAAGCCTTGCAGTATCTTTTCTGAATACAAAGCAATAAGCAAGCACTCAGCAACAGACCTTAAAGCTGTACTTACACAGGGAGAGAAACTCAATATTAGTTAGGGGCAAGGAGTCTGAGGTTGAAGCAGACAAATCCATACCTTCTCATCTCATTTACAGTCACTGAATACTTTTTTTTTTGACTCTTTGGCCAAAAGTGTTGACTATCCTGCTATACTTTTAAAAAAGACTGTGGTCTGTAATGGAGGCCATCTTTTCTGGCTGTTGTACAGCATTATTTGTCTGGATAACTTCATTTCATACCTTTTGCTAAGATCTGCAAAAAGCAGGATCCATCATTATTTTGGCTGAGTTTTCCTGAGTAATTCTGTCCCTGGTTGGAGATTAACAATAAAAATCCCCTCAGCTTTCTCTGGGTTCTCCTCAAACATTGCCTGTAAATACCAAAATGCTATGCATACATTCTCTTTGCCCTCAAGTTATCAATCAATACTGTTGACCAGATACATCCACACAGATTACATGATATGAGAGTTTATATTCCAAGGCTGAGAAAGAACAAAGGCACAATGTCTGTTGTGGTTCAGTGCAGTGGTTGAAAATTGGTTAGCTTCATCTTGTGTGAAAACCTGGCCTATTGAGTCCATCAGCCATGAAACTGAGGGCAAGAACCAGAAATGTCACTGCAGTAGATTGCAAAACACAGAGCATGCCAAGAGGAGGAGGACGGAAGAAGAGAGGACCTGCTGTTAATGTTTTGGGGTTTTTTTTCACCAGAAAGAGACTGGCCAGGCAATGCCATTGAGCTGTACTAAAGTAACGTCCTGATCCTCACATTCTGCTCCAACCATACTGGCTTGCAGAGTTACTATACAGGCAGCTACCTCTTTTGGAGAATGTAATGCAAGGTGAGCAACACAATAGCTGTGGAGGTGGGTCATTTTGTATTGAATGGATTTCAAAGGAGGGATGATTCAAGGAACAATGGCTTGGATGCTTTACTTAGTGTTGTGTTAGTTTAGTTACACAAACATAGGTTTGTTACTTCAAGTCACAAATCAGAGCTGATGTGAAAAGTGCATAGGTCTTGGTGTGGATAAAAGGCTCATATATGTGTCTAGCAGTCAACCACTGAAGTTATTTTGTTTACCTTCTGGAAACTGCACCTTTCTTTTTGATAGAACATACTCAGAAAAGCAATCACAGGTTGAGCTGGTGCTTTGAAATGTGCATTGTACTAACACAAAATAGGCTTCAAGCAGCTGAAAATTACTAGAGCTGCTGTGAACAAGATCAGATTGTTGGATGGGTCCCATTCGACACGGGGAAAAGGGGTCAGATACTGTGTGGAATGACAAAGGTTTCAATTGTGAGGACTTCAGAAAGGGGCAGCACTTCAGAGAGACTTGTTCTTTCTCATTCTTGCCTTTTTTTTTGTGAAAAGAAGGAGGGTTGAGTAGCTGGCCATGTGGAAGGCTGCTCTTATTGCACAACAGCCTACAACAGCAATTTCTATGGTGCTAGGACCTGTCACAGATACTCTGCCATGGTCAGGAAGGACACTATCCTTGAAAAGAAAAGAAATAAGTTAGTGAAGAAACACTTGTTCAATTACAGGACTAACATAAAGCAGTTTTAAAAATGTTATTGACACGTGGACTTTTCAATCTGGCACGCAGCAGAAGATCAAAATAGGTCATCCTAGTAATCGTCTTCCATCCAACTACTGCACTAGCTACTAGAAAATGTGTTTCTTCACTGTCTCCTCCCTCATTATTTGTCTCATACCAGTCATTTCCATTTCCTTCACTGTAACACAATCAATATGCTGCAGCTCCATGTAAGAATGAAACCATTCAATCAAATCATCGCTGTTATGTATAATACTGCAAATATGCACTTCTGTTGTCCTCTTCAAGTTTAAGCTAGACATACTTCTCTTTTATGCTGGCAAGCTCAAAGGAAGAATGCCTCTTAGGGAAACCTTCATAATTTATACGCAGTACAAATTATAGACAAAACTGAAACATCAATGTATGCCTCTTTAAAAATTATTAAAAGAAGACTGCTTGGATCAAATATTAGTACACTATATAATTTAGCCAAATTACTTAAATCACTGAGGTCCATATGTAATCTTTTATAATCTAGTACAGAATATTTCATATCATTGAAACACTGACAGGAAATCTATGCTTCCTTGCTTTTCTTCTCATTATTTAAATGTTCGCCCTGAGAAATAATTCTAAAAACATGAACAGTTTGTTGACTGTACAATAGTCTTCTTGTAATATTGCAAAGAGGTGACAACTACATGTAGTTTAATGCCGTAGGGCATAAAAGACTGAAAGGGGAAAGTCAGATGAACCAGACTACATCTTTTTGTTAATAGGTTGCTTTTGCTTGCTCTTTAGGGCAGGAAATACACCTACTTTCAGATTTGTATGTGCCAGCAAAGATATTCGAGGCCTAAATGCACCTCTAAGGCACTACAGCAGAAAACACATGTTTTTCAGAACTTGAAAATTAACTCACTGAATTATGCATTGGCTAATTAACTTGTGATTCTTACAAAAGACACAAGGTGAATATTAATTTTTGTATTGCACAAGGTAATCATCAGAAAGGGAGAAGATTCATCTTTGATATTCCACAGCCTCACTTTCACTGGGATTCCAGAAGAGCACAGATCTGAGCTGGCTCTGTTTACCCAGCAAAAGAATATTAAAGGCAGTCTCATGTTCCCTGAGTGACAAACCCAGCGGAAAGAAACATGTTTTACAGATCAGAGATGTCAGAGTCTGAAGCAAGCAAGCATCAGATGTTTCTATACATCAAAGCAAAACAATTTATCACTTCTTGCAAGGCAGGTCACTGGGACTTTTGGAGACCAGTAGTTTGAATGCATGGAGGAGGGGGCATGCACAAGCATGTGTATACAGACATTACAGCTGAGTCACAGATATGATTAGAAACAAACACTAAGACAGAGGCACAGTACAACAAATGCACCGTTTGCCTGCAGCAAATAATAGTTTTCTTCCTCCATTCCATCCTGTATTAGTTTTCCAAAAACAGTCCTCAGTATTTCCAGGCAAGATTGCTGTCACAGACAACATACCAGCCCAAACCAGTACAGATATGCCTCAGAAAAGAAACACCTTTACTACCAGCTGTAAATAGAAAACACTGTCAGACTAGTTTTGCCAGATGCATCTAACATTACTTTAAAATTAGAGAAAAAATTAGTAGCAGAGATCAAACAAACTGTAAGAGGCAACAGTGGATTTATGAGTTTCATTCTCATCTAGCTTCTGTTAATGATTCCTTGACTAATATAGAGAGGAACATCTCAAGCACTGCACAAACTACCTCTATGCAGCAATTTTATGGCATACAAATCTCACATGCTCAATTTGGCCCTCCAACCCTACTCTATAGCTGTCTGCACAGATAAATGGATAGTTTATAGATATCCATACTTCAAAGGCTCTGATTTTTTACTATTTAACTGGAGTTCTTCCTATGAAAATGGAGTTACGGGACCCCGGTACTTTGTTAAACAGCCGTTATGATTTCCATTTTATTGAGCCAGTCTATCCAATATGCCATTCATCTGGCCAGAGTGTTATGAAGACCAAATGTTTGAAAGGACCTTTCCTTTGCTTAAATCCTTGGCTATTATAATAGCCATTTCTTTAACTGCCTTTCTCCCTTGACCAGGAGATGTTACAGTTTCCCCACAGCTTCACAGTTGGATATGTCACAGTTTCCAAAGTACTTTCACACTGTTGACGTGACTGACATTTTTTAATGCAGCAGGACTGCATTCACACGAAGGTAATTTTTTTGGTCCTCAGGATCAGAAAACTTCATTTTTCTTTTCAGGAATGAATATATTTATTAGTAAAAAGGGATCCCAGGCCAAAACTTCATCCTTTAATCAGCAGCAATGAACACAAAGGGTGAAAGTTTATCCAAATCCCTGACTACGTGAAGAAAGAAACCAGCGTGAGCTTCTGGCACAGAAAGTGCTGAGAAAGCATGCCTTCCAGCTGCACGTTCGGTCTACTTCTTCCCACAGCAAAGCGTGTGATCCTAAGTGAGGAACTGTTGTCCCTTCCCTCTGAAACTGTCCCAGAGCTCTCAAGTCTCAGAGATATGCATCTTGCGGTTCTTTGCCACAGGAAAATCTCAGTCTGTGACTCAGAGGGACTGAAAGCTTGGCCATCTCCACTCTTACAGAACACAAGCCTCTAAGTGTTGCTTTCCAGGCAGTACTATTGGAAAGCAGCCAAAGGTTGAAGTGCTTCTCAGCTTGAAGTCTGTGCACTTGAAATCCAAAGGGTTTTCCCCTTTTCTGAGAATGCAAGGATAAGGATGTATAGGCAGCAGATTTTGATTATCTGTGCGTAAGTGGTAAAAGGCGTTGCAGGTATGAACTCCACTACCTGCTCACTAGTGTCTGTCCTTGAAATATGTGTCACTAGGGCAGGTGGAGAAATGTTTATGTATAAAGGTGGTAGAGACAAAGAACACTTTCAGGACCATGTATCCACACATCTGTGGATTCACACATGACTCCTGAACTGGGAAGAAAGTTAGGTCAGCTTTTATTGAGATAAGGCTTCTTTTGTGCCTTTTTTTTTTTTTTTTAATACAGCGGAAGCATCCTACCTTTCTTAATAAGGTTGGTTTTATGCTTAAGATCTTTATAGTAATTCAAGTTTTAATTTGCTGAATAAGTATTGTAGGGACTTTAAATATGACGTTTCATTCAAACCAAGTCAATGGCTGTTGTAACAGTGCCATCTTACCTGCAGTGCTAATACCAGTGTTACCCACATGCCCAGAAGCAGAAATCATTCTCCCAGTAGAATGATCTTGGCAATGAAGAGCAGCATCAGAAAACTTAAAATTCAGCATTGACTGGTAGTAGTCAGCCATGAAAACTAAAATGGTCTAAAATGAAAAAAAAGTTGGTATAAAATTCAAGTAAGAGCCTCTACTCGTATAATAGTATACTATGGAGACACATTTCTTTATGGTCTGAACTGGTGATCAACTTATGCTCTGGACATCTAAGGGAGAGAATGCTTCCTGAACAATACTGTAGAAATCCTATTCAGAAAAGTCTCCATTTTGAGCTTAAAATTAAAAAAAAGTGATATTTATAAGAAAGTTTAATATTGGGTTAAAATGCAAGGAATAATGATCAGGGCAAAGAACTAGAAAATGGAGCAGGCATGTTTCCTACGGCTCTTCTACTAAATGAGTTATCTCAGCAGTAGTAACAGACCTTCACAGACAAAAAAAGATATACTCATGCTGAAACTTTAGCAGTAACAAGGCAGGGAGGATGGGTCCTGGAGGGATTTCAGTCACAGTATCACAGAACCCCAACTAAGCTCATTCATTCGGCTTCTCGGGCAGCTATACTTAGCTCTGTATTATCAGAGCAGGCTCTGCACTGCAATCACAGGGTGCTGCAACTGACACTGCTGGGGTCAGTTTATAATAGCACAGTGGTCTGTACTCTTTCTGCTATGGGGAATAGCTAGATCAGTGCTAATTCATTATCACTGCATTGCACTGTGATTTCTAGATATACCCTAAAGCTCATGTAGGAAGTCATGCAGGAAATCAAGCGCGGCCTTAAATGGAAGCCAGGTGTCTTGCAACTCAGTTCAGGGCTTCACCCACAAAAATAATCTCTCCAGAATACTACAGATCACTCCACAGACAGTTCATTCAGTCTCCTGCCATTTTCTGACTGAGGAGGCTAAGTACCTGTTCTTCTACAAGCCTGACAGTACCAAAATCAGCAGCTAGCAGGCAACAGAGATAGTCATGTCTTTGTGCATAGTGTGGCATTAATGACCATCAATTCCATGCGGCAGCTGATCTTCAACTATCTAGATGTTTTTCTGTCATGCTGCCATCTTTTACACTTTGACTGCAGAAGCCTTGGTTATGGAAAGGATTTGGAGTGTTTGGCAAAATCCCAATAAAGGGAATTGACAAGGGCTTTGAGGACAAAGTTAATTTCTACAGAAACATCCAGGACGTGCTTCATTAATACAACTCAAAAAACATGTTGGCAGGGAATGTAATCTCTTACCTGTGTGCATCAGGGGGAGGGGCTAGGAACTGGGCTTGATACTTGAAATTTGGTCTCACTGCCTTCAACCAACTCATTAGCTTCAATTATTCAACAGTACTATGGCAGAATGGAGGTAAATACCAAACAGGTGAAAATTAACTCCGTTTTTTAAACTGAACTTCGTTAATTAGAAGCCCTTACTGTGCAATACATAGAAATTAAAAGCACCCAGGAGATGGTGCTTTAAAGTTGTCTCTAAGGACAGGAGGATATAACTATTTTCTGCTGTCCAGACCCAATACCAAATTTTTAATTGCTAGAATTTTCAGTCCCAAAAGAATATCAGTTCCCTCAAACAAATTATTAGTAAATAGCACATCCCAAGACATTCGTGTTGTGGAATCACAAAATTCGTGAAAAATGGGACTGAAAGGAACACCAAGAGGTCATCTAGTCTATTCCCAATTCCACACAGCAGGTATTAACTATATTCCTATAGCGGAGATTCATGTAACTCACTTTTAAACATTTTCAGTGATGGAAATTTCACAGTCTCCATAGGCAGTGCTTCACTCTCCTTATTTTCAGTTTGTGCAACTGTCTAAGCTCAGTCTGCTTCTCTGCAATTCCAGTCTATGGTTTATTTCTTGCCCAGCATGGGGACGATTATTACTTTCCTCTTAGCAGTGGTCTTCATATATGTGAAGATGATTGTGATGTCTTCTTTAGTCTAAACAGCCCCACATCTTTCAGCCCTTAAATGGCAGTGAACATGAACATTCAAATTTCAGGAGCTCTGAAAAAGTTAGAAAGACTTTTTCACTGTATCTCAAATACAGAATTTCATTTTGTTTTTCACTTTTTTTTTAATTATTCAATAAACCAGAACATAGTGAAGAGGAAAAACAGGTGGAAAATGTATTTGCATGAAGAGTTTATAATGCTGCCCTTTTGATTTTTGAGAGGAAGTTGATAAGAGTAAACTAAACCATTGCCTAGTCAGAGCTGCAAGCCAGACTTTACATTCCTCCAAGAGATTTCCCTTGTACAGTCTTTTTGTTTCAAGGAGTACAAATTCAGTAAAATTTTCTTGTTCTGATCAGAGCCATGGGAAGCCACAGGTCTCCCACATTCTTTTGTACATCAAGACATAATGTTTGAGTCTCATTAGAGCTGACTGGCTAGGAATTACAGAGTCTTATGAACAGGCAGAAGTACCAGGGTATTGTGTACCAGGAATACGCTTTTTGTTTTGCTTGTTCAAAGGTAAGAGATTTCAATGTTCATAAGCAGTGCCTGATACATCTTGTATTTTCTACACTTCTTTTGCTTCTCTCTGTTCTGTTATATACTTAAGCAGGAGAAAAATACACATTTTTAGTGATACACTTACTTACTTACAAATCCCTCCTGGTAGGTGATTTTTATCCTTCTACGTATAAACAAAGAGGTCTCACATTAGGGGTGGTGTTAACCTTGTTTAAGATGTCATAAGAGGCCACAGGATCTGAGGTCACCAGCTCAAGGTGGTTTTGTTTAAATGAATATTCAATATGTGTAACCAGACTACGTGAACTAGCTTGCATTGTATACACAATACATAAACCAGAAGAGTTTACTTAACATTTTGCAGAGTCGCACTTAAAACTACTGAGCAAATGGGGAACACCATGAAATAAGTGTCACACAGTTCCTTCTATTGTGTGTCTCCAGGAGCTAAATTGATACCAGAGAAGGTATGTTCTGTGTAAATGTATGCAATATGGATGGGCTGACATTTTAGTTTCTTTTCAAGTCACCCCTGGGGAGAATTTTGATTTACTATTCTAAGAGAATATTGTGCTCTTTAACTATCCTGTGTGTAACACCTCATGGCAACCCAATCCTCCAGCATCCATGTGCCTCAATTCAGAGCTTTCTGTTCACTAGAAAGATTGAATGATAGCCAACTTAGGAGAAAACAAAAAACCAAAAAAATTCTTTTCAGGGACTATGGGAGCAGAAATAATGGCTCTTTAGGAAAGTAGCAATAATATCTGCCCACGGTTTAAAGAAACGGAAGGGAAATTTAGTTATCCAACAGACAAAACAGCCAAGTCAAAATTCATTGGTATCGAATTGCAATACTTGTATCATCCTTATGCAATGTTCCACTGATGTAACTCCATAGTAGTGTCACTCACAGAATAAATCTGGAGCCATGACAAAACACAGGTCAGTCCCAGAACATGTGTCTGTCTCATGGTCTCAGAGATGGATGGTAACTCAATTAGAAATGCATAACAATATCTGCCAATGGGATCTCTCCCTTTCCTTTTTTCTTAAAGGGAAATCATTTACATCATTTCCAAAACTGCATTTACTTGCAATTTTCCCAAAATATCCAAGACTGCCTATGTCATTATCAAAACTTGGTGTCTAATACAGTGACTTCAATAAAATATAGATTTCCAATAGAATGTTATTAACAGTTTAGAGACAGATCAAGCCATACTAAGCCTTCCAATATGTCACAAAATGCTGTTTCCAGGTGTCGTGGTTTAACCCCAGTCGGCAACTAAGCACCACGCAGCCGCTCGCTCACTCCCCCCCGGTGGTATGGGGGAGAGAATCGGAGGACTAAAAGTGAGAAAACTCATGGGTTGAGATAAAGACAGTTTAATAGGGAAAGCAAAAGCCGCGTGCACAAGCAAAGCAAAGCAAGGAATTCATTCACTACTTCCCATCGGCAGGCAGGTGTTCAGCCATCTCCAGGAAAGCAGGGCTCCATCACGCGTAACGGTTACTTGGGAAGCCAAACGCCATCATGCCGAATGCCCCCCCCTTCCTTCTTCTTCCCCCAGTTTATATACTGAGCATGATGTCATATGGTATGGGATAGCCCTTTGGCCAGTCTGGGTCAGCTGTCCTGGCTGTGCCCCCTCCCAGCTTCTCAAGCACCTGGCAAAGCACGGGAAGCTGAAAAGTCCTTGACCAGTGTAAACTCTATTCAGCAAGAACCAAAACATCACTGTGTTATCAACATTATTCTCATCCTAAATCCAAAACACAGCACTCTACTAGCTACTAAGAAGAAAATTAACTCTATCCCAGCTGAAACCAGGACACCAGCAAACAAAAATTTAAACAGCAGGGTGTAGATTTAGATAATCTTTGCTTCACAAGGCGATAATGAAGGGAAAAAAATAAAGAAATGTCTTGAAAGTAATTTTGTTAGACCATTACAGACAGGACTTGAAGCAAGTGCTATGAAATCTGTCAGAAAGGACTAACCTAGCAATAAACAAATGTTAGTTTTTTGAAAAAGAGTAAGTAAGGAACAGAGCTATGTATCAAAAGATAAAGACAAGCAAATAGAATATGACAGCGTATGAAAAAAAAAAAAATCCATTGCAGCCATCGTTTTCCAACAAGAAAGTTTTACCTGAAACTAAACCAGCTCCTTAAACTGATTTAGTAACAGATAGCAAGCACAAGCGATGCTGCTAACTTGACTTGGACAATTCTGTCTGGGTGCAAGTACAGAAGCTATACCTCCTATATTTAAATATGTCCATATAGTTAAGAAAGCTTCTTATGCTTCTTCAATTGCTCATTCTCAGGATGAAAAGAAACAAGATGTATTAGCAGTCCAACAGTTAAGTTATACATACATAGTTAGGAAATAGATAAAATTCCATACTTACTTTTACCTTTCCAAGGTTAACAGATGATGAAATATACAATAAAATTCTCCCTTTTCGTTTTCCTTCCCCTACCCAACAATTTTCAACAAATGTTCCATGCAAATATGTTAGTCTGAGCAGTTGAAAACTGTTGACTCCCATCATTTGAAAAAAAATGACTTAACAGAGAAGGTAGCATTGCTGGATGTACTGGAGCTTTTGTTATACTGTTTCTAGGTAAAACTACGTTTTTTTTTTTTAAACCTAAGTCATACAGATAGGAAATTACAGCTTCAATCACTAAAGTACGGCGAAGTTTTATACGACTATAAAGCAGGATGTCATAGAAGCAAAAGTCCTTTCTAAGAGGAAGTATTTCCAGCCAGCTGATAAAATTCTAATCTCCAGTTCACTATTTGGAAGTCATTGCTATGAATCAGGTGAGTCCAAAGTTAAGAGAAAACATGGAAAGAGAAATGTGAAAGCTATGTCATCTTTGAAAACCATCAAAAATAAACTATACAGAATTTCTCTGTAGTAAAACTCAGAACTGAGGTGCATAGAAAAGGAGGAAAAAAACCCAACAAACCATGTGAAAAGAGGAAGAGAAGAAGCTACATTACTCCAGCTTGATCTTTGGCCACTCAGGTTCTCTCATTTTGTAAAATTAATCCAGATGCCTCTCTCTCTACAAAGATGATGATTTCTTGTGAAAGATGCTAAATTCCTACAACAACACAAATGAAAGCATACAAAGAGAAAATTATTTAAGAGTTAATAATGCAAGTACATAAAAAAACACCATGTTGTTTTTTCACCACTTCTCCCAATGCTAAAAGAAGAACTGGACACTGACTTTAACAAGCTCTCTCCTTCTGGAGAGTGAATTTATATTGCCAGCAACTCTGAATATAGGAGTGAAAATCATTGAACTTAATCTTTATTTAAATTTGGAAATGTGGTCATGTGTTCTTGACATCTGGTTGCACTGATGCTGTTCTGCATTTCTCAATATATCACTGGATTTCCAATGATTTTCACAAAAGTGTCTGTCAGGAATCTACTGCAACTACATTAGCCCAAAGTACAACGAATAGAAGAGAGTTTAACACTAGATGGCAATATGCCTTTGCAAAATATTTTTCTGAGGTGCCTGTAGATATAGGCAAATATTTCTCCAATTATTATACTATTTCTTAGTTCTTGTGTAGGTTTAGGCATACAGGTTTTATTTGGTTTGCTCTAAAATAAACTTTCCTTTCATGCTCTTGCATTTTTCTCATTGTTTGCTTTAAATTAAGTTTAGACAATACTCTGATCTAGAGCTGACCAAACAGAAGAGATTCACCATTTAACTGAAAGTACGTTATGAATTATTCACTATTTAGTGTGTGTGGAAAACGTGAAGAATCACATGATGAATGTTGACCAATTCTATCACACTTGGTGAAATGTAAATCAAAAGACAGCTTATTTTGTGGGCTGCCACCTTGCATCTGCTGATGTCAATCAGAGCATGAACCTAATGATGTATCTATTACAGTCAGGATTCCTTTGGGTAGCATTTTTCTCCATGACCTGAAGCATTAATCTTGGTTATCCATTTTGTGCTCATGCCTAAGCATGTAGCCTCTACTGAAGTCCAAATCAGTTATGCAGGTAGAATAGCCTGGATTGTACTACAGTTATCCAAGGTATTTTGGCTGGCTTACCTGTACTTAGTGTAACGCTTTCCTGAATTCCTTGGAAAGCCCAACATGTTATGAATCAAACCTATAAACCCACACTTTGTAAAACTAATCTCACATTATAATTATCAACTAAGCTGCTAATTGATGGGTTGCTTGGTTCTTTCCAAGAATGATCAGTATTTGAAGGTAGCATTAAACTGTCTCAGCAGTAGCAGCAGTTCAGAAAGGCCTTGGCCAATTCCCTGCATGACTTTAAGCATATCTTCCTTCTACTGGCACTTCTTTTTCTATGAAAATGGGTTCTTGAAGCTGTTACCACTCCCACACACAACTTATTCTCCCTCCCACCAACTCAGTAAGTAACAGATCCCAAAACAAAATATCAAGTTAACTGCCAGTACCATTGTCTCTGTTCATCATTTTAGCTATTGCCCTCTGAATAGTTTGTCCCATATTTCTGCAAAAGGCACTTTTACACCTTTTGTGCTTTATATGGATGTGTCTGTAAGGACAAACATGGACAGCACAGGATTAAAGTAGGTAAGAGAATGGGACATCTTTTTGAGGTACTTTGTAGAGGCAGATCAAAATACGTACAGAACAAGCTCAATGACATTTCTAAATTAAGTGGAAGTCTCCAAAACATCTCAATTTCTATCAACCTGATTTGCAATATTTATTTTAGTTTGATTTAACGTGAGAGAAACTGGATATGTGACCTAAAGCCAAAATATACAGTTTGCTTCTAACAATCAGTCAATGAAAATTTCACTGAAAAAAGTTATGTTGGAAATGCCAAGGAGAGCTTTGAAGTGATACCGCCATGTAGCGTAGTTAGTATTAATAGACACGGTGCAGTGACATAAAAACAGTCTTTCATTGTAGCAGTTCTGAGAGTTTCATTCAGAGAATGTTTGTGGTAATATTATAATCAATCATCAGCCTCTCAAAAAAACACTCGATCAAAAAATATTTGAAATGTGCCGTGAAAGTATGCCTACATCCTAGCATAAAATGCTTCACTGGTTTAAAATGAATAAGAGCAAAAATAACCAAAAAATCCAAGAATCCAAAGAGAGTGAAGAATTATAACAGCACGGGAACAGAATGGAAAGGGGGAAAGGGGGGATAATAATTCTGAAGCAAACGGCTAATTTACTAATTCTTCACTCCTAATTCAGGATTTAAGTACCAAAAACTAAACTACCCACACAGGTAGATGATGCTCATTACCAGCAAGACCCAATATCTATGAGAAATTGCTGGCTTATATTTGACCTCAGCTTGGGTTTTTATAAAGGACTTTTTGTTTTATTCCAATAGAAATAAAAAAGTTATTGAAAGAACATTTCTTCCCTCCCACATATTTGCATTTTAAATCTTGCAGCATTGTGCTAGGGCATGATCAGAAATCATTCCAGCTGAGCAGAACAATTGCTTTAATCATAGTTATTGTTAAGTTAAGTTAAATATAATTATTAAAATTTAAAGAAAGCAGCAACCTAAACCCCTCAGGTATTCTAAGGTGCACAAGGACAATAGCTTGATGCTTGATTACACACAGGGAGGTTTTTTGGACTTATGTCAGCGCCTGGATGAAACACTTCTGCTTTATGCCCAAGCTGGAGAGCTGTGATGATGGTTCGCTAGAAGAAAATGTTCTTTTCCTCCAGTACGAGAAATACCTCACCTCCCACTGTCAAAACAACATGATCCTGTCAGTCCCATACAACTCATTAGGAAGTCTAAATGACTAGATAGTGTTAGTGGTCTAAAGACACTTTGTCTCCTAGCAATTTGCTACAAACCTTACCTCTTTCCTGCAGTGGCAGTCTGGTTACATGATACAGCCATCCATCACACCCAAGCAAGGCTGCTTGAATTCATTCACGGAATTTGGGAAAAAAGAATAACGAGCTTTGACACTGCACAAAATTCAGGTTTGTGACTCACTGATGGCCTAAGACCAAAATACGCACCACCACTGTGTGGAATAATGCCAGCTAAATCCCTTTGTTATGATATTATAGTATTCATCTGTTAAGACACAACTACGAAGCTGCATCTTAATCTGCAACTCCTCCATGCCAGTCTTGCTTCTCGTGAGTCGTGTATTTTATGACGACAAAGGTGAATCACATGGAACTGGAGAGAAAGTGCTCACATTTGGGAGGAGCGAGCTTTACAGTCCAGCAAAACTCCAGGTGAAGGTTGGGTCTGGAATTTGATCTCTTTTTGCACCAACACTGGGGTCCAATTTTTAATAATGCTTTTTCATCAGAACAGGTGGAGGAAATGGATTTGAACATCCTCCTTTTCCTGTATTTTGAAGCCCCTGTAAACCAGTGCAACTCTATAAAAGATAGCGACCTAATCCAACACATACCAAATGAGCAGCAGATCCACATATCCCAAATACAGCCACTAAATGCAGAAGATCAGAAGGCGCTGAGAAGAACATCAGTGAAAGAACAGCTGTGTAAACCTCAAGGGAAACACATTTGGAATAAGTTCATCAGCTTCTGTGCTGATACTCTATATTTGCATCAGTGTAATGGAGAAGAAGCTGGCCACTGTGCAAAAAAGTACTTTATCTCAGATTGACATCAAGAATGCAGCTTTGAACCCAAACAGAAGGCAATTGCCTAGAATGCTGAATGGCCTAAGAATGACCACAGCCCCACTCCTTACAAAGTCCCAATGCCAACTGCTGTCTCCTGTTTTCTGCTGCCATTTAAGGAAGGATCAGAGAATATGGGGCAGGTGATGTCTCTTGCCAGCAGCAGCAAGAACATCATGCACAGGTCTTTAGGGCCCCTGTTACCATTGCAGATTACACTATTTGCAGGGTAGAGATGCTTCATTTTGTTCATGCTCCTGACAAGCCTTGACCCAGCTCCTCGGGACAGCTGAACATGACTCTAACTCAGTCTTCAAATGGGCTGAAAGAATATTGCATGCCAGCACTGAAATCATTAACAGAAAGTGTGTATCTGATTAGGGAGGAATTCTTTTTGAGGTGGGGGTAATGTGTCCCTGACACAGGCATGGTGACATGACATGCCTTTGTTTTCCTAACATAAAGGACCAAAGAAGTCTACGTTAAGCATTAGAGGCAGCTGATACCTATCTGTTTAGATACTAAGCAAGTGACTTGGAGCTGGATTCTTTTGTTCTGACTGTTAGTTTATTGCAGCTGAATGAATGATACCCTCACTTTTCTTTATTGTTTAATCACAGTGTGCAAGCAAGAGACAAACAGGTACACTGTAAACCAGAGGAAACATTGAACTCTGTTTAGGGACAGATACAGCCCTGATCTGACTGGGGCTGAGGAAAGAAGACATGGCAAAGGAAGTGGACATGGACATCAAAACTGCAAAAGCCAGAGAGTCATGACTGCAACACCAGAGGCTGGAATAAGTATCCCACTAGGGGACATTTCAGGCATGGGGAAGGAGGGGAGGCAGGGTGGGAAGGCTGAAGTCCTCCTACACCTGCCTCCTTCTCCCCCCACTAATTCTACACTGGAGTCTTCTCTTATAGGCTTAGATAGGCTTATCAGTCTATCTTCAACTGATTCTGATCAGTAGCAGCATCTCAAGCTGCAAGTCCAAGCTACACTGTGTTTAAATACCAAGCAGATTTAACCCTATGCTTAAAAGCTGGGGGAGGGGGTAAGCAGCGCAGCTTGGAGAAGATTCTTCATATTGCAGTTTGAGGGTAGAGGGCCAAACTTTATCCTTTGGATTACTAAGCTTTTAAATACAATAATAGCACTTAAACCGTGAACCTACTTTAAAGCACTGAAGGACTCTTAATGAAAACTTACATTCCTTAAACAATGTCAAAGATCCAGCAGCATTTCTTAACACACTGAATTTTCAGCTATCACAACACAGGACACAACACAAAGCTGTACTTTTACTTGCTTAATAATATTATGTTTATCATGATCCCATAAATATTTCATCAAGTTTATTGGTAAGATAAAGGCATAGGATCTACACCTCATATATTTTCCTTCGTACTTCCAAGGCAGTGACAGAGGTTCATTTATTGTCTTTATCATTATCTCCTCCTCTTCCACCTTCAACTGTTGTTTTAACACAGGCTGCAGGCACATTAAAGAATCAGTTACCTTGACTTTGAAAGCAGCTATAGTTTTCACACCTCTCACCGTCTGCAACAAGGGATTTCTGCAGGTATGAGTTAGCTGCCAAGAAAGCTCCATCTCCTGCTCTCTAGAGTTTCAGTCTCAGGAATGACGGTACATGACACAGCACACTTTCATTCTCCCTCTATGACCTTCAGCAGGAACAGAGTTAACAATGTGGTGTACTTTAAAATAACTCCAGCCCTTTATGTGTCTTCCCACAGAATTAGCAGCACCGTGATCAGATCAGAGGAAACAAGTACCAGTTTTTACACTAATATTTTGTCATGTCCAAAGTAAGAATAATTTCACCTTCCTTGTTAAAGAAATCTCACACAAAGTGTGAGGCAACAGGTGCTTGAAAAGAATAAAGTTAAACCTTTCTGCTTCTGTTGTATATCTGCTGTCCCTGCTAGACATATCTACAGTATCTGAAGAACCTGAATGGAGCCTTGTAATTCTGAGAACTTCCCTATTTTTTCTCAGCAACACCATTTTTTTCTAATTAAAAACCTTGCCATGCAAAGCAGTGTGTTTTAGGAGTGGCATCTGATGTCATGTCCTCTAGAAACAGCAAAACACATAGTCTCTTCAAAGAGATTTTTGAAGTATGACAACCAGTGGAGGCAGGACAATGTACAGGGTGTGAATAGCTTTAATCAGTTGACCCAAATCTCCCCCAGGTCCCTCATTTAAAAAAAAAAAAAATTCTTTCTCAATAAATGTGGGCAGCTCCCCATATTTCTCTATTCCTCCATGAGTGTGTTAGACTTGTCAGGAACAAAAGCAGAAATGACAGATGAACCATCTTGAATGTCTCATAGAGGAATCTCTTTAGCTCCAACAGACGTGAAAGATACGGCATTGTTACTTCAGGAAAGAGAACTGATCCCTCTAGGCAAGTCCACATCTAATAATTACGATGGAAAGTTTTGTTATTTGTGCCTTAAACTAGCTTGAGATTACATAACCTTTTTAGGTAGCAACATGATTTTTTTTCAGTAATTTCTTAAATTCTCATATACAGAGAGCTTTTGATCACTAAGTAATCACCCTTGGTTTTTACATATTAACAGAGCTTTCATTAACACGTTAATGTGACTGAACATAGACCAATAAGCTTGTAAGATCAATCCTGTCTCTTGCCACACTGTCTCTGAGCTAGATTTTTTCTTTATTTAAAATATACTGGGGAAATGACAGAAACAACTCTCAATTTATGCATGCTGTAACAATGAGAGTGTTTGCAGCAAAAGAAATTTTAAAATAAAAACTTTACCTAACTGCATGAAATTCTGGGGGTAGTTCCAGAAAACTGTGCCACACGCTTTGCCACTAGAGACATAGTCAATCTACTGTAGAGATGAAAAGTTCATTCATGCATCTTTTTTTTTTTTTTTGCAGTGAATTTAGGCTTATCCCTGCTCCCATGCAACAAAACCTTCTGCTGTTTATTCCTCCTACAGACCACAGCCAAATCCAGGGAAAAATCCAGAGATCCTTTATAAAAGAACAATTGTCAGCACTGCCCCTTCTAGCTTTCTAGTACAAAGTGTTCAGAGAGATTGTGTGAGCACTAGGAATGAGGATGGTTTACTAGCTCTTTTGCATACAGCAAGAGACAGCATATCTGCAGCATTTTCAGTTTTGAGAAGGCTGACTGACCCGTACTAAACCCTAGCCTAAATAATAGCAGGCATCTTCTAGTTCTTTACGTTCACCTGCCTTGCAAGTGCCAGGGGCAGGAATTCGAGGGCTCGGAGATTCCACTTCATGTTATACACGGGACACAGAAAGTGCGTACAAGTGCAAACACACTTTTCATTTCACGAATCCCCTGAAAAGCACTAACCCAAGAAGGGAAAAAAAAGGAGGAGGAGGCAGGCTCACAGCCCGCTTTCGGACTTCACTGAGCACAACTGACTCCTCCCCTCTCAGCCACCTATCTACTGTATCACCACATCCAGCCAGGGACCTTGGTGTGCAAAATAGCTGAAAGCTACCCTCAGGATGAGAGCAAGGCGGCTGGTGTGTGGAATCTGGAGTCTGTGTTTCATGTTCTGCCTTTTCTGCATCTTTCTTCACCAAACGACAGCTAAAAGAAAACTGAAGTTTGTGTCCATAGTAAGTACACAGTTCATGGGCAAATGGATTTTCTTCAAAACTTGTCACCTACCGCTCTTCTGATACTCTACGGCAGGGGGGGAGGGGGCACTTTTTGCATATTTAAGTGATTCCTGCATATTTAAAATTCACTATTTCATTGTACAAAATAGTCCTCAAATTTAAATAAGATTTTATAATTTTGTCTCCTTTGTGCAGTCCTAGATGAACTTAACTTTCTGGATTGACAAAGAATGCTTTTTTTATAGCCCTAAAAGAGGAATCACATAGAATTCTTTTTTAAATTGTAAAAGAGGATTTCATAACTAAATATCAACTGTGCAAAAACCCTCTTTACCATGGAAGAGTTTCCACTTTTCCAGTGGTTTCAGTGGATTAACATACAAAACAAATTTCATTATGTGAAACCCAAACAAGTGTACAATGGCATTGAATAAGCAACATAGAACCAGTGCTGTGAAACTAATGCTATTTGCAATGATTATCATGTACCATTTGTTTGCAGGAAGCCTGAATCTTGTTCTGAACACCGCACATGCTTGTAAATCACTTATATACTTTTTGTGCTGCAGTTTTTGATTTTATTTCTCCCTACTTGGATTAAGAAATAAAAAAAAATCTGGTGGTAAAATCTTAAAATTGTATGACATATATCTACAGGAATTATGCTGGATAAAGAAAGAATTCATTGCAGGAATGAAAAATCTTGATGTATCTTTGTATCTTTTATCTGAAGTGAATTCCAAAACAGATTCAATGTTTTCAGAGTAACAGTTTAGTCTATATTTAGATATTAGATGACATTTTCATCACCTCTTGTGATGAAAAAGTCAACATGTGGCTTTTTAAGGCTAATTTCTTCCAAGAAAGAACGCTTCACAGCTGTCATCCAGAGAAACAGTATCTAGAGCACTAGTTCAGTTTTTTTCGTTCTGAATTCCCAGCTAGTGCTACCAAAATATTAATGTTGTAATATTCCTGGAAAATTACTTACATGCTTCTGTTTGTTTTCTGTTTATTTAATGATGTGGTCTATACCTCCTAAAATATATAAAACATCTTTAAAATATATTAAGATATTTTATAGTTTTTATAGCTTTCAAAAATTTATTTGAGCTAATTACTTTTCAAGTGCCAGGAAAAAAAGAAGAGTTACATTTGTCTAAATAAATCAAACAGGTATTGTAGGTATCTAGACCCAAGAAAAGTACCATGAATATATTTAGCATCTGTCAGATACAGTACTCACTGTCATTGCATATTCCTTGTGACTGCACTAATTATATCCATCACAAAAAATCCCAGTAACGTGAAGGGAATTCCATCTATTTTATCAGGTATTTCGCCATGGTGATCATACCCCACAAGAGTTTTTTCCAACTGACAAGCACAAAGAAGTTGCAAGGCAGCAGGGATACGGACAGCTTACCAAGGTGCGTTTGCTTACGTGGGCCAATATACCGAAATATTGGGATGTGGTCTCTTGATATTTGGTTTTTGGAACTTTGTTTTCACTTGGAGAAAGCCCGTATTAAGCTACTATATACAGGTCCCCAAACAGACAACCAAAGAACTTACCAGGAAGCTACAACTGTGAGCACTCACTGATTTTAAATGGCACTGAGTCAGCCTGTTCTGCTCCAATAGCAGCATATGTTGAGCTGTTTGATTGCAGACTGGGGTCTTCTGGGAGGAGCCAGGCACTGGTAACCACCACAGTTCACCTGAGACCAGACATAGAGCTTTAACCATGCATAAGGTGGTGTAAGTGCTCACAGACCACCCTCAATCTCTGCTGAGTAGGAGTGCTTCCTAACTCATGAACTACTAAGATCAGTACTAGCAGAAACTTCTCTCATGCTATGCCAGGGAAAGTCGATTTAAAGCTCAGCTATTTCAGTGCAGGCATTGGTGGAATACAGCAGAGCTGAGCTCATGCAGAATTATCAGCTGATGGTAAGTAACTAGCAGCAGCTAAGGCAACTGCAGAGTCCAACTGCAGAAACTGTGTCTCTGCATTGACTGTAATTTGTATTAGCTGCCTCCTCTTGTGAATGGAGCCAAGGGTGAGCTCCTGTACTATCAGGCTGTAAGGGAACATGTGGGCACTAGGTGGTTTTAACTTTGCTTCTGCTCCACTCCCACCAGCACGACCCACTGTGTCTGTGCTTCATTCCTTTTTCCCCAAGATATGCTGTTTGGACGGAAAAATCCACTAGTTATTTGCCCAGGATTCTGGGAACCAGGCAGCCTCACTGAAGTAGTTTAGATGTGCCAAAAGTCTGGATGTCCCAGACAAATGGCTGTTGTGCATGCATAGGCAGACTGTGCGGTGTGTGTCTCTCTTAGGCTGCTGTAGAGTAAGTTTGCTCACACACCGTATGTCCAGTGGGTCCAGCACAATGCACATGTTTCTCTCTCCTGGGGGAACTAGTCACTTGGCAGGTCTCCACCAAAATCAGAATAGAACAAAGTGCCGGAGGGGTTCCTCTTCCTCGCCATTCTTAGGAGGCCAAACTGATCTCCAATGCAAGGTGAGGCCTGTTTCCTCTCACGTCACCTCCCTTGAAGAAACAGGAGTAACAGACCAGCTTCCTATGCCTTAACTCAGCTGTGGCTCAATCATTCCACATAGATGCTATGTGAGTTCAGCCCTGCATGCCAGCTTGCTCCAGGGCATGGAAAGCTTCAAGACCCAGGTGTCAGGATTTAACAACACACATATTAGGCAAGTCGGGACAGAAGCCTCGGCCAAGCATATACCTTAGGAAACTGGATGCACAACTCTGGCAACAGAAAGAGGTGATCACATGCACACACTGTGGGCCACGTCTGGCACTCTGGATAAAGCCCTGAGTAACTTGGTCTGACCTCAATAGCTGACTCTGCTTTGAACAGGAGGTTGGACTAGAGACTTCCTGAGGTCCCTTTCAACCTGAATTATCTTATGATCCTATGACTTAGAAAAGGACTTTAGGAAGCAATAGGTAATCACCATACTTGAGATCCCAGTGCAGAGTAATGATTATATGAGCAAAGTTGAATATATTTCAATTTAGGCCAGGAAACACCAGGTACAAGTAAAAAGATGACAACATTGAGACCATTACAGAGACATTGCATATGATTGTCATGTCGTGTGTTTACAAAATTACGTTGCTAAGTTAGTAAATGTTCAGCAAAGAGCTACTAAAATGCTGAGGCTGGAAAACCCATTTTGCTGTGAGAGTAGAGAATTGTCATCTATTTAGTTTAACACAGAGATGAAGTGACTTGATTCCATCTTATTGATTATTATCTTACTGGGAATAAGATCTGTGATGGTAAAGAATGTGTCATTCAAAAACGTAACAAGATCCAGTGGCTGAAAGCTGGGGACATAGTCAGGCAAGAACCAAGAATTAAATGTTTCAGAGTGTTGATAATAATTAACCATTGCAGCAAAATACTGAAGGATTGGAGGACTTCTACTTGAAGTCTTCTATGCAAGTCTTCCTGAAAAACAAGATCTTGCTCAAGCTAAAACTGTAGCCTCCATATGGAATCACTGGTGATATTCTATGGGATTCATATCCTGGATGTGTTTTCATGGGCAGGTGGTTGCTCTGTCTGCACTCCCAGTTCATCAGCTGTGAGCCAGCCACAGAGCGGAAGTTAAACAGATAATGTTGGGACATCTCTATGCCTGCTTTAAGTCACCCTGCCCTCAGCCAGTCTTACAAGCTTGGATAAACATACACATAACTTTATGTAGAGCAAAATGCAAAACCACATCCATCAGGAAGACGTATCTAATATTATCCAATACTGTAAACACAGCAACTTCACTGTTTTTTTTTCTCCTGTCTTCTTTCCTCCTTCACTTTAGAAAGGAAAAAGGTCTTTATCAAAATAATATGAAATATTATCTCAGTTTTTGGTTGTAGGAATGTATGCATAGCACACTTCTTGAGCCTCTTACACTATTCTCTTACTTCTACAGCTTGGCATACAGCAACAGTATGAACTTGGCCAGTACATGCGGAGGAGATACTCTTATTTCCTGAGTGTTGTGTACAAGCAGTGTGAGGCAAGTACTGGATCTGGGAGGGAGAATGTTTTTCATGGATGCTAGTGGGACTTCCTGAATGCATGAGAGTCTGAACCTGGTACACTTGGAAATAACGTAATACCCATTGAATTCAATGTAATTTCAAAGTATCCCTGAAACTGTGGCTCAACTTTCATTCAGGCTGAGGATTAACTGAAAACCGTGTGAAAGGTTTTTTAGGCTGTATATCAGGTTCAGATGCCTCACTGTTGTGTGGCAGAGTATCTATGTCAGATATCTCCGATTCTACACTTCCATATAGGGTGCAGATACAGCTTAGTTTTTGTTTAGGGTCCAGCTGTTCAGTGCATACACGATGTCCCAAAGCCTAGACGGTCAAATGGAGTCAGTCTTATGCTTTTCACTAGGACTCCTAAGGGAACTGCTAACATGTTGCCTCTCCCTTGTCCACCAAAATTTTATTCCAAGGACCTATTCCAGCTTCACTATTTCTCCCTCCCCCTTCTCTCTCACAGTCCTTCTTCATCCCACTCTACTTTAATGCCATCTTCCCCAGCACAGTGCCAGTCCCCTTCTTTCCTACCAAGAGAAAAAAAACCCTAACAGGAGAAATGACCTGCCAAAACTTTTTTCTTTTTTTTTCTTGTTTCAGATTTATGTTCAAAGCACTGACTGTGATCACACGCTTATGAGTGCTCAGGCAAGTCTTGCTGGGCTGTACCCACCAACACAGGGCCAGGTTTGGAATCCCAGAATCCTTTGGCAGCCAATTCCCGTTCACACGGTACCACTGTCACATGATAACGTGAGTATATAAACTAGGGGCATTTGCTTTCCATTAGTAAAATACCTAGACTATGAGATGAAGGGGCAGGATAAAGGGCATGGTAAAGGCAATGAAAAATACATTATGTTACAAGCATTGTGCAGAAAGGCCTAGTAAGCCAAGTAGAAATATTGTCAAGAGTTTCCACAGGAATGGACTTACTCCATTTCGGTGGAACTCCAGACACCTGGAGTTGAGAAAAAAGGAAGAAAAACAGAAGTCCTAGGTACAGAGAAAAAGAATTAACCTATAATGTGAGTAAACCACTATAGAAGTAGATTAATCCTAAACTTATCACAAACATGACTTGCTTTGTGTGAGAAGAGGAAGCATACCTATTCTCACTAGTGTTTCAACATTTCTTAGTCCGCAGCCAACAGAAAAGACAAAAGAATTATTCTGAGATTTTCATGACAGTGAGAACTGAGTCACAGGATTGTTTTGCAGGCACTTTGAAGGTCAGTGCATGCACTTTGAGGGTTGGCGGAAAAAGTAAAAGGGAAAAGGAAGGAGGACTCCGAGCTTTAAGAGCATGAGTTCATAGGGCAATGTATTTATTCATCTCCCTTCCTCAACTCCTCACCTTGGAGCTGTAAGGAATTGTGTGGATAGCAGCTCTGCAGACTGCATATACTTGTCCTAGAGGGGAAAACTGGGCAGTTGAGTGGAGCTGGAGTTTCCCATTTGTGGAAAACCTATGGTAAAAAGCTAGGAAAGATCAGGAGTGTACAGTATGAGTCCCAGTCTGGGAGAGGAGGTTTGCACATATGATGCAAGATAAATTGTGTGGGCTGACAAGTCTAGTTAACACAGTCTGTGATGACAGGAGAATCAAGTTAAACAGGGACATGGAGCAATGGTTCTCACCTTGAGGTGATGAAAGCATGAAGATGGAGGATATGGAGACACGTGTCTTCCTGTTCATGCACACAGCCTGGCGTAGAGTCAGGGGCTGCTTCTGGCACTGTCACAGATGGCGGTACCCCAGCAAACAGTCAAGAATACCTGGCCAGTATCAACACCACTAGCAAACTCAGCAAGCAGGTGCTGCACCTCATTCATATCTAGGAGAGCAAGTAAGTTTATTCAAACAAATCATAAAGTCATGAACACATACACATTTTTCATACTTTTTTCAACTATTTGTGTTTTAAATCTATTAATCTTTACTATATAAACAGACTAAGCTTGAGACCACATGTATCCTACTACCCAAAACAAGTGTCCATCTTTTATTTGTAAAGTCATCCCTGTTAATGAACCTATGGTTATAATTCAGAAATACTTCCCTACCTTCTGGAATAGATAGATTATATTATTTTTTTTTAACTTCTGTTTAAAATCTAACACAAAAAACTTCAAACAAGAATAAGCTCAGTCTAGCTTAGATAAATGAATTAACAAATTCTTAAGTTATCTCAGTCATATGTAACCTTTAACCTTCATATGTCTTGAATTAATGAAAGATAAAACTGAGTTATAGAAACTTCACAGGTTTCTATGATTTAGCTGAACTAAATGAAGCTGTGGTAAGTCCTCTTAACACAGCTGAGCATGCACAAAGACTCCTATTGCAGTCCAGCTGCTGCTTGGTAATTTGTTGCGAAAAGGTGACCGTGTGTTTAAAGAAAGGCTGAACATAATGAGTAAAATCATCCCTGGGGAAGCCAAGCACAAAGCAGTTTGTGATGGCTTGTGTTAGCCTTCTGTCAAGGGACAAATTTCATCTTGTGTAAATGAATCCTTTAACTTTGAACTACTGCAGCTATTACTCCTCTGAACATTTAAAGATTATTTTGTAAGTAGTCATCAGTATGACTCTTACAGTCCTGAAGATGAATATCCTTGAAAACTACATTCCCAAATTATTTTTCAGCTTGTCCTAACTAGTGCAGCCAATCAGAACAACAATCCTGCAAGGGTATATTGAATTGCAGGACAAGAAGCACCTTGCCTAACTAACATTTTGCAATTTTCTTTTCAGTTGCTGTTCTTACCTTTCTCACACTGCCCAAAATACAATGAGCTTCTGAGAGAAACCTTTGCAACAAGGGATTTCCAAAGACAACTCAAGCAGTACAGGGTAAAGTATTTTCAGTTCTGGAAATCTAATTAAAATGTACCACTTCTGTCAACATTATCTAACAGGTAGGTTTAAAAAATGGCAGACAATGTGCTCCTTCCTGATTTCTAATCTTCACAGTGGATGTAGACAACGTACACAAAAAACAATTACAACACTATAGGTCCAGCTGGACTGGGCTGTTCCCATCAATTGAAAACTGCAAGTCATAGAAAAGATAAATTATTGACTACCTTGCAAAAAAACAGTCCACCTACCTTCTAGGAGAGCAGACATAACAAAAACTCAGACCAAATCAGTGCCAATACCTCTCAAATCACTCCAAAACCTCTCTCTCTTTACTCCCATGTAAAGCACCTCCTCTGACATCTCTTGTCTATATAACTCTCTGCTAGTTCAGATTTCTCTTCCACCACAAAACACTCACAGCTCAATTCCCCAGATTTTCTATAACAGCCTGAGTGCTTTCCTCAAGTACCAGTTCATGTCTCACACTCAAAGTCTTCATTCGGGTGCTCACTTATGTTTCATTCTTGCCTCTGCAGGGTATCCTTCACTTTTTTTCTCCACCATCAAAATCTTTGTCATGAGTATGTAATCACTTGTCTGTTCTGCTGCAACCTTCTTCTTCACACATTTATTCAAAATGACACTATTAAACTCACCTGCTTTTCTATAATCTTTAACCACTGACCTCAGCCATCTATCTCTGGCTCTGCATCTGGGTATTACATGCAAGTGAATCATAATACCCAGTTTTACCAAATTTACATCATACCTCCCTTCTGCTCAGTACCAACATCAGAATAATTCTGTTTATCACACTTCCTTTAAGCACTTTTTGGATTTCTGCCAGACTTCCTCATATAGCTGTGTCCCCTCTGCTCTCACCCTTTCTGAACATTCCCACCAAGCATAAACCACCACCATACTTCAAATTTGAACTCAGACCACCAACCTTGTCTAGATGAATAAGCCGAATTCTCTTACTACTAGGCAATGATTCATTGCTTAAGTGCAAAGACTATTTTGTTTCTAAAAATTACTACGTACTAGTACGGCAGTGTGTAGAAATGATGTAAAAAGGCTCTGTGTACTACAAGTTTGCTTTTTTGTATTCCAGCCATTTCTGAAGTTTTTAGCCACTCATACAGGATACCCATTGAAGAAGTTGAACACTGAAAGAATTTGGAAACTCTCTGACACTTTACAATATGAGGTAAATAACACAAAGAAAATTCCCAAGGTCCAATAGAAATACTGACACTTCCTCAAAACTGGTTTTAGCTCTTATTTCTATTGTTTGTAAAACATCAAAAGAGGGTAGGTCTGTGCTTCCAAACTTTTTTGAACCACAGACTATTTTCATTTCTTCCCCAGAAACCCTCACCTAACATCAAACTAGCAACTGAAAATCCTGTAAAGACACTATGACTGTGTGAGGCTGCTGTGGGTCATCCACCACTACAGGGGATAAAAACCAATGGCCTACCAAACCCAATATTCTGTCAGTGACTGCATACGGAGAATTAGGCAAAAAGCACACCTTTGGATAAAATTGTCTTGTTACTCCTCCAAACCCCATCACAGAAATACACAGGAATAAAATTTGTTGTTGGCAAAGAAACATAAGCATCCTTCCACAAAGATTTTATGCAAATTGTATAAGCAAGAAAAGTCATAATTTGCATGTGGACAGTAGTGGTCAGAGTATTATCAGGAATTAAGCAGCCATTGAAATGACCCAAATGGCCATTTGTGCAAATTTGGGAATCTGTTCTTAGTAAAGGAACAAGGCACATCACAAAGAAGCATGGATTTTATAACAAAAGGGAAACTGTAGTGCCCAACTGTCATGGGTATCTGGGTCCCACAGTCTGGTATCTCTGACTGGGATTTGAAAAAATCCTGAGTGCCCTTAATTTAACAACAAGCCCCACTTCATGTCACTTCAAAGTCTAGACTTATCTTAGCTGAAGCAAGTGAAAATTGCAGTGTCTTGTGTTAAAAATTTATTGTTGCAGGCAGCATTCGCTACAAATGCTTTCATGCATAATTATTTTTAAACTCAAATATTAATGATAAATTGGTCATCAGTACTGAGATATCTCATAGAAAACTGAGGCAGTTTTAAGGTGGATTTCACAAGCAACATGTAATATTTGGGTGTGATGCTAATGAATTTACCTCTGTCCTGCAGTTTCTCAAAGGTCCGACTTTGGTCAAAGCAGTCTTGAATGGAATGTTAGCCAGGGCCTTAAGTTAAATGAAATGTTAACATGTTGGGACACCTCACTGTAATTTCAGTGAGGTCACCCTTCCATATTTTCCAAATGCAAGACAGCTCAGGACCACAAATTTTATTTCAATTGTTATATCATACTGAGAAACCTGTGTCACCAGAGAAATGTGCAAAATTGACAGCTCCCATCAGGGATCTAGCTAAATGCTGGAAGACCAAACCAATTAGTTGGGTTTTTCCTTCTAGTGTTAGATTTGATGAGTTTTGGTCTTTCACACTACTCAGTGAGGACTCTGGGGTTATCAATTAAGACATCTGCCATAAAAGCCACTCTCACCCTTTCAAGCATACAAAGAGAGCTTTCTTACATAGCTTTTTAAACACAATTCAGGACACTTCAGTAGCATGCATCTCTCTGTATTTGTTATTATTGGCTAAGTGTCATCTGAATTTCAGATAACCTGGAGACTGAGATGCTTGCTTGTCTACAGCACTGTCTTAAATAGCATGCAACTTGCCAATTCTTTTCTCAAGACACAAATCACATTTGTTAAAAGAAAAAGTGACACGTTGTGACCTGAGCTGGTTTGACCTAACATGTTCTATTGTTTCACTTGTTTAAACAAATCCTTTATGTAGTTGCCATTTTCCTTAGAACTCGTTGCTACAAGAACACTCCCTCTGGTGAGCTCAGTCCAATGGCTCACATTCACAGAGGTTACATTGAAGTAAAGGAAAGATACCAACCTTGTTTAAACAGGAATTCAGGGTAGCGCAAACCAGGAGTGTTGGGCATATCTTTCCTTCCCACAGTTGTGACCATTAATATATCTTGGGTTGCGTCCCTAAGGAAAGACTAATCCATTCCACTTTATCTTCAGGACGGCGTCAGTATCCAATAGACCTGGTATACATAGGTATGAATTCCATCTATGTGTCTAATCCCTATACATATACCTCATACTCCCATACATCCAAATTACAGCTATATATATTCCTACTTGATCTCTGGATCTCACTTTTATCTCAGAGCTGCCAGCCCTTAAAATCCTGACATCTATATAGGATTTGTTTCAGTAATGATCTCAGATATATCTCAGTAGATGGCTGAAAAAGAGTCATAAAGTGATTTTTTTGCACCTGACAACTGCATTAGCAATTGGCATAAATAATGCCAATTGCTTTTAGCACAATAATTTTTAGTACTACATTTCCTCTTCTTGTTGAACACTGCCCTTCAAATTTGTTTTAAGCAGTGTGATGCTTAAGAATTCTACAGCTGTCTAAATGCAAAATACAGTCATTATTTTATTATAAAGAGAAAATGTTACTTGAGTAAGACATTCAGAATTTGTTCTGACAAGCATTTTGTGCCAGAACAAACAACATTTAGCAGTAGGAATCAGTAAGAAAATCACCATGTTTTCTTTCTTCACTGTAGGATATTAACAATTACACTTTACCTGTTTGGGCTGCTCATGGTGTCAGGACCAAGCTGATAAAGCTCTCAGAATTCTTATTGCAGGCGGAATTTGGGTTCCACAAACAAATACAAAAATCACGTTTGCAGGGAGGTAAGCCGAATTCTTACCCCATTTAAAAGCAAGAGTAGAAAGGGAAAGAAGAAATGGTATACAATAAACATTGCTACCGATTCCATAGTAGAACTATGAAAGATGCCATGATGTGGATATTGGTGATCAGCACTGAAAGACTGTGATTAATGGGAAGAGAGGTGGTGAGGATATGAATTGCTAATATCCTAATCCAACATTATAAAGGTGGTACAGTTTTGGTTACACTGTATAAGAAATCCAAAGTAATATACAGATTCTTGCTGAACTGAATCAAGTCTGAATTTAATGTAAGCCACCGTGATTAACTTATTTAACAAAATATTATTTGTAATAATCTCTAGGAGGGTAACTTTGTTGCCTAACAGTCTTCATGTTCCATTACTAAGAGTACTAAAATGAGATAATTAAACTGCTTCTAAACTCAGCAAATAGTAGCTGAAATTTTAAAATAATTTATACCTTTTTAATCACTTATTCTCCTCCATTCATCCACTGTCACCCTTTGGGCATTGTTTTGTTTTATATGGACACTGTGCAGTCAGGCTCTGTGAGCTACAAGGACAAATCACATATAAGCATGGATTAATTTGTTTGCCATTTGGAGCTCCAACTTACAAAACTAAGCACAAAGTTCGAACTTCTGCTCTTGCTTTACTAACAATTGCTATTAAAAATTGTGCGAGTAGCTGAAGACAATACACGTGTCTAATTCTGCTAGAGTGTATAGTTCTCATTTCAGGATTTTAATTTGTCGAGATTCCAACCTTATGCTAACATACTAGCACAGCCATTGATTTAATTCATATAGCCTGTCTTACAACTTTTCAGCAGTTAACATGAACAAAATACAGACAACCACATAATTTAAGAAGGCCCAGAGTCCAAAGGATGTCCTCTTCCTTTTCCCTGGAGATCAGGAAGTCAATGGAGTTACACACAAAAGAGGGTAGCATTCATTACCGTGCCCTTCTCGCGCTGTTCTGCTGTCACAAAGCAGCTGTGAATGCACTGTTTCAGGCTGTTGAGGCTATTAGGGATCTCCAAAACTTTTTACACAGAAGCAAAATAGGCCCACTGTCCATATAAAAGACAGTAGCAGAATTAACCAGAGCACTCTGCACAAATTACCTATGAAGTCAATCAAATAAACCTGGTGCATTTAAAGACAGATTGTGTTAAAAAGTAACAAGTGATACAGATGTTAACACAAGCATCCCTTTCATTGTTGTTGCTTCCCCATTTTCTTTCAGGTATTCTTTTAAAAACTATTCTAAAGCATATCTCAGATGCTAGAAAGCCTTCACACCAGCAAAAAATGGTTATGTATTCTGCGGTGAGTCCTTTCTGTCTTTTATGCTCCCTTTCTAGAATTATTAAATGCAGTGAAAGCCAGGAAACTTTATTTCCTTCATGAAATACAGCTATAAGCATTTTTATTTGATTAACCTCAAATATAATTGGATTATTTTCATTCTTTAATGAACGGATACTACTTTGAAACCTGCAGCATTCCATTTTGCACCTGATGTGATGGCTTGTTTCATTGTGATATTGTTTTGATTGAGCAGAGCACTGGAAAAACCATGCCCCATGTTTTATTGAACCTCTACCACAAAGATAATTTAGAAACAAACCTCCTGCTTCCTGCACCTTTTTCAGATGTAAAAGAAAAAAAAAAAAGAAAAATGAAGTTAAAGTTATTTATTTTAGAAGGCAGTAACTCAATTGTGACTTTATACTTTTGCTTAGAATGTGCAAACACTGTCATTGGAGAAGGAAATTTTTTGATTGCTCTCGGTAAAAAGCTCCTATTTCTAAACTGCAGTTAGATTATGATCCATCAGGTATATATCAGCCAAAGAGCTTACTGATCTGATCTCAAATATTGTCTACTTAACGTGCAAAATCACTAGTTCTTTTTAAAAGAAGTTTTAACAGCTCTTACTAACTTTGATAAGAACTGCAAGTGACTAAGACTTCTTAAATATTTACATATATGTATCCTTTATACATGCAGCATTTCAGTTTGTACAGCCATAAAAGAACAGTATTTGCTCAATGTTGCAGAGGGCTGAGAGCAAGTATTAATGAGGCCACACAAGTAATGTTAAGCAGGCAGTAGATAGATAATGTGCTGGACATCATTGTTAAATAATAGCTACATGCAATCATTTTCAATATGCCTTTAATCAAAGGTTTCTTGTATTTACAGCATGCAGCCACCATTGTTGCCTTACAGATGGCCCTCAATGTCTTCAATGGGAAATTGCCTCCCTACAGTGCCTGTCATTTTTTTGAACTTTACCAGGAAAAAAATGGGCAAGTATCTGCAAGCTGTACTGTTAACATATTCTTTTTCTAAAAAGCAATTTACTGATAGCCCAGACTAATTAAACTGGATACACAAGGTTCACTACATAGGAAAATATTACAGATTGATTTTAATTATTATAATTGGACTCAATTTAGCAGTTACTGACAGTAACAGAATCACAGCACTGCAGCCTGAAAACCCTCTATACATTGCTTTACTACAGTTACAAAGGTTTTACTCTACCCTTTTTATCTATTTAACTCCTGACTCTCTACCAAGAAGACAAACTACATGCAAATTGGTGCTGGCCATCTATTGTTTAAAAGGATCTCTTCAGAGTACTAATGATACGAATTAATAGCCAGACAAATTAGCTGGCTAAAAGTTTGTCCCAAAGTACAATCACTGCAACATGGAAAGGCTGTGTGGTTCTGCATACCTAACTTTATTTTGACACTTCTGTATTTTGAAACAGGCAATACACCATAGAAATGTACTATCGGAATAATTCTTTGAGAGATCCTCACCCCCTCACTCTCCCTGGCTGCAAATTTCGCTGTCCACTGGAGAGATTTACTCAGTTGGTCTCCCCAGTCCTAGTACACCATTGGACAAGAGAATGTAGGATGTAGGATGTAAAAAGAGGTAAGTGAAGTGCTTTGGGCACATGTATCCAAAAGTAAAGTCAGGATTACATCTTCTGCCAAGAGCTCATTTGAAGTAAAAATCATTTTCATAATGGTCTGGTCTGAAATGAAAAATAATCGGATTCAGTAAGACAGATTGTACCCATGGCCATAATTTCTACTGCATTGATACATTTATCTATTCCAGCCCAACTTTTTGGTGAAATAGAACCAAGGCTGATTAGACTTTAGGGTACTATTTTTCATGGGGTTTTTTGGGTTTAGTACAGTCAAAAAGACCTTCAGTTACCAAGGAAGCAAATACAAATGCACTGAATTATAACAATTCACCTTATCTTCTCTAACTGTAGAGTATTTGTTCGAGCTGATTAACAACATTATGCATTCCCTTGATTTTAGGAGACATTCAGAGAGATTTTAGGAGACATTCAGAAAACAGATGAATATTGAATAGTACACTAGACTGGTGCTTACAAGAATGTCAAACATATACAGAGACACATTGGCATACTAACACATTCCCTAGTAGGTTGTCTGTATCTCCATATTAGGATGTCTTTCTGGTTTGACCACTGATGATATTCATGTTTGCAGAAAGAGGGAATGGGAACAGAGAATTAAATTGTCTCTCTTGTATCTAGATCTATATTCTTTAAGGGAGATGAAAAGCAACCAGGCCCCAGGATTCAAAAGTGTCCCCACTTTTTTGATGATCAAATCATAGAATCATAGAATGCTTTGGGATGGAAGGGACCTTTAAAGGTCATCTAGTCCAACCCCCCTGCAATTGGCAGGGACATCTAAAACTAAATCAGGTTGCTCAGAGCCCCATCCAGCCTGGCCTTGAATGTTTCCAAGGGTGGGGCATCTACCACCTCTCTGGGCAACCTGTTCCAGTGTTTCACCACCCTCATCGTAAAAAATTTCTTCCTTATATCTAGTCTGAATCTATCCTCTTTTAGTTTAAAACCATTAATGTTATGTAAAAAAACATTAATGTAATGTAAAACCATTAATGTTGTACCTAACATTAAAAAATCCCATATGGCTTTCTGAATCACTGATCTCAAGAAGAATTTGAAATGTCAGAGATTAGAAGAATGCAGACAAGCCAACTCACCTGGTTGCAAATAATTTCCTGTTAAATATGTTGAATCCATGAACAGACTGAAGATAGTTTAGCCAGAATGAATGAATAATTAGCAACTATGATTCACTAAATACATTTCTTCACTATATTCATTGCTCACAACTTCTCAGGAAACATATCAGGAAATTTCCACGTTTAATTGCCAAAGGTATTTGGCAGGGGAAGGTTGGTTCTGATGATTTTTTTTTTTGGCCAAGCAACTAATACAGGCATGGAAGATAGTGATAGATACTTCATGTTTATACTGTGGTGCTTAGTAATCTAAGTTCTGTGGAAGTTAGTTCCCCTCCTTCACAAAGCAAACTGTGTAACTGACCAAGTAAATAAACCAAGTTACCATAACTGACCAATAACTGTAACTGACCAAGTAAATAAACAAAAAAAAAATCTATTGTATAATCAAAATTTGGCATTAATAAAGGCACAAATATTTAGCCTTTAAGTTCAACACAAAGGCTGCACATTTTTTCAATTCTCAAATTTTGCTCAAGTAGAAGTTGCATGGTGTTCAGGCATTTTACACCAAGTCCAGCATCACTGCTCACAACTGCCTTCATTAGGAATCCTGAGTGCTGAAAACACTATATGGACCACAAAAGAGATTACAACCAAAACTGATGCTCCAATCAAAATATTTGCCATATTGTCATATCAAAATTTGACACTTTCCCCTATTTTATCCTGGTTCAGAATGGTTCCATCTCAGTAACCTGTGGGGCCAGATCCTAATTTTGGGGCTCATAACTCCTCCTGCAGGCAGAAGTTTTAAAGTGTCTGCTGTGCATGAGTGGCACTTGGGAAAATGCCAAGGCACACTGCCCCATAGCCTGCACAGCACGGCACGCTGACAGAGGGACTGCACTGTGCTAAACCACTGTGCATTACCAATTCTCAGTGAATGCAGGTAGGCTGGAACAGCTGATCTCTAACACCAGGAAGCTGAAGGGTGATGCAAAGAGTTTACAGGTCACATTTACACCTAATATATACAGCTGCAACATCACTGATTTCAGCTGTTTTCAGCTTTGTCAAAAATCACCTCAAATATTGTCCTTTGCTGAGGCATACGTTAATACTTTGATTATACATGCATCAGAGCATTTAATGAATAGAAGCCCATAAATGTGATTTTTTTGAATGAAATCCAGGAGTGTGACTGAGCTCAAAAATTTACCTTACATAGCTATTCTACATGGATACACCATTTCCCAAACATAGAGCTGTTTCCAGAAAATGCTTAATTGAAGTTTCATGGAGATGATTTATGTCCTCAGTACAGGGAAATACAGGGGTTAGGCAAATATTGCTATTACAGGTCACACGAGAGTAGCAGTATTTGAAGGTGGTATTAATCAGAGCCAAGTTCCTCCACATGATGATGACCACAGTGTGGAACATAGGAAGTGAAGACAGCTCAGCATATTTGGGAAGGAGATAAAACATTTCTCTGTGCTCTTTTGGTTGCTCAGGAAGGTTTTAGTGTGGATTGGCTCACCATTTCAACAGACTTTTCCTAATTCCATCAAAATAGGAGGAAATTTGTTTACTCTTCTGCACTTAGTCTGAGCTACTAACTTCTTGAAGTACTATTAACAGCTTTGCCATGTTTTCGGAGAATGAGGCCATATGCTAAGAACAATTCTCTCTTTTTGTCTTACCTTTAGATGTTCCCTTCATGATCTTCAGTGTGATTAGCTTTATGAAACAACTCCTCCCACACTGTGATGTGACTACGGTCTAACATTTCTCATATACTTCCATCAGCATGACCAACAGTCTCCTGATCTCTATCAAAAGAAAACATTCCTCAGTACAACAAACCAAAATTATAGAAAGCAGTGACTTATCTTTCATGAACATTCTCTTTGTTTTATCGAATGGTAAAACCCAAGTGCAATACAAAACCAGAGTAATTTTTCAAGATCTATTCATTCCAAAGGGACTTTGGCAGAACTATTTCAATAATGTAATTGTAGCTATAGTGTTTTGAAGGGCTATAGCCTTAATTTACAGCAAAATTGGAAAATACCTCTGAAGGAGTGTTGCTCTCTTTTGAAGAACGAGATAAGAACTTCCAGAATTGGTGAGAGAACCAGTGCTTCAAAAGGAGCCCCAAAAAGGAGGAATCATTACAGTGTCCTTATACTTTATTTTATTCAAGAAGTAATGAAGCATTTTACACAAACAGATCCCAGAAGCTAATGGCTGTTTAATTACCTAAGAAATGTCTGTCTTTTTCTTTTCTCTGTCTTATACATGCACAAATATCCCACCTCCATACAGAAGGAAGGTGCAAAGAATGGATGAAGGTGCGAAGGTGGGAAGAATGGACCATGGATCTAGACCTAAGAGAAGCCTACAAGCAGCCAGGCTGGCTACCATGAAGACCTGACAGGCAATTGGCTGACCCAACAAGGCTTTCAGATATTGAGCCGTTCCATCTCTTTCAAAAAAGACAGCAATGCCAAGTGTTAGTTTTGAAAGAAAAATCATTTGTGGTTTCAAACAGCTTTTCAAACACCTTCCTTTTGTTATGTTACCTTGATTGTATACTCGGATCTGATCATACAGGGAAGTCTGTAAGTCCATGCTGTTCTTGACATTAACAACAAAAAGATCCTACTGGCAACACAAAATAAAAAAATCCAGAGCTACATGCTAGTTAAAACATGCAGAATGTGCTGGGCAATCCTTCACTAGTTTTGTTGCGAAAACAGTTTGTGCTATTACTACAAAAGCTGGATCAGAACAATCAGATGCAACTAACTTCTGAAAGCAGTGGACACTTCTTTGCTTGAAGACCTAGGCTTTCTTATTTTTTTATTTTCTCACAGTGGATAGGACCTTTGCCAACAGCCTTGTTGCCCGCAGGTCGTTTCAGAGAGAACCATGAGATGCAGAAAATTTTGACATTCTACCTTCCTTTCCTTGGACCAGGCTTTTGAAATGGATGCTAAGCCTATGAAATGTATATTCATTTTAGAACTACAGCATAAGCAGATAACTGCTACTCCATAAGTTATAAAAGAATCAAAAGAATAAAAAGATCCCTTTCCCCTATAGCAAGAATCTGAGTTTCAGAATTCTCACTGTAAAAGCCCATTCTCTTCTCATCAGGGTCCAAGCAACAATTCCTGTGCTTCCTAAGCCAGCATAGGAAACACATTTCATCAAGAAGAGCTGTAGTTAGATTTCACAGCAAAGAAGTTCAAACACATAGATAAAAATAATTTATTCCCTCTAGTGAAAAAACATAACCCATTTTTACCATAGCATCCAAAAAAGAGTAAAAATTTTTCTGACAGCATGAGACAACCAGTTCTAGCTGCTTCTTAATGCAAAGAAGCAGCAGCTTGTTTTCTCTGTATTACCTTAGCATCCATAATGGGCATCAGCAGAAAGCCTTCCTGGGTCTGGCAGCCCCTGTAGGAGAGTTAGTCCAAGCTATTTAAATGATTCATCTCAAAACCATGCAGCAGATCATCATACCTCCCTTAACAAGAAGTAATTTAAAAAAAATTGCTGAAAGAAAGCAAATAGAGAGGAAAATTTAAGACTCCATCTTTATCGGTATTAGACTAATAACAAGATTGTAGCCTTGGCTACCAAAAACAAATTTCCAGGCATTGTCTATTCTATTCTGAACCTGTTCCTATTTCTCCTTTTTCTGAACTTGTGCCAATTTGTGTTGCTTGAGTTGCTTTTAATGTTCTGTTTGCCAGATATTTAGAAGTAGAAGTTCAAGAGCTGTCAAGGTGGTCTCATTCTTCTCCCATCAAAGGCAAGGGTAACTTTTCTGCTGGTTTCCTAGATTGGACAAGGCTCACATAGAAAATGCAATACAGAGCTGAGACATTCTTCATGATTCTCTTTAGCCTCCAGTTCCCAGTTCCTCCCCTCCTTCCTCACCCAAATCCATCTCTCAAAATTTTCCAGAACTTCATGAAGACCCTTCTTCTGTCCCACAGATTTGTCTGGTATTGAGGATCATGGAGCTGGACCCTGGCCTCAGCACTTCAGTTCAGCTATGGAAGTGCATCCTAGCTGAGGCCACTGCTCACAGAACACCAACAGAAGTTCCCCCTTTTCCATCACATCATCAGACCATGTTTTCTTCCCTGCCACATGGCCCAGTGGATGTACCTTGAACATTCTGATTTCTGCTGAGCAAAATTAAATTTCAAATTTAATTTCCAAATTAAAATATTTCCAGATTATTTAATTCCCCTCATCCCTATTCAACAGAAACCCCATCACACACATTCTTTATAATGTTTTTTGTTCTTAGGACTATCACTGCAGAAACACAGAAAGGAAGACTTCCTTTATACCTTGCTTACTCCAAGGAAGAATAAGCATTGGTGTTCATTAAGCCTGAAATATCAAGTCCAGATCTTGTTGTATGAATATAAATTGGGGATGTCAGTGAACAAATAATAAACCACTCTAAATGGTGTTTTTCTACAACTGCACCAGCTGACTCCATTTGAAAAATCTGTCCCATAGTCTTTTGCAGGTATGAAACCATAAACAGTTTCATTTCAGTTCCTCTTAAAGAAGAAATGAACAACAACAACAAAAAAAAAGACCAGCTTTGGAATTATTTAGAATGCAAAGGAAAATATTTTTTTTTTTTAATATCATGTTGCAAAAGCAGGATCACATGAAAATGCAACTCCCTCCCTTCTTTCACAAACAATGCATAGACAGTCCAGTCATATTTTAAAGTAGACTTGCTATAATACAAGAACCTGAATAGTCATAGATGCTGTAGTATAGGTGAGATGTAGCTCATGATGTTCACTGTTTTTTCCTGTCATACACTGAAACAACATCAGCAAGATGGGGAACGAACAACAGAAAAGCAACAGTAATTTTGTGCTGCCTGGGAAATGTGGCGCTAGACTGCCTGGACTTCAGAATGTTCATTCTTCTCACCATCCCCTATTCTCTTTGGGTTATCTACTGAGCCTAGGTAAATTAATTCTTCCTTTGTTCCTTCCCACTCCCCACAATTGGGTGAAATCACCCCAATACAGGACTGTAAGACCGTCTTTTGCTTTTGTTATAAGTGCTTCAAAATAGTGCTTGGAAAATGTGTCAGTTTACTGAAATGAAATTTTTCTTTTCTTTCCCTTTTTCAGCTTAAAAAAGCTTGAAAAAATGATTGCAGATAAATCCAAACTAGGTTGGGTGCTGATTTGCAGATTCAGTCAGTGACAGAACCTGAGCGGTTTCCCCATGTGAGCAGCCATGAGTGCCAGCAGCAGTTTCATACCCGGCTGCCTTGACTGCAATGACTTCCGCCCTTTCAGTGCATAGGTTGTGCTCTACCAGCAGTAGTTACCTAAGGTAACCCTTGTGTACATAAAAGCATGGGTTCTTTTGCAAACAGCCCACTTCAAAGCCAATCCACCTATGCTTCAGCAAGCCTTCAAGATAGGTACACGCACTTAAAATAGATAATTGTGTTTAAGCTAATTCTACTTAATGTCACAATTTAATAATTAAAATATATGCGAATGAGCCAAATTAACATAAACATGATTCAAATTGTTTAGGTCCACTTGCATTATAATGCGTGGACAACTGTAACTAGATTGATTTAGGAATGATTTTTTTTATTTTGAAGCAACATTTCCCCAAAAGGGTAAGGATATCTCCCAACAAGGGAGATATCCTGGTGGGAGTCTGTTATAGACCACCCAACCAGGATGAGGAAGCAGATGAAGTTTTTTACAAGCGGCTGGCTGAAGTCTCAGAGTCTCTAACCCTTGTTCTTGTGGGAGACTTCAACTTACCAGATATCTGCTGGAAATACAACACAGCAGAGACAAAGCAGTCTAGGAGGTTCCTGGAGTGCGTGGAGGATAACCTCCTGACGCAGCTGGTAAGCGAGCCAACCAGGGGAGGTGCCCCGCTGGACCTGCCGTTCACAAACAGAGAAGGCCTGGTGGGTGATGTGGTGGTCGGAGGCTGTCTTGGGCACAGCGACCATGAAATGGTAGAGTTTTCAATTCTTGGAGAAGTAAGGAGGGGGGCCAGCAAAACCACAACCCTAAACTTCAGAAGGGCAGACTTTGACCTGTTTAGCAGTTTGGTTAACAGCATCCCTTGGGAGGCAGTCCTGAAGGGCAAAGGAGTCCAGGAAGGCTGGATGTTATTCAAGAGGGAAGTCTTAAAGGCACAGGAGCAGGCTGTCCCCATGTGCCGCAAGTCGAGCAGGCGGGGGAGAAGACCGGCCTGGCTGAACAGAGAGCTCTGTCTGGAACTCAGGAAGAAAAGGAGAACCTACCACCTTTGGAAGAAGGGGCAGGTGACTCAGGGGGATTACAAGGATGTGGTGAGGTTATGCAGGGAAAAGATTAGAAAGGCAAAGGCCCAGCTAGAACTTAAACTGGCCACTGCTGTCAAGGACAACAAAAAATGTTTCTACAAGTATATCAGCGACAAAAGGAGGGCTAAGGAGAATCTCCCTTCTTTGTTGGATGCAGAGGGAAACCTGGCCACGAAGGATGAGGAGAAGGCTGAGGTACTTAATGCCTTCTTTGCCTCAGTCTTTAATAGTCGGACTGATCATCCTCAAGGTTTTCATGCCGCTGAGCTGGGAGATGGAGATAGGACACAGAATGTAGTCCCAGCTGTCGAAGAGGTGGCAGTCACCGATCTGCTCCTCCACCTGGATGCCCACAAGTCAATGGGGCCAGACAGGATCCACCCGAGGATACTGAGAGAACTGGTGGAGGAGCTTGCCAAGCCACTCTCCATCATTTATCAGCAGTCCTGGTCAACCAGGGACGTCCCAGATGACTGGAAGTTAGCAAATGTGACACCCATCGACAAGAAGGGTCGGAAGGAGGATCCGGGGAACTACAGGCCTGTCAGCCTGACCTCGGTGCCGGGGAAGGTCATGGAGCAGATCATCCTGAGTGCCATTATGAGGCATGTGCGGGACAACCGGGGGATCAGGCTCAGCCAGCATGGGTTTATGAAAGGGAGGTCCTGCTTCACTAACCTGGTCTCCTTCTATGACAAGGTGACCCGCTTAGTGGATGAGGGGAAGGCTGTGGATGTTGTCTACTTGGACTTTAGTAAGGCCTTTGACACCGTCTCCCACAGCATTCTCCTGCAGAAGCTGGCTGCTCACGGCTTGGACAAGTGCACTCTGCGCTGGGTTAAAAACTGGCTGGATGGCCGAGCCCAGAGAGTTGTGGTGAATGGAGCCAAATCCAGTTGGTAACCGGTCACGAGTGGTGTTCCCCAAGGCTCAGTGTTGGGACCGGTCCTGTTTAATATCTTTATCAATGATCTGGATGAGGGGATTGAGTGCACCCTCAGTAAATTTGCAGATGACACCAAGTTGGGTGGGAGTGTCGATCTGCTGGAGGGTAGGAAGGCCCTACAGAGGGACCTGGACAGGCTGGATTGTTGGGTCGGGGCCAACTGTATGAGATTCAACAAGGCCAAGAGCCAGGTCCTGCACTTGGGTCACAACAACCCCATGCAACGCTACCGGCTTGGGGTGGAGTGGCTGGAAAGCAGCCTGGCTGAAAAGGACCTGGGGGTGATGGTTGACAGCTGCCTAAACATGAGCCAGCAGTGTGTCCAGGTGGCAAAGAGGGCCAATGGCATCCTGGCTTGTTTCAGGAATAGTGTGGCCAGCAGGACCAGGGAGGTGATAGTGCCCCTGTATTCAGCACTGGTGAGGCCGCACCTCAAATACTGTGTTCAGTTTTGGGCCCCTCACTTCAAGAAGGACATCGAGGTGCTGGAGCGTGTCCAGAGAAGGGCAACAAGGTTGATGAAGGGTCTAGAGAACAAGTGTTATGAGGAGCGGCTGAGGGAGCTGGGGTTGTTTAGTTTGGAGAAGAGGAGGCTGAGGGGAGACCTTATTGCTCTCTACAACTACCTGACAGGAGGTTGTAGTGAGGGGGGGGGCGGTCTCTTCTCCCTAGTAACAAGTGATAGGACGAGAGGAAATGGCCTCAAGCTGCGCCAGGGTAAGTTTAGGTTGGATATTAGGAAAAACTTCTTCACTGAAAGAGTAGTCAGGCACTGGAACAGGCTGCCCAGGGAAGTGGTTGAGTCCCCATCCCTGGAGGTATTTAAAAGACGGGTAGATGCAGTGCTTGAGGACATGGTTTAGCGGCGGACTTGGCAGTGGTAGGTTAACAGTTGGACCTGATGATCTTAAGGGTCTTTTCCAACCTTAACAATTCTATGATTCTATGATTCTATGATTTAATTGTTGCAGAATATGACAAGTTTATAGAGGCCAAATGCACAGCAGAAGTGGAGACAATCCAAGACAAGCAAGGAAATTTCCAAATGAAATACACGCTACCAACATACTTACAAATTACCTACAGGACCCTGTCTTAACCACTATGGCACATGAATGAGGGTGTTCTTCCATTTTAGAATGGGTAGAGATTTATTTAGGATGTTGTGGTGCCCATTCTTTTGGGCATAATATAATCTCACTAGCAAAGCATACAAGCCAAAGGGAAGAGCGAAGCTACAGAAAGCAGAACTATTTATCATATGCTTGGTCTTGGGTTGAAATATCATTTTTTAAGAGATGTTAGCAAAGATTTTCTATAAAATGCAGTTGATATACATTTTCAAACATTCCTGAATGATGCCATCCAGCATCACAAAAAAATTGAGTTCATGTTTAAAGTGAAGTTACTATAAGGGTTCCATAATAATGAGACTTCATTAGTCATAGTCACTCATCAAAGAAAGACAATAAACCAGCAAATCTTATAAAAACTAATCAGTTATGAATTTCATGGTAAGGGCTTAGGAAGGACGAGAAAAAATTCTGATGGCCGACAAGGATTCCTTGATCCAAAAAGCTTAGGAACCACCTATCTAAAAAACTATACAGATTAAAAAAGTAGGACATCCATTCTTGATTTTTGAGGCATATTAAAATATTCTAAAGAATGTATATTTTATGACCTGCACTCACAAATAATAGAGGAAGATGATCAGCTTACATTTGTTTTCAGAAAGACAAAGTATTATATATTTATGAAGTATGGATTACTCTCTTACACCTTCTGCATAGTCACAAACACACCGGGAGAGACCAAAAAGCAGGGTGGGGACATAACAGTGGAGGAAGAAAGAAGTTCAAGTAAGTGCTGAAAACTGGGCACAGACTGACAAGGGAGATGGAGAAGTCTGGGAGCTGTGGTTCTCCCCCCTTCCACTCCCATCCATCAGATGCAATGGATACATAAGGTCATTCACACAACTCAGAGAAGAGAGGCACTTGAGGCTTAGTGGGGTTTAGGGCCCTAGAGACAGGATTTCTGGTAAATGCTAAAATACCTGTTGTAGAGAATACTGTTGCAGAGAGCTCAACAGAAGACCCTGAGACAGGTTTGGGTATGACAGGAATGGGATGAGTCGGACAATACACAGAGGATCTTAGGTTTTAACATTTAGAGAACTGTATTTATAGGTCTCTGCAAACTGTAAATCATTTACACAGAAAATCCTTATGAAATCAAGCCTCGAAGTATCGTTATTTTATAGAGAGGAAGTCAGCAGAGGCAAGCTGAGCAATCTTCTCAAAGCCAGTGAGTTACTGTCAGAAAGAGTGTTCTTAATCAGTAACAATAAAAATGTGAGCTCCAGGGCTTGTTCACAAGAAATCTCTTAGAGAATTGAGGCCAAAAAAGAACTTGACATAAGCAGTTACAAAAGGGGAGGTATAGATATATTCCAAGGGAAAAGAAAAGCAACACACACAAATTGACAAGCAAATAACTGCCCAGCAAGGAGCTTAAAGAACATACTTGTTGCAAGATTTATTCAATTATTTTACCTGAGGGACTGGTAATTTTAACCTACATGAAGTGTTGTTTGAAACAATTATTCTGATTTCACAGTGAGAATGTAGAAGAGGAAAGAAAAAAGGAGGGGAGGGAAGCTGAAAAGAGGACTTACTGAGCAGCAAAGAGAAAAGAGAAACAGTATTGCCTGGCTCTTGGTTCTGAGTTCATCCTTGTGGCTATGCTATAGTCTAGAAAAATTCCGAGCCCTGAGAAGTAGAAACAGAACAGGTAGGTTGAAACATTAGGAATGCTTAGCAACTCCTTCGTATTTTAACCTCATTCTTACACTCCAAAAGAGAAAAATATCACAGAGAAAAAGGAACTGAATTATGATTTGATTAAATAGAATGTAAACAGTAATTTCAAAACAAAGGGCAATGCAATTTGTTGCATAGTGACACAACATTCCTCTTGGATTTGAAATTCACCTGCAGCAGTTCCACCCTTTTTGAAAGTACAGCCTGACGTCTGGGCTGTTCAGCCTGAGCAGCTGCTGGAGCTACAAAGCCTTTTTTCATCCTCTGCCAGGATGGGAGTGATATGGCTTTCCAACCCATCTAGGATCCTGTGTTTTTCTTTTCATATTATCCTCATTCTGCTTCAACAGACTACTGCAGAAAGAGAACTGAAGTTTGTGGTTGTAGTAAGTAGATTTGTTTTCTATTTTGTTGCGGGAAATACAGGGAATTTGATATGGCTGTTGAATGAAACAAGGTGTGCAGTTTCTTTGCCTCTTTTTAGACTTAGAAATAACTACTGCTGCCCTTTTGCTTACTGAGTTTAAAGATTTTACTTAAGGATGATAAAAATGCCTCTAGTTATAAGAATTTTCGTCTCCTAACCCCTTGTTATTATTTCAAGATAACTGAACAACTTAGCTTTGTGGTAGACGCATAGTGCACAGGAGTTAAGAGATTTGAGGTCTAAGTTTACCTGTTCTTGCTGAATTTAGCTGACATTCTGATGCATAGTCTGAGATCTGGAGATTATGGCCTACCTTCTCTGTGCTTGGAAGCTGCAGCTTATGATGTTACAGAAGTTACCACAAAATCAAAAGTGTTTTCCATTTCAGAATAACTGAATTGGCACAGCAGTATACTGAGAAACAGAAAAGGGCATTTTTATGTAGAGATTTGAGATACATGTTGCATTTACTGCAGTGAGGTTGAAAATGGACTGTAATAGTTTTTTTGTGGGGCAATTTCTTATTTTAAAGTAACTAGACACTACTTCAATGTCACTTTCCCCAATACCTCAGGTAAAAGAGAGATTAATTCAATGAAATAGTTTGGATTGTGAAGGTTGCATCATAGTCCTTTTCATTCTAATTTCTTTTTTTAATAAGAGGTATATTGATAAAGGATAGTTAGTCTAAAGGGAGATTTTCAATACAAAGGTGTGGGGATTGGAATTCACATTTATAAATAGGAATTTTAAGATCATCTTCCACCTTTCTCTATTTGAGACATTATGTGCACATACAAATAAGTATCCAAAACATATGATCCAGCTCTAGATAAAGTATTTCATACCTAGTTGTCTACTGGCTGCATTGTAGATGTGCCAACTGGAGAGAGGCCAGAGTGCACAGGAAAAACCAGTTCCTACTGCTGCTGAGGCTTATTGCTCTATCAGACACTACACGCTGCAAGGACTCAACGCTAATTCCAGTAATGTTCTGTGTATAGCAATATGCTCTAAATGTTGTTTCAATGATAAGAGGGAGAACTGGACACAGATGAAATCAGGCAGTCAGCAAGCCTTGGAGAATTAACTCTTTGAAGGGAAGGAGACTTTTCTTGAATTGCAGCTGTCATTGTGTTCTAACAAGCAATGGTTTTGCAGAAAGAGTTATAGGCAATGCTCACGATTATGGAGATAGAGACTTCCTATCCAAAATCAGCTGCTTACCACAGCTATGCAGCCACCTTCCCTACCTACCAAAAAAAAAAGAAAAAAAAAGATAGCACTTCATTTAGTTATAGGGTAGCTTATCACAATTAATATTCAAATAATAGGTAAATTTCATTTAAACTGTCTTCCTTTTATCCCCGATACTTTTCCTCAGACTGACCAATCTGCCTAAAAAGTTACATTAGGTTTAATTTTATTATCAACATACATCTCTTTTCTCAAGGCATGGTTTCTGTGTGTTTGATTGAATTTTGCCTTCTGAACTCACTGATTGAATTTTCATGGGAACAGAATTGCTAGCATAAATAAATAGGATAGGAATTGGCCCCAGAACATCTCCTTGATGTCATAGGATATAATGAGGGTATGGCTACAGTCAAGGTAAGTCTAAAAGGCATCTTTCTGAGATAATTCAATAGCCATTTTCCAGCTGTACTCTGTAAGTTGCTATGTTTTCACCTGAGAGTATTACTGCATTGTGAAAATGTGTCATAATGACTTTTTTAAACTTTCTTAGCAGAATTGCACAATATAAAATACATCTGCAGAGGAGAAAAAACAGACAAATGTTCCCTTTTGCTCACTTCTAGAATTGTGCTATGCTCTGGGAAGGTGTCTTTCTGCTCATGTTTTCCATCTTTGTGCTGATTCTGTGCATTTTGATTATTGGCCAAAAGTCCTTTTGGCTGAAAAGCTCTAATTCAAGCCAATTTCTCAAAATGCTGTTTTAATTTTCTTTCTCACATGTAAACATTAGCCTTCACCATAATTCTTGTGCGCTGCATTTAAACTAGACATAAAAGAAAATAGGAAATACATAGGACCATTAGCTACCCAAGTAGAAATGGAATACTGATTTATTGCCTCTGTATAAACAAGTTCTGACCTGTAACTTCTGCCTCCACACAGGCACTCATGTCACCTGTCATATATACAAAAAAGTGGGGTTTCTGAAGTACTGTGATTTCATCATGTCTTTCTTCTTGTAATTCAGGATAGGAAGTGTTGACTGAACATATTATCTTTTTGTCTAATCAAGCCAAGCCATTTGAAACCTTGACTAAACATGCTCAGTATTTCTGCATCTATGGTTTCCCTGAACTGGCAGCATGACTGGTTCCATTTCTCTCATTTCTTCATTCCTATTGCTGGCTGCAAAGTAAGAAATCTTTTTGTTTGAAGTTGAGTCTGTAAATAAAAACGTCTGTAAGAGGCTCACTATTACTCAGAGACAGATAATTCACTGTAATTCATGGCATTTCTGAATGAAGATGTTATATATACTACACATGCCACATTCTCAGTTCTCCTCTCCTCTCACCAGTTTTTCTCCAATATGATTTTTCACCTGGCAACAATGGAATCAAATGCTGGCCAAAGTCTAAGTTATGTGGTCATTTTGATCTGAAGTGATCACTCTCTCAGAGTTACAAAGAGTGAATGCAAGAACCCAGACACCAAATCAGGTTCAAGCTGTACTAGAGTTGAAGGAGAGGGTATTTGGTAACTATCCATCTATTGCTTTTGAGAACTGACTGAGGTGAAGCACTTCAGATAGAAGTGCTGAAATGAATATACCAAACAGGTGTGCTTTGCTCTTTTTATGTACATCCTCCTTGCCGTCCCTCCCTTCTTGATTTCTACTGTCTTTTCACCTTTGATGCTTCCTTGTTCCTCTTCTCTCATCCTGCCATGTTCTTCTGAAAGATCAGGAAGGCAATCTGTAGGCCAGGAGTAATAAATGCTGCAGCACACATTTTTAAATGAATTTGAAGGATCAACTCCTTTTTAACAAAATCCAAATGATGAGTGTTGAGAAATACAAATTGATAAGCAAGGCAATCTTTGTAGGGATATATTTTCTTTCCCTAACAGTATCAGGTGGTCTAATGAAAAAGACAAACTTTCAAATATACAAGCTCTTCTTAAAATATTAAAAAAAAAAAGCTTAGTCCTTCAGTTCTTAAAACCAGGTTTCTGCTCTTAGAAGTATTTGTTTCTTTCTTGCTACTTCCAACTTAGTGTTAATATCATATTTATATGTCACTGTGCAATGAAGATGCAGACATACAAACAAGGAACTGAACTTTTTTCTATTTTTGTAAAAAGAAGCTGTGCTGCTTTTTAGAAGAGAACACCCTGCGCTGCTTCCATTTCTTAAGGTTACAAAGTGAGAAAATATTTTTCTTTACATCTCCTGCTCCCACACACATTTGAATATCTTTTGATCTTTATCTCTTTGCCCTCTCACCTCTGTTCAGGTGAAATGCAACTCTGTTCTGGCTTATTAAAAGTTTTTAGGGGTTGACTGTTCTGACAGTGAAATATACACTGAAGGTTATGTTGCACATTAAGTATAAAGCATCATAAACCAGTATTTAAAATTTAACACATTTTCAGTATTTTTTCACTAATAAAAAGGAGATATTTATTGGATGAGTGTTGATCCATTGCTACATATTGCCTAAAAAATAGTCATTTAATCATGTCAGTCAATTTGAGCAACTGTCAGTTACTCATAAAAATGCTTTTCTGTGAAGCTGGATAATTTAACAAGTACGCAGCTACATTGTAATTGGGAATTTAACCTTCATTCTTTACAGAGGCATCAGCTTGTCCAGAAAAGCTAATGAATCCTACCTGACACCTATGTATGTCAGCATGTCAAAACACCAAGGAAATAAGCAGTGACACAAAAGTCCTCCTCACTCATTTTTCTTCCATGCAACTGAATCAATCACCAGACAATGTAGCTTTTTACCTATTCTCCTGTTCACTAGAAGTGCACTGAGAAATTATTATAAAGAACCAACTGAAATTCCAGATTAGTAAGAAAAGACATGTACAGAATTAAAAATTGCATAGAGAAGCAAAAATAAAACATTTAAGAAAGATTTTATGGACTATTTTGCTGTACTTGAACTCAGAAAAAAGGGTAGCTTTCTTCTTGAAACTGTGCAATTTTATATTGATCAACATGTTGTTGATGATGGTGAAAAAAACTCCTTGATTTGCTGAAAAACATTCATTTCAGGTTGGCCACATCTTCAGTGAAATTCAACTAGCAAAGCAAAAAAATAATAAGCAGTTTTCTACATGGTTCTAATTGTAACATCTACTCTAGCAAACCTTGCTGTCTATTGTAGAAAACAAGCAGAGGGAGAAATCCAATTATATTTGCCTTTAAAGGATAGTATTTTCCATCTCTGAAGTACCTGTTCTAGCACAGGTCTGTACACATTAGTACAGAAGGCTGATGAAAAGGGTGTGTGTTGTAATTAAAACATTAAGCCACACTGCTCGTGTTTACTTTGAAAAATATAAACATAAAAGACCTCCCAGTGGGAGTGGCAAACTAACTAGTGTGAACAAACCTCTCTGATGTTTGAGCAAGAATGATGTGGCTTAATGAGGCGATGGAGAGTATTAATTATAATCAAGCTGTATACCAGTGAGGTATTATGGAATAAATGTTATTTTATGAACAAATATATCATGCTATCACATTATCATTTTATTCTGCAAAGTCAGGAATGAGGTTGGTTATGTGAGCATTGATACAAGCAAAGGTAACTTTTGCAACAGTTCGGATCAGCATCCTGGAAGATTGCTTAGAGCCCTGTGAATTTGTATTCCAGCATTTCCTTTCACCTGAAACTTTTGTGGACTTCATTTTTCTTAGCCTACACATGACATACTTAGGGAGGGTAATTCAGAGTTTTCCAGAACTATTTAATCTAGGGTTGGCACTTTCTTTGTATCTGGAATAAAAATACAAAAAGGCTCATTTAAGGTTTCTGATGTAAAAATCCTACGATTGAACATATCACATTAATATTCACCATGCTGGAGTGTCCAGGATAGGAAAGCAACCAAACTCTTTGCTCTCACTGAATATAACAGAAAAAAAAATCCTACAGACTTTCAGAAATATTTTCATACATGTATGTAAAAATATTAATAGATATTAAGTGAGCTAACAGTGTAAATGTTTATACTTTTTCACCTTTATATTTTAGGATGATTGAGAAATCAAACATAAGATCCATGTGTACGTGGAATTACTTTTAAAGATACTGCTATGAAAAAAGCAGTTACCAAAAGTTTCAAGTGTCTATGCCAAAGTAATTAAATCCTCATACAAGCACATCAGTAACTGGTTTAGTATTCAGAGGTGCTGAGTGTCCAAAATTCAGTCAGATTTCTTGTCCAGGTGCCTAGCTATGGATGTAATCTCAGCATTAACATCTTGGCTGATTAATTTTATGTTCTAGGCAGAAGAATCATCAGGCTCATGCCCACTAAATTCCTATATAATTATACCTGTTCTTGTGTGTAAAGAATGTGCTCCGATCATACTTGACTAGGTTTCTGCAGACTCTCCAATATTTTAATTTGAAAAATGACACTGGAAGTATAATGTATGCTTGACTTCTAGCTAGGTAAGAAAGGAAGGTTAACAGTAATTAACTTGATTTTTTACTTGTAATTTTGTTAGGTTTTCCGACATGGTGACCGAACACCAGTTACAAGCTTTCCAACTGATCTACACAAAGAAAGTGAATGGCCCCAGGGATATGGACAGCTTACCAAGGTATGTTGACTTTCTTAGAAGCACTTATATATGCTACTAAAATAGGAAGTAGGCAGATTTTTTTATGTGTGCCTCAGAAACATTAGGAAATCCCAGGTACCAATAGTTGGTATTAGCAATACCCCGTAATTCATAAACATTTTTGCAACATTATTCATCCAACTACTGTTAAATTGAAATCTTGTTCATCATAGCTTTATAACTACCTTCCTAAAAGCAACAACTTCCTGATAGTGTGTCTGCATTCAAATAAATGGCAAGTTTAAACATTGTCTATACTTTTAACATTGATGAAGTTCTAATGACCATTAAGCACTGGGCCCTGCGACAGGGTAAAGGGATGACACCTGCCCACCAGGCCAAGTGATGAGCCCACACCTCATCATTTGACTGGCAACCACCTACTCAAAACACAAGGGAAGTCTTGCAGGAGAAGGCTGCTTCTGGGGACAACGCATCTTCTAATAAGGCTGCTTTCAGCCTACAGTTTCACTAGGATGCACTGAACTTACTTCTTGCTCTGGCATTTCAACATCAAGCCTTAGCTCTTTAACTGTATTTGACATGAAATTCTGGAGCAAAGAGAGGCCAACGCAATTCCTCGTAATACTTCACCATGATACAGAAGCATGAATCAGAGACAGTTCAGCATTTAGTGTTTGAAGTGGGGCTTGGAGGATCTGTAAAATTCAGACACTCAGACAACACATTACTATCCCCAAGTACGTAGCTTATGTTGTAAGAAGAAAAAAGTTTCCGCTCTGACACAGATTTTTTTGAGAGCTTTTTGCTATTTTATTATCTTTTTAGCAACACTAGTAAGAATGTACTTCTCTGACAGCTAAAAGTTAAAAAGTTCAGCTCACAGGTTTGGAAATGAATAACAGAAAAGACAGTGTGCAATCTAAGACAACTGCAGGTGCACTAAGGCAAAGATGGAAGAACATTACTTAAGGAATGAAATGCAAGGCACAAATTTATCAGGTTGATCAAATAGCAGAGCAATGACAATAATAAATACTAGGTTATCAATCATCCTTTCTCAGCTGTCACTAACTGACATACTCTTTACAATGTTGATCATGAATAACTCCAGGAGCGTATCATTTTTTCATAGCTAGAAATGAGTATTTCTGTTAAAAATTCTAGATCACCTACAACCTATACAGTACATTATACAAATGGTTAATGATTGCTGATTGCTGAAGACAAAAAAGAAAATAGAAAAGAAACTTCTACATTAAGATTCTCAAGTCACCTTAATCTAATAGTCATCTGTACGCTTGCCTTACAGATTGGAATGCAGCAGCTATTTGAACTTGGACAGTACATGAGGGAAAGATATTCCAACTTTTTGAACAGCACATACAACCGGAAAGAGGTATATAGCAGAACTGGCTGGAGGACATTTCTCTAGCACAGCAGAACTATGGACTTATGCTAGATAAAAACACATCATCATATCAATTTCATTAATGGAAAAATCAAGGTAATAGAAGACCATTTTTGAAAGTCAGGCTTTTATGTCAAGGTAAAAACATAGATCAGGGTCTTCCACTTAGGGTCTTTCACTGCCCAGTTTTCCAGGACTGAACAGCTCCGCACCACTGAATTAATTGGGAATTTATAGATAGTGACCCTAGTTGATAGTTCTATCCATAGATAGTTCTACCCTGTTGAAAGGTGAATGCATATCCAGCCATGTGATGGGCTATGGTCACACACTTCATCCTGTAAATGAGAGGTCTAACAGTTGTTTGGATGTGCTTGTCATACAGTACAGATCCATTGTGGGGAAGATACCACTACCATTTTGGTCAGTAGATGAGGGATGCATTGATGGGAAGGCATAAAAGACTACAGCTTTGCCATGCTTCCAAGAGAGATTTATGGTTTTAAGTTCCTTCATTCCTGAGGTACAGCAGATGGATCATAGAATCACAGAATCATTTAGGTGGGAAAAGACCTTTAAGATCGAGTCCAGCTGTAAACCTAACACTGCCAAGTCCACCACTAAACCATGTCCCTAAGCACCACATCTACACGTATTAATGTTCCTCTGAATCTCAGAAGATGGTGAGCTTCCTTCTTTTAAATCATGCTTAGTTCAGTCTGAGGGTTAGATTCCAAATTGAAAGATGCTTTGGCAATTCCATTTATGCAAATGAAGTAGGGCCCTAGAAAGCTGAGTTATGGTTTCACCCTTTTGACTCTATGCAAAAGCATAAAAGCGAAAACGAGAAACCAGGATTGATGAGTTGGGTAAAATTTCCTTATTATTTTTATTATTTCCATTTTATTTTTAACTCCTTGCTATTCTATCTTCAGTTTTACATCCAAAGTACAGATTATGATCGCACCATTATGAGTGCCCAGACATACCTTGCTGGCCTCTTTCCACCAACTGGCAGCCAAATTTGGAACCCTGAGCTTCTCTGGCAACCCATTCCAGTTCATATTTTGCAAAAATCAACAGACCGGGTGAGTACTGGCTGGACACTTCCTATAATGCCTTAAACTTTCCCAGAAGCAAAAAAGAGAAAAAAGGGGGGGAAAAGCTAAAAAATATTTTCTATTCTTTTTGAGTTCTAATAGAAAACATCAACTGCAGCTACTGGCTGACAAGCATGTCATAGGTCAACTGTAATAGCTGCATGAAAATCCTCCTTCTGTAGTTGCAGAATACCTGAATTGTCATCCACACTACCATTTTCTTCAAGGTACAGCTCTAACATTTCTCCTGGCAGGGACAGTTTTGGACAGTATTATAGGGAAGTTGCCCTAAACCTTTACAGAGAACAAGTGCTTTTCTAAGCACCCATCAGCTAGACAGACCTCCCCTCCTTGGCCAGTTTGTTCCATAGTTTATTCAAGGAATGGAATTTCCATCAGCCACTATAATGACCTCTCAATTATTACTTTCCTATTCTGGTAGCACTTAGGCACCCTAATTACAGACAAGGGCCCTTTTATGCTCAGTGCTATACAAACATTTAATGAAACCCTAGCACTTGCCCTGCAGTTCATAATAAGAGCATCATAGGTCTTGTAGATGTTCTGCCTTATGTAGCACTCTCTGGCTGACTCAGTTTTAGATTTTAATTTCATTGGCTCCTGTGACAAGGACTGTGTAAGGAACAGTGTGTTGAACAAGGACAAAAAGTTATTGAGTGTAATGACAGAGAGGTTAATTTTCTTCTGCCTTTGAGGACAGAAGTTGACTTTAAGGAAATGTATACAAAAACCTTATTAAATAACTGCCTGTCCAGTCATCAACATCAGAGGATGGCCTCTGTCATTAGGGGGTGGCCACATCTGCCTCCCATTGGCATTCTTCCATTCTTGGAGGCCATGCTTGAAAGCAGGTACAGAGAGAAAGGGTGTCCACAAACTGGACCAAGCACAATGTGATTCAGCTTGAAACTTGACTCTGTCCCTCAACAGAAAAGAATGCTGTCACTGTTATTTAAATGTGGGACACTAGGGCAACTTCTTTCACCAGAAGATCGAAAAAGCATCAAAGTGGTCAGGGCTTTGGCCAAATAAAACCTCAAAGCCCTTAGGGGAATCACAGTGCAGTGCAATGACCTGTTTGGAGAAGGCAAGCTCATTTGCAGGAATCTCCAGTACCTCATCACTTCTGCAGCTGCTTCAGGAGTGGGTACTGATGTTTCACTGAAACACACCTCTGCAGCAACTCAAAATTCTTGTTAAATATGCAAACCACCTGGAAAAAAATATTGTTCCCTTGCTAAAGCAAGCAGATGTTTGAGGGTATTTTCAAGCCCTAAGCAACACAAAGTGGGAAATCGAGGCCAAGTACAGTCCTGTAAAAAATACCTAATCACACTTTATTTTTCAGCCACTGAGATCTATCACGACCTGACAGGCAACAGTATTGCTGAGTATTGCTTAATGACGCCAAAGGGAGTGACTTAATTAATACACCTAGAGGGCAATAATTAAGCCATGCAGCAAGAGAAACATTTGTTATTACATAATTAAGCAACATTCTTTGGTTTCATATTGCAGCTTTGAGCCTTCACCCTCCAGTGTGCTGCTGTTACGGAAAAAATGCACCCTTGGAAATCTGTCCAAGTGAAAGTGTGCTAGTGTCAGTTGGTGGCTGCTGCAAGCTTCACGCTGATAAATCAAAGAGAAAAGAGAAGCACTGGAAGCACAGTCTGCTAATGTTCACCCCAAGACAGAGTAGAACTTCTTATAGGACAATATTAGTGCTGGGTCAAAAATGCGCCGGTGATGTGACATAAAGTGCTGAACCAGCACAAGCTTATTTTGCTCATCACAAGTTTTTACTGACACTTTATGCTGGATCAGGTATCACCTGTCCTTCTGCAATTGGCATAAAGCATATTTGCCAGAGCACAGAGTTTGATGGACACATATGTATTTACACATGGTTCAGATCAAATATATACTATCAGGTGACCTCATGATGCATACATTTGGAGTTATTAAAAATGAGCCATACCCCTAAATAAGAACAGAGCCATTAGGCTCATAGCTTTTTGATATTTCAGGAGCACAATTTATTTGTCACTCTTGTTTTCGAGTTCTGTCCATTAAGTGGTACTTAAAATGCTTACCATAATATGTCGCTTACCTCCAAAGAGATGAGAGCAGGATATGTAAATGCAGAAGCAATTCAGATTCCAGTACCAGGTGGAGTCAAGCTGCATCCGGGGGATTCAGAAATTAAGAGGGAAATGGTAGGTTTTTTTAAAATTCCTGATCATGGACCCTGATCCATTTCTCAAAGCAATCCCCTGACCGACATGCATAATTGCTTTTTGTCAAAAACAGTTAAACTGAGGCAAATCAGGCTATCATAGCCACAAGTAGCCACTGAAAAGTCAAGTTACCACAGTCTATTGCTTATGTTAACTGAATTCATGAAAAAGGTACCCAAACAAACCATTGCTGTAGCACAGCCATTAACCTATCTAACAAATATTACATCAGCAGTCCCAGCAATAGAAGAACTAGAGGTGTGTTGATTAATTCTAGAACTAAGTTTTACTTCTCTTGTTTCAGATGCTGCATTTTCCGCTGCCTGACTGTCCCCATTTTGAGGAACTTCAGAATGAAACACAAACATCTAGTGAATTTCAAAGTAGAATACAACCATACATGGTAAGGCAAAATAAAAAGCAAACAAAATCTAAGAAGAAGGAAAGTAATTAAGATGTAGAAGTTATGGAATTGCATTGTTTCTTTTTGCTAAAATGCAAAAATAAATAAATGCAAAAAAAAATCCTGAGGACTCTTAAAATCAGAAATTTAGGCCAATACAATCAAAAAGTATGTTTGATATGCTTATGCATTTCTCATACTTTTCTATATTAATCTTTCAAAATGTGAATTTAACATTAATTTTCCAAGACTATTTAGAGCTGCATATAATTAAAGTTCCATGATCTGAGGGGAGAAGAAATTTCTGGATGCAGCAATTTGCAGTTTTACAGGGTAGTACAAAACCAATTCTAAAAAGTCTGACAAGTCTGAAACTTGGGAAGCTTTATGCCTTCCTGCTGTGACTTTCTGAAGTTGACACTACAACAGAGAACTAAAGCAAGCCCAACCAGGTGAACACTGACTTATGTAAATTTCTCTGAGATGCATTTTGGATCCATCATAAGACATGCTTCTGTTTTGGTCCTGACACAAACCTTCACAGTCAGAGATTCAAAATTTCCCATTCCAGTGTTGGGGCAGGATGTAGGTACATGGATGGTGTACCTGCCTCAAGCAACCATGTTCTTGTGGATAATAATTGCTCTAGGTAGCTGTTACTGCTGCTCTCTTGTTTGCCTACCATGCACTTTGTAATAGCACTACTGCACAAATAAAGCAGAGGTCTCATGTTCCTCATACCCTGACTGCACCTGTGCACATTCTCTCAAAGTCACTTCAGGCTTACTGCTTGGGCTAAACCAAACATTTTCCTTTTTTTGGTTTATTTCTAACTTTCTGCTAGCTCAGCTGCTCTGGTCAGCCTCACTCACCTGCAATAGGAGGTGAATTATGACTTCATAGCTATCCTCTCTCTCAGCTACTAGTATGAAACAGGTAACATGAGAATAGGGAATATTAAGGAGTCCCTTTATTTTTCTGTGGTAGCATGTAGCAAGAATCCCTATGGGAATTGCTGTGGAGCTATTACTTAGATATTCAGCTGCCCTTCAATGGCAGACGGAAAACCTAGTTTCCTTTTCAATTTCTTTTTGCCTCATCCTGAATATTTGCCTCAGCTCTCTTTAATTTTCTATTTTCTCCTCATCTTTTTTCTCATGTTCCTTTTCTCTTAGTGCCTTCCTCTTCCTTATATCTGAAGGCTTGAGGTGACTGAGGTAGCCTCCTGGAGCACTCAGAAGAGGGAGAGAAGAGTGCAGCAGAGAGAGCAGCAGACTTCTCCATAGCAGGGCTGAGAAAAAGCAGTGTCTGAAATAGAGATCAGTACCTTGAAAAGGTTACAAAAAGAAATCTGCAACCAAAATCTTCCGCTACAAGGGTTTCACCTGTGTAAAATTACACAGTACTGTGTTGCCAGGTTGGGTGCTAATGAAACTGTATGCATATATGTTCCATATGTATTGAGTATTTGTGGTATACTCTTCACTTTTTTTCCCTCCAGGATTTTTTACAAACAATGGCAGTTAACACAGGACTTGAACTAAATAATCTTAAAAAACTGGACAATTTCCAGCTCTGGAATACATATGATACTCTACACTGTGAGGTAATAATAAGGCAATAGAGGTTGGGAAAGAATATAACTCCTAAGTTGGATTTCAATTATTTCAATTAAACCATGGCAATGTGGTTTCATGGGAATTAGTTGCCCTCTCTCCTGGATTTGCTTTTTTTTTTTTTTTTTTTTTTTTTTTTTAACTTGAATCTAAGTTCTAATTTAGTGCATTGGAAAAAAAACCCACCCAAAACCATGGTTTACAGCTTGGGAAACTGTTGTTTCCATTTGATGTTTTATCCTGAAGCACTGGTACTGAAATCTGTTCCCTTTATTCCCTCATTTTCCTTCCCAATTTGCTGCTATAGTTTAACCATGCTGCCTAGGACATATTTATGATTTTTAATGGGAAAATGAAATTATTTGCTTTAACCTATCAACAGGTAAACATCAAAATATTTAGATGTTGAAAATGAGAGGTAAGATCTATCAGTTAGAAAATTAGGAGATGATGACTGCTACCAGTGAATAAAATCAGACTGGCCCCAAGCATGGGATGATTCCATTTGGCTCCAGTCATTAGCAGCAGCACATGAAGGCTGTTGAACATATCCTCCACTGAGGCACTTAAACACTATAAGACACTATTACTCTTACATGACTGGAGAGTGACACTTGTCTGTAAATGGCCAGTGATGGAACTGGTATCTGGACAACTGTATGGAAAAGGCAGGAAAAGTTGGAGCTAGGTTATACCCTGAAGACCCAGAGGAAAGGAAGAGGATAAGATATAAGTCTGCAATCTTTCACACTGGCAAAACCAAAACCATGTATCTCTCTAGCAAGAACACATTATACCTACAAGGGATCCCCTTCACACAGCTGTTTCCCCTCTTCCCATTCACCCACTTCAGGTTGATCCCCATTCCCACAAAGGGTATTTCAGGGCATGCTGATGAGTGAAACCACACTGGGCAAAGAACTGCAAGACAGCCTCAGAGAGTCTAAAGGTAGTAGTGTGAGGCTGGGCAATAGGATGATGCAAACCAGTAGAAGAAAAAAACATTATTTTGTTTTCCTTTATCACTAGACTATTCACAATTATACCTTCCCTGTATGGGCCACCAAAGATGTAATGGACAAGATGGAAAAACTGTCAGAATTGTCCTTATTATCGCTATTTGGGATTTATAAAGCAGAAGAGAAATCACGACTACAAGGAGGTAAATCAAAAAAATGCATAGCTCTCAGAAAGGAGGAGACAATACTTATGATAACATGCAACATCCTGTCACCTTATTCATGCAAGATTATTGATACAGAACCTTGATTTGTAACTATGGACATTGGATGCCATATGAAGCATGAAAATATGTGTTGAATGCTGGCGTTTGCATGGATGAGATATTGAAACAAGGTGTAAACATTAATGTCTTCATTTATCCCATAGTTTTTAAGGGATTAGGATTTTAAGAAAGATTATAGAAATCCAAGGGAAAAAATCAAGCCCTTATGGGTATGATCACTACTTGTCTGATAGTAGGTTAGATTAAGTTTAAGTTCTGTTTCTCCAACTTTTATTCTAATTGTTTCCTGATCTTTGTTTTTCCCTTTGATGTACTAGTTATATGTTGTGTCAAAACCTTGGCAAGACATTGGTAGCTCTCTGAGAAACTGATATAAAGCAAAATCAAAACAGTCTGATCAGAATAGATGATGAGAGATTCAAGTTATGTCTATACTGCAAAAACTGGGACTACTGCTTACCTCCGAAATCGGGGAGCATAGGCTATGCACATTCTGACACTACTTCAGGACACAACCCAGGCATTTATCATATGATCCCCAAGTGTCCATAAGCAGGAAACGCAAACAAGGGAGCTTGAATATCTGCAGGCTGGACCATTTAGGGCTAGGCTTTATAATGCACCTACCCTGCAGTTCAGACCTAGGTAAAAAATCATTAGCAGCCTCATCATCTAGGCATATACATCATTGGATCAAGCCATATAGTAATTACAGGTTCAGACCTGCATTAAAGCCCACTAGCTGGTAGCTGGCTGTATCATGTGGTCAGGACTTTTTTGCTAGTGTTCACGAGCATACCAGTTATGCCCTCTTTCCCTAGAATGTTATAAATTGTGCTATGGGGAATTTCTGCTGCCCATATCCCATTGGTTTTAGAATAGCTCTGGTCTGGAGAAGGAGTTCAAAAGAGCTTTGGAAAAATGAAGAATTGATACTGTGTGACTTGCTGGAAGTAAACAGTTAAAAATATTTCTTTAGCATCTAGAGAGGAAGAGGCTAGCACAGCTGTCATTCTTGCAACACTCCAAACAGACAAAAAATGATGAAGAGGAGGTCTCAGCATAACAAAACTGGAAGTGTCATTAGCCCCAGTTCTCAGGGGAGTTCTAGGTGATTTCCTGTAAATCCTGTCACTTCACTTGACCTGGATGATGAATTATATATTTCACCTCTGTAATATCTTCTCTCTAGTTATGAACTTGTAGTAAGCTAAAAAATTAGTATGAGGCCTGAGTAGATGTCTTCTATTTGATACTCAAAATCTTTTGCCTTTTTGGTTTCTATGCAAATGTTATATCTTCATTTTCCTCTTTCTTGTTCCCATCTTTTTAAGGTGTCCTTGTGAATGTTATTTTAAATAGTTTTAAAAAAGCTGCCAGTTCTTCAAAACAAAGAAAAATTGAGGTCTACTCTGCAGTGAGTATTTTCAGCTTTCATAAATCTTGCTATGATTTTACCAGTGAAAGACCCTTAAAGAGAGTAATCAGAGTCTCCCTGTAAGTTAAATGAAAGAATACTATAATACAGTTCAATTCAGCTAAGAAGCTGAACACCAGTTAGTACAAGAGCACAGCAGGAGCATGGATCTCACCTCAGTTTCAGTCAAACCGTACTTGGTAAAGAAAACTATATGTATTTTATCATTCATTTTTTTCTGCAACTTAATGCTACAGTTTCTATAAGTTGCATCTTTCCTTAAGTGCTCCTAACCCAGAGATGCTGGCACATAGCAGAACTTCAGCTACTTCTCCAAACCCTTCCTCTGCTTAGAAAGGAATGATACAGCTGTGGATTCTTTTTTTTTATTATTTTAGAGGATGAAGAGGGCCATTTAGGTCAGACCAAGATCCACTTAGCTCATTCATTATCCTGTCTCTAACAATGGCCAACGGCAGGGAAAAATGTGAGAATAATGCCAGCACAGTGATGCTTCCCCTGATACAACCTTCCAGCAATCTGTGGCTTAGGGACTTCCTGAGACAGCATCTGTGTGTTTAATAGCTCTTGACAGACTTTCTTCCATCAATTTATCTAATCACTTTTTTAATGCATTTATACTTTTGGCCTCTGCAACATCTTGTGGCAATGACTTGTGTGAAAAAAAGTACTTCCTTATTTTTTTTGAAACTTAATACTGATTTAGCTCCTTCCTAGCATTTCTATTGTGAGAAGCAGGGAATAGTCATTCTTTATTCATTTTTCCGGGATCACTAATGAATTCACACTTCTTCCATCTTTCCTTTTCCAAGACAGAGTCCTACCCTATTGAATCTTTCCTCATATAGAAACCGCTCAATACCTTAAATCTTTCTTGCTGCCTTTTCTACATGTTTTCTAGCCCTACTACATTCTTTTTGAAAAGGAGGAAGAAGAAATGCATCTAGAATTTTCACTGCTGCTTTAATGCCTTGTGGCCAAGTACACTCTTATTTTTGAAACTGATCAGTCTAAAAAGTTCCAGATCCTGAATAATAATTAAAACATAGCTGTTAGACTATAATATAAATAAGCCTAGCAAATACGTATATAAAGATGCTTGCAAAATTTAGGCGTCAAGGTGTTTGGACTTCCTTCCTTCAGCTCCTCCTCCTGAGATACCCTGCAAGAGGAGGGATAGTGGGGAGAGGAAGAGACTGCAGGTGGGTGGGTAACTGATTCCACCAAAATAGAAGCCAAACTGAGATTTTATTGTATAAGTCCAAACAGAAGGAACAACAATTTAAAAAGTTCTGGAGTGTATGTGGAGGTGAGGAGAACAGTCTTTGTATGCAACTATTTGTCTGGTATACTACCTAAAAAAAAGTACTTCTATCTTCGCTTGAAATGCCATAGGATATACTACTTTATGCTGCCTTAATCTGACCTTGGAATCGAAAACACTCCCGAAGGAAGGAGTAGCAAAATGCATTGAAAAACTAGATTTATTTCTCAGACCACATCTTGTGTTCCCCCAGTATCTCTGTCTCCAAGATATTGCCAGATGATGTAAGACACATACTGCAGTAACTCTTTGGAAATGCCCCCTGCTGTCTGTAGTAATCTGTTAACATGTTTTTCCCAATGGTGAATATACTGAATATGTTTTTATGGTCAAATTTACACAGGTTTTGTTGTATTTTGATTTCCACTCCCTTTCTACTCTTGTCTTATTACTCTGGATAAATGGTAGTTGACTTAACTGACTTTCAAGGATGGATTTTTTTTTCCCCAATAGCATGACACCACAATTGGGGCCCTCCAGAGTGCTCTCAATATATTCAATGGAAAACTGCCACCATACGCTGCTTGCCAGTTTTTTGAACTCTACCAAGAAAGCAGTGGGCAAGTATCTTCCTATCTATGAAAGAACAAGGAGTGTTTGGAATTTGGTTCCCCCTTCCCCAAAATCTTTTTCCTCTCAAATATTGTGAGGAGATAGATACAAATTTGTTTTAAACTGATACTTCACTGAGCAGTCCACAAGCACAAAGTTATACTAAAACCAGGAAAAATTATGTTTGCTGGATGTGCATGTATGTGTGTGCTTTGAAAGACAGGAAGAAGAGGAAAACAGGCCTTACCAGCTGGAAGTAAATGGTAAAATAAATTTTCCTGCTTCTTCAAATGACAGCAACAACATTTCCAAGACATCCCATAAATCCCAAGGTAAACCAGTTGGCTTAGAAGAGCCCGGTGCTGTTGCCATTCAAGGAGCCGTCAGAAGGGCCTTTTGAGCTGACTGATGATCTGTGCAGTAATGTAACCAGCTTTGGCAAAGGGGGCTTTGCAGATGTCTTTCACAAAGCTTCCGTTCTTGAAGAACAGGTTCTAGAGTAGGATGTTAGAGCCATTTTCCAACATTTTGTCTCTAAATAGGAAACATTGTATTTAAGAACCTTTTTTAAAAAATCTTTTCGATGTTGTTAATCAGGCAATATAGCATTGAAATGTATTATCGGAACGACACTTCAAAGGATCCTTACCTACTCACTCTGCCCGGATGCACCTCTTCTTGTCCACTTGAGAAGTTTGCTGACCTAGTTTCTCCTGTGATTACGGAAAATTGGTCAAAAGAATGTGGGAAGAAAGACAAAATAAAAGGTTGTGTAACAGCTCTGTATTTTCTACAGAAGACATGGAGACAGAATTTGTATCAATGGCTCCAGACTTTGTACATTTCACACAATAGATAGATTTCCCTTTAACAAGCGTGGACCAGCTTTACAATGGACAGGGAAAGCTGACAGAAATTACATTTCTCTGAAAATATGAAGAGTAGACTTGCCCAGCAGTGTGAAGGCAGTGCTATTATTAGCATACTCACATAAGCATACTCACATGGCCAAAACTAGAGCTCCGCTTCTTGAAAACATCCGACAGAAATATGGGTGTGGGTGCTATGCAAGGGCTCCTGTGTATGTTGGATGCATCAGACCTTCTGTAGATGCAAAGCAAAAATGGCTTGCACAGGCACAGTAAGATTGATGCATCTGTATTTCTGGCACGTGTACTATGTATTGAGGATCCCTTAACCTCCACTGTACGTACAGAGTGCAGCTGATCCACACAGATATAGCAGCTATTTGCCTCGGACTACTAACAGCTGACAGCTGATAACCTCTTCCTGCCTGAATATTATTTCCAGGAGGGAAGTGAAGGGCAAGGCAACACATGCTACTTTCCAATAGTCCTGGTATTTCCCCCTTCATGCATATATTCAGTGTTTTGCTGATCCCTGATGAAACTCCTTGTTTGCATTAACGACACATGGTCCCTCTTGCCCTGTGAAAACCTAGGAGTAAGATTTACCCATGCACAGGAAGGTATCTATGCATTTCCAGGGTTGAAGCATATCTTTTTATACTTATGTTGCACATGTCAGTAAGTGCAGGCCATGTGATCTTGCCAGAAATACGAACAAAATGTAACTATATTTCCATTGTACGTATTTGTAATTAGACTGTTATCTCTGTATCCAAAATTATATACATTTATGTCTTTCATTAACTCCCTTTTCCTTTATTGTTCTTCCTTCACAGATATTTTTATCGGATTTGATGTTGCTGTTGCCTTGTTGTTCATTTTTGACCTTGTTTTGCTCTACCTCCTTTATCATTATGGACGCTGCAGGCGCAGAAACAATTACCAAGACATTTAAAGGGGAGGTAAAGAAGTGAAAGAGAGAACAAGTAGACATCAAGCAATCTTTTAAGTGGCTTATATCCATCAGTTTGCTCTAGCCAAATTAATCTCCAAAGCATATTCAATAAACTTGAAGAGCTGAGGTATCTGTGGCCTAGCTCCTAAAAGACTAAACATCTGCAGTGAGAAATACTGTAGAAATACATTATTGTTAAGAATTTACTTTTGTAGGAAGATGGAATTACTCCAATTTCTCTCTTTAGGTTTTCCACTACTATTAATCACTCTTAAGTCAAACAGTGGGGTGAAGGGATGCTATTGCTTATGCTTTCTTTTTATATTGCGTATTACCATTTAGCCCTCTGCTTCTCTCTTACCCTGCTCAATGAGTCTTTCTTGAAAATCACAGTCTGTAATATTTTCCATACTTCTTATAAATGGCTATTTTGTTGATGCACAAGAAAATGTTTTCAGTGAGCAAGAAGCTACAATTACTGTGTGAAAAAGATTCATACCAGCACTTGGGCATACTGTTTCTGCATTTATTCATGCAAAGTTTTAACCTTGGCCTTCAGCTAATAAAAGCCTGCAGCCTGCTTTTCAAAGGAGTTACACTACTATAGCTCTCCCTGAAATTAGTAGCAAGTGGGGGGAGCTCTGTCACATATCCAGGCATCAAGCAAGAAGCTCAGTGTAACAGGATCTTGGTCAGTGTCCACAACTTCAGTAATATGGCTAAGTAAATATGTTAAAATCTATTTTCTGTTGCTACATGCTTTCTTATTTTTCCGAGCTCCCAGTCATGAATGATCCTTTGCCCTGCATCTTTTCTACAATGTGTCTGTTCTGCGTCCTGATTCAGGTCCCTTCTATAATCTTATTTCTTTGAGCCACTCTTTCTTACAATAATTCCTCAAGCTATCACTCTGTTCATCAACTTTCATTTTAATTTATAATAACTCCTTTAACTCTGTTCAAAATCCCTTATATTAGCAAGACATGCACTGAAAGTAAGAAAACAATGATTCTGCTTTTTGTATATTGATCTCTACTGTGCAATATATTTTGTTTAGATTGTAAGCTCCTAAGGGCAGGGAATGTGTTTCCATAATCGCTCTCGAGTATCATAAACTAGTATCATAAGCACTAATATTGCTGTACAAAATACTGTTTATTGTCATATGTTTCAAGGGCTGAATCAAGATGCTTTATCCTGTAGTCCTGCAGAGGATACTGTGAATTACATTACCATGGAGAAGCCTTTTTAAACATCAAGACAACTACACAGACAGGTGCCAACAGCAAGATCAGCCCAACAGATATAGTGAGCAATCATGTGCTCGAGCTAATGAGTCCTGTTGAGGTGCAGAAGTCTAGAGAAAGCTGAGAGATGGAGCTGCTTAGCTCAGGCATAGCATCGAATCAATGTGAATACACTGCTTCTGGACTGGACTGACTTTGACTCGCATCTGTGTGTTCCAACTTGGAACCCAGGAGCCTGGGTCAGCTACCACTGATCTAGAGATCAGCCCTCAATATTGCCGCTATGGACATTTAAAATGTGATGTAGTTAGAGGTATTGATATTAAATAGCAGAAATTGAACAGAATAGCAAAGGCTTGTGGGTATACAGCACTTTCCAAACATCATTGCATTTTCTTGTAGTAACTTCAGCTACTGAGGTGTCCACCTTTGGAAGCAGTATTTCCCACTCAGTAAAAAGCTTTTACTAGTATCCCTGACATTTCCATTTTATCTATTTAGGAATTATCATAATCACGTGATGGATTTGATTTTTACATGGTAAGGATGTTTTATCGTATAACAATTTGGGGCAAAGCTATCAAAAAGATGAAAGGCTATCCTGAAATCAGATGTTTTGGATGTACAAGCTTCAGATTGTAACTAGCGGTTCTGATCCTCAGTGCAAAAACTATATTGCAGTCAAAAGTATTACAGCAGCTCTAGGAAACAAGCCTGAGCTGACTTGGTTACTATTAGCAGTGTACTGACAGTGGGGAAAAGCTCAGGACAAACTGCAAAACAGATTCTGGCTCCTGAATATATACGTATATATATATATATATATGCTCAGTGAATATCTGATGCTGAGCTCTGTATTACCATGGCCACAGTGCTGCTGGTACTCACTTAAGGATAGACTGAGTATTTCTTTTACTAGAAGCAGTCAGGTGCTTGACAAGTGAAAATGTATCGTTGACTGATAATGTGCAGTAAGAACTGGTTTTGAGATATTAGGAAGTCAGTCAGTTGCACTCCACAAGAAGTAGAATGGGGCATGTTTTTTTCCAAGATTGCTTCTTACAAAAAGAAGTACATCCAGACAGAAAGTAAAATGTGAAGTGTCTGAGACATCTTTTGTGGTTTATGCTACTCAAGCCTAAGCAGTTACAGAGAATTTCAGGAGAAGAGGCAATTCTAACTGTGGCAGGAACTGTCATGAAGTAATTTTATTGTAGCAACACATTTTTGTTAACAGATACTCATACTTGAAAATGTCCATGCACTTTTAGAAAGGATGCAGTGAACACAAGTTACGCAGAATGTAATGGATAGGTTCAGATGATGTAACTTCAGAATTAATGAAGGTAAAATAAAGACATAATACATTAGTAATGTAGGCCCTGAAGCTCACTTATGGTAAAGACGCTTTGTCTTGCTGTGATTAAAACAAGTATAATTTCTTCAGTGGCATAAAAGGTTGTAAGTGTCGGACAAGCTTATGGCTTTTTTAATTTTTTAGCCATATTTACAATTTGCTTCGTATTAACTGTAGACTGTGATGAGAAAATATCTTGTCTCCAAGCAACTTGTAGCACTGGAATAAAGTACATTAAAGAAACAATTCAACATTTGCAATTGTATTTGAGTGAAAAATAATGGAGCTTTCAGTATGCCTAGAGTTTCCAAACAAACGTGAATGTTCAGGTTTGCTCCTTCTGTAAGAACAGATTTTTAAAGCACTGATGCTTAGACATGAATAACGCTAACGTCCATGACATCATCTGCCTCCATGATAATTACGGTTGCAACTAGCAACTCTGCAGCAGGGTTTTCTGGTGTATATGGTAGACAGCAGTGCATACACAGCACTTTTCAGCTCAGTCAGCAACAACCTCCTCTTACTGAATTGATTTCATTCTGGAACTTGTTTGTTCACAGTCCTGAATATTGCACACACTGTGTCAGCACAGCATAGTTATCTGACTTCCAGAGTAACATCGTCTCAGTCTGGAGCACTCATGTTCATTTGTACCTGTAATGTAGGGACGTTTGATACAAATGATATTATTTCTTCTCACTTAAGTACATTTTCTAGGTGTTGTAAGATACAGAAAACAAAATAACAAATACACTGTATAAAAAAAAAAATATCTGATATCTGTTCAGTCCAAAAAATCTTTAGTCTGGATTAAACCCCAAAAGACAAAGGTTATGTTTCTAAATTTTTCTCCACAAACAAAAAATGCTAAGAATTCTACTGTAAAAAGAAGAATAAAGATTTACAGTGATGGAATTTGAGACTGATGATGAGGGTAGAGGCTGGCTTATTCTTAGGCATATAACCTTGGCCTTTATGAATCCATACTGAGGTGATGTCAGCAATACTGCATAGGATTGTATTCTTGGCATGAAATGGCTGAAACTACTGTACTCCTTAAAGCATTTCTTATAAAGAAAGATGTGCATGAAAGGTGGACATTTACCTACAAAGGGCTAGCTTTATTGATTTAGACAATAATGCTTCTTCATCAGGAGTTGCCAAGTATTAACGCTCAAATAAATAAACATGAGATGCTACTGAAATAATAGCAAATCATTTGAACTATTACATTGCATGGTCTCTTCTATGACTAGGCAACTTCACTTCCAAAGGGATTTTAGCACTGGCAAGGCCTGCAAGACCACGTCTAGGAGATCAGACACAATTGGAAAGACAGTTAAAAAGACAGGTCCAAAGCCCAGTTGTGCTAATTTCTGTAATTTCTCTTAAAGTAGAATAATGACACTACTTCCTCTCCTGAGACTGACAGTACATTGCCAAATTCATCCATCCTGCAGACTGAGGTTCCAGTGATCTGTTAAAAAATCTGCAGAGAGAAGAAAGATACTATTTATCAATTCAAAACAGATAGTGGCAAAAGAAAATGGTCCTGGCTCCACCTCTCTTTCTCTATATTTAGCCGGAGTCATGTCCATGTCAAAAAAAAGTAATTTCTCTGTGCTCTGGTTATGGCAGCTAAAGGTCTTGCCCTCTTCCTATACGGAGTCCTTGACTTCAAAGAACATAGCAATTCTGCTAGCTCATCTACCTTATAAACTACAGAAAGAAAGGTTGTAAGATGCAGGATGACCATAAAGCCTTTTCTTTAGGAAGATGAGAATTAAAAGGATATATGGACTCAAAAACCTATAACTTAAGGCCCAAATAGGTAAGCACATGTCCTCCATTCTCTAAAATACTAGCCTTGGCAGCATTTGGATCAAGAATTACAGGAAGACTAGCAAAATTCTGTAATACCCACAACTATTGAGCTGACTGAGGACATTTCCAGTACTTCTTGGAAGTGGAGCTTCTCCATTCTTTCCATTCTAAGGCACTCTCAGACCTTCTCCTGGCTGCTGTTCAGGAAGCAGCAAGAGTTGAAGCAGATCCGAAGCCTCCTTCTTGTTCAGAAGTTTTGAACCACATGCACTTAAGATTAAAATGGATGTGATTAGTAAATTACTGTTTGTTGTACAACAGTTTCTTCACTTGTGAAATTAATACAGAAGTACTTTTACAGTACAGTCTACCTCCTCCAGGGCAGAACAGTTAAAAGAACAATTCAAACATAGCATGTTACACTTGTAAAAAGACAAGAACATTTGCTATTGATATAAGCAGCGGTTCATGAGAATCTTGTGTATTCTCTGTAGTATCCTGGTGGAAAAGAGCTTTATCAATCCATTTATGCACAAGAAACAAAGACTCCTCTTTTCTTGGTAAAGGAAGATGTGGATCAAAAAATACCTTAGTCTGTAAGTTAAGACCCTTCAAATAAGCACATGAAAATCTCCCTCTGACAAATGAAGGCCTAATTTTCCCTTCCCTTCCCTTCCCTTCCCTTCCCTTCCCTTCCCTTCCCTTCCCTTCCCTTCCCTTCCCTTCCCTTCCCTTCCCTTCCCTTCCCTTCCCTTCCCTTCCCTTCCCTTCCCTTCCCTTCCCTTCCCTTCCCTTCCCTTCCCTTCCCTTCCCTTCCCTTCCCTTCCCTTCCCTTCCCTTCCCTTCCCTTCCCTTCCCTTCCCTTCCCTTCCCTTCCCTTCCCTTCCCTTCCCTGTTTGGAAAGATGGAGTTGGCAAACACAGGATATATTAATAAGCCGCACTATGTGGTGGGTAGCCTATCTCCAGCACAGTTACTGAGTTGTCTTCTCTTGTATGGCTCACCTCTGAACTACTGGTAGGATGGAGGTGAAGGGCAACAAATACATTAAACTGTAGTAAGCAGTACAAGCTGCTATTGCTTACTCTTACATGTTTTAACCACCAAAACTACTTGGTCGTAGATGTGAACCAAATGGGTGGTTAACCCCCTCAATTCTTCATTCTAACTAACACGCTCAACCTTAGTGTATGTACCAAAGCATAGTCTCTATTGATTTATATCATCTCTCCCTTTCTGACCACAGATTCAGTAATACCAATATTGTAAAAAAGCCATTAGCTGAGTTGCAACTGTCTTTGTTGGTCTGGTTGTCTGGTTGATGTTTCACTACGATTTGAATACTAATTCTCTGTAAAGACCATTCTCCACCATGAAGTGCTATTGTCATCAATGACTGTCTCTCTTGAGCCTTAAGAAGAATCTTATTTTCTGCAGAATTGCAGGCAAGAGTACGATTACTTAATAATTATTTACCTGATGTTTCAGACATCTCTGAACAAAATGCTAGGAGATTTTCCTAACCATAGCTTGCATTATCAAAAGCAGACTAAGCACTCTAAACAAACTTTCTTCTTTATTACAATGAAGTAACTGCTGCTTTGGAGAGTGCAAATGCACTCTGACTCTTCTGTAGTGTGTCATTTTATAATGACATATCTTTCTGTTTTAGGATGTAGTTTTAGAATGTAGTCCTAAGTATGTTCGTTATCAGAGAAAACACAAAGACTTATATGAGGCTTTTGATGATGATAGGTCTTGACTGTTCAAGAAAGAGACCAAATATCCTGAAATAACAATGATAAACTCTAAAAGAACTGCATTGCTGAGACAGAAGGAAGTTGCAGACTTTTATCTGTTCAAAGCAAATCCTAAGACAACTGGAAATACCACAGGAATGGTCATAGAATAGTATGATTTTGGGAGGTTTTTAATAATAAAATCTAACACTTTTGAAAATTAGCTCTCCCGTTGTGGGAGAATGGCTAAGTGAGAAGGGACATGATCTTTTCAGTGTGAGCAATCCTGCTTTTAGTGTATCAAGAAGCACAGAGGATACTATAAACTGACCTTGAACAGCAACGGACTACTTGGCAAACAACATAAGAGACAACAACTAAGTCCGGAATGTGCTAACGAACCTCTTCGCGTGAACAGCAACCCTGTACCAATCATATAACTGTCTTAAGCGCGTGAACACATGTAATGAACCAATCATATAGATATTGCTACCGCGTGCTCTGCTGATTGTCTATATAAGCCTTGTAATTGTCTGAAATAAAGGAGAATGATCATACTCGCATCGAGGTTACATCGTTACTCCAGGTCCGAACTCTCCCACTCCAACATCCCGTCAGGAAATTATTGGGATGGTCCTGAAGCTATTCTTCTTCTCTGAGATGTTTTTGTTTTCCACTATGTGCTTACATGTGCATGGGCCCTAGTAAATGTTACCGTGACAGGACCACTCAAGATTTCCCCTAAGTCTGAGTAAGTGTGTATGAGGGAGGAAGGAGTGGAACTGTGCACAGCTGGATACCCACTCTCAAATCAATCTTTCATTTATATGTTAAGCAATTGGTGCAAAATTGATAGCAAGCTAACACTGCAAATGGAAGGGAACTCAGACAATCTATATGTTCATGATGTATAATTTGTAAAGTTATTCCATCATGTTTTAAGGAAGATACAAGCAGGAGAAAGCATCTTGAAGACTAATGACATAAGCTTAGTCTAACCAAAGCATGCAGTAGAAATGTTAAAAAGCCTGAGAAGGAAAGCAAAAAGAAAAGAACTAAGCTTCTGCATACTCATGTGACATCCCAGTAACCATTAACAGAGCCTAAAGGATCAGTCTTAGAAGCCACCTTAAATACAGAAGCAGCTGGGGAGATATAATTTTAAAAATAGTATGATCTTAATAAAAATACAATTTCCACAATGTTTGATTGTTTTGTAGTTTTATAATGCTTTTCCCATTACAGAAAATCTACGTTTATAGATTCTTTTGCTTTTAAATCTTGTCTGGTGACAAAACTAGTTCTAGATAATCTGGTGAATGTGAAGCATATCATTCCATAGATCAGATCCAATCTTTTCACGTAGTGGATGGGCAGCTCCCCCAAGTGTTTACCAGCCGTTGGGTTGTGTGGTTTTCAGCAGTCTTTGGACAGTCCACTACTTTGATACAACAGCCTAGTCCTAGCTGGGTAATGAAATGTCTCAGTATATACTAGATAGAGCCTTTGGCAGGCAGCCAAATAATGGCACAAAAAACAAATGTGATGGGAGAGACAGACAGTTTGTGGAAGCATTGCAAGCTTCTCTTGCAATGAAACATATGAGACAAAAGCTAAGGGACAAGGTATTTCCCTAAGTGCATTAATTATTAGCAGCAGAACATCGTGGAAACCCCTCAATTTGAATTTAAGTTTGAAAAAAATCTGCTAAATAGAAAAAAAGTACATTTGTTCCAGGTTAGCATCATTTAGGGAAGGGCAAGCATGAAAAAAAGCTTTGTCAAAAGACTGGATCACAGCTTTTTTTGTATTGTACAGAAACTATTTTAATGGGATGGTCTGCTGTTTGGAGAATATTTTAGTCACACCATTTATGTCACATGTATGCAGAGAGCAGTGGAGGCCTTGGTTTATCTGTAGACATCTTCAGACATAATAATCCATGTGTTAAACTCTATTTTGGTTAACAAACTCCTTGAGGTATCTGGAGTTAAGAGGGATTTCTGAGTAGTGAGCAAACTACAGGCATATTGTTCTGCAGAGGTGGCAAAGCCATGAGAGCACTAGCTTACTGTCAACAGGGGCAAATCCTCCAAAGCAAGATCAAGGTCACCCAACTGCTGCAGGGCAGGGTAAGCTGCACAGTTGCTTTAGGAACTGATAATGCAGGATGCGTAGAAGCAACATCCCCCCTCCCGGAAAGTCCTGACCGGAGTATCCCTGGCGTGCTTTATAAAAGCAGGTAGTCTGTTTGAACCCTAGGAGTCTCTCCACCTTTACATCTCTCTTTACATCCCCTTTAACTACAGCCCCGTGGGCATTAAGAAAAGCTTGATTCACAACTTCCAACTGATTACTGGGAGCAGTCTGCCACCTACTGCCTATACAAGCTCTTTGTTTGCAGCTTTCCACCTAAATCCTAAGAAAGCTTGTTTTAAATGGGATTTAGCCCACTTCGATGCTTCAGAATCTGGAGCCAAATTCATCTTGGATGTTAAAAGGCCGGTTCTGCCCTTCCAGAACTAACTTCTTTTTCAAAGGAGTAGAAAAGAGATTATTAACAATTTTCTTCTAGATAACATATGCAGGAAGTTGATAGGTAGGTTAGTGCCAAATGAACAGATCTTGCTGCCTCAGAAAATATAAGGCTTCACTACACACTTGGCTCAGGGATTAATCAGTAATTTTTTTCACAGACAAAAACTCCTATTCAGTCATATTCAATGGCTAAACTTCAGAGGATGATTACATTTTTCTGACCTTCTGTTAGTCTGTGTTCATCTTAATCTGTGCTTAATTCCTGTAGTCAGCTAATGCAACGGAACCCACAAATGGAAGAACACAAGGAGAAACGTCTCTGATCAGTCTAGCTGTTGATTACAGGCTTAGCTTTGCTATATTAAATTTCCATGCTGACCACACACTTTCCACCAGCATTTTCTCACTTCTTGTTGATTATAATGATGAATCCACCCCATCATATCTGGCCACTCAGTCTGACACTGGGAATTTCAGCTGGGGATTTTTCAACATTTTGTCATCTGAAGTCAAATGCTTTTGTTACACACAGATGCAAGCTTTCCATCAGAAGCCAACGAAAGACATACTTGTTCTAGAAACAGATTTTTCAGGCCTAGCAAGCTTGAAACTTTGTAGTTTTCTAATTTTGGGAAAATCTATAACATAAAAATTCTAAAAAACCAAGCTATTAATGGAGAAGACTGTAGTAATTTGAGAAATGTCTCATAGCAAGGAAATTCCTACCTCCAAGTTTTCCTTCAAGATCTTGTACTAGTGTAACTACTGAAAATTATGATATACTGAAAGCAAGTTAACTGTTGCAACAAATTTATACTGTTTTTAATATTAGTAATCACATTAAAAGAGGCATTTCTTGAGGTAGCTGAAGTTAATGATCAGAAACTGATTACTAACTACGTGCTGCTTGAAGTACACTCAGACAACACATGAAGGAGGGACACACAAGAGTATATATGAGACAAAAATAGCCAAGGGAATGTGAAGATATGCAATATGCTTGCAGCCACCTCCTGGAAATCCTCACCTGTGTGATTACTCATCACACATGCATAGTTCTATTGACTCTGATCGCTCACCCTGAGAGTACTTGCATAAGCGAAGGCTTGCAGAGGGAGGTCCTCCTAGATGGTAAAGGCATGAGCAGTGAAACAAAGAACTGGTAAGATGCAAATGTCAAATTTTGGGCAGAGGTGTTAAGTCTCTCTAGGAACTTGAGAGGAGGAAATAAATCCCTCCTAGGGAAAAAAAAAACCCACAATGAAACAGTAATATTCTGCATTGGGATGCCTGAAGCCAATAGCTATGAGGAGCTGAAAGTAAAAGGAAACTAAATCCCATGTGATGAGCTTGTTACAAGTTGGAACATTCTCAAACCCAGCTTCAGTTTTTTTAGTTTTGCTTTTAATCAGCAAAGTCCATGCTGTACCCCTGTTTAATGGTTGAACTAAAGTAAATTTAGGGCCACGACTGAACAGTTTGTCTTTTACTGCCAAGTGCCAAGTCATCACTCTGTGCTTCTGCCAAAAACTATATTTGTGTTCCTAAAAAATGGAGTGCACCAGATCTCTAAGCACTGGTCAGAGAGAAAACCAAGTCATATTCAAAGACATAATTGCTAGTCCCTTTTAAATAAGAGAAGAGCAGAAAATAAATAAATAAAATACTTCCGTTTCTCTTAACAACTACCAAAGTGCTGAGTTTATTCAAATGCAACAAACTAGCAACTCAGTTTTACACTATTTCTGTATAGAGTATGTTCTGTACCTTTCTTGACTTCAGTCTTTCTTACTTGTGCATAGAAAAGTTTTCTTGTAAGGGTCAGGTCACTTCAGATCATAAGATTCACACTGGAAGTAATTAAATCAATGTATCTGGTGTTATGTAAATAATTACCTCTTCATAAAATATTCAGTTTGAACATGCTCAGTGCCTTTTTCGGTAACAAACCACTTATTCTGCAGATTGTGTGGAAAAAGTATCAGTAAAAGGCTTGAGCAATTATGAAATTGGTTTATACATTCATGAATTTTATTCTTGACACTCCAATAGTGGAAGAGAAATAATGAACAATGAATTGTTGACATGGAATTTGGACGAAGAGCAGAAACAAAAGAATTCTGCACTTGTATGATAAAGAACATGTTCCTTTTCATGGCTGCTACAACACCACCTCAACTGGGGGACAGTTCAAGCATTTTTAAACACCTTAGTCTACCCTCCTCTCAAGTGGATAGCATTTAATTCCTGGCCAACTAATTAAACAAGTATACTAGCTAATTTCAGCTCACTGTTAAGTAATTTATCAAATAACTAATTAATTCATATAATCCAAACCTGTTTTATTAGTATAATACAATAATAATTAAATATTTTCCAGAAATAAAGAGGTGTAAATAGGGATATATTCAAGTTTCTTTTCTTACACGCCTCTCTGCCTTACACTAAAAATGGGACAGCAGAAGTTCAGGGAAATTTGGCCAAAAACCCAAGCATTAATAGTATCATTACAAACTAGCACTAAATAAGATTACATAAGTATCCATATGCTTATGCTTAAAAACAACAGCATATGCCTTATATAGCATTTGATGGTCACGATCTGTGTCAAAGCAAAGCAAAAGGAGTAGGAAGATAATATGGATAATATACCGCCTGAAATGGATGCTAGAAGTGGTGTTAACTTACTGTGTGCATTTCTGCCTTGCTTGTTGTGCTTTCTCAGATTCATATACTTCTGTTTCCATTAATTCGGCCAAATAACCCAGTGATCTGATTGCAGACAATTTTAAGGATATTAAAGGCAAAACAGTTTTTTGTCATCAGAAGCAACACTTCTGAAAGCTGAAATGCTGGTATCTCTTCAATACCGAGAAATTGGTAAGGGACTCAAGGATTCAGTCATAATGAGAAAACTGAAACCAGCAACAGCAGGAGGAAAATGAAGGTGAAACTGTAAAGACCTAAGAAAAAAAAAAATCTACCAACCCAAAAGAAAACAGAAATGCCCAAAGTCCTGCTTCTGCTTATTACAGAAAAAGGGAAAGAGCCTGAAAATTATGCTGACTGATGCTCTTTTTGTGACTCACTGTGTCTGGCATTCTTACAGTGTAGATGTCATTCAATAACAGGGGAAAGGCAAACTCTTAGCTTCTCTATGTCCGTGGTTTGCAATGCAGTTTAGCATTATTGCAGTATAATGCTACACTCTCCTTCTGTTGTTAACACGGATGTAATCTGATTATAACTGTAAATAGCTCATAACATGAGCTTCATAAGCACAACCCCTGTGCCCATCTCCTCTGCGTCCTTCTTCCAAGGATGGGATGTGTTGCCCAGTGATATTCCCCACCCTCATTCAGACCACAAATAGTAATTACTGGTGTTGCACAGTGAACTTAACACATTAATCGTATGAATGACCAGACCTCTTGCCTGTACACAACAAGAGTGAGAACATATGTCTATAGGGAATACCAGTGAGCCCACCTCCATGGATTCAACCCTGTCATTTTGCTCCACACTGTGTCATCATTTGCATGAGCACCAGCAATGATTCATGTGCCAAAGACAATATCCCAGATGACCCATTTCTTAATCTGCTGCCTTTTCCTGCCAAGCTGAATGATCTGGTCCATGGTTCAGCAAAGAGCCTCCTCAGTGCGCTACTCAAAGGGGAGCAGCCACTTGCCTCTGTCTGGATCCTGCTTGCTCCAGGTCTCTTTGGTGCCACAGGAACAAGGAGGTTGGTGACTTGTGGGCCAGCTGGAGCTTGTTGGCCCTGTAGCACCAAGGAGACTTGGCAGCTCCCTGTCCTGACCTACAGGCTCTGGTCTATCCAAAAGGTCTGAGACGGCAGGAGGGTTTAAAATTTTAATACCAGATTTACTTATTTGAAGATATTAGACATTACGTTGGATTTTGATTTAGAAGAGTGATACAGCATTATGCTGAAATCACAACAAAAGCGTGATGTAATGACTGTGATATACAGTAGAATCACAATACAAGTTGATTCCCCACGCCAGTTGCTACATGCTCCACTATCACAAAAAGGGAGATTTTGCCCTAATTAGAGAGGTCCCAAACCATGGACTGAATAAAACTATAGTCTGGAAATGTTCAGACAGCCTGCATACTGAGGCATTCTTAGTATTTTTTTTTCCTAGCAGTTTGCATTCTGATACTTAATTTCTAAGATGAATGTAGTATTTTTTTCCATGTTAAGAAGTCCCGGCTCTCATTTTAGCCAGTACTTCTGAAGGACAAATCTTGTACTTCACTGAAATCAAGTTCTGAAAGTTGTCAGGGGAAAAGGAAGGCCTACATGAGGTTGGGAGTTATCTGGAGATTCAGAGTCAAGGAATCCAGGGTAATTGTGCATGACCTTTCAGATCTGAGATCTGTCTGCATTGAGGAGGAGGCACAGCTCTCTTGAAACATCTCCAGGATCAAGGCCTTTTCTGGCTCCATCAGGAGTTTCAGATTTAAATGGCAATTAAATCAGATGTACCTTGCCCCATCAGTGTGTGACATGCCAGCTCTGCCATGCAGGGACAGGGTGGCCTTATGTGCCATCCTTTGTGGTGGGAAGTTACACCAAGATGTAAAGCTACACATGGTAATATAGTCTAAAATACTATCATCGCTGATGATTTTTAGGCATTCTGACTGAAGTGAGGTGAAAGCAAAGCCACTACAGTTAATTTTCAATTTTCCATGGTAAAAAAGGGATGGGAGGAGAGAGCAGCCTAGATAGGATGTGTATACTACAAACCATATATACACGAAGCTATACTAACCTTTGAAATACTTGCGAACAGTTTCTGTAGAGAGCAGGGGAAGCTTTTAAGCAGCAGCAGCCAAAATGTGGAGAGCAGCAGCTGTTGTGCATCCCATTTTCTGTGCCATGGTGCTGGAGCCAGGGATGTCTGGTGAAATCTCATAATGAAACAGTCAAATGCTTTGAGAAGTTGAACACAGCTCAGCAAAGCAGATCTGAACTAACATGGACTGCCTGTCTGCCAGTAAACAGATAATTGCATTCAGTTGTTTGATTGAAATTTAATGAAACTAAATATACTTTGGTAAAATCCACCATGAAAATGTGTTCTGTTTGTGGATCCTGCCTATAGGGGATTAAGCTATTGCTGGGACTGGGTGTCTCTATCAGGTACACAGATAATGCTTGAGATTAAATTGTTATAAAGCAATTCAACTTCCACATATTATGCAACTTAGGTTTTTTAGCCAGAAGTCTTTTCTTTGCTGCTGCTGTTATTGGTAGTGATCTGTTCATAGATGGATTAGAGTTGGGGAACATTATCAGGCCACAAAATGTTCTCTTGTTTTTGCAAAACCACCTTGCAGCTGTATCATTCATACATGGTTAGTCTGCATTTCCCAGCCACCAGTCATTCTAAATGGTAAACAGCATACTACTAGACTAGAGGAGGGTTTTTTTAAAAAAAGGAAAAATTAAAGAATCCTTCTGATTCACATTCTTTCTCACAAGTCTATAATTTCAATGGCTTGGCCTGCAAGTTATGTAATCATAATCTCCTCTATTCTCTGTGCTTCATGAACAATTTTTCATGGAGGAAATGCTGGATATTCTCAAGAACATTCTTACTCTTTGAAAACAGTAAGAATTTTCTGGTTCTCTGAGGCACTGTGGGCAAAGGTAATAATTACTGTTTGTTGCTTTGTTCACAATTATATTTGTTGGGCATTACAATCTCACTCATTTCTAATTCTGGGATTTGACCCCAGGCTGGAGAATCAGAGGACTAGTACTTACTTTTTCTCTATATGCTGCACAGTGTGCAGTGGGGAATCAAGCATATATAAGTGACTCCCTCATAATTCTCGCTGATGAAAACTGCTGCACCTAAGCAGAGAACCTGTTGCTTGGTTTTCAGAGGTCCTTTTGGTTTGGATGCCCAAATTTAAATACCTGGAAGGTATCTGCAGCTACAGATGCATTCAAGGAATCTCACTGTGATTCCCTGAGTAGTTCTACCAAAAAATCCCTCTAACTGAATTTTCCTACTGTCCTGCTAATTCACTCTGCTCCTGAAAAATTTTGAACAGTGTTCAAAATCAGTTTTTTGGAAGGTGTTTTTTCTTTTCTTGTTACCTTAATTGCTGAACATAAATCTTGGACACTCTGTCAATCTCCAGTTTCTCAAATTAGTAGCATTCCTATTCTGCAGCCAGGGTTTAAATTTAACTTAGTCCTTTCCACAATCAACCTTTAACAGACAAAATGACAAAGAAATTTACAATTCAAAGTCTTAAGTGTTTGACTTTCATAGGGCAGGAGCATGTTCTCAACTATGTAAAGCATGTAAAACATGGAATGACATGGTGTCACATAGATCAGTACATTGAATAAGCCTGCTATGTACACTATCATCTGTTTTGGTTCTACTGTCCATAAAAAGAGACAGGGAGAGAATCAAATAGCAATTTTGCTTTTTTACAGGGGGAGCATTTTTGCTAAGAGATATATGGTTTTTAAAGCTTGTGCTAGGCTACTTGGAAATCATACACAAGAATATACAGAAAAAGAAACATTAACATACTTTCAACCAGTCAAATATTAGAAGCAGAAGGATGTTGTGAAAATAAATTAATTCATGTTCCTGGAGCACTCAGCGTACTGAAGAAGTCACAGAAATGTCAATATGGAAATGAATAAATCTGGAGCTTGCATAATAGAGTTCGTATAGCACACCCTAAGTAAATCTTGGGCCAGCAAACTGAGCAATGTGGACAGAACCCAGTATCACATACATGTTGATTCAATGAGTCCTTTTATCTTGTGGAGTGAATAAGGCAAAGTTCCTATGGAAAAAAAAAATGGTAAATAAGCATGCAACTATTTGCAACGGCAATCCTACTCTTCTGGAATTTTCTAACTCTTTAAGTCTTTTGGTTTTATAGTGTCGATATTGCATAGCTGTTTATGTGTGTAGATGTATAATTCTCTAGGTTTATTAAAAAAATCCACATAATTATGATGTGGGATTATATCATATACCACATCCAGATCTGCAACACAGATGTCTGACAAGAGAACTAACAGTAACTAGCAACAGAATTAAGTTGACATCCACTAGAGAGGATGTTAAATACTTTTGGGCATTAGGTTTTTCAGCTGGAGTCACCCTGGAGAAACTGTGGGTTCTATTTTAGCAGACTATTCTGGGTACCACTTCTCTTGCCCTGTCTTTTTCAGCCTGTTGCTCTGCTAAGCCCTTTCTCCCTCTCCTTGCTTCTACATTTGAATCTTCCTAGCATCCTATGTTGACTGAGCTCCTATTCCTCACAGCATTCCTCAGCTCAGTCCCTGTCTCCTTCCCTAGCCATTCCCAGTCTTTCCTCTCAGCTACTTGTACCATTCACCGTGTTTCCCTATGCCAGATCTAGGTGTTTGTCTCCTTACTCTTCTCCTTTTACTTTCCCTCTTCTGTGGGTTGTCTGTACCAGTCTTCTTGAGAAAAAGTCCTCTTCTCCCTACATAAGTGCTTCTTCTGTTCATAGCCTATCTTTTTCAAATTTTCCAAAATTGTGGCCTCACAGCTCTTCCTGTCTCCTCAGTTCTCAGGTATAGCCTGTTGAAGCTAACTGGTCACTCCCCTTCTCCCCTCTCAGCTGTTCCAAGATCTTTATCCATCCTATGATTCCCATATGCAAAACCCACTCCTACCACACTGGCCTCAACTAGCACCTGCTCTCCAGTTCTGGTCTTCCTTTCTTATGCTCTAATTTCTTCTTCCACTAGGCCCCCTGCTTTTCTCACAGTCTATTCCTCCTTCAATGTCTCTCTGTGTTTTAGGCCATTCCACTGCACGGGCTGTGTGCCAAGAGTGGGAAGACAAAAAGACTGGGACATGTTCAGTACCTTCTATCACAAAATGGTCCCCAATAGCCAGATATGTCAAAGAGCAGTTTACCTTAAGCAGGCTTGCAATGCTAAGATGAAGCATCCTCAGGACGAAGTAAGTATTTAGAAATTTTCATTGTCATATTTTATCAAGGTTTCCACTGAACATGTGTGAATGGAGTTTTTTCAGATGTATGCAACCTGGCTAAATGCAGTCAAAAGAGAAGGTAGTTATAGACTTGCTCTATGAAACGGTTGCTATTTTCTTTTACATGCAATAAACAATGCATTTCTCCTTTACTTTTTCCTTTGAAAAAATATAACTACACATATTTAAACAACATAATTCTGTTAATAGCTGTTACGCCATCGTCCATTGTTATTAAGGTCCATGAAAAGACATTGTACTACAAGTGACATCTGAGATATTAAGTAAATCTATTACATTCACTGTACTTATATCAGATATACCCACATAAACTACTAAGACTGGACTGCAATTCATACTGAAACCTATCCATTGGAAGGTAAAAGAGTTAAAAGATAATCTGTAGATGATCTTCAAAAGAGACACCAAAAAGACTAAGTTATACAGGGCTATGGGTGGATGAAGAGATCAAAAGTTAATACGTCAGTATTTACTGCACATACGTCGATGCCAAAATGAAAGGATTATCCAAACAGAAGAGAAGGGCTTATTGTAACCAAAAGGAATGGTATGACTATGAACACAGTTTAGCATGAATCACTGTATTGAAGATTCTCCTTATTAATAATTCAACAAAATTCAGTAACAGTATCATGAAGCTAATTAGCTTAGGCTGCAGTTATTGTCAAGCTATTAGCTGAGATAACAAACAAGTTATGATTTAACGAGCCTATCAGGAAATACAGAACTATTAACAGGGAGCATCCAGAAGTTACCTTTTAATTAATCTCACAGAGAAGATAAATTATCAATATTATCTGCATTTATTTTTAGACAAAGTATGTCAAGATACATAAAAATTTGATGTGAGCTTTGAACTGCTGGCAAATTGTCAGCATAGTCTTAATGCACCACCTTTGGGATAACAAAGAGTAGAACAAAGACTGATCCAGTAATGTGGGTCTGATTCCCAGAAGGCCCTCCGTGTAACCTGTATTTTGGCATCTGCAACAAATTAGGAGTAAAAGTGACAAGATTCACGAGAGAGGTTTTCAAAGGTAACTTGAAATTTCTTCCTTTCAGGTGGGACTTGTACACTTACCTCCCCTTGTTGCTTTCAAAATCTTTCTGTTATCCTCTATCAGTGAAGTCCTATAATTAAGTATCAAAATATTATTGTTATTGTTATCTGGTGACCTAAAAAATACAATTATAAAGCATATTCCCCTATTAATTATCCTAACTTTATACTAAGGTGTGGCGTACCACTTAGATAAAATCTTTAAGAAGTCTGGATAGATCCCCATCACTTTATGGCAGAAAAACAGTAGTTGGTCTCAGAGTGGATGGTCCTGCACCCTCTTACACTCTAAGTATGTTGTGAATAAGAAGGTGAAGTAACTATTCCCAATTCTACCAGCAACTTATTTTCTTGTAAGACAAGAAAGGGTGAAGGAATGTCTCCTTTCTCCAGAAAGCTGACACAAAATTCTGCCCCATCACTAGAGACAGTGCTGGGAAAGGGAGTTAATTTGTCCTTTGCTTGCTGTGTGCAGGCTGGGTAGAAACTTGTTCTTTGTAATTGCTATAAACCACAATATATTTGTTTTAAAAGTAATAGGAGGTCTGCTATTATAGGCTGTATTTACAACCATTGTAATTACTGTTGCTGCAGAGAATCCTAGCATTGGCTCTCTACTGCATCTGTACTGTTGTGTGCCTGAAGAGTTCAGCCATCCTAAACCACAGTCTTTCAGATTAGGTGCTGATCACAGAAATAGTCCAGTGAAGTGTTAATTATTTAGTAGTGGACTGGAACTCTTTATTCCTTCTGGATTTCAGTAATTGGATGGTAAGGAAAGACCTTGTTCTCTAGATTAGAGGTGGTCTGAACTCTTTTGCAAATGACAGTATTTAAACTGACAAGCTCAGATTGACATTTGCAGTACTTCTTCAGATGAAAGACCTAGCAGTAGTGAAGACGGGTTCGCTTCCCCAAAGTGGATTGAAGCAACTTAACATTTTATCTTTCAGGAAGGCAGCAAAACTGTGCTTTGTTATTCTTATTTTAATAATGAGAATGGCTCTAATATGGCTCCTGACTCTGTAAGTGACTGGGAAAACTAAGGGTGACACACTACCCATGTCACAACTAATAATAAAACTGCCATTGATATTAACAGAGTGAGGATTTTGTTCACTTTCTTTTTAATAGCTTTTAATAATAAAATTGTAAACTTTAAAATTGGAAGATGGTGTTAAAATACAATTTTTGTATTCCAGGCTTCCCACAAACCTTTAGGTAAGCAGAAAAACAAAGCTATATCTCTAAAAATATCCAGTAGTATCATCTCACAAGAAAAAAATGACCAAGAAAACTAGAATGCTGTTGTCTGCACACAATTATAATTTCACACATGCTTTACAATTAAGCATTTATGAAATCCTGATCTACTTTAATTTCTGAAAGATATTTTACTGTTGTACAATATCATTTCCATAACTCCTGCCTGAACTGCTAAACACACCTTTCTTGTTTGCTTTTTCGCTGAATAATAATTTCAAAATGATTATTCCACTTTCTCTCATATTTTCTCACTCTAATCTGTATCCTCCTTTCCTTTTATCATTCTTCTGCATTATAACCGAAGTTAACATCACTACTTACATGAAAGCATGCCCAAAAATAGAGGTAGTGTAAAAAGGAAAATAGACAGGTAAACACATAATTTATTACTGAAATACTAGCTTGAACAGAATAAATACAATGACACATAATCTATGTTGTCTGATTAAAATCTGGCTATGAAAATATTGATTCCTAGTTTGTTACACCAATTTCATTACGCAAATGTCATTCTTTGGTCTCAAGTAATAAACATCTAACAAGCTGTTGCTTTACTTGCTGTATTTTACTTACTTATATTAACAACACAAAAAAAGTACTAAGACAAAATATAACCCCCCGAACAAAAAAATCTTCCAAGCCAACTAATCAACAAGAACAGAAAAAAATCCCTCCGAGCCCCTCCAAAAATTCTTCCATGCACTCAGCCAAAGAAACTCTTCTGAATCATATCACCTCCCTCTGAAATTAAATTTCTGCAATTCCTAGTATGTTAATAAAACATTAAATCTTTTTTTCCCCCTCAAAGTTCTGTGACCAAAAGTAATTATCAGCTTCCCCAGAGTAATGTTGTTTTCCCATCAGCGTTATTTTACCACAGTGCCCCAGATTCAGAGGACTAGTTATCAAAAGATTGACTTATTAGTATTTAAATATCTTATGTAAAATATAAGACATGAAGGATAGTTTATATGACAATGAAAAGGATATTAAAAAATAGCAATATACTGCCTGTGATTTTAATCTTATTTTTTCTCCAAGATAATTAGTTCCAGTTACAATGTGTTCCTCAATTCTCTCTTCATTTGCAGACTTTAAGAACACTATTTTAAAGGAAAGGCATGGTAAGCTCACTTGTTCTAATGTGAGTCATATTTCAAAATATTTACGTCAATCTGTAGGCATTTTAAGGAGATCATGGCAAGCTGTTGTAATGCTGCTGTAGTTTACAACATCTTTGGGAAATCTTATGTTTGGTACAGAATATGTGAAGTTGACGGAGAGCTTAGAAGTCCCGTAACAACTTTCGAGGGTGGTTAGCCAACCACATAAATCAGTGGTTCAGCAACATTAATATGGGATTTAACATTATTTTTACAATCACACAAATAATATGCATAATTTAAAAGTGTACTTTGGTTTTGATTTTTCGTGGCTTGGTAATGTATATTCCCAAAAAGGAGACTACAGGCAAGTTAACACTTTGTATGTAATTAAAGCACCTCTCTCGTTTGCTACATACTTCTGTGATGAGCATGAAACCAGTACCAGGCCTCAAAAATGCAGTACCGGGAAGGAACGGAAAACTGGCAGTGCTGCGGCTCTCCACATCCCCAAAGTTACACAATCACAAGACTCCAGGAGCCGGGCACTTAGGAAACTACCAACTAGCCCCCAACCAGTCGATCTAGCCTAGAGCCACAGACTAAAAACTCTGTTAAAATACAAGAGAGAGCGAAAAGATGAGCAGAGCCACTCACGGCCCCGGGCAACCCCCTCAACCCGCCTCACGCAGCCCCGCTGCCGCCACAGCCCCAACCTCTCCCCTCACCCTCTCCTCCCGCCGCCCTCGATCCCGCCCCAAGGCCTGAGGTGACGGGGAGGGGAGGGGGGAACTTTGCACCCCGGCCGCTTTGCGCATGAGCACGGAGCCACCCTACCCTTCCTTTCCCTTCCCTTCCCCTCCACTTCCCCGCTCCGGTTCCCGGCAGGGCAGGGCAGGGCAGGGGAGGGGAGGGGGCAAGGGGCGGGAGGAAGGCGGGCGAGGCGGCTCCGCGGCCGGGCCGGGCCGGCGCGGAAGGAGTATATCAGCTGACCGCGTCCCGTGACGGCCCGGGGCTTGACGGCGACTGCGTCGAGAGGGCGGTCTTGCTGCTGGAGCTAAGATGGCGGCCTCCAGCGCCAGACTCTGAGGGAGTTGGGAGAGGTGCAGTGGCTGCCGCCTGGCAGGGTGAGGGGCGAGGGCTCCGCTCAGTGGCCCTTCGCCCTTGTCGCCGGCAGCGGCGGGAAGCGCGGTGCTGGTGGGGGCAGGTCCGGGCTGCTCCCCGGCCAGGTAAATCCCAGCGGCGGGGGGAGATGAGGAGGAGGCGGCGGCAGCGGCTCCCGCCTCCTTCCACAGCCCCGGGCGGGGCCGGTAGGCACCGAGGTGCTGCTGGAGGCCGTGCGGGTGCGGGGCGCGCCCGGGCGCTGGGGCTGTGAGGGAGCGGGGCAGGGCCGGCGGCAGCGCTCTCTGTCGCCGGGGGGCAGGTGGTTCCGCCGGCACAGCCCCCCCTCCTTGCCCTGGTCCTGGAGGGCTGAGGGGCGGGCAGCGGGGGACAGCGAGCGGCCGGCCTGCGCGGCCCTGAGCCCCAGGTGTGCTACCTGTCCTGTTACGAGCCACCCTCAAGCCATTTTGTGCCTGTATCTCCCAGCAGAGGAGAGGCTGGGCTTTTTCTCTAGCCTCACCCTGCCTGGTGCTTCACTGACCGTGCTCTGCACCTGATGCAGCTTTTGTAGCCGGGAGGCAGAGTCTGTCCTCTTTCCTAGATGAGTACTAGTGTGTCCATTAAGAAAAGATATGTTATTTTTCTCCTCCTGGACTCAGATCAAAATATACCCATCATGAGATGCTTTGGGAAATAATTTATGAAGAGTGGGAGAGATCAGGAGGAGACTTGCTCTCGCAGAGATGAGATTTTATTTCTTTTTTGAGTGGTAATAGCATGCCTGAAGAGCATGAGCAGAACTAAATGTATCTTCCAGAAAATCTACTCTTAATGTGCTTATTTTTCCAGGAGGTTTTTTATTTCTCCCATGGATGCTTTTCATTTGCTTTTTGTTTCCTGAAAGTCAAAACAAGTGGGCGTACTAAATGTTTTTTTGTCTGCGGTGAGCTGCCAACAGTCTTTGGGATAGATTTGCCTGTGTGGAGCTTACACCTTGATAGCCGTGTCTCTACTGAGGACCAAGCTCTGGGCTGTAAAAATGTTGTCTTAGTGCTTCAGTTGTCGGGGGGCGGGCTTTTTCTGTTTTCAGCTTAGTGCTCTCAAGCCGAGGGAATGTTTGAGCATGCTGCTTGGGGGGAAACATAGGCATATAAGTTTATTTGGAGTCTTCCTACTAATGCACTTATTCTTTGCTCTGTAGCTGCTTTTGAAGTGAATGTAATCTGAAATGTATTTTTCCCTTTTTTCTCTTGTGCTCTTTCACAAATAAGTTCTATGGCAAAGAGTCTGAGAAGATGAAGTTGAGTAGATAGCTGCTTTGTTTCCTTTTACTTAGCACTGATTAAATAATACTGTATTTCAGAAAATAGTTCTTGTTTTATAACTTAAGTTCTTTGAAGTCAAAGCCTTTTTCTTCTTGATAATTAGAAGATTGTCTACGTAGGCTACTTGCATGTAGTGAGATATGTAGAAAACGAGGAAGGCTGTCAAAAGGACTGCTAGTGACTCAAGTTTCATCTTGAATTGAGTTAGGAAGATGCTGTTCAAACAGTCTGCCATGGCTTAGTTCAAAATAACAGGACCAGTATTATAGATGTAAAAACTATGCTTGCCTCTAGCCTGCTTCAGTTTATAGATATGCATCTTGGTCTAATTCCTGCCTGCTATAGGCAGCCAAGTGCCAGAACACTTAACCAGAAATTACTGACTCCTTTCCATTATTACTGACATTTTTTTCCACTTGCAACAAATTTCTAAGTGTTTGGAGACTCAGAGCTGAGTATCTGTCCCTGTAGTACAGACTTTCCAGGAACTTTACCTTTTATTTTAGCCTTGCTGGAATAAAATTCTAAAAAGATCTATTTCATATGTACTGCTCGCTCCTCTGGGTGTCATGTGGTATTTTTCATAGTTTCCAAACATGTATTTGTCCTGAGAGACTGAATCACTGTGTATTTCCAGATTTTAAGCAATATGGTAGGGATTGGTCTTAAGGGCTGGATCTGTGTTTCAGACTGAGCAGGTGACTTTTCTTTTAACTTGTGTTTGAAACTCAGTAAATGAAGCTTACTGACTGAATAAAATAATTCTTCAACTGGCATTCAACTGTATCTTGAAGTGTTAACTTTTAACTATTTAACCTCTCAATTTGCTTCCAAAAAACTATTCTCATGCCAAAACCCAAAAAACTTAATTATCCTACCTCAGTAATAAAACTTAAAATAGAACAATATTTGGAAGAAATATGACAAGATGGTTGAACTACGACTGAAAGGAATGCTTTTTTTTTTTCTTCCCCCCATTAGTGAGTAAACCCTTTTGTTCTGATATTCACCTGTCTAGCTGGTTCATCAGATTGGTTCATTGATAGAGCAGAATGCTAATGTAGATGGAAGAGAAAAAAAACAAATGTGCAAGATTCTGGTTGTCCTCAGTGAGGGAATGGGAGCTGTCAGCTGGAGGATGGGCACTAATGTCACCATCATTTCTGGTAGTAGTAAGGTTGAAATTCTCAGCCTATTTGCATCCTGGACCACTGAAGGTGACAATGCTGCTGTCACTGGGGCAGGCTGCACTAATCCTCTTCTAAGGATCTGGTGGGTTTCATCTTTCTCCCCTTACAAAAAGGGCTGTGAGTTCCTGCACAACAGATTAAGAAATCTCAGTTTCCACAGCTAATTAGGCTGTAGTACTTTAAGAGCAGCGTACTGTTTAGGGAAGAGGAAAAAGTTTAGTGTTTGTTAAAAAGAATCTGTCTGAAGGCAAAACTCTGCTAGTTAGTGCACACAGCAGTGAAAGAGGCAGTTGAAACCTAGACAGCTAAAACATTTCAGTGCAGAAAAACTCATTTATTTAAATAATCCCTTTAAAGCTACACATGAGTAGATGACTAGAAATCAGGCTCCAGACCTTTAAGCTAAAACGTAGATATGTAGAACCACAGATTAACAGAACCTTGTTTTTTTTCAGTGCCTTGCTCTAATTTCTTTCCAATTGGTCTCTGTTTTTATCCTCTTGGTGTGTCTTCTCTCTCTCAGGAAAGTCACACTTGAGCTTGATGTGAGTATCTGTCCCTGTGTAGTATAGACTTTCCAGGAACTTTACCTTGTATTTTAGCCTTGCTAGAATAAATTTTTAAAAAGAATTCTCAGTTTCTTATCAGCATTTCTCTTACTTCTCCCCCCAGTGGAATAGAATAATAATCCTGTTTGGGGCTCTGAAGTGCTACCTTAGTATAGGTTAAACCTTCACTTAAAGATATGGAAGCTTTGTAATAGTAGAGGAATAATATGATCAGGAAAAAAGTCAGTCTGAATTCTGCACTAAACTTTGAACCCATGTCCAAAATTCTAACTTTATTTAAACTGAAGGATACTTATGTGTAATTACAGCTATGCCTATTGCTTTGATGCCTGCAAGGTCACAGCTTTGTTTCTAACTCTTCAAGTGTTAGTTTGAGGCTGAACTGTTTCTGTTTCCTGAAATAGATTCTGTTTTCCCAGATGGTAATTTCGTCTGAAGAATATGAAATCCTGGAAAAGTGGAAAGTGTATGCAAGTTGAACACAGCTTGCGTAATATACCTATTCATGTAGCTTAAACTCTGAAGCGGGGGGAGTCCTGGCAGCAGTTCAGGCCCTTTAATTTTAGGGGTTGCTATTTCTGCTACATGCAGTACATAAAAACATGGTTTCAACTCTTCCCCCAAAAGCTATTTCACTGCTACTTACAGTACTACAAGAACACAATAGGAAGGTATTGCTGAACTTCTGTCTTGTGAAAAAGCTAATTAAAATATTCAGGTATTGGGGGAGTGCTTTAGTTAGGCTCCCAAAAGAAGTTGCAAGTCATGGACAATGTTTTGCCTGCAGGAACCTCAGATTATTTGATTATGCTTTGCATTCAGCATGCTCACTCTCTCAACCAGATGAAACATGTTTATAAACTGCTACTTTCAAAGTACTTCTTGCTTCTGCTCCAGTAGAAATAGAACAACTGAACTAGGTGTTTCTCTAGTACTAAACCTTTGAGAGCCATGAGTATGGGATATCCAATAGCTGTGCCACAATATGTTCAAAATAATCTTTGAAGTTGTGATTTTTCTATTATCAGGTACCCCAGGACACTAAGATGATCATTAAAATTAGGGCCTTATTGGGCTGGAAGCTTTTATGAGTGAAATAAAAATTTAGCTCCATTTTTTGTGTCAAGTCAGTCAACTTTTTAAAGGTATCTTGAATATAGGACGAAGAGATAAAGGCGACAATAATAAGAATGTTCTCTTATTTGGGGAAATTAATATGATATGACTAAGTAGGCTGCTATAGCTTACACTGGCAATTTGGCTAAACTTGATTAATAATAAAACCTGATGTGCTCTGCAAAGTCAATGATTATACTGTCTCAGGTACTAGAATTACAATGTATCACATTGTAGATAGTATGGTAAGAGTGATGCTACACTGGTTCTACAAGGATGAGTGAAGGAAGATAACTTGTTTCTTCTGAAATGTCTTTGTCATGAACTATTTTTTTCATCTTGCTCTTACTGTGGCACCAAAGACAACTGAAAAATGATTGCTGGACTTCAACATAGCAGCTCAGAACACTAGGCTATTGTTAGCCTTGTTCTCTGTTAAACTGCAGGAAAATGTGTACAAGAACTAACTGTTAATAGATTTTGGCATATATTGCCTCTGTGCTAGTCTTCTCAGTGGGAGAGATGGTTACAATCACTGTCCAGAAGCACAGTGAGTAAAGCATCAATGCTTAATGATTTTAATAGTTTTAATCTAAACAAAAAAACAGTCTAGTGAATTTGTCACTTCCACTGCATGTACAATACTTCATGCGTCAGTATCTTGAATCTAGTTAGACACTGGTGTTAAAGTTAATGGAAGCCACTGGTAGTTCATAAATGTGTTTCTCAGTTCTGTGTTATTAAGACTAGATGTTGGCAAGTGTGAGAACATCTTGCCTTTAATACTCTAGAGCACGTGGTGTTCAGGTCTGTGAGACTTAATAGAGCTGCTCAGAGGAGTCTGGTGTTGGTGAAACTGGAATTACAAATAAATAGATCTTATAATGCCCTACTTAGTGGAGCTAGTCTTGTTATAAGGCTTTTATTTTATTTTTACTAATGCATTAGTCAATGTCAAGAAAACGGCTTAAAAAGGGAGGTATGAAGATTGAACATCTGGCACTTTGTTCTGAAAGGTAACTTCAAAACGTAGAATTACCAGATCTAAAATGTGCTACTATACAGTAAGATCTGTGTAGCTTGGACAAACGGTTTACTGTTTTGATGCTTATCCGTGGCAATAATAATACAACATAGTTCTTAAACCGGGCAAAATGGAGAACTTCAGCAATAATGCTGTTGAATATCTTATTCCTCATGAAACTTTGCTTCCAAAAACTGGATTTAGGGAATTTAACTTGGCACAAGTCAATGCGATATTAACTCTGAAAGCTTGACTCAAAGACTGTCTCGTTGAAATATGTAAATACTGCTTTTGTCTTTTTCCAGAGGCAGGCAGTACCACAAGTTCTCTTCAGTAGGTAGTGATGATTGTGTTCGCTCTTCACCTGAGGGAAGGCATTCTCAAGTTCATTTCAGTCAGGCTATCCATTCTTCATGTTCATGACTACATAACTGTTACAGTCTTTGCTTAGAAAGAAAATAGCCTGAAGTTGTAGAGGGTAGAAATTAGCAATGAGCTAATGTTACAGGTCATCCATCTCAAAATAAGAAATTTTCCTTTGCCAAATCAAGTAGAGCTGGCTGAATGTAAAAAGATAACTGGGGTTGTAGTCTAACTTTAGTGGGGTACTGACTGGGATTGGATTACTTTAGCATTGCTTCAGGCAAGCTATGAATATGAATTCTTGCAGGCTAGCTTCTTAAGTGTGTGATGTTTTGGGGATGCCACCACATTAATGTTGTAAATCTGAGAGAGTACCAGCCTGTAATCAAGAGCAGGGAAGCCTGTTTTGACACATTTGAAAATAAAACTCTTGCTGTAGCAGTAAACTGAGAGTGACAACTTCACTCTTGCAACTTAATCAGGGTACATCCACTTAAGTGCCTTGTATATGTAATAACAGCAAAGTGAAGTAAAAGGGAAGTTAATTTCCCAAGTACTCAACATGCATCCGTTTCAATCATGGAAGATAGCGTTTAGTGTTCAGAAGCATTCCTTAGAACTTAGCAGCTCCTAAAGCAATGATCTGGTGAAGCAGTTGTGGGCAAGTTTCAATAAATTCCTGCATGTGTGTTGGGAATAGGTATTCATGTGTGAAATAAGCATGTCAAGATGTTAGTGGTGAGATTGCTTAAACTTTTACAGCACAGAAAGGGTACTTAGCTCTTTAATCACAATGCTTGGCTAATGAGTAAGTTTCTCAACTTCAAATTCCATTTCAGGCTGGAAAATAAACTGTTCTCTCTATCCAGGTTTCTCCTTGCTGTTTATTTAAAAATCACAATAGGAGTCTGGCTTAGCTGGAGTTATGGATGCAGGGTACTCAAATCATGCTGATATTACACAATTTTCAGGGGTTAAGCGTTCTGGAGATGACATAAAATACACTTGAATCTGAATGTGCAAAAGTGCAGTAAAAGTAGTGTGATTGCAATAATATGACAAATAATGGGGCATAAATTACTATAACCTGGTACTGTTAAAGAGTAACTAGTGTAACAAAATCAGCGGGGAAACTAATAATTCATGTTCAACTCCATGTGCAACTTAGTCCATGCATTGTTTGATAAACATGAGCATTCCTAATATTTTTTACGTGGAATTGACAAAGCAGTGACTTGAGTGTTTAAAACCAAAGTCTTTTTGTCTCGAAGCATATTGATGATTAGTCAACTTTGGTTTTAAATGAAAATCATGAGTACTAACAGGATGTCTCTTTTGTTTTCAGGTCTTGGCACAGAATGAATATAATTAGAGAAAACAGAGATCTTGCTTGTTTCTACACGACAAAACATTCATGGAGGGGAAAGTAAGTAGTTTAAAGTTTGGGTTTTTTTCAAGTTTGGTTTTTTTTCTCTGAACTGAATGCATCTTCACTAGAATCAGTTTGGATTTTAAACATTGTGTTTTAGCCTTCCTCTGCACGTGTTCCCACACTTCAGTGCAGCTCTGAAATGGACCACCTGGCTTACTCAGCTTCTGAGTCTCTTGAACTTACTATATAAAGCACTAATTTTAAAGTGGAAATGCTTCTTCTCAGAACAGGTTCTTGGAGGAGTAATGTCTTATGTACTCTAATAGATGAGGGTCACTCGTCCACACATACATTTAACATGTTGTGTAATAGATTAGCTGTTAAACTACTAACTGAGATTATTTGAAGACTTCTGTTACTAGAAATAAACTTCATCCCTAATAGGGGTCTTGGATCTAAAAATGAATTGTCAGTGATGCTTCCATCTGCAAAAGCTAGGGAACTTCTAAAAAACCTATCCATTAAACTATCATAACTGGTATCTGTTATACTGTGTTTGAAGTCAGCTGTTATGCATACCTTTTAAAGCTTCATAGGACTTTCTTTGGTATCCTTACCCATTGTTCCTTCTCACATGCATAGTAGTGCTGTGGAACTGGGATTTTTCCTTGCTACTTAAACATCAACAGAACAAAGAGGGTATGTTGTCTGCACCTCAGGAGCATAAGTACTGCTTTATTTTAATGATTATACTGAGAGGTGACGTATGAATCTTTTTGACCAGTAAGTTGAAACTGGCTTGCTTTTTTTTGGCTGTCTGCTGATAGATACTTAATGAATTCTTCCTATCAAAGATTGGGAATGCTGGGAAGGAAAGGAGGATGGGATTGCAAGGAGCAGCAGCCACAGGTCTTTCTCAGTTGTGCTTTGAAGAACCGTGAGATTGCTTCAGTGTCTAATCAAAGAGCTCCCTGCCTTTTTGTCAGCAAAAATTAAAGCCCTGGGTAGTTCAGAGTCCAGAGTAGACTGAGCAGCTGTCTGAGGGCAAAAATCTTTCCTCTACAAAGACAGATTCTTGATTGACTTGAAATATAGTTTAATATTTAGTTTATGTCATTAGAATCCTAGCCAATACTTGTATAAATTGAGTTTTACCTGAGTTAAGATTAATGCATTGGGATTTGTGTGGGTATGGATGAATAAACTATTTCCTTTAGTAATAATAAGATACTATGTTGGGGTAGACCATTAGAACAGTTTGTCCCTCTTAATCTTTCTGTTGCCCAACAGAAAGTATCTGGTCTCTTCCTCTGAAGTTCCTGTGGCATGTGTGCAAAGTTAGCATGCATATGATTTGAGCCACTTGGTGGAAATTAAATACATAGAACTCTGCTTCTCCTGCCCAGTGCCTTCCATTAAAGCCTGTTCCTACATGATGCAAGCTGTTGAACTTGAGTAATATAATCTTGAACTTTGATGGTAGCGTTCTGATAAACTATGAAGTCTTACAGAACTTCAAACTCAGTCTAAAGTCTAAAACAGAGGCTTAGTTTAAAAACTCAGTGGCACCGTACTTTTCACATAATGAAAGGGAAAGGAGTATTTAGTCAGTAGTTACCTGTTGTTGTGTTGCAGCAGAAGCTTATATGGCTTTTAGTAAGCTAGTATTTGAATATTAAGTCCACTCAGTTCATAGTTATACATTCTCGGTGTAATCTATGGATAACCTAAAAAAAGCAGTAACTTAATGTGTAGTGCTAAATGAGCCTGAATCACTTTGACTATTCATATGATTTGTCACTTTGCTGAATATGGGCTGTGTGCATGGAAGTTAAAGTATTTTCTAGTAGTACAGGTGATGCTCCAGTGTCGATCTGTAGTTCTGTAAAATTAATGAACACTGTTTTTCTCTTGAGTGTGGTAGTATAAAATTAATCTACCAGGTTCATCCTGACTAAAAAGAGTATAACTTCTGACTTCTGTAGTGCTTCAAAGAAACTAGTGAATAGGCAATAGCCTTTTTACTGGGAAGAGGACATTTGCTTCAAATTCTTCTTAACAGCCTGGCATTAGACTGTGCTGCAGAGTAGTTTGAAAGATAATGAATGGTCGAGTCTTCAAGGCCTGAAGGTATAAATACCTTTCTACATATTTAAAGGTGAGGTTCTGGACAAGAGTATGTTTAGGCCATGTGTAAGAACTCACTTCTGAGTCTCCTCTGTTCATGCAACAAGACTTGGGTCTTCTGAATTTGCCTAGGGAGAGAAGATGAAGGAAATGGTAACTTGATAAATCTGCTGTTCTGTCTTTGTTCCTTGTCACATCACGTATTAAGAATGCTGGATAATAAATACGCTTCCTAGATCTTGAAATGCTGGCTTGAGTGTGAGGGGAGAAAAGAAAGGGGCTATAACGTTTGGAAGCTGATTTTTCAATTATGTGTGATCATTGCAGATCCTTACTCTGCCACAAAGCACTGTGAAGCTCTAAAATGTTGAGTAAACAAAACCTTGAAATAATAAAGTGCTTATTACTTGTGATAAGTTTAAGTTCTTTAGAACAGCATACACAAGCCTTATTTGTAAATCAATACAAGACAGAACACCTACCTAAATTGTGCAACAAGAGGAGAGGGATCAGTTGGTTTGCTCAAAAGTGGGTTTTCTTATGATCCAAGAACTGGAACATTCTTTGACAGACTGAATGTAGTGGAATTATTAGCAGCTAGAGTAACTTCAAATGTTCTGCTTCATTACTACGACTTCTCTTGACTTGCATCTTAAATAAGGAAAATTCAACTACGTGGAAAAACAAATAGGTTTTTCAAATAGATTAAGCATCTTTAAGGTGGCAGGCCACTTCAATATTACAGATTTTTCTAAGCATTGAAGAAAATAAGCACTTGCTTTAATTCCTAGATAAACTCCTTTGGGCCAGTAATGGCTTGAACTTGTACCAGTTTGTTTGAATAATAATGGAAAATGGTTGGGAATGAAGTTTGTGAGATTGACTGTGTCGGATACTCTTGGCCTTGCTATTATGAGACCAGGGAGGACAGGTCAAATAACATGAGGGAGCAGCTCTTAATGTGTCTGAAGCCCATGCAAAGCTTGACCTTATACAGAAATGATGGTTTGTGTTGCAGACCTGGCAAGTGAGAGAGAAGAAGGAACTGCAACACAAGAATGCAGAGAAAGAGGGAAGAAAAGACCTGCTGCTTGATGCAGCATCTAGTATGGCATGGATCCAGATTAGTTAGTTGGCCATCTGATTGACTCTATCCTGCTCTTTCCCTAGCAAACCCACAGTTTACCCAGAACTGAAACTTGAATTGCTACACTGAATCAGTTTTAATATGGACAACTACCCACAGTGGTTTTATTTGGTTCAAGTTCAAGAAAGGCATCCATGTTCCAATCCTGTTTCTTTGGTCAGAGAATAGTTACTAGAACTGGCTGTGGTTCAGGTTTGGCTTGACTTTCTGGGCAGGACGTGCTCCCAGATAGAAGTACACTAGAATAAGAAGTTTGTACAAGTAGTAAGGGATTAGTAATAATCTACTGTTTCAAACTCTGGTTAGTTATGTTGCAAAACTTTGATTCAGAAATATGTAAATAGTTTCTATATAAGGAGTTGGTTCAGGATATGCTGTGATGTTTGTCTAGGAAATGAAACCATGGTAGGGCTTCCATTTTGTACTTGATGCATCTAAATTTGTTAGCTTTGGCTCACTGCTGCTTGTTTCTGATATGCCTGAAATGCAAGGAACTACCTTGCTACAGCTGTTCTTTAAGCACTATGGCAGTTAGCATATCTGTGATATTGATGTACAATGACTAGCTGTGTATTGAACTATAGCTTCAGTGATCTGAGTCTTTCTGAGTTTAGTAGTCTTTAGTTTTCCTCAAGGTGAAGAAAATTAGGCTTGGCCATAGTAACACTTTAACTTGTTACGGTATTGTGACCAGGTGTGTAAATTGGATTATTTCATGTTACAACTGTTGTCTAGAGCTGCAGACAGATGCTTTAGAGTATTGCAGGAATATTTTTTTTCCTATCTGTGTAGCCTTTTTAGAATTTATTCTGGTCTAATAGTACCTTCCAGTGCAAGTTCCAAGAGTCTTTGTTCCTGACTTATACATATCTTTTCCTACATTATTGGCTAAGGAACTATATTAAGTAGTATTTAACTTGCATGCCCCCTTTATGGATATGTAGAACAGAGGAGCTTAACATATTGTAAGGGTAAACTGCAAACTAACAGCTTAAAGAAAATTCCATATCCATTTCCTAACACTGACTTGTATATAGCTTCTTAACATAATTTTTGCCGTTCAACAGGGTTTTTCTGTGACTTCTGGAGAAACTAACACTCTTCTGTATTCTAGGTATAAGCGAGTCTTTTCAGTTGGAACTCATGCCATCACCACATACAATCCCAACACGCTAGAAGTTACAAATCAGGTAACTATCATTTTTTAACAGAGCTATTTTGAGTTGATTTCTGACTTATGTTCACTATCCAGAGTGAATAATGACGTTCAGTCTTCAGAAACTATCTAGTCTGACAAGATCTCGGTAAGACCAGAAGGTATGGCAGCTGCTACAAAAGCGCACACAACAGAAAACTGGTGTTGCCTTCACTAACTCTAAAAATATCCAGTAGTTTCTGTACCGTTAGGCAATTTGTCTTTATTGGCCAGTAAGTAGTAGTTTGTGTTTGGGTGTGCTGTTCTGAATGAACTGGGATAAGTTTGATCACTGTAAGGCTGTGTCCCTGAAGGGAGTCAGGACACTTGCTTACTTTGCAGAGTATCAAATAGGAAGCTCAAGGTAAAGCTGTCACGTAGCATGCTAGCTATAGTCTCATTACAGCAACTCAGTTATTATAGGTACTAAGGGTTTTTAAGTGGAGGAGATGTAGCTTTGAAATTACTAACAGTATAACCTAATTACTTTCAATTGTCTAGTGGCCTTATGGAGATATCTGTAGTATTTCTCCTGTTGGAAAAGGACAAGGAACAGAATTTAGTCTCACTTTTCGCAAGGGGAGTGGAAAAAAGTCTGAAACTCTTAAGTTTTCCACAGAGCACAGAACAGAACTCCTTACAGAGGCACTGGTAAGTTTGTTGGTTTGTTTTTTTCCACCGCCCCCCCCCCCCCCAAGCATGCAGTAAGTACTTGGTTATCATTACCATTTGTAGTAGCTTACTATACTTTCTTTCCTTACATAAAAAGTAGGAAAGCAAGTTGTCTTTTGAGCTGTTCTATTAATGTACTTGATCTAGTGTCAGCTGCAGCAACTAGTGCATGTTTCTTAAATAGCAAGTAAAGCTACAAATACTGACTATATTAAACTGTGGTGGAATGGTGAGTCTTCAAGGAGGCTTGGTTCAAGTCCTTTAAAACAGGGTCAGACTTTCTGGATAGATTGGCTGTCATATTTGCATTCATTCATGGTTAACTTTTTTAAAAACAGAGATTCAGGACAGACTTCTCAGAAGGAAAAATCACAGGACGGGTAAGTGTTTGGCTTGTCTGGATCATGTACAGTTTAATGAAATTGATCTAGAGACTTAAACTTCTACTGTGTTCATGTATGTTATGCTTGTGCTATATGCACTACCTAAAATAACTTTTGTAAATTTGGATCTGAAGTCTTGCTTTGAGAAGAGAAAATTAAGAGTTTGTTCAAAAGCAATGGGAACCTTTTCAACAGTAGAGTATTTGAGTTCTCTTCACTTGGCCTGAGCCCCATGGTGGTACACTTAAAGCCTCTGAATGGTACTGCTGAAGTAAAGGGCTTTGCCACATGGAGTTCTTATTTGGAGAGAAGGAAGAAGAAAAACATAAGTTTGATTCATTATTCAATATTTACTGCTTCCAGCATTTTACTTTCTAACTCTAAATAGTTTTCCACATAACGATATTCCCACATCTAGTGTTCAGGATGTTTCCTAGGAGGATTTCTGTAGGTCAGATTAAAGACAAGATTGACATTTATTAAGTCTTGGTACTATAGTAATAAGCAAGGCAAATACAGAGCTGGACTTTGTATTAGGTTTCATGTCTTCTGGTCACAGAAGACAGCACTTAAAGTAACTTAAAGCATTGCATGGAATAAATCTGCAGTGATGAGCATAGTAACACTGCTGGAATATGGGGCTCCCCTTTGTCTTATTATAGTTTAGAACAGACATCTAACTTTTGCTGATTTCAGTAAGTCTGTATTTGTAATGGAATATGACTGGAGGAGGTGAAAAATTTGCACTGTAGTGGTAAGTTTACCTTAATTTAGTCTTGATTAGCTGAATAACAGCACCTGGTGCAATAGCTGTTTCCTTGTCTAACCACAGTGTGTGTAGCCTGTGAGTAGGCCACCTTCTGCAGCAAGAGAAACTTATTCCCTCTTGGGGTGGCTGTTTTGGGTTTGCATTGTTTAAGCTGTGACTTCCTTGTCAGTAGACACTACTTTCATTTGATTCATAGTGTTCTTAACATACATGAGAGCATTAAGGGAAATGATACAATTTTTTCGAACTTTACACCCACACTGTTTACTAGATTAGAAAAGAACTATTGCTGTGTAGTAAAGGAGTCTGTGTGTGTGTAGATGTCTAAAAGTAGCTCTCTCTGCAGAGGTATAACTGCTATAAACATCACTGGAGTGATACGAGGAAACCTGTGATTCTGGAGGTGACTCCTGGAGGCGTTGACCAAATTGATCCTGCAACAAATAAAGTCCTGTGCTCCTATGACTACAGAAACATTGAAGGCTTTGTTGATATTGCTGGCTATCAGGGAGGCTTCTGTATCCTCTATGGAGGATTTAGTAGATTGGTGAGTACTAAACCAAAACATCTTGGTATGGTGCTTAGGATGTTTATAGCTGCATATTTAATAATGAAGCTTCAACATAATTTGAGCATACAAGTATGTGCATGTTTCAGACCCAGCTGTGGAGCCTCAAATCTTGTGGAAAGGTTTTAAAACCTATTTTCCACAGGAAATTATTTAAAACATTTGAGAGCAATGTGTAGGGTTTTTTTTTGTTTATTGCATGTTTAAAAACTACAGAGCATAAAATATCCAGTTATTTGTATTTGGATAGTTGAATAGGAATGCAATGTGGACATGGAGTTGCTTGACATTTCTCAGTTACAGAAGTGACAGGCAGTATTACTAATCTGCCTAACTGATGGAGGGATTCTATTCAGAAATAGATTGATCAGCGGTGATGCTTCCGTTTTAGGCCTGTGATCTGATATTCAGCAGCTTTGCTTGGGAAATACTGCAGTGTAATGTTGGTCTCAATCTTAGAATTTGTGTACTATATTGCAAGCAGCTGAAATGGATCTTTAAGAATTAATTCATGGTTACTAATGTAAATATAGCTACCTCAGTCACTACTAACAAAATAGGATTCTGCTCTGTAGATCAGGGTTTCCACATCTTTTGTACTGTAGCATGCTTTTCTCTGGCATAAAGCTAGCAATATATAATTGATTCTCTAGAGCTTCCCTAACCTTGCCTAGCAAGGCTGGATAGCAGCCCTTACAGATAGCAGCTGAGGCTACCACTGTGGTTCTCTGGCTCCTCAGTCCTGCCAGGCTGTTGCCAAGGGTGAACAGGCAGGTCATGCAGACCTTTAATGGCATGCTAATGTGTAGCAGGGTATCCTTTAGGAATAGCTGCTATAGATTTTTTTTTTTTTTTGAAAGGAAAATGTGAACTTCATAGCGCATCTCTTGAGTAACAAAACCACCTTCTCTTTATGCTATACACTTAGCAAAGGCAAGCCTAGCTGCTGGGAAGATTCTCTACTGTTAGGTATATAGTGGAGGATTACTTATGGAACTGTGATTTCTTGAGCCATGCCATATTTTTCACCTGTCTTTCTTGTGACAACTTGCAGCACCTGTTTGCATCTGAGCAGAGGGAGGAAATTATCAAAAGTGCAATAGAGCATGCTGGCAACTTCATAGGTATCTCTCTGCGGATAAGGAAGGAATCCCTAGAATTTGAGCAATACTTGAATCTTCGCTTTGGAAAATACAGCAACGATGAATCTGTAACATCTTTAGCAGAGTTTGTTGTTCAGAAAATAACACCGAGACACTTGGTAAGGGTATCAAACTGAACTTACTTGGTTCTTCTTAAGTGCTAAGGATTCTGTTTCCTAACGTGCTTTTTGGTTTTTTTTTGTTGTGTTTTTTTTTTTTTTTAAGGAACCTGTGAAAAGAGTACTGGCTCTTACAGAAGCTTGCTTAGTTGAGCGGGATCCAGCTACCTATAACATTGCAACTTTGAAACCTTTAGGCGAGGTAAGAGGCAACTTTTCTCAGTATCACTTTTTCAAATAGAAGCTCTAAAAGATGAAAATAGTAGGAATTTCATCTATACTTAAGATGGCCTCAATTTGTAGAGCAGATAAATAACACTGCTTCATGAATATGATCCTTATATCTTATTTTTAGGTATTTGCAATAGTATGTGACTGTGAAAACCCCCAGCTTTTTACCATTGAATTTATCAAAGGACAAATTCGGAAATACTCTTCAACAGAAAGGTAACTGGAGCTCCTGTGGGTTGTAAATTCAAATGGAAGTTGCCACTATAGTGCTTCTAGTTGCTCAGCTTCCGTAAACTATGACCCTTGGAACTGTTAACTCGAAGCCTTGCTATTCTAGCGGCCTACCATTTACAAATCAATATTTCTTACAGGATCTAAATCTCTCCCCTTTACTTTCATCCCAACTTTAAGCAAATCTGTCCAGAAGTTTTCTGATGAACATGTAAAAGTGTTGGACAGTTAGATGCAGCCTGTTTCTCATAAGGAGTGTTGTTCTGTGTTTTGTACTTGGTTAAGCACTATATCTGAGAGAAGGAAAGAGCACAATTTAAGTGATATAGAAATGTGAAGGCTGTAAACCCTTTGAGCTGTCTGCTTGAAATGGTCTTAGTTGATTCTATTTAAAACAACCAACAGAATAGTCCCTGAGTGCACTTGCAGTTGTAATGCAATCTAATCCTGCTAAGTGAGGTTTTGCAGAAAGCACAGGGATGAATTGGCTCGCAACATGTGTAACTCATTAACAGATAATCTAGAGTTGATCCTTTTAGTGAAAGGCTTCAGCTGGCAATACTGGGTGTAAGACAGCTCTGTTCTTATAGTGAATAAAGGAACACTTGAAAGTTAGTGACTTCTTCCAGTGGTGTAGCTGTTAGCAATACTTGGAATCTCTTACTAACATGGGTGCCTTTCGTTCTGTGCTTGATTTCTCACCCCCCACCATTTTTCTTATAACTTGGTTCTTTGGCATCACTTTTCTGATCTAAATTGTATTCCTATGTCTTTCTCCCAACCCAGAGATTCTCTCCTGGCTAGCTTGTTGGATGGAGTGAGAGCTTCTGGTAATAGAGATGTCTGTGTGAAAATGACTTCCACGCACAAAGGCCAGCGTTGGGGATTACTTAGTATGCCTGTAGATGAAGAAGTAGAGAGCCTTCATCTGAGGTTTTTGGCTGCTCCTCCAAGTAAGCTAATGCTTATTACGTGGTTTTATAGTGCTCTTTAAAGCATCCAGATATTTAGCCAGATACTGTGCACTTAACTTTTGTTATGTCTTCTTCCAGATGGTAACTTTGCAGATGCTGTGTTCAGGTTCAATGCTAACATTTCCTACAGTGGGGTACTACATGCAGTTACACAAGATGTAAGCATAAATCCTCTGCCCATCCTCTTAAGATGTTGTTAATGCATAAAGATATTAATAATTGTTATTTCTTAACCAGGGTCTGTTCTCAGAAAACAAGGAGAAACTCATTAATAATGCCATAACAGCATTGCTCTCGCAAGAGGGAGATATTGCAGCATCTAATGCAGAGCTTGAAAGCCAATTCCAAGCAGTAAGACGACTAGTGGCTTCAAAAGCGGGCTTCCTTGCCTTTACTCAGCTTCCAAAGTAAGTGAGAAGTCTCTTCAAGCTTGGAAGTAGTAGGTGAAAACAGTTCTTGAGCTTTTGATGATGTCTTATCTTTAAAACTGAGAGCTGGAGTTAAGCCTCGCTTCTGAAAAAGACTGGAAGACTCTGTACGTGATTGCTTCCAGTAGTATGAGGCTGTTGTCAGGCTTTAATGTAAACTGAGAATCCCAAATGATCATTAGTATGTAAAGCTGATTCTTCCTTTACTAAATACTCTCTGCCTTGAGTCAAATATGGTTTAATGTTTTTTCCTAGTGGAAAAACTTCTAAAATGCACCTTCATCTGTTCTTGAAGTAGGCAGTTCTTCATTCTTAAAGTATGTTGATGCCATCACTGTCTTCAGTTCAACACAAGATAGAACTTGATGTTAGGGAGTTGTACTCCTACAGTAAGTAGGAGTACTCCTACAGGCTGCTTGGAGTTTGTGTCTTAATTGGATAACATAAGGAAGCAGAAAAACTGCGTGATATTCTTCCAAAAATGAAAAATTCCTTGGAATATTTCTGACTGTGGCCTATCGGGCAACTGAATGATGCGAAGAGTAACATACACACTTAGTCTGAGACCTTTATAAAGTTCTATTTCTCTGTGAGTAGTGTCCTGTATTATCACTATCCTGTAACTATGGAAATACGTCTGTTTTGAACATGCTCTCAGTGTATTGTTAAGTGAAGTTAATATTAATGTTTTCCTACCAAGGAATCTGAAATTTATGTAAATGTCAAGGTACTGGCTTGCCAAATGCACTGGAAGCAGGCCACTTTTGGTCCCTGATTGGACTTTTATCTTAAAACCAAGATTTCTGTTTCCTCTCTAATCTTGGTGGTTTTGCTTTCATTTCGAAAGATTTCGAGAACGATTAGGAGTGAAGGTTGTGAAAGCCCTCAAAAGGAACAATGATGGAGTAACCCATGCCTCTATTGACATGCTTTGTGCTCTTATGTGTGTAAGTATTAAATTGCAGATTCTTTCACTTTGGAATGTGTGAAATTCGGTCTACTGAAAGACATAGAAACAGGGACTGCCCTTCAACTTGCAGTGTGCTCAAACATGAAATAACTTGTGGTACAGTGATTTCCTGCTGAACTTGAACTTGAAGTAGGATGTGCTTTTTATGGGTTCAGAGTGTGGCTTTTGGACTACAGCTGTTAAGAACTGGGGGTTGAAATGTGACTGCTTAGTGAATATTTTTTTTTATAGCCCATGCATGATGACTACGACTTGAGGCAGGAGCAGTTGAACAAAGCTTCTCTTCTTTCTTCAAAGAAGTTTCTAGAAAATCTATTAGAGAAGTTCAATTCCCATGTGGTAAGTCAAATTTTGAAAACAGATAGCTTCTTTAAGTTCCTTTCCTAATTGCTATGGAAACACTTCTGTCATACTTGGATATATCTTTGAATGTATTTGTACCTGCACTTGAAGTGCAGAAAATACAGCTATGTCTGGCACTGAAGCTTGTTCTAAATAGGTTTGGATCTTGACAGGTTAGAATGTAGTTGTCTATACTGCACAACTTGTCATGCAACAAAGGTTTGCATGTTTAATATGGAAACTGGGTGTTCCTTTTTACTAAAAGGATAGTGTAAACTGGTACTTATGGGATTAAAACTAGAAAAAGTAATTTGCAGCACACCAGTATGTGAGGTCATGAGTCTGATACGCTCTAGGAGCCAATACTTTATCAGAGTACTGCCATGCTCAGAGTAATGGCATATTTTAAACTTGTAATTTTTGTTTGCAGACTGTTTCATGGTATGGCAGGGAAGAGCACCTTCAGCATCATGAGTACTGAATAAAACTTACATGAGTACTCTTGGCCAGGGGAGAAACACTGTATCTGTGTTACATACCTGTCTTCCTAATTTCAGGATCATGGGACAGGTGCCCTTGTAATTAGTTCGCTTCTGGACTTCCTGACATTTGCCCTATGTGCTCCATATAGTGAGACTACTGAAGGGCAGCAGTTTGACATGTTGTTGGAAATGGTGGCATCTAATGGAAGAACGCTATTTAAGCTCTTTCAGGTAAGATTTCATGTTTCTTTTAATATTATCACAGGCCTTAGGTAGTCAGTGAACATAAACTTTTTCTCATTCTCCTGAAAGACAAATTTGTCTACTGTTCAGCTGGTTAATGTGCCTAAACCTGTTCTACTTTGAGTTTTTTAGTGATGTATTACTTTACCTTCAGATATCAGATTGAAGTGGTTATTCTATAGTGAATGATATGCCAAATCATTGTAGAATAGACTGCCTAAGACTTGTTTCTAGAAATACTTTAAAATACCAGTTAAATGTTAAGCTAGATTCAGCAGATGCACAGACCTTTCTTTCTTGGAGAATCTGCCACCTCTTGTTTCTCTCTCAGTAAATGAGAGTTAAGAGTCACAAAACAAGAGTAACATCCTCTTCAGTAGTAAATCTGTAAGAATTCTAGGATTTTTAGCTAAAATGTCAGTGCTTTCTTTCTGTAAAAACAGTGTTCTCTTCTGCTTCTTGGTTAGTGTCAGCTTGTGTCAGTTTCCCCAGCATTATTCCAGCTTCTCTGATATATACTGCTGTTCAGTGCCAAGAAGTCCGTCTGATAGTTGCATGAGAAATTCTTGTTTAAAGGTATAGGATAGGAACTCTTCCTGGGGCTAGCTTTTGCAAAACTGAAAGATTAACTTTTGCCCAGAACTGGAGGTAGAATAGCCACGTAGATGAGTTAAGGAAACTAAAACACAGATGATCTAATCCTCAAATTTTGCACTTGGATAATTATTTTGTCAATGTTCTATTTTAGCACCCTTCCATGGCAATTGTGAAAGGAGCAGGTTTGGTAATGAAGGCAATAATAGAGGTGAGACTTTATCAGTGTTACCTGGGATAGCATACTAAATATGTGTTGTCTATTTCGAAGTGCAGTTGCTTGCCAATAGAAGTTTGTTATATTACCTTTTCTTGGGGGGGTGGGAGGAAGGTGAGGAACAAAACACCTGCTTAATTGTGAGTGGTTTAATGTAGCAACTTGCTTTATCTTACACTTGGGGGTTTGGCAGGCATGTGAGTTGGGACATTAGGTAGTGCCTTGCATGTTTTCATACTGCGGTCAAGGTTTGGCTGTTAATGTTGTTTGTAGCTCAGTCACACATCTCAGAGCCACCAGACTTCTGCATGTTAAAGAGGGCCTCTCAAGGATGAGAGGCCATATTTCTTGGGATGCATTGCCAGATGGAACAGGACTGGGATTAGCAGGCAGTAGTGTGCTGGAGCAGACTAGTGATGTCAGCCTCTGTTCTTGCTCTTTTCTGCTTCAACAAAAGAGGATTTGGCTTTGTTAGTTTCCATACCACGTGATGTATGGGCCAAGTCCATACTTCTCAAGGGCTGCTCATGGTTGTTGCAGGGTGACCTTGCTAACTGACTCTCGACACTTCCTGTGTTGAAATTCAGGGCTAAAGTTACTGCCTCATTGTATCACAATGGCTTATACATCTGAAATGCATCTAGTACTTTCTTGGAATGGAAGTGAATGAACACTTGAAATAGAGGTATTAGAAATCTGCAAGTTTCCATTGATATACCTGATAATGCTAGCTAAAAGTTGCTATGCTCTTTATTACCACTTCTGTCATTTGAACTATAATGGGACATGGGCAAGTAAAAATGCAGTGAAAGCTTTTTCTTTATTCATTGCAACCAATGTATCTCAACTGAGTGATAGTCTTATCCATGTGGCTGTCTAAACTGAACAGCACCAGTTATTATTAAATGGTTCCTGTTGACCAAAGTCAAGCAACAAGCAATTACTTGTGGCTGTCATTCTTTGTTTAACCTTAATTTACAGTTGCAATGTGGAAGTGGTACTTGTAAATGTACTACCAACCTCCTGATCTATGATGGGAGACATGCATCTTACCCTATTCAGTTACTGTCCTCATAGATATAACTACCAATTACCTGGTCCATGGCTTTACCACAACTTTGATCAGTTGCTGTTGAGAACTTGCACTTAAAGCCCGTCATACTATAGCTTCTGGGTTTTGGATATTAGTTGACATAATTGATGGTCAAGAAAGCCTTGGAACTGTAGACTAAGATAAAAACAGCTTAACTAAGATTCTTTCTTTAGTAATCATCTTGCCCTGTTTCCAAAGGAAGGAGACAAAGAGATTGCTACCAAAATGCAAGATCTTGCCCTCAGTGAAGGTGCCTTACCTCGTCACTTGCACACTGCTATGTTTACAATAAGCACAGATCAGAGGATGCTTACAAATAGGTATGTCAGTCTCACTTGATATGTTATGTTTAAAAAGTCTTACCTAATGGCCTAGCTAACATTAGAAACATTGGGAGGTCAGGGAAGAAAACTTGCAGTTCTTTAGGAGAATACTTTATCTGGCAGCTGGTGTGTGTTAAGTAGAGCAAGCTTCAGCTGAGACTGCAGCCACTTAATAAACCTTTGATTATTTTTTTTTTTCCAAAATGGGACTTGGGTTGGTTGCTCATTAAAGGCTCAAGTTTTGATTTTTATTATTTTTCTGAAAACATTTAGGAAAAGAAAAGGCAAGTAGAATGTCTGGAATGTGTAAAAAAAAAAAAAAAGTTCAGCTTTATTATACAACTGTATAAATCCTGGTGTGCACACCTCGGACATCTTGCATGCAGTTAGGGTCACCCATCCCATCTGAGAGAGAAGTCTCCTCGTACAGAAATCATTCCATAAATTCAGCAGTCAGTAGAACTTGTGAGCTCTGAGACTGGGCCTTGAGGGCATGCTGAGGAGGATGAGTGATAATTCAATTATTTCCACTGAAATACAAGATTATAGAAGTTTTAACTGCATGATCCTGAAGCACTTAAAGTTGCTAAGCAATGTAGTGACAAGTGGATCTTGTTGCCACTCTGTCATTCAGGAGAGAGCTAGTATGAAACCTTCTGTCATACTAGTTCTGTTCGGAGCTAGTTACGCTTGCATTACTGTAAGCAATGCTTCAGTTCAATGCAGTAGAACCCTAGTGACAAATCTTGGCAGAAAGTGTCAGTTGGCGTAGAAGGCAGGCTCCCCAAAAGTCTTTCCTAGCCAATAACTGGTAGTAAGAGCTTCAAGTAGAGCAGTTAACAGTTCTTGATGGCTTCTAGACTCTAACTGTAACTTAAGATTGACTGGATGAACTTACACTTGGTCATTAGGTGTTTAGTTTCTGCTCTATTGCTCAAGTGTTCTTTTGAGGTCTAGATCAAAAAGCATGTGCTGCTACTGTTCCACTAACTTCACTGGAACTTCTTAAAGGCAACACTTTAAAGCATGCTAAGCATATACTTGAACTGGAACAATATAATGCTTTGTGCTCTTACTTGCTCAAGAGCACGAAGCTCTTGCTCATCTTCATTTCACCAGCATGCTCAGGGTGTCAGTTTAGTGGTTTAAAAATCTGTTTAAAATACTAACTTGCAGTTTGTTAATTTCAATGGCTTTTTCAGGCAGTTAAGTAGACATTTGGTTGGCCTCTGGACAGCTGAGAACAAAACTGCTATGAACTTGTTGAAACGTATTTTGGTGAGTAAAAATGGAATAAGAAGTAGGGAAAGAATAAAATCTGAAAGCCTGTAGTATTAGAAAACTTGGGATACTCTATATAGTAAACACATTCCCTTTCCCCTCCAAGGGGGAAGTCTATCCTGGCATCTGCTGTTTGAAGGATATTGATGGCTAGTACAAAAAGTCTCGGATTCTTAAAGTATTCTGTTACTTCCCTGCCACTTTTAAAAATGGCATATGACAGACAACTTAAAAATAAGCTGTCTGGCTTTCTTTTTTTCCTTATTAAAAGGCCAAAAATGTGGGAGACATAGTAAACAGTCTCTAATGCTTAGTGCCAGTAAGAAATTAAGGCAACAGTTCTAGCTATGCTTTCATGCCTGTCCAACTTTGTTTGCTTATAACATAGCTAAATTTATATATTAGCTGATACTTCCCATGTTCTTTCACCCTTACAGCCTCCTGAAAGGTTCTTGCTTAAGTTACTTCAGTGAAACTAGTTCAAAGAATAGTGTTGTATGGACTTAATAAATCTGGAAAAATACCAACTTTTAAATTCAAAATAGCAGTTCCTTCATTTTTGGCAGAGCAAACTGTCTTGATCTTGGTCACTATCTTCCAGAAGGCTTAGTCAAATGAGACTATCTCATCTCTAATGTCACATGCAATGGTCAGTCCAAATCAGAGGATATGGATGGATTTTAGTGTTACAGTATTCATCCCCCTCCATATTGCAGTAGGATTAACTCTTTTCTTCTTGCAGTCCTTAGCTTCATTAAGTGCTCCTTTAGGAAATGGGATATGGGCAAGAGCTCTGTTGTACTGAAGCTAATTATGTGCCTCTGTTGAATGATTCTGTTGAGGATGGTGGCATTTCACTAATAAAAGCAAAAAGCTACTGTAGCTTTACATACTTGCTTTAGAATAGAATATAAATTCTGTTTTGAAATCTCTAATTTAAAGAAATGATCTTGTTACCTAATGTGGTGGTTTCTGTTCCATTAGCCACATGTGTGTTTACACTTGTTTTAAATGTTCTTAGCCACCAGGTTTGCTGGCATACCTTGACAGTGCTGATCCTGTTCCTGAAAAAGATGCCGATAGGATGCATGTTAGAGATAACTTAAAAATTGCAACTGTAAGTAAATGTAGCTGTCTTACCTCTTCCATTATAGAGATGTACAGTCTTAGTGACTTTTCTAATACAGACACTTGACTGTTGCGTTGACCTGCATCAAACATGTTGATAGACCTGCAACTGCAAATAACTAATACGATTTATTCTGCAGGATCAGTATGGCAAGTTTAATAAAGTGCCGGAGTGGCAGAGGCTAGCTGGAAAAGCTGCAAAGGAAGTTGAAAAATTTGCCAAAGAAAAGGTGGATCTAGTATTGATGCACTGGAGAGACAGAATGGGCATAGCTCAAAAAGAGGTAAAAGTATTTGAAACTTTGTTACAGCAACTTGACTAAGTGTAGAGAGGAACACCTACAACTCCATGAAATCAGAGGGAAGTTTGACAGTAACAGAAGTGTAGGAATGTGACAAACTTCATAGTTCTGCTTCCTTTTAGCAAACTCTCTGCCTCTTGCTGCTCTTCATCTTGGGTTAGAAATGGATTCCAGGGAGAATGTAAAGCAGGCAATTGGATTCCTTCAGCGTATGTATTAAGTTTTAGCTTGTTCTTGCTTTAGCCAACCTTATCAAACTGGACTGCAGCTTATGTGCATTTCTTCCAAGACAATTATACAGGAGAATAGGAAATTCCTTGAAATGTGGCAAAACTAGTTTTTAAACTACATTTGGAAGAAACTATGAATATTCTTTGCATCCAAAATGATGTACTTTACGCTAGTAGCATTTTGGTTATGGAACTTGCTTGAAGAAGCTTCGTATTACTTTGAATATAGGTATCTCAGTGCTTAAATTGCAACATAAGTCTATACGTAAAATCATGATTAAGACTGAATTGATAAGTGACGGTTTTGATCTGATATTATAAGAGGATAGCTCTAACACTGCTTGAGTTCTTACTGTTGGTCTCCTTTTTCCTTTAATTTTATTGTCATGTTCTGTGTGATGAACTCTTTGAATTATGAGGTGTTTCCCTTAACTTTCTTCAGTCTCCTGACTAAGCTTGTTTTTATGCATTCTGGAAATGAAACAAACTATTATATATGCAAGGAAGGATGAAAAGAGCAATGCAATGCCAAGTATTGAAAATGCCTGTCTTTGTACTTGATCTGATGTAATAATAAGCTTTAGTTCAGGAAAACCTTAACTTGGTAAAATCTATCTCAAGTTTGATGTAGACTGTGGTGCAGGATTTTGACAGGTAATATTTCTGGACTAAAGGCAAACTAGGTTCAAAACAAAGTATTAATGGAGAAATGTGGAAAAAGGTGGTGGAAGGGCAAATTGCACTTTAAGCGTCTTGTCTAGATACTGAGTTTAAACAATCATTTTTCTATCTGGATTTCTGAGCTGTTTAATTTCACAGTAAATGTATACAAGTGTAGCTTGGAAAAGGTAGTAGCAAGTTTGGTATTACCACTTTGAATTACTTCAGTGGCTGTAGCTTGTTAAATGTACCTTTTCTTTTTCTTCCAACTTTCCATCACAATCAGGACAGAAACAATATGGTGAGTCTGTATATCTCTGCCACTTGTGTGGATTATCTTGCTCAGGCTTCTGCGTGCATGTGGTACCTCATGTAGAGCATAACATTGATTTTTGTGCTGGATCAAACTAGGGAACCTTTCAGTGGCCAAGTCAGGTTTGTGACTTATTTCTGTGACTTGCTCCAGTTATTTCCTTTCAAGAGCAAAGCATTCTTGTGGGTTTCCCCCTCCATCAGCTTTGGAGCTGATGAGTGCTTATGGTGATGGGAACTAAGCTTTTCTCAGGGATAACTTGTTTCTAAATGAATGACTTGTTAAACAGCTGAAAGTTTCTCTGGTGTGATTTAACTTGGTGTAAATAACACTTGTGAAAGTCTGTTGCTACTACTTACTAGAAAAGGAGACCTTATTAATGAGGCTTAACTTAGTGTGGCTTTTGAGGGTGTAAAAAAAAAACCCCCATCTTTTTATTTTTAAAAGGGAAAAACGGGGAGTATCTGTTTATACTAACTTCTTAAATTTGGCGCTTTTGCAGAACATTATTCAAAAGCCAGTGATATTAAGGAAGCGACGCCAAAGAATAAAAATAGAAGCAAACTGGGATCTCTTCTATTACAGGTAAAATACTAACATTAGTATGGTGATGGTGGTCTCAGATACAGATTATTACCTGGCTGGATATTTTTGTTAATATCTTATGAGTTGCTGTGGCTTGATTCCAATTTCTGCCTGCCTTGAAACAGTGCAAGTGCTTTGTAACAGGAACTTGTGAAAAATGAAATGCTAAAGTATACTTAAGGATTTAGCTTGTGTTTAAGAAAGGGGAGAATTTGGAAAGCTTCTCAAATGTTATCAAACTACATCCTTTTTTCCCTTGAATCAAAAAGAAGAGCAAGTAACAAACTGCGGGTGCAGATCTGCATGATGTTGAAGGCTAAGCAAAGTAGCACTGAAAATCATTGTAGTGTGTTGGTGCATCAACCTGTAAGCTACTCAAGATGTTTTAACTTGAGTTTGAATAAAAATGAGCTTAAGGCAGGCAAAGAGAAGACACATGGATACTGGATTTCAAATAGAGCCACAGGTCCTAAGTGCAGCTTGCTTACCTGTGAGTTCTTACAACTGTCAAAGTTTACAAGGGAGGGGCCTCCATCTGAAAAAAGATATTAACACCCCCAGCCAAAGTAAGGTGATATGTTAAATGGACTAATAAAGCTTGACTGTTCAACAAACCATGAAAGCAAGCTTGGGGAAATTCCATAAACCTAACTGTTTGATTCAGTGTGTAATGTTTCTAAAGGTCAAATACAGTCTGTTCTGCACAAGTGTTGCATGAAAGGAAGATTCGTATGCTCCTAAACTTTGAGTATTAAAGTGCTGCTCTCAGCCAGTTTCTGGATCCAAAGGCTGTTTTGTAACTGCCACTGAAGAATGTCCACTGACTGTCTTGTGACACTTGAGACATCAACTTCTATTTTCCTGCATGAACTACTTTTTTCATTTTGTTTGTTTGTTTAAAACATACATTTGGTATGTGCATGTCTGCTGCCCTGCGTTATTGTTCACTTGTAGTCCTTGCTGGCAGATACAATGAATAGCTTGCACTTCTCCTGGTGATAAACTATATGCAGATAACCAATTGAGCCAAAAGGGATGACAACGGGCATGCTTTAGTCTAGGCTGACCTCCATGACTATGAAAACACCATACAAGTTAACAACCATAATTACTGTAATAAACTAGAGATCACTACTCAGTGCCTTGTAATTAAGGCCCACTAATGCTAATCTTCTCTAGCTTGCCAGCTGAGTCTTGTCTGCCTTTCAGATAATGTTTTGAGGGGTTTAAACTATGTAACTTCTTTTTTTAGATTTCTTCAGGATCATGCTAGATCAAACTTGATTTGGAACTTCAAAACACGGGAAGAACTGAGAGATACTCTTGAGTCTGAGATGAGAGCATTTAATATTGACAGAGAACTTGGTAGTGCTAATGTTATCTCATGGAACCATCAGGAGTTTGAGGTAAATGACCTACTGTAGGAGAAATTGCATATGTAAAATATGTCTACTTAAAATGTCATTTGTCTCTAACTACATGAGGGACTCTTGCAGTCAGGGATTGTTAACACAAGCTAGAATTCTTTTGGGGTTATGGAATAAACTGCTGAGGCTTGAGCGTGTGAACAGGTCCTATTGTCCAGTGTCACTCTGCAAAACTGAAACCTTTTCAGCCTGGCAAATGACACTGCAGAGGTGAAACATTGGTCAGAACCCTTGACGTGCTCTTGCATTAAGAGGAAAAGAGAAGAGTTGGTGTTACATTGTTGTCAAGATAAGTCATACTTGCTCTTGAATGAGCTCCATCAGACTTGTTTTGGGTAGTTTCACAAGTCACTTCTTCCTGATTGCAAGTTCCTTGTCTTTATTTCCATCACGTCTCAGTGATCCTAGGGCTGTTAAACACTGGATTGCCAAACCATGAATAGGTTATGTGGCTAAAACCATGCTGCTCTCTAAATTATAGATCGAGGATACTATTTTCACATTCTAGGAACAGCAGTACCTAAAGTCAAAATAGCCCTTCAGGCTTCTGCAAAGCAATTGGTATGGTCCTAATTGGCTTTCCCAAAACAACTTGCAAGATGTTTTCAAGTAATGTGCTAATAAACACTTTCTGTACTCTACTCTTATCTCCAGTATTGTTATGGTTTCACACAGTTTTAATTACCATGTAATGCTAAAGCAAAGCAAGGCTACACTTGAATTCAACTGTATGATATTCTTAAATATTCCCAATGCCATCCTTGTCACAGTACAGCTTTCTAGTTGAAATTTGAGCAGAGGACTACTAGTGAAACAAGAGTAAACTGCTGCTTTTGAGGAATTCAGTTGACTACTCTGGCAAATTGGAAAGAATTGCAAGACATCAGGCTGTGCTTTAGGAGAAAGAACTATGTATGCAACTTATCCCTATCACACAGCTACAGATTACTTCTTACCTTGATGCAGTAAATAGCTAAGTTTGGGTTTGGATTGGTATTTTTTGCACTGGCATTTAGCTTTCAAAGCTTCCTTCAGGTATGGGTCAGGCACAGGACTTCTAGGTGCCACAGTATCTGCTATCCCCACTCTATCTCTGTGCTTTACAGGTGTTAACTGGGGCAGAATCAAAAGTACAGATTTGAAACTTAGTAATACAGGCTTCCCACCCACACTTTGCACTCCTATGTGGCTTATGCTACTGGAATGTATCCCTAGCATTCTTGTAGCTACAGCCCGGGATAGTCTGGGACTGGCTTGAGGGGGCTTCTGTAACATGATCTTTGAACAGCTGCTGTCTCAGAGATTCACTTTTAAGTATTTTAAATGAGTACTTTATCAGGCTATGCTGTAAGCATTTGAACTAACTACGTAGCAGTGACAAAGGCTTCTCTGTCAGCTGTGGAACCTGTCACTTTGCCAAGGGGGATGGTGGCTTGAGGTTGCTCTGGAAGTGTACTAGTTAATGGAACATCTTTGTATCTTGTGCTGTGGTCAAATCTGGAGATGACTTTATGTGGTCTTGTGACAGTGGCCTGCAAACTATAGATAAAAAAAAAAACAAACCACTGCGGAGAGCGGCTTTTGTGGTATGTTAGAGGTACCTCTAAATGAGGTGCTTCCCAAATGCTTAAAACCACTGAGCATTGAGGCATATGGTTGAATTTAATGTAGTTGCTCTGAAGTTAATGGTGGCTCTCATCGTGCAATTTCACTTCAACTTCTTAGTGTGTATACTGATGCCTCTAGGCTTTTATTACCCAGCAAAACAGTAAGTATAACTAGTAATTAAGTTGTGCTTGTGTTTCACACTTGTCGTAACATTGAGTGAAATACCTTGTAATAGAATAACTACTTATTAAAGCTTGAGTCACTGAATACATCATGTATTATCCAAGTTTAGTTAATAAAACCAGCTTATACTAGAAGCAAGTTACTTAAAGGCTGGAAGCCGGGATTTCAGTAAGATGAGAAACTTCATTTGTTCTGGGGGGGCAACAATAGCTTATGGCATATATTTTGTAGCTGTGTGTTTCTTTAACAGCAAACTCGCAGATTTCAATATTCCTCAGACTGTAGGAGGGGTTGCTAATGTTGTTGAGTTTATGGATGCAAGCAAATACAGTAATGTTATGCAAGCAAAGACTTAATAAAGGAGAAACAATATTTATTGTTAAGTAACTTGTTCTGTGTTACAGGTAAAATATGAGTGCCTTTCTGAAGAAATAAAAATAGGGGATTATTATCTAAGATTGCTACTGGAAGAAGATGAAACTGAAGAGAGTGGAGCAATCAAAAAATCGTGAGACACTATTAAAATCCTATCTCATTCCCAAGGTCTCCATTTGTTTTCTTCACTAAAATCTCATCTCTTTTCAGATACGAATTCTTCAATGAACTCTACCATCGCTTCTTGCTTACTCCAAAAGTGAATATGAAATGCTTATGTCTGCAAGCATTGGCCATTGTTTATGGAAGATGTCATGAAGAAATAGGACCGTTTTCTGACACGAAGTACATTGTTGGGATGTTAGAAAGGGTAAGAATTATTTAAAATTACTTGATATAGTAGTTAACATACAGCTAGTCCAACATATGTTCAGATCCTTCACGTTGCTGTGAAACCCAAGTTTTGGTTTTACAGAACATGAAGCTGCAGCATAAATACTTTTTTCCATGCTGTCACCAAGTGTTCCTAGTATCTCCCCTTGATTCAGTTGAAGTTTCCCTAAAAAAACCCTGATCATAAAGGTATTTCAAACTAGTCTCTTTATATCTGCATTTTGTTGGCCTTAGCAGGTTTTCAGGCTGTACAGAAATAGTGTGAAGTGACTTGGTGTGATATTAATTTTGTGCTTGCTTTTGAAAAACGCCCAAGCATGAAGCTTTTTAAGAGAACCTTGTTCCATGTCACACTATTTCAAAATATTGACTTTAAGAGTAGTAGCAACAGCCCCAGACCTAATGATAATGATACCTAATGGTAGCCTTAGATGGGCATGTGTGATGGCTTAGATTTTTAGATGGATTAGTGGTAACCACTTTGTCTATTAAGCCTCTGTTAAGTTATGTCTGACAACTGATACAGCTTGCAAAAATACATTTCCATGCAGTCTGAAGAAGAGGTTCTTTGCTATCATCAGTGTGGGTTTTAGATCTGACTGAACCAATGCAGTCTCTTGTTATTTTGCCCTGAGTCTTGATAGTCTCACCAGAGGTGTAACATCAAAGACCCATTCTGTCTGCTGGCTGAAAGCATTCTCTTTTTCCCTTGTATTTGTGTTAACCAGCTCACTGGGGAATCCAAACACTGTCCCTTTAGAACAATGGATTTAGCAGAAAAGTGGGTTTGAGTGTCAGACCCACAGCAACAAAGGGGATGGAGGACAAGGCCTTTCCTCCTCAGTGGCAGAAAGCTACAGTGATTAGCTGTGCATGAAACTGGACACTTAATAGTCAGTAAATGGGTCTTAATGGGTCTTTGCAGGTGCAACTGTATTAACTTTCAAAGGTAACTTTTAATATGTGCTATCAAATACTAATTTGTTCTCTCCTGCTGCAATAGTGCACTGATAAGCTTGAGCGGGACAGATTGATACTGTTTCTCAACAAGCTGATCCTTAATAAGGTAAGGTGGATATGTACCCTTAACAGTAGTTTATTGGTCTTTCAGCTGTATAAAATGGTCTGAACTAGTCTTTCAGGGTTAACTTGAGCAAAAATTCAGGTCTTGGGAAAGTCTTAAAACATTTCATACAGCTTTCTGGGATGTGGCAGCTGCTATTTACTGGTGGAAAAGCTGAAGGAAATATATAGATATTGTGATGTTTGTACCATTCTAGTCACTTTAGAGAATGATTTGACTTTTCTCATGGCACTTCTTACTTGAATAAAACTGTTCAGTACTTGTAACAACTCTTATCTAGAAAATGCTTGTGTTAACTCAGTTCATCCATTAACAGAAAAATGTGAAGGACCTGATGGATTCAAATGGCATTAGAATCCTTGTAGATCTGCTTACTCTGGCACATCTTCACACAAGCAGAGCTACAGTCCCTCTGCAGGTATGTGGCCTTTGTTTCTTACTAGTCATACATTGCTTTGCTAAAAGGACAATTCCTAAATAAAAAAGAAAGAGAAAAAAAAAAAACCCAAACACAATGTCCTCTTCACATTTCCTGTAGAAATGTGATATTTGCACTGAAGCTAAAGCTATTCTTATAAACATCAACTTCTAGAGCAATGTGATTGAGGCGGCACCTGATATGAAGAGGGAGAGCGAGAAAGAATGGTACTTTGGCAATGCTGACAAAGAAAGGAGTGGTCCTTACAGCTTTCAAGAGGTACCTGTTGGCTTCAAACTCTCAAACTTGACAAATTGTTTCCATCCTGGTGACTGGGTGTGTTTCAAACAGTGAGAGGGGAAAACTGTGAACAATGCTAAACTTTATTCTCAAAGTAACTCTTTAAATAAGGATTAAAGCTAGATAAGAGACTTGATGTGCCAAGAACCACAGCCTTTTTGGTAGGGCTGCCTACCCCTCCATGCCCCAGTTATGCTGCAATTAACCCATCAATTTTTACTTCATGTTTCCTGACGGAGTTATAAATATGTTGGAATTTCATGCGACTGTAGTAGTTTGCCATACAGCAGTTAAAAGCTTGTCTTGAGTGTGAATGTTTAGGAGCAAAGGTAGCTCTGAATGCTGAATCAACGAAATTCATTTCTAATCTTGCAATAGATGCAGGAACTGTGGAACAGTGGAAAGCTGACTTCAAAAACACGTTGCTGGGCTCAAGGTATGGATGGTTGGCGACCATTACAGGTCATCCCTCAGCTGAAGTGGTGCTTGCTTGCCAGTGGCCAGCCTGTGTTGAATGAGACTGACCTTGCCACACTTGTACTCAACATGCTCATCACAATGTGTGGATACTTTCCCAGCAGGTAAACACTAATTTTCAGCAGAAGTGGTTAACTTTCTCTGGCAGATGCATAAATTCATAAATTCTATCGTAAATCTTTTCTTAGAAACCAAGTAGTACATTAATGAACTGCATTAAAGAGCCTTTTACATAGTAGTAATTAATTCTGCGGGCAAATAGAGAGTTTGTAAATGAGACAATACTAATAATAGAGAGTTTGTAAATGAGACAATACTAATAATAGAGAGTTTGTAAATGAGACAATACTAATAATAGAGAGTTTGTAAATGAGACAATACTAATATTGTGAAAGGGACTGCAAGAATGAATGCACAAGCTACGTGCGTTTCTAATGCGCAGCAGTGTAGTCTTACTCTTGCAGGCAGGCTCTTGTTTAAGTTAAAAACAAAGCTGCTTTAATGCATGATATTAAGCCACACATATCAAGTCTAACAACAAACTTTGAAGTTAAAAAAAAATAACACTGAATATTATGATCTCAGTAGCCTGATACTTAAGGGTTAATAAAGTTGTTCATTTTTGAAAGAGAAGGCATATGCGTGCTTACTGCTGTGCCACTTTTTTTTTTTAGGGATCAAGACAATGCTATTGTAAGACCTCTGCCTAGAGTGAAAAGGCTGTTGTCAGATAGTACCTGCCTTCCTCATATCACTCAGGTAAGCAACTCTTCAAAAATGTACCTAAATGAGTAAAAGTCTGACTTACTCTACCATCTTCCCCATGTGAATGCCTTAAGTGGGACAAACACATCAAATGACGTCTGTAACATCCTGCAGATCTCTGGGCAAGCAGTTGTTTATTTCACTGGGTGTTACAAATGTCATGTTGTTTCAGCCAATATCTCATTAATAAATATTTCCATCCTTGGAGATACTGAAAAGCCATCTGGACATGGTCCTTGGCAACCAGCTCTAGGTGACCCTGCTTTTGAGCAGGGGGCTTCAACAAGATGATCTCCAGAGGTCCCTTTCAATTTTAAACATTCTGTGATTTGAACTTGTTATTTTTGGGCTGAAGTATTCTTTAACTGAAATTCTTGTGAGTTTAAAGGCTTGTCCCAGTACTGAATTAGTTAAAACTTCAATTTTGTCTAGATAACTTGCACTACTCAAGCAGCTAATGTAAATGCTTGTTTTTGATTTCAGCTATTACTGACTTTTGATCCTATCCTTGTGGAAAAAGTCGCTATATTGCTGTTTCATGTCATGCAAGATAACCCTCAGTTACCTCGTTTTTATCTGAGTGGAGTTTTCTTCTTTATCATGATGTACACGGGTTCCAATGTACTTCCTATTGCAAGGTGAGGAAAAAGAATAGCTAAAAATCTCTCTTGACCAGTCATGCTCAGAAGGACTGGTGCTCTAAATGCTCCAGGGAGTGTGGCTTGCTAGAACCAACATGAGATTGCAAGCAAACACCCTCTAGAAGAATTGCCTCCACGTGGTCTAGTTAGTCACTAAAGTGAATGGCTTATGACTCTGCCAGGGAGGGAACGAGAGCATGTCTAATCATATAGTTCTAACAGTTCAATTAGGCATGGCTTATTGCAGAAGAACAAATAGTTACAGGCACTGAAGAGTAGTAATATAGGCTACTGATATGCTAATGTAGTTTTTGATAGTAAACAGCTATCAAAAGTGGTGGAAAAATCTAATAGCCTGTTTTAGTATTGAAGCGTAAAACAGTTAAATCAGTCTGTACTGCCTGACCCAGATGTGCTGCATGTGCAGGTGGCTATTGAAGTTCATTCCAGTGCTCTTCCTCTAAATTCAATAGTTCATAAAAAGCTATTGTACAATCCCAGTTAAGTCTCTTCTATAGCAAAATGCATTGGGAAATGATTGGGAATGACTCTACTGTAACAGGACTGTCAGCAGCTAGTGTAAGATCATCTTGTTTCATCCCTGCAATGGTGATCTAATGTTGGAGGAAGAGGTTTGTAGGGAAAGGTTGCCTGTGCCTCAATGAGCTTCATTGGGTTTGGTTTTGGGTTTTTTTGTGTGTGGAGAAAACAAGCTTTCAGGAACAAGACTTTCAAACTGAAATGATGAACATAAGGCAACATTTATAACATGGGGGTGCTTAACTTAGTGGAGTTCCCAAGGATTTGATGGACTTTGTAGAGATTTATTCGACTGTTGCTGTTACTCTTTTATCTCAAAGTAAATGTATGACACTTGCTAGCTGGACTATGCTGGTCTGCTTATCTTTCAAGGGTGCCTTAAGTATCAAATAAACAGAAAATAACTGCTGTTTCTCTTCTAGGTTTTTGAAATACACACATACAAAACAAGCTTTCAAATCTGAAGAAGTGAGTAGATTGTGAAAGTAACTACCTCTGTTTCCAAATAGTTTTGCAGACCACCTGTAGTTGTTTCAACAATACTTGCTGCTTGTTCTTTTTCTAAGCTCTCAAGAGTTAGAATTTAAGAAATTTAAGGAAAAAGGGGGAGGGTTTTTTAGATCTCAAGTTGGTTAGCAAGACTGAAATCAGATTACGTTTGAGATGACAATGTGATCTCTTCTGCAGACAAAAGGTCAAGATATAGTTCAAAGAAGCATACTTGGACATATTCTTCCTGAAGCAATGGTGTGTTATTTAGAAAACTATGAACCAGAAAAATTTTCTGAGATATTCCTTGGAGAATTTGACACTCCCGAAGCAATTTGGAGCAATGAAATGAGGTAACTGTTTTCTGCCAGAGGGACAAATAAATCTGAACTACATCTCATGCTGAAGAGGTCGTCTTTGACATTTGTAAGGAATGCTGAAAATACCTGGATTCCATGGTTTCATTACTTCCCTCTGTTTGCTTTCTGCAAGGGCAATGTCCTACATTACCCTCTGCTTCTATCAAAAATAACAGGGGTGGAGTGGGGAGTGGAATTGGCAGCAAGAAGGGGAATATTTCCCTGAACATCTGACAGCATGCTTTACATCTGCCTTTTATTGTACTTGATTAAGTTCCTTTCATAAGTGGAGACTTCACTATTTATGTGGACTGCTTTACTTACTGTACTAATTTATTACCAGCACCTGCCTAGGGGAGAGACCTCTAATATTATAATACATTTTTAGGGTCTCCCAAAAAGTAAAGCATTGTTGAGGGAGGGCAAAATGTCAGTTTACATTGTTTTTAATAAACTAATTTTCATGTCGTTGAAATAGCTTTATAACAGAATAGGACTGAATCCTAGTCTGAATCCCCTCTGAAATGTGGGAAACTCCTAAGGAAAATCTTTTCAGAAGAAATCATTGAATACATTGGTACAGTCACTGAGGATTGAGGACTGCTTGGCAAGCATTAAACCAAACTTTGTAACTTTTAGGCGTCTTATGATAGAGAAGATTGCTGCTCATCTTGCTGACTTCACCCCTCGTCTTCAAAGCAATACAAGAGCACTCTACCAATACTGTCCTATCCCAGTTATCAACTATCCACAACTAGAAAATGAGCTGTTCTGTAATATTTATTACCTCAAGCATCTTTGTGATACACTCAGATTTCCAGACTGGCCAATTAAAGATCCAGTAAGTAAGAAGCATTTTGGGATTCATTTAGTTCTTGATCTTTCAGAGCCTTAAAAGTGGGATTTGTAGCAAAAACTAAGGAAATCAAATGCTAGGTTTGTTGCAAGTAACTGATCGAGCCTAATTTTCAGTTCATAAGCAAATATGTTAAACACTTCTCTATCTTGAAGCAGAACAGTCTTCATGCTATATAGCAGCCACGTGTTAAGTATATCCTCCTTGTGGTGACTACTAAAAAAGCAAATTAAAGCATCCAAGAAACTTCAGCTAGTGTTTCAATGAATCTCAAGTGATTGGGGGGGACAAAGAATCATGACTTTTGGATTCTTATTTGTCCACGCTGGACAAGAAACTGAGCTAACTTGGTATAAGAACATTAACTGAATTGGTGAGATTTTTTTGGTACAAGTCTATGGTCTAGATCTGTCTAAGCAGCTTTACTTATTCATGCGGCTTTGTTGCAGTTTTTGTAGTATCGAGATGTGAACTGCATATCCTTTAAGTGATTCTTCCTCTTCTAATGTGACTCTTACATAGACATTTCAATCTTAAGGAAAAGGATTAGGTCTTTGAACTTAGGGTGATGGGTGATAAGAATTCATTAATAAAGCAGCACTTTATTAAAAAAGATGATGTATACTGGTGTCAGCATTAATGAAACACTAATAAATTGTAATTATTTAGGTTAAACTGTTGAAAGATACACTAGAAGCTTGGAAGAAGGAGGTAGAAAAGAAGCCACCTACCATGTCAATAGATGATGCATATGAAGTCCTTAACCTTCCCAAAGGGCAAGGCCAGTAAGTTGTTTTCAGTATTGAAAGTTGTATAACTACATTTACATAAACTCCGTACACTGAACAAACTGAAATTTCTTATCTCAGTACTTGCAGCCAGTTAGTGGTACCAGTTCAGTTATGTCTAGCTCCTACTTCTTTCACGGTGGAAGATTGCTTTATCTAAAAAGAAACAAAGCTTGAAAATCCAACTCCGGTGCTTGAGAGAATAATTTTGAAGTGTTCAGATAAACTGGAACTGGGGAAAAAATTCTTTGAGCTCTGCTTCAAAGCATTCATCAGGCTGTTTTACAGGACAAGCATTAGACTCAACCATAGTGACCAAAGAATATGGCAGAACTTGAATATGTTCAAAATGGAACTTGGCTTCTCTAATCATCCTTCTTCCCCCTGCCAAGTATTGTCCTTTCTCTTGGTGGTAATATCCTTGGGATATTTTACCTCCTATATTGCTACTGGTTTCTGACTTCAGGCCTCTAGAAGAGAAGTGACAGCACTTTGTATTTATCCTTCAAGAATAGTGCAGTTACTACAAATCATGAGCTACTAACTTTTACCACTTATAGCTCATTTAGACTCTTCATTTGAAGATTCAGGGACTTTGGGCACCTTCTGGTTAGTATATTCAGTACAAGACATACTAAAATATGTTCTATTTCTAAAATTTCTTTCTATTCTGTGGCCACATGATTACCCCCATTCAGTGTCAGCTGATGAAGCAGATTTTCAAATTGAAGTATGAGAGCTTTGTAGTTCTCACTTAATTGCAGTTACTATTAGTACTGTTGTCAGAATATAGGCTTGTTTTTCTGTTTTTGGGTTGTGGTTTTTTTTTTTTTAAATGTACTCAATGTAATGGGACTTGTTTTCTCATAGGCATGATGAAGGCAAGATCAGGAAAGCTTATTTCAGGCTGGCGCAAAAATATCACCCAGACAAGAATCCAGAAGGCAGGGTATGTATAACACAAAGTTATGGTGTTAATAAAGTGGGGACAAATTCAGCTCTTATATGTATTAAGAATTCTGAAATGCCCACTTAAATTTTCTTTCTTCCTTTTAAAAACTATGCCCTAGATGAATACCAGAATACAGATTAATACTAGAGATGAGTAATTTAACTGATGTCAATCAAGGAATATTAGGATTTCTACAGTAAACTGATGTAATCAGGTCAGACTCACATCTCAAAGCATCTAGTTTAAAGAGTTACACAGGACCTGAATAAGCCAATTGCTCCCTTTCAAAGACAGACTGCATCTTCTGCCCATTCTTACAGTCAATTAAACTGTACTTACTACTTTAGTCATAGTGGAATTGACTTAGTTTTAGTCTCTTGCCTATGGCAGAGTTTAGGAGACAAAAGAAAAACTGATCTGTGAATCAGTGTTCTTAAGGTTATTTGGTGTGTTTTCTGAAGTGTAATAAGGCAACAAAACTAGTGTTGTGGCTAATAACCTGGAACGCTTTATTTTACCTGCATCTAAACTGATGCTGCAGACTTGTAATTTAGGGGGTTCTCAGCAACTCTTAAGACTATTCCTCTATTTGCAGGATATGTTTGAAAAAGTTAATAAAGCGTATGAGTTTCTATGCACAAAGTCTGCCAAGGTGACAGATGGACCAGATCCAGAAAACATAATTTTGATCTTGAAAACTCAAAGCATCCTCTTCAACAGGCATAAGGAAGGTAAGCATGCTGTCTCAGAAGAATGTTTTGTTCATTTCTTTAGTGGCTATTGCAGTCAGTTTTAATCTCTGTTCTTGAGTCTGTTCTGTTGATCTGGTTTCTGGCTTGCCACAGCATTATGTAGCTATTTGTAAAGGGCTTCAAAATAGGACTTTTTCTTCCATGAAATAAATTCATCTGCAGTAAAACTTAATTCAAAAAAGCATGAATAGCTTTTTGAAATACTCTTCACCAATACTAATCAGTTTGAATCTTCCTCCATATATGACTTAGACTTACAATTCTGTCTATGTAGGAAAGTCCTCACTAGTACTCGGTCACCCAGATGACAGATTCTGGGTATAAATGAGATTGTCTGTCTGGTTTTTTAATAGCTACATGAGTGTAATCTTGTGGAAATTCTGACTAGTGTTAGAGTCCTCTGAGTGTACTGCAACGCTAGCTCTTTCACAGCCCAGCTGGGAAAGAGGCATAGCTAGAGTACCCTAACCCTTGGCTCTAGCTACAGTCCCTGGTTGGCAGCTGCTGCCATGTCCAAGTCTTGCAGAGTCAACAGTGTTTTGCTATGTAAGTGTTACATTATAATGGTAAACTAAGAACCTCATATGCAATCATAGTTCTGTCAGTTGTGTGGAGGCAGTGACAACATTAGTGTAGACTTACATAGGTTGGCTCACAATCAGCTCCATACTGCAAGATGAAATTATTCTTCAGTGCTGCTGAACCCTGAAGGAATGAAAAAATAATTATTTAGAACACGATTGCCACATCAAACTGGAAAAGGTCCTTATAGGCTTATTGTTAGACAATCCTGGTCTAAGACAGATGAAGCTATACTTGTGTTTCTCTGGAGACAGACAAGCATCATTTGGAAGGCTCTGAGCTTGGGGGCTTGCTGAGCTGGAGATAAGTCTTTTTAATCTTAAATGAGTTCTTTCCATGAAGTTCTGTCAACTTCTAGCATGAGCAGTCTTAACGTGAGAAGGAGTCAGATTGTGTGGACTGCTCAGTCTTGCTCCAGTTTTCCCACGTGTTGGCTTTCTTTGACTCCTAGTCCTTATATATCTGATATATCTTCCACTGATAATTATGCGGTGGTTTAAATTGCTTAGACTCTGCATATATGTAAACTTTGACTTTTTTCTCTTTCAGAGTTGAAACCTTACAAGTATGCGGGCTATCCTATGCTGATAAAGACTATTACCATTGAAACATCAGATGACCTCTTGTTTTCCAAAGAATCTCCTCTGTTGCCCGCTGCTACAGAACTTGCTTTCCATACTGTCAACTGTTCAGCATTAAATGCTGAAGAATTGAGAAGAGAAAATGGAATTGAGGTAAATGGAAAGAAATGTATTGAAATTATTTTTTTTTGTCTCACTTTTCCACAGCTAAAAATCCTAGATCCTCAATGCATAGGACATCAGATGCAACTGAGAGTCACTTTTGGTCTTATTGAGGCACTTGTCCGTTCTTACTGCTCTCTTCTGGATGCAGTAGGAGCAGCCTGTTGCAGAGTATGCCCCCTTTCTGGACCTAGGCTTGTCTGTTGAACTGTGGATAAGCAAACTACATATGATGTTGCTATACTTCTTTACAAAACTCTAAAGAGCTGCATTCTGTATGTGAAAGAACAGATAACCACAAACAAGTCACTTGAGCGGAAGGGCTTTTCATTGTGTATATTAGCTCAGCTGTGAGAATGCTATCAACTCTAAAGCACCAAATGCTAGTACCAGCACTTGCAAGGAATTTTGCCCCTACAAACCGTTTGAGCAAGTGGCAGATTTTGTCAGATGTTTCCCTTCAGCCACAAAACATTAGCTGATAAAACCCATTTTTAATTTCTGCCAGCCTTTGTCAGTTTTTGTTGTGACTGAACTTATGCAACATCCAATTCTCACAGGTATTGCAAGAAGCATTTAATCGTTGTGTAGCAGTCTTGACTCGTTCTAGTAAGCCAGATGATATGTCTGTACAGGTAAGTTGCAGCAACTTTAACTGATTGTATCAGCTTCTCAGAAGACTATACATACATATAAAATATATATATAAAATATCATAATAAATATAAGTCTGTATATATAAGATATTGATATAGTAGTATATATATTAAAAAATAGGATTGTAAACATGTGTTTCCCCTCCACTTGAACCAATAAAGTATTGCTTTTTTGTAGGTATGTGGATATGTTAGTAAGTGTTACAGTGTAGCAGCTCAGTTTGAGGAATGCAGAGAGAAGATTACAGAAATGCCTAACATCATTAAGGACCTCTGTAGACTACTGTATTATGGCAAGGTAAGAGCTCCTTTCCTTTGCCTAAATGGGTATTTAAGTGTTAAATGTTTAGGGGAACGTTCTGTTTTTGAGAGAGAGCACAATTGCAGAGACGGATCAAACCCTTCTGTAAGATCCCAGCTAATCATTATGGGATACAGAACTCTACTGCCTTGTTCTCAACACTTATATTTGAATCCATGTAGTGCACTGAAAATGCAATCACTATAAAGATTCGGCTATTTTTGCCTTTTAACTGACTTACTGGTTTACTGTACTAAATCAGCAGATAAAAGTACTAGAGCTACATCTTGTGTAAGCAGATAGACTCCTAAATCAGCATAAACTCTGGGAACAGTATTCAAGAACTTCTGTTGCCATTCAGCTCTTTAGAACTTATCTCATGTTATATAAATGCTGAATTTTGTCTGAATTAAGAAAGGAAAGCTTGTCTCGAACTTTTCATATGGGGTATGTGAAAACAGAAGACTATAAAACCAGATTATAGTAATTGACTGTAGGTGCTTGTCTGTTCTTTAGTCCCTGCAGAACACATGTATTGCCATAAAAAGCTCACCTCGGCATCTCTGCCACCTTCTTGAATTGTTTTTTTTTTTTTCCACCAGTTCATCAATGCTCCTTTCTAATCATACGAAATAACTATTCAAGTACTCTTCCCTTGAAGGATGCTGACTAATTAGCCATGTTCTCGGCCACCAGATGTTTCAACTGCAGATGTTCTATCTACTTCAGTTTTCATCTTTGTGCTGCTTAGATAGTACTCTAGAATTAGCAAGTTTTGGCTCTAAGCCTTTGTTTGGTAAGGAAGCCAGTTGGCTTTCTTTGGTCACAAGTACTAAGGCAAACTTTTTTTCCTTCCTCAGAACATACCACGAGTAGCTTCTTTGGGAGTGGAGTGTGTTAGCTCCTTTGCCTTAGATTATTGGCTACAAACGCACTTGTTCCAAGCTGGAGTTCTCTGGTACTTACTGGGTTACCTCTTTAACTATGACTATACACTAGAAGAGAGTGGTATTCAGAAGAGTGAAGATTCGAATCACCAGGTAATGTTAACAAGGTGCATGGTTTCAGACACCAACGACTGTTGCTTGCCATCTCTTATTAACAAAATAAGTGTATTCAAATACTAGTTAGAATCATTGAATTGCATGAACAATAATGTTAACAGAGCAGTTTGGGAAGGGGATTTTTGTGTAGTAGTGTAAATACTGTTGTTTGGGTTTTTTCTTTTTTTTTAAAGCATACCTCATGTTTTGAGTTCAAATGTTAAAGCTGCCAAAACCTGTATTTTGTAATAGACTTAATGCAAGAGATTTTTATCTACAGTGAACAGTAAAAAAGTAAATTTGTGCTATCAGAAGAAAAAGTCCTTTTTTCGTGAGGCTCAACTGAAGGGGCTGATACCATGAACTTACCTGAAATGTCTGCTTTAGGACCATATTGTCCCTTTGCCCCACAGCTATGTAAGAGGCTTCACACTTCCATTTCCTTAAACAGTGACCCACTAAGTATGGCATTTCTTTCTCAGCTGCTGGATGAGATGAGCTTTGAACAGTCTATTGTAGTTATTAACTCTTGTATCACTGTCATAAAAGGTTTATTATGCTGATACTTGACAGTGCTGGCAGGAACTGTTGTCTGGTCAGAAGCTATTACACTGAATAACTTCTGTAGTTTTCAGCTTATCTTGATGCCCCAGTTTTTCCTACTTATCAGTGTTCATGTCTAACTGCATTTATTAAGCCCACAACACAGTGATCACATTGTGCTCTTCTGCAGCACCTAGTGTTTTACTAGACATCAGTGCATAATTAGTGATGCAGATAAATAGAGAATACCAGTTCTGTTCATTCTGGTGCAAAAGTGTTGAACAACTCTTTCTAGCTATTCTAATATTTCTTCACTAAGCTCTAGCTTTTTTATAACTGTCTTTGTATTTTTCAGGAGGTAGCAAATAGCCTTGCTAAGCTCAGTCTCCTGGCGTTGAGTCGTCTCGGAGGGTATCTCTCTGAAGAACAGGCTACACCTGAAAACCCAACAATCAGGAAAAGCTTGGCTGGAATGTTGACACCCTATATTGCAAGGAAACTTGCTGTGGTCAGCCCTACTGAGGTAAGCATCTGTTGGCCAAAACTTTCTCTATTGATTTATGGAAGGAGTACCTGGTCACTTCTAAAACACTGAACTCTTAGATCAACCTGATACAGAGAACAGCAGTACGATTTTTTTTTTTCTTTGCAATTGGAGTAACTGCAAGGCAAAGAAACTGTTTCAGCCTCAAACACTATGGACAGGAACAGTACCCTATAGAATAATATTTGCAAAACAAATATGGGAGCAAAGAAGTTGAGGTAATTGTTGAAGGCTTAAGGATATCATGATAATGGAGAGCAAAGTCTAAACTACTCTCTTTAATGGGGCCAAGGAAGTAATCTACAAAGAGATGCTGCAGATAGTTGCTGCTCACTGTCAAAAATGGGAGAATCTGAAGTGTGGCTCGAAGCAGAGTAAAGAAAAATTAAAATACAGGTTGTACTGTACCAAATAACTTATATATACTGTTTTTCCAGTATATGGAAAACTTGACACTTTAAACCTGCTTATGAAATTAGTCTGGTTGTTAATGAGATTGGATTAACTTATGTCATGAAACACACTGATTACTGTGCAAAATGATCCAGAACTATGTTGTAACCATGCACATCATATAAATTCCTCATTTCTTAGACTCTGAAGATGCTTAACAGTAACACAGAGAACCCCTACTTGATCTGGAACAATGGGACAAGAGCCGAATTACTTGAGTTTTTGGAATCTCAACAAGAAAGCATGATTAAGAGAGTAAGATACTCTTTACTTTAAATCCCACTACTATTTTTCTTAAACTATTTCATGTTTTGGTACAGCTGCTTGTGATATGGTGTTATAGTTAATGCAAGCATCCATTGTTGTCTACTCCTAAGTCAGTTTCTTCATTCAGTAGTCTTAAAACAAAAAACCTAAACAAGCAAACTCTTATTTCTTGTAAAGTTTCAATCTGTCTTGAGTTCACACTTTTGCTAAAGCTTTAAGTTTTCTGTTCAAGTATTGTCTATTTCATTACTGGGTTATAGCTTTACACTTTCTACGAAATTAGTTTCTGTCTGAGCTTGTGCTGCTTATCTCTGCTTAAAGGGGGATTGTGACAAGAGCTATGGATCTGACTTTGTCTTCAGTGACCATGCAAAGGAACTTATTGTGGGAGAGATTTTTGTTAGAGTCTACAATGAGGTCCCTACCTTCCAACTAGAGGTGAGATGTAGCTAAAACCTTCCTGTTGAAACTAGTATTTGGAATGTTACTTCTTTATCTATCTTTTAATACAAACAGAATGGAGAACATATGGAATCTTACAGAAATTACCTTCAACGTGATCAGCATGTTATGGGATATCTCTCTATTGGAGTAGAATAAATTAAAAAGAACAATGAGTTTGTCATAAGACATGCTGCTTTGGATAGCTTAATGCCTTTTTGTCTGCAGTGCAAGCTTGTAGAGACTTGGGTTGGTTCAGTATTTCCAGGAGGTGGTGATTCTGCCTAGTGGCTTTGCTGTCCGCCTATATATGTGGACAAACAAATACCTTAAGAATGCTGTTGAAGTAGTGGCAGCTTTCTAAGGGTATGTTTAGATATAAATAGGGTTAATGTGCTCCAGATGTTACAGTGATCAGAGTAGAAAAGTGTTTCCTGTCTGCCTGTCTGGAAGAAAGGGATATATGAAATGTAGGAAAAGTTATTTGGATACACTTTCTTCTAGTGTGAATACTGTTGCATCACACAGTTAAAAATGCTCTCATCTCTAATTTAAAGCTTCCTAAAGCATTTGCTGCAAGCCTCTTGGATTACATAGGCTCACAAGCACAGTACCTTCATACGCTAATGGCAATAACACAGACTGGGAAAGTAGAGTCCAATCAACATGGAGATCGGTTACGGAGAGTTGAAATGGCCCTGGAGGCTCTGAGAAACGTGATAAAACACAACCCAGGTAGGCTTAAAAATGAACTTCCCTGATAGGCTTTCTTGTGGACAACCTTAAAATATGCGGACCTCTGTAGTCTTTTATCTTCCAGTGAGAAGGATGCGTGTTTTGCTGGCTAACAGACTTTAGCATTGTTGATAAGCCATATAGGCTTGCTTTTTCTCCCCCCCCCCATTATTAGTAGATGTATTAAAGTTGTATGTGAAATCCAGGCATTATCTATTTTTTTTTTTCTCTGAAACATTGGGTTTGAACTCTAACTCTAGCCTGCTGTTGCCAGGAAGACTTAAACCTCTTGGATGAAACTTTTTGTAATCGTTCAAAACATTTTAGCTGATTTTTAAACTTCCTTGCATCAAAAGAGCAGAAAAGAACCCCCTTGAGCTGAGTACTGCATATTACTAAACACCTAAAAACATGTCAGGGCCTTACTAAAGCAGGAGGAGAAGATACTCTTGAGAGCGAGTAGCTAATACCAGCAAAGATTTATGAGCAGATATCGATGTACAGACTGGAAAAGCCTGAGACATGATTAGGATGTTTTCCTCCCGTATTATATGTTACTTCTAAAAGCAATATCATGGCTTCTCGTAATAGGTAGTTAGGTTGTTCTCAGACTGGATTATCTGTATTTGGCAATTATAATCCTGAGGGCAGATAGCAATGCTACTCTGAGCTGGGAGAATCAGAAAGGGCAAGTGTATTTGAAGACAAGAAGTACTGATAACCAATGATAAATAAAATAACTGAACTTGCTTGGTTGTCTTGTACGAATGCAAGTAACTATGTTGTCCAAGAACTAGCTCAGCTACCTGCCTTAGAGGGAGTAAGTATCCTCTCCTTCTGAAATATTGTTGACCTGAGACTTTGTGGAAGCTAGATTAATAGACAGGACTTCATAATTTTCTAATTCTGTAGCAGGTGCTGTCCTGTAGAAGCTGTTATAACTACTGTGGCAGACTCTATACAGACATGTGGTCTTTAACACCTCTTTTTATAGTGAAATGTGGGCTTGGGATGGCCTTCAGTGAATGCTTTGGCTAACACGAAGACAATGATTTATTTGGTCTCTTGCAGGTTCTGAGTGTGAATGCATAGGTCACTTTAAGTTGATATTCTCCCTTCTGCGTGTTCATGGAGCTGGCCAGGTGCAGCAGTTGGCCCTGGAGGTAAAAAAAACCCAAACCAACCAACCGACCAAAAAACCCTAAACCCCCCTGTGTGGATGCTCCACATAATCAGCATAAACAAACCTGATTGTGTAACTGTTAGAGTAGCACCTAAAAAGTATCAAGATTGGGGTTCCAAGGTGTCAGTTCTTCCTTGGAGGAACAAGTGATAGCTTCTTGTCTGTCTTTGCTTCCTCCTTCCCTGAGGTGACAAGACAATTTGGTGGCAGGAGTAAACGTTGTAAATATTTGGCCAGTGAGGTGACTGACTTCATCATACACTGCATTTTCTGGACACTGTCTTAACAGCTGGAATATAATCAAGTGTTGTTTCTGATCTTTTACAGGTAGTGAACATAGTAACAAGTAACCAAGAATGTGTTAACAACATTGCTGAGGCAATGGTTCTTGCTAACTTACTGGCACTCCTGCATTCCTTACCTTCAAGTATGTACCATATAATTCTTAGTCTTGCCAGGCAAAGGGTTTCCAACTCAGACATTCATTAGAATGAAGCTGGCTGAACTTAGTACTGAGTTTTAAGTTAAAACACCATTTCAGTGGGGATGATTAAAAAAAAAAGTTCTATGTAACCTGTTTGTTGTCTTAAGTGTGTGAGCTGAAACATATGAATTGCAGGTATTTGAATTGTGTTTGAATAGCATAGTATGTCATAGACTAACTCTTTTAGGGAATTTAGGTAGTTAACATCTAATTAAGAAGTTATGCCTTACTAGAATGTATGATTGATTTGACATTCCTTAACTAACGGAGTTTAGCCAGAAATCCCTAAGCTTGCAATTGTCATAAGCTTTATTCAGTTTTGATACAGCTTTCTGTTAAGATCAGTTTGGTTCATCTTTGATTAGTTAATAGTCTATATGGCACAAAGTTCTTAATACTTTTTATTTTGACAGGTCGACAACTCGTCCTTGAAACTTTGTATGCTTTGACATCTAGCACAAAAATAATTAAAGAGGCCATGGCAAAAGGTACAGTACTACATTGAAAGCAAATGTTTTTGCAACACTGGACTTAAAGTAAATACAGTGGCCTAATCTTACTCTTCTCTTTAGAATAATCAGTGTGGAATTGGTGAATTCATACTACTTGTGACCAGAAAAAAATTTGAATGTTTTCCTATCTCTCTGTACAGGTGCTTTAATCTACTTACTAGACATGTTTTGCAACTCAACTCATCCACAGGTCCGAGCCCAAACAGCAGAGCTCTTTGCCAAAATGACTGCAGATAAGCTGGTGGGTCCAAAGGTAAGAATCTTAACAGCTCTTGTTGGAACACTTATCTTGATGTTACCAGCCTCTCTCTGAAGATGGAACAAAAAAACCTTCTGTGACCGGAACATTCTTGTGAAGAGCAATCTGGCTTTTTCAAAGTAGTTAACTCTTAATCTGTGAGCAGACTTCTAGAGGCAGTTGTATTTATTGTAACTGCTATAAGCAGTTTGATTTCCATTTGTAATGGCTTTAACATTAGATACCTAGATTTCAGACCTGTCATTGGCTATTGCTATTTAAAATGATAGCACTGTTTTATTTTGTGGTGTTAGGTTCTAGCAACTGGCATTATAGCACTACAAATAACTGGACTTCCTGGAGTTCTCTATTTTTCTGTCAGTTTGACTTATGGTATACTAAATGTCAATTCTGTTCATCCTTTCTAGGTTAGAATTACACTAATGAAATTTTTACCTGGAGTCTTCATGGATGCCATGAGGGACAACCCTGAAGCTGCTGTTCATATCTTTGAGGGAACTCATGAAAATCCTGAGTTAATTTGGAATGACAACTCCAGGGAGAAAGTATCAACAACAGTTCGAGAAATGATGCTTGAGTATGTGGAGACCTACTGACTAAGTATTTTCTTAATTGAGACACTCTTTTAGTGGCAGTAAACCAGAAGAAGTTGCTATAGAAGTTGCTATAGAAGAAGTGTCAGACAGAGCTCTGCCTGTAAAAAGTAGAATCCTTGCAAGCCAGACTTCAGTGGAAAGAAACTTGTCCACTGTTTGTATATTTCACCTGTAACTCAGTGACGGAAGTGCGGTTTGTGCACAATCCAGGTATTTGCTCACTGCTATGAGATTTGGGAGGGGGTTACAACAAGGAGAAAGCAGGGTTTAGAAACGAGCTACTTCACGATGATGGAGGGAGACTGAGGTGTCAAGTAGGGAAGATGACTGCTTCTTTTACTGCTTGTTAAAACTTGCTTTCTTTTTAAAGGCACTTTAAACTTCAGAGGGACAACCCTGACACTAACTGGAAGGTAAAAGTATGCTGTTTCTGCTTTGGGTGTGTCCAGGGCGACTTTAAGCCAGCTGATAGTGTATGCATGTATGTAACTCTCTGACAGGCTTTCCTCTTAAAGTACCAACAGGAGTTCACTGCTGTGCTAACATAACTTTTAATATTGAACTGATGCTTTCATTACTTTTTGTACCTTGAAATCAGACACTTTATTGGCAGTGGTCTTGCCAGTAATACTCTGAATTTTCTGATAGTTCAGGTCATTCTAAAACTTATCAAAAGTCAGCAACAAAGGAGAATGCTGGCTTGCTGGAAAAAGTCCTGCCACTCATTACATAGCTATAGTAAACTTGGTCTTGGTAAATGTTCAGGGATGTTAGTAAGCCACTGAGTCTCAAAAAATTATTGTCCTGAGCCATTCTATCCCATCAGGTCAATCGGTGAGATGTTTCAGTCTGTAGTATTTCCCAGTATCTGTGAAAGGCCAGGCATGACTTCCTTCCAACAGTGGTCTAGTTCAACATTAAAAACTTCTAGACACTTGCAGGATGGCTATTTTGACGCAGGCGTAAACTGGAAACTTCCCTAGGTTAATGGTGAGAAACCTTCCCCTGAAGTGTGCAAGAAGAAAAGGAAAGGGCTGTTTTATCAGCCTTGTTGTTGGTGCTTCTCTTGAACTAGTGTTTACCACTAGTGTAGTTGTAGACTCAGCAACTTGTGTTCTTTGAAAGAGAAGTCCACTGTAGTAGTACTGCCTGCACTGTTCTTCCTACTCTCATTTCTTTCTTCATGTTTCTTCAGGATGAAGTGTTTGTTGATCTTGCACAGCTCTGTTTTGGAGAATACAGTTAGTTCAGTGACCCTTACCACTTAGAGTCATGATGTTCGAGAAGCAATTACAGCTCTCACAAATACACTTGCCAATAACTCCTTCTACTTTACAATTCAACAGCTGCCTGAAGACTTTGCTGTGGTGTATGGTGAGGCAGAAGGTGAACTTTCAGTGGGGGGAGTCTTCCTAAGGATTTTTATTGCCCAGCCGGCCTGGGTTTTACGGAAACCAAGAGAATTTCTCATTGCACTGTTGGAAAAGTTTACTGAGCTGCTGGAGAAAAATAACCCCCATGTAAGATGATTTTTCTGACTCTGCTCTTTGAATTTGTTTATCAGTCTTAAGCTACTAGTCTCTTAGTATCTGATTAACTTCTATTCTCACACTTTCTTCCCAATGTGATTTTTTTTTTTTTTGTCTGCTTTCTGACTCTCTCTGTAAAAGCATGTAGATATGTTTAGGCAACTTCTGAACATGAGTCAGTGCTTTTAAAGTCCCTGGAGCCACAGAACTAGCTTCAGTAAGTCTTAGAGGCTTATTTTGTGGCAGAGATGAGGCTTAACAAATTAAGTGCCTCTTAATTATTCCTTGACTGACCAAGCTAAGAAAATGGCAGTTGTTCTACGCTGCCTAAAAATTTTCAGCTCTTGACACTTCTAGTGTCCTTCTGCAACAGTAACTTCCCACTCTGGTGTAAATTACATGACTTACACAAGGCTGCCACCTAACAGTGTAACACAGTAGAACTAATGTGTTACAGTTTGAATGAGAACAGTGTTCAAGTCAGTAACTTAATGACATTACTAATAACTGAATTTTAAACAGTGTTCAGACAGATTCTGGGTTAGACTTGCAGAGAGGCAATTAACTTGCACATTTAATAAAACAGACATCTTTGTAATAAAGATGTGATAGCAGTTTGTACAGGCATGCAGAATCCAGCAAGCGTGGCAAGTGCTGCTGCACAGACTGCAGAACCTGTTAAGGCATTCAGGTGGCCAGCCTAAACATCCGTGCTATCGTGCTTCCACCGAGCAAGTTAGCTCATGTGCTGCTGTGCATGCAGAGGCTGCAGCCAGACACTGGCTTCTCTAGATACTGGAAACAGAGCTTAGAAACTTCTGTGTGATCTGTGTTCATGAAACTAGTGAATGTCTGCCACTGTTGGAGCTGATCACGTTCTTCTAAACTTCTTGTTTTAACAATTTCAAAGCAAAGTGACACGATAAAAGCATTAAGGAAAAAAAAAACCTATAATGCAGAGCAAGTGAGAAATGTTACTATTATGGCGATACATAAGGCTTTACTGAGTTGTATTTTCTGTTGGTTTTTGGTTTTCTGCAGGGGGAAACTTTAGAAACCATTACCACAGCAACTGTGTGCCTCTTCAGTGCCCAGCCTCAGCTAGCTGATCAAGTTCCTCCGCTTGGTCATCTTCACAAGATAATCCAAGCTATGAATCACAAGAACAACGCCATTCCTAAATGTGCCATTCGTGTCATGCACATATTGTCTGACAATGAGGTACTGAATCATTTAAGTGCTCAAGGGGAGAAAAAAGCGTAACTGGAGTTATTTATGTTGCTTAGTAGCGTTCCTAAAAGGGCATTATTCTGACTATAAATACTGTGTACCAGATGATGAGCAGGGACTTACAGATAATTAACGGGGAATTGATAGGTTAAAGACACTGAGAAATTTATGGTCTTGGCTGACGATATCTGCCATAACGGTCAAGGTTAGCATAAAATAAAGTACTCTGGATGTTTCTGTCTCTCTGTAGCTTTGTGTTCGAGCAATGGCATCACTAGAGACCGTTAGCCCTCTCATGAATGGAATGAAAAAGAGATCGGATATAATTGGTGTAGCCTGTGAAGCACTTAATCGAATGTTTCAGAAGGAACAAAATGACTTAGTAGCCCAAGTAAGTAGTATATTCTCAGTCTGTAAAAATGTGATATTTTTATATTTGGCTATCTAATCTGCTCATAAGAACAGAGGTACCATTCAACTTCAGTGTCCAGGAGGCTTCCCAGAAGCCATCTAACTAGTGTGCTTTTCACGTTGGAGAAGTCAGCAGTCAGTCCTTTATCCAAAATGCAGACCTGTTCGAGGATGCTACCCGAGCACTGAAGCTTAATGCATAGGATAGTGTTGGCTTGTGTCCGCTGAGAAAGCGTAACGTAGGAATGCCAGCTAATTCAACTGAGTTTACACCTAGACAGGGCAGAACTGCTGGGCAGTGTCTTTGCTGTCTCTTGTATTTATATGGGTCAGGAAAAATTGACTAGCTAAACATACTTGGTAATAGTTGTTGGTTCTTTTGGTTCACACTAATGCTAGTAATGTAAAACATCTCTGTGGAACTTCCTAGTCCCTGTTAAGACAACTCATTTGGGTATGTTTGCAGGCTTTGAAAGCAGATTTGGTCCCTTACCTTCTAAAGCTGCTTGAAGGTATTGGTCTTGAGAACTTGGAAAGCCCTTCTGCAACAAAAGCTCAGATTGTTAAAACTCTGAAATCCATGTCTCGCAGCCTGCAGTACGGAGAACAGGTAGGTACTGACAAGTCCTTAACTGGGCTTTGTACACTTGGAAGATCAAACTCTGAACATTCTTTGTTTAATCTCATGGCTGTTATGTGCATCACTCCACCCAAAACGTTGACATTGTGTAACTACAAAATCATTATGGGTTGGAACGTCTCCCTCTCTTTCTTGTGGAGAAGTCCTTGGTTCAATGCATGTGAAGAGCACTAATGAAAAAGACAAATCCGAAGTGCAGAAATGTTCTATAAGCTCATAGGCTTCTACTGCCAGCTCTTCAGACCTTCTGTTACAAATGTAAATGCTTTTTTGCTTCCTGGATAAATACTGTTGTAGGCAACTGTAGTGGTATTATGGATGTATAGTCAAGTTGGTAAAATTTGCCCTAGTAACTGTGCTGGTTCTTGGTGCCTTTTTCTTACCCTTGTGTTGAAAACTTTCTCAAAGGGAGGGAAACTGGGGATAGGTCTTTCCTCCAAGTTGGCCCGATCTTGCTATAGTACAGGAAAAGTCCTGTTCTGCCTCAGCTCTAGGTGCATGGCAAGTGGCTGCTTGCAGGGTTGCTTTTCCTTGTCACCTAACTGGGGAATGAGGGAGAAAGTCAAGCTGCTAAATGACTTTTCTTTATGAGCCTTCTGCATTATGTGTTCAGCTGCACTATTCAAACGGAGAAGCAAGTTGCAACAGGCTCCTTGGAAAGGTGTGATTCTGTATCACAGCCTAAACTATTGGCATGCTACTTGGTAATCCCTTCAGCATGGTTTGGTTCTAGAAAATGAGTTTGTTCCTCTAGAACGTTACAAATGTCACTTTCTCACTGTGTTAATCTCTTCCAATACTATAGGTAAATGAAATCCTGTCTCGTTCTTCTGTGTGGAGTGCCTTCAAGGATCAGAAACATGACTTGTTCATTTCTGAGACACAAACAGCAGGATACCTCACAGGTTAGCAGCCCTTTCCTGTTTATGTTCTGAATCATACTGAGCTGTTACTTAACTGTCAGACTTGACTCTGGAGATAGTGTTTATCCTCAGGATCTAGTGCCATCGTGTGGCCTGAACATTCAATGCTGTAAAAATACAGTAAGTTTTTAAAACACTTATCAAAAGCCGAACTTTTATTTTTTGTGGTTGAGAATGTATTTTTCTGGATAGTCTTTGTTGTACCTACTTCTAAAATATCAGAGCAATGGAATCTGGGCACTGGCAAGTCTTGCAAGTACCCTGTAGTGATAAAGCAGAGATGTAATCAGAACTAATGAATGACAGTAACTTTCCGTGCTTTCTCAGATCAGTCTACTGATCTACTGGGGGAGGAGGAGTAAACTTTGTTCAAAATCACTTAGACTTTGTCTGTATTAATTATCATGTGAATTACGCTGCTTTAGCGTTAGGCACGTAGTTGTAGTATTGGAGCAGTTTGAATGCTAGCAGCTCGGAGCGTGGGGCCGTGTTCCAGTCAGACTCGGTGCACTGGCAGGGCCCCCCTCTGGTGGGAACGGCCTCCTGCCTGTACTTGGAGCTTGGGGCTTATACTTGAACACACCTGCGGTGCCCCCCGGGGTGAGTCCCCTGCTGCTGCCACCAAGGCTGAAACGGCACCCCAGGGGCACCCCCTCAGTCCCACTAGCAGTGTAGAAGAGCATTCGAGCTGTGTGTGCTGCGTGCGGTGCGCACACAAAGGATAGCAACTGACGTGAGCTTCCTTGCTGGTAATGGCAGGGTGTGGACATAATCCTAGAACAGTTACATCATAGCAAATCAAATTCTGGTTCTTCCTTCACTGGCGTGCAGCGCTTGATAGACACATCTTTAATGACTACATTCTGCTGTATCACAGTCTAAAACTTCTCTCTCACAGATTACTTGCTATATCCGAAAATTTTATGTAATGACATTGTAGCAAGCTTTGTCTAAAGCAACACATGATGCAAACTTCTGACTCCTCAAAGCCATCAGCTGAACAATCATTTGGTCTTAAAAGTTTTTAGCCTCCCAGGTAAGGTTTTAAAGCCCATTGTGACAGGTCAACAGGAGCATTTCCATGTGCCACATGGAACTTTCTGATCTAACCCAATCTGGAAATCTTGGTAAAGCTTTTGAGCGTAACTGAATTAATGAGGTATAAATCAGATGGCCATATAGACAGGGAAGTTTCTCTTGTAAGATAGTAATGTGTATTTTGAGAAAATAAAGCAAGAGCCTTTCAAGTCAGGAATTAGACATTTTAGAAGCAGATGCTTAATATTTTGAGAGTAGGTATATTGCAACACTTGATGCATTTTTCCACACAGGAGAAATTCAGTGCTTTAGCTCTGAACGAGGAGTTTTCTGTTTATTGCACCATTTAATGCTACTTTGACAAAAAGCACTCGAACACTTGATTCGATTGGTACTGAATTTCCTTGGTATTTCATAAATAGTATAAATTAGAAATATGAAGTAAATGCTGGCTGATTACTGGCTAAGAACTGACACTATACCTGACGTTGTCAGGCTTGAGACTGGGGGCAACATAGCTATCCAATTGCCTTAAGGCCCGTGCTGCATTTAAATTGCCTAATGTTTAAGTGCTTGCAAACGTAGAATGAAGATGCTGTACAAATGTAAGGTGTAGATGGAAACCAAACTACAAGCTTTATTTGTAACCTGCCTTATCTTGTATTCTGCCTTATGTCTTGCTTCAAATTGCTTTGCTATTTGCACTTCCCTTGAAACTTCCCTTGCTTGTTTCTCTTCCCCCAGGTGTCTCTTCTCCTTCCCTTCTAACTGGCAGCAGTCCCCTTCACCTGAGAAGTGGGCTTTAGATCTGCTCTGCCAGGCAGCTTGCTAACTTCTGTGTAGCTCTCTAAAGCAGGTAGATACCATCTTGCAAAACGCACGCTGCACTTGCTGCATTCCGAGTAACAGATGCATGTCACAGAACTGTAACAAATGCGTGGTCCCAAACTGCAAAATACCGATAAACTTGCCTTCTTCAAGCAGCAGGAAACTAACCGCTGCGGTGGCTGGTACTTGCTGGTACTACAGATGAGCTATACTTCTGAAGTGTGTTAGGAATCCTTCATAATGGAAAAGTTTGAGGGAGAAGAGAACTAGTGGAATTTTTGCACTGGGACATGTGAAAAAGCGGGTCTGGGTCTTGGCAGATGCCACCGATGGGCTGGCAAAGGGAAGTCCCCTTCTGAAGCCAGGCAGCTGTTTTTACCAAAGGCACTGCTTGCTTTGCTGCCTTGCTCGCAGTAGTAGCATAGGACTGTTTGCAAGGAGACAAACCATGCTCTGATGTTTTGGCTCCAGGCTGTAGTGTGAGAAGGGAGGGTGGGGCATGAGGGATAGCAAATGTAGGGGAACTCGGTGAGGATGACTTAAGGGGAGGAAAGGACCCAACAGAACTTACCATGCTGAAGATCAGCAGCGTAGGCTGAAGGTCTAATACCAAGTGGATCACTCTATTGGTGCAGGAACACGTTGAGGGTTGGCAGTTTTCTACAGTCATTAATCTGATAAGAGTTGTTGTTGAAACACCTCATGCTGCAACATCAGCTTTTATTGCATTTGTTGAAAGTTTCTATAGGACTAAATTTTAAACTCCAAGCTTTGAAGGAGAGGGGCATTGTCTGTAGTGCAAAACTGACCGCCCCTATAGTAATCGACATAGATAACTCCTTACCGTTAATAAATCTAGCTCAGATACAGAGCTTGCATATCCCAAGAATGTCATTCCTTTTTCTAACTGAAGGCACAAAGGGCTGCCTGGACAAGCATAAGGCAGTTCTGCTTGTTCACGGGGCCGCGCATTGAGTTTCCTTTAAATACGTGGCTGGGAAAACCTTTGTGACGCTGAAAGCACAAACGTGGAGCCCAGCAGTGGAATGTGTGCCTGAACTCACTTCACTTCTGCAGCAGGCCCTTTCCGTAGCAAAGGAAGGCCGCCCCCTCTTCACTGCCGTTTCCGTGGTGGAAGGCGAGATGGATAATGCTGGTGGCTGGGGTTCTCTGTTTGGCACAGCAGAATAACAAATGCTGAGCAAGTCCAAGAATGGTCTCCACAAGCTACTCAGTGGACTAAGATGCCTTAATTCCTAGTGTTCCTAGATTCCAAAGTATCTAAATGTTCTTGTTTAAGGTGTCTGGTTGACTTGGATGATGCATTTGAGTGTTACCAGAGGGAATAAAGCTGTTTAATTGCTCTTCAGAATCAAAACTCATTGCCAATATTCTGTTTCCTTCCTGAAAGGCCCTGGAGTTGCTGGTTACCTTACTGCAGGGACGACATCATCTGTAATGCCCAACGTACCACCCCCGGTAGACAACGAAGTGGGAGATGGCAGCTAAGGACTGGAAATTCTTGTGAAAGAGACAGAAAGGCAGACTGGCCAGTGATGAGGAACAGCACTTTCCTCCAACACATTGAAGTGAACTTACTGCCTTTCCAGGTGTTTAATGACAGTGTTATTCCTTTTTCTATGACTGTTTTTTGGTTGTTTTGTTTTTGTTTTTTTTTTAGGGAAAAAGTCAGTGATTCTAACTATCACACTGTAACACAAGAAAGCACTCTGTGGATCAGCTGAAATGGGTACACAAGAATTTTTTTTCTTGTTGTACATAAGCACATTTTCTTCCTTTATATTTGTTTACAAGACTGTGAATCAAACTTTCCTAGTTTTTATATTTTATGAATTAGCATGACTGGAGTTGAGCTACAGTCTAGAGGAATTGGGCTAAAATCACTTTGACCTCACTGACCCCCCCCAAAAGGGCATCCCTTCTTTTCCCAGTCTGATGTGATCGCTCCCATTGAACACGACTCGCAAAGAGTTTGTCCCTGCACCAGTTCACTGATGTCCTTAATCATTAACATTATCTTCTTCCTGAGATCGAACAGCATTAGACATTTGTATGTATAACTGGCTTGACCAAATTGACAAAGCTTCAGCAAAAAAACCTTGAAGTTGACGTTATGTAAGAAATTAGTGTAATTGTGAAATGTTCTATACATTATCCAGTATATAAAATCTTTCTATATTGAGTGTACATTATACAGATCATTCATATGTACATAAAATTTTAAAATAAAGGGAATTAAGAGCCTTGTTAATGAGATAAAGGTGGTGTCCTTATGTAGCTGTTCTTTGAAGGTGTGGGAAACAAGGGCGGTCAGAGACCTTAATTTGAGTGTGGCTAAGTGGGGTTCCTGGGCATTCTCCCTTGGAAAAACACGTTGTGCAGGTTTTGACAGGCTGGAGCAGAACTCCTAAGCCACAGGTAGTGGTGCAGTGCAGGCTGGTTTGTATTTCAAATGCACTTCAGCCACCGACTTGCTGACATTCTCAGCTCCCTAGCAAAGGTTCTTGGCAGGAAGCAAAAGGAAACTAAGATGGATGGAAATATAAACAATAATTATTGCTTTCTCAAAAGAGATTAAATCTTGTTCTTAGGTATAATGAATTGATATGAGCTAAGAAATTTATTGTAGAAAGCATCCAGTTCTAGGTGCTGTACCACCCTGACTGCCTTCGGCAGCCTTTGCTGAACACCTCTCAGGTGGATGCTCAGCTGTAGGCTCAAGGACAGAACCGGCTGCAGTCTCTCCTCTCCCTCTCCAGGGCCTCTTCTCCTAGCTCCAACACTGTGCTAGGGTGGTTGGTTTGTTCATGAGAAAAGTAAACACTTGTATCCTTAAGTTAATTGTTGATCAGCCCTGTTGTGGCGGGTTGACCCTGGCTGAATGCCTGGCTGCTCTATCACTCCCCCTCCTCCGCTGGACAGGGGAGAGGAAATATAACAAAAGGCTCAGTGGGTTGAGATAAGGGCAGTTTAATGAAAGCAGAAGCAAAGGCTGAGTGGGGAAAAGCAAAAGGAAAAAGAAAAGATTTTTATTCTCTACTTCCCCTCAGCAGTGATGTCCAGCCACCCCCTGGGAAGCAGGGCCCCAGCAAGCCTAGTGGTTTCTCCGGAGGACCAATGCTGTAAAAACAACAAATGCCTCTCCCTCCTTCTCCTTTCTCCTAGCTTTTATTACTGAACGGATGCCATATGGTATGGAATATCCCTTTGGATATTTGGCGCTGGCTCTGTCCCCTCCCAAGAGACAGCCTTGATGCTGTGCGAGGACTGCTCAGCAGCTGCCAAACCACTGGTGTGTTCTCAACACCCTTCCTGCTATCAGTACAAAGCACAATGCTACGAGGGCTGCTGCGGGGGAAATCAACTTCATCTCAGCCAGCCCCAATACACCTGTAAAACTGAAAAGCAACTGGCCTACGTTTGCAGGAAGTAGAACTGTGGTCTGCCTGGTTCTGTTACTGTATGAACAAGTTCTCTTGTAAGTCACTTGAGTCGAAGAGGATTGGTAAAGAAGTAGAGCTGAGGAACTCTGAGATCTTCAGGAAGGTGTACTGGGCTTCAATGGCAGAGCCTGTTTGGGCAGCAGAGGCGGCCATGAACTGCCCTGTGCCAGGCACTGTTGGTTCCAGCCAAAACTTCAGCTCCTCGGAGGGGAAGGTGCCACCTGTGCTTAGGCATACTTAAGAAAGGGTGGGAGCAGCTGGGGCCAGGAGAGAGGGGGAGGCTTGTGAGGATGCGCAAAAGGAGACACAAAAGGAAAGATACGAGGGAAGACACAAGGGGCACCTATACGGAAAGATGTGAGGAGATGTGTTAGGAGAAACGGAGGAGTAAGAAGCAAGGAGTAGCAGATAAACTGCTAGGTGCTGACCCCAGCCTCACTTGAGGGGAGGCGGGGGTAGGACAGAGGGTAGCCATAGTGAAAAGGAGGGCAGCTGAGAGCAGGAACTGGGGAGGAGAGCATTGGACTGAGGCTGAGCTTTGGAAAGGGAAAAGAAAGGCATTACCCTAAGCACTTAATTGTCATTTAATCAATAATTAAAAGTTTATCCTAGCTTGCAATACACTATAATTGGGTGAAACTGCTCAGTCAAAACTGCTTTGCCTACAATAAAAGGATAAAGAGGGCTTTGGCTCAGAGCAAATAAAGCACTTTAGGCCTGTTAGAAAATAGATTTTATTTAGCGTTATAAAGAACCCAGACAAATTCTGGTATTTATGTGGCATTCTGCAAATTTTTAAAAGCAAGCCTGATTATTAAATGCAATAATTACAAGTAAAGAGTGGGAGAATATGTATTGCTTCAAGCTAGAATCAAGTTTTTGTATTCATCCCATTTTACCTTAACACTATTGCACAGAACAAAATCTTCCCTAAATCTTCCATCCATTTGCGACGGCTTTATGCTGACACTTAGATTTTTGCAGTTAGCTTCTTTGACTGATCAAGCAGTTCCCACCTTGCAATTGCTGAGAGGTGAACTTCATCGGGCCCATCTGCCAGGCGCAAGGTCCGTATATAAGCAAACCTGTGTCGGAAGAGCTGAATTAGGGGTAGATTTCTAATCCCGCCACAGCAGCGAGCCAGTCTGACGGCAGGATTCTCAGCACTATTTTTGCTGTAGCCATCCTTTTAACAATAGTTGCTTTGAAAAGAGCTATCACACGGGAGATACCGCAGCAAAATTGTCCTGGCAGGACTGAGATGTGTGGGCTGGAAATTCAGAAGGGTTGTGTCTCCCACAAGGCCATAAGGGATAAGATTGAGCTTTAGAAACAGATCCTTTATGCTGCTGATAAGAACTATTTTAGGTCCGGTGCCAGCTTTTTTTTTTCTTTTTTGGTAAGGATAAAGCAATGCAATTGCATTGGAATTGAATTATGAAAGCACTTGTTTTAAGTTTTATAGCGTGAAGGCATATGGACCATTATTTCAGGCTACCTGAGGTGAAACGGCACGTACTGGGTGTTACAAAATTATCTTAAAAGGAATGCTTCAAACCTACAGATGTCTGCCTTACTCACATAGAGGCCAAAGGAAAATCCTGGGAAACTCCAGCTCCACCACACACTTGGATAGCACAGTCAATCACTTTAAGCACAGCTCGAGGGACAACCACTTTGGTCATGGCTACCTGTAGTTAGAAAAGAACTCACATTATCAGGAGTAGTTTCATAAGCAACTGAAAATGTGAATCTAACGGTTCTAGCAAAGACTGGTATCTCTCAGTACATTCCTTCCTCTTTAGATGGGATGAGAGCTCTGCTGTTCCTGTTCCCTGGGTAAGGTAAAACTGTTTCCAGGAGAGACGGTCACCCAAAACGATCTCGTTGTGTGGTGACAAATGAGCAATACCTGAACTTCTTTAATTTTTAAATACTTTATCAGGTTGATCTCAAAGTTTTTAACTGAGAACACTTTCCAATCTCATGACAATCAAAAGCACAGCTTAAGGCCATCTATTTTCAACATATAGTTATGCTCTATGATTAGAGAATAACTTTTAGCAATATGTTTTAGCTTGTATTTCAACCAGTTGATCGCACAGGTATTGCATCCCTAAGTCCTAGCCTAAGGCTGGCAAAGAAAAATTTACCTCTTTCCTTGCTTTTCTGTTGCCCAATGTGTCGATCTTGCTGGCTGTTTTTAGCGTAAGCAGTCGAGCCTGTTCGATGCTAAGGCGGCATTCAGCGATCCAGTGGGCAACGACTTCCTGTGGAAACCAAAGCCAACAAGCAGAGAGTCAGTTAATGCCTCCTAGTGTGTCTGGGCCAACCTGCCCGAAGGAAGGTGCCCCTGTCTCTCAGCATGTGCGTCTTCAGTCATTTAGTGACACCCTTGTGCACATTAAAGCTAGTTTGATGCATGTCATCTGAGGGAAAAAAGAAAGAAAACACTTGGCTGACAGAAATACTGAAGATAGAACAGTTCTTTTCCTGGCAGGAAAGAGGATAAAGGGGAAAAATTTCTGATTCTGGCACACTCTCATTTCCTGCTCAGCCCCACTGCCCGCTAGCCATTTTCCTGAAGCCCTTCAAAGCCTGCTTTTTACTCCCTGCTTTCCTTCACCCTGCTACCAGGACTCACAGCTATCTCTCTGTGTAACACACCCCAGTATACAAAAATGGGGGGGTGAAAGAAGAATCGGTTCTGTTTTGCTTGAACTACTGGTGGCGGTGTGTTACACACCCAGGCAAACAGCTGCAGGGTGGTGCCTGCTGCATCTGTCTGTTCACATTGATGACAAATTACTCGCTCCCCTTGATCCAAATGAAGTTCCTGTCTTGGCAGCCCTTCCCTGCTCCTCTTGGCAGCCAACATACCACAGCAGAAAAAACTGTTCATGCAATGTTTGTCGGTGCAAAAGCTGTTGGGAGCCTGAGCCAGCCTCGGGCACACGCTCCTGCCTGGAGCGTGGCTGTTGTAGCCTTGGGAGCCACAGGAGGCATGAGCAAACGTGCAGCACTCGCTTCAGTGCAAAGTCTGGGGGGCCCGGCTTAGCTGATGCCAGCAAAGGTGGTCTGAACCCGGGTGGAGGTGTTCAGACACTCTCTTCCACCAACAGCTCGCAGGGTTGTAACTAATGGCCATGTGGGCGGTGGTGCCAGTCAGCCCGTTACCCGAGGCAGCCAACGCCTCACCTCTTCCTTTGCTAGCCCGGGGCTGTGAGGAACCTATGCTGGCTATGTAGCTGGCCTCCAGGTCTTGCCTGTGGCTTCATCAAGCATTGGTTTTACTATAACGAGCTTCTGAGAAATAGAGTGCACCTCATCCAGCTCTTTATTAATTCCAGGTTACGGTTGTGAATGGAAGTTTGGCAATGACATGACTGGAAAATGGATATGTAAGATTATTCCCTCTGGATCTGTACAAACAATTTTCTATAACCTGTGCCAGACACTAATTCAGTTTCCTCTTTCCGTTGCCTTTACTTGTTTTTTCCAATAAAGTCATCCTATCTGTTGGATAAGACTGAGGAATGCTTGAAATGTGATAGGCCAACCGCTGAATGCTGATGGTTCCTATAAAAAGCAGACTGTCATCTTTTCATTATTCTCGCAAGCTCTCTTATGAAACAGTATTTCAATTCCAGAGCAAGACAAGACCAAAAATCCCACTATGGCCTTGGTTTGGTCTGTACTTTCATAAGTACGGACAAATAATTGATCAGAGAAGTAAAATTTTTAGTCAAATTTAGACCCTTGAGTGTCTCTCGTAATCATGAACAGAGATGTCTGGGTGACAAATTCGACACACAAAAATGGTGAATTCAGATTGCAACTACAGAAAGCTAAGCTGTATGCCTGAAAAAATACCTGTCCAAACTGATCAGTGAAAGCAGAGGAAAAACCATGGTGACAAAATCTGTATTCTAATCCAGCAAAGGATATCCAATTCATTGCAAGGGAAAAAAAAAAATCCCATAGGTTACAGTGAAAAATGGCAGCCTTGCAATGTGATTTTTTCCTTTGCCACCTGAAGCATTATGAATAGGAATTCAAGGTTAGGGCACATCTATTTCAGTGTCCATTATCAGAGTCACAAAGTTCTGTGTGGGGAAAAAAATGGTGATGTCTGGAGCACGTGAATTGAGACAAAGAGGGAAAACGCTTACGTGGTGATACAGTTTCTTCCCAAAAGTCTCTCTCTGTGCTGCACGCTGGCACATTATCTGTAAAGCGGTTTCAGCCGCGCCAAGGGACCTCATGCAGTGATGAATACGGCCTGGCCCAAGCCGACCTTGAGCTATCTCAAACCCCCTGCCCTCACCTGGGTGGAAAGAAAAACAGGCACATGTAGACTCCTTGATTCCCGCTTGAAATGACCCATGGCTCTGAGCAGAAGTGGCCTTGTAGCACCAGAGCTACAAGCAAGCTTCTTAAAAGTTTATTTTGCAGAACTGTTTCTTGTTTACTCCAACTAGATCTATATATTGACACACTGTTAATAATGCAGCGCAAAGTACACTCTTAAGATGGTTTCTGAGAGGGTTTGATTTACCTGATTTAATTTAAATGTTGTTAATCTTACACTGAAAAATACATCTATGAGATTTGGTATGAGAATCTGGGGGAAGACTTTGAGGTTTCCAGGTCCTAGGGCTACTCAAGAGAGAAAGCTCTTTCAGGGAAATAAAAATAGCAGAGAGGAAATACCGTAAACCCTGATTTCTTCTAAGCGAGAGAAGCAGAGCAAAGTTCTCCGTGCAGATGGTTGCAGTGCTGGCCTGCTCGTTCTTTCTTTTTTTTTTCAGTTCTGCTAAGTCCGCAGGCTTGGGCGGCCACAGACTACAGCAGAACGCTCTTTTTGAAAGAGTCTGTAAAGTCTGTGAGAACTGGGTTTGGGGAAAGAATGCCACCGACTGACAGTGTCTGCTTTGCTCTACTTCAGGGAAGTGATTTTCACATGACAGCTACAACTGCCCTGCTTCCTTCAATCACCCTTCTGCTCTAAACGAGTTACATTCAAGCAGTAGGTAGACTGCTAAAGGAAGAGTGGGCTCCCTCTCACATGTGTTTGAGAGCCTGGCTCAACTCACCATAACTGTTTGCAATAACTTATGGTGATTCATAAAATAAACCACCATTTCATAAAACTTGGTTCATTGCTGTATGTATTAAAAAGGAATTAATACTGAAACTCACCCAGTATTATATTGGAGACAGGTACTCGCACATCATTAAAGTGTATCTCAAAATGTCCTCCATGGATCTCATCTACAGGGAACAGAGAAAACACAACAGCAGGGTAAAACGAAGGAGGATAAAAATACAGGCCTTCAATTCCTCACCCTTTTTCTATATATGCATTTTACTGATTTATTTCATATGCAATATTGATTAGTATAACTGCAACTCCTGAGATCGCTAAAAATTAGTACACATATAGCTGATAATTATTATCATCTACCCAGGTAGCCAAACACCGAGAGGGGTCTTATCAGCTTCAGCCCTGGAGTGTCCATGGGAACAATGATCATACTGTGCTGCTCGTACCTGATCGAGACAAAATGCACAAGTTACAATTAACTTTGAGCCTTCCTTCTGTCCCCTCCCTCCACTTTTTTTTATTTTCCGTCCTTAATTTAGCACTCGCATAAAGCCAATGTTGAGATTTACCTACACCGATTACAGCCCTCCTGCCTGCGTGCGGTGTGGCGTGCATGCTTCAACACTCCTTGAATCACCAGTCAACAAGTAAAAATGTACTACTGGCATCTAATACGCCACGACCGAAAAACCACTAGTTCTGTCACATCTGTGCAAGTATTTCTGTATCACCCAGTCTGTTCCCATCCCGCCCCCGCATTTGTTTTGTTCTCAAAAGATGTTTATCATCATCATCATCATCTTGGCATGCCCATAGTTTAGGAAAAGTATCCCCATGTTTAAATTCCTTCAGAATATTTAAGGTCAGTTAGTAGTCACACAGAACTGGAGGTGACATCCCAGGCCCCTGAATTCAGTCTCCAGCTCTAGCATGTGCAGTATCATATAATCCCCTCCATGAACTTCTGTTCGGCTTTGAAGAGCTCAACAGATGCCACTGTCTGTGCAGCCGTTGGACAAACCATCCCGTATGCTGGAAGCAAGTTATTGTTTACTTCTCAATGGAACCTAGCCAAATCTAAAGACTTAATCAGTGGAATCTGAGCTAAAATCCAACTAGAGATATAAATGTTCCAATTCTTTTGTATTGCAAGCTCTGTGATTTTAATGGAAACGGTCACAAAACATTTTATTCATCACTTGCATAAGTTTTTGTAAAAGGCAATTTTAGTTTGGTAATAAGAGTTGAACAACATATTTATTTTAAACAAGAAGAAGGAATTATTATATTTACACATATAGGAATGGAATGAGTAGGTCTGATTAAAGATGTGCAATGCTCTGCTCACCCAACTTCCCATAACAAACATCCCATGTTTCAAATTTAACTTTCTATACCTACAGATAACTTTGTGAAAACTTAGTAGATAACTTCGGGTCTGTGACGTGCCACTTGTACTCATTCTGTTCAGGGAAGCTCTGAAAAGCTTTGTTTTTATTACCACTTAAGCAAGCAATTCTTACTCTTGTTAATCGTTCTATATACTATACTTAGGAAATAAATTGTAAGCCAGAGATAGTTGTTGGTTGAACAACTGATACCGACTAAAACTGATGTGAGCAAGATAAAGTTAGCGAAGCCCAAAAAACCATCCTGATCCAATTCATCACACAGCTGCAGGAACACTAGAGCAAGTGCAATGGAGGGGGGGAAGCATGCGGATGCAAGCTGGTGACAGTGAAAAGGTTGGGAGGCTTCAGTCCTCAGCGGCTGACAGCAAAACAGGAGCTTGGTCAGCAACATTTTTCTCTAAACAAACACATGCACAGGTTTAAAACTCCCCTGTAATTCACAAGCCCATCCAACTGATCAAGGCAATTAAAGGTATTTCACTTAACAAAATCTTTTGCAAGCAGTGACTCCTCCAGGAAACAAGTTTTAGGTAACTCTTTGAATCTCCTAGGAATCCTTACCTGGATGCTGAGGAGGTTTTGGTTTTGCCCATTACAATTGCAACTTTGCAATTTGGGTTCCCAGCACCTTAAAAAAGTCACAAATACAAAAATGGTTTTCAATATAAAAATCTCAATGTAGAATCAAATGAGGTTTCATACGAATAAATCTTACTCCCTTTCTTTCATGATACGGGAGCAAAAGCACGCAATCTACTTCTCTGTTTATACTCTGAGTAATCAGACTGAAGCAAAATACATCTTATTGCTTAACATGTAAAAAGGAGTTGACTTGTGGGGAGGGGAACAATGAAAAGCCAAACATCCAAACCCTCCAGGATCCAGCTCCATTATCTATTTCTATGAAGAGAGAACAAGAAGGTACTTGAAATGGAATCTAATTACTTCTGTCTCCATTACAGCTAAGCAAATAAGTGTGATACAAAAGCACCCCTCAAGGTGAGATGCTGCTATTTCAAAAGTAAAGCTTCTTAAAACTGTAAAGACTGGAGGATCTATGTGGGAATGAAACGCCGACCACATTATAATCAAATTACGCAAATAAGGATATCAAAGGGTTCGCATGGTGACTTTGCTACTACTTCAGCGCAGCTTCTCTGGAATGAAGGTTTTTTTCCCCCTTTCTGCAAATGATTTTAGCTTGCGCTTCAAAGAAAGATCAGAGTGGAAATCGTTACCCGAAAATAATCTGCTAGCATTTCAAGCCATTGATAACATTATTTGATACAAGTCTTTGTAGCATAAAGCTGGCATTTTAATGTACAAGTCCTAAAGAAGATTCTACCATTAATTAAAATGGCATCTTATTTCCAAGAGCCTTAATCCTCACTTCCTTTTTCTTTAAAGGTTTCTTAGTACCAAAGCGTGCTCCCATTTCTTTCAAAGTCTCACACAGACAATGAAGCTAGGGAAAGGAGGCAGGATTATACCTGACGTACGTAACAATCAGTAATTTTTTGTATTGCTACCTCAATGCAGATGATAAGTTTCACAGAGATTTAATTCAAGATTTGATCTGTACCGACTCAGTTTGTTTTGAGGTCAGAAACAAAGACGACTTTTTAACTTCTCTGGCAGCTGTTACCACAAGGTTTGGGACCCTCTGGTCTAGACAATACAACCACCTGGCTTTGAGCTGAGCTACTTCCTCCTGAGAACAGCCCCTGCGATGGCCGGAAAGTGGGGGAGAGATTTATTTCATTCTGGTCAACACTGCCTGTTTCAAGGGCCAGACTGCTGGCTGTTTACTTTCCACTTTTGCAATATGCTATTCATCCATTGTTTTCAAAGCGGGGTTATGTTTGTGGCCCATGAGCTCTACAATGCTAACGAGCTAAAATACCTAAGTGAAAAGCTGGGCTGGGAGGCAATGAATCAGCTTGGTAAAAAAAAAAATGGTAGATCTCAAACAGTTAGCTCATTTGGGCAACTGCAACGAGTGGGTGACCAACCCCAAAATAATACAACATATGCTTTGCAATGTACTGTCCTGCAAAGAGAAATGCTACGCTCTTAAGGGGTATATGACTCTTCTTTTCCACAGAAGGTAAAGAATTGCACAAGTGGTATTTTCTAGACCACACTTATCTTGAAGTGAGGTTTACAACAAAAGATACTTTGACTTTCTGGAATCTCTTCAAAAACTGTTGTGTAAACACCCTCAAGTCACATCCCTGCTTCAAAAAAAGGCAAATTTCACTATGTTGTATGAAAAAAATCAGAAGAAGCTTTCATGTTGAACTTAGTGAGGAGTTCGCCGAGAGCTACACATCTGGTTAGATGCTCTAAATCATAAGTACAAGTTTCTGGAAGGCAAATGAATACCTCTGTTTCATATGTCCAGTTGCTCTTCTGAACCCAGCAAAGGAAGGCAGATTCCTGGCCTTTCCACTCCTTAGAATCTGAAGTTCTGAATACTCAAAACAAATTTTATGCAACTTTGACCTATAAACCCCAGAAAGAAGTTCTGGTCTAATGCAGGACTCTGAAAGACTCCAGTGCTTTGCAAGAAATACAGACTGCCAGGATGGAATAAATCTCTCATTTGTAAATGACATTTTTACATTACTTACAGAATTCAAAGAAGCTGCTGGTGAATGGGGGAAGGAGTCAGAGACACCTGCCATTTTGGCAGGAGTTAGAAGTAGTTTTGCAAGAAACTCACAATTGAAAAAATAGAAATAGTAGAGATTTTAGAAGGTCAGTTTTAAGCATATTTCCATATCGATAAGCTTTTTCATATATATGTCTGCACAACCCATCCAAAACTTTTAAACCGCAATGCCACTACATAGGGAAACATTGTAAGTTTAACTAATGTACTATATTTTTTAACTCTTCATGGCACTCACACAGGCAAAGACAGTGATATTTTAAAATGTGCTTAGAGGGTTGATCACCATCCTATCATCAGAAGCCTAATCTTTGCTATCAGGGGTGTAACATGCTTAAAATTACTGATCTTTGCACAATCAACTTATACAGATTCTTTCTGGTAGAGAGTACTAAATGTGGCGCAGACACGGACAGTACAACCTTTACTTAAAGAAGCTGCCATATAACCCAGTTTCAGAAGCCGATAGCACTTAATTCTTGCAATCTAATTATCTATTTTTCAGTGTCCATGGATGGAATAGCATCTTTTTATTTTTTTCCTACAGCACCTGCCTGGCTTGCAGTTTCTGTAGAAATAACACCAAACACATAGATTATGAGTCTGACTGGTAACATTCAAGTCCCTGAGAACTCTCCCACAGGGTGCAGGACTATCTGCTTACACTTTGGTTGAGAATTTACTACTTGCTTTCACATCTTTTCCCTGTCATCTTCCTGGTTTTGTTCAATATCACATACTGAAAGAACAACCTCCCCCATCTTACAAAAAGCAAACTCATCTTTCTATTGTATCCCCTAAAAAGTTACTTAAAAGGCAGATATAAAGATCCCTTAAAACCTTACAGAGGCAGCCATCACAAGCACAGTAGTGTCCTGAGGAAAGAATATAGTGACGCTGTACAGGTAACTCTGCCCCAGACAGACCTCCTCCTCTTTCTTTCCTTCTCAAATTGCAAATGTGTGATTTCATAAAAGCCTTTTAATTATATATAAATAATAAAAAAAACCAAACAACATTTGGACTTTCAGGAATAAAACAACCAACAACACAGTGAAATAGTAAGAGAGTCTTGACCTTCCAAAGAACACTCACATTCTGGCTGGAACAGGGAGGAACATAGGAAACATATGTCTTCAACATAAGAAGAGTTTCCAGGAAAGTAGGATTTTTTTTTTTTTTTTTTTTAAACTCGCAAGTTAAAATGAAAGTGCAACTGACTTCCAGATGAGGGTGTGGTGCAAAGACAAAATGCAATGTGTCAGACCAATTCAGATCATTTCACTGAAGCACATCTCAACTGCAGTACCTGCTACTAGTCTGCCGACAAAAGAAGGTTAGTTTTGTTTTAATATTTACTGCTCTGTATATTAAGTGTGATATACTTATCTACATAGATAAGAGCTAGGATTTACTCTTAGTTAAGCTGGCTTTACAGAGAGATATAATTTCACTAAGGCATATGCTCTTTTCCAGTCTTAAAATTAGACTTGTGCAGTAGAAGAACAGAATACTGCTTAATTCATTAAAGAAAAAAATCTGTCTGTTTAAACTGGGGATATTAACTTCATTCAACATGGGGATATTAACTTCGTTCGTACAATCCCATGTCAAGTTTAAACACACAGAAACACTGAATTTGTATCTAAATGGGAGGCTGGTATAATTCTGCAAGAAAACATGCAAAGCTGTCTATTAATATATCTATTAATATACCTCCTAGAAAACAGTACTTGAAAAAACAGCTGGGGTTCTCAGTTGTTTGGGTACTTCTGGGCAGTGCGGTATGCGATAAGATTCCTTTCTGTGATAACATCCTGAGAAGTCTCCAGCTGTAAAAGGCAGCGTACCCACAGCAATTTGATTCTGTAAGAAATTCCACGTGGGCATAAGGCGGCTCGCTGCGTGGGATGGAGGCTACACTAAGCCTGTTCCACTGCTCTTCAGCACCTGACTCCCGTGGGGCTGCTCTGCTTTATGCAATGGGCATGTATACGTGCACCGGAGAAACAACATTAACAGGAATGACAAATATGAATAGGCATGTTAGCCAAAACATAACCATGTTTTTAAGGGAAAAATATCAACTGTTGCATTTTAGATAACTTTGTTTCCGTCAAGAACTCAGGTCAGCCAAAAGCATATCAGCGCAGCATGTTCCTTGTCACAGCCAAACTGCTTTGGGATAAGCAGACTTCTTGAAGTTTGCATGGAAATGTTTATTGTTTTGCTTTCAAGCAAATTTGCTAGTGATCCAATTTGAATAAGCACTCCCAGATGGGTTCTGTAATAAGTGTTTTAGACCACAACTAAATCTTTTCAGTTTAACTTTTAATTTTCTTCTAATCTTGGCTAAGTGGATTAAAGTCTCCCTGCAGCAATTTCTTTTCTACTAAAAAAAAAAAGCTACATTTGCTGCTGATGTCTGAACCTCTCTCAAAGTACTATAAAGCTGCAAACGGTTACCCCTGCTGAAAAATCCTGCTAACATAGCTTGTTAGGCATACAATAGAAATCCCTTGCCAAACTAATAAATAGAATTACTGTATTTTTCCATTCTGCACACCTCATTTAGGCAACAGTAAATGACAGATTACAAGACTTAAAATAAGAGTAATCATTGTTTAAAGTTTAATGGAAAGTGTTTTGAAATGTTAACAAAGTAATCCGACAAAGTCATTATGGATGAAGCCAAACCAAATAGTTAATTTCTAACAACTAACACACTTTTTAAAAAATTTAGATAGCAGATTCACATAAAAAAATAATAAAGCAAAACCAGAAATTACTCCTTTCTTTCTATTTAATTGGTCTGCATCCCTGAATATGAGATCAATCAGTAACTTATTTTTCCTGGTCAATAGGATACATTAAAAAAAAATTAAGAGATACTGTTTATAATAAAGGTTTGGCAACCCTTCATTTAAACCCTTGTCTAAAAACCAGAAATGGTATTTGGAGTTTTTTCAAGCTTGAAAAAGCTCTGAGGCAGAATATCAGATAAGAATTTGCTTTCAGTAACATTGGCCTCAAATTCTGAAAGACTGCAGATGATGAGAAAGGGGGATGTGTTTTTCATTCTCAACTACTTTTTGCTACTGCTGTTAAGAAATGTTAATCCCATTTATTTCAAGGAAACAGGGCACTGCAGGATGGTAGTTTACAATAGAAAGAATTTCAGCAAATTAGAACATAGTTACAAAAAGAGAAGAAAATACTGTGGGACACGACTTGCTTAAGATACAGTCTGAAGATACGAACACTCAAATTTCAACCCTAAGCTGGCAGTGAGAATACAGCCTTAGTGTTTACGGGGTAAATCTGTCATGAGAGAGTTCTTGTGAAAACAGCTGAGGTTGTGAGCTGTTTGGGTACTTGTGGGCAGAATTGTATGTGATAAGATTCCTTTCTGTCATAACATCCTGAGAAGTCTCCAGCTGTAAGATGCAGTGTACCCACAGCAATTTGATTCTGTAAGAAATTCCACAGAGGCATGGCTCGCTGTGTGGGATGGAGACTAAACTAAGCCTGTTCCACTGCTGCTCAGCAACTGACTCCACTGCTGTGCTTCATGTAATGGGCATGCGTATGTGTGCCTGAGAAACAAACAATTATATTACATATTATACTCATATTCCAAACTTGCCAAAATTGATGACATTAGGCACAGAATACTACTGCTTGCCTCTCAGCTTTAATCTGTTAGTATTCCTTACCCACTGTATTGTAATAGCATTTACAGCCTTCAACTGGTACTCCTTTGCTTTGCAGAGGCTGTAGAGAGGAAGGTGTAATTTCAGGCCTATAACGGTACAGACAAATTTATTTTGCAATGGAATATTATCAAACATAACTGAGTCAGAGCAGTTTAAGCAATGATGGTTCCTCAACTGAAATGTGGAAACCAGTGAGGTCCACTCCAATCATCTTGCAATCTCAAATGCCAAGGTTAAAGAAAGCATTTCAATTGAATTCATTTTACTTTGCATTGCATACACAGATGTAGTCAGTTACCCCATTTCTTGTGAGAATTAGAGACGGTCTGTTCTGCGTCCATCACTGTCTATCTCTACTTTGATTATTTACGAAGGTATTCTCAATATCCAACTTCCTTAAACTTGAGATGTATAAGCAACCCTGAGCAAGGGTTTTAGGTTTCAACAGAAATTGTAAAATTTAAAACCAGTATTATTTCTTTGGTGTTCCCTTCTCCCCCCTTTTTTGTGTCTTGTAGCTTTGCCATGGACTGGGATATGAATAACTCAACTGATTACTGGATTGAGGATGAGGATGATGATCTCAACTCTGTTATAGATTACAATATGTATGAGCTTCTCTGTGAAAAAAGTGATGTGAGAAATTTCAGTAAATTATTCCTTCCTGTGTTCTATGCATTGGCTTTCACTGTTGGAGTTGCTGGAAATTCATTAGTGGTCGCAATTTATGCCTATTGCAAGAAACCGAAGACTAAGACAGATGTGTACCTCATGCATCTAGCCATTGCTGATTTGCTCTTGCTCTTTACACTCCCTTTTTGGGCTGCAAGTGCAGTGCAGGGATGGGAACTTGGAAACTCAATGTGCAAGCTTACTTCTTCTCTGTACACCATGAATTTCAGCTCTAGCATGCTGTTCCTGGCCTGTATCAGCGTGGATAGATACAGGGCCACTTCTGAATCCCAGGGTCATAGAAGATTTGGTAAACGCTGCAGTGTCACCTGCATCTGTGTCTGGCTGTTGGCCATTTTCCTCAGTATCCCTGAACTGATATTTAATCAAGTCAAGAAACACAATGACAGCAATGAATGCCTTCCTGTATTTCCAATGAACATGGAAACACTCTTAAAAGCAACCATTGAAATCCTGGAAATTATCCTGGAATTTTTGCTTCCTTTCCTAGTAATGCTGATCTGCTACTCAGCTACTGCTCAAGCAATCTTTAGATCTGCCAATGCTAAAAAATCTAGACCTTTCATGGTTCTGCTGGCAGTAGTGGCTACTTTCATTATTACCCAGCTACCTTACAACATTGTTAAGTTCTGGCGAGCCATAGATATCATCTACACGTTGATTACTGACTGTGATGCAAGTAAAACCATAGACGTCGCACTCCAGGTCACCAAGAGCATAGCTTTGTTTCACACCTGCCTGAACCCTCTTCTCTATGCCTTTCTGGGTGCCTCTTTTAAAATGCATATTATGAAAATGGCAAAAAATTATGGATACTGGAGAAGACAACAACAGAACGGAAGACCTGAAGAAATTTCTGTGAATTATGAAGACCATACTGAAGAAACAATTAGTTTCACTATATAGACTCTCCATTACTTTCATTATCTTATATAACCAAGGGAATTATTTACTAATTCTGGGGGTATTGTTTCAGCAGCTGTTTGTCTGCAAGTCAACTTTCAGATTAATTTCTGAACCTGCAGGCTAGCCAAGACACTACAGTGCAGTTCAAAGTAGAACATGTTGATCAAAATTAAGCATCAGGCAAGAACTAAATACTGAAATTCCTAGAAACAACTAGGGGTATTTACTAAAAAACAAAAACAACCAAAAAAAACCCCCCACCAAACCCCCAAAAAACACAGCAAAACCTGAACACCTAAAAAACCCCCAACATTTCAATTTAAAAGGGTCACAGTACTGGGCACTTAAATAGCTGTGTAATGAACAATCTGTAAATCTGTACATGTCTAAACATATAATTAAAACAGAAAAAGAAGCCATCAGCAATAAAACAGCAGTATGGGAACTTTTGTACCAAAAGCTAATAATCTTGTGTTTCTCCAACTATCTTGTAAAACTTTAGAACATATGCCTAATAAGTCAGTTCCATTTTTTTCCTCAGCTACCATTCCATACATATGCTTGCAGCTTGAAATGAGGTATCACTTCATGGCTGAGAATTGGCGGGGCGGGGGGAAAGCCATGCTCTATGCATTTCCACATGTGTATAGCAACAACACCACCCTCCACAAAAAACAGTAACTCATTCTCTGTAACTACCAAAAATGACCTTTCACCTCTCCTTTTCTGCTCACCCTAAACTTCAACAAGCCCAGTGCCCTATGGGAGGCACATTCTAGATCTCTGTAAATGTCATGTCAAATGTAAATGCCAAAGTAGTGCAGTCAAAGCATTAGCAGAAATGTATGAAAAAGTTAAGTTAATCTTCAGATACAGGGCCTGGAATTTCTAGTCAGAATTTGTAAAATGAATCAAACACTGCAGTAACTGTATCTGCTAAAATATATGGAGATACAATAAAATTAAAGAATAAAAAATATGCACTGGCTGTCATTTATTCATATCTTCATGTTTTTTTGGTTTTAGTAGATATTGACATCTCTCATCAACAGATATTTATCAGCCAGCAAAGGCTAGAGGCCTGGCTTGATGAATGAGAGAGGTTCTGACTCCACACGGAGCTCATGGTTGGTGGGATTTACAGTTTGTCCACAGAGAAGTACCAAACCTGTCCCGTGTCACAGTGCTGGTGAGGATTCCAGGAAAACAGCAGTTTTCCACAACTCTCTGGAAGCGTTTCAAATATATTGACATATTAGCTTTCAAAATTAAAAAAGTGGTATTACAGCATACTGTCCTTGCCTTCAAACATCCCATGGGGTCTGACAAAATGCCTGATCTATGGCTTATGAAAGCCAACAAGAATCTCTCATTTTTAGACACTGTTCCTAGTTACACAATTACGGACTGGAAGAAAAAGCTCAAAAATGACAGACAAGAAACAACAGTAGCATAAACAAGACACAAGCCTCTCCTCTCTGTTTGGATGACAAAAGCTTACAAAATTTCTGCCTAGTATGAGAAATACTAGGGCGTGAACGGATAAGTCAGCAGTGCCTGCCAGATGGTCTACACATACACCATAAATCTGACATGTTTAAGCCATACTGGATTTACTGTAGATGTGCAAAGCACCCATGCAGAGCATGGTAAGAAATTCCAGTTCTTCCACGAAGCAACTGACTCCTTGCATGCATCATTTATGATTTATCTTCACAAATACAGAGTGGTTGCACCCAGAGTGACATTCTGACCAGGCTGTCACGCTTCTGGAATTCCCAAACATCCACGGTCCTAATCAACAACTCAGAGTAAAAAGGCGGAGGGGGGAACAAACCCAAACCAAAAACCAAACCAAACCAAAACAACCCACCCAAAAAACCAACCAGGCAGAAAAGGAGACTCTGACTAAGGCAGAGCTGCATGTATGTGTTTCTCAAACTTGTTGAAATTTCAGCGCCTTTCGTGCATCTGTCTTTACGCAAATCTCACTGTCCTAATTATTTTTATTAGAAATAAGACAATCCAAATCATGCTTACTCTCTTATGTTTACTCTCCTTTTTATAATTCACGTAACTAATTTTATGAATAATAGTTTGTGTGTATGACCTCCTACAAACTTTCCCATTACTCCCTTAGGAACTGCAATGCACAGTTGGGAGACACTGACCCAGAGCAAAGGCAGTAGCCAGCAGTTAAGTGACACTCTCAGGCCAAGAGACAAGATGCCATGCCTCTCTGCCACCAGTTTTGCAGTATTAGAGAAGAGAGTGAGCCCTATCTTCTGGTGAGTCTAGGTATTGCACAAGCATACATCAGTATGTAGCTGCCATGCTCAAAGGTACATAAATGAAACATTCCGGTTTCACTCCAGTTTTAGCAACTCAGTTTATGTAGTTGGCTTCCAAACTCCCAGGGAATGATGATTTTCCAGTTGTTGTCATATATCTTTCAGTAAAAAAGTAATGGCACTATAATATCAAGGACACTTACCACTTACAGTCTAATCCATTCATTTTTCTGGGAAGTACAGTATAAAAAAATTACCTGTAAGAGTCAGCCCAACAGCATCACAGGCTAGTTTAAAAAGCAGACAAATTTTACTGTAGCTACACAGTATACTCAAACCTCAAATATAAGCTGCAAAAGACAGCTTCATAAAAACAAGGTTTAAAGGCTACGGCCATAAACGTGTAAGTTCCCTGATGGAAAGAAGTAACGTTTAAAGAACAGCAGTTGCATTCATTCTGTGAACAAAATTCAGAGCTTCCAAAAAGGGCCCAAAACCCCAAATTGGATCAAGTCTTGGACTTTTCTTCATAGAACAAAAGCTCAATTCAGCTCTTTCCGTTGTTTTACATTCTATTGCCTTTACCCAAGAAGAGATAATTCTCCATCTCAGAAATGGAGCACAAATATTTTTGTTTTATCAGTTCTTGGAAAGAATTTTAGACTTAGCTGTTCTTATTTAGGGTTTCCGTACTTACCACTGCTCCACCACTTCTTGCCATTGATCACATAACTGTTTCCTTCTCGCTCAATGCTGCATTGCATATTGGTGGCATCACTTGAAGCCACATCAGGTTCTGTGTTAAAGAAAAAAACCAAAACAAGCCACTGGATTAAATATACGGGTAGTACTACCACCACAAATACAGGGCTCTAGATACACTGTATTGACAGTAACACTGTTTTGCTCCCAGTAGAAAAGCTGTTTTCAGAACCTTGCTCTGCTGGTGGTCAAAGGCTTTCTATTTTCTAGCAACCTGTTATTCATAGCCAGTTTAAACTTCCTTCTTCTTGGGCTCAGACTACTCTTTATAGTCAACAGCCTTCTTCCTTCCCTGATGTTTTTAAATCGTTCCACCTTCCAATGTACTTAGAGATAACAGTCATATCTCTCCTCAGCCCTCTTTCCCCTAGGGTCTTCTCAAGTGAAAATAAAGAGATTTAAACTACTTTTGTGATTGTTTATCAAATAGGTTACACAAAGCAGTTGCCAGCAAAATGTCATCAATTATTGTTTGGAACAGGAAAGATTCTTCCTCTCTCCTTTCACCCTTAACTTCTTTTATAGACCATCTTCTTTAAAGCAAAAGCATCTTTTTCCTCTTGGCAAACACAGTGAAACAGAATTTGCAAAGTAAGGGTCCAGCTCTGCAAGACTGAGTTTTCTCAACTCCTGCTGACACAGAAACATAAAGATTTTGACATCACATTTTCAAAAGCTACCTTCCTAAATCAACAGCCAGGCTTTCCACAGATGCTGAATGCTACAAGCTTTCAAGAGCAAAAATGAATGTAATGCTGAGCTACAGACACAAAGCAAGTGCATCATGTTTTGCAAGTTATCTTCAGGTTATGTCTTAAAACCTCTACCTATGACATACTGCAAAACTACACAACTTTAATCACAATAATCATACCTGTACCTACATGTATGTTTCTAGAGAACCCCAAAGCACATTACAAAAAAGGGTAAGTTCTATTGTAAATCTGTTTGGTACAATAAAAGTTATTTTACTAGTACTAAAAATAAATTGAAAATATACAGAAAGAAAATACTAATTATTGTAACCATGAAAAATGGTAACTATCGGGGAAGGGCAGCGAAGATGCTTCACTTTACACTCACACCTCATACATAATTTCATATTGAAACACATTCACAGATACAGTGGAAATTTCTGTATTAATTCATTAACACAGAACAACTTGTAGTTTTGTACTTTTTGCATATGCCATGTGACATTTCTGCCAATTGTGTCTGACTTTCTTCTGGAGAAAAATTTACCTGTCATGCAGAAGCAAGAACTAATCTTCCCTTCTAGGAGAGGCTCCAGCCATTCTTTCTTTTGCTCTTCAGTCCCATACATGTGCAGGACCTCCATGTTTCCAGTGTCTGTAAGAAATCAGCAGTCAAGTTTACTTCTTGAGACACACAACTTGTAAGGTGTAAGATGCCCAACTTTTCAATGCTCTCAGTGCTGTAGTTACGGGACAGGGTTGCTAACCTGGTGCATGACAGTTGAAAACCTCAGGAGCAAAGAAGCATTTCCCTGTCTCTTCAGCTATTAGCGCGTAGTCAAGCTGGCTGAGACCACTGATATCTGGGAGAAAAAGGTTCCACAGACCTTCTGCTTTGGCCATTTCCTGTTGAAAGAATCACCAGAGAAAAACATTAGCAATAATTCTTAAAAAAAGTAATTAAATTCTGGCTTGCTTCCCATTTTCTTCCTTTCTGCCTAACATACTGTCCGATATATCTGATGCCTTTTCTCAATAGCTATTTTCAACAGGTACAGTCTTTGACCTAAAGTTCAGACATACCACTCATAGAACTTACTTTTGCTTTTATTCTCTCTCATTCATATCTCTCACCTCCTTTTATACACTTCTTTCTTCCTTTCCTTACACTGTTCCTCGCACTGTTTCTTTCCATGCAGAGTAACTTCTCCAGCAGCATACACCAAACTTTCTTATGCTCCATGTCAGTGCCTGTTTCTTTTACTGCTAGAGTGCTCAAGAATATTTATTACCCCATACCTTCAGTCTCTCAAGCAGTGGTGGTTTCTTCCATTTTTCCTCAGTATTTCCGTGTCCAGCATAGTAATTTATTATTTCCTTAAAGAAAAAATTAAAAAGATGCATGTTTAAATTAAGAGCACATGTAACATACACAAGTAATAATATGCTGTCTTTTCCAGCCCTACACCCCAAGAAACCAATAAAAAAAAATTCAACACCGGTTTTTATTATATAGTTGGTTGCATTATAAAATTAAAAATGTAATGCAAAATCAAACTGCAATCTATTCATTTTGCAAGACTTTAAATGTGTCATGGAGATGACCGCAATCAGTACCTTATTTCATATAGGGAAATGGTTTGGGGTGGTTTAAAATATGTGATGATGATGGTGGAAGGTCCGTGTTTTCTCATGACACAAGTAACTTACCAACAGTAAGCACAAGAGGCATAAGCCCAAAGGTAAAACAACAAATAAAAGCCAGATGTACTGACACTTAAGAGTCAGGTTTCTCATCACAATGTTCATATATATGTCAGTTAATCTTTTTTTTTAACTGAGAAAAAACATAAAGAATAAATTTTTTTCCCTGTCAAAGTAATTCCTTAACAGATTATGTAAGCAGTCATTCTGAGCACCAGTGATTAGTACTAAGTAAAACTGTGTATTCAGTAATCCTAGTATTTTCACAAGTATGTTTTAGTGAGACTCAGCACTTCAAAGCTGGCCCAGAACTAGTTTTAGAATGAATAAAAGTAGTGCCCTCTTCTGAAAAGCACACAATAAGACAAATTCCAAAGTAGAATTTACAGGTCCTGATTCACAATCCCTGTTATCAGAAATAACTTACAAGCACAATGCTACTCATCTGCAAAACTTGCATGGCTATTTGTGGTTCATTTGTTTTTAAAGCAAGTACATTAATTATTGCAAGGCTTCCTTGGACAATCCACGACTAGTTACAGACAGACTTTTAAGAAACTTTGTATACCAAGACTTTCTGCCCTCAACCTCTCCTTGTGATAGGCAGATGCATTAATCTTTTAGATTAATATCTCCCCTGCACTTCTGCCTGACTGCAAAGAAGGAAAAAAAAAAAAGCTGGAAAACCCAATTCTGCTACAAAAGTCATTTGTGCTTTCATGAGGTTAAAAGTTCAACCAACTTTCTAAGTGGAAAATATCTAATCTCCCTAGGCTAAGAAGTAAAATGCTTCATCTTATTTTCCCTTCCAGTAATTAGGGACTTCTATGGATATTTCAATATCTTATTTCAAACCTTCACTGGTATTAGATATACTCAGGAATGAGGCTACTTTGACACATTATGGAATCGTGTTTTTGTCATAAAAGTCATACCTTAAAAAATAAGGCAAGAAACAGAAACATTCAACTTTGTATGGTTAAAAACAGCAGTTCCCATTTTTTAACTAAGCGTCTTTGTGCTTAGTACGTAAGAGTTCTAGGGTTTTGTTAGTGTTAAAAGTATTTTGGCAAATACCTTTAAAAAGTATCTCTTTTTAAAAAAAGTACTTCTTATAAAGTTTAAAAAGACACTCACATAGCTTTCATTAACAATGCATACAACATTTTAATTCTGCAAAAAAATTAATGCAGTCTGTAATGATTTCTGTTAATATTTTGCAATGTCACAAATATTATTGCATGAAAATAAGGCTGTTTTTAAAAAAGATAAAAAATATAGGAGGGCATGACTTCTATACATAGCTTTACATTTTTATAACTCTACTCATAAAAGCCTCATTTATAAATAGCTTTACTAAAAGCTTTTACCTTCTCAGCTGGATATATGTGCTGCTTCATGAACTGCTTGACCTTCAGCAGAATTTCTTGGCCTTTTCTACTTTGATGGAAAAACTCTCCAGAAATGCTGTGATGTGTGCTGCTGAAAGATGACCTAAAGAAGAACACTGAATGCAATTACAAGTAATAATATAAGCTGCCTTATACAGGCATGTAAGTAAGTGAAGACGTAAAAGCTTTGCCTTGCCTTTGACCAGTAGTTTAGACCACTCTTACCTTTTTGAGAGCTCTAACCCTCTCTCTGCCAAAGGCTTCACAATCTTAGCAAATTCATGACTATTCTCTGCAGAAGCATTTCCAATGAGATATCTAGCATAGACACCCTAAAACCAAAAGAAAGGCACATATGGTGAAATTATGCACTTAAAATTGTCTCCTTTTTTTAGATTGGTGATTTCTTCAACTATGAAAGTAACACTTCAATGCACATATTCTTAATAGGAAAAAAAATTAACCGACAGATAGATTTTACTGGGATATGTTAATATTGGTTTTGGTCCATTTCTGATATAATGGAGATGCTTGGCGCACAAGAGAAGAACAACATACCCCAGCTAAACTAAACTAAATGAAAATCACAAAAATTAGTGGGGGGGGAGACTACATCTGCACATGATACTGCAAGCAAGCCCAGCCTGTCCCTTAAGCCAACTGACAACAGTATACACATATGATTATTATCCACAACTACATTAACTACCCACATATATACTCTCATTCCAAATTAATACCAAGTAGCTTATCCCACATTTGGTATGCTGATCTCATGCTGCAACTCATAAAAATACAATTATGCCTTACAATGACTGAATATCTAATTAAACAGTTACTTCTGATAATAATGAATTAATGAAACTTATTTTCTCCTATAATCACATCTCAAGATTGGCTTCCTATGTTCATAATAGGCTGAAGTTAACAACGCACCCTTTTTCATCCGTAGGTGGCACCAACAGGATCTTACTTATCTATCCTGCTATCTACTTTCATGAGAGCTGCAAAAACTTAGAAAGATCTTTGTTTCTCTATAATGCAGGATTTAAATTAACCAGAGAGTCCAAAAAGGTAATGAAAAAATTCCTGCATACAATAAGAACATCAATAAGAAAAAAAATCCACACATCCAAATTTTCTTCTTTTTTAGGCTACTTTCCTAAGAAGTTAGCTATATCTAATGCAATGTACTTTATGTAGCAAGATATCTATCCTACAGAGTTATCAGTCATAAGCGTCTAAGATACACCTTCTAAAGGAACAAACTGACATACAACGGTTACAGTTATTTTTTAAATATGACTAATATTTTGAACAAGTATTACCAAACTACATATACTCATAATAAAAATATGTGACGTTTCAACAAATGTGAGTGTATTACCTGGGCTATTGCTGCCATTTTAAAATATGACAAAGCAAGAAAAAAATTAAAGTTGGATAAAGTAGTGCTAATACCCCGGCAGCGGCAGTAAATGGAAACCAGTTCTTCAAATGAAGGACTTTCTACAAAAAAACCAACAGAATATTTTAGAATAGTCAACATTTTCTATTATTTTTTCCACTTTATTCTTCAAACATTTGTACAGCTCTTCAGCTTTATAAGATATTCCATTTACATAGTAAAAAATATGTTTTATCATTTCTCATGACCTAAGTGTGATATGGAAAGCCAAAAGGAAATAGGAGCTGTCAGAATTCCAGATAAGCATAATGCTTCCTACTGCTCTGCACCTCCACTGCAGTCAGGAAATCAATTGCAGCATTTTTTTTTCTTTTTTTTTTTAAATAAATGACAAATTGACATTTAAATTTTAGTTTCTTCCATTATCTCTAAGAAAGGTTCAAAATAAACTTTTACAGAAGCAGCATACTGTGGCTAAGCCACAGTTTATTAAAACAGGACTACCTTAAACCTCACTATCACCATGTTTCCTACAATGAAGAAAACCAGGGAAAATGTCTTTTCAAGTGCAAAATGATGTGCTTATTAATTTAACTTTTTATTATTGTTTATAAATGTAACATATCAAATAGAAAACAACCCTAGAATTCATTTCAACAGAAAGATTACAGTTTCATACCTATGGTGTCTTTGAAACCCAAGACAGATCCTTGACTTAAGTCCTTCATAGATGTAGGCCAAAAGTAGAATAGAGTGGCATATGCTAAATCTGCTAAAGGATGACCAGCAGTTGAAAGTTCCCAGTCCAGCACTGCCAAAACACGAGCCTTAAATAAAAATAAAAACCTCAAGTGAATGCTAGAAGATAAATTCTCTCCATCCACAAATGCACAACCCACTTAATATCCAACAGGTTTTTTTGTTATTATGTGTTTAAAATTAAAAACATGCACTGTACCTGTCTACAGCAAAACCAGTTCCTTTTAGCAATATGTAAGGATCTGCAGAAAATTAACATTCACATAGTGGCAGAAAACCAGGCATTTTTCCAATGAAAATCTGTTTTAAATTCTACATTTCTGAGTAGTGTTCTTCCTGTCAGAAACTTCTAAACACTTCTAGTCAAAATAGTATTGAATTAAAATATCCTAAAGAACAGTAGTATTGACAGTTGGGTTTTTTTTTTGTTTCCAGTCCTGTTGCACAGACACTGTTGCACAATTCTTTTGCACAGATACCCATGGACAGACCATGCACTAAAAACACTAATTTATCACAATATTATGCATAGATTAACACTTACATGGGGAATTGAATGTCTTAAACAGGACAGTCAATCACTGCCCAGCTAGTGACACGAGCCTCTGCTGCAAGCATCCTTGCAATGGTGTCTTCAGCTGGATGGGCTGAGACTCCCCAAACTGTTGTTCTGATGAATTCTTATAATCCAGCTGGCCTGTCAGCCTTAATGTCCCCTCCAGCCTACTCATGATCCATGGCTACTTGAATTATGTGCAAAAGACTTTCCTACATTGTCATTTCTGCATATACAGGAACAGTTTCTACAGATTAAGATTATGTATGTACGGTTTGGTCAATTCTTTCAACTACCTCAGAACAGCTGGGAGAGTCCCTGAGGCTGCCAGATTCTCTGCTCAGGGAGTCAATCAGCACATTTAAGCCTACAAACAATGTCTATCAACTGATCTATGCACAACAATGGGAATCTCTGAGATCTGCTGCTTTGTTGTGAAGCAGGCATTGCAGAGTCTTGGTCACAAATCCCAGGCATATCTTCTGGTCATAACACAGCAAATAGCACGGAAAAAAATAATGAAAATGCAATTGTGCCGATAGATAGGTAACATACATTTATTTCCACAAACTAGAAAAAAATCTCTTCCTTTTCCCTAAAGACGAATGAGGAACTTTCAGGGTCTCTGTGATCTATGTGTGCTCCATAACTAAGCAGTTTTGGCAGATTCTTCTTTGCTTCCACTAGTATCACATATCATGCATCCAGATTGTGTTCCAAAAGCCATTGTTGTTAATTGAAGCCATACCACAGATTTCAATGGGCTTTGGATCAGATGCTTATGTAGTTTAACGAAGTGAGCCTTCAGTGTGTCCTTAAGTTGCACTGAATTCAATAGGATTTATGCATATACAATGTTTTGTTCCTGGACTTTGAAGTAGGGACTAGAGTTAGTGAATAAATTGAGTAACTAGCTCCTGCAATGAAAACCAAGGACTGTATTAGGTACCTAAACACCATACACAGAGTATAGAGAAGAGTTAAGTTCTCTACTGTTCCTTTCAAAGATGTATCATGCACTAAAACACCCATCTAAGTGTCCCATTACATGGTAGGAGTACAAACAAATGGAGGACCAAGAACTACTAAACATATACAAACATGTTTCGAATACCTCTGTTGGGTGGAAGATGATGTTATCTATTCTAAAGTCCCCATGAATCAGGATTTCTTCATTATCATCAGGTGGTAAGTTGTCTCCTAACCACTCAGCCAGCTTGTTCATGGCAGGAATATCTGTATGAGCAGCTGCATCATACTGTTTTTTCCAAGTTGATACCTAAAGAAATACAAACACTTCAACAGATTTTCCAACTGATTCACAAGTTTTTCAAGAGCACAAAATTCTGAAGCACATGCTTCTGGGCTTTGACTATTACCATATTACCAGTACATTCAGTAAAACCCAGTACCTTTGCATCTGCAAATGTGAACTGTGAGATCAAAAGATGCCATGAAGACTACCTCTATTTTCTATTTCAATCCTATTTACATAGCCTGAGTCTAATATTATTCTAAAAGTGACTGAACATAATTCCCCGAGTATAGCATTACAGAATTGATCTGAATGTAGTAGTAACTTTATACTGAGCACAAATAATTGAACCAAGTGAAGGTGGTTAATAGCTAAAATATGATGGTTACAAGTCATTAATAATTAACAATTTAGCTTGAAAATCAAATAAATCTTCAAAGATCTGACAAAACAAGAGAATTCTTTGAAGATCTTTACCTGTCTTCTGCAGTATCCTGGTCCTCTACCATATCCTTGGAGACCCAATGACTGTAAATCAAAGGAGTGCAACAGGGCCAAAGTTTCTATCATTGCAATATACAATGCAGAACGCTCTGCTGGGCCCACTTCAGGCAGTGAGAGGTCTCGGAAGATGCGACCCTAGAAACATCATAAATCAGATATTTGGTGGGATGCATGCATCAGATGAAAAGAAGTAAAGCTATACATTTCAGGAGCAAAAACAAATGCAGTGAACCAACACGCCCTACGCAATCAAAAATTCCTTCCTCATTTATTTTATTCCTTGCTCAAGACAGATGAAGGGATTCACAGTAATCTCAGATCATACAAGGTATCTATTGGAAGGCAATTAAAATAACAGATACATTCAGTAGATGAAAGTCTGAATTAGAGCCTCAATCCAGATATCCTCAAGCTTGAAAGTACCAGGAAAAAAATGTTACTCTAACAGCTAACTTCCAGAAAAAATATCAATGAAGACCTGGGGGAGGGGGGCAGGCAGGGAGAAGAGGGGAATGGGTGGGTTGTATGTACAAAGACACAAACAATCCAAAGAAATTCACTTGCATTCTCCTTAAAATCAGTTTAATATGTTTAGAAAATTTTTTAATTTTGACCCTGCCAGTAACAGATTGGAAAAGAAAAAACAGACTCTCCTCTAAGTTCCTCAGTTTCACTGGTTTGCATCATGGCTTCAATACATTCACACAGCTAAAGCATCAATAGAACTTTTTTGCTGAAAGATTCTGCATAACAAATCTAGAAATCAGATTTTGTATTGTGTAATAGTTTATTCAACACAATAAGTGTATGATTGTTTTCTAAATACACAATGTATTTGTTAAAAACAGTGCACTGCTGTCCATCTTAGAATGGATAGACTGTAAATTTACTTCCTTAGAAATGTAAATGTATCAGTAGCAAGATTTCTTATTAAGGAATCGCTTTGTTCTAGTCAAAACCAGAAAAATTCTCCATCTTTCATGTAAGAAAATTGTTTCAAATTCTTCAGAGCTTTTACATTTTATTACTCTTGATTCATGGTTTTTGTAGGAAGGTTAACTTAATCTCCAGGAATCGGCGCACAACTCTTACATTTCTAATTTCCCAGTGAACCTGATGACAGAGTAAGATGCAATGAAAGGGAAGAGGCCTGAATTCAAATCCTCCTCCCACGGGGAAAAAAAAAAAAGACATGATACAGCAGAATTACACACAGAATCACCCAAATCTAACAGAAACAGGATCAGCTCAGCTACAGCACGCCCAGAGTGATGGACCACGGATGGAGCTATGCCATGTTCTTTCTGAAACTAGCGCTTGAGCTGGAATCCTGCTTGGTTTTCAAGAAAAGGTGATTGTATGTAGATTCCTATCTTCAGTACTAAACAGGTCCCAGGATGTCCAAAGATTCAGTATAACTTTATAGCCTGATGGCTCTCTCTCTGACTTGTGTACACTTTTCACAGAAGCAATATTGCCTCATTTCAAGACATCCTTGTGAGAGCTCAAAACAAGAACAAGAGGTTAAATACTGAGCTGAAAATTTCAACAAAATGGGAAATAAGTCCTGGAGAAGCTGAAATCAGTGAGAATCAGTGAGAATTATTTATGTTTATATCACAAAACTTAGTAAATGCCAGATAAGGCTCTAACAGAAAGGTTTTAGAAAATTTAAAAGCAGCTTGTAGTAGGGAGAAGAAAAAAAATCTCTCACATTGAAGGACAAACCTGCACATGCTGCATTACATAAAATTCTGTTCCAATGATAGAAACATCACTGCAGTACAACAGGGGCTCAGGCACTGGAAATCCAGCTGAAAATAAGGCTTTCTGCACACGATATTCTCTATCGACCTGAAGAAGACACAGAAATTTAGGTTCAATGAAAAGCTCCCAAACATAAATGAGTACAGTGAATGACAACATATCCTCTTAAATGTTTAGTTATGTGTATAGCACAGAAAATTGGAAATGACCCAGCAATTCACTGCATTTCTGGACGCATTCAACAATGTGCCGCACCATCATGTATAGGACTTGGCCACCTGCAATACAAAGTGTTTGGAGCTTGATGAAGAATGTTACTTACCTTGTGAGCTCTAGGTAAAAGAGGGCCATGGGGCTTCTTTCTGAGCACATAAGCCTGCCCACCCTTCTGAAGATAAAAGGTTGGATTTGACTGGCCTGAGCTACAAACAGAAAGATTATAATTACTTACGAATTCAAGTACTTACAAATTTGCAAACTTTTAACAGAAATTATGCAAAATGCACTGTGATTTGGCCTGAACAAAATGGCAAGACAGAGGAAAGGGTTCTTCTCAAGAGCTGTTTTTTTTTTTCAAATATAGTCTTACAAGGATGCAAGTGATAGCCTTCAAAATTGGAAGTCAGAGGTTCTATTCCTACTTATAGGAAAGATGTCTTCTTTCACTGCAGAGAGGTCACAGATACTCAATTTGTTCTCCTATGAAATGGAGATAGCGGTTACCTCTCCTCCCTAGAGAGATATCATTAATGTTTTCAAGGTATGCAGTAGATAGTAACTTTAAAGCTTTCCGATTTGGAGGAAATTAAACAGACCATAATTCACACTAGCCCATAACTGTATTTGTCCTTTGGTGAGCTGTATTTTGAACAACGTAAGCATAGAGAGAGCTTTCGAAATATCTGATGATTCTACTACCAAGCCCCACTGTATGCTAGCCTGATCATCACATACATATGCTATGCTTAAGGGACTGCCTATAACAACCGTAAAATTTTAAAGAATGAATGTTGCAGTGACAAAGAATCATAGAAATTAGACATTTCAATCACATCCATGTGTAAAAGAGAAGGACAGCCTAGTTAAACCCTTCATAACACCTTGTCCATCATATCCCAATCAAGCTCATTGATCCTTATTTTCCTCAAGGCTCTGTGCTAATCTATACATCTTCCTCTCCTCATTCTGGATAATTTTTAAGACACATTCTGACCTGTCTAATAAAAGATTAGACAACTATTGAAAAATCAAAATCAAGTGAACTTTTGCCCTCATGCTCCCCACAACATTTCCAGTCTCCCTGAGGCAGTTAGGGCATAGTCTGTAATATAGTTTAACAAGTATACTGCACAGACAAATACTCTGTCTGGCACAACAGACATTTAGATCAGTTGAAGCCTTGAAGTGCAACCGCAAGACAAACAAAGTAGTAAAAGCATAAATACTGACAATATTTTACCAGATTTTACTATTAGCTACACTCCTGAGGCCCCTCCTAAAGTCTCCTCGATTCAAGTATGTATGAGGATTAGAGTACAGCTGAGGATTCAATGAATATTTTATATTTGCATCAGAAGACAATGAAAAATTGTTTACTGTTTCTTAGTGATAGCTGCAGATAAAGCAGTCGAGGTCATATTTACAAAGGAATGAATACCTATTTTCAGAATAACTTAACTTCCAATAGTTAGCTCCCAATCTGAAGTCACACAGCCACGCCACTAATTTGCTGAAGACAAGTGAACTCGACGTTTTGTGGAACAGCAGCTTTGGAGCCGGGGTGTAGCACCTCACTGGCGCAATGCTTTGCTCTCAGGGCGTTACTGGGAATCTCAGCACAGCGTTAGGCCGTTCTCATGGGTGTGCTTACCTAGCAATAGCCTAAGGCTTTTTAAACTGATTTCTTAAGCCATGTATGTGCTTCTGAACATTATTCTTTGCTGTGCAATTAAAGAGCAATCAGATAAATCGAGATTTATGAGTAGGCAATAAAAGAGTTGTGCACGCACTCCAACAGAGCGCACCACAGAGGGCCAAATACATGTTTTTCTGAGGACAGCAGGAAGTCCACCCAACACATCTCCTGCCTGCAGATGGCCAACTGCAGCCACGGGGTCTGCCTGTGACAAAGGTCACCTTCGCTGCCACCGCGAACTTTGACTTCTCCAGCCGTGCAAGGGAGGAGCTGTGACCCCCACGGCTGCTGTCCGCCATCACCAGGGCAAAGGGCCCGAACTCTGCCCACCTCTCCTGCCGGGCAGCCGGCAAAGCCGCGGCCCCTCTCCTCGCCCCACAGAGGCACGCTGCGGGCCCACGCTCTGGCTCCGCGCCTCAGGGCGCCCCAGGGGCGAGGGCCCGTGTCAACAGCCACGGAGGCCGCCGCTTGCCCCTCACAGGCGGTGGCGGGGCAGGAGCGCGGCCCACCCTTTACCTGTACTGCCTGACAGCCAGAGCCCCCGCGGGCTGCCGAGGGAAGCCGGGCAGGTGGCTGCACAGGTACCGCTCCAAACTCCCCTGGTCGAAGCGGTGCTGCCGCCGCACCTCTCCGGTGCCCGGCTCCGCCACCATCCCTCCCCCCGCGCTGCGCCGGCGGCGTACGCCCCGCACCCGCCCACCGCGCCGCTACGCTACTGGCGGAGGTGCCCCGCCCCGCCCGGCCCGGCGTCGCCGCGGCAACCGGAGGCGGCTTGGTCCGTCAAGGAAAGCGGTCCCCGGCGCCAGGCCAGCGGGGCTCTCGGAGTCGGGCGGCTTCTCCTGGAAGAAAGCGGCTCCCGGGAGGGCGTTACCGCCCCGGCTGACACCTGCCCTCAGCCACCGCCAGAGCCGGCTCGCTGCCCGCTGTCGGGAGGCAGGACACCCCCTCCAGATGGGAACGCTTCTTGAGGCGCCGGCGCTCGCAGGGGACGGTGCTCGCCGCCGCTCCCGGAAGCTCCCTCAGGCGGGGAGACGTGTCGCTGCGGTGTCGCCGGCGCTGCCATGGCGGAGCCGAGCCGGCTGGAGCAGCTGGAGCGGCGTGTGCGGGAGCTGGAGGAGGAGCTGGCCCGGGAGAAGGGCGGGAGGCGGGCGCCGCGGGCCCGCATCGAGACCATGAGCCCGGAGGTGACGGACTCCAACCCCTACAGGTGCGGCCGGAGGGGCGAGGCGCGTTGTGGGGTGAGGGAGCTGCACCTACGGGGGCTGGGTTATGGGGAGAGGGCCAGGACTGAGCCATGGGGAGGAGGCCCAGAGGCTGAGTGAGGGTGTAGAGGATGGGGAAGAGGGAGGGCTGTGGGGTCTCAGGCCGTCGGTTGGAACTGGGGGTCTGGGTAAAGGGGAAAAGGCATATGAAGGTGGGCTTGGGCAGGTAGGGGTCTAAGGGATGGGGCTGGGTGTGCTGAGGAGGCTGTCAGGGCCATGCTGAAGGCAGGTGCTCTGTGGGGAGAAGGGGAGAGATGCTCTCAAATGTCCCACCTGACTGGCTTGGCAGGGGTGTGTGTTGGGGTTACTTTGTATTATCTTGCTTTACAGTACAGGCAGAAAGAGAGGAAACTTTGTGAGTTTTTCAGCTAAGTTGCTAATAAATGGGACAGGTGTTGGTATTACATGAAGTCTTATTCTCATTCCTCTAACTTATCTATTTTAGAGTTTGGTTTAGAGAAGTCTTGAGCATCTGGGACCCCTTCTGATGCTCAGCACTTCTGGAAATCTCCTGCATTTTTTTTTTTTCAGGATGAATTGCTTTAATACAAGTTGATACTTGTACTTTTGTTGATACTTTCAATGAAAACATGTAATAGCACGATAAAATGTTACTTGAAAATTCTACCAGTTATCCTCACAACCTGATATTCTCTAACTTATTTTTTTTTAAATGTTACGTTGGAGTTAATCTAATCAAATTGATCAGAAAACAGTGGAAGAGTTTTCACTAGCCTGCTGCCATATGGCTCATTACAGAAAAAAGTGTAGGCTTTCATTCTGTAAGTCAGGGATTCATTTACAAAAATAGCTATGGGTCCTCCTGATTTCATTGATGTTACTCATACCAGCTGAATAAGTACATGAGTTTCTGCAGGGTTAGTACTCTGTTGCTAATAGGAAAGCATCTACTATCTCATTTAGACTGTATCTAGCTGGTGATCACAACTGCAGTGAAAACAGCAGGCTTGAGTTTGGTGCTTGGTGGGGTTATTTTTCAAGCAAAAGTGATTTTAAGTATCTGAAAAGCAAAATTGCTATTAGAAATTCAGAGAGCATTTTTTTGTATAATGTTGCTGTTTTTCTTCGTAGTCGCTTGATGGCATTAAAAAGAATGGGAATTGTCAAAGACTATGAGGTAGGATTCTATCTGCATTAAAACAGCCTTGCATTTTTGCCCTGTGAGGACCGCTTTTGATATACTGATCTGTATTTTCTTTCTTTCTACAGAAAATCCGTACCTTTACAGTTGCAGTAGTAGGCGTAGGTGGCGTTGGCAGTGTGACTGCTGAAATGTTGACAAGGTGTGGCATTGGTAAGGTAATGAGAGTTTTCTTCTTCTACTTCTTTATGGACCAGTCTTTTTCATAAAGAGTTAGATTTGATTTCACTCAGTTGATTTTGCCCAAATAAAAAAGTACTATGAGAAAGCATTCAAGAACAGCGCTTGCATAAACATCACAAATGAAGAGTCTGTATTTTTCTTACACTAGTAAAATTGATTTACTTAGGGCTTAATCCTGTGTCATGTGGATGATTCTTGTTTGGATGCTTGTCTTCTCCGTGCTCTTACATGAGCCCATCTATCTAACCTTCGTACTGGATTATTGCAAAAGGAAAACAAAATAAAGAAAAATGAGGGGGTAACTCGCATAGAAGATTAAGTCTTATGTTATGAGAACAAGTTGGTATTCATGAAAGTGAAATGCAGTAGATGTCAAACGGATATTTTTGTCACAAACATTAGTTCGTCATGTGGCAGACTTAGAGCTAAAAATTTAGCAGCAGTTAAAAATAATTTGATGTGTTTATAGATAACAAGAACTCCCAGAGTTAATAGAACAGGATTTTTCTTTAAAGTAGGAATTTGGCTTAGATGTTTGTATTTCCAGGCAAAGCCTGACCATTTACTCTTGGAACTTTAAGAAGTTTCTTAATACAGAAGTGATGCAATTTTTTTATTGCAAAGCTTATTCCCCCCTCCTCTGAAGGAGCGTTTCCTGAAGACCAGCATCTTGGGCATAGAAAAGGACATTGGACAGTTGATTCAGAATTTATAATAATCAACATGTCCATGTATTATGTAGGTATTTTAAGTGAATTGTTTTTGAAGAACTACATGCCAAGACAAGTGAAAGAAATTACACGTTTCTAGTTAATGCCATAACAGCAAGTATGAATGTGATAACAGAATTGATAGTGTTCATGTAGCTAATCTGTTGAATATTCTTAGTTCAGATCAAATGAACAGATTGCTTTCTATTAAGAGTGGTTCTCATGACTTAACGAATCAGTTCCTGGTGAATGGCAGTTAGAATTTACTCTTTCACGTACTTACAATGTTGGTAACTTTTGTATGTGAACTGAATGGCACTGCAGGGGTGGGGGGGTGTTTGGCTGGGGGTTTTTGTTGTTGGTTTTATGCCTTGCCATAGTGCTCTGGTTGCAGAGTCTTTGGAGATTCACATATGTTAATACAATCTTTATTGTAGCTGCTTCTGTTTGATTATGACAAAGTGGAATTGGCAAACATGAACAGACTCTTCTTCCAACCTCATCAAGCTGGATTAAGTAAAGTGCAAGCAGCGGAGCATACTTTGAGGTATAACTTAGAAAAGTGGGTATTTACCCAGGATGCCGCTCCAGAAAACTGATGTTTCCTTCTTAATCGCTTGCAAAGTAGCACGATCTAATTTGGAAATTTGAGTATAAAACAGATGTGGGAATGATTGATACTTTAAGGATGTTTTTGTACTGGCCAAAACCTTAATATAAGTCTACTTTTTAAGTATAGCTAATTTTGATCAGAAGTTTGGTATAAACTATACCACTTCGATATGTTGTGATTTTTGTTTTCTCATCTAATCTGTGATTTTTGAAGATATGGGTGTATTCTAGATTTCAGACTGGAAGCTTAAGACTGTAGCAACACTTGTGAAGTTAGGGAGTAGAATGCAAGGTATCACTGTATGTATTAACATTGACGCATATTATTTCCTCCATAAGGAATATTAATCCTGATGTTCAATTTGAAGTACATAACTACAACATCACAACACTGGACAACTTTGAACATTTCATGGATAGAATAAGGTAAAATCTCTCACCTTCTGCTGGTGTGTGGCTCTAAATACAACCTCACATTTTTATTGTTGGGGTTTTTTTCAGTGTAATGACTTCCAATTGAGAACCAGTGGGAAATATGTATATACAGAAGACATTTCTGCCTAGACCTTTTCTCTAGAGTTCGCATTTATTTCTACTGTTACATAGTTATATTTTATAGTAGTGCATCTTTAGATTTCCAACCAAAGCTGCAGGTCTTATAGGCTTTTACCATTATAGAAAACAGATCAGATCATATTTTGACTGCTCTGGAGTACTTTCGGGTATGCTTTATAGAGTGAAGAAATAAAATAGTTATTAGCGGATCTCGCAGAGAAGTTCTGAAATAACTTTTCCCATTTGCAGTTATGTTGTACAAAGATACAGTACAAAGTATTGGAGAACTGTGAGTGTATACTATATAAAACTTCTTTTAATGTAAAATGTCTATATATTTAAATCCCAGCTTCAGCATGCTGCTGTTTCTACTGTAGATCTAAGATGCCAATTATATCCTGTTCTGCATTTGCACACGTTTTGTTAGAAATACACTTCCCATGTGCTTCTGTGCTCTAAAGCAGCGTGTTCATTGCCATGTTGGCATTTTGTTCTGCCAGTAATTTCATGCAAACTTCTGATACTTCTTTCAGTAATGGTGCACTAGAGGAAGGGAAGCCTGTGGATCTTGTTCTAAGCTGCGTGGACAACTTTGAAGCTCGCATGGCAATTAACACAGTAAGGCCATTGAAAGCATGAGCTTGTGGAAGTCTATTTTCTCCTATAAATAATGTTAGGAATTGTGGGGACTAGAGAAAAGACATGAACTTATCAAGAATCTTCTAAGAAATTTCCTCCTTGGTTGAAGGAAACAGAATCTGAGCTTTTACCCAGTTCTTATCAAACACATTTTATGTGTATAAATATAACTTAAAAATAAACTTATATATAACTTAAAATATACACTTATAAATATTATCCACATTTTATGTGGCTAATATAACTTTTAAGTTACTAGCAGCTTATGGTTAGTAAAAGAGTTAAGTGTTGTAAGCCCTCTCTGTCTTTCCAAATTATCCTGTTTATACAAAGGTATTATCAAAGCCTGGTATGTTAAATCTTACAAACTTTTTTAAGACTGTGTATAGCTAATTGTATACTTCATATGACATTTTGTATACTAAAAATGTCTTAAGGCTGCGTACCTAATCAAACTGGATTTCTTTGTAGTAGCAGCCAATGTAGGGTATACGCCAAATGCATGTTTTCTGTTGTCCTTCAGCTAACTTGATCCATAAATTGCATGCGCTGAAGGTACGCAGATACACTGTATCCATGCCTCTGAAAGCAGTTTGTGCAATTAGATTCTGTAGTGTGCTAGTAACTGGATCACTGGTGTCTGTATATGTTCAAAAATCTACGGTCCTCAGGAAAGCACAAAGGGCTGGCTTCATGAGGATAACTAATTTGTCCTTTGATTTGTCCTTTGACTCTGATAAACAGTTTCTATTCTACCTTTTCATGTTCCTTTTTCTGATCATAGCCTTTTTGTCTTAAAGCAGGAAGATAAATGTGTTTAATCGCTCTCAATTTACGTTTTTGGGGTTTTTTTTTTGCTTGTCATTAAACTTCTGCAGTGCTGATGTGTGTGTTTCTGTGTTTATAAGGCCTGCAATGAACTTGGACAAATCTGGATGGAATCTGGAGTGAGTGAAAATGCAGTGTCGGGACACATACAGCTGATCATACCTGGTGAATCTGCTTGTTTTGCGGTACGCAGTGCTCTGCTGAATTGCTCGTTTGTCTTTTAAAATGGGACTGGGAATGCGAAGATTAGCTGGCTAGTGAATGTGATCCTGGCACAGCTGATGGAGTAGCTTAAAATTTTGTGTGATCTATGGGGGTTTTTTAATACTTTTTTTTAAACTTCATTTCTTTATTTCTCCTCAGTGTGCTCCTCCACTTGTAGTTGCTGCAAATATTGATGAGAGAACATTAAAACGAGAAGGAGTTTGTGCAGCTAGTCTTCCTACAACTATGGGTGTTGTGGCAGGAATTCTTGTACAAAATGTTCTGAAGTAAGTGACTGAGTTGTTGCTATTCAATGTACAGCACAATAAGAGAAAGAAACCTGAAGGAACATTTCATAATGATGGGTCTGGTTCTTTCTATATGTTTGTGGCCTGTTTCCTAAAGGTATTGGCATCACTGGACAGGGCTGAAATATACACTGCTTGAATCACTGGTGTGTTTACTTTGGAGCTGCTGTTTTTAATAGAACTTTTCAGGGGTAAGCAAAAGTCTTAGAGTTTTCCTAAGAGTTTCTCTTACTGCATACACACGTGCACATTTTTTCTTAGTTCTCCATTTAAACTTGCTCCCATCATTAAATTATATGCAAAAAATGCTACAGTGCTGACTTGTCTTTGAAATTTTGTACATGGACAAAGAATAAATCATTTCTCTTGCAGTGTTTGTATTCTAAAAACCTGAGGGGAATTAAAAATAGTTATATAGCAATATGACATATTTTATTATTTTCAAAAAGTACTGTCACATGACTCCAACTGTTAAAAGAACTGCATGTATCAGCAAGGAAAATATTTGAACAACTTTGTACTCAGTTTCAAAATCATGCACTGTATTTTACAAGCATCTTTGCGAATAGGATCTTATTTAGCCTGTTTTTAGCCTTAGCTTGATCTTGTCAGTTATCCAAAAACTTCTAGTTACAAAGAATAAGAGTACTGTTAGGCAAGTGCACCTACAAACAACAAAGCTCCATTGTCAGCTGTACAGAGAGAGGTATTATATAAAATTGCATAGCAACGTGTGTTTTTCTTTAATGAAGAATACAAACATTGCAGCTTAATTTAAATATTTATTTTCATTGCAAATCTGACCCTACAGTAAAGATGATTAAACTGGTTCTGATTAGCTGTTGAAAACTCCCATTGTAATACAGGGCACCTGAGTGTTTCAAGCAATGGATTAAGGCACAGTAGAAAACTGCTTACATACTACTCTAAACATATTTTTTTCTGAGGCTGTAGCTGACTTGTTCTCACACACTTACACCACAAGAGGACCGGGTTCTATGTTGATGCAGTTATGCTGTTGTCAGGTGACTACAGCTTATTTTAAGACAATTACAGTAACTCTTTACATGTTCACTAGTGTGAAAGTGTATTCTAAAAGTTCTTGGAGGAAAAATTATTCCTTGAGCAACTGAATTTTCAGGTTTGCGTCTGTATATAAGGGCCTGCTTTCTCTATTTCTTTCTAGGTACCTGTTAAATTTTGGTACTGTGAGTTATTATCTTGGTTACAACGCGATGCAGGATTTCTTTCCAACTATGTCTATGAAGCCAAACCCACAATGTAGTGACCAAAATTGCAGAAAACAGCAAGAAAATTATAAGGTAAAAATGTTTTTGTGTTTTTTTTTTTTTCCTTTCTTAAAGTCTTAAGAACAAAGCAAGCTACAGATCTGTAGTAAAAGAAAACTTTCATTGCTACTCCAATTTTCAGCAGCCCTGTCTTCAGATGGTTGCATGTGTCTCTAAAAATACAGTACTCTGGAGTTATCTTAAAGCAAAGGGTAGGCAGAATGGCTTGCATTCAGTTAGATAATATTTTCTTCTACAGTAATTGCTCAGCCTTTCTGGCAGTCATATATTTTTGAGTGTTAATGTTTGGGTTTTTTTTGTTTTTTAGGGTTTTTTTGTTTTTTTACTTTGCAGGTATTCTGCCTTTTTATGCCTAACAAAGTTCTAAATGGTGACCACATATCTTAAAAGAAGTGTGAATATTAGATTTGATCTTTGCGGTTGTTGAAAATTGGATTATTACATATATTATGTTTTTTATCTTTTTGTGTTTTTTTCCTTCAGAAAAAAGAAGCTGCACAACCAAAACAAGAAGTAATTGAACAGGAAGAAGAAATAGTACATGAAGACAATGACTGGGGTAAGTAAGCAGATGAAGACTAAATGATGTTCCCAGTACCGAGACTGAATTATAGTTTTTGTTTTCAGTGAACACACTGTAGGGTACATAGACTTCTTATGGTTCCCATTTTTTATAACTTATACTGGGTAATTACTGCTGGCTTTTCACAGGTTTGGACAGTAATGTTACCACAACTTGATGATGTATTTTTAATGTAATGTGCAGGTTTTAGACTCAAAATGTAACCTCCGTTTGAATAAAAAAACTTTCTCAGAAGATGGTCTGAAGACATGAAAGATGTGAGAAGATGTATTCACTGTGTGTTCCTTTTAAATATGTAACTAAAGAGCATTTGTCATTTCCATAACCACTGTGCTGAGGCATCCCATGGATTTTTATATTCCCCTGAGGGCTTTAAATTAGAAGGAACTGTCTTAAGGAATGGTAAGCCCCAGTACTGAGCCCTGGGGAACACCACTTGTGACCGGCCACCACCTGGATTTAACTCCATTCACCACAACTCTTTCTTTGGGCCAGGCCATCCAGCCAGTTTTTTACCCAGCAAAGAGTACATCCGTCCAAGCCATGAGCAACCAGTTTCTCCAGGAGAATGCTGTGGGAAACGGTGTCAAAGGCTTTATTGAAGTCTAAGTAGACAACATCCACGACCTTTCCCTCATCCACCAAGCGGGTCACCTTGTCATAGAAGGAGATCAGGTTGGCCAATCAGGACTTGCCTTTCATAAACCCATGCTGGCTGGGCCTGATCCCCCGGTTGTCCCGCACATGCTGCATAATGGCACTCAAGATGATCTGCTCCATGACCTTCCCTGGCACCGAGGTCAGGCTGACAGGCCTGTAGTTCCCCAGATCCTCCTTCCAGCCCTTCTTGTCGATGGGCATCACATTTGCTAACTTCCAGCCAACTGGGACCTCCCTGGTTAGACAGGACTGCTGATAAATGATGGAAAGTGGCTTAGTGAGCATTTCTGCGAGCTCCCTCAGTACCCTTGGGTGGATCCCATCCGACCCCTTAGACTTGTGTGTGTCTCTAAGTGGTGTAGCAGGTCACTGACCATTTCCCCTTGGATTATGGGGGCTTCATTCTGCTCCCCATTCCTGCCTTCCAGCTCAAGGGGCTGGGTACCCGGAGAACAACTGGTCCAACTATTAAACACTGAGGCAAAGGCAGCATTAAGTACCTCAGCCTTTTCCTCGTCCTTTGTCACTATGTTTCCCCCCGCATCCAATAAAGGATGAAGACTCTCCTTAGATGATTGATAGTGGAATGAAATAGTTGAAATCAAAGGTCTTTCTGCTTTTAATTTTTTTCTGTATTGGAAAAGTAGCTGCTGTTTTCCTCTTACTGTGGTAATATAGTGATTAAAGAACTTTTTCTTCTAATTTTTAATGGAGTTCTCAATTCCTTTTAATGCAAAGGCATCGAATTAGTATCAGAAATTTCAGAAGATGAGCTGAAGGCTGCATCTGGCCCAGTACCTGATCTTCCTGAGGGAATTACTGTAGCATACACTATCCCAAACAAGGTAATATATTTATTCTTTATGAATTTTTGAAATAAATGTTGTAGATTAAATTTATAATACTAGCCAGTTTGGTTACCCTTTAAACCTTGAATAAAATTTGATCTTGAACAATTCCAGTGAAACTGTACCTCAGTACATCTGATCAGTGCCTTCTGTGGTCCAGTTTTGTGTTTCTATGATGAAAAGTATGGATGCTAGCGTGAATGGAGTTTTGAGGTGACAGGAATGAATGTATTTGGGGGGTGGGGGAAGGAAAACAAATGTGAGTTTCTCAGTTGATATTTTGGTGACTAATTTTACCGTATTTACCTTGTAAAAGCTATATGTAGTCAAAGAGCAATTAGTATACCTGGGGAACACAGAATCTGTATGTCCTGCAGCCAGAACATTGCAACTCCTAGTCAGAATAGTTTACAATTTAAGCTCATAATCACTGAGGCCTAACCTTGCAATTGAGTGCTTGGTTCTAGGAAAATGGTGTGGTATATCGGTAATAAAGCTTATTTGTGTGTGGTTTTTTGTTTGCTATTTTTGTTGCCAACTTTTTCTTCCTGTTCCTAATAGGAAGAGAATTTGATAACTGAGGAAACAGCAGCAGAGTCTGAAGAAAGCCTAGAAGAACTCATGGCTAAAATGAGAAACATGTAGCAAAACACACATTAAGTACAACTTTTGGGAGTTTGGATTGACATTGGATTTTGAGAAGACCAGACTTTTTTCACCCCCACTGAAGCTTATCTTTACATTTCTGATGAAATGGAACTGTTACAGGGACAGGAAGGAAACAGACTTACTTTGTTTATATTCTGTTGTCTATTGATGTCTTTAAGATAGGGAGTTGTGCTACTGTAAATCTTAATTTCTCAGCATTGCTACCAGATATTCAGTAGAAAACAAAAGGAGGCTGATAAACTAACAAAAGCAGGCATAGCATATTATATGCAATCTCATGTGATGAGAACAGTACATAGCATAGGACAAGTGAAAGATGAAATCTGCTGGAGTGGATTGAATAGGTCAAGGGCAGATGATCATGCCTCACTTGTATTGCTGCTCCTAATTTTCCAGGCACTTGTTCTTGTTCACTGGTCTCTGTAAATTCTTGGCATGGATCGTGCTGTGGCTGCTTTTTCTGAGTGAACAGACCATTTCAGCCTTTTCGTCCACCTTAAGTATCTCTGGGATGGATTTTGGTTTTTTTAAACTTCCCTGGTTTTATCATTGTTTTACTACTGCTTGCTCTTAAATATGTCTGTGTTTTGTAAGTGATCATGGTTTGAGCATGCTGCAACAAGGCAAAGTCTCTTGTTAGCAGATAATTATACTAGCAGACTGGGTATTAGCATGCCACTATTTCAGCTGGCAGATGCTTTTCATGACAAAATCAGTAAGAATTACCAGCAACACTGGAAAGAACAGGAGATTTTGTCTACCTCTTTGAAAATCTAAATGTATTTTGTCAATTATTAAAAGTTTAGCTATAATTATGATCCATCCCCATCATATGGGCTATATTAAGGAATATACTTAATCTGAGTTTGCATAGGAAAGCTTCTAAAATTAGATGCTCTAAACTTTGTTTAGTGTTGCAAATATCTTCAGTGGAGTGACTGAGCTATTGTATTTGTCTTGTAAATAATGTTAGTACAGTCATATTACCTTTTATGTTATCAGGTGTTGAACTGACCTGTAAACGTACACATCCTGTAGTGCCAGTACCCTGCAGAACCGGAAGGATGAATTTCAAATATTTTAACTGCTGTGGGTGTCTGATCCAGAACTTGATCACTGTTTAGATTTGGCTTACAAGAACATAAATTTCAGCCTTTGTAGTATAATACAAATATTTCCAACTGGGCTGTTCAAAAAAACCTTTCCATAGCATGATGCAGCAAGCAGGGAACCAGCTAGTATTGGTAGTAGCAGTATCCAACCACCATGTAAAAAGAGAGTAATATTGTGGAAGCACTTCTGTTTCTTAGGGCAGCTGAATGAATACTTAGTTAAAAAATGTTTGATTTCTAAGCAACAGTTCCAAACTTCAAAATCTGTTTCCTCCACAGCTGATGTTAGATTATATTATATATATAAAAATCATCTCTGAAGCTAGTGAGGGAGGTTTTGGGTGGGTTTTGGGCATGGTGCATTGTACTGTAAAATGGAAGTGGTTTTTTTGGATTGAGTTCAGTTTTGGAGAACCCAGATTTTAGAAATGAACTGTAAAAAGGGACGGGAAAGAGAATAATGAGATCATTAAAAAGGTACATACTTGAATCTATGTCACTAAGTCTACGTTAGCTTGATCCAAGTGTCAATTTAAGTGTTGCATGCGTTTCTTTGTGACTTTACCTTTCTGTTGGGAACAATAAAAGTGAGGCACACACCGGCGCTGGAGATCCTGAGGCAGACGGTTGACTCATTTCTACAACAGCTCAGTTAATCTTGACTGAACTATTTGGCTGACATTAGGCTGACATTACTTCTATCATATGATTGACAGCTTTACAAGAGGCAATTGTTTACCATTTTACTTCATGTACAGTTTTAAGAGCAAATTAATACACTTTTGCATGCCCACTTACAGAGTATGCAAAATGGTTCTCATATTACTTTCAGACTTTCAACTTGTATATACAAGAAGAATCTGAAATAATTAGAAAATACATTAAGGTGATTGTATGTGCCAATGGTTAAAATTATTTAAAAGTAAACAGCATCAAAGAAAAGCAGCTTTAAGGATTTTTTTTTTTAATTAAAAAGACATTTACAAGTATAATCTAGTCCGACTATAACACACAATGGAAAATTTATTACTACTTTTGTTATGAACTAACAAATTAAAGCATATTGCAATGGTTTAGTCCAGCTTTGTTTATTTGGCAATCTTATAAAAGCAGCTTTCAGTTTTTACAGTGTACCATAAATGTTACTGAGATGTTGATAGTCTGACTGTATGGTTAAATCTCCATTGAAACTGGTGACACTCTGGTTTGAGGTGGAGGTCTCCTACATAGAAGTATTATTTGGCATACACCAGATGATATACAAATTACTTTTTTTTTTTTTTTAACATCCATGAGGTACAACTACAAATACACGAACAACTGTCTTAAGAGCGCTATGACTATAGCTGCATAAGCTTATGGCCAGCACGCAGCCTGCAAGACCCTCCACTATTACTCGTGATCCTGTTTTACTTTCTGTAGAAAGTTTTCTTTGGGTTGACAGGGTAAGCGTATTGTTTCCTCACCATCTTTGCTAGTGGGGCATGGATGGCTGGGATCCCCTACTTTTTAGGGATTTTTCTTCCAAAAGCAACCCTGCAACCTATGAATAAGTTGGAGAGAAGTCACTCAAGGGAAGAATAGTAACGGTTCAGAACTGGAAATGACTCAATGGGGAAAGTCTGGTCTGACACTGAAGGTCTAGAAAGTAGCTTCTTATTTAAGCTAGCAACATTAAGGAAAACTGTTTAGGAGTGCAAGATACATCACATACATGTTAAAATCAGAGCAGAGGTGACAAGCTAGACCAGATGTCTGATAACTCATAACACTGGCTTTAGAGGAGGGAATTAGGTGGTCTGAGAAGAGCAGGCAACAGAAACACATGCAAGCTGAGAAGGCTGAGGGTTTTTTTGAGGGGGGGTGTTTTTTAGTTTGTGTGGGTTTTTTGTTTTTTGGTTTTTTTTTTTCCTTTTGCCCCTCTCCTTACTCGGTAACAATCCTGCAAAGAACTTTCCAATTTTCAAAATTTTACAAGGTGGCTGGAATACAATGCAAAAACTCTTGCTTTGATTAAAAACCCATTTTCTGAAGGAAAATATCCAAAGAGCTATTACAAACTATCAACTCTTGTTGCTGTATTGTAATATCTTCAAGAGCTATTTTTTTTTCAACTAAATATTAATCTTAAAAGTCAAATTTGGGTTGTATATTTGTTCTATCAGTTTTATACACTGTTTCTTTTGCCAAGTTACAGCCTTACCAAAATGTTAAATTCCTTCTAACCAGAACAAGGGCTGAAATGGGTTATATTTAACTCTACTCTAAAAGGGAAAAAATACTGTGGAAGGTAAGTATCCCTTTGAGCTAAAGGTCATCTGCATTTTTCAGATTGGATCAAATAAATCTTTACATCAGTTGCCTTTGAAACATTATAGTGAGGTTTCAATTAATTTTGCACTTACATTCAATTTTTTAATAAAAAGTCTTTTTTTAGTATGTATTTAAATTGATTCATGGATTTATGCACTGAATGAGAACAGACTTCAAACTGATTCTTCAAGATGACTAGGGTATTAAGAAATACAACAGGCAGGTAGATTTGATTAGCATCTCTTCATCTGATGGTGAACTATTTTGCATCGCTAGGTTTTTCCAGCTAATACAAACATTCTTGTATTTTAAGGGATTCAATGAGATTAAATAGTGAAAGTATTGCTAAAGGGTTAACAACAGGGAATCAGGTCATAATCATCCACATTCTGATTCCTCACTGGAAGTATTTTTACTTAACACTGTTGAATCTGACAACAGCTTTAACTGTAGACGATGATATATTTAGATATATTTGCTTCCCGAGGAAACCAATTATTTTTGCACAAGTGCCTTGAATCTAAGTTTGCTTAAAGCTGAAATCACCCTGCAGGTGAAACTTTGGGTGGGACAGTATTTTGACTTTTTCAAAATTACTATCTCTTTAGAAACAACTTTAAAAGCTTCTGAAAAGGCAGAAAGGATTGATGAAACAAAAATACACAAATCCTCTAAGCCAGGCTATTACAACATAAAAATAAGAACTACCCCATAGAGTATATACAATTGGTTCAACTTAACTTGTTATAATCCTGGCACTTAGGCAAAGAGGTCTCAAATCCACGTTTTTGGTATTAGCTATAACTTGAGCTAGTAACTAACAGGCATATCTCTATACAATGAAAGCAGCTCACTTTGTACCATGCAGTCTGCAAAGTTAACATGTAAGGATTTCAAGCTTAAACATTTGTTTCCCTGTCATTCATGAAGACAGGTGTCAGTCCCAAAATAGGACACTATCCTAGGAAAAATAGATTTGTCTTAATAATTTTATGTCTGCTTTAAAATAGCAATAGAGACTGCCTTTTCTTTGAGCAGATTTATATCACCTTTGTCCATGTTCCAGGAAAATATTTGGTGATAATGCACTTTTTAAGCTGAACGTATCTCCGCTCAATGAGTGTCGAGAAGTTGCTTTTCCACCGATCAACAAAGTCTCTGCTTCTTTTATTTCCATAGCTCTCTTGTAAAGCTCAGCTGCCTTCTCAAAGTCTCCCCCTTCGTAGCTTTGAAGAAGAGTAAATACAAAGTTGAAACAAGCAAATAAAGCAAGTCTCTCAATTAATTTAAATTGGAATGCACACCATGCTATCAACAAAGTGTACTTAAGGCTCTCTACTTTCCTAATAAGTACAAAAGTCCAGGATGTTTTGTTTCATCCAGTAATTTTTATAGTAATTTGCTTTTATAGGGCTAAAGCGTATAATCTTACCTTAGCACAGCCAAGTTTTTCAGAGTTTCCCCCACACGCGGATGCATGTGACCAAAGCTGTCTTCATAAATCTTTAATGCACGTTCATAAAGAGGTAAAGCTTCAATCTGCTTTTTCTTTGGGTAGTAGAAAGTTGTTTGTTACAGACGGATATTACATTTGCTATTCCTTTTTCCAAGATAGTATCAACACATCCTAGATACCAAGTAAGTCATGCAATATTTAACCAAAAAGGTCTTTTGAGGTCTCGATACCGTTGACAGATGAGGACGATAATTGAGATTGTCAAAGCAATTGGCTTGCACTTGCAAGTGCAATTCCCACTAATATAAAAATTAGGGTCTGGACTTCCTAGGCAGTTTTGAAAATCTCAGTCCTGAAAGTTTTGAGTTATCAAATGCGCTTTAATTTTACCTGAGGCAGCTTTAATCCCCGTTGAAAATCAGATATGCAGATTGCAGAAATGCAGAAAACAAGAAAACAATCTACAGCTCACTCCTATTGATGCTAAGTAAGGAATTCGGTAAGTTGATGACATCTCCTTTGAATCTCATATTGGTTGTAGACTATAAAGTCTACAGCCTTCTCAGATTTCTAGTTACACAGAGTTGCAGTTCATCAAGGTGGGCACCCTTCATAAATTTCAAAGGATTATGTTTCCCTCCAAGTCAGTGGTGGAGCTGTGTTCCATCATGCTGTGATAACCGCCATATTGCTGAAAATGCTGTACTCTAGCTCTAGTCCTATAAAGCACGTGGGCATTTTGAATAATCTAAAGAGCATTAGCCCAAGTGTCCTTATGAAATATCAGTCACAGCAATTACCTGTTCCCTGCACGCATCTTCCTTGCCAAATATCCTTTCAATTTTTAAAATGGAACCTAAGAATTTACAAGTCTTGTAAGGAATTTCCCTTTTAAATGTGATCAAGTTTCTTTGGTATCATGTAGGTACAAATCATAAAAAAACCCTAAGAAGACAGGAATAATGAACATGTAAGACATGAAAAACTTACCATCTGACAATAAAGGACAGCCAGATTTACCAAAGCAGTTGCTACACTAGGGTGTTTTGGGCCAAATGACTTCTGTCGAATTTCAACCGCTAGTTCATACAGAGGAACAGCCTTGTCAAGTTTTCCCTAGAAATAATAGGGAAAAAATTATTCAGTTGTCTTGTGTCAGAATGGTAACAGTAAAATCTATTTTAAACAAAAAGCCTTGGAGAAGATATAACTGTTTCCAGAATAAGGGTTTAACTTTGGTTAATTCATAGTTATATTCTGCACAGATGGTTTATCATGAATATTTATTAGGACCTAATTTTCCAAAATACTGAGCATATTGAACTCCCAGTTAATGTGTTTCTCAGCTATGTCTGATTCTTTCTTTTTTAATTTAATTTTTTCCCCAAGTGTCTCATTGAGAAGGCTGTTAAAAAGACTTCTCAGTTGTACTTTTATCCAAAAAATTGTCTCCATTTTTATTTCCTCATCTTGCTATACCTGAGAGCAGAGCTTATTTTTTGCCCTAAAGGGCAAAAATTTTACTGATGATACAGGAATGGGAATGTAGCTGCCTTAACTTTTGAGCCGTTTTCTGCTTACTGAGGCGGTGTTTGCACCATCTTCTTTGGAACAGCCACAGTGTCCAATGCTATTTCAAGTACTTGTTGCTTCCCATTTACCGTATTGAGGCTTTGGCTTCTTGACTGGTTTCTCTAAAATACCCCTCTCATACTCCAACTAGATTTACCGTAGATTATTTTTCCAGCAAATCTGTTTTCCTCCAAATTTGAATCTGTGCACACATTAACTGGATATACTTCAGAAGTATGCTTAGGCTTCTACTGTTAGAATGTGAATTCTCACATTTAACAGCAATTAGAAATTAAATCCTGCAAATGTCCATTGTATAATGGTTCACTGTAATTGCAAAATTCAAATTAAATTTTCTCCTTATTTTTTCAAAGCATCTCCATGCCACAGTTTGAAGATGATCAGTAATTCATCTGGAATAAATACTTACTTATAAATAATTGTCATTTTCTACAGGAATTGACATTCCTGTCCCTTCTCTTCCTCCAGTCTTCCCGGCGTCACTAGTTCACCATGAATTTTAATTTGTGCTCCTTCAAACTAGTAAAGAGCTCTTTGATGCAAATATCAAGTGCTTTTCAGTTTCTAGCAGCATGAAAATTAGAAGCTGAAGTGAGCAGAGAATATGTGACCCAAAACAATTTCATGCACATAATAGCAGGTAACAATTATTGGGCAAAAACAGAGGAGCATTTGATCCAAGGGATTATCTTCAAGGACTCTTTCCTCTTTGAAGAATGGTAAAATGTGAAAATATAAAAGAAAAAAATTGTCATCCTCTGAATTTGATCTTGGTTCAACAGCTGGAAACCTTATATCACTCTTACACTGATGATATCGAATGGTTAGAACAACCATCTGCAAACACAAATGTTCATGAAACATTTTGAAATGATGAAACACAGAAGTGGATACTACTGTTAATATTATTCCTTGTAGTGCATTTCGCAGGGGAGTAACTTTCCTCTTTCACTGAATCAACATAAGCTGGAGATGGCTCAGCCAGACACTTTATTTGTAAAGTACTATCTCCCACATGAGCCTTCAAGTTACTCTCAATTTGACTGTAAAGTTCAAGGTCATTGTGTAAAAAGAACTATTCCTACACCCTAAACCATGATTTTTCCATTAAGACACATCTGACCAAACTCTTGTATGTGGATGTCACATTGGAGACAGCAGAGAACTCAAATAGAGCAGGGAAGAGCTTCCGTCACTGCAGCTAAAACACTAGCTTTTAACCATATCAGAAATTCTTCATGGTGAATACTGAGCATGCAGGACACTGAAGACATTATTCATAAGTAGATTTTCCTTAAGCAAAGTGTGTTTTGAAAAAGCTGCTGGGCTTTTTAGAAACAGACTGAGGCTGCTTGACTACATCTTTTACGCACACATGTATAACACCAACAGCTGACAAAATGCCCACGCCCCTCTCCTTTTGGATTGAAGACTGTAACAATGCAAGGCATTACAGTCAATTTAGGTGATGAGAGAAGGTAACAGGCTTGTGCTTACCATCTTTTTGTATAGCACTGCCAGGTGTTTCACGGTATAAGCCAAGGAGGGATGATCTGGAGCCAGCGCTCTCCTCCTGATGTCTAAAGCTTTTTCATAGAGTTCCTCCGCCTTGTCATAGTGCTTCTTCTCATTGTACAAGGCCGCCAGATTGTTCAAAGACTGCGCGCAGTCTGGGTGGTCGGGTCCCAGGACTCTCTCTCTCATTTCCAAGGAGCGCTTCAGGAAAAGCTCTGCTGTCCTACAGAACACATTCGTTCAGCAATATTTTAAAGCTGGCAACAGGCTGAAGTGGCTGTTTGAAACAGAACAAACTCAGCCTTGGAAACTGCACAGATACTGACATCTGGTAGTGGACTTTCCCTGGAATAAGCAAATGCCAGATCAGCAATTCATTTACACAGTGAGGAACTATACAACCCAGACATAGTCCTGCTGTGCAAGCTGACCATAAGAATGTAGATACAGAGCTAGTTAATATATTCCTGTGCAAACTTGGAGTCCCCCTGTAAAGGACTGAAATGCCAGTCTAGCAGATTTCAGCAAACATTACACTACCCCAACAGCTGCTCATTTCTTTAATTCAACCTACATCTTCAGTTATGCAAGTAATCCTTCCTTACTCCAAACATTCTACTGACTTCTCGGCAACTCCTCATAGCAGTCATGTACTCCCACGAATAAAGCAGTAGTGGAACGCGAGGTAAAGGTTCAGAACACACCACACATTTTTCAAGTAATTTTCAAAAATATGGAACATATTACAGGGTTCAGCAGACAGCTTTCATACCAAAGGGGGAGAGACTGGAATGGGTTTTATATATGTCATGAGCTAGATTGTCACAGTAGAATCTGTCCAGAAGTGACAAAGTAGAAAAGACCCTGTGTAATGCCACCATTCAAGCGTTTCCCTATCAAAAGGGCATATTCTGTCTCACTAGAGTAGCATACTACTATTCCATTACAGATTTACAGCAGTTCCTCTATCACAAACAATGGGTGATCCACACATAATACTGGCAGCACCCATTATAACTAGGCAGTTTGTCATCCTGACATACACACAAATTCTGTGTGGCACTATTCCCAAGAGGTCAGCTTAGTAAATTGGAAAAATCCATTTCGCATTAGAGGAAAAAAAAAGACCATTTATACACAGAACTGTAGGTTCAATTCCAGAGCTCTTAGACAAGTGTCAAAAGGTGTTCACTCTATGTAAGGGCTAGAGGATGATGTGTGATATAACATATAAAAATTAATAAAGTGACATACCCTTCTGCCCTTGATTTCCTTCTAACTGCATCAAATGATCAAAAAATTCAATCTTGGACTTGCTGATTCAGAGACACAATATCCATTAAAAAAAAATTACTTAAACCTTCACTAGAACAAAGTTTATACTTTGGTCACCTATGAAATAGTGGAGATACGGTTACTCTAGAAGTAGGTTGTGTTGGACAGGAACTACATATGGATAATGTGGAATACAAAATGATCTTGTATGAGACTAGATAAATATCTCTCCTCTATAATCAATCACTTCGGCGTGACTTCATGAGGGTAAACTGATGAAAAATCCACATTTCCAACAACTGTTAAAAAACAATTCCTTCACTGTAAAGGTCCTGCATTTAACAGAGATTCTGTGTGCAGATCTTAAATTACAATATCCTTCTGTAGTTATCCAACAACTACGGGTGACATAAACGATATAAGAACATAAAAATACATCCAGAATTGACTCTGTGCTTTTTTTGCTGTGCACTTTCTTTCTTCTCTGAAAAGACTCAGTAGAGTGGGATTTAAGATGACTTTACAATTCCCTCACAACACACAGTTTTAGACTATTCTGTGGACTGAAGAAGTTGATGTGAAGAGTGGCTAACCATGCAATCAGAACTGCTCTGCACCTTTTATTGCCCTTCTTCAACACCCCTGCTTATCTCTGTCTGCTTTTAGAACACCATTGTTGTGCTCTGTCCTCTTTTGCTCTTAAAAAGGCCAGCAGGGTAACAGTCTGAGGATTACAGGGCGCAGTGAATATTTAACTCATGATTTCTTGTAATACTGGCATTTTGAGTGTTTTTCATAGAAGAACAACAATCCTACTGTTCAAGGATAAACACTACAAAGGGGGGTCACAAAATAGTGAAGCTGAGTAGAGAGAGCATAGATTTCGAGAGAAAATTGGTATTTGCAACGAAGGCTAGTTAAATTTAACTGTGGAACATCAATTCTGAATGCAGGAAATGCACTGACTTGGTAAATAGTCACAAGCTAACAGCATCAACTCTAGAAAATATGAGTGAATTTCACAGTAAACAAAAACCAGCAGAATGAATCAGGGATGGCACCATAATGAGTATTTGATCGTGTGTCTACATTTAATGCTAGTTCTCAGTGCTTTGCTTCCATTTAGATCTACGAGAACACTCAGTGGATGTGTCACAATACAACTTACTCAAGATTATTCTGCAGGTAATAGAGGACTCCAAGCTCATTGAGGGTTCGAGCATTATCTGGTGTATCCTTGCCTAAAGTGAGCTCTTCCAGTTGCAGGGCTCTTTGACGCAGGAGAGCAAAGCCACACTACAGCAAAGCACAAGGTAATGTTAGCCAATCACCATTACGTTTAAAGTGTACAGCTGAAGACAGAAAATCAAAAGACTTGGTTTCATGCCAAAGGAGCACAATAATCCTACGTAAGTTCTGTTTTCAAGCTAAATGGCACATAGGCATTCTGCTTATTTACAATCTAACAGTGAATTTCACCAAACATGCTTCCAGGAAATTTAAGTTACCGTGCTGTTGCACAGCTCTGTTTTCCCTGTATCATACATGCTAATTTGCTTAAACTCCGCAGTTCAAATAACCAATTCAGATCAAATTCTTAGGTTTATAAGCTCAAAACTTAAAATTAAGTTAATCTTCTATCCTAAATGCCATATACAAATACATATAAAGTATTACTCAAGGCTTTATGCAGATCTTTGCAAAATGGGCTGCCATCTATTGCTTACATGCAAAGTGAATTACAAGTAAAAAGTGCAGCCATTGTTACACGCTCCACCTATTCTTGATGTTTGCAGTCTTCATAAAAATATTTATGCAGCAGAACTCATTACAAACATGGACAAAATCTTCATGATACAAATTAATTTGTATTTAAGCACTGTGGAAATAGCAACATTTTATGGCTTTTCACTACTTTCATTAGAGCCACAAGTAAAGCTCTGGAGTTACTAGCTGAACTCTTACAGTACAGGCACCGCATGACAAACAAACCCTTAGCTCAAGAATGACAAGAGCAACTTTGTAGCTGAAAAACACAGAAGAAAAAAAAAAAAAGGAATAACTCAGTATGGCACCCAGTATTACTGGGACTATCCATTGCAGTAAGCACTGTGTTCACCAGTATTTGTAGGATAAATGCCTCCGTTATTCTGGAGAACACTTTTTTTCATTGCCACTTTGACAGCCAATTGTATCAGCAGTAATTCTGCGCCCCCGAAATGTATATATCCACTTATTTCTTTTCCACCTCTCTCAACTCCATACCAGTTGTACTGATGCATCTCCACTTCCAGCAGAGTTGAAAGGGCAGTTACCAAAGCTGCTGCTAAGCTACTTCACTACTTACGCCTTCAATTATCAAAAGCATTGGAGCTTTGTCAGCTCTGCAGACGCACTTTATCGTCTATTTATCAGAGCCGCAACATACCCTGCACTTTTATTAAATATCAAACATTTCCTTACCAGACTACCTTTCCGCCTTGCTGCTTTTTGGCGTATTTTGAAGGACTTTTTCCTCAGTTGCTCAGCTTGTTCATATCTGAAAACAGTTATTTACAGTGTTAGAAGAATGCCAAATGTAGCATCACTGAGTATTCTGGAAAGCTTCTAAGGTACTTGAGTGTACAAATTTGAGGAGAATTTAAGAATCTTGAAAAAAATCACACTTTTTGTCAAAGATAAAAATATTCAAAATCCTTAGGGCCAGACAATGCTCCTCCTTTATCTCTAACTTCTAACAAGTTTGGTGTTAAACTAAGCACAAAAGTTGTCCCCTACTGGGTGGCCTGTGACAAGAATACAGAGTGGATGCTCATGGTTGCATTGGAAGTTATGAAACTCTAAAAAAGAACCAAAGAAACGTTCCAGCTTCAGGAAGAAAATCTCTGCTGTTACTTTTTGTACCACCTCCACATGAAAGAAAACATCAGTGTAGTTAATCTTACTTGTTCTGCTTTTGGTATAAGGTTGCAAGTGCATCAAGTTCACGGGCTACCCGAGGATGTTCAGCTCCATAAGCATTTTCAGAGATTTCCAGTGCCTGTTTGTACAGCTGTTCAGCATTTCCAAACTTCTTCCACTGAACATAAACTCCTGCTAGCTGGTGGAGTGATTGCGCCACCCTTGGGTGGTCTGGATCCAGCGCAGTCTCTCGAATCTCCAGAGACCGCTGCAGAGGAGCTACAGCCTGTAACAACAAAGCTCAGAATATGATGGCAGTAGGCAGTATCCTGTATGCTACAATAATTTAACAACTGCAACAGAAAGCACACACTGAGCTCTGCTTAATTTGCCTCCTTGCTGTTACAACAATCTCTAAATGTACTCACCTGACTGAGAAGACCTAGGTCCTTAAGAAACCGTCCCAGGGTCTCATAAAGATCAGCCAGGCAGATCATACTTTCCTCTCCCTCACAGCTTTTTTCGTATTCTTTCAGAGAGTCAAAATACTCAGCTGCCATAGAGCTCTTATCTTTCCCAACCAGCTGCCAGTAACTCAGCAATTCTGCAAAATGTCCCCTGTTTTAACAAGGAAACAAGAAGCTCATCTCATCTCTGACACCTCTCTATTCAGACTGATGCTAGCTTAGAAGAAAAGGGCCATATGCATGAATTTTGTCTTTATGCTACAGAGTGTCCACAGAGACAATCCATGGAGACTAATGCTGTTCAACAGCAGTGTTTATCCCTTTACCAACCCCCAAGGTGTAACAGAATAGAAAAAAAAAAATATTTATGACAACAGCATTTAGCATTTCAACCTCTACTATTTAAGTTCCTTTAATCTATACCTGTATTTTTCTGATTTATATTGACAAAAAAATTACTTTGAAATCTTCATAACCACCAAAGCAGTGGCTAGCTTTGTACCTTTTGTAAAGGTTCTGGGATACAAAGAGATTCAAAAGACACTTGTGTAGCTTTTGCTTATCACCCTGCTGTTGGAAGAGCCAGGGAAGTTCATCTGCACTTCTCCAAGTCACTCGGTCTCGACTATTGAAAGAAAAGCAAATCAAAATTAAAACTCTGAGAGGCCTAACAGAACTTTTCAATTTGATGTGAAAACTAGGCAAGCATACAACTGCCATACCTGAATGTCTGAACAAGCAGACAGACTACTATAAGACCTATGTACTCCGTTTTCTCACATCTTCATTTTAATTTCACCTCAGAGGGTGCTGGAACCCCCAGGTACCCCCCAGGAAGCTGTTCCTTCCTCTATATGGGCTAATCTGTGCCTGCTAGCAGAATTGCAGCCCTGCAGCAGCCCACTGTCCCTTTGTGCCTCCTTCCCCTGGCACACTGTGGCCCCCTTGGCTTTCTGCTACCCAACAGTGCATGCTCTGAGAAGCAGAAAGCACCAGCCCACAGCTGGGACACACTAACTCAGGACTGTAAATGCAAATTAGTTTTCAAGCAGGATACAAACTTGTAGCTGTTCAGCTGTTCTACTGGACCTCCTCTTGTGTATGTGCTAATTGCTTGCTGAATGCAAGCGCTCTTCTGTTTCTTCTTCAAGTTCCAAGCAATCTTAAATTTCCTAGCATTTACTGGCAGCTAAAAATCCGTATGGGGTCAGTTACCACAAGATAATTGATGCTGTTTAAATTTGTGCCCTACCTTTTCACATGATAACTTTATTATATGCCCATTCCCCTCCATGGTCCTCAATCTTTTCCAAGATTAAAAAGCAACATATCAATAATAAACTGCTAAACTGACAACTAGGGTTTTGCAGAGTTACTTTGCCATAATAATTTACTAAAGTGAGTCAGAGAAGCTATATGAACAAAAATATCCATGAGGCATAAAGCCTGTAGTTTAGCACATCTTGAGGAATTCTGACCTACCTTAGCTGCATGGTGAAATACTCCACTAGTTTTTGTCTATAGGCAGAAATAACATTTTCACCTTCTTCCATATACTCTAGTCTCGCCATCTCCCAAGCCTGAGAGAGAGTATAATTGAGAGAAAGAGAATGCATTTAAATTTGTTTGTTAAGTGCTGATGCCACACAGGGCACTATGCAAGATTTCTTTATGAAACACGTGTTGTAGAACTGAAAATCTTTCGATGACAAAAGCACTACAAACAGATTATCTTATATTAGACCAAAGCTCTGGTTGTTCAGATAATATTCCCTTCTCCTTCAATTCTGCTCGTTTTTTGTGGAACCAGTGTTTTCTAGGACACATGGAGTTAATAACTAATGAATCAGAAATTTCTAACAGTTTGAAATACCAGGTTTTCAACTACTGAACAATACTGACCGATACTGGTATCATAGCTCTAATATCAGACTAGATGTTAAGGAAAATGGATGAGCAAACACAAACATATCACAAGCAACCTAGTTAACAGAACTTATCTAAAAAACAGCAGGGGCTTAGGGGGTGGAGTTTCACTTACACATGTTTGGAATTACAAAATTTACCTGGAGGTGCTGGAACTTTAGCAAACCACAGCCATATGTCAGCAAACACATTTTGTGCAGGCTGTGAACGAGCGAGGCTAACACTGCAGAAGACAGTTCAGGATAAAGTTCCATCAGCTCTGACTCACTCACACCATTGTGGCTAACACCAATGACACACAGTATCTACATAAAGCAGAAAGATTATTTTACAGTTAGCAGTATTTGCTGCAGAGCTGTTACACTGAAATTCCAAGAAAAATACTGCGTATCACTGTGTATAACTTTATACATAAAGGGGAAAAATAAAACCCTGCCTACACAAGCCCTTTCCCTCTTCCGTCCTCAAAAAACAATCCTCAGTGCTAACGGATTAATATTCTAATAGATAAAGCACCAAATGGGATACTCCAGGGCAAACAAATGGCTCCTTAGACTTTCCTCTAAAACACTGGGAGAAAATAACTCCATTATCATAAGGAACTTCCATCTAAGTAAAATATGCTGAAGGTCTTATGCTGCCAGCACTAAAGAACTTCTAGCAATTATCGAGTATCATGTCTTAATCAAAAAAAAAGTTCCACACAACAGGGAAATTCTGCAAAGGTAGGAAGAAGAACGAGAAATCTAATAAGTGGTGCCCTGTATTCATTAGATACCATGTTTTGATTACATTTACTATGCTCAATGTAGTTAATCATTGGATCAGGGTACCAAAGGAAGTGCTGATTCTATAGCACATCATAGTGGAAAAGTTCTGGTTTGTTTTGCGAGATAATGACTTAGTTGAAATTTAACACAAAGCAGTCACATGTTCTACAGATATGCAATAGATATATTAATAAAATTTTCCCTTCTATACTAATAATACAGTAATCTCCGAATCATAGATATGAACAAACATAAATTTGTCTTTACTTTTAACTTAACAAAAACTCTTTACAGGAAAGAATATGCATTACCTGCAGACATAGTGACACATTCTCTGCTTACCTCTCTCAAAAGACCTTTCTCTTTATCACTCTGCAACGATTCTTGAATTGATCTCAGAACAAGCCTGTAGAGTGACACTGTGTCTTGACATTGGAAACACTGTTGAAGGGTTTCGTCAATATTTCCTGTATTTCCAACACTGAGCAGAAGGACAAAAAGGGCATGACTTAACATACTAAATTTGGCCAAGTAAGATGAACTGAAACTACTGAAGAGCTCTATCTCAAAAGTGCTCTGAATTCCTACTGGGTTTAAAAGGTGCACAGCACCTGGTGAGATTAAACACAGAAGAGGTGAATTCCTGAAGCCACCTTCTGTCATATTGTCTGATTTTTCGAAATAACTGCAACATTTTTATTTAAAAAAAAAAAAAAATTACATTGCAGTGTTCTTTCCTCCAGCAGGAGTACAGAATAAGAACATCAGGTTGGATAAAGACAAAACCACATGCTGCTGTTTCATTTAATGCATTTACAAAGCATGTCTTCAGGAGCAATTAAGCATTCTAGGACATAAAACAGAACCAAAAAATAATGAAAATCAGTCACCCAGAGTAAATTATCAATCAGTGTATCATCTTCTGGGAGTCTCTAAACTAAAAACGCGTCTTTCTCAACAAGATGAAGTCTAGGTTAATAATAAACCAATGTACTTATTAAGTATTCTCTTGCACAAGAGGGAAGATTAATTTTCTCCACAGCAGGAATTATAGGGCAAAGTACCACATGCAGGATGTTAAACCAAACAGTTGTTGAACTTCCTTTTAGCCTTAAAAATCTAAGAGGCAAACTATCTGGTACATCGGTAAATACAACAGACCTGACTTAAACTGTTTAACAAAACAATACCAACATTCTCCAAATACCTTTAAGAAGTATTGAAGCAACTGACATACCCAGAAAGCAGAACAACAGAAAAATAAAATAAAAACAGAAGACCTAAAAACAGATAGATACAACTATTTGGATTCACTTAGTATCAAAACAGTGATTGTATACTCTCCAATTTTTCTTCCCATTGCATTCACAGTCAGTGAAGGGGGAAAACTTTGTATACTGCTCAACTGTTTTTTCTTAACAAGATTCATTCTATGTAAAACGAATGTATTTCAAAATGCTAGCAAACCTACTTGAAGTCTTCTAATCTAGTGATGAGCATAATAATTTCAAGATCATCTCAACTTACCAAGCAATGGTTTTGCCCAAGAGAGTGACATACAAAGCATTGCAAGTTGCAGCAGAACGACAATGTCTCTCAAGCTGCTTCTCCTACATTTTAAACAAAATCTGTGAGCCAAGATGAAATTAACCGTACCAATAAAATGTTCACTGTTCAACAAGAAAATAAAAGTTCTAGATATGCTTCTATCTGTAACATCTGAAGACTATGACATGATAACTAGTGCACAAAATACCACGTTTTTCTAGCTATAGAAGCATACGAGTGAAAGTTTCCTTTTGAATTTAAGATGAAAAGAGTCAGGATCTAACCATTACATCTCTCAAGATGAGGATTACCTTACAGAATAGGTCTCCAAGGCAAAGAGGTAGAATACTTTTTTCCCCCCCACTCTGCCAATCATTGTTACAGTACTATGCAATACTAAACCTTCTATTATTCTAAAATAAAGGAACATGTTTACGGCAAAATGTGCAACTGCACTGTTTTTGTGTTAATAATTTATGCTGTTCCATCTGTGTTTCAGTGTTATGATCCATGAGGTAAAAATACCCAAACTGCATGCTATCTTGAGCAGCAGTATTTAGTTAGCTAAATATAATACTTTCTTTTGGCAGCTGGGTTTATTATTTTCATTAGAAGTTATACTAGGGTAAGGTACTTTAGAAGAACTGCAACGGACATACCTGCTCTTTAGTCAATTTAACATTTGCAGAGTTACATTCTGCACTAATGAGAGATTTAACATCTTTGGAATTCAGTGGATCAAGATGAAGAGTGGGCCACAACCTTTGGTAAGAGAGAACAAAGTCATATTCAGACCTTATTAAATAGCACACAAAAGGAAAAAAAGACTTCAAAGTTCCAGAGCGTTTAAAGATTGATATCAAAGCAGTAATTGAAGCTATTCCCTGCTACTAAGAAATTCTAGTCATTGCAAGTCAAATTTCCACTTTTAGCCTTACCCTGGATCTATATCATGGTATTGCAGTTCTTGATGTGCATCTGACTGCATTTAATATCCTCTTTCATATAGCCATGTGGATAGATCCATCACAGTAAAACAAAAATCTGGTTTCCCAACAGCTAAAACCTCTCCTCATTCCAGTTACAGTAGAGAAGCTTTCATTGTCCTCAATGGTTGCAAAACCTTAGCCTATTAAATCCCCAGGTCTTGACAAATCTGGCTGCTTGCTCTTCAACGAGTAACTGTAATTTAAAACAATAATTCTAACCCAGGCTACTTTCAAACATCTCAGAAATATAACGTACCTCCAAGCCTGCGGACACGTTTCTACATTCACTGATACAATCACTCTCACATTCACTGGCAGTGGATCTATCAGCCACTTCATATGCTTCTCAGCTTGCTTAAAAACAAATTTTGGTTACTTAATACAAAGGTTGTTCAAAACAATGCCAGAAGTTGATACATTTCATTAACTGCACAGCTCAGTGAAAGGAGTCTTAAATTCTCCAGTGTCTTTAAAAATTGTTCACGATCTGATTCTTGAAACCATACTAAATGATCCACTGGTATATATCAGCATGACTGTACATTAAATAAAGCAGATAGAATACCGTTGTTGAAATGTTCACCTCATAAAGACTAGGCTATTTACATGCCCAATAAGTCAGCTCACAGCCTTGAATCTTTGGATAAATAATATAACTGGACTGCTCAAAAATTAAGGTGTTAAGATAAATTTAGAAGGAAAAAACCCAACTCAACACCAAGTTTATCTATAAAAATGCAAGACTATTTTAACTGATCTGCACTTTTTGCAAAACTATTTTCTGTATGTACTCTTTAGAGCAAAGCAAACATTAATATTTCTGTTACATAGATACAGCTGAACCTATTACAATAGTCAAAAGTTTCTTTTAGACTGACAAATGGCAAGTATTTTGAAAACATACCTGTATTTGGTCAATAGAATCAATAATTATAATAATGCTGCCTTGATGACGTGCAGAAAGTTTTTCCAGCCAGCGGGGAAACTCTTCCAGAAGTTTAGCTGGATCCAAAGTCAGAGGTGATACTAACCAAGAGTGTTGCATAAGCTGCAGAATTATAAACATATATAACAAATTCTACCTTAAAAATCAACTTGGATAGTTGAAAGAGGTCCTATAGACACAAGACGGAAAAAAAAAAAAAAACCAACACACAAACACACAATTTTGGGGCAATTTTTCTAGTCAAGTTCACACAGAATTCCTTCCTTCTAGTATAAGCAGAAAGCTGGCATTTATTGAACTCGTTGTGTAAATTCTAGAGAGATAACCTGAGTTTACATGATAGACAAGGAATTTGGATACTTAAAGGGGCTTAAAAGTTACACAGGTTAAATAGGTAGACTTCTAAACTACATGAGAAAACTCCAGTGAGAGCACAATTGATTTCATTTTTCTAAAGGTTTTAGTCCTGTAAGATCCTTAGTGCCACCCTGTAAAGGAAAAAGAAAGCTCGGATGCTGGCACAAAAATACTCCTCACTTATTCCCCACATATCTAACACACAATTAAAAAATAAATTAACATAGGAGAGAGACTAGTCTAGGAGCGATACGGTGCCAAGTGGTGAATACAGCCTCAGGTTTCTAAACACATAGACAGAAGAGGTACCACCTGCCTCTCTCATTGGCCAGATGGCAGGAAATTTTAGAAGAAGCTTATATGGTTTTATAAGCCATCAATATAGGTCACTGGAAGCATAATTGCTAATGCCAATCTATTATGAATATCCCAGAGAGGGATGTAGAAAAACCTGTAGAACATTTTATCTTCTGACATACACACACAGGCACTTTCCAAAGAATCATGCAATGCAGGGTATGTAATAATACAGCATACCTTTAAAGTAAGGCGTTTAATTATCAATGCAGATTCTGAACTAGTAGACATGGGCCTCCCAACAAAGTGATAAAGAATTAGAGTGTTTGGTGAATGCTTCTGTTGCAATTGAATCCTAATGAGGGAAGTAAAAAAAAAAAAAGGCACTTAACAGACTATAATTTTGCAAATATATCTCAAATAAAATCAGTTTTGCCAAAGGAGGTAAGAGTCTGTGCTAGAGGTGTTCCATGTTTATCTTATAAAATAGGAAAGACATTTCCTGAGCTATAACTGAACTTTTAATGTCAGATTCCATTTTTGCTCTCCCCAGTACTGATAGCCATTAACAAGTGTCCTTCCTTTTAAGAAGTAACGACACTATCAATTTATTTTCATGTCAGCAAATTTTGTCATAGCCTACAATGCATTTCTATGATAAATTATTAGGTCTGATCTTTCCTTTATTTCAGTTAAAAAGACTCCAAAGGACCCCTCTTGTGTATCAGAGAAGGGCAACACTATTGAGCTACTGAAACCACTTATTAATGTTGTGCAAAGACAGATCTGTAGGGTGTTGCAATTGGAGTCAGGGAGATGTTAAAGGCAGCCCAGATGGAATTAGCTACTCACTTATTACAAATCTTTCCAGGATGCTTTAATAACTTCAGTGCTTTGTAAATGCTCCCATTTTACCACTAATTAAACTGATAGGGTGTTTGAAATGTAATGGAAACTTTTTTCTTAAATTTCATTCATACAAAAAAAAAATTAGTTTAAACTACCATTTCGACAGAAGGAGAGATTTCCCAGAGCCTGGTCCTCCTGATACAAGCAAAGGTGGAATTGGTGCTGGTGCTGCTACCAGGTCATTTAGACGTTCAAAATACTATAAAAAAAGAAACAATCATTACAAATATTCCACTGGGTAGGGGAGAAATATGGGGCTTGGTATTGTAAACCACCTAGATAAAAAATGTAATTACAGATTCATTAAGGCAAGGGAATAACTACTGAAATGCAATATAATACAAATGGAAAAAAATTTTGTAATGAAACACTTAAACCACAGAATTTTTTATGTCTTTTAAAGAAAGTGTAAAATAAATACACATTTTTTTGAAAACTCTATTTAAAATGGAACTTTCAGTGTTAATAAACTGAATTAGTGTTACTACAGTAAAGCAATTGGGTACTATGTTTGCTCAGGCTTCCCTGCCCGCTCTTTCCCCCAACTACTCCACTGCATTGGATATGGTTGCCAGGACAAAGCCTTCAAAGTTGGCATCTGCCATGAATGATATTTTGAGGCACTAAGGATGCAAAAGAAAGGCCTTCTTTCACCACACGAATGCCCAAGAATGTTGCAGTAGAGTTCAGGATGACAAAAACAAAAACAAAACCCACTCTTCATCCACTTGGGAAAAATATTTTGTCTGCAAAAAAGAAGTGGAGGCACATTAAGATACACATAGGTATTTTTTCTATTAATGTTCTATTATTTTACTGTTCTAGAATGTAGTGAAGATGGCACAATCCTCCAACCCACTGCCAATATATGAGTAGTGAAGTAAAAGGATAAATTGTGCCAGTAAAGTAGGGTTACTAACAATTTAAATACAATAACACAGAATTATGCTTATGTTACATTGTAACATCAAGAAATGTTGCCCAAATAAGCTGTTGCATCACTTTCCATGACTACTTTAATATTTTTTCTGTCTACATTCAGTGTACCTTCCCTACATATAACTGTTCCTGATACCCCCAATTTCAAATGTTTTAAAAATTTTATTTCAAGTAATGAGTTAGTACTGAGCTGTTCAGCAGCTCTCTACTTTTAACTTCCCTATGTTCTTCTCATATTTGTATGGCTGCATGATGAGACAAAATCTTTTCATTAGTCATCTCCACAAGACCTAACTCCAGGTGTCAAGATACAGCTTGGATTTCCTCAAATAAAAAAAAAAAAAAAATTCAGAGCCTTTTCTGTTGACAACCAAAGTCTAGGAGGATACCCTAATTCTGGCACACCATTACAGTGCTTTTCTCCCAGTGCAGGAACAACAACTGCTTCTTCATCAATGCCATTCAAAAACACACAAGCTGGCATCTCTCCCAGAAAATAAATATGCCATCTATATAAGACATATGGCTTCTTCTAGCCTAAGGAGTAGCAGCCTCAAGAACGCTCTCAGACACAGCTTCTTCTGTAGAAGTACATCTTGCCTAACAAGAGATGGAAATGAGCGATGACTTTCTCTTCATCCACATACATTTCCAATGTACTTACTTTCTCAAATCCCAGCTCACATGTTGAATTAGAGGCCTGCTGAAAAGCTTCCATCTGTTCTTGTTCATCATGCGCATCCCACAATACATCACCAAAAACTTCTTCTTCAGGAACAGTGGACTCTTCCTTATTACCCAAATCCTTGCCTTCTAGTTCTGTCATTTCACACCCCAGTATATCCTAAGTAAAAAGAAAATTAATGGAGAAAACTGCAACTATAATTCTTAACAGTGCAGGCACATTTGGTGTTATTCTCAATTCCACTGTATACGAGTGCAGCTCTCCTAACTTCAATATGCTCATTTCCTTTTAGGTTAGCAGAGAACATACATAAATGAGCAATCAGATGAAACCAAGTTAACTCCGAATGCACAGGTTTCAAGACATTGGTTTTAGTCTTCTCATAGTGGAAGCAACCCACCACGAGGAAGGATAAGGACAGAATGGACTATGCAATCTTTCCTTATCCTATGATATGGATAAAGAGAAACTAAAGGAGAATTTAATCCTATGACATGGATAAAGAGAAATTAAGAGAATTTAGGCCACGAATAGATCCCTTTCCCCTGTTATTTTTGCTTCTGTCCATAAAAGCACTGCTCAGTTTTAGGATTTATTTTCCACCTGCAGATTTCTTTGCTTGCCAGATATTAATGACAAAAACCAGAAAGTTCCTTTGAATTACATCTAAGTAGCATATAGTAATCACACTGACATCATTTAAGATCATAAATCAGAGTAGGAACAGGAAAAGCTGAAATACATCATGTACTCTACCTGTTTAATTATCTTTTCCACACAATTATAGATTTCATATGCTCCTTCCTCCACACCTCCAATATGGTCAATCATCTGAAAAAGTAAATGGCAAAGCATGACACAACTCTGAATCCAATTGGGAACAGTATTTAGGACTTCCAACAAAACCATTCTGGAACACATTTAAATTCCATTCTGTTGCATTCCTTAGGTAGGATTCACTTTGCCTAAGCTTTCAAAAGTTGGGCATCTCGTTTCAGCTGTTCTCAACAGTTCTCTCTCTAGAGGGAAATAAATGGCAACTGATCTGTTTTCAGATGGGAGGAATCCCTCTGGAGGTACACTTCTTTCTCTTCAGTGGCTACAGAGGGACCTTAGATAAATAACTATGTCATTTAAATGGCTAAACACAGGTGAGAAATTCTATCTCTATAGCACGGGGAATTTTTTTCAGTGAAAATGCAGTGGCTTTTTTTCCTCCCCTGCTAATGAATATTTCATAACATTTATAAATTTCAGCTTCATCAATCTGCTCATATAATGAGCATCCAGAGCAATGAGTGTAATGCAGTTACTCCTAAAATCTGGGACTACTAGTACTCGATGCTGTTTATAGCAGGGAAGTAAGCCTTTTAAAATTCAACAGTCTTTAAAAGGCCATACCTTTGCTTTGTTCACGTAAGAAATTTGCTCAATTAACTGTTGCACTGAGACTGAACTGACTTTGCCATCTTCCTTTCTGTGGTAAATTAGCCGGGGTTTTTCTTCTGGATTTCTCAAGAAGGCTTCTTCACAGTCCTCCAACAAACAACTAGATTGGAAATCAGCATTCTTGTGCTATATTACACTGCTGTAGTAAACAGTTCAATCAGCACAAGCTCCGAAGATGGGTTTCACTGCAAAATCTAATTCAAAAGTCATATCTATTTACAACAAAGGGCAAGCAAATATTTCAGCAGAGAATTTAAGATAAGCTCTGAGGCAAGGAACAGCTAAGAGAAAAATTTATGCTACTTGTACCAAAAACATTAAAACCATTTATTAATTTTTATGATTATTGCTTTGCAAATTAAAGATTGATCTTCCTGTCATACCAATACACAGAGTGAAAGGTAATTGCCTTGCATGGAAAGAACATGGATTCACACATGATTAACAAGCATCATATACATGCTCTGCCATCACTTATTTGAAGGCTCTGTTCTATTCCTTGACCTTTTTAGGAAAAGTCCTTCAGTATTTGTCAGATGCAAGATAGTCTCTTAATTTATAGTAGTTGAAAAGGAGAATTACACCCCTCTAAACTCAAAAGCACTTTGTATTTATATATGTGAATGATATCCACAGATATAATTCCCAGCAACCTATTGCTGTTCCACAGAACGAACTATACAACTTGGGGATGCTGGCAATAGCAGACAGGATCTCTCAAATATTATGTTCTTTATATGAGCACTACAATTTTCATCACAGTTTTTCTAAGAGAAACTCTCTAAGTGAATACTGTTGGCAGGAATACTGCTTTGTGGGTTTTCTTCTTGCGTATTTCGTTCTTTAACACTTGTGACCCACATACATAAAACTGGGTTATTTGGCAACAGTATCCCCTTGGAGTGTCAATATACCCTCAGTAGCTGACATTATCTTTCTAAGAGCATAAAAGCATGGCAGCTCTAGTCTGATTCCTCTAAGAAAACAAATCAACATCGTTTGTGGTACCTGGCTGTTCCCTGAAGCACTCCACTGTTGTAAATCTTAGCTACTAGTGTCTTAAACCAGCCTTTAATTCTCTGCGGACAGATGTTTTATTTACAGAAACAGGAGGTCTAGTTAATACAAGAGCTCTAATAATACAACAGTATTTGAAAACCCTAGAGTTTCGAATCTACCCTTAATATGAAACTTAATGCATAACAGTATTTTCCGATTTTTGCATTCATACAGATGTTTTGGAATGACCACTCTGTGATCCTTAATATTATCTGTTCTAATCCCTTCTTCTCTCTTCTTCAGCAGAAGGACACCCCTCCCTCCCCCCAAACATCAAAACCAAACCCTGCCCAAAATTCCCTAATGCATAACAGAAACAGTCCTAATGCAATTCTAAAAGCATCCCTAGTTCGGTGTTTTCCATTTACTAAGTCATGTTTCTTCTTCTAGAAGGTTAGGAAATTACTCACTGAACAAACAGAACACATTGCATCACCGTTTGTCATAAAACATCATGACTTCAGCAAATTAAGCTGTAGAAAGGTAGCACGAGGTACCACACAGGAGAGCCATGAAATCAAATTGAAAAATAGCCAAAGATAGAAAATAATATGTGACAGAATAAAATCAAAATACTACAGACAGGTGTAAGGCTAGATAAGCAAGTGAAAAACACTGAGGACATTCACACCAGCCATCTTGAATTCCTAAGACTCCAGCAATACACATGACAGAGAGCTGCTCTTGGAAAGCAAACATTTCTGCATGATGAAGACATCTTTCGTGCTGTATTTTAAGAGAATCCGTAGCTACAAGAAAAAGGAAATGATACAAAGCTGATACATTCTTTCAACTGTCTGCACTAGCAAACCTAAAGTTTGAAGGAGTACCGCTTAGAAGATACTAGCTTAGGAAATGTACTGAGCAAAGCACCACATACATTTTAATAAGCTATGCACTCTGCATAAATTACCAGTTTCCCTTTGCTTTACCAGTCTGGAAAATACCTACCTTGGCAAAGTTAAATGCAGGAGCAAAATGACTAACGAACTTTTTTCAATTTCCCATTTTCTTACATCCTTAAGAGGCCTTTCATTTTCTGCTGGAAAATGAACAACTTGAAAGAAGTACCCCATTGTTTCACAGATTCTTTGAAGTTTTGGTGAGTAGTTCTGAAAGCAAATTTGAATAACGGTGCTTTATTACTAAATCTCCATAGCACTAAGAACCTACTAGATAAATCTCAGTTTCTTTTCTCTATGCAGTTTCTTCCCTTGAAGTCCTTGACAATACTTTCACTGACTTCACTGAAATCAGGCTACATCTACTAGAGTTTTCAAGCAATATTAGACAGATTTCTGAATAAGTATCACAGTGGAAACAAAACAGCATATAAGTTACCTTAAGTCTGTGAGGTACTCACTCTAATGAAGATGTCCACTTCTGGTCGAGTCTCATCAGTACTAATAATAAAACACCTTACTGTGTTACTCCACAGAGAGTGGGAAAAGAGAGGAGTAACCTGTAATAAACTGGCAACAGCAGCATCCCAATCATCTGCCAATGAAAAAAAACCAAAAGGAAGTCTAGAGATCTTCACATCTGATTATACTGCATAACAGATAAGTCATCACCTCTTAACATTATGAATATGACATTTTATTTAAAATAGTAGTAACTATTTTAATTTTTAAAATTTGAATTTAGAGAACCCATATCATCTGATAATGTCATATAATTTGATAATGTGGCACAACAACAGTGTTAAATATATTCATATTATCATTACAATGGTATTTCCTTTAAAAAGGATTGATTAAATGTATCCAAAAAATCAAGATGATAGTTGTAAAATAAGTAAAAATATGCAGGAATAATAAAATCACTCATAATCGGACATTATTTTTTTTCCTCTGGATCTACATGTATTTCAATTAGACCATGCAAATAAACGATAGCAAAACATTACGGGAAATTCCTCTTCTTGACATAAAGTCTATTGCTTTCTGTTGTACTGTATGTCAATTCTCTATAGAAGCAATGAATTTTAAAACTTTCTCAGGTCCTTGATTTTGTGGCCGATCATTCTTTCAAGCTACAAATAGGTTCCCCTTTCAGTACTACATGGCACGATGAAAGGCTTAGCATGTGAAGCTGGAGCCATCACAGAGCAGACCTTCCCCTCCCACTTTGCAGGCACAGACTTCTAAACCAGAGCCTGAAGGACTGAAGAAAAAAGGGAGAAACTGCCAGCAAAGTCAACTACATGCAGGAGGAGTTCCAGGGCCAGCACAACAGTGAGGGAAACCAGAGCACTGGAAGACAATTTACAAGAGGCCATTTGGGAAACAAAGTTCAAAAGCAAACATCATTGATAACAAAATATCTAACACTGATTCACATAACATTGCATACATCCTGGTCTTGCAATCAGATTTCCATGAATGGGCCCCTAAGCAGAGTCAAACCCCATGGAAACCCAACAAAAAAAGCAGGGTTATACATTATTCTAATATGAACATGATATTCATACTCAAGAAGTAGAGAATTTGAATAAAAATGGAAAAAGAATGCCAGCAGATATTGAAAGAGAGATCACTATCTTCCTTAGTCAACATAAGCAACAAAACGGTATTTGGTTTACTTACACTGAAGCACTATTCACTGCTGTTTGCTAAAATCACTGCTGCACATACCATAGTCACCAAATATATTAAACACTGCTTGGCACATACAGCTACAGATTCCTTTTATTTTTACAAAGAATTCCAAATAACCCTTTAGTCAAATTACCCAAGAATGGACAGAAAAGGAGCTAAGAAAGAACAGAATTATTTAAGAATGGATGGAAAAATGACATAGACACATATAATCCCAGCAAAACAAACCGCCATTACGTACCTCTGTTTATATTTGCAAATGGTCCCTCAACGTCTATAGAGCTATGAGCAAATTCAGGCCCTCTGAAAGACTGCTGAAGTTGCATCATACTACCCATGGATGGCTCACTTCCCAAAGCTCCTCCATTCCAGTATTCAGATTGTGCCCCAGTAGCTAAGAATTGGAAAACAACAACAACAAAAACCCTCTTCATTGTCACTAAACAAGGTAAATTATCAGTCTTAAATACTCCAGCTGAAACCTACTGCCACATGGCACTGATCATAATTTTTTCTCCTTTAGCAGAGTTGCTCACACCTTTGTGTGCTGTAGTTCTAAATGGGCGCTTGTCCAAAGTTAATGAGAAGCCATGCTGCTAATGGGATAAGGTTATTTGCTAATATTTGTTATTATACAGATTGCACACATCTGTTGGGTTCCAAAGCTGCCTTGCATTACAAATCAGAAAAACAGTTCACAATATCACTGCAGTCATTTGTGCACATCACAAAATTGACAACTTTTGTTCAGGAATGTTCCAGCACTGAAAAAGCATAAAGGGGCTGCAGGTCAGGATTGAAATATATTCTCTGTGCTGTGTGAAAGAGCTTTCACAGTATCTCTTCGTAATATGCTTGGATTACACTTCTGCCAATCAATATACAACTTTCAAGACACTAAATAAATCTTCCATGGAGAAAATCGGGAAATTGAAAAAGACTTAGAAAAAGGTAAGAAGGGAAGAATGAATTCAGAAATTAATTGAACACAAAAGACGACAGAAAAAAAAATACATAAAAGAAAACGACTATCTGTACCACTAAAGTTCATCAAATGCATAATTACTATGCAAAAAGCCAGTCACTGCATTTTGAAATACTTCTTTTAAAGATTGCATATTTCTACTCCTGCCAAGATGTGACAGCTGATATATCTCAATAAGCCAAACAAAGGTTAAGCAACACCACTTGCATGCAGTTTTTCCTCAGTAACCCTTCATGGTGCAAGAAGTAATGGCGACCATCTGTAAGAGTGTTAAGGTGCTAACTGTCTGCTACAACTGTTGCTCTATTTCGAATCAGAGGACTGATCACATACCTATCCGAATCCTCCCGCGTTATCAAATACCTCTTACAGCATATATAAGGTTTTGCCTTTTATGTCATTAAGATTGCTAGGGCTTCCCTTTCAAAAAATTCTTCAATAAAATGACTCTCTTGGTCAGTTCATGTTTGTTAAATATCTAACTCTGCTATTCTGAAAAGTGGAGCAGCTGAGACTGACATACTTCATCATCCATAGACAGTAAGTCTATCTAAGATTCCCTCTAGTTTCAGGTGTGCTTTTTGGATCGTTTGGAACATGATCTCTCAGATCTAGAATCAGAAAACTCAGAAAACACTAGAAAACTCAGAGTTGTTCATGGAACAATTTTTAAAAAAGTCCCAAATCACTGTGTCTAGACAGTGCTCTTTTTCTTCATCTATTCATTCATAAGACCAGAAACGCAGGGTTCCCACAACCTAAACCAAGTTTGTAACATCAGCTGCTTTTACTCTTTAAACTGTTTCATGTTGCTTTTCAACCTGGATTAATAAAACTTTTTTCAAAAGAACATAAACATTTGTCTTGTGCTTTACTATTTAGAGACTTCAATCACATTCCAACACAAAATGCTGGGGATGAAATTCTCACCTGTAACATCTGTGCAATTGTCATCAGAATCAGACTCTTCGGGATCAAACACTTGGATTCCTTGGGCCTGGAGTCTCTGAAGTTTTGCTTCTAGCTCTCGTTTGGCCCTCAATAAGTCCTGAATCTCATTTTCTTTAGTTTCTCTAAAAATCTATGAGTAGGAAAGGAAAAAACCCCAAGAAATACAAACCACAAATCTTTTGAAAATCAATATCAGTTCCTGAATTCATGTTATCTGCTTTCAATTGGAAAAGTAAGTTTCTAGCATTCATTTAGCAGGCAAAGGCATGAAAATGTGAACAAGAAGCCATCAGGAGCCTATAAATGAGCAGGGAAACATAGTTTAAAATGATCTATTTTTAACATTTTACCATCTTAAATGTTATCATACTGTTCTGAAAGTTAGAAGTCTGCATTTGTATGGGAAGTTCATTAACAATAGCAAGTAACTTTCTTCACCTTTTAAAGTTTATTGTCTTCTAAAATCACTACATGTAATCATTTTTTTCAAAAGTTCTCTTTTATTCTTCCATGTATTTTATTTACATATAATCTTGTATTTAATTTTGATTGTTGCAGAAATTTAAATTACCTAAGACAGAAAGTAATCAAGCATCTCCAGCTGTCCTGTTTGTAAAATATTACTATCATGAGGGGAAGAAAACACGAACCTAGATTTAAGTACAAAGAGATAAAATCTTCAAGTCTCATTTTCTTAAATAAGGTCAAAACCAATCCTCTTTTTTATGTATCTGCCAAACATTAACATCTGTTACAATTAAAGATACCAAGAATCTTGAAAACAGTGCAAACCCAGGACCTATTGCTCTGTTTTGGGTGGTAGAAGTATCATCATCTACAGCAAGGGAAAAGTAGAAGCATCAGCTTGGCCTTTCAAGTCATCCCTCCAGAAAGCGCAAAGGCAAAGAGATGCATCAATACACACTTTAATGTAACCTAGAAGTGTTAAACATTACAATGCTATATATAAAATTTATTCAGAAATAATGGAACTCTGTGTTTATACATTCCTTCAGCATGCGTCAGTTTGCAGCCCGTGTTTTTGTCACTCTCAAATATGAATATAATTCTGTCTTCAGATGCATCGCTGTATATTTTTCTTTTAATATTTAAGAAGTTATTTTCTATTTTTTCCTCTTAGTTTTACAGAGAAGTTTTGGCAGGATTATCTTGAAGGAAATAAGCAGCTACAGCTATGACACTGCAATTTTTTTTGTTAAGAAAGAGAGGTCCTCATGAAAGCTACTGGAGAAGAGTTCATTGGGGGAATGTGACCAAGTGACATCTATCTTTTTTTGGTCATTTTCCCAGGAAAAGAAAAGCCAAGGCATACCTTAAATTGCCTTTTGACCTTGTCTCGATCATGTTCAAAAGTAGCAGCTCTCTCCATGGCTTGATATTTAGCTTCTAACGCACTTTCTTTCTCTCTAAGTATTTTCTGGTAAGTTTTCTGAAGCGCCTGAAAACATGTAATATACAATTTTTCTGAGTGAAAGCAATCCCTGGTAAAAGGTTTTAGATTACTTTTCAGCTAGTGAAATTCAGGTCTGAATACGATGTTATCCCAGCACCCTACATCTCTCTGCTTGCTCTAAGGATGACAGCCACACACGTGTGGCCCCCATCCCCAGAGGCGTGCCTTGACGGCATCCCGACAGCTCTCCAGTATGGCGCTGGGGCGCGCGCCATTTCCCCGGCACCCTGCCTTCCTCGGGAAGGAAAACTCATCGCACCCGTCACCTCCCTGCCACAGCATTCCTGGGAAGCGGGACAAGTCCTTCGCAGCCTCACGTGCGAGGGCCCCGCTTCGCCGCTCAGCTCCCTCGTCCAAGAGGGCGTCGGGAGCTACCTGCAGCTCGGCGCGCAGCCGCTTGTTCTCCCTGTCCAGTTTGGCCTCCTTCTTCACCATGGAGGCCACCTCGTTGTTCTTGCTGACGCGGAAGATCTCGTACTCCTTCTTCAAGCGCTCGTACTCAGCCACGCACTCCAGCTCCTGCACCGAGGCCGTCGACTTGAAGCTGGCCCCGATGAGGCCGCCGGGCCGCGAGGCCCCGACACGCCGCAGGGAGCCGCGCAGCAGCCGGGCCTTGGGCTTCACCTCCACCGGGATCTCGCAGGCCTCGCCGCCGCCGTACGTGTCCTCGATCACCTCCCCTACCCCGCCCGCCGGGCTCACCAGGGACGACGCCGTCCCCATGGCCGGGAGACGCCGCAGCCGGGCCCGCTGCCGGGGGAGGCTTTAACACCGAGAGGAGCAGCCGCTGCCTCCGGCGGACCCTGACGGCGGGGACATGCCAGAGACGGAGCGCTCCCGGAGGCGGCTGCTCCCCTCCTCGCCCCGGCCAGCGCCCCTCACCACTCCCCCGGCCCGGCCGAGCCGGAGGGCCCTGCGAGCCCGCGGGCCATGGTCCGCTCCTTGCGGCGGCAGGACGAGGAAGGGAGGGCGGGACGAAGCCGCCCCGCGGGCCGCCTCCCTCTCTCTCCCCCCCTCCCGCCCCGTCCCACGGCGGCTCCGGCCCGGGGAGCGCTGCTGGAGCGGCCCGGGAGGGGGAGTACAAGCCGCCCCTCAAGGCCGGGGAAAGGCGGAGCCGCGGCGGTGGTAAGCGGGAGGGGTTTGGCGGCGGCCGCAGGGCGGGAATCTGCACCTCTGAGGAAAAGTGGTTTTTTTTTCCTAGGTTTTTGCTTTTATAACCAGGAGCTAACGTGAGAGCATGGCAGAGCCTCCCGTTCCCACTGGCACAACCTCAGCGTGCGCCGGGGAAGCCTCACCCCCGCCAGGCTCTGCTGCTTGGCTGGGCAGTGTCAGCCAAAAAAGCGTCCATTTTCTCCACAGAGAGCAGGGCCTGACAGGGTCCATCGCCTGCCCCGAAGCCTGCAGGCTGTGCGCAGCCCGGGCTGGTCTACACGTTTATAACACTCGGTTCTCCTTGGCCAAACGGGCACACAGGCTGTGCCACAAGCTTTTGTGTGGTAGAGACCTTGTGGGGGAATTATTTCTCACCAGCCTAAAATAGTGACCTCTGAGACGAGTTGGCACACTCCAAAGAAGAAGAACTGAGAAGAGATGATAGTGAGTCTATCAAGAAGTAAGTGCTGGGTAATGGCACTGTGTCACGGCCGAGTTCAGTACCTGCACCTCGTGGTCCCTCCTGGCCTCGCTGAAACTTGTCAGTTCTCTGTTTGATGACCTTCCTTTTCAGGAATAATGCAGTCCTAGATTATCCGCCCCTTAAATTATCTCTATGCCATTTCCCTCTCTATGCCATTTCCCTCTCTGCCTCTTCAGAAAACGCCATCTTGCAGATCCCCGAGGCTGAGGAGAATACCCGTTTGTTCCCAAATCTCAGAACCTGCCCTGCCATCGGCATGAAAAACAAAAGTGTCACTACTTTAAAGCAGATTTTACCTCACGTATGCGCCAGGTTTGTTAGTCATGACTGGGGGAGCCATTTCCTCTTAATAGGAGGAAAAAAAAAAATCTTAGATATGTGTTTCCAATAATACATCCCTGAATTTCAAAATCTATTGGAGGGGAAATTTACTTTTGTGTACAACAGAGAAAAGGTGGTATTTTTAATTTCCCTGAGTAAAAACTCTGGGTGTGGGGAATATGTGCTGTTTACCCTAACTTTACCACTTTGTTTTCACAAGGAAACAATAATTTCTTGTCTGAATATCATTTATTGTTACATTGGTGATCTATTCCAGTTAAACCCCATTTCAGTGAAAAAGATGGATACAGAATATGCAACAATTGTGGGAAGAGGAAGCGTGCTACTATGTTTTCCCTAATATTGACAATAACATAGCCGGCATAGCATTAGGTGATTCAGCAAATGAGCCTGTAATTCTGTAACAAAGCAAGGCTCTTGGTTTCTTCATTTGCATGTTGGTATCGGGCTGTCTCTCCACTTCACTGCTGTTTGAGCTCTGGGAATAATTAAAAATACATTCATGCTGGTGCTTGAACTGAATCGTTTTCGTATTCTGACTTCGTGAAAGTCAAAATCTCCAAGCTTTAAGCCTAGAATAAAAAGTGTAGTATTGTAAGAGCTCCTGCATTCCTTCTAATAATCCACTTGACATTAACAAATAGATTGGAAGAAGAAGAAGCTGTTTCTCTAATGCTGCCTCTGGGTACATTACAGAATTTTTATGGATAGTAGAGACCATATTAAGACAATCCTTTCTAAACAGAAAAATTACACTGCTTCCCTGTTGCTTCATGGATTGATTTTCCTAATGTTTAGAGATTAGAATAGCTTGCTTCAACATCTAATTTGTAAAATAACAAAGATTGCTTTAAATCACTGATTAGGACAATTCAGAAAGAAATCCAACTGTTCATTGCACAGATGTTGGAAACAGTGTCTTAGAATATCTGAGGATGAGCTGTCTTAACTTTCAAAAATTAATTGACCCAGAAAATCAATGGCTGGAGAAAATATCATATCAAGTTCTTTAAAAATTGCCTTGTCATATTATATTACTTTTTTAAGCTTCAATTGGTGCAGACCAATCCTTAGTCCTTTGAGAACATTGATGCTGGGTGAATTGTGCCATAAAGTTCTTCACCAGTCAGTGAAGACATTTGGGACGCTTGAGCAGCTTCATGTTTAACATTGCTATTATTTACCTAATTTAGAAAGGTTATTAAGATATGTGAGATGTGGTAGGTTAACCCTGGCTAGCAACTAAGCACCCACTGATTGTTCACTCACTACCCCAGCCCAGCAGGATGGGGAAGAGAATTGGAAGAGGAAAAGTGATAAAAACTTGTGGGTCAAGATAAAGACAGTTTAATTAGTGAAGGAAAGAGAGAAAAGGAAAAAAAAAAAAAACCAAACTAAAACACAAGTAATGCAGAGGTGGTCACTCACCACCTCCTACCAGCAGACCCATGCCCAGCCAGTCTCTGAGGAACAGCTGCTTTGGAAAGACTACCCCCAAGTTTTATTGCTCAGCATCACATTATATGTCACGGAATATGCCTTTGCTCAGTTTGGATCAACTGTCCTGGCTGTGCCCCCTCCCAACCTTTTGCCCACCCCCATCCTACTTGCTGGCGGGCAGAGTGAGAAGCAGAGAGGGCCCTGATGCTGTGCAAGCACTGCTCTGCAGTAGCTAAAACATCAGTGTGTTATCAACACTGTTTTAGTCACAAATCTAAAACACAGTACCTTATGGGCTGCTATGAAGAAAATTAGCTCTATCTCAGCCAGATACAGTACAGATGTATTTGTCAGATGAGGACCTGTACTTTGTAAAGCTCCTTCATGACTTCAGCTGTAACAGAACCAGACTGCTTTCCATCCCTGAATCCACATAATGAGCAATACAGTACATCGGCTGGTCCTCTGACAAGTTTACTCTTCTCACTACCCCTTTGGGGTCAGTATGCAATCTACCCTCCTGATCCACAATGGAACAACTACTCTGCAAATGTTCTCCTCCTACTGAGAGTATTATTTTTTTTTGGTGTGTGTGTTACTTAGAAGCCCATGGACTTCTGTGCTTTATGGCTGCGCTGGTTTTGGCAATTTTGTGCAAACATTCTAAATACTTTATTTGCTGTTACTTAAAATCTGCTGGGCTACAGTTTAAAAACATTTATGTGGCATCTGTAGAGGTATTGCTTTTGTCTTTGATATATCCACTACATTACTACGTGATTTATTGTTGAAGTTTCTTACTCTTTATTTCATTTTAGGAGTTGTTGGTGACTGTTAACAAACAAAATCTATGGATCTGAGGACCTGTCCCATAGAGAAAAGTACAGCTGCAGGAACTGGCCTTCTGAAAGCAGGTTGGTTTTTTACATGCATTACTAGGTTCAGCTCCAAGTTAGCAGATGTTCCTTTTACAAAATAATATATCTGATATGTTATTATCTATGTATTCCTGTAAAATGTAGTGTACAAGTACAGGGTACGGCAAGATAAGAGGAAGCTGAGGAAGATTTGAAGATGATAAGTTGCCACAGATTGACTCCCCATTAAAAATAAGAGTTGTTGTGATTAGCATGAACATTGATAATGACCTGAAAGCAGATGATGCTTTAAATGAAAGGCAGCTGAGCAAACTCCTACACAACACCCTTTTTGTTAACTCAGATGCTGGAGTGACTTTTAAGGCCATATACCACAGGCATAAGCAAAGTGGGTTAGAAGCCCTTCATAAATCATTATTAAATTGTTTGTGCCTGCACTGAATCAAATTGATAATTTTTCATTATCTATCTCATTCGTTATTCAAAAATATCTGTGTCTGATGGAACATAAAGAGAGTTCTATTGAGGACATGCAGTGAAAAGATATAGTATGGTAATTTTTAAAAGATTAGTTTTGTCCTGGATTATATGTGATTCTACTTCCCTCTTTTTAGTGATGATGAAGACCTTGCTCTAAAAGATTGCTTGCTATGGGGCTGTTCTTTGTTAACTGGTTAGCTTTCACCAGTACTCTACCCTGTGCAGTAAGTGCAAACCTGAATAAGCTAAATGACCGATCTACTTACTCAGCTTCTTACTTTTGTATAACATGAGGCCTGATGTAAAACACAATGAAGTCAGGGTGAATTTTTCAGTTGAGATGATCCGTTTTGAATCTGTCACTCTATTTTTTCCAAAAATCCTGAAACTGCTAGATCTTAGCTCTGAGCATGAGAAATGCTTTGTTGTCTCTGCCCTGCTGAGACAACTGCATTTCATTCATCTGCATGAAAAGCATCTGCTTCTGTCCTCCTCTGAGACCTTCATGCTAAGTGGCAGTTCCATGATTCACCAGCCACTATGACTGGTGTGTAGGGTTCTGTAGCTGTATGCAGCTGAGGGAATGTCTGCTAGATGGTGGGGAAATAGAGGTCGTCTTCCCTTTTTCATGTGACAGCATGGCTGAGGCTATATCCGTCATTGCGACTGACTTACACCATGCACAGTCTTTCTGTGACCCAACGTGAAATTGCATACCTGGGGTTTGAGTAATTTAAGGTTTTGTTAGTGCGTATAGGAGACAGGGTAACTCAGAAACTGATTACAGTTCATCATTAGGTCAACAAGTTAGAAGTTTACATTCATAAGCAAGACTTTGTCATAAACTTAAGTTTTAGAAGTAAGATGTACAACTGAAGTCTGAAGAAATGTGTTGAAAACCCCATCTGAAGTCTTAAGAAAATTTATTTTTATAGGCATGTTTATGAGAGTCTCTAAAGCATCTGCTTTTTCTTTTCAAGCTAAAAATAATACAACATACAGGTGGTTAATTGTAAACTGCCTAACAAATTCAACCTTGGGGCATAGTTCTAAGTTCAAATAGTTATTGAACTTACTGTGTTTCACTCAGTAACTTTATTACAGTCTGTCAAGCTGAGATCATCAGCTTCTTTCAAGAATCCATTTGCTGAGAGACCTGAAAATTACCTGGAGCAGAGATGATGAAAATCACAGTGAAGCAGAGGACATCTACTTTTAAATGCTCCCATAACTGTAGATGTCATAGCCCTTCACCACTAGAGGACAGCAAGACTTCAGGCAAATGGGGTTGTGTGAGGAGGTGGGGGAAAAGGAGAGAAATTACTTACATAGACTTAAGAAAGTATTAGTTCAGAAGTTACGTTCTTCTAGCCATAATCAAGCTTCTTAAAGAATTGAGACAGGTTTGGAAGATGTTTCAAGACAAAATACAGAGGAAACACTTAGATAAATAAAAGCTGAAGTTTTAATGTAGTCGTTTGCCTATCAGTCATAGATAATGTTATTTGAAAAGCACAATAGTAACTGGTTTTGAGAGCCATATACTGTTTCCATTAAATTCATAGATAGTTTTGCATTGATTTCAGTAAGAATAGGGCTTTGCTTTGTAATCTTAAATAACTAGTCAGTGTTTTGATTTTTGATTAAGGACTTAGATGCCCTTATATAGGAAGGTTCTTACAGTCCGTTATTTAGAATGGAAATAATAGTCTGAAACCACTGGAAAGGAATCTTCTGCTTCACACCTATCTATTACTTTAACCATATTTATGTTTGTAACTTTTAATGCAAGGACTCATTAAATGTTTTGACATAAGCCATAGGAAATGGATTCAGAACAATGCAGTTCATAATCAGAACCAAACTTTTCACCTTCATGGCTTCAGGATGTCAGACAAGATAAACTTCTTTAATCTTTATGGCAAGTCACTTGGTGACATTTCTCCATTAAAAGGTCACAAGAGGCTTTGAAGCGACCTTAGTTTGTCATAAGTCTGAATTGGGTTTTAACTGAAAATTCCGCATTGAGTTGTAATCCTAGCAAGAAAAGAGCTCTTGAACATCCATTTTATCATCACTGAATCATCACTGGACTGAGAAGGGCATCTCAGATTTTGCAGCCTTATGGTCATTTAATCCCAGGCCAATTGGACTAATATTGAATGTGGTCACAATGCTGAGGAACAACTAATCTTGTTCACCAGAAAACTGGGGTGAAAGGGGAGAAAATGTCCAAATAAACAGCAAAACTGAGAAATATTAATGACAAGCAATTGCTGTTGCCGTGCTCTTTATTGCTTCAGCCTAGAGCCACAAAACTACAATGGTGCATAACAAGGGATGAATATAGAAGAAACACTGAAGATTGCACCTAATAATTTTTAAGATCACTTAAGAGTGCTCTTTACAAAACCTGCCTGTGTTAGTGGGAATCTGAAATTCAATAGGACCCAAGTGAAATTTCCTGAGTACTTTTATGTTGTATTGTTCATACCCAGAACATCTGCCTTCTTGGCAGAGGCAAGTGTCCCAATAGCTTATCCTGATGTGGATTTGCAAATTAGGCATCCTAAATCTGAACAAAATTTTCTTCAAAAACACATGTGAAAATGGTGCTCCCACCCAATCTGAAAGGTTGATACCTGAGTGGGTTCACTGGCTTCTTTAGCCTACAGCAATTAGATCCTGCATCTTTTGTTCCCCAGAAGGGTGCCCTGATCAAGAGGCTGTAGGGAGGACTGGGCTCGGACCTTCTGCAACTGTCTGGGGAGAACTAGTATGTCATACAGCAGAGAGTGCATGGTTTATGGGGCCAGAGAGAAAGAACTATAAGGATCATGATTCTCTAGTTCAGTGATTAGGATTCCTCCTCTCTTCCAGCAAGCTAAAAAAAGTCTTCTGTCTCCAAATGTACTCAGCTGTACCCAGATGAGGTTGAAATGAACTCTTATTTCATTTTAGATGTCTGAATCAGGGAGGCACCTGAGATCTCAAGAGTGATCAGGTATAAAACACGCCCATTCTTCATCATTCCTTTAGGAAGCTACCGTGTCTGTCCTTTAGTATTCTGTCTGTGATCAAGTGTGACTCTCCCCCTGTAGTGTCTAGACAAGTCAGACTTCTAAAGTCATGGATTGCACCATCAGGACAAAAGGCTTAAGAGTTTGGTGTGACAATATTAGAAGATGCCATACCTAAGTCTCTTTCTAGAACAACCTTTATTCAACGGTGTCAATAGCTGCAGTTCACTAAGGTATCAAATTAGCAATGTCCTTAATCATGTATGCCAGTATTTACTTTGATATCCAAGGGGCTAATCCCTTCCTGCCATTTTTTCTTGTGGTTGGTGTCACTCTCTTATTTTCATGTGCAAGCAATTTTGCTTTTAGGAGTTATAAGGACAGTCACATAGATTTTTTTTCTGACTTGATCAAATGCAGAAGAAATTATGTTCATATCATGTGAGAAGAAGGTAGTTTAGAAATCCCTATGTTACTAGGCTAGTGGCAGAAGTGCCAACAGAGGCGTGGCATGTTGAATCCCAGCTTTAAGAAGATAAATACTAGAAAGCTTCCCAGAATTTCTTAGCATGTATATTTGAACCTCTGATTTAATCTCTGAATGGGGTCTGAATGGGCTTAGATGCTCTGAACTCCTGCCTTCCAGAGCAAGGTCCTTTTCATCTAGCTGAAAATTAAATACTAAGTTCCTTTAGTTTTCCATTGATTCCTTCAGTTTTAATTGTGTAGCTAGAAGTGCTCACTATTGAGGGATGCTGCTGTATTTTATTATTTGTCCTGCTGAACAGGATATCGTTTCAAGAAATTAATCTGGACAGTGTGAAAATTGCTGAAATGAATGAAGAATCATCTTAGGTATTTTCCAAGGAGTTCATGTTATTAGAAAGAGCATGTAGTCACTTGTGTGCTACATTAATTCTGCATGTTTGAGCTGAATCTGACAACCGCATGATGTAGAATTCTATCTCTAAACCATTATGTGGCCTATTTGTGGAGTCGGTTTATATAGTTTCCTAAAAAATTTGTTGGGCTATTGGGCTAGCAGGTTTTTTTAGCACTTCATTGTTTATAGTGTTTAAATTCTATATAGGAGACGTGTATTGAAACCAAATGATGTTTCTCTTTTTATAACTGCAGCAGATTCTGAATGTCCTGAGGCTATAACTGACTGGCACACAGAGAGATTAGATAACCATTGCATAATAGGAATGGCTGGAGAACAGTGAAGTTGCATATACTCCTTTAAACATATGTCATTTAAAAAATGTGACTGAAATGAAGAAAGGCTTTGTGGTCAGATATATATTAAATTAAGTTACAGGTTATTTAAACACACTGGAGCTATATTGTGACATTGCTGAAATTAGAACAATGGGCTATAATATGGCAAAAGGTCTAGTTAATTTTTCTCTGAAGCATGTGAGGCATGCCATTACAGTAACTCTTCTGGGAGTACTTTAGATTGAAGGTGTAAAGGTCTGTGATTACATTCCAGGTTCATGCCACAACTCATCTTACCTCAGGAGTTTTGTAGCAATGAACTGTGACCAGAGAGAATGGGAGGAAGGAAAAAAGACTTGTCGGTGGTGCAGACAGCAGAAATGTGCACTTGTGGAGTTTTTGTGGTATGTTAATTGGTAACTTGTGTCTCCACATTTGGAGTGGCTTCAGTTTATGAGTTGTGAATATGTATCTGGAAACAGCATATTCGTTATTGGATAGGAAATGTGGCTGTGATCTTGTGAGCTTCTGGAAGTCTGGGAGTGGGGAGTATCTCCACAGTGTCAAGTGATATAAGTTCTTATCAGGTAGGTCCAACTGGTTGTTGTATAGCAAGACATGCTGAAGATTGCTCACTGTGCAGATGCTGACCAGCTCCACTGTGCCTGTGCACTGAGTTTAATGTTGTAGAAGTGTCAGCTCAACATACATCTGTTGTACAGATTATCTGTTACGGTGCAGTGCATCTGATCCATTTGAGATATACTGGGTTTACAGAGCATGCTCTACAAGCTGCAGTGTGTCCATAGTACTTGTGTCTGGGAAACATGACAACTCCATTTTTACCCAGCAATTCTATTTGTATGTGCTCTGTACCTGGAGCCACAGCTTCTCTGTGGTACACATAGAGGCATTTCACAACTGCGTAAGATATTACAGGTAGACATTACTGAAAATGTCTTGAAGACTTCAAAAGAAGGTACATGTAACCGTTACTGTGTAACCGTTACTTCATTTCTGAAAAGTTGTTTGCTGTGCTCTCCTTACCTGTCCACAAACTCATTTTTTCTCCCTCCCAGGCTTTATTCCCATCCCGTTCCACCTTTCACCATCTTTCAGTGCATGCCAAAGGAATAGTAAGACAACCAGATAGTTACTAGCAAGGCCTCTTCACTCCTGCTATTCAAGTATAGGCATTGCAGCAGCCAGACATTTCTCTCCATTCCTTTAGGTATTGCTCCACACCACAAGTCTGACTGCTGTCTGTGCTTCATCCCCTTAGCTCCTAATTCAGTCTTCTGACTCCTTTTTTTTTAAAAAAAAAAAAAAACAAAACCAAAACTGTGCTGTGTGAAGAGACATCACGTATGGTAAAGGAAGGGGGAAAAGATAAGAGATATCTTTTTGGCTTGAGGTCAACATAGATGAAAGTATCTTCTGGCAACTGGAAGACTGCAGTTTCTCTTATTATCTTCTCTGTGGTAGGAAGCAGAGCACAGGTGCTACAGATCACTGGGAAAAGACAATGCAAAGTGCTTGGTGTGAGGTACAATCTTTAATACCTGCTGGTATCTCAAGTACTTTAGAAAGCTGTCTTTGCAGTCACAAGGGCTAAAATTCTTTTATAAAGCTTCTGCTCTGCACAAAGAAAGCAAGCTGCACTGAGAAGAGAGATCTAACTCCCCAGAGCAGTTTCTAACAAAAACAAAGCAGGAAAACTCTTTTCTACATTTTTCTACTCATTTTTTAAAGACCTTTTATATTGACTTCAAAGGGAAAATATGCTATAAAACACTTTTTCAACTTATTTATAAACAGAAAATTGTCACTTTATTCTTAAACAAGGTAAATAAAGCCACAAAATGCATAGCCCAGACCTGTCAAAAAACATACTGCCTGTAAATCAGAAGAAACATTTCACACTTCATCTTCAAAACAATTTTACTAGAATTCTGTCTGGCAATGAGACTAGTCTTGGAAACAGTAACCCTGCCTAGCTTTAAATTGTTAAATGTCAGAGCTGGTCTTATGTTCACAATGGAACTAAATGATGAACATCACCAACTGAATGACCTTTATTGAGTAAACAATTTGTTGCAGTCTCTGGTGAAGCCTTTCCATTGACATGACTTTAGATTAGGTGATACATTAGAATAAACACTACTGATATCTAATGGTAAAGGAAACATTCAAAATATTACTTTATTTCCCCATCCTCCCTAAAGCCTGTCACTTCATTCTCATGCACCTGTTAAAGAAAAGCCCAAGGCTACTTGAAACATTCAGAGTTTTCTTTGAAAATTAATCCACATGGAAGAGAAATTGAGAGTAAGGGCAACCCCTATTCTTCCTGCTACACTTATATGGTGTACACAGATGATGGAAGAAACTAATTGTGGTTTCTGGGTTAAGGGCCAGCTTGTGTTGGGAGCTCAGGTAGCAATGAGCTTTTCTTTTCCCCCACAATACCCGCATAGCTTGCAAATGAACTGGGCACAAGTGAAGTATCTTTGCTTTGGGGTTTCATGATAGTGCTTCCTCAATGCATCAGGAGCACTGAGGTGGGTATTCATATCTAGTAAACAGAAAACTCAGGTGCTTGGTTTCAGAAACAAATCTCTCCAAATTCCTTCTGTTGGCAAAATGGCAATGCCTTCTGGGAACTGCATTCCAGGGTCCTTAGCCATGTTTCTTTGCAGGATGTGCTAAGGAAATCAGGCTGTGTCTCTGTCCTCCTCCTGTTGCAGTTCAGGGCATGGTATTACCCAGAATAACTTGTTACCCTCGATGGGATGCTGCAGTGTATGGATTCATCTTTTCAAAGGCCACCATGTCTTTGGTCAGCCTGCAACATAGAATGCTCTTTAAATGGCATGGTTTGTTTTTCTGAGCATAGGCAATTGTATGTTCCATATGAAGTGTCTCCCTAGGCACCAGGCACTTTCAGAAGGGTGTGAAAGCAGAACACCAGCCTAAGAATGCAGCTCGCAGGCAAATGATGAGAGCACAGATGGGATGCAGTGCCTGAAGCCCACAGGGAATGAGCAACAGAACTGAGCATGCATTTTCTTCAGTGATGGTTGGGTAGAGACTGCGTGCTTGGTAGCGGGTTCTGATTTTCTATTTCAGTGCAGTCATGTGAATTTTGATGAGGTTCAAGGAGCTACCTATTTAGTTAGTCACACCTTAGGGAAATTTTCATATGCTAGATGTTTGAGTATCTTCTCTCTTATAGCATGGTTCTGTTGTCATTGTGGGAGAAGAATTGGAGTCTTCGTTTGTCAGTTATTTAAAACAAACTGGTGAAAAATGGGTATAATAAGCAATCAGGTCTGTGCTAGAAAGTTCCCGCCTCCAATTCTGTGCTAATAAATGGGGTATTTACTCATATCCATGACAAATTCAGTAGAGAAAGTAATCGGCCCATGTGTGTGGTACATAAATTATTTCTTTGTCAACTTGAAACCTATCAGTAAGTTTATCAGGTAAACTTAATTGGTTTAGACATGTTCATGCTTCTGATATTAATCTAGCTGTTTAACTCCTTTTATAGGTTTGCTCTTCACTAGCTGTCATATGCATAATTTATGATCTAGTTTTTCAAGGCATAGAATTCTGTACATTGGGCCCCATCTATCTTCCCTTTAAGTTTTGCTACAGAAAACTTCAGAACTAAGAGGATCAAATCATATCAATGTATAAACCTACACATAGCGAGTGACTGAAAAAGCAGTATATATCCCCTGCAAACCAATGGCATCGCTTTGTGGGATTCCAGCTGCATGGAAAGGATGCGAGATTGTTTGATTGATTTTTCCAGTAAGTGATGCATATATATTTGGTTACCAGAGACATCTAATGTTCATCTAAAATAAGCTGTGCAAGACTTCGTATGTTTGGCAGGATGCTTGTCAGTGTTCAAGGTCAGGTTGCTGGGTGACGTGCTAGAGCTCTCAGAACAGCTGCGGTATTACAGGAGGACAAAAGGATGGTAAGAGCAGGAGGCTGCAGGGGAGCAAAGGTGGAAGTAGGAGCCTGCCCCAGGGCAACACGTTTGGATGTAAGTGAGGAGGTGAGAAGTGGATATTAACAGAGCTTCATGCAGCTACACTTCCATATGGTTAAGCAGCTGTGTGCTTGCTCCTCTCAAAAACACGTTTTCCTATTACAGCTTGGAGCTGATTCGTTCAGAGATGCACTCCAGGCCATAGCATAATGAAGCAAAGCCTTGCTTTCTACTTGGGTTGTGATATTTTAATTAAACACCAGGTAAAATATTAAAAAAGCTTTTAGGTGACTTAGAAGTCTAACTTACTTTTTCATCAGATTTCTTAGAACAATGTTGAATTGGTCTTAAACTCTATTTGAGCCAGTATTTGAAAATGAGGCCTAAATACCTGTATCTAATCTGTGCCCATATTTCTTTATTTTAAAGAATCCTTGTGTTTGTTAGGAAAGGTATAAAATGAGAAATATTATTCTTACGCTCTTCCCTTAAATCACTCAACCTGGCTTGTGAAGCTGAATAGTAAGCATTAGTATTGGCAGAAGAGAGTAGGAAATTAACTAAAAGTGTAAAGGAGAAACCAAAGGGGAAAGATATTAAGTGCCCTGAAGAATTATTTTTCGTAATACATGATTCTTCCGTAGACTCATAACAACACCACTGAGCAGACTATTCTATTCTTCATTTCTGCATCTTAAATGTCTACATGATAATTTATGCTACTCAGACTGCAGAACCTTACCTTTTAAAACTTCACTAATGTCTGTTGTAAATACTGTGTTTGCTTTTGATGAAAGAAAACATTTTTTTGTGTGTGCTACTTGGTTTTCTTCTATTCTTTCTCTTCAGTCACTCTTGCTTTACTTTGCTATAATGCTTTAGGTAAGCATTTTAAAATAATACATATTACATAGATTTGAAATTGAAACATGGAATAAATTTGGAAGATTTTAGGAAAATGGTGAAATTTTAAATGCAGCTAAGAGATGTTTGCTGACACATCTTTACTGGGTAACGGAATATACTGGATAACAAAGTTACAAAGAATTATGAGATTATGTAATATTTGGATTTGAGCTGCTCTTCCGGGCTTTTGGTCCTGAGATAAAATACATCCACTTTGGATGTAATTTCAACAGCTCTTGTTTTTCTCCATTTGTATCTAGTACAAACAATACTGAAGCGTGTCTGTACACATATAGGTAAGAATCACCCATCCATGTCTTTTCTTCAAAGATGGTACAGTTAGCAGTGCTGGCAATCTACAGCCTTCACTCTTTAGGCCTTCCTGTCTTCTTCATGCAGGAGTAATTCCTGTGGATCCCAATTAGCCTGAAATCTGTGAGGAGAGAACCGAACCCAAATAGTACCAGAAATGACATCTCACCTTGGAATGTGGCTGTGACAGGAAAGGACTTTCTACTGTTTATGTTTCCACTTTTGCAGAGGAAAAGCACAATCTGGATGTAAATATGTCTCCTACATATTCTGGGGGAGGGATGAAAATAAGTATAGTATCACACATGGCACCATTTTCATCACATTTCAAAATTCTTTGGGAAATGACTTAGGAAATAGAAAATACTTCTATTTATCCTCTTCTTTGAAGAAAAACTGTGTTAAAATACTTGAGTTAAGATAAAAAGCATAGCTGAATGTCCATTTTGCTTAGTCATGTTTTGACTCAAAAAACCTGATGTTTGTGGAAAAATGTTGTACTGCATCACATTTTTAAACCCACTATTCATAGAGCTGTATAGATTATATCCAAAAGGAGAAGTTGAATCGTAAAGAAGTGACTGCTAAATGTTCCACTAGGATATGTACTCATTTGCAAATAAATGTGTGTTTCATAACAAAGTAGATTAAAAAAATAAAAGGTACTTGTGAAGAACTCTAGAACTTTTTGCAAAAATATCAAGAACCACTAGAAATATCACTGAATATAATAAAAGACGTAAACAAAGAGAACTGCTTTTTTTTGAAAACAGAAGTAAAAAATTCTCTTCTATAAAAATCTTCAAAAAGAAAAAGTAGGATTATTTCAATTACACAGTTCACATCATAAATTTTCTAAAGAAAGTGTAATCCTGTGTTAATGCAGCTTCTTTAACTTGACAGTACAAGGTTTGGTTTGAACCCAAAAACCTCTTCTGTAGTTTTAATATTCACTGAATAAGCTCAGAAAAAAAGGGAGGTTCTGCAAAGGAGACTTTGCACCAGTTATTTTAAGCCTTCAAAAAAGACCTTTTGCAAGTTTCATACATCAGGTTTTTTTGTGTTTGGAAAAGCCCAGACTTGTGAGTATATCCTTCTTTTTTTATCACCTTGAGCATGTTTGCTTATAAATCTCTTTTAGAATGACTAATGATAAACATGGACCCTACTCCTGCAAGCAGGAATGTAAATACATCAGAACCGCATTTCCTAGATGGCAAATTCTCCATCACTCAAAATTTTTCAATCAGCGTTATATTTCTTTTAATCACTTAATTTCTTTCAACCACAAATTTTGGTCTAGACTCAAGTACTGCTCTGTAATAACCAGGAGAATTTTTTTTTAATCTCAGTGTCAGGTTACATGATTGTAAATTCTTTTCAGATCTTGGAATGTTTCATTGTTCTCTGCCTGGACACTGGATCTTGAAAAAGAGGGAGGGGGTTGGGGAGGTGGCATGGGTGTGGAAGTTAGAAACCACTAAATGTAGGCAGAGGACAGAATGGCATGAAAGGAGAAAAGTATAAAATAAATGAGATAAAGGAGGACATAGATGAGCATGCAGTTTCAGAAAGCCAGAAAAATGTAACTGACAGACCACAAAAGCAAGCACAAGGGGCAGAACTGATTGAAGAACAATTTGTTACATTGCACATTTTCATCAGAACCAAGCTCTGCATTTAAGTGGCCAAGGCTTCAACTTCTCAGTTATGCTGGTTCCATCCAGTGTAGCTGGATTGGTTCCGTCTTTCTTTTGTCCAGTACTGATCAAAAGACAGGAAAACAAAGAAATTTCTGAGGGCCAGAAGGCTATGAAATGCATTTTGAATAATGCAGCTACTTCTACAATGCAAAATGAAATTTATCAGCTTCATTACTATGCCAAGTAGGTATAAATAGGTATTGTCATTAGATAACAGCTGTATATTTCATATGATTTATTTTGCTTCTTCTGATGGCAAACACTGCTACCTCATAGTACCAAACTGATTTATATAAAGGCATTTCTAGCTGATATAAAATGCCATTATTCCACTGACTTAAATCCAGCTATGTCTCAGTTTAAGTTGGGGGTTTGGCCAAAGTGTTTGATAGACGATGCCAAGAAGAGGAACAGTAGTGTGGGAAAAAAAGAATGAGTGAGTGAGTGATCTTGGTTTTACAAAAAACTCATCTGATTTCTGAGTGAAAAAGTTATGAAATGATAGATGCACACTTAATTCTACTGAGGGAAAATCTTTCAAATGCTTTTTTGTTTTGCTTTATGTCAAGGAATGGCAATGAATTTAGTTGTCCAGTGAATCAGAAAAACAATCTGCTGGCTTGTTTTGTAGTATTAATAACTTCACAATGACAACAAAATAGTTCAACTACTCTGTTTCTCATCGTATATTAACAAAGATATATTAATTGAATAGAGGTATATTATTTGAACTTCTGGGTTTGGATCCATATCAGCTCCCGTTTTTTCCCAAAGTTTCCAGTAAGTTGGAATCTGGAGTTTCTATGATTTCTAGGTAGTATGGAAAGGCTATTTGATAATTTGGGTAGCAGTTGGTTATTAATTTCTCCAGACATTTCTGAGTTTTGAATCAAATCCACCTGCGATAGGACCTATGAACAATCACTGGTCATACGAGAAATAAGGAATTGCAATGAGTTAAAGTGTTACAAGTTATATCAGCCCTAGAATGGGTACCCAAAGATGAACAGAGCTTAAAAAAAAGTTCTTTGAAGGCACTGGCAAGAACGAGAAACTGTCATACTGCTGCTTCTTTAAGGGGCAGATGAACCAGCCCATGAACAGTTTCTTTAAAACTCTTTCTACTTCCAAAGGCTTCAAGTGCAGGTGTCTAAGGAGTGAGTTTCTTACGCGTATACCTGTCCTACTGTTTTCTAGGGTGCCAAGGGCTTGCAGTCAAGTGAGCATATAGACCATCGTTTCAACCCAGGGAAGACCATGTCAGCAGCCCCACTCTGCCGTAGTTTGTAACAATGTCCACTACTCAGAAAACAGCTTAACTTAACTGCATAGGCTAATTGACACCAAATAACTGTGTTACTATATTGGTTAAGAAGAATAGCTCAAAGTCCTAAAATTGCTTGAATACTGAGAGCTTTTCTGTGTTGATGAAGTAGATAAAAATGAAATTCCCTGATTTGCATTGACTTTAAAAATTAATGATAGCCCTACAGAATGAAGTGCCAGCAATAAAAAAAGTTTATATCATATATTTGGGCATCTTCTTTTTCTTCTTTTCAAATTTAAGATTAATTGTGTTTGACCACAGTCAAGGACAGTGTGATTTTCAAACCTTTCTAGTATTACTTAAAGGAATATTGTCAAGTACTTCCATAGATTGTAATTTATATCTCTGGTTAACCATATTAGAGTTTTGACAGTTGCATTTTTCCTCTACTAATTTTATCCTTTTCGAGAACTGTTCCCCCCCCCCCCCATCTGTATGGAACAAAAGCAATCTCTGGGGCTGATTGTCAAGGTACTTGATTTCTGTATTTTTTAACTGCATGGAAAGAAAAAGAGTTCAGCCACATATAGCAAGCTTCTAGCTTTCCAGAGCAAAGTCACTCAATCAAGACATTCAATAGCAAGCATTTAACAGAAGGTACAAGGGCACTGTTACACTTTGGGCTTGTACAGGTATATAACTTCCCAGGGGACAGGAATAGTTGAAGTAGAGACTGTCATGTGTAAAATGAAACATATGCATACATGCTTTGGAGGACAAAAGTCTAATTTTACTTTGATTTTTAGAGAAGTAAAGAAGAACCCCACCAAATGTTTTAGGCAGCTCTCACCTCCTTAAATGGCATGCAACCTTGGGTAATGCAAAATTAAAAGCAGATTTGTTTAAAGACAAAAACAAACTATGAAACTCTTCTCTATGAACTGTTCTTTAGCCCTCTGTACTTTCTAAGGTGTGATCTTTGCTGCTGATGTCTTCAAATGGAGAAGAAAAGTGAACTTTGAGGGGCTTGCAGAATATCAAATTTGTAGCAGTGTTTATCAGAAGATGTTGAAAGGCTTCTGGAGAATGTTCACACCTCTTTTACAATGAGACAGCTTCAGTCTGAGTACATCCCTGCCATGGTTGTGGTGTTGTATAGTGAGAAAGATGTGAATGCCAGATAATGTTTACTGAAAGAAAAATTCTTATGCTTTCCCTCATGCTGAATAACTTTTTGCACATTTTAAATTATTTTCTGCATGTTAAGAAAGCGAATACAATCTCATAACAAAGGAGAACAAATTGGTTTCCATTTTTTGTACTGAAGCCCTGTGTATAGATATGATAGCTGTGATATTTCACTACACAGCATTTTAGTTGAAATAAACAGTCTAATTTAATATTTTAAATAATATTTGCTAAATATCAAAAGGCCATCATGTTATATATGTCCCCTTGATACATGGGGATCAAGCATTTTAATAAAGTACCTTTTTAATTTAAAAAAAGAAATATCAACTTTACATTATTTTGACATTCTGAGTCTGTACAAATAATGGTATAAATTAGATGGACAGGCAGCCATTTGATTGCAGTGCCTTCAGTGTTCTTAAAAACAGTTTGACTTAGGCAGAGAGCTGCGATTTAACATTCACACACTTACAGCATAGGAAAGACAAACAAAACCCTTTTCAGTGCCTTTCCAGTAAGGCAAGTGCTGTTAATGCAAAGTTTGTTCAGCATCCCTATAGAATTATAACAGTGAGGCCTTGACCCTCTACTGGGATATGATAGCTCAAATCTCTGTATTCGTGAAGAATCCTTTTTAAATCATTGGTGTACACTTGAGTGCTTTTCTGTCCCAGTTTATTGTCTGGTCTATTTGTTTTAAAAGATCACAAGAATTTAGCTGAATAAAATTAGTCTTAATATACTTTACAAAGATAGTGCAGGTTAAAGAAAAGATTAATATCACAAAAATAGCCCTGTTAACAAAATAAGGTCAGTGCGAAACAGAGTTTTTAATCTTGGTTCAAACAATGATGGAATGAAAACACTGCTGTGCTTGATTTCAGGTTCACCATTCCTATGTTGCTTTTTCTGCTTGCAGAGAGAGGTGATCATTCTTATAATATTCTTTCTTCATGATAAGTAGGCAATTGCACCTGCAGGCAGATAAAATTTACCAGTTTGTATCTAAGAGCAGAATTCTACCCCTGCTCTTTGAAGGAAGACATACTGAGCACTTTGCCATGTGCCTAAAGAAGCAGTTTATTTTGGCTTTACTGTGCTCTGGTTGTTCAGCCACACAGATGACATACTTATCTACACTTGCCTTTTATGTCCTTACAAAAAGAGGCTTCAAATAGCATAAGTAATGTGTATTCAGCAGTAAGCTACAATACCTAAGCTTAGAGAAACATTGAATTACATTTGTTTAAAACCATAGCTTGTACAGAAGAGTGTAATTATTTGCAGAGGGGAGCTGGAGAGTCAGCAGCTTCTCCATTTACAAAGGAGCATTTAGGAAATAGCTGGCCTTATGTTTGTTGTCTAACATTAAACACTAAGAAAAGGAACTATAGATTTTCAGATCCAGATCCCCAGACATATAAATACCTTTGAGAAGCCAGGCTGTAGTAGCAAGAACCGTAGTTATACTCTGGGACCCATTTTCTTAGGTACTGTGCACACAGAAAAGAAAAATTATACTTTATCCTACAAATTAAATCTTAAATACAAGTCAGTGTCTTATAAAATGGGTGTAAATGAAGACCAAAAACGGAGGACAAGGAATCAATGGGCTGGTTTCAGTCAGTCTCATAGCCCATTGTGTTAACACACCAGCAATTTAACTAGCGTTGCAATTCTGTGAAGGGTGCCTAAGCAAAGATAGATGTTAGGAGAATAACGAGGCAGCTATGTAGATATTGATGTTAACAGATACCCAAAGTATCAGGGACAGCAAGGAAGGAAGCACAAATTATTTTCCTGTTTACTTGCTTGCCTGTTCGTTTAGTAAGTCTAAAATGAGTCCATCATTGGCTGATCACCATCTCTGTAAGAATTGTTTGATAAGGTAGAGATATATGTGCACATTCTGAAAATCATAGAATCATAGAATGGTTTGGTTTGGAAGGGACCTTAAAGATGATCTGGTTCCAACTCCCCTGCCATGGCCAGAGACACCTTTCACTAGATCAGGTTGCTCAAAGCCCCATCCAACCTGGCCTTGAACACTTCCAGGGATGGGGCATCCGCAGCTTCTCTGGGCAACCTGTTCCAGTGCCTCACCACCCTCATAGTAAAGAACTTCTTCCTTATATCTAATCTAAATCTACTCTCTTTCAGTTTAAAGTCATTACCCCTTGTCCTATCACTATGCTCCCTTGTAAAAAGTCCCTCTCCAGCTTTCTTGTAGGCACCCTTCAGGTACTGGAAGGCTGCAATAAGGTCTCCCCAGAGCCTTCTCTTCTCCAGGCTGAACAACCCCAGCTCTCTCAGCCTGTCCTCACAGGAGAGGTGCTCCAGCCCACTGAGCATCTTCATGGCCCTCTGGACTTGCTCCAGCAGGTCCATATCATTCTTATGTTGGGGGCCCCAGAGCTGAACACAGTGCTCCAGGTGGGGCCTCATGAGAGCGGAGTAGAGGGAGAGAATCACCTCCCTCGACCTGTTGGTTGTGCTTCTTTTGATGCAGCCCAGGATACAGTTGGCTTTCTGGGCTGCAAGCACACATTGCCGGGTCATGTCGAGTTTTTCATCAACCAACACCCCCAAGTCCTTCTCCTCAGGGCTGCTCTCAATCCATTCTCCACCCAGCCTGTATTTGTGCTTGGGACCCATGTGCAGGACCTTGCACTTGGCCTTGTTGAACTTCATGAGGTTTGCACGGGCCCACCTCTCTAGCCTGTCAAGGTCCCTCTGGATGGCATCCCTTCCCTCCAGCATGTCGACTGCACCACACAGCTTGGTGTCATGGCACACTTGCTGAGGGTGCACTCAATCCCACTGTCCATGTTGCCAACAAAGATGTTAAATAGTGCCGGTCCCAATACCAACCCCCGAGGAATGACATGCATACCAGCCTTTTCTGATTTCTTGCAATAAAAGAGGGGAGCCAGCGGAAGGATGCAAAGAGACAGCTGTTTTAATATGAACTTGGAAAATGACTTTTTCAGCAGCTTTCTGAGGATGTACAAGCAGAGCCAGCTTGCGCTGATCGAGACCAATAGAAAGGAGGTTACAGTATTATGAATAACAGGTAATGAGATCCAGATCCTATGGTTAGATAGCATGTACAGAATCTTGGAGGTGGAGTGGAGCTTTCTAACTTGATGATTGAGATTTAGATGTAATGTGGGTGTGAGGATTTAGAAATAAGTCTAACTCAAAAGTTGTGATCAGCTGCTCTATATGAATACTGATGAGAGAGATCTAGTGATTGGTAAAGGAAACAGAAGGGAGAGATCAAAAGAAAATGTACGAGTGTCTTAGTTTTAGTCATATTGATGAGTGGATGTCCATGAGACAGACACAGATTTTAGCTGAGACAGAAGGAGGGAGTTGAGTCATCCAGTTTCACTCATGTTTGTCAATGTTAGTGGGTGAGTGTATGGGTGTCCAACCTATTCTTAAACAGACTCCAGTGATGGAGCTTCTGCAACTTATCTGCTTGGTCTTTCTTATTGATTCACTACCTTTATTGCTAAAATGTTCTTCCTAATGTCTAACCTGAATTGTTTTTGCTGCAGGTTGAGTGTCCCCTTCAACCCTTTTTTTAGAGATTGGTGCCATATTAGCTACGTTCCATTCTCCTCATGCAAAAGGGATTCAAGTGAGAATACAGTCACTTCAGTTAATAGTTCAGCCACTGTTGGAGGTAGGATTTTGGGCTAGGTATATATTGGTTTGATTCTTAAGTTTACTGAAGTTCAGTTCAGTCTATGTTCACAGTTCTTTCTCCTTTCCCTTTTGAGGGCTGAGAATACTGCCATTTCACAAAGGATCATAGAATCAAAGAAATAGTATAGCTTGGATAGGAATTTTGGAGGTCCGCCCAGCTCAAACCCCTATTCAAAGCAAGGCCAACTTAGACCAGGTTGCTAATGGCTTTGTCCAGTTTTTAGTGTCTCCAAGAATGGAGATTTTGCGGCCTCTTTGAGCATCCTCTTTCAGTGTTCAACTGCCTTCATGGGCGCATTTTTTTCCTCTATATGCTCCTATGAAGTTATTGAAGATGAAGATGCTTTCTAGTTCAGTCTCCTGCAGCTGCTGCCTATTATTAGAAAAAAATATCGAGGATTGTTTGTGCATAGTTGTTCTTGACCAATGCATTTCAAGAGCTTACTAAACAAAACATGTTCCTTCCGCAAGAGATATCTGGACAACTATCATCCCTCATTCCCACCACTCAGTTTGTTTTGAATGATTTTGCAAAAGGCCTCCAGAAATCTTGATTTATCTGATTTTGCTGATTTGGTTTCATGAGTAAACTTTCCAGAAGAGACCCCCTATTCTTTTTACCATTCATTCTTAGACTTTCAGTGGGTTCATCCACATTCCAGGCTTCCAAGCAAATCCTTCATGTGCAAGCTAACATCACTTTCTATCTTTTCTCTCTTTTATCTTCCTGAAACAAACTAAATTAAATGCAGGGCAACTAACTGAGTTATACCATTGGATCTCTGCTTTGCCATTTATTTCACAGCCCTGATCATGTGCTAAGATTTCTACCAGCTCTTGTTTTTTTCCCTTAGTATGCAGACATCTAAGATGATCAGTGATTTGTGCTATTTCTTCCTTTTGTCCTTCTCATTTCATCTTCAGCCATTTGTTCTGACAGTATTTCTTTTGCCCATAATGTTGGATGGCTGTTAGTAAAACTGGATTACAGTACAATTTTTTAAGTATCGAATTATGAAGGAGAGCAACACATTTCTCACAATATTGTGTAGAAAACAAACTGTTTCCATGGAGTGGGTTTTCTTCTGAAATGACCTGTAAGCACTACAGGTTATAAGAAGGAGTCACTAAATACCGCAAGTGCTGAGACTGTAAAGTAAGGAAAGATTACAAAAGAAGTGTAAATGCATTGGAAGTCATGGTGAGAATTGGTAACTCATGCTCTGAAAGGGTGATCATGAAGAATACAATGCTTTCAAGCATTTATTACTCTATAAACTACACACAGAATTTTAGATGAAGTGCTATAATCCTGTGAGATTGCAACATATAGGATAGATAAATTGAATTTATACATATTTATTTCCAAACATAACATAAGCAATAAAATAGCTAATATGTAACATGCAATATGAATTCCACTAGCATTTTTATTACATAGTTAAGGGCAAAACATGCCAAAGGAAGGAAAATAGCATAATTCTTAAGTTTAGAATTATGTCTATCAGCAGGGGAAGTAGTCTAAAACAAAAAAGGCTTGCTGTAGAAAGTATTTTTGTCTACAAATGTTAAATCCGAAGGTCAACTGACCCTGTGGCCTCAACTTTTGTTTAGTAGTATAATGCGTGTATTGTTGGCTCTGATATGCAGGGTTCCTGTGATCAGAAAACATAATTATAGAAAATCAGAATTTGAGTATTGAAGGTTAATGACCTTAGTGTATTCAATTTCATGCTATCCACAAGACAATTAAATTGAGTTTGTTATAAGGCTATTTTTAATAGCTGCTGGACATTTTCCATTTGAGAGAGCACTCCCAGTAATTACAGGGCATCAGAATCCCAAACAACTTAAAGAAATTTAACCTATTTTACCCAGTCTAAGTGTTGTCTGGGTTCATTGCTGATGAAATCATCTGACTCCTAGTTCTCAAAGTTAGGTGGGGTTTGGCTGGAAACAAATCTGTGTGAGTGCCGTGCACAGGGTGCTGAGCTGTCTCTGCTCCCACTGAAGTTCAGTAGGAGTAGAAAGATTTGGCAGTTAGGGTTAGAGTTACTTCAGGCTTTGCTCTTGACTAAGGAACTTCAGTCAAAGTATTTAGTAAGTGGTTTTAGGCCATTACAGTACAAGGTATCTGCTTTCTGACTCACCTTTTCTTCTGCAAAGAAAGTGCTCTCCAGTCAAGTATTTGGAGTAACCTGCATTTTCTCTTAAATTAAAAAATAATAACAGTATTATAGATAAATAACATCCTTGTAGTTAATATTATTGAGGATATTCCATCTTCATCCAGGAATCTTGTTGTAGACTAATGATACTAATTGTCTGGCTTATGATGACTGTTTAACTATCCTTGTCACTCCCCTTGACCTTCACATTCTGAGTGCTTTCTTCTAATGATACTGAGTTTTAATGTCCTGTATTCCTGTACAGGATAACTTATATATGTAATAGATATACATAATTTGGCTTCACAGGGGGAAAGCATTTGCCTCTTGTAATAGTTTAAAAAGATAAGTCATTCTTCTTTGATTGCAGAAATGGTCTTTTTATTTCCAGCTTCTTATTTTAATTTCTAGAAATATTTTGCTAAGTGTTCTGGAGTAGTCACTGATTTTTCTTTCAGTTACCAATACCTGTTAATCACAGGTTTATGACTCTTCTATTTCAGGTGTAAAAAGGCTGTTGTGGTCTGCTGTCTAGCTGCTCAGAACATGTGTCTTTTTAAGAGCATCACACCCATACAATCAGTCTTTCAGTCTCTCTGCTGTTGTGTTTTTTCACAAGCTTAGTGATGAACAGAATTCTGCATCAGCAGATAAATATTTTCTGGAGAATTCAGTGGATTGCTAGAATCAAATCCTAATATAATCCTATATTTCCTATAAAGAAATTGTTCATGTCTTTCAATATCTACAAAACATGCCAAATGTTCTTTTTGCCATATCATACATACATCATGTCTGGTTTGATCTGACATCCTGATTGCTCATTTACACTGTAACTGCCAGTAAATTTTTAACAGATACAAGAAAACGTTCACATTTGTTCTGTACTTGGTATGCAACTATCTTATTTGTGTGCAGCAAATCTCCTTTAGGTATTCATTATATATATATATTCTCCATATATGGAGATGTAGTTCAAACATTTTAGAGAGAAAGTAAATGGGCTAGAAATTTGCTGTGATGTACCTGTGTTATAAAAGGAGAAGATTATTGACTTTTAGCAAGCAGTTACTTGTTTTCTGTCATTCCAGTATATTCTTAAGTAATAACTAAAGGAAATATCAGGTTTGCACCACTGCTTCGATTTTTGGTGGGTTTTATATTTCAGCCTCTCTTCCATTCTCCCTCTCTCCTTCTGCTTTCCAGTTTGGGGTGATATTTTGTCTTTGTGATCTAAGACAGCATATGGTTTTGAAAGACTTTTTTTATTAAGCAGAGGTTTGGAAGGATTCAGTTCCTCACGTTGCTATCCATCTATCACACGTTAATATATTATCACCCCTGCATGTTTCCTGTGAGCAAGTGAATGAATTGCTCTGCTCCTAGAGAAAATTTGTTCGATGATTTCAATTTTACTACAAAGTGAAGTCATGATATAAAATGCTTCAGTCCTCTTGTAGATTATAGTAATTGGATATAAGTAAGAGATTTTAACAATGTTGACTTAGGAAGTTACATTGCCACTGAAACTGGCCCAATGTCTCACAGTGATCCTTAACTGCTATATGCTTAAGGGTTTACAAGCAAATTTTCTTTGTAAGGTCAGTTGTTGCATTTAGTCCTCAGTTTAATTCTTGTCCTTCTGAGGGCCATTTGAAAAATAGCGTTGACTGTTTGCAAACAGAATCCTGTACTCTGGTTTCTGGTAGAACTATAGGACTTATTTTAATTGTTTCATGGAATGAGTTTTCACTTACACAGTAGTTGTCTTTCAGTAGTCTGCAGTTTAACAAAAGCTGCAGATGTAAGGCTTCATTTTTCAGGGAGTGTGGCAAATCATCATCAGATTGTAACTTAATCATGGGTACTGCCATCAACATCTTAGCTGCTTCACTAGTTAGCAACCTGCAGCAACAATGCAAAGAAGACTGCACTGTCTTCTGAAGCTAATGATAGCAGTTAAATTAAAACAGTCTATTAATTACAACAGAAAAAAACCCCAACTTTGGTTCATTCTTTTCTTGGGAGGTGGGGCAGGCAATACCACTTCTCAGTTGTCAGACTTCTTTCTTGCATGATAGAGAAGACACAAAAGTAATTTTCCAGACTCTTGTGATTTTATTATTTTACCGCTTCGAGACTTGCAACTCAAATCTCTCATATGGGAAACTACCAAGAAAAATTTCATTGATATTTTCCCATGATGAGTGCTTGAAAACAGACTTTATTGGTGAGAATTAAAAACAAAATTGTTTGGTTGTAGTCTGAATAAACAAGCTATTCTTTTAAGCAAGAATATAGTTTGAAAGTCAGTGCAACTTTCAAGTCAATGGAGACAAATTCAGTAAAACAAATTCTGAACATCTGTCCTTGGCAGGTGAGATGAGAAAAATGACCATGCATGTATCACAAGTAACCTTAGTAATATTGTTGTCTGGATAGGGACTTTAGCTATGGCTCAAGTATTACATTGCAGAATTTAAAACATTAACATGAACTAAAACTTAAATTCAGAATTCTTATTTCATTTATTATATACTTTATAGCTGCAGTAATTCAATTATAGAATAAATTAAACCCATAATTTGTCTCACGATCTTAAAATGAGTCTTTGCAATTTTCCCAATTTATGGAAATAAATTACTTATGACAAACCATGGGATGAAATGTAAAATGCTTTTTATCTTCTCTCTGGAAAAAATGAGAGTTGTAAAATACAAAAAGTGCATTCCACTCATCCTTTGGAGTTCTCTTGTTTATGCAGATGTTAGGCAGGACAGCAGCAGGTAATAATCTTATTTTCAACAGTATTTTGGCTGGTCTACTTTTTGATATGTGAGTTAAAACCCTAGCTGTGTATGGATCTAAGAAGTAATTATTTGTTACTTACATTAGTTTAATAGTAACCGAAAGATGCTTCTTTACTTGAAGGAATACTTAATGCAAGAAGAAACTGTTATCAGTAAAATTAAATGGTATCATGGAGCATTTATCCTACTGGAAAGAATTTTGGTGTTTTCAAATCAATTGGTACACCTGAGGGCTTCCACAATACAAATAACGGGGAATGTAGGAATTATTACTTCCACTTGCCTTCAACTGAGAAAAGTATTAGATTTGGATTTAGAAGTGTTTTTGCAATATTTTTATTAAGCAATGACTGTTAAAAAGAACTCTGAGACTTAAATCTAGTCACTGTGTAATTACTTTGCAATTAGATTAGCAATAAAGACTTCATTACAATTTTTTTAATATAAACCCCCACAAAATATTTAGATATTTAAGAGCTCAGTCACTAAAATGATCTAGATCTCACTTACACAATTAGAGCCTTTAACTTCTCTTTCTTACAGTTAAACTCTGTTCTTCAGTCTGCTGTGAGATAACTCCATGTGAGATGGCAATCTTGAAACTATTCTATGTTGAAACTTGCTTGAATGCCATTAAAATATATAGAGAATAATTTTCTTTTTATCCCACTCGCTTGTACCAGTAACTGTAATTTTAAATTTTAATTCCACTCTGTCTCCTAGTATGGACATCTCTTTACTTTGTATGAAACATTATTCTGCATACTTATCCTACTTACTCTGTATACTTAGTGTTAATACAGGAAATAGTTTTAACACAGGAAATTAATGTGCATTAGCTATTGAATTTCAAATTCACCTGTTAACTTCCTCATCTAAACAAGGCTATAGATGAACAAAACACCCACCTTCAGGTGCATTTTAAAATAGAATTTACAAGTCAAAACAGTCTTGCATCTCCTTCCTGTAATTCCATGAGCTTTCATGGAAATAAAGGCAAGGATGGATACTCTCATTTAACCCATCTCTACTCACGCAAGTGCCATAATTATAAAAATTCTGACCATTTTCACATACATTACGCACCATATATACCAACACCATATTTATAGTGCGTATAAATTGCATATAAATTGCATATAAATGTTCAGTCTAATCTCAATTCTAATGTGATCTGGGTTACAATTTTTAGTAAACCAGAACAAATTCTTCTCCTAGGAATGTTTATTCAGTTGGCAATAGGCAAATAGTAAGTCTCTTGGAAATGCATGGCTCTCTTGTAACTCACTTGGAATTATTATTGGAAGAGTTCTGTATTTTAAAGAAAAAGCTGTGGGTCTTAAGGTCTTTTTTTTCTGACATACTGAATTTCTAGAGCATTAAAATGACAATCTAGGCTATGCAGATTATACACAATACACAAGTTCTATTTTTTCCTCTTGCAACCATATGTTGATTAGTTCTGTTATAACAACGACCAACTGTGTAGTATGAAATGCTGTAAAACAAGTGCAGCCCGTTCATCAGTGTTACTGTTTTGATTTTGATCATTCAAACACACTCTCAGAAAGAAAGGACAAAAGGCAAGAATAAAACTTTTTTTGTTGCTGTTTTGGGGAGGGGGATGTTTGTGTCTGTTAGAACAGAACATAGAACATAGTACATAGATAGAACAGGAGGAAGCCTGGTGTATAAACTCCCCTCCAGTAATTCATTCAAAATAAATAGTAAATGCCTTAGGCAAGGAGAGATCCTGAATTCCTCCTGGAAAAGAAGGAAATGATGTTATCCTGTTGTATTTCACTCTTCTGAAACCTATCTAGAACTTGAGAGATCTCCTGAAGTTAAAATGCATCAGTCAGAATCTAAATGCTTCAGTACTGAACTTGAGAGCCATGAGTCCGCATGGTCCTCAGTGAACACCAATAGGTACAGATACAATTAGAAAACAACATATTCAAAGCATATGAAAGGCATCGTATATAATATATATAGCTCAGAAACCTTACAGTAAATTGTAAACATGGAATTAGCTAACACAGCAGTATGATTTTAGCTCTTAGCTGGATTCTCTTCATCCAAACAAAAAGAAAGGTGGCAGGCTCCAGAAGAAGGTGAGATACACCTCTTCCTATGCATCTGTGGAAACCATGTACTTGCTTGAGGCAAGAGCCATCTATAATGATCTCTGTGCCTCTGTGTTAGATGAGGGATATCTTCCTTTCAGTAGCGTCCTTAGTCCCATGTCTTCATGAGAACTTTGCTGCCTATTTCTATTGAACTTGCAGCTGTGTGAGGAAAGGTCCTGAGTGGAAAAGCTGCACTGATTACTTTGAAAATAACCATCATCATTGCTACAGCTGTAGTAGAGCACATGACCATACTTAAGGGCCTGGACTCTTCATGAAAAGTGTGAAAGGGTGGTGCCACAGTCAGTACCTCTAGCAGAGACATTCTAGAGTCATGGTTGTTGCTGCCACGCTCTTCAAAATTGGCAGAGCGTTTACATGTTCTGGTGTTACGCTAGAAGGAATGAGTTAGACACATGTTCTGGGGCAGGTAAGCTTGTGTGTTAAAAGTGGAAGTCACAGACCTGACATTATGAATCAGAAACTGTTCAGAATTTCCTTAATATGTATCAAAATATTTAAAAGGGATGGATAATTTCATGTGAAAATTTTAAACAAAGTGCCAAGCAAAGCACAAAAAAAAATTGCTTTGAGGTCGGGGAGTAAATTATATTGTCAAATAGGAGTTTTGACTCAGGAAGAACTGTGATTCTGTGTCCAATCACTTTAAATGAATCACTTCTTTTTTCTTCATCTCCTTCAATTCTGAGGTTTTAGTACCCTGAAAAGGCCTGTGTAGCGCTTTTGAAAGTGACAGTACTTCAGACCAGAAGTATTCTTTTGCTGTGGTCTTCTGCTTCCTCTGGGGAATATTACACTGAAAAACTGAGGATTAAAACAACTTCATTGAGAACAATCTAGGCCTGCTGTTGGGTAACAGGTAGGGGGGAAATATTCTGCAGATTTCTTCCTCGCCTGGAATGACGAGGGGCTGGTAAACGCAGCATTAGAGAGAGAATGACAGAAGAAAGTACCAAAGGTTATAATATAACAGCCCTGAGTGGAAAAACAAAATGTAGGAGTGGGAAGAGACATTGTTGGAGACGTTCTGTTTGTTTTTGAAAGAAAGAGGATAAGAAGTGTAGCAGGGGAGTAGGGGAGATTGTGTGTGGTCCAGGCACCCAGAACTCTTTTTAAAATTTAATTAAATGAAGCAATTAAAAAATCTTATCTAACAAATAAGTAATGTACATTTCAGTATCATCTGTTTGGTGGGGTATGAATCCATGGCCCTCAGGGAATATAATAAATCCAGATGATGATCCATGAAACCTGATGTTGCATTTGGATCTCAGTCTAACTGACAGATATGTAAAATCTCATGAAGACAGACAGCTCCCCACTGGCTCTGCATCTGAGGAAGGTTCCTGTGCAATGTTTTAATTAAGGTTATTTATTTCTTTATTATGATGATTGCGTTTTAATTGCTCATGAAGCACCCCAGGGGTGGAGGTGTAGGTACCTTATAAATACTATATGACAGTAAGTAAAGGGAAAATGTTGCAGTTTTAGAAAATAAACCAGCAGCTATATACTTCTGATGCAATTTAAGAATAAAACCAGAAATGCTTCTTTAAACTCTCTCACAGATTTGCAAGTAAATAACATTATCTCATTAGTCTTCTCCATTTAACATAGGTGACTGGCAGTATAACTCATAGTCATGTCCACATCTTTGCTTAATTGATAAACTAGCTAGCCACATGAAAGCTATCATCTGATGTGCATCTCCACTTGCAGAACTTAGCGGGACCTTTTGTATAGGGTCAGAGTAGATATTAATGCTTCCAGTCAAAGCACTGCCTGAATAAATATCTACTAGGGGAGCAGGATGGGAAAAAGAGCAAAATAAGGAAAAAATCCTGCCTTATGACAACTAGTCCCTCAGCTGCTTCTTCACCAGGTGTTCCTTGGGTCTGTGCTTGGTAAGTGGACAAGCTATAGATAGCTGGAGGTGAAATCCACATTGTACAAAGGTATGCTCTGCTTGTATGGATTTATATAAGCCTTAGGCTTTCTCTGTCTCATCCGAGTAATGGTTTTGTGGCCAGGAACTCAAGTTCCCTATTTATATTTCTATATACCTCTCTTCACATGCACAGATTCTTGCAGGCACAAATTCTTGCTTGTGGCACAAACTTGTGTTTTGATGCATAACAAAATATTTGCATCCAGCTAAAGTGGTGATCTAGAAGTTGGGGTTTGTTTTTTATTTTCTATTGGCTATTTTTGCTATCTAATTCTTGATTCATAAAAGGTTCTTGTACAGGGACAGAAATATTTTTTTGTTTCTCCCCCAGCTTTATTTTCATTGCTTAATTTACAAATTTAGAAAGTGATATTTTTCAAGATGTTTTTCTGGCCAAGCTGGGCTTTTTGGCTTGCTTCCACCATTGAAAATTGTTTCCTGCAGAAAAAAAAAATGAAGCATTTCAACAGCTTAAATTATTTGACATTGTACAACAATTTGAAATTTATTTGAGCTTTTCAGGTTTTAACATGCACTTTAATTAGGAAGAGATTTGGCGTTTTTTTCACACAAAGACTTAAAGGAATATCTCGTGGGGTTTACAAACAAGAAGTCTAGTACCATCTATCAGGGGATACTTTTACTCAGCAGTCAACATAAGATCATATGCCTGATTTTCTCCATCTGAATATTTTAAAGATTGCCACATGCAATAAAGCACTGGAGTATGACTTACTGTCCAAACTGCAGTTTGTGTAATGTGGCAGTAGAGCCTGAAGAGTACTGGTGTTTGTTATACCTGTTCAGCCACCTGGAAAGTTCATTTAAACTATGGTTATGGTCAGGAATTAGATACTTCTGCATCATCTTGTGGTGGGATAGTTCCATGTAGTTTCTGTATGTATCAATAATACTATGGGTTGATGTTAATCCCCTTAGAAACTGGCTGCTTTATAACCATTACTTTTTCAGAGCTAATTCCCTTATCTCAAATAATATAGGATTCTGCATGTGAGAATGTCCAGTTGGATCCTTGCTGCTAAAGACAGTGTCACTATTCATATGGCCACAGTTTGCTGTACATATGCGGGTGGTTTTCATGTGCAGAAATCAAAACTACAACTTCCAAAACATTCCTTAGATCTGCTCCCTCTTTATTTTATCTGCCTTCGCTTTATTTTGCTGGCAGTGCATCAGAAAGGATGTTCTACTCTCTGAATCTTCTCTGCCTCTAAGGAGAATAAAAATACACTGGTGAGGGATATTTTATTTGCTCTTTGTTACACCTATGTGCCAAATGTCCATGCTAATGATTCAGTTGCCAGAAGTGTATACACCAAGGCCTCTTCCTCGGCCACTCACTGTTACATGAAGTTGGTGTAGAGCCGGCTCTTCACCACTGGGGATTCCCTTCTGTATAGGTTCTGTACTTTGAGGGTTATAGGTTCAGAGTAGCAAAGACTTTGTAAATTATTTCTACATCACACTGTGGTTATTCAGTCATTGCATGTAAATAATTTGCATATGAAATCTGACAAAAATTCTTCAATTGTTCCCCCTTTGTTTTCTTTGGTCTCTCTTGCCTGCTTCCCTTTTTGTCTTTATAGCCCCTTAGTTTCTTTCTGCCTCTTCCTCTGGTCTCTCTCCATCTTCCATTTCCTCCTACCTGTTCTGTTTCCGTCCCAAGCCAATGCTGTCTGATGCAGTGCCTGCAGCACTCAGTCAGCTACAGCACATGGAGACATATATGAACTAGCTTAATACTAGCTAATTTTGGTATTGACAGCACACTTTCTATTTTTGTCTAAAAGCCAAAATATGTACCCAGCTCCTCAGCAAATACTGCACGTGCAGTCACTTTTTGCTACTATTGCTGTCTGAGCTAGTTCCCGCATGTGCAGGCACAGTGACTGCATTTTACATACACCCTGAGTGTAATGCAGCAAAGGTTCAGTATATTCACTGCCTCTAGTTTTCAGCTGCTTAGTTATCGCTTACAGTAAAAAAGGCACCTAACTTATTAAGGAGCTAGTGGCTTTAATCAGTTACTTAGATGCAAGACCTGTTTACTCTGCACAAAGCTGGTCTTAAACTCTGCAGGAATCATGGTATCTGCAAGGCCCTGACTATGCTCTTCTCGGTTGTCTGAATGTTTTTGAAGTGTAATGGAAGCATCAAAAGGATACAGCTAGAGAAAATTTTTTAAGGGATTTGAGTTTTTTATTGATTGATAATTTACGGAAATCGTTTCTGAGCTTGAAAAAAACCTAATTCACTAATGATTATATTTATGTGAGATTTTATATTCATCACAGTTTTCATTTTTTTTTTCATCATCACCACCCTTCCATTTCAAATGGAGCTTGATATTAAAGCATCTTTATTTGATTTATTGGTTTGTGCACCTGCATCATAAAAAGTTTCAACGTTGCTTTGAGAAGAGTGTTCACTGACATTCAGTCTCTGCTACAAGTGGAATAGACAGGGAGAAGGCATCGTGCTTAGCAGTGGTCAAATCTACGGCAGACTGCATTAGCTTTAGTGGGAGTGGATGACATGAGTGGCAAAGTCAGCTAGACAACCACTTTACTAATCTGAAATAAACTGACTCAAAGCAGTTAAGGATAGAGGTGATGCTTAAAGGAATTTATGCAGTTCCTTTAGGTAATGGTGTGAACACAATATCCAGAGCAGTGGCTTACTCATGACTCTAGATGAAGAGTGCGAGATGCTCAGGGAAAAGAGGCTCCATGTTTTGGTAAGTCAGGACTTTTCCCTTCAATCATGTTTATCCTTTTGCAGCAGTACACTACATATACATCAGTGTGCCATTCCCTGCTTATTAGTAAATCTGCAACCAATGGTTTCTTCATTATGTCAACATGCATGTTTCTTTCCCTTCCTGATCTTGCTGTTTTGTACAGGATTGGAATAGTTCAGGAATTTGGAACAGGTGGAGGATAGGGCAGCATATCAAATTTATCAGTTGTTGAATGCCTGAAAGTTTTTTTCCCAAGGAGACCATTTTAAATGAGTTTGTGGAAAACTAGGTTTGTGTGAGCTTAAGCTCTGTAGCGGACTGGGACAGTGCCAAGTTCCCTAGCCCTGGTACTGTTTGTTTGCTAGATTGCATTTGTGCCTGTCTCTGCTTTGATGAAAGTGCTCTCTCTATTTTGTCTTAGCCACTATTCCACTCAGGTTTTTCTGCTGCAGGGTCAGGATTTTATACGACTGTGTTTTTGTTAATTGCTGTAATGATTTCATTATGTTGGTAGTAGTTCTGTTTCATATTGGAATCCAAGTAAAATGTCTTGTAATGTATTAGAAATGCCATGGTAAATTACATTAACTCCAAGTGCATTTAGCAAATGATGACATAGTCTGTCTTTAATTAGAAAGACCTTGAAGGGTCAGATGCATGAGACATATATGCTCAAGGTGGGAATTCTTTTGAAAAAGCATATTTAACCCAGTTAACAGCAGGTCAGCTCCGTAAGAATAGAAAAGGCATATTCTGTAGGTAGAATGAGTGTAGAATATATCTGATTCTTTATTAGTCTTCTAGGTTTTTTAAAATCCATCTGCAGCCATCCACTGAGTGCTCTGGGCACTCTATGTGATGGATTAAGAATTACAATATAAGATTTGACAAAACATTTCTTATAAATGTATTTCCATTTCCACACAACTTCCTCAAAAGCTATAGAAAAGAAGGAGAAGAATATGGGCTGGGAGAAAATTAGTCCATTTGGTGTCTAGGATGTAACTAACTCTTTAGAGTTATCATGATCCTGTTGAAATAGCACCATTATAATTGACATATTCAAGAAATACTCATAGAGGGTAGGGCAGGGCCTGTGTGTGTTTTGAGGGAAGTGGTTTGATATGAACAATTTAAATAGCAAAAAAAAAGATCCAGAAATGCTGGGTATAATTTGTTCAGCCTGTCTTGCAGACATTTGTTTAAAGATCTTCTGAGGCCCAGCAGAATATCAGGTTTAAGCTTTTTCCGTAAGTTACACTGAATCACCTACCCAGTTGTGAATCTGATGGTCCTTTCTTCTGCAGAGATACATGTAGCTGGAAACCTCTGTTTAAAGTGTACTTTTAAGCTGAGAACTCATTGTTCTCGCTTTTCAATCATAATACTTAAAACATTACGAATATTTTAAATCTTTATAGATACAAATACCTAGTCTTCAGCTTTCACACTTCAAACTTAGTATGACTGTTAATAGAAACGAGATTTTGCAAGTTCCCAAAAGTTTGCAGACTTTGGCCATGACAACTTTATGACTTGGACACACATTCCACTTCCTTCTTATAAGTGCTACATTTAAAACCTCTAAAGCCCATTTTCTCTCATCCATTTTCATAGCATATGAACATGACTGTCCGTGATTATTTAAAATATAAACAGAATCTATTTCAGTTCAATGTATCAAGGTTATTTTGGGCTAGCCTTCCTTTTGCCTGGTTTTTGTGCGTGTGTGCCATTGTCCTGTTTTAGTAATGTCTCTACAAAAGGCACCATTCTGTTTATACAGTCTTTCAAGTCTCTGCACTGATATAATTGACTATGTTAAATGTTAGGCAACAGGAAAGCCTGCTCTTACTGTCAAGTCACATGTTAGATTCCAGCTCCCAAAGCTACAAGTTCTCTCTTCTCTGTATCTTTTGAGCTGAAAATTCGACCATATATGATATGGATATTAAAGAGAGATTGAGGGGAAGGAAGAGTTTCTACTCAGAAGTTTTTATTCCAGGGTGCTTGAAGATCCAGTTGCTAATCAGGGCTTGTTTATGACAGACACAACACACATTACACAAAAATGTAGAAGTCTTCCAGGGGCCAGAGATGTTCGTTTCTAAACATTTAATAAGTAGGTGGAACACTTACCCAGGCAATAATAAAATAATTACAATTGGTGGGATAAACAGTGACTATAGAATGCCAGTTGCTCATTAATTCTCAAGAATTCTGTAGGAAACCAGGCACGAATATGTTTCCATAACAGTGTTCATTTCTTTTCACATTTTGATGCTGTGTTTCGCCAAGTAGTTCCTTGGCTGGAAAACCAAGATAATTTTGCATTTTCCCACTGTTCATTCCAGAAAAGTCAGACACTCAAAATATCTTATGCATCATCTTATCCTCTATATTTTCATAAGCCTGAAAGTATCATTTAATTTCCAAATGAATTTTTCTGTAATTCTTTGCTGAAGACCTGAGCTTTACTGAAGAACATCATCAGTGAAACAATTGTCTGTCTTTTTATTTAGCCCTTATTTAGGTAAGGTTGCTTTTGACTTTTTAGACTAAAGACTGCCAGGTGAAGACCTAGTTGAGATTTCTTGAAAGGTATGACAGTGAATCTTGTTTGAGCTCTTGTCTTTTCCAGCACTCCTTGCTTCTGCATTGCAATCTCCTTTGGGGAAACCAGGTTTCTTTGAGATAGCCAGGGTTTTTTTTTCTTCTTGTGCAATTGGCTTGAGGGTATTTTCAGTTGCTGTCTGAAAACCCAGCTGTGTGTGACTGCCATTTTCATTTTCTGATGTTGGACTAATCTGGAGGTGTTTTGCTTATTGTGGTTTCTGTTGTATCCTCCCAGTATCTGTTTTCCAAAAATGTAATTTCTAAAAGTAAATTTGTAATTGCTATATACTTAGAATTGCTGTAACAGACTACTGAAATTCTTTACTTAATTTCTACTGTTCCAGCTTTCCTTCAAATACAGAGATTTCTGCTAAAACACTGAAAAGTACAATAGCTGTTGTAACTGAGATATATTGTCAGTATGAGACATGAACAAGTAGAGTGGTAGAAATATACTTAAAGTTATTGTTTTGTATTAGCCATCGCAGAACTGATACTCAGTAAAAAAAATGTTTCTACTTGAATGCTGAAAACACTAGCTGTACTTTTAATTGTGACACAGTAATTCACTATTTTCATACTTTTCAAATTCAGCGTCACTTGGCCAGCTGATTGGGGCTGGCTATATATTTTTTCAAATGGCAAAGATGTAGCTATAGGTACGTGTCTTCATGAAGGTTTAGAAATTTAGCCATATGTATAGCACACTGTTATCAGATTTTTAAAATTTCTGTAACCGGTGCAGAAGATTTAGGCCTATATTTTCTACAATTTTTAGTAGCGTCACTGTTTTAAAAATAATAAATATATGACTACATTCAGAACACAGGTTTATCTTTTTATGTGAATGTTTTTGTAATGAGAAGAGTACAATCTATATATCTGAAATAACAGCAGCTTTGCCTCCCATGTACTATTGCATACGAAGACGACACTTTGAAGATTGTCATAATTTTGGCAAAAGCTATTCTGTTGAGCAACATCACAGTGTATGGAAAGGCTACATGCTGTTATGTGGTGGTGTTAATTGGTGTATAACAATGAATGCATTATAAACATCCTACATTCTTTGGAAGTACTGTCATGCTATGTGTTTGGTGGTGGATGTATTTAGAAGATTAAATAGACAAGCTTTGAAGAAGTTCAAAGTGGTTTTGGTTTGAACCACATCTAACAATGATGGGTACCTTACCTGAATCAAATTAACAACTAAGAAAATACTTTTTTCATTCTGCCTTCATTGAAAAGTCCTATTAGAATTATTTTTGAAGTAGCATTTGTACAGGGTTGTTTTGGGAGAAAGAGGGAAACATGCTATCTAGTAAAGATTATTATTTTCTCATTCAGTTCTGTAAATGACTTTTTAGAGTCATATTGGTGTTAATCCTTTCCATTCCTCATGGCTCTTCTGCCATGTAGATCTTCAGTGAAATCCATGTTGTGCAGAATGGACCACATAGTGTGACTTCATACTTGCATATGGCTCTCTACATTGACTTTTCATAGCTCTGCTTCTTTTTACAGAAAAATATCATTAGTAGAAGCCATGTGTCCTGCATAGCTTTACTTTATTGTTATGCAGCATGTTAATGCTAGAAGCAAGGCCTTGATGGAATTATTATAAATAAGACCATATGCTTATACAAGCATTTCTTAAACTCTGACAATGGGGCTTGCTTAATTCCATCAGTCATCAATCTGTTCCAAAATCTAGTATGTGCAAAATATATGTAACAGAGGATTAAAAAAAAAAAATCTTTAAAGGAAATCTATGTGTGTATACAGAAATAATTCTTGTTACAGTTTGGGTTGAAGCTGCTGTGTAAAGCAGTTGTCCTTCCATTCAGTCTAAATGAAGGAGCAGTTAATTCCCTTTTGTTCAGCCATTACAAAATAGTAAAAGCTGAACACAGGCCCAGACAAGAATGAGGATAAACCATTTAGGCTAAAGCCTTTTCTTGGGAAATGATAAAGCACATGCAGGAACTAGGATTGACTGGAGAAAGGGGAAAAGGAAATGCAGCTGAATCAAAAGTAAAGAAGCCAAAGTCACAATGACCTTTGAGAAATGAAGGGAGAAGCAGTCTTGGGTTGAGTGCTGACTGCAGTAAGACAGGGAATTCCTTACTGGGGTTCAGGGAAACAGCAGTTTATACTCCCGTTGTATATAAACGAAGTTACATTAAAGGCATTTGTGCTTCCATTATCAGTTTTTCCTCTCCAAGGGTCTAATCTGAAATCTGCCAAATTTGACTAACTAGATCTTTCATCCAAGACGTGGGCAACAGTAACCTGAGTCAGACCCTGACCCAAGACAGTCTTCTACTAGTAGCTCAGCTGATCTGGTTGTCAAGAACAGTAAGCTGTAAGAAGACATTCAAAAATGACACTTAACGATGTATCGGAAATGTGTGTATCTACTTGTTGACTTGCTTCCAGGGTTAGCTGCTTAGACTGTGGAGTCAAAATGAGCATTTGGATGATCTAACAGTTCCCACTGCAGAGTACAGATAATAAATCTGCAATTAGTAATTCACACATTAAGTCCATTCAGAAGGCCAGCCATTTTGTAGTTTAAAGTTGTAATGGCAGGGAACTTTCCACACTCTCTAGGCTGCTCTGCGTGTAATCAGCATCAGCAAGGGGTGGGGAAAACAAGCCAGTCTCAATTTTCCAGCCACATTTTTCAGCTGTCAGAGGTAGTTAGGGTTTTCTCTTATAAACTGAAAAATGCTGGAAGTATAAATGGGTGGATCAGATTTACTATTCTTGTAAATAGGTACAATTCCATTGAAATGAATGCAGTGCCATCAAAATCACCTGTAAATATCATTACACTGTTAAGGTTTTGGTATGCTATTTGGAAATGTGACCTTACCTTTGGGTTCATGTAAATGATCAATTTTATTTGCATTTCTTCCATCTCTTTCCCACCTCATTCCTGTAATTGCAATTGAACCTGTCTATAAAGATATTTGAATGGTTAAGATGGTAATTTGCCAGCTTGAGGAAAACTTTGCTTTAGTAAAATGTGTTAAAGTTGAGTGAAGTCGTCTTTATTTTTTATCTTATGCTAGTCAACATTCAGAACTTGAATACCTTCAAAAATAATGATAGGAGAATAAGACTGAGAGAATCTGATTGATAGTAGAAGCATGGTTGCAATAGTATCAGTTTCCCACAGAAACAAAGGGAGAGAGTTTTTGAAAATATATTCCAGGTTAGCCTTTCAAGTCAGCTTTCCTGTCATCAGCACAGATAACTTGACTCTCTTCTTTCTGAGCTAATCCTGACATTTTTTCCCCAGTCAACCAAGTAACATAGCTACTGAAAGTTCTCTTTGGCCTTGCACAGATCAAATTTAAATCTCTAAGTTTTGACATAATAAAAGTTGAGGAGCGCATTCTCTGCCAGCATTACACTAGCCTTGAGGAAAGCACAAACACTTTTGCTAGCCAGATTGCTAGTAAAGGAACTAAGAATTAAGCTGCCTTTTGGGAAATCCAGAAAGCTCCAATATTGAAGACCAAGAGGCTGATTTGTCAAAATAAATGAGACATATAAACTAGGTAATGAAGACATAAACCAAAATTTACTTAGACCAAGAAGTGCTGGATATGAAATGACTCAGTTACTTGTATTAGGTATTTGTTGCTTCAGTTGTGCAAACCTTTGGCTTCCATTTGCCTACCTCAACACTTCAATATTTGTTCTCTTTTATATAGACTCTTTTAGGATCTGGGGCTTCGTTAGAATGGCAACCTTTTTAATTGTAAGACTTCAAACTGTGCTTTAGTGATGTAGTGTTTTCAGTTCTCCCCAAACAACTACTTCACTTTTTTCACTTCTCCAGGTTACCATTTCAGAAATACTTGAGATAAAAGAACTTGGCAAAAAAAATGCCCAGACGCAAATCAGCATGTAAAGAAGAAATAAATCAACAAATGTTACCTATGTGACATCTATTTCTTTCAGAGGCACCTTCCCCTAGATGCTGTTTCTGCCCTAACAACAATACAAGGACAGTTTAAGAGTTCCACCACATTTAATATTTTCTTTGTTGACAGACTCTTTTGTTCATACCAGACGGTGAAGTAAATCCTTTTGCGAACATGAAACCTGCAAACTAAGGAAATGAGAGAATCCAGAATCCTGGAAAAATAAGAGTTATAAAGTAGTAGTAATATAGAAGAGACCAGAGCCCCAAGCTGTAAATTGTCAGAAAACCATTGATACAAGAGTATAGTTGCAACAGATGAGGGTCTGAACAATTTTTCAGCAAACTTTTCTTATTGTAGTGGTTATGTTTGGGGCTTTTAAAATCCAATATTGATAAAATTGGCATGAGTCTGACGTTTGCTGCTCTTTTTCCTTATAAAACAGATCAACTACCCATATGTCTACATAGGAGACAAATACTGTACAAACTGTGAGCCTGTATCCAGACAGGAAAATGAGCATGTCTGTTCATCTTCAGTGTATGCAGAGATGTCTGGAATTGAAACAGACACAGAAGAAAAGAGACAGTGACTAAGTAATTCCTGTCTTTCTATTGTTAAGATTCAGACAGCTTGGTCAGCAGTCAACACAAATAAATTCCAGAAGGGAATTAAAATCAAGACACTCATGTTCTCCCATTCAACCCAAACCAACATGGAACACTGTTACTTCCAACATGAATCTCCAGAAATGATGGGTAAAAGGAAACCAGAACTCCAGTGAGGATGCCAAGATGAGAATAACTAGCCATGCCATCTTTTCTTTTCAAATGTTAATTTTATTAAAGACTGTACTGTTTGTAACTGATCTATTATAATTCAGATGTTCTCTTTAGAAGGGAAGTAAATAGAATTTTTTTTACAGCCTTCTTTAGATGATTATGAAAATATTTCTTGATAGTAAACGACCTTTTTTTTTGGTTAACCTAATCTTCTGAGGCTTTTATTATGCACCCAGCACTGTGATATCTTAAGACTACCCCAAGAAGTGACTAAGAAACTTCCATGTTCGGGTAAAAGTTTCTTCCTGACTCAGAAGCATGCTATTTGCTACAGTATAAACTGAAATGTGGCACGTTTTGTTTCCTGTAATGTGTTGCCTTGCCTAGGAAAAAAATACCAGTTGCATGAGAAGTGGCTTGTGGGATGGGATGTGCTGACCCAAGATGATACAGAAGTTGCAGTTGCTGATTACTTACTACAACCTGGTTCACCATGGCTGTTTTTTAAAGTTTTACCAGACTCTTTGCTTCAGTAATATCTTCTAGCACTAGTTAATACAGTGTGTATACAAATAAAGTATTTTAAATATTGCTAGGTGCATGCTACTCGTTTTGACATTGCAGGGCATACTAATTGGCCTTTTTTGAATGTTTGATAACTTAATATACTGCTTTTGATCAACTTGTATCTGAATGTCCAAACCATGATCCTACCCAAAGATCCCAACATGGTGGATTCTGCAGAAGTAGGAGCAATGGAATCCTCTCTCCATGTTGGCTTTGGTGGGAGGATTGCACATCTCTCACCTGAACCTTCACTACCATCATGTTAGCACCCCTGGGACTGCTGTGAAATACAGTCATGGGCAAGCATGAAATACAGACCTTCATTTTAGGGAGTGAGGGATGGACTCAGTATTTTTTGATGTCTAGGGCCTGAGGGACGGACTAGAAGATCTGCTGGTGTTCCTACTCGTCTTATTTTCTATTTTTCTGTGCATAGTCCCTTTGTATCTTTTTTACCCTCCCATACTGGCTCTTTATATACAGTGAAACTCTCTTTGCCTTTTTCTTTTGAATATTCCTGTAAAGGTTTGGAACCATTTTGGAGTCTTATTTTTCTCTACTGCTAACTTTTTTTTTCTGGAGGTTCTTATCATTAAGAAAGGTCCTACTTTTTCTTTATTCTATTTCTATTGTGGTTTTTTGGGATGAGATCACACACCTGCATGTAATATTGAAAGTGAGGATGCACCAGTGATTTAGCTATTAACATTAGAGCTCTAATAGTATTCTGTATTTCCTTCTTAATGCAACCTAATGTCTTATCATGATTTTTAGGTAGTGGCTGCATATTGAACAAATGTCTTTATTCAGTTCTCCTTGATGACCCCTTCATTTTTTTTTTTCACCAGGATCTTATAACTAATTCAGAAGTTATCAGCGCATATGAGGAGTTTAAATTGTTCTTTCCAATGTGCACTACCTTGCAATTTTCTACATTCAATTTAATCTGGTCATCATATCATCCAATTGCTTTGTTATAATAGGTCCTTGTGGAGCTCTTCAGAATCATTAGCTCAAAGGTTCCCGAGCATTTTATCCCGCTGCCTTTTCTGTCAATATAGTAACATGCAACACTTTAGCAGGAGTTAGGAGATCAATATGCTACCCTAATGGGAAAGTCTTATGCAAGCTAGTAGAAATAAACCCAGTAGGCCTCCACATATGTTATTATTAAAAACACATTTCTCTTATTGAAACATGACCTTTTTTCTATGGTTTTTTTAAATTATGCCTAATATAACCCTTTATTTTTTGGATGAACTTTAGTTGACAATTCAAAAGGATAAGATACCATGGAAAATTTATGTTTTTCTAAATGGCATTGTATAAGTCTCTTCCATAAGAGTATAGTCACAATCATCAACACTAAAATATATTAATATGTTTGAATAACAAAATGTACTTTCAAGGAGAAAATCAACCAGAAAATGTTCATAAATTTTAGAAAAGTCCTATTAATAGGCCCTATTAATTGAGACAAATAGATACAAAATATTCCTAGAAGATGACAGTATTGAATGATTCCTGGGTTGGTAGATGCTGTCTTAATCTTGATTCATTTGCAGTATATGTGTACCCTTATATTTGAAGTATCTTTAGTACCATATCAGATCCCTTATTTCTCTTGGCTTTTGATGGTTTTCTGGCTGTGGTTAGAAAAGTTGACTTTTTAAATTTTGACTTACTTGCATTTACTTGGCAATGCTTCTGCTCTCACTAAACTTTTAATTAATGATTGATACAAAAAATATTCTATTTTGAACTTTTGAATTAAACAGTTTTTCAAGGTGTTTGGGTTTTTTTTCAAGGCAAATGTTTGGTTTCCATTGTAAATTGAATCTGTTCTCTTTTTGTTGTTGTTGCTTACCCCATGTTCCAATCTGTTTGCTGATTGATTCAGAAGACTCTTGAAAAACTTTTTAAACAATTCCTTGAAATATAATTGTGTTGCTATATTCAGGGCAAATTATTCTAACATGAAAAATAAAATTCACCCAAACTCAAGGCTTTATTGAATACTGGTTTTAAGTAAAGTTTCCAGTCAATTTACTTTTTTCCATGCAAGTCTATCTATACTTTAAAAAAGTTATCATCCAATAAACCACTTGGAATTAATGTACTTTTCTGGACATTTGCGGTCACAGGGCACTACATGTATCAGTAAGGCTATTGTCACTCTTTCCCTACTTATGCATCCAATATTAGATTAGTAACGAAATTCTATAATCGATTTTATTAATATTTTCATTACTTAATTATACATAAAATCAAATCCCAGAGTTTTTTTTCTATGGAGTCATGAACCTCCCATCACATCCATATTTATCACTCACACTAGAAGATTAAACTCAAATGCTTGTGTGGTACATGTTGCATATGTAAAAAGGAATAGAAGAAGCTAGAAATTAAATCAAAATGGTGTTAATTGCTAATAAATGCAGGATGTGCAGCTGGAGTGAAATTTTGTTGTTGCAGTCCTGTTTGTAGGTAGAGCCAAGATTCGTGTTATTTAGATGTTTAACAGTATCTGCAAACTTGGTTGCCTTTATATATTCCTTCCATTTTCAGTGCTTCAAAACATGGAGGTGGAAAATGAGAAATTCACATTGATGCCCTATCCTCTCTCTCATCGTTCTTGAGACAGCAATAGCATGAAGCTATGGGACAATACTGCATTTGACAGAATCTTGCTGTTCATATAAGCTATTCATTTGCTTCATAGATATGTGAGGAATATTATATGGAAAGGTTGTTTCTTACCCGAAATGCTGGCTATCCCCCTACAAATAATATCAAGATGTAGACTGAGAATGATATCATTTTTCAGACTGTCAGAAATGCGAGGATTTCACAGAGCACAAATGCACTCCCTCTCAAAAATCCATGCAAGATGCCAGTCAATTCTTTCAGTAAAATAACCGTCTGCTTGCCCGTTGTAAACAAAGCACCAAGCCATATTTCACAATTTCATAGTAGATGCAAACATTTTTCTTTGCTATTTTAAATAACAGCCCCATGAGAACTCCATTCTGTCTTTCATGATTAAAACATTTCTACAGAGGGAATTAGAGATTGAAATCTATTCATTATGGAAACTATTTTCATGTTGTTGGAGCTTTTATGAAAGATTCCAAGTTTCCACACCATTTATTAGGCAATAACATCACAAGAGAGAAACCCCAGGAATATTTTAGATTAGAAGAAATCTAATAAGGACCTTCAGAATTGGGGTGAACATGTTGTGCTGGAGATTTGCAAATGTTTCAGAGAAATCTTATAATGGTTTTAGAAAAAGGGAATAATCCCCCTTCCCCTCCCTCCCATACTATCCACTTGGACCAAAGTCATATCTTTGCAATTAAATCCAAATTATTATGAGTCATATGGTGACTTTCCGTTCAGTAATGGGAAACAACAAGGATGTTGGAGCAATAGTCAGTGAAAGGATTCACTGAACTGGAAAATGCAGTTTTGACTGTGAACTCCAAATCATTTAAAACCTCTGGAGATGTGATGATGGGCTTTGCTGGCATTTTACAGAGAGGCATTTAAAACTGTCATCTGTTTAACAGTAATTTTGCTGGAAGATACAGCAACTGAACAATGTAAAAAAAATCCAAGGGGAAAAGGAGATAAAAGCGTGGTTTATTTTGCATTTGATTGCCCTGTAAAAAGGTCAAATGTAGACCTGTGACCTGCTGGGCAAGAAGCCCACCTCTTTTTCCAGGGGAAAGTGATGAATTTTTCTTTCTGTGACTAACATACCAAAGTCCAGGAAGATAGCTGTGCTTTTCTTTTTCATTTTCTCGGGAAAAAAGAAAGGTACTGGGAAGTTTCTCCCTCAGTTATTTGTGTATATGGTGACTTTAGAACTCAGAGGAGAAAAGAACGGGAACAAGAAAATCCTTTGTGCCCAGAACCAAGGCAGGGTAGGACTGATTGCTGTTTTGCCCATTGTAATGTACTTTAGTCCAAGTCCCAGTGTGCTTGTGAAACCTGTCAAATATAAGTGATTTTCTGATGGTTGGTAGACAGTTGTCTATGTGGAGCTAGCAGAAGCCTACTAATTCCCTGAAATTGCTCAAGGTGCTGAAATGGACGATACCCTTAATGCATGGTTAATACGTCATTCTTAGCTGGGTTAGTATAGCTTCCTTGTCCAAGCAAGCACTACATTTCTTTCTTAACTTTATTTGTTCTATTTTAGTCTATTTCTCTAAAATCTCACAATTTCCTTTATTTCCTGGGAGAGCCACCACCAATAATTCTTAAACAGAATGTGAATCATACACACAGCATAGAAGAAAATGGCTTGGGTCCATGTTTCACATAGATGTTTTGGGTTTATTTTATTTATTTTATGTTATTATTTATTTTATTTCATTTTAATGTTATTATTAATTAAAGTTTAAAGGCTTAAGATTTTCAAGGACTCAATAAGAGAGATCAAGTACTTTTTTTATCTATTGCCTTTGGCTTTACCTTTTGGAGTGGCTAATCTATATTTATTGATTTGCTTTTATTTTTAACATGTGGTCAGAAAAATCTCTGCAAAAAATCATTTTGAAAAGGTCAATATGTGTGTGTGCGCATGCGTGTGTGTGTAGGGGAGTGTATGATGGACCATTATTAAACCATACATTACAATTTCATTTCTCTTCTGTGATATTGTTCAAAACCTCTACAGATAGGAGCTTCTTTTCTGTTAGTATCCACCTGCTCTGGATGCTTTTATCCTTATTAAAGTCTCTCATAAGCAGTAAATTTCAGAGTAATCTGAAAAATGTAATGTTCGATAAAAGGTTTCAGCATTTGTCCTTAGTTAGTTCAGTGGCCAGAAGGCTGCAGCTACACAGCACAAAGTAGTGTTGTACAGGGATATCTGCATTAGATCAAATACTAGGAGTTATATAGTTGCGTTCACCTAAAGGAAGAGTGTGCTAATTACCATTGCTGAGACCAGTAAAACATATCTATAGCATGAGACCAATAAAAATGTCAATAGGAACTCCTGCAAAATTAATCCAGTCAGGAACCTGCCATTAGCAATCAGACGCCCTCTTCAACTGTAACCGGTAAGTTCCTGGAACTGATCGGTAATTAGCCAAATTGGCAATCTGTTTCTTCACAGGACATCCTAACAGTGTAAGGCAGACTGAAAGATAATAAAGAGATCTATTCTTTCACTGTGCATCAATGCTTGCCATTCAAATCATACTTCTTACTTCAGTATTTCCTAGCACTGTATTTTATACCATTGCTTATTTGCATTTCACCACGCTTTTTTATTGTTTCCATTTGCAAAAGTCCCAGAACAGTAGTAGAATTACTTAGATTTTTGTTTTGAAAAATAATATAACTAATATTTCAGAAAAGGAGAATAATTTACTTGGAAGATAATCTGATATAAATCAGGGGTGGAAATACCTTATTGGATCAGTCAGTTTGCTCCTTTCCAGACACAATGATTCCTTATCATATAAATACCAGTGTTGCAGCCATATGAATTATAAAACACTTTTATCCTTTCCCTGGAGAGACTGTTCCATGCTCTGGGAGAGCACATGAACTGAAGGTACGTCTGCTGCAGGGAGCAGACAAACCTGGACTCCAGGACGCAATGTCTGTGGCAACCAAATGCCTGGCTTGTGCTCAGCCATAGAGGTTTTAGGTCAACTTCCACCCACAAATACAGAAATAGACTAATAGTCAATCTAAATGCTTGTTTTCTTGGTCCTATTATATCTGTTCTCATAGCATTCAGTACCCAAGGTGCAACTACCATGTACAAGTACCTTTGACTTTTAACTTCTCACAGTTGAGGACTGTCACCGTACCTCCTCCTTCTTCATCTGTCAGCCAGATTGGTGTATTGCCTTGTGTCTGTGGGCTGTGCACAGCAAAAGAGTCATTTATTTAAAGCTGTATCAAATTAAGATTTGTGAAAGTATGATTTGACCTGGATCTAGACCAATTGAAGTTCACTGAACTGAATGGAGTTACTACTTATTCATGACAATGAAGAAGAGAAAAAACAGAAACAGAAAGGGAAGGGGGGGTATGAAAAGGTAACAAACAACAAAAAGAGAAAGAATAAGGGAGGACATTTAACTCGAAGGCTTTTAAATCAGATTTTTAAATGGTTAATATCTAGGCCTAGTTAGAGAGCATGCATAGAGAAATTAGAAGGAGGAGGTCATTAAACACAGGAAATTTCTAGGACTTTGTAAATGCAAAATTAAAAATCAAGCCAAATTGTAAAATGTGTAACAAGTTTCATGGTGCTCTTCACTATCGTGTCCTTTGAGCCTAGGGTGGAACCGAGCTGCTCGGTGTTTGAGAGTTCAGAATATTCCTCAGCAGTTGGTAATAAGACTGTAGAAAACATGGTCACAAATAAATGGAAATAAAAGCCAAGGCTTAAAAAAAAAGCTTTTTGTTGCAAAAGCCTGTCATTCTGAAAGCTATCAGAGACTGAGATGAGCTGGAGAGATGACAGAAAGCTGAGAACAGTATAAATGATGCTCTTCATAATTAAGAATTAACACTCTGCAGCTCCTTCTTCAAGGCAGACATAGAATGGTTCTAAATAGGTCATTTTTGTTCCACATAAAGTCACCAAGCACCCTTCTGACTAGTGTTGTCCCCATTGGCGTATCAGTCCAGTGCTTAAGACGACAGAATATTTAATTCTTACAATAGTGTGTTATTGCACAATTACATTAATTGGGAACACCCATACTACACTTTTAAAGTCTCTGGTTTCCTAAGTCCTTCTGAAATGGGAACAATATCTGTTTATAAAATGTAGGCTTCATTAAGAGAAATGAGTCTTTGTAAAGATATTTCCTAGACATCAGCATCTTCCCTGTGGCAGCTTAATTACAGAATAGCATACTTAGTTGTAACTAATTTCTTGTTTAAGAGTGAAGACACAAAATTAAACTCACACCAAAATAAAGACAACCTGCAGCTGGCTCATTTTGTTCTCAAGGGATAAAAATTCACAGACTAACTAATAAACTTTATTAGAATTTCCCGTTCTGTTGCTCGAAAGAAGAAAGTACCGCGAATAACTAATTGGAAAGTAGTGTGTGTGCTGGTGAGTTATTTGTCTCCATAGCATGTATCACATTTAAATATATGATCTTTCAGCAAAGACATGCTGCTACAACGAGTTACATTATAATCCCTTACATGGTAGGTGGACAGAAAGGCCAAAAGTTAAGTTAGGATTTCCTTGTGGAAGAGCAGATCCTGCAAATATGCTAGGTGTCCTCATCCCCTAAACTCAAATCAGGTGAATATGGTGGCGTCTTCCTGGAGATCTAGTCTGCACTCTGAGCTACGAATTCAGTTCCAGTTAGAAAATTCATAGTGACTTTCCAAAGATGTTTGTGTGCCCCACTGGCAGGAGAAAGAGCAGAATTAGGGGTTCAAGATGGAAAAAGTCTCTGACCTAAAACAGTCTGGGAAAGTTACCACAGATGCAACTAAGGATCTGGAAAGGAGTTGCACTCAGGGCTCCTCGCTTTTACAGTATGTTCATCCCATGATTAGTAAACCTGCTCTTCTGTAGGGTTAACCAGAGTCAGATGCAATTTCCCATTGACATCTCTGAGTGTTCTCAGACACTTCAACTAATAGGCTTTGTCCTATTGATCATAATGGCCTTAAAGCCAGGTCCTTTGTTTTTCTGAATTTATGTTTTGAAGCAGGAGCCAGAGAGGCCAGTCTGTCATCAGCAATCCGCAGAATACAAGAGTCTATAGAGAACTTTTTTCTTACCCTTTGGGCCTCTTGTAATCACTGACAATGCAGATCTCAGAGCACTGTGATGTGATAATTGATGCTTTAAGTTTCAGTTGCAAAGTAGACACTAAAGAGGAATGACAGCTAAGTGGAATTGGGCCCAAAATCCCAATAGAAAACTAATGTTGACCAAAAGTTTCAGATGGATTATTTGTGATTTGACATATGGGGTTTCTTCTATTTAATGATATAATTCTGAAATCCAAATATGTCCAAATGAACGCCAAACACATACCTTTTCAGTTGCTGAGACTTAGGAATTCTGTATCTGTATCTGAACTCTGCGGCAGAGCCCATTTCTAGAGGTGAGCCTGATCACCTCTCTCTTGCCTGAGTGCTTTGAAACATATCTTCCAGGCATTAATTGTTGATATCCTATGGGGTTTTTTGTACCACTGTATCTAGTGGCACCACATCTAGTGGTATGCTGTTTCTTGTCAGAAATTGGCTGGCCTTAAAAGAGTAGAATCATAAAATATTTTATGTTAGAAGGACTCTGGGAGGGCATCTGGTCCAACGCTTCCCACTCCAACAGCTTTCTTAAAGTGGGGGTAACTTGCTAGCAGAAAAGATCTGGTGTGGAAAACAGTTTATATACACAATTTTGGAAACAACATTTTGAGTACAGCCCTCAAGAAGAAGGTGCTCAGCATCTTATAGCATTAGATCTAGAACTGTTACAGAAAGTGAGATTTATTTCAAGTGAACATGTTCACAGTATCCCAACAAAAGTGACTTTCTACTCACATTCAAAACTTCATTATTTTGCATCAATAGATGGATGTCAAGTAAGTGTTATAAACATAAATTAGGAAGTCTGGCAGATAGACCCATCTTGGGAGTATACATGAAAGAGATCCCTAATATTTTAACCGCATGTGATATATTTAAAAAATGGTATATCTGCAAGTTTCTGAGCTACAGAGTAATTAAATAAAACACAAAAGTGAACAGAACTATTATCCAGCATCAAAAATATTAGCTATTTTATTGTCTCCCTTTGATATGTTTATTAAAATAATCAAAGATGCAGAAATTGTTTTTGTGTAACATTGTAATTCTCAGCAAGATATCTATATTTTGTTATTAGTTCAATAAATCTTTATGCTGTTAATTTTTAAATGTTTTTTTAATAGAATACAACTCTGATCTCCTGTTCCCATTTCTAGACTTTAAGAAATCTCAATATTGGTCCAAAACAATGAGTTGATAAAAATGGAATGCAAAAACTATTCATGGTATTATCACCCAAGCAGAATGGGCATTCATAATCTCCGTGCTTTCATTAGGACTAGAAGAGAGTGAGTTGATTAAAAACTATAAACTTGTTTATAGGAAAACCTGTACAAGGTCTGTTTTCCCCCTCAGATTATGTCTTAAATTAGGCAGCCAAATATAAAGCTACTTTCCCCCCACCCCTCCCTGGCCCCAGCATGAATCTTGGGTTAGCTTAAATACATATGTTGGAGTTAAAATCCTGGCTATAGAACTAGTTTGTCCTTCTGGAAGGGAGTGATTGTGATTCCGTCTCACAGATGCTCAGAGAAGATGCTCAGACAGTAGGGGTTCTTACCAGCATAAAGCTTTGCTAAATGCACAGTGTACTTGCAGCCTCCATGCCATTCTGCTTGCCAGGACCTACTCAATTTCTGAGTGCACATTTGTTGTGCAGCAGTTGTGCATTTGTATTGCAGCAGTGATGGTCTTGTGAACACGATGCAATTAGTTATAAATTAGCTAGTTTGGCTGTTGCTGCCAGGCTCAATGCAGAATGACAGTTTAGGTGTTTATTTTATTTACTGGGTGCTTTTTGTGGCACAAACTGAGGTCCATATTATTAGAGCTATACATTTTAAAATTTCCTACCCAGCTAAAATTAGCTGACTGGTGAGTTTAAACTGTCGTTTAGCTATGTACCTAAGCTGTCATCACCATCATTACAGTGCAGAGGTATCCTTCTGCTTTGCACAGAGCCTGTTTTGATAGGTTCATGAGATGGTGTGGAGACCTTGACATGACCTAGAATCATGCCATGGGGTTTCACAGGAGTTCTTTACCACAACACTTGGGTGCTCACGTTGTACTGCAGAGCTAACTGGCTTTGGAGCAGGCATGCTCTTGCAGAGTTGAACACGTGCCTTTGATTTCAAGGATACTTACATCTTTTGATAAATGATGCTGTGGATCTATAACCCTTTCTAGGAGACGTATCTGGGAACATTTTCTTATCTGAATAGATCTTATCCAGCAGAGTGTTATTGTGAAAATAAGTCTTCTCTAAAGATACAGAAATCTCACCTTTGAGTACTGTTTTGAAAATCTGAAGATCACCTGGGGATATTACATCCTATTCTAGGTGGGTTATGAGGTTTTCACCGTTGTATGCGATCCTCCCCATCTGAATTGCACAGTCAGATAAGAAAGAAATTATGCCTTCCTTTTCTCCTTGGTAAAAGCTATTGTAAAATGGGGTTTGGATGTATGAAACATGTTCTCACATGAATATTTTAAGCCTAAGAAAATAACTGCAAAACATTGGTTAAGCAACAGGGATTCAAAATGTGTTTGACTGTAATTTGTAATGACTAATTCACAGAAAAATTGAAAGACGTTCGGGGAAATTCCAGAGTTGGTCTTACACTGATAATTTTTCTGTTTGAATTTGCAAAATATAATTTCTTTTAAAATCTTTACATGAAGAGGGGAAAGTGATTTCTGATATCATTTTAAGGGAATGCTATCAGAAAGCCATTAACTAGCTTTTTAAACCTACAGTTCAGGCTACAGCTCTATATATCACAAAATTTAATATGGTTTTAATTAGGGTTTTAATTTCAGAACATACATAATTTCTTCTTGCAAATTAGCCATTATTAATGAATCATTCTCTACATGGTATGCATTATAAAACCTGATTTTTGAGAATGGGTGATTTTTACTTTCTGGCTGCAAGGTTTTCACCTTCCACCGTATTTACTTATTCCTGTGGGATGCTGAGAACCCTCATCTCCCCCTGTCTTTCACACAACCGAGCTCTGAGCATACTTAGATTCTTTGATTAAAAGTTTGTTCCTTCGTTTGCTTTGTGCTCCCAAAGGCTTTGCTTCCAGGCATCTTACATTCATTAAAGACTCTGTGGAAAACACATGGGACAAACTTAATTCAGCAGTGCCGGTCCAGAATAGCAATGCATGTTCAGTGAGAACAAGGTGCAAGACAGTTGGCTTCTTGGGAATTGTAAACTGTCACCATGGTCTTCAGAGGCAGGTGCATTTGCTGGAGACAGCACTGCATATCAGGGGATATTGGATCTCTCTTCTGTTAGAAACACGGTGATTTTAAAGGTTACTGTATAAGGTGAAATCATAGTGTCTCTTTACCCATTACAAATTATCACACTACTCTTGAACTACATACAGTATACAGTGTAGTCTTCATTCCATTGCTTATTTCAGGCAGTTTGGGGTTTTTCTATTGCATGTAACAGAAATTCGCTTTGGTCCTGTTTCTGCATTTACTAAAGTATACGAAGCTTTGCCATCCACTTAAGCAAAGGGCAAATTGGATTCCAAAAAAATAATGCGTATTATTTGGTGTATTTAGTAGTATATGTACTATCTAGTGTAATAAATACCTCATTAATAGCTGGCAAGTACTTTTACATGTAAATTAGGAATGAAGTATAATGCAATTATTCATCTCTGATCTAAAATATTTACATTTCTTAATTGAAATACAAGTGTGATTTGCAAAAAGCTATCGTAAATGCTACTTTATTTTTTAAAAAGAAATAAGTACCAAGCAGACATGCAGATTTCCTAATAAGGGGATCCAGTGAAGAATATTTGATCTTGGTGAAACAAATTCTGCATCTATTGCCCAAGTGACTTTAGGGAACTACAGAATTAGAATATTTCAGTTTTAAATTTAAATTTTATTAAAGTTTGGTATTTTTCCTTAAGGAGTGGAATTTCTTCTCTGTGGCAAGAAGTCATGGAGTATGATATATTTTATAAAAACACTTGTTCTAAGTAGTTAGAAACTAACTAGAAATTGCAAAGCTATTTTTAATCAATATGCAGATCCCTACAAAGTATATGCAGTATACAAAAAAAGGGAAATTAGACATCCATATGTATATGTAGAAACTTCTGATGCAGTTTTTCCATGTTTGCAGAGAAAGAGATTTTTGCAGCTTGTGACAGGGCCTATTAACGTATAATCCAGCTTTTCGTTTTCAGCCTGGATCCTCAGCAGCATAAGATATGGCTCAAAATGAAAGCTACAGGAGTCCAGACTCATGAGGCAACAGTGAGCACACAGAACCCCAACTCAGACAAAAGCCTGAAGCATCCTAAATGCAAAACAAAAAAAAAAAGTAAAAAGGGAAGGAATATAACCAGTAGGGCTGCTGACAACCACTGGTGCTGCTGGGACTGATTTGCCAGTCAGGTCACTGCAGAGACCTCTAGCAAATATTTTTAAAGCTTTGTTTTGCTTCACAGGTATTTTTTTTACCTGTTTGCTCAAGAAAGATGGATTGAGAGACTGCTTTTCCTTCTTCCCACAGAAAGGAGAGGTGATGGAAAAGATTGTTTCAAGCCATTTTTGAAAGAGAAGGAATTGGAGTTTGGTGTGTGTGGTTTTAGGACCAGAAGGGATGAAGTATGAAGCTGAGACCTTTCTGGAGTCAGAAAGATCTTGTTTAATTTTTCATCTTATGACATGTGTCTGTTTTCTAACAAAAAATATCCATTAAATAGCACTGCCCCAAATACCTAAGCTGATCTCTGGAATTTCCAGCAGGTACACTAGAAACAAAATTTAGGATGAAAAGCACAAATATCACATTGTTTCTACTTTGGCAAGTTTTTCAATATCTATGGAAGCCATTTCTCCTCCTGATATTATTGAACCAGACACTATGTTTGATAGGTTAGGCATATGCTAGTGCTTTTTTCCTGCTGCTCTACTTGTAAAACTAGGGGTTGTTTGGAAGTCTATTCCATTTTATTCAGAGACATTAAATTTTTTTTTTTTTTTAATCAGAAGTTGTACCACCACCATGGTGTGTTTAAGAACAGAAATAGCAAAAATTTGGTTGGGTGGCGATGCTTTAGAAGGATCCAAAATCAATCATCTGTCATGTGGGCAGTGTGGGGTGGCTTTGATTACAGGTAATATTGGCAAAGGATGAATATGCTGTTGAGCATTTAACTTCTCACTCCTCATTCTAGTACCATGAGTCAAAATCTCAGGAATAGGTCACAGAAACTTTTTATATGTTGTCAGCTAAACTGAAACCAGTACTGCCTTTAAATTGCAGGGATGATTGATATGGCCAGTTAAATCATAGCATGCTATATGCAGCTGACATTTTTGAAATATTTCTCTGCAGTCTCACATTTGTCCTGTTCTCAGGAACAAACTTACAACTCCCATGCTCTTGGGCATGATATAAATAAAAGGAATGAGCGAGCTTGTAGGGAGAATTGAAAATAATGTAAAAAAGTTTGCAAAGAATCCTGCATGGAAAAAATATACAGAATTTAAGACAGATGAAGACAATAATATTCTTAGAAGTTAACTGTTTCATTCATTTCTGAGTGGTGAATGACAGCCTTTGAATAAATGACCAGTGACCCTTTTTTTCAGATGCAAAGGCAAGAGTGTGATTTTCTATGAGTGAAACCCCGGAAACTTCAGACTTTCAAGTTTCTTCTCTCAACATGTGTACAATTTAAGGATATATTTTCATCAAAAGTACTCTAAGCAGCAATAAAGGCAGAATAAGAGTTACATACCATATAGCTCGAACATTTAATTGCTTTCTCAGAGCTATTATTTAATATTGAAGAAAGTATGTAAGAAGTCCTAAGAGCCCTTTTTAGCAATTCATTGGTTCCTTACAGTTTATTTCATTCCTTTCAGAAATTACACATGATTTTGCCATTCAGTTACGTTTGGTGATGAGAGTTTACTGTGTTATTAGGGTATAGCTTGCTGAAGTGAATATAGGTGAAAGGTCTTGCTTCCATGCCAAGAAGCTATTTTTTAATTCTGTGGCTTTGCTGAGCCACAATTTCATGATATATTAGAGGCTAGTAGACTGATGAAGATCTCCTGATGCAGAGTAAAGCTTGTAAAAGCAATACTAAGAAATGTTTCTTATCTGCAGCAGAAGCGTGTTGTTGGAAACTTCAACGATTGTGACAAAGATTCATCATGTTGAAAGTTTCAAAGTGCAGGTGGGCTGTAATCATCATCTGCATTTGCTGTTTTCTCTACTTTCAACATCTTCCTCTGGTAGAGAAGCGCTGTCTTCTCCGAAAGCATTTTTTTCAGTCTCCGCTGGCTGGTCATTTGATGAATTGGGTTTATCATGTGGGCTTCTGAGTGAGAAAACAAAAACAGCAATAAAAAGCAAGCAGATTGGCAGTTGCTATGGCAATTCCATCCTTTGTTAGGGTTTGGTATAAGTCTTAGGAGCTAGGGGAAATGCTCGGAAATGGTAATTAGTTTTTTCAAGGGAATGTAATTTTCCATTGTGAACAGAGATTATAAAGTCAGCAATTTAACTGATACAACTGGATTAAGGAATCTAAATTTTAATCTGTTTCTTAAGGAGGAGGGACATTTTCTGAAAAATATTGTTATCTGCAATCCCAATTATGTAGTGTCAAATTTTATTTCAGATTATTGACTTTTTTCAAGTGTATATTGGTGACAATCGTTAATAATATTATCCAAGAAAACACAAACCCAATAAAGTGTGTTATTTGTTGCAAGAGGTCCATTAATATCAATATAAAACGTGGTGCTAAAATAACTTAGGTTTTCCCAGAACCTGAGAGGAAATTATTATGTGAGTTTTGGGACACAGCTTTGAGGGATGATCTCTGGGGAAGTTCCTGAAAATGAGATAAAGTTGCAACTATGAGGTATTTATCCATACCATACATTTAGTAGATAGCAAAGGACTTCCAGATTAGAAGTTTGATGCCAAGCCATTTTTTCTGGAGAAAAATTTTCTGGTGACAATGTACGTACTACTGCTGCTAAGCTTATGAAACACCTCTGGGTTTTGGGTAGACTAATGGAGTATGAAGTAATACTCTTCCCCATTTATTATTCCAATTACACTGACTACAGCACAGACATCTAAAGGCTCTTATTTATATATGGCTTCCTTACTCTGAGGCTCTCCTTATGTTAGGCCTTATTAAGCATTTTCTGGTGATGGATTTTTTATATTTTTAAGGATGGATATTGAATAGATTTAGTGGTTATTTTGGAAGTGTAATACCCAAAATTCTCTGTAGAAACTGCAGCACAACCACAGCACGCTACTTGCATATCATTTGATATTTGTGTCCAATAGAGTTGAATTTGTAGGAGATAGTGTTTGCTCCTACCCTATCTTTTAAAATGAGCACACTTCTAAGAAATTTTAAATTTTTACTGTTTGCAAATAGCTGCATCCAATACCCTGTATTTTCTAACACAGCTGTAATGTTGAGAAACATCCTCGCAATGAAATTGTCTCACTGCTGTGGCTTTAAAGACACAGGAGACATTCTGGGCACATGTGCTAAGAGAAGAGTGGAGAAGATGATAGCCATTTAAAAATGACCACAGAAAAAAGCACAGAGTCTAGCTAACACCTGAGTAACGTGATCGGCTGAAATGAACCTACATATTCAGCCAAATAATGATCTGGCTTTATTTTTTCATCAGGTTCTCTGCAAGAAGATTTCGTGTGAAAGTACACTGAAGAGGTAAGTTAACAGTAATTTTTAGAACCCCATTTTAAATAAACTGTCATTGCACTTTAAAGGACATTTTTTAAAATATATAATGGCAAAACTCAGTCAAATTTTGAATTATGCCTTTGTTTCATGCCAGAGTAGTATTCTAAAAGGAACTTCAAAGAAGAGGGATACTATAAGTCACTGTCGTCCTATTTTGATCCAAGAGATTATGATTTGCAAAAAAACCCAACAAACAAATCACAACACAAAGGGGAAGAAATTAATTAATTGCAAGGAGGAACACTTCAAAGGCTGAACATGATTTCTTTCTCTCTTGTTAATACTACTGGCTTCTGATTCACACAAATGAGAGAAAAAGCAATATTCTTGTGTACTTCAGTTAAGAGGTACACAGGAGTATGGAAACCTGTGAGGAGAGAAGGCTCTTCATACATGTGGATGCATTCTCCCTCTGAAGAAGTCTGCCTCCTTATTGTCACCAAATGTGTAAGGAACCTCAACCTTTTAGCTAAACGGTTAAAAAGACAGTGTAAACAACCTGCAGGTGCTACCCAGAGTTGTATTTCTGAAATTAGGAGATATTATCCTAAAATCCCCGCATACTTGCAGCATACTTGCAGGTTTTCGGTGAGGACAAGACAGCATTCTTGGAACAACTAATAACCATTTTGTATTTGTTATGGGATATTAATTAACCTCAGAGATGACCCAAAAACATGCATAACCTGCTTACACAAGTTTTCGTACCCTGGTCTGCTCTGTAGGGAATGTCCAAGCATGACTGAGGGCTGTGCTTGCTTAGTAAGTGACCCCAAACGTAAAAGAGCAGATGTGTTCCCTCCTAGGGACTGTGGCTGGCAGCAACAAAGGTATTATATAGCACTTCACAGCTCTTCACAGAATCCATTAGGAGATCGCGCAAAGAATACTTCTCCAAGAGAGATCATCTGGCCAGAAGCCTACAGCAGAGCTCTTAGAGCTCCCAGGGAATTACTTTGCATACTTCTAGACTTTTTTAATAATTTGTGTTGTAGAGAGAGACCTCCAAAATGAGTCGAGAAGTATTTTCTTGAGAGTCTGAGGAGGAAAGCATCTATTCAATTGTGTTGATTAACATTTCATTACGTTTTCCTGGTATTACCAGCCAGGCAGTAAATTTATATTGGTTATATGCCATACTCCATTGAAACAGCTTAGTACGGTGAAGCACACAAGTGCTGGTATGAAGGAGAGCACTTTGTCTGCTGGCTGTCTGCATTCCAGGTACCCCACCAACTGGAATATATATACAAGAATGCAGATTTTCTTTCTCTGTCATAGTCACAGACTTGAATGTGTCCAACAGGCAAGTTTGAAAGGGTCTGCAATGTTCATGCCAGACACAGAAGGGCATCTTTAAGCCTATGCAGTTGTACCAGTGTTCTTTGCCATCTGTCCCACCTGATGGTGCAGAGCTGAAAGAGGCCAGTGATAAGATAGGACTGATCTAACAAGGAGAGTATAGAAGTAACTGTCATGTTGGAGAGTGAGATTGCATGTCTGCAGTCTCTGGCTCTACGTGGAGATGACTCTGAGCGTTAATCCAGACTAGGTCCTGATACTGAAGACTAGCCTAAACCTAGTAAGAGGCTGTGCTCTACAGAGGTACTCAAGTTAGGGTTTTAAGACACTTGGCAAGAAAGTGTTGAGTCTTCTCAGTCAAATGCAATCAGCTGCAGAGGTGTGTAACAATTATCCCTATCAGGAACATGACACACACATTGTCATCTTCCTTGGTGTCCCAAAATCTGGCAAAGCAATGCTCCCGTTCATTGAGCTTGACCCTGTGTGCCATGACAAGGGATGGAAGCATTCAGAGCCGTAGCCTGCATAAGCAAAGAGGCTCAAATCCTTCTGGCATCCTCTGTAATGGAAAAGAGAGAGAAGTAACAGTGGGTGAAGTGAAAGAGCCAATGGGTGGAAGAAAACAGAGCAGTGGGAGGTGTTCTGGAGCATCTAAATGTCTTGATGCAAGAGCACCAGCTCCATGACATTATCCTTCCTGCCTTGGATAGTGGAGGTTGCCAAAGTGAGACATGGATTTTAGCAACATTGGGAGAAACAAAGCAGGAATAGGCAGCATTTGCACACAAGCACGTACTTTCTCAGTGGTTAAACCTTTTTAGTTCTGCACGTTTCTCTGTGATAATGTAATGCTGATAGAGTTTGTCATATCTTTACAATGTGATAAGCTTGGAGAGAACAGGGATTTCACAGTAAATGGAGGTACAGTGAAAGTGCCTTCTAAGGTTCACACCCCATATATCAATGTATTTTAAAACCCAAGTAATTTTGGATGATATCTTACATTTTAATGTATTAGTTAAAATATGGTTCATGGTCTAAAATTAAACAGCCTAGGGTGATCATATGGTAGAGGATAAAATATTCATCTCATTATAATTACAGAACTTAAATATAAAAGATTGAAACCTAGTAATGTTGCGTTTTGAAAAAAAGGTTGTATTGGAAAGCTGGAGGGTCATGTGAGTAACATCCACTCTAGGATTTTAAAATATTATTTCCTAGCCTTAATAGATGCATTTTGTGTTGTATTCAACTTTTTTCTCAGTAAAACAAGCAAACTAACAGTGTCCTTTCACTGAGTGTTGGCATCATGGTATGGAGAATTTCCATATTAAAATGTACATTACAATGTATATGTTTTTATGTGATGTATAAAAATTTGAAATATGGTGGGTTTGCAATAATACTACATAAGTAATGGAAGCAAATGCTTCCCTCCCTGCCAAACACATACGCACAGCAGAAAACCTCCTTGAAGTCTACACAAGAAGGATGTGAAAAATAGCCTAGAGAAGACTAATCAGAGGCAACGTAATATCAGTTTTCAAACAGGGGAAAGGTTGCCACAAGAAGAGACATTCTGGGTCCATCCACTCTGTTATTCTAAATGTAGTGCTCTCAGAGGACATAAAAAAGCCTGTAATTTGTACCAAGTAACAACAATCCACCGTCGTTATGTACTCCCTCGGCTGTTTAGTGGACATTTTAGATACAGCAGTTCTAAATTATGGTGAGACTATATGGCTGGGAGCTATCATGGAAAAAACATTATTATGAGAGAACTAGAGAACCTGCTTAACTTTAAATGAGGACAGCTCCCGTTCTACCTGTGATTTACTATTAATTAACTGCAATGACATCAAGGTTTTCTGACCCAATACCTCCTGAAACACAAGTTTCTGGCCTCTCTACAGCCATAACAAGCCATAATAACATAATAGTATTTTATATTGGGAAAAGGAATATAGGAAGCAAGTTCAAGTACCACTGGGCAGGTGCATCATAAGAGAACATATGGCTATAGGCAGAAGATCAACAAATCAACATATATGTAAACATAAACTTAATCCCGACTTTAAAAAATGCTTGTAAAGGAGGGGATACAGTCAGACAAGCATAAAGAAACCTGCCAAACACCTTAGCCTTTTGCTGCCTCTTTTCAAAGTCCAGAAGGTATGGTTTAAGCATCAGCTCTAGTAGACAAATGAAAATGGTAAGGGCTGTTAGATGTAGATCCCTTACCTCATTTTCTCATTCCATTACTGCACACAGAAGCTGTTCCCCTGGAGCACACTTGTTTAATTTTGTTGCATTTATGATGCTTCCCTTGAATTTTTTTGTCATGTGAGCAACTCCTTCAGTAATAGCATGAGCTTCTGGGTCTGTTTTATACTCTGAATCTCATTAGACAGATGACACATAACTGTCTGGGAGGCCCAAATCCGTGCCCACTTAATAATGTGTTAACATTTTAATGGTCCTTTCTTTCACTTTGCAGTATTGCTATTTCATGGTTATAGCACCCAGCAGTGCTAAAGAGCAGCCAAGCACAAGGCCCTGTCAGGAAGAGGTCTCTATTTTTTAAAGCATTTTGATTATAGTATGGGCCAAGAACTTTCATGAAGAGGTCCAGGTCCATGCCTAAATTTAGGCATAATGAAATTTGTATGGATGGGAGGAGGGTAGAATGAGAGCACACAGATGATAAGGACTCTTCAGATAATCAGTTTATTGAGCTAATGCATGCAACAAAAGTGCGTAGGTGGATTTTCTCCGTTCTTCTCTGCATAAGGTATTTCGTTAGCTATGCTTGTGCTATTCTTGTTAACTTCTGAATGGTTCTTATATACAAAGGTTGGATGACCAAACCTCTAGTAATTTACTCTTCATTGCTATGTTATTTAATTTGTTACCATTTCAAAAGACTGAACACTGAACCAGTTTCAGCTCTCGTGAGAGTTATGAGTTCACTTTAGCTTTGTAATGATGAAGGAAGACGTCTCCAGCAAAGTAAGAAATAAATTATTTTTAGTGAAAGAAAATGATTGTTCTCTTTTTAAGCAGGAAAATAAACACAATTATTTAGACATACCTGTGATGTAGGAAGTAGTGATCCATGATATCCTCTCAAAGTAATTAATGTAAGTAAGTGGTACAATAATTTTGGAAAATCTTTTGATCATGTCTGCAGAAAACTTGTATTGGGCATATTCTACCTGCCTCCTTGCTTTTTTTTTTATATTTTAAAATTTGCTCTTTTGTTGGAGCAAGCTAAGGTTATTTGTACCTCTAAAGTCAAGGTTTGGGGCATTTAAAGCTCCACCCAGCCCCAGCTGAAGAGATTTCTAGTCTTCTGGTAAGATATCTTGGAAATATCTTTTCCAACCTTGAAGAAGGAAATGTTCCATAAGAACATATGTAGGAACATATATGCATATATCCAATTTTGAACTTTTACAATAGCTAAAACATGTTGGTTTCAACTGGCACTGAGTATTAGGTTCTGGTTCTGCAAATCTATAATGTTATATTATACATACATTTAACTAAACCTGCAGAAAGTAATATATGTATATTGCTTTTTGTAAAAGTAATGTAAATCAGAGTTCTGACTTGCTTTCTAATTTGCGGGGGGTAGAAGGATTCATTATTGTTAGGTTTTTTAGTATTTGATGTTGGCTGTCAATCAGGTTGTCATCAAATGTAGTCAATATCATCATATCTTTCCTTCAGTCTTGTCAACAAAGCAGATGGCATTCTACTCTTCATTGTTTCCCTAGTTTTCTGTTCAAAATGCTGTAAATTAGATGAAATTGAACATCTTCCTTATATCAAGACTGATTTTTTTGGTAATTAGATATTTGAAAAGCCTCCAGCAACTTTGACTCTATTCTCCTTTTCCTCCTTGCATAAATCAGCACAAATCAAATGGAAACCTACACTCGTGTCATAGGCTGGCACTGAAGGTCCTAAGCTGTGTTTTTCTGGTGCCATGAAGAACAGGAGAGTTTAAGGAACCCTTTCCCTCCTACAGGAAATAAGAAGTCAGGCTTTTTTTTTCCTCTGGCAATGGATTGCTTGCTAGGTGAGGATAAGTGAAAGTGCTCAGACCTGACTACCAGTTCATTTCATGCAACCCATCCGAACCACTTGCATTTTTTGGAGTCAGGAATAAGTATTAGTCGTGCACACCCCAGGTGACAGAGCAACTGTGCGCAATGCATTTCTGTAGCAGACGTGCATGTGGCCATATTCCTGCTTCCCTGCCTTCTCCATAACAGTTGACGTAAAACTTGATCTCGTGTCCAATTAAACATATCCAGCTGTTAAATAACTAAAAAATGGCATTTGTCAGGGCTGCATCTAAAGCTATGGTTGCAGCAACAACAGCAAGAGGGAAAAGACTGCACAATCTCTGTTTATAGACAGTCCTTTGGCTTTTCCCCATCCACATACCAAAGCAAGTAAACTGCTGTTAATCTTAACATCAGCAATCTGAACCGGAAATTAGACCTTGTCCGTTATTTATGAGGATGGGTGGAAAATAAATAATCTTTTTTAGCATTAAATTGCAAATTCGGAGAGAGATATGCTGGTTTTGGATGATATGACACAGAGAAATAAATCTTACTGCTCTCCCAATTTAACACATCAGATTCTAAAGGCATAAAAGTGGTTTTATTTCCTGTATCCCCTTTGATTACCTCCCTCTTTTGGTCTAACATGTTAATGCATTTACTCTCCGTTGTTTTGCAAGAGATCAAAGTAAAACTTGGGTATGCTATCAAGATGGAACAAGTAAACTATAGGTCCTAAGCCTCCTTTCAATTACAGCAATGTAAAGGAATAATTTAATTGAAATCAATGGCATTTCCCTGGTGTGAGACCTGCTGACAGCTATAAGCCCTCTACTAAGAATCTAGTAAAGTAGAAGATAGTTGATGGATTTGTTGTTTAGTGTGTGCAGTGGCAGCACCTGCTTTTCCATTGCCAACATCTAAGTATTAGGCCACAATAAAATCTGCTGCTTGTGTGGCTGCCATTGCAAATCTGGTGCTTTGATCTGAATGAGAAAATAAAATGTTACAATAAAGTGGTTGTCTGCCATTGGCAAATTTTAAGGAGTTCTTCTTTATCAAGAAGTGACATTCTTTCCCCACTCCTTCATGGTGTTTTTAGTTCCCTCCTTCACCCTGTGTCATCTTTAAAGCCTTGTTTCCTGAGTGATAGTAGGAAGATTAATCCTTTGGCAAAGGAAGAAGGACAACTTCCCTTAACTGTGCTCCAGGCTGCTTTCCTTGTTGCCATCACTCTGCAACCACTCTGCATGAAATGGTCCATATTTACAATCCAGAAAGATGACTTTTTGAATGTGTTGGAGGCTCTTAACCCTAGAAAAATAAACTAGCATTTCCATTTAACTGCTACCCTGGAGTCTTCTCACTTCCATGGTATGGATCATTGTCTTCAATAATCAAAATCAAGCTTAAACATGTGAAAGCACTGGATACACGTTAAATCTACAAGAAAAGAGCTTCTTAGATATCTTAAATTGCTTTTTGGGGATGCTGATGTAAACTCAAACAGAAAATCCAGTTTTCTAACATCAGTGATGTAGCACACTCCCAACTGTGCCTCCAATTTTAATTTTCATGAGTAATGGTGGCTTTCTTCTTCTCCCCCCCCCCCCCCCCAATGTTTAGTTTTGATCCGATAGCTTTTTAACTCAGTGTTTTCCCTTTTTGCTTTCCTCAGGGAAGCTACACTCAGGAGTGTAGCCTGGAGTCATTTAGTTCTTTTTTACAAGATGTTGCCTGTAAGAGTATATTATTATCAGGAAGATCTTTTTCTACTCCATTGCATACTTTTCCCTATGCACTGCTTCCATTATGGAAGAATTCATTAGCTGATTGACTCCTATCTCTTTCCTTATGGAGGCTGGTAATGCTATCAGCTCTCAGTCTAAATCATAGACCAACTCAATACTATATGGTCATGAAAGAGCAGGCTAAGGCTATACCTGTACTGAGAGATAGCAAGATCAAGCGGAGAAAACTGGGTCTTTGTTTGGGGATTATGTCCCGTCAAGAAAATAATTTGGTAGCTTCCTCACACACACAGTAGGCCATATCTTCTGATAATGAAAATGGACATTGATCCACTGACATTACTGGAGCTATTTGGATCAAAACCAATGACGTACCTGGCCCTGTAACCCTGCTTTTCCATGCTTTTTCTCATGGGGAGACTTCCAGTCAGAATCCACTGGCAGTGGAGATGGGCTGTCATCACTGTTCAAAATAGAAGCGTCTCTGTGAGAAGCAATGAACAGAGCAGGGCATATCTGTGCTGCAGAAACCATCAATACCAGCTTCAACACCCTTGCACTAGAAGCTGGCTTGATGTCGACCTGCATCAGCTTAAACACAGCACAGTGCTATATTATGCTGCTGCATTGTTTTCCGAAGCCAATTGCTATCTCTGCCAGACACTAAGGCATGTGGAGCTATCAGCTCAGTTAGAGCTGGCGTGGGGAAAGGTGAAAGTAAGGGTTACGTGGCTGAGATATACTACACTACTATCTAGCTTTTAACTGTGATGGGGGATTACATATCAATGAGGGAGTTATCTTTTCTGCCACCGTCTTATTACTGCTGTGAAGCAGCAATGAAAAATTACTACTAAGAGGTGTGTTTAGGCACACTGCGTATAAAATTCCCCTAAAATTTAAAATAATGGTGATTTCATTAGTCCTGCTAACAGCTGGGAGCCCAAAGACAGGTAAAAACAATTATGCTTAGGACCCAACTTTTTCTGCATTCTTTGTAGGCTTCTGATACCTAAAGAGAATTAGGGTTGCCATATAGAAGAGAAGATGACATTCAGTTGCTTTCCCATCAGAAAGGTATGCTCGACTCCATTCTAGTGATTTTTTGTCCCATGGCTTGGGGCTGTTCGCCAGCAAAATCACACAAATTCCAGGAACGTAATCACCAAGTTCATCTTTTATCTAGTCTTTCAGGATCAATGAAACATTTGCATTTGAAATATTACTAAATTCTTAATCCATCTGCATAATTTTAGACTGGGTGCAAGGTTAACAACCCCAACCTTTGGTATGCACTTGAACTTCAAACCTATGCTGTTAGGGTCATTCCTTCTCCAGGTGTATGCAAGTTACTTAACTAGTTCCATCAGTTTAATAACAAAAACTGACTGTGTGTGACTATCATAGATTTGCAGATGATGACACAGAGGATATTAGCTCAACTCTTGCTTACATTTACTGCTTAGCAAATATATTCTGCTGTAGATTGGAAATGTCCTCCTTTTAAGTTTCCTTTATTGCAACCAGAGCAGATGTAGGCTGATTAACATAAAAGGCAGACTGCAGGATGTTAAAAGGTCTTGAGATAACATTTGGAGCCTGTATAAAATCATGTCATAACTATCACATATATGGTGCCATATACCCACTTTTTACACAATTAGTTTATGTTTCATACTTAAAAAGTCCTTTAGCTAAAAGTTTTGAATGTGAATGCCTATAATCTGACATTTACACCTGTATTCAGACACATAATTAGAAGTATATGTATTCCATTAGACTCACAGCTTATATGATGACTGGTGATTTTGTAAATAACATTTCTTACATAGAACAGCTATAGTGGGTCAGACCAGAAGGCGACCTTCCCCAGTATCTTTGGCAGTATCTAATAGTGGATGCTTTAGAGAGAGTATTAAAAATGACAAGCATATAGTGACACTTCCATCAGTACATCCTCCCAACTTCCGTCGGTTTAACACATGAGAGGCACCTTTTGGGTTGGAGTTTGCAGCTGTAATAATATTTGATAGCCATTTAAGGATTTTTTCTTACATGAATTTATCTAGTAATCTTTTGAATCTCTTCATCAGTGTGTTCTCCTGTGGCCACGAGTTCCACTGCTGAATTATTTATTGTGTGAAATTGTTCTTCTCTTTTGTTTCTTATTTAAGTCCCTAGCTTTAAAAATAGTAATGTGTCAAGCTCGATCCCTCCTGGTCTCTAATTATTGCTTCAACATTTTAAGAATTATTTAAGAGTGCAGTTTCCGCTTGGAAAAAAATATGGTTCTCTTCTTCCCAGTAGTTCTTTAGTGCTAACTAGGCTAAACTTTCCTCTCATGTAGATACCCTCCACTAGCTGCCAGGAGGCAGACAATGACAGTACCATATGTCAGTTTGTAATGTTCCCAGGTGGTAGGTAAATGATTTCCAAACACAGGAACAGATTGGTGATGTTTTAGACTCCTTGCTCTCTAAGGAAAAACACTACCCATATAGCTCACTGTTGTAAAAGCAAGTCAATTTCTTCACATATTCTTAAAAAGTTGTTTCTCAAAATGCTAAAATTAGAACACACCTGAACATTTCAGATAAATTAGAATAAAGAAATGAATCCTCAGTAGGAGAACGTATTGCAGAAGCTCATAGATCTCTTCCCTTTCTAACTTCTGCTATACTGTCATTCATGTTTTTTAAAATTTATGTTTCTGACAAACAGGAACACTCTGATACCTATTAGAGGTATGTAAGCCTCTTAAAATGAGGGTGGTGATTGCTAATGGTACACCAGTACCTTTGAAAATTTGTAAGGATTACCTGTCCAATCTGCACAGCAAATTTTAGCATTAGGTGAGAAATACATTTGCTGCTGGCCTTAGGGTGCCAAACCTACTATTCCTCCTTAATGCATCTCCTTCACATTTGTGCTACTATTTCAAGCTGCTTGTTAAGGAAAAGATCATTATAGCACAAGCATGTCTTCAAATTTTAAACTATCTGTTCTTGCTGCTAGGGAAAAGGCACATTTGGATAAATCTCAAGATAAACAGGATTCCAAAGTGGCAGGTCATGGTTTGCTTCTTCTTAAAAATGTCACAGCTGTCTAAAAACTAGATCTCTATTAATCTTACCAGGCTAAAAAGGGGGTTTGAAAGAATTCCTCACCTCCCTGTAGCATATACATCACTGAAGTTAATCAGCAAGTTTTTATTTTTGGGGGGGTGTTTTTTTAAAAATTCTGACTTTTTGCAAAAGAAACAGTAAAATAGAAATGTGCCAATTTTGATGAAAAAATATTTGGAGTTTTTTAGATTCAGGATATGGGCTTCTGCAACAGGGGCACGTGAGGAGCAGAAAGATCCACAGCAGATAATAGCCACTAACAAAGGCACTCCTTTAGGATAAAAACAGGTCTGGTTAAACCATCAGTATGTTGAATACAGAACAAGGACTCAAGGAAGTGCTGATATATCCTATGAGTGCCTTACACTGACATGGTTGGCTTTTCCAGGACAGGAGTCTCTCAGACTCTCTGGATTCAGTTACTGTGCTTTGTGTAAGAACTCCACTGCTCTTGGCACCAGAGTAACGAACCCTTGTGATGGATGGTTAGATTTCTCTCTTGTTTAGAATATAGGAGGCTCAAGCTGCTCTTCAACTCAGTAAGAGCAGGACAGTGGAACTGTGCCTCTCACACGTAAGGTGTTGTTCACCTTGGCTTAAATAATCTGTGTTCATCATGTCTCTCATTTTTCCTGAGAAAATACTGGCAATTCTTTATAATGAGAGAGACTAAAATCTCAGAATTTTTCATGCTGGTTTCCTGACCAGCTGTACAAAAGCATTCATTAAAGGGCCTTCCTGTGTAGCGGCAATAGGTTTTAATTATATGTTACTTTTAAGAATGTGGAAAATACCGCAGTTTATTGGAGAACCAAGACCTGAGCATTGTCCTTATAGGTACTGCTGCATCTAGATAGAAATGTTTTACTCTTCCAAGATTTCTAAACAATGCAATGAACATGTAAAAATATTTTCTGTAATTTATCTCACATATGCAATATGCAATATGGCATAGATGTTCAAGTGGTTCAATATGGGATGATGCTCATGACTTCAGCACTCCAGAATAACTAATCCTTCCCGTTCCTACTGCTTCTTATCACATTGTCAATCGCATGGTCTTCCTTCTCTGAGTGCAATACACTAAGATTTTTTTCTGCTTCTCTATCGATCTCCTTTAATCAAAATGTGAAACCAATATGGTTAGAGTCACATTTTCAATCCATTGTATTAATGAGTTACCATTGTTCAGCATAGATTCTGCTCCTTCCTCCATAACTTTAACTAATCCTTAGGGGAGATCCAGAATAAACTTGTATCTTCAGCAAAATGCCAGTGATGTCTGCACAGTGATACAACAAGGAATGAGAAATGAATGATACATAATCATCTTCTAAAAACAGCACTTGGCATTGCTCAGAAGTAACTGCTGACTGTTCAGATCTTATAATTTTTACTGGGTACAGTAGTGGAGGTCATTGCATTTTTTATTAGTGTCTGCATGACCATGAGATGAGAGAAGTATAATTTGGCATCACTTCATCAGAATGATGTCTGTCCTGGTTTACAGCTATTATTTCTGTCCTGTGATATATTTTTGAGCTTTAAGGTGATCAGATTTCACTTAGTATGTAGACTAAGGGAAAGTTGGCAGCTTATAGGCAGTACATGAAACACTTGGCATCTACTGAAAAAGAAGTAAAAATTAATTCCTTTTTTTTCTCTGCTAGTCTGCAGATGGAAAATTTATTTTTCAAAGTATTTCTGTGTAATAAAATCCCAAGATTTTATTTAGTCATTTATCTTCCTTATTTTACTTATAATGCATGTGGGACTTATTCTGTTTAGATCTTTAAAATAGGGAGGTAAATTAAATGAAATTTTATACCAGCCATGCACTATGAGTTGGGCTGAGTTGAAAAATCTGAATCTGGTTTCACATCCAACTCTACTTATGAGTCAAAGAAATATGACGACACTGGAATCACGAATTCTGGAACAGCACACTGTAAAGAAAAGTCAATATGGATATGGAGGGAAAATATCAAATTTAGTTTCAGAGTTTGGATCTGGTATTCCGGTTCAGGTCAAACTCCCTTTATCTCTCTCAACTTTCAATTCAGAAATGTAGGTATTGTGTACCCTGTTGTTAGAATCCCAGAAACGAAGCAGTTCCTGCTAGCTGCTCTCCAGTTTTTCATGCTTTGCTTCCCATCATCATTTTCAATAAATCTGCAATGCAAACTGAAACTTGATGTTTAATGTAGGGATAAACTTGTCTATTGCTACCGAGATATTGAACTTAAAGCATGGGAAATTGTGTAGTCTCACAGCAGTGCATTTTGCCATTGATGGTATCTCTCAGTTTACTCCTTAAATATTGGTGGTTGATGAAAGCTGGATCAGAACCTAAAGTCAGTTCTCATTTGTCATCCTTACTTAGGCAACCTTCTCGGGAAATCACTGTGATATAAACAAGCAGGAATTTAAGCAATACTTCATAATTAGGTGTGTTGGAAGAAGGAGCAGTGTGTGGTACCAAAACGCAGTGCTGGTCTGTGTTATGTCTTAGCAGGTCCTGGCAAAGCTACTCCAAGGGATGACACATCTCTGTTAGTCTCATTCTCATGCAAAGCCAGTGGAAATGCTGTGTGTTGGATAAAGCAGTGAAGATAAAGATGACAACAGAACTGTGAAATAAAGCAGTAGGCCAGGTGCTGAGAAAACAGTCTGGTTTTACTCCATTTGTAGATAAAGCTGTGGCTGACTTTAATCATTTCACTTGTACTAGGAATTAATTAGGACCTTAAGGTTTGACCAACACTGAATAATCACTCTAATAATCTACAATGTGCAACCTAGTTATACCATGGAAAGGGCAGTAATAATTACAGGTTATAAATAACTTGCTAGACAAAACATGAAGACAGAGACCTCTCATTGTGTTTTTATATGAAATCACTACCTTTTGACCTTTTTTCCCTTTGATTTCTTATTGAAGAAAAGATAGTAATCTCACATTAATATACCGCCTTTCACCTCAAAGCACATCAAAAAGGTATACACACATAGTAGCATGTGTGTATAATGTCTGTGAGTTTGTGTCTTACATAAATATGAGGCCTTTTATTTAATAGGAAGTAGCAAGGAGAGAGAGAGGCTTAGAGGATGAAGTGAAAAAAAACCCTCACATAACCATTTTAAATTTGTTGGGCATTTAAGTCCCTAGAATATAATTATCCAGGTTGGACTGGTTCCGGGAAAGGGATTCCTGAACTTTTTAGGCCACGTAGCACTCAACATTTCTGGTTTATCAACACAAAGCCATCATCTTCATGACAATATGGTTGCACAGATTGGGCACAGATCACTTACAACACTGGAAGTAATCTCATCAAAACCATTGGGATTTTCAGTGATCTGCAAAGGCCAAAAAGATCAGTTTTGTTTCATCATCTGGATGACAATCACACCCATCCGCATGGTGGTGAGGAATTCCATAGGTGCTGATTTGGCGCAGTAACTGTTGCAGGTCCTGTGGCTTTGGGCTAGAGCTCTCACTGTCAAGTACAGTGCTGGCCTGATCCTCCCGAGCTTGTGAAAACCAAGGCCATAGCCTCAGGTCTGCCATAGGATAGAAGGGTAGAGAATGAATGAGCAGTAGTCCCTCTCTAGAGCTGATTGCTGTGTGGCAGTAGACATGGTGTTTAGGAATAATTTTGTCATTCCTCACCTTCAATAAGCATTATACAGGGCAACCAAAGTAGAGGAGCATCAGATAGCTCAGAATGAATGGCCTGGGACGCACATGCAATGATGCTAATGGACAGAAAAAACAGCTTTTGTGTTCCTCATGGTCAGAAGCAACAATGCATGATCACTCCAATAAACACACCAGAATATAGAAACTTTATGCCATATATATTAGGTTTCCTTCTTACTCTTCTTTGTATACTAGAAATAAACAGAAAGGAGAAGACTGTGTGGAAATAATACATGGGGAACTTTGCAAAGGTTGCCAATGCATAGAGTTAGCAGACAAACTTAGTAATGGAAAATGATATAGTAGAGTCTGAGGCAAAAGGAGGAAGGCAGAGTCTGAGTATGCTTCAGAAGGAGGGAAGGAACACCTTTCAGGGTTTGCCTAGAGCCTTGCAGAAGTGATCGGAAAGCAACATTGATGTGCATGGAACGTAGGCAGGGAGTTTACAGTTTGATGAAATCTGTCCAAGCCTTTCTTCCTCCTCTGGACTTCAAAGAAAACATCATGTGTTACTCTAATGAATAATGGGGCTAGAAAGGTGAGCAGTAAATAGCATTTTCTATTGTCCTATCATGTAAATCATGCTTTACAAATCCTTTTAATCTTGGCTATGTCCATTGCATTATTGTGGGATGGTATAAGCCCTGCCAATGTCAACCTTGGTTACAAAAAGCAATCATTTTCTCAGATGAGCCATTTCCTTTTGGCACTGGCAGCACTTGAGCCAGACTGGTTTCCCCAGGGCCCAGAGTAACTGTTATCTTTGAATTACTTTTCCAGTTGATAATTTAGTCTGATCCTATGATCATAATAGCCAAGTCATTTGCTTTGTTGTTTTTTTTTTCCATTAGCATCATGAGCATCCCCCTTTGTTCTATAATACCATCGGCCTGGGACCTACTTTGGAACCACCAGTTCAGTGGTCCAACAACTCACCATAGTCTTTTGCATACTAAGTATCATCTTCTTCCTTTGGTAAGACCTCTGCTTTAATCTGCATGGTAAACATAATGATTGAGATAGGACACACTCTCTCTCAGACTGAGAAATACAAAAAAATCTTCACTGGCTTGTCACTTACCTGGACAAGAATTTCTTGCTTTCACCAAGAAAAAAACATTGTCAAAAGCAGTGGGCCTTCAGTGGTGACAACTTCTCTGATGACTGTGAGGGTAACGACATATCAGCCAAATTTCTTGAATTTTATATAGTCAGACTCAGAAATAGGGTGTATTTTTAGTTGAGAATTAGTAAAAAAATGTTTTAAATTATCTTACCCCTTGATGATACAATATAGCATCCAGAGGTTCCTTCAGGCCAAAGGGTTTTGAAAGAATTCATCAAGGTGAATTTGTAAGAAGGAAACAATAACAACTAGTGGGATGAGTGGGTGCTTAGGAACATTGTTATACATGGGGAACCAGATCCTAGTCAGGGGCACAAAATGTGGGGAAATGTCTGCAGAGGACATCTGTAGCACTTATTTTTATGATGTGTTCCCAAATACTCTACTTGTGTGATTTCATTCAGATGCGATAAGCTGCAATTAATTTTGCCTTTTCAGAGCTATATGCCTCTCTGGGTTTTTTTTTCATTATTCATTATTCAAAGGTTGGCCTTGTCATTTGCCTGCAGAACAAAGTTCAGATACCTCTGGATCTTCACTTCAAAACTGTGAAAACCATTCTGTGTACAATAACCAGACAGTCTTCCTACCAGTCTTCCTAGCACTCTTCCTACTGTCTAGTCTTCCTACTTTCTACTTCTAGCTGTGAGTACAGCACTTTTAGAGCAAGAAGTTGTGAAACAGGCCATGTATGTCTATCATAACTGAATGAGATGTCCAACTCCTTCCTCCCTAGTTATCTCTAATACTTTAGCAAGTGCTTGTTTCTTGGCTTGGTTTCTCAAATCTATCACTTTTCTTCTTCAGAAAGAACCTTGGATTTTGTCCTCTCTCATCACAGGTCTTTTCCCAGACTAGTTTCTTAACATTTCCAACACTTCCCATTTATTTCTCCTCGGCTGTCACACCATTCCAATAGATTCATGCAGTAAACATCTCAACAACAGACTAACCTGAGAGAATGTACATTAGCACAGAGCAGCTCAAAATCTGTCACAATCACAATTTACGAAGCCCAGAGGTCTATAGATTTGGACCTCGGTCATAGTCATTTCACAAAGAAATTTGCAGCTGGTTGTGTGTACCAATATCTACTCTATAACAATCTTCATAAGTAACTAAATCTATTGTTCAGTTTCAGGGAAATTCAGTGTTACCTCTTAATCATTTTTCTTACCTATTCCCCCCACCATTTCGTAGATAAAATTCAAAAATGCCTTGCCAATAAATCCTCACTTGAAATGAATGTGCAAGGCATAAAGAAGTACTCTCTGTGTGTGTGTCTCGCGTGTGTGTGCATGTGTGTATGACAGAGAGTCAAAGCTTTTGGAGAATGGTATTAAACCAGCTAATACAGTTGGGACAAACTATTAGGCTTCACATCTTTGTGTCTGGAAACTTGTCCATTTTTCCTAACTGTATCATTTGATCTAATGAAAGGATGTGCCTGTCCTACAGATGTTACTTTATCAGAACTATAACAATACTTTTTTTATGCATCATAGTTTCCTCAACTCATGACTTGCTAGCAAAGCAAATTCATATGCAGTAATTAATCTGGCACTGCAATTCTGTCAGCACAGGGGAAATTTGAATGACATGAAGGAGTGGATGTGAGAGACTGAACTCAGAAACATCCAAATGATTCACTGAAAACTAAATTAAGATTTAAGAACACACCTGTTCCTCAACCCTGAGACAGCAGTGAATAAATGTGTTTCAGTAATGATCCAAAGAAACAACAAAACACAGCCTTCTATTATTAGGACTGACAGCAGTAAGAGAAGAAGAAAAAATGCAGTGAATTGCATGCTGCCTGTATTGGATTAACAAGTGAGTTATCCAAACAAAGATGGAGAACATAAGGTGAACCGAGACTTCTTTTTATGCCTGATGGGGCAAAAACTACATGCTTGACTTATGCTGAGCACAACCTATTTATAACCATGTTCCTGCAGACTTAGTGGAAGTTCTTCTGTAATCAGATGTTCATTGCAGCATCTGGCCTTCAATCAGGACTTCTATTCTACAGTACAGCAATGCGTGCAGTCTGATACTTGCAATGCAAACAAATGTGTCAGAATTGTGACCTTTATTTTTAGCAAAGTGGATAAAAATTAGGGGTTTGAGCTATAGCAACCTTTTTATCTGAAATGTTTTGTGCAGTTGGAGGTCATTGTAGTTCCTCTCTGATTTTATAAAGGTTTACGTAAATTCAGAGTAGGATTATATAATTCTATGTGTTGAAATCCACTACTACTGCCTTCATGCTGGATAGCTAGCAAATTGATAATAGCACTGTGTGTGCGCTAAAGAATTCAAAATTATTAACACAAGCAATGACTGATATAACTATCTTCCTTTTGAATACAAAATTCCTCGAAATTATTTTCCCTTAAAAAAAAATCCATTCTTTTTGTGAGATAACTCATTCCCATTTCTCTTTAGTATCACTAATATTTTGCCCCAGATCTTTCAAAGATAAGACAAATAGGCAGCATTCTCAGAAGCATGGAAGTAATAGAAACACTTAAATCCTGGCAGATGATTTCTGATGAACAGTTTCTAAAGCAACATAAACAAGGCAGACTGGGCAGGCAGAATTGTGTTTTAGCAACCAGGATATAGAGGCTGACAAAGTTAAAATGAGAGAGAGGGAATTGAACTGCTTCTGGCTAGTAAAGTAGATGGTAACTCACCTGTATTTTTCTGTTAAAGAAATGCATAAAGACTGCCTCACTTTATCAGCACGTTGCTGTTATTTCCAGTGGCATATACCGAACATTCGATTAGGCAGAACTTCACACTGAAACTCTGAGCTTCTAGACTCCCCTGTCTCCTCTTGCTGTACTACAGCCTTTAAAATAAACCCTCATTCATGTCAACATTTGTAAATCTGGCCAGGTTTTGAACAAACCTAGGTCTGTTTTTCAATTGTGTCTTCCCTCACGTTATCCATTCAAACAAGAGTAATGTGCAGAAAAATACAAGTGTACTCATTTATATTTTAGTGAACTTGGGCAGCTTTTTAAGCAGGAAGAAATAGAATCCTTCTTCTAGCAGAAACTGTACCTCGTTGAACAGGAAATCCTTCCCTGGTCATCCCCTTGAATCATCCCAGTTGCTAAAAAGAGTGGTGGTAAGACCAGGAAACTTAGTATGACCTGTGTCTTATGTATTCACTTCTGTAATCAAGGTGTCTGATGAAAATGGGTAAGTATTGTCAGCTAGAGCATACTCTAGGTAAGCTTTCTTAGGTAGCTTCTTTTTTCATTAATAGTGCCTATACACAAAGATTCACATCTAGTATTTCACAAACATTTGCTGGTTTGCAAAACAGTCTTGAAAATGAAATTTATGTTTGAGCAAAATGCAAGGAAAACTAATTCTGCAAGAGAAAACTGTCTGCTTCAAAGTCAGTACAAAACACACTTTTTTTTTTTTTTTTTTGCAAGGGCATAATGTACTTCCAGACAAAAAAGTCTGATACCTTACAAAACTTTCAGGAATTTGCATCTTCTGAAGGAATTATTTCTTACTCTTTCCATACAACACTTAGCACTGTTGTTGGTCCCATGACTGACTGGCGCAGCTCCATGCTATTTTTAGTATTTCCTCAGAACTTCATTGCTCAGTTCTCTTTAGTTTTTTTACATTATGGACAAAAAAACCTGATTATTTGTATGTCTGCTATAAAGTTACTACCCAAGGCTGTTTGTTTCATGGAAACAGATATAACTTCAAAATGAGATGTGAACTTTAAAGTGGGCTGTTTCCCTCTCCGATTTTTATTCCTTTTATTTCTTAAGCTTTCCCTGCCCTTAAGTCACAAAGTTGGCCAATTACAATTACACTCCAAAGGAAACTGTCCCTATCAGGTTTTGATCTAAAACATCTCTCAGTTTTCATTTCATTTCCCCTTGTATTCAGGGTCATTAGTTATTTATAACCAGGTAATTATTTTTAGTCATTCTACTGAACAAGATAGGAAGAAAGCAACAGGTAAAGAGAGGTAAAACCCCTTTTGAAGCTAACAGAAAAAACATTGTTTAGAAAGCAAAATTCTGACTTGTGTCTGAAATAAAGTTCCTGATCCTTGGAGTCAACAGCAGGGCTTATATTGATGTTGGCTGGACAGTACCAGTGCCAAAGGTCTTGTGATGGCAATGCAGATGCTGAGCACACTGGTCAACAGGTTAGAAGGATTGGAGGGATACACCTATTATTAATAGCATGGTCTTTCTAGCCTGTGCTGTATAGCACAGTTAACCATAGTGACTACTGAGACATCTTAGGGCAACCACACAGAGCAGGAGCAAACTTGCTTACAATACAAGAAGCTGTCTTTCTCTCCATTATATTCTCCCTCTTCAGTAATGCAGAAGCAGGAAAAGATTTTGATTTCTTAACCAAAATGAAATCGAGCCTCAAAATCAAATCTGATTTTTAACTTTCCCAACTATAGAGTTCATAGAATTGTGCTCCAAGCCTTTTTTATAGTGATCTGCAGCTCAGGTCTGAACTTCAGCACAAATTTTACTGGCAGATCCAGAGGAATTTGTTCTGGAATTTACCTTGGGTAACAGGGCAAAATGCTTTTCAGGAGCTAGAAAAATACACTTCTCTGTAAATATACGTTCTGCATGAACATCTAGTGCATTTATAAATAGTGCAAAGGGATGAGAGAGCCAGTACCAGCAATGGAAGTAGAAAAATACTGGTAGATCAACATTATGTAAAGCATGACTGTGTCTTTACTTCTTAATGTCTTTGGTTTTTATAATTTTTGGTGGTGTTCAGAAAGACATTTGACCAAGCTTGTCTCTGTAGACTAAATTTTCTTTTGCCTGGGTGTATTCTGTTCCCCATATACTCTTTCTTGCCTTGGCTAGGAGAGAGAGGAAATAAAAATCAGGAGGAAGCAGGAGAATCGGTTCTAGTTTGTGGTAACAGTGATGGAGTCGGAGCTGACTTTAATATGGGTAATGTGGGAACACAGATTTTTCCTGACAGCTGGACAGAGAAGCTTTTGTGATTGGAAAAATCTGTGGTGAGTAATGAAAATATATGTATGTGCATATATGTATGTGCATGCAGCTGACAAAGAAAAATGGGTTCCTTCACTCCTTACTTTAAGAAATGGAGAATTGCAACTCTCTGTTAGGTAAAGCATTTCTTGGAGGAGATGAATAAACAAGAGCCTAGCAAGCCATTGGAGAAGATTGAATAGGGCTGAGATGAGGCAGGTGCCATGCTGAATGGCATTATAAATCAAAAGGCATTGAACAAATAAAATCAGTGGTTGGAAGAAGTTGATTATGGGTTGGCTAAAGTTTGACTCTAGTCTGTGATGAGGCTGACAAGACCCATTGGAGGGTAGAGGAAGAAGGGTTAGAGATTTATCATTGAAGAAGTAATGGAGGATAAACTCCAAAGATTTAGCTGTCTGACACAGAGGTACTAAATAATTAAAGCTGGCAGTTGTCTAGGTTAAAAATGGTTACATCAAAGCTCAAATGTTGTCAGTGTCTCCTAAAATAAATTCAGAAAGAGAAGGGGAAATTTAAACTTTTGAATACAAACATGTGTCGCATGAGTCCTAAAATTCCATGGACAGATTATATTAGTTGGTCTTTTACAAGTGTCCTTTGTTTTCTGTTCATTTCTTCATTCTTTCCTTCAATCCTTCCAGCATTAACCGCAGGGGGAAAAACTACTCATGGTCCTCCTTTAAGAGAAAGCAAATTGAAAAAAGAACAGCACTAACACATACACATTCTTTTCAACTGAATACAGAGTTGCATTTACTTTTTCCTTAATTAATTTTATTTTTGAATGGCAGCTTAGGAAAAATAAATTATATACTGAGGTACTACTCACACAAATGCAAAATTCAGTAAACTGTTAACTGTGTAAATCTGTTAAAATTTTCCCTGCTCCATTACATGCACACAACTTAAGTTGAAGCTCAGCATATTTAAAAACTCGGACATAATTTTGCAGTCCTGAGGGAGCAAGGCTTAATAAGTACTCATACTTCTTCCCACTTTGTTATTACAAGATTGTTGCTTTCTTATTCCACTATCTTAACTTGTATGACTTGACGGTTCAAATAGAAACTCATTGACTTGAAAATGGGCCGCATTCAGTTGGCTCTACAACTTTTGCCTCAGAGGATAATTTTTAATAATGTAAACCGCATGAAACCGCAGACATTTGCATAGGAAGAGAAAAGAATGAGGCAAGTATTTCCACTTTGTCTTCAAGAGAACAAGGGGTATGTAGGGACATTGTATTTTTTGTTTCTGTGTCTGCAGTTCTTAACCAAATGCTTTAACATTTCTGAAGTCCTTATACAAGCAAAATTATTAACTTCAAAGTCTCAGAATATGGCCATGGGCCTGTAAAACCATTAGGATCATCTTGCCTGATGTGTTGTAGGACTGTGAATTGCTAGAGGGTGGTTAATAACAAGGTTGAATTTAGCATTCGAAACAGAACCAGCCAAATAGATTGGAAACCTCCATTTTCCATGTGCAGCGAGGAAGTTACAGGACAGGTGGGAGCGTTGTAAACTCTTAAATGGTCTAAGAAAAATCCCTTGCTTTTGAGCTGAGAAGCTTGCCACAAATGCCAAAAAAATAGTTCACTCAGGCACACTGATGAAAGAGGACACAGAGGTTACATTGGAATTGAGCTGCAAATCACAAAATTTATTTACTGCTGCATGTGTGCACATACACACACGGCCATAATTTGTTGTCTGTCCTGAGAATTGAAGGCATGGAACGACACTCCTAGTGAGGGATTCCCAAGTCCCTCTTGGGTTGGTTGTTTTGAGAGAAAGGAGCCCTTGCTCCTATCAGTCCAGGCTCAGCATCTACCAGCCTGACGCCTTACACTGCTGCCACAAGGCTGGGTGAATCACTACTCCAAATTTCACAGCCTGAATACATCTATTTTCTTTCCAAGGCTTGGCCTGTTGCCATCCCAATCCATTGGATTCTGTTCATTTCAGAGTGTGACCAATGTTCAGCCAAACACCTTGAAGTGTGACACATTAGAAACAAAATCACCCAAAGTGAGGACCTCCCTTTTTACTGGACATGAATAAGAAGCCAAAACATTTGCTGATCCATCCTTACCAGGAAAATCCCTACATGATTCTCGCAAATATCAGCAACTGTACTAGATGCACTGAGTAACTTGCACTTGCTTTAAAATCAAGACAAGGTGGATGGTGCGCTTGCTTTCTGTATTGTATCTTCAGAGGTGATGGAGCTTGCGAATAGGCTAAAGGCCCGCTTACAGGCGTCTGCAAACCTGTCACCCTGTGGCTGCATCTGGCTGACAGTGGGAGGGTTATTATGACTCCCCGAGGAGTGGCCTGAGAGAGCATCACCTGAGCCCAGCGCTCTCCCCAACATGAAACCAGGGAATGACACTCTTTGAGACTCGTTTCTCTGATCATAATGCTGTGTCTGGCAATTAATGTCAAAGTTAATTAATATAGCTAATTCATACACATTAGGAGATAGATAAATATCCACTAGAAATGCAGCTGTTTTCACCATCCTCTTTTATTAATGTTACCAAACAAAGATCAGCTGCCAATGTCTTAGAGTTGTGACTGATCTGAGATGATATATAAAATGTAAACTGGGGCTTAAAACTTCTGTTCTTTTTCCTTTACCACCCCCCTCTCCTTGCCACTCAGTCCATCTTCACTTTGGCAAATGCTCTTCTACCAATGCCAGCGTGCCCTGCCATTAACAACTCCTGCCTTCTGTAATATTAACAATCTCAGACAGCATAATTTGCACAGTGCTTAAGAGGGTTTTGTTTGTTTGTTTTATTGACATGTAATAGAAATAGATGAATAAAATCTGGCATTGACTGATCAGAAGCTTCTTACACAAAACACAGCACAAAATACAGTGCAGTCTGGATTGCCTCCAAATTGAATTACTGTGTTTCAGAACTGATGAAGCAAATCTAGGATTTGATGGAGAATTGTATTGCAGAGCTATGGGCTGGTCTTTCCAGAAGTTTGGAAGAGTCAAGGGAGAAAGTCGAACACCTGAACCCATAGGAGATTGATGGGCAGAGGTTGTTTAGGAGGTTGGCCTTGTAAAAATGGCTGAGAACATTTTACAAGCAGGGATGAAAGCAGCAAATGGTAGGCAAAAGGAGGATGGCAAGTGGATGGAAAACAAAGACCTTTTTTTTCCCCTTGGAAGATACTAAAAGAAAGGAAAAGCCTTCTCTGAAAATGATCTTTTTTTTTTTTTCTGTCTACATAGGAAACAAAAATCTAACACTCTGTGGACAAAAACAATCAAAAGAAATCAGTATACTGTAACAGAATTCACATGCTGGGTTTCAGGTGTTTCAGTGCAATACATATTTTTATTTTTTCTTTTTTTCAAAGAAAACAGCCGTATTCTATTTGTTTTGTCAACACTCCACATTTATTTTTAATAGTAAATAAAAGGCAGATACCTTGGCCATATTTATTTGGCTGAAATACTTCCACGCTTCTACTGCAAGTCATATTTAGAAAAAAGATCTTCTTTTTCTTTCCCTTGACAAAGTGAGGAAAACTACTGTTGTCAGGACATGGAGGCTGTTATGGAACCCTTCTGGAAAGCTGCTTTGACCGGGGGATTTCCAGGAGTCACACCAGCAGACAAGTAATGCACTAGTGAATCAGAATCCTACAGTATGTTTCACAACCAAATGCACTTAAAAATCTCTACAAAATGCTGACTTTTACATGGCTGAATTAATAGCCCTTGAAAAAGACCTATTACATTGTTTTGTTAATGCAGTCATTCAAATACATTCATCCAGCTATAAAGAAGAGATCCAGTAGGCTCTAACTGGTTACATTTTCATAAAAACAGAAATATAGTGCCATGATGGCAAGGAGATAATTTTCTAATTGGATCAGGGACAGTGCAAACAATTTTTATCAGACATCTGTTTTTAAAGTCTCACTTCCTAGACTTGTAAGTTATGTGACAATTAATTTTCATTACAAAGCAGTGCCAACCTTTGAGGTTGGAAACACAGGAGTTTTCTTTTCCTTCTCTCCCTGAAATGCACAGTTCAGAAGAAGACAAATAACATAGCTTATTTTAGTTTTCTTAATTCAGAGAAATATAATAATGAATTAATCCAATCCCTTGCTAGTTTGGAACCTGATTGTAGTTTTAGAGATATTTACATTTAGGAATAAGAATTGCACTATCTATGCAGGGGAACTTCTAGCTTAATATAACCCCATGCAACTTATTGAAAGTCTCTGATGTTCACTGTATGTTTCATTTCTGCTTCTGAAAAGTTGTTTTACAAATAAATGCATGCAACCAAAACCTGCTGTGTGCTACTCTAAATCTGGACAGAACAACTCCAAAGAAAAAGAGAGGTAATTTAGAAGGAAAAAGCAAGGAAAATTTTACTTTACCTGTGTTTACATGACAGATGGTAAGCAGAATCCTGGGTAATCTGTTAGTCCTTGTGAGTGAAATCAATTAAGTTTAGAAAAGCTATTTATTGCCAGGGAGATTAAAAAGTAATTAGCAATTATAAAGAAATCTGCAAGGGTCCTAATTATAATGAAGCAATGAGTTTAGTTTCTGGACAGGAGGGAGGTTCTAAATACAAGGGAAGTTTGTATCTTATCTGTTGTTTATTAAGAAAATAGCAAGCCCTATCTTTTTGCTGTTATGGTGATGATCTCTGGAAAGGCCTCCTGGATTTTTATCACGATGCTGACACAATAACAACAGCCCTAATACCAGTTTATTAAAACCCGACTGCAGGATTAAGTACTTAGTTAAGAACATTTAGCAACAGATAGGAAAAGAATTGAAGATCTTTCTGCTGTTGTATCTCATGTTATTTCACAGTTAATCAAAACTTTTCCTGCAGTTGCTTTTAGTTTTATTTAGTCATTTATTTGTACCATTGTGATCATGTTTTTTTCCTCTGTTTCCAAGAGCCGGGCATAAGGTACTTCTGAGAACAATTTAATTGACACCACTAAGTTACCATGAGGTGTGCATCTGGCTCCCAGACAATGATTCAAAACTAAATTCCACCTATTTGAGCCATATAACATTTTGATAAGTTCTTGCCGTAAGCAAAGCTTTTTCTTGTTTAAAAAGAAGTCCATTGGCTTTAGGCATGCAGATCTTTTTAATGAAAGCACTCATTCAAACTTACATGAAGAAAACTTGCTTGCGGAGAGCTTTCCTGATGGGGGATGGCTGGATGATAGACAAGCGCCCAAGCAGCTGTTTTGGGGTGCAAGGTGAAGTGGAAGCTCTCCAAAGATGCTTCGAAGCCGTTCCAGGTGCAAAGCAATTTACCACGTGATCACCAGGGATTTTTGACTGCTTGAAAGCACGTATGAAACCCCAGCATAAAGATGGTCATAGAACATTTCTGTCAACCATACAGACATAAACCAGGGAAACACCTAAGATGAAGGAAAAGGCAGCAGCAACAAAACCCATGGGCCATGTGCAGATGTGTGGTTTGTTGAAGAGGCTTAGGCATGCCATGAGGGGAGGTCTTCTCAGTCACTTGCTGTCCAGAATGCCCGAGTTTCTTCCCTGCTGTGCCACTGTTGTTATTCCTGACTCTGATAGACACATGCTGAAATGGAGATTTAAGCTTCCACTGTTTAGGTGTGATGTGCTGACCCTTCAGGAAGACAGCTCCTGCCAGTAGTGATTGCTCAAAGAGTAGTAGGAATTCTTTATGTCTGAGAGCTTCTTTGAACCAGATTTCTTTGTTGACATGTTGTAAGAAATGCTTTTCTCCATGTAAACTACTCACAGATGGCTGTGCTGAACAAAATATCCCTATTTTTACTTTCAGTTACCAGTGATCACCCTCAGAAATGTGTTTTATTAAGATATGAGTGAGGTATGTATATATCCTCAGCACCTCTGGTTTTGAATAGTCTCTTCAGCACATGTATTAGAAAAACATCCATATTTTGAAGCCTGATATGTAATATTTAGAGGACTGAACTAAAATAATTGTGACAAGCATTGAAAATTTTATATTCTAGTTTACTTTTTTCAATGGTATACTCCATGCTCTTCAGCAGAATACTGAAACAGCTGCAGTCTTACACAAAGAACAGTACTCTCAAAGTCTTTTGAATTCTTCTGTAAGGCTTAAGGTTTTTCTTCCCTCTCTGAGAACTTTTAAAGCTTTGGTAATTTTTTTTTTGTTTACGATTTTGTATTTTTAATATATTGCTTCTTTTACATCTTTAAGATATTATTTGTTTAATTAAATGCTTAGAAACTTCCAGTACGTTCATGCAACCTGCACAAGAACAACTTTCCCCTATTAACAGCTACCTTTTTGAGAGCCCATCTTGATTAACATGCATCAAAATCAAATCTGTGAACGCTTTCCTCAAGCCATTCAATATGCAAGCATGTCCTATGTGTAAATGACTCTGGCATTCATATCTGATCCTCTTTTTGTTCTTCTGTCCTTCCTTTTCTCTTCTTTACAAATTCTGGGGTGCTATAAGATGATTGTGAGAGACAGAAAAGGATAGAAAGACCCCAGATATGAAGTTTAAGGTTTTTGAAGTTTGTAGGCTTAATGTTAGACTTCTAGGACCACGTATAGAGATTTAAATGAACGTTGCTCAGTCTTAGAGCTGCTAGGTATTTATAGCTTCTGTGATTGTCAGTGAAGCAGGTGAATGTTCAAGATGCCTGAAAAGCAGACTACTTTAATTAAATATTTTAACCATGGATTTGGGGATGCAATGTTAAGCATAAGCATAAATACAAAAGGCGGTACTAAGAGAATACTCCACTGTCTGCTGTTATCTGAGCTCCCCATCAAAATTAGTCCCATGAATGCAAAACGAGAAGCACTATTTTTAAAATATTCTAAAATGGCTCAGGCTGATGTTGTGGTCCTGAATGAATGAAAGTCCAATATTTTCCATATTCTTCCCAGTATTTTTACTGTTACTTTTATCGAATCTTTGTGAGGTCTTTCCTTCTTTCATATTACCTTATCCTTCTTAGCACATGAATAATTTCATGACTTTGTAAAGACCTAGAGATGAATTAAATTTGAGATGAAAGGAAAAGAGATTAATAGTGAAAAGGAAAAAGCTTTCTCCTTTAAAAAAGTGACTCTACTACTACAAATTCACTGCCAGTGCTTTTCTGAGAAGTATTTATGATCACAGATGTTTATAGACCAAGGCATTTTTGTAAAAAAAATTATGTGTTTAAGGGATAGTTTTATGCATGTAAGGAATATATCCTTAACAACTCATTTCCAGGTTTTATTTTTAGAACAGTGCCACAATATTTTAGTATAATTTATTAAAAACTTAATAGGCTGTTAGCTCTCAAGTTGTAAATGAAGCATGTAGGGGGAGAGGGATTACTACTGTACAGCTCCTGCAACAGGGAATAATTATAGTCCTTCTAGAATAAAAAGGGGGTGGAAAAATACTGTGTAATAAGTTCTATATACTTTTTCCTTCCAGTGACAGACTGATCCAGTTTTAAAACCTGCATATTTATAAGCTTCTGCTGGATGTTTGTTACCCACCATGTGAGTGGTCTACAGAAAGAAGGGATGGTTACAGTCGTAGAGGGCTCATCTGTGGCTCCTCCTGGTTGTAGCTCTGAGAGTTGGCAATAGAATCACTCCTGCGCTGTCCAAGAGAGTGGCTCTCTGGGGCGCATTTTCAAAAGGACACTGAAAAATGTGGAATTAATTAGTTTGCTGGCTCTGTTTCTGTAAATTTGGGTGTTTGTTTATATTGTCCCTATAATTCCTAGCTGAAATTGGGAACTTTTTTTTGTCTATGTGCTGTATTTAAAGACTGTGTCTGTCCCAGGGAGTTTGAAGTCAAATTAGCCAATGATAGGAGAGAAAAAGAAGAGCTTGAGAAATGACCTGGCTTGTCAGAAAAATGTGGTAGCTTGGTGGCAGGCTCAGGAAGAGAAACTCGGTTTCCCCTGGCTCCTATATGAATGTCTTATTCACACTGGATCAGTGTTGCTTGTGCACCTCATCCAGACCCTTTGAAGCTGATGGAGATCTATCAGGCTTCAGTTCTCACGAGTACTAAGGAGTACTTTGTGGACAAAGGCATTTTTCTCTAGAATTCATGTATACACCCTCCTTCATCCCGCTTTACAAACTTCTATCCATTTCACAAAGACAAATTTTACTTTGTATATAAAACAGTTCCATTTGGATTCTCTATGCACTGAAAATTGCCATTTATTTTGGTTTGGAATGCCCTTTTTTTTTTTCATTAGTTACAAGAATGAATAATGTCTTGTGCTTTTATAAATCCCATGAGGATTTTGAAAATTTCTTATAACTATAGTTATAACATCAAAATGAATTTTGTTCCAGTGAGGAAGAAATTCCAATCCTTCTCATTTGCTCTTTATAATTACTTATGAATTATAGCGCCTCAAAGGAGCCAAGCTTGCTGGCTTTTGAGCAGAGACAAGCCATAACCTCTCTTTAAATTGTACATCTCTGCAGAGGCTGAACCTTAGTCTTCTTCAGAAAACATCTTTTAACCTGTGAATAACTAATGCTGGCTAGTTAAAAACACACTACTAAATTGCCTTGAAGTAGTTAACCTCAGGTATGTTAAACATAGACAGACAAGTGATTTCTCTCAAATATGGTTTTCATATGTGGTCTGTGTGAACCCTAGGATAATGCTTTCTCAGCAGCTGAGATTTCCTCCTGAATTGCATGAAGCAACTGTAGAAGAAAAAGCTTTTACAGAACAAAATTATTTTTAAAGGTTATCAGAGTTGATGGACATTCTTCCAAACAAATCCCCTCTGTGTGGAGCATAGGGGTGCTTTTTAACTTCAAACTGTTACTTTATTCCATATGGGGCAGCAGGAAGATTAGGCAAACTGATGCTCCTTTTCTCTTTGAATCTGGACTGAGGTTTAATTTCAAGCAAAAAGAAACTTGTTCTTCTTGAGCTAAGAACAGCTAATCCATTTCCAACACTGCCTCTGCATCAGTGAGAAAAGGATATGAAGCCTTCTGTTATCCAGACCCAGTACTGCTACTACCAACTTCATTGCTAGCAAAGGTACAGTAATAAAACCTGGAAAAAGGAACTTCTAAAGTGTTTGTGGCAAGCAAAGCTTCCTCACGGAGGACGTGCTTGATCCCACTGATATTGCTAGAAAGCACTGCCTATGGCAAAGCTGAACTGGGCATTTACAGCCAGGATATTCACAGTCCTTAGCTGGGCACTTAATGTAGATGGAAAGATTTATTTCACATGTGCAGACACTGGAGCACTAATTCTCTCTCCTCCTCTATAGCTCTAAAGGCTATTGACTGTTACGGAGTCTACAAGCTAGCGATTAGTTGACTTAGTTTGGGCGTTATAAACTGGAGTATCCACAAACTGGCAGACATAGTTGAGGATGCTGATCTGAGAAATTGTCCTTATATCTATTTGCTCATCATATAGGAGGCTGGGAATCTTACACTTCCTAGTCAGTAATGAGTTACTCCATTATTACAACTCAATTAGCGCATTTAGCCTAATTATTTCATATTTGTACTATGATTTGAAAACATAACTGACTACAGATGTTGTTAATTGTTGGTGTGTGACATGGACTCAGCCATTCATTTTTAACTAGTATGTGGCAACTCAAAGAAAATACTGAGCAAAAGGAGAAAAGAGAAGGGAAAGCCGTAAAAACAAGGCAGTGGTTGGTGCTCTTGCACTGACAAACGAAAGTCTCATCAAATAATCCATAGTTTCAAAGTTGGTAATATTTCACCAGCAGCAACTCCTTCTTTAATTGGAAGGAAGACTGCAAAGCCTCTCGAATGAAACGCTGAGTGACCAGGCAGCTGGATCCAGCTCATTGCTATGACCTACCATGTATGTCTGAAGCTGTGGGTACTGCTTTCCAATCTTACATGCTGGATCCCTGACACACTCAACATTTAGTTGACAATAGAAGTATATAGAAAAGTATAATAGAAATAGTATAATAGAAAATAAAATAACAGAAATATAAAAATAATAGGAATAGTATAATAGAAAATAAAAAGTAAGATAGCCTACACTGGCAGAAGATAGATGTAGCAGGTTTGTGTTGACTGTTAATAATCATATAGCAATAGAAAACCCAGGGCAAAAAGGTAAGTAAAAAAAGTAGGACTTTTCCCTCTACCAGAGAATGTAGAAAAATACAAACCAATAATGATTATGGTTAATGAGGGAAGAGGAACGAAGGCTTAAATTTTTCAGCAAGCAGTAGTGCGTAGGGTAAGGCATTAAACTGGAAAGGCTCTGGGTAGGGAGCTCCACTGTTTCTGGATCTGCACTTCCAACACTCAGTTTCCCTTGGAGCAGCCACACCAATGTCCCTGGAATCGTTCCCGTGCCTACGGGATAAACCCTAATTCAGTGGTGGCAAATTTCCTCTGGGGGTCTCTTCCAGCCGCGTTCAAAATTGTGAGAGTTGCCCTGAAAGCACACCAGCCCTGGTGCAAGAGCTGTAAAACACTACCAGAATTTTAAACAACCCCCTGCTTGTAGCAAAAGGGAGTGTATGAGGCAAACCGCTGTAGCAGCCACCTGTAATTTCATTTTAACGCCCGTCACCTGCTTTTGTTGTGCATTTAACCTTTCCAGCCTGGCCCCCTAAATACCGGACTTCCCCTTTCGGCACGATTATCGCTAATCCAATACAGCCCTTGTAAAACCCTGCCCCTAATCTCCCTCGCAGCCGTTGCCGCAACACCGCTTCCCCGTTCACATTCGCTGCCTTCGCTGCCCGCGCCTCGCCTCGCCTCGCCCCGCCACTGCTCCGCGCCCCCACAGTGGGGCCGCCGCCGCTGCCGCCGCCTCCCCCCCTGCCGCAGCCGGGGACCCTTCCCGGGGAGGCCGGGCCGGCGGGAGCCCCGCCCGCCCCGCCGGGGGAGCATCAGCGTGCGGCGGAGCCCGCCCGCCCGCCAGCAGCGCCGCCGGCTCCGCAGCGCGGGGGGAGCCGCCGCCGGCGCCGCGGCGGAGGTAAGAAGAAGCAGCAGCAGCGGTAGCCGCCGGCTCCTTCTTCCCGGGGCTCAGCCGCCGGCCGGGGCGGGTGCTGCGGGGTTGGGTTCGGCAGCACAAGATCTGGAGTAAGGGACTGGGGGGGAGAAGGATGGGGCTCCGCTTCTGAGGTGCGTTTGCTTATCGGTTTTCTTCTTATTCTTCTTATTTTGTGAAATGTGATCTGACGCGGCGGCTGCCTAGTGGTTTGCGCTGATAGTTTAAAAAGCACTGCGTTGTAACTGGCCTCCTGCATCTTAGTGGGCTCGGTTGTATGTGAATAAGCAGTTTCAGGGGTAGGCACGTAGTGAAAATCGCGTATGGATTATTTCCACTCTTTTTGAATGGGTGGGAGCTGCAAGGGAAGGTGACAATATCTATTATTGCATGAAAAGCATCATATCTCTTGTACAAGGCAGGATTTTTTCTTTTTTTTTGTTAAGCAGGAGCTACAAGATGCTTGTCACGACCAGTGAACACATATTTGCTGAGCTGCATATTGGTAATATACAACTGAAGGCACGAGACTGCTCCATATCGTAATGAACTGGGAGCCTGTGGCTTGCATATTGTATTTAAAGTAGAACACTGTATGAAAGACGGCATCCTTTTTTAAACAGGTCTTGAAGCATAGCCAATTGAAAAAGCCTGTTGTAGTACTGTGATAGGCAGTACCTTTTATGTAGGCAGTTTATGAGAGATAGCCTTCATATATTTCTCTTAAATAGTAGGAGGGGCCAGATGACTGTTTCGGGAAAATATTTTAAAGCATAGATTGAATAGATGGGTTATAACAGAGATAAAACAGCTATGGATAATTGACTAAGGATTGAACTGACTTCTACAGGAAAAATTGGGAAGGAAACTGAACTATGCTATGAATAAACGGCTGTGCTTGTGCAGCAGGACTACAAAATATATAATCTAACAGAGAAAATCCACCTCTCAACTGCAGAAAGCAGTCAGGCATTCAAGGTCTATGGAGAGAGTCCTTTTATGGAGAGGCTTCTGTGGAAAAAGCCGCTAATTAAAGCAAGTAAGATCAGTCCCTCTTTATCCTATTGACAATTTAATGTTTAAAAATGACCCTTTGACTGCCTCAGGAGGTAAATCAGCAATGGGAATGTGCTTCTGATGAATAAGGCTGTCATTTTACAGCTGGTTTTTGCAGGGTGGGGGGAGCGCAAAATAGTAGATTAAGGAATGCAATTCAAAAGCAAATTTTTTAAAAGCTATAATTTTCTCCTAATGCTTTGCAGCAGTACCTCTGGAAAGCAGATGCAACTGTTCAAATCTATATTAAGTTCTGACTCTTATATTTGCAGAGTGATCTTAACCAGATAAATTAGAGGAATAGATAATAGTATAGTAACAGTGACACTACCTGTATCTGAAAATATTCTAGTGACTTTACTTAAAAACGATATTAATTAGACCTAAATCTACACATGCAAGCAATTGGCTATTGCCTACTATGCTGTTGTCCCAGAGTGACCTATTCTCCTCTAGTTTGTGTAGCAGACTTACTGTAGGTCCTAATCATAAAGTAATCTTTGTTGCAGATGCAGTGAAAGTACTATGGTAAATTTCTTACCAGCTGTTCTGATTGTGGTGGACTGTGCTAATCAACTGTATGAACACCACCTATTCCTTTAAAAAATATTTGTTATTTCTGAGGATTTGAAAACTGCAGTAATACCTTTAATCCTGTTAGGACTGATGGAATTTACCCTTGTAAACTGATGTTCTGTAGATTAATGCCAGACATGGAATAGTTTGAACTGTAGTCTTTCCGCTGGAAAGATTAAAGAAAGAGGGGAGGCAATTACAAGTGTTACAGTGGTAGAGATGCAATTATGTGATTGTATACAGGATCTGCAGTTACAATAGCATAATGCAGAATAAAATAAAATTCAAGCTTATTATTGACAAAGCCTTTTATTTCTGCTAATAAAACTGATGTGCCAATATAATGCTAAAATAGCTGCAATAATGTGCATACATTAAAGACATTTTATGTATTGACACTGCCTTAAAAAGTTTGAAAACACTGGGCAAGCTTTCCTCTCCTGGCAACAGGAGGCAATATTCCTAACTGGTTGTGCTGTAGTGTCTGCTCTGGTGCTGCCTTCCCTTGGAGGTCTTGCCAGGGCTGAGTTTTGCCTTACAGATAAGCTGATTCAGCACAGATTGCATTTCTTCACAGCCTGCAGCTGCCCATAGCAAGAGTTTAGCTAAGCTGAATCACTCAGTGGGCATGCAACAGACCTCAGTTACATCAACAAACCCAACCAACTCATGCTCCAGTCTGACTCATTGCAGGTAAACAAATTATTCTCTGAGGAGTATAACTAGAGCAGAGGTTTTGGCCATGCTATAAATTGGATTACTCAATTGCCAGGTAAATAGAGGTAATTAATGTACACAAATTCTGGTGTATGTACTTGCAAATGATTTATTCTGGTCAGAGTTAATGGATCTGTGTAAAAACTTTCACTGAATTGTTTCATGAAATCCTTGTTTGTGGAATATGTGAACTGGTATGCCTGGCTGCATTTACTAAACAACTAAATGAATTAATAACCAACAAATTTATTAATAGATGCTAAGTTTTTGCATCCAAAGCTCAGCTGTGTGATAGAGCACAACTAAAGACAGTGTGGTGTCTGCAACAGATCTCCTTTGAGTGATAGGGTACAAATTTATGACCATGATACTGAAGATGGTTAACTTAAAATCAGTAGAAATTAAAGTGAACCAAAAACTAGTTATTATTCCCTGAATTATTCCAAGAAAACCATTAGACAACACAGTTACTGTGGGGTAACTGCAAATAACTCAGCTGGATGCATGTGCTGGCCACAGTAAATATACAAAATAGGAAAAATGAAAATTGCTGTTAAGTTTCTAACTTAACATCCACAAAAAGAAAGCTTCATAGCTGACTCTCTTGTCTGACCAAAGACTGAGTTATTCTTCAAAAGAAATGGGTGTGAGACCAGATTGTAATTTTGGACCGACTTTGTAGCCTGTTGTAAATAAAGCTTTTCAAACTTGCATTTGAGGTGCTAGAACTCGGAGGTTAGAGGTGTTACCTATAGATGATTAATGATAGGAATATGGTAACTGTTGCAATAAGGAGTGGTGGGTATGGGAAAGAATGACCCATCTCTTGCTCCTGGCTAACTGAAGAACTGGATTATGGAGAACACTTAGCCACCTCTTTGGGTAAGAACATGACACATCTCTGCTTGATACTGGGTAGTCCTTGCCACGATAACAATATATGTAATCCACAGTTAAAGCACTCATTGCGACCTCTGGTTTGCTGATAGCATTCCCTGAAAGAAGTGTATGAGCTGGCACAGTTACCGGTTTTCCTTTGCAAAGCTCTCGAGTACTGGGTAAGGGTCCAACTTGTTCTTTATTATGGGGATGAATTCTCTATGCTCTCTCATCATTCCTTCTGCATCAGAAAGCAGGTTTTATCCAGTGTGCTGTGATGCTGAGGGAAAGATTTGCTACTAAAATTACTTTGGCAGTCTCCGTTTGGGAGCATGATATAAAGGGCAAGACATAATGCATTAAATTGTGCAAGGAGAACTACTGATCTTACTGCAAGCAGCAGTGACCACTGGAACTTTTTCTAAGAAAAGCACAAGAGGAGTTGTATGATTCTTAGAGTAAGGAGCATCTCTAACATCTAGTTTAATTTTCAAAGTCATTTTTTTCATCAGTCCATTCCATCCATAAAGTGTGGAGACCTGAAATGAAATTCTTGTCCCACTGTTGAGGATCAGGTTTTCAACTTAGCCATGTCAGTAACATACTTTTTTTTTTTAAAAAAAAAAAAAAGTAGGGTACAGGGCTCTGTTTACAGGCTCACAGAATGGCTGAGGGTGCAGGGACCTCTGGAGGTTGTCTGGTCCAACCCTCTGCTCAAAGTATGTAGAGCAGGCTGCAGGGGGCTGTGTCCAGCTCTGTTTTGAGTATCTCCAGTCTCTGGCAATGGAGACTTCACAGCCTTTCTGGGTGACCGGTACCTGTGTTGGACCACCCTCACAGTGAGAGTTTCTTACGTTCAAATGGAATTGCTTGTGGTTTTGTTTGTGCCTGTTTCCTCTTTTTGTTTCACTGGGTCCCCCTGAGAAGAGTCTGGCTCCATCTTCTTTGCTCTCCCTTCTTTGTCACAAGGGCATGCTTCTGGCTTATGGTCAACTTGTTGTCCACCGGGGCTCCCAGGTCTTTCTCTGCGAAGCTATTTTCCCAGCCAGTTGGCCCCCAACCTGTACTGATACAAATGGAGAGGGAGGACTAAACAAGAAGGGAAGCAGAAGAGAAAATGACAAAGAGAAAAGGGTATGAGAAGGGGTTGGGGGGTGGGAGTTTGCAGAGGAATGCAGGCAACTGAAGCCACTATGCTGGTTGCAGTAGGCTGGTTTACCTCAGCCTCATTATAATGCTGTTGGGAAAAGACCACAGTCTTGAATGCCAATCCACAAGTGCTCCAATGCTTGGTAATTTAAGCAGCATTTACTGCATCCTGCAACTATAAACAATGACATTAGTGTGAATCAAAAAGGATGTGCGAGTTTTGTTCTGAGGTTGCTATACGCGCTTCCAGGACAGCCAGGACACTTTCCTTTTCCATGGTCTTTGCAATGGCATAGTTCTGGCAGTTTTGGTATGATTTAATAACAAGTTTGGCTGGGCAGCTCACATTGCTTTACTAAGCTCTGTCTACTAAGGCAGACTTTTCCTGGAAGGGCATTTAGGTAAAGCATCACGATGCCTCAAAGGAGCAAATGTAGTTTGCTAGTACACTGGTACAATATATTAGTTGTGGAACACATGGGGGAATTGGTGGTGAAAGAAGCCTTCTGTGGTCACTTAAAGGATCACTGGCATTCAGATTGTAATCCAGCGGTAGTCCTCTAGAATAGATGATGCAGGACTACATTTAGGAGTCCTTTATGATGGTCCTAAAATGGAGGTTGTGAAATAAGATTAATTGTGGGGTTTCATAATACATGTATACATGTACATTTGAGCATATAACTCTTTCATGTTTGGAAATAACACAGGTGTATTGGGAGGTTTTCATATCTGAGAAATAGTTGCAGCTTTGTCCTTATCGTTGGTCCAGCTCCACATCCACTGTAAATAGGTCAATCAAAATCCATGGAGCAGTACCTGTCTGCCTTTTGTGTACCTTGCCTGTTATGTTTTTTCTTTCAGAAGATTGAAAGTTACCTAAGACATAAAATAGAGAGATTTCGCTTGATCAATGATGTTCCTACTCAAAGACCTCAGAGGTGTGATCCATGCCAAGCTGTTAAAGCAATGGCTTATAGCATGTTTTGCAACTTCAGATTAGAGAGAGGTGCAGGTAGAGTACTCTCTGTACATGAGCACACACAGAAAAACTAAGATTGGCTTTTCACATGGTAAGATTTTAAGAGGTAGAGCTAACATCTGTAAGTGGAGCTGCAAGCAATGCAGTCACTTTTACATATTGCCAATGCTCCTTTGCTCAGCTTTGGGTTTTTTATACCTATGTAGCTTAACAGTGTAACTGAAATCAGGACAGTAGCTAATCAAGATGTATGTTATCTCTCAAACAGCTCCCTTTGCTTTAGTTTCTGAGTAAATAGTTAAAGGCATATCATGTAACTAGGCACTTGAAGACACTCTAGGAGTTTTATTAGTTAACCTGCACTTTCTGTAGTTCATGTAATGTCTACCATTATCTAGTAAAACACTGTAAAATAATAACAGTATTATATACAAAGGACTAGAAATAGTATACATCTAAGATTTGAATACAAAATAATATTGTAGCATTCTATTTATAATGGGTAGATACAAGGGGATCTCCTATTCATTTCTGTTTCTATCAGCATTTGAACAGAGCCTGTGCATCGTGAGGGTAATTAATCTTAGTGATCAACCAAGAAAAAATGGTTTTAGATGTCTTTTCACTCTATTTTCCTTGCTGCTGTTGGCTCATTCCTCTTTGTTCTGCAGTGCAGGCTACCTCATATCTATCCCTGCAGTCACATAATTGACATGATTGCAGACACAGAGTCCTTATTCTATAGGAATTTGGCATGTGACAACCAATTTTTCCGTTGAACCGTAATCAGTTCTTCAGTAGCGTTGTGGGAGTGATACGCCATCAGAGTTCTCTTTACCTGCATCCAGGCATGTGCCAAAGCTCATGTCCCAAATGTGTCTCTTCTTAACCTGTTGCCTCTTCCTGCCAAGTCAAGTGATCTAGTCCAGCAGCCACTCACCTCTGTCTGGACCCTGCTTTCTTCAGGTCTCCTTGGTGCTACAGGGACAAGGAGATTGATCCCCTTCTCACTGAGATGGTTGGCTGTGTAATGCCAAGGAGACTTGGCGGCTGCCTGTCCTGACCTACAGGCTCTGGTCTATCCAAAAGGTCTGAGAGGGCAGGAGGGTTTAATATTTTAATACAGATTTACTTATTTGAAGATATTTGATATTATGTTGGATTTTGATTTAGAAGAGTGGGGCAGGCGCTGATCTTTTCTCCCTGATGACCCATGATAGAACCTGAGGTAATGGCAGGAAGATATGCCAGGGGAGGTTTAAGTTGGACCTTAGGAAAAGGTTCTTCACCCAGAGGGTGGTGGAGCACTGGAACAGGCTCCCCCAGGAGGTAGTCATGGTGCCAAGCCTGACGATATTCAAGAAGCATTTGGACAATGCCCTCAGACATACGGTGTGAATTTTAGGGTTGTCCTATGCAGGGACAGGAGTTGGACTTGATGATCCTTGTGGGTCCCTTCCAACTCGGAACATTCTATGATTCTATGAGTGATATAGCATTATGCTGAAATCACAACACAAGCATGATACAAGTATAATATACAGTAGAATCACAATACAAACTGATTCCCTGTGCCAGTCTCTACATACTCCACTGTCACAAAGAGGGAGGTTTTCTCTTAGTTAGAGAGGTCCCAAACCATGGACTGAATAAAACTATAGTCTGGAAATGTTCAGATAGCCTGTGTAGTGAGGCATTCTTAGTATTTTTTTCCTAGCAGTTTGCATTCTGCTATTTAATTTGTATGAGTGAATGTTGGCTTTTTTTCCATGTTAAGTCCTGGCTCTCATTTTAGCCAGTGCTTCTGAAGGACAAATCTTGTACTTCACTGAAATCAAGTTCTGAAAGTTGTCAGGGGGAAAAGGAGGGCCTACATGAGGTTGGGAGTTATCTGGAGATTCAGAGTCAAGGACTCCAGGGTAATTGTGCATGGCCTTTCAGATCTGAGACCTGTCTGCATTGAGGAGGAGGCACAGCTCTCTTGAAACATCTCCAGGATCAAGGCCTTTTCTGGCTCCATCAGGAGTTTCAGGTTTAAATGGCAATTAAATCAGATGTAACTTGCCCCATCAGTGTGTGACATGCCAGCTCTGCCATGCAGGGACAGGGTGGCCTTATGTGCCATCCTTTGTGGTGGGAATTTACACCAGGATGTAAGGCTACAAGTGGTTTATATAGTATAAAGTGTCATTGCTGATGACTTTTAGGCATTCTGACTGAAGTGAGTTAATTTTCAGTTTTCCATAGTAAAAGAAGGGAGGGAGAGAGCAGCCTAGATAAAATGTGTATACTACAAACCATATATACATGAAGTTATACTAACCTTCAAAATACTTGCAAACAGTTTCTGTAGAGAGCAGGGGCAGCTTTTAAGCAGCAGCAGCCAAAATGTGGAGAGCAGCAGCTGTTGTGCATCCCATTTTCTGTGCCATGGTGCTGGAGCCAGGGATGTCTGGTGAAATCTCGTCATGAAACAGTCAAATGCTTTGAGAAGTTGAACACAGCTCAGCAAAGCAGATTTGAACAAACATGTACTGCCTGTTTGCCAGTAAACATATAATTGCACTCTGTTTAATTGAACTTTCATGAAACTAAAATACGTTTTTGTAAAATCCACCATGAAAATGTGTTCTGCTTGCGGATCCTGCATACAGGAGATCAAGATATTGGGGGTGGGGAGGGGTCAGGTACACAAGTAGTGCTCTATATGCTGTACAGGGTGCAGTGGGGAGTCAAGCATATGTAAGTGACTCCCTCATAGCTTCTGCTGATGAAAACTGTAGTGCTTAAGCAGGGAACCTGTTGCTTGTTTTCAGAGGTCCTTTTAGTTTGGATGCCCAAATTTAAATACCTGGAAGGCACTGCAGCTATAGATACATTTGAGGAATCTCACTGTGATTCCCTGAGTAGTTCTACTAAAAAAAATCCCTCTGACTGAATTTGCCTACTGTCCTGCTAATTTACTCTCCTCCTGAAAAACTTTGAACAGTGTTCAAAGTCACTTTTTTGGAAGGTGTTTTTTCTTTTTTTGTTACCTTAATTGCTGAACATAAATCTTGGCCACTCTGTCAACCTTCAGGTTCTCAAATTAGTAGCATTCCTATTCCTGAACTAATATTTGAATGTAATTTGTCCCTTTTCACAAGAATCAAGCTTTAACAGATAAATTGACGAAGAAATTGACAATTCAGAGATGCAAGTTATGCCCTTGTTTTGTACAATAAAGTTTGAATTTCATAAGGTAGGAGCATGTTCTCAAATATATAAGATATACACATATGGAATGTGATGTTCTGGAAAGTCTGCAAAGAAATCCTAAAGAGTCCTCTACTTATATTCCAAAAATCAATAACCTACAGAAACATTGTGGTCTGTAATCCATTATACTGAAAGCTCTGGAGAGCAATAGGAGCCACATGGCACAGAGCCAGGTATATTTAAATTGAATGACTTGTAGAATGAGGTGAATAAACATCTTGGAATAACACACCCACTTCTGTAAATTTACAGGTTACACCAGCTGGCAGATTAAAAATAAGAAAACAAGAAGCTGGAAGAGTTGCTATTATCAGGAAGGTCTGAACCAATGGACTGTATGGATACAGATATGTTTGAAGGCATCTGCTCTTCCCATTACAAGGTAAGACACAAAAGGATTTTTCTGCTGGTTTGTTTCTCTTCAGTGCAGTGCAGATGTCTTTTGTGGTACTGCCTAAGATGGCAATGGAGGTGTTCTCCAAAGCTTGTTCAGTCTAGTGGCTCACTGCTAATAACTGTGACCTACAATTAATGTGTAATTGGACTATATTCAGACCCAAAAAGGCCTCAGCTTTCAAAAGTCAATGACAAATGTGGATCCTGAAGGCCTGTAAAATTCAAAGTTTTATTATGTAAAGTATCTGTTCAGATAGCTCTACAGGTTGTCTATTTTTAGCATGTGCTAATAGGAGACCTTCCCACTCACCTAAGGCATCTTTTTTTATGTGCTTATTAATTGCTGTAGATTGAAGTAGACTTGAAACCTGTACTTCGTGGTGCAGGATCTTAATCAGGAGAAAATGTCTCTAAACTGGATGCCAGAAGATGTCTCTTAACTGGAGATGCAAGTTATGCCACTTTCTTTGTACAGCCTTAGTGTTCTTTTACTTTCAGGATTGTTCTATGGTTTGTTTACAAAAACTGCTGCATTTTTCTTTTTTTCTATCTATTCCAATAAAAATGAATTACATATTGCTCTAAGCTGAGGGTGGTGGAGAGCTTGATACATTTTCTTGGCATCCTTTGCCTGATGCCTGGGTATACTGTCACTTATTCTGAATGCTTCCTTTGCTGAGTTGTTTTCAGGGAAGGTACATAACACAGATTTTCAAAAACTTATTTGGAACTGGTAGAAACACTTGAGAAATATGTGAAGCAAACTAATTTTAAAGTAAAATTTCTCACTTCTGAGATGATGTAGTTCTGCATGGCTGGGGGATGCCTATGTGGGACTTCTTTGTATTCTAACAATTCTGATCAGCACAAGATTGCTACAGAGCAAATGCAAAAACACAACGCCAGCTCTGTGTTACTCAGGAGCTCAAATCCGGCAGCTGTGCAGTTGGAAAAAGAGGCAGTTACTACTGGTCTTAGCTGGTGTCTGCTTTAACCCAGAGAGGACTTTCAGCTGAAGTCAGTGTGACACTCCATTTCTCCATTTTCACCAGCCAGTGTTAAATGATGAGAGAACCATTTGTGCTGGGGCAATGCTTGTATGCTGTACAGAAAAACTGGCCACCAGTGTCCAGCGTTATCAGTCTGCCCTTTGCACAAGCATGAGATACACTCCTCTCATTCTTCTTTTGTGGAAGAACTAAATTGAACAGATCCTTTTCCTAAGGTGGGGAATGTAACAGACTGTGGCACTGCATCCTATAGAAACAGGAGGTGCTCCCTTGTATGCTGAAATAACAGGAATGATATGTGAAGTATTTAGAAAATGCAAAGATAAGCAACAGCAAATACAACTTACAAGGAAAAACACATTCAAACTCTTGAGTACTTGGGACATTCCAGTAATTTTCCGTAATTGTTGTTACAGAGGAATGTACATAGACCATAAAAACCTGTAAGATCTGGTCTAGATAGCAGACACTTCTCTAAACAGTTTTATTTCCCCTCCCAGATGCTCGTGTGACCCCTGGTGTCCACACACAAGTGTTCCAGTGGAATCTGTATTGCCACCACTTATTGCCAGCTTCCACAAGTATAAATGCTGGCCTGTGCTTTCATGTTTGAACATCTTTACAGTTGCATTTTATGAAATCCCCAGCTTTAGTGCAAATTCCTAATATAATGGGGGGGAGGGGAATGACAGCTTTGATTCCGCATATGTGAAATGAGAATACCATTTTGTGTTGCCACCTTGCCTGCTTTAATCATGTCCTTCTCTGAATCAGAGCTTCTGAGTTTGTGCTTCTTGGCATGGGAGGGAGCCCAGCCTTGGACAGGGCCTCCTGCCGTTGCGTGGCAAGTAATCCTTCCAAATGGGATTTGCATTCTTGCAGCAGCCATTCTGGGGATAGAGAATGAATACATGGAGGCAAATTCCGCTTACACAGACATAGCTCAAGTCCAGCCATTCAGAACACTAGTCAATGACGGACAGAGTTGCACATAAATTGAGTCCTTTCTGAAAAGAACTGGTACTAGTGGCTAAGAAAAATGTACAAGGTCAGAGCATCTGCAGTGTCTTAGTTAACTGGATTTATAGGCACTTATTCACAACAAAAATGTTGTTAGAGCCCCAGAGTTGCTTTGTTAGTTTTCATTTGCCAAGGGCTGTCATCCCTGCAGAGTTGTCATGTGGAAATGTGAGCTTGCAACCCGGCGACTTTTGTGTACGGTCTCGATCTGCACTTAAAACTTCATTGCTCTTTCAGTGCTATGTACTCTCTGCATTAAAGCACCTGAGATGGTCTACTATAGTGACTCTTCTATTTGGGATGATAGCCTGCGGGTGTAGGATAGAATAAATAACTGGAGGTAATAGTGGCTTAAATCAAAGCCAGACCTTGAATCCCTGAACTTTTATATTGCCGTTTATTTGTGGGCATTATTCTTGATAGCCTTCTAGATGTGTTTATCATTTTTTGGCTGAGAAATGATTGAAACATAAAACAAAGCTTAGCAAGTGAAGGAATGGACTACCTTCTGGTTCATACCCGACACAGCTATTCCTATATTAACAGAAGCTATGTGAGTTTTGGTTAATTTTTTTCAGCAATCTAACTTTTATATGAAAGCCTGAAGAAGAAGCACGTGAAAACTTCTGGGAAGTCACGTATTGGAAAAGTTCAAAACTCAATAAAAATTTCCTTCAACTCATCAAAATGTTTTGTAGCTCTTGTTTGTGGTTTTTTTTTTTTTCTCTGCAGAACATAAAGATGTGCTTATTCTCTATATTGAAGCACTGGTAACTTATAATTGAAACATTTATTTTCAGACTTCAGGATAGCTGAATCAAAACCAGTTCATTTTGCTAGGAGTTCACAGTTCAGTGAAAGATTTCCTTATAGTTAAATAAAATAAATTGATTTTGATTATGACTTAGTCCTGTCTTTCTTCTTTCTGGTGTACGGAATTTGATGTTCCTATTATTCACTTTTACTAGTAGTGCTGAGGGACCCCAGACACTGACAAGGCCTCAATTGTGCTGGGTACCATGCTGAGTCCAGCATAAATTGCAAATGCACCTTTCTGCAAAGAATGTATGATCAAAGAAGCAAGAAAGATTAGATGGGTACAGACCCAGGAGCACAGGGGACAGCAAGACATTTTTCATCAGTAGGGTAAGCAGTGGCTTCAGGAACCTGCAGGCAGCCATTTACATATGCAACTCTATAGCCTTGAGGTGACTGTGTTTTAAGGTGGTGGAGAATCAAAGCATTTCACCCCTGCAAGTAGGGAGGGATCCGAAGAATTGCCCATAATATCACTATAGTACTCCCTCCATGCTGTTTTGATTTGAATAAGAACAGTTTGATTTAAATCAATTCTGAAATGGGAGCAGCTTCTTGGCAGAGGGGGGAAGCCTTTCCCTTTTGGAAGTGAGGGTGACATACAGCTCACCCGTCCTGCAGTGTAATTTGTCCTGACATATGCTGGCATGGTAAGTTCTTACTAACTGCAGTGACACTTGCCCTGTGTGACATAATTTGAAACACTTTTCATAATACTTCCACTTGAGCTGAAAGCAGCCAAACTGTCTTTTCTAATTTCAGCCTTTTTGATCCCTTGTCCCCAATGATAAGTTCTGCTTTGCAGTGTTTCCTAGTGCTGCCTGAAGTAAAAAGATGAGATAGCAGCTAGCAATCCAAGGTTTTTCCCCTGTCGCTACTTGAGAGCATGCTAGAAGTCACTGTTCCTTCATGAGCTAAATCCTGAAGGAGTTAGCTTCAGAACTTATCTCTCCCAAAGCAGACATTAAGATATAGAAGTAACAACAGGACGAACTAACTGTACGGTGTGTTTGTGCTTGCCTCCATTTATTACTACTAATGTTGAATGCTAGTTGCAGAATATTATATTTAAAACCCATCAAAAGGAAAGTGGTATGGAGCGAGATCAGAGTCTTCACAGTCAAAAACAATGCATTTTTCTAGTTTTGATGTGGGTCACCAAGTGGGAATTGTTACAACTTTGTTTTTAATTTGTTTCTGCAAGGAGAGTGTCTCTTCTGTAAAGAATACCTAAACACTTGTTGCTACTTGGTCATCTATTCAAGTAACGTGTGAGATGCTGCAATTATTTCCTAATGACTAGATGGAAAATACAGTTGTTTTGATAACATTTTGTTTATGCTGATGCCATTGAATATGCATAATTCACTCCACTTGATGATCTGGTCCTGACAAGTTTGATCACTATTCCTAATAGTAAGCAATAACATTTCTTTTGGGGTGATAGGAGACTATTATGTACAACGTGGATGAAAAAAGTCTTACGGGTGCAGTTAAATGCAGTCAAGTGTGGTGGGGAATTCACCAGTAATGGGAGTGTGACCTCTTGTTTGATAGCTGGTATAAAATTAAACTGGTATAATGTGTAAAATCAGACTGGGAAATCTGATATAAAGATAAACTTGCTATGAGACTAATCTAAGAGGGTCTGTAAGTACTGGCAAAAAGAAAGAGCTGGGTACCTGGTTACGCAGGAGGCGTAATGCTTCGTCTGGTTTCTTGCCAAAAATAGAAACAAAAGCTGGGACACTTTAGGTGTCTACTTATTTAGCCTCAGGTTCCTCACAACCCATAACGAGTCATAGTTTTGAGGACAACCTCGTATCAGCTATGCGAGGTGGGGAAATACCCTTATGCCACCCCCCATACAGATGGCCACTGAGGTTAGCCCAGGATCACGCAAAGCAGAGAACTAAATTCCACTTTTAAAACCAAGCACCAGACCTGGCTATTCACTCAATACTCTTACACCAGTGGGTTGATCTTTCTGCAGAATGAGTAGGTCATACCACTCCTATCCTCAGTTAGATTAAGGATCGGTCTGTTGAATTTCAGCTGTGCATTTCTAGGTCAGATTTAAAGTGAGTAAAAAGGTCACACTTTGTTTCAACTATTTGCTGTTCAGGAAGAGAACTGAAAATAGTAAATGGAGTACAGAAAACTATAGAAATTGAGGAGAGACTCAGTTTTGGAGTTCAGCTTCTTACAGAAAAAGAGGCCAAACTGAACTTTTAAACTCTAATCTGTCTGCAAAGGTGAGGTCGCAGCTGAGACAGCATCACCTTGTTGTGCTAAAGAGGTCCCTGTAAATAAAAATCCTCATACTGGAAATTAAGTCAGTATACAAAATGTTACAAATGTATACAGTGTGACTTGTGTGTTTATTTCTGTATCTGTGCTGTTAATTACATGTTAGATTACTAAAAGTGCATTTTTAAAGCTCTATTTGTGGTATATTTTCTTTTTTTGTTTGTTTTCATCTTTTTTAATTCCTCCGTACATGCATGTACTAATTGCTTAGATTTAGTTAGATGTATACTGCTTAAAAACAAGCCTTTGTAAAAGCAAATGCAAAGTAAAATTCTTTTTTACGCAAGAGTCTTTTGGCATTTAGCATGCCAACAGCAGTGCTAAGAAGTCAAAGGAATGCTCCTGAGTAGGAAGGCAGAAGCACATCATGTGAAGTTTCACAAGTGAAAGCCAGCATCCTCTTTTGCACGTAGTTGGAGTTGTTTATAGCTGCAAAGAGCTAGCTTAGTGCTGAATCAAAGTGCTTAAAAAGTGGGGAAAGATTTTTACTTCTAAAGGTTCTGTAAAAGCATGTTTTCATGCATTTCAGTGTGGGATCCAAATTTAAATTGTTGGCATCTTTCTAAATGTGTATTAAAAGGCATGGGAAAATGGTAGATATGATAAACTATGTCAGAAGAAGGAACGGTGATTTCTTTTGCTAGAAAGTGAGACAAAGATGGTCTGAGCATGGTCTTACCCACAAGATTTGATTGAGTTTTTTTGCATGGCTTTAGCCAAATACCTAATTTATCTACCTTAAATCTTTCCTTTCATTAAATGGAGTAATAGCACTAGCTTTGTTTGACTTTGGGAACGAAATGAGGGGAAAAATGTATGTGCTGTTGCTGTAGATCCAGATTGTTAAAAATGCAGGGTACTGTTATTATATGACTTCGGTCTAGTTTAGTTTGAACAACATAATCAGCAGGCAGCTTTGTCTAGGCATCCTAGTGAACTACCAAATAAGTATTTAATATCCTAAGTCCTCTGTTGGGGTTGTCTTTTGATTATATCAGTGTCATAATTCTTGCTTTCTTTTATAGCTCTTCAAAGAAGAGATTGTCTGGTGCTTTTGAAAGTTATATTCTTTGTCCCAGTCCTCTTTCCTTCTACTTTTTGCTCACTTAGCTGCATCCACTGCTGGCTTTCCTTGCTCAGCTTAGTGAAATTTTGGAGGTAGGGTATATTGCCTGTAAACTTCAGGTGGTTCAGCTACTCTGCCTTTTATGCTGAGCCTTTTTTTTTTTTTTTTTTTTCTTTTCCACACCATTCTCCAGAAGAGACCTTCAGAGCTATGAATGACTTTGGAGAGTCACCTTGTACTATTCTTCTTTCTGATTTGGTCTATCGGTTGATCTTGGGTTATCTTATGGTAGGGGCAACTGTTCACCAAAAATGGTGCATGTAAAATCTTATTCTCAGAGCTTTTCTGTAAACTGAAGGACGTTTTACCTATCACAATAGGCTTATTAATTTGCAATTGTTGCTTCCTCTTTTCAGATGTAATCTTCATGTCCTTGAGTAGAATCTCTCTTAACATGCTGTTGTCTTAGACACACACTGTCTACTGTATTTCCTGATTCTGTCAAACAACCTTATAGCTTTCAGAAGGGAGGTTGTTAGGTACCAATTGGCAGGAACCACCACACTATTCTTATTTTGGACTTTCTTTGGCAATTTAATACTACTGTATTCTTCAGTTTTCTGTTTCTTAGCAGTAGCTTACATCTTCCTTCATTTTTCAAACTCCATATGTTTATGTCTTGCCTTAATTTTCCACTTTTGGAGAATTTGAAATCTTCCACCCTTCCCCTTAGGCTGTTGAAATTCTTCCTTCATCTTACTGCACCTTTCCAGGTTAATTTTAGCGTCTGCTTACGGGTGATCAGTCTGTTTTTATCCAGCTTTACACTAAGTGGGATCTTCTTTGTGTTTCTGTCCTGGGACTGTGTCATCCCTTGAACTTTTGCTCTGTAGAAAAGTAGAAATATTCTGCTTCTCAGTCACAAAAAAATTAAACACATTTTCATGTTGGTAGTTAACATTTTATTGTCTTATCTAATTTCAGATTAAATAGATTTGCATGGTATCTCTTCATCTACAAGGAAATTATACTACCATTCCTATTCTCTCATGCTAAACTTATTAGACAGGCATGTGTAACATCATGCCTGTCTCTTGCAGCTTCAATTATATATGTGTGTGTGTATATAGATATATATGAACACAGTGCTTTGTGCTCTTCACACACTTGTGCATAACTTCCCAATGACTTTCTGCTGGCTATCTCTTAAGAGTTTCCAGTCTTGTTCCATCCAACATCTTTTCTAATTTAATGTTGCTGGCCTCATGATTCAAGTTGCGGGCACCTGACTTCCAGGCTTGGAGGAGCGAAGGAAATTTGGAACTTGTTAAAGAAATTTTGGCAAGAAGTGGAGGTGGTAATTTTCAATAGCTCATTCAGCAATAGGTTTGAGAAATCCTAATGCCTGATTATTTCTCTCTGATGTAACTGGCACCACTTATTTTAAAGTAACCCCAGGAATAAAGGACCGAAATAGAATGACCTGAGGCGTGTGCTGTACACATGGCAGATCAGAGAAAAGCAGTCCTAATGAAATAGCCCTTCTTTCTCTCTTCACATGAGCAGCTCCTGGGAAAGAAGTGTTGCGATTTTCCCCTGCACAAGTAGAAAAGTCATAGGAAAGTGATGTGATGAAACCTGTTAGGGACACGTTCCTTAAAAATTTCCATGGAGTGTTGGATCTCAAGTATGAAGGCTGTCTGCACTGATCAGTAGAAGTGTCCAGGTGTAGAGGAAGCCGTTCTGCCTGTTTTCCTGCAGATCTTTCCCCAAAGAACTGCAAAAAATTTCTAACCACTTCAGATATCAGAGGCACAGTCTCATCGAATGTGTGCGTCTGTTTCAGTGGAGCAAAGAGCAATGTGGAAAAATGTGTTTTAAACAAACGTAGTTCCCTGAGAGAAATTTGTGTTTGTATCAAAGATCCATTTTTTAAGATCTTGTAATTCTTCATAGTGAAAGGAATAACTGAATGCAGGCGAGGGGAATGGTTCTGCTGCGTCTGTCAAGCTTCCTGTGTAACAAGCTAGTAAATGAACAAATCTAAAAAGCTTTTAGTATCTTTAAAAAACCCAAACACAAAACCAGATTGTTGCTCAGTGTAATTATCAGAAGGGCTAGGCAGCTAGCCTTGACTGATTTGAAGGCTACCATTAGGACCTATCCACATCAATATCAAATAAGGCAAGACATCTTAAAATCTGACACTTTATCTCTAATGGTGTATTTCCCATGGAAGGTGTGGTGTGTGGTGTTGCTGCACAGAGAGATGTTTGGGAAGTGCTTTAAGATTTGTAGATGAAAGTTGTTATATGTGAAACGTACAAAGTGGTAGAACATCAAAGGGGTAGGGGTTTATATCTAAGATTAGATATAAATAATTGGCTGCTTCCCAAAATGTGTGTTTAGTTTTCAAGAACCATAGGATACAGTGTACCAGCAGGGCTCCCTAAGAATTAGGTTTGGGTACATGGCTACCAGAGGTGACTTTTTCTTAAAAGGTGATTTTAGATATCAGCAACTAATAGTACAAAACCAGTCTAGCGCTCAATCTGATAGCGCAGCCGTTGCAGTTTGGTTCTGAGGCAGGAGCTTGGAAGAGAGAGTTGGGGAAGATATTGAGGGGGTGGGAACATAATTTTCACACTCTGCACAAGTAGCATAAACTCTTTGTTTAATCTAATATCCTGACATCTGACATGGATAACTATCCACAGGGATAGTCAAAGACTGTAATTAAGAAGTTTTTATGTGAGGAGAGGATAACTCACTGAAACATTGCAGGAAGGGTAGCTGCGAAAATTTTTCCACCAAATTTTTTTCAATGCTTTTTATCTCCAGTTTAACCTCACGTTGTACTGAATCGCCTTCATTTTCCCTGTCTAATATAAAATGCGTTAGTGGGTTATGGCAAATAAGCAGGTCTATTGCAACAAGGGTATCATTTGCTATTTTTCTTCAAACTACCAGTAATAGTGCTCTGTAGCTGCAGTGATGCAGTGAACTAATCTCAGGCTTTCCAAGTATTTTGTGTGCATTAACTAAACTTCGCAATACCCTTCTGAGGCAGTATCTGACTTATGCTAGGCAGTGCTCTGTCAGTAGTTACATTGTAATTAGTGCAGCTATTTATGACTGGAAGTATGGTATTGGGTAAAATCATGGAAGCGAGCCCCATCACATATCGCATATACTCGTCCCAAGGTCTTAACGCTATGACAACAGGAATGCCAAAAATAGAAATCGGGAGTCTTAGCTCCTGGGAGAGTGATTTCATCACTGGGCAGCATTTCCTCCCTTAGAACCTTCTTCTGTGTGTCTACTTTAACCCACCTTCTTTCTACCTTTGTTGCAGAGAAACAGTCTGGCCCTAAATCAACTTCTAAGCAAAAGGTAATCTCAATCATAAATCTCTTCCATAGAGGGTTGGCATTGTCTTTCTTTTTGAGTTAGATATACTAGGAATAATACTGAACTACTGCTTGCTGTGGAGTCAGTAGTGCATGAAAACTGACAACATTCAGGCACCTTTTTAATAGAATGCCCTTACCAATGGAAGGCAAGTTGTTAGTTTGTTGAAAATCAACAAAACCACAGCCACTGTTTTTGATTTCCCTCCTATCTCTGTTTCATGACCCTCTACTTTTTGTATAGATGTTAAAAGTGAAGAGTCTCATTCTTTAGAGAGCCTACGCAACTCCACCCTAATATTGGTGGGACTGTTGCATCAGGTCCTAATACAGGCTTTTTGCTACTGCATTATAAATGCAGCAAAACTTGCGAACCATGATCACCAAAGGACTGTTCAAGCTGATTTCTTTTCGCTGGAGCTTACTGCCTGTAGCTGACAGCTGGGTAATCATATAACTAGGTAAAGGTCAGAAGTAATCCACCACTTTGCATCCTGGCACTGCAAACCCTTTCTAAATACAGTAACTAGCTGCAGAGGTGGGTCTGTTCGGATCATGGCATACACAATGTGATAGGAAAAGTAGCTAATGAAAGCTTAGTTTCTTATTTTGAGACGGGTTGCCCAGTTCCTGTTATTAAATAGCCGGCTGCTTACTGCTTTGCTGCAACAGTTCCATCATCCAAAATAGCATACTGACCACAAATACTGTTCAGTAACAGAAAAATTAGCTGAAACCATACTGCTGTGTGGGTAGGGGCAAGAACTGTTAGAGATACAGGATCTTTGCACAGATGTCCACTGGTTTCTGGGACATGTCCCATGGTTGAATTTATTTTCACTGTCTGCTTCTGTATTTTGAACTGTGATTTTATTTATTTATTTATTTATTTTTATTGGTGTGGAGGTATCACCTCAAGGGAATTCCTAGAGGCATTTTCTCCCATTTATGCAGCATTTTCTGCTGAAAGGATAATCTGGTCCCTACTTACTACCAGGCAATCTTGAGTAATTTATGCCTTTATCTTGACTACAGAAAACAGACTACATCATAAAATATTATTTTGAAAAAGCATGGGGAATCACTTACTGAAATTAACAGTAATCTGTCGACTTACTGGTTGAAATTGTGTTCAGTGTATTTGTGCAATTGTTTTCAATGATTTGGACAGGACTGATCACAGGAGTAGGACAAAGATTTGATAGCAAGAAAATAGGGTTAGTTAGAAACTGTGTGGTCCTGCAGCAACCCTAGAGATCACTGAAGTAAGCAGGACTTTTGTTGGACTTGATACTGGTTTCTCAGCTCCAAAAGAGTGGTACTCCAAAGTGTGGATAAAGTTGTAAAATGGTCTTCTCCAGAAGGTGTCATTCATTGGGGTAAAGCAGCTTTTTTGTTTCTGCTCTGGAACTATTTGAATAAACATAGACCGGATACTCCCTCTCCTATTTACTCATGAGTCAGTGTGAGAGATTTTGGCCCTGTGCTATTAATGATCCTAGTTTTAATTACCATGTTTTTGTACAGTGTCTTTAGCTGTAATTCTCATGGAGATTATATTATTCTTTTGTTACTGTCTGTACTACACAGCATTATTTGGGATATTTGAGAATTATATTTTGCCCAAACTTGGAATTTCTTCTGTCATTTTGCAGTACAAGAGTGTTATGTTACCATATTTCTATAGTCTTCTGAAGAACACCATCCCTTGATTCCAGCATCACTTTTGTACATTTAAAAGGCTGATACATTATAGTCTAGATCAGAAAAAAGATAATGAACTCCGGGAACATCAGGGATGAATGGCAAGTACTAGTTAGTTCTCTCCGCAGCTTTTCTCTCTACTCCTTTGTCTTCATAGGAAGGAAGAATTCAACTATTAATATTTTTATTCTCTTTTATTCAGTGGAGACGTAATTCAAAATGTAATAGCTAACTGCAGAGTGCCAGAAAAGTCTAATAAGATAATAAATTACCTTAAAAACTAGACAACTTTCTGGTACTTATTCTTGATTCAGGACAATGTAATTTCACAGCTATGTATTTAAGCCAATGTCCTCTCAGATATTCTCCCACAGTTATTACAGTAGGCGAATCTTGGCCAATTTACTATTTGATGTGACCAGGAGTATCAGAATCTGGTTTCAAAATAATTTCTCTGTTCTGATCTATTAAATGAAATACCAGTAGTTTCAGTTCTTTTTTTTTTTTTAATTAATAATTACGGTGTATTTATACTGTCTTTCAATTCACATAATTCAACAGCAGATGATGAAAAAGATCATAGATAACTTGATTCATTGCCGTGCCAAAGCAGGATTGTTCCTGGTGTCATATTTTCCATTGCTTTGCCCAATACACTTTTAGGTGACTTGAAAGACAGATTGCCAGTGATTTCCTCTTCCTCTCTAGGTAAGGTTCAGGTTCTTACATGAGTTTCAATAACAGGCTCATTCTTTGTTGCAGTAAGCAGTTCGTCAATGTAGAATGACTTTTGCTGAGTTGATCAAGATGAATCTGTGTGTTTTGTATAATAATGAAGCACTCTATAAACCTTTATGACTAGATGGTGAAATTGGAAGAGAAAGCATATGAACCCTTGACTTATAAGGGTCTGAAAAGGTAGAGACCTTGCTTCTTGAACATTAGCCATGTGACTATGCGACTGTCTCTTGCTGTAGGAGAGCAAAACCAGCCAAGTGGGTAAGCATATGCTACAGGTTATTTAAACTAACAGAGCTTATAAAGGGAAAAAATGCACTTTGCTGGAAGACTTCTGCCTCAAGTCAGCAAGGCTTCCTCACTCAAGCTCTCACTGCTTACCCCCTTTATAGCTATAGAGAGTCTTTTCAGGTGGTTTATTAAGTGATTGTCTTTAGGGCTTGGCAGTAAACATGGGACTTTGCATTCCAACCTCCAGTGAAAAATTAAGTGGTGAGTAGGTTGTCAGCCAGGAGAAGTTGTGGATTCAGTCTCTCGTTAGGGAAGTGGCAGTGTTGCAAAACTGTAATTACTAAACTCTTTGTAATCCAGAGAGGCTGATCTCTAGTATGAGTCCTTTCCCTTTTTATAACTCTTAATCTACATGAAAAAATTGGTGGTCCAGCCTGGTCCTATAGTGTCTTCTTAATTCAGTAAAACTTTTCCTTCCACCTCTCTTCTTTTCCACAGTCCACCAAACTCCAGTCCTCAACTAAACCCTTAATTGTATTTAAAAGATTACTTTCATAATGCTTCCTTTACTTTTCCTCAAATTATACTCAATCTCTTCCAGAAATAATTTCCAGTGTGAAAGTGCTTCAAGTAAGCTCCTTGTCCAAGTGGAAAGTTTTTGTACTCTCTTCTCTTATTTAATAGAGCAAAACATATTAAAGAAGTATAAAACTTGAGCCTCTGTAGCTCCTATTGTTACTTAACCCAGCTAGCATAAGTGATTACTGAAGTATGTACAATCCAGCATTTATCCTGCTTGATTAGCAGATCTATCAACTGAATTTTGTTTTTCCTGTCCCTGTGGAACTGAAGCTGCTTGCCCAGCCTTCTCAATTCTGGCCAGGTAATGATTTCTGTAGGATTAAAAAAGAAAAAAAAAAGGGGGGGACGGGATGGGATGCGACACAAATAGTTTATGCTCGGTTTTGAAAAGAGATGTTAGATATTTGTTCCCATTTGTTCTTATTGTTGAGGAATTGTGCTGACAAAAGCACTTCACTCCTGAAATAAGAAGAATGGAAGGGAGAGGGGAAAGCAAAATAAATAGGACTGAGGGATGTACACGTAGCTTGGCAAATTGAGCACGGGGAGGAGGTGGGGTCAGAGTTCCCAACTTCACAGCTGATTGTCTGACTGATTTGCTCGGCTTAACTGATTTGCTCTGTGACGCAAAGTACCTTCGCTCTTCAGTATGCCAATCCGTAAGAAGGTTGTGTTACCTGATTCACAAAAGGGTTCTGCAGATTATTTGTAAAATGCTTGGGGAACTTTGAATAAAAAGAGTTATATGTAGATAGGTACAGATGCAGAAATAAATACAGACATGCACCTCAGCCTAGTGCGGTTACAGAGCACAGCATTACTGCCACCATGGAAGGGACTGGAAGAAACCCGCTGGAAGCTATTAAGTAATTCCTTGAGTCTTTCTAGACATTTACTATATGTTACTTTGGCTTGGTAGCAAACATGGTGTGATACTCAGCTTAACGCATAAGAGTTCTGGAGGGAAGAGGGGGAAGTGTGGGGAGGAAGGGTCATTTGTTGAGGTTTTTTTAATTCCTTTTGTACTCTTACCCTGTCATTAGAGCCAAAATTCATTCTTTCCTTTCTAGAGCCCTAGCTGTTTACTCAGTGTTAAGCCACTGGCATTTTAAAATGAAAGATTTTCAATAGCCAAGGATTACATCCTGAGGGGAAATAAAAGGTTTTTTCAGTCATGCTCTTCCTTGAAGACAGAATATTGGGTAGATGGATGGCTGGTCAGCTTCAGGATGGCACTTTTTAGATTATTATAGCAGCTCTTCTCTGAACACTTGCTTCTCCTACTGCTTATCAATTCCATTTGCAAATCACTCCATTTTTAAACTGTTTAATGACTCTGTCTTGAAAACTATTCAAGTTACGGTGATCTGCCAAAAATAACACCAACCTGCTCTTCCACAGCACTGTAGGATTCATTCCGCTTGCTTTGTATCTTCTGTATATTTTTTCCTTTGGTTTCTTTTTCCTCCCCTTTCCTCAATTTCAGCTGTCCTCGTGACAGTGGTGTTCAGATGGAGTAGAAAGCAAGAAGGGAAATAGTTCCCTTAATGCGTTTTTGCTGCACAATTGAGAGAGAAGCCTATTGGTATGTGTCAACAGGGAGGCAGGCAAGAGGTAACAGATGGCATGAAGGGAGAGCTAAGAAGCCATGAAGATACAAGGGAGCAGTATTTCTCAAAGAAAGATAAGTAATGTTGTCAAAGTAATACACAGGGGAAGGAAGACAGTTGGGGACCTAAGGCAAAGTCGGTCAGAGCTTGAAAGTGGACTAAACACCAGTCTTCTCAGACAGAGCATCTTCTCTGGTGAGTGGCCCATGGTGAGCTGCTGGCTACTGGGGGCAAACCTTTGGCTTCTCCACACTGAGCTAAAAGACCTACAGACCTCTCAAGTACTTTGATTCATGTTTCTTCCTGGATGTTCAGGATGGAGGCACAACCTGTCCTAAGCCATTAGGCCATGTGGTAAGGGAGAAGCTACAGTGCTGCAGTTGGAAGCTGCTTATCTTGCCTAGCCAGTGTGGCTGCATCAGTATTAATAAATTAAACATGGCCAGCATGCCCAGAGTCATTCTTGGGCCCTGAGCAGAGCTAGCTACATGCAGCTCACCCCTATAAAATTAAAGTTTTTTAGCTTCCAGAAGATAGCCACATGTAAACTGCTTGCTTGGGGTAGTATCTGCACGTTGCTGACTCCCAAAATGTGCCTGAGAATTGTCAAAACCAGGCCAGTGACTGTTTGAATGATTTAACAGCATTGATGATTGATTTCCAACACCCATGGTGTTCCTTTGTGATGTGTAACTTGGAAATGTGACCCAGGGTGCAACAGGTTGGCCTTCTCTGAAGGGTATGGAAAAGGTTGGAAAGCTGATGTTAAGATGATCATGTAAGGTCAGACGTAGGCAGTGAGGACACACAGCGAGACACATTGATCTTGACAGTGCCCTGTGGTGTTTTGGGTTGACTTTACCCCACCTTCAGGAGCTAAGAGAATGTTTTGAACAAGTTTTGCTTTTGAACATCTGCAGTTTGTTTGAGCCTGAGGAGCTCAGCTGGCAAAGTGAACAGGGTCAGATTGCAAGTCCTCTTCCACAGAGCTGCTTCAATTTTTCAGACCTCTCTGCACAAGGAAAACAAGATTCTTGGGACTTTATTCTATGAAGACCAGCCATAAAACAATGCTTAAAAGAGGCACTTTTCTGTTGACTGCACAAGGAGTTGCACTTGCCAATGACATTATATGAATGTGATCCTAATGCCTGTTTGCAGCAGCGCTGTAAGCAAACTTATACCATGGTTTATTTCTAACTAATTAAAGTCGTATTTAGGAATGAGTCATTTGTACACCAGAATGACTTATTTATTTATTTTAAATCACAGAGACAGGCATTTCATACTGAGGTTTGCTGCCTCTGTAGTGCAATTTATTATCCCAAAAATGATCTGGGGTTGTTTCTCTCTGAATCCAAGCATCTGTGACATTAATGTTACTGCATTTTATAATTGGTACTTGATAGTTTAAGTGGATAATCAGCTAAGACATAAATGTAGCTTACCAGGAAACAATTGAGAATTTAGGATAATAAGGCTGATTAAACACTGTGTTATGCCAGTCTCATGCTAAGATAATTCTACGGAGTTGAAGTTGTACAAATAATGCTGTAAGGTATACGGTGGTCAGGCAGACCCTCTTCACGTATGCTTGACTGACTGTCTTTGAGTAGACACAGTCTAAATGGTAGTAAGTTCCTGTTAGTGAGAAAGATTAAATGCTCCTCAAGTCTAGGATTCTAGACATTGCTTCCCTGAGATCTTTGCAACTTCTTTAATAAAGTTTGAAAACCAGTTAAAAACATCCCATAGCAGTCATCATTTCAAATGGTTTTCTTCTATTATCTAGGCTTAACATTTTAGATTAAAACATGAAAGGAGAAGCATCTTGTTCAGCATTACATAAACCTGGTGGCTTTTAGCATTCCCTGGGAATGCTTGTTTGCTGCTAAAGCAGGTGTTAATGCTCTGTAGAGGAGGGAACTGCGTGCGTTCTTTTGGTGGATAAGCACAAGACTGAGAGTGCACAATTTGTTCAGGTTCTTAATTCAGGGCCCAAGCAGTGGAGCCACGTGGTCCACTTGAGCTGTTTGGGGGAAAGGTGAACAAATAAAGCTTTAAATTACCTTCAGGACTCCCAGGCACAAGGCTTCATGGGGACTAATTTAGTCTCTGGCACAAAAGATAACAGCCTTATTGCCTGGGTATCACAGGGAGGTGACACAAAGCCTGGTATGGCAGACGTCATTGCTGAGTATAGTTTCTCATGATGTTGTTTGTAGCACAGGAAGGAGAGCACTCACTCTTGTGTCCCCAGAGCTCATTCTGGCCCCGTTGCCCATGCTATGGGAATGGAGAGCAAATGGAAAGAGTCCAGTGATCATAATACTAACTTTTTTTCCTAGAGTGTGCCATGCTTCCCTGACACCAGGAAGTACTTTTACAACGTAGATTGACCTGTCAGTGGCTTGTGTTGTTCCGGGATGTGTGTAACCTGAACCATTTGGATCCATTTGTCAGATTCCTCTGTACTTTTTAGGCTCATGAAATCCCCACACTCTGATGAGCAGTTAATGCTGTCTCCAAAAGTGCTGGCTAATCCCGCGAGTGCCTGTCTCCTTTTGGCACTCTACTGATACTGTTATTTGGCATGCCCTTGACAACTTCAATGTCATAGGAGCAGCAGCTGGAGCTGTATGTTCAGTGGCTGTGTCATGGTTGGTTGGGATGTGTTAGACATATGCTGTGTGTTCAGGGCTATTTAAAGGATTAATTTACATGAGCCGTGCAGCTGAACTGAAGCTAGTGATCCTCAGTCTATGCTCATTACTCCGCCATGCTTAAACACAACAAACTATTAATCTTATTGCATGTTTATTTTTCCTCCTAGAAATTCACTGGGGAATAAAAAGTATACTAGAACAGCCTCCGTGGCTGGTTATAAGGGAAAGAATGAATTAATTAATTTCCTCCAGGGACCGAAATGCAGGCAGAACTTGCCTCTCCTAGGCTCTGTCTGGCAGAAGCCAGCTGGCCAGTCTGTCTGGTTCATAGCTCTGAATGAGGCACAGCACAGGCTTCTCTTACCCAGGGAAGACATCAGAGGGGACTGCGGGTTGAGGCAGGTTTTTCTGGGGTTATTGAGGTAAGGGGGAAAGAACATTACTGTTTAGGAAACAGGCTACCAGTGGAATGAAATAACGTCACCAAATTTCTTCTTTAGCTGTTGTCTATATATGGGGTTATTCCTTTATATCTGTGCAACAGTCTTTCTTTTCCATAACCGTCCATTTTTTTTTTTTCTGTACAATGAGGGTCATTTCACTGTATCTCCTCTTTTGTCCAAGCATAAGAGGTTTCACTTTTTGCTTTCTTTGAACTTGATAATTTGTGGTTGTTAAGATGAGACTTTTTTTTAATACTTCATCTGTAGAAGTATAGCAAGTCCTGAAAACTGATAGTCCAAGATGAACTGGCTCTCATTTGAATTTTTGCTTTGATGCCAAAGTAATTTCTGTGAAGGGATAGCTCTGGTCTCTTTTCAGAATTTTGTCACTGAGAAAATGGCTGAACTGATTTGAGTAGTATCTGGTAAAATTGGCATCATCCTTAACCCATGCAAAAAGACACTTCACATCCTTGGCTTACTTCCTAATAACACCACAATACCATTTCCATCATAGAATCATAGGATCATAGAATTGTTAAGGTTGGAAAAGACCCTTAAGATCATCAGGTCCAACCGTTAACCTATCACCGCCAAGTCCACAACTAAACCATGTCCTCAAGCACCACATCTACCCGTCTTTTAAATACCTCCAGGGATGAAGACTCAACCACTTCCCTGGGCAGCCTGTTCCAGTGCCTGACCACTCTTTCAGTAAAGAAGTTTTTCCTAATATCCAACCTAAACTTTCCCTGGAAAGTTTAGAAGGTTAGAAGATCCAGAAAAGTTTCCTAATAAATACCTAATTGCAACTGTGTCAGTGGATCAGCATGGCTATGAGTCAGGAAGACTGAGATATTGATTTCTGTCCATTTTTGGGCGTACCAACTGTACATCTACCTGACCTCCTATCAAGCTGCTGTTGCTGCCTGGGCTATATGTTAAATTTCTAATAGACAAGTTTTTCCTTCCCCCCCATCTTTTTGTAATGTTTACTTTATTTGTTTATGCATGTATTTATTCATTTATCCTGCATCCAGCAAGATGAATCTGTCTGAAGAGCAACTGAAAGCACACTGTAATTCAGTCATGTCCTCGCACAGCATTTTTCCAAGTGGAAAATCCCACTATGACAGTCATAGCCCAGCTGCACATCTTAAACTCTGTTGCAGCTCTGAATGACTCGGTTGTACAATTTAAATAATGAAGTAGAGCTCAAATGCTTTTATTGCAACCAAACAAATAGACACACATAGAACATGCCCCTGCCACTGTTAACTGACGTAAAACACTAGCAAATGTCATATTTCATGGTGCAGTTAAAAACCCAACAGCCCGATCTCAGCATGGCTGTCACATTTATATTGCAACAGTGTTTTATGATGGACGCAGTTTTTATTGATGACCCTTACTACCCATATAAAATGTGTTTTCTTCTAGCAACTGTATTATCAAACTGACATCCCCCCTCCTTCCCCCTCCTTTCCTTCTCCACATCCAAAGCAACTTTTCACAGTAAATTGACTCAGGCATTTCACCTGTTTAGGTATTTTTAGAAAAACATCACTAGTAGGTTAAAACTATGAGATGAAATTATAACATTTCTTATAGCTCCCCTTACACAAGAGCACATGGCACAGAACTTTATGGGATGGAAATGCCAAATCCAAATGCTTACATAGCAAGAAAAACTAATCCAGCTCACACTAAAGACCATAGAGGCTGTTTTGTGAGATTTGAGAATGATCTCAGCTTTGATAATGAACTGAAGACAAATCACTTGAAAAATCTGGGTCTTTCCCTTGTTCTTTCAGAGGGAATATACTGAGCTTATGGTTAAATAGCCATTTCCAGTATGATCGGCCAAAGACAGTGTTGAAGGAAGGAAGTTTGGTTATGTTCAGAGAAGCCAAACTGGCAACAGATAGGGGTTTCTGGATGATTTTGGTACCTTTTACATCCTAGCTCTAGCAAAGTTGGAAATACTGTGTGAATAGTGTTCCTATGGAAAAAATAGTATTTTATTTGCAGCCTGGCAGGAATGGAGAGATCTATAAGCTGGTTAAAATAAAAACCAAATAAAATTGTTTGGATTGCGTTGCTGCCTGAGGAAAGCTTGCTCTGAATGCTGTACTGTGTATTACTCAGTATTAAAAATGCCCCAATTATTCAAAATGTGTCTTAGTAGATTTTGAGGAAAAATCCTACAAGATTTAATTTGTTTAGGGATGTCAGGTGAAGATGCATTGTGCCTTGGGATGGCAAGTTATTTGCATGTTCTCTGGTAGGAAACCTGATGTTCTTAGGAAAATTAATTGTAAATGCCAGCCACACTCATGGCTGGAGTATGGTCTGAAAACCTACTGAATTTACAGTCAGAATTTAGTCTTAGGTGGGATGAGAGATGGAGCAAGCTAGATAATCTTTCTAGCTAGATGGATGAGCAGTTTCTCTAGGAAAAAAACAACTCAATGATTCTTAACCCCCGCCCCCCCTGCCCCCCCCCCCCCCAAGTAGTTAATGTTTTTCAAGGTCTCTTTCAGGACTTTTACAAGCAAAGCATAAACACTCAGGGATGAATCTTCAGTGCATCTGCTTCGTATCAGCAAGTATGAAGTAGCGTGCCTCTAAATGGATGCCTAGCCCTTACTATACTGTCATTTCCAGCAGACGTGCGGCAATTCTTGTTTCTAGGCATTTTGAACATACTACACTTTGGTATGTAATCCACAGGGCAGGTCTTGTGCAGTTGATCTGGGCACCTACAGTTGTCATTTGCATTTGAAATATCAGTTAGTCCTCTCTGACCAGGGTTATTCAGTGTCCAAAAATTCCAGACAAATATTCAAGCCCTTATTTTCTTCCAGTCTGTACAACTTTTCAAGCAGTTAAAAAAAGGGGGGGGGGGGGGACGGGACACAGACACATAAAGATGAAAACCTGGACACAAAATAGCCCTAATTGAGGTTTTCTGTTGTGATAGGCTGTGATTTCAAAGCAAGGCTGATAATCTTGAGGCTTCTGAGGACCTGGACTGCAAGGAATTGTCCAATCATGTTGGCTGCAGGTTGAGAAACCTATTCTCTATCCCATTGCTTGTTCTCCCCCATGGCCTATGCAGTTCATAAACAGGAAGATGTTCTCCCTTGTCGACTTCAGTGAAAGCTTGGTGTGGGTTCACTTGGAAAGCTAAAGATACAACAGAGATGGAAAGTAGAATGGTAAGTGTTCTCACTTGTTTTGCCTGAGGAAAAGCAAGTTGTTTACCGACCTTTTCTTGCTTTAATGATCTCTGTGTTCCACCTCTTATTCCAGGAAGATGTGCTTATCTGCTGGTACCTATGACTAGTGAGCATTATCCTGGACACTTGGATGACAAAGAATTGTTTATTTACCACCTAAGCAGCTGCAGTGTTGTAGTGCAGCCTTTGAGGATGAGAAGAGCGCATGATGGACACTAATTGGAAGGCTTAGACAACTGAGCAGTACCTGCCTTGAATTATAACCTTGTGGTGTGCTCTGCACAAGATCTTTAAGATCAAGGCAGAAAACCTCACTGAGAGGTAGGGTAGAGTTTCAGACACTGCAAAATAATCTGTTGGCAGTCCTTGAAATGCCTTGTTGAATGGCTGCTGCCAGGGATGAGTGGTAGACATGCCTCAATTGCATCTGCCTGAACAAGAGGAAAAAGTTTTAATATGCTGTTGGGGAAATCTAAGCTGTGAGGTGTTAGTTCTGCATACACTGCAAATGTTTGTGAATTTGAGAGCTATGCCTAAAGACCTGAACAGGTTGATTTTTCATATGTGGAGTTCTGCAGAGACTGCTTCGTAGATTTTCATTTATGTATTTATTTATTTATTAGATAGCCATGAATTTTACAAGCCAGTGTACGCAGGTTGATGGGCAAAAAGAAAACCGAATACTGAAAGTACAGACAGTGAAAACAATTATCTCACCATGAGGCCTAAAAAGGGAACACTTTAGTGGCCAGCAGCTTAGTGACAAAATTTGTCAAATGATTACTTTTCCTCTTTTGAGCTTTTCTGCAGCTGCAAGGGTGTGAGTGGGTTATCAGGGGTAGAAACCAAGCATTAGTTTTAGTGGGACATTCATGCCAGCAATGACTGTCACATGAGGGGAGACGGTGAGGAGGCACCAGGAGGAGCAACAGCCTGATGGAGAATTACCTTGTCATTCTTCTAAGATGGCAGCATCTGAGTTAGGGGAACTAGAAGAAACGCCACTTGTATATCACAAGATGCATTCTTGTTGTAAGAACTAATGCAGTGATATTTGCCATTTTCCTTTGCAGTGCTGCCTGACAGCCAGACTGTTCTCAGGAGCAGTATGTTGGCTTGCAACAGAGAAGGAGTTGCTGGATCTTGGTCACTTTTGGTAGTTTCTCCAGTAGACACCACTTCAGTGACAAGATCTTGTTTTCTGTGTGTGCCCATGAAAACAGTCGTTGCCCCTGCCCTCCTTTTTCTTTGTAGATGTACAGCAGTCTGTGATGAAACATAGACTATTGTCCTGTGCCAAAAATCTGTTCAATGTTTTCATAATGCAGCTAGAGTGATTTTAGGCATGTGTTTCTTTTCTTTAACCTGCTTGCAAGTCATCTTTATGCCTTAAAGAGCGCATTGTTTAGTGTACTGCTTGGCCATCTCTGTGATACCCCTTTTCAAATGTATTGTTGGTTTGTGTCTAAAGGTGGAAACTTTTTAGTCTTGGCCCTTCATAGAGGCGCATTCAGTATAGATACCCACGTGGTAAATAAAGTACAAGGTTAGATGTAAGGGAAAGAGTTGCTTGCTTGGCTTCTTGGTCATTGGGTATAGGAGCCCAAAGAGAGAGAACTGGCATCGAACTGGAGTGTAATGGCTGTGTGACCTTTCAGATGCAGACTGATGGTGCAGGAGACTTCAAAGACAAAGTACCAATCAATACAGGAAGCCTAGTTGTCAGCCCAGGAAAATACCGTGGAGGAAAATCACACGTACCTCATATACTTCTGTACCCACTTTTACTAGCAGTAATGCCTAAGATGTTTTGATAACAGGGCTGATGTTATTTGGATGCAGTGATTTTTACATATACACAGCTAGTGCTGGTTGCCCATGTAGGCGGGCTTTTAGCATGGGGTAGATATTCCCTTACAGGACTGTTTTGGGGATGTATTATATACATCTCTTACCATATAGGGAAAATGGTATTTTTTTGAATAACATATGCATGACAGGTTTTCTAACCCGGGTACCTGTAATGCAGGTCTCACTTTCATGGAAGTTCCAGGATTAGAGGCTCACGTGTTCCTGTTCCAACAAAAAGCCCTTCATTACTCTGTGTGTCTCATCTCAGTATGAAATGTTGACCTAAAGCCTTGCTTGTGTTTCTCCTTGTATATCCTGGCAGCAGAGTAGCTGTTTTTGCTGCTGCACGAGTAACAAAGGCTTTCTATTACCATCTGTCATGTCATACTTATAATTTTCAAGATCTAACCATGGACCTCCCGGTACGATTGACTTCGAATCATGATTGACATTAATAGCTGTTTTTAAAAGTCAAAAACCAGGCTTTATTTCTGACAAGGGGAGCATGTTTGATTGATACTGAACTCATTACAATCATTTACTAGAGTCCAGGAGTCCTGGTGCAGTGACATTTATGACAGCTTTGTTTCAGCATGCATGCTTACAACTGCGTTCTGGCTACAGTGGGCTTGCTCTGATGCTTTGAATGTAATGCCATGTTTTGGGGGTGGAAGAAAGAAAGAAGGGAAGAAGAACCTATAGAGAAAGTAAACACCTTTTCTAGACAGTTGCCCTTTAACAGAGTGGGGGACCATAAATGAAATGTAACTCTTGTGCAGTGACTTTAGCTAATTTTTCATTTGCATAGGTGGATATACCTGCCTTCTTTAAGCTGCAGTATACTGGCAGTGGGATGCACAGGGAGCTGAGATGCTTTCTGCCTGCCAAAAATACCAGAAAATGCTCTGCAATCGTACTAAATCCCTAGCTGTTCCAAAAGGCTCATTACATGCTTGAGAAAAGCAGACTTTTCAATTAGTCTTGCTTTTGTCATTCATGCCTGGTCGCTTTTTATTTAATATACAGTAAGTAGTCACGAGAGATACACCCAAAAAGTTTTGATTCAACTTTGTAGCCAAGCTAGAAATAAAATGCTTTTTCCAAAAAGGAAAAGGGCAAACACAGACTTATATGAATTAAGTTGGCAGAAGTAAATATTACACTAGCTTTAGTTACATTGATTACAAGAATAAGAAGGGACAGCTGTGAATGAAGTCTAAAGGACAACAGCTGTGGCCTGAAAAATCAATATGTTAGAATAAATTGTGTAAAACACTGGCTGTAGTTGAAAAGCATGTTCTGAGAAAATTTTTAGAAGTAGGTATTGCACTTCAGAACTTTGCTCTTCTATTCAGTAGTTTTCCTCCTTCTGTACATTTCTAATAATTTATGAACAAACTACAGGAAATTTTTAAGCTATGTTTTTGGTTTTTTTTTTTGTGGCAAAATTCTCGACTTTTCAGTACTCAAAACAGGACAACTTTAAGGTTAAATGACTACACAATAGCATCAAAGTCTACCACCAAAATTGGCCCTACTATTTATGTGCAATGTTAAGGAGGTTTTTTTTACGACTATGAGCCTGTTTCTGGTCCTTATAATAAAGTTTTTAAAGGGTTCCCTTCCAGCACTCTGCCTCATTTATACAAGGTAGTGAGTTTGAAGGGCTGGACTGACACCAAAGTGAAACAGAGCTCTCATCTCTGCTGTGTGAGACATGGAACAAATAATAATAAATGGTAATGTTACTGGAAAGCGGCAAAATAATTCACTCTCTAAAACTTATTTTGGAGTTTTAGAAAGCAGGCATTCTTTATTGCGGCGCCGGGCAGCACTGGGGATAGTTCCACCATAAGTGCTCTGAAGGCTTGATGGACTTTCAGCAACTATATACCATGAAAACATACATATTCATAGGATTTCCGGGAATTCATCTGCATAAACATGAGATTTCCTGGAACTTATTAACATATGTAAATGTCCGATCCGCATGCGCAGTCATCCTCTGTGGTGGTCCTCAGGTGGTCTTTGGGGGTCTTCAGACGAAGGCTCATAGTCTTCCTCACCGTGTTCGCTGATTGACCTTTGCTTCTGCGCAGACTCAGTTCTTGTGTCCCCTAGCTGTCTAGAGGGGAGCGTTCAGGAGCCCAAAACTTAATTATCCACAAGGACTCTCCCTTGTTATGTAATGGGAGCATTCAAGAGCTTTGTAACGGAAAAGGGGAACACCCAGGAGCCTCAATCCACATTCTCAGGTATCAGTAAAGACTGGATGAGCTCAGAAATTCTGCATAAATAAATAATGGGATAAAAATCAAGTTTGTGTAGAGTCAGAGGCAATCCTGACTTTAAGCCAAGTGTCATAATTTTTTATGAAACACCTTACAAAGATGTAAGTTTATGGAATAGTTTGTGAAAACAGCAAGCTATGAAAGGCATGAGTTCTTATAGGACTATATAGCAACATGATACATTAGTAGAATCGACTGTATCTGATTGTACCCAATGCAACTTCTAAAATAAAGCAAAACTTTAGAGAGGCATTTGTCATTACAGCTCTGTCAAAAGCTGGGACAGAATATACTCATCCTGCAGTCTCTGGGAGCACCACTTGTATCTAGCTGACAAACACTACAGGTTTTCTGGCAAAATTACACTCATGGCTGCAAGAACACAAGCTCACATTTGAATAAGTATGTTGGATCATGGTGCCTACAAGCAGATAGCACAGCCCTCAGGATGTACAGCCAAGCTATTGTTTGTGTATGTAAAAGAGGTTTTTACCTCTGCGTGTAGCCAATACATGAACGCTTTTGTAGGTATTTGTTGGACATGCTTGTAAAAACTTGGACCTTTTGGTTGGTAGCCTCATGGACTGAGACTGTATTTTCATTAAAACTAGATTTGATTTTGCATGAATGTCACTGAAGGAAAATGTAACCTATGTTCAGGCCTATCAAATTTTGTCCTTTTTTCTTCTTCTAGACTGTGCTTTTTTTAAAAAAAAAGGAAAGATAAAAACTAGTGTTTCTTGGCAGGAATTTTAAATTTCTTCTGAAGCAACCTTCCTTTTTTGAGCTGACTTAGCAAAGAGCCCCGACAGCTCCGTAGCATTCACGCTCTGAATGCAAGTTTGAAATGCAAAGGAGGTGTCTGTTTTAATACCACTGGCCAGGAGCAATGAAGGGAGTGTAATTCTCATCTTCAACATAATTCAGTGCTCTTGGTTCTTGGGGAGAGAGTATTGGAAGAAGAGTCCTCAGTTTGGAAATGACTTATGATTTGTCTTTGACTAGTCTTGATTTCAGATCCATGACCAGATGAGATGCCTAACCAGGATGTAATGAGAAGATTATATTTTGGAGGGAAAAAAAAAAAAGTGGAAGTAGCTGGGGCAAAAACTTTTAAGCATTTCCGTACCTAATACAGAATATTTTTTTTCAAGTACATGAGTGAATGTTTTCTGTAAAATTTGTAGTGACAGTTATGTTCTTTTTTATGATTATACATATTAAAAAGCTGAAAAGTGAGATACAGTAAGGCAGATAATTTTGATCAAAGTTGGTTTTCTTTTATTTGGAAAAAAAAACTAAATAAAACATGAGAGACAGTATTATCCTCTGTAGCTGTGAGGCGTATTGAACAAGGCTTATGTAATTATTTCTGCAAGCAAAACAGAGTTCAGTTACCAGTTGAAGGTTTCCTACTCAAGAACATGCCCACGCCAGTATGAGTAGACTCGTGGTAGCAGCACTGTGGTCATGGCGCTGATGGTCTGCAGATCCCTGAGAATCACTGAGCTATTTCTAAATGTTCTATAGCAGAGATCAAAGTAAAGTAAGTTTACTGTCAGGAGGCTTAAATTTGCTTGAGAGGCAGTCTCACCTCCATGAGAAAATACCTAGGGAGGATCTGCAAATGGAGAAAGATTAAAATCACTAGACTGCACAATTATGCATGTATGTTTATAACGAGGAGCTAATCTAACGCCAAATAAAAGCTCTCAAGGTGGGTTATTTTAACAGTTGACTTCATGTATATACTGGAAAAGAAAATGCTTTTCTTCTGGTTTCTTCAGATGAAGAACATTTAAGCATCAGATATTGACTTGTTGGGCAAAAAGACAGATTGCTTATGAGAGCTCTCCTACATGACTGATCTGTTTTGAACTATTTTAGCAAACAGACAGAATGCTTTTATGGTCACCCATCAACTAACAAGACTTTTAAATCAGTTATTTAGATATCAAACACTACCTTGGCATAACTGTTACACAATGGCTTTCTAAGTAGATTGTACTCTAGAGAGAGGAATCAAAGTGTCTGTCTGCTGTTAGCGTGATTTATGCTTCAAGTGTTGTGCATAACTTCAACGATAATATTTGCGTACTCAATTCTATTTACAAATGAAGCTTTTCAGTCATTTTTAGTTACTAAAGCATAAATTTGTGTTCAGATGTTAAATGCTTACTTTTGTCTAGAGATTGAGGTGATCACATGTATAAATCTTTGTAGACTGTTTCCTTAAGTGAATGTTTGGTTCTAAACTGTAAGGCTAGACTAGAAACTATTAATAGGCTAAATTTTTTTTAAGAGATACCAGTATGCTGAATAATCTATTGTTTTACCTTGGTTTCAATGTATTTGAGATACCTGTTGTCATTTTTAGCGCATGCATATTAATGTTCTAGGATGGTTTTTTTAATGGGCTTGTTTTATATTCATGTTTGACTCTGAATGAAGAGGACTTGTGAGCTCTGCCTTTTCTCAATGTCCTTTTAAAGAAACAGGTTATTATAATATTGAGGGAGGCTAGTCCTATAGACTCTGGACCTTGCATATATGAAGAACTCGGAGTACCAGAAGGATTTTTGCAAGTTATCCTATGTCTTCATTCAGCTACCTTCTGCTAGAGAAAGAGCTTGGGATGAGAGAGGGGACTTTGCAATTCCTATAGATCTCTCTGTTAATCATCCATGTGGTTATGTCTTATTTTGCTCACTGAAGATCTTTTTCTAACCCCTGGTCAGCATGGGGAAAGTGTTGTCTGCAACCTCTCTTCCTTTTGCACACATTCTTCTAATGTCACGAGATAGTATCCTTCTGAAGATGTTAGATGGCAGAGGATTCCAAACATAGACTCATAAAATCAAATCTTCCACTTCAAATTGTCACTAGAGACTCTCCACTGGGAGAGAAGTGCTCTAGAAATAGCTGTTCCAGGATGTCATGGTTTAACCCCAGCCTGCAACTAAGCACCACACAGCCACTCGCTCACCCCCCCATCCTCTGGTGGGATGGGGGAGAGAATTGGAAGGGTAAAAGTGAGAAAACTCGTGCGTTGAGATAAGAACAGTTTAATAATTGAAGTAAAGTATAATAGTAGTAATAATAATAATAATAATATACAAAGCCAGTGATGCATGATAAAATTGCTCACCGCCTGCCAACCGATGCCCAGCCTGTCCCTGAGCAGTGATCGCTGCCCCCCCAGCCAACTCCCCCTAGTTTATATACTGAGCATGACGTCATATGGTATGGAATAGCCCTTTGTCCAGTCTGGGTCAGCTGTCCTGGCTGTGCCCCCTCCCAGCTTCTCGCTGGCAGGGCAGGGAAAGCTGAAAAGTCCTTGACTAGTGTAAGCACTACTTAGCAACTACTAAAACATCAGTGTGTTATCAACATTATTCTCATCCTAAATCCAAAATGCAGCACTATACCAGCTACTAGGAAGAAAATTAACTCTATCCCAGCCGAAACCAGGACACAGAAGTACCTTTTACATTTTAATCCCCAACCAGGTACAAAGTCATAGAATCATATAAATCGTGGTTAGAAGGCGTCTCTGGAGATCACCTAGTCTCGCCTCCAGCTGAAAGGGAGCTACTGCCAACAGTAGATCAGGTTGACTCCAGCTTTGCCTTGCTGAGTCTTGCAGACCTCCAAAGGTGGAGATTCTGCAACCTCTCTGAGCAAAGTAGCACTCCAGCATGGTCATTTTGTTCTTGGGCAGGAGGTTCAGCTACTAATCAGTTGGCATTTCATGAGCGCCCAGTTCTAGGCAGAAGGAGGAATGAATCTCCTAAACCGTAAGACCTGCACTGTAAGTCAAAACACTTTCCATAAATAGGCATGCTGAAGGAAGCATAAAGGGGAAATTCCATACTGGTTTCCTTTAATCACTTTAAAACTCAACAGAGGAATTTGAAAATCAATTATACGGACATCACTGCAAGCCAGCATAGCTCTTCTGGAAACAGCAGAATTTCTTCTCCTCATTTTGCTGATCATGTCATGAGAAATCTGAAACAGCAATCTGAACAAACTGGAGCTTAGGCAATGTTTTATCAGCAAAACAGTTATGGATTTGTGGTTAACAGTGTATCGACCATGTATTTTAGCGCAGTTGACAGTTTTATCCTTTAATCTGCTTGTAAACCCTTTTCACTGGCTTGTAAGATAGGCTTTCTCAAAATATGTAAACTGCAGAGGGGATTGCGTGTAGTGTTATACTGAGGTGGGCATCTCTTGTGGATGCCATTCCTTCATATTAGGACTATGGAAACAGTTTGATAAATAATGTAGTTATTGATTTAAATAAAAAGAAAGGGCAAAAACAGAGTGAAGAGTAGGTCAAGCTGGACTGAGCTAGATACCATAGTAGTTGGTTTGAGTATATATTAAAAAGTTGGCATGAACCAACAAAGTCTGCATTGGGGCAAGGAAATGTACTTAACGGTATTCCTTTCCGAAATAATTTCTGATTTCTGCTAGAAATAAGATTAAATACACAGAAATAACAGTGATAGAGGTCCTTCGAGATACACTTTTGTTGTTGTTGTGCATAGAAACTCGACAAGAGTCTTTCAAACTAACTTCCACTGGAAATTTTGTGTGCCTTTTCCAAGCAAATTTGCTGATGTCTTTTAATTTCAAGAACAATCACTTGTTTTAAGTTGCAACTCTTATGATTATGGAACATGCCTGCAAATTTACAATACTTTTTACAACATCACAGCAAGATTTCGTATCTAGTTGTCAGGAATTTTGCCTGCCTGATAGACACGTGCCTGAGGGCAGGTCTTGCTTCATGCACCACTTCCCTGGTGAGCTCTGCAGTAGGTCTGCTTATCCAGAGATGGACTTCTCCTTACTGCAGTTGAGTTTGCAGGTTTCCATGAGCATTAAGCAGTTTGAAATGTGTTCTCACATTTTAGTAGCAGTGAGTTCCTGCCCTTCCAGGGCTGGCTGATAATAAAGTTAGTGTGTAGAAATGGATAGAGGACAAATGAAGTGCTGCTGAAAAGCTACATTGTGACAAGCAATATGGAGGAATAAGACATTTCCAGGGCTTTCATTTGTGCTGCATTATGTGAAATGGATGAGAAACGGTTTCTTTGTTCAGTCTTTGTTTTTGTTATGAGGCAGCTAGGTCACCAAGGTTGGCTTATAGTGAAAACAGGAGGGGAATATCGCTGAATCCTCATTGCTAGCTGAAAGCAGGCATGAGTGAACAGTAGTTCATTCACAACTGAGAAACATGAAATGGCACAGAACACAAGCTTTCTTTTTTATGAAAAAACCTAGGTAGAGGACTTTGTGTTCTCATTATGAATAGGCATTATACTTGATTGTATGTAGAGTCATAGATATTTCAGGTCTTAAAGCTGTATTGGTTTCATTAGCAGTGGCCCTCCCATACAATCCATGCCAACTCTGTAGTACTTGCATCCCTTTATTACATTGAAAAGTAATGACTGAGAAGTCTGTGTTTCTTTCCATCTCTGTTTCCTCCCTCTAATGGGTTAAACTTTTCCTGTCTTTGTAAGAAATGAATCAATACAAATGGCTGAAACTCCTTGAAATGTACATCATGGTTTTTTTTCAGTTAAAGGGGTTTTTTGATGACAACACTTAAGGTCTATTATGTAGTTAAGAATCCTAACCTTCCCCTAAGGTAGGTAAGTAATATTCTCTCCATTTACAGCTAGTTAAACTGCAGCAAAGAGATAAAGTAGCTTGTCAAAAGCAACACAGCATCATTGCCAGAGAGGAGGCTGGGACTCACAAGTTCCTAATGCTCACTGGAGCGTATTTTGAATGACTGGGCTTCTGGATCCTGACATAATAATATGCACATGTGATTTGCATGTAGCCACAGAAGTGAACAAGAATGCTGTTTTCTGTATTTCTTGACTGTTTCCTTATGCTAGTCATACACTGTTCATTTAACCAGCACCATTTGCTAATATTTTTGTTAGCTCATTGTGTATTTTTTCAGGTTTTCTGAGTTCTGTGTCACGGATACACTGAGAATATCATAAATTGCTAACAAAAGGGCAAGAGTCAACTTCAATAAATGCCTTATTGAGGCCTTTTCTCCAGAAAAGGAGATCTCTGCATTGTGTACCAAAGACTAGTTGATTGCTTGGTACAGTAAATCAAACCTGTGATGGAATGGGTAATGAAATTCTTCAAAGAGTTGAAATAGTAATTTGCTTTCCTTGGTAGGGCTCCTCTTAAATATTTTTGTCTACCCCTTTTCAGATTGTCTCCATTGATCGTTATTCAATGCTTTGTTTCCTTTTCTCTTTTACTATTTAAAAGTTACTTTTTTTTCGGCAAACAAGGCAAAATAGTTTGTGCATAAAAAGCGGTGTGGAGTATTACCTCACTGTGTTCAGAAGAATATGGAAACAAATCTAAACAACTAAGTGTACAAAATTTAAAAAGGAAAAATACTGTGCGTATATGTAAGCACATAAATACATGTGCAGATGTAAGTAAAGTCACATACATATTTATGAACATCTACTCATGTACATCAACACTTAATTTTTTCTTGTATCAGAGGGGAAAAAAATGATGTGAGATGAGGTTGACATTGTGTGATAGATCTAGAAAGAAAGGGGTGCTTGTTCTATGTGTTGAATGCTGGCAAAACAAAAGGTCCTCCTAGCTTGGTTTTCTGAACTCTCGGAGCTGGAGCTGCAGAGATTAAGTCCCTACAGCACTCTGACAAGAAAAAGGGGTAGATAGACATCCCACACACTGGCAAACACATCAGAAGACCTTGATCCAGCACTGTTAAAACTGCTTGGAGTTTGAAATAGGGAAAGCATCCAGCTGTTTGTGCGTGCCATAAGGGGAGAAGTTTTGTTCTTGCATTGGCTCATTGGTACCCACTAGCAGCCAGCTATGACTATGTGTGCCATGTGTGCTCGTGGCAGTGATAAGGCAAGGGTTTGCTTTTGTCCGTGCTCCCTTATTGACCTTGCAGATACCTATGTGGCCAATACTGCCAAATCATGGCAAAATGGTTGCTGATGGCAGTGACGTTGCATCTCTGGGGTGGCACCAGCACAGTGTGAGCTCTCAGCCCAAAGAGGAGGTTGGCCACTGGATTGCAAGGCAGATAATTATCTGCAAGGTGTACTCTTCTGATGCCAGAACTGGTCAGAGGTAGAGAGCAGCCCAGTTCCTGATGTGTTGAAACTTCCAAAATAATATATCTGTTGTTAGGAAAGTATTCTTCAGAGAGGCAGGTAAGAGGAAGCTTCTAGGAATTGCTGCAATGCTGTGTAATATCAGAGGTAAACAGGAGGCCCAAAGAATGAAGGAAGAAAATTATGTCACTCAAACAGAAGATTAATTAACTAATAGGCTTGTTAGAAATAATCAGGAATATACCAGAGGATCTGGGAGTGAAAGCTAAGCATCAAAACCATCCCTTCCTACTAGGGATGAGGATGACCTTACTGGATTTGATAGATTTATAACTGAAAATGGCACACTGCCTTTGGAATTTTTGTCTCCCTGGTGATTGCTGTTGGCCATGGGGTGCTTCAGCATTGCGTTTTTCTCATTTAGTTCTATGACAGCTTCATATGGGGAGCTCACTCTTAAAAGCTACAGTTGCTGTTCTTCCTTTTTTTGCATAGAATATTTTAAAACCAAAAAAAGCTCCACCCCGAAAATTTTAGTAGGTTCTGTGGGACAGCAGCTTGAAGTCAGTTCCTGTTTAGGACAAGACAATTGAAAGTAGTGTATTGCCCACAAGGACAGGTGCCTTGAACCCTTGATATAACGCATTATGTCTGGCCAGTGAAGACAGAACAATTAGAGAGACATGATCCTTGATGTAACTTTGCTTCTTGCATTAAAGATTGGGCATGGAGCATTGCTGTTGGTCCACACAACTCATGACTGACACTGGTTGAGCTCTGCTAGCTAGCCAAGTCATGCATGGCGTAGCAGAAGGCAAAGCTTTTTATCTCCCACATGTTCAGGACTGCACACTTTTTCACAGACCCGAGAACAGGATAAATCTCACAGGGGTGTAAGTGAAATTCTTATACCTCTCTCTCCTCTCTGATTACATGGTCAAAGTCACAGCTTAATCATCTCTTAGATGTGTAACGTGAGAGCTATTTAACACTAAAAGTTAAAAAAATCCATACTTCAATGTCACTCTTGTGACATCTGCTACCCATCAGACACTATTCAGTGGATCGTACAGTGAAATTCTGGTCTCATACACAGATACTAAATCACTTTTCACTAAGCCGACCAGTCTCTGGAGTGGGAGATAGGAGAGTTTAAAGCACATGTCATGGTTTCATAAGAGTATCCCTTTGAAGCTGCGAGAGGAAGTCTACAGGCTGGCAGAATGTCGTTTCTCAGTGAAAAATTAACAGGTGGTCATGATCTTCCCAAAAGTACCTTAGGGTTTTTTTTAGCCTGGTACCTGATTTTTGCACCGCCTCTAAAAGATGGCACTTCCAGCCCTTGATATCACACTTGTCTGCTCAGTCCTGACTCTGAGGTAAGACTGCCATCTATTGAATCCCCAACATTATCTCCTGCAAAATTTATCTTTCCATCCCAATGCTGACCAATTCCAGTCCTGCTTTGTTTATGAGACCTGACAAGATTGGAGCCCTCTCTGGCATGCCTACAGGCTAAGTCACCTTGCAAGCAGCCATCAAAGTATCAGAAAGCAGCAGCTGAGCAAGAGCTCTCACCTTGCTGCATTGATTCCTTTTACACTGAAAGAAGCCATTACAGCTGCGTCTTTCCAGAGTTTGGTTGTCAGATGCATTTTTCCAGGGCTTGTCATCTTGAGTAGGATGCAGCTGTCTTCCATCAAAGAGAATTTCAGGCACTTGAGGATAATAGAAAGAAAGAGACAAGAATAACTTTCAGAAAACACCAAATTGGAATGTGATTAAGAAGAAAAAAAAACTTCCATTCAGCTCATTGATTCCTCTCAGTGGTTTCTTTCTGCTTGCATTTATATGCAGGAATACTATCTAGTGTAATAAGATTCATACCCTGCACAGTAGTAGCAGAAATTTTTAAAAGCACTGGCAGTATGCAATTTTCAAATGCCTCCTCCCTAGACACCACTTCACCTTAATAGTTTGATAATGTGGAAATCCCATAAGCGCAACACTTGTCATTTATTCTTTTGCGTTTCAAGATGTGTTTTGTGATTAAGAGCCTGCTCCAAGGCCCATGGAGATCCTCTGTTGAATGTAGTGGACTTTAAGTCAGACTCTCTCATTTAAAGAAGAAACATGACCACAACCCAAGTTCATTTGAACCCATGTGGCTCAATGCTCTTTCCTGGATGCTAATGCAGCAGAGCTATAGCAATTTACGTAAGCAAAGTTGAGGGCCCTTGAACACCATTGCTGAAGCGTTCTTCGTTAGGCTCCAGGGACTTCTCTTACGCAGTCAAGAAGAGCGTGTGCTGGCAGATGGTGAGGCAGCTGGCCAGCTGTAGACACAAAAGGATCACTACTAACCTAGCACCTAGTAAGTTTTCAGGCATTCCCTCTCCATGCACTGAGCAAACCAAAGGTGCCTGCTTAAAAGCCTCATCTCACTTGACATCTTTTGCATATCTGTCTAGAGGACCTCATGTCTCTTGGGCTCCATCACTGTTAGGCTTTCCTTCTTTAGCAGTTTTCCTTGGAATATCTCCTGTGCGTAATAATTTTAAATGGTATCATCTCTTTCAACCAAGATCCTAAATATCATGCACTGCAGGAGGGAGCTAAGCATTGATGCCATCTGAGCTTAAGTTGTGAATCCCCAGAATATTAAGGGCTCTCATTTTATGTTGCCTTTAATGAAAAGGCATGGAGCTCTGCCAACTGAGAAATAAGGTAAATCACAGCCCCAGTTCTCCCTCTTTGCTCTCCCAGGAACTGATGTAAGTTATTGTGAGCACTCAGTCCCAAAGGGTGGTATATTTCCCTTCAGTGATAAAGCAGCAAAGCTGTTCATACTTGCAGATCCTTCCCTTTGGATTTAGAAAGGATAATGCTTTCCTGTTCAGGCACCATAAATGAGATAACCCATCACCATCAGAAAGCAAGGGAAAAAGGAAGGAACAAAGGTTAACGTAAATCTTATGCTAGCTTGGCATTGCCTGGGCACTGGGAATCCACTGGCCCCTGCTCACTTTCTACAGGCAAAGAGCAGAGGCCTCATCTTGTTCTGCACATAGTAGTCAGTTGTGCTACTTACCCTGAAGCTGTATGAGCATTGAACTCCTAATGGAGCCTGAAATGCTCAGCCATTGTAATCTCCAATATAAAAGATGGAAATGTCCTCATCCCTGCTAAGGAGATAAATTGAATGGGCATAGAAATGAGAACAAAAGGTTTTGGAGTGGGTGGAACAAATGATACATTTTGCCACAAAGAATATCAGCACATATTGGGTGAAGATATTGCTCAAAGGGGTATGTTAAAGCACGTGACTGCTCATGTGTGGACACATATGCTTCTGTGTTCTTTCTGTTGGTGTTTTTGTCACCGCTTTTCTCAGTATGCAAAGGCAAACGTGGGCTTTACCCAGCCTTATCCTGCACAGTGGTCCTGTACGAGGCCTTTCAGCACAATAAAAGTACTTGTGCAATAACCTCTGTCTGAACTGCATCTCGTGGGGGTAGGACTGACAGAAAATGGCATCAGAACTGAAACCTGCTTTTCTTCCTTGCAAAATCTCCATTTTCTCTGTTTACCAGTCATTCTTGGGGCTTTTCATTCAGACATCAATAAACTTGTCCCCAAGTGCCAGGCACCCAGAGAATGATGATGGACTAAGAGCTCTTTGTGTGCTGCAAATGGCAACATCTTGTCCATGGCTTGACTTCCAAGTCTAAGGGAAATCTGATTTCCCTGAGCACATTGGGAAAAAACTGGGAAATGTAGTTGGGCATTTACAAAAATAAATTTCCCTGCTCTGTGTGTGAAATATTAGCCAGGAAAAACAACTAACTAGTTAAAGTATGTGTTTTATTCCTCCTGGAGCAAGTATGAATATGGATCATCATTTGTTTATGCTGGACAAAGAATTTACATAACTTTAATAGGGCTTTCTATTAGTTTGTGACAAATAACGAAATGCCAATATATTTATCATTCCAAAACCATTAAAGCTGTCAGCTTTGTAAATGATTGATAAAATGCTCTGATTCAGACTTGCACATTTTATCCCTTACCACAACCACCACTTCATGTATGAGGCACAGCATTCTCACCCATTTCTCATCAGGGATAAGTAATTGGCCAATTAAATCATAGGCCATGGTATCTTGTAGAGTGGAGTTAAATCAGTGATAGTCTAGCTCTGAACAATTTGAATCTTAATGTAGGATAAATTAAGCTCTCTCCTTTGCAGTTGCCTTCATATGGAGTCCTCTGGTTTGAATCATGAAAAAAAATGAATTTGTCAGTCAGGTAGGATTTTAGACCTCTTTACTCTCATGGATGTGTTGCAGGACTGGGCTCCATCTCTACGTTTGTTACTGGAAAGGCATTACCAGCTTGGTTGTTAAAATAATGCCTTCCTTATTTATGGCTGAATCCTGACATCTTGATAGCAGGAAGAGTTTTGTCAGTACGAGGACTGCAGGATTTGATTTTGGAGCTTTCACAGATTACCTTCCTCCAGTAGTTTTGGCTTCTCAGTGGTAATAGTTGAACTAATATTAGTATTCCAGTAGTGTCTAGAGGTTTTGAGCTGTACCAGAGCCCCATTGTATCACAGATGCTGTATAAACCCATAGTGGGGAAAAGTCCCAATCCTGCAGAGACTATAGTATAAACAGGCAAGACGATGCATAGCAAAAAGGAAGCAGTATCTCTCTTTTTCAGATGGGGTATCGCTATTCACATGGGATAACAGAACAGTGACACTGTTTTTAGAAGTATGGAGAAATAAAGCATTTTGCCAAACGTCAAAAAGAAAATCTATGTCAGAGCTGGGAGTGAGCCTAGGTTTCTAGAGTCCCAGTATACTGTTCTGATAAAAAGACAATCCTCCTCCTTTGTGATTTCTGAACAAAATTTAAGCGTACCACTGATAGGCTGGAAGCGAAGTAGCATTCTTCTGGTAGATGAGAAAAAGCATTGTGCTGAGTGGCTAACATGCAAAAAGTAAACAGAGATCATAAAAGTAAATTAGCTTTTCTTTTTCCCCTCTTAATAATTTATAGATATCTTAGCAACACCGCTAAAAATGTAAGAGTTGTTTCTATTTTGACACAGAGTACCACGTCATACTCGGAATATCTCTTTTTAGCACTCAAGTTTAGCCTGGATGCTCGGATAAGTAGGAACAAAACAGGTGAAGTGTGTGTTCGAGTGCTTAGTGTCAAAAGTTATGTATGTGACCCAGGTTTGGTGCCTATGCTCCCAGATCACTTTTCTGCATTCCTCTGCTGGCAGTGGCTGTTCCCAAACTCGGGACTGAATGCTTTCAGGAAAGTCCCTCCCTGAAATATGCAATAAACTCAAATGCTGATTTTTAAATTAAGCCCATGCCCAGATATTTTTCCACACAGAGGCAGGGACTCCAGCAGGGGACTTCAAAAAGCACAGTTAAGCTCATAAGTTCCCTTAAAAAATTAAAATTCCTTTGTGTTTTTCAAGAAGCCTCTCTGCTGACAAAACATGGCTTATCTATTCTTAACCCATCCCCTGGGCACAAGTCAGGCAACACATTTCCAGAAGCAGTGGTAGGACCATGAAAAGTCCTGCCTTGGGTTACATTCTCCACTGACTCTGTGGAGCTGCCACCCAGCTTCCAGTAGCGGAGAATTTGGTCTGATGGCTCTTGGCTGTTGCAGGGGCAGATGAGGAGGGCAGTAATGGTGTTTCTGCTCCACTGGAAAGATTTCCTGATGACAAAAGCAAAATGTCATCTTTGATTGTGGTAGTGCTTTTGCCAGCCCAGCATGGAAAAATGAGTTGTCAAGCAATTCTTTTTGGTGCTCTGTGAACTTTTTGTAGGTGGATCGTGTGCCCGTACATTGAGGAAGGAACAGACTTGGCCTTTCACACCACATCAGAAGTTGATTGCTTTTTTGGAGGGAACGTGCCCAGACACCGTCGGGGATAAATAGTAACCAGCTGGTCAGAGGTATTTAGAACAGAGACACATTTGGAGATTAAGTTTTGACTGTTGCACTGATGGCCTTCAGCCTCCTCACCATAATGGGGCAGACTTGGCAGCACAGAGGAGTAGGAACACCTGTCTGTTGGCTTCTCTGGCTTGAACACCATTATCATTTGAGATGCTGGACATCTGCTGCTAGACGTTGCTCTTGTGAGCACTTGCATACAATTTCAAATATTTGCTTATGATATAAATACAAAATTCAGCTAGGGCAGGGTGTCAGGAAGCAAAAACTGAAGGTGAATACCTTTGCTTCTGGAGTGATCAGTGAGCTTATTTAGAAAAAGCTGCAGAACAGTGGTGAAATGGGTCTCAGCTGTGCTGCATGCTAGGCTTGTGCAGAACCTGAAAACAAGATACAAAAAGCACCTGCATATAATCAGTCTGGGGAGAGCTGACTCTGAGCTTTATCAGGACTTCTGATCAACTGCTGGTGCCTAACAACACCTAGGGAGGCAGTGGGAGTTATGTCACCGGCAAGATATAATGGTGTTATTAATTTAATGCTCTTTAGATTGTTTAATTTGGAAATTCAGATTTAATCAAATGTCAAACTCACTGTCCAAATTCCTAAATTAAACATGAATTGCTTGGGAGATTTTCCAGAACTGCTGTTTGTTGCATCAACCCCACTGTCGCTTTTATTGGTTGTAGAAGCAACCATTTTGCAACAAGCTAATTTGGCCCTTGCTACAGGAGCTGGAATAGCTGCCTTGAGACATTCTGAGCCCATTTTCTGTAAGAACCTGCGATTTTTAATAACATCATCAAAGTCATTTTGATGGAGGCTGAGCAGGAGTGGAATAAAAACCAACAAAAGGAAGGGTAATTCCCATTCCCATTATGGCATTCATTTGGTCTCCATATCTTGCTAGTTGTCTGCTTAATGACTGTCGTCTCCTCCATCTTCCCAAGGGTATTCACATTTGTCTGCTTTTATAAGAAATGAATCATCTAGGTTGGGTATCTTCATTGCATAAAAGCATCTACAAAGATCTCAATGTAAACACAAGGGTTTTGTTTTGCTGGTTAAAATCATGCTATGGGATTCAACTCTGCAAACACTGTGCTACCTAAAATTGCTTTGTAACAGCTTTGTGAAAAAGGGAAAGACCAGATTTAGAATGTAAATCTGTATGGTTATTTGTTAACAGATGAAGCTCTGGAGCAACTTTTTTATTTGATCTGTGCTGGCGTTTTTGGTATAGTGTTGTACATGTCTTAATGCTACATCACTGCAGTCCAGTTCCTTGTTAACAGCAGGGGTTGTGTGGTGCTGAAAAGCTTGTCCCTCTTCTGCATGTGAAGGGCTCACAACTGAAATACAGGGGCATCTGGTTTTTATCCACTTCCCTCCGCTCTGGCACTTTGTAACGGCACTGAAGACGGGCTGTGGGACAGCAGCTATTCTGGATTAGAGTACAAATGCCATGTGCCTCCCCCTGTCCCCTGAAGAGTTGAAGTATTTGGAGCAAGGGCTTTGCATGAGCCTGTTTTCATTGAATAAATGCATATGTTACCAGAACAATTTTCTGGACAATTTTCTGGTTTCTGATCTTTTGTAAAACCAGAACTACTGAAACAGATTTATTTCATACTTTTCTTAAGCTAATTGAAAACATAATTTAGTTCTTAATGAAGAATATAAAAATGAAATGGTCATTAAGTTCAGTCTCTTAAAATAGCAAATGACATCGTGCTAAGTCCAGAAGGGCTTACAGAAACACACTCTGCTGCTCCTCCCTTCCCAGGATCACAAATGATGTAAAACCCCTTGCTCCATAAATAGACTTAAGAAATACCACTAGCACTTAGATTTTTATTGCGTTTTTGCCTAGCTATTCCCCCTTTTTTAGCTTCTTTATTAGATAGTATTCAACAGATTATCTTTCAACTTTTCTTAATAAAACCAGCCGGGTATAGTTCACTTATTCTGTTCTTGGAGTTACTGGAAGAAAGGCAGTTACAATTGGGTTGTGTTAGTGCAGGATGGATTTTTAATATGTTCCTAAATTTTGTCCTGTCCCATGTACTCTTTACACTGGGAACACCAAGACTCTCTTCTCCCGCATCTCTTCAGAGACCGTCGGTGGTAACAAAAAACATGTGTTCTGGTCTGTGTAAAAAGAGGTTAATCTTCAACACTCCAGAGAGGTACTTGGGATGCTTTGTTGTAGCAGTCGTAGCATTTGGGTATGGATGGGACTCTTGGCCTTGTCAGATCTATCACAGCAGGGTGTGACTGAAAATTTTTCAGTCTAGGCCAGTAAAAGCATGTGTTTGTGTGCAAGATGTGACTTCTCTGGGTTCAGCTGAGCTGTCGAACAGTTTCAGAAGCCAGCAGACGGCTGCTGTTTACCTTCGCCTCACTTGCTTTGTCATTTTTGACCTGTTACGGTAATTTTCTTTCAGCCTTGTTTCCACCCAAATGCGACTCAGGCTGGTCACTGGCACCTGCAGTAGGTGGAGCGGGAAGGAAGGGAGAGGAAAAAGAGCTGGCAGTGTGGTCAAAAACAGATGGTATAGGACTATATCTGGGGGATGATATCTTGCTTCTGAGAATATTTTATACCCTTGCTATTCTGTTTTTATGAGTTAAGAGTCTGCAGTTAATACTACTTAGTTGCTAATGTGTAACAGCTAAAATGTGTTCCTCCTAGTGCTGTAGAAAGCTGTGTCCCAACAAAAGTGTGAAGCTATGTTTCAGAAACACAAAGTGACATACTGAGTCCTGAGCAAGTCTTTTCTTTTTTCCTGAAGGGTAATGAAATCTGAAAAACAGAGAAAGCTGGTTTGGTTTAATATTTCTTGCTTTAATGCAAGTCTGGTAAAGGGCAGTATGGGTGTGCTGTGAAGTGGACGTACAGAATGGGTAATTTAATTTTGTTGCTGTTGTAATCTGCTGGGCATTTTTCCAAAACAAGAGTAGGGAGTAACTGGCATATTTCATTACAACTGCCCAGATGACTAGGAGGAGATTAAGCCTTTAATTACAAGATGGAGCATCCTGAGCCAGCGTTACAGCTTGTGGCTGAAGCCACAGCCAATCCTAGAAAAACCTAGAGGGTCTCAAATAGATCACCTGTATGTACATGGTAAAGACTTTGTCTTGCCTACTTAAATATTCATTTTATTGAAATGATACATATATATGTTTTAAGAGGATTAATATTTTCCATGAACTGGAATAATTCCCATGAGTCTGGTCTCCTAACCACATGGCATTGAAGCAAACTGACAGCCAGTTCTTTTCCTCTATGTTTGCATATCAGCAACATAATTTTTAATAGGTGCTACCCTGTGTGGATAGGACCTTTAATCACCATAGTTAAACCTCTTGTCTCCTTTTTGACTTTTCCCTTCAAATTTGCAAGGCTGGTTGCCATCAGCAGTTGTGAATGATTAACATTCTTGATGATTTTGCTTGCCATCAGACTGTCAAGCTAGGAAATGACATGCAATACTCACGTAAAAGTGGCAGAGGAAAGATTTTTTTGTACTTTTTTCCTTGTTGTAAAATGGGTAAGAAGCTGAATGGAGTGAACATCACGAGTACCACGAAGGGTTGTCTTTCGAGAGTATTTCATTAAGCCAACCTGTATGAATGAGTGGATTTCTGTTTTACTCAGAACATAGGGAATAATGATCTTTCATTTTAATATTTTGGTTTTTAGGGAGCTCCTTCAACTCCATTTGGCTCTGATGGGAGTTGAGAGGGCTCAACTTATTAGAGGAAGAGAGCCTTAAAATTATTCCTTTATGCACAAGACTTACACAATTAAATTCGCAATCTGTCTGTAGATGGTGTCTTATTCGGTAAAATATGCTGGAATAGTAGCCAGAGCAGAGTGATAAAATTTATTCTACTAATTCATATACATATGTTGAAGATTGGCATGGAAAGCTGTATTTTGCCAGTGTCAGATGGTCTGCCAGTGAAATGAATGAGATAAGCATTCACTGGCATAATGCTTGGATATTGCAGACAGTACCTGGCTGTGAAGAACAGCCATTCTGTCTCAGCTCTGTAAACTTGTAAGGTGTGGGTAATTTTGTTATTCAGATACCTTAAGACCTGGATTGTGATCATTGATGCTGAATGATCAGTTAGCTCTTATCTCCATCTAGGAAGTCTCAAAGCAGCTTGTCATCTTGGTAGAGCAGTGCTACTGGGTCCTGGGTTAGAATTAGCATAGCCTAATGGTCTGGGTATAAAGCAGTCATTTGGCTCCAGTAAACCCTTCTGGTAGTGGGACATTGTTGGGAAATTTCTTGCTGTCTGTATTTGGGAATCCTAGAGGACGGATGGCAAAACAGGGGCTGTGAAAATTGGATGTAAGGGTGCTTAAAGGCACCAGAACAATGTGAATAGCTTTATTGGCTTGGAAAACCTGACCTTGTCTCCCGCAGTAGGTTATGGGCTTGTATGTTTGGAAAGGGGGGAGTTAACTACAGTTTAACCGGAGAGTCAATTTTCACATAACAAGTCTGGCCCATTTGCAAATGACTATGTTTTTCTGAGAGATGAGGAGAACGTATGAAATAACACTCAGTATTCAGAGTGGCCAAGAAACAATGGAAGTGTCCTTCAAGAGCTCGCGTTATAGATTATAATCAGCTGCAATGGCATTAAAGAAAATGTTCTTTTTTCCCTATCTTCATATTCTTCCAATCAATGCTGAAAGATTTAAAAAATCACAGTTTTAGGTGGTTTTATGTGCACAGTATTTAATTTGTGGCACAAATCAATGCAAGTCAGGAAGAAGGGCACAGAAATGTTGAGTTGCTTTGCTGATATACTGTTCAGTGGTCTGGTATGTTTTTTCATCCTTGCCACACATGTAGGCATCAATATGACTCTGTGTGAGTATAAAAGGATCCATTTTTGTGCAGGGTAAAGATTGTGGTTCTGGTGGTATGAAAGTCGGTGTCAGCATTCTTTAAACCTGCCAGTATGAATAAGTTTGAAGGATTTCCCCGTGGTTTTACCAGAGCAATGTGGGGTTGCAGTGAACTTCTCTACTGCATCAGGAAAGTCAACGTGTTTGATGTCCTTGGTAAACCACATAAAAAAAACATCAGGGGGAAAATTAGTTCCCTTATTAGTGAAACTTAGCTTGTGCAAGCTATAATTCATGCAGGGTGTAGGCATCCAGGTCCTCTTGTGCAGTTTAGCAGCACCTTGACTTTAGTAAAGCTCTGATCCTGTAAGCAGTTTGGTACTCCCACACTAGCAGCAGTGTGCATTAAAAGTAGCAATTGAAAATAGCCTTTGAATATGATTTTTTTTCTTTTAAAAATATGGACTGTCTACGTTTTCCTTACATGTGTCTGCCTCTGGTTGGCATGAGGTGGCCTCTTCCTAAGGGAGGGCTCTAAGAAGGGAGCGATAGTGCAGGTTTTTTTAGTCATTGCAGTGTGTTTGGGAGAGCAAGAACTAAGTGCAGATACATCAGCTGTAGTTGAATGACTGAAAGGTTGGTGACCATCAGGAAAAACTAAAAATGCATATGAATCCTACTTTCATGGGGTTATTTTAAAAAAACAATGTCCCCTGAGTGCCTGGTTTTAGATGTTGCTACTCAGAAATCCTGTAGACAACACAACATTTTATGGAGCAGCCTTTTCCATGGGAAAAGTGCAATACAGCACAAGCAAGCAACAGCCTAGTGAGTTGATCCCCTTCAGCATCTCAGTTCAGGCAATCCTGCTGCTATATTGGTGGGATATTTCTGCCACTGAATTGTCACTTAATGAGAGAAGGGAGTATTTTCAAAAGTGAAAATATCCCTTCTAGCTTCTTTGGAAAGAGTTTTGTCTTCCTGAGAGCTTTTAAGTTGCCATTGGGGAAGTTGGTAAACTAACAAGCATTTCGATATGTAGAGGTCAAGGATAACTATTACAGAGAGTGGCTGGCAGAGAAAATCCAGGCCTTTTAGCAGTTGATTCATGCTACAGCAAGTTATGATCAGGCAGTTAAATAGCCGAGTTATTTGCATCATCCATGTGGCACTGCTGTGCTATTAACTTCCTCCTAGCGTCCTCCGCAAAAATGTTTTTGAGAGTTTATATTTAATTGCATATCTATCCTGAGGCCCAGTCATCTTGTCCTTGTCTTAGTGGCTTAGCAAGGATACCAAAAGCTGCAGGCTAGGGCATATTGCTTTAGCATAAGAAATCCAAAGACTTTGTTAAAGTACCTCTTTCCATTACTTGTTCTTATGTATTCTGCTTTGTATCCTTTGAACATGACAGGAATTTATTTTTTTTTTCCAAATAGTAGTGTATGTTGTGAGCACTGTATATGTCCCTTGGCTATGGCTAAAAAATAAAGGAGAGAACAGTTGCAGGTATTCCTTAGCCAGCAGCAGCAATCACTGCATGCTGCGTCGCCTGCTCGGCAGGCTCTACAGCTCCCTGCTCAGTACCTAGTACAATCACCTTAGTTTATTTATGGTTATGGGGTTACATAAGGAGTAAATTTCAGGAAAATTTCCATTTTCATGGTACACTTGGAAGCATCAGTCATTACACAAACTCAGCCACCTTACCTCTGTTGATGCAGAAGCTGAAATACCACCCATTCCAACCCTGCTATAAACCTCTTTCTTGGCTGTGCTTCTGTTGTCACCTCACATCTGGGTGGTTAGTGATCAGTCCCACTGAAAAAGAAAGCCAGCCAGCAAGAGCGTACATCTGCACTCGTGTGTTAGTTTGGTTTAGAAATGCACTTTTGAAGTGAACCCTTCCAGCTGTCTGCACCTCTTATGCTTTGGTTCACAGCAGTCCTGGTGCTTAGGAACTGGGTTCCTTTTGGACGAAATTAAACCAGAAGATGCACCTTATATATCCAACTGCTAGTTCTTATTCAATCCATGGGAAACTCAAGTAAAGTTAGTCCCAAGTAAGCCACCCTGAAACATATAGGGCATGGTTGCTGGACCCTTAGCACCACTGTTTGTCATACAAAACTATACCTATTGGGCCACACTACTTGCTCAATAGATGTAAGGCAGGACTACCAAGCTCTGTAGAGCAACTCACTCCTTGGAGTTCAGCTCAGGCCTTTGTGCATCTCTACTCCTGCATGGAGAACTCCATATTCAAAACCTACCTTGATGGAGATGGTGGTGGTTGTTTCAGCAGCCCTTAAGTGCTCACACCTGGGGAGGGTGAGATCACCTCAGACACCAGCAGCTGGGCAACTGGTGGCCAGGGAGGAATGCCTCCTTTGTCCTACAGTAACCGTAGTCCTTTGGAGTTGGGTGATCCATATGAACTCCATAATTCATTTTCCTTCCTCACTGTTGCGAAGAAATGCCACCACCAGGACTCTGGATCTATTAAGGAGTAGAAGACCAGTTAAGTCTGCTTCATTTCACATGCTGTTAACTAAAAAGTGCTGAAGACGGTGCGTGATACAAATGCTTACTGAGTAGCAGGTTATTACTGCTACTATCTGAATGAAACAGAAGAAATTATTCTAGTTATATAGTCAATAAATGATCGACAACAAACACATTGTGTGGAGGCTGTGAAAGTTCAGAAGATGCCCCCCAGCAGCTGAACAAAATATTGGATTTGCAGCTCATTCCCACCATGTGGGCTGGGTAGTAAGCAGTGTATTTCATCCTTGCCAGGAATGACTGTGTGGGCTTCTTTTCTTTCATGCTGTACCAGAAAACTGTCTCTGTGGTAGCCGCACAATACCAGCATTTTCAGTATTATATTACCATAACTGAAAGTACTACTGAATTGCTAGAAAACTGCCAAATTAAATGTTCCAAATAACCACGGTGCCACTTGTCTGACAGATAATGTTTGATTTTCTGAAGAATCATACATCAGGCAGAATTAGGCGAGAGGAAATACACTTCATGGTTATTAATTCTTTAATACTTGAAACTACTTAGCAATGAACGTGTAGATCAAAGCTTTGCTCGAGAAGATTGAGCTTTGGAGACAGGAGATATCGGGAGCAGTCTGGAGCAATATAACAGGATCCTGTAGGATAAAAACCCACTGATTACATTTCCATTAGTTTTAAAATCTCCTTTGTGTTCAGTTTAGACATCTTCATGGCTCTTGTATTGCAGGTTAAATGTAACCTGTTAAGCGCTTGCTCTGTTTTCCCAAATTGACAGGCACTAGCTTTCCGTTTTTAATAAATATACTTGCAGTTTTGGTAGCCATCATTTAAGGAGAAAGCAAAGATATTTGTTGATTTCTGATTGTTACCTTAGATTATGAAAGAAAGAGATGGGTTGCAATAATCCTTTTTTCATTGAAACCATACCCAAAAGAGGTATTTCAGACAGGTCACGTTTTCATGATCTCAACTGCTATAACTCATAAAATGGAAAAAGGAGGGATAATCTTGTGTTCGTTGTTGTGATGTGAATTTAATGGTCTGGTTGATATTTAAAGTTCAAACCTACCATAAGTAGATTTGCTATTGATTTCATTGGAAAGAGAAATAGTATTTTATACCCCAAAATTATGTAAAGCCAAAATCTGACCCTCCTGAAGTCAATGACGATTATACCACAGACTTTGAAAGGGATGAAATTGGCCTCAGGCTCCTCTAGATATGCATGTAAGCTTTGCAAAATAAATTGGAGCACTACTTCAGTTCAATGACATGAGAAAGAAAATAAAACATTAAGGGTCATTTTCCTCTCTCAGTGGCTTTTTAGCATTTAATGTACTCAGCAATTTGAGAGTATCAAATCTTCCGAGATGGTGTGCTAGTGTATATTACAATTTGGTGTTATTGAAAAGGATCAATTAAGCAAAATACTGATTCTTTCATTGCAAACCCATCATATTTCATTAGAAATAAAAGCGTTCTTCTTTGTGTAATTTTTAGTTATTGAAGAGCCTGAATTTCATCTCATGAAGCCGTAACTCAGCTGACGCAAATTAAAGTCCCTACAAATCCTATGTTAGTGAGAACAGAAACTGATCCAATGCATTCTTTATATTTCCTTGATGTATAATGTGTGTTTCTTTCCATAATTAGCACAAGTATAAAAAATAGCACAGATTAAGACAGTAAACACTCCTGTTTACAGAGCTTTGACTTTGAGTCATTGGGAGGGGAATGCTGAGCACTGACTCAGTTAAATACACAAGCCAAGGAGTAAATCGTCAGAACAGAAAAGTAGGTTTTAGGCGATGTTAATGCTACTTATGTTAATAACCCTCCATGTGATACAAGAAAGTATATAAATGGTTATTTTACCATTGCTATTTTTGCCTTTTGGTACTACCTGGCAAAGCCTCAATTAAGGAAAAGGTCACCAAAAGGTTAAATTCTTAGTGGTTTTTTTTTTTCTTTTTAAATAAAACCCAGGGTTTTAGCTTCCTTCTCTTCTCCCCCTCCCCCCTTTTTATCTCCTTCCATTGTTGCTAGTACCACTTACAAACACTTTGGGGTCTGCTTGATTTGTCTTTAATGGGTATAAGCAATATTGGGGCGGATTTCCAGCATGTATAAAAATCAATGTGGCTCCATTAACTTCAGTAGACATACATTGATTTTGACCAAACAAAGACCTGGTATTTTATTTTTATAGTGTCTTTTCTTCCAAAGAGGTGCCTGAACCTTTTTTTTCCCAGGTCTTACAAAAATGCATTTAACATTGCTAGATATCAAATGGCAGTTTCAAAACAGTGGGAGTAAATAACAATTAACAGAAAGTATAATATGCCATAACAGGAACGTAACTCTATCTTCTACGGCTAATTAGCAGTTGAAAGTCAGATTTTTACATTTAATTTGGGTGTGAATAGAGCAAGTCTTTGTAATTGAAGGTTGTCAAAAGAGAAGCTTTTTAACAGCTAGCTTTTAATTTATAAGGTGAGTCATTTGTTAACTGGTTCATGGCTGTTACAATTTAGGGTGCACCTGAGTCTGTGGGCATCCGGCGCACTGCTCCGTGTTTTAGCTGCGTACCTCTCCCCTGGAGGCACCATCACGCTGGAGGCTGTTGTCTCAGCAATGAAGGGCTGCGAGGTATATAGAATATATGGCAGCGTATAGCAATTTGGATGCTCGACTTCCATCACAGCCCACTGAACATGCCTTGAGGCATGTTGTGAAGCACCTTGGGGGGAAGGCTGAATGATTTTTACCTACCCAGAATGCGAACCAGTGGTGCATTAATCCACGCACTGCATTGGTTCATTGGTACTGAAGTACAGAACTCTTTTATGAAGAGGCAAATGTGTAAAATTAAAAATGAAGGGGTTTATACGTGGTAGGCTAGATTGCACCTTGAAGGCATAGTGTGTGTCAGAGCAGAAACAGAGCCTTCTGGCTGGTGGTAGCAAGTGTGTTGAACTTTTCACAGGTGTGATCTGCGCTCCTCTCTGCTTTCCCCTCACTTCTGTTGGGCTGAAGGTGAGAAGGAACGATTGATCCCATACCTTTAAAAATCAAGTAGAAAGAGGTCTAAATCTGTTAATTTCTCTGCCCTGTTTCGACTGTGAATTCAACGTACTGAGAAAAACCTCAGATGGTGCTATTAGCTAGAACTGATGAAGTGGTACTCAGTGGTGTCCTGGCTATGTTCTCTTGAATTTTAGACATGTTTACTCAGTTCTTGTTCATACTGCTTTGATAGTATAGTGTTACAGTTTGCATCCATTTAGTTGATGGCAAAGCAGTTGCCACTGATGATGATGTCTTTGCATCTGAAGTTTTGCGCAGTCGGTACTTCTGTTGGCACAGAGCTTTGGGATTTGACCTCTTAGATATGAACTAGAGCAAGCCTGGACATTCAAAATGCAAGCAGCTTTGTCAGAAAATACTTTTACATCGAAAGGAAAGCATTGCTTTACTAAAATGTTGCCATTTCATCTAACCTCTGTTTCTCAAGTCCAAGATAGAGTTTCTGGTCATAAGAAGAATAATGTCCCTCTCCAGGATATGTAATACCCTCTTGATTTAGACACTTATGTGAGAAGTTGGAGCTATAGATTCAAGTCCCTGGTTGAATCAGACAAAACAACGATTTGAGCTCTTTTTTTTTTTTTTTCCTAGATCCTAGGTGAGGTTTTGTTTAGGGGCTTGGGGTTGGTTTTTTTTTTCAAGAAACTTTTAAATGTAAATTCCTTACCCCAATATGGAACAGAAAAATATTCAAAATGTTGACAATCTGCTTAGCAGAAAAAAAATGGTGCCCTTAATACTGCATTGCAAGGAGTTCTTTCTTTGTTTAACTGTGTCCTTTGTAAGGAAGACATGATGGGTTAGTTCAGACCTGTAGAACACTGTCTGCAATATGTGCTGGTCTGGAACCCCATCTCTCTGGCAAGGCTTGGAAAGCAAGGAGGAAAGTCTCCAAATGCTCCCTGCTGCGACAAGGGAGCTTCTGCGTTAGTATACCAATTTTATGGAGCTGGTACGTCCACACTGCTGCAAAGATGGAGAAATGTGGGAACACGATGTAAGCTGCTCTCTGCAATGTCTCCACTCATGGGGAGAGGAGTTTGCAGTTTGGGGGAGATGGTGGTTCTCATGTTGTCTGGAGGACAAGGACATGGATGGGTTGTTCCTGGCCATTGTGGAACACTTGGGTGGGAGGGGAAGGCACTTTGGGCTTCAGCAGGACTCTTGCTACCTTCTGCTAGAGACAGAAGAAAGCCTTTTTTTTTTTTCTCCTCCTCCATCTTTCTCTCCATCTCCCATGTAACAGTTGTGAAAAATCTTCCCCTATAAATACTCTTTAAATATACATATGTATATTTAGGTACACACACATGTGCGCGCGCGCACGTGAGTGTATGCGGGTATTTCTTGGATTGTCCCAGGGACGTGCAGGTGGTCAGCAGGTGGAGAGCACTAGCACATAGCAAATGACCCGATTAGTTTTCCCCTGTTAGTCCAAACAATGCCAGCCCTGCTAGTTATTTCTGGAATGTGTTACAGCAGAGCCATGTTCAGCAGACTAGCTTTGTTGCTAAGGAATAGTGGCAACCACAAAAAAAAGCTGATTTCTAAGCTTTTCAGAAACAATGTCTGGAGGGATTTCCCTCTGGACTTAGAGTACATTAATCTTTCCATCTCTTATCAGAATTGCAGTGTATTCATGTTCAGGTATCACGGCTTGGCTGGGGGAACATTTGTAAACACAGACAAATGTGTCTTCTCTAAGCGTTAGGGGTCTTTTCATTTCAGGAAAGCAATTTGACCACTTCAGATAATTCTTTACATCTTGTGAATTCAGCAGTCAGGAATGGCTCTGGCTTGGCAACCACAGGTACATGGAGCTTCTGTTTTGCCAAACAGCTTTTACTTAGGAAAGGGGAGAGATGTCTTTTCTAATGTGTTGTGAGCAGATCAGCATCTGGTCAACAAAGAAGGAAACCTAAGTAATACAGAAGAAGGGTAGAGTTGTTCACATCTGCATCTCCATCCATATGAGCAGAGAGACTCTGCAGCAACCTTTTAAAACTTGGCAGAGTTAATTCCAGTGGTGGTTGTACAGGGAGGACATGAGTTTGCTGTTGTTGCTGGTGAATTGCAATATCCCTTTAGTTCCAGAAACAAGCGGGCTTTGGTGCCTAAAGCCCTCTTGCTGTAGCTGCTGTAGGTGGTCTGTGATGGCCATTCTACGTGAGCCTGTTAATTGTAGTTTTCTTAGCTGCTTTTGAGTAAATCAGCTGAGTTGGACCTTGCAACAGCTTTCTTGAAAGAACAAGAAGTAAATAAACATACAAATAAAGAATAAAATTGTGAGGGAGGAAAATAAATCTGCGTGTGTATCCAGTCAGTTGCAACATCTTCTCTAAACCAGTAATTGGCTTAAAGCATCTCCAAGAGCCAGGTACAACTTACGCCCACAATAGAAGAGTGACAGGTACTGTGAACTGCAATTATCAGTATCCTTTTCTGTGTGTGCTCATGGGGAATGGTCAGAAAGCTGGATAACTCTGATATTAATACCTAGGGACATTAATATGAATTACTACTCAACATCAGCTCACCATTTTGCCTTCAGAGATGTGCTACAAAATTCATCTGATTTCAATAAAGTATGAAATCATAAAAACGTTGGTCAAGAAACTGTTTCCTTCTTCAAGTGATAAATTTCCTGTAGCTAAAGCAACATTTTTTTTGTACCACACAAAATTATAAAATATACCAGAATATAGATCATGTGATTTTTATTTTTCTTGAGTATTACTGTCAGAGTAAATCCATAAAGATGATTAAAAACTGACTTCTTCTCTCGACCCTTTAATTTGTAAGGAAACAAATGTGCCAGTCTCAGCAAACAGATGTCCACATCATAACAATCATGATCACAGTTGGCTTGAAACATCGTCTGTCTCATAAATGCATCTAAGGACTGAAGAGATGTGGAGTTTTACCTCGCTTGGTCTGTTTAGGTCAGACCTGAAAGAATAGCAAAGGAGAGTAGAGAGACCTGCTTTGTTACTTGCACATTATATTGTATGGGTTTTGAAATCCCATGCTTTCTGTGGATGTCCTTTAGGAATATCACATTATTAAAACAGGCGTATAAACAAAAAGTTGTAGACAGTATTGCTGTGCAATGGTTACTTTTACTGACACCGTGCTCAGCCTGGGAGGGGGCTGCATTAAGGATTTAGTGCAAAGGAAGTGTGAGAAATAATTCAGTTTTATCCCCAGCCCTGACACAAACATTGGATCACTTTGAAGGAGTGAACTTATCAGAACAGGAGTTTGATCTGAGTGCTTTTGGGGTTTGCTTTTGCATTTTTTGGGAGATTTGTGCACTTTCACTGACTCCTGTAAGCGTGTAAGTTGGACTCATTAGATATGCCTGGGATTTAGCTGTATCTTTTTAAGATTCAAAGACTGCATGAAAGTGCAATTTCCTGAATCCTGGCTTTGCATCCTTTCTCTGGATAACAACAACTCTGAGATCCAAGAGTAAATTTACAGACAAAATAAGGTGTTTAGACCAATACTTTAGTGAGGAACAACTTAAAATTTACTGTGGGTGGTATAACTTATCAGCCACCAGCATATGCAAGACATAAGAGCAGGATGCTTTGGGGGTGTTTTTGTTCCTGAATGGGTTGCAGATTTACTAAAGACGGAGATGTCTGCCAGTCACTGTTGGTAAGTAGTATCTCACCATAGGACGAGCGTGGAGATTGCATTGCTCAAACACTGAAATCCCACTTCACGGATTACAGTGCATATGCAAAGAAAAAAGAGATTATATCTCAAAGTGCTTTTCATGATCTCAAGTTGAATTTTTTGGGAGAGGAGTGGGTGATTTTAGACTACTACCGTGTAGGGTAGGGTCCTGTAATTCCAAACTGCCACAAACCGTTGCCTCTAGTTTTTGTCAGAGTTGATGGTGCCGCACGTGAAGTCTACTGGGCCATTGGAATGGGGATGGATCTTTCCTCACAGTCCTAAAAACAGTCCCATAACATTAAACCAGAAAGGCAAGTTTGACCTGTGTGGAGAATCTTGTGATATGCAAGGCTGTGGTGTGCTGTACACGGTACACGGGTCTTTTGGTTCTTGTGCCGTGACATGCCATGTGTGTAGGATGGTGGGGGTAGGGAGAAGTGTCAGGAAAATGTTTGTCTTTCAAGAGGGCTGCATCTTGCCTACTTATACGGAAATGATAATGCTGAATTTTTTACATCGTTAATTTCTATGGCAACGAAAATAATCTCATAAATATAGGATTATTGCCTCAGGATCAAAGAGGGGGAGAACCTGGGCTGTGAAAGAGAAAGTTCTTTATTTAAATATCTTAGCAGCAAAAGGAGTAGCAAAACAGCTCTTGAGATCTGAGCATATTTTCCTTTTACTTCTCGATCACCTGCAAAACCAAGCCTTAAATATTAAGCAAATAAAAACAAAAATGTCCAGCTTTCTTACTGTATTACCTTGTCAGCATTGTTCATTACTTCTGAGTGCTCAGCAGGTGATGACATAATTGCAGTTGAGGCAATAAAGTATATTTAAAAGAAAACCCCTTTGTCTTTTAGCAGTGCCCTGGCATCAAAGGGCTGGAGGGTCAGAGCCCAAAAGAGAAAGCGTTACTCTCTGTGTTGTGAGAGAGACTGACTCATCCCAGACTGCTCTTAATGGGGACTCCAGTGGAAATATTTCTTCTCAGCAGGCTGGTTTTGGAGGGCAGCAAAACCATGTGGGCTTGCTGAAGAATTCTAGATGGAGTCCACTGCAGTTTTCCCTAAGAGAAGATTGCTTCAAGCATCTCTATGTCCTCTGCTTCTTTTCATCACATGTCATTTTGAAGCTGTTTGTCTCCTGCATACCTATTTATATATCATAAAGTTACGGAGGAAATGTAGGTTTGTAGAAGGGGCTTGCCAGCTGCCATTTTTCCTAAAAGAAAAGCTGCAATTTAACATTAACCTAGCAATTAAGCAAGAATTTACGCTAACATGCTGCTTTCTTGCATAAAAATCCCTCTCAGCAACTCTGAAAATTCTCTATGAGAAAGGTAATAGAATAATTCCCAGCATCTTTGATTTGGAAAAGCCATTTTCTGGCATGATTGATATTTCCTTTGTGTTAGCATGGGAGGCCATAGAAAGAGGAGTAATCTCTCTAATGGGTGTACTCCACGCTGGTGCCTGGGGTCCATGATACATTTGTCAGGCTTTAATTAAAGCGCTGGAGTTGAATTTCCGCAGTAATTAACTTTTGTTTGCAGTTATACCATGTCTCTCATTTTTGACACTCACACTTTCCTGTTAGAGATAGGAGCAGCAATTGGCACAAAAAATAAAGAATGTGGAAATGAGGAATAATTTAAGAAATGGCATTGCATTTGCCATGAATTCTGAAAGGAGGCAAAACCACATTTTCTTTCAAAGTGGTTTTGTTGTTAGCTACCTAATGTTTTCTCTCCTGCATAAACATGTATCCCATTACCTTGGTTACGCTTCCTTATGTAATGTCCAGTAGTAAACAAGCAACTTTTGTTCAGTAGTCAGCATGTACCCTGCATCCAAGTTACGACAGATCTTTCTCATTATGTCTCGTAGAAATGTTTTGTTATCTTTTGGCAAATGTTGACTTATTAAACATGAACAATACATGTGCTGGGGAGACTATTCAAACATTATACCTGGACTGAGACTTTAAGTTCAGTTATGGGTAGGATTTTTAAGAGTAAACATCACAGGAGACTACATCCTATTGTTAACGGTGGGTTTGGATTGGAGAAATCTCTGTCTCATTGAACATACAAATTGCTTTTATTAATAGGAGTTAGGTACTTGAGTCTGCTCTTTAGATACAGCTTTTTCAGGTACCTTTCCCTTCCGCTTTCAATTCATGTAGTTTTCTATTTACATTTCACATATACTGTGAAGTACTATTATGTAGGAGCACAAGTAACAAAATCACAGGTCATTGTTGTTATTCTTATTTGGCTTGGCCTTAACAGAACAGCCTTTCCATGAACAGGGGAACACGGACCTGGAATCCAGTCCCCTTCTGTCTCAGCTGCTCTCTCAATCACCCTTTCACAGCCCCACTGAGCTCCATTTTAAAAACTAAGGGGGTTTTATTCCACTACTGCAGTCTGAAATCTGTGCTGCTTAGTGACTATCTTCTTATTTCCAATCTGAACGCATTCACAGCCAGCTCACACCATGTCCTCACCTGTGCCAGCCAGCACATTCCTGTGCTCCTGGGTGAGATAGGTGAAAGCACCCTTGCAGGGTGTTATAGTTGAGTTAAAGACTGAGCAAAAATTAATTTCTCAGGTATCTGAATGTTGCCTTGTCTCACTCTCAGAATAATCTTAGTGCCTTCCAGACAGGAGCTGGCTGCTAGCTAGCTTTTTTTTCTCAGACCTGTTGGTGTAAACTAATCTTGGAGTTTGCTTTCTGTAATTTACAGCAGTATCTTGTTCCCCAAATACTTGAAATATGTATCCCTTGTTTCTAAACTACAGATCCAGACTTGCTGCTATAGCTTTGAAATGGATGATGGGATGGTCCCTCTGAATGCAATACTACCAAGAAAGAAACAGCTAAGAATAGTATCACTTCTGAAATAAAGCACTAGAGGTAATTAAGTAGAACAGTGTAGTAAATCAGTGTGTCACTTAAGGGCATGACAAAGACCATGAATAAGAAAGGTAATAAATTGTATGGTGAGAAATGCTAATTGATCATTGTTTGCAATTTAGAGCAGTGTCTCCAGATTTCATTTTAATATTTCTTATGGACTGAAAAGCAAGTGCAGAACTGAACTGGTTGTAATAAAATAGAAGCATGGAAGCTAGAGAGAGACATGGTCTAGTAAAGCACCAAATTCCTGTGGAATTATTCTGTCTGGCAATATATTTCTAAGTGTTTTGCCTATCTGTTGTATAACGTGCCGGCTCTACTCACCCCACTTGTCTTGGAAGACTGTTCCATAACAGAATGTGTCTGGGTACTTGAAATCCTTTATGATATTCTCCCTATATTTTGTCTTTCTTAATTTGTCTTGATTCTTCCTACTTCTACCATCTCTATACTTCATGTGTCTATACAGTATTTATCCACTGTCTATTAAAGTTGTTTGTTGTAGATAATTTCACCAGCTCTTTGATCAAGTTTATCTCCGAACTTCAGTGCTAGCACCTGTTTAGCAATGCTGTGTCATGGACTGAATAGCATATTTTACGTGCAGTTGCTCTAGACATATTGTGGAGAGGAATCTCATCTATATGTTCCACTTGGAAAAGAAACTTGAGTTTTAAGCAAAGGCACTAGTCAGAGGCTCTGGAAGTCTTGGTTTGATTTCTGACCCTGCTCAAGTCCCCAGATCTGATTTTTGGACTAACCAGTTAGGCTGAAATCTATTTCACTAAGTCTTTGTTCTCTAAAAAAGGCCTGTTTACTTGGAGCAAGGCTCCTAGGCTTGCCATGTCATCAGTGAGGGGAGACAGGCACCCGCGGGTAGTGAGCCATCCTATTCTAAGATAGGGCTTCATCCCAACTTTGTTAAGACAAGATCAGTTATCACCCATGATGCCCTGTCTTTTTTGCATTGATTAAAAAGGAGCTTATGCAAATAGCTTACATGAGATTCCTAATTTTTATATGGCTAAAGAAAGAGGAGATGAGCCTTGCCTCAAGTCTGCTGTTAAGCTGAATAATAATTCCTCCAGACACCATGGAGTCTTGCAAAGCAAGAATTAATGTGCTTGGGTCCTGCATTGGTAGAGAGGAATAGCACTGATGAGGTCAAAACTCTGTAAACCATATTTGCAGCATTGCTTGAAAACTTGTGTGTGATGCACTGCATTGTATACTGTTACTGTTGATCATTTGTATTAGTTCATTTCCAGTGTTTCCTTTTTCATCTGTAGAGCATTTCATGCCATAAATGTATAATGCATTTCTTCCAAGATCTGTCTGTTTTCCACACAGACCTATTACTTCATATTTTACAGAGAAATCTCTTACCTGGAGTAGGGTTTCCTGACTATTAATCGTCCCTTGATGGTGTTTTGCAGACCAGTCTGAGTTCACTTTGCTCCTGACTGCCCCAAAACCACAACCTTGAATGGGATGCCCTGTAGCTGTCTTAGCTATACTTGATCCAATAAGCTCTGTCAAGAGGCTGGATTTATTCTCTGGAGCATAGCACCACACTGTGTGGCTTTTGCCTTCAGCCAACTCATATCTTCAGCAAAATATGTTTGCCCTTATCTGCAAAAGACTCTGTAGATGTAACACAGATGTTTACAGTGTATCTGTCTTGCCTGGGACTGCAGGCTCTTGGCTCCTTCAGGAGATAATTCTTTATATGTAGATGGTATCTAGGAGCAACAGTTTCTCTCATTCCCAAACATTTAAGCTGTTTGAAACCCTGCCCTGCACATGGTGAAACTGGGACTCCACATGCATTCAGGATGCTTTTATGGCAAATCTGCAAGGTGAGAGCATACTGTGGCATTGACTGGAATCATCTCATCATGTTCAGAGGCTTTGGAGGCACCTGCCAGTCATCTACAGCAGCTGTAGTCTTCCTTCACTCTTGCTGTAGCCAAACTATTGTCCACACAGAAGATGTGCAGTTAGCTCAGCTACTTTGTATCCAGGGGCCTGTGCTTAATATCTCTGACAAAATGTGCATAAATTTTTAACAGAAAATACCTTGGTTTAGTATTGTCCAGAGATCTGAAGCAGTTGATGATTATACATAGGTCTCTGAGTCAAGAAATAGAGAGAGGAAGTAAGTTTTAAAGCTGTGTGTTAGTTTATTCTTTTCACCTAAATTATAAGTCAACAGGCCACAAAATCAGTCTGCACCTCTCAGTTTGTCCTACCAGAGCTGTTCTGCCTCAAATGAATAATAGTTTAATGTTCATTAGCCAGAGAGAGACAGAAAAACTGACCCCATCACCTAGTGGACAGGGCACTCACATTACATGCGGGAGACTCAGGTTCAAGCCCTTGTTGTATTGATGTCTTAAGTATTTATACAAAATGGAAAAATAGCTCTTTCAGGGCAGTGAAGGAAGTCTTATGTTAGAGTACTCAGCGGAGTGATGGTTAGAGCACTTAGCTAGGTTGTGGATAACTGTCTATCCCAGGTGTGTAACTTAACCACCAGACTACAGAGTGGGACCTTATTTTTCTGAGAAAAAAGTTGAAAGGCTGTTTGCTCATCCAAGAAGAGTTGGAAAATATCTGAAACTTAAAAAAAAAAAAAATGAGGTGGGAAATATGTCTAACTGGTCTTACTGAACAATACTCTCAGCTGAAATTGTCAACATCATATGTCACTTTTTGGTTTTGCATTTCTACAAATGACTAATCAGAGAATGGGGCAACACTGCATCAACTCTGCTATCTCTGCAGTATTCTAGACCTGTGAGATAAGGCAGTAAAAACCAAGCCAAAAAATTTTAACTCATGTTTAGGCAACGATTCTCCAAAATACGGAAGTAGTTGAAACTGGTATTAAAAATTACATTAACTTTTTGAATTTGCAGTTTGTGGCTAGTGCCATTCCAAAGTCTAAATACAAAGAACTTGTACATATTGTAAGTTCACATATGCACGTTGTCCTCCTGCTGACATATTAATGCTATTTGTGTGGTCAGCCTGCCTTAGGAGCAGTCAGTTGTCAGTGAAAGTGTCACAAACCCTGGGTAAGATAAATCTGAATATATGGTCTCATCTGCATTCATAGCACCACAGAAAAGACTGACACAGTGATGAAGATGTAAGGAATGGAAGCTTGCAGAATGCAGCTACTGTGTGCTACGTTACTTAGGCAGCCTGAAGATAAAGATATGTACTATTTCTTCCCAAATTCATGATGAGAAGGATTGTTCAGAGCTGCAATTGATTCATGGATAATGCAGAGGTAGTATATTTTCAGTGGAATGCAGAGAGAACTGGTTCATTAGGGAGCAGGAGCACAAGATTTTCTTTCCAAGTTAATAATAAAGTATTTGCATTGCCCTCAAAATGTCTAATATTGACCTTTACCAACAGCAGAACATCAGATTCAGTGGACCACTGCTTTTTGTGACTGTGCCTCGTTTATAGATCCAGTGGCTTTTGATCATTATGACAAATTCCACTGTTCTTTGGTGTGAGATGTTCTGTTTTCTCCAGAAAACTTAAATGATTTATATCAAGTCAGTCTCCCTCCCAGCCCTAACAAACTACACCAGAATTGCTCTTTGTTTGCATCGTTCCATGTTCATTTAGCATTTTGGTGAAAAGCAAATGAAAGAGTTTTGTTCTGCAGTGTTACAGCATGCTCAGTTGTAGTCCTACCTGGTGGGAACAGATGTATCTACTTCTCCTTCTTCAGAAATGCCTTGCAGGGCTTTGAGACTTGAAATGGCCTATTATCTACCAAATAACAGATGTCTTCACAGATTAGCCTCTCTGAGTAAAAACACAATCACACCACACAAAAGATGATGATTAGCTAGTTGAATAACAATAGGCCAACTCCAATGCAGATGTACAGGAAACAAGGAAAGGATCAGACACTTATATTTCTATTTTTCCGAGTTCATTATATACATTCATTTTTACAATGACATCTTAATGTTAAAGCTGCGATTATGCAGCTTTCTGTTTCAAAGCTTCTAACTTATGATTTTTTTCAAATTAAAATAATGTATTAATATTTCCCCCAATTACATGCTAATAAAAGACTTAATTCAGTTTGCATACAATTAATGCATTTGTTGCAAAAGTATCCTATATGTTAAGTCCATTTTAGTTAATTTCTTTAAATATTTCTCAGTTAAAGATTTGCATTCATATCTTTCAATATAAGTGAAATTGAGGAACTCTGCAGTGATAAATTCTGTAAATCATAATACACCTCTGAGTATGTGGTCCAGCAAAAAACAGACAGAAGTTTTGCTTGCATAATTTGGAGGGAAGTATATGAAGAATCAGACACATTTATCTACAGGACTTCCCCTTCTTGATGGTTTGATTGCTTCCTTGAAAAGATTCAAGTTCCTGATGTGATTTGGTGTCTCAGAGTCTTCCTGAATGCAGAACAGTATAGACAAGGACTGTGTTGACCCTGTGTCTGCTACAGGTTGCCTGATGCCTCACTCAGTAAAACTGTTTTGTTAGCATTCAAAGTGAAATTTTCCAACCTAGAAAAGTTCTGTTCCAATTTCAGGCTGTAATTTTTTTCATTTCAGTAAAAATAGTTCAGTGTCTGAGGAAAAAAAAAAAAGTAGGTGGGTGTAAGAGGGGAAATCATGTTTCATGAAGTTACAGTACCTTCTATTATTTTGTCAGACTTCTGTATCACAGATCAAGAAATTAAAATTTGTCAGGGAGAAGGAGGATTCAGGACAAAAACTAAGAGGAATTTCTATAGTGGTAGTCAAGTTTAGAGATTTTTGCATTTTAGTGGAAATCTGCCAGATTAGACTGCGTTATGGTCTGAAAAATCCTTATTCATGTGCGTTTCTTTAAGTTTTGCAGCTCAGCTCTCCTAGGATTTTGTCAGTAGGGAGTGTGCTGCAGACCGGGCATATGAAGGTTGTGACCACAGTCCAGGTGGTTGACTCAGGTATTGAAATGACTAAGAAAGAAAAGGACAGGACTGGGATATGGTCCCTGTGTAAGGGAAACCAAGAGAGGGACAAAGCGATTGAATATGTGGAAATAAAGTGGTGAGACACAGAGAGTAGGAGCAGAGGGGAACTGAGGAGGAATGGGTGGGACTTTTAAGAGGGGATGGAGACAATATGCAGGAGAGAGAGATGGACAGGAAGGATTCTAGCAGAAGAGACCAGACTAGTAATAAGACACGGTCAAGTGTTGGTTCAAATGTTAAAAGTCTGGGTTGAGGGCCTAAAGGCCCCAGTTCTCTGCAGGATTGTGTGGGTGTCAGGAGGGCTGTGTGATAAAATTTCTGAGTTGGAGTCTTTTTTCTCATTTTCCTTTTTTTTTTTTTTTTAACCTGTGTAAGTTACACTTAAAAGCCTGTTAGGAGTGCAAAGCAGAGCTCTCTTAAATAAGGAGAGATTTCAGTCAACACTGCTCAGATGAATCAATATTTTATTTTATCTTAGTAGTTCATTATGTCACCCCTTCCTCCCATAACTGTACATCATTCAGATCCAGCTTTGAAGCCAGAGTTATTAATTTCCTGGGGAGCACTTCTGCGGCTCTCATTATTGCAGCATCTGAGTACTTTACAAACATTAATGAATTTATCTTCACAATGTACCGATAAGGTGAAATGACATTATACACCAGGGGAAATGAGGCACAGAAGCATAATGTCAAGAAGGGACATTTAATTTAGATGCCCAACATGAGATGTTTGTGCCCTGATTTTCCAGAAATAGCATTTGATCGCCCTTTCTTTGTTCTGGAGCTGGCTTTTGCTGAGTCCATCACAGTTGGAATTGCTCCACGCTTCCACAGATCAGAGCGCAGGTGTTTCGCGCTCTACTCTGAGCAAACAAGGAAGATGCAATTAATGACCGCCTGTGCAGAGTTTGGTTTTTGTGATTTCCTTGGCATTGGGCACTAAGGCAGAGAGAGAATCCAGGTCCCTAGGGCAGCTTTTGGCTGCCGTAGGCATGACCATGGTGGTTCTCCAAGCCCTTACCTCATTCTCTTTGGACTATCCAGTGCCATCAGTGGCAAGGCAGAGATGCAGCAAACAGCAGGTTCCTTCTTGATGTGACCTTGACTCACTGAATGTGTGTGGTCAGTCCCTGCTCTTACACTGAGTGAGGCTGGACAGTAGACAAAAACAACCAAAGTATTTGAGTTTATTATTTGGACTGTCACAGTGTGTACAGACCACAGCCAGTGCAGGCTTTTGCACTGCACCAAAAGGACTCTCAGTGCTTCTTATTGATTGCCATCATGTGTAACTCTGCCGTGGCAATCTTAGCACACAGGAGCAGGGGCTCCCGAAGCAAGAGAGAAGCTGCAGTTTTATTTGAAAAGGATCCTTCATTGCATCCCTGGGCTGCCTCTTGGTTCAGTTGCGTGAGCTGATATGGGGATGAGGGGAGAACCATGTCATACGATAGACCCATGGCTGGTCATCTCCCATCTTCTGTCCTTGCATGGCTGAACTCATGGCTCAGAAGTGAATTGCATCCAGAAGAGACAACACATTTTCCCTAACTTTTTACAGCCTACAGAAGCAAAGCCATGGTGCAATCAAGCAGGGTGTGGAGAAGGCAATCTCTGCTTCCCTGAAAGACTTTTCTTTAGTAGGAAAAGAGAGGGACAGAAAGATAAAGAGATGGTTTTCAGATACACAAATAGGAGTTAGGCTCCATTAGCTTTCAGTACAAGAGGGGAATCTCACTGAAGTTTGTACCCGAAAAAGTCCTGCTGTAATAATTATTGAGTGTCCCCCAGATCCTCTCCTGTGCTGTTCTGTAATTTACACAAGGCCATTCTTCCCCCTTTTTCCTTCATCAGTTCATTTTCATATTCAAAATCCAGTTTAATCACATCGTGCTATGACAGTGTCACTGAAATTACTCTGGGTTTGCACTTGGCAGCTCAGAACATTGTTTAGCCCATCTTAGTTGCAATGTAGGAAAAGAAGATCTGATGCACCTGAAGCTATCCTCATTACATTTTAGCTGAGGTGAATCATTCAGGCAGATGTTTATTAAATCCACCTATCAAACGTGCGGTCCCAGGGGTTCTTATTCTTTTCCTGCCTATGCTGTTTCTTACCTCTGTTAGAAAAACAGCCAAACCAGCCTTCTTGAAGCAGAGGCCTTCGCTTGCACTGCTTCACAAATCCCAGGCCAGGTGCTGGGGTCTTTACTGAAGCAAAGCTCCCATCGGGGTCAGTGGGTTTTGCCTGAGGACAAACTTCGCATTTCTAGACAGTAAATGAGAGTTCTCACTAACCTATTGGTTTAAATTGTGCATCTGAGCATAGTCTTACTTGACAGCATGACATATTTTCAGATGCTGCTGTTTGAGATTTCCCATATTTTTTCTTATGCATTTCCTTCTGGCTTACCTGCACGTGTTTGAACCTTTTGGAGGAGGGAAGATGAGATGTTTCGCCAACAGCAGTCTTGCTGGCTGCATAAAGCGAAAGGGAAGAAAATAAGACACGCAGTGATCAGCATACTATAATCTTCTCTAAAGCTACAGACCTGTCATGCAGAGCTAAATCTCAGACAGTGACAGGTTAACACTGGATGTGCCCCTATCTCTCCTTCTCTTGCCTTCAGTCCCCCTCTCCAAAGCCTGAAGTTGTTGACATCACGTTGACACAGAGCAGGGCATTATTATTCAGAGTTGCATAAAAAGTGAATTTATATTGAGTAAAACCAATAAGCCACACTGCTCTGACATTTAATTTTCTTGGAAACTCTTCCTATTGAATCAGGCAGGACCACATACATTTTCAAATTAAATGCAGTGTTTGCACTACAATAACCCTGCATGGACAAGAATGAATAATTCAGAAATTACCAAGAGCCTCTTTCCTGCCACCTCCGTCCAACCCTAAATTTTTATGGGGCTACATTTCTGTTTGATGCCATGTAAAATTTTCATTTTATTCCCACCCGCTGTGTCAAAATGGTGTGCAAAATATTCTTCTATAAAAGGGGTTGCTATTTATGGCTGGGTCACTGGTTGGTGGTCCCCTATTCCTTCGGAGGCCACTTCTTCCTTTGACATTAAACCTTGGGGCTGAAAGTTGAGGATAAATAAATGGTGTCCCTTGAACTAGACACAGTCATAATAAACTCTCAGATGAAATGTCAGGTCTAAGCAAGCGTACTCTTCTACTTTCCGGTGTATGTTGATCAGCTCTCCAAAGCAGAGCAGTCATATTTCAGAGCTCACTTTATCTCCCTTCTCTTCTTACCATATTGAGTGTCTGATTATAGGAGGGTAGGAAATGGCTCTGTTAAAAGCAGGTTTAACCAGGGAGACGTAGGTCAAGACATCATCTTACTTTCCATGGCATATGATTGTGTACATGCATTTATGCATCCATCCGTCCATCCAAATTTGCCAAAGGTGTCTCTGTTCTTAGAGCATGAGTTATTATAATTTCATACAAGAAGCTACTTCAAAAAGACTTATTCTTTGAAGTAATAGACACTATTCCAAGATGAATGAGTGCTCCAAAATAGCTGCGCAAAGGAAACTAGCAAACAGTTCGGTTAGAATTGCCCCAGAACTAACACCCTGTCATGGAGGCAAAGGATCTGGCAAGGCACATGAAGAGGCCTTAAAAAACCCAGCCTTTCATGTTTGTTTACTGTACTGATATTTTTACTAAAATATCATTACAGATCATGTTGGGTTTTTAGGAATTTATGCTCTGTTAAAAAAAAAACAACAGTATGGGTTGCTATTAAATATATTAATGCACCATTGAGACTGAATGGTTGAGAATTCAAAAGGCGGTTATGCTTTCCTACCATGCTTTTTTCAACTATAATAAAATGTTTCTTTCAATTTTAGGTACTTGTATATGTCTATTATAATCTGTCATTGTTAAATTAGATCCTTATGCCATACTTACACATTATGATTAGAGCTGGTTCAAAACATTCCATCCAAAACTGACTTGGAAATATTCTTAAACATATATTTTGATGGGAAATTTAATATGGTTTTCTTTTCACTGTAAAGAAAAAGGGGAAATGCCATATATGTTTATTCTTTTTTTTTTTTACTTTTGTCACTGGGGGAGGCATGGTGGTATACATAGGGAAATAAGGAAAGACAAGCAGAAAACGTAGCCATCATCTGCTATGTACATACATAAATAAACATACGTGTGCAATTCAAAATTGTGATAATGAATGCATTGCTTGTTATTTAATTTTTTGGCAGCCGAGGTGTTTATGTTCTCCTTAATTATGTGATCTTGTTTGATACAATAGGATGGGCCACAACCAAAATACACTGGTAGGGCACTGTGACCTGATTCAAAGCTCTTGCTCCTCACCCATCTTCAGTTTTCAAAAAGGCTGGGTTTGTGAACTGGATTCAGCATCTTATGGAGTCAGAAGAGCACTATGTTGGTGTCCTTCATTGGCGATTATTTTTTCTCTGCTTTATAGATGTAGACTAGCCAGGGAGCTGGGAGACAAAGCAGAATATATGGGTTGTGGGCTGGGCTCATCTGTACTTATCTGACATCAAGTCAGTTGAAATTCCCCTAGAGATGGGCCAAAACTTAATTAGTCTATTTTGACCTCTTCTTGTATATCCCTCGACCTTCTTAATCTTTACAGTCTCTTGAGGAATAAAAGAGACCTTCTTTACAGTTAAAGTTTTCAAAGCAAAACTCTGTGTGAAATTTTTGTCAAAATAATTACAGACACTTTCCTTCCTTAGCTCACATCTTTAGTTCACTGTAAATCAGATAATGGTGATGCACAATATTAAGCCTCCATTGTGGTGGTTTATTAAGGGTTATTTGTTTAGCTGAGTAATTGTGGCGTTTACTAAAGAGAGATGATCTTGCAGTTAAAATATTAGATTGAGATGTTTCCATCTCTACTATGGATTTTCTTTAAAGTCATCTAGGGCCAGTGTAACAGTGTTTTCCGTGCTACAATACAGGTGTATTTGACAGCAAGGCACTTGCGTACATTTTTGAATACTCAAGCATCTTTATGAAACTGGTATTTTGGCCTAGATTTCAGACATGCAGAGCATGCATACTCCTATTTGTTTACAGTTGATGCTTTCCATTCTTGAAAATTTGACCCAATCAATCAACCTTAGGAATGCAGTACCATATTATAAGAGAGGGAAAATAGTACCTTCTCTTTTGCACCCTTTTTTCTTCTCTACTTGAAATATTTACATTTAATCAAGCTGAATAATGGCAAAAGCCTGATTTTAGCTGCTTCACAAAAGTACACCCTTTTCCAGCTCTCCAGTGTTTTATTACAGTGCAGGCAGAGCTATTTGCTTGCCTGTTCTTTACATTAAGTCTTTTTTATTGTGTATCCTACACAATAGGAACAAGGGAATAGTTTAACACAGCTGCAGAGAAGTTAACCCCATAAACCTTGAGATCCCTGTAGCTGGGGAGAGCACTGGGTGGGATCCCTTTGTACGGATGTTGGCATCCTCATTTTCAGTGTTACAAGCTGAAATCAGTGGTGGACCTTCAGCCCTCTGAAACTCAATGGAGAGAAGCGGCCCCACATAAGGGGTGGGTCTCCTTCTTCCAACAAAGGCATTTTAAACAGGTCACAGGCATCAGGCTTCAGAGGAGCCAGTCTACGTGCTATCTACAGAGGGAGTTTAGGTGAGTAAATCAAATGTCAGCATCCACATTGTGGACATCCTGAGGCAGGTGAGATGCCATGGGAGAGCCTCCAGGGAAAACACGCCATCATAAGAGTGATGTGGAAATGGAGCTTGTTTCTACGTTCATTCCCTGCTGTGATTGACAAGGAAGAACAAGCTATATTTTTTTATTTTCCCAGAAGTTACAGAGATACCTTACCTAGTGTAGTTCTGTGTGCCAAGAAAGTCTTTTAGCAGGAGAGCTTCCAATGGTTATAAATTTTGCCTGTCAAAGAGCAGACAATTTACACTGCTGAATGCTTTCTCGGCATAGTGCAGCATGTGAAATTTTCATCATGAACTCAATACAATATTAAAAGATTTTCTTTTGTTTGGCTCCCATAAGACCCATAAAGAAAATTTTGAAAAATTACACAACTTAGTCTTAAATCTATCATATTTCTTTTAAAAAAAAAAGTCTTTCAAGAGGACAGTGAAAGGTTCTTTTCACTAAGGACTATTTCTTTACAACTTTCTTGACACAGTTGTTTCACTTTTTTTTATGTTGCAATGTGAAAGATGATCCTACCTGAAACAGAGAAGTTGGACTCTTTTTCTTCAGTTAGCAAAAATAGCGTGTTTCAAGCTGTGCAATAAAATTTCATCATCAAAGACAAGTTTCAAATGGCCATTAGTAACTGAAAAGAAAGAAATATAATGGAAATATTTATGTAGCTAGACCATAATGTATTATTATTAGTTTTCCAGTTGAAGTAAATTTACAGAGCACATATTTGCATATGTGAGATTTCCTGAAAGAGATTTGAATGGCTCAGTTATGTGTCGTATGTCTCGTATTACTGTTAGATAATAGAGATTTTCATGTTATTCAAGTGGCAGAAGTCACTTCCTCCACCTGGAAAATGGCACCCTGGTACTGTGACTAGAAAAAAATTGCCTTTTTAAGCAACAGAAGACAAATGGGCACCCAGGAGACCTTCTGTGGCAATAGATTTGTTGTAAAGTTAAGAGTATCTAATGGCATTCTGTAGTGCCTTAAAATGACTAGTGTCACAATCCAGTATTAGGTTGTTGCAGAAAATAGACACTGACCTGACACTGCCAAGTCTTTCATCTTTGATGTATAATAACTTGATAACAGTAACCAGATGGTTAATTTGTTTGGAACTAATTGGCAAAAGTGGAAAGTATTTTTATGTGTGATATAACTGCAACAAAATAATATCTAACTAATAAGCAGTGTAGCTTAAGTAATGCTGTAGGAGAAAAGTGGAGCAAAGGAACTCACATAAATGCTACTGGATCCAAATTCAACCATATAGAAGTTTTAAAATGTGCACAAAATTCTTCCCCTCTCCACCCCTAATGTGTATTAATGACCAAATTCTAATATTCCCTATAGCTGCTAAGTCAGCTTGATCCTTATGAAGATGTTAGCTTCTCAGAGCTCCACAAAGATGAATGATAACAAGGAGAGGCTGCTGCTTCTTATACTATGAGTGGACAGACAGACAGTGCACCCATGGAAATAAGAAGCAACCAGAACAATTGATGTTCAGACTTCTCTCCCACTGGAGCTGCCTTCAAAAGTTACTTGCTAATAGTAGATAATTAAGAACAAAATCAAGAAATAGTCCCTTGCACTATCAATGGTGTGTGAAGTACATTCAATAGCTTAGTCCTTTATAGTTATTCCAGTCTCCATCTCTGGGACTTCTTGGTTATCATCAGCCAAGACAGTAACGCTGTCTGTCACAGCTTTTCGCAAAAGGTCATGGGGCTCAAGCTTGCTGGAGGGCAGGCACACATCAAAGCAGGGAAGTCTCACGTTAAATGACCTTTCATTTACACGCTGGTATTTTTCCTCTCAGTTTTCCCTACCCTTTCAATGCTTGCCCTTGGCTGTTTCAGTGATTGTTCATAAGATTACCACAGACATCAAGGCATTTGACAGCCAAAGGCAACAGCAGTGTTACCTGGCCTTTTCAGACTGAGTTCTTCCCCTGGCCATGGTCACCTGGACATGAGGTTCTTCATGCCCATGTATTTTTATGACAGTGAACCCCAAGAGTGTAAGCCTTTCCTCCCTCCCCCTTTCATCAACATGCCCCAGGTTTGACATGTGAATGAAGGAAGATGATGAAGAATGAGATAGCTGACAATGTCCTCCACTCACCATGCTAATGACAGTAGCCTTTAAGTGATCATCTAGCTTAGGTGATGTTTGTGGAGACACTGTCGCAGTTGGGAGGAGGCCTGTGGGGACACAGTCATTTGAACTATTATGTTAGCAGAGATGGGAGGATTGGGATTTCAAAAGTTCATGATGAAGCAGGGAAACTGGGGAAGAGGGAGCAATTACTGTCAGGTTTTCCTTGTGTATTGACACTGCTTTCTCTGTGTGTTTTTCTTGATTTGTGTTTATCTCTGTGGTAATGGGAAGGTATGGATTCAAACACCAATACAAGAATAACCACAGCCAGGCTTAGGCCCAGTGGGGATTGTAGATGCTCTTCACCTGAATGCAGAGAGAAGAGAGGCTTTGGGGTTGTTGGTTTTTTTTTCTGGATGGTATGAGATTCTCAGCTTCTAAGTCAATGTTACATAGGATGCAAGTCTTGTGTATGCAGAAAAGCATGGTAGTATCTCTAGTTCAGCTCCTACCTGGCTATTCCTTATGCACGTATGACAGGTCTACACAATGCCAGCAAGACAGGTTCTGATCAGCTGTGATATCCTGAGGGTAGACCCTGCTCTTTGGAGACCTTAGGAAAGCGAAGGGCGTACACTTTTGAGGATAATTGTGGAAGTAGATGTGAATTGCTCTTTCTTAGATCTGCAAAGAGGAATCCATTCCAAAGAGTGCTAAAAGATCTAAGTATAAAGGGGACATAAATATAAAAAATGCTGCACTCAGGATGTTATGAAGAAAGATGGTAACGATGGTTTTCATGTTCCAAGCAGTGGGAAATAAATCACAGCAGACAATGTGGCACATGTTGAACAAGAACACAGAATTCTTGCTCTGAGGAGTCTTATTGCTGCAAGTTAATCATGTTTTTATTAGCATACCCTGAAGCTTTTTGGGATATAAATTTTGCAAAATAACAGCTGGATTGTGGAAGTAGGCCATTGAATTAAGAAACAAATCACACAAACTTGAAAACACAAAGTTGCGCTTGAGACCTGTGTAGTCCAGAAGAGTACACCTGCTTCCTTTTATGAGGCACACTTGAATACCCTCAAAGTGACTAACCTGTGGGAAGCAGGGGGTGAAGACCTTGGTGGTGGAATTTACGCTGAGTGAGTAACTCCTGGGGGAGTCACAGCTCTCTGAGTTGTAAGTGAGGAGCCTCTGCTGTTGCAGTCTTGTAAGGTGTTCGTTGAACGTCACAGGACGGTACAATCCTAAAAGGATCAAGGCTATGTTTCCTTGACTGGGGATTCAACAATGACTGGAGATGGAAGAACTTCTAGGCGTGTCTTCCTTTCCTCTTTCATTTTCTGCAGAACCAGGAGTAATATAGTTGAAAACTGTCAGTTGTGTAGCTTTTTGTTCCTTCCAGAATAATCCAGAAGGCAGTCAGAAATAACATAAGGTTTGGGTGCTTCATGGGATGGAAGCGGCATGTCTTTTGTCTGTTTCCTCTTTTTTTCCATTACCGTTTTTCCAGCTTCTTTATTTCAGTCTCCTGGTTTCTGTTTGACAGACTCACAAAGAAAAAGGGTTCTCCATTGACTGTTAGCTTTGCCTCAATGCTTATCTTCTGTTCTTCTCCATTTCTTCTTTAATTTGAAGGCACCATGGGTATTTTTTTTTTTTTCCCATCAGATATAATGAATGGATGGGAGCTGTCAGCTCTTTGGACTCTTTTGTCTTCTATTCATCATTATGTCTTCATTGTCCTCTTTAATTTAGCTGTGACGTTGAGGGGATCACTTACTGCAAAAGACAATATTGCTGGCTGTCCATAGGGATTTCACACATCTATTCATCATCCTGTGTAAGGCAAACTATATGTGAAATATTGTGCACTAAAAAGGGCAAAATAGGTAAGTCCATTTCAGACAGCAAATGCTTAGCCCATATTTTCAAACACAAGTATCTGAGGCTAGGCATGTGACACCTTTTCTGGATACAGATTTCCACTAATTTAACTATTGAAGATGAGCTTTTCTAAATTGAAATTGATTTGAGTACAAACCTGCACTAGCTTTATTACTTTGTTTCAGAATACATCAGTAGGTACACCAATGTGAATTACAATATAGAAAAACCTCAAAAGTCATAACTATACCTTTATTTCCTGGTTTTCAGAGGAGAGACTGTGGGTGTTCGGAGTAATTGGGAATATGCCCATTTACTTGGAGACCTAAATATGGATCTAGGAAATTAAGGTTAAGAATCTTTTTTTTAATTAAAAAAAAAATCTTATCAAAGATCTGGTATATTTGTAACAGGTAATTCCCTCAAATACTCAGAATGGCTTATCAAATATTAAAGCACAGTATGTTTTATAATTAATATTTTGGAGAAGCGTACTCCGAAGAAAACTCAGGGAAGTGTTAAAAAATAGAGTGAGGATAAAACGGGTACAAAACTGAGGTACCTAGATTAGATTTTCGATTATTAAAGTTTAACACACATTTTCCAAATCTATTTTTTTTCCAGGACCATTTTTGTTTCTGTTCACTCTTTGTATTTTTTTCTTCTTGTAAGTGACTGTGTATTTAAAACAGGTGGCAATACTCTGGTTTTACATTAACCTGCCTAAGGTCAGGAACTGGCTGTGTGTCTGCATTTTCCATCTGCATGTGCACAACTCTCTTAATCTATTAGTGCCTAAAATTGCATGCTCAAATACTTACGAAAACGTGGGTTTGTGAACTGGAGTGCCCTCAGCTACCAGACGCTCAATATGTAACCTTTCTTTCTTGTGTTAAATAAATTTATTTATCACAGAAGACCTGCAAAAGATTTTTGTAAGCTAAAGACTACAAAAACCTGGTACTTCCAGGAAAAGAACTTTTGGATTAGGTGTGCCTGCATGGCCATGAGATAGCACTGTGATGGCTGGACATGGGTTGATACTCAGAAAGGAGATTTCCTCTGCAGCTTTTCAAAAGCCTGGCCATGAATCTTTGCTTTCTCTTAGAGATACAGAAGATTTTCCATGATTGAACTGTGATTGGAAGCTGCTGAAATTAGTATTAGTGTTGAAACTGTGGCAACTTCAGAAGCTGTTATATACAATGGGTGTATATTTGTTCTATAATTATAATAATAATAGTAATAATAATTCTGCCCTTCATTGCGATGTCTCATAAATGTCATGATAGTAAATGATTGGGTGATAAAATGGCAGATGAAATTCAGTGCTGATAATTGCAAAGTCACACACACAGGTGAAAGAGTCCTAGCTCTGCATACCTGAGGATGGACTCCAGGTGAGTTATTGCCATTCAGGGATTTGTAGCAGGCAGCTTTATAAAACAGTGCAGTAAAGCTCAGCAGCACTTACAAAGGAAAAGAGAGTCATAGGCAGAATTGGGAACAATGTAGAGAAGAAACAGGAAACATCACTGTCCAATACGAAAATCCAATACACACCCAAGTTTTGATGGCTGCCTGCAATTTTGTTCCCTAATCCTCAGATCCAAACTGGAAGGGATATGTACAGCTTAAGGCATGACAATTATCGGACATAGGATACATCTTTTGTCTGGAAGAAACAAAAAGACGAGAATTCCTCAGCTTGAAAAAGAGATTCTAAATGATCTAATGAAAGACTAAAATTGTGTATGACACAGAGAAGATAAGGAATAATTATTGTCCAGTTAAAAAAAACATGGCAGCTCAGATACTGTATTCAGCTCAGGGTTGCTGGAAATAGAGCAAGCTATGCCAGCGAGTAAGGATCACTTTACACTCATGTTGTTTCACGTGTTATTTGCTTATGGTCCTGCTAGCAGCTAATGTTAAAGACAGGGTAATGGGCTCGCTGGAGCTTTCACCTGCGTAGAAGCAGCAGTGGTTCCTCTGTTCTTATGTCAGGTCTTGATTCAGGCACTTAATGGGATGATGGTTCATGTGCCTGAACTTTGTGCAGCATTGATAGTGGTTGCAAGCAGTCTCTGTCTTTGGAAAACCATCATTGGTGTGATTTGGCTTCCAAATGTATACAAATAAATCTCATAAAATGTCTCTTGCCTTACAATATCTGTGAAATAAATCCTTTGTTTGTATGCATTTCCTGTACACAAGAAATGAGGTATTAAAAATTATGGAAAGTTTAATTGCAATATTTTCCACTCACGTTTAAATTTAACCCTAAGTCACACCGAGGACTTTGAAGAAACTGAGAGGTTGTAAACTCATGGCAACATTTGGTTTATACATCTTCACTGTGTTCTCTATGTATAATTTTATGGCCGTGTAGTTAAAAAGATAAATCTTCTAAATAAGGGCAAAGAAGAACATAGTGAAAGTTTTCCAGTGCTAATCTTTGTTTCTTTCCCCATATGCACACTAGTTCCTATTTCTTAGCATGGGGTAAATTACCCTAAGAGGCCTGTCTAAATAAATACATATAGAAAAGCATACAATTTGTTTTAACCACAACACCAGAATTTATAAGCAAATACCTTTATACATTATGGGTAGCATTAACATGGAGATGGAAGAGAAATATGAAAAAATTGTGGTTCACAGCCAAAAACTGTATCACACCACAGTTGCCAAGCACAGTTCAAATTATACAAAGTAAATAATGTGGATTTAGGGTTGCAATTTCAGATTCTCCCTTTTTTCATTGTATTTTTATGACTTCAGATGACACAAAGTTACAAGCAGAGCCCTTGGGGATATGGAATCTACATTGTCAGTGGCTTATCTGGTTCTTGTCCTTTCCTGCATATATTTTTATTAATATCTTAACGGATGCTAAACATAGACTTTTTGTATATGCGTCTTTGAAAAGTGCTAGAATAGACTATATGACATCTATTTATGCATAAAGACTGAGGGTTTTTTACTATGTCTGCTTTGTTGTTTGGTAAACCTTAAGGACAAAGAGATGAACAGGCGTCCCTCAGCAAGTTTTCATGATCAAACAATGGCATGAGCCTAATTCTGATTTTGATTAAAAAGTGGTAAATTAATTCACAGATTATTGCTTTCATTTAGGAGAAAACATCTTGCAAATACTGACATTTCTGCAAGTTACTCAGATTTTTTAAGGTCCAGTTTTAAATGGAAAAAGTGGGAGAATCCAAAAACACTGTGTTTGTGTACATACATTTTTGTATCTAATAACAAAAGATGCTCAGGTTTTGTTACAGAACACAGGCAAGAAAAGTTGCGATCCTTTTGAGGCTTCCACATTAAGTCAAACATAGTTCTGTTTTCACAAACTCTTCAGCATTTATTCAGTTCAAAGGTGTTATTCATTGGTTTGACTTGTTTATCTTATGTCTTCAAGACTGCATTTCAAATAAGCTCTGAAAGATTTATATGGGGGCATGTTAAAATGACTCAGAAATGTCCCCAGGAGTTCAGAAGATGAAATTATGTTGAACTGAAAACTAGAGGATACTACATGCTATTTAATATTGACAAGAGGCATTTTAGGAGGATGATCTCAGTGTCCTGTCTTTCAAAGTTGGTTATGAATCTTTAGCAAATGCTTTTTTATGGAATGAAGAGCTTAAATGCTGTGCTGTCTTTGGGTACTCAGTGAGACATAACTCACAGCAGGGCTTTGGGACTACATTTGCTTTTCACTTCTGATTTATGCATTTATTTTCCTCACAATGTGAATAATTAATATCAGCATGATTGGAATTTATTTTTTCATAATATTTTTAAAACTGAGGTGAAAAATATGTGACAAGTATTTGAATAGACCATCTGAGGATGCATAAAATGTTATTAGTCACTCCCCAAATGGGCAAAGGTGGGGAGATGGGGTGGTCAGATATTTTTGCCACATCCCATTTTCAGACAGCAGTTACAAGAATTATGAGATTCCCTTCTACACCAAGATAGTTCAGTTTAGGAGAAAGAGAAAGTTTCCAGGGACATAGAGAAGATTCTCCAGTTGCCGCAGCTCTAGCTGCAGCCCAGGTGGCAGGTGGGGTAGGTCAGGAGGTGATATGAGCTACAATAGCTGGATAACATGAAGCTAAAAATTGCCAGGACAAAGCTGCCCTCTGTGCCACCATTTCAGCCCAGTTTGGGATCTCCCCCCTTCGGCACCATTGAAGTTTTGATTGGGAAAGGAGGGTGGATTTTCTCCTCATTGTAATTCTTGAGGGATGTGAAAAGGTTAGACTCGGGGAGGAGACTCCTGGCTGGTGGTGTCCACATCTCGTGTTTGCTCTTCCAATGAGGATCCCTTCTCCAAACTAAAAAGACTCTTGTGAGATTGATTTTACTGAGTAACAGGCACAATGTGAAAGTAATTCTTAGTGTGTGTATTTTGTATACTCTTGAGAATTTTTCCTCTTTTTGGCCATAGCTCTACCCTTCACTGCCAAACTGTTGGAGAGCACGGCTAACACAAGCAAAGCACAGTTAGGCAGTTTCCCATTGCTAATCAATACAATTTTCCTGTGAAGCTTCATCTTACTTTGTAATCAACAGGTATAACAATGGAACATATATATTGTAATAAGTCATTTTCTTCTCTTGATTTCTTTGACAGAATCATGAATAAACTGGCAGACCAGCAGGACCACATGATACCATGAAGAGAAGCTTACAGGTCCTCTATTGCCAACTGTTTAGTAAGTAAATATATTTTTTTTTTCTGTAAGAAAGGAAGTATTCAAATCCATACATAAGATAGTAATATTTATGCAGGGCACAATTCAGGGAGATACTTAACCATGTGCCTTGCTTCAGGTACCTGGAGGAACCATATGGAAGTTAAATTATCTTGTTCACTGAGGTATTTGGAATGTATTAAAAAAATGAGTTGAAGTATCAGCTGATTCTGCAGAGTCTTGTACAAGAGTAAAAGTGATTTGCTGTGCCTTGCAACTGTGAACACCCTCAGAAAAATGAGATGCAGAAGCAGAGGAGGATGGTGGTCAGAAGAAATAATGCAATGTTTTTGTTATCATGGGTTTTGTCTAGTTCTCAGTGGACAAAAGGGATACATCCCATATGGCATATCTGGTGGTGGTCTCTCAATAAAAGATCCACGAGTGAGGGAAGGGCACCCCAGATTCACACAGCCCTAAATTCTGTGTCACCTTCTGAGATGACTAGTTTCTTTTTTCTAAGTTTTGGCTTGCAGAAGAGTCATCCAGTATGAAAGTCCAGCAAAACGACTCAGGTGAAATTTAGACTGTGTAGATGGGAGCTGCCTCCCTTATTCATGGCAGTAAAGCAAGGTTTGAGGTGTAAAACTGTATTGACACTGTTCAGGCATTTCTGTAGACTGACAATTTTCAGTGTCAACATTACAAGCAACAACTTTTCTTCAAAATCTTAGAGTTTAAAATAAGAATAGACAAAATATCAGTGTAATCACTCTGTCATATGTTTTAAAAAGGAAATTGCTAATTTACAGTAAGAATCTAAAAAAGTTTTTTTATGTTGTCTCTTCAGCAGAATTTCTCACTTAAAGATACATATTATAGTACACAATTTTGTATGGATTTCTCTTATTCTGGTCCAAGCAAGACAGAAACCTGAAAATCATGCTTAGTATGCATGGAATGAGCAATGCAAGGACTATTGCTTTTATTGGCATGTGTGAAAATGAAGTCTAACAAATATTTTATGGACTGTTACAGAAGTCTGGTTAATATCGTATCTTTGCTTTACTCATTACCATCAGGTTATAAAGTGAGAGATTTCTTTTTAGTTGCTAGATTGGCTGGTGTTCCTATTCTTATTTACAGCTTCTCCTATGACATAGGAGAAATTCAGCTGTGTCTTGATGGCATCTGAGGGGGAACTCCAGAGGTGCACCCAAGACCATTTTGCTCTAATGAGCATAAAGCTAGGCCAGATGTGCCTAGGCGACCTGCCGGGCATACCTTTGGCTCCCAGAGGTTGGGTGCCTGGCTGGAGTGCAAAGGGGAGGACTGTAACCAGAAACCCACTGACAGCAGTGGGGGCTGAGGTAGTGTTACAATAGCTAAGGAACCAGAATAGTTTACGTCACATTTTGACATGTTTCTGCATGTTGAATAGTAACTTAATCCTAAATGATCTCAGTGGCTGGAGCAACATTATGTTCATTGTAATGAAAAGATGAAACTGAACTGTATGAATACATTTCTATCAACATGGTAGGAAAAAAAGGAAGGTATACTCGACATCCAACCTATCACAGTGTTGGGTCTTTATGTAATTTTATTTTTTTTTAACATCATGCTTCCCTGCTTGGCAGCATTCCCCATTGCTATCTCTGCTGCTTTAAACTGTCTTTTTCAGGGTAATATGTTGAAGATCTAGGCAGCAAATAGAGGAACACTGAAAATCAAGAGGGAAAGACTGAGCAAACTATATATATATATATATATATATATACACACACATATATATAGTATGAGTAGGAAACAATATTGTGAACTCCATGGTGTAATTTGAGAAGATGGATTCTGAACATACTATTTCTACTGACAGATAAACAAACTGCTTTATTTCTCTGAGTGCAGCAAAGATGTGTACCAAATGTAGTTATCATTAACAAATGCAACAGCTATAGCTATATAAGAGATATTTTGGGCATCTGGAATGAGTTTTTTCACTGGCTGGTTTGTTGGCTGGTTTGTAAGAAGCCTATGGCAAGATCCACCAAGTTACTTAATTCCTATTAAATCAGTTTTCTTTTAGATGCCCCGTAGGTGTGTTACTTCAGCTTACTTTTTCCCCAGTTACACCATAATACTGAAAACAATCTCCAGAGAGTGCATTCTGCAACCAAGGAAGAGGAAATTACTTCAATGTGTTTCCTGTAACTGTTCTTTATGCTATAAGAGGGGCCTGCAGCATGGTCGTCTTTGTTTCATTTTCACCAAAGAGGGAAAATTGCTGCTACTATACAGAGAAGGAAAAAACCAAACCTTCAGAGAAAGTGTCAGGAGAGGATGTTCTTTGGGCTGATTCACCAATGTCCTGTGCCTGCCTGCCTTCCTCATCTGCAACTGCAACAGCTGGGTCCATGGTGTTGCCTCTCTGATGTGGCAGCATTTTCATCTTGTCTGCTATGTTATGAGTGAATAATTGAGGCTTAGGGCTATAGAGAGAAGTGCCCTATGTATGTACTCTTGTGAGTCAAAAACTGAGATGGCTTGAACAAAGTGTTGGTGGTTTTTGTAGAAAGAGTGATCAGCTGGAGAGACAAAACTCTGTCTGTGCTTGTGTGAGTGTGCCTGTGGCTAAGAAATGCAGGAAGAAGCAGTTTCATCCCCAAACTGGTCCGTTGCTATGGGATTTGTCACGTCTTGGTTGAGTCCCAGCTGTGCCTCTGGGCCAGTACTGGCTACACCCTTCTGTGTGTTTATTTCCACCGGTGTTCATTTGTGCTGTGTTCAGCTGTGTCTGTGCAGTGTCTGAGACAGTGGGACTCTCGTAGTTGTGAGGACTACTTGGCTTTGGGGCTAGAAGAAAAGACTTACATAGATATTTGTCTGATTTACAGACTAGTGGGATTTGTTAGCCATATTTTTAAAAGTCAGGACCATATCTAAATAAGGTTTTAAATGTAGCATGCATCTTTTTTTTTGTGAATTTTAGATGAGTTATGTAATCAGTCTATTGCCATCCATATTATTCTGCTGTGCTTTCCAAAAAGAGCATATTCCATCCATTTATGCTGATCAAGAACAGTATGTGAAAATGGCACTGGCAGCAGCTGCTCTTTTGAATATGGTTGTAGCTGGCTTGAATCTGATCCCAGTTGCCAAGAGGTAGACTTTGTAAAAATTGCAGTGCTACATTTGGCCCAGGACAGGGGCTCTGGGTGATGCTACTTTACCTCTAGTCATTCATAATTTATGAATGAGTGATTAAACATGTGGTGTAACTGTAAAGAAGCAGTGCTTTCAAACTGTATCTTCAAAGATTCTATGTAATCTGAAATCTCCAAGACATTAAAAAAAACATAAAAAGATTAAACCAAAAAATTTGGAAGAGGTTTCTTAGTGAGAGCTCTTTGAAGTCACTAGCTAGATTGAGTTGATGAGGACCAATTAAAGCAAAACATGTGTCCACAATTTGCTGCCATTTGTTCTAGGCACATTTTTATGGATGAAGTTTGTTGCCTCTATAATGATGAAGATGCAAATGCCTTTCCCATGAGGCTGAGCGATCTCCATTTTTTATAAAGACCTAATGTGATGATTTAAGCCCTACAGCATGAGCCACAATATGTCTGCATTTTCTGTAATAAAACATGCACACTATAATTTACCATGCATGCACTGTTCACTAAGGGCTTCCAAGTTGCATATAAACGCGAGAAAAACGTGGAGAAAGGTAACTAGTGAAGCCTTTGGCACACGAGCTGTATATGAGACTTTCTTCTTCAGACATTTGTTTTCCTGAAAAATGGAAGGATTTTTATTTTCTGTTTACTTACAGCACCAGCGTCTGTATGAGGACCTGTCACCATAGCATCTGGAAATAAATGCCAGTCTGAGTGTTTCTTCATGCCATTATCACTTACTGTGTTCCCAAGCATCACTCTTTCATCTCTGAGGCCTGGCACAATGCCCAGTAATATCAATAGAAAGAGTCTCCTATGTACAGGCTTGCACCACTCTCTGTAGCAAACCGAGCAAAAATGGCAGTGAGTGGCTGTGCCTTATAATACAGGCAGTCGCAAATCTTTGCATCCCTTTGCTGTGGATGCAGCTCACCTTCCTTGGTTTTAACTGGCAGCCTGAGTGCCTTTCAGTTAAGTCTCTTGCCGTGAAGTTCACCCTGTAGAAAGGGTTAGCGCAAGCCAGTGCTCCGTTTGAGTCTGAAACAAGTCCAGGGGCTCATCCCTCTTTTCATAAATATTTGATAAGCAACGTGAGTTTGTCAAATTCCTGGTTTAGAGAAGACGCAATTCTCAGTGCCTTCTGCAAGGTGCTGAGCAGCAGTATCTCCTAATGCCTATTGCCTCTAATAGGAACCAACACCCACCGACTCCTCTTTCTATTGCCAAGTACCATCTGTGAATAATTACATGGTATTAATAAGGTGGTATGCTCGTTTATACAATTATACGTGGCTCGTTTATAGCAAGTGGGGAGGCATGGTAACAGTACAAAAAGGACTACTGCCAGAAGCAGGGGAATAACCTGTTCTCTGTCCATTGTAGTAGATAAAACATGAAGAAATGGATTTCTAGAGCAGGTAGCTTGACATTAGACATCAGGCAAAAATGCTTTAGCAGGTTACGACATTGAAACGCTAGAACAGGCTAGTCAGGAGGATTTTGGTCTGCCACTGAAGCACCGAATGGAAAAAAACATCTCTCGGGGGAGACAGAGGTCATCTAGATGATTTCAAAAGCTGCCATCAAACCCTCTGATCCTGTGACCACTAGGTACTGTGTCTTTAGTGCAAATGAGCCTGCTTGCTTCGACAGAGGGCTCTCAGTTTTCATGAGCTATGTATAATTAATCCGTGTGATAGAAATGTACAGCTGACGTATGCTTAAAGCTACTGGGGATCACTTGATACAGATCAGCAGTCTCTTCCTATCATTCACGAGGACTCACAGAGGGAAAAGAAAATAACATTTTTGTGCTCTGTTAGGGTGGTAGGTGTTAGCTTGAGCAAAGAGAGCAGCAGGGAGTGGTTATGCTGCAACAGATTCCATCTCGTTTGCTTAAAAATTAGAAAGGTAAACAGCCTCTGGATATGCAGTGTTTCATGTACAAAGCTTTTTGGGATACTCACTGGGCTGAAGCATTTGTATTTGAGAGTCACGTGGCTTGGTAACAGACTGCCCATCGGGCAGCTCACAGCAAGCAGTCCATCAACACTTGCTTTTCCCAGAATTCAATTAAAGGTTGTAGCTTCAGTTTCTCAGCAAAAACTTTGCCTTCTTCAAATAAGCTGCAACTTTCTATTTTGTGATCCCTTCTTGGAAAACAGACCTTTTTAAAGAGAGCTTTAAGAACAAACTGATGCACCTTATAAAGAAACTAAATTGAATGTGTATTTTCTTATCAGATGTAAGCTCCAGAGTCCTTGATGTGCCCTTTAGTGAGATTTCAGCAGCACACACACACACGACAGCATGTTCCTGCTCACTGCCTGCATAAGCACAACTCTGTGAATCGGATGGCTCTTGTGATTCTAAACCTGAGATTGTTCCCATGAATAGTTTGCAATATTTATTTTAAATTTGCTGGTTCCATGAACATTCTTGCCCTTAAAGAAATTACAGTTTGGTAGCATTTCACAGATTGCACAAACTCATTAAAGAGTTTGAGGTACATCTATTGGGGAAGGGATATGCTGCTTTGTTCTGCCAAGAGCAGATACAAATTTAGGACATAGCAACCCTCCCAAACAACTAACATATTGTGAAAACTTCTCCACTGTTCTTGCAGATGTGCTGAAACACAGAAAGATGTGGAATAGACCTGGGGCTGTAGAATTTCAGGTCATGGTTTAAGTCCTTGACACTGAATTTGGGATAAAAAGCCAACAGACAGTTACATTATTATATTTGCTCTTTCTGTTGGCAAGCAAGCAATTTGTGCCTTTGCACATATCATTTGATAGTGTGATTATGTTCTTGGCATTAAGTACCTTCAATTTTATGCTTATATTGGTACTATTTGCACTAGAACCCTGTAGATTTTTCAAAATTAATGAGAACATGGAGAACTTCCTGGTGTTCATATTCATCAAGCATTCACACACCAGTTGTGGGACATTGGGGTAACAATGTCCATGACCGTTATGCTAGAATACCAAGAGATATCAAATACATACATATAAATATGGATGTTTACCCAAGTTGGAAAATGCTGCAAGGATTTGGTTTTAAAATTCCTTTCTGTCTTGTCAAAACAATGATTTGATAGGTCAAAAATGAATCCACAATATTATTTCCATCTTATGTTGCGAATTATTTGTGTTTTGGACCTGAAGCAATCCCCATTGTACGACAATGTATATGTCTAATCTTCTGTTTAGATTCAGTATTGTTTGCCTCAAGCCTCGAGAGAGAGGTTTTAGAGGGAGAGTGAATAGGCAGGAGTACAAATTTGACTTTTCTCTATTTCCCCTTTCAAAAGTCTATTCATCCATCTCTAATAGAAATGAAACTTCAGGAACAAAGACTTAGCAGCTTGTGCAATTTCATGTGTGTGTCTTTGAGACTCAGCGTCAGGTCAAGTGGAGGAAGAAACGTTACTGATGTGCAGACAGGAGCCTAGCAACCATGAAATATTGGTCCTATTGAGTTCAGTGGCAAAACTCCCATTGACTTTAGTAGGATTGGGATTTTACTCCCAGCCTTCATGTTCCCAGCTTGCTTTGATATGTTGCGTTATAAAAAAAAATATCCTGTCAAACGTTTATTTCCTTCCCCAAAGCCTCCTTTTCTTGCTGGCTGTGCCTAAGAGACATTGGTATGTTTTTGACAATATTGCAATCAACCCTAATCCCGCAAAGGCAGTCAAATATGTAAATAGAGCTCTTAGCACCAGGCAGACTGCTCCTACAGCAGCCACTAGCCATAGGCTTGAATCTGTCTTGGACTGCGTTCCAGTAATTTGACATAAGAAAATTTTTATGTCAGCACGCATGCTGGTGTCTAATGTCCATGAATTATCCAATGCTTGTGACAGTGTTCCTAACGAGAAAGACAGAAAAATGGCTAACTGTTAGATACTTAATATACATTGTTATCTGATATTCCCCCATGTGTGAACTGCCATGCACATGGACGTGTACCATTGGTATCAGTAATACAGTGATATTTATACCGCAGTGTTAGGTGCTGGAACTCTTATATGATAAAAATGTCTTCAACTTTTTGCAAAGCCTTTGAACTCTTCTTCCTCCACCCACCCCTTGGCACTCTACATCCCATTGTTTTTGAACAAGGAAGACCTAACTGTGGAGGTTATGCCAGCTTCAGTCACTCATGTATATGTCCATTGTAGCTTACTGTGGGCTGTGTAAATAATTTAGAAGAAATACTTATAAAACCAAGCTCATTGCAGGCTGTGGAAACAGTCTGGAAGAAATACATATAAAACCAAGTGTCATCCAACTTGGCAGCATGTGATGGGTATTATCCTTGTCCCATCTCTAAATAGCAAGTATATAGATGTCCTCTCCAGTTCTACAATAGCTCTCCAAAGAACCCAAGTGCCAAAATTTAAGTACATTCAACTCAATGAAAGACTTCAAAACTCCACCTGCAAAAAAAACTTGCTGTGAAACATCATCTAAGTTAACCTTTGGAATAAAGCCATTGCTTTGCAAAGCAGTGCATCCGGCTGGTCTTTATGTTGAAGATAGGCATCTGCAAAACTTCCTTGACAAATCAAGGCCTATACATAATTGGTATGAATGTATTGTTTTGTACTACATTATCGGTTTAAACTGTGTATATCCTCTAATGCCTGAAATCTCAAGGGCAGGATGTGTTCCCAAGGTCTGGAAAAAGCCCACAGCCTCATTTCACATGATTTTTTTCCCCCCACAATATTCTTGGATAAAAGGAAGATGTTTGTTACATGTCCCACAAAAGATGTTTGAAAAGTGACCTTGGCAGGAAGAATATTCTACCCCTGCTATAGTAACTTAAAACCACATCCCTTCAGCTGGAGAAGGCAAGCGAATCGCAACCCCAAGGCCAGGTCTGCATGCTGGCTGGTGTGTCTGTTGGAATATATGCCACAAGTGCCCAGAAGGAATCCACCGCTCCAGGTTTTGAAGGAATAGTGCTGTGTAGCCCCACCAGCTTTCCCATCACTGAACTTTTCTTCTATACTGTGATGATGACATGGTTCTTTGAGCCACTCTTCTCATTCAAGACCAGGCTCCTGTCATATCCAGGGACAAGGGCAGGATTTGGGGGCCAGGTCTTCCAAATCAGCAAATGTATAATAACTCAGCTGGGCACTCAGTGAGTTTTCCTAAGTATCTAAGCAGGTTAACCAGGTGTTCATCTGCTTTTCATCTTAATGGTAGCTAAGTATGAAACTTCTGCAGGTGCCTTTAAGAATTGCACTAGTCATGTGTGTCTGATATGGAGTGCCAAGATACTTTGGAAAATCTGATCCCTTTTCTCCTAATATAAGGGAGCAGACTTTGTTTCAAAACTATGTAATACTGTGCAGAACATAAATCTTTTGCTTCAGAGTTGATGAATAATAATCAGTGCTTACTAAGACAGAGTTACAAAGAAAGGAAAAGGAAAAAAAAAAAAAGAAGGGGCACTGAATCAAGTGCACATTTACAGTTCCTAGTAGTGGTAACAAATGCTTCTTACTTAGTGCTTTATAAAGCCACAGCATTGTGCAGACATTAACTAATTAATTTAGGTTCCAGTGAAATTATGCAATTAATTTAAGTCTCCAATTTAAAATGTTACAGCTGATGAGCTGATCCGTCTCATGCTCTAGGAGAAGCGTTCTGTCCTTTCTATATACTCCCACATGCATTTGGTCCACAAAGGCTGCTCTTGTATGTTCACACTGTCATGCAGCTTGCCATGGTCGGAGTAGCTTTCACAAGATGATGCTTCCTAATTCCACTATAACAGATTCCAGCTGCTGGGAGAAGAAGAAGGAAAAGAAACCTCTCTTGTATCCTGTCGGTGAAGAGCTCATCAGGGAAGGAAGCAATGCAGGGTGGGGAGAGATGACTGGATATCCCTCTTAATAAAGCAGATATAGTCATTTCTTATTGCAGGTATAGTTGCAATCTGTAGGTGTATTTCGTATACCCACTAAAACACTTGTGCTGATTGAATTTATTGGGTGTGTATTCTGTATTCACTATAGCGTTGTTCTTACTCTTTACTGCTGGTGCATATAGATATCTTTCAAGCCACTGCCATCATCAGTAGAAGCACATGTCCTGTCCTGTGACAGAATAAAGCATGCTTTGCATAGAAAGCTAAAATATTGCTAAGATGGAAATGTTCAGACCATACAACAGACTCTATCTCATTGTGCTCTTTAACCCATGGGCCTTCCATATTTCTAGAAAGGGAAAAAGCAATTCCTTCTCATCCCTGAGGAATATTGGTCTTAAATACCTTGATAACCAATGTCATAGAATCATAGAATCATAGAATTGTTAAGGTTGGAAAAGACCCTTAAGATCATCAGGTCCAACCGTTAACCTACCACTGCCAAGTCTGCCACTAAACCATGTCCTCAAGCACTGCATCTACCCGTCTTTTAAATACCTCCAGGGATGGGGACTCAACCACTTCCCTGGGCAGCCTGTTCCAGTGCCTGACTTACTCTTTCAGTAAAGAAGTTTTTCCTAATATCTAACCTAAACTTACCCTGGCGCAGCTTGAGGCCATTTCCTCTCGTTCTATCGCTTGTTACTGGGGTGAAGAGACCAACCCGCACCTCACTACAACCTCCTTTCAGATAATTGTAGAGAGCAATAAGGTCTCCCCTCAGCCTCCTCTTCTCCAAACTAAACAACCCCAGCTCCCTCAGCCGCTCCTCATAAGACTTGTTCTCTAGACCCTTCACCAACCTTGTTGCCCTTCTCTGGACAGGCTCCAGCACCTCGATGTCCTTCTTGAAGTGAGGGGCCCAAAACTGAACACAGTATTCGAGGTGTGGCCTCACCAGTGCCGAATACAGGGGCACTATCACCTCCCTGGTCCTGCTGGCCACACTATTCCTGGTACAAGCCAGGATGCCATTGGCCCTCTTGGCCACCTGGGCACACTGCTGGCTCATGTTTAGGCGGCTGTCAACCATCACCCCCAGGTCCTTTTCAGCCAGGCTGCTTTCCAGCCACTCCTCCCCAAGCCTGTAGCGTTGCCTGGGGTTGTTGTGACCCAAGTGCAGGACCCGGCCTTGTTAAACCTCATACAGTTGGCCCCAGCCCAACAATCCAGCCTGTCCAGGTCCCTCTGCAGGGCCTTCCTACCCTCCAGCAGATCAACACTCCCACCCAACTTGGTGTCATCTGCCAACTTACTGAGGGTGCACTCAATCCCCTCATCCAGATCATCGATAAAGATATTGAACAGGACCGGTCTCAACACTGAGCCCTGGGGAACACCACTCGTGACCGGTCACCAACTGGATTTGGCTCCATTCACCACCACTCTCTGGGCTCGGCCATCCAGCCAGTTTTTAACCCAGCGCAGAGTGCACTTGTCCAAGCCGTGAGCAGCCAGCTTCTGCAGGAGAATGCTGTGGGAGACGGTGTCAAAGGCCTTACTAAAGTCCAAGTAGACAACATCCACAGCCTTCCCCTCATTCACTAAGCGGGTCACCTTGTCATAGAAGGAGACCAGGTTAGTGAAGCAGGACCTGCCTTTCATAAACCCATGCTGGCTGAGCCTGATCCCCCGGTTGTCCCGCACATGCCGCATAATGGCACTCAGGATGATCTGCTCCATGACCTTCCCCGGCACCGAGGTCAGGCTGACAGGCCTGTAGTTCCCCGGATCCTCCTTCTGACCCTTCTTGTAGAGGGGCGTCACATTAGCTAACTTCCAGTCAGCTGGGACCTCCCCAGTTGACCAGGACTGCTGATAAATGATGGAGAGTGGTTTGGCAAGCTCCTCTGCCAGCTCCCTCAGTATCCTCGGGTGGATTCCGTCCGGCCCCATTGACTTGTGGGCATCCAGGTGGAGGAGCAGGTCGGTGACTGCCACCTCTTCAGCAGCTGGGACTACATTCTGTGTCCTATCTCCATCTCCCAGCTCAGCGGCATGAAAACCTTGAGGATGATCAGTCCGACTATTAAAGACTGAGGCAAAGAAGGCATTAAGTACCTCAGCCTTCTCCTCATCCTTCATGGCCAGGTTTCCCTCTGCATCCAACAAAGGAGGGAGATTGTCCTTAGCCCTCCTTTTGTCGCTGATATACTTGTGGAAACATTTTTTGTTGTCCTTGACAGCAGTGGCCAGTTTAAGTTCTAGCTGGGCCTTCGCCTTTCTAATCTTTTCCCTGCATAACCTCACCACATCCTTATAGTCCCCCTGAGTCACCTGCCCCTTCTTCCAAAGGTGGTAGGTTCTCCTTTTCTTCCTGAGTTCCAGACAGAGCTCTCTGTTCAGCCAGGCCGGTCTTCTCCCCCGCCTGCTCGACTTGCGGCACATGGGGACAGTCTGCTCCTGTGCCTTTAAGACCTCCCTCTTGAATAACATCCAGCCTTCCTGGACTCCTTTGCCCTTCAGGACTGCCTCCCAAGGGACTCTGTTAACCAAACTGCTAAACAGGCCAAAGTCTGCCCTTCTGAAGTTTAGGGTTGTGGTTTTGCTGGCCCCCCTCCTTACTTCTCCAAGAATTGAAAACTCTACCATTTCATGGTCGCTGTGCCCAAGACAGCCTCCGACCACCACATCACCCACCAGGCCTTCTCTGTTCGTGAACAGCAGGTCCAGCGGGGCACCTCCCCTGGTTGGCTCGCTTACCAGCTGCATCAGGAAGTTATCCTCCACGCACTCCAGGAACCTCCTAGACTGCTTTCTCTCTGCTGTGTTGTATTTCCAGCAGATATCTGGTAAGTTGAAGTCTCCCACAAGAACAAGGGTTAGAGACTCTGAGACTTCAGCCAGCCGCTTGTAAAAAACTTCATCTGCTTCCTCATCCTGGTTGGGTGGTCTATAACAGACTCCCACCAGGATATCTCCCTTGTTGGCCTTCCCCCTGATCTTTACCCATAAGCACTCAACCTTGTCGTTACTTTTGTCAAGCTCAAGACAGTCAAAACACTCTCTGATGTACAAGGCTACCCCGCCACCTCGCCTTCCTTGCCTGTCCCTTCTAAAGAGCTTGTAGCCATCCATTGCAGCACTCCAGTTGTGCAAGTCGTCCCACCATGTTTCCGTAATGGCAACCACATCATAGTTTCCCTGCCACGCAATGGCTTCCAGCTCCTCATCAGTAGTTATGCCTCATTGCAGGAGAACCTAAAAGAGTTTGAAAATTTGTGCACTTATACAAGACCTCACATCACATTTCATTCTGGCTTTCAGAGTGAACCATGGAGCATTAGTGACGGTACTTTTGTGTAAACTGCATGAAAAACAGCATGATTTCTGGCCAGATTATAAGTCCATTTTGTAAATCGAAGGGCTTTGTTGCTGCTGAAATTCCCTTGCGGCCAGCCTGTGAGGGGCTCTCAGTACTTTAACATGAAGTTTCTAATTCTTTATGTATTTGAAAAAGGCACCGCTTCTTGAAGTTAGCATCCCATGGGAAGGAGAATGATGACTTTGCAGTATCTTCTAGAGCATTAGATATCACTGGTTCCTGTAGAGGCTACAAATTCATTATGGTATCACAGCTGCTCATTGCTGAGGGCATTAACAATTAACATACAGATACTACAATTAAGATATCAAAGAGAAGAAAGTGAAGATAACAAACAATGAGAGTACCTGATAAATGGACAACAGTATGCTTGCAGGGGAAACCACTTGTATTTGTGTATAGAGAGTTAATTCAGAGCCTGAAAGCACAGCAAGAGAAAGAAAATGTTTTCAAACCTGTGATCTTTTGGCCTTGTCTTGGAGGTAGAATGGAGCAATTATCTCCTGTTTTATGTCTTTCACTTCAGTAGTGCTCGGGTTTGGCAGTGTTGTTTCCTTAGAGCAACTGGCCATTTCAGTTCAAAGCTGTTTTGTTCTGCCATTTCAGGAAGGAGGAGCTGTTTTTTTCTAATTGACGCCCTATACATGCCTGAGAGACTCATGTCAAATCCCTGCCCCGGGACCTACTTCTTAACACTGAGGTTGTGAAGCATAAAGTTAATCACATTACAGTCTGTGCTGCACAGAAGTGCCCTGACAGTTATTGAGGAGGAAGCCTGTGCCAGAGAGAGAGAGAGTATAATAGGTGCTTAGGGAAGGAGGATGCTTCGAGACCAATTCCCAGGAGCAGACAAGGAGGATGCGCAGGAATGGAGTAGTTGCTACAGCTTAATAGGGATGGACGCTAGCAGCTCTTTTTTCACAGAGCAATCCCTTAGGAGGGAGATCATCTACAAGACAGAGTAACAGGACCCTGGGCCTCAGCTATGCATATTGCAGTGCATCTTTCCTGGCCCTTGGGAGATCTATGACTGGGACCATTAGTTGCAAAGTCACTGCAAAGCATGTGTGTAACTGACAGGGAATCAGATATAAATCCTCTGGCCTCTGAGGTGGAGATGGCTGGACTGGAGACAGCATAAGGCAGAGAATGCTTAGTGTACATCGTCCAAGAAAGGGCTGCTGTGGGAAAAAGGAAGGTCCTCTGTCCTTGTATTTTACAGAGCCAGAGAAAACCCGGGGTGAGCGGTGTGCAGTGTACCTAGACTTGATTAGCTCTTGTATCAGGAAAATCTGTTTCAGAAATCAAAGGAAATTCTGAGGAAAATGTCTTGGCCTTAATTGTTATTGGGATCATCTCTTTCCTGGCTATTGAGCTTCTCCTCTGGATTAGAAGGTACCTGTCTTCATTGGTGTTTCCCAGTATAAAAAACGTCCATCTTTCTTGGGGAAGGTGACAGTACCATTTGGTGACTTCATGTGGTTATTCGAAGCCCTGAGGAGGCCACTGCTCCCTCCTGTGCACGTTCCCTGCTCCTGGCCTCATGTAAAATAGACAGGGCAGCAAACCCTGCAGCAGGGAGAGATGTGGGGATGCTGTAGCATCAAGCCCAAACCAGGACATCCAGTCAACTGTGCTTCACTCCTACCAGAGCAACATGCCTTTCCCACAGTGGTTTTCACTGGTGTATCAAAATTTTCAGCATTATTCCCCTGGCTCGCAGGCTCTGTTGCAACCCAGAGCTGCACAGCATGGTTCAGCCCAGGAGCTTGTGCTTCTCTGGACTCTGGGCTGGCTGTGCTCCAGAGCAGCCCCATCACAGAAAGAACAGCTTGAGGGTTACTTCAATTAGCATAAATTGCCAAAGGCCCAAAATATGTTGTAGAGCCAGCGTGGATTGTTAAGCCTCAAAACATGCTCCCTTTTTCTTGCTTCTTTTCCTTTGCTGCCTTTGTGAAGGAGAAAAGGCTTAGAGCTCATTTTGTTATTCTCAGAGGAGGGATGTTCCTGATGCAGCTGCAAGAGTGAGGCCTAATCCACCTCCTGATATCGGGGAGACTTTGGGCTGTTCTTGTTGTTGCATTTCTCAGTATCTTCTCTTCCTACATGTCTTATCTTTTGAATTATAAGCATTTTAGGCTAGGGGTTGACAGTATTTGGATGTGTTGTACAGTGCTGAGCATACATTTGGCTCTTAGTTAGTAATTATAACAATTAATAAGAAATACCATATGGCTAAAAATATTGTAACTCTCAAAAGAATTGTTGGGCCATTTATTTTTTGTGCATATGAGTGTGTGCCTCATTTAAGCCAATTATTTTTCTATTAACAGGCATTGGTTATGCCATCCTTCTTGTTGTGGTTTAGCATGACTTCTGCTTTTATTTTTAGAAGTATTTGGATTATTACAGAAAGTATGAAGAATGAATGAAAAAAGAAATGTCTCCTAGTACTTGTCTTTTAAAATTAGATTTCTTGGTTGAGTAATCCTACATTTAATCCTCAAAGGGATGTGTCCCCTATAGGGAACATTCCCTGTACCCTCAGGTGCCTGCTGTCAAAATGTCAGAGGATGGGAGATGAATCCAAATGAATTCATGAATCCAAATACTCATTTGGAAATCAGGTGGTGTTTGATTATGACATTACCAACACCTGTCCTAACATACTTAATCACAAATGCGAGATTTATGGAGTAGAGACGTGTTACTCTCAAATTTTAATTTGCAAGTTGTATTCTGCTTTTCAGACTATGCAGCAAAGTTATGATAGAGTCCCTCTTACTCGCTGTCTCGTGATTTATGGGAGACTGGGAAATTTCAGTCTTCAGTGTTTCAAGGTGAAATTTTTACATCTAGCAGAGCTGATGCTTTTCAGCACAGCATGAACAAGCGTGAAGCCCCTTTAGTCCTGTGGATTGAAGGGATTCAAGCTTTATATCCATGGAGGAAAGGAGATCACACATGGTCCTGCTGTATCTCCAAACTGCATATTGTGTGTCCAGCTTTTTGGACTGGAGGCGTATTGTCACTGGCTGTGACAAGAGTGTCTGTTCCTGTTCAGTGACTCTATTGATAGGAGTGGTATGTTGCCGAGCCCGTGGTCTAGCACAAAGGATGCATCGGCGTGCGTTTGTTCCGGGCAGCAGCATTCACAAGGGAATGAAACTCAGACCAAGCATTTGGCTCACCTCGGTACTTAAATCACCAAAGCAGTATTCACAGTTGATTTTTAAAGTAAGGCATGAGCTTATAGAGGTGTATTTCTCCCAAGTTAGGCTGTGGGTAGAATGTGATGTTTATTGCTGTTAAGAAAGGAGTGTCATGCAGTATGTCCATTTCACTGATAATTTTGGAAGAACTATTTCTGGTGTTTAAATATTAAGTAGAAATTATTGAAAAGCTTTGACTACTGCCTTCAGGAAAACCAAAGCACAGATAAGTATATTTTTAAAGTGTGATCTGATACACTGAGGGGGAATGCGAGGGAGAGGTGTGCAGGAGGATGCAGGTTTGCGTTAGTATTTTTTAAAAACAATCAAGACTTTCTTTTGTGAAGTAAAGTTGTTTTGTGGTGCCAGATGTATAAAGACATTGGTTGTTTCAACCTCAGCTGTCACTGGCAGATAAATAACAAGATAGTGAGAAGAATCGCAGATGGATCAGCAAGGCTGATTTTTACCAGTCAGAGAGCTTTTGGAGATTACAGTGTAGCATGAAGAATTTATTGAGGTGATTTATCCACAGTGCTTGTGAAAACATTACATCCATAGTCAACTAGTATAGAGTGGGTCTCAATGTCTACAAGGGTATTATTAATGTTACTTTGGAAAGCAATATGTTTTTGCATAGTTTCAACATCTTTCATGTTTATGGATTTTGAACATAACTCTAAAACTCGCAGTAAATCTTCCGCTATTGAAACAAATAAATTTGGGGAAAAAATTAATAAAAAGGCTTTTAAAAATGACATTTCATAACAATGCTCAGTCAGCCTTCCTGCTGCCGAGAGCCCCTGGCAACCAGAAATGGAAACCTCTATAAAAGAGACTTCTGAAAAAACAAAGGGGGAAAATCACCTATTCTGATTTTGCCTGTGGCGCTGTCTTCTTGTTTTGGAAGCTTCCATCATGAGGCGTGCTTTGTAGAAAAGACAGGTGGAGAAAAGCAAGCTAAAAAAAGTAATGGAGGAAGCATTATTTTATGTTCAGTGCTCTGCTTTTCCTCTGTATCCATCAGTTCTTGTGCTAAGAGGGAAGCAAAAATATTTACTTGGTAGAGGGGGGAACAAAGCTTTTTTTTACAGTCAGAGATAACAAGACAGTCATGCTAGGAAAGACTCGTCAGCTTGTGTCGTTTTCTCAGTCATGGGATCAGTGAGGGTGAGTTCTCTCTGCTTCGCAGTGTCAAGCAGTTCTTCAGCCGTCCACCTCCAGCTCACAAGAGGCGCTAGCTGACCACGCTGATGTTTAACTCCTCCTGCCCAGCCTTGTGGGTCCATGTATTTCGTTGCTCAGCATCTACAGCCAGGGATGAGTTACCAAAAGAAGTAGCTCCTTACAGCCGCCAAAGGAGGACCCACACCTAGAATTTCTTATTGCAGCATTTCTGGGTGCTCCTTGTGAAGTGCAGTGGAAGGAGTCTGGGCAGAGCTGCCCCTGTTGCAGCTGGCAAGCCCTTTGGAAACTACTGCCGAAGGAGGAGAAGAGCAGAGCGGGCGAGGGTAGCTCACCCAGCAAGGGTGGGGAAAATTGCTCTCCAATCAGTCCAGTTCCCTGCATGTCAAAGCTGTAGTAAGAAAGAAAATGAAGTCGTTCCACGAGGCTAGTCATCTGTGGCTGCTTTTTCATGCAAGAGAAAGCAAAACATATTTCCTACAATGTGTCTGTGCAAGAGTAGGGAACAGTCATGAATTTGGCAGTGAGAAAATTTTCCCTTTATAAAGTTATTAGCTGCAATGGTTTTGCTTTGACAGCCCTGAAATGTACAAGACACTGAATTGAGAGCTTCTCAGGTTTGGAAAATTCAAAACTAGTAGTTCTGGACTGAGTTATGGCAGAATACTGTGGAAGCCTCTGGTAAATGAGCTTTAGAGATTTACATTCTTAAGTTTGCTTTTCTGAGTAAGCCAATATGTATTAGAGCGGCAGGCGGTATTTTTTATGCAGGAAAGGTAGGATGCCAATAGTATTATACTTGTCATTATATAAGATCAAAAATGCATTAATTTATAATACATATTCCAATTTTAAGACCCCGTTAATTTCAATGAATTGCAGGGTTTGGTTTGAAGGACAAGTGTTTTAATGAAGACATAAATCACCAGTCATAAGCACCTCTTTTGCCATTTTCATACATAAAATCAGTAGCTGCATTAGAGGTTCACTGATATCATTCACAGTGCTTCTGGCCACTACTGAGGATTTGTTTTCATGACAGGTCTGGGGCTTTGTCGCATGTGTTAAACTGTAAGAGTTATAGATTGGGAACTGTATGTATCCAGGGGAAGACAGGTACCTCATAGTCTACTGAATTTGCCACATATTTCAGTGTTTTAAAATATTAATTTATTTTTATTCCATTACTTAATCCATTTGTCCATTGTTCAGCATAAGAGAATTTCAGCCTGTCTGCCATACATGCGTTAAGCGCATTTACTGCCCTATGGCGCACTCATCGGGCACTGTAGATTGTTAAGATATTGCCTATAGGGCAAGTTTGCATATGAACTGCATCAATCTTGTGGTTTCTTCCCCTTCTCCGACCCCATTTTCATTTGTAGAGGACCTTGGCACTGCTGGTTGTCATAGGAACGTGGTAGGATTGTTCAACAGGAAAAGGGGAGATGCATAGCCTTGCCCGTAACTCATTCAGGCTGCTACCTTCAGGAGATGCCCATCAGCAAGAGCACAACATGGAAACAGTCATCAGTGAATTTGTGGTTGCAATAACATTCTGGTGAGGGCAGTGGCATTTCAGTATTCCTATTTCCAGCCCAAAAGCCTCTACAGACCCCAGCAAGGACTGGGAACCTGTTGTTTAGGTGCTCTACAAACATAAAGGTGGTGGATATCTGCAAGTGAACTGTATACCTTGCTGTTCTGTTCTGTGATCTCATGGAGAAAATATACTGCAGTGATACATTTGACAAAAATATTAGAGAACTTCTCAAGTAATTGGTGGGGAGACACTGAAGTTACCTAACTATATCTCCTACAGCCTTCACAGAGAGGCAGAGGCTAAACTGTGTTACCGATGGCTAGTCTTCGCCCCAAAAGAGTGCTCCGTGGCACAGTTTGGAGGTGATGCAAAGGAAATGTATGTCTGACTGCTATGCCTCTATAGTATTCCTGTCAGCAGCCTTCTAGCTATTTATTCAGCTTTGAACTGAATTGTATTTATGATGGCTCCTCTCTACAGCCAATTTTTGTGATGGAGGGGATTAATGGGTCTCTTTTTTAAAGGAGCTTTGCTTAGTTCTAAGTCAGTATGATAAAAGCACCCTTAGGCTGTTTTTAATGTATGTTGGGATTGCAATACTCTAAAACACTGCTGGCAGTGATGGAGCACCTGCAGTTTTCATTCCTTTAATTTTATTTCGTAGCATTTGAACAAGAATTAATCAGACTGTGAGGAGAATGCTGCAAAGTTTAGGCTGAGTTGTGGCTACCCAAGCTGCCTCCCTCAAAAAACCAATGTCCGACCATTCCCTTGTGGCCATGTCTATGCTGGCAGTCACTAAATCAAATGCTTAGTCTGAATGAGTGAATGGAAGGCCCAGCTCAAGAGAAGATCCAGAATATTTGAGGAAGAAAAAAAATAGTCCTGAACTACTCTTCTCTAAAAATTATTGTTACAACTGAGATAGAAATCACTAGCATGCTTTGGTAAAAGGAGGCTCAGCAAGTACAGGTCAGTCAACGAAGCAACAGTATGTATAATGGGAATGTGGAAGCACTGGAAATGAGGATTAATTTTTAGTATTGTTTAGGAAATATTTCACACAATGAATGAGAACACAAGAGCATGAAACATGCTGCATTTACTCTGTAACAAGAAAGATGTTACCATAGGGAAACCCTGGGATCTCTGGTGCTCTGAGTAACACTTCCAGGTTTCTTTCTGAACTTTCATCTTTCAGTGTATGAGCTGCTTGATACCAAATTGTTTCATTGCCATAAGGAACAAGTAAAAGTAGTTTATTATTAATGCTTCTGTAGGGTCTAAAGATCATACTCTGCCTATATTTCTAGTAGAGTAAGTCCAGAGTCACATCACTCAAATCTCTCTAATTCACTGAATCAGATTCTCAGTGCACAGAAGTAAGTGCATGATTAGCTTGGTTTAAGTCATTATCACTCCACTGAAATAAATTATGCTATTTTATACATACTTTATATATTATGCATTTATTTTATGTATTATATTAGTAAAATATGGAGATGGTACAGACAAGTATGACAGATATAAACCAATTACTTATCTGAGCTGTGACTGACTTTCTTATGTCCTTCTGTCAGGGTTCATGTTGTTGAAAACACTGTTCGTTCTTCAAACCTTTCTTTTTTATTACCTTCGATATATAAGTGTATACAATATATGCAGTACAGTGAGATAAAGATCACAGTGACTGTGTTCACTCACAGTGTCCATGCCTGTCCTGCCAGCAGTGTGATGGGTCCTAGTAAATAGTAGTTAATTTAAACATTTTGGGTTCTAGTAATACTAGTGAAATTTAGAGTCCATTTAATATCCTTGCTGGGAATGCTTCTTGCCCATGATGTCTGTAAAAGCTTGTAAGTAGTTAAGCAACTGATGTGCCGTGACCGGTGTGTTTTATACCAAACAGAATAATTTTCTAGTGTCCTGTTGTGGATGAATATATTCAGTAAGCCACAGTGTCTGTGAACTCGTCGTTTTATTCTTCTGTTATACATCATTATAAACTTAGGACATACCTGCAGTGTAAAAAAAAAACTACCTGGATTAGTTGGTTAGATTTGGACAAGTGAAGACAAAGTGAAGACAAACAGTGAAGGTAAAGCAGGTCTTAATTCAAGTTAGGTCTTGGTCAGGTAAAGCTCATCTTTTAGGCGCAGCTTTACTGCAGTTAATAAAATACTAATACTGTATTGCAAACCCATTCACTTAGTAGGACATTTATTTGCAAAACTTTAAGCTAGTAGGTATCCATGAAAGCATCTTCTTAAGGATGTTCCTCCTGTTTTCCACATTAGCGTAGTCTCACAGAAGCATATGGGGAAGTTCTGTGCAAGTCCTTTTTCACATGCAGCTACTGGCATGAATACTCCAAATGAAATCCCTCGAGTATCTCTTAATTTATTTTCTGGTCCCTGACAACTTCTTTCTTTTGGTAGTATAGGCATTTAGGCATTTTCAGAACACAGCTGGTGCAATCAGCTCCAGATTCTCGTCTTGGTTGCTCTGATAATTTAATTTTGAGGAAAAAAAAATTAATTCAGTAGATCATCTTTGGATTTATACTGCTGTTAAATTTGATCTGGTTCCCTTCACACCTGTTCCAATGAGAAAACTGATCTACTGAATTATTTTAAGATTTTCACATCCCTTCCTTGCTGCATTTGCTTTAAATTTTGCCTATTTACGGTAGTCCTAGATAGGAAGCAGCTATCTAAGCTGGTTGATTGTCATGTGAGAGACCGATAGCAGACACCTGGCAGACGTAGGATGCTTCATAGGAAAATGATCCCCTGAAGTATACCAATTTTGCAGCTATACGAGTGGTGCACAGCCCAAGGAGGAAAGTTGTATGGAGTGACAGATGGATGCCTCTGGTTGACTTCTCTGTAGGTGCAGGAGGAGCAGATGGCAGGCACGATAATGTCCAGTCATATGATTTTATGTACCTTTGCCCCCTCAGCATGGCTGTGAACAGTAGCAAGTAAGACTGGGATCTTGTGAGTTACTTTTCCATGGCACAATGTGCTTCCCTCAGCAGTGCAAAAAGAAAAAAAAAACCAACCTCACTGCTGTGCGATGCACAGCAGACACAAACATCTCTGGTAATTCAGACACAGACACAGTTATGAACAATTACGAAAGAATAATGTTGTGTATTATTTCTTCTTCTAAGGCTCTCATGGTGTTTTGTGCAGATAAGCCGAACAGCTCGTACCTCATTAGTGAGATCCAGAAATGAATTGCCCTTAACTACTTCGGTGCTTGGTGTACTGTGAACACTTGTTTTAGGTAGAAATAGGTAGCGTAACCAGGTGTGTAATTAGTTTCTCTGCCTGTTTCGCAAGTGGGAAGCCAAATCTATGCAGGGAAGAACCTCACAACTTACTTGAAGACCCTCAGCAAGTTGGTGGCAGAACAGAGCTGGAGTGCCATCTCCAGCCGCCCCACCAGTCACCAGCAGGCCACCCAGCTATGGCAGTGCCATGCAGCCAGCCTATGCACAGGGTCCAGGCATCCCACAGCTGGGGGCTCTTAGCGCACCTGAGCTGGAAGCATCAAGTTGGGGGTTTGGGTGTAGCAGGATGATTGGACTCACATTGCAGAAACATCTGAAGAACAGTCTTTTCTGTGTAATTCCTGGTTGTTTTAAGTTTTTGGTGAACATGGACCCAAATTTTGAAGTTTTCCTCAAAACATTTTTTTTCCCTTGACTGGACTTAGTTCAGATGATGACTTGATCAAAGCAGGAGAGTGATGATTCAATCTGAGGTTGCTTTCCTTTCTCTGAGTGATGGCTGAGTAGTTCTCCTTTCTTCTTGGATGAAGGTAATGCCTGATCATGAACAGACATTAATCTCTACTGAGAACATTTTGTATAATGGAAAATGGAAAGAAAACGAATCCAGGCTTTTTTGCAGCTCTTGGCTTTCTTCTTCCATAGCAGAAAGAACTGAATGTTTTATAGGAAGGGTCCCAGTTCTCCCTTTTTTGGCCTCAGCCAGCAAGAAGCTAAAAGGTTCAATATAACAAAGTGACTGTACAGTCAGAGTATAGTGACCAGGCTAATCTCTGGTATGACAAACGCTATTGACTACTGGGGAGCCGTACAGTCTCTACATCAGCAGTCATGCCCACAGTAATGAAGTAAAATAAGGAAACCTTAACTTCAGGAAGCTTCTTCCTCTCACCTATGAACAGACCCAACAATCTCTCTCTCACCTTTCAGGAGCCACTGGAAATCAGTGTGTAGAGATAAATGGGGCTGTTTAAGGTGAATAGGGTGAAGTTACTACAGCCAGAAGACTTCCTCTCAGATACAACATTGGCAAGGTTGTGCTACCCATCTTCAAGTGCCAGGGACAAGGGCACAAAAGTTGATGAAATCTTTTTGTAGTTTATTATTTCTAGTGATAATAATAGTCCTGTTGTGTTCAAGCAGGAGAAGGGCTTGTTTTTCAAAGCCTGTACACGGATGTGCAATACCGTCCTGAATCCTAACGCATTCAAAATCTAACAGAGGGAGGGTGAGCAAAAGCATTATTTTAGCCTTGGAAAATTGAAATTACATAGGAATTGGCTTCCCCAGGATTTCAGGGAGATCTGGTAGATCCAAACTCCACCCTCAAGGCCCTGCCCAGTGCTTTAGTGCAAGTTCTTCATTCATTTTATCAACCAGTCTAACTTACTGAACTAGGGGAAGAAATGATCCTGTGTTAATTTCTCTTTCTGGTCTTCAAGATTATAAAAAGAAAAACTAACTAAGCAGCAAAGAGTAAATGACTTGATTTTTATTTCACTCAGAACTGTATAGTAAGTGTAAGGCCTGCAGATAGGTGCTGGGTAAGTGATTAGCACTCTGCTCACATAGGGAGCTTATCTTCTATGGAGGCAGAAGTCCCCTGCTGTCTCCACATAATCACTATGGCTTTATGAGGGAGAAAAGCAACACATAGATTTTATTCAGAAAGGGAGGCTTTGTACTTATCACTGAAGTGGATGAACTACAGTGAAACGGTAGTGCCTGTTGAGCACATAGTAGGATACCATTGCTTGCCACGGGACAATGAAATAGGTATATTTCTTTCCCTTTTTAGTGTAGGCTGAAACCTTTGCCCCTGCTCTTCACTTGTGATCTTTATTAGAAGCTGCCCAAGAATATGATATAATATGATATGATTAATATAATATAATTCCAGAGTACTCAACAGGTAGACTGAGCACACACTGAAATGTTTATGTGCACCTCTTCCTTACTCACTTCCCCTGGGAGAGATGAGATTGCACTGATTTATACATTTTCGTCCTATTAAGAATCACAGATTCAAATCCTCTTTGTTTATATTGGGTGTTTTCAGCTGTGTTGGGTTTTCTTACTGTCTCATGTACTTTTTTTGACAGAGTTTCCTTATCTTTCATGTATTTTTGTTCTCATTGTGTGGATTCTCTTTGCCTCTCACATTTGCTCAGGTTGCTGATCCTGGCCAGTGGCATTACCGTGCTGAGTAATGCCCAGCTAGGAGGGATGTCTTGGCTTAAGCATGGCAGAGGAGGGCTGAGATGTCATTCTCAATAACTGGCTCCACTGCCGACTTCCTCGGTTAAATTTCCCATTTAACCTTGAAAGACTTCATCCATCTTCTGCCTCGTTTCCCCATCCCTGCACCCTGCCTTGCCCACGTCCTGTGCAGCGACTGGGACGTGCAAACATAGCAAAACTGGTGGCTGTAAGTAATGTGGTGGCTTAATGTCTTCTTATGGGTTTTCTTTTTAAATTGAAGCCAACTCCCCTTCAGCAGCGCTGTCAGATGAAAAGGCCTTTAAGAATCGGTGAGCTTTAGCAGGAAGGGAACCACTTATTCTGCGTGAACCTGAGCGTGCCCCGGAGGCTTCTCAGAATGAGCACATTTGATGAAAACAACAGTTGACTTTTCTGAGAAAATAAAGATTTAAAGTTTGATCAGAGCATCCTCTGTGAAACAGACTCAGATCTGCTCTGTTCCTCTGGTTTGTGAATAGCAGTTAAACAAGCTTCCATGCTTGTGATCCTTTGGGATCACCTTTATAAACCAAACTCTAAACTTGTTTTTTTGTGCCATATGTGCATAGAGTTACTGGCATGATTAAGACATGTATGGAGAGAGAGAGAAACAGGGGCTTGCTTATCAGCTCAGGAGAGGTGTCCTGCTCTGGCTGTGGCTCCTGGGGACATGCTCAGCGCATCGGGAACACCTGAGTGTAAGATGTTTGACTGTATCAGGGATGAGCACGTACTGTAACTTCTAACCTTACGCTTACAAAGTATTAGGTGCCACGTGACGGAGCACAGTCATACTCATTAATTTGATACTCTGCTATTAAAAGCTGATTTTGTAAAACTGTTTGTTAGCACAGAATCACAGACACTGGCAACAGGAAAAAAAAAAATATTAGGACATATATATCTGCCAATTGTCTCCAGATGTTCCCACATCATATTTTCCAGCCCTGATACACTCCTCTCTTTAATCACTCCTCTGAGTTTAAAAGTTACCAAGGAATAACAGTTTAAGGTCTATTATTATCTCTCCCAATACCTCATGACTACAGAGGACATGAAACCTAAGTTATATAACACAGAGCTAGAATTACATGGAAAAGCCAACAATTTTTTCCCTATCTCCTATTTCTTCTTCTCATCTGTATACCTTTGGTTTTGGTATTGAGCTCCATTTATTTCACACTGACCCACATGTTCCACTCCTGGTGTGTTGTTCACGTGCGAATGTAAGATGCAATGGACAGATACCCTAGTGCATTACAGAAATCATCCAGGGAAAGTCAGAGGTTTCGGTAAATAGACTACATCGTTTGGGACTTCTGATACATCAGACAGTATCACTTGATATTGATTAAAAACCTGATTAGGAATGAACCTCCCCTTTTGTTCCCTTCTTTACACAAAGCTGGAGGTAGCTTGGAATGTATGCTTAAGGAACCTTTCATAATAAGAGATTAATATATTGCTTCATGTATATAATAATTACTACTACCTACTGCCAGTGAAAAAGCACGTTGCACTCCTTCCTGCTGATAAGATGATGAACATCTTAAAATGATATTTAATTTGTCAGCATTAGTATTCAGAGTGAACACAGCTTTGTAATGATTCATAACATATCACTTGCAGAGCTGAAACTGCTGCTTATGCATTGCACTGGTCACATTTAGAAGGGTTTTTTGTTTGTTTGTTTTTATTTTTTTCTGTACTAGAAGCACTAGCAATTTTAAATCAAATCTCAGACAGGCATGAAGCTAAATTGTAACTTTAAAAATAAGGTATTCCTATGGTTCTTTCCATCCTCTCATAGCCATATATTCAGTGGAATTTGATTATTTTCTTTCCTTGTGCTCTTAATTCTCAGACTGTAAAATCCCACTAACAGTTTCCCCGCTGCCTAATGTGCCGTGTGTGTCTGCCAAAATTACTATAGTGTCCCTTTACAGGCCAACCAAGAGCAGGGTCCCTGGCACCAGGTGTTAGCTCTACAGCGAGAAACAGGTAGTCTGTATCCCCATCCATGTACCTTCACCTCTCGCCTTACTAGGTGTTTCAAGAAATTCATTTTGGAATTTGGCAAGGGAACGAGAGATCATACATGGACAGATTCTTCTGCACAGATAGCAAAGCAGTTAGTTCCAATTTAAGATGACAGTCATCCAAGCTGCTCTGCACAGAGCCAAATTGAAGTATACCCAAAGCAGATTGCAGGATGTGAGCCTAAATTTGAAACCTCAATATTCTTGGAACTTTTATTTTTTATTTAATTATTATTTACTGGGGGTTTTTTATTTATTTTGTAGCAGTTCTCTCCTCCTTCATCAAGGAGAGCATTTCCATTAAAATCAGCCAGTCGACTTGTGTAAACGTGGCAGAATCAAGCTTTCAATATTAGTAATAAAGAATACGTTTATGGGACATTTTTTCCACAACATAATGCCAGGTCTTCTTTCCACCAGGAGAGACTGGCTGTTCCATGACAACTGGAATAGAAATGTGTTTTTTCAGTTGAAACATCCTAAAGAGACTCATAACAATGAGGCCCACTCAAGACTGATGGGAGGGAATTGGTGATTTTGAATAAAGTGTTCCGACAATTTTAGACGGGGCTATTTTCTGAAACAGTAGGGCAGCAAGTCTCTGAAAACCCAAATACAATCAGGCAAAGAATTAACTTCTGCTTTGTAGCTGCTAAATTGAATTATCACTGGAGGGGAAAGAAAAAAACCAACAGTTTACCCAGACATTGATTCTCTGTTGTTGTCAAACCCCAGCTGTTCTGTGAAAAGGAATAGTGGGGTCAACACATCGCTCTTGTTCCACACCATGGAGGATCAATACCTGCAGTATAATTCAGGTACTTGTAATTACAAGGTCTTGGCAGCTTTGCCTGCAGGTTAAATGACAGTTGATGCCAAGTTAGTAGATTTCTTTTTCCAGAAAGGCCCCAAATGTGTGATTTTTGCTTCTTTTCTAGCAAGAAGGGATCTTTGATTCCTGGCATTTTTAAATTGCATGCTCTGCAGACTGGTGAGTCTACTGAGGGTGGGTGTGTGGGGTTAACTCTGGCACCATTTACACCAAGGCATCACATTTCTTTGCTTCTCACACAGCCTGTAATTAGTCCTGTTTTACAATGTTAAGAGAAACAGATTCTGTGGATCATGATGAGAATGGGGAAAGGCCTTTCCAGTGGCCGCAACCAATTTCCCTTTCACAAGAAGGACGAGGCTGAGGTTTCCAAAGCAGCAGCGTGCGCTGGTGGGTGGGGTGGCAGCTCTGGAGTCCAGCAGATGTGCCGGAGAGCTTTCGGATGGATTACTGCTGCTCCTGGGTTTCAAGTGCTGTCTTTAAATTCTTACCCACATCAGCTGTCACTGTGGATTAAATTATTCCTGTTCTTACATGGCCATACAGGGGGATGAACCATAAGGCTCCTTCTGTACCAATGTGCATGCAGGCAGGCATGCCTACCTAATGCTCCCGCCAGGCTGCCAAATTACAGCCCTCATCGTGAGCTAAGCACAGGCACTACAATAGACATTTTGCCCCTGAGGAAAAGCTAGTGAAAAAACTCAGGCATTGGCAGGAGACATGGTTGCCCTTGAAGTGCTGCCCTTCTGCTCGGCACTGCCCCTTCTCTGCAGGTTGATCTGCTGTTGCCATCAGCGAGGTGGAGAGCAAAAGCACAGGTTTGGTTCATTAATGGAGCTGTTGTGGCATGCAGAGGCCGAGCATAGACAGTCAGCTTCCCTGGCAGCGCTTCCCTGCCCCGCCGCCAGCCTTTGGTTCCTGGGTCTTCCTGAGCTCCTGCTAGGCATGGGGGCAGCCTGGGATGGGGGCTCCTGCTTTACTCCAGCACAGCTCACCATTGCTGCTTGGCAGGTTAGCAGTGACTCCCATCAGTGGGAGGAAGAGGATGGTACCCGAGGTAGCAGGAGCTCAGTTGGACCGATCACCATTGTATTGCCAGGACCTGCTTGACTGGCCCTACCTGTGAAATAATGCAGGAAGCACATCACGTGAAAGAGTGCGGGTGCATCTTTATACATAAATGGTGATGTGGTGCTAATCAGTATAAAATAAAAGCAGCATGGTCTGCTGCCCCAAGAGACCCCTGTGCTGGGGCAGTTGGAGCCCAGCTGTACACAGCCCAGCCCACACGGTGACTCCCAAGAGCCCAGAAACTAATCTAGTGGGGATAGACTGTGCTATCGTGCAGGGATCAGTTTGATTTCATCAGTTTGATATTTATGGGTGCTGCTGAATGGTCCAACTTATATGGCATTAAGGAGGGCAAAAAACCCCCTGAGTTACATTAGTTTGTGAATGCTGAATGCTTTTCCGGACATTCAGTACAATCTGTGGCACTGGAAGTGTCTACAGACTGATCTCCTTCTACATACTCCCTGGGAGTATGTTCATGTTGAAAGTTTTATATTATGATAAATATTTCATCTTGCATTACAGGGAAGAACAAGTAGATATCTTGCCTTGACCTCCCTATCCAGAAACTCTCAAAAACCTGATATCCACCTAATATCTGATGTGCACTTCCAACAGGGTTTTCCCTGTCTTTGGAACAATGCAGCGGCTCCAAAAATTTAGTTGTCTGTCATGACAGTACCTTCATCTGAAGGGACTTACCTCAGAAGTAGAGATGGAAAGAAAAATTCCTGAACTTCAAACAAAGATATATTGTTAATTATTACCAGTGATGGAAACTGAAAGAAAATCCCTGGCTCACCCTTTTGAATAATATTTATTCTCCTGCTTTCTGTTTTATCTGAAAAAAAATAGCATCCGTAGCAGCATCTAAAAATCACACTCTCTATTGACAGAGAGGAAAGTGTGCCACCCAACGAATAAAAAATACAACTGTCAGCAGTACCCCAAACCTACAATTTTTTAGAGGTCTGTCATCTTAGAATTCACCAGACCAGACCACACTTAGCTGGTGAGACCAGATGAGATAATAGACAAGCTACAGACTGTCCCTGCTGTGGACAGCTGGTAAAGTCGTTTAATTTTTAGCTGTAGATTTATCTGCAGGCTTTCACTGAAATGTCCCTGAATACAGAAGCACAGAAGAGGATTATATCTATCTATCTAAATATGTATATATATATATAATTCTTACATTTTTTAAAGAATGAGAACTTACTTCTGAGTCAGGGAGTTTTCAAGCTTGTGTTGTTCTAGTAAAATGTAAATTGCTCAATATATCAAGTTCACAAGAAGATTGAAGGACAGTGGGAGCGAGCAACATAACCTTAAATTTTCCACGTGGATTGGGAATGAAACTGTTTAAGAAAAGGGAGACATCTTTCAGGAAAAAAAATTTTTCTAAAAGTTTGACATTTCTGTAACCTCTCTGCAAGTATGGGATAGACAACTAATTGATTGGAAATTTGATTTTTTACTTACATAGAAAATCCACCCTGATCCTTGTTTTCACTGAAACATTTGGTGTTGGAATTATTTTTGATCTCCTTTAGCTAGGAATGCCTAGGACAGGATTTTCAACTAAATATATGCAACAGAATGAGGAAACAATGTTTACAGGAGTCCCTTGAGTCTAAATCAAGGCATTAGCGATTGTTATTGTAATAACAAAGAAAGGTGCATCCCCTCTTGGCAAATTCCTGTTGTTTGCTTATCTCATGTGCGGCTCTCTGGTGTTTTATTTGAAGAACATTTATTGATTGTTCCTCATTAACAATCATGTTGTATTGAATGAAAAGAGTCAAGTCATGTTTGATATACTGCCCTCAAACCCTTAAGCTTAGCACATCCATCCTGGTTGCATTTTTTCCCCACTGCTTCTATTCATTAGTTTTAATGGACACTTTGAGAACTGCATGATTAGAAGCTGATTGTGCTTAGTTCATTTTTTTTTAAATGAGGGAAGAGCTTTTATATTGTAGGAACATACCAGCTCATCCAATTTGGCACATCTAACATCTAAAGCTAACATCTAAAGATACTATCTTCCTGAGAATGGCCAAGATACTAGACAATGCAGAAGAGAGTATAGGAGGTTCCCTAGGGAACAACTGCTAGGTTAACTTTGCTTAATGACTGACTTTTGTCCTGAAATAAAAGAGTTTATTGTTACATTTTAAGCTATTTAGATTAGCAACATGCAGTCTTTATTTTAGCAGGTAGAGCTAGATTAGCTGTTGTTTGAGTCTTATTAAATTCCTCTTTCTACAAGAATAACTCAGACTAATTGTGGTCACCACCCTGTTCTCTCCCCTTCTGTTCAGGACCGTATACCAAATTAGTTTTATTTTTACAGCTTCTCAGTTTTCACATATCTTTCTATTCTAGATGTCTAGATATTACTGGATTCCCAGACAGAATAAATAGGAATGTTAGATTTACCTTTTCTGATTATTAGTGTGCAGAACTGTCTCACAATTGCTTCTGTGCATGTCTTCTCTAAGCCTTAAATCTTCATCTCTTCAATTTGTCCTTGTAAAAACCTTAACGACTTTAATTATTTTTAATATCATTCACATTTTGCTCCTGCCAGAAAACACAAGCTATTGATAATTTTGGGGCTCAACACAATATTCTTTATCTGATCGTATCTATTCCTGATTCGTACATCTATACTTCTGCTTCAGCATATTTAGCAGAATATTGGCTATATAATTAAAAAGGAGAACAGGAGAGGTTGTAATGTTACTTGATAATTGTATAAACGAATCATAAGCCCGAGAAGTGACATTTTAACAATCATCAGCTAATTAAACTGAAACTTATAAATAATTGGGGAGGTATGACCTCCGCTTGAAGAATGTAGTCCTGCTCCTTCAGCGTAACCATAATTCTGCTGCTTGAGTCATCAATTCCCAAGCTGCCTGTTGTTCTCTGGATGGTGATGCTGTACACATGCATCATGCAGCACTGACACAAACACAGTTTATTAAGCCACTTTCATCTCTGGTGAAAGTAAATGCTACTGCTGATGCCTGCTGCAAAGTCGTCTATATCAGCTGAAAAAGTTCTGCTATTGTTGTCATATTATAGGCCATAATCCTTCAGAGCTCTGGAAAGAGAAAACAGTGCCAGCTACTGGTTGAATTGAAAAACCGGCTATTTTGGGGGTGCCTAATATGCATTTTGGCTTTTTTTTTTTTTAAATTTCATCTTCAGCACAAAGTCTATTCTACAGCAATACATTTAAAATGCATATTTCCATCTCCTTGGCATCAGTGGGACTAAAGCACAGATTTATGTCAAAATGCTGCCTGAATAGGAGTCAGGTGTGGGTAGATGCCCTCCATCCCATGCCATGTCAATTCTTCGTTCCTGATACGTTAAGCAGATAGACCTTGTGGAATGATTGCTCTCTCTAAGCCAGCTGCAAACAAATTGCATCTTGCTCTCCACTCTGAGGTCATTTCTTTCTTATTTTATTTTTAGTAGGAAGTGCGAAAGGGCCAGGTGGTGTCTGACAAAGGACAGGGTTGTGAGATTTTGTCCAAACAATATCCCAGAACATCCATTTCTGAACAGGCAATTTCTGTATATATGACTTTATCAGGCATTTCAGTGAGCAAATTCAACATCTGCTGCATTTACCCTTACCCACAAAATTTGTTCTTCGGGGGCTCAGCTTAGATTTCCAAGAAAATTTCTAGCCTTAAAAATTGTGGGGAAAGTTCAAGAATGTGACCTTGGTGTAACAGGACACCCCACTGCGGACAAGCCTTTCAGGTGATTGATGTCCTGCTCTGCTTTGGGATGTTTTGAAGCACCCCCAATCTGCACGGGAACCCTACTTGTAATCTCATAGTCAGCCCATGCAGATGGCAGATGATTTCCAACAGACACATACGTGTGTGGATTTTGCTAGCTGGATTTTAGAGGAAGGTTTCCTGGCTCACTGCTCTCACCAAACAGTCTCTTTTTCTCACCTTAACAAGATGTTGCCTCTGGGAGACACAGCAATTTCCAGCTTCCATACCTCTTTGAATTCTCAAGTCACCAGAAGCTGTGAGACAAGCAAGATCAGCTCAGGAGTGGTATCTCGCACCAGATACTGTGGTGCGCTGTGGCTCGGTGCTCTCGGCTTGTGCTGGTTTGGAGCCGAATGCCTCCAGCAGCCACCAAGGTACCCAGCTCTCTCTGCCTAAATTTGCAAATAGCCTGAAACATTGGCTTTGAGCAAATATGAACTAGCCCATTCACCTTACTGGGATGTTTAGAAACAAAAAGCACAAAACGAAGCACTGAAAGAATTGGAGTACAATATAAATAAAAGGAAATCGTCTCTCAAAATAAGCAGCAACAGTAATAGTGCCCACGTTGAATGATTCATTTTCCTATTTAGTCCAATAGTCATGTATTTTAAAATAATCTGCAGCTGTCCCACAAATGTTGTAGTATTTTGGTGCTTTGCAGCAAACCTTGAGCCTCGCCACCTGTCAACTGTTATGGTCATGTCTGTGATTCATATGTCTATGGTGTATGCCTGAATTTCTCTGAGTGTATGTGAGTATTTGAAAATCAGACTTTGACTTACAAGAAGATAACCATCTCAGAGGAGCCAAATCCCTTGACAGAACTGTTGAGCAAGAGACGTGCACAAAAATCAAACTAAATAGAAGACCAACTGTCTAGAATCCCAATCCCTGCCCGCTTCTTCAAGACCTCTCTTACATCAGTGTTTTGTGAAGGATACCTGTTTGTCATCTCTGCAGAAGGAGGTCCTCTCCTGACCTTCACCGTGGAGAGCTCACAGCCAGCAGTAATGCACAGTTCCCTGCCCACTGTAATTCTCAACAGCAAGTTGGAAGGTTTGCCATGGGGACAGGTATACCATTCATCACTCAGTGTCACCTTGGCTTCTTTCAAAAAAAAACCAAAAGAAACCTCAAACAGTTCCTCATAGCAAAACTACAACAACAAGTTTTTGTTTGTTATTTGTGGTGACTGTTGTCAGTTTTGATTGTGTCAACAACTTGGAGCGCTTCTGAATATTGGTCTCTGCTTCACCAATTGTTAACAGCTGCCAGCTGTATGTTCTTCATATAGACATCAGATAAAATGGCAATATTGGCTCCAAATAATGATTCATTTAGCACTGTGTTCTGGTCAGGCCCATATAAAAATATTCGGAAGCTTATTGATACATCACAGGTTTTTTATATGGGTGAAGGTAGCTCTGCTGTAGATTTTGGGGTTAATATCAGAGCACCAGAGCAAGCTTTGAAGCCTTTGTCCCTGAGTATTTTGTCCCTGAGTATTTTCTCCTCTGCCCAAGACAATTTATCCTATGGTCATGTACAAACAGTGGCACACTGATGGATAAACAGTATTCCTACTGTGTCCTGTTTGGGAGCTGTGATTATTACTCAACAAATTACTGGATAGCCTGCTGGGACAATATTTAATGTTACCTCAGGTGCACAGGAACTGATTAATTGAATGCCCCTGTAAGCAGGCATTATGTTTCAACAGGATTTTATTGTTTTATCTCCCCTCCTTTGGGTACTTGGAGGGCTTTCTCATTGCTTAACTATCCCATGTCACGATCATTTGCATCTAAGGCAGAGAGAGGAGATCTAGCCCTTCAGAGTCTGTCTGGGACCATGACTTGGCTTCTGTGAGAGTGTGCACCACATCAATTAACGTAGATCATGATGGTTAGTTCTTAAGCTGATGTGACTGAAGGTTTTCCTCCCCATCTAACTTATACATCAGATTAGTGAAGCCATTTAAAATGAGTCTCGGTCACAAAAGAGAACAGTAATCGGGGCACTTTAGCCTCCAAATCCAAATGAGTATGTCTGAGATGGAGCTTGCCCCTTATACGGCAGTCGGGATCTTGCTAATCAAGATGGGTTAATGGAAAGATGAGTTTGGACTGCTTGTGAGTTAATCCACAGCAAAAATCTAAATTAGGTGTCTGGGTATGGAGAGTATTAGGATATTTTATAAACCTTTAAACTGCTCATGCAGTTCATGTATTATTCTGCATTTTAAATCAGTCTCATGCAAATCAGCCCCATGGGAGGAAAAAGGGTTAGTTAGATCCTGATTTCTAACCTGCAGTTTTGCTTAAATTGTGTTTTTCCGGCACTGATTTACAGTCCTGGAGTATAATTCTATAAGCAGAACCTCAGATGGACTAAAACAACATGGTTGTTATGGCTAGGGGAGTGCCGTAATTCGGATCTGCCTCCATTTATGCTGCAGTAAGGGAAGAACTATTTTTGTTCTTTCATTTTGCCTTATTCAGTGGACTTCATCCTGTAGAGGAAGTAGATCTACAGATAACAAGAGATAGTATGGAGTTCCCTGAATGTATCTCTGTTAAAGCATAAACATGTTCATACTTTCAAAGTGGTTTTTAGTGTCTGGCTGCCTAATGCTGATTTCTAGTGGTTTTCATGCAAGTGGCTGTGTCCCTCGTTATGAATATCTTGATGGTTTCTCAACTCTAATTTCTCTTTCAGCTAACCAGCATCGTTACCTGGATCGATTACCTTAAGGTCCATGATTAGATGTGTGTCTGCATGTGTGTGTGCTGACTTCTCTTCTCGTGTATCTCAGCCACAACTGAAAATTACCCACACATACATGGAAAAAATAATCTGATGAGCAAATCACCTGTCTTCTTTTCCCTTGTGCTCCTTAAAGTCCTTAATTAATCTCAGTGGAGAAAAAATAATAATCAACACTTAAACAATGAGTTTTCGCGTAAGACCCAGGGGGGATATTTTTTAAGCAGCTCATGGTGGTTTAGTCATGTGCAACCCATTGGAACTCAGTGAGAGCTGCATGCCTAAAACTATGCAAAGCAGTTTGAAATTTGTACATACAGCAATGTATAAACATTAAGTATGAATGTCGTCTGCTTTCAGGTAGTTTTTCATCTCACATCTTGTACATGAAGAGGCACCAATTCTGCTGAGATGTTTAGATGAGTAGATGTCAGAAATTACAGTGCTGGCACCTTCCAGACAGAACAAAAAGCTGATAGTTTCTGTGAAAAATTTCACGTCTGTCTCAGTATCTTTTCCTTTGTCTGTTAACTTACCTATAAAGTCTTCTAACTGTAAACAAGTAGCATCATCAGTTTCTTGATTTCTTGGGTGCTTAAAGCATAAGTGGCTGCCCTTAACGTGGCGTCAAAGTACTGTATTTAATTCCAGTCCTGTTACTCTGCCCAAGAGCGCTCTGGATTTCAGCAACTGGCTCTCATTTAGATGGTTAGTCTCAGCTAGGTCAGCATTTTAGTTCAGATTAGGAAGGTACTTTTGAAGTGAATCTCCTGCCTGTCCCCACTTACTGCGCTTTGGTTCACATCAGGGAGCTTTCTCAGTGTGCACCAATTTGATTCCCGTGGGTGAAACTAGGCTGGAGTCTGTGCCCTGGGAGCACACTGACGTACCCAAACTGCTGATGGGTGCTAAAGCTAATCAGAAGTAGCCCCCTGAAACACATACAGTGTAGTTATTGGGTCCTCAGCACCTCCTGCTCCACTCTAGAGCTCCCCACCTCTCACACCACACTATTCACTAATGTGGATGTTGGTGCTTGCTTCTAGAGTCCTCTAGCGCTCTGAGTCGGATGGGGTTGTGCATGATCTCCACTCTTAGTCAGCATTTCTGGGTGAGATAGGTGACTCCAAACCAGTCACAGTCTCAAGCTTCATGGCCACACCAAACCCGTTATTTCATAGCAAAAACACTGCTGCTGTAAGATTTACTACATGTGTATGCACAAGGCGAAATGAAGATCAGAATTTTTCCTTTGGAACTGTGTTGGCAAGAGACTTAATGAACAAATGTGCAGCTCTTACTGACACTGGATACCTAATTCAAAAGTCATCCTGCCTGTGCTAAAAATCATAATTACTCAGCAAGTGAGAAAAACTTGTCTATTTAGCTCATGTTACTTTTATTTTAATTTGCTTATTTCTCAGTTTTCATGTGCTATCAGATTTCAAGTCCCCTTCACACCCCTGTGAGGTGTAATTACTTCAGAAGTCTTGGTCAGAAGAACCAAATCATGAAATTTTCAAAATCCCTGTTGATACCGTTCTTCAAATCCCTTTGCTTGTGATAGGAAATGCAGTTAGGCTGACTTAGTAAATGCTTGAAATAATTGAATAAAATCCTACTTTGGGTGTAGAATACACAGGTTCAAAGCAAATGGTTTCAAGTTCAGAGATTAAAATAGAAATGCTACATAATGGGTCTTGAAGGAACAGGAAAAAAATTTCCTTTCATTGTGGTGAAATGCTGAATTCTTTCAACTTCCCTTGCAGCGATTCTGATTTTTTCATCATTCTATGTTTTGAACCACAATTTAGATTTAATACTATGCCAAATGAGATAATTTATCTTTGTCTGACTGCATATTTCTACTTAATCTACTTAACAGATTTCTACTAGCTCTGTCAACCATGAACACGACTCTACCCTTATACAGATTTGTTTCAATGCTTGTGGCTGTGTGATTACTTCTCCCATCTTTGCTTCTGTAAGCTTTCTTTCATACATAATGGCTTACAGCTCAGTCGTGACTTCTCCAAAAAAATTTTTGCATGCATCTGATTATGCTGTTGGGAATATAGCATCCCTTCTTAATCAGCAAATGCATTTTGAGTATACAGCAAAACTGCTACCCTAAAATACTTTCCACTGATACTGTGTTTAAGTACCTTACAACACAGAGTGTCCAGTTCACAGTTATTTTTTTTTTGTGATAAAAATAAACAAGCATGGTATTTTGCATATTCTCAAGTTGTGTAAATATACATGAAATGGATTGCTCAGGCAGGTCCTGTTTTCCCCAGCCTTGCTCCCACTCAGCATGTGTTTAACATTGCACCTCTGGAAGTGGTTCCAGCTGGTCTTAATCTTATTCCATGTCTCTCATGAGTACTTCAAACTATTTATGCTAGTATCTACACTAGTAAATTAAGCATGCCTGAGAACAATCCTGAGAGCTGATGCCAACTGGCACGAAGCAGTGGGCTGCTGAGGTTTACTAACATCTCTAGGCTGGGAAACTCTCCCAGCCTGCAGAGAGGGTGGCTGGCTTCCACTGTGCTCGGCAGCAGTTTGGTAGCCCCGCTGGAGCAGCGCCAGTCCTACGTGTAGGAACCCTTTTGCTTTTGGATAATATGGACAACTGCAACCCAGGACCTGGGCATCTTCCTCAGTCTGTCTTAATTAATTAGTATAGGCATAGCTTTATTCCATGTTTGTGTGCTGTTTTCCAAGGAACTTAATAAGTACAAATCCCTAGGTCAGATTTGCAATTTAAGATTCATGTTTCTCTGAGATGGTAAGATTTTACAGTGTTTCTGAAAGAAACATTTAAAATTTTTCATGCTGCCTAGTTGTCATGCAAGTGAAAAAGTGCTAACAGTGTAAAGGGGATAGAAGTGAGATGAGATTTTTGCATGGCTGTTCTGTGGAGCACTCTAATACTGAGCAAAATCAGAAACGTTAGACTTAGAGATCAGCATCAGTGCTGTGTGGTAGAAAATGGTTACGGAATTACTCCTCGTAGTGTACTCACAGTGCCAAGTTTCTGTGGAAATGTACTACGCTAGGACCCAGCGTGAAAGACTGAGGAAAAATTTCTGGTTTTGTACCAGAATCAAGGAATAAAAAAGAAACGGACATGTAACAAACCTCACTGATTTCTGTTATGGAGTTCTGTTATGGAGTTCTGTTTTCTATTGCAGTGTTATGATTGACTTTGATGTTGAATTAGTGTATAGTAAGAGAGCTCAATGTAACAATTTTTGTCTCTTGGATGGGGGGTTTGACTGAGATAATGAAGAAAGTAAAAGTGTTATTTTCACTCAGTCTGCTTGAGGAATGGTTTTAGTTGCCAAGTCATTCTTATTTTCAGTAGGGAAAGGAGAAAAAAAAAAAAGTCTTTAAACATAAATCAGAGTATATGGCAAATAGTTCTCCCTTCCAAATCAATTATTTTAACACAATGCATTTTTTAGAAATAGTTTCCATTGATTAAACAGTATGTACAGAGCCAGAAAGTTCAGACTCTTTTTTTTTTTTGTTTTAATGATATATTGCAATAAGGCTTATTCCTGTTTATAGTTAATATATGTCAACGGAGATTATTTAATTTAGGCAAAAGAATTGCAACAACAGCAATAGATCATATTCTGTTGTGTTGCATTTTTGGTCCACTGAAAAAGATGGTAACAGGAGCTGGTGGTGTTTTTTGCTGAATAAAGAAAAAAAAAATGCTGATCAGCTACTGACTGGCTCATCTCTTTTGGATGCTATCACCTGTGTTCATCATCTTTCCATAATGAACAAGATCAGCTAAGAAAGATGGAGACTTTTTCTGCAATGAAATAAAAGTGAGGAGATCAGTTAATGTTCTGCTGTTAAACATCCTCTCGATAGGGAGCCTCTGGCTCAGTTCAAGATAATAGACAATGAAGCTCTAAGACAGGAGCAATTTAAATTACATTTTAATCAACTCTCAGGAGGGAAGGCAGCATTATGTGAAACCATTAATAGAAAAACAGCAATGTTTCTTACTCTATCATTTGTGTGCATTGTGCCTGAACAATCTGATGAATTAACAGATTATCTCCTAATTCATTCAAACACTCTTCTGTGATGCTTTGAAAAAAATCCCATCCTGCCTTCATGATGCCTTTTCAAAGTAATAACATCAGATAACCAGAGTCTCTGATCGAGTTTCATTGCATTTAAAATCTGATAGAGGGGTGAGGGTTGAAGGCAGTCTAAATGTAGGAGGCAATGTTGTTCTCATCGCTGCATTGTGACTTTGAACAGAGATATTTTGACGTCCTTAGACTTCTACGCACCCTGTCAATGTTGCTGGAAAGACCTGTAATCTGTGCCTATGCTAGAGACTTGGCCCAGAGCCTGATGAGTAGGCTGCACTTTTGTATAGCTTGTTCTTCTTCCAGAAGGCAAACTCAATCAGCAAAACATACCAAACGTAAAAATTATTTAGTGTGAGGTATCACTGACAGAGACGAAACGGCAAGTATGCTGTGTTAATCCCACTTCCGAGGCTGTAAATGGAAACTGCTGATTAAGAGCAGCAAATCAATTTGCTAACTATGGCTCCAAAAATAAGGTGTGCTGCAAAGAGAAAATTAATGGGAAATGGATAATGTTGAATGGATTGATCAATGGAAATGTAAGAGAAGACAAATGATGTGTAACTTTACTTTTCCCTTGGCTAATCAACTTTACGCCCATATGTAACCAATAAAGGGAGAGGGAGAGACTGCATTAATAAAAATTAACCAACCACGCTGAACACTGCTTCTCCACAACCCTGAGGAATTAGTGCAGGAAAAAGAAAAAATGTTTTACATGAAAAAAGCTTGTATTGCCGAGAGTCTTGGTTTAGCTGAAATAGATTCGCCGTCTGCCTTACGTTATCCCCAGACCCACCAGTCTGTAGTGAGGAGATACTGGGAAAGGGCAAAAATGTAGGCAGGAGAATTACCAGAGGGAGAAGGGGTGATGTCTAAGGAGCTTACACTGAGATAGAGGAAATATTAAAGGGTGACCTCTTCAATTGCTCATTGCCATTACTGGGTTTAATTTGCGATGGTGACCGTGATCATGGTTTCACCTCTCATGCTATCCCAGTGACTGATTTGGGCTTACTTAGGGTGAAAGAAAGTGAAGAACTTTGCCTCTTAAGGTTGGGCAATGTTAGTGAAATTTGGAGGAAACAAAGCAAAAGTAGAACTCCTCAGCTCAGAGATGCAGTTGTGCTGTGACCCAGATTAGTCCATGTCTGCAGTTGTGCTGTCTTGTTTTGAGTTCCCTCCTCCTCCTTCTAGAGAAGAAACAGCCGGGAGACTCTTGACCTCTTCTGGGAGTCAAGAAAATATGTCTGCATGGGGCTCCAATGCTAATCTTGCGCTCTTTGAGAGCTCGTGTCTCTACATCACGCTATGTCATATCTCTCAGTTCCTAATCTGAAAACCTCAGTAATGTTTCTTGTTCTCCCCAAGCATGGGATGGCAGAGAGTCCAGATAGAATCTATTCTTTTTTGGAGCAAAGGTCTATTTTTCAGATAGTTTTCTTTCATAACAATGGGGTTTTTGAACATATTTTTCATTGGAAATGTTGATTTAATAGGTAGTAACCTGTACTAATCTCTATAAAACTGAAAACACTAAAGACGTTCCAATTTTTGAAAAAAGGGGGAAATCTGGGGGACGTTTGTCTTCAAGAAAGTCAAAACTAAATTATTTTTTGTTTTGACATTTGAAGATCCCCAAAATCTAGTTGCTTTTTTCCTTTTTAAATGGAAAAAAAAAATTATGCAAAGACAATTCAAAGTCATTCCCCCATTTCTTCCAGGAAACATTTACCAACTTCTGACCCAGAGTTCCTCTGATCAGGAAGTTCAGGATTAAGTCCAGCACAGGGCGAGGTCCTGCCAGTGTGGATGCCAGTGCTATCTTCTGCAGGCTGCTCTGGGCACTCCAGCCGCCCTGGGCAGCTGACTGTCTTTTTGCAGACCAAAGATTTCGCCAGCCCTCCCCCTACAAGCAGGCGTGTCCTGGTGAAGGCTCGTTGCCTTTACGCCACTGACCGCAATCATCACAGCATAACTTCATGTTAAGATCATCCCATTTTCATGAAGCAGGTCCAATCCCAATGTCATCATGGCAGGTCCCATCCCATGGGCATCGTGGCTTTGCACAGGCTTTACAAAGCAAGGTATATTTATCAATGGTCGGAGGCCTTTGGCAGAACAATGTCTTCACTATATCCAATAATCTTGCTTGGGGCACTAATAAGATGTACAAGGCTTAAAGAGCAGTAATTGTCTTTCCAATAAACATTTAATTGTCCTACATGCAGAACCAGTTTATGATTAATCCATAATTGTTTTGGGGTGCTGAGGTATATCCTGAGGGGAGATGTTTATTTATTTATTTATTTACTTTCCTAAGCATGAATGAATACAATATACAGTCACCAGTCTGCAACAGGTCAGTGTTGATATCCAGCACAGTGAGATATCTAGCTGAGAACAAATCAAACTTGCATCTAATGCCATCAGTTTTCATGGCTTCATTTGATTACTTGGGGAACAGAGGGAGAACTGGGAAAGGGAAGGCCTGAGATGGAGATCCAGTTATGTGCGTGAGATGAATGGGTGAGATGATATGTGCAGTTGAACAAACCAGACAGCACTTAAACAAAAACCTGAATGATTTTGGAAGCTCTCCCTAGGAGTGATGCTTTGAGAGGGTATATAAGTCAAATGATCCTGACTGTGCTCTTCATCTGGCTCTAAAAGCTAAGCAACCTTGAGGTTCCTGCATCAGGAGGTGACCATACTAATCTAGCATTTGTGTTGCATGAAGTGTCCGTGTTATCACCAGTGTCTGGATATATAGAGAGCTTTTAATCTGGCATGGCATGGCATCCCTAGGAGAACACTGTGCCTAAATCTTCAAAGATGCTCTTGTCTCATCGGCTTCCAGTTGTGTTTATTGGCAATCTGCAGCGTGTTGCCATGCAGCTGGTATGCAAGCTGAGGAGAACATAAACAGCGCAGTTGGGAGACGACACACTGCTCCCAAAAAGAAAAAAAGTCTGCAATACAGCAGCAGTAGTAGAAAAACACACATTTTGACAAGAATTCCGTATGGAAACAAAGCAAAACAGAGAACCAATCTCCCAAATGATTATTTTTGTGGCAAACCTTTCCTCTTCCCTGATGCTTCCTCTTCAACAAACCTCAACTGTAATTCCTCACCATTGATTAAGGTGTTTGGCAGCCTACTCTCCTGCTTCCCTCGGTCTGCTAAGGACTGCAAATGCAGGTGCACGCCAGGAAAACAGACAGAGGTAATATTTGAATTTCATCTTTCCAGAGAGACTGGCATGTCAGAAAAGAACAGGAGGTCAAAAGCAACCTTTGCCCCCTCCAGTGTGCTTCAACCTCCTTGACTTCAGAGATGGCTTTCCTCTTCACTGCTTGGCCTTAACTTTACTATGTCAGTGTCTTTTCCATCCCTGGGCCAAACGTGTCTTAGAGTTGTCTTAAGCTCTGCTTTGTGAAGGCAGGATATTGTCAGTGCTCTGTGTCCAGATCAAAAAAGTACTGGCAGAGGGTCTGACTGAAGTGAGTGCCACAGCCTTCCTGCTGGAACAGGCTTGGGCTCTGCTGTTGTAAAACCAGATGTCAAGGATCAGACATGTGAAAAGGCAAGCAGTTGTTATAAAGTAATTTAGTAAATAAAATAAGTGGATATCAGATCCCCAGCTGGAGTCATTGCAGTCCTAAGTGCTTGAAAATCATTAGTCAGGCTCCGAGAAATCCTGAGATTGGCTTAAATAATATGAGATTAGAAAATGCATTTGGGGTTCATTTAGTTGCCTTGCGATATTGAAGCATTAAAGGCTCACATGGGTTAGAAACATATTTTTATTAGAAAGTGAAGCAGAACTTTTCAGTGGGGCTGCTTCCGTGTTTGAAGAAAGTCACAAAATGTGGCAGGAATTGCTGAAACAGTTCCCCAAGTTTTCGATCTGGGAAGGAGAGTGGCATCAGCTTCCAATGGGTAAGCACCTGGCTCCCCTGACTCCACAGGCGCCAAGGCAGCTGCTCCAGATTTACACCTCAGTGTGCGAGACCAGAGTCAGAGTAGACTTCTGCTGACAAAAAATGGTACAATAAATTTAAAATTAACCTCTACTTTGTTTACCTTCTAATTCCCTCACATTCGTCTTCATTTTCTATGTCAGGCAGCAAAGCACAGGACAAAAAATGTGGAGTATTATATAATGGACATGACGTTCATACACTCGGGGTTATGGTTTTTGCAGTAAAGATTATTATTTCTAGTCAATGCCATTTATATACTGGCATGAAGATCCCATATGAAGATGAGGATTTTCTTTTGAGATATTCACATATCTTCAAGAATGATAAAATCTGTTAATTGATGTAATCCCTAAGTAGCGGTGCTAAGGTATGTTTTGATGAGCACGGTCTGAGAATTTAAAGAAATCTGTATTTTCCTTATAGATACAAACTATAACTAAAGGCACAGCAGTTTTAATTAAATTGTCAGTGTAGTGACAGTGACGTTGAGAAGGTGGTTGCACAGTCATTCCTTTTTAACGATGTCTCTTCTTGGTAATTGGGGTAATTCCAGATTTACGAGGATTAGAAGAGCCATATACCCTAATTTCTTTCTTGGAGGTTCTTGTAAGAGACTGAAAGTATTGTGTCATTGCAGTGAAACCAGGGGAAGGGTAATGACAGATAGATAATTCTTCCTCTCTAAAATCATGTCTTATGTCTTTTGTAACATTGTCACATCTATTATATGTGTGGCTAGAGAAAGCGCAGGCTGCCCGCGGACACAGAGACTACACTAGCATGGAGGAATGATGGAAGAGTGTTTCTGAAGCAAAAAAGGGATGCTGCTTACAATGGTGAGACAGTCTCCTACAGTAAAACTTTGCCTGCTTTTTAAGTGGGACTAATGATTTGGGGCACTTCAATCTAAAACATTGTGAAGGTTGGGTAGTAAGTTTTTAGAGGACAGATGGTAGCAGCCTGTTCAAAATCAGAATGCTGTGACGTTTCTGACATTGATGCTCAGAAATGGAGGCATCTGTAGCCAGAAGAGGGGTCAGTGGATGTGCCTGGCAAGTTTGCTTCCTTTTATTCCCCGCATTTTGCTTCACAGACTGTACTCTCTTTTTGTACAGAATTTCTGTTCAGCGTGTACGCTTGTGCAGGCCAGCAGAGGAGGCGAGGAGGTGGCGATGCCATGTGCTCCTGCCGGCAGCCGCGTCACTGGTGCCTGCCCCAGGCAGGGTTAGCTCAGTGCCGCTATCCCCCATGTGCCAAGCTCAGCGCTGCCCACCTGCACCAATGGGATTTTCATTAATAGCTGTACAGTGTGTGGCTCAATAGCAGTGTGTAATTAAAGCTGGTAGAAAACAGGCCTCGAAACAGGAGCTGAGAAATGAGGTCTCTGGATAGGACGAGAGGGAATGGCTAGTGCTGTGGCTCTGTCTCATGTAGCAGGGGGGCACCACACACTTAACCCAAGACCTGACATCTCCTGACTCTATCTCTTTTTTTTTTTTTTTTTAAAATGAAAACAGCCTTTTCATATACCAGAGTGAAGGAACGAGGTATTACTGTATAGGTGTCATTCCTGTTCCTCAAGTGCCTGTCCCTCCTGCACAGGGGGAGAGATCACCATGCACTCTCCATGACATGCACTAAATTGCTTTATAACTACTGCCTGCCTTTTCACGTCTGATTCTTGACATCTGTTTTTACGAAACCAGACAAAGTCACACCTTAACTATCGGGATGGTAACATCTTTACATGCTGAAATCCTCAGCTCAGGTAAAATTTCCACTAATCCCAGTGCAACTCGTATTTGAGGGATTGAGGGTTTAATTCCTCAACATAATAAACACCTGCCATAGCGCATAGAAGCCGTGAGAGCTGGGCGCTGTGCCAGGAAGCCCTGGGTTGCAGGCAGTGGCAGCACAGACCTTCCCAGCCACATCCAGCATGGCTGGAGCTGAGCAGGAGCACAGGGGTCTTCTGCCTGCCCTGCACTGGGGCACGTTTTACCCACCAGGCTGGTTAGCTTATGGGTACAGACATCCTTTCAACGAAAATCTCATTCGCTCAAGAGTGCCTCATGTTTCTAAAGGAAAATGCATAAATGAAAATATAAACAGTGAGCAGAAAGTGGTAATTAATGTCCGGCACACATGTGCAGCATCACTGATAATGTTGCCTGGTAACAGAGGAAGGGATGGCAGAGCCCTGCCAGGAGCCAGCGGCAGCCCGTGAGTCCTCTTCAAGGCTGAGGTTTTGCCCAGGGGAAAGAGAGAGCCCCACAGACAGCACTCTCCTCCTTAGCGACCCTCATATGCAGACATACATGCATGCATACATGCATATATTTCTTTTGGAGCTGCAAAATGCCATCCTGAATAAATAAATACATGCGCTCTCTTTTCATCTCGTACCAGACACTTGTGTTTTGCTGTGAGGCGCCTACAAAGGGCTTTGAATAGCAGTACGTTCCAGCAGGGAAAATTTTCGCATCCTGTTCCTTTGATCATGATGGCATGGTGAGAAGGAAGCAGACTGTCTTCATTTCTGTAACTAGGTAGGGTGCCCAACTTGACAAGGAAAAACAGTTCTTACCCTACCAATTTGCTTGTTATGACCTAAAGAACATTAGAACAATTTATGCATTTGTAAGTGCATTAGAAGGAGGCTTGAAAAGAAAAATGGCAAAGTCCTCAGGAATAAGCATTTTTTTTCACTCCTAAGCATATTCCATTATATGAAATTATAATCTGTTTCCCTGAGTTTTCTTTAGTGTGTTTTCCACAATTATAAGGCTAGTGTCATTTTGGGTTCCTCCTGCAGTACATGAAACTGTTAAATAAAATTCGTATTCAGTCAATAAGCAAAAAAATTATTGCAGCAACTACCAAAGTCACAAAAATATACACTCCTACATATACACTCCTGGCAGGCCCCAACAAAGATTTTGGTTCAGCCACTCTCAGTCCCACCCGGTGCTGAGAACTCGAAGCCCAGGGTGGAGTCCACCCACAAACAACAGGCTTTGTCAAGTGAAATGTGTGCTCAGAAACAAAATTTCCATCTCGTAAGGACAGAACTAATTGTATTAGGCGTTTTAATGCTGAGACAAGTCAGTCAGATTATATATGGTTCTCATCAGCCCTCCCAGAGGTCAGAATAGACTTTATCTGCATTTGAGTGGTACCCCGAGAGGATGTGCGTTTTCTTTTCTTTCAAAACCATCTTGTGAATTCAAATAAATTCCTTCCCGCCAGAGATGGGGCTGAAAAGTGCTGGTGGCTAGCATGAGCTTGTGGAAGCCACGTACGTACGCATCTGTGTAAACTGATGTTTGCAATTCATTCGAGAAATAGTTTGTGTCTCTCAGTAACTCCTATATGTTTTATTAAAATGTTGATGGCATTGGCTGGAAAGGAAATAAAAGGATTTTTTATTTATAAAAAGCCTGTAAGTAATTACTGGTTCATGCAAAGGAAACAGTGCGGCTGCAGTAAAGCCTGAAGACCTTTTTTAGCTTCTACATCTAGCTATTTCTTAGGGTGTAGAAGACTGGAATTAAGAAAACCTATTAAACAATTGAATGCCAGCTTTTACAGTAACTGTAATCTAATAAAAGATTAACCCCTCACAGCAGATCTATGTATGTTGCCAGTAGAAGGTTTTTGACTGAGCTGTTAGAGGTGTCGCTTTCATCACAGGCTAATGACTAGATAAATAAACCAAGCTCATCATAAAAGAGTTTCAGAAGGCTTTTTTATTGTAATAAAAACTAATTGCCTACAATCAAAAGTGAAAATATGAGTACACAAGGGAGATACATTATTTGAAGGGAATCATAAAAATTGTTTGGAGAATTAAAAAGTTACAACACACACAATGTGATGATACTTTTCACCACAATCCTAGTATGCTATGAAAAGGACAAATACCAGCTTTGTTTTTAAATTATGGCAACAGTAATTGAGGACAATAAAGAATAAAAATGTAATCTTGTAATCTTTTAAAGGCACTTTCAATTTATAGGCTGCATTATTCAGAGAGCACATGCTGAATCCACTGAAAACCATTTCATGTTTAAAATCCTGACCCATACAACTTTGCGGGAATGATATGCAGCCCCGGTTCTAATTACTTGCGGTACATGGGATCAATGGATTTTCTGTTCACTTGGGATTATCACAGGAGCAACAAACAGGGCATTTCTGAGCAAGAGACCTAGGGAAATATTACCTAGTGCATTGAGTAGCCATGAGATTGGAGGGAAGGTTAGATACTCTGAAAGGTGCTTTTCTGCAACTCTGAAGCCATGAAATTGAACAGCAGCCAACCCCTTTAAAAGACTGCGCAGTAATGAACTGTTAAAAGGGGGGTAGTTCAGTGAAATACTGCTTTATAAACAGTAGGAGAGAGATTTTGGCTAGCAGACAAACTCCTTCCAGCATCGTGATGAAGCACGCATCATCTTCCTGCTGGGATGCTGCCCATTAGCATCAATCCAGACCACAGCGATTTGAGTCTTCCAAAGGAGCCTTTTACACTAATGACATTAACCAATATAAATTCAGATAGCACCTTCTAACCTTATATGGCTTCTTTGTGTGCTTTATTATTACTAAACACAACTGGAATCACAATAATAGCTAACGTTATATCTGAAGGGGGCAGTAAAGTTAGGATGTGGAAATACAGTGCAACTCTACAAATTGGTGTCAGGTTCATCATCCGATCTCAGTGGGAGCTTCAAGCCGTGGCAGTTGAGTTGCTGTTAATAATGCAAAATACAGCTCCATGACTCCCTGCGCTGAGGAAGAAAACACAACCAGCAAAGCCTGTTTATTTTCCCCTTCCCTATTTGCTGTGGTCCTACTATAGCATTTTTACCAGAGAGCTGCAATTGCCACGCAAACCACATGGCAATGTTGACAGCTGTAAGGAAACGATTCAGTGGAGGTTGTTGTGCATGGTGTCCTCTTTCGTTCTCAATATAGAGCACAACCTGGTTTGGTAGCGCTTTTCCCTGACCACCTGCTCACTTTGAACATTTTCTGATGACAACCTAGCAGACTAAATGCCAACCACCAGAACTTTTGTTTAAGGCTGTAATATGAAGCGGGTTGAGCCGTGGCAGCCATGGGGGAGTGACAGAGAAGAACAGGTAAGCACAGCAGGATGGACTTATGTACCATCTGGCTTCAGGAGGTTTTTTTATTACCTGTTGTTTTGCATTTTCTCCAAATCACTTCAGCTGGGTGGGATTACCCCCCTGGAAATCAGATCGCTTTTGTAAGGTGCTAGAATACATATTAACATACCTAACTTCACGTGTTCGCATTTGATGATCTCTGTCTAGGAACTTGCAGTTTGACAGGAGGTGGAGGAAAACTTATGGAAAAGTTCATTTTTCTTTCACATAAAATCTACATTCCTAATTTTGGCTATTTTGTTAGAACTGTGCTCTTTGGACCAAATTTTTCCATCATTGTACATCAAAACATTAGTTCCTAGGAGCTGAATTTCGTCCAGAAAAGGGATGAGTCAGCAAATTAAAAAGTAGGAAAATTTTCCTGTAAGTTTTTTTATCCTGGGCATTGAGAAGTGAGTAACCTTTATAAGGCCAAATTTAGAAGCACATAGACCCTGTTTACCTCCACAATTGGTCCAGCATATTTTGATTAGCAAGGGGTCATCAGATAATCCATTAAAAGTTTGGCCAGTTTCGTCAGCCTTTGTGAGCCTACTGGGCCCACCTAGTTGGTTTGGAAAGCACCAAAAATCAGATCCTCAGGAGACCTCCAGTGTGGTTTTGTTTCTCAGGAGCTAAAGATTCTCACAGATAGAAGGGTTTATCTACTGATGGTTAAGGTATAGTTTCACCTCAGCGCAAGATTTCAGCCAGTGTCTTGGCTATTCCAGTTCTTCCTGGAAACTGTATCTGCAGCACCACTTAATCTGGAATATAAACCTGATGGTGACCCTCGGCACAGCTGGGAATTTCATTTACCTTACACCTGCACTCTCAAGGGCCCGTGATTTTATGGCATGCTACAGGAAAAAGGGCTCATAAGGCTCTTGAGTACCCAAATCTTTGCATTCACTTGTATGTCAAAGCTGTTGAAACTGGAAGGTTTCTTGTGTTTCATACGTATCCATGTTCTGTATACCCCCACCACCTATAGCTTAATAACAAGAACAAGATGCAGTCCTAGAAACTGACAAAAATGCAAACCTCAAAGCTGCCAAATTTAGTAAATTTGTCAGAGAAGCAGTGAAAGCATCTGCAGGCTGAATCTCATGAATTTCATAAGGAAGAGAATTCCACCAAATTGGGGCCAGGCACATTCCAGATGGCACAGATGGTTTAGCAAGTGACAGGTTGGAAACAGAACCCAAATTATGAGCAAGTACGTAAACAGAAATCAAAATTTCTCCAATAGGTAGGAGTCAAAGTCTGAAGGGTCTTCAGAAACAATAATAACATGTTAATTTTAAGCCTCAAAAGGTAGCCAAGTGCAATGCCTGAATAAAGACAGAAGATGACAAGTTGTGAGAAGAGCACACAACTTTTCAGTAGCTGCCAAGTTTGGAGTAGATTCTCAACAAAACAGAGAGGCAGAAAATGGCCCCCCAAACGCAGCTATAATCCAGCCTGGAAACTGCAGATAAACAAGTCAAGATTTTGTTAACAGGCAAAACCGGGCTGAAAGCTGGATGGAAAAAATGACATTGTTATGTCTTTTTTTAATCAAAATGTAATTTTAACTGACTTGTATGAGAGCCAATTTATAGATGGGTGAAAACGTGCAAATCATAAAAACAGTAAGTACCCACGACCATGTGAAGAAAATGTGTGAAACCAATAGGAGCAATGAAAGACAAATCAGAAGAATATTTCAATATCAATAAGGGAGGGAAGGAAATCACAGCAAAGCTAACCCTCAAAACAGCATATGGGGAAAAGCGAGAGGAATCTTAGCTCAGAGTTAAACAAAGACTGATTATTTTATACTCCAGTAATGCAAACCACCATATGTGCTCTCTTTAAATTCAAGAGAGCAGAAAATTTTAATTAATAGAATAATAATGCTAATTATATTGTAGGGGCAGTGTAAGAACCTATGAGTGTGAAAATACTAATTATAGGTTTGTGTGTGTATGTACATAAGCATGCACTTATATATTTAAACACACAGACACATAACATGCATAAAATTTTATAGCTGAAAACATCTCCTGCTTCCTTTAAACCATTGGTAATACAGCTCCCAAACAGCCATCCTCTTGGTGACAACGCTGTCATGCATTGCTGATGAATCCCTGGATATTAAACACAGGCTACGGTCATTATTCATGTATGTGAATTGGTTTTGTGACCCAGTGAAGGATTTATGTGGAGTCAGTGATGGAGAACATGCAGTGGAGCTGGCATGCTCTCTCTTTATACCTCCTAGACTTTTTCTGGCATTATGGACAGGGGGTATTTTGCTGGGAAAAGGTAATAATAATAAAAGCAGTGGTGGTCCAGTCTTTCAGGCATGATTAGCTCTTCCATATGTTCCTACTGCAGAGGGGCTGTGGACATGCTCTCTCTTCTTGCTCTGTTTTATGGACCTGAATATGTTCCACCTCCTAGAGCCACCAACAGCCACATACCATGAAAAGGCTGGAGCACTTCAGTGTCTCTGTGTCCCACCACGCACACATGCATTCGCTTTCAGTTTCAGGGTTGCAGAGCATCATTTCATCTAATAGGTTTTATTTATGCTTTTATCTGGCCAAGTGTGCTAAATGTGCATCCCTGGGAGCCAAGTCAAGCTCTGGATTTGTTCTGGAGACGTGATTCAGAGGAACGGTCTTACAGCAGGGATTACTCCAAAGTACTTTGGTGCAAAGCTGTATCATAGCTCTTCTGTCACCCTACGTCAGAAAACCTTTTTTTCAAAGAGGGTATGTGTAGCCTATGAACAGACCATAAAATGTCTATTTGAGAAAATTAAGCTGGGAAAAAATAAGTGTATTTAAGTTGAGTGGTTTTGCCTGCCGGCCAGGCACATCACCTCTTTTTTTCATCTTTTAATCTGGTCTATCTGCAGTACCATCTCCGTACCGCCTCCCTGGATTCTTATTTTCTTGTCAGTCTCTGCCCTACTCCTTGCCCCACTGCCTTTGTGAATTTCTTTGATATTCAGATCGACTCAAATATGCTCTCAGATCAAGCAGCGGAAAAAGCAGTAATTTAAGTCACAAAGGCCCGTGCGCATTATAAATCCCAGATAGGCGCTGGAGGTTTCTCTTCATATCTGCCTATCCAAACATCACCAGAATGTTTTCAGGGTCTGATACCGCCTGCCTCCTCTATTTTTCCTGAATAAGGGAGAAAAATCCCCTGTGGGGAACCCAGAGACCCCAAAGCCTCTTGTCTCCTCTGATGTGCAGCACGTGCCGATCGCGTGGGAAGGAGGGGAGGGAGCATTGCCAGGGGGGAAACGTGCACTTCGCTCCTTGGGTGTAGGCAGCAAGCCTGTAGCTTAATGAATCGGGAGCTTTCATCTGAAGAGGGGTTCACGCAACGTCCTTAATTGGATTTCTCTGAAGAACTGTAGGTCCTAGATCGTTGCCTAGAAGGGGAAGGTGGTAACAAACATGGACATGCAGTATATGGGGTTGCTTAAAGGGAAGGCAAGGCACTGGGTTTGCGACAGGGCTCCAGCCCGTCAGCATTGTGTGACAGCTGCGATGCGATGGCGGGCGTATTGCACAGGGCCCGCCTCAGCAACTGCGTCACAGGCACAGCAGGAGACCCTGTTAAAAATATAAGAAAACTGCCAGCCTTTCTGCAAAAACACAACCTCATGTGCAACAATTTGTCTGACCCCAAAGGGATGGCAGCATTGCTGGGGGAAATCTGTATTCCCACCTCTCTCGCCTGTCTCATGACCTTGCTAAAGTCATGCCCGTCCATCTTTGGGCCATGCAGCACTCACCCCGCTAGCCCCACTGCCTCCACGGGGCATGTGATATGGATGCTGGGGGCACTGGCAGCGGTCCCCTGGGAGCATCCGATCCCAGGGTCGGTGCCTGGTTTTGGCCTATCCCAGGGAGTGAACAGTTGATTGCTAATTGAACATGGCTTTAGGCTGTGGTCACTGCACGTTTGAGAAGATGATTAAAGGAAAAAGGCATCAGTATGTTCTCTGTTTAGAAAAAAATATTTAAAATCTCTATGTCCCACCACCTGTGGAGATGACAATGTTCTTTCACTAGAGGTTTGTGAAAATATGCAATGGGCTCTCACTAAGCAAGAAGAGGGAAATTTTCCTGATGGCTGGGAATTCCCCTGCAGTTCCTGGGATGACTGTATCTTGCTCCCATTGGAGTTGCTGTTGACTGCAAAGGAAGTAAAGAGACAAACTGGGGTTCTGCGTGTACGAAAGGATGTTTTCGCTGGCACTGGCTTTGTCAGAAACCGAAAGGAGTCTTCACACCAGGAGCAGATTATCTGTCCTGTTTTTTTTTTTTTCTTTTCATTATTCCCTCTGCTATGACTGTTAATTTTTTAAAGTAATTTTGTTCTTTCCCTTTCTCAGTTCTACTTCAGATGCTTGATCCTGCCTAATACTTTTCTCTCTGACCTCACAGTCTGTTGCCATGGAAATTTGGCTTTGTAACTTCACTGATGCATTAGGGAGAAGACAAAAGATAGACTAGGTAGGAAATGAACCTTCATTTGCTAAAAGGGCAAGACTGTGGTCATGGCTGTACTGCTACCAAGCCTGAGGAAGCCACTGAAAGCAAAGTCCTGACTCTGGATTTGCTGCACCATGCCTGGGATCGGGCTCTGGCCCGACTCGTGTGTGACAGCACCGGGAAAGGGTTATAACTGGCAGCCCCATGCTGGAAGAGGGGGTTCAGTCTGTGCCTTTGCCCTTTGTGGGTCACATCTCGGTGGCTAGCAGATGGGTGCCAGAACTTCATCAGCATACGGGCCCCTGCTGGGAGCCAGGGCTGCTCGGGCTCCAGTGGTCTATACAGCTGCAAATTCAATCCCTCATTTACCCAAGCCGAAGCACACAAGGCTCCCTGAAATACCTGCATTTCAGTAGGACGTCTTAAAGAAATCCCACAAGAAAAGGCTCTCTATCAGCAAGGAGAGGCCAGATGTCCATTTAATATTTTGGCTTATTGCACCTAATGTTTGCTGTAGAAAATCGTGAAGGGTATCCCTTGGCCTGCTTGCCCCTAAGGGAGTACGCGATGATTTCAGTGGCTTTCCAAGAGGGTGGGTGAGCAGCGCTGCTGCCCCCACGCAGTGTGCTACCCGTGTTGCTGAGGGAGCGTGGATCCAGCCAGGCACAGAGATGTGCAGCACTTAGCTGATCAGCCCCCGAGATCCCCACAGCATCCAGGACGCTGTTTGACATTTTGGTAGAATCTGACAACTTGCAGCATGTGCCCAGAGCACCGTATTGATGTCACTTTGCTGGATGTGGGCCAAGCATCCAAAGGGCAGTGAGTTGGTTAACGTGATAATCATGTTGCATCCTAGTCTCTCCATATGACAGAGCTTTCCATTCCTGCTCATGATGCTGCCACATTTTTCTCTGAGGGCAAATGTGACTTAAGCAAAGTGGCAGAAGGGAAAGAGACTAGTCAGCATTCATCAGGAAAAAAAAAAATCTGTGGTGAAAAACAGTAATACTAGTGATGATAAACATCAGGAGTGACTACTGCCACTGCGGGATCCAGTCTGCTGGGTCCGATAAAACTTTGAGAACTGAAAACCTCAATAAGCAAGCGTGGGAGTGCTGGAAAATTAATAACCCGATGAGGATCGAGAAGCCTTGGGGTGGCAAGGACTTCCATGTCCAAGTCAGCAAAAAGAAGGGGGAGCTGCCATATCACCAAGAGGTGGTGCTTCTTCTCAGGGGGAAGATCAGAGCCTCAGCAGCTGGAGAAAGCGCAGCTGGCTGCAGGCAGCATTTAACAGCTGGCTTAGCATCCAGCCCTACTGAAGGGCAGAGCAGTCCTCATGCCGTGGGAGTTATTTGAGTTCCCAGCACGATTTCATCCTCTTGCCAAGGATTAGAGTAGTGTCGGGCCGCTGCCATTCTGCAGGGACAGAGTAGGGGCCAGGTGCTTGTACAAAATGAGAGCTAAACTAAGGGTTTTATCTAAAGCCACTATAGATTGATGGAAATCCTTCTACTGATGGCAGTGGCCTCGGGATCAGACCCTGAATCTTTGCATCTTGCCTTGAACAAACCTGAATGTTTTTTAACATGGGGTCATCCATGTTATGCTAAGAATTTGCCAGTATTCCCAGCCCTGAAATGACCTCTGCTTTCCTCCTGCCTGGCAGTTTCCTTCCCCAAGATAACCTTATTGTGGAGGTGTCACCAAGGTCCTTTTCCTCTGTGTTTGCTGCAGGCGTGGAGGGACCGCTCCGCAGGAGTCTCCAGCCACACCTGCTTCTCCTGGGTTTGCACAGGCTGAATTTGGTGGTGTTGCTCTGAGCTCCTTGCAGCAAGGGCTCTCAGCTGCTATGTGCTGGTACTAGGCTTAGGCTCATGGAAGCCTGCTCCTGGCTGCTTTTTCTGATTTCTTGGTCACAGCTTGGCCTCATGAACAAGGCGAGCAGAGTGTAGGGAAGGAAGAGGGCTGTGATGCACTCACCCCGTCTAATTTCTTCTTTTTCGAACGAATGACATTAACCAGCAATTCTTTGCTATTGAATCAGATGATGTATTTTAATGGAGAATATAGTAACATTGCTTATGCAATACATTGCTCATGCCATACATTTCCCATCATCAGTCTGAAATAGAAAACTGATTGATATGATCAGTATTTGATTGGCAAAGCTGTAATATTACCAGCTGAACCAGAAGCACTTTCAGCTCAGTGGCAGAGTCCTTTCTTGATGTAGCTATACAATACTTCAAAAATATTTGCAATGGATTTATTTCCAGTTGGATCTAAATCCTCCAGCAAACTCTAGATTTATTACCTCTATCGTGTGTAAAATACCTTCTTTATACCTCACATCAGCTTCCTTTCAAACCAGACGGTACTTACAGTTTATGGCATACTACATTATAGTCATTTACCATCATACATATTGTGTTCTTCCATGGCTTTAAATGTTAAAGGACACCTTTCTGCCCTATTTGAAAGGAGGGGGAGAGCAGAAAACCCATGTATTAGCAAAATTGCTGTCATTTATTTCATCACATCAAGGGAAGTATGGTTGAAATAACCAATCCATTATAAGAGAGGTAATACATCATTCATTATTTGCTGCTTGCTATGGCAAGCCACTGGCTCAGCACATATAGACTTATGGATTTGGTACATGGAAAGGTATAATGAATGTGCAGTTGTGATGAGCAAAATTAATGCTAATATTTACTGCTCTACAGCGACTGCTATGTATCAACAGTTTCCCCCTCCCTTCCTATTTGCCCCCCCTCTGTACATGCAGGCAAATGTTCCATCTATTTAATTTCCATCCCAGCTATCACTCAGCAGCAAGCTAGTCAGCTGGGGCTCCTACCCTTTAGCAGAACAGAAATAGAACAGAAACCTGAGGGAGGTTGGTTTGCCATGCTGCTGTGCCCTCATGTCTTTGGCTGCTGTTGTGCCTGTGCGTGAGGGCAGCCGCAGAAAGATGCTGGCTATGTACTTCTCTCTCCACCAAATATTTTAATCAAAATATATTGAACCAACTGGAGGATGTCTGGCTGTGCAAAGCAACAGTGAAATTTGGCACCAAATGTTTTGAGCTATTGTAACAACAAAATATCTTATACTGGTGTATATATATATTATACTGTTTATGTTTATTTCTATGTCTAGATAGATAGATATAAAACAGTATGTGTAGTAGGTAGGTAGGTAGATAGACAGACAGACATGTTACTATATCCTTAAAAAGCCAGCTGGTTGCAGCATCCAGTAATAAGTCCCTTTATTTAAGCCCCTGCCCCATTCACTGCAGGGTCAGAGTGGGGCATAAGCGGGCTGGATCAGCTGTGTCCTGCCTGCTTTGGGCGGGATTTGGCCAGAACACCATGGGGACACAACAGCCCCTGTAGGTCCCCTCCCAGGAGTTGCAGACAGCCTTTCTGCAGCTTCACAAGAAGGCTCCTTTGGCAACTCCTGGAAAGGCAGGGGCAGGCAGGGCAGCAGGTTGGATGTCAAGGCTTGGGTGGCTTTCCTTGTGTTTCCTGATGTTCCTTTGCACACAGCCTCTGAGGTTCCTTTTGAAGAAATACAGAAATGTCCATGTGATGTCCAAGCCTAGCTCTTTCCAGTTGCTTATTGACACAACAGGGCATGCTTGAGGTTTGATGTTTATAGTTTCTGGACTCATTAACAACATGTTCAGGAAGTGAATCCATAAAACAGATTGACCCCGAGCAATGCATCAGTATTCCCTACGCTGCAGACATCGTTCCTGTATTCTTATTTTTGCTGTATGGACAGCAAGAGCACATTCCAGGACTGCTGAGTCCAGGCCAGGACATGCTACTCCACATGCACATCCCAGGCAGTTGAGCCTACACAAAATCACCTGCCCATTGGAAAGGGTCACCTGCCTGCTAAATGCAACTCATTTCATACGAAGTACAACTAAATCCTGCATGTTCTCTACTGGGATACATCACACAGCCCTGATGACTGCCTGTCTCTTCTGCTCCTCCCTGAAATCTATCTGATCTTCTTTCCCACTTTAAAAAACTCTTTTTTTTTTCATTAAAAAAACCAAACACCTTCCTCATCCCCTGTCCTTTAAGTCCCTGGGCAAGATTGTATCTGCTTTTTTAAAAACTGTTGCTACTATTGCATTATATCATTATTTTCAGGGTTTGTAATCTTTTTCTAATCAAATTACCCTGTTCTTCTGAATGCTGAGTTGCAGATGCTTTATAAATACCATTATTCTATTATTTTTAAATAGCAATGCTGTATGTTCACTGAAAGTCTGAGTTATAAACCTCCTCTTAATTTGTCTCTCCACTTCTTAGCATTCCCACATCAGCCACATTAGCTAAATGGGAGTTGCATTCATGCACCTTGGGGAGCAAAGCCCCATAAATATACATACCCTGTAACCCATTTCTAAAGAGGAGCAGCTTCACTATTACAGTTAATTTCTCAAAACAGTCAAAGGATAATGGGCCCAACTCTGCTCTTGGCTCTGCCTCTGTTACCCCTGTGACTTCAGTGCATTGCAGGTGCCTCGTGGAAAGGCAGATCCCGCTCCCCCTTGCGTCTCGTTATGTCCTGATCGTCATCAGAGCATCAGGAACTGAACTGAACCTGACGGGGAATCCTGATGGCACAGGAGGACTATGTAAGCTTTTTGTCATAGAAGCATGAAACAAAAATGGCAGAGCAGACACCTGGATCCTTGAGAAACTGCTGTCTTCTGCCCACAGTGCTTGCCCTTGATCACAAAAAAAAACCATGTTTGAGCATCTTGGCATCCCCTCTTTCTGGTGATCTAGATATGGGCATTTCTGTCTTGGTATTTCTATATTTGCCAGAAGAGCTTGATTAGGAGCGAAAGAAGCCATTCATGGCTCACTAGAGCAGTGAGTGGTTGCAGTTTTTGACAGCGTGACAACTGAATAATAACATGTTTTCACATGGTGGCCCCACGTGATGTCCTTGGTGGCTGCATGCTGCACTAGAGATTCCCTGTCCCAGGGAATGACATGTGAAATGGAGTAGTTATGTGGTGTTTCATAACCATGGCCTTTGGCTAAGGATGTGCATACAGTTATGCTGGCCAGAAGGTTTTTGAGTCCAAATAATTTTTTAGCAAAAAACGGACAACTAGAACTAAAACAGCTTTTCTTGTCAGTCTGTGTATCTTATATGCAACAAAGCAAGTTGTTTTTTAAGCACCAAAATTGCACACAATAAGCACACAAATTACTCCTTGAACCCTCCATTATGAGCATTTCGGAGTTGGGGCTTTTGCTTCCCGTGGCTCAAATTTTTAAAAATCTACCTTGCTCTTATCAAAGCTGCAGAAGACGAGCATGGGTGCAAGTGTTTGTCGGAGAACGGATGTATGACTACAATGTCCCTGGAATGGCTAACGCAGCGAGGGCCCCTCATCCGATCAACGTGTCTCGATGTGAAAGCTGTAAATATATTGGATGACGATAAAACTGCTGGGCAGTCTTTGCGAGCAGCAGCATGGAGTCCTGCTTGCACAATTCTGGCTGCGGGCTGGGCTGTGAGGCTGAACTTGAAATATGGGGCTGCCAAAACAGGCGGTGAGCAAGGATCTGGGTGAAGTCTTGCAGACGTTCCCGATAGTCATCGTGGCAGGGTTCCTGTCTGCCAGACATAAGAAACAGATTAAAATTACCCTAAACAGCCTATGATTATCTGATGCTAAGAGCAAAAATGTCTCTTCTAGGAAAGGAGAAAGCCACAGTCCCACTCAGGAGCATGTAGGCTCTTACAAAGCTAATTTATGATGGAGGCGTGGGAATTGCTAATTACTCCTGTGGCAACAAACCACTGTTACGGCTTCAGATTGATTTCTGTTTCCAGGCTTACCCCCATTTTCCACTTGTTCCTAATTTTCTCAAGAAAGTTCCTCGCGGGGTGGCAGTGTACTTTTCAGGCTTGGCTTCAGCCTAAAGGTGAATATTTTGAGAACTCTCAACAAAATCAGCCTGGCTGTTTTTATGATATGTGGGCGTGAAGAGAAACGAGCTATTCCTATTTGTTCCGGTTGTAGCTTCTCTGCCCTCATAACTCAAGAACAGCTGACGCTAGGAAATTTGAACTCAGCTTGTTTTATAGACCTCTGTGATGAAGGAGAAAACAGTTCATGTCTGAAGAAAATCAATATTTCTAGAGTTGGGAGCAATTAGAGTCGAAGGCCAAATTTTGCTTTGAAATACAGCAGTGCAGCCCCACTGAAATGCCAGTCCGAGGGCAGAACTCATCTTGGCACATATTGTACATATTCATGAAGAAATTTGTTTTTCCTCGAATGTTACCAGAGGTCAAAAGGGGGAATGTCAGATTTATTCTGCATGAAAGACGCAGTTCCAGCTCTGATGCCAATCCATGGGCTGAAGTATAAATAATGTACATTCAGCATGGAGTAAATATCTCAGCCATGTCAATGGGAGGTTTGTGCAATGATCAGAAATAGGTTTTGGACGTTGTCCTGGTTTTGGCTGGGATGGAGTTGGTTTTCTTCCTGGTAGCCGGTATGGGGCTGTGTTCTGGGTTTAGGTTGAGAACAATGTCGATGATACACTGATGTTTTGGTTCTTGCTAAGTACTTGCTAAGTGGTGCTCACTCTGGTCAAGGACTTTTCAGCTTCCCATGCTCTGCCAGGGGCATGGGAGGCTGGGAGGGGCACAGCTGGGGCAGCTGACTCAGACTGGGCGGGGGCTATTCCATACCATGTGACATCATGCTCAGTATATAAGCAGGGGAGTTGGCCGGGGAGGGGTTCGGTCGCTGCTTGGGGGATGTGCTGGGCATCGGTCGGCGGGTGGTGAGCAATTATACAGTGTACCGCTTGCTTTGTATTACTACTGTTCTATTTTTTTTTTTATTTTACTTTAGTTATTAAACTGTTTTTATCTCAACCCACGAGTTTTCCCCTTTTGCCCTTCCGATCCTCTCCCCCATCCCGCCGGTGGGGGGGGTGAGCGAGCGGCTGCGTGGTGCTTAGTTGCTGGCTGGGGTTAAACCACGACAGACGTGTACAGCAATTAACCTTTGCAGATAACATTATTTATTCTGGACATATTTCTTGTATCCAGTATTGCTCAATAAGAAAATATGCGTACTCTGCCATTTTCCATTCCTATTTTTTTCTGTTCCCTTTTTTCCTTCCTCTGTCTTTCTCCCTACTCCATGTCTTAGGGCACCTCTTTTGTCTGTCCTTCTTCCTTTCCTTCCTTACAGCAATGCTCTAAGCAAGCTATCTGCAGGGGTCTCTCTAATATCTTCCCCATTCCAGGGAGTGGTAGTTAAAGAGTTAATGCTGCCATTTAAGTGTCAGGTTTGGTCTTTGACTTGACATGTTGATGACAGTAGAGAGAGACATACTTTCATTTTTTAGAAACTCAGAACACAAGTATAGATTACATCTAATCAAAATGTTGTGGGATCGGTTATGTAAATCCATTGAGTGGGTTTGAATCAGCCTTTGACTTGGGTTTTTCGTTGGGTGAATTTTGTTGTTTCTGTCAAGCTGAGCCCTTGCATGAAATTCCACACAAATTCCACATAAAATTCCACCAACTCTGCCCCTTCATCTTCAAATAAGCTGCTTGACCCAAGAAAAATCACTCTAAGCTGTAAATGGTTAAAGGGAACAGACATGTTAAAACCCCTTAAACCCATAGCGTATTTACAGAAAGTGGATTTTTCCAGCCCCTGCCTGTTATCCGATTGTCATGTGCTGTATCAGGCAAACTGCAGGTGAACAGCAGTTGTGAAGTCAAGTCTTCATACTCCTAAACCACCACAAGAAGCCTCCCCAAATGGCCCAGCCATCCCCTGACATCTCTTGACACAATTCTCTCCTTGGTCCAACAGCCATGTGCCTCAGCAAGGCCCTCCAGGTCTAGCTGAGGTCAATGTGTCAACCAGGGCTCTCATCCACTCTGTTCAAGATGATTTTACCTCTTGTGAATTGGAGTCGGAGCACTCAGTCCTTACCCCTGAGCTGAGCTTCAGTCGTCGCGACATACATTTAGAGTTAAGCAAATGCAGTTGTGGCTTCACTTTGCATGAGCAGGCATCCTTTTAAATGGATTTTGTCTTCATAAGTTCTATGCCATGCATACATGGAAGGAGATTTTTCCATACGTCGAGATGATGCCTCCATATGAGACAGTTTTGCCCAGGATCTGTCATAGAGACTAACAAGGAGCCACACAAGTCTGGATTTATATCTCCTGTCCCAGTGGAGAGCACGCTGTGTAGATGCTTCAGACCACCTCAGCATGCTCCATCTGATCCGTGGTACTGTCTTTCGTGGGCAGCCTGTGTCAGTAGTTTTTTCTAACTTCCGACAAATGAAAGACCTTGATGTGTTTACTGGAAGAGAAGCGTAGACCTAAACTATAAAAGATTGCATTTTTTTCTGATCTGTTTATCAATAAAAAGTTGAACAAAAAATAAACATGAAATATATATTTAGAAATAACACTGATATGCCCAGCCTTATTCCCCCACAACAGCTGCTATAGCATGCCTGTGCCTGTGGGTACGCAGAAGGGATGGCTTGTCAGTCCAGAGATTTCATCTTTGGACAAGAAGACTCTTCAGCATAATCATACACACCTCACGGTGTGTACATGTAAATGTACACCTCCAGGCGTCTGCTAGGAATGGATTTGCATAACTACCATCAGCAACTCTCATTCTGTGGAGGGTGAGTTTGATCATATTCATGCCGGTGAATGAATGAATGGGTGATTCATTTTTTTTAAAAAGGAGATTACAATTGGTTATTTTGTTTGCCATCTAAAAATATTATTCCATTTCTTCCTTCCCCTTCTGTGCTCCCTTTCCTCCTTGCCCTTGCAATTAGCATGTTTGTTCAAGGCCAGCAGCTCAACAGCGCTGCCTCAGGAGGGAGGTATAGGGAGAAGCACACATTGACATGATTCTGTTAATGAACTGTGCCACCATGATGAGGCTGGAGCTTTGGAGGGGTTGCTGTGCACCGCTGGCTTTAAGTGTGTTGTAAAAATGTCATGAAACGGTAGAGTATGCGCAGCCTTGCAGCTTTCCAGGTACAGAGCCAGCCCCGGGATGGCCCCAAGTTGGCAGTGCTTTCTGGGTTTCAGTAGGGCCAGATGACTCACATGAGCTGAGGGTCTGGCCCATTGCTCTAAAGTGCCTACAAGATGGTCAAGCATGTGTATTGCCTGGGCCAGGAGTTGAAAACAAAGGGCTAGGTGGGGCCTGCTCACCCCACAAGTCCTGCTGCAGGAAAAGCCAAATGAACTTCTTCCATCCGTCCATCCATCCATCCATCCATCCATGTGGCTGGAGAGCTGTGATCCACTGGCTCTTTACCTCCATCTTTTGCAGAAAAATTAATGCCCTCTAGAGTTAAAAACCCTCTGTGGAATCACACAGGACAAGTTTTAGCTTGTTGTAGAAAAAGATCTGAATCTTTACTAGAACTGAAAGGATTTTAAAGAATAATTTCTACAGCAACCTGCTGGTTTCATCCCTGCTGATTTCACCATGATTTTTCTCCCAGGCCCCCATATGGGCTGCATGGCAGCAAGCAGGAAAACCCTGATGCTATGTGCATCTGATGCCTGGCTCCAGAGCTTGTGATGCCCTCCCTTTCTCACTAGACCATTGCTGTTCTGGAGCCACAAAGGGCACAAGATTTAAAATGTTTCCCTTTCAAGCAGTAATGAAGCAGAGCAGCTCTCTGCGAGGTGACTCAGCCTGCCCTTGGGCACGTCTCTTTTGCTGCTATTCCAGAAACCAAGAGGCAGAGCTTTCCATCTGCACCCTTTTCCCTTCATCCCTGTACCTGTCCCACACTCTCATCAAGGTCTATGATAGGCAGCAAGGTAGAACTGTTAAGGTAACTCAGTGCTACGCAGACAGTCCTCTTATATCAGAAGGGTCTTGTTGAGGGACGTCGTGCTCTCCCCGTGCCTCCAGAGCCACTCTATAGGTGACGGGGCAATAAAGAATCAGTGAAAATCTCCTGCTCAGGTTAAAGCTTGGTGTCAGTTGTTTTGCTTTCCAACAATTCTGCATAATGATTCATTTTAGAAAAGAAATATTTCTTTTGTTTTCAGGGATCATTTTTAAAATAACTCGTAAGAATTGTTGTCATCCTATTCACTTTTTAATCATGCTCTGCCAAGAGCGGCTGCTCCAGTGATGAAAGGGTGTTTGTGTCCAGCAGCTCCCGAGACCCCAGTGAGCGAGCAGAGAGGAGCAGTTCCTCTGCTTTGCTTCAGGGCTGAGCCTTACATTGCTCCTTCTCCTCCTGTCTTCTGGAAATATCACATCTGGACTGATTCCAAACCTGAAAAGTTTTAGCCCAGTTAAATAATTATTGTGACAGTTATGTGTCTCTTAAAACCACAGGCTTATTAGGGAACCATAATTTTCGTCGGTGCCTTAAGTACATTCTTCCCTTTTGCCATCTTTTCAGTCCTTTCTAAGCTATTCCACATACATTTTTAACATGTGCCAAAGATTTTACATATAAAAAGAAAGAAAGTTTGGAAACGGCACTGGATAAGTTAGGTAATATGATGTAATTTCAAGGAATAAGTCTGGATACTTTTTCCCCCTGCATGGTGTGTGTGCCACGTAGCTTGGAAGATCAGTAACTGCCTTGGACACATGCATGGTAGCTAGATGATTTTTCAAGAGCCATGCTGAAAAAACAAAGTAGCCAAGCCTGAGCCGGGTGCGAAGAGTTATACAGCCTTTGACTTCAGTTAGTTACTAAACCCAAAGATAAATCTGACTGTAGAAATTAAAAATGTGTCAGAAAAAAACCTGTAAAGCGCCCAATGCACTGCTGATAAATATGAAACATTTGTGTCTCGCTAAATGTATTTTTTCATAATTACCAGTATATGAATTTGTATTGTTCAAAGCCCTAACAGTGAATCTCCTGTGATGGATGCGCAATAAAACAGGACTAATTGGAAGCATTAATTTCGACAGAGGCAGAAGTTGACACCGAGCTCTGAGTAAGAGATGCTTTATATTGCCATAGCAAGTACAAAGTGTTTGCCTGTAATTTGCAAGCTCAAATCGCACCACCTTCACAAACAAATTGTTACAAACTGTTGCTGTGTCATTTTTTCCTCTTTTTGTTTTATTTTTCGCCTGATAAATATCTTGGACCCAAGGTCATTTTAAGGAAATAGTTGTAATGCAATAGAAATGTTGCTGTAGGTGCTGCTGTGTTTCTGGCAATGTAATTGACAGTGAATGAGCATGCAGGAGCAGCTCCCAGCAGGGACACTTTTGAATAAATATACACTAAATAGAGAGGAGAGGAGGAGAGGAATGTATCTGCATAAAGAGCTGCATGCTGTACGTCCCCTCAAAAATCTTCAGTGGTTTAGGCCTGTAACAGCAGAGGTACGTGTTGATTTTGCTGCTCCCTCTGCTTTATCTGCCTGTGCCCACCCTGGTCCCTGTTCAGTAAAGTGTTGATCATGTGTGACACTTCTGGCACGTGGGTGATGCCACGGACATCAGATGGAAGCGGCTCTTGCTCCAGTGCCTTGCTGAGGCAGCACCCAAACCAAGAAGCTGGATTCTGACTCCATCAAGATACAACCTTAGGCAGGTTCCTTGTTATCTTAGGCATTTCAGCCACTGGCCTTCGTTCATGCCAGATAACTTGTTTTTAGCTACTGTATGTGAGTTACTGTTTTCCACAGCTTTGGTATGCAAGTAGTTAAGTTTTATTTAAATCTCCTATTTGACTGAAACACTAATTTCCAACAAACCAGGTAAAGGGAGGAATTAAGCACGCAAGCACCCAAGCAGTGGCTGAGCTGTCATGATGGCTTCAGGTGGCCCACCCAGCACCCAGATTTGAAGAGAACAAAAGACGAGCCTCTCTGCTCCTTTGACTGCTGCTTCCAGTTCTTAATTGCCATTAATCTTCAGATTATCTCTTACTTCTCACTTGGTCATTGGTCTTCAGCTCCCAACCGTGTTTTACTTCTGCTGGTTCCTTTAGCATTTCCTATGTTCTCCTTTCAGAGTCATTCATATGCTGAATAATCTTACTAATTGCAGAGGAGTTGTCCTGGATTTGCACCGGTGCAGCAGAAGCCACCATATGTCCCAGTGGGCTTTTCCTGACACTGCTATCAATGGTCCTGGAATGAGTCCCTTAAGCAAGCCTTCCATTATTTATTTCCATCCAGTCCTTTCAACTTACATTGAACGGGGCTGAAACTCAGCACTTTATCTTAAAATTATGTCCTTCGTGTAATGCTTCTTGATATTTCTTCCTCTCGGTGTCCTGACCTTTACTAAGGCTGTTGCTAATACATTCTCTTAGCCGTGGTAGTTAATGTTAATGCAAAGACTAATGTTCTCCTGCAGCTTTAGCGCTGATATGCCACACTTAGTGCTCTGTCTCCAAACAGAATTGCTTTCCGATATTGCACTTTACTGTGGGAATAATTTTACTGCTCGGGTACAATGACAGCTGAGAATGCTTAAAAGGAGAGAGAGAGGGGAAAGGGAAAATGTAATAAGGCAAAAGTGTGACAACAAGACACTTATGTCATTGCATTTCATGGGAATGTAACATCTGACTGCCACACAGCTCTTCCAGCATCTGTCTGCTGAGGACCCAGAGTGATGTTTAATTGTAGTTCATTCAAAGTGCTGGAACAGAAACTTCTTCTGCACCCTAGTTTCAAGGTTATGTTTTGTATATTAACAAATGAAGTTCAGACCAAGGAAAGCCTAGATCAGAGCAGCGTAAGCAGTAAAAACATGTTATTAGCTATCTCAGAGATGAATTTGTCTTTCCAAATGCACCACTGGGTACGTTTGCACTTGCATCGTTCCTGAGGAAACAGCCGACAGCTGTGTTTGAAGTTTGTTGCGGATGCGTCAGGAAATCTCAAGCCCTCCCTGGGACCCAGGCAGTCACACGTATTAAGGGCAGTGCAGTGAATCCAGGTGCTACCACTGAGGTAGGCACTGAAACGACCAAAAATCGAATGTTCCCATTACATGGCTGGCATTTCTGCACTTCCACCAGAAAAAAATCAATAGCCTTCAAGAGCAGAGCAGTCAGATCACAGGGCTAGAGACACATCACACAGCAAAGCATTAGGACAAGCACCTCAGGACTTTGCTCCTGCGATGCTTTCTCAGCCCACGATACCCAGCTTGCCCATTTACTGTAAAGGCAGAGGTGTCTGAGCGCTTGATGTTCTCGGTAGCCATCCAGGGTTGCTGTGCAGCATTGCACAGCCGCTGAGCTCCTGGAGAGGAGATGGTGCAGGGGAGAGGGAGGCGAACAGCCACTCTCTGGTTTGCCTGCTGACTCCAGCCCCCATCAGCAATAGCTGAAGAGTAAGTACCACGCTTTGGGAACTATGTAATAGCCTGACTGAAATAAAATGAGGCTCCCAGTGTGGTTGCTGGAGGGGGAAGGAGAGAGATAAGATGTCCACCTATATCACCAACAACATAACTGGTATTAACGAAGCAGAAGTCAAGGATGAATGAACATTGAGGCTGAGCTAACTTTCACATCAAGAGAAGATCCCTGAAGGGCTGCGTGCTGACAGGGCAACATGGAAAAGCTGGTACATTTAATCTCTTCACAAGGGCTGTTCTGTGAATAATCAGAAGTTGTTAGGGTTGTCAGTCCAATTTCCTTCCAAAATAAAATTAAGTGTGGAGGTGATGACATTTCAGGAATGGGTGAAGTAAATTCTCTCCTGAATACAAATAGAGGCAGGTTTAACCAGAAAGGAGAGACAAATAAAATATCTTAGTAAAGTACTGTGCAAGTAATGCTGCGATAGGGGTTATGCTCAGGATTATTACTGTCATTCCAAACAGTGATTCTATGTTGATGGTGCAAAAAAGCGCGTATGACAGTGCCAGCCTGTCACATTTGAGGCAGGATGAAACTCTAATGACCTGAGTCCACTATGAACTTAAACCATTGAACGTAAATGATGTTTCGGATATGCAATGTGTTCCTATGAAAAGACAAGACCAACACATGTGCAAAATAACATTCCGAAGTAGCGCACACATATTGGTAGGTGAATTTTGTTTTTTTAAATGCAAATGTGCATGTGAAAAGAGACCACCCACACAGAAAGGTGAAACATTTTACTTTGATGTGTAACTGCATTCATGCTGAATAGGAAATACGAATTGCAGAAGTGAATGAACTGCAGAGCTGATAGAGCATATTTTTATAAAGTGAGATCCTCTTCCTAACTTCATATGTATTTCCACTTGAATTACCGATCCCCTGACTAATCAAGTATGCTGTATCACCATGTCATCTCACCCTTATGTTCTTTGTGTATGATATTGCATATCTCCAGCTCTTGAATCTAATTCAGGAGCAATAACACTGAGTGAAATATAAGCAGCAGAGTCCTGCTCTCATTAGCAGAAATTATATCCAGCTACTGCTGTGACCTTCCTTATAAGAACATATGATTTACTACACCAAGTTGGACCATCATTCCTTCCAGACCAATACCCAGCTTCAAAGGATGGCAAAAAATCCATATCTCAATACCTGTGCAATCTTGCAATTCACCTAGTGGAGCAAAAACCCCTTTCTTCATCTCTGCCATGAGCAGCTGATATTTTCAAGAAGGGAATTTGATCTTTCCCTTTTATCTTTGTATTTCCTAATGCAGCACGCACCCCTGACACTCTTTAGTTTCAGGCACGCACCTCCATTTTTTGCAGGCTGTGGAGGGGCTTCGCTGCCCCCCTCGGGCCATCAGCAGGCCTCCTTGAAGAGTAGCTCACAGAGCAGCCATGTGGCTCAGTGCAGCTGGGCCATGATGAACATCCAGGTTATTCTGAAATCAGCCTTAGCTGAAGCCAGGTTCAACTCAAGACAGCTAAGAGGCAATACAAACTTTTGTTCCAGAAGCCAAAAACAAGCTGTTGCTACTCTGTAGGAAGGATGAACAGAAATGAAAAGTAACAGCTCACTTCTTTCCCTAGCAATCTTACATCTACTCCAGAGGCTTTGCTAGCCCTGTATAATCCAGCAGATAGTAAGAGCAGCACGTTACAGCCTTTGTGGCTGATGTTTGTGTAACCTTACATCCTTGGGCTGTGCTCACAGGAGAAAATCTGGACATGGAAGCTCTCACTACCTTTTGCCCAAGCTCTCACTACCCTTGCCCAAGTCCACCTCAGAAATTGTTCCCATTCAAATCTGACCCTTCGTACCCCCAGATCAGTAGCCAGTCCCCCATAGTTGAAATGCTGACTCCCTTGATCCTGACCTGGTTTGGTTCTCACTTGCCCAGATGATAAACTGAGACAGTGAATAACTGCACAAGCCCCCATCCATTTACTCACTCTGAGGCACAGTGTCCCTTTTCCTTCGACTGGGCAATGGTCAAAAACCAGAGTAAAATTTCCCTGCAGGTAAATATAATAGTTACTTTCTAACTGTGTGTTACCTGCTCACACAACAAATCAGTGCAAGCTCCTCATTACAAGTTCTCATTGGAGATCAAGCACAAGGATAACCAGGCACTTGGAAGTAATAATGTGTTTAAAGGGGCATAAGTAATAAATCATCCAAATTACTTTCAGTGAACAGATGAAATGACTGAAATACCTTGAGGGTTTGTAGAAGTTAGTCAGCCTATGCATAACTATAACGTCCCTTCTGGCTGCAGTGTCAACATTTCTGTACCTGCAGCTGGAGGACTTAAGCACAGCTTTTGCAAGTAGAGGAAAAAAGGTCTGCATCGCTGAAGCAGAGCGATTCATGAGTAGGGCACTCTGCTCTGCCTCCTCGCCAGTTGTCATACAGTGTGTTACAATATTTGAAATCAGCCATGGATCAGAGGTTACTGGGAAAGACAGACAGAGGGATAGACAAGCTGTTCCTATAAACGTTTCCTTAGAAAAGACAAGCTAAAAATAACTGTGCTGTAATGAAGGAGTATCCCGAGTCTAGAATAAGCGTCCTTGATTGATAGGTAAGTCGGTGTAAATTACTTAGAGCTGGAGGCTTAGTCCTGAAGAAATTAGGTTTGGAAAAGACATATCATCTGGTGCTGGAATCAAAAGCCTCTGACTTGGTTACCTCCAACTGCAAGTGGGAGGATTTTGAAAGAAGCGCAGCAGGTCTAGGAGCTGTGATTTTTTGGAAAAAAGCTTACGCATGAAGAAGTGGCTCCTGCTTCCTCGTGCTACCTGCCGCTTTCCAGTTCAGCAGGTGCCAGACGTCTTGCCTTGCAGGGGTCAGGTGCAGCTGATCAGTAGTGTGCTGTTTCCTTGAGAGGCAGCAGCTCCTAGCTTCAGCTGAATTAGTGCTTGCCCGCTTGCCCTCTAATATGGGAAAGAAAAATGCTTCCTAATGCATTACTATGGAAAGGCTGCCAGGCCCTGCTCTAGTCCACTCTTCATGCCAATGGAGTCTTGATCTCTAAGGCTTGTTGGTTGGTGTTCAGTAGAAACTGGTTCTGAATGTGCAAAGCAGTGGGATTTCCTCTCCTGGAAAGTATTGCAATACAGAGACTACATTTCACCTTTTCAAACATCACTTTTATTTATCCCTTTATTTTACTAAACAAATCCTTGGTTTGCTTCATGATGATGCCATCTAAATAGATAGAGGGATACAAGGTGGGATTCTTCTCACCTAATTTTCATCACCTGAAAGCTGGACATCTAGTTAAAGCTCATCATCCTCTATGTGACCTCTTTTGCTAATGGTAAGAGAGGAGCCTCTCTGGGGTACTAGTCAACCTGTGGAGGGGGTGAATTGCCTTCCAGAGCCACGGCTACCTTAGACTAAGCATGTAACTTTTACATATCTGAAGTTACTCACTGTTTTGGGGAGTTGTCAGAAACCTTTTAAGATGGCTTTGAATCTTCCTTTCCCCCTTCTTATTGCTGCTTGTGAAATGGATACCCTTGCTTGAGTCAGCATCTGTGACACCAACTACATCTTCTCTTCGGCGAGATCCTATTTTAAGCTTTCCATCAGAGGCCACAGCTATTTGTGTCATTGTCAAAACTCTTCAAAAGGTCCGGTGACATTGATGGTAGGTCTCTTAGAAGCCAAAGGTTCTGCAGTAACATAAATAGGCTCAGCAGCACTAAGTGCAGGTGAAAGAAAAGCCAGCTGCACATCCTTTCTGTCTCCCTTGGCAACAGCATCCTGCCAACAAAAACTGCTGCCAAGTAAAGGCTGGAAAGGAAGGGATGTGCATTTGCAAAGCTGGGCCTGGACAAGCTTTGTGTGAGGGGGGAGCTGTCAGACCAAGGAACGCTTGTGTGCTTTTAAAATTATTTTTGGTTTGTTCCATGTGTTTTTGGACAAGGGAATGCACAGAGCCTCTGTCTTTATGAAGAGTTTTCATCTGAAATTCCAAACAACAGTCTCTGCAGTTTTGAGCCATATGTTTCCATCCATGACAGCACACAGGGAAGAAATCTGTGGTGAGTTACTGCTTACAGATGTGGCGAATCCTCCAGCAAAGGTTAAAATATGTGGCATGGTTCTCTTGTTACGCCAGCTGCAGCTTCGTGCTAAATCATTGTTTCAGCAGCAAGCTCTTAATCAGCCCTGAGTTCTAGAAACTGCTAAACAAGCTGATATTTGTAAGGACCAATTTTTCTTATAATGCACTAAATACCTTCATTTAGAAAAACCTTCAGACTGGAAACAGTAAGGGTGTAAAGTGAACAGCAAATGGCAGGGAGAAAAGGAGCATCATCATGAGAGCAGATCTAAGATTATTATTTGTGCTCTGTCTTTCCATGTCCTCCATGAAATGATCATGGCTGTGAAAACAGGGTTTGTGTAACGATGGGTAAAATAGACTGGTGATATAATATGCAGCTGCCTAGCCTTCCTGATAGAGACTTCAGTCCCCGAAAATCAGCACTGGGGTGACTGTCGGAGGCCCCGTAGCTGCTAGTGCTGCTGAATCTCAAACCTATCGTCACAGCATCATTCCTTTCTGACTTGGCCACGGCATCAAAAAAGAAGTCTGGCTGCAACATGCTTGTATCCAAGGCCTGAAAAAAAGGAGGATCTTCTCACCTGGTATGATAAGAGAGAAGAAGGAACTGGCTTTTCTCTCTAGCAAAATATTAGGAATGAATTTTGTGAGGAGCCCATATAACACACTGCTTGGGCTGTTGCAGCACCGCTGGATACAAAAGGGACTCTGAATCAAAGAGTGAGTAGTGGGGGTTGCCCTCTGACTCCTGGGGGATTCCCACACTGCTCTCAAGCAGCCCGCAACTTGTTGCTCTCTTACCATTCCCCCGTGCCTTTTGAGGGACTGGTAGTTGGCTGCACGGGGCACATTTTTGTGCTCTTCGGGCAGTGTGTTCTTCCAGCCACCCAGCTGTGCCAGAGAGAAAGAGAGAAAGAGAAAAAAATAAGAAATGGAAGAAGGGAGACAGGATTATGGCTTTAAGAATCACAGGATCTGTGGACTTCTTTATGGTTACAAAGTAGAAATTGCCCATTCACCACTGAGGAGTGAAGAAATAAAATACTAAACGTGCATTTCGATGCCAGGGAAGGAGAAGGAGAGAAGAAGATCGCTATTTCATTCCCCATATTTTCCTCTGACGGGAATATTAATATCATTAGAGATAATTGAATGAAGTGGAAGGTCTGGTGGAGATGCAGAAGCAGCAGGTAGATCTGTAAAATCCATCCACACACAAAAAGCTAAAGGCTGCGCTGGAGGGAGGGCACGCTGCCTTGAAATAGGGACTGAACAGCCTCACAAGGACGTGCAGCTGGGGTGCTTGTTGCTGTTTTGTTCCCAGAAAACGAGAACTGCCAGCAATCCTCTGGCATCTGAATAGACCTGTGTCAGACAAACTGTATCTGGACTTGATGGGAAACCAAGCTGGAATACTAAGCAGCCCTTCGATCTGCTGGCAGAGAGGGGGACTGGCTCAGTAAGTAATCTTGCCTTGCAGTTGCAAAGGTACACCATAAAGGAGCGAGCCCTCTCGCTGCACAGCCCTGCAAGACACGCCTGCCTGGGCTGTCTCTGTCCTCATTCCTCCAAACCAGTTCCAACAATAACAGCAACTCCTGTGTGCAGCTGCCTCGTTAGGGAGAAGATGTATTCTTCCTTTTTCTACTGAGGGATGAAGCTTCCAAATCTGTGTGATGTGAGCAGGTGAGGATGTCTGCTGACAAGTCCAAATGATATTTTCAGGTAAGTGATTACCTTGAACAAGCAGCTAGAGTCAGGCTCTTTCTTTTTATTACCCTCCTCTCAGTAATTACTGTTGTCCTAGATTGTCAGTAAGGTTCACAAGGTTCAACAGCTCGGATGTCTGTATATATTTAGCTGAATAGGGGATCTGAAGCATTTCTAAAGCACCTATTCCCATAGTATCTGTGAGTCTCTAGTGCAGTGTGAGAATGAACTGGGAGCTGCCTGCTCTGTGACTACACGGCACTGTCCTATTTGTATCCCCCATTGTTTAACTCCCCGGAGGACCAGAAATGAGTTTTGATTTACAGGTTCACTCTCTCTAAGTCTGCGATGGAAGTGCATCTTAGAGGCAATAATAGTGTTCTGCAAGGTTTTTATGGGACTGGGACATCTTGCCACATGAAAACTGTAGCTACCGTTACTGTTGTTGCACAGGGAGTGTCGGCCAGTATGGCTTAATTTGTGTTTGTACATGTGATTTCCAGAGCTTCTGCTGATGCTGTTTTATGTTACTGCAAATAGAGGTGTTACTCTGGGTGTCTCAGTCCCTGCATTTTACCAAATACCTTGTGTACTGAAGTTTGGGCTGATCACCCTGTCTAATACTTACAAGGGAAAACGGACAATAACTTGTAAGTTAATATCGGGGAGTTCTGGCATGACAGACACTGATAGACAGGCAGGGAAGAGAAATTTTCTGTGCAGAGTAACCTACTTTTTCTTCCCTCAGTTCTGCCACCAATCATGGAGATGAAATTTGCTTAACTCTTTGTTTGTACAAAGGCTGCTTTATTGTGAGTGAAAATGATATTGCTTTGACAGATTACAAAGAAACGACCATAACAAAAATGACCCTAACAAAAGTAATAATAGATACTTTCTGCACAGTTTCCATCTCTTACAGATTCATTTTGCTCCCTGTAACGTTTTAGGTTTGCCGAGAGGCACACAAGAAGTTAATAGTGTCGTGAAGAAAGCTTTCATTACAACAATAACATTGCCATTGCTTTGAACAGGTTTTGCACAACCTTCTCTCCCTATTAGTAAGTCAAGACTGTTAGAAGCACGGAGAGGCTTCAGCATCCCGTACGCTGCCCATGTGCACCCAGGCCCTGGCTCTGTAGATAATGGGTCCTTTGTAGGACGGCTCCCTTTGCTGCCTTTGCCCACGGCAGTCTGAAATAATGAGTCCAGCAGTAGGTCTCTGCACAAAAAGCTCTTCCTGACTTCCTAGAGCAAAAATGTTTGCCAAGTACTGCTCAGAGTGGCTCTGTTTGTCTTGCTGCGAGGTCCGAGGTAGCAGAGGCCAGAAGGGGTCAAACGCCAGACTGAGCTCGTTGTGCATATTCATTTGCTGTAGAAAATGTGAATGTGCAACTCAAAAGTTTCCACTGTATCTCTGGCAATTAGGACTCGGTCCAAAGCCCGCTAAAGTCATTGGGAACCTTTCCACAGGCTTTAGCTCAGAAGTTACATAAGTTTGTGTTGTTCAGAGGGGTGCCGCGGGGAGGCTGAACGCGTGAGCTGACTCGACAGCCGCATGCCTGCTCTGCCCTGTCATGCAAAAAGGCTGTTCTCGAAGTGCCCATGAAGTGTCCCGTGCAGCACCAGGCGGTGTTAACTCCGAAGTGGAACCTTTTAATGTTGTCCTATGCCAGGACACTGGGTCCTAGCGGGGGCTCCCGAGGTCCTGAGATAAAACAGTCAAAGAACGTCAGCTGCTGGGGCCCAAAACGCCTTGTTTTTCTGGTTTGGAGGGAGGCAGTTCTGCCTCCTGTGGGCAAATAAAAGGGTCCTGAGGAAGTTCCCAAACAGTAGGACCCTGCGGATTTCATAGTCTGGGAAAGCAAAATATTCCTAACCCCTGACTTTTCTGAGACTCGCTGAGAACATCAACCTCAGTCTTTTAAGACATTGCTGTAAAGGAACTCCTTCATTTTCTTCACGTACACAACTGTACACACCATTTCTGGACTCCTTATGTGAGTGTGTGATGGGAAGAAGCACTGCAGGGAGATCCTGTTGAGATTGGAACCATTGCACCGTGTTGTCAGGAGGGAGTTTTTATGGCTAAATGCACATCGGCACCCTCGTGTACACTCTGCTGTCACTCTGCTGCGCTTCATCCTTGAGTTAATTCATTTTGTACTTAATATTCCCTTCTTGGTGCACTATGCAAGACCACAGGATGACGCAGGTCACACCACAGAGACGTCAGGTCAATCAGCCTTCTCATTAGGGTTGAATGGTTTTAATGTAGTCATAAAATTAGACTCCAAAAGTGGGAATTTGACACAGAGCATTTAAAAGCCAAACGAGTTTGACCCCTTCTGAGCATGAGCTCCTATACCTTAGAAATGGCCCCTTATGAAAAAACTTAATGGTGTGAACTGACCTTTGAAAATATAATTTATTATTTGCTATAATGTGCATACATCAGTCTGTATTACCATTATGCCAGCAGATAGTAAGGACTGCCAGTCCTTACCCCAAAGGGCTCATGCTCTAAGATCAGTCCTAAGAGTCTTAGGGTGCCAAAATTGAAGGATTTTGGCAAAGAGCTGCAGGACTGCGCTTTGAACTGACCAAGAGCATCTGCTATGTACCATCTCCCCTGGGATATCAAAACTTTGGCCATGACAACTTGAGAGTAACCAGAAGGTTTCCGTTCAGTGGTAGTCTGATTGAGGGTAAGCTGAGGCACCGGGGGACGATCGGCGTCGTACCCACCATGGCCCTTTGCTCAGTAAGGGTGCATTTGTGAAGCAGAGACAGAGGTTGGGAAGGGAAGAAATTTGAAGGGGTTGGTTAAGTCCATTTCTGTGACAAATGCCTCCTGCGCCTTCGTAGAGAAATTCAGAATATCATTTTCCTAGGCTTAAGCCAAAGTTGCCAAACAAGGCAGTCTAATATCAGGGACTTCACTAAGAGTCACACTTTGTAAGACATTGCATATTCTCAAGTGACAGAAAAGTAAGTGGGAGCTCTGGGCAATCAGGTCACTGCAAATCCAGCCAGAGCATGCTTAGGTGATGATGCAGAGCACCTGAAAATGCAGAGCATCTGAAAATACTGATTCCAGCTTTACTTACGCTTTCCAGTTGGCTGTTGATCAATTATAAAGCCAACTAATTCTACTTAAAAGGGGCAGCAAAGCCTACTGTGAAGTCCTTATTATCAGCTGCTTCTCCCTAAATATACAGCACTGGCTATTTTTACAATGATCTACTGAGCTGAATATTTTTCAGTAGTTAGGAGCACAGATTAGCTCTGGTTGTCACTGAAGGAGTTACTGTGGTCTGTTCAACCAGAAGAAAAAAAGTCCTAAGAAGCTGTAGCTTATGGGGCCACGGTGGCTCTGCAGAGGCTGTTGAAGGGGGTCTAGCAGATAAGCAAAACCTGACTGACACAGCCTGAGACAGCCAAATGTCATGGGGTTTATTGTTTATTGTCAGATAAATTACTTTGATGTAGTATTTCCTTTGAATAATTATTCATACTTTACAAGCCACCTAAAGGTACTAGCTAAAGGCTTCTGGCTTCCCGTGCCTGATGTGTGGTGACCTGCTACCACAACAGACTGCCCCAGAGAGATTATAAATCTTTATAGCAGCAAGCTTCTGATTTATCAGTGTTTCAAGAAGTGGAGATGGATATTAGGTAGGTTTTTAGCCAAAGATCAGGGTTTCTAACCCCAGGGCACAATACGCAGAAAAGCTGACAACTTCCTTATTCCTTAAGGAATATCCTGGAGAAAAACATTAACCCAATAGAGATGTTTTTCTGTGCGTGAGGTGTGAGAGAATGTAGCTACACAAAGAACATCCAGAAATTTTAGCAGGCATTACAATCATTGTAATCTAGTATCTCATAGGATCTGCCAATGCACTTTATCTTGTGTGCTCAGAACAGCAGGCCTAAAGTTTCCTGAAACATTATCTTCACACACCAAATTCAAAATAAATCGTCATCCTTTCCTCTTTGAATTTGTTCTGTGGCAGCAACTTGTCTTGGCATGAAGTATTAGCCATATGGGCACTAGAATATCTGCTTTGACCTTGACCTCAGAATAAGTGCTGCCAAAAATGTGAAGATAACTCCTGCCTTTCATTTCCAAGAGTGATGCTCCACGAGTATAGCATGATCTGCTCTCCTGGTTGCATCTCAGTGTACAGAATGTTTTTTTCTTTGACTAGGTGTTCTGCTAAGAGCATATTGTCTGCAGCTGGCTAGGAACTGGCAAGCAGTATCCCAGACGATGGTTTATTTGGCAGAGATATTTATTTCAGGAATAAAAAAAAAATGAGCTAATTTTAGCATCAGGCAGTGGAAAGTGCATTGCTTGTAATTGACTCTCACTATGTTATCCAGTCAGTGTTTTCATCTTCTGGATACTCTGCGAAGTAACAGGAGACTGCTGGGGGCAAGATGAGGTGAATTTTGTTGGTTGCAGACCTCTGCCCTGTTCTGCTTCAGAAATGATGGTTAGCGATTGAAGTAGAGCATTTAGCTGGGTAAGAGGAATAGGTACTGCTCCTTTGGTGAGTTTTTGCTACATTATTGCACTGCTTGCGAATGGGTGTGAATGATGCACAGGATTCAGGATAAACACATTTCATGGCATTTGCATCTGCCCAACATGCAACAGAGCCCTAGGGCCCAGGGGACACCTGATCAGAGGTGTCCACATTTTCCCAAGTCCCTGTCTTCCTTTTCTGCTGGTGCCCATAATAGATATTCCCAAGTAGGGTAGAACTAAATGGCATAACGACGCTCACGGAGAAAGCTGGCAAGCCTGGGAAGGGTGGAGAAGGGGGCAGGAAGGTACTCCACACTCTTGGCTGGCAGGTGATCATTACCCAGTTTGGAGTCCTGCAGCTTTGACGAACTCGTCTCCCTGATTTGTTAAGACTGTGACAACATTTTTCACCTTGACACCGCTGGTTGAAATTCACGCTAGCACCGTGCTAATGGTGCCATCTGATGATGCTCAGTGGACTGTGCAAAATGGATTTATTCCGTGTGCTTCCTAGTGGGCAGAGATCCACATTACACTCGACAGCTTCAACATATGGAAATGGTGACGTGTGATTGATGTGGTCCCTGTAGGTCACGCTAACTCACGGTGTATTAGCCCTGCATCCTGGGGAGGCTTATGCTACTGCAGCTGCCCATGTCCATTATCTGGACTAGGAATAAATGGAAGAATTGATGCTCCCAGCGGTGTGAATCTGGCACCTCATGAAACGATGTGCACTACGGAGGGTGGCGGGAGGCAAACTTCACACAATCCAATCCCACAGCACACGTGAGCACAGAACAGGTTACAACCAAACATTTGTCTATGGGTGCAAAGGGCAGTTGTGTTAGATTGAGTCAGACCCCTAATAATCACATGGCTTTTTAAAATGGCTGTGATAGCTATGTTTTCTTTTTCATTTTTAACATTTGGAGATTTTCCACATCTCATACTCTAAAATAAGTGACTAGATTTTCCAAAGTTGCTAAGTAAAGGACAGCATATATAACCCAGGAAGCCCTCTCATCAGACATCCCTCCTTGACCCAATTTTCGGCAAGGGCTAAGCAGCTGCTCTCTCAAAAAACAGATTGCTTAATGGCATCCAAGACTGGAGGCAGCCAAATGTAGGATTTTGCAGCCAAAAGAATGAGCGGAATAAGGTTCCCCATAATGATGTGGACATTCATCTGGAGGCCTCCTGGCCAAAACAAAAATGAAAACATCTTTTGTTTCTACCCCTAAAGAGTAGGATGCTTCGTAGCTTCTACAGGGAAATCACCTGCCTATGGCACTTTAAAGCACTGTCCTGAGTCCATACTGCAAGCTCCCCTCTCCCTTTGCTGCAGAGATTCCCTGCAACATTCCCATTCCCACCTCCCTGCTCCCACAGCCATGGGGCCACCGCAGCCCCTGCTGATTTCTCTTTCTCTTCCTACTTTCCCAGAGAAGCTGACAAAGTTGGATGCTAGCTCTTCTGTCCTTCTGCAGAACACGGAAGGTATTCCTTCCTGCCAGACATGCAAGCTGTGCCATTCCCTGTCCACCGGTCCCTCCCTGGTGTCTCACCCTCTCCCTGTGTTTTTTCTTCCAGGTGTTCTACTGATCTTGGCACTGACAGAAGAGCTGGTGTTTTCTGTTCAGGTACTGTCTCCCACTGTCTCCTCCTCTCAGGGCTTCCCGATGGACACTACCACTATCACAGCCATGGGAACAACACCTCGCCACAAAGACCGCCACGCGGCAGAGCCCCTTCCCACGTCCGCTCGTGCCATTCCCCATCCCGTCAGCCTGGCGGAAAAAGCCCCTTCCACCGGGCAAAAGCAAGTGAGCGGCCCTAGCCTCGGCGAAAAGGAAACGTATCGTTTATACAACCAGAGTGCTTTGCACTCGGGACAGACTCGCCCCAAGGGGAAAATATTCCAGGTTTTCAAAGGCAACTTCACAGAGTCCTCAGAGCCTTACCTAAAGACGACCCTGCACTCTCCCTTCCCTACCCTGAGGAGCCCTTTCACAGGCCACCCATTTCAGTCCCAGACTGCAGCGTCCAGCGATCCGAATGGCACGGGGCTGGCAAGAACTACACACTCAGACCCTTCTCCCCACCGCAACGCCTCGGGAAGCCTTAGGGAAGCAGAGCGAGGGGACGGGGCCGAGCTAGTGGTGCAGGAGGCAGATCTTGCCACCACAACTGCTGGACCATCAACTGATCCTGAAGCAGTGTCGGTGCCTTTTAAACCCACCCGCTATGGCGTATGGGATATGCTGAGCAAAAACAACTCTTGGGTAACCTTGAATCTCAGTACGAACGTCCCTCTGTTTGCTGGCCCTGGATCTGCAACAGCAGCAGCGGGTCACTCAGTTCAGACCAGTTTTGACATCAGCGTCTCCTCCCCAGCAGCGGGAGACCCCAAGGGACCCGCTCCAACGCAGCACGGCGTGGTGACTAACGTGACCTTGCTGGGCAGTGCTCTCTCCGCAGTGCCTGCCACGAGGTTGTCCAGCTCCATTTCCACGGCTGGCTCCACCGCCACCGGGAACTTCCTAAACAGACTGGTTCCTGCTGGGACCTGGAAACCTGGGGTGCAAGGAAACATCTCCCATGTCACCGAGGGGGACAAACCCCAGCACAGAGCAACCATCTGTCTCAGCAAGATGGACATTGCCTGGATCATTCTGGCTATCAGCGTACCTATATCCTCATGTTGTAAGTTAATTGCTGCTTTATTTTGCTTTCTCTTTCCTTAAAATTCAGCCCATGATTCAAGGACCAGGTGGAGAGCTAACAGAGGCAGGGTGGCTTGAGATGGATGAGAAGCAATCACTAGACAGAGATCACATTCACTGACCAAAGTGCTTAGCTTCAAAATGCAGGGCTAAAATGCTTACACTCAAAGCATATTTGCTCTGTTGCTATTAGAAGTCAGTCTTTTTGGGCCCTCCACCTGAGGGTGTAACACAAGGCTGAACAACTCTAGCAGGTGAAGCAGCTTTACTTCAAGGCGTTTAAGCTGGTAACCAAAAATTGTACAAGTCTTTAATCTAGGAACCACTATATGCTGCCCTGGAATTTGATTTAAAAAGCCCACTGCTAACCCAAAGGATTAATGACAGTTGTAATGATGAATACCTTAGGAAACACCAGTTTTCCAGCGCAAAAAAATATTTCATTGCAGGCAGTTTGTGAACTATCAGATTTTAAAGTCTGATAATCAAAGTGCTGGTTTCCTCCATTTTAATTCCGACTTTGCAGCTGCTGAGGGAGCAGGAAGAGTTTGAAATCCTGGCCTTCAGACACCAGGGGTCAGCCACCTGCGGGACCAGGGCAGGGTGGGTTCCCAGAGCTGGCTTAGGGTCTCGTCATTTGACTCAGTTACAAAAAACACATGAGAAATTATGAGAAAGCTTGTGAGTGGATGCCGGGGTGTCCCCTGCTTAGCTGGGTTATATCAGCAAAGTGGGACAACATATTCTCTGGGGTTTCGCTGTCGCGGGGTGTGATTATGCTGATCTGTCTGGAGTGAAACAAAACCAAAAATTTCTCATCCTTTGCTGCCTGAGGAAACATAAAAGGGTAGGAGGCAACAATATTGAGTATTAATTCTGTTATTTACAGCTACGAGCTGTACTGAGGGCAAGGCTAGATGAGCTGACCAAGCCAGTCTCGCACACAGCTTACTCCTGCCAAAAAGGACAGTGCTGCTCCCTCCTGCCATCTCCAAGGTACAGCCACCTCATTCTGCCCCTCTCCTTCTGCCTGGGCCTGACCTGACACCTCCCTGAGACACTTTCAGATTGCTAAAGTGGTCAAAAAATATTCACTTGGCTCTTTGTTACTTTCTGTCCACCCCCTGAGCTGAATCAGCTCCCCGCGGGGTCGGATGAGCAGGAGACCTGGAGCGGATGAGGCTGCAGGAATACACACCTGGAGAGGGAGCCGCACGAATCCTTTCAGCGGCTGCAGATTATTGGATTGGCTCAGCATATCTGTTAGACCTGTACCTCTGGGACCATGGGTTCTGCTATTCCCAACGTGGTTAAAACCACAAGTGAGAACAAAGCTTAAAGCGAAAAAATGGACAATCAAAATAAAGAGAAACCAAAGCAGAAGTGTGCATACATACTTCTGTGAAAGATGGAGAGGAGAAACTGGGATATAGCAAGCACATGATGAGAAGCAGAATATTTGATGATTTGATGAACAGTGCCTTGCCTATCAAGCAGTAGAAACAGAGGATCAAATAAATTCTTCCAAGCATTATGTTTTGGGCCAGTATTCAGAAAGAAAGCTGATATGGATAGAAAGCATCCAAATACAAAAAAAAAAAAAATAATACCATACAACACAAGCATAGGAAACATAACCGTGTGTAGACTGGTGTATGTCTCTGCCTGCAGTGTGCCATATATGAGCTAATAACTAATGATATTATTATTAATAATAATAATATGAAGAGTCTGTTGGAAGGACTTCTAACCCACTATTCATTAAATAGTCATGTTTAAACTTTTCTTCTTATCATGTGTGCCATAACAGTATGTGTTCATATGACTGTGCCTATTCTGTTTCTTGTATTTGTAAGCTACATCTTTTAAAAAGGCAAATGTTATTTTCAAAATTATCTATACCAGCTCTAATACAACTGAGTGTTTAAATGATTCAAATATTTAAGTCCTGCTTTCAGGACCAGATTTCTGAGGATGGTCTTCAGTGGGACTCTCCTTTTAAAACCTGGGGATCCTCAGACGTATTTCAGAGTTGAAATGAATGGCAGGCAGGCATTTAAATGGGATTTTTTTGGATCTGGCTGAAGTGCCTAGGGAATTGCTTTCATCCAAAAGTTATGCTGTTTAAACTATGCTATGATAAACGCTGTTGTACAGGCATAGGTTATTCCTAGAGGAGAAGAAAAATAAGTTATAACAACCTAAAGCACTTTTACCCAGACGCATGTGTATCGGTCGTGGCTCCCCTCTGCGCTGCACACCGGAGGGGCACTTTATTTCCTGACCCTCAGGCATCTCTGTATCTTCAGGCACGGGTGCGCGGTGTACGGTGTGCGGTGTGCGGTGTACGGTGTGCGGTGTATGGTGTGCGGTGTGCGGTATGGGGTGTGCGGTGTGCGAAGGGGACTGTCGCCACCTCCCGGGCACAGGCGCCTGCAGCTGAGGACAGAAGGCCCCACGCTGGCATTTGCTCATCACTTCTGGCCTAGAGGGGGCTGATGCTAAGAGATGGACGAAGAGTACAGCCATCTGGATTTCATTTCATCTTCAAGGGGTGAAAATGTTTTCGGCGAGAGGCCCTCACAGCTGTTGTGGGCATGGACTGAGAAAACACTGTCCTGCTCCTGCCTCGGGATGCTGAAAGGTGGAGGTATCTCATATGTTGAGACTCAGCCCCATGCTCTTAAATATCTGAGCTGCCTTAGGAGGGAACAAGTCACAGAGAAAGTCACTGAGGACTCCTATCATGGGAGGTTATTGCTGCCCCAGAGCTGCGGGCTGGCGGCTCTCTGCTCGGGCTGGCACCTTCAAGGCTGCTGGCCAGACCCACCGAGGGGGAGAGCAAGCCCTGAGCTGCAGCTGAGACACCTGTGAGAAAGGGTAAGGCCCTGCACCAGGGCAGGGAGAGGCACCCCGAGGCAGGGAAGTTAGCAACACACACTGGAAAGAACTGGAAGGAGGTGAGGAGAGGCAACCGGAGCCTGTGCGCGGCTGCAGAGCTGCAGGAATCTAATTAACTCGGCTCCCTCCTCCTGCTAATGAGGAGCGCCCCGGAGCCAGCTCACTGACCTCCGGGCTGTTTCCAGAGCCCTTGTGGAGCTGCACAGTTGCCAGCGCATCTCTCCTCTGCCAGGAGCCCTTGTGCCTTTCCCCATAATCCCTCCCCTGCACGAGGGGTGGTGAGGAGGCTGGAAAAGCCTTCCTTCTCCGGGGGCTACTGGGCACAGCTTGTGCTGTCTGAAATCCTTGGAAGGGAACACGCACCACGATGCTGCAGAGACACATCTGTCCCTCTCCGACGCATGGCGCAGTAGGGCCCCACGCGCTGCTCGCTGTCACACCTTTTATTGACAGGCACCTGTTAAATGAAAACCTGTGGGCATCTTACCTTCCATAGCAGGGGAAGTGTCCTGCTAGGGAGTGACCACGGGAGCCCTTGGCTCCACATCCCCTCACTGGAAGAAGTGCCTGGGATGCCGCACTTCTCCTCGTGCTGGAAAGACTCCACTGGGGCTCCTCGCTGGCCCATTCCTGCTGTGGGGATTTGCACCTAAGAGTAGGAAGCAGCAGAGGGTTTGTTCAGCATCGCTGTGCCCTGGCATCTGAGCCCCACTGAGGACTGGCAGGTCCCGCCAGCCGCGCTGGTGGTGTGGCTCAGTGGCTATAGCACTAGCCTGAAGACCTGGGCCTCAGGAGCTCGCCTGCTGGAATAAGAGGTGGGATTTAGCCTCCCTGTCCTTACAGTACATATTTCTTTAAGGTTTCTGAGTTCCGCTGAAATCGCTTAAAATGCTAGCTGGAAAAGGAATGCTTTGAATAGAAATGCACGAGCCACGTATGCTGTGTGAACCTGGGGAAATCATTTCACCGTTTGGTACCTCAGTTTCGTGGTATAAATAATGGGGGTAATGTTGCTAACGCCATTTGAGGGCTGCAAAAATGAAGGATTCTGTATCATTGCGTTCCCAGAAAAGCAAAGTCATATATAACACTGATATCAGTATTTCCTGCGTGTCACAGTTGGAGTTGTTTTTGTGGTGTCCTTCAGGCAGCCTTGAACATTTTTGCGCACGTGCATTTGTACGTGTGTGGGTGCCTGTCTCTGCAATGCAGAACAAGACACAATATGAACTCATTTTAAAACCCACTGTCCTGGTCCTTGGGCTTCCAGTACTTACGTCTCTGTAATTACAGAATGACACGATAGAACGTGGAAGAACAGAAACTTGCAAATCAGACGCGCAGAAGTCAATTCATTCAGTCAGTTCTGCTGACACGGGAAAACACGAGAGGAAGGCTGAGCCTCCGAACGCAGGCATCAGCAGAACTCAAAGAATATATGAAGGATGGCCTCGGACCTAACCCCACTTAGCTCAAATTTCATGCACTGGGACACGGTCCAAAATTCTCTCACCCACTTTCTCCATCGCAAAACCTACGAAAGTTTGCTGCCTGGCCTGAAGCGAGAGCGATCCCGAGCCCTGAGTCTAATCCCCAGGTGTGAGCTCAGACTGAGCTGGAGAAGAGCCTCCTGTCTCCAGATGTAAGCAGCTGTGCTCAATAACCAAACCCATCGTGGTACCTGTATTACAGCTAAAGCTGTACTACTATAGACGGCCACAGTAAATGAGGGAAATTGAAAGAAATGTGGAAAACACACTATTTTAGTCGTTGAGGCAAGGCTTCTGTAGAAACTTAGTTTATATTATGATCTGCAGGCATAGGGAGAAGTAAATTAACATCCTTTGCTCTGAATATCTCCTGACTTACAAGTGCTTGCAACATTCTGACGTGTGGAAAACAGACTCCACAACCGAGAAGGTTGTAAAGTAGGTATGTTTATTCAGCGCTGGGCAGCATGGGGGGTAGTCCCACCAAAGCCGTGCGTGCCTTTCATGAAAACTCGCCGGGTATTTATGCATCAAAGTATTACATATTCATTAATATTTTGGAAACACTTATACATATTCACAATTTCCCCCCAAAGAGGTGGTCCTTATTATAATGAGTTCCGAGAAATCTTTTCCATAGTCCCCGCCTTTAACTCCTCCTAGCTGCGCACGCGTGGTGCTTCCTGGTGGTCGTGGGCCGGGGTCTTCAGGGATGAAGGCCGTACGTCTTCCTCGCCGTGCACTTTTCACCTGGACTGCAAAACCTGCTTAGACCAGCCTGCTTGACAGCAATTAAGTTGTGTCCTTGGTCCATTTGATGAATCTCTTCTTTGCATACATCCAGTCCTGATTTATCTCATGCTTATCAAGTAGTTAATTAAACAAAACATTCCACTAGGATTAGTTCTTACTTATGGCCACAGATGTGTAGCCTGAGCTAAGCAATGGTCTTGTTATTAACCCTTAACGTGTTAGTTCCCCCTATCAGTTCAGGCCTGTGAACATCATGTTTTACATGGGAGCTGGTGAGTGGGGGAAGGAGGTATGCAGCTTTATAAGACTGGTAAAATATTTAAGTGAGTTGAAAGAAAAGACAGAAGACTACCAGGAAACTGTAGGGAGTTGGTATGATCTCATTACGCTGCATTTATGAGGCCAGTATTGAATATGGTGTATAATCCTGGTGGTTTATGTCTTTAAAAAAAGATTGGAAGATTAGAAAAGAGCTATGCGAATGATTTAAGAGCTGAGAAATGCAACATAACTCCACTTGTGTCATCATGTAGTCCAAGAAGAGGCTGAAGCCCACACATATGGGCAACATTTCTGATACCATAGTGGAAGCTTTTAATAAAAAAGGCAAGAGGAGATTGAGAAACTGGTGGATAAAGCTGGAGCTATTTAGACAACAAGGGGAATGTAAACATCTCCCCACAATGGAAATTAAGTATTGAAACAAACTTTGTGGGAATGGCATGGATATCCATCCACTCCGTGTCCTTAAATGAAGCTGGGTATTTCCCTATGAGATGTGCTGGACCTTAAATATAGCTTGTGGTTAAGTTAACAGGTGAAAGTCTCCTGGTGTGCAGGTGTTGTGCAGGTGAGGGTAGATGATGGACATGTTCCCACCAGCCTAGCAACCTGTAAAGCTGTGAGAATCTCGTTTCTCCCATGTGTGGGATGTAGTATGTCCTGTTTCATGGCTGGGGGGACAGATAACGCAGTCGTAATTTGCCTTAGGGCCAGAAAGAGGCCAGCGTCAGAGCTGGAAGTCATCGACACCTCTTAGCCCCTGAACGCGTGGGTTGACTTTTCTCCCTCCAGGAGACTTTTTTCCCTCCTTCGGCAGGGGAAGGGATACAGGTTAGAAAGGCTTCTGAACTCCCTGAACCTCTGGTGTCCACAAAATTGCAGAGACCCCGGATATTTCCTGACATGTATCGTAATCTCTGTACGGGGAGCTTCAGGCTGACACAGGGACAACGCTGAAGTGTCCTTCTTGTGGCGCTCGCTATTGACTTTAACATGGAGCAGGCAAAGGGAAAAGTCGGTTTAGCTTTTCTGACTCCCAGAAAGCATCCAGGTGAGTGTTTGAAAACCAGAGGGCTGGCCTCTCTGCAACAGAGGTGATACATGGCAGCGCTGAACAACAGCACTTTCTTGTCCTTATGAGGACATCACGTAACATACCAGGAAAGATAAGCAGGGTATGGCAGCAACTGTTTCTCTCTTCAGCTCTGTTGTTGTTGTTATTGCCATTTCTCCCTTCCAAACCATCTCTGCCTTCTATATATTTCATCCACTTAATATGTCTTCGCTGGCCATTGCAACTGTCTGTCTGAAAAGAGTTTTTCCTGTAATACACATAATTCTAATCATGGGAGCAAATAGATATCTAAGAATATCAGTAAAGCTGTACACTGTTCCTAGTATTGTTCTGGAAGTGAGTGGTCCTATGTTAGCTACATTAATTTCACTAAAATATGCCCCAAAAGGGTAGTTAGTTAATATGAGATGAAGAGGGAACAGCCCCATTGCAGCCCTGCTGTCCTCTCTCCCCCTCTTAAATCAGGTCTCCTCTGCTTTGAATTGGGGCAGCTTAGGTAGGTAGCCTTCTGCTAAAATGGGCTATATTCAAGGAAGCTCAGGAACCCATTTTCCACGGTCTTCCATCCATTTGCTTGTGTGGCCACTAAGGTTGGAGGCCAAGAGTGTAATTAAGGGAGAAAGCACTGTTGATGTATAGCCACCATATCTGCACACGGCAAGGCCGTTTCCTGCTGGAAGAAGCAGAGATCTCTCTCGACTCAGTGTCACCAGCTTTCCAGCCCCTAAAACCCAAATCCGATACTTCTCTGTCAGCAGCCACAACATTTTATAAGCTGGAAAACCTCAGGCTTTCAGAATATTTGCACAGCGATAGAGTTGGCTTTACTGGGGCTCTCATATCCTTAGGCACCTTCAGAAATGCTCTGTGCCTTAGGGAGCGCTTGTTGCTGGAGTACCAACAAGCTCCAAGGTCTGTTGGCTCTCGCCAGCAGTAGGGACGACTAAATGTAGGTCCTGCCTCAATTTCTAATCTTAACGAGCCTGCTAGCTGGGCTGGGACACGGAGAGGGTAGCAGCAAAGCAGGGAGCAAAGATGCAGCCCTGCAGGAGGATGGGCATCGCCCCGGGCAGGGAGAGCAGTGCTGCTGGCCCCCACGGGGTGCCTGCCTGTGGGCACAGCAGCAGGAGTTGCGCTGTCGGGCTGTCAGCAAACAAAGTTAGTGGTGATAGAAAGAGTGAAGCAATATGACTCACAGATAAGTAAGTCTGATGATGGCCTGCTTTTCTGAAACATGCAGGAACAGTGCAGGAGATTTTTCAATTAGTTTCAGAAGAAGATTTATAGCATAACCTCACCTTTCCCTTTGAGTGAGACATAAACTGCCTGAACCCAAACCAATTAATTTTTTTTTCTTAGTAGCTTATTCTTTTGTTTTAAATAGAGCTCTAGCCTTGCACTTTTGTATTGCCAATTTATGGGAGTAGATGGGATAAGAAATTAGACCCATGGCATATGGGTAGCTGCAATGTTTGTCAAAACTTACAAAGCAGCTTTGACCTCTCTGCAGTCTTTTCTTTCCTCTGGGCTACAATTCTAATAAATAATTTTGGCTGTAGCTGAGAAAATAATATGTTTTTCTGCTTCATGAATATTTTCTCTCTTCTTTTCTACCATGAGGGGTTTAGAAATAATGGAGTGAATTTACGGCAGAGCATTCCCTATTTCACAGGTACAAATCAAAGTAAGTACACATCCAGCTACCTGTCTGTCTGTATAAATCAGGTAGATTACAAGCACAACCGGTCAATTAATTCCACAGGTATACGATAAGTGCACAGAGCTTATGCATTACTCCTCTGAATAAACCCTGGTAGGCGCCTGCACCTCAGCTTCTGCCTGAGCAAGGACCAGCGGGAGCAGTAAGTTCATTACAGTGGGTTTGCCTGGCGTTCATAAAATTGCCAAGATTACCCATCTGAATTGCAACAGTGATGACTAAACCGAAAGCAATCCCAGAAAATAGCACTCGACCAGCTTTGTGTTCAGCCCACCCGCTGGGGGAGCGTTATCCTGGCATCTCTGCAGTCGGGTACCTGTGGCCTTGAGACCAGACAATTTTATCAACAAGTTTCACTGGCTGGTCACTTCGTCTTGCCTAACTGCTCTACTTTAAGCTCAAATATTTCAGATTGCAGAAGCTTAAGTGTGCTCCACAGATAAGAAAAAAAGCCAGGCTCGGGCACCACCAACGCCCAGGCAAGTGTGGGGAACGGATTACACTTATCAGTAGATCCCACATCCTGATGCAGCTGCTGCAGACAGGAAAGAAAACCCCAGCTCTGGGGTTGATGCTACCCTGGAAGCATAAGCTACGCGAGAGAGGTGCCAGGGGGGATCTCCACGCCACCTCATCAGCATCTCATCCCACTCAGGAGCCCATCTCTTCCCCTGGGCAGTTGCTGATGTTCTGGAGCATGGTCACAAAGTACCCAAAATCCAAGTTATGAATGGCAGGTGACAGAGGCAGGGATCAGCGGCAGCTCAGGGCAGAAGCTTTTGGTAGTGAAGATGTGCAACTACAAGCTTGTGAATTTGGTATTTAGGTCTGGGACAGGTGTCTCTCACTGCCCATTTGCTAACGTGCTCATCGCTGCAGCACCTGAACACGCTAGAAGCAGAAAAGATCTGGGCAGAGGCATCCTTCTCAGTCCCTGCGGACTGCCCTCTGTCCTTGAGGGCCTATAAATCCCTGCTTAGGTATTAAAATACCATCAGTTACAACACCAAAGCTTTTCATTAGCCAGGCAGCCCCATCTTGAAGATTATAAACTCACATCAAAAGGAAAGTAAAAACTGCATATCCTGCCAAGCCCAAAGCCTCATCTGCTTGGCCCAGATTCTGACTTAATTGTGTGGGGTTTGTTAGGAGAGAGCTGGATCTGACTGAGGGTGAATGGTATGAATGAAGGTCGCCAGCCCTCTCTTTAAGTACCATAAAAACCAAATCCATGGTACTGATAAGTCCTTATTGAAAGGAAATAACGAATTTTTTTGCCATGTTTCTATTGACAGCAGTTCTGCTGACAGTCTGCTGCATGAGGAGGAAGAAAAAAACATCCAACCCAGAAAACAATCTGAGCTATTGGAATAATGCTATTACCATGGACTACTTCAACAGGCATGCTGTAGAGTTACCAAGAGAGATCCAGTCCCTGGAGACTTCAGAGGTATTTCACTTGCAGAACTAGTGTCTGAAAACTGTAACTGAAGCCATGCTGGGAGAAGGGGAGAAGAAGTCATATTAGTAAAGCCTTGAAATCCCTATGCGTATTCAGGGAAACAGCTTTTTGAGAAGGACTCACCCCTACATGTCTATCAGATGGGATAAATATGTCACCAAAACCAGACTGCCATCCTATTCCCAGCCATTGCAGATATGTTCCATATTGCTGCGTGGTCACAGGAGTTAACCACCTCTGGGTGAATTTGTTCCCAGGTTTCTCTTCCTTTTGAGCCTACGGCCAATGTCTAGCCATACCATCATTGCTTCGGAGAGCTCTTTGGGCTGGCTTGTTACTGACACTCAGTCCTTTTAATCTGTCTGTTGCGTGTCCCACGCAGCATCAGATAATGGGGGTGGTGGGAATTAATAATGCAAAGAATTTTTGTGCGTTTATGTCTCGGGAGCTGCCTATAGCTTCTCAAATACCAGTTCAGGGGGTGAGTGTTCCCAGTATATAAGCAATCAAAACATCAATTCATGACAGTGTGTAGTGGTGGTGGATACTCATCAGCCTTTACTTAAGGGGTCTGACTGGTTCAGTGGGATTATTCATATATGGGCAGGTGACGATACTGATAGAAATGTATTCTCTGGCCTCAGCGACAGAGAAGAATAATTTAGCTTAGTTCAAAGGTATTTAAAACCTAGAAACAGTGAAGAGTTTAGGTTTATGCTAAAGTGATTTTCAGATCAGCGAGCTGACTAACTCATCTCATTAAATTTAAAAAAAAAAAGGTGTTTAGAAAGGAACCTCTGAGATGTGACTAGACAAGCACTCACAGTTGCTTCATTAACCCCACTTTGCTGGCAACCACGTTGCTCCAGCTAAGGCAAGACCCGGTCTAGACTTACCAAGAATGGAATGGTAGGCCTATTCACGTATAGCATGATCTCCAAAAGCTGCCATCTGAGTTGTTTAAACCTGATCAGAACATGACTGAACTGGGGCATGCTCGGGTAGCTTGGAACCATATATGTGGTTTTCTGACCTTAAAAAAAAGCTGAAAATGCATCTTTGAGGAGTCAAGCCCAGCTGATAGACAGGAAACTGTTGCAATGTGTCATGAAACTGAAAAAAAAAAAAAAAGAATATGGAAGTTTGGTGCATCCGACTTCTGGCTCCCCAGACTGAGAAAGAATCAGCCTGACTATCAGAGGAGCTCTTTACTCACGGCTCCTACTGCCTGAAGAAGGGCAAAACCGGCTCAGCAAACTTCGCTCTCTGGGAGCCGGGGCGCCCAAAATTCAGGCACTTTTGGAGGATTGGGAGAAGCGATAAAAATAACTGTCCATTTCTCACCTGCATTCGCACAGGGCAGTGGAGTGCCCTGTGTGCTCATGGAGAGCGAGGGCTGTCAAGTACTCACCCTGCTTCTCTGTCTTTCTCCTAGGACCACCTCTCCGAGCCGCGCTCCCCTGCCAACGGCGACTATCGCGACAGCGGAATGGTCCTTGTGAACCCCTTCTGTCAAGAAACGCTATTTGTAGGACATGAGCAAGTCTCTGAAATATGACCCCCACAGCTGCCCTCGTATTGCAGTTTCATCTCTACTGTCTCCAAATTATAAATAAATATATATATTATAAATATAACCTTTGTGTAACCCTGAATTACAAGAAATGTTTTCAGCTTTTCTTTTCTCCCTCAGAATTGTCAACCCCTTTTTTATAAGTGTGGTAAAACTTTACAGAACAAACTGTGGCTTTATAAAATAAAGGTATTTCTAAGCAAAACACCTGTCAGATGGACTGTTTTCTTCACTGTCATTTCCAATCTGCTGCTAAATATACTTGGTCTGGCAGAATCTTGGCTGGTTTTGGTGCAGGCAGCATGTGTTGGGTACAGCACCCTGCATCCTACGCAACATCGCTCAGCCTGGCTGTAAGCATTGCTGCTCTGTGACCGTCCCTTCTCTTATTGTAAAATGACTTCAGTCACTCCTTTCCTTTAGACTGCCAAGCTAGAATACGAACCAGACAGGACCAGCTCAGTTGCCAGAAGCAGTCCGTACGGCTGGTGTGCCAGTCTTGTGTCCTTTGCATGACTCTAGCGTTGCCTGAGCACCGACTGGGATGAGCCCTTCAGCCCAGTCCTCTCCCTCTCCCTTCCAGTTAAAACCCAGCCGGGGTCTGCCAGCTCAGCAGGGGGAGAGCAGGGGAGCTGGGCTACAGGGGGGTGATAAACAAACCTGATGCACCCATGGGATCCAGGGCCACACACGAAATGGGCAAACCTGTTGGGGTAGTACTGGTGCCCCATGATTTTTTTATGTTACCTTCCTCAGACTTAAACAGGAGAACCAAGTTCCAGCTTGAGCTCCAAAACTGTTTCGCAGGAGCAAGGAGCAGAATGACCATTTTTGCTGCGTAAATGTCCTACCCACACTACATGTTGGACTCACTGCGGCTCCACTCCGGCCCAGTGAGTCCTGACCTATTTCCCACAGAGCAAACAGCCTCAAAAGAAGGCGTGTAAAGTGTCCCCCTCAAAGGAACAGAAACCTCCTTTGAATTTATCAGAAATCTTGAAATCTGGTGACTAGGGACTCACACCAATTGAGTGCTGTGGCTTTGACCACATTTCCACTTCCCCACTGTTTTATTTATCTTGTGTGCTTAGACTGCTAGTGCCATTGAATCAAGTTTCCTCATACCCTGCTCTACTCTCTGAGACTTTCCTTCCCCCCCCTTAGGAATGAAAATGCAGTTTTTCAGAGCAAAATGGCATTTCAGTCCTACCCAGTTAAGCTACAGATTGCAGGCTGTAATCAGTGTTAGGGGAATAGTAGGGGTGAAATGGGCTTAAATGATGGATTAAAAATAGGTTGTTACAAGGAGAGGCTCACATGGAACATGGAATGACTTTGCCTAAATCGATGCTCTCTGAGTAACCCAGAACTGTTACCGTGGGACCAATTTTCAGTTTTGCTTCTTAAATTGCCTTTTTTGTATCATTCAGCAAGTGAAATGGCCTCCGTCCTTTGAGGTCTCGGCCACCCTCTCCCCACCTCTGGCCACCAGTCCTTGTAGGTTATTTTCTACCTTCACTCCTCACTTCATCGGGAGCTGGCTGCGAGGCAGCAGGGAGTTTGCCCCCTGCTCCAGCCGGCTGCCCTGCGCCGCTGGCTGCTCAGGTTTATCACTTGGCTGCTTAAAAGGGAAGCTCGGGCAGGACGGGGTTAGCGTAGCATCATTAACCATATGCCTTGGTCAAGGTGAGCCATGGCTGGTACCAGAAAAGGGAATTATAGCAGCGGCACATCTGGTCCAGCTGTTCCCACCTGCCAGCAGTGTCCCAGTGGCTGCGGTTAGTCAGAGCAACCTGACAACTTTACTAAACGATGGCTGGCATCAGACCAAGACGTGGCTCCCTCCGGGACCGGGGGGCCACAGAGGCACCATCGTCCCTCCTTTCTCCCTGTCCCATGCATGCACTTCTACTGTGCTGAGGCACAAATGTGAATGCTGGCCACAGGCTTCCTAAACTTAGAAAATTGTAATGTTATAGAGGCTCTCTGAGGTATTTGTTATTCTGCTCAGAATCAGAGAGTAATGCACTGCTTCCCTACGAGGTGGCCGGGGCAGGCAGGAAGACGTGGCTGTGTGTGGACATGGATGGGCACTTTGGGAATATACCCTTTCACTGTGGGATAAACGCTACGCAATATGATATCTGCGATCCTCATGAGCAAATACTAAATAACCTCCTGGTTGATTAGAGAATAAAAACTTCCTGAGGGTCTTGCCAAGAGCAAAAGCAATCCCACGAGGACCTTCATCTTCTATTTCAACAGGGAGGTGGAAAGAGAGAACGAGGTGACAGAGAACTAAACTCAGTTCTTTGCAAAAAAGTCCATATTTTTACATTTGTTTTCTGTACATGGTATTGCTTTTGCAAGGCAGGTGTTTTTTTTTTTTATTTGACACAGAGCAAATACACTGAAAATGTTGTGTAAGAAATACTGGAAGATTCCTCTCATTTAGCCAGCACAATTTGCTTGGTAATCTAAATGCAGAATGCCTAGAAACTAGCCAAAAATATTTGCAAAGCTGTGAGATGCTGCGCTATTCCCAGGCTTCACACAGCTGGGAAATGGTGACCTGATTGTAGGCAGTCTCGCAGTTCTCAGACTTAAAAAACAAGCGAAACAAACTCCAGCCGCAAACCCGGCGAGCCAGGATTAGGCACCCGCGGAAGACGGGGATTTCTGGTTGTATTCCATCTCGCCAAAGACTCACCGCTGCCCCTGTACAAACCTGCACCACATTAGGGCAATGCCCAACATCAGCACATTACAGGCATGCCTGCTAAGATGCGCACACACTAATCCTACACTGGAACACATCTGGCATCCCGGTTGTGAAGCATCCCGGTGTGTAGATGCTAGAAAAAGCTATCCCTAACATTGTGTAGTGAAGGATCCCACTGTACCATGCACGCGTCCTACTTATCTACCTATAAACTACCCACCTGCTCACTACAGCAGTGACAGAAAAAGAAGAGCAGGGGAAAACTCCTCCATCCCCTGCAAGAAGTCTCAGGGATTTTTTTTGTCCTTTTCTTTCGGTTCACAGTTGCCTCACTTTGTCACCAAATTATCCATTTCAAAGTGAAACGGGCCCTTGTTGAACAGAGCGGGTGCAGCTGATAATGTGACAAACTGACGGAGCAGGGGTAGACGTGAGGGTGCTGGTCCCTAGTTAAAATCTGCTGGGTTTGGGGCAACGTGCCTTGGTCGGGTGGTGAAGCCAAAGCGCAGAGAAATCCAGAAGCTGCAGCAGGGCCGAGGGAGCATTCGAGGCTCTGTGGCAGAGAAAGGCTGGCTCGGCTCGGCCATGGCCCTGCGGCTCCTCAAAACTTTGAGCTTTGGTAACTTTAGGTAACGTCTTGCTGCAGGAGCTGCTCTCTGGAGCAAGCACGGGTGTGAGTGGCCATTGCGTTTGTAATATACGTCTAGATACCTGCGGGTATAAGGGTAGGAAAATCATCTGGGTGTCAGCATAGAAAACACCGCTGGTATTTTAACACACGTACGTTGTACTGAATCCCCATCCCGCTGTCCCTGTAAACACCATTGTGCTTTTCATCTGCCACATTTGCAGCAGCAGCAGCAGGGAGATTTCCCCTGAAATGGGATTGCTGACCCAGCGGCCGCCCGGACAATGTGCTGGGCGCTCCCAGGCAGCACAAAGCCCCCCTTCCAGAAAGCCGTCGCACAAAGCCGAAACCCTGTGCGAGCCCCAGCCTGCTGGCCTCGGCACATCCCTCCCGCCAGTGCGGGACGAGGCGGCCGGGCTGAGCGGTGGCGCTCGGCGGGCTGGAGAGGCAGCATGCCCTTGCCCAGGCGCCGGTCGTCCTTCTTGGGGCAGCAGCCCTCTTCCTCCGCGGCCGAGAGCTCGGGGCCACCTGGCCGCCGGGTGAGCGTCGGGGGTGGAGGGAGCCTGTTGAGACCCCCCGGCGTCTACGTGGGCACCGTCCCCACCGGCGGCGTGAGCAGCTTGGGCACCCGAGTGTCCCGCAGAGCCCTGGGCATCAGCAGCGTCTTCCTCCAGGGTCTGCGCAGCTCCTCCGCCGCCGTGCCCCTGGCCCCGGGGCTGGAGAAGGGCAGAGCTATCTCCTATGAGAGCCTGAACGGCTGCTTGGTGGAGTACATTGAGAAGGTGCGAGCTCTCGAGCAGGTCAACCAGGAGCTGGAGGAGCACATCAGAGTCTACCTGGACAAGAAAGCGGCCAGTGTGGGCAGCTGGGGAGCGCTGCGGGAGAACTGGGAGGCGATTTACCATCAGGTGAGCGCTGGAGCGCTGTCGGCAGCGGTGGAGACGGGGGGAGCTTCACAAGTCATTAGCAACCCTGAGCAGCGAGGGTTGATGCTGATGATGAATGCCGCCTGATTTCAAGGCGTCGTGCCCTAGACGGAGGGGTTTGAATCTATCTTCAGGATAATTAGCATTATCATTTCACAGTGTGCAGTGGAAAATGCCTATTAAGCAGGAGAATTGCCTCAGGCATCCTGCGCATGGGGGCGATTGAAATGCCCCCCGAGGTGCGATAGTCTGGGCTGATTAAAATGGGTGGGGTTTTTCTTAATTTTGGGGGTTTTTTTTAGCTGTGGTTATTACAGTGAGCATCAAAATTATTAAAAGAAAACTGCTAGGACTGAATTAGTTTATCCCTCAACATGATATCATTACAAGCGCATTGGTTTTTTTTTTTTTCAGTTCAGCAATTCAGATTTTTACTTTGTTCCCTTGTTCACTTAATCACATTTTCAAAAGCTCTATTTATTTAAAAATAATAATTACATGGCTACAAATGAGTGACTCCTTTCCTTCCCTTTGTCGCCACCCCACCATCCCTTACTCCCACCTTCTCTGTATGGCACAGGTTGCGGGTCCTCTGGGAAAGGGTTTATTGTAGGAGTGCAAAATGGTGTTTGCTATGACCTCATGGACAAGAAACAGTTCCTTTTGCTGACCAGTAAGACCAGTAAGACTTCGCAGGCTGATGTCCTGCTTGCAGGGAACACAGGGCTCTGTCCCTCGAGGTCGCAGTGCACCTCACGAGTCCCGGCGTCTCAACTCCTAGCCAGCGGGAGCGGACGGGACCCCGAAGAGCTGGAGCCCAGCATCTTGCACATCTCTTCCCAGCAGCGCTTGTGCAGGCACAGAGAATGCCATCGGTGGGTCTTCAGAAAGCCTGAAAGACAACTTTAAGTCTCCTGGGATGATTGTGTGTTTTACCTTGGACTGGCCAGAGTTTTACTCTGGCATAGGCAAGAGGGTGCATTTTTACAGTGTGCTGCATTTTTAGGGCAGGTCGTCACCCAGACCGCTACAAATGTCGTCTGAACCCTGCATGCAGCAGCATAAGCTGTTGTACAAAGATCCTGTCAGCAGAAATGCCCAGTTAAGCACCGACTTTTCAAGTTGTTATCTTTTTGTATTAGTAAATGACATTGCTGCCGCTAATCCTGTGAAGCTTCCTGAAGGGACTGGCTGCTGAAGGCAATGGGTGCTCTGAATCTGGGGTGCTTACGAAAAGCCATACCCTTGAACCCATCGTCTCGCTGAGGTAGCTGGGGACTTGGATGTGAGCCAGGGGGTCAATGCCTTGCAGCCTCCATCCCGTGTTTTCCAGACGAGTGTCCCATTTTGCAGTTGTAGACCTCCCCGGGGCTTATGGTTAAGACCAAAAAAGTAGGACCATAGGTACTTTAGGAAGCACTGTTTGGTTTTTCTTTAGATGAAACCCCAACATTGTAGTGCAGATGAACCTACCCATGTAATAATTTTTCATCCATAATTGCTTTCCTTTTAAGCTTTCTTTATATTGTCATCCTGCCACCTTGCCTCTACCTCCCTTTTCTTATGAGAAATAAGAGCAGCTCATAATGAAATCTAGCTTGAATATTGGGCTCTTCCCATATAAAATCAGTAAAATAAAGCTATGTAGTAATACCATTTGCAAGTATCATAGAAAATAAGAGAAAAAGATTAGCATCATCCATATCTATTTAACCATTAAAACACATTAGAGAATACATAAAGTTTTCCAAATTACTTCAATTAAATTAACAGAAGAGGCATCACTTAGTCAGTTTTGACTTTCTCAGATATAATCTGAGCTGTTATGTACAATTCTGACTAATAGGTTTCTTCACCTTTATTATATTAAGCATCTAACCAAAAATGAAAGTAGGACCTCATCCAGCCCAAACACCGATTAACTCATTCATCCTGAAGCTAATTGGCAAAAGTATGCCAGCATCATCACCGAAAGTGTCACGCTTATTAAAATAACATCAAAATCAGTTGCCGCAGAAACAGCTGCAACCACACGAAGTCAGTACCCTCCTGCCACGACATGTCCCAGCAGGAAAAGTAAAAGTTGTTCAGGAGTCAGCTCTAACAGAAATGAGAGATACCTGGCAGATACATTTCTAGATGTAATTTTTGTAAACAGATTATCTGTAGATGTCCACATCCACCTTAAGGTGACATATCCTTTTTTCAGCCTTCTGCAAAATCTGAGGATTCATTTTGATTCCCGGCCAGCCCTGTGTATTCAGCCGGGAGGGATGCTTGGCAGCCATAAACCCCTTGGTGCTCTTCATATGAAGCAGCTGTGAAAGTTTTGGGGTGGAAGGCTGCCTGAGCAGCCACCTGGTTTAACCCAAACTCCCTCGATAGGAACAGATTTTGAACAAGAAGAAGCAAAGAAAAATACACAATTGGGGCGGGGGATGTCTAGACAGGAGCCCCTTCCTCCTGCCCTGCTAGTGAGAAGACAAGGGTACGGCCGCGTAGGAGTCGTGGACTTTCCTAGTCCCAAAATCAGAAATGTGATAGGCCCATCTCCGCAGTGGGGTAGGAGGGACCCTCGTGGACCAGAGGTCCCGTTTCCCGCCTGCCCTTCCTGGGATGTGCTCCGGCATCCCACATTTCGGGTACGTGTCCTCCCAGCAATAACAATGGGTACCAGCATTTCTCCCAAACACAGAGATAGGGGAAAAAATGTGGGAACAAGCAACCCGGAGGGTAGGAGTGGAGGGTCCCTCTGGGGAAAAACACTCGTGTTTCATTGCAATCGTCAGAGCTATTACTGCAGCAGGGGAGCACTGACAGGAGCTGAATGATGGGAAGCCACTATCCAGCTCACAGCATTAATGATCCACCTGGGCAGCCAGTTTTTAGCAGAGCAGGTGGACGCACACTAATTGAGACAGGCGCAAAATGGGAGGATTTTTGCAGGAAACGAGGGAAATGAGAAATCCTTCCGGAAAGGAATTCATGTGACAGAAATACAAATGCATCTCATTTTGCCCCGGGCATACTCCTTTTCTCCAGGCTTCATCCTGGTCTTCTTGTGGAAAATTCTATCTCTAATCAAATGTGTCTTTTCTGCAGAATAGGAGGTTGTTTGTAATGGCAATTCCTTCCCATGGAACAGGGCGGCACCTGGGAAAAGTGGACGCTTAAAATAATCTCAGCGAGTTTACGCAGAGGAGAGGGTAGCTCAGCCTCCGTGACCATTCAGTTACGGCTGCGTGGGAGACAGAGAGATGTATTTTGTCTATGAGGTGGCACGTAGTGCAGTTCAGATCACAGGAGTAAACACAAAAGCAGAAGAAGGAATCAACGTCCTAGACCAATTTTATCACTGCTGTGACTCATGTGCATGGTTGGGAGCAGCTGAAAGATCACCAGAGTTTTTTGATAGAAATACTTTTATTTGCACCTGGCCTTACTGTCAGCGTTTACTCAGTGTTAATATTAAGCCTGGAGAATATACAGGACTGACAGCCCGAGGAATTGCCGCATTTGGACTTGCACACAGTAATTTATTTGCTGCAGGGCCAGGAGAGCCGCTGAGTATTATCTGTAACACACTGTAAGGCAACACAGTGCAGGATTAGTGTCTGTAAATTGGTGAAATAGCATTCAGCCACTGATCTCAGGGCACAACAAACTCCCACAAAAAGGCACAGAGCTTGGTCAACTGCCATACAGAGGATGGCAATAAATGTGTTTTAATTATGTCCTCTCAGCCACCTCCAGCAGCGTAACCTTGGACTACCTTCACGTATAGCTGTGAGGTGGGGGTGTGTGTGTGAGGTTTTCTCCTTGTGCTTAGGCAACATTACAGATTATTTCTTTAGAAGGTGTCTCCTGCTTTGAGAATGAGGCTTGTTTTTTATGCGGTCTTGCTTACTTATAAAATATTTGATATATAAATGAAGTCATGTTTTCTTGGACGCAGCAGGAATCAGCAAAGGACCCATCAATCTTCTCAGCCTCCCTCCAGGTATTCCATCGCCTTTCCCAAGGCGATGCAACAAGTGCCACTCTCGCTGGCTTTGGATTTTTCCTCCTTCAGGCTCCGAGAAGGGGTTCAACACAGAAAGCCTGACTGAAAGCATCAGAAATTTACTGCTCGGCATCTGAGCAGCAGGCAGTGGGTTACCGGATTTTAGCCTGATTTAGCTGTGAATTACAATGCATTGGAGGCAATGGGCTGATATCAACCATTTCTTTCTGTGTGCAGAAGGAAAGACTAGACCAGCATCTTCTGATCTTTCTCCACAGAAGCATCATTTGCTTTAACTGAAGTGAACTTAAAAGCCACATAATTTTCCATTACATGAATAATTAAACCATGAGATTCATTATCAGAGGCCACACCTGAGGCCACGAATCCAGCAGCATTCAGAAAGAGATTAGGCATTTGTAAGAACAGCAAAAGTATACAAAGCTATCGATGAAACATAGCGAAGAATTTGAAAGGCATAGTAAATCTTGCAACTCCAAACTTGGTCAGATCTCTGTTAAAAATCAAAAGCTGCTAGCCACCAGGGATAAGCTGTCCCCGTAAGTGTCTGTACCACATCACTCTTTATCAAGGCTGGAGTCTGCAAACTCCCTTGAAGCAACTGGTTTTCTGTGTTGCCAGTCATAACCCAGTAAATGGGCCAGTATGTTGATGCAGATTTTGACAGGATTTTTTTTTTTTTGCTAAAAATTAAAATTGTGTCTTCATGCCCATAAAATCACAGTGAAATCACAGAAAATTTTTGCTGCTTTCAACTTAAGATGTTTTATACCACAAATATTCAGTGTTAATTCAAGAGCTGCAAAAAAAAATCATGTTCAAAAGGTGTATGTGCATCACAGACGCAAGTGTCAAAAGACAATACATGACTTTAAAGGAGCTATTATTAGTAATAATATTTGCATTTTTATAACACTTCCCATCTTGCCAGTTTTAGTGCCACATGAGCACCAGTGAATTAAGCCTGCCAGCAGCCCTGCAAGGCAGGACAGTGTTGCCTTCTGCTTCACAAGGGGAGGAGGCAATGCCCGAGTGCTTGCAGCTCCGAGCCCTCTCATTTCCAATGGACACAAAGAAGGGTGTTTCCTAAACTGCTGCATCATGCGTTTTAGTACGTGTGTCAGCAAAGTGGCTACGAATCCATCTCACTAATGCTGCGTGTTGGCATCCAGCTGTTGATTATTAGAATTAAATCAAACAAAAGAGCCACTAGATGGAAGTCTTACATCTCATCTCCTGAAGCCTAGGAAAGGGCTTTCACAGCTCACGCAAATCAGGGAGAATTTTTCAGGAAACCTGGTTTCTACATAGAAACCATGTGTCATTATTTATCCTTCAGGTTCACTGTTGGATTTAAAGCATACATAGCTGATTTCCAGGAGGGCCGAAAGGCTAATGTCTGCTGGCTCCCACTACAACGCTCATCCCTGAAGCCTTCCAAACATCAGACTTTTTTATACCATTTTTACTTACATGGCACAATTCGGATTTGTGTCCAGTTTTGGAAAGCCCTGCACTTTCTCACTGAACATTTGGCATTAGCTGCTGGCCTACGAAGAGGGAAGTCAGGTATTGACCGAGTCCTCAGGAGTACGGTACCAGGATTCTGGTAAAGACATCCACTGTGGGGCAGGTGAGAAGTCACCTCAAATGCCTCGATAAAACCACAAGATTACTACTGAAAAGCATTTTTAAAAAATGGTTTGTCTCCGTATAGAGGCAGAAATCCAGGCAGTGGCAAATCACCAGGTTTTCCCTGCTTCTGCTTTCATTGCAGCCCAAAAGCCATTTTACATTGGATTCAGGCTCTAAACTTAGCCATTAACGTACCTCTGAATGGCACTGTGCAGCTCACAGGATTTAATGTTACTTTTGCTCATGGGATGTTCCCAATTCCCTCAAAGACAGACATTCATTTTCATCAGAGTTTAGGTCAGATATTGTAACCACTCAGGCTCATTGCCAGAGGCAAGTGGGCCTGTTTTGACAGGGCTTCTGCTCCCTGATTTGAGTCAGGAAAAAGAATAAAAGCTTCCCTGACGATCCATACATGTAAGAGTTGGCAGGAAGACAAAATGCAATAATTTCTGTAGGAAAAAAGAAAGAAAAAAAAGAAAGTGGGAAAAAGAAAAAAGAAAAAGGAAAAAAAAGGAAAAGCAAAGAAAAAAAAAGAAAGAACAAAAAGAAGAAGATTCCAATGAGGCCAAGAGTAAATTTTCTAAATGTTAAGAGGAAAAAAAATTCAGAGCTTGGGTCAAAGAGCTGCCTCTACCTCCATGCTGCTGCCATGTAAAAACTAAATGTCTTTTCTCCATCTTTCAGGAGAACTCAGGTCCTGCAAGGGGACCCGAGGACAGCACAGCGGCACGGCCCCAAAGTCCCGGCTCTGCCCAGCCACTCTGAAATACCACAGAAGGGACAACCAGTTAGGCCAGTGCTGGTAAAGCAGGGTTGCAAAGAAGCAGGGAGAAGGAAACAAGGGGTAGAACGATGAAGAGGAGCCAGTTCTGTGTGCAAGAGAGCACATAAAGGTCTTCTGTACTCATGTGCTGCACAGTGGGTCTGGCTGGTGTGCCGTGAGACACCATCCCTTTGCCCACACCAGTGGTTTTCGTAACATCTCTGACACCTGCGCGTTCGCTGCGCTCTCTAATTTTCTCACGCCGAAACTGGGGCTTTTTTGCCCAGTGGTGGTATTCATGGGACTCCTCTGTCTAGATGCTATTTTCATGAAACGTGTTGGAACTGCATGTCCCTGAGTTGGCCTATCCCTCTGTCATACCAGTTGGAGCTGGCCAAGAAATCCCACAGTTATTAAAGAAAAATTGGCCACCTATGCAATGGCATGAGCTTTGTTTCTTTTGGAAGCCAAGCCAAGCTGGAGCTGGCAGGAACGGAGCTCCAGCCCCAGGCTTCCAGCCACAGCCATCTTCTCTTTTTGTTCCTAGCAGTAAGTAAGAAGTAAGCAAACCACTCGTTTTAACTCTTGTGCCTCCTCAGATTTAAAAGATGTAAAGTGCTTTTAAATTCTTGATCCATTATGGACATCTCAATGTGGGGAATAGGTTATTCCTTCAGATCTCTCCTTATCAGATGCCTTCACACATTTCACATTTGTTTGTCCAAGCATTTGTAAGACATTCAGAGCAGTAAGCCACTTTTCGTGAGGATGAATGTTAATTACCACATAGAAATGCTTCAGCCTTGCATGTCCACCTCCACCCCATCACCAAGCAGCAAGCCAAAGAGCAGGTAGGACCATACTAAGGCAATGATCCCACTTGTGATACTTGAGATAACTTGTCTGGATGCAGTCTTGATGTCTCCACATTGCATGGCCTGTTTCACCTCAGGGGAGCAGAATTCTTTGGGGGATTTGCAATCTCATTTAGTTGCAGACTTAATTATCTAAAGAAAGATTTCTGCTTCAAGAACTCTCCTGGTTTGCTTAAAAAGCTGCTCTTTTATTCATGTGATGGTTTAGTTTCAACTGAAAATCTCCATGCATATCTCCTGAAAAAGACCAAAGAGATGTTCAGTTTCGCTCCACCAGAGTGATGGCATGGAGCACAGGATGGCTGGAGCCCCCAGACAGTTATTTGCAGAGATGATTGCTCTAATCCTGGTACCAAATTCAGCATGTCTTCGGTGACCTCCATAGCTCAGTGCACATGCGACTCCAGGGCAGGCAGTGGTCTTTTTTACCTTTTTATCATTTTATATAACGCTCTTGAATCACAACAGGCTGCTATGTCACAACACTTTCAGGTTTGCTTACCCCTCAAGTACCTCCTGGGTATTAAAGATATCCCCCAGAGCCATAGCAATGATACAACAGTCTTATTTGCACAATCTTTCCAAAGCATGTCACATTTGGTGTAATAATCTTTGAAGACTGCCTGCTCCTCAGGTCTCATATCTATCGCAAGAGCTTACACGATCCCATCAGAAGAAAAACGAAGCTCTGGGAGCTGAGGACGGCTCACAGGCGGCATGAGGAACAAGTATTCCTCGGCTCACTGAAGAGGACAACCCCGAAGAGGACTGCTGATGTGGGAAGTAGAATAGGAACTGCATAAGTGCTACTTAAACTGTATCTAGAAAATATAAGTGGGACTTAAATGATGAACGTACCTTGCACACAGTAGTGAATTTTACCCCTTGCGACCAGCTGGCAATCAGAATAAATGTGTTTCCACAAGAAGATGAATGCTTAGGAGCAATGAACAGTTTGATGACAAACTGCAGCCTATTTGCAGAGAATTTGTGAATTTCTATGTACCAAATTAATTGATTAAATTATCTGGAATGAGTCACTTGAATAGCCCTAGGCTAAAGGATTATTTTCAGAATCAAAGCTATACATCTGCTTAAGGTACATGTACGGTGCATGTAGCTGATAGGCTGAAGCTCTTCATTGCTTGAGCTCTGTTGTCTCTTTCTTCTAGGTGGGCGAAGCAGTCCTTGAAAATGCTCGTCTCATGCTGCACACTGAGAACATTCAAGCCTGTGCTGAAGATTTTAAAGACAGGTAGCCTTGTGGTGGCACCTAGCTGGCCACTTCCATTGAAACTTTGCCTCGGCAAGCGCTTCCTCTATAGCGGAGCAATGCTTACTGAATAGAACGGGCTTGTTCTTTGAAGTTGACTATTCAACCACCTGACTTGGGAGGGGTTTTGTAACAGCAAAATAATTAGGATGCTAACATTGTTTCAGAAGATTTTGAAGATTTATGGTAACAAAAATGTGCACTAGCAGAATTACTTAAGCTATTCTTTGACATACAGACATTGATCTCTTACTGACAGGTCAGTATTCATGCAAATTTGGGTCAACATTTTATAAAGGCAAACACTCATGTGATTATTAGTTTTACTTTGCAGTGCCACACGAGTGATTTTGGAAGTAAAAAATCATTCTACTGCAGCAGCTGAAAAGCAAAAAACATACCACTACAAATGTCAGTGTGGAAACATTAGATAAGAAAACAGAAATGGGCTGCACTGATTTTCCTTGTCTTTACTGAGAGAAATGAAGAGTAAAAGAAGATCTTAAATACTGACAAGCTACTTTTTTAACATCTTTCCATTTGCAAAGCCTAATGTTCATGTACATGAGTGCATGAAGCTCTTTAAATTTTACTCAGAAGGCCCGATGATCCTTCTAGCTTGCATTTGTAGTGGATTGTTCATTTACAAATAGCTGTTTTGCAAGATTCAACACACAAACTGTACTTCAAACTAATTAATTTTTATTTCCTATGATTTTTATCATCCCTTAAACTTCTGTCTCTCCCTGGTATTATTTTATTTAATCATATCAAAACATGTCTTAATCATGTTCTTAGGTTTGCCTTTTATTTCAGAAAGGTAAAACTCTGAGCTACTCATTTTGTGGCTTTACATCCAGCAAGCTACACTCATATTTTAAGTAGTTTTAAAAATGTCAGCTGACTTGGACAAGCAGTCTACATAACAAAAACAATGTCAAATCAATCCACAGCAGAGTAAAAGCTCCTAATTCTCACTGGGATCAGCTGCCTCTTTCCCAGGCTGTTGAACTCCCAGCAACAAAGGTGGCTCTCAAGGGGCAGAGTGCACGTCTTTTTATGAAGCTGGCTCCCGTCTAACCTGCCAGCCCCCCTGTCTAACCTCCCTGGCCACCAGGTCCCCAGGTTGGATGGGTTTGACACAAAAGCCTCCCACCCAAGGAGATTCGCCACGCAACTGAGCCACACTTTCAATGGAAAGCCTAAAATATAAAGGTACAAATGAGAGCGATGCAGCAAGCAGTGCTGTAGAATAGCAACTGCCTGCCACAATTTTCCCTACTGTTGCAGCCACAGTTTAGAAACAAACTGTTTGCTTTAACAGCAATTCTAGCTGACAAACCAACCACTCAAATATCCTATTTATTTTGATACTACTAGGATTTGGTCTTAAGGATGGGCTGAGACCCTGGAACATAGATCAGACTTCCATCAGCATGTTCATAAGTAAAAGTCATGCTTGATGCACGCATGTTTGCTTTAACCATAGCTCTGAAAAGTTTTTATGTAGATGAATGAGCAGCTATTCTCATTTTACAGCCAAGCAAACAGAGAAAAAGCCATCCATAGTCATACTGCATATAAATACCAGATCTAGCAAGAGACCCCGTGCCTCTCTGTGCTTATTCAGAAATCCTATCAGGCTGATAACCACCGTAGTGCAGACTGCTAACTTGGCCTGGTTTATTACACTCCGAGTTAATGACAGGGTACTTCAGGCAGTTAAATTAGTATAGCGAGACAAGGTGAGAGCAAAGTATATCCTCTGTGTTTCTGTGCCTCTGTCTGGGACACATGAGCTAATTAGCACAAATGGTGTCATTTGAAGAAAAGCAGGTTTTTCTTGCTGAGCTATGTTGCATTAAGGTTTGGGTTTGGTTTTTTTTTTCTCTGCAGGTATGAAAATGAGCAGCCATTCAGAAAGGCAGTGGAAGATGAAATTAATTCCCTATATAAAGTGATTGATGATGCTCATTTAACTAAAATGGATCTGGAGAGTCAGATAGAGAGCATGAAAGAAGAACTAACTTTGCTGTCAAAGACTCATGAAGAAGTAAGTCCAGGCTCGGGACATTGCAAAGCCAATGTGGGCTTGTTTCATCCGGTTGGCATCATACATCTAGTGCAAAGCAAGCACTAAAAAGCTCTGCCTGCCATGTCTGGGTGGGGGGATTGTCCTGAAAACTGCTCCTGTTTCTCTCTTCTCTGTTAACTTAAAGCACTAACCTCTGAGGCATGATCAAATTACTTACATTTAAGTTTTAACTCTTTCTCATCTGCTAAATATGACATGGAAGAGATGTCATCACTTCATTTCTTGCTAGACACCACGTGATGGTCACGGGGTTGCACAGTCACACATGTGGACATCTCAACAGTAAGGTCTGATTCTCAGCCAGAGATGTAAAGAGAAAACGCCTGTGCAGGGAACAAGCTCTGGTCCTGCTGCACTAATGGTGAGCGTCAACCAGCCTCTTCTGAGGAACTCCTGCTTGGCTTAGCAAGCTGCTCGGTTCCTGAAACCGAGTCTCTCCTGAGCAACGCACGGCTGAAGCAAGTCCCAGGGACAGGCAGCTGGAGGGGAAGCCCATGATTACCCGATTTTGCAATACCTTCCCACTGACTCATTACATTCACCAGCACTATTTTCATGGAAGTGGTTTATTCCCTTCAGCAGGGGTTTCAGGATGGGATCCAAATCAGCATCTTTACTGATGGGGGCTCGAATATGGAGCTTACTAATCCCACATAAGGGACAGCAAGCAATTGTGCTGATGCCTCAAAAGCAGAAGAGAGCTTGAGCTGAGATGGCTCATGGAAGCGAGGCACTATCCTACCTTACATTCCTTACAGGTTATTTCTCCAGCCACAAGATTTCAGCAACACTGGCAGGCATATGGAGACTTGGGTTGCCAAGATGAGGTTGCTTCATCCCTTCCCTACTTTCATGAGTCTAATGCCAAGGCTGACATTTTGCAGAAAATAATAAGTGGCTTCAGCACCACTGCACGGCATGAGAAAGATGGAAGTTGTTTTAGATAAAAGGGAAAACAGAAAACTGATAGAAATACACAAGATCCCTTTAAACCTCCATGTATCGCAATGATTGCTGTGAAACCAGAAAATTGGACTGATGCTGTCCTCTGCCCATATATATGGCATAACGAGAATAGCAGCTTTCCAACAGCTCCCCTTGCTCTGCATTTAGCCAGCGAGGAGCCCTTGCAGCATGGAAGGATGCTCCTTTCTTTACCCATTGGGAGTATCTGAGCATTCACAGAACCATCCCAGCACAGACCTGGTTTTCCCATGGCAGCGGCACCAGGGGAAGCTGCTCAAGATAAGTCACAGAATAAAGGCTGGAAGAAACTATTGCAATTACTCCAGCTGAGTTCTGGTGCAATAAAGTCCCAAGGACTTTCCTGAACTGAGTCAAACCTTTCTTTCCTCCAGTGACCCCCACTAGGAAATCCATGTCGAGTCCTTTTGAAGCTTTTGTACACTTGGAGTGGGCACATTTTGAGGCTTCCATTCCTGCAGGTTTATAATTCACATATACTTGCCCATCCTTTTTTTCCAGTACTGTCACTGTCAGGGGCCACTGCCTACAAATACAATTCCCAGATGCTTTTACACCAGTTTTTTTTGCTTATGTCAACAGCACATATAAACAGACTGATGTAAAAAGGATTGTGGTGCCAGCCAGTTCAGATACATGTGCAAATCCCATTTATTCTTGTGTTCCTGAACACAGCGCACAACTGAGGGCTTCAGTCTCCTTCCACCAAGGGGAACTCCAGCAAGACTCCCCATGCAGAAGCAAGGCAAATCCACATCTGAAAAAAACCCTCCAGTGCACTAAAACATTCACGTAGAGACACCTTATGGGACCAAATTTAATTGCTCTCTCTGTGGAACCAAAAGACGTCTTCCTTAAGCCCCTCCAAAGCTACCATTCAATTGTCCAGTTCACCTTCTTTTATGTCTGTTATTTTTGTTCAAGGATGTGAAGGTGTTATACAAGCAGCTTGCTGGATCTCAGCTGGAAGAACTTGATGTTCCCCTGGGAAGTGGCCTGGATGACATACTGGAAAAAATCAGAATCCACTGGGAGAGAGACATTGAAAAGAATCGTGCTGAGACAGGTGCCCTGCTCCGTACCAAGGTAAGCGCTCTGTAACCCACTCCAACATTAAGAGATTCAAAAAGTAAACACAAAATCTGTCTAATACTCTGCAGTAACTTTGAGGGCTGAGTGTTTGGTTTTTTTCTTGAAACAAAAAAGATGGTAAAAATCTAAAGGATTTTGGTCCAAGTCCATTTGAAAATACACTCATAAGTATCAGTGACTTTCTTGGGATGCACAGAGTTAAGTAGCGGTGAAAGTGACCCTGCTGATATCACAGGTATCTGTGGGAGACTTCTAAGGGCTCTGAAATGCTGGCTGAGAAAAACAAACTTAACCAGTTGATACCTTCTGTGTTGGATAAGCCATGGTCGTTACCTTTCTTACTAGGGCCGTTCCTCCACTGAACAATTTACAGGGGTCTATAAATCAAAAGGGCAAAATACATTGCTCTACACTAATTATACAGCTATAGACTCCTTGTGGGTTTCTCCTTGAAATTTTCTTTGGCAGTGGTGGGAAAATTGGACCTTAACTTAGAAATTAAAAGTGATGATAATAGCCATTCCCTTTAAAAGTTCTCTCCTCTCCTGATGCTGAGTCTGAAACAGCCTTTTAATGCATCTTTTTCTCTGTCATGAAGGATCACTCATTTTCCAAAGTGGCTGGCTGAAATAAATATTTTTGCAGAGATGAAGCATTAAGTTCAGTGCACAATCCTACATTTTAGAAGCCATCTCATTCTGAGTGGGCTATTACAGCAGATCATGGCACACCAAATCATAACTACAGCTGTGTTATAGAAATATTTAGCAAAAACATAGCCCCCCAGTTCCATGGTACAGAGTTCCTATGAGCGGAGTAGAGGGTAGTGAAGCCAAACTGCAAGAAGAAAAGCAAGAAAGATATTTGCAAAGATATATGCAAGTCCTGAGTAGGTGTTTATTTTCAAAATAAAGAAGAAAAATCCTGTGACAATAGTGATACCAAAGGTGCTAGGGAATGCACAAGAAGCCAACCAGAGGAGTTTACCGCAGAGATCGCATCAAGTTTGTGAGCAGGCCAGACTGTTATCAAGCAAAGTTTTCATGAGGTTAGTCTGCAGAGGCCTGATTTTCAGCTTGTACAGCCCAAAGGAAGTCAGTGACACAGTAAAAAACTACACGAGCCCAGAGAGTGCCTCCATACAAAGCATATGCAGCCCTGAAAAGCCAAAGCATCCTCAGTAGCCTCCTAAGCTTTTCCCAGAAAATCTGTTCCTGGCCCACTGCCGGGTTTCAGCAAAATGAGCATTACTCTGCCAGCACCAAATTCTTCAGTGTCCCCACTTCCCTGTCCTGCTTCTTCCTGTTCCTCCTCCTCCTGTGCCAACACACCCTCACAACTTCTTCCTTCCCGTTTCTTTCATATCTTCAATATCTGGTCTTTCAACTGCAGAGAGAGATCATTTGGGAAGAAAACTGCCAGCTCATACTAGACTGATCATTGGATCCCACTATCGTGTCTTTGGTTGTGGCCAACACCAGACACTGCAGAGAAATGCCAATAAGCAGACATAACCTAACCCATCCCTACTTAGCCATCTTAGCCTAAGCTCTTACCAGTTTAAGTTGTTCCTGTTTTGTTTTGATTTTTTAATGGGAGGAAGAATCAGACTATCACAGATTTCTGGAAAGATTAGTTTCAGTTCAGAGCAGGTTCTGGTATGCCATTCTAGGTTTTTTTGTCCCCAAATATACCTCTCATTAAACCCAGATGATGCAGTTTTGTATCTTATACGGTTTTGCTTCTCATACAGGTCTATTCAGATTATTACTATTTATACAGATAACAAGAGTTCTGATCATTATGTCCAAGCCTTTTTTTCAACTAAGCTTATGGACTTCTGTCATCTTACATAGCTAAATTGCACCATTTGGTTATCCAGACTGTGAAAAATTTGTCCTTGCTCTTTTGCAACATCAGAGGAGAGCGAGCAGTTCCCTCCTCTCCTTTGCTCTTAATTACTGTTTTCTTGAATCTCTCTTTGTGAGTTTTCCTTCATCCCTAATGATTTCATTTTCTTTCTCTGCACCCACTCTTTGGCGTAGCTGTGACCAGATGAGACCAAGGTATTTCAAATGGTGTCCCAGCACTGACTTAGATGTCAGGGCAGTACTTTTGTTATTTTCTGACCAATTCCCTTGCCTCATTTGCTTTGTCTTCTGACTAGACTTGCAATCTTGGCTAGATTTTTCACAGGTGTTCAGGCACCAAAACACACCAATTTATATTCATACCTAACACGGTTTCACATGGGAATTTTTAGATGAGTAAGTAACTTCAAAACCCCAGTCTATTGGTTTGAGCTCTGCACCTTTTTGTCCATAATGCTCAAAACTTTTCCCTGAATTGACACAAGTGATTTAAACCCCTGTAAGGCACACAAGCTGCTTAACATTTTCCTCCGAAAGATGCTTTACTTAATGATGTGGCGTTCATTCATGTAGTTTGATTCCACCCCTGCTCATTGCTAATCTATATTGTTTTCTGCCATCCATAAATCCTCCTAGTTCATGATTCATCCCCAAGGCAGCAAACCTTGAGGTGTCAAGCTGTTAAACTTCTGTCATAATGGAACTAGACCTTAACCCTCCTCTTCATGTCCTGTCTCTTGAGCAGCTGTTGATCCCTGGCAATGCTCTGCCCTGAGCACATGATTATAAAGCTTCCTCTGTCATCCCCTACACTAGATCTCGTAAAAGGTTTTGAAAAATCTTGTGAATTATGTCAGGTGTTTCTCCCTTCTTTGCTACTTTGCTAACACATTTCCAGAACTCTTAAGAGCTTATCAAAGCCACTTTCCTTCTGCAGATATCATGCTGATCAGACCCTGGATGTTGGTTTTCTATCCCTAATCATCCTTTAATTATCTTGATTCCATGAAAAACAGACTAATGAGAGATTCTGCAGTCTTGCACAATGCCTGGCTCAGAACTGTACAGACGTGCTTGAAATCCACACATTCCTAGGAAACTCAAGCACCAAAATGATAAAGATTTAGGAGGATAATTTCTTCCTCTCCCTCCATTAATTCCGTTGTTTGTGGGCACCACAATTCAGTATAGCCTTTCCCTTGTGGAGCATCTCAGGAATAGGAAGAGCAGAGCCCCCAGAAAACACGAATTGCCTAGTGAAGAGGGCACAAAGACTACGCCTGCACTTCTCTACAGAAGCAACCCCAAAGCTGAGGCCAAGTGTCATGCCCAGCAACACCTTCCACATGGACTCTTGGGGCAACTCGGCTGGTAATCCTGTAAGGAGTGTGGGGAAACCTTATGTGTACCAAAAGCTTCAGAGCTCATTCAGCGTGTGCTTACTTGCTGTGTCATCCTCAGTATTTAGGGCTTGATGTGGCCACCTCCATCTACTCCATCTGCCTGTTCTATCATTCACATCACCAACATCAGGTAGCCGTGACAGCTTAGGGTAACTCCTGGAGGAGTTTCGACATCACCTGTGGTGAGGGCAAGTTGGATTTATAGGTAGCATTTGGCCCACCAGGAGGGTAAATGTGAATGAGAGATGCCAGGCTTCAGGTAATGGGTGCAGGTCATAAACATAAATGCAAAGACACCCTCCCTGCCCTATGTATCTCTTTAAAAAGAGGCATTTATAGTCCTCCTACCATAATAATGTGCAGACTACACTCTCAACACAACTTAGGAGCCACAAATTAGTCCAGAGTGGCAGGTTCACGATCACTAGGCTGGGTTCACCAGGACTAGTGAGGTGGGATTATGTCTCTCTGAAGCACAAGCCCCTATAAAGTATTTCTGGAAAATACAGGCTCTGTGCAATTTGCTGGAAAGGACAGTTTTGGTGTCTGGACTGAAATTCAGCCTTCTGCAACACAGGTTCATAAATCCTAAATTCTGTTTGAGACTTAACTGGTATTTAAATGACCTTTTGCACCTAAGACTATTTTATTCACAATGACCAAGGTGCAGGGTTCATATGATGGTACCAAAAAAGATTATAAAAATGATTTCTGGTGCATAGTCCCAGATTTTTTTTAAATTTGATCTTACTTTTAAAATAAAAAAATCCATAATCAGAAAAGCAGGACTGGGTCAAGATAATTTTCAGAGTGGAATGGAAGTATTTTGCATAGTTTAACTTTAGCATCAACCAGAAGAAATGTAGGTTTTGACTGAAGAATTGTATTTGCTAGAGAGCCCAGAGCTCTGGATTTAAAACCTTGATCTCAGCCCTCATTAAAAAGTATAGAAATTTTATTTTTACTAAGGTACGTTTTCCTTCACCTATTTTCAAGGAGCCTGAACTAAACACATATAAAAACCCACAAGTAACAAGAGCATGAAATTGCATAAGAATATCTTAATTCAATTAACAGAAATTATTTTTCTGACCTCTGTGATATGACTTGCTCTCTGACTCATAGAATCCTATGTGAAAAATCAAGGTGTGAATACTTCTGAAATCCAATAGGCTAAGTGAAAACACTTAACTTCTAAAAAAATATTATAGTGTAGCTACTAAATGAAGAATTACAGCAACGTGTTCTTTTTATAGGTCATTTTAAATGCACTAGTATGAATACTGAACAGCTTTTGTTGACATAGATAAAATATATACACTTATATGTATAAGCTATTTTACAGTAAACGCATAGAAAATATGATAATTTTGACACTAAGAAGTATCCAGAATTGTTCAACCAAGGGATTTAATATACAAGAATCAAACTTAAAGTCAGAATTGCCACAAACTGTGAAAATATCAACTGTCAGTTTGGTATGTAAGGAAACTAAAACATAATTTGAGTAGGCTGTGACGACAGTCGCAATCTTTTACCAGCAACCGGCTGAAACGACGGCTGCCGTGCGAACCCAGGAGGAAGAGCTGGTGGAGCTCCTCAGAACCGAGTTCCATGAAACTGCCTGCAAAATACAGAGCTTGCAAGCAGAAACCGAATCTTTGCGAACCTTGGTAAGTAATGTTGGGTTTTCAATGGCTATATTCTGTGCGAATTCAACATGCTCTTTGAGGAAAACATTCCCTTCCTGGGATGTAGACTTAAGAATAAATCCCATTTGCCAGCAGATGTTGTTTCCAGAGATGCCAGACATTTCTGGGCTCTTCTTGATTGATGTGGTGCACTAAGTGTACCACATTTGAAAACCGGGCCCCAAATTTCAGTCTTCAGTGTCTTCATACTCAGTAATAATTTCACTGAGATTGCTAGGTGGGTAGTACTTGACAATGTGAAGAATATCTGCACCTTGTAACCAAAGTAGTTCAACCTTTGTAATGATAATACACATTTTTCAAAGTATCTAAAGAAAGGAATTCTGAAAATATTACATCTCCACTTAAGCATATTCAATAGAGATATTGGCCAAACCTGAATAAAAATCACTATGAAGCATATGAAAACTGACTGTTTTAATGTCTGCTGTCCTGCCCTTACAGAAGAGGGGTCTGGAGAACTCTTTATACGATGCCAAGCACTGGCACGACATCGAACTGCAGAACCTAGGCTCTGTCATTTCCAAGCTGGAGGCAGAGATGGGAGAAATCAAAGTAGAAACCGAGCAGCAGCAGCGGGATCGTGAAAATCTGCTGACCAGCAAACAACAGCTGGAGAAAGACATTGCTGCATATCACTGCCTTCTGGAAGGAGAACAAAGCAGGTACTTGTCCTGGGGTACATTATGCCTTCCCTCCTCCTCCCACTATGCAGTCCCAATATTACAGCTGTGATCCTGGGGAAGCTCCCTTCCTAAGCCCACAAGTTCCCCCTGAAGTCCCAGAACAGAATCTGGCCCACTGACTCTACCTTTTGTGAAGAAACGTAGTTCAGACTCTTAACATTTGTCCTCTGGGGATGACCTGTAAATGCCTTTACAGTGGTCGGGTTGCTTGGTTGGGCTTTTTTAAGATCCTTAATTGCCATTAGTCATGGAACCTCTGAGAATCTGATCCACAGATTTTGACCTGTTCTCCTGCTCAGGACAGGGAGAATTTTTTTTATAATCAGATCCTGCTGAAGTTGATGAGACTTCACCAGCTGAACTGAAGCTAGGACGTGGTTCAGCAATTTTCCTATTTATAATAGTGACCAATTTTATTTATTTTTTTTTTACGGTCAGCTGATTATGAAACTCCCAGCCCACAGAAGACCATTGCCATTAAAGCAAAAGAAGATGTCACTGCCAATTATGTTCGTGGAAGCTAAAAACCCATCAAAGCAGCCTGCTTTATTCAGTTTGATTCAACAATCGAAGTAGGTTGTAGCTTGAACAACTTTATTAGACCCTCCTCACGTAATTGCTTTGCTTACAGATTTCAATTCACTCATGTTGTTAAAATTATAATAAAAATAAAGAATATCAGGGTTTTTGTTTGTCTTTTTTTTCCTTCCAGTATTTTTCAAGATAGCTGAAGGGGGCTGGATTAAGAACATAAGCCCCCCACTTTCCAGCAAGTAAACTCTTTCTTTTCATAGTACAAATATATCAAGACTGAACTACCCCTCCACTGTGCACACAGCATCCACGTGGAAATGGCGAGCGCTCTGCTCCGTTACAGGACCATCAGCTCACTAGTGTGAAATCTAATTCAAATCATGCTGAAGCAGTTAAAGTGTGCTATTAACTCGATGCGATTAATTTTGCAATACATAAGCCAGCACAAGCACTAATGCAAGCATCCCAGCAGTACTTAATAAACACGTTTTAACTCTAGACTAAACTTCTGGAAAATTTGAAGGTGCAGGAGAGCAGCAGCAGTTCTCTCTGCAGTCCAGGTCACAGCCTTTTACTGTATACTGAGAGTCCTAGTCAGGGTGTCAGTCTGTGCAAATGTGATACTTTTTGATATACCGATATATTTTGATATTTGTTTTTTATATGCTTGGCTCTTTCTTGATATCAACATCCCTTAAGGCAGGTTGGCCAAACTTCTTTTGAACAGGCACCCACATAGCATCAACGTGTGGGTGCCCTAGGTCGTTTCTCTTACTTTGATGGTATCATGATGAAAAAGATTTTCCATCTTTCACTTCTGACTTTCTTTTATATTTTAAATATTGATACCCTCATTGTATGGCATTTGCAGTATGGTCATATAAAGTGCCAAGATGGAGCCTGCATTTTCGGAGAAACATTTTGAACATTGGCCCCTATCACACAAAATCATAGGTAGATGGCTGGCGTTCCTTCACAAGTCCCTGCACAGGAATGAAGCTAACCATACATGTTTGTGTTGGATTAGGACTTTACAGTATCGACAGTTACACAGGGTGACAACATAGTTCATTAAGTGGGCTCAAAGACTACTGAAAAATGCCATATATTAGAGAACATAATGGTATACAGCATATATGAGAGGTAGTCTGTAGATATTTTGATCTTTAATTGAAACATGAGCTAGCACAGCTACTTAGTTTTTAATGACTGATATAATCAAATACACTCCAAATCCACTATACTTGATCCAGCAGTGAATAACAGGAATCAGCACACAAGTGTTGTCATGCCTTTCCTTGCACATTCCCCCAGACATGGAAAATCCTTCCTGATACAGTTATTTGACAGACAATTCCTCATTTAATCTCTGCAAAAAGGCCATTTGGTACGTACCACCTGCAAGATTTTGATCAGAAAATTACTGGATTAAGAGATTACCCAACAACAACCAAAAAAGAAAGGTAGATGATGGCAGATTCCCTTTTTTTTCTCACAGAATGTAAGCTCCTCAGAGCACCAGTAATACCTTCTCACACACCAGTGCAGAACTCACCAAGCGGAGACTCCATCAAGAATAGTGATGATGAGAGAAAATATACACAAACGGTGGTACAAGAGATGAGATGACACAGACCCTCAGGTTGTTGGTAACTGGATGCTGTCTAGGAATGGTCACTTTTTGACATGAGTGAAACATAACCTCCCCCTCATTCCTGACACATAAGAGAGAGCAGTTTCCCTGTGATTTGAGAAAGAAGAGGGAATTTACAAATGATTTGTGTATTTCTTCATAGCAGCACCCTGATAGGTTTTCAGGTTTTCTTTCTGTCTCATGTGTGCTGTAATTATAGACAGCAGCTTCTACAAATAATCAAATGAATCCTATAGCATAAAAATACACAATCTGGCTTCAGATCTCTTTGCTGTTTTCTAGTGATGCTTCAGGTATGAAAAGGCTATCCCACTGTGAAACTGTTCTTTATAAATGCTACTGACAGAGATAAACCTGGTGAAATGATGAGTCTACAATCATACTGTGATGTGAAAGGAAGGATGAAGGATTTTTTTAAAGTTTCTTACATGCCATTCCAAGTTCTTGTTCCAACAAAACTTGGATCGTAGGTTCAAATGATCCAGCATATTTCATAAAAATTAAATTAGATTCCTACTGAGATGTTTATTCATTGGAATGCAAATAGTTTCTTGCAAAATCATCAAGCTATTCCCGTATGGGGAAGTGGCTGGAAAAGGAGGAAGCATCTAAGCATAAATAAAGAATTTCCAGCAGCTTTTCCCTCTATCCCTAGCAAAGACCAAAAGCCACTGAAAAGATTATTTTTGTGAATAGTTCATTAGGAGTCAAATGTAGCACATCTAGCCCTTCTAAAACAAAGTGCTTTCATATTAAGCGCTAAAGCTCTTGTGAAGAAATCTCCCGTTACTTTTACACAGATTGCTGCTAGCTACCTAGCCAGCTACACAGCCCCTCCAGCATGCCTTGCCAGCCTGAATGCTATCTAAGCATTAACAGTCTTTCACCATGTGAGATGGGAAATTGAGAACATGAGAGACTAAAGGCTTTCACAACTATTTGTCAGCGCTAAAGTTCATAAACTGATTTATCTTTATATATATCCTCTAGTCTAGCAGTTGCTATATTAAATACACGTGATCATGTTTCCAACTGCTTTTCCTAAGAAAACCAAAACCAGAAAGTAGGTTTTATGATCTCCTACTGCAGTATCTATCACACCTATATCCCCACGAAGGGATTTGTGGCATTTGCTGTTATGAAGACTTAGGATGCAGTCAGAGAGTACAGATAATACAATCTAACAGCCAGCTGCTGCATAAAAGGACATTTCTACTCCCCCTCCCTTGCTATACATTCCCATCACACTGCCTTGTGTTAGCACCAACACCTGTCTGATGTCTCAGGAGACAGTTCAGGAAGCAAAATCAGCAGAAAATTAGCCCTGCAAAACGCAGGGAAACTTTCCTGCCACTCAGTTCCCTGAATCAGGCCGCTGCAGGGTCAGACATGTACCAGTAGCAGCACAGAGATGGGAGGGGGAGACAGACTAGTCAGGGCTGTAAAGCGCAGCCGCCCCCCTTGGCAATAGCTAGTCACTAAGTCGGATTAGCCGTACCGTCAAACCATATGCGTACTTCATCCTCCTCCTCAGCCAGGCACAGCTTCTTCTGTGCCACAGCTTGAACACATGCTGCTGCATCCTCGGGGGAAACAGAGGGTGCCAGCCCTATGCTAGCCCATGCTTCATTTCAGATTTCACACCGAGTAGCAGTATACCACACCAGCTAGGAACTGGTACTCTAGCCTAGCATCCTACTGTTTACATTTTAGCATAAGCATTATTATACTGATTCTGTGGTTAAAAGATTATTTTTAAGGTGACTTCAAGCTGGCATTGTGTAAAATCAAATACTTCAACAAAACACCATGCACTGCTGCCACCACTGCCTGCTTTCAGGTGGCAATTACTGGTGGAGAAATGGGCGTGATAACATTTCTCCCTCCTGGCTGTAGAGGTCTAAAATTACAGCAAACTCACAGCACCCCAAAGCTGATAGGAAGAGAACCGGGGCCCATGCTGTGGCAAGGACTCCACCAGAACCTTTCTGCAAGCTGCTCTGCACCTAAGGGTGCCTCTTCCAATTTCCTTAAGCAGGCGTCTGCCTAAGAGGTACCGAATGAAGTGTTCTTTTGCTTGAGCTCTGCAAATGTCAAAGCAGTTTGCAGCACTATCACCTTCATGTCGCAGCATGGAGACAATTAGGTATGAAGAAGTAAGGGTAAAGGTAAGACAACACACTGGGTGACTGGAAATGGAATTCTGCTCCTAACTCTTGCATCACCCACAGTTCATTTCGGCTTTCCTTTCTTTGGTTTCTCCATGTGAATAGTGGCTGCCGCATCACTTCCCCTACATGCAGTAGTGCTTCATTCCTCGATCTTTATAAAACGCACCAAGATGCACAAGGAACAGCATCGTGGCAAGACTCATCGTAGCTACAGGAGGGAGACAACAGGTGGACACTGTATGCCACGACAGGGATGCTGCTAACGTGGGGGAGAAAAGAGACAAAGTCCCCAGAGTCCTCTGGGTAAATCTGTACCTGAGCAGAGGCATTCAAAACACTGTGTCTTGCCAAAGGTTGGTCACACAGGTCAGTGATATACAGTGCAGGAGAAAGCTGTCTGCTGAGCTCATGCTCCCGTCACGGCAATGTGGCATTCTGGATATATTCCTTGCATTACAAACATTACTTCTGCCAGTCCATGCCTGCGAGCCATTCTTCAGCCAAATGTCCTCTGCATAAGTATTGAGGATCGCTGAATTTGAGAGAGGGAAAAGAAAAAACAGAAATACTGACCATTTTCTTCTGCATCTAACATTTTACACAGCAACAATCTTAACCATAAAAGCTAACACAATGCACTCGCAGAGAGCTACAAAAGTTGTGCATCAGCATGTTTTCACAATTTTACATAAAAATAAAACCAGAGGTGGGAGGCAAATCCAAGCATAACTGCCTAATGCGTGCTTCCTTTAAAGTGCCCACTGAGACGTCTTTAAATCTGGATCTAAGCCTTTCGAGGCCTAAAACATTGCTGCTCTTTTCCATGGTTTCCACTGAGTCTGTTCCAGATTTAACAGCTGAAATGTTTCTTGGTACTCTGTTCCTGACAGGTATTAAGTTTCTAATCCGGAGTTGGTCATTCTGCAAGGGACAAGTGACACAGACGCTAAGAGCAGCAAAAAGGCATCAGGTTCGCATTCTTCAGCCTGATACTAGGGGTTATCCATAATAACGCAATGAAAATATTTTACCAGCTGTTGAAACTCAAAAAAAGTGTAGCTTAGAATCAGACACAGCGCTGTACTTAGTGGCCAGTATTAGCTTATCTACCACAAAAGCTGAGGGATACAAATTGTCTGCTTAGTTGCACATTATTATCAGTGCTGAGCCTGCAAGTTACGGCACAGTGCAGTGTGGAGGTACGTCAGCTTCCTGGGCGTACAAATGCAAGGGAAGGCAGCGCTTCGACAAAAGGAACATCAAACACTCTTCCACACTGAGCTGTCCTGTGTCACATATTCCACGCAACCTTCTATCAACTGACAGGGATGGGAGGAGTAGGAGGGGAGCCCAGGTGCTCCAAGGAGGCACAGAAAAGGAGACAGCTACCGAATTTGCTTTCTACTTCAGTAATTATTCCTATTGTGAAACACACAGTGTCGTTGACCGCGTGGCATTCTCGGTGTTACCATATGAACTGTTATGCTTGCAATTTTTAGTTCTCAGGGCCTGCTCTGTGCGGGATCAAATCCTGTAAGTGCACAGAATGCCAATGGTAGCAGAGAAATACGGGGAGAACGCAGCATGACAGACATAAAAAGAGGATTGTAACAAATCTCCCAAACGCAGAGCACTCGACTACAGTGATTCAGTTACTCACAGCTACAAAACTCTTCACAGAGTATTTAACCTCTTTCTGCAATATGACAATGGCACCTCCCCTGTTTTTTCGAACAAGCCGAGAATTATGGATGGAAAATACTAAATAACAGTATTTTCATGGACACAAATTAAAGAGACTGTCAAACACTCCGAAGTCCAGAAAAACTTCATATATATGTTAATATATACACATATATGTAATGATTTCAAGAGAAAATATCACAAAGCATAAAATGATACTAAATAAATCAAGAATACAAACTTGTTTACTTTTATATTATAACAATACAAGCCAGTGCTTATTTGATGGGTAATTCTTGTTTGGGCTCACACTTTAGCAGTAGGAACATTTGTCTCTTTTTGATGGCTGACCAACAAAGTCAGTCATCAGAAACAATGCTTCATGTAATTATTTATGACTCATGACAGTCTGAGGCTGTTTTTCAAAGTGTTCTGCCTCGAAACTTTTGACAATGCATTTTGAAGCCACAGTGAACTTTTTAAACACCCATTTTTTTTTTTCGAGAGCTAAAGGTCGCTACAGTACCCAAAGCTAGTGGCGACAATCTGCAGACCCCCACTGTGAAGTTTGTTTCCCAGCAGATATTCCCTAGGATTCACTATGAGTCAGGAAAGCAGCTAGGAAGTTCACGCCAACACATCCGGACATCCTGGACAGAGGGGTGTTTCAACTCTTACTCACTTAACCACACCATTTCCAAGATGGAAGCTAAATTACTTCCTTGCATCCTTTACAATGACAGTGTAAGTGCACGGCCCTTTCTAGGGTGCGGGGAGGCCGAGCCTGAGTCATCTCAGTCTATGCTAAGAGTGAACGCCACTTCACCTCCAGGGTGGGGAGCCGAGCGCAAACCGAGCCGCAGCTCGGCGGGCCGAGAGGCTCCCTGAGCCGGTAGGACTGGCTGAGGGTAGGGGCCACTCCAGCAGCTCTCTCAGCCTCCTCGGAAGCGGCTCTGGCAGAGCTCTGTGGGGACAGCCCCCGTCAGCTCTTTCACTCCGCGGCGGGCCCTGACAGGAAGGGCCTCCCCGTGACGCGGGCAGCAGCCAACGGGCTCTCAAAGAGCTCCGGCCGGTGACGGCCCGCCTGTGAGCCCTGCCCGGCCGGCCCCACGCACGGCTCCCCTCAGGGGAAGGCGGAAGCGCGGGAGCCCAACGCGCCCGCAGCAACGGCCGCCGGGCACGCGCCGGGATGCCCCACGCGCCGGCAGCGCCCCGCCAGCCGGGCCTTCAGCGCGCACGCGCCGCCCCGCTCAACCGAACCCCGCGCGCCTTCCCCCCCCCCCCCCCCCGCCCGTCTCGGCCAATCCGCAGCCACGCCGCCGCCTCCCCGCCCGTCACGCATTCTCACGTCGCTACGTCAGCGGCCGGCCCCTGGAGACTTCTGACTGGCCGGCAGGCACTGCCTTCCCGGCCGCTCATTGGCCGGGGCGCTACGGCGCATGCGCGAGAGGGGGCCAGAGCCGGGAGGCTCCGCCCCTTTCCCCGCAGCCCCGCCCCGCGGCGGCCCGCCCCCCCCCCGCCCCTCCGTTTCGGGCCGTGTCAAGCGGCGGCCACCAGCGTGGAGCGCGGCAGCCTCCTCCCGCCGCGCGTCGGGCGGGCTCGCGCGGGCCCGGCCAGCCGCAGCCGTTAGGCGGCCGCGCTCGCTCCCCCCCTCGGCGGAGCGGCGGCAGGCAGCGGGAGCGGCCGCGGGAGGGGCCGCGCCGCCGCCGCCGCGCGGGGCTTCACCTGTTGGCCCGGGCCGCCGCTGCCCTCGCCTTTCCTTCCCCCCCCCCCACCCCGCCCCGCCGTTGGGAGCGGCCGCCGCCGCCGGCCGGAGCCGCCGCCGCCATGGCGGAGACCGAGGAGAGGAGCCTCGACGACTTTTTCGCCAAGCGGGACAAGAAGAAGCGGAAGGAGAAGAGCAACCGAGGGGCCGCCGCCGCCGCCTCCAGCGCCTCCAACGCCGCCTCTAACGCCGCGGGGGCGGCCGCGGCGGCCGGGGGCACCCGCCCGGCTGACGGCAGCAGCTCCGGGGCCGCCGCCTCCAACGCTGGCTCCGCCAAGACGGCGACCAAGGTGCGGCCGGGGGCGGGGGGGTGGTGGGGTGTGGGGAGCGGGGCCGCTCCGTCGGGGCGGCGGTGGGGGAAGGGTCAGGGCTTCCTCCGCCGGCCCGGGCGGCGCCTTCCTGCCGGCAGGGGGAGCCGCCGCCGCCGGCCCGGGGGAGCGGCGCCGCCCGGCCATGCGGGCGCCCTTGGCGGAGCGGGGCCTGGCGGGGCTCCCGGGCCGGGCCGGCCCCGCAGCGGGGCGGCAGCGGGCTGGAGCCCCCGGGCAGGCGCTGCTGCTGCTGCAGGGAGGGAAGCCCGGCGGGCTCCGGCCCGGGCAGACTCCCGGCCTCGAAACGCGGGGAGGGGCGGAAGCGGGGCCGGTTCCCGGTCTGCGGCCTCGGTTCTGCTCAGCCCGCCCCGGTTTCTGGGCCTTGGCACAGCGTAGCGGCCGGAACTGGGGATTTGTATCAGGTGCCAGCCGGAGGCCACCCGGCTCTGTGGCGTGTGGCCTGTGGGCCTTGGCGATAAGATCCCCCCTGGCTCTGCAGACAAACTACAGCGAGTGCTTTGCCTTTCTGCCAGGAAGGGTGTTACTGATGAGAACGCAAGAGCAGCTTAAGTGCTCGTAGTTGAGTTGGTACCTTACAGCTGGCCAGGCTGTATATTTTACAATGCATTTTAAGAAATGCTCTGCTTTTTCCTAATGTTTAACTTGGGAGCTTGACACCTGCAGTAGCTTTCTAAGTAGACCAAGGTCAGTGGTAATCTTTCAGCTGCTCGTCTGCTCATTTGCTTGTAAAATAACACCTGGTTTTGGCTGAAGCTTGTACTTGGATTAGAAATAAAGATCATTAAACGTGAAAGGTACATTAGTTTGGAAACTGTGATGTTTCCATTGAGATGGGGATATAAGAAATCTACAAGATTTTAGAGCTGTAGACTCAACGCTCTTCCAGAAGAGTGAATCTTCAGCAGACGGCGCAGTAACATGCAGTTGCTGTCTACTTCTGCTGTTACTTTAAAGCGGGTCAAAGTTTTCCTGCTGGAGGTCGATAATGTAGAAGATCCTAGGACAGGGCTCTTAAAAGAAGCTGTATTCCCAGCTGTTCAGCAGAAAGGGCGCTATACCATTGGCAGGCCTTGCTTGCAAGGTCTTCATATTTAAAGTAATATAACTGCGTTTCGTGTAGAGTGTAGGAGTTATGTAAACTACTAATTAGGCTGTGTGTGTATTAAAGCTGTGACTAGAAACATGGGAGAACTGCTTATCTGTTCTGGTCCATTTTTGGCCTACCTTAATAACCCCAGAATCTGCTGATTACACAGCAGGACAAAATTGGCTCCACTTAGGTGGGTCCCTCTTTCCCCAAACATGTAATCACGCTCCTGTTTTAAAACCTTAAGGTGGTGCTCTCCAAAGACTAGTATTCTACTGTTTTTGTGTACTAAGATTGCTGTGGTTTTGAAGCTGACCTTTTTACTATTATAAAAACATGATTAAGAAAACAAGAAAGGCTGTAAATGTGGTTGTGAATGTGAAAAAGTCAAATGTACAAATATTAATCTTTGTCATAAATCCACTGTAAGCTATCCTAAATGTTCTTTACTGTTTGGCTCATGAAATAGGTGACGGAAAAGTAAATCTAAAGCTTTTTGTGCATTCAAGCTGTCATAAAAGCTTACTGTTAGTAAAAGGGAGAGGTCTTGCCCTTGTATTTCCCTGGTCTTGACTTCACAGTCATGTTCCCTACTTTGTGTTGTCCCTTGACTTCCCACTGGATTTTTACTGAGATGATGTGGTTTTCTTTCACTTGAATGCCTTTTTTTGCTGTGGCATTTCTTAGCTGTTCTAGTGAGTTAAAGTCAGCTCACCAAGTGCATCCTAGATGATGTATAGTAAGTTAGGGGAGGAAGGAGTGGAATCCTTTCCCCTGTTGGCAGTGGTGCACACAGATGGGTTTCCCATGGAGCTGCACCTTCACCCTTAGTTTTCTTTGTATTATCTTAGTTACATTCTTCTTTTCTACTTTCAGTGTAAAGAAGGTAACGACTTTACATTTTTCTCTTCTTACAGGAAGAGGATGACTGGAAGGAGTTTGAGCAAAAGGAAGAAATTGATTATAGTGGTCTTAGAGTTCAGTCCATGCAAATAAGGTACTGCTTCTTTTTTCTTTTTCTCTTCTGTATCATTATTACGTATGTCTAAAAAGTATGTTCTTTGTTCAGAGCTGCCTCTGTGGAGTCCAATTAAACAGAAGTTTGATATGTTTCTGCTAGTATAGATGTTTGCTGCAGGGTAACTTAGGTTTGACTGTTCTCTGCCGATGTCCTCTTTATTTTCTAAATCTCTGTTGATACTCTAGGTCTGTCTGTTTTGGCTGGGACTCAAATGTTTATTACAAATGCCTAACATTCCTCTCCATAAAGATAGTAAAGTAGGAATTTCTCTGAGAGAGGAGTGCAGGATAGTAATTACCGCTGAATCATTTGACTGTTGTAAGGGTATCTAACTCAATCTGTTCAGCATCTCAGTTTGGGGAGTGAATTCCTGAACCATTGCATTTTTATTTCAAAAAAACGAAAATATAATTGGTAAAACTAGTGTCCCATGACAAGATCCCACAGGACTGCATTTATGAATCTCATCCAAGATTTTTTGTTTGCTTTTTCATTATATTATTCCTGTAGTCTGGTCCAAAGTAGTCTACTTAATTCTGTCCTGGTTAAGAAAAATGTTTCATCAGGTCAGAAAAAGGATTTTTATGACCTCAGTCTTAGACTGAGAATGTCATGTAATCCTCATTGTCCAGGTATTGATGATGTTAGGAATAACACCATCTTAAAATCATCTTACCTGTAACCAGTGCAATAGATGCTTTCTTCACTGTTTGAGCAGGTCTTACATATTCTTTGATTTATTTATTTTTTTAACACACGCACCCCCCCCCCCCCTTCCCTTTCCATTAAATAGTCCTTTTAGGCCATTTGCACGTATTTGGTCCACACGCTCTCCATACCATTGAAGTGTCACAGCGGAGAATGGACAAGTAACAAGTGGGCTGCTGCTTCACTGACTACTAGTACTGTTTGATTGAAAAGCAAGTACTTTGGTTTTCCAGACAAAGGCTGGCATTCTGAATGCTTTTGATGCTGTGGCAGATTTTCAGGCCTGTGGAAGTTTCTGCCACAGGATTTTGTAACCACTCAGTGGATTGAAGGGGAGAGTGGGGAAATAACCTCCAGTGGGGTTTTTCTTCCATTTATAAATTATACAGCTCTGGAGATCCCTTTGCTGAAAATAAGACAGAGTATCTGGTGGGGGTGGGATGTTATGTATACTTACTCTGTTCTAGCTAGTCTGTAGGCATCTGCTTTTGACTGTAGTTTAAAATAGGACAGTGATGTGTTTAGGTCTGTGGTCCAGCTTACTATGATCGTTACTCTATTTGGATGAATAGTGAAAGGCCATTTAATTTTCAGAAATGACAGGTATTTTTAACTGTTCTCTGGTTATTACTTATACAGAAAGCTTATCCAATTGTGATTAGTAGGATTTGGTGTATTATAAACTACTTCAGTGTTCACGCTTTGCTGCTGCTGTTCAGATCAATGTCTTGAGATTTTAACAGCCTCAGCCTCCACGTATGTCCCATTATACCACACAGCTTTCTGTAGTAGCTTTGTCTAGCAAATTATTTTGAGTCTCTGACTATATCTATGCAAAATAAAATAGTCCAAATAAAATACAATCCTTGGACAGGATTTTTTAAAAAATGATGAGTTTTTCTCCCTATTTTTTTGATTGCCTGCTTTAAAAAAAAAAAAATCTGAGTTGGTTTGTAGATTAGATTTGTATGGGTAATATAAAAGTGTTTCTCAGGTGGTTGTGGTTATAGGGAAGGGTTGCTCAGGACTTGCTTTCTGTCACTATTTTTCCACAATTTCTTCTTTTTGGGTAAAGCATTTTATGGAAGCTGGACTTGTAGCCCTTCCCTGCTCTATCTTCTCATCACTTCCAAATGCATGACTGTCTTAGTAAGAAAAAAGTCTTTAAGCTCAAAATAAGAAATCAATTTATTTGATCACTTAGTACAGTTTTGTCTTTTTTTTAAGAACATTTTTCCTTCTCAGTTGCCAAGTCATGTAGCAGTGTACCAAAAATCGTTCAGATGGAAGTACTAATACAGTGGTTACGGGACTAATGTTAGTCTGGTTAAATCTAGTATCTTCAGTATGGTAGCCATGAAGTCTTGTTAATGGCGATTGTGTAATCTCTGGCAAGTCTTAAACCTCTGTTTGTAAAATGCTACTTATTGTTTCTCTTTTATAGCGAAAAAGATGATGATGAAAGTGAAAAAAGAGAAGAACCTGGTGACAACTGGGAGGAGACTGGTGGTGGTGTAGACAGATCATCTGGTCCTTGGAACAAGTCGGCTCCTGCACCAGCACCTGTCGTTGAACCAATTGGTAAATTTAACTCCAGAGTTGTTGTTTTTTCCAATCGGGAGCGTATCAGGTTGAATTAAGCTGCTCAGAGGGTAGAGCTTAAGGAGCAGTTCCTATTCAGGCACCTTCTAACATACTAATGGCTCGTTTGACATACTAGCACATGAGGAATTTTTCCTGTGAAGGGATCTGAGGAGCTGAACTGATAGTACTGTCAGGTACTCTAAAGCGACACGAATGGAGGGGTTTTTATTTCTGACTTCTAAAGTGGGTTGAGGGAAGCATTCCATCTTTGAAAGAGGTCCCTCTATTTTGCAATCTGCAAAATATCTCTTGGAAGCATTTCTGTTGACCTAAAAATATTGCTTTGACAATTAAGTGGATGTTCAGCCAATATCTGATGTCTAATTCGGCAGTTCTTGAGTAGGGTTCCATGGTTAGTAGTATGCTTTTCAAATCAGTTCTAGAGTACAGTGAACATGACATTGCAAAATTGATTCTTTAACTGGGATAGGACTTTAGTTTTGATTAAATACAATTTATTAGCATCAGTGGAGATAAACTACTTAGCCATGATCTGAGTTCAGACTATTGTCTTCCATTGAGAAATTCATTGAAAAATGGCCTGCGGTGTTTTTTCTTGTTTGTACAGGCAAGGAGGTGAAGTTAATTAATCAGTGTTATTTCATTGTAGATTGTTACCTTAAATACGAACTATTTGGATATTCTCTTCTGCATCCAGAGAGGTGCTTTAAATAAGATTTGGCAAATATATAAGTATGTGTTTAAATCTCTAGTTTTAAATGTAAGCTGCTAATAAATTGTAAATAAGAAACATGAAGTCCTCATCAGCGGTTTTGATTCCGTGAACTTTGTGAGGCAATACACTGGAGCCATATTTTAATTTTACTACTAAGTATAGGTTAAATTAGGTGACACCTGATTTCCTGCTTTGCCTAAACTATTTGCTTCCAGAGCTTTAAAAGGTGCAAAACCATACTCGTAAGATTTTTTTTTTTTAATTTGTGTTTCCTTAAATGCAAACTCATGAATGCAAACTTACTCTCTTGTCTAAATCTTGTTCTTATAACTAGTTACAGAAACCCCAGAACCAGTTCAGACTGGTGGTGTATACAGGCCGCCCGGTGCCAGAGAGGGCGGCAGGCCACGGAGAGCACAGCAAGGACCACCAGAAATCTATAGTGATACGCAGTTTCCATCACTGCAGTCCACCGCCAAGCTTGTAGACAGTCGAAAGTAAGTACATTCTGTTAATTCCCTAAGAGATGTGTTTTAACTGCCTTCTCTAAGTTCTTATTTTGTTTTAGGGCTTAAGCCTGAATCTTTCCACAGAGGAAAGAAATAACTAAGAAATTATTCCATTTGGGAAAGAGATATGGGAAAGGTCTTAACTGTATTTTCCAACTCTAGGAAGGGCTTCCCATGAAATAACTTTCATAGGACATAGCCCAGTGAGATAGCCAAACAAGACTGCCAGTTACCTTATCTTTGACTTGCTGAAGGATTTCTCTGAAGCAGAATATTTCTGCTCTTGACAGCATCTGGTTCCCTGAGATACCAGCCATGGTGAGGCTCTGTGTTATTACTGTCAGTAGATGTGAATAGGGTGTCTTGAGCACACTGCCTTCTCATCAGAGATGTGAAGGTAACTTAAATGGAGGAATGGGGTTTAATACGAATACAAATCGATCAACTTGCTGTCTGAGCTGTGGTTTACAATGATGAGCCCCCCCAATTTTGCTCAAATGTTTTATATTTTGTGGTGCTGAAGACTTGAGTCTCACCCTGCTTTTGAGTCCTGATCTTTCCATAACCTCATTCCCTACAGAAGAGATAGCTAGGCCAATACCTAATTCACTTGGGGGTTTGGGTTTTTTTGTTTTTTTTTGTTTTGTTTTTTTTCCCCTGCTTGCTGTGTTATTGACTAATACAGCCTAGCAAAAGCTTTGTTTCTTCTGGGGTTTTTTGGTGTGGCTTTGTCTGCTTGGCAAATGATATGCTGTCATTGATGCTTTAGGGTTTGAATGGTACAAATTGAGCTAAGATGAAATTCTGAGTGAGTGTTCTAGAAATGGACTTCTGCTTTCTAAAACCTATTTTTCATAAATGCAGTTAAACTTACTTTTGAGAATGTTAATAATGAAATTTAGAATGTAGTCTGAATTGTACTGGGTGGTGAGCTTGATCCTGGAGATAAGGTTTTATAAGATTTGCTTGGGAATGTTTGGCTGTTCTGTTAAAACTCTAGACCTTAGTGTTCTGTGTTCATGTTTTTGTTGGGATGGGGTGGAAATCGACTAGAAATTCACTATTCACAAGCTAGTGATAAGATATTTACTGATTACATTTATTTTCCCTTAGGGATAAAGAAATGGAGAAGAGCTTTGAAGTAGTAAAACACAAAACTAGAGGTAGGGATGAGGTCTCAAAAAACCAGGCACTTAAACTTCAGCTAGACAACCAGTATGCTGTGCTTGGGGATCAGTAGAGCTGCATACACATTACAATTAAGGAATGCTTTTTTTGGTAACCCTTCTACTAAGGTAACTAAACTACAGCTAACGGCTATGATGAACATGCCACCTTATTTCTGCTGGATCTACTGCAGCAAGTGCAGACTACTTTGACGTAAGTGATTGGTTCTCCTGCACTATGGAAGCAAAATATGTTACAACTTCTCCATTGGATATGGGGCAAATTAATGTAAATGATTGAACAAGAGTCATCAGTGTTCTTTAATTGCTCAGAAAGATACCTACAGCCAGTGGTCATTTCAAAATCTTTTTATGTTCAGATACTGAGCCTTCGTAAAGGTTGACTACCTCAGACTTGCTGCACTCATTGTGGACACCATGTGGATCACAACTTCTGGAAGAGAAGGTTACAGCTGTTTTAGTGGCCATCTGAAACTTGAAACCAGCTCTACTGGATTCCTGTCAGAAATCCTGCAGAAGTCAGCCATTTGGTTCCAATTTGCTATAACAAAGATTTAAGTGACCTTAATGACAAACCTATTCTGTTCCCCTTCTGAGGAATCCTGTCATGTGTAGCCATAGCCTTCTAGAGACTTCTGGAGTGTACCATACCACTCATACTATCCAAGTATAATAGAGCTGTAGTTGGTTTACCTTTTTAGATAGCTGTACTGAAGTAACTGCAAAACAAATTAAAACTCATTGAGTATCAGATTTGAGGAATGATGAGTTTGAATGGTCTGTTTGCATTAGCCATTGTCACAGTTGTCTGTTTAAGCATTTTTTTTTTTTCTCTTCTCCACAAAAAAAATGCCTGCCTTGTTTCTAGTATCAAATTGCAGTATATTTAAATAATGATGAGCTGTTGTAGTGAAATAGGATTTATTTTGGTTTTCATCATGAGGTTTGTCTGTCTCACCCTAAAGCACTAAGACTTAAGAGTTTTGATTTGACACAGAGGTATCCAGACTCCAACTACAGTCTTCAGAATTTGTCTTTTAAAAATGAGATAACGTGGCAGTAGCGATACTAGATAAAAATTTCTCCTCTATTAAAAATAGTTATTTGTTTGTTGAAGGGTAATGGTTACTTGATAACCAAAATAACTTAGTATGCAGAGGGATAACTAAAGCTGGTAAGCCTTATTTGTTTGGCTACTTCTGTGAAGCGTGCAGGCTTTTTGAGGCAGAAATCCTCTAAGTAAAACTCATTAATGGTGTTTATTCAAAGTCAGGAAGTTTAGTAATAATGGAAGGCAGTGACTTCTTTAAGTTGTTGTCATCTCTGACTTAATTTAGTGGACGTAGGCAAAATGGCACTGACCTGCTAAGAATATAGGACATTGCCCGTAACTCTGATTTGATGAACGAAACCTGTCAAGTACCAAAAGCATCCTGCTGTAACTGTTTTTCTCTTCTCTGAATTCTTACACCAGAAGCAAAATGAAGTACAATAGTGGTGTGCTCCAGTGTTGAGGTTTCTCAGAGTAAATGCCAAAACATAGACCCAACATCTATAAGAGTTGCCAATGGCAAGAAAAACAAGGGAACAAAACAAAACTTGCTTACATGTGTGGGAGTACTGTGTATGTGCAGAAGGTGAGGATAGTGCAGGAATCGCCTAGTTGGGTTCCCTTTGACTAACTGTCGACTCGCTTGAAATCTCCTTCTCTGAGGCCAATGGGAATTTTGCTGTTGACTTCAGTGGGGCTGGGGTTTCACCTGGTTCCTTTGTGCACAGACTAAAACTGGCCTTGCCCTTGCAGAGTTAACCGTCTCTAAAACTTCTGCTAGAAGCTGCTATTAAAGAGAGGGCTCAAGAGACTATTCTTTAAAGTTGGAGACTTCATTTGGAAACAAAACCCCACTGAAAGCCTGATCCCAATCCCTTGGACTCTGAGCCATGTATCTTCCTTGAAAATACATTGTTGCCAGCAAAACTGTTGATTTGTCACTAAAGATTTTTCTGTGGTATTCACGGTAAATGGACATGTCACTTGATGTGGTAGAAATGTGAAATCTTAAAAACACTTTTCCTCATGCTCTGAAGTGATTGAGATCACCAATGCACATGAATCAAGTTTTAGTCTGCTGTATGAAGGGTAGATGAGACTGTCCATCGTACCGTCTTTATTTGAGGTTTTGGAAATGAATTCTGGCAGTTCAAGAAAACCTGTAACAGTTTCAAATTAAATAAAATGGAAATATACATGGATTCTGGAGTCTAATGAATCTTTACCTTTAGTTCTAGCTTACAGCTGTACAACAGGTGAGGAAACACAGAGCATTTGGATCTCTTAAGGGACAGGCCATGGAGTGGGTAGTCAGCCTTATGGTCAGGTGGGCTATGCTTAAGAGCTTATAGCAGTGCATATTAATATGACTTTTATTTATACATAGAAGTTTAGTTTGCTTAGCTGTCAGAGTGTCTTCTTACTCCCACCATATAGGACTGATTTGAGATTGTGAACTGGGTATGAATGAAGCTTTGATTTGCTTTTCACTTGAAAGTAGCTCTGCTAAATTAAAAGAATGAAAAAAACCCAAACAAACCAAACCTCTGGATGGTTGCTGTCACCGTAATCCATCAGCTACTGATAACTAGAGGTGTTATTTTGGGGGCTTTTCTTAAGCATATCATTCCAGGTTCTTTCTGGAGGCATAACGGAAAAAAATCAGAAATGCAGCAGATTTCCATAGTACAGAATGTTAAACTATTTTAAAGTGTTTCTCGTGTTAAATATCGCTGCCAGCAACTATCAAAATGCCAGTTGTCAGTATCTTCCTTGTAACAATTAATTGTTCTGCATGCCTGAAATTTTGAAAGTCAGTCCTCTGTGGAAGCTCAGTATGCCTGTGAGACTCTGAAATCCAACTTTATCTGGTTTGTTGTTGCATTCATTCGAGGCATGCTAAGAATGTCTATTTCATTCCTTGAAAATGCTTGTTGAAGGCTCATTCCGTAAATGAAGGATTGTCAGTTGTAGAAATGAGATTCTTGATACCAGTCAGTAAAATGCAGTTGTGTGCTGCTTCAGGAACTTCCTAACCTGTAATATGCTTTTATGGTGGGTTAGTTATTAATTTCCAATTTAAAGGTTCCATTTTACTTTCTCTGGCTTAAAAGAAAAGCACAGCCATAGAGTTACCGACTTGCTAGTAGAACATTTAAATGTCCAGTACTTACTGGGAAAGGAACAATTTGGATTTGTGGTTCTTGGTGATAAAGTCTGTATTTAAGGAATGTTAAAATGCCAGAAACTAGATAATTTTAATAAAGTTGAACTTCCCAAATGCCCACTGTAGGAATCTGGCATCTGTATTTACTTCAGCTGATGATAAATGTAGGAGAGGATTAGTTTTGCCTCCCCCACCCCCTCACCCTGGTTTAGCTGTGCCATGTTTAACCTTATTCACAAATGAAGAGGAATTGACAACTCCAAGTGACTGTCTCCTGCTGCTTCAGTTTTGTCTTTGTAGCTAGCTTTACCAGTCATGTCCAAAGTAACTCTCTTATAAATAGATGAATTGTTAATGGTACAAATTGTGCTAGAGACCTGACACCATAGGGACCAGGGTTTTTGGTACTGGACTGCATTGCATCTGTTGGCTCTTGGAAACTCTTTCACCACAACATAGCCGAGACACCTGTGCTGTTTAGGTCAAGTAAACACAATATAAATTTGATAGGGCTGCACATCTTGGAGTTTGCTTATCTGAGCTTTTGCAATAGTTGTACCTTTTTGTCTTTCTGATTTCAGCCTTGTTGAGCAATTTTAAACTTGCTTGTGGTTTTCTGTCAAATACCATAACTAAAATGGAGCAGATGATTCTTTTTTTAGACTAATAGGGCTTCACGTGCTTGAAAGGTGCTTATTTACAAGGTAGTCATATTATTCTTTCCAATATCAACGTGGGTAGAGAAATGAATACCTCATATCTTACATGACCAATTTGTATCAGAGGCCCAAGGAACTAAATTTTGCCAACAAATACGAGTACTTAAAAATCTTTATGAATAGCCACAATCCAGGTTTCATTGCCTGACTGTAACTTAGTTCCCAAATTGTCCCTCTCTGTTTTCAGCTTTTAATTTCACAAATTGGTTTTATTGGTAAATAGGGGCTTTATTTGGCAATATAAGAAAATAATAACATCTGTATTTAAATTTCAGATATATAAATTACATAGGTACAAAGGGGGAAGAAATCTGACATATATTTGCCAATAAATTCTTCAGAAAAAGTTAAAAAGTCAGCTTGTCTGTATCGAGGTTAATATGAGAACCTGCAAGCTCTAACAGATGGAAGAAGAAATGACAGCAGAAAACAGAACTGAGGAGTCTAATACTGATTTGGATAAGTCGTAACTATCATGTATCTAGAGTTTGGCTCCTGAAGCACCAAGTGTAGTTCCACCATGTTCTGTTTGAAATGAAATAGAACAGGAAGGAAGATTTTATTTTTTTTAAAATTAGGGAGAGTGGAAATTATGCAAATAAAACACAGGAGGTACAAGAAGAGAGGGATTAGGAAGGCCGTTTTCTAAATGATAGTATTAAATGTGTAGCCTGAGGTAGGGAGTGGAGTGTAAGTGGTTGGATAGGAGAAGTGCTGTGTGGGTAAGCACTGCTTTCACAAGTGACAGATCCATCTGACTTTAAATCAGTAAAAGTGTTTGAAGTTCAGTACTTCGGGAAGGCATCCCATTTTATTTTTTGCCTTTAAAGAAAAGAATCAGGAAAGCCTGTCCAGAGAGAAAGTAAAATTTTGCATTGGTACAAAGCTGTCGAACCAGTTGCCTAAAGACAGAACCGAGAAAGAAGGACAAATTCCAAGAGTGTTCAGCAATCTTGTTAGGAAATAACTTGTTTCATACTTAAGAAAACTCTTTTTTGCTTCTGCATGATAAAAAGCTGAGACACTGATTCAAATTGCTATGAAGACAGTTCCTTTTTTTTGAAGCATCTTCTAATGGTATGTATATCATGGTTTTACATTCAGTTGCTTAGAATATATGTTGGTATAGCAAAGTTAATGAAGTTCAAGGGGCTGCTTAGCCAGAATACAAATATTAAAAATATATCACAGTATTAATGAATCACCAGAAAAAGTAGCGCACCTGGAATACTGGAATGGAAAGTATCATCTAAAACAACTGCACGCACTGACAAGAAGCAAGCCCATTTTGTAGCAAGAGCATAGGACCAAGAGAGTGGGATTTGGCCTTGGTTTTCCACTGAGCTGCTGTGTTAACTTCAAGTTGTTTAGCTTCACTTTGCCTCAGTTTCCACAGCTGTACCAAAAAAAACCCAACAACCTACCTCACAGGGGTGTTGTGAGGCCAAAGCTGTTTGTCAAGGGCTGGGGCTGATGAAAGGTACTGCAGAGGACTAAAAATCTTTATTAAAATATATTAGCTTTCATTACAGTATTTTAATACTACCTTGGGAAAGGCTTATTTCTACAGAATGTAATATACGTTCTACTTAAGTATTATGTAATTAGATTTATTTTAGTATGTATGGGTAAGGAAAAAGTTCAGGCTGAGCACTCTAACTGGTATTTCCTCTCTTTAATTATCTGTACAACCCAAATGGTATATTAATATGAGGCTTTTTGTTTTTATGTGGAATACATTAAGATCAATATTGCTATATTTTGTAAACCCCATGACTGAAATAAAATCCTGCTCACAGTTGATGATAGCCATCTCTTATAATGTGGCTGTTTTAAAGTTTGTTCGAATTACGTGAACTAGAAATGTTCACTCTGGAAAGTATACATTTGTGTCAGGATACCAAGTGGTATTTTGTAGTAGGAGTGTAGTTTTCTTCCCCTCTCCACACATTTGTCCTACTCTTTATCCTTTCCCATATTTAAGTTGAAGTAGCATGCAGGTGCAATGGAAATATGGGAGAGAGAGTAATCTTAACTTGCAGAGCTTTTAAAATCTGGTATTAAGGCAGGCTGTGGAGGAAAAAGGTGAAGGGAATAAAACAAAGGGAAATAGTTGCCCATGGAGAGGTTTCTGTGAAACAGGTAACAGAAAGAAGTGATCAGAAGACAGAGCTGAGAGGGGTAAGCAGAGGGATAGGTAGGAGAGGAAGGAATACAGACACAGAAGAGGCGATTACCCTATTTACTGTTATCTCCTGTTTTATCAGTTAACTGCAGCTGAAGGGACATGAAGAAATAATTTTTATGAATATGCCCTTGTCTGCTCTTGCTGGTGATTTCAAGGTTCATTGCTCAGCTTTTACAGTGGGCCTCCAAATAGAAGCAGAGAGCATGACGGTGGCATGCATGCAGAGAAATCAGACCTCTGCTGGGTACTGGACAGAGATGAGGCTCAGCAGCTGTCTTCTCTTACTGATGTTTTTATCATTGCAGCACCTCTGAGACAGTTGCTAATGTGCATCAGCTGTGACAATTCTCTGTCAGAAATGATTACCGCTAAATTTCAACAAACTCTTGCAGTTGCTTCAGAGGAAATGTTTAACTAGCTGAATAATAAGAATTAAAGAATAACACAGGGGGCTTTTTGGAATATTTATGGTGATGATGGTGATGAGTGATATTGAGGTCAACAGATTGGTAGGTGGCTTAAAATGACTTTGAGGTATATATCCTGTTATATGGTGGGGAGGAGAATTGCTTTTAAGATGTACATCATCTTTTCTTTTCCCCTCTTAACAAATGAACTACCTTGCTCTTACTGTCTTTCCAGCTACGAAGAGCTGCTTCTACCATTCTCTTATCACTTTCCTCCCTGTATTTTTCTAATATGTCACTTTTTTTAAGCTGCTGATGCAAGAGCACATAACTCATTGAGGACTTCTAAGAGAAATACATGCTGTAATATTTTTCTATATTGTTCTGTCTTTAATACAGCCTAACATCTTATTCGCTTTCTTGACTGCAACTACATATTGAGCAGATGTCTTCATCAAGCTGTCCATGGTGATGCCTAGATCGTCCCCTTGAAAGATCACAACTAATTCAGAATCCACCAGAGCATGTATGAGTGGTTTAAAACCTTTCCAGTATTCATTGCCTCGGGTTTATTTTCTGTTGACGTTCACTTGCCACTGAATTGCCAAGTTTACAGAGTTAGTTAGCTTACCCTGGCAATCACCATCTTCCCCAGTGCTGACAAACCTAATAACTTTCTATGGGCATTGGCTTTTGCCATCCAATACACTGAAGTTTTCAGTTTCATGTATACAATTCACTCTTCTTACCAGTGGTTAGCATGGCATGCTCTTACTAACTTTTACTCAATCTGACCTTTTCTGTTTCTGCTTCTGGTCTCCTATCTTCTGTATTGAATTTTCTTTCTAGCTCAGTTATAGAATTGAAGTCATTGACTTATAACTGTCTGCTTTATTTCAAATAATTTGCCTACAGAAAACTGTTAGTTAAAATGTTGTCATAAACTTCCTTTTTTTAATTAAATCAATTATTCTGTATCTCTTCCAGAGTATGTATAACCATAAAAAAATGATTCAAACCATAAAAACAGGCTGATACAAGAGAAGAAATGCATTGAGAAATGGGTAAAACATGTGAATCTGATCTCCCAGAGCTTAACTTCATTGGTTTCAGTGGAGTGATTTCTGCCACTTGAGACCAGTTTCATTAAAACTCGATTTGAGATCTTCTCGCTTGAAGTCTAGATACGACAGCCAGAAATCAAGCGCAACTCAACAAGCCCCATAGCAAACTTGTTTTAAATTTCTGGGTTACTCTGCTCTTTGTTGGTGGCAGAGATGAAGCAGATATATTACTTGGTCTCTGACCAGCAACCAAACGGGCTCAGCCATGCTTAGTCTCACGTACCTGTTGTAGTATCTAACTGGACATTGAAATTGGATTACAATATCTGAGATGAAGACGAGTGCAGCAACACTGGGGGGCAGGCTTAGTCTTTGTGGTTTGTTTCATCTCTTCCCATTCTCATCTTGTACTTTAAAGATTGTACATCTGTCAATAAGGTTCAGTCTCTAAGTGCTGACTGCATTTACCAGTATTGCTACGTTTATAAATACAAAGGAGGTGTCATAAGGGAAGATTCAAGCCTGTTAGGATGTATAGCCTACCACTTAAGAGCTGCATTGTCTCAGTATCAGAATACTGTATCGTATAGAATAGCTGCTTTCCAGTACTAAGAATACGTGGTTGAGAAGAATGTACCTTGGATTTTGTATACAAATAAATTGTATCTTTAGGTGTTCCGTTACAGCTGTTACTAGCATTCTGTCACAAACAATTGTGGCTACTGGGGTTTATAAAGTTTGCAAATTGAAGCTGAGGGATTTTTGTTAATTTTGAGGGGGCAGGGGGGAACGGAGCAGATGCAGCAATATCCGATAGTTGTGAGAATGTAGTACTTTATACCCTCTCCCACACATCTGAAAGACTCATCTCTGGTGCTACACTCGCCAAAGCCCTGTCTTGCCACTGTAAATCCTTACTGTGTTATTTACTAACCACCCAGTAACCTTCAGGACTGACTAGTTCTCTGACTGTGCACTGTTGTCTTTAATCTGGGAACTAGGTAAAAGGCAAACTGGCATGACAGTCTTCTCTAGATAATTGGCTCTGCTAATTATTTCTGCAATGCAAAGCCCAACAAAAATCTCAATCTTCACCCTAGAGTATTCCCTTCTTCTTTTGTTCATCTACATTATTACCATGCCAAGGATTTCTAGTCAGGTGCCTGAATTATTCACCACTTACTTAGAAAGCAGCTCTATAAGCAAGAACTCCTGAGTGTTGATCATGCTGTACTTCTTCAGTCAGAGCTCTAGCTTCATAAACACGGCTCCATCTGTTGCACATTTACTTGCTAAGCAATTTTGATCTCCTTGAAGAATTTAAACTTAAGACCCTCAAAGGCTATACGGGAGCCTAATTCCCACAGAATACAGCAAAATAAAGGCAGTAGCACTGGTCACAGCACAACACAGGTCAGCTATGAAAGGGAGTAGGGTTGCATGACTGGTAACATGCTAGCTCAAGCAAAACTGTCTTATCTGGACAGCAGGGTCTAGCCTAAAGCATTCTTATTTTTTTAATGAAGAGATGATTGAGTGAAGCATAGTAAGAGGACATGTCTGTAAGTGAAAAAATATGAAACTGAATTTGCTTTCAACAATGTACCAGAACGTCTCACCTTAACCTGAAGAAATGAAGATAAAGGCCATTTGAGTGCTTATTGTAGTGCAAAAGAATGAATGATACTATCTGGCTGGGAAAATGGCTGGCTGGGAGCCCACTGAGCACAGCAGAAACCGTTTCAGCAAAGTAAAGTACAATTGATCTTCTGAGAACCCCTCTGTGGCCCCCACAGTTAACACAGGAACCTAATGGTGCCGGTATATTTATATAATTATATGTTTATAGTCATAATTTAAGTTCAAAACCTGAACTATATATATATATTTTTTCTCAGTAGATTTTTTTTTTACCCCGGTTTACCTATCATGGCTTCTGCATATGACAACTACTAACTGTGCAGTGCACATACCTGTTGTTGTCCTTTTGTCCCATGTTAAGAGTAATGGTATCAAACTCTGTAAAGCACTTTTGTGATGTTTCCTGTGAAGAAAGCTGAAGAAAATAAATTTATCTTAACAGCACCAACTGAATTCATACCTTGGAGTTTGTCTCACTTTTGTTGTGTTCACCTCTCTCGTCAGTGCCCCTGAGCAACGACGGCAGTCAGCGTGCCAGGCCTCAGGGTGCTGTTCTAGGCTCAGTGCAGAAGAGGGGCTGGCTCTGGTTCTAACAGCTGCTTTCTGCCTCTGTTCCCGCCCCTGCCCCCCCCCCCCCCCCCGTGCTCCCTCGCTGTCCTCCTTCCCTCACCGTAGCTGCTCAGTGCCTGCCTTCCCCCGGCTTACAGCCGATGCCCGCCTGGGCGGTGCACGCTGTGGCCTGTTTGTGGCATACACGTGTGCGCAAGCCCAGCAGGTGGCTGGAGAACAGGTTACTGGTTCCACTGGGGGTGGGTATGTGTCTGATGGTAGCTGCTCTCCTTCTGCCCTGCCCCCAGGATTTGCAGCAGCTGCAGGAACTGTATGTCTCCAAGACTTCTTTAAAGCTTAGCTAAGTGGGTCAGGGAGTGGTTTCTTAGCTGTCAAGTGAGAATAGCAGCGTTACCCTTCCACAGCAGCTTCCTCCGAGGACTGGGAAGAAGGAGGAAAAAAATATAATACAGCCATAGGACCCTTACGTCTCACCTACTAATACCCACACCTATTTAAAATGCCTGCAATGCAAAGCAGCATTTTGAAGGTAGAACAGAGAATTGCCAGTGAAATACAAAGTTAATTCAAAATGTGATTAAAGGCCTTAACAGCAGTAGTATTTTCAGTGTGTGGACTTGGAGCAAGTTGGAGATGTTTGACATCCACAAATAGCAAAAAGTTAAGATCAAGAAAAGCAAAGCAGGTGATAAGACTGTAGTCGCTGCAACTCAACATAGCGCTCTTGCCACAGCCTGAGCCCCCACTGATGGGGGCACAGATTTCATTTTATTTTAAAAAGAATCAAATCCCTCACCTTCATTAGCATCTTTCAGTCCTTCCTGACAATTCCTTCAGGTCATCCCAACAGCGTGTTGCAGAGCTCACTGACAGAGCACTAAAGGAGGAAGCAGAAGCACAAAGTAGAGCCTTGCACATAAAGGCAAGCTGCCTTCCTATTCTTTCTCACCTGGAGCGTCCCCCAGCTCAGGTCCCTGGTCCCTTCCTCCCAGCAGCAAGGGGTTGGTTCTCCCCAGCCTAGAGCAAGATTCTCCAGACTGCATAGGGCTTAGCTGCTTGCGGCTCCTCCTTTCTTCTATCTGCAACTGGTGCTGATGCAAAGACTTTCTATAAAACAGAGTATTCAGCAGCTAGGAAATGGAAGTAGAATATATGCCCCCCCCCTTCAAAACAATGAAGAGGTAAATTAAATAGACTCTAAAGATGTTACATATATTTCCCCAGGCAGCTCCACTGGTCCTGTGCAACTGGATGTTGCACTTTTCTGTTCAAACAGGCTACAGCAATTCTAGCTGCTTAAATACAGCTCTTCAGATTTCATAGGCACAAACACTTTTACCCAGACTAACACAGTGCAACTCACATACTGGAAGTTCAGTAAATAGGGAGCCAGACCCCATAGTTACTAAAAGGTCAAACAGTTTGTCAAATACTGTGGTTGTCTGACTGAGAACATTTCCAGCTGCTGGAAACTAATGTCTTTTTGTTCTGCCTCTGGTTCCTGTCGCAGGCTCAAAGAGGGAGCACAGTCAGACAAATTTCACCTCTTGTCAAACAGTTGGTTCTATGGTTGCTGAAGAGATTCATGAGCACTCAGAATGGCAGTACCTCAACAGCGCCTCTGTTTTATAGAAATAATTTATTACACCCTCTATTAGTACAAAAATTTACAAGCCAGTTCTTTTTGTCCCGTTTCCCTTTTCCCCTCCAATAGAAAATACCAAAAGAGGAAAAGTTCATGTAAAACCTAAGTCCATTACTGTGTGGGAAATGCAACAGAATTCTTATCAACTGGTATCTTCCCCACAACACACAGATAAAAGACGGGATAAGCATCTCACAAAGTATTTTTTAACGATATATATTATACAATGGTGTCCCTCAACAAAATCATTAGTGGGACAGTTAGGACATTTTGGAGACAATATATTTTTTGGATGAGTTCTTGCCACATATTTAGATGCTCCTGGTAACCAATGCAATCTTTCCTATGAGTATTTCTGTTAAGTTATTTTAATCTCAGGACAAATTGGAAGTGAAACTCAGAGCTTATATTTTTTTCATTCTCACCACAAAAATTAAAAATATGAATTAAAAAAATGTGCAAATCAAAAACATGGAATTTGCTCAGTGTATTCTGGATCGCTTGACTCTGCTCATTTCTCCCAGTGCTTTTCTTTTCTGGGATATTCCAGTTCCAAGTTCTGTGTTATTCTGAAGGTAAGATTCAGCTTCCGGCAAGCAGTAACACTCCATTGGGGGAGGTGGATCCTTCAATAGAGGAAGGGAAAAAAGTGGTTTAGCTCAAGAAGCTTCTGAGAAACAGCTCATTAGTTTTCTAAAATTGAAAATAACAAAACGAACGCTGCACACCTACATTTTGAATACGTTTTGCAAGCTCCCTACCCTTCAACAGATCCCACTGCCAGCACTAGAACAATTCATGTTATAGCAATCAAAATCTGAGGCCGTGGATCGAAATACACAGCATAGGCACTTGCGGCCACAGTTCCTGCCAAAGGAGGCAGCAGCCCCTTTCAGAGGCTACAGGTGGCTGGGGTTGTTAGAGGCGAGGGGCCTGCCCCATCCGCCTGTGGGGCAAGAGCACCCCGAGAGAGCCCTTGGGCCTCCACACCTGGATGAGGTAGTCAGCGATGTATTCCGGTTTCAGGCAGTTCACTCCTTGGGCTGCCGCCTCTGCTACATTAACCCTGGTGTCATCCGGCTTCAGCTTACTGAAGTCAGCAAAGAGATGTGTTGCTTCTTTAAAGAGAGACACAGAATGACCAGAAAACACCTACAGATTAAAACACAACAGACAAAAACAAGTTTATTTTTGTTTCTTCCCCAAAACAAATGCAGTTCATGACCTATAATTTCACTCATGAAATTAACTAGCAAAGCAACGGGAAATAAAACACCATTTACAGCTGCATTCTGTACCATCACACACCTTTTGAGAAGGGTGATCCTTCTCATCAGAGCAGGGCACAGAAATTCTGTCTTCAGTTCCCACCAGCACTACTGACTTGCGTGACCTCAGACAAGCTGCCCTGCCTGACCACATGCAAGATGAAGATGACATAGCTTTTTCCTCCCACCCTTTGACCATGTCTCAGCTATCCTCTGTAAGCACTTTTGTTGGTTAAGACGTTTCACTCACATGGAAAATGCCCAGCACACAGTTTAACAGAAAGGAAAAAAAAAAAAAAAAACACCACACATGTGTCTTTTTAATTATTTTTTAAAAAAACTACATACTTTTGCTCCTCCTGACTGAAGAAGACGCCTGAATCCCGCTTCCTTGGTTTGGTCAACATTCAGGATCACTTTCCAGCCACTGAAAGCTCCCTAGATAAAAGACTCAATTTCATCAAAAGTACATGGGTACTAAAAAAGTACAGAGACTTAATACATCTATAATTTGCCCTTTTTGTGAATAAAGACGAAGATTTGCCATCACTTAGTTTTGTCTTTAAGTGTAAATGGCAGAAAAAAACCCCGCAGAACATACAACTATTGGGCCAATGCCAGAGAGTCAGGCAGCTTGCCACCGAGCCCTTTCACCTGCATAGCAACATGGGCAAAGCGATCTGTGAAAAGACCCTTGGCAATGAGTACTTTTTCCAGAACACCAGACACTCATCTACAGCAGCACATCTTAAGAAAAAACAGTTACTAGGAAACAACATTTCCCCCTTACCCCATGCACTACATTATCTGCTCAGTTACAGTAACAGCACCTAGGGCCAACTGGTTGCCTCCTACAAGCACTCACTCTGGTTACCACGTAGGCAAGGGGTACAGAGGATTTGTTACAAGCATTCATTTTAAAAGGCTATTGTAAAATACATGCAAGTCAAGATTTATCCCGATGCGACTGAAACATCAGCAGTATTTCTACTTTTCAATGAATACTCAACTGCAATGTCTGATTTGAGAGAGGAGTTAAAAGGCTTTGGGGAGCCCAACGCCCACTTTCAAAAATCTCACTGAAAGACTATGGAACTTGCCCCATAAAAATCACAGAAGGTGCTTTAGGAAAGGTGCAAACTAGTGCCATGTTTGAAGCACAACAGTATGCTCACTGCTAGAGCTATAAAAATGCTGTCCAGAGAGCGGTGTTCACCTATACCGCACAGCACAGGATTTGTAACTGTTACTGCCAGTACCAGTTGTGGTTTCCTAGTAAAGCCGAGTTAGGTTAGCTCCCCAATCGGAGATCTGCAGTGTAAACATCATCTTCATGGCCAAGGGACATCTACATACATAAGGAGCCACATTCCGGCTTTGGAAGAAAGGAACAATGGTTCAGGAGGAGATTAAGACTTTTAATATGCCAGCACTAAAAGTTTTTTTTAAAACAAAATTACTTCGCTAGAGTATGTCCAGCTAAGCCACTTTGTTCTTAATAACAAGGGAGATTACCTTTCCCTGCCAGTTAAGTTTCTGAGTTTCTTGGTGACGATCCCTGTCCTGTCCACCCACACTGTACAACTTACACAAGTATCTAAATACCTCAACAATACCATACCTCAACAATACCAGTTTCTTGCCTCCCTTTATGAATTTTTTTCCTCCACCTCATGGCTGCAAGTGCTAGTTTCTTCTGGTTTACATTGATTCCAGGCAAAACATTAAGTATGGAATTACTTCCCCACTCATAATCTTCTTCCTAGAACAATCATAAGCTTGAATTACAAAGCAGTCCTGCCAACTTTACCAGCAGAAAAATAAATAAAAAACCCACACCAAAGTGAAAAAACAAACAAACAAAAAAAAACCCAGAACAAATCCCAACTCACTCTAGCTTTATATATTGATTTTATCTGGCCAAAACAGCTCTAGTTAAAATTAGAGATATGTCTTTTAATTGCACAAGTGTATCTAAATCAACTCACGTTTTCTGTGACATCAAGTCACATTGTAGACAACCAGAATCCTCTTGCAATGGAATTCAACAGCAGGGCAAAGCAACTCACTACTCTGAACACCATTGACACTACAGTTGGTTTTGATAAAGATATGAACCAGTCTACAGGCATTATTTTAAAGTTAGCCTGGTCAATGTAAAAGAACTGCTAGACCCAGCAGTGTGAAATAATGGTTAGGGAGGTGAGGAGTTGGAAGTGTTCAAAAATCTTTACGTATGTGATTTCAGAGTTGGATCACTTAAAACTATTACGTTCATTTATTGAAAGGATCAGGACTTAATTCCTGGTGTAACAAGATCCACGTAACTTTAGCTGATATCAATAAGAATTTACCAAAAGCTACTCAAGCTTCAATTTTCAGAACTAACTATAAAAATATAGGTATTTTATTTGTCCTATACCAGGAGTTTGGCCCAGGACTAGTTTTCAGAGAAAAGTTTGCCAAAAATTTCTCAGACTTTGGATCCTCTAGAACTCCCAAGGCTCAGGCACCCCAAACTGCTAATTGCTTTTGAGAGGTTAAGTCCTTTCCTAGTAGCGCAAAATAAAAGAAATGAGAAAGAGTGCAACATACTCATTTCTCAATAATAAGATCACATGCCTGAACAAAGCAGCCAGCTCCTCTACATGCCTCCAGGTAGGAACGATGAAGCACCCATTTTCCAGCTGCCATCGAAGCCAAGAATTTCTCATTTCGAAGAGGATGTCCCACAACAATGTGTGTGCAACTTGGATCAAAGCACTGTTTCTCAAGTACTATTCCACCTTGGAAGTAAGGAATGAATTTGATTCAAAATATTTAAGGGTCATGCTGTACCACAAAAAGAATCAACTCAAAGTGAGAATTACTTGAATTCAGGTAAAAATACACTTAACTCAAATTTACATTGAAAATATTATCATTGAAGTGACATGGGCAGAAGCTGGCAAGAAAGGAGGAGCAGTCAGGAAAGAGTGGCTCTGATAAAAAAAAAATAAAAGTGCCACTGTAACACAGAAAGGAATGAGAGACAGACACCAGAGGACAGCAGTCCTGGGCACTCCCAACAGTAAAGAATGAGGCTGTTGTGGAGACAGCTAAAAGAAACTGCCAGAACACAAAACCATTGCTGTCTTATGGCAAAGCTGATCACTCGTGTAATAATAATATATTCAAAGAATTGCTCACAAGCACAGAAAACCATAAATTTGAGACCTCAAATCTCATAAGTCATTAACAGAAGCCCTTTCTTTTCCCCAACGAGCCACAGCTGACCAGCTTACCAGCTTACAGACAAATACTATTCTTTGCATTTTACAAATATCTGGTACCTAATTCCTCAATCAGATGGCAGTAATCAAATCTTTCTTGAGGATTAAGAGAAGACAGCTGAAATTTACGGTGTTTTTCTGGTTCTTCATCAGCCTTCTCATCTTCTGTAACAGCCTGGAAATACAGTAACAGATTTTGAAAATATGACAGAAGATTAGGTTGACAGCTGACTATTTCTCTGCCAAACATTCTGAGTTATTTTTATATTAAGTTTTCTTTTAGCCTGGAAAAGCAGAACCAAACCTGTCAATCACTTGACAAAAGCTTGGATCTTATCAAATCAACGTTAGGCTCCTGCTTAACATCCTCTCGGTTCCCCCTTTCTTCAGGGCACAACTGAACCAATCTGTCATAAAAACTAATCCTTCATTCATATCCACTGAATGCAAACTTGAACACATGAAGAAATCATCATCCATCTATCACACCGTCTCATTCATTCAGACTTTCTATAACTTCGAGGGCCTCTGTGCATTTCCACCACGCCTGTTTACCAACATGGCACATTATGCCTCTGAAGACACACAGCTGCTGAAAGTTTGAGCATCAAGTGATACATTGCAGGCAAAAGGCTAAGCTCATTTTCCTAGTCCCTTCCAAGTTCATTATAACAAAGCAGAATTTTAAACCAGGTTTTTGGCAGAAAAATAATTTTCAGTTTGTACCTAAACATAAATTCCATATACCACCAAGGAAACGAAAGTCTAAACTTTTTTCCATCATCCCAACATGGCTGGAGGAGTTCTGAGTAATACACACAGCACCTCTCCACTTCAAAACCCACCTCAGCATTCCAGCAGGAACTAACAGGACAAAAAGCTTTATTTGTCTGAACAAACAAGCTTTATTTATTTGAACAAACATTATTTGTTCAAAATCTAGAGGAAAGGAGGAAGAAGAAATAGAACTGCACAGAGGTAATCCACTTCAAGATTTTAAATGCAGATATTCACCTATTTTATATTTACCATCAAGTTCAAAAGTTCTTGAAGTGTCACTACATCTCTCAGAACATAAATCATTGTAAATGTTTCTTCAGATGACAAACCTTTTCTTTGGGCTGTGGTGCCACAGGAGGGTTAGCCAGTGGGAAAGCAATGCTGGGGGCCTGTGGAGTGGGGATCAAGTGATCTTTAATTGGTGTTTCAGGATCTCTACATACAGGATTTTTTAGACCCTCAATCAAATCTCCATCCCCAGGCTCAGGAACAGCTGTGAAAGTAAAATGTTTTTGCATGACTTGTCTTTGGCTGAATACAATTATGGATAAAAGTTTAAAAAAAAACCCGTAGCAATTCTAAAAGGTCAAACACAACTGCTGCTACAACATGCACAGTTACATTTCACCATTGCCTTTCTTAAAGACGCTCTTCCTTATACCACATACCACCAACTGCAATATTGCAGACTCATGTGCCTGGATGCTTTGTTTTGAAAAAACAGAAAAACCTCAAATGGCCTAATTTCTTTGGCTAAACCACACTGATTCAGTTGAACCAAAAATCAATTGAATACATTTAGCTAATTTTCTTCAACCTCCTCTAGGACAGGGTCAGTTTTCAGGAAGACTGTTGCCATAAGCAGAAACTCTGTGAGCAGACTGAGGGGAACTTGGGGGCAGGAGCGGGGCAGTGAGGAGAGAGAAATAAAGGATTCCACCATCTCTCAGGAGGCAGGAATGGGAAGAAAGCAAAAACAGATGAAGAAAAAAACCTTAAGTTTTTTAAAAACTTAAAACTTAAAACTTCCTTAGTCCTAGCAGTAAACTAAAGACTTCAAAAAGAACAGGGAAGATAAATACAGTATCTTCACTGAATCCTGACCTAAGCATGTCCATCAGCAGTTTTGACATATCTGTTTTTCGGGCTCATGGGTATCTTCTTCCTATATGTCCATTCTTCACCTATGAATATTTCCACTACAATTAAAAAGATTCTGCTACTGTATTCCCATTTGAATTCCACTATACCTACCTGAATTGTTACCTGGAAACCAGCTGTGGTTCCAAATAAAAATTTGCAAGATTTCCTAAAGTTGATGCAGACTATTTTTAAGACAGGTGCTGCCTTGGTGTTTGACCACAAATGGCAAACGGACACGAAAGCTTCTCTTTAGAAAACAGCAACACATAATGGAGCTCAAAGATGTAAAATTGTATTTTTGGCATTTAAGAAGTGCCAACAATGCTCACTTTTGTTTTTTTAGAGGAGAATTCAAACACTACCGTATTTTAAAAGCCCCAAAGATCAAATGGATGCTGTAGCAAAGAACAAGGATATTGTATTTCTGATTTTACCTATACCAGCAATCTCTGCATCGGCTAAAGATCCTTTGAAGGCAGACTCATCCATGTTCTTATGGGCGTTACTCTGACCTTGCTCAGTGTACTGGGAAGGACTGTTAGGCCACTGGAAGTTGCTGACAAGTCTTGCTCTCTCCTCCCTTGCAGTAGGATCGTCCCAGATGATCTGCTCACTCTGGGATGGCTCTGTGTTTATATCTGTGAGTGCCTGACGGGATTGCCTAAGGAAAAAAAGCACAGATACCTTAAATATTCATTTGTTTTATAGAAGACTACCATACTAGAAGACAATGTGTTAATGATCACGTCAACTGTGCCGTCCAAGAGACCTCATTATTAGAAAGCATGGCTAGGAAAGGGGAAAATTTCAGTATAAAAGCAACTCCGGCAGCCTGGCTTTGTGGGCCTAAGTGTCAGCATGGCTGAAAAAAGGCAACCAAAGTATCAGTAAGAGATGTTTTTATTATGTGTCATATTGATAAATTATTCCAAAATCAGTGTACTCTACTTTTGCAGGAATACCTACTACTTGTATATGACCTATGTACTGAAATACTGCAGCAATGGTTTCTTCAAAATCTATAAGAACACTAACTAATCTGAAGAGAAAGAAATCAGTTGGCATAATTCAATTCAATGTTAAAAAGCAATCATACTATTCCATGATTTTTTGAAGAACAAAAGATAACCACTGTGGATTAAGATAACATTCATTCTGACTTTATCTAGCGTGTCCAGTTAAAGATTCTGAATTGCAAGAGAAGCAACTTAAGTACATCAGTAGAGAAAGACAATACATCTGAAAACCCTGGAGACCTATTCATGTTCAATGACTGTCTAAGTATACACAGGGAGGACAAAATAAGATACTACGAAACACAAATCAATACCTTAGAGCTTCCAAGACCCTACTGCGGCCATTTCGCACAGATCGTGTGCTATCAGGAGTGGCTGGAGAACCATCAAAACTGTTCCTTGAAAGGGAACCTCTTTGCCCTTGTGGTCTCACTAGCGATGTGGCAGACATGATCTCCTGCAGCTGCCTTTGGAAGTTCTCCCTCATTTCTAGTGCTTGGGTTAAAACTTAAGAGAAGAAAGAAAACTCACAAGATCAAGACTGTTATATTGTAACAAGTGAAAAGTAACTCAAATTCCAGTCAACTTCCCCACCCTGCACTAGGAAAACTACGCATGCCCTGAGTCACATATTCCTAGACACAAGTAAAAATCTCCATTTGGCTCCCTTCTGAATTTGCTCACATGATCTAACTTATATCCACAATTGTCCCATAACGCATTTATTTACGTAACAAAAAAGGTATACTCTAGAACAGTGATTTGTCATGTTAAAGACAAACTTCAGTGTTTTAAAAACAAAGAAACAGCAATTAAGTAATTTGCAATGGATGATCATGATTTTCTTATGGGCTGTCAGTCCTTACAGTAGAGAGCAACACCCTTCCCTCACATCCAGCAACAATAAGGGGTAGCTGTACTTGACTGGTATATATATTAGTACATAAAGCTTCCAGATCTTAATCCCATTTATATACTAGTCAAGTACATTCAGCACCCGACACTGTAAAAGACTTCTGTTGATAGTTTGATGTTCCACAGCTATTTTGAAAACAGTGATTTACATTTACCTCCTTTGGATTCACGTGGTACAATTTGTTCTTCCCCTGTAGTGACTGTTTCCTTTATTTCGTCAGTAGTTACATCATCTTCAGCATCATCTTCGTCCACTGGAATAATCTAAAACCAATGAAGACAAGTAGAATTCTTAAACACCAAAATTTTTTGCTTTTTACCCATGTTCGACACTTGTATAAATTTTGAAGATTATTAATCTTGGCTTAGAGTAAACCTAACCTTTCTGCTACCGCAACAACAACAAAACAGTGAACAGCAGCATCAATGACAACACCTATTCTGCAGTCTAAAGGTCTACTAAGGCAAGTTCACACCTTGGATCTCATTACCTACAAAAGAAGGCAAAGACTGGACCTACATAATTTTCAATTTAGAAAGCACTTCTAATCCTGAAATGCCTGTGTTTCCCTCCATCACCCTAGAAGAGGAATATTACAAATGCAGAAAAACCTTAAGGAACATCTGCGATAGCTACTATTACTTACTAGCTAAACCTGATTCAGAGCATTGCTGAATAAGCATCAACGTTTTTTATTAACATGTTAATATAGTAATTAAGTTAACTGAACCCAAATCAATTCATAGAACATGAATGCATATCACACATTATACCTCATTTTCCTCTGCTGGTTTTCCAGTTGATGGAAGTTTACTGAAGGAGGAGAGACTGACATCTTGCACTGCGCTGATGTCCAGGCTCATTTTGGGATTGTAAGTGTGAGGAAAGAGAGATTCAGGAAGCCGTTTATATTCTTGGGCACTCTGTAATAACATCAGTTAACATAAGAAAGATGAGAAACTGATTGAGATAAAAGAGAAATCCCACGTCTAAATGTGGGAAAAGTAGAATAAGACCACCACTGAAAGAAGTACTTTACACAAGAGAGAAATGTGGCTCTCATTCTGGGAAACATGTAGCAGAAATGTTTAATGGAAGAGAATTTCTTTTCTCCTCATGGAGAACAAGGTAAAAGTACCCCAGTGAAAACTGATCGCTCAATTTATAAATGCAAAGCAGGATGCAAAACATCCATTCTTATATATGTTCAATACAAATTCAAACAGAAAATCAACTGCCATATAACTGGTTTTAAACCTCCATTTCCCTTCACTTTTAATAAGGGAACAAAGCAAGCTCCATACCTCTAAAAGCCAGTGTTCTGAAACAATATGTATACCCCGTTCTTTAACAGATTTGTACTCCTTATTGTTGTCATTTTGTCCTCCCTTGTAGATGAAGTGTGTTACTGTTTCATCAAAGCACCATCTAGAAAAGAAAACAAAATACAACTTGAAGATATCATTTCCTATAAAAAAGTATTAGAAATCCATCCCAGAAATTGTTCTATCCCTTATTCATGTTAAAATCTTGTTTTGCCCATTTTGTTATGCCTAAATAAACAATTTCTTCATCAAAAAAAGACAGCATACAGTTTCAGGATAGAACAAGTTCAGTGTCTTTTGAAAGCATTCCTGAAGTAAACAAAACTAAATCTGATAAATATATGGAACAGGAGGGGGTTTGCTTTAGTTTTTCTGGTTTGTTTTTATTTAAGTAAGTGGAGTTTCAAATCAGTTTCTGAAACGAACCAGTGACCCAGGATGAGAGAGGTTTTTCTTTTATTGACGTATTGAGCTGCAAGTGAAATACTGATCCTTGAAGCTCAAAATAAACAAAACGCAGGATTCTAACATTTAAACCAATAAAAAATAGTATTTGCTACCTAATGCAAATATCTTCAGTATTTCTAAGCTACTACCAGATGTAAGGGCAACTTCCTCATCCACACTGTGAATGATAACACTTATCATAGAAGTCAGTGACAAAATATATAAATCAGATTTAGTGGGAACAGAATGCTGTCTTAAATCGCAAAGGTTAGTTTGTAGTTTCTCTTCATGACAACCTATTTTTCCTAAGCTTTTCTAAGCACACTAATTTAGCCATGTTTACAATCTGTAAAATAATTAGTTCTGAGCCAGGGAGAAACACACACGAAAATTCAGATCAGATTCAAAATCTAAAATATAAAACAAATTTTAAACTACCTAAAAACTAAAAATGTTTCATAGATTTCTTCAAAAAAGAGAAGAAAAAAAAAAGAAAACATTTTTCTGCAATTTGAGAAGACTTCAGCACAGCCTTTCCAAGACAGACTTATCAAGAACACAAGAGACCGGGGAGGCAGCAGGGGGAAGATGGCCTTATTTCGCATTAGAAGTGGATGACCTTATTTTGCAATAGAAATTGTTTAAGGTGGTGAAATCTAATGTTTAGCTATAGCAAAAGGTCATATAGATAAGCATATTAGAATGCCAAGTCTCATATTTATTAGATGTCACATCAATGCAGAAGCTTAGAAGCTGTTTGTACCAGCTGATACCTGTAGTCTGCCCCAAGAGAAGCTGCTACTGCATTCAGTTCACTTTGCTTCTTACTAAGTTTTTTACTAACATATATAACGACGTCAGCTAGAGGCTTGGGCTCTTCTTCCTGTTCAAGCAGCAGGGAAAAAAAATAGGGAAGTCATGTTTGGAAAGTTTCTGTATCAATAAAAAAAGTACTTTAATATTTAGTGTAGCATGTAGTAAAATATGTAATAACAACAAAACTAAGATAAACATATTTTCTCTATTTTAGCTACTCCCAAACTCCATGGGCAAAACCCAGCACTATCCAAAGACACAAGATTCACCCTCAGCCAGTCTCCCTGGGATATATTCTGCTCCTTCCATCGCAGACTGAGCACTTCCTGAACACTGAAATTAGGGAATTATCAAACCTGATGCCACAGAAGTATTTCACTGTACTGGAGTGAAAAAAGTAAGAAGAAGGAGTTACAAAATAAGAAGTGACAGACTTGCCTTGCTGAAGGCCATCAGCTTTCTTGCCCCTCCTCTACAGTAAACAGTGTACAAACACAGCAAGCAATACATAAATGCTCCCTTTCCTCCTACATCTTTTTCTGGTTTCTCTCACTAGGGTGGATTAGGCTGAAGAGGCAAGATGACTGACTACAAGAAAGGATAACATAACGTGTCTTTAAAAGGGGCAAGCAACTGATCACATCTTGTGCCTCCTAGTAAGCAAAAGAGCAGCACCTTAGAGAGGAAGACAGGAAAAGAAGACACATGCATCAAAAAAGAGCTCCTAACTTTAGTTCAATGCAAAATATTTAATCCTGCTCATCTGGAGCCTGGGAATTTCTTAAGTGTGATGAAATCCTCTCATTCCAATACTACAAAGTCTAAATTGGTACATATTTATACGCCATGTTACTTAGCAACTGCTTAATATTAAAGATAGTAGTACAGACAGTAGAAAAAAGTTTCAAAATTCCTTGCCTTCCAGGAGGAAACTCTTCTATCTTACCTTCCTTTAGCTGTTATTGAAAAAAATGCATAATCATATGGATTTCTACTCAAATAGATCACAAAGCACAATTCACACACTCCTTTGTAACTTAAATCACAAAAGATATGGCATTTTCTTAATTAAGCCTATGCTCCAGAAACTCAAAACCAAAACTTCCTACCGCTTCTGGCTGTGCGGTGGTCAACTGAGGGCTCACAGTAAGAGCTACTGTATGCCTTGTGCTGTTTGCCAGTGCCAATTTCAAGTTTCTGCCGATCACTTCAGAGAGAGGTGTGCTCGGTTTCCTGGTTTTTTGATCAGGACCTCCAGGAGTCTGCAAAGCTGCCAGAGCATCCTACCAAAAAAGAAGCAACCAACTGACTTTCATGAACACATTCCAAAATTCTCACTGAAGTGCAAGTTTCACAAATATAGTCTGTAGTAAGATTTCACACTCCTAAGACGGTGTACTACAGTAGCAGCTAGCAAGCACAACTGTAGTACCATCACACAAAAGCAGTATGAGACAACCCCAATCTTAGAGTTTGCATAAGGAAAACAGGAAGAAGATAGATTATTAATCTCTCTTTTCACTGCCATCAGTGAAAATTGCCCTCAGTGGAAAAGCCAGTGGCCAAACCCAGGTATTCCTAATCCCAACCAATTACTTTAATTTACTAATACCTTCGCTGACAAGATTGCATATGAGTATGTGATTCTATCAGCACCTTTAGAACAGCAAGTTTCCTACTGCCCTTTTTTAAAAAAGAGAAATTTTGGTCTAGAATATCTTACTTTTCAAAATTATCAGAGTGGTGAACTATTAAATTTCAAAAAGCAGAGTACCAATTGAATCACAGAATCACAGAATCCTTTGGGTTGGAAGGGAACTTAAAGATCATCTGGTTCCAACCCCTCTGCCATGGGCAGGGAGCCCTTCCACTAGACCAGGTTGCTCAAAGCCCCACCCAACCTGGCCTTGAGCACTTCCAGGGATGGGGCATCCACAACTTCTCTGGGCAACTTGTTGCAGTGTCTCACCACCTTCACAGTAAAGAATTCCTTTCTAATATCTAATCTAAATCTACCCTCTTTCAGTTTTAAACTGCTATCCCTCGTCCTATCACTACCAAAAACCCAACAACTTTTCAGGAATTCAGTGCATTCATGTTTCAGTTAAGGCCTTGAAAATGAAAAACAAACCTGAAGCCTTCCAAAGCACACTTGAGTCATTCAAGAGCTATTCCAGCACAGATACTCCCAAAGTGTCAAGGGTTTCTTTGTTCTGTTTTAAGACTACTAGTTTTTCTAACCTCTTGTGGCCTTCAGAATGAGACAATGAACCCAAAACCCCAATGCATTTTTCAATTTGCAATAACAGTTTTGTAATTACTATAAAGCTACTACATTAAAACATCTCATTAAAGTAGCATTTCATCAAAAAACAAGCAAACACTTGTTTTCAAATATCTGGAGCAATTATAAGCTTTCTTGTTACATTTCTCAGCCTTTAGATGTAAAGAACACAGACTGTATACCATGTGAGGTGTAGAACACATGAGCATATGATGCAACAAGCATAAAGGAGCTTTGTTAAGGACATTACAGCATCTACTAGTCAATAAATTTAGTCCACAGCTCATTAACTAGAAATATATATGAACAAACAGAGCCAGTTTTCCTGGCTTTATTAAAAATGAAAAGTCTATACATTAACAGCATAAAAAGGGGTAAGCACAGGTTTCTGTGCTGTATTTAAGTTTATGTGCATCTTTAACCCTACTGGCTCTACAAACTAAAAAATTTGCAAAGATGATCACCTTTACATCAAAAGAAGGCTTGAATAACTTGTCTTTGGAAAGAAATTTTGACGGTGTATCAAGATGTAAAGACGGTTCTTTCTGTGGCAGTCCCCCTTGTGCAAGAGGGGTTGTTGTCTTCCCAATATGATGAGAGATTACAGCTTGGAAAGCTTTACTCTGGAACCTGTTGATATCAAGAGGGGTCACAGCTGGTTTTTTCCCAGCTTCAAGGAGGTAAGTAGGTTTTTCTGAATCAGTTGCTGGTGTCTTGATAAGCTGTGTAATGGAACTCTCCTTATCTTTAAAAGAAACAAAGAAAACATAAGCAAGCAATCTGATTTTTCTTTTGAACACAAATCTCACAAACACTTTTATTTAAACAACAACTGAAAGTTCATCTGACCTTCTTTTCCCTAAAAAAATAATTCATATCTCCCCCAATAAACGCTCTAAACTGACAATTGTATTTTAAAAGCCAGTATCTTAAGTGTCTCTTCCAGTTAACTACTTGGTTTGAATTACATTGGTACTCAGCTTGACCCTAAGCGTCTGAAAAAGAGCGAGCAACCCCTGGCCTGCTCACAGTCTGTAGTTCCACACATACATATGTATAGCTCACATATGTTGTACAACAACTATCAAAACACAAATCCAAGAAAAATATGTAATACACAACAAATCCTTCCCTTTCAACGTTAAAGGTAACTCTTCCTCCCTGGCTCCTTACTTTCCATGCAACATAAAATTTCTTTCATATTCATGATTCTGAATCACACCTCTTTAGGTCACTAGGTCACTATGTACGTTTCCAGTCCCTTATGCCTTTGGATTAATAGGACCAAGATTTAGCCAAGAATAAGCCCTTAAAGCTTATCCATCATAAACGCTTCTAGATAAGCATGACTTTATAGCTCAAAAAAGGTTAGTAAAAGAATTGCTTTTACATTTTACTGCTCATTTCCCCTGCCCCCCCCCTTCTTTTCCTTAAAAATGTAATATACAGATAAGACGTGCCTATGCCAACAACATACCTTTTGTCCTCTAACTTAGTGACCCATATAATTAATTCACAAGGGCACTGGTAAAACAGGTCTGCTAACATTCAGTATTAAATCACTGTAGTCTGCATCTTAATATGGAAGAAATATTGCCAAATAAAAGGTGTGAAATAACTGGAAAAGGAGCAGGAGCGTCAGAAGATGAAGCAGGCATGAAGGACTGAAAAGAGGGGCAGCATGTCATTGCAGATCAACACGTATGAAGTTCTAAGCTGGATCTATTATCAATTCCCACACAATCTACAGAGCAGCATATGTGTCAGAAAGGACAAAGCTGAGACACTGAGCTTGATTCCCAGCTGACTGATAACCACAAGACTCCACTAGCTCCAAGAGACTTTGCAGCAAACACACAGTATCATTTCTATAACCACAACTCAACAGCAGGAAAAAAAATACTTCAAAAAATACCCTTTAGCTCTAATACTTTGAAGGTGTTAGGAAAAAAAAAAAAGTCATCGTACCTGCCTTCTTTATTGTGAACAAACAGTACAATGACACAATCGTATTCCCTAACTTGCTAATAACCAACCTTCAGCCTCTGCATTTTCAACCAAGAACTTGCTTTCATCTGCTCTCTTTCCTGTCCTTGCAGACTGCAAAAGCCAAGCTACAGTGACTGCCGGCAAATTCCACTTCTTTGCAGCTTCATACTTGGAACCATCCGGTTCTCTCACCACAAGATGGGTACTGGCAAACATTCCCTTTTTTGCATTGGCTTTCCGCACAAAGAATTCTTGGACTCTAAAATTAGATTAAATAAAACATTCATCTAGTCATAAAAAAAAAAAAATAATCTAGGGCACATTTATACTATTATAAAATGCATTCAAGCAACAGAAAAAGAACTAGTAGAATTATCTAAGGCCATCCACTTTGCACTTCACAGCCTAATCTACATCTACAAGCTTAAAAAAAAAAAAAAAGGTTAAACAGTAATGTTTTGCTTCTATCAGTATTGAAAACATAACATTTCTCATACTCCAGAAGTCCTCACATATCCCATTTCCAAATCATACACTGGGCCTAACATTCCTCTGCAAGATTAATGGGATGGGCTAGATTCTTTTCTAGAGCCAACAAGCATCATTTCCAAATGAACAACAGTTTTCTTTAATTACAGTTTTTCTCTTATCATCAAGGACCCAATCTTCCAAGAAGACAGCAGGATTGAGAACTCACCAGCAAAGAATTTAGTTCAAACAGACTACAAATCAGATCAAATGATACTCTAAGCTATACAGTTTTGCCACTTCATGACTAAACATGTTTTTCTTAATGTTTTTCAAAGATCCTGATGAATTGGGAGCAAATAATTTACCATCCCAGCTCCTAAGAAACGGTGCACTATCACTGGTTATGAGGCTGAACCAGATAGTACTGAAGAAGAGGAACAATGGTCCACTCCTGGACAACTGAAGAGCAACTCAGAAGGCCTGACACCTGAAAAACTGGCTTTTTTTTTTTTTTTTTTTGCTCTGTTCTAGAGCAGAGCAAAAGGTTACTGAGACTCAGTCACTGGGAAATATGAGACTGAGTGTATACTGGTAGAAATTAAGACTGTATGAATACTGACTAAATTTCTCTAAAGAAGAGGAAAATAAAAGAACTATGTAATAATGTCTCGTTGCTTCGGCACTAAGTTTTGTAAATGAACAGAATCCAAGAGCTTTAACTCTAATATGTTACTCCTGTAAAAGCAGAAATTAAATGCATAATGGATTTTATCATACTGGCTGCCTAAGAACAAGAAGAAACGGTGACAGGAGACATACCTTGCTCCTAGCAGTCCTGCCAGATAAACCAGGGAGTCTCTCTCTGCACCAGTGAACTGGCTAAAAGAAAGAACACAATCTTCCAGAGGGGTAACTCCTTCCATTACTGGGACTGGTGTGAAAAGCGGATTGGATTGGGGATCTAAAAGGAGCTGCTGTTCCACACATGTTATCTTAAAGAAGGTGGAAGAGAGAACAATGCAAATCAAGCCAAAGAACAAACCAACAATATTTCAGCAACTGTACGATAGCATTTATGGACTCAACAACAAGCAATCCTGCTTCCATCATTACATCTGAGACAAATTATTTCCCATTACATCAGACAAATTCTTTTCTAGATAATTTTAATTTTGCCAGGTTTGACATACTGAGGCATTATTCAGAACTTTTCAGTTACTACTCTTCCAACTCTGGAGGCTCCCTTAAAGCAGTTCAAGGCGCGATCTGAGGATCTGTATAGATTTACTTCACAGAAAGTTACGTAGTACTGAAAAATACTAACAGCAGTTAGTCTACATCATGTGCCTGCTCTTGGCAAATATAGTTAATATTTCTTGACTTTGAGCTACAAAGCTGACTTGCTCTTCTGCCACAAGTTAAAAAGCTGTAAAAAGCATGAAACAAGAAAAAGTAAGCACAAAAATATCAAATGAAATCATCATTAGTCAACTAGCTCCTTCTACAATTCATTAGAGAGAATGCTGTCAGACTCTCATATATGAAGCCTTTGAGTCATGACAATGAAGTCCTATTTAACAAGCCTGTAGAAAATGAAGTGAAACAGATAAGAGATACCTTGCAGAGGCTTTAAAGCATGCTTTCGTTTAGTACATTTCAAATGAAACGAGGCTAATCTCTCAGTATCTTACCTACATTTAAGCCGCCAATAACTCTGCATTCCAACAAGACATATTTCTAATATAGATACCTGTTTACTCATGGAACTGAAAGTGTAACTCCCTTACCAGCCACGTATTCGTGACAACGTCACCAACAGTCAGCTTCACCGTGCACCCCAATAAAGGTACCACAGCATAGTCTGCAATGGTTCTGCTTTGCAGTGGCAGAATTTTCCCAGCATTCTCCTTTATAATATCTGCAATGCAGGACTCGTCCTCTTCACCAAAACCCAAAAGAAGAAACCTCTTTCTGACAAATAAGCCTCCTTCAACCAGTGCCAAAGACTCTCCCAAAGAACCATTACAGACAGAAGATTGATTCTCTCCTTGAACAGTCAAGTGAGTAACATCATTGAAGGTTCTTGATGTTAGTTTTTCAGCTTCATCTGAAAGAAAAAAACAAAACAAAACCAACCAACCATAGTAATTGCTTGACAAGAACATCAAAGACAACTCAAAACAGCTTCATGAAGAAATGACAGTATTCTGCTGTTTTCAGCCAGATTTTAGTTAAAAACTGCTCTATATAGGCCTGTTTAAATTCGATTTCTGAAACACAATATAGAAGTTAACATACTAGATGTGGCTAGCTTTTTAATAAGCAAATGCTGCAAAACTCAAATGCTAATTATAAGCAGTTAAACTTCCTATGGTATGCTGAGCCTAGAACATACCTAATGTAGAATCATTATTTGCATAGAGAGAGAGGAAGTCATCTTCAGCAGCTTTCTGGTGCTTTGTAACATTCACAGCTTCTTTCTTCAAAAGACTGTTATTTTTGGGAAGAACTGACTTCATTCGAGGTTGCTCCAAAATTGGGTTCTCTAACAGCTGGTAGTTTAGAGGGACATATTGCTCCACTGGATGTAGATAACCTTTACTAAATGACTCCAGCAACCACTTTGCTGTCACTACATGAGGCCTATAAAATAAAGCATTATACAAACAAGTTACAGCAGGTTTCAGAACTGTGATTCTTCCTTCCCACTCCACAAATACTAGTATATACACACACCTGAAGTTTATAACTCCAATACTAAGCAAGATTTGGGTACTTTACAAACATCAAGATTTTTTTATAATTCTTCCAGTCTGAGAACAGAGAATTTCATACTTATTTTCTATAATGTAAATTATATCTGCCACTGCTGCATTGGCAAATCTTTCCTCCTCAATATACTAACAAATACATGTTAACACCTCTTTTCACCAATAAGAATATTTGTTTTTCTATTCACTGTGGAGACTCATGGCTACCCAAAGAACTACAGTATTCAAGAGCGCACGAGGATGTACTTAGGAATACTAGCTGTAAGTCTTCTCTTTTAAGTCAAGAACTATTTAGGATTTTCAAATCAATACATGTTTTCCTGTTTACAGAGTGACAGGAGAAAGAAAACAAGGTGGAAGTAGACCTTAAGCAATATAGTTATCATAACCTGTGAGCTGTCTTGTCCAAAAAGTGTTTCAACTCATCATTATTTTCCCCCAAAATGACATGGGTAACATCTTCATTAAGTTGATTAAATCGAACACCGCCACCACAATTAATAAGCCTTCTCATTTTGTCCAACTTCCTGCCACTGAAGCCACACAGATAGATCTACAAAGAGAACAGAGCAACAAAAAAGGCTTTCAAAAAAAGAGAAAAAATAAAAAAGAAGAAAAAAAAGTAGGATATTTTGGTATAATTTGTTTTGACTGCTGTAGAACAGAGAAACTAGTGGTGCAGCTTCTAAGAAGCAGCAAAAAAGTTAAGCATTTAGAATTGGATTAATTTATGTTTGCAAATTAATCTAGGAAAACTTCAATATTTCAATATATGGAATGAACCCCCAGCCAAAGTTGTACAACTAAAACAAACAAAAAAAACCCCACCCAAAACCACACACCAATTCTAGAACCCATTCACTACAGTGTTTAAATACATATGTCTATAAATATATAATTTTGCATTTATACTACACATTTAATACAATTATACACATACACATATATGCAGACACACATGCAAGCTACAGCATGTGGACACAAAATAAATCTGGCATTTGCTACTGACCATGGAAGCAACAATTTGATCCAGCAGCAATTGCCAGTGCTTCAACCTAGTTGCTTCCACAGGGTTAAGATGGAACATTTCAAAGTATACATTGTTAAACATACTCGACAACCATCTAACAAATCTTCACGGGCCTGAAAAGAACTTATATCCAAGTTTTCCAGCTCATCAGGAAGAGGATCCAGTCTGCTGCTCATAGCAGAACTACACGCTGTTTCATTAACACCACTCAAATTGATATTGGAAATGTGGCTGACGTCCGAAAGGGTGTGATCTTTAAATAAAATTAAAAATAAAAAAGATGCATTAGTTTTGGCTCATCTCTCTCCATTGCTTCACTAAACAAAATACAAAACTGCCACGACTAGATATAAGAAAGAAATTTTTTACGATGAGGGTGGTGAAACACTGGAACAGGTTGCCCAGAGAGGTGGTAGATGCCCCATGCCTGGAAACATTCAAGGCCAGGCTGGATGGGGCTCTGAGCAACCTGATCTAGTTGTAGATGTCCCTGCCAATTGCAGGGGGGTTGGACTAGATGACCTTTGAAGGTCCCTTCCATCCCAAAGCATTCTATGATTCTATATGATCTTGTTGTGCTAGAGGGAAATGTAAAGTCTGAAGAATAAAAAAAATACTAGGTAAGTATAAGCTTGGTTAAACCAAGAGTTTTATTTACACACAGATCAAGTATGGTCTTGCTAGCAAGAGTGCTTATGCACCTTCTGTTTATTCCCAAATGGATGTCATCTATGAGATAGCAGTCAATGAGACCGGTTTTCAAAGCTTTTATTCCAGCTTTGTGGCCACCTATTAGAAATACTCTTAAAAATAGACAGGCCTCTCTGTAGTAAAGACAACTCAACATGAAGCTCAGTGATTTAAGAGAGTTATATGCAGTTTCCATAATACCTAATTTGATTTCCCAATGCTCTGTTGGTAGTGCTAACCCCGTGTTCCTGTTTAGTCATTTCCTGAAGTAGTAGTCAGTAACAGGCATTTGGAAAGACACATTTAAAGCTGGCTGTGTCTTTCATGCTACCATGTTTGTTTACAAAATGCTTTTAACTTTCCTTCTGTTAATAGCATGGAGTAAGTAAAAACAGATATATGAAGAAAAAAATACTTGTTTTAAACTACAAATGTATGAACAGTCGTGCTTTTTTAGGACTTAGGAGATACACACCATCAATTCTTAAGCAGACAATCATACCCCTAATTCAAGTTTACTCTTTAAACAGTTATTCACATGTTTCAAGTCTACACATGTTGGAATATCCAATGTGCATAAAAGTAATCTGTTGTGCTTTAAGCATAAGCAGAATCAGAACCCAAACTGTCAAACCAGCATTGCAAAAGCAAGCAGCACCCTACTAATTTTAAACAGTTCTTCCTCCTTACTACAAATGTTTCCTACCTTACTTTGATATATTTTAAAAGGTATTACTTACTATCGGGCTTGCTGGCATGATTCGTAGGTGTTGACGTACTGGGTGTATTACTCATTTTTGATCCAGCCTCTACTTTATATATTGTCTCATCCTGACAGAAGCCTTTCTCAATGCTGTCAGAAAACCACTGCACAGACACACAGTGCACATTCCATTTTTTGGCACATTCATACTTCTGACCTTTCAAATGTAAAGGAAATAAAAATTACAAGTCACTAAAAGGCTAATGCTTCAGTGATCGCTGAAAGAAGGCTGGACATTAAGAAATATAATAACTGATTTCAATGTTTCAATGTGCAAGTTGTGTTATTCTGGTCTCTTCTGATAAGCTGCTTATTTATTCTCTAAATTAAGTTAGAGGAAAAAAAATCTCATCGATGGCTAGCTTATGGGTACAGTATGACTAAAGGAAAAAAAAAAAAAAAAAAAAGAGGCTTTAAAGCTTTCAAGCACAGAAAAAAAAAAAAAAGTTCCAGGATATTTCCTGGGAAAGGAAAGGGAGGGAAATTGGGGGAAAAAGAAAACTCTTCCGATTCTTCTCACAATAAAACTACAATACTTTCATCTTCCAAAGAGGAAGGAAAAGGAGCTTTCATTTTATCTTAGTAGGGAGTCCAGAAGGCACAAAGAATAGATCAGTTAAAAAACATGAGTCCACAATCCAATGTCAATCAGCATATAAATTATCCAGCTCTCCAAAAAACCTTTGTTTTTCTTTACTCTTTCATCCCCTCTAGGATTCTCCCTTTAAATACCATCTGGGTCTCTGGTTTTTTTCCTCTTTTGTTCTCTTTCTCTTGCCTTTAGAGCAAAGTAAGGGTGCCCTGTGTTACTCTTCCCATCAACAGTGATTCCCTAAACAGAAGTAGTAAGAGCAACACTGAAGCAGACACAGAGACAGTTCAAACCCTTATGCTTATGCATATTTACACTACTTCAGCTCAAGAAGCAAAAGTAATATTTACTCTCTAAGTTCTACCTTTTGGGTCTTGAACTATGAGGTGAGTACATTCATTCATCTTGAGCTGCCCCGTATATTGCCCACCGTGTTCAGCAGTGAGGCGCTGGACTTCTTTCCTGTCTGCGCTACTCAAGCCAGTTACGCAAATTGTACAGCCAAGGAACACAGGACAAGCGTAGTCTTCCATGTTAACATCAGTGTATCTCATTATGCTAGAGGAATGAAAGAAAGAAAAAAGGAATAAAACATTTTTTTCTTCCAAGTAAAATCAACCAGAAGAAGAAAGTAGTCTGTATCACCATAAGAATTACCAGTCCCCAAAACAAAAACAGTTTTGTTTTGTTTCTTTATACCTTTGCTGAGACTTATCCCACAGCGTCTTAACCCAAGAGGGAAGCAAAATAGGTTTTTTCAGAGAAGCAGCTACTAAGTATTTCTTGCTGCCAACTTCTCCAGCTATAAGATGCGTTACTGACAGATTGAGGTCTCTGTACACACGTCCACCCATCATCTGCACATACTTATGAACTTCTTCCTGGGTGGAGAAAAAAAAAATATAGAAAATTATCAGGAAAAATGAAAGAACCTACATCACACTCACATTCACCTTAAAAAACCAAGATCATGGATTTCAATTGTCCATGGTTTCTCCTAAAAAACTGTTCAAAAACACAAAATGGGTATATATAGAAGCCGTAAAAAACATCAAATATAATTTCGATTTTATTTGCATTTATGATAAGCTGAACATAATACATACCCTTAATAAAAATACTACAATCATACTGTATGAGTAAAATTTTACAGATGGTTGACATTTTAGTTAGAAAGAGCTATCGGAATAAATAAAAACTAAACTTCTAAGATAAACTATTTAAACCATAGCTGACTGGATATAAACATTTACCACGAAGTTTTAAGTAACCAGAAATAGAGCATGCTGTCTATAGCATTATAGCTACAGACAACCTAGCCAAGATAAGTGATCTGTCTAATCAGTTAATAAAAATCCCTAAAACACACATTTACTCCCATATTAATACAGCTGAAATCTTATATGATTATATACATATATGCTTATGTAATATATACATGTGTATGCATAGATACACTACTACATACACATTTATATACTACATATAAGACTCACTCTTTCTCCACGCAACTCTCTACCTAAAGTATACAGTCTATAGAAAGACTAGGTATATCTAGACACAGGCACAGTTAGACTTTATATATAGTACGACTGCTGCCTTAGTAATGAGCCATCTGAAGCAAACGTCAACGATAATCAGCTAAACAAGCCATTTTATACAATGCATTACCCTAACATCTTTTTCAAGGCTGGTACAGGATACTGTTACATCGGCCATGGTCATATTGTACACAGGATACTCAGCTCTTGGGACGCATTGTTGGGACTGCATACAGTACAGGACTACCTGTGGTCCAACAATTCTACAACCAAGCTGCAATAAAATAACAGAAAAAAAAAAAAACACCAAAGAAAATTAGCAGAAGGTACACTGGTATAAGGAAGGCCTTCCTTGACCCTGAATCCTGAGGAAGGCAGGGCCCCGGCCTGCTCTCCTCCTCCTCCATCTCCAGATAGCTGACAGTTTTTTTTTTTACTTTCAGCTGCGGATTTTCAGTACAATCCTTGTAGGTTTTCTGGCCTCAGTAAAAGCAGCTAACATGACAGAGAATTCCAGCTAGCCTATCTTTGTCTACTAGACAATTCCTTGCAGGTCAAACAAAATCATGTTACTCAGGAGATAAGAAAGTGTGAGAGCCAGCTTAGCGACTCCAGGAGACTTGGGACTGATCATACTATTTATTTTTCCACGTGCTTCAAAATAATCCTTATGCTTTGCTAGTCATCTTCTTCCCTAAATACAGGATGCAGTGAAGTTTTAAAGATTTTATTGTGAATGTTTCATACTGCTATATTCAGTGCAAAAAGAGAGAACATACAGAGTGCAAGTATGGACGTGGGGCTTCTAGAAAAGAAAGAATATAGCTAGAAGTAAGATGATGGGTAGCATACCTTTTTGAGATGACTGAAAACAACGCCTCTAAAAGGATCACAAATGTAAAGCGATTTATCATTTTCTTTTATATTGAGTGCTGTTTCTTCTTCAAGGATCTGAAGATGTTCTTCTGACTGAAATTCTTTTATAGACTGCAGGTAAACAGTGCACACAAGAACATTTTTTTAATTAACAAATCACAAATAGCCAATCCTGTGGAAACTGCACAAGTACACCTACCTGAAAGAGCTCACAACAAAGCTACCATGCAAGAGTATATTGGCAGAAGAAAGGGCTAAAATACCTCATGGGTGTCCCCCTCATTCCCCCAAGTCTTCACAATACTCAGACCTAAACGTTCATCACACAAACTTTCAGGACCTGATCCCGCCACACAGCACCTTTTGCTCCCACCAGCCTCTCAAGGTGGAAAACAATCCACAGTGTCCTTCCTAAGTTTGCTTAGATGAGTGACCACCATCCAGACCTTCCAGGCTATATGTCCCTTCACTAAACATCAATAGGTTTTGAAAGGATAATTATTTCTTGTTCAAGAAGTAATTTCTTCAACAAAATTGTTCTTGTTCAACAAACTTTGTTAAACACTAAACACCTCTATTACAGAAATAGCTTTATTTCCATATGTATACACATAAGCTACATCTAAGTCAACCACAGAAATCATTTGATAATTCACCAAGCTCACCGAGAAAGGTGATCAAACCTACTTACCTCAAGAGCTTTAAAGAAATACTCCGAGTTCCCAGAAGACTTTATGAATTTCACAAAAAATGGCTCCTTGCTACCTTTCATCCTTTAACTGAGAAGCAAAACCCAGTAAGCGTCCCGACATTTTCGGCGTCGCCCGGAACCGCGCGGTGACAGGACGCGCCGCCCGCCTCCAGGAGCTGCGGAGCCCCTCTCCTCCCTCCCCCTGCCCCCGCCGGCCCGCGGGCCTGCCCCACGCCGCCCAGCCTCCGCGCCGACTTCTGCCGGAGAGGGGCGGGGGAAGGCGGAGTAGGCCGGGCCCACCGGGAGGCCGCTTCCCCACAGGGCTCCCTTCCCACGCCGGGGCCCTGCTGCCGCCCGAGGCGCCCACCTGAGGGCTCCCGCGCACGCACGCGCGCACGCACCCACCCACCCACCCCTGCTCCGCAGCGGGTGCTCGGCGCTGCCGGTTTAACCACGCACCCCACCGCGACCGCGACCCCGGCCCCGAGGCGGGACGGAGGCCCGACCCCCGCCCCTCACCCACTGCCCAGCGCCTCCGCAGCGGGCGGGAAAGCGGCGACCCTCGCACCGCGCAGGCGCGGGGCGGGGCCGGGAGGGCGGGGCGGGACCCCGTGGGCGGGGAGTGGGCGGGACCACGTCGGCGCGCGGCGGCGCGTGCGCCCTCGCGGCCTGCCTGTTGGAGGCGCGGCGGAGCGGGGTGGCGGGCGTTCGCTGAGGGGGCGCGAGCGTCTGGTTTCCCCCCTCAATTTCAATCCGTATTGTCTTTCCAAAGGAAATAAGGTAGAGAATGTGTTTTTGTTCTCGTAACTTCCGAGCAAGCGACAGGAATGTCAGGCGCCTCCCTGCCAGAGCGGGTGGCTGGGACCCGGACAGCACGAGCGCTTGCAAAACTTGTGCACGGACTAAAGCAAGCCTCGCTTCTCCCGTATGATAGAGTCATGGAATCATGGAATACCAGGTTGGAAGGGACCTCGAGAATCATCTGGTCCAACCTTTCTAGCACAATCTAGACGAGATGGCCCAGCACCATCTCCAGCTGTCTTAAACATGTTCAGTGTACTGGGGTCAACCACTTCCCTGGGGAGATGATTCCAATGATTGACTGTCCTCGTTGTGAAAAATTTTCCTCTCGTGTCCAATCGGAATCTCCCTGGGAGTAACTTGCACCCGTTAACCCTTGTCCTCACCATGTGACTCCTTGTAAAAAGGGAGTCTCCATCTTCTTTGTAGCTCCCCTTTAAGTACTGGTACATGGTGATGAGATCACCTCTAAGCCTCCTTTTCTCAAGGCTGAACAAGCCCAGCTTTCTCAGCCGCGCCTCATATGGCAAGCTTCCCAGGCCCTTGACCATCTTGGTGGCCCTTCTCTGGACCCCCTCCAGCCTGTCCACATCTTTTTTGTATAACAGGGACCAGAACTGTACACAGTATTCCAGCTGTGGCCTGACAAGCACTGAGTAGAGTGGGATAATGACTTCTTTATCTCTGCTGGTATCGCACTGCGGCATCTGCCTGCATCGTTAAAACGTGACCATGCCCACCCATCTAGTGGACCTCCGTTCTTAGCGGCCACGAGTGTTTTCTTAGGCTTGCTGCTGTTTGCATAATATTGACGCTGCCCGTAGTGGGGTTAGTCATTCTGAGAGAAGATCCTCTTAGGAAAAGAAGCGTTTCGAAAGAGGAAGGCACCAGAAGCATTGCCCGGGTAGCGCATCTTCGGTAGGATGAAACCTTACTGTGTGGCCACACGATGGCACCGTAATCTTAAGAACTGAAGGCAGGCGTGTGCCCAGGTCTGCTGTCACTGTCGGATGTTAGCTCTTGGTCATCGGGGCAGATCCTAAACACGCTAAAAATTCTTTTGTGTGCTTAATTTATTTTAAAAACATTTAATATTAATCTTCTACGGTCAGAGCGAATTGTGTGAGATCGTGCTTTTCTCATCTGTAAAAATAAACAAAACCAAATGTAATGACAACCGAAATAGCATATTTATTATTAGATTATTAATGACCAGCAGTTAAGAACACTGGCGTTATCTTGATGGTCCTGTATTATTTGATGATGCTGGTTCTTAAACTTCTAAACTTCTAAAACCCTGAATTTGTCCTGCCTGCTCTTTCAGCATCATAGCATCTGTTATGAAGGGCAAATTCTCTTCCTTTTTCACTCTTCTGGGCTATTCTAAAAAAAAAAAAAAAAAAAAGAGGCAGGGGGGAAAGGATCAAGAAATCTAACACACAAAAGTTAACCAACTTTAATGGATTGTGTAATACAAAATATTATTACAGTCTGTTGGCGGAGTCCTTAATTGAATGCACCAGCAGTGCTACCAAATACCGTGTTTTCTATTATCTCCTTTAATGTGCATCACATTTCACTACAATAGCTGAAATCTGGCTTGTTCTCATTCACTGAAGTGTGGTCCCTTCTCAGTGAAGTGATAGAAACTCTTGAGAAACTGCTGATCCACAGGGCCACCAATCTCTAAGTTTTACCTCTTCCCTCCAGAAGCTGCTTGTCACTTGGAAAAATCCATGCTGTAGAAGAGAACACTGCAAGGGATTGGACTGCTTTTTGACTTTCCTCTCGGAAAGCTCGTCAGTGTGCTCATGCACATTGCATACTTTGCTCCTGCAGGACTGGTCAAGATACATACCCTGCCTGGCATCAAAACCCTCCAGAGAAAGTAACTTCTTAAAGGCAAGGTGTCTGAGCGGCCAAATGAAAGTTCTTGTCAAGAGCAGAATAAAATCTAAAAATATTTTCATAAAGGTACCCTAGAAAGAAAAAAAAAAGCCAGCCTATCTAGAAGTTACTGCACACAGCTTCCTATGTCTTTAAAAAATAAATGCATATATTTGTCATTTTATGCTGAAATTACCCAATTTCTGCCTATACTGATATAGTTGCCAGTTTTAAAAGCATATACAAAGTCCAGAAAGTAACTGATGCACAGGGTCTTAAAAAAGAGCATGCAGCTGAAAATCTTGTAAATTTGAAGATATAGTATACTTTTGTGATACTTCCCCTGTGGATTTAGTCCAAAAGTGGTGCTTAATATGACAAAACTAAATAACTTAAAACAAGTGGTTTGATAAGCAAAGATTTCCCTATTTCACTTCCTGCTTTCACAAGCACTTGGCAATGTAAAAATCTCTTTGGGGCTGTTTGAAACATTTGCTTCTTTGAAAATATTATTTAAAAGGCTATCTAGAGGAGTTAGGAACCAGAAATTGCCCTGCTGGATAAGAACAGCAATCGAAACATTCACTTCTAATTTTCTGTCTCCAGAGTTGTCCAAAACCATATGTCTTAGGGGAAATATAAGAAATGCTAGAAAGGACAACTTGGCCTAAATCAATTAATAGCGTGATTATGGTATGATCTTAAGCACGTGAGTATCCCCATATTTATTTAATCTTTTCTATGTGTTCAGGTGCTTTGCAGGATCTGAGCTTTAAGGGGAAGCCCAGTCATATTTGACCATCAGTCTTATGAATTATGGAAGCTTTTGCTCTCTGTAAAACTCTTAAATGGCAGAAAAAAAAAAACATTTTCATAGCCCCCAAATGACACCTGCTTCTAAAACAAAAAAGAGATGGTCTATGCCCTTGACTCTGTTGAACAGTGAATATTTTTACTTATTCGTATGTTTTGATAACTTAAATGTCTATAGCATGTGCTTATCTCTAAAACCATCTGGGTCAACCCTGTTCAGAAATCATTTTCACACCTCTAATGCTGTTGTGGTTTTGCAGCCATTACAACTGCATTCATTTCATATTTTAAAGTTTTTCTCTTATGTAGGCTAGAAAAATGGCAAGCAAAATCACTGCACTAAAAAGCTAAAACTCTGTTGACTCGTTGTCCACATTTGATCTAACCTGGTTAAAGCTTCAAGTGCAATACTTTATTTTTAAAATATTGTAAACACATTGATTTTCTGATCAGCAATAGGTCATTATATTAGCATTTTAGTACGAATAGCATATAAAGCAGCAGTTGATTAAAAGAGAGCCTTCTGAAATATCAAACTCTCGAGTCACTTATTTATCAACACCTACTAGTTAAAACTATTATGAGAAAGATCCAAGAAGCTGGTACTCAACCATACACAAAGGAAAATATACCTTGAAATATCAGAGTCTCTTCTAAATGTATAAAATTTTCCTATACCACTTGTAAAGATTCTGTATCACAGACCTCAGTAATTTAGCATTATTTACAGAGATACACAACCAGGTGAGTAAAAGATGTGGCTGAGACTGAGTTTAAATGAGTGAGATAGCTTCTGTAAGGTACAGTCCAGAGATGTTTCCAAAGAACCAGTGTCAATTTCTAACCTCTAGTTCACTTCAAAAATCAGTTTATGAGCCTGCTAGCTTAGGCCCTCAGCCTTTTTGTGGTTTGGGGCCCTATAGTACAAAACTATGCTTTTACATTCACAAAAAAAGAGGACACTTTTTTTTCCCTACAGAATCCCACATTAGCATATCTAGGTAGCTAATTTGATATATCCTTTTCATTTATGTACAAATACCCAAATGTATGAGCAAATACAAGCTTTGGTAAGCTTTTGCAGCTGCCTTACAGCCAATATCCAGGACAGATTCTGCAGGCTTTCATCACCGACTTGATTTCACAAAAGTCAATTCCACTTTTTTGCTAGACACAACTTACAATGCAGCAGAAAGTTCTTGTTCTCCAGTAGATTGTGTGTAGGTGGAGCTAGCCCGTTCAGCTGTGTCAACATAGAAAACGGGACAGTATTTAGAGAAGTGGAATGCAATCTGCTTTCGGAAAAAGCTATGAAGATACTTCCTAAATTTTTCTCCAGCAAACGCATAGATCACAGGATTGATACAACAGTGGATCATTGAGATTGTTTCTGTCACTTGGGTTGCTTTGTGCAGTTGACCGCTGCCTTCACAAGTAGTGATGGAAAATGTACCTTGAAAATCACGTAAGAGAATGCAAATGTTGTATGGTGCCCAGAAAAAAAAGTAGACAATCATGATGATAAAAATAAGCCTGACTGCTTTATGTTTCTTCTCATTCCTACATTGCAGTAATGTCTTTATAATTTGTGTGTAGCTGCAGATCATAATTAACATTGGAATAACAAGTCCCAGGATGTTCATTTTTAAGGTCAGGAATTGCTTCCATGCATTTCTCTGCTCTGATGGATAATGAGCACTGCAAGTATAACGTGAATTTTCCTTTTGAGTTTTGTGAAATACTATCCCAGGAACAGAAGCCAAAATAGCAACGGCCCAAGTGAAAGCGCTGGTGAGGATGCCGTACGTAACTGTCCTAGCTTTTAAAGCAAACACTGCATGCACTATGGCCAGATACCTGTCTAGGGTCAACAGGATTATGAAAAAGATCCCGCTGTAGAAGCCAAGGAGGTAGACACCTGAGAGAATTCTACACAGTGCCTCTCCAAAAATCCAGTCGTGAACAGCGTAATAAGCCCAAAAAGGGAGAGAAAATATAAACAGCAAATCAGAAATTGCCAAATTGAGCAGGTAGATGTCAGTCATACTCCTCAATCTCTTGTATTTTACCAGGATAAGGACAACGAGCATGTTGCCTGTGAGGCCAAATATCACCACCAAAGAATAAAGTGGTGGCAAAAGTTTTGCTGCAAAGTGCTTTTCCTCGGTTCCCATGCATGGCGCTGAATCGCCGTAGTCGAATTCTGTTGTCAGTGGCAAGTCGGCTAAGTCCATGGTGTAGTTTTCCATGGCGTGTTGGTCTGGAAAGGAAGAAAAGGATGTTAAACAGGAGGAAACTCAAAGCTCAGCAGTGAGGGGAATGAAACACGCTGATGTCCTCATCTGGAATGCTTTTTGCTGTTGAGCACACAGGCGTTGCTGTGGCAAGGTGTGGAAGAGAATGACATTGCAGAGCTCCCGGGAAACCCATCTATATACCTGTGAAGTCACCTGCAAAGGTGCTGCAACATGGGTAAAACAAACTGACTGCTGCTTGTTCAGGTTGTTCATGACTTCCTGGGAGCCTTAATGCCTGTGGGAATCAGGGCACTGGAGGCGTGGAAATCACCTTTGCACAGTACTAAACATACCCACCTGGTGGTCCTGCTGTCCTGGGTGTTGCAGAGCAGCAAGCTGGCAGCGTTAGTCTGGGTTAAAATGGCAAATGTTGTGTCCTTTACAGAGTCAGGGTCAGGCGTAGGCCATGGAAGCGTGCTGGTTTTAGGTAACTCTGGAGTGAAAATGGTGCGCAGTCCTGTAGAAAGAACAGACAGGCAAACACCTTGGCAAAATGGCATAAAAGGTGACAGTTGCTGTCAGTGTGGCCTGTAACACCTGTGATATCCTTGAAGCGTCTATTTGTGTCTCTCTAGACAAAACTGTTCAGGTGAAAGGACTATTTTCTGCTGTACGCACAGATTACTCAAAATGCTAATGTCCTTATCTTAATTTGTGTCAAAGTGGTTAACTCGGCTAAGCCTAAGCTGAGGTCTTGAGGAAGGGACTGGTTGCTAGGCCTTTAACCACTTTCCTGTGACCTTAAAAATGAGGATTTGAGTCTCTCCTGAGCTGCCAGCTCCTGATGGAGATTCTTGTGCTGCACAGTGCAGATGTGAATCTGCCCAAAAAGGGGGAAGCTTTATTGGAGCAAAATCTGCACCTTGTAAACAAAAAGAGGTGTTCCTTTTGCAAACCTTTTTCCTGCCCCTTCACCAAGTTCTTCCCGAGTCTGGCTGTCAGCTCTGCTCCTAACGATATCAAGAATGACAATATCCATGTTCAGACATTACTTTGGCATGTTGAGTATGGCATGAAGTTTTCTTCTGGAGAATGAGGAATAAGACAAAATTGGCAAGTTTTAACAGGTTGGGTCTCAGCTTTGGCTAGGTACAATTTCTTGGGGAGAAAATAAGTGCTGTCAAACTCCTCAAAGACCAGCTTTCAGGAAGCTCTGGCAATCTCTGTGAAATGGTTTTTTTCCACTGCTGTACTAACTACATAGTTAGAACAGTACTGAGATAATGGTTTTGTTGGTAAAGGAAGTGGCTGTGGCTCAGGTGTATTGACAGTAAATAAGTTGATTTTAAAGTATCTAAGGGTTTCTATTTCTTAAGTACTTTCAGCAACTCTTTTAGAAAAAAAAGCACCTTTATAAAACACCCTTTGGTCCAAAACATTAACTACTTTATTTCAAAACACGACAAGACTTGGGCACTGTGCAAATATTTAATATTCCCTTCAGCTAGATCTGCTAGATCTATGTTGCATGCCCTGATGGTACAAGTCCCTGCTACTGCATATAGCTCAATATCCCCAATTCCGATGTGTCAGTCAGTCACACTGTATACCGGGATTATGGGATGAGGGACTGGCTGCAACACAGCACCAGACCCAGCACATCCTGTCTTGATCATTTTGTACCTGCATGATGCTCATGCATAAACATGGGTATGAAAAACACCTGGGTCATAAACCCAGAGTGGGATTTTATGAATATGTGATTGATAGGATTAATGCAAGTATTACTGCAAAATGCTGCCTTGATATTATTGCAGTAATGCTTTTCGCGACAGCCCCTTCTTCCTGCTAACTGCTATCTCAATGCCTTCCCTCCTTTTCCTGACGACCATGCCTTCCCTGCATCTTGTCTTCTTCCTTTCAACCCTTTTTGCATGCTTAAATTGTGGTCTCCCCTCTGAGCAGTTCCTTCCGCTAACTGAGCCCCATTCCTCTAGCCTAGCTTTTGCTTCAGAAGCCTCTCTCTGCAAAAGTACTTACTACCCTGAATTGTGTATAGTATCCAGCACATGTGACAATGGAAACTACAGTACTAATTTGGAAACCAGCAAAAGGAATTGTAAGTGGTTTTGTGCTTTATCCTATCATCTCACTGTTTTAGGAAACACTGGCTAGAATGCTTCACTGGGTTAATCAACCTGGGTTGTTTACCTAATTATAGGTATCTGACTGGGCTTATGTCTCCTGATCGTTAGGAAAAAAACCCAAAGATAATCCTGGAAGATCTCTGAAGAAAGGATATGTCAAAAAGAGGTCTATATTATTTTGAATACAGTTTAGAGAAATGCAATATTTCTAGAAATCTGCAATCTGCTATACAAATTCTGTTGCTCTGGTTGAGACTAGCAGTCATGCAGTTTTCAAGAGAAAAGCTGTCCATAGAAAAGCTGAGCAAACTTATGTCACTGTTTCATGATGAGTTTCAGGTCAGAGCTCTCTGTTTTTAAAGTGGCAAAGATTTTATTAATGTGAGTTTCAGTTCATTTGCACAGTGCTATAAAATGGTAACAGTTTAAAAGTTGTAGTAAATGGAGGTAAAATGCTAAGCTATGCTGCGTATAAACAGGTTCTATGAGACAGGGTGTTTAATATACAACAGTGGATTTTCTGTAGTCATCCTGTAAGAAGAATAAGTATTCTTCACTCAAATAAGCTGTTTTGTCTTTGCGGTAACAGTTTTAAAATCCAGATTTCCATCATTATATATCATCTTCAGAGAAAAAATCAGAGAGGCATATTCCATTATATTTCTTACTCAGATCAATCTGTAGAGATTTATTTCTTTGCTTACCTGGATCCTCTGCTCAAGTCTTCTAGTGGTTCTGTCCTTTAAAAATAGTGTATTCCATTTAACATGTCCTATGCATTTCCCCAGGGTAATTTTTAAAGATGAGTACACTGGCAAGATTCCACAAGTATTTTTCACCACAGGCACTAGACTACCTAAGCAACTACTAAATGTTAAAAAAAAAAAAAAAAGAAGCAAAGATGACTTACCATATATCTTACGGTGCAAGTGATGGCTTGGATTATTACATCAAGAGTAACGCTAAAATGATTTGTCAGTCACGAGAAGAAGGTCAAAAACACCTCTTCCTGCATGAAGAAGGATGTATCAGTTTGAAAACTTCTAGCAACCAAATCTGTTTTCATTTAAAAAAAATCAAGGAGCAGTTCTCTTTTTTCTAAAAATGGGTCATCAGATGTTACTTTTCTAACTCTGTGAGATGTGCAGAGATGTTGAAATTGTGGAGGATCCTCCTAGGAGCTGAACTCACGGTTTCACAACCCACAGCTGTAGTTTTAGAAAAAGGTTTTTATACCGTTGTTTTCTCTCTTTCATTTAGCTAACATCTTTGAATCAAGAACAGTTTACATGAGGTTCATCCCCCTGCATTTCTCAATCATTAAATTTCTTTTATGGTTTTTGTCCCTTTTGAATAAAGCTTACACTTTTGTTCAGAATTACCTGCACTTCCCATTGGCTTGCTCTGAGTTGCAGTCCTTATATTTTAGGAGATTTGATTGAGTCTATTTTTCTCTAACCTGGTCTTTTGGACTGTGTTTTTTATTTTAATCCCTCTCATAAGACTATGACTTAGTCTGTAAAGTGAGTCTGCCCTTTTAAAACAACACTGTTACTTACGTTTTGGAATTAACCTTCAGAAAAGCCTGATAGAATCTGATTTCTTATCAGCTTATTTCCTTGTGGGTGATTCCTCTGACTTTTAGAGTTAAAGTGAAGCTGCACCGTGAGCAGCTTTTTAGATCCTTCTTAGACATCAAAGAAACCACACAGGAGGTAGGAAAGGTACAGAGAAAACAAGAAAGAGATGGTGCCTTGTCAGATGCCTAAGAACCCCTGAGAGAGAAACCCTGAGAAGATACCTAATAAAGTGCAACCTCCTCCTTCCCCTTGACATCTCTTTGGAGGGTTCTGAAGTATTTCATCCCGTCAGCCTAGAAGGCACTAAAGGGATGTCTTTCCTGCACTCAGTCCTTAGTATCCTTAAAAGATTTTAAAATGCCAAAAGCCCCATGGTCTTGCTTTGGATGCTGCCATTCCTTAACAGAAGTCAAGGGAATCACAGCTTCTGAATTATATCTCAGATCTGGGGGGAGAGAGTAAAAAGCAAAAAGCTCAGCCTGTTTTCTTTGTGTCGTGGTTTAACCCCAGCCAGCAACTAAGCACCACGCAGCCACTCACTCACTGTTCCACCCGGTGGGATGGGGGAGAGAATCGGAAGGGTAAAAGGGAGAAAACTCATGGGCTGAGATAAGAACAGTTTAATAGTTGAAGTAAAATAAAAGAGAATAGTAGTAATAATAATAATAAAATAATAATACAATAATAATATACAAAGCAAGTGATACACTGTACAATTGCTCACCACCCACCGACCAATGCCCAGCACATCCCTGAGCAGCAATCACTGCCCCCCAGCTAACTCCCCCCAGTTTATATACTGGGCATGACGTCATACAGTATGGAGTAGCCCTTTGTCCAGTCTGGGTCAGCTGTCCTGGCTGTGCCCCATCCCAGCTTCTTGTGCACCGTGCAGAGCATGGGAAGCTGAAAAGTCCTTGACTAGTGTAAGCACTACTTAGCAACAACTAAAACATCAGTGTGTTATCACATTATTCTCATACTAAATCCAAAACACAGCGCTATACCAGCTACTAGGAAGAAAATTAACTCTATCCCAGCTGAAACCAGGACACCTTGTCAGCTGTTCTTTGCATGAGGGACTAATCAAGGTCTTTATTCCATAGGGTCAATAGATTTTTCTCTTCCTTTACGAATCAGCTGTTCCAATGAGCTCTCTAAGGGCTGGAGTCTCAGCATCAAAATTAATGGCCGCTGTAGGGTATTCTAAGGGTATGTTCACACTACCTTACTTGATGGACTATACTAGACCCCCTGTACAGTCAGTGGAAAGAGCAGCTTCTAAAAGTGTTTCCACTACACCTAAATCAAGCTCCTAGTTGCTGCCAAACTTTGCTGACAAAACCCGGCACTTTTATAGTGAATTCTTATAATTCTCAAACAAATTATTGTATCATATTAATTTTTCAATGTATAATTCCTAAACAGTCTACATATTGAAATTAACAGACATTTTAAGGATTTCTTTCTGAAGTCTGCTTCATTGTACACTGTTTGATACATGTTACTGAACATACTGGAGACTCTAAAACCTTTCATAATCTCACACTATATGAACAGCGGAAACAGTCTCAAACCTGTTGTTGGACCTGTCTGTTTTTCATCAAGCTTTTGATTCTGAAATGTGCTCTCACAAAACTGATCTCAAACATTTGAACTAACAACAACAAAAAAATAAGACCTGTGGTAGGCTGATCTTCAAAAATAGTCCCTTGTTCCCACAGATTCATTGGCTTTATTAATCTGTTTGATTTTGTTGCTTATAGCTTTTCATTCTCATAACTCAGTCTGATCAGCAAGCATAGCTGGGTATTTCATTTACTTACTGATTAGCATCGCAAGATCACAGAGGGTGTTGCACGCCAACAGAGGGCCTCTGGCACTCACGGCTATAGCAGCTGACTAAGGGAAATAGTTTTGGTCTGCTCACCAGCTGGGTCTTACAGCTGGATGAGAGACTCTCCACAGAGGGTGTGAATAGCTATGACAGTTGGCAGCCCAAATACAGGGACACACTGGCAGCAGGCACCTGGACTGTGACTTTGTTATCAGCACCTACATGGCTTGTTCAATTAGCTCTACACCTGCTGCAGATAAGCAGAGCTGCTGGGAAGTCAGATTTGATCTGGTCTTGCCTGTGGCTGTAGGCAAGTTCAGGCCACTTGTGCTATTTGCTGGGCACTGGGGCGCTGGTGGTGCATTGTTCATCAGTGCTGTTAGGACAAGATCTTTCTTTTGTCTCCATCTCCGCTCCCCAGTCCTCCCCTCAGTCGCTTTCAATGGGCCCCTGCAGGACTCAACCTCCCATCCAGTCTGAAGCTCCATCACAGCAGCCTGGGACTGGCCATCTTCCTGCTGTGTCACCTCCTCCTCCCTGTTGTCTTCAGATTGCCTCCATCTAGTGTGTGTGTCCACATGGAGGTATGGACAATGCAAGTAGCACATCCATTGTTACAAGTCAGATTTTTTCAGCTTTTCTCAATCCCTTGCCCACATGTCTTTGAAAAAGTGCACTGCTGCTTGCCACGAGCTACAGCAGATTTTAAGAATCTTTACCTACAGGTGAACCTCATAATTTTACAAAGAAATTGAAGCTATTGTTCAATAATAAAAGGAATAATACAGTGGGTTGATATAGCTTGGAATTTTACCTATTATGGTTTTACTTTCAGAGATGAGTAGGAGTTATGTTTAGTGGTGTGACACTCATTCCCTCCATAAAGACGTTCTTGGAATGGTAGTGGGTTTTGTTCCTTACCTGTGGAGCTCAAGTTGAGGTACTCAGCAAGTATGCAGCCATGTACACTGTCAAGTCAAACTGCATTCATCAATCTCTTCTATCTAGTGACTGATTATATGGTTCATCTTCATGGTAATCAGGCCATCACACTGAAGTATCCCATATCTAAGTGATATGGCACTCCCACAAGGAGATGTCATCATTTACGTGAAGTCTACACCAGTACTGAAATGTCTACTAGGACACATACCAGATGCTCACATACCAGTGTGACATACAAATGTCACCAAGCAGAATTATGGGTACAGAAATTTGAAAATGCAACTAACAGTTTCCATTCAACTTATTACAAACTTGCATCACCTAAAGAAGAAAGACTGGGAAAAAAAGGGGGCCTAGGATGGAATGGCAGATTCCTTTCTTAGAGATACACAATATGATAGTGCACAACACTCTTGCCAAAGTCTGTAACTACAGCAAAGCAGATCATCCTTTTCATCTGGAGAAGAGGTCTAATGAAGACATGTGAACACAGACTGGATGCATTTCTCTTTCCATTGGTTCCCCCAATTATATCTCATTTTGTTACTTGTTATATTCACAAAATCCATGTCCAAATTAGGTTAGTATTAGCATATACTTTATTTCATCAGTAATAGTTAAATGTCTTTGGTTTTGAATGTCTCCAAATAAAGACATCGAGGTGAAACTACTTTGTTGCTTAGGGTTTTTTTTCTTATCAGCCTTTTTTTTCAGGCTCTCAAGTTCTTGTGACTAATCTTTCGCTGCCACCATACAATCACACCCAATCTTAACATCTGTGAGGTATATTCTTTTGAGGAAAATGGGGGAAAAAACGTTATGTACCACACCTAAGATTTCTGTCATGGAGACTAGTTAAAAAAAAAACAACCAACAAAACATCTTACAGGTTCAAGGAAACTGGGTTACAAAAAACAAACTCTGGAAGACACAAGCATTTCTAATCTGGATTAACACTACTTCTTCACATGATTGTTTACTGGCAGTAAGATCAAGGGGTTTTTCCCCCTATTATTCTTCTGTTTTCTGTTTGTTTCTCTCTTGTAAATCTGGCACGTACATAATTATCCATTACAGCATATATTAATTCCATTGTCATGGTATTATTTTTGTTTTGGCTTTCCCCAGGCTGCCGTTACTGAACTAGCTGTGTTTCCTCATGCAGCGAGGAAGAAGAGAGCATTGCTTCCTTCTACCATTTTTATCCCGGCTTCTGATGTATGCTGCCCTATTTTATATGCAAGGTGTTATCATAGTACAATAGATTTTACTTTTGGACCATAGCTATGCATTTCACAAATTTTCAGCTCTCAGAATCTGATTTTTACATAGGCCTTTAATTCTCACACTTTGCTGTTCTCAGGTACATTTATAGTACATAAATTCTAGGTCTAGAGGTGCTGTTTGGGGCTATCTCAACTGTGAATTGCAAATACTCCTCAGTGTACATGTAAATCCTGGACCTTTGATCAGGCAGGCTGGGAAAATCACACACCAGATTTCTTCCCGGTGAAAACTAGGTCACAGAAAGGATGGACAGAGTCTGTACTATGACAGGGTATGTGCCAGGACCCAGGAACCGGAAAGTACTTTTGGGTGCCAAAGATTCAATATGTAGTCTCTAATTGTCTATACCTCATGGTAGTGTCCCTGAAGGTAACGTCCAAACGGTTCCTTCACTTCTATGCACTTGGTTTCCATTGCATTCAAAAAGTCTGGCGTCAGGATAGGTTGTGTCATTAGTGTCGTATGGTTAGCATCCTACTGGCACAACCTGGCAGACAGTTCTGCAAAGCTGATCGTCACTTGAAGGTTTGTGCAGTTTTGCACATTGGCCTGTGTATCTGATAATGCTGCCCTCCTCCAGTTCAGTGTTGTGGCCCCACCTTCCCAGGATCAGTCATTTCAGACTTAGAACACTCAAACCAAGATTGCTCTCACTGTCACAGGAATTACAAAACTGCTGGGCAGTTACACAAACTTATACAATATTTCTTGTCCCTACCATTCCATTTTCTGAATGATATACAGCTGCTAATAAGCAACTGTCGCCAGAATATGGGTACAAAGCAATGCCTTCACCCCTTATTTCTAGACAAACATCCTTCTTTGTTTTGGCCTGATTGTTATTGATAGTCTAAATGCGCCAGAATTTACTGGTTTGGTTTTGTTTCCTCTACTACCTTAATTTTTTTTTATTACTATATTAAGGTGTAATGCTTCTAAGGCCACAGTGACCACAGTAGCCACTAAGAGAAGGCCAGTAGGCATCAGCAGTTGAAAAGAGCAGCAAAACTAAACTTCAAAATGAGCAGTATCTGCCTGTTGTGCCGTTTAACCTGGTCAGCATCATGTCGTTCTCCTGGCACTTCATTTCTTTGGTTTTTGTTAACTGGAACAAGATACCATGTAAATTTGCCCTTATGTTCTTTGTATTTATCCCTTTCGTAATTTTCACTGGAAGGAGTGATACTTATTTTGGAGCTTCATAACTGAAAGTCTCTCTTACTTGCCTAAATCTTTTAATGTTCTGCTTAAAGTATTTATCTCTGATCTTCCCATGACTCTGGCTATTACTTTATTAACCTCTGTTAAAGCTAATAAAGTCATTCTCTCATTTTTTGCCACTACTTTTTCCTATTTATCCATTTTCATCTACTCCTCTTCCTTTATACTCCATTTACCTTTATCTTATCTAAAATATGTACACATACGGTCACGGTTGGGTTAACAAACAAGAAAGTCTTATGACAGGAACACCCCTATGCACTGGTTACCAGAAGTTGCACTATTTCCGTGTTTGTCCATTATATGCTTACCATAACCAAACCAGTGGCAGCAATTATAATGTGGTGGTTGGTTGTGGGTACTGCTCAGCACTCACCAATACCGTATATGCACTTTTGCTACATTTCCTTTTGCCCCTGAGGAAGCCTGCCTGACACTTGGCAGAGTTATCTTTTGATGTGTGGGACATTCCTCCCCACATGCTTCTGAACATGTGGCAGTAGCATCTCCTAATGGGAAGGTCAGACTCCATCCTGTCCTGTGCATGAACTAAACCATTTGATTGGTTTCGGGGCTGTGCATCGATATTTGTCCATGGCACCTGGGCATTCTTTTCATAAGCATGATGAAAGCCCGGTCAACACATTCTCTCTTCAGAAGTTCAGGGCCCCAAATTTTGAACTTGTAATGGTTTCCACTTAGCTGTTCAACGTTTGTTGTAAAGCAACAATTTACTTGTAGTGTTCACAGAGCTCCTGTCTTGAGTCTTTTTGGTGTTCTGGTCCTACTTGTACACTCTCTCAAATGCTTGCTTTCGTTTCCTCAATATTTCACCAGAGCCGCTCACATGCCTCCCAAATACTGCAGTGGTTCTTCCTTGTGTTAGTTTCTTCTCTGCTGTATTTATAATTCTGGTGTGCCTTGCCATTTTCTTAACATACCTCTAGTTCATCACACAGTTTCTGTGTATCTGCCTGCTTCTCTAGCTCTTACATACACACTGTATCTTCATCGCAATGCTTTTCCCTACAGAGCTTGAGTTATGGAAAATTTGTCTCCCGTCTGTAAAATTTCCCCCACATCTCTGCCGAGGTGACCTGTGTTCACTTTCATAGGGACTGGGAATCTTGTTAAACCTTCCCCATGGGTAGCTGCATCCCACTGTGACCAGACTGCTTGAAGTCCTGCTAGCCTGATTTGGAGCTACCTGGCCTGTAGCTACACCATGCTGCAGCCACATCTGACTGCCACAAAACTATATAGAGCTTTGCTTGTCTTAGTGCAAAGCCTCAATGAAGGATCAAGGATTATCCTGCCTGGGCACATAACATGACAATAAGCTAATCTTTACGTTTAGTTTGTTTGTTTTCCTGCCAGAACAAAATAGAAACTGCAAATCAGAAAACAAAGTGGGTATAGAATTTAGTTTATCCCATTGTGCATAGATGAGGAGAGTGTGCAGGGGAGAGGAGGAGGTGTGGATCGTAGGCTGAAAAAAGGAATTGGGACAGTGGAACAGGGAGAATGACCTGGTGAAGCAGAAGCATATTTCCATATTGAACTTTGAATGCTTAAAGTTCCTTACATGTAAAACTTGGGAGATCAGGCACACCACTTTGCTGGGGTCACTCTGTGCAGTGCAAGGAGATCTGAAATTAGCTGCAGAAAGTCTATGGAGAATCCTGTCTTTATCCCAATATTAATAGAGTGCCATCTTTTATTGCTCTCCTTTATTCCTCCTCTTCCCCTATACACATCCCTGTTTCTCCTGTCAAATTTTACCCATCTAAAATCTGTGGCCCCAGACTTTTCCTGAAGCTATTATAATGCAGTCTTCTCAAGCTTGTGGGTGGATAAAAGCTGTGCCAGCTACAGTAGCTTCTGGACTGGGCAGACAGTTCCCTGCTTGTTCGGTTTGGTTTGCTTCACTGGAGTGTGGTATTGTGAGTGTTTAAGTCTATAGTTCCATCTTTTTGCAACCTCCATTCTGACATCAGAGCTGACATCCTTTTGCTTAGGAGGAGAATGTGGGCTACAGGGTATACATTGTTTTTCAGAGACAGATTTTATTCATTTCACTGAATTAACATGAAAACAGGAAGAGACATAATTCCAACAAGAAAAGAATTTAAAACAAAACACGGCAGTAGAAATATCACAGTTGCAGCAGGATTTGTATCACACTGAACTAATTTATACTTTAATATTAAAAAGGTGCTTTCACTTTAGTGCAGTAAAAAAGTACAAAAGAAAGGAAAAATATTATTTCCAAGCAAGAAAGTTTACTGTGAGGATAGTTTTTGATCTTTCCTTTGGTGTATCTGTGGCTATTAACCTCACAAGGCAGTGGCCAGATGATAATAACTGATAGGATAAAAGCTAACAGCTAATAGAAGCAGTGCCTTGATGTTATAAGGCTAGAGAGGGAAGAATATTTGCACCACTTAGATTAAGGCATCAGATACCTAAATTAAGAGGCTAGCATTTCCAGGCTCCTTCTATAGTTGGACAGGTAATCTTCCCCAGAGGCCATTTAAATCATATGTCTGCTTCTGACTCAGACATCCCTTTTTGTCTACTGACCACTGCGGAACCTTGACGAGATTTGCTGTTAATTTAGGCATGTGAGTCACATGCCTAATGTTAAATAGCGTGGGATCCTCTCTTGTGTCCTTATGTTTCCTGGAGGCTAGTTGAACCTTCCCCTCCAGATTTCCATAAGGAAGGCTTTACATGCATGAGCGGTGCTTTTTGAAGTAAATGGGAAAAAAAGCAGAAGGACAGTTCACTTGCATAAGGAGTGCTCACCTGCACTTCTTTACAGTTTGAAGCAAGAAGATCTCCACTGTTCCCCTCCCCCCTCTTCTTTGCTATCATCATATCCCTAGAATACCAGTTTTACAGGGAAACTCCTAATAATGGCATAAATGTATGGCCATAGGACACCAGTAGACTAACGGTCTTGAGACTTCAATTAGCACGCAGTTCTAATTAAGACACCCGTTGGTGATGGGCACTCTTCTCCTGGGAAGGCAAAGTGGGTATGTCTCCTCTGCAGTTGGCTGCTTTTGCAGTTCCAAGGCTCCTGTCTGCCTAGAAGTGTGTCCCAAACATCAGCCTTACTGTATATTTGAAGAGCATGTTTTTCTCATGCAGGAGCCTAGCCTGACACACTTACTGCATCTGCCATGTAAAGTCTTCCTCTACACAATACTGTGCTCACAGTCTCCAAAATCCTTCAGAGGGTTCTATTTTTTTCATACAGAATCTTGCATACCAAATACCAGGTAATTTTCATTCTGGCCTTGGAGATCTTTTTGCTGATATGCTTTTATTGGTTATTGTTTTCCTTGGAGGGATATGATTTGTCAGAAACAAGCTCATGTTTTTGGGGGTGCAACGTCGTCTTGTTGTGCAGTCAGTAGACCTGGTGTGCGCAGTTACTTGCAAAATTACACCCACAAAAATCGCAATGTTGCCCTTTAAAATCCCACTTTAGAAAATGTTAGCAACTGAACAGTGATATGGCAGGCATAAAATTAAAGAACTAAAATCAAAATACTGTAACTTGGCCTATAGTCAAAAGGATTTTTTTAAAAAATGACTACTCTATTAGCTAACAGATAAATCCTTGGGTTAAATGGCCCCAGTAAGACAAAGGTCAGTCAACTCTCCCATCAGAGGAGAGATATTATCTTCATATATTCATCCTCAAATTCCTTTTTATGGAAACATCTTCTATTCATGTAGGGAAAATAAGGGGTAGGGGGGAAAAATGAAGAAAACTAAAAGCCTCTCCCTGTCGAATACCTGACTATGTTGCAGAAAGAATACAGTCACTTCCAAAAGGTGTTCCATTAATGTTGAATACTAAACAGGTACATCAATCCTCAAAGCTTCCTCCCAGCATTTATCTTAAAATGTTTACATAACAGTAAATGGCTCTTGCAAGAAGACATGTTACTCCTTAGTCTCGTCAATATTGTATTCACGCCAGGTAAATCTCAATAGCATTTGTTCATTGGATAGAATTTGCTTAAGAAACAGAATCATACTACTCTGGGCCCCATTTAAATCTTGATGTGATCCAGCTATGGTGTTAGCATTTCCTGGAGAACTCACTGATTCTCTTAGTTAAAGAATGGAAAATGCTGTAACCCCAGGGAGCAGTTAACCACAAGAAGTGAGGGTCATACAGTTTTCAATAGTGGTTGACATAAAGAAGTTAAATAATGATGTCAGGCAGTCTCTAAGGCAAAGCGAGCGATGCAACATTTACTAACTAATGTTCTGATGTATTTTTACAGTCCAGTAGAGATGTCATGCTCTGCAGTGGATGGTGTGAATGTGGAACTAACTCTTTCGAATTTTTCGCGATAAAGATTTGGACATTTTTTGCAGAGGTGGGCTGCAACATGCTTTCGGAAAAAGCTATGAAGATACTTCCTAAATTTTTCTCCAACAAATGCATAGATCACAGGATTGATACAACAGTGGATCATTGAGATTGTTTCTGTCACTTGGACTGCTTTCTCCAGTTGACCTTTGATTTCACAATTTGAGTTGAAAAGTGAACCTTGAAATGTATGCAAAAAAGAAGAAATATGGAACGGTGTCCAGAAGATGAAGTAAAAAACCATGATCACAAAAATAAGTCTGACTGCCTTCTGTTTTTTCTCATTCTTGCATTTCAATAATGTTTTTAGAATTTGTGAGTAACTGAAAATCATAATGAGCATTGGAACAATAAGTCCCAGGATGTTCATCTTTAAAGTATAGGAGTACTTCCAATTTATTGAAGCATCAGTTGGATAATGAGCACTGCAAGTATAACGTGAATTTTCCTTTTGAGTTTTGTGAAATACTATCCCAGGAACAGAAGCCAAAATAGCAACGGCCCAAGTGAAAGCGCTGGTGAGGATGCCGTACGTAACTGTCCTAGCTTTTAAAGCAAACACTGCATGCACTATGGCCAGATACCTGTCTAGGGTCAACAGGATTATGAAAAAGATCCCGCTGTAGAAGCCAAGGAGGTAGACACCTGAGAGAATTCTACACAGTGCCTCTCCAAAAATCCAGTCGTGAACAGCGTAATAAGCCCAAAAAGGGAGGGAAAATACAAACAGCAAATCAGAAATTGCCAAATTGAGCAGGTAGATGTCAGTCATACTCCTCAATCTCTTGTATTTTACCAGGATAAGGACAACGAGCATGTTGCCTGTGAGGCCAAATATCACCACCAAAGAATAAAGTGGTGGCAAAAGTTTTGCTGCAAAGTGCTTTTCCTCGGTTCCCATGCATGGCGCTGAATCGCCGTAGTCGAATTCTGTTGTCAGTGGCAAGTCGGCTAAGTCCATGGTGTAGTTTTCCATGGCGTGTTGGTCTGGAAAGGAAGAAAAGGATGTTAAACAGGAGGAAACTCAAAGCTCAGCAGTGAGGGGAATGAAACACGCTGATGTCCTCATCTGGAATGCTTTTTGCTGTTGAGCACACAGGCGTTGCTGTGGCAAGGTGTGGAAGAGAATGACATTGCAGAGCTCCCGGGAAACCCATCTATATACCTGTGAAGTCATGTTGCTGCATGTTGGAAGTGTGCTGCTTGTCATTTCCTATGTGTATGCTGTCTGGTTCATTTTTCCTCCTTAGTATAGCCTGACCCAACCAGAAGCAGAGGGATGGTGAATTTTACCCAAGCAGTGGGTAGTTCAGGGCTGTTGTGCTCAGCAGTGGCTTTCCAAAGGGGTGGAGTGAGCCAGCAAGGCCGCGACAGGAAAGCTCAGCGGCTGGCAAGTAGAGTGTAGCCGTGCGTCCTCTTGGCACCTGGCCACCCTTTCATCATGCCAGCCCATGCTGTAGCCCTCACCCAAGGAGGACCAGGCACTGACAAGGTGTTAAACCAGTGCCTGCAAAGGCGCTGCAACATGGGTAAAACAAACTGACTGCTGCTTGTTCAGGTTGTTCATGACTTCCTGGGGGCCTTCATGCCTGTGGGAATCAGGGCACTGGAGGTGTGGAAATCACCTTTGCACAGTACTAAACATACCCACCTGGTGGTCCTGCTGTCCTGGGTGTTGCAGAGCAGCAAGCTGGCAGCGTTAGTCTGGGTTAAAATGGCAAATGTTGTGTCCTTTACAGAGTCAGGGTCAGGCGTAGGCCATGGAAGCGTGCTGGTTTTAGGTAACTCTGGAGTGAAAATGGTGCGCAGTCCTGTAGAAAGAACAGACAGGCAAACACCTTGGCAAAATGGCATAAAAGGTGACAGTTGCTGTCAGCATGGCCTGTAACACTTATCTCTCTTGTGGCATTTTCCTGTCAATTGAAAGACGTCCCCAGTGCTCAGTGATGAAAGAAAGAAGTTTTGATGCCTTGTTTCAGTAGCTGTTTAGCAGCCATGATTCAGGAGCTCCGAAGTTTAGATTGGCTAAGTGTTTTGGAGGGGGCACACAGGCAAAAGGCAGATATGGCCATTGCTACGAGTGTGCACTAACAGTTCTTCATGTGTAGCAATTGTTCGATATCGTCCTCCATCCTTTGTTAGTCAGTGTTCCCAGTGAGGTGACATAGTAATTGAGGAAGTGCAAGGGTTGCCCAAACTCTCTGTCCCTCCAGTTTTGGTTTGGGGACTCTTGGGGGGACTGGGCTTCACTTGCAAGAAGGAGTCACGGCCTGGGAGGTAAGTGTGCAGCAGAGCTGTGCAAGCCCTCAGGCAAGTTCTGTTACAGTGGCAGCAGGTAAAGGCTTGCGACTTTGCTTTCAGCCCTTCCTGTCACCAAACCCTCCCCCTTTCCCAAGTCCCTGGTAGGACTGCAAGCCAGACGCAGATGCATAGCTTTGTGTAATTTGGTCTCTGAAAAGCTGAGGATATCTGTCTTCCCACAGAGCCCTGGAGAAAATGGGAGAATTCCTGTGTGTCCTGTGAGAAGCCAGGAAGAGGAGTTTGTGAAGATGGGTGTCAGAGGGACCAAATGTCCTTCCTGGTCACTTAGTGGGGAAGTGAAATCGATGTGTTTGGTAGCCACTCAAATAGAGCTATTTGCTGTCTGGTAAAAGGGCTGCTCTTTCTTCTGTGTCACCATGACTGCTTTCATCAGGCACTTCGTGGCAGATTAGTGGCTGTTCATAGGAAGTTGATGGTTTTGAAATCTGCACTTTCCTGGCAATTTGATGCCTGTTGTCTTGACAAAGGCAACAGCCTGCTCCCAACACAGAAGACTTCAGGTAGTGCATCTGCCCCAACTTGCTCTGTGAACCCTGACCACTCATGTAGTGCAGCAATGTTTGCTCCTTTCCTGCTTACAGCCCTGCCGTGAACTTTTTTCAGTGGTGAGGTCTACCCTGTGTGATTGCAGATGTCTTTTGCAGAGACCACATTCTCAAAACTACCACATTCTCAGAACTGCCATTCTCTCTGCACTTGAGTTCTGCAAGACTAAATTTAACTGAAAAAACTCAGCCTGTGGAGTGACAAAGGGGTAGGCCCCTGGTCTGCTTTTTGGTAGAAGCTCAGTTTAATTACATAGTGGGCCATCCTGAAATTTCTCAAGCGTCTTAAGCTCATGTCAGCCTACTCAGCTGCTTGAGGAAGGGATTATTTCCTGATATATAATTACAGACTATTCAGGATCCAGAGGAACTAGTTTTAATCTGTGCCTTTATCTCAGTGGATATATATAAAATACAAATAATCTTCATGAACAAATTTTATTGATTACACAGTGTTAAAATAATTTGCTGTGTGTACATATGCACAAGTATACATATATATATACACACACATATATATACACTCATACATATATAGAATTGTACAATCGTGGAATCACAGAATCATTTAGGTTGGAAAAGACCTTTAAGATTATAAAGTCCAACCGTTAACCTATCACTGCCAAGTCCACCACTAAACTATGTCCCTAAGCACCACATCTACATGGCTTTTAAATACCTCCAGGGATGGGGACTCAACCACTTCCCTGGGCAGCCTGTTCCAGTGCCTGACAACCCCTTCAGTGAAGAAATTTTTCCTAATATCCAACCTAAACCTCCCCTGGTGCACTTAGTCTTGGTGAATCTTTGTATATATACAAAGAAAGTAATGATTTTTTTAATCTAGTTTGGAACTTATTTTGAGATTTAAAACCAACAGAAAATAACTGTGGGAGTAACAGAACTAAAGGTAATTGATTCCCTACAGATTTGTCTCCTTTGCTGCCTAAGTCTCATCTCCTGTGATGGGTTGACCCCAGCCAGCAGCTAAGTCCCCATCTAATCAGTCACTCAGTCCCTCCACAGCGGGACTGGGGAGAGAATCAGAAGGGCAGAAGCGAGAAAAACTTGTGGGTTGAGATAAAGACAGTTGAATAAGCGAAGGAAACAGAAAAAAACACAAGAGATGATACAAGGACGTACCAAGCAGACGAATGGCCAGCCAGTCTCTGAGCAACGCCTACTTTGGAAAAACTTCCCCCCTCCCCCTCCCCAGTTTTATTGCTGAGCATGACGTTATATGGCACAAAAACTCTTTTTGGTCAGTTTGGGTCACCTGTCCCAGCTGTCATCACAAATCTGAAAGACAGTACCATAAGGCCTTCTGTGAAGAAAATTAAGTCCATCCCAGCCAGACCCAGTATGCCTTCCCACTACCAAAACTGAGCTCTTGTCCTGTACAATTCACATTGATGCTGCCTAGAAAGACGCATGTACTGTGGTTATTTTATTTACTGTCTATGACCTGATGGGAAATCTCTGAGCATTTGCATGGGATAGAAGTCAGATCCTCCTCTTCACAACAAGCACAAAATATTAAAAATATTTTCTGAAATGCTTTCTAAAAAATTCCTTATCCTTTGCACACAAGCAATGTTAATCACAAAGAGCTGTAGAAAACTGATCTGGTTAACAAATTCTATTGGAAACTACTGTTTGCATTTGGTATTTTTTTTCATTTATCTTTACCCATTTTTCCAATTTTCATTTTCATGCACAAAGGAACATCTTCTGCAGAAGCCATAGCCCTTGACAAGAAGTCTGGTTTTGGCTCTAAAATGATCTAGGCATGAACCTTCAGAATGGATGTGTTAGCAAAGGAATCTCCAGGTTTATTTCTGCTCTTGTGCTCTAAGTATAAATGGTCTCTTCTGAGAGATTCTGATTTGGGAACTTGTGATTATTTGGCTTATTTCCCTCTTATTTTCCTTCCAAAATTACAAATGAATATTCAGGAAGTCTTAATGATTTTCATTTGCAAGGCTTTCTTATTTCCTTTATGGACTGCATGTGGCCATCAGTGCCCACTGTCCTGCCCACAAACCCACAATTTCTGCATGCACAGGGTAGTTTTGGTTGCTAACAGAAATTCTGGACAATTTCTGCAAAAGCGGGCAACTGAGTCAAACCTAAGGTAGAAATATAAGAGAAGGAAAATTTTCTCTTTGGTGCCCTCCTTCACTTCTATTTTATCCTGTGTGCTTATCATGCAAAAGCCTCTAAATATATGAGCAGTCCAATAAGAGGCTACTCTTGTTTCCCCTCGGAGGACTGGTTATGTTCTGAGTCTCCAAGAAGTTGGGTACAGTAAAGTGTGACCAAGGCCCGGGCCAGATACCTGCACCCTGGGAAAGAGTTCTTGCAGAGAAAATGGGGTTACAGCTTGGATGGGAGAAAATTTTATTTTCTTAATAATTGTAATGTTGTGAGCCAAAATAAATGTAATTTCATGTCTTTAAGTTTTAACAAAGCTGCACTTACTGCAACATCAGAGATTCTTGTAATGAGGATGTAGCTCTGAATCACATCTTCTCAGATTTCTGTATTTCAGCTGCTTTCAGAGAAGCCTTGCTAGCTCTTGAGTATTAGCTGTTATCTATAGTGTGTCACCTTTAGCTATAGAAGTGTCTAGGTGCTGGTATGACTATCAGACATTTCCATGTTAGAGTAATTCAAGCAAAGAGGCTCCTGAGTTGCTACACGGACTTATTCAGGAATGGCAGTTGTCACAGCTCAATGAGTCTGCTGTGTCCTAAAGGGGATTTGGACAAAGCCTCCTCACGGAAATCAGAACATTTGATAACTACAAGTTAGAAGAGCATCCATGCGTTAATGGAGCCACTTATCTCAAAACTGAATGATCCCCAAAGTTCCCTTTCCCTTTTTATGGTCTAAGATAAGGTTTCTCTTTTGAAATTTATGAACAGGTAACAGCGCTACTCCCCCTGCCCTCACCCTCCTCCTTTTCACAAATGGCAGTGTTTGTCATACTGAAAAAGAAATTGCTTGATGACTTGTAGTCAGCTTAAAAGTATGTGTCAGCAGCATCTAGGGCACTTTATGAAGAGGGAGAAGTTCAATGTAGCACAGAGTAAAACTGAAACTTAAATGAATAAAAATAATACCCTGTATCCTGATAGCAGGTGTTGCAAGACAGGTGCCCAATGTTTCCTGCTAATAGCTCTGTCTCTTTAACTTTGCCTTTGACTTTGCAGAAGGATTCTGTGGACAGACAAAACTACAGAGAAGACTGCACACAGACACCAAAGACATCTTGGGGAGCAAGCATAAAAGTATGTACTTTTCTTGAGTTACAAAGAAAGCTGAAGGAAAAGATGCAAGTGTAATCTAAATGCTGTATGTAAGACCCTGAGCTGATAGTTTCCCTCAAACACATCTTTTCATGTGGTAGTGACCACAGGATTTCTTTCCAGGATATAACTGGGGAAAGACAGTCCTTTCCAAAATTAAATCTCGCTTTGGAAACCTTTTCCTCTGTTATAACAGCTGAGCATTAGAAACATCTCTTCAGAATGGCTTGCCTCCTACCTGATGAGTTTTTTTCATCCCTCCAGAACTTTCAAGGAAAAATATGTTCTGGGCTGGATAAAACAGGCTTAATTCTCTGCAAACCCTCAGGATCCAATTGTTTCCATTCCCCACCAAAACCATAAAGAGAGTCTTGCCAAAATTCTGAGCTTTTCTGCAGTTAAATAGAGTCAGTCTATGCGGTCATAAGACAAAAGAAGTAGGAGATGTTCTTACCTAAACAAATGTACAGTAAAAGAGTAGCATAAGCACTGAAAATAAGCACTCTGAGAAAGAGAAACTTGAGACAGCTACTAAATGTCTTCCTCCAAATCATAACTATATGTGTAGGAGAGCTCTTCTCTTGTGTAGGCAAAGTCCTGTGATAGTATCTCTGTTCAGTGGTTTTCTTCAGTGTCTCTGCTTAAACTGGTTCAGATAAAACCTTGAATTCAGAGTAATTCAAACAACAGTTGTAGTCACAACCATTCTGGGGATGAACTGGAGTATAAAAAAGGATAATAGTCTGGAGTGGAGATTGCCAACATATGTCATAGGATCATGCCCCTGTCATGTTATTGCTATAAGGGTCTCCACACAGAGAAGTTCAAGCCCACTGGTCTGGCACTGTCAAGTGTTCCTGGCAAACGGCAGTGCAATTCTTCCATGAAAGCAAATGCTGCTATAGCTGCATACTTGATATACTACTAAAAAAAAAATATTCTTAGGCTATTGTAGCTTTTTTGCAAATACCCAAATGGCAAGTCTCATTTACCCAAGCAGAGGAGCTCACCTCCCCTTGTGTGTGAGAAAGGTACAATTCCAGTGTAGTAGTGATGAATTTTATTCATGTAAAATCTCACTAACAAAAATTGCAAGCCAGATCATGATTGATATACATGAGATGTGAAGTACAGCCTTTCTAATGTGATGGCTCAGAGACATCGCATTAAAAAGAGGAACCAATCCCAAAGAACATATACCTTCATAACATGTTAATGGAACACCCCCCTTAACAGATTAAATGCTTGAATAATACAAAAAAAACCATGTGATAGGATAGTGATGAAGAACATCTGCCATCTGCATCTGGCAGAGCAAGATGTGGCTTAGATTTGGAGAAGTCAGATTAAGTGTGAAGGATTTCATGTCTGATCAGTTTATATCCTTAGCAGAATACATTTTCAAGCTACTGAGATTCTGCGACAGCTTCGAAACCAAGACCCAGTAAGTTTCTAGTACAAAAAAGATTATAATTTTCTACACCATTTGTCCAGTTCAATTCTCTACTCTCACATTTAGCCTTATCCTGAGTTGTAAGCTAGTAACAAGACCTAATTGTTCTTAAAGATAGTGTCTCTGCCTGAATGGTAGCTCTCCTGCCACTGTCATTAGGCACATATACTTCCCCGCTGAGTGAATCTGTATCTATATATACACATTTACATGTAAAAAAGGGAAAAAAATAACTACTTACTGATTTATCAGGCTTCTTTTGTCTGACCGTGTCTTCTTCTTCTTTGTGAACAAACATATAGTTAAACCCTATATCTGAAAATAGGAAACAGCACTTCCTGTGTGATCTATTGCAAAAGATTACTACAAGAATCAAGGGTATGGTTCTTCTTTTCTGAAAATGCTCAGTTTCCAGGCTGAGTTCAGAACTGAGGGATGAAGACATGACTTTACATACAGAATGTGTGCTTTTAAAATTAAATTCAGGTCTCCAAAATGACTGTTGAAACAACCCCACCAAGATATTCTTCACAGAATCATAGAATCATTAAGGTTGGAAAAGACCTTCAAGATCATCAAGTCCAACCATTAACCTATCACTGCCAAGTCCACCACTAAACCATGTCCCTAAGCACCACATCCACATGTTTTTTGAACACTTCCAGGGACTGTGATGGCAGTACTTCCCTGGGCAGTCTCTTCCAATGCCTAACCCCTCTCTCTGTGAAGAAATTTTTCCTAATATATAATCTAAATCTCCCCTGGCACAACTTGAGGCCATTTCCTCTTGTCCTATCACTTGTTACTGGGGAGAAGAGACCGACCCCCACCTCACTACAACCTCCTGTCAGGTAGTTGCAGAGAGCGATAAGGTCTCCCCTCAGCCTACTCTTCTCCAAACTAAACAACCCCAGCTCCCTCAGCCGCTCCTCATAAGACTTGTGCTCGACACCCTTCACCAGCTTTGTTGCCCTTCTTTGGACACGCTTCAGCACCTCAATGTCTTTCTTGTAGTGAGGGGCCCAAAGCTGAACACAGTATTCGAGGTGTGGCCTCACCAGTGCCAAGTACAGGGGCACTATCACCTCCCTGGTCCTGCTGGCCACACTATTTCTGATACAAGCCAGGATGCTATTGGCCTTCTGGGCCACCTGGGCACGCTGCTGGCTCATGTTCAGCCAGCTGTCAACCATCACCCCCAGGTCCTTTTCAGCCAGACTGCTTTCCAGCCACTCCTCGCCAAGCCTGTAGCGTTGCCTGGGGTTGTTGTGACCCAAGTGCAGGACCCGGCACTTGGCCTTGTTGAACCTCATACAGTTGGCCCCAGCCCAACAATCCAGCATGTCCAGGTCCCTCTGCAGGGCCTTCCTACCCTCCGGCAGATCAACACTTCCACCCAACTTGGTGTCATCTGCCAACTTACTGAGGGTGCACTCAATCCCCTCATCCAGATCATTGATAAAGATATTAAACAGAACCAGCCCCAGTACTGAGCCCTGGGGAACACCACTTGTGACCGGCCCCCAACTGGATTTGGCTCCATTCACCACCGCTCTCTGGGCTTGGCCATTCAGCCAGTTTTTTACCCAGCGAAGAGTGCACTTGTCCAAGCCATGAGCAGCCAGCTTCTGCAGGAGAATGCTGTGGGAGACGGTGTCAAAGGCCTTACTAAAGTCCAGGCAGACAACATCCACAGCCTTTCCCTCATCCACCAAGTGGGTCACCTTGTCATAGAAAGAGACCAGGTTAGTGAAGCAGGACCTGCCCTTCATGAACCCTTGTTGGCTGGGCCTGATGCCCTGATTGTCCTGCATGTGCCACATGATGGCACTCAAGATGATCTGCTCCATGACCTTCCCTGGCACCGAGGTCAGGCTGACAGGCTTGTATGTTTATTGTCACTGACTGATTTCTATATAATTTCTACATGGTTCTCCCTTTCATCATCACTACTGAAAAAGAATCTGTAAGCAAAATTAGGATATGTTTATACTATGCAAAGCAGTGTCATGTTAGACAGCATCACACTTGCCTTAGGTGAGCATTGTGAAGAGAGACAAGCCAAGGTCCAGACATTTCAGAGCTAATTAGGTCAGGCAGAGCACTGCGCTGGTAGAGCTACCTTCCTTCCAGTTATGTGACCAGCTCATGCAGTCTACACCACACTGCACTGTGCGGTGTAGACCCTCTCCTTGAACATCTATCGTAATTTTTGCAAAGCCATTTGTAATGATCTTGCACTTCTAAGAGGCTGTTGTATGAGGCAAGCTGGAACCTGCAGCTCATTCCCTTTTTGATGTGGTGACATGGCAGGATTGAAAGTAATAGGAAGAAAGATTAAAACAACAGAAAGTGGTTAAAATATATTTTTGCTTCAAAGGCAGGAAGTATAGTTGAGTGTACTGGCTGGTATCATGCATTTATTTTTTTAAAACATTCACTTCACCAATGCCATTGGCACTGCAGCTGCAACAGCCTCCAGCTGTCAGAGTGATAACTGATGCCTATGTAAGTGATCATTATAAACCAGGACTGATGAATAATATGGCCACTTATCTGCTCCCTGAGGAGTCTTTTTACATTTTTATAGCAAGTTACAGCACGGCTACATTTTTCAAATTTGCAGTTTTTTGGCAGCAGCTGTTGACCATTTTCTCTAAGACTGCTGGATGGTTTCCTGCAGTATTCCTGAAAAGCTGTAAGACTGGCTTGTGCTACAATTATAGCTGGATTTTGTAATTTCCTAGAAAATCTGTGTGGAGTTTCAATAAAACCAGTGATACATAACCTGACCATGTGTGTTCCAGAGAGTATGGAAGAGACTCACAGAGCTGTTTCAGAAGGAGCGCCTAAGCAAGGCATTAGGAAGAGGGGTCTTTGTGATTGCTGAAAGAACATAAACATTTCCTGTTGATCTGGAAGGGACTGTATAAATTTTGCTGTAAATATAGACTGCAAACCACTGAAAACCTTCAAGCTGGAGCAGAAAGGGCCTTCCTTACAGGGACACAGTGGATAACAGGGAGACACAACCCACATTTTCTTTCTATACCATCTCCCTCTGAGTTGCTGTCTGAATTTGAAAAGTTATGGTTTTTACCAATCAGGACATCCCTTCCTACTCAACGTACAGGCTGCTAGTTCAGCAGTTTTGTTTGCAAGTTTAATCTTTTGTGAACTACTATGCCTGGTAAAAAAATGCTTGGCTTTCAGGATCAAAAATACTGCCTAAGGCACTTCGTTTTCACTGCCCCATGAGAAAGAGGGGCAGTCGCCTGGAGAAGGGACTTATCTGGGCTCTCAAGAGTGGGACTCCTTTGGAGTCCACTGCCCAGGGGCTACAGGTGGGTGTAATTGTCTGGGGGTACCAGAAGTAATCCTTGCCCTTTTCTCTCCCTGTCTTCTGACACTGGGGCTTCCTTCTCCTTTTTTCAGGGGCTTCCTGGAGCCACCAAGCTCCTTCATTTTGCTTGCTCTATCAGTTTGCCCAAGCAAAAAGCAGTTACAGCTGAAACTAGCAGAGCCAACCTGTAAGTGATGGCAAAAGTTTTGGAAACATAGCAAATGCGGTACTTTGGGATTGAATCCCTCTCATGCAGGAGAGGAAAAAATATATACAAACCGGCAAGCATCCATATATTGATAGAACTGCTGAAATTTGAAGTCTCAGGAATGGATAAATTCTTATTCTCATTTTCTCTCTTACACAGACCAGTCCTAGGAAAGATCACAGAATTCATCATTCTTGGAAGACCTACATGCTAGTTTCATAATCTGTGAGGTAAGCAGTGGTCTTGAGTTTGGCATAATGGGTTTGATGGATCTTTGTGATGAGGAATGAGTGACTCATGACTCGCTTCTAATTTGAGAAAGAAAGCAGTTTTGCACACATAATTTTGAAAAAGTTTTAATTCTTTGTGCCTCCAGTCTGGGTGCTTAGATTGAAGACAAGTGGACAGTGTTTTCAGGCTGCCTGAGCTCTAATTGCTCTGACCTTCGAAAATCAGGGATGGTTTCTTTCCGAAACGGTAATGCAAATAATTGGAAGCTACTTTGGAAAGTTTGATTGAGATTAAAATACAGGAAAAAAGAAAGATTCAAAACAGAAGAAATACCTCATATTGGACATTAATTTTAGGCACCTGGGACTACATTTTGAATTGTAGATAAATTATTATTATATTATAGAGGATAGGGCCTGTTTGAAAGGACAGAGTCACCTGAAAATCCCTTTTTCAGGGGTGTTGGGACTCTGAAGAAATCCAGGGGAAAGCTATGAAGGGTTCATCGGTCTAGAGAGCATGGCCTGTGAGAAATGATTGGGAAACAACTAGATGATCTCTGGAGAGCTTTCTCAGACTTACTTTCTATGATTTTACTCTTAGCATCTTTCCTGTAAGGGTTTAATGAGCTTTATAAACATGAACTAATCCAAAGAACTGCCTAGGAGATGGAAGCAGAGGAAGCAGTGAGAGAAAAGCCTCCCAAAGTCAGAGACATTGCCAGGTGAAGATTGCTCGCCTTATAAAATTAGAGAACTGCTTAGGTTCTCTATCTATAAAATGAGAAAGAGCAAGAAGGGAAGAAAAGAGTACATAAACTTCACCATGCTAATCAATTGAAATTCTATAAACAGGGAAGTACTGCTTGGTTGTACCAAAGAGAAGAAGCAAAAAAGAATGACAAATTTCTGCAACAAAACTGTCTTACTTCAGCTGGGGCTTTCTACAAGCTGTCACAACACTACCACTGACAGAACTGAAGCAAGGGAACCAAACCATGATGTGCTTCTATTACTGCATCGACCACTGAATGTAAGAGAGAACTAGCTTTTTCTAACAATAATACTGTTGCCTTAAATTTAGAATGTTATGTGGATACCCAAGTCAAGACATGGGGATACACTCAGGGCATTGACATAATTTTCCTGATTTCTTGAAGAAGTCTCTTTTCTCTTCCTGTGGAGGGAAAGACAGAGCTGGAGACAGTTCACTGTTGGCAAAAATATTGGTAAAATTACCAAGCAGATTACCTAAATAGAAATGACTGGGCCTCAGCTGTATGCCACTAAGACCATAGCAAAGATTAAGTGATGGCCTTGCAGTTCATCTCATATTTTAGGCCTCCCACGTGGAAGGAGAAATAGAATCATAGGATCATAGAATTGTTAAGGTTGGAAAAGACCCTTAAGATCATCAGGTCCAACCGTTAACCTACCACTGCCAAGTCTACCACTAAACCATGTCCTCAAGCACCACATCTACCCGTCTTTTAAATACCTCCAGGGATGGGGACTCAACCACTTCCCTGGGCAGCCTGTTCCAATGCCTGACCACTCTTTCAGTAAAGAAGTTTTTCCTAATATCCAACCTAAACTTCCCCTGGCACAGCTTGAGGCCTTTTCCTCTCGTCCTATCACTTGTTACTGGGGTGAAGAGACCGACCCCCACCTCACTACAACCTCCTGTCAGGTAGTTGTAGAGAGCGATAAGGTCTCCCCTCAGCCTACTCTTCTCCAAACTAAACAACCCCAGCTCCCTCAGCCGCCCCTCATAAGACTTGTGCTCGACACCCTTCACCAGCTTCGTTGCCCTTCTTTGGACACGCTCCAGCACCTCAGTGTCCTTCTTGAAGTGAGGGGCCCAAAACTGAACACAGTATTCGAGGTGCGGCCTCACCAGTGCCAAGTACAGGGGCACTATCACCTCCCTGGTCCTGCTGGCCACACTATTCCTGATACAAGCCAGGATGCTATTGGCCCTCTTGGCCACCTGAGCACGCTGCTGGCTCATGTTCAGCCAGCTGTCAGCCAGCACCCCCAGGTCCTTTTCAGCCAGACTGCTTTCCAGCCACTCCTCCCCAAGCCTGTAGCGTTGCCTGGGGTTGTTATGACCGAAGTGCAGGACCCGGCACTTGGCCTTGTTGAACCTCATACAGTTGGCCCCAGCCCAACAATCCAGCATGTCCAGGTCCCTCTGCAGGGCCTTCCTACCCTCCAGCAGATCAACACTCCCACCCAACTTGGTGTCATCTGCCAACTTACTGAGGGTGCACTCAATCCCCTCATCCAGATCATTGATAAAGATATTAAACAGGACCGGTCCCAACACTGAGCCCTGGGGAACACCACTCGTGACCGGTCGCCAACTGGATTTGGCTCCATTCACCACAACTCTCTGGGCTCAGCCGTCCAGCCAGTTTTTAACCCAGCGCAGAGTGCACTTGTCCAAGCCGTGAGCAGCCAGCTTCTGCAGGAGAATGCTGTGGGAGACGGTGTCAAAGGCCTTACTAAAGTCCAAGTAGACAACATCCACAGCCTTCCCCTCATCCACTAAGCGGGTCACCTTGTCATAGAAGGAGACCAGGTTAGTGAAGCAGGACCTCCCTTTCATAAACCCATGCTGGCTGAGCCTGATCCCCCCGTTGTCCTGCACATGCCGCATAATGGCACTCAGGATGATCTGTTCCATGACCTTCCCCGGCACCGAGGTCAGGCTGACAGGCCTGTAGTTCCCCAGATCCTCCTTCCGACCCTTCTTGTAGATGGGTGTCACATTAGCTAACTTCCAGCCAGCTGGGACCTCCCCGGTTGACCAGGACTGCTGATAAATGATGGAGAGTGGTTTGGCAAGGTCCTCCACCAGCTCCCTTAGTATCCTTGGGTGGATCCCATCTGGCCCCATAGACTTGTGAGCATTCAGGTGGAGGAGCAGGTCAGTGACTGCCACCTCTTCGACAGCTGGGACTACATTCTGTGTCCTATCTCCATCTGCCAGCTCAGCGGCATGAAAACCTTGAGGATGATCAGTCTCTCTTTAGCAACAGAAAGAACCTAGACAACGAGTTCAGACTAGACAGCTAACCTGTATGTTGATAAAACTGAGTTATAGCCCAATCAAATGTTTCAGATAACCTGAATGAAATCTCTAGGGCTTTTGGTGATGAGAAACCATTCTTTATTTTGGAAAAAGATCAAGCCAAATATTTTCAATTTTCTGTTCTTTGGGGCTGACATGGTTTTTTACCAGGTAAGCCTGATAATGATGTCTCCATCCTTTGCTGATGGGGGAGAGACCTATGCTGTAGATCTAAAGACCAGTCCTGCTGATGACCCACCAAGAAGCAGGAACGGATTTATTTGGGCACTATGAAGACTGTACCCTGCTTATGCCCATGAAAACTGTATGTGCTCCCCATCATGACACAGAAGTAAGGCTGCAAAGGCTGTACTCCTCTTCCCCTACGTCCTCAAACCCATGCAGACGTTCTAAAGGGGCACCGTGTTTTAGAAGAGGTAAGAAGATACATAAAAGCAAAACACAGTTTCTGTTGGTGGCATATGAAAGTTGCATCGTCAGCTACTCAGGTGTCATAGTACTTCCTCACAGCTTTGGGGCATTTCACAGAGCCTTGGAGAAGTAAGACTTGACAACTGAGATGTAAGTAAATTGGGAGTTCAACATATTCTTAAGATATTCTGAGTTGCTCACAGGAAGAGCTACACCAGGAAATATCAATGCAATCTGCCCTTCATTTTAACCTCTTGAGTACACACATCATGATGCTTCATTCAGTTTTGCAGGAGCCATCCTCCCAGCTGAGGGACTGGTTATTCAGGGTTCTTTTTATTGCACTTCACTAGCGTATGGGACCAGGCCCTATTTAATGTACACTATTCAGAGTGTTCTTGAACTGCAGAATTTTGATTTTCCCTCATGATCATGTCTCTAGTTATGTTAGGGTAATATCTGGTTGCTTCACAGATATTTCAGTATTTGTCTTCTCACCACACTTATGAGATGAATCAATATTATTATCTCCATTTTGCAGTGAGGAAGCTGAAGTGCCAAGATTATGAATAACACTATCACGCATCAATTAATTTGGGGAACCTGATTTGTGAACTGTTTTTCTCCAAAGCAAGGTATTATGCTGGGGCACGGTTCCTGTCTGTTGTAGTTGCTGGTTCTTGGGCTTCGCATTGGCCCCTGGAGCACGAGGAACACAATCTCAGAGGCCATCTATGAATATCTAAGTTTAAGTGGAAAAGGAAGGTGCTTAATTTATGTGCTAGAAGTAGACACTTAAGGATAGGCAGGATAAATTCAGGCCTAAGTGCCTAAATCCCTTGGTGGAACTTGTGTCTGCCCTGTGACAAGCGTGCAGATTCCAGTAGTATTTGTGGCACAGGACTTGGCATCTCTGAAACCTAAGTCTTCCCTGATTTTATTTCCCAGGTATCTGCGGGACTGCTCAGTGAAACCAAATCTGAAAGACACAACCAGTCCCAGACAGTCTTCAGTCTTCTCAGACTGGCCTCACACTCCCATGTACCTGTCTGGTGGAGTCTGCTTTATTTCTGAGAAAACTCCCCATGAAGAGTCCAGCAGCCTGAAGCCAGCTTGGTAGCCACGCTACACCAATTTATAGACATACTGAATCTGACTCTAATCATCCTCCGACAGGTTTTATTTACAGGGTGGAGACACCATTTCCTTAGTAACTTCTGTAGAGAAAATATAAGAAAACACTGGGCTTTAGGTAAGTCAGCAAAACCTCCTTTCTCACAGTCCACAGCAAACTAACCACACCACAGAGTGTGTGATACCACAGATTGTGCATGCTGTTCTCCATCCCCAGCAAATGAGGACCACTGTGGTATCTTCTGTACTACGGTGCAGTAAACTTTATTGCGTTCTCTCTCCCTTGCTTTTTTAAAGGCAGTACTAACTGCTGTCTCATAATGGGAATGGAAGAGCTAGCTTACAGGTTTGTCCACAAGTGAGATATTCTACACCTGCTCTGTTAGTTGAACGGTTGTGGATAGGCTGTTTGTGCTACTGTGCAAAACAGTATCAGTGTTAGTAAGTGTGATATGAAGCCGAGTCCATCTGTATTTGTGACACTCTCAGATCACATTGCAATACTTCTTTTACGACGGTATATTTAGCACATGCAAACTAGTTTGCCGTTCTTCTTGGAAGAGATTGTGTAAGTGTTAAGATGAAAGCAAGCCACAAATACATGATAAAAATAACTAACTGAAAAGCCATCTGAGCAATAGAATTCAAAGGAAAGATTGTATTTCTGCCTAAGTTGTACTAAAGCATGCTGGAGTAAAGTCCTACATAAAGCTTTAAGTGAATCTTAGCAAAAAAAATGTATTTGTGTTGCCTGAAGTGCACTGGGTTGCACCTGAAATCTCAAAACCAAACTATCGCTGGCACGTTTCTCTGGGGAATTAACGCTGATGCTCCATTTTACAAGAGTTCTTCAAGTCACAGTATATTTTCAATATTATTAGCACTTGTCCTTGGATAGTGGAGAAGTTTACTGTCTATTACTGTTTTTCACACTGACGAGAGACCATTTCTTGTTTCCTAGTTGTTCATATGTTAAATGCCTTAAAAATTAAATACTTACACATTTCATTGAAAAGGCTGTCAGGTAAGTCTAAGACCCACAGGCCTGTGGTTTTTTCCCTGAAATCAGGTCTCTCCCAGGATATAGCCTAACATTTTCTCTGCCTGAGAAAACAGCCCAGAAAAATTAGGGCCAAAGGCTCTGGACATCAGCCACAACCTGGAAAAGCTGTATCAGACAGCTGTGACAAGTGAAAACACAATTTATCAGCTAGCTTGAGAATCAGTGTGAAGGAGGAGAAAAGGACGACCCATTAGGAGGGGAGACAGACTGACCAGCTGACACTGGAGTGCACTGGGATGGATGAGAGAGGACACCTGATTATCTTCTCCAACTCAAGAGAAGGAAGAAAACTGCTGCCAGAGAGAGAGAGAGAGAGAGACAAGTTGGGCACGGAAGTCATCGAAGGGCCACCAGAGATTCAGCAGAACTCCGAGATTTTCAGGTTCTTAAAGAAAGTTGAAGTCAAGGCAAGCTTCAGAACTTAGTGGTGTTATGAGGTCATTTCAGCAGAGAATTGTAAACCACAGAAAGTTTTTTATCTCACTTCTGGCTTAGTTTATTAATGCAGTTGGGGTTTGCATTGGATAATATATTTGGGTTATAATGCATTTCTAATTAAGAAGAGCAAAACACACACAAGGTATCAGAAAGATTAGGTGCTGCCTAGCTGGCCTCGTGTGTGAGGCAAATGTAATGCTCACAATTCTGTTATGGGCAGAAAGGAAACACTATACAAAAACCCAAGAATCCATTGTTAGTGTAACTGAACTTTTAGCACTGTAATCCAACAATCATTATTAGTTCAGATCTAATTATCTCAGAAAAAGAAAGCAAAGAGAAAAAAATAAAAAAAGGCATGAATACTTCTGGGCAGAAACATCTTAATAATAACAAAAATAATAGTTCAATTTGTTGTATACCCCTTTTCTAAGTGTAGTGCTTTTACTCTTCCACTGCTCCTCTGAGTCATAAAGTCAATGGCTTCAGCCTGTCGATCCCCCATGAAAGGGCCTCTCTACACCTCATCCTCTGTCCCTACTTCTCAAGGCCTCTGCTATCATACTAGGGCTGTATTTCTCCATGTTGCAGCATCATGTTAGAAAGAATAACTACTTTTTGCTACTACCTGTATAAAAACTGTGGTTGTGCCACACAAAGATAAGCAAAACTAGGACAAATTAAATATAGATACCTGCTCAGAAGAACTGCTGTTGCAGCTAAATGAAGCAAAAATAAAGCTTCAGGCAGGTCAAGATGAGTTCAGGCAAAGCCAGGCTGGCAAGCGTCAATCCTGGGGCCTTACACACCGAGTACAAAGCCTGTGGCCTGGCAATAGCAATACCAATACCATATCACTGGATGAAATACTGTATTACTGGGTGACAGGGCTACAGAAGACACTCGGGAAGCACAGTCTGTGTTTACAGGGTTACAGAAGTCTCTCCCTTGTTACATCCCCCTGTAACAAGAGGTAATATTCAGTGAATATTTCACAAGACAATGCTAAGAAGATATAGTAATCTATTTCAAGAAATATTTATATTTTTGAGCTGAAGATAGTGAGGCTAGAGGAATTCAACAACGTCTCTTTCACTCATCAACCTTCCACACAGGGCAGCTTTGCTCGGCCATGGCTTTTGAGAGCCAACAACCTGGCAGGTTGATACGGAGAAGCAAAGAGGTGTGCTGTGAGGAAAAGATTGGGGACAAAGACACAGACTTACCCTCCAGTATGTTTACAGCAGAAAATAAATCAAAGTGCTAGAGACTCCTGAAACAGCAGAAGTAGTCCTTAGGAGTGGGAAGGCTGCACTGAGGGAAGTGCCCCAGAAGAAAGAAAAAGGGGCAAGGAAACTGAAAGCTGAAGCATATATTGCAGTGGGTTGCAATTTCTGATTAGGCGAGTGGCAAAAACAGCTCCTGGAATTAAAAGTAGTGCCAAGTCATAACTTCACATTTCCCCCTCCCACTGAAAGATGAGATGATCTTTCACTTCACAATTTTATCTCCTACCATACAACAACTGTTGTTGACATTTTTTTTTCTATATTCTTTTTCGACAGCCTGTGCTAGGTTCCCAGCAGGTGGTGGCACTATTTGGTTTTGTCACAAAACTCCCGTGCCAGCCACAGACTTTGAGGCTTCTTTATGTCTCCCATGCCCTGACTGTCACAGACCTACTGATGTCCATGTCCCTGAACTGCTGGAGAACCTGAGAGACTCTCCAAAGGCCAGTCCTGGGGACATTTTGGTGCACAGGCTGTAATAAGTGGAGGAATGTGTTTATATTGCACAGTTACAGGTACATCTGAGCTAGGTCCAGGACCAGCCATACGACCCATTAGTCATAGCTCTCAGCTGCTACTTAGCCTGAGCACAGCAGAACGCTTTTTTGACCTCACAGGTTTGTGTCTCTGAAGCAGTCTCTCTATGTGTTACTGTATGTACTGTGTCGGCACATTTCTTACTTTGAAAGTGACTTTGTTAATCTCTTCATGATGCTGACCTGCCCATTGTAGAAGTTGCACTGGAAAAAAAAAGTTATTTCTAGCACCTAAAGCACACATTTTCTAGGTCTTTGCCATCTAGTAGTGTGTGTGACTCATGAGCTAACCTTGTTATTGTGAAATAATCTGCAATGTCTTTTGAATGTCAGACATCATTTACCAAATAGCCTAACCTCTTGAGAGTGTGTGGTCCCAGGGCTGGAAAGCTGCCTGGGGCTGCCAGTGACAGGGGTCTGCCTGGAGACCACTGCCCTCAGCATCTAATGGGCAGCAGAGAACAACTGGTAGGAGCTTGAATAATTTTTTCAGCTCTTTGGAGGCTCATGGTTTCCCAAACTCACTGAGAAGATTAGCTTAAGTAATTTTGTATTATAAGATGAAGTTTAATGTGATTTTTTTTTCCAAAGGGACCAGGGGTGGAGATTGTAATGGAAATACCTTTAAATTGTTGTAACACGGGATTTGAGTTGCACATTACGGGAATTACTATAGCAGGAACCACCTGAAACAGTGGAGGAGAAGCCTTACAAGAAGTGGTGCAAGTGCAGCAGTGACCCAACCTGAGCTGGCTTTGGTGCCCAGTAACTCCACACAACACAGCACCTCTCCTGTCCTGAGTGACCACCATGGAGCCCAAAGTCACGGACTACATTAATTCAGTGGACATTTTGTGGACATTTCTGGACATTTTATGGACATTTTACAAGGGTGGTCCATAGACTAAGGGAATGATACCTGTGTCTTACATCAAAGGATGGGAAAGGGGGTGGTGGTTAATGGGGTTGTACTGGATAGTGTGGGACCTGAGCATGACGTAAATGGTACGGAATAAGGGGTGGAGAATGCGCTGGTTTTGGCTGGGATAGAGTGAATTTTCTTCATAGTAGCTAGTACAGGGCTATGTTTTGGATTTGTGCTGAAAACAGTGTTGATAACACAGAGATGTTTTCGCTATTGCTGAGCAGTGCTTACACAGAGTCAAGGCCTTTTCTGCTTCTCACCCCACCCCACCAGTGAGTAGCCTGGGGATGCACAAGAAGTTGGGAGGGGACACAGCTGGGACAGCTGACCCCAGCTGACCAAAGGGCTATTCCATACCATATGGTGTCATGCTCAGCATATAAAGCTGGGGGAAGAAGAAGGAAGAGGGGGACGTTCGGAGTGATGGTGTTTGTCTTCCCAAGTAACCATTAAGTGTGGTGGAGCCCTGCTTTCCTGGAGATGGCTGAACACCTGCCTGCCCATGGGAAGTAGGGAATGAATTCCTTGTTTTGCTTTGCTTGCGCTTGCAGCTTTTGCCTTACCTATTAAACTCTCTTTAGCTCAACCCATGAGTTTTCCCACTTTTACTCTTCCGATTCTCTCCCCTGTCCCACACGGGGGGCGTGAGCGAGCAGCTCTGTGGTGCTTAGTTGCCGGCTGGGGTTAAACCACGACAGAGCTGGACAAAAAAATAATAGAAACCAAAGAGTTTGGCCCTTGTCTTGTAACCCAGAGAGAATCCTAGTCTACTGCTGAAAACATTGCTGCATTAATGATGCAAGAGTCTCTTTGGGACATTTTAGGTTTGCACTTGCAGAATTTCATAATGGCATTGGAAAGAATTGTGCATGTCTGGGGCATACCTGGTACGTATCACTTTGAGTGACATAGCAACCTGAAAAGGGGCATGATCTTTGAAAAATGACAGTGCTTTTGACCATCTTGTCTTTTTGAAATTTAAAATTCAGCAAGGCAAATAAACAATTACTGAAAAATAAGAGTTTACAGACCTTATCCCTTATTATTTCATCTGACTAACAAGATTGCAGATATGATCCAAATCTGTGTTTTAAAACTAGAGAGTCCTTGAATACTATCCTTACCTAAAAGCAGTCTTTGCTTGGTTTTGGTCTTTTTTACACAACAGTTGACAAAACAAAGTGACCAGGGCAAATTGTTTGCTGTTTCACACGCGCCCAATTTCAATCAGAAAAAAAGCTGCCAAAAAAGCTGCCAGGTATGAAGTGATCATTGCCTGAAATCTAGAGGCCTAAAAAAGTGTAGGGGACTCTCCACAGGTACTTTATATGCTTGAAGGCAGCTCCTTGGTGCTTTAAGTCCCATGCAGTCTGGGCTGGGCCATGGCCCCCTGTTTGATCAGTCAGTTGTGCCTCTTCCATGCAGCCAGGAAACTTGGCTCCTGACTGCCAAGTTTTGTGCCATTTAGGCTGCAGGGATGCAGCTCATTGGGAAAGTGTCAAGTGTGTGAGGGCTGGCCAGAAAACATTTCCATCTTCCCTTCTGCTCAAAATACCAATTAAAAAAGAATATATATAGCTTCTGCTTCTTCTCCCTTCCATTTTCATCTGTAACATCAACAGGTAAGACGATGGTAAATGTCACTGAACATTTTAAATGGAAATAGTTTTATCCAAACTCCAAAATTCTGGCCACAGGGGGAAGGTATCTGCCCTGAGATGTTGGCCCATGTTTCTTTTCAATCGTTAAAGTGCCTGCACAGTACAAAAACCCCACAGAAATACATGATCAGAGGGCTTTGTTTCTAAATACCTAGAAGTCTTCTGAGAAGTAAAATGGTATGATACTTCAGCTGCAGTGCATTTCTTATCCATTGAGGAATAAAACCTAGAAATGTTAATACACTATCATAAAGGAAAGAAGTGTTTTCTATGCTATGTAGCTAATGGCAAGAATATTTTGGCACTGAGGTTGGAAATGTATTTGAAATATTTAGGAAACATAAAAAAATACAATTATATTTTCCGAAGGAAAAACTAAGAAAACATATAATATTTTTTATTACCCTAGAAAATACAATCTTTGACAATATCCAGGCTGTGTTTTTCCTGGTTTCAGGTGCTCTCTTGTTTAACTTTTAAAATTTTGTTTACAGTAATATTACCTCAACATAAATGTTATTTTTTCACTGTGAATTTTTATTTGGATTTTGAGAACAAATCTTTCTGAGCAGGAAAGTGGAGGCAAGACTTATTTTGCTGAAGAGCTCCAGGGTGCCTCTCAGTTCCATCAGATGTATTTTACGTGATACCGGCTTAAAAATCAGTAAAAGCATCCTTTCCTTATCCTAATCTAGGCTTGCGGGTCATGAGAAAGACTTTCAAGAGACAAGACATAAAAAGATGCAATTAATATGTTTATTCAAAGAAAACATTTCTAAAATGGCAGAAAATAGTGATATACGGAAAAAGGCTATGTCCTACATGCCATTTTGTGGTGTTTACATTTAGGAGCGAGCGCTGGGGGCACAGAGTTGGAGGGCCCACACCTCCAGCGGTGGCACAGGCTACCAGACTGCTTTGATGACGACATATTCAAGTGTATGGGCCTCTACAGGTGGCCAGTACAGGGGGAACCTGGAGGCATCGCTCTGATATTTTTGACAGCATGACCACCAAAGGCTGCTTTGGGCGGCAGCAGCTCCAGGGACCCCCCGGCCGTGCCCCTGGGAGCAACAGGACCCTGAGCTGAGGGGCCTCTTTATCTGGGAGCTGCAGCAAAGGGGGAACGGTGACAGTGGCTGAGGCGATTCCCTCTTTGCCACATGAAGTAATCCCATGGCTGTCCCCTCTCCTGCCTCCTGGAGGGGTGTCCCACGCCGCTTCCCAGGGATGTAGGGATTCAGGTATGGAACAGCTTCCACAAGGCAGAGCATATTTGGGGGTGAGGCAGAAGCAATGCTTTCATCAGAGGAGAAAATAAGTACTAGACGAAGTACGCTGCTTGCTGAAATGTATTAAAAGAGCTCTAAAACATAACTAAAAATCATTCTGTGCAAGCTTGTAGGCTCATCATCTTACAAATGTACCAGTGCTCTTAGGAAACTAACGTTGCCACTTATGTGCTGTAGTTTACAGCATACAGTTCCAGTTCCACAGCATACAGTTCCAGTTCTGTTTAACATCTGTATCAGCCATCTGGACGAGGGGATCTGGACGAGTGCACCCTCAATAAGTTTGCAGACGACACCAAGTTGGCCAGGAGTCTTGATCTGCTGGAGGGTAGGATGGCTCTACAGAGGGACCTGGACAGGCTGGATCGATGGGCCAAGGCCAACTGTATGAGGTTCAACAAGGCCAAGTGCCGGGTCCTGCACTTGGGTCACAACAACCCCAGGCAACGCTACAGGCTTGGGGAAGAGTGACTGGAGAGCTGCCGAGAGGAAAAGGACCTGGGGGAGTTGGTCGACAGCTGGCTGAACATGAGCCAGCAGTGTGCCCAGGTGGCCAAGAGGGCCGATGGCATCCTGGCTTGTATCAGAAATAGTGTGGCCAGCAGGACTAGGGAAGTGATCGTCCCCCTGTACTCGGCACTGGTGAGGCCACTACTCGAATACTGTGTCCAGTTTTGGGCCTCTCACTTCAAGAAGGACATCGAGGTGCTGAAGCGTGTCCAGAGAAGGGCAACGAAGCTGGTGAAGGGTCTAGAGAACAAGTCTTATGAGGGGCAGCTGAGGGAGCTGGGGTTGTTTAGCCTGGAGAAAAGGAGGCTGAGGGGAGACCTTATCGCTCTCTACAGCTACCTGAAAGGAGGTTGTAGCACGGTGGGGGTCGGTCTCTTCTCCCAAGTAACAAGTGGTAGGATGAGAGGAAATGGCCTCAAGTTGTGCCGGGGAGGTTTAGATTGGCTATTAGGAAACATTTCTTCACAGAAGAGTGGTCAGGCATTGGAACAGGCTGCCCAGGGAAGTGGTTGAGTCCCCATCCCTGGAGGTATTTAAAAGCCATATGGATGTGGCACTTAGGGACATGGTTTAGTGGTGGACTTGGCAGTGCTGGGTTAACGGTTGGACTTGATGATCTTGAAGGTCTTTTCCAACCTAAATGATTCTATGATTCTATATCCCAAAAGGAGGCATAGATATACTGGTCCTCCCAAGAGGATGCTGCACACATGGTACAACCTCCAGGGCCATGTCAGAGCTTAGGACAACTTCTTGCACCAGAAGAAGGCAGCTCAGGTGGGCTCACAGGAACCCTGCACTGTCAGAGGAGCCAGAGATCTGGGTGGGCACTGAAAATGACTGACCAGCCCCCACATCTCCAACAGGGTTGGAGAGGACACCAATACAGGACTGAAGTAGTCCTTTAAGATGGGCCTTGAACGTCACTCCGGCAAAGGCGTAGATCACGGGGTTCAGGCAGCAGTGGATGAAGGAGATGGTTTCTGTGAGCTGCAGGGCCAGGGCTATCTGGTAGCTCACCTTGCAGTCATTGATGATGTGCAGGCTCTGCAGGGAGTCTAGGAACAGTGCGATGTTGAAGGGAGTCCAGAAGAGGAAGAAAACAATGACAATGATGAAAATCATCTTGATTGCCTTGATCTTGTTCCGATTTCTGCATTTTTGCAGGTTTTTCAGTATCTGGGCGTAGCAGCAAATGAGGATGCTAAGGGGAATCAAGAGGCCTAAGAAATTGACTGCAAACTGAGAAACGACCTTCCAGGTATTGTCGCCTGGCGGGTATGCAGAGACACACTGCACAGATTGCTCGATTTCCAGTTGCTGGTTGAACATGATGTTGGGTACAGAAGCCAAGCCAGCCAACAGCCACAGGATTAAACTGATAATTATGCCACAAGATGCTGTCCGTATCTTCATGGCATAGACAACATGGACAATTGCTATATACCTGTCTATGCTCATGAGGGTTATAAAGAAAATACTGCTATAAAAACCTGTGTAATAAATGCCAGCCATTATTTTGCACATAGCGTTGCCAAAAACCCACTGGTCTGAAGCGTAGTGGGCTTGGAAAGGGAGAGGCACAACGAAGAGGAGATCAGAGACTGCAAGGTTCAGCAGGCAGATGTCAGTCATCGTCGTCAGCCTTTTCCTGGTCAGGAGAACCCAAAGGACCAGGGAGTTTCCCAGAAGGCAGAAGACAAACACAAGGCAGTAAAGGATCGGTAGAAAGAGGGATTTGAACCTGCGAAAGCTGTTTCCTTCATTGCACGGAGCAGTGTTTTCATCATATGCATAGTCATATTCTGTTGTGCCAAGGAACTGGCTTGTGGGATTCATCTTGGATACCTGTGCAGGAAAGAGCAAGGGATAAATGGCTGGCTATCCTGTCACAGGACTCCCAGGGTGGCTTCTGCCTCTCTCTGTGCAGCATCGAGCCCATAAGTCAGCCTCCAGATAGAGAGGGACTGCAAAATGCATTCTTGGTCTCACTGGCTGGACAAGGGCAGCTGTACCACCCAAAAGGCTGCACCTGCAGCCTGCCAATCCTTCCTATACATGCATTAAATGTGAGAACTGGGATGCTCTCAGTTTCCCCGAAACTGCCTCAGTGCCAGTGAGTTAGCCCCTCATCATTATAGTGACAGGGAAAAATTCATGCTCTGAAGTTGTAATGGTGCAAAATGGTACAAAACCTGCACCTGATCTACGAATCTGGATTTTCTTGTGCTCCCTGGGGTGGGGAAGCTTTTTGTTTGTAGCATAAAGACCCTTATAAAAGTGTCTCGACTGAAGAAGCCATCACCCAGCAGCATAACCACATTTTCAGCTGAGCTAATCAGGGCTAGATACTGGCACAGAGTGCAGAGAAAGCTAGTTTTCTAGTAAGCTAGTTTTCTAGTAAGCTAGTAAGCTAGTTTTCCATGGGTAGATACAAAAAAACTCTGCAGCAACAAGGATTTCGCAGGGCTACACAGCAGCACTTGCAGTGCTGAGCTCTGGGCTGCTGCAGCGAGGCTGCCACTCACCTCTGGGTTAGCTGGTGAGCACCTGGGCTGGGCCTATTGCTCAAACACAGCAGTTTATCGCTCCTGCCCGTTCTGCCCAAGTTCAGTTTTCTAGTTTAGAGAAAACAAAAACTATTGGGGGGGGGTGTTTCCTCTCTGTCATTTCTGAAGTATTACAATGAAGACAGCTTTAAAATAGTCTGACCTGCTCTCCAAAAGTGAGTCAGTGCATTAGCCACCTTGGTTTTTTTCCAGATGTCACCTAATGACTCCTGTTAAAGGAGATCTGGTTTGCAGAGTTAAGTGTTCACATTTTAAGAAGTAATGCTTCTTTCAAAAGACACTATTTCGAAGGAGTTTGCCTTGTCACTGCTAAGACATTTGCATGTTTATTGTGCACTGCACCTATGTTATGCTTGCATACAGGTCGATCACATCTTGAAAGAGCTTCAGAGACCCAGAGTTTCCAGGAGGGAAGAATCATGTGCAATAATCAATGCTATTAAGCTGGAGCAATAATATGAATGACAGTGATTAATTCATTAAAAGTAAAGGACATACTCTCCTGAGTTAAAAATTGCTGCTTGGGTATACGAAAAGAGAGAGAACAGTGAAAATTTTTGTATTGACAAGGAAGGAATCAGAATTCACCCCTTCTTGCCCGGCTGTGCCACCTTGTGCAGGGAAACAGGGGGATCCATATACACAGCACAGAAGGGTGTGGAGTCAGCGGTCGTCCTCTGCTCTAGGTATGGATGCTGCTCACACCTCACTGAGCTGCCTCAGCTTTTCTGGGGGCACCAGGACTGTTTCCACCAAAGTCAACTGGCACGTGCAAAGCAGAGAAACCTGTTACAAATACAGCACTCAACCCTACAAAGTTCCTTGTTAAGAAATAACGAGGGATGAGAGAAAAGCAGTGCTGCAGTCTGCGTTGATAGTGTAATTCTTTCCTATGTTTAGTTTTCAGCAGTACGTAGGACATCCGCGTTATTCATTTTAACTTTGTTTTCATAACCCCCTAAATATCAAGATGTTGAGTCACTAGATAATGGCTGTTCATGCAGCAACAGATACGGGTAGAAACTATTTCCCGCTAATGCTTTTGATGTGTGACCCCGACACACTGTGACTGTAAGCATTGCAGCAATGGCTTGCTTTTAATTGCCTGTCAAGGACTCCTTAAAAGCAGTCCATAGATTCAACAAGCAAAAGTAAAAAATTTTAAACAAATAATGAGTATTGGGTTATAGATATATAGATATATAAATACATAGATAGATACAGATACATAGCTATAGATTTATAAATATGATGCATCTGATTTTGGCAAAATTCAAAAGTGTTTTTCCTGGGCTGAACAGAGACTAGAAATGCTCCACTTCAGACTTTCAGATCGCCTTTACACCGTCAATGCCTGTGACAGCTTCCAACCAGGGCACAGCATTTTCCATTTTCTCCCTTCTCCTCATCAGTTGGCAAAACAGTCAAAAAAGCAGTTTTCCAGAGGGTATCAAGAGAGAGATAACTGCTGCAGGTTCCTTTCCCCTGGTTGCCAAAGCTAGCCCATTACTATTAAGAGCAGCACATTAAATGTGGATGGACTTTACCTTTGACAGCGAGAAGCCTCTACTCTCTCAGTTGGCTCCAGTCGCCTTCTCCTTCTCCCGTGTCCTTTTCCTCTCTCAGGCTTGGGAGCTTCCAAGAGGTTTACTCCATAGCTTGCGGAGATGGCTGAGATTTGGTGACATGTGGGTGTCAAACGGGCAGCTGCCAGTTACCGAATAGGTTTTGAGACAAATAGAAGGTTTTGTAGCTGCGGTAAACAGGAAAAGAGGTGAGAGGGCTTACAAACACATTCTGCGAACATCAAATACAGCTCTTTTTGAAGACAGTAAAGGTAGCACATGAACAGGTGGTGTCCTTTTAATGTGTTTGCTAAACCCCTCTTCCTCACAGCCACCCCTGATTTAAGTGAAAAATGTAAAAGTTCAGGTGTCTCCATCACAGAACACACCCTAATAAATTTGCAACTTCTTACGGAAGCTGATATATAATTTCTGAGATAGATACATTATTTTAGGTTTTCATTTCCTTCAGCTAATATTAACTCAGATACTGCAGTCTGGCTATGTCCCTCCCCATTAGTAACATATTAACTTTCTGAGCAAAATAAGAATTCACAGCTACCGATACCTCCTTGCAATTATTTTTTAAGCAGCTTTTATTCAAGTGGAGATATTTCAGAGTTTCTTTGCTACCTTGGGTTTTTTTAAAGTATATTTTAGTGCATTTAGGCTACATGGTCAAGGACAAAATATTGAAACAAGGACAGGCTTCAAATTTTTTATTTTATTCAATAACTTTAAATTATTTTTGTTTTGTGTAATACTGTAAACTGTGGTGCTTTGTAAGTTAGCCAAATGATACGCTTTTCATCCATTAATCTCAACAAGCACCATTTTCCTGATTTATAGGAGCACAGAGAATGCAAGAGATTTGCCCAAGAGCCCCAAGCAAGTATGTGGCAGATCCAAAGCGTGACTGTTATTAACCTGTTCTTTGGTAGCAGCTCTAATCCAAAGTAGCTTTCCAGCTTGCTGGCTGTTGCATAAACAAATAGTGAAAGACAGTCCCAAAGAAGAGAAGAGCTAAATACTGCAGGCAGACAAAAAAAAGTGAGAAAATGGGTTGGAGAAAAAAAGAAGTAACGTAATGAAGGATCTGGCACTAGTCAGTAGCACAGTCAGAAAGAAAAGACCTGTCTCTTGAGGTACTCAAAATGCTACTTATGACCCCGGCATCACCCAGCCTCCAAGTACCCAGTTGGTCTTATTACATAAGAGAGACCAGCTCCTCTTTTTCTTTTTTTAATTAACTTATGAACATTGTTGTAATAGAACTTTATTCTATTCTCTATGAATTAATTATATGATTATGTCAATAGCATGTCCTGCTGTTACAGACGTACAGTACAACATAATGTAACTCCATTCTATTTACTTTTTTGTTCAGAAATCAATAAGGTCAGCTTTCATTATTTCTTCTTATGATCAAAACATCAATCAGTTAAAGATGCCCCCTTTTCCATTGGATGCTTTTTGCATTAGTTTGGCTGAGAAGCTATTAACACATAAAAAAATTAAACAATAGTTTGACATGAAACCAATAAAAGAATGAAAGCCTCCATTAAAAATATATCTGCATTTTAAAACATTTATACCTATTTTAAAACAAGAAAAAACATATTTTTTTCTTGAGTTATTTTTTTTTTAATTTATTTTTTGTTGAGTTATTTTCTGTTGCATGTAGTATAATTTTGCAAAAAGACTTCAGTTCATTCAAAATGTGTATTTTTTTAATTGGGAAATCTTCTGGCCATGTATTTTCACCAGCCCCAATTCTGCACAGCCAGGCAAAGCAAGCCATGAAGCTGGAAGAGTACGGCAGGGAAACGTCAGAGGAAACGCTGCATGCGTTGGAGAAAGCTGGAGCAAGCAAGAAGATGCCCAGGACCTTAAAGGCAAGGAAAAGAGCTTGAATTCAAGTCAAAAAAAGATAAAAATACGGCAAATGCCTTGGCTGGAGGCTGGCTGGCTGCTGTACTTTGGGCAGATCAGAGAGGACTGCACTGGGCATACGGGTAACAGCTTGGTAGTAAGGAGAGGGAGGAAAAATTGTGGTGGTGCCGGTGTTTTGGAGGGAAGGAGCAGAATTACAGAGTCTGATGTAACATTTCCAAGAGCAGCTTTGCTGTGTTTTGAGAAGTGATATATATGATCGAGTCCCTGGCCCTGCCTGGCTTTCAGAAAGGTTTACGTGCCTGCGCCGCTTCTGGGGTGGTCAGCGTTCCTGACACACAGCCGTCCCCCGAGCTTTTCTCAACAGAGGAAGAAAATTAATTAAAGGCAATAGAGGATGTGACTTGTCGAAGGCAGTGAAAGGAAGGGAGTGGAGACAGGCTTAGGAGATGATGAGTATGGCTTTGGAAAGGTGCTGTCCCTGACGGGCAGGCATGAGGGTGGATGGGAGGGGAGGCCCACAGCACAGGGCTGGACTCGGGAACTGTTGGCTGAAAGGGCAATAATTATGATGATGAAAACTAACGGGAGATGCCTGGGCTGGGGGACAGGGAAGAAGCCGAGGCAGATTTTATTCTTCTCCCCATGCTGAGCCCTGCTCGCTCTCCTACAGGTAATTCAGGGGGAGCATGGGCCGACAGAGCAGTGGCTGGGCTGGAGGGCAGTAGAGATAAATAACCACCGGTGTGTTCACAGATGTGGGGTGCTGGAAGCTGTAGGATGCTAAACTTCCCTTGAAAGCTCAGAGGAGGACATCTGGCAGGAGGAAGATGGGAGGTACATTTCTGATTTTCTCCACCATCAGCTATGAGCCAGGCTGTAATGACCTGCATCCCTCCCGACACCTGTCCAGTCTGTGAGTAGCATTCACCACACCCTGAGTTACACAAGGGCCATGCAGGCAAACAGGCATTTTGTAGCAAGCCAACAAACAGCCCTTTGAAGTTCGTCTGAGGAAGATAACAAAGCAGAAAGTGTGGTAAACCAGCAAGAGGCGGTAAAAAATGAACACAGAAGTTTAAGGTCACCTCACTCCAAAGTGCTGAACTCAAGTGGAAAGAGGTGCGGGGAGGCTGCAAAGTGGCAGGAGGAGCAGCGCGAGAGAGCTGGGCTCAGCCGGGTAAAGCAAAGTTGTGGAAGGGATACATTTGCTATGCACAGACAACCCAGCGGGGAAATGGCCGGGGAAAAGGAGGGGTGTCTCACCTTACAGAAAGCACAGGCATATGAAAGCAATATTTACAGGTTGCCCCTTGGGCTGAAGGGAGTTTGCTAGAGGGGTGCTGGGGCAGTGGAGCAGCCTTTCTGCAGGAGGAGAGCAAGCCAGCTGGTGTGAAATGGTCCTTCGCTAAGTGTGTGAAGGGGACGCCTGACCTGGGGGCTCTCATAGCAGGCACCGGGCAGTCCCTCCCAGGGCCTCAGGGGTGCTCCCAAGGTGCTGGGCGGGAGCCAGAGGGCAGGGAGGTCTCAGATCTGTTTGCTAAGAACCCATCCGAAATCCACCCTAAAGCTCCCTTCTCCAGCAACCCTGGCTGCTGCCTTGCAGCATCCCTCCAGTTGAGTTTTATCTGGACACTAATGCCAGTGCTAGCAACGTCTCTCCATACCCTTGCGGGCTTTCCTGTGAGAAAGAAATACCTTACAGCAAAACAGAGACAACTGAATATTGGTATCTCTGGTGCTTCAGCCTATGGCCAGTTTGGGTGTGGGTGCAAGAGCCGTGCCATGTGCCACAGTCCATGCTCCCAGCCAGGACTATGAGCTGCAGGAGCCAAGAGCCATGTGGCATCACCACCTTGGTGAAACTGCCAGAGCACAGGCATCTCAGTCACCACTCAGGTTAAAAAAACACAGGGAAAACGTTGCTGTAGGAGGAGCCTTCTGGTTTGTCTTCTTATGTTTTGATGGTGGTTGTCAGGGTCAGCCTGCAGTGGCCGCAGGCAGCCGGCGGGTGCTGGGGAGTCTCACATCACAACACTGTGCAGCACGCCGTTCATGCTTCCCCTTTAGCTACGCCTGCTGCCATCGCCACCGCAGCGGTTCTTGTATTTACACTCTGAAGTTACTGTTTCTGCTGTTTTATCTTCTGTCAGAATAGTTGCTTCAGTGGGGAAAAAACCCATGTAAAATTTGTATAGCTGAAGACACTGTCAGCCTAAAAGTGACCAGCACATCAGAGTAACGTAGACTTCCACTCCCCCCAACTACTCGGAGCCCAAAGGTCAGGAAAGTGATGCTCCGCTGAAGCCCCATGCTAAATGGAAAGGCTGCAGCAAATGCCGTGACCAAAACGAATCTTGCTGCGAGGCAAGCAGCATGGCCATGTCTGCAGCTCCTACAGCCAGACATATTCACTGGCACCAGGGGACCGCCCGTGCACACTAGCTCGGCCTCTGACATTAGTCCCAGAGGGTTTTCTTATCCCGTGCCACCGCTGCAGCTCCTCAGCCTGGGGCTAACAGCCAGCTTAGCTGCTGTGAAACTGCTATGCCTGCTCTTGTAGAAGCCTCTCCTTCCTCCTACAGACAGGCTAGACGAATTGAGTTGAACACAGAAAGGAAACCGTGGTTGCAACAGAGGACACCACCAGCAAGAACTTGCTTTGGCCTCAGGAGCGCCAGCCATGAGCCCTGGTATGGCTCCTGCTGTTTGGCAAGGCGGATGGGAGGCACCTTTCTGACACCACGGCACAGGCTCTGCCGTTGGTGTAGCAGCCATTAGGAAAAGATGGGAATAAAAGCAGAGTGAGAAACCCTACCTGGTAGGATATATCCGAAGAAAAGAATAAGTATTTCCTGGGTCCGCTTGCTATCATAGCACCCCGCTGGAAAGCGGAGGACAAGTTTGCCTCGACACGATGCTCTGCTTCCACCCATCTCAAAGCAGTGGTAACCAGCTGAGTCAGGTGCTCTTATCTGAGAAGAGCACTTTCCTCTACCTTTGCTTGACAGCAAAATAAAAGGAGCTTCTTAGTCAAAAAGAGGCCTTTCCCTTTCAAATCAGCTCTCACTTTACATCTCAGAGGGCTTACTCTGTCATATTAGAAGAGGAGGGAAGAGGTGACTTAGTTCAGCAGAGGAAACAAAACCAGGACTAACTGCAACAGGGGGTATGTGATGTTCAGGGATGCTGGGTTGCTAAAATGGCTTGTAAAATACCAGCAATCATCACTGTTGATGGGAAGAACAACGATGACAGCTCGGCTTTGCAGAAGGTAGAGGCGGAGGGTTGGGGCGAGCATGTCCTCCACAGCATGGGAGCAGTGTGGCAGGTAGCACCTTGATGAACCTCCCACCCCAAATTTCTCCTCCTGGCCATCTCTCTGCCCCAACAACCCTCTCCCAAGCATCTCTACTGCCCACATGGACCAGCAAGCACCCTTCCTCAGCCATAGCACCCTTGGTGAATCCCTTGCACCCCTCTCCCACGTGGCAGTGGGGATGGGCAAGGGGGACACCAAGCCCCGGGTGCCCAGGGCTGGCAGTCACCTGGGAGGTACAGGAGAAAACCTCACATTGGAGCTGTCTTTTGAGGAATCCTTGCCTGTTTCAGTTGCTCTCACAATGTTTGGGTCTACCAGCATCAGCTATCAAAACACACTCTTAGTAGGTCTGCATCATCTTAACCAAAATTGTTTAATCAGACCAATGCCAGTGTAGAGGTACAAATTTGCCTTATAGCAGAATGGTTTGTTTCCCTTTCTTAATGGAGATAACATATTTGTAGGCCTGTCTACAAAGAGGTGGGTGAGATTTTGAGTGATTGGGGTTTTTGTCATCAAAAAAGTATATTTAGGTTGACTAAAATATCTCTGAAAGTGCCAAGTTGTTTTGGGGGGATTTCCCCCATCCAAATTAGAGGAAAAAAAAATGAAGAGTCACAATACTTTATTCTGACAAGTTCCAGACAAAACATTGCCATTTTTATTTTTAAATGTGTCATTTTCAAATATAGCATTTTCTTAATAAATAACCTCTTCTTCTAACCCTTCTTCCTCAAAAACAGGCAGACTTCAAAGCCTCAAAAAATTTCCAGTAGAACTAAGATGTGCCTGTTTTGCTGATAGCAGACAGAAATTTCTATTTTTCTTTTCAGCTTGGTCAGCAAAAACATTGACACCCTCCACCAAGGTGGCATTGTATTACTGTAACAAAGTGCTTGTGTATGCAGACATGTACAAATGTGCGTATGAAAAACCTATTTGGCATTGCTCTGGCTCTCTCTCCTGCAGCAGATGCTCAGTGCAGAAAAAAAGGCTGTGAGCCAGAGAGTCCTCCAAACACTGTTGCTGAGTTTGTACAGGAGAAGCAGCTGGAGGTGCTTGGTGAGGTCTGGATCAGCTCACTCTGCTGCATGCTCTTCTTTTCACTGCCGGCACTAAAGCCACACAGATGATGGCTTTGACAGCTGCAGCCTTGCACAATCATTTAGTTTCACCGAAGCAGAAATCAGTGCATTGCAAAACTCCCAGCACAGTAACTCATTCATAACAATATGTCAGCAGTGAGTGGGATCTTCTCACTCATGCTTTACGACAGGGTAATTGTGGGACAGAAAGAAGTAAACAAATACATCTCTCTTGCATACAGAGTCTTTGAGAACAAGACTTCTCCATCTGTCTGATGCTTATTTGATGCTTTTTTTCTCACCCTAAAGCTCTTAGGTTTTTAAGCCTTTGCCGTCCCACACCTTCGGTACACCAGTGCATCTTTGGTGCACCATTGGCATCTGACACTGCTTTGCCTAAGGGTGGAGAACAGAGAAGGATGCAAGCAAGAATGAGTTAGAACAGAGAAATCACAGAAAACAGGGCTGGACGGGACGCTGGGAGATCATGTAGTCCATCCCCCAGCTGGAAGGCAGGGGCAGTGTCCCACTGTTATTCTTGCCACATGGTTGTTCAGCCTGCTCCTACTGCCCCTGCTTTCCCCCCAGCTTCTCCTTACAAACCATCCCAGTGCTTCTTCAGACTCACTCCTGGTAAATTTGCCTTAATATTTCATCTAAAACTCTGCCGGTATGATTTGAGTCAGTTATTTATCTCATCCAGGGAGGAACAATTGCTACTTTCTTCTAGCTGCTTTAAAATATTCTAAGATCACATTTCCCTCCAGTCTTAATAGCTCATATTCCATCATCTTTTTCCTTTTAGGTCATGTTTTCTAAATTGTTAATCATAGCCACTGTTCTCCTTTGGCAGCTGTCCCGTTTTCCTTAATCTTTTTTGCATCGGAGTGCCCAAAACTAGACATAGAGCCCCAGCTGTGGCCTTACCCCTGGCAAAGCAGACTGGAAGAGTCACCCGTCTGGGGTAGCTGCCTTCCTTTGCAATCACATAGCACTGGTGACTCACGTTTCTTCATGCTGGATGCTCGTCCCCAGATCTTTTTCTCCAGAAGTGCTGCCTTCCCCATCTGGTGTTTGTGGTCTTGGCTGACCCTGCCCATGTGCAGAAGTGGGTGCTTCTCCTTAATGAACTGCAGCCCGTTGCTCCCAGGCTTTTTAATCTGTCAAGGTCAATTTGAGCAGCCATCCTGACCCCCAGTACATTTGCACCCCCTCCCAAGGTGGTGGCATGTGTAAAAATAGTAAAAACATGCACCAGGCCTTCATCCAGAGCAGTAATGCATACACTGGCTTGTGCCGGGGCAGAGCGCAGCCCCGGCTGCAGGACCCTTCTGGGCAGCTCTCCTGTCCAGCAGGAGTTTGACTGTCTGGCCACTTGTGCACCCACGTAAAGGCTGTTCAATGTGCTCAGAAAGCTTGCTAGCTCCGAGGTACAGGATACCACTGCCTTGCCCAGCTGGCATGAAGCTGTAACTGAGGCTGATTTGACATACCTGCTTCTTGACAAATCTGTATCGGCTCTTACTCCTTTTATTTTTTTGCAGGCCACTTATTCCTTCTAGTGCTTTCCAGCAACTGTAATTACACTCACTGGCACATAATTCCCTCTCTGGTGTAAGCTGATGTTTCCCCACCAGATTATCAAGGCTACCTGTGCCGGCTGGCTTCCCAGTGCTCACCACCAGAGCTTGGCACTGGCCATACTGGCTCGGAGCAAAGGGCCTCAGCAGCACCCAGTCCCAGGTGCCCCAGTCTGCAGAGGGGGCAACCTGACTGCCCAGCCAGAGCACAGCTCTGCTCCCCGTGCCCGACCAGGCAGCGCCAGTCAGAGACCAACGAAAACCACGACACGCCTTGCTGCCGACGCTCAGGCCTTTCTTATCAGGGCTCACTGACCCTTCAGGTGTGAGTCTGTGAGCTCCAGCACAGAAACCAGGCAGGATTCCTCCCACCACAGCAATGCCGCCTAACCCTGCGCAACACTTTTTGGCCCTGTAGAATGCAGATAAACCACATGGGGCTGGGGCATGGGCGAGGACACTCAATTAGCTACTCGGTGAAATGGCGAGACTGGTGCCTGGCAGGGTTTGGGCTCAGCCCCGTTCGCACTCTCTGCCCTCTGGGAGCAGCGGCGCACGGTGCAGACCGCCAGACTTGCTCCCGGGTGCAAGCCGGGTGCCAGCGGTAACCCTGCGAGGGTGCACCACTGCGCTGCGGTGGCTGCACCACTTCTGCCTCCTGGCTGGCCTCGGGCTGCACCAGCCTGGGGACTGTGAGGAACCGGGGTCTGCAGGGTGGGAAATTCCCTGTGCGGCCACCGGCGCCTGCATCCGCCTCTCGAGCATGGCTCTGCTCTTGCCGCAGCAGCCTCCCGCGGAAGAAGCTCTGGATGCTTATCAGATCATAAAAGAAAAAAATGGTTTCAACATATGAAACCATGCTCTTAAAACAAGGAAGTCTGTGTGATTTAAGACCAGGATGGTGACTTAGGGACCCTGGGTTCAAACCGGCACCCTGCCACTGGTAGCGGGTCCTCTCGGAGGGGTCGTGTGCCGTTAGCGATGCCTCCCGGGGGCAGGCTGCTCTCAGCACAAGGTCATCGTGCAGTGAAATCTGGGCAACGGTCCCATCCCGCTGACGCTCCCCACCTAGACCGCAGTGGCTACAATCTCAAAGCAGGCGTCTGCACAACGTTGTCCTGTCTTTCACATTTTCCCTTGGGCCTCTGCTCTCGCCAGGGGCGTGAAGAGAGGCTTTGCTGGGGTGTCACACACCTCCTACGCTATTGTGGTCCGAGAGGAGGTGTGAGGAGAGCTCGGCAACGTCGCTGATAAATCTGTATCTGAGCCGCCGGTAAACAGGAAGCTGCTGAAGAGCTTTATTCTTTTTCTTGGTTTTTTAGGTTCTTTTGGTCTGGTTTTTGTAGCTATTCTTTTTCGCTTACTTCATCTCAGGAAACACATTTTTCTGCCACCTCTTGCAGGAAATGTGCAAGATACAAAAAGTGTTGAAAACCTCATGGTTAACTCAGCCCACTCTAGGAGAGGTGGTGAGTCAAAGGGCCTGGCAACGAGGGCATGGCAACAAGGGTGGGGCGAGTGCGCTGGCATAAGCTGGAAGCCCACAGGTCAAGCTCACAAATGGGGAATGTAAGGCTAAAAGGATTTGACCATGCAGAATACAGACATTTACACACTTTTGTGTTATGATTAGATGTTGCAACTCGGGGGCTTTTCACCGGTATCAGAAAGAGCTTTCCAACCTTTCCAGTCAAGAGTGCCAGGGACATAGCTCTCTTTCCAGAGCTGCAGCACAAGGCTCTTGGGGACTCAGTTTCAACACCAAAGACCCATCAGGGAGCCTGCTGTCCACCCCAGCCACGTCCACCATCCACGCCACTGCAAACAAGTGCAGCCACGCTGAGCCCGTGCACAGAGCTTGCTGGGGGAGAGGGAAGGCCACCCACGCTCGGCGCCTTAGCATGGACCCAGCAAGGCACCTGGACACATCAGGAGCAAGCAGGACAGACTGTGCTACCGCTTAGCAGCTGCCCTAGGCTTGCCCTAGGCTGTAGGCAGTGGTGCAGGTACAAAACCTGCAGGGATCAATGCTCACTGTGTTTAAACTCACTCCTTATCTTGCATGGAGCTGCTTGAGAAAAGAAGCAAATAATCAAGCCCAAAGGCCTGCTGCTTACAGGAAAACATGCCAGGGTTTGCTGGCAGTAATGCTGCAGGACAGGGTGAAGCCGTGGGGAGCAGGGGGAGCAGGCGTTCCTCCCACCACAGCCCGGGGCTCTGGGGCTGCAAGTGTGGCTTCGGCTGCAGCACGGCTGACCGTGCACTGGAAGGAAGGTGTTCACTTTATGCATCAACGCTTCTTACCCCCTCTTTGCCTTAGCAGCAAGGAGGATCCCTTAGGGTAGCCAGGGTAAAGCAGACCTCGCACTCCCACCACCTACACCATCCTCCTCTCCTGTGGGCTGGGGATGGACATGCACAGCTCCATGAAGATAAGAGATATGGCCCAAAATGTTCGGAAAAATACCAGATCCAGCAAGAAGTTGGGTTGAAGAGGAGGACGAGTGTCTTTCCAGTATGCAAATGCATGGGGTAGGTTTTCTTCTCATTACAAAACTGCAGTTTCATGTCTTTCCGGGGTACTGAAAGCACAAGAGGGGCTCTTGTGGGTTTCAAATGAGTGGGACAAAACAGATGAACTTTTGCCACTGCATAGGTAAAATCTCTATTTCCTCTCAAAAACCCCAGAATTTCTTTTGCTGACTCCTTTCTGATACACTCCAATAATTCCAAGAACTATCAAGATTTCATACCTCTCTCTTAAAAGTTTGTAGGCAGAAGAGTAAAAACTCAAAAGTTTCATTAACCTTTTGAAATCACTAGGTGTGAACGTGTCTTTCTGACCAGGACCAAACACAAGACCAGCTTTTATAGACAAGATTAATAGTAATGTGTGGGCATTTCTTGGACCATAGCAAAGGACATCTGAGAAATCCTGAAGTCAAGAGTTGAGCCACAATGCTTTAGGCAATTTTTGAAGAAAAAGAAAGCTCTTGAATTAGTCTCAAATAGTACTGAAAATCCAATAACGAAAAATAGTGGTTTGGGTGCTTCTTTTACCCAAAATGCTGCTCTGCTTGCTTCATCTTTATTCTATCAAATATGTGCAAAGCCAGCGATTCCAAACTCGGAAAACCCTTCCCAGTGTGATCTTTCCTTAAGGAAGAGCCCAGGCATAGGTGGGGGCAGTCGGCACTGGGAAATCTTTGCACCTCACTTTGCCAACAATAATTGTCATAAACTGGGACAAAGGCGGCTTGCCTTTTTGATTATGTAGGACTTTTATCAGTAAAATGGGTCCGAAGATGGAACAGAGCAACCCTCATTTATCCCTGCTCTCATTTCAGTTTTGGAAAATTAAAAACAGAAAGTTAAAACAGAAATTCTCCACTGTAATGTAATAAAATAGATCCACAGTCCAAGGCAGCAAAGTGAAATCACATAAAAAAAAGATGCACAATGTTTGGGGGTTTTCTTTGCCTTTTGAAATGTGAATAGGTATTCTGATAAGACATCAGACAGCAGCTGACCACACATACCACAGGAGGTTAACATTTAATGTACTTCCCAATAAGCCACTCTATTCAACAATATGAGTGTGCTCCCAACATGATTTCATTTATGCTCTCAGCAGCATTAAGCTTGGTCTAAAACACACCTTTTTACTCCCCCCGTTGCACAAGAGGAGGAACTGGCTGCATAGAGAAATTACACGTTTGTCTCCAGGCTCTCTAGAAACCTGTGACAAAAAAGGGTCATTAAATCCCTTGCTGTGTTAAAAATTCAGCCCTGGGAATCATCTAGAAGCCTGACATCCAGACACGCTTTTAATACGAAGTTGGTTTTTAGTATATCTTAGGTCTAGGATCCTAAACTATGGTCTGAGGGTGCTGGTGGCCAACAAGATCACGCAGATGGCCTTCAGGTGGTACAGAACCATGTCAGAAGTAGCATTCACCACCCTCCATCAAAATGCTGATCCCAAGGGTGCTTGTTCGTCCTCCAAGAAGCTCTTCAGGAAATAAATTCACGTAGGTTTTTGGGTACGCATGCAACCAATAAAAAAACTGAGGAACCTGGAAAGGACTCAGGTTGCTCTAGCAAAACATAGCCATAACTACAGTTAGCACAACTCCCATTTCAGCACGGCCGTGCTGTCCAGAAGCATGCATTACAAGGGGCAGCGCAGAGAGGTCTGCCTGCTCTGGCTGAGAATCAACCTTATGCAAAAGAAGAGGCAACCAATCTTCCAGTAAACAAAAAGCTTTCGGCAGTGTCAGCGAAGTGGCCGGCTCACTGAGTGGCGACAGGGCAGCGCGGTGCAGGGCTGAGCCGCCAGCGGTGGGGAAGAGAGGCGGCTGGGCAGGCGGCTGGGCAGGCTGGGCAAGCAGCCGCTGCCTGCCGCTGCCCTGACATCCCGCTCCTGCTCCGTGGCCGCAGCGCAGTGCACGGGACGCTGGAAGGAGGGGGCTTACCTGCGGCACAAGAGCACTGGGGAGGGAATTGCCACGCATGGAGAGAAAATCACGTTCTCGTAAAAGGCAGCCAGCTCTGCTGGCAGTCAGGGATAGCAGGGCTTATACAGCGGTCTTGCGTTTCATTTGAAGTTTTCAGAGAACTAGCCAGGTGAGAAAGAATCAGCCCTTTGGCCGTCACCAAAGTGTGAACACACAGCGCCTGACCTGAAAATATCCTCTATGCTGTTCCCTCCATAGCATGCCTGTGTTTCAAATCCTTTCCCATCTCTGGCACAGGTGCTAGGGACGGGATTACCAAAGGTGAGAAGCGCCACAGAGCTGACAGATGTGCTGGGTCACTGTCACCCAGAGCCATGGGTGCAAAAATGCAGGGATCAGATGGGGGAAAGGAGCAACCAGCTTTAGACACAGCCGCTTCCAAGACAGTGCAAACGCAGCTGTGGGAGGAGGAGTCGTGCAGCAGCAATTAGGCTTCACAGAGTCCAAAAAACAACAGGTGAGCACGAGAAGGAAAATGACAGGCTGTCCTAAAGATAAAATACCGCCACCGGTCAGTCCCCTTGTAGTAAAGTGCCAGGGTTTGGGCAAGTTTTCCTCAATGCTGGGTAGGTAAAACAAATTCCCACACCTGAGAGCAGTACCTACCTCCCAGAAGCTGCTTCAGCCTCTTCCTCCTCCTCGGCCGGCGGCATGCACTTTGGCAGGAGCCCTGCAGGAGCCCGGGAGGGAGCAGCTTTCAGTGCTGCGGCGTGGGGCAACAGCTGCTGGCTCCTGGGGCTGCAGGGATGCACAGATGGCGGGAGCGGGAGGCTGGCGTGGGGACAGCACTGCTCGCCTTTGGGCACTGAGGCACACCCCCTCACCGAACAGTCAGATATACTTACAGTCCAGTTTTCTGGAAAGAGGGCCTCTGTGTTTCAGTATATGAGGGCTGTTGTCTCCCTGAGCGCTGCAGCTGTCAGCCAGCTTTTCTGCCTCTAATCATGAGATGGGGTCCTAGAGTGCCCACAGATTTCACATTACACCATTACAATGGGTTAAATGCTCTATGTTGGAGCAACGCTGGAGCACGAAGCACAATGTGTGTTCCCCAGTCCAGAACTACCTGTTAGGTGTTTCTTCCCCTTGCACAGCCTCTTGCCCTGTGCCCCATCTACCCCCCTGGGCAGCCCTTTCATCTCCACTCGAGGTGTCCCCCAATAGCCAATGCACGCCCCCAGCTGTGAGAGATGCACATCTAAGTCTTGGGCTGACCCAGGCCTCAGACCTCGGTCCTCCTCTCCTTGGAAGCCAGCACCAACTCCCAGCTTGCCAGAATGTCTGGAGGCAGCAGCCACCATGGGACATCAGTGGCAGCCACGAGTGGAGTATGGCAAGGGCCGTCCAAGAAGAGCAGCAGGAGGAGAGATACAGACAGTGTGTGCTGATGGAATCCATCCTGGGGTTCAGGAGGCAGCACAGAGGTGCCTCTGCTGCCCATGGCCCTCCAGCAAGGGATGTCTCCACAGAACGGGGTGACAGTCCAGTGAACGCAGCCGTTCCCCTGCCATCTCAGCGCTGCTGGAAAGAGTGGGCTTCACATGCATATGGCTGCTTGGCTGCCTTCATTAACATGGGTTCAGCAGAGGAGTCAAAGGGATCTTAGCTCCTCTTTTCTGTCATCCAGTGTAGCATGTCAGCCACAATTTGCAGACAACAGGCAAAGAGCTGAGATGAGCAATGAACTTGGGTAAAGGAAGTGAAGCAGCAGGAGCACAAGCTCAGGGCATGGTGAGGGGAGATCCATGGAGGTCGTGGGCAGCCAGGACAGGGTGGGATGGGCAGCACAGGACTGAGAAGGAAACAGAAAGCAGGTGATGGGGGCCAACGTCTTGTATGGTCCTTAGCCTTGGCCACACTTGAGCTGATCTTTCTTTTTTTTGCCATGAGGTGCTCCAGCACCTCTTCCTCACTGCTACACTGCCCCAACCCAAGGAACCAAGCTCTGCTGCCAGTGTCGCCAGCTGGGTATGGAGCTGGCCTTCTGCAACTAGCTAACGCTTAACTTTACCTGCTGTAAACCAAGAGCAGGATCTGGCCCCAGAGCATCCGGTTCCCCTTTGTGCAAAGCCTATTTGACTACATGCCCCGGCTTCCACTTTTGGCATCGCAGCTGTGTAGCTGTCTGGCTCTGCAGAGCTGGTGGCAGAACTCCTGCACACCTTCTGCTCTGCTACCAGCTCTTGTCAGCTCCTCCTTGCACGCCCTGGAATTGCTACTCTGCGTCCCTCCAGAAAAGAGGAGAAATCTTCCAAAACGTGCATGCTTTCTCCCATTGCCCTGTAGCTCTCCAAAGCTACATAGACAAAGTACTGTGAAGATCAGACCTGCCCATGAGTGATGCCCAGCAGAGGACAAGGCACCTCAGCTCGGTTGTGGTAACCAGGGGTGTAATCAATCCTGGGAGCAAGCCAAACTCCTCCTGTATGCCTTGGCCTGGGGTCTTTGTTTCCCAGCCATGCACCTCACTCTCAGCTGCTCATTCTGCAGTGGTATTTTTGTAGCACCCTTAAGACATGCTAGTTTCTCCAAGAAAACATTAAAAAATAAGCTGAGGTATCTCAGGAAGAGATGAATCAAGGATGACTTTGCAGGAGCTTTGCCTTCTGGGGACAGTTGCAGCTCACGCCCCTATCCAGGATCCAGCTGCAGCCCCAAAGAACAACAGGACACAGGGAACCCAGCTCTGATCCCATTTCCAGTGGCCCAGATTAATTGAGGAGGAAGATATGGGACAGCCTGGGGCAACGACAGCAAGGCTGTGCTGTAGCATTGCTCTTGTTTTGGAGATTCTTCCAGAGAGCGAACAAAACTGGTTTTCTGAGGTTGTGCAAATTAGCTGCATTGGGAGCCAGCATCTGGCCTGGGATCCCGACTCCAAAAACCACCTTATTTAAATACCCTGAATGTTCACCATCACGCATTAGACCCCAATTGTCGTCATGGGGCTGTTTGTGTTGCAGCACACAGTGCAACAAGGAGTAGAGGTTACAAAACAGCTTGTGGGAAAGAGAAGGCCAGAGTTAAGCTTGGAAGGGAAGCACTGGGAAGAGGAAGATGCATTAAGGTCCAGATTGTCCCCACCCAGATTGTCGCTGCCTGGTTTTATTTTTGTAAAAGTAAAATTAAGAATATATATTTTTGATCATCATGATGGCCCCAATTCCACAGCAGGACCCCAGTTCATTCCCATGTACATCTCCTCCCTTTTCATTTTTTCCCTCGCAGCTCAGCAGGGGAGAGACCCACAGGGTCAAATTTGGCCACCTGGGTGCAGCTCCACTGCCCACAGCCGGGTTGGTGCGCAAAGCACTGGGTGAAATGCTCCAGTGATCTTTCTTTCTGGCCTCATTTCATCTTCCCATCCCTGCTGCAGATCACTTACACTGACTCAGTTTGATGCGAGCAGAGGGCTCTTGGAGTGACTATATTCCTGAGACAAAGCTGCGGAGTGGAAACACAGTGAATTTGCGAGCCAGCATGCAGATGTGCTGCATTTACCCCAAAGGAGAGGAACTGGCAGCCTCATGCACAAAACTGATTGCAACCCCAAGGGTTTTAAAGGGCAGGTGATTAATACCTGAAGTTTCTACCTTTAGGTTCTCATTGGGAAACAGTGATTTGCTGAGGACAGCTTTTATTTTCCAATCCTCAACTCCTGCCAGCAGAGATTAAGGTGTCCCTTGTGTCCTGTGCTCCCCAGCCCTGCAGTTTTGGACTGGCGTGAGACCCTCCATAGGGTCATATTTCTCAGTGGTGTATGAGCACGTTCTGCAGTCCTTCTCCGAGAGGTCTGGGCAAACTCCCAGACACCACCCAGAGCCTCCGTGGGACCAGACAGGCTTCCACAACCCTGCCTCCCCCAAAATACCACCCCATAGGCAGCCACCCTAAAGGAGAGGGGCTGGTCGGATGTGCAAGTTCTGGATGCAGCTGGCCCTGTCCTCCATCACCAGCCCTACATGCACAGCCTCACACATCCCAGGAGGGGCAAGAGAAGAGACCCCACTGCGGACACCATGCGCATTTCAGCCGAGCGTACCCCCCTCTGCTGTGGGACAGCCTGCCCCATCACCTGGGCAGTCACCAAAGGCCAGAGGGAAGAAACCTCCGCTGCCAAAAACTCAGAAAGAAAGATGAAAACAGTGCTCCTGAATCCGATTACATCCTCGCTTTATTTAACTGCCCAGGCAGAAAAGGAGAGCAAAAAGGGATAAGTGAAATATGGTTTTGACAACAACCCATTGCGACAATTACAGCCACACTTTGTCAGGTCCTTGTGGTGTCCCCTAAACAGTCCACTCTGCCATCTTCGGCACCTGGAGAAAATGGATGGGGGGGACAAATGAGGAAATGGTAATATTTCAGCTAAGTCTGATGCTTGGTTTCATGATGACTTCAGTAAAAGTGCAGGAAGCAAACAAAAATGTACCAGTCCCCGCTCCAGGAACCTGCGGTGATGCTTTGACTCAATTTCTAGAAAAGATGAGTAGGGCATTTTGTCTTCAAGCCAGCTTAAAAGCAGGTTTTAAAACCTGTATACAAATGATTACACCAAATCCTATCTAAATGTGACTTATATTAATTTAGCTTGCCTTGATGGGAGGAAGGCATGAAGCTGATACAGAAATATATAGATCGATGTAACCAGACTTAAATCAAACTGAGATTTCGCTTGCATGGTTTTGTGGTGCTTTAACTAGATCAGCTCGTAACCACCCGTTTTGTGTATGGTCAAAGCATCATAACTTTTTTTTGCAGCAGTTCAAACTCCTGCCTCTGATCCCCTGTGCTAAAGCAACAAAGCAGGGTGCTCAGTGATGGCTGGCAAAGCTAGGCACTAATTTTAAACCCACTTTCCTCAGCAGTTTAAGCTGTGCCACCTGACCTTTGCACAGCCATATCGGAGATGTCAGCACACATTTCATCCCACCAGGGGATGAAAAACCTGCCCAAGGGTCGGCCACGACCAGCCTGGCACGTACAGTGCTCCATCCGTTCTCCTCTGACAGGGTGTGAAAGCCCCCAAGAGCCCAACCAGCGAAAACCCCACCCAGAGACTTTGAACGAGAGCTGCAGAGGCATCTTGTGGTGGTGTTTTCTTCAAGGTGTGGCTTTATTTTTGGCTGGGTCTCTGTAGCAGAAGAAGTAAACCTGTTGCCATTTTAGGAGATTTTCAGGCTCTCTGCCTCAGCTATACTGAGATTGCGAAGTCTGGTTTTACTAGGAGAGGTCCCTGCTTCCCCAGGCTCAAAGCTTTCTCAGCCCCGAAGTGGAAACTTTAACAAACATGTTTTCTCCAAAGCGTTCCTTTGCCATTAGAGGTAGAAAGATCTTAACAAAATCAACCTACACATAGGAAAACCACTTCCCATCTCAATTAGTCATATTTCATTTGCCAGGAAGCAGATCTTCGCGCTCAGCTGCAGAGCACTTCAGGAAAAACAGAAGAGTCAAACCTGCCATATGCTGTGGACGCAGGCAGAACTTTCCCCTTTTTGCCTGTATTTAAATTTCTGAACTTCCTTTACGTATCGTAAGGATGCATATACAAGCCAGGGTGCAAACTTTGTCATTTTTCCTCTGCCATCATTAAAAACAAATAGACATTGCTCTTGCAGCATAAAACAGCAAAACTATACCCTGTTACTCAGATACCTACAGTCTCATAAAGTCCTAGATGAAGAATTGAAACAAAAATACCTAACTTGCAAATAGTGCTTTTTTCTGCATTATGAATTGAGACCTGAGACTCAGTTTTGTAACCAGAGGATCACAGAAAAGACTTCATCAGTTCATCTAAGCTCTCCTCCACTTGAATTCCAGTTGACTATAGCAGGGCTATTTACCTGTTATCTTAGAAATATTGCTGCAGCCAAGGGACTGTCCTTACGTGGCAGATAAAGCCTTAACAACTGCAGCTCTGACAAAATCCTTTCATCCCTTTTTGCTGGTTTCTGCATGCTTTCATCACCTGCCTCACAGGGATATTTAAGAACTACTGTTATTAGTGTTAATGAACAACATGGATGCACCCAAGTGGAAGCCGAGATAGGGCCAAGTATCGGGATGTCTTTGAGAAAGGGAACATTGAAACCTAAAAGTATCATGTTATCACATTAGGTGGTTTTTATCAGATGAAAGTGTGAAAGTAGCTGTCGGCATGATGAAAGAACATGCGATCTTCTTATTTAAAGTTCAAACAAAAACATAATGCTATTGTCCATCAGACTTGGTCAGATGGTGCCTCTCATTTGAGACTCTTTCTCTTTGGAAACGCTGTGAGCAAGATGCTTCAGGAGAAGCTGCAGGCAGCGATTTGGCATTCCTCCTGCCCGAGGAAAAGCTCGGGACCAGGGCAGTGAGGCACGAGGGTGCACAGCCTGGACGATGGAGCAAGGGTGCCTTGTATCTCCCATGAGGCCAGGGCGGTCTTTGGTGGCTCGAAGAAGGGGGCTTTGCTCCGGAGGGGTGCCAGGGTCCGGCCTGGGCAGGCAGAGGTGACGGGGCAGCGCCCAGCCTGAGTTAGTGGCATCTGCCACTGCCTAGCCACAGCCCTGCCCTGCTCTGCCCTGTGCAGGCCTGAGTCATTTCCAACAGCCTTTGGGAAGTCGGTTTCAGCTGGAAAATAAACAGAAAAAAAAAAATAAGGGGAAACGTTACGAAAAGTCGACACGCAAGGTTGCAGCTTCTAAATGCAAGGCTTGCCTTTCTTCATGTTCTGCCCTTGCGGTTTTGCTTTAAAATGACATTTGTACTTTGAAAAAATGAAAAAAAAACCACCAGGTAATTAGAGTGCCCTTCTGCCTTCCCCCATGAAACATTTTGGCCCCAAACAGATGGGTGTTTTTCTTACTTTTTCACTAAGAACAAACCCCAAGTGTTTTCATTTCAAGTGTACCTGAAAATGCCCTGTTGCTGAGATTTTAGTCTAGCTTCATAAAATGAACCATCAGTTACCCACACAGATGCAGCCAGCGCTTCGAGCCTCTCATGCACTTTCCAGGAGAGACTTGGCTGCCTGGGGAAGACCGCGGGTCCCAGCAACATCCCGGCCAGGCAATGCAGTGGGAAGATGGCCGGTCCCAGGCTGCTGTGATGGAGCTTCAGACTGGATGGGAGGTCGAGTCCTGCAGAGGCCCATCAAGAGCGACTGAGGGGAGGAGTAGGGGAGTGGAGATGGAGACAAAAGAAAGATCTTGCCCTAACAGCACTGGTGAACAACACACAACCAGCGCCCCAGCGGCCAGCGAACAGCACAAGTGGCCTGGACTTGCCTACAGCCACAGGCAAGACCAGATCAAATCTGACTTCCCAGCAGCTCTGCTTGATCTGCAGCTGGTGTAGATGTGGATGTATCTGCCTGCTGAAGAGCAGATGCTCAGCTAAGCCTTCCTTGGGAAGAGAGCTACGGCTATATAATCCCTTGCAAGGGATTTCTTTGGCTGCTCAGGGAAGGCAGGGGTCAGCCCTGTTCAAGCGTGCCACCTATTGCTAACCCGCACCACTGCACCCAGCCCGCACCCTTCCCTCTGCAGAGCCAGCGCAGGCAAGATGGGCGAGGAGCTCTTCTCACATCAGCTGGTCCTCTTGCCAAAACCAGGCAAAGCTCTGGGCTCACGAGCCTTTTTTTTCGCTCCAGCTCTATTTATAAATCTAAAAAAATCAATACAATCTATAAATATGCAGAAAAAACTTCCTTAAACAAGCGCACGCCTCGGATCCTTAAGCTGGACAGAGAAGGGCAGTGCTGCTGCTGAAGGGCACGGGCAGGGTAGGTTGTCACCGATCAGGACGGCTATCAAAGCAGGCATCCCAAAAACCTTTCTGGATCTAAGGATGCTTCCTACAATGTGCATGTAGTCTAAGGAACTGCACTATATCTGATGTCCAGGGAAACACGGTGCCACTGGCTCTTACACTTTGTATTTTTACAGATTGATAAATATTTCTAATTCTATGGGCACTGCTTTTATCTTTTTTATGCTTTTTTTTTCACTTCATTCATTTCCACAGAATTACTTTTGACTTGTATCTGATTTAACTCTCTCAGCTCCCTGATTTTTTCCCAGCAGAAAGACAGCAGAATATGAATGTGATAAAAAAGGACAGTTTGCCAGCTGCTAGGAATCAGAACGGCTCTATTAAAGTCATAGAAAATGCTACCAATATACTTCAGCTGAGAAGCCCCTGGTAGCTGCCTCTTAATGGAGGAGCTGCCCCGAGGTTCCTCCAAAAACTGCAGTTAGTTACTGCCATGATCCGTCCCTACTAATTTATTCCCTATAGTCAAGGCTCAGTTTTGTACCCTGGCCAATGTCTTCTACAGGCTGAGAAAAACCTTTATCAGCCAGACTTTACCTGAAGGAGTAGGTAGTATCTTTTGCTAGATCAAAAGACATATTGGTGGGAAAAGAGACAACATGGTGGATGGAAAGCTGAGCTGTTTGATATCTCAGTCATAGAAGAGAGCTTGAAAGTGAAGGACTTGCTGAGGCTCATCTACAAGCAGACAAGCCCTCCAATCATGGTTTTTCATTCTATGTCACCTGGTCTTTAAAACCTCCTTCTGCAAACCTCACTTTGCTCACATCAACCGCCTAGTGCTACTGCCAGTTTTATACACCACGGGCAGCAGCAGCCTGCAGTAGGGCTCAGCAGAAGTCGGGCTTTTCAGTGCTGTGGGAAACTCCGAAGTAAGGGAGAATTGCATTCTGTTTCAGGAAAAGAAGTGGTAGTTTGTGGCAAAAAAGAAGAAAACAGAAATTCCTCTGAAATAATGCAGGTTTCAGTTCTGGCTGAGATGGCGTGCGCTTCCAGCGAGCTCTGGCATCCAGAGCTGAACAGGGGGCTTGGCGGTGCAGGGTCCTGACCCCTGTTAGGGCAGCGTTACACAAGAACTGAAACGAAGCTCAGGAGCCGTTCATAAAGTCTACTTGCTTCATTTCACGCGGCTGTGACAGCACAGTGGTTTGGCTACATCTTCTGAGAAAGAGAAGCCACCAAAGAGCCCCAGGCCCAAGTGCTTTGCATTGCACACGTCCTTCATGCTCGGCTGCCTCACGCCCAGCGAAGGAGCAACCTCTGCAGGCACACCAGGCGGTTTTGCAAATGCATGCTCGGTCCCATGGGCACCATGCAGCCTCCAAAGTGCCTGCTGGAAGCTGGAGGTGAAGGTTTGCTCTTTGCACTGCAGTCAGCTCAGCTTCTGGAGAAGAGGTGAAGACAAGTACGGAGGTACTGCTGGTCGCTTGGGGTGGTGGCTAAGCTACGTAGCAAAATCCAAGAGCTTCACCTCTGAGTCTTAACGTCTTTGCAGGGGAACCTGAAAGCCTTGTGCTCCCTGGGGCTGGGACACCATGGGGCTGCTCCTTTGCACAGGGAGGGGGTAGGTGGGATCAGACTTCCCAGCCCACAAACCTGATTTACCTTGAGAGATGCAACAGTGGCTGTTTAACATGGTTGGAGCATAATATCACTAAAGAAGAAGAATATGCCTCTGCCAGGTGAATTGAACAGGACAGATGGCCTGAGTGACTGGAGCTACCTTGGAGCTGACGTAGTGCAACCTAGGAGCTAGGGAGCAGTTTCGGGGAAGAGCATGCCAACCCTTGTTGCATAAAGTATTGTCTGCCGTCGCTGTACTTATCACAAGATCTCGTCAAAGGACAGATGGCCGGAGATGTTATGAAATGTCTCAGGAACTGGAATATTAAGATTTTGTCTCGGTTCACCCATGCTTCACACACAGAGCTCCCGACGTTGCCTCCTGCTGTGGAATGTGGGTTGCATCTGACTTTTTGCTAAAGAACAGCTTATCTGGGTGGATTTGCTGCTGCTGGCCACCTGCTTGCTCATACTTTGGCACTGAAATATGTGCAGGCAAACTGCATGGCATGGCAGATGGAAAGGTGCAGATGTCTTCTGCAAAGTGCTGTGGCTGCACCAGGGTAAAGCACTTTGAGCTGCATCTTATAATGGCAGTGAATCTTCAATATAAGGAAGAAAGCAAAATGCTGGAGAAAAAGATCTGGGAGTGTGAAAGCAAGCCAGGTCTAGCAGGATCTTAGGAATTGCTGGGCTCAGACTGAGTGTTTCAGCCAGCTGTATTTCAGCCCAAAACTTTGAAAGGAACAGCTGTGCTCACAGGAGCAGCCAAGGGTAAGGATTTCTTCTCTGAAAAGCCTATTGAGAGGAAAGCAAGCACTGACTGTCTGCTGGGAGGTGGGTCACGCTGGGCTGCGCAGACCAAGCACAGTCCAGTGCCACCTGAACTGCAGTCACCACAGGCTCAGCTTGAGAAGCCATCGCTTCCACAGTCATTCTTAAGAACTGGGGAAAAATATTTTGGGAGATGGGTTCCCCTCTTCAGATGAAGCTTTTGCAAATGCACCTTGCCCGGGCTGTGCCCGTGGCCTGCGAGCAGACATGCCACACCAGGAGGAAGTGCTCTGGTTTGTGGAAGTAGCGGCTAAAACAGCACAAGAGTGTTTTTGGTTGCGGTTGATTTTTGCTGGTGCAAGTTATTAATTGCCTCATTGCTAACATAAACAGTGCTCAGAATGTAAATGTGGGTGGTTTTGTTTCATTAAATGTGATTTATTTTGCTTTAGCTCATCAGCGTATCCAATAGGGAGTTGGGAAACAGTGTCTGTGCTCTGGAAACATCCTTGCACAAGGAAATTCCTCCAGCTCTGTCTTTCTTCTGTAGAAAACTTTATTTTGACTACAGAAAGCTTTACTTTCCCAAGTTTTGTTTTTCCAGGGTCTGATGAGCCTTGGACTCTCCCCCCACCACCATTTGAGATGCCTTCAGATTATCAACCCAACTAAGCCGCAAGCCATTCCTCTCTCCCATTCTCCCTTGTGATCGGGTTGTTTTAAAAGCTGTTATGCACCTGACCACCCAGCATTTCTCTTTTTTCTTTGACTCCAAACTTAACCTGGAGAACGTCTTTGGCTTTCGGTACTCTCCAGAAAGGGTCGGCCACTGGGAGCAATGAGAATTTTTTGCTGCATACGATCTGCAAGACTCAAAGGAAATGAGCGGTCAGTGGTGGGCAGAGTGGTTTCTCTTTTTTCTTCTTTTATTGTTTCATCTGTTTTTCTAGCATCACCGTCTTCACCAGCTGGACCGCGGAGTGGTGATTTTGGGGGCCCAGTAACTCGGTAAGGGGTGGCAGCAGAGAGGGAAGCAGAGCCGCAGCGAGGCACGCTCAGACACCCTGTACCATGGCTTCAGGTCTGCAGCCTCAAGAGGTCTGTGCTGAAGGCTGCCTCATTCAAGCCACCGTCAGACCGCAGAGCAGATGCTGCCCTGAGAAAAAGCAGGGAGAACACGGCAGCCAATGAAGTTAACCTGGTGACAAGCAAACGCGGTGCTCCTGGGCACAGGAGGCTGTCTTAGTCTTCACAAGAGCTGCAGTGTGTCCATTCAAGAGAGCAGCTAGCAATTCGGGCTGGCAGAAGCAGGGCTGTCGTATAGCCAGTGGAGAGGGGGATACAGTGATACTTCACTCATTGACCTGGCTGCAGCCCTTCATTCTTCAGTCTTGCTTCTCCTTCTGCAAGAAAAGGCTCTCCATTGCTCCCTTGGCCGGGTGCTGCACTGGGGAGAGCGTGCGGCAAGGGCTCCCAGCCTGGCCGGGGCCGTCCATTGGGAGCGGTGGAGGCACACCACAGCCACCCACTGGGGTCTGGGCATCAGGGAGCCACCCGGGGTTGGGGTAGGTGGTAGCCAAGGCCAGCAGGTACCAGTGGGGTGAATAACGCAAACTCACACCCTGTGCTGTGTTACGAAGCATAAGTGATGTGATGAAGGGAAAGCAAAACAAAACTGGTTAGAAAGTGCTAAGGAGACAGCAGCAACATACACAGTAATGTTGTTTGCTTCCTTACGCTACGCCCAGCCTTTCACTTTGTGCGAATGTGGCACAGTGGACATGTTTTTCTCTCTTTCTCTTCTTTCTCCCTTTGGCTAAAGCCTTGTGAGTCCCCTGAACTTCAGCATCAGAATGACTTCACCAGTGAAAACAGCCCGATACAAGTGAGCCCGTTTCACAGCCATTAAAAACAGAGACCGGCTGCACTGGCAGGGACAAGGACAGCCTCCACGACAAAGCCAGGCTCCTTGCAGTGAAGTTGCTCAGCCCTCTCTCCAGAAAAGGCTCCTTCCACTGCTGAGGCTGCCCCTCACCTTCCCTCCCCAAGCCACGTCCGTGGGCTGCAGGCATGTGCGTTGCTCTGAGCCCAGCCTTGGGATAGGGCAGGACCCCCTCATACCTGCTGGCCACACCAGTGGCTGCCAGCGTAGTTTCCCTCTGTTTCAGCATCATTCCTGCAGCAACGGGCCCAGCAGCAACACTGGAAATCACACCCAAGGTGTGGTACACAAATTCTTTAGACATATGGCTTATAATCTTCTTGAAAGAAAAATATAAAATGCGTTTGTATAGCTTAAATACACCCGTAGCAATGGAATTCTATACAAGAATACAATCCTGTTCTTCAAGTTGTCCCTGAACCATAAAAATGACTTCATGAACTTTATGTGGAAGCATGAGTTTTGCTAAGCTTTAGAGGGAAGACATGCAATTATTTCTCCCAAAAGTGCAATGTGCTCCTTTGCCTTGATCGTCATCTTTATTTTGTGACTGTAAGAATTTGTAAGAGAATAGAGTCAGCTTCTTTGCACACATTTTATTTAACAGACTTCTTACACAGCTTTAAGCTTGCTAATTAAATATATGGTGTAGTGTCTGGCGAGTGCTCTTAAGGACAGCCCTCTCTTGCAGCATATCACCAGGAGGATACGTGCACATCTACACATAGAGAGACAAGGCATGAGTGTGTGTGTGTGGCAACATTTTGTTGGCAGCAGAAACCTGCAGACATGCTCTGCTTTAGTAATAAAAATAAGAAGTGGATTTGCTTAGTTTCAACTTCCAACAAACCCAGCTACTAAGAACCAAAGTGATGCTCTTTTCACGGCCAAATAACGGAGCATTTATATTCTCTGTGCAACAGATGGGAAAGTGATACGTCATGTCACCGCTGTCTGGCCTGCAAGAAATGCACTAGTGTTTGGTGCCTGGTAGGAGTGTTGCTATTAAGACAAATCAGAATTACGTGTCACACACAGAGATCGATGCAATCTCTTTGTTTGCAAAAAATACACTTAAAGTCTCACTTGTCTACATTGTAGAAACAAACTGACAATTTCCCCACTCAGAAAACCCCAGAAAGCTCCAGTTTGCTGCTTCCTCCCAGCCAGCTATTACCAGAAGGACTATTTCTTCTCACCCCCAGGGCGCTCACTTGCTCATCCTGTCCTTGCATGAACTACCAGGAAAACCATGGCCAAACTCTGCCCGGCTGCAAGCAGGGAGCAATGCCCTCCTTTGCACCATCCAGCCAAATTAAGGGGCTGGATTGCTCCTTCCCCTTGCCCTTGGGGAGCATGGGGAATACCCAGAGCTGCAACCACGCTGGCTCGAAGCCTGTTGCGGGCAACCACAGGCTGAATGCCAACCACCTCTGCTTCCATGCAAGCCTCTTTGGCCAAGGTTGCTCCTGCCTGAGCGCTCCGTTGGATGGCTGCTGCCCAGCCACTGGCACCGCATCCTTTCTGACCAGCCTTAGCGCCAATAAAACTTATCGATGAAATAGGCATGAGGTCATGGTTTCATCATCATGCACCATGGTCCTGCAGACCATATGCCCTCACCCCAGGGCCCCAGCAGGGTGGCAGGAGAGGGGCTGCTGCAGTGCGCCAGGAGGGACCCGCCAAATGCCAGCACATCCTGTTGATAGCATGTAACCTGCAGCGACATTTTCGTTCCCTGCTGTCCCTTCTGACCAGAGGTGTGGTTTGGGATGGAAGTAAAGGTAGCAGCCGGTTCAAAAGCAGAGCGTAAATGCCAGATTTTTTTCCAAAAAAACCCTCTGGAACAGAGGAAGCTACAGTGAAACTGATAAAGGACCCAGAGGGTGTGTTTGCAGCTCTTAGGAAAGGAGAAGCTGGAGAGGGAGAGAAGAGAACATCCTAACCTCTTCCTCATTGTACAAACAGACTTGGCTGCTAATTTTACCCCCATGGTGACTTTGGATGAGGGGGAAGGCTGCTGCTTCAGCAGTGCTGTGGCAGCACTTCTGAAAAATATCATTCTTTTCATGGCAAAGCACAAGCATTAATTCTGTGTGTCTGCATAGATACCGTATGCTGATCCTGCCTTGACTGTAGTGGTACTTAGTATGTAAACTTGAACTCATATATGTTTCAGGCATGGGGTCCAGACTCTTAATCTGAGACGCTTCTTCCCCCCCTGGGGTTATCACAGGGCTGTTGGCCAGGGCTGGGAGGCAGAGCTCAGGGGGAACAGGGGACCACCAAGGAGCTGGGCTGACCACATGTGTTGTACCTGCCTTGTGAAACCCGTGGGGCACGGGTGGAACCACTGGTCTCAGAAAATGACCCCAACTCAAGAGCAGGTTTTGCTTTAAAAATAGGGTAGGAGTTTTCGCGAGGAGCTGGGCTTCTTGGGACTCTCTAAAACTCAGTTGGGCAAAGTAAGTCCTACTGACTTTTCACTTTACCCACACCCTGAAATAGTTTGTTACCATGTGCAAAACTCCTCCAAAGGCAGACAAATTTTGTTTCACCCACCGATGCAGACCGATTGTCCAGAGTGCATTTGCGCTTTGGGCCAAGTCTACATCCCAATCATAACTTTCAGGACTTTGCTGTCCATCTCCTATGGGTGACTTCAAGAGTGTGCTCCGAGACTGATACCAGTCATAGTTAGGGTAGGAGAAATATTATTTAATGTATTTTAACTTCCTTTAAATAAGAAAGGGTGCTCCATATACCTGATTGAAAAACTAAGATCCCTTCCTGCCATAAAAGTCCCATTTGGGATTTTTTTTTCCTATCCCAAATTGGAACAAAAGATTAGTTAAGGAAGCAGCTACCAGATAAATTCCAGTTTAGGGGAACAGAAATTGATTTTCTGATTCAACTTTTGCTGCCTGGGTAGCTAAAGGGTAAGCTGTCCTGCAAAGACAGCTAACTGTTTTTATTTATTTTCCTGAGCTGGAGAACAAGCTGTGAAGCCCAGTGGCTCCAGCAGAAGTTTGAATAAAGTGAGTCAAAAATGCTCCCAAGGTAGCTCCCATCAGTGGTAGGGGGCTTTGAGAGCCTCTCTACCAAATTCCCCTTACGTAATGAGACTGGACCTTTCCAATTCAGACGAGCTTAACCTCAGTTTGTCTGTGTAAATGCCAGGAATCTTCTTAAAGGGAGCTGTCTCAGCTGCCTCTGCCTGGGGAGGAGGCTGGTGTAACACCTGGTGAGGGACGATGCGGCTCCCCTGACCAGGAGTGAAATAAATGTTGAATGCCTTGCTGAATGCTCCTCACAAGGGCAGGGATGACTTTAAACTGTAGGATGTGTTCTTCCTCCATTCCTGTTTGTCTTGACAACAGAAATTAAGGTAATTTCCATCTTTCAGCCAACTTCTGCTCTCACTTGAACCATTATGTATATATACTGAAAACTGTAGCATGATTTCTATTTCAAGTGTGATGCTAACATGTTCTTAGTCTGTTGATTCAATCACATCCATTTTTTATCTCCTTTGCACATGTCTTAACTGAAAATCCATGCACGGCGTTTCTTATTTATAGAGTAGAAAGAGGGAAGCTAAAATAGAACAGAGAAAAAATACAGGTGTTGATCCCAGGACTTTTATACTGAATCTCAAGCAAGAAGGGAAAGATCCAAGTGCTTCAGGTTCCCACAAGGTGCTCCTTACTATCACTGACCTGACAGAGGGCTTCCCAGCTGGTACAAACATAATATCAAAGCACATACTTAGTCCTGATCAGCTACCCAGGAGGTCTGATGCTTTGCAGGCTGGAGCCTCCACCTCTAGTTACATGCAGCCCGCATCAGGCGACACGGCACAGCATGCTGCATTGTATAGATCAGTTATAATCAAGCATGCAGTGCAAAGCTACGTTTACCCTGAGAATGATGAGCCACCTCTGAGGGCATGTCAGCAATGAGGTCCTCCATCGAGGTCTCACCTGCACTGGGAGCACAGCATGGAGGTACCACGCACCAGGCAGCCTGCAGTCAGTGTCAACAACGATGGTGCTACACCTGCAGCACCTCACCCCGCAGCAAACAGGAGAGGGGGAGCCAGATCGCATGATTTCATATTCCTCAGTGGACAGGAGGTGAGGAGGAAAGCTGAGGACACCATCCTGGGAAAGGTGCAATAGCTGAGGGAGGAAGAGCAAGAGCTGAGGTAAGTGGAGACTAAATCACCACCTCTCCAAGAGTGAGCTGGGGAGACAATGCAACCTGACGACGAAAAGGCACCTGGGAGTTGGTGGGTGCTTGGAAACTGAGGAGCTGAACATGGTGGTGGATGCTGCAGTGTGCCTTGGCCTCCCCTGGGCTCCCTGAATGCCGAGGTGTAGCTCCTGGTGGGTGGGTAGTCCTGCCCTGGGGCTTGCTGGCACTGGGCTGCCAGCACTGGAGGAGAGTATAAGTGGTGAAGACAGTAGTCAGCACTGTCATCTCATCCATGGAGAAACTTTGCTCTTTGCAAAGAGGCTCCTCTTCTCCGTTAGGACAGCTGCTAGGCAGGAGTCATACCTCCAACCTGAGCTGAAACAGGACATGATGATGGTCAAGACCTCAATCTAACCCATGTATTGCTGAAGTGTCATCTGTGCTGTCAAGCAAAACCAGAGAGGATGACAGCCGCGACAGGGACTTACCTCCCATGCCTGGAGATGGCAGCATGGTACAGACTGAGGGCCACAAGCACAATTTCCAGTTAGGGCTGTGCCTCTGGCGATAAACGTGCCAGGGCCACTTGCTGTCACAGTACTGAATCCCACACATTCCTTGCCTCCAAAACTGTGTGACACATCCCAGTGGATAGATGGTCCCTGGCCTGCACTGCCTGTGCCAAGCTCTGGCTGACCGGAGCCACCTACCCCCATGGATAGCATTAAATGCCGGCAGCCAGCAGCACTCCCTGGCACGCTTTCCTGGTGTAGACATAACCCGCCTGTCCTCCAAAGGCAGCGTGTCTTTCCCTGGATGTAGCAGGCAGATTCTGCTTTCACTGATCCAAAAAAGAAAATGTCGTCAGCAGAATTTTGGCCTGAGTCATGGCGTTTCCTTCTTGTGACTGTACTTCCAAAGAGATCAGTGACAGGTCTGTCACTGGCATCAGTCAAATCAGGATCCAAACACAGTGCTACAGGTAAGCCTTCATCTGGGATAATGTTAATTTAGATTTTGAACCATTGGCTGGAGCCATTACTGATTTTTCTATACCTATTTTTTAGCTTAATTTCATAAAGACATGATGCTACTGTGACCATGGTACCCTTGTATGTTCACCTGATGATTGTACATCATCTTCCAAGTCACAGTAATTTTTGACACTGTTTGGCCAATTTCAACCATCCAGTTGGGATTAAAATCCTACCTGCAGACAAGCAGACAGGCAGAGGGCAGCAGCCCCCAGAAAAGGGTGTGATGTGAGCTCTGTTCCCATCGCACCCCTGAGAATCATGCACAGAATGCCCAACATGGGGATGCTTCCATCACAGCTTGGAGATTTGTAGATGTCAACCAACCTCAAGACAAAAATCTGTAAGAAACACAGCGGCTTCCATTCTTACTGCTTACACCTGTTGATACTGGTACTGCTCAGCTTTTTAAGTTTCTGCAGTGCTGAACCTCAGTGACAAAGATTCATACATATGGTGAAGTGTTTAGGAATCTGATACCATTCCAGAAAACTTAAAAAATAGTAGCAGATCTGAAAGTCTTGGCACCTGGGATAATTACAATAAAAAACAATGCACCTTCAACCTTCACATAGTAGAAGCTTAATTAGCAGTTGTCACCAACCATATTGGTTTAGAAACATCTTAGTTTCTGACTTCTTACGTATTTAAGATCTTGACGTTGCTTTGAGGGTAAATCTTTAGTATCTACCTGTTCATGCTCTAGTCATAAGAGGAAATGACTCCTTTCTCTCCCCAAAACAGGATAAATAAGGTAGTTTCACTGCTTCTTTTTGCCTCTTAAAACAGAAGCCTCCACAGTGGGAATTTAGTTATTGGGCTGATTTTCACCAAAATTTTGGTTACATTGTTGTGGTTCTTCACAGTAGCTGCTGGAGAACAGCGTGAGGTTTGCACAGACAAATGGATGAAGATTATTATCTACCTGATTCAGATTATAATTCCACAGACGGATACTTTTCTAATGAAAGCAATGTCTGTGAAATGGGCGACTATTTTATATTTTACACCCATCTCACTACTGTCCTCTACACTCTGACATTTTTGCTCAGTCTGCTAGGAAACTCTCTAGTGTTATGGATCCTATTCAAATACGAAAACCTTACATCTCTAACGAACGTCTTCATCATGAATCTCTGTGTCTCTGATTTAGTCTTCTCCTGCATGCTGCCTTTCTGGGCAGTGGACCAGTCGTTTGGGTGGATTTTTGGTGAGTTCCTTTGCAAAGCAGTGAATGCTTTTTTCTCCATAGGCTACTACAGTGGTGTTTTCTTTTTGACTCTCATGACTATCCTGCGGTACTTGTCCGTAGTGAACCCCCTTTCGACTTTGAGATCCCAGACGCAGTGCTGTGGTTTTCTGGTGAGCTTGGCTGTTTGGACTGGTAGTATATTAATTGTGATACCTGAGGTGATTCACACCACAGTGCAAGACAACTTGGAAGGGGGCAAGACCTGCGATTATGATGACTGGGAATGGAAAAAGGTGGACATTTATCTGAGAAACGTACTCTTCCTGTTTTCCCTTGGGGTTATCGTATTCTGTTACTTCAAGATACTGATAATCCTGCTCGGAGCAAGATCTCGCAGAAAGCACAGAACTGTGAAACTCATCCTTATTATTGTGGTGGCTTTTTTCCTGAGCTGGGCACCTTACAACATCCTCAGCTTTCTGATTACTTTTCCATCACCCACCTGTCAGTATGAAAAAGACTCCAACCTTGCCTTTCACATCAGCCGTAAAATTGCTTTCTCCCATTGCTGCCTCAACCCTGTACTCTATGTATTTGTTGGAGTCAAGTTCAAGAGGCATTTGTTACGTTTATGCAGCCAGTATTTATCCTGTGGCAATGGTCAAGTTTCAAGTCCCAGGACCTGCTCTCAAGACAAATTCCACTATGAAGATCCATCCATCTACTGAAGCGAGACCTAACTATTAGCACTAATCCTGGATGAACTTGCAGATTTTAAAAGCCATGGATAACCTCTAATTCTTAGAGGTACTTCCCTGAGAAAGACATGCAAATTTACTCTTTGCAAACATGCTGTGTATGGAAAGTAATAAAAAATGTATTTGCAGTGGGATGGAGAGCTGAAAATGCTAAGAAATTATTTCATTGGCCTGTAAGTCTTATCTTTATGATTTTTTTGCACAGTGAGATGGATTTTCTCTCATTTATAGTTTCTTTTAAAAGCAAAAAAAAAAAATTTGCTTTTTCCTTTGGGAGCTAAAACATCAGGTTTTAACATAAATGGTGTTGCATGTTCCTTTTTTGCCTGACTTAGAATACCTGGATTATGTATAGCAATGGATGCATACATATTGCTGTAGCCTTTAACACTTTACAGTGTTTATCAGTACTGAACTCATTGGGTCTCTCTTTTTGGGGCTCTCAGGATTAACTGGCCTGACAATAGCTACAAGACCTCAGAGATTCTGAAGTTCTTAGTGCAAATGTTCTTTTATCTGTTGGTAGATAAATATATACAAAACTAGCTTAGTGTAAAAGTAGTCTTTTGGGTCTGAAATTGAAAGTTTGGGAGAACCCTAGAGGGAACACAAGCTGTTAAGCAGATACTTCACTAGGCTATTAGTTTTCCTCCTGTTACTGCTCCTGCCGCAGGCACTTACCAATCTCTGAATATCTCTTCAGGTGGTTGCAGTGGATCGGCAGCCCATCTCCCGAGCAGCACGGGAGCATATTTGCCTCTAAATGCTCTCTCCCTCCTCTTCTCCCTCTGCCATGGTGCTGAGAAGCATTAAACTTTCGAAAAAAGGTTATAGTGCAAGAACAAATGGCTTTTTTAATAGCAGGATAGAAATAGCTTGCTTTATTTGTAAAATTAATGTTTGGCCCTTTCTTTTTTTTTTTTTTTAAGGAAGCCAGAGCAGCAGGTTTTAGCCTATATACTTGGATGCTTGCTGCACAACTTTTTAAAAACTGCTTCACAGAGATGTTTAAATCTCTCTTAAAACCTGATCATCAAAGCCAGCCATGTGTTTGTTTTTGACGTGCTTCATATCTGTCTAAATAGCAGATATGCTCTATCTCTGAGGTGTGCGAGCATCTGGTTTAAACAGCTGCCTGGCCACAAGCAAATCTTTCATTTCATGCATGCATCTCATCTCCATGGGCAGGTGGGAAGTAAAGTGCAAATATTTGCATGAACCTAGCTTTGGAAATGTTGATAAGAGGGCTAATTATGTTAAGTGCAGGACTGTTTTTACATGACCACTAAAACATGATTTCCCAACCAAAAGCAAGTTGAGGGAATTCAATTCAACAGCACACATTTTTTCAACAAAACCATTCACATTCTGCTTACACCAATCAAATCTTGTGGCTTTTTTTCTCACGGAAACCAATATTCTTCTTCATGATAGCTCGGTGGGTTTTTTTCCTCAGGCAGTGTAACTCCAGTGTAGCTGAATGAGAAAGCCTCTGGAAATCAGAATGTTTCATTTCCTAGTATTTGTATAGAAATCCAAGGTAGCTTTGCAGTGGGACCAAGCAATGCTTTGGCAACGGTTCTAAGCAACAAGTTGGCTTTTTGGGCAGCCATCTTAAAATGTCTCTGTGTTGTTTCCGCATGATTTCATCTGATCTCTAAAGATCATCTGGAGCAGACACCAGATTCTTCTCAGCTGCTGTATAGTTTATAAAAAGCAGAAATTCAGACATGCCCATAGTACAATATCCTATTTCTGATCATATCCAGAAGCAAGAATACCTGGGGAAAAGCATAAGAACGGGGCAAACATATATGACACATACCCAAATAGTCTTCCTAGGGCTTGCCCATAGTTTCTAGTTTTGCTCCAGTTTAGCTGCCAGAACAAAGTGATCATATCTTGTCCCTTATCATCAGATGCGCCTTTCTGAACAAGTCAGTCCTGGTATCCCATTACTACAGTTATTGCCTAAAACTTAAAAAATTAAAAAGGTTACTCATTAATCCCACAGGGGAACTCACTTGTGTTCAGACAAGCCATGGAAAGGTAGAAGTTGTCATCTGTCTGGTTGTGGTGGAGACCAGCCTTTGGCTCTTGTCTCCTGATAAGAGATGTTTGAAATGAATGTGGTTGCTTCTATGCACTTCAAGAGACTTTGGACTGGGGACTCAATACTGTCGATTATGAAAAGACAACCTACTGAAGGACAAATGAGTCCAAATTCTTCTTCTTCTGTTCTGGTAAGCCAGGGCCACTTCACAGGCACCAGCAAAGCTCTACAAGAGGAAAATGCTGTGACCATGAGTAAAAGAAGGTCTTGTGCACCTACATCATTTCAACAAACTGTCATTCAACTCATTGTCCTAGAGCTATGCTACCCTGAAATCTTTACTATGAATACATTTTACATTTATCTAAAAAGCATCTAAGAAGCATGAGAGATTGAAATGATCCTGCTCTGTCCAGTTTTTAACAAGATATTTAAATCTGTTTTTAGCTTCAGCATATTTTGTTACAGTATATCTGAGCATGTAAAGTGAATGCTTAACATTACCCAATTGTACTGCTGCCTACCATAACCAAAGTAACTCAGCATGTGGAGATTTCCCCTCCTGACATAATGAAGTGGTACTAATAAACATTCAGAAATTCAATGGAATACTACACTGTGGCTATTGTTCTCCGCCTTTGATAACCACCTATTAAAGTTAAGGTATTTTCAATTGATGAAGTAATTGTGAATTTTCATTTATTAATTTAGCTTGGAAGAGACTTCTGGAGGTCATCTACTCCTCCACCCTGCTCACAGCAGTTCTATCTTCCCAGTTAGACAAGGTTGCTCGGACCGTGTCTGATCAAACTCTGAAAATCTCCAAGAACAGAGACTGCATAACTCCTCTGGGTCCCTGTTCCAATGCTTAACAACTCTCATGGTGGATTTTTTTTCTTCTACGTGAACAAAATTTCTTTTGCTGCAACCTGATGATGTTGCCTCTTCCTTGCCTTCTCTATGTCCTCACATTACATAATGGAAAAGAGGCATCAGATCTCCCCTAAGCCTTGTTTTTTCCTGGAGCTAAACAAGCCCCAGTCAATCTAGTCTCCTCATATATCATGTTCTCCAACTCCCTAACCATCTTGGTGGTCCTCCACTGGGCTCACTTCAGTCAGTCAATCTCTGTCTTGTATAGGGGGCCCCAAAACTGGATGCGCTACTGCAGATGTGACCACATGAACGCCAGGTAGAGGGGAATAAAGGTTTCCCTCAACCTGAGGGCAACGCAGGTCCATACACAGTTAGTCTTCACTGCTGCAAGGGCACATGACTGAGTTGTGTTCAATTTGTTGTCCACTTGAACCTCCAGATCTTTTCCAGCAAAGCTGACCTCTAGCCAGGTGGCCTCCAGCCCATGCTCTTGCAGGGGTTTAGGCCAGCTGCACAACTTTGCATTTGCCATTGTTGAACTTCCAGGGCTCCTGTCAGCTCATTCTTGAAGCTTGCTGACATCTCCTTACATGGCAGCCCTACAACTCAGTGTGTATCAGCTGCTCCCTCTTATTTGGTTTCATCCATGAACTTGCTGAAGGTGCACCCTGTCCGATCATCCAGATTGTTAATGAAGATATGAAACAGTATCAGCCTCAGTACTGACCCCCAAAGCATGCTGCTCATAACCAGCCACTCATTAAGACTTCAAACCGTTGACCACTACCCTTTGAGCCTGATGGTCCAGCCAGTTTTTCATCCACTTTGTAGTCCACTCATTCAGACTGTATCTCCCCAGTCTGGCTACAAGGGTGCTGTGGGGGACTTTGTCAAAAGCCTTGCAGAAGTCAAGGTAAATGACATGCACAGCTTCCTCTTATCCCCAGAGCCAGTCATCTCATTGTAGAAGACAGTTGAGTTGGTCAGGCACTATTTTTTCTTGGTAAATCTGTGCTGGCTGTTCCCAAACATGTTTGTCCTGCGTCTGTCTGGTAATGGCTTCCACCATCTCCCAGGACACAGGGTGAGACTGACCAGCCTATAGTTCCCTGGATGGTCCTTCTTGCCTTTTTTGAAAATGGGCATGATCTTTTTCAAATCATCAGGGACCTTCCCTGATCACCATGGCCTTTAGAGGCAATAGATAGCACCTCAGAATGATATTGGGCAATGCCCTCAGCACCATCACATGCACCCTGCCCAGTCCCGCAGACAACTATATGTCCAGTCTACTTAAGTAGTCCCAAAGCAATTCTCCTCTGCCATGGGTAGTACCCCTCTCTCCGAACTCTGCTACTAGGCACAGAGACCCATGAGGCACTTGGAGCTATATCCATTATCAAGAGGAAATATGTTGGTGTAGCTTCCATCTTTGTTTTTACACATATGTTATTAAATATCTCTATTGCTAAAGCCACAGGATATGCCCAGTGCAGGTCTGGGGATGGGCAGCCTGTGCATCTCTTTCCTTCTGGGAGTTCCAGATGCTTGGAACATACAGACTGCTCTGGGTAAAACATAACGCTCAGGGGCCCCTGAATCTTTAGTTTCACTCAATCAATCAACTATTATGTGGTCTGAGCAAATGCAGAACTGAGAGAAAGAAGTTTGTGAAGTGAAAAAGGAGAAATTTATTGGTTTTGGAAACCACAGTCTATTTGGGGGAGGGGAGCGGTGTCAGGTTGAGTGGTCTCAATATTACAACTGTTGTACAGCGCCAGGGGTACATTTATGCAGGATGTCACCTCTAACCCTAATTGCAAGTTACAGTTAAATGGACATGCTCTTGATGCTCTGATTAAGTCCATATTAAGTTCCACCCAGTGGGAATGGGAGAACAGCTTCTCCCTCAAGCAACTGAGCTGGATTGGGCCCTTCTCCCTACCAGTCTTTTCAGCAGGTCAACAGAAAACTGAGCATCACTGCCATAGCCTGTCAGAGCTCCCACCTTCTGTTCAGCCATGGGAGCCTGTATCAGTCACTGATCTGCCAGTAGGGAAATTCCTCACTTGTAAGGAGTAAGGCAGGTAAGCAAATTAATCCTTTCCACTGCTAATGCAAACTGTCTTAAATAAAATAAGCAAACTTAAAATCCACACATTTAAGAAAGCATCCTGGTCCTACTAAAATCAATGCTAATTTTGCTTCTGATCATAATCAGAGCAAGAATGAGACTCATAAATGGGTGCAATGCATTGGGCAAAACACAACATGCACTGCTTATTGCCAGAAGTATTTTAATTGGGATTCAGGATACCTCCAGCTATAACTCCATATTTTGAAAATACCACCAGTGTTATTAAAATCATAAGTAAAATTCTATTTTATCTTCTCCTTATGGTTACTCAGCAGTTTAAAATGTTCTTGCTCGTCCAGTGTTTAATTAGGAAGGCCCTGTGTTAAATGGAGAGAAGTTTGACTGATATTTGCTGTACTGATTAGATGCCTACATTTTCTTCAGGAAGCAATACTAAAGCAAGCACAAAAATTAGAACAGAAAATAATGCATTAGGTGTCAGTCAAAATGAGAACAGACCAGTAAAAAGTACCAGTAAAGATGACCTGTGAAGACCAGCTGTATATCATCATAAAGGAGGGACAAACACAACAGTGCTTCACTTGCCAGCATAGAGCTGTTCTTGAGATGAACTCACTTGCTCCTAAGCATACTGAATGTTGAAAGTGAGCCTCAAGCCCATTTATTCACATAAGGAACCCTATCCACATTTAAAATATGAAGAACACTGAAGCCATCTCACAGCAGTCACCCATGGGAAGGGATTGCCACTAGCAGTCTTTCTCTGCATCTCACCTTCTTCATGTAAGAAAGTGTTGCAGTGGTGAAAGATTAGAGAACCCAGTAAGGCTGGCCTTGAAGAAAACAATTTGTGGTTTGCAAACATGGTGATTATTCATTTTTTACTTTATTTGCAAAGCCTTGTGTCTGGAATGGAGTAACTATAAAGGTTGAGGAGGGCAGCTGCCTGGGAAGGAGCTCTGCAGAAAAGGATCTGGGGGTCTTTGACCATAAGCCAGCAAGCACACTTACAGCAAAGGAGGCCAACCAGATCCTGGGCTGTATTAGCAAGAGTGTAGCCTGCAGGTCCAGAGAAGTGATCCTTCCCCACTATTTGGCACTTGCGAGGCTACATCTGGAGTAGGTGTCTAGTTTTGAGCTCCGTAGTACAGGGAAGTCATGGACATACTGGAGGGAGTCCAGCAGAGGCCTTAGAGCAAGTCAGGGGCTGGAGAACATGATGGATGGGGAGAGGCTGAGGGAACTGGGTTCAGGTGGCCTTAGGAAGAGAAGGCTCAGGGAAGAGCAGACTGCATCTGCAACTACGTGACTGGAGGATACAGAGAAGATGGAGACAGACTCTTATTGGAGGTGGACAGCAATGGACACAAGCTGGAACATGGGATATTTCAATTGGGCATAAGCATTTGTTTTTTTACAAGGGTAGTCAAATACTAGAACAGGGACTCAGAGAGGTGGTTCAAGAGTCGACTGAACCTTGAGTAACCTCATCTGATCAGACCTGCTTTGAGCAGGGGTTTGGACTAGAGACCTCCAGAGGTGCCTTCAAATCTAAACTACTCTATGACTTTTATGATTTGTTGCCGGAGCAACATTAAACCAAGTAAATGCTGCCAAAAGATTGTTTTAGTGCAGAATTCAGCCTGAAGAACACAGTCCTCTAAGAAAACTGAACACAAAATTCAAAACTGAAAAGTTAGGTTTTGATGTCCAAAGCCTTCAGGGACCTGTGCAATGAACATGCCATGGAAGCGATTCCTAGTTGAGATTATGCCTGTTAAAAAAATGGTGTTATTCAAAAAGGTCTCATTTTGCTTTTGTATGTAGGTATAGAAATGGCAAGGAATACAGTTCCTGGAAAGATTCATTCATGGAGATGTAAACCAGAAATTCCTGCCATATAGGGAACCAGCATGTTTTGTTTCAAAGGTTCAAGAGGTACCATATGCAAGGAAGAGGTTTGAAAGGAAGCCAGCCCCTTCTGACAGATCGTGGGCATTTTCAGACAGAAGTTTTAGGCTCTGTAAATGTTCAATTTATATGTATCTTCAGTTTTAAATCAGAAGAGCAGTGTAAGACAGAAGATCCTGGCTGTAGTGAAGCAAAGAACTGAGAATGACAAAAAAAAAAAATTGCAGGGAGTGGAACACCCTCTCCATATTCAGGAACTGTTGAGATAGCAAATCCAAAATATTTTTGAGTTTGTTTCATTCCTCCAAACAATGCTGCTTTCTGAGGTCAAGTTCTCCTTCTTGACAGCGATACCCTTCCAGCCATCTTACCCAGCTCTTAATCTCCAAAGCCTTAGTATGCTCTTTATCCATGTGCCACGCACCTTTATGTATAAAAAAGACTCTGGTTCATTTAAACTGCACAGTCCAAAGCCTCTGTCCTGGTTCTGCCATATCATTGCTGGTTCAGTTGAACCAGCACTGAACCAGCTCAAAATCTTGGTACCTACTGTGTTCACACAGGAGTGAAATGCAGCCAGTTCTGAGCAGTGATGGCTCCTAACCCCAATGTGCTCAGGTGGAAGTCAGTCTCAGAAGCTGACCTGATATTAGCAGAATATTCTTCCCAGCCCTTCAGCCACCTTGTCCAAAATGCCAAATTTGCTTCTAGAGGTTTTCCAGAGCTTTGCTGGTTCTTTTAATGTTGCCTGCTTCCAGCTTTATACCTACTGACAATTATTTGTCCACCTATTCAAAACAGAACGCAAACAAATGCAAAAAGTGCTTCCAAAGCTTTCTCACCGCAGCCACAGAAAGTCTCTGATGACGAAGAGCAGCCTGTTGTTCAGTCTAGCTACAACGGTATGTTAATCCACCGAGGGTGACCAGGGAAACTGGGAGCTTGCTACTCTCATAAAATACCTCAAGTGCCTAGGGGAAGCAAACCCTTCCCCGGTTATTATATAACATCAATTAACTCTTTAAAAAACTAAAAGAAAATATGTACTAGATGTAACAATAACGTCAGACAGATGGAAAGAACACATCCTATGGACATGTACTCAGAGACCACTGTGAAATATTCCCAGAATCCAATAGCCACAGGAGATATTTTTTCTGTTTTTTTTGATAGAGCCCAGTTAGTCAAGAGGGTTTAGTAAAGACCTGCTCTAGTCAATGAGGCACCAAAGTGTTGTCAGCATGACATGATCGATAACAGTGTATAATTTTACTTTATAACGAGCTCGACAGTGTGAGTGTAAATTGACTTGTCTGAATGGAGGAAGCTCTTTCCACACAAAAAAAGAGCACATTTATGCACCGCAATTAAAACTAAAGGATTCTGTATTTATTTGCAAACTTTGTACGGAAATGGCTTCTAGCGCCACCTAAATGCAAAAAAAACCCAACCCCAAACCAAGCCACATTCAAACTGTATTTTCAGAATCACTCTAAAAGAACGAACTTCAGCTAGCATTAGATGTAACTTCTGATGTCAGAAGTTGATTTCGGCCCTTAAATATTTATCTTGACCTACATTTTAGCCATATGGAACAGAACCTAAAGAATACGGCACGATCCCTTAATGATCCTTAATACATATTAAGTAGCAATTTAGTAGTTTTAGTTGATTGCGTTGGGTACCTCTGTGGAATGTATTTATGATCTCAAGGGTAACATTCCATCAACTAGTGAAAAGATTTTTCCCAACAAAGGCTTTCCTTTTGCTGGGATGGCTGACATTGCCTTTCCCGGGCTAGTAAAATTGACAATAATTCCCATCCAGCTTATCATAGTTTATGAAAAAGTTAATCAATAAATTTTATCAGACTAAAAATAAGGCAACACAAATGGAACAGATAATGCATTTTTTTTTCCTAGGGCAGCTTCCAAAAAGCAAAAATCTTGAACCTCTTTTGATGCTAAGAAATAAAAAATATAGAAAATTCTAAGAGAGTGTTGGTCATCAGCAGACCTAGTTGGAAACAGCATGTTTTTCTCTGAAGAGATTGATGTTTGTATAAACAGGCAATAATTCAATAATTAATGTCAATAATTAAATATTTCTTAAAGTAGCTTGTCATTACATAATTAAAAGGAGGAACAATCCATTCTACTTGATTATTTTTGAGTGAGAAGTAAAACTGCACAAAGACTTTTTGAAAAGATATAAAAACCCCTCCATTGCAGTGAAATGATCTGGGATGCGATTTATCGTTATTTGCAACTGATGACCCTGAGGTTACATTTGGAAGGCACCCAGTTGTCTACAGATCAATGGAAAACAAACGTTTGTCTCCAGCAGATGCTCCTGGTCCTGTGCTGCATGATGCAGCAAAGCGTGCCAAGGGAAGGCAGCCTGAAGGCTGCTTCCAAACTATAGACATCCCATATTGTGTTTCATGAGTCACGTGCCCACGACATGCTTAGCCCTATAACCTGCACTTCTGAGGACATTAAGATGCTTTTGAGCTATTCAAAACCATGCATTAGGTGGATTATTCACCAAAACTTTAAGGTCACTTAGTCATCCATAAGTTGAGGATGAAAAAATGAGGATGATGGAGACTTGTCAGTGACTATGTACTACATGTACTTCCTCAGAGTCTTGAAAATACGATGCTTTGATCTTATGGCTGCCTAAGCTGAAGTTTATGACGCTGACATAGTCACGAGCATCACGGCATGAATTGATGACACACCATTTGGTCACAAGTTTTATTTAAAATCATTTATTTACCGAGGCAATGTGGAAAAAACCAAAGGAACTTAGTTTTTGAAGTGCACTTCGAATACAAAACCAGTGTCGCCTACTTCAGACGCTGTGAAAGAAATGCCCTTTCGGACTATCATATGCCTTATGGAAAGGTTAAAATTTGAAGAGTGGGAATAGCTTGCTTGCAGGAGGAGCCTGGTTCCAGCTGGGAGATGGTGTGGGAGGTATTATGAGGGTATTATGAACCCCACCTTAGGAAGCAACCTCTTGTTCCAGTTTCACACCTGCTTTCTCCCAGTCTCTTACCGTACGTGGCCTTTATTAATCCCTACTTACGTCTTTCTTTTTGGGAAGAGGGTTTTCCTTTCGTCAACTGACACGGACAGAAAGGGGAAATCTGCTGTTTATCGAGCCTGACTTTCACATTCACTTCAGTTGTTCGTGCAAAGAGCTTGATGAACTGATGCGTAAGAAAAAACAACCAAATAAAAAACCTCCCATAGTGAACTGTCCTACAAACGACAGTCGGTACTACATTAGGAAGTCACATTTCTTGACAGGCGACCTTGCTTGAGGGTACCAGAAACACACCCCCCTGAGAGGAAACCGCCCCAAGCCTGCAGCTGTAGGGGAAAGCGGCGATTTTCCCCGCAAATCCATTTTTACACCCTGTTTTCACCACGGTGCTTTCCCCCAGCCTCCCCCCGCCGCCTCCCCGCTCGGCCAGGCCCTCCGCGCCCCGCTGAGGGGACCCCGCGGCCGCGCCCTGCCAGGAGCCCATAGCGGCGCAGCCAGCCACCGCCCCGGGGGTGGGGAGGCACCTCCAGCGGCCTCACGGGAGTTGTAGTCGGCGGGGAGCGGCGAACGGCGCCGGAGCCTCACCCCGGGCCGCCTCTCCGTGACATGGCGGCGGCGGCGCAGGTAATACCCAACACCCCCCCCGCCCCTTCACACCCCCCTGAGGGAGCGCGGAGGGCGGCGGGGAAGAGGCGGCGGCTGCCGGGAGAGAGGGAGAGGGGGAAGTAACTTCAGCGGCTTCCACTTGTTGCCTCTCGGAGCTCGGCTCCGAGGGGAGGAGCCGCGGCGGGGACGGGGAGGGAGAGAGAGCTGCGCCGCGGCCCCTCAGCGCTTGGGCGGCTTTGAGCGGGGGGGGAGCCTGGCTCGGCCCTGTGGCGGGGTGAGCGCGGGCCCGGGAGGGCCATCTCAGCCCGGGGTGGGGTGGCCGGCTCCGTGCACACAGGCCCTGGGTGGCCTGGATGGTGGCCAGTGGACGCCTAGGCGCTGGCCCTGAAGGACGGGGAGCTGCGGGGAGCCCTTTGGGGCTCCCCGCAGCTCCCCGTCCTTCAGGGCCAGCGCCTAGGCGTCCGGCAGTGGGCATCCAGGCCCAGTCGCCATAGGTGTCATCGTTTCCACCTGGTGAGCGATGATTTTAGGCCGACATAAACACTGCCCTCTCTTTTTCTCCCCTGTTATCCACCCCTGAACGGACCCTCTGAGTCCTCCCCACCGGTCACGGCAGTTGCCGGAGGAGCAGAGTCACCCAGGGCCCTGCTAGAAACTAAATACCCGCCCATGTCCGTGCCCTCACCCGTTATAAAGTGCTGATAGGCAAATATTTGCCACGGCCCTAATCCCGCTTGCCCTTGTGTCGGCAAATCTCTGGCGGATGGACAGGGAGAGGTTTTGCTGGGTCTGTCTCCAGAGCAGATGCGGGGTTTGCAGCCGGCCCTCCGGCTTATGTTGATCCCGGTAATCCAGAGGGAGCAAGGAAACAAACAAAATAACAACAAAAAAAAAGGCGAGGCTTTAGTGAAATGGTCATCCAACGCCTTTGGGCTCTGGATTCTCCTTGGGCAGAGGTCCTGCGGTGGTGAGTTGTGCTGCGGAGGGGCTGTGCCGTGTTTTGGAGGCTGGTGAATTCATTGCTGCTGCAGCTGCCTGTTCAGGAGCTCAGGGCCCCGGTGTTTTCTGCCCGGGACGTTGCACCCAGCCTCCTGCTGATTTTTGCCTGCACAAAGGTTTGCTTGGCATATGGAGTTGTTCAGTTGTAGGTGTCATGCTTCTGGTTCAGCCTCTCACTTGAAACCGAGCTACTTTTCAAGTGTAAAGAAAGAGGGAGGAGTACCAGGCCTTCCCTTCTTTATGCTCAAGAGTGAAAGTGAGTGCTTGATTTTATCCAGCTCTGACTTCACGCACCCGTGGAGGCAGGCTGAGATTAAACTTTCAGGGTACAACATGGACTCTGCCTTGTCAGCAACATGGTGACATGTTCTCTGTTGGTGTTTTTCTTGCTTTCAGTTCTGATGTGATATTGCAGGACATACAGCAGAGGAGATAAACTGCCTTGCAGTAGTGCATTTGATGTTTTCCAGATATTATTGTGTACAAGGCAATTTCCTGAAGTCTTCCAATGATCCTCGTGGGAGTGCTTGAATTTAAAAAATGTTCCAGATGTTCCAAACAGTGTTTCCAAACATTCACATTTAGAAGACTGCACTGCAGTTAAAAAGTTGTATCTAAGATACTATGGTGGAAAAAAAGTGATAGTCGATTTTGCTCTTCTTATCATAGTATATGTATTTGGCAACGTTTGTTGTGAACATGGTTTCACTACTTCTTCTGAAGAGCCAGTTAGTTAATTAGTTAGTTACGGAGCCTGATTTTCATGTATAAAGGAGCCTCTTCCGTACACCATCTGATAACAGTGAAAGGGTGTATTGTATTTGCAGTCCCTCTCGCCACTGCTAGAGGGTTACATAAAAGGAATAGGAATTCGTACTAACATCCTGGAGGCCAGGGTCCTCTAAGACCTGGTTGGCGGGGGATCAAGACCTAAAGGAACAACTAGGAAGAGAAAACTGTTCAAAATGTAAAGAAAAGTATGTGTAAACTTGCAGAAATTATCTGGTGACTCGAGGAAAGGTAGTGCCGAAAATTATTTTTAACTCAGATTGTTATTTGTTTTTCTTAGTTGATCACATTTAAAAATTAACAATTGCCTATTTGTCAAATAAACACTGAACCCTTCTAGTATTCTTTAGGTGTCGTTGAGATTATTAAACTGAAGGGAACTGTAAAAGCCCTAAGTGGTTTTACTGTTACCCATTATTGTTTTTATTTGTATTACTAAGTTTTTATTTCTGTTTGGTTTTACCAATGCAAGGAAGCTTTTTAGCAGCTTGTATCTATCTAGTTCGTATTTTCGTGTAGTAATTCCAGTTTGTCCAGGGAGTGGTGGCTGTTTGTGTCCAAAAATTCTATAATAGTAGTAATTTTAAATACTTTGCCCAAATGTATTCAGAAGTCTTTACAGTTTGTAAGACTGGTAGAAGGAGCAGAAATTTTTATGTAGAGCATCTCAGTCTTGGTGCTTGGAGTAGCGCTGGGAAACTGTTGCTGCACAGGGCCTTGACTCGTACACCCTTCCCTTTGGTTTAATATTTCTGTCCGTCACAGTATTCTGTGGTTGCTGATGGTATAGTGATCTCAGCAAAGATATTTGTAAACAGTTAACCAGTGAGTGTGTCCACGATGACATTTAATTTACTGCTGGGAAGGAGGACGAGCACAGGAAAGGTCTTGCTACTGCTGCAAGCCAACTTAAGTTTTGAAAGTAAACAGGTTGCATCAGAGTATCCCCGAATAACTGGGCTCACGCTAAGCCTGTGTCATCTGTGGGCCCGTCTGTTCCCAACCAGCTCAGCAGTGGCAGTCTCATACAGGCCTCTCTTCCAAAGGCTTTTAAATCTTTGGGGTTTGTAACTCTGAAATTTCCACTTCCCCCCAAAACGGTGACCTTCACTGGAAAGCCCATGAGAAAAGAGGGAGAGAGGAAATACTCCATACTTCCTGCTACAGAGGAAATAAAACAAGAATTTTTGCTGTTGGCTGTGGGGTAGCATGATTCACTCAGTGGCCTGTCAGTCTGGGTTGTCTAAGCGTGGGTTTTGCTTAATGTGCTTGCCTTGCCGCCTATTTGATCTATGTGTGCGTGGCCAAAACCTGTAATTTTCAGCGTGGCTTGTTGCTAGTTCACTGGGAACTACACATAGGCCAGGAGTTGCCCGAGGGAGCTACCGCTGCACTTGGCTGGATGGAGGACAGATGGACTGCTACAGATGGGCAAGTCTCAACACCCGCCTGCCAAACTTCCCAAAACCGTTAGTTGGAGGCAGCCTTTTCAAGTACTTCTGAAACCTTGGCTTGGAGGGACAGTGTGCAACGGTAGATACAGAGGTAAAAAATCCTGCGAAGGAAAGCCCCCGTTCAGAGTTAGGATGTAATGGTTGTTGCTTTTAACTATCCCAAAGTCTCAGAGATGTTTGAGATGCTTTAGTCAGGCCAAGCTTGCTGAGGAAGTTCGCAAGGCTCAGAGACCAACTTTGGAGACCTGAAAAACATGAGATTTTTTTAAGACTCCAAGCTTGTACAATGAACGAGTTGAGTGTCATGGATCACCAATGCTCCTTTGCAGCTGGAAGTCCTCTAGTGTTTCTGTTTCGGTGGGTATCTATATGGTGCTCCTCAGAGGAGCATCCGAGCATCAGGTGCTTGGCTTGAAGAATGTGTAAGAGATTTAAATAGTTGGATGAGTTATGGAGAGGAAGAGCAGGTTTTGTAGCAGGGAGGATACACAGGGACACGGGGAGAATGGTTTGGAAGAATGACAGTGCAGAGAGGGAAAAAACCTTTTTACTTTTGAATGAAACCTATCTTTTCAACTCACCATACAGGCATTGAGGCAGCAGGGGTACCTTTCCCCAGGGGGAGTGAAATAGGATGGGAGCAGCTGAAGAGAAGCAAGTCTCTGGGAGAGTTATGGTTAGGTTAATTCGTAGATGTTAGTAAACACAGTGTAGCATTCCTGACATGGGGTGCCGTCTGGCGTGTCCTAAGGAAAAAGGGCAGATGAGTTTGTTAAAAGCGATACTAGTGCAATTCCTGTTATCAGAAGAGCGCTCTTCTCCTTGTGAACTGACTGCTTCCTCAAACAGGCAACTTCTCTCGTCATGAGACAGGGCTGAGACAGAGTTGTCTTTGTGAGACACGTACAAGCTCATCCCTGTGTCGTTGTTTGCGGAAAGTGGTCATTTGAGTTCATGTTGTTCAACAGCTATTGATGTGAGGAATATCAGAGACAAAGCACTGTATTCTCCAAATCAGGAAACTGTGTCCCTGGTGCAACGCATCTGGTCCTGTTTGGCAAAATTCAGTGTAACATCTTGAAGGGATTTAAGTCAGGTCTTAGAGTGGAGGTCCAATTCGGTAGGTGCAGCATTAAAAAAAGTTGTTAGGGTTGCCAGCTTTCCTCACTCAGGGTTAAAAATTAACTCTATCTCATGGAGTTCTTATCATGACACTTGTATACTCATATCTGTTGCTTAGTTTTGATCTTTTTCTAAGAACAGTTTGCAAATACAGTGGGGAGGGGGGGGTGGCAATGCAGACCAGTTGTCCATAGAATAGGGGGATTTGCGCAAAGATTATAAAAAACTTTACTGATTCTTTTGTGCCAGTCTCTCCTGTCAGGTTAGGGGGGCAAGCAGTATTTTGTGAATGTCATTTATTTGTGTTCTTATGCTGTAAAATGCAAATATCCCTACAGCGCAAGGGCCTCCCCACAAAAGGGCTTTACTGTAAGGAGTCCCTAACTATAAACATGCTACTTTTCTACCAGGCATTTGCAAAATATGTGAATGTTTTTATGCACTTCGTCTAGTTACTCTCTTCTGCTATGCTATGATACTCTGTGAATTTGTTTTTCTGGTCACCTATTTTCTGCAAGATGTGTTTTATTACTAAACGTTTATATGCCCGAACACTTCAAAACAAGGTACGTGTGTATGAGTGTGTGGGCAATCCAGCATAGGTTTGCAGCATGGTCTCCTGTTTGAAGTACTAAAAGAAAAAAAAATATTCCTCCAAAACCGTATTTTTGTAATTGAAATGTGAAGGTTTGTTGGTGTAGAAAATGAAGGGGGAAGATTAATTTAGCAAGAAAATTTCACTTCTCAGAATGGAACCAAGCTTCAAAACTCCGAATGGAAACCTTAGCTGACATTCAGGTTGTGCCTGCCTTTTGGTTTTAATCATCCTATTTAATGTAGTCTAGTGTGCATTTTTATCAGTCACATATCTTTATATGCAGTGTTAAAGCACAAAGGGCTGAGTTGCCCAGTAAAAGCATGTGTGTGTGCATGACAGAAGAGTCACGCTGTCTTTTTTGCAGTTCACTTCAGACCCTTATTTCCAGCACACAGTTCTGCAGCTTTATGTACCTGCAGCTTTATGTACCTGCATGGTACAAAATGAGAAAAGCTAGCAGCACAGCTGCAGTAAATTCCACTGGGACTATATGTTTCGTGCAGCAACAAAGTACGAAGTACTTTTTCCAGACAATTACTGGAATGAAATTGTTCAACTAAATCACTGGTGTTACAGTCCTGAGAGGTAGAGACTTCCTTTTCCCAGTTCTTCCTTCGTCTTTGCTGTGAGGTTTGTGTTCAGTGTTCTTTTGTCAGTGTGTCTTGTACGGCCAGGTAGGTTGTTTTTTCCACATGCTTTCCAAAAGTGTGCCTTGCAGTTGTGCCTTGCCAGTCAGTATCTGCTTTTATGGGACAAATCGTGTTCACAGTACATGAGGGAATAACACAGTTAAAATTGTTGTGACTCAGGAATGTAGGATTTGGCTCAGTATCCTCACTTGCCTGTTTTGTTTCATATAGCGTGTTAGAACAGGTATAGAATTGCGGGCACCAAATAATTAAAGGTCTTGTGATACCAGTGGGGGCCATGTGATGAAGTGCCCTTGTTTGGAATGTCTAGGCCAGAGTAGTTATGTTAACGTGAAATATTTGCATAAGCAGTAGAAAGTAGTGGATGTTGGTTTCCAATGAATTTGTCTTGCAGATCCGATTTACTTTTTTAACTGAATTACACCAAGTCTGCAGTGTGAGCTCTGCTCAGTGTACACCGAAAATGCACCTGGGTGGGGAGCGGATTCCCTGATATCAGGCTAGAGCAGAGGTCTCAGTGCAGCCTTTTTATCAATGAAGAGAAACTGCTCATGGACTTTCTCCCAGCTTCCTGTTCTGATGGCACATGGAGGAGTGTAATATTTTGAAGACCTCTGCCTTCTGTCAACGTTGGCCAAAATTGATCAATGAATTAAAAAAAAAATGTAGCTGCTGGAGATGCAGACATGCCTACAGTAACACAAAGAGAAATGTTATGAAATCCGATTAAAAGTAGGTCATTGTAGCTACCCCACTAACCAATTTAATTACAGGCATTAAATTTTGTTTACTGTTTTGCATAGGTCTCACTCCCCTTCAGGTAAATCTTTTCTTTTCCTGTAAGTGGGCTGTTTCCTTTCTGCTTCTTCTTTAATCTCTAGGATATCCTCCTCTGTAAAGAAGATTGTTACCCCCACACCAGTACTTATGCCAGCAGGAAAGGGAGCAGCCACCTTCAGACATCAGCAGGCAGGGCCCAAGAGTGCAAGGAGGGACTGACGGCATGCCCTGTCTTGCCTCCTCGGCCGTACTCTGTGCCAGGTCCTTAGTGTAACTGCACTGATGTCGTTGCAGCTCTGCAGTTCTGTGCAAGTTAATGCCATCAGCCTTAGTCAAATGCTCTTATGTAAGAGGTAACGATGCATCACCTAAAAAGCTTTTGACCCACAGCAGGTCACTCGTGCCTGACACGTGTATCATGTTGTTTTCGCATAGCAAATATTTACAGGCATACATAATCAGATAGGAAATGCTGGAGAAACGGGGTTGTGCTCTAAAGAATTCTGGGCAAAATGTTCTGTGATCACGAAGGACTAGATCAGGTGCTTAGAGAAGCTCTTCCTATTCTGAAACCTTGGGAAACCAGTTAAGGTACATTGTCAGCTTTCTTTGCCATAGGAAGTGAGAGCTCTGCACCTTTCTGTGGGATGGACTGTGTTTTCTAAGAACACCTCTGGAAGGACCATGGAGGGGAGAAGTACCTTTCTCCCCGTTTTGCAGAGGAGAAGGCAGGTAGAAAAAGTTTCAGCACATTCTCCTTGTGCAATAGCCCAGGTTGAAAGATCCCCTTCACCTCTGGGAAAAGAAGGGAGTAAATGCATGTCTCATGGGTGTAAGCTGATGCAAGGAAGGGGGAAACTGTGAGACCTTGCTCCCTGTACTGAGGAAAGGGGTGATTGGGATGAGACGAAGGAGCAGGCTGTGCAGCTACATGCCTCCAGCTGAGTTGTGGTCTCTGTTTAGGGCTCCTGCATTCTGCCTAGGAGATCCTGGCAGGGATAAAGATGCGTGTCTTGGGCTGCTTTGGCACAACAGGATCAACCCATTGGGAACACACTGCCTTCCCTTGTGCTGTGCCGCTGAACTGTTGTGCACACAGTAATCATTTATCTGCGACTTCTGGGAAAACACGCTAACTTACATAGCGCTAGTGGGGCTGGGGCAACTCTAAACCTCCTTAATCCTCCCCCAGTAAATCTCTGCTTGGGCAGTCTACCGGGAACTAGCACCTGACGAGGTCCCGTGCTGTGCCTGTCTGCCATAGGATGCCCCATGTCCTGCTCCCCACTGGCTGTTGTAAATCAGGGCTCAACTCCCAACTGCCATCTCTTCCAGGCTCTCTGTACATGCCTGCAGTTGTCCTGGTCACTGTTTTCCTGGCATGCCTCTCGCACAGTCTTTGTGTCTCTGGAGCCTTGAATTGGAGCTTGTTCTGGCCTTTGGGAAGGATGGGCAGGATCCCCTTGTTGGTCCTTGCTCTTTTCCCCTATTGTGTGAGGAAGAGAATTTGCTTTGTCCACACATTTTGGCTTGCTATTGCACACATTGCACAGTCTTCTCACTTAGGCTCATTTCTGTAACAGTTGCCAACCTGAACAGATACAGCATATATTACTGTGCATGCTTAGTAAAAGGAAATGTTGAGTCACTGGGTTTGTTATTTTTGCTTTTTTTCATTGGTACCCAAACTCAGCAAGTTGCCAGGATGTGTGGTACTTTATATGATCACTCAGTAGAATCAAGATAGGAATCTTAGGTATGTAATATTGTTGATCTAGGGTAAAAAATGACGTTTGTCACCACAAAAGGTCAGCTGGTCTATGCTGTGCTGGCCTTCCCTCCCTGAAGCAGCACAGTTGTGGTGGGGATTTTGCAGGTCAAGGCCCTTCCCCAGGCAGCACATAGTCCACGTCACAGTTGTGTCATAACGTAATGACTGCCATCAAAATACAGAAATGGAAACTAGCAGGTAACAAAACACAGGTATTAAGAGAAACACACTAGTAAGCCTAGTTTCAGCCTTTTCTTTATCACGTTTCTGTCTCTCTCACTTTGTTAAGGTTTGCTTCATTTCAAAAAGAAAAGAATATAGGATCACATCAGGACGCTTTCCAAACAATACCTCGATACATAGGGTAGAAGGTTAGTCCATTCGATTCGTTCAGACACCTACTTCAGCCATGCCAATTTAGTTATTTTGGGAGTGAAAGAAAAGAGAAAGGAGCTATAATCATTTGGCCTAATCACATTTGTATTTCAAAAGTTTGTAAGATTTTAATTACAACTTAATTTCATTGTAGTTCAGCTTGAATGATAACAAAAGCACAGAAGTGTAACGGCAAATTTTCTAAAGATACAGTACTTTGGGTGTCGTGCTTGCTTGAAAATTTGGCTGTACTATTGCAGGCAGAATTCTGAACACCTTTGAACAGGATGCTTAGTAAGTTCCCTATACAGTTTCTATGTGGCTTTCTTTGAACGATAGTTCCCAGGGTAGTGTTTGAAAGTTTGGGTCCCCATGCATGGTTGTTTTAGTAAAGTGTTTGAGGCTTTTAATTCATTTTAATTCATTAATTTTAATTAAGGAAAGATTTTCTACAAGTGCTAGGTATAACTCACTTGTCATTGTTCTAAGCAAGGGACGTGGTGCAAGGTATATTTATCCAGCCAGGGATGCTGTAACAGAGCTTAAAATAAAGTGGTGTCCTCTTACATGTGTTGGGAACAGTGGGTTCTGAGGAGGGGATGAGAGATGTTTCTCGTGCTAAAACCAGTCTCCAGTACTAAACCTTTTAGTAGCTCTTACAAGTTAAAAATATGCTCCAATGCCAGAGAATGAAACATGCATCAGTTTTTGACTCCTTGGCCCTTACCTAGTCTGTGTCTTGAAAGTCTCCCTGAAATGGAAAATTCGTCATGTCTTTTTACTCTGCAGCCTGCAGGGAAGATCTGGCAGAGGAGTTTGGGAGGGAAAGTCCCGTGTCATCAGAACCTCCCTCAGGGTCACAAGATGAGTTGCATGAAATGCCAGCCTGATCTGGGCTGTAAGACTAACTGTGTTGTAACTCCAGCAACAGAAAATTGCTCACTGAGGTTTGCTCAGTAGTTTTGAAAGATAAAACCGAAGAAATAACTGAAATGGAAAGTGAAATCTAGAAGGAAATATAAAGGAGGTTCCTGGAAAAGAGCTGTCCTTATGGGAATTCGTTACTAAACAGGATCTGAAATGCTAAAGCACCTCTCTTCTGCTCATTTGAGATGATAAAGACTTTATTTTTTACTTTTACAGAATTGCAGGTGTCACAGAGAAGAATAATCCTCATCAGCCCAATGGTCATCAAGGATATGAACTCTGCTATTTTTATCTAGATGGATGAAAACGTTGACAGCCCAGAAGGACAGATCCTTTGGTTTTCAAGATGGCAGCAACTAGTGGCGAAAGCCAGCTGCAGCGGATTATCAGAGACTTGCAAGGTACAGTGCCATGCTGACAGATTCATTCTGTAGGCTGGACTGCATCCTCCATGTTTTAGATAACAGAGTAGGGGTTGTGTTTTCAGTTGTGTAACACTTTTGTGCAGCAATTGTAGCAACATAGTTCAAGGTGTCTGATGTGCTCCTTAGAGATGTGACTGATTTTTTTGTGAGAATGTGCTGTACTTCTGCAGGATACTGAATTCTTAAATCCTGCAAATTTAAACATACAAGATGAGAAATAAGTTTTACAGTTAAAAAAAAAGTGTCTTTTGGGTATGTGGTGTGAGCTAGGACTTTGTAGGCATTAATAGAGCTATGCTGTTATAAGACTTCATGTGAAATAAGGAGAAGGCCTGATTTTTAGATCCTCCCTTGATGGGAAGCTGGTGTGGAGTTGCTAACCTACGAACAGAACAACTAACTTACAAACAGAAGGCCAAACCAAACTGGGAATGGAGACCCAGAGGAAGAGTGCTGGAGAATTGGATCTGCTCTTCTTGCTGCAGTGGAACATGCTTTCTGCGTACCTGACTTGTCCTTCACTAGCAGTAGCCAACCTCATTTTCCACAGCTCTGTTGCAGGCAAAATTGGCAGCAGATTCATAACGGTTTTCCTGCTCTGTCTCTGTCCTAATCAGCTGCCTATACCAAGATCCAGATATTTTTCCTTTTAGTTTTTATTAAATATAAGGTATGATATGCACCAAAGCTGGGAATCTAGATCTTCCTGTAACACAAAAAGGAGATCTACGTGCCTGCTAACAAGAATAGATTTTAATTTGCAAAGGGGATCAAAGTGAGACAGGGAGCTAAGGCTCACTCAGGCACCTGAAAGAAGTAAAAAAACAAGTGGAAAGGCAGCTCAAAATCAGTAATTTCTGATGCTGAGAAGTACACCCTTTTGGGGCCAGAGTGTCCAGGGAGACAGGGGAGTTTGCTTTGACTTGAGATTTCTTCACCCACTACGGGTATAGGTTTTAGGGAAGAGGAGTTGCTGTATGCTTATTTTTATGTAAATTATTTTTCCCATTTGTGTTTTGTAACCAGCACAAGCTGAACCTTCCTGAATAAAGCATGGAGAAGATAAATGTGCTGACTGAACGACTGTTCTCGTGCTACTGATCCCCTTTAGCAGATTACATGCTTTGTCCTTTCTAATCAGAATTCTGTTTGTCCTGTGGCAATACCTTAATGTGCACATGAGACAGCAAAAAGTCATTTCTCTTTCCTCTGCTGAAGAACCAGTTAGCAATTGTCTGTTAACAGTTTTTCTAAGTGTCAGAAGGAGGTTTTGCTCTTTTTAAGAAGAAGAAATAGGCAGTATACATAACTTGAGCTCTAGGTTTTTTTATAGGTGGTGTTAAATTGCAAGCATATCAGTAAGCTTTTAAGACAGTTGGACTGAAAGAAACTGAATACACATGCATAATGTTCAGGCAGAAAACCCATTTATTTAGTTGTTTATGGATTCAGTGCTCTATATCTCTTGCATTAGTTAACCATTTTGATGTCTTGTTTTAAAGATGCCGTGACTGAATTAAGTAAAGAATTTAAAGAAGGAGGGGAACCGATCACAGATGACAGTGTCAGTTTGCAAAAATTCTCCTACAAGCTTGAGTACCTTCTACAGGTAAAAAGTGATGTGTGTCATTTGTAATCCACCATGAAAGCTAGGCCTTGTTTTCTCTTATTGCCTCTTCAGTATGTGGGGTTTAACTCAAATAATCATAAATATCCAGTTGAGTCTTTTTTTTTTTTCAGTAAGTGGACTGAAATGTGTGCTACTTATTGCACTTATTTGAAGTGAAAGTAAATAAATGTAATCAAAAGGCAGTGCTGGCAGTTTGATTGAAGAATGTAAGGCATTTTTCTATTGATCTGAAAGATTTGAGCTTGATTTTAAAGATACATCCTGCTAAATTATCTTGGAAAAACTGTGGTAATGAAATCTTGACAACATTTTAATGCAAAATAAATACTAATAAGCTGTTCACAGTGCAAATATAGCGATGTGAGTAATTTACAGAATTTTTAGCAATTTCACTTTGGAAATTCATGTTTATTATATGGAAAGCTTAGCGCAAGAGGCTGATTTTTAATCCAGAATGCTGCTTTTTGGCCATCCTCAAAATTTAAGTAAAAGGGGACACTGCTGGGCAAACTGAAATTCAGTTTGCACAGTCTTGTGTCTACACATACTGTAATCATATCACTGATTGCAACAAAGACATGCTAATCTAGCCTTAATCGAGGCAAGGGAGTTTTAATTGGGTTGCAGAGGCTTCAGCAGAAGATGAAGAAACCTTTGGGATTTGAATGGTCCAAGCTACAGTCCATATCCTTGCTGCATTGCTGCTCTGAATGTGATTTAGCTAGAGCAGGTTTTTCTGGTATGTACATGTGTGCTATTGCCACACTTGATTGCAGGTCTCTCAGCAACTGGCTCTTAGTTCCTTGCGCTTGAACAGCTGCTGAATCTGCTGCAGGTCTTTGTTTCAGCAGTTTTGAATAGATGTCTGTATTTTAACTAGACCCAGAACATTATTATCTGTTACTGTCTGTAAAGTAGCTTTTGTAACTGCTGGATTGCATCAGTGCAGTACAATGTCTCTTTCCTCTATGAATACACTGGCTAAAACTAAGGGGAGTCATGAAAGCATACATTGCTGGGAGAGGAGCAGAATTCCAAGTAGCTGTATATAAGTATACTTTAAGTTTTGCTCATTGCTTTTTGTTTTCCATGTTTAAGTTTGACCAGAAAGAAAAAAACACATTGCTGGGGAACAGAAAAGACTACTGGGATTATTTCTGTGACTGTCTGGCAAAAGTCAAAGGAGCTAATGATGGAATCCGCTTCGTCAAGTCTATTACGGAAGTAAGTATATCAGATAAGCATCATAACATGTGGTTTATGTTTTGGTATGTCTTTTCAGAGAGTGGCAGAAACCAAAAGAAAATACACCGCTTTTAACATATGGCAAAAAAACGTTGGGAATTTTTATTTTTAATTCTTATGTAAAGTATAAAAATGCAAGATTACTCTTTTTACTGGGGCACTAAATTCTATAGGATTAGATAGCCTGACTCTTACTTATTTTGAAGACTGCTTACACAAGTGAATGGCCCTTTTGATCTCTGGTTGTGCCCTGCCTTTTCATAAACTTAGTGCCATTTTCTCTAAAAATGAATGAAAAACTAAGTCAAGGGTAGAGCCTGCTGTCTTTAGCACAGCTTAAGGCAGGACTCGCTCTAAGAATAAGAGGAAAGATTCACCATGTTTGACATTTCTTAAGACTTTTTCAACTAGTCAGTAGAGTTGAGGAAGACTGACTGAGAGCAGCATTTCATCTTCTGTCTCAACTTTGTTCCACCATGTCAAATAGCATGATGTAATGACTCAGGATGGTTGTCATTTTCCCTGGGGTAAGCTGTCATGATCAGGACAAAAAGCTTTATTTTTATTAGATACAGTAGTAAAAACTTAATCTTGTAACAGCCATGTTATGTCTTCAGCTCAATGAGTGGGTGAAGTAAGTGCGGTGAGAAGCTTTCTGTGCTGGTCCTGTCTGAATCTTTAGAATCATTTGAAGAAGAACTTCCCTAGTGGGTAAAAGAGGCATTGGTGTGGTGGTGCCAGCCAGTGTTGTCCTGATGTTCAGTTCTGTTACCTGTGAGCAGTGCTAACTTGTATTAGCAAGTCACTATTTACAGCAGATTTCCCTGCCCTGTTCTCTTAGCAATTCCTCCACAGCAGCTCTAAATAATGTTGTCTTGAGCCATCTGAAAGAGAGCCATGATACTCTAGCAGAGGCAGGCTTTCTGTTCCATACCTCACTTTCTTCTCTCAGCAGCTCAGGCAATATTGAATTCTGCTGTTCCAAGGCGAACAAGCCAAGGAAGGGCTCCAGTTTGTTTTACCACTGGGAAGGGAAACAGGGGAGAGCCATGGAAATTGTGTTTGACTTTCCCACTGCTTCCAGGAAGACTGGGGAAGGACAGTGACTGCTGCTGCAGGAAAGATCTTCCAACAGTAGCTACTGGCCCCTAAATTGTCAGCAACAGTAGCCAATCTGATTTCTCTGCAAAGGTGACTGTGCTGTAGCCTTTGACAGTCTGTTAGCTGTGGTATCACCTGCATATTACCACACGTAAAGGCTGCTCTGCTTTTTCCTCCCCCTTCAGTACCTCTGGCTGTTTAATGGTTAGCATGATATCAGAAATTGCAGTTTGGAAGAAGGACATTTTCTATGTCAATTTCTGTGCAGCCATAGAAATTAGCTTGCGGAAGACTTCTTTTAACTTTATTAGCTTGTGGTTTAGGAATATGAACTCTAAAAAAAAATCAGTCAACCATTTCAGATAACTGAGCTGGCAGACTCGGGTCCAGAAATTAAATGACAGATGACAGAAAAAAGCATTGGTTATTCCCCTTCATTACAGGTGCAAATCAGCAGCCAATGTTTGAGCCTGGCTGGATAGAACATAAAGGTTTCCAGATGTCATTTATTTGCTCACTGAACAGTACTTGTTGACTTTCAAAGATGGAAGTGAGCAAGGAGGAAAGGGTAACAGCAGTTACTTTTTAAGAATGGTCAAACATTTAACAGCGTAATGTTAAACAGGACAACAAATAGCTCAGATGTAAAAGACAAAACAAAACATGAATTCCCCAAGTCAGTAGCCACAAAAAATTTAGTACTGAGTTTTGTGATCCCCCTTATGTTGATTTAACAGCTGTCTTCATAAAAAGATCCATTAATTTCAGTCATGCAGCTGCTCTTGGTCTGAAGTAAGAATTAGTTTTTTATCAACTTAATGGCTAAGTGTTAAGAAAGGCTTTTTGCATCGTCTGGGGTTACTGTGTCCGTGGGGATGTGTATTTGTGTATGTGTACATCTTTGTTCTATGACTAGATCTGCCCTAAAGCTCTTCCAGCTGTGCCCTGACACATCTTAAGTAACCTAAGCAGTCACTTCTGGCTTTGCTGGGCACATTGACATTTTGCCTTACATTGGGAAGTGCCCTTAGCATAGTCTGTGCTCATGTACTCAGTACAGTAGATGATTCATTGGTCCTGTGATGCCTTTTATATTATTATAAAGTGAACAACAGAACAACAGCCAGCTGTGGATACAAATTTGTCATTCCAAAAAGATTCCACCCAATGACAGTGTTGGAAGAAGGTGTCTCTCAGTGGCAGTTCTTAACTGTTTCCTTTACAACTAGTGGCTTATTGTGGGGTTTTTTGTGTTGGTATGTAGACTGTTCTCGTTACGTCTCTACATGATTACAAATGATATTTAGAATTTTCTTTTCTTGTGGTTTCTCCCTCCCAGCTACGAACATCTCTTGGAAAAGGAAGAGCATTTCTTCGTTACTCCCTCGTTCACCAAAGGCTAGCAGACACCTTGCAGCAATGTGTTATGAACACCAAGGTGACCAGGTGAATAGCAAAGTACCTTGTTAACTAATGGGTGTTTGCTTGGTGTGATCAAGCAACACCACCTAGTAGCTATTGAAAGAAATTGAAACCCTTCCAAATGGTTGGCTTAGAGAGCTGCTAATAGGATAGGAAGGATAATAGACCTTTTGTCCTGGGTCACTGGTTCATACCTATCTTAGGCTGGTAATGGTTGAAAGTTGTTACAGCTAAATGTGTGTGGAGTGGGTGGTGCTGATGCTTCTATATGTCGGTTTCAAAGGTGACATTTTTATAAGCATTGAGGATCCTGTGTTTGATCTTCTGTGCTGTACATCATAAGGGAGGATTAATTTGGATGTGTTGTGCAAAGCCCCAGAAAGCATTTGCATGTATCTGTGGATTGTCATACAGAACAGCCTGCCCCTGGCCAAGGAACACCAAAGATAGTTTGTAGCTGGTTGGAGGGACGCTGGTAGGGCTTTTAGAAAAAGCCAGCTGTTTGCACAATGTATTTAACTCTGGTTGCTGCTTTCTGTCCCTCATTTTTGATGTATTAACTGTGTGCTTTAGGTATTTACTGTGTGATTATCCAGTATATAGCAAATATTTTGTCTTGTCAGTGTTTTGCCCAAGCACTAGAGCAAAAAATATTTTGTGTAGGGGCTCCTTTAAAGATATTTCTGTGGAAATCATTGAAGCTGTTTGATTTCATTCACATCAAAGGGATGGGATGTTGGTGGGTGGGTCTGGTTGTTTTCAGTTTGCATTTAGAATAGCATATCATAATTTTTCTGGGGTGGAGTAAATAATGATGTTGGGGGGGTTGCAAGGGAAACTGCTACTTTTTTTTTATTTATGAATGAGTATTACTTAATTTTTTTTTTGTTTGTTTTCAAGTGACTGGTACTATGCAAGAAGTCCATTTCTGAATTCCAAAATGAGTTCTGACATTGTGGGTCAACTCTATGAGCTCACTGATGTTCAGTTTGACTTGGCATCAAGAGGCTATGATTTAGATGCTGCTTGGCCAGCATTTGCCAGGTAAGATAGAAACACTTTGTCATTTTATATTAACAGGGCCATAAAATACCTGCCTGCTACAGAATCTGGAAAAGCTTCTGCTTTTGAAGGTAGGAACACTTGTGTTAGAGCAGGCATACGCTTTCTCCATGTAATTAGTCTATGACCAAATTGGCCTTTTTTTCCTTCAATAAACTGTGTACCAGAGATCAGAGTTGATGCTCTCTAATGAAGTACTTCCAGTAACTACAGTTTAGCCCAAATCCCAAGCTATTCTCATCTTCACAGGCACAAGAAGAAATGTTCTTAGCTCCTTCTGTTTTAAGATCTGAGACGTGTAGTGACTAAACAGCCAAGCAGTGTGCTTCATTTGCAGCAATGGTAGAGATGACAATATGCGGTCACCACAGCCTGGTCCCACCTCAAAGGGGGAAATAGCAAAAACTACTAGGTCTGATCCAGATCCATTTGTATCAGTGGGAGTTTTCTACGGCTGCATGCTTCCACCAACTGGTTGAGCTGCCCCCACACAGCAGTACAATTTCTTAGAGCAAAGCTGCATTGGTTCTTGTGGATGTGGGAAATCACGGCTACCAACCCCATAATCTTTTATAGGTGCCTTTGATATCCCTGTTTTGTTTTCCGTCAACTTCAGTGGTTGTTGACCCAGACACCAGGTGCAGTTACATCTTTTTCTATGTGGTAGTTACAACTAGATAAATCTTACATGTAAGAGTAGAAGGACATGTATGTATGTGCTTAGACTTCTCATATATTGTTCTTCTGTGTGATCAACAGGAGGACACTGTCTTCGCTTGGATCTTCAGCATATTTATGGAAGCCCCCGAGTCGCAGTTCCAGCATGAGCAGTTTAGTGAGCAATTATTTGCAGGTAAGCAAATTACAAATAAATGTTTATGTGGCATGGTAGATTAATGACATAGTTCCAGAGAGCTTGGTAGTTTTATGGTGATTATGACTACTATAATGGTAAACTACAAAAAGAGTTCTTAACTAAAAGTAAAGGGAATTGTCCAGTAGCTGATTCAACTAAACATGCAAATCTTGTAGAGGAAAAAAAAATATTCAGAAGACTGCCTGCAGATAGGTATGTTTTCATTTATCTTTTGTGAAAACAAGCCCCATTTCCTGTAAATTGATATCTTGTAGTGCTGTGAACGCAACATATAACGTCACTGTGCATTAAGAAGCTGAACTTGTTCTCATTTGAGCACACCATTTAGATTCATGTTTAATACTTCTTAAACTTTCTGGTTTTCCCCTTCTGTTCATTTAGGCCCAAGAGTTCCCCTCCAGCCCGGATGCAAATAGCTCACTAAATGTTGAGCACCTTGAGGGCTTTGAAGAGATGCGCGTAGAACTTGACCAGGCTGAGCTGAGGCAGAGGGAACTTCAGGATCGTATTCACCAGCTAGAAACGGAAAACCAGGAGCTCCAGGCAACTGTCAGCCTTCAGAAAGAACAAGTACAGGTAGAAAAGGAGAAGAGCAATAACTACAGTGAGGAGAACTCCCGGCTGACAAAGATGATCACAGAGTTACAGAAGCAGTGTGAGGTCTCACACTCCACTCAGAGCACTGTTCATGACCTGCAGAAGTGCCTGCAGTCACTGGAACTGAATGCAGTGGAACAGCAGAAGGAATATTCAACAAAGCTGGAGCAGCTGGTGACCAGCAAGGAAGACTGTGCCTCAAAACTGCAGGTATTGAATCAGGAGCTGGAGGCCTCTAGGGCTTTGGTTGCTATGAAGGATCTTTGCATCGATGAGCTCAAAGCCAAGCTGAGTTCCACAGAACAGAAGAACCTTGACCTCCTTTCAAAAGTTGATGCTGCCTTGGAGGAAAAGGGACAGCAAGCCACAGCCCACTGTGACTCTGCCCTACAGGTACGGGCACTGTTAGAGAAACTTCAGGAGACAGAGAAGGAAAAGGCAGATATGCAAAGGCTCAACGACGAACATGCGTCTCAGCTGAAAGCAGCAAGGGAAGAGCTGCAGCTGAAAGAAGAGGCACAGAAGGAACTGGAATCCAGATACAATTGCCTCACTGCTGACTCCAAAGAAGAGAGTGAAAAGCTGCTTGGGAGCCTGGAAACCATGGCAAAAGAAATGGATGCACTTCAGAAGGCCCTGACCTTGAAAGAAAAGGAGATGGCTGAGCTCCAGACCCAGGTAATGGGGTCACTGGCTCAGGTGGGGTCACTGGAAAAAAATCTTGAGGAAGCAAGGAAAGAAAAAGAGAGACTTGAGGAGGAGTATGGTAGGAGGGAAGGAGCACTGAAGCAGGAAGCCCAGTCGCAAGCAGAGCAACTTGAACTACAGGAGGGTCGCTTAACAAAGGTGAGTCAGACTGTGCGTAGCCTTGAGGAGCAAAACCGGAAACTCTTGTCTGAGAAAGAGCATCTCAGCCAGAAAGTCAAGGAGCTGGAGGAGCAGATGGAGCAGCAAAACTCTGCAGTGAGCGAAATGGGTGAGGAGAGCAGGAAGCTGAAAGCAGAGAATGCAAATTTGCAGCAGTCCAAGAAGAAGATGGAAGGGAAGCTGAAAAATTTAGAAGCTTCTAAAGCTTCCCTGGAAGCTGAGGTAGCCAGTCTGAGAGCCTCTGAGAAACAGCTTCAGAGCGAGATAGATGATGCCCTGGTGTCAGTTGATGAAAAAGAGAAGAAGCTCCGGGGCCAGAACAAACAGCTGGATGAAGACTTGCAGAATGCCAGGAGGCAAAGCCAAATTCTGGAGGAGAGATTAGAGGCTCTGCACTCAGACTATGAAGAACTAAAGCAAAGAGAAGAGACCACCAAAGAGTCTTATGCCTCGCTTGAAGGACAGCTGAAGAGTGCCAAACAGCATAGTTTACAAATGGAAAAAAGCTTAGACGCCTTGAAGGAAAGCAAAGAGAGTCTCCAGTCACAGCTCACAGAGAAGGAAGTAGAACTGCAAGGCATGGAGAGCCAGTGTGAGCAGCTAAGAGCAGAAGCTGAAAGACATAGGAAGAAAGCAGAGACTCTTGAGGTAGAAAAGCTCAGTGTTGAAAAGACATGCCTTCATCAGACAAAGCTTATTGAATCCCTCACATCAGAAAAGGAATCAGTGGAAAAACACCAACTACAGCAGGCGGCTTCTCTGGAGAAGGAGGCAAAAGAGCTGGCCTCCAGGCTGACCATGAGTGATGAGCAGTTGGAGGTCAGCCGAGGTGAAGTGTCTAGGCTGCAAGCAGAAGTTCTTGACCTGCGAGTCAAGCTTCAGCAGACCACTGATGAGAGAGAGCAGATGAGAGGTGAGCTGGCAATCACAGAGACTGTCTTGGGTGAGCAGAAGGCACTTGTCCAGCAGCTGAAAGAGCAAAGTGAGTCACTCAACAGAAACCACGTGCAAGAACTGGTGCAATGGAAAGAAAGAGAAGAAGTGCTGAAAAAAGAGCAGGAGACAGCAGCCCATCAAAAAGCTGAGCTGGAAAATAATTTGCTGAACCTGAAGGAAGAGCTATCCAAGGTCAAGCAGTACTTGGAAGTTGCTAGAATGGAAAATGAAGAAAACAAAGATCTCCTCCACAGGACCAACACGGATATGGCTGAACTTGGTATTCAGATTTGTGCCTTGACCTCTGAAAAGGCGGATGCAGAAGAGCAGTTAGCCCAGGCCACAGAAAGGCTCAAAGAACTGGAAGAGCAGGCAGCAGAGCAACAGGAGAAGCTGAAGCTTGACATCTCTGATCTCAGACAGGAGAACAAGAGCCTGCAAGAGAAATTAGAGGAGGCTCAAATATGTGCTGCAGCTGTCCCAAGTCTGCAATTGCAGCTGGAGACAGTAAAGAAACAGGCACAGAGTTTCCAAGAGACCAGCCAAGAAGAGCTGTCTGCAATAAAATTTCAAATGAGCACAGAGATTCTAAATTATCAGACAAAATTCAAGGTAAATTAATGTGATTATTATAGCTGAGGGAGCTGTGCAGGATTTCCCCTGCTTTACTGTTTGCTGCAGCAATTACTGCATGAAATCCTAAGGTTTGTGTTGGTCAGGCTCTGAGGCTAGCATGCAACTAGCCTTAGTTGGGGAATCTGAAAATATCTCTACACTCATGACCTAGGCCTATTTGAGGTAAAATAAGTCTTCAGAGTTTTTTGGAGATGTGTAGTGTGACTATCTGAGCACAGTGGAGAGGCCATGTGATATGGAAAAGGCAGCCAGTAATGAAGAGGGTGATGATTTCTTGTGTTGGCAGTGAAGGTGGCGTCTTCTGTAACTCTTTCCTCTGGTCACAGCTGTGGTTTTTTTCTTTTTTGGTAGGAACATTGCAAGACCTGTTCCCTACACCTGTAACACTACTTCTCCTTAAAACTGATTTTGATGAAAGCAAACTTAGACTGACACCAGATACTTTTGCAGTTAATTCCCTCATGTATTTTTGCTTTCAACTGCTCAAGGTAGCAGGCGAGACGATCAAAGTTTTGCTTCCAGAAGAACGTGAGTCAGCCCTGTATATGTGAAACAGCACACCTAAAGGCTGAAGATTTTATTGTGTTTGTTCTGCCATTCTGAGGTAATGTCTAAGACTGGCAGTTGATCAGAGGCTTATGCCACTGGTGGTATCCAGAAATCCCACGAGTTTGAGAAAATAATTTACATTCATTTATGTTTCATTTTCATAAAGGCTTCTTAAACCTCATTATGATTTGGGCTATCTCACTCTTTTGAGCCAAAGCAATTCACAAGCTGGGCCTTCTTTTTGTTGAGAACTGTAATAGCCCATAGCAAGTAACAGTAAAACACAGCTGGTCTGCCACCACAGAGGGGAGTTTCCTTTAATCTATGAGTTGGGTGTCTCTTTAGCTGTCTTTCATGAGCCTGACAGTGGCGCTGCATTTATCCCATACACAGCAGTAAGAGCACTCGTGATTCACAACTGGGAATTTTGTAGATGAAGGGGGTGGCCACTAGAGGAATGCTAACTCCTGGCTCAATCTCTCTGCTAGGCTATCAGTGAAGAGTGTGGGAAAATAAGAGAGCAACTTGAGGAGCAGAAGCGACGACAGCATGCTGCAGAGGAAGAGATTGCAGAGTTACAAGTAGGTGCTCGATCTGATTAAAAGACAGAGGTGTTTGTGTTAGCAGGCATTAGTGTTACAACTGAGAAGGAAGGCAGCATTTCTGATGACTGGCTGTGAGTCTGAGAATGCCCTTGCATAAATACAGGTGCTGCAGATAAAATACTCAGCAGCCAGAAGTTAGCTACTGAAACAGGGATTACGAAAAGCATGATGGCACTTAGGATTTGTCCTGCTTTGAAAGCTAGTCAGGTTTTATCTAAGACCTGGTTGTGTGCACACTTCTTAAATGGGGGTGCAGGTTGAAAAGGTGTCTGTCTTAGGCCCTGCATGCCCACTGCACACAGCCACAAGTGTGGATCCAACTGTTTGCAGGCTGCAAGGGGCACTGAATCAGAGAATTAATCTGGCTGAGAAATAACCCAGCCGGAAAAAAATAGGATTTTTGCAATGCATTTATCAAACAGTTAAGAGGGTCGTACTGAGGTGTAAGGAATACAGAAAGAAAAAAGTTAAGGTTACTGAACCTGGCCCTACCTGCTAGCAGAAGTATGTACACCTTTAGATTCAGTTAGGTATGTTCCCTGAGTTTGGCAGGCTTCTCTGGAGAGGCTAACTGTGAAAGAAGTTTTGGTTCCATTGTCCTTCATGTTCCATATAGCTTTAATAAACAACATTTTCCTCATTTTTAATTTTGTTTTTCTTTTGAAGCTTTTAGGTGGTGAAAAAACTTACAGAGTGTATTCTTTTGCCAGTATCTGTGAGAGATTTCCCTTGATAAGGAGGCAAAAGCTCAACTGACATGGACTAATAAGAATTACAGGCTTAATACTGTCTTACTTTAGAGTCTATCCCTTATTCAGTGTGACAGAAGTAATCAGTCACTAGTACACAACTAATTAGTGTCTGCTTATACAATAATAACTTAATTGGTGGTTTGGCTTTAACTGATTCTTCTAAAGCATTGTTTAGGTGTCTTGGTAATTGTCGAATGCTTGGTAAAGTGTTGTTTTTACATGTAAGGAAATACAGTAATTTATTTCACTAGGCTGCAAACACGAGTTTGTCTAGAAAGCTGGATGAAGCAAGAGAGCAGCTGTCTGAATCAGAATCTGCTCGGCTGCAGAAGGAAGAGGAAGTGACGTCTCTGAGAGAACTCTTGGAAAGGTGGGAGTTTGGGTTCTTTACACAAGCCATTAATTGTAAGCCAAGCAAGGGGCTAATAACCAAAGCATATTGAAAATTGCTGTGGTTTGTGAAGTAGCATATGCCACGGGGTTTATATAGGGCAAATAGCACATGGGCACTCATGGGGAATATCAGACTGACACTTCAGATGAGAAGTATGCAAATTACACAGCACACATGAATGCAAGGTTTAGGTTTTATTGTATTGTTAATTTAGCTGATGATGTAAATTCATTGTCTGTCTTCCTTTATGAAACTGCTTGACATTTTATGACCTCCTTTTACCTTATAGGTTAGTCACAAAATTGAAACACCAATATTGGCTCTTTTTATTGGTAATGGAAAATTTGCACTTTTTGACAGTTTGTTTTTTCTCCCCTCTCCATGAAGTTTCAGGGAATCAGTAAGAATTATTTGAATGGGACCACATCTAGCATGTCTTTGTCAGGTTTCTTATCAGTTCTAAGTATCTAATATGGGCTATGTTTCCAAGGTCTGTAATGTTGGCCTGTGTGGTGTGGATTATTTGGCAGTCCGAATTAGGTCTTCATGAGGCATGGGCTCACACAGAGTCTAATGGGTTAAGCAAAGCCTATGTATTTTTACATTTTTGTGGTGATATCATCTGTCTTTGTGGGAAGACTGATGATTCTCGATCTATGCTGAAGGTTGTCAGTACAAAATCTAACTCATCCAGATGTTTGAATTCAGCTGAATTGGCTGACTGAGTTCAGACCAGCTCAGCCCTTCGTGTTGTGTTGCTCTAGCATTTTTGATCCATTGTTAGGACTCATGGTACTGAAATTGCCATGTCGTCAAGCCAAGACTATCATTCTTGGAAGCTTCCTGGGGACTCTTCTTTTCACTGACTATGCAGTGAATTGAGTTGTCTTAAACGTTAGTTTTTTAATTGCGTCTGTGCTAGAAGAATATAGTGAGAAACTGGTTTGCTTCCCTTTTGTGAACATGAAGGCTATGGAAGAGTATGTGTTAAACGGCCCTTTTGTGTGCAACCTGCAAATGCTGGGCAACCTGCAGCTATAGGACTTTCCCTGTTTAGCTCAGTTTGCAGCTGCCTGATGATCTTAGCTTCCAACGACACTAATTTTATTCCCAGTGTAGTAGCCATCGTAAGCTTCGTTATAAGCAGGGCATCCAAGAAATTGCTGATTGCTGACTGTGTTCACCAGGTAAAGGATCTGTGTGCACTTTCAGTGATGCAGTAAACTGGAGAGATTCTGGCTAGCTATAAAAAATATGCACACTGAGAACAATTTCACTGAAACTACGTGTTTATCAGGGTGGAGGACCCCTTTCTTCCATGGGGAACACTTGAATGCACATGAGCTAAAAATGATTCTTAATTGTCTTTGTATTTGATCAGGATCCAAAAAGAAGCTGATGAAGCAAAAGAGAAGGTCCTGGTTTACAGTGAGAAGCTCAGCAAGGTGGCGGCAGACAAAGATAGCAGTGACCAGAAGTTATTTGCTGAACTGGATGACCTGACGAGAACAAAACAGTTCCTTGAAGAACGTTTGATAGAACTTATCAGGTTGGCATCAAAATAAACAGCAAGCAGAAATTAAAATCCTAGCTTAGGATGTTAAGGGATACTGCCTAGGTTTTTCAGTCTTGTGTTCCTCAATTGAAGATACAGGTAATGGCCAAGTTCATCAGCAGTTGAAATTTTGCATTTCCATAATGCAGTCAAAAATATAACACCCAGTAGTATCTCCTCCTTAATTTGCTGTCTGTTTTGCAAAAAATATGTAGTTCTCTGCATGGCATGTATTTTTCTTCCCTCCTTCCCAAGAAAGAGCTTTGGTAGGTTTCTTGATCTATCTTTATTTCTGAAAGCTCCTCAAAAGTTACAGCAAAGCAATTTTGACTGTGAAGCTTTCACCAGCATTCAGATTGAGGTTGGTTAACAGTAAACCAGCACTGATAATTTCCATGTGTTTTTCTTTCTTTCAACTGTGTCTCTGCAGAGATAAGGATGCTTTGTGGCAAAAATCAGATGCTCTGGAGTTTCAGCAGAAGCTTAGTGCAGAGCAAAGGTGGCAGGGGGACACAGAGGTTAATCATTGTCTGGACTGCCAGAGGGAGTTCTCATGGATGGTGCGCCGACACCACTGCAGGTCAGTTTGTTGAACTCTATTACGCTGTTCAAAAGCAAAATTCAGTGTGATCATTTACATGGATTAAATACTTCTTAATGTTCACAGTTCATTGGTCAAAATCAGTTGATACAGGACATTGCAGAGGCTGAAAGAACACATGAGCTCACAAGGGGATAAGAGACATTAATGGAAAGGTCCCTTGGCCTGTACTAAGGCAAAGATCCAGATGCAGCTCTGACTTGGGGAGTCTGTCACTTTCTCATTTCTGGAAACAGAGATAATCACACCCTACATAGTGTGTTTCTTTGAAAGACTGTGGTTTTAATATGTTTACTAGGCATTGCTCTGTGCATGGTAAACAGTATTCGCTAAGATGGTTTTGCTATTGTGACAGAAGTATTCCAGAACAAATCCAACATGCTGTGCAATTATAAATTTGGTTACATACCCTAGGTATATTCAGAGATAATTACCAATTGCCGAGTAATCTTTTTTTAAAAAGTTAATATTAAATTATTTCCTATACAGTTAGCCTGCCTGGAGTTATTAGTTACCCGATCTAGATTTATTCAAATATATTTAAGTGGATACATTTCAAGGTCTTAGTGATATGCTTGTTTTGGCTCTTTACTGTTCTTTATCCTCACGACCTGATTCATCATGTAAGGTATGTAGTATTGGGACTGTTTCAGTTGCATATGAATGTAGGGAACATTCGATGGGGGTTAATGAATCGTGAAGTCATTTCCAGTAACAACTTCCAAATTGTTCATTTCTACTAAAATCTGTGAAACCTGCTCGTGTTTTCACCTACTAATGATTTAAATGATTATGAAAAACACTAAGACTTCATGAATAACAGTCATCCCTGCTGGGTGCTTTTCTTCATGAAAATCTTAACATGTTCATTAAAAAGTAGTTGACAGGTTTAATACTGAGAGACAGCAGAGCGGAGAGGGCAGGAGGGATGAATGTACATGTATGTGTCCAATATTATTTCTTCTTCCTTGTCTGAAGGGGAGAGGGGTGATTACTAAGTAGAGACATGTAGACATGTTCTTACAGTCCTTACAATCAAATAGAGTTTTGCTCTAACTGCGTATGAGATTTGGCCTGTGTGATATTATTAAGTACATTTCCTTTGTGTGTACTTAATATATATATTATTTATTTGTATTGCATATTTGTGGGTATTTAATTGTTTTATGTCTTTATATTTAAACATATATTTAAATTTTTTTTAGTATTTTTATGTTTTTTTCTGTTTTCCCTATTTATTAAGGCAGCAAAGTATGAATGTGAATTTCTGTCCCATGTTTGTCAAGAAAACTTGCTTCACCTCAGAAATCAGCACAGTCTGTATTATGAGTTCTGCCATGGATGTAGCATTTGGGCTTTTGCAGAGAACAAGACCATTATGACAAAGCCCCAGACTCTGTCACATAGATATGTTCCACCTGTATGTGGTACTGTTGTAACACCTTTGGTTTCAAATCCTTTCTAGAATGTGTGGTCGCATTTTCTGCTACTACTGCTGCAACAACTACATGGTGACAAAGCCTGGTGGAAAAAAGGAGCGTTGCTGCAGAGCTTGCTTTAATAAGCCTAGAGTCATTGTGGACAGTACGGATGACTCTGGATCCAGTGCCAACCAGGAAGGATCACCAGCTTCATTGGAATCGCCTGTGTCACCATCCGAGAGGGCTTTTGGTTAGTGTATTGTTTGCATGCTGTGCAGAAATAAGTAGGGTTCGTAGACATTCTCCATGAAACCACATGGTCACCTCCTACTCCAAGGACTCATGGAGTGTTTTCAGGGTGGGACTGGTCCCATCTTTGAATTTGATTGGTATTGACAGAAATTTGCATGTATATTAAATGAGTGTCAGTCAGCCTGAGATTTTCAGTTGGTTCTAGTAGTTACCTAATGTTTCTGTAAAGGTAGAGGAATGGCCCAGTCTTCCCCCTTAAGGGTTTTGCTTGTTTGTTTTCCAGACAACTAGCTAATATTGTTTATGTTTCTTTTCATGTCCTTTTATGGCACAGTTGCAAGTGAAGTCTCTAAACCACCAGATGATGCAACATTTGATATCATCACTGATGAAGAGCTGTGCCAAGTACAGGAATCAGACTCTCTCCACAATGAAAGTCAGATGGAGGGAGACTCTCTGGATCAAAGCGTGACAGATCTGTGAGTAAACACTGCTTCATGGAAAGGGGACTCTTTTGGATTTTGTTTGGAATGTTGGGGTTTTTTTCCATTCAGTGGGTAGAGCCAACCTGTGCATAAAGAGAAGACACTTCTGTTCCCAGCCACATGTTCAACAGACCAACACAAAATAATTTTGGCCTATTTACATAGTCAGCATCAAATCTAGTAAATCCAAACAGCTCCATCCTCTCCCTCCACCTGCTGCACCACAGCACAGAGGAATAGTCCCAGTCTGTGCTGTCACCAGGCCAGCTGTTACCATTAAAATCATTTTGCAGGCCACATTGGATCACTGGTCATTCACACTTAACTTGTAATAGGAGCTAAGCGATAATCTTTGTCAGACTCACCGTTACTTAATATCAAGAGAACAAGGCGGTGGGGAAAAGATAAGGAAAGATTTGTTCTTTTTATGACAGGCTTCATTGAACTGAATGTGAAATAACTGGTCTGTGTCTGTAGGATTCCTTACTATTTTAAAGATAACAGCTTACAGAAAAGAGAAAGAACAGGAATTGCGTAGCTAAATCTGGCACAAGTTTGTTCTTTTTTTAAGAAAATGAGAATGAATGAAGTTTTCAGTCATTTTTTTACATCTATTTCTACATAAATTAGCAATGAAGAGGATCTAAGGTCACCTGAATATCTAAGTACTTCATTTGCAAACTATGTTGTAGTATTATAGTTTCATGTATATCCATGTTTATACAAAATATTGTTCTACTATCATTGAAATATTTTCAAATGTTTTCCAAAAATTCTGTTCTGTAAAATACATTATCTTTCAAAAACTTTTATGTACTTGAAAAGAAAAAAGAGCAATTTCACCTAAATTCTGTACTTGTTTTGCTTCTGAGCAGAAAAATAAGCGTGATAAATCTAAATGCTAAACTGAACATAGCCACAGAGTAACTGGCCTGCTGCTGAGAAAGCAGACCTAGACTCTTTTGCCCTCAGCAGACCCGTTTCCGGCATAAACCACAGTGACTTGCAATTTGGGTAGAAGGCAGACTGTACAGACTTGTTTATTTGGAAAAAAAACTTTTCAAAATTCTACATTTTTGTTTCTTGGTAAATAAGTTCTATGTATTCTGCCTATTTTGTATACTGTTGACACAGCATATTAATGTTTATCATGCGTTGGGCAGACATGAACAAACGGAGCTTCACAAGGCTCTTGTGAAGTTAGTATTGCCTTTGTTTTGCAAAGGGACAATTTGCAGTGTGGGATTTTTATTTGTTTGTTTGTTTTAAGAAGACAAAAAGTATAATGTACTACTCCTTTGAATTCATGCTGTCTGCAGAGGGGATATCACAGGTGAGTTAGTTCTGGAGAATACAACCAGGAGAAAAGAAATAAGTGTGTGTCACCATTTTTTTCAATTTGGGATGGGGCTAATTCCTCTTGTCCCACAAAGTATTCAGGCTGGAAGGAAGGATTGCTACTAATGCTGGAAAACTGTTAGGGTGCCCATGCAACATCCTGCTTGCACCATGTAAACTTTTAAAGGCTGTCCATCTCCCCTTGTTCACAGATTATAGGCAGGAAAGCCAGGAAATAGTGTTTTATCCTCTGTTGCTCTTGGTTCATTAGTGTTACAAGCTGGGGGGAGAGTCCTTCTGTGGTCATACTTGGAGCTTGAGACATACTTTGGAGAGAACGCAGACCACACCTGCCCTTCGCCACGACACTTACAATGTTTGAAAGGTCTCACTAGCCTGAACACTGGAGGAAAATGCAGGAGAATGACCTTCTTGCACTGTGGATTACTTGAGCATCTTGTGTTGATTGTGTGGTTTTGTGTTACGGGAGAGATGCAGAAACTGATATGTGTGTCAGATGATGGTGTGGCAACTGTGGTATGTATTGAAGAAAAAAGGCAGAGCGCAGTATTGATTATAACAGCACAGAAGTTTTCTGACTTGTTTCTGTGGTGAGGAGTATATGTGCACCCAAAGCCTCAGTGTAGCTTTGTGCATAAGTAGATAATGCAGTATTTGATAGCATGGGTGTTTGAGGGTAACGTGCCAGAACCACTATACTGAATGTGAGCAAAGGTTCTGCTAACCCTCTGTCCTGTCTTTGACAGCAGCCCGTAGCAGATGTACTGCTAATTTCCCAGTGTGTTTTCCCCCACCTTCCAAGGATCTGCAGTTCAGGGACTTTCTGAGCTACTGGTTTCACTGCTGCAGATTTCTTGGCCATACTGGACTGATGGACCACCTTAACTTCATATAGACCTTTGATCTTTTTTTTTAAAGTGTCCGGCTAAACGTGGCTTGATTTCTATATGGAGACTTCAGGTAGTCTTGAAGTAAAAATAATAATCCACTGGCATCCCAATAATGTTTTCTTTGCATGAAATGGAATATATGGGGTAGAATTTGCTTTGATATTGTGCCTGGGGAAGACACAAAGGATCCGATATTGTGCTTGCTAGATGCATGCCTGAGGAATGCATACAATTAAGTAAGTTTTCAGGCCAGACTTCTTTATTGGGATTCTGCTGAAAGTAGTCCAAGCTATTTGGTTTTTGCCAGAGATTTGAGCTAATTGGTGCAGATCTAAAAGGGAGGGAGGCAAGCAGCCAGGAGAGGGAAGAGAAGAGAGGCTGGGTGGTCCAAATTGACAGAGAGAAGATCTGCTATAGACATGCTCTGTTGACATAGTTCCTTACAGCCTTACTCTGGCTGAGTGTCTGGCTGAGATTTTCACACTGACCTTAGCTTATTCTGCGTGTGAGTCCTTGCTGGACTGGAAATGCGTGTTGGTGCTCAAAGCAGTGAATTATCTTAAAGACCATTTTATTTCCTATTTGTCCCCCTTTTGGTGTCTGCTGTACTGCTACTCTATTTTTCACTTGTTCTCTTCACTTAACCCTGCCCCTGTAGTTCTTTCCTTGAAGTGACATGAAATGATTACAATGGCATTACTTCAAAACAGCAAATTTTGAGAGACTGCCTTTATTGGTACAGGTCAGTTGAGAACGAAATAAAACTCTTGGTCATGAGCGGCACAAGTGTGTGGCAAGGTAAGACAGATGCTGTACCGGCATAACTCTGGCTGACCTTGAAGCAGCTCTTTCCTAAAGGTCAGGATCAAGCAGCAGTTGCTTCATGCTTTCAGGTCTGTTATGTGAGTTTGGAGCAACCTCATTGAAATCTTAATGTGAGCTGCGGTAAGTTGTGCAATTGCAGTAGTACATCCTGCTACTTCAAGGCTCATGGGTTCTCTTTTGAAGTATTGTATTTTTAAACTCTTCTATTTCTAAAGCATTCACATTTGCGGATTGTGTTCTAAAAGAAAGGTCAAGATGTTGTATAGCACTGGGTCAAAGTCCCTAGGGTAAACCAGTGCACTGTGTTGCAATTTTAACATATTGTAGAAATTACATGCCTGCAATAAATGTTGCAGCAACAGAATCAAGATCATGGATGGCAGAAGTGTTAAAAGAAAAAAAAATTGCCACTACCCTGGTATGGAAACAGAGTTTATTCACACCTTGGTACTGCTTTTGTTAGAAAGGACATCTCAGCCTGTCTGCACTGTGGTTGCTTTGGTTTGAATTCTTTTTTTCTTAATGACTCATAACACTCTTTCCTGACCTAATTACAAGTCACATGGCCGGGCCTTCCTAGTTTTGTTTTTAAGGATATTGCACCATTTCACTATGGGAGAAACAAGAGAGATTATGTAGTAAGGAAAGGATTGCCTAAGCAGCTGTTTTCTAAGGGGAAAAAGATGACATGGACACAATGGTGCCAATAAGGGTCGGGTACTACTGAGCTGCAGTGATCTGGTAGGAGGGACTGAGTGTTAATGGGGAGAAAAGGAACATCCAGAGTGAGTGTGGTTATAGCAAGAATGGTTTGAAACAGGTTAAAACTGATATTTCAAAGCTGTAATGCAAAGGACTTTAAGCCTTTGGGCCGGACCCAACCCTGCCTTCATCATAGGCAGCCCACAACTGCATAAAGCCCTCCCTCTGCTCCTCTCCAACATCTCTTCTTTCTTTTCCCTATTCCAGTCTCCACCCCTGTTCTGATACTCTCTGCAAGAGCTTTTGCATACTTTGTGCCCTAGTCTGCACTGCCCCCTGCACACCTTTTTGCCTCCCACTGGGAAGTGAAAAGGCCAAAGGTGGAAAGGAGGGACTGCAGGAACAAGGAAGGAGAACAACTAAGGAATCCAGTTTCATGGCAAGGGAACCAGGGCGCCAAGGGGATGCCAGGAAAAACAGACTGGAAAGATGCCAAGGTGCAAAGAATGTGTGGGAATTAGGGTGTGAGAGTTTGCGTCTAAGGAAACGCTGCTCAGTGTTAGAGCCCACGTGCAGTATGATATCCCTTGTGTTGACAGGGGATCTAGTCATCTGGCAACACAAGCTCTGTTATCAGAAGTAAGATACAAAGATGTGTACAGGAGATTCAGACCATGGACCTGATATTAGATGGAAGGCAGATGAAAATGCTGCTTTATTACAGAAATTTTAGATGAACGCTAAAGGAGTGTGTGGAGACCTTCTCCCAGATGGAAAAATACAAAAAAACACCACAAAAAAAACCAACCACACATGAAATCCAGCATGAAGATTGAAATGTATATGTTTTAATCAGGAATTCTCATTAAATGAATGACCTGGACTAAAATCTGTAATATCTTTGAAACAAAACTCATAAATGCTTTTGTTAACAAACACCTTTCATGGAAAACCAGCAGGCCATAGGTTTGGCGAATGTCTCCAGCCTATCTGGAGCCACGAAGTCCAAGTTAGCTTTATGTCATGAAGACTGGAGTTTTATCTCATTGTTTCTTATACCTTTTGAAGATCTTCTGCACAGTTAACTCAGTTGCCAGCTTTGTCTTAGGATCAACTCTGACCAGGAAAAGCAGGAAGCGCTGAAGTATCATGATTAAGATAGGTTGGCCTAAAGCCGCTAACAGTGTCTTTACTAAAGGGATTGTATTTCCTCTTTCATGCAGGCTACCTATTTCAGTATTTACAATAAAAACCCCAAACACCAAACCAAGCTGTAAATAGTTGCCAGGTTTTCTAGGCGGTTTTATAGTGGGTACATGCTTGTTACATCTGCGTTATTTGAGGCAGTAAATGTTTTCGAGCCTTCTTCTTCAGTGGTTTGCCACTGTTTAGCTGTACCTTGCCATTTGACGCACCTTAAGTTTTTAATAATTTTCTGTAAGTTCCTCCTGAATTTCACCCCCATGAAGAAATACAGAACAGGGTTAAGACAGCCATGGAAATAAGCAAGAGCTTCAGTTACAATGATTGCATATTCAAAGCTGCTGTTCAAGTTAAAGCTCCAGTCTATGATCTTTATCAGTCTCAAGAAAGTATAGGGTGACTGAGTTAGAATAAATATGGCAACTACAGAAAATATTCTTTTTAGAGATTTGTTCTTTTGAAAACTCTTGGCATGCAGTAAGGTTGTAATAATTAGAGAGTAGCAGATGATCATGGCTAGCATGGGAATAAAATAGCCAAGGGTCACTCGGATCACTTCAAGAACCAGTTCTGTGTGATGATTTGGGTATTCTTCCTGACATATTGCCTTATCGATACTAAACACCTCACTAAAAATAAACTGCGGTGCAGCAAATGCTAGTGAGATCACCCAGATCAAGACACAGATTAATTTGCCCCATGTCATTCGTTTGGTTTGACGTGTATGTGCTTTGGTGGCAAAAGTAATAGCAATAAGCCGATCGAAGGTGATAGACGTTAGAGTTAACATTGAAGTGTACAAGTTCAGAGTATACAAGCCCCGTATAATATGACACGCCACGGTGCCAAAAGTCCACTCATGAGCAGCAGAATATGCCCAGAATGTCAGCGTCTTCCGTTTCTCATAGACAGCTAGTGTGACAAAGACCAGCGCGTTTCCTGCTAGCCCAAGGATGAAAACGAGTGAGTACATACAAGGCAGGAAGACTCTTGTAAAGATGTGAAAATTCTCACTTCCGTTTTCGTTGGGATCAGTGATGGAGAAGTTATAATAAAAGTTACCAGCATCTGTGGTTGCCATGTTGCCTTCTTTTTAAAGGCAGCCTGTAAGGAGACACATTGAGATTTTTTTACTCAGCAAATAATTAAATCCTAATGCATCCAGGAGACAGACAAAATCCTAAGTGCTAACAGATAAGAGCTGTAGTAAAACATCTACGACAGACAAAAGCAAGTATATTTATTTGCTGAAGAGAGGTCTTGACAGTCAAGACCCAAACACAACAGCTGGTGGATTTAAACACGTCATCTGTTACCAGATTTATACTGACGGCCACTCAAAAGATAAACAAGGCAATTACAGAGGCTTCCGAAAACAGAATATGGATGAAGCTTTCAAATACATCAGTGGTTTAGTGTTTGGATCAAGAGATTCTGGAGGAACCCATGAGAGAAACAGAATTTATTTGCCAAATTCAGCCTTTAGGCTCAGGTTGCAGGCTCTAAGCATCAGAGTCATTTGGCTTGGGTTGGACCTGTCTCAAAAAGTATGGTTTCAGTCTCAGTGAGCAAGTGCTTTGGAGCTTGTGGTTCAGCCTTAGCTCGTTGTTTAAATGTTAGTCACATCATCAGATGGCAGCACTTCTTCCTTTCCCCTTCTCAAGTGACTTACTGAAAACATGGAGGATTTTCATTAATGTCTCTTCCCAGCTTGATTTTAGTTGATCTGTTTCAAACGTTTTTATTACTGTCGAGGAGTGACCACTTCTCTGTCAGCCCCCCTCCATCACATCCCCTGTCCAGAGCTGATACAGTATCACAGTGTCAGCTCTCCAAGGCAAGGGGCTGTTTTCTGTCAGGGCTGTCACCAGCACATATGAGTAACAGCAACAACCAGATTTGCAAGCTGTTTACTTTGTAAATAAAGTCTTTTGTGAGACAGGTTTATGGGGTTTTCAAAGATTTAGCCGAAGTTTAAATGTTCTCTCTCTGGAGTTACAAAAAGCATGTTTCTATGGGACTAATCCTACTACAAGATATTACTCAGCATAAGATTAGCAGAATTTGCCAGAATTAGCAGATTGGCAGACAGGCCTCGCCTGTGTGAGTTATAACATGCAGCAGATCGAACGTTACCCAAAAAAGCAGTTTCCGTGGGGCCAGGAAGCAGAGCCAGTGCAGTCTGTTAGTCACCAGAGAGGTACTGTAGAACTGCATGCCCCTTTGAAAAGTTACTGGCTCTTTATAAAATACTTTACTTTTCAATTCAGACAGAGGCCAAGCGCATGATGAAGATAACCTGCAAAAGTAACTTAGGCTCAACAACATCAAGGCGATGTATACTGAAACAAATGCAAGTGCTGTGTTCTATTTTACGTACTCTTTGCAACAGCAGTCAGCTGGTGTTTCTTGCCTCTTTCTTGTAAAGGAAAGGTGTTTTCCTCTAGGCTGAAACAAAGTAATTACCAGGCACTCAGTTTTGTAGTTTGACAACATAACATTCCATTGGTAGCCTTACTAAAGCAGTACAGATCTTTTTGGTGTCCAAGCTTACTGGAAATTAGCTTTTAGGAGAGTCTTACTGACTCTTTTAAAAGAAGAATTTTTAATACCCGCTTTTAATCCATAATATTTTTTTCCATAGTAAGATACAGCATTCGCTCTCTGGACAGACAAAAATATTTAAAATTTTAACTAACTTTTTTCCTATTACTTTAATGTTCTTCACAGGAGTTTTCAAATTCAAGCAGTAATACACTAATTTGGTTTTGGTGAAAGCAGATGGGAGTTTTACTATGGATTTCATATGGAAGCCAGGCTAGGATAATTTTTGAACTCCAGCTGTCAAGAAGTTTCTTATATACAAATAGAAGGCACTGGCTTCTGATATTCTTGTCTCCCCCACATGCTGATATGAGCAGATCTGCATATGGATAGAGAACAGAATGCTGCAGAAAAGATATCTCTAAGTTAAAAATATTTTTTAAGGTGTCACGCGCTTTACATTTCTCAGCTGGGCTTCTAAACTCAGAATTTATGAATCATGTTTTACGAAAGAGGCGAGGTGACTGACACCATCAAACAGATAGCAAAGGATTACTGAGAGTCCTTGAATATGACCTTTCGACTGATGCTCTAGAAATTTATTTTCATGTTACATTCTTGTGATCTTAATGGCCTTAAGTTTTTTCTCTTTTCCTTCTTTCTCCTCTCTGAATATAACCATTTAAGTTCCTTCTTGATTTGACAGCAGGAGAAATGAGTCTCAAATGCCTGACTGATTACCAAGTCCTCTGGAAAGAAAAAAAAAAAAAAGAAGAAAAAAGTCCTACATGCATAAAAATAGATTAACCTTGCAGAGCTGTACACTCATTTTTGAGGCAGTCAGGTGTGGAAATTTCTAGCCCAAACCTTTTTTTTTCTCTCTCTCTTTTTTTTTTTTTTTAAATGCTGGAGAGCAATAAAGAGCTGAGAAAGAGCTGCTAAAGCCGAAAACTTTTTTATCTCAACTGTTGTGTTCCAGACAAGCTGAAGTTACAGCTCAGAGTTGTTCAAGGAGGCTATCTTAAAGGCTGATCCTGTATTATGAGGCTGAACAGTTTCTGGATCAGCTGAGCACCTCTGCCAAATGTTTTCAATCTTTGCTACTGAAAATGTGCTGCAAGTGTGCATCAAGTGGTATGGAAGTTAAAAACATAGGGGGAGATCCTTACCTTCTGCAGACCAGCCTCTCCACTCCACTAAAACACAGACAAGTAAGCTTTTTTCTCCACACAACCTCTCCCCGCTACCCCCCACCCTCCCCAGTGGATGGTAACTTTTAAGAGAAAGTAAGTCCAGCAATTTCCTTTTAAAAGGTTTTCATTTATTTATGATGCATTATTATGTTACCTGATACTTTTCTAGCCAGAATCTGTTAAAGCATCCTGCTTGTTACTCTCACACCTAAGTTAGAATCCACATTGTATGCCGTCTCAAACTTCAGAGTTGTTACGCCTTGTCAGACTAGTCGTTCATAGAGTTACTCCAGCTTTCCTCAAAGGAAAGAATAGTAGCAATCTCTCTATCTGAAGTGAGATATTGGGAGAGCATTGTGTTAGGTAGATAGGGAGGGAGGAGGAAGAAAATTCCCTGGTCAGGAGAATAGCAAGCAGGATGAGTTTATTTGCAGGGAAATGTTACAGCCTGTATGACTGAGTCTAGGTTCTAAAAAGATTTAGAAGTTTAATAGAAGCTTAAATGGGATAGGAACAACATCACAGGTAGAAAAGTGAGCTAAAGAGAGCCATGCAGTGTCCAGTGTGTTAATACAGGATTTGCTTTGAGGTCTGGTTCTCTTAAAATTAACTCTCAAATTAATGAAATGGAAATGCAAGCAAGTAATGGAGAGTCAGAACAAGCTATTCTGGTTTGCCCCAGCATAGATAGTTCTCCTCCTGTCAGCAGAAGGCAGCTGCTTATCATTTCCACCACTCTGGGAATTGGGTATCACAGGAGCTGGTTGTCTCAGTATTACAGGGGTTTTCCCCCATTTGGTCTCCATGGTCTTAATTTCTGTTGTGTTGATCAGCTATCCTGCTTTAGTAGCTGCACCTGAAAAGCAGGGTGTAAAAAGTAGTAATAATGATCTTGCCAGTTGTTCATTTCTGTTGGCTGAGGGTTCCAAACAGAAAATCTATTATAGATCACTCTTTTTTTAAATAAATCTAAATAAAAAGTAATTTTAGCATGTAATAATAAACAGCATAATTTGCCATGGCAATAAATAGAGGCTATAAACAGTAAAAGGTAAATAGTGCTCGTCAGCATCATGTGATGTGCCTGCCTTAGAAATGAACCGATTTCATTACAAAAGGGTTTTGAGATTGTACTCAGAAAAGGTGAAATTATCTCACACAGATATTTGTTGGAAGAGATGAGAGGTTTTCAGGCACATACCAGTTGGGAAAACAAATTCTAGAGCATAAATGGAAAGGAGATAATTAACATACACCCTCTGAGTTCCAGATATCAAAAAAATTTGTCTAAAGACCTTTTTCAAAAACTAGCAAGTGTAAACCAAAGAGCTACTGCAATAACAAGGTATCGGAAAAGATTTAATAACAAAACTAGAATGCAAAATCAGCATCTTCAACAGTCTGAATAAAACCCCACCCTTTCCCTTAAATTTTGCATATCAGGATGGAGGATATGTATGATACTAACAAAATCTTTCAAGTTTGAATATTTCTAAATGTTAAAGCTGCTTTTTTTTTGTTTTTTTTTTTTTTTTAAACTGTCTACCTATTCACCTGAAGTTAACAAAATAGTCACTTACTAGACGGTGTCACATCTTCAGGGAACGCAGTTGTCTTGTCTTTCAAAGGCAATGTGAAAGCAGCAGTTTCCTTTATTTGTCAGTGGTGAAGCCTGTGCCGCTGCCTCACAGCTTTCGTAGTTGTTGTTGACCAAGGCAACACGATGTGAAGTTACTCCTTTGTTTTGGTTCTTGGGTGATACTACTACAGATATGATAGTACGAACAAGCTGTGCTCTCAAGATCCAGTTCAAATTCACTTACATGTGGCCATTTGTCTGAAATGTCCAGAAGGAAATTGATTTTTCAAAAATTATTTGCAGAATTAAAACTTAATCTGTATTTACCACTTACCTTTTTTAACCATTCATGCATATTTTGTGACAATACTGGATCTTCCAATTCCTTCTAGCTTTTCTATTTTTTCTGGGGCAAAAATATTCTAGTGACAATTTTCTCTCAGATTTTTTGCCCATCTGAGATGAGCTAGAGATGGCTCAAAAGATATTGTGTTGGTGACCATCCCCAAGTGAGTTTTTTACCTTTAAGGCAATCTCAGCCCTAGTTAAAGTTAGTACGTGTGCTTAATTTTCTTTCAGAGTCAATGAAAGAAGCTGGGAGGGCCTCCATACATTTACAAGGGAGCCAGAGAGGGCCTACCTTATACAGGGGTGACTGTTGTAACTTGCAGCAAAGGCAGGGGTGCATAGGCACTTACAGCCTGTGGGTACAAGATCTGGGAGAGAAATAGTTGTGACGAGGCTCTTGAGAGGGTGCAGGGAAATGGAGGTGCCCGGGCGATGCTGCTCGATGAGGTGATACTCTGCTGTCATTTGCTCCTACTGTAATTAGGGACATCTTTTGTGCGCTCCTTGCAACTAAACTACATGCCTGGCCATCACCACAACTCAGTGTGAGCTGTAGCTTTCATTTAACCTTTCCTGTGGTTTCATTTAACCTTTCCTCCTTCATAGGAGGAGCCCAGTACCTGCACATCCCATAAAGGAATGTGCTGCATGCAGTGTACATAACATTTCAGGTGGTTTCCTAGCTGTGTTTCCTAGCTGCGTTTATCAGCTGTGCTCACTTCCCTGGTGAGCCTCGCTGCTCTTGATAGCCTTTGGAGACTCATCTTCAGGAACAGTAATTACTGTAGAAAAGTAGTAGCCTTACTCATGGAGGAGTTACTCATTACTTACTGCCTGAGAGGAAGGCAGTATTCAGAGAAACTAGCCCATGTAGCGAGATCTTTGCAGCAGCCTGTGGTACAGTAGCTGGAGTGCTTCTGGGGCCCTTTCCTGTAGAGCAGTATGCTTGTACCTCTGAGTACTTGAATTTGGTACCTTCAAATGCATATAAAAGAAAAACAACACCAAATTTGACTTAATCCTACAGCATCGTTTACTGAATGAAGACTACTTGCACAAGAAATGCAAAGCCCCATAATGCTCTTTAAAATTGAGTTCTCCCTTCTGCCTCATTGCATGTGGTAGCAATTCCTGTGTCTCCAAGAAACAAACCTGCAGCAAGGTGCTAAATATTCACAAACTATTAGTGTCGAACAGAAAGCAATAGACTGCAACAGCCACCTGCTTTTAGCAGTTATTTTTAGATGCAGAATAGGGTATGAGGATGATAAAGCTGTGGCTAAGCTGTGTGGTAGCATATGTACCCTAAACTGGTGTGAATGTCTGCCTTGAGAAAAGATACGGTTCCCACTGTGTTGCAGAGGGCCAGCAATCGGCCCTTTCTGCCCATGAGGCCCATTTAAATTCCTTAAAACCAGAAAGTGTTCAGAGTCGCTGTTGAAATGTATTAATCGTGCATTTAAGGAGAGCTCATCTGAGCTACTCTGTCAGCCTAGTTCACAGTGACCTCATTGCAACTGCTGCTTCCTCAATCACCAGAGATGCTCCTTTCTCAGACTGTATGGGCAGCGATGGCCTTCCCATGGAGACCAGTACCCTCCCAACATCGATTTGCCCTTATCCATACACAAGGAACCCTGGGGTCACCTCTGTGTAACTTCTAATAAACTCTTTACCAAAGACAACTGCAGTATCAGCAGTATTCAACCCTTTATCATGCAGTCAGGATCAAAAGAAACTACAGAGATACTTTATTTCAGCTTGCTAGCCTAACTGTAATTTGGCCTGTTTCCTCCTTTGTTTCATAAACTGTGCTTCCATAAAATATTTTTTGATGGCCTGCTTGAAGAAGCCCTCTCCGGAGTAGGAATGGTGAGGGCTGCTGCTGTGTGTGTCTGTGTACATGTAGCTCTGTAAGACTGGATGGCCTTCCTCAGTTTGCCTGCAGGAGAATCACTATAGCATGACTGAATTATCACTGTAACCTAGGAATTATGGTAAAAATAGAGGTGGGCTGTGTGAGTTTATCTCAGGGAGAGGGCTGAGAGACTAGCTGTTACTCCTAAATGGGTCAGTCTGAAGAACGTTTAATTGTATTGTTGAGAAGCCCCCCCCGTGTGCAGAAACCGCACCGGCTGCAGGGAACCTGCAGGCTCTGGGGTGGAGCAGCCTCTGCAGGGGTACAGGCTGGGCACTGAGGGCTGGGCAGCAGCTCTGCTGGAAGGGCCTGGGGCTCCTGGCGGATAGTGGTGTAAACCCAAGCCAGAAACTGCCTCTGCTGTACCTCTCCTATAAATCTGCCTCTGTTTCCCTGTAATAGCCTCTGAAGAACTGTGCAAGGGGAAAATTCAAAGGTATCTAAGAAAAAAACAGCTCGGTTTTGGGAGAAAATACCTCACAACTGAAAAAAGCTAGGGTTACCCATAGAGCTGGCTGTAAGCTTGGTGACCGCCAGACTGTGCAGTGTTTAGGATCTTTGGGGCAGCAGCTTGCCAGTATTTCTAGTGTTGATTCCAATAGTCATCTGTTTGCTGCCTCCTGCTGGGGAGGGGACTTGAAAGCACCCTGGTAATCTCAAATTACTTATTTTGAAACCTGTTATCTGAACATCTTGCAAATGCAGCATTTGACTGTCAACTGAAAGCTGTCTTTTATCTCAGAGCCTTTGCAAAACCTCTTCCGTATCACAATACTAAAAAAATCTCAAAAGATTTTGCATGTTGTCCCTTGGAGCACAGAAATATCCCTTTGTCATGATTGTTTCCCTAGCTTGCTTTCTCTGTATGCACCAGTTGCCTCTGGTCTTACAGATAGAGTGTAACCAATTTTAAGGCAGGGGAGTCCTTTTGGGTTTTGTTGTTCTTTTTTCATACAGGGTGTAGCATAGTTAAATCGTACTTTTTTTTTCAGAAATGGCTGGGATTTCCTGTCTACCAACATGCAGGTCACCCACAGCACATAGTGGTAGATCTTCATGTCCATCCATTATTTTTTTCATCAGCTGTCTGTGTGATGCTTTCCCATCCCTACATACGTCGAGGCTTGCCCGTGACCCTTCCATCTCCTTCCCACCCATACACATTCCTTCATGCAAGATACTGTCTTGCACCCTGTTAAAAACTCAGTGAGCTCTGTATCCCCCATGCTCCATCCCAACTCATGCCTCTCTTCTTGCCCGTACCAAGGGCTGTCTGTGCATCCTTTCTTCTGATCCTTCACCATCCTCTTTCTTTTTTTATTTCTCTTTGTTGGGCTGGAGAGGAAGGCTGATAACTAAGTTAGGGTGCCTGGGATGGGTCTGACCTGCTTGGTAACAGCAGGCCCAGGGAATCATTGGTGCTCTTCAGCATAACGCCTTCAGTTGTTTCTTGGCATCAGAGTCATTTGCAGAGGTGCTTGCTGGGCTAAGCAGCTGTGAGGGGCTCTGTACAGCTTCCACTCTCCATTTCAGGTTTCTGGGTTTCACACAATTGGGTAAGGTTCTGGTCCTGGACGACTGAAGTTCTCTCCAGAAATCATTGCGCTGCTGACAGGCAGATGGCTTGTAGGATTTCACTGCTCAGCCACATGGAGCCAACACCTCAGATGCATAGCTACAGCTGCCAGAGCTCAGGTGTTTATGAAAACAGAAAATTGTTGAAGGTAGAGTTGAACGAACTTTCCTCAGGTTTTAATTCTGAAAGGGACTTCTTACTTCTAACTCCCAAAGCCATTCATGATGTTGGTCACAGTATTTTTAGTATCATTTGTAAGAGATGCTTTCCATTCATAAGAACAGGCACACTGGACCAGACCATCCAGCTGAGGGACGGTGCCCAACAGCAGGTGCCTGAAGAAGAGCATAAGAACAGGACAAGCATGAAGTAATACTTCTTCAAAATGCTCCACTAGCCTCCGACAATCTGTGTCTTAAGGATTTGCTGAACCAGAGCTGTTCTCTTCTTGCTGTAGTGTCTTGTCCATGCTTCAGTTCTTCCTGGTTTTCAGCCCCACTTCATTTCACTTTTAAAAGAAAAAGAAGAGAAACAGTCTGGGGTTTAATAGATACACCAGAGGGTGCATATTCATAAGCTGGGGACCTGGTAAACCACAGGAACATCCTTAATGCTGCCACCTAGTGTGAACAGGTCTTGCAAGAACAAATTCTCCTGTCAGAGGGACAAGAGCTCCAGTTAAATCATGAGACTGTTTCTTGTATTTTCCTCATAGGCTAGCAGACCTCAGTTTAGACCGTTGGACTCAATGGGATATCATAAAGAGAAGGAGGATTTGCTTTGTGATTGTAATGCACTTGAGTTTAAGAGACAAAGTAGGAGACGTAGCATTCCCTTGAGCTATAGTCAGTAGGTGCAGTGAATTTATTGGTTAGAGCAGCCAAGTGGCAAGGTTAGCTTGCAATAAGGAAAATCACGTTAGAGGAGAACATGGAAAATGTATTGGTCCTGGGATTTAATTTACATCTCAGGGTCCTAAAAGAAAGGTGAAATTAATGGATTAAATAAGGAACTCTAATGGTATTGCATAATAAATCATGGAGTTTGACACTTCTGGGAAGCCTGTAGTCCTGTAGTTTTCTTGGTCTGTATGAATTCAAGGCTGTGAAATTAAAGCTGTGTATCTGTCATTGTGGGAAGGGAGAGTTCTGTGGATCACAGCATGAAGTCTATTGCTGTTTCCACTGTGCAAGCAAAATATATGTGTAGGTTTACAAGCTATGCTTTAGGTTTCTAGGATTTTCTTCAGAATCAGTTTTCTTACCTAGTTGTATAAAGATAGTTAACAATGAAATTATTTGTATCACTTGCTAAATATTTGCATAGATGTTCTATTAACCTTTATGGACCAACACGTACTATGTCATTCCTACATTTCAGTCAGCACATAGCATTTGGTTATAGCTCAGGTTTTTGCACTTAGTCACAGGTTTCCTGCAGGTCACTGCTGTCTCCTGAGGGTATTAACAGTAGTGGTATGACTGAAGAAGTCAAAAGTTACCCAAGAGCTACAGGAATAAGAGAACATGAATTCTGCAGGTAACAGTGCTTTATGAGTTCAGGAAATGTGTAGACTGTGGGTGCATTTAATTTGCAGTCATAACCGTAAATTCTTCCTGTTTCCAACCAATAGTGTCACCCCACTAAACTCACCCGTGGTTGCATGTGCTGACACAGTATATTCAGATGCTGCTGATGACCAGCTGAAGGTGCTGTTACCTGGAGATGTTTTCTCCTGCTCTTCTACTCAGCAGTGCTGCTTGTAGAGCGAGGTCCCATAGGATTTAAGAGAAAATACCAAATTGTGCATTCATTTGAGAATTGGTCTACAGAACGTGTGGAGATTATGCCCTTGCTACATGATTACACTTGATGGTTCAGAAGCACATATAAGTGATATTACATTTTATTAGATTCCACTGCTTTTTGGAAGGAACCAAGCAGTTGGTTCCCTGTATATAAGAATCCTTGGCATTTTTCTGGAATGACAGCCTAATTGTCTCAGTTATCAACCTGCTGAGATGCAGAGAAGCAAAGTATGTATCAGTTAGAGAAACTCTAACTTACTTGGAAACTGTCAGCACTTGTTTACTGACTCTCAAACTCATTCTTCTCTCTGTGTCCCAGCCCTGTAATTCATAGCTGGTGCTACTCCAGGGTTCACCTTTTTTGTGGTAAGCATGGATGGCAGGTTCTTCCATCTGCTTCCTCTGCTCTCCTGGACACATCATGGTGGGGAGGAGGCATCCTGCTTTGTCATCCTGTAACAGCTTCTTTGGTCTATTTGTATTTGAATCATCCAATATTTCTTATATGAAAAGAAGATACATGGTAGTGATTCTACAGCAATGAAATAGGTTTTGTGTACCATTGTCAGAGTAAAGAACAGGATAATATGTTTGTAAAACACCTCACGTTAAATCCGGGGCAAATGTCATATGCCTGTGCAAGCTTTGTTTAAGGGACAAGTCCAGACTGTTTTTCTTGTGTCTGCCCTCCATCAAGGTTTCCACCTGCCAGGGAATCTTTAAAACCTGGCAGTGTCTCAATAGGGAATTTATCTTAAGACTGTTGAAGAGATGTTCTGGATGTGTGTATTCCTCTTAGCTCATGAAACCAGGGTAGGAACAGTTTTACATTTGTGCACAGTGGTTAGCAGAACGGGGCTGCAGTTTTGCCCAGTTCTGTCACTGGAATGCACAAAATAATAATTCTGCAATTTGGCATCATGACTATCAAAATGTTTCTATTTTAGGAGGGCATCAGCATGCAGATGGTATTTGACCACATACAACTCAGAGAATCATGGCTTTCCTTTTTTTCCTTGTCCTAGAAACAGCATGTGTAATTCTTCAACCTTTGATGAATCAGAAGACTGGCAAGTTGCTCAAGATGCTGAGATATGCTTGTTGAAGTCAGGAGAAATCATGTAAGCAGAACAGTTTCATTACTACCAGGCTGAAAGAATGAAGGCTGAGCTCAGCTATCGGCTATGTGAGCACAAGTCTTGCAGACTCCTGGAAGAACTGATCACTTGTGTCCCACAGTAGAATTTGGTCTGAGGAAGAGCAGAGGGTATAGCTCAGCTACACAGAGCAGCAGCAATGAGCCAGGTCCTGTCTCTTCAGTCCTGCAAAACTTTAGTGCAGGTGGGGAATAAGAAGGAAAGATTTGGGTCCACATCACATCAGAAAACCTTCTTTCCTATTCTTATTGCAGGAGGTGCTGTGAACAGGAAGGGGGCTTAGAGAGAAGGCTGTGTAGTTCTAGTAGTCTCTGGAAGAAACAGCAAAGGAGTCAGGGAGTGCTGTGCTAGTCAGACCTTTGTCACAGGGAGGGAATTCATGGCCTTTCAGAGCATATATCTATTATTTATTGGTGGCCTCACAGAAACTGTCTTGCCTGCACTGGTTGATATATGCCATAGCATAAAATGTTCAGCTGAGCCTCTGCTCAACCTCTGTGAACTGTATGCGCACAATTCTCTGCATGTATCCTGCTCTGAAATTAATAGTTATGTGCAGTAGTGATACCGCATGTCACTTGCACGGCCAAAAAGGGAATCTAGCATATGAAAATGCCCATAACTTAGAGAAATTCCCATTTGCTCACTCTCCCCTTAAGCCTAGCTTTGAAATTTTGGTTTAGTTATGGGGAAAGTTTTAAACTTTTGACCGCAGAGTGATAAATTAGTCCATGTTTCAACCTTGTTGCTGCTATTCAGAGAACCAGGTAAATGAAGCAGTAACTAAAATCATAGCTGGGCTGTAGGGCAAAACCAAGAGTGATCATTAGTTTATTAAAATCAAACATCACCTGAGACACCCCAGCAGTTACTTCAGCTAAGAGGAAAAAGTAAGAAGGTAAGCAAAACTTAATATAAAGCTTCCTCTCTGGCCAGAGGACAATAGTTATCATAATAAATCAGCTGTGATCCTTAACGACTGTATAGTCATGGTTGGAAACTGAACTCCTCCTTACTCTAGAACAGCAAATCATCATGGTGACTGTGTGATATCTTCTGTGTTGATTTTTGATAGCTGCTGACAAACAAATCGCAGTACTGTGATTTACTGTGAGCTCATTGATTTGGAAACAATTTATTTGGCCTAAAGAGTGATATGTTAGATTAGTTTTAGTTAGGGTAATGTAGGTGCAATCCGCAGCTCTTAGAAATTACAGGTTTCCCCTGAAGAAAGCAAGCATCATTCTTCTGTTTAAGGGCCTCACTGTTTGCAGTCTGAAATAGGTATCAGAATGAGGTATGTTAATATAATGCTTCAGGACTCAGGATCATCTAGGTGCTAAGAACTTCCTTTTTAGCTGGAAGTACTTTGAGTCAGCTTTTATGCAGCTTGCTTGGGTAAAACAGACAAAGCTGTAGCATTAGGTGCTTCAGGAGGATCTAGACAGAGCTGCTGTTCACATTCCATCCATCTGTCCCGTCTGTACTCCTGATCCCTATTTCCTATACAAATGATATCTAGAAAGGTGGATAAACTAGGTGTCTATTTTTTGTTTAAATTTTTGTTTAAAAAGAACAGTAGAGGGCAGCAGAATCTTTTTTTTTATCGTAGTAACTCTAAAAAGCTTCATTCAAGCACTAGATTTTTCTAGTTGAAAAGAAATAAATAAGTGAATGATATCCACATTTGCCAGAGCAGTGAAAGTACTTGATATCAGTCATCTTTTCTGTAGTTCTTGCCTCCAAGGCTGAATTTTCCTGCATCTTGTGGACCTGTGTCAAAGTTGCTGTGGCGTCTGCCTCAAATAGATGGAAAATAAAAAGCAATGATTGTTGTTTCTGTCTGAGTGATTAGATTGGATCTCTTCAACTGATTTTATTTTTCTCCCTCACAGGATCAAATTACCCCTTACAGTGGAAGAGATCTTAAATTTTGGGGAAAGCAACAGAGAGCTGTTCATTAAATCCAGCACCTACAGTATCATTCCCATCACTGTCACAGAGATGGGGCTAACAATCAGCTGGATCTTTTCATCAGACCCTAAAAGCATATCCTTCAGCGTTGTCTACCAAGAATCAGAAGACACGCCGCTGGATCAGTGCAAAGTAAGGCCTTTGTTTCCTTACTGCCTTAGAGGATGTAATACAATCAGCCGCCTAGAGGAATCAGCAAGTATAGCTAGGAGGCCTTCACAAGAGTTCCAGTTGCTATTGCATTAAGGACTTGTTTCTCCAATTAAGCTACCCTTCTGCTGAAGGCAGAGCTACATCTTTAATTATTTAAAGTTGCCTGCAAAAGTTGAGTTGAAAAGCACTGTAGCTTCTATTGGTCGCATCTGAAATTCACCCACTACTATTAAGCAAAAATAGAAGTCCAAGCCTGCAAAATTCTTCTTTTTTCCCTCCTCAATATTACTTAATTTGTAAGCTGCTTAGGGCTGATCTTGCCAGGCTCTTAAGCAGAGGCCACAAGGAGATAGATAAATTGATTGGGTTACCTGCATTTCTTACAGTGAAGCATATATTTATGCCTTGATGGTGTGCAAAATTGCTTTGCCAGTGCCCAAAGTACCAGTTTTTATATGCGCTGTCCATATTTCATGAGGATTATGGATTAAGTGAATCTGTGTTACTCAGCTAATTGCAAAGTTTTAATGAAGACAAGGCAGTTGTTGGTTTATCCCACCGTGGTAGCAGGAACTCTAAGGCTGTAATTTCACTGGGGGAACAAGACATTTATATAGCATGCATTAATTCACTCCATGGTTATTAACGCCATGTAAAATCTCTTTTTTTCTTAATCTGAGAGCCGAATGAAGAGTGAATGTTGCTTCCATCTTGATACCTCTATTTGATATAACTTCGCACTTTATAGGGTCATCCTTGATCTACATCAGCTGCTGTTCTGACAACTGTCTCTGCTAGGGTTTTACAGCAAGATAGATGGTTACACACACTTCTGCTGTACGCTTAGATAAACAATTAAGATTTGCGGAGAAAGCTTATTTGATAATACAGGGAGTATGAAAGCAGATATTAAAAGAAATATTTAGCTAAATCCTGCTCTTGGATATATTTGTATAGATTTAATGTAGCACTGCTGATGTTAGTAAACTTGTGTAGATTAACATTAAAAAGATCAGGATTTGATTCTCTCTCTAAAGCAGAGATTTATAGCCATGTCTTAGTGCTGTAAAGAGGTTATCAAAGGAAAATAGATGTCTCACTGTGAGATTTTAGTTTGGGTGAAGTTTTAATGCTAATCAGTGAAAATAAATAGTTTTGCAGGCACATATGCACTTTGGGAGTTTCAAGATGGCTCAAATCTAAATATTTTTCTGAAGGCAAATGTCAATTTATAGGGCAAATAGCAAGTTTCATTTTGATTTGTATTGAATTCCAGGTTCTTATTCCTATGACCCGCTGCAACTCTCATAAGGAAACTATCAGAGGACAGGTGAAAGTCAGAAACTCTGGAATCTACACACTAATATTTGACAACACATTCTCTAGGTAGGTCCTAGCTGGGTGTAAAAGGTGAAATAAGCTTGGTTTTACAGACTGTGGAACTGATCGGGTGTACCATAATTCTGCCATTCAGAAGTAAGTATGAGAAGTTGGTCCCAGCTTGCCAAAAGATCTTCAGCCCGAGTTTTGATCCTTGTTCTTGTTTGGATTTTTTTCTCCCCCCATAGCAGAATTCCACTCTTCTGTCTCAACCTCTGGGAAGGTAAACAGAAGCAAGCGAGTCATTTGTGACTCTCCGAGACAGTTTAGTCAGGATTGTCGTCTTATTAACAACAGACCCAAGAGCCCTTGCGCAGGCATACTTCTTTTTAACAACAGCACGTTTTTTGCCTGAGTATAAACTGAAGGACTGAATACACTTTTAAGGCTTCCTGTCTAGTTGACTTCAGCTAACGTGATCATCTTGCTCTCTTTTTTTCCTTGACAGGTTTGTCTCAAAAAGAGTGTTTTATCACTTGGCTGTCGAGCGACCTGTCATCTACGATGGAAGTGATTTTCCATAGCCTTGAATATACTGTGTTATTTTTAATTACATTTTTAAGAAATGCTATTATTTATATACATGTAAGCATTACGATTACCACTGTGTTTGAAGACTTTGAAACTATGCAATAGTTATAATGCACTTAGAGAACATGTATACACTAATAAACAGAAGCCTTTTTAGGAACACTAATGGTTCTGTACTGTGTACAGATTGCTGAAAAGCCATGTTGTTTGATTTAACAGGTCAATAATAACCAAATTTTTTTCAGTGGGGAGAAAAATAAGTGTGGGAGTGTCTAAATGCAACTGAAATTCTCTACTGAAAATTGAATTACTTTTCTTCCAAAAATATCCTTCAAAAGGAAATTTAAAGAAAAATGCGTATTTTTGTTGACCTCTTCACTGAGGAGTAAACATGACCATTTCTGTTCTGCTCTACTGCTCTTACAGTCAGAACAACTATGCAATACTTCAGTCTTCACAGGCATATACTGTAATCCATCTAGAATTTTTTATCTTTTCCAAGTTTTATAAACAGCAAACATAGGGGTTTTTTACATTTTGGGCTAAGATTTGCTAAGTCTGGCTTTTACAAATGCTTTGGTACTGAATACCAGTTACAAAACAATACAACACAAAGCAGCAACTCCTTTCACTTTTGCTCACCGTACACTGTAAGTTGGTCCATTGAAATCAGCTCTTATGGTGAGTACCAGTGGCAGAATCAGGAGTATCATTTGTAGAATAAAGTACTGCTCACTGTGTGATATTAGGAAGAGGAGCATTCCTTTTTCCTGCTTTAGCACCTTAGTCATCCGCATTCACAGGAAAGCACAGTTTCTGAGGAGGTCAACAATCTCTCTCTCTAGACTACGTGAAAGGTAGCAATAACGTTTGAATTGGTCTCAAAAAGTCCATCCAAAACTGAATGCCTATCCAGCCCTGATGAGCTCTCCACCCAGTGTTAGTGTATTCTGCCCCTTTCCTAACCCTTGCAGTTGCCCTAGCCAACTGCTAACTTTCCATCTCGGATTTGGGGACAGAGCTGGCTGTAAACGCTGCCTTTTAAGGGAAGACTGGGTTCTCATTTATACAAAATTTCCATGCAAACTGTCTGCTTTCTATACAGAATTTCAACTTTTTGTCGAAATACCTGAAAGCAGATTTTTCTGTTTAAAAATCCTGTCTTCTGATAGAAAGGCAAAACATTTGGCAGGAGAAAGGAGAAAAGCTCTTTCTCCCAACCAGCCCTCATCATCATTTTAGATGTGTCTGATTTCTCATGTTACTGTTCTCCCAAGGGAACCTCAGACCTGGAAGGTTGCGGTTGGTAGATGGCCAGCTCAGCCTGCCAGGAACCCCGTAGACTTTTGGTGGCAGCTGTAGCTGGTATATGTGGGTCATGGTGGGAGACAGAAAGTAAAACATGAGGGGAAAGAAGAAAAAAGGGCAAGCACAAGCTGAAGCAAATGATTTAGGGGGCGGGAAAGAAAGCACAAGGGCAAACTTGTAAATGTAAAAAAAAGGGCAGGGAATTTGAGGGATCAGCTCGACTAGGGAAGGAAGTCAGGAGAGTCCAGCTGGTGTTTATGTGTTCCTGGTCCAATCCATTACCCATAGAGGATCTCCTTCTACAGCAAAAGCCTGGTTGTTTAAAAGATGGAGATCACAAGACAAGTGTTGGACGTTTACATAGTAGCATCTGAGGCAGAGGGAAATTTCTGATTATAGGAAAGAAAAGAATCCTGCAGATAAAGCTAAAGGTTGTTAATCGTTCATTCCAGTCATTAACACTGTATAAATACAGTGGTCTTGAAAAAGATTGTGAAAGAATGACTACCTTTCATGGAGCACCTAGATTTTAGGTGTCTGGCCCTTCCCGTTAGACGCCTCTTCCCCGTATTGGTGGCGTGCTCCCCAGCCTCTGCCAGGCAGAGGGGTCAGCGGAAGGTGCGAGCCGGTTTACTCCTCCTCCTGGGGGAACAGGCTGCAATGCAGTTAAACCCTTACCTGGCTGTGTACATGAAAAGGAGATGGACAAGAGACTGAAGTTGGCAATAAACATGTAATAAATGGTGCACAGGTCAGTTAATGAATTATGGCATATTTCAGTGTTGAAGCTATGTTTTATATTTAATTAGGCAAGAAGAAATTATTTATTGCTTAAAAATGGAGTACTGTGTACTATATGCTATGCAATTTCACTGAGCTGTTACTGAAGTCTGCTGCAGTTTTCCTTTAAACTTTTAGGTGTGGTTTTTAAAAGCATTTTGCTGTTGTTTTAGTTAGAATACTAATCCTACTAGGATATCTTTCTTAAAATGCCAAATGTAAGGTAAAGGGGCACTGTCAAGTATCTTGGAGCAAAATATGACATCTCTTCTCAGAAGTATTTGAAATATCTCCATTCAAAATGGTTTGACAGACTTGTGTCTGGATTTCCTCTCTGCATCCCAGTTCCTAATATTTTTTCATCCTGTGGCAAATAGTTTTAAGCCACTGTTTATGTAAATCTTAAAGTAATTGGCTCCATATAGTAAGCCAGATGGTTTCCTGCCAGTCTTTCATGTAGACAGTCCTGAGGCTGGCTGAAGCATATGTTTGGGAGGAGGGGAATAAAAACACTGGATTGTTTTTATTTAGCATTTGAGTCTTTATGGTACCTTTTCTTCAGGTTTTCCTGCCTTATGAGAGTAGTTTTATGGCGTTTTTGCTCTCTGAAAGAGGACTGAGAGTGGGAGCCAGAACCTGTAGAAAAGAAGAGGATTGCTTCTAACCAAGGAGAGTATTTAAGAAGGAGGAAAAGGTTCAAAAGAGGAAATACTCAAACTGGTAAGGTACAACAAGTGGACAGGAGTGCAACTGTTCAAATCAGCTGTTCAAGAACAGGTATCCCATCATGTCACCTAGAAGAGGGAGTCTTTTACACCTCAGAGGCTGTGCAGAGAAGACAGTAAAGAACCTGTCATTAATACCAACCTTTTGTTTGTATGTCCCAGACGGTTTATTACTGGAGCCACAGAAACCCACTAAAGGACTTAGCACAAGTGTAGGTTTGTGCAAGACATTATTTCGTTCAAGCACCTTATACCTCCATTCATTAAGCACTTGTTCATGTGAGCTGTGCCAAGGATGCTGATAAATCTGTTTATTTACAGGTGCTCAGGTGATTTGTGAATTGGCCCTTTTATTATCTGCAGGAACGCAATTAAGAGAAAACAAATTTTTAAAATCAATTATGAAATTAATTTAAGGGGATGTCATGGGGCAAAGAGTGGTCAGTATAAGCAATTGGGTGTCTTTTCCTGGGTGCTGGAACAACAGAGGGTAATATTTTTTGTTATGCAGAGGTTTATGCAAAGGAAAGAACATAGCTGCTTTAAGAAAATGACAGTGTTCCTTTACTTAACGTTACTCAATGTTGCTTTATGAAAAATCACTGAGATGTATTGCATGAGAGTGTACCGCGTTACAAAATAGCAAAGCTACAAAAGCCTGACTTTGCTTCTTTTTTAAAATTGAAATTGCACTATAGTTTTAATTATGCTCAATCACTGAGATTGTAACTTGTTCAGAAGCATCTTTTGGTCTTAACTGCCAAAGAATTGCAAACCCTGTTCGCATCAAACTTCACGCTCCAGATACGGGAAGAAGAGATTTATGTATACCAGCGTCTGTACAGTTACAGAGATGTAGACGGTTGTGTACTGGAATGTTTCTTGATGCTTTTTTTTTTCTTTTTTTAATCTCAGGAATTAAAAAAATAAAATTCTCTATCATGGAGAATGTGTGTCCCTTTTCTGCCTTGTAGAGATAGCTTTGTCTGGAAGATAAATCAGATGATTGCATGATCTACTTCTAAACAGGAAAAAACATTAGAAAATAAAGAAAACAGAAAATAGTTTGTCATGCTGGTGGACAAAGGCCACATCTGTACAGTACAAGACAGCAACAGCGGAGATCCTTAAGTAAGTACTAAATGAGCTGGCCCCCAAGCTAGAGAAAATACCACCGTGTCCTGGTGGCTCGGAGCAGCCGGGTCTCCCCCAGCGAGGGCACAGCCCCGTGGCTGAGAAACACCTTCATCCACCTTTGCTTCCCCTCGGAGGTAAAAACGAAGCTGCCCCAAGGACAGCAATTGCACTCACTATTGTCCACGATGCCGCGCAGCGCCGTCCTTCAGCTTAGGGCTGCCATCTGGTTTTCCCCAGGTCCTGGCCAGGTCCGTACGCCCAGGTTATGCTGCGTGGCTGCGGGAGGGCGAGAAGCGCTGCATGAGTCGCAGGCAGTCTTCACATGTTGCCTCTCTGTTTGCATCTATAGTCCCAGCCCTGGGGCTCGTGGTAAACACGTAGGCTCATCTGAGCTGCCACGGCCATCTGAATGGGGTGAGGAGGACAGCGGGCCCCCTCACGAGCAGCCATCGCTTCTTTGATCTGTTATTTCTCTTTCCTCGCAGGAGTTTCCTGCTGGGGTGGAGGCTGCGGCGCTTCCTGTCCCCGCGCCCCAGCAGCAGCACCGGCCCCCGCTCTGCGGCCAGAGGCTGCTTGCTAGGGCAGAGTCCCCAGCGAAGCCTAACCTGGAGCACAAGGGACCTGCAAAGGCTGAATTTTACATATACCCAACACGTGTAAGTGACCATACCTTGCTGTACGACAGCTCTGCAGGGGAGGCTGTAGCTGTTGAAAGCCTTTGTGCACATCTCCGATAACCCATGTTTAGCCATACTGGACAATACCTCCTCCCTTCCTTGGTGCTGGGAGCAAGGCTCTCCCAACCCTAGTGCTGCCTTACGCAGGGTCTTGACCCACCTGTTTCTTGGCCTGCGCCCCAAATATTGGCCTTGGCACACCCAGTATGACATTCTGCTGTGGGGACCCTGCGAGGCTGCCAGGAGACAGCGGTATCCTCTCCGTTAGCCCTTGAAATGTCACAGGGATGCTCTGAAGTCTAAATAAAACGTTTCAAAACACTTATGGCCCAGGAGGCTTGGAAAAAACAGGCAGCACTTGGGGGCACTGGGACCATGGTATCTGATTAGTTAAATGATGGATAATTGATCCAGATCATACTTGGAAATGGTGTGTTTGCACATAGCAAACTCAGAATGACGGTCCTGTTTTCAGAACGACTACACCTGGGCTACTTTACCTACCGTCATTTCAGTGATGCTTGTGGTGCTGATCGCCAGTCTCTCACACCTTTCCATCGCTTTCATGCTCTCTGGAAGAGGCGCTTCTATAGAGCACGTCTCTGTTTCGGGCAGGAGCGGGCACCGGTGAGGTGGGTTTGCGTGCAGAGAGTGAAAGTTTCTCATCGGCTCTCTCAGCTTCCTCCCCTTGTACCGCAAGCCGGCTGGCGCCGTGCTACGTGACTGCCTGCACTGCGGTCACGGCTGCCTCCGAGCCCTTCACCGTGGCGAATCGATGACAACCTGAAGCTACTGCCGCGGCTGTCCCTGCTACAGTTTGGGTGCGTTAGGCCAGTGGGCAGGTCTGGCCTGGTTCCCAGCTGGGTGAAATCTGGGGTCCTGGCACACTTCTGGCTCTCAGACGTCTGAGATGGGGATCAGGAGTCGACATGAAGGGTCTCAGGGTGACGATGCAACGCTTAGGGCAGAGACAAGCCGAGCCGCTCCTTCAAAGAACAGGGACAGCAGAGGAGACTGCAACGCAAAACTGGGAACATCTGGGAAAAAATGGCCTTAAAGAGAGGGGAGGGGAGCCGTGGAAGATCTCAGGCCTCTCCCAGGACTTCCAACAACTGCTCAGTGACCATCCTGCTGGAGCTGTGGGTAAGGCACAGGCAGTGTCCCACGGGAGGCAATGCCCCTCGCCTTCGGGGAAACCCCCCCTCCCGGTAGAGAGCATCAGCTGAAGGCTGGGGACCCTAGGGAGGCACAACAGGGATTTTGGTGGGATAAATCCAGCTAAAACCTCAGGGCAGAGGGACAGAGGAGCCCCAGGAGGGCTTGGCCACAAGGACCTGTGCTGCTGGCAGACAGAGGCCCTTGGGAAGACAGAAGAGGGGTAATGGCAACAAACACCTCCATGACTGAGTCCTGGCTGTGTGGTGGCCAGCAACAAGGGATGCCACGAGGCTGGAGCCAGAGGGGCCGCAGGGAGGCAGCTTCCCCGTGAGTTCAGGGGGGAGGCAGGACAGACCTCCTTCAGGCAGCCCTGGCAGGACAGACCGAGGGAAAACCCGCCCCGGGGGGGCTGGTCCCCGGTTCCCCCGGCAGAGCGGCGGGGAGCAGCCTGACTCAGAGCAGGATGTGCGTGACCCAGGGACGACCCTGCCACCCCAAACTGCTGAAAGTTCATCACCGTTTCACCACCCTCAACAGTTTCACTCGCCGACCAAGCGTGAAAATTTCTGACCACGTTTTGCGGAGCAAAGAAGCTTTTACCTTCATTGAGAAGGCCCCAGAATTCAAGTTCCCGGGGCCGGCAGGACGCCATGCAGGGGAGAGGAGCTCGAGGCCTCCGGGCAGGACTGCTGGTTGGCGGCAGCTAAGGTTTGCATGCTTGTTTGTTTGTTTGCACGACTTGAGGGCTCTTTTGGGGCTGGGAGGACCCCCTGGGTAGGAGCACCCTTGCCCCCATCCCTGGGAAGGGGTGGTGGGGCTCGGCTGCCGCGGGGAAACATCTGCCCCTGGGCGTGCTCCCTCCTCCCCTGCCCTCAGAAACCTGCCCTGCCTCCCAAAACTGCACCCCACCCATCGCTTTGGGAGCCAAAACCTGCTCCGACGCCTGCGGGGTCCTCAGCTGTGACTTCCACACCCCAAGGCTTAGGCACGCATAGTAAACCCTGTTAGCAAGGTTTTCCTCTAGCCTTTTTTGGGAGGGGTAAATCCTGTCATTGGAAACAGGTGATGCGTACGGATCCAAACCTGGGAAGGACATGTGGGCAAGAAACAACCAGCTCATCCCCTCGGTGTATGCGGCAGTGCCTTTATTTAACAGAATTTTGGCTTCCGTTCGCATTGAGCTCGATAAGAATCACAGAAATCCCCCAAACCTTTCTTACACATATAGTAAAAAACACATATATCTTTCACTGTTTTTTTCCCTAAGGAAAAGGTAAAAAGATTAAAAAAATCCTAATGAACGTATATTAAACTAGAACCCCATCTGCTCAGATATACCCTATTAGCTAAAAAAGCACCACCAAACCTTGCAGAAAGCTCGTGCTTATCGACATGCTTTAACAATTAATGCACAACACCACCACTTTGTTCCTGCAAGAAATAATTACCAGGAGGCAATAATTACCAGGTTAAATGGGATTCTTTAAAACAAAGCCTCCTGAGCACTACAACTTGCAATTGAAGACTGGGAGGTGCTGGCTGCGGTCGGGCAGGACAGGCGATGATGCCATGTCCCCGGGAGGGGACAAGCGAGGGAGAATGGCCAGACGGTGCCCTGCGGCCTCAGGCACCGCTACGGCAGCAACACCGGCACAATGAAAGCCCTATAGAAGTTGCGAGGCGCACACTGCTTTTGGGAACCACCGCCTCCACCAACCTGAAGTCTCAATCCAAATTTCATTAACGTTACGTTTAACACTTAATCACTCTCTGTTTTACTGGCCGCAGGCTAAATATATTTTCTCACCATTAGCAAAGATATCAGCGCATAACCGGTGGTCTGTTTAACCATGCTTTTGGTTTTTGCATTCTGGTTTGCTATGGCTTTGCACCGTATGGCGAATATCTCCAGGACAGACAACTCGGTGTCTCCAATGCCCTTGAATTTTTATTGCGAAGTGCAATTTGTCAATTGAGGGAACCGCACAAAATGCCAGTATCAAAACAGGAGCCATAGCGAATAAATTGTACCCAATTTCATCTTACACCACACAGCTAAAATATAGGAGAAAGACAGATCTAATTCTGTAATGACCACTTTATGAACACAAACGATCGGCTTTCCTTTGCAAGAAGAACCATGCGTGCAGCAAAACAGATTTATGTCTGCACGGGCACAGAGAGCCGCATTTGCCTGCTGCAATAAACCAGTGTAGGAGCTAAAGGCTGTTCTCCTCTACAGCAGAGGGGACCTGGCGTAGGTGCAGGCAGGGCTCCCGAGTCCGGCCGCCTCTGTAGGAGACCCCGGCTGGAAAGCAAATGAAGGCTGAACCCCCTCCTGCTGCTTCCTATGGATGGGATGGGTGGCTCATCCCACTTCATCCGCCTCTGTTGCTGCAGTAGCTGGGCTTATCACCTCCCTGCAAGGCTTGTTTTTTCAGGCTGTGGTCTGAGCCGCAGATGGGCTGGGTATTTACAGCTGTCACAAAGATAGCTTTTATCCTCTATCAGTTCTGCTTACAAGAAGTATGGCTCCATTTTGCTGCCCTGTGCCAAAGGTTTCTCTTCCTTTCAGCTAGCAAGACCAGGTTGGGTCCCGCACAGCAAGGATGGGGTGTGCGAGGAGCCCCCAGCCCTCCCCGCTCTGAGACAGTCTTTGGGGTATACGGACGGTTTTCAAAGAGTTGGGTGCTCCTCTGGAGGAGAGAGGGGGAACTAACTTACAAGAGGACTTGGCAAGGTGGGGACATAATGGAGGAGGCCAAGTGGGTGCTGAGGGTCAGGGAGTTTCTCACCCGCCGCCTGCCCAGCATGGCAAAGGACCAGTTTGAGCTGTGCTCCTGGCTGTCGCAGGCGGAGGAGCACTGCTCTCGGCCCCTGCTCCGGCAGCAGCCGCTGCCCTGCATCATCCTGCCCAGCGCTGTCCTGAACCGCTCCCCCGCAAAGACATAGAGGAAGGGGTTGAGGCAGCTGTGGAGGAAGGCGATGCTCTGGGTGACCTGCAGCCCGATGTCCAGCCGGTCAGCAGCCTGACAGCTGTACGCCACCCCGGCATAGGTGTTGATGGCTTTGACCAGCAAAACAATATTGTACGGGAACTGAGAGAGGAGGAAAGTGGTGATGATCATGGTGATGATCTTCAGTGACTTCTGCTTTTGGGATCTTTTGGCTTGCAGGAGCGTGTTGATGATAAGGGTGTAACAAATAACCATGACAAGGAGCGGGAGGAAGAATCCAATTGTGACTTTCAAGGCCAGGACAGTAACTCTGAAGACCATGCTGACATTTGGTGGGTACGTAATTCTGCATACTGTTATGTTACCTACCCGCATGCTTTGGCTGTACATGATTTCTGGGATGCACAGGCTCACGGACATCAGCCAGACAGCCAAGCACGTGAGTTTGCTGCGCAGGAGCCACCTTTGCTTAGAAGTTTTAGCTTTCGTCGCCTGGACAATAGTGATGTACCTGTCAAAGCTGATGCAGGTTAGAAACAAGCTGCAGCCGTAGAAGTTTATCTTATACGTACTGTTGACGACTTTGCACATGAAGTTCTTAAAGATCCAGCCGTCGGAGGCAGCCTTGGCCCAGAATGGGAGGGTGAAGAGGAGGAGCAGGTCCGCAATGGCCAGGTGCAGGAGGTACAGATCCATCCTGCTCCTCCTGAAGCGGTATTTGCAATAGACAAGCACGACCAAGGCATTTCCCACCGTGCCCACAGAGAAGATGAGCCAGAAGAACACCGGCAGGAAGGCTCGAGCGAACTGCCTGACCTGCCTCTTGTCGCACGTGAAGTCTGTGTCGTTCATCAGGTTTCCATACAGGGACAGCACCACGCTGTCATTCCTGTAGTAATCCAGGCTGGTCTTACCAGGGTGGGCGACCTGCAATGGGACATCAGGTAAATTTGTGTTGAGAAGTGGCTCAATAAAGCATAAATTTGCCCCTCTCCACCAGATGCAGCTGAAGATCCCAAATATATTCCATTTTAGATGGGAAAGCACAAAGGCTGCCAGTGAAACACAGAGCGTTTCATCTGCCTGAAGTGTGTGGCACAGCAAAGATTTATAAAAATGACCCATTGAGTAACAAACTCTTTACAAAAGAGCAGTTCACCACCTCCAGCCAACTTCAGTTATTAAAATGGCAGGGAGAGAGAGCATTATCTCTGTCAGATCATTCAAAGCACTGTTGGCTTGGCAGCTTCAAATACTTAACAAATGCAAAATCCCCAACTTGGAAAGAGGTGGGGAAGAAGGCTTTGTGTTACTGCTACCGTGGGATGGCACCATTGGCTCGAGAGAGGCAGAAAATCGATGGAGGCAAAGAGGCAGGGGAAAGAAAAATGGAGATTACACAGCACCGTAGCTGTATACTCACTGTGCTTGCAACTGCCATCTTCAGCCAGATCTTTTCTCAGTCTTGAAGGAGGCTCCGTAACCTGGAGAGGAAAGATGGGGGCAAAACAACTGATTTGAAACAGCTTTGAAGTAGAATTGTGACTCTCTTCTTTTTTCTTCTTTTAATAAAAACCTCAACCCTTTGAAACAAGTCTGGCCGGAAGATGAACAAACCACACAGAAATTAATATCACTGGTTTGAATTATTTAGCTGTTTCCATGTTACAAATTTACATTTAGCCTACATTAGGTCCTCAGCTTCTCTATGGCACTGTGCTGATTAAGTCCTTTGCCGAACTAGAATCACTGCGATCTCATTTTTAATAAGATGTAGAGTCCCCAGTGCACACATTGAAAAAGAAAGTAATCTGAAAGCACCATATCTTCCAAAAGATTCGTGAGAGTAAATGAAATGTGGCCCTTGTCTAGCACCTAACAAGGAAAAGTACCTGCCTTTAGTAGTAGTTTGCAGTGTTAAAATATTTGCATCCTCTGCAGCGACTGATAATCTCTGCCTGCAACATCTCTTTCTTATCTGTGAGTTCAAGTGCGATGCTCATTGCTGTTGGCCTGCAGAGCAGATCATTGTGCCCCGGTAAACAGGAAAATATTGTTTTTTCCTGCTGCAGATTGCTTTTCAAGTCAGTCTACCATCACAAAAGGTAGCTGAGCCTGGCGGGCTCAACGCAAGTCATGCACTCCTAAGTATTCAACATGTTCTGCACGAGCCCGCCTGTGCTAGCGCCTGGGGATGAAGCCTGGGGACAAGGCGAGCTGGGTCCTGTTGGCACTACCTTCAGCTAGCACAGACCTTTCCTCTGGACATCAGTGCCTTCAAAAGCAGGTCACACAACCAAGAGGTCGCCTCACAGAGCCAAACCTCTCACCGCAGCAGCAGCTGGATGACGCCGAACCTTCTCAACGGTGAAACGGCCCACATTCACGCTCCGGCTCCCCTCTGGTTGCTCATTGAGCGCTGACTAAAAGCACCTTCTCTGGTATTATTTGGGGCACGAATTGATGCAGCATGCCGTTCGCCTCCCCAGCCTGCCTTAGGGTTAGCTGAGTTAGCAAGTTTGTCAGCAAAGACAGTTTACCGTAAGCAGCTGCTTTTAGGGATGGCGAGTGTGTCTGCAGCCGCGTCTCTGTGTTTGTGGCACCCTCTGGACCAAACGGCTTTTGATCCCTTTGCCCGCTCTCGGTGCCAAAGCGAACACTTGCAACAAATATTTGCAGGGTTTCGGAATCTGGTAAAAAAAAAATGAATGCAGTTGTTTTCATCTATTTAGAAATGATTGTGCTCAGAAAGCACAGATTAGGGGTCAGTCCTTCCATTTTTTATCTTCATGAAGCAACTTTAATAAATACGAATTATTTAGGAGCAAGGTTGGCAGCATGAGATCTTTGCAATAAAAGAACATGAGTCTAGGCACAGAGTGTTTGCTTAAAAATAGATTGAAGAAATAAACCCAGTCATAAATATGTGCTCTTAGTTTTTAAATTTTCTATCAGGATACAGAACTACACGCAGAATTATGCTACTCCCTGGAGTTTCAAGTACAGGTATAAATATAGTACCTGGCTTTTAATGACGCCACCTGTACCCCGTGCATAGTAGTTGAATTTCTGATGCACAAAACTCAAAATATATTGTTATTTGACTTCTTTTCAAAGCAGACAACCAAGGAAAGTAAATGGCCAAGCATACTAATGCTACAGCATGGCACAGCATTTACGCCTGTAAAAATATGCAAGCAGACGGAAAGAAAACACCTGTACAATACTATAAATCAGATATGCCACATGTAAATACTAAGATGTAGAAATTAAGACCAGTCATAGCCACGCACATACAAATGATGTTGGACAAGTCTGCTGAAACAAGTGGAAAATGCTCCTCTCCCAGCCGTGGGTCAAAACAGCAAAATCTCTGGCGGCAACAGTCCCACACGGGGTTTTCTCTGTCCCTCTCCCTGTCCCCATCCCCATCCCCATCCCTGTCTGGTAGCAGCAATGCAGGCACAGCTGGGGGCCGGAGGGGCGACCGACCCCGCCGGGCGCAGGCAGCGAGGGTGCACCCACCCCGGCCCCCTCGTCACAGCCAGGCTCGCACACATTAGGGTAAATACGGGGATATCCGAAAGCTGAGCTGGATTCCTGCCATCCAAGGAGCGAACCATCACGACCTCACCTGCAGCACAGAGGAGGCAGCGTGCTAACCACAGCGGCTGCCTCGTGGTGGGGTTTTGCTTTGTCGTTACTGCTGCGCTTGTTATGCGTTATATTAATAATAACGATAATGTAGGGTTAGATACAATGAGCTTTCAGATGTTCTAGTCAGCACCTGATTTTTTTCTGCGGTGAACCTCACAGCACACTAAAAGTTGACAAGCAACAGAACGTCCCTTGAGATGAGGAGAGGCTGCTTATTAATCAAAATTAATTTGATCCCTTTTTGCTTATTTTGGGGAGAAAAATGGAGTTTCAGGAATCGCCGCGCTCAACGTGACTCATCCTTCCCAGGTACGCGGCAATGTCAGAGCTGCCGTGCTCCACCTGCTGCGACTCCTCGCTTCAGAAACTCCTCCGTGAGTTAAAATCTCAAACCAGCAGAGCCTCGTTCCTGTCACGACAGCGCAAAATTTGGCTATCGAGGCTGAGATCTGCCATGTACAACCCAGAGGTGAGTGTGGCCAGCAGCAGGCAGTCAGCAACCTACTGATTTCTCCCTGGTACCCATTTCCCAAATGTTGTTGCAGTGTCTGCTGAAGGGTGCAGAGCTGCACATCCCCACGGGGCTTTTTTATGTTATTTTCTTTTAGCTGTCAGACCTACCTTAAACTGCAATCAAAAAGATCATTGTAACTGGGTGAGTTCAATGGCAAATGAGCTTTTTTTTTAAAAAAAAAAAGGGGGGGCAATTTGTAATTTGGTTTCCTTTCCATTGAGGCTGCCTGTGGGAAAGACAGACATGAATAGCAGAGGAGGGGACTCACCGGGACAGTCGCTGCAGGGGGGGTCAGCCCGGCTGTCGCACCCACCAGTTGCACCACCACACACAGTGTTTGCTCTTTGCACCCGCGATTAAGCTTTGGGCTTTTTGTAGGCTGAGGTGGGTGTGTGCTCCCCAGACCCCAGCCTAATTAGACCTGTCACAAGCTGTTTGTGGTTTGCATGGTTTAGGTGGCTCAAACACAGATGGCAACCTTCTCTTTTTTTCCTTTTTCTTTGTTTTTTTCCTGGTAAGCTCTTTTGATAGCAAAGGGAAGGCCTCTCATACCATCATTTTTCTGTTCACATGCATCACCTAGCACAGGGCAAATCAGAGGCTGCTCCCAGTGTGGCCGTGTCCTGCTGGAAAACACTTTCACTGGGGAAAAAAAAAATCCCTGAAGAAGAACTGGGTACCTCTGGGGAGCCACCAGTGTCCCCTGGCGAGGCTGGGACAGGAGTGAGGAGCCAGGTCTAGTCCTGCCCATCCCAAGCTGGCCCACAGGCACAGCTCCCCAGGGCTGCCCACCAAGGCCGCAAGCAAGCAGGGGCCAGGGTCTCAGGGTCTGCGTGATGCCCCACAACACCAGGTGCTTTGCAAGCAACAGCAAAATGGAGCAAAATGAAAGTATGCCGCCTTCAAGAGGAAAGTTCAGGCTATTCCTGCCACAGAAACTGGGGAGACCCAGGGCAAGACTGCAGGCACTCGCATAAAGTCCCTGCTGGTGGCCTGTCTTATGTGACAACCATGCAGAAAAGGGTGGCAGGAAAGATTTTGAAGGGGAAGGCAGTGAGAAGTGGTTAATAAATATATGAACTCACATATTTTATGTCTTCTTCCTGGCAAGCTGGCATGCAAATTACTGTGATTTAAATTCCCCTCTCTGCAGGAAGTCCGAGCACCGTGGCGTTTTGCTTAAACGCTGGATGGTGTTCAGCTGTGACCGACGCTCATTCAACTCACACTTCAAGAAAATTTCCAAATTGCAGTTCAGGCTCAGTTCCAATGATGGAGAAAACAGTGATTCGGGCTAGGTCTTCAGTTGAGCTCAGCTGTCACTTGGCTCCACACTCCAGCGTCAGCAGTGTGGCATCCCCTTCCAAGAGGAAGGAGCCCAGGGTGCTCCACACTCAACTCCAAAATCCCCACTAAGGTGTCTGCATATCTTAATTAGTTATCCTCCTGAAACTCTTCCTGAGACAGGCGTAGGTTTGCATGCAATGATACCTCTGTACGGCATGTGGCCTTTCTCACCTCCTGGAGCCCCGGGTAGGAAAACAGAGGTGGAGGAGCAGCGCTCTCAGCTAAACCCCAGGGCACCTGCTAAGGAAAGCATAGGTGTGAAAGCACAGGCGTAGCCTCTGGGCTCAGGCAGGAGTTACTCTGGGCTGGCAAATGGCTGCCTGCCAGCTGAGCCATGGTAGTTACCCCTAATTCAAACTAGTTTGGCCCTCGGTGTAACGCAAAGTGGTTCAGCACTGGGAGAACTACATTAACTGCAGTAGGGTAAAGGCATGCCCATGGGCAAAGCCTCTGATGCAAAGGGTCTTCACATCCTTTGGTCTCTCCATGAATCTGAGCCCTCATGGTCCAGATTTAAGTGACTTCAATTAGACTTAGCTTAACTCTCCCTAGAAGCAAAGTAATAAGTACAACTTAACCTACCTACTTCACACAGCCAGTTCCACTGTCCTAAGAGTCCCTGGGCAGATAAAGCTCCAGACCAGAACATGGGCAGCTGCTCATCCTGTTTGTTGTTTTTCTGCCACGTGCCATTTATTGGGCGTCGCTGAGAAAGACATTTTTTGCCCCCCATGGTGGGAACAGAAGCAGAACAGTGTGAACATTACAAATCCTCTTGCCAAATTTCTGCCAAACCGGTTCCCTATTTACATCCTCGCTCAGTGCTGTCCACAGTTCATTCATTTTGAACGAAAACAGAGATGGTGCAGTCAGTTGTTGCGATACCAGCATGCATCGTGAGATAGCTTGTGATTTCCCTCCAACTTGTATCATTACAAAACTAAGCATCTCTCTTTTCCTTACAAATATATGGCTTTCATCTCCCCACCAGCATTTCTTATATGTCTTCTTTTTAACTTCAGGTTGTTTAATTTTAAGCACAACTTGGGGAGGATTTTTTAAGCTCCTTATTTAGTGCACGTACTAATGGCAGAGATGTACTCAGCTTGATGTGCTGATCAGGTGCTGGAAAGATTTTGCAGAAATAGAACAAAACTTGGGGTTACACCCTCTGCTGAGGCTGACCAAGAAGCTTCCTTTTTGCAGAGTGAAAACTGCACTGTGCTTGCACTAAATCCGTCTTTTAATATACTTGTTTTCCCCTCCCCAGGTAAAAGGAGGGCATTAACCTGCTTTCTCTCTAAGCAGGCTGTTTTACAGGTTCAACAGCCCCTCAGCTGGTCTGTTTAGGAGAGGCTGTGGCCATGACTTCCCATCCTCTATGAGCACAATACTTGCACTTGGTGAGATCAATGCCTCTCGTACGCAAGAAAATCATGTTATCTAGGAACTTTCCATAGATCAAAACACTTGAGGCAAGTCCTAGGAACATAAGACTGGACATTACATGTCACCTCAGCTGTTCCTTGTTTCCCCAAAGTGAGGCAAGCCAAAGCACCTGGGCTGTTCCTGACAAGGGTTGCTCTCCATTGACTAGTCTCTTATACCTTCAAGCAAAGAAAAGATGACCTTGCGTAATATCACTCCCATCCTAGACACTCGCAAACACTTTGCAAATCAAAAGCATGGCTCTGTAGATCTTTTCAGCATTTCTTATTCCACCAATAACACAATTTCAGCCAGGTTACTTACTTATGTAGACTATGCAGAGGGTTTCCTGGGGCTTTCCATACCAAGGAAACAAAAGGGCGTTCTTATTCCCATTTCCAGCAGGCATACAGAGTCATTACAATGATCAAAAGTGTTTGTGAGTTCAGTTGTAAATTTTGAGATGTGTAACACCTGACTGGTTTGGTTTTTTTTTTTTTTTTTTTTTTGAGGGTACATCGTATTCTCGTAACTTCCCCCAACTGACCAAGTTGCAGGTGGAAGTGCTGGCAGCACTCCTGTGAATCCGATGCCAGATATAACACGCTGGGTCTCCTGAAAGCAAGGTACTTGCAACTAGAAGCCACCTGCAATGACAGAGGTCCGACTCCCTCTCTGCTGTCACACAAGGTCGCCCCAGCAGACACAAGGTTAGATGCTCCTGCAGGGAGCTGGGCTGCCTTGGTCACAAACTCCCATCTCTCTCTCCCCCTCTCACTTGGTATTTCGAGAAAGACATATTTAAGCTTTTTAATGATGCCGAAATCTGTGAATTACTAAACTCTTAGTTTAGATGGATTGCGTGTTCTTTTTGGACTAGAATGTGGTTTTCTAGATGTGATGCATTCTCATTTTTCTCAAATTCTCAAAGAAGTGTTTAGCCATGAGTTTTTCAAAATTAATCTTGCACAGTTGTTTCAGGCCTTCATTCACTCAAAAGAATGTAGTTAGGCTTCACCGTTTTAAACTGCATCGCACCATCCTACTTGAACATATGTTTTAATAACTTTATTTATTGAAATGTTTTACAGGGCCAAACCTAATTTGTAGTAAGGAGGATTAATGGGTTTCATTCAGAGAATGAGGTCAGCACGCACAATATTATCAGTGCTTTTGCAAAAGAGATTGGTGACATGGTAATGGTAAATCACACTTGTGACAGCAGAAACTGTGATTTCACAGGGGTAGGCAGCAGCATCCAGCAGCTCAGCTGAGTCACTTTAGAGGATCACAGACATGTGGTTTGTCAGATGTTCTCTAATTCAACTGTATCTGCTAAAAATCTGTTCTTACTTTGAAATCCTTAGTGATAATATTAAAAGAAAACTTGTGTATGATCTCTCTACCTCATGTGTTAAACTGAAGTCAGGAGGAGTGAGAAGAAAGTGTATCACAAATACACTAATATGGATTCTTATCTCAGAATTTTGTTTTTATATCTCCCTCTTAGATGTTTTGACATTTCAGTAAGTTTCTAAGTTTTGACATTTCACCTGCCTAGTGGATGAAGGGAAGGCAGTGGATTTAGTAAAGCTGTTGATATCATCCCTCACAGCATTTTTCTGGACAAGCTGCCCAGCTGTGAGATGAGCAGATAGGCAGCGTGCTGGGTGAAGAACCGGCTGAAGGGCTGGGCTCAGAGGGTTGCAGTGAACGGGGCTACCTCTGGCTGGAGACGAGCCACCAGCAGGATTCCTCAGGGCTCAGTCCTAGGGCCCGCTCTGTTCGATATTTTTATCAGCGATCTGGATGCCGGAGTTGAATGCACCATTAGCAAGTTTGCTGATGATACCAAACTGGGAGGTGCTGATGACTCTCTTGAGGGACAAGATGCCTTGCAAAGGGATCTAGATAGAGTGGAGCATTGGGCAATCATTAATAGCATGAAATTTAACAAGTCAAAATGCTGGATTCTGCACCTAGGGTGGAGTAACATCGGGCACAAGTATAAATTGGGAGAGGAGTGGCTGGAGAGCAGCCCTGCAGAAAGGGACCTGGGGGTGCTGGTCAGCAGCAGGCTCAATAGGAGCCAGCAGTGTGCCCTGGCAGCCAGGAGGTCAAACTGCATCCTGGGGTGCATCAAACACAGCCGGTGAAAAGAGGTGATTATCCCGCTGTATTCAGCATTGGTGCGGCCTCACCTCGAGTACCGCGTGCGGTTCTGGGCCCCACAATTGAGAAAGGATGTTAAGGTACTTGAATGCATCCAGAGGGCAACAAAGCTGGTGAAAGGGCTGGAAGGAATGTCCTATGAGGAGCAGCTGAGGAGTTTGGGCTTGTCTAGTTTGGAGAGAAGGAGGCTGAGGGGCAATCTCATTGCTCTCTACAGCTTCCCAAGGAGGGGAAGTGGAGAGGGAGGTGCTGATCTCTTCTCACTGGGATCCAGTGATGGAACGTGTGGGAATGGTTCAGAGCTGCGCCAGGGGAGGTTTAGACCAGGCACCAGGAAGCATTTCTGTACCGAGAGGGTGGTCAAACATTGGAATGAGCTACCTGGAAAGGTGGTCAATGCCCCAAGCCTGTCACTGTTCAAGAGGCATTTGAACAATGCCCTTAATAACATGCTTTAACTTTTGGTCAGCCCTGAATTGGTCAGGCACTTGGACCAGATGATTGTTGTAGGTCCCTTCCAGTTAAACTATTCCCTTCCCCTTCCCTTCCCTCCCAATGAGTCAAATAACGATGAGGCTGTTATTTGCCTGAAAGGCCAGGGGATTTCCAGCTCCAAAACCACTTTCTAGGACACATATCACAAACGTTACAAGTGCTAACAGCATTTTACTGTTTTTTATTGGTTTATTGCTGTTCCTGCCCTTGCTGGCCACGCACTGGGCACAGCTGAAACCACCTGGGAATGGCGATGGGATGAAATTACTGATGAGGTTATTCACACGCAAAGGAACTTCTTGTCTTTTCAATTACTAAAAGAAACGATGACAAACAATCCCCTTGCACATGCCCAGTAATTCATCATTCTGCAAAACTGGTGCAATGAGTGCAGAAAGCTGCCAGACTATGGCTCCTCAGTTAAAGAATCTCAACCTTTTGATGCCAGCTCCGTGTGAAGAGACAGGCCCTCGCACGCATCCAGACGGGGCTCTGATGGCTCAGCAGGCAGAGTGAGGCTGGAGATGAATTCCCTTGCCAGGAGAGTCCCTTGTCCAGAGGGCTGCTAGGAAAAAGACAGTCTGTCAGGAGCAAGGGCTTCAAACTGTATCCAATTTATCAGCTGAAACCTGTGTGTTGAGTCACGCTTGAAAACGAACCGGTAGCCAGTGCATTTGAAGACCATGCATTCCTCTTTGCAAAGGGCCCTGGAAGGCAAAGGGATGCTGAAATAGCACATCCTGAAATAATTAGCTCTAGCTGTACTAATTGCATTCCCATATAGTGCTGTATCTAGCAACAGTCCAGACTGGAAGTATCAAATTCCTTGATAATTGCACTGACTGCAACATCAAAAAAGACAGGTCATTCCTTTTAGCCAATGCAGATGGATATTTTTTTTGGAAGTGCAGGTGTGACACGGCTGTCTTCTTGCTTTAACAATCCCTTTTCTTTTTCTTTTCTTTTCTATCTTTCCTTTCCTTTTCCCTATTCCTTTGCCCTCTTTCCTTCTCCCTTTTGACTTTTCCCTGTTTTTCTTTTGACTTTTCCCTGTTTCTTTTCCCTTGTCTTACTACATCCAGATCTTGGGTTTATCTCTCGCCCCAAGTGTCTTGTGGTCAGACCAGACAGAAGATATCTAAAACCTCTCCTTCCCCCTCTCACCTCCCCGCACCCATCATCACACAGCTCTGTCTTTCACGCCTCCTGCATCGCCAGGTGCTTTGTGAACGCTCATTTAGCCGTTACTAACGACATACTAAGAACAGCATTTTTCACCACTTTTCCCTGCAATTATAAAGGTGTTTCCATACTCTTCGAGGAAAGAAAGACTTTTGAAGAGACTTACAAAAGAAAGTTGCAACAAAATCCTGTAAACTCGGCTAATAAATGTGCACTAAGCGCGCTTGCACAGGGGTTCCCATGTACAGATACTCAAAAGTGAATGGTAACAGACAACAGCATGCCCAAAGCCAATAGGTTCTGGAAACTGTAAAAACAAACATGTAAATAGTCTTAAGATTGCATTTAAGGAATCAAGAGTTGTAACACAGGGTCCTTCTCATGCTCCCAGCCGAGAGGCACTTATTGCTGGCAATAAAAAGGGGGTTTAGCTAGTGCGTACTTCTGCTGCCTTTTTTTTCCCAGTACCCGCGCACAAACTACAAGAAAAGAAAAATGCAAGGAAATCCATTTCGGTAACATCCTCATGGCTAAAATAATCTTGCCATGTTGGACCCAAACTAGGGTCTTTACAGGAATCCCTTTGCACCACAGAAAGGAGCAAACTTCCTGATTACAGCAGACCCATAATATATAAATGCCGAAACCCCAGTCACGGCATTTTACTACTGACAAGCCGTACAATGCTTTGCACATACAAAGCACTTTTTATGCAGGCATCTCAAAGCATTTTTATAAATCCAGGGAGCTTCCCAATGCCACCCCTGCACAGAGCTGGAACAGAGTCGTTCCTGGTTTACAGGGAGAAAGCTGAAGCACAGCAATTTGTTCCAGCTGCCACAGTTGACAACTGACGGATCGAAGCGTCTGAGTAAAGATTCTCCACTCTGTTTTGGGTTTGTTTTGTGCTGACAGCATGAGAAACTCCCTGGGTATTACCTTATGTAGCCTTGGGTGAGTATTTAATCTGTCAGCATGGTAATTCCTTGATTATAAAATTGAAAAAGATTAAAAGTACAATCATGTCAATGGAGTAATGTATTCATTATCACAGTGTATTTTGAAGACAAAACCATTGTAATAACTGTGTAAGAACACAGCTATATCTACTGTATTGCATATGGAACTAACAAGTGTTGGTAATAGATACATTATAAATAGATAGGCTGGATTATATACTATTTCATTCCTACCAACTTTACAAAAAAATTGGAGAACTCATTTTTTATGGCTGCTGTGAAAAGGTATTGAAGAAATTTGGGTTAATAGATTAACACCTATAAATAAAGCCCATTAAAATTGATTTGTAAAGCCTTGATATGACTAAGACTCTGATCCTTTCATGATTTTTAAACTGCTTCACACAGCATAAACTATTTATACTTGAGTCCACATACATGCTGCTGTTGCTGGGAAAATGATGTATTTATTTCATTGTTGTATCATCCATCTGTTTTTAAAGATAATTATCACTGTGACTTCTGTTTGCTGTTTTGGTTTTGGTTGTTTGCTTTATGGAGCACAAGCAAAACTAAACTCAGGAGCGTCCACGTGTTGGTTTTATTAAGCACTAACCATAACGTATGCCTCTGTCCAACACTAGAACGTTATAAACAAAGATCCTCAACAATTTCAGGTTCTGTCATACAAGAGTTATTCCTCCATATTTAAAAGCTATTAATCTTGTCTGAGTCAAGAATTCACAGTGGCTTCCCTAAGAAGAGACACCAACAGGTCACTGGTGAGGCCACACCTGGAGAGCCGTGTCCAGTGCTGGGCTCTCCAGTGCGAAAAAGGAGACGGAGCTACTGGAGAGAGTCCAGCAAGGGGCCACGAAGACGATGAAGGGACCAGAGCAGGGCGAGACCAGCTGAACCCTGGAGGTCCCTGCTACCCTCAGCCATGCTGCGACTCTGTGATCTCCATGGTCACGCCGTGACACCACAGCGGCGTCGGAGTGTTAGGCTGCAGAATCGGGGGTACTGGGTTTCAGCAGGGTTACGGCAGTAAATACGAACCAGAAGAGATCGAATTCGTAATACGTCACGCAGTAACACCGAATGCAAAAATCTCAGTGCGGAACAGGGCTCTCAAACCAAACCGGTTTACCAATTAGACAGCTGATCAATGCATACCCACTTACCTTTTTATTACCATTTTAAGAGGTTCTCGGGCATTTTGCTCCCCTCCATCCAACTGCCAGCACTTCTGTCCCCAGGAGACTCCCTCACTCACATATTCATATTTAAATAGCGAGAAAAGCAAAGAATCCCAAAAGCTGAAACAACTCTTTTTATTTCCCGATGGCTTCAAGAGAAACAAACAAACAAACAAAAAAACAGATGTTGCAAAAAACACCCTCACACAGCTTCCCACCTCTTGCTCCCGCCTCCGCCCGTCCCCGTTTCCATCGGGGTGAAGGAAGAGCGGAGCGAAGCCGGCCCAGCCCGGCGCGGCCGCAAGCCGAGGCCTCGTAGCCCTGCCCTCGGCGCCCGGCGGCAGGCGCTGGGGCTGCAGGCCGGCCCCGGGTGCGGGGCGGGAAGGACGGCGGCCCGCAGCCCCACCGCGGAACCCGAGCCCCGCTCCGCCCTGACGGGACCCCGGGCGGACGTCGGAGTGGCGGGGAGGGGGACAACAGGCCCGCGCCGGGGGCGGGCCGTGCGAGTCACGTGAGCGAGCCGCCGCCAATAGGAGTGCAGCGAGGGCGCTCGCGAGGCTTGGTTCGCCATGGCAACCGCCGGCCCCCGTCGTCCGCCGCCGAGCCCAGCCGCCCTCCGAGCGCCGGCGGAGGGGCCGCCATGGTGAGTAGCGGGGCCGCCTCCGGCCCTCCGTCCTTCGGGGCGGAGGATGGCGTCGCCGTCTGGCCGGCCTTGCTGCCCGCCGCGGGGCAGAGCCCCGCGGAGCAGCGCCGTAACCGTGAGGAGGCTGTCCGCCTCGGCCGGCCGGCCGGCCCGGGGGCTGGGCGGGGGGGGCGGCCCGGGCGAGTCCTGCCGGGGAGAGGCGGCCCGTCGCCGTGAGGGGGCCGCTCAAGGGGGCTGCTCCTGCCGCCCGCCCTCCTGGGCATCCCTGCCACCCCTGCGGGACCCTGCGGAGGCCGGCGGGGCTTGGGCTTTCTGCAGGACCCAGTGCCCCGGTTGCTTCACTATGCTTGGAGATCACGAGTGGCTTTGGCCTGCGCTTACATATTTGTTGATCAGTTTAATGTCTGCTGTCTGGATTGTGAGGTTTCAGCACTGCTGTTAGCATATGTCTTCCTTTCTATCTATAATTAATAGAAACTTTTCACCTAAAGCAAACCCAGCAACAGCAAAGAGAACGTTAACTGAGCTTTTTGTGTGATCTCTCATTTGCAAGATGTTGGACTTTGTGGGAGACATCGGACTTGCAACAACGCTGTGAGAGCCTGTTTTATTTGCTGCTGTTGCTGTTTCCTAGGCTGCCTTTAATTTCCAGGCAGCCGAGATCTGTGCTCACATTTCCAGTATTGTTCATGCAGGTATCGCAGTATTGCATTTTCACTGGAGTTACTCTGCACAGTTGGATTAGTAAGGAGGAGGTGATCCGCTTAAGTGGGTTTTCTGAGTCGCTACGTTGCTGGCTCCAACATCAGCAATACTAACTCAGTACATTGGAGTAAATGAAATGGGCTTCACCTTTGGTTGCATCAGCTCTCCAGGGACTGCGATTATAAACTCCCATTTGGGCCCTGTTGTGCCTCCTGGTGACTTGTGCTACCTGCACGAGCAAGATTTACTCTAATGTATTGGCCATGCCAGTACTCCTTCTTTTGAAATAGAGGCATACATAGAAGGGCTAGTTAGCCAGATCTAAAAACGCTTCCTTCTTAGCTTGCTCTGGGAATATTTGTTTCTGGGCAATAGGCTGTTGAGAAACAAATTCAGATTCTCACGTAAGATTACATGGGAAGTCTCAAGATTTTACGTGTAAACTAACAAAGAAACATAACATACCTTCCTGTGTGTTTTTGTTAGTACATCTATAAAAGATACATCATTCAGCTACATTATACCTGTGTACATGTACTACAAATCTGTCCAAGAGCTTGCTCTCCCCTACAGTCCTTCTGGTTCTGATCCTCTGATTGTCTGTCTCTGATTTTGTATGACTTCTCTGAGGGTACTGGCCACTTGAGGACTTACTTCCAAGCCCTGGTGCTTTTAAAGGGGGAGCACTTACGTGAGGTTTATAGGGATTACACATATGAAAATACGGTTGTTTTTCAACATACTAGTTATTATGTTAATCCTATGAAAGGAAGCACAAAAACTAGTCAGAAAGCAAGTCTTCACAATACTTATACTCCTTTTTACTTGTTTCAGTGTATACTTATCTTTGTGCTTATATCCTTATCTGCAGGCAGAGCTAGGCCTTAATGAGCACCACCAGAACGAAGTGATCAACTACATGCGCTTTGCTCGTTTCAAGCGTGGCCTGTGTCTCAAAACAGTGGATTCTTGTTTTCAGGACCTTAAGGACAGCAGGTACCGGGGGGGGGGGGGGGGGGCGCATTTCTGAGCAAGAATAAAGCACAACATGCTGGCAACAATTGCAGATTTAAATGCTTTATGGGGTGACTTTTCTCTGTTTACATTTCTATGTTCTTAGTGAGGGAGAAAGACCCAATAATTTTCCAAATGTTACAAGTCAAGTCCTTTTAAAACAAAGTTTTTGAAGTTGTTCAAATTCTTAGGAATTTAACATAGATATTGACAGCATGTCATTGCTTTATATCTAGCTTCTGATGTCTAAATTTGACACAAGACTGAGGCAGAAGTAGTATTTGTGATTTTAATGTTTCCAAGAGAAAATTTAAATACCATAAGCAATTAGTAGTGCCATGGTCATCTAATAACTACTGACAGTGGGTGTTTTCAGAAGGACACTGCATTATATGAGTAATACCTGTGTAGTGAGCTCTTATAACAATGCAAAATTATTACCTTTATCATATATGGCTCATCTTGACTGCTTTGTTTAGACTCGTTGAGGAGACCTTCACAGTTGATGAGGTGATAGACATGCTGGATGGACTGCGGACTGTGGTACACAGTGAAGTGGAATCGGAGCTCATAAATACAACTTACACCAATGTTTTACTTCTGCGGCAGCTCTTTTCGCAGGCTGAGAAATGGTACCTTAAGTTACAGACAGACGTCTCTGAATTGGAGAATCGGTAACATATATTGGACTATACAGAATGCCTTTCAATAATAAGAAAACTTCAAAGTATTGACTATTTGCATTCTTTTCCTAACCATAGAAAGCTGTTCTTTTACTATTGTATCGATGATAGGTTAGTTTCATGTCTTCCATCCAAAGTAGCAAGATACACAATAATTTCAAATTTGTCAGGAAGATGTTGTTATTGGTAATATTCTTACTTGAATTAATGAGGTGAGAGCGGGTGATAGACTTTTATTAAAAAGCCTTTGTTGTCTGAGCAGATTATGTTTTAATCAAGGATGCTAAATCTTACAGTTCTAATGCATATACCATACCATTGCATGACATGATCTGTTACATTTATTGTATTTGCATAGGACTTCATTCTGTACTTCTAATGAGAATCTTACATGCAATAAAGTGCACAGCACCAGCCTGGTGAAATGTGTTTCATAGCATAGCTATTTTAGTAAATAAATGCCTCCCTTTATTTTTCTTTTCAAGAGAATTGTTGGAACAGGTTGCTGAGTTTGAAAAGTCAGAATTTACATCTTCGAACAAAAAGGTAGAGTTTTATTTTAATCAAATCATAATCAGATGTCATGTGGAGTCATGACAGACGTTTAAAATACTTAGTACTGACTCTTTGTGCTTAAGAGAGAAAAACAAAACAAAATGAAAAGGCCCACCCTTTTTCAAAGCAATCTTTGAAAGTCTCCAAAAAGTAGCGTTTTGCTGTTCAGCACCAAGGCTCACACTGAATTGCCTTGGCTGTTTCCAGATTGCAGATTCTGCACAGCCGGGGCATGCCGCATAATCCTCATCCCAAAGTCAGCCAGACCAGGGATGTGTTGGAGCGTCTGCTCCCAGGTTCCCTTCCCCCTGGAAACTGGGGTAAGACTGGGACATTTGCTTGTCCCAAGGCTTTATCCCAACATGGAGTCAAGAGCTGAGAAGATTCCACAATACAGATACGACTCTAGCTTATCTAGTATGATTGTGGTTGCACCTTACTTGGTTTGTATTGTAAATATATGTTTAGTTATAATATATTTGAATACTTAAAATAAGAAAATTATTTTGAGCTGTGGAAATATTTTTTACTCTTACAATCACTCAAATATTTTTCTCTGTTTTCCTTACCCTTTTGTCTTTTGGTTGCTGCAGCATCGGTAGTCTTTTGTAAATTCATGTTTGCAATTCTTTTATGTCTCTATGCAGTATTTTTGTTTAACTTTAGCTGAAAGTGAAGTATATAACTTAGGAGCCAAGGTACCAGTAAAAAATGAACTTGAAATAAAAAGTCATTCGTTTGCTTTACAAAAGAGAGCTGAATGGACTGTCAGTAGTTATTTTACAGACTAAAGGAATACTTTTCTTCTTCCTAGAAATCTGTATAATTTAATTTTTTAACCTTTATTATTTCTTTAGCCCAGTGCAGATCTCATTAAACCAAAACTGGCTCCATTAAATGAAGGTGGGTCAGAGCTGCTAAACAAGGTAAGAACTTGTCCGTTTGTGCAGTTGTAGTTAATGACCATTCTGCTTATTCAACTGAACTGGATACCTGTACAGTAATATTTGTATAATGTCCCTATCGCTATATAGATGTCAAGGTAATATACCCCCAGGATGTAAAGTAAGATGCTAATAAATTAATAAATATTTGTCGTGGTTTAACCCCAGCCAGCAACTAAGCACCACGCAGCCGCTCGCTCATTCCCCCCACCCCAGTGGGATGGGGGAGAGAATTGGAAGGGTGAAAGTCAGAAAACTCATGGGTTGAGATAAGAGCAGTTTAATAATTGAAGTAAAATGAAATAGAATAGTAGTAATAATAATAATAATAATATAATACAATAATAATATACAAAGCAAGTGATACACTATACAATTGGCTCACCACCCGCTGACCAATGCCCAGCACATCCCCGAGCAGCGATCGCTGCACCCCGGCCAACTCCCCCAGTTTATATACTGAGCATGACATCATATGGTATGGCATAGCCCTCTGGCTGGTCTGGGTCAGCTGTCCTGGCTGTGCCCCCTCCCAGCTTCTTGTGCACCTGGCAGAGCATGGGAAGCTGAAAAGTCCTTGACTAGTGTAAACACTACTTAGCAACAACTAAAACATCAGCGTGTTATCAACATTATTCTCATACTAAATCCAAAACACAGTGCTATACCAGCTACTAGGAAGAAAAATCAATGCTATCGCAGCTGAAACCAGGACAATATTGTAAAGCATCTTAAATTTATTGTGTGGTTATGGTCTCTAACGTGTATTGCAATATTGACCTTCCTTTTGCAAAGACATTTTGGCCTTTGTAATAATTTATTTTTCCATTTAATGAGGTAAATTAGTAGAAACCAGTATTCAGTTTGTTCCATGCCGTTGGCTGGCTTTCCAACAAGGAAGTAAATTAAAATATGTAGCCGGCTGAAATGATTAGGTTATCGAACATTTTCTGTATCGCTTGAAGTACATTCAGTCTTTTTTCTTTTGTTGATTGGTCAAATTCCTCATAAAGAAACAGACACGTAAAGAATTTGAAATTTACTAGTTTTGAAAATGTCTGATTTCCCCCTTGCTAAAGATTTTCAGAATTACAAAACACATTCTAGTATTTGAGGTTATCAATAGTTTTTATTAGGTATTGAACTCGTTTAGTTCAACAGAACTTTTTTAAAATGCCACACTTCTTACAATACACTTTTAAGTTATGGGCAGTCAAGAAATTTAGCGAGGAGTTGCATTTTCTGTCTTCTAGCGTGCATTAGCAAAATGATCTGTCAAGTACCGTGTCTGAGTTAAATTATTACTCATTAAGATAATTAAAGCATTCAAGAATTCACGCTTGTATTTCACTTATAGATCAATGTAGTTCTTTTTCAAAAATAATTTCAAAATCTGTTTCTTAAGAGTTTTTGTTGAATATGTGCATCTGATGTCTTTTTTTTTTTTCCCTCAAAAATAATTCAAAGTTTGCATGGTGAATTTACTCTGACTGATAAAGCATGGTTATTTCCTGTCACACAGAACATGATATGCAGTAACCTGGTATTTGTCTCTTTTAAACAAGAACTATGAATAAATTCTTGCTTGCCTGTTGATTGAAAATACAAATTATGAGCAGCAATGAGATTTGCATCTCTGAGCCTGCAATTTTCATTATGGTGAATCTCAATACTAACAAGATGCTGAGCTCACTAATCTCAATTCAGTAAAGCATGTGCCAAATTTAAGTGAACGGTCCTATATCTTACAGTAGAATTGGAGACTTAAATTTCTTGCTGACTGAGGCAGAAAACACAATAAATAAATGGATTACTGATTTCTTATGAAGGCCATTTTTATAAGCATTTAGAAGCTTGTTTGCTTTCCTAAGCTATGAAGCGTATTTTCTTACCTGAAATATTTGGAAAATTCAAAATAGCACAAGAGTGTTCACAGACTTTTTCTTGTTCATTAACCCAAAGACAGTTGCTTGTCTCCAAGAAGAAAATGAAAAATTGAAGACCCGACTCAAGACCATAGAAACACAGGTAAATTCCCTGTAAGCTTGGCTACTTAATGCTGTTTACATATTAAAAAAATATCTAAACAAGAATCCCATGGTTATTATTCTCATGTTTTCAATTAAAATATGTTTCTGAGGTTTTATGGTTTCAATCTATCACAGGCCACAGCTGCACTAGATGAAAAGTCCAAATTAGAGAAGTCACTGAAGGATTTACAGATGATCCAAGGAGATCAGAAGGTAAATATAGTTAAGATTTCTCCCACCACCACTTCCATTTAACACAACTGTTGCCTGTACATCTAAAAAGTTGGTCTGTATGGTGGGTTTCTTTTCTGGCAAATACAAATGTTCAACTTAGTATCATCGTGTTCCTGCTGACATTGTCATGTTCCCACTGCTCTGTCAGTCAGCAGATAATCCAGAACGTTAGTTGATTTTATGACACTGATTTTGTGTCACATTGACCATGATAAATTATTATCAGAAAGTTTTATTCCAGGTACTATCAGGAAGTAGTATTGCAGAGTTCATATTCTCAGGGGTGATATTTGTATTAACAGATACAAATTTATTTCGGTTTGTTTCTTCCTGCTTACTAATGAAAGAATGATATCTAACCTGTTTTTTATAGCAACAATAAAACACTAATTCTTTCAAGCATTTGTCACACTTGATATTGACATGGACAAGCCAGACTTGCTGCTTCTCACTTCAGACTTCAAAACCCCAAATACTTACATATAAGTGTGCAGTGTCCTATATCTTAAACAACAATTGAAGTTTTGCTACAAATGTCAATGATCATGGGTCAGATGACATTAAAACAATGTTGGATTTTATGTAGTTCTACCCATATCAGCGTACTGTCAAAAATGGTTCAGTGTTTATTTTTACTACTTAAGGTTCTTAATCTTTTTTTGTAAATGAGGATTCAAGCATGGTGAATTGCTGCCACAGAAAGAAAAACGTAAGAAGCTAGAAGTCATGCAGGTTGACACAGATAAATCTGTTCAGGTCACCTTAGTATTTTCTTAAGTTTGTACCTTTATTTTGTCAATAGTTAGAATTTTCTAAAGTTTGTTCATGTGATTGTTTCTTAAATTTAAAACATTTCAGTTCAAACTTTTAACAAAACTAGGACACTTTAATCCCATTATTTTGAGAAACTGACTTTTGAAAATTCCTGCAGTATTTACAGATTTGGAAGTGAAGTTCAATATCGTAAAACATTTCCACTTTAATTTTAATATTTTAATCCTGATTTCTTTTTATTTTGCTTTCTATCTGGTTTATGGTATGTACTTGGTTTTCTTAATATGTTATAATTTTATCTAGTAACTTTCAAAATCTGTATTCAATAATATTATTTAATAGGGAACTTGATTTATTAGTCATGGCAAATATTTTCTTTATTGTTTTCTTAAGCCTTAAATTATTAAAGGTTTAAAATATTAAAGGGGTTTATTACATCCTGGGTAATAGTGTTCGTAGTTTTAAAAGACTGGAACCAAATCTCATCCTACTTTTCTGGTTAAACATGAATTGGCCTCAATGTCAGGGCTGCTGAGCATCTTCAGCTTTCATGTCCTAATTTGCTCTCTATAATCTGTCACTTTCTTCTCCAGCTCTTGCATTTTCTATTTACAGGCATATATATGTTCTTGAAACTAGCTAGCAGATACAGTGCTGAAATGTACTACTTTATTTAATCAATTAAAGTATTAGTTGTTTGGAGAAAATGCTAAATTTTATCTGGTTTCACTCCATATTTTTATAGGATGGGTGTCAATAAAATTATATGAACCCAGTTGCTCAGTAAAGCAGTAGTTTTCAAACTCTTTGGACAAATAAATGACTACCAAACCACAATGGTTCTTAAGAACAAACTCTTAGCTCAGCAGATTTCTACCTTTTTTTTTCTTTTTTTTTTTTTTTTTTGGTAGTAGTTTAATATGGTTCTACATACCAAGTGTGAACCATGGTTTGGGAGTAACTGCTCTGTTGGATCAGTTTAACTTGAGGATTTAGAATTTTTACATAATTGACTTATGTCACAGTTTAGAAAAACGATCGCTGTCTATTCTGATCTGAAACATTATACAATGTAGTGCTTTTCAGCACTGCAGCCTTGGACTCTGTCTCAAAATTCAAAATAAGCTTTTCTTCAGTATAGGTACTATTATCAATGGTTTCCTATGCTCAAATCTTACCTTCCACATAGAAAAAGGAGCAGAGCTTCCTTAGTTTTACATTTTTGTTCTTTTTAAGGTGCTGCTGGTTCAGCATCACCCTGAGTCATTATACTTTTGGGAGTTTGAACTTGAACTTTTAAACCCGAGAGGGCTTTTTTTAAATGGAAATCCATAGAACAGTTACATGAATATAATGTTTTGTGACCCAGAACTGATAGCCAGAAGAGTTTGGGTTGTTTCTTCTCACAGGGAAACAAGAAAGTTGCTTCAACAGCAACTATGGAGGCTCGTTTTGTAATGCATCTGAGAACAGTGCAATATTGGTACCTGAGTGATAATATGAGCCTTAACACTTTCATCCTTTTGTACTTGTATTACACTAACAGCTTTTGAAATGCCTGTTGTATTTTACCTGCTTTAGAAATACATTATAGCATAGACATTCAGATCTTAAACTGCCATTTACTATTTCTGTATGCTAAGTAACTTCTTGTGATATGCTTCATCCTGTGGCTTCACCTAATTCCTAAAGAAGTGAAGTACAAGAATTTGAAATCTCACTGTGGCAGAGGAGACATTCCAGACATCTTTAAAATGCATTTGTTAACGATTTTTTTTTAAGTTATAAATTAGTTAGTGCTTTAACTATTTATTTTTTTTTTTTAGTTAAAGCACTTCTAATTTAGGCTTTATAGGAATAGCATGAACATAATTATTAAAAATAAAGATGTACCCACTTTATCTGGAATTTTGCACTTGACATTTTAAATATTTCTTCTCTTGCATTTGACATATTTCAAATATTCTTCTTTTGAAGGCTGATGCAAACCAGGATATCACTGAACTGGAGAATAAAGTGGCAGCTTTGAAATGCCAGTTTGAGAAGACTTTGAGTGACTCTACTGCAAACCAAAAATTCTTGGAAGAGAACTTGGTGACAACAAAACATGACTTGCTTAAGGTTCGGGATCAGCTATCCATGGCTGAAAAGGTTAGCATTTTATTGTAATGTAAAGATGAGATCCTTACTCACGTTTTAACTGATTAGTAATTTAACAAGCCTACACTACAGGATGCAGAGTTTACTGGGTTATGCTTGTGCCAGTGTATTTTTGTTATTTCAGTGGAAAAACACATTATACATAAAATAGCAAAACCACAACTAACCGAGTCATTACAACTAGATGAATACTTAAAAATTGCCCATTTGTCTACATAGAAATTTTTGAATGAAAAGTATATTCCCAGTCTTCAGAAGACATTTAGCCTGATTTCATTAGAAAATAAAGCTTGTGTTTCTCTGTCTCTCCCAGTAATATAATTTGAATCTACTAGCTGACTTCATCTAAATTTGAATAAATTAGAGAAACTACTATTCTGGAATTTGAGGAGGAAAAGCAAGCCATCTTTTTTAAAAGCGTATTAGTCTGGTTTTCATAATATGTAAATAATATGTTGGTGTTATTATTATGTAGGAATTAGAGAAGAAATTTCAACAAACAGCTGCCTATCGCAACATGAAAGAGATTCTCACGAAGAAGAATGAACAGATAAAGGATCTACGTAAAAAGCTTTCCAAGTAAGTGGCGCTGTTCTGTCTGTCCAAACAGGATCCTTGTTCTGGAATTATGTTCTCCTCCCATTTTGTTTTTTAGAGATAGCTTCACATTTATAAACAGACTATAAATTTTCTGTTAAAAAGAATTTCTAGCAGGCTGTTGCCTGATTTCTGACAAGCCAATCATTTTAACGGATGCTAGGTGAATAGGACTGATGTGTGCAACAGCAGCTCCTGTGTAGCACGTAATGAGAGAATTTAGTATGGAGAGGATACAAAATATTCATGGGCGTGGTAGATAAGCCCCCAGGTGCTACGCACAGAGATACAGGTGGGAGATGTACCAGATGCTTTGGCATTATCTTATTTCTTCCACGCTTGTTTTTGGGAATGAGAAGTCCACAGTATGTAAACAGGGTTCGGCGCTGTATCGAGTAAAGATAGATACACTCTGGCCATTATATTGTGTAGAAGACTGTCATTCTGCAAATGTCAAGTGAGCTTTGGCAACGTGGATGCCTTAGACCTATGCTGTTGGAGGACAGAGGTGGAGCTTAAAACTTCTCTTTAAACTTCTGCCTGTGTTTTGGGATTTGTGGGTAGGTTCCTGGTCATTCCCTCATTCTACTCTTTGGTAAACTGGCCAATTTTAAAAGGAGAAAATAGTCTAAAAAGTATATACATTTGTCTGTGCCCTAAGTCATACAGTGAGCCCTGACAGGAATGTGTCACTAGTGGGAGTAATTTATTACTTGGGTTTCATATTTTCTTTAGAGACAAAATGTCTCTTGGGTATTTTCTACTCTATTTTAATTTTTTTTCTTTTTTAATCCTCAGATATGAGCCAGAGGACTAAAACACCAAGAACATCTGATCTATCAGAAGCTGCTATAGAAAGAAAATGTAGACTGGTATTATTTTTCAATAATTTTTGTTTTGAATGGTATATTTTTTGCTTCTAGTGCTTAAAATAACTTTTTATTAATACTAATAAGATGCTGAAACTCCTATCTTACTTCCTTATAAACCTACAATTCATAGGTATTAGTTTCTGTAGTCATGTTTTTAATTGTTAACCATCGACATTCCTTGAGAAATAGCAACAGGAGCTTATTCAAGAACTGAGACTGTTCTCTACAAGGAAAGGAGTTTATTTTTGTTAAGAAAAGAAAAAAAAGGAAAAAAAAAGGCGTTAGAGCTTTTTGATGTCTCTGAGGTGGAAACTCCAGTTGTTACTTTTGTATAGTTAACATAGCCATGAAGTGGCATTATATGTGAAAATTGCATCAGTGGAAGTAAAAAGTAGGAGGAAAAAAAAAAGCCACACGCTGATTCTGTAATATTATTTCACACTGGACGTATTTCATACCTCAGCAAAATGCGGTCAATAACATTTTGCTAGAGGGTGTTCATTAGGCAGTGAGGTAAATATGCTTTATAGCGGAAGCACTGGACCCTTTCAAGTAAAGCCACTAATTGGAGTTATACTTTTTCACTTGAATTTATTTGAAACAAATTTGAACATCAGAATACAGATTCTGATTTTGCCAGTATGCTTGACTATTAAGTCTGTTCCAGCCGAAACCAGGACAGGTGGTAATCTGAAAAAGCATAGGGAAGTTGCTAATGGAACAACTTTCTTGGGAAATAACTTATTTTAGATGTTTTCATCTCCTTTCTTATTGTAACCTCACCAGAAAGCAGCTTCCTTCTCTCAAGTCTTTTGCTTGTAATCCTTTGCCTTGCATTTATCTGGAAGCCTCTTAATAGCGCATTCTACTTGTTCATCTGTCCCTGTTCATATGTATGTTGTATTTTATTCCAAATAAAACCATTATGTTTTCAAACACTTAACCTTTAAAGAGCCGGGTTTTTTATAGGAATGTTTTGTATAGCTCTTTTTTTAATATCTGTAGAAAGGAGTGGCGGATCAGTAAAGAATCTCGCTAGAAATGCGAACGTGTAAATTACAGATTCATGCCCAAAGCCACACCACATCAAACAGCTGTAAAAAAGCATACCAGTGGCAGGGCAGGGAAAAGGCTGGTGTGTGCGTATGTTACAGAAACTGGCATTTAACAGCGCTTGTCTCAGGAGCTGCTTGAACTGAAATGGATCATTTTTCCTCATTCTTTCTCAAACAGGCAAGCTGTTAAAATTGCTCAAGCAGTGATGCCCCAGTCAAATCTGCCATACATTTGCAGTCTATAGGTTCTTTTGTTGTTCTTTTCCCCCATTGGTTAAGCAAGATTGGTTTGGGATAGTCCTGTGTCTGTAGCATGGTATTATTGCTGTAGCACAGTAGTAGGGCCTTATGGGGTGATGTACTCCTCATGCAGTGTCAGTTAAATTCATGAAAGGTATTATTTTGCCCCTTGTACAGTCACTAAAATGTTAAGTTCTTAATAGGGATGTACCAAAGAGCTTTCTGGCCTGTGTTTGCTCAGAGCAATTATGTTGACACCAACAGGAGTACTTCTCTGGGTGAATACTGTGTTTTTCTTTGCAATGAAACTCATTTTAATGAGATCAGTTACTTTTTCTAAAGTGGCAGGTAAAGGGTGAAGAAAGGTGGAGAACCTCATGATTGCTGCTGTTTTTTCTGATAAATCTTTTGGCTGTTGACTTAGCTGAAATATTGTCTCTGTGATAGGCCTTCATTTTCTGCTTAGAGACCATTTCAACAAGTACACTCTCAACTTCAGAATATGGACAGGTCTCAATGAAATAAGTTGGCTGTAGGCAAGCGTGGTTACAGGGCTTGTTATCTCCTCAAATAAGTAAGGCAAATCTCATAGAGAGCTGTGCAGTGCAAAATTGAAACTGACTTTGATTACCTGTCTTGCAGATTGTCAGTTTAGTGAGGATGAGATCAGTGTGATGCTGTCATTGGTTTGTGTTGTACAATGGCTAAGGTAAAGGTCTTGTGTGGAGCTCTTGAGGAAAAATACATCATCTGTCCAAGATGATGTACCTGTCAGAGAAGACCTGGAGCATTATACAGTAGCAATTCTCTTTGTTGAGACAGGTACAATATTTTGAAGATGGAGATGACATCTGAACCTCTCCTGATTGAGTCTGATGTTTCTAAAACGTCACTTCTTTTCCTGAAGTGTAAATTCTAATACTGCTTTTACCAGCCTTTGTTTTTCAGAAGTTCATTATACTGCTCAAATAGCCATCATCCATTTTTTCCACTTCAGCTGTTAATTCCCTAGTTATGCCTGAAAGGAATGTTTAAAAAGAAAATTTCTCTATAACTGGCTGATCTGCAGGAATCAAATCTCTTTCAAGCTTGGTGGGGTTTTTTTGCTTGCAGCTGAAGCATATTTTCTACGGGAATGAAATCTAGGCAGCTCAGCTTCGCTAATATTGTCTCTGACAGCTAACAAACAACCCTGTGCTGTAACTGTGACTTGAATTCAGCAGTTGGTCATTAATAAACGAGCCAGCAGTGCTGCATGCTACCTTCGTAATGAGACAGTATATTACCTGATGTTTTGTAACTGTTCATAAAGTACTCCTTAATCTGTTTTTCTCTTGTGGATAGTAGGCTTTTTTTTTAATATCCTAAGATGAATACTAATATATAACACTTAAGCTGCAAGTGCTCCTCTTTATTTGATAGACCAATGTAAGGACAGCTGCAGTTTGGACAGTTCCCACGTACCTTGCATTTGGGAAACAGTCATCTGCCAGGCACTTGGATTTCAATCCAGCTAGAAAGTTGTTAAGACCTCTCAGTTTGATTTCCCCCTTCTGGCATTATCAAGGACTGCTCTTGGCTTCTGCACAATTCCAAATGCTGTCAGACCACAGTCAAATGATTCTTACTGCCTCAGGAAACAAACATGAATCATTTTGGGGTATCAGGCAGCCGAATGGATCAAGCTTAAAAAGTTTGAGCTGTTCTAGGAGGCCAGGCCTTTTAAAACACATTAAAAAACCAATCTAATGTAATTTGAAGGTAAGTTTCTCTGTGAGCAGGTAAGAATTGTTACCGTAATTATTATTGTAAGTGTTTCTAACTGGCGTTCAGCAGAGAATGTGCCCACAGGAGTTACCCATGACTGTTGATTTTGACAATGTCCCAGTGAAAGCACTGGCCCAGGATTCCTGCCCTGCTCTGGCCACCTACAGAACTCTTCCTGAAGGCACCTAGATCTGCCCTCCGTGTCAGTCTGCTATCAGACATACCCTGAAACATTAGGCAGCCTATTTGGAGTCAACTCTTCTCCAAATAAAGGTGGGTAGATACATGTCATTCCATTTCAGCAGTCTTAATATCTAGAGACTTTGGGGTTTTTATTATTTTTTTAATTATTGTTTGTAGGAACCTGTTAATGTAGTGTCTTGAAGTGTCCGTTGTAAGTAATGGTGATGCTGAGCAGTTGGTGCAGGAGTCTTGACAGGGCAGCTCACGACTGACAGCTGCTGGTGAGCAAGAGAGCTGCCCGGAGACCTCCCCAAACTGCAGGCAAGCTTTGACAGAGAGAAAGCATGAACTGGCAGACAACAAGCAGAAGAACTGGCTGAATAGGCCAGGTATCCTTTTGATTTTAGTGAGGTGCCAGTTTGTGGATCTTTTGTTGTACACAGGCCAGTTCTGAGGTCTGGGTGAATTGGGTGCAATTCTGTGAATCAGAACTGTGTGAAGTGCACATCTATGGAGGGAGTACCCTAAAAACCCACACAGTCAGAAGAATGGATAGAGCTGTGGTGCTAAAGAAAAGCAAGGAAAATAAAGAGGGACTCTTCTCAGGCATGCTTTTCTTGGGAGTCTGAGGTAATGCAAAACAATTTTAAGGGTGATTAAAGGGCTAGATATGACTTCAGGGTATAGACCTCAAGGGCATCATCTACCGTTTGGAACTAAGCAGCTAGTAGTGATCAGCTGGAAGGAATAATTGCAATCCTAATAACTGCTTAGAGGAGTAACTGTAATTTCCAGTTACATGTAGATCAATCACCCAACAGTTGTCAAAGATCTGGAAATCCAGCTGGATTCTTTCTTTCTCCTAAAGTAAGGAAACATGGAGCTTAGAGTAGCAACTATGAACAGTGAATCCAAGCAGAAAAACCATATGTGGGAGCTGCTGCTCTCTTGGCTGTATATCTGCGCCCCTTAATAGCATCATGAAACACTTGCAGAGGCTGTAAAGACCCTTCCATCACTTCCCTTTGATAATCATCTAACATGCTAACGCCAGCATGTTTCCGTTTGGAAGGGAGTGCCTCCAGGAGCAGCAGATACTAAACGCTAGACCTGGCCCCTGCTGACACTTTGTCCTCTTCCCACCTATCAAGGAAAGCCCAGAGGATTTATTTTTGAATCTAGGGGTTATAGTCCTACATGTTGGATGTAGCATAATAAAGTGCAGGCTACCTGGTGGAATTATCTAGGAGTTGTCTATACCAGACTTCTCCCACTGCTGCTTATTAGTCCTTCCTCCCTAGTTTCTGTCTCTTTTGGCAATAGATCTGTTAAGCTTCTCTCCCACCCTCGAATCATGGTCGCCAACCTGTTGCTAGGACTCCAGGCTCCCTTTTTGTTTGCGTTTTAAGTAGCTGGGAGAAGCACTTGCCTTCTTAACTGTGCTGGCGTCAAGAGGCGCAAGCCCAGGATTTTCAGTCAGTACCTTCACCTAAGTACTTCCAGTTTTGCTTCAGTGAGAAATGGGATTCTCTGCTTTGTTTACCAGCTTCTGATTAGGTTTACATAGGGCAGCTCTCATGCTGTCCCATCAGTCCCTGGCCACTGTGGAGATGAGCCCCTACCCTTTCTCACCCACTTCCCCCAAACCCCACACTGTCAAATTTGTTAGGTACTGGGGGGGACACACATGACTTCTTTCTAATCCTCCTTTAACATGAGCAATGCAATGATCAAAAATTCTTGCATGTGTCTATTAGAGGCTTATTTTTGTCCCTGAAGATAAAGCCCAAGTCCTCCCCCAACCCAAATGAAAGAAGTTCAAAGGAGATAGATAGATAAAATCTTAAATAGCATCAGAAATAGCATATTGATTATCTGAAGTGTGTATGTAGAGTCCCACAGCAAAAATTCCTGAGTGTTATCTGTTTAAATACCTTGAAATATATTTAAAGCCTGTCTCTCAAGGAGCCACTGGATGACAGGCACTTTGCTGGGTGCCTGTGTGCATGACTGCCTTTAAAAAAACCCTCATAGTAGTTTGTGATCCGAGCTGCTTAGGAGACTGACATTTGTGAGAGAGGCAAGGATTCATTTCATTGCATCTGGACTTCCTGATCTGGCCTGACCCAAGCCGAGGACACCACACTCCCTGCCCGCACTGTCTCCCCCGGCCATCAGTAAACTGGTTTGAAATCTAGTGGGCAGGAGGTACAGAGCCAAGGAAATGTTTAACTTGATGATGCTCATCAGTAGCAGTAATCTATTCACACAGAAGCATCCCAATGCTAGTGATGTGCTATTTTTTTAAGGCTGTACAGCCTGCAAGTTATTAAATGCTGTACGTTATTTATAAGCATCATTTGTAATAAATCCCACAGGCAGTGACGGACATTTAACTTTTTAATAACTTGCAAGAGCGTTCGTGATGTGCGACAGTTAACATATCTGTAGCTTCTCAGTATGTGTCCTTCAGTTTAATAGCTTATGGATCTAAAATTACCTTGGATTTTTCCTTCCAGCAGAATTCAGGGTTACCCATGAGATGTTTTTCCAGGGCTAGCTGGCATGTTGCAATTCTGCAGGCAAGACAAGAACTGCAAGGCTGTTGCACAAGAGCCACGAGCTCCCTCAAAACTGTACTCTGGGAGGGTTTGGCAAACCCTGATGTTTTCCAAATGACCATCTCCATTTCTAGCAGCGCTAAAACACACCATGAAGAACGGATTCGCTTACAGAAGATGCATAAAGCTCTAGCAGTCACCTCTTCTAGCATGCAAAAAAGCAGCATCCCACTTTGTGACTTTGCTGCTACAGGTGGCTGGTCAGCAAGTCCACCAGAGTGGTTCTGCTGGTCTCAACAACGCTGCACGACGTACGCTGCAGTTTGAGCTCATGTCCAAAGCCCCGTGGCAGGGGTTCTCACCCCTACCCACAGCTGGATGCCTTGGCTCTGCCAGTAACTGATGGGATGCTGGAACAGCATGCCTAGTGCCAGCAGGGAGCAAGTTGCTGGCACTGGAGGAATGAGACTGACAGCAGCTGAGCGGCTCTTATTTCTAAAATGGACCTGAAAGGCGCCCGGTCCTGGTGTAAAAAAAAAAAAAAAAAAAAAAAAAAAAAAAACACGTTTAGACAGAGGAAGGAAGCTGAGTCTTTGGACTTGTTCAGCCCCTTTTTATTGCTACAGACACTGCCGGTAGTGTCCTTCACTGGGAGACCCATCTGAAGTGGTTGAGCTCAAAGTGTACCTTGGCAGGGGCCCAAGCACACAGGGTTCACGTTCAGACCTGGCATCTCCATGTGCGTTCAGACGACCCAAGGGCCTCCTAGGTCCTTGTGCCTCCACAACGGGCCACAGACACCTTTTCCCAGTGGTCTTCATATATAATTGGTCCCCGCTGCTTAAAAGTATTTTAAAACAGCAGCCCCTCAGAAAAGTTCACCTGCAGCAGTGGGGTTTGAGCATGAAGGTAAGTGAAAAGAGACTGGGTTATGTCGTGCTCTCACACACACACGGAGCACGTAGAGGGAGGGTAGTACTCCCAGAGGGTCAACTTGAGTGTTGTACTGAAGGCTGCAGCAGGCTGGGGACCTGCATGGCTGAGGACAGGGACTGTTTCAAGGCCGCTTTTGGAACTGGGGAGTGTGCTGGGCTGGTTGGGGTGAGCACCAGGGTGCAAGTGACGGGATGCCCAAGGACCCATTTAGGGCAAGGGACACTGAGAATAAAAGCCAGCTCTGACAGCCACTAAGCCCAGTCATAATCGTGTGGGAATCCCTTTCCTGTGCTATCACATCCAAGCTGGTGCCTCACACACACAAATGTCACTCCCTGGGAAGACAGCCCTGTGGGGAAGGGGCTTCCCATTTCCAAAACCAAGCTGCAGCCCCAGTGTTATTTCTTCCCTGTGTCAAGTCGGCGTGTGAGCCAATAAAAATCCCTGGGCTCACATCCTTCCCAGAAATGCCAGTCAAAACCCAAGCAGCTATTCACCCAAAGTACCAATTTTATAGTTCTGTGTGTGTCTATAATCTATTTACCAGCATTCCTACTTCAGTATGTGCCTGTTAATAAGATTAGTAATTAAAAAGCTTGATAGGAATTGGCAGGCTCCTCCGCCTTTCCCTCCCCTCCAAGCCGGGCTGGCGTGGAGTCTGAGGCAGGGCTGGCAGAGCACCTGAAGGAGCGAAGGCAGGAAGGCTCCGCTGAAACCGCTGCCGGCAAGCAGGCGATGGAGAAATCCCGGCCGCTATGGGACAATCCCCTGCAGTTTGTTTTCGCTTGCATTTCCTATGCCGTGGGGCTGGGAAATGTGTGGAGGTTTCCATACTTGTGTCAGATGTACGGAGGAGGTAAGTGCGGCTTATGTTTCATTACTTCCCTCGAGGAGGAGTGTGGCAAGCTTTAAATCCAAAAGTATATGTTGTCCATGCTAAAGCCCCGTCCACCCAGCAGGGTCCGGGCAGAGCAGGAGGTCAGGCTTTTTGTTGGTGTGCAATCTTTTCCATTGCTGCTTTATTTTGCGTGTTCTTTGGCATAAGGCTTTTACCTGACAGCTGCTCCAATGCAGCACCTTTCGTTTCCTAGAAATGCAGTGAAACAGTGGGAAGGCCCATGTTTTGTAAAAAGGGTGGCAGCAGAGTGAGAGACGTAGGTTCACGTGGTATTAATTTATTATTTTCTTGCCCCATTGAACCACTCTGAAGGCATCAGAAACTAGTTCAGTCCCTTGTTAGTTCACCTGGAGCATATTGAAAAAGGGAAACGCTTATGCTGATTTAATTTAAGGATCAGCCGTATCATTTCAAGTTGCTGTCATCAAGTCTTGTCTCTTATACAAAGCCTTACTTTAGGAGGTGATAACTTGGCTGCAAATCTGCCTTGAAGTTGGCTGAAACTCCTTAATCAACAGGAGTGGCACAGCTGAAGCCTCCTGGGAAGCTTTGAAAATAGGGAATAAATAGGTTTGGGCTCAAAAAAAAAACCAAACAAACAAAAAAAACCCCACCTCTTTGAAAGTTTATTGCTCTCCTAAGTCCAAACTGGAGAAAGATGATGTCTATATCATACACCAGCCACAGGTGTTCTTCCTTAGAAATCAAGTGTCAGTTAATTAGATTAATTAAAAAACAACACTAATAATCTCTTCTAGGATACAGCTACCACTGGTTAATGACCATGTTTTGAAGAATCCTTATAAAAATCCTCTCTTTATAAGACATCCCAGTTTTATACTGCTTCTTGCACTGCATCTGTTGTCGTAGTGTTGGCCCCATCTCAGCTGTGCATTAAGTGACATGATGAGCATCATCTGCCTCATGTGCTTCCAGTCTGCTTCCACCTTTTCTTCCTTTCAGGAAGAAACGCTGAGATGCTTAAGTGCTTTTTGCTTGTTTTGTCCTTGTTTTGTTGGCTTGTAGCTTACTTCTAAACGCGCGTGTGGTGGTAGGAGTTGGTTCGTGCTGGTTGTTGAAAAGCCAGCTCAGTGCTGGGACGGCATCAGAGCTGCTCTGTGGGATCCGCTCAGAAAAATCCAAGTAATAATACACTGGGTGAAATCACAGTAGAAGCTAGATGCTGCAGTGGCTCAAGCTTTCTTAGATGTTTCAGGTAGCAGAACCGATGGGCATGCAGCAGTTCTGGGTGTATTCCTCCACACAGATGCTTTTGAGGGTAAGGACTTTGTGTCTGACACTGAACTCCAGCACAAAGCTTAAAATGCAAGTGTTTCTGTAGGCAATTAAATTGCCCATGATTAGTTCACGAGCAGCCTGTCTTGGCAGGCATCCTGAAGGACAGCAAACCTCAGACACTGGGACCTTTGTGTGGTTTATCCTCTTCTTATCTGCCATCAGTACTATAGCAGATAGTGAAAATTCTCTGAAATGCAACCAAAACTGGAACACTTGATTAACCAGAAAAAAAGAATCAGTAAACCCAAGTATATTTTCAGAAAAGCATGGTTTTATCACAGTAGTTTCTCCACTGCTTTTGTCCTCCCTGGTTAAATTTCCCAGGGGAGAGGCAGCTTTCCCTACTGTGAAACTAAAACTCCAGACAGCAGGCTTTGCTTTTCTTAATTGCTTTTCACTGCCCTCTTGAAAAGGATTCGGTGGCTTTCCAGGGGTCTGCAAAACCCACATGGACAAAACATCATTTCAGGAACTTAAAAGCTGGATACGCCAGGCACTGGGCTTAGGGGGGATGCCAGCAACTGCTCATTTGGCATCTTCCTTGTAGAAAAGCACAGAGCCAGTCCCTGTCCTGCCCAGCAGAGCAATAGAGCCCTTATCGCCGATGATACTCATAAACAGGGTATTTGCAGACTTTACAACCCCCTGCCTTTCTGTTCATCAGGATATTGCCACCTTCTTGCTCACCTCCAGACAGCCTGACCCGAACAGAGCAAAGGGGGGTTCAAACCTCGTAGGTGCAGTCGGTCTGTGCGTGAGCAGGCTGGGCCAGGCTGGAACGACGCTGGGATGCGTTTACAGCAGGGTGGGCGCTCAGCAGCGCTCAGCCCTGAGCGAGGAAGGCCCTGGGCACCAGGCGGGATGCTGAGCAGAGGCGAGGGTGCCGCTGGCCAAGCCTGGTGCCCCAACCAGACCTGGGGCACACACCGCGTGTTGTGCCAACCCCAGGGGTCTGGCCCGGGGGCTGGTTTTCGCCGGCGGCTGGCACCATAGGGAGGGTGCAAATGAGCAGGGAGGTCAGTGGAGCTGGGCTGGTTCACAGCAGACAAGGCGCTGGTTCATACAGCTGCCCTGAGTCGCTTATATGAGGCATTTTGCTTCTACCCTTTAAGAAAAGCAGCATCAGGAGCAAGATCTGCATGCAAACAGGGTGCAGAGCAAGGGGCAGGGGGCTCAGCCCTGGCAACCCCAGCTGCGGGGGGACATTGGGGTGAAGAGCAAGCCTGGAGGCACGCCTCTTCCTTCCAAGATGGCAAAGCCAACGCCAAGCATGTGGCAACGCTGCTGGGAGGGCGGAAAATCCTTCGCAAAGGGCCCAACACTGATTCCCCCAGCCGTACATGGCAAAACTCCCCTCAGCGGCTGCTGGGGCAGCTCGCACCCCGCCAGGACAGAGTGGCTGCGGGAGCTCTTAAACCTCCGACGGCTTCCTTGCAGCATAGGAAGTTATCTAACAGCCTAACAAAGGGGTTGTTAATAACGATAGAGCCAGGAGGTGGGAAATTAATTCCCAGAATAAACCGGATTATTGCTCGGTGTTTATTTCCAGTTCTTTTTGCCTCAGTCACTGCCCGGAGTTCATTCCTCTGCGGCGCTGCACCGAGCCTCTTGCGAGGAATGTTAATGCTGCAGATTAAATCCTAAACAAGAGATATTTACGTAAATATTTTTGGCTTGCTGTAAAAAGGGAAACAGGAAAGGCTTCGCAAAAAATCCAGGTTTTGACTCAGTCAGCAGCTCTTTCTAAAGCGAGCCCCAAGTCGAGGACAAGAAATTTTTTTTTTTTTTTCCCCAGCAGAAGCTGAAGCGCATCCTGGTTGCCGGGTGGGAAGGTCCTTTCCCCTCCCTTGCCGCCTGCCCACCTGGTCCTGCTGGTCCTCTTCGGCAGGAGCATCCCTGGGGCTCCCTGTGCCAGGGAAGCAGGGAGGAGCAGACGTGGGGCAGGGGGAGGCCGTGGGCCTCTGTCCCAGGGTCTGCTCCCACAGGTGGGACCCCAGGGGAAAGCCTTCACCTCTTTGCCAGCATTTGCTGACTTAGCATGGGGTTTTTTTTTGGAGTTCTGTGGTTTTTTTTTTTTAAGCCAGGCCAGACTTCAGTACGTTACTTAAAACTCTATTCAACGCAGACATTGCTGTTACTTTTTCATCGAGCGCTTCGACTCTGCTGCAGACTGCCGCACGTGAAGTAAATCTTTCCCTCGTCCTCTTTCTTCCATTATCTTTTACAAGGTTTGGCTGGCGGTTAGTTACCCTTTAACAGCCCCAGCACCGAACATTGCTCAAGCCGCCCGCAAGGCACCTGGGCAGCCCTGCCGCACCGGGGTGGCAACCGGCACACTTTAACAGCAGAAATCCCGGCACTGCCAAGTGCCCATGGAAAATTCCCCATGCCCAGCTGCTCCTCGGTGCCCACCGGCATCTGGGATGCCACCTGAAACCCCATGAGATGTCCTTCAGGGTTGTGCTGTGCCCTCAATACGCAAGGTGCCCAGACAGGACCCAGCTCCAGCCACCTCCTGGGACACTAATGGGGGGATTTGACCATGAACAGGGCAACGTGGTGTTTATTACGCTGCTGATCTGCTGAAAGCCATCTGTTGGGTTTTTCTTGCAGGTGGCTTTTTGATCCCATATTTTATCATGCTGATTGCCGAGGGGATGCCGCTGCTCTACCTGGAGCTGGCCGTGGGGCAGCGCATGCGTCAGGGCAGCATCGGCGCCTGGAAAATAATAAGTCCCTACCTCTGCGGCGTTGGTATGTTCTCAGTTTGGAACTTCATTTTTTAAGCGCCTGGGAAGAGGGATGATTTTGAATGGAGAACTTTATCTTTCAGAGCAGAAACCAGGCAGGAGCTGGGGTTTTACTGAGTCTCACCAGGCTGAGCAAAGTGGTTTTCCAGATGCCTCATGGCAGGCATTTACCCCGTGCCTCACAGGGCATTGGGGCCAGAGCCTGGCTCGCCATACCAGGTCCCCAGCCACGGAGGTGTGAGTCCCCCTGCCCTCAGGCAGACTGCCAAAATCACGGTGTGAAGGCCAGTGCATAACCCAGCCCCTGGGGCTGCTCGCACTGGACTTCAACCCCCAAGAGCATCATCCCAATAAACTCAACATTGAGTGATAAAATGGTGTCTTAATTTCCTGCTGTTGCTGCCTACTGTTTACCAATGTCTGCTCTCAGCTACATTATGATGTTATCAAATTACCCCAACAGCCCAAACTATGGCTAATTTGCTTACATGCACATTTTATTTTTAATGATACATTGAATATTCACCCTCCCCAGGGGCTAAAGTATAAAATCCAGTGCAGGCTGGCCCTGACGGGAGGAGGAAGAAGCTGCAGCAGCAGGGCCATGCCCTGTGCATGGGGCCATGCAGAGGCAAAGGCTCCCCGCCCCAGGCCAGCTGCAGTGCCCCCCGGGGCGTTATGGGGCCCTGGACATTTGGGGGTTTCACCGCTGACCGAGCGCCTCCCTCCATGCCCGCAGGCGTTGCCAGCGTCGTCGTCTCCTTCTTCCTCTCCATGTACTACAACGTGATAAACGCCTGGGCCTTCTGGTACCTCTTCCACTCCTTCCAGGTGTGTGGGCGCCCGGCAGCACGGCTCAGCCCCACCGCGGCCATGGAGGGTCACGGTGGCTTTGCTTTGGTGCTGGACATTGCCCAGCACCCAGGGCTTTTCTGGGGGGAAAAATGAGGCAGCGGTGTCCCTCTCTGGGGGGTCCCCAAGGGCTTCGGGGTGTCTTCTCCTCTCCACAAAATGCAGGTCGAGGCCAGCCCTGTGATGCCTTGCATGCATGTGCCTTGGTGGCCATGGTGTCCTGCACCCTGCAGGAGATCAAGTGGGTCATCCCCAGGGGAGAGGGTCAGAGAGGCTCGGTCATCCCCAGGGAAGAGAAGCAGAGTGGGTCTGTCCTTGGGGAGAGGGTCAGAAAGGGTCAGGCCCAGGGGAGAGGGTCATGCCCAGGGGAGATGCTCGGAAAGGCTCAGTCCTTGGGGAGACGGTCATCCCCAGGGGAGATGGTCAGGACCAAGGGAGAGGGTCTGCCCCAGCCCCAGGCAGCACAACACAGGGACAAGCAAGCCCAGGACAGAAAGCCACCCTCACCTTCATCCCCCCCCGGCTCTCCCCACCATGCTGATGGTGGGTGCTTGCCCCGCGCCCCTCCCCTCTCTCGTAGGACCCCCTGCCATGGGCCACCTGCCCCCTGAACAGCAACCGCACCGGCTACGAGGAGGAGTGCGAGAAGACGTCGTCCACCCAGTACTTCTGGTACCGGCAGACCCTGAACATCTCTCCATCGCTGGAGGTCAGCGGGAGCGTGCAGTGGGAGCAGGCGCTCTGCCTGACACTGGCCTGGCTGGTGGTCTACCTCTGCATCCTCCGCGGCACCGAGTCCACCGGCAAGGTGAGAGGCGGGCGCAGCCCCGCCGAGCCCCAGCAGGACGTGGGGAGGATAAACGAGTGCCGAAAAGGCAGTGGCCATGGCTGTTGTTACTTGGGGTTATGGCAGCTCCAGGGGAGCAGCCGGCCCCACTGCCTCTGCCAACTTAAGTTGCAACTGAAGAAGGCTCAACCAGAACACTGATATTAAAAAAAACAAAACAAACCAAACCAGAAAAGTCCTTTAAATGCAGGCACCTCTGCTGCAAAACCAGCCGCCAGGCTGCTGGCCCTGCAAAAAGCCGCCTGCCACAGCGGAGCCCTGTCAGGAGACATCTGTTCCTCAGTCTTTGCAAGAAAAAAAAGACGTCTACCAGGCATTTTCGCTCACTTTTTATTTACAGCAGAAGTTATGAGGAAGCGGGGGAAAAAAAGCAATGTCCTGGCTGAGCCTGCACTAAGAAGCAGGCTGAGGGTTGTAATCCCCAAATCGTATTAGCCGAACGCAGAAAGCCAAGCGACTGTAAACCAAGACTAACCTCTTAAACTTGCTGCAGCGGGCTTTGTGTGCAAAAAAGAAACAAATAAACAGCCAAGGCACATTGAAAGCGTGTGGTGAAGGCGGGGGTCTTGTCAGAGGGAGCAAAGGGAGCACGGGGGGCTTCCCCTGCGCCCCCTGCGCGTTGGAAGCAGGGCTGTCCTGCTGGGGAAGGTGAAGCTGCTGCGTTTCCAGGCGTGTGGCAAGGCAAGGCAGGTACCCACTGACAGCGCAGGCAGGTGCAAGTTGGAGGAATATTTGGTAATTGCCCATCTGCTTCTCTTCCCAAAAGCTTGGGAAGGCATGGGTTTTTGTGTGTTAGTTTTTGTATAAGTTTCTGGGTGAACCATTGGGGTACCTCCTTTTTTTTTTTCTTTTATTTTTTCTATTTTTTCTATATTTTTTCTGTTTTTTTCTGTTTTTTCTTTTTTCTCCTTCTTTTTTCTCCTTTTTTCTCCTTCTTTTCTCTTTTCTTTTTTTCCTTTTTTCTTTTTTTTCCTTTTTTCTTTTTTTCTTTCCCAGGGTAACAAATACTTTACATAAAGCATTTCCATTATTGTAAGTGAGAAAGAGCTGATCTATTACAGCCGGTCTCGCGTATTCTTTAGACCAAGGTATTTCCCCTCCTTCCTTCCTCCAGGTGGTCTATGTTACAGCCTCTTTGCCATACTGCGTTCTCATCATATACCTCATCAGAGGCTTAACACTTCATGGAGCTGTGAACGGGCTCGTCTACATGTTCACACCAAAGGTACAGAAAAATCGTACTGAATTTTTCACGAAATGTTATTAGTTACCAAACATGTAGGTTTTTAAAAGGTGGCGATACTCCTTATACTGAATTTTTGCAGCAGTAGCTCAGGTCAGGCAGCTGGAAACCCCGGCTGGGAGCAGCTGGCGGCTGTTCTGCCACGGTGCCCGTAAGCTCCTTGCTTTCTCCTCCAGAAAAAGACCTGCCCGTTAACATAACCCGTAGTGTATTACTTCCAGACCGAGCAGTAACCCTGCCCAAAACCCACCCCTGAGCTAAAACGGGTGCGCGAAGGGGCCTGTCCCCATCCCCGTCCCCGCAGGCTGGAAGGGGCAGTGCTGGCCACCCATGCACAGCTTCGTGCTCCCACTCTCCCTGTCCGGTTTTGCAGCTGGAGCAGCTGTCGAACCCCAAGACGTGGATCAGCGCCGCCACGCAGATCTTCTTCTCTCTGGGCCTGGGCTTTGGCAGCCTCATCGCCTTCGCCAGCTACAACGAGCCCAGCAACAACTGCGAGAGGCACGCCATCATCGTCTCGCTGATCAACAGCGCCACGTCCATATTTGCCAGCATCGTGACTTTCTCCATCTACGGCTTCAAGGCGACATTTAACTACGAAAGCTGTATAAACAAGTAAGAGGCTGGTATTATTTCACTTGTTTTCCACCGTAAGCTGTTCTGGGGAAGGTAAGGGGGGAGGTAAATAAATAACAGCACATGGTGCTGCCAGCGCTGCCCCGAGTTCAGCCCTGATACTGCTCTAATAAAGCTAATGGTGTGATTTAAAGCGATGAAGGCTGAGATTAAAGGTCAGAGCTGGTGTGCTTTTTGACACCTGGGTGCTGCTTCCAGGCACAGGCCGGGACGAGAAGATGAGTTTGCCTGGGTGAGTCACAGCGGCACTTTCCCCTGCACCCCGGTCCCAGCACATGCTTTGGAGGGGTGGGGTGGCGAGGCTGATTAATAAAATGAAATGGTGCTCGGATCCTCCCCTTTAAGGCTAAACCCTGGGCCGGGAGCTGAGCCGCCTCAGCGGTGGTGCTCTGGAGGTGTCCAGCAGCCTGCAGGAGCGTGCCCCAGGACAGCAAGCTTCCATGCGGTCCCTGGCACAGGGCCCACGGCAGTTACACTTTTACTCATATTTTTACAGCTCTCAGTCTATCTGCTGATCAGAGGGGAAACCAAGCTGCTAGTCCCTGCTCCTTGCCAAAAGGCTCGTTAAATTGGTGGGGTGTGGACGTGGGACCGGAGGGCAAAGGGGAAGAGACACCAGCTGGCGCTGGTCAGCACCCAAAATACCTGCCGGCTCCCTCCCAGGTGCCCAAAAGCGGCAGCCTGGGCGTAGGAGCTGCTCCCTCCGAAGCTGAGATGAGCATGAGGCTGCCAGCATCCCAACACTGCGCTGAAGTGCCACAGCCACAGCTCCCACCCGGCGAGACCGGAGCCCTGGGGCTGGCAGAGCATCCCTGCGTGGGGGCTGATGGAGAAGAGGACGGGATATAAAACCTTGGGCTGAAAGACATTCAATTCCAATCATCTTTCCCAGGGTGATCCTGCTGCTGATGAACGCTTTTGACCTGGAGGAAGGCTCTTTAACAGCAGACAACCTCAATGAGATGAAAGACTACCTCATGGCCACCCACCCGCAGGAATACGCACAATTATTGCCCCAGCTTAAAAACTGCAGCTTGGAAGCTGAACTAGACACGGTGAGTTGCCGCTTTGTGCTGGTGCCTGGGCTTCACTCGTGCCTTTCCTCCCACCGAGCCCGGGCAGCCCCTCAGCCCCAGGCGAGCACATGCGCACCCCCTGGAGCCGGCCGGGGGCCGCGGTGGGGCTCCTTTGTGCACCACGGGATGGGGTGGGGGGCACTGGCTCAGCCCGGCAAGGCGCTCGCTTGGCTCGTTGGCACCTGAGCCGGGCAGTGATGCAGCCCCACTGCTGGCTCCAGCTGTGGGACAGGGCAGGTCGCAAAGGCACGGGGCAAATGTTTTCACTACGAGCGGGTCTGTGCCAGTTTCTATCCAGTTTGAATAAATCGGTGAAGATCTCATCTGCCTCTGCTGTGCAGAACCACCGCCACGGGTGTATTTTGTCGTTGTGGAGGATCAGTCTCATATGTCCCTGTCCTTATGACCCTTACCAAGCTGAGGAGCTGCCCGTAACTCACTTCTTCCCCCTTCTCGCCGGCAGGCCGTCCAGGGGACGGGACTGGCATTTATAGTCTATTCTGAAGCGATCAAAAACATGGAGGTGCCCCAGCTGTACTCCGTGCTCTACTTCGTCATGCTGCTGATGCTGGGCATCGGCAGCATGCTGGGAAACACCGCCGCTATCCTCACGCCGCTGACCGACAGCAGGGTCATTGCCGCCCGTTTCCCCAAGGAGGTGATCTCAGGTAAGCCCCTGCCGTGAGCAGCGTAGGCCACGCAAGGAGAGAGCACGTGCGTGCAAAACTTTGGTGTCCCACAGCCGTCGAGGGTCCCTCTTTGACCTCAGGTGGAGCAGAGAATATCAAATAAGCTGCCGGAAGGGTTTGCCTGCCCTTGGGAAATCCTGCCCAGCCTGTACAGCACTTTCCCTCGGGGGCTCTCGAAGCACCAGTGCAATCGTGGCTGTGTATTTGCAGGCTTCCCAACACACCCCAGCTCCCTCAGACCGGTGCCTACTGACTGGTGAAACTCAAAGGGCCAGGAGACACGTCAAGACAGCGGCAGTGAGTGGCTCTTCAGTCACATCACTGCTATCCCAACTGCGAACCAGCTCAGTCTTTGGCCAAAAGGGATATGTCCTCCCATTCGGGCACGGAAATCAGCTGTCCCACCTTAAAACCCGTTTTAGCTGGATGCCCAGCAGTAACAGCAGATGCTGCCCACACACACGAGGCTATAGCTACGACTCGGTTGTCTTTGCTGTGCTGATGCGCTGTGGCTGCACAGGCCCAAGGAGCAGCAGTTTAAGGGTACGCCAGCACATTCACTCACAGACACAGAGCCAGGTCTTTTCCAGAGGGCAAAAAAATCACCTTTCTTCTCCGAGAAAGCTGCTCCCCGACAGAAATCAGTAAGAAACCCCACCGGCTTTTTAGCCACGAGAAGTATGACGTTTCCCCCACGCAATCAGATTTCCAGGTGTAGCGGCAGGGTCCCTGTTTTATCCACGCAGGTGTCGTGTGCTTCATTAACTGCGTGATTGGCCTGATCTTCACCATGGAGGCTGGAAATTACTGGTTTGACATATTCAACGACTACGCAGCCACCCTCTCGCTGCTGCTCATTGTGCTGGTAGAAACCATTGCTGTGTGTTATATCTACGGGATAAGAAGGTAAAAGCTTGAACCTTTCTTCCTTTCTTCACAGTGGGATAGCAGGGGGGTGACCACTGGCCAAGACACGCAGGGCCAAGAATAAAAATACCGCCTTGGGCTTAATTTTTCTCCTACGCTATGGTATCAGTCAGCCAATGGGGTCTCCCCTGCTCTGCAGACCCCCTCCAGGGCCTCGGGTTCAGGGCTGGGTGGGGGCCGGGCTGGGCTGACGCCTTCTCTGCAGGCAGGGGAGTGCTAATGAGCCGCCCATGCTGCTCCCTGCTCTTCTTGCCTCTGGTCTCACCCCCTGCCGAAACTCTGCTTCTCCTTTCACAGCAATTCAGCGCGAGCGCAACAGCTCTGGTATGTCTGGTTTCAAACCTCGCACGTCGCTGCTCTCCCAGGTCACCCCTCGTGGGTAAAAGCAAGGTTCAGCATCAGGAAAGGTTTTACACAGCAGAGGTGCCTGCGCTCAGGGCGTCTCAAGGAAAAGGCTTTAGTATTTGCTTCGCTGCTCTGCTCGCACAGTACAGGTACAGGCACCTACGCCGGTACTTGGGCCTTGAGGAGTTCAAAGCCTTCAAGTGAGATCCAGGTTTCCTGCGTGACTTTAGGTACCATCCCCAGCACTGGCACTTCCCCAAAGACAGTCAAACAACAGCAGTGAGAACTCCACAACAAAAACGAGGTTTTTTTCTCCACGTTACTTAAGCACAATCACTTTTCTCCATCAGCGTGCACGAGTAACAGTCAGAACTTACACTCCAGGCAGAATTTTGTTGGGACTTTTCCTGCTGTACCTACTCCTAGCCACTCCTCTGCAGTTTGGGATCCTCTCAGAAACCCTGCTATCTTTTTTATTTCAACCTCACTATACAATCCCGGTGACAATCCAGGTCTTCAGACAATACCTCTCGGCTCATTACTCTTCTGGTCAACTATACTCCCCATTCCCATCTTGCGTATTTAATTCTGTAGCTGAAGTAACTCAGATCAAGGTATCGATTGAACATATGCAGCTGTTCTCAAAAATACGTTTTTTTTTTTAAAACACAGATTTGAGAAAGATCTTCACAACATGATTGGACGCAAGCCAAACTGGTATTGGAAAATTATGTGGGCTTTTGTTAGTCCTTTGCTAATTATAAGCCTATTTATATTTTACCTCACTGACTACATCCTCACAGGAACGCTGCAATACCAAGCATGGGATGCCACACAGGTAAAATAGTTCTGGTTTGGGTTTTGTTGGGTTTTTTTAAACTTTCCTTAATTCCTGCAAGGACACAGCCTTCCTTCCCAAATACATCAGTCCACAAAATGGCCTTCTGAAAGTTTGTGGCTGAAGTCGGGGCAACTCCTTAATTTTGTGGAAAGGGAAAACTTGACCCAGTGAGAACAATGCCGTGGTTCTGTAAAATGGGAGTGAATTCCCACTACAATTCTTAATTGACCCCTCCAAACAGTAAAATTTTATTCATGTTGATTGAAGACCCCCATATCATCTTAAAAAAATAAGAAAAAAAATTCTTTGAACAGAAAAATTACTTTCAAAGTGTAGTATTTTGAACAAAATTAGCAGTATTTTAACAGAACCGAGCTGCTGCTGGAATAAATAGTTTTTGTAAACCACTCTGGTTTTCATAATTTCCACATACATTTTTCTTCATGGCCAAAACGCTTTTGCACAGATGCTGAACTGTGTATTTATCACAGAGGAATTACTACTGGGTAAGTAATCGCTGGTTTCATAACCTTTTGTGGAAACATTCCTAGCACGCAGAAACAAATTACGCCCATTGTTTTTCATGTCTTCGCCGATTTGGGACAGGCGGCGGGCCTGGCCTGCTGAGCGGGTGTCAGCGGGAGCCCACGGGCTCCAGGAGAGGAAGGCAGAGACCTGACAGAGGTCAGGGCCGAGCCGTCTCATTAGGAACCGTGAATCGAGCCAAAATCTGCTCTTTACCAAAGCCTGCAGAAGTTTTCCCCAATTTTTTTGTCAGCAGCTCTGTTCTTGTCAATTTTAAGCTTGTACGGTTGGGCAAAGCAAAGTGTTGAGGGCAGCCCCGGGCTGCTGCAGCCTGCGAGTGCTTCCCAGACGTCCCGTTTAAATACGCGGTTTTGCTCCGGAGCTGACTCTGGGACGCTGAAAACCAGAGGTCCCTCAGGTCCGACGCCGCTTCTCTCTCTTGCAGGGGCAGCTGGTGACAAAGGACTACCCAAGCTATGCCCTGGCAGTGATCGGGCTGCTGGTGGCGGCGTCCACCATGTGCATACCCCTGGGGGCACTCCTAACTTTTATACGGAAGAGACTCAAGAGGGAAAGCGTTTCAACCGTCGCGTGAACGCTGACAGCTGGATTTGGGAAGACCTTACCCCCATCGTCAGCGACCGGGCACTTCTGGAAGACAGCAGCAACCACTACTTGTAGCAGCTATTTATAGGGTGCTATATTGACCAAAAAGTGCTCTTAGGAGGTTCCACAATGGTTTGGGGGGGAAAAAAAAAAAAAAGCTCTTCTGTAACAAGATGAAGCTTTAAAATGGCCTCTGTAAGGGAGGGAGAAACAGAAGAGCAGCTCACAAAATGCTAGCTAGCACAAACTAACCAGCGCATCAACCCATTACACGTGAGGTAATTCTCTTCCACTCTGTTGTAGCACTGCCTGTGTGGAAACGTGAGCAACCAACTAAGCATGTTCCTGCACCAAACTACTGGCCAATACCCTTCCCATTCAAGAAAGCCACGCTTAAGCACACACGTTATTTGAAATGACACCTGTATTTCATCAGCGGATGAAACTGGTGAAGTCTTGCAGTGCGAACGCGCTAATCCCTTCCTACAAGGGAAAAGTCAGTAGGATGGTACGCGAGATAAATGCGGCCAACGCTGCTGCTCTTACACTTGTGTCCAGCAAAGCAGCTTATATATGAGCTGCAGAAGTTCTCTCATGTCCAGAAGTAAACTTCCAATTCATTGTGCGCTGTGCTGTACTTCGTATTTTCTAGGGATGCACTTTAAGTACGCTAGAAGAAACCTGTGATAAAGCTGCTTTGCAAGCCCCACCCAAACACAAGTATGCCATGTAATTAGCTGCAGTATGTTTCCAGGTATATTTTAATCATGAGATGTAACAAGCCAGCAGTTCCACAGAACTGGTTCATTTCCCTCTGTGAACGTTTTATAAAGAAAGCAACATGTTTAAATTGTAAGTTTCATGTAACAGTAAAATTATAGCTATGAACTTTAAAGAAGTCACTGAAGAACAACATTAGAGACACACTCACAGGATGCAGGTTCTTAATATAACGTCTTGACTACGTAAGCATTAGAAGATAGCAAGTGCCTTATAAGAGAGGGATTAATTTCAAACAAAGATTGTTAAAGCACATCAACACAAGTCTCTTGCTCTGGGGCAAAAAGCAAGAGGTAACTGTACAGCCTTCAGGGGTGGGTGACAATGACAACCAACGCCAACAAGACACACAGTCTGCAACAGCCGCTAGAAATAGGATGTGCCTCCCTCCCCAGACTTCACTAACAAAGGGAAGACAACTTTTCCACATTTCAGTTTATTAAAAATGGATACCATAAACAAGACCTGTACAAAAAAATATCCGAAATTGCCCAGAACATGGTAACAGTTGCACGGTGAGAAGTTATCGTCTTGGGCCCCCTCTTCCTCTTCCACGACCTCGGCCTCTGCCACGGCCTCTGCCACGGCCTCTTCCAGCAACTTAGCAGATGAAACAGAAAGGATAAATCAAGTGAGACCCAGGAATACTTTCATTTTGATTAGAACATTCTGCATCAAGCATAAATAACATAATGTCTCATCGCAGGGAAGCAGTAAGTCAGATACCAAGTCTGTTAATTCTCAGTAAGTAAGTTTCAGGCAGTATTTTCATCTTTTGTGTTAGGTTTTTCAGTATACAGCTTCCACAGAATACTGCCTGTCTTTGCCTTCACTGCAGAAAACAACATATATAACAGTTGGCTGCTCCCAAATGCTAGGGTAAGTCTGACAGAGAACTACAATTCCTCTTCTTTTTTTTGATAAAATCTAGTTTTTCAGGCATCAGAAAAAGCATATGCAAGGTAGAGTATTTTGTTTCCTATTCATTACAGTGGAAAAGATTTTTTTCGGCCACAGCTCGCATTGTGGTTTATAAAGGACGCTGCTAAAGGGAAAAGCGAGTTTTAACACGCTGTGAGATTCCCAAGCTCACCCTTTCTCAGGCACCATGTGAAAGGGCAGCATTTCGAAAGGATCCCAGCACCCAGCAGCTCCTGCTGTTTTCAACGATGCCTCTGCCAATTTCAAACGTGATTCTCAGGCCAAAGCCTTGGCTGTCTGCTCCTACTTTTAAACACTGCTATTTAATGGCAAAGGGAAGACAGAATTGCAGAATAATTCAGGCTGCAAGCAACTGCTGGAGGTCATATGATCCATGTGGTGATAACATGCCATTTCACCCCTTTCTCCTAAAGAAATATTATCTCCTCCATCAGGTTGCAAGGCCACCCTACAAACTTCTGAAATTACTGGTTAATTTCAAACAAGTTTGTCAGTGTAAGGCTCAAAAAGGTATCAAGAAACCTAAAATTCTGTGCAAGTGCATGGCTGGGCAAGAGGCACACAGTAGCATCCACATTCAGGAAGCAGGCTGTAACAATCATTCTGTTCTGTCTGAGGGTATGTGGGCTAGAAACGCAGTGAAGACAGAAAGAGCAGAGGCACGGGACAAATCCGTGAGAAGGAAGGTGTCACTTGTTTTGCTGGTAAGAGTCTGACTCTTTGTATACACCTGACTAAACGATTACAGCATCTACATGCACCAGCAGACAGTCGTGTTCACCAAGAGCCAGCACGCTCAGACCCAAGGCACAGGTGCCACGTGCACCTCAGCTAGCACCCTGCCTTCCACCGGCAATGTCGTTTGCCAAGGACAGACCACGTCTTATAAAGCCCAAGGGCGTTTGCAGGTGAAGGGAAAGCGCAGCACAACGCAGCTGCGGTCTGAGAGTGTTTCAGCACAGTGAAGATGCAAGGGGTATTAAACCGAGGTCAACAGCGCTATCACAGCTCCTCTTCTTTCTTCAAAGTTAAAAAGAAATAGTGATGCTCTTGTTCGCATCACATTGTGAGGTTCAGAAAAAAAGGAATCCAACCATACTCCAATTTCGCCATGGGGTCAGATTATTTGTAGTGGACATGAGAGGAGCAAAACACTTTCAGGAGCTTTATCCTTATTCTCTACAAGGACAGCAGCCATAACACTTGCACTTTGTGATGCACACACCGGAGGGCTCCTTATACCATTTCAATAAGGTAAGCGTACCAATTCATAGTGTACGCATGGATCAAAGACCGCAGATCCAAATACTTAAACAACAGTTACAGGAGAAATGGTATGACGTTATTTTAGAGCACAATTAACTCTCACTTAAAACTTAAAAGCACACAGATGAGCCATTGGGCAAAATACATACCGCCTGAAGACAAACTATAAATTTTCTGGGGTTTACTGGATATTAATCTTCAATCGTGTGGATTAAAACTGAATTACTCTCTATACTGTTAGGCCTAAGGAAAAGGTTTTTCTTCATCAGCCTTTTGGAAAAAAGTTCCAGGAAGAGCGCAGAGTGGCACACTACTGGGAGCCAAAGCGAGAGAGCGGCTCATCGGAATACAGCCCAGACTCCCTCAGATTCTCAAGTCTCTCAAATTCAGTTCTGTGACAGATTATTTTTATCCAGTACCAAGTGAGATTTCAGTGAAGCATTCAGCCCCATTCAAGAGGCTGTTCTGTCCTTTCTCATTAGGCTATGTGAAGTTCCCCATGCAAACTGGGGAAACACAGCAGACATGCGGAGACTAGGAAATGTAAATCTCTGGTGTCAACTCTGAGACTGCGATAGGTTAAGATTTACTCAAGCTTAAAAACATTTACGTTTTTTAAAACAGATGTATGAAAAGACATACACATAATTTCACAAGAGAGAAAGCTCTACAGATGCTAAGAAGGTGGGCAAGGCAGACTGAGCCAGTTCAGTATCAAACCCTCAAAGATGAAAGAACTAGCTGCCCAATGCACACATTAAGATACTCAAATCAGATGTCTTCAGATTCAGGGTACTAAAATGCATACAAAGGCAGAACAAACACAGAGTAGGAAAGTGCAAACTAACCTGCTTCTCTTTTCTTGGATTTGACTTTTGGTTCAACATCCACTAGCAAAGTATCCAGAGGCAAACTGTCCGGCAGAATGAAGTATCGGATGTTATTCCCTCGAATACTCAGTGTCTCCAGCTGTACGGGTTCTCTGTTCTTCAGTGTCATTTTCACTGCTTTGAGATGTGTATTCATACTGACATCCACTCCTGAAACAACACAAGTCTGATTTCAGGGATGAATGCAGCTAAGATGGTCCCCTGTTGGCAATTTTTAAGTATGCACATGCTTCAAGATTTATCATGTTCATTAACACCTGCTTCTGCCATTCGTTAATTAAGCCTCTAACTGAAAGGAAACTACAGGTCGTCTTCTCTTAAATTATGCTCACTAATTTATCAATTGCTGCCTTCAACACCTCATTACTAGAGATCTTTATCTAGGTCTTAGCGACTGCCTAAACAGTTAAAACAAATAAACTGCTGCTTATTACAGAAGTCCAATACTAGCCTTTTGACTCTTTTAAAAAGAAGCAAAACAAACATTTGAGGAGGAAAAAATAACCTGATCATTTCCTCTTTCTGGAAGCCTTAGAAAAAGTCCAACTGCCAAAGAAGCATTTATGTTCTGATAAAATACATCTAATACTAGTGTGATATCTTCTACGAAAGTACGTAAAATCCACTACTACAAGGAACAATCATGGTGGTTACAAACTCCGTGAACAGCCAGGATGTAAGACTTGTATGGAACCAGTACTGTGCCCACTACGCAGGGCTAAGCGTAATCCCACACTAGAAAAAAGTCTCAGTTGAACGCATGTATTGAATAACAGCCCTGAAAAGCATTAAAAAGTGCCCTATATTAATTTTTGTTTTGCATATCACAAGTCTTGCATGGGATTTGATCTCAAACTATGAAGATCAAAATGAGAGTAACTTTTTCAGATCAAAAATTTAGGCAAAAGACGGAAATTGTAGTTTACAAACACCTGCTAATTCAGTGACAGGGCACCCACATGAGCAAAATCCTTTGTGTGTTCAAACTTCCATACAAACAACCCTTTATGGTAAAAATAATTATCGTCTCGTTTCATAAACATGCAAAGACAAACTGTAAGATGTCTTACCGAGGTAAATAACGTTAGTAGCAAGACAGAACCAGAAGAACCATTGTGCTGTGCTTATTCCACATATTCTTCTGTCCTCTCCCCTCACTTCTAGATTTCACACAGCTCTCCAACACCTGCACTCCACCCGACCCGTCCCCTTAGTTTGTGTAACGTATGCATTACGTGAAACCTGCCCCTTCAGCATGCCTGCTCTGGCCAACCGACACACTGAGAGGAAGAGGAGATTGTACAACTTGCAGACAGCACTGCAATTATGAACACACTTCACGCCACCGGTGTAAAGGCAATACTGTAATTTTAAAAACATGGATTGCATTCAAAGTTTTTACAGATTCTTAGCAGAAAATGAGAGGGACTTTGCTCAACAATTAAGCCTGCAAGAGCACCGAGGTCAGGAGACAAGCAGTTTGTTTGCTTCCTACCTAACTGGGTTCAACAGAGCATGCTGCAATCAGATACCAGGGTGGTGCACTCAGGTCTAATCAAAGCTGATGGATCCGGCTGCAAAATAATTTGCCAGTTTTTAACTGCCAAATCTCAGCAGATTACTGCTGGCCAAAAAAGCACCTAAGCAATCTCCTGGAATACAACTCTGTCCAGTTTGAATTTCATTTTCTTTTTAACAGTGTCTGGGCAGAAGAGCTTCTTAAAGTAGCCTGGGATGAATGAACAAAGAAGATCAAACACATTCATCAACTTCACTGTAAAGGTTTGTTTCATTAAATACGATGCGCCCCACCTACATACCTGTTCATCTCTGAAGTAACGCCAACGTGAATGTTCTCAGAACAATATCCCTCACTGATATTATTAGAGCAAACAAAATAGAGCTCACGTTTTTCAATACCTATGAGAACCATGTAATGAACCATCAAGGCTTTTCCTGCAGCTATCCGTTCAGGGATACAAAGAAGCACCTGCTAGACAGTAACACCCACAAACTTACAGGGCAGAGCTTTGGCAACAGCAGGGGACCAGGTTCTTGACACCCAGATTCTTTTTTGCCCTGCACCCTCCATCTGTTATCAAATCAGTTTCATTAAATCAATGCAAGTATACGCAAAGATGCATTTCCACGTAAGTTCACCTGAACCAGAGCTAAAACATGCTAAATGGAATTAATTAATTTTTAGATTAAAACTGCCCCCACACAAAGTTCAACCAACTTAAGACCATATCAACACTTAACATTTGCCGTTTATCTGTACTACCATTAAAAAACGTCCCCCCTCTTCTGGCAATTCAGCTGTAACGCTTTTATGTGACTACAGCTTACTACAATTTCACAAATGAAAGTTGGATGTACTGAAATATCTTATAAAAGTTTAGCTGCATATCCACTACCAGTTTGATACGGTGTAAGGCTACCTCACCAGCATTATTGTGCTGCTAAAATTCTAAGAGAATACCACGCTTACACCAGCTTTGCCAACGGTTTGGAAAAGTTTACTTCCTTCACCCCCGAGCCTGTCTGTAAGCAGAGCCTGCAGTCGGGCTCAGAGGCTCCCAGGACTACAGCGAATTTACTGCCTCCCAGCAACTTCTGCAGATCTCCAGACTCTTCTGTAACACACGCAACTTCAGCTTGCACATAAAGATGTGAATTAGAAAGAACATCTCCTGCCTCTTACAGAGAAGGTCCCCACAAGAGGGAGTACAAAAGAAAAAAGCTCAGCCCACACCACGGCTTCCAATTGACAGCGGCAAGGTAAGAGGCGATACTTTGCTGTAGTCTCCCATCCTGCCGTACCTGTGATAGTTCCATGCACCTGTGTCCCGTTCTTCAGCTCAATGGTCACAGTCTCATGGCTCAGCTTCATTAGAAACCTAGAAATTAAAAAAAAAAAAAAAATTGCTCGCTCCCACATAAAGCCTCACGTTTAACATCCTGATACAGAAAAACAAAATGCACCAAGCATTCACACATCTCCAGCTTCCAAAGGCGGCGTCCCCACAGCGCACGCATTCTGCTGAAGACGTCTAGTAAAGCATTATGCGACAGCAAGATGCAAAAACCCGAACCAACCCCGCGTCCACCGGGAGCTGAGGCGCTTGACTGACACACTGTTGAGCCCAGCATCCTACTTCCGCGCCAAGCGGTCATTACCGTACAAAGAAGGAAATATTTTAAAACGTGCGGATACCCCAGGAAGGTAATTCTAACCAAATCTAGGATTTTTTCCTCCAAAAGGGTGGTTTTACTGAGGAACCTGCGCAGGCCCCGCTCCAGGAGCCCCCCAGGCCGCCAGGCCGGGGCTGAGGCAGCGGCAGGGGAGAGCAGGGCCCCCTGCCGCCCGCAGACCCCGCGGCCCGGCCCGGCCCGGCCCGGCAGGCGGAGGGCCCGCCGCCGCCGCCCGGGGTTCCGCAGGCGGCCGCTGCCGCCCGGCCCAACGGCCGGGCGATGGGGGATGGGGCGCCGGCGAGGCGGCCGTTAGCGCGGGGGCGGCCGTTGAGCGCGCGGGCCTCCTTCCCTGCCGCCGGCAATCCGCCTCCATCCGCTCACCTGACGAGCTTCATGGCGGCGGGAGGAAGGCGCGGCGGCCGGGCGGCCTTCGGCGGGGAGCGGCGGCCGCCCCGCGGGGAGCGGCGGGCCCGGAGGCGCGGGCGGTGCGGAGGCCTCCTGCGAGCAGGCCGCGCCGCCGCTGGCGCCAGGAAGCGGCCGCCGACGACAGCGATGAATGGGCGGAAGCGGCGCCGCGCGCGGGGCGGAAGGGGCGGGGCCAGCCGCCCAGAGGCGCGCCGCAGCCGCCCCTCGGCGCGTGCGCGGGGAGCAAGCGCGGCCTAAAGGGGAAAGGCCGCGCTTAGGAAGGGAGGCTTAGGGAGAGGCGGGGGTGAAGCGGAGCCAAGCTTTTCATAGTATTTCACAGCTGCTCTTGAGCTCATTGTGTCTAAAATGCAAGGCGAGTGCTTTTAAAGTATTTCATTTTAAACCTGCTCTAAGCTTTAAAAAAGAAAAGCTCCCCAGCAAAACAAAGAAGTAAAACCTTCAAAGAATTCCTTTCTTTAAAAAAGTTACAGCTTCAGGCTCCAGCCTTTTAACAGTAATAATTTTGTCTGAGCACGGGAAGCTAGTCATCCATTTTAAATGCACACACTAGCTCGTCCAAGTATTCTGTTTCATCAGCAATTGAGAAAGAGCTGCTCAGAACCTGTGTGTTTGGGCAAACGCAGCCCAAGTCTGAGTTTGCAACAGGCCGATGCAACCACAACACAAGAATAAAAAAAAAAAAAAAAAAGGGAGAAGACAACTTTAATTTCCCCCCTCAGCACCTATTGCTGTGGTCAGTAAATCCCCCCGAAGCACTCTTGGCTGTTCACTTTTTCCCTCCCATCAGTAATCAGCAGAGGCAACACTTCAGATTAAGCATCAGAGAAACCGAGCCACAGCAGTTCTCAGGCCGAGATCCAGACATGGCAATGAAGACTGAAGAAAGAAGCTAATGTAAACTCTTACATAGAGTGCAGTGCAAGATCAATATTTAAGCACAGAGTAGCAAGATCTTAACATGCAATGAGCACAGACAAAATTGAAGCTTCCTTCTGGTGAGAAGCAGCTCCTAAGGAACAATTTGGGAACAGTCGGCTCCAAAGCACAAAATGCACCACAGACAGTCTATCTAGAAAAGTTGAACATTTTATTGTCATTTATGAGTACACCGTTTGTGATTTTAGAAATACAGACTCTTTGCAAAGCACTGAAATATAGGTGCCTTCCAACTTCTAAAACCTACATTATTCTATGCCTCACAACCCTTTTTATATTAGCAGTTCGAGTTTGGTCTTTGCTGCAACAAGTTCTTCACCAAAGATGCAAAGCTTTAGTTCTAGACTGCAAGACAACCGAACCAAGTTTCAAATGCCAACTGCCAGTGAGCCATCAAAGCCATTCCTTTCCAACACAGAGTCGATGATCTTCCTGTACTTTGTGCCCATAATGGAGTTCACCTTTGAAAAATTTAAGTTAGAGGATTTTTCCAGTTAACTGTCAACTGGTATTTCCATTACAGCATCTAGAAGCAAACAGATACTCTGCAAGTACTAGTGCTTATGAACAGATTATGTTTACACAAAACCCAGAGAGGCCTCCAGAAACATTCAAGGTTAAAATGAACAGTTAAAGTTGCAAAAATCTGTACATATTTTCAGTCTAAACACAAGGAAACACTGCAGTATCAGCGTTCTGTTTTCTATCTATCTGCAATAGTGACAACTGTGCTAGTCCTAGTATTCTACATGTTTCTCCCTCCCCCCCATTTAAGTTTCATAATCACAATCTGAATATACAGCTGTACTTATAGGACATATTAAACAATGCACAGCGCCTTAAGCAAGTTCCATGTCTGGTTTTGAACAAACCATATAAAATAAGTGACAAAATAGTTTAAAATTGGTCCTTGATTAGGATTACTTATTTTTATACAGCTTGGAAGCACTAAAGACACACATTTATTATTAACCAGCACAAATTATTCTGCAGCTTTTTTTTTTTCCTCTTTTTTTTTTTTTAAAGAGTGTGTTACAGTATCATGCATGAAAAGCAAGCTGCTGCTCCCAAGTGCAAACATGGATTTTAGACTGAACATTTTCTCCTCAGGTTGTTATTCCTTCTTTTAGAAATTATTTGAACATAACCAAGAACAGAAGCAGCTGACTAGCAAAACAATATGAAGTTCACCTTTTACACTGTGACCCATTCTTGAAGTAATGGAATACTTTGGACCTTTAGCATAAGGAAGGTTCAATAAACACTGCAAAGGATTTTTACATTCTTTGATTTCATTTACATCTTTAGAAAGAAAATTCTCTATTTTAACTTGCTAACTAATGAATCAACGTCTGGAGACTAGTATTGAAACAGTGCAAGACATTTGCAACTTCAGGAACATCCAATTACACTGTCCTTTCACCCAAACAATGATTAGTAGAATATTGCATCAGTCCTAGATAAATAAGACAGGACAAAAAGCTCATTTTAGAAGAGCATTAGGATTCAAAAATCTTTTATATTTTGTGAAAAGAATCCACACACAAATATGCACAAAGGACTCCTTCACATGGACTTTATCACAACAAAGGTAATCCAGCTGTAGGTCTTGGAACTAGACTTTTTATTGGTATGAAGCCATATTTGTTCAGAGACCATGATTAGAAGCTCCATCATTAATGCTTCAACATCTGGGTTTTTGACACATGAACAGCATTGGAGCTCTCTCCTGCAAGCCAGCGACCAAAAATTCAGCTGAAACAGCCTGGTTGGACTATGAGCTTACGCAGTCCACTTATGCCCTAAAACACTCCCGACATGAAAAAGCTGGCTCTCTTCTTTGCATTACCTCAGTAAGAGCGGAGCCCCCTCTGCTAATGCAATATTCCAAAGACCATTGCAACTAAGACTGTCGAGTCAGGTCTCAGTTGAAAGCTACCACCAAAGGACACAATTTTATCCCTCCGCCCCCCCCTCCCCACGCTGCCAAGGAAGAATGTTAAAAAGACCACTATTTGGTGTGGAAAGCAGGTCAGTAGAGACTCCAAGTGTGGCTTGAGGAATCCTCACTACCAAGCCGCTTTCCACACACACAAATTCAGTCCATCTTCTCTTTCTGGACCAGCTTGGGTGCATCTACAAAATCCTTGCCGTTGTAAAGGATGATAGCGAAAGTTCCAAAGCTTGCACTTCCCCAGAAAAGCACATAGGCCAGTGTCTCAGTCCATGTATCGCCTGTTAAGAGTCAGATAAACATTTAGTTCATTATCTCCAATTACCAGCAAGAGGTTTTTTTAGTACAAAAGCAAAATATTTCAAGCCCTCCCTCAGAGATCTGCTGTCAAACAAAGTTGTGAGTCCTTCATGGGTACTGGGGTCCTTTCTTTTTCTATTTCCTTACCTAGGAAAACTGTGTTTGCCCCACGGTTCTTAGAACATTTTGAACAGACAGCTACAGAAGTCAGAGTCAAGAACTCTATTGACACTAACATTAGAAAATTCAAGGCAAAAGCAGAAGGCAAAAACCTTCACAACTCCCAACACAGATTTAGATTAGGGGGACATCCATCACAACAGGCTTATGCCTATATCCGACTTTTCTGAACTGTCTTTCTGCCCAGAATTAGGTAGGTATTCTTCCAGCGATTCATCCAGCCTATAGTAAAGCTAGATGTTCTCTCAGGTGCAACTAAATTTGGGGGCAATTAACTGCCCCTTAAGTGACTTCTACAAAAGTTTTAACATTGTTTTCTACAGTACCTCTGTTTTTTCCACATTAATGATACAGTGCTAACCCTCAATCCGTGCTCAAACACCTTTTAGTATGATTGAGAAGCAATTTTATACTGAATAGTTTCTGGTAACCATTGATAGAAAGTCCACATACAAGCAAGCTAATTTTGTGAAATTAAACTCAATAGCAACTTACCAGCCATTAGCAAACAAATAATGCACATGGAGAAAGCAACCACCATAATAATAGGCAACTGGGGAAAGAGAAGAAGAATTATCACTTGATATTGTAGCACATATATTCCTTAATTTCCTTTCAGGTGGGCTGTACTGCAAAGCTATTTACTTGCTTTGCAATAAAGTTGCTTTAATTGCTGATTCACCCGCTGTCAGGTACAACTAAAATTTTGAGATAGTTCCAAAATTTGGAAGAGTGTGTTCAATAACTAGGTTAAGAATTAAAATACACCTTCTATCTATTAAAAGAGAAGTTGAGGTTTGTGTTTTGTTTAAAAAAAATACACCAGCCACTAATTAAACCCATAACGTCCCCAAATCCCATTGCACAAAATAGAAGGGGGAGGGGGAAAAAAAAAAAAAAAAAGGTTTTTTGTGTTACAGTCTGTGCTTCTGCATGGAGAAAAGATCTTCCCTTCTGCAGAAGAAATGTGTGAACAGTCATTGATGGTGACTAGTAGAATTTCTCCCTTTCCGCTTGATGAAGCAGATTTAAAAAAAAAGAGCAAGCAGCAATTTTTTCAATACCTCAAGGACACTCCATTTTCTGTCAAGGGAACAGTCTGGGTTTAGTCCTATAAGCAGGTATCATAGAAACATAACCAGATTATAGGGACGCTCCATGACTAAATAGACAAGTTCTACTTAGTCATCTGAAGCAAGGGACTAAAAGGTTGTATGTGTTTCTCCAATCACGAATAAAGTCTCCATACTCACAGCTAAGAACTTCCAGTCTTTCTTGACGTGTAGAGGACTAGCAGGTTCTACTTCATCCACTGAATAATTTCCAAGAAAAAGATCAATCGCATCCTGGACAAGAAACAGAGAGCAAGAGTTAAAATGCACAGCAATGTTTATCAAATACATTTCCCCACAGTTAAAAGCCTAACTTACTTGTCTAAATCCATCAGAAAAGTTATTTTTGTAGTAACGTATTAATGAGTTCCAGCCATCCATTATTAAGCCCCACTGAGTTCTCTTCCCAGTTCTGCAAAAAGAAGTTTTGAAAAATATTTAAAATAGATTTATAAATTCAGGAAGATAATTTCAGATTTACAGTTCTTTCATTGTTCAAATGTGTACTATGTTTAATGAATATCTGCATGTAAATACATTTATCTAGTGCTGCCTCTGCATTATTACTACACATACTTGTAACAAAGTTTGAAAGCAAAATTACACTTCTCTCCATCCCACAATATAAATGTGCCTTGAAGAGACATTTTCTTGGTTTTATTTCCAGATAGCCTTTTCTCCTTTCACATAAACACAATGAAGAAAGGTGTTCTGTGGATTTTTCTGACATTTTACCAGTTGAACCATTGCAAAACTCATTAATGGTCTAAGCCCCAAATTAATAACACTCTCAGATATGAAGACTTACAGAAAATCCCAAACATGCCCAAAAACCCAGAAGGCTTTTACAAGAAAGGCTGACTTGCCTTGTGTAATCTGTCTTTAAGGCACCAGTTCCAGCATATTGTTTGGCACAAGCATTAGCATTATCAGCCCATGCTGTGAATAGGAAAACATTAAGAAAGATTAAGGAAGTTATGTACTTGGTTTGGAAAAAAGTGATTGTTTGAACTCTATAAACAGCCTACCGTTTTTGTAGATTTTCTCAAAGTCTGCTTGCTCTTCAATTCTCTGTCCAACATGCAGAACACCTAGCCTCTAAAACAAAAAAGCATATTGAGGCTCACTAGTAGTTCGCTAGAAAAATTAGGATTTGCTTTCAGAAAAAGCTGTATTTATTAAACTAGAGCATGGCCAATGCATTTCAAGTAAGCAGTACAGTAACTCAAGTATGCAAGCTCTTACTGAAGTGTTAAAATTACATTTCTGTTCCAAACAGAAAGCCTTTCTCCTCTTCCAGCTTGTTAAACACGAATAAACAATTTACCTGAAGCTGGGCTTGAAGAGATCGGCGTGCTAACAAGCTCTGAATCACATTAGTCCGATCAAGGCAGTCCATGCAGTTACTGCGGAATATTCCTTCCTGCTGAGTCACAATTTTACCGTCGGAATCAACTAGAAAATAACTAACACATACAATCCACCTAAGTATTCATAGGTAACAGTCCATATAAGTCACACGTTTTCAGAAGTAAATATTCTAGCAAGCAAAACACAGTTGTCTTGAGCATACGAGGAGTTCTTAGCCATGTCTTTGAACTTTGATGCCTCCCCAAATTCTTCCCCTCCCACACTGAAAAACAGCATAAATATAGGAACATTTAGTAATCCCAGGGCAATATTCACTCTTAGCATTTAGACAGCCAACCAGCAATATTGAGTTATATGCCACTGGGAAGAGCAGCTTCTGGTGCTAAATCAGTGACTTACATTTTACTTTTTTCAGTTATTATAGGGTCCTAGCTCCACAGAGATCAAGATAATTAGCAGAGTGTAACAGCAGGAGTAACCAGATTTGTATATACCTGGTCACCTGGTTCAATCCAGTCACCACTGCATAAGAAGTCATATAAGCTGTCAGGCACACTTCTTCCAGGAAGGTATTCAAGTCTTTAAGGCCACTACTGAAAATCTGCTACTGTCACTTACTCTTCTTTCCATTATGTGAACATCTGGGGGAACCACATTTTCCCTCTTGCAACTGCATATGCTAATTGTTACCTCAATCTTTTTAATCAACTAAACCAGGTGTTCCCAGTAATTGGTAACAGATCATTTTAAGTACTGAATTGCATGCAAGTATTCTGATAACTGAGCTGGTAAAACAAATATGCTGATCAAGTTATCAGTTTGATGTGTGAATGGGACAGAACTATACTTGTCCTTCTGCCACAGCATTAAATTTCCAGTTGCCTAAAGATTTACAGATCATATTCTGTAGATTAAGTTACTTCATTATGTAATTATGAACTCTGAATGTGGACTAGCACATGATCCACTGCTACTGTACAGCATTTTAAGATTATAAAGTCTTAGAGTCATGCAGTACTATAATCAAGAGCCTTAGAAGCATATGCATTTACTTTGATCAACCTTGTGTTAACAAGACCCATTTTTGTCATTCTTGGTGAACCAGTTTTGTTAAACCAAGTTTTACATTGTTGTATGATTGAAGGCAACAATAACACCTGTGAAATCTTCATTTTCCCCCTTCTCCCTCCAAGCTTTGCCTAGAACTGATATTAGGATAATTAGTGTAGTTGAAGAGTAGACACTTCTGGTTAATAAGATAGTTTAAGTACTGCATCTCCTATAATTGCTCTAAAAAAATTAAAAACAAACAAAACCCTCCTCCCCAACCCCAACACCCCCCAACCCCAGCAAGCCAGCTCTCCTTTCTCACAGGTCTTTCACAAGTGGATTTCACCTGCAGAAAATAGTTGTTTACCTCCCTCAGGGTTGCACAACTATTTTCTAAGAACCTCAGAACTCAGACTTTTCTGTTCCTATTTAAGCAACAGTCACTCTAGATGAAACAAAACAAGGCAAGGTAGAGCCAACCTAATCTCGAGAAAGAGCCCTCATTTTTGTATTTTGTTTTAGAGACACATGGCTTTTTTTTTTCCCCCCTCCTTTTTCTTCATTTCAAGGAAGCCTCATTCTTTTGTAAGCCTCCAATGGCAGGTGACAGGAAACAAGTTATGTAATTCAGTATTCACTAAGAATAAAGGATCCTTGCTGCATAGGCAACCTACATGCTTATTTCACCTTATTTGAAGTGCTCAAGGCCAATTTATTCTTCATCTCTTCAAGTGTTTTTTACTCTTTTTTTTGATGTCGCTTTTTTGGAATCAGAGAATATTCACTATCATCTGATTAATTGATACTATTCCCACAGCCTTCATTCCAGGCAAGAGATTTCATTCATGAGACTCCTGTTCTAGTCTGCAGCTCACCTCATTTTCTTAGGACAGAGTATACCACTGCCAGTTTTCTAATGTTTTAGCTGATCTACTTTGTGCTTTAGGCACAAGACTTTAGGAACAGGAAGGAAGCAATCAGAAAAGCAGAACAAAGTCAACAGTTTCCCTAACAATCTACATGTCTACAAGTAGCAAAGACCAAGAAGTGCTTAAAACACCGCAACTGTGGGACTAAACAAAGATTGAAGTTGATTTGGACATTTAGTCTACTTTTATATGACTAAACAAAATGAGAATTTGTTTCCTTCTGGTTTACTTATGTTAGTAAGGGCTAACAATCAGTGCCAGTGCCAAGGTTTGGTGCCACAAACAGTGTGTGTTAGAAAAAACACTTTTAAGAGAGCAGGTGCCTGTGGAAGGAGCACTACAAGTGTTTGACAGTATGTAGCAGAACAGTTTTCAGTCAACAACACATGGAGTTACACTTGGATGGGAAAAAAAATCACCTAAGGAGACTTCTTTTTTTAATAGCTTCAAGTTGTATGCACGCTCATTTCTTTGTCTAACCTTTTACCCAAAAGTACAAAGGCAGCTTTTGAGTCACAACACAGGGTTGCTACAATTCTCAGAACCATTTTATTAGGACATAAAAAGGGCTCTACACGTTACCCACTACCAGGTCTGTAATCTTGCACATGGTATCAGCAAGAGATCAGAGATATGGAAACACTAATGCATTTGAATGCATCTTCTTCATGGAAGATTGCAGGTCTGTTTTACTGTGCCTTAACTCAACACAACAGAAACTATGAGAAAGTGGTCTCATTTTAACAGTACAGAAGTAAAAAGAACTGCAGAGCCTTACCTAAACTCATCTTGCTGTTCTGCTAGTTGATCCATCAAAATCTGAAGTCGATCCCACCTCATCCGACTGCACTCTTTATGGAAGTCAAATGCTATGTATCTGTTCAGAGAGAGAAGCATCTTTTCAGATTACATATGTACTGCAGTGAAAGTCTCAGAAACCCCACAGGGAAGGGCTGATCTATAAAACAGGTAGTGACAGAGGATTTGGTTTTCTTTAGAGATGCCTTCCAGCAAATATCCGTGGATTTTGTCAGTGCTCTGTAATCTTCCTGAGGCTGCACCCTTAGTGTGCATGGTGACAGCATTTACATTTCTTTACAAGATGCCGCTAGTCTGGGGAAGCACACACTCAGTTCCAAGTTACTCATTCTATGTTCTGGCTAGTATTTTTCCTCCAGAAAGTATAGAAGGGATATGCAACTGTTTTCATCTTTTTTTCCCCCACCAGGATTCTTTTGCCCTCCTCTCTTCCAAGCAACTGCACTGGGAAATTCAGTTTACTTTGAAAGAGACACAGTGTTGAAATGCAACATTCTTTGCTGACATGCAGCATAATTCCCTTGATAGCTCTCTAGAAACCTGAGTCAGGTTCTGTTTAAACAGCTAACCTACTCTGTCATAAGAAAATTAAACAGCTACTAACTTGAAACAAGATTTTAACAGCCAATTCATTTCTGGTAAGAAATGCTCTAGGTGAGTGGTGTTTGATTCAACATTTCTATATATACACATTTGCTGTGAATTACAGGGCATTACATTCCTTCCCTCAAGTATTCATAATCCAAAAGTTATTATTTGCCAAGTTTTCAAGACTATTTGTGTGAAGAAAGATGTGTGACTATTTGTGTGAAGAACACACACACACACACACACACTGAAGACTCAAGTCTTAGTCTGGCAGGTAAACACCATCAAAACTAACAAAGAAAAAGGATTTTGGCTGCATTAAGAAAACGGGGCTGACAAACACTACTTTTTAACATATACAGAACAAGCAGCATCTCTAAAACATACCCGGACAGAATTTTACATCTTGGTTTCCACCACATGACTTTATAGCAAAAATGCACAAAATTCCACAAGCTTTGTACAGCTAAGGTATCAATACCAGCCTAAGTGTGAGAGTGAGGAGAGAGCTCACCTTTGAAGTGGTCTTTTTTTAATAAAAACAAAAGAAAAATCCACACCCCCACACTAATAACACACCGTAATGTACCTGTGAGGGTAGTAAAAGAAGCACATAGAAGGGAGACAGACATCTATAACTACCCTAGTGAAGGCAGCAGGAGGGCATCACACAGGCAGAAAAAAGCTTGGAAAATTCAAAGTATGTCAGGATTTATAAGGGCATCTTGATTATACTCTGCAATTCCTTAGTTACTCTTAGACAGATGTGAATCCTTATTAAAACAGGATGCCTTTTTGCTGAGGGGTAGGATTTTGTCCTTTGACACACGTGAGTGACAGCAATACGATACAGCAATTTCAAGGAAAAGACAGAGGTAAGTATCTGTGAGAGGTGGATGCTAGCCCACCCTCTAGAAGTTAGCGAAAGCAAGCACAGGCAAGTTGTAAAATTGTGCACTGCACTCAAGATTCCCACAAAGAGATGGAATTTCTCTTGTGATTAAAACGCATTCTCCACTCTTGGTCCATTGTTACACTGAGGTCCAGACATTTAAATTACACATTCCCCTTACTGTTTCCTCCTTTATCTCAATACTGTTTTGCTCACACTCAGCACTCCCTTATAAGTTAGCAATGTAACCAAGCCCTTTTGCCAGAAGCTAGCTCTACAGGGCATGATTTCTTTTTCCTAAAATGCAGAAGATCTCCACAGTTCTCATAGCATACTATTACTCCAATACTGGCATTACCACTGCTTCTGAGCTCCCTTCTTTATTCTGCCTGTCTCCTCTTTGTCCCATATTTGCTTCACAGTCTCACTTCTGCTTAGAATGCGAGCTCTGAGGTAGGGGCATTGGTCATATGCAAGTTACTTCATAAAAATAAAACTCAAACAAATCAGACAGTTGGTAAAGGCCCCAAAGAACGGATCACTCTGTGGGTCTCAGAGGCAATGCACAACTTTTAACACAGAATGTATCATTTCACTTCACATGTACCTGACCATTCCGTTTGCCATGCTGTTTACCATTTTCGCAAATGTTTGCTCAAGAGGCTTCTCTGACCCTTTTTGGTTAACCTGGGAGAAAGACAAAAAAGAGAGACAGTATTACTCAAAAGCCTGCCTAGAAGAACAGCTTTTTCAGGAAGAAAAAGTGAAAGCATACCAAGTTGACAATCATTTGCTTTCCATAGCTAATTATTTGTGAGTCAAAATGTCTTTGGAAGCCATCCATCTAGAAGAGAAAGGAAATGTGTTGACAGATGTACACTACTATTAAGATTTATGATTTACAAGAAATCTCTATAATCATCTTTTTGATGATACTGCATGGGTAGTTTTATAACTAAGAATAGTGTTTGATGTTCTCTGTTGTGCTAATACATTTCTACTTTCATCCCCCTGGTCGATTCAGCTCTCCTTATTAAACACACCACAGATAATGAGTATTGTGCAGCTACTAAAACTGTTGCAAACAAGAACCAAAGAGAAACTACTCCCATTGATGTCTGGATTTTTTTTCAGGCTCTGAACTCACCTTAAGGAGTACAAGGCTTCTTGCTACTACTTTTTAAACAAAGCTCAATCCAGTTTTACAGAATTCTTCTGATTACAGTTTGTTACTCTATCACACAAACACAAGTCCGGAAATATATTAAAACCCCAAGACACAACAAACACTCACATACATGATTTACTGACTTGCTGATCTGTGGCTTTGGTTTGTATTTGAGGTTTGGTCTTTGAGACCAGAAAAATGGAATTGATCCACGGGTCTGCAAAAGAATGAAAATAGTTTTAAACAACAAAACTTACAAACTCACTTGCCATTTAAAAATAAACCAGACTTCATTTATTTGTGCACATGCACATCTTGTATATAATCTATATTTAGAAACATAGACAGAGCTATCTATGTATACATCTTAAGCCAGTCAGCAGTTCCTTACACTGACTTTACCTGAACGAACGATGCTTTGCTCCCCTTGTAATGCACAATTTGTTCTGTTTCAACAAAGTTAGCAGCATGTCCTTCTGAATCAATACCTATGTAAGAGAAAGACCTCATTAACCAGCTGAGACTGGCTGCAGAATATCAACAGTATATCAGCAAAAGGCTTCCTAGCCCTTCCCTTTCAAGCACTCACAGGAAGCATGAAAATACCACAGAGCTGCCAGAAAACAGTAAATTAAACACATCTGTGGCCAAAGTTTAACATGATCTGTACTACATTTAACTTGAAGAAGCACAGTTGTGCTTAACACATTGATATTTATAGTCATAGAAATTGAGTAGTTTAATACAAATAAAATGCAAGTGCTTTGACACTGAAATATTCACAATTCAGTAGCAATGGTACTGCAGAAACTGACCAATTTCTTCAGAAGCATGTATGTTGGGACTAAGAACAGAGAGTAATTTAAATAATCTGATAGCCTTCTATGGCAGCATGACTGGCTGGGTAGATGAGGGGAGAGCAGTGGATGTTGTCTACCTTGACTTCAGCAAGGTAGACACATGTCTCCCATAACATCCTCATAGGTAAGCTCAGGAAATGTGCATTAGATGAGTGGACAGTGAGATAGATCAAGAACTGGCTGAATGGCAGAGCTCAGAGGGTTGTGATCAGTGGCACAGAGTGTAGCTGGAGGCCTATAGCTAGCAGTGTTCCCCAGGGGTCAGTACTGGGTCCAGTCTTGTTCAACTTTTTCATCAATGCCCTGGATGAAGGGACAGAGCGTACCCTCAGCAAGTTTGCTGATTATACAAAACTGGGAGGAGAGGCTGATACACCACAAGGCTGTGCTGCCATTCCATAAGGCCTGGGCAGGCTACAGAGTTGGGCGGAGAGGAACCTAATGAAGTTCAACAAAGGCAAGCGTAGGGTCCTGCACCTAGGGAGGAATAACCCCATGCACCAGTACAGGTCAGGGGCTGACCTGCTAGAAAGCAGCTCTGCGGAGAAGGACCTGGGAGTCCTGGTGGACAACAAGTCAACCATGAGCCAGCAACGGCCAAGAAGGCCAATGGCATCCTGGGCTGCATTAGGAAGAGTATGGCCAGCAGGTCAACGGAGGTTACCCTCTACTCTGCCCTGGTGAGGCCACATCTGGAGTACTGTGTCCAGCTCTGGGCTCCCCAGTTCAAGACAAGGAACTGGAAAGAGTCCAGTGGAGGGCTACAGAGATGATAGGGGACTGGAGGAAAGGCTGAGAGAGCTGGGCCTGTTTAGCCTGGAGGAGACTGAAAGGGGATCTTATCAATGCTTACAAATATCTTAAGGGCAAGTGTCAGGAAGATAGGGCCAGACTTTTCAGTGGTGCCCAGCAACAGGATAAGGGGCAACAAGCACAGACAAACACAGAAAGTTCCATCTGAATGAGGAAAAACTTCTTTACTTTGAGGGTGACAGAGCACTGGAACAGGCTGCCCAGAGAGGCTGTAGAGTCTCCTTCTCTGGAGAGATTCAAAACCTGCCTGGACATGATCCTGTGCAACCTGCTCTAGGTGAACCTGCTTTAGCAGGGGGGTTGGACTAGGTGATCTCCAGAGGTCCCTTCCAACCCCAGCCATTCCATGATTCTGTAAATCCATTTCCTTGTTCACTTTTAAACTTGAAACAATTCGAGAATACCACTATTCAGGGCTCCCTTGCCAGCATCAACGATTCTCTTAGTTGAATTTACTAGTAAGCCAAAAGGACTATTACACACTTGCATTTAACTCCAACAAAAATAGTGAAGTGTTAAAAAACCCTGCAAAGCTTCTGCAGTTATCTCTAGGAGGAATAAAGAGGAGTCAGTTTTAATAAATACCAGAACATGCTTCAGTTTATCACACAGGTTCCTATTATTTTCTTTGGAGCAAGGACCTCTTGAGACAAATTATTATAAGCAATTTTTTTTGTTCAAGTCATACAGCAATAACTCTTAAAGGTAAGTCACATGTACAGGTGGAATTTACACAATTTTAAAATAAATCAATTTGCTATTTTACCTCTTACATAGTAGCGTACACCAGCCCTGAAACAGCTTCTTCTGGAAACAAGGAGCCAGTCAAAACACTTGCCATTAATAGAACAAGAGTGCATAGTGATAACTAGTGAATAACACTAAGGAAAAACCCCCAGAATTTCATTAGGATATTTTTATATATCAAGAAGTAGGAAACATCAAGGAACCAAGCGACCACATTCAAAGAAACTTGTAAACATTTCTCACACAAATAACAGCTGAACATTAAACCTGAGAGAGAGTAACTTAATATTAGGATCAGTATGTGCATCACGAAAGGACAGGCTATAGGTGATGTCACTGATGAACACATTAAAACTGCTATAATTTTGAGAAAACAGGATTCTAAAGAAGATTAATCTGGTCTTATGGTCCTGTGTGTATCATTAAACAGACTGACTGCTGAAGTTCTATTCAGTGCTACATCCATCTCATCCATAATTTTATTAAGCTATCTAAATAGTTTCTTGCCCCTATTGCTTTTAACAAAAAATACCACTCCAAAACTTTTTTCTAGACTTTTAGAAGAGTGAATATCTTGGGCTGTTACACTTTGCACCTGTAAGTGCAACATACATCACATTTACAGATGCCAGAACTAGCAGTAGACTGGCTTTCAAATCCATGCCAAGGAAAAGAATGAACACGTACCAAGTCTCCAGTAGGAGCTTCTTATGTAAGAATGTTTTCCTGCTCAGGCTGGATACCCAAAGTGGTAGATACACCATAGTCTGGGACTAATCAACAAACAGGGGCCATTGGCAACTAGTTTCAGTTTTAGAGTCTTGTTCTGTACTGGTTATAATTGCCTTTATTTGGACTACAGTAAACTATGAAGTTTAATAGAAACCAGCATTCATCGTGAATAACTTCTCTGGGCAGATTCACAGGCTTTCATCCTTTGCCCCTAAAAACTGAAACCTACAACTTTAAAGCAAACAAAAGATCAAAATGGTCAATTTTTGCAAGCTGCAGTGTTAGCATACTGCAGTCTTCTATTCTTTGAGTAATCTAGATACTTTGTCTTAGGGTTGGTAAAGTAAAAAAGATGTATTTTCTTTTTCAAAATAGCACATTTTACAGTGATTCTGCATTTATGATTCACATGGGACATAAAGCATCTGTGTCACATGTGAGAACCTAAGCTATGTTAAAGATCACACTGACTGCATACATGGAACATCTTGATTTATGTGTGCATTTGTGTTAATACCGTTTGTTAAAAATTAAAAAAATATAATACAAATTGGCCCTACATAATCCAGAATGTTCTCCCAACTTGTAAATCAGACTGTGAAAAAGACCTGTTCCTCTGCTTTCCTGGAAAATTACTGCCAGGTCCTACACCCTTTAATCCAACACTTGTAGAGCCAGCATTTTCCTGCAAAGAAAGGTTACCTCAACTTATCTGCTTAGCAATAGTCAGCCCATTTTCTGTCTGCATTCTCTGTCCTACCTTAAATGGCAACTTGCCATTGGCTGCCTTCCACACACACAGAAAAAGGAAAAGACATTTATTTTTTGGAAGGGAAATATTAAATGTAGTTTAGGTTTTAGATGATCAAAGTCTTGATTACCCAAGTAAGTCCGTTATTTCTCATCACTGCAAGACTAGAACCCCACTCCAGATAGCTGAACAAAATATATTTAGGTTTGGGGATGGGGAACCTTTGATTTTACTGAAATAACTGCTAGTGGCATTGTATCAATTCTGCTTAGGGCTCTTAACCTTTTCATCACTAAAAATCCAGTTTCTTTGAATTCCTGGGTTCACTAAGGTGTTTGCTTAGTATTAGAATTACAGCAAAACATACATTACTTACGCTAGTTATTTATACAGTGAAAATAGGACCAAGGAAGGTCTTAATTGCAGCCTGCTAATTGCAATCCACCCAGACTCTTCCACCCAGGACTTGCAGAGTAACAATTGGGTTGTTCTGACAGTTCCCTTTTGCTATCTTTCCTTGCCTCTCCACCTACTCCCACAACATTTTCCATTAAATGAAGTCACAGGGAAGAAGGACTGGAGATCTGCCAGCTGCTAACAGCCCTACCAGAACAACAGATCCAGTCTGGAAGCTGTTCCCTGCACACACCTGAGGGGCCTTTGCAATGGAGGAACTAAGGAGAATGCAGCATGAGTTGCTCTGTCCAGTCTTACTAGTCCTTTTCATGCTGCCAGTCCAGGAGCACCTGGGACTTACCGTTGATCACACACTGCCTGAGGAACATTGCCTCGAGAAAGCATTAGGCTTACTCACAGCACACACCCCTTCTCAAAAATAAACTCGCAACTGCTTTGCTAAAAATGCTGTTTCCCAAAGCGTTGGTGCAGGAAAAGCAGCTGGCTAGAAGCGTTCCAGGAGCCTTCAGTAGAACTCCTTATCCTTTTATTCATCAACAGAAACATCCATAAGCACTCCTTCAAGTCAAAACTGTTCTCCCTTATTTTAAATCCAAAGTAAATGCTAAGTGAAGGAATCCTTATAGCAAGATAAAAAGTACTAAGGCTGATGTGAGAGCATTTACCATATTCATCTTAACCTTCAATCCCATTGAAAGACAGTTATGCAAATCATGCCTGTAAAATTAAATACATTAAGCTTTAAAAGCAGAATATTCAAGTGAGTTAACATGAGTGGTCTATCAAACAATATGTAGTGCTCATATCTGAACAAACTACAACTTAATTCTGACACTGTGTTCTACGTTATAGTTGCCAACATAGCCAATAGAGCAAAATGGTTGCTGATGTGGCTGCTGTTAGACTACTGTATTCAGCACTGAGCTTTACCACGTAAAAGGATACATCCGTGCATCACAGGCGTAGCAAACCTATGGATCTGAAACACACACAATACATGTTAAAAATATTAAACACTAGCAGCCAAAAAAGATAAGTGAGTGACTCTTTGTCTAGGAGGGTTTTTTAATAGTTTTGTATAGTTTATATCATTTACTTTGTTTAGAGTGCAGTAATTCTTTCTGAGAAAAAAAGTTCAAAGGAAATAGCAACATATGTAACCCTTATTAGCAGCAGGGAAAAAAATGAAAGTCTAATCCTAATTAAGTAACCTTGACAAAAAAACCCAAGCTGCTTTGTCCTCCTATGCATGGAATTTACTCTTCTACAAACATGCCAGATATAAAGTAGTACACACTGAAAACCTTTTGATATGGTGTTTGCTGTACCTCCACAGTAGGATGTAAGCAGAGATAGTAGTAAACAACACAGGGCTTCAGTAAGGAATACTTCTATGTGATTAATACTTGAAATACTTCTTCCAGGGTTTTTCCCATCCTGCCACTCCTGAATAACTTGGTCTTTCAAAAAAATTTAAAACAAAATTTTTGCAATACTAGAAGTCAGAAATACCACATCTCATTACCTAAAACTGTTACTATAGCAAGACACCTGTAGTCAATATTAGGTCACACTTCCTCTCACATATCAGTTATCTCCCTTTTCGACTTCTGTGTTTTGCCTCCTACATCTGTTTTCACCAACCAGCCACACTTGGCTTTCTTTGCTGTTCCCTCTACAGCTTCTCTCTCACTTCCCAAGCTTTGTTTGCTTAGCAGTATCCAAACCATGTACCCAGTCATACGCCTCCAAAATATGCACAACAGCCCTTTGCTAATTCATATCTTCACATTCCAGAAGCACTGCACAATCCAGCCTTTTGGAACAGTGCTGTCTAATGCAAGAGCACATCTCCACAGGTTACCGAGACAGAAATAGAAGCAGTGCGTCATTCACTTCGATAAATGAACAGTACTGCTAGGGAGAAAAGGTTGCTGTAGTGCAGACAATTCGAGAAGTTTAACACACATCTGAAGTCTCTAGCAGGAAGGAGCTTAGATCAGTCTGCTCATGGTCATGCACTTGTATTTGCTGGACTAAGTGAATTCAAAGGTTACACCGTGCCAGTCTTCATTTGAAATAAACTGAAAAAGCCTAAACTGTCAGTCTTACTCTTTAATTATCAGCTTTATGACCTATTCACCAGACAAATGAAGTTTAAGCTGCAGTCATGGAGAAAGATGCTAGCCAGTCTTAGAAAAAAGTGATGAGCTGAACCTTGCCCATACCTAAAGATAAATAAGTAGATAAACTTCAAAAAAGCTTGAGAAGCACATGCTGTGCAGTGTAACTTCCCCTTTGGTTTATACGAGCACAGTCTCAACACTATCTTCAAATGCAGACATTTCCAAAGTGTCAGCTTTACTATATGTACTACTGAGGACATTGACATAAAGTTGGAAGTATGAAAGCAGAAGACTGTCACTGTGCTAAACCAGAAGATGAATAGCCACATTATACTAGATACTGGCTGTCTGAAGTAAGAGACAGAATTACAGAAAACTGTTGTATACTAACAGTAAAGGTATATTGTCCTCTGTTAATATAATCATTACAAAGTGTTTACCTCTGGTTGAGCAGCAAATTCTCTAAGAAGATGTCCATTCCATACAAACCGTGGATCTGCCTGCAGCAAGAAAAAAGCCAACATGCTTTTAGAAACTGGCAGTTCTGTTTAATTCAACATTAAGGGAATATCACAGTATTCATGCATTACATAAGTTTAGGTGAACAGATGAAAGAAGGATGTTCCATCCCCATGTACATCAGTACCATTCATAACCTCAACTAGAAATCTAAATAAAATGAAAATAGTTAAAAGAACAGTTCTCTCCAATAGTTCTCTCCAATCTTTAAGGGTGTTGCCTGACACTTCAGGCACGCTGAACCATTAACAACCGAGCTGCAGTGTCAGAAGATCATTCCAGTCTTTGCCCTAAGTAAACAGGGCTTGAAGAGATTACCCAAGATTTTAAGAACAGTAGCAAGGTAACACCCCTAAAATGGGCAGAAGGTAAAATTGCAAGGAGTCCTGTATGCAATAGTCAACAGTTCTGAGAATCAAATGTTAAACAATACTTGTAGCTTAAAAGACAAAAGTATTTATATTCTTCTGCATAAATGATCCTCTTCAACTTTGTGTATTTCCTATTCCTAATTCACCTCAAAAGTGTCTTGAGTAGGTTGCTGAGCACATTCCAGAAAGCTACCAGATTAGTCACAAAAGTGACATTTGCTGCAGAATGTAGTGCAGGCTCCAGGGAAGTGGCATAGATCTCAACTTTAAGATGAGGCAGGCAGGCAATACATCACTGAGAATGAGGGTTAACTCAAGTTCAGTGTTGGAACAGTCCTTTGTTTAACAGAAAACAAATACAACTATGTGCCAGAAACTGATCAAATCCTACTTGTAGTATCTTGAAGGAGTGCAAGAACATGACAGGATGCTTTGGTGCCCCTATATTGGGGCTGTTTTCTTCTATCAGCACTGTTTAAAAAAAACAAATATCAAACCAAACACCCACACACAGGCCAGGCTTCTCTTGTAGAGGTAAACTAGAGATGCCCTAAATTGCCACCATCCTTTCATTAAGCCATTATACTGCAACCACTGAGTGTGAAGTTATATTAAAATTGTTTTAACCATCTAACATCTGAATTTACTTGAACCTGAACCTTTTTACTGTACTTTGCCTTTCAAACAACCTTCTGAAGTGCCACAATTTTAAAGCAAACCAATCCTTTCATGTCAGCAATGGCTCTCCCTGGCAAGAGTACTGCCAGAGCAGCATCTGATAATGCAAAATAGTCCCCAACTATAAACTGATTTTTAAATTGATTTTTTTTTTTAATCTTGGAAAAAGTGTACTGCTTCCCCAGCTTAGACAGTTTCAGTAACTGAGACAACATCTCATGACTCCACTGCCACCTGTTCAGCAAAGGAAGAACAAGTGCTATTGACTTCCAAGGTTTCAGTATTTCAGTGCCTAGGCAGCTTAGACCTTGTTTACACTGCAGTATAGTAAGTTACCAGACTAAGGATTCTGGAACTCTGGAAGCACAAGGGAATTTTAAGCTCAAATTGCATTTGGTTGTGTGATTCTGTTGTCTTTAAGACAAAAGCAGCATACTAAATTAATGTTTCAAACATAAGGAATAGGCATAGTTTAGACAGAATGCAACATCCTAGGGCCAAGAACCATAAAACCCACAATTCTGTTCCATGTTATCCAGCAAGAGAAGTCGAAGTCAAGTGCCATTTATTCCACTATGGGTTTCCCCCCACCACCCCCCCCCAATTCTAGGTCAGAGGAATGACTTGCTTTCTCTCCTTTTTCTGCTTAGTTCCTTCTTGTTGCAATTTGAAGTGTTCAATATTGAAGTCAGAGGCAAACTTTCATTTATTTTGGATTTTTTAAATCCACTTAAAGCAGACTTTAGTAAGTACTTCTAACTGCCTGATCTAGAAGTCTGACATCACATCTGAACAGATTTCTAGAACTTCATGTTGCTAACAAGCTATGTGCCTTAAGGAAGGGTGGACTAGTATGCTCAGCTGCAACCCCTAACAGTTTCAGTAAAATGCCACAATGCTGAACAAATTTGTGTACTGGAGCATTACAAACCAGCAATTTCCACCCTTATTCTAAGCACCCTATGAAGCAAACTCAAACTAACTTGACTCAATGTACTTTGCATACTTGCTTTGTTGCTTCTTTTTCCTCTCACTGTCAGCTTCTTATTCTGGAGAACTGCCCCAGTCCAACTCAATTGACAAGATCAGAGATAGTCCAGTTACACAGTTTAGCAACATAGTGCTATTTTTCGCTAGTTCTATCACAAGGATTTGCATCTAAGCAACATGTAAATCTGTTTCGCTAGTTTAAGTTAGTGATTGAAATAGTAAAGCCATTTTTAGTTTAACAGAGGACCATAAATGCTTTAACAGTATCTACTAGCATTTAGCATACTAATTCATTGTAAAAAAAAAAAAAGGTTTCATCTCAAGTGTAATGGTACCGCTGATTTAGCAACATCATCCTAAGCTTTATATAAAGTTTCCTTTCTTTTGTGATAGTTTGTTTTGACATCATTTAAACACCAGCTGCATAAACTAAACTTAAGCCATGCAGAACTGATTAGCAATGTCTGAGACACAGACACTAAGCAAAATGAAATCCTTACCCTCTCTAGGAGGCTCATTTCCTGGAACTCTGGGCTCGTGTTGGCTAACCGTTGCAGAGTGTGCGTTAGGTCATACGTTGTTGAGAAGTAAAATCCATCCACGCTCAAGACATGACTAAGCATTGATAAAAATACTTTATTGTCCTGCAACTGTTGAGAGGAGGAAAAAGAGGACGGAAGAGCTCTTAATTATTACCATCAAAATACCTTATTCTTAAGCTACCACTACTATTTGAAGTGATGAAATTAACTTTGCTAGTGCTCTAGAAACACATGACATCATCCAGAGATTACCATACAAGAAGGAAACCACAAGATTGCAATTTTGCTACAAGTTCACTGATAACTTAAAGCTAGCACACTGCAACCAAATTCTGCAAGGACAGTATTCCTGTGAGGTAAATAGCTACTGATGTTAAACTAATCAAGCAAAAAGGAAGCCATTAGTTTCCCTGAAAACCATTCAGTCAAAAAAAATGAGACAAGATGGCAATGCAAAATAAGGTATATAACTTATTGTCAGGATTATCCCAATAACTAATCTGTGTTCTGGTTCAAGTTTTGATTAACATCATTCCTTTCCTGGAAGAGCATCAGATTCCCTTTCAGCTCCATTGGACAGGCACCCTTATCTACTCTTTATCAATCCACAACATATCTGTTTTAAACAATCGTCATCCTTTCCCTCCCTCTCTCTCAAAAAAAAAAAAGAGAAAAGAAAAACAAATTCTTCCCTGCTGGGTAATTATGTAATTGAACAATTCCATAAATTAAGCAAGACAAATAATTAGATGACCGCAAGGCAGCTTATTGTAGGGGCTATCAGAATAGTAAAGCTGTAAGAATGACATAACAGGAAGAGCACTGTGATTTTGTGGACTGGCTCAGGGAACCTGCTTTGTAATAGGCTGCATTTGTGCAATCTATTACAAAGCAGCACTAAAACACTGCTGCAGTATACCGGGCAAGCAAAGCCTTCATGAAGGTCCTCAGAGAAGAAAAGATGATACAGGATTTAGGAACAAAAACAGAGATACAGCAAGACAGTCCACCTCATCCTCCCATACTGTACCATCTTAAAAGGAGAAAAAATGCACAATAATGCAGATCAAACTCTGGAGATGATATTCTAAGTTGCACAAGGTGAGTTTGTTATCTTGAATGACGTAACTTTATATACATCTATACCCAAATATTACATCAATTATAGTAGCCTGAACAAATCAGAGAAAAAAGTATAGTTCAAAGAGCTTCTTAAAAAAATTTCATAGTTTCATCAAATTAGGTCCTGTGGTAATGGACATTAACATAAGATAACATTCCCCACACTCCCCTAATCAATCCACCTACCTGAATATCAGTTAAGTGCAGCATGGTCTTTTTGTAGGAGAGGATGTCAAAGTCTGTTGCTTTCCAGATTGCATGACTGAAAATCTCACCTACTTTTTTCTTTTTTGTTATTACAATAAGATACGTGCCTGTAAATCAGAAAGAGCAAAGTTAAAAAAAATAAATGCAAATATTAAGAAAAGCAGCCTATAACCATACCAGAAAACTGAAACCAATAGGAAAGAGTGAGGTTTCTTCAAGTTACACTTAGGACTTTACATTCTTAACAGAAGGGGCTGGAACAGAAAAAAACACACTTGCTAAGCTACCCACTTCTCTATGCTCACAGATCTTGAGCTACTCATTAAGTTTAAGGAATTAAAAAAAGAAGAACATAAAAAAATGTTAGCTACTCTTACTTCAGACCAGAGACAGTCTGAAAATCTTTAGGCTTGCAGATGCAGAAAGAGGCCAATGGTCTTGAATGTGGTTTGGAAAGAACAGAGCAAGTCAGACAAACACGAAAGGAAGCATGCTTCAGAACCCAAAAAGCTTATTTATCTTATCCTGAAAAAAAATATTTCTCCTAATAGGTTCAAAATGGAGCAGAGAGAAGGGCGTTTCTTTTAATAATTTAAGACAGGAGGTTTGCTGTTTTCCTGGTTGCATAAGTAACAAAGCAAAAAAACATAATCGTGACAGTTCACTCAAAGCAAGTAATTTATACCACTTGTTGGTAAATGCAATATAGCCTTATTTCCAAGCCTATCATATTTCAGTGCCATCTTGTTTTTGAAGAAAAAAGGTTACTTTATTAAAATGGATATTGATGGATACAAAGGTCTCATCATCTACATCTTATAACCATTAAATGCTTACTTACAACTTCAATAGAGCAAAACAATGAGCAGAACACAGAGAAGTACAGAACCACAAATCTAGTCCATTTTTGTATTAAAGCATTTCAAAGAAGTATAAATGCCAAAGCAGAAACAGTTCACCTTGTGTGCAGTAAGTTTACCCTTGTATTTACTACTATACCTACATATACACCAAGTTTTATGGACAGGCGAATTATTGTATTGGGTATCTAGTCTATATAGTTAGTCAAAGAACAGGTACCACCCCCCCACTTTTTACCTCCGCAGCTCTAGTGTTACACCTTTATTTGGGTGGAATATTCAAGCACTTAAGAATGCTCTAGCATGTTTGCGTCTCAAGTTATAAGCATTGCTTTTGGTTGGTATGTCAGAAGCATCCAGATACCTTATAAAAACAGCACATTACATCCACGACTATGCCACAAAGATGCTGCACAAATAGATACATTTAAACTGACATGAATTTTCAATATTGTCTTTTCTTTTTGGTATGCAGCCTTCTGTTTAGATTTCAGAGCTTCAGATATTACTTCAGCAATTTTTTCTCCCCCCAATACTGTAATAGCTGAAGAATATTTATGCTTGTTAAAGATGCTGCATTGCTAGATATGGAAGCAGTTTTACAGTTAACAGATAACAGTGAACTGCCTAACAACACTTAGTTAAACATTAACTGATAGCATCTTTAGTTTGACAGCTGCATACTAACAATCAGTGCAAAGCTTTGGGGGGTGGAAAGAAAAACAACAGGCTATTAAAAGAACTTACATACTTCTATATTTTATATAATGTTCAATCAGATGAATGAAAGTCATTACCAAGACTAAGTTGTGAAAATTCCCCTTTGGGGCAGTTCACTTTTAAAACAGTCTGGGCTTGTCAAGTACCTAAGACCCAGGTGTCCATTCCACAGCTCTTACTCTGCAACATCCACAATTCTTTAGAATACAAGCATGTAAAGTTCAGCAGTTTAAGATCCTGTCAGAAGTTACTGCATTTAACACAATGATACTTTGCTTTGGTTGAGAATACTGCAATGAGCAAACTTAAATCCTTTCTACATATGGAGACTTTTATTTAGTATGCATGCTCCTTATTACATCATTTTTCAGACTACATTAGTCTCAAACTCTAATAAAGTCTACCCACAAAACACCTTTTGAATAGCACCACTTACTTTCCTGGAAGCTTATGCTTTATGCATCAGGTTTACTTGTGGCAGTGACTGTTTACATCTGACCACCACTGAGATACTTAGAAAAAGCAGACAGTTCATTCTTACCTTATCTTACAATTCCCTAAAATTTAGAATCATTCTACTCTGTCCTTTTTCTTTTAATGTTAATTTTCTTTGTATTTGTAGGATAGTTGGAACACAATCATTACATGAACAGCTGCATATACCAGTCTATCACCCTGTCACTCTCAGTTATTTGTGTACTAAGATTACTGATTTAAAGTCAAACTTCACACCCCAGTATCTGACTGCTGCATCAAATCCTGCAGCTAAGATTAAAACAGTTAAGAAGAGTAAGTAGATGAAGTTCTTTGCATGCATTTGAAATGCATTCCTTAAAACCCAACAAGCTGTCAGTTAACGCTACCTTTAGAGCAGCTACAGGTTTAAGAGGTACATGAACATTCATGATAAGCTATATTCGGATACCTCCATCCTCTAGCAGCCACAAGGAAAGCTCATCATACCGATGAAAGTGTAACCTCAGATACTTGCAAATACTTTTTTTGTCTTTAAAGCTTCTTTAGCAATATATTTTGCCTATGTATTTTTAAAGAGCACAGTTCTGTTTTCCTTACCTGCCACCAATCGGATTGTTCCCAAAATACCGTATATAGGCCTTGTAACAGCTGAAGGGGGAACATCTTTCTTAACTGAAAAGCAGAAGAAAAAAACATCAGAATTTCAGACTGCTTCTTTCATTACTATATCAAAAAACTATTAAACTGGGTTTGTCTAAGCTTCTTGTTCAAATCTCAAGTTTTGCTAGAGTCTTAAGTATAAGAAGCAATACATCATAATTTCAAAGCCTGATGCGGGGTGGGGGGGAGGATGTGGAAGTATTCTAACCCAATTTCTCATGTTGTTTAAACAAAATAGTCATTCAATCTAATAAATTCAAGCTCATTTACATGATAGTATAGCAAGTAGACTCCTCAATAATATGTTGTCCTGCCACCTTCCAGAAACTTCTTGTTTTGAAGTCATCAAGACATCAAGGACAAACAAACCATAAATGCTTGTGCCTCCCACTTCTGACTGCTTCTTCTAAGCCTCAGCCTATTTCCATTTCAGAAGACCTAGTTTACTTCTTGGTCTATCTCTGCAAAACTACCAACAACAGCACAGATGTGGCAAGCGATACAGTATTCCAAACAACATACCAAGAGATCCAAAAGGTATCCAAATATCAATTAGAAGTCCTAGTGTGTTAAACTCTCATCTATCCACATTTCTAGAGTAGCAGGAGGGATATTAGAGAAGTTAAAAAAAACCTCCAAAACACCCGCACCAGCGTTAGGAATTTTCCCAGAGCTTGGAGGACAGAGAAAGATAGCACTTGAATTTTCCATTGCTTTAAACACCTTGCAGGTTCATCTGATAAAACACCAGTAATGAGAACAGATGAAGACTAATAAAAGACTTGGGACAGCTGTCTTTACAGTTTTGAAGGGACATCTCTGAAGGAGAAATTGAAATATTGTACTATAACACCAACATTATTAGTGGGATGGGCACACTGCTCTTATATGAGGTATACAAGAGACCTAATAAAAGGAAGAGAATGAGTGCTTTTATATTAGTATTACTGTAGCATTTCTGTCTGTTTCGAGATTAGTAATACTTCAGGAGTTTGCACCTCAGTATCAAAAGGGAAGTCAACCATTGCCTTCATTTCATGTTGTCATTTAGTGCAATTTCTTTGACTGTTTTTATGCATTTGTTTCACATTCTTAAAAAAGTTAAACTAAAATTTTGAAGACCCCAGCATCAGTATGCTTAAGACTACTTGCACTGGCATTTGAATTCAGATTAGCAATAGAACTAAATTTACAGTGAACATTTTATGTTCTTGATTCTAGAGGCTCTATGAAAATTCATGTTTCAGTATTAAATAGAAGACAGCACTGAGACAATTCAGCAAAAGCTGTAGAAGCCCAGTGTTCAACCCTTCCTATATTTAATCTTGGACTTGTAGCACCAATCCCAACTAGCTTGGATGAGTCAGTTTTTATTATTGTGATGCACAGTCTTACCAAAAACAGGCAAGCACTATCACCCTGGTTACCCACAGCATCAATCCCACAGCAAGAAGGCATTTCAAACAAAGTTCTTTGCAGGACAGAACACAAGGCACTATTTTAAAACAGTAACTAAAGATAAAAACAATTCTCCCAGTATCAATTTAAGGTTCTGAAGATCTTCTGGCAGTGCCTAGAGCAAAATACTAGACAAAAGAGGCCTATATTGAGAAATACTGGTGAGGAGAATACCTGTAAGAGTGACTTCCGTGGAGACTCTATCAATAGCAAGCACATCATCCGCTCCATCATCACAAGCTTCCACGTAGTATTTCTCTGGTGTTATATGCCTTTAACAGAATGGAGAGGAAAAAGGAACTTGTTTAGCAACACTTACTTTGGGTTTATTTGTTTATATTTAAGCTCTTCACCAGGTGAAGGTAGAGCAATCTTAAACCTTATTTCAGCTGCAAAACCAAAATTCTCACTGGATTACTTCCCAACAGCCACCGATGTTGACAGTCCATCAAAAGCAAATCAAACTAGTCAGTTACGGCAAAATACATGGCTTGTTTAAGAATCTTAATTCTTATTTAATACTGAAAGTTAAAGACATGAAAGTGAATTTGCGTACATAGTGGTCCACTGTATCATTCATGTAAGCATGAACTATGTCACTTAGAAGTCTGATAAGCCAAAACCAAACTTCAAAACAAAAATTTTTTAATGAAACACTTTCTAATATGTCAGAAACTAAAGCACCACATCCCTGAAGTCTAGTAAACACAAAAATAATGTCCAAAGTGAGAAAAACACCTGTTTCACGTTAGAGTGTTCCAAGTATTGTAAGAATCCGCTAGAAACAACACAGAAAAAAACCCAGAAGAATTAAAGTCATACACTAGTTTACTGAAGTAGGCGTCTCAACATTACCCAGATTTGTCAGCCAGGTCTATGTGACACACATGGGGTAACCGGTATTCTCACCATCAGACACATTAGACAAATTACAATTAGACTTCATGCCTGTCCTTCCTTTAGATAAACTGTATGCAGTACAACATTACCCATAACATTAAACAGTTGTCAGAAACATTCCTTAAAAATGCACCTGTTGAGATACTCGCAAGAAGCCAGACATGTTATACTGTGCAACAATACAAGAGTTATGCAGAAATGACTTGTAGCTGTACATAGGAAATGCTAAACAACCAACCAACCCCTAACACTCTTGAACTAGTGTTCTTAACTCTCAGAATGACTTTCCTTAGTTTAAGGCTTGACAAGACTAGGGGTCAGAGTTTTAAACATCTTGTTCTGGAAACTTATTCTACAGGATAGGTATTTTTAGGTTCCTTCTCCCTAAGTAGATCTTGCAGTTCTTCACATCTTTTTAATTTTTTTTTTTTTAATCCTTCAGAAAGCTGAATTAGAATCCTCATTTAGATCAGAAAAGCTCTTTGAAAGAGGTCTAGAAGACCTCTTTTAACACATCTAACACCCCACCTTCCACTCACTAAAAGCAGGGCCAACCTCAAAGTTTATCCAACTTCAAAGTTGTTGAAACCCTGTTTCTTGGGGGGTGTTTTGACTCTCCCCAAGGATAGTGATTCTACAGCCTCTCTAGGCAATTTAGAAGACAGACAGAGGAGACCAAATGCTTAACTGAACTAAAAAAAAGTAACACAACAAACTGTAAAGCAATCGATAGTTAACTGTTCATCAGGTAATTTAACTTCTTTAAAGGAAAATTAGTCTATGGGTCCTAAAACAGGAAACACATCAACAGTATTGTAATTGTAAATCAGCCTTCTTAATCTTTCATGTACACATATGAAATGCTTTATCTTTGAAACTAAAAACATCAGATTAAGAAATACAAACATGCAGTTTATTGAACTGCCTTAAAACCCCTACTTTGCTTTCATAGCTTCCGTTTTTGATGAAGTGCACATGTGCACCCCTGGCTCTTTAAGCAGGTTTCATAGCAATAAAGGGAGCCATTTTTATAGTGAAGAGCAAACAAGCTTACACAGATAGAACAGGCGAGACAAACCTAACAACATTTATAAGCCCTCAATTTGTTAAAGAATTTAAAAAGAAATCAGGATATACTATTTAAGGTGCAGTCAGAAACCTATTGCTAGTTGGCAGGAGACAGCAGTAGACATTTTTTTCCACAGGAGAAAGCTGCAGCTACTTAATTTCTATTGGTTTAGTTGAACAGTCAGCTTTGTCTGGGAGGCCAGTTGACACACAAGACTCCAGCTAAAAAAACTAGGGAAAAGACACTGCAAAGTTTAATATTGGACCTGTTATGCCTTTAACACAGATGCTTATGCACTCTTACTCATCTGACTATCTGAAGCAAAAGCAGTTGAAAAAAATCTTAACATAGCAGGTTGTAAAATAGTGTCCAAACAGAGTAGTGAGAACAATAGTTTCAGTTTTTGAATATTCAGTATAAAGAGCGCAACATAGACAAGACACCTACACCGACCATGCAGAGTACAACTGAGCATTTCCATCCATGATCAGTATTTTTAAAAGCTGCTCTTTTCATTATAAAGTGCAACATGGGCATGACTGTATTAAGTCTCATCACTGAGATTCACTTGCATATGAGTTAAAGCCTCTTTTCAAACAACTGAGAAAAAGCTTACAGGTGTAGAGTATTTGTCAGATAAACAATTTCTCTATTTATTACACTCAAGAATAACAACTTCTCCCTGAAGAGCATGAAGTCTTTTACCCTCATCATCCACAAGGTAAGAAAAATGAGAGAATTAAGGCTGCCACTGCAAATTATGCCTGGCCTGTCAATACATATCATATGCCCTGCTTTGCTAGACCAGCCCCCAGCATTTCTCTCTCTCAAATCCCAGCCCATATTTTGTCTCCTGTCACTACCATTGCCCTTTTAACAGTTTATCACCTTTATCTCCTCTTACACAATGCCTGTACATTTCTATCTTTGCTTAAACTATGTTTTACCCTTGATACACACAGAAAAAAGCTTTGCAATCAAAATCTTCCTTCCTACGGTCCTCTCCAAGACCAGATTTGGTGACAAAAATGTCATAGAGAACGCAAGACAAGTGATCCCTGTTTTCACTTCAATGGACCAAAACGGCTCTAGGCTTCAGCAGCTTGCAGTATGCTGGAACAGTCTTTGCATTGACTGTTTTCGAGCTTTGGGTGTTTTTGTTTTGGAGGTCTTTTGGGGGCACAGGGGCAGGAGGAAATCAGGTTGCCAGTCTATGAAGTTGAGAGAACTTAAGCAAATACTTCTCTGTTGGGATCACCATTAAAAACTGCCTAAAATCCAACTGCACAGCAACACAAACTGAAAAGTCCAATGCCTTGGAAAAATGTTAAATCCTTGCTTCAGAAGTGGGAGAATTAGTGCTCTTCAAAGTTTTTAAGAGAAAGATGTTTCACTTAGTCTTTGCTTCATTTGTGAAAATAGTTGAAAGTTTTCTAAAATAAATATAGTTGAAGAGGCCAAGAATCAAAGAGGTTTCAGCCCAAATGCTGATTTACAAACTTACCAATTACCAGAATTAGGCTAGTAGGCTCATTCTCTTTTAGGTGACCTTTTCAATCGTAAGATTGCTATAACTAAGATGATTGCCTCCCACTTCTCTTTCAGGAAGGAAGCTGATGAACACTGCATGCAAGAATGGTGTTTTTCCACAGACTCTACTCAGTAGCAAGTCTGTATGTCTATCACAAGCTTGGAAAGATAACATGTTTATTTTACTGATCTGAGAAGAAGATATTAAAATGCTGAAAGAAGGATCATTCACAATGATAAGGAATCTGCAGATAAGATTAATTCTGTTCCTTTAATGAAATAAGGAACAGATGAAAGTCCAAGTGCTAGTACTATAACAAAAATAACAATAAAGAAATCAGTATTTTCTAGAAGCCCATGATCTCCGTAGTTACTTTTGAAACTAGTTTTCATACACCAGGCTATATGCTGCTTTTGTGTAACCTTCATATTTGACACTGGAGCCTGCCTTCTCCTTGGCTACGCTGTCACTCCTGTCTGTAACTATCCCAAACATCAAGAATGCTTAACAGCAATATCTTGCTTCCATTACAGCACATAAAACCTCCACAAAATCTGAGTTCCTCTCATTTACTTTTTTTTTTTTTAAACCTGACCACCATTACCATGGACTATTTCTCAGTGTTGCTAAAGAACAAAGGGAATGATAAATGGAAATAGTTGACATCAATAGCATAACTCATGGTACTCAAGAAAAGCAAAGGTACTGAAGCACTGCAACCATCAAATTCAAGTATTACTGAAGGTGACTGGGATGTCATTTTGAAAATCTTCTCCAACTGAAACTGTGTGAATAGCTGCCAAGAGATAAAACAACTCATTCAGTAGATTTGATCCCTACAATTCAAAGATGAGAAAAAAGTATCTGCAAGTGATTTAAAGACAGATGACGTAGAAGGAAAACACAACACAGTTACACATCAGGCCTTAGTTTGAGTTTGGTTGTGGTTTTTGTTTGCGGGTGGGGGTTTTGTTCCGTTTTTTTAAAACTAAAAGGCACTTTTTCATTATTTCAGCTCATGTTGCTGAAGAAGCAGTCAAAAGGAGACCTTATTTAAAAGGGGTGCACAGAGGCTACAATTAGAAAAATGCTTTCAACTATCTTGCCTTTAAGAAGCAAAAAGAAAATTCAGTGAAACTCTCACTAAAAATTAAGCCTTTTGATTTTCTAGTTTCTTTAGTTCAGGCACTACCACTCTTGTGAAATCATTCTGGTGATTGACACAAGTGAGTACATCTAGTAGTGTAGTAAAACAAGAGAAAACTAAATGGCTCTACTGAAGTTAGTCCCCATACTCGCCAAAACCAGGCTAAGTACTGCATTGCAGTGTAAGTTTTTAGATGCAAGAGGCATTTTTAATGCCCAGACAAGAGACTGTTCCACATGGGCCTGAGAAGAGGGGAAAAAAGGACAAGAGCACCTACAACCAGTTAGAATATGAATGAGAGTTAACTCAGTATCGCTCATTTCTGTAGTTATTTCAGTAGCATTCAAGTCATGCTTTGAATAAAAGATGTTTGCCACATTTGTAGTGAGTGTCTGAACAAGGTTGGTGTTATGTCAAGAGTGGCTTTCCTCCAAAACTTTCTGAAAGTTCCTAAAAAAGCAAAGATATTTTGAAATTACCTTAAAGCAGGAAGTTTCACAGTTTTTGTGTTTTTTCTTGTTAGCTACTTATATTACAAAAGATTCTCTATTCTTCTTCTTCATTCAATTCAGGTTTTCTGTATTCTTATGCTTCATGAGAAATTAACCAAGGAAGTCATCCTACCTCAAAACCCTCAAGCTGCATCTTAGGATCTTCTAAGAAAAACCATCTTCTGTCGTTTTAACTGACCAGTTTCATGGATCTCTTTTTAAAGACATTGCCATCTCTTTTTAAGACATTAATCAAAGAGTTGTCCCAATTAATAATAAAAGGCAAAAGGCTGCCTTACAAAAGAAAGTGTTGATTCCCAACATAGAAACATAGAAGAAAAACCAAAAACATTGCCTGCTTATACCATGTATAAAGTCAGCTTACTTTACAGTTAAGTGAGATAGTCTTTTTTAGTTTGTATATTTGGTGTGAAGTTTCACTTCACTAGTTATATTATAAAGCAGTGTTGTACATTATGAAGATGACGCAGAGTTGCATCCCATGTTTTAATTAGGCAGATCTTACAAGACAAGAATATTCCTGTGTTCAGATACAGCATGAAAGAGGACCCATCATGCTCTAATGGCAACTAAAGATAGTACTTCACTCAATATCACTTAAGCCTTCTAGGCACCAACAGCCAAGCCCTTACTTCAGTAATTGATTATTTCACCATAAATACCTAACATCGCTCTAATGCAGGAAACTCTTTGATGTCAGCCTCTAAATACTGTGATAAAGCAAGCCAAAAGCACATCCTGTACTGCGCAGCAATGCATTTGCTGCACTGAAGATACCAAAGAGGTCTGCAGTGAGATATAGGAAAGACATTAGTATACGCACACAGAGTCCCAACAGCGTGTTAAGTAACAGCGCTAACACACTGATGCTTTCAACACTCCAGAGATTCCAGATTTTCTAGGTGAGCCGGTGTGCTAATTATACATCTACAATAAATATTACTCCTCCAGCAGAAACAGCTCAAGGAACTGGAGCATCTCCCATGGAGCAGTAGTTGTTGCAGGGAGGTGAAAGGGAGTATAATCCCAGGATTAAAAAAAACACTAATGGAAGTACCATTTAAAAACAACAGAGGTACGTATTAAAGGCATAGCTTCATAATAACTATTCCCAGTTAAGTTTCACTTTAGATGACAAATAATTTACTGCATAAGTTACTTTATTATTACACATTACTGCATAACACCCTTCTCAGCCAACATCCCCGAGCTTCGTCATGACAGCCACTCAGATTAAGCAGAAAAAAAGGATGTGTAGCTGTTCTTTCCAGAAGTATTATCCAAATTCTGAAAACTCAGTTTAGAAAACAAGCAAAAAAAAACCCAAAGCCAAGATGCACTTTTGGACCTCTCCCCAAATACAGACAGGTGGAAGGTACTGTGTTCAAGTGCAGTAGCTACTAATGACTGGCCAGTACATTCACAAAGCACGTAGGCATAACTGTGGGCAGGAGGAGTTAAATTTGAAATACAGCTAGTGTCAGAGACCCACAGGATACTGAGAAGGCTATCAGCAAGATAAGTCTTCACCCAAGCACAAAGAAAAAAAAGTTATTTTAAGTGAGCCAAAACAACAGCCAGGATTCTCTCTATTCTGCAGACAGCTTTACCAATCACTTTGTATTAATTGGACTGGTAGCTTCACTACCATCCACTAGCTTGCTACCTGCAATAGCTGTTTGAGTTTTACAATTTATTCCTGAGGCTATGAAAGGAAGTTAACTAAGTACAGCAGTGACACTGATGACACAACTACGGACAGCCGTTTCCAGGTTAATAATTTTCCCCAATAACTGTTGGTGTAACTCAAATAGTTCCAACGGCAGCACAGACACTAGACATCAGCATTTTTACCGGTATCACCTGAACTCGACTGATGACACTAGTCAAGGCACAAAGTCTTTGAGTCACTACTTTTGGTAACATGAGAAACACAAGAGGCTTGCATTCAGAGCTAGAACCTCCAACTGGATGTACAGAATGGGACCCTGCAGAGCGCTGCAACCAGTGAAGCTCCATACAGGGCCACCAGACTACCCAGAAGAGGTGCAGTTGCAAAATCTGACCTTTTCATAGTAAAAATGAGAAGTCAGTTAGAAAAAACAAAACACTTACTGCTAAATCCCCCCCCCCAAAAAACAAACCAAAACCCAAAACACTGTTACCACTAAATCCCCCAAACTGAAGTCTAGCCTGGGTTTCTCAGAAGAACATTCTCCACTGACCTTTCCAATCTAGTAAGTTTGAATCATCATCCAAGCTATAGCCCTATATCTTAGAACACATGGTAGTGGTAGTAAGTCCACAGGCATTAAGACAACTTGGTATAATAACAGGAAAAAAGCCTGTTTTTTTAGAACAGAAAAAATTCTGTTTTCAAGTTTATGAAAAAAATTCATGTTAAACTACATTTGACACAGCCTTGTTCTAAAAAGATCAAAACTTACTTTTAGTTAAGATTAAACCTTAAATGAGAGAATTCTTTACTAGCCTGTATTCAGAAAAGTACTTTTACTTAAAAAAAAAAAAAATTCTCAGTAAGAAGGACTGTGTACTACAAGCCACATAACTGCTACTCATACAACTCACCTTTTCTCCTCTGCAGGCAAAAAGATCACAAGTTCAGCTTAAAGAAAGACAAACATCGTTTAGGTGACAAGAGGAATAAAAAGCTTTCTGCCAAATAAGCAAGTCTTTCAGCCCTCACTGATGACCTTACTCTTCAGTAATACTCAGTTACCTCCAGTGTCTGTCTACCCTCACATAGCTACCTAATCAAAATAAGGAAAGAAGCCCGATGATTTCTAAACACGTAACAGCATTATGACCAAACTATTTGGACAGATCTCTGAGAAAGATCTAAGTATGTTTGCTCTGAATCCAGAAGATGACTGTGAAATGAAATTTAACAGAGCATTAAGTACAGTTAAATTAGGCTTAAAAATCACTTTCAGATACTGCTGCCTGAAAATGGCATCAGTAACTCGATTACAGAATTTCAAGCTAATATTTAGAGGTCAACAGCCCCGGAATGCCTTTAGGACACACAAGGACATTTCACTGTTGGCTTCAGACAGCTGTGAAGAGTCTCATGCTCACAGTAATTTTTTCAGGAGTTTCAACTGGCCAGTGTGAGGGTTTATAGTGGAAACGCCTCTTCAGTTTTAACTTTATAGTGCTTTGGTTATGCAACTTCTTTTGCTGTATAAAGGCAGCAAGCAAATACCTGGCATATGCAAGTCAAAGGCTTACATGCTCCCCTAAAACCTTTGTTTTAATGAAAAAAATTACACCAGATCAGAAGAATTTATTTGAAAAGTCACAGTAGGCACTACACAGGAGAGTCCCAAAAGTTCAAAACCATCGCCTGGCACCAAAACCATACCACGAAGACCCTGTGCCACAAAGGACTGACGGGCCAGCGCGCCGAACGAGCCTCCTGCTGGCAAGCGGCACTGCCCATGCGGAGCTTTAGGGTAGCGTCGCTACTCCAGCTTCTACAGAAGTCAGGGATAACGAAAGCCGAAGGCAGCCTGGGCTCCCCCGCTCCCCACCACCTCCTCGTTACGGACCGCCCGTCGCTCCGGCGTTTCCACAGCGGGGCAGCCGCTGCCTCAGCGCTGCTGCTCGCCCGCCGGGCTGAGGCGGGCACCGGAGAAGACCCGCACGCAGCGGCCCTCCGGTACGTGCAGGAGGAAAAGGAGCAGAGATGCCGACGGCCGGCAGCGCTTCTACCCCCCCACAGCGACGCCGAAAGGGGCCGGGATCCCTACCCGCGGCCAAAGTCCTCCTCCCTCCCGCCCCGGGCCGCCGCACGCAGCCGCCGCCTCGGGCCAAGCCCTTCGCGGGAAGCGGGGGAGCGGCGGCGAGCCCGGCACAGCCCGCCGGCGGCCCCGGGGGACGGGACAGCGCCGCCCGGGGCGCGGCGGGACCCCGCGCGGGGAGTGCCGTTGCTCCAACGGCCGCCCCCGCCCTGCCCTGCCCTCCCCTCCGGCGGCGGAGGCAGCTGACAGCGCCGCGCCCCCCGGGTCACTCACAGCTTCAGGCTGGCGTAGGCCGCCGCTGCCGCCGTTCCTGCCGCCGCCGCCGCCATCCGTCCCCTCCGGCCGCCGCCGCCGGCTGCGCTCCGCGTCGCTCTCGCCCGCTCCGAGCCGGCCGCCCCCCCCCGCAGCCTGACGCGGCCCCGGCCTTGAGGGACGGGACCCCGCGCAGGACAAACCTCCTTGGGCACGCGAGCGAACGCCGCAGGGCGGGGCACCGCCTATGGAGGAAGGGGGAAGGCCCCGGCCGACTCGCCGGCCCCGCGATTGGCTGAGCCGCCGCGCTCTCGCCCCGCCCCCGGCGCGCCGGGAGCCTACAGGGCACCGCGAAAGGGTGACGCGGGAGGTGGGGGGGAGGGAGGGACGGGAGGGGCGGGGCCGTTCAAACGAAGACGGTGGGGATTGGCCAGCGCGGGTGGGGCGCTAAGCCACGCCCTGGGGAGCCGGTGGGCGGGGTGTCGGCGGAGAGGTCTCGTTGGATTGGCTGCCCTCCAGCCGGCCGCCCCGCCCCCCGCGCGAGTTGTCTGCTGAAGAGCGTGCGGGCAGACCTGGTTGCCAGAGCAGGGCCAGTGGCGCAATGGATAACGCGTCTGACTACGGATCAGAAGATTCTAGGTTCGACTCCTGGCTGGCTCGGCTGCTCACTTTTTTTTTTTTTTGCCTTTCCTTCTTCTCCTCGCCCCCCCTCACTTTTTCCCCCTCTCTTCTCCAGCCCGAGGGCGCTGCCTGCACGCCCCCGCTCCTGGGCAGCCCCTCAACTCCTGCGCAGACCCGCTCCGGCCACCCTTGTGCCCTCAACGGGGGGGGTCCGCCCAGCGCAGGGACCCGCAGGGTTGGGTGGCGTTGCAGGGGCTCGTGGCGGCCTGCATGGCCCTTGGCAGACCCCACCACAGCCACCACCTCGGGGACGGCCACTGCAGGGGAGGCTGGTGCCCACTAGGCACCCCCAGACCTGGGCTGGGGGGGGGAGCCCAGGTCTGGGGGCTCGGCATGGAGCAGGCCTGGGGCACCTCCTGGCCAATTTCCCACTGGATCCAGCCCTCTGGGTATCATCCCCCGGTTTTGGGCAGCTTCTTGCCTCAAGGAGGGAGAACCCCAAAGTATGGCTACATGTAATCCTATTTATTCACTTCAGTTTAGCTGGTAGCTCCGTGCTGCTGTGGTGCTGCTCAGCCAGCAGTACTTAAGCATCCCGTCTTCAGCGAAGCCCACGGGGGCACCAGGCAGCTGCCTGCCTCCCAGAACCGCGGGAATTCTCCCCAAAACCCTCCCCACCAACGCTGCAAAGGAGACCCCCGTGCTGGGACCGGAGCCTGCTCCCACCCGTAGCACACCCCTCCCCACCCCGGGAGCAGGGTCTCCCCGGAGGCACGCCAGAGCAGGACGGCCTCAGACGGGGCCGCAGCAAATCCCAGCCGCCTGCAAAGGACTGGGAAATCCCCAGCGAACCCCACTAAGGAGGCTTCCCCCCGCCAGTCCCTGCTTCAGCTACTGAGGCAGGGGGAGAGGAGGAAGACAGAAGTTGGGAAACCGTCATTTCACAGCATAACTCCCTTCCCACGGACTCTGGGCGATGACAAGCGTTGTAATTTTAGGAAAGACTTGACGCTGAGCACTGCTTTACAGTATTGTCTTTAATCACTGAAATCACAGCAGGCCAGCAGCTTTGCCCCCGCTGCCAGCCTTCGTTCCTTATAAATATTGAACAGCACAGAAGTAAAGAGGGCCGTGTTCACAGGTGGCTAAGGTTAGTTACACCAGCACAAATCCTAAAATACTCTCTCCTGGAGTTGAGCTTGGAAGGAAACATAAACAAAATAATTAGTACCGTTCAGTATCGTTAAGCCAGGCTCTGCATTTGCTTTCCAGATACAGAAAGCCACAGCCTGCGCCTATGCGCCTGGGTCCCCGTTTGGCTGTGCACCGCAGACCTGCTGCGGGGGGACGAGGGTCGGTGCCAGCCGGGCTGGGAATAGCAGCCCGGCCATCCCTGCGCGGGATGCATGCCGCGGGGCATCCCTGTCACCTGCCTTCAGGGGCTCTACGCCACGTATTTGCACGTGGGGACAGTTTCTTCCCGTCTCCCATCTTGGCTTAGCGGGCTCCTGATGCATATTGCCACGTGAGCTTCTGGCTGCCCTGGAAGAAGGCAGGGTGAGGATTTTTATTGCTCAGAAAAGCTTAATTTTGCTTCTCCTTAGGGTGGATGAGCAGCTCTGGGCTCTGTCTGGGCTCACGGCAGGAAGACGTCTGCCTGATCGGCTCTGGCAAGTACACCTAGTGCCACTGCAGCCAGCGAGCAGCAGGACGCAGAAATGGAAAAGCAAAATGAACGCACAAATGCAGTGCGATGAGAGAGGCAAACCCCCTCCCAGCTTCTCCCAGTGACGCAGGTGCTTGGCCTCAGAGGATGGGGGAAAAGGGACGTGCATCTGGCCGCAGCCCTTCCCTGCCCGCAGGTACTGACTCCGGAGATGTTTCTCCAGCAATAAGCCTGCGTCAACTTGTCCTTACATTCATGCACAGAAGGTGGCTCAAAATGCACCTACAAATGCTTGGCGTGGGCACAGAAGTGTGAAAGGCAGGCCCCTCGCAGGCAGGACGTGCTGCACGTCCACATGCACAGACACGACAGTGGACACGACCCCAAAAGCGGACACAGAGCACGCCGCCGAGGCCAACATGGGAGAAGCACGGTGCAGACCAGCGTACACAGGTGTGCTTCCCCTCAAAACCACCTCTAATAAATGTCCAGGAATACGACAAACAAAAGCAAATCCCTCCCGTGCCACCTTCTCCCCGGCTCTCCGTAATCAGCTGCCCTCTTTTCCCTACAGCTACTGTATTTTTTAAGTCACATCCTTCTTTCTCCGCGCACCCCCACTGCTTCCGTACATATTTTTGTTTATTGAATAAAAAAGTTGGCGGTCCATTTCAGCGATCTCTTCAAGGCAACTTTTACACTGCCGCAGATTCATCCCCAGGTACGCCTTGTCTGTAATAAAATCTTTCTGCCCTCGATCCAGCACTCACCTACGCGCACACATTGATTTTCATGTACGTGCGCAGCCTTACTGGTTTCAGTGGGACTGCCTGGCTGTACACTTCGAGTTTAATGCAGTCGGAGTCCTTCATTCAATTTTCTTCGCAACAGCAGCGGAGTACAAAGCTGCCGCCCCATCGACCAGCAGCAGGCTGATGTTCAGGTAATTTGGAGGATCGGGTCAAAGTGCTCAAGTAAGGATGGGGAGCGCGTGTCCATTTTCCTTTAAGCAAGGACCTGGTTTCACTGTTGCTTGAATAATGAAGTGGTAAAATTTCCAGGGAAATACAGAAGTGCAAAATCGGGACTAAATTCATGAGGAAGAGCGCTGTGATCCTCCCCAGGGCTACGAACTCACGGGAGGGAGAGGCAGAGGTCGCGGCAGTGCTTACGAATAGACCCGAATACTGAAATTCAGGGATGCCAAATATTTGCCCAGTGCTGTAACTTAGCACAAGGAGGAAGCACAGGGAGATATTTACTTTCTTCTCTCGGCAGCCAAAGATACCCCTTCCTTTTGACCTGTACCAGCTCTTATGAGCCCAGTTCCCCCCTTTCACATCTGCCATAGCACACCTGGTGCTGATGAGACTCCACCATTTCCAGACCGAGGAGCTATTTGCTTTGTAGTAAAAAGATCTAAAAAAAAAAAATCATTTAAACCTGAAAGACCAGGAAAACATTTTAAAAGCCCCCAAATGAAACTCAGAAAATGAAGAGCCACAGACCTCATCAAATGCTCCTCACCAGGGTGTTTGAAAATGCTGTTCCCTGCATTTAACACCAGGGCAGTTTCCTAAATCACTTTGATCGCAGGTGTTTCTTACACTTTAAATTACACCAAAATGTCTGCTTCTTCTACAGCTGGGGCTTTTCCCCTGGCCTTTAGGCAAAAATCCCTACTTAAATGAGTTTCTGTATTCTAAACAATAGAAATTTAACAGCATGATCTGAATGAAAAAATCTATTAAGCTCTGTCTCCTGAAAGCAAGTTTCAGGGAATTCACTTGAATGACTATTTGCATGTGAGTTACTCATTACCAGCACAACGGGACTTCCAAGGGCCCCTTACCCTAAAACCAGTCAGAAGGGCACGCTGGGGGAGGAATTCAGACTAGCTTTTCATAGCACGTTTCAGCCCCTTAATAAATAAAAAGACAACAAGGTTCACGTGAACAGCAAAACCCAGTGCGTATCAGCCTGGTGACAGGCAGAATTTAACACTTTTTCTGCCGTTCTTCTGCAGGGCACACAAAGCCTCACACCACCAGCTCCAGAGCTACCTTCCTGCCCATTTTTTCCCTTTGGGGGAGCTGCCTGAAGGCAGGCAGTGAGGGTTTGCAGCTCCACAGATGCCTGGCGAGGGGTCAGGAGGAGGAGAAGCCTCCCCTGCGCAGGATGCCCCTGCCTCTCCACCAGACCCACCATCAGGCAGCTGCAGAGCCAGGGACAATCCGGGGACAATCAACATGGACTCAGGCACCCACAGCCTAGGAGAAAAGGCAGGAATAATAAGGAGCTTAAATGAATTCAAACTCCCAAAGATAAAAGCAATGCAAGTTAGCACACACAGGGGAGCAGGGCAATGCAGTAGACGCTGCAGCTTCAAAACCACCAACTCGCACGCTCCATTTTCAATAGCTTCACAGTGTCATTTCTAGCTCTTCGTAAATACAGGAAAGGAGGGCATTGGCACTTAATAATTTATACTGGACCTCAAAATGGAAAGTAGGGCAGCCTTCATTTCCCCAGCGCTGAGGGATACGGGATGGCTGACAGCAGTAACAAGACACTGTGTGGGAGTAGAGGCCAAACTTTCTGTTGATGCAGAGGCTCCACAAACGGGCTGCTCCAGGCTCTCCACGAAGGAAAATTGTCCTTCTCCCCCTTCTTGACTGCTTCTTTTGGGGTTGTGGGGAAGGCTGCAAGAGTGAGACAGTAGTTTAAATCGCAGCTTAAAATGAAAGTATCAGCCCCGCTAGTGTTTTCAGATCTTCCCAAAACAGAGGCCAGAAAATGTGCGTGAAGGGCTGCTCTAAAAATCCAGAGGTAGCAAAAGCATGAGCCATGTAATAGCTGGACTCTGAGAGACAGAACAACAGATCAGGGTTGGTGTTGAGAGCTCACTTCCAGAAGCCACTTTGATATCCCACTGCCTTTGCTGCCAAAGGAAGCTCGGAGAAGGGAACCACCTGCCCAGGACTATCTGAATTATTCACCAGGGACACTCACTGGCATTTTTCCCACTTCAGACAGTCCTAAGATCACATTTGCATCTTGAGACACTCCCCACCTCCGTGCCCAGCAGGACAGAAGCTGGCCTGGAGCACTGGGGTGAGAGCGCTGCAGGATCTGCCCTGGCTGTTTTGTTGCCCCCAATCCATACAGCCTGGATACAGCACCAGTTGTACTTTGTGTCGGTTCCCATCCCTTCGCTATCCAGCATTTGGAGGCCAAATTTAAGGCTCCCAGGAGCTCACATATTTGGGGTCAATTTTACCTCCTCTAAAATCACAGATAAAACTCTCTGAATTATATATGCCCCAGAGCCATGTATACTGCAGTGGGAAAGCTCCCCGCTCCGTTTAGCTTTCGGTCACTCACTAAGGGGTTGCATGTCCCCAGGAGAAACGGCACCACAGAGCCAAGCCATGAGAAAGCTGGGGCTCTGGATGGTTTCCAGCGCGGGACCGACCTCCAACCACATGCCGCCGTCCCCATCCTGAAGAGCAGCAGCAACAGGCGGAGGCGCTTACAGCTGGATGGGGCAGAAGATGAAACTCCACGCCAAAACCACCAAGCTCCCGAGGCTTGGGCAGTTTCAGATGTTCACACTTCAGGCAAGGCATGCTGATACAGACGTGTAGGAGGGTGCTAACAGGCTACTGGTCTCCATCTGTTTTACAGCAGATGCTTGTGCCTCTGTTTAAGACTTAGCGCAGCAACTTGCACCACTCAAAACGGAGGCCTGTGGTATTTATTAGCACAGGCAGAGAGAGGCAGCTTGCTGCAGCCGGCACCTGTGCTGCTCCAGATGAGTACATGAGGCAGTCTGACTACATGGTGTGAAGTACGAGCACCTATCTAGCTACATTCACGCTATGGGAAAAGAGGTTTGGGTGAACCATAGTGGGTTCTCAGCACAGGCTCCCGTCAGGAGTCCCAGTGCCACTGCTCAGCTAATTTATTGTAGTTTCCTCACTAAAAAGATCTTCAAGAATGTCATCCTGTCCTCTATCAATCAGAACTGAATTTACACCTTTAGCATGGACACATTAGGATTTAACTAGTTTTCCACACAATATGTCAGAAAGGGTAGCTAAGATCCCTGATTGCATCTGAGACTTTAAATTAAAAGCTTTTTCTTAAACAAAAACTTTGTACCTGTACGCGAGGGGCTGCACAGCTTTGGTACCTACAGAACATGCACTGCAGGCACATCTATCTTATATGTAACACATACCGGGGGAGCAGATTTCTTTGACTATAAAGCAGGGGGGTTCAAAAAGAGAAAAAAACCTGCCTTTCTGCTTTCTCAGCAGAACAGAAAGCAAGGGCCAAACTCACTAACCCCTTGCTCAGATAAGCTGTTATTATTCATGGGAGCAAATCCGTTTATACCAACATACTCATTTGAGTACAGGTTGTGGAGCTGGGCTCTAAATCCCTGTGTAACAAAGCCTTCGTAACGATCTCAAGTTTGTTCCCAGAGCTCTAAATAAGCACCATTATGAAATGGCTTTGTGCTGGGTAAACACCACGGAAAGGAGTGGCCAGGCTGGGGGCTGAGCTGTGGGGACAAGCTGAAAAACTCAGGCAAGTGTCTGTGTACGGAGAGCTTTTTTTCCAAAGCAAGCTCTGCAAGCAAGAACAAGGCTGGATTTCCCGTGTCCACACTTTCAGCATCCCGACCTTTCCTTTCCAAATATAATCCGCTTATTCAGACTCTGACACAGCAGACTGGCCCCTGCGTTATCACGCTGACACGCAAGCCCGGGCCCCAAGTCACCGTGGTAGCTTAGCCTAGCTTGTTCCAGTTTTTTGTTCTGTTTGAAATGGGATGTCAGCCTCCGCCTGCCAGCCAGCACGCCTGGTTTGTGCTTGGAGAGTTGCTGCTTTTACAGCCAGTCTTGATACCGGACTTCAGGGAATTAACTGGAAGGTCTGAGCATGCCATTTTGCACAGACCCCTTTCTTTTCTTTTCCTAAAGAATTAATAAAAAGAGAGAGAGTGTGTCTAAAAACTGGTATTAATATGTTGATGTCCTTCAGGGAATCTGATGAAATGTGCTTGTCAGGAAACACTTAGTAGACTGACGGGATGGTGAGCAAGCCAGCCTCTGGCTTTTTAATTGTGCGTGGCACGATCTGAGTTCATAGGCACGACAGCAAGTTGTGCTTTCACTGAAGAATCTTCCAAAATGAGCCAAGAGAAATCTCCAGAGAGCAGAAAAAGGCACGTAAAAGTAAACTGACCAGTTTAGATAACATGCCACATTCTCGGTCAAGTAGACATGGTTTGATGCAGCTGGAACTCACAAGCATACAGACTCTGTGAATCCAGCAAAAATCTCTCATATCCTTTTACAGGAACATTGCCGACTGGTGAAAAACACGCACAGGAAATCAACCGAGGGTGGGGAGAGGGAGATCACGTAACAAGTCTTCTGTCCGGGCCTTCCCGCGTCGGCCATGCTGGCTAGTAGTGGTGCTGGTACACAGCTGCTGGCGTAGTGCCGTTCTCTATGTGTTTCAGATGACAGGAGTGACAAAGCAAATGTTCATCTAGCGGGTAACAGCGATGCCCGTCTTCGTCGTTCAGTTCCATCCCACAGTCCTGCAAAGAGAGGCCACGCAAATTATTAGAGTATGCATTCATCTTCCAGTATCAAGCGGGGTCTGGCTTCCAGGAGGGTAATTTTGTGACAAGGACAGAAGGCACCCAGCCAACAGCTCCTTCCTAGTAAGTTCAACATTTGCCATGAGAAGGAAAGCACCTGGCATAGGCATTTTGAGGGGCAGCCTTGTACAAATTTGTCTTATGCAGCTTTATTGAATAAGCTTTATCTTGTGGCGAGGTGCAACCCTATGTATTTTAAACATGCTCGTGTCTCCTTACACTCTCAGGTAGGATTCACCTCTTCACATTACATTAATTACAGTTGTACTGATGTGAAACCGGCCTGCTGAGTCAGGGCCTCTTTCCACTGCATACAAGCACAGTGAGAGAAGATATCTATTTATTTTAATTCACCAAGCAGAAGTATGAAGGCTCTCTGGGAAGCCCTGCACAGACACCAAATGGTGTTTAAGAGCTGGCACCTCTTGGGATTTTTTTGTGCAGCCATATCCTTTCTCCAGCCCCAATGACACATTCATTTCCCATGAGAGTGAAGGTAACTTACACCAGACAGGATCAGTCATCACCTTAGCATTTTGGAACAATCTGACTTGGTAATCAGATACACTGATGTGATCTGGAGCTCAAGGCTTCTGAAAGGCAGCAATAGAACCTTACTGAGTCACCACGTTTCCTTCATTAACAAATAAACTGCCAAGTTTAAAAGTGATAACTCACTCTTTGCCCACAATTTTATGGATAGCAAATGAAATCGCAGCTCAGACACATTGCTGCAAAAACTTTTGTCCTCAAACTGGAAATTTCTCAGCCACTGATAGAAAGGGTCACACAATGCAAGGTTTGAATTGCTCATCTACTGTCATTGGAAGGGGGGAGATTTATTTCCATCTTAAAAATAACAGTAGTTATCACTATTAAGTGCCCACTCCCTGAGAAAGCTGCTGACCTACCTCGCAGTGATAACATTCCACGTGGTAATCCTTGTCCATGGACACAACCCGAATGGTCTCATCAGACCCCTGTAAGCATTCAAGCAAAAGAGAAATTACAAAGGATTACAGCAGGATCAGACACATGCACTCTGTAGATTGCTTCCTGCCACAATGTGAATGTTGAACAAATGCATTTGAGCTGCTGGTTGGAGACCACAAATAAATCCTGCCACCTGCAGTTATTTTTACTGTAAAGCTTCATCATCAACTGCAGATATCCTCTAAAACGTAACATCAGAAATGTCAAATTCTCTCTGTTTAACAGTCACATCTATCCCAAATCAGGCATTAATGATTTGGTAATTTCAATATATCACATTTCTCAGCATTTTAAATTGACTTTGCCCACAATTCATCTCCTCCAAGTATTAAAACGAGTTTGTCACAGAGGGGTCACACAGAGGTCATTCATCAGCACCACCCGCATTTATTGACATGAAGGAAAGGTATCCCGAACATAAAACTAACAGCAGTATAATCCTGCAGGAGATGAAAAAAGCAGCCTGCCTCAGCAGAAATAAGCCTCGTTATCGAGCAAAAGAAGGGTCACATCTCAGGGGCAGCGTATGAGCCTAGGTGAAAAGGTTGCACGCTGGAGGAAGCCATCATCTCTCCCCATCTCCAAGGACATTCACCTTGACACAGGGTCAAGTGTGAAAGAGAGCAAGGCCTGAGACATGACGCTCCCTCCCCAGAGGGGATACGAAATAAAAGGCTCTCACCTCGGAGGGCAGAATGGGAAGGCCGCACGCTGCACACTTTGGAGCTAAAACTCTGGAAGAGCAACAAGAAAGCGAAGGAAAGTTATAGATCAACATAAAAAGAGAGGCCTGTATGTTCTTGGTGATAAGACAAAAAGCTGCAGCTGTAAATAACTTATCCACAGGAAAGCTTTATATCCCGAGATCATAAATTCATTTTAGGATTGATTGTAAGTAATGCTTGGCACGCGTTGCTCAGTCAGGCAAAAAAAGATCTTACATTTTATACGTAGTGCCAGAAAAAAAACGAGCCCACTGTAGAATGCTTGGCTGCTACTGAGAGATTTGGAAGAGAGACTGAGGAGAAACTGAACAGGACTGTCCCCAGAAAAACACATTAAAAGAAGTGGCAGCCTTGCACCGGGGCAGGAAACCTCAGAGAAAACACCATGCGACCGTAAGGTTCCTTAAGGCCTTACAACACAAGGTAACACGATAAATAAATATTTAAATGAAATAGCAAGGAAACGTGCATCATTTCAGAACAACGGTGGCACACGGAGGCAACTCTAATCTTGGCACAACACAGAACAGTTCCTGGGGCTGCCTGAGCAACACTTAATACTCTGCCTGCTCAGAAAATGGAGCAAGGAGCAAAGCGAGCCAAACTCAACATGTATGCAGGTCTAATCTCATAACTACCAGCTAAGAGCACAGCCATTTTATTTTACTGAATGACAAGTGGTTTTTTAAGTGGATTTATCGGTTGTTTAATTTAGAGCCGGATAAAAGTTTCACTTTGATTTCTAAAAGCATTCTTTAAAAGTCAAACTCAGCCCTGCAACTACTTAAAAAGCAAGTCACATTGATTTCAACAGGCATTCACAGTCTTACTTTAGAGTGGACTGATTTCTTACATCACGGAACACTTCATGAGCACTATTTCTCACTATCTCTGCTTTGCAGAAGGGGCAGCTGAAGCCCAGAGGTTAAGTGACTTCCTCAGAGTTACACAGAAAGTCAACAGCAGGGCAAGAGGAGAGGCATCATGAATTTCTAGGGTCTAGCCCCATCCTCAAAATTCTACCTTCTAAGCCTGTCCCTATTTTGCTAATCCACGCTTCCTAATTAGCTAAAATAAAATTTAGCTTCCTAAAAAGCTAAATTAGAGGCTGTTGATTGGAGCATCTCTGCCATTTATTTTGTCCTTACTTGTGGTAATCTCTGACACAGTAGATTTTGTTTTCAGAGTCTACAGTGAATGGCACGCCATCCAGACACTCATTGCAGACCACGCATCGGAAGCAGCCTGGATGATACGATTTCCCTAGAGCCTGCAGGATCTGCAACAAACCAAGAGACAGGAAAAAAGCACGTGAACAGCCAATAAAGGTGGAAATAATAAACACATAGCTTTACAGCAGACAATGCTGCATATTCATCAGTGGGGCCGTGTCTTTTTTCGGGCACCTCATCTGAAAAATGAGTTAACAGGGATGGAAAGGGCTGCTGGAATCAATATATATCACCTGGTTCCAGAGAAATGAATTATTAGCAAGGCTAAGAAAACAATTTAGAGTCCCAGTCAAGGTATTTAGCATTACAAAGGATAGAAATGACAGAATTTAAAGGAAAGAAAATAATTTCTGAGGCCAACAGTTGGAGAATACTTAGCAGGATCACAAGGCAAGACATACCAGGCCAACAAAAGGAAATCCATCTTTATATTCTCCATGAGAGGCTGAAACAAATACTGTTGCTAGGTTTTCATAATGCCTTAGATATCCAAGACCTTTGTACTCGCTAGCCTGGCTTTCTAATTAACACAGACTATGGAAACTGTACTGAACTCAACAGCTGCAATTCACCTGCTGGCTTTGGGGCAGCAATTACTACCTGGAATACCACTTCTGGGTACAAAATAGCTTTTCCAGTTTCAGTGCTTTCCAGCATAAGCAGGCAAGCAAAGATAATTAATGATAAGCATTAGAAAATCTTGGGAGGCATGCTGTGAACTAACCCCTCAGAAATTCCTAGTTTCTTTGCCTCAGCCGTAGCTCACCACCTGCATGACCATGCATTTGTCTCCCTCTGAATCGCCCACAACTGAATGCTGCCCGGTGCTGGCTAAAGGCCAGCTGACCCCCCCGAGCCATGACCCACTCTGTGCAAATCTTGAATGGATGGTACCTGTTGTAGGCTAATGAGAACTGCCTGCTTCAGCAGGATGTCCACACATCTACTGAACAGTTTTCAAGGACTTGGACAGGTCTGAACTGAGGTCTGGATCACATACTCTGAGTCGAACCTATTCCCCAAGGTATCAGCCCAACACCTTCCAGCACCCACAAGAAGCAGCAACAAGACAGCAGCTTCATCCTGAAGGTACATGGGAAGCCATGGCTTGACTACAGGAAAGACAGGCTCAGCAGAGCCGCACCGATGCCCCACCGCAAGGGAGCACTGCAGAGCCGTGGCACTTCTGAGCAGGAAGCATCGACAGGATTATGAATGCACTGTCCAGGGAAGCCCAAGAGGGGATGAAAGAGCTGAAGGCTCTCATTTTCAATTTGCACTGAAAACAGGCAGAGCAAAGTCTCTGCATCGCATACAGCAGGGTGCCAGCTTCACTTCCTCGCAAAAACCAACAAAAGGCGTCATGGATTTTCTTTCTGCTACCAATCTCACACTAGGCAGACTACCAGATGATAACAGACTGTACTGGAAATGAATATATTTTGCTTTTGATGCATTCTTCTAAAAAGCTGTGGGATTTTTTTCTCCTAAAGCAATTATCACTTACCATGTCCATTATCAAATGACCACAAATGAAACACCTGTCAGCTGACTGCTGGAAACCAGAATACTGCAAGGACAAAAAAGAATTGGCTTAAAATTTCACAAGGCTAGTCAAGCACAAACAACAGCATATTATGGGGCGTTATTTGCTTGGCCTTTTTCTGTACTCCTTACACAAGCTAAACTTTCCAGTGCTTTTTTCAGTATATGAAGCTGTGGATGAGTCTCCAGAGGGTATTCTATAAAGACATCAGACTTCCACAGTTCAGAAGGAGCATGAGTTCCTGTAACTTTCAAGTCCTAAATTTAAGTTGAATTAAGTATATAAGTAAATACCATAAATGCACATGCAAATAAGGCATTTACTAATAAGACTTACATTCTTATGTGACCATGTGAATCTACACACCAGGAACTTCTGTTTATCACAAATTCATATCACAACATCTGTATATATAGGCTTGGAAAGCCAAATTTTTCCTTTGGTTACACTGTTATAGGTCTACTGGAGCTTCCCCGTCCCAGCTCTCTGGTAGTGTAACATTCAAGCTTGGCCCAGAGCACCTTTCTTGCTGGTATGGCTAAGATCTAACAGCAAGGACCTGCCTGTCATGTCCACGACATGCACCTCAGGCACAACACATCATCTGTGTAAGGTTTCAGTCCTATCTGAATGGTGAGAATGCACATTGGAAAAATGAAATATTTTAGGTGCATTTAACCAATCTTTCCATTTTCAGCCTGTGTAGAATATACTGATGAGAGCAAAGAAGATGATTAACTCACTTCTCTCTGACAGAGATCACTAGACTTCCCCAATAAATAGGCAAATATAACTTTTCAAAGTCTCAGCGAAGGCTTAATCTATGAGGGCTCAAGGGCAGGGGGGTATATGGCTTTTTATCTCCACCAGCCAAGGAGAGGACCATGGGGTTGCTTCATGCTCAGGTATGTTCACACAAAATCCATTGAGGGCAACGGAAAGATATCCATTAAGATGCCCAAGCAAAACCAGTTAATTGGGAAAGGAAATTCACTCATTGATTCTTCTGTAGCCATTCATCTCGCTCCTGTCTCCACAGCATGGCCACAGACACACGCTTTGAAGGAGCCATTGCAAGAGGCTACGGCTTCAACTACAGGCTCTGCACTGCAAAACCATGGTCTTTCACTCAGCTACTTGCAGTGCCACATGTGGGCGGCCACCATGGCTAGGGCTGGCCCTGGGTAAAGGGGGAGCAGAAGGGCCAGGCAGGATGCTGGACTCCAGCCACATGAAACGTGGATAAAGCTGCCGGGCAGAAAGGCTGCACGTCTGCCGGAGAGGCTGAGATGTGCGAGCACAGGGGTCAGCTGTGTGCTTACCAGGAAATCTTCTTCACAGAACACCTTGCCATTGACAAAATAAAAGGCTTTTCCTCTCAGCTTTCGACCTGAGGAAAAAACACAGAGAGAAGAGAAAGGTCAGCAGAGAGCGGGGAGAAAATGTCAGCGAAAACTGGCTGCTGAGAAGCGAACAAGAATGGAGGACATCCGAGCACGGCCACCGCACATCTGGAAAAGAGCACCCAACCCCAGCACGGGTCTTCCCAGCCTCCAGCACGACTAACCCCATCTCCTCTTCCACTGGCGGGCAATAATGAATGACAGTCGCTGAACCCGGACAACAGTCCCACCCCCGGGCAGGAGGTGGTAGCTTTGCAAGCCTGGACCACCTCCCGGCAGATTACAACATGAAATATAACCTGGCAAGAGGGAGTGAGGGTACTCTGACTCATGCTGGAAAACACCCCAGGAGAGGAGCAAGGAGAAGAAAGGGCATGTAGAGGGTGATCCGTACTTGACATCGCTCCTCAAAATGTCACCTCCCATGCTGTTCCACTAGAAGGTGCCTTCAACCAGCAGCTGCCAGATAAGCCACTGCGATACCCGACCACCCGGTCTGCCTCCAGCAGAGTGCAACACCGGAGCGCCGAACACACTTTTCTCTGCTCCCTACCAGCATATTCATTATTGCAGCTGCCAACAAAAATTTGAAAGCATTTTAAAAAAAAAAAATATTTTTTGTCTGTTTTCAGTTCCACATAACTATGGCAACACATGCTAACACTGCCACCGCTTCTTCTAAATGCCCTGCCTTCCCCCTCCGAGAAAAGGGCTAGGGTTTGTTTGTTTATAAAAAGCTGCTCCTACCTTTTTGCAGCCCGGATTCCCTGTTCAGCCAGGGGTTTGAAATGCAGCCTAGCACTGGAGCGGCTCTGCTCCATCAAGGAGCCCCACGCGTGTGCCCGGAGGCAGCGCCCGGGGCAGGGGGAGCAGCACTGCCTGGGCACCGCGTAGCAGGACCTGCCGCAGGCTGGTTTCGGGGACCTGCCAGGCATTGCTGGAAGGAAATCAGAACCGAGACACCAGGGCCCAGAAGCCTCCTGCTTGGTATGTGTGTATAATTAAAAAACGATCATCAGCTGCCAGGTGTATAAACGCAGATGACACATGGGACTGGTCTGGAGGTCACCTCCATGCTTTATGGCATGCACCGACCTGGCAGCCTTTGACGATTAACCATGCTGGCTGCAAAGTATTAAGAAAAGGAGGAAGCCAAGCAAAGCCACTTCAATAAATTAACAGCTTTACCATCTCCTGCATACTCCAGAGGGCACTCTCAGGCTGAGAAACAGCTTGCACTGCTCCTTGGGAAATGGAGATGCTCCAGTGAAGCTCTGAAGTTTTGCCAGTGAATTCAGCCAGACCAACATTTCACCAGTAGCCCTTTGTGCCCTGTCCAGGTTTCAGCCAGCAAGGCGGGCAGAGGACGTGGCAACGTGTTTCTCAAGGAACAAGCCCCGGTTTGCACGTGCAGCAGCTTTGCAGTTAAGCGGCAGTCGTTGCTCAGCCACGTTTACCGGGCAGCGTAGGAGCCAGAAGATGCTGCCCTGACACACTCATGGTCCCCTCTTCTCCTCTAATCCCCGCTGGGGGCAACTGCATTACCCGGAGGCCAGCCCATCCTTGCACCAACATGGACATCAGATAGGATACGGAAAAAGACCCGACAAACCCAAAAGCATCCCGCTCTGACTTCTCTCACCCACTCTGATGCTTTGCCAAGGTTGCCGACACCAAAACAGGACCCAGAGCCCAAAATAACAAGTGTCTAATCTTGGAAGTGTTAGCTTTGTGGCCCATAACCCAGGGTGCTTATTTGTAGGATAACCCCTCCTGTGTGCCTGCCCGTCCACAGGTAAGCCCGGCACGCTCCAGCAGCCGCAGAGTCCCAGTTTCTGAGGAGGGGAAGGAGAGGCATGGGGATACCTGGGATTTGCAGCACCCTTGTCAACGGTGCTCCTAAGCGAGTTAACAACCAGCCTAATGCAGCAAGAAGTACCCCTGAAAATCTCCCGCTGATTTAAATACAGCATTGGGATTTGGCACTCCTACAAACAAAAAACCAACAAAAAACATTTAACTGATTTTAAATTACCTAGCAGCGCGGGCTCCAGTTTAGCACAACGGGCAGGTGCCCAAGCGACTTTCCACCTGTATGCAATGTCTCTCCTTAAAGACAAGCTGGCAGCCATGAGGAAAAACATACACGTGGAGCCATGCAATGAGGAAACCCTTTCCTGGACGATGGCCGGTGTGCGAGCAGCAGCCGTCACAGCAGAGGGGATGAGGTTTGGATCGCTGCCACCACGTCATTCTTCCATGGTGACAAAACCAGCATTTACCGGCCATTCTGCAACTGGTATATTTTTAACCCTGTGACATTAGCAGGTCAAGATTGATGGCAACAGACCTTCAGAGAAGGTGCCACAGCTGGTGTGCTGTGCCTGGGCTTCTGCTGAAAGCTCGTTCAGCAGAGGGATAAAACCCTTTATAAGGGATTTATAATTCGGCTGTCTGCGTTACATGGGCCCATGAAGAAGAGGTGCTGACACCAAGAGCACTTTGAGGGAAAGGGGGGGGTGATTTAATTACTTTCTTTAGGGAAGAAGTGGTCATTTTGCCTATTTTTAGCCCCTCTCCACAACTCTCGTTAAGCCCCTGGCAGAAATGTAAATGGAAATTTGCCAAAATAAGCGAGTAACTCAGTACCCCTGCAGCTGCCGCGGGAGCGGTGCATGCAAACAGAGCCAATTTCTTCCTCTGCCGCTTTCAGCCTCTCCCTGCCCACATCGGGATGGACTTCTCCTCCCACCACCCCTTTGAGCTGAGGAAGCATCTCCTCATCGTACACGTGGGAAAGCAAGATGCAGGAAAAGCTCACTTCCCCAGGCTGCGCTGGGGACTGTCCCCGTGGAGCTGGGAAATGCACGTTCTGGCTGCAGCCACACCAGTAAAACAAACCGTGCTGGGACTGCCCCACAGAGCAGAGCAGGGCAGCAGTGGCTTCTGTCCCTGCGCTGAGCTCCCTGCCACGGGACAGCGCCTTAAATTAAACAAGTCCCTCTCAAAAGCGATACTTCTGACTGTGTGCCTGCAGAGGCTGCCACAGGGTTTGCTTAAGAACAGAGATGCTGTCGTAATTTCACCGAAAGGAAGGAGTGAGAACTTAGGTGGCATATAAGGAATCACATATTGATCACTGCCTACTTTAAATATGCATCACTTTAAATATGCATCATGATGACTACAGAGACGATATCCTTTGATAAACCCAGGAATGCTAATGCGTGGCTTGCCGCTTTCAGGATCAATTGCTCTACTACATGTCTTAAGCTGCTGGCTCCTGACCGTATTTCACTTTCACTTCACCCTGGATTTAGCTAATCTCTCACCTGAAAAAATTCAGACAGTTAAAATTCTTCGGCATTTCAAACCCTACCATCTTCCCCCGTTGTTACAAGATTTCTTGATCCTCTTCCTGACAAGAGGTTTGAGCCTCGTGCTTTTATGTACTGCTCATCCCTAACACGTCTGTCTAATCTGTTTAGCTGTGGGACCTTCAGGATGACCTCGAGGTCATTTCAGCACCAATTTCAGAATATTTCAAGCTTAGTCACTAGTGCCTTTGTGCTAAAATAAACACACTTTGCTTAGCAGCTGATAATAGGCATACCACCAGGCTGCACTCCCAGGATCCTGGTGCTTTTGTCCATCGTTTTCTCAAATGACAGCTCTCTCCTTTTGAAGTTCATACAGAGATGGGCTTACCAGGGACTTGCAATGGCCCAAGGAGGATGCTGGGAGCTGCAGCATTTGCTTGCTGGGGAGCTGGACCCAACCTTCTCTTTTGAAGTTGCTTTTCCATTATTTATTAAAAGGACAATGGGGTCACAAACCCATGTTCAAAGACAAGAGATTGCTCTCAATGCACGTAATGGTACAGGGCCACATCCAGATCCCTGGGCTCTATGGGGATCCATGACCAGGACCCCGCATTGCTGGGGAGGCAGCGTGGACCTCACTTATCACTTATCTAAGCATCGTGGAGCTCCCTGTGGTATCTGCACAGCAGACGGGCGAGAATCACTGCAGACTGGCAGCTGCTCCTGGGTCCTTTCCATGCTGACAGCCCTGGGCCTCTCATTACAAAACATCAGTCCTTCTTAGAGTGCCACAGCTGTAAGATAAATTTGGACATGTGATTACTAATGGCAGGTTAAATACAAAAGGATTTCGGTTTCTGGATTCAGTGGATGTAACCTCCTGGCACACTAGCGAGATAGCAGGCTGGAAACACCATCCGTCTAGCTGCTAAGGATCGAAACAAGCTCCTCCTCAGTCCTGGGTGGCTCTGGCTCAAGCTGCAGTCCTTCCCCCAGTTTTCATTTCCCCCACATAAAGCTGCGAGGAGGTTCGGATCGAAGAACCTACTCTGGTCCACGCCTACCCTCCAGGCAGCACAACGGGCACGGACAGAGCCCAGAGACCTCGGCTCCCTCATACCACACAAAAGTCCCTGCTGCCCACAGACCAGCAGCACACAACCCACAGGTGCCCAGCCAGCCCACGCGATTTTGGAGCCCTCCATGGATAGTGGCTTTGCTGACACGCAGTACGGTGTCCTACTGTGTGCCGCAGACTAGGTCGAGCATCAGAGAGCTCTACTTAATTTCTGCCATCTGTGCTGTTTCTGTTGGCTGCCATTAAAGCTGGATGCAGCAGCACTGAGTCTGGCACAGAAGCGTCAGTATTTCCAATCCGCTCTTGAACTGGGGCGGCACGGAAGAGTCACTTAGATGCCTGCACATCCTCCAAATCAGGTAAACTCAGACTATGATCAACCAGCAGACATCCCAGGTCAGATCAAAGCCTTGGCAAAACCATAGGCAGGAGGACAGGACGTCTCTTAGAAAAAACTGCGCTAAGACCCAGTAGCTCCATTACCATTAAGATGTTCAGTCTCTCTCTCAACTATACCAGCTATATTGTAAAATTGCAAAAAAAGGCCTTTGCGCTCTCACCACACGTTTGAGGTGGTAAAAAACCCCCAAAACTCTGAAAAAAATGATCTGATGCCTGAAAGCCAAAAGCATGCTCTGGCACGTGTAAGAAAAGGTCAGCTGCCTCTAACGGCAAAGCAACCACAGGTGAAGGCAGAAATGGCTCCTCAGAGGGAAACATTGTGAAACCACAGTAAGCCACACAACTGAACAACACCTCTCCTTTGCTGACGGCAAACCGTTGCAAGAAGATATTCAAATGTTTTTCTTTTTTAGGGAAAACCCCTAAAAGCTTGAAAATTCAGAGGTAAGGTAAAGTCACCCTGGGACAAAGCAGCGCTACGATCCGGGGAGTCCCTGCTGAGGTACTGGTTTTCAACCCAGTGCCCAGCCGCTCTCTGCATCGCTGCGGGGACAGCTGCCCTGTTCCCCAAAACGCAGCAAAACCAGGCGGCCGTCGGAGCCGGCCTCCCACCCCGTCACCCACCAACTGTCATCAAAGCGTGCGGAGGCTCAGAGGAGGAAGGAGGGGGAGGCGATCTCTGCGTCCTCGGGGAATGTAACTCTGCTTCGAAACTACGCGAGAGAGCAATTTTTAAATTTCTCTAGGTATGGAAGAGGCCTCAGTGCTTACTGAACCACTACTCAGAAAATTATTCATAGGTACCATTAAAACATTATAAGAAACCCCCTAAAATCTTTACAGCACATGAATCTCATGCCTGTTCTTAACAAAAAACAGTATTTTGAAGATGACATGATAAAATAAAAAGACCAGAAAGATTGGAAATATGTTCCATCAACGGTTCCAACCTTTCTTCTCACATTGTCCTAACGATTTCAGACTTTCAGCCAGCACTAAAACACATGCAATCGACTCAAGCCACTAGCGTATTGATAAAGCCCCGACCGCATCCCCTGTTGTGTGAGCTGAACACTTGCACCTTTCCAGCGGGGATATCTACTGAGGACACCTGCACCATGCCAAAGCCCCTTCAGCTCAGTCCCCAAAGCACCACCGTCCTGAAATCTGGCCAGGAGAGGAACAAGTACTGTCATCGTACCGTGAAAGCTGCCCTGGCGTTTCTCATCTACAGCAAGTGCTTCTTGTGCCGTACGGAGGGGATTTCTCACCAGCGAGCTGAGAGACTGAAGGCAAAAAGTCAGCAAGAACAAAGCAGCAATTTAGATTGGAGCGGAAACACGCACTGATGCCTTCCCTGTCTCCCAAACTGTCAGTAAAGCCACGCATGGCTGAATCTTTTCTGAGATTACTTCTGCTAAAAAAATATAATGTTTACTACGTGGGCTCTTGCATGATAATTTTATTAAAGGGGTGCTGAGGAAGGATTACCAGCAGTACTTTGCACTCTCCACTTTGAAGATCTGTGCATTTCTCACATATGTCGATCAGTATAGTGGTTTTCCATCCAATTACAAGCAGTAAATTTTACCTCCACTAGAAAAGCTGGTAGTTTCTGCATCTGAAGATAACCATACGCATACATGCACCGTGGGGAAATTCACTTGGCGAGGCTGTCTGTCCTGCAACCTGGGATTAAATCGCACTCGCAGGAAAAGGTGACTTTCTACTTGTAGAGTTATTTAGCAATACCAATAAAAACCATGTCCTTGTTGTTCCAGGGGTTATATACCAACATGGGGCATGCTTATTCAACATAATTATCCCAAAGACACCAAGAGCTGCATGGCTCTAAGTAGCCATGCTTTATAATCACTGCAGCAAGACTAATTAGCCCAAGCAGAGGGCTACACTCACAGATACACTGCTTCGATACCTTAGCTACCTTGTTTAGTAAATGACCATTGATACCTCTAAGCACAACTACATTGTGAAATATTAAAAAACCCCATATATATCCCCAGAGGGTGGCAAGAGACAGCCAGCTCATGTTATTTCAAGCTCTGCCACTGGAACAGCAGCCTGTTACCCTTACACAGACATCGACATTAATCTGAGCTTGCAATAAAAAAAGAAAAAGAAAGTAATGTAGTAATGTTGACATGTCAAAGGTCGAATTCTGTAATCTGGCAAACATGCAAGGTTTCCACCTCTTTGTAATAAGGGTAACGAGGGTTTTGGACCTTCCGCTGCAGTTCAACATCGAACCTTCCTTCAAACCACCTTGCAATCAGTTCTTTCTGACTTCCTTCCTCGCCTACTGATTTCCTTCACAGTCATCTCTGACACTTCCCTTGCACTTTTTTAGCTTTCAGATTTCCTCTGAGGACCAAGCGGCTCAAGTACAAGACCCTTATGCGCTCAATTATGCTGCCAGCAGAGCTAAAGAGGTCTGTTTTCCAGGCAAGCTGCGGCAGTGGGATATAAGCTTGGTTGAATCCTAGAGAAAACACTAAAACACCACAAGAGGTTAGAGAGATACTGTCTAGTTAAATCTATATAGTTTATAGGGCCTCCTTACTACCTAAATAATAAATATCAACATCTGGAAACACCTGCATTTTTTGTGTTCTGAGAAGGTGATTTAACTTAAATGGTTAATGTGTAACAAACCATTTGATAACTACGAATGTTTGTCCAACAAACTGAAAAAAAAACCAAGACGGAAACAGACACCTTGAGCTTGCAGGAAATAGCCATATGAGTTTCGAGGACTTTTTTTTTTAACCTACTTTCATGGTCCTCCTGCAAAGCAAATATTACTAATGCCACAGAAAGCACCTGAAATTTTTTCCTCTCCCTCTCTGCAAAAAGCTGCCTTGTTTGTGTCTCTGCCCTGTAGCAAACAAGAAGATAAATGAGACATTTATGCCAAAGTAATCATTCTAAATCTGTTGTTTTGACCTCTAAGCCAAATTTTCTGCATTACATGCCAGTGGCTCAGAAAAAACAGTACATTTTTTTTCCTGACAACTGAAGCCTGTAATGTATGCGTAGCTCTGCTCAACAAATTGCTCTATCATTTATCTCTGAACATATGTGTATCAGGAAACAGAGGGTGTAGGAAATTTGGCACCATGAGGTATCAACCCCCTTCCTCTCCTTAGACCCTCTCAGTTTTCTGTATCTGGGAAACTAATGCACATTTGGACATGAATCCAACTATGAGCAAAATTAGAAATCCTCACTAAAATGAAAACAGCAGGACAGCGGATATAAATATCTGGAGGACAATATGCTTTACCTTAATAGGTAATTTTGTATATTTTATTTATTGGAGCGGAGATATTCAGCATTCCAGCAGAGCAGAAATTTTAGGACTGAAATCACGAGCAACCTTGACTTCTCAAAGACAAGATTGCACTGGATGGTGTCCAAGATGAACTCCACTTGACCTTAAAAGCACTACTTTTCAGCTGGAAACCAGAGTTTCCACATAGGCTGCTCAAGACGTGCTTTGCAGCTAGACAGACAGCACCGTCCGGACAAATATTTATTTTTCTGGCAGATAAAATGGTCTCATCGTATTTACTGCAGTGACACAGATGACAGCGAGCCTGCAGAGAGGCACGCGCTCTCCCTGGGTAACGACAGGGCTGCGTGCCCTTCACCCGTCTTGTGGCCGATGGGCCGGGGGACTGGGAAATGACCTCGGTCTGCAAAACGGGGGGTTCCCCTGGGGTACATTTCCTCCCTGAGCGCAGGGCAGGACGGTATGTACCACCCCAGGCATCAGTTAAGCAGCTGTAATGCAAAGAGGCTCGATGAATCAGAAAGTCCAGCTACACCTTTACAAACACAGCAAGCCAGGCAGCAAAGCAAGCTGCTGCGGGGGAAATACAAACGCCCTCCCCGCACCTCCCAAGCCCCAGGAGCAAACACCTCCTGCACGAAGGGCCCTGCAGACCACAGTGCCAGTGCAGGAAACCACCCCCTGTCCCGAAGGGTTTCTCGTGAGCCTTGCTGCTTATAGAGGTACATGCACATGAGGAAAACACTGCTACTGCAGAAGCCTCCCTCCAGCACCGCTCTCCTTCGAGTACCAGATGACCCACGCCACCACGCACCCTCCTCTCCATCCATCCGTGCCAGCCACCGCTGCATCCAGGTCCCATCTTAGCACCCTGCATCCAGGTCCCATCTTAGCACCGCTGCTGACCCAATGGGAAGGACTTGAGCTTTCATGAGTAATTACTCTCCTGCACGTAACAAGGCAAAACAGGCTCTTGCTTATACTCCTGTGGCTTCCATTCCCCTTTTTTATCTCATATGGAAATACAGTATTTTCTACTCAGAGAAATATTACTATTACTCCTCTCCTTTTTTTTTTTAAACTAGCATTTTTACTAGCTTTTCTTTTACTTTCCATTTGAAACCCTTTGCTCCAAAGAGATTCCTCAATTACAGCCTGGGTAAGAGAGCAAATGGGCTTCACTTTGCTAAACTTAGGGGTTTTTCTATCTTTCTAAGTCTCACCTGACACCCAAACCTTTCCAAATTGCACTGGAAACCTCTGGAAAGGGTTGCCTTTTAGAATAAGCAGCAAATAGCTATTCTTTCAGCAGTCACCAACCCAACTCATTAGAAATGGGATTAAGCTATTTTTTAACCAAACACAAACAAATATAAACGGAAATAACCACTGATACCTCTGCAACCGCAAGTACCTCTCTAGTGCAGGTCTCAAAATAAAGATGGTAAAATCCATTCTAAAAGGAGGATCGAAAGTGTTTCTTTCTAAAGCACCAGTTGCACAGTAGTAATTTTAGAAATTTAAGACAGCTCGAACCTGCTGCTGGATTACTTTTAGCAGGAGCTTTGTGTGCAAGGGCAATTGGGAGGCCACCCAGCCACAGAGGGCGAGAGGTCCTTGAAGTAAAGCTCCGTCTGCAGCCAGGAATCCTCTCCGCAGAAGATGATTTCCAATTAATTTATAAGAGAGGACAAAAGAGTGACCTGCTGACTTCGGAGCCTTTAGGAAACTGCCAGCACATGCAAACACCACTTTTTCTTTTCAGTTTTCCTCGTCTTCATTCTGATGACGGTGAAGTGCTCTACTGAAAACATAGGTGAGGCAAGGCAGCTGGTGCCAGACAGCTGGGAAATGAGCAGAGTTCAAGGTTCAGCTATTATTAAAAAGCACACACATCTTTCTATATTTATTCCCACTTTACAGCTCTAAATAAAACACATGCAGTCCTGATGAGTTTACAACTCTAAATACAACACAGGAGAAAAACCCTAAGACTCATCTGGGAAAAGCAAACTGATATATACAAAAGCACCAGAAGGATTATTATTATTTTTTCTGCCACTGCATATACAGCCACATTTCTAAAAATACACTACTAGCCCTAGAGTTAAACATAACAAAATAGAAAAACCACTGTCTTTTACAAACACAGCCACAATTTGAAATCAAGCGGCCCGGTTCCTCACCCCAGCTCCACCATGGACCTCCTTGAAAAGCCGCTCAGGAGGATCCATACTGTGCAGCATGCTCTATGCTTCAGCAACCTTCACGTTTGGGTCTGACACACAGCAAGGAGCTTGGCGGGGCCAGCCGAACTATTTACCCCGCTTCCCAGGCAGATTTCACAGGACTCGCCATTGCTGCTCCCAGCCTGATACTTCTGGCACAATAACCAGCTCCCTCCCTGCAATAACCAGAAAGCAAGCCGGCAGAGACATGTTCCTTGTCTTGGGGCATGGCTCCGTTTCTCCGGAGAAAGAACAAGCAAGATGTGTAACCTGGGTCATTCATGCACTTAGATGCTTTGACTGGAGGTCCTTCAGAAGGGCAATACGATTACAGCGAGCAAAGGTAACACACGCAGTGAAAACACCATGACTGGACCGACCATGCAGCAGTTCCATCTGAAAAGATGTCTCCAGCGCTCGCAGAGCCCGCTGCCAATACTCGCACCCTGCCTGTGCCCTCGGCACGGCACCGACCTGGCGCCTCTCCCTGGGGCCCACAGACTGAATGGCCAGAATGGCTGTAAAGTCTGACGTGACAAATAAAAAAAAACCTAAATGCCAGCTAAGGCATATTCACTGCCACTTTGAAAAAATACTCTTATGAGTAAGAAAACATAGCTGTAACGGAGAGACAGAGGAATGAAAACAACCGTCCCCCATACCAGAAGGCAGACAGCCAGCACAATTCAAAGTGTCTTTTCTACATTCCTTGCAAGAACCCGTTCAAAAACAAATAGCAACCACCACCACCGAGACATACAGCTGCAGCAGACTCCAGCTGGCAGATAATTCAATAACCACCTCCTTTTTTTCCCCCTTTACACCAGAAAAACGTTAAGCCTGAAGAGTTGGCGGCAGGGCCCCACTCCGGCGGCAGCGGCAGCAGGCCAGACAGGGGGTACTCACTGCAGGCTCCGCAGGTGAAGCAGCCGTCGTGGTAGAGGTTGCCCATGGCCTGGCAAGCCTGGTTTGCTCCATACACCCCTTTGCTGCACTTCACGCAGGTGCCTGGAAGAGAGAGAGGGAGACAGAGGTCAGAAGTGGGACCCGGTGGGGCGGCTGGGGTCACTGGCTGGGTGTCACACCTGTAATTCGGCATGGTGGTTTGGCAGCTTAGGACCAGGCAGTTCATTGTAGCCACAAGATGTAGGAGACATCAGTGTCACCCACCCTGAGAGATGTTGTTAACAGTGGTCACAACGGTCATCAAACCTCCACAGCAAAAGTGTTTTGCAAAAAAGTAAACTGGCCAACAACAGCCCTGTTTGTCTACAGCAACATCTCCTTCCTTCACCCATTCATTCCCACAAACTTGATATACACTTAAAATCACTTAATGACCCTCCCAGAAGCCTGGGTGGTAGTAAGTGGTGCTCAGGGCTGCTCACAGACCAATAATTTCTGCTACTTATTGCATACAATAAGCTTGTTGGTTGCAACCGATGTGAGGAAAACACACCTCTTCACTTAGGCCCTTTAAATCGCCATCGATTTCAGACCCTGCTCGCATCTGCTGAAGGCCCTAAGGCTTTCCCACTGACACGGAGCTGGACTGACTGCCGGACACCTACCTCTCTTCCCTCTGTCAGCCACATCTGAACAGACAGACCCAACGTAGGCGCTACCTACAGACCACATATCCCGCCCAGATGTTCTTCTCGCCTCTTGCAGATCAAGGCAAGAAAAAAGACAGTTTTAAGGAGAGGATACCTGGTGGTGGCAGCACCACGAACTATTTTGATAATGGAGTAAGAAGTGACAACTGAGTTTCACGCCCTTGACGGCATCTGCTAGCAGGACCTGCTCCCTCCACCTGGCAGAGAGAAACAGCGAGGCCACCCAAAACCACTCTTAGTGGCTGGGGAAAGTCCTTGTCCAAGGAAAACAACACATCAAGCCAGTTTACTTACTTCAGGCATTACCCTGTGATTGCGACAGACTGGTTTTAAAGCAGCATCACCCTTTAACTACCTCTAAATGAGCAACTTTAATCCGTGTTTAATTAAATAAACTCGGATCTACCCAAAAAGGGCAGTGTGAAGGACAAACAGAAGATGCGTCTCTGCTCCTCAGTGACCCTGCAGACGTGACTTTGCCTCCAGATCTCTCCTTCCACCGCTGCTCCAACTTTTAAACTCCCTGGGGCAGAGACTGTTGGTCACATCTTGCTCCTCCTGGCCCAAGAAGAGGGACAGCATCATCTTGCTGGAGATGATTAGTCATACCGTGGTTAACAAAACTTCACTTTTCTCGGGGCCCTGCAAACTCCGGAGTAATTGGAAAGGTCTGGTGAAAGTTAGGAAGAAACCCAACATACTTACGACAGAGCTGAAAAGTAACTCCCAACTCTGGCCGCACCACGCTGGCAGTCCCAGGGTGGTTAACAATTTCTTCCTGCAGCCGATAGCTGCAGCCGTCAGTTTTCACACTACAGGGTTAAAAACACTCAGGAACCCTTTGCAGTAGCACACACAGGGCTGCTGAAAAGCAGATACTTCATTTTCCCAGAGCAGACCTGGCTCTCTGTGCTGCAGCTGCCTGCGTGAATTCAACCACACACTGAAAGCTGTCCTAGCGCTGCTCCAAGCCCCACTGCACTCAGAGCCAGAGTCCAAACTGACACAAACCTGGAGAGAAGGCTGCAGAGAATAATTAGTGGCTCTGTTTTGTCCAAATCCGACCTGAACTGAAATGCTAGCTTGGCTGCAGGCCCACCCCAGCACGCAGACTGGCACCAAGTTAGCAAAACTTGTTGGTTCTTTTTGAACCAAGCAGATTTATCTCAGTTACTTCTTGAAAGAAACACTTTAAGAAAGCAAAAGATAAATCATGCAGGCATTACAAAAAAAAAAGAAGGAAAAAAAACAGGAGAAGACAAGACAAAGATAAGAAAATTTGGCTTTTCAAATGGATGTGTTCTCCCAGGAACACATTCAGCGGCAGCCTGAGATGCTGTGCAATCATCTGACACAAGAGCTAATGGCTACCTCGCAAAATTCCCTCTCGACCACAGCGATGCCGAGTGGAAAGTTTTGAGAGCAGAAAACCTGCTGATTTTGCTGCTCAAAGCTTTCTTTCCACGACATTCACCAGGCTTTCCACAGAACTGATGTCTTTATTGCACTGCAAGTGCTGCATTTTCCCCTTTCCATGCCAACAAGCGGCTGCTCCAGAAAAAAAATCACCAGCACGCTCTGATTTCCTCCTTTCCAGAAAGCAGCCGGGTGACACTGAATATGGATGAGCAGCAAGAAGAAGCAAGAGACAGAAGGCACAGCAGCTGCCTGCAGGCGCAGTGCACGGTAAAGATGCTGGCAGGCATCTAAAGCCACTATAAAATACCCTAACGCAAACCCCACGGAGGGAAGAAATTGCCTCTGCTGTCTCCTGTCCATCCCATTTAAGCTTCAGAGCGTAGGCACTGCCCATGTTTTCCCCAACGGGACAGATCCTGGATCCTGCAGGAGCTGCCCGGGCTCCCACAGCTGCACCCAAACCTTCCTCCACCTCCCACCCCTCCACCGCCCCCACCATCCTTCCCCCTTTCTTTCAGTACATGCTCCGTTTCATCCCTTGCTTAACCCTTTTATCCACTTCTTTAAATATTTAACCCCTTAAAACATGGAGAATAAAGTCATACAACGAAAGGGCTTTTAAAATAAATTGACAGTGTTGCCTGTAAAAACTATCATGTGCTAAATTACCCAACTATGTAATAACCAGTCATCCTATAAATATTTATAGACGGCCTGTGGCAAGGCTGACAATTGAAAAATGGCATTATGGTAAATCTGTGTATAGTTTATGTTTTCACTTGTGTCTGCTAAATCTTAACTTGAAAGCCGATTCAGTAGCAGTCGGAATTATTCTAGAAATAAGTCTTTGCTTCTTCCAAATATAATATTCTGAAGTATTTTAACAACATACTTCAGCCTTCATCTCTGATTCTCAGCACACCTGGCCTAAAAGGGGAAAAAAAGGTGATTTTTATTGATTTTTCCTTTCCACTTTTTTTCTGCCGCTCACTCCCTGCTGCCACAATGATCCCGTTCTTTCGGCTTAGGCTACGCAAGGAAAAAAGCAATACCTGCTGCTGGCAGCGGCCAGTTGCCAAGCTCGGCAACCCATGTGCGGAGCCGGCCTGATGGGAGGCAGCGCAGCACAGGCCACATCCGACCCCATCCCAGCGCCAAACGGGCTCTGCCCCCTGCTCCACGCCAGCTCCGACGACTATTTCCCGAAAGAGTGCTGAGCGTGCTTTCTGCTAGCCAAGGCGTAGAGTTAAAATGTCAGCAGCATCGGTCCAGCCCCGCATGCTGCTGATGCTAGTCAGCAGCTCAGGGTAATTTTCTTGGCATCACGCAGCATTTAGCAAAAACGTCTGCCCTCAGCTCGAAGCAGAGGGATCCCAAGTATCCACGGCTCAGCGAGATGCCCAATTCCTGCACTTGGTAACTTTGCCACGCGTAACAAGCGCTTATGCAAGCGCCGATCTGAGCAGATATCCCCTCCGAAATTAGGGCTTTTAACCTCAGACGGCGTTATTAAGATGTTATTAAGGAGAAATTACAGGTTTCTCTTTCACCACCAGAATGACAAGCCGAAAGCACCGCACATGCGCAGCGCTGGTAAATTCACACTCGAGCGCACCGGCAGAATGGTAGCCAGATTTGGAAAGGGAAAGGGATGGAAATTGCTGATTTCGGCTTAATTTCTGCCGGCAGGGCAGCCAGGCCCTGGCTAACAAAGAAATCTCTGTTCCCTTTCGCATCATGCGGCAAGCAACCGCCCGCGCTGCAGCTGAGCGCCTGAACAAAGGGACCTTTGGGGCAGAGCTGGGACCGAAAACATGCCCTGTAAGCCACATCCCGGTGCTCGCCGTACGCCATCTCGGCACTGCAGATCACAGGGAGGGCTGCTACCGGGAACAGCCGCGGCTCACGAGATCAAACAGGTCCGATGCAGACCTCAAGGGCTGTCAGAAATGAAAGTGAACCCAGCGCCCAGTCTGAAAGGTCAGTCCCACCATCAAAGTTCATTTCCATTTACTGCTGGACTCAAAGCCTTTAGAGACGTTTTTTCCTCTAAGTGTTGCTACTGCATGCTCACCAGAAGGAGCTCAGTTACTATATCCCACTCGCTAAAAATTCAAGGCACACCATGCTGAACAACAGCATTTTCTGGGACTGGTCAGTATGATTTATTTCCACATGCCAGACATCATCTATCTACAAACCAAGAACACAGTTGTGGGTTTTTCCAGCAGCATGCCCGTTCCCAGCAGCATCCAGGACAGCCAAGCTTCTCTACACATGCTCCTGGTTGGGTTTGCTAAGACTGTCGCTTAATTTTAGAGAGCCAAATGTGGTGTTGTGCTGCTTCAGTGGTGAGATTTCCTTGCTACGGCAATCTGGTCCTGGATAAGAGGAATGCAGTGGCAGGACGAGGGGAGAGTCTGGTGGTGTGGGTCTGCATACATAGCTAAACCAGAAACAGCACTCGGAGGAGCAAGTCTATCCTACCCCTTCCACTTACTCCATGCAAGCCACATTTCCATGATCAGCTTGACTCTTCTCCACCACACATAACTCGTTTTTGCCCCCTCCTTGCAGGAGGCTGGATTTATGCTGAAGAACCCCCAGTTGCATTTGGAAGAAAACTTCTGACCCTTTGCAAGTAAATACCTCCCATATCATCTTTCCCATCTGCCCAGACACGCACATGGCTAATTCAGAAGTAGATCCTGTTGCCTCTTGGCAGAAGCTGTACCTTTACAAGGGTCCTCCCCATCAGAGCGGGAAAGGGGAACAAGGCAAGATAATAATAATAATAATAGTAGTAGTAGTAGTAGTAGTAGTAGTAGTAGTAGTGTCGTAGTAGTAGTAGTAGTAGTAGTGTCTTGTTCCCCTTTCCCGCTCTGATGGGGAGGACTCTTGTGAAGGTACAGCTTCTTTGTTTCCGGCCCACCTATTTATTCCAGGAGAACCAAGTCCTCCACTTACACACGCATTTTTCAAAGGCCGTCTGCTGAAAAAAAAGACTTCACCCTGTCATACCCAATGTGATGCTCAGTTCTTTGGGTTTTACTTCAGACCTTCTCCAGAACCTGATGCCACCTCCCCGTGGCTCACCTTAACCAAGTCATTCCTACATCAAACTCTAAATTAGACACACTGCATGCCTCGCTACGCTCTTATCCACTACTGTGCAATTGCGCTTGCCAGAGAGTTGATTTCAAGGAGATCTGGAGGCCCGTGTGAGATCGAGTGCCTGGAAAACCTGGCAGTCTGGTCCCATTCACCACTGGGTATCACCACTCGTATCAGCCCCACGTTGTCACTCAGTGGTAGCAAAGATGTGCAGGTCCTCCCTGCCCAAAGAACCACAGAGTTGGTAAATGCAATTTTTCTGTACTGTTTTTGCATGCCATGTTCTTGACCCCTGACTTAGCTGTAGACAGTTGTGTACACACTGCCAGCGAAGTACAAAATGCCATCAAACTCACGTCAGCGACATTTTAAGTACCTTATAGCAATGTCAGAGATTACGTTAACTCCAGTGCCAAATGAATGAGGTTCCTGATTCCTTTCAGTCCTCATTGCCACAGTATCCTGGCTGAAAGACCTATGGATCCTCTGCCTCAACTCCTTCCTTTTTTCTTTCCTTCTGGTACAGATTCTTCCTTAGCTTGCAAACCCAGCTGAGCTCCCAAGAGGAAGGGAGGAGAAGCGCATACTGCTGCAATCTTGAAGAGCCATATCCCAGGCAAATACTTACTTGCTTGGTTCCTTGCAATGAGATAAGCTTTGCAATCTGCACACACCCACTAGTCCACATGCCATGATTCTTCCAGCTTTCCTCGTTCCACCGGGACCCGCCTCGCCCTGCCTCCCCCTCCCCTCTGCTGCAGGGGCATCTCCTTCCAGCCGTGGTGTTCTCCCAGGAGCAGGCAGTGAGGGATGCCTCCACGCATTCTGAGTGGAAACAACGCCGTTATCATCACCCACATACAAAACAAACCTCAGAAGAACTTCCATTTTAACCAGAAATTCTCCACTCTTAAATCACCCTCATTCCTGCCGAAGCATCCTGTTGCACCTTCATCAGCAGGCTTTGGTAAAGTCCACAGGTGTGTACAGCCTTACACTTAAACAAATTGTGGTTTCGGCAGTGGTAAAACACTAACTTCGCTAGGCACAAGACTTTGAAAGAGCGCTGCTGGCCTTCGAGCTCATCACACCCATTCAAAGGTGCTGGGGTTCCAGGTCTCCACGGGGTTTCAGCGACTCGGTTACCGCTCTGCTTCTGCCACGGGGAAAAGAAATCTGCAGACTTCGCTACGAGGTCTTCTCTGCCCGATTGCTGGGAAGCATCCCAGTATTTTGCTGCAAAACAAGATGCCTGAGGCCCCTCCTAAAATACCCGCCACTTATCAGCTCTGCTCTACATAATAAGGAAGCCAGAACTCAATACCTAACAAATATTTATAACAAGAAAACCATTTATAAAAATTGTTTTAGAAAAGCTCTTGTTAAGGGTGCAGATAGTCTCCATCATAATGGAGACTTCCATCCAGCTATATGAAATAAGCACTGGTAAAAATGTGATGCTACGTGTTACACCTCTAAAAGCAGCCATCCGTGCCTGCAGACCAAGGAACTGCATGGTACCACACGTTCTGCTAAAATGAATGGCAAAACCTCCCTGCAGACCCCAATGCCTCTCAGCCAGGCCTCTCCCCTACCAGGTCACTTCCAGGCAGTGCAGGCAGATGCTCGGTTTGGTTGTGCACCTGCCCGGCTCTCACCTGAAAACTCGTCCCGCGCCAGACCTCAGCATGGTGCCACCTCACCTAACCCAACACACCTGCATCGCGCTGGGTGGTGCTAGCGGAGGAGTTGCAGCTCCCCCAGTCACTCCTATTTAATTAATCTTCCCGTTCACCAAGTGGAGAGGAAGGCTGGTGCATCCAAAGGAACACCACGGAAAGTCGGTGGGATTCAGGCACCTCACTCCTGGATGTCCCCTGGAAACTGTACGCCAAAAACCTGAATACAACCTAAGGTGGCTCCCAGCGGCACCTCCTGGGACCTGGGGCCCCTTCTCTGCTGCACAGGAAACAGCATCTCCAGGGAGCAATTTCAGGAATTTCCCTTCCCAAGCTTAAGACCTGGTGATACCTGAGACTCCCTATGTCCTCCACGAAAGCCCACATAAATCAAGTCAGCACTTCAAAAGCACTCTCAGAGAACACAAATTCCTCCAGAGACACGTGCAGCCCAGGCTGCTCAAACATAGGCCACTATTTAAAAAAATAAAATTCTTGGCTTTGTTTGCTTCTTTCCTTTCACCTATTATACATACTCTGCACAGGCAAATGGATTTTGTACAGCAAGCTGGTGCTGACAGATAACCAGACTGTCTGTTATTCCTCAGCAGAGCATCCTACCTGTGTTATGCCTCGTCCCTAGCTTATCCTTTCCTAGGCTTTCATTTACAAACGCTTGTTTTCACATACTGAAGGAAAAAGCAGCTCCTTTACTGTGATCAGAATTAATCATTCATGATAAATATCTGGTCCAGACAGAGACAGACTGAAGGACTGTATGTTGCCAAGACAGACAGACCCATCTTAAAAAATCTCCTTCTTACAAAAGCAGCACCCAAAATCAGGAGAGCCGAAAGCATTTTAGACAAAACACATTGGTCATCTGCACTTCACTCCTGGTGTCATTTCCTGGCTCCGATGTACTGCAAAGCTGCTGCATTGGACTTCCCTTCACTGGGGGAAAGTCTGCAACAAAACGAACTGTTGATCCTTTTTATCACTATTGCATAAAAGTAGTTACTTTCCATCCTAAAGTTTGCTAGCTTGAGGGCAGGCAATAGCAAAGATAGACTCAGAAGACCAGCTGGGTCCTTTATTCCTCCAAAGGAAGTAAGGTAACTGTGAAAAAATGAAAATAAAAGCGAGAAAGAAAGAAAGGGGGAGGAGGCCCAGAATTAAAATATCTCAGTACTTGCCCCTTCCTGCTCCTTGGTCCTCCACAGGACAGATTTGCCGAGCCTTCCTCCACAGAGCTGAGGCTCCACAAAACGTTACTTCTTCCTCTGCCGTGACTGCATCCCTTCGTTTCTCCCTCTCCTCCGTCACTCTCCTCCTTCCCCAATTTCTCAGACACTACGCCCTGGTGTAAAACCTCCTGCCAGGAGGACGTCAAAAGTGCTCACCGGGGATCAGGCAGCCTCCATCTCTCCTCCCTCACCAGGGCTCACCAGTAACTCCGCCACCTGACCAGCGGGACTCTCCGTGCTGCCAGAATTACTCCTGCTTCACTACGGATTTCCCGTGGGATGAAAGCCTCCCCCTGGCGCTACCCCCTGTTTTGTGACAAAAACATAAAAATCATCTAACCACCAGCTAGGTCCCTCTGCTTTCTCACCCCATCCCCATGCACATTTTGGATGAGGTACGACCCAGCTGGTTTACTTGCACCGTGAGGGGAAGATGTATGCAGCAGGGTCTGTTGAAGAGACTCCTGACACCTCTCCAGTGGAGCTGAATGCTGCCTCCAGCAAAATATTCCCATTTTTGAGCACCACCTCCCAGGGGAGACTGTTGTCCCAGCCCCATCTTGGTTATCAGCTCCTTGTCACAGCGTTCAGCACCCCCCAGATGAGGCTCCCCGAGCTCATTCAAACTGCGCGCTGCCCACGCGGGACAGAAAGCACCAAAACACGTTTCCAGGCCAAAACGCTCCAAGTACAGCAACTCAACACATCATTTTTCTGCAACAGAATACAAACGCGCCTGCCCTGCCACAAGGCTGAATCCATCTCAGATACCCAGATAAACGATCCCAGCACAGCTGTCTGCAGGCAAGTACCACTGCCTGATGCCAAGAAACACATTTTGTTATGCGGTTTGCAACTGAGCACTCGGTGGTCCCTCCAGCTATGTCCCCAAAGCTTGGCGTGAAGCCTGTGGCTGCTCCTGTGCGCACAGACCGCTGCTGAGCCACCCACCAACCCCATCGGGCAGGACTCCGTGCAACAGCACCTGTGCAGCCTGAGAGCCAAACCCTTCCTTTACACCCACCTGAAGAGTTTAATCTGTTCCTGCTTCTACTTCTGTGACTGTGGGTCTAAAATCGTAAGGAAAACCCATACACTAGACCAGCTCCCATCGTTCCTTAAATTAACCGTGGATTTCTCAGCCTTCCCAGCAACTCCTGGTTTCCTTCTCCCAGAAGCTGAACTATCATCTCATCTGCTATTAAATTGCAAAGTGGCGTGGCAGGGAAAGGAAACACTTGATTTGCCCCTGACCTTCTGCTATCCTGGGGTATTAATTCAGTTTAATCCAGCAGGACATTTAATATTCTCACTGGGAGATCCTTGCATGTAAGCAGTCCCTTTCCACTGCCAAGCGCCAGCCATAACCTCTGCTGGTGGCCTGGACTACTCACGGACCTGAGATTTAGGGAGGAATATGCCTACCGCCTGGTTTCTGCCATCTTCAGGATGCACCGATCCTTTCAGAGCTGATGGGGACCAGCACCCGGGGGCGGGGGGGGAAATCCTGGCAAGTTTGGGAAACCATCACCCTTCCCACCCCCAAGCAACTCCTCTTCATGAGATCCCGCAAGCACGCCCAGCCATGGCCACCTCCATGGGGGTACCACCAAGCCTCCCCTGAGCTATGTGCCCTTCTCCGTGCCCTCAGAGTACGCAGGCGCGACTCCTCCGCGGGCCGGACGGCTGCCTTCCTGCTCACACGTGGTCAGGCAGCGCACTTTTAAGACAGAGAACCAGGAGTACTGTCAAGAAAAGTTAAGAAGTGCCTCCCTGCCAGCAATGAAGGGCACTTCAAAAGATGCCACTCCAGCTTCTTCTCAGTGCTGTCCTCCTCAAAGCTGCTTAACTACCTTTGCTTTGAAATTTAAGAGGTAGGATTAAAGACAAAAGCGTCACAGAAGGAAGAGCCTCCGGTCCCTGTGATAAATACAAGCTGAATAACAAAAAAAACCCTGAGCAACTGAAAAAGCATAACCAAAGCAGGCGTATGGAGACACGCAGCCCTGCAGGTGCAAACCCTGCAGTGACACTTTGCAACAAACCCTTGTCACGCCAACTGCTGGACTGCCTCCTTACCGAAGTAATCGGCCTTCGGCCGAGCATCCATCTCCTGCTCCAGGCGCTGGGTCAGTGCCTCCAGCTTCAGCTCGGCCGCTGACGGCCCTTGCTCCGGCTGCGGAAGGAGGGTCTGGCAGGGCAGCTTCACCTTCGCCACACTGGAGCCCTCCGGGTGCCCGGCATCTGACCGCGGGCCACTCGTGCCCTCCGGGAAAGGCGGCTGTGGAGCATCCGAGGCTGTCGGCCCGCACGAGGCCAGGTGTGAGGAGCCCGGTTCGGGGTTCGCGCTGCTGCCGTTGGGCTGGTGGTTTTGACCGTGGGCCACAAAGTGGCCGGCTGGGCCGGGGTAGGCGGCAGCATGCTGGTAGTCCACGCTCGGGGTGGTGGGTGCGGAGCTGGCGGAGAAGGACAGCGGGACGCCCTGGTACCACAGCTGGCTGCTGTCCCCTCCGGCCCTGGGACCGCAGGCATCAGCAGGGCCCGAAAACCCCCGGGCGGGCTGCACCGAGGGGGCCGAGAAGGAGGAGGACCTCTGCTGCGGCAGGGCCCCCGGCGCCCCCTCCTCCGTCCCTGCCGAGGGTGCCGGGGGGGTCCGGGCATGCGAGAAGGAGGAGGACCTCTGCCCGGCTGGCGTCGGGTCGCGGCCCCCGCCGCCCCGCCTGGCCTCGCCACCGTTCTCCTGCCCGCCGCGGCAGGGCTGGGGATCACCGGAGCTCCCGGCCTGCTGCTCCCCGCGCCCCGGGCCAGGCCGCGAGCCCCCCGCTCTGGGGATCCTGTCGGGCTCCGCTTCCCAGCCCCGGCGCCCGGCCTGGCTCCCCGGGGCCTCGGCAGGCGGCCCGCTCTCGCCGAATCCGCGCTCCCCTCCGTCATACGGCCTCACGCGCAGCCCCTCGGCGGCGGAGGCCGGGGGCGGCTTGGCACCCCACGCCGCCGGCCGGGGGGCGTTGAAGGCAGCCCCTCCGTTCAGGGCGGCCATCAGCATCTCCTCCTGCTGCTGCTGCTGCTGCTGGAGGTGGATCTTGGCCATTTTGGTGGCGAAGACCCGCCTGGTCTCCTCGAACTCGGGGTTGTTGCCGGCAGCTTTGTCCACCCGAAAGAGACCGTCCTTGGAGGCCTCGTACATGTTGAGGTCTTCGATGAACTTGCTGGCTTCCAGACCCAGGTCGTCGTACTTATCCATCCCGACCGGCTTAGCGGGTTGACCCCCGCCTGCCTTCCTCCTTCCTTCCTTCCTCCCTCCTCCTCCTCCTCTTTCCCGCCGGGATCCAGGCACTGCCGGCAGCGGCGACCGCTCCGTCCCGCCGCGCCGTCTCACTCCCGCCGCGCCCGTCCCCGGCGGGGGCGGGGTTGGGGGCGGGGACAGGGGCGGGGGCACCGCCCCCGCCCCTGGCCCCGCCCCAGCCCCGCCCCCGCGCTGCGGGAAGCGGCCGCTCGTCATCCAGTCAATGGTAATTGCGTGTGCGGGCGATCGAATGACGTCACGTGCGGATCCCAAGACGTAAGGCGCCTTTTCTCGCCCCCTTCCCCTGAAGAATGACCCTACCGGCCCTGAACCCCTCGTGAAAAGCCGCTGGTGTGAAAAAAATCCGCCCCCCCCCCCGAAAACCAGTTCGTAAAATCTCATTCTGTAACTATTGTACCAATTAGTCTTCAGACTCAGAAATCGTATGCGTTTTCTTCATGCAGGTAATATTTTACACTGTGCGCTGCATAGGCATGCTTAAGCGAGCATGACTAAAGGATCCCCGCTCATTGCAAGGAGAAGGGAAGAATAAAGGGTACCCCAGGGACACCCGAAATAACACCCGCACGTGAAACCCGCCCCATAACCTGGCATCGTAGACAAGTAACTACAGCAAAACTGACTCCAGGGACGTCTAGAACGAGAAAGAAGCGGATGACGTCATAAAACTACAGTTGCTTTGCAAAACCGTGGCGTGTGCGTGTTAAGTAGAGATTTGTCAAATCATGTCGTACCCGAACGCTTGAAAGGTACAAGAACCACGTGTAAAACCACATTCGGGTGCCCCGCCATCAACAGGACACCTCATGCACATCAATAAAGAACTACCCTTGTAATTCCATACTTTGCGTTCCAGCCTCTCTCCTTGCTGCAAAATTTTCATGACAAAACCCAGCCGGGGGTGCTGGGAGGTCGGGGGCTGCGACGGGATCTCGGCCAGGCTCGGGGGAGAGGCCGGTTTGCAGGGAGCCGTGGTGCTTCTGGGTAAATCAACTGGTGCGGTTGATCCTACGGGCCTGGGCACGTGTCCTGCATTCCCCGCGCTTGTTTTATTCTCCCCCAGGCTGCAGGAGATAGGGCCAGGTGTTAAGGAACGTGGAAATTCGCTGCCTTTAATTATCGTAAATTGGGCTGTGACCGAAACCTGTCGGAAACCAAGAAATCCCCTCCCCTTTTTGCCCAGTTCCTGTAGAGAAGCGCTGCCAAGCAGCTGATGCCAGGTCTAAAATAGCCCAATTCTTCCAGCGAGTTTTGGCCCCACGTGCTTAAAAATCGTGGCACCGTGAGCCCCTGGAAAAGGTGTGTGTCGAAGCAACCTGGCAGGCTGCGAGCAGGACCGGGAGGCTGGTCCCGGCAGCCACAGCCTTCGGCTCAAGCTTGAGCTGATATGCTTGATAAACTTCGGACTCGCAAAAGTTAGCCCTTGATAAACTTCGGACTCACAAAAGTTAGCCCAGACGTAGCACAGGGTTAGATAAGGAGTTTTATGGTTTCTGGGGAAGGCGGGCGGGTGGGGATCCCAGCGCAGAGCCAGGCGCCGTGGCCGAGCTGCCCCAGTCCCCGGGAGCCGGGGAAAGGGGGACGGCAGCGCATGCTGCCGCTAACCGTGGCCTGATGAGCGTTTAAGGGATCAGTAGCGCTGCAGTTTTCACACAGTACTGGGAAAACAGCTCAATCTATCAAGCAACCCCATCTATCAAACCTTTCCAAGCCTTCCTCCGCCGTGGGGGTGAGGGAAGGAGAGGTGTCGCAGCTTCCCCAGGCTGAGCCCCACAAGCCCCGTTTCACTTTGGGAGAGGCTGGGTGCCTGGGGGCTAAACCCCGCTTTGCACAAGCCCCAGCAGTTCGGGAGGGTTTAACTCACATCTGGACGTCTGTCATGCAAAGCACAGCAAGCCCCTGCCTGTGCCGGGGACATTTTGGCCAGATGGGAAAGGGCTTGCCTCCCATTTCGTGGCCAGGAGAGGACGCGGTGGCCCCCAGCAGCTGCTTCGAGCCAGGCAGGTGTAGGCTCAGGCCACCAGTGACCGAGAGCAAGAATAGCTACCTCTTTTGAGGGACTTGACTGAAACTGTCGAGGCTGAGGTTAAGCTCAGCCGGGGCGGCGAAAGCTAAAACCGAGTTTCAATGTCTAAAGAGCATCCTCAGAAAGGGCTAGTGCAAGGCCGGTTTTGACAACGTCCAGAGGCGATGAGCAACGGGTTGTTTGAATCTGTATGGGTATGGCCCGAGATTCTTGGGACAGAAAGGAAAGAGAGCAGCAGGTAGATAAGGATGGGAGCGTGAGTCCCACCGCTGCTTCACGTGTGGGAGGAATCTGCGATGTTAGTGGACAAAGAGCAGTCGAAAAGGAAATTACACATTGTGCTCGCACCTTCTTCCCTCCTCCTCACCAAAGGATGTAAAGTTAATCAAGGGAAGGCACGCTCCTACCCAGCATATCAGAGACTCAGCCGGTGTCTATTGGGGTTTTTTTTCTGCAAACATATGGAGATGAAGCTCTTCAGACCTCTAGGAAACAGACCCTTTGGTGGAACAGAAGTATTTGGCAATAGATGTCTCTATTTTCAGCTTTCAACAGACAAACCGAGGAAGAATCTGTAGCTTTCCTCAGATCACAGGATTTTTTTCTGACTTTCTTTTTTAAGGGTCATGCATACATTTTCTGCCCTCACTTTTTATCTGTAACCTAACATCTGTCAGTCATTTTACAGTCGGACCCGCAGTAGCTCACCACCTCGGGGTGGGGGGCCGGGGGGGGAAGCAGCCTTCTTGCCGAATGGCCGCTCTGGATGCTGCTGACCTTCACCAGCTCTGCAAAGTACATTTCCTTCCTATGCCAGAGGATCAGATCAGCTGTCTGCAGAACAATGCTCACGCGGACGACGTGGAAAAGGCTGCCGAAGCCCGTTGGGTAGGGAACCGTCGCGCTGGGCTTGGCCTCCTTCCAGGCTCCGCACGCATGAGCACACGCTTTGATGGCGAGCGCCCTTCGAAGGGGAATCGCGGCCAAGCGACTCAAAGGCATTTTGGTGTTTAATTCGCAATGCTTTCAGCGAACGTTAGGCAGCAAAGTACCTTTGAAGTTTCATGCTCGGATTTATTCTTTCTGTGAGGCTTGAGTTAGGGGTATTCCCAAGTGAGCAGATGATTAACATGAGCTTTCTACTAGGCTGGAGATGTAATACTACACTGACTTGCAGACCCTTCTGCTGCGATTAGATATGGTCCCACAGTTTTATAGTGCCTGTGAGTTTTACAGCCCATGCCTATTAAGGAGTGAAGGGGTCCACGATTGCTGTCGTAACACAGGACCAAAATCTCAGTGCCTGTCTGAATTAACTTATTCTAAACGCTATCCCTTGAAGAAAAAAACCCATTGCTCATTTAATCTGGTTTTGTTCCTGTGGGCAAGGCTTACACGCTGCATTGACTCATGCAAAATAATGCTGACAGCTTGTAGCCCAGCCCTGCTCCACGTGGCGATCGCAGCTGCCCGTGGGGCGGAGGCAGGCAGCAATTTGGGGAGAAGCGGCCCCGATTTTGGCCCCGTCTCGGTGGGAGCGCTGGGCACATCGCCGCGGCCTGGTGCTGGGGCGGCACAGCCTGCAGGGCCGGCAGGCTGGGGCAAAGCGCTGCCTGCCCGGGTAAATGGGGAAGTCGTGAACCAGAGCAGGGAGGGGATCCTCTGTCTTTATTTCTTGCTGCCACGTTTGGCTCTGGGCTCACATTGCAGAGAGCTGGGGAAAATGCGGAAAAAGTTCCCCCCCCACCCCGCCATCTCCCAGATCATTTTTCCGTCTGGGAGAAAACGCCCTCAGATTTTGAGGCACAACAACAGCGCGAGGCTGTATAGTTTATGGAAAAAGACGATTAGGAGGTGTCTGGGTGACAATTTATAGCTAGATCTCTCTCCAAAAGCAACTATCATATACTCACTATTTGCAAGCAAACCAGCGGGAGGAACCAGTGGCTGGCAGTGTACCAGTTTCTCTGTGGACGTTTCCGGGTCTAATCCCTGGTGCCTGTGCCTCCCAGGGCCGTGGCTGTCCCAGGCAGGTCACTTCCCGCAGGAGCCTGGACTCTGTGTGCCACCCTGAAACGCCTCAGATACATGCTCTGGCGTCTTTTAGCAGGAAAGCAATAAAGGCTTTGGTGCTAGAATATAAACAGAGTGAACAATTTATAAGGCAGAAGTCTTTCCAGGATGGAGCCTGGCTTGGTTCTTGCAGGAGCAAACGCATCTCTCGGCTCTCGCAAGGTAGCACGGCAGCATCCCCGAACTCTGCACCGACTGCATCGCACCGGGAAATGATGAATGCTCCCCCCGGCTTTCTAAGGAGGTTTTCAATAAACGTGCAATTTATCTGCACCAGCCGGGTGCTTTATACCAGGAGGATGATGCACAGGGCTTGTAGGGTAAATAAGAGAGCAGTGGAGGGAGGGATGGAGGGAGCTGGCAGCAGGAGGTGAGCCCGGGGGTGGCTGCGGGCAGGAAAGCCGGGCTCAAGCCGAGGCCCAGGCTGCTGGCGTGATGTGGAGGCGGAGAAGCCAAACCTCAGCCTCTGCCTTCCGAAAAGTTTGCAGGAAGGCAGCAAGGGAGGCTTGGGAGATGTTGTTCCTCCCCACCGCTGCCCCAGGGGCCTCTGCATTCCTCTGGGAGGCCTGCCCTGCCTGCTGCCCCAGCTGCCTGCTGCCTGCGCATTTAACCCCCAAGTTGCAGGGGCAGGCCGGTGCCCCCAGCATCAGGGCAGAAATGGGTCTGGACTTGGATGTTTTGCTTCTGCTGCAGTACGACTGCCTGTTACAGGGCATGATCTCTGCCATAAATTACACTAAGAGTCATTTAATTAATGCTGACGGCACAGAAGGGCCAGGGCAGCACTGGGACAGCTTGCCAAACTGCCTTTCTGGAGTGGTACAGATGCTTCACAGCAAGGCTTTCAGGGTCATGTTCCTTAAATGCCTATACCCTGCAGCATCAGTTCAGTGGGGATGCTGCGGGCCCTGCTCCCAGGTGGGTAAACAGGCAGGGAAGGGTTACCTGGCAGGGCACACCGTGGGGAGGCGAGAGAAGCCATAGGGAATCACTGAGATCCCAGACAGGAGCCCAGGCAGCAGCAGAAAGAGAAGAGGCTGCGAATCCCCGAGCTGCAGTGGCTGGGTCTCCCCAAGGAAGGCCAGAGCCGGGTGCCGAGCGCTCGGCTGCCGCCCCGGGGCAGAGAACGCCCTTCGCCTTCCTCTCTTCAGCTCCTCCAGGTGCCAGCAGCGGTGGCCGAGACGCTGGTCTCCCTTCGCTGTCAGTCCACTGGGCCAAACACTCGCTTTCGGTGGCATCAAGGTTGCACCAAAATAATGCAGGTGGCTTGGGGGTTTCCTACCCCTGCTGGAAAGAATATGGAATAGTTTGTTTTCTCTGTTTTTCTACTAAAAAGAGCCTTTTATCAAGACAAGGGCTTGCCTGGAGAGTTTTCCAGCTCTGTTTCCCCACCTCTTTATCAGCGCATTAACACAAACAGCAGCGTGACCTGTTTCACCAACATACATGGCCTTTAGTAATCCTCGGCTGGAAGCGCTCCGCAGGTCAGACGACATCCTGCCATCAGTCATCGGCCTCACGTGGCTTGGTGGACTTCGGGTGGGCTTGCCAGATGCAGTCAGCGCACCCACCCCGTTCTGCCGTGCGTGTCCTAGGAGAAGCTCTCTGACTAACAGATGTTTTTAAATGCTCTTTCACATGGGAAAATTGGGAAGTATATATTTTTATTGCACCCTTGCTATTTCATCCAGCCATGTGGATCTCCAGGGATGGAGACGTACTTAAGAAAAATATTCATTTCTAAAAGCTTCTACAGTTTTTTTTTCACAATACATTCTTGGCTTAGTCGGCCCAACAACACACACTCACATTTCTATTTTGCAGCAATTAGTAAGATTTGCTAATTACACTGCTGGGTATTTAAAGACAATTGATTTCCTTTTGTAGCAGAAAACAATTTCCTGTTATACCCATTCTCTTAATCTTCATCAGAAACAAACCCAGGCTGCCAATGCCAGCAATGCGTCACGCTCCTTTATTAAATTGCTCTCTTTTCTGCCCCGGTTACGTGTCCTGTGTTTATTATTCCTGATCAGTGCACTGGATCACCTACAGCTGTTATGACTATATGTATTTCGCTTCACATATTGTTGGCACCAAGCACGGTTATTGGAGAGCAACTCGCCTTGCTTGGCAGCTTGTGCGTCTCTTCTGGCCGCAGGAGGTGGGTGTACTTGGACCTTTTATGCTCGGTTTTGGCACGTGTAAGAAACTACTGGTTGATAAGGAAGTTCAGAGCCTTAGATGTGACTGTGGGCCTGCCCCTTGCAAGCAGCCCAGAGAGTGCGCTTGTATCTAAGCGAGCAAGAACGAAGGCACACGTTGCCGTTCATGTAAACGTATACGTTCTGCTTAGAGTTATACTGAGGAAGATCAGGCTTTTCAAATAAAGAACTTCTTATGCCGCAAATGTCTCAGGCTAAGTGTCACAAGCCCAAGCAGAAAGACTATGGATATTCAGCTCCTTATACTTAAGCCTTTTCCATTTACGTGTTCCTTTACTGAGTGAGCAATTTGGCGGCCTCAAACGGAGAGCAAATTGGCGTGGCACAGGTAGGTGAGCATCCAAGGAAATGTCCTGGATGTTCAGTATCGTGGGATATTTTTGATGAGATTCCTGGGATCAAAATCTCTCGGGTTTGGGCCACGTTCACATGACAACAAATACAAGCATCTGCTTGACCTTGACTGAGTTTGCAGTCTCTCACTGCCAAGATAAGGGCTGGCAGATAGAACAAGAGCCACCAGGAGTCCTCTCTGCCACGTCGCTACACCCAGGCAAAAATACTCCCATTTGGAGACCCCAACAGCTTATAAACCCAGGAAAACCTGTTCAAACTCTCTGACTACACATAAAACTAGGGCTAATTTTATATGGAAGATGATGCTGGCTTGCAACTCTCCAGGGCTAAAAACAGACCTGAACTTACCCAACCCAAGGCTTACTTGAGTGAAAAAAGTGCCACGAGACACAAAGGTCGTGTGTGAGTCGGGGCCTCCTGGGACGGATGGGGTTAGTGAATTGCAGAATGCTTTGTGGTACCGGAAAGTCACTTTAATCAGGAAAGGGAAAAAAAATCCCACCTTTCCTCCGCGTGTCAGGCAAGATCTCTTTTATCATCTGGGCTGCAGATGAGAGCTCTGATGCTGTTCCCTCCTGCGCAGATACAACGCTCCAGTTCAGATCTTCTCTTGCTATGGCTGGGGCATGCTAAAAACTGCCTCTGATCTACTGTGATCAGCTTCATGCTGCTTCTTTGAGACATAAGCCCCATTTCCATAAAAAAAAAAAATAACACGGCTGTAGTCCCAGCAACATTTTTTAAAGTCAAAAGCAGACATTACCTGGACTGATAGAAATCAGTGGGCTAATAAGTAGATTCAGCACTCGGGTTCTGGTGATAGACCTGGCTTCACATGCAAGACTTCTCTTACAGCACAGTCCTTGGATACAAAATTAGCTCAGATCCTAACAGGAGGGAGCTGAAGAAATAAAGCAGCAGAAAAAGCATCCAGCAAAACCAGTGTATGTACTGTTCCAAGTCGGTAAATATACATAAATAAAGCCAATCCCCTCACTGTAAACTGCAGTAAGTATTGCAAAACTAGAAAAAAACCCCAGAGATTTCTCCCCCTGCCCTCGTTTACAGCCAAGCTTTCAGAAAAATCTTATATACTGCAAACTTCCCTAGGAAGGAACAACCAGCAAAGTGCTAATTAACATGCTTTCTAGTTCATGTTGATTGTAAAAAGTTTAGAGAAGAGGAATAGCTTTCTGTGAGGCTTTACACTGAAGAAGGAGGGACAAAGAAGAGAGGCTGTATGACCTGCATTATCTGTGGAATTTCTCCCTCCACAAGAAACTAGCAGGCTTTTACAAAATCAGATCAGAAAAAGCCATCATTTACCAGATGTCAGTTCTGAGGCGTTACTTCACTCTGCTAAATCGCAGAGAGAGCGCACAGGTTTTATTTTGCACCAAATCTCCATTTTTGGATTCTGGCGAAGGGCATGGAAAACCACAGGCTTGTTCAGCAACGCCGTTGTATAGGTTTTTGTTTGAAGTGTAGGTGGGACAACCTGGCTAGAGAGCTGCCTTAGCTAGCGACCTAAGCTGTAACATTGCTCTTTAATGTGATGTAAAAAGCCCTATTGCCTTGCTGCAAAGCAGCATTGGTGCGTCCACATCATCTCAGTCACTGGAGATGGCTGCGAAACACCCACGCCTAATAACACATTTTTTTTTGCACTGTGGTTTCTTCTGGCACATTACACTGCCCCCATCGCCCAGCATCTGAGATCCTTCGCATGAAATCAGCAGCATGAGAAAAGGACTTAGCGACCTTCCAGGACTTCGCCAATTTTTATTTTTCCAGGATCAGTGTTTGAAGGCTGGGTGTTTTGGAAATTCAGTTACATGAACGATTTTGGGGTAGAAAGTGTACCAATAATTCTTTTTAAATTTTTATATTATTTAAAATAGAAAATAGATCAGTGCTGTGACCAGTCTATCACCACGAGCGACAGGATGCAGGGAATGCCCCTTCTGTGTCGTGGATCCATTTCTTGGAGTAGTTTGTCCTGGTCTGTCCCACTGGGTTTAGCAAATCTCCCACATCTTCTTTGGCTTATCACTTAGTGGAATAAGGACAGTGGCACCATGTCCATTTTAATGTGTGTGAGAAAAGCAGTGCAATTTGATTGTATGCCCATCAGCGCCTTTCCTTCTCACTCCTCAAGTATCCCTGCCCAGATTTAAAACTCCCATACTATTTAGCCACTGAACTCTTCAAGGGCACGCAATCTGTGACAATGCCTTATACCATCTTCTGCATAAAGATGCATCTGTACTGTGGCACAGGTAACAACTGTTAAATAAACGAGAGGCATCTGTGAGAAGTTATTTTAAAAAATACAGGCTACAGCCTGTGTATCGGTATCAGTCCCACCTGGGCACAGACCAAAGCTGTGAGTCACAATTATCCTAAGACAAATGGCACTCGTGTTTCAGTCAGCCTTGTGAGACACGTCAGCATCTGCCAGGACAACCGCACAACTCCACAGCTGGCACCTCTGCCATCTTTCGAACACACACTGAGCAGGGGATTAGGCTCTGTCAGACTGCATCATCTCTCTCACTCACTTTTTCACTGCCTTTCTTGTATCCTCTAGACGGCACCGAATGCCAACTTAATGTAAACACGATGGCGTGACTTCTGACTGTACGCTTTTTGTGCAATTGCTGTTCGCTACCTTTCCTTTTTTTAGCGTGTAGAAGTCCATTCCTTATTTTGATTTTTGCCTCAATCACCAAGTGCCATCTACAATTCACTTCCTCTGGCAAGAGCAAATCCCCACCAGTGCTAACAGCAATAAACGCTGCGGGCTGCTGCTCAGCCCTGGAGTGACTGCAGCTTTTGTTTAAAGGCACCGTAGGGCTGCTGGGCTTACAACATCTTCCTTCATCCTCGTAAACTGTAAAAGTTGTTATTTACACCAAACATGTCACCTTCCCCCCAAAGAAAAACTGTTAAAATGGTGCCACAGGGTGTGTTAAACTTTTACACAGAAAAAAAGCAGGACTGCGCTGTGCTACAGATTTTACTTTAAAGGATCTCTTTCACAGTCCTTTTAGGGGCTTCTGAACAGGAGTTTTATGAATTTATAACAACATATATGTCAGGCAGACACTGGAATTCAAATTATTTTAACTCCAACTAAAGGCCTGTGTTTGAATGTCTGAATGCATTCCTTTGTGGCTGAGATTTTTGGAGTCTTAAAACTGCAAAGACCATATCTCCATTATAAATATTCCACTTCTTAGTCATTCTTCTGTCAAAGGACTGCTGGAGAGAAAATCTGCACGAGTGTGGTCCAGGGGGAGGCAGAAATCAGAAGAATTTTGTTGCAGAAGTAGGGATGTGTAGAGCCGAATCTGCTCGCTGAGCCTGGCATCTCTGTTACGCAGCTAGATCTTCAGCACCAAAAATGCACAAAACGAAGATGAATATTGGTATCACTTAGCTAGTACTCACACTGCAACGTGATCTATCTTGATCCTGGTTGCTTAGGATCTATTGGACTTATTTACTGTTAGCTGGGAGATTTTTGCTGGTTTCCTTTTAATCTAACACACAGTCCGGATGACTCCTGGGCTGGAGGGTTAATACAGACCTCTTTATTAGCCTAGCTGGTTCTTATTGCCGACTCCTTAACTGTCAGAATGGCTCATAAATGGCTGGCTTATTGGACTACTTAGTTTAATGGCTGTTAAAGAAAAGACATTCTTACACAATGAACCCTGTAATTGTCTCTTTGGAAACCCTTTTTCAAGCATTTGTTAAATACAATAAACATTTCCATGTGGATATAACAGCAATGGAGTGTACAAATAAAATGGCTGAAATGAGGCATGAGAATGGCTTTGTGTTTTAGGGAAGTCTGATTGATTTTTAGAGACACGATGGCTATTTCCACTTAATGAAGCCCTCAGAAAAAAAAGAAAGAATTTTGCTTCAAATTTTACGATCTAGGCACTACAAGAAGTAGGAGGCAAAAAGCATGCTGTCTGCCTTCACCACTGCTGCATTTCTAGCAGCCGACTCATCCCTTTCTTGAATCCCCCCCGAAAGTCTCCGAGATGGCTCATGCGTAGGAAGTAACTGCCATTCTGTTCTGTGCAGACACAAGGGCCAGCACTTTGCTAATGTTGAATCTTTCATGTACGAGTCAACAGAAATATGCCAGTGAGGAAGGAGGATCCTGGCTAGGGCAGGGCTTGGCTAAATAATCTGACCTTTTTCTTGGCTTGGCTCTGAAACCTATGTTAAATGTATCAAACCACTCCAGTTCTGGCTACCTGCTGTGCCCAAGGCCATTGGCCAGTGCTAAACAAATCTTTTTTTAAATTAACACTCTGTAGTAACATTTTCTTACAACTTAAAATGTTAGTTAATGGTAGGGTACTGAAATATGAGATACAGGCAGCAAAGACTGACTGTAGCACACCTAACATTTGGTGTAGCACATACTCAGGGCAGTTTTTTAGTCCTGGAATCACATTTATGCCTCTGCATTTAGTCCAGCCAGCTTTCCAATGGGGTATATTCCCGAGGCTGACACTGAAACCCCTGTGCTTTATATCACTTACATTCTGTTACAATCATTTAGTTCTTCTGCGCTTCCTTCTCATTCTCCCAGAGAATACGGACAAACAGCATCTCACCGTGACCCGATAAGAAACTTTAATTCCGCGCATTTCTCCACGTTGAAATGAAGATTTAGCAGCAACCTGATTTTAATAACATTTCCTCCCCACTGTTACATAAGATTTAAATAACCATAACTGGTATTTTTGAATTGGTTTCATCTCGGAAGATCCCAGTTCCCTTTTGCAGCCCAGCAGAGCCTCTGCTATTCTTGCACTAAGAAGTTGATAAGGGCAGTTCTGGGAGACAGAAAGGCCTTTTTAATGGTTCGCCCCTGGAGATGCTTGACTCCAAGTTCACTTTGAAGAACTAGTTCATGGACTTCTTCAAAATTGCGGGCTGCTTGCTGAGGCACAAAAACTTTGCCACAGGCTTTGTTATTGATCTGAAAGAGACATGAAAACAAGAAAAACAGCAGTTACTAGACTGATTTACACAATTTCACTTCCCGAATCCAATCCGTCTCATTATACGTGGGGAAAAAACGTGGACCAAACTCTCTTTTCTCCAACACCAAACTTTCTAAGTAGAAGATAAAATTCTCCATACCTTCTGTCCCTCTACCATAAAATAAGAGAATGAAACTCTGACTCATGCTACTCAAGGAAAATTGAAGAAGTGGCCGTAGGAAGTCTTAGTTTTGAAGATAGCAAGCAGCATGTGACTATGCAATGCGGCAATCTTTGAAGTTTAAAAACGCAATAGTTATGCAAGCTGAATAATGAGACTGAACATAATGGTTTGTCAGGTGGGAATCTTGGTTTGTACGTACTTCTAGCCTGCAGTCTGCATTCTTTACAGCTAAGTGATTCCTTACCAAGACTCAAATGCAAGATTTATTAAAATAAAAAAATTTGTGGCTGAAAAGATATCTGAAAGATTCATCATCAGTCATTTTTAGAAAAATAGGCTTTAACTCATTATATGTTGCATTCGTACTAAACGCATGAGTCATTAAGCCAACACTGACCACGAAGATGACAACCACTCGTAAGGTCATGCTTTCCTGTGTGCAGCTGGTTTTCAGAGCTGCTTCCATACTGGTTTTTATCAGCAGAGCAGAATCATGTAAGTAAAACTGAGTAAGGCCTTCAGTGGGAATCACCTTCATTTATAAAATGGCCTTATAAATCTTTTCTGTCATCCAGTAAGAGTAGATAACGGACAGAGACTACAGAGCCTTACGGAGTACCTTTCTGGAATGGGCATAAAATTCATTATTACAAAAGCTTTCAGATTTATATGGAGTACTTTCAGTGGATTAATGAAAAGAACATCAATCCCACATTTTAGCAAATGAAATAATTTGAATTTTTTAATCCAGTTCAATCAAATTACTTGCATAAAAATCTGCTGCAGGTACTGCAGATCTTTGACCTTTAGACATCATTGTAAGGAGTTTTCAATCATCTAAAAGGAACATATGTTGCTTCATACAACTTGGACATAAAAATGCTTGGTTTTCATCTGGATTTTATCCAGGATACATGTGTGCAACATACCACGAATAAGAGAGACCTACTTCACTTACCTAGTTTGTATTTTATTGAAAATAAAATAATCTGTGTGATTCTCAGAGAGAGGAAGTTGGGACAGATTTTTAAGGAACAAGATGAAGTCTCAAATGCAGCTGGTATGAGTCATTTCTGTTTTTGACTAGACTTGACATTAATTTGCAGTGATAACGTAGGTAGGCTTTTAACTGTTCCTACATGCATCCATAACGTGGTATCATAAAGGGCTGGCTGTGTTAAACTTTGCCTTTAGCACCTTGTGCAAAGTAAATCCCTTGAAACACGCAGAAGAGTTAATTTGGAAAGCTTTTGTGAAAAATAAATACAAGTAGTTCTTTTTGACAGGGCACTTCAGAGAAGAAATACATTCCACAGCAAAAAGAAAATGGTAAAATCCAAACGGGATACGGTTTTAGCGAGAATATAAAGCAAGCTTGTGAGCTCGCTGCTAGGACACACAGCCTGCAGTTCAAAACTATGCCTGCTTAGTTAAAATGTCATTCACTGTCCTCCATGATGCAAATTAATATACCCCAGTGGATGGATGTTGGCAGGGGGAAACTTGCCACAACTAGCCTATTTGGTGCTGTTCTCAACAGAAAAGCCAAGCGGTCTAAATCAACTTAGTAAGTAAATGACTGCTAGCGGCTGTGTTTTCCTAGAAAGGTCGAGAAGCCTAGGCGACCTGACGCTGTGTACCTTCCCACAGCATCTCTCCTCATCTTCCCACACCGCGCTGCGAGCTGTGTCTGAAAATCCTATCAAACGGCAGATTGGTTATGATTTCAGCACATGTTTGCAGCACGGCTTTCATTGTTATCGTAGGTATCATGATGCAAAGTCAAACGTATTAATGCCATTCTTAAAATAAGCATCTGCAGATTTAATCACACACTGTGTGTAGCGAGCATCCTATTCACATGTTCTTTTAGCCGAGAGGTTAGATTCTCAGCAGGACACGTATCTTCTGCTATGCCTCCATTTCTCTCTCTCTGTATCTCACTAGACCATCATAACCCTCGACAGCTCCAGGTAAAAGAGCCAGCACAAGAAACTTGGGTGCTGGCAGCCTTGTTTCTCTGAAAAACCTCAGCAAACTGCGAGAGGCAAACTACAGTAAATGAGGCTTGGGTCCTTTCTTCCCCCAAGGAAGGAAGCTGTTGCTTTTTCTTCTCCTTTTTTTTTTTAAACATTTGACATTTTAGACTATTTTGGATCTAGAGGGAGCTAGAGGGAACTAGAGAGGTTATGAAGGGTGAAATGAAATCACAAAAGACTGAAAAATAAGCACCTGGAGGCTGCAGAGAGGAATTTTTAGTTCAACTCAAATATTTTTTTACCATTGATGCATAATCCTTCTGAGAAGTAAAAAGGAAAATAAATATCTGTGCACTTTCAGGCCTTCCTCATATGCCAAAGCAAGAAAAATGACACCAACTTTTTTTTTTATTTTATAAAAACATCAGTTACAAGACCACAGCTGCTAACAGTTCTGCACCACCTAGAAAATGTGAGGAATGTTAGTCAGAAGTGTGTTCATAGGATGAAATGCACACTACATTCAGGTCAGATTTTTCATAGCATTAACAATATACGGTACAATTAAAAATATTCAACTTTGCAATAACATTTAGAATAACAGATACCATGCATATCCAGTGATTTTAAATGTCTTTCTTGTAGGCAATCTGTATTGTATTAGCCAAGGATGCAGTGAGTTGGTTGCTTTTACTGCTTTGGGTTAAATATGGAAAGACATAACTCCAGCACAGACAGGAAATAATGAAGTATTTTGTGTCAAGAGAAATAAAACCATAATGTCTCAGCAGGCAAATCCCTGGCAGCCTGAGGCAGTTTGATGTCCTGAGAAGAATAGGGTTGTGGCCCAAAGACTCAGTGTGACTGTGCAGCCTTGTGAAGAGACACTGCCTCTTTGCAACTAACCAATTCCTCCGTATGTTGAGTGTTTCTTGGTTTAATGAGGGCAATTTATTTTTACAGCCATACAAAAACCTACAGTGTCCACAAGACTTTAAAATATTCACATTTATGATGATTTCTCCCTGCTCCTCTGTATTGCCCTTTTGCCTTACTCTTACAGTAGAAAGCCAGGCATGCCCCCCAGGCACTATTTTTAAGAGTTATTTTCAGTTCAAAAAAGTAACTTGTCTCTCTGGTCTTCCAATCACTTGCTTTCTCAGAACTAAGGAAGGTGTTTACATACATCATATTCTTCCATGAATATGTATCTAAGAACACAGGGGTTGCTTTTTCTCTTATTAAAAGACTTCTACACAAGGCTATGGCTTTGACAAAGTCAACCAGGAAAAGAAACAAAAATAATTTTCATAATGGTTGTTTAAAGCAAAATTAATTTTTATTCTTCTATTTTCTTTTTTTGAGAAGGAAGTTTTAACCTCAGCAGAAAAACAGTGAAATGTTTAAGCGTTTTTATGTTCAGTTGTACAGTCTTAAAAACATCGAGTTCAGAGTTTTCCCTGTATTGCTGAAGTTTTTATTTTAAATATATATTTAACAACATGTTTGCTTTAACCACAATTACAAAGAAGTTTCTATAATTACACAATTTCTCATTCATAACTTCCTTATAGACAGAACACTGGAATTTAAGATGTTTGCTAGCTGTGCTTGAAGGTGAATGTTTATTTTAAGCTTGAGCAAAGCGATTATACCCAAGTGAAGACTTTGTGGATATATGACCTTTTCACTGGTATAAATAAATACTTATCACTTAGGAAATGAAAAAAAAAAGCAATAAACCCACAGTGAATATTAGGCTAAGTCTGCTATTAACTCCAGCTGGCACTTCAGTCCTTCTCCTTGGTTTGGGAGAAGACGCCAACTGAAAATTTCCTCCAAAAAGACATACTCTGTGGCCTCTGCTAAGCACGTATGTTGAATGTTAGAAAAATTAGGTTTTTAGCAGCATTCCTGACTCTGTTCAAGTGGACTGTGACTGAGAGATCTGGCAAGGTATTAAATTATTTGCAAAGATACTTTGATTAAGGAAATCTAAGTCTCCTCAGACTAGATCTAGTCTCCTCAGACTCCTCCTAATCTAATCTCTTCAGAAAACCCAGCTGAGCAAAAATAACTGAACTTACTCCTCCTACCCAAAGGAGCTAACATAATAAAAGAGATAAAATGCAGACAAAATGCATTGCTTCTGTTTCCCTTACACACACACGTGCATGCGCGTGTGCGCACACACAGAGCATGCAGTTTTACACGACCAAATGACATTTCTTCTAGAGGCTCCATCTCATTCAATGTCCAGAAACACAAAAAGTGTTTAAGTTGAAACATTCAAGTTACAACATTTACGTTTAGAATGTCTGCATGGTATATTAAAGGTTATTCTTTGGTCAGCAGTGAAAAAGGCAGGAGTCCTGCAGATCTATTAGTATGCAACTACATAATTACAGACTACCATAAAGCCTGAAGCACTTGAATGCAAGTTGACCAGAAGCCAGTTGATGGAAGAGGTGAGACACTGCACATGGATCCCACCCCCTGGCTCCAAGCCCTGCAGTGGCACTTACTGTTACTGTGCTTTGTGCAACGATAAAGCTTAACAACGCTGAATATGGACTAGTTAGAGATGTAGGGAAAAAAAGACAGTAAACTACATTGTGCATGTGCACATACACATTTTGGAAAATTACAGGTTAACTAAATGTAGTTTTATGTCCACTCTTCTACTGAACTGCCAGCTCTTTCCCTAGACCACAAAGGTGTTAGAGCTTGAAGAGAAACTGGAATGCAGTTCTAACGTTAGGAAAGATACCTGTTTTTCCTCAGCCTCATTCCTGCAAATATGCTCTGCTGAAATGCGCCAGAAGTTCAGCCCGAGGCAGACGGGAAACATCGTTTGGCAAAATTCACAGCAACTTAATGCACCTTATGATGTTGTATTAGGCAACCATAGCACTACAGGTACCACAAGAAATGTCACCTAATTGTACCTTTTTGTACAGGGCCAAGATCATAAATGCACTATCAGACAAAAAGTCTGGAGGGACCTATATTTTGATCACGGTTTTGACTGTACCGTCCTTGCCCACAGCTGTTCATTGGTCAAATCTCCACAGGTACTAATATGCAGTCACTCAAAAAGATTTATATTTACGTCATCTCCCTTACAGACTTGCTACATTTTTTCATTTAGGAAACCATTTTAATTACTCAGCACAACAGTAATTGCCGCTTCTATTCTATCTGACCTTTCACTGAGCCACCTAAGAAGGGAAGTGACTTCCACAAGAGCAGAAATTTTGGCATCCTCTGAGCTCATAATGCATTAATTGACCACCACTGAAAATAAATGAAAACACTCTTACCAGAACAGACATCTCCACAACAGCTGACGGCTGAAGGTACTCTGGGTCTACTTTGGGCCAGGACTGATGCAGCACATCAACATCCCAGTGATGATGAGTACAAAGTTTATTCTGCATGTGTGCCAAACCTGGAAAATAACACCAGTCAAACATTCAGCTGTACTGTAACCAGAACATTCGATCTTTGGAATTTGTTTGATAAATAAGATCAGAATAAAGTTGACTTCAAAAGTAAGTCCCCTAGGAGGAAATAACGTTGTTTAGATTAGCATACAGCACATTATAAACGAAGATACACATCCTTGAAGCGCTTGTTTTATACCATGTATAGGGATGCTAACATGAACGTTGTGGGCACATCTTAGATTTGGAATAGCACTCCAAAACTTTGCCAAAAGCACAGAAGACCACTGTTTATTATTTTAAATTGTAATACTGCAACACAAGCTGACCTCTACTTCTAGAAGTCAATCATAATACTGCATTTTTTTCAATAACACCACCAGTTTGATTAAAATTTTACTAACAACTCCATGAAAATGATACACAAATATGGCTTATTATTTTACCATCTATGCTGGGTAGTTTCTAAATTTGCAAGTCAAGCTACTTGCAAGATTTTTCTCATATTCCGTGAAGTATCTATTTTCTCACAAATTAAAGGTGCTACATAAGAACACCTTGCGCAGCTTGCTCTCCTTCTCTGATATGTACATTCTGAAACGCTTTATCCTTTGATTTTATTTTAAAAAATTCCTAAAATGGCTATAAATTATCTCCTTTTATTAAAGAGGCTTTGCTCTCCCCAAGACAATTAATTCCTGATTTGTTTAAGTAATAGGAGAATAGGATGCAATTCATTCTGAAGCTGCATTCTTTAACTGAATAAAAGCTTCTGAGTGGGATTTATGTTGCTGTTTACTCCAGCTGTAGGACAAAATAAAAAGATTTCACTTAACAAGAGGCTGTCAAATACGATCCATACTGATGGTGATTGCTCTTGTGATTCCCACAAAGCCAGAGGATTTTTAAATTAAAAACATTCTCTGTGTGTGAATAAGAATACAGACTAAAACTTTTTATAAGCACATGCTTCATCCAGAGTTGCAAAATGTATTTGAAATTTCATCTGGTTTAGAGAAACTCCAGCAAGAGGATAAAGAAAACCCATCAACACAAGAATCACTGTTGAGACTGAGGTACCCAAAGCTGTTCAAAACACAGCACAACGGCAGACATAGGAGGAAAACCAACCCGTGCATAATTCAAACGTGAATTTACCTAGCTGGATTGTTTAGACTAATACAGCAAATAACAGCAAACAGAGACATAAAGAGAATGCAACTTCCTCCAGATTTTTGTCAGCACTTTTTTCAGACAAAGCGCTTTGGTAAAATGACACACAGCCTTGATATTTGCTGAATGATTCAGAAAAGGGCAGTGGGGTGGACCAGTGGGAGCTATTTCTAATGGCAAGCAAGAACGTGCACATTTCCTAAGAATAACAATTAAGCCACAATCTTATTAGGTAAATAATTGGTTAAAACACTTTAATGGATCTGGATTTGTGTATTTTTTTTCTCTTGCGACAGTAGCTCAGAAACTGAAAGAGCAAAAGATAGGAACTCCAGCAGAAAAAAAATCTTCACGTTGATGATTCATTATCACGTTGACTTTAAAGACAACAGCTGCTAGATTCTTCCCTTTTTGGCTTTTGAACATCCAGATGAGCTCACTTCTTTCCAACTGATCACATGCCTTGTGGCAGAAGCATGCATACCAGCCACTCCTTATTTTTCTGTGGAAGTGGATTCTTCAAACTATTTAAAAACCACTTTCTGATAGAAGTCAAGAGCATCTATCTACGAAAGCAAAACCAGGGTCACTTTTAATCCCCATGGAGGTTGTCAGTCCTAATAAAACTACTACTAAAAAAAAATTAAAATGTATGCTAAAGCAGATAAAGTGTGACTAAGCACAATGTCTATCTTTTGGTTCGTTTTCTTGCTACAAAATGAGCTATGAGCTCATCTGTATTAAAAAAAGGAGTGCAAAAGTCAACAGAACTAGTTTCAGAAAACAGAGTTGGACAGGAAACCAAAATGAAGGTTTTAGTTATGTTGCCTCTTTGGCTTACTGCCTTAATTCACATTTTGTGAGCTGTAGAACACAGAAAATGCAATAATTTGGTTTGCACTTTCAAAATGCAATACACACAAAACCAGAAACTTCATCGCTATGATCCAGAACGGTGATGGTCCACTTGTCAGGACCTAGGCAGAACCCTCCTCCAGCCTGCCCACTTGATTCTGAGATGTTGCACAAAAGTGCTGTTTGAGAAATTAAGAACCGACCATTTCACAGACTTATTGTGAAAACATAAAAAACCTGTTTTACTGTCTTATTGTACTGGAAAGCGCCTAGTAAATTGCACATTATGAAGCACCATGCCTTTTACTTTATATTTTTTGATGTATTTTGCTTTTATGGCTTTAGCTTCTCTTGCAGATGTAGGACGGAAAGCCACCTGAGTACACTTCTACTTACTGTAAGCTGTTTACTTATATGTACATATCTGTACATCCATACAGGACAGATCAAGGACAAGACTTGTGCTCAGTCTGAACCCCTGACCCTGCAATTGGATCTGCTTCAATGGGCTTTTACTGACTAGCAAGCTAACACTAAAACAAGGTTTCCCTAACGAGTAACTCACAGCATTGGAGCCCAAGTTAAAACACCAAGTGAAATGCGTATTATATTACTGTAAATGAGTGAGTTGAGAGAAGGAGGGGACAGGACAAGTCTAACAATGTTTTAGCTCATGGCAATGTTTTATTAGCATGAGTATTTCATAAGCATAATACTTCCCCTAGGGTGCTATTTGAGGGGGGAGAGCAGATTCTCATTTTAAAGAGATTTAAGGAAGATGTGGAAGCAATCATGTATCAGCAAGGTAAGGTAGGACAGTAAGGTAATTTTAGTCTTACAGAAAAAACTATCTGTAAAATTCCAGCAATAGTGCAGCTAGTTTGACACAAAATTATGTCGGCAAGAGAAAAAGATCCGATTATGGAGTAAACTGAGTAAGAGCTGGCACGGGACAAGGGCCGGCACAGAGAGGTTAACAAAGCAGAAAAGGCAAGGAGGACGGAAGTCTTAATGGATGATAAAAGGAAGTTAATGAAGGCATCTGAAGCAATGCCAGTATCAGAGTCTAGGACTAGGGATTTTCTAACAGGAGGTATAAGAAGATCAGAGGGAGCAGTATAAGGCGACTATGAGGGTGTGTTATCCAAATGCTGATAACTTTTGGATTTAGCTAAACCAAAACAATAGAAATCTGTGTTAAGTAAAAATCCACCACACTAGCAGACAAGCAGATAAAGTTTTGAAAAAGCTCAGAGCAGGAGTGTGTAAGAGTAAGCGCAGATGCATTCTGGGTCAGTATCTTACTTGCATCTGCAGCCTCTTCCAAGGACAAGATTGTTACCATGTTACTTTGTTCTTGATATGCTTTTTTACTATTTAATGAATCTTCCTATTTGACAGATTCAGGCAAGTTGTGATCCGAAACACCTTTCTGCAGCACAGGAGGAATATGTCTGTCAGCCGTATGTTAAATGGTCTGTAATCTCAAAGAAATGATAGTGATACAATAAAAGCTGTTTCCAGACCGCTCTGAGAACTGTGTTGTACTGCTGGTATAGTAGTACAGAACTGGGTAAAGTCAGGAAAACTTACATTTACTCAATACAGTGCTAGGGGATTCATTTTATACGTTCCCTAGTGACAGATGCGGAGCACCAAGGAGGGCTGTGAAAAGCCTGGGTTACTAAAAGCTAACTCTAGAACATGTTTCCAATTCAGCAAACTCCACGTGAATCCTTTTAACCTTCTGAAAATTATCTGCCTTCCTCCATTTGTAGGGACTTACTATCCTTCACTTTGGGTTATTACTCTTGGATGAAAGAAATATTTTTTTTATTCCAAATCATGTTTGTTCTTGGATTTGTGAAGGGGGATTTCTGCATTCAGATTTTCAATTAAAATCTGCAACATCAGTTAGCTTCTACTCAGCAATATTCTTTACAGAAGCCTTCTTGAGCAAGGATTGAATTCAGAAGAAGAAATTCTTGCAATACAGCTATTGCAATGACAGTTAAAATGCTGCTAAGACAATTATACATTATAAATTCCAATAATTATGTTTCATTTCAATACATCTTAAGATGTGTTTATCATCAGTGTATATCTTTCATGTGCCGTCTCTGATAAAATTACATTTTTACTGCTCACAATAAGCAGTTTCATATCCTTGTCTGGACAGCAAAATACTGTACTACTACAAACAAACTAAAAAAGAAAAAAAAAAGTCTCAAATGGTGTCTGTATATTCCTCAGATACAAGGTTTCAGGAAGGAAACAGATTTCCTCATCCTGTTAGTGTTCATAAACTGCCAAGATATCAGCCGGATGAACTCTTCCCACACTGAGGGGCTACAGTCGCTTTTTATGTTATTAAGCAATAAACCAGTGTATTCACTGCACAATTAAGACCATTGGGTTGACACACCAAAATACTGAAAACTGTTCCTCCTCTAAGCAGCAGAAAACTACTTCACACACAAAATATCAAAGCACTGGGTTACCATTGTTCAGCTGCTGAAAGGTGAGGCACTTCTCAAACAGCATTCAAGCAGCTTTTCCCTTCACTCAAACTGGAAATATTTACTGCCAATACTGAAGTATGCTCTTCACCCAGCTCACAAAGGGACCAAACTCTTCATTCCTACCTGATGCACAAAAACAAGATGGTCACATAGAAACTAAACCCCATGGGAGAATAATTTTTTAGCTGCAGAAGAACAAAAAGTGCTGTATCTTGAAGCTACCTACTTTTACTTTAATTGTACTGAAAAGTTGAACATCACATCAGAAGCATCCTTGGGATATCAAACTGAAGTTCTGAGTTTGCAAAGTTTGTTAACAAACTAACAAAGAAAACACAGTGGACTAAAAAGCTAAAATTTCAAATGAACTCTGATGCAACTCCTACAGAGGAGGATAGCATTATTACAATCAAAATTACTTATACCACTGAGGCTAGTCATTACTTAAAATGTCAAGCAAAGCATCTTTAATTAACACTGTAAAATTATCTTTGTAATTTTCCTACTATTTTCATTAGTTGGCAATCATTAAGATGGAGTGATTTGCAGTTAAATCCAGCTGTAAAGAACTTTTTTGCTAATCAAGAGGATACCTACATACATATTTATACACTTAGCCAGGTTTTAGTTTTTATAAGCTATTGTATTAGCAAACACTGATTTGCATTTTTTTTTTTACATTTCAATGTGATCTGTGTCAAATAGCTTTTCGATTGAAATGGAAAACAATTAAAATGCAAAAAAGCATTTTTTACTATTTAAATATAAATGCATTCAGAATGCAAGTATTTAAGAAAATTTGTTAGATACTTAAAATTTATCATATCATGTTTCGTAGTTAAACTTTTTTTTTGAGCAAAGGAGAATATTTCGTGGAATTACTGAATAAAACTAGCAGTATCAGATATTTTTGGACATCAGATCCTTCAAGATTTTAATATTTATAGATGCTAGCCTCTTTTGCCTAGCTTTTTATTCCAAAACTAGAAAAGCAAAAAAGGTTCATTGATTTTTTTCAATTTCCAGCACACCTGTCATTTAAACTGAAAAAATACTATTTGCATCTGCAGAAGAGCTTCCAGCTCTCAAAAGTTATTTTATTACCTCCACAAAGCCTCATTCCAGGTGCTTAGCCAGAAAGTTCTATAGTTCTGTGGTTTAATTGTCTTCAAATCTTTGGCAGAATTAACTTAATATAATACAATACATTAAATCAGGGTCTTATTGTAAATTCTATTGTAATTTCTTCTTAAATGTTTCTTGGTCATGATCAGTGATCAGCAAAGCATAAAAGGAGAGATTACAGTGCAACAGTAAAAGTATTATTCATCCCGTGAAGCACAATGCAAACAGTCAAAATTAATGAGGATGCTCTTTTCTTCTCTCTCTTTTAAAGTTGTAGTAAAATTAATATCAGGCATACCTGACTATGTAGTAAACTTTCTAATGAGAAACACTAATAAGAAAGCAAATCCTTTTTCTTCAAAAAAGCTTAAATACACAAGGAAGTGTAATGTGGTTCAGAGTTAACACAAGTTGTCACTGTTCCTATCTGCCTTCCTACTCAACTGTAAAATTATCTGTTTGATATTAACTGCAGGGCTTCCAAATTTCCCAGTTTCATTTTCCACTGTAGAAAGAAAAATGCTCCTTGTTTTAATACTAAACTGAACAAAATGTAAAGGCTGCATACAAGTTATTTTAGAACGAAATGTCAGTATTTAATTATAAATACATTGCTTACGCGTTGTTTATTATTGGCATTACAATAGCAGACAGAGGCTTCCATCAAAGTGTGGGGGTCCGCTGTTGTAGGTGCTATTTATAGAGCTAATAATATACAAAGTCCTTTTCCTGACTAGTTTATGAGAGAGGAAGCATCATCATCCCTACATTTAGATGCAAAGCCAAGGTACAAAAAGAGAGACTTACTCTGAGTGTGTATGGAGAACTAAAGCACAAAGAAAACCAAATATTTAGAAAGCTTAATTTTTGTATTGAAATTATTTAAAATAAGAAAGCATTGTCACCTATACATAATAAAGTTCAAGAAATTGGTTACATCAGAAGAGCCACAAGACTTGGTGGTATCAGAGCGCAATTCAGAACATGAACTTGGAGAATCTGTCTCTAGAATATAGTTGGACATTTTTCACCAGAAATCCCAATCCCAGGACAGAATTGCTAGAGGTTGGCTATTTCAAAATAATATAGTCTTCTTACCACAATGCTGTAGTTAAATGTACATATGTTCTCCTGATAAAATCATTGAATAACTTTGATGTAATGTAATGATAACCATGCTAAAGGAGATTGTGATTTTCATTTTTAGTCATAAAATTCTTCAGGCAATAATCACCACACAATATTTTCGTATGCTAGTCGCACTGAATTACAATGCATGGTCTTTGGACCACACAAGCAAAATTTTATCTTTAAATGCAGACAGAAGCTGAGGACAGTAACACTCCCAATTTTTATATGTTTCCTTTTCATTCTTACATCAGAGAGAGATCCAGAAAATGTTTATCATTCTTATTCTCCAGTGATTTTAGTAGTAAGAAAAGACTTCCTTCTCTAACATTCAAAATGTTACAGGATGAAGCTTTAAGTTTGACAAGTTACGTTAATTAAGACATCCTCATGTTCTTTGTCATTTTATCAAACATATTTGATAATTCTGTATTCCCCAACATGTATTTGAATTTCAAGTTCACAAGGCACTGTACGTGTAAGTAATTAGCCTGGACCTCTTCTGCCTCCATCTCAACCAACGTGGAAAACAAAGTCGTGGCAATTACTTCCATTTAAGTATAATTTTAATTAGATGATACTTCATATTGTAGGAGAGGTTGACCAGAAGTAGCTTTCTCCAGATGGATCATGTCTGATGCCACTCTTTATTCTAAACAATAAAGCTTTTATTAAGACATCTTAAAAACATTGGAAATGAAAACAGAAAAAAACCCACTCTCCCTAATGTATCTTGCATTTTCCAAAGTCTCTGCCCCTATGTTATTGCTTTGAACAAGAGCAGCCTTTCTTTGGCAGTTAACATTATTACAGGGCCATGCACAGCTCTGAAATAGAAGCTATTAAGTAGCTCTGCTCTGTAAACACTCGAATGCAGAAAGTTTTAGGATGACTGTTGAAAATAAAACTGTTAGAACAGCATCCAAAAGCTAACATTAGGTCCAAAACCACATAGCAATTTGTGGCCAGTCTTAATGCAAAATATATTCCTATCTTGCCACATATGTCTTGGGACTTCTCCCAGTAAACGTTAAAAGCAACTGCTGAACTCCGGCATGCACATCCCTTACTTCACAGGCTTTAACTGTAGCAGCACTGTGCAACTTAGCCCACTTGGGATTCAGACCTCAAAGTTTTCAGCTGTGACAGACCTTAAAAAAGATTTCCTGTCTACCATTCCCACTCTCTGCGAGAGGTTAATTTGCAGCATAACATCCTTCAGCCTCTGCAGAATTTTACAAGAGTAGGATTTTTATTGAACACTCCTTTAGTCTTTTTAGTATACAGCCCTCTGACACGGTCCTCTCTGCCTGAATTCCTGAAAGAAAATATTTGTAGTCCAAAGACTCTGAAACAGTTGTTTGAAAAAGGGTTGTTTGCAGTCTCAGGTTCAGCTTTTAATACTTTACATACAGGAGCAGCTAGTAGCTGACATATGAATTCCTCATACAAGTCCTGTCTTGAATTTTTCTTCCTTTTCCCTTTCTCTGCCTAGTCTCAAGAAACCCACCTTTGTATGCAAAGGGAAAGAAACTAATCTGGGAATACCACAAGTTTCAAGTTTGTTTAGGAACTATGACAGAAGGTGACATGACAGATGCAGAATTGAGGGATAAGTGACACATATTATGTTAACTTTTTTCCTGCAACATCAATAAAAAGTGTATTTCTAGAAATACCTTTCCACATCTCTGATGCAATGTGTGGAGCCATAGGTGCAACCATGATGCAGAGTGTAGCCAAAGCATCTTCAAACTCTGCGCTGTGGAGAATAAGAGGCCAAGAAGCTTGCTAAGCGAAAAGACAGAAGGAAAAGAAAATCAATTGTTAATATAAATATTCGGGGGGGGAGGGGAGTAGTTTAATTAAGAAGAAAATGCAGTAATAAAACCTAAAACCAATGTCTATGCTCAGGGCAGCATAATTTCCTAGTAAGTTAGAAACTTATTAAAAGTTCTGGAGAATTAAAATCGCAACTCTTGGTCACAGAGCGCTCTCTAATACTTGGAAGCTAATCCTGAAGAGGCTGATGCAGACCCTTGGGATTCTGCTCTGGTATGGGAGTCTGAACACAGACTGTGTGGACAACTGTGGCCCTCAAAACCATTTTGTGTGCTGCCACTTCTAGAAATGTAATCTTAGATAAAATCAGTGCTATCTGAGAAGAGGTGAAGTTACTTGTATAAAGGAGTCAAACCATGCTGAATGCAGCATGTTTTTTGTTGGGATAAGGTTCAGTTGTACGGGATCCTAGAGTGGCTTAAGTAAATCTGAATTTAGTGACGAAGTGAGGTTTTAGAGCTGAAGGAAAGTTTGTGAATGAGAAGTGCAGCACGGCCTTTTACAGTTTGATGTTCAGATTGCTTTAGTAAAGTGTGCAGCTTCTCTAGTACAGAAAATCTTCAATTTCTGTCAAAAGGTGCTAGACTGAAAAAATTTGAACCTTCATTCCTCTATTTATTGTACCTTAATAGAAAAGATATAGCACTAAATGTAGCCGGATAAACTTTTTCTTTCTTTGCCTGTTCTGACTCGGAGAGATTACATCCCATGGTAAGTTCAGATTCTGCATTTATTTTGTAATTCACCTCTCTAATGAAACAGCATAGAAAAATGTCAATACCTGTCAGCTTATGAGGATTATTTGGTGGGTGTGATGAACACCCGTTCCTGTCTACTAGAAAATTGTCCAAACCCAGTGATTAGTTTGACACAGACCACAAATGTTGTCAGATGGCATCTTCTTATCACTGATACTAATGAGGTCAGTCCAAACTAGACTTGAGTAAGTTCTAGTAACTACTACCTGTTTTCTATGTTTAATCTTCACTCACCTCCCCACTTCCTCCTTTCAAATGGGACCGAAAGAGGAAGTGTCACCATGCTATACAGAAACTTGTTCTTGAAAGATACTGCACTCACTTCTTTGGTCAAGAAATATGTCAGTGGTCAAACATCTGGCTGTCCGTAGGACACTGATTTTTATTTCTTTCTTTATTTTTTAACATTCACTTGTCACCATCCACCACCCAAAATGCATGAATCACTGAGCTGGAGATAAAGAATCGTGTGTCACCTTCCCAACACCACACAGCATCCCAGACTTATGTTATTTCAGTGTAGCACTTGTGCATGCCCTACGTAACTTTTCATTAAGTTCCTTGACTTTGCCAATAATCTCCTTAGAATCCATAAGGTATAAAATGGTATTTCAACAAAGAAGCTGAAAACCCCAAATTTTAATTTGATTTCTAGATCACATTACCATTATATGTCTGAAAGAACGCTCAACCAGATCTAAGAGTAGTAACAAAAATGAAGGTAAGAGTTTATTATATTTGATCTATCACCACTGGCTGATAAACAACAATCTAAATAAAAAATGCTAAAGACTTAAGTTATTTTAATGCTTGTTTTAAAAAGGGGAAATTGCAAACCCTATTACTAGCAGACAGGTCAGTGGTGAAAGCTGTCTCTGAGGAATGTAAGATTATGTGCGATTTTCCTTGTAAAGAATAACCCTTTTCTTTAAATCAGGATGTTTGACAATTCTACCATGTACCGCTATACCTAGCTACCTATGCAACTTGTTTAAAAACAAAAGAGAAGAAAGAACAGAGCTAGCTAAACAAAATGTATCCTTTGAAATTACAGGATGCAGGCATAAACATCGGAACCTAGTGGCTCTAATACCATCAAGCTCATCCTGCAAAACAATTATTTCAGGGTCACGGTGAGACTAGAACATGCTGCTTTTGAACTAAATAATTCCGCCTAAGTCCACGAGGCTCTCGAGCTCGTAGCAATGGTAATGACTACAAACGACTTTTGGAATGCTGGACCTATAGTTTGGGCAGCTCCCACTTGGTATAAAAACTTACAGGAACAGGGTATGACAGAAAAAAATACCTTCATTCACATCACATACTTACATGAAGTACGTTAGTGAGGCTCATCAATCGAGAAATAACTGCATTGAACAAATGATCCTTTGTAAAGTACTCCGTTACCTTGTATTAAAAGAAAAGGTCTGTCACTAATTACTTAAAATTCTCAAACATGGAGTATCTTACCTCTTACAGGAAAATCACTTCGGCATGCAAACACATCATATATATAAACAACATGTGTGTATGGGAAAATAATAATCATGTAAAAATTCAGTTGACTAGCTCTCCCTCTGTTTCAGGATTTTAAAAGCTTCAATCAATGCCAATTAGAACTGTGTATTAGTAATCACCCTTTATTTTCTTTAACAAAATATCTTCCCTTTGCCCCTATAAGAGGTCTTCACACTTGTAAATCCAGTTACACTGTTGACAGCTTGTCCATCCATAGCAAGATTGTAATTCTAGTGTCTGTTAAAACACTTGGAAGTTTCCTTGCCACAGGATTTAAATCAGGAAAAGTTTTTATCCATAGAAAAATATTTTAAGTTAATTTTGCAGGTATTTATGTCTCCTTCTGATAATTGAATTGACACTAATCACAGCATGAGACAACACATAAGCAGTGATGAACAATCATTTCAATACTTTTTTTTTAGGAAACACTAATATATTTTCTCCAACAACTTTTTTTCATTCTGTATGAATGAACAGCAGGTATGATAATGAGGTGTGAAGCAAACAGATCAAAAGCTCTTGTTAGGGATAACCTGCATAACTCACCTATAGCTTTGCTACTGGAAATGGAGTTACTCCAAACCCAGACTGATAATATTTTAATGCCAAAACATTTCATCCTTTAAAGGAGGCACACAGCAGAAAAATTTTGCCAATCCAAATCTTACTATTTTGCAAGAGTTCTGTCCCATAAGATTTGTAGGTAAATAAAACTACTTATACAGAGAATAATTAACTTAAAAATTATTTTATGAGCTACTCATCTGGGGAAAAAAAACTTTTGGCTCTCTAAGTCAAGCATATGGTTTTAGCATGAGCAGCAACTTATTTAGTCATTTACAAACTATGTAAGTGTTTCTTTTAACCTCAGATATCACCAGATTCTTCTGCTCCCAGATCTTTCTGGCTTCAGCCTTTTCTTTCTTATTCAGAAGGTCAGGATTGGGCATGGTTCCTGAAGTCCTTGCTTCAATAAGTTTGGTTACAAGCGTCCAGAGGCGCGTCTGCCATCTCTGAACACCTGGCATAGCATCAGCTGAAATTAATGAAAGATTGCAGAAACAAATTTCAGTGACGACGAATGAATCCAAAACTTTAAAGAAAAGCAGAAAGGAAACAGAATGCTAGAGTTAAACTTTTTTTTATAAAACCCTGTATTTTAAATGAAAAATGTCAATACGGTTAAAAATGCCTTTACAAATAATGCTGGGTTGCCTTAATGGAAAGAAATCAGTAAGATAAAACAAAAGTTTTTTTCTACAATGACTTTAAAACATATACACAGCAAGAATATTTGCTAAATCTGAAAATAAGCCAACGTTACCTCAATGTCAGAATGCTCATCTTGTATTTTAATGACTCAACAAAACAGTTCTACATGCTCTCATTTTTCAAACTCATGGAAGAATACAAACATATATATACACACACACACACACACACACACACAATTTTTAAATTGAGGGATTTCTTCTAAAATTTGATTTTAGAAACTACATACGCTTTTGTTGCTACAGAGATGCTACTGTGCTAACGAGTATAGGCTCTGATCCTTGATACTATCTTTTGACACAGCTTAGTTTGGGATGGGGAGATTATAAAGCTGTTCACCCTGACCCTGCAGGCATCAGTCCTGCTCCATGGCTTCTCTAAGAACGTGTTTCTGTGACCTAGGGAACCATGCTACAGAGAAGCCCCAAGCTACTGCTGCTCACAGCCAGGTCCTCCATATGGTGTGGTGCAGAGCCACTAGTGAAGGTATGGCTTGAAGTATGGCACTGATACGGCTTTAGCTCTCTCTTCCAGATGTGTTGTGTCTCTACTAGACTACACAGCACTACATCACACTGCACTGCACAGTACCAACATATCCTAAGATGTCCCAACTGGCAAGAGCTTCCAATTCTGCTCTGGCAACTGCACTTGAAAAGACTGCAAAGAGCTACTACTAAACTGTAAGTAAAAGACATGTGAATGACTGTAATACAGGTGGATCATCACATCTGGGAACAGTAAAATACAACCTGATTGACTATGTCTGCATGATCCTCATGAGCTCTCATAGGTAGGACTGGGAATATGATGCTGTCCTGGTTTCAGCTGGGCTAGAGTTAATTTTCTTCCTGGTAGCCGGTAAGGGGCTGTGTTTTGGGTTTAGGATGAGAACAATGTCGATGCTAAGTATCGCTAAATAGTCTCTAAGTAGCGTTTACAATGGTCAAGGACTTTTCAGCTTCCCGTGCTCTGCCTGGTGCACGGGGGGGCTGGGAGGGAGCACAGCCAGGGGCGCTGACCCAGACTGGCCAAAGAGTTATTCCATACCATATGACGTCATGCTCAGTATATAAGCTGGGGGAAGAAGAAGAAAGGCGGGGACATCTGGCGTGATGGTGTTTGTCTTCCCAAGTAACCGTTACGCATGATGGAGCCCTGCTTTCCTGGGGATGGCCGAACACCCGCCTGCCGATGGGAAGTAGCGAATTAATTCCTTGCTTTGCCTTGTTTGCGTGCGCAGCTTTTGCTTTACCTATTTAACCGTTCTCTTTTATTTTACTTCAACTATTAAACTGTTCTTATCTCAATCCATGAGTTCTCTCCCTTTTACCCTTCCGATTCTCTCCCCCATCCCACCGGGGGCGGGGAGTGAGCGAGCGGCTGCGTGGTGCTTAGTTGCTAGCTGGGGTTAAACCACGACAGATGCTCTCCCCAAACTTTCCATCTCCTGTTCATACCAGAAGCATGTAGATCATCTAGAGACAGTAAGCTTGGCATTATCCAGACTGTAGTAATGCTGTAATAAGCTGCTGGGTAAGTTTGTCCACATCTGGTCCTTCGTAGTCTGGAAGATTGCTTGCCCACACCAGGGGAGAGGGGGAGAGAATGACATGAGGCCCTGCCTACACGTCCATCACTGAAAAGACAAGGAATCTAGTCTGGAGGGCAATCCTCAAAAGGCTATCAAAATACAACCAGTGAAGAGAAGGATCATGGCAACTGAGAACCAGTATTTAATATTCTCTCTATAAGACAATTTTCTGTATTGGGTTTGCAAGGCAAGGTTTTGGTAGTGGGGTGGCTACAGGAGTGGCTTCTGTGAGAAGCTGCTAGAAGCTTCCCCCATGTCCAACAGAGCCAATGCCAGCCGGCTCCAAGTTGGACCCGCCACTGGCCAAGGTTGAGCCCATCAGCAATGGTGGTAGCACTTCTGGGATAACGTATTTAAGAAGGGGAAAAAAACCCTGAGCAACAGCAGCTGGAGAGAGGAGTGAGAATATGTGAGAGGAACAACTCTGAAGACACCAAGGTCAGTGAAGAAGGAGGGGAAGGAGGTGCTCCAGGCACCGGAGCAGAGATTCCCCTGCAGCCCGTGGTAAAGACCATGGTGAGGCAGGCTGTCCCCCTGCAGCCCATGGGGGTCCATGGTGGAGCAGATATCCACCTGCAGCCCGTGGAGGACTCCACGCTGGAGTAGGTGGATGCCCAAAGGAGGCTGTGACCCTGTGGAGAGCCTGCGCTGGCGCAGGCTCCCGGCAGGACCTGTGGACCCGTGGAGAGAGGAGCCCACGCTGGAGCAGGTTTGCTGGCAGGACTTGTGACCCCATGGGGGACCCACGCTGGAGCAGTCTGTTCCTGAAGGACCACATCTCATGGAAAGGACCCACACTGGAGCAGTTTGTGAAGAACTGCAGCCTATGGGAAGGACCCATGTTGGAGAAGTTCGTGGAGGACCGTCTTCTGTGGGAGGGACCTCATGCTGGAGCAGGGCTTTAAGAACGCAAGGAGGAGGGAGCAGCAGAGAAAACGTGTGATGAACTGACCACAATCCCCATTCCCCATCCCCCTGTGGCGGGGGAGGAAGAAGAGAAAATCAGGAGTGAAGCTGAACCCCAGAAGGGAGGGGCGGGGGAAAGGTGTTTTAAGATGTAGTTTTATCTCTTATTACCCTACTCTGATTTTGATTGGTAATAAATTAAATTAATTTTCCCAAGTTGAGTCTGTTTCACCTGAGATGGTAATTGCTGAGTGATCTCCCTGTCCTTATCTCAACCCACAAGCCTTTCATCCTACTTTTCTCCCCCTGTCCAGTTGAGGAAAGGGGAGTGATAGAGCGTTCTGGTGGGCACCTGGCATCCAGCCAAGGTCAAATCCACCACAGTTTGTTTGATTTCTTCAATTTAAACATTCACTATTTTGTTATCATTAAGAAATTCAAATCAAACCTTAAAGATTTAAGAGATGCTTTTCACCTACTCTCCATTTTTTCCCCTGGAAATATCTTTAAGCTGCTAACATCTGCTTTTGTTTATGTTTTCCAATAGTCTTTTAACACGACATGACTCCGAAATCTTTCGTTGTATTTCCTCAAAGCGGTAAACAGGTTGGTTTGAATGACTAAATGCATTTTTGCTAGCATTAGACGTGCATGTGCTTAGCTTTCTTAATGAATGTTTAACCACCAAGCTCTAGTATACTTTGCAACTAAGATTTTGTACCCACAATTCTCATACTAATTTAGTTATTCCATTTTCAAGAAGGAAAAATACAGCAAAAAGATAGTGTATCACTGAATTAGCTGCTTCAGAAGGAGTGATGTACCCGTGTACTCTTAGGGATGCAGGAATTACAGCTTGTTGCCAAGCAGTTGGTTTTTTTAAGAGACATTACCTCTTCATATGCCTAGCTCTGTACTGTTATGATTAGATGATGACAGAAAGCCAACTGAGAAAAGTCATATAGCGCACTCCTCCAGTACATACAACAGTGCAATAATATGTAAATAAAAACATACGAATGTAAAGGGTGACAGACACCAACTGAAATAATGCTTAGTGCAGGCTGAACTAGAACTAGTTAGCAAGAAGCTAACACAAGAAAGAATGAAGAAATACACCTTTTTAAACCAGGCATGGACTGTTTTATTAAAGCCTTATGCAACAAGAGGGCTAGATTTAAATGTATGCATAAGACTATATTAAAATGTATGAACCACAGCCGATAAGAGAAATTAATATCTGTCAGTATGACAAATTGCATGATGGCAGTAAATAAGGGTGTAGGAGGGTGAATCTTATCTTATTCAAGAACTAAACTCATAAAAAAGTCATGGGTGTACAAATATTAGTTACTGGGAACTCTGATTATCTTCTGATGAGATTCTTCTGAGAAGTATTTCATGGTCCAGCTTACAAAAGCCATTGCATACATGTGTAAATAAATGGAAATAATAAAAAATTGTGAAGTTTTATCTGTGATCTGATATGATTACAAAAAACATCTGATAATGAAGAAAATAATCTTAAAATAATCATTTTCAGTCAATCAATCATAGCTAATAAAAAATAAGAGAACGAGGTCCAAGTTTGCACTCTATTATTTCGGAAGACAATACCACTTGAGAAGTACTTTTCATACATGCTTTTAGCTTGAAAGAGGTAAGCTGCTGGCAATAATCTTGCAAGCTGCCTCTCAGTGACAGCTTTGTGACCCTCTCTCCTTTAAAAGACACAAACAATAAAACCTGCTCATTATACTTTTTTGATTCAATTGTTCCAAAACTTGGGCATCAAGAACTGGATTAATTTTGTGTTTAAAATACAACACACTAGGAAAAAAAAAAAAAACCAAACCAAACAACAGAAGCAACCTGACTTACTTTTAGTATCCCACAAAATATCTTGTTCTGGAGGAGCAGCAAACAGAACGTAAAGACGTAGGGTGTCAATGCCATACTCTTTCACTAATTCTTCAGGGTCTATTCCATTGTGCTTAGATTTGCTCATTTTTTCCCAAGCAACTTGGAGCTTCTCACCAGTTTTCACGTAAACTGGTTCAGTTCCTAAATATTAAGACATACACAAAATATTAAACCAAATTTTGCTCATTTGTAACAGCAATTAATTTTGTTCCCTAAGAAGAAACAACTATTTCCAGTGGCTTTTTTTTTTCTCCATTTCCAAACAGTTTAAAGAGGAAAACCCATTGTAAATGTAATAACCCTTTTCCCTCCCAAACTTTTCCTACTTTCATGTTTTAACACAATTAATATCCCAGTGATGCTTCCACTGCATCATGGCAAAGTCTCTTTCTACTGTTTGGAAGCTGTATCTGGCACTCATCCTCTGTGCTACCTTGATAGCCCCTGAGACTTAAGCATTGTTATAACCATGACATTTAAAACCTCCTAGATAGGTGTACTGATTTGGTACAATTTTGACCTGCACTTAGCTTTTAGAAACACCAGATTTCAATTCACAGGTTTCAATCGCAGTAAGTTATCCTGACAAGAACCTGCCTTCTGTTGCATGAACTTAGAGATGGAAAGGGGCATTTACACTGATAAAGGTGCAACCGAGCAAAAACACCTACTACAGAAAAGTCCTATCTTTTCTGGAAGAAAACAGGATAGCAGATAGTGGTAAATGTAAGGGTTTTTTTCGGTTTGTTTTTTAACTGGCTTATGGGGTTTGTGTGCAAGAGAACAGTGAAAACAAGGTTGCATGAGAGGAGTGCTTAAGGGAGGCAAATATGACCAAGCCACTCTTGTTGCTACAGCTCCCCAAACAAGGGCTGCTGCTCCAGCTTATGCAGTGAAGGCACTGGACTGAACTTAAGAAACAGCACTTTTTCCTATACCTGTGTTACACATGCCTAATATCAGCTGAATACACCAACATCTGTGTTAGCTTTGTCATGGTGTTTTTGTAGGTTGTCTTTTTGCCGGAACTGCTAGCTCCGTTCAGCAAGTTGCTGAGCATTGTCTTAACAAAACTGACTTCTGGTCCTTTGGACTACACTGGAGCTAAAATAACACCATAGCACTGTTTCTGTGCTTGGATGCAAATAACAGCTGCTGGATTAGTAGGGTCTCTGTGCACTCAGAGTGGATATGAATCCAAAACTCACAGAAATTGCTCTCCAGTTTAACTATTACAAGGATTCATTTTCTCTTCCAAATTTTCCCAGCACTGAGACTTCTACACCAAAGCAGTCCCTGACTTTCTGGATGCATTTGTGCTGGTTTTTGCATGCAGTCTCTCTTACCAGTGAGATCAACCTCCTCTCTCTTCAAACACTGGCCTGTTGTTGTTAGTCTGAATGTCCGATTCTTGATAAGGCCTTGAACCAAGAGCTTATGGAAAGGCTCCCTAAGGATGGAAGGAAAAAGAAACTTGTCTGTTGAAAAGAGCCCTCAAAAGCATACTTTATGATAAGCCTCAGGTGTTGAGCCACTCAGGCACAATTATTTATTGAAACAAGAACTTCGAGTTGACTATACATAAATGGGTGTCACCTTAGAAAGCGTACTTTGTGCATTTATTCATGGTGGCTGGCTAGCAAGTATAAGTATTTATTTGTATTCTGCACACATTCCTGCATCCTGATTTAGTACTGAGTTATTCTAACGTCACTTTTCAAATTAGCATATGGATAATACACAAAAGTTTCTTGGCCAACTGTGCAATTTCACTAACTTCAAGTTAAATCCCCATTTGTAAAAGCGTTCAAGTACCTGGCCTCACTGTCTTACAAATATTTAGTTCTAGCTTCTCTCTGAGGAGCACAGGATTTTGAGCAAATCAAAATCTCGCTGCACATTTCTTTCTATAAACGGAGAAGACAGTTTCTCTAACATAAGCACTTGCATGCCTTATCCCTTTGCAGAACTAGCCGTAAGAAAAAAGTATGCTAGAAAAATGGCAATGCTGGAAAGTTCACATGTCAGTGGATCAATTTTTTAGCATCTTGAACATTAAAACTTTACTTTTCTAGCAAAATTTGTATCAGGGAGAGTAAACTCTCATCAAATGTGTATATGATAGAGCTAAAAAGAGCCTTAAAAGGACCAAAGCTAAGGGCAGTGGTGCACTCAGCAATAAACTCTAAGTAAACACTACTCTCGTTGATGGATACATTATTGCTGCCACCTCCTTTAATGACCTTGCATTTCTAATTCATTGACTCAGATATCTGTCATTGTTTTCACTGAAAAGAAGACAACAAAATTATTCTCTAGAGGTTTTGGTCCCCACTCAATAGGTCAGGAAAGTAAGGCAGTTCTAACAGCAACCCCAAGAACGCCAGGGGCCAGGGAGGAGGTATGGAGCCAGACCCAGAAGGCATACGCAGTCTGGGGAGTCTTCTCATGGAATCCTCCAACACAAAGACATTGGTGACCATCATTCTGGAGGACATGTTAATCAGCGCTGGTCACTACTGACTTGCACCTCCTAATGCTCACATGTGTGCTCAACGCTAAGGAATCTGAACCCTCTCCACTTCCACCTAACAAAGCCCCACATATTTACCAAAACAACTTATGTAAAAAGGATGCATTGCATATTTACATATTTTTCAAAAAGCTAGAATAAATCCATCCATCTAAAGAAGAAAAAGTAAAAATAGGCTTCCACGTTTTACATAATGTGTACAAAAAAGTCATAATCCAAAACACTACTCACTTTCATGAAGTCATTTTAGTATTTTACATTATGAGGCAATATAAATTATATGACAACTTATCTCATTATTTAAACCACTGTAATTTATTTAAAAATATAGTTAAAGTATTATTAAATTATATAACAATTATGGATGTTTTAACTGTATTAAAGCAGATATCTTCCAAGTGCTACTCTTTAAACCCTTTTGATGACTCTGAAGTAAGGAGATATTTGAAAGAAAAGCTTTAAACTGGGAGAGAGAAAGTAACAGGCTTCATACTTTATGTTCAACATATTCATATTTGAACATGAGTTTTCTTCCTTGCATATTTTGTATACTTCTAAATATTATGCAAGTACTGGTGCATAGTGTACCATTCAGTCACGAAGCAGCACTAGTCTCTACCATGCCACCTGGTTTTATCAACAATGTTAAGTAAGAGAAGCAATTCAAGCATCTCTATAAATATTTTTCTAAACAATATTTCATAGGTTGCCTGAAAAATCCTGTTGTTTAGAAATAAATTAAAGGAACTTAGGGAGATGACAACTGAAGTCAAATTTAGACAGTACAAAAAGTATTTTAAAAATAGGAGGTAATAATTATCTAAAATCTCAAAAAATTACCTCAAATTATCCAAGTGAATTAGAAGATGAAAATAGGGAACAAAAATCTTGTAATCCTATCATCAACAAATGGTGTAAAAATGCTTCAGGAGATAACTGTTCAGGATAAGTTTCTTCTACAAACTAAAGACATTACACCAAGGAAAAATAAAAAGACTTTTTCCCCCTATCATTCAGACTTCAGTCTGGTTAAGATCTCAAACAGTTATTAAAATAGCTACATTTGCTGCTATCTAAAATAAAGCTAACGAGGTAGCCAGAATATCCGAATCAGATAGGGCTCTCCACTGGAAGTGATTTTTCAAGGAACACTTATTTTTAATGACAAAGAGTTAGTTCAGATCATACGCCAAGTTATTAAAAGCTGAATGCAGGAATGACCATTTCCTATTTTTGTTTATGCTGACAGAGGCTACAAAAATGCAATACAAAATACATTACCAAGTATGGGGAAAAAAACCCCACGTGTTGCTAGTGGGAGACCGCAGGAGAATGGAGACATGACCAAAATGAGAAAGCCAGAGCCCGTCTGAAAAACACAGGGCTCAGAAACAAATTGAGCCCTGTACTGAATTTCTCCTGAAGCACACAGTGATTTTGCCAGTGATGTGGTGGCTCCATCTCATGGTCACATATACAGTTACACTTTAATTTACATTAATAAAACTGCACACCTAAAACCTTCCTCTTCGAAGAAGGCGATGTGTTTCTTGGCTGCGGAAGGGGACTGCCAAGATGCTGCAGAACATCAGGTGTGATGCAATTCTGATCTACATACTGTAGCACCCACTCATGGCCTGGCATCATAAATACCTCCTGAGCCGTACCACCGGGAACAACTGAAACTCGGCTACGTCCAGACAGACAGACACTTCTGGCACAGTAAGCGAAGAGGTGGCTTGAATTTTTTGAATGCTCGATCACATTTTAAGTTATAAGGATGCTGGAACAGGACATGCCTTCACCTGCCTATAAGTCTGTTTGTGCCCACGCTGGGGTATGGGCACTGTGGCCTTAGTTGTGTGCAGCTTTTGATCATGTTGTACATCAGGTGGGATCCCACCTGCGAAGTCTGCCTGACACCTCCAAGAAGGATCAGCTGTGCTAGCCACGAAGTGCGTAATCCATTTTTTTCCTTTCGGTAACGTTCATATACAGGTTCATTTCTATGACAGACCAATCTCTCTATATAGGAGCACGCAATGGATGGAGGGGCAAGTGTGACTGACAGATCAGGCCCTCCTGCTCAGTGCCATGTCCTCAGGCTCCTCGCTCTGCTCTATGCAAGGTGACTAGCGAGACTTTGAATCCAATTACAAATGACCTGGCTGGAAGGACTCCGTGAAGCCTTCAACAGTGATAAACAGTGGACTCAGAAGAAGGGATAGCTCTAGCAAGGAAGCTCACTGCATGTATTTGCATCCCACATCTCTAGAAAGGCTGAGAGAGCCCGACACTGTGCCCTAGAGTCAACGCAAGACCTTGGTCAGTCACTATCAGTTGAATTCAGGTGCTTGTGCAAGGTACAGCTAGATCTATCTGTAACAATCTGGCAATCCTGTAGGAGGCCAGAAGGGATTGGGGGAGCTGACAATTTTAGGAAGAGTGAAGATCAAACAATATTGAACGTTCAGATTTTACACAGTCAATAGCTGAGTGCTTTTACTTAAAATCAACACTAGTGATAAAGTCCCTAATGAACGCAGAGAAGTTCTAACATCCTTCCTTTACAGAATAAGCTATTTCTGTCACACACCTATCTTCTCTTATTCTGTAATGCAGCTATGTAAAAATAGTGCCTTCTTACTCAACAGATTTGCTCTCTATCACAATCAAATCTGCTGACTCAATGGCAACAATAAACTTTTCTATTGCTTTATAATCCTTCAGAGAGAGTGTGCTGGGTTCCATTTACAATTATTCATCAGACAGAACTGATTAGTTACTAAAGTCTAGGAAAGAGCCAAATTCTGTGTAACTTGTACTTCCAATAATACAGTTGAGCAGGTGTAACTGAGTGTGTCAGCCCACACTCGCCATGGTGGATTAAGCTGGAACAGATGAGGAGGTCGCTGGCCCCAGCTGCCTACCTGGCCCCTCTCCCAGCAGTGCTCACAGCAGGGAGGGCTGACTGGCTCGTGAATTAATTCCAGAAATGATGCACTTTACAGACCAGATTGCTAAAATAAAATGACATCAATTTGGGCTTAATCTGTTGTCACATGTACCAATACCCAGAGGGTGCTATTTATTCTGCCTTGTCATTACTGAGGAAATGAGCAGCACTTCCCACCATCTCCAGTTCAATGCATTAAAAAAAAAAAATAAAAGATCATGCCCCATGTTCAGGGGATATTTAAACTACATTAGACACCTTTACAATTTTGGATGCCTATAAACATTGCATCTTCTATGAAAGCATGTATGACATCTGTAAATGAATGGCCTATAATATTTCTATTGTAATAATGTACATCATATGTAAAGAGATTATGTTGAAGATGTAAACTATGAAATTTTGAACTTTCGTTTTCAACCTCATTATTATATTAATAGCCATTAGTACAGAATTAAAGACTATCAGGAAACATTTCAATGGATTTGAAAGTCAGTGGATAAATGCCAAACAATGAAAATTTCCATGAAGAAAACCTATCAAAATGAAAAATTACTACAGATTAATAGGAGAATCATAAAAATTTGTCAAGATACTAGATAACACTTTAAATGGGGGTAGCTCTCATTAACTGAGATGTAGCAGGGTTTTACTAATTTAATCAGTGAACAAGATCTGAGCTACTACAAAAAGATTGAAGATGCGCAAGAGGGCAGTGTTTTTTAACATTTTAATGTTTTCCCTTGGAGCTGTGGGCTTTGATACCATGACTCTAAGCTTCCTAACAATAGGCTTGTTGTTTCTAATCACCCTTTGCAGATCTCTCAGACCAGCCCTTGAGCAGTCCTAACAGAAGACTGAGCAAAAGTGGCTTTTGACCAATGCTAAAACATATTTAAGACACGTGGTAAAACATATTTAAGACATGTGGTAATATTTATAAAGGAGTTGAGACTTCCATATCAAAACAAAATCCTAATTTGACTTCATGGCTTAAAAGCACCTAATGCTTTAAGAGTACAGAGCTAAAGCAAGCAAACAATTTTGTGCATGATGATGAATTTGTTACAGTCATCTTGCATTCTGAACACACGTATAAGCAGTACATACAACAGATCCTACGGGCCACGCTGTAACATATCTTCACATGTGCAACAGTTCTTGAGATTGTATATGGCCTCAAAGGAATTCTCCACAGTCTTGCAAACTATTTCTACAGAAAGCAATTTTGATTTTCTCTGTTATCGTCACTAGACAGTCAGTGCTTCTTGAGCATTTTTTTCATTGAAGTTAAGAGGGTTTTTTTTCTGCAATTTACCATATTTAGACCACTCTAGGCACAGTGCTTTGGTGCTACTGCTCTGTCACAGCAGAGTATGAACAAAACACATTCCAAATTCATACAGCTACAGAATCATGGACTCTTAAAATAATGTAGGTTGGAAGGGACCTTTGGCAATCATTCAGTCTAACCCCTTTCTCACAGCAGACCTAACTTCAGGTTGCTTAGGGCCTTGTCCAGATGAGTTTTGAAAATACTCAATGATGGAGATCCCACAACCTCTCTGGTCAAACTGTTCCAGTCTGACCACCTTCACTGTCAAAATTGTTTTTGTTCTATCCAGTTGGATTTTGCTGCAACCTGTGACTGTTACTCATTTCCTTTCTCTGTACATCTCTGAGAAGAGTCTGGTTCTGTCTTCTCGATAATCCTCCTGTAGTAGACTGCAATTAGACTACTTCCTTAGCCTTCTCTTCTCCAGGGTGAACAAGCTCAACTCCCTTAGCCTCTCCTTGTACAACACATGCTTCAGCCCCTGACCATCTTAGAGCCCCTCCACTGGACCCTCCCCAGTTTGATAAAGTTCCACATATTGGGGGGCCTCAAAACTGGACACAGTGTTCCAGATGTGACTTCCTGAGTGATGAGCGAAGACAATCAAAGCTGGACATGCTTTTGCTAATGCAGCGCAGCATGCTCTCAGGCGTGCTGCTGACTCACATCTAACTTGGTGTTCACCAAGACCCCTACAGCCCTTCTCTATTGTGCTCCTCCTCACACAGTTGGCCCAGCCCTGTCTCTTTCTGTGGGTAATCTGCTCCATGTGCAGGACTCTGCATTTGCCTTTGTTGAACTTCATGAGATTCCTGTCAGCACTTCAGACTTGCTCCTCCAACTTGTCAAAGTCCTTTGCATTGCAGCCCTGCCATCCAGAATATCAATGGCTTCTCCCAGCGTGCAATGAACTTACTGAGGGTGCACTTTGTTGCACTGCCCAGGTTGCTGATGAAGATGTTAAACACAATTGGCCTCAGCAGTGACTCCTGTGGAATACCACTTGCAAACAGCTGCCAGTTGGACTTTGAACATCGACTCTTTGAGCTTGATGGTCCAGACAGTTTTGCCATCCATGCTGTAGTCCACCCATTCAGTCTGCATCTCCCTAGTCAGACTACAAGGATGCCATGGGAAAACTTGTTAAGAGCCTTGCTAAAGTCATGGTAAAAGATAGGCACAGCTCTCTCCTCATCCACAGAGGGAATCATCTCCCCACAGAAAGAAGGCAGATTAAGTTGGGCATGATTTCTCTCGGTAAATTCATAGTGGCTACTCCCAGTCACCTTGTCTTTAATGTGCCTGAAAATTACTACCAGGATGATTTGCTTTAAAATATTCTTGGGGACCAATGTGAGGCTGACTGGCCTATAAGTACTTTGCATCATCCTTCTTGCCTGTTCTTGAAGATGAGTTTTGCATCTGCCTTTCTCCAGTCAACAGGGACATTCCCTGATCACCATGACCTTTCAAAAACAATTGATGGCAGCCTCACAATGGTAAAGGCCAGCTCCTTCAGCAGCCTTGGATACATCCCATTAGTCCCATGGACTTGTACATGTCTGGTTTTCTTAAGTGATCCCTAACTCAATCCTACTCTACAGTGGGTAGTACCTCTCTCCCTCAAACCCTCCTACTAAGCACAAACCTTGACAGCAAAGGCCAAGGCAAAGATTGTCCTTTGCTACTAGGCTCTTTGTCTGGTTTTGTATCAGGCCAACACTTTCCTTGATGTTCCTGTCAACGTATCTGCAGAAGCCCTTCTTACTGCCTTCACATTCTTCACTGGTTTCAGTTCTAGATGAGCTCTGGCCTTTTCTAATTCTACGCTGCCTACCCAGTTAATGCTTCCACATTCTTCCAGGGGTAGCCCATCCTCACTTCCCCTTTCCATGCACTTTTTTTTAGTGCGTGAGCTCACTCAGGAAGTCCCTTTTCAGCCAAGCTGTCCTCTTTCCATACCTCCTCATTTTCTTGCACATCAGAATGGACCGCTTACTTTGCAAGCAAACCTCCCCTTCCTTGTGGTCTCAGTTTACAGTGACAATACTCCAGCCACCACAGTTAATGTTGTTTTGGGAGATGGATGAATTTGACTAGCAAAAGAACATTTTGCTGCTGTGTGTTACAGCTCCATTAAATGGCTGATAGATTAGGATTGTGAAGTCTTTTGTAGAACTGATAAGCCTGAAATTGCTTGCAAGGAAAAGCTCCGAAATTCTCTGCTTAAAGGAATAGTGCCTATGACAGAAAGGATCTGCTACGAGAGGCCCACTCCCTCAGAGAAGGGACAGCCTTCCTGCTGCAGCTGTGCATGCTGGAGACAACAGGGTGAAACACAGGTACACAAATCATCCACATCCAAAATCTCAAATACAGCTTTCACTGCAAACTATTTTGCAGGCAAGAAGGAGTGATGAAAACGCATTGCCTGTTTTCATCAAATGATTATGAAATAACTCAGGGAAATACTCTGCTGGCTCCCCTAACTAGTCCATCTTTTTCTGGCGCACAGCGACTTAAGTTCTAGTTTTGTAGCAAAACTGCTGCATTCAAGAGAGTTCAGTGCTATGTATACGTAGGTTCCTCTTTTACATCATGTTTTTAGAGTAGATACTAATAAAGAATGAATGCATATGAGTTGCCAGCTGAGAAATTACTGAGCAGTTGCTCTCATGGGATCACTCGTTTTGACTCAATCTATTCAAACGTTTCTGCTGATGGGAGAACTGGACAGAGCATGGGGCAGTATTTCACTGTTCTGACACTAGTATCCTCCCTGTTGAGGCATTCCTGTGATGGCATTTTAGGGTAAAAAAAAGGGCAGAATTTCAGTGGAAATGGGGACGTCAAGTTGGGAACCTGAGAGGACAAAGAATAGAACATCAGATGACTCACCTTCCTGCCTCAAATTTTACCTCTAACCAACACAGAAGATAATGAATTAGGCTATAGCACCATCATAGAATCACAGAATCGTTTAGGTTGGAAAAGACCTTCAAGATCATCAAGTCCAACCATTAACCTAGCACTGCCAAGCCCACCACTAAACCATGTCCCTAAGCACCGCATCTACTCATCTTTTAAATACCTCCAGGGATGTGGACTCAACCACTTCCCTGGGCAGCCTGTTCCAATGCTTGACAAACCTTTCGGTGAAGAAATTTTTCCTAATATCCAATCTAAACCTCAGCAACAAGAGTAGTTAAAAGCAATTATATGAAAGCCATTAAATAAAAAATAAATTGACAGCAGATACATATACTGCTTTTGGTTACCAAGAACTGTTTTGCACTGTTCAGCTCCAATACTGCAGTGAATTATAGGACTGCTTATTTTTCTACATATGCATGGTTCCACTGAAATTAATGGTATTACTGTGCATGAAGTTACCTAATTTGAAATAATAGCACTACTCAGAATGCCTGAAGTTACTAGTTTATGCAACCTTTTACAGGCTGAAAATCTACAGCAACATTTTAACACTTGCTCTGAGCCACTTAATACTCATGTAATGAAAATGCTATGTACATATGCATACAGAAAATGCAACTGACTGTGAGAAACCAAGCAGTTAGCCAAGACTGACAAGCAGGAAAATTCAGGCTTATTCAATGTAATGCTCTATCATCATAAAAATGTCCACTAACACTCTTGCTAGTCAAATGAAATATGAAAGATTTTTATAGAAATACATAAGGCTTACTTGTGTTTTGTCATCTTTAGGTCATGGCAAAAATGGCTGAAAAACCTTGCGTAGAATAAGTGCATAACTGCATGCTCCTTTCCTCCAATGTACAAATCCACGGGCATCCAGTAGTCTGCTAAGTCATTATTAAAGGGCCTGAAAAAACACAATTATAGAAAAAATACAATATGGAAAAGAAAGATTAGCTCTACTACAGTAGCTTATCATACTTGACTAGACACCACTATTTACTGAGAGCTATACCTGTGTAATAAAACTTTTATTTTGCTATCAGATCTCTTTAATTTTTAAGAAGTGATATGCTTACTAAATTATAGACAAAATTTTAATTGCCTCTGAAAGGCAGATCCACAAAAGTATTATTTTTATATATTTTAGGGAAGCAACTAAGATTTCACATATATTACCTGAGAAAGTGATGAAAATATTTGCTTGCTCTTTAAATGATTTTTTCATAAATACCCTGTGGCTAGCCTTTAAATTTTTTAGTATTTATCAAGTTTTATAAACAAATATATCACAGTGAAAGACAAAAGACATGCCCACTCAAAAACAGTCGATCTTTTTTTTAAATCGGAGGTTTGCATTGTTGCCATTAGGGGGCAATGAAGCAGTTTACTACAAGGCGGCAAAACATTCTGAAGAGTCAGATGGGTCATCGTACTCCAGCTGAAGGATGCTCTATGAGTTTACAGTAAATTTGTCATTTAGAGCATATTTACGACGTCGTTGGAGGTCACCTGCATGGTTTCCTGGCATTGCTTGCTGCTTCGTTAAATATTGTTAGGTCTCTTGTAATGGGCTCCTGCCTTCAAAATACCATTTATATGTATGTTCTGCTTTAATGTATGCTTTATGGCCCTGTTCTAAGAAATTTACTTGTTTTGTCAGCTTGTTTGATTATTTAATGTGTAATTTTTGTAATAGCAACACTTTTTTCCTCACAGATGAGCCCAGAAGCAAATAGTGGACCTGGGATCCATGTCTTTAGGGGAACAAATCAGAACTAACTTGTTCACAGGGTTCCAAAATCAACAGAGTAATTCTCCCAACTTCTAGATCTGTGACATATGACTTATGGAAATAAAGGGTTTATGTATACCCAGCTTAGCTAAAACAAACAAATAAATAAATCAAATGGAGGTAGCGATCTAGTGCAGAAGTCCATAAAAATGTTATTTCAATATAAAACAGATTTAGCTACACTAAGATGTTACTTCAACAGCTGGATGTTACATCTGACTATTTCATCTTCAACTTCTGGAAAAGTCCTTCTTGTCCATGCACAAAAAAATATTTTAAACTGTCACTGGAGAGGAAGCAGTCTGCATAACTTAATAATAAATTCACAGTATCACTAGAAAATAATTAAAATTAATGTGAAATAAAAGTGTTGGCAGAAGATATTTCTTTAGTTTAACTAAACTGGTGCTGCCAATATTAAAAAAAAAAAAAAAATAATTGGCCCAGCTATACTATATCACTTGGTATGTAGTATGTACCCAGACACTGCTCTGGCCAACAAATAAATAAATAAATACCCAAACAGCCCTACATGTCGCATCAATATCTAAAAAAATGCAACTCTTTCTATCTTCCTCAGACTACATAGTAGAGCTGTTCCACTAATTCCTCTTTGGAAAAACCAGTGCTATCAGCAGCGCTACTACAGGCAGACTGTGCAGCAGAAAAACAGTCAAATAACTACATCTATCTTCCCACACTCTCCATGCTGCAGCCACTAATACGCAGCACATGAAAAATCTCCTTTCATTAATTATGCATACAGTCGAAGTGCCGACACAGCAGGGGCTTGCTGTGATGCCACTTCACTTTAGGTCTGTGCACGAGGAAGCAGCAAGAGTTACCAGAATACAAAAGGAGAGAAATGAGGGTGCCGTTCTTGGCAGCTATATGTTATACGGGACTATTCTTCTTCTTAGTGGTGTAAAAGCACAGTCTGTCCACACACTGAAATATTCAGTGTACTGCCAGGGAGGGTACACTCCATGCAACTTACCACAGACTCAGAGAGAGTCATGGTAGGCTGTCATTCCTGATGGCATCCTCCACTAAGGACTATCTTGAGCTCCTCAGCTGAACGTTTCCTCTGTGCCCTGCCCCTTAATGCCCTTTCATGCAAACTTTTGCCCCTTGGCTCGTAGCTCCTGTGCTTACAGAGCTGTGTCTACACATCCTGCTCGTGTAGATCTGGCATGGAAGCGACCAAATGCCACATTTTTAGAGCAATTCCTAGTCTACCCTGTGCTGTGCTCAGGCCAGAGCAGGGGCACAAAATCAGGGCAGCCCAGGGGTTTACGCCACCTTCTGCAAAGGCAGTTAGAAGCTAGAAGCATCAGAGTGCCTGGCCTCTTCCTTCCCTTCTGTTCTGCGAGGCGGCCCTGCGCCTGCAGCCCTCACCTGTCCGTGTTGTGAGGGTCAGTGTACCTCAGGTAGTACCAAGCCGAATCAACAAATGTGTCCATGGTATCGACTTCCCGCCGTGCTGCTGCCTTACACCTAAGCAAGAAAGAAGGAGAAAAGCTTTTTTTAGATGAGCGACAAGCCTGGGAAAAAAGCGTGTACGTACAGAGTGGCCATGAAGGTATTTAGATTGAAAACTGAACAGGTCTGAGCAGTCTGAAGGTGATGTGTTCAGATGAAGCCCAACACCAGTAACAGGGCCTGCTCTCCTTCCCTCTCCCTCCCAAACCAAACAGAATGCAAAGCAAAAAGCAGCCCGAGCAGCTGTAACATCCAGCAACAGCGGAAGATGGCACGGCACCGGACAGCCCTCTCCGCTGTATGTTCCTGGAATTTTTTAGAATTGCCTTTTTAAAAGAAACGAAGCAAGTCTTAAAGCACAGACAAGCGTACTTTGCCATAAAGTTAATGGGAATTCAATATATATCACACTCCTTAGGTACCAGCAGACAAATAATTTTATAAACATTCAGCAGACGGAGCAGGTGGTTGCCTCTCTGATTGTCTGGACAAAAAGGTCTTTGCAGATTCCATTTATCACCTCTAGGAAAAATGAACTTAGTTTCATTTCAGCTTTCACTGAGATGTAGCAAATCTCTTCTAGACCTTGCAGCACAATTTTAATTCATGATTACGGCAAATCACTTTTTGCTAGGAGTTATATTGGCAGCCCTGAGAAACAGTTTTTAAATAAATTTTAGAAGCTCAGGTTACTTTCTGCTAGTTTCTTCCTGAATATAAATTATTTGTTTGTAGGATCCAATAATCACATTTAATAACCTTCCACTTGTTGTAACTGATCCCTCTTTAAAACTCTTACTATTAAAGCAATGGGATTATTCTAATAGAAATAAAACTTTGCAACCTGTGACAAACTTGCACATAAATACCACTGGCTATATGTAACAAATGTATGCAATTTATAAATGTATGTAAATTTAAATGTATGTATATGTGTAATAAATATACATAATAAACAGGCACTGGGTACTTAATATTTTCCAACTGCATATTTAGTCTGTGATCAGGCTTGATAACTGAGCTGCAACATGTATCTGCCTGCCTGCCTGATACTTCAGCTTGGCTTGCTGAGGCAAGTTTAGGAGAGTATCACCAATTAACACTTTCTTTCTCTCTGCCCCAGGTCATTCTCTACCAACAAGTTTTTCTTTCAATGGGAATAATGTAGTAAATAAATTTTACTTCTAACTGCTTTTTAATATAGAATAACCATTTTATTAACTTGTACATATAAGCAGAGACTTGGCCAATGTAAAATAATACTGTATTATATTGAAACAGAATGGCTTTTCAGTCAAAAGCAAGAATACTTAACCGTCACTGAACCATAATTATATCTGCTTCATGCCTCTGAGGCTGCCTGTACTCTAAACGGACATGGCTCACTAAAACACAGACAGCATGGGCATCTTTCAAAATTTATACAACAGGCACAATACTGTAATCTCATTACACGATCTTCAGACAACTAACACAATTACCTGGACTTGTATAACAATGAATAGCTCGGGCATCTCCTCCCATTTATGATTGCTTACGTTATTGTCACTCAAATACTCACAGACTTTTGTATCTTTCCATCTTGTCTTCCTTATTAAATGCAACTAATGAAAAAAACCTGTTACTGGAGAGAAGGCCTAAAGGAAGAGATGATGTAATTTCTCAGAGCAAGGAAAACCAAGGAAGACTGCATGCACAAAGGCAACAGCTCAAAGGATTTGAAACTGTAGCGCACATGCTGATGAGCAATATTGAAGATAGCTGTCAAATAGGTGAGAATTAAGAAGCCAAATAAAGGTGAGAATTTAAAAAAAAAGTTAATTTCAGCAAACTACCACATTTTAGGCTAAGAAATGAATCCTGTACACCTTTATTTCTGACTAAACAAATGCCCTTGATTAACTTCTAAGTAGGGCAGCCACAATAAATATCCAGAAACCATAAGGATTTGTTATACAAAAGTACCTCGTTGCCTGGTAAACAAAAAAATCATTTTTGAATTAAGGTCAGGAGGAAGCCAGGAGTGCAGACAGCAACTTTCAGTAGCATCAGGAAAATTTTTCAGTTGAAATTAGTAATTGTAGACCAAGGCATTTCTAGGGGTTTTACTAAACCTGTGGATCTTGTTTAGTAAGGCTTCCCTGCAAGAGCCACACTTCAAAATATACTAAGTATATGTAATTTAAATAGGCATACCTGGGAAGAAATTTTCTATGCAGAAACATGGAAGTAAATGTGTGTTTTACATAGAATACATGTTATCAACAAAGGTCAAAATACATGTTCCCAGAGAACCACAGAACTGCTGTGTGTAAGCTACCTAATTAGAAACAAAAACCATACTGATATTCTACCCTGCAAATGTAGAAGTACAGTGAGATATTATGAAACTGCTGCATTATCAATGAGAGCCCTAATGACATTTACATGTCTGATTCCCCTGCCTGGCAGCCTGATAACATACTTCCCATTTGGTCAGTCTGTTAGCAGTAGCATTGCATTGCATTGCTGATGAAAAACTTCTCGGGGATAACTCATGTTCTATCAGTTCTTCTGCAGAACCTCTATGCAAACTCCAGTGTACAGAGTATCTAAGCAGCCCTCAAGATTAGACAACTGATTTTCATGACGTATCTCTCAGTACTTAATTTAGGCTGTTTTATTTCTTCAACAGCTGGACTACAAACAATAAATATTACAACACTGACAAGATGCATATACTTACTATCTCCTTCAATCTGAATTACATGTTGGCATCTCTAATATACAGTGAATGTGATTCTTCACGATAAAGAATTGTATAGCTGAGGAAACACTTTATTGTTGGACTACTGCTAAGAAAATGAACACAATATTAGTTTCCTCAACAAAAGGAAATAATTCAATAATCATTATAAGCTTTATATGAACTCTGCTCATGAAATATAATGAAAATTCTTGTAGTAAATGAAGTGAGAAATACTGTTAAGAAATGCAAGGGGGGGGGGGAATCATTCTCGTTTACTTTTTTCTTTCCTCCAACTTAAAAACAGTGAGCTTTGCTTCAGCTTGTTTATGAAGAAATAGCAGTCGGTGTCTGTGTTACAAAAAAGGAGTTTTACAGAGTATATAAGGAAAAAAACCCTATGCTGGGTCAGACTAAACACCATTCTGGAGTAGTATCCTGGCTCAGAGTGGTCAGTTGTCAACACTTACAGGAAGAGCACAAGAAACAGGCAGGTACAAAGCCATCTCTCCCAGTCTGCAGTAAATATAGCATTGGCTTACCTTGGACAAGAACAGTTCACCCATTCTGAAGCAGTTTCTAAAGGTGAGGCTCCCTTTCCCGTGAAGGTGGTTACGCTGGGCAACACCACAGGTAAGTCTTCATAAGGTACGGGGACAGTGCCACATGTCTGGCAGTGAATGATAGGAATAGGTGTTCCCCAGTACCGCTGTCGAGATATTAACCAGTCTCTTAATTTGTCGCTCGTTAGGTCTCCACCTATTCCTTTATTTTTGGCCTGCTGGGTAATAGTTTTTAAAGCCTCCTGACGAGTCATGCCTGTGATCTGATTAAAGAAACAGAGAAGCAGAAGAAGAAAGAAAAATGTGTATTTGCTGTCAGTGAAAATGCAAGAACAGACAAAAAAGTCACAAATGCAATTTCTGAGAGGCAAAGTTTATAAGCCTCATATTAATTTTCCCCTTCCCACTGCTTAACATCATTCTATGTAAGAGATGATTCACACACCAGTTATTTGATTCATTTAAATCCTCTTAATCAAAGGGTAATGTTCTTGACGGCCTGAATAGAACAAGGCTGAGAAAGAGCCCGGCAGACCCCTTCAGCCTTTATTGGCAGATATTCGCATTTACTGCTGATATTTTAATCAACTGCTGTATGCTGAAACTTCCAGAGTATCACCAATGCAAGGTAGAGACTGAGGAAGTGTGGATGGTGAAACAGCTTTCTTTTTCCTGCGTTGATTTGTTGTTTTTCTATTCTTGCTTTCAGATACATCTTAACCACTTAGACCCTACCTGTCATGTAACAGAACGTGAGCTTTGTGTCTGCTATCAAATGCATTTTTTCAAGAGCTATAAAACCATACATATTTTATATTTAAAAATAAGATTTCTATGTCACTTCAGGCAGATATGTTACCAGAAAGGCTTATGCCACATTTCAATGAATATATGGAAAAAGGACTAATATATTAATATTTTGCTTAAAAACATATTGAGATGATGAAATAAGAATCAACTTTTAACATAGGATCAATTATTCAGTTTGCATTTTAAAACTCAGGCCAATGCTGTAGCTTCTTCTCCTGCACAAAAGCAAAAAAACCTCATTTTATTGCTATAGAAGAGTCAACATATTTCATCATTAAATTATTCCTAGAAATTTGGTAGTATAAGCCCAGCTTGATTCTTTAAAAAAAAAAAAAAAAGCCTTTAAACATACAAATCATTTGGCACTCTTGAGAAAACAGATTTAGTGTGCATTGTTATTCTAAGTTGGAAAGACCTCCATACTTGTATACCCACCTCCCCAGAATTAATGACTTTCTCCAAACCATTTGGCAATGTTTCAGTGACTTCAGTGAAAGAAATACCCAGACTCTTAGCTACTGCAGCATCTTCTGCACTTGTACTAGGTATTCCTAGGGGGGTGGAAGTATATAAAAAAAGATAATTAGTTCTGGGATTGACTAACATGGGTATCAAGCATCAATTTGAGGATAAAACATTTTATTTCTATGACACTCCCTTTATAATGACTTACGTTTGCCCAAAGGAGTTTAAAAATCTAAGAACAATAAAAATGTTCTAATGTTCTTTAAGCAGTGAAATTCAAGCAGCAATAATTACAATCACATTTTCTCCATTCCTCTGTAATCCAAATATTAATCAATGTCCCACCACAGAAAAGGCTGAAAATCAGATGGTTCAGAAAAAGCTACAAAATTTGGATAAATAATAAAAATTTGCAATACAATTATATTATCTAAATATACTATATTTAAATAATACAAATTTAAATTCTATTTCCTAATATGAGAAACAAATACTAAACAAACAGCCTCAACAGCCCTCTTGTTTCAATAGTAAATTTAATCTCTCTCTAATTTCATAGTTTATTAAAATGTACCACAATACAACAGTCTCTAACATTACTATCCCGTTAACTTATTATGAAAGACATGAATTGTTTATAATCTCAGGAAAACAATTCAAATAACATCAATTTTCTATTCAGAATATCAGTACTGAGAGCACTTCCTACTGCGGTTCAAGTCAGTTACAGAAGTCACAGTATTTGAGGTCCCTGATGCGATCTTTCCCTTTGCATCTTATTATTTGGGTCAGTCATACATCTTGAATACAAGTTCCTCTTCTAAGTCACGTAGACTTCTTTTTATTATAGCAATTTATCAGCACCGTAAAAGGACACCTTATCTTTAAATATTTCTTACTCATATTGATAGATGATGACATCTTCCCTCTGATTTTGCTGCATGTATTTTGAAAGATACTTCTTTCTACTTTGGAGGACTACCTTTCAGGGTGAGTTAAGAAATTTCTTAACTTTATTATTACATGTACTCTGAAATAACATTGAGATACTAACAGATTTATTATTTCCACTGGGAGATACATCTTTCTGCATATTTTTTTTCCTTTCAGTGATAATTTATTTAACATTTTGGACAATCTTGCACAATTGCTGTCCTCTTTAAAAGGCAAAGAAACTTATTTCAACAAGTCAATGCCAACATTAGGTTGGTGAAAACTACAGACAGAAACTCTCAAAATATTGCTGAGCACATTAGAATTATTAACATACAAACTCCTTCATTCAAAACCAGTTTAACAATCATCTTTGTTCAGGCAGTGAAATGCCTGCTACACATTAACTCTGTCAATATATGGAAGTTTGGAAGCAGATAACTAAAGAAAACCAAGCAAAACTGCCCTGTGACAAATAACTCCCTAACTAGCAAAATACGGAATCGCTATTTTATCTTTCCAGGAGATGTACGCTCTTGCCATTTGAAGGCCCTATTATAGAATAATGTATGTATCTTAATTTGTCAGAGCCCTGCAGCCTGCAACAGGTGGCTTCACAATATGCTCTACAAATGGAAAAAAAGCAGGCCTCACTTTTTGGTCTTCCTTCTTTTGAAAAGATGATGCTATTAATGTACATTTGCACAGCTCAACAGCTGGCATCCAGAACTTCCCGGGAAGAGCTGGGCTGTCTCCAACAGACATAAGGCCAAGGTAGGTGCCAGTTAGCAAGTTGGAAGCTTTTAGTGAAAAATATGATTAGGTATCTCAATTATTTGGCTTCTCTTACATAAGCAGAGGTTCTGGTTCTCAAAAACAGATTCATTCCTCAAGTGTGAGATGTGGGCATGTTGTAAGTAAGGTATAGAGCCCAAGTGAATAATTTCTATCAGCCCTGTGAGGGTCATCCAAGACATTTTTGCAGTGTTAGCTGGTTTTATTCAGTCCAGTTGTTGTGCAGGACCAGCCAACATCAGCAGTGGTGTAGAGAACAACGAGTAGCTCCAGGACAGGACAGATGTATCAACAACAGGGAGGCACAAAAGGGACTTAAGGGATAAGGATGTAGTGGAAAGGGCGAAGAAGATATAAAGACCTATTTTCGTATTAGGACTGGCACAGAACATTGCCTACTCATTGCAGCTGAGACCACAGCAAAACACAACAGTAAACAAAAAGCTTGGTGGGTGCTACTGATGAAGATACACTTTGCAGATTAAAATGGACACAATTTTTAAAAGTTAGTACGATTTCTAATTTTACTTAGAAGGACAGTCACATCATCTAACCGTATATACTTAACTGCCTAAGTTGAGGGGCTAGGCTCCCTATGCAGGAAAGGAGTAAGACAAGCTGCTTCACAGGATGACTTTGAGAAGAGAAGCCCACTCCAGGCGATTCAGAGTACCCTCTAGCAATGCCCTTCCCCCTCCATTTATGGATGCTCAATCCTAAATTAGGTGCTTAAATTATGGGAATGCTTCCTTTAGAGATAAAGGGTCCAAGATAACTGTCCAAGACTACCTGAACAGAATTATTACCTATTCTGATTTATTTTACTCATCGCAAGACAAATATTATCAGATAAAAGTCAAACTTGGAAGTTTTCTACATCTACTGTCTGAAACTTTTCTCTATAAGATGCACATCCTCTATAAGGATGCACATAATTTATGTAAACATAAGACAAAAAACAAGCTAAAAGTTTGGGTTGTTTGCAAAATGTTTATGTCAAACAATGGTACAGTTCTGTTTTGATTAAAGATGGTGAGAGACAGCCAAACACACATGCACTGTAGGTAATCAATCCTCTTAAGATGTGCAGATCCTCAAATTTAGCTCATTAAATGTACTAATTTTATAATATTTCCATTAAAATTTATCATCCTGTAAATCTCTTCCCCAGATAGATTCCACGTAGCTACTTTTCCCTTCCTTCTTCACTACTGAAGAACAGTAATGAAGAACAGGATTGCAAAGTCCAGAACAGAGCCACCGTGTTCAAAGATTTGCCGAATAGTATCTGGTGCTCCAACACACCAATTGAAAACTATACTATTTCACTTACACATTAAATGTTACGTACCTATTTTAGTATTGAGAAAATTCTCAAAATTGGTTTTTGCTGAGATGACTACAGGAATCTCCTGATTGGTAAGCAAATTCACAGCTGTCACTGAAGTAAGCGAGTCTGAAAACAAATGTAATAATCACAGTAAGTAAAATATGACAGAAAATATGTTAAGAACATTACTTACTATTAAAACTCAGTTTATCTTAAACATGCATGAAATTTAAATTAGAATTTTGTTTAAATAAGAAAGAAAATGAAAAGCCTAATCACATTTCAAAAAAGTTCAGATGTATTAAAATCTTCAGTAAGCCTGACTGATAAATTCTCATGATTAGAAAACATACTTATAACAAACACCTGAATAAAAACAAAGTAAGATTTGGACTAGAATAAAAAATATTGAGTCCTTGACCACTATGTGTGTGCTGCAGAGTTGAATGAATTGGCTCTAGTAAGCCCTGAATTATATACTAGCAGACATTACAAAATTAGGCAAAAAAAAAAAAAAAAGAAAATCTAGTTATTCAGATGAAACCGAAGGGCAGCATATATAGAACGCTTATGATTTGCTTTCTTACAGAAGAACTACAAAGCATGAGAAATATTGACCAGTGTAAAAAAAGAAACCTAAATAACCAATTGATTTCCAAACAGAATATTCATATTCCTATTAGAGATGAGGAACCTAATGTCCACAGGGAAGGGAAGAGAGAAGAGACAATCAAGCGTGATAAACTGAAATTGATTTACAATGTGTAGCTTTGGTGGCTCAGCAAGAAGAAAATCAAACCTGAACACTCCAAGTTTTGAGGATTCAAACCCCACATCTCAATTTGGACCTGTTTCTAACTTTTTCAGTGCCTTTAAGTTGATAATTAAAATAATTAAATAATTAAAATAATTAAAGTACAGACTACTAAGAGCTTCCTTTCACCTATCTTCATACCTAAGCTGAGGAAAGTCTCGGTCTTGTATTGCTACTCATAAAATCTCCTTGAAATAAAATAGCAGCATTTTAGAGAATAGGGCTACTATATCTCATCAGTCTTGTTAACACAAACAATATATTTATTTATCTTTGATTACTACTTTTTCAAATTTCTCATCTTTGAGATACCCATATTCTAGACAAAATTTCTCACATTCAAACCACTGCACATAGCTTTCCTCCTCTGTTTAAAAAATGTACAAAAGGAATCATTTCCCTGTTAAAAAGCAACTAAGCAAAAAGTCTCATGAACAGGATGCTGAGTGGGTAGGACAGTCTGCTTTTAAAAATAACTGCTCTCTTCCACCCAGCAATAATTTTGATTTTATGCTGGAACCCAAAATAATAACTCCAGTTTATGAAGGCACTCTTTCTTTTGCTCATTTGCTCACATCATTATTATAATAGCCATAAAGAGATGATATTACACTTAGAAATGTAAAAACATGTATGCATAGTATTATAATGAGATAATGAACAATGTAAGGATAAAATCTTTATCTCAGATACCTCACACTGACAAAACTAGAAGACTTACCAGATTCTAAATTAACATAAATTTTGCTAGGCTAAAAAAAATGCATGTTTGAAAACCAGTTGCTCACCTGTATTTAAATAATAATAGCCTAAAAGAGAGAGCTGTACTCCAAGACTAAAGGTGTTAGAACTTTTAAGTTACTTTGCCATACATCTTTTTTTTCCTCTCCTAGAAAACATAAAAACATACCCTCCTAATTATTTAAATAAGAACACAGTGAAGAAAGGGAATTACAAGACTATCTCTGCTGAAAAGAAAATTAAAATTTTAATGTTACTAGTGAATGTTTTTAAAAAAATCTTGGTTAATGTGAAAATATGGTCTATCCAAGGCCATCAAAAATTTCTTTTTACTTAAGTGCCATTGTTGGCCCTTTGTATGTACCATGGCTGAAATTCAAATCTGAAAGTCCATGTAGAAATTCTTCTCCTTTATATTCTCTTCTTTGGAAAATACCAGTCTGTGCCTTTGAAATGCTCAAGAAATAGTAAGAAATATCAGCCAATTTCAACTGAAGAATGCATGTAAGTATATTTACGAGTAGCAGAGTACACAACAATAGCAGAGTTACAATTCTGGAACTGTGTCCACTTTAAAGCCTCTTTTTCAGCATCTGATGGCTGTCATTATTCTGGATGAGAGTTTCTTAATTTAGCTCAACCAAAATGTGAAGTTTATTGTTAACAGACACAAAAAAAGCCTTTCAAGTATTTTCACATAAAAACAATATAAAAAATACATTGTAGTCCTTACTAAAAACAAGTTTTGCACCTGTATGGTTTGGCTGAAAGCACAAGATCCAACAAAGATACAGGCACATACATGGATGTGCGTTTCTGGGGTTAGTGCTTTGATTTGGCTGAATTGGAAGAAATGCAAATTTCTTCCTTTGTTCCCTAATAAAAATTCTCCAAGCTTTGCTCAGCTCTGAGACAAGGGCTCTACAATACTCAACACATTCAGGCTCCATTTTTTTCTGCTAGCAAGCGAACCTTATTAAGATTATAGAAATGAAGCACTCAAAAATAAAGCATGTTCTGTTCAATCATCACAATTTCCCACAAGATTCCTGCTTCATTGCTGTTGACGTCAGATGTTATCTAGACAATAAAGCCACATGTTTACCAGTGAGGAAAAAGTAAATATTGAACACCAGCCTGAAGTGGAAACAAAAAGTATTCAGTATACTTTGTATTTACTCTTATAGTTTTCAGGTTTTCCAAACAACAAAAAAATAGTAGGCCAGAGATTAAATAAAGGCAGAATAGGTGGTAGGAGCCTTCAGGAAACCAATCAACACCAATTAAAGAATTACCTCTTATTTGTATCCTCTGTACAAGCCAGGACCTGCCAGAGGGCTACTCCTAATTTACTCCATTAGAATCTTGTATTAACTAAGGATCTGCACAGCAGAGTATTGTTTTGCTACCTATCAATGATCCAATTTGCTATGTATTAATGAACTCTTGCCTTCTTTGTATTCCCTATGACAGGAGGAGATCATTGTTGGTGCAAGAGTTGGTTCTGCTGTCTTTGTGGTAACGACAAATCACCATATAGCCATGAGATTTTCCAATGGGCTGACACAGTCAGAGTTGGACTATTCACTTCTGGTACATGACGAAACACGAATCTGTTCCATGGCTTTTATATACTATGAAGTTTTACAGCCATTATAAAAGGAAGAATTCTAACATAGCTGCTGTTACTGTATCTGAAGCCAGGACAGGCTGATGTGATACTGTTTGACATATACAAAGACTCAAAAGACCTGTTCCCTCTCAACAGGAATAGCTCATGCTCAGCTTGACACACATTCTCTGAAGATCATTCTCTAAAATTGTTACTCGTCTAAAACAAAATGCAGTATGAGAAAAATATCACCTTTCCCTGGGATGAACTCTCTCTGAAAGACTTCCTTGAGACTGCTATTCCCATGCAGCAGTCTGTGAGTTGGTAATATATATAAATGGGAAGCTCCATAAATGGCTTCAGGTGTATAGGTGTAAGCTGCTAGCTTCTCTTCTGTTACTTTACCATTAACCTGAAAAAGAGCAAATGTCCCTGATTAATTTATTTTTTTCTCCATTGGAAGTGCAGTGGTTTTAGATTCCCCTTCCTTTTTATGCAGCTAACAAATATACATCACCCTGTAGAACTATACAATTCTGAATATCAAAGCCAGATGCATTCCCACTATTGGGAATTTCCAGAATCAAATCTTGACAAAATTTACTTTTAAGACCTTGAGAAAGTTGCTTTACAGTCTTGCCTCAGTTTATCCAACTATATATAAAAATATTTATATTCTAAAGCCATATGTAATATTAAATCGTGCTACTGAGCTAGAGTCAACCTCTGGTTAAGTTACCTGGAATCCTTCTATTTTCTTTTAATATGCATGCCCTGTTTCCAAGAAATGGAAATGAGATGTTACCTCTGAAATCTAAAGAGAATTTAAGATTTTCTCAGCTACCAGGCTTTCTACCACACTTCTCTGATGAAGTCAATGTTGCAACTTATGTACAGGAATAAAATAATAAAAGGTGGCACAACATTAAAACAACTGGACATAAAATGAGAGTAATAAACCCAGAAGACTGCTTAAGAACTATCACCCAGCACTATCAACAGGCTTTAGATTTCAGGTCAATTAACTGCGGAGTGTATGGGGGTCTTAGAAGGAGATTTTTCTACAACAGGTATTGATATACATTTTCAGAAACAATTGACAAAAACAACTTAAATACAAAAATGCACCTTCTAGCAGCGTGCAATTCAGAGGTATCAAGAAAGTTTAAGCTGTCTTAATTTGAGGTTCTCCAAAAGTCAGTATTTTAAAATAAGAAGTCACTGTTAAAATGTTACACCAGAGTAAACGAGCACAATAAAGCTTTGAAGCCCAAGGGCTGAAATTCCATCAGGGTCTCTGGAAATCTCTTCTATCACTACCATATTCAAAACCCCTTTTGTATCTCTTCAGAAGGACTTCAGATTTTACCATTTTTCTCTAGATGATTATAATTCTCTTGAGGTTTCTCTTTCCTTCCTCTCTTTCTATCCAGACTTCTGTGTAGCTCCATCACTACCTAATTGTCTGGTTTTCATTACTTTAATTCCTGAATGTAATAAATGAAATAATGGAGAAACGTCAATAACGTGGCTTGCCTGAGGTCAGTTTGGGTCTGACAGAGAAGGTGCTGTGCAGAGCGGAGGTAAAGCCCAGCCAGACCCCGGCTGACTTATGCAGTGCCACTTGATACTGCTCTTGGTACTGCTCCCTGAAACATCCTGGCGTTCAGGAATGCTTATTAGCTGGCATGTATTTTGGCACAAATACACACAGCCAATATGCATCCGATGTTGCACTTGAACATACAAACCCTTTCCTAAGGAGGACAGCAGGGAGTATCTCTTCAACCCACAAGTGCTGTTCTTCATGATCTGTGCCGGTCTGGGCATGAACATACAATAATCTCTTTTAGGAGGTTTCAAGCTTTTTAGATCTGAAAATCCATTCCCATCACGCATTTCAAGGGTTACAGTTAGCCCAAGCAAGATAGCAGCATTGAAATTTCTGACTTACCTTTAGCAAGAAGTCAAGAGAGCATCCAACACAGTCACCTATCCAATTTGCTTGCATTTCTTTTATACCATACCAGTCAGGGAGATCGGACAAAGCATCAAACATAGCCTGATGCAATAAAAGAACGAATTAGAACATTCAGCTTTTGTAGGCATACAAATTAAGACTATGGGTTTAATTATAACAAACAGCAAAATGATATGGTGGTGGTAAAAACATAGGAAGAGGTGTTTTTATACTGCTGCTGCCCCAAATTCATGTCTCTGAGAACAGAATTAACATGGCGCAAGCCAGAGGTATGACCTCTCCAACGGAGATCCTATTGTTATTAAAAGAGGCCTTTCTTTTGAATGGACTAAACCTTAAACACAAAACAAAACCCTTAGATGAAAACAAACACAGAAAATATTCCCAATGGGTGTAAATTGTGGGAAGTGTCAGTGACCTAATGAGCTGAACAAGACTACTGACACATAAGAGATGTGCTTGCAGGTATGAAGCCTGCGTTTGGATTAGTTGTTCTAGATGATAGCCTGGAGATGGCAGTCAGACAAAAGACATTGACATGTCCTAAAATTTTCAAGCTCTGACTTAAAATGGCAAAATAGAGTTTCCAGCTGCCTATCTATTTTTCATATTTCATATTCATATTTTCCAAGCACAACAGGCTGTAAAATCGAGTGGGATCTTTAGGTGATATCATCCTGTAAAAAAAAGCCAAACCCAAATCATAATAATAAGGGTTCATATTAAATTCAAAATACATACAATAATATTATAATAATATAATAATAGTATAATACATTATGCAGCAGAGAAGAAATTAAGTGTTGGCTCCTTCATTAGCCGTAATGTCCAACAACCAACCTGTAACTTCTATGTATATTTATACTCAGGAAGAGATATATCCATATATTTATGTACTTTCTGATGTGTGGCATGGAACCATAACAGACTATTCCAAGTCAACTAATGTTTGCCTAAAACATTTGAACAGTATATTTTTAATAAAAGAAATCTATAAAAAAGTAAAGGAGATGACATACAAAGGGATGGATAACTCAAAGCTCATCTCATTTTTCAATTCATTTGTGTTATGAATACTCCATGACTGTCCAAAATCTTTACTTTGGCAGAAGAACAGCCAGAGGCATGAGTCACTCAGACAGATGGTGGATATGCTGAACAATTACAGTTAAAATCTAAGAATAAGGCAACATGTTGAATAATTTTTCTCTCAGCTGTGACTCCCAACATCAAATGTGAAAGCTCTTTATTATCTCATTAATTGCTCACAACCTGCAAGGATGGACAGTAGCTATTATGTGCCGCTCAAATTAAACAGTGGGTAGTTAGATAATTAGTGAATATACAATTCATTCTTTTTCAACTGTTGTGTTTTAACTACATTCTTAAATATTTTCAGAGTGAGATGCATAAAGGACATTATAAGGATTACTTTCTAGTTACTGCTCTGTTGTATATCTATCATTCAAAATACAACAAAGGGCATGTCCTTCATAAATCATAATATTACACCAGTGCTTGGGATTATTATTGCTTTCTACATCCTTAAGAATCAAATTCATTTTCTGATTATTTATAAATAAAAGAGTGGTAAGGTTTTGGAAGGTTTTTAATCATACTGTAACTTTAATCAGTTGTAGCTCACAATTGCAAGTATGCTATATCACAGAGAATTCCAAATTCTCATTGTTCTCACTAATTTTAGTGTTCCAGAGACTACTGAGCTTTATCTGCCATGAATAATCCATGTACATATATACCTACCAAAGAAGAATGAATAACTAGAGATATATAGAGAGATATATCTATACACACACAATACTTGGACACATTCTTTGTAAGAATTTTAAGCATTTTAGAAATAATGAAATTGTGCCAATACACACAGAACTGGCTGGACACATTAGCAGATTTTTATAAATTCTCCTGCTTGGATATCCATCCTAATCTACATTATATTTTGCTGGCAGAAGCTGCTAAATGTGCACGTGCTCTACTGTAACTATACAGTCTGTAATTGCTTGCCAGCAAAACTCTCTAGATGTTTTTTCACTACAGGATTAATACATCAAGATCCTTCATACCAGTGTGATAATGATTTTAACTCTAGTTAGTTGGCCTTGTTAGGAGCTATAGGCTACAGTTTGACTTAGCCCAGTTCTTCTCTTGATAATGCAATTGCTTCATGCAGCTAAACACAATAAGAGCCAACTTAGCTTCACCTGAATGAACAAAACTTATTCTGCATGATGACACAGCCTAGCAGAGTTTGCAAACACAAACCCTTCACATCTTAATATGCACATGAACAGTAGTATAGCGTGATAAAAAAAAGAACCAAAAACACTTCAAAAATTTTCAACATGGAATTATGATTCTCTGTTCTTTTGTACTCAACACGCTACTTTGGTTTCTTGCCAAGGCTACGAATAGCAGGTGAAATACAAAATGTACAGCATGTAAAACACAAACACTTTACACAGTGTTACAGAGGCAAAAATATACAGTATGTATACTGCTAGCATGTTAATAAGTGTTTCTGGGTGGTAAATTAAGCTAGGATTCTCACTAACAGGAAAGTAGAAAAGCACATTAATTCTTACACACATTAATGCATTATACATTCAAAATTCACCCATGCAAATTAGGAGGTTTTTAAAAATTGCTTAAGGGAAACCCTTATAAAAAACTTTTCATTTTCAAATCTGACTGCGCTACACCCTGCAAAAACATAAATCTATAAATATATGTTAAAACTATTATTAATTTTAAAAAGTTATATGTGGCCTGTTTGGGTGTACAAAACTCTTGAACAGAAGCTGAACAGCACTAGCATAGAAATTCCTGAATATCATAAGCTAGTGTTTGAGAAATTAAGTATTAACTCCATGAATTTTGCTTCCATGTTCTTTTTTAAAATCACTGTCATGTTTGGTAAAACATCTTGTGACTCATTCAAGTAGTCCCATGAATTCTGCTCCAATTATTATTTTGCAATCACTGATATGATTCCTTAAACAAAAATTCTGACCCTTAAGGGCATGCACATATCTCCCAGTCATCTGTGCCACAAGTTTGGTAACTAGGTAACACAGAAAAGACAATGAACAAGAAGATTCCCAGCACACAGGCAAATAAACAAAAGTAAAACCATGTTGGATTCTGCAAGGGACAAAGAACAGCAGCAGCGTTACAATCCAGTAAGCAGAGAGTGATAAACTTATCAAATAAATTGCATTTTCAAATTTCTGATGATGACTTAATAGTGAGAAACTTGGAAACATTAGGTAGCAGAGTCTTTCTACTTCCATTTTTCATGGCTCAGGAAGAGATGATAAAACTTAAAATGCAAACGTCTAATTACAGGAGAAATGACTCCTATCTTAATTAAACACAAGTCAAGGTAAAGCATAAATACATTTTGGCAGTCTTTCAGATCTAAAGATAGACAGACTCAGGAAAAAGGTAAAGAAATCAAAGCTACGTTCAGGGATAAGAATGACTTCAAGGCTCCTACACCTTTAAACCAGGGACGTTTGACTTAAGTGCTGGAGAAGTTGAAGATTCAGGATAAACTAATGTTTCACAGGACTGCTTTACTCTTTCAAAACACCTAGAAAATTCTGGCATAGCTAGAACATGAAAGTCAACCAGTTCAGATGATCAGAGTCACAAAATCAAGATGAGTTCGCTGAAAATTCATCACATGCAATGATGACCAAGTCTGAAACTAGAAGTAAAGCATCTGAAAGTGGAAAACTGATCTCACATATCCAACTGTTTAGTCTGTTGAAGATTGATAGAGAAACAGCACTTCAGTTTAGCAAACTTCAGACAGAAAAAAGTACATAAAATCAAAGAACAGAAGTGCTTTACAATTTCCCAAGAGTATCTCAGCTCCAAAAGTCCCCCTCCTGCTTGTAGTTCAAAGGAGTCTGCCGATCACCTAAAAAATTCAGTCTCTGACACTGTTTTGTTTTGCACTCTATTACACGGTTCCAACTGTGATTATGCAGGACAACTTCTGCTGGTATTTAATCTCTTCCTATTGTGTTCTGGTTTTTTTTACCTTCAGTAGTTTCTGCCTGTACTATCATAGGTCACTCTTGACTCTTATTTCCCATGTGTGAAGTATACTGAAAACGTACATTAAAAAGGACCAACAACACAGATACTGTGTGTGTTTAAAATTCTTTCTAGTAAATGTCTGAACCATCAGAGTTTTTCCCTCGCTTTATCATAAAATTTATGGTCAACAAACACCTCTGGTTTGACTATGTAGAACTGAGGCAAAGAAATGATTCCTCAAAAGCAAAAAGTAAAGCCAGTGTTCTTCTCCAGAGTTGCTCTCCAGAGTTCTTCTCATTGTAGCAATTACCAAAGAGAAGATATTCCCTTTCCAATATAATGAAGCATATATTTGGGATAAATGAGTAATTGATTCCATAAATATAAAAGCTCTTTAAACATTTGTTATCATTTTTAGCAGCACTGAGCATTCACTGTTTGGATTAATCTTATACCAACAGAAACTTAAATTTATATTGCTGTAGCATCAAATGAGATGCTGCATTTAAGCTAAGGTGAAAAGATCAGCCTGGTCTGGATATCCACAAACAATTTTCTGTCTTGCCAAGCTGACAAAACAGGTGTCATTTTTTATTAATGAAGTGCTAAGCAAGCTGTGGAGACAGTGCTCTTGGTCCCTGTCCAGGAGAGAGCTCTCAGTCTGACTCAAGAGGAAGTTTCAAAGCGAGGTTTATCAGGCCCATTCTGTTGGAAGAAGACAACTATGAGCTAGACCCCAAGTGTGGGAAGTGAAAAAATCACACATAAAGCATGAAAAGCTGTAAAGAGCCAGCATTTCTCTTCTCCTCAATGATGAGGCATTACCTCATGCTATGAAATCCAAAGTACTGTCAAGACTCTTAACATCCTAAAATGCAGCACTTCAGTTTCATTACATTTCATTACCATTCTGCTTAATATCTCAGAAATAAAATAGGAAATAAACAATCAAGCAAAACACAATTATGTAAAACAATTCCAATTCTATTCAGACCAGACAAAGGGGCTGTCAGATGCAGCACAAACCCAGAGAAAAGCTGGAGAAGAACTGGTAAATCTTTTGTTATTTTCCCTTCACAGAGTTAGCACCATGCTAAACATCTAAGTTCCTGCGCTTCACAGAATGTGAGAAGGATTTGTCTCTAAATGTCTGTACAAAAAAAAAACAACCCTATAACAAATAAACAGTAAAGAGTACTACTTATCTGTATGGAAACTATAAATTAGAGTGGCAGAATTTTGTAGGCCCTTTCACTTTCCCCAGTATTTAAATTAAACATACATATACTATCTTATTGCTGTGCAAAAAAGGGAGATAATTTAGGGCAAAACTTGAAGTTTCAAAGTTGCTTCTATTTTATTTTGTTCAAAAAAAAGATTATTTTCTGGTTATTTGGATGATTTTTGAAAATTAAAATATGAAAAAATATTGTATAAAATTATTTTAGGAAGAACAGGGACCATGCAAAGACTAACCTTACAGATTCTTATTTGAGGACTCAGTACATAAAAAAACGTATAATAGCAATTTACAGGTACACACAGAAAATATTAACATTTACAGATAGATTTTTCCAATGAATCTGCCTACAGATTCAGCTGGGTAACCATAGCAACTAAATGTTTTAGCTTAAACATCTTAAATGCACAGACAACAATTTGAATAATAATGCCATCAGTTAAGGCATTATACTTTTATCAAAGAAATCTGTCAAAAGAAAAATGACAATTAAAATGTTCTTTAAAAATCCATAAAAGCTGCTAGACCATTTCATATGTTCTTCACAGTTTAAAAAATGGGTCATGATTACTTTATTACTTTACATAACCAAAACGCTTTCTGCTAAGCATTTAAAGCATGGTCAATATTTTTGCCCTTTGAAAAAAAAATCACTGCCAGTGGTAAATTGCCATGTGAGCAAACACTGCTTTTTTTGTTTGCATTTTTTATTTCAAGAAAGGACTATGAGCTGGTGCAGTAACAATAAAGAAATCAAAACAAATCCACAGAAGATGATTCCTCTGGACACAACAGAAATCTAAAGAATAGTGTGCGTAGGAATGAAACACTGACTTCTGTAACACGAGATGATTTCACAGACCATTACTGATCACGTAACTCCTTGTTGCTATTTGACTAGTTATTTAAACACTGCAGACGAAGATTACCCTTACTTGTATTTATTTTTATTAAGGTTGTGAGATACAGGGGAAAACATAAGATGATAAATGGGTGACAGAGAAGAACACAGATGACTAGAGAGATCATCAATATGCAGTAGAAATAGGTTGAATAGTTAGAACAAAATAATTTATGGATGCTCCAAGTAGAAAATAAGTTGTATGCATACATATTCAGCCATTATTGCTAGCTGGTAATTTGCATGAAGAATTAAGGGATAGCAGATTCATTAAATGTATTTTAAATGGAGCCTTACCTATGAAACATGGTTATGAAATAAAGACTTACATTTTCCTCTAAGCCACACAGGAAGGAGTTACTTACTGGAAATAAAGCTTTTTTTTCAACATGCTTTCCCACTATGTCAACTTAAAGAAAACTCAGGGATAACTTCTGGAAGGGATAGGGAACACATTTGCAGAGAGTCTTGTTGCAGAAAAAGGGCAAGGAAGGTGGAGCTTTCTGACATTCAGTCTTGAATTTCTGTAAACTTTTCAGAAGAAATAATAGTCACCACAGAAGGTGCAAGCAAAAGGTGACCAGAATCAAATGGCTTTCCCCGTGAGATACCAAAAACAGATTAAGGCCTCACTGGAGAAAGATGAGTGGGAGAAGTAGAACACACTTAAGGAATACTAACCCTCTAGTCTAAAAGTAGCCAAAGTGGGAAAAAAATACAGATCTTCCCCAAAAGGTGCAAGGATTAAATTACTATCAGATAATCTCTCAGTGCCTCCCATTTTTTAATTTCAAAATAAAAAGTAGTGAAACTTCAGTGGATAACAGAAATCTAGCCATACAAGCCACTGAAAGCCTGATCCACTTAGCTCTCTACCTTTTCCCAAACCTAGTAAGAACATCTCACACAAGGAAGGAATAAATCTGCTCTGTGCCCATAAACTTGTCCAAGCAGTGAGATAAAGGAAATAGAGGGCCAGGTGAGTTCTGATATGAATCATGGCAGTATGGCTCAAAGACCTAAAAGTTATTCTATACTGACAGAAAACGTAGGTCTTCGGATCAGAATGATTTTGACCATGCTAATCTGGCATCATCTTGCCTTAACCTTCCAGACACCTTCAAAACAAGCAGAAGTGGACAGAAGATGTTCAACAGGCAATTGTCTCAGAAATGGGGAACAAAGACCTCAGGGCCAGACAAGTTCTGGAAGGGCAAACTTCCATTTCTATTGTTTTTTTGATGCAAAAAAAACTTGACCATGGATTTGAAATCCCCAGTGGGGAAGGAGGCTTGAGGAATACGCTAGGAAGAGTGATTGCTGTAACCATGGTGTTCAACACTATGCTATTCAGGATGATATGGATTCAGATCAACTGTCAACAGCCTGAATCCAAAGAAAAAGTATACAAAAGAAACAGATTTAGAAGGAAGGACTCATGTCTTACCACTCCTTGAAAAGTACTGGGATGACTATTGTAAGGAATGAAGAAATTAGTCAAGATATTCAGAAAGAGGAGTCAAAATTTTGCATTTAAGATCTGTAATTTGGCTTCTGTCAAAATGCTGTTGTGAAGCTTCCTGGTTTTGTCAGTGTGGGCACAGGGTCTCTAAGAGACTGAAGTGCTTGTCCAGTGTTAGCTCAGAGACAGTCTCCCTCTGATGGACAATCTTCAGTTGTGGCTTGCAGTTCATGGGCTATCCAGAACTGCATAGCCAAAACAGTATTCTTCAGAAAGTAAGACACAACATGCTATGCCATCTAGCCTCTTGCAACTTGAAAGAAAAAATTAAGTCCCAAAAAAGGGAATTTATCTTAATCTTCCAAAGCATGAAATCCATCTCATATCAGATATTGGACTTAGAACAGCAGGGCCTGGTAATCTGCTATTCTTATTTGAAGGTTTGGGGGAAAAAAAAAGTAATTTTTTTCCCCCCTCTTCAACCAAATCTTTAAAGCCCTTGCCAAAAGAAGCAGAGTGAGACTGTTCAAAATGTGCCAGAACCACAGCAACAAAAATGGGAGTCAGTGGAGGGCGAGTAAAAAGGGAAATCCAAACCACCTGCTGATACTGGGTAGCATCTGTCACTGAACAAGAAGTGGGAGCCCGTGAAGGAAATGCTTGCCAAAGCACTGAGCTGGGAGCAATATGGCATCATTCATCGACCTGGTTGTATCAGCTAGCACAGACCCTACAGAATACCAACGCACAGAACAAAATTTTGGGAAACCTTTACAGAGATCTGTAGAGTACTCAACTGTCCTCTGTAGTAACACTTAAAGGTTTTGTAGAGGTTGATATAAACGTTCATCCCCAAACAAAAAGTAGAAGCAGCTCTCATTCATGATGCCACTAAGATGTTCAAGAACAAGGGGTTGTTTGCACTTTTGCCCTTCATGTAGGTAGGGGATATGGTAGTCTCCTGAGGTGACATCTTTGGGGGAAAGATGAGGGGGTGCTGTGGAGGCACAAGTTGCTTCTTGTCATCAGCTGAGCCTACTTACTGGAGAATGACATGTGGGAGATGTGATCATCCCAAGAGCTGATGCCTTTCCTGTAATGACAACTCTTAGGTCAGAGACTAAAGACAGAAGATAAATCCTCCTCCCTAGAGGAGGGTGGATATTGAGCAAGAGGTAATAAACTCATAAACCAAAGGTGTTTTAAAGGTTACTGAAAAGTTCCTCAGTCTTGTATTTTGGTCTTTATGAGTAAAAATTTAAGGCTGATTCACCCCTCTTAGAGGGAGATAAGTAAACAGTGATTTGGTGCAAGCATCAATACAGCCCAGAAATACCAGTCATTATTTTCTACTACCTCTATAAAGTCAATAGACAAAAGATGTATCAATAAAGGCAGAAACTCTAGTGCAGCTCCAGCCTCAAATTGAGGGAAACAGTGAGTTGGGGCAGACCCTGAAATATCACAAAGATGATCATGAAATCTGGTGACAAGAGCACCAAGAAAAAGCTGAGAACATTGTGATCATTTTGTGATTGTGCAGACATGCTCCATTTTTCCTTCAGCTGTAGCAAATGTTCCCTCCTTACTGCCAGAACAGGCAGCACAATCGGAAAACATGCATCTCAAGTACCCTCTCTGTGTAAGAGGAATCAAAGCATCAGGCAGGATGTCTAAGGTTTTTCTCTTTATTATGAATGGACCTAGAGTGAGACCTGGATTTCTTCTCCCTGGATGACAGTGGAAATTTGGTGTCTTGAATCTGAGGCTCAGGAAAAGGGTCAAAGATGAATTATTAATATTTTCGTAGGAATAACTTACTCAATCAGTACTCGAAGTCTCAATACACAGAACACTTGGATGGAATAAAAACTTCACCCAGACAAAACAGGAAGTCAATACTTTCATCTCAGAGAGCATAAAGCCAAAAATTTTGTTGAAGAATTCCTAGGTGTGGAAGCTATGCTGTCCCATCACAAGCAAAATTTGAGCTCCTAACAAAAAAGGATGTTTAAATAACTTGAAAATACTTTTTAAATTACAGGTAATCAAATACGGTAGAGTCTGAAGTAAAGTATAATAGAAGGTCCAGATGATCTTCAATAAAGAGCAGTTAATCATAAAGAACTATGATTCAGGCACATGTGGAAATGAACGCTAGGTGACAGGCTGTACTCCATTGCTTATACCATGCCCTTAAGTCCAACAGGTTGACTAGGTGAACGAGTTTCTAGTTCAGAAGATTGCACAGCTGTACACTCAAAATATGCACAAAAGCACTTGATGCTAAGTATGGGATCACAATGTGTGAATGCAGAACTCATTCATTCACCTCTAATTTATGCTTTTTGATTTCTTCAAAACTTGATCCCACACCAATTACTTAGAATTCTTAAAGATGTGAACAGAAAGGCTTCAGGGATAATAATTTTTATATATACACACACACAGGGACAGATCACGTATATTATTATATAATTATATATTACACAAGCATGCATATATAAAGGACCACATTCAGCTTGATGAATATTTCTGGATGAAAAGTCACCTCTTTTAAGTGCTACCACAATTTCCAAAAACTGTATTCTCATACCTTTGCATAAGCAGTAGTTTTGATAAACCACTGTTTGAGGTATTTCTGTTCCACTTTTGCTCCTGAACGCCATGAGCAACCATTGTCATCCACCTGCTCATTAGCTAGAACAGTCTGATCCACCGGATCCCAATTAACCAAGGCCTAAAAAAAGTTGCAGGAAGAAAAAAATATTTTCAGCAGCTATTTCGAAACCAGAATCTTACTTTTCAGACACCAAAAGAATTATGCAGAAACATTCCTTGGGCCCCTGAGTTTTCTACATTTTTATAACATCCATTTGAATCAGCAACATGGACTCAACTGAAGATGTTTTGAATATTAATCTTCTCAGAACTCAAAAAACCCAAGAACGCAGTTGGCAGCATCTGCCTTGATTGATCATGCTAGCGGGATAGGCTGACACTTGAATATTAAATAGGTAAGTGTTCCAATTGACTATACTGCAAACTACATAGTCTGATGCTTAAAAGCTGTCCACCACTAGCCCAAAAGCATTGAGTCAGACTGAGGGGGATGAATAACCAAGGATCTCCAACTTGAAAGGACAGAATCACAAGGAAGTATTATAGTGGTCAACTATATTTCAAGTGAAAGAATTGATATTTTCTGCACAAAACTTCTGTCAATTCTGTGAATTACTTTTGGAATCATCTTTCCTTGTCAATACAAATACATTAAAGAAAATGTAAAGCGAAATAAATGTTGGTGTTCAACTCTACAAACCTTGTTTTTTGAGGGCTAACTGAAATACCAGACATAACATACTGGGAAGGAAGCAAAACTCAAACTCACCCCTCCACAGTGCTGAACAATTTAGCTGATCATTTAGCATAAAGGATCTAAGACCACAAAAGAATCCTAACTGTCATTCCAGAAGTGGTATTCAATGCTAGACATTAACTTGAAAAAATGAACAGAAAGAAAAAGAAAAAAAAAAAAAAAATCAAAGTGATGAAGAAGAATAATCCATTACTTTGAATGTTATTTCGTATTTGAGCTAAATCAAAGTTAAATCAGCCTGACTGAAAAACAGTGGCTCCAGCTCCATAGCATTCTAACACATTAAACACTATCTGAAAATTTCAAATGCATTCTTTGGGTATGGGGAGGACTTAGTATCTCAATCTAAAAACTAATCGCTGTCCTCATATTACTCACTTTACATTTTTTCTATCACTGATCACCTTCTGAAATTCCCCAGTTTCCAAACAACTGATATTGCTTAGTTTAAAATATGCTACATATTCTTAGAAATAGTAAATATCACAACCATTTCACAAATCTTATAGTGAGGATAGCAGAAGGACAGATGCATGGATCCTCTTCCTTATGAATACTGTTGCTGGTTTTGTTATCAGTGTGTGGTATATATATGTGCGTGTGTGCGCGTGCATGGAGTCTGATTACCTACATCAGTTTATACAAAATTTATTATAATGAAATGAATGAAAGTCATTCTTTGATAAAAACAAACTCACTTTCAAATGAAGCTTGTGTGAATTCAGTATGACATCAGACTTTGAACTTTTTACAGTTTGCCTGTCTTTTATCTGTTACCTACTAATAACACCACACTGTTTTTTAAAAAAGGCTTCTGAAAATTAAAAGCAATCAATATATTCCACTATTACAGATCTATTTTCTAGACTTTCAGAACACACTTCTTCAGTACTGATACAACACATTATGAAGTTGGCTCTAAAGTAATGATCTTTTAATTTATAAGTTATGAAAAAAAACCCCATACCACTACGAAGTTAAAATAACAGCTAAAGAAAGATAAATCAGATAATATTAAGAAATAATAAAATGCCAGTTGCATAAAGCAGTATTAGTATATGCTTGTATTAAATTGGCTATGACTCAAAGTTGAGAAAAAAATACTGTTTCTGTTTTGATGATATTGGATCAAATTTATGACGAAAATTTTAGAAGGTAACTGAACTGATCTATATGAGTGTAATTATTTAGCATAACGTGTACTCATGATTCATAACAGGAATATTTATCTAAATAAACAAAGCAAATATGCATTGAAGAAATCCATAGCTGAAAGGTTTTGTTTGTGAATTTTTAGAGTTGCATTTTGTTCCTTCTTTCTCTCACAGCCTTTTGACTAATATCCAGAACCTGGATATTATATTAAATCCTTAGTTCCTACTTGTACTTCACACAGGCAACTTCTTGACAATGATGGCCTCTGAAACTATGGCCCCAGGAAGCTGCTAAATGTCATCTACAGAGAGAGCACAATGCAAAAGTGTATCGAGACCACAAATTATTTAGGTTTCCTCACTACACCAATGTAGACCATATGCTTTTAAGACAGGATTCATCTCATCTAACTTCAGGTATCTATAGCATAAGTATCTATATCCAGGTTTGGTGTCTATGGTTCCACTGCAGTCTACAGATAGCTAATCAAAATAATCAATAGAGTCTAGGCAGAAATTAATCTCAACCTAAATAAAACACCCACACCTGGCCAGGTCAATAACCTCTAAGTACATTGACTAGATCAGTATTGCAGGAAGATAAGAGAGGATTTTGCTACAGTGAATAAAGATGTCCTCTATGGATGCTGCAGCACCCAGACAGAGATTGTTAATTCTCATAATTCCAGCTCCCGGACATATTGAGTCTGTGTCTCGCTACCAGGGTAATTTCTGGCCAGACACACATACTCCTGGAACAGAACGTTACCTAGACTAACACTCACTCTATATTACTCTTATCGCCATAGTAAGGCTATGAATTATCTCCTTTTATCCAAAATGAAATTGTAAGACAGGAGACTTCAAGATGTGCAAAAGTACTGCCTAGCATATATTGCAGGTAGGCTGAAGACATGCTTAATATATGCTTTAAGTTTATATGACTGTTTGAAGGGACCCAGGGTTATGGGCTCTCTCTGCCATCTGTGTCCTGCCAAAAAGCAACCGGTTTATATCCACCGGAGATTACATCCCCTACAGGTTGACAGATGCTGATTGAAGTCCTCAAACTGACCCTTGGCTCTTAAGAGGGAAGCAGATCCAATCACTGGTACCCAAACACCTCCAGGATCCCACAGTACTGGGAGCCTGTATGCAAAATTTGTTTTGTGTATCATCACTGCTTCTAACGAAGCAGCAAGCCTTGTGCTTTTCAGATTCACCTGGGATGACTCGTCAAGCAAACAATTTTACAGACAAAAATAAGTTTATTATGGCAAAGCTAGGGGTTTAACTTTTTATTACAAACACAGAAAATAATTACAGGGGGGAAAAAAAAAAATAACCCCCCAAACCCAGCATGTTAGGACATAACAAATATTGAATCTTTTTGCTGGTTGTCATTTAAGATCTCTAAATACATCTTGCCTATGGAAATAGGAGAAGTAGCTCAGTAACACCCTGCCATTCCAAATGCCACCTTTCACCATCAACCTCCTTCTCAGCGTTCAGAGAATAATCAGAGTACATCCCTAATTATATCCTATGGAGTTTCCTGGTTTCTATAGAATACAAACAAAATGTCAAAGCATATTTAAGAAATCTTAGTTTCCATTTTAAGTTAGAAACACTCACTAAATTACAGCTTTGTTTAGGTGCAGCTGTTCAGGTATTTTGGAACTGCGTTGCCTTGGCTATACACAGAGTTCTTTGGAATGCTCATTTAACATCTTTGTTTCACCTCCTGCTTAAGAAGTTAACTGAACCCTTCCCTTTTCAGATACCTTGATATATATTATTTACAAAATATTGTAAGGTCAATATTTTCTTAATATACTCTAACAGAAAAACAGCTGTGATAGTCTCATAGCATCTAATATTTCTGTAATATTTTAGAGATCACAAATAGGGTCCAGGAATTGGATGGTTAGGCACATAATCTCAAACTATCCTATCTAATCCTATCAGTTCTGAGACAACATCACAGTAATGTTCTACAGTTAAATAATCTTGCCGCTGAAGAGAGTCCTCTAATGATCACATTATCTTATATGTTTTCATGAGAGGGAAGTTAAGACCTAGAAAATTCTATATTAAAGCCATGAAATGAACTAATAGTAGCTATTTTCTGATCCTGCACTTCAATGTAAATCACTGACAATAAACATTTCTGATTTGACTTGTTATAATACCTATTCATGTTAGTTAGTTACATATAAAATTTACCTATATATAAAATTCAGTTATATATAAAATTCATTATATTTTGCAGTGATTTAAAATCAATAGAGCACAATAAATACCTATCCACTTAATGAATGTGAATGGACAATCCAGAAATGTGCCACTGACATCATGAGTGACTTGAGTTAGTGCACCTGCGAAGTATTAAAGGTCAAAGTTTGCACCTACCTCTTTTTGATACACTATCCCAGCTTCAAAAAGCTTAAGAAAGAGATACTGTGTCCATTTGTAGTACTCTGGTAAGCAGGTGGTTATTTCCTGCAGAAATGAAATAAAATAAAAATTCCTAAATGATATTCTTAGTATTTTCTTACGGCATTTTAACTTAAATAATTAACTCAGGAGTGTATAATACATGCCACAGAGAAAACATAAATGCAGTTTTGGGTAATGTTTATAATGAGTGATATTCACTTGTACACAAAACCAGAGAACATGGGCTTTGTCCGGGTTTGATGTGCAAAGAAAAGTTTCCCTGTTAACATGGAATCTAAGAACCCTGTAAAATCAATGCTGATAGATACACGAACAGAAGATGAATGGAAATGACCACAGCTGCCTGACCAGGGAAACAGCAAAACTAGAAGAAAGTAGAACTCTATCAAAGAAGTCATCTTAGCCACGTTGCCTTTTCTTCTGTTGCTCGGCAATGAAAAGCAGGAGCAGAGACTGTCGACTGTTGAGAGGCAGCCAGGAGCTGGCTGCAGAGAAGCAAGCAGACTGGAGGAGCCTACAGACTGAAGGAGCCTACAGCTGAAGCAGTCGATACAGAAGGACAGGAGAACAGCACCGAGGAACCGAGGCTGTTGGCAGATGGAGTGTGTGGGGCAGACAGGAGGGAATACGGGGTAAGGCTCTAAACTTCAAGAGGAAAGACCTGGAAAGGATATCTCACAATCAAAGGTCAAATAAGTGACTGTTTTAAAAGGCAAGCCAGCTCAAGGTAGGAGAATGCTCTGGGTTAATGTGTGGACAAAAAGAAAGAGTCGTGAAAGAAGTCACAAATGAGGGGGATTGTTAAGAGGCAAATAAAGACATAAAAATAAAAGATAACATAAGAAGAAGGAATGGGAGTTAAGAGAACAGCAGGTAACAATATAATGGATAGCTTTTTTTAAACTTGCAAACATTTTATAAGTTTTTAGTGAACTCTAATAATTCAAAAACTACCTACTTATCACCTGCTTACAAAGTTCCATATTTTAAATGTTTGTTCTTAAAAAAACCAAACTGCATTTCAAATAAACATCTCAATATGTAAAGATGACTACAGGATTACATGATTATAGGCTCCCAATTTTCTTTACACAAACACAGTGTTTTACAGGAAAACTGGATACACACTTTCACCCACATATTTTAAAATTTGGCCAAAGTGAAAACAACTGTGTAACTCAGTATTTAAGCTCTTATTACATCATAAATATGTAACAATAAACAGATCACATTTCCCTCCTCAACAGCTTTCCTGTTTAACTTGCACTTGTTTAAAGAAGAAACATTGTCAAACTTTGTTTGACCACATTTGTACTTATTGAAGTAGAAGATGACTCCTACGCTGAACTTCAAATCAACAAGAACTTCTCTTGATTTTAGAGTTACAGGGTTGATAGCAAACCACTGATAAAATTTATTCCATTTGCAAATAGTTATCAACTACCTGAAATAGCTCCAAATGTGAAATATCTTTCACCCAGGCTTCCCTGTCATCTAAGCCTCCCACTACACACAACATCAGCAATATCATCTGCTACTCAAATGACATCTGAAACACTCTAGCACAAAAATTTTATTCTTTTTCTACAACTTTATATTCCAGTGCTGAAACGTTGCTTTGAACAATTAATATGACCTTTGAATAGATATGCCTCAGAAGTGTGTATAAGAGGCTTTCAAGACCAGAAAGAGACATTTAATGGCAAGTTTTCAGCACAGCATGTGAAGACTTCACCACGAAAAACAGTTGCTTGATTAAACCCCTGTGCTCTGCACTGAAAAAAACACTTGATAAAAGTCTGATTTCCATCTCTCCAACTAAACAATATCCAGTTAATAATTTTTTTTTCCCCTGCTTCTCCACGCAGTGGAGTTGTTCTGCCAGTGCGATGCCACTACAGGCAACAGAGCTTCATCACTGTAATATCAGAGACACACAAGGAGAGAGACAATCCCTTTTGCTACAATATACGATTATGTGAGCAACAGGCAAACGGGTAAGACAACTGCAGTGAGTTGGCAAATAAAAATAGTAAAATGGACTGGGATTTGTCCTTTTGGTCCTGAATGGCAGATATCTGTTAACTGAAACAAAAAGAGGTGATGTTTAAACAGGCATGCTTAGGACACGGTACAAGCTAACTCCTAGGAACAGATTCTCATGCCCATGCTCTCTCACAAGTTGTAAATTGACATCTTTTAGAAAGAAATGCAGTAGACTTATCACTGAAGAAAATTTGTTTTGCGGTAGTTGAGCTGCAGAAAGATCACTCGATCTCATCATTTAACTTTATAACCATGAAGGTATGAAGTAACACTTGAAGTTAACGAAGAAAGAGAAATTACATCACTACCAAGTGAAATGAGCTGCTGATGACAAGCCAGCAACCTTGTGTCAATCTCAAAATGTGTTTTTTTTCTTTTTCCTATGGTTTAGCACATTAAGACTTATGGTGAAAAATAATTTTCCATGTATGCCAGTTACTGATCTTGATTAAATAAATAATGTCTGGTAAAATGTTTCCATTAGGCTGCTATCATGCTTAAATTAAGGTGAATGTTAATGTTTCTATTTATACGTTATGAGCATGACAAAGATTTGCAGTGCACTAACAGAACTGACGCAACTCAGAAATACAGAAAAGGGGTTTATAAAAGGGTTTGCAAAATAGCATGATGGAGCCCTTCCACACTGCCAATAACCCTAACTTTCTGCTTCTCATTTGTGAGCTGAGCACTAGCGTAACAGCACACATACAGAACCTCATATCATAAAGCAGTTCAGTGAATATATATAAACAGGATATTAGCATATTTTCTCCAAAGATAAAATATATACTAAAAGTCAGAACCCTTTTTACAAATATGAAATATGCTGCTCAGCTGTCCACTGCATGTGCTCTTCAGTGCTCTGTGACAGATGCAGTGATCCCCCATCACCCCAGCATTTCAGAAGGTGCTATGAAACGGGAGGGACAGCATCTCCGTCTTCCCCCCAACCATTTTCCCTTTTCCTTTTGTCAGCTTGCTAGTTAAAAAGAGTATCTGATACTGTCAAATGCATCTTTATCATTGTTTACTCTTACCACTTCTTATTCCTACAGAAATGACACCCATTCATTAAAATAATTCATTAAAACAATTAAAACAAACCACCTTTTAAAGTGGTCTGCTTTTAAAAATAGCAGATATTGCCAAGGTATATAAAAGAAAGATCCCTACCCTTACTGAAAACTACCCTGCTTAATGCCTTTATCGCAGCACAGCAATCTGTTCCTAACAAACAGCATGATGGAGGGGTTAGTATCTTATTTATTTTTGCAAATAAATTCTCAATTACAGACTAAATAGCAGTATTACAATTTAGATTTGACAGCAGTGCGACTTGGGAAGCAACCAGAGTTCACGTTAAGGTTAAAGGGCCATTCATTATTAAAAAATCTGATAAAAAACCTCCAGCTATCAAAAATATGAGAAAACCAACAGTAAAGAATCCTGGATAAACAAAAAAAAACCCGAACTGGATGGAAGATTTTGGTCATTAATAAAAGGAAAACTAATTTTCAAATGCCTTGTTTTATAATTCATCATTTGTTCTAAATCTGTTCCATTCTCACAGCTTTCTATTATGTAGCTCTGAACCTAAAACTGTTTTTTGTTTGTTTGGTTTTTAATAAGGTTACATCTTCAAGCTACTTTCATGGCTCTTTTTTTAAAAATAAAAGTAACATTTACAAGCTGCATAAAAGTGTTTATTTGTTGTAAGATCCACCAGGCTTTGTGAATAAGATATAACTAGACTAGAGAGAAGTAATCTCCTAGTTTCTTACCAATAATTTTATTTCTAGCACAGTCTTATGCTATCCTGAAGACAGCCACGTTGCACTTGATACTTACTAAAAAGGTGATAAGGAGAAAAAGTCTGAACGGATTTTTTCAAAATCTATTTGGGAAGATTAAACAGTCTTTAATCTATTATTTGCCTATTTTGGTATTAAAGGGCATGTACCACCTCATCTGGAAGTATAATTATTTGATTTTCAGAGGTTTAGAGCTAGACCAAACTACATTTCTAAATTCATTTGAGTATTTGTATTTCAAAGGCCTGTAGTTTCATGCTTTATTAGCTACAAATAGAAATGTCATGCAGTGCCTGAATTTTAGAGCATGAGTATCTTTCCTGCAAAAAAGTAGCCTTGTATCAATGGTTTTCTTTTTTATTTAATTACAAGTAGGGTGACTGATTATCAGTGATATGTGGATAAAAAGAGAATTTAATAGGTACTGCTCTATCTACTGTTATAGTTTTATGCATGCTCAGGCAGTGCACAAGAATGACAACTTGAAAACTAAACAGAAAAATATCCCCACAAAGAAAATGTACCAAAGATTTCATCTTTTTTAACGTACAGAGCAGAAGGAGAACATTACTCTTATGCAAAAAATTATGTCACTTGGCATGCATGAATTGAAAAGACTAAAAAATGTTGGCAGTACGAGCTACCTTCTAGAAGAAAGTTACAGATTGATAATATAGTGGTGAACTGATGGCTTACTGGGAACATGCATTCAGTCTGACAGCACTCCTGAGCAAAAGAAAGGAAAAATGTTATATGCTTTCCATCCCTTGTTGCTGATGATATGAATCTTTGAAAATGATATTGCCTAATTCCCCTGAAAATCATGTTTAAAAGAAGTGGCAGGCAGTTTGCTATGCTGTCTGGGATGGTATTTTGGAGAAATCTGATCACCAGGAATGTCCAAATTATTGTTATCTTAAAACCAAAACTTAACCACCATGTTTTTTATTTTCCAGGTGTTTTTAATGTCTCTCAGAGATATTTCTTCCATCCTCAAACTGCAACTTTTTAACCCTGGATCTGACAAACATAAATGTTCAGAATAGAAATGTTCTCTCTCTTATTTATTATTTTTTTTAAATCTCGCCCCCCAAATCATACCATTTTCAAAGTGATTTAAAAATATAACATTTATTACTTGAGGCACTTAAAATACCTACATGGTTCAGGGAAAAAAAAATCAGATCACTATTAGTATTCAAAACTACTCTAAAGCAAAGTACTTACAGAGCTATTTTATGCATTTAATTACATTTTTAGTTTGCTTACATTTTCTGTTTAGGAGAATAATTTTCAAGTGTCTTTGTAACCTGGCTTTCTGATATAATCTAATAAGCTTTCAATAATGCCTTATTTGTGGTGCCTTACTGGTTAAGTAATTTCACTGACTGCTACAACATAAAAATACTTTTGCATTTTGATTTGTAAGACAGAGAGAACAATGAAAAAAACCCAGAGAAATAAAAGGAAACTTCTAGTATCCCAGTGCACTGGGATTTGTTCATAATAATTTTACCAAGCAATAAAACTATAACTCATCTTCACATTCCTGGACAGGACTTTCTTGAACACCAGACATGACTTTATAAGCAGTCAGCTTCTTCAGCACAGCTACACGCACAAGGTATTAAAAATGTACTTTTTATTATTTCCCCACTTTTTTTTCCCTTAACATTTGTAAAATGGTAAAATTTACTTAAGTTTCCTTCATATCATCTAGGCATATATCCTAAGTTGGCCACGCAGGACAGAGACAGCTAACATAAAAGGTTCGCACTTTAAAAAGGGATCTAAGGTAGGGGAATGGCTTCCCTCCAGCATATATTTGCTAGGTACTATGCTCTAGCACAATGAGCGCATTTAAGCAACACCAATGAAATTAAATTAAAACCAAACTCCTGTTTTGTACAATAGTCTAGGTTAATTAGACTAACCCATATAAAAAGTGTTTTTCTTGCATTTTTCATAGGAGTGACTAACACTAGTGGGTTTGTTTGCATTGTCACAGTATTTTGTAAGCCACTGATTTAGTGCCATGCAAGTACAGAATAACAAAAAAAATATTCCTTACCTCAAAGAGCTCACTTTTAAGATAAGTACCTGCACAGTGCAGTGCATTGCTGTGCAAAGATGCTTGAGTTAGCCCAGAAGCAGTGCAGCTGAGGCAGTAAGATGCTCTGCCCAGCCTAATTAGCCTTGCAGAGAAGCAGGCTTTATCAAACTGGAAAAGACACTCTGCCACAGCTTAGCCGTTCTGCTTCCAAAGGTAGTTCTTTCATGGCTAGCTCAAATATCCATGCATTTGGAGATCATGCAATACAGATATATTTCAGGCATCATACATTTTTTGCAATGAATAAACATATCTGTTTCTAATGGTTACCATTCAGGTCACTCTTACTCCAGTTAGTAAGGCAGGCTTTCTAGGTAAAATAAAACTTAACTAATAAGCTAAGGAGTGAAAACTCCAAAATTCATTGTGTTTCAAGGAACACTTTTTAGCTGTTTTAAAATCTTACCTTTCAAAACCACAAACTATGTGCCCCTAGAGCATTCTAAATCATTTTAGTTACACAACTGTTCAAATTAACTTAGTTGTAGAGCATCAAAGCCCTTTCCACAAGTATTCAGAGACTTCTGAAAGTTCATTAACCAAAACATGGTTTACTAGAAAAGTGAAGATAAGCCTCAAAGAACAGGCACAGAGATGAGAAATTACCTTCCCCTGTATACTTATACTTCCTGCCATGGTTTTCAGTACTGTCAGTTCTCTCTCTTCTTCAGAATGGAAGGGTTAAACAAAAGTCCACATACAGAAGTGAATTTTCTCAATTTTCTTGAAAGGCACTCTGCAACATTCAACTCTCGTGTGTTCCGTAATACATCCTACACACATGATTTCACTGTTTTGAAGTATTGCTGTATTACACATACAGAAAATCTCTGAGATACTAACAGTTTTAAATAAAAGAAAATAATTGTCAAGAATGTGTGCAGTAAACCTTCCACAACAAACCTTTTATTTTCAGAGCAACTTTTTGGCTATCAAGAAAATGAAAATCTTACTAAAAAGACTTATACTGAAAATCTTGCCATATATGTGACACGATGAAATATGGTTTTCAGATGTAAGACATACAAATAAACAACTTCACCTTCAAGATGAAAGAAAACAGATGGCAGGTCTCAGACTGCCAGAAAACTAATCCTTTTCCTTTTCAGATCTACAATACTGCTATAAAAATCCAAGATTAGCATCTCCATCACTCTATTCAGAATCATATTAAGGTGATAAGCAACAGTTATTGCTGAGAATATAAAGGTAGTGACTGACTGATTCACTGGTAAATGCAATAACCTTACAATTGCTTCAAAAATTAATTTCTTTTTTATCTTGAAAATGACATTAGCTTATGTCTGATCATGTTGGTAAGGTTTTTAAGGTGAACACCTGATTCTCAAGCATTATGTTTTAAATAAAATTTCTCTTTTCCAAAACGGTACACCAATGAACACCTACGAAAATGCAGACTTATGCTTCAAATTTAGAATAACATAACCAAACCACTATTTCAAGTTACTAGCTTTAAACCCTTGAGTATATTATAAAAACATACACATTGAAAAAAGCACTCCTCAAAACATATATACCTTAACACAAAGGCATGCTGCTTCATAAATATCTGTTTAGACTATTGCCTAACTTCTAACACAGAAAATTGCTACTTTGAAAGAGCCGAAAAAGCAGAGAGAAAAATAGAAATGCAAAACTGAAATTACTTTCAACAAAGATTCTCCTAAACCTTGAGATTATCAGATGATGTCAGTATGTCAAAAGTAAGAGAAGTTTGATAAGAAGCTTGAGAGAAGCTCCATTTCCCACTTTTTTCAAGTGTAATTTTACAGTTTAACAACTTAAACTGGTCACTTTCAAAGACCTCTATATTGCCATAAATAAAATGGTGAAATTCCATGTTTTTCAATGTTCCATCATACAATAAAGCAGCATCCCTTAAAAAAGAAAATCTTACCCTTTCCCATGTAAAAGACAGACCTAGTGCATCAAACTGTTCCCTCATGTGTTGAATATTACTGCAAAATACAAAATAAAAAAATTTATTAACTTAAAAATATTTCTATCATGAGATCATATTTAAAATCAGGTGCTTATAACGTGCTAAGAAATCAAAAGCACTGGTTAACCTCTAAACTCTATTATCTCACTAACAGTGAAACTCAAGGAACTGTCACAATACTCATCTTAAATAATAATTTTAAAAGTTCCTGGTGTATTCTGGTTCAATTTCAATGGCTGTGTGTACAATACAATGATTTTTCTTCTCTTGATTTGAGCATAACTGAAAAGCAAATATGGCACTGCAGTTTGAAGGAAACATTCTTGAAGCATCACTTCTCATTATTTTTAATTATCTTTACTGCAGTAGAGCCAAAGGGCACTCTGAAATCTTCACAATGCACTAGGATGTACTTCCACCATCAGCTTAATCCTGCTCTATTCTGGCAATGCTATCCCAGCTGTATTTTGCTTTGGCTCTGGTGATCGTGTGGCTATAGGATGAGTTGAATCAGTTCACCCATTCAACTGAAGACATGCCCTACAAAAAGTTCTCCAAAAACCCCTCACCAGTTTTCTTGCTTCCCTCTGACCAACAGGCTGATCACACCAATGCTGTGGCCACAAAAACAGCTGAGCCAACACAAAGGAGGTGGTGGGAACATATATTCTGAGAGGTGACAAGGAACCCCTAAACTTCTGGTGGCAGCACAGTCATAGATAAACTTAAGTCAACTGTGAAACTGTGGGGCTAGAACTTGCCCCAGATGAATTATATTCAAAATGTAAAATAAGATACATCAGAATACAGAGTGAAGCTTTAGTTTGAAAATGTACTTAATACAGTTTAGTAAAATACTCACAACTACACGGTATTAACTAGTCACCTGGTGTGAATTCATTCACACACTTTAAAACTGCTTAAAATTTCTTATGGACTTTTTAACTTTCCACTAAAATGCATTATGTCAGATAAAGTATCATCTATCCTCCCACAGTGGCTAATTTGACAGTCATGAAACCAAGCATTTAATTCTGATCCAGAACAAACTCGCACTGCTGAATAACTGAGTAATGCAAGTATCCCGTATTAACAGTTGCAGAGCCCCAGTTACACTAGAAAAGGCCTGCCAGCATGGCCATATCAGTATGGGTATACCAGGAAATCCTCTTATGGACTCACAGCTTCCACTGGGAGAAACCATACTTTCAGTAGTACTGCTTATATTAAAGTCCCACTCAAAATGAATAAATAAAATACCAATTAAAAAATTTCCAATTTGAGTGTATTTTCACAAAGCTTCTGCCACTATACTAACTCTTACTAACAAACATTTCTGTGTGTTTTGTATAAGTAACTCTGTCTTCAATTTGTTTTATGGTTTTTTTTCCTAACTTTGAGAATATAAGAAGCAATAGTCAATTGGAGCTCATTTTAAATCACCTCTTCAGAAAATTATGATGCTTGGAAATTTGGTTGTTCCCTTTTTACATGGGTGGCTGGCTCTGCTCCAGGGATGACTAAAACACATCAGGGCACTATCACACCATCACAGCTTCACGTTCAGTTCAGTCATCCCTGCTGCAGGCATGAGAAACATTCAGGACAGGGACAGTGGAGAAAACGGGAGGCAGCAATTACTTCAGTGGTCAGAATTTAAACTGCTGGTATGATGAACCAACTCCCTTCCTTAGCATAATCAAAACAATTGGGTATGTAAATAATTTTCCTATTTGGTTGTTGTTATAATCAGTCTCAATGATGATGTGCTAACTTGTCTCAGTTTGTTGTTATAATATTATTATTTAACTCTTAAAACTAGACAATTACTCTTTTCAGTACTAACGAAATTTTCAAAGCAAAATTTTCTTCCAGTATAAAACATCTTGTACTTGTAACTACTAGCTGAACTGCTTTAAGTGTATGGAACAACATGCACCTATTTACAAGAAGAGACAAAAACAGAAGAGCACAGAAAGTAGCAGAAGAGAATCAGCTCAGCCTGTGCCCTGCCACATGCTTTTTGATATGACCAGACAAACAGCTTATATGAGCCAGGCTGAGCTGATATGGCACTTTGCTTTTGCAGTCTCTCTGCCCCACACGCTCACTGCTTTTCTGTTGAGTCAATTCAACTCAGTCAGCTGGCAGAACAGCTTTCTTCTGAGTTAGCAAGCTGAGTCAGTTCAACAAGATGTCCTACCAGTGCCAAAGCTAGTACAATAGGTGAGGAGGGACCACATAGTAGAGAGGAGGGGAAAACACTGACCCTTCTGTAGTCACAAGTACTTAAGGTCAGCCTTCTTGTCTCAAAACTACAACCTTCACTTCTTTCTACCTCATTTGTCATGTAGGTCAGGATCACAGTAACCCTCTATCTGCTGAAGGTACCATCAAGATAATCGAGTTAAAAATGAGTCACTCAGATAAAACAGATAGGCAGATTTGTTTTACAGCTGAAATTCAGCAGGCTTATTGAAGGAAGACAGAAATCATCAATTTACTGACCATGCTACACTACATTTGATAGCCCACAACACACTGCACAGTGATGTTTCAGACTCTCAAAAGAACAAAACCAGGTTTTTGTGTCTTGATGGTAACTGGTTCTCATGCATATTCTCATCTAAACCATACACAGAGGAAAAAATAACTGGGAATTTGTGTGTAGTGCACTCATGCATTCTCCCTAAGTGGAATCAGTTGCCATCATATTTTAGCTGGAAAAGTATCAAGTATCTTAACATGGGACCAGAAGCATGAAAAAAACTTAAAAGAAACAGCATTATCAAAGAAGGAAACGGATCAAGGTCCAAAAAGATACCACAGCTAGATTACGGCACCCAGAGCACAACAAACAGCTTCACTTAAGAAGACTGGTTTCTGAGTCATTTATAGAAATTAATGTTTACTTATGTAACTTTGTACTCATTTTAAAGAATATTAGGGGAACACAACATCCAATTCTGTGGTCTAAAGCCCAAAATTTTCACAGAAATCAGCAGCAATAATGGCTGCTTAACACTTTCCAAGACCCAGTCTCCAATGAAGAAAAAAAATCTTCCTCTTTCGCATGGTGTTGAAAACTGCTAGTAAATCTAACCACATAGCTCACAATTTTCAACTGTGTATTCTATACTAAGATTTAACTCATCATAATGACATTCTGATTTATTTCTTACTCACTGATATTGGTATTTGGGAAATGACACTCTTTCAATATTCTTCCTTTTTACAAGTTAGAAGTAATTGAGATTAAAACCTTGAAAATCATCCTGATACATTTGTTTTTCAGAAGTGAATCATCTGCACAGTCCCATAAAACACTGGCAAATAACCCTGGTTCTTTCTGTACCGTCTTCCTTCTACACTGGTTTTGCTCTGTTTTGTTGGTTTATGGGGGCCACAGTACAGGTATTCACAGTGGAAATGTCATATTATTTAAATTCATTAAAAGCTACCTTTGTGTCCAGCTTGCAGGGTGAAGCCCGTGTTCAACTGCAGCATTTTCTGCTGGTAAACCAAATGCGTCCCATCCTATTGGATTTATCACCTGTAAGCAAAAAGGAAAAACACAGTCTTACGTAACTTTCTGGAATGGCATCAACAACACGCACAGGCCTCTAAATAATGACCCGTGTTTTGCATTCAAATAATGAATGATGTTTTGCATTTCAGCATTTGCTTTGTCTGAACTGAACCTCTTCAAAACATGCCCATGACGGCTAGGTCTGTTTTAAAAGATGAATATGAAGCACACTTGCTACCTACAATGTGATGTTAGAGGGAGCTTAAAGTATTATGTAATAAATCCTCATGACTATTTCAATACCAGGTTAACAATGACAAAAATCAATCCTTTGTAAATTTGTGTGGTGGTCAAAATTAGCAGCTGATGCTACTGCTGAACAGAAACAAATATTCATCCTGAAGAAGGAGAAGAAGAAAGCAAGCAAAACTAATTGAACCAATGGTTTTATAACTGTACCTGATGTGTAGCCTACTTTTTTTTTCTTTTTGCTGAAGAAAAAAAAAGAAAAATACCCTATCATAACCTTAAATCTAACAGATAAAATGAAGAGGATGGGGAAAACTGTTTTAGTCAAATTTTACTAAAATATCATTTGTAAATATATACTGCAGACTGACAAATTGTATTTCATGATCACAAATAAATAAAGGTGGAAAAAATGTTTACTGCAAAATATAATAGACAATTTCTGTTGAAATAGATATGTATCTTTCCTATTAACATGCAAATTGTTTAGAAAAATAGTCTAGCAATACAGTAAGTATTCAGGAAACCTGTTTAATAACCAGGGAAAGAAAGGCCAGTGCGTAAGATGCTGTCATTAAACACACTTATGTATGGATACCTGATAAAACCAATCCCATTTCTTACACCTACAAATGTGCTATAAATTGAATAACTATTATTAAAGTTATACAAGTTTAACAATAGCAAAACATGATCGAGTAACATTTTCAGGTCGTAAGAAATCAAAATTTTTACCTCTAAAAATATAAAGACCTTGTTCTTTAGTGGCACGTAAGCAAACAAGCAATAAAAAAGCAAGCCCAGCAATACTAATCTCATAAGCTATCTCCAAGTGAAAAATCTGTTCATTTCCGAAGCAGAAGAGCTACTTTTGTCACTGGTTTGAATTATTTTTATTCTTCTTTGCCACAACCTTCCAATCCTCTGACTTCAATGGATTCTTTCATAAAAAATATTTTATAGACATGTTTATAAAGATGCCCTAGGTACCAACTCAGTGTAAAAGCAACAGAATTTAACAGATGTGACTCCTCAGCACTCTTGTTTTCCATACTGAGCTAAAACTAAACCTGCTGTATAGCATTACTCCGCTGGTGCAGCAAAAAACCCAAAAGTATTAACCTGTGATCAACTGTGATTCAAGCCAGTACAGTAAGGGTCCATGCACAGCACATTTTTTTAATGTATAAATTTAATAGAAATCGGAATGCTATGCGGTGTTACAAATTTTCCCTATAATCAGACAGATTATTGTTCCTCATATCACAGTGTCAGAAAAGATAAGAGTCAGATTTCCTAACTCCCCACTTCCTCATGTTATAAGCGTTACATGGAAAATCTCATTTGCAGCCTAAACCACTTGCAAATGCCCTGTTGAAGCACACCTCTCCCCAGCCCTTCTCCTCTCCGTCACTCAACCAGTAATCAAAACTATTGGTATAAAAGACAAAACAGAAAGGTAAACTTTACATAAACTACAAATCTCAATAGAATTTTTTAAGGACACACTAAAATACTAGTTTCTGCAGCTCAGCTCTTTTTGACCACTACTATTGCTGATCACCTATCTCTGGACAGAAATGATGAAATAAACCAAATCTCTCTCTTTTTTCATGTATAATGCACATTTTCTCTTATTTAAATGCTATTTGTATAGACATATGCCCTACATTTGCATCCTTACAAATGCCTTCTTTTACTACAAGCTGATGCACATCAAGTGAGATTGGAAAAAACTACTCTTGATTAATTTTTGTAAAATTTGGCTTCTGAAAGTCTCCTGGATAAAGATAGGCAGCCAAAAGCAAGGCATAATCTCATTCCTCACGCTCATGAGCAAAAGGATGTGGGAAGAACAGCTTCGCTACCGGCTACAGGCTCCCCAAAAGGGCTGACTGATGCTCCAGACAGCTAATGTGCAGACATTTTATCACTGTACCATCAGCACTAGCAGGAGTTATCTGCTCACACAGATCTTCCCAATTCTAGCATGTATATTAAAAATATCATACAGTGTATTCACTTATCACATTCAAAAGACAGTTCAATTTAACAACCAACAGCATTCCTCAAGTTAAAGGGCTGAAGAAATACGCTAATTCAAGTTTCAATCAGAAACCTGAATTTAAAGAGACATTAAAAATATCCTCAAATTAATCTCCAGGATAGATCTATTTATGTAGTTGCTATAGAGATGAATGTAACACGCACAGTGGTTTAGCAAACGATTTCAAGTTTATTGTCTCTTTTACTTCTCTACCGTGAATGGATTTGAGAGGTTTGTGAAATGCGTTTGTCTAAACAATAGGTCAGCTGCTTCTGGCTGGAATGTATGTTATGTATCTACAGTTAAAATGCCATGGTCTCCACGCAGCACTTGGTGATACATCTTAACTCTACTTAGCCAACATGAAACACAAGGCTGAGACTAACTATATAGTTCTGAAAAGCATCAAAAATCTCAAGAGACATGGAAAGGGAGAAGAACATATACTACTAACATGTCAGAAGTTGGCACAAAGAATAAAGGAACAGTTCAACTGTTCAAAACAAAGAAAAAATAGGAAGAAAGCAATTTTGAAGACCAAAGGGTATTCCTTGTAGTGCCCTAATGGGTTGGTCATAGGCTAGCAGAAAACACGGCTGCTCCCTCCAGCATTACAGACAAGCAGAAGAAAAGGAAAAAAAAATCATCCACTCTCTTGAAAGCTGACTTGATTGGTTCTGACAGCAGTCTCCAAACCTTATGCAACTAAGGGATCAATTCTGCTCACTAGAGTGACCATTCTTCCAAGCATCGCTTCTCTGTATAGACAGTATTTTCTCTCAGCCGCAAGGAGAAAGAAAAACAAATAATGAACATATCTTGTAGAGAGAGGAGGCCTGCATATGTCCGAGGATGTCTATACCTGGTAAAAGAAGGCAGGCTATAGTTTCAGTCATTCTAAGATGGCAGAAGCCAGTACTGTCTCCAAAGGCAGCTGTGTGTTTCTGGTCTTCACGATGAAGGAGACAGGTAAACTCTTTCTGGTTAAAACTACTAGGTTAGTCTTGAACACAGAGGGCTTAAGATCCTCAGAAGTTCACATGATCTGGCAGGATCAACTTATGAAAGACTGGCATTTTCTACCACTCAGTATACTACGTTTTGCACAGGAACATGAAGTTGCAAGGAAGTGATTTATTAGTATGTGGGGAAATAAAGTGCTTGGTAACTACCACACCAAGCGGTCTTTTCAGGAGCAGATTATTAAAATGGAAAACAGTTGCATCTTGAAACATTTTAGATCCCAAAGACTCTGACCTTTGTATTATCTCGAGGCATCGCTGTAAGAATCATTTCACAGCATGGTCAAAAATCTGTCGTTAATGATGGTTAGAGCTCTTAATGTGACTGTGGGACGAAGCAGAGGAAGACACAGTAACTCCATTAATTAATTTCTGAGATCTCAGCTCTTCCTTTCAGAGAATTTTCGTCTTATTCACTGCTGTAACAATCAGCCCATCACACTGACATTAGTAAGCGAGATCAGCAGGTACTATATAACACAAAGCTGACAACGATCTCATAACACTCAGTTCTCTGCCTCCGTCAACATAACTAGGACAGACAATTCAGTGAATTTTCCTTAACGTTTGTAAGGAAACAAAGAACTTGTTTGCTCTCCTGATGTGCTCAGTATGTCTCAAAACTCTGACCAGGGAGCTGACGTATCTTTCTTACATCCAGATTGACGCATTCTAAATTTTAAGAAAGACACCAAAACCAGTGTCAAAAATGCCTGTAAATAAATGTATTTATTTCAGAGAATGTGTGATACGAGAACTAAAAATGAAGACGAAGAGGTTAGCTGACAGACTAGTGATTTGAATCAATACAGCAAAGTCTACATTCCTGTCTCTAGTTATAGCCCCATGACACACTCAACGTGAACTAACCAAAAAAGGCTGACAAAATAGGTGATCCGTGGTCACAAGTTCCCACTGCCAGAAAACACCCCTGGCTCCAGCAGCAACTTTCTGTCATCTTCCTTGCAGTTGATCTCACAACTGCAACCACACACAAGTGAGGCAGTAAGGACACACGGTTGGAGAGGGGAAAGGAGAGGACAACTGCTCCTTCCACTGGCTGCCTACGATTAGGCTGAAAATGTTGAAAATCTGATTTGTAGATCGACAGATTACAGATAAAACACATTTTAAATACAAGGCCTCCACCTCAATGCAGCCTAGATTGCCTTTTAAGTGTACTAGGTAATAAACACCATTATACAACAGCTAAAAATTACCACCACCACACAAAAAACCCCAAGCAGACAAGGCACACCTGGAAATAGATTAAAATAATGAATTTTTAACTAGTGTGTACATTCTAGCAAGGACTATTTCAATGATTCTCTGCAACAGAATGCTGCATATTTGCATTCTGATAAGGCACTTTCAAATTAAAAAATAATCAACCCACACAGATTTCTATCAAAACATAACTCTGCTTATAAAATGCTCTCATTATTTCTTGTTCTCACAAGATATAAAATATAAGAAATTATTCTACATCCACACATTACTACAAACATTTAGAAGACAAAGGTGTCACTCGCCTCCTTAATCTCACACATTCTTGTATAACATAATTCCATTTAAAATAATATCTCGTTTTCTCTCTCTTTCTTTCAAAATGAAACAGAGTGAGCTAACTAACACTTTCCTACTTGCTACTGAAAAACTAAATTTAAATAAGATTCAATTCACACAGGATACCTGTAATACGTTTACTTGGTTTATACCACAGAAAATAACCTGGCAAAAGGACACAGCAGCCTCACACAAAAAAAAATGGTGGAGAATAGCAGCTAATGATGATTGGAAAATGGAACTGTATTGAAAAAATTCATCCTACCGATGAATTCATTATAAAGTTCAAATTAAACTTGTCTGTCTTGTCTTCAATACCATTCATTTCTGCAATTTCAGGAGTATTAAGATTCACTGCTGAAAGGGAAAACAATGAAAATACATCCAACTTAAGATGTTCTGGATAAAATGAAAACACTCTTTAAGTCATTTTGGGATATTGTGGAAATATCACTGACAATATTCCAATCCCATCTATCAGGAGCAGTTTAAGTATAAATTAAGAAATCTGATCCTAGTGTACAGGAATTTCAGCCTGAATTGTCCCGTAATCATTCTCATTTCAGCACAACTTGCATATGATGGCCTCGCTGTGGTATCAATTACAATTAAAAATTTTATTTAAAAGATATCACAGGAACTATTGAACTGAATCACTCACTGTGTACTGATTGCTAAGAGAATTTTTCCCAGTCCTCTGAGAGGCACAAATTATCCACTTTGGAATTTATCAAAGACACGATAATGATAGCATGATAAAGCAATGGTAAATACTTTTTCCCCAAGCAGCAGCAGACTGGAAATCTGCCATGGTGAAAATCACCATTAATATCTCTATAATTTGTACACGGCACTCTCAAATAATGAATAGGAAATGTCTTAACTTCTTACAAAACTCATACATTTGAGTTCACAACATGCATGTAAATTTACAGAGAAAACACAACCAGAAACTTCACAGTTTAGTTCTGGATTGGTTTACTAATAGATACAAAAATGTAATTTAAAATACATAAAATACTTTTTCATAGCATTTTTAAAGAAATATGTTTGTAATACGATCTGTGACTAGAACTCTCCATACCCAAAAATTGTTTTAATTGCACTTCAAGAAAAATGTTATCCCTAACACATTTTCGAAAGAGACTAGCTCACTGCATTCATGCTAAGTAATCTATGTGCTTTACAGTTCCCACGCAAAGACTTCGAACCTCATCTTCAGTAATTAGAATGTAAACAACTTATCTTACAACAGATGTACTCTACAAATCATTTAGCCAGCAACCTAATCCAAGTACATGACAGAGTCTGTTTCCCCGCGCACTGCCTGCAGGCACTTAAGGAATGTTGGAACAAGACAATGCTTCACTGGTCCGATCTTCAGGTAAAACAAACGGGACTTCATCACCCATCGGCACAATCGATGTGCTGGCACAACTCTGGTAATTACCTCTGTACTGCAATACACACTTTCACGCACCTCCTACTGAAAACTCTGCGAAGCTTATCACTCATCAGTACACTGAAAAAGTGACTGCCTATTGCAATGTTACACTCGCATTAAATCCCACCCCTGCACACCATTTAATAAATGGCCAGCCAGTCGTGTACTGCAGAAAAGGCTGCCGCTCATTAGGTAATCTGTTTGCTTGCCCATTTTCAGCGTCATTAGTCACCAGTATCATCTATGGCTTTTTGTTGAAGCAGTATTTCTTCCAAAAACAAGGGGGGAAAAAAGAGCAACAAATATTTATTTTCCCACTTAAAATGCTGGTGAAGTACAGGTTTCTGGCAAATATCAGTAGATTTCAGTGTGTATTACCTCTCTAGAATATTTTAATTGAAACAAAATCAAATCCTATCCAGCTAGAAAAATGAAATACTAATGTTCCATTTTAGAAAAACAAAAAAACAGCATCCAAATGATTTAACACTTTCCCAGTTATGATTTCAAACTACCTCCAATATGAAGAAATTACACGAATGCATTCCAAAGAATGGTTCCAATTTCCTAAAGGAGCTCTAATCCCTTTATAAAGGCATTCAAGCTTATCCTTACTTAAGTATTATAACAAATAAGACAATTCTTGCCTGTTCAGATTAAATCAGTATGAAATTAATTTACTATTTTCTCATGAAGGCATTCTTTAAAAAAATATCTCCACCTTATTCAACATACATTACTCTCTTACTCAACGATATACACTAGTCAACTATGTGCACACCATATATGTCTTCCCTGATATTTTCCCTCACTACAACAAACATACATTGTAGTCTGAAGTTTTCCCTGGGAACAGTTAAGTCTCAATGGTTTTGCCTGTATATTTCATGGTAACCATCATTCCTGGTTGCCTTACATACATTTTCAACCTATCTGTATTGCTTCTAGCACAGTTTTATGACTTGCTAACCAAGATCAGTTCTACATCTATATGTAGAGATATAGTTCCTAAGATTATTTTCAATGACTCTTCTTTTTTGTTAGTTTGGAAATGTTGGAAGCAATTACTACTCAAAAATCTTATCCTAAACTTGCCTTCAATACCTGAAATGGGCTCATTTCCACTTAAAATTTTGACCTGGGAAAAATTAGTAGTCCCTGATCTTTCAAACATGCAATAGTAAAGCTGAATTTCCAGAACGAAACAAACAATCAAAAAAAATGAATAGAATAACTTCAAAATTATGCATACTAATATTTTTTGTTTCTAAAGCATTCTTTCTTTTTATGTACTGAAGAATTCCAGTAATTCCCTGCACACAGGGAAAAACATTTTTCTTGGGTATATCAAATTTTATGTATGATAAGACATAACCATGTCATAGCCTATAACCATCAAAATAAAGAAATCTTTAACAGACTGGACAGCTGTGACAATGGCCAGAGAAAACATCTAGTGGCTGATAAATTATTTGCGAGAAGTAAATAAATTATAAAGACTTTAATTCTAAGTGATGGAGAAATTAGCATGGCTAATAAAGAAGAGGGTTTTTAAGGTAAATATAAGTTCCAACAAGTTAATGTACATCATTAACACAATAACTCTTAATCTGACATACTCAGAAAATCATTTGAGAGATCTTTAATGTCTCTCAATCGTATATGAAGGTTAAATTCTTTGGCTGCTCACCTTTAATCATAAATAGATGTTCAAAGTAGTTAACACAACAGAAGATACACGTATTTATAGAAATTCAGCACAGTCTACAGGCACTCTAATACCCTTCAAAGTCATTTTTACATGAAATGTAGAAATAAGCTGAAATGCAAGACTTAAAAACTTTAAAAGACTTTCAAAACTTTTCTGGAAAAAACAGGTAACCACGTGGCTTTCATAGTGGCTCTTGTATTTCATTGCAATTATATTATCTTTTCATTTTCTCCAAAGGTTTCTACTAAAGATGCTTACTTCCCTTGTATTTAAAAGCTAACACCTACAGCATCCTACTGGATGTAGACAATTATCTTCACTTTATTTTAGCTAGTAGAAGAGGAAGCATGTTTTCATCTCTCTGAACAGAAATTTAGTGGATATCTCCACTGTTATTGATGAGAGATGAGCTATGTCCTGAAATAACATCTCCAGTGGTCTTAACATCAAGCAAGAATCAAATGTCCCTTCAAGAGCCCAGCTGGCTCACTTTTTTTTTAATGTGATCCAAGTTCCGGTCATTCAGAGGAGTTATGAAAGAGTAGTATTACAACAAACATTGGGGTTTTTTTCTCATTTAAAGTCCAAGGTAGTTATTTCTTTTTCCTGTAATTTTAAAAGCATGAGAATGCATTTCTATAAAGCAACAGCACATATTCAGTGCATGGTATGTTCATCATTGGCATAAAATACCTAGTATTTGGAAAGGCAGCACACTGAATAATTCAGTGACAATACCTTTAAGAGTCTCATGGATGGTGATAAATCCAGGAAACACTACACTTCTGCAGCACTTGTAGGAAGGAAATCGCACTTAGTACCACAACCAGCAACTAACATTTATTTCTCCTTTTCATCTCCCGTCTACTCTTTTGAGGATCTGACTCCTATATTCTTGAACTGCTCCTTCTCTCTCGTACATTAGAGAGAATTCCTTTCCAAGTCTCATCCTACATTCTTGCCTACGGCTATTTCTTTCCTTTTGTTCCCTACCCTATAAAATTGGGTATTCTCTTTCCATATACCTCCTTCCTACCGTTTCCCAGATTCTTAACATTCTCCCCCTACCAGATGTCTTCTTCCCCCTTAGCATGGCTGTCACTCAGACCACAATTCTCCCACACCTTCCTCACATCCTTCAAATTTTGCCCGCCAGTCTTTACTGCAGAACACCGATTAAGATCCTACCTGTAGACTGCAGGGACTAGGCTCTCACCTACACCTTCTACCTACCGCAGAGAGAGAGAAGGGAGGGAGGGAGAAATGATGGCAGGCATGGGGTGGACTGGGAAACAAAGGAACACGGAAGGGAAAGTGTGATTTCTCCTCATGGATGTGGCAAGTAGTTAGTCTTAGCCTACTTCGTAGACTTGCACCCTCAGAAGACAGCGTTTTGTACGTAGGAGCAAGGCTGAAATACACAAGTCAAGGGGTCACCCACTACAGAATAGAAACTTTTACAGTTACACCCCGGTGACATGATGTGTGACAGGACCCTGTGCAGCTGACTTACAGCAGTCATGAGAAGGGGTTTCCCTCCAAGCTGGCAGAGAGGAGCAGGATGTCCCCTCCAAATCTGACAAGGGACATCAACCTTTTGTCAGGAGCAGAAGAGGTGAAAGGAGTCTATTTCTGTGGTGTCTCACTTTTCTCTTGCCAGCTACACTTTTTGTCTCTCCCACCTTGATGACAGCAGGGTCTTCAGTCTCCTCTCACAGAAATGGTGTGGCCCACGTCTCATCGACACTGTGCCCTACAGCAATAGATTCAGGTGGCTGATACAGCATCAGCCGTATCATTGGAGATAGCTTCTAAAGATTTGTTATCAACCGTGAGTTCTGAACACCACCTGTTTTAAAAAAAGTCTCAAATTTCAATATTCAAAGCTCCGCAGGTCATTATCTATGCATTTGTAGCATATATTCCAACTAAGCCTTCACCTTCATGGATTTTGGAAAATACCAATTTCCTGACCAACTGTGATATTAAAACATCAAAAAAACACCCAGTCCTACTGCCGATCTTTTCTTACCTGCATTCCTCTCATTTTGTGGAACCGAGCTACCGCATCACTGATGGTGTAGACACGAACATGGCCCATGTGAAGCTTTCCAGAAGGATATGGGAACATAGAAAGTACATAGAATTTCGGTCTTGATTTCTAGAAAGAAAAATTTAGAAAGTTATAACTATATGAGTTAGCACTTCACTTGAATAAATACATGCACACATTATAAACTCCACAGTGCCATGAAAAGACAGAAGGTTCTGCTGGAACTGATCCAAGTGAGCACCGACAAAATTCCTAGGATCAAATTCTTTGGGGCTGTAAATGGAGATATTTTACCAGACTTTGCTGCCATGTCATCAATTTATATTAGTATTAATATGACACTTGAAAATTGTTCTTAATCAACTTTTACTCAACAAAAGATATATTAACATAACTGCAGCTTAACAAATCACGATTCCCTACTATAGCATCTGTCACTGATTATCTATGCGCTCCTAACCTGTCCCACCAAAAAATGAAAACATAACAGACTAAATAAGTGTTTTACTTTGTATTTACAACAAACATGGAGCTCACTCAGGGCCAGTTGCTTTTTGTCAGCTGAACTGCAGTAACTCACTGAGTGACTAACGCAATCATTTGCAATTGCCTGAACATCCACTGAAGTGAAACTGTTCAGTTCCACTACATATGCTCAGATCCAAAGACATCTCACAAGCAGTATCTTGCATAGCGAAAAGAAAGTAAAAATTTCTTTTAGTTAGGTCTGAGTAAATTGACAAAAGCTACAAAGAAATCAAACATTATCTCCCTCTCATAAATTATTCCTAATACATCTTGATTACCATTGAATTCATCATTGATTCGTGCTTGATAAGTTCCTAAATTGTTTTTCTTATATTAATAATGAAAAAAAAAATACAGGCAACTTTTACTATTCTGAACCAAACTCTATTTATATTTATCAAATATTACTTCTTTATCGCTTTTGTCCAATAACAAAAAAATTAGAAACAATCTGAATACTTCATTGCAGCACTATACACCATTTGCCTCTTAATATGAGATGTTACTAAATTTAGTTCAACTGTAAGGATAAAACAAAAGTATCATTAAAAATACAATGTATGATATATATACATGATACCTATGTATACATGCATTGTCAGATATTAAAGACACAAGCCTAAATTAATGCTTTCCTTACTACATGTATGCACACACAACATTTTCACCCTAGTTTTCCTCCTCAGAAAAAGTAAGCCCTTTTTCTCTCTTCAACACTTTGATAGAATCATTTTTTTGTTGGAGAGGGGACACATTTTAGGAAAGAACAAACAAACATGAAGCAGCACAAAAACGTTTTTGTACCTACGTGACTGAGCATAATTGTGAAGGCAAAAAGAGTCAGAGACCGAGATTACAATTGTTTTCAAGATCTTTTATTGCATGGGAAAACTTTTTTTCTGCAAGTCACTCATTATTTCTAAGACACTGTAAACCAGAAAATATTCTTAAAAAATCATCCTCCCTTAACACAGATTTTAATGAGTCACAGTGTATAGTGTAATAGATTTGTCATAACCATTGGGAACAAGATCTTTAGAAAATTAAATCTTGGCAAAAGTTACGAACGTAGAAGATGTTTCTTTTAATACTTTAAGTAATTAATGCCTAAATGTGGTATAATATACAACAAAAGAATTGATTACTTAAACACTTCCTAAATTTACAAGCTCATACTTTGTTGATTGTGTTTTTCCTCAAGATTTTTTATTGTTATTTTTCCACCTATTTCATCTACCCTTTTTAATCACCTACTACCATATAGAAGTATTTTCTCCAAAATGTAATATACATCTCATCATTATAAGCCAACTGTACTAAATAATTTTCAATTAATTTCATTCTGAGAAAACAAAAATATCAAACATGTAATTTCCAAATTTCTCATAATGCTTACATCAGTTTCTGAAATTTTGCAGAACTGATCCTTTATTCTTGGGAGCCACCAATTTTCGACTCTTTTTCTTGTCTCCAACCCATAGCTTTTTTCCCATTTCCCCGTCTCACTGTAAATAGTTCTGACACAAGCAGGAACCAGTCGTCTTTGCCATTTAATTAATCCTAGGGAGCCATTTAGTTGTCTCTTCAAACATGAGGAACAAGTGCCAACTCTCTGACAAACCAACATCATTCTTAAGGTTATGATATCTGAAAAAGACAAGAATATGTATTTCAGTCTACAATATATAACAAGAATTCAGTGGTTATTATGATCATACAGAAATTTGGTAGCTATGAAACATATTTTAGCTTGATTTAGATTACTTGGCTGTTTTCCATGGCACTTGCATTTTATTCCCATGTGTTTGAATTATAAAAGCATTTATTTTTTAGCCAAGAGACCTAACTGTGGCCCTTGCACAGAACAAAACTGTTCTGTTAAGATCCCTTCTCTAATAAGACATAACTGTTGTATTCAATCTCCCATAAAAGCAGGATTAGTCAATTGAAGGTTCAAGAAACTTGGCTGACCAAACAGAAGAAGATGGCTAATGGGGTGTTAGCAACAATTTAGAACGAAAATAGGAAAAAGAGGAAGTTGGATGAAATTACCCTGTAAAATTACTAAATTTGTCATCACTGAAGAGAGATGGGGGAAGATGACTATAATTAGTAGATTTCAACTAGATATTCTAAATTGAGTATTTTGCTAAGGGCTTCCTCCTCAGTATAGTTTTCTGCAAGAACTACACGAGAAACTTACACTGTTCAGACAAGATATAATTTAACAAATCAAGCAAAAAAAAGCAATCCAGTTCTCTTTCAACGAAAAATCCAGTTAAAAGAACTCCTCATATGCTTTAGAGTGAGTCTTCTAAAATAAAACTACTCAGATGTGAGAAAGATCAAATAGTCCACAAGTTCAGGATAGGTCTCAATGGGATATTTAATGATTTTACTTCCTACAGCAGGAAATACAGCATTAAAAAAAACCCTACGCTGAGAAGATTTCTTCCCCTTCTTCACCCCTAATTCCTTTTTTAAAAATCTTATTTGTTTATTTACATCAATATTTCCTATTGTCGTGGTTTAACTCCAGCCAGCAATTAAGCACCACACAGCCACTCACTCACTCCCCCCGGATTGAGAGGGGAGAGAGAATCAGAAAGGTAGAAGTGAGAAAACTCGTGGGCTGAGATAAAGACAGTTTAATAGGTAAAGCAAAGTCAGCACACGCAGGCAAAGCAAAACAAGGAATTCATTCACTATTTCCCATCGGCAGGCAGGTGCTCAGCCATCTCCAGGAAAGCAGGGCTCCCTCACGCTTAATGGTTACTTGGGAAGACAAACGCCATCGCTCCAAATGTCCCTCATTCCTTCTTCCCCCAGCTTTATATGCTGAGCATGACATCATATGGTGCGGAATATTCCCTTTGGTCAGCTGGGGTCAGCTGTCCCAGCTGTGTCCCCTCCCAACTTCTTGTGCACCCCCAGCCTGCTCACTGGTGGGGTGGGGTGAGAAGCAGAAAAGGCCTTAACTCTGTGTAAGCACTGCTCAGCCATAGCAAAAACATCCCTGTGTTATCAACACTGTTTTCAGCACAAATCCAAAACACAGCCCCATACAGGGTACTATGGAAAAAATTCACTCTATCCCAGCCAAAACCAGCACATTCTCCACCCCTTATTCCATACCGTTTACGTCATGCTCAGGTCCCACACTATCCAATACATCCTCATTAACCACCACTCCCCTTCCCATCCTTTGATATAATACACAGGTATCATTCTCTTACTCTATGGACCACTCCTGTGAAACATCTGTAAAACGCCCACAAAATGTCTACTGAGTTCATGTAGTCCATGACTTTGGGCTCCATCTGTGATGGTGGTCACTCAGGACGGGAGAGGTGGTGTGTTGTGTGGAGCGGTTGGGTTTTTGTTTCAAATTCCGGCCTATACACTTGACTGTTGTACCAAGCTAGCTATTCAGTCAGTTCATATTTTTTCTTGCAGTTACATCAGTAAAATCTCTGTGTAGAGAAACTCTGGATAAGAAACAGTTTTATTTATTTATTTCCCATATGTTAGGAACATTATCAGTAGAAACAATTCCTATACCACCTAAATTACTTCCCCAGTATAGCTAGTGGGAGCTATACTTCGTTAACATTCACCATGTATTGCATACACAAGCCCTCGTTGCCTGTATCATTACATATCTAAGGAATCGCACCTTTTCTCTGTTACTTATCAAACAAGCTCTTTCAAACATTTTTCATTTACATAAGTCATGCCAGCACCTTGAATTTTTTGTTGCTAATCTCTAAAATCTCTCATATGTGTAATAATAACAAATCCAGGACTGACCTCAGGATTCCCAGTGCAGGTGCACACGATTTATTCAGGAGACACCTAATTTCTCCCCCTCCATAACCTTACGCTTCTTCACTCAGCTCAAAATTAGCAAGAACATTTCAGTACTTCACTGGTTTGCTTATTTTTATGAATTATTTCCTTATTACTTATTTCTATTATTTCAATTTATTTTACAACAGAAAGGAGCACTTCCCTTTCTTACAGTAGGCCACTTTCAGCATTGCTGATTTACAATATATATATATTTTACAACATGAATGTTACATACATGCGATCCCTTCGTTGAAGATGGAAAGGAAAGACACAAGCTAGACCCGATGCCTGTGCACAGCTCCAGAGAGGCCCGCCTGCCAATGCCACGCCTGCCAGAGCACATCTGGGTGACCTCAGGCCCTGCAGGTCACGCAAGCAGGAGGCAGAGCAGAGGATGGGAGTGGGAAAGGGGCTGCGGCCTGGGTCACACAGCGTTAGAGCAAAGCTCGTTTAAACACACGGACTTCCAGGATGAGAAAGAGATCTGGGGTCTCTTTCCTGCTCCCAGACCCCCTCATGCACAAGATGTGATGGTCAGCAAGTCACACCTTGGGTCAAGCAAGGACACTTAGCACATGCAAGAGATGTGGCCCTAAGCGGTTTTGCCTCTCCAGGCTTGTGTGCCTGGGACTGGGACAAGAAGGGTGCCCCTCCTTGCCCCAGTCATGGGCATCCCAGCCCAGTGCTGTACAGGTCTTCAAAGGAGGACCTTACAAGTCCAAACTATCCACCTCTGCAAAGTGTGCCAAGAAGGGAGGAAGGGGCTGGACTGACAGAGGAATAAAGGTTGAAACCCTGTTTTGAAAAGATGCAATAAGTACACAGGAGAGGAGGCCTTTACTAAATTAAGGTAGCGCAAATTGCCTGGTAAGGGCCAGCACACTTCACTCACCCTGCAAGTGAGGCAGGCAGTCAAATTCCTTCCTTTTCCCTGCGGCTCCTATTTGAATTAAAAAAACAAAAATCTCCCTACAATTTTTCTCCCTACACTTTATTAGCAAAAGCCCTGGGGGGGTGGCCCGCTGCCGGAGCAGGGACGGGAGCAGGCAGCTCCCTCAGCGGGAAAGAGCGAGCGGGAGACGAGTCAGGGCGAGGCGGGAAAGGTGGGGAGAGGCGCTGCGGGGCACAGGGGCGCTGCGGGGCACAGGGGCGCTGCGGGGCACAGGGGCGCTGCGGGGCACAGGGGCGCTGGGACAGCGGGCAGCGGAGGGGCTGCCCCGCCGGCAGCGGCAGGACGCGGGCAGCGAGGCTAACAGAGCGGGTGAGGGGAGGCGCGGAGGGGCGCACGGCTGCAGGCGCCGGAGGCAAAGGCCGCCCGGGGGTGAGCGTGAGGAGGAGCAGAGGCGGGCGGCAGTTAGAGCCGTTGGGCTGACAGGAGGCGAGCTCCGCGCTCGCGCCCGCCGCCGGGGGACCGTTACCTGCGCGCGGGAGCCCGCCGCTGCGCCTCACGCGCCCTCAGCTTCCTCGCCTCTCCCTGGGCGCTGCCATCTTGGTCTCGTTTTTGGCGGCGGGCACCGCCCAGCGCAGGCGCCGCCGGGCACCGCCCCCGGCAGGGGCGGGGGCTGTGGCGAGGGGCGGTGCGGCGGGGGTCGCCTCTCGCCGCGGGCGAGTAAGGCGAGGTGAGGCCAAGTGAGGGGCTGCGGAGTTGGGCGTCTGGCTTGCCGGGACCAAACGGTCTGCAAGCCGAAAAACCTGCAGGGTATCTCGCGTGTTTCTAAGCCCTGAGCCTCACCTCAGGCAGAACGGCAGCGCTTCCGAAGGCCAGCCGGCTGCCGTGCCTGCTTCAGCGGCATCCCCTCGCAGCCTGCATGGGAAACTTGCCCTGCAAAATCTAGGGCGAAAGTTGAATTTCAGCAGTGGTCGGCAGTTGCTAACCTACTAGAGCTCTGTAGCAACCGTTTCAATTAATGGCTTTAGGTACAGTTAGGCGGTTTAGAAGCCCAAACAGGACCCCACCTCAGACAGACTACATACACTGCATTTACAAGTTACAAGGGCTTACCAAGATGGCAGGCTTTGTCTTGGGAAGGGCGGCCTCGTAGCTCTCAAGTCCTCAGTCCCTCAGTCCTGCAAACGTTTCGGTAGGTGTTTGGTGAGGAGGACAGGGGATGAAAGCAGGCTGGTCACCTGAGTAACATGTCAGAGCATGCCTAAGGGTCTGAAGGATCTTCTGCTGGGCACCGTGAGGCTGAATTTGGCACTGTACCTTTGTATTTCAGATATTTAACATGCAAAGCTAGGGAATCGACAATAAATAAAAGGATTACATTAACTGGGATTGAATCTATGTATAAGTTGCACAGCATTTGATTAATTTTGCTCACCTCTACAGCACATACAGATACTCTGTGAAGTGACTATACAGTTTTGGGCTAGGTCTCAGTAGCATCTTGTCTTCAATAATTTTATTTCCCTTCTGTAATTTTTTTTTTTGAGGCAGATTCTGAAATAAAGCCAATGGTTGTTTTGTGATGTCATTTTGACTAATGAGAAAAAAAAGCAGAAGTCAATAAAGACAATCTAGAGCAGCATAATTAATTCTACCTCTGGCTGGAAAACAACATCCTACCCAGTTGTCAACACTGTACAGTTCAGAGTTGTTTTTAATTACTGCAAGTAGCTTGTAGTGGCCTCCAAGGAACAACATTTTTTTTTCCTGTGGATTGTGCCCTTTTGCTGCTAGCAACTGTTGATTCTTTTCATTTTCAAACCTTTTCCTTCACCATTGTGTTTCCAGTGGCGTTTAAACCAACACATTCTGTTTATGAAATTCAGTGCTTAGAGTAAGGTGAACCTTTTTGTACTCTAGAGATAGGGGCTTCTCATATGACTAAAAATAAGTATTTACTTAGTGTAAGTTTTCTGCTTGGTTGTGTGCACCTGTCAAGTATGCTTAAATTATAACCTTTTCACCACAAAAACGAACCGAGAGCAGCTCTGATGCTTACCCTGCTTATAAACTACTACAGTTTCACCAGGACTGTGCATAATTTTGCTTTGCTTTCCTGTTGATCTCCCTTTCAGCAAGCGATGGAGAGTTTGATCTAACAGACCTTCCCTTCCCAAACCTCTCTCCGAATTTGCTGCTGTGTGAGTTCCTGGGCTGGGGGAGGATGGGGCATTTTGCAGTGTGGGGGAACAGGCAGTGCGGTCCTCGGCTGAGACCCTGCCCCAGAATAAATGGTTGCTCGTGAGCAGCTGGGACGTTTTGTTTTCACGTCAAAGGATGATTTCCCTCACACCAGCCCTGATCCCTGAGCTCTCCTGATTCATGTGGGACCGTTCGAGGGTTTGTGTCCCTGCTCGCTCCCTGCCCTCCGCAGGGGTTACTGCCTAGCAAAGAGACAGATGAGTGAGCAATGTATCCGACCCCTGCCTGGCCTATTAAGACGAACCCTTGTTGAATTTAATTTTAATTCATATGGTGAGCTGTGAGCTATGGTAGCTCACAGCTCTGATTCGTGAGCCCTGTTGGATTCAGCTCAGGCACCTGAGAGGTTCCCACTTCCAAAGAGAAGGGACCTCACATGGAAAAGCTGGCTGTCCTGGTTTGCAAATGAAAACCTCTTTACTTTGTCTGTGTTGTGCCTTTCACCTTGACTGGGGACAACATGGTAGAGCTCAGAGTGAGTGGAGGTAGCAAAATAGCAAAAGAATTATTTCATGATGTCTTGAAAACATTTTGAAAGTCCAATCTCTGTCTCAAATTTAGAATTATGATTTTTTAAATACATTTAAGTCTCTGGGCTGTTGAAGTATCTAACGCTAAACATATTGACCTATATTTCTCAAGGCCTGCCATCAAGATTATAGCTGATGGAGTAGTCAGACCTTTGTCTTATCTTTTTAATCCGTTCATTTCACTAAAATATTGCTTTCTCATCCTGACAATCTACTTATGTATTTCATTTGCTTGAAGCTGAGGATAATCTGTTTAGATTAATACTAAATTAAGCACAGTCTTAAATGCCTCCAAAGAAGTTAGATGGATGCTATACACAAATGCAGACCTGCCGTACCAAAGGAGCACTTGGGTTTGGGCCCATGTGGAGCCTCCAGCGCTTCTCTGTTTGCCATATTATGCAACAACCCAAACTGGGCTTGGTTAAAGTCAGCCGTAGCTTGTGATACTGCTGAAATGGGGACTGCCAGAGGGGTTTATAAATGGGTGGAGGCACAGTATTGTGCCGAGTGTTGGCTATAGGTGCCACTTTGCACCCACTATTTCCAAAAAATAAACTGGAGAAAAATTAAAAAGTAAAGAATATCGTTTACTATTATTCCTTATTTTCTTCTGGGAGGATTTACTGGTATGATTTTGATTAGCTGCTAACAAAAATAAGCCAAGCACATTTGACACAGGTTTGAATTGTGTGTTACTTCAGGACATGTAGAAGATGAATTCTATCAAGATACTAGTGGGAACTTACTCTGAGAATATATTGAACTCTTAATTTGTGTCACTTTCCAGTTGATTTTATTGAAGCTTATTGTGCTGTCTGGATTCTGATAGTGAGGAGGGCAGCCAATATCAGATGAAGCTAAACAAGGTGCAAGATTATCTGTAAACAGAAGTTAAAACTAGGTGAGAAAAACTGAGGCAAACCAGAAGCATACTCAGAAGGAAAGAAGGGCAAAGGTATTTTGAGTAGTATGATAATCTGTGAAGATCAAAAACCATGCAGACGTACACTGTTATTTAGCATTTGGGCTTGTTTATTGGGTTACTCATGGTAAGAGTAGTCGTGAGTGGCCCGTCTGTTAAGCACTAATTGTTTGGCATCACTGTTTTAAAAACACCGAGATCCCATCTCAGCAGTAAGCCCCAGAAATGGCAATGAATGATTGTCTCATGGTGTGAAGAGGACAGCCAAAAGCGCACCAAAGCTCCAAAATCCGATACTGACTTTTTTCTGTGGTCTCATCCAAGTCTGCTAAGCTCTCTGAGATGTCTTCCTCATCCAGCGATGGGAGATCAGATTTTCCTGTCTGCTGTGCCCTGTCTGCGTGTTTGGATGAGTGGAAGGTTGGCCAAGTTGTGAAAGGAAGGTAATTCACCTGTTTCATGTATGACAAACAGAAAAAGAGTTGGAGAAAATGACCAGGAGAAATTACGCCCTTTTTAAATGAGAAGGAGCTTGAGACACTGCTGAAAATTACAGAGAGCTTAGAGGCTACTGTGCCTCTGCTTTGCTCTTTAATTTTTATGTTGAAGAGCGTCCAGATGTGGCCAGGGGCTTCAGGCAAAATATCAGACTGTGAACCCTACAAATGGTGGGTTGTATTGTAACAGGACGAATACAGGAGATCCTCAGACTTTTCCAAACAGGGGACCTGCCCCACTCTCCCATGATCCCCACCTTCTCCATGTGGGTTTTGCTTGTTAACCTAGGCTGTTTGCTCAGTCTCCTTCAATTATGGGAAATTAATATATATGACATGAAATTAATATATAATGACATTTGTATTTGCCTTAATAATAACCTTGAAAGTAAGTAAACTATTTTCCATAAGGCTGATATTCCCCTGTTTTCTTTTTTAGACTTTACACTACCTTGTTTGTTAGCATTTTTGTTAATCAACACAAAGCCTGGAGATGATTAAGTAGTTAGGTAATTCATTAGTTCCTGTATGGGAAATGTGCAGAAGTGCCCAAGTTGTCTGTCACTTAAATAGACATGCTTCCCAGATTTCCATACAAATATAATTTTGCCTCTGCTGATAGTTACCAGAATTGATGCTTCTGTTTCCTGGCATTGCTCTTTTGCTCCTACATCAACAACATGACTAGTATTTTTCCAGCCTCCTACAAAAAGAGGATTAAAAACCAGCGTTTGGAATACAAAATAATTTTTATTGCCTGCATACTTCAAATCCCAGCCCCATTTAATGTAATTAAAGAGTTTGCTTGTTTTTTTCCATTAAAGTCCTTGAGAGTGGCTTTTGCTTCTGAATTTCATTTTGCCTTTGTTTACATATACACGTATTTAGTGTTTTTGCTTTAAAACACAAGGTCAGATAAAAAATGCAAGTGACTGGATTGCAGGGATGTGAAGAATAGCACTTGAGTATATAAAAAAGCAAGAAATTAATAGACTAAATTAAGAAAAAAAACACCTCTCAAAGCCACGTCCACCATCTGAGCCTCGATCTCAAAGGGAAGAATTCTGAGTCACCCCACGAAGATCAATAGAAGCTTCATTTTTGCAATAGATTTTATTTAAAAAGCACTCAAATATTGTGGTAGTGGAAGAATAAACTCTTGAAACAGATAGAAAAGGTAGAGTTATACTTTTGGGATAGAAAAGAATGGATTTGGGCAAGACCAGTCACATTACTAGGGGTGGAGCCTAACCTGCTCATAACAGGTATTATGTGATATGGTAGACGCCTGCTCCAGCCAGGGACTGGCCTTCATGACAGAGGAGGTTCTTGTCATCCAAACCAACACAGGTTCGTCATTCTTTGGGTTTGCAAAATGAAGAACTTACCCAATGCATCAGTGGAAGAAGAGATCAGCTAAATGAGAAGTCAACACGCTGCTCCCCTCATCCAGGGGCCTGTGCTCGGTGACCAGGATGGCCCCGTCTGGTTGGAAAATCCATGAACCTGTGCCCATCCCACTCATTAAACCACTGAATGATAGGGAGGGATTTTGAAAATATGCAAGAACCAGACTTAGTGTAATTGTATTTACCAGCGTTGCTTTAGCAGGCTGGTGTTGGCCCCTAAGCCTGGAGCTGGGACATGGGGCTGAGTCCATTTGGAGTCCTAGGTGAGCCTTATTCTGAGGGGATTTTGTGCAGCACCTGTATTGTGTTGGGTGTTTGCAGAGGGGTGCATTTAACCCCAAATGCACATCCTCGATGTTCCACACAAAGGTATCAGACCAGCAGCTTCTTATTGATTCAGAGTAAGGTTTGTGAGTAGGTATGTGCGTGGAGGTGGGGAGAAGTTATCAAAATCAATGCACTTTTGCTTTTTTGCCTTTCATCCACAGTCCAGTTTTCAAGCAAAGTGATCTGTGCTGTATTTTCATCTTTGCCATCTTCTAATTCACTAGCACAATTTGGCTGTTGTTTGGAGCTAGTTATACACAGTGGTGAGCAAAATTACCCCTTTGCAGCATTCAAAGCTCTACGTTTCTTGCTTTTAATCTGGAAAAAAGCTGTTTGTAAGACTCTTCAAAGTTTTGAATTTACAGTCATGGGGCTAAGAGCCCAATCCTCACAAGCTGGTGGACTCGGGTTATGGTGATACCATACTGTCATTAAGTTATCCACAACTTGGATGCATCTGGAAACATTATGTGTCCTTATTATAGATAGGAATACAAATTTTGGAAACCTGGGTTTTCATTCTCTCTTTTTTGAAGCCTGTCATTTGAGATGGCAAGTCAGTTGTGCACGGAGAGGCAGGTGATTCCAGCTGCTTGAAGCCATTAGGGAAGGCTGCCACGCTGATACGGTCCATACCCTCTGTATGTACGTGGGGGACAATATCATCTGTCTGGACAGCCACCTTATAGAGAGGCAGTGCCCCTCTTCCCCCACCTTCTTTCACAGTAAATTTGTGTATTACAAAAGCACGTGCTGCCATGTCAGACAAGAAAGAATAACAAAACAGACACTCATTAATTAAATCCTTGTTGTTTGATGATGTTTCTTTCAATAAGAACCAGGCCCTCATATTTAAAATAGGTGGTGAATGGGCATTTTCCGTTCACCGTGACTATTAAAACAGTTTTTTACATTGACGGCCAAACTTGATCATTGCAATTATCCAGCAAGTAGATTGCACTTAAACTTTGTAATGATATCTGACAGGAGGAAACAGTTTGAGTGCTGGGTAAAATCATCTTGCAGAATGGGTCTGTCTCGTTGGCTGTCAGCTGGCTCCAGAAGAAAAGCTGGAGTAGAATAGGAGGAAAATATCTACAAGTCTCAAAATTAATGACCGTTAATTGATCTTTATTGTATGGAAAAGTTAAAATGCTAGTATTTACTAAAAAGCTCAGTGCAGCTTGGAAGCTGTTGTATACACGTATTTACATGTATGTGTTGTCTATATATATAGAAACACATAACATGCATATGCACATACACATACATATACGCATGTTTTATATGTATATACATATAAATATGCCCCAGATGGAAGTAAATGTGATTTACCTCATTTTTTTTTCTGTATTTCTACACATAGTGTAATTACCAAAGGAGAAAGAATGATTAAATTATTCTTTCCAGTTAAACAGAAAACAAGATGAAAGGAGCCTGGGTTTACCAAGGGAACATGGTGCCGGAATAATCTGATAGCTTTCCTTAAATGAGATAATGGCTTTTCCAAAATACAAAAATGTAGTAAATCTCATTTGGACCTTAGCAAAGCACTTGATACACTCCTAAATGGGAAAATATTAATGAAGCAAAAGAAGATGGAGGTTAACAGAGGACACAAAAGGTGGGGAAGAACTGGCTGACGGAAAAGGGCAGAGGAAAAGGAAGAGAAGAGTCAAGAAGCAAGTTACGGCAAGAGTTCCTCAAAGATCAATTTTAGGACCAGTGCTGGTAATATTTTTATTAACTACATTAGCATATGAAGTCGGTGTGCTCTTGAAATCTGAGGATGAAGGGAAGAAGACTATTAAAACCTTTCTGACTCTGACAGGTAGATAAATGGGAAGAAATCTTTGATTAGAATGGAATGTCAGGGCATGCACTTCAGGGTTAACGAGTAATTTCTTCTCTAAGGGAGATGAGAGATGACTCGAGCAGAGAGAACTCTGGGTGTCGTAGATGATCACAGGGTGACAATGAATCAACCACGGGATGAAGCCATGAAGAAGGTGTACATGCTCATAGCATACATCAGACAAGGTATTTCCAGCAGAAAGAGTAAGTTTCATTGTGGAAGGCATGGATGAATGCACATCTGCAACACAACTGCTGTCACATTTCTATAAGAAAGATGAATTAATCTGCAACCAGTGCAGAGAGGTACCACGAAGCATGTCATATGAGAGATGACATAAAGTGCTGCTTAGTCTAAAAAATAAAGGCTATGGTAGGATACTGATTTCTTTCTAAGAATATATTGGTTGGCCTAGTACCAGGAACAGACAAGAGCTATTTAAGGAAAAGAATAAAAAAACCCCAAGTAACCATATTACATTTAGACTGGAAAGCAAGAGCAGGTTCTCACTATTGAATCAGAGAGGGCCCCTAACAACCTTCTGAAGGGAGTGGAAACAGCCTCCTCCCTCCAATAACTCTAGCAACTTTTAGGACAAAATTCAACCCATAAACAGAAGAGATGATGTGGCATGATCTCCACGGAGAGCCAGGGCCTGGTCTAGGTTTGGTAATGCTGCTGGCCTCTTGAAATACTGCCACTGGTCATTCAAGTCCTTATTTCCCTGGAAAAATTCTAAATTACCTTGTGAAGTAACATTAAAATGGGAGCCTTCCTCGCTAGCAGTTAGCTTGGAATCACAAAGTAAGGCGGATACAGGCGTGCTATCCATCCTACAGTACAGCGGGAAACCTGAAGGTCTCATAGATGTAATGCAAAGTTGGCACTTCTGTAAGTCACTTTCTGTTCCCCCTTCGAAACTCATTATCCTTTAATAAAAATGAAAATTTAAGTCTCAACAGAGGGAAGGTTCTTTTGCACATTTTTCAGCAGAACTGCCTGCGCGGCTTGGGCGTACCAGATGTACCGGATGAGCTCACTCAGCATTCCTTACTCCCATTGAAGTGACTTGCGAGAGACAGGCAGGAGAGGATGTTCCATGCCTTCCTGGCCCAAAAAGCAGATTCAAGCAAAGAAGATGCAATTTCAGCACAGGATATACCTTGATTCATAGTTTGTTGACGTAAGAAAAGCACTTGTTCACTCAAGAATGACCTAAGCCCAGGAACGATGGTCATGGATGGTGACTCAATGCTGTTCCCTGTCAGCATTTTTTTACAATCGAGCCGTGGCAGCTCATTGCTGTTGGGGTGATAAAGCAGGTACGGCAGCAAAGGACAAACAGACTGTTTTCTTGTGCCAGGACGTTGTGCCCGCTTTATACCTAAGGTAGCCAGATTGTGTGGGTCACTTTGTCCCCAGGTCGGTGAGGAGCTGCATGTGGGAACCCCACCTAGGGCCCTGTGCAGCCCACCCTGGACATGGGGCTGGGGACAGTGTTCACCAGGGCCTATTTCAGCTGAGGAAGGCTTAGCAATAAGGAGGAAGGTTCATCCATTGGCAACGCAGGGTACCTAAGTCAGGCCCCTGCTTTCTCTGTTGGCTACAGAAGGAGCCAAAGAAGGGAGCTGGCCTCCCTTAGGATAGTTGTTGTCAACACCTTGCTCAGCTGTGCCCTCTGGGCATGGTAAACTGTTGTAAAGATGTGAAGGCCACAGTACATCTCTGCATTTTAAAATTAATATTTTATGTATGTTCCTTTACCAATCTGCTGCTTCTCATGATGCCGGGACAGGGAGGAAAATCTGCAGAAAAGCCAACAGTGCATAAGAACAGCATGATAAATTGAGTGTGAGAAATTTAATGAAAAATTGAGTGTGATGTTTTGTCCAAGTCTGTGTTCCGCACTCTGCTGATACAGTAAGGACTCCATCATCAACAAACACAAGAGATGATAAACGGGAAAGTCCTAGGAGGAGTGAAGTTGCTAATAACCTGCTGTCAGAAGTCAAGACTCCCAGCCCCATAGAGAAGCAGAGGGAGGAAACAAGTTGGGCTGGGAGCCCCAAGTCTCAGAAGGGGTTGAGACCAGATCTGGGAATGGTGAAGGCTATTTAGCTGGGGGAGCCCAAGCAGGACCAGCACAAGCACAACTAGCTTCTGGACCCAGCAAGCCACTCTGTCAGGGGGATTGTGCACAGGGGAGAGAGGACGCCTGCTCACAGTCCAGCAGAGAGACTTGTGCTGCTTTAGGATATTGCGTGTATTACTGCTGGGAAAGTTATGATGCTATTACGATCCCCTGCTGTCTCATGCAATTGCAGATACCTTATATTCTTCATTAGCACTATTTGCAGCTCTGAGTCCTGTTAAAGGAATTTTTAATTTAATTTTCTTTGGAAAGGAAGCAAAACAGGATTGGTAAAGCATTGTGGATGCTGTTTGAAGTCTGGCAGTCTTTCCTAATGATCATCTACTATGATTTAACTTTTGTCCTTTTTTTTTTTGCTATTTTTATTAATTTATTAATGTGACTATCAAACATATATATTTAATGCCTCGTAGACTATGGATATATTAAGTCTGTTACGTAGAATGATCTTGGTTGTTAGCTATCATGCATACGCTATTCACATCCATTGGTACTAGATAGAAATCCTCTTGCTTCCCAATGATTAGATAACTAATAGAACGATTGAATGCTCTGGACTGCAATTCCTAAATACCAATTAACACCTCATTTTTAGGATTTGATGTTATAAACCTGCCACTCATTTTCTCTCTGTAGCTGAAATTATAGGAAAAGATGTCACAAAAACTGTATAAGAAAGTGGAGTGTACTGCTTCTTAATAGAATATGTTTGAGATTTATATGATATATCTAAAAAAAGAAAATATATTTTAAATGTTAAGTAGCTATATTTCAACAATGTAAGACTTTTTACATGAGTGCAACTTTTCTTTTAACAGTTGAGAGTGTGTCTTTGGAGAGTACGGCTCATTTTAGATTCTGGTGCCATAAATAAACTCAACAATGCCAAGTTATATTCTGGAATTCAAGGCAAGTTTTGCTTCTAGCTATGCAGACCCACAGGGATGCTGAGGTGACCTGTCTGTGTGTCCTGGCGTTGTGTCCTACGTGAGAAGTACAGGGTTGCTTCAGTAGCCAAATTCCACTTTTTTTTTTAGTTCAGCTTGAACTTGTGAAAAATAATTTGCATGAAGTGAACAAAATACCAAACCACCATTTTATATATATACCATATATACTCTGTATATACAGCCTATACAGTCAGATTCCTACTTTTGATTCTTAGTTCTAAAGGATTTTTTGGACGTATTTTTTACTGTTAACATTCCCAAGTCTAAGCAGAGCATGTAATATTTGCAGGTTTTATGTATGTTTTGCAAACCCAATACTTATACTGTTAACCTTATGCTAATTTAAATATTGTTTTCTACTCTTTAACATTCAAAAGCCCACTAGAGGAGTTAAGATTAGAAGACAGCTTGACACCTAGAATCCCCAGCCCACATTAGCACTGCTTTCATGTGAATGCAACACTAAGATTTCTTAAGGCCTGTCCAGGATTTTTTGTGCCTGTTGTTTATTAAGGGCTTTGCTGTATGTGGAATAAAAATGGTCCATCTTTATACAGTCCATTTGTATAAAGAAGGACAGAAAAATTAAGGTGGACTTTTCACTTGCTTTCAGGCTTCCATTGAAGTACTCCTCACTTCTCTTCATCCTAAACCAAGGGCTTCTTGCACACTTGCCTGCTTGCAGCTGAGGTGTTGGCTCAAGACAGGAACCCTTGGAGGCATTAAGGCAGGAATGGATTGCTTTGTATCATTAGAAAGCCAAGACTGTCTACTTTCCTAGGGGATATAAAGCATTCAGTTTGCAGCTGGTAATCCAACACAGGACGCTTCCCGCAGGACACTGTGGACAACCATTCAGCAGTGGTTTCTGGACTGCAAGACACGCCGGGACTCACAGCACGCTGGGGAGCAGTGACACTGCCCGCGCGAGTGCTGGTACCCCTGTACATCCAGTGTGGCAAACGTACATTAGCGTACTGAGAGCGTTCCGTCACCTGGAGCGATGCTGACAAAGGGTGTTGAGTGATGTCTCCAAAACATCTTCCTAATACAGTGGAGTTTCAGGGAGCTCTCTGTGTGCTGGGGGAGCCTGGAGCTGGGAGCCTGGAGCTAGGAGCCAGCACAGACCCTGGCTGCATGGATGTGTTGGGAGATGGTTACCACAGGCTGTTATAAGACTATGACTTACCAAATTGCTGGTGGGAAATCAAATGTCGATGCTTTCCTGATAGAAGTCTACCAAGTGACTGCACTACAGCTTATTCACAAGTTGAAAGCTAGTTAATGACTGCCTCTCTATCCATCTGAGCTTCAACAAAACCGGAGAAGACCAACTAGAAAGAAAAATTTCCAAAAATCTGGAAGGAGTGACGGAGAATTAGATGGGTAAAAAGGTGTATAAGAAGTGCGCACCATGCCTTTAGACACGCCATCAGAGAGAAGAAAAGTAATTCAATTTTTGATAGAAGTTTATAAACTGTAAAGTGGTCTGCCATGTATATGCAAAAGCTAATTCTGGGGCAGTGCTATGGCTCAGTATCTTGTGAATTACCAGCTGCAAACTGAATGCTTTATATCCCCTAGGAAAGTAGACAGTCTTGGCTTTCTAATGATACAAAGCAATCCATTCCTGCCTTAATGCCTCCAAGGGTTCCTGTCTTGAGCCAAACTCCATTTCAGTGCTGTAGACTTGCTGTTTGGGGGCTGCAGGCAAGTGTAGTTTTTGGAGATTAAATTCACATTTTAGGAAAGAAAGAGAAACCTTTGTATGTCAGGCATGTTGTTTTGTGTTTTAAAATTGTAGCTACGCTTTGTAAAATGTTGGTGTGAGAAGCCACCATGTGGTATGTACTTGTTGGTGCTCGTCGTTTTCCCAGGAGAGGTCAGGAGGCCAAAGGTGCGTGGTAAATGGAGCTTATTAGACATTTAGCTGGTTGGCTAATGATGTACTTTCTGAACTGAGTGTAACTGAGAGTGCTTTTTGTTCCAGTCTCCTGGATATCACATGGTTAAAGCTGACCACCAGACTTTGTGAAACATTAGTCATCAAATTTCTGTTGCAAAGGATGTTGGCTTCCTCATCACTACAGATTCCTTTTCTATTTCCCTTCTTTCCCCCCAAAATTTGGGAGCAGCAGCAGATTCTCCTGATCTGGAATCGAGCAATTAAGCAATAGTCCAGGATTTTCTTGATCACAAAGATTAAGAAATAGAGAAAGAGAAGTAAAGGGCTTTTCTTACATAAAGCCCTTTATTCAGATGCTGAGAAGGGGTAGCACAGTACACCATGCCTCAGAAACATGGATGCTTTCCCCAACCCTGGCAGTAGTCTACGGGATGATCTCACATTAGTTATTTCACTTTTGGGTTTCAAATACTTGCTTCCCTCTTATCTCATTTGTAAGAGGTTCCCCATATCCAGTGACTTACAGCTGAAGAGCTGAGACTCCATATAACTTAAGAAGAGAGCGAACTGCTCTAAATTTCAAAGCTTTCCTTGAGTCCACAGGAACACATGAACGCCTTTACCAGCCAGGGATTTGCAAATGCAGTCTAGACTTCGTAAAAGCAGTTATTATTAGTATTAGGTCTCATCTGAAGTAATTTATTGGAAAACACTGTATACACAGCAAGGGAAAAAAGAAAAGATTCTCAAACACAACAGGATTTCTTTTATGTTTTGATCTTTGGTTTTATAATCTATAGGAAGTAGTGTACAAATCAAAATGCCAGCCAGTCTCTTCTGGAAACCTGCATTCTCACAAAGATGAACATGTAATGATAGTTTTGCTTTTGACCAAATTGGCAGCTTTTCTGTCCCATTGTTTCCTACAGTCCCTCACCTTCTCATTGAGCTGCCGCAGCTAAAACCTTTCTCCTCTTAAACCATTTTGACGACTCTGTCCTTCTGATGTTCGTGATTAAAAAATATGATAGGAAGATGCAACCTTACAACAGAAGAGGCTCCCCCGTGAGTTATCCTCTATAGCTATAAAGAAGCAGCGATGGTTTCTTCCCCAGAGTTTATAACTAGGTGAAGCAGACCAAAGGAAGCAGTGGTAATGTTTTTCCCACTAACGAATCTGGAAATACAAGAGAGAGGATTTACAAGGTTTGTGCAGAGGAGATAAGTAGCAGACCTCAAAACTGAACCCAGATCCCCTGACATCCAGCCCCAGCTATAACCGTACAGGCACCTCCGCTGTTTCTTTGTGATTGCTAACACAGGGGTGTAAATCCAAGCAAGCAGCGCTGAGCGCTTTCAGCTCCTGCAGACATAAGTAGGACTCAGAGGTGTTCAGCCCCACGCTGCCCTCAGAAGGAAGGCAGCACCGGTCCTGCTCAAGGCCGGCGCTGGTTCAACTCCACCACCCCCAGGCTCTGCTACCTGCCTGCGTCAGCCGCCTTCTCCTATTTCTCATATGTCTCTAATCCACTAAACACACATGTGGGAGTATCTAAATTAAAAATAGCAACCCAGAAAAAAATGCTGCGCAGTCGGAGAACTGATTTGCAGCTGAATTATTCATCCCCACATATCCCTCTCATCCCAGGATGATAGTACCAGGGCTGCGCAGGTGCAGCCTGGCTCAGGGACTGGTGATGTCAAGGAGAGACAACAACCTTGCGGGCGCCTGTCCCCTTGGTCCCTTGTCAGGAAGCTGAATTCCCCATCGGTCAGCTCATCTGTCCTTTTATACCAACTGCCACATGAAAACACCTTAAAACACCACCCCACTCCCCTCTACGCTGCCTCCCTTCACTCATCACCCAATAACTGGACTTAATGCAGCTTGGCTGTCACAAACACAAACAACTGAATTAGTCTAACCCTTTAAAAGGTTATTGGAACATCCTGTGTTCCTTAGTGCAGAAACACATGAAAAACCTGTTCCCATGCTGTTATTGGCCAGGAGTGAGCCGGGGCGCTTTGGTGGGTTGCCAGCATGCGAAATTGCAATTTGCAAGAGATCAGGAGTGATTTTCCCCATGTATCTGCAGGAGTGGCCCTTGGTTTTAATCAGCGCTCTGGTATCTGTGATTGCAGTGCGCATTACAAAAATTGCTGGCAGTTAATTGTCACTTTTTCACAAGGAATTTTTGTAAATAACATTTCCATTCCCACAGAGAATCATTCAATTACCAGAGCAACCATAAAAACCTCAGAAGTCAGAACATCCTGAGACATGAAGGAAGGACAAAAAAAAAATGGACTTAACTTCCAAGTAGTCTTCACAGTTCCTGGCTGGCATCCTGCTTCCCTTGCCCGGTGCGGCGTATTTGGCATGGCCTCCCTCACCGCTGTGGTTCCAGGCTGGAGCCTCGCAGGACCCTCCTCAGGCATCCTCCCCGAGGATTCGGCTCTGCTGTGAAACTCATGGGTACATGAAATCTGAATGATAGAATAATAAGAAAAAACTAGGCGTTTGGTAGTGCCGCTTTGCTTCTGGCAGACAAAACCTCCCAGTTTAACCGGTAACATAAGCGAGATGTTAAAAGCTTGTATCGCTCAAAACAGCTCAGCCCCAGACTCCCCTGGGCAACGAGGGATGGTTTCCATGTCTGCATGCTTCTCTCCATTGGCTCTCCTGTCTGTGGGGCCCCAGCCCCGTTTTTTTTCTCCCATGGTTTCTGTAGGATACTTACATGGGTGTCACGTTCCCTGTCTCATTCCTGCAACCTGGTTTCACATGCCACCAACTCATTGACAATCCAGCTGTGGCTGCCTTGGAGGTGTGCCAGCATCTTAGCAAGCTAATCTTCCCCCACAAAACTTCAATAGCTTAATTCTGAATTACACCAAATTGTAGTCCTCAGAAACACGTAATGGAGACGTGAGTCCGTGGAAGGATGGGCCCACCTCACTTTGCTGCTGCAGGCATTCAAAAAGGAAGATAGCCATGGCTGCAGTAGCACCCTCCCTCCTCCTGTGGTCCGGCACATATTTCCAGCTTCCAGCTCAGCCTGTGTCATTGCACAGTTGGAGCAGGAGACCCAGTTTGGCTTTGGATGTTAGCCAAAGCGACCAAGGGACTGAAGTGACCAAGAGAAATGGGAAGACACTCAGCAGCTGTAAATCGGGGATCGTCCAAGGAAGCACTTGCTACTCGGATAGAAACGCTACAGTCTCTCTCTTAAGTTTTCTGACCTACTTCTGCAGCTCAGGGATACGGGAGACTGTGCCAGACATCAATCTGGGCGCTTGTCTCAGGGCTTCAGCTTTGCTTTCTTCTACCAGTTGGCACTCAGCAGCGTCATCCCTTCACTGCAGGGGCCTGTTTCTTCCCAGTGGGAGGTGCTGGGAGCAGGTCTGCTACTCATACACACCTGGGCATCCTTCACTGGGGTGTAAATGCCCAGGCTTGGGCACTTCCAGAGTACAGCCAGAAAGAAGCCCTCCAGTTTTCACAGCTCTCTATCGCTTTTGCTAGATTTTGTATCACTTTGTCTTTAGCTGATAAATCTCAGCTGGGAGGCAGCTGTTCACTAACTACTGAAATGGGGCCAATTTCTCCAAAAAGGGCCATTTAGTGACAGTCCTGCTACTTTCTGTATTCATGCATATCCTCCATACACTTCATTTTTGCAGCTAAACATTAGCTTCATGTGAAGATTTGCTGAGCAGTGAAAGATAAAGCAGGCTGGAGAGAGGAGAGGAGAGCCAGGGAATGCTATTTGTGTGAAGTCAAAAGAGTACCAGATTTTACTGTTATCTCTGATGAAATGTTGAAGGGCAAGGTGAGAAAACGGAGATTTGTTAGCACTGATCATAGTTCCTCCCTGGCTGGACTCGCAAACCAGCAAGGACTAGGGAAAAGAGAGAATTTTGAGTGGCATTCAGCTGTATATTTAAGCATGAATCATCCTCCATCTATTGCAAAGCCTCTCTTTTTTTTTTTTTTTTTTAAGTAGTTGAATTTTCATGAAGGAATATATGAACTTTGGCTACAACAGATGTCGTCTTGGGGGGTTTTTTTTTTTTTAATATCTGACTGTAGCCTCAGTATAATAGGCAATATTGGGCTTTCATCTTTCACCACTACTAGCTATAAAATCCAGAGCAGATGATCATTAGCATGCATTACTTAAGAGAGGTACAGCACTCAGTGAGTCAGGGTACAGACCAAGAACTGATTGTTGAGAAATACAAAAATAATCAATTGAAAAACAGACACATTTGAGAATATTGCAGTCTGTCCAGACTCCAAAGAGCCAGTGCACAGTGAAGATAGCTGTGGTAATGTGTTCCCCTAAGGCTTCCCTGAAGGGATGCAGGGAGAATTTGCTGGGAATGCAGTGGCCAGTGGGGACACGGCTGGGGTCTGCAAAGGAAGTTCTGGCAATGCCCTGCAACGGGAATATGGAGGGTGAGGTTGGATGGTGGCAGCTTCCAGCTCCAGGCTTGACTTTCCGTAGGAAAAGGAGCTACTCACTGAGCTGAAAATGGCCGAGGTGGCTGCCGGAGAGGGGGGCAAGAGCTGGCCAGAGCGCAGGTTGCTGGAGGCACCTTTTAACAGGCTGCTGAGGAGCAGGCTTCAGTTTTCACAGCCTGCCACTATAGACTGAACCACCTGCCACAGGGCGGTGGACTACGGGACGTGCATGCTTGGAAATGAGTGGAGAAGTGCTGAAGAGGCCATGCTCTGTGGCAGCATCCTCAGCCAGAACCCAGCACCCCGGGACTGCGGCTGAAACAGAGCCTTTTAGCAGCTCCCTGTACAATTTGCAATTGCCTTGCTGAGCTTTCCTTCAAAACATTTAAATCTCTCCCGAACAACTGTCTTGGTGGCAGAGCCTAACCTCTGCTGCGCTTTCTGAATGCTGGGAGTTCTTTGTTGCTATTATTATTCACCCTGCCCTTTATGCAATGCCAACACTGCTGCTGATTTATCTGCGATATTTCAGGGCCTTTTTCAAGAGCCCCATTTCCCGTGAGAATATTTCTCACTGATTTACATGGGCTGCAGTGGAGCAGGCCAGTAGGGACAGAAGTGGCCACACAACTGGCCTCAGCCTGCAGGCTGCCTAGCGAGCTGTGCTGTAAAATATTTATGAAAGAGCTGCCCCAGAGCTCTGGGTTTTGGGGGGGAGGAAGGACAGGTCCAGCCAATGCAGGCTGTTTCTCTCTTCACCCAGAGTAATTGTAGTTGTCCAAGCGGATGGGATTTCTTACCGCTTTCTTCGATTAGATCATCACTTTGTAAAGAAATTCTTTTTGACAACCAATCGTCATTTTCTTTCACTAAATTTTCACAAATTCCTCCCAACTCTCTTCCATACTGCATCATGCATGTGCTCTCCAGACTATGCCAGCAGCTAGGTTTCTGTTGCTTTCACGCCTTTTGTAGCTTGGGGAAGTCACAAAAACCAACCCAGACCAAAACTATCTGAAACTAGACTAATTTAAAAGCTCAGATTCTGCCATCTCATGCTCGTACCCAACAAAAAGTATCCCTGCAGCCCATTCATCAGTAGAACTGATGGATGGAGAATGCTGTGCCCAGAGCAGAGCACAGGTAGTGCACCAGGACAGTGCCCCTCCGCTGGCTCCACGGTTGCCTCCGCTCAGCAGACTCCCCTCTGCTGTGCTCAGCATTCCAGTGTGAAAACTTGTCCCTCTTTTGTTTACTAGATTGGCGCTAGGAGATGTATACGGGTAAGAACGACAACTTGGAAGATGGAAATTGATTTGGTCTATATGTGTCCTGCTCTCAGAAAGCAGAGGAATGCTTCACATTGTGTTCACTCCATTAGCTAAGACTACAAGAAGATTATTTTTCTCCATGGACTTTGTGAAGTGCAAGACTCTAGAAATGCCCTGCTAACTCCTGACCAAGGGTGGATAATGGACTGTCCTTGAGCTCTCACCGATGGGACGGGGAGACGTAAGGCACAGGAAGATGTTTTCTCTGTTTTCAGTGCCAGTAGTGATTATTTCTCTGATCTGGAAGTCGCCAGATGTTTTGGGTGCCCCCATTAAAAAGCCATAATTTTTAGAGACAAGCTTGGCCCAGCCTTAAAACCAAATAGGAGTCTTTTAAAAAAACTCTCAAGTTGTTTCCCTCAGACAAACCAGAAACTAGGCACTTCTGCAAATAAAGGATTTCATTTATTTGTCACACTGAGACTTAATGACTAAGCACGACAGTAGAAGTAGGGGGTTAAATGGTGGACTATTTAGGGGTTATCATTTTCACAAATTGTAACTAGTTGACCTTTTTATTGCCTTTCTAAGAGGTTTCCACTCCACTTGTGCCCCCTGCCTCCTGTCCACATGTCTCTGCCCTCTCAGTTGTGCCAAAGACTAAATTGGTAATTTTTTATGGTCTGTCTCTAACAGAAGGGACAAAAATCTCCTCCCCTTATGGGTAAGAATGATAACTGGCAGTTCCTGTTTGTGCCTAATGTATTACTGCCTGAGCAGCATTTACACAGGTAACAGCCCTGTCTGAAGCTAAAGCAGGGGTGCAGCTGGGAGCTTGCTGAACTGCGCTGGAAATGGTCCCTTGAATTGGTGATGGCCGATCTGCCTCCAGGAGCTTTTTATTCGCTCCCATCAGTTTCTCTGCTGTGAGCTAGGGATGGATTATTTCAGATGGAAATGTAGACTGAGCGCAGAGCAGAAGTGATGATTCTTTTCTGTGTCCTGCAGCCCCTGTGACACAAGTGGACTGGACAGCAGTGACAAAAGTCCTTTCATTAGAGCAAGTATATTAAGAAGTTGGTGTCAATTTAATTGTCTCTTGGCAGCACAGAAGACCTAGTGCTAAGAGAGAGACAAAAAGAGCTGTCATATGTTACTTTGCTGATGATAAGCTCTGATTCACTCCCTTGGTTAGCAGTTTGCAAAAGAAGGTATGCTGTGCCATTCAGAGGATGTACAGAGGCCGCTCGCATTGGTCCGACAGGATAAAGAGAAGGTCTAGTCCTGCCCCTTGATCTGACCCATGCTGCCTTTCCCTTCCCATCTCAGTAGTTTGGGTGTCTGTGCCATTCCCTGCTCCTTGCTATTGCAGCTCCCCTCCACCATTTGAGCAAAAGGGAGGTTCACACCCCATCAGAGGTAAACAGAGCTGGGACCATCGGCTGGAGACCCTCAAATCCGGAAGGGTTTCAAATCCCTATTTTGAGGGTCTCCAGCCGATGGTCCCAGCCAACGGTCCTAGCACTGTTGTGGGACCGAGTTTCAAAAGCTGCATTTGGGCTGGGAGGGGATTAGCACCCCGCTCCACACCCATGGTATTTGCCTTACAAAATAGTCACAGATGTGGGTTATTTTCTGCCACTAACTAGAAGAATAGTTTTAAAGCTACGTGCCACTCTCCTGTTTCACTTTTAAGAGACAGTGCTTATTTTTAGAAGAAATTACTCACAAACAGTAGGTTTTCCTGGTCATATCCGCTGATAGAAATGTCTCTATTGCAGATGGCAGCATGTCTAATTCTCATGAGACAAATTTCCTGGAACTGAACAGAAGACAAAGTGTGAGTATCACAGCATCATTTAAGTAACTGTGCCTGTTTAGTAGAAAATCAGTCAGCAATACAAAACAATTATTTAAAAAAGCAATGTCTCGGACATCCATTTTAAGTTGCACATAAACAGCTGAATCTTTCTCAAGCTAGTTGTCGTTGCAGAAGCAAAATCGGGTAACGAAAACATTGTTTTGAACTGGGAACTAATGAACAAGTTACTAATCACAGAGATGTTTCTTCACTGGCTTAGCTAGATGCCCTCTGGTTTCTTTCCCTTTTTCAGCCACTATAGTAATGAGACAAAATAAAAACTATTACTTTTTTTGGGAATTACTAGCTCAGAACTAGCTTGCAAGCCAGCAGAAGAACAGGGTCTTGAAGGGCCTCCTGTAAACTTTCTCCTTGTTCAAGGTGAGTGGACCGGCCATGAGCTTTCACAGATGGGCCACCAAACAACCAGAGAGAAACACTACAGCTCTAATAGGAACTGCTTATTAGTGAAAGACAATGCCTGAGGAACAGAAGTCTTTCAGACTAGCCTTTGCCAGGTAAGGATATTGTAGAAAAAAATACAGTGTACAAACAGGTTGAGGAAAAAAAGTAGCAGAGAAATAAAACTGAGGGTTTGACTGTTCTGAGACATCAGGACTATACTGCTGGTGTAAAAGGCTTTCATATTTACCTTTCGATATTTCTTGATAACTGCGAACTCGTGAAGAGTAGGAACCAAGAATACCCAAGCATGACCAGTGTATTTGATAACAAAGTATTAGCCCAGGTGATGCATTTCAAAATGATCTGCTTTTCAGTGAAAGGTATGTGGGCGGATTTACTGGTAAAATAAAAAGGGAAAAAGGATTTAATTATGTCTGAGGTAGGTATTCTTCATATCTCTAAAAAGACTCAATCCTAAGGCCATTCTAGAACATAGGACAGGGTGACAGAGGGAAAGCTTCACTTCTTTTCCTGTTTCCATCTCAGCAGGTTGGGCATCTGCCCTTTTAATCCCACCTTCATATAGTGGAAGGGGCCCGAGACATTTCTTCCTTAGTTGCTCTGCTCTGTGTCCTTTCCCATCTGGAAAGCAAGAGGTGTTTGGGATACCACAGATGAGCAAAACCGCTCCCAGTACATGCGTGATAAATGCTAAAAATTTTTGGCAGCACAGTCTGCTGGCAGAGGAAATAAAACTAATATATTTATGCAAATCAGTATATTCAGCACAGATAATACATGACCCAAAGACTCTTGGCTTTTTTAGGTTTAGTGTAGGTGGGTGGAAGGTTCCTCTGTGCCTCCAACAGAGCAGAAAGACTAATGAGTCTGGGAGAGAAGGGAGGTAGGATGGACTGAACACAACAGATGAATCACTGGAGCATGGCCCTGAGGAAAACCAGACATCTCAGGGCTATGCTACCAGGAATGCAGTGGTGCCCTGCTTGTGCATGGGATAGAAGCTGCTATTGTTTCTGTTACTTAGTTTGATAAAGGAGATAAACAGCTTTTTTACAACTTTTAAAAATTATTCATATTGTGAGTTACTAAACAACAACTGAGGCCAGGTAGAATATGTAGGAATTGTATGAGGCTGAAGTTATTGCACCTTTCTATGAAAAATAATTTCAATATCCCTCATACCATTTGAGTTATGTCCTCTGTCACTACGGTGAATTGCAAACGTTTGTAGCTGTCTCCCTGTGTGCACCTGTGCATATATTTGTTTATATAAAAGAACCATCTTCAAATGAATTGCTGGTGTTCAGCAGTTCTGGCTATGGGCTCAGACTAGAAGGCTGGTGAATCTAAGTCAGGAGAAGAATCCATATTTCTAAGCACGAATCTCTCTTCTCAATGTTTTCTATCACCAGGACATCTCACATTTTAACATACTGTATTCTCTGTGGAGTGAAGGTTGGGCAAGGGGACACATGAGAATAATCCCTCAGTGCCTGAGCAAACCACAGCCCGCAGCCAGGAACATGAAGGATGCATTGTCTTCTTTTGGCATGGCGGCTTTCCTGGAAGAGGACTATTAAGTGAACAAACCACTAGCTCTGAAGGCACGCTGTCAGCTTGCACCTTTAGTACTACTCCAGTCACTTTAACAGAAAATATTCCATCCAAGCCTTCTGTATTGCATATATGGAAAAGGATCTCTTCTGACCAATGTAATTCATCACCATCAGAAAGAGTATGTATTAAATCTTACCTGGATACAAGCAACAACTGCAAAGCCCTTTATAAAACTCCTCTTTGTGACAAAAAGAGCAAATGACCTCTTTCCAGTCTCTCATATCGCACTTGCTCTATACTTTCCCCCTGCCCCTTTCCCAGGCATTCACTCGTCCTCCAAAGGAGTTGGCTTTACTCAGCATTGCCTCCACTGACCCACACAGAACTATGTGGCGGGTAAGTTTTAGGAAGGAATTCCTCACTTTTGGTAAAAGCTAGCGATAAGAAGGGGGAAGGCCTTTTCATACCTATCTACCAATCTCAGGGAAGGCAGAAATAATTTTTATTTCACCTGCATTGAACTCTTCCCCTATCCACACACGATAGATCCGTTTCCACGTTCTTGCAGTCATTTGAAATAAAGCTCCCCTCTTTACTTTCCAAAAGGCAGAAATACACCAATGGGCTGATGCATATGGAGACTATTTTCTTTGCCAGACCAGATCTACGTGTAGGCAAAGCAGACCGCCTTCCCACAGCCTCACCTCCATGGCCTCTGCCAAGTCTCATCCATGGCGGGAAGGGCTGCATTTTGCCTACCCTGCCGAGAAGCCTCATGCCCTCATGTTTTTTATGGAAATGGTGAACTCAACCCATGGCACTTCCAAGGCCAGAGTGTCTCACTGCTCTTATATAAATGAGATATTACAAGGCACTCTTTCTGCGGCAATAGCAGCTCAGCTAGTCCACGGGTTATCTTACTATGCATTAATCATCCCTGCTTAAATTCCCCTGGTAGTTTGCATCACTGTGTGACAGTCTCTGGAAATGAAACCTTTAGTGTCAAAGCAGCCCTGAACAACCCTCCGCACACCTCTGGTGAGTGAATCCGAATGTTTAGCAAGAGGAGCGACTGCAGAGTTTTTCTCTGACTCCCGAGCCCCAACTGCTACTGTGAAAATTAAACAGGCAGCAAAAAAGACCCACGAGTAATGCCACACATAGTTGCCATAAGGATAATAGCTGGCATTTGAGCCTCATTGGCCAGTTAAGGATAGCATCCACGATGCCGGAGAGGTCGCCATACCAGGCCTGGGACTTAGCAGCAAGATTAGAGGCAGCTGTTCCTTTATCAGTGTAAAGATGAAAGCTCAGGGTATAAAAATAAAATGCAACTGATCATCGCTTTCCTCGGAGGCCGTAGCCAACTTCAGCAGCGGCTCTTGCCTCAAGCAGCAGTGGCGGCGGCACGGTGGCGTGCCCACACTGCCTTTGTGGAGGGCGCTTGGGAGCGCATCCCTCAGCCCCAGGCGGTGGCTGCTGGTGTCTTCAGGGGAGCCTCCCGGTTGCCACTGCTTTGCAGCTCCCTGGAGGGATGTGCACTGGGGAGGACAGCTGCCCCTACAGAAAGGCTTTGTTTGGAAGAGCTTTGCTATTGAATAAACAGCTGTGAACAATGTTTGGAGCGGGGATGAAGGGCACTTGCTTTTGTTTTAATTTCACAGCATCATTTTTCTGTAGTGGGAAGCATCCATGTAACTTGCAGGCTGGGGATTCATCGTGCTTCCAGCCTCCTCAGCCGAGGCGAACAGAGCGGGGCCGAACTGCTCCGCACCCAAGGTGATCTCACCTGAGTCCACAGTGCCAGGGGACAGACACCACTGAAATGCTGAAAATTGTGCCGTATGGGCCAGGCAGACATGGCTTTTCCTACAAAACCAAAAATGTAACTAACTGTCACAATGCAAACACAAAGCGAACTATTAAAAACCAGCTGATCCAGGTGAGCTGTTTTCTTTAGAGCATAATAAATCGTAACTGTTTCTACAAGCTATCTCCATACAAGGAGACGAGAACAGAACACAAAACTTGGGTGAAAAATTTCAAAACCTTAATCCCAAGAAAGGGTACTCTTAAACGCTGCTTATAATTTCTGCAGTATTTTATTAAACAATTATTAACATGTAATTTGTTTAGAAAAATCAGATTATTCAAACCAACATAGCTTAAAAATTTGTCTTCAATGAAAAATGTTTTCCTTCTGTGAATATATCAGATTGCCAGTGAAGCATTTATTGTTGGCTCTCAACGTTTGAGATGTTGAATTGCATGTACCCTCTTAATTCTACCCCTTAGCCTGTATCGCCATACTTTTTTCATCAGCAGATACCACTGTTAATCATACGAAACAGTATGCTGATATAATGCGTTCTTCAAGCATAGATATGCAGCTAGAATGGTTATGAATATCTAAAAGGAATCATCTTCAGGAAGGGACCGAGCAATGACAAACTTCATTCCCCAAAGTGATTGCATCAGAAAGTTACGAGCACCTCAAAACTGTGGACTTTAATGACACCTTCCTAAACTACCGATGCCTGATTTGTGTTATGTACAATCTGATCATCTGCCTTCAAAATGTACCACCACTAGTCAGAAGTCACAAATATTTCACTGTGTAACTGGGGAGTGCTGGACAACTCAATAAATGATTACCAGATTTCTAGGTAATTGACTTTCTTTTAGCTGGCACTTAAGTATTTTATTAAAACGAAAATGTCAAGATTGTGTCAGGTAATTAAGAGAATGATACTTAAATCCTCATTTTGGTTCAGTTCTTACACTGGCCTTCATTTACGTCACTTCAGAAAAATCATCAAATCTCTAGTTCCCAGTTTTAACAATATGCGAACTGACATGGCTGAAATTATGTATTTGATCATTCTGTAAAACTCTGGAGCCTTCTTCCATGCCGCTGTTGGACAGCCGCAAAAAAACCTTGAGTACTTTCTATAAAATACCAAGAAGCTTTGTGGAGCGTGTGTTAATCTTTGGCCTGAACATCAGCACAAGCAGGGAATCAAGCAGAAAACAAAATGAAAACGTCAAGAGTGAGGAATCTCAGTCACTTAATTCTTCATAGACTCTTTCTTGCTCATAAATTAGATTTAGCAGAGTGTCTCAGTATGTAAAATATACATGAAAGAAAAGTCTTCTAACGGGATCAGCAATTGTAATCGTCCTCATTTACTTATTGCTTTCAACTAGTTAGAAAATCGCAGGCAGAAGAGCAGGAGCGTTACTAGAGGACCAGCAGATCTGCCTGCGCTCTTTGGCCATGACAGCGACTGTATTACGTCCTGGGAGAGGTATCATACCAAGAAGCAGGGGATCAAAATGTGCTTTCCATTACTTGGTCCCTGCTCAATTCAACAACCTTGTGCAGTTTAAACAGAGTGTAAATCTGTTCGCTTTGTATGCACAGTATGTACAAAAAAAAGTACCATAAACCAGCTGAACTCCCCAGGTTTGATTACCACTTGCATATTTATGCAAATCGTCCTGATGATTTCTGTGGAAGTGACACAAAGCAGAAAGGTTTCCCACAGTTCATCTTGGAGGGAGGGGGGTTCTTGTCTAATCACCCTGAATAGGTGAAGATAGTGAGGCACTTGCTGACAGCGGGGCATATCATCTTCCCCACTGGACTCTGCCTGTCCTAATGAGTGCCTGCTTGCTCTCTCTCTGCAGAAAATGGTCTTCTCTGTGCTAAACAGCACATTTAACACCGGCACTTGTCCGGAGCCTAGGGAATGTCAGCTGTATGCTCTGCCTCAGTTCCTTTCCTGCCAGGTAGACCGGTATATGTGTTCAAGACTGTGCATCTTAAAATAGCATGCTGGCGACGGTGCTGCGCAGCACTCTCCAAACATTAGCTAATTGTCGCAGCAGCCCGGCACAGCACACACCTGGGACCTGCGCTCTGCACTGATTAGGAATTCGCACATGTGGGGAAGAGCGTGGGGGAGAAGGACAGCAAGAGGCAGTGATAAAGAAAAAGAAGATCAAATCAGACAGGCAAACAGGGAGCGAACAACTGGTAGATAGAGTTAGGAGTGTCAGGGATGAAGGCAGTAGCTCCCAGAGGATGCACGAGTGTTACAAGCTGGAGGATAGCAGACAAAGGGTTTGATTTCTCCTTGCTTGGACCAGCTACCACTGCAGTGTGATGCTCCCGCTGGTGCCAATGCACACGGTGGCCACTGAAGAAAAATGACAAGACCAGCCTGTTCAGACAGCACACCCTCCAACCCAGGAGAGGACCTCCAAGCAAAATGGTGGCTTTCAGTGGGAAACAGATACGCCAGGCTGCAGGAACAAACCAAGAAAAATGACAAATAGATCTGCAGAGCCCCAGCGGGAGTCAAACACACACAGCCGTGGCCAGTCACCTGCCTTCATGCCCTGCCTTCCCATATGGTCAGAGAGCCACCTGGAAAGCCTTCAGACACACCATGCTTTGAGTGCGCATCGCCTCTGGGCTTAGGAATGAGGACATACACACCTTGCAGGCTTTGTTCAGCCCAGGTTTAGGGCTGACGTTTCTCGAGACCAGGCTTGCTAGACCTCCCACAACTCTGTGATTTCCTGCTCATCCATCCCATACTCACCACAGCATGTTCAAAGCATCTTGTTTGAGAAGCTCTTCTCATCTGCCTTGTCAAAGATGTGCTACACGCACTTGTAATGTCACACATTGGTGTAACTAGACTCTCACTAATAAATATGAAAGTTAGGCATGTAGTTAGTATTGAAAGGGACATAATTCCCAGCTTCAGTCCATTTCTGGCACATAATATTTGGATTTTTGTGTTCTTGAAAAGCATAATCGCAAAACTCCCGTTATCTTTATACTGAGTAAGCCATCATTTTGTTCAGATACAGGCAGCGGAGTAGCCGATGAAGATGTCTGTGTTTCCAAGGAGTTAGCCCTTGAATTGGTGTTGAGAAGACAAAAGAGGCCTGAGCAGCTAGAAGTTCTCCACTAAAATCACACTTTGAGAAGCCCTGGCCAATTTTGCTTTATGCCAGTGTTTTGCAAGAGTGAAATTAAGCTGCATAAGCATGATGGAGCAGGGAAGTTCTGCCTCACTTGAAGAACTCCCCCACGCACCTGTTCTTGTACAAACAGAGAGAAAACTCTTTTAAGAGATGAAATACGAATCTGAAGCATGACATCATCAGAAGTGTCTCGCTCGCTCGCATAAGCTACGAGCAGGTTACGGTTACCTAGCAACTCCTGCAAGCAGCTCACTTCAGTGGCAAAGCATTAGGGTTTAAGTGGCAGACCCGTACCTGGCTCTAAAGTCCTGCTCTATTCATCAGCAGAACCCGGTGTTCAGTGGCAGTAATCAGAAAAAGTCGGGAATATTATTAAAGACCTCCCTTGCAGCCTCCAAAGCTAACTTCTTTGGGGGCCCACCCTGTTGTGGTACTGCATGGTAGATGACAGGCTTTTTCTCCAACGGAGTCCACTCTGAAAGGCAAGCTAGGAGATGCTGGTGAGACAAACAGGTAAGCAAGAGAGTACAGGCAGTGTCTCATAGGTCTGCAAGGGTTGCTTTCAGATGACACTGGATGCCAATGTCCATAAATCTCCCTCTGCAGCTCTGTATTGATCCTAATCGTGTGTGTCCAGCTAATGCACGCGTTCTAGGAAGACAGCTGGTTTTAATTGGAAGGCGCCAAGTACAGAGGAATCGACCGTCTCCCACATTCTGCAGCAGGGTGTCTGCGAGCTTCCCCAGGAGCAGCTGTGCAGAGGCACCAGGAAAAATGCTATGGAAAAGCCTGAGCAAACCGACTACCAGCATAACTGCTCCATGGGCTTCAAAGCCATCACCACTGACTTGGTCAAGTGAATTATATATTTATTTGTCTTCACATTTGTGAAGAAGAACTGCATCTCTGCTTGCTTTTTCCAACCCATGTTGGCATATCCTGAACCATTCACGCAGTCAGGATTTCACCCAGATTTGCCACATACCTTGGCATTCGCAGAGATTGGCATCCTCCCATTTCTACATGTCAGTGTCCAAACTGTCTCATTTATGGGGGAGCTAAGAGATAGCCAAAGTCTGCAGCAGATAAGGGGTGAATTGATAGCAGTCTATACTGAGTAGCTGAGGAAATACAAATTGTGTGAGCATGGTGTAATGCAATACAGGATATTATTTATAATCTCATCAGGCTTTTCGTGCCTTCAACTGCTTCCTCTTCAGATTGTCATAGATTTATTTCTACACGACAGTCACAGCTTCTATTTAATATTAAGGTGCTTTTTGTTTTTCCTGTTGAAACACTGCAATTCCTGGAAATGCATCTATCACTTAGGTGTCTAGCCCTTTTGATAGACTGTTCTCAGTCAATCCTTTCATTAAAAAAGAGGTGAGCCATGATGTTCCTTCTGGCAATATTTTCTTCACACTCTCCTCTCCGGCAAGCCTGTCCTCTGTTACAGGATATTGCAGTCTTGATTAAGATAGGGCCTGTGATGGGATGAGAAATACAGATGTAGATACACTCCCCAGAGCAGGGCAGAGCAGCATGGAAGAGGAGCCCTGGGTGGGGGGGGTGTCCGGGCCCATGGGGGGCACCCACTGACATGGCTCCTGCTTGCCCACAGACCTCTGGGGACCACCCGTGGCTGGTGTACATGGGTGTACCTCCCTGTAAGAGAAGGGCTTTTTTGTTTTGCAGCAGTACCCGTATAAAGATAAGCTGTATCATTATGGGGCTCTGGTGGATGAGTTTGGAGTCATACAAAAGAGGTGAATGATGAGGAAGGAAACTATCCCCTGACCATGAGACCCAGTGGCTTGGGCTTGTATTTTACCATAGTCAGCTCACAGCTGCATTGCTGCTATTTTGATATCTTTCTTTAGGGAAAAAAAAAAAGAGGAATTTGCTCCACATCTACAGATGTTAGTCCTCTGTCTACTGCTTTGGCATTAGTGTATCTGAAAAAGCTTAGTCCCCTCCAAAATGTTACACAGGTTTGTACAAACAGTCTGAGGCCCAGGAGCGAGGTGAGCCATGCATAAACACACTGGCTAACATTTACTGGTTTTCTTCTTGTTAGTAGCTTCATAGGTGAAAATGCAGGAACTGCTGTCAAGGAGCAGGTGAACGGTGTGCCCGTTACCATGTCACTGATTCTTCCATTCCCCAAGACTGTAGAGGAAGATGATGAAAAAACAAATAGTAAACAAATAGGAGATTTGCCTGCTAGCAGGGAAGGGAGACTACTTATCCTTATGCTAGTAACTTGACTTCTCTAGAGACACAGAAACTTATAACCTTACATTAGATGGGATAGAGAAAATATTAAACGAATACTTTAATAATTTATACAAACATCTAATCCTTTCTATAGCTTCGCTAAGTTCTTGGCTTCAATGGTTATTGTAGGAGGTTAACTGTACTCTCTATAAAATTGACTTCCTTTTATCAGATTTCAATTTGTTGCCTTTAAGTGAACATCCTGTTCTTGTGTTATGAAAGACTAAAGAGCAGCACCCATTTTACCTTCTCCATGACGTGCGGGGGAGGGGGGGGGGATTCGACTCTGCCATGTCCTTCTTATCCATGCCCTCTCCAGATTCAGTGTTGCTAATTGTTCCAGCCTGTTTTCCTGCAAACACTATTCCTGTGCACCAAGGCAGTCTTTCAAGATACCCGCTTCTCTTTTATCTGTCGTGGTTCTTTCAGCGTGGTGGTCAGAGCTGCAGGGCACTGAGGGAGGATGTGCCATTCGAGTCTCACAGTTTAATGCTCTTGGGGCATCTGGTTCTGCTCAGCTGTCTTGGGGAGGACTGACTGCACCTGGTGAGGCTGGCAGAAATTTTGCTTCATTGACGAGCCTGTGGCTTGGTTCCCCTGGCAAAGAAAAAAGTCAAAATGAATGCTGCTGTCCTGTCTAAAGCATTCAGCAATCCTAGAGAGGAAAGGGACTGATTGTTCTTCCCTTTTTCTTCTCAACAAACTGTTAGGAAAGAGTAGGAGCTGCTAGAGAGATAACAAGAATAACAAAAATCCCTGCAGTGCAAGATGTGTGGAGGCTCGGAGAGTCGTGGTACCATCTGTGCCTGTCTATTTACAGCCAGAACAACTAACGCCCAACTAATGGTGAAGAGAAGCAGAGCATCATGTCATGGAGACAGCTCTCTACTCTTACATAAAAGCAGCTTTCTGAAAAGCCTGAACTGTTCAGATGGAGAAAGGAACGGTCACAATTTACACTCAGGAGGGTTTATTTATGGAATGGTGGAAGCACCTTTATTTCAGCTACGTCCTTTGAGCGATCCTCATCTGAGACTCCCAGGCAAGTTTGGTCAGAGCTTTTTCAGCAACACAAAGTTTACCACACACAAAACATGTCATTACAGATAGATCCGTGGTTACAGCAAAAGATCAGTAATGAGGGGGAAAGCAAGGAAGCTGTGAAAGCAGTCCGCTTGTTTCGATTAAAAAAAAGATTTTTGTATTTGGTACAGCTGCTGTGTGAAAAGAATAGGTATTAGTCGAAGAGAATGAACGAGCTCTTCCCTTCATACTTTTCAATGAAAATATGTTTTGAAAACATATATATTTAGGCTGAAATTTTAAAAAATCATCTTTGAAATATAAGGAAAACACAGAGTTAAATCCATTGTATTTACCTCCATGGAGTTGTCCTCAGGGATAATTTTAGACCCTGTGACTCAATTTGACTCCTGCAGGGATAAGAGATTGGACTGGAAGAAAGTATTGTTTTCAGGTGAAATGGTTGCAGGCAATTATGCACCTAATGAATGGAGCTGGGCCACAGGGAAGGGGTAGGGACATGGTATATTCTGAAGCGGGAGACACACCCGGGGAAAGGAGAACCTGGGGACCCGAGAAAGTCCCAGATGAAGGAAATAAAAGGTAGAAAGGAAGGAAAAAGCATTCGGACTGGGAAAGTCCCTGTACAAGGGAAGAAAATTTCTATGTCTATGGTTAAAAAAAGTATATAGAAAAACAAATTAGGTTTCACTCAAACCTCAGCTTCAGAGGAACTGATACATGTAAAGAAGTCTCTAAAAATCAAAGACTTTTTTCAGATTCATAAAACGTATGGGTTTAAGTGCTCAACTTTTGCCATTGGAAATTTTAGATGCTAACGATAAATAAACATCCACCTAAGTAACGTCTGAAGTTATAAACACTACCAGAAAGCATGCTAAATTTGCTTGCCGTTCTGTCTCCATTGACTTCAGTGGAGCAGGGAATTACTCTCTCTGCCCCTTTATGTATTTTTTTACTTACTTATTTCAGAACAGATATCTAGACCGCTGAACACTCACAAAAGTATAGTAAGAAAAGAATAAAACCCACAATACAAGAGAAGAACAAATGGTCACCACTGAGACTAGGTACACTCAAATATAGTCACACCCCAGTGGATAGAGGCAGTATGCCATTACCATCATCTTACCAAAAGTTCTGGAAGAAAAGATGCTTTTCAGTATTATGTTTGCTCACAGAAACAGGCTCCTGCAAGAGGCTGGTCTTTTTCCTTTCTGACTGTCAAGTTTCAAGCGATGAAGGGAAAATAACTAATTTTGCTGATAAATTGTGAGGCTACAGAAATGTTCTGTGACCGTCCAAATTACTGCCTCAAAACATCTCTGGAGAATTCCACCAGCCTCTCAGTACTCTAATATGTACAGCCCAAACCTGCTAATTAACAAAAGTGCCTCTGAAGATTGTACCACCAAATAGATGCAAATTACTCCTCTAATTTCTTTCTTCATTACAATCCTTGTTTCCTTTGATGCTGTAAGGCCTTTTTCTCCCCATGACAACACACTAGCGATGGCTGATAACATCTTGAAAGTAATTGCTAACATTTGAAATTTTATTTTTCAGCTTTATTCTTGTAGGGACTTTTCTTTGACCATGTCTGGGGTTTCTTCCTACTCCTTCTTCAGCTTACTCCAATCCTCCAAGAATTGATTCCCCTTTTCTCTGGAATTCCAGGACTCTTTGCTCTTGTTCTCTGCTTTTCTCCACCCCTGCTTTCTTTCCTTCCCCTCCCCCCGCCCCGTTTTGGCAAACAGTTATCAGGCCAAATTATGCTGTTGGTAAATGGGGGAGTGCCACCAAATTTAGTGGAGTTGAAGCATGGCTACATGGCTTCACCCTGTATTTTTTGTGAGGAGTTTATGCCCAGGTCCTCTGCGATATTTAGGTAACAAATTTCCCTTGATATCAGAGTTGCCTAAATACCTTTGAGGAAGTGGACCTCTGACAAGGATGCCAATTCAACTTGCCTGCACTGAATAAGAAAATGTATGTTTGTTAGAAAAGGAATGAAAATAGAATGAAATGCCCCAGCGGCTAGTCAAAAATAAGTTTCTTTCTATATATCAGGACATATATATATATCAGTATATAGGTATGGATATTGCACATTCTTATAAAGACAATAAGATTCTTTTATCTTTATGTATGTCCTATAGTTGTTGAGTAGCAACAACATTTTCAATGCTTACACAGTTTTACACAAACCAAACCCCTAATAATAGGAAAAGGAAGACGTTTGGAATAACTTCGTTTTATGTGAGCTATGAAAAGATGTCCTTGACTATCCAATTGTCTGCTTTTTACATATTTGGGTTCTTGGCAGTAATACATTTGGCATCCAGCAAATTCCCCTGCTTTTGGCATTTCTTGGTTGTTTCTTCTTTTGCAAGCCAAAGATAATGATAGTAAGCACAGGAAAAGATTTGCACCTTTCATTTGTTAAAGTTCAAAATTAAGCTTGTTCCATAAAGGAAGCACAGGACGAACCGCTGTGGCGTAGCTACCCAGATCCCACACAGGAGTGTGATCAGAGGAACTGAATGTCCTACGTGGGCTAGAGCTAAAGAACGTTTCAAATGCAGACACTCAAATAGTGCTATAATTTGTCTACGGAAGAGGTTGTGAAGACATTCCTTTGTTTAATGGACCAGAATATATCAAGGATATGTTATAAATTAAGTAACACTGACTTAGGTTTCAGTGTACTGCCAAAAATAAGTATACCAAGTACTCTTAGAATGGAGAATGAAAATAAAAGCAGGACTTAATCTGATGGTAAAATGAGATATTACTGAATCCATCCAACTTAACAATTTAATCATTGAGTAAAAACAAGGTAATTGGTAACAGGTACACTAAATAAGTGTTTATGCATACCACAGAAGAGGTGAAAGCAAGAAGAGATGTCTTATTACAAGAATCAGCATAAAAAGCAGTATCTGGACTGCAGAAAATCATCACGAAATTGTAATAGAGATCCACTCAATGCTCAGCAAATCCCCTTAAATATTGGCAAACATTTCTTGGCCATGCAAGTTTTCCTGAGTATAGTCATAAACGTGTAATATGGTATGACCACAAATCTCTCTCTTTTGGAGAATTATAGGAAACTAGTTACCCTACAGCACTGAAATCACAAAGGAAGGTTTTCAACTCATAGCACAGCCAGAGGAAATGGGTAGGCTAAAAATAATAACTCAATCCTCCTTTCATTCTTCAGACATCCCTTAAGAATGACATTGGGGGGGTTGTGATTCATGCAGGGAAGTCTTTGTCTTGGGTTAGAAAAACAGAATAAGCTCCTTAACCCTTCTGCATAGTCATGGAGGACTGACTTCAAAGAGGTCTTCTTTAGAAAAAGGGCCATTGTTTTCCTCCAACTGTGGCAGAAACAGCCACTTTACTAGGTAACGGAGGTGAGTCCGCTCACTGTCGACTGTGAGTCATTTGTCTTCTAAAGGAGAAATGCTCAGGCCATAGAATATAGGTATATATACACACATATATATGCACACAGACATTCACTTTGCAAACAGCTGTACCACTCCCAGCTGCCTCTCACCACATCTGTGTTGGAGGTTGCCAACTGCCCGAGCTCTGCCAGTGGAAAGGACCTTGTGAATGCTCCCTCACCTGCTTCAGGAAAAGAATGTCGGTGGGGTCATCTTGCTTTTAAGGATGAATATAAGCCAGTAGTCACAGAGCAGATCAGGCAGAGCTGACACAGCAGAGCAGTGGGCAGAGACAGATACCTCCAGGTGGTGGGCAGCTGTGAGCCCCACGAGAGCCACCAGCAGAATCAGTGTTGTCCTCAGGTGGCATTGCTGGAGCCAGGAGAGAACATCTGCCCAGAGCCATGGGCAGACATTGGTTTCCTTGGCACAGAAGATGACTGTGAGCTCCCTGTACAGTTGGCAGCATCCTGACCACCCAACAGTAATGACCCTGTTTGGAAAACTTCTCCAAGTCAAACCTGGAGCATTTGTAGTGATCTATTAAATCAAGCGGTCTATCTATGAACAGAGACGGAGAACTTGCATTAACCTCACCACTGGTTCTGAATAAAAAGGGCCAATATCTGGTATGATCATGTGATATAATTCTTTTTTCATTGATTTCCCTATCCTTTCATATTTTCCCTTCAACTGAAATCAATGTAATTTTAGATTTGATTCCTCTGGTTTGCTGCTTGCATTTTTTTAAATCCACTGTTGAATTACAACATGTAGGTTACCAATTTACTAAACTATAAATAGAGAGGTTTCTTTGCTGTGTCCTGTGCAGTTACTGTAACTGCTCAAGGTTGAATGTTTGGTGGTGTTAATGGGAACTATACAGGGTGATATCAATATACAACAGGAGAATCACAATGTAGGCAAATCTAGATGAGCCCATCAAGAAATGCACAAATATAGGCATTAGATTAGATAAATCTAAATATAGAATTAGATTATTTCTTCATATCTGGTTCTGATGGAATACAAACAGGTGTGTCCAATGGCAGATATGAATTTGTGCTTAGTATATATATTATTTTCTCCTGTGAAGAAAGGGATTAAAGTTTAGGAGTGGGTCTAAAGAAAAATATCAATGAATGGAAATGAGAGCCTGAATTCATTAGGAGCTTTGACATCAATGTTAGTACAGTGACAACTGTCTTGGGTTTCACAAACTCTCCCCATATTCCAAGACCAAAAGTAGAGACTTCATAAAGCCATTTTGTTCATGAGATTCCTACAAGTATTTGTAGGTCTTTGATTACCTCCCGTTATGACCTTTCCTTGAAGTTTCAGCTCCAGAAATGCCCAAGTCTAAAAAATGGAAGTGAACTGATCACAGATGACACCCGCTGTTTACTCTCATCCTCTGAGTTTCACATACTTTCAAATAACACACAAAAAATTTTAGCCAGTAAAAATGATACAGATGTAGTACAAGATCCTGCATAGAAATTCTGCTAGTCCCAGCTGATGCTGGACTCTGATTAGCAGAAAGGTTCCCTTCTGTCTGTGAATCTGAAGCTAAACTTGAGATGAGTTTCTGAGGAAAACAAATTTCTATTTAGCTCATCTATAATAATGATTTCAAGCAAAACAGATCTGGGATGAGGTCACAGCCTTCACTCTACGAGAGATTATTTCCATCTCCTTTTCCTTGTTCCAGTCCACGCTTGGGAAGCCACCCTCAACCCAGCGCCCTGCATGGCACCTCCAGCCCCATGTGCGCTCCTGATGCTCTGTGCCAGCCCGCAGCAAGGGCAGGGCAGGTCTAAGCTGCGACTGTTGGCTCAACAGGACAGGCAACAGGAGACCATAAGTATTTTAAAAGCCTTTGGAAATCAGCTACCAGGTCTTTTATTTTCAGCAGGGAGAGAATTATATGCTGTTATCTTCTTCCTCCTCTCATGCCAACAGTGTGAATGCCTACTGGTGCCACACCTGACTTGGAAGTGGAGAAGATGTAGTCCAAGCACATATAGTATCTGGCAACAGCGTGAGCTGGTTTACTTCTTACCTCCTCAGACCCCTCGGTTTTCCCCTTCCTTTTATGATTTCCTAGAAATGGGAAGCAGCCCCAGCCGCAGCTTAGTGCCCACCGAAAGTCTGCAAGTCTCAGGCCCTGAATAACTTTCATGACAGGCAAAGATATAGGAGGGTCTTCGCCTCCTCCGCTCTTTCCCCAGATTTCTTCATCTGACCCCTCTGCAGCAGCAAAGTCATCAAAGAAAACAAGGCAATGGGAACTGATTTAGATCATGAGGGTTTAGGAAGTTTAGGAGAGAGAAATAATTTGACAGGGGGAACAATTTGATTGGAATTAAAATTCTGCACTGTAATGGGCTGCGTGGGGGTGATAATTACTCCTGAATGGTGGGGAAGTAGCCAAGCGAGGAGAGAAAGCCCAGCACAGCCACAGGTATTTCTGCTTCCCGCTTCTCCTGTGCAGTGCTTGCAAGGGAAGCCTTTTCAGCTGCTCATGCAGAGCACACAGATGCTGCAACTTATTGCTGCTTCGACAAGGAGGTCCTCTTGCAGCAAGGCAGGAGCACACATCACGTTGACTCTGCACACCACAACTGCACCTCTGCATTTTCCATCCGTATAGTGACTAAATGCTACAATGCTCCTGATGCCTTTCCTTCTGCTTGAGAACTAAATAGTTGGAGAAAACAAGCTTGCCTTTCCAGTCAGCTCAAAATATTCTGGCATGTCTGGGAGAAATCCCCAGTCTGTACTAACTCCCAAGCTCCAAAATATAACAAAATAAATTAGCTCATGGTGAGCACTATTTTGAAGTGACTAGTTCATTATCTCCTTGCCTAGGGCAGAGGATTGATGGAAGGAAGAAAAGATCCAGATATTTTCTGGATTCTTCCTTGGGATAAGTTACAACTTTAATTAAAAATGCTGCCTGAGAAGATGGCTGAAATGCAAAGGCTCTGCTGGTGCCCGGAACGGGAGAGTCTTTCTCCTTGAAGGAGAGTTATGCACATGTAGTCTATGTATTGCTTTCTCTGTTGTCTATGTATTGTTTTCTCTGTCTTGATTTGGAACAGTAAACTGGAAATATATTCATTTATTTACTTCTAAGGAGAAATTCAGGATTGTGCCTCCCATTTAGGAAAAAAAACACTGCTAAAAACCCAATGAGCTCAGTCACTGTCTATCAATCAGCCATGGCGGGCATTTCAGGTGCTGGGGGAAGCAGCGCTGGTCCACAAGCAACCCCTGTATCACCAAGGGGCTGTTGGCAAGGCCACAAGAGGAGCCTCTGCCCTTCTCCCCCTTCCCCATGTGTACATCCAGCTCCACCTACGCAGCCCTCTCCTGCTCTGCAGCGCCGTTTGCAGCTGGAGTGAAGGCCTTGTGTTCATGCGCAGTCTAAACTGTCCTTTCGAGAAAGATTGGCTTCTGCAAAGAAACCAACACCAGGCTCTGGGATAAGCAAACCATTTGGTGTGATTGCACGTGTGCTGCAAGGCGCACACAGTGATTTCATTTCAGTGCAACTCCCTGCTAAAGTCGTGCAATATATGTATTGTGTTAATTTGTGTTGATTTGGGGATCATTTTCTTTGCTTATAAACATGGTATTTCTGGGTAATACAAGCATCCATCTGGGAACGGAGAATGGGCAGCACAGTCCTGCTCACCTCGAATGCTGGTTTAATAGAACCAACAGCACTGTCACCCAAAAGACCCCTGAAGAAATTAAATAACATATATGAGGCAACAACTATTTTTTTTCTTTCAAGAATATTGAATTCCCTTCCAATTTCTTAGTCCCTCCAAAGGTTTTCAATGATTTCTGTCCTAAATCTGCTTTGCTGCTATCATCTGTTTCTTCACAGATAATGCAAACAGTCAAAACTCCTCTACTGGGGCAGGATTGCTGGTAACCTTCCAGGGCATTCAGGATGTGATGCCGATTCCTAGATTGATTCCCTCTGCTTATATGCTTAATAAAGTTTGCTCCCCGTGGGAAGTCGTGATTACGTTTGTGATAAGAATGCTTACGGCATTGGTTCCTCCTTTGCCTAGGAATGTGTGCATTAGTGGCCGTAGATGTGCAATGCATACCTGCAAATCCCTTCACGGTCATGAGGGGGCAGGTGCATTCACAAGCCCTCCCATCCCTTGAAGCTTACTGGTTCCACATCCAGCAGAACATTGCTGTCACAGATGGTCCCAAGGTTGTTTCTGAAGCAAGACCAGTCCAATGGAGGTTTAAAAAACAGGAACTAAAATGTTGAGCTCACTTCTTTTCTCATTAGGTGCCATAAGTGAGTGCGGCATTGGATTGTATTCATGCTTGGTCTGATGAGGAAGCTACAGGTATTTAATCTGCTGATCTTCACAAGCTCAGGAATTCCATTCACATTCAGCTCACTGTACTAAACACACTAGGAGGACACAAACCATGTGGCCTAAGGCCAAATTCAGGAGACATGGGTCCTGCAGACTGTTCCTCACTGTCACGGATGCTTATGTGTACTGTCATATGAGGGCTCCAGAAAGGGCTGTCTTCTGAAGGCCATGTCAGCAAGTGGATGACAAGTGGATGACAGATACCTCTAGAGAAGCAACGGTGATATTAGGACTGGTAAATTCCTAACACAAGCATTAATGTTATACACTATATCCAAATTATCAACAGATCCACTATATTGGGATGTCTTACAAAAACTGACTCGGCCTTCTTGCAGATACTGGCACAGACTGCTGCTTAATTGGGTCATTATTAGCAGTTGAGTGAGGATGCACTCAGTCACTCAGGTGGCAGTAGGTACCTAGCAGTTAGTGTTTAAATAATTACAGAATCACAAGTTCTTGACTGTAAATACAGAAGGTGCCACAGATTATAAAAGGGAACAATGGGGGGAAATCTCAATTCAGTAAAATGTGGACTTCCAGGATCAGAATTTGTCTTGCATCTTACTCAGTACAGTATTTCCACTTCATTTTCTGGCTTTTTACACTACTTAAGACAGAGAAATGGCATGTACTCATCTTGGAGGTATCAGGTTATCCACAAGAAGATTTAACCTAACATAGTCTTTTATATACCATCAGGCACAGCTATTCCAGTGAAATTTTGCTCCTTTCTGTTCTGTAAGTCAATAGCAACCAAATACAACATATTCTCTACCCTCTCTTCAAAACACAGACATAATTGATGCTATTTCCTTGAGACAACCAAGAGGGAAAATAAAAAGAAGCAGCCAAAATTCTTGAATTAGGTAAATTCGCTCAGGCTGCAAATTTTAAAGCCTTTCAGTGTCCTGGGACACTCAGTTAATAAATACTGTACTGGACCAAATTAGAGATAGGGAACTAATAGAAAATTGAGCAAAGTTTGGGTTCAGATTCTCAGAGACACTTCATTCATCCTCCAGAGTTCAATTCTGATAAGCTCAGCCAGGAAAGGGCTAACTGGCTGAAGTGTTATGCAGCAACATAAAAAACTCTGTTCATAACAAGCCCTTTGTATGATACGGACAGCTTTAATTTGGCATGGGACACAGGCGATGCTGCAAAATGGTGGGAATAGAGTTCAGAGAAATTCAAGACTGAAGGATCAAATTCTTTGCTTGGGATATGACTCCAATTTATGCCAAAACCCCTTTGAAATGGTAGAGCTATAGGATATCAGTAATAGACCACATAGCTTAAATTGTAGTTTGAATTGAATTTTCATAGAATCATAGAACCGTTTAGGTTGGAAAAGACCTTTAAGATCATCAAGTCCAACCGTTAACCTAGCACTGCCAAGCCCACCACTAAACCATGTCCCCTAGCACCACATCTACCCATCTTTTAAATACCTCCAGGGATGGGGACTCAACCACTTCCCTGGGCAGCCTGTTCCAATGCTTTGGGGAAGAAAGTCAAGGAGCAGAGAGAAAGAGTTCTTATTTCATACGAATGTATTCCTCCATTTCTTCATAACTGCTGCCAGCAAAGAGGCTCTTTCCCTTTCTGGTCAGTCACCTGCTATTTTGCTTAGCAATACAGGTATTAAAGGCCCCTCCAGGGAAGGAAAGACCTTCACATCCGACTCTGACCTTTGAACAAAGCTTCAGGTCACAACACACACTAAAAGTGGAATAAATACCACATGATAAAGTGCTCAAATGATACATCTGAGTGACTGTAAAAACAGTGTCATCATCTTTAACCTATTCAACCCAGGAGGTTCCAAAAGGTACACTGAAGAATGCTACTCCTAGCTCTGCCATACCACATCAGTGCTTGCCCTTCATCCTCTGCATTGTTGAGGCAAGAGCAAGTAAGATAAATCTGTTTTGGTTTGTCCATAGGATAATTACATGAGCCTTAGGTGAAGCATTGCCATGGTTTAACCCCAGCCACCAACTAAGCAGCACCACACAGCCACTTGCTCACTCCCCCCTGGTGGGAGGGAGGAGAGAATCGGAAGAGTAAAAGTGAGAAAACTCGTGGGCTGAGATAAAGACAGTTCAATAGGTAAAGCAAAAGCGTGCGTGCAAGCAAAGCAAAACAAGGAATTAATTCCCTGCTTCTCATTGGCAGGCAGGTGTTCATCCATCTCCAGGAAAGCAGGGCTCCATCATGCATAATGGTTACTTGGGAAGACAAATGCCATCACTCCAAACATCTCCTCCTTGCTTCTTCTTCCCCCAGCTTTATATGCTGAGCATGACACCATATGGTATGGAATATCCCTTTGGTCAGCTGGGGTCAGCTGTCCCAGCTGTGTCCCCTCTCAGCTTCTTGTGCACCCCCAGCCTACTCACTGGTGGGGTGGGGTGAGAAGCAGAAAAGGCCTTGACTCTGTGTAAGCACTGCTCAGCAATAACGAAAACATCTCTGTGTTATCAACACTGTTTTCAGCACGAATCCAAAACATAGCCCCGTACTAGCTACTATGAAGAAAATTCACTCTATCCCAGCCAAAACCAGCGCATTCTCTACCCCTTATTCCGTACCATTTACGTCATGCTTAGGTCCCACACTATCCAGTACAACCCCATTAACCACCACCCCCTTTCCCATCCTTTGATGTAAGACACAGGTATCATTCCCTTAGTCTATGGACCACCCTTGTAAAATGTCCATAAAATGTCCAGAAATGTCCACAAAATGTTCACTGAATTCATGTAGTCCATGACTTTGGGCTCCATCTGTGATGGTGGCCACTCAGGACAGGAGAGGTGCTGTGTTGTGTGGAGTTACTGGGCACCAAAGCCAGCTCAGGTTGGGTCACTGCTGCACTTGCACTGCTTCTTGTAAGGCTTCTCCTCTACTGGTTCAGGTGGTTCCTGCTATAGTAATTCCCGTAACATGCAACTCAAATCCTGGGTTACAAAAATTTAAAGGTATTTCCATTACAATCTCCACCCTTGGCCCCTTTGGACCAGACCATAGGGTTTAAAATTGCAGTGAACTCCTCCCCTTGCCCCTGCTCTGGCTTGGACTTATCCACAGACTGCAGTCCCTTAGGGGTGTACCTGCTCCAACATGGCCTTACCCATGGCTGCAGTTTCTCCAGGGGTGTACCTGGTCTGTTGTGGGCTTATCCATGCCCACACACTTTGAGGTGCTCCAGCATGACCTCATGCACAGCCATTGATGCTTCAAGGTGGACCTGCTGCAGCATAGACTTCTCCACAGCTACAGATGCTTTGAGGTGTACCTTCTCCAGCGTGGACTCGTCCTTGGGCCACAATCTCTTCAGAGGTATACCTGCTGCAGCACAGACATAACCATGGCCACAGATGCTTTGAGATGTACCTGCTCTGGCATGGGCTTATCCATGGCCACAGACTCTTTGGGGTGTCCTGCTCCCACATGGACTCATCCACAGGTCACAGTCCCTTCAACTCGGGTTCACACTGGAGTTCCAGCCTGTCCAGTACAGCCGTACAGAAACAGCAGTGATGCCCTGGCCATCTGCCAGCCCAGGCGCATGGCCATTGCTGTTATCAAAATGTTCCCAGGCACAGCAGAGTAAGACGATAAGCAGTACAGCACTACAGCAAGCAGCAAAAGCAAAAAGCAGCCACTAACGAGCACTAGACTCTAATATACAGTAAGGCAAGCAAGCCCCCTGGCAAGCACAGAAGCCTGCTGATTAATAGCTAAACAGCAATAACAACTATAAACTTGATCTAGCACATTCCAATCAAATCTGTTGTTATCTCGAACCCTTTGAGCCCCACGTTGGGCGCCAAAAAAGACTGTTGTGGTTTAACCCAGCCGACAACTAAGCCCCACACAGCCACTTGCTCACTCCACCCCGGTGGGAAGGGGGAGAGAATTGGAAGGGTAAAAGTGAGAAAACTTGTAGGTTGAGATAAAGACAGTTTAATAGGTAAAGCAAAAGCCATGCATGCAAGCAAAGCAAAACAAGGAATTCATTCACCACTTCCCATCGGCAGGCAGGTGTTCAGCCATCCCCAGGAAAGCAGGGCTCCCTCATGCTTAATGGTTACTTGGGAAGACAAATGCCATCACTCTGAACGTCCTCCCCTTCCGTCTTCCCCCAGCTTTATATGCTGAGCATGACACCATATGGTATGGAATATCCCTTTGGTCAGCTGGGGTCAGCTGTCCCAGCTGTGTCCCCTCTCAGCTTCTTGTGCACCCCCAGCCTACTCACTGGTGGGGTGGGGTGAGAAGCAGAAAAGGCCTTGACTCTGTGTAAGCACTGCTCAGCAGTAACGAAAACATCCCTGTGTTATCAACACTGTTTTCAGCACAAATCTAAAACATAGCCCCATACTAGCTACTATGAAGAAAATTCACTCTATCCCAGCCAAAACCGGCACAGCATGCAGAAAATACCCATTTGATTTAATGATTTGTAAAGTGGTTAGATCCAGAAGAAATGGGACAGTTTACATCATATTTCTGGAAAACCTGGGCACCATTTTGCAGCCTCCACTGGGATAACGGCTCAGTTGCTGGTTGCATAATTCATTTTTATCCTGCCCAGCTGCATGCAAAGGTTAAAAAAGATATAATTAGTCTCCTTCTCTGTTCCTACCTCTGGCCCACACAAACCCTGTCTCTTATTCAACCTGTCATTGTTAGCAGCATTATCCAGGTCTCCTGAAAAGAGACAGCAATGAAAAAAATTATGGTAATTTAACTCAGAATGATCTTTCCTTTGTAGTTTGCACATTACTTTTGCAGATACCTCTATTAATAACCTGTAGGAATCAGCTTCTATTTACACAGCACTTTTCTTCCCAAAGGGTCTCTGAGTGCTTTGCTAACCTCAGGGATCATTTCATTCTTTCCTGACAAGGCAGGTTCTGGTTCACTTTTATGGCAAACTTCAGGCAAAGGATGGGGAGAGAGGAATACTGAGCCAACCTACCCCTGCAGAGCCCTTAGCATCCAAAGTGGGCTGCTAGAGTCCAGCAGAAGGTCTCCTGCCTCACGCAGGTATTGCTACTCCAGTGCCTGAGGCTCGCTTTGTCCTTCTCTCCCTGCCTCCCTTCTGGCTGCACAGAAGGAGCTCCAGCAACCAAGGAGGTTCACACTGTTCCTGTGTGGTGATGCTCCCACTTCCCACTCCATCAGCACTGAGCTATCTCGAGCAATGTCTATGGTTTTAAATGAATTATTTATTCAATTTAATTAAGAAGTACTGGAAGCCTCTGGGAATGCTGGAGAGAGAAATCCTGCATGACTGTTACTGCTATTTCTCTATCTTTTTTTTTTTTGACTACAGGGGCACCTACATGCACCACCAAGACTAGTTCTCATTGTGATAGGTGCTGTAGTGATATCCACTGAGTTGTAGCTCAGTGTTATCCTGTTAAAGGACAAGAGGGAATAGGCGCACACTGAAATACAGGAAATCCCATTTAAATATGGGTGGTCAAAGACCGGCACAGGTTGCCCCGAGAGGTTGTGGAGTCTCCATCCTTGGAGATATTCAAAACCTGACCAGACATGGTCCTGAGCAACTTGCTTGAGTTGACCCAGATTAGAGCAGGAGGGTTGGACAAAGTGGTCCAATGGTCCCTTCTCACTCAAGCTATTCTGTGCTTCTGTACGCTTACACAGAGCAAAATGCAGAACATATGCCCAGGTGCTTGCAGTCACAGGTCCAAGTTGGAGGAAGCAGTGGCAGAGCGAAGCACCCTGTTCTGTTCACAGTTACCAGACAGGTTAATCAAAGAATTAGGATTCACTCCAGGGCCTATTCTGATGGCTTATCCACTAGACCATGCTGGGGACAGGATACGGAGGGCCAGGAACTGCCTCCCGTTCAGAGCTCTGTTGTTACAATGGGCTTCAACACTGCTCAGTGCGTGTCCGAGTCTGGCTTTTATAGAATACTCAATGGGAAAATGAAAGACACATTTTCATGTGAACATAATATTATCTATATATAATATAGATATGTGTATGTATATGTATATATGGGGTCATCCTGCCTCACGTATAGGCTTTCAACGCTTGGAATAGTTTCGTGGACTACCTATATATAAGAGCACTGCCAGAGTTATCATCTGTAAGTTTTCCTAGTGCCTTTTGTAACTTCTTTGCAGGGAGCTGAATGGATCCAGGTGCAGTGATACTACAGGTGTACCATTTATACAAACAATGATTGTCTTCACTGCTGAGCTCCTGGAGCTGTTTGTTCAATGCTGACAGTCCCTGTGGGACTCTGGAGCAAATACTTTCTGTGAAGCAAGTACTTTTTCAATGATTTGACTTCAAAAGCAGTTTCTAGTAGCTGAAAAACCTGACCCAAAAAATTACTACCGAAATCACAGAGAACACCGTTATTTCAGCAGATGCCTGGCCATATTGCAATCAAATTTATGGTCTCAAGCCTCTCCACTCTTATGTATCTTAATCAGAAATAACTCTGTCAAAATCAATAGGATGATGTTGATGTAAACCCTATATTCAGAGAAAAACCTGGCCTTTTCAATGAATTTTTAGGATTCCTATCCATACCTCTTTGTAGCCCTGGCATGCTGGAAACAGTATATTAGGAGGGCTAGAAGAATCTGACCATCTGCGAGTGACCGAGAGTAAAATATCTACAAAAGATTTTTCTAACAGCACTAATAATCAGGGCAGTGTTAGATGTGTAAATGAGCCAAAGGCCTGGTCTGCAAAGTTGGCACAAAATGTAGCTTTGTCGAGATCAAACCATTCTGTGACAACTTGCCACCTTCCAGTTCAGTTTTCACTGATGTAACCCTCTCACCCTTTTAGTTTTGTTGTGATCTTGTAGAAATGCTTAGTTTAATAAAATACAACCGCTTTTGATGGCTTTTGATGTTATTGCTTGATATTGGCTTTCGTATGTATTATCTTCCGTATTTTGTATCAAATAATATTAGATAATATATAAGCATAATATTGCAGATATGTGACATTTGAGATATTAATTTGATGCAAAGTCTAAGCAAAATTAATCAAGATAGTACGGTTGGCACAAAGTAGTTTTTGTTATTGACATGATAGTAGTAAGCCAACTCTTTAAAACCCATTCAATAAGAGCTTGGAAAAAAATTTCTTTAGAATTTTAATTTCCTGAGGAATTTCGCTTTTCAGTTCTACTTCAGAATGTTTTTATAGTCATTTATTTAGTGTCAGAATTGCCTGTGGAAGAGGCCTTAGTCCAAACCAGTTCTGATTATAGTAAATAAGAATTTTAACAAAAGAAGCTCCGCCACCTTGAAACTGTTCTTGGACTTTGCCTTTGAAGATGCCATTTTCAAGCATACCTCAAGCTCCTCTTTTCAATAGTGACACAAGAAATCCCAGTTCTGGTCTTGTGTCAAATTCCCTTCCAGTACAAAGGACTGTCAGAAAGCCTTCTGTGTCAGTTAAGCCTCAGATTCAGGTTATGTGGACAATTTTACTTAAATGAAATAATTTGCTTTTGCCACTGGGGCTTTATAACGCATCATGTCAATGTCTGATGCTAAAGACACTATTTTGAATAAGAAAATAATGCTAAATAATTAACCATATTCATCTTCACTAATCAGCAGAGCCTCAGTGAGTCCTGTTTATTAAACTCATTTTTGTTCCTTATGTGTGTGCTCAAGAGTATAAAATTATGGAACAAAAATAGCATCAGCATTTGTAAAATCTCTAGAGAAAACCAGCTACCGGTGTACTTGACAACAGGGCGAACAGCTGGGGAGTCTAATACCCACCTCCTCCAACCACATAAAAAACAAAAATTCTGGCAGACTGGCTAAGGCTTATGCTCCATACTTCTTCCTAATTTTGTCCCTATAACATGATTTTCTCTGTAAGACACAAATATCTTGATTTGTTTTAATTTTTTTTTTTTTGGTTAACATGTGACACTAAGCTCTGTATTTCCTCTTATGCAATTACCAGTTTAACAAGCAACTACCTTCACGCAACATTTCTGCGGCTTCCTTCTTATCACCGCTGACATACCAGATCTGTCTTCCTATTTGTAGGCTAGCAGCAGGGAAAACAGAAGTGAGGTAAATACATCCCTAAGCTGAAACTGTGCTCCTTGCCTCCTGGGACTGGCCATCCAGTATGTCCATTTAAGCAGAGTTGCTGGCAGAAAGTGAAAATAAACTATACCCCTCATTTTACATAGTGAGAGAGGTCTAGCTTTGAGTCCCAGTTACACTGTTTCAGAACTGGTAGGTACAAATCATAGAAGAGGAGGACTGGGAGTACCAGTTCAGATACTGCAGGAAGAAAAGCCATGCTGTCTGGGGAAAGTTCTGTAACCTCTAAGCATGTGAGTCAAGGTCCAGCCTTCTGAGCAAGGATTTGACATCAGCATAGCAGAAAACAAAAACTGTACAGGGATGATAACAGATCAAAGTAGAAAACAGAGATGAAAGTCCAAGATTAACGATGGGTTTTTTTAAAAGTTATATTGTTATATTGTATATATTACATGGCGCTGTACATACAACTTAAGGCTCTGACATCCATTCGAAGATACCTCACAACAAGCCATGATCAGTGGATTAGCATCTATCACTCTGCAGCAGAGAGAAGCCATCTGTTTGATTAACTGTCGGCAGGAATATTCATATCGGCAGACATCAGTGACAAGAGATACAAACCAAAATCAAACGGCAAAAGCGTGAACAAAAGTTAAAGGAAAGGAAAATGAAGAACTTCTAAAAGAGGATAGTCAGGTAATCCTACAGATTTCTGAGCAAACTGCTTCCCTGTCCTGAGAGAGGAAGATGCTCCTTTCTCTTCTGGCATTGTACTTGTACATACTCAGCAAAGCTGGGAAAACAGATTCTGACCTGCTGCTTGCAGACACTATTGATCTGGCATGAGGAAGAAAATGTAGCCAGTGAGTATTTTATGGCAGGGATGAAAGCTAATTCAATATTCAGATATGCAGACAATACAATAGAAATAATATTCTCGTAAGGCATTAGGCTAATTTAAGTATTATAAACTCTCTCTCAGATTATCCTCTTTATTCTAGTGATCCACTGGTGTCAGCATCCCTCACTGACACTGCACATGGAAATCCCATAGAGACTAATTATATTTTCCTGGCTTGCAATAAGAATACAGGGGATTATTTTTAAATCCTATTTTTACCTCTGTGGATAAGAAGTGACCAAAAGTGCAAACATGCCTATGCCGCCTTCTCACAACTGAGACTTCCTCTAGGGTTTGGGAAGTGTATACCAGAGCCTGGAAACCAGGGAACCATGGCATTTCCACTAGCAATTTGTTGACTGCAGCAGGATTGGTCTGGATAGACGACAGCATATGGGTATAGGTGAGAAGAGAATCAATGCCTTCGTTCATAGCTAGAACTCGAGAAGAGGAGCCTGAATACGGTTACGACAGATTACCACCTACCAGTCATTCCGAGAAGATAAAAAGGCAATTGTCAGCTCTGGGTACTCTACAGTGACAGAGTAAAAAGGGCCAAGGGCAAATGCAGTGATGTGGATGATGGGGTCACATATAATATTAGAAAGCGTAGCACTTGACATGATGGCTTGAGCAAGAGATCCCCCAGACTAATTTAAGATACACATCTTAGGGCTGATATGTGTCCCTCTTTAATTTGCAGAATCAGGCCAAGACATAGTAAAATCCCAGACACACCTTTTAAACCTGGTCGGTTCAGTGAAGAACCAGGCACATAACATCAGAAGCTATATTCCCTACTTGTTTTATAGTTATTAGTTCATGGAGAGAGTAGGTAATGCTGAGTGAATATTGATCTTTCAGAGAGCAAGCTGTTTGTACCGCATGTATTTTCTAAGTATCTCCTTCTGCTTCAGAACATTGGGAATATTTGCATGAAAATAGAAAATCTTTGGTTTTGAAGAACCTGTGTTCCTCTGCTGCCTGTTCAACACATCAGGTTTAAAGGCTGAAACCTGCGTTTGTTCTTATTCATGCACCCCTGCATTAAGGACTCAGTCCTTGGTATCATACAGAATCGGATTTATGAGTGCAATGGTCCTGCTGAAAGCAATCAGTTGCCTTGTTCACGTACTGACTTTGCTGGATTAGGACAAGAGTGCTTTGGAAGACAGGAATTGAAGCTCTGAATCCCTTGACTTCCATGAAGCTACTCCAGCTTAGCAAAGGTATAACAGAGATGTCTGAGCACTAGTCTTGGGTTTTGAGTGCCTAATTATGGCTCAGACGATTGTTGCAATGTCATACTGATTGTGGCCATTGCTGGGACAATAAGTAGTGTGAACTAGCAAGTTTCCTTTTAAATCTGGTTCCTATCTAACCCAGAAACAGCTGACAGTTTTTTTGAATCTGCTAGTTGAAGCTCAGGCTGTCTGTTGCTCTGCAAATAATTATGACGCTGGACTGATGAGTGGAATGGGAAATGTAACCACCTTCTCTTTGACACCTTAGGACTGCTTCCCAGCTCACGGAATGGGTGGGCATCAGGCTAGCTGTGCCTGCTTGGATGACTCAGCCCCACTCACTGGCACTGACACTTCTGGAAAGAGTTAATGCGGTTCTGCTGACTCACGGAGGCCGATGAATCTCTTTTCCCATTCTGATATACAGCAAAAATGTCTCACTGGAGAAGGGACAGCAGGCAAGGGTTCCCAAACAGGGGCATGCATATGACTAGTATGCAGGCCACCGCAAGTGATACCCGAGTTCTGCTTGAGAACGCAAGGGTCTCCACTTCTGCACAACAACAGCTACAGCAGCTCTGGGAGCCCCAGTGCAAGGTGTTGATGCACAGTCTGGAGGCAGGGAGGAATTTATTTTTCACTGCTAATTTTACTGATGATGTTGATACTGCTGTGCTTTAAATGTCACTGATTTGTCTCATGCAGCATCTCCAAAGTATCACAGTTCGTCTCAGCTTGCTCTGCCAAAAGTCCTAGCCAAGGCCTGTGCATCTTCCCTATTGTAATCTCCTCTCTGGCTAGAGCACCTGGAACTGTCTCAAGTTCATTCATTTGGGCACATCACTGAGTTTTCCACAGTTCTCCGTCATTTCTCCTCTTCCACTGCTCCAAATGCCAACTCCTTGTTCTCACTTTCAAAGCCCTTCACAATTCAATCCTGCCTCAGTCCTGGTATTTGTTATCCTTCCACCGACCCTCGCTTTGTCGATTGCAGCCTCCATTTTTGCTTCTCGATTCTACACTTCCCTTTATGGCTGGGGACAAAAACCTGCATTGAAACCAGTGAAGTCCCTGCTGTAGACACCTTTACAATGTCTGTGTCATGTATCACATAGCATTGAAGCACCAGCTAATAACAGCAAGGCAGAGGACGGTCAGGGCTGCAGGCTGGCTAAGGAGCTGCACACAGGATCTGTATCATGCCCTCTCCCTTGAACTCTGATTCTCATCCACTCGTTTTCTGGAAAAGTTCTTTAGGACACAGACTGTCATCGATGACGTCTTGTGTTTGCGTGTCTTCTGTGCAGTATGGCAAAACAACTCTTAAATGACCTGTGAACTAGTCTTCCTCTCCTGCGGAATGGGATTGCTTCACAGTCCAAGTGTCTTGTAGCTTCTCAGGGAAGCAGGATTTTATATTTTATAGCTGGGTTTTAAAGCCACAGAGAGACTGAGGCCACACTGGAAGCTCATGGGAGTGCCAAACCCACGTCTGCTTAGTGCAGACTACTACCAGACTTCTGCACCTGTCTCCCTTTTCTATACAGAGATAAATAATAGTAAAGGCAAGCCCTAGGGCCACGTTCAGAACAGGCTGGGAAACACTCAAAGTATTCACAGAACTAAATGCTTTCCAGGGAGCTATTTTTTCAATGTATTGTTGTAGTAAATGTTTAGATTTTCCAAAGACAAACTCATAAAACAGTCATTAAGGAATAATTTTATGTACAAATATTTTGCAGAATGATTTAATATGTAATCACACAAAATGTTTTCGCATTCCTAGTACCTCCACAGCATCGGCATTAAACAACTACCGCTTTAGCTGACATCTCTTTTCCTTCAAGAAGGGCTGTGACAAGTCAGGGTTTGCCCAGAACCCAGAGGATCATTCAGATGTTCAGGACATCTGTGCTTCATGAACCCACGAAGCTTGACACCTGGTCAAACCCATCCTACAATGGCCTTTAGCAACCTGGCAGAAAGTAGTCCCCAGTCCTGCAATGTGTGTACTCTAGTGGGAACAAAGGTGTTATACTGCCCTTGAACCCTATCTGAGGTTTCTTAAATGACTCAAATTGCCTCAGTTCTGCCTGTACAGACGATTGAATTTGGATTCATTATCAACATATCAGATCCTAAATTTGCCAGTTTCAGCCAAGCTCCAACACTCGATAGGTTTGCTGGTGAAATAAATATGAGGGAAAATAGGTTATAGTTATAGTCAGGCTCCTGGCCAATAAAATTTAAAATAACCAAGCGTGGTAGTTACAAGACAAAATAAATATAGTCCAGGGCTGAATCTTGCCTAAGCTTTAGAAGTTCAGTTGGGAGGAAGTCTCACATGAGTGAGGGTCTTAATCAACGTGCAAGTGGGAACCTAGGCAAGAATGTGAATCCAATCTTCCTAGAACACTCCTTCAGGTCAAAACCCATCTTAAAAACTTCATTGTATAAATGGAATACATGAAAGTACTGCATTTATCACTCTCTGTAAGCCAACTAGATCTAACTAACCTATATCATAGGATTTTTTTTTCTATTTTGCTATTGCCTCAAGCCAGTCTGGTCTTGTTTTAAGATCACCTTCAGCTGTAGAGGAGCAAAGTTTGTTCTTTGGACCACTTCTCTCTTACACCCATTTCCACTGATTCTTCTTTTCCTGTCGTTTCTTTCCGATCTTTGTCTAAAAGCCTCAACCTATATAAAGCATGCTACAAAAAAAAGCTCTGAAAGTCTATTAATACATTCCCTTTAGCATTCTCTGCATATATTTCACACTTATCTTTAGATTTGAAGCAGTCTTTTTAGTCTGTGCTAGTACAACACAGAGTCTAATGGAGTTCTGGACATGAGCTCCTAAGTACTCCTCAAAGCTCACCATCCTGCAGGCTCTCTATCTTACCGATACCACCTGATGCTCTGAACAATGTTTTCCTCATTTCTAGCAACCGTATTTGCAGCTGGATTAGACTTTGCAGTAATTGCCATGGATAACTCCTTCAGTGCTTCCTTTGGATTCCTGATGGCAGTTGCTTTCTCTTGGTCCACACTCCACTAGCTGTGTGGTTTGCAGGCCGCGGGAGCCCCGCTAGAGCCCATCTTGACATGCAGTGGCTAAATAGCCCTAGCCTGGCCCTCACTGCTCAAAGCTTCTCACCTTCCCTGCTGCCTTGCCTCGCTCCCTCAGCTACGCAGGTACAGCTTTTTTGCAGGAGAGTATGGTGATCTGGATAAGGGGTTAAAGATTGGGGTTAAGGTTGGGCTGAAAACATTTACGATATTTTAATGAAAAAGGGCATGTATACCAAAGGTATTTTAAATAGCAGTCATCTGCCCCAGCAATTTGACATGGGTCATTTTATGGCTTCAGGGACATCTGTGTTTGTATAACTGAGAGGGTGGTGTGGTGGCAATATCTGCTGCTGATAGAAATGCATGTCAAATGATGAGCTGAGTGTCTTTGCTGAGATAGGTGTGGTGACTTCTCTGGAGAGATTATGCCCTTGTTCTCAGCCTGCTTGCCAACTGGCTGTTCCCTTTGTCTGGGCTTCTGATATTCATATAAAGAGTGGTACAAAGCCCTGGCTTTTTCCGTGCCGTGCCTGATCTCTGTTTTCTGCAGATAAATCTTTCTGACATGATGTAGCAGTAGCAAGCTGCTTAGTTCAACCAGCTTCTACTATCCGTTTCAGAAGCTTCAGTGGCCTCTGTTTCATCACAAATATTTTCTGACAAATCTACCAGAATACCAAGCAAGGAGGAGGAGAGTGAAGGTTCTGATCACTGTGCTCACAATCAAAGCAACATGTTGGTCGGCAGTATGAAAAATCCCTTAGCTCCTTCCTCAACCAGCAAACCACTGGTTATCAATGACTCTCCAAAGAACATATTCCACAGTCATCATAAAATCAGCTCGCTTCTTTACGTTACTCTGAGATTCTCTTCCCACATCAGCTGTGAAACCGTTAGCCGACCAAGCCTTCTAAATTATACCACAGAAACATTTTTCCTCGGCTGGGAGTAAGTATCGCGCTCAGAACAATCCCCAGGATGATTGGATCTTACTCCTTTCACAGAACTGAAACTGCTCTTTTCTGAAAGGAGTCAAGTACCAACTTCTTTCTCCTGACCCTGCCTCCCTCTTCAGCTGTTGACTGTGAAATTCTCCTTATTTACCTGGCACTTTTACAGAGATTCGTAACGCATCGCTATACTTACTTGCTCCTAATATCTTTTTTGCTGTAATTGACAGTAGGTGTCTTTCCACAGAAAAATGTCTCTGTGATGTTATAGCTGGGTCTCCAATCCTTTACTCCGCTACTTTCCCGTCTTCTCTCCCACATGCAACTCCTTTCAGAAATGACAACCTCAAAAGCGTGCCCTCTGTCAAGAAAAGTTTCACAGTTATTCCCTTCCCTCAGTGCAGATCAGCATAAGTTTGCCAAATTGAGGAATGCTGCCTGAGAACCACAAGATTTGACTTGAATCCAATTATGGATTTCCTTCTGGAATCTGTACCTGCTTAGGGTCAGTGTCCACCACCTGCAATGAGACTTCAGGCTCTAAAACAGCACCCTCATGAGGTGCAATTTTAATGGCACTTGGGCAGAAATCCTTATTCTTGATTTCATCTTTCTTGAAGTATTTTACAAGCAATACTTTTAATAAGAATGTTTAGTTAAAATGTCATTAAAGCAACTCTCAGAGATTCTGATTGTCCTTTACCATTAGTCTTCATCCTCCCAACAGCTCTGCAGTCTGTCTCATGAAACTCCTACTGTCTTGTTACCTCACTATTCCCTTCTAAAATTTTACCATTATAGCCCACTTCACACCTCCTCTGCCACACTGACAAATGCTACTGTGACCTACGGTGCATATTATAGTTCTAGTTTTATCTATAGAATCAAACCTGCAAAGTCTACATCCTGATATGCCTGTGACTTGAGGGTCACCTTTGGCTGGCCCCCCATTTCTTTATGCTTCAGCCTCCCCAGCCATAAAACTACCTTGTTCTTTGAGATTTATGGCTGAAAACCACGGAACAGAGCTATATACTAATATTACTTATAAAGAGTTTTCAAGTGTGCTGCAACCTCTTTGAATGACTGAATCCATGCAGAGATTAATTATATCTGATAGACCTATAAATGAAATATCTGTAAAGGGCCCTGCTGGACAGTGGATATCAACCAACGATCTAACATACTTTCTGCTTCTTCTACCCACTTGCTCAATTATTCCTTGATGTAGAGGAACAGATATATGAGGCACCCCTGCATCTCCAACCTGAAATAAATTGCCCTCTTTTAGTTCTTTGCCATGGTAGTCTAAATGATGCTACATGCATTTAACCTTCCTGTGGCAGGTTATCTTTTCTTGCAGGAAAAGAAACTTAGCTCAACTCTCCCTTCCCAGACTTCTTCGCAAATACCCCTGGCTGCATTCAGCTGGGTGCTGGGAGTTGAGACCAAAAGAACTGAAGCTCTGCCTGAGAACATTTGCCACCCACATACTGCAACAGTGTTCAGGAGCTAAATCTTATTTATGAGGCTTAGTTTCATTTCCAGTCCTTTGTGCCAAAATGCCAATGCAATGTGATTTGTGCACGAGTGGTCGCACAGTTCTGGCATTATTTGCTACACACTAGCCCTCTCTTAATCTGGTTTTCAGTCTATAGACATAAAATAGAAAAACTTACAGGCACACAGATGCGTGGGACTGTGGATCTGACAAGGGACATCAGGAGATGCATGTAGAGACACATTCAAGGGACAATAAAAAGTATCAGAGAACTCTTAAATAAGAGACATTGAAATAGCGCTGAAAATTCTATTAACTGTATTGTAACATCTGAGCAAAAATCCAGAACTGGAACCAGACAGCTTGCTTTGAACGCTTCATCAGGCATGTTTCTCTGTAATAAGCCAAACTAAAAACCTAGCCAAACTACAGACATCTGGTAGACAATACCCTTTGGGCTAATTTGGGACTGAACACAAGTCCATTTTGGTGCTCAGGTCTCTTCTGAATAGAAGGCAAGCAACTCTGGGTTTTGTCATGATATATTTAGGCAAGAGTTTTGAAAGAAAACTGATTCACCACCTTCATTCATGTTGAATTACAGCAAATCTAAAATTTACTCTCTACCCTCATTCACTACCCTCACTCATCTGAAAGACTCGAGAGCGGCATTACAGGCACTCGTTCTCCAAGTGAGAACGTGTCCATGTGTCGCTTTGACGTGGGACTGTGTCTGACATGGGACCAACGCCAACCTCAAAGGAGCGCCTTACGGAGTTCAGTTCCATCGTTTATATAAATTGTCCCATATATACTCGGGAAAGCCTAGTTTTTTTATTTGTCTCTCCCTTTTGCGTCTGTATTTGTCAAAAAAGGGCTGCAAAAGGAAAGAAGAGAGCCCCGGTTCTGGATGCTCGCCAGGAAAAATGTAACTCTATCCCACTCTCTGCCCAAGGTAAAGGCTAAAAAGTGTTCATCATTTGTGTCATCCAGTTCTTTCCCTCCCCGAGGCTCCGCGTGTCAAACTGCAACATAGCAAGCCTCAACCTGTGTCAAGAGTAATACTATAGCCGGCACAGGGTCATGAAACAAGCTGGAGTATCTAGCTTGGTTATAAACTGTCATGCTTACAAAGCAGCCTTTCGAAAAACGCAGCCAAGTCTCACAGCTACCACACTCGGTAGCTTTGTGCTCCTTGTAACAAGCTCCCACGTTTAAATCTTTGCTACAGGGACCAGCTGCGCCCGTCTGCGGGATGCCCTGCGCCTCAGCCCAGGCCAGGCTGTGGGTGCCCGGCTGCGGGGGAGGCTCCAGGCGCTGAGCCCGGGCTCGCAGGGCACCGCTGGACGGGCCCAGCCCCTGCACCCGACCGGACGGTTCAAACTCCCTTCCTCCGCCTCCCCCTCGTCCCTTCCCTTTGCTATAAAGTCGAAATGAAAGTGTGCGCAGCCGGCTCCTGGATGCTCTTCCCCCCTCCGCGCCCCCCGCCCCAGCCCGAGGCGGCGGCGGGAAGGCGCTGCCCGCAGCCGGCCCCTGGCCCCCGCCCCCCGGCCCCGAGGGGGGGAGAGAGGCAACCGCCGCGGCAGCCCCGCCGCCGCCCTCTCGGCCGGGAGAGGCGGGAAGGGAGGGACCCAGCGGCCCCGGGGCACAGGGCACCGCCCACCCGCCGCTCCCCTCCCCAGGCGGCGGGGAGCCTCTCGCCCTGCCGCGGGGACGGCGGTGGAGCTGGGGGGGGGGGGGGGTCCGAGGAGGCGGGCGGCACGGGAGAGCGGCCCCGGCCGGCGGGGAGAGGGGCCGCCTCCGCCGGCGGTGCCCCGAGGGCGGGAGGCGCTGCCGGCCCCGGGAGGGCGGCTGCCCCGCCGCGGGGCGGGGGGGCCCGGCCGGGCGCAGGGCTCCGGGCTCCTCCCGCCGGGGCGCGGCCGGGCCGGGCCGGGCCGGGGGCGGAGGAGGCGGGGAAGGGGGGAGCCGCTGCCGTCACCGAGGCTCCCGGCTCGCTCGCCTCGCCGCCGCGGCAGCCCCAGCCCCGCTCCCACCCCCTCGCCTGCCCCCACCCTCCTTCCCTTCCTCTCGCTCTCTCGGCGAGAGCAGTGTGCCGCCCTGCCCAGATGGCAGCCGGCGGCACCATGCAGCCTCCCGTTCCTCCTCCTCCTCTCCCTCCTCACCGGCTCTAAGTCAATGCCATGCTGCCGCTGCTCCTCCCGGCGCTGCTGGCCGCCTGCCTGCCGCCCTGCCAGGGCTGGAGCCCCTCGGCGGCTGCCAGCGGGCAGGAGGAGCAGGAGCAGGAGCTCTTCTTGCCCCCTGTCAACTCCTCCTCCCGCTCCTTGGCCGGCCTCGAGATGGACCTCGACGGGGCAGCAAGCAAGGAGGAAGGCAGCACCGCCAGCCCGGGCACGCCGGCTGCCCCTAGCCAGGAGCCTTTCCCTTCCTCTCCCACCTCCTCCGGGCAGCAGCAGCAGCAGCGTCCCCAGCCGCAGGGACAGGGGCCGCCGCAGCCCGCCGAGGACCCGCACTGCAATATCAGCGTGCAGCGGCAGATGCTGAGCTCGCTGCTGGTGCGCTGGAGCCGCCCGCTGGGCATCCAGTGCGACCTCCTGCTCTTCTCCACCAACAGCCACGGGCGGGCCTTCTTCTCCGCCGCCTTCCACCGCGTGGGGCCGCCGCTCCTCATCGAGCACCTGGGGCTGGCGGCCGGCGGCGCCCAGCAGGACCTGCGCCTCTGCGTGGGCTGCAGCTGGGTGCGGGGCCGGCGGGTCGGCCGCCTGAGGGGCGCCGCGCCCCAGGCCCCTGCCGCCGCCGCCGCCGGTGCCGCCGCCTCCTCCTCGCTCTCCTACCCGCCGGCGGCGGAGCCCGGCCAGTACTGGCTGCAAGGCGAGCCGCTGAATTTCTGCTGCCTGGATTTCAGCCTGGAGGAGCTAAAGGGGGAGCCGGGCTGGCGGATGAACCGCAAGCCCATCGAGTCTACCTTGGTGGCTTGCTTCATGACTCTGGTCATCATCGTGTGGAGCGTGGCCGCCCTCATCTGGCCGGTGCCCATCATCGCCGGCTTCCTGCCCAACGGCATGGAGCAGCGCCGCAACACCGCCGCCGGCACCGCCGCCGCCGCCAAGTAGCCTCTCCCGGTGACTCCCCCCTTCTTCTCGTCGTGCGGTGCGGAGGGACGCGGGGCGGCCGCCTCCCGCCCTGTTTTTCTTCTTTAAAGCGTGTCCCGGGGGCGCGGGGCGCCGGCGGGGGGGGGCCGCCTTCCTCAGGGCCCGGCCCGCCGTGAGGGGAGCAGCGCCGTGAGGGGAGCAGCTCCGCCGCGCCACCCGCCCCGCCGCCGGAGACGACCAAATCCTGTGTGCTCCTTTTATATCTTTAATACCCGTTTTAAACGAACCTTTTAGTAAAAAAGAAGGGAAAAGGAAAAAAAAAAAGAAAAAGCCCCCCCCGAAAAAAATCAACGCAGGAAATAAAGGACCCTCCCATCCAACCGCACTTGTTGTAGTCGGAGTAGCTTTTTTATGAATATGAATACAGTCAGAGCGGGTTTTTTCTTTACTTACGGAAAGGCAAGTCTCTCTTTGGCAGGATCAAGAACTGAAGCGGTATATATATATTGTTATTGCTGAAGCTGAACTTTAACGAACCTTTTACACTGTATTTCCCAGTTGAGATAGTGTGTATTTATTATTGTAGCGCTGCGTTGTTTGGCTTTTAATACAGAGATTTTCTTTCTGGAGCCACCGTGGCCTTTTGTCGGTCTGTTTTCGCCGGGGTGGAAGGGAGGGTTTGGCCGATTTCCCCACCTGCAAACCGGCTGCGAAGCTCCTTTCCCCACGAGATGATATTGCTAGGGCTGTTGGTGGAAAAAAGGGAATCCCAAACCCTTTGTGAATGGTGTTTGTCCTGTACGTACAGTAGATTTAGATCTACGTGCCTACATCAGGGTGGGGTGGGATGGGGAACGTGTCTGTGCCAGAGATCCTCCAAGGCAATTTACTTAGCACCGCTCCACAGACTATGGCTTTCTCCTCAATTGGAGGTCGGGTGGTTTCGGTCCTGGGAAGGTAAGGCCCCTCTTTGAGATGTGTTAAAAGCAGCCCAGGAGCAAGTCTCCGACTTCCACAAAGTGCATTCCTCAAAAACAACTCAGATGCACTGTATTTGTTGAAGGCACGGTAATATTGTACCTCTCTTTCATCTACCAGCCCGCAGGGTTGCTCACACAAAGCCTGTGGGGTGGAGAGAAGGCAGGAGCTGCCGGTCCAGAACTGGATTATGGCTGCCACTGTGCAAGCATGCAAGGAAGAAGGATTTGCAAGGTTTTCTTCTTTCTTGTTAAAGCAGACAGTTGCATAGCCTGAAATATCGTTTGTCGTATACTGCCAACTGTTTAGCCTTATAAGAAGTTGTTTCGTTTGCCTTAGACGCGATTAGTCCAGCTGAAGTTTCTAAAACCAAAATGTGAACCAAGTGAGAAAGATTTGCAGTAGGAATTCTCATTCCTTTGTCAACATCAGTGTATTTAATTTGTTAGGGACATATGAACTCACTCGAGGCTAATTTGGTGTATTTGTAATGTTGTTTTCTTCCCTGTGTTTGGTGGAAATGACTGGATGAAAAGTCTGGAAGGATTAAATTCTTAGGATTCCTATTTTTTTAATTGAGAACAAAATAAAATAAATGCATGCTCTACGTGTATACTCTCTGGAAAAAAAATGCAGAGAGAAAGAGATTGACGAACAGCAGAAATAAATCAAGATTTTAAAATGTTCCATGTTACTGGGCTACCTCTACACCCACTGTTTCTCTTATTGATCTTAATGGGCACATCACTTGAGTAAACATTGCAGTAGTGTTGTTTTCAGAAAGCAGAGGATCCAGTCACTGTGAGAAATGTTCATTTGACCTGTTGATCCGAAGGGCACCTTCCCCTCTATGCTTTTCTTTCCTTGATGTGAAAAACACAGTGTCATTTCCACCTTGTGCACATTCTTTTGCACAGAAATGCAACATGCTAGAGATGGGTAATTTGCCTGTAATGCCCCGTCTGACAGAAGAGCCTCTTCGTACTGAAAAGCAAGGCTAGCAAGAGAACATGAAGCTAATGTTAACACGCTCCTGAAAGAGAAATGCTCTACATATGGAATAACCCTCAGAAGAGTTGCCATGCCAGAAAAGAATTTCTTCTTTTAAATTAAGATATATTTAGGCAGTGAGTTTCTTCTTTTGAACGAGATACATTTAGGCAGAGAGTTAAGAACTTTTGCTGGAAGTTTTGCTGGCTTTGTAGTGTACAGTACATAGTACTCGCTGTGAGCCAGGGAGCCTGTGCTTAAACTCAAGGTTGGAATATCTTTTTTGCTTATCCTAGTTTCACCAGTGACGTGCGGTTGTTTTTTTCTTGAATTGCATCAACATAAGATAATGGCATTACTGTCTGAAACAGGCAGCTTCAGTTATTAAAGGTTTTCTTATTTGCAGTTCTTACAGACACCTACCAAGAACAGTAAAGCTGGTACAGAATGGTTTTGGGGTATGTCTTCTAACTTCTACCAATATCAGCTTGAATATAAACCTTGTGAACAGGCAACGCCATTCTCAGAAAATTTTCCTGCTTCACTTAAAAAGTGTGATAGAAGAGAGGGATTTTGCTTATAGTTCTTCTATAAATACACTTGTAAGTGGAGCTGCTATTAAAACTCTGCTAAAATGTGAAATGTTTAAAACACAGGGATGGCATTAAAAAAACCCAAAACAAACCCCAAAGACAAATCTTGTCCGGAATACAAAAACCCGCAACATTTTCAGGGAGTACTGATCTCGGCTACAAAGTGCAAAGAGCACTTCTGAGGTAGGGAAGGTGTTTCCTTACAGTGCAGTAACCATTGGGGTAATCACGTTCCCTTCGTAGAGGGAGGACAGTCCATATTTCTGTGCCTTAAAGAGTACTTTACAAGTACTTTAAGGCACAGTGGAGGGCACAGAGGTTACCTGATGGACAGGGTTTAGCCTGGCCCAAACTCCCTGAAGCCTCAGGTTTTGGTGAGGTGGCAGCAGGATTTCTCCTGTAAAGAACAGAGAACGGGAATGCATTTTGCAGACCGTGAGCTTTCTGCAGTCACTAACACATCTAACACCAGTAACCCTGCTCCCATAGCTCTGTCTGTCACTATGACTCTAAGAAACCAATAATTTTGAGTAGCAAAAGGCACACGTAACTTTTGCCCGCATCCATGGGAATTTCATCTGAATTAAACCCAGAAGATTCAAGCCCAGAGCGATGTGAAACGATACATCTCCACACTGGCTAGTTTTAGATTTCAACTTGAGACACCAAAGTGTCTATTTATTTTCTTTTTCACTGGCAGTGGAGTTTTATTGTCTCTTTACTGGGGATGATTCTAGGCCATTTTTATTAATTTGGATTTATTTTTAAAACCAGTTGGTAGCAGGGTCAGCACAAGAGCGGGATTAGTCACCATATGTAATGCTTCATATACTCAGGGAGGGCATATATATGCATACAGCTATACATGAGGACTTACTGTGTACAACAGAAAGTCAAAACAAAAGGGAGAAGAAGGATGGTGAGAAGCAAATAGTACTCAACAAGTAATACTGGTTTTCCTTCACTAACTATTTGTTGTTGTATCGTGTTTCCTGGTGAGTTATCCTGGCTTTTATTTCTGTACATGTGTTTGTTGGAAAGCAAGGGATACCTAGAAACAGAGGTAACTTCTCAGTTTCCTTTTTATGTAATTGAAGTATATTACAGATTTTTTTTTTTTCCTAGGAACCAGGAACTCTCCAGAGAGAGATTCAGCATTAGAAGGTACTAGGCTTGTATGCTACAGTTAGACTGGTACATTTTTTGCTGTATATTCAGACCTCAGAACTGGATCTCTCTCCCTTACATACTTGTTCAGTTACGTCTAATAGATGTATTAGAAGCAGAAGTATACAGATGAATATGTAGTTTTAGCATGGACACAGTCTTGCTGTTATTTGGTGCCACATTGATTCCCACAATGAAAGTATAAGAATGTAGCACAGTGTAATAATAATTACATATTATGTAAGCATACTGTTGTTCAATACGTTATCAGTAATCAAGAGCAGTTTTGTATGTCAGGAGGTGCGTGGGTATTTGGGGCAAAATTGCCATACTTGGATAAACGTGAGAGTTGTTACTTATTCGGGGCTTAGTTCACCAGTGCTTTCGATGATTAATATGACTGCAACAGCAGTACTATTTGTGCAGTGAATATTACTCAATGTGAGTAAGGGCTACTGAACCAGGCCCTAAAAATACTAATTAAAAGCCTTACTTGGCTGAGTAAGTATTATTCATCGTGAGCTCCGCTTACTGAATAGAAGTATCTCCAGGGCTGACATTACGTGATTCCAGGGACTGAACAAAAGGCCAATGAAATCAAATAGTTAAGTTAATTGAAGTTTTGTATGACTAAAGATCAAAGAATCTATTTTAAAGATATATATCTATATATAAGAGGAGGTATTGCATTCTCGTTCCTCTCTGTTTTTTATACACATAGTTTATAAATCCAAAGCCAGGATTTCTCAGTCCAATGTAGGGCTTTGCTAGTTTGGAAATTAACTTCTTTTTGAAGCTAGTGTGAAAATGCCAGTTACTTTACAGGGAATTTTATGGAATAAATGTCATTTTTTTCAACATATTTCAGGGAAAGGCCTTGTTTTTTCAAAAAACATTTTTAATGATTCTGGGAAAATGTGTAAATATCAAATCCCAAATGTATTCAGATTTCAAAATGTAAAAAACCTTTTTAACCAGTAACTGGTTTTTAGAAGCATATTTTTAAACAAAAACATCAGTTTCCATTTTTCCCCTCAGAAGTAGAACACTTCAGTGAAGACCAGAAATGCATATGAGTCTTCTACCTTGCGAAAATGCTGTTGTGGGGAGAAAAAATATTTTTACTCCTGTTTTTTGTGTGATACATAGCCATATTCTAATCATAGTATTCTCTTCCGTGATTTGGAATTGATTGCAGCTTGTGACAGATAAGGAACTACATTTCTTGTCCCTCCTTCATAATAGTTCTGGTTAAATAAGTTTTTCAAAACAATTTTTGGGGAAAAAAAAGTAGCTTAGCCCCTTTGTTTTGTTTCTATCCTATTATGCCAAGGGAGAAAGCAGCCTGGTATAAAAATTGGGATATTAAAGAGGTTTACTGGAAATGTCTGGATGGTGTTTAATTAGATTTGTGGCCAGACCAAGTCTCACAATCCAAACATCTTCCAACTTTTATAAAGTTTGGATTCATAACTGAGTGTAGCAGGTTGATCATCTCTATGACAGAGGAGTCTCTGGATCTGCATGTTGGGAAAGCCAGGGTCTAAAACCTTAGCTCTTACTTTAGCTTTCATGTTATCTCAACAGGTTACCAAAGTCAGAGCAAAACTGGAAGATCCAAATATCCTATGAAACGCTGCATGTTTCTGCGTGTTTGACTTGTTCTTAGCTTTCGTAGAAAAACATCAGATTAATGAGACATGAATTCGAGATGGTGCAGTTCTGAGGAAGTGAATTCACTGGGAGCGGGAAGTTAAATTGTATTTTTGTTCCTTGTAAGGTGAGGCTTGCTAGAAGCAGTGGGACCTTACCTTGTTGGTGTCAGTCTGGGTGTTGCTAAGCAACGTGAAGTGGTTAAAATGGAGATACAGAAGAAGAGCATGGAGGAATAAAGGGAACAAAAGACATAGAAAAAGCATAAAAGAGAGTAAATGAGCCAGCACGTTCTGCAAAGTTGTGAAGTATCAACAGAAAAAGGCAGCGATTAAGACCGTAGAGAAAAAAGAAAGCTGACATAAGATGAATTAGGAACTAGATTTCGTACTTCATATTCAAGCAAATTTTTCAGTGCTTTGCTTGAATAATTGCAGGTTTGGCCCCAAATGGCTAAAGTAATGGCAAAAAAGAATAAGAGCCTGGGAAGAAATGGGAGGGTCAAGAAAAATTAGGAGTGGAACCACCATATCATAAATAAAACCAGAAAATAAATCCCTCTCCGTATTGCTGGAAACCAAACAACGAAATGGCAAAGCACTCTCTAGCATATACTATTTACTCTAATTTTGCTTCAGATGTTCGCTGAGGTTGTAAGGAAAACATGCTAGAAGTTGTACTTATGGAATGGATATGGTTCTTCCATCGTATCTTGTTTTGATCCGTGTAAAATATACGTTTCTCATTGTCCAGCACATGAATGTTAATCAGAACTGTATTAAAGCTTTTCACCTGAATTGAAGTAGTGCTGGTGTGACTGTATTTCCCAGGCTGGGGCCCTGCTGTTGACAAGACTACCTGCTGGTATGCTGTTTATAGCATTCTGATCTATTTTGCCAATACTTCCTCACTCGTATTTTGAAGACTACCTGCTTAATCTTCCTTTCTTGTCCCTGTCTTCATTGTCTCCCAAGCTTCACTCCACTTTTTCTTCTGTCACTGAAAATTAATCATTCTTAAGATTTGCTCCTTCTTACTTACTATCTCCCTCTTTCCTTCGCTCTTTCCTTAGCTTGTTTTTTATCTTGACATTTGCTGTCGTCAGATTTCTCACCTGTCTTTCCCGCAAGCATGTCTTATATTATCAAGCTATAAAAAGTACCCCAGGAAACTGTGCTATCAGTTTCTTCTGCTATTCCACTCTGCTTCTCACCCATTCAGACCATACCTCTCCTGCGTTTGGCCTATGACACCTACAAGCCAAAGATGAACGAGAAACCTTGTGTTGAGGGCAAAACCCAAGTGCAGAGTTGTCTCTCCCAGCAGTCCTGTGGTCACAGGACTTCTTTTGCACTTCTGCCCCAGGCACTGAGCAGGGACTCTAAGTTATTGTGTCTTCTTCTAGTAAATGAGAAGTGGACCCATTTGAAGAGCTTCCTTCCACCTTAATTCCTCAAAGTCTTTTCTCTGAATAACCCTCTACTCACGCACCTGCCCAAAACCCTATCATCTCATGAATCGTGGGAGCTCTCACATGCCACCCTTCCCACGTACCCTCGACTGCAATGTCAGGACGCGTCTCGCCCTGCTTTCCGCTCTAACCGAAGGTAGGTGTCTCAACACCTCAGCGAAGCTCTGCACAGCCAGAGAAGCAGTGATCTCACTTAGGAATGGACCGGCGTTTAAAGTTACGCTCAGCTCAGGTATGCAACCACAGGGTCAAAACCATTACTTTTCAATTAAACCTTGGATTCTGCAGAAATTGAAGTCCCTTGCCTGGATGGAAAAGTTGTACAAGCAGAGGGCCCTGACAGATTTTTCAAGTACTGATCTAGTAGCGTTCTGGCTTCACTAGTAACTGACTGAGTGGCCAGGACAACTCACTGCAGCCCTACTTCTGTAAGATGATAAATATGCACAGCTCACGCTGGAGCCTGTGAGTGCTCAAGCCTTCTGAAAACAACATGTCTGTCCCTGTCTCTCTAGCTGTGGATGAAGTAATACTTACTCTTCTCATACTGGTAGTGAAAGGATTAATGAGCTAAATCCCGTATGGCGTTTTGAGCATGTGAAGCAGAATAAAAATGCAAAACATGAACAGGATTTTATTCCTTCTCTGTTCTTTTTTGCACTTAAGGGCATGGTTTGAGCCTTGTGTTGTTAAATTAAGGTATTCTGCACAATTTTGTCCACAATTTAGGCAGGCAATAGCTGTATTCTGGAAATGCTTTTCCCATTGAAAGGTGCTGCTGTGAGCTGATATATTAAAAACAAATCATTACTAAGTGACGAATGTTACTGGAAGAGATTCTCATTAATCCAAAAGTATATGAAAGAATTCCCCAAGGTGTAAGAAATACTTTCTAGGAGGTGAATATATGAAAAAAAATGGTGTAGAGGTAGCTGGTGGAGATTTAATCATGGGGTTATTTCATTTCTTTTCTTGCTCTGCGTGTTTCATCACATTTTCTCTGGGGAATGTGAGCTGTGCCTAATTATGCCAGCAATGTAGTTGCTCCTAAATAGAAACTGGAAACTACTTTCTTCAGGCAATAGTTACTATGAATTCTTGAGATTTTTTCATTTCCTCCAGGACATGTAAAGCACTTAATGATGCAGGGTCACATCATTTTCTTAACCCAGAGAAACCCACTTTTGAGGCATGATGTTTACCTCACAGCGTGTCCAATGCGGCTTTGCAACACCCCATCCCTTCCCCAAGATGGGGATTTCCCATGGCGCCCCAAACCCCACTGTCTAGTTGTAGGATCATTTAGGGGCTAGGACCATGAAGACAGAAGCCTTATGCTTCTGTGCTCTACCCCAGCCATATATCACCTTTCCCTCTGTCCTGGAAGCACAATTATGGTGGGAATAAATTTACAGCAGGCCCATGCAAGCAGCAGTTTCTCACAAAAATTAGCACAGCTGTACTGCTAACAGTTTCTGGAGAGGACTGCTGCCAGCAGAACTCTTGTTCCTCTTGCCCTCAATTGACAGCAGTCCATGCCACTGGAGCACTCCAGAGCTATGACTTCTTCATAGGTCCATGTGGGGCAGCTAAGGGAAACCGCATTCACCATTTAGGAAATGAATGAGGTTTTAGCCTGAAAGCCATGTTGAGCAGAAAAGATCTTTCACTGAGCTATTCAGGAGTGTTTGTGCACTATATGAGCCCTGTACTGATGCCTTTAATGTATACTGAGGGTTTTGCAGGCCTTTTTGGTTTGTTTTATTATTTTTTTCAGAGTTTGACTAGGAATTGTTGTAGATACTGCCTTGGGAACACCCCTTTCTCGTACATATAAAATGTAATTCCATAGGCTTTGCTCTAGCTACCCCAGTGTGAGAGTGGATTGCCCATGACAAAACTCATCCTCCAAAACGTCACTTACTTATCTCCAGTTCTGAAAGAGAGACACATATCCTTTCCCCATGAGATCGCCACCATAACACTTACAGGCACCAGCCCATGCTGGGTTAAGACAGGAAAAGACAACTCTTATTTTCCTCCTACATCTGGAATGTTTCATGCCTGTGACCATTTGTGTTCCCTGAATTCAGCCGGGGAGATTGATAACGGTGCTGCCCAGTGTTAACTGAAGTGTTGTGGGTGGAATGGGTCAGAGAGATTTACTCTCCTCCCACACACAAAGTGCAGAAAGAAAACAACCTTGGCTAATCTGTTTTCCTACATGTGCAGGGCACAGCGAAGCAGAGATCAGTGGCTTTACCCACGTAAGAAAAACAAACCCTCTGAAGCAGGCTCTGAATGAAGCAGTTCTTCAAAAACAAAACCAAGACCTGTTTTCTGTGCCTGTAACTCCTGCTGATTGCCATGAGAACAGCCCCAGCATAACTGTGCGATTGGAAGGTCTTTTACCATAGTGACAGGAACAGGATCACTTTTTGAAAACTTCCCAATTAATTTCATCAAATTATGTGTGATTCAGCTGATACCTGCACTATCTTTAGTATCTTCACAGCTCTGTCAAGCTGTCTCTGTTGCTATCTTTCTTCTGTTACATATAAAAAGATAGTGAGAAACCTATGATGGTGAATAATGTTAATGACATTTCTGACAAAAAAAATGCTTAAAATCCCATTTAAATCATTCTAACCATGATATTCAGAGAGCTCGTAAGCTGGAAAACATCAAAGAGTTAATACATTTCTGTAATATATTTAAAATATCAAAATCCTCAGTGTTGAGGACTACAGATTGACTGTAGCAACAGAAAGCGTTCACAGCAAGTTCCCAAGCATGTGTTGTCTGCTGTTACTTGGCAAATAATAGTTATGCTTAGCTACTTCCTAATATCTTCGAATCCCACATTCGCGGTAAAACCAATTACTCATAACAATGCGCATAAAATATTTTCAAACTACTACTCTGAGTTCCTCAATGATACAAGCATACTTCATTTACCTATAAGCCTGTCTTGAATATTAGGGTTTAAAAGGCCCAATATGTTCTTTTCTTTTGACCATCTTAACTTTCTTGCCTTTATTTCCTGCAGCTGCTGTACTATCTGGTTTTGCTCAGCATGCTTAGAGTTGTGGTTAATTAGGAAGCAATGTAATACGTGAGCAATTCAGCAAAAACTTGCTACAGGCAATACTAATCCTTCTAGGCTTGGAATTAGCACAGGAACGGAGAGTGCTGGAGGTTCCTTGCACTGCTTGCTATAAAGTGTGGAGCACGACTTCAGAAAAGAATGAAATCAATGTTCGCTGCAGTGATTTTAAGAAATTGATCTTTATTCATCAGTTCAAAGCACTGAGCAGTCAGTCTGGATAAAGCATAAGGAAAGGAGGATGTATCAACTCTTCTGTTTTTAATTTAAGCTTTGGCAGTTGTTAGGATTTGATGAATTTAATAAATAAATATATTGCAGGGTGTAAGTTTCTACATTACTGTAGGATTTTGAGTTAGCTCAGAGAACTGGAATGTAGGGGTTTGATTAATTCAGAGAAAGCATAGAAAATAAGTATGTGCTGAAAGAATGGATCACATGAAGAGCACTTCTGATGGAAAGTACCGCACAGCGGCGCATCTTTGCATAAGTAGCATGTCTTGACTCACCCCACAGCACTGCAGTACATGCCAGTTAGCCACACTACACTGAAACAATCTTCTCCTTGGTGAGCAGGAGGGTGAAACCTCTGAGAGAGGGCAGGCCAAGGGCCGAGGGCAGCAGTCACTGTCACCGCTGCAAGGTAACCTTTGTGCCACTTTGGAGGCAGAATCCTACAGCCGTGGGTACGTGTCCATGAGCTGTGGGCACGTGTCCATGGAGCAAATAGCCGGAGCAAATCTCAGAAGCTGCTTTCCTCTCGTGGCTGCTTGGTGAGAGTTACCACCTCCTGCTAGTGGGGCTGCTGGCGTGAGCGTTACTTCAGAAGAAGCAAAATCACCATGTATTTAGGCTGGTCTAAAGACACACTTGGAACTATGCTGAGCTTCAATGTGCTCAGTCATGCTTTCTTGACTTTTTCTCTTCTCCAGTTTTGAAGGTAGCTGCCCAGGGAGTGCCTCGGGTGTTTAACAAATATTAATCACTAAAATAAAGCCTTCAGTTTGTTAGCTACTAGTGGCAGCCAGGATTTTTAAAAAGTGGTTTGATCGAGTAAGATTTTCTGCAGTTGTTTGCACCTTAAGGTGCTGTGCAAATGGAATCCAAATGTCACGGCTGAAGGGCATTTGTGTTGACATTGCCTGTTCCAGTACTCCGGGCTTCTTGCATTTTCAAGGTTTCCCACTTCCTTCCTAAAGTTATTTTTCTCCATTGGTGGTTTGGCTTCTAGACTCCACCACAACTTCGATGCTTTCCTCTTTTCAGTGACCCATGTATCAGAATACTCCGTGCACGATGGTTTTGAATAAGAGTATATTCCTGTTGTGTATTTCATTGCACATCCTGAATTTTCTTTTCTCCAAGCTCCTGTTGGAAGATGAAGGCAAGACAAACCAACTACCACTGTTGTTCTCACAGAGGAATCCATTCCTGGCCAATACTGCAACTTGGTTTTGGCTGTAGCACTGTTATGTGAGCTTTGCTTGTGCCCAAAGGTCTGAGTGATTAGCGCTAACATGACTGGTATTTGAATTCAGCAATGCGTTTGGTTATTGACTCTGTGCATGGATATTTATGCTTCGTGTCATTAATAACCAGAAATTGTGTCTAATAAGGTTACGCTTATGTGTACATTATACGGAAAATGGCATTTAAAAAACACGCTATGCCTTGTCTTAAAGGTCAAAGTTGTAATCAGATTACCTTCTGCATATTAAGAAAAGCAAAAAATGAATGTAAAAATGCATGAGGTGGATAGTAAAAGCATGTGTTTGAATAATAATTGGAGGCAGTATTAATGAAAACTGGGCCTCTGTGATGAATTACACAGTATGTGAATGGTAACATGATTCACACAGAACTGACCATGACCATGAGAGGGTGTAGGCAGTGTACAACTTTACTCCAGACTTTGCATGAGTACTTCTTTGTACAAACTTCATCAAGCCCGTTCTGATGTGCTGCAGGCACAAGTCAACACCTAAGGCCATGGCCCAGCAGCATACCCAGCACGTGGCATCGTGATGCTTGCTCACAGGAACCCCACTGTGTTTTCAGCTCCACTGCACCCTTCCAGCTTACCACAGTGCAACGTGAGCGGTGCGGAGCCGTTGCTGCACTGCTTTGCTAGAAGTCTCTGACTGGCTCACCGCTCCTCTTGCTCCAAAGACTTTTGACCAGCCAAAATGTCGGGGGCTTTTTGAGCCCAACCTCTGGGTCCCAGGCAGTCGAGCTACAGTCGGTCACCAGCCCCCAGACTGTCCTTGGGGGGCTGCTGGTATGCCCTGCTTTGCTTGGCCCAACTCTGGGCTGCCGTTATGCTCCGGGTTCTTGCTCCTGGTCATTGGTTCAGTCTCCCGCTTTTTGGCTCTGCGTGCTGCTCCTGCCTCTGAACCCCTTAGCTTCGACCTGCTTCTGTTACTGACCACTTCTTGCTTGATCTCCTGACTGCATCCATCACTACTGGCTTCCTGGCTGTACCGTGCCCCTGACCTGACTCTTGGGACTTGAGTAAGTTTTTCAGGTGGGAGACTTGGAAGATGGAAGGACTTGTTCCTCTAGCGCAGGTAGCTTTTCCCAACCTCATCATGACTCATCACAGTGATTAATTTGGGATGTAAGTAATTCACAAAGTTAAAAGGAGCAAACAAAAAGTTTAGGTTGCCACTGCAACTAAAATGAGTGATTTCTCTTAGGGTAAAGTACATCAGAGAAGAATGGAACTGAATATAACCTGTACTGTCAGGAAAGATAGAGACTTGCAGACATGCAGGTATTCACAAGGCACATCTATGTTTGTTTAACGGAGTTCGGGATTTGCTTTAACAGCAGTGTGATTTATGATGTAATCACACTGTCTAATGATGCTATCAAATACTGGCCTGTGCAATGAGCAGAAGTGACTCACTGGCAAGTTAAATAGCAGAAAGGGAATGAAAATGTGCATTCACCAGCCATCCCATTAATGCACAGTGCTGTAAGGCGCCATTAACGTCTCAGTACATACAAGCTAAATAGACTTACCCAAATCGGTTTTATTACCTCAGTATGTGTGTGCTTTAGTCTGCAAACCGAAGCACGGTGCTGGCTCTTTCCCCACTGGGAGCAGAGCTGTGTCCTGCCATGCTCTGCCGACTGCTTCCCGCTCTGCACGGCCGGGCTGCCCATGGCAGTGCCCCACATGTGGCTGTGCTGTGTGCCATCCACCCCACAGACCTTGCCTACCTACCCGTGATCACCAGTGGCATCCTGTTTCCAAGACAGCAAAAACAGTTATGCCAATAAGCCAGTGTCCAGAAAGTATCAGCTATTTGTCTTTAAAGACCTGCTTTTTAACTGGTTATAGTGAGTTAGGAAGTGATAGATGTCGTTAAGTGCTATTAGCCTACCAGGGAAGACGTTAAAAGTGGCCCTAAATCATTTGTTATGCAGTTTCCTAGCCTCTAGAACAATCAACACCAAACATTTATTTCCTTAATAAAATGTCCTTTCTTCTCTGGTTGACTCCTTGTAACACAGCAAGAATCAGATCCTCTGGGTGATCAATAAATAATAAGGAATTGATTCCCTTGTAACCACTCTGGCCCTAATGGTGCAACCCCAGTGGCTTCAGCATTGTTTCTCCAGATTTACACTTGGGAATATGAGGTCAAGACCATTTTTTTCTCTGGCAAGTAAGAGAAGGCTCTTCCAAAGGTAAAATAAAGTGCCCCTGGCTGTCCCTAGCATTGCTAAGAAGCCGGGAAACAAACTGGCCCAGAAAACTGGACCTAAGCAGCCCGGGGCTGGCCATGAAATCCAGAGGAGGGGAGGCTGGCGGGGCTCCCGCAGCCAGCTGTCCATTATCCTCCCACCGCAGGAGCTGGTCGACAAGGAAATCTCCATCCACAGGCTGAAGAAGGAGTAGTGACAGTACGAAATTACTCCGAGGTGCAGACAAACCAAGTGACTCCCCATGGCTGAGCTATAAATTAGTCTCTGCAGCCCGCCAGCATAACCTGCCTGCTGATAGCTTATAAATAAGTCAGCCACAGAGCAGGGTTAATATTTACCTACATGTCTCAGACAGGTGGCATTCTGAAGATGGAAAGTGTTATAGAAGCGCTAGAGTAAGTCATCATTAAGCCTTTACGCTGGCATATTTACTCACCTCTAATAGCTTACAGAGGCGCAGAAATACAATTAAACTAGAAGATATCTATAGCTGCTTGCCTCCTGATAACACCTCATCTTCTCATGCATTGATTTAATGCCTGTGCTGATGGTGTAATATCTGTTTACCGTGTCTTACAAGTACCAGTGTGCTGACCTGATTTCTGTGTACTAACCCTACCTGTTTCTTTGTTCCTTTGGTTGGTATTTATTTATTGTATCTCATAAAATACACAAGCTTGCCAGAGTCTCAAAGGCAGGGTGGCTTATCCGTGGCTCAACGTTCAGAGTGTTTCTGTAAGTAAAATGTGCTGTGGGATTGGACTTTCTGGGCAGTAAAAGTGTCCTCCATTATACTTCATCAAGAGATCATTAAAACCAACCTTTAGCCCTTTTGAGTTCTGTGGTTTAGAACAGAGATGGGCACAGCGCAGTCATTTCCATTTGCTCTGGCTGGAGAGATTTTTTCTTTCCTCATGATACAGTTGTTGCAGTTTGCTTTTTTCTTTAAAAACAATAACAATGTACCAATATGCAGCCTTATTACTGTTTGCCATTAGCTCTTACCAGCATCCCTGCATTTTTGTTACAGGCACTATCAAAGGAAAAGAAACAAGGAGCAGATACGCTTGTCTGTGTGTGTGTGCGTATGTCAGCTCACTGCAAGGAAGAAAATTTTGCTGCTGGCCTTTTGCATGGGTAATATTGGAATAAAGAATTACATAAAAAGGAAAAGGAATGTCTGTGGCACAGAACTCAATATGGTGAAGGGGAGGTATTATTTTGAGTGATGCAGTCATTTAATTTATTACCCTCTAACAACCTAAGCTATAATTTTGCTTTGATTATATAAAACCTGGTCATCACACTCTAGTTCTCCACATCTTCAGAACCATGATGCCGCACAGACATCTGTGCCACGCCATCAGCTTGGACTGCAAGAGAAAACCTGTCTTTCACCAAGGTGACATTCCCTCTTCCTTTCTTCCCCTTGTCCTCCTGAAAAGATGGATAGGAAGCATGACCCAGAGCCAATTCCCAGCACAGGACAGCAGGCAACAGGAACATTGATATTCTGCGTAAACATGCAGTCTTTCTCACATGGCCGTTAGCACTCACAGTGATGTGCTCCAACTGCTAAATACGGGCTCGCGGTCACAGCGCTAATTGGAAGTCGCAGTTCAGCCTGCTTCTGGGTCTGCTCTTGATCTTAGCAAACTAGGATAAGCAGGGTTAGTGGCCCCTGGCACCTAGTCCTGCATGCACGGCAGATTCACAAACTTTAACATTTAGGGCTGTGAGAGCAAGAACCAGTCTGGAAGTGCTGGGTGCAAGAAGCAGGTTTGCATTGCTTTGGGTGAAAAGCACAAGGTGTTGTGAAAGCACTATTTTAGATGTCTATTTTAGGATGAGATGATCTGTGCTCTGTAAGTGACTATTTTGACTATTTCTTTCCACTGTTATGTATGAAGCCTAGGTGGGGTATTTACATGTAGACTAGGTGCCTACATTTGCTTAGATGAATCCCACCCCTAAAGCCAAACCTAAATTTTGCCATGTGTAATTTAAACATGTTATTCCTTGTCCTTCTCACACCCTGCCTCCCCCAAACAAACAATCCCTTCCTGCTTATAGCTACCCTTGAAGTATTTGAAGACCCTTCCTACATCACTCCTCCATGCTCTCTTCTTTCACTAAACAACTACACAGCCTTCTATTTCTCCTTGCAGGTCTTATTTTCTAGACTTTCAAATTTGTGTCATTGGGGCTCTCTTCAGCAGGTTGGCCTTCCCGAGGCAGTCCATCCTTGGGCACAACATACCTACACAACTTGCATTTAGCAGACCTCTGCCTCTGGAGGCTTCCTGCAGGGCTGCGCTCACCTGGGTACAACAGATGATCTTGCCACTGTTCCTACCTCATAGCCACTGCTGATGTTGGAGTACCCAAGCAAATCTCTCAATCTTGACCGCCAAAGGCTTCCTCTCTCTCTTTTCATGCTATTGAATTTAATATAATTCCAGGAAGAATAGAATAGGAATAGAATATAATAGGAATTATATGCTATGAAGAATAAATCGCCTGCTATAAACTCTGTATGGAATTCAGAAGCATGCTCCATGGAAATATATCTTTTGACAAGGAGAGTAGGTTCATCATCAAAGCCCTAAAAATGCAGAACGTTCTGTTTTCTCAGCATCTGACAAAAGTGATGAACTCTATCTTGAATGTCCAAATCACATATTTTCTGTTCTAAAATAGCCTGCAACAAAGCAATAGAAAGTAATTTATTTGGTAGGTCCAGTTTTATGCTATATTCAATTCTAGCATTTCCTGAAGAGTCTTCAACTAACGGTATCTTAAATTTATACTGATTACTTTAAGTAAGGAAAGAGCTGGGAACAATGGATGTCCTATCTGAGTGAAGTCAGGCAAACATCTAATTACTGGCCTGCAGATTTTCAGATAGCTGTTGTTTGACCCATGAAGACATTGAAAAGTCATCCCCTCCTCTAACAAACTTCACTGGTGGAGGCAGGAGCCTTGTCTGAACCTTGGAAATAGCACATATAATACCTTTGTTAAACTAGTTTCCATGGTAACAATTTCATGTCATTGAACATCATTAAAGACTATAAGAAATATGAACTTTTCAGTTAGCTCATTTTTTAGGGTTTTATTGACCTCCCTTTCTGAATAACTGTTCTCCTGGGAGATAAGACTCAGGGCAAAACAAGGGATGCAGGAGGTGGACTGCTTTGCTGTCGCATTATTAGCAACCCTTTCCTTTGATTTTTCAGCTCAGGATTTCAGAACAAACTCTGTAAATATGAGTAGGCATGGAAACGTGGCACAGATATTTCTGTCTCTAACACAAAAATAAGGCAACTAAAGATGACTGCAGTTAAGTAGCTTGTCCAGAGGGGAAAAAAGGGGAAGCATGAGGAAGCTGAGTGAGAAATTACGTGCTGTGATGACTCGACTCCCCCATTTAGCATCCTTGCCAGAACGCTATTGTTCCACTTCATGTTAAAACTGGATAAAAACACTGTCGGGTTCCTTTGCCACTGGCCCCTCTGGCACAGCAGAAGAGATGAAAACCCTGGCAAATCTTGACATACATGAGTAGCTTAGCTCTTCTTACAGGAAAGTCTAGCAGTAAAAAGGAGTGAGATGCAGTAGCAGGAAAATTCAGCAGTTGCCTGTGATTTTCTCTGCGCACTGTGGGTTTTTTTTTTAGCTTACATAATTAACATTTGTTTTCTTACCCAACGATTTTTCGTGTACTACAGTCTCCTCTCATGGGCAACGTTTGTCACTTTTCCTGCTAGGGCAGGATTGCAGCCTCAGAAATGGGAGCAAACCATGTCTTGACTCTGGCTCTAAAATCACACTCGCTTCTAGGTAAGGCTTTTCCAGCAGCCTGAAGGTCTCCTGTGGCATGTCCCCTGTAGGGACTTCCACAGCACTGAGGAGAGACCCTTGGAAACTGCTGCTGAGAAAGGATGCCAGTAAGAAGTACCCTGTGGCCATGCTGCTGTGGTTTTCCAGGCACTGGGCCTGGCTGAAAGAATTCGTGAATGCCTTCTTCTCTACATGAGACAGCTGCAGCAAGCTGGGAAAAGTCCTTCAGAGAGGGAGGAGGACTGGGGAAAAAATGTCTGTGCTTTTTGGGGTCAGAACCAAACCCACAGATCAAAATATTTTGCATTTTGGGAAATGCAGATATGACTGCAGGCAGCCCCTGTTACTCCAGTGTGTTAGGCTGGGGTGTCAGCTATATCCAGAGGGTGTAGAATGTAGATTTCAAAAGACAAATGGTTCACCAGCTGAGATATGTATTCAAGATGCCACCATCCTATGACAAATAGCAAATTGCCTACTACTGCCAGCAGGATGCCTGCAGAGAAATCAAAGGAAGGGTTTCGTTTTTTCCTGGTGGAAAGCTGTTTGAGGGGGGAATCAAATAATGCACTGTATTACTATAGGATTATAATACAATAAAGAGCTATCCATTTTGGACCGACCCAAAATCAAACATTGTTTTTCACACCAAAAGAAGAAGCTGTGAAACTGTGTTTCAGGTTAAATGAAATAATTTATAGAGCATTTCACAGAGGCCTTCAGCAGCTTCTGCTGCAGCCTGAGCTGGAGGAGGTGGAACACAGCTGGGAGGGAGCAAGGGGAAAGGTGACATTCCTGTTTCTTTAAAAATTTCCAAAATTATTTATAGCCAGGCACAGCATCACACTTTTTGTTCTGGATACCGAAGACTGATGTGGTCATGATATTTCTTCCCCCTTCTCACAGAAGCCTAGCATTTGGAGGATGCACCCTAGATGTGGGAGGGCAAAGTTGGACTGCCTCCTCTCTGAGGTGAATGCTGTGGCTCCAAAATGCATTTCTTTAAAAACGCACTCAAATACTTGAAATAACACTGAGCCAGCAACTCCGTAACCTGGTGGTGACAGGCTCAGTGGGTGAAGGGCAGGCGGGTTCCAGTTTCTAATTCACTGAGTGGTAAGATGTGGATTTTCCCACACCACTGCCCAATCTAGTGAAGGAATTGACACCACCAAGTGTTTTCCTCTGCTTTCTTTAGCTTTACAATGCTACAGCAGAATGAAACACCAAAACCTCAAAGTCAAATGATCTGACATTTTCTAAATATTTATTTTGACCCAAACTATTCAATAAATTCAACATGAAACTTGAATAAGCATAGTGGCTCCTAAAATGTCTCTCACTGACAAAAAAATTATTTGCTACAAAAATTAATTTAGGTACCCACTAGCATTGAATGAGGCATGAAAAGTCTGTTACATTATCATTATGGAACTGGAATTTCTCAAAAAAAAGAGAAATTTTAAAAAACAATTTAACATTACATGTTAATTTTTAAAAGTAAAATTCTACCTGCAGGGCTGACAGGAAATCCACAGGCTTTGAAATGAGGGAAACCTCAACCACAATCCCACTCCAGCTTTTTCAGCTGAGCCCTGGATATTCCCCCAACCCCAGGGCAAGCAGTTCCCCTGGGTATCGCACTGTTTTGGGCAGTCCAAGGCTCCTTCCCTGGCTGTGTCTGCCTGATGGAGCTGTGCGGAGCTGCATGCAGCAGGGGTCCGGGGGTCCTGGCTCGGAGATAGGCTCCTTTACAGGCTGCAACACTGCTTGCCCAGAAGCTGGTTGCTGAGCTGATAGAAAACCAGGATGAAATAATATGCACAAAACTTTTGATTTCAATTATCAAAACATTTTTCATCTGACTTTTTTCCAATGACCTTTTAAAACAAGTTCAGCCTTCTTGGCACATTTATTATCAGTAAGAAAACATCTTTACCTTTAAGCCTACCCATGATCTTTTCCTTCCCTTTTTTTCTTTCTCTGGTTCACTCTCTCTTTCAGACCTTAGCAACCCTCCTATCTTTCTCCTTTTCTTGCAGTAAATCCCAAATCTGAACAAAATGTGCCTCATTCCATTAGTACAACTATGGACCCTACCATTTACATGGGCATGAACTACGGTGTCATTCAACACTGACACTCGTTTCAGACGAAAAAGTGATGCAAAGGAGGAGGAGGAAAAAGTGATGCAAAGGAGGAGGAGGAAAAAGTGATGCAAAGGAGCAACTTTCTGAGTTGCTATTTCAAATGATGTACATTATGTTGGATGCATTTTCTTTCTTTTTAAAAATTCAGTGTCCTTGCTTGGTCCTAAAAATTAGTCCAAACCTCCTTTCTGCTTTGAGGAAACTAAAAGCTGTGACTAAGGCTCGTCTCCATCAACATCTCAAATCATTCTTTAATGAAGAGAACAAGGATCTTGCCTCTTTGTTTTCACACAGGCTTCAGTTCAAAGCAGCTTGCTTGAGGATAGCATTTAATTGACCTCAGTGATGGAGCACTTCCAGGATGCCTCTTGCCTAGCAACAACCACCAAGTAGGGAAGCTTTAATAACTGCTGGGATTTAGAAACCGGAGAATGCTATTGTGCAGCAATGGTGGCTTCTGAGCAGCCCAAAAGTGAGCCATCAGTGCAGGCTGGCTCCCCTAATACAACCTTAGACCAGGGCAGCTGGCTTGTAGGTTGTGAGCCCTTGCATTTTGCTGGCTACCCAAGCACAGCTCCGCTCCCAGGCCCTAGCAGCAGGACCGTCCCCTGCAGGGGTGCATTGCTGGCTGTGTGCAAGACGGTTACTGCAAACATCAAGAGGTTGCTCCCAGATCTAATGGCACGTCCAACCCTGCTCTGTCCTGCAAACTCCAAGGATACTTGCAAGGATAAGGTAGTTATCCTTTGCCAGTGAGCCACTGCCAGGCTCCTTGGCTCTCTGAGGGATGTGGTACAGGTGTGGTGGCTTTCAGCTTTGTACAGACAGCTTGTAGGTCAGGCTGGCTACTTTACACAAATGGCTTACAGAGCAGTATGTGGAAGGTAAACTTCAGGTGGTAACCAAAACTGTGCCTCTCTGGTAAATAAGCAACCATTACCTGGCCAGTATTCATTTTATCCTATAATGTATGTTAAGTGACAGACCAACCAAAGCAAAAAACAAATGGAAAAAAAGGGACTGGCACTCAGATTAAGTGTATCCAAACCGTTTTGACAGAGAGCTTTTCTCTGCATTTTCAGTTCCTAACAAAAGAGAGAATTTCCAAAGCCAGCTACCAGACAGGGTCTTCATCCTACTAAGCCAATGTTGGGGTCAAGTCCTTTTTCTTTTAAATATAGAGCACTTTGGGAAATTAAACTGACAAAGAGGATATAAGAGAACAGTCAATATTTCCATTTATCCCCATTCCAGGTACAGGGTTTTTTTTTTTTGGATTTGCGAAGAGCTGTGCTACAAACAGTCTGTGTGTGCTAATAACTAAGCATTCCCTACATTTGTTTCGCAGCTTTCAGAAATGTCCTCCTGCTTATTTGCAGTGGTCCTTTATTACTCATTTTTGACTGTTTTGGATTTTTGTGTTATATATATATGTGTGTCTTTGTGTCTGTTTGTGTATATAGCTCATACAGCGTTCTGGTGGACTTTGCAGTCTAATCCCCCTTCTACACTTTCTTCCCCCAAATCCATTGCTTTTTCTTGTAAATCCTCTAACCAGCCATGATGCCTGACACTGTAACCAGAGGCAAGAAGCAAATCTGATAGTTACTGTTGTACCCTAGTCCTCCTCTTCCCCTGAGCATCAGCATCCCCAGCTGCACAAGGGGATGCCATGTGAGAGGTGAATAGAGCCAAGCCTTGCTAGCTGCTGCTGCTCGAGAGGAGGTGATGCAGATCCTCATCCACAAGGACTGAATTGATCTCGTAGTTTGTCACAAAATCTGTTTAGGCCAGGAATCTGCCTGTTTCTTCCCTGCCACAATCGAAGTCTTAGACTATACATGTATCAGGGCCAAGACTTGCTTCATGTTGTTAGTCAAGCACCGTTCGTGCCTGCAGTATTGTACCAGCAAAATAACCGTACTGGGTATCTGCTTTAGTGTTGAAGCCGCTATCTCCAAGAACAAGGAAGCACGCTGCAAACTGGCCTTGTCTGTCGAGGACTCCCATCCCATGGCTCGCTGAACCTGACTGGCCTTGGTCAGTGGGGCCTCATTAAGCCCCAGCATGGTTTGTTTTGTGGTGTCTCAGATCAGGATAATCCTACGGGGAAAAATGAAACCCTGAGTCTCTACTGTCTTGCTCTGTGGCTATATCCTGACCTGTGTGAAGCTCGCAGAAGGTAGCAGTCTTCTGGTATGCACTCATTTTGTCAATGCTCTCTTGGTGGAGAAGTGCTTTGGTGTTGGTAACAACCTGAAAGGGAGAAGGCAGAGACTGCTGTACACGTCTTAATCTCTGGTGTTCAGGAAAAGTTTCCCATCTTTTTCTGCTTTTCTTTCCTGTGCTTTTGTCCAGGAATGTATCTCCGCAGACTTTTGCAGCCTCCCATGACTGAGCTCAGCCCACACTCTGAGAGTCAGCTCTGAGGTGGAAGATGGAGAGCTGCAATCTGTGTGGAGCTGAGTCCAATGCAGAAGCACCGTCCTACAAGGGGCTGTAGCTAGCACACATCCAACACTGCCCTAACCTAGCTGTATTATTTCTGCCTGGCTCAGAGCACTACCAAGGCAAGCTAACATTTCCCTGCAAAAAATCATGTAATCTTATCACTGGTTTGTTAGTCCAAGCCTCTTATAGAAACATGTTTTTCAGACATGTTTAGCTCAAAGCTGGAGTAGCTGGCCATGAGATTTCAGGGGGAATTACATGTTCCTTGGAAGCATGTTCCTCTTGACTTTACTTTGAGGCAAAAACAGAGGAGCAGATATTGATCTCTGCTGCCTGATGGGGAGTTTGCAGCGACATTATAGACAGCAGTTGGGTTATTCTCCATATATACCAGCTGAGAGTTGAATCTGGCCTGCAGTCAAGCCAGTAGGTCTTACGGGATCTTATCTACACTGTTTTTAAAACCTATTTATTAAAGGAAAACAAAGGCAGTTCCCTTAATCTGAAGTTCGTAATGGTTGCAGTAATTCAGCTACCCAAAACCAGCTCCCCCCTCAAGTAAAACTCCATTAGAAAGGCAGCAAACAAGAGTCTTTTCCTGGTGCCTTGCTGGTCTATGAGAAGGACCAGCCCTGTTTTCTTCAGGAGAAGGCACAGATGCTATAGTGCGTGTATTGCTTGCCAAGAAGGGATGGCTGAAAGGAAGGCTGGACTTGGGCTGGGGGGGTTCAATCCCCACTCTCGCATGGGCTGCCTGGTTGAACTCGAGCATCGCTTTGCTTCTGTTCCCAATCTGCCAGATGGGATTATCGCTTCGCTCAGGCACTGCAGGGATGGAGGCCAGGCAAGAGCCTGTAGCAAGAGGAAGGCTCTCTGATCTTGCAGCTCCTGACATCTGTGCCTACGCTGGTAACAAAAAGGCCACTGATGTAGGTGGCTTTTTGATGTGGAAACTGCGACGAGACCTGAAATGAACTGAGACCACCTGCTTCTTCGTCTTAACGAAAGCAACTGAACAAAGAGTAGAGCCTGTTTATATCTAACAGGTTTGATCTGTGAACATGAATCCTGGTTCTCTGGGGGGTTAGGATTATCACTTCCCATTGATATTCCTGCTGCTCCCCAGTAATACCTTCCATTGTCTTTTGTTTGTCTCCTTTCCTCCCCTTTCCCCTCAATTCCCTATTTCTCTTCCACTGCTCCTGCTTTTCTTCCATCCTTCAGTTCACTGAGTTTCTTCACAGCAAGGCTAACCGGTAAAATCACAGCCTTTTTTCACAAACTGCGACTCCTTCTCTGTGCTCACCTTTTAACCCAAATTTATTTTTCCCATCCCACCTCTAGGTGGTTGAAATAAGCAGAATGCATAAACACACTGAGGAGCACGTTTCTAATGGGGAAGGAAGGGAGATTAAGGAAAATCAATAGCCCTGAGACTCCCAGGGGTACTGGGAGTGGGCACCGCTCCTTTCCCCCAGCGCTGCAGGTACCAAGCTGCTTGTTCTCTAATCCGACGACTGGGTTTACACTGATGTGATGGTGGCTATGTTCACACTGTAATCAACATCCACCTCCTGGCTATATTTTAAATTGGATTAGGGTGTGAGTTTCCTTCTCACTTTACAATCGGCATGAGCAAATGCTTTGCTTATCAAAGCAATCTGAGCGATGCATAATGGAAAGCACTGGATCTATCCGGAACAATTATAACAGTGGAATAGGTGCGTTACAATAACGGGAAATCTATTCCGCTAAAAGCTTCCTTCAGGATCATTATCTAGAGACCTGCTAACCCTGTAATTGTTCCCCCAGCACAAGCACCCTCTTCAGAAAAAAATAAAGACCATAGCGGTCTGGTTCAGAGTAGGGACAGTCGCGCTTGCTGGTGCTCTGATGCATGCAGCTCCCTATGTGAATGCAACGCTTCCCTCCCCCAGACGAGAAAATGCAAACTAAGGGCTTTGCATGGGGATTCCTCACTAGTACAAATCCTTCTTGTTTAAAAACATCAGGAGAAACATTACCTCTGTGTCCAATAGCCTCTTTGATTTCTTTTTAATTAAACAGAAGAGTTTCATCCAAATCAATCCCAAGTGTACATTTCCAAAGAGTGCGAGACTGATGTCTATGTATAAATCAATGGTATCTATTTGTACAAAGCGGAATATTTACTGTGATATTTTCATAAAATTGTTAAAAAAAAAGTTGCTTTCTTTCTTCTCAGGGATGTTTGCTCATTTTATACATGGACAAGAAGTATCTCTGGTATTTCGAGTGATTTTTTCCTTTTTAAATTTTTTTTTTATTCATCTGACTGATCTTGATACTTAGAGAATAATTTATACCGACACACTTTATCCTTGAACTTCTTCACAAACTTGTTGCTATGGCTGTTGTCATGTGCACGGTAAAAGAGACCCCTCCAGCCTAGGACCGGGCATGGCTCAGTATGAGTAGTGAAGAGATTGAGCCCTAGCTTTGTCTCCAGCTGGTTGGAGACTCTGCCTTGGGCTCAGCCTACCTAGGTTACCACGGAGGCCACTCCTAGTCTGTTTCGGCTGCCAAGTGGACCGTTAAAACCACTGATACCTGAATGTTATCACAGAAACCTCCTTTATTTATCCACTTAAACAAGCATTAAGCCTTTCTCGACAGAGCTTTGGCACTCATAACAACAAATGCCAAAATAATAATGAGCCAAAATGCAAAAAATGGACAAATAACAGCAGGACCGTCAGACTTGCAAAGCAGATGATGAAGAGCCTTGCAAGGCTGTCCTGCTTATCTCCCATGATTAATCCCGGGAGGCAGCTCAGTTAAATTGGATACCCTTGGAAAGACAGCACATAGTGAGTAACAGTTGGAGGAAGTGGAATCAGAGGGGAAATGCTTTATCAAATGAATATTTGAGTGTGTTGGAAATAGAAGGGAAAACAAAGGCTGGGCAGGTGAGTAATATCTGTGGCAAAGCAAAAATCTGCAGGGAATGAAAGAAAGTGACGAAGCCAGGAGAGAGCTCTGCACTGGTGGGGAAGGAGAAGCTGAAGTCAAGGCAAGAGCTCAGCACCCCGCGGCCCTTGCTTAAAATCCTGGCTCGAACACAAAGTGCCTGCACGCCACTGAGCTGGTCGTTTTGGGCAGTAGATTGCACTAATCATGGCAACGCACGAATCGCGGCTAAAATCATCACTCTTTACATGCCTGTATGCCAGTGTAGCACCTCCTGGTGTATTGCTCCTCTGCTAGAACCTGTTCCAGCTGTCCTCAAGCCTACACCTGTAAATCAATGAAATTAAAATAATTTTGTAGCTCTCCTAGCTCTTTCAGAGTAGCGAAGCCTCCCACCACATCAGTAATACCCAGCATTCACAACAGGGCGCGATGTGGCACTGCTTTGGGCGTGCTTTTGGGGAGATACTCCTCGAGCAAAGAGGTTTTTGGTGTGCGGAGGGAGGGCTTTCCCCATCCACAGTACCTGTAGATTTCACACCAAAATAGTTTTTTGGTGGTATAGTTTTGGGGTTATATTCTATTATATTGGTCGTATTATTGTACTATTGTATTATACTGGGGTTTATACAATTTTTTTAGTAACATTAAGCATCCAGCTGATTTAAAAGTACACTTGAAATTCTCACAAAGAACAAAGGTTAATGGTAGTAATTATGCTTCATCTTTTAGGAAACCCTAACCCTTAGGTTTCGAGGCACTGGTGCTGCTATGACATTCCCAGGAGCTTTGTGCCACGATGGGAAGGGATTTTATTGAGGACTGATACAACACTAAAGAGCTACTCTGTCCTGAAGACAGCAGAGACCTTGGGAAGGTGGGTACCCTTCTCCCTCTGATAAAGGCTGCACGCTGCTGCTAAAGAAACGCTGATTTTCCGAGCAAAGTAGTAACCATCTGCTAACAGGAGCCAGGACTAGATCAATCTGCCACTGAAGTCAAAAGAAAAGCTCACATTAAAGCAGGTCATTGTGGTCTGGCCACACAGTACAAGGAAAGTAATTTTTATTTCTCATTACTGCTGTGGCCTGGCTAAAGAAGCTCTTAAATGCCTATCAGCAGTACAAAAGGATGCTGTTTATCTGCTGGGAATGCGTTAGAGAAAGGAAGATGCTAGAATTTGGAGGGAATAATGTCTTTTATATAGCAGTCTGATGCAGAGGACTCCATGCATCAGCTGCACTCGAAGGACTGGAAAAAGATGTACAAATAAACAAACCACAGCCAATATCCATTTGAATTTTAAATACATTCACTCTAGATGTGCTGTCATGCCTTTTGTGTTCATTTGCTTGCAGATATGGGGGAAATCACGGTTTCCAAGTTGAAATAAACTCAGAAGAGAATTTTCAAAGTTCGTATGCCTGACTATTCAAAAAAATAAGCATTGCATTCATGTTTATGAACGTTTGTACTGGAAGTGACTGCAGATTTATTCAGCCAGGGAATAAAAATGACATCACTTGATTTATTTGACCAGCCACTAGAAAACAATGCGCATATTAACGAATGTGAATAATTACTTAAAATTAACATGCAATCTACAGAGCAGTAGGATCATTAAGATGTATCAAATAAACTTAACTAAGGAATAAATTCAAAAGAAATTTGTGATCCTCTGGCAGTTATTATATAAATGGGAGAAAAGACTGCATTAATTGTATAAATTATTCATTTTAATTATTTGCTCGGCTGCAGTAAGTATTGATAATATTCTGTGTCAGGGAGGGAAGAATGATGACAAACAAATTCTGCTTATTCTTCTTACAATGGCAAAGTAAACAAAAGGGGGGAACAAACTGGAAAGTCTGGGAGCATTTCTAAGGGCATTGGGGAGATCTTGTTATTCATTGCTTTGTCTTCTCTGTCTTCTTTCTACCCTTCTACACAGCACTAGTGAGCCTTCCTAACAGACATGTTTTTTGAAAACATGACTGATTAAAATGTTGGTTGGAAGAAGAATTACACAAAATAAAGCAAGCTTTGATCCATGGAAAGGTTAGATGAAAAATGGCAAATACACTCTCTACAGAAGGGGGACGTGTGTGTGGCTGCAAATAAAACTTGCGGCAGCCTGGTGAGCCTTTTTGATCCTCAGCGATGTGCAAGTAGAAACATTGTGTGCTTTGGGGATCCAAGAGTGTGCAGTAAAAATAAATTAAGATTCTTCTACTTCTCAACGTGTAACCTGCAGCTTTCGATAGCTGCCGATACGCAGCGGTGGTCCCTGAGACACTCAGACCTCTTTCTTGGAGCAGGTGTTGAACCTGCAGTAGGGCAGTAGGGATGGTGCTCATGTAAGTGCCAGCAGATCATCCTTCTGCTTCTCCCCACTGGGATGGGTAAAGCTGCCTGCCTTCCTCGCCAGGCGCTATTCTGAAGATAGAGCTGTAGATCTCCTCCTGGGACTTTCTCTGGTATTTGCTTTGGGATCTGGCTGGATGAAATTTTCAGGTAAGACAAACTTCTGTCAAAAGTGTTTGTTCTGCTGCTTTAGCCTGAGAGACTGTTAGAAACATCTTACCTTGGCTTATGACAGCGCTGCCCCGTCCCCTCTCTTGTTCCCTTTCTCACGTCACCTCTAGAGCTTGTTGCCATAAGCCTGTTGGCTCAGCAAACCGGGACACCTGAAAACTGATTTTTTCTTCTTTTTTTGAAGGGTCTATTTTCAGTTGGGTTACTGAGCTGACTGTGAAACTAGATCTGCAGGCTTGATGTCCTGCTGCTGAGGACAAAGCAGCAATTTGAAGGAACTGCATTAGCCTCCCCACAACCATAGAGCCGTGGAAAATGGGAGTGCTGGGTCTCTGTGCAGTCACTGTCCTGGGAACACGAAGCAGCTGTACAAAGTAACTGCAGCCTTCTAATGGCCTTCTGGTATCAGCAGCAAAACCAGTAAGGACATTAATTTCTCTACGTGGCATCAGCAACAGAAGCCAAGGAGCTTTCAGACTGTTGGAAATCTTGGAAAACCCCAGACAGACACACTGCCCCCACACTACTTCTACTTCTTGCTCCAAAGCATGTGAACAGCAGAGCTTTTTGGAAAAAAAAAAAGCTCAGCATAGTTTTTTACAGGTAATAAAATGATGAGTTTATTGAATCAGTTAAATCAATTTGGCTAGAACATACTCAAAGAATTCAGGTTGAAGTAGGTAGTTGGCATGAAAAATTTCAGCATGAAGAGTATGATAAGCTTACAAACAATCAAAAACAATTTTAGAGAGGGAATCATCAGACAATCTTAACCAGAGGTGCCTTTCCCAATCTGTAATGGGTGAATATCATATCCTATTAAATGCTACATATAGTATTATGGGTACCTCCTATGGTACAGAGCTGTTTCCTTGGATGATGGTGATGGTGATGATGATTTCCTTACTGTACAGTTATATCTTCAGATATTCAGCAGGGACTTTTACTAAAGAAGCACTATTCCTCTGTGCAAGAAATGTGCCCTTGGCAGATCCAGCATTAGTTTATACTACCTGCATAAGACTTTGACTTCTGCAAAGGAACATATGTCCCAGTGAACTGTTGGGCACTACTAATTTTTTCTACTTGCAGCTGTTGTCTAGTGAGAAATGAGAAAGTGGCTTTCCGTTCAGCATAGTCTCCCTCCAAAATGAACTGGCCATCACTTTACCTAAGTTATCGCTCTGCTGAAATAACCTGAGGGGCACTCAGCCTCCACACAGTGAATGTGGCATTCAGCGGAGCAATCAGTCTGAATCACCCCGACAGTCTCTGTTCCCTTTCAGGAAACCTGCTGGCCTCACTGATTTCCCGGGGACAGTGTGTATAAGGAATCACTGCATGATCAGGAGGTACCGCTGACATAAAAGGATGCTGTAAGCTGTGACATCTTGTGTAGCTCACAAAAAAAAAGCCATCTGATAGCACAAAGATATTCAAGAATATTTCAGGAGGCAATTAGCATCTGTGTACCGAATGCTCCCAAGTGGCTAAGCTTTAGGAACACTCACTAGGATTTTTAGCTGAGTTTGCATCCCAGCTCTACGCAGGGAGTTTTTTTACATTTGCTGCATACTGCCAGGAAGGAGGGGACAGTAAAGGTGTCTCACCTCCTTGTTTGTCCCCACAAACCTGCACCGAAGGCCTCTTCTGAACCCTGTTGTTCTCTCTGGGGACTCAAGGATGCAACACCTCCTTGTGCTGCTCTTACTACAGAATCTGGTGCATGTTAGCTGTGTGAGCTCCACAGGACACTGGCTGTAACCTCTATTTTGAATGTGTTGCAGAATAAAATGTGCAAAAGTTGAAGTAGAAAAAGTTTAGGCACCTAAGCAGGGGACAGGTGTAAATATCATGCCAGGATCTGCCCCTACTCTCTTCCATGAATGTGAAATTCCCTGATGTAAAAAGCTAGCAGAGGGGATAGGTTTGTGCATGATCTCTTGGCAGCGGTGACATTTGCGTTCGGCTGACTCTACCTGTGCGGAACAGCAGAAATATTTGACAGCACAAAGGAAAAGTCAAATGAAATCAAGCAGGGAAAAGAATATAATTTAAAGCATACACCAAGGGCTTACACTATGTCCTGTTACAGAATTAAACGGAGACATTCTGCACTTACTTTTCTCAAAGTATTTCTCTGAGATGGAAGAGGTGAATTCATGTTTTGCTAAATGTGGAGTGAGAGCCAACTGATTTTTGCAATTAATTCATGGTACAGATGCAGTGTCCTAGAAAATACGTTCTCTCTCCTCCTGTTTTATGTACAGCTTTGTTAGGAAGAAGGTAGCAGGCTCAGTCTGTAAGGGCTCATTTGAGAGGGCTCGGTGCCCTCTGCTGAGCTTGAATGCACAGGCAGTGATCAGGAAAGAAAAAGATGTTGAGCCTTTTCAGGCAGAAGGATCTTGCATTGCCTGCCGTCACCAGCGCCTTCTCCTTGTCCAATAAATTGGATATTTGTAAAGCAATTTTTCACCTAGACTATGTTTCTCCTAAGGATTTGATAAGCCTTTTTAATATAAAGTAGATGTTTTCTGAAGTCCAACTCTAAAATCCTAGGAGAGAAGTTCTCTACTGGAAACATTATTTGCTCTTGGAAAAGCTGGCATCTATGCCAGGTAAATGCATTCTGTGCAGATCCCACGGTATTTGTATAATCACTGTAGGCAGTGTGTGGCAATTATCTTCTGAGAAACGCTGATTTTCTATTAATGACCGCTACCTTTCACTTGAGTTTTGGTCTTTAATGTACAAGCCTGGGGATTTGTGAATGTATCGTCTCTGTGGCAGAAGTACAGCAGCATGTATTACGACGTTAGTACCCAAAAGAGCAGCGGGTGATCTGTGGACATGAAAATAGAGCTGCACCTCGCCCCAGCACTGTACGTTCTTGGTATTAACAGGTTCTACAGAAAGTTGCTGCTGATCCATGCCCTTTCAGCATCCAGGCTATCTGTCTTATGGGTGGGGTTTCAGCTCTTCCTAAACCCAACTCCTCTCCCCAGGGGGCAAAGCAGCCTCTTCTCCAGCTGCTTTTGAAAACAAGAGACCTACTGAAGTCCATAACTTCAACTGAAAGTAAAATTTCTCACACTTATACAATCTCCATTACCACAGCATCAGAGAATACCTCATCACCCCTACTTCTGAATGCATTTAATCTTTCTACCACCAATGAAAAAGGTGATGCTGTTTTTCCTTGTTAAGCATTAGGCAACTGAGGCACAGAAAGGCAAAAACTACGTCTGTACGACACAACTCAGCTCTTAACCAGCAGGATCTAAAGAGGGTAACACAAAACCCAGTACAGCCCAGTAAGTTCTCTGCCTGGTTAACTCACCCTGCTGGGAAACTTGGCGAAGCAGGGCTAGTGAGGTGCACAGTGAGGGAGGGTGGCTGGGAAATGATGGGCAGATGTCTCATTTCTGCCAAGCATAAGGACTGACTGCTGTGCTCCCATTCCCGAGCAGGCTTTTTAATATCACACTTTCTTCCTACAAACCTGAGTTAGGATGCTGGACCTACACACCACGGATTCCTGGAAAGCTGAATTCAAATCTAGATGACAGCTTCTTAGCTTAGTGCCCCATAGCCTGCAGAAATCATTACAGCAGCATCGGGAGCCGCTTGAACAATCAAAGTGTAAATGCAACATCATTGGAGCATCACGTCCAACTCTCCCAGGCTTAGGTGTGGATCTAACCACAAACTTTTCAGTTAAAACAAAAAAACTTTAACACTTCCCATTATCTTGTTGGGCAGCATCTCACTTTTTTGATACCTTCCATATAACTTAAAATAGCTTCAGCATATGCTCACTTCTTCCTCATTAAACATTTCCAGGAAAGTCTTAGGAGTTTTACCTGTGGAATAAGGACTTTAGCTTCAGTTTCCTGGACAACCTGCTGCAATTGCACCTAGAACGTCACCACAAAATCTCATTAAAGTCCACAATTGTCTTTAATCACTGACCTAGTCCTTTTGTTTTCCTTGTCCACCTGAGATGGCAAATATTTTGCCAGAATGGGATCGGGTATGAGTGACAACAGAAAATCCTGGGATGCAACCCCTCTGCTTGGGAGCTTTGTAAATCTGTGATGGAAAAACTGTCCAGGCTCACTTGATGTCTGTGTGACTTGGATCATTTCAGTACCTAACACAAACTCTTTAAAGGGAGAATATTATGCAGTGGGCACCTAATTCACTTTCCTAATGAAGCCGTAGACCTTTACGAAGGCATGGGAATGTTAGACCACATGTGCAACTCAGGGAGGAAACCTCAATGTCTCAAGCTCTTCCCAAATTTGCTGTTTTTACCAGAATAGCTAATAGTGCAGGCACATCACCAATAGCTCCCATATATAAAGGACCCATTACGTGTCAGTGTGAGAGCCATGGGGAAGCGCTGGTCTCCCCATGGAGTCCCTTATGTGACCCACACTGTCTCTGCAAAGTATACCTATAAGCATACGTGGTATTTTGTCGCGGCATCCTATTCTACAAGTTGTTTACCACCATACTATTTATATCTTTTGTTATCAGAGCTTGAGTATCTGTACCAGAGATGTCTGTATAAACTGACAAAGAGATACATACAGTATGCAACAAATAACCAATCCTTAAGCGTCGAGGAATGTTCCTGCCGTTAAGCTGGTTTGTTATGATTTCACTTAGAGACAGATAAAGATGATGGAATATGACTTCTCCCTGACAAAAACTTGGGTTTCTTCCCAGAGGCTCAGAAATGCCCAAGTCTTGAGACTTTCTCTGCTGTCTCCTTTGCCTGGCTGTGTGATATATGATGAGCGCTCCCTTCCTACGCAAGCAGGTTACTCCTGTAAGGCCACAATGTCTTATGCGGTAAGGCAATGCATTTTATGCTGAACCACCCCAACCACTATTTGGGAGCAGAAGGATACAATCCAGCCACGTAGCCGCTCCGGCTTGCTGGTATGTTTTCTTCCCCTGCATTTTGCATAGCACAAAGCAGAAGAGGGGCAGGCAGCCCCTCATGAAGTCCCGCTTCTATTTCTTTTCCTGGGTGAACTCCCTTTAAAATATGAGCAAGAAGAAAACAATAACTTTATACCAAAGAGAAATGAAACATACTGGAGGCAGCAATTTCTCACCTGTACTACTGTAACAGCACCACATTCTTCACACCCAGATTCACAGGAAAATTGCAAGCTATCTGTTTATCAAAGCATGCTCAGGGATAAATCCTGCTCGTCTGCTTTACGGGAATGAGTAACCCTTATTTGAATGAGCAGTTCGGGCAGGGGCAGAGTTACCACGCAGTTTCTGACCCACCTCCTTTGCTCAGGGTGCAGCTTTTCGCATCCCCTCTCCGCTTTGCTGCTCCATCCAGCCCTGCTTGTGAAGCCTCAGATGAAGGGCAAAAGATTGCAGGATAAGACCTCGCACATATAACTTCCAACCTTTAAGGTAAGCCTGTTTGTCTAATAACCAGGGTAGAATTCAGAATTGCCTCACTGCTATGATGAGAAAAAAGCCCCACGCTAACAAATTGACTGAAGGGTAACTCCAGTCAGCTCGGGGGCTGTTTCTTTTGTGGCATAAAATCATTGAACAAGCTGTAACAAATGTTTCTGCTACTCGCCGTGCAATGTACCTGCCAAGTCGAATCAGAGATATCAACAAGAACAATTTAAATGTTCTGGCAAGAGAAAACTTTCTTTAAGCTATCTGGGTGCTTTGTGGGTGTATTTTCAGGTAACAAGCCTTGGCTCAAAGCCCTGCATTCAAGCATTGCTGAATCTCACTCATATTCAAAAACTAATCAGAATTTGTATTCAAGTGCTGTAAGCAGTCCCTATGCTTCCCACAATTCATCTAACCACCATGAATAACTTGGAAATAATTAAGCTTTTGACCAAAATTATATGCTGCATGACTTCAGTCTATGGAAGACTGATTTGTTGACTCCAAAATATTCCATGGATCATTATTATAGCTGGGCCTAATTCTTTCGTCCATTTTTTATGATCGATAATGTATATATTATGACATGCAGAGCTGTATTTTTTATTTAGCATCATGTGTATCCTTATTAAACACTATAAGAGAGTAACTCCCAAATACAGTGAGCAGGTGTTTTACAGCTGTAGCACAGATGATACACTTCAACCTTATTTCGAGAACAGCCTTAAGCAAGTGCCTAACTTGAAAGCAATGGAATTTAAGTACATGCAAATAACTGTCTTTTATTGTGGGAAATTCTATTCTATCCTGCAGAGATGGACTTAATCTTGTGTCCAGAGGGTTGAGTGGACAACAGCCAGTGTCAGTAAGACATTGATCATGCTGATTACAAAACTGTCTAGGTACATACCTACATTTATCAGAAGGGCCCTAACTTTAATGCACCTTGGCACTTACGTTCGCTCCCTTCCCTTGCTCCTCCTGAGTCACTTGCTTCCCCCAAGAAGTGACTCACCAAACCTGGTCAGGGGCGCTGGGGCAGGCTTACCCTGTGGAATCACTTCAGTAGAAGAACTGCTTTAGTAGAAGAATTGCTTTAGTAGAACAACTACTTTAAGAAGTTATCAAAGGAATGGAAACATGCTCATATGGCTTGCACTTTTACAAATATGCAGAAGACCACGTGGGGCTGTACGCCTGGCAGGCAATATAAAAACCCCATCTCCTTACATATTTGTTTAGGCAGTCATGAGACTCCAACTCCTTCTCCAGGCAGCTGCCACAAACAGCAGAGAGGTGTTGCATTCCATGTACCATGATGGATATGCCATATTACTACAGCTGGATATTCCTGCTAGGATTGAAGGAGAGGTAACAGTGATTTTGGCTCTCTTGAACAGAGACAAGGGAACACAGAAAGTTCTTTGGTCTTTCCTTAGTATTAACCTGCTCTGTCTTAGTCTGCTAGGATGATGCAACTACTGTACAAGGGAAATAGATCACTTTCATAAAACATGGTAAGGAAAACCAGCTTAAAAAATAAATGTGCATTTAGCTATTTCCATGCCTACCTCAGTCAGGAGGTAGCACATTCAATATATTCCAGTAATAAGCTTCAGCTAGTGAAAAAAATATGCCTGGAATTTGCTAGGGTTGAAAAATGCGGTATTTCCTGTGCCCTTGCAAGAGAAACTGTACTTTGTACCATTCTCCTACCATACTGAGCTGAGCTTCCAGCACAAGGAAGCAGGTGCTGTGCATCATTGCTGTTCTCAACTGCAGCAGAACTGGAGAGCCAGCGCATAGCAATTACCCCGGTACATCAGATCCCAGTAAAGCGGAGCTGCACTCACCCCTGTCCGGTGCATACAGACACCAACACCCCCAGGTTCTGCTCCCTCTCACACATCCTCTTCTCCGTTACAGGCTTCTGCCACCTTTTGCTTATGTATTTGTGAGCTTTGTGGAGCAAGGCTTGCTCTCAGTGTTGGCATGGTGCCTAGGGTGAAGCTGTCCGCGTTAGGTACGGTCTTTGGGCATCGCCACAGTATATAGTCATAAAGCAGCTGCTCGATCTGATCTTTTTTTAGTAACAGAGGAGATGAAATACTTGGAAATTCAGCTAGAATACCCGGTGAGTGCCCTCTCACCAGCGTGGGGTACTCGTCCGGTGCTCTTCGGGCAGCTGGATGAGTGTCACACAGCTGGCTGAAAGCTGCTTTGGTTTACACAGCGAAAGCAAATGCTATCTCATACAGCAGCTGTGTTTCAAGCATGATGAACTGCATCTTGATTACTCTCTTTGAGGCTGCATCGGCTCTTCTACCACCTGCCTCCTGGATATCTGCACTAAATACATACCTCCTCGTTTCAGGATTCACTGAGCTTGTTTTGCTGTTGAGAGTCAGAGCACGGTAGAAACGACCAGCCTAAAAATTACTCGAATGAACTTTCTCTCATTAGGACAAGAGCACATTTATGTGTGGCTGTCCTGGTGTGAGGTTATCAGAGTATTTTCTCAGCAGATTTTTCCCCAGGCTGACTGTGGGAGTCTGTGCCCATGTGCCTGTATGGTTATTACTTTAATGATTTCATTTTAGGTGAAAAAAAGTAGGGAGCGGAATCTCACATTGACAACTATTGGTAGGAACAACACTGGCCCAGTCTTTGATGTGTTCATTTAGCAATGTTACGCACACTGTGGGGATCAGGAAGCTGACGTGGGAGATTTGCTCCTCAAAAATAGTATGGTTTGGAATTCGTGTGCTTCCATTTATAGCTTGTCTGTGTTTTCTTGTAATTTGCTCTGTGTAATAAATAGGACATTTCCAAGCAAAGGATATGGTTCCCATAGACAAAGGAGAGGAATTGTTTTGACTAACCAGCTCATATATGGGGTTTTTTTGGGTTTTATCCCATTTTTATCTTTTCCCTGGCTTCCCTTGCTAAATTCACATTTCCAAGATGCTTAATCCTAGCTCTTCCTCAGAAGCGTATTGACTTTGTGGTCAGGCGGTCAGTAAAGTTCACCACTGAACAACGATACACAGCCTGTGTGAAACGGCTGCTCCAAAGCACTTCAAGGCTCACGGAAGAAGAATGCTATAAGGATGACAAATAATGCTAACAAGGATTAAACCCTCTGATTTTCTACACTGTTTCCAGCTGGACCAGGGCACTGTGCATTAAGCTAATGAGAGGTGAAAGCCAAATTAGCCAGTTTTGATGGAGCTTTCATTGTGTGTGGGCACACTGACTGCAGATGCAATTATTTCTCAATCCCTGGGATCTTCAATCCATGGACTTGCATACCACATTACGCTGATCCAGGAAGGCTGGCCCCCACATCTGACCCGGCTGACTTGGTCTTTTCTGAGGAAATGACTGTAGAGCAGGGAGGAGGAATGTAAAATGATACACGCTGCTCTTGCTCACGTCCAGCCTGAGACGGAGGCAAGACCTGCCTGCAGGATGGTAGGTCTGCTTACAGATGCTTTCACATTTAACACACATTAGGACCAAATCAGGATTGTCTCCATCACTGTCAATATATAAGCATAACCAAAAAGAGAGGAAAACCAGAAATGTCTTAAGCACAAAAAAAAAGATAGGACAATTAAAAAAAATTATTTGTCTCCAATAAAGAGACTGACTGAGGGAATTGTTCATGTCGTGGTTTAATCCCAGTCGGCAACTAAGCACCACACAGCTGCTCGCTCACCCTCACCCCTGGTGGGATGGGGGAGAGAATCGAAAGAGCAAAAGTAAGAAAACTTGTGGGTTGAGACAAGAACAGTTTAAGAATTGAAATGAAATAAAGTAAAATAATGATTTGTAATGAAAAGGAAAACAACAAGAAAAAGAGAGAGAGAGGAACAAAACCCAGGAAAAACAAGTGATGCAACCGCTCACCACCCACCGACTGACGCCCAGCCTGTCCCTGAGCAGTAATCGCCGTCCCCCAGCCAACTCCCCCAGTTTATGTACTGAGCACGATGTCATATGGTATGGAATAGCCCTCTGGCCAGTCTGGGTCAGCTGCCCTGGCTGTGCTCCCTCCCACCTTCTTGTGCACCTCCTCACAGGCAGAGTATGGGAAGCTGAAAAGTCCTTGACTTAGTATAAACACTGCTTAGCAACAACTAAAACATCAGGGTGTTATCACATTATTCTCATGCTAAATCCAAAACACAGCTACTATACCAGCTACTAGGAAGAAAATTAACTCTGTCCCAGGCAAAACCAGGACAGTTCATCAGCTGCATCAGCCAAAATAGACACGTAGACAAATTGACAGTATCACAAGAGTATTCACCTTCTCAAAAAAATACAATGAAGTGAAAGTCAATAGCTATTTCAAAGGAAATTTTGGTAAAAAGATGTGTGAAAGGCAGAAGGTCTCTTACTCTTCCTCCTGTTTTCCTTCTTTCTTCATTTTAAAAACAAAGTTGAAGCAATTAAAGTCATAGCAAAGTGGATTAAGCTACTTTTATGCTTAGCATATTGACTCTTGCCACTAGACTGGCAATTCTTTACCTCTGGTCCTCACTCTTTGCAGACAGAGGAGAAAAGTCTGATTTTAGCAGGGTACCTATTTAACAACATTCACCTTCAGAGCATGCTTTCTTACCTCCTGGCTGCTGGAGCGTCATCACGGAGTGGTACACCTCCATTTGCACTGTACTCTGAGGGTCAGGGTGTTTTGGGGTAGGCACGTGGAACGACTCTTTAACTTTAACCCTGCCAACCCCCCAGGAGTCCGCTATAGCATCCTGGCATGTCGAGACAAAAGGTGTTGATGGAGGTTGACTTCTTCACTGTAGCTGATACTGCAGCAACCAGGATTGCTACTGCTGTAAAGAAGTGCATTACCTGGGCAAGCCTTAATGAAGTCAATGGAAAATGCCTTCATTTTGTGTTGGTGTTTTTTTCCTGTAGAGTTATGAGTACAGACAGTCAATTTTTTTTGACTTGAAGTGGTCATTTCTGCATGTTTTCCCATGCCAAATATTTTAAGCATCTTAATCCAACTATCTACACTGTTTACGCAACAGTAGATGTCCAAATCCACTAGGAACTGACTCTCATAACTAGCTAGTCCCTCACTCTCCTGTCACACTGGGGAAGTCATAAGGACTGTCTGTCCCTTGGTCCCTCGTCTCCAAATCAGAGGGAACTGAATTTATCTGTCTCACAGAGGTGGTGTTAGACTGGCTAGCTAATGTTTACAGAGCTTGTCTGGGAATGCTGGCGACCAGAGGGGCGACTGAGGAGAACATAAGAGCAGCCAGACCAGGGGTGATTTCTGGTTCTGTGTTCCTACATCAGAATGACAAATGACAGAATAGTGTTAAGAACTATAATGAACATAAACCCACATCTGTTTTAGGAAGTCTACCACACTTTTTCCATATTTTGATCTGGAAAAAAGAAAAAAAGGAACCGTAAGGTAATACAAAGCTGACATAAGAATTACCTTCAGTGGCAAAGTACTGAAATCTATGAAGATGTGAAACTTGATAAGACACAACTAACATAAATTAAAATCTGTGAGCTGGCCAAAAGCCTTCCTATTTCTCCAGTAGAAGAATAAAAAAACCCTAGCCCTTCCTTATTTCCTTATGTTAATAAAGTGGCATCAGAACCCATTTGAGCCCCTAAGAAATCATTCTGTTTCTCCTCATATGGCTGTAAAGCTCCTATCTGTTCATTTCTCCACAGTCATATAACCAGTTAATTACTTTCTTATTAACAGTGTCCATTTCTAAAGACTGATTTTTTTTTTGCCACACACATTTTCTTTTAATTGCATATTCTTCATTAAGATGAGTAAAGCATCGTACTATGCAGAAGACCCCTGAACAATAGATTTATTTATAAAAGAGGTGTAAAGATCTCCCAGGAGAGCTGAGTATCCTCGTTGCCAGCTGAAATCAGCACGGGCAAAGGGTCTTCAGTCTTCTCTAAAACTTGGTCTTAAATCTGTAATAGGTCTTGAACTTCTGACATCATTTTGCCTTTTCTTCTTCTTTGGACATGAATATTCCTGTGCACATTTCTGTAATAGCCAGGTGCTGTTGTGGGCTAGTATAAATGTGTTTTGCAATGATATTGCCAAAGAAACAAATGTTCCAAAGCAATGGCGTGGAATTGCTAGAAGATGAGGCGTCTGACGTTAGTAAGGTATTTACTCAACTGGGCAAACATCTACTCCTGACTACGTCACAATGGTTTCTGCTCAGAGTTTTTCACTGCAAAGTCCCCAAACATTTAACAAGCGGAATGCAAACCGCTGTTCACTGGGAGGAACTTACTTCTGTGTGAAATGTGGCACTTCCAAACATAGAATCATAGAATGGTTTGGGTTGGAAGGGACCTTTAAAGGTCATCTAGTCCAACCGCCCTGCAATGAGCAGGGACATCTTCAAGTAGATCAGGTTGCTCAGAGCCCCGTCCAACCTGATCTTTAATATTTCCAGGGATGAGGCATCTACCACCTCTCTGGGCAACCAATCCAGTGTTTCATCACCCTCATCGTAAAAAATTTCTTCCTTATACCTAGTCTGAATCTACCCTCTTTTAGTTTAAAACTATTATCCTTTGTCCTGTCGCTACAGGCCCTACTAAAAGTCTGTTCCCGTCTTTCCTATAAGCCCTGTTTAAGTATGGAAAGGCCACAATAAGGTCTCCCCACCACCTATGCACCGCTAGGTGAGACAGCTCATCTCTTCAGAGATGCTTCGGCAGGCGAGGCGCGCTTTCCCTGGCATCGGTAACAGACCAGGCCCCTGGCAAGTGTGCGAGGGGAGCTTGCGGACTGAAATCTCCAAACTCTTTTGGCAGGAGTTAATAATGTCGGGATTGGGCAGGGGAAGCATTAGAGTGAGGTGTAACAGCAGAAATAACACTCAGCAGCAGCAGCATCTCTCCCATTGACCACGACCCACACCACCAGCGCCCCTGCCAAGCCGGCTCCACCCCGCTGCGCTGGGGCGGCGACAGCGCCCGGGGCCGCCCCGATCCCATCCCATCCCTTCCCACCCTATCCCACCCTATCCCATCCCATCCCATCCTATCCCATCCCATCCCACCCTATCCCACCCCATCCCACCCTATCCTATCCCATCCCATCCCTTCCCACCCTATCCCATCCCATCTCATCTCATCCCATCCTACCCTATCCCATCCCACTCTACCCTATCCCATCCCACTCTATCCTATCCTATCCTATCCTATCCTATCCTATCCCATCCCATCCCTTCCCACCCTATCCCATCCCATCTCATCTCATCCCATCCTACCCTATCCCATCCCACTCTATCCTATCCCATCCCACTCTATCCTATCCTATCCCATCCCATCCCATCCCATCCCATCCCATCCCATCCCATCCGCCCCCGCCCCCGCCGCCCGGGAGGAAGAGGAGGGGCCTCACCTACCCCGCCCCGCCCCGCCAGGTGCGAGGTGGAGCCGGAAGCGGCGGCGGCGCCGGAGGGGACCCGCGCCCGCCTCGGCGCCGGGCCGATGCGGGGAGATGGCGGCGGGCCGGGCGCTGGCCGCGCTCCTGGCCGCCCTCCTCGTCGCCTCGGCGCAGCACCTCCAGCGGGAAGGTAGGGACGGGGACGGGGCGGCTCCCCCTCAGCCCCGGCGGGGCTGCCCGGGGCAAGGCGGGACCCGCCCGGTGCGCGGCCGAGACCCGCCCGGTGCGCAGCCGAGGCGGGGGGGGACGGGGTAGAACCGCGCCTGTGGTGTTCGTGCGGCGCCTTATGGCGGTCCCGGCCCCCGGGAGCGGCGTGTGCGGGTCGTTTTTCCCCTGTGCCGGCTTGGCGGGATGAGCCCCGGGGTTTGCCTAGGCGGGCCAGTGGCTTTCCTTCCCGGAGTGAAAGTTCAGGGCGGCTCTGCCCGGCTCCTCGCCCCGGGGCGGCGGGAGGCGGCCGGAACAGGCGTCCTGCCGCGCCGGGGTGCTCGGGCGTTCCTCAGAACAGCGCTGAAACAGGGGCGCCCAGCTTCAGCACCTCTCGCCTGAGCATTCCTTAGTCTGCCCCTGCGAAGTAAGTGCGAACAAGGTAAACGGTGGTACGATCTCTACGTCCTTGCTTGCTGGAGTACTGAGTATGCAAGTACCTTCACAAAGTCCCTTTCCCTGGGCGCTGGAGAGGCAGTTGAATTATCTGTAAGGAGCAGGTGCTGGCAGGACCGTGCTCTGCGTTGGACCGTCCACTCGCGTAAGCTTTTAAGCAAAGGGAACGATATTACTTACATAGAGCAATGGATGAACTGTATGCGCAGGGAAAGAGAATGGCTTGTGTGCCCAGCAGGGTCAGGTAGTTTAATGGGAGGTTATGAGCTCTGCGTCTCTTGAAACTCTTGGTTGCTTAATGCAATCCTGTGTATATTACTCATGAATAGTTTTCTTATATCCTGTCTGCGACCCCAAAAGAATTGCGGTTATGAAGGCAGGGACAGCGCGTGGGGTTTTCCTCAATTTCCAAAGCTGCTTGATTGCAAAAAATGCCCATACTCAAACCTAAACAGTCTGTTTTATAGCTATTAGTCTTGTCAAAGACTTCTGAAGTATGAGGCCTTCTATACAAAAGGACCGCTGAGTTATTTGCAGTAACTATGAATAACCTAAAGAGCCTGATGTGAAATTTGTGCCTTTTTAATGTTCCTATTACCTTTAACTGCGCTGGTTATGCTGAAGTGTGGCTCAGAGCCATTGTTATTATAAACAATACAGTCTAAACCTTGGCTGTGAAATTGGACAGCACTGAGATTTAAGCTTCAAGCTACATAGTCTTTAAAATAAAATATTTGCATTTAATGCATTCCCTCCGAGTCAGGTGAGTGACAGCTAAGCCTCTTCAAAGGAAAAAGAAAGAATATTATACTATGGTTAACTGTGTGTTGTTTTCAAAGAATACAAACTTTTAAAACCTTAGATGGGTCAGTGCTGGAAGGAGAGGAGCCAGACTTCCTGAAGATCTTGTATTGTTGAAATAGCAAATGAAAAAATCCTCAATTGCATCTTTTTTTCATACATAGGTCTAGACCTTCACTGGGAGACGCAGCAGCCTATTAATCGTACATTCACACATTATTCCTAACCCTCTGGTCAAACCGTGTTATCGAAATCCTTTGTTCCTTCTATTTGCATTCCCATAAATCATCTTGATGCCTCACGTTAAACTTCATAGGCTTGCTTTTGAGGCACAGGACAGCTCTTTTTGAGCCATGTCTTCAACTTCCGCTTATTGTCATCATCTGCTGTTTAAAACATCCAAACAAATTATGCGTTTGCATTGGCATTTTAAAAAAAAAAAAGTTTATGCCTGCTTTATGCAAGGCTGAGCCCGCACCATTAGTTTGGTTGGGTGTAGTAGTGAGCAGGATACCGGCTGTGTGGTGGCTGTGGGTGCAGGCTGTGTTGCTGGAGAGCCAAGCAAGTCTGCTTTGCATGTGATTGTAATAGCTCTTGTCAGGAAGGTGGCAAACCCAAATCAGATGGGCAGGTGCAGGAAATGGAAGGAAGATGGTGAGTCCAATGGAGAATGGCTAGTCTATTGTGCAGACCTTCTCTACAAACAAGATGTCTCTGTGGTCTGGGTCTTTCTTAGCTTTGTCTAGAGGAGCCGGGGCGAGAGCTCTCACCAGCCAGTGACCTTGCCCTCAGGCAAACCGTGAAGTTGCTTTGTAAAGCAAAGTTAGTAACAGTGAAGTGGCACAAAACACCACTGGTAGACCCAATGGTTTGCTGCCACTGTTGGTGGTCCCTCTTCCTACCTCCTTTACTCCCTTCCTTTCCAACTGTATCCTTCTGCCCGCTTGTCCCTCTCCTGCAGAAGCACCACCGCTCCTGTGTGCCAGGTCCTCTATCATCCCATCATACTCTCTGACTCAGTGCCTTCCTCCTCTTTGTGGATCCCCAGTCCTCCCAAAAAAGAGGTGGCTCAGTCTCGGCTGCATTAGTAGCATGGGTTGGCAGGCTGAAGGTTGCGATGGTGTGCGCGGGACCGGAGAGGGGAACGGTGCCTTCCCAGGTTTGTTGGCAGATGTCGTGTGCCTGGTGTGTCCTTCATCCCAGTGAGAATTGCTTTTGTTACTGCACAACCAAAACTGTAGCTGGAACATATCCCTGAGCAAAGGTTTGTCCTGAAAACCCAAGATAGTTCAGGTTAAGATTTCCCCCCCCCGCCCCTATGTATTTTTAATAAAATAAAAACCCCAAGCTGTTAGCAGGGTCTTTCTGGTGTTCTGACAGAATATAAATAACCGGCCTGTTTGTGCTCCTCTGAAAGTTGGATCATTTCCATTCTGAATCACTCACTCGATTGAGACCTCTCCTTTTAAGACCACAACTAAAGTGCCCGAGTATTAGGTTGTACCTTTTTTTTTTTTTTTTTTTTGGCTTGCCTCATGCCATTATCAGTCTGGAGTGCTTAGTTTTTGCTCTCTAGAAAATAATGTGTGTATAGTGAATTACTTATTTATTATATGTCTCAGTTCTGGTGCTACTACCTTAAATTTTCCACCAGGGAATACACTTAAAATTTTTTCTTAATTCCAGATTTCTGGGGGATAGAGATGTTTGTTTTTAATAGGTGAGTCTTGTTTGTGAATTTTTTTTTCATTTATTTGTCTTTTTAAAATCTGAAAGGATGCAGAGGTAATGTGAAGGCCGAAGTGAGGTGGTGGGGGCTTGAAAATATTTGAGTATTAATACACTGAATTCAACTTCTTGTCTGTGGCAGCACAAATGACCACCAGTTTGAGAGCCCCCACCAGAGATCTTCAGTTAGGTTGTGGTCTCTGGAGTCATGTGTGAATGGAGTTTCTCCAACAGCCATACTCTTGGTCATGGGGTTACTCGTATGCAAAACTGAAAACACCAACAAGTAGCAGTCGTTTGGCGAAGAAGTGGCCCAGGAGAGAAGAAATGTGATGTGGTGGGCCAGCTCCTGAAGCTGGCTCCTTAGGTGGCAAAAAACAATTAAGGGGGAGCAGGCTGAAAAGGATTATTTTTTTGCATTGGCTCAAGGCATGGGCTCAAAGGACTGTCCGGGGGAGAAATGGGGTGGAAGGGTTGGAGGCTGCTGAAGTTCATGTCCAGAGTACTACCATGGACCTGTGGCATGGAGGAAATTATTCTTTAGCTAGAAGATTGCCCTCCTCTCATTTTCATTCTGACTTGTGTGCATTGCCTTGCTACACCGTAACAGGAGTTTCTAGACAGAAATCAGGGCTTGCTTTATGAAATAAGGGAAGAACCTTTCCCCTACCTGGTATCAGGTATCCTTTGGGTCAGTTGTGTTCAGGCTTGTTAATTACTTAAATGAATTAATCTTATCTATAAATAATATTGGATAGAAAAGAAAGTAGGAGGAAAGCTACTGAAAAAAATTAAGTTTTGACTTCTTGAAATATGTAGCAGCAGTGTTTTCACAAATAAATATTGCTGGTGCTCGGTTTATTGGTATAGCCCTTATCACCGAGCTTGATTGATATTTATACATGTATATATGTTAAATAAAAAGCTTTGGAATCCACATCTGCCAAAACCTCAGTCTTAGGTAGAGGCTGAACAACTTTGCACTTAGTTCATTCCAGGAATATTTCATATTAGAAATAGCATGAGGAGCCATCCTTTGCTGAGAACAAAGTCAAGATGCTTTTGGCCTTACCGGTGTTGGGTGCTACAGCTACAGGTGACAGGGATACGATGTGTTTGCAAATAAGTGTAGATCATAGGTGACTAACTCTTTTTCTTCTTCACCAGTTTCTCTGTATTGATTAGATTTTCATTTGCTTTTTGTAATTGCTGATGGCTAAACATGACCTTCTTCAGGTCCCGGCCAGTGATAGACAAATGTAACCTGAGAGCAGTGAACGTGTGTGGAGATGTACCCCTTCATGTTGTGGCCAGTGCGGGGCCGCTGGTGGTGCTGGGTTATTGCTGGGGCTGTGTGGTGGGAAGCGGGGTATTGCCCACCACTGTTATGACCAGGCTGTTCAACTGAACTGACCAGTGATTTTCTTCCTACACCTGCAGCAGGGTCCTCCCACTGTCTTCTGGGTGCTCCTTTGAGCTCTCCCTTTGGATGCTTTCTGGCCATGGTCTCCATGCGAGAGCTCCTAGAAAGGCTCAGCTGCAGCAAAGCATGTGTTAGACTGGGGGATGTGGGAAAAATGGGTCTTGGATGCCAGTTTTGATCTAACTGGTCTCTTTTTTGGGTAATCCTGTATGCTGTCCCCTTGATTTTCTTAAGTTTCTGTTAAATTTTTTTTACAATTATACATCTTTAATAATTTTTATAATTTATAAGCCTTTGATGGGGGGGAAAGACTAAAGACGTTACCTTAACAGAGCACTTCCAGCAGTTTCTGGGACATCAGCCATCTCACTGAGGCTGTTCAGGTATTCCTATCAAACCTCAGCTCTGGAGTGGACACCATACCCACTGCAGCACGGGTTCATTCGTTGGAGCCAAACCATTAACCAATTTCTGTAGAGCACCTGGTGACTTTTGGTGGTCTTGTAGTAGGATTCAGTCAATAGAGCCTGGTCGCCATCCCTCAACTTGAAAACTTCTCTGATGGAGGTGTGACCGTGCAGATTCCTCTTGTTCAATGTCTGCTTGTGCCACCAGGGCACGAAGGAAGGGACGTGGGTTGTGCTGTGCTTGGTAAACTGTTGGCTGCTGGCTCTTAGGTCAGAGCAAAATCTTGTGTTTCTGTATTAGCTGGTGACAGAGGTGAGGGTTCGCTGCCTGTAGCTGAACCTGTCCAGTGTAGATAGTATTGGTGGGACCTCCTGGAAGACCTTCAGGAAGAGCCAGCTGAAGAATCATGCCATAACATATGGTTGATGTGCATTTCACGTATGTTAGTAAGGTCTCGTCTGCTTCTAAGTGCCCAGGCTGCCAGTACCGTGGGAAAACAGATTATTTGTTTTTTGCCTATGTCATATAATGGGGGGAAAAGTCTTACCTGTGCCTGTTCCATTGGACACCTTTTAACAACCATCCTCAAGGGTGCCATGGGTCAGCCTGCTTTGAGCTGTGCCTTTTGATTTCTTGGGGAACAAAGTGAGCATGGTTACTCGCTGTCAGCAAATGCTGATTTTGAGAGGTACGATCATGCCAGCATTTTGGAGTTGGCCCTGGCTCTTCTGGGTCCGTAGGTGGAGCTGAGAGATTAGCGTACGGAGGCAGCAAACTGCAAGGGGTGAAGAGGGAAGATCTGAAGTTCCTCAGAAGTGAGAGGCAAAGAGCTCTCAGCAGGATATTTGGCATGGGAGGGACCACTGATTGTGAAACACACTTTTCCACCTTCGTTAACCAGAGCCAAGAATGAAGAGCTGCTCAGACATGCTCCAAGATACTGTCCTCTCGCTGGCTTACATCAAGGTAGGGATAAATTGTGCAAGCAAACACCCTTTTGATCAAGGGAGGCTCCTGCAGTGACTTGTGTGGTATCTTAGTGTTCCTCATGCCAGTGCAACGTTTTCTTGTCAAGTCGCACAGACCCATGTATCGTACATTTTGTATGTTGTACGCGAGTTGGCGGTCAGCTTGCAGACAGCATTCACTGAGCTCTGCGTCTCACTTCTACAGAAGCAACAAAACTTCCTATCTGTAAAATAATAATAAAATAAAAAAGGCAGCCCAAAGTCAACGTTCTTCCTTCTGTAATTACAGCTAAACTTGCCAAGTCCCAAAGTGTCTTTTTTCCCCACTTCTGGTGAAAAAAGCTTCTTTTAAAAATCTTTTACATGTGAGTTATGTGAGTGTCTTAATTATCCTTCTAAAAAGGTTCCAAAGAAAGTGGTAGAAGTACTGAAATGTATAATTATTTTTTTAAGTCATTGTTAAACTGAAGGTACTTTATTCCTTTGAGGCATTAGAAATTAACTTAATGAATTAACAAGTTTTCAGTGAGCAACCTTGTTGGCTTGGGGTACTGACAGACCTTCTCTGGTGAATTGTGCTGGGATGGCTTGTAACATCACTACCACAGAAGTGTCCACCCTTCCTCCCTGATGAGGAGGAGAATGGGATGTGTGACATCTCACCTGCTTCATATCCCTACCCTGGCTATCACTTTAAACCATCAGTAGAAGATTAGGGGCCTGTACTGTGGTGGCTGAGGAATGGATATTCTCCCCCAGGTGCCCTCTCCTGAGATGTGGGTGGTTACCCTGGTGTAATAGCCATTGGCAGCATCTATCTGTAAGTGTTTACAAGCTTTGCAGCTTTTAAGCTTTAATTTTCTGTGTGATTCCCTGAAAGCAATCCTTTCACAAAGTATGGACCTTGTATCCCAAGCAAGCGTGGCGTTGGAAGACAGGTCCAATTCTAAGGACATCATTGAGCAATGTAGAGAGTAGTTAGTTTACATTTAAAACGTAAACAGAAAACCTGTTTGCTTTATAAAGTCCAAGAGGATTTCAGCAGCTTGCAGCAAGCAGGGTTGGCTATACTTTGTGATTGTGCTTGTGATCTCCGTTTGCTGCTCACCACACTGTTTAGTAGGAGAGAAGAGTATAAACGGTGCAGGGGTCCCTGACTAGCTTTGCTAAGGGCTTGAAGAATGTGAAGGCAGTTACCTGGATGGGCATTGCAGATGGAACTGGAGGAGTGGATGATGCTTGGGCAATTGGGTGCTGTAGTTAAACTGGAGAGTTGGACTCAAATTGACAAAGAAAGATTCAATAAGGCAGGTATAAAATGTTAGAGTCAGCAAAGCAGGGAGACATTTACTCTGAAATATTCTTTGACCTGTTGGCAAATTTGAGTCAACTGTGCAATGAATTGTGTTGGAGGTGATGGGGAAATGGATGATCAGGTGAAGCATTGGTGCATCTCTTTTAGGTGAGCCATTGGGGCGTTCGCTTGGGATGCGGGAGCTGGAGCCTACAGTCCTCATCACGCAGGAGACAGCCTTGAGGTCCCCTGGCTAGGTGAAGGGTGTTTTGGATGGATTGCTCTGAACGTGTCCTACTGATGCTGCTGTCTCCTGTACCAAGACCGTCCATTAGATCAGCAACAGGAGTTCATACAGCTTGAAACTGAAATCGTTCAGCTTATGGCAGGGTCACTGCGTTACTGAGTCATACTCCTTGCTTCCCACTGTCTTGCCATGACCTTTGCAGTAGATTATGTGTAGTGGAACAACTTCAGCAGGTTACAAGCATGCCCGTGGGCCAGCATCCCTGCAAGGGCTCAGAAGAGGTGGTGAGCTTTGCAGGAGAGCCTGCTGAGCCATAGAGGCAAACAGTGCCGCAGTGCTATCTATGTCCCGAGGCGGTGGCACGAAGCTCTGTGGTGGATGAGCCCATTCTCTGCAGAGGTACGTTGGTTGTGTGGGTTCAGATCCCCCTCGGGCAGAACAGGGGTTTGGATCCAGGTACTTCATATCCGGAGCGAGCGTTGCTGCTACTCGTCTTCTGCAGCAGCCCGTCTCCTCTAGCTGCCGCCGCCTCATGAATGGTGTCTGAGTCAGCCCCATCCAACTGTTTTTTTTATTAAAAATGGCTGAAGTGGAACAAGCCCATGATTTAACCAGAATGAGCAAACCAACAGTTTTTGTACATTATTTTGGGATAAATTAATATTGGGATTTTTTTTGTTGGGGACTCTTGCGGGCTTTGGTTTCTTGGTCTGTCTGGGGTTTTTTTGATTGTTTTAATCCATCCGGTGAAGTCATGAAACAGTCTATAGATCCTTATGGATTAATTGCCGCAATAAAATGCGGCCCTCTAGCCAAAACTAGTTGGACTCTGTTCTCACTCCTGCTTTGTTTAGCAAAGCACTGTACATAGCCATAAAAATTGCTGTCCTGCCAAGTCCCTTCCTTGTACGTACATACGCATGCTCTCTGTCCCTCCGTCTTCTACATTGCACCCCCCTCTTCTACAGGAAAAATATCCTTTTGACATTTATATATACATATTAAAAAATGCTAGGGGATTAGTGTCAGGTGCAACCACAGCAGATAAATTTAGGCTAAACTCTAAGGAGTAATCTGACTTGTTTTACACTATGCAGTTTGTTTCTAACTCCAGTTGGAGAGCTCTGAGCAATAAAATTGATGAAAGGTTTGGAAAAATTATACTGTTGAGAAAAAGCTAGCCAAGGTGCATTTGCGCAGAGAGGCACATTACTGAGTGATAAAGGGATGCTTGTGATGAGACAGCTGCCATGAAGGAGCAGTCTTAAAGAAGGATGAGCAGTAGCAAAATCCAGTTGTGGCGGGGAAGATGCAGGTTGAGATGGGGCAGTTGAAGAAATAGCCAAGGGAGGCTGCAAAACTGTGATCACTTAGAGGAAAAGAATTTAGGGTGATGTCAGATGTCTACGTCAGCCTGTGAACCAGCTCGGGACTGGAGGCTTCACCTCTGACGTCTTCCAGCCCAATGATTTCATTGTTGTGTAGACAGAGACTAGATCCAGCTTGGCAATGCTTCCTCTTGTTGGTTTGGATATCCTGTGTGTCATCTCTGTGCAGCATTAATGAGGCGTGGAAATTTCTTCTTTACAAGAAACGTGTACGGTTACTGGTAATCCTGATAAAAAGGCATGCAACGGGAATCATAGACAATGACAGATCACTGTGAGTCACAAAGAGACTCATTCATGTTTATAAAAGCTCTACAAAAAAGGTGATTTTAAGTAGTCTCTGTTGTGCTGCGTGTGTGTGGCTGTAGTTTGGGGGTTTTAGCCATTTAGTCATTTTTAGTGACCTTGGGACCACTGGATATACTTTCTGCATGATTCTTTTTTCCCATTTTTCCTACGAAAATGAGATTTGATAGCACATCTCTAGCAGCTGGCTGCTGTTGACATTACAGCACTGTGCTCTTATTTCTTTCACCAAAATGATTATCTGTGGAGTTTCATGAGGCTGGCTTCATGAAAACTAGAGACAACATTGCTTTATTTTGTCTGTATCTGCATGCCTTTTCCTTGCAGGTGAGATCAAGGTCAGTCTCTCCTGCGTGCTGGACTGCTGTGTGCATGCACCAGCCCAGGCAGGAGCCTTGTCTCACCCGCTGTTGCCCGATGTCATCTTTCTTGCAGGGAGATCAAATGAATGACTATGCAGTTGTGAAGTCTGGAAAGCGGGTGGGGAGCAAAAAAGTCAGGTCTTTCAAGGGCTGGGGAAGACAATGCTTTGTTTTGACCCTTGTAGGAAGCATTTACTCACTTATTTCAAAATGTCATTCAAAATGTCATTCAAAATGTCTGTTCCTTGGTTTCAGCTCAGGGTGTGTATTTGTTTTGTTTTAAAGCTAGTCATGTGCTTAAGGTTATGCTTAAACTTAATCCTCATGGCTAAAAATGGTCTTAGAGCCCTGCCCAAGTATTTGGTGGAGAAGTGCTGGCTGTTAGTGGCCCTGGTGTGCTTCTCCATCCTGCCAGGCTGGCTGTGTGGTTGTGCTGTCCCAGGGATGGGAAAAAGAACAGTGATAACAGTTTGACAAGAAAGTAACAGATTTTTCAGTCATTACTTATAAACTGTAGACGAGTGTGACAATTACCGTATGCGAGAAAGAAGTCTATTTTGTCCATAGCTATTAATTATTGCTGTTGCACTTCATATCTGGATGACATAAACATCAGAAAAATGATGACCATTAGGGTCAAAGGATATTTTGTGCACTAAGCGTGATAAATAACAATTAAAAAAACCCTCATAAAACCCAAAAGCATCCAGTGGTATGGAAAACAAAACTCTGGGCTAGGCTGGAAGTAGTTGTTTCTCTTCTGAAAACTGCTTCCTCCTGAAGCACGAGGAGGAGCAGGCTCTGGTTGCTGGCTTTGCTTTTATCTTTCCTTTTCCCCACCCCATGGACATTGCCCCTGCGATTGTCCCCTGTGTGCTTGGAAGGTCATTGCACAAGGCAGTTCCTAGCCTGTATGGTTGTCTCTTCCCCCCCGCCCCAAGGAAAACCCCGATTGAAAACCTTTGCGAAAGCTTTTCTAAGGCAGAAACACAGATGTCAAGTAGTGCCAGCCATTGGAAGAGGCAAGGGAATTCAGTGTACATGCTCAGAGCAGAGGGCTGTCCTGTCACTTAAAAACTGTAGGAAAGTTACTAAGTGACCAGGTTCTTCCAAATGGTATAGAGGATTGGTAAACTCATCGTTACAAGTACGTGCAGAATTTTGGCAAGCGTCGTGGTGTTCGAGGTTTTCATTTAAAGCGGCAAATAGGTAAGGCAGTTTCAAGGACTTGTTAAGTCGTTTGACTTCAAGATTGTGTAGAAAGGCTGGAAAAAGGCTCAAGACCAACAAAAGTAAAATAAAAGCACGAGGGGGTATCTCTTTGAGTACCGTCTTCTGCCCTGCTCCCCCTAGCAGTGAGATTTTGATGCCTGGTGTTTGCAGACCTGGAGCTGCCGTGTTCCCAGTGGCAGGGAAGGACGACAGCCTGCGCCAACTGATTGATCCCTAGGGCTTTTGCAAAACGTTGCAATGAAAGTCAGGCCCTGCAAAACCATGCTGTAAAAATCAGGAGATTTTAAAAGGGAGGTTTAAAAATAGGACAGGTGGTTTTTGTGGGAACTTTAATCATTAATGCTGTACACTTCTCTCTGCAGATGTGACGGCTGAAGTTTTGAGTTGGGTGGGCAGGTTGGTTGAGGGTCTCTGGTGTGCTCATCTGCCACGAGAGGGCTCTGCCGATCAAGGGTTCCCAAGGTGGGCTCGGCCCTGCTCCCCATAACCCTCGCCAGGTGAGCCCCTGGGTCTCTGGCTTTGGCCAGCCTCTGTACCACCACCACCATGGTGATGGCAGCTGGCATGGGCCAGGCCGGATGTTTAGGTGCTGAAGGGACGGTGAGCAGTTGGGTAGAGCCTGGGGTGCCCTGCAGATGTGCATTTCTGAGCCAGCTGTTCTCTCACACCTTCCTGGCATGCTGCCTGGATGGGAATGGCTTCAGGGGCTCTCCCAGGGTGCTGCGCTGCTGGGTTTGCTAGAGTAAATCTTTCTTTTGTTGAGGTTAATGAGCAAGAGGATTCCCAACTTGGCGTAAGGGCAGAGCTTTGTCATGCAGCCCTGTGTGATGTCCCACTCAAGGAACAGACCTTTTTGAACAGAACTTGGGGTACCCTTATTTCTAGATCTCTTTTTTTTTTTAATGTACTTAAATTATTTTTTTTCCCCATAAACACTAAAAACACAAGTGCTGTAGACATTGTGATTGTATCTTCTGTAGAGTGAAATAAGGAAGGGAGAGTAGTGAAAACAAGTGGCAGAAAACTTGCCAGCTGATCTGTCCTCAGATTTTCAGCTGGGGCTGGAATACGGTTGACTTCAATGCAAACTTTACTGTCTTCAGCCAGGGCTGGGCTCAATCTTTGCTAAGCATCAAACTGATGCTAATAACTTTTCTAGTCGTCTTGAATGTCCAGTTGGTGCTCCTTTATGTCTTACACTGCATGTATGTTTTTAGAAGACAGTCAAGTTTGGTCCATTTGTTGATAAATTGCTACCAATTCAATACAAGAAGATTATTCAACAACCAGTTTATTCTGTGGCTCCAGTATTTCCTGTGAGAGCTGCTCCTGCATTCGGTGGTGCTTGACGATGGGTTGAAATCTGTGAAGATTGCTGAGGCTTTTATGTATTCCCCAAAAGCCGTAAGTCTATGATGGTCATGTCAGGGATGGAGAGGAGGTATCCAAGCACACATGGTCTGTCCCAGACCACAGATGCCTTCTGTGCTGCTGAGGGGCGATGATGGATGTCCTATACCTTCAGGGAATGAGTTGTAAAAGGTGGGGAAGGCAGGAGAAGGCCATGACCACATGTATAAGCATCTGTTGGTATGTGCTTTTGGTATCGCTGGAGTACCTAGTCTGGTCTGCAGTAATTGTTGGGGCATACCCAGAGATTCACCTGTTAACTGTCGTGTACAATTTAAGTTGAGGGTTGCTTTATTGTTTGGCTGTTGAATAAACTTAATGAATTGAGTCACAACTTCATGGGTGCCTTCAAAAATGAAGCATGCTCTATGACGGGCATGACAGACTGAAAACCAAAGTCTGGACAACAGAAATTGGAAAGAAATAGCTGAGCTACTTTTTAAATGTGAAATAAATAACACCGGTGAAGGTAAACTGGAGCAGAACTGGTCCTACACAAATTCCATGTATACCTCTCTCTGGGCACATGCAGCACGTGTTTCCATATTGTCTGTGCTGGACTGGAAGAGCCGAGGCATTTTCTATAGGTCCAACACCAGCGACTTTTGAGAACATGGATGCAAATATTCCTTTTGACAGTGTAGCATCTGTGGGGATGTGTAGAGAGGCTGGTGATAACTCATACGTGCTAGTAACAAAACATGTCTGTCTATTTTTCTTTCTTAGCTTCCTTTACGATCTCTCTTCGTACAGTGGACAAAATCACAGTAATGATTAAACTGAGACCTGGTGTTCCACCACGCTGTCAAATTCGTTTTAAAAATGTCAGCAGGTCTGAACTCAAGATAAAGCCTGGGGAGACCATGACTTTTACATTCACTTGTAGTACTCCAGAGAAGTATTTCATCATGGAAATTCAGAAAAATATTGGTAAGATACAGTTTCTTAATTTTTCCTGTAATGGTAGTTTTCCTCCAGTAAAACCACATACCTTTTTTTATTGTTACTGTATTAAGGTATTCCCTATGATCTTGTGTAAGAAGAAATCTTTGGACTCTGATAAATAACCTTGAATTACTGGAACTACGCAAGTTAGAAGTCTGTATTATGGCTGGCAGAATTAATGTTAACTTGGCTGTTTTGGAAACAGTTAAATGATAGTTTGTTGCATGAATTCTTTACTGCCTTCCTTTCTCCCAGAGTTTATAAATCCATCAAAGAATCTTTTTTTTCTTTCCAAATCCTCCAAGCACTGATAGTGATATATTACCCACATTATTCATTGAACAGCTTGATTGTGTCTGTAAGTGCAACAGAAGCGTTGAAGACATGCATGTGTTTCCGTATATTTGATGAACATTATTGAAGTCAAGAAACTGAAAATTTGGAAGTGTTGGAACTAAACCTTCATTTACTTTGAATATTATCCCTGGTGTATGTATGTTAATGTACTCTTTAATGGCATGAACATGTGCTACTTCTCAACAGGATCCCAAACTTCATGGTAACAACTTTGCTATTTTTGGAGTGATGCTCAAGGATAGTTCTCTTCACGTTTTGGAGTTTTATTCATATGGTTCATGCAAATAGTAATGTCACAATATTTCATGATATATTTGTAAGATGCACTTGTGATATTTCTTCTTTTAAGTTGGAGCATAGACATAGATTAAAGTATGCATAGATTAAAGTCCATCTTGAAATACCAATAATCTGGATTTTTCAGAGAAAAGTTTTCTAGGTTCTCCCCAGAATCCTGCAGTGGCAGTTGTTGTCACTCGTCACTTCTGCAAAATCTGGACCCCAGGTTGTTCATCAGGGCACCAAGGAAAAGAGGATACAGTTCATGGCAAGCAGTGGAAAATTTAAAGATTAATGTTTTACCAGGAATTCTGAGTGAGATGCGATAAAATTGGTTCTCTTGGATCCATGATTTCCAGCTCTCCTGATGTTGAATTTCACCCTTCTGCTCACTCAGCTCTCTACTCTGTTCAGTAAATACCTTCTAAATTCTTCAGCAAACAAGGCAGGAATACTACAATGAATCCCTTCTATTAGTCACTCTGACTAAAGCAGGTTTATCCTGTCTACTCTATAGGCTAGGAGCCCTGTTTAGAGATAGCATGTGACCATGTTATAAGAGTGTCTTTTAATGCATGTAGAAGTTAAGTGCAACCTAAAAATTGTGAAAATAGCAATGAAGCAGTAAGTGTCAAATTCCTCGTTTACTTGAATGCTTTCCATAGTGTATCACGGCTGTTCTCTCTCTGTATTTAGACTGTGTGTCAGATCCGTGTCCCTTTGGAGATGTTCATCTTTACCCACCGGGGCTACCTCGCCTTAACAGGACTTTCATCTGGGATGTGAAGGCAAGTACAAAGGCTGGACTTGAACTGAGATTTTCTGCCCCGTGGCTAAGACAGATTGAACCAGGAGAGACATGCCCAGATTTCGTTAGCTACAACATTAACAGCTGTATCGATGTGGCTACAGTCAACATTGGCACCTTCTGCAGGAATGGCTCGGTGTCTCGCGTCAAGCTGCTGGGAGGAGTCGTCATGTCTCTGCACCTCCCGTGGGACTCACCTGTCACCACCTCAGGCTTCAACATAGCTAACAGGGCTTCCATAAAACGTAAGTACGGGTGTTTCCTCACCTGTAATCACCTCGTGCAGATTGCAGCAGAATTCTTTAAGCCTCGCTTCTCGGGTAACCTTCTGATTTTGGTGCTGCTACCCCTAATTCCCTTCCAGTTCATCTTTTCTAAAAGCTGTTGTTGTGTGGTTTTTAGTTTGGTAGCTGTTGGTCTTCTAGCGTCAAAATATCTTAGTTTGATTGGTTAACCTAATAATTACAAAAATTGTTGTGAAGCTGCTTTTGGTGCACAGTACTAATTTTCAATTGCTTTACATTTCCTAAAACTTAAACATACCTGCTCTGTTGTTTTTATTTTTTCAGCTAGGTGAGACTAGATGGCTTATCCTAATTATGCTGAGAGTTATTTGCCGGTTACAGTGTGTAGTTGCATTTGTTTATTTTTAAATAAAGCTTCCTTAACTTGCTGGAGTCTCAAGCCAATGCCTCTCTTCAGGAGAGGAAGGTGGGAAAAGGGTAAGCATTGCCTGGAAGGCACACGAGGCTGCTTAAATACAGCCATCTGTTTCAACCTGCACAGTAACATAAAACGTGGTGTAATAATCTTAAAATACCTGGAATACTATATAGCAATCAGTGGGTTACTTCATGATCTCGTGACAAACCCTCTTTGGGAGAGGTTCTTGCTCTTTACTTGAATTCTGCAGTTGTTGCCATCAGTCATAGAAGGGACCTGGTCCAGGTTCGAGCTTCTAGAACACGAGTTTTTGTAACTGCTGGCACTCCTCGCAGTTGCACATTGTTGCTGCAGTCCTAGAGCGGGACCGTAATCTCTGTGTACCCAACTTCATGCTGCCAAGAGTCATCCAAGCATGAAGTGTCTTACATGGTCTGTATGGTTCGCATTCATGTTTTATCATGCATATTTGAGGCTCTTTGCTGGCATGCTCTTGTTAGATCTGGAGTTTTTTGGACGGAGAGCTCCGTGCTGGTATAAAAGCTCAAATCTTTTGTTTCCCGAGACCCAGTGAAGCAGAAGCAGTTGTCAGGTTGCATGTTTGCCTTTGTAAAGCCAGGACCAGAAGTAGGAACTAGGATATTTCCTTTCCAAAAAATAAAGGCCCCTCTGTCCATGTGTGTGAAAGGTAAACCTACTAAACTGAAAATACGGCATTAATATATCCCTTACCTTTTCTGTAATTGAAGGCAAAAGCATTAACTCAAATACATGCTTTAGTCTGAGCGTTTTGTAATAACCTAACCTGTAGCTGAAGTGGATGATCTCGCTGTCAAAATAAAAATACTCTGCTGCTGGGGTGCGACATATGCCAGTGTGTCATCTTTAATTGCAACTTGTTTGGTAAGTGTTGTTTTTTTTCCCCCATGTTTTAGGGTTATGCATTATTGAATCCATTTTGAACGGGGAGTCTTCAATCACCCTGATGTCCCCAAACTACCCTCTGGGCTTTCCAGAAGATGAGCTCATGACATGGCAGTTTGTGATTCCTTCCAACATGAGAGCAAGCGTGTTTTTCCACAACTACAGCCTTTCCAACTGCGAAAGGAAGGAGGAGAGGGTGGAGTACTACCTCCCTGGCTCCCTCAGCAACCCAGAGGTGTTCAAGCTGAGCGACAGCCAGCCTGCCAATATCGCTGGCAGTTTCAACCTGTCCCTGCAGGGCTGCGATCAGGATACCCAGAACCCGGGCATCCTCCGCTTGCTCTTCCAAGTCGTTGTTCAGCACCCGCAGGTAGATGAGAGTAAGTATCTGCCTGCCCCTTCCATTGCTATTGCTTGCAGGTGCCTGGGCTTAGCACCACAAGGAAGAGAAATACTGGGTGTGTTTGTCATTTTTCTTGAACTGTGGACCTTCCTTGAGTTCAAGGAGGTGGGTTGCCAAGCAACACTGAGGCCTGTTTTACTGCCCTGGGTACCACCAGCCGTTGTTACAGTAAGGCGGACGGTGATGCTAAAATTTGCAATCTGTGATGGAGTACAAAGCTCCATCGTAGGTTTTACACTGTAGCTTGTAAACGGAGATTCCTATCCTTTTCCAGCACCCGCATCGTGTAATTGAAAAATGCCTTTAACACTTGCGGTATCAGGTCTTGCATGTTGTATAAACAAAGCTAGCTTTTCCTTCCGACTGTGTTCCCTCCGGGGGCCTGATCCAGCTATTGGGCAAGAACCGGAACTGCTTGATCAGAATTGGCTGGGCTCACATGTCGCTGCCTGTTCTCCAGTACGGAAATCAAGTTCAAGCTTATTCAGACAGTTTTATTTTCAGCTGTAAGATTCAACATTTTAAAGATAATTCTCAAAATGTGAGCCCAGGTTTCTGCTCTGTACGTAAGCAGTCATGCTTAGCCGGGTGAAACCTGCTGTCACGGCTGGTCAGGATCTGGTGAAATGAACTGGTGAAAATGGAGATGTAAAATTGTCTTCATACTACTAATGGCATCAAAAAGCATTTCCTTCCTTCCTTTCTTCATTCCTCTGCGTTTTATTTTGCTTCCTAGGGAAGCCTGAACATCTTCTAGTGTGAAGAAGTCACATTAGACATGGAAGTTGTCAATAAGATACTCCGGTGATATCCCCTACACATTTGGATGTTCTTCAGCTTCCTTGCTGCTTGTTGCTACACTAAGAAAAATTTTTTTTTTTCTGTTTTCTTGCCCCAAATTCAGGCAGGCTTAACACAGTGACGTGTAATACCACAGCATCTATCTAAAAACAGAAATAAAAGGCCTGGCTAGGTAATGAGCTATGAAATAAGTGATTTATCCTCTGGCTTCTTAGCTCTGACCTCAGTTCATGGTGGAGGTTAATAGTCAAGGTGCCCTCACTGCAGAGGAGCAGGTGGAGGGAAGTCCACGCTCTGGACTACCACTGCAGCGGGATCTACTTAGAGGCTTTCTAAGTCATTTTAGAGGGAATAAAGTTTGAATAGCCCGGGCCTTGAAGTCACATATCCAGAAAGGGTCTGTAGCATCTCACCACTCTAATCCTCAGTTCTTTGTCTAGTCTGGCTCCATTCATGAACAGCAAATCCTCCTGAAATTGTTGTTAACCAAATCATGTTTGCTTACCTTTATTGTGTGTTGCACCTTGGAAGCCAGACAGAGTGAAAACATTGTATAGAGTTAATCAGCTTTATCTCCCTTCTACTCTGGAAAGCAAAGAGGAATTTTAATGTTTATGGCCAGTAGATGAGACGATAATCACCTAAAAAATAGAAAACAGGTTGTCATTTATTGAGTGAGATGCAAGTAATAAACCACTTGGATTTAAGAGACAGCAGTGGTTTCTCTAGGGATTTTATAAGATTTCATGAGTGATTTTGTAGTTATATAAGTTCCATCAAAGATTCAAATTCAGCCTTCAAGACAGTATGGAAACTCTTATTTAAAAAAAAAAAAAGAAAAACAAAAAAATGCTGTCTACAGTGTACAAGTTAAACATGGTTCTTACTAAAAATGCATTGGTATCTGCATATTCTCAAAGCTTCCCAAACATTTGGGTATTCCACAGCTGTCTGTGGTTCTTGTCATGAAATGAGGAAAGTATAGCTCTTTCCAATCAAAACAATTTCTTGATCTAACCATCTCTGTGTTTAGCTGCTGCAAAAAACCCAAACCTCTGAAGAATGAGAAACCTTGCAGTAGAAATCATAGATTCTGTGCTTGGTTGTGGCAATGACTTGGAGATTTCTGCCTGACCTCTTGCCTTTTTTTGTGTCTGATTTCCCACACAGGAGAAAGTTATTTTATTCACCTTTTGTTTATGCCTTTGAGATGCATAGCTAAAACCAGAAAATTAAGAGTAATAATAGTGTGTATGTATATATATGGTTTTTTTGTTTGTTTTTTTAAAAATCTGTCCTTTATAGAATAATCATAGAATCACAGAATGGTTTGGGTTGGAAGGGACCTTAAATATCATCTGGTTCCAACCCCCCTGCCATGGGCAGGGATACCTTCCACTAGATCAGGTTGCTTTCTTTGACGTCAGAGACACGTGCCTTGTTAACAGCACATCTGCACATCCGATATCTATCTTTGCACATGATAGTTAATCTTTGTGAACTAGGCTACAGCCATAATCTTCAATTCTTTTTTCCTCTTTCCTTTCCTCTCCCCCTTCCAGATGTTCCAAGTATTTGCAACTGCCATTAGCTTACATGGGAGAAGGTGTTTGTCATCCCTGCTTACCCCTGTTGTTCCAACTTGCTGTAACAAGTCATCTAGGATATCACAGACTTGCAGACTGGATGAGGTTGGTAGGGACCTCTGGAGATCACCTAGTTCCAACCCTCTGCTCAAGCAGGGTGAGAGAACAGGTTGCCTAGGACCGTGTCCAGTTGGGTTTTGAGTATCTCCAAAGATTTCACAACTTCTCTGGGTAACCTGTTCCAGTGTTTGACCACCCTTGCATTAATTTTTTTTTTTTTAATGTTTAAGCATAATTTCCTGTATTTCAATTTGTGCCTCTTGCCCTGTCACTGAGCCCCATTGAGAAGAGTGTGGCAGCATATCATTTGCACACACATGCACACATCCCACTGAGCAGCCTTCTTCAGCTAAACAGCCCCAGCTCTTTCGGTCTCTTTTCCTGTAAGAGATGCTCCAGTCCCTTAAGCATCTTTGTGACTCTTTATTACTCCAGTACATCCACATCTCTCTTGTACTGGGGAGCACAGAACTTGATCCAGCACTGCAAATGTCTCACCAGTGCTTTAGCAGAGGGGGAGACTCACCTTGCTCAACCTGCTGTCGATGCTTTCTAGCATAGCCTAGGAGGCTGTTGGCCACCTTTGCCTCAGCGGCATATTGCTGGCTCATATTCCACTTGGTGTCCACCAGGACCCCCAGGTCTTTCTGCAAAGCTCCTTTCAAGCCCCACTCTTGCAAACTTGCTGAGAGTGCACTCTGTCCCATTAGTGAAAATGTTAAGTAGTTTTGGCCTCAGTACATGCTTCCTTGAGCAGATCTTTGAGTTGAATCTCACTGTTTGAGAGAGGCTGCCAGGGATGATGGTCACTGTGTGCCCCTGGGCACCTCAGGTCCAGCGAGCTCAGAGGGTGTTACAAGGCTTCCTGCAGCAGTTGGTGTGCAGTTGGGTATGGGGAAAGGGGTGGACCGCAAGGGAAGCGGTGGCTAGTGTTGAGGAAGAGGAAAGTGCTCTTTACTTTTCAGGGTTAACTCTGCCAGCTCTCGGGTTTGCTTTTTACAGCTAGTCAGAAAATATTTCTGGAAGAATGATTTTGAGCAATTAAATGGAAGGGCAGTGTGGTAGTTCAGTCATGCCGTTGAAGGAAACCAAGCAGTCTAGCAAGGCTTGGTCCTCAGCCTTCCCACCGGCATGGTGACAGACTTTGATAATTTGTGGCATCTCTGTATGTTTTTAACTGCCAAACAGAAGAGTCTTTTAGGAGGCATCTTTGAAGGCTCCAGTGACCTTCATGATGACTGCCAGCACTTCTGCTGAAGTATAGTACTTGGCAGTTTTTTCCCTTTCGAACCATATTGGTACTTGCATTTAAACTAGCTTAATCTTTAACTAACTCCAGACAACCAGATGTGCTTAATTACTGACTTTGGACAATTTTCTTCAGCTTGGCTCTGAAAAACCTAAACTAACAAAAAGTTAGCTGAGATGGCAATCTTGCAATAAGTACAAAATTTGAGAATGGAGAACCTTTTTCCGATCAACTGTTGTGTGATTGGTAGAACTGACTTTAAAAGAAATACAAGAAACCTCTTAGGGAAAACAAATTTAACATAGTTGGCTAAGCTCCTTACATTATAGCCTAACTTTTCAAAAGAGGGTAGTATACATGTTACCCTGTTATAGCTGGAAAGTGGTGGGGAAATGGGTTTTGTGCATGGAAAGGCTCAAACTTCTAAATTAGAAGAGTGATACGATACTGCCTGAGTTTGTATTACACTGATGGAAAGAAGTAAATAATGTTTTCTTAGCTAATATAGAAATAGCTGTAACAGCTGCTCGTCTGATGAATGAGAAGAGACAGAGGAAGTTCTGCTTCACACCACACTTCTTGCCAGTAATTGCTCTGGGGTGCTTTCTGTTGCAGATGTCACCTATTTGGTCAATCTGAGCAAGGAATGGAATATGACTGTAACGATACACTTCGAAGGGTGGCCCAGCCGTATCCCGTCCATGTCTGAACCGATATGCCTGATCTGTAAGGATCCTCGCACCTGCGACCGCGTCTTGACTTTAGTGTCTGGCACCGTCTACAAGATCTCCTTTCTGTGCAAGGACTTGTCCCGTCTGAGGATCACAGCTGAAAAAGGCATAAGTATGATGTGCTTTTTCCCAGCCAATCCTTCTCTCTCGCTTGGGCTTTAAATAGAGTGAGGTTGGAAACCAGGTGTTGGCCAGCTGGGAGATGGGTACAATGAATCTGGAGATGATCTTGTTGTTTGCTATGTCATTCTACCTTTAAAAATAGAAACTGCGTAGCTGTTCCTAGAAGGGAAAGGACAGAAGGCACCTGAGAAAATAAGGAAATAGAACAGGAGAGTTGTAAATCCACCCACGAAAATGCGGGACCAAGGTGGCCACCAGGAATGCATCTTGTGCTGCTTGCATGTCCGCTTGGTGTAGGATTTTCCCAAATGCTCTCAACTACCAGTAGAGGAGGAGTTTTAAAGTATATATCTGGACCTTGGCTGGTCTGCAGCTGTGGCCCAGTCAGCCAGTGATATAGCAAAAGTAATATCTTGAGTGAGGAATTTTGAATATGTTTGTATCTGTTGGTTTCTTTGGTGTCCTTGCACCCTTTTAAGGAAAGCTCTTTAACTACAAATGGTACATGTTTGGGTAAAGGTTACTAAGAGAGGATATTTTCTCAGGTAAATGCTTACCTGGGTCTGTAACACAAAACTGACAGTACTCTGGGTATGTGTACTCTGGTACACAGGAAAACTTGCTTTCCCTAGATATTTCCTCTGCAAGAAAAATACAACCCCTGGGACTTGTTTTTGTGATTGCAGGCTGTGTCGATCTTCGGTGGTGTCAGAGGAAGATCTATTCCCTTTCGGTGCCCATGGCTATTACCAAATTGCCGATTCAACTGCGTAAGTTTATTTGGAAACTCTCAGCTCCTGATCCGATCAACATAGAAATTACATCTCCATCCTTGAAACTTCAGCAACATGTTCCAGAGCAGAGGTGCAACACAAGCTACAGTTACAGCATTGTTAGTGCCACCCCGGAGGCAGAGTTGAATGTTGGTATATTCTGTCCTGGTGGATCCATTGAAAAGATTCAGATGAGGAATAATGTCACCATATCCTTAAAAACATTTGGTAGAGGATTCCTCAATGAGTCTAACCATCAGGATCTGAAAATGTCTTTTGTGCCACATATTAAAGGTAAGGTAGTGGTTTGTACTACTTTGTTGTACAGTGTTGGATCTCTCAGTACTCTTGTTAGAGCACATATGAATAATGTGAATGAATATGAATAGAAATAAGAGTTCACTTGTTTAAAGTCTAGTCCTGGAGCCATTGCTTGGATCAGTCTTTGTCTGAATCAGTGAGGTGGTTTATTCCTGGAAGAAGGAAGGAGCTTTGTACTCCAGGTGGTGGATAGTTGGTTGCAGGAAACTGTGATAATTACTAATGTGGAAGGGATGATAAGTGAGTTGTATTGCTGGTACTGAGATGCAGGTAACTGTATAAAAATTTGCAGGTCACAGGTATAAGTGACACTTTTGTTATGGAGAAGAAAGACCAGATAATTTTACATGCTGAAAGAGAAAGCTTAAAAAAAAGAAAGTATCAAAACTAAGTTTTCATTACTTTATTCCTTTCCTTTCCTACAGATGAGTGCACTTTCACTGTGAGTCCAGATCCAAAAGCTAAAGTTTACTTGCAGACTCCCAGCTGGCTGTATGGTCTACCTCCTTATGTCTCCATATCCTGGTACGTCGTCGTGCCCGGCAAGCACGTTGCCCGCCTAGCGTTCTCCAAGGACCGCATGGGCATCACTTGTGAGACGGGCCGTGCCTATGTCAACATAAAGGAAGAGACATCAGGGGCAGAGGAAACGGTGCGCCGTGAGGATGAGCTTCTGCCTGAGCCCCGAAAAATGTATCACAACTTCTGGGTAAACATTTCCAACTGTAAACCTGTGGATAAGATGCAGCTGGCCTTGCAGTTCTGGGTGACTTTTGCTGACAGGCAGATAGGTGAGTCCTATAAGGTTGTGGTGGATTGCTTTCCGCTTGTTTCCTTGCTTTCCCTTGGGGGAACAGTAATGGATGCTCTTCCACTTTGGGTGTGGGTTTTATGAGATCCCTGCCTTCAGAAATACCTGTCCCTCAAAAACCTCTGAGAGTTACAGCTGGGTACTTTTAGAGGCTGGGGAGGAAGAAGGGTTTTTAGTGTAGTTGTTTGGGGTTTTTTTTTATGAGACAGGGGATTGCAGGGCTCCAGGGGCAGTAAGACTGGATTTTATTTTCTTTATTTAATTTAGCTTTTTAAATTGGAGATCACAACCAGAAGGTATAAGAAGATCAAGTGACATTTTTACCCTCCCAGGGTCACAGATCTGGTGAACAACTTGGGATTTGATTATGCAAACGTATTCATCCAAGTAGTCTTTACTTCATGTTAGCAGTTCAATTAGTCTCAGTGTTCACCTGAGCAAAAAATTATCCCTGGGGCAGGTCTGACCATTTAGTGGAGAGTGCGCTGACTACTAACAGCAAAATCTGCTTTTCTTGGTGTCTTTCATCTCCCTGAAACATAAATCATTTAAAAAAAAAAAGGCATTTTTAGGGTAGGCTTTGCTTGTGTAAACGTGCTTCACATTTGCACTTCCTCTGTGGGAGACTGCTGCCTGTAGAAGTATTGGCTATGCAGGCTAGAGCTGAAAAAAGTACCAAATTAGTTTCTAATTTTTTCCTCTTTTTTTCTTTTTTGTAATGTGTATTTCTTTTAAAACACACAGCATTTTTCTTTGCTCACACGTGGACTTTCCTGATCAATTTTCTGACTCTTAGAAAACCCCAGGTCAACACAATTTGTGTATTTCAGAGCAAAGCATTGTATTGAGGGGAAGTTGGTGAAATGTCACTGTTACCTTTGTTGAATCCCTCTCTGTCTCTCTCTGCACTTTCTTCTCTTCCCTGCCTATTCAGCCAGTGGCACATGAGACATTGCAGGTAAGTTTAGCAGCTCATGAGCTGTATTGAATTCTTGGAGGTGGGGTGGTGGGTTGGTTTTTTGGCTGTGCTCTACTGCTAGCAGCAGGAGTTTGTCATTGCTTGGCCTCCATTGGAAATGGCTTGTGTTACCCCACGGTGAGCACGGCTTGGAAACTCCTGCTCTGCAGGCAGCTGGTACACATAGAAACTCTTGAGGAGGTTCAAACCCAGCTGGCTTTTAGGAGAAAGCTGAATGTTTTCTCTCTCTCATTCAGTGTCTTTGTACCTTGTCTGTTTGCAGACCTAGGACTGATACTTGGCATGGTGGCTGGGGCTGGAGTTCTCGTGGCTATTGGACTCACTGTGTGCTGTGTTAAGAAGTAAGTTCATAATTTGGCATGTGTAACTTAGCAGTTCAAGAAGGCATTTCAGGAGAGCTGCTGGGGCCTCTGTTTCACATGTTGATATAAATCCCTTGAACAAGGGTCTGAAGCATGAGGTAGGCAACGCACTGGTGGTTCAAGTAGTGTTCCTCCAAGAATGCTGCTTTACTCTAAATTGACTTTAAGAGTAAAGCACTGTTCCTTGAGTCACATTACTTCCACCCCCAGGGCATTGCTTTCCTTGGCCTTACTTAGCACAGGCTTCTGGCTGTACTGGAAGTAAGGTACTGGTTGGACTTTATCAGAAATTCCCATGAAAGAAAATCACAATCAATGTGGCTGCTGTGCCTGTGGCTCTAGACAAGGCTTTGTTCAGACAAGCTGTAAACTCACTCAGATATACTAAGAGCTATCTTTCATCTGCACAACCTCCAGCAACTTCTTCTGGAGTTTGCACATCAAGTGGGAGCATTTTTCTATATGAGATGAGCCCTTGGGGAGAGAGAAGTAGGTTGTGCGAAGCAAACATGCATAGCCTTACTCATGCAAGCAGAGTCTGAAGTCATTGATAGCTTGGGGTTTCTGATACATGTATGTTCAGAGCTGGCAGGGTGATTGGGTCCTGAAACTGTAGAGCTGGAATGAATTTGTGCAATATGATGACTAGAGCAGTTATGAGCGCACTTCTCTGCTACACAGGAAAGACTTTACAAATATAGGCTTAAAAATCTTCAGTTCAGACTTTGGTCTTCCTTCCTTGGGGGCAGTCACTCCAGAAAGTGCAATCAAGAAAAGTTCATTCAACTTTAATAGAGGACCCGCTATCTTACTGGTCTTCAGCAACGCTCAGCCTTGTTTTATGAGGATCTGATGGCCTCTAGGTCCTATTAGTGTCTGTGGATGTTGGGAGACTCAGTACACTGCACGGCTGGGACCCCCGTACTTGGGAGGCCCTTGGAGTTAATCTTGCAAACTGCAGGGTCAGCAGAACAGCAGTAGGTAACCAAATAGTGTGAAGTTATTTTCTGCTCTGCCAAAAAAAGCATGTCTAGACTCAAGAGTTATTTTTCCTAAGATTGCAAGTAAAGCCTTCAATCCAGGTAGGCTGCCTGACCCTGGGTAGCTGGGGTGGGTAAACAGAAGCTGCCGTTACTGAGTTCAAACGCACTAGCCATGTGTTGTTTCTGACCTGTTAACAATTTCAACTCTAACAGGAAGAAGAAAAGCCAGAATCCCATGGTGGGAGTGTACAATGCTAATGTGAATACCCAGGTGCCTAGAAAACAAGGCTTATTCACAAAAGGGAGGAAAACCAATGAGTCTCATGTCTATGCAGTTATTGATGATGCTATGGTCTATGGGCACTTGCTGAAGGAATCTAATGGCTCAGTCGCTCCAGAAGTTGATGTGTACAGGCCTTTCGATGGACCCATTGGTAGCTTGCCGCCTTCTCCACCTCCATTCTCCTTCAGAAAAGACATTAAACCCTCTAACACATCTAACACCGAGGAACCTCCACCTCTGACGGACACAGACCATGACGCTTACACATTTGCTCATCAGAAGTCAGGGCAATCAGAGGACAATGGAGATACAAATGAAAAGAATAATGGAGATACGAGCACGTCCTTGCTAGAAAATAAGGAACAGGACAGTTCAGTGGAGTAATTTTATGCCAGGTATAGCAGTTTCCTGTGGAAGTACAGGTGACCTGTAAGGACAAGGGTCTAGGGGGAAAAAACTGAAGAGGAGTGTTATTTTTAAATGTGTTTTGATGTTGTTTTATTTTGTGTGTGTGTTTTTTGGTTTGTTTTGGTTTGGTTTTTTTAAACTTCAGCTGTTGATAGCTTTCAGTTTTAGAGTGAACATCTAGCAAACTCAGAAACAGTCGAGACACTTCAGGACTGCTTGCACTTCTGGTTGTGAAACAGGTGGCACAGGTACGCTTCTGCTCTTTATTGTAAAGACATCAGGAAAACAAATTCCTAACTGCGAGCTTAAATAGAGTGGGGAGACTCTCTTGTCCAGAATGTCCTCCTCTTTCACAAGTCATTTGCTGGTTGGTGACTCCTTGAAGGTATAGGCTATATCACCGTCTCAAGGCAGCTCCATGTTGCACAGATGTCTAAGCAAACTGCTAATGTCTGAGCAAAGGAGGGGACACTGTCATTTCCACCTCTTGCTGCTTGAAAGTTCGTTGTATTTATCATACTGGTGGCTATGTAAGTGTAGTGAAAGACCATGTGTGTGCCACCTGGAAGAGCTCCATGTGTGTAAATCGGTGTGAACACTTGAGCTTGGGCTCTCCTAGTTTGGAAGTAAAGTTATGGGTTTTCTCTAATTTCCAACGCATGCTTTGATGCTTGGATAGCACTGTGTGAGCCTACACCAAAGTCTGTATTTTCTTTGCTTTTTTACAAAAACAGTTTCAAAAGTCTAAAACAACTTGTGCTTCTGTTCAGATGCCTGTAGCATTCACGCTTTACTAATACCTTGCGCTGTTGGCTCAAGTAAGAGTAAGGATTCAGTGAAGAAATAACGATGTGGTCATCATCTGTTTAATAATGCATTTCACGTCACATGTTAGAGATGCTTGGTTATTTAATAAGGATCAAAAAAAGGAGTAAAGAAAACAGATTATTTCCAGCAGGTGGTTTCTCTGAAATACAAAGTATGACAGTGAATTCATAAGGAAAGCCTAGATACTTTTTTTGTCAATCTGAATTTAACAACCATGTTGAAATGATGGTGGGGACAGCTCTTGATTTCTAGCGGGACTTACACTTCAGTCATCTAGCTGCCTTTGAAAGCCACCTCTTGAAATCAGGTTAATAGTACTATGGTCTCATTTTTAAGTGCTGTAGTTAGCACGCCCCTCAGTTTCCATGCCTTTTAAAACTTGAGGGTCAGATCTTCATGCAGAGGACTACGGGTATATTAATAAAGTTGCCTTTTATATACAAACATCTGGCTTGTCCAGGTGTGCAGTTACTGAGAATGTTTGCAATTTTGCATGCAGCACTAGACCTGACGACTTGAGAAGTTCTCTCCAAATGTCTTATCGTGACTGGTTCTTGCCTAAGGATACGCAGAGGTGCCATGAAACTTTTAGACAGTGTTGCATGCAATAATGTTAAACATAATATCTAAAATGAAAATGTCTTTACTAGAAACCTTGCTGTTTACATCAAAAAAGAATGTGGATTTCTTCCTGTGTTAACTATGCTGGCATTGCAAATTGACTATTTATATGTTCAAGTGTGTGTATTTAATAGTGTATACCATTATACTGCTTGGACCACTATAAGATTCAGTATAATGTTGTATCTGACTCAGTTTTCTGTAGCATATAGCAAAACATGTGCCATCTAAAAGTGCCTTTTAATGGTTTCAGGTATTTTCCTGCTTATGTTTATCACTTTTAATATAGAAATGTGTATTCCTAGATCTCTGGCTAGTCATTGGGATCACATATTTCAAAGTATACTGGGTCATTTTAATGTCATTTGAGAACTTAAAGATTTCTGCAATACTGATATCTGTTTTTCTCAGGTAACTGAATTGCCACAATACATTTTTATAAGAGTAGTCCAGTTGTGCGTTCATCTGGTCAATGTTTCTCACTTCTCTCTTATTGAAAAGGAATGAGAAGTCTATAAGAGAAATTCAAGACTGTCTCATCCCTCTAGCTTGGTTTCTGCAGTTGCTTAGATGAGATTTTTTAGTTCATGTTCTTTCTAACTAACTGAAGAAAATATAATGGAGGTTGAGCTTTTGTTCACAACCTCTTGATCTTTCAAGGAAGAATATGATGCTTGCTGACTGTTGGTTTTATTTGTTCTATTTTAACTCGGCTTTTGGTAAGGCAATATAAACCTTAGTTTACAGTTATTTCCAGTCTAAGGTTGACTTTCACTGAGCTTACTTTGATACGTTTAGAGTAAGAGTTCAGGCACAAATTCCAGTTTGCTTTTCATTAAGAGAAAGTTGTGACTTAATTTTTTTAAAAAATAAATAAAATATAACAATACTACCAACTGGAGTAACTAGTGTATGTCTTCCTTGTGTGTGTGTAAACTCAGCCTCGAGTGTTTTGATGTCTGTCTGTCAGTAGTTACACCATTGCCCTGAATAATAGAAATGGTTTTTTAGAGAACCTAGTTTGCTGGGGTAATATACTGCTGACTGTGCGCGTCCTTTTCTTGCATAGCCAGTGATATGCTATTAATTGCTGTTTTTAAAGGCATGTGTTTTAGATCATTGGGGAGAAGGGTTGTAAAATATTTGAAGCTTTCAATATAAAAATAAATGGTTCAGCGGCTTCTCAGTAGGATTGTGGTGTTTGTAATTTATTCACGCCCAACTGACACATACAATTGAATTCCAAATTAAATTCTTTTCAGGAATAATAGCATAAAAGTACATTTTATGACTAGCCCTTCAGCCCAGAAGACCCTTATGAAAATGTGGGAAGCCCTTTTTTGTTCTAAATCAAAGTGTATGGAATCAGTACATACTGACTTCTTTCTTGGTTTATTTTTTTATTTATTTTGAGGCAAGTTTATTGCACATAGAAAATGATGTTTGAAATGGATCCTAGGCTGAATTAGTCAAATCTACTCTTGGAAGGCATAGGAAACTCAGCAAGGATCGGCCAGTCCCTAGGCCCTCTCCAAAATTGCTACTTAATATGGATGCAAGTGAAAGTACTTATTTGGATCTTCACTGAGATTGTGCCATCCTGGAGTAGTCCCCGTGCAGTGGTCTTTATCTAAACATCAAAATTCCTAAGTCTGGTTAACCATTAATTGAAAGGTGGGGGTCCACAGGAGGGCAGCAGTTCAGAAACTCCTCTCCAGAATGTTATTTGCTTTTGAAGAGCAAAGAGAAGTGGAGGGTTTTGTTGCCCAAAGCAGCAAAGCTGAAAAGATACTACTTCTTGCTGCTTGGACTTGAATCTGTGAGGTTTGGACAATCTCGATCTATCAAAACACTCAGTAATTGCTTTATTCTTAAGCATGTATGTGAATAGTCTAGTGCAATTTCCAGATAAATCAAGAGCCAAGTTTCTACTCTTCGGATTAGAGCAAAATTTGTAGAGCATCAGTAAGAAATGAAAACGTTTTTATTGTTGACACCAGACTAATACTGAGACTTCAACTCCTTGACCCTAGGGGAAAAAAAAATCCTGCTACTCTGAAGAAACTATCCTGGGATACCTGTGAGCGTGACAGAGAATAAATTTAATTATGTGAATGTTGTTGGGGGGCAGGGAGGAAGCAAAATGCTGAATAACCCTCATCCATGTGCACGTTTTCACCAGCCAGCGTTTAGCTGTGGGCTGCAGTGTACACAAAAATGGGAACAAATCTGTCTCCCCAAAAACTTTGAAGCTAGAAACTAAAAAAATTATAGGATTCATTCCTTTAGTATAAATGGCTTTCTACATCTAACTTAGTGATTGGTTTATTTTTTATAAAGTATAGCTTCCCAGCAATTATGTTACCTAATTTGCTTTGAAACTGAGGAATTCAGGTGTGGAAAATTGATCCAACCTAGAGGAAGGGAGTTTACAGGGACTTAGAAACTTCTGGCGTGTTGTTTCAGCAACATAAATGAAGCATGGCAAATTGTTTCAATTAGCAACACTCCTAACATATAAAGGGTTTTTTTGCGGTTTGGGCTGCATCCATCTCTTGTATTAAAGAATTGCTATGCTGCTGCACACAAGTCAGGCTTTATGCTTCTGGGCAAGATGTACCTTCAAAAACTGAAGGAACAGCTTTGTTTCTTGCTTTGTGTGTGTATTTTATATACAGACATGTTTTTATCCTGGTACAACTACTGCAGTCACTCATAGCTGTAGAAAGAGTGCCGTGATGCGTCCTGTCAAAGATGCACTAACAGAGCAATGCTCCATCAGCATGCAGCACCTTTTTAGACATGAGGCTAGAAAAAGGGCCTTGCTTTCTGAAAGGTGTTTTCTCAGAAGAAAATGAGGGGAAAAGTTCTGGTGATGTTCTGTCATCTTTGCAGCAAAACCTTTTTTTTCGTCCCCTACCTGGAAATGATTTGATTTCAGAAAGTAGTATTTAGAAGAAACAAAACGTTCCATATGAAGTATGTACTCCCTTTTTTTTTTTTTTCTTTTATTTCATTGTCAGCATGAAGCTGAACTTTGATATTGCTCACCAAGGAGAACATCTGTCCTACACACGCGGGTGAAAATCCATGCTGAAGGGAACGGTGGTCTGCTGGAGGGGTGGAGGAGAGCGCCCCATGCCTCTCCTCCCGTCAGCGGAGAGAAACGGTGAAAGGCAGCGCGAGAGGGACAAAGTTTGCTCTATGCGACTGATTTCAAGGGAGCAGAGCCCTAGTGAGCAAAAGGCATTTACAGGCCTCTGGGATGTATTTCATTTCTTCTGGAGGCTTTTTGTTCTGAGGCTTTTGTTTTGTTTTCAAATGTAGGAAATGAGGACAAGTTTGTGAAAGGTGCAAAAAGAGCTTCAGGGTACATCAGGGTCCCTGCAACAACTTCAATCTACCTGCTGTTTTTCCCAGCAAGGGTTAAATATTAGTTTTTACTGCAATAGGTGCACAAAAAAAAAGAAGAAAGCTGTGCTCGGCTGAATTACACCTAGTTGCTTGACTTTGAAACTGGTTTCTCCCTGGAGCATGCTGGGCCTGACACGTCTCCATCAGCTGCTGTTGCATGTGACTTTTTCCTTCAGAAATGCAGAAGTTTTGAGTGGCCTTAGGCCTCCTGGAAGCAGGGGGTGTTGAAGCTCTCCCACAGGCTTTTCCCACTCGGATTGACCTTTTCCTCAGTGTTTATCAAAGGCCTTTGGAGCAATGGGTGCTCATTTCTGAACATGACTTGAGGCTGTCACTGGTGCCTCCTGAGGTCAGAAAGGCTGCGTCCTCCAGTGGGGTGGTTTGGGTAAATACTGGGAGAGGTGAGGGGATGTTTCCATTTCAGGGGGTACCTCCTCAAATGAAACAGGGACAAGTTTGGGTGTTCCTCTTTCTCAGGAGCCCTGGGCGCGGTTTTGCCTGAAGGTGTTATTAGGATATCCTGAACCTTTGCCACTTGCCACTGTGGTGAAAGTATCCCTGCCTTTGACCTTTATTTTAAGGGGTGAAAAATGACAGACAGAGCCCATACAGACAGCTTCCTCCCTGCATGAGCTTAGTCACAGCAAGGCATTAAGTACATGTGTATAAATCTAGTTTTCCGCACAGAAGAACCTGGCCTTAAGTGAGATTCACCACGTGGTCTTGGGAGCATGAACTGCAGGCTCCTAAGCTTCTTAATTGTTTTAGCATCTGCTTCAAAGTCAGCATCGCAAATGCTTTTTATTTAAAAGGGTTTTTTTAAAAATTAATAGAGAAGCAAATTAATGGTGCATTTCTCCTCTCGAAATGCTACTTTTATTTAATTGCTGGGTTCTGGAAAAAGTAACTTGAAAACAAATATGCATAAATGTTGTTTTATAACATACAGTGAACTATGAAGCCAAATAATCGTCTCTAACGAGGTAAAAATGACTGCTCTACAGTTTAAGCTGCTAAGCAGAGTTTTGTTCGTACTAAACTTCATGTTTGCAATTTGGGGCATGAGTACATGAGGCTGTCAGCTTTGGAGACCTGCACATCCACCAGTGCCTTCTCATGCCGTAGAAACTTTCAGGGTTACGCTACTTAGGAAAGCAAAGCAACTTCTGATCCCTTCAAAAGTGAGGACTTTAAAGATAAATGCTGGGATGTTTTTGTATAAGAATAATCTTCGTAGTAAGATGCAAACCCAAAAGCTTGAATCTTTATAGATTTCACATTCCCACAGTAAATTAAAACTTTTCTACTTTTCTGCCAAAAAGCTTGTTTAGATACTTGGTAATTACTTCTACAGCTTAAAGCTTTACCCATTCAAAAGCTTGAAAAGGTTCATATACTTTCCCTTCATTTGTTTCCTTAAGTTACTGAGAGTATGTTTGGCTTTTTATTTATTTAACAAGTGGTAAATGTAAAAAGTAAGCAAAGGCATAATGAAATCTTCTAGTGTGACTGCTCTGTGAACATTTTATAACTTAGTCTTTCAGAGCAATTAAAAAAAAAGGCAGCAAGCCCTTAGATCTTCCTCTAATTTCTTTTCTTTGGGTTAACAGAGAACAAGTTTCTAAACATCTTAAACCAGCCTAGCAAAGCATAGGGGTTCATACATATGTCTAATATCCTAGAAGACAATTTAATGTTTTTCCTTGCTAGTCAAACATCCGAGGGAGCTGGGCAGTTTACTATATACTTGTGTATTCCGACATTTGATTTTTGGCTGATCAGTTCTGCAGGCCAAACTCCTACGCATTTTCCTTAGGTTTTTGTGGCCACCCATCAGGGTCAAAGGATGAGATACAGCTTCAGCTGAAAGGAGATGCTGGATTTCTGTGACAATGCTTCCTGATACTACTTGCGGGACGTGAGTCTTAAGGACTCTGTGCCTGGGTTATAGCTGGAAAGGTAGCACTGCTGGAAGTAAGGCAACTCAACCTGAAGAGGTTGAGCCATGTGTCAGTTAAGTTGCTCCAAGCACTGACTGAAAGGTGAATTTTTGTCATCACCCCCTTTTCTTTTCGTACTGCTGTATTTTCACGTCTTTTCTTCCTCTCTCCCCACACTTGCAGTCAGCCAGATTCAAGGCAGAAGTCCCTAGAAACCACTTTTTTGGTGAATGTCCTCTATGAGATTTACACCAAGCAACCAATGCTGGGGTGAAATACTTTTAATCTCCGTCTACAACATATCTCTTACTCTAGCCACATCTGAACCTGCTTGGTTTACCTGAGTTAAAAATGCCTCTGCTGATTTGCCTTCCCATCCCTCTGGTTGGAGAGGTTACAGCAAAGCTGCTGGGTGAGGTTTGCTACAGCAAGGTCCCCAGGTTTTGCTGTCACAAAGCTGCTTCAGAGTTGCATGAAGTGGCGGTACTTGAAGTAATTGTTTACATCTCAGATAGCTGGAGATGTACTTGGGAAAACATTAACACAGGTAGGAAAAACTCAAATTATTCTGGAAACTATTGCTTCTCTTGATGCGAATGACCTCTTACATGAGTAATACCCAATTAGACATCAAAGTGTGCAGAATGATAAGCCAGGTCCACGAATGTTGGAACAAGTCATGTCTCTACGAGTAACCAAGATATACTTTATGAAATCTGTAATTGCTTCACTAACATTTACCATAGTAAAAATATCTCCACCAATTCACACTTTGCTTTAGGCGATGCAACGGTGATGACTCCATGGCTTTCTGTCACCCAGCAACAACACAGAGGAGCCATTCCCCTTCCTGCTGCCTCAAAGTAGAAAAAGATGATGGGAATAATGCACCCCTTTGCTTTAGAAATAGTACGATTTGAGGCTTAGATACCAATTTTAACTTAAGGTGAAACTTAGCCCCTATTCTGAGGGTGGATATTTTCCTGTATCCTACTGTGATTTAAGCCTTTTCTTGAGGGTCAGTGTGAAGCTAGGCTTTACGCTTGTCCTCACCCTGGTCCCACCAAAGCCAGGGAAAAGAAGACTACCACCAACCATAAAGGGAGCCCCTCAGCTTCCTTCCCTAGATACAGAGGCAGTTTTTAGTAGTTCATTTCCTTGATTCATTTATAATAAATAGAAATAAAATCAGGTGTGAATGCCCATCAGGTGGATGCCACCTGACTAATGTGGGAGGAGGGAATGGATTTCAAATTTGAAACTCCCCACGGGATGGGGCAGGTGAAATTAAACAGATTGCTTCCCTGAAAGCCAAGCTCATGGAGGGGCTGAATGACTGAACAGTTTGCACTGTGCTATCAGCAGTTTCTGATCAGGATGCTTGGATCGCTGGGTGTCAAAGGTGTGCTAAACTTTGCGTTGTCTCACGTGATTGTTGTGAGGACACGGATGCAAAAGGAGGATCGAGTTTGCCGTGGCAGGAGCTGTGCATGAAGCTTTCTCTGTTCCTGGAAAATCACAACCACCTCTCTTTCCTGCCAGTGTCCCAGAATGCAGCATGTAGGCAGGCTGTGATGGGCTTTTGGGGATGATGAGGACCGAGTGTGCTGCCCCTGGGCATTCCCAAGCCAGCTTTTGATGGCATTAGCGAAAGTTAGTACCCCTCTGACTAACTCTCTGCTCCTAGCCATGATAAAATAAATTAAATCACTTTCTGCACTAACCTTTGCTGGCAGAATATCTTTAGATAACTTTGCGCAACAGTAGGAACATGAGATATTTCCTTTGTCAACATTGATAGTGGACCCTAACTAGGGACCCTAACCCACCCTGTGGGTTTTGGCTAAGAAACTGGTCACATCTAGGTTGCAGCTGGGGAGAGCAAGGGAGGGAGGAGGAGCTCCCCTGCATGGCTGGAGGGTGCGTTTCTGCCTGGGTGCTTAAATTTCATCCTTTTCCACAAAGCTACTGCTGTAATAGCATTTGCTGTGGTTACTGCTGCTGTTATGCTTGCAGTAAGCGTACTAACCCTGCTATGAAATTACTGGTACAGCTAATGCGTGATGATATAATGGAAGAAGGGTTTTGAATCAAGGTTTCCAGGTGACCTTAATTTTCACATTTTCCTGATTTTTTAAGGACTGGGGCTTTACAGCTTTATTATCTCTTACTTGTGTGTGTGCGCGTTGTCTTTTGTTGTGCGGGATTCAAACCTGAAGTCCCACAACTGTGATGTCCATAATACTCAGGTGCCCTCCTCATCAGGATCACAGCCCTAACGCGGACATCTCTGGGCGCACGTGGTGCCTGGGTACCGGCTGCCCAGGAGCCCTACCCCATCCCAGCCTGTGCCTCTAAACCGGCTCCCCACAGCGATCCTCACACAGCCTGGGCTCCTTTCCTGATGGATAAAAAAGCATTAGCATCTCTGGGACGTGACCATGGTAAAGGGCTGGAACACAGATGCTATGACCTGATAGTCTTTTAAATTTTCCCTCTCCTTTGACAAAGCTGGATTTTCCCTGCAGCTCTGCTAAGAGCAGCTAGGAAGTGAGTCGATGGGAACGTGAGATGGGCAGGAGGTGAGAGGGGCTGGCTGCTGTGGTCCCTGCATGTTTTATCTGCCTGGGAAAGCTTGAATTTAACTGAGAACTGGGTTCCTGGACCAAGTATGGCTTAAGACTCCAGGCATGTGTAATTGCTTGTTACTCCTGTTAGCTGAAATCCCAGTGCTGAACTTGTGCACCTCAACACTACACTAAATATCCCAGTTTGCTCCGTGCTGTGGGGATGCAGCTGAGGAAGTAGTGGGATTGCTGCAAAATACGACGCGTGCAGATAAGCTCTGGCATGCTGCAGTTCCCATGGATGGATAACTGGGATGCAGACTGGGAAACTGTCGGATTATGTGTGGCACTTTTTTTTAATAGACAGCTTTTATGCAACTTCAAATCCCTGTGCCTGGAACAACCAACTTTAATTCCCAAGGAGTGTAGAATCAGGGCATTGGAAAAGGGGAAGGAGAGCAGGAAAGGAGCAGTGTCCTCAGACCCTGGGACCCTCCACAGGGGGAGGTGAGAGGATGGGTGATCACAAGGCAATATATTGGCACCTTGAGCTCTGCCTCAGACCTTTGTATGAGCTAAAGCAAGACAGCTGCCGCCTCTGTGTCCTTCTCCCCTGAGTCTGAGGAAAGGAGGTGGGTTGGCTTCTCAGTTTCCTGTGCCTTGGGGCCTCCCATCTGCTCCAGGGGTTTCGGCAATGGCCAGCTTGCTCCATAATGCAAGAACTGGTAAAGGAAGAAACCAAGCGGTGGCTGTCCCAGGAGGGCCTGGCAGCTTATGGACACCTCTCTCATTCATCCCAGAATAAGAGGGGAGCAAGAAAACTGTCTTGCCCCTGATACAGCCAGTTCCTGAGACTCAAGACCGTGATTTTCTAGGGACCTTCAGGGTCATCCAGGCCCCCTGATTAGTGTGTGAATCAAAGGCTGAATCTTTGCTTTTGGGTACATGCACTGCTCACTGCAGTTTGGCCTCCAGAGCTGTCTGCTCTCTTTTTAATCACTTGATAAAAGCCGTGAGGTGGTTTTATATCTGGCTGTGGACACTACCTACATCTGTGGTTCCAGCAGGCTTAAAAATAGGCTACTTGTATAGACTGGCATAACAATTCCTGTGAATGTTTAAAGGAAGGAAAAGTTCTCAGTGATGATTATTTTTGATTGTTTTCAAGCTTTCCACATTTTATATGTAAGATTTTTTTTTTCCCCAGTACCATGCTTTCAGGTTTGCTTATCTTTCTCCAGCGATACACTGCAATTGCTCGCTGTGTTTGGATCCCTTTTTGGTGCATGCATTTTAATTTAGGAATAAAAAGCGCTGATTGTTGTTCTGCTTCATTTTTCAAAGCAAGTTCAGTTTCTAGGCTGTGTAGAAAACTGTCAGTCACTCGCTGTAGGTACATAGCACCCCACCCACCCAGCGCCTTCCAAGTCCTCGCTCTTCAATGGAGCCAATTGTTTAACTGTGTTTAGAACCAGTGCTATTTCTGGAGTGTTTCCTAGAAGTTGACTGGTTTAAGGTCTGCCTGCTTGCGGGTTGGCTTTCTGCTCTGACATATTATAGAACAAAGTGCAAGAGCCAACCTCCATGGCCGTGTGCTGCAGCACCTCTGTGCTGGTGCATGGGCAGGTGGGACCTATGGCATCTCCCATCTCCTGGAGTTTGGATCAACCATGTCAGCATGGCTTGGCGCGTGGGGGCTTTGGGTTTGGATCCATGCCTTCCCAGCAATGGAGCAGTGTCCAGGTTGTACGTGAGTCCAGATGAAATTCAAGCTGCCCATGGCCCATCCTGGTCTAATAGTAAAGCAAATCTGTCACTGTGGTTGAGCTGAGTCACAACTGCATCTACCCGCTCATGAATTGTGTGTTGGGATGGATCATTTAATATAAAATATATCTCATTTGCTTTTTGGTTCTTTGGTGGAGTTTTTTGTTTCCTTTTGGTTGAATTTCTGTACGAAGTTTCAGCTCCCGATCACACTTGGCAGAGCAGCAAGACCTAGTATCTGGTGCTCTGGCAACATTACAGTGTAGAAATCACATCCCACTAGAGAATATTTTATCAGCTTTCTTGATAACCTTTCTCTGTAGGAAGGCTTTTACATGACAGCTCATCCATCAGGTCTCCGAGGTCATCAGTCGCCCCCTGAAATGCCTGTTTTTCTCCTGTGATTGTAGAAGAGGACCCAGTTACATAGGTAGGTTCCCTTGCTCGGTGTCTGTGTCCACACAGACTAGCTGAGGTTGGCAGGGACCTCTGGAGATTGCCTGGTCCCACATCCTGCTCAGAGCAAGGTCTCCTGGAGCATGTTGTCCAGGGCCATGTCCAGTTGGGTTTTGAGTATCCAAGGATGGAGGCTCCACAGCCTCTCTGGGCGACCTGTGCCAGGGTCTGACCACCCTCACAAAGAAAAAGGTTTCTCTTCTGTTTAAGCAGGATTTCCTGTGTTTCAGTTTGTGCCCATGGCTCTGAATTCTCTACCCATCCCCATCAGGCATTTAAACATGTGGCTAAGACCCCCTGAGCCTTCTCTTCTCCAGGCTGAACAGTCCCCGCTCTCACACAACAGCTGCCCCAATCCCTTCATCATCTTTGTGGCCCTTCACTGCGCTCGCTCCAGTAAGTCTATGTCCCCGCCCTGTACTGGGGAGCCCAAAACTGGACCTGGCACTCCAAATGTGGCCTCATTGGTCCTGAGAAACACAGAAATGGGGTACAACATTGAACGCCACAGACCTGGCTTTTGGGATCCCTGTTTGTGGGTGTGATTGACAGAAATAAATATTCCTGTTGCTGCAGTGGGAAACCAAGCTGGCCCCGGGGTATTTCTGCAAAGCAGTAGGTGGTGTAGGGTTTATTTCCCTTCTTGCATTTTCTTTCATAAGATGTAGTGCTTCCCAAGCAGTGTTTTCTAAACATAGTTTCTTGAGACGTGTTCTTCACTGTTCGCCTGCAAGGTTGGCAAGAGGCTTGTGTGTTTTGTTCTCTTCAACGGGCTCAGGGTTAGCTTTCTAACAGGGCTGAAGCGAAAGCAAATTATTTTCTGCGATTAGCAGTTGGCCTCACCTCTTGGCAGCACAGTCATCTCTGGGTTTTTGACTCCTTCCTGGGGTGACTCCCCCTCCTGTGGTGGGGCTGGACATTGAGGGTATGGCACTGGTTAGCGAGCACCCGGGCTGCAGGTGCTGGGTGCCTTACGGTCACCACCAGCACCGGCCGCCCGAGCCTCTAGCACGAGCGTGCGTGTGGGAGGTTGCAGGGAGGCGAGGCAGCCACCGACCTGGTTGCACAGAGCAGGACAGAGCAGTGAGGCCGCTGGGTGCGAGTCACAGCTGTTTGTGATTTTGTTTTTAGTTGTATTTGCAACAGTCTCCAGCTATTACCTTTGGATTCCCTCCGAGTACTTCTAAACCAGAGATATTTTGGATGTTGTTAGGGAATAAAGCACTATTTTTTCTCTCTGTACACCATAGTCTGATATTCTCTCATCCCCTGCTTTATCATGCAACCATGAAATGGTAGAGTTTTCGATTTGCGACCATGAAATGGTAGAGTTTTCGATTTTTGGAGAAGTAAGGAGGGGGGCCAGCAAAACCACAACCCTAAACTTCAGAAGGGCAGACTTTGACCTGTTTAGCAGTTTGGTTAACAGCGTCCCTTGGGAGGCAGTCCTGAAGGGCAAAGGAGTCCAGGAAGGCAGGATGTTATTCAAGAGGGAAGTCTTAAAGGCACAGGAGCAGGCTGTCCCCATGTGCCGCAAGTCGAGCAGGCGGGGGAGAAGACCGGCCTGGCTGAACAGAGAGCTCTGTCTGGAACTCAGGAAGAAAAGGAGAACCTACCACCTTTGGAAGAAGGGGCAGGTGACTCAGGGGGATTACAAGCATTTGGTGAGGTTATGCAGGGAAAAGATTAGAAAGGCAAAGGCCCAGCTAGAACTTAAACTGGCCACTGCTGTCAAGGACAACAAAAAATGCTTCTACAAGTATATCAGCGACAAAAGGAGGGCTAAGGAGAATCTCCCTCCTTTGTTGGATGCAAAGGGAAACTTGGCCATGAAGGATGAGAAGAAGGCTGAGGTACTTAATGCCTTCTTTGCCTCAGTCTTTAATAGTCGGACTGATCATCCTCAAGGTTTTCATGCCGCTGAGCTGGGAGATGGAGATAGGACACAGAATGTAGTCCCAGCTGTCGAAGAGGTGGCAGTCACCGACCTGCTCCTCCACCTGGATGCCCACAAGTCTATGGGGCCAGACGGGATCCACCCGAGGATACTGAGGGAGCTGGCGGAGGAGCTTGCCAAACCACTTTCCATCATTTATCAGCAGTCCTGGTCAACCAGGGAGGTCCCAGCTGACTGGAAGTTAGCTAATGTGACACCCATCTACAAGAAGGGCCGGAAGGAGGATCCGGGGAACTACAGGCCTGTCAGCCTGACCTCGGTGCTGGGGAAGGTCATGGAGCAGATCATCCTGAGTGCCATTATGCGGCATGTGCGGGACAACGGGGGGATCAGGCTCAGCCAGCATGGGTTTATGAAAGGCAGGTCCTGCTTCACTAACCTGGTCTCCTTCTATGACAAGGTGACCCGCTTAGTGGATGAGGGGAAGGCTGTGGATGTTGTCTACTTGGACTTCAGTAAGGCCTTTGACACCGTCTCCCACAGCATTCTCCTGCAGAAGCTGGCTGCTCACAGCTTGGACAAGTGCACTCTGCACTGGGTTAAAAACTGGCTGGATGGCCGAGACGAGAGTGGTGGTGAATGGAGCCAAGTCCAGTTGGCAACCGGTCATGAGTGGTGTTCCCCAGGGCTCAGTGTTGGGACCGGTCCTGTTTAATATCTTTATCGACGATCTGGATGAGGGGATTAAGTGCCCCCTCAGTAAGTTTGCAGATGACACCAAGTTGGGTGGGAGTGTCGATCTGCTGGAGGGTAGGAAGGCCCTGCAGAGGGACCTGGACAGGCTGGATTGTTGGGCCGGGGCCAACTGTATGAGGTTCAACAAGGCCAAGTGCCGGGTCCTGCACTTGGGTCACAACAACCCCAGGCAACGCTACAGGCTTGGGGAGGAGTGGCTGGAAAGCAGCCTGGCTGAAAAGGACCTGGCGGTGATGGTTGACAGCCGCCTAAACATGAGCCAGCAGCGTGCCCAGGTGGCCAAGAGGGCCAATGGCATCCTGGCTTGTATCAGGAATAGTGTGGCCAGCAGGACCAGGGAGGTGATAGTGCCCCTGTATTCGGCACTGGTGAGGCCGCACCTCGAATATTGTGTCCAGTTTTGGGCCCCTCACTTCAAGAAGGACACTGAGGTGCTGGAGAGTGTCCAGAGAAGGGCAACAAAGTTGGTGAAGGGTCTAGAGAACAAGTCTTATGAGGAGTGGCTGAGGGAGCTGGGGTTGTTTAGTTTGGAGAAGAGTAGGCTGAGGGGAGACCTTATTGCTCTCTACAACTACCTGAAAGGAGGTTGTAGTGAGGTGGAGGTCGGTCTCTTCTCCCAGGTAACAAGTGATAGGACGAGAGGAAATGGGCTCAAGCTGCGCCAGGGTAAGTTTAGGTTAGATATTAGGAAAAACTTCTTTACTGAAAGAGTAAGTCAGGCACTGGAACAGACTGCCCAGGGAAGTGGTTGAGTCCCCATCCCTGGAGGTATTTAAAAGACGGGTAGATGCAGTGCTTGAGGACATGGTTTAGTGGCGGACTTGGCAGTGGTAGGTTAATGGTTGGACCTGATGATCTTAAGGGTCTTTTCCAACCTTAACAATTCTATGATTCTATGATCTTCTACCACCAAGGAGATTATTTTTATGCTCTCCATCAGTGTAGTGACCCACAACTGTTTTCTATTTGTGCTCCCAGCAGTTGTTTGGCTTACCCTCGTTTGCTGATCCTCACAGATCTGTGTTTCTTCCCTGCCTATGGCGGCTTCTGAGCTGGAGAAATGTAACTTTAATTTAGTTTCTTATTTTATTTGCAAAGGAGAGACTGAGAGGTCAGGTACTGAAGTGAGGTTCAGTGCTTACGTAGGAGCAGGACCGAACAGTAAAGCCTATGGGAATAACGAGGCTCAGTGGTGCAGGGGTGGAGGTGCTCCTTCCCTTTCGAGGTGCATCCTACTGATGATCTCATGCCACAGCCAGAGGTGGGAAGTGCCTTCCCCTTGGGGCAGGCAGGAGCAGAAGTGTTTGGGAGCTGTTCCTTGCAAAAGATGATGGGGAGAGACTACATTTGACAGGGTGAGAGACTCGGGTCTGAGTAAATCCCAGGCTGAGCGGACAGGCGCAAGGAGCAGAGGTGCAGGGCTGGGTTGCTTGTTCCGAGTGTGAATTTTCTCCCTCTCTCTGCTTGGGGTCCTTCTCCCATGTCACCAAACTCTTTTGATCTGAATTTACTGTGGACTGCTAAGGATCGAGTCCCACAAAAGTGCTCAAGGCTTAAAACAAGCTTTTGGTTTATGACTCCCAAATTCTTACCCACCTTTGCCTACCTGCCCCTTTTACTGACCGAAGCTGAAAGCAAGCTGGCTGCTGGCCAGGGCGCTGTCGTATGTTAATAGTGTGCTGTTCTGTCAGAGGGATACTTCAGAAAGGTATTAACTGTTTTATGGTTAACCGTTTTACTTTTAGCCATTTGGTGCTTTGCCTGTACTTCAGGACCTTGGTGAATTGGGGTCAGGGCAATCAGTTGGGTAGATGTAGCTCTACTGAAGTCAGCTGTGGATGGTGTAGCTCTGGGGTAACGCTTTCTGTGGGCTCATCCAGTAACATTTCTTCTTTTGTTTATATAAATAAACATGCATTTCATGTTTCATCTTTCCTCTGCTTTGTTACAGAGCTGCAGGCAGCTGAGCGGCCCAATCAGCGGCACAAGATCTTACACAAGTCCTATTTTAATAACACGAGGTTCATTTGAGATTGAGGCGTCACAATACATTGGTTCAGACACGATCACTTCCACATTTCTTTTTCTTGGGGAAGAGCTGGGGTTTCTTTCCATTAGTCTGCATGCCTTTGGTTGAGACTGCACTTTGTGGACAGCAGATGTTCTTCTCTGGCTTGAGTGCCAAAAAGATTTAATGAAAGATCAAAAAAGTGATGCTTGTCCCAGCCCCCAGCAGATGGACCCCATCTGCTCCGGGCAGTTCCCATTGGGCAATGCTGGAGTGGAGGCAGCCAGTGTCCCCCGTTCAACCCCTCCACCCTGGTGTTCACTGTGAGCACAAACGCGGGGTTGGCCACAAACAAATAAAAAAAGCAAGGATGAGGACTCTTCCAGAATTTCTTTTTCTTTGGCTTTTAAAAGAAAATTTGTTGCTCATAATGTACAGTAAGAAGAAACATGTAGAAAAATATTAAACTCATAAATGCAACCCTGAAGCTGCAAGGTCAGTTTTGGCATCCTGGGTCTAACAAACAGGGCAGGAGCAAAGCCACCCCTTCCCTGCACTCCTCCCAACTTCAGAAGAGCAAAACATCTATGAAGAATGGTGTTGGCAGGAGTGTAGCTATGTGAAAATAGAGAGCAAGAGAGATACAAGCAAGAAATCTGCTGAGAGCAACTTGTTATTCTCTAGATTTTGACAGATTGACTCCTTAATATACTCTCCGGGAATATCCTTTGGCGTCTATCTCCATGGCTGTTTTTCAGATTCGTACTCCCTGCAGAGAGATGGTCCAGCTATGACACCCGCATCTTCCCCAAAGCTCAGCATCGCCAGGGTCTGTGGCTTTCACAGTGCCCCTCTTTAGTTCCTAGGCTCCCATAAAAGCCCTCTGTTTATTTCTCTGACCACACATTTGTGTTTTAAGACCTTGTGGTTTATGACCAGTCAGGATCAAAGCCAGCAACCCTGCCAGAGTTGCTGCTTTGCATTCATGTGTATCTCAAAACACAGAGGGATCATCTGCCAAGGGAAGTAGAGGGTTTATATTGAGACAAGCTGGCTTGTAGGGTGTAACAGTGACCTACAGCAAAGAGCCTTGGAAACATTCAGGATCAGGGCCCAGAGTCTGCGAAGGGCTGTCCTCTTGTGCGAGAGAGACCTAATTTCACTTGCATTTCTGCAGCAGTTGAAACCTCCCAAACTGGTGTGGAGCACTGTCTTCTTCATGTATGGTCTTCTCTCCTTTGTGGGATGCTGAGGAGGAGGATGAGGAGGGAGAAGTTGTCACCACCTCAGTGAGGGAAGGAGAGGGATGCTCAGTGCCGCTGCAGCTCTGCTCATTGCAGACGAGGTGGGAGGCAGCCTGGGAAGTGCTGGCTCCACGCTGAGACCTGAGGTGCCACCTCCCCCGGCACCGCTACTGCTGCCAAACGGGGGTGAGGGAAGGACCTTTCTTCTGGGTTGGCTCGTATTTTGGAGTGACATTTCCCAGCAGCAAGAGGGGAGGAAGGAAATCTTATTTGCCTATAAAAGGATTCCCTGCCTGTATCCCACATATGGCATGTGAATGGGATGATAAGAAGAGGGGGTGGAAATCCTATAAACCATATCCCACGGCAGGAGGCTCTCGCTTTCTGCTTTTCCCCTCTGCCTTTGATATCTCCGACCCTCTGACAGGTCCCTGGAGCTGCTCTGAAGAGAAATGCAAGAAGAAAGCACTCCAATCACATTGACGCCAACTCCATTCCTTCAGCAAGCTATATATATTTTTATTTTATAGTCATTTGAACAGCGGAGAGTTTGGCAATAGTGACAGCCTCGGAAGCATGCACTCTGCATTTGTGTGTGTGTTTCGATCCCTCCAGCTTGGCTCTCCCACTTGACGTCTTGGAATACCCACCATCGTGCCATTTTTAAACAAAGCAGCAAATTGAAATACCTCTCCCGTGGGCTCCCCAAGAGCATCATGTCTTCACACCCCCAACCTGGCAGCGCAGGGGACGTGACCCAAACTGGAGGGGTTATTACCAAGCACGGAGCTGCAAAGAACTGCTGATACCTTTCAGCCACCAGCCAGCAAATCAGCATTGGCAAAGCTTCATTAAGCTGTCGGGGTGACCTGCACTTCTTTCCCATCATTGCCGTTTATTTCAATTTATTTTCTTTCTTTAACACTTTTCTCAGCAAAAAATTACTGAGGCCAGACCTTCAGCTGGGCATGACTTTATCGGCACAAACAGTACTTACTCAGCAGATTTGTGTTTGCTGAGGACTGTGCCTGGACCAGCAAAGACTGGAGTATTTCAGCTGGGTTTCCATCACTAAAATACATCAGGTGATTCCTAAAGCTGGTGAAGTGAGTTGTCCTGGGGTTCATTTTCAACAGACAGTTGTTTTTTATATGGCAGCATATTCCCTAATAGTGTTACATTTCTGTTATTTTCCTAATATTTTCGTTTTCTCTTTCCAAGAATATATTTGACTGACTATGCTGTAAGTCATCACTGCTTCCTCTGATGCTGGAGAATAAATAGTTTCTGATGGGATTTTTTAAAAGATCTGACAGTGGGTCTAGCTCTCCCACTGAAATCAGTGAAACATTGGCTTCTAACTGATGAGAGAAGGACCAAAAAAATGGGGAATGCTTCTGGAAAGGATGCCCTCCTTCTCAGTAAGTCGACCCATGCCTGTTACTTGCTAATTCACTCATGCACATAGCTGGATGAGTCGGACAACGTGTTGAGCAGCTGGTACTCAGCCAATAAGCCTGACTGTATCTCTCCATGCAAAGCAGAGGTAACTCCCTCTGCTCGTTGAGACAGGACCTCGATCCCCAGGAGCCTGAATTGGGGCACTGTGAGGGACAAGGAGCTCAATCCCCTGTGCCTTGCTGCCAGGGCTTAAGGGGAAACAAAACAGGAGAAGAAAGTGGGAACTAGCTTTGCTGGCGTCCCAACGAAGCTCAGCAAGATGGGAAAGGACACTGCAGAGCGACAGCCCCAGGCAGCCGAGGCAGCTGTTTGCAAGGCTGGACTGCTGCACTGGTTCTTTGCCGAAACAACCAAGCTGTCCTAATAAATTCCCTGTGTAAAAAAATATATCTATGAATCGTGCCTTAGTAAGAACAATGCAGCTGCTAACAGGGCTGGATGTGGCCAAATGAAATGCTCTAATGCTCTCTAATCCAATACCGAGCCGTGATGACTTTCTTTGCAAGGAGTGACTCTACTTGAACATGTGCGTGCATACGTACATGTACACGTACACATACCTATAGCTTTATAATCCTGCTGCCAAAGGGGGAAGACCCGGCTTGCGGGTGGGCAGGGGGGAGCACCCGCCGCTACACGATCATGAACTGGCAGACGTATGGCAGCTGGTCTCTGCACCTCTTGTCAAACCACTTGCCGATGGCAGCCCCTGACAAGGCTGCGCAGTTTTCCAGCTTGCCGCCGTCGGGCTGGGTGGTGATTTCAGTCTCCCAGTTCTTGTAGCGGACTGGGCCGCCCGTCATGTCAACCCACTTGCCCTCCGCCGCCATGTCGTTGAGGCCCAGCCAGATCTCCGCCTCGGAGCCGATGCTCTTGCGCATGTAGTCGTAGAGGGCATCGTTCTCCTCCCCGCTCTGGGGGGTGCTGAGCGTGCCGCCCTGCGAGATGCAGTTTTCGCTGGCCTCGTGGTACGTCTTGATCTCCGAAAATGCAAGAAAGCATTTTAGGTGAATTTTGGTGCCTTTCAGGCAAACTGGGAGGTTACCACACAAACAGAACAAAAAGACAGAAAGGGAATTTGTTTTAAAAACAGCGCCCAGGAAGAGGCAGCAGCAGCAAACGCAGCGGCCAAACTACAAACTTCATTTCTTAGGCTGCGTAACAACTCTCGGCAGCACGGGAGTCCCAGGGGCCCTCTCCCTCCTATGACTGTGGGGATGTGCCCTCCCTGTCTGCAAACCGTCGGGAAAAATGGGACCTCAGGGTGCTCCTGTCACCCTCCTGCGGTCTGCTGCTGCCGGAGCAGAGGCACAGCGTCGTCCTCCTACCCCTTCCCCCAGCCTCGCTCTTCCCCACCTGCTGCTACGCTTTCTCTGATGTGTTTGGGGGAGGTAAGGTTTGTGATGGGCGCAGCCGGGTGTTGGAGTGTTTTGGAAAAAAGTCTGCAATTTCAATTCAATCACCTTAATTATGCAAGCCTGAGAAAAATGTCTTTTTTAATAGGCTTTGATCACAAGTGTTGCGCTTGCATAGCTTGAGGTCTTCAGAGGAAATTTCTACTCGCCTCTGATTTTATTGTTAAGAATAGCAATTTATTTTATTTTTTTTAAGCTCTAAACCCTGAGAGTGCAGGGTACTGTAGCCAAACAATAACTAATCATCAGAGCCATGCATTAATATCCAAACCAACGAATGTGAGCTTGGAACTAAAGCCTTGATTTTGCTTGTGTTCCTTTTCTTTTAAGGAGAAAATTCTCCTTAACTTGCATTTTCATCTCATTTCTGTTTCGTATTCTGCAAATCCCTCTCCTGTCGATGTCAGTGGAGTTTGCACAGAATAACCATGGAGCATGGCTGGAAGATGGACATTTTAGGACTGTCCTCTATATGTGTTCAATGAAGCATGGTGGGACTGACCTCCGTGAGGTTCCCTGGGCAATACCATGGTATGTATAAGAGACCAGGTCACCATTTCACTGGGGTTCAGACAAAAGAGTAAGTTACATTTGACTGAAGTACAGAATAATCCATTACCCATCCCTCTGATTCATAAAGGAAAATGAACATCTGGCTTAGTGTCATAGAAATATCCACAGCTTTACAAACGGGAAGTTCTAGCACATGAAGAGGGGGGCCATATGCTGCACAACTCATGTCATTAACTGCTTGAGGAGCTTCCTCTGCCTGGAGGAACTGCAGTGAGCCCACACTTTGCTTTGATCCCCCAACCTCTCTCCCTGTGATGGACTCCTTGTCCCAGGGTGCTTGGGCATCTCTTGTTAAAGCGTGTGGAGCAATTGTAGCCGCTTTATAAGCAGCTCCGCTCTCAAAGCAAAAGCCATGCCTTCTTTAGCAAGTCCTTTACCTGTCTGGAGTGCTTGCTTTTCCTTCAGTAGAGCAACCTCCTGGGAGATGTTGTCAATCATGTCTTTCAGGTCTTCAATCATTTTGAGGGTCACACCATCTGTTGGAGAAACCAAGGGAGGAGCATAAACATTGGCCGCATCCCCCAGGGAGGCAGCTGAAGCCGTTCCTATCATCAAAACTCCCCATTTCCCTGCCCTCAGAGAAAGACAAACAAAAGGGATCTGCAAAGTCAACACCTGTCCCCTTGCATATCCATCACAGTGAGCGTTCGCTCGCTAGCCTGGTTCCACCAGCAACCCAGTTTTCCCAGTTGGGGTTTCAGGGCTTTGCACCCCGTGGGGCGGGGGTCTCCCCTTGGGCTGCGGCTGCAGTGCTGGGGTTGGGCTTGCACGCATGAGCATCGTGAGGTGCAGGCTCATCTCTGGAGCCCCTATGTAGGGGCAGCACTTGAGGTGGTGCTGCACTGGGGTGCAGCTCCCAAAATGCAGGAGGGCACCATATGATGCTGCCTTTCCTGAGCAGGAGTCCTGCTGCACACAAGTGTTTTGTGGGGAACTTAAAGCTACTGCTGAATAGGATTTATTGGGTTTTTTTAAATTCCTCAAAAACATGCCTGCTCACTCTGTATTCACAGCACACCCTCCTGGCTTTCCTTAAACACCCTAACGCATGATTTTCTCTGCTTGCAGTTCTTGCTGTGCCCCCACGTCAGTCTGCTCTCACAGGTGCATTGGCAGGAAAGAGCTTTGCTCGCCAGGCTGACGCTCAGCAGGAAGGGGCTGGAAGGGCTGCGGTACCTCCACTAGATCTGCCCCTGCACCATCAGCCACCCATCCTTCAGCCCACTAACAACGCCATCACAGCTGCCTCTGCCCTGCCTCTGCCTTCAGCATCCCCGGTGCAGGTACCCAAAAACTGGCCAGAGCTGCTCTCCTGCCATGAGAAGATGCCTCCTTGGCCAGGGCGTTGGTTGCAGCCACTAAAGCCTACATCTTGCTAGGTGTGTCACCTCTGCAACAGCTCCAACCATTAATTGTGCTTGGCTTTGTCCTGTCGAGGAGCAAAAGGACCATTGTGCCTTGGAGGTGGTGGGAGATTGGACATTGAGGTGTTTGTATTCATTACGCTATCGCTGCTGCTCCTATTGCTTTACTTCGCCCGGCGTAAGCATCTGGTAGTCCTCATGGGGTGAAAGGAAAGGGGACAATTTGCTGACGAACGCAGTAGGATGGGCTTCCTCGAGGGTCAAGGAGCTGAGGCACCAAACCAGGTAAGTGAGGAAGCAGCTTGGATGTGAACCAAACCCACCAGCCCAAGGATTACATGGTGTCATGAATATGAAAAGCCAGGCACATCAGGAGGAGGGCATTAAGCTGCTTTACTCATTGCTCAATTAACTTTAATGGGTACACTGAACACTGAAGCACTAGTTATTATTTTGGTGCCTTTGATGAAAACACTTTGTGGGAAACAGCTAATTAATGCCTTTTCTTTCCCATGCAAGCCTCTCAGAGCAGAACAAATGTCCCTTAGGTTTAAGTAACATCCAAGGGCCATGGCGGGACACTGCTGATGAGCCTTGCTGGGGCAGCTCCTTACACTGTTCCAGCCAGGTTTGCTGGTGGGTTCCCGTCTAGAGGGTCCCCATCATCCAAGGTGGACACATCTCCTTGATAACTACCTAAAAGTGCCCTGTCCCTTTTCACCACCTAGTTTCCAGGCCCTGGGCCACAAGATGTTCCTGCAGCAGTGCGTTCACCGGGACATTGCAGGGAGAACCAGGGGTGGTTAATTCGCACTTCAGCTACGAAGCAAGTACTGTGGCTACGTTAACAAACATCAAGTTTTCTACTCTATTGCCAGAGGTTTTTGTCTCTGCGCTGTTATTTCCTCAAGGCTCACCTCTTGAAGCCCATGATCAAGGCTATTACAGCTTGGGTTTGCTGCGACTGAAGCCAGCGTGAGGGCTTCCAATGCTGCCCATGGGAGCTGGAGCAGGTCCTTGTGTGGCTGACTGCAAGCAGCAGGATTAAGCGCAGGCAGAGATGAAAAGGAGACTCACAGAAGGATGTGGGTTGCAATAGCCTGTTGGTTTGAAAGCCTGGCCAGTGATGTATTTGATGCTGCAAATGGGAGCTCTTGCCTATTTTTCTTTGTTCTAACTATATGCTGAATAACAACCAAATCTCTCTGTACTTCATTTTGATTATTTAACGATCCCTATATGAAATTTGGATCTACATCTGGGCTGCTTAACTCTGCCTGGGCAGGCATCATTTGGTTTGTTCCTATCCAAACAGATTTCTGTCCCCCCGGCAGAGTGAGCATCGCTCTCGTTCGCCGTGTCTGTCATCAAACCTCCCTGGCCATCGGTATTTCTTCTGACACCAGGCATTTCCCTGAACGTCCCAGTCGGAAAAGGCAGTTCCGTATTGCAGTCTGTCCCTGGACCAGAGGAGGGGACTGAATATGCCCACACTGGGTTTGTATCGGTGTAAATGTTCACAGGCATTTTCTGGGAAGAGCACCCAGGCTCCAAGATTACACGGGAATTTTGGGCAGCCTCAGGAGTGGTGCCCACATCAGCCCCTACCCGCTGATTTAAGCATCTGGACTCAGATGGCCGGTTCCAATTACCTTAAAAATACATGTGAGAGCAATGCAAAGATGCTCCCTTCCATGTCCACCAGCACCCCATCGTGACTGTGACCAAGGGGAGCCCCCCCCAGCGCTGGCGGGTCCCCAGCCTGGACCCCTGAGCTGGGGGGTGCCATTGTCCCCTGGGCAGGGGTGCCATCGTCTGCCATGGCTCCCGCCTCCCCTGGGCACCCTTCTGGGTGAGACCTCAGTGGCTGCCGGAGGCGGGCAAATCCCACCTGCCACCAAGACATCGGGGTTTAGGGAGAGTTTGCTGAACCGCTGCATCTGGAAAAATCACTGGGGAGCAATTTGAGGGGGGAAAAAAGAAACAACAGCAGGCAAAGTGAATGTGCTATCTCAGCATTTTCTAAATGTTATGGTTTAGCTTTTTCATGTTGAAATAGCACCATTTTTGTTCTGAAGCAGATCCAAATGTAAGCAATAATTACAAAAAAGAAGAAGAAAAACCAAAATAAACAATAAAAAAAAACAAATAAAAGGGGAGAAAAAGAGAAAAAGCTTGGCTGGAATCATCATTTTCTTTTCTAACATTTGTGGTTTGTCTGTGCAGATTAAAAAAAAAATAAATCCAGCCAAACACCCCAACTCTCCAGTGGCTTCACCCTGCCCAACCCTCCCCGGCAAAGGGCAGGGGGTGAGCCAGGATGGCGGGGTGCCGGGGGCCTGGGATGGGGCCATCCTGCCCTCACTCAGGGCAGGAGGGGCTGAGCCCCGGCCCCTGCAGCGGGTGGGCAGGCAGGCTTGGACGTGATGAGGGGCTGGGGGCGAAGAGGAGCCTCATAGGGGATTTTTAGTGCTTTCCTCCCTCTTCCCCACCCCCTGGTGTTGGTAAAAATCAGAAAAAAGTTAACCAAGAAATGCTGGAAGTTTCCAGTAAAGGCAGGGCAGCTGACCCACCGCAGGGCTGGATGCAGCCAGCCAAAAAATGCCAAGTTTGGGTGTTTTTTTTTTTTTCTTTTCCCCAGAGAAAACTTGACCTCTCCTTTGACAAGAAACCCTGAAGCTCTCAGGAAAAATTGCCACCAGCTGTTTCAGATGGCTTGATTTTCAGAAAAAAAAATGCTGCCTCCTCTTCTCTGAAAAATGTGTTTAAATCGGAGCCCAATTTTCCTGTCAAAAAGGTGATTTTTCTCCCACCACCTGACTTTTTTCCCACCACCTGATTTTTCTCTCACCTGCTTGTCACCAATGGGTTACAAACAGCAGTTCCAGTGACATGGAGTGAAAAATAAAATTTCTCTGAGGAAATAATTTCTCTCTCCTGGTCCATCCAGTAAGCGCAATGCACGTATGTACCCTATACCGGTCCAAGGAGGTATTTTTGCTCTAGAAAACAGCCACAGACATAGCACACGCAACTATGCAGTGATTTCATAGAAGGATTGAATGGGAGAAAAAGGAAAAATTTCTCAAGGATGGGATCAGATGAAAACAGCCACCGGGCGAGCATAGAGAGCAGCCTGGCCAAACGAATTCCTGGGATGCTTCTTCCTCGCTCCCCACTTCGTTCCAAGCAGTCAAGCGCCTGCCAGAAGCGGTCCAAGCCCACGCGACTGCAGTCGGACACCTCGGGCAGGCTCACACGCCGCTGGGCTGCAACGCAAGCCACTTCCTTACCTGCCTTCTATAATTAATGTGCATGGAGTCAGAGGGAGAAAGGATGGGACGGTTGCAAAAAAAAGAGAAGAAAAGGAAAAAAAAACCTAAAGAAAAGAAAACTTAGGCATCTTTTTGTGTGTATTGCCCTCTGGTAAGCCTGAGTAGTCGGAGCTCGTGTACGGCTTGACATACACCCAGGGCAAGTGTTTTAAAATAAAGATCCATGTTGATATTTAATGGATTATATATTATCTGCCTACTCTTGTCTCCAAATCTACAACAGCAGTCTGTCATCTGCCACTTATTTGCTTCTGAAAAATGAATGAGGAGGGGTAGGGGTCATAGAAAGGGAGATTTTAGTAGAGGAAAAGTTTGGGGTGAACCTTAGAGATAACACGGAAAATATGCTGCCCTCTGAAGTCCAGACCAAGCTGTCCCATCAAATTTATTCATGGTAGGAACCTGCCAAAAACATTTCAGTTTCCTCGCTGTTTTACAGAAGGGCTATGCACTTATTTCCCCAGGGAGAAAAAAAATACACTGTATTAGGTTTTTAGATTCTTTTTAAAAAGTTTCATTAAAGCACTGTTAATTACCCAAATGACCGGGGTGATTGCATCCCCCCCAAGCACCGCTAAGTTTCCTTGCTGGGAAGATGCCGCCGCTCCTTACCTTTCTTGGAAGCCACTGGCTTTTGCCGGATTTTGGTGGTTTGCTGGCCGGAGACCTGGGCGAGGGAGAGGAGGCAGAGGAGCAGGCAGGCTCCCCAGAGCGCCATGCCGCTGCCGTCCGGTGCCGAGCGGAGGTGGAGCGGCTCCGGTTTGTCCTCAGACAGCCGGCTTAACACCGGCTGGAATCAGAAATGGCTGTCCCAGAAAGCCGCCCGCTGAGCCCCGGCCAGAGGCAGCCTCCCGGCCCCGGGGGGGCTCGGGCTGCTCCGGCCAAGGCTGAAAACATCCCAGCGGGTTTGCATTTCTTAGCATGCTGCTTGGTTTTGTTTAAAAAAAAAAGAAGGGAATGAATCTACTGAAAGTCTGCTAAGCTAAACATAAGGAAAGGCTGTGGAATGATTTCTTATGGATTTTAGCAAAATGCCACGGGTTTGTTCTCATGTGTCAGCAATGGCAACAACGATGTGAGGTGTAAAATGGAGTTTGGGCAGCCGAGGGAATAGAGGGGGGCCAACCTGCACGGGCGGCCCCTCTGCGGGGCTGCTGGCGAGGGATGCTGCAAGCACCGGCAGCGGTGGAGGGAGCATGTGGGGTGCCTGAGCACCCCGGCCCCCGCCACGGCACGATGCAAGGCCCTGCATGGAGATTTCTGGTTTATCCCCACTGCAAGGGGCTGCTGCAATCCCCCAGCCCAAATGCAGCCACAGGGGGGGCAGAGGGCTTTTTTTTCTAGAGTACTCCTTGCTCAAAGTGGAGGACAGCTCCTACACCTCAAAAAAACTGCTCCACCGTGGCCTCAGCAGGGTCATCCTGCCATCATTGCCTCTCCATGACAGATGAGACTGGCACTTCATGCCACCTCTTCCCAGCTCTGCACGGGGTCCCCTCTGGAGGGTGACCCTCCGTGTGGGGATGGGAGGCAGGTGCTGGGCAGCCCTGCCCGCTGCAGGCAGAGCCATCCCATGAGAGCCAGTCGCTTTCTCCCCTCTGCCCTGGCGGTAATTTCTTTTTTGCCCTTAGACAGCCACAATTCGTGGGCAGCTTCCAACACAACAGGTTTGGACCTCTATCTTTGTGACACCCCCCCCTCCAAAAGCGGGACGCTGTGTACAGCAGCCCTGTGGTGTGTGCGGCTGTGCCTTTGCTCTCACCCAGCTCCCAAATTTACATTGCAGGAGAAGGCTTCAGCCCGTGCCCATGCGGGGTGGCTTGGTGGCACCCCCCTCAGCTGTGGAACCTGCCTGGGGGGGAGCAGGGGCTGACCTGACGTTTGCCCCCCTTTTCCTTGCACCGACGGCTGGGGATGGAGCGTGGCTCCCAGCCCTGGGCTCGAATTGCCGGTTCTGGGGCAGTTCCAGCATAAATCACTCTCATCACGGCAACTCCCACCCTCAGGGGTGAGGACAGCTGCATTGGCCATACTGTCCCCTACCCCTATGGCAATTTTGCACGGACAGGCATGGTCAGTGCTGTGGGGCTGCCCGGCAGCAGCATTGCACCGAGACCTTGGAGGTGCCTGGGTGGCACCATCCAGGGGAGCAACCTGTCCCCACCACCAGACCACGTGGTGACTTCACGTGTGTGTTTGTTTTCCAAAGCTACTTTCGGTCCTGTAGGATAGGAAACCAAACAACAGCTCCAGAGGTTTTAACCAAATTGAAGGGCTGCTCATCGTGTTGCTCTTTAACCCTTTCCATTGCCCTAGTTGGGAGCTGGAGGTGTTTCAGCTCTGCCTCACCCCACCGGGCAGTGGGAAGGGGAGATCTCAGCCTCTACACCTCTGTCCTGAAAGTGATCTGAAAAGGGACTGTGTTTCAGCAGGCCTGGGCAAAAGCATGGATGAAGCAAGCTGGGACGATGTTCGTCCTGCTACTGCAGATGTCCCACCAAGAGGAAGGCTGCTCCATCTCCATACCAAGTGCATTGCATCCGCCTGGCTCTGGACTGCTTCCCTTCCTCCTCTGGCAGTACTCATGCCTTTGAGAGTCAACATCGACAGGTGCTCTTTGCACTTAAGAAACTTTACATGTTCCAGGGTTGATAACCCAAAGTATCTCGTGGCCAGGTCTGTCAAAGCACTGAGAGGCTTCATGAGGCACGGCGGCTCTGAAAAGCTGGTTGATGCTTCACACTCACCGCCCTGGAGTCAGGCTGACTATGTGAGGGGTCTTCCCTGGGGCCACCTGAGTAGTTAGGCAACCAAAAATACTTAGAAATTTGGGTCTTCACTCAGTTTTGGGAATGCTCAGGCTTCAAAATACCCCAGAGCTGTAACGTGATGAGCTGGACTTGGGATGGGGGGAACACGTCCCACAAAAAGCCATTTTCCCCAAGCCCACCTCGCAGGGTCCTGGCCTGACTTCAGCACAGCTCAGCTGCTCCAAGAGCTGCTCCTGCAGCCTAAACCAAGACCACTGCCTCGTTTTTGGGGTGCTGGGGTTGTTCAGCGGCTGCAGCACAAGCAGGTGAGTCTTTCCTGCAGGAGGAGCATGAACCTTTGAGCAAGTGGAGGAAATTTGTGTAGAGAGGAGGGGACGGACAGGCATTTTGAAGAACAAAGTGCTCCAGGCATCAGCCATTAACCTTAAATCTTTTCTGAAAAATTAAGGCAAGATGCCACCCAGCACAATGTGAACCACTGCAGTTGTAGGAGCATAAAAGGTCTGAGATAAACAGGGGTGTGGCTGGAAAAAGAGCTGCCGCTGATTTAGTTTGGCCGTAACTGTGTTACCCTGCCTCCCACTTTGGCTGAATAAGGAAAACCCTGCCCTTATGTGCTACCTGAATAGAGCTCCTTTTTGGAAGTCAGGGAAGAACAGGTTTGATTTTCACTCCCCTTTACGACACACACAGCCCCACTCCGATTTAAGCCAGAGAATATATATTTTTGGGATTTACCGTTCTCCCGCCTGGACTATCCCAAAATGGGATGGAACCCAACAGATGCAACACCTACGTACACATGTATGTTCCCTTCTCTTGGCACTTGAGTAGCATTGACCTATCCAAAGCACTTTTGGTAACTCAGCACCTCCCAGTTTTCCTTGGCTCCCGATTTGGTCGCCTGCCTTTGCTTTGATTCATGTCCTGCCACGCTGGGGAAAAAACAAAATGCTCCCTTTGCTGCTGTGCGTGAAACAGATGGCTCTGATGTGGAGTCTGATGGTGATCCCTAACCACAGGTTTCTGGGTGGCTGGGACCTGCTGGAGCATTGCATTTCTCTAACTCCCCAGCTGAAACAAGAAGGGCAGGGCAGCTTATGGTTAGCCCCTCTCTGAGCGTGAAGGTCCCCATGCTGAAGGTCTGCAACCAAGGGGGCCTCTCCCTGCACCAGCCAGCAGGTCCTGTGCTGGATGCCACCATAATTTTTCTTGAAAAAGAGAAAAATGAAAAGAAGTAGACTTAAAAAGCCCGTCTCTGGCTGTAACTCCTATTCACAAGGGGCTTTGCTGCAATTCTGCCTCAGGTAGGCTGAAAAAATAAATCCCTGACACTGTAGCAGCTCATGAACCCACCCAACAGGAGCAAGCTGAAGTGTTGCTGCAACGGGTCCAAGAACAGGGACCCAATGGGAAGGGCCACCTAAAAGCTGGAGGAACCCCCTGCCTGGGCTCCTGCTGAAGCCGGAGGCTGCGGTTCCAGCTCAATCACAGGACTATCAATGGTCACTTTTAAGTTGGCTCTTTGGGCAGATATGCTTTTGAGATCCCGATGATTCACGCTTCTTACGTAAGGGAGGCGTGGGAGGTGGGTAGAGGTAATCCTTTTTATTAGATGAACTAACAGAACTGGAAGACGGCACCGAGGTTTGGGCCACGCAAACCTTTCCCCTTCGGGGCTGAAAGGGAAGCAGCAAACATCAGAGCTGAGAAGCAACAGCTGGGAGGCTCGTCAGGCACCTACAGCCCATCTGGGAGCAAGCACCAGGGGCAAGAGAGTAACAGCTGATTCATGGAAGAAGAAAGAAAGAATGAGAAGAAGAAAGGCTATAATTATGCCAAGAAACCAGGTTTTTGTCCAAGATTTTTTAAATCTGTACAATTATGGATTTTACTTCCCCGTAAATCATTTTACTCCCTGGTTTCAAGCTCTGTCTCCTGGTCAGAAAGACCCGTTACAGCTCCTCTTAGCTGTAGGGAAACTGGTTCAAGATGAAAAGAAGAGGGCAGAAAAACGTATGCTTATGGAAACCGTCCCAGGGCCGCAGGGAAGCAGTCAGAAAAGTTTACGTGGCTTTGGGAAACCCAGTAAGCTGGCTGCGATGCTGAATTTGGAAGGCCTTCAGTTAGCAAAACAGTGGCTGGAATAAGCCCATGAAAGGAAGCTGGATGCTCCTGGCAATGATGCAGACCTGTGATTTCGTGCCCAGCTAGGCAAGGAAATGGGCAGCGAGATCAGAGGCTATTTTGACTCGGCTCCTAGGAAATGAGCAGGTATCGCCAAGCCAAGAAATGAGGCAGCGCCACCGCACAATGGCTGGAAAGTGGAAGGGTGGACTAGATAACAGCATTCACACGGTTATTATCAAGATAGACAATTACCAGCCCTGGCTTTTCAAGGCTAAGTTGCCAGTTCAAAGGCAGGCCACCACAATGCCAAACGATTCTTGCTCTTTGCCTGCAGCCCCCCTCCTCCGGGAAGGCTCTGACCTCCCCCGCCGGCGCTGACAGCAGGAACGCAAGGGGGAGACTCAAAAGCGCCTTTACACGTGGGGCCGTGCAGCTCAGTGGCTTGATCCACAGCTGGGGCAGCAGGCAGGGTTTCACACCTCTGCTGCCTTCACCGAATCCACTCTGTAGGGGGAGGATCCGCATCTCAGCGGCGCCGCAGTAACCTCGAAGAGGAACAGGAGAGAAACAGCGGTGGACAGTAAAAAAAATTCTGTGAGGAAGTGGGGCTAACAGAAGAAAATCTCTGATATTAATTAGCTGCTGCCCAAACTTGTGCTGGCATCGTTCCTGATTTCCACCAGCATAAACAACATTGGAACAGGTTAAAATGGAAAGAGTCAAATCTATGGATCATTGTTTTTGAGACCAATTGAGAAGAAATGCGATAATAGTTCAGGAAAGGGCGGTTTTCATAAGGACAATGATGGGGAAAACCAAGGAGTCAGCACTTTGCCAAAATGTTATCCCCAGCACCAACTTTAGGAAATTGGCTCTGAGCCTAAGGAGGCCTTCCCATCACATCCCATGGCAAGCACGGCTCACATCCCTACCCCATGTTCACCAAGGGTCATGGGACAGAAGGATCTGTGCTAAAGGAGATCCTCAGGCCTTAAACCAGACCCAGACATGGAGAACTTGAGTTCAAGCGCTATCAGCTGCTCAGAATCCTCCTGTTTCCAAAAGGAGCTGCACCAAAGGACTCACCCTCCCTTCTGCTTGGCGCATGCAGCTCCTGTGGGCTAGGGGTAAATCTGGCTGTCTTCACTGCTTTGCTTTTCTGCCCATCATCCATGTCCCAAAGTCCAACCAGCCAAAGGATAACTGTAGTCAAGCATCTAAATCTAACACCAGAACTCTGGAGAAATTCCTAATTGTGTAGGATTGCTGAGCAGGCTGCACGAAACCAACTGTCTCGGCATCAGCTCAAGTGAAGTCACTGTAGAAACTAAAGTCAGTATTTTAGGACTGGCAGGCAGATGGCAGTTCTGCCAGCTTATGATCTTGTTGCATGTCGTTCTTACCTTTGAGCGATTGCTTTGCTTTCATATGGCTGTGGGTGCTGAATTACGGATTGTAAGAGAATTTCAGCATCAGCCTTATGAATTTCTTGTTTTTTTCAATTTAGAGAAAAGGTTGCATGATCAGACAGCAGGAAGAAAGCAATCCATGCCCTTGAAAAGCCTCATCAGATCAAAGTTGGTCTCTCTCTGGGGGGAAAGGAGAGAAGTAGGACTTAAATCATGACTTTTCAACCCATAGGTTTCCAACCCTGGAAACAACAAAACTTACCGTTTGCTAAAACACAGCGAGAACGCATGGTGAGAGAGCTCCTCTGGAAGGGAGGGCCTGCAGGCTGGTGGCTCCGACTGCCTCCAATGCCCAAGCACAACCAGCTCGGCTGTGGTCCCCGCCATGCCAGCTGGGTGGAGGAGGGCCTCTGTATGTCAGAAGGCGGCTGAGATTTCATTTCCTTTTTCCCCTACCAAGGTGTTACCTAAGGGGCTGCAGTAACTATGATCTCAGTCTAAATCAGGGAGATCAAATCTGATCTACAAATGGAGTGACGTGAAAACTCAGGTAGGCTGCTGGTCCTACCCTAATCTTGAGAACAGGATAGCAACAGAGAAGTTCACAGAGCTCGTAAGATAACCACAGCCCTATTAAAAAGTGTTCCAGTTGATGAAACTGAGGTTGAAACCATCACCAGGGAGTCATTAACAGCAGCAGGTTTGAGATCCTAACGTTGTTTTGCAGGAATAGCCAAAAGGTCTTTGTTACTGGATAGCTAGAAATGCAGCTGATGCAAGGAAACAACGAGGCATCGCAGCCTCTCTGCAGGGAGCAGGCAGGTGACACCTGCCTCTGCCAGGCACAGCTAACAGGAGCATCCACATTTTGCCTTAGAGGGAACAGCTGCCTCACATCGGCGGGGAGAGCAAACAGGCAGGAGAGTACTAGGAGACGAGGAGTTGGGGAGCAGGGAGGAAAAACAGCACCGAGAAGAGCTCCAGTCCCAGCTGCAGGTCAGCTCTTGCACTTTGCACAAGTGTGTTAAAGGAAAGGAGGGAACAAGGCTCTGGGGTAAGGACTGGAGGGCTCTCCTCCCAGGTCTTACCAAGTCATGCTGACTTCTTCCCCTGGCTCTGCGGCTCTGTGGCTGCTTACCACAGGCAAAGTAAACCGGTGCCACAGCAGGGCTGGAGAACACCCCTCTGCTGAGGAGGGCAGTGGCATCTGCTGAAGTTTAAAAGAAAAGTTGGAGGCAGTCCTAGCAGGAGGTGGTAAATCCCAGTTAATTCCTATTTACAGAGAAAATGCAGAAACTCCATGAGATATTATCTATGTCAAATCCAGGCACTGAGTCCCTCAAAAAAAGACTTGCACACTCCAGTCCCACGGGAGCCATGAGTGAGCTCTGGCTCCCACTAACTTGTCTTTACAACAGGCTGGGCTGAGGCAAGTTTCCATAAAGCCCAGCTGCGGGTGGCATAGCCCCTCTCCTCCCCGTTGCCTCAACCCCCGCCCCCAGGGCAGAACAAGCTCCCCTCTCCTCCCCAAACTACACAATTCCAATGTTGAACCATTACTGTAGTTGCAAAATGGTGGCTGATGGGATTCCTGGGCTTGGTAAATCTGCTGTGCATCACCCTGAGCGTAAACACAGATCTGGAGGAACACGAGAAGCAAACCAGCCAGGTCCACTGACCTACAGCCTTGCCCTCTCCTGCTTCAAGGGGACTGTCCCTGTCAAACAGACCTTTAGGCTGGGATACATGAGGGAAGGAGAAAAAAAAAAAATAAAAAAAAGGTAACTTGCAGCTGGTTGCATTTTAGGCAACACAAGTAGAAGCCTAGCAGGATTTGCTAGACTCCTCATGTCTAGTACACAGCTTTCAGCCTCTCGACACTCCCAGCAGAAGCAATTAATTTCTGGGACAAACAGAGAGCTATCCTGCTCCGCAGATGTTTCCTCTTAGTTCTACTGGACTCGAGTCAATGAAAACGTGGCAATATCTGCACAGCAACACATGGAACTTTCCACCAGCCCAGATGGGAACAGGAGCAGTCTCAGTTGAAGCCTCTATTAAAAATCTAACTGCTATTTTTGTTTGGGATGGAAGGGAGGGGTTAAAGAGAGCTAAGAAAATAGAAATGGGCAGCATAGCCCTTAGCATGCCTGAGAACCACAGTCTCAAAGACTTCTTGGCAGATGTTGTAACAACCAGAAGAGCTGTAGGCCCTTTTACCCCTGTCAGAGCTTTGTTTATCCACTTGGGATATGAATTGGTAGCAGCAAACCTCCAGGGGCAGCTGAGACCAACCAGCAGCTGTGTAATACTTTTGGCCAGGCTCATTATTTATATCTCAGGGGTAGAAGCAGCCCCTGTCTGAACTGGGGCCGCACTCCACCCCACTGCTTTTCAATGCCAACAGATGGGAGGGAGCGAGGGTGGAAGGAATAGGACCCCTTGAAGACCCCCAATTCATTCTCTGCCTGCTTAGATAGCTACAGAAGACCTGGGGGGGAGGACGTGCATGGTTAGAGGAGGCCCTGCAGAAACCTGCACCATGTTAATTTACATTTACACTCTCAGGAAGTACTTGGTACCAAGTATTTTGTGGCTGTGGTAGCCATTTTTTTTTTATACACAGTTGCTTCACAGGCTTCCCTGTGCTAGCAGCAGACACAGATGCTCAGGTAGCAAGAATTTGCTTTTTAGGTGTCTTGAGCACATAGCCTAGATCTCAGATGGGCTAAATATTTGCCATCCTTAGTAAGAAGTGGAGAGGGAATGCAAATATATTCATTCATATTAATCAATTTAAAATTAAAAGCATCTGGAGAAGGAGACAAGAAGCATCTTAAATGATGTAACTTGCAAAACGCTTGGAGATCCTTCAGCTGGAAGGCTATGTAGAAATACACTATTATTACCATGTTACAAAATTCACCCTGGAAGTAACTCTGGGCAGCCTTTTGGTAAGCAACTAGAAATCCGTAATAAAATAGGCAACAGCTATTCAGAGAATGGCCGTGGTTTAAGACTTGCAATCCTCATTTAGGTTAACCATTTTCTGAAACATTAAACAATACATGACCAAACAAAAACTGCCTGTGGTAAGCCTGAGGTACTGTAAATGGTTTTTATCCCTTCAGTTTTCGTTCTTTCTACATTGTTACAAGCAGCTTTGCGTGGCAAGGAATGGATCACAGCTACTGTAAAGCTGATGTCGGGTTAGTCTTTGCTTCACATAGAATAACCCTACTGGAGTGATTGAAGATGATATATGTAATCGTCAATTCTTGCCTGTATTACTACATAGCACTATCATAACATACCTAACTCATTACTCAAGGTACTGGAAAAAAACTCACCTCTTCAAAATAGACATCTTGGGCAAATTTTGTGGGACAATTTTTTTTTTTTTTTTAACCTGCCTGCTTGTTATAGTAGTGGCAACACATATCTGAAATACACAGTAGTGTTGCAGTCACCTTGAATAATTACGCGAGTGAGCTCTAGGAAAAGGGCTGAAGAAATTTGGGGACCTTAAGTACACCATATATTTCAATTTGATCATGATAAACCTTCCCCTTCTCCCCATCAAACACATTCCAGACAAGAGAATGTTCTTAATCTGGAAATTCAGAAAACGCTGCTTGAGTAAGAGCTAAATGTTTCCTGGATTATTGTAGTAGCTTTTGCCACAAGGTTTGTTCAAAACGATCCATCTAACACTTGCAGCTGAAATATTAACTTCTTGAAAATCAACTTTTTCCTTCGACTTCTTCCATCTGTTGTCTCTTCCTATCCTGCCAAATAAACAGATCTTACTCTTTGCTGGGCCAGCCAATTGATGTAGGGAGGGAATCCACTGCTTTGAAGACCTGGTGATACAACCTGATTGCATACCTTCATCTGCCATCTTCTGTCTTTCCCCGTAAAGGATCATTACTGACAGCCACTATGCTTTTCCAGCTGAATTATCAAACTCCTAAAAAATTAACTTCTTTTCCCCTCTACCTTAGCCATGCCCCTTCTCCTTAGCCACCATGAGAGATTTTGGCTAGGTTACTATTGTACCTGTTGGCAAAAGGGATAGGCAGAGCTCTAGTAAGCAAAGAAATCTTGGTTTAAAATATGAATTAGAAACTTCGGACCATGTTGTATTTATAGTAAAATCTAACCACATTTTATTCAAAGAAAAGTAAGATAATTTAAAGGAAGACTTCCACAAAGTGTTGTTCTCATCTGGCTGGGGAATAAAAAAAAAAAATTCAAGAGGCCCAAAACCTGGCTTGTGCTGTACCAAGGACACCCTCATATACATTCTAGAACACAGCAGCTGGTCTGCAGAAGTGGAACAGGCAGACAGAATTAAGTGGAATATACACCAGTCACTCTCGAAAACAGACTCAAGCACTTCCCAGGGAATTGCATCAATCGCTGCTGGTGCACTTCCTAGGTGGGGACAGTTACCCATATGGAAAGCATCTCAAATTTGCTCATTCGCATTTAACTGTAGCTAGCTTTATGCTTAGTAACATTTTAAAAGCCTCTTAGCCAGAAGGATAAAGGTACTGGAGAAAAAACATCCTTTTTCTATATACAAACTGACAAGCTTGCACAATCAATTAAAAACAGTTTTGAACATTTAATAAAAACTCATCCTAGAAATCCAACTTTCTGCCGTGAGGTCCCCAAACTCTCTTCTTCATCCAAAATCTTCTGAAGGGCTACGTGCAATGACTTGCCTACTCTTTTTCCCGTCTGCAATGCAAAGAAAGCAAAACAAATCTGAGACATATGCTTATTAACAGGAAGACAACCCTCATGGAACACTTCCTTTTGACAAATATATTCCCTTTAATGATTAATATACACCAGCTGGTATAATAAAAACATGCTTTTAATTCAGAAAAATAACGGTGGTGGAAGTTTCATTTTAATTTAAGTTTTGGAAAAATGTACACATAAAGGCAGTGCTCTCATTCATCAGAGAAACATTCCATGATCATTAACACCACATCTGTGCACTGCTGGATCACCCAGGAATACCAATTAAACTCACATCAGGCACAAGCACACATTCAAAAATTAGCCAGCACATGCAATATGAAGCAATATGCTAGCTGCCAGAAGACAAGAGATACCTGACCAGCAAAGCAGCCTGCTAATACAAAGTTCAGTAACCTCTTCTGAATGTGCTCAGAATCAGCAGACTGAATTTAGACCAGCTCAACACTCTGTCATGTGGCCAGAGAAGCCCAAAATGCACACTGGGTGCATCACCAAAACAGTCTGTGGGCAGATCCTTCATTATGATGTGCAATTCTTTACTGTCCAAGGACCTTAAAGGAGTTAACAGATGGTTTTCTATAGAGAAATTAACTCCAACAGTGGAAAACCACCAGGATTAGCTCTGATACCAGCCTCTACTCTTCCGACATGTACAATTGTACTGTGGAAGCTGCAGGACAGGGAAACATTGGGCAATGCTGAAATAAAGATCTTAAGGCAGTGGTGCCTGTTAGAGCTATCCCAGGGTTTCTCTAAATGACCTGAAATACTGACTCCATACAGAAATGAAAAGAGCCCACCTGTCCCTAAAGAGCCAAAGACAGATTATATTAAACTGAGTTCATTAGCTCCTGATCTATGCAACGAAGCCTATGCCTGCCATACAGCTGACCGCAAAGCTCTCTTTCACCTGTTGATGACAATTGCTGACACCGTGGGCGCACAAACCTTAAAATAAGTTTTTTTCTATTTTTTTTCTAATTTCTAATCGAAGAACCAGGTGACAGAATATGGCCCATAGTACCAAAGGAAATTTGGAAGGAGCTTTGATGCAGCAGGGTAGCTGTCAATCCTAGACGCTATAAGTCATGCTAAATAAAGGTGGGCACACACAAGAATTGTTACAGCTCTGCACTGAGAGAAAGATCACAGCAGCAGCCTGGAGTCCTGAGGGGCGATATACTTTGTGCAGTCTTCTCCTCAAACGTAGGACAACATCACTCACACCAGGTCAAAGTGAATGGGAACTGTGCAGAGCTTTGGTATCGACGCAACACACAACGCTGTTGCCATCTTACTCCTCCTTGCCTGTCTTACAGATCGGATCATAAACTCAGTTAAAAAAGCCTAATGCTGGCAGCTTCCCAAAACTTTCCCATGAAGCTGCCTTCCTAAGAGATATATCCTAGGAACATCTGTTCTCTACCAGGCAGGGAAAGCTGAACACTCTCTGACGTGCAGCCAAATCATTAGGGAATGCAGGTGTCAAGCAAGGGTTATGCAGCTCCTCCACTGGACATTCCCAGGCCTTTTTATTTTTCTTGGTATCCTAATCAGGCTGCTGAGTTTGAGGCAGGGCCAAACAGATAATCTCTGACCTCCCAGAAAACATCTTCATTTCTTCTCATCAGCTTTATCTCTCACTTCTTCAAACTGCTCACCACCCAGGAGGGAAGACTTCTTCCAAAACAAGTGAGACAGCACAACTCACTGGGGGATCAGCTTAAGCTTTTAACTCCTTGCACCAAGAGGCAGAGACAAGTTCACTAAAGCTCTTAAGCAGATAGGACGGTTTGAAGATTTCCCATGGTTACCCTCCATATGCATCTCTGATTAGCGTGTAGATGAGCATTGTATAATCCCAAGCACAGCCTTCGGGAGTAGGTTATACAATGGAAGTGCAGAAGTTAATTTCCTATTTAGGGCTCAGTGTAGAGCAAAATCTGTCATCAAAATAGAGGCTCCAATCAAAGCTTTCTGCAGATAATTTGCAGCTTCTACCACGAACCTGTATCTAACTTAAGCACCCATCTCTCTGTAGCAGCCCTAGACCCAAAATCTCAAGTCTTCTATGACATTTAGTTAGAATTGGACTCAAAAGCCATCAAGGAAGACACATCGGATGTCCATAGGAAGTTTGGTTTCTTTAGGATGCCAAGTTAAGAGATATGCACATCTATGCAGATGATAAGGGGGAAAAGTGACCTCTCTGGATGCAAATAAAAAGCCACCAGTACCACCAAGATTAGCACTCTGGATTGACATCATGAAACAGTGAAGTGCCATATGTACTCAGCATGTAATTTCCACTTGAGACCAACTGTTTTCCAACTTGGCTCCAAGTTCTGCATTCCTCACTACGGCCATGCTGAAATTAGTTCTGGATCTCTAGGAAACCGAGCCAGTCTGAAGCATTTAATTTTCATTCTGACTCCAAAACCCAGTTCTGTCTCATGCTCAAGGCCAAACCCAGGCATGAGAATTTATACTGGAAGACAGTTTTAAGAAGAGCCTGATAGAAGGTTTAAAATGGAATTCTTAGTGGATGTGAACAACATTCAGATACTAGTATTTTCATGGAGTAGGGGTAGATCAGAAACCCAATAAAGGAGGAAAGAAAAACAACAGTAAAATGAGAACAGTAAGCTTATCACAAAACAAATGAGTTGGGCTAGAAGAGAACACCATGCGCTAGCAATTCTAAGTACCATCTCTACTTCTATAGGGACTTTACCATGTTAGAAGTTTTGTTCTTCAGTCTTTAAGGGAAAAAATGAGAGAGGGAACATGTTCTCTAAAAATGCTCTCAAAGTTTATCAACTTAAGCTTTGCAGTCTTACAGCTGTGAGGTACTTGACTGAAACAACTGTGAGCACCATACATTTCAGGCATCTAAAAGTTTTAGATAACTTCCATTCATATTAGATTCTGTTTCAAAGGAGCTATCTGTGACCTTCAGCAAGTCCCTTGTGCACCTAATAAAAGCACCAGGATCTCTGCTCTTAAAGTCTTTACTGCAGCTTTTCCTGTGCTTAAGTTCCAGTTCATCCAGTATCATTCAGTATCATCAGTAACTGCTCAAAACTCCTTACCTCCATCATTTCAAAAATACTCTCAGGATCAAGGCTACCTTTCCCCACTTTCTTCATAGAAGTGAGGGCGCCTTTACTGGTCACAGAAATAAGCAGGCTGGCCAAAGAACAGGCTTCTTCCTGAAGGGTAGCATCCACCACATGCCTATATCCAATCTGTAAGTTAGTGACAAAACAACGTATTACTTTGCAGTTGTCTAAGCTCTTTGTTAAGAAGTTAAACTGTGTGTAGTAGCTCTGTTGGCTATCTACAGCCTCCCATCGTAATATCATGTGACTGACTTGACAGCACAGTACTTAAACAGCCTCTGACCCCAAATGATGTGTACATATATAACAGAGGTGAGAAAAGCATGTCACTATTTCATGCTGTTTTCCTCTCTGACTATCCTTTCATCTATATGAAACTCCAGATTCCCCTTTCCCCTCAACTCCAAGCATGGACTTTGCTCCCTGCTAGGTGAAAATTACACATCCTGAGACTCAAGTGAGCCCTCACTTCAGTGCTGACCTTTCTGCTATTTAGGAAACTTGCTCAAAAGATATGTCAGACAAACTTCCAGGTAACTAAGCAAATCACTAACTCTTGCATTGGAAAATGTGGCATCCAGCAAATCAACTGTGTTAGTTGTGGGCTATATATGGAAAAGGAAAACAAAAACCTGTTTGAAAGGAAAGGACAGTATCGCACCCATGAAAACAGAGTTCTGTCCCCAGCAACAAATACTCATTGTGTAACTCCAGGCAGATCACACGGCCTCTGTGCCTCACAACAATACCTATTTGTTTTAACATACTGAAGTATCTGCTGGTCTGGCTGTTGAGCAAGGAGTAGATGAAAAATAATAAACAAATCTTCTGCATGCAAGAAGATGCATTTTTAAGAATGCATCACGTGGAAATCTGAAAGTCAGAGGTGAAAAAAAAACCTTATTCAGTAAAAGTTCTTCTTAATTAGGAGGCCAGGGATGAACAAATATATACATAGTGGACACTGACTATTTCTATAACACAAGTTTTATTTCTAGGGAAAAAATAAATGGCAGATTAAGTTAATCAAAACTGAAGTCTCTAGGGTAGAAGGTCAGAAGTTTGTCAGGCTTACTTTGCTTAGTGTGACAATGCAGGGCACATCATCCACGTTAAGTCGAATACAATCATAAGGGTCATCAGACAGCTCAATCTCTTTAGAGCCTTCTTCATCCTCCAGAACACGCACTTTGGGTATTCTGTGGAAACACAATGTGCAAAATCATTGCCAGAACAGATAACGAATACAGGTGTCATACAGTCTCAACTTCAAGAAGTGCCCTTTCCTCTAAATGAGGCTAAATGTTTAGAAAAAAATCCAGAAAGTTATCAAAGTATTAACAACTCACTCACTGAGACTAGGAAGACAACATTGTAAGCAGGAAGATATTTAGGATAAGAGCATCATATCTACATCATTCAAACCGTTAGAATCTGAACTGGTTTTTACACTAATATATGGGGAGAGATTCTTTTGGAACTTGCACAAATGCAGTTCTGGACAATTCTTTGTACATCTGTCTGGACATACAGGAGAGAAATTACCAAGACTGAATCTTTTTGTACTGTGGTTCCCAACCTTGCAGACAAAAGTAAAGTTGTCAGAATTACAGCAACTGCATTGCCTGGCAAAGCCGTGACATCAGTAGCAAATACAAGTTGTAAAGCTGTTCAGGAAAGAATGACGCTAAGGAGACTTGGGGTAAAGGAAAAAGATTACATTGGGAAAATCCTTTCTCTTTAAAAAGATGGGAAGATTGGCAAGATATTCTCATTCTTTAAGAAGCCAGAAGACTCTACTGTTGTAAGGACAGATACACAAAAGCAACCACCAGGGATAAAAACCCAGGCACAAATCCAAGAAATGCTTTCTTCTCAATTGTGAGTGACAAGCTCTCTCACAAATGAGCTAGACAGGCTCCTTATCAGTGATGTGTATATTGTATTTGTTATAGCCATTTAATGGGAGTTTTACAGGATGATTTAAGGCAGCTTTCTTAGCACAATTAATAAAGTCATTTAAAACAATTTAGCAGAAGATGGTATCTCAAGAAGCCAAGAACCTCAGTGTCTTATATACCCTCATTCATCCAGGTGCCCACTGGGATGGAGTACTGACTGAGAGACTTTGCTTTACTGGCCAGTAAAACCCCCACACAGCTCGACCATACTGCTCTCACTTTTACACATTTGCACTTGAAACATGAAATATTTCAAGACATCCCTAGAAAGCTAACTTCAGTAACCATGTGGAATGTAACCACAATCTGGTTTTTTATTAGTACTTTTACAGTCATGTTGTGTTTACAACTAGACTCTGGAGGTTACATTCTTTTACGCGTTCTGTACCAAATCTCTTTTAAAAGAAGAGGAGATAGGGACTGATTTAGTGAACTTTTCTCCCACCAACGCAAAGTGATTTTTGTTGTTCCCTGGAAAAGTATTTTAGTTATTTGTGACTAAGAGTCCTAAGGGTGAGTACTTCGTAACAGCTAACCCTGCTTCAGTGAGAATAAATTACCTACAAGAACATTGGCCTGAGCCAAGCTATAACTAAAACTTTCAGTAAGCAGAACAACTACGATGTGTACTTTTCCCTGAAATGAAACTCAAAATGCTTTGCAGAGTTACATAACAACGCATTGGAAATGCATCAAAGCCTGTTTTCAAGTTAAAAATACTCCATTAAAAAGTGATGGAATAAAGTCACACGGTGACCAACCCTCTAGCTACACAGGACAATGGCGAACATTGGACAACAGCCTAGACAAGAAGTGCATGTGCCAGAGCAGCGCTTAAAAAAGAATGAAGATTTCAAGAAAATCTGTGAGATGAAGCAATTTTTAACTCCATCCTAAAATAGCTATGAAACCAGAGCAATGTTTGGTCTGCAAGAAAAAGTTGCCAGAATGAGTACCTGAAAAATCCCTGCAAAGATCTGTTTTGGCCAAGAACAGATGAGAGAGGAATAAATGAACTATTGCAGAGGCAAAAAGATAGTTGATCAGACACAAGCATCATAGTTGCATAAAAAGGGAAAAAATAGAAAAAACAGGCAAAGAGAAAAAATAGAAAAAATAGGCAAAGAGAGTGTAGCACAAAGAGTATTTCCAGAAAACTTGAGATTTCCTCTCCCAGCTTATGAAAATTTATCTTAAGAACTAGCTATACATGTTTACTTTGCAACTTTTATTTTTCTGTTTTGATTCCTGCAACTAATCAGGGCAGAAATCTGTACAGCAGGACTTAAGTCACATAACGAACAATACTTTTTTCTGTGTGCTGCAGACCCAGATTTCACAACTACAAAACCAGTTCTACCCTTGCAAGCAGGCATCAGTTCTGCCTCTACCATGCTGCCCAGCAAAAAACCACGACATCTGCAAGGCTACTGCGTTATAAACTCTGTAGCTTTTGTAACTTGCCTAGTTTCTGTTGCCTCGGTCGCAAGTACGCACATTCCACAGGATGAAGATTAATGCTAAGTCCTGATACAGTAGCTACTTGCACATTTTGCAATATCTACTTCGATCATGGATAAACCCAGCCTTAAGCCCTGTGGAGACAGTTAAGAAGAAAATTTGATATCTGGTATCTTTTGCACATGATCTTGATATAGTTTTTTGAACATAATGAACTATACAAAACTCCAAGGAGTAAACGTTCCCCCTAAACCAGTCATATTGTCATTGTTCCATGCCTGAAGGGGATACGATGACTCAGGTCAGACATACAAAGGATTTAAATCCCATAATTATTGCGCAAAATTCCTTAAGTTACGATTTTGCATTTACTTAGTCCTAAAGTCCTAAATAGTTATGTGTCCATAGCTATTGCAAAAATGGTTAGAGCAAGATTTTAAGGATGAAGCTGAGGTTGTCAAATGCCTGTCTGAACATCTAAAAATTTGTAGCTTCAAAAAAAACCCAGCAGCTTGAGCTCCCTGCTCTTGGTTCCAAGGCTGCAGTCAAGGCTGACAAAGATCTGAAAACACTTATAACAAAAACCTGTTTGTAAACAGATTATGAAAGGCAGTAAGACTCAAAGAGGGACACACATGTCAAGCGAAGTTCAGAACACTTAATCTGAAGTGATCTTCAAACTGACATCTTGTCTTGCTGGGACAATATTTTATGGAGAGAGGGCAGCTATTCTAAACAACCTTGTGTCAATCCAAAGAAAACTTATTAGGTACCAAAGGAAAGGGAGAGGAATAGTGAATGAGGACAATAGGTTTTCACTTCAAATTTCACCTCTTGACTTTCTGAGCTTGTATGAGACAGATGTACTAGCATTCCCTCCTCAAATCAATAGGCAGGGTTTTCACAGGTCAAAAATCAACAGGCTCTGTATTATGTCATACTGTACCACATGTTGATTTGATAGCTGACTTCCACAAAACTGTGGATGCTTGCCCACAGATTAAAGATTATACGAAAGAGGCAGTTTTCCAAAGAAGAATAAAGCAGAATCATTAAAATGATTACACTCATGTTGCCCATATTCCCAAAGCAACAGATTTTCTTTTATTTATTTTTTTATTTTAATTACTTTTTATATGATCTTCTCTCTTTATTCAGAACTAGGATTCTGGATGAAATAAGAAAAAAAGACCTAGTTATCTTGCAAATAAAGTACGTGCCTTGGATCTGCAAAACAACTCACACGGGAGCAACTGTTTTAACTATACAACTTTTGCATCCTGGCAGCTCACACACAGAGACATAGGCATTTCTTCCCTTTAGTGTACTGTCAACTCTTGTGAGCCACTACATTTGTGACAGTATTTCTTAACGCCACGAAAACAATCTACTGTTAAAAGTTACTGCTGAGAACTTGATTAACATGGGAAATTTCTCAGCAATATATAGAAGTTGTAGTCTTAGATGGATTCTCCCCTTATCCCCTTTTAAAGTGTTTATATCCTGCTATACCGCCTGTCTTCAAAAGCATATTTTCCTTCTTCCTGCATGTCCTTTTCCAGCTTTAGTGCTGTGTGCTAATTCCCTGATCAATAAGCCAGCACTATGCAAGTGACTTTAGCAGATCTCTAATTTACAGCTGAAGAACAATCTGAGATCCACTTTCAAAACATTTATGCCTGTAAGAGTCTAACTTTTGCACCTCTTCCAGCTACTTTTGCTACTTAAGTTTTTTAGCAAAGCCATTCACTAGTTTCTTTCTCAAGGGTGCTACAAAACTTTGTATTCCCTTTCATCTATAGATCAAGAAGATAAAAACATTAGAAAAAATATTCTTGAATGTTATCATTAAAACACACACAGAGCACTTGCATCAATCATTCTACTAGATTTTGTTCTTCCACTCTTTGAATTAAAATGCATGGGGCAAAGTTCTTTTAAAGACACGTCATTTCCCCCTCCCCACAATCTCTCACCACCATTTTTTCCTCTTAGTTTTAAAAAGAGCTTTAGACTAACAGTTAATGAGAAAGAACATCAGAAGTGGGAAAACAGGGCTAGTTACAAATCAGTAGTCACATTGACAGAGGGCTTCTTATTCAGGAGCATCACATACCAGTAAATACTTCTTATTTTAAACCCACAAGGCATCAAGACAAAGGCCTCCAACTACTTGCAACAAAACCATACGGTCAAGACAATTTTTTCTGGATCTGGCTACAGAACAAAAGTTATATTGTGAGCCTGACTGTGCATATAATGCACTATGACACTTGATTATTAGAAACTGAATTAAAGTCATTAGTTCATGTTACTTGCATGCAAATGGACTGCCTTGAATCTGAATGCAAGTTGCCTTGGGTATTTCTTATTTAAATAATTAAGCATTAAAAATGCTTAGCTCACAGAGAGTACTTCTCTTTCACTTCCCATGCCACTTCCACTCACATGAAATGAGATTTGTACTCTACCTTGTGTTAAAGAGAGCTGCCTTCACTGCTATCGAGATGGCATCAAAGAGGTTCCCACCACATTCCAATAGCTGGGGAGGAAAAAAAGAAATTTTTTAAAAGAAAATCAGGCTAGTGCCTTTAAACCAAGTCTTTATTTTACTTAAACCTACTTGAAACAGCACAAAATGAAGAACCAGAACAGGTTTTTAAAAAACAAAGTTGTCTTTAAAGCCTATCTACAAAAATAAACAACAGATAGGAAATTAAGATTTCAGCTAACTGCATTATACATGCAAAATAGAAGAGTTAATGCACTTCATAATAAAATTAATTATAAAATTTAATAATAGCAGCTGAAATGAAGCCACCACTGTTCTTACTCTTCTTGTGCTAAGGCTCTGAACTAGACTATGACCAGAATACTTTTTATAAACTCACTACATTCATTCTTTAATGTTAAATCAAGCCAATCCATTTTCTATACTTTATTTCAAAGAGGAGTCTTTTTTAAATATCAGCTGGACAAACCCAATTGGTAGAATTGTTTTCAAAGAAGCAATGCAAATTGTCACCCAGAACATGGTACAAAAAGCTAGTTATACAAGGTATAGTTATGAAGGCACGTCATGATTTGTTCTCTATTCTTTATGGAAAAGGAGTCACCAGCAGGTTTGTCTTGTAGCTGAGAAGGAGCTAAGAAAATCCTGATGTCAAAGTCTACTTGTTGATAACACTATCATTTGAATTAAAGTGTGTGGAGGGAGTCTAGCTCAGTTTCTTCCCATGAAGATCAGAAGAACAGCACTGCATACTATATAAAAAGGCAGGGCTCCCACAACCACTAATACCTTCTATAGGCTGACAGACAACTCAAAGATGTATTTGGCCATAGTCTAGTGTTAGTTCTCTGACAAGCTCCACTCTGAGCCGCCAGTACTATTCTATGAACACACACATCCCCAGCAAGCATTTGGAACTACTTCAGCGAGACCATACAGATGCTTCTCCGTTACATCAATCCATGCTGTATGATGAGAGCAAAACAAGTTTTCCAACACTGATTGCATTGCTTGTTCTTCAAAATCTATTCAAGAATGAGATAAACTCCCACACTGGGAGCAAATCATAAATCAGATATTCTGGAAAGACAGTTTATTTTTATGAAGACAGACTGAATTGTGTAAAAAGAATGACAAGAAGTTGGGATAGAAAGCTAAATACAAAGGTGATCAAATTATTTCTTTGCAAACAGCTGCTGGATACAGAGAGGTTAACTTGCCACTTTCAGTCATTATTGGATTTTACTGGATAACACAATAAGCCCCACAATATCTTTGGTATTAAAACACAATAATGGGATGTGCCTGTACTGTTGCTAGGCTTACGTTCAGGCTGTTGTTCTAAAGCCTTATCTGTATTACAGTGGCACCTATAGGCTAGGAACACAGCCTGTATCAAGCATGGTACAACAATTCCTCCAAAAAGAACTAAACACTCTCTTCTCAGCTGAAGCACCTTGTACTGAGATCCCCTCCCATTATTTTTTTCTGTTTTTGGTTTGTTTTTTTGGTTGTTTTTTTTTTTTAAGAAAGTCTGCACAACTGAGAGTTGTGGGAAACAAAGGAGTCTTTAGAAAGGACTGCTTTTAATTTACTGACATACAAATGAAAAAGTTATTGGGGGTGGAAAAAAAGAGAAAACATTGTAGACCTTGCTTTATTCAAAGAAGTTTTTCCTCCAAAAGGACAGATTTCTAAGGTTTTTTTTTTTCCAAACTGGGGTGCAATAGAAAGATGAGGAAATCCTCTGAGGGATGTTCAGTAGTAAATTGCTAAAGTTTCAACAGAATCTCATGCACCCCCCCAACACACAATGTACTGTGATTGGGTAGGGAATGAAAAGAAATTGCACACTTTGATTCTCCATGCTCAGCACTGCAGGCTGCTGGGGCAAATTTTGTGGAAAAGGCTATACATGTATCAAAAACACCCTCAAAAATGCCTAAAAGCTTATTTCTGACATCAATGACTTAGAAGGGGAAAGAAATTGAGGGAAAGACAGAACAGGTGAGAACAGGCTTATAGTTTTGCAGTACCGTGTATCTCCACATTCATGAGCTACTCTTTGGAAGTGGAACACCTTCTATTATAAGAAAGAATGCATGTACTTTGAAAGATCAAGGTATATATTCTTGACCTTTGAAACATACCTATAAGTGGCCATATGTCCGCATCTTTGTAGTGTGTATAGTTGAAGTTATTTTCCTTCCAGTCTGACTGTACACAATTATAACACCTCCCAAGTATACTGGCCACTAGAGAATACTTGAGAGACATTTTTAATCAATAAGCTGCATGACTATGCAAAACATACTAATTTCTCTCTTGAGGTTGCGTATCTCAAGTTTTGTTTACACATAGGAGCTGAACATAGATGCTTCGATCAAAGTGTGCATGGCTAAATTACACAGCAATGGAGTATCTCCAGGTTCATAACATTCTTTCTGGGTTTTTGTCTTTTGGAATGAGAGACTTGAAACACGTACCTTCCCACCTGACCGCAAGGTACCAGTAGTTTCAGGCTTATGACAGATTTAAGGCTTATTTTCCCTCCAATTTAACTATGAACACAAAACAACAATGTGAATAATTTCCAGGAATTCTGAAGGAAAACATCATCCAAAGGACTCTCAAGAAGCATTGTTATTATATTTAGAATCTGGCTGCCTCAAATGATGAATAATATGACTTGTAGTACCTTATATTAGCACAAGTGTCATACTTCCACCATGTACTATTAAAATAGAATTCTATAGGAATGATTCAGCAAGAGCAGCTTCAGGAAAATCTGTAGGTTTCAAGCACCTACATCAAGTATATCACATGTGATATACATGCCTTCTATTTAGAAAAGGAAATAGTACAAATACCTCAAAAATGTGAAAATACAGAGGCCTGGGGTGGAAAAAAGAGAGATGGGGGAACAGAATAAGAAACAAACATTAAGAGTATCTTGTTCTAACTATACCAGCAGCTCTTCAATGGCTCACACACAAAATCCCTGCAGAATATGACATTAAAAAGACACATCAAGTTTAGAGTCCTAATTATGAACCTACAACAGATTCTTTATTGGCACTGTAAACAAAGCTAAATGTAAAATTCATCACATAACATAGGTCTTGACGTTCATAATCCTGATACAACTAGTAGCATAAAAATATTAAGGCTGTTTTTCTCTGTAGCTGTGGACAATCAACAAATTTGTCCAGGATGAATCAAATAATGACCTCATATATATATATAATCAAATATACCTCATACAAAAGCTATACAGAACTACTTCTGCAGCAGTCAGCTTTATGAAAGTCTTTGTTTATGCAGTGTTCATACAACGTTAAGCAGTACGTTGCTTAAATAAGCACAACATTTAATATTCTGTACCTCTGCTTGTAATTACCTAGTAACTAAAGGCCCCAGTGTGATTTCTCAGAACTAACACTTAATTCTCTATTAAACTATGCCAAGCTCCAATAAGCTGGTGACTAGGACTGTTAAAGCACTCAGCAGCAGTACATACTTGATCATTCTGCATGCAGACTAAGTCACGGTATGTACCATATCTACTATAATTAGGCTAATGCCAATGCTTTTGAAACACCTAATGGACTAATTTTCACATTTATTTACGTCTTAGTCTGAATGTTCCTGTTTTAACAAAACCCTGTATTTGGGGGTTTTTTTTGCAATACAGCTTAAAATTTTGTAAATCATTTCATAGGCATTAATGGATTCCTGTGAGTAAGATCCCTCAACATATTTTCAGTTACAAATTTGAGAAACAGAAACTCAACTTTGGACCAATAAGAACTGGAAATAATGCTCAGAAGAGTCTGACTTGCAGACTTTATTAAATTCCCATGACAGCATGCTTTAAATACAGTATAGTTTGGAAACTGAGCTGCTGCATGCACAAGATTTATATACATAAAATTCAGCTTCCATTTTTTAATGGGAACAAATACTCAGTTTCTCTTCTACCTTCAATACATGTATACAACTTTCATCAAAAAGTGCCTAGGCCAAACGTAACTTTTGCCAGAAAAGTTTCTATTTTACTTTACTGAATTAGTACTGACAATAGTGCAAAGAGGTAGACAGGATGGACAGTCATGTTAGGGCTAACATACACCCATGCTAACTTACATTCATTAGAATTATACGTTTGTTGTTGTATCTAGCTTGGAAAAAAGTTTAGCGTTCTTTAGTGGCAATTTCCTTGTCAGTATAAGGTCACTGATCTTTATCTGAGAGAGATTTGGAGTATTCAGTGTTTTATTAGCTCTGCAGCAGAGCAGCATCATCAAGAAGAGTAGAAAATGAGCAACCTGGAAGTAGTGATTAACTATTATAGGTAGATTCACAAGAAAATGGCCATCCATGCTGTGAAGCATTATATCACATTATGAGAAACCTTTTTTATATGAAAATACACATGGTTATGCTAAGTCAGTCAGTGCCTTGAAAAAATTCCTTGAATCTTAGTTTTCATTTCCTTACTTACCAATACGTCAACATAGAGAACCCAGCAGTGCTCTCTGGGATTAATACAAAGCGATTTCAAGTCTACACTGTTCTCGCTGCTAAATACTCTGTAGAGTGTGTTTGCTATCTCTGTGCCAAGTTCTTCTCCTCCCCGGCCTTCAAATTCAGGAGTAGCATTTGCAGAACTAGATAAAGAAAGAAAAAATACTTTCACTTCTGAAGCAGCCAATACCCAAAGAACATTTCTTAAATATAAAGCATTAGAAATATCTAAGGATTTATTTGTACAAGAATAAGCATCCTATCTGTAAAGAAATTTTTTCCATTTTGCATAAGAAAATGTCTTGATGCAGATAATATACCTACATTTTGCTACAAACTCTGATGCTAATTAAATTCCACTACTATCTTCAGTTCCCAAGTTACAATATTAAAGTTGGTGAATTCTTTCAGGGATTATTTCTTGAGCAATCTCATCTTCTATCATTTCAACTCTTTCAAAAATAAAAAAGTGAGAGAAATCTGTATGAAGTTCAGAACAGCTAACAAGACAGCCTGTTAGAGTTGAATGTTAAATTAATAAGATAAGGGGGTGGCTAAGAAGAGAAAGATGTGACGCTATGACAAACAGAATACGGTTTTTTTTTTTTTTTTTAAAGTGACATGACTGCCTGACCTTAATTGGTAATTTCTTTACTGAGAGTACTCTCTGCTATCAAGCCATTTACAGACAGCAGCTCATTCTTTTCAGCAACTGCAGCTTATGGCGATCAGCAACTGCAGCTTGTGGCGATCAGCAACTAAAGAACATTTTTTTCCAGAAGGGATCTGACAAAAGCATGTGATCTTCACTTCCCTGATTCCAGCGTAACAAATTTTGTTTATGAGCAGTCATGCAAGTAAGTCCTTGGGTGCTGAGGCCTTGTACTCAGCTAAGAACAAAATTCTAACAATGAAAGAAAACAGGCCTACAAAAAAAAAAAAAAACAAACACCAACAACAAAACAAACAATCCCACCTCCAAGTCACAATGAAATAGAGCAGAAATGTCCAGAAATGCATATACAGCAAAATAACAAATACAGAAGAAGACAAAGTCTTGGAATATAAAACCCCAACAACTAAAGATCCACATTATCTAGGTATGACTTAAACCATCAAGTGAGCTGTATCAACAAGACTGCAGCGCCTATAAGGGAAATCCTTACCTCACAGTAATTCTTCCAACTTATTCTTTTGCAGAACTGATGAAAACTCAGAATGCCAGGAAGAGCTACTGAATTTTATAGAAGCTATTCACTGCTTCTATAACCAGACAACACTATTGATGGTTAAAAAAATAATTACTGCCAATCAAGCACTGACCTATGCTTCCAAACTACACTTGCCACATGAGTAAGTGCTGCAAGTGTGACATAATATTATTTGCAGTTGCGTTAATATTGGACAACAATTTTACTGTTGTCCAACAAGATAGGACCATATCTAAGCATAACTTAATTCTGGAAATATGCTGAGTCAGGCCTCTAGGTTGTATTAAACAGACACTCATCCATCGAAGCAGCTTTTATGCAAGTTAATGAGATCATTCTGTTTAAACCATCCTGTTTAAAGTATGGTTATGCAAGCATTATGATTCCTATGATAAGCTGAAAAGAATTATACAAACCTCTGTCTATACCTCATTATTATTTCTAAACATGAAGTTTTATCAAATGTTGTAGTTTTTAATTATAAATTGCCGCTGTCTTTGACAGCAAGTAAGAAGAACGTAGGACTCAATTAGAATATTATTGCAAGTTTCATTGCATCTTAATTCCATTATTATTTTAACACTTCAATTCCTTGCAATCAAAGTGAAATAAAAAAGTAATGTTAGCACGGTACTATTATAATAACTATATGGTAAATACTGCCACCCAATATACACAGGCTATTGCAGTAATTTACACTGGGTAAAATTCAAAAAAGTGTTGTCTAGCACACTAATAAAAGAAAATGCCAAAAAGCTTGTTTTATGGAGCACTGAAAGAACTTAGTAGTGGCCAAAAGGAGCACAGAATTTCTACTCCTGAACAGAATGTAATTATAAAGACTTTCAAAACCATTTCAGTGTCACACTGCATAACAATCAAGACTCATAAAGCACAATGAGGCTTCTACCACAGATCTCTACTTTCAAAACCCTTGCTGTTACCAGTCAAAACCTTTCTCTCACAGTACTTAAGTACTTCCCATCTGTTACTCAGGCCATTAATATACTATAATGGACAATGTAAGTAATTATAACAGAGATAAAACAGTTAATTAAACAAAAGCTTACAACTATTTTACTGGTATATAAGGGCTTCGTTACACAGAGGATATTCTTCACTTAAAGCCATATTTACTTCAAGCAACCAATACCAGATTTCTATTCTTGCACCAAAAGAAGCATACAATCATTTAAAACAAGAAGGCAGATTCACTGTTTTAGAATCAGCAGCAAGTTAACCACCTCACTAATATTCTACCTGTCCAGAAAGCAGCCAGAAGACATCATGTTTATGACACATCTGGACTGCCAAAGCAGTCCCAGAAATAGATAGACCTGAATTCAGGTCCAGATGCTGTCTGTTAATATGGTTATGATGATATTCAAGCTCATGACCCTACAAAAAATTGGGCTGACAAGGGTTTGGATTTAGTCTGGTCAAACTGCTAACTCTGCCAACATGGATTTACTGATTCAGGTCTTTGCCTGGTCAGGCACTGTCACCACACTTCCCATCCAAAAGGAACATCTGCTTATAGTTTGAAACAGCTTTTACTCAAGCATTAGACAGTGTTTCTCTCTGAAAACTGAGCGAGATCCACTACAGACCATCTTTAATGGAGGAAATATGGTAAAAAATGGTAAAGACATTTCATTCTTTCAAAACTCATTAGTTTGCCTCTTGCCTCTGCAATGAGTAGTTGCCACGATAATGGGTTTATGGTAGGGGAGAGAGGGGGAGGAAAGGTTCCTTTTCTGCAGCCACCATTCAAGTGATATCTTTAGTGACTGCACTGAAATTTGTTTTAAGTTAACATTTTCCCCCCAAAAACCAATAGAACAGTATCTGAGGATCACCTAAGAGCATGCTGATGTGGTTGTTCTGCAATACTGTCATCTCTTATGATTTTGAGAACTACTTTTCTTCTATAATATTTAAGATCGTATCTGATCCAGTCTTCCATGCAGGCACGAACGAAACAGGCCCACCCTTCCAGCTGGAAGAAAAGCATGTCTGGACTTCAAAGTGGAGGAACAGATAGCTAGACTTGGACAAATATATTCCTTGCTTCCCTAATTCCACAAACAAAATCTAATGCATTCAAGGAATTCAGATTTGTCTGCTTTTTTTTTTTCTTACACTTTGAAAATTATAAATCTTTGCTTCAGTCAAAAACCAAAACCAAAAAAACCCTAATAAGTCAGTATTAGAACAGCCCCAAAACTCAAACCTGAGAAAAGCAGACACAGCAGTCTTTCAACATCAATGACCAGGATTACTGTCTTCTCTGGTGCTGATGGGCAGTAAGGACAACACATACAACATGGACTTATTCCATGATAATTAATTTCTAATATCACAAATCAGTGCCCCAAAAATCATCTCTTCCGGAGACTAGCATTAAAGTCTGTCTCAAAATGGGACTAAATGTGCTTCTCAGATTTCGGGATAAGGACTCAGAGCAGAATGAAGAGAAATGGAGTTCTGGGGCAGAGAATTATACACATGGTCCAGCAAGTGATTATTTTCAGCAGTACAAGAAACCATGAAAGTTTTGGGAAACGAGCATTTTAAGATAGCCAACACTGCAGCCTGAGTTTTTATTACTAGTTTCAACAATATAAAAGGCAAGTAGAACATACAGAAACTCACCACGAGATGCAGTGTATCAAACTGTGCTGTTACTACCACCCAGTGGCAGCCTGGAAAAGCATCAGAGTACTGACAGCATCTCATTTCCCTTTAGAGAGAACAAGCTGCTCCCACTTCACATTTTGTCTTTTGGATCTTTCTGGAAGCTAGAGGTCACCTTTCCTTGGTGGCACAAGCATGTGAGAAGTGACTACCCTTCTCTAAAATGTACACTTTTGGTTTGTGTTGTCACAGAAAGCAAGGATTACCCATTTCTAGAACTGCCAAGATCCATCTTGCACAATATTGCTGCACACCTCCCTCCCATCTTCTTACGAAGTAGAGATCAACAGTCAGAAAATACAACCTAACATTAATCTAATGAGTTAAAGTTTTTCTAACATTTATTTACACATGAAAGAAGTGTCACAGAATTGCAATATCCCCACGGACCCCTTGTTTTAGTAAGGAAATGTCCTTGCTGTAATTGGACTTCCTTCATATAGAAACTACCAGAACAAAGTGGGTACTATTTAGGATATTTCATACATGAGTTTTATAAAGTAGTCAAGCTCAGATCCCCTCTAACAGCAGGACCACATTTGAGAAAACCATCTTCCTGCCTGATATTTTTGAACAGTAATCACAGACATATCGTTAATTCATAGGTGAGTCCTTCCCTCTACAAACTGTACGTTTCCACAGTTAACTAGTACATTGTGATGTATAGAGGCAGTCTTAGAAAAGGCTGCATAATGTGAGAGATACAAATGTTAAGGCAGATATAGCCAGTTTGGTCAGAAAGATTTTCAGATATACACTTAGTAGCTCTCATACCTTAGCTTTACTAACAGTATATTGGTTTCATGTCAGAGCAGCAACATTTTTTTGTTTTAATAAAAATAGGTCACATGCAAAACAGCTAACATGACAGTGCCAAGGCTTTTATGAGAGTTTCCCAAAGCACATTATTTCATAAAGAACAGTTTTAGGAAGTCTGCAAGATACGGATACTGTAGTTTCAGACAGCAGACAGTCTGGAATACGACTGAGATGTCACTATGCTATCTCAGAGCAACTTGAAAACAAGAGCTCTCAGTTTTCTTCTAGCTTCCTTCATAATTCAAGCACTATGAAGACTGTAAGGATAAGCAATAATCTATTAGTAGCATAAAGGCAGGAATATGATTAAAAATAAATACCATTTTAGTTAATGAAATACTGATTCACTGATAAATAGGATAACTACATTTTCTAACTTTTGCACCTGAAGTTTACAGTGAGGATTTTTTCTTTAAACAAACGGTTTTGTACAAGACACACTTCAAACTTTTTCCACTGCCTTCAAAGACATTGTAAGCAAAATTCTTTAAGTACAGTGAAAGTACAATCTGTATCAATCAATTCTCTTCTTCTGGAATACTTCATTTTCAAAAGAGATTTTTTCCATTCTATCATTGTAAAAAAGACAGTTGACATTGTAGTCGTGAAGTTGTGTTAAACACACGTACAATTGAACCATTACTCTTTTCCAGCTGCAGTGATGCTATGCAACTTGGGATTTTTTTTAACCTGATTTCATTCTTTAACTCTTATTCTTTTGCTTATTTTGAGTCTGCAGAACCAGCAGAAAGTTTCTGAACATTCACCACTATTGAAAAAGTAGAAGAACTTGTTTCTATTACTCAGACCCTTACAGGAGGTTAGTGGAATGAAGGTATAAACTTCAGAAGAATGGTAAGATCTGATTAGTCATTTATTCCAAATATTAGATCTATTTCCTTCTCTTCTAGTATACCAACCAGTCAACAAAGAATTCCAGGTAACCTTCATCTGGTTTCTCCAACTTTGGTGTCCCCATTTCAGCTTTTACACCTACCAAGATATCAGTGTGTCCCTGTTAAAACAAAAACATATCACACAACTAGAATTATATTCACAATGCTACTTGTTTAATTTAAATCTCTATGGTAAGCTGACAGTTCTACCTTTCAGTTATCTGCACCCATCGTTCTATCAGAGTGAACTTAAAATCACATTAGTTTTTTTTAAAAAAAGGAAAGGCTTTAGAAGAACAATGGTAAGCCTAAGAAGTTTCTTCAAATAATTACCATACATATTAGCTTTCTCTAGGTTAAAAAGACACTCTTCACATCCATGGCTTTTTCTATCACTTTGGTTCTGGAAACAGCTACATCTGCAGAACCTTTGTAATACTGCACAGTATATTTACCTTCTTCACAGTCAACATGTGCCAGAAGTAGTTTTGCTTCACTCTAACGGAACAGAATTATTTTTTCCAGTGATCAGGCAGAACCGCAATTTCATTTTTTCAAGATTAAATGGTAGATTACTTCAGATTGAAGGCTTTTCAGGTACTTCACAGTAAATCTAGCTCAAGTAGGTTAAGCCAGCCTGAATGAATTGTATATCCTGTCATTATTTCCTTAACCCTTAGTTTCAGGTAATGCCATATACACACACATTTTATTACACACACACAAATCCATCTCCAAATAGCCTTGGCTTATCTTAAAAGTAGTCACGTAAACCAGAAGTCTCATCAGCAAGGTATGTGACCCCTAAGAAATTTACCAACCAGCTTTACTCTTGCAGATCCACTTGTGTTTGATACAACATCTGTTTCTACTTCTGCACATCTGTAGTCTTCACAGCCACGACCATCTACACGAAGGTCCTCCTAAGGACAACAATCAATATATTGTGCTTAAGGGAATCAGTAATGAAAAGTAAAAAAAGAATCTGTGATTTTAAAGTTTCCTTTTCCTATGCCAAACACAGCAGTAAAATTAATATAAAAGCAGCAGCTCCCAGTTTCATCACTAACTTTCACATAAGAGTACAAGAGAATGAACTGTACTTTTCCATTCATCTCTCATTCATCTTGAGCTTGCAACAAGCTCTCTGCAGACAGACCTGAACTCCTGCACTACTACCATCCTGTTTCAACAGAAAGCTTCAGACTACAAAAGTGTAAAGGTCTTGACTTTAAAAGCTACTTTACCCAACACAACACAGGTCTTTCTTGGGATACTCAAGTTCTGTACTTTTATATATGTAATTAGGACTCAGCAGACAAAAATAACCCACCAGCCTTCCCGATGCTTTCATCTGTTTGTATTTCAAAAACAGATACTATGCACCCTCAGATACTATACAGTTCATTCCCATAACAGTAGTTTTCTTTGCAGTAAAATACAGTTTCTGTACTTTGCAGAAAGTACAGTCCTTTTATCTTTAGAATTTCTCCCCACATGTCCTTCACTCTTCCTCCTTGGTCCACTCACTGTTTCCTTGCAATTTCAAGGAATTCACTTAGCGACCGGCTAAAACTCTATGCTGGGGCAAAAACTTGTGAAAGAGCAAGGGAAGAGGGGGAAAGAGGAGGACAAGAAATGAAATAACAAATCCACGTCCTGTTCTCAGCCTGCTTTCTGTTCTGATGCTCTGTTCTCAGTGTGCTTGGATGATTACTACCCCGGAGATTGCCCCCCTAGGCACCAGGTAGGGGAAAGCTCCCTGACACCTCCCAAACCGACACCACAACTCGTTCCCGCCCCACATCTGCTCGCAGGGGAGCGAGCCCGGAGACGCGGGGAAGGGCCCTGCCCCACACCTCACGGGGCAACGCCACCACCGGCCACAGGCACGGCCGAGCCAGGCCGAGCTGACCCGAATGACTTCCCGCTCCCCGGGACGGAGCCTGCCGCCTCCACGCTGCCCCGGGCTAGCGGGACCTCCCGCAAAGCGCCCGCCGCCGCCGCCGCTACCTGGACGCCATGCACGATGTAGAGCTTCTCCCCCTCGCTCAGCACCACGGACGCCATGCCTGCCGCCGCCGGACGGCACCGCTCTTCCGCTTCCGGCGCCCGCGCGCCGCCGCCGCTACTGGCAACGGCCGCCGCTACCCCACGGCGGGGCGGGGCGGCGCTGCGCCTGCGCACTGCCGCGCGCCCGCGGCGGGAAAGCCGCCGAGTCGCCATAGCTGCCGTCCCGCGGGCACCTGGCGCCGGGGTCTTCCCCCTTCCCACAGGCAAAGCGGGGCGTGCAGCTGTTAAACCCCTCCACCGGTGGCCTTCACAGGGGGTAGGCGCAGCGCTCTGGAGCTGGTGCCCACCGAGCACCCCGCCTCCCGAAAAACGCACCCGCCAAGGAGCTGACACTCGCGGTAAACCGAAGGGGCAGCGCCCGCCCTGCCCCCGCCCTGTGCCCAGGTAAAAGCTCCTGAAGGAGGCTGGGAAAATACCCCGGTGCTCGCGTAGCGATGAACCCGGCAAGGAAAATGAGGGAACGCGGAGGTTTTTACCTCAGCGAAAGGTCTGAGCGGGGCGCAGCGTATCGGGCAGGCTGGTGCAGGGGCAGGGAAGAAACCAAATGCTCTCATTAGGAGAGTGCCGTTGGTCCTGTGCCAGACATCCCTGGGAAAGCAGCATGGGAAATGTAATTAAAAACTCATACTATACATTAAAACAATAATTAAGGGTTGGTTGTTTTTTTTTTTGACAGCCTTAATGGAAAGTTTCGTAACAATGAGCGGTTAATGTTGTAAGTTTCACGCTTTTTTTGCACAGCTCTTGCGTGTGATTTTTCAAATTATTTTAACAGTTGCTATCTGACTTCACGCTGATGCTGGCTTGGGTGAGCATGACCCATGGCTTACCAGGATTACACAGCACGCTGCCAGAGTTTATCCAGGCACTTCTAGCTCTCCTCTCGAAGATGCCTCGCTCGATCAAAGGTACAGAGCATTTCTGGCTGTGCCTGCTTGATCAGGCAGCGCGATGTGACCGGAGCAAACCTGAAGAGTAGAGACATTTTGGAGGTTTTACTTTGGACTAGCGCTGGTCCAGTCCTGTGGGTGGGCTGCACATCTGTTAGCAGTCAGAGCAGAGCGGGCGCGCTTCTGGGATGCATCCCACAGCTTACCTGCATCCAAAAGGAGCCAAGTTTCTGCACACCAGGATTGTTGCGTGGGGATGGCTTACTGCTTCTTAGCGGGGAGAACCAGCAGCGGAGCCTGACCGAGCTGGGAGCTGAGGCTTGGGTATCTCGCCGTCCCCGCTGACCCTGAGGAGGCGAGCAGGGCCAGGCCTCCTTCCTGGGCCAGGGGAGCGCCCGGCAAAGGCAGCGCCTGTGCAGAAAAGGGGCCTGGCTCGTACGCTCTCCCTAAACGGCACCTGCCAATGCTGCCGTCCAGCCCAGACGGACCCTTCGTCCGGCCCCGCGGGGCTGTTCTTGTGTCCTCACATTCCGCAGTGTGAGCCAAACGACGGTAAGGAGAAACTAGAAACTCCCTTGTAAAAGTGAACTCCTCACTTGAAATAAAGCTTTAAGGCAGGTGCACCCTATGAGTCCCAGCGAGAGCACGGGGAGATGATATTCTGGCTCCCAGTCCTGCCTGCCTCACGGCTTAGCCCACAGCAGCTCACAGTTCCAATTGCAAGGAAAGAGTGGTTTGTTGTGGTTTTTGTTTTGGTTTTTTTTTTTTTTTTTTTTTAATCCCCTCTGCCATCCCAGCCTGGAATCTACTTAACATCAGTCAAATTCTTGCATAGTCCAGAGGCTCAGCTACCGAATCTTGTTTACATGCAAACAGCAGTTTTCCAAAGGCTGGAGAAGCCCAGGTCTGGCTTGTTTTTCCTCCGGGATGGCAGAAGGCATCCCCTTCAACTAAAGAGCACTTCCTAGTGCATTCAAATTTCCGTCTCCAATGCACGGCAACAGTGAAGGTTCTCAGGCAAAAAGAAGGCCAGTTGTGGGTTTGGGGTTTTTTTTTTTGTTTTTTTTTTGTTTTGTTTTGTTTTTTTTTTAACACGGGCAAAGCTCCACGGCCGCTCCGCCTGCCCACAAGCAGGTGCCCGGAGGCGGTCCCACCTGCAGCGCAACGCGGGGATGCCGCGGGATTTTGGATATCTGCAAACCCCTAATGCCCCAACTTCTCTGGGCCCCCACCATAAAAAAAAAGGAAACAAAAAATTTAAAAAAGGTTATTTTTCCTTCACAAAACCCCCATTTCCATACCCCCGCCCCGCACGCCCGAGACGTAAATGCGCACCAGGCACAGGCGCGCCCCGGCCGCACACGGGGCCCTGCGGCACCCCGGCGGCTGGGCCCAGCCCCGCCGGGCGCCGCGCCGGTGCCCGCCCGCGGGCCGGGGAGCCCCCCGCGGCGCGGCGGGGCGGGGAAGGGCAGGGCAGGGGTGCGCGCTGCCTCCCGCCGCCGCTCACTTCCTGGTTCCTGCCGGCGGCCGCCCCACCTCCTCGCCGAGCCAGTGTAAGGGGCGGCGGCGGGGGAGGGAGCCCGGAGCGGGGGGTGGGGGTGGCCGTGCCGCTGCCGCCCGCGGGCTCCCCGGCGCGGCGGGGCGGATGGGGCGCGGCGCTGCGCTGCGTGGGCGCTGCGTGGCCGGCGTGCGCTCGCTCGCGCGCGCGGCGTGGGGGCGGCGGGGCGGGCGCCGGACCCGCGGCGGCCTGTGGGGTAGGTGGTGCGACTGACAGCGCGGGGGGCGGGAGCGGGGCCGCCGCCGCCCGCCTGAGGGGAGCGGCGAGGCCACCCCGCCGGCGGGGCTGAGGCGGGGGCCGCGCCCGCCGCCTGCGCCGCGCCACCGACCGCCCCCTCCGGCTCCGGCCCTGCCGGTGCGCCCGGCGCCCGCTCCCCGCCCGGCCCCTTTGCGGTGCGGCCGGCTTGAGGGCCGCTCGGTGCCCCGCTCGCCTCCGCCGGCGCCCCGGGCAGGGCGGCGGGTGGCATCCCGCAGCGGCGTCTGCTGGGGCCGCTGGCGGCGGTCGGAAGGGGGAGGTGGGCTTCCGCTCACCCCTAGCCTCCCTCAGGTCCGCCGGCCTCCAGCGCCGGTCCTTACGTACCGCGAGGCGAAATACGTGAAGTAATACCGGGCTGAATACGTGATTCAGGTCTGCCCCGGGGGCCGCGCAGAGCAGCGTAACGTCCCCCCGGCAGGAAATTTTTAAAATCGGAGCCTCCAGCAGTTTCGCCGGGGGTCCGGTGAGGTGTTACCGAGTGGTGGTGATGAAACGGGGTCCCGTCACCCGGTAACGAGTTGCAGCGGGGAGGGGCGTCCGTCGGCGGGCGGCTGGGCAGCGGAGCGGCCCCCCTGGCTGCAGAGGTGGCGGCGGTCAGCCGGCGTCGGGCTGCGGCTCTCCCGCGGGACCGCAGGGCAGCGGCGACTTCGGCGTCGGGAGTGATCTGTGCCGAAGCCATGGCGCTGCGCCGCGCCGGGTTTAGGTGAAAGGGATGGCGAGTGACACGTTAGTAGAAGTAATCCGGACTGGTTTTAAGCAGCAGCCTCCAAGCATTGCTGCAGTACTTCTGAAAAGTAATTTTTAGGAAGAAGCGAGCACTCACGATGGCTCATTAGAAAATAATCTTCAACAAAATATAGGCACGGGGGAGGAGGCAGCAGTCTGGTCTCTGGTGCGCTCTCCCGCTGCCTGCATGCCCGTGAGGGGTGCCGGGTGGACACCAGAGTTCGTTTAGTTTTCTTTCCTTTCATCCTGATTCAGAAAAGATAAACTATATTTTTCAGCCTGTGAGAGAGAGATTGTGTGCCAGGCTCCCGACACGGCAAAGGGGCGTGATGTCAGATCTGTAGGAAAGGAGCCCAAATTCAGATGGTCGTTCTGATACCGCGGAATCGCAGAGAAGGGGGTGGCGGGGTGCAGTGAGTGACTGCCTCCCATGCCTGGTGGTGTAGCGAGCAAGGCTTTAGTGGGTACCATGTTTTTCTTCGTTTAGTGAAAGCAACAGCTAAGTCTTTTGTGTAGTGTTACAGGCATTTCGGTGGTAAGAGTCATTATAAGGGGAGCCACACGTTAATTCATGTGTCTTTGAAAATGCAGCCCCATGTGCAAAACAGATCTGGTCCTTCAAACACTACAACTCTGTCAGCGTAGCTCTTAGTCCTGTCTCACTGACGCAATAGCATTTGTCATACCAACGGGAGCTGCTTGTGGTAGTAAGTTGTGTTTGACTAAGTGCTCATTGAGATTTAGAAGGTGTGACCAGAAGCTCTGTGCGGTTATAGGTTAATAAAAGGGCAAATGTAAGGTCTGCCTAAAAGCTAAATTATTTGTTGCAGCATTTAACGCCTCCTGGGTATTTTTGCATATGTTTCTGCTTCCTTTTTAGTTTTAATTTTAAGTCTTGTACTTACAGACAGGGTGTGTATTTCTATTTGAAATTGCTTGTTTGGTAGTAGACAAAAATGTCAAAATGTAATTTAATGCAGATATTGGAAGCAGGTTGCAAGAAGATGAATGCTTAATTCCTCAGCAGATGCTGGTCTGCTGTGCCCAAGTACTCATGTGTCTTTTCTGGGCAATTTCTTTGTGTCAGCAAAGGGGAACAACTGATGGGTCTGACAGTATGCATGTAACCTGGGCGATGTTAGCTCAGCTTTGGGGAATCTCTTTTTCTTACCTAATATGAATTTACTTTTCTTGATGGATGAGTTGCTGTGCATCTCAAACAGAATAGGAGCTAGCAGTGTTGCTTAGTCAAGGCAGCTTAAACCCATGTATTGCGTTATTTCAGAGAAACTTGCTCATGCAGCCGTGAAGCTTGCTCGTGCAGACATTTCCCATACACCTATAATGGGATATCTCTCTTGTAGAGGAGACTACGGGGTTGGTAGTGGGCACTGGCACTGGTGTCAGTCTGAAAATGGCTTGGCTGTAGCTCAGCCAGTCTCTGCAGATGTTAATTGCCTGAGCTTATGGTTTTCTCTGGTCCTTCTGCAGTGTAGACATGACCTTTTTCTTAGGGCGATATTCTGGAATATAGTTTTTCTGCCTTCCTGAGAGAAGACAGCAGGTAATGTAAAATATGACATGATAGAAAAGCTTGTTGTCAGTTTTTATTTTCCGTCCTGTGCTTAGCTGGTTGAAGCAAACGAGATGTGAACAATGGTACCCAGAACATCGTATTTGACTTGTGCACATAACTAATCTGAAAGGTAAGGTTGTGTTAGAGAAAATGAGAAGTTAAAGCTTTCCTAATCAGAGCTGCATATTTCCTGGGTTGTGCAGGCAATAAGAAAAAAAAGATAGCCTGTAACTTGACTGGAACTGCAGTGCAGCAAGTCTGCCAGTAACACTTTACACATCGTCCTTTTGAGAGGGAGTCCAGAAGAGCGAGCCAGCTTGCCTCTGCAGGCTGTGGGTGCCAAAGGCCTCCTCATACAGCAGTAGTTCCCAGCTAGCTAGGTGCAAGGTGCAGCTAGGTACTGGCTCTTACTCCTCAGGAGCACTGGCAGGCTAACTTCTTTCACCTGCTTCTAGCTGTGCCCCCAGGGTTGGGGGTGCTTGGGAGTGCTTCTGGAGACTGGAGAGAGATTTATCTAGGTTTATAGCCCCACATCTCTTCACCCCACCAGGTTACAAGGTGACCATACAGAACTGGTGCTGTTACAGAAGGAGTAGGAGTGCAAGCGGGCGGGGGAGGCAGAGGATAGGGGTGGGAAAGTAAGGAAATAAGAAGGAAGGCTACAGCAGCAGGGTTCAGCTAGAAAAATGTTGGGAATTGCTGTTCCAGGAGCTGTAATAGCAAGTAAAACAAGGACACAGAAAACTCAGTGTTAATACCCTTGGACAAGAGAGGAATGTTGAATGGGAGGAAATGCAAGGCCCTTGTTGATGTTTTTGCTGCTAGCCTGGTGGTGGATGGCGTGTTTGTGAAGTTCAGCTGTGAGTTTTGCAATAATGCAGAACTGACAGGGGCGACCAATCTTAAACATGGTGCAGCATGCAGAAGTTAAAACAAATGGGCTCAAGTTGAAACAGTAAGAGTGAATAAAAGTAGTGTGAAGTACTATGCTATTTAAAAAAAAAAAAAAGAAACATTTCCAGTCCTAGTGGGAGGGCAGTAGTACTATACTACAGATATAGAGATCAGAGGGCTATAGCAGGTGATAAAGAGAGATAGTAATGTGATATATACATCTTTGTTCTTTGCAATGACTACTTGAATCACTGATGTCCAATATAGTGTAGAACAGATAAGCAATATACTATGTATTGCAGTTAGTCTGGTCTCCAACTCTCGCTATTTCGAAGGATAACAGAATTAATGCTTACACACAGAAATTGTATTTTTGATGGAGGCAGGGATCACTTGTGCTTGCTAATGCAACAGTGAGCAAAACAGGAAATACTTAGTTTGCCAGCTCAGAAGTTCTTTACTACGTTTCAAAAGCTTTAACACACAGCAACTTTGAACCTGCAGGTTTTTCCAGTTCTCTGAAGTAGCAGCATAAATTTCTTCCAGGCTAGCTCTTAGCATCGCAGAGGTGGATCGTGACAATCATCGTTTTCACTTCAGGCCTTTTTGGGGTAGAGGTGATAATTTTTTTTGTTCCTGTTTTATTAATGCGCTATTTTAATTTATGCCCTGTGTCTTTCTATATTTGGTTTAGATACCTGCTTAGGTGTAGTATTTAAATTTTAAATCTAAATGCCTTACAGCCTTCATACCTGTATCTTCCCTACCCCTATATGGTAGCAAAGAAGTGTGGACTACAAGCAGGGGAATAAAATAGAGACTGAGTGACTTGTTAATGCTTGCAAAGGGAGGGCTGTAGCAGAAGCAGGTGAGAACCAAATCCTGGGTTAGACCGCCTGAGTGAAAAGGTATGTCTGATAGTTAGGGTGCTCTTTCTGCCTTGAAAGATAATATTCAGGATATTTTTTTTAGACTAGGATGGTTCTGCCAGCTTCTTATTATGATTAAAACTTTAAAGCTGCAACTCTTTTCTGCTTCTCTGGAAAATATGTCCCTTATGCCATGAAAGCAGTGTAGTTTTTAAAATAGATGCTAAAAATAATACCAGTTGTATAGACAAACCTTCCCCCTTTAATTTATGTCTTTCCCTTTTTTCTTGTTTTTTTTTTTTTCCGAAGTTGATACAGAGCAAATTGAGAATTCAAATCCCCTTAATCCAGTGGCTTGCTGTTTTAAGTCCTGAGTCAGCATCAAAATTGCAAAGCTGTCTAGAAGACCAGGACAGCTTCTCCTGTTTTGTCTCTCATAAGGCTGTCTGTTCAGGATAACTGCGATGCCATGGGAAAGCATGACACCCCCATTTGTTGTTTTCAGTTTCCCAGTGCAGTCCCTTCTGCAACGTTGCTCTTTCCTTCCGATACTTACTCCAGAGAGGTGGCAATGCCACAAAGCTGGTTTGTTTTTATATGTTCAGGATTAATATTTCTCTTTTTACATAGGTTAAGTAGCTTGTGTGTATTTAATTTAGTCTATTGGGAAACGGTAAGACCGAAGTGACAGAATTTGTCTGTTGCCCTTGCAGCTCTGATAGGTAAAAAAGTTTTCATAAGTTATTTTGTAATGGTTCATACTTAATGACAGTTTCATGAAGTACCTTCCATCCCTGATCAAAAACTTAATTAAGATCACTGACTTTGTGATCAGACCAAGTCAGGTCCAAGTCTGACCTTAGTCTCTACTGCCCTTGTGACTTGTGTCCTGTTCCTAGGTGTTGCCCCAGTTTTGCCTCTCATCCATAGTGGTCCAGTGTCTATGTACCTTGGACAGTAACTACACTGTCTTTGTCTCCTCTCCTTTGCTCAGGCTAGCAGCTGACAGGCCCTGTAGGTGGGGGTGCCATCACTTGCCACATAACTCAAACTCTTAGGTCAGTCTTTATTGCATTATAATTTATTTATACAATACATATCCATTAGTTAAACAGAAATGATGTAGACATTAACCAGGAAGCTGTTACCATCTGTCCTGAGAGATTGCGTACCATAAACAGTAGGATAGGAAAAAATTATGTTTTTAATTGAGAAAACATGGCCTTATTTTCCTTAGAGTTCTACTAATGGAATTCCTCTGGCACTGTTGAAGTTGCTTCTTGTTTGCACTGATGTAAATGAGCGGAGAACTGCCGGGTTTGTGCCTTATGTGGCTGCGTCTCTTTTGAGCCCGTCAGTCTCAGCCCAATCCAGGCCCTCAGGATGGAGTTTCTAGATCTGACGAATGTCTTTGTGGTACTTTCCACCTCTCCTCGCTCTCCTAAGGGAGAACTTCCCTCTACGTATTCATACTCCTGTTCAAATGTATTCTTCAGAAATGCACAACTTCAATTAAATCTTCCCCTCTAATAAGATGCTTCTAATGAAAATAATAAAAGTGTGGTCTTAGTGTGATCCATTTTTACTAAGGTCTTATTCATGCATAGCCTCTTCAAAAAAAAAAATTATGATTCATCAAAATAGTTAATGATATAAACACTTTTCTAAAGTGTGACTATAAAGCAACATTGTAATATAGCCCCTTACTCCCTTCATGTATAGAAAAATGTTATAACTGGGTTACTGTCTGGTTTTGTGTGCTCTCTTTCCCCCTTTCCAAGGCAGATAATCCAAGCCCGTGCATTTAGCCTCAGAAAACACAAGTTTGTTTTAAGCTTCGTAACTTTTTAAGATTATTCTTAATGGATTTAATATAATTCACATTCTGATTTCTTTATGCCATATTTCTTCAGTATGGGAACTGAAACTGTTGAAATCGCATGACTTCAGTAGCCAAAGCGTTCAGGGGAATTGGAGATGTTTGTGAGCCTCTTGCTAAAAGCAAATGCGTCGCTGGTAATGTAGTACTTCAGCTGAAACTGTACTCCTTAATGTGGCCTGAATTTCCAGAAGAAAAATGAAAAATTATCTGCAGTTGGCATAATGCTGTTACCCTGCTCTTGGGGTGGCTGGAGTAGGGCTAGCAGTACTGGCTTTGCCCTGTGACATTTTGATCTGAGTCATCAGGTGTCCCGTCAGTGCAGCGTTAAGCCCCGTACCTGATCCTTCCCTATTGCTTTTGCCATTTTAACCCGAGAGGAGTAGTTTTTGACCTGTTTGGGGTTGGGTTTGCTTGTTTGTTTTTTAACCGTGTGTGGAGTCCCGAAAATATTCCAATGGAAGTACAGCTCTCTATAGCAAATTGAAGCCTGCTAATAATAGGCTTGCTTTTTTTAGCTGCCTTTCACAGACCTGTTAGAAATGTCCCATTGGCCCTCCAAGGTTTTGTAAACCAGGGGTTGGAAACTGCCATGCTGATGGGTATCTGGATGAATCTGCAGGAGACTGCCAAAAATTCTCAGCATAGCTGGGCTGTTTTGTGCCACTCCTGCGGATCAGATAAAGCTTTTTAGGCCTTGCAGAAGCCATTAGGAAAAAATATATGAATACTGATATTTCCTTATGATTCCTGCTAGAGCTTGCTTTGGCAAGTTCTGACAGGCTTGTTGTTAGATTTGGGCTGTATGGAAGCATGGCAGGAGAAGCATAGGTAAATGTCCTGTTAGTTAGGAAACACATTTTCTCTCCTTTCTGTTGCAATGGAAGATTAAATATGCAGTGTTTTAATCAATGCAGTTTTGTGTGCAGAAAAAATGAAATAAACTTTAAAATGAACTCTCTTGCAGTTTCAATCTATCTGGGGTTTGTTGGTTTTATTTAAAAGGGCATCCTGTCCTGTGGCCTTAGATTGCCTAGTTTAGCTGTCGTGAATATAACATGACTGGTTATGTATGTTTGCTTCCTTTTGATGATGATACAAAGTTAACTTTAGTGTTGTTTGTCTGCTCTCAAAATACCGTCAATGAACTCTGGTTCTGTGTGTGTCGTAAAAGCTGAAGTATCTCTTTAAAGTATATGAAAACCCAAACTGAAAACCTCAAAAAATGCACATGATCTGCCCTGGACTCATTCTTTTTTTTTCTCCCCCCCCCCCCCCCCCCCCCCCGAATTGTTTTCATGTAATTGGCAGAACTTGAAATTCACTTGGTTCATATGACAAAATGTAACCTCTTCCCAAAGTTTAATGTTAATGGACTTCAAATAGAGGAAATGGTTGCAAAGTACATAGTAATACTGTGGTTTTGCAAGTCATACCTGTATGCTTGACTTCACTAGCATGAGTAATTAGATGAAATTCAGCTGGGTGACGATGATGATGGCAGCGTTAAGCTTGGTGTAAATCTTATAACATCCGAACCTCAGATAGCTTTCAGGTACACATTGGGTGAAGGACCACATAATTTGTTAGTTCATTCTTAACGCATTCTTTGGTGGTCACAGGCCATTAAAAAAATAGATTTTTGACATGGCTTATGGCAGGTCAAAAGACAGTTACTTCATTTATATAGGGTGTAATAGCATATTTTAAGTGTTCATTGTAGCAGGAAGTGGATTTTAATTTGTTTTATTTACATTTCTAATGTGTGTATTACATGGGGTTTTGATTATTCCTGTAATGCCAAATGCCTTCCAGATAAAAAAGAAAAGGTCTTTGCTCTGACATGTCGTTAAGCTAAATTGATGTGTGTGTTGTCATTGTGTCTCACACTTACCTAGTGGCCTCCCTTGTAGCCTGACACCATGATTAAGTCCTTAAGACCTTTGCCTTCATTTTTTACATATTGTTTTCTCCAGAGCAGGAGGGACTGACATATTCCATCTGTGCGTTATAAATTAAGTTCATATGCAGCATGATTCAAGGGCAGGCCAGTTAGGGCGAGTTACTGCTTCCTCCCCCTACAATCTTTTTTTTTGTATATTGTTTATATGAAAATACCAGGTTGGACAATATAAACAAAAACAGATGTTTGTGTATGTAAGAACAAGGAATTAAAAAAAGAAAAAAACCAAAGTTCATATAGAAGAGAAGCTGAGACTCAAAGCTCCTGTAACTTGACTCTAAGTTAATGTACACTAAAACACATATGTATTTCTCAAATAATGAGTGGTGTTTATGTACTGATTACTGATTTCTCATTTTCTTGCCTGATGGTGCCTTCAAAGCAAGCATTAAATAACAAAGTGCATTAAATAACAAATTTGTCTTCCAGCCACAAGTCAGAGTTGGAGGCCTGAGCTGTACCCTCTTAACTGCTTCCTTACCGCACTGCGGAAAAGAGTCCCCAGACTTTCAGACTGAGGTGCCTCAAGGCTCCTTCCAGTTTCTCCTTAGACAGCTCCACAGCAATAAGGCTCCTTCCAGTTTCTCCTTAGACAGCTCCACAGCAATAGCTTTTTTCTTTTTTTTTTTTTTCTTTTTTCCAATTTGGCTCAGTGATATTTCTGAGAGAGAGCTGTAGAACTCTTACTGGAGTGAAACCACTTCCTGCGTTTGCAAGAGAGATTTAATTTTTATTTGACTGCTGAAGTGTGCTGTTCAGGGCTGAACCCGCGGTTTTAATCGCTATGTATTTGTCTAGCTTTCAGTCAGTCTCTACTAATACTGACCTTAAGGTGACTTGTCAAACTAATTCCTCTGTTAAACAGGAACTTGCTTTTCCTGTGACCGTTTCATTCCTTTGCTTTGGGAAACAAAACCTCAGGGAGGAGGAAAAAAAGGCTCAGAGTCTAGGCAAAAAATCCTGAAAGTCTGTGTTCAGGACTATCCCAGCTTGTTACTGCACCTGATGTGTCAAGTCTCTGACTTTCATTTGAAAATCGAACACCTAAATTACTGATTTCTTTCTTATTTTTTTAATGCAATATGATGTTACTGTCAACTAAACATTGTTGCAGGCATGAGTCTTTAATTATGTCAGCTTTATTTTGAGCTGGCAAACCGGCATAACAATGTTAATAAGATTATTAAATAATGCAGTGAAGGTTAACCTGTTTCCTTGGGGGAGGGATTGAGTCTTTAAAATACTTGTCAAGTCTGTGTGAATGTATGAATACATAAGCATCCTTACAGAAATTGTGAAAAACTGGGGAAAAGGTATGGATTTATTGGTGGGTATAGATTTAACTTAGACCACCAGATTGTTTGGGTAATCACTGTTTCTGCAAATTACATAGCTTGTCTCTGTAAGTATCAGGAGTCATGAGGCTAAATTATAGCTGTGGTTAAAATACAAAGTAATTATGGCGTGGTATGTGAATTTTGTAAATGAAGAGGAGAGGTTTTTTTTTTTCCTCTCTCCAAAGTAAATGAGATCCGCAAGTGCTCATTTTTATCTTGATTTTTCTGTTCTGCGTGATGTATGTATAAATATAAGATTAATATGCTTTAACATTAATCCATATGACTTTCTTCAGATTCATAAAACATCTTTAACTCTCTCACTTAGCAGCATGCTAAATGCTCAAAGCAGATACATAAGAAAATACCTAATTCTCCTAGTTTATTTATACCAGTTCTGTTAGAAAGCAAATATTGTAAGTGGTGTGGTTCATCCACTTCTGTGCACCTAGAAATGTTGCGCTCCTGTCTTTTGCCTCTCACTATGGCAGTAGCAGTTCCACTCACCTCTCTTCCATGTCACTTGCACTAACATGCACAAGCTCATGACTTCTGTGCTTGGATGTAATTAATCGTCCTGCTCATTAATAACCTTAATCTTTGACTGTGAAAGACTAATTCTCCTTTATGAATTTGGTCCTCTTGAAATAACAACTAGAAAGCAAGCTACCATCTCCTTTCCTGTTTAGGTAAGGGCAATAGTGTCTCCATTTAGGTCGGTGTTATGCAAAATAGAGCTTTCCCCTTGTACTTGACAGAACTTCGCCGTAACAGTTTTGAGAGAAGTTTAAGGTCCTAGGTACGTTTGCGATTCTCTCACTATCTTTTCTATAAAATTTATCCATTTTGTCTAGGCAACAGTGTCACTTTTTTAACAATTAAACTCAAAAATAGCTTCAGTATGAACTTTTTTGGCAGAAAACATAATTAATGGTGAACATTGTCTCCCTTTCTCTGAGATTAAAATGGAAAAATGCACCCTGTTTTTTGCAAAGCAGTGAGAATAATCCTTACATGTTGAAATACGAGGAGGTTGAACCCTTCTGTTCAGGAATATGCAATTCAGTGTATTTGGTAGTAAAATTGTTGTATCCATTTTTGTAGAAGGTGGGTCTTTATGTAGAGGTTGTAGTCTTTTTGAACGTTTATAGCGTTGTGCAAATACTCTGTTAAGAAGTATCTTTGGAAGAAGTTGCCGGGTGTACAAAGAGCCGCTTTCAAAGCGTAGCATTCCAGGTGTGCTCTAACATTGAGTGGTGTACGTTCACTGTGCAGATTGATTGATCCCCTGCCAAAGTCTTATGAGCACCTTTTTTGTTTTCTCAAATGCCTACGTTTGGTGAGAGTTACATTGGGACTACAATAAGCACCGTGCATACCTGGAGTGGTACAGTTTCTGGCTCCAAGGTGGACCTTACCTTCTGGATGGGCAAGGTGCCTGCAGAGACGGAGAGGACAGGGCAACAGCGGCAAATGTTGTGCTCGTGCCCTTATTGCGGTGGACTTGGCTAGGAATGCTAAAGGGGAGGTAAAATGAATGCCATTGAGGGATGGAGCAAAGGTGGTGGGAGAAGCATGGCAAAGTAGAAGACTTAAGAGGGATGTAAAGCCAAAGGAGGAGGAGGTGAGAGTGGGAGACACCTGTTGTTCGGGAAGAGCATCCTCCAGGCGAGACTAGAAATTCCAATCAAGGTCTTTGCTTGGTCTGCTTCTTCAGCAGTTCCTGCCACTATAACTTTGCAGTGGGTTTTTTTTTTGCAGCTTTACCCCAAAGCTGTGAGTCAATGGATAAGGAGAAAGGAAACCTCTTCCACTTGCTCAGCTTCCTAGTATGTGTAGGAGAGACTCTTCCCTTCCCCAGGTCTGATGCAGCAAAAAGGGACCCTGCCAGCTGTGCCAGGTCTTCACTTTTTCCTCGCATGACAGTGTCCAGTTCTTGCTTCAGTTCCTGCTGTGGTAGCTCCTCTTGGTACCGACCTGATCACTGTTCTCTTCATTAAAACACTTGTTGCCTTTCCTCTGGGGGGAGTGGAGGTGGCACACCGGTGGATTTAATGTGTAATTAAGCAAGTCTTAAAAGCACTTAGAGAGTCTTCTGAGTAAGAAGTGTTCTGATAAGCGCAAGAGTCTGGTTTCCAAATCCATTATTTCGTGTTTGATTTATTGACCTTTTTTGCCTTTTCAACTTACTTTCTGCACTTTGGAATTTCCCACGTCATCCCCATGCCATTATGCGAACGGAGGTCTACCTGTCTTGCAAAGCAGTGAACTCTGTTTCTGACTCTCTTTCAGATGCAAGTATGGACATAATAGCCTATGATGATTACTCCAGTCCACCGCTTCAGAGATATTGAAAGGAAACCTGAATACCTCCAGCCAGAAAAGTGTGTTCCACCTCCTAGCCGCGCTTCCCTGGGAACAATGTGGTTTATTCGAGATGGCTGTGGTATTGCATGTGCTGTCGTTACCTGGATGCTGGTGTTCTATGCCGACTTTGTAGTCCTTCTTGTCATGCTAGTTCCATCGAGAGATTATGTTTATAGTGTCATCAATGGCACACTGTTCAACACCTTGGCTTTCCTCGCTTTGGCTTCACATTTTCGTGCTATGCTGACAGATCCAGTAAGTATATCTCTCTCTGTATGTCTCGGAAAGAAACAGGCGGTGTTTTTCTTGTCTGCTAGATGTTGGGTAACTCAGTTGCCGAGTGAGTGGCAGATTTAAATAACTTGTGTGTGTCAGGCTGCTGAGTGAGGCTGCTGATGTGGTATGCTAATTTTGCATCCCACTCAAGTCAGATGCAAAGTCAAGGACCCAGCTTTCCATTCCCACTGTGTGAGCAGCTCCTCTTTTTGCACTGGGAAGGAGAGTGTTTCTCTCTGACGCTGTTTTCTCCCCAGTGGCAGATCTCGTGTTTGTAGCTTGTTGTCTCTTGACAAACAGGAAAGCTGGAAAGGCTGGTTTTGGTTGTCTGCCTTGGCAAGTATTGCTTCAGCAGAATGGAGTAGAACGTGCGTTGTTTTGAAAAGCCATGTTACCATGTCTCATACTAGTGATTTAGCTGAGTTTATTGAACCATGCTGAAATAAATACTATGTGAGCATGCTAAGAGCTGACAGGTCTTAGGCAGGCGGGCAGCATCAGAGTTGTAAGACGCCCTTGTATGTCTCCGTAGGACATTGCATTATGAGAGATCTGGTCTGCTGCTTTCTTATGTTTCAGCTAGTGAGAAGATACAGTTTAGTACCATGATGCTTATTCTGAGTGGCCTGTGATGGTTTATTTTGCTTAATAACCTCTGGACAGTTTCAGTTCCAAACCCCATCTCCACTAGTCAGTGGAAGGCAAAACGAGCTTAGATTCCTCTCGGCCCCTTCCTACTGAATGTTCTTGTTGCTGTTGGGAATGGCAGTGTGCCTCTGGTACTCTTTTAGTATTCCTTTCAAATGTCATTTCCTACTTGACACCTTGTTAGGTGCCATTAAAACTTCAGTATAATCTTTGTTTCTTAGTTTCTGGCTCTCCCAGAAGCCACAGCACTGCAGAAATTACTTGATTTGGGGTTATTACACAGTTCATGGTAAAGACTGATGGATTGCCCGCTACTGCTGCTGGGCAGAACTGTAAGCAGTAGTTGAGGCTCTGAAACTTCTGGTCACTGGACTCTGGAATAGAAGGCTGCAGCAATTTGTTATATAGTTTATATCCTAGGGGTTCTTATTGTTGTTGTTGTTTTTAATTATTGTATGTTGTGTGGCTTTAATGCCTAGGGACCTACAGGTTGCTGGAATTATTTTGCAGAGTTAGCAGGAACTCTTCTGAAACAAAAGCTGTATTCTGAAGCAGGCTGGGCAAGCAGTGTTGGAGAAGCAGATACAATCTCTGTGCAGAGTAATTGGGAAAAGATATGTTAATTCTTAGTGTGTGGTGGGGTTTTTGTGTGGATGGTGAGAGCCAGTGGGATTTTGTTTTATTTTGTTATGAGGAAATCAGCTAAACAAAATGGAGGAGGGAAGATAAAGTGAGGGGATGCAGCAACATCTGGCAGTGTGAGTGAGGGATGAAGGGAGCTGCTGGGACATGGAGAATCCGGGGCATATCTAGGATCAGAACGAAACAGAAAGCACTGCCGAGGCAAACAAATAGAATTATTATTATAAATAAATGAACACCTGAATTCTTCAGAATTGGTAGCGTGTCATGCTTTTCAGGAGCTGCTTCTTGTGGGTTCTTCCTAAAAACATTACTAAGGTTTTGAGCTCTGCTGCATGCTAAAGAGAGAGAACATGAGTTGTAGCATTTTGTGGAAATTGGTCTTGGTAATTTTTAAATTGGTCAGGCTGTTGGGAGGTTTCTGTGGAAAAACTGCTGAAGAAAGCCGTATAGTACTGGTTTAACGTGCAGTTCTCTCATTGATGTGTATTGTTCCTGTTCATTGCTGTTGCAAGGTTGTATAGGTGTGTTAAAAGAGACTGTTCCATCAGAAATCTGTTAAAATACTACATCCCTGTTTTTATTTCGGTATAAAAGCCTTGCATCCACAGAGCTGCATTTGTGCCAGTGTACCAGCACCAATTTCATACAGCACATCTCATAACTTTTTTTTTTTGAGCCCTAGAAAGGCTGGAAATGCTTGAACTGAGGCTCCTGCAGCAGCAATACGTTACCTGTTTAAAGACACATAGTTTAAAGTGGAAATTGCACAGCTAAGAATGTTTTGCCTAATCTGACTCAGGTGGGAGGATTCTTAGTGTTCGCTGTTTGAATGTTAAACCCTAATTTAAATAACAAATACACAATGGAAGCATAACTATAAATACATGAGGTGTTTACCAGCAGCTCTTAATGTACACAATGATACTTCAGAAGTAGCTGCTTCTACTGGAATAAAACATCTGTGGTTTCTAGTTTATGATATGAAACACTGGCATGATAAATTTGTTGATAGATGTGAAGAGAGGGATGAGGACTCTTAAATATTTTAAGGTTACTATAGAATTACAAAAGACTAATTGCTTAAGTGAGGATTTACTGATGTTTAAAAAAAAACAAAAACCACCCAAATGATGTTTAAATATGTGGTTCCATATATCAGGACCTCATTTTAATTTTTTTCTGAATCATCTTGTTCTTCCTCAAACTCTGTTGATCTTAGGGAAGCTTTTATTTCTTTTTCTTCCCTCCCCTCCCATATTTTTAAGTCATCCTATTGTTCTTAGCACTTGTAATGTCCATAGGTTAATGTTCTGGTTTGTTTTGTTTTTTTTTCCTACAGGGTGCTGTACCCAAAGGTAATGCCACAAAGGAGTTCATTGAGAGTTTACAGCTAAAGCCAGGACAGGTAGTTTACAAGTGCCCAAAGTGTTGTAGCATCAAACCTGACAGAGCACATCACTGCAGGTAAAGTTTTTTCTGAGGGTTGCTCTTTTATCAAGACCTCAAGAATTATCCAGCGTGCCTTGATTCAAATTGTTATTGGAATCTGAGACTTGAGTGGTTAAATTGAGAGATTGGCATCCAAATTCTGCTGCCAATAGCGCAAGATGCATTCAAGCTTCTCTTAAAAAATCCCAGGACTTTTCTGACAAGTTTTCATCTATAGCAGGCTGGGGCCACTTGCAAAGTGAGAAGCACTTCAGATGAATGCTGCCTTGACACCAGACCTGTAATTGACATTCCATAAATTTTCATGTAAATGTGACTTAAAAAGAGACGTTATATACCAGAATGCATAGAAATCCATGAAATGTAATGTCTCTCAAAAGCTCAGTGTCCTTTCTATTTGTGTTCTTATTCACAAACCCGTTTGTCTATAGATTCTATTTAGAAGTGATATTTAAGTTAAAAGTAAAGTTCAGGTAACTGTATATATTTTTTAAGAGTTCCGACTTCCACGTGTTCTTTGAGTACTATGACTTTGTTTTGTGCTTTGTTGATAGATCAGTATGCCTACTGATCTGTCATGTCCTTTCTTTTTCCGGTGGGATAAACTTCCCTAAAGAAAGTAACTGGTAGTGAGCTTTTTAGTACTGAAGGCAGTGAGCAAAAAAGATAACTACTTCCTAAAATTATCTTCTGCTTTTAAAACAAGTGAACCTGCTTTCCAGTAAGTAGTTAATGAGTTTGCACTGGTGTCCTTCCTTACCTACTCAAAACTCAATACATACCGAGAGAACTCATATCATGGTTACTTCTGATTCGTGCAGGGGTCTTGTGGGGAGGGGAATACGTGGTACTGAGCTGAACAAACTTGTTCAGCTGTTTGCATTTTTCATATTTATTTTCAGACCTTTAGTTTGCAAATCTTTTTCTTTTTTTGTTGGTTTTTCATTTTAATCAAAATCAGGAGTTGGTTATTCAGCAAGAGCAATGTGATCATGCCTATCACTTATTAATGCTACTGTAAAATCCCCTCTGACACTTCTTCAATTATGAATGAAACTTCACATCTATAATGCTGTCCGTCTTGCTGATGACTCACAGTGTAAATAAATGAAAAAGACACTTTGGCTAAACACAAGACCTCATCTCCATTATCCTTATTTTGATGCTTTAAGATAATTTTATAGACATTAAGATTTGAGAAACTGATCCACTCAGAACTGATGCTGTTGAGAATCTTCAGCCAAACATTTTTTTGTGGGGCAGGGGGATTTACTGGACTTCTACACATCAAGGTTGTGCATATGCATCAGCAGGAGGTACTGCCAGCTGTATTCCTTGAGGAACCACAGTGCTTTTTGATTCATATGCTATTTTGTGAGTCCCCCAGGCCCAGCAAGCTACTCCTTCCAGCGTTTGGAAACTTGGATGGTTGAGCAGGGGGAGCATGTCTGAGTATGGGCAATCCCTGCTGCTTATAGTTTTCAGTCTTAGTTTCTGAGTTTCCTTTTCCACTAGCTAGTTTCATGTTCTGCCTCTCATCTAACTGCTTTTGGTATGTATGCATGGAATAAAAACTCTCCTCTCAGCCTTTGCTGCCTCCTTCACGGAGGTCGTCTTTGGCTTGGCTGCTTCAGGTTCCCTCTGGGGAACTAGGACCTAGGAGCAATCGAAGAGGTTGCTTGGGTACTTACCTGTTTCAGAGGCCAAGGGAAGTGTGTGCATCTGCACAAGGTAAATTAGGCCACAGGGAGACATCCTCGTGCTTTACACCACCTGCCCTGCCTTCCCACCCCCCCCCTTTTTTTTAAACCAGTAATTGATACTTGTCATATGAAGTATGATGTTATCTGGCAGATAAATTGTTTTTACTGTGCCAGCTGATTTTAGTCTCCATGTAGCTCAAAAATCATTTCAAGCTGCTTATTCTAGCAAAACAAGGCTTTTCCTGTTGTCTGCTGCACCTGGAGCTGGCAGGTAATAGGGTACCCATGCCTGCCTGAGGAGCAGCAGCTCTTCATCTGAGCCCGTGCTGAGAGGCTGGGGCCTGCCTGACCAACCTTTCATTTAGGATCAGGGCTATAGCAACTCATTTGTTTTTCCGGCATGGCATGTATCCGTGGGGATTACCCCCTCCCACCATGTAAAGTGAGTGCAAGGCTGTTCTGACGGAGAGGTTTTCTATTCTTTATTCATACATGCTCATAAGAACGTATTTATGTTTTTGTTTGAGTTTCCCTTAAACATTTGGGTGTTGAAATTTACTGTTTATATTAAGATCAAAATATTATTTTGTTACAAGAAGAAAAATAAAATTAGCAGAGCCCTCGATCCTTTCTGTTTCAGTGCTGCCAGAATTGTTCTGGAATGGCTGTTTCCTTTCTGGGTCTATTGTTTGTTTGTTTTGGGGTTTTGTGTTTTTTCATATTTGATTTCTGTGCTTGTTTGTGCAATGTGGTATCAGGAGACTGCCTTTCGTCTCCTATCATATGAGAAAGCAGCAGAGAAAAAGACTTCCTTTATTATGTGAGTTGAAGCAGTTACTGACTAAGCAAGAGAATGATGTTCAGACAAAGTAATAATCTTTTAATTATTTGACTTCTAGCCACAATGTGCATGCTGGCAAGAATTTGAATTTTTATTTTATTAGGCTGGTTTTGTGAAGTGCTTTACATTCAAGGTAAAATTAGATGTTACATTGTGGTACTGTCTTCCCGACTGACTGCCACAGCTGTTTTATGCTAGCATGTGGCTTACCTTGATGTCAAGAACCTTTTCTGATGCTTTAGTTAATTTTCTTTTTTGCAAGTTCTTGCTGCCAGCTAATGTTAGTAAATAAACTTCAGTCTGTTATTAGCAACACTGAAAAACATCTTTATTCATTACTGCTTTTCATCTCTTTCCAGTTTGGTTGTTGTTTTTTTTTTTTTTTTTTAATCTGTGGACATTTTCACAGACCAAACAGGTTAAAACTAAATGAAATCACAGCATTTTTCCATCTGCCTGAAGGTATTGGTCAAACCATATTTTAGCAGAACCGCTGATGTGAATATTATGTTAATGTGTCTTTCTTGGCATTAATTTTTTACAGTGATGATTTGGTATTGTATGGTTCATTTTGAACAGACATAGTCAAGTGAGCAAACCACAAATATAAATGTGGTGACCAGTAAATTTATTTAGGTTCAAATTTCACCTCTGATTCTTTCCTTTAATTTTTGTGTCCCCCAAGCCCCTGTGAAATCTTGTATTCCTGGAATGAAATGTGCTATAAATAAAGACCTGTATTCTTTCAGTGTTTGCAAGAGGTGTATTCGGAAAATGGACCATCACTGCCCGTGGGTCAATAACTGTGTAGGAGAGAATAACCAGAAGTACTTCGTACTGTTTACAGTAAGTATTTTGCAAGTGATGTTTGAGGTTGTCCAGTGGGCAGCACTGAAATGCTGTGTGTGAAGCAGCTCCGATTCAGAAGAACTTTAGAGGGAACTGTTGCAGACTTTGTTTCACTAATGAGGGAACACACACAAGACAGCGACAGGGGGAAAAGGCATCATGGGAACTGTTTGCCAGGGTTTTGCGAGGCTTGTGTTGACAGTTGTTCAGCATGCTATTTCGTAATGTGAGTAGTTTATTGTGGCATCGAGCTCTTTGAGGCATGGGCCATCCTTTTACACCATATGGTGGCTGGTAGGGTCCCAGGCCATATGTAGGGTTCCTAAATGTTGTAGTTGTATGAGTACCTGTATGGGGTCATACAAGTTGCCACATCTTAAGTGAGGAGTGGGAAGTCTGCATCCCCTTTGGCAAGAATTATCCATCTTTTACTTGCAAGTGGTTTATTTTCATACTCAAAAACCAAGGAGGTGTTTGACTTTTTGTACTATATCTGTGGCATCAGGAGTAGGAAAACAGGAGTGCAGACTTGAATACTACATATTTATGGAAGGGTTGAAATCTGTTTCATCAAAGCGAACTGCAAATAACCCGTGGGAGTAGCGTGAACATTACAAGGCTGAGTTTCAGTGATGCTCTGTTTTATTAATAAATCTTTTGAGACATATGTAGGTTCAAGGAAGAATGTTCTCATATTACCAAGTAAAAAGGGGGAGATTTTCAGTTAAATGGAAAGGCTTACTGTTCTATGGTGTGGTTCATTAGGGTGTGGATTACAGAACAAACCGAATCCTGTTTCTTCCCTTGAGCAAGGGTTTTTCCACCATGAGGAGTGAGCTAGGTGTTTTAATCCTATCAAAAGGTTTTCTGTTTCTGTTAAAACTGGCATCTACTTTCAATCAGGCTGTATTAAGCACTTAATGTAGTTGAGAGAAACAAAATAAAGGTTGCTGGTTTTGTTCTCGGTTATTCTTTTTGAGACCTGAGGAGGTGAAAGAACAGCCGCATGCTCAACTTGCAAGGAAAACCAAAATACTCTCCTATCACCTTTTACTGCTTCCACAGGGGTTTCTTGTAACAAAATCTCTCTCGCTTCTAATATCTGCCGACCTTTGTCAAGAGTCTGTAGGTTCAGGAGAGTCATCTTTTTAGCCCTGTCTTGGTAAATTGTAGTGTATGTGTAGCATTGCATATCGTTTAAAGCTTTTTGTTACAAAGCTAAGACCTAATTTAAACAAAAAGGATTAAGTACAAAGTATTAAAGCTTGAGAGAAACTTTCCATGCCAGTGTCTGCCTGTCGTGGTTTAACCCCAGCCAGCAACTAAGCACCACGCAGCTGCTTGCTCACACCCCACCGGTGGGATGGGGGAGAGGATCGGAAGGGCAAAAGGGGAAAACTCGTGGGTTGAGATAAAAACAGTTTAATAACTAAAGTAAAATAAAAAAAAAAAAACAGTAGTAATACAAAGCAAGCGGTACACTGTACAATTGCTCACCACCCACCGACCGATGCCCAGCAGGTCCCCCAAGCAGCGACCGAACCCCTCCCCGGCCAACTCCCCTGCTTATATACTGAGCATGACGTCACGTGGTATGGCATAGCCCTTTGGCCAGTCTGAGTCAGCTGCCCCGCTGTGCCCCCTCCCAGCCTCCCGTGCCCCTGGCAGAGCATGGGAAGCTGAAAGGTCCTTGGCCAGTGTGAGCACCACTTAGCAAGTACTTAGCACTACTTAACAAGAACCAAAACATCAGTGTATCATCGACATTGTTCTCAACCTAAACCCAAAACACAGCCCCATACCGGCTACCAGGAAGAAAACCAACTCCATCCCAGCCGAAACCAGGACACTGCCTCAGGGAAAAATACTTACTAAAAAAAAAAAGAAAAAAATCATTTTTCTGAAACTCATGCTGGAAAATAGATAAAGTGCTTTTTGTGGTTAAAACAAATTAGCTGTTGTTTTTCTGGGAAACTACAGTGCTCTCGAGAGCAAGGATGTAAGCTTTGACAACGTGATGCCTCGATGTCAGAGAGTTGCTGTTCTCTGAAAGTTGCACTGTACTCAGCAGAGATAAGGACAGTAAGCTGTGTGGAAGGCTGCGCTGGGGCGCAGGAGGCTGGGTTTTGTGTCCAGCTGGCTTTGAATTAAACAGTCTTCCTCCTGTGCACCCAGAGCTGTTAGGCCAGAATGAGTCTGTGTAGTCTTGGCATTTGCCAGCTTCAGGGTGCTTGTTTCAGGGGGATGGGAGGGCTTGGTGGTTTTGGGGGTGGTTTGGTGGGGTTTTTTGTTTGGTTTTTTTTTTTTTTTTGAAGTCTTAACACTTTGCTTTATTTAAAGTGTTTGTAAGAGTTAGCATTTTGGTCTTTAAACTTACCTGATACCTATATTACATCCTTTATTTTTTAGATGTATATAGCACTGATTTCCCTGCATGCTCTAATCATGGTGGGATTTCACTTCTTGTATTGCTTTGAAGAAGACTGGACAAGTGAGTACTAACAAAACATCTCCTGAAAATACAAGATTAACCTATGAATAAGATGTTATAATGTAGTTTGCTTGTAAGGCAGCCCCTTTTACACTGGTTTCAGAAAAATGCTATCAGGGCTCTCCTGTGCTGTCATTTTTTTTTTTAATGACCAATCCTGAAACTTCATAATTCTTTCTGACCTGCTAGAATCTCTGTCCTGAAAAGTCCTGTTTCAACTTAAGCCTGATACTGCCTAAGGAGAAACTGAGATGCAAAGACACCTAGATGGCATATGTGCAATAATCTACTGTTGACATGAACGCAGCACTAATTTCCTGAATGCCAACACAAGATAAGAAGAATGTGTATGGTTTTTTTGAAAGGGTAATGCAAATCATGCTTGCAAGACTGCCAGGAAAATTTGCTAACTCAGATCCAAAAATCCACCCTCACAAGAACAAACAATTCCTTTCCACAAAAAAAAAAAACAACCCACCACTCAAACAAACAAACGAGAAAACCCAGCCCTCACTCCGGAGCAGCCAGTGAGTAAATTTTCACAAAGCCAGTTGAGATGTGTTTTTAAAACCACAAATAGATATAGGAAATCCTCTAGGTAATGCTGAGTCAAACAGCAAGCTGTCAAAGAATGTGTGTGCAGATGTATGTGCTGCTTGTGGATATTTTTGGAAGAGCATTAGCTTTGTTTTTCTTGGAATTTCAGTTGTGTCATTCAATATAATGACTGGTTTCAGTTTATGAGACTGCAGAGGATGGGTACATGTACACTGAATTTGACGAGGTTGTTCTGCAGTTCAAAACTTTGTAAAACAGCTGCCAGCTGTTACTGAGAACGTCCGGATTTGACTACAGTGGCCAGGGCCATAGGGGAAGGATACATTAAGAGATAGTTTGCCCGCTTTCTCAGAGCCTGTATCTATGGGGGAAGCACTTTCCCTCCTGTCCCAGGTTTAGGTGGCAGAACAGAGCAGTTATGAGAGATGGATCTGTTGTTCCAGCTGCCTTGGGTTTGTGCTCATTGTGTTAGCCCCTGATTATGGTGTATCTGTTAAAGCTTAACATCTCACAAGAAAAATAGGGGTTTTGGTGGTACTCATTCTTGGATTTCAGAAAAATCTGGAGATGATCTGACATTTACAACACAACACTATGATTTTTGCCGTATAACATTTTCTTCTCCTCCTTTCTTCTGCTCCTCTTTTATAGTTACCTTCTCAGATTTTTTCAGCTCTTGCCTGAGTTTGTGCTACAGAGTATGAGGAAAAATAAGAATTTGGCTTAATCTTCCCTTGTTTAGATTATGACTTAGAGCAGTTATGAAAGGAAGCATACTCTGGTTTTATGTTGGTGCTACAGAAATAATTATCCTTGTGTCCTGACCACCAGCATGAGATTTCTAATGGGACTTTGCCACTGTGGAAAATTCGTTAAGATTCAGGTTTAAGAGAGAAGCTACAGGTGAAACAGAGTAGAGCAGAGTCCTAGCCAGTGTGCTGGGGAAACACCTAAGTGGAAAACAAAGTTGCATTCTTGAAGTGTTGGAGGGGGTTTTGTGTTTGTTTTGCTTTTTGTTAAACTTGCAGGAGTGATCATTTCATTGTTGAACATCCTCAAAAATGTCAGAGCTTCCCTGTGCACCTTTTTGAGAATGGTGATCGTATAACTTATTTTGACAGTTTGAGTATGGAAAACTCGTGGCTTAGCAGGTGTTTTGCAGCTGCTGCAATACCTGATCTCGTCCCTTCCAACTCCGTTGTTTTGTCTTCACAGAATGCAGTTCCTTCTCTCCGCCAACTACAGTGATTCTTCTCATCCTCTTGTGTTTCGAGGCTCTCCTATTTCTCATCTTCACCTCAGTTATGTTTGGGACCCAAGTACACTCCATCTGCACTGATGAAACGGTGGGTGTCTCACACGCTCTCTCCTTTACCCTGTCTCTCTCACTGTTTGTATAAACAGTGAAGGGCTACAGGGTTTTATCTCATTGCATGGGGAGTTCCACCCTTTGAGGAAAGACCCAGTGTAATAAACTGAGCTAGCCCAGTGCTGGGTTGTGCTCTCTGAAGGCTACTGTGAGAAGTAGCATACACCTATGTATCAGCTGGGATGCTGTGTTGACAGTACCTCTGATAAGGTAGGCATTGGTAACTGAGATTACTCTGCAGAGAGTATTTGTCCCTGTGGATTTGAGAACGTTTTTCCTGTAATGAAGTGCTTTTACATTGGTATTGTCTGAAATTCAGCTGTGTGTCCCCTGGTGTCTCTATTTACAGCTTTATGAGTTGGAAAACCAAGATGAGTAGGTGGGGGAGGGAGATATAAAATAAATATATATATATATCTGTATACACACACACTTATTTTAGTCTAGAAGATTTCTAGTTTTAGCTGCTTGTTAAACAGTTCAAAAACTCTTGCCAGAGGGAAAAAGAAAAGGGAGTGGAGTAGGCTCATGGAAACCTGCTGGGTACAGTCTGCTGCAAAGCCACCATGTCATCCCCAATTCAAAGATGGCATAGTAGAAGTTAGATAGTAGTGTTGCAGTCCATCGTATATCCCTGCATCTGTCTGCTTCTGTAAAGAGGGAGCTGGTGACTCCTGGGGATGTTCCCACAGTTGTGAATACTGCTGGCCTTCACCAAGCATGCTCAGATATCTGAATTAACTGGAGTGCTTGAAGAGAAGTGATAGTCTTAAAAGAGTGACAACTCTTATTTCCTCCCCTGCCTCCTTTGGTTTTCTTTCCCCTTGTTTGCCCATGGCCAGTTGAAGCTAAAATAGGCATTTGTGCTGCTGTTGGAGAGCTATGACTGGCATTATAGCCAGTCCATTATAGCAATAGCTCCTGAGTCTTTTTTGCAGTACCTTTTTTTTAATGCTTGGCTTCTGCAAGAGGCTGATGTTCACACTGTGACTCTTACATGCTCAGAGGAAGACTTCAGCTGTTCTTTCTGCTGGGGAGAGCCCCAGAAAGTACAGTGTCGTACAGAACAACAACATCCTGCCAAGCTTGAGTTTATCAGTAAGTGTGTAAATTAGCAATGCTGCCTGTGATATCATCGTCTGAATTTCTCAGTCTTTGAAACCTGTCAAGAATTTTTAGAAGCTGCTTCCTACAGCTGGGCACCCAAATAAGTCCCCTGATTTTCCCTTCCTCTCAAATTCTGGGAACTCATAAATGTTAAAGGAACAATGCCACAATCTAAAATAAAAAATGAAATATGGTCTCCCCCTGTTGGGTTGTGGGTTTTCATTTTTGTTTTCTTTTTCAATGTGTACCAGTAAGGATTTTGGTCTGTGGAATGTCTCATTGTTGATTTGCTAGCATTGAGCCAGCTGTGGCTGGCAAGCAATCTGTTGGGAGCAGAGGAATATTTCCAGGTGAAATTCTTCCTGGCATGATCTCTTGCAGTGTTTTACTTCACGTTTTAGAGACAGGGCTGTGTCTTGCCCTTTTTCACGTTTCTTTTCCAATCACTGGGAGACCTCATTCCTCACCTTGTGTACACTGTCCCACCTGGATGGTTCTTTTCTGCCTGAAGGGACCCAGAAGCCTAGTATTTTGCTGTTGTCTCTAGAGGTGACATTTATCAGGGATCAGCACAACTCTTGCAGTTGACCCATGTGTTCTGCAGAGCTCCCAGAATTGGAAATTTGAGAGACACAGATGTATTACAGTGCATTAATCTGTAGCACGGGAGAGACATGTAGGTCAGGAGAAGTTTACCTTGCAAAAGATCCAAAGTTAAAGAGCAGAGTGATCTGCCTGCTGCTGCTACCCGTGGAAGAGGAATGCTTTCCAGTGACTGCACCCGTTCATTTTGCTTCTGTGGCAGCCAGGCATAGCTTTCCTGCAAGACCAAATTCACTTTGGAGGTTTTAGACACAATATAGTTTTGTTTTGTTTTGTTTTTTTTTTTTTAAGGATTGACTAGTGAATGTTTCAGCTGATTGCTTGATGGCTTATTTTTGTTCTCCCTCTAACCTTTACTAAACAATGCCAATGATTTCTCTCAAATCGGTATCTTATTTAACCCTTTCTCCCTGCTGTCAGCCCATGCATGTTTTAGCAATGATTCTAATGAAACATGAAGAGGCACCAGGTAGACTCAGCTACACTGAGCCATGGGCACTTCCTGAACTTGCTTGGTGAATCTGGGAGCGTTATAGAGATTATCTTTGGGTTTGTGGGGTTTTTTGTTTGGTTTTTTTTGTCTGCAAGCTTATAATGGTTTCCTCTAAAACTTTTCCATCTGGTTAGCACATAATGCTTTCAGCCATTAAAGCACATACTTTTTATTTGGTTTTAGGTGGTGGGGTTTTTTAAATTGACATCAGAGGCAACTGGAGGGCAGGTCTTAAAAGGTTTATGAAATATCTAGGCCTGAACAAAATGAAAGTAATTTTATTTCCAAGGAATACTTTCTATCCTTAATATTTTTTTAGTATAAAACACTGAGAAGAAAAGGAAAGGCAGTATAGATGCATTTTTATTTTTTTTTACTCCATCCTTTGGATAAGGGGTAACAGAGTAGACCTTTCCCCAAATCCAGAGCTACAAAATCTGAGTGTTTGACTGAAAATGTGATATTTCTGTTTTCAGGGAATAGAACAGTTGAAAAAGGAAGAGAGAAGATGGGCTAAAAAAACAAAATGGATGAACATGAAAGCAGTATTTGGCCATCCGTTCTCTATAGCATGGCTTAGCCCATTCGCAACACCAGACCAAGGAAAAGCAGACCCGTACCAGTATGTGGTCTGAGGAATTCTTGACCAGCATTTCCACTAAAATAGAAACATATTACAGCACTACTGTTATAAATTTTCCATGAATGTTTAAAACAAAAAGCAAAACAAACTTTTTTATGTCTATTAAGTGGCTGACAATTGCAGAGAAAAAAAAGCCCTGTATTCCACAATTTCAGATAATTCTATATCTCTGGCTGAAACTGCTGCTGCTTTTCTTTCTTTTTATTTTTTCTTTCTTTCTTTCTTATTTTTTTTTAATCTTGTTAACTTTACTGGCCTTTGTTTCTCTCTGCTTTCTGTATGGCATAACTAATGTGAAGGGGATCCTCTTTCTCTGTTGTGCCCCACCTCTTCTGAGTAGATTCTCATGCTGTCTCCTGACTGTGATGAGCTCTGTGGAAGACATATGAGTGCCAACAGCCCTACACAGACACCTTTGGACTTCCTGAAGGAGCACATTGCTCTTTCATAAGTGAACTTGAACGGGGAAGCAGACACTTCGCTTACCGAAAAGTGCAAGACAAGAATGCGACACAGCAAGAGAGCCAGTTGACCTGGTGATCGCATACAGTTAAAGTACTTAAAACAAATGTTGCCAACACCAATTCCCACCCCACCCTCCGTTTTTTTTTTTTCCAGCCACAGAACTGATTCCATCTTTCTGGCATTATTTTGTCTGTTCCCTCCCTTGTGCACAGGAAATTGTTGCCCTCTTAGGGTAACCGTGGCAGATTTAGAAGACTCTTTGGATTATTAAATGCCTTACACTTGCAGGAAAGAAAGAAACCTAGTTTTCAAGTGTTTAGAATAGCAGAACCATCCTTGTCTCTGTGTGTTTGTCTTGGTAAATGAGTTGTTAGAGCAATGCCTGCTAAACAGTGTTAACGTGAAAAACTGACATGAATGCCCAGACTACTATAAAGACTAATATTGATGGGGTGTGTAGGTGTACCAGGGTGATTGATTCTATGTTCTTAGCATTACCCTGTTTTAGAGCTTTGTAAATCTTTTCTCATATTTATGCATACATGTGTATGTGTGTAAGCAGACACACGTATATGTGTAAGTGGTTTAAAGTGGGAAATATTGATGGGAAGGAGCATGCATACTGTTATGAGCTGTGTGGTGATGAAAGTGGGAGGGACAGAAGGCATTCCAAAAACGGGTAGAGCTAAACCATTCATAACTACAACTGACATCTTGTGTTCAGGCAGGAATTTTATTATATTTTTGGATCATGACTCTCATGGGCTCATCAAATGAATTGCAAACAAAGGAAAAATACAAATCAGCTGTGTCCATGACTTCCAAGGAATCTTTTCTTTCCTTGGTTTGAAGTAAAATGGTATTTTTTTGGAAAATGACCTGTTTAGACTGCTTCAAAGCCATGGGGGAAGGGAGGGAAATCAGGGAAGAAGAAATTTAATGGATGTCTCATTTTGGAAGTAATGTGAATGCTGCATCTTTTCAATCTGTCAATGCTTCCATATGGAAAACAAATGCAATAAAACTTTTCCAAAAACTTGTTTGCTGTTCTTTCTTTCTTTCTTCACTTCAAATGTTGGGAAAAATCTGTAATGGTTTTCTGAACTTTCACTTCTGTACGCAAGCAGGCAGAAGCCTATAAAGGTTAATTAACTGTTCAACTTTTAAGTTTAAAAATGAGTTAATCAGTAATATACTGATCTGTTAATCAGTGGTTTTATTTCACCTCTTGGAAGTGGCTGTCAGTAACTGCTCTGCTGTGTAAACAGGCTGCTTCTGCAATCCTGCTTGCTCGGGGTTAGATCGTCAGGAGTATGTTGTGATCTCTGCTGCAGGGCTGCACGGAGGGAGCTGCAGGCTGCGCTTGCGCCTCGGTGGGAAGATTCCGTGAAGGAAACATGGCCTTTCCTTAATGAAGGAAAGTTCAGGAACTGTTTAGGTTTTGTTTTTACAGTGCTGATACTGCTGATAGTGGAAAGTATTGTAAATAAATATGTAGCTCTGATTATAGCATGCAATGGTGTTTTTCAGAGAATGCTCCCAGCTCAATAGTTAAGGGCTGGATCTTTGGCCAGGATCAATTCAGCCGGTGAGGCACACGCAGGTGGTAACTTATAAACAAGAGAATCCGGCCCTAAAACTGCCTTGATGCAAAATCAAATGTACTGGGGGGAGGCTTTGGTCACCTAGGCAATTAACCTAGGAATGCGTCTCTCTGTACAGTTCATTGCTTTAAAAATGGTTTTGATTATAAATTCCACTGGTGCACATTCCAGTTTGGGTTTATTTTAATTACCCTTAGTCACTGTGCATTTTGGAGGAAGATGGGTTACGTTGTTCTGGCATTTTGGCCATTGTGAAAAACTAATTGCTCAGTTTTTCTTGTTTCAAACAAATGCAAATTGTTAAACAGCGTTATATAGCATTGATAGTTGCAGTCAGACTGGTTTTGTTTTAAATGAGGTGTCATCACAGCGTGCAGAAATGTCTGTTGGTACCCGTCGGGTGTGTGTCTCAGTAAGCGGGGGTCCTCGGTTTTACTTGCACTGCACGACTCGGTGGTGCAATTTGATGCAATTTGAATGATATTGAATGTGGGTCAATATTAATATGAGAAAGGCAGACTTACCGATTTGCTCATGGAAAGTATTTTCTCAGACAGGCCTACCTGATTTCAGGTGCTAGTTCTGTTTTAGCGTGGCCAAGAGAAATGGAAGGACAAACCCAAGCAAAGGCAGGGTACTTTTTTTGAAAAGCTAAGTGGTGCTTGAAGCAGCAATGAGCGCAAGGGACCGCTGCAGGGAAAGTCTGCCTTAATCATGATTTCTGCTAGCAACGCTTCCCATGTCTTCCCCTTCATGGACAAAGCATTGCAGTGCTTGCCTGTTCTGTTCGCTCTTTCCTTTTGGATTCTAAAAGTGTATTAAAAGGAATTAATGCCTTTCTTCTAACACGTGAGAACTGTCCTGCAGATTGCTTCTGGGTCAGGCCACGCAGCCCAGCGTCCTCCTCTGGCCCTGCGCGGGAGCAGATACTGAGGGCGATAGTGGGAGAAATGGGGTGTATCCTACAGCGTCGCAGTGGTAACAGGTCAACCTCGTCTTGCTCTCCCGGTGTTTGCAACCTTGTACCTCTTACTGAAATGGGAGCGTCCAGTATTTTGTATTTCTCTATGTATGTCTTCTCTTTTCCGTATTTGTTCAAAATTATGTAATTTAGAGTAGTGAAAGATTATGCTTTCTGAGCACTATTTTTTTTTAAAAGTGAAATAGCTGGAAAGAGAAACAGGTGTTGGTTTAATCTGAAATACAAAATTCTCACTTTCTAAAATAATGATGAGAGATTTGGGGTAAATATATTTAAAAAAAACCCTTTCATTAAACAGTAATGAAATGTCTTCAACAGTTGTGCATTCCTTCCATTCCCCCTTATTTTTTTTTTTTTTTTTAAGGCAAAACCTCACGCCCTACTGACCGTGGGGTGGGCAGGCAGCCAAAATTAGACCAGGATACAATTTTTAAAACTTCTGCTCATTTCCAATATGTGCCCTGAGGGGATTAGTGAGGTCAGGCTGGGAGAAAGGATGCCCCTGCCAGCTCCGATTAACCGCTCCCTAAGCTGGCATTAGGACGACCTCAGCCTGACCTAGCATCTCGCCCTGGTTAGCGAGTGCTGCTCAGAGCAGGTGAACGATGGTTTTTTGGGGAGGGAAGAGACGGCTTGCTGCCCAGAAGTGTTCGAGATCCTTATTCCCAATTTAGGTGGCAGCATGGATCGAACCGGATTACGCACGTGCCTGAAGGCAGGGTTAAAGCTTGTGCTGCCAGGGAAGGGTTTCAATCCTTGCTGTCTGTTTCTCCTCCTGCCCCGTGCCGCTTGTTTTCCTTCTCTCCAGATACTCGCGCAATAAATGCTGCAGCCGCGGTGATGGTTTGTTACTAACGCATTAGAAACCTCTGCAGTTTGCTAAGGAGCAGCTGACAACCAAAGATCTTCCTCTGCTTTAAGCTGTAAAAGCATCTGCCTCCCGGCTGCACAGCCGCGGGGCGCTGGAACTGGAGCATCCCGGAGGAAAAGCGTGTGGTAGTGCTACAACGCTTGGCCAGGGTTCTGCTCTGCCGCGCACAAGCGCTGCCCCTCTCCCGCCTTGCCTGGCAGGGAGGCGAGGACTGGCACTGGCCGCTGCAGCGCCAGCTGCCTCGTCCCAATGGGCCGGGGGCTGCAAGGGATTTGTCCCTGGAACAGTTGAAGCCACGCATTGGCAAGCTCGGGAGCAGCGCAAAGGGACTCGTGCCTGTGCTTAGCCTTGCAAGATGCACGTTTGTGCTTCGGGGCTTGAATTTTCCCCAAAATTGCTACCCCAAAGACTTCAGCTTCGGTATTGTGTCATTTCTTCCTGTGCGTTCACCGCTGGGTTTCTCCTAAGTCAGCACAAGAAGCGGGGCATGAATGAAGCTCGCAAAAGCTTTGCATGTAATTCTTCAGTTTATGGTGTGTTTTCTCCTGGGCCTGCTCGTGCTGACTCAATGTTACTGCAAAACCAAGCTGCTGCTGTATTAAAATGTCGTGTTATTTATAAGGCTTACTGCGAGTGCGGCTGTGGTGCTGCTGAGCTGTTGCGTGTGTTCATTCCCCCCCCGCGAAGCTTTGAAATGTTTTGTGGGTTGGTAGGGAAAACCCGCAGAATTAGAATGTGACAAGTGTATTTTTCATCCAGCTCTTCTAAAACTGCTCTTTTAAATGGTTTTAACTGAATTTGCTCATTTTTCCTTTCCTTGAGTGTCTCAAAACTTGGATCCAGTATCCTTGCTTCTCTTAAGAATGTGGTCGCTTATAATATATATCATCGTGAGCATATCATACGCAGCTGTAGATCCGACTCCTCTCTTACATGATGCAGAAGATGGGCATAAAAAAATTATGCCCTATATCACATAGCAATAGCATTAAAAAAAAAAAATCTGAGTTCCTTCTTTCTACATGGGGAAGACTACCAGGAAAAAATGTCACTGCCCAAATTGCTAGACCTGTTATTTAAATACAATCAAAAGGTTCGCCTTACTAAAAGCGATGTTCTTGGAGGGAGAATGAATCGGAATATTGACTGACCGAGGTTCCGGTCCTGCTTTGAGACCACCTCTTCCACCTATAGAGGTTTCCTCACCTCCCAGCGGGTATCCGGCTTGTGCTGTGATTTGTCTTTGACAATCTGTTAAATAGAAATTGTGTTCTTAAATATTTGCTCTTAACTGGTGTAGAGTAAGCCTGTTCTTACATCAGCTTCTAGTGGCAAGCCTAGATGTGGCTGTGGGAAATTCCTGATCACTGGAAAAAGCTGCAGTATTTTGCCTGTATCTGAACTATTGTAGAAGTGCCCAAATAAGGTGAAATTTTAAGTTGTAGTTGTATTTTGTTACTCCTTAAAGAGATTCAAAGAAGCATTGGGATAAGAGATCCATGTTTCCAAAAGGGATGGCTTTTTAGAAGCTTCCATGTTTCCAAAAGGGATGGCTTTTTAGAAGCTTCCATGTTTCCAAAAGGGATGGCTTTTTAGAAGCTATCTGGCATAAAAATCGATAGCAACTCATACCGAAGTAAGTCACTGAGATTCAGATTGTCCATGAATTTGGTCTTGGCTTAGGGTTTTGTTGTTAAACTCAGGGATGAAACTCTCAGTAACGCAGGACGTCTGTCTTCCTTGTTAACGAAAACCTGGATAACATCCTGGTTGTAGATAGGTGTTTTTGCACGTGGTTGGTGCACAAATACCTGCTATAAATGTGAGACAACCCAAAACTCTTCTCTTCTTGCAGGGTATTGAGCGTCTTAAAAAACAGAAGCCAACCTGGGAGAGGATCAGCGGCTGGGAAGGAATGAAGCTGGCGTTTGGTGGTGCTTTCTCCTTGGGTTGGTTCAATCCCCTTTCAGACCTGAACTGCGAGAAGCCAGTGCCGGCCGAAGCGGTGGCGGCAGCTCCTGCGTCTGCAATAATGACCCAAGAAGAAATCGAGCAGTTTCTCGCTCGAGATGTTGCCATCCAAGTGTTACATGAATAAGCAAAGCATCCTACAAGATGACAAGAGCAGCTTTCAGTTTTTTTTAATAACTACTTGTGCTGGAGATTTAAGGGGTTGTATTTTAACATACTTTCGGTGCATTAAAAAATTCAGGAGTATTTATCTGGACGCCAGGTACAGCACTAGCAGAAGCAATGCAAATCTCCAGAGAAAGCTTTATAAGCAATGAGATTCATAAGCTCCTTTTTGGACCTGCAACAACTGCTTTACTGAGCTTTTCTTACTTGGCCTTTAAGGGAAGTTTATAATTGTCGGATAGATTGGTCCTAGCTGCCAGAAATGTGCAGTCCTAAGGAGTCTGGTTAATCTTTTGTTCTTACAGCCTTTTGGAGGGCTAAATGATAAGCCCTGCACAATAGCCAGGTTAGCCCAGCTCTAAAGGTTTTCTTGAAAAAACGCATCCTTTTTAGCTCATCCCATGGATGCTCCTTCTGGATTATGAAAGCTGCTGGTGCTCAGGTCTTAGCAGAGGTGGGATACCAGGCTACGGATGCAGCAGATGGGCGAGCTCCAAAACATCTCCGGGGGTAAATTCTAACCCTCTGTGCTCATGGGGCTACCCAAGACTGGTGGTACTTGGCTGAGCAGTGTTGGAGCCGGTGGCCTGGTGGTGCCGGCAGGAGCATTTGCCCGCGGCCAGTGCAGCCGAGAGCAGGCAAATACCGTCTGGATTGTGGAGCTGCTGGTGGGGGGAAGCTTTTGCCCAGAGGCTGCGGTTTGTTAGCATGTAGGACGCGTGGAGCGGGAGCTGCCTGGCCGAACTGCGCAGCCCAGAAAGCAGGCAGCTGGTCTAGGCCAGGCACTGGGGCTGTTTCTGCAGTCAAAGAAGACAGAGAGGCGTGAGCACCCTGCTGATGGAGGTACTGGCTCTCTCCATTTGACTTGTCTAATTTAATGTATCTTTTTCTTTTTATCCCCCCCCCGATAGCCAGAGTTAGTTGAGAATTAATATTGCCTCTTAATCTTACTAGTGTTTAACGTTGTCCTATTAGTACTTGCTGTTATGCAGGGTTTTATTACGCTAATTTTGCAGCCAGCTCCTGGAGAGCGTTGGTGAGCATGTAGAAGGAACGTGCATCGCTCAAGGAAGGCGTCACTGCAGGTGGAAATAGTTGCAGCAAAGTCACGCAGAGGTGACGCTAGCTGCTGCATTCAAACACGCTGCAAACACTGGGCACGCTCCAGGTGTCAGTTAGTGTAGTTTTAATTTAGACTGTTTTTCAATTGTTTTTTTTTTTTTTTTTCTTCTTGTCATCTCCCTTAGCTTAATTGTCAGTAAATTTTTCAGGACATTAGAGGTGTGCTCCTGGTTTTCCCCACCAGGACACGCTTGACTCTGTCTTTCCCTCCCCTGTAATGTGGACCAAAGAGAATTGGTTCCTCTCGAAAGTAAGAGAAAGGAGTTGTGGGGATGAAAGCATGGTATTGTGAAAGAGCTAGATGAAGTTTTTATTATTTATAGAAGCAATACCAAATGGAATTTGTGCAAGATTTTTTTCTTTCTTTTCCCCCAAAAAAGCATCTTCATGTGTATTAATGATGTGCCATTCAGGGCTACTGTGGAGGGATGAGATTCTCTCCTAGAGTTGTCCTCTGCTACAGCAGTCCCTTTTTCTGGCAAAGGGTCTGGGAACAAATAGAGTGCCGTAACTGTTAGCGGTGCAGTTTGGCTAAAACCCAGGGGGTATTCCCAAACAGCCATCCCATCCCCTCTCCCCTCTGGATGTCTCCTCTTTTTCAATGGAAAATAGATTTAGAAAAAATCATTAGGGCCTGTGTATTTATAAATACTTTTTTGGTAAAGGGGAACACCTTGCATTTGGGGGGAATTGAGGTGTCCTCTCATGTCATTTAGACGTGAGGTCTTGAGAGTCATTGCTCTGTGCAGCAGTGTGATAGTGAGGGAAGAAGCTCTCCTGCTCCCGCACCAGCCTACACTCCTCTGTCAGTGTCCCACGGGAAAGGAACATCAGGGACATATGCAGATCTATAAGGGATTTCCTATAGGGAACAATAGGGATGTTGAAGGAGGAAAAGTAATAAGAGTGCCCCTTTTAGCTCATGTTTTCTAATTTTGGCTTGCTGCTCAGCCTCTGCATCCAGTTAATGCCCCTGCCTCCAGTGCTGTGTCTGCAGGGTGGGAATGGTGCTACGGGGTCCTGGGGGGAAAAACTAGTTGATGGTTGAAAATCGCCTTGAGGCGAGTGCACGGGGACGTCAGCTTGGGCGAGACCCCCTTGCCCTGTGTTTTAGTGATGCTTCTCGGGACACGGACCCCACCTATGTGCCTTTGGGTAGGTGCAGACAGAGGCAGCGTATTTCCTCCTCCACTCTCAAACCTGGTTCACCTCATCATGAGGACAGGCGTCCTCCACTTCTGTTTCCACCTCTCGTGTTGTTCCTCAGGTGCTGGCATTCTAGGCTTTTTTTTTTTTCTTAATAGCTGAAATGGAAAAGCAGTGTGAGGAAGGGGGGTGAGAGCCAGAACAGCCATCTCCCCTCCTCCCACAATGCAGTTTTAGTCTGAGTGAGAGACTGAAACATGTCCCTGTGCCCTACGCAGAGCTGTGGGCGGCCAGCCCAGCCCCGGCTCTGGTGCCCCCCAGGACCTGGTGGGGTGACTTCCTATGTCCAGCGAATTGCTTGTTCTGGTGTCTCTTGGCTGTTGGTCTCCCTCATCCCCCTCTTTTTCCTCCCCTGAAGTTCCAGTACCCCTCGGTGTATCTCCTCTCTGTGTCGGTATGGTGTGGCAACTGTCAGAAAATGCAAAAGTCTTCACAAGTTGGAACAATCTGTTTTATCCACAGCTCTGGCATAAACCTCCTTCTTTAATGACTACCTGGTAGTTTGAGACCAAATGTGATTTTTCATGAAATTGAAACCAAACCCACTGTTTTCCTCCCCTTCCCTCCATGCACTCCTTGCCCCTTGTTAAATCGTGCCTTCATCTTCAGGCCATGCTGCTATGGTCCTGGCCAGCTCGTCGGGCCCTGGGGAAGGTGCTCCTCGAGAGCACTCGGTGTGCTGCAGTCCGCTGGAGATCCCATCACTGCTGCGGCGCGAAGCGTTAATACGTGATGGACAAGGTCATGGCAGACGTGGGAAGGGTTCTTGTACTTCTTACCCGGCGTCTTCTACAGCAGGTTTTCTATGCAAGTAAAGAATTTACATCTCTTGAAAATATATATATATTTTGCTGTTTGTAACTCCTTTTTATGCCTCTGGTCACTATTGTACTTATTAAAGAACTAATACTTCACCTGCCAAGGACCGCCTGCTTCTCCCTTCCCTGCGGTTGCCGTGCGCAGACCCTGTGTCTGCTCTGCACGGGGAGAGGGGCTCCCGCTCCCGGCCCTGCCACCGCTGGAGGTGGCCTTGTGGGGACCCAGCGCTGCCTCAGGGCACCGGGACACCGTGGGCAGAGGGGTCGCAGGGGCCAGGGGAGCCTGATGGCTTTTTGTGGCCCAGCCACCACCTGGACACTCCTCTGGGTGTTCCCTAAACATTTGAAATGCAAAGGGAGTGGTCAAACCCTTTTTTTTCCATTTTTTCTTCCTTCCCTTCCTTTTCTCTTCTGTCCCTTTTTTCTTCCTTCCTTTTTATGGGCTGGCACATAACCAGCTGTAGTCACCCTTTCTTATAGAAACATAGAACCGTTTAGGTTGGAAAAGACCTTTAAGATCATCAAGTCCAACCATTAACCTAACATTGCCAAGCCCACCACTAAACCATGTCCCTAAGCACCACATCTACCTGTCTTTTAAATACCTCCAGGGATGGGGACTCAACTACTTCCCTGGGCAGCCTGTGCCGGTGCCTGACTACCCCTTCAGTGAAGAAGTTTTTCCTAATATCCAATCTAAACCTCCCCAGGTGCAACCTGAGGCCATTTCCTCTCATCCTATCACTTGTTACTGGGGAGAAGAGACCGACCCCCACCTCACTACAACCTCCTTTCAGGTAGTTGTAGAGAGCAACAAGGTCTCCCCTGAGTCTCCTTTTCTGCAGGCTAAACAACCCCAGGTCCCTCAGCTGCCCCTCATAAGACTTGTGCTCTAGACCCTTCACCAGCTTCATTGCCCTTCTTTGAGCACACTCCAGCACCTCAATGTCCTTCTTGTAGTGAGGGGCCCAAAACTGAACACAGTACTCGAGGTGCGACCTCACCAGTGCTGAGTACAGGGGCACTGTCACCTCCCTGGTCCTGCTGGCCACACTATTCCTGATACAAGCCAGGATGCTACTGGCCTTCTGGGCCACCTGGGCACACTGCTGGCTCATATTCAGCCGGCTGTTGACCAGCACCCCCAGGTCCTTTTCAGCCAGGCAGCTCTCCAGCCACTCTTCCCCAAGCCTGTAGCGTTGCCTGGGGTTGTTGTGACCCAAGTGCAGGACCTGGCACTTGGCCTTGTTGAACCTCACACAGTTGGCCTCTGCCCAACAATCCAGCCTGTCCAGGTCCCTCTGAAGGGCCTTCCTATCCTCCAGCAGATCAACACTCCCACCCAACGTGGTGTCGTCTGCAACTTGGTGGTGTTCTTTTTTCCACTCTGCAGCCCTAATGCTTGAGCATTTGCCTTTAAAATAAACAAACCGCTACACTACTGTGTGGCTCAATTTCCTCTTGGAAATGCTGGAAACCCCAGCGCCTGACTGCTGCTGGCCACGTTGCGGTGATGCTGTGGAGCAGAGCCATCCCTTGCCACTGGTGGGCTCAGGAGGTGCTGGGGTGTGCACCAGCGGCAGGGCTGGGTGGGCTCCAGCTGTGCACAGCTGTTGTCTCCTTCAACGTGATTATGGCTGGAAGAGCTCCTGATGTACATCACATCAAGGTCCAATGTGTAATCCAGTGTTCAGGGTGGAAGGGGAAGGATAGAGGTTATACGTTTCCAGGGAAGCACTGGTAATGGTGCTGGAGATGGTACTTCCTTCAAAAATGCCTGAAAACCCCCAAAAGAAATTGGGTGGGAGGAAAGGAAGATGTATGACAAATGGTGTTGGGGGAGACTGTGCCAGGTTTGCTCTTTTTGTTGTCTAAAGACAAAAAAAAGGTGTATGCCAGTACATTCCCCAGCTGGCTAGCTCGCAGGGAGAGGGAATCACCCAGGAGGGATTTGTTTAAAACATTTCTTGAGGTGTGCAGCAGCCTGTGGTGCAGTGAGGTCCCTGGGTGGCCTCCCATGTAGGACCACAGCCTGGGCAGCCAAGCAACTGCAGAACATCCCCTGGGCTCACACCCACCGCTGGCTGAAGCCAGCACCTTCGTGAGCTCCAACCCCTGGCCTGGGGTGGGAACATTCCCCGCCACGGGCTCAGAGCCATCCCAACCTGGTGATACCATACAACCCAATCATGTAGTTGATTTTAACAACCTTTATTGAATCACAATTTACTGCAATCAACACAACTGAGCCCTTTAAGTCAGCTTAGCTCCCTTAGCTTAATGGGATTTTTGCTCTTTGAGATTACTATCCAGCAATCAAGGAGGCAAAAGTGCCCGAGACACACAGCGGTGCTATGTGTTTAGCAAGGCCACCGTTTACACCCTGCTGAGGCACCGATTCTACTCGATGATGGTGATGGCCTTCTCCGCAGAGATCGCTTTGATCTGGGTCGAGGTCAGCTTGGCTACCATTTTCTTCTGACCTAGTCTCGTCGGAGTGCATATTACTTCAGACTTAATGATCCTACCAGGCTCTACATCCCTAAGGAGAAAGAAAAAATCAAATAGGCTCAGCATGAGTTATGGTTGTTATTTGCTGCTTTCAAATTGTTTCGCTTAAAGAAACAGCCGCTGTGTGTGTTTAGGGTGGGTGTTTCCCTTCTCCTGTGATCAATGTGCAGCAAGCAGGGCTCAGCACAGTGGTGCTGGCTGGTGGTCCCGGCGATCCTGGGGACCTTTCCCAGACTTGCCCATCCTGCTGAAACACTAAATTCAGCTCTGAAGGAAGCCAGCTGTGTTCACACTGGCTGGGCAGCACCTGGCATCACAGCGGGAGCGTGGGGAGAGCCCCTGTTGGGCCTGAATGCCCTGAACACACTGACCTCTGCGTGGGTCTTTCTGCTGCACGGACTGTGCCCAAACGTGGCGCGGTTTCGAACATAGCTTGCAAAGGGCCCCGTTACTCCAAATCCCCTAACCGCTTCTTCAAGGGAAATTAAAAAAAAAAAAAAAGAAACAAAGCAGGGTCCTGCCACGCTTATTTCATACTGGGCTCATCTCCTTACCCCTCATCAAACTCTGTCATCTTAAATATGCCCAAGCCCTCCACCAGCAGCTTGCAGTTGTTGAGGGGCACCTTCAGCTTGTTCTGGAAGATGAAGGCACAGGAGAACTCCTTGTTCAGTTTGGCTGTTTCTGGCATCTGGCAGAGGAGGAAAGAGAGAAACAAACCCAAATACCAGGGATCAGAGGAGTAATAAAGATGCTGGAGCTGCTGCAGGTTTGCTCCTCACCACTGGCACGGTGGGGGACAACTCCCTCATATCCTTTCCACCCTCCCGCGGCACCGTGCGCTCTGCCCTGCCAGCTGTTTTCCCAGCTCTTCTCTCTGGTTTCTCAACAGGTTTTTCCTTCAGGAGGTAGAGCTGTGGGGTCAGAGGTGGGCCCCATACAAACTGTCCTCTTCCATCCCCTTCCGTCCAGCAGCCCCTGCCTGCTCATTTTAGATAGATAGGGCAATAAAATCTTCATTTCATGACTACTTTCAACCTTCAAATAAAGGCTGAATAGCCAAATAAAATGCTGAGGACTGAGCATCCCAGGAGGCAGCTGCTTGGGAGATCCCCCTGCCAATGCTAACCCTTGTCCCCGAGGAGCTGGGCTGGCAGCTCCCTCACCTGGAGGGTGATGGGGGGGTACTCGAAGTTCATCGTCATCTCATTGGTGAGTCTGTCATCTGTCCCCTGGACCTCAGCAATGGCGGTGACATGGATGAGCACTTCGTCTTCCACTGAGGCCAGCGTCTTCATGTACTCATCTGCTGCAATTTTCAGAGGGACCTGCGTCTCTGCAGGAGAGAAAGCACAACTTGGTGCTTCATCACATGCCCAGGAACTGGGTGGCAAAGTCGGCTCTGGTGGCCAGTGCCCCAGCGCATGGGATGAGGCATATTTGCTGAGACCATCCTGCTTTGGGCCCGACCCAGGGGCCCCTCAGGGGAAAGCCCCAGCTGGAAGAGTGGTACCTGGCACACGCAGCCCATGGGACAGGCGGCTGAGCCCACACCATCTCCCTGCCAAGGCGAGCGCTGACTCGGGCTCACATCCAGTGTCTCGGCAGCCCTTGTCCCCAGCTGCCCAGGCACTCAGGAGGAAGCAGAGGAGCATTAGGTTGGGTATATTTAAGCCCATGTCCCCTGGGGTTTCTCTGAGACACTGCTTGCTACAAAATTAGCGGCTTTTGTTTCACTTCAAATTTTATCTTTAATTGCTTGGACAAACTTCCAGTGGCTCAGAAAGGCCCTGGAGTCAGCAGCACTGGAGCCTGAACATTGCTTTAGCCGCAAGGTTTCCGGGCTTCTGGGAATCAAAAAAAAAAAAATGCCTGTCCTTATCTCTAAATGTATGTAGCTACATTTGTGTCCTACCCTGCTGCATTTTGACAGCCACAGTATATGCGTGAAAACACTCAGTAATCACCAGCAGCAAAGATTTTTTTTTTTGCGAGAGTGACTCATGCTTGGAATGAGCAAGTGCTGTTAATTATTCATCACTCGTTAGTCTCTTGTTTAGCAAATTTCAGTCATATTGCTGGGGATCAGAAATACAAGCCAGGCTGCTCAAAGATATGCAATGAACAGCAAACAGCTCTTGGGATCAGCCAGGCAGGCAGCCATGAGGTCGAAATTTGCTTGGGCGAAGAATTCAGAAAATCACACTCACCAGCATCACCACCAGCTGGTCAACATTAGAGTGGCAAGCACAAGAACGAAAAAAGGCTGAGATTTCCAGCCATCCTGTGAGGGATTTCACCCATATGGATGCACCTGAAGCCTGTGGTGGCATCTTTGATGCTTACATAGTAAGGACAGGAGGGACATGCTCCAGCACACCTCGCCTGCACTGTGAAAACGTCTGTCTGCCCACACTGATGTATTTCTAACCATCTTGTTGAAGCTGTGGCAGGGACAGGGCCTTCATGTTTTGGTCCCTGCTACGGTGGGATCCCAGTCTGTGACTGAGACCCCCAAATGCAATAATAAGAGAGGTAGGTAGCAGGCAGGCAATTTCTGCTCTTTGTGCTGTACAGAGGCATGCACTAACTTATAGCGGAGCTATTATGAACCAGCTCGAGTGAAACCCCAAACTGGCACTGTAAATAGCCCATAGAACACAGTGAGCCTACCAGATTTGCCTTCAAGCTTGACAGTCTCCTTGACACATCCAATGGTGGCCTTGACTTTCCCAGTATAGAGCTGTAGCTGGCAGGAGCTGGCAAGATTGATGGTCCAGCTTCCGGGAGTAGAGGTCTTCACTGTGATGGCCATTTCAAGGGGACTGCCAGGATACAAAGCTCCTTTATTGGTTATCTTAAGCTGCAGCCCAGTCTTGGAGACTGTCTCAGGCTTGGACTGCTCGTCATCTCCAGGCACAGTCAATGCGAAGCGTGCACGAGGTACTATTCCTGAAGGGTGTATGAAGGAGCAAGCTTTCTGCATGGCCTCCCTTTCCTCTTTGGAGCCTGGATAAAGGAAAAAGATGGGTGATAGCTGTATCTCAGTCTCCTCACCCAGAGCCACCTTCCCTTTATTTATGCTTCTGCTGCTGAGCAGAGAGGATGTCAAGGCACCTCCAGCCTCTGCTCAGGAGACCCTCTTGGCTTACACTACCACTGGATCTGACTGACAGCAAGTCTTATGAGGAGTGGCTGAAGGAGCTGGGGTTGTTTAGCGTGCAGAAAAGGAGACTCAGGGGAGACCTTGTTGCTCTCTACAACTACCTGAAAGGAGGTTGTAGTGAGGTGGGGGTCGGTCTCTTCTCCCAAGAAACAAGTGATAAGACAAGAGGAAATGGCCTCAAGCTGCACCAGGGAAAGTTTAGATTGGATATTAGGAAAAATTTCTTCACCAAAAGGGTAGTCAGGCACTGGCACAGGCTGCCCAGGGAAGTAGTTGAGTCCCCATCCCTGGAGGTATTTAAAAGATGTGGTGCTTAGGGACATGGTGCAGTGGTAGGCTTGGCAGTGTTAGGTTAACAGTTGGACTTGTTGATCTTAAAGGTCTTTTCCAACCTAAACGATTCTAACTGTAGCATTTTGGACTGGAAGAATTTCCTGAAGGAGACACTTTTAGAGGATGGATGCTCTTAAATTTTTCAGGCTAAGATTTTCCTGCTCCTCACTGGAAGGGTTTAACAGTCTAGCACAACATGGATGGATCTGAGAACTGTGGGGAGGGAACGCAGATTTTTTTAGGTTCCCAATATGGTCTGGGGAATGGAAAGCAAGAAAAGAAGAATGAAGAAATGAAGCAATGGTGAGTCCGACCACTAGGCTGGTCACTCAGCCCATTTCTTTCACTGCCTGCAAGCTTGCTCACACCCATCCCTAAAGAGCAGCCTATAGGTGTCACTGTGGGCATGAAGATGCCCAGGAGCAGGCTGCCTCCCCCAGGTCTCCAGGCCTTACACAGGGTTTGCCACTGCAGCTACCCCTGCGGTTTTCTCCTGGAGAAAACAGACGTTGTGGGGTGACCTACGCGGCCAGGGGGTCTCCTCTTTGGCACTACTTTAGAGCACGGGGGCATTCACCTTCAGGGAACTTGTACTGCGCGGTGATGTCTTCCCGCTTGTCCTGCCCCACGGCTTTTGTGCTTATGTTCACACCGATGTCTTTGGTGTCTGTGCTAATCCTGGTGTACTTATCCACGCCGTTCACCTTCTTGACCAACCAGTAGACTTCGTCAGCATTCACTTCCGCATACACAAACTTGCCATCAAAGGGCAAATACACATCCCCTTCTCGGATAGCCTTCAGTGGGCATGGACCACACTGGAAAATACCTAGAAAGCGCATTCAACACCATTTGCTTTTCCAAATACGAGCAGAGCCTCCAATTTTTGTTTCACCCTCAGACCCACCCAAGCAGGAATATGTGGCCATAGTAGTAGACTCTTTCACCAACTCAGTGATGAATTCAAAAAAACCTCATTTATCCCATAGCTCTTTGGGCTTTTTTATAGATGACCAAGGTCTGGTAAGAGCTTTTATGTGTTTCCCCTCACTTCTTAAATAATTTTAAGGTTTGAAAGTCGTGGCTTGGTGATGGAGTCAACCGAGCCCAGCCACCTGTGTCTGATCACCTGGCAATACTCCATTTTCTGCACAGCCTTGAGGACTAATGTTTTCTTTCCTGCCTCCAAATTCCCTGCATCTGTGCAGGGAGGGTAGTCACTGATTTTGGCAGTCACTTCTCTCATTTACCAATGAATGGACTCATGACTTCCTCAGGAACGCTCTACAGAAAGCATCTTTACCGGGGAAAGCTGTGGCACCTCTTACTACAGACCGCTTTGAGTCCTCAACTCCATCAAAGAAATCAGAGGATATTGGAAAGGGAAATTAGCTCTGATTCCCAGGTGTGTGCTCTAACCTCTGAAATGACATTCAAGTCCCCGCAGCGTCCTGCAAGGTTGGTTTTCTGCCTGCCAAGAAATGCCATTCCTCCTGTCCCAGGCTGAGATGGCAGGTGTGAGACCTCCAGCTTTAGGATGTCACTGCCCAAGTGTGTGAAGGTGTGCATGGGGAGTACGTGCTTTGCTGACTGGGTACCATGGTTTTCATACAAAATGTCCCTGCTTCCCTTGGGAGGTGCAGAAGAGCCTTTCTAGGCAAATCCTACCTTGACTTTGCTCCTGAGGGGTTGAATCGATTGCTTGCCAGCCGTCAAACCCTGCCGGCAGGTCCTTCCGCTTCATCCAGACATCATTCCACACGTGGAAGTTCCTGCATGCATTTGGGTTGGAAAGAAAAAGAGTGAGCTGTTACAGCCAGAAGAGTCACGATCTCCTCTCTTAATCTTTAAATAAAGGCAGGTTTAATGGGGTTTTGCATGTAATCCTGTGAAGCCCCAGGCTTTCTCTCTCTCCCAGGCAGCAAACGTGAAGCAGTAGGGAAATTCTCAAAGGAAAGGCTGTTGGGGCTGGGAAAGGCAACGCTGTGGGGTGGGGGGTGGGGGGTAGGAAGCATTAGCCCCCCTTGGCAGTACCAGATGGAGTCAAGGGAGATCCCATTCAGCTTTTCTCCAGATGCATTCAAGTAAACGTCAATTCTCAGGTTCTCCTCCGTATCGTGTGCCGAGTTGAAGTTACTCACGCAGCGGCATGGGATCCCCAAGCAGCGCATGACTGCGGCACAGAGAGACAAAACACAGGGTCACAAAATCACTCCGGTTGGTGGGTGCCTCGGGGGACCATCTTGTCCGACCCCTCTGCCCACCCAGGGACCTCTAGAGCAGGTGCCCAAGACTGTGTCCAGACAGCTTTTGATTATCTCCAAGGCTGGAGACTCCACAACCTCTCTGGGCAACTGTGCCAGTGCTCCATCACCCTCACAGTGAAAAAAGCTTTTTTCCCACGTTCAGACAGAACCCCCAGTGTTTCAGATTGTGCCCATCACCTCTGGTCCTGTCACTGGTCACCATTGAGAAGAGCCTCGCTCTGTTTGCCCCACTCCCTCCAGTCGGGTATTTATACACATGGATAAGACCCCCTTGAGCCTTCTCTTCTCCAGGCTGAGCAGTCCTGGGTCCCTCAGCCTCTCCTTACATGACAGACTCTGCCACCTCCAGCACTCAGAGGCACAGTAATTTGGCTTACTAGCACAGTAATTAGGATATCAGAGAAGGGAGACAGTTCACTATTTACCTGTAGTGAGGACTCCTGAGAAGACCCAACATTGACCAAAACAAACTGGCTTCTTTGTGTTGTAATACTTCTGCAAAATTGAGACGCTCCCAACCCAATCCATAGGGGAGGTCCCGCTGCTGTAATTCCCTGACCAGTTCCCCATCACAACACCGCTGTCATCGTTGGCATTAACCTGTGGTGACACGCACATGCAAAGGAGAAAAATATAGGGATGAGGCTGAATGAGGCTTAAACACCGGGGTCTCTGCCCACCCTGTGGCTCCCCAGGTGCTCCACAGCCCTGTGGCACCCAGCAAGGCTGCTGGTTCTGGCTGGGGGCTCCTCTGGTTGGAAGCTCTCCAGCTGGCTATCTAGAGGGAGGTGGCCCGGGGCAGCCAAAATGCACTCTGCATCTTGTATCTTAAACCCCAGGGCTCCAAGAAGGGTCCCACCACAGAGAACAATTGCCCCCTGAAACACAACCCTTGTGTTGACCCTGCCAACACAGCTGCTGAGGAAGGACAACCACCGGGGCAGCTGCAAGCTTTGGGGATGGGGAGATGCTGTATTTCGCTCGCCTCTTGCCTCCACCCGAAATGCCTCTGTCTCTTTCCTTGTGGTTTCCCAAAGGAACTCATTTCAGATGCATCCTGAAATGGTGTGCAAGGCCCCGGGGAAAGAAGAGCAAGTAAGAAGGAGGAGGGAAAGCTGGAGGGGCAAAGGACTTCTCTGAGAGAGGCATACCAAAGCAGACATGGCTCTGGACACCAACACAGGATCCCCTAGATTAATCATCTTGAGATTACTTTTGTCCAGCAGATACATGCAGGCGTCCAAGATGAATTCCTCAAACTGTTTTGGAGAGAAAGTGGAGACATTTTTATACGCCGCTGTAAAACAGAACTTGCTCAGTCACTATGAAGTCTGTCTAAGTACTTGGAGGAAACTATCTGACTGGTCCCAACTTCTAAACTTCCTTATGGTATTGAATTCTCGAGCCTATGGGGCTTCCCAAAGCTGTTCTCTCCAAAGAAGGGCTTAAATGAAAACCCACCTTGGAAGACATAAGCCTGTCTCACATGTCTTGCAAACACAGTTGAAACCTGACCCAGCAATCTTTACTCTTGTGAGTAGTCCTAAGACACCTACGTCATCTCCCTGCAGCCCTGCAAATTGCTCACAAGAGTAATGAAAATTTAAGAGTGCTACAGATACTCAGTCTACTGACATAGGTACAAAATGAACTCTGGGGAAAAAAAAGGTACATAAATGCAGATTATTATGGCCGAAGATTCCTAATTAGCAATTGCTGATAAAGCTCCCTGAGGTCCCATTCACAGAGATGCCAAACATCCGATCCAAAAAAGCTTGGCAGAATATCAATATCAATTCTCATTGCTTAATGGCAGAGTAAATATTAGGATAGGAACAGCCCTGTGGACAGTGCCCTTTGGCCCCTTCATGGAAAAGGCTTCAGCAAGAGCACTTTTACTGGGCTATCTATATCTTGCATTTGAAACTGCAGACTTATAAAACAAACTAAAACCAAAAAAGAAAACAACAACAAAAAACCACCAGATTCAAACATATTTTGGTGGGGAAGTGTCTCTGGATAGGGTGCAGGATGCTCCATTTGGGTGCCCGTGTGCTTCCTACAGGGTGCAAATAAACTTGCTCTGGCATCCACCTTTTATCTCTAGCCTGAGCAAGTTTGTCATTCCACTCCGCCGGCGTTATCTCAGAGGCAGCGCGGAGGAACACCCTTCCTGAGGGGGCAGGCTGATTGCGCCCTGCACCCAACAGTTCACTTTGCAGTTGATGAAGGCACCGCTTGAACAATGACAACCTCTGACAGTGCTTTTCCCCTGCTTTTTCCCGATCATGATGCAATAGGTAAATAATCAGATGGTTTTTTTCCCCCCATCAGCCCTCTCTGTGGCTCACGAGCTGGTTACCGACCAGAGAGCAGGGAGGACTCCTTATGGGAATCTTTTCAACCAGAAAGGCTCCATCCCCAATTCCCATGTACTTTGCCAGGGGTCTCGTGATCTGATTATAAATGTGCCATTAAACCCTGTTCTAAAGCTGCGGCTGGGGAAAACACATAAGTACACAGATTGCTCTAAGCAGGTGAGCCTTCCCAGTGAAGCTGGCAGGATTATTCAAGCGCTTTGAGCTACTCATGGGCTTAAACTGTTTTTAGGTCTGATTCATTTAAACAACCGCCTAAGGGAGTAAGAGCAAATAAAGGTAATAACACCAAGAAGACAGCTGTGTTTTACCTGCCCAAAATTCCAGGGTCTACCGTATATGTTGTATGCAGACCCAACATAGATGTAGCCTGTATCGTTGAGCACGTACTCCTTTCTCTTAGCCTCATCATCCAGGAAGACGGCATCAGCTGGAACAAAAAAACCCCTCAGATGTTAGGTGGTTTGCACGCACACTATACAAAGTTTTCCTTGGAAAGCTAAACTGGAGGAGCTGGTGGTCTGTGACATTCACACCAAATGATGACCATGCAGCACTCACATTTTTTTTTCCTATTGTGGAAGAATTTCCTATAAGACTAAGTTTTATTTTACTCCTGTAGGTCTATTGCTATATGACCACTGTTTTATTTTAGTGAAATGCTTCTTTCTGAACAAACACTTTAGTGGACTAGGTAGACAACAGAGAGAACTGGGGGACTGATGCCAAACACCATCACGTTTTTTTGTCTGGTTATTTTTTTTATCTGGATTTTGAGTTAACCCAGTCATCTCAGTTAACCTTTGCTGTGGCCCAGGGAAACAGCGAGGGGTGACACAGAGGTGCAAACAGAGATGACAGAGAGATGCACCTTAACTCGGCACTGGGGCCTCCCCAGCCAGGAGCTGGCTCATTGCAATTGCCCATCTTCCCTCTGGCTCCGTGAGGATGCTGCTTGTGATGTTTTAGGGAAAAAAAACAATGTATGTGGGAAATAGAGGAGGAAAAAAGTGAGGAAAAGCTCCCCCAGGGGCAATCTCTGGGAGCAGTAATTACCACCCCCGGTTGCACGACCGCTCACCTTCACACCAAGGATTGAACAAAAGGTAGACAGCATTGTTTTCGGACTTGTAAATGTTAGTCCCAGCCTTCACGTTCAGGGTGTATTTTCCCACCATGGCCTTGGGTGAGCTGGTGACAGACAGCAGGCACTGGGGAGGCAAGAAGGAGAGACGGCATGATGGACCCTCCACTGTGGCCAGAGGCACGGCACAAGTACAGCGCAAGCACTGAATATGGTGGCCACGGGGATGTGGGGGGCGGAAGAGGGATGGGGCACATCCTGCAAGCGCAGTGGGGGAGCAAGGAATTAAACAGGGGAAGGCCGCTGCCTGCCTAAAATTTCAGGGCTAAGAGAAAGCAGGATGGGGGTATGAGAATTTGCTCTGTCGCTCCCAATGGGCTCGGTGTTACTGCCCTCCACCATTGCACCGTATGGGAGCACGGCCCATGGGTTCTACCTGGGTGCCGCTGTTCTTGACGATGGAGATTTGCCACCCGCTGACGTCCTGCTCCTGCTTCGTGCTCAGAGACATCAGGGTCCCCCTGGTTTTCATTGGGCTTTTGCCTGGAAACAAACCCAACAGGAGATGCAGGAGAGTTGCACGGGTCTACAACGACCGTGCAGTGCCATGCGGCAGGAACAGGCAGCCGGAGGCTGTCGGGGCTCTCCCGCTTTGCCTGATGGCCGCAGAGGGGGGATCCACTTACCGATGCCAAAACGCAGCGACAGCTTGTCGCTAGGCTTCAGCTCCCTGCTCAAGCTGACCTGGAGCTGAAAGGGCTGCCCGCGCCGCACCACCAGGTTCTTGATGTTGTACGCATCTGTGTGGTGCAGGCGGGAGTTCTGGCTCTTGAGAAAGTCAATCCCAGTGACCTTCAGATTGGTCCCTGGAAAGCCGTTAGCAGAGAGGGAGAAAGAAAAAAGAAAAGGGGGTTGATGGTAAATTGCTCAGTAAATACAGTTTTCTTCTTAATGGAGCCCTGTAGGTCATCAAAACATCTAAGCGTCCAGTGGTCTAGCACAAGGAATCACACCAAGGATCTCCAAAGCTAATGGATGGCACAACAGTTTTTTTATATATATATATGTAAAAAATATAGTATAGCATAATATAATATAATATAATATAATATAATATAATATAATATAATATAATATAATGTAATGTAACGTAATGCAATGTAATATAATATAATATAATATAATATAATATAATATAAATCTATAATATAATATATCATTAATATAATATATCATTAATATAATATATCATTAATATAACATAACATAATATAATACTATAAATACTTAGTATATGTATATAAAGGTATATAGAGAGTCTTGTTGCTGGGATGGGTTATGGAGGCTGGTGGTGGTGAGCGTGCTGCAGCAATCCACCCGGAGCAGGGACGAGCGCCTGCCTCGCCCTCCGACTCTTCGGCCCCTGGTTGCTGCAGCTTGCCTCTGCCTCCCTCCCTCGCCAGCCAGGAAGTCTGAGGGATGTTTGACCTCTGAGGTGGCCCTGGGCGAGTGGGGAATGAGCAGCTTGAGGGAGGCAGCAGCAGTAGGAGACGTAGCATGAGGATTTCTGCCCCTGCCGGCATCCAGCCGGCATCCCAGCACCTCTGTGCATGGGCAGCTGCCCACCGTGCGCCCTTGGGGCTGCCTCCTCAGCAGCCAAAAGACTGTGAATGGGATCTCACTGGTTTCAAAATCCACATCTGCTGGGCCACTTGCCTGCCCTTGCATGCTGCCAGCTGGCTGGGCAGCCAGCAGCCACAAGCCAGCTCTGCAGCCCACTGCAGGCCAGGAAGATGGCATGACTGCAAGTTTTGTTGCCGTACTGAAAGTCTTTCTTCTGCAAAAGTCTTGCTTCCCCCTTGAAAGTGGAACAGGGACAGCACATCTGCATCCCATCACCACAGCTGCTGTGAGGCAGCTCCGCTCCCCTGAGCACCTCGCACGGGAGCTCACCAAAGGTCATGACCACCGTAGCATCCCTGTGGGCAGTGCCCATGGTCCTGCCACGTCTCTGAGCCCTCTCCTCCTTGCCCCCATCTGCTCAGCTGCTTTTCTGGTGGCACCTTGTCAAAACCAAGGCTATGAGAGCAACTCCTGTTTGCTGCATGCTTGTGCGTTGCCAAGTGCATGGTGCATCAGCTCCTTGAGTATTACAAATGTTTCTTTGTTATTGCAGGTATTAAACAACAGTTGTTGTAGTAGTAGTAGTAGTAGTAGTAGTAGTAGTAGTAGTAGTAGTAGTAGTAGTAGTAATGTGGACAGGTGAAGAAAGCACTGCTTGCCAAGGTACATTCAGAGGTGATGCTCCCAGGCGGTCTCTGGCTAGCACAGGGCAGCTTAAAATTTGAACCTCACTGTCAGGATTTTATCTCAGGATATTTGTCTCTGGTCAAAGACTAGAATTACTTATATTAGCATTGAACACATCCTTCATGTTATCAAATAATAATTAACAGTAGCTTTAATTGTTCCTTACAAAACGTAGCATACACAGTCAAGCTGGAAGTGAACCAAATGTGCTGAAATTCGGCTCCCCTCAGTTTCTGAGGTCTCCAGTGTCTCTGAGATGCCAAGAGCCTGGGAAATGGGACTCTTCAGGACTCTGAAGCTGATTCTTTGTATTTTTCCCCTCAAAAATTAGTCCCAAATAATATCACAAGTGCCATTAATCAACCTCTTACGGAAATCTGCATATGTGAATCGTTGCAAGTGTTTTTTTTTTCCCAAGGACTTGGTTTCTCCTGCAACCCAAGTACCAAAGGAAGGGCTGGGGCTGGGAGCCAGCTGTGCTGCAGAGGTGTTGCCCATCTGGGGGGATGCTAAATGTGGGGGGCAGCGCTCTGCCCCCCTTCACGCCAACTGGTGCTTTTGCCATTGGACTTCAGCACAGCTTTGGACTCCAGCGAGAGTCCCTGCCAAGTGCCCTGCTCCCGTTCATTCCCAACACAGCAGTTCATTTCATAGGACACGGCATTTAAAATCACCATCTCCTGGGCTGCTCTCCCCTCCTGCAACTCTGGATGGGAGCAGGGCTGGGAAAATGTCTCGGGGCTGTGGCGTAGGAGCGGGGTTCTGAGAGGCACAACCCAGCGCTACGCTTGAGTAAAGAGTGAAGCCTTTGAGCAAAGCCTGAGCAAAGAGAAAGCCCTCAGCTTTCAATAAAAATGGGGATTTGGGGATCACTGCGTCAGGCTTTGGCAGGCTGCCCAGGTGTGACCGGGAAAGACAGAGCATGCCAGAACATGGCCCAGCTATATATCTTTGGAAGTGTCTAACCTGTCTTGTACCTGCCCATTAAATATTCTTAAAGGATAAATCCTGTGTAAACAGTAGGGAGTAACAATACCTCAAAAGCACTTGGCTCATGAGTGATTCAGATGAAGATATGGGAGAGTCAGGAAATTTAAAACCACTTATGGTAACTTTGAAATTAGCTAGTCAAAGGCATAATGGTTGAAGGGATTAGTTCACAAAATATTTTGACAGATTCACACGGTACCAGGCAACTGTGCTAACTTATGTATCGACAAGAGCCATTCCTAACATCGAAGAGGCTGAAATCTGCTGGTAGCTGCTGTGGCATGAGAGATGCCACAGGCAGGGCTGGATCCAGGGCAGGCTGAAATCAGTGGCATGCTTCCCACTGCGACCTGTGCTGGGCAGTGACTGCAGCCTTGAGTAAACTGAAAGGACTGCCCATGGCTCCCCAACGAGATTACTACCTCCATGTATTTCTTCTTAGTAACTATATAAACCATATTTATCTTAATTACGTAACAGTTATCAGCAAACAGACTTAAAACTGACCATCACCTTTCATTAACTGATTTCATTTTTGAGTGCTTTTTGTTTGCTTGCTGCCTGCCAGATGCCAACCTCAGGCTGTTTTGCGCAACAGGAGTTGCGTGTGCGTGTAGATGTCAAAAAATTTCAGCTGGAATTGCTTAACCCTCTCGAAAAGGACAAAGGGGAAGTGAGTCTTCCTCAGCATTAACAAATCTCTAGCCATCAAAGCTGCTTGACCTTGTTCCTTACAGAAACCCTGGTGCTGAGCTGAGAAGCTACCAGAAAACAGCCCTGGTGATGGCAGAGGGCTTTGGAGGGATGTGGGAGCTCAATGCATAGGATGGCTGTGGGAAAAGGCCTTGGTGAATCCGTCCTTCCAGCATTTCCTAACTTAGGGACTGCATTTCCATCCCCCGTTTCTGGACATCACTGATGTTGAGGATGCACAGAGAAAAACCACAGAGAACAGCTGCCTTGGAATATGCCCTGACAGTGCAGAGCACGGTGCCAAAGACCTCTCCTTGCGAGCACTGCCCGTCAATCGCACTGCACTTACTCCTGTGCAAATACACTCATGATACCTTATGATCCGGCTGGCGCGGTGTCCACCAAGAAATGCCACAGAGCGAGCCAGCGGCGCACCCATCGCCTCGTCTGAGGGGGCTTGGCTGTGATCCGCCCTCCTCGGGCAACCCCCAGGTGCCACTTTCAGCTTCCCGTTCTGCCTCCTGCCCAGGGCCGGGTGCCCGCATGCCCTGTGCCCAGCTGCCTGCAGGCGCCGTGGTTTGCCAACACAGGAATTAACGATTTATAGCAGAGCTGGGCATGCCAAGAATGCGCCTGCTCATGGGACAGAGGCTCGAGCTGCAAGAAGCAGCCCTGGCTGCGCTCGCTCCTGGGGCAGGCCAGAAGCAAACCCAAATCCTGCCAGATAACTTTTTCCTTTTTTTAGAAGAAATTTCAATACAGTATTTTTATTTTTATCTCCTAGTTCCATGATTTATCCCTTCTAGAGCTCCTTCCTACACTTACCTGCTGGCCCCATCATATGCTACCTTCTTGGGAAGACGTTCAGAGCTTTGAGAACACAGTGATCGTCCAGAACAAAAGTGGGGACATGAGGGCTTTGCACTGGTAAGGATCTGGGGCCCTTTTTCTGTGGGGACGAGGTGATGGGATTTAAAAAATACATTAAGATGGAGCAGAGCGTTTATAGCATGCCTGGCTTCAGTGAGAATAAAGGCTGCTTGGAAGGACAGGAGGGAAATGGGATGGGAACTGTAGTTTTGCAAGAGAGAGCAAAACTTGGACACCTGCATTTACTCCTCATCCTTGCCCAGCCTCCAGCAAACACTCTCTCACATCCCAGAGACGTGAGATCACATCACATCCAAAGATGCTGCTGTCTGAGACTTCCTGGAAAAATTCTGCTCATCCACACCCAGAGCACGGAGGTGTGAAATGGAAGGGCTGGGAGCAGTGTCAGGACACCCTTCCCCTAGTGGTGGCTGTGGACCCCGGCTCTGCTGCAGGCACCACCCAGCCCGCAACCAGAGCTGCTCAGCTACACCCCAAACCCCAGGGGTTTTGGGCATCCTGGGGCTGGGCTGGCCCCAGGAGTGCAGCCAGCGGTGGTGGTTCAGCAGCTGCTACAGGAGCGACTCAGGCACCTTTCTAGGTAGGTGCAGGATCTTCTGGCAATAGGGCAGGCAGGATGGCCATGGGACGGAGCTCAAGTCCAAATAAATCCCCTTTTCAGTTATTTTGAAACTTCTGTCAGATGGTATCAGTGATCACTAAAGAGCACTTATCTACACACTTGAGTAGCCTGAAGGAAAGAAATTTCTTTCACCTTGACGCAGAACAAGTTTAGAAAAGCTGCGTTTCTTTCCTATTATCACCAATAGAGCCAGATGTCTGTGGGTTGATGAAAAGTGATGAAAAGTGGGTTGCATTTTTCAGTTGGCTTACCGATCCGTCAAAACCAGAATTTGCGCAGCCAGAGCAAACCTATCGCCTGTGAGCAGCGGCGGCATGGAAACACCTTTCCCCAAGCTGTCACCCACAGCAGTCGGAGGGGTGAGAAACCCTCCACCTCCACAGGAGCTGGCATCCTCCCTACAGGAGACCTGCCAAACTGCGCATCTAACATAGGTTATCGTATCGAGCGTTAAAAACTCACCAGCGTTGCTGCTCATGGTTCTTGTTGGTGTTTCGACCCGAGGTGCCTGTAATGCCAGCAGCTTCCAAGCTCCTGAGTAGCCTCTGCCACTTGCTTCTGAGCGTGGAGAAGGAAGACGGGCTGCCCTTTTTATCAGCGTCTCGCTCTGAGGTGTCAGCAGGTCCACTGCCAAGGGGTGGTGTTTGGAGAAAGGAAGTTCCCATGAAAAAAAATGACTACAACTCCCTCTGCACATAGTCAGACCCTGAAAACCAGCGAAACTTAAATCTTGATTCACATGGAAGGTGGATTTGCATAATCAGTTGACAAGTGGACAGACCCTTCACTGACAAACACTGACAAACATGGGCTAGATGAGTAACAAGAATGCACATATGCCCTAACATCCAGGTTATCGGGACTGCAACTCGAGGGCCAGCTTTACCAAGGCAGCCCACAGACTTTTAATCCTTAGGAAAACAGAGTTCCCTATTAGGACCAGTGTGACTTTATTCGAAGTTAATGAGATTTTTATCATCACGTTTGGGACAGAAACACCTGAAGCTGTGGGCTAAAATCCAGTGTTTACATGCAGGGGTTGGAATGTCCAAGGGTCCTGGTGCTGGCCCCTCCCTGCAAGGTCAGGCAGATGCTAGGGGAGATAGCCCAGCAGGAGCACTGAGTGGGAAAGAGGAGAAACAGGCCATGTCCAGGAGGAGCAAGAGATGTGGTGGATCAGGAGCTGTTCGCTGGCTGCTCTTTGCTGACAGCTGTACCAAAGGTCTCTGCCCAGGAGGTGGCTGGACCCCACGTGCCCCACTGCCACCCTGGTCCTCGGGGTGATCAAAGATGGAGAGATGAGTCTACCCCACGGAGGGGAGAGCTGGTGACACAGGCCAACAGTGACACGGGCACAGTGGCCAGAAAGAGATACAAACATGTCCCCAAATACCCAAAAGTGAAGAGGCGGCTCAGCCACAGGAGCAGCCTCAGCCCCCTGATGCCTCCCTTCATGGCAGCAGCCCAGGGTCCAGCAATGTAGGATTCAGTCTGCAAGGCTGGCGCATCTAAATGTAGGATCTCCGTAAACAAGATCTCCCTGTGGAAGCCTTCAAAAACATCAACTTTTCTCCATCAATTCAGGTAGCTAGGTATTTTCTTTAGGAGAACTGTTTCATTTGGTGCTGAAATGTTGGTGCAAGCGAGGTGCTGAGTTAGCAGATCCCACCCTTTGGGCATGTCACTGCTTGCTGGCAGATGTATGTTGGGTGTCCTTACCTGAGAGCATGACTAGCGCATTCCAGGGTACCGAGGGTTCAGTACACATCTATAATCTTGCAGGACATCTGTATGAACATCTGAACTGCCAACGTTCTTAGTAGACAGAGCATCACTCACCATTCAGCACCAGACAATGTGCTGGCAAGTACATATTTCACTATTGAAAAAAACACTACAACCCCAATTTACCTTTCAATGTTGCTTTTACTCTGCATTTCTTTCCTCCTGGAAGGTGAAAGACATTTTTGTTTAGAACCAGCATAGGAGGAAGTAAAGTGTATGTGGAATGTTGGTACCATAACATAACCAATAATACAAGTAATCTGAACATTTATGATGTATATTACTGGTTTCCACTTAATTGCAGCAACAGAGTAATCCACTTCATCTGAAGGCACTGAGAGTAGCTTTCTAATCCAGTCTCAACCTGTTATATATGTATCATTCCATGCCTGGTTGGAGGCAGCTTAAATTTTTTTGACACAGTAGTACTACAGCAAAAACTACAGATTTTTGCAAACAGGAACAAGTTGATGTTGGTAACACTTTGCTCCTGAGAAAAATTTAAGTAGGTGTGTGCTGGAGGGTCAGCGGTGGAGGCAGGACATGTATTCACCAGGAACAGTCACATTTCCAGTCCTATAGGGTTTTGCAAAAGGCTGATTTCAACAGCGTGCATGTTCTGACCCTCACTTTGAACCTCAGAGTTCAAGGAAAGAGTGTTGAAGTTAGATGGGTGTGGGTTCTGCCCTGCCATGAAGCTACTTCGTCTTGGAAGGTGGTTGACCTTTTAACTTTTTACAGGAATTTTTTATTTATGCCAGTAGACAGCAACTAGCTTTCAGTTCTCCTTCCACTTTGTGCAGCTGCTGGTCTTGCCTGCTTCCATGATCTTTTTCTATGCACTGGCAGCATCTCAATTCAAAGGCACTAAACTTGGCATATGGTTCAACACTCCTACATGAGCTTCCTCCCCTGGCTCGCACAAGCTTGCCCTGCCAGGAAAGACCATTGAACTGTAATACCCACTGAGACAGTTGTTGGCAAGGCCTGAGAAAAAGGATTTCAACTTAAACTGCAGGAACGTTTTTCAAAGACATGGTTTCAGCTTGTTTCATGTTGTCAGCAGGCGATCTCTGTCCTTCCTACAGGTAAATTGCCTTTTGTCTTTGCTCGCCAGAGTGGCCAGAGTGGCTGGCTGTGGTTCAGCAGCGTGGTTTTTTTTCCTCCTCCTTGGTGAAGCTGTGAAAAATACCAGCCCTTTTGAATTTTTTTTCCCAAACAACAGTTAATTGCTTCAATTTGCCTCATAAAAGTATACTCTTCTAATTATCAAAAGCAGGAGATTATATCTTTTTCACAGGCAATCTCCAGCCTATTACCAATAACTTCAGCGACTCACTTCCCAGCTTGCAAAATCAGACACCGGAGGCTATCAGCCTTATCTGCATCTATCTGCTGCAAGGTAAGTCACCTTATTAGCTGGCATAAGAAGGTAATAAAATGCAAACAAACACAATCAGAATTCCCCAGTGGCTGCTTCCCTATTTACAAGCTTGCCCTTTGTCTCAGGTTTTGTTTACTTTGTGTATCAAAAATGACAAGAATAAATTAAACTTTCAGAGCATGACCACAGATATCAATGCCAAGTAGGAAGGGCATGAAGCGTTACCTGGTCCTTAGCTTTACAGTTTTATTCACTTGTGGCCCCATGTCTAGTTATGGAGAAGTTGCCTTTTATAATAGTAATGTACCGACCTACATTTTTTATGACCATCTAAGGCTTCACGTTGCTTCTGTTTTGTCTTTTTTTTTAATACGTCCAGTCAGAGTAACACTCAAAATAAAACACAGATCAAAAGCATCACAGGTTTCCTTTTTGACACTCTGGAAAGGTGAACTAATCCTTCCAGTTGCACTGCAAAGGTGCCAAGGGGTGAGTGGTGCACCTGCCAAGGTACGCACACATACAGCCCACGGCTGGGTCCTGAGGGGCACCACGGCGAGAAGGTGCCTTCCACTGACCACAGCAGGACTGCTCCCACATGTACCATCTAGTACGTGCTGAGTCCTTCCTGAGTTACAGCCTAGGGAATGGTAAGTAATGAGAAGTCTTGGGGGGATAAAAAGAAAAAAAACGCACTGATGGAGAACAACCGAGGGTCTCGTCCATCTCTTTTGAGCTGGACCTCATTCGAGGTCCTACGTTGGCCCTCCCCTCACCATTTCAATACGCTCGTATCTTGGTCATTAAGAATTTCCTAGTAGTGAGACACATCTCAGCCACGTAATGACCCTGACATGTTGTGCTGCTGTTACTCTGAGAGGAGCATCGATCTGATCACTTCTCACTCATGTACACCAACCATGGGTCATGACAGTGGCCTGTCAGCTACACCCTGAGGGCATCTCGTGTTCCCAGCAGGCAGATTCTCTTCTAATCTTACATGAGCCAACTTGTGGCAGGCAATTGGATGTCAGGGGTTGATGCAAGATGGCCAAGCCCAGATCTTAATTGATTCCAAGTCGTCTGGCCCCAGTTACCTGGTAATGAGTTTCTCATAGGTAAATACCAGAGAAGTGATTGAGGCCAATAAAATTATTACAGAAATTCCATTGTTTCCTTCTCACTGAACCTTGAAAGAGGGGGTTTGGACCTAAAGTTAAGGATGTAGGTGACTAGCTTTGGGCATTTACCGCCAGAAGGAATGAAAACCATGTTGCTCTGTGCCCAACCCAGCACCACCCAGGGAGTCTGCTCCTGAAGAAGGCAAAACCAACGATAAAACAGAGACTACAGCTACACACATACCAAATGTGGGCTTATGGCCTTGTGATCCCTACTGAGGCAAAATGCTCTTGTGTAGCACTTTCCCTGCCCTGAAAGAGAAGTCCTTGTGGCCATCACAGGAAATTGAGGCTTGCGGCCAGGCCACCTTGAAACATACAGAGCTGCTTTAACAGCAAGCCAAAATGCTATAATGTTAAAATATCTTTTCTGGTTATTTTTCAAGATCTCTTTCTCCTTCCCGGGCTGAGATGCAAAAGGCAAAATTGCATAATCAGTCTAGACATAGGAAGCAACTATGTGTGAAGGTTGAACTTGGGATTTCAGTACTACGACTGCTCCATCTTCAACTCTGGTACAACTGTTGCACTGGAAAGACCAAAATAAGCATGCTCCAGTGCTGAGAAGATTACGTTATGCATTGGATTAAAATGACTCAGGATAAGGTACTTCTGCTTCTCAGCAAAATACTTCTTTAGAATTTTGTGCAAGAAATGACAAAAAAAAAAATCCCCATCATTTCACTTCTTCCGGACAGCAGCTTTTTTTTTTTTAATAAAATTGCCTCCTTTTTGAACCCGAGGAACCTGCCAGCATCTGCTGCGTCCTACGGGCAGGAGTTCCTCAGCTGAATGACACACTGTAGGAGAAGGGTGCTCCTCTGGCTTTGAAGCTGCTGCTTGCTAGCTTCCCTTGCGGCCCCTGTCCTTGTGGTAGAGGAGACGGTCAACAGCTATGCCAGCTTACTTTCTCCGTGCAACTCACAGTCTTCTCAACCCCCGCTACAAACCACCACCGTCTCTTTTCCACGCTGAACGGTCCTAGCCTGCTAACTCCTTCCTCACACCTTCCTCCCACCCCATCAAGAGACCCAAGATGGGGAGAAGGATCCTCTTCCCGCCGTGCAATCCTGCAGCCTGCAGTGTGTGCTTGGAAAGGGTCCAACGGGGTGGGTGCAGTTGCTCCAGGGCCGTATCCACCCTGCTGCCACTGACCCATGAACTAACTTCGAGTGTGCATGTATGACCACACTGACTGATTGCAGTGTGGACACATACCCACAGACTACACCTAAAGAAAACAATATGAAGAGGTATGAGGAAAAATAAAGCAAAAGAGGGCTGCTAAAAATAAACGGTAAGGGCAAGGAAATCAATAGTGCAAATATTGAATCAAGGATAAAATAATTTATCCATATATTAAAAACAGCTTCAGAGAACAAGGAAAATACTGACAGAATACCTTCCCACCTACAGGGTATGTGTTTGGTTGTACATGTCTAAGTGAGAAAACAGAAACTTGCAGGCCAGTGTCTTCAAGTAACATTTCTTTCTGCAGGAGTGGTGCGACAGCTTCTTCCATCTATCTGTGTGGGTGTGTGTGTCTACATACATACAGATGCACACAATCTCCAGACTACAGGTCAGGTTATGCCATGCCGCATTCCCACCAGCCAGCAGCACGACTGAAATCGCTACGTGGTGGGAAGGGAGAACCTTCCTAGACCAGCAGGATTTGCAGGAAGGAGACGGTCCTGCCCAGCGCTGGAGACGCGGCTCATGCACCACACAGAGGCAGACCCAAAGCATGGCAGCTGCAAAGGTTTTGGCACACCCCTGGATGTGTGCATGTCGTGTGCGGTAGCCTCCTCAGTATGGTGGGATTGACTGAGGGCAGGGATCTGTGGTTATTTGTCCTGAAAAGCCACCAAGCCAGCGCACTCCTGCTCACCCCTCTTCGCAGCACCCAAGACATTGCCCTTCACAGCAGCATGAGATGCTCTCACCTTGGCGGGCAACCGGAGTAGCTCCATGCCCACCAGTGTTAAAGGAGAAGCCGCTGCCTGAGCATTCACACACCACTCAGGGAGTCGCACACACGCCACTCGAGACTTTAACTGCTAGGACCGGCGTCCCTTCACAGCAGGCAGCTCCACTGAGCTGACGGGTGCCCCTTTTGGACTCCTTGCTCACACACGCACTCACCCTCGAGTGCTTTCTCTCCCCTCAGGCTCGACCCTAGGTTTCCCTGAAGCACAGTCTCTGATGCGATGTACGCCAGACGACTTTATTGAGCGGTACAGCAGTAAAAAACAGCTTGAGCTGGGTGCCTCTGGAGAGGGACCCCAGACAAAGAAATCCCTGGGCAATTATACCCTTACAATTTACGTTTCCCTCCCCTTATGTGACAGTTTGGTCCAACAGCAATATTTGGGTCAGGAGTCTTCTTGTTCCTCATTGGATCCTTTCTCTGTCTCCAGGTGGGCTGTTACTTTTCTTATCTCAACCAACAGATGCAGCTTCTGCTCACAGTTGTGGCTACTTTATTTTTCTGGTTTGCACTGGCTTCGGGGCTTTCCAGTATAGCGTCAGCATGAAAGTTGACAGCTTGCGGCCTCAGGCTTTAGCAAGCCTTACTACTAATGCTATGATTGGATTCCATTTGAGCTAGAAGATGATTTCTGCAACACCAGGGTTTCTTAGGAAGTGTTTTCGTGCAGGGCTGGTTCCTGGCAGAGCCATCTCTGTGAGCTGCCTAACTCAAGAGTGTCCTGAAGGGAACGTGTCATTCGAAATACCTCCTCTCTGGATGAGGAAACAGTGGTTGGCCGCAGGAAATGTGGTATTTGTAATGCCTCATCCTTCCCTGGGGCACTGCTCCTTTCTCCTTAAGCATTGACTTAATTTACTGAAAGCAACTAGGTTCGAAGCCCTGCCTGATGTTCAGACTGTGCACATGCACCGAGAGCAGGTCACGGTGCCAAGCAGAGTTGTTCGACTCTTACCTCTTGCTGCAAAAACGAAGAGGCTCTGCTTTTGTCAGGGGAGGAGGCGAGCTGTTCACGTCGCCAAGCCCCAGCCCCAACTCCCACAGGCAGGATGAAACCCCAGCCCGTAGCGGCCTCTGAGCCAAGCCAGATTGAGCAACGGGTTCAAAATGTACGTGCCTCCAAAAAGCAGCGGTACCATCTGCCACACCCCACTTACTATCACTCTTTCCAGTCCTCCCCTCCCACTTATTTCCCTTGTTGCAGCGGAGCCTCTGTGCCGCGCAAGGCCTATGCAGGGGTGAGCGGGGTGTGCATCATCTCCCCCCAGCAAAACGTGAGTGGGAGACCCAACCCAGGAGCTCCCCAGGCATTAACTCAGCTCCATCAATCCCTCGGGACTTCCAGGGCGTGCAGTAGCCCCGGGAGCTGCTTAAGAAGTCTTGGCAATGAGTACAGCCATTCACAGCCGTTTTTCCTTAAACCCCGAAGAAAAACTGAAACAACTAAAAGAGGGTTATTAAACAGCCAGAAACCAAAAAGTTTCCTTGGAGAGTGAACAGAGTGGCTGGCTGGTTGCTCAGCAGGGCAAAACGTGCTCTGTGTATGTCAAGTGCTGCTACTGGACATGGGTTACTGCGGTGCCGCGTGCAGCTACGGGATGGAGCACTGCAAGGTCCAGGCTTCCCGGTGCTTTGGTCGCCCCACGCTGGGCTGCTGCAGCTGGTCAGCGTTGCCCTGCCCTGGGAGCCACTGCTAGCGTTGCACACAGCAGGCTGTCTCCTCAACCAGCAAAGGTTCAAATGCACAAAGCACTTCATTATCAGCAGCTGAGTATGGTGGGGTCCTTCTCCTTTGATAACAGTGCATTTGTTTTCAGGCTACGAATGCATACGCAAGTGCCTGTTATGGTTTCTGTGGTTAGCCAACAAGCCTCTGGTGGCCTAGGTCTGTATGGTGTCTCAAGGAGGAACCTCCTTTCTGTGGCACAGCAGCATTTAACAGGAGCTGTCAAACTTGGAGGCAAAAGGGCAAATCAGCTTTAGTTATAGATGGTGTTGCTCATGAAATCCATCCATAGGTCACAGAAAGTCCAACCTCCTGCCCAGATGTGATGGTCACCAACGCCAGATCGGGTCAGTTGAGGTCTTGTCTAGCTGAGCCTTGAAAACCTCCACGGGTGGACACTCTGCCACCTCTCTGGGCAACTAACCTCCTGGTGGCGTTTTTTTCCCTGATGGCCAGCTTGAAACTCCAAAAACACAACCTGTGCCTGTTGCCTCTTGTTCTGGCCATTTCTACAGAGTGGAGCTTGGCTCCGTTGCCTCTCTAACTCCTCTCCAAGCATCTGTCAGCTGCTATCAGGTCAGCCTGAGCCTCCCTACCTCCAACAAGCCCACATCCCTCAGCCTCTCCTCGTAGGCCTCTGCCATCTTGGTATCCTTCTGCCAGACCAGTTTCCCAAGACCCCTCTTGAACTGGGGGGGTCCACTGCTGGAAACACCACCCCAGGTACAGCCATTGACTATGTCAGGGCCCTGAGGGCACCGCTGGGAATGACTGCCCCTGCCTGACTCCCAGGGCCTCCCCTCCCACCCTGCCCGTGGCCCACGACCCCATTTCAGATTTTACAGGCAAATTGCTGACCTTTTTTTGGCTGTTAAACTATCTAGAAACAGACCTGCCTTAGAAAGGGCGCTGCAACACCTAGCCCAACAACCATGTTCCACCTGAAGCTAGGTGTTGCTTTACAGTCTAAAATACTTTGTTTCTTCCTCAGGGCCACCTTTTCAGAAATGTTGTCTCCTTGCAGTCCTTTCCTTTAAGAAATGATGTGGCGCAACACCCCACACACTTGATTTTTAGAGGAAAACTCCTGGCTCTCCTGGGAAGACTTTTATCACTGACTTGAGCTCACCCCAGATTTTTCTCGGAGACCAAGCCACCTACAGGTGCTGCGCGGTTTGCTGCAGACAAGTGCCCACCCTGTGCAACTCCCCTCCACAGCTCTCGAACCCCCAAATGAAGGCTTGCTGCTGCTCTTCTGCAGAAGGCGAGCAGAGCACCTGGCACCACGAACATGTCAGGATTAGTACCCATTTATTCATAACTTCATGTTTTTTATGTGACAGTCGAGGACAGAGCCATGGCACCACTCTTCTGGCATGTTGAGTCACCAGGACTTCTTTCTTTGAAAACACCCCACTGCTTGCAATATTTTAGTGGAATTAAGTGTGTGTGTGTGACACCCTTGCAATGTGATCAATATTTAAGGTCTCCGAAGGGTCAACACAGGGCACTGAATCAAATTCCTTGGAAATTTTAAATATACCAAACTTGGCAGAATGATCTACCGATCTTATTTATCACATCTACTTCTACTACTTATCACCCGGACAAACATACCGTCCTTCAAGTTATTTTAACGTATGCTGTGACTGAGATGTTGTACAAACCTTCCAAATTTCAGTGGCTCCTTGTCAATGACAACAGGGACATTTCTCAGGTTTTATGTATAGTTCCTTATCTAATCAATCAAACTATGCTTTCAGGTTCAACTGCAGCTATAACTTTATTTGACTTTGTTCCCTGTAAAGGTATACAAGGTGTTATTTACCTTAGAATATAATACCCTTGGACCTTGTTTATACAACAGATTTTTCAAAACGCTTCCCACCATTAATTCAAGAATACTTACTTCAATCTTCATGAGTGACATTGTGAGTCTTGCTATTAATCATGCACCCGCTTCTTCTACTGTTCAAAGTATTTCCTGCTTGAGGAAAATCTGATGAACAAGACACTGAAAAATTAGGGCTGTGTTTCGGAATGAGGGGAAGGTGCCAGAAAGGCTCATTACAGCCAGCGCCTGGGAGACGTACAAACAAAAGTGTATTTCACTGCAATTTGAGCGGAAATGTGTATCTGAGACTCTTCTCTAGAAATACCTTGGCTCACGTGTGCGAAAACTCCATGCAAGCGCGCTACTGTAGTTCCCTGTTGTGGTTTAACCCCCGCTGGCAACAGCACATTCCCACACAAAGATAACCCACCTTCTGTCTTGGTAAACCAAGGCTGGCCATGATCTTCAGCCACCTTACAAGGTCTACCGCATTTGAACCGCTCACTCTTCAAACACAGCTCGTTCATTAGTCTTACATCACTTTTTTTTTTGTGTGTGTGTGGTCTAAAATAGCTGTAAATATTAAATTTCAGCCGCTGAGCTTTGGACAGTGTTTTAATTTGGAAATGCTGGCACCCCTTTTTGAGATCACTTCCAGCCGCATTTTGGATGACCACACATGAACCACTTACCAGAAGCGCACCGCTTTGCCATATGATGATTGCAGCCTTCCTTGCAGCTGTGGCCCCACGCTGACAAGCAATGCAGGCAGACATGGGCCAAACCCTGTGTGCATAGAGGAGACGGATTCTGCTGAAAAACACACCCTGCTCGGCAATCTTTTCCTCCCACAGGAACTGGAGGAAAACTTGTTTCCGTTCCCACCTTCAAATATTTACAACAGCGAATTTACAGCCGTAGTTTCTGTTCTTCCACCTTAAAAGTGAGCATCACAAAGTAAAACGCAGCCCACACTTTCTGCAGCTGTGCAAACGTCTCTTAGACCTTGACCTCCAATGACGACTGTAATAAAGAAATGTCAGTTTTGAGACAGTCCATGTTAAAAAACTTTCCAAAAGGTTTGTTAGGAGGAGGGGCAACAGCCAAATTAACCAGAGAGGAGAGAGTCTGGTCCTTCTGCTGTTTGTGCAAAGGCGGCGATGGCTTACAGCTGGCTGAGACTTAATAACAAGGGCAAACAAATCAGGCTTGCAGCCTTCATTGTTTCTCCATCACGTACAAAGGTCTAAGGAGACTTGATGTATTTAGAAATACATAGTTCCTGGTTGTCATCTCCACAGACCTGTGAGGGATGCTGGGTCACCGCATCAAGTCCCAGCTTCCCAGGTGGCCGGACATGTCTCACTCTTTGTATGTGTGCTGCTACCCAAAGAGCTCCCCAGGTGCAAAGACCCACGTCGGTAAGGAGCAAAGGCACTCGGAGCACTCTGCCCTCTTCCCCACCACATAGGCAGCTCCCTTCTTTGGAGGGGAAGACTTATGAACCCACTGAGTAGAGAGGGAAAGGCCTTGTCCCTCTTGGGACACGGCTGCCTGACGTGACGAGTTAGACTCTTTTGAAGCAGGGGACTTGAAGCAAACAGCTCCTGGCCTCTTCTGGGGGACACTGACTTTTTGTCTTTCCGATACGAAGAAGGAAAAGGCACAAACCCAATTCCAGTGGCATTGCCACCCGCAAGTCTATTTTTACGCTCCTGCCAGACATGGCACAGATCTGCCAGTCATGACAAACCTGACAGGTTCCGATATGGAGGTTCGCAGAAATGTGTTCTTAGGTTTGCTGCACATGCCACAACTATGACTCACTTTCTGTAGTCACAACGAGACAGAGACAACCTGGCAAACCCAGAGCAAACAAGTGATATCACCAGCATGACGCATACATTTATAGGCATCATTATATTTCTCGATTAGGACTGCAACTAAAAAATTTCCAAGTAAAACAAGATGTGTGGGCACGGGAAAGAAGTCAATACCTTAGAAACGACATTTCCTGACACATGCACTGTGTCAGCAGGCATCTCATCCTGACCACTGAGTAATCACTGACCCAGAATTTAGCACATGTGTGGGTACCAGTGATCTGGTTGATTACATCACACAAATGGAAATCAGCATCATCCCGAGGCGTTAAAAAAATGTTGCTTGAGAAACTCCACTTTACCAAATGTTAAAGCAATTGCCAACTTAAGCGGAAGGATGGGGATGTGTTGAATACGGACACTCTCAGTGAAAGTGGCTGCCTGTTCACACACAGCCTGTTGTATTCTCCCAAAATTACAGTTTGACCCACACACAGCAGAAATGGTGATCAAAAACTCATCCTGGTTAAGAGTTTAAAGGAAAGAGTAGCAATCTTACAGTGAGTAACATGTCAGGAATGGGTAAGTGGGAATTAAAGGCGTCAGATACGAACGGCAAGTTAAAAGGTGTATGTGACTGATAGGGGAAGCTGAAGGAATTAATGAAATTAATGAAAGGCTCCACAGCCTTACAGCTTAGGGCAGGCATGGGGCCATTTCAAGAGGCAGAGAAGAAAGTCAGGAACAGCAGAGCAGAAATATCAGCTGCCTTCAGCATCTACTTATGATTGCTTTTCTATTTCGGGACAGGTCCTCTTATGGAAAAGTACTGATGCACAGGCACCTTCCACAGCCACCATGTTTACTTTCAGCCTTCCCCGAACTGGGAAAGCTCCGCAGCCACAGGGTGTGAAGAGGAGGAGCGGCTGATAAGCCTCTGGCCCTGATTTCCAAAATACTGACTCAGAGCAGACCAGCTCCCTCCGAGGCTGTCACTGCCACCACACCACCGCCAGCCTGCCAAGAAAGATGTGACCAGCATGACTTTGCAAGTTGGCAGATCAGCAGGAGAGCAGGGGTTAGCAGGTCCATGGCCGGAGGCAGGCTGGCAAGGGGCGAGGGGTGGCAAGGTGCCACACCCTCTCCGGCAGCCATCATGCATCTTTCTTCTCCGCTGGGAGCCACACTGGCCGGGGAGCAGCTGTGTGCAGCAGCATGAGGCCACAGAGCGTCACGGCGAGGCCGACCCACCACAGAGGCGTCCATGTCTCCCCAAAGAGAAGCTTGCCCAGGATGGCCTGAAGAAAAAGACAGAGACAAAGTTTTGCTGGGCCAAGCTGCCCCAAAGCCTCTTGTGCTGCCAGAGCTGCGGGGACTTCTGCTGGGAGAGCCGGTCCTGGAAAAAAACTGCTTGAGGAAACTCCTGTTGGGACCACCAAGAGGTGGTGATGCTGGTGATGCGGGTGATGCTGGTGATGACCTACGCTACCATCCAGCCTGGAAGCACAGCCAGATTGCAGTCCCAAAACAGGATTTTGGCAGATGCACGTGGACTTTGCTGCTTTCCCAGCACTTCTCGGGAGCCAAATGTCCAGTTGACTGGGTGACTCCAGTCAGCAAAAAAAGGGGCCCCACTGACTGGAGTTTTGGACACCATCATGAGCTGGCTGCGAGTTGTTGGAGCACAGAAACAAGGTGGACAGCTGCTGAGAAAAGCGAACAGAAAAAACACGCCAGTCAAAAATGCTCTTGTGGTCACTAGAGGCAGTGTGTCTTCACACCCAGCTAGGGTGGCTTTGGCTTGTCACAGGTGAGGTGTTGCAAAGGAAAAGCAAAACAAAGCAAAGCTCCCAGCTCCAGCTCTCACTGGCAATTAGAAAAGTTCAGTAAACTGTACAGCTGCTGCAAGGCACTGCACTGGGAAGCAGCGCCCTTCCTCCTGTGCCACCCAGAGAAACCCTACAGCCCAACAGGCAGAGCAGCTGAGGCCCGATACAATCATTTCATGTCTGCCTGTAACCGTCCCTTTGCAGCCAGTGATGCCAGTTGTGCTGGGAGGTGAGCTATGACCAGTCACATCCAGTGTGACCGTTCGCACATCGCTGTGCTCCTCCCGGCTTCCGTGCCTGGGGAAGGCATCTACTCACCGAAGAGATGAAGTTGGAGGCTGTCGTCGTCACAGAGGCAGCGGCTGAGGAGGAGGAGAGTCGCAGGGCTTTTGCAAAGACTGTCCACATCACCGCATTGCACGCCAACACCAAGCCAACACAGCCGATGCGAAGCAGCACAGTCAGCTGTAGGACAAAAAGGAAAACCCCATGTTTTCTCACTGACCACTCATTCACCCTCACTATTTCACAGGCACTTTGGAGCAAAACCTAATGGCGTTGGCTGGTATTACATGAAGATGAACATATTAAATTGCAGAAGGAAACAGAAGTGAGGAAACAGCCCTGGATGGAATGTGACCCTGGCACATCCTGCTGTAAGTCCGGGCTCAGGCCACAAGCTGGGAAGTACCAGGACAGCGTACAGCAGCTGCCATGCCAGAAGCCAAACTCCAGAGAGCTCTCAAGCTCTTGATGTGGTGCACACGCAATCCAGTGAAATGCCCTTCACTCATCGCTAGATGTATGGAAAAAGGTAGAATTCAGCCCTGCCAGACAGGAACACCGAAACCGTATGTGCTGGTACTGCGTGTGGTCCAGGACCTGTTGGTTGTGAATTCGGGCTGAGACCAGTGTGGTCCCAAACCACGGGTCCTCACCACCTCCCGTGACCTGGCCTGCCTTACTGCTGCAGTGAGGGCAGAGCAGGGTCCTCTGGGAAGAAAGTGAGAGCTGAGGGGCTTTGTGCCTTATTTTGCATGCTTGCTGCAGAGCAGGTTTACTGAGAGCCCTCTGCTCCAGCGTTTAGTGGCAACAAAACCACCTCTGAAGTCAAGGGCCTTCAAGGCCAATTAGGTTCTCAAGAAAGATCTCCCTCCTTAGACAACCTGACAAGACATGTAACAGCCTCAGCCTGAAAAAAGGGCAGAGTTTTGCCTAAAAAGCCTTCACCATTCACAGTCTGCCTCCAAACCCATAGTTTTAGCTGCTGCAGCCATCTCCCCAGCCCCTGGGTGTCGTGTACTTGACATGAAGACACCAAGGGAAGAAATCACAGGCAGAACGACTCTCACAAACACTTAGGGAGCGCATGAGGGCAAGGGAAAGCACGGCTTTGTCTAAGCTGATAGTGATCATGCCTTCATGGCCCATCACCTCTCTCAGTCCATGGTGGGCTCCATCTTGAAGCAGACAGAAATGTAGGTACAAAGCCACCAACAAACACAGTCGAGAGGTGGTACCTAGCCGTGGGAACAACTGTACTGCAGCCCCTTGCCAGTCGCCCAAATCAATGGGGGTCACCGACCGCGCTCTGCTCCCACTCAGAAGAAGAAATTATTAACTGCAAGCTAGGGGAGGCCACAGGGATTTCTGAAGCAAGTGATGTAGCAAGTACAAAGCTAAAAGGAAAGGGCCGTAAAGCAAATCCCTGGTCAGTGGCTGGCACAAGCTCTCCATGGCTAACCCCATCCCAGAGAGGGAGGGTTCAGGTGTTCAGCCTCGCTTTGCCCCACTTGTGGCAAAGGCCTCCAACTTTATCAAGGCAATGGTAAATGATCCAAAACAATTCCCACCAGTGAAGCACTTTGCTTTCCCACCGCTGCCACAGCAAACTCTGCAGAGAGGGATAAGAGGGACAACCATACCCAGCTGCTACTGGCCTTCTAAAGAAGAAACCTCCTGCTGTGTTATGGCTCACTGTGGGATGAGGTTTGCCTCCCGGCTTCACCCTCCGCCTCGTGACCAGACAGTTTTACCTTGCTCAGGGCAGTTACGTTACATCCACATACACATCTAGTGGGTTGGCAGACTTGGGAGTAAAGACACGAGAGGGGAAAACAATTCTCTGTGTTTCATCTAAATTCAGTATATTACTTCTGGATCAGAAAGAGCCTACTGAGGTATTTTGCTACGAAAAAGGGCCTTAAGAAAAAGAGATCTTGTTACTGTCTTTAACTACCTGCCTGAGGTGTAGAGAGGATGGAGCCTAGGCTCTTCTCCAAGGTGTGTTGGGATATGACGAGAGGCAGCAAGTAAAGATTAGAACAAGTGAAGTGTTGATCTGATACAAGGAAAAACAAAGATGATCAAACACTGGAACAGAAGTCATGGGCTCTCCAACCTTGAAGATATTAAAAACTTGACTGGAAAAGGTCATGAGCAACCTGTTGCAGAGCAGGGGTTGGACTACAGACCTTCAGAGGTCCTTCCTGACTTGAATTAGTCTGTGAGTCTATCAGTGGTGGAGCAAAGCTGGTTCCCACCATCACAGCAGCTATGCTGTCTTCAAAAGTGACCCTGAACCCATGGGTTCGTATTCTGATTTTCTTCTATTGCAAAACCAGGGAAATCAGCTGCAATGTGCTCTGGAGGTGGCATATGCCCAGCAGGAAGGTTTTCCAGGGAGATATCGAGTCCCTCTGCGTCCTGGGCAGAGGAGTGGTTGTCGCAATGGCATGCAGGCAGAGAGACAGGAACATCCCCAGGTGTTCCCCACAAGGAAGGAGGGAGGTATAAATTCCTTCCTTGCCAAGGGCTCAGCTGAGCCAGCCCAGTGAGTCAAGGATTACTGTTCTGATTGCTTTTCTAAGAGGAGATTAATTTCAGTGTACATTTCAGATAATCCAGAATCACCCCTGAAGTGGCAGAAGTAATTTTACATGAAGTTTGGCAGGGGAGAGGGGAAAGTAAAGGGAAACTTTTGTTCCAAGTGAAACAACCCCTCCTGGTCAGGCCGCTCTCAGGCTGGGCCATCACAACACATCCTTCTGGCCGGGAAATCCACCTTTGTGTTGCCATCGAGTATCCTGCTACCCTACGTCATAACCTCTTAGAAGTGTCAATACACTTTTAGCATTTGCTGCCACTTTCCATGCTGCACAAGTGATGGCTGCTCTCTTAGACTTATTTTCAGATTTCTGTAGTTCTTCCTCAAACACAAAACTCCTTGAATTTCTGTCACCTTGTGGCTGCTCTGCAGAAATGCCTTTGTAGCAAGAGTACAGGATTCAAACAGCCAGCCCTCTGAAACACTTAGGTGTCTACGGTCCTGTGCAATCTAAGCTACTAGGAAGATTATGGCATTTACTTAAAACTCGCTTAGTTTTACAGCTAAACTGATTAATTTAGTTCACAATTATCACCTAGAATGGACTTGAAAGAAGTAACTGAAGGAAACAATTTGTCCAGAAAAAAAGAAACACAATCACAGCATGGTTGAGGTTGGAAAGGACCTCTGGAGATCACCTGGTCCAACCAGCAGGTTGCCCAGGACCATGTCTAGATGCGTTCTGAGTATCTCCAGGGATGGAGACTCCACCACCTCTCCGGGCCACCTGTGCTAGTGCTCAGCCACCCTCACAGTGAAAAAGTGTTTCCTGATGTTCAGAGGGAACCTCCCGTGTTTCAGTTTGTGCCCATCACCCCTGCTCCTGTCACTGGGCACCACTGGAAAGAGCCTGGCTCCTTTCTCTTTGCACTCTCCCTTCGGGTATTTACACACATTGATGAGATCCCCCCGAGGCTGAACTGTCCCAGCTCTCTCAGCCTTCCTTCATAGGAGAGATGCTCTGGTCCCTTCATCATCTTTGTGGCCCTTTGCTGGACTCTGTCCAGTAGCTCCATCTCCTTTTTGTACTGGGGTGCCCAGCACTGGACATGACGCTCCTGGTGTGGCCTTACCAGTGCTGAGCAGAGGGGAAGGATCACCTCCCTTGACACTTCACCTCAATGACACGACACTTCGTCATAGCACCTTAAAAACAACCACAACAAATGGGCAATATTTCTATAAATTTCAAAGGAGAAAAATACTCAGAAAAGATGCTGTCAACATTTTCAGTAATTCCACGCTCTGCTTTTCTGTCAGTGCACAGCACAATATTTTTGGGGGGGATCGGGAACAGTATCAGGATTTAAAATTTTTGATTCTCCTTCCTGCCCTCCTTTCTGATATATTAGAAAGGGTCAACAGGATTGCTGAGTATGGAGTTTTTGCTTTTTTAACCATCTCTAATAACGACACAAAAGATTTTCTTTTGTCCTGACGCAAGGCTAGGGTTTTTTGCGATCTAGTTTCTCTTGTGGGTTCTCCTTTGGATTTCAAGTCCATAGGCACATTTGCCATATGAATAACCACCCCTGCTCTACGCCTAAACAGGTTTCCCCCACGTGTTTTTATGCTACACATATGCCATCTACCTCAGCATCTCCCCATTCACGCTGCCTGTGCCAGAGTTCACCTCTGCAGGTAAGGACACCGCCTGCTTGAGGCGAAAGGCCAGCAGTCCCGCATAACCTTAAGCGCAACGAGGTTTGAGAAACACAACCGAGATAAAGATCACCCCTGACAAATGCCCAAGGAGAGCTCACCAGGCGAGCCCATCGGCTGAGCAGCCCAGTGGAAATCAAACGCTCCACCTCTCTGCTCTAGCCTTGAGCGGACAGAAGTAGAGCAAGAGAGGAAGAAGGGTGACGTTATTAGCGAAGCGGAGGGCTGAGAACAAGCGTTTGATCCTCAAGCGTACTAACATCCTGCTTTAAAAGTAAAACTGACGTAAAAGCGCAGCAAATGGGCTTTCAGAGGTGGGTTTGGTTTGGTTTCAGGCATTCCCGTACCATGCTTGGTCTCGTCTCTTTTACATACCAGCAGACTGGCTCCCGCCTGCTCGCTGTGTTTACGCTACCACACCGCCTCAGTCACCCCCCCAGCAGCTACGAGGCCGGGCTCCCTCACGCGTGAGTCACGGCTCGGCTCCCCGAGACCGCCCCAGTTTCCCAGCAAACCCCTCTGAGGGGAAGCGCAGGGCACCCCCGGGAAGGGCATGAGGAAGAACCGCCGCCTTTCCTCCCCGCCGCGGACGCAGTAAGCGGCGAAGCCCTAACGCCTGAACAACCCCTGAACAACGCCCGCCGGCAGCACGCGCGCTACCTCACGGAAGCCGCGTCCCTTCGCAAGACTCCCTCCTTCCTTACCCAGCCTCCGGCCGCCTCCCCGCCCGGCCCCAGCGCCAGCTTCGCCGCGGCGGCCGCCGCCGCCCCCAGCAGCCCGGCGGCCACGGCCGCCGCCCCGCCGCCCGCCGGCATCCCGGGCCCGCCGCCGGCGCTCCTCCGAGAGTCCGCCGCGGCAGCCGCCTTCCGGGCCGCGCCCCGCCGCAGCGCCGCCCCTCCGCAGGGCCAGGCGGGCAGGAGCGGGGCGGCCGCGCTGGGGCTGCGGGGCCGGGAGCTGCTGCGGAGGGGCTGGGCTGCTGGAGGGGGGAGAGGGGGGAAGAAAAGTGCACGTGTGCAATGTTCGTTGATATACAAAGGTTTTATTTAAAAAACAAACAAACAAACAAACAAAAAAACAACAATGTAAGTCCTGCTGTAGACATACGGCACAGAGAAAGGCTCAGGAATAAGCGGCACGCGGGGACGGACAGAAATCCCTGCCTGCACGGACATCGTCTGGCAACAGTCACAGAAGACAGACAGGGCCTGAGGAACGTTTGTAAACCTAGAACATGGCAATAACAAATAAAGCCCGCAGGAGACAACAGCTTCGTGGTCCAGGACAAACCCCTCCAGACTGCTAGGAATCATCATTACTTACTTCTGATCTCTATTATTATTTGTCTACAGAAAAAAAAACCTCCCCAGGTTAAGGTCAGGTTTTTACTTCTATACACCACATCACAGTTCAAGTGGAAACAAATCTGCAGGATTAGGCAACTTTAAAATTCATAGGTAAGCTGGGGGAAATTATTCCTCCCCTCAGCCAAACGCTGAAGAAACTCGCTAGGTATCCTGCCCTTTACTTGGGACACATCTTTCTCTGCGTTCCCTTTTGCCCCATCGCTTGGGGGCAAAGGTAGTACGGTATGAAGTAGCCAAAAATAGAATGATGGTATTACTGGCAGTAAAAAAAAAGCTAAACACACAAGTGTTTGATATTGGTATATAAATCAACATTTTATGTTCCACTAATAAAAAGTTTCAGTCATTTGCAATAAATCTTGAAGTGCAATTAAATGAACTTATGCTGTACTCCTAAAATGTTCTGCATATTTTCAGGTCTTGTTTCTTAATATTTCTAATTTTTGTTTGATAAGAAAATGGTTGCAAAATACTTCAAAAGAATTTCCTACAATGCTAATATAGAAGTCTGCTGTACGTTTATACTGGGGAAAATGTTTAAAAAGCATTTTAATTTCAAATAGAGAAAGAAAAGAATACAAAGCTAAAAGATATTTATAATACTATTTACAAGTCTATTACTAAATTCACATTTGTGCTTTACTGAACAAACTTCTATGAAAATTACTTTTAAGCAACCCATAAGTATTAATAGTTAATATATTTGACAAATTAATTTTGACCCAGTAAAAACACCCTATGTTTAGCTTAAAAAAAAAAATCACAAAGAAACTGCTTTTTAAAATTCGGCTCTGGTGGGAAATGTAGCATTTCAGAAGAGGGAGGAGCCTGAATAAAAGCACAAAAGGCAAGAAAAATCCAGATGTGTTCCCAGTGAGAAAGCTTTTCCTTAGCAAGGTACAAAAATTTCAAGGAAGTATCTTCCAGCACCTATACAAAACCAGTTTTTGAAAAATTATAGGAAGATGTTAATATGTCATTGAAAGCTGCCCACTTAGCTGGAGTTATTAACACTAAAAGTTATTACCAGCAAAAAATCCATGAACTAAAATACTTGATTATTCCAGGACCACAGCAAAAGTCAAGTTTGACAACTGGCTTTTGCTTATTCTGTACACTTTAAAAATATGGCTCTGCAATTTTGTGTCATTATAGCTGATCATGATGTCTACATATGTCACATTTTTTTGATTCTTTCAAAAAAGCATTTTCAACTCGTAGTTTTTCAGTCTCCTGTAAAACAGAAAACACATGGGTGCATTAAGGAAATTATACTCACTTCTTTCATATTTCTAGATAAGTGGTATCTACACTAGAAGTGTTTTATATGCTATGTACTTGAGGAAATAAAATGGGATGATTCTTGCCTGGGGCCTGTGAGGAGACAGACCAGCCATGACCTACACAACTGCATACAATCAGAGGTATCTATTACTCTTCAACAGAAGAGCAAGAATTTTAGTTTTCATTCTCAAAGCTTAGCTCTCTTCTATGTCAGGCCATTACTTCATCTGTATTCTACTCTGCAACTTACCTCGGTAAGTTTAGTGTAATCTTTCTTCAGTTTCACAAGATACTGAATCTTCTGGTTTAGGTTTTGATGACCAAGTAATTTCCCATTCTCCTCAGCAAGGGAGTCAACTTGCTTCCTCAGCAAGTCCATTTCCTGTAATTAATAAATACACTGTGTACCTCTTAACTGTAGCCCCTCCTTCTCTTTTCAGAAGAAATAGCTTTTTTAAAACTATTAACATACTAACATTTAAGTTTCTTGTAACATGTGATGCAAGAGTTGGTTCATTCAGGAAATCCGTATTTGTCTTACTTAGGTACTACATTGCATCCCTCTAAAGGGCAAAAGCACCATTTGATGTGTATTACAAATTGCAAGTGTGCAGTTTCTGTACCCAGAGTTCCACTAGTACAGGAAACAGCATTACAAATATAACTAAACTGCACGACAAAACATTTTCGGAGGCAGTCTTTGATTGCTAATTAATTCAGAATATTGTCCAATTAGCAACAGCTCTACCTCTGCTGAATAAGATTCTACCATAAAGACAACAAAAAAATTATACATATAGAACCTTTTCAATTCTGTCTCTCTCTTCATACGTTTCCTCCAGTTTTGATCTAATTTCTTCTTTTTCATGAAATGCTTTCAGCTCCAAAGCTCTTGTTCGTTCCATCTCCAGAGTCATTTCAAAACAAGTATTCTCTTTGATTTTGAGGGTATTTTTGGTCTCTTCTAATCTGCCAATATAAAAACATCATACAATATTAAAAAACAATATAAATGGCATACAACTGAATTAGTAAGTCACCCTTGGACATGTAGGCAGACTCTTCTAAAAACATCCTTTTAAGACAATTTATTTTCCCTAGAACTCAGTGCTAACAGAAGGAAAAATTACATTCTGCTTCACAGCTCTTGAGTTTGATACAATCTCTTAACTAGTCAGTGCTTTGGAGTTGCTCTTCTTTTTGGGAAGTATGCTGTTTCCATACAAATCAGCTCATGAAAGATAACAGAAGCTTCACCTACAAGAATGCTAAGAACTCATCTAAGGCCAGATGAACTCTGCTGCTCTTCAAGTTTCCGCTAAAACGCTTGTTTGTATATGGCTTTTCCCCAATAGCCTTGTTGCTCAGAAACATCTCTGAACAGCTCAGAGATGGTCTGAGCTTGTTTGGCCTGATAACAGAAGGACCACCACTTCGGACAGATGTCTTGTCTGCTGAAATGTTTTAATTCTATCAGGCTCACAGAATATTAAACCACACCATCAAACTTCGCAGCCTGTCTACTGATTATGTAAACTTTAGTAATTTTGCATGTCTATTCAGCTATTGCATAAATTAAAATATTTTTGTCATCAGTTTTGTTTCACTGAAGCCTGGTGTTTGAGACCTACTCTATGAAAACAGTATACATTTGCTGCATTTGTCAAGACATTTTCTTGACGCCAAAAGAATCTTTTTCCTCTTTGTACGTTATTTGTTTGTATGAGACATTGTAACACCGTTATAAAGTGTATTTCAGAGACCAGACAGGTATGAAAAAACAATGCACTGAACAGCAAAATAACCCCTAATCAAGACTAAAGCTTCTGGAAAACTTAGTATAAATTACTTTTGAAATGACCGTGTTCATAAAAAAACCCCCTATCTTCATTCTTAAAAGAAGTTATTTACATAGAAAGCATTCCATTAAATGTAAATAATTCAAATATTAGGAGATTCGTCCACAATGAGTCCCTGAAGCAATACAGATTAGGAAAAGACTAACAGGAGCAACATTTTCAAACTAATGTTCATCTACTAATTCAGTATTTTATTTCTTGACTACTATCCATCCAACGTGCAAAACACTTGAATTTCAAGGACTACTTGCACAATAGTGCAAACACAATCTAGGAATCCTCTAGCAATAAACAATTTTCATTGTTCAAGCTGAAGCGCCAAAAATAAAACAGCATAAAAAAGGCAAAAAGTTAGATTAAGTTTAAAATTATAAAATATTTATGATATTGATAAAGAAATGAACAGTATTTCAAATTTACTTTGAAAAGGAATGTAAAAGAATAAAAGAATGTAAGAGAATAAAAGAATTCAAAACATAGATAATTTTAAACAATTAAAAATGTCCCTTCCAATTTAAGTTTTTCTACGGTTTCACCTATTTCAGAGTATTTTCCTGGTATTAGGCTACCCTTTTAGAAAATATAGTAATAGGTGCTGCTACCACCTACTGATGAGAAAGAGTAAGAACTCAATGTGTCTTGCCGAACTGTAAACAACATTTCCAAACTACAGTTTCAGATCTTGGACTTCTATTGCTTAAATATACCTTTTTGGTATTAATGAGTTTAATACAAGTCTCCAGTTCAATGAACAATATTAAAACTTACTCTGCTTTGATTTTCAGCATCTCCTCCACTGCTTTATTCTGTAAGAGTTCAAAATACTAGTTACATTCATAATGTTTAATATACATATATATGCAAAATTATTTGTCACTGAACTGATGCCAAGTATCTCATTCCAGATCCTACCAAAATCATCCTACTGCCCAGTAACTCACATCTCTAACATTCGCTGTAAGTTAATCTCTTTGCTATATGCATGTATTTCCAGTTTCACTCCAGCACAAATGACCCACAGCAATATCTCTGCCCATTCATGCGCAGCAGAGCTCTGACAGGGGGTTCTTCTGGCTGGGAGATCCGTGGCAACCTCTGCTGCGACATGAAATTCCCTTTGGCAGAGCCCTGACATAGCAAGTGTCACAATCTTCGCTTTCCAGCTCTGTGGAGCTGAGTCAGATTTAGTGATCTGAATCTGGTTTTGCTTATTGTGCAATCTGACACCTAGTTCAGACCAGGACAGAAACCTTAAGAGATAAGTATCAGGCTCTGTATCTGTTAGAATTCACTAGAAATTAGTGTTTGTTTCACTGCCATGAAATAGGAGAAAACATGTTAATATTTCATAGCAGGGAAACAGCAACTGACTGCTACATGAAAAGGGTAATATACCTTGGCCAGTCGTTCTTCAGCAATCTCCTCCTCTTTCTTTTTGAGGTACTGAACATCAGGATGTTTCTGATCACTAGGAAATCCAAGAATGAGGAAAGTTTCTCACAGAGTAAAACAGTTGTAAAAAAAAACATCTTATCCAGATTAAACCAGTAAATGTGTGTAGTTGTCTTGGCACATGTTCATACCCAGCATACTGAACATCATGAAACAGCTCTGAAAGGGCTTAAAGTTTTACATTCCAAGAACATGACATTTTCCTTTGTTAGAGTATAGAGAAACTAACATTTTAATGAAAACAATTAAAAATGTAGTAACTATGCAACTGTATGTTAGACAGCTTCAGGATTGAGGTAAATGTTTTATTAGTTCATGATGTTCATATGCATATAGACTTGAGAAAGCAACTCCTTCCTACAACACCTTTGCTCAGTGGTCTTGCCAAGTTAAGAAGCTAAAAGATTTTTCTATTCAGAAGACTTGGAAAGTTTTTATTTTGTTAGCTTTTAATAAACATGACATAATAAACATGATGGAAGTAAGCAAACACCATAGAATTAAAATAACCTGCAAACCAACACACCATTGGGACCACTTCATTCTTGTAGTGTGCTGTAAGGGAAGAACTTCATTGATTAACAGTTATTGTAATTTGATGCAATTATAAAAGATCACTATCTTCAGTAACTTAAAATCTTTGTCAACACACCTAGCTAAGGTGATTTATTTTTCCTATCTGGTATAAACAGCCTCAGTCAGAGAGTAAGTGTGTGTATGTGTGGGTGGTTTTTTGTTAATGTTAATTAAATGCCAGCTTAAAAAGTAACAACTTCTGACAACTAAAATAAAAATAATTTATTTTCCTTGTTAAATTTTGGTACCACCCACTTCCAAAATCCACCCAAAATCATCCAGCTTATAAACAGTTGGACAACTGCAACACTTTGGTTACTTATTCTCAGCAGATACTTATACGAACTTTAAAACCTTCAAGTTTAGAACCACTGATTATGCTTGAGCCTTTCAAATTCCAGTACTGGTCAGCCTGTACCAGCTCCAAAGTAGTGAACAGAGCCTGCTCCAGCTTAGCATTACAGAGGTGAATGCTGACCTTTCCTGTACAGCTCGCTCTTCCCTGCCCTAACACTAAATACCAAAAGAGAGTAGGCACTTGGTCTCATTTTGTATTCTCAAACATCCTCCAACACAGTCCAAGATCCTCACATCTCATTACTTTGTCACATGTGACACCAATGATCAAATCATCTCACTCTCTAACACTGGGCCACAAAGATAACTACTACCTGCTGCTGCTATCAGCTGCTCCCATAATGTACGAGGCATGTGTCTGCTGTGAATATCCCCACCTGAGATATCTAAACCTGATTTTTTTCAGAGAGCATGCAATATACTATTAGCCTTTGGTCTATTCAATCCACAACTCCTATCAGCTAACAGCAGCTGGGAATTGTTAATGCTTATCCAAATTACATCCCAAGGTCCCAAGCTGGGAATCCAGCAAATGAGGAACATAAAAGTAATGCTTTTCTGTGAAAAATTGGGTCCAAGTAGCCTACTCCATAAACCATGCGAAAAACAAAGCCACAGAATCCAGTTTTCCATGGCAAGGTAACCGCTTCTTTTTTTTTTCCTGTGATTGCCATTTCAATTCACAACACACTTTCAAATGGCTGTTGCAAACAAAGCAGAAGGCCCTAGAGACAACATCATCATTCAGTACCCCACCTGATCTGTCCCACCAAGTAGGCCTTGTGCACAGAATATTTTCCACAAATTAATCCCTTAATAATTGAAGATTACTGTATAATACATATCATGCAAGGACAAATTGGAGTTGCACAGACACCTGCAATTAGAGCATCTTCTAACTGGAATACTTAATTTTGCAAGTTTAATAGCGTTCTTTTACATTAAATACTCACCTTACCAAAAAGTCAGTTCTAAAACTGACAACAGTGATACTTCATTGAATAGAGATAAAAGTTCTGGAAAATATTTTTTGATACATTCAATAGGCACAAAAAGATTAAACTCCTACCTAGCATTAAGTTACTGTTTACTAAATTGCCCCTTAAAAATGAATTGTCATTAAATAAAAACAGGATTATTTGCTGCCAGTTAAGATTTCTTTTCACAAGATGTAAACCAGCAAATTATTTAATTCTTTACAAAATTGAAAACAAAGAAAGGTAAGCCACAAACCAAAATATTTTCTGTCCTAAACTAAGCTGTACAGATTACAGTTTGAACCAAACCTCAGGATATCGCCAATCTGAGGTATACAGCAGCGTACCATCTTTTCAGAGAAAGTTCATTCCTTACCCTCAAAAACATGAGGTGGAGAACTGGTTCTATTTATGTCAATGTTAAAACTTGTGTTGAATTCATTTGGACATTTCCTGTCTACTGAATCCAATACTGCACGAGTGATATGGCAATATATAATATGCAGCAATGGCTATGCACACAGTTATTTTACATTCTACTTCCATTTCCTTTATAAAACTTTGCTGTATTTCAGAATTTGTGATTTAAAGGCAATAAAGTTTACAAGCCAGTAAACAATTTTCATAGAAAAGGCTGAGTCAATCTCTAATTATACCAACAATATGTAAGATTGTATTTCAAATAAAACTGTAAATTTATCTTACTTAATTGCTTCAAGTTAAGACAGGTTTTTCTTTTTATTTTACTTTACCTGTTCTTGCTTAGTCTCTGAGCTTCTACAAGGCTCTGTAAATTCCTGTTGTTCTCCACCAATATCTGCATTTCCAGACGCAAGTTCTCCAACTCATTTAATTGTTCCTAAGCAAGTGAAATTGGAAACATTTTATTTGAAGACCAAATTGCAATTCTTGCTTTCATTTCCAGTTGAACATGTTTTGAGTAAAACTATTTCTCAGAAAACAAGCACAGTTCTCTGGCAAAGATCTGCATCACCCTTCCATTTACAGTTTCATTAGAAACTTGATTTAGAATAAGTCAGAACAATCTCATCAGCAAAAATGGTGTTATCATTTGATATTCATGAACAGGAAACAACTCAGTCCTTGGGAAAACGAGATATATGGACATCTCAAGCAAGTTGTCACCATTTGTTACCAGCCTAGGTAAAGAGAAGACCAAGAACTGCCTTCCTGCTTTAATGGACAGACATTAAAAATCTGAACTCTGTATTCTGTCTTACTTTAACCTTACGAGTTGCCTGTAGAGATTAACTTATAGTACCTTCAGCCTTAGAATTTCATCATTTTTAGCTCTTCGTTCTTCATTCAGTTCATGTACAAGGTGCTCCAGATTTATTGCAGAAGCCCGCCGATCAGCTATTTCTTGCTCATGAGTTTCCAATAGCTTTGCCAAATTCACATCAAAATTAGGGGGAGTTTTTGGACACTGGCAAGTTAAGAGAAACAAAACCCACAAACTATTAGTAAAGAACTGTTTCCCCTATGTATTGGTTACATGTTTTAATACTTAATTGGAGACATATGTTAATAAATTCCTGGCAGACAAATCATCAATAATACATTTAAGTTGCAAACAAGGTGAATGGGATTTGACCAGTCTCAATACATTGTTATTTCTGGTCCCAGCCTGAAGCCATGCTGTAAAGTTTATTGCTCCTTTTCAATGAGTTTTAACAGTCATTACAATGAAAATGTTTCTCTCACAAATGCCATACCTGGGGAAATGTTACTGAAGATGAGTCCACAAAGCAATCTATTTGCTTCATTTTTAGTTCATATTCATTCTTCCTCTTCTCCAGTTCTTCTGTCATTCTGTCCAACTATTAGAAACCCCAATTAGAATTAAATTAGCTTATAATACACACAAAATATTAAAGAAAACAGCAGCCAGATGCCTATTTTGAGCAAGCTTAAGTACACAAGTTATTTTAGGTTACCTTAGACTTCACTTTCATAATTGTTTTCTATATTACCTAATAACTGTTCATCATTCAATAGTTGCATGTAACAAGCATTTTTTGAAAGCATATTTACACTATGTACTGTATACTGTGTAGTTAATCTGAATTTTGTTCTTATTGTTGGTATTTGATTTTTTTTGCTAACACAATCTACCTTTCAAAGGGCTTGCTAGCACAGAAAAGCACTTTGTTGGCAAACATTACTGGTCTAAACATGATTTGATACAAAGATTTTACTAGTATAGATTTAATCAGTTTCCTCAAAGAGAATGTGCTAACATGACAAAGGCACTCTTCATTCTAAAATAACTTATCCTTACTAGAGTTTTTTGCCAACACAAATCTATTACTTAGCCCTATGACAGTTGAGACAACTAGAGCTAAAATTTGGACAAAGGCTTATCATAGCTATTTGGTCTGCAAAAGCTCCAAATCACTCTCAGAGTGCATAATTTACAGAGCTCAACAGTTATCTCCACTGCATAATGATATAGTTTGTGCATAAGCGTTAAACAGAGGAAAAGTAATCCCCTAGGGTTACACTGCTTATAACCTCAGGTTGCTCTGTTATTATAGGTACTGATAATTTTACTCTGCTTTCAGAGTAAACATTTTCATGATCTCTAGACACCAGTTCCAAAGTACTTAAAAGTTATCTAGCCTTTGTTCAGAAGCTTTTGAACTACTACGTTGCTTTTACAGGAAGGAGCATTGCTCTTCACCAAGAATACTGCATACAAGATGCTCTACAATTACAGTAAAACCTTTTCCAGAAGCTACAGTTAACCATAGCTCCTTCCCAAGGAGCTAATTATTAGAAGAATTTCCTTGTTTTACCTGTTCCCTGAGTTCCTGGATTACAGCTTCTTTCTTTTTTATGTCTTCCTGCGCACACTGAAGCAATGAATCATGTTTCTTAGAGGCTTCTGTCAGTCTTATCAGCTGATCAGTGGTATGATGCAAGTCTTCACACAGAAGGTCTCTCTATTTTAAGTCATTAGATGAGTAAAGAAAGAAATGTTAAAGTTATTACTCTAAAGCAGTTGTTTCAAGATGTTTTGTCATTGTTGCTAAGATTGCTGACAGCTACAAGCATCTCCCTTTTCCCTCCACTTTTTTGTCATGAATTGTAGCAAGCATTCATCTAGAAATTTCTTATTTTAGCACGTTTTCCATATCCATTGTCTTGGTTGCAGAACAAAAATGAGAACTTTCCTACAGTATAGTTACAGTTGGATACTTGCAGGAGATATTTGGAATCAACCACTGTTTTAAAGTATAAGGTATACTTAAAAAGAGATACAATTCTTTAAATAAGAAACCAGAAAAGAATGTATAGATATTAATGCATGCTGAATTAGTGATTACAGCTTTTTTAGTGCACTGCTATTCTGTAGATACCTCTGGATTTATTATGGGATCTAGACTCCCACCCTATCTGACAGGGCATCATACCTAATACAAGGTGTGTTAACCTAGAAGGAGAAACAGTACTTAGTATTTTAAATGCCACCGTGGATTAGTTCTTCTTGTCCAGTCAAGAAAGCATGAAGGAAATTAGTAACTGATGTACAAAGTCAAAGAACAAGAAACACTATGATTTTATCAGGAACCAGTTACACCCAAGGATAACAATGTAATAACAATTGTTGCTTCAGTTTAAAAACAAACAAACAAATGCAAAACCCCAAAAAACCCAAAACCAGAAAGTGATCCATTTGGCAGGCAACTCAGTTTAGGTACTCCAGAATGTCAAATTTGGATCTGATTATTAATGAAGATAGTCTGTTTATTGAATGTAGTGGAAATATATTTAAGAATGGTTCTTGAGAGCAAACACTACTCTGGAAGACTTTATTGGTGCTGTGTGATTGGACTAAACATATGTAATATGACAGACGATCTTGTAGAAGTTACTTGTAAGGAGAGGCTGGTGGTTTTGACTATGGACATGTTCACCAAAATAACAGTGAGAGCAGTAACAGGAAAGACAAAGTTGAAAAAGGAAGATACAGTTTTAAAAAGCAAAACGCAATTGAATCAACCATACATCCTAGATCTGTTCCCAGCAGGTGGAGCTTTTAGTTAAAATTATGAGTAAAGAAAAGATGTTCCTGAATATAGTAGCAGTGGGGGAAGAGATAATATTAAACGTAATATATTCTTCTACCTATTTTAATTTCTCAGCTGCATCATCTGATGTTGCCATTAAATTCAGCTGATGACTCCTTAGTGGCCTTAACAAAATTAAACCAGGCTTTTAGCATAGGTTTTTATGAAGTAGCTTATAAAATATTTATGTCAAGTAATGTGATAATTTAACAGAATTTGTCAGGTATCTTATGAAAAATTCCTTTAAGAACAGCTTAACTAGCTTTAGTTTGAACTAAAATGAGGTTAAGTTTTACACAAGTATTTTAAGCAAAACCACATGCAATTAGTCTGTTGAACAAATAATCATAATATACCAACATTAATGTGTTTACCTCAATGTTATCAGCTATTTGTCTTCTCTCCAAGGCTTCCCTCAGTTCTTCAATCTTCTTTTCCTGATCCTCTATGATTCCTTTGCTTTCTTCTTTTGCAGCCAGAACAAGATTATACTTGCACTACAAAAAGGATTAAATTTTAGAATATTTTTGGAAAATATGTTAACAAAGAAAGTTGGCAAACATAATACAAATAAATGTATATCACAAATTTTATGATGACAACTACAAATGTTTAAAATCTCAATGTCAATGACTAAAATCAGAATGATATATCATACTTGCTAAATTGTACAAACTATGTTATTAGAAATGAGTTATCAGAACAATGGAGAAAGATTATTAATTTAATATGTATTAGCCACCACAATACATGTTAACCACTAAAACCATTATTAAAAAAACCAGATAACCATATATAGAAATCTGTCTCATCAACATTTTTTCCGTAGGACCTTTTGAATTCATAGTTCATACATATACAGTATCTAAAGCATTCTGTGGGTTGCTCTATCAGTTTGCAAACCAGACCTATTTTAATAAAGAGGATGATCATATGTATTCAGAGAGATCTAGTTCTTTATACTTATGTTTTCAGAACATAAGTACTACATACATACTTATGTAGAACATAACAATATCAGCAACATAAAAACTCACTCCCTCAAAAATTAATTTACAATTCAGCTTCAATTATTAGAGGTCTTAAACTGCCAATTTCTGAGAAAATCTAAACGTGACTGTTAGCTGAGCGTAGTTTACAGGATGTGAATAGGTCCCTTTAGAGACACTGCTCTTTACCCACCACGTGGAAAGAGTTCAGTTTTCAAAACAGCCTTAGGCATAAAATGTTCAGAAGATTTCAACACGTCAGAACAAAGAAGTTTCCTTCTAAAATGCTACAGCAAGTTACGCTGTTTGAGACCCATGGTAAGGCATGTCATTGCCTTCCATTTCTGAAAAACTATACCATGTCCTTCAAAATGACAGAACATACATTTATATCCTCGAGCTCTCTTGTCAGCCCATCTATGGACTCAGTTTTGTGGTTAATCGAAGACCTCAGCTCCTGGATCTGTCTCATCAAGTCAGTTACAACTTCCTGTAACATAAAAAGTTAATCCTCATACATTGCATATTATATATATTTTATTACTGGTCTTTCTTTGGTGTACAATTTGTCAATCCCAAAATTTAAACAGCCATTTGAAAATGAAGCCTCAGGAAATTTGTTGTTAAATCATTGGCTTTTGTTTTAAGCACTTACATAAAGAATTAAATAACCTGCTGTGTTCATTAGAAGAGAAGACTAGCCCTCTGATTTAGTCTCAGGCTGTAATGGGTTTCTAATAGGAGAACAGAAGTACTATAAGGTTACATTTATTTGTAATGGAAAAACGCACATTGAAGAAACACCACTGGACTGACAATACCAGATTCTTCTGACCTTATAGGTGTCAAATTTTTGGTTTTAGCATGGAAAAAGCAAGACTTATGAATGCATCATGCTGGATAGTAAACACACCATGTGATTTCCTATGCTTGTTTTACATACAGCATAAATGCTTGTACTATGGGAACTTTTGCCATTTAAACCTTCAGAACACCAGAGCAGTCTTTTCATGTAATCATGCTTTGATTTTATTAAAGATAGCCACAGTGACATTCTTACATCACCTTCCTTACCTTTTCTATTAGCCCATTACGACATGACACTGACTGAAAGGCCCTATTAATCATCAGGGGAATTATGCATCATTTATGCATCGAATGTTTTGTCCTGTAGACAACTTTAGCTTGATATATTTTTTTGTTTAACCTTCAGTTATCTTGTGTTTTCACTGAATGCATAGCCATGTCCTACTATCCTGCAAACTCCATGCCAGTAAAAGGTAGGATTTATTTTACATAGACAGACAGCCAGGATTGTCTAGAATCACAGAATTATAAGTATCATAGAAAGGCTCTGGGCTTTCAACTCTACTACAGAACACAGTTACCCACAAAACTGAGTACCAGTAACAGAAATAAGCCCAAACCTTATCCGCATCATTTGTCTTCTTCAAAGAAACAATAAACTCTTCAGCAGCAGCCAGCTCCTGTTCCAATTTTTGCAGTTTTGCTTCCTAGAAGAAATAATTGTGAAGGAGAGACTTAATTACTTTTGAAGTATGTTTTGTAAAACACAAAGCCATGAAAAAAAATGAAAGGAACCAAGTTGTTTACCTTACCAGAAAAATTAAGCAGTATCTTAACAAAACAATCTGAAACTTGGGAACCCTACCTTTATTTTGCTGGTAATCTACAGAACAGTCAGTTCACCAATAAAATTGCTATTAATGCACAAGGAAATCCATGAACACACAATTTAGTCATTCAATTCTGCTGTTGTACCTGCTGCTCACACTGTGTCACCATTTCAGAGGATGGTTTCTCCACCTGTGCTTTTTCAAGTATTTTCAAGAGCTCCCTGGAGAAGAAAACATATTTCTAGTGAGAGATATAATCAGAACATGAGAGCTTTAACAAGAATCAAGTCATATAAGTTTATTCTTATTTGCACTTAATTTTTTTTGAATACTTCTTTAACTATCACCTTCTCAGTGCTATACAAAAGACTAATAGTTTAGTTACTAGCCATACACTGCTATCAGAAGTGGAACTTTATCTTTGACACAAAGAACTATACTTGTAATGAAATTACATTTGTCATGTTAATTGAATACATTAAAATGAAGTGTTGTTCTAAGTTGGATAAAATAAAGAAGCCCATTATGTAATTATCTCCACCCAGTTGGGGAAAAACACCTCTACAAATAGGATCCCCATCTGAATACAAAACCTATCATAGGACAGAACCAATGAAGTCAGATGAAAATAAATCCCACCACTAATTAAAGCTTACTTTGAATTGTTTTCTTTGTCTTCTTGTAATTGTAATGTTAGTTTTTCATTATGTTCTTTTTCTGTTTTCAGGAGTTTCAAAAGGTTCTAAAATATCAAAATATATGTTGTTATACCAAGCTACAATATAAGGTCTTTAGAATAATTTAAACCAAAATAAAAATCTAAAGAATCTCCTAAGATGACTGAAAAACCCCCACAAAACCTTAGAAGGAAATGGAAAGATCTTTAGCTTTGTCCTGGACAAGTTTAAAAGTAAACTCTTATTTATATTAAGCAATCAACTCTCTTCACCGGCCATTGACAGTGATTTCATATAGCTCTAGTGTTCCTCAATATCCAAGGCTTTAAAGGGAGAAATTACAATTTTCAACTGTAGATTAATTTGGGGGGATTTTTTCAAATTCTAAGCAGCAGTTCAAGATATTAGAGTGTAAGGCATTTAAAATAATAATCTTCAATCTGTCAGTATTCCTTTAAACAGCAAAAAAGAAAACTTACAGCAAACTTGCTGAGCAGGCACAGTATACACTGCAGAAAAGCAGGCAAAATCATTTACAAAAGCCCTTGAGCAACCTTACTGCTGTTTTGCAGTCACTGCAGTCTGTCAGGCTTTCAAGGACAGCATCAACTAAATTGCAGGACAGTGATCCACCACAAAAAGGCATAGATTATTTTAGCAAGATCACATCCACTATGAAAATTTTTAAGAAACTGCTTTGGAAAAATAGAATAAGTAAGCTAGTCTTAGCAAGCACTGAGATGAAAGGTCACCAGCATTTCAATGTCAGGATTCTTTTCCAAAGCAGTTTCTTATTCCTTTACTAAATAACCCATCTCCCTCAACATTTCCAGAGCAATTTCTTCAGCTGAAAAACCTACTACTTCATCATGCTATTGGATATTTCTTGTAGCCTGTGATTGCAAAAGTCTTGCACTAAGTTCTAAAAAAAGATTCTGGGTATGTCTTTCAAATAAGATCACTAGGAAACCTATTACTACTGTGCAATCTATTATCGATGATACAGTAATGGGAATTAAACAGTCTGGCTACATAAGCAACTGTATAATAAAGTCCTTTAAAAGCCTTGATTGTCTTACACAAAGCTCAGTTTTCATTGCTTCTGCTTCTTGTTTTCTGTCCTCAAGTTGTTGCTTCAGTTGATCTGTCTCAAACTTCGCTACTTCCTGCAAATTGTCATAGTCATCCTGCAGGCTTGCTTTTTCTTCAAGAATCTTTTCGTGTTCTAGCCTGTATAAAAAAAAAAAAAACAAACCCACCCATAATATTACGATAAGCCTTTGTTTCATTATAAAAATACTCCAATCAATTGTATTTTATAATCTTCAGATAATATACAGAGTACAGTTATTTTAGAAAGACGTGACTGACCTAAATGGTAACTCTTTTTTTTAAACTTTTAAACTCAGAACCCCCAAATTTATGAAAGGCATAGGAAATTTAAGTGATATCTGGGTTATTTATCCTATATAAAAATCTTTATATATTCTAGGCAAGTCTGGGTTATTTCCCTCTAAATTGTTGCCCCGAAAACTTATTTCATTTGATCTTTCACAAAAGTGAAAAGCAAAGAGGGGTAAAAAATAGCTGCTTGACAAGTGTTATGAATCATGTTATTAATGGACAGGCTACAGAAAGAATACCCTCCAAAAAGTCAGTACTTCTGCTAACGCAGGAGGCATCAATGAAACCACAACATTTAATTTCAGTTTCAGGTTCCCAGTCTCACAATGCATCACGCAAAAAATTACTTCAGCTAAGACATGACCTGCTATATTTAATGCAATAACGTATTTAAGCTTTCCAGGGAAAAAACAAAACAAAACAAAACCACAAAAGCAAACCCCAAAAAAACCAAACAGAAAACACCACCAACAAAACCCAACATAGCTAAGTCACACTAATGATTAAAAATCTCCCTGATTTTCATCTCCCAATAATGTCAGTTATCACATACAACACACTGAGCTTTTCAGGCTTCCATAGTCAAGCTTCAGTTTATTTTTATGGTTTCTTTCTGCTTGTATTTTTAGAGCAGCGTCATTATGTCGCCTGCTTCATGTGACCAGACTGAGAAGTAATAGTTAATTTTTAAGACTAATTTGGAAAAAAACCAAACAAACTATGCCTCTTCAGCAACATAACTTTTGGAGATCAATGAGCTTATAGGTATATCCTACTTAATAGGAAAATGCTATAGCAAATCAAAATTAAGGAAGCCTCGTTTATTTTCTTTCTGCCAGTTTCACCATGTTCCCCCTCATGGCTCTGAAAAAGCATGGAAAGAATTGGGAAGAAAAATAAGCAAAGGACATAAACACAAAATAACAACTTTAAGATATGTAAAGTGAAAGTTCACATGCAGAAAAGAACTAAATCACTGGATGCATCCAGAAGGGAGGTTAATGCGTTTTACCAAACTGCCAACATACCTGACACTGTCCAGCTGGAACTGTACATCCATATGTCTACCAGAAAGCTGACTCATTTCTTTCTCTTGCTTTTCCCTAAAGGCACTATACTCCAATTTTACAGCAGACAGCTCCTTGTCTGCGGACTGTAGGACAATGCGCAAGTCATAGACTTCACTTTTTAATACTGTCAAAAACCAAACAGATATTTTACATGTTATTTGGAAAACTGTGCTAGATACAGGACATGTAACACTACAGAACATCCTGGGAAAGTCTCACAAAACTTTACATTTTCAGTGGAATTAACCGTGAAGGTCATACACCAAAAGGATTTGTAAATGGAAAAGGCCAATGAAACATTGACTTTAAGAACTAAAGAGTATGGGCAGAATCAAAAACATTCCAGATGATATCACTGCATTTCCATAGACCAATAGAGGATCTTCCCTTTATTTTTAGTTAATATTTTCTTTATAAAATACTGTATCTTGTACTCCCTTCACATTCAGAGTGAACAGAGAACAACTTTCAATATTGTATACTGTACAAGACTGGGCAGAGAAAAGCTATTCTGCAAGTATTGGAGATTTTTTTCTTTAAAAAAAAAAATCAAACAAGTATGACTAATATCTTAAACCCAAATAGTGACTTAGCATGTGCTATTGTTGATTCAAAACATTAAGGCACCTCAAAACTTCATATGGAATTTTAGTGTTACATAGACTTACTATCAGTCTTGCTTTGACTGTCTTGAAATTGCTTTTCAAGCGATTTTATCTGTTCAAGGAGCTCCTGGCGCTCTTTACTCCAGTCATTCCTTTCGGATGAAAGAAGCTTGAGAAGAAAAGTAAAATTTTTAAATGGAAGGAAATGTAGTAGTGGCTAAGTTAGAGCTGTAACAATAGTAATGTATTAGAGCATTTCATCAGCTGATTATAAATACAAGATGCATTTTTCTTTAAATTTGATGTTTGGTGAATCTGAAATCCATAGAAGTCCAAGAAAAAAAAAATTTCAATATAAGCAAAGATCTTACCTTATCTAAAAAAAAGTTCATTTAAAAGCAACGCACAGCTTAGGAGCTGAAATCTGCTTCAGAACAGAGCTATCAGAAATGCAACTGATCTGGGAAGAAAGCAGGCCTTATTTCCTTTTCTATGTTAAATCAAACCAAGATTAAGGAAGACTTGCAAATTTTTTTTTTTTTTAGTAAGGACGTTTCAGTTCAGTTCCAACTGAGGCAAGCAGTATTTTCAGTATTCCAAAGTTTAAAATTTCCTTGTGACTATTGCTGTTTTCCAGAAATCATGAAGTTGGCCAAAACCAAGCACAGCCATCTTAAGTGTCTATTTGCTATATTGTCTAGCTATATTTAAGATCAAGTAAGCTCAGAATCACAACATTTAAAAACAACAACAAAAAGCCCAGACCTGCAGCATTATGTTAAATGAAGTCCTTGTCTTCCTGCACAGCCCTGAGCTATGATGCTATGTAGATTTTTCAAAAGTCAAAATGCAAGTAACACTGCAGACCTCAGCAGACAACACAGTAGTATGAGCATGGTAGATACCACCTTGTCATATATACACACTCACATATAGCCCTGTATTGTATTGTTCTCTCACCTCCTGTATTTGTGCAGAATGATGCTCCAGTTTATTAATATGCTGCTGGAGTTTTATATTCTTGCTTTCCTCTTCATCCAGCTTTGTCTGCATTGTGCTCAGTTGCTCCTGTGACACAACAGACACTCAAAATTAGAACCCCCATCTTCCAGTTATTCTCACATGCCATATGGCAGTCTGTGCATATTAAATATAAAAATGTCAACTACTTTCTTTTTTTATGGCCTGAACCAACAGAAAACAGAACATTCAAAAATAATCTGGTATCGTAAGTAGCTGATTTCTCCTATTGCTAACTAAACTGCCAGAACACAAGAAAATCCATCAGGGAATACAAGGACTGAATCTAATAAACACTTATTTTTCAGACACATGTTTATCTTGGAGAAATAAGGCTTTAAAAAGAAGTTATTCAAAATACACACTAAAGTCCTTATAGGATCTCTGCGCTATGGTAAATATCAAAGAGGGGTTTTGGCTGTTGTGCCAGAGTTTTACATGCACTGAAGTTAGTTTCAGCTTCTAGAGTAGTTCAGATAACTTTGTAGCACTCTTCTATGTGACAAAAGACCTTCCCTGCCCTTTAGGAAAGATACAAGATAATGAATGTATAATGGTGGACAAGCAATATTTGGCAGGTTTCTTCAAATAACGCAGTATTATATATTAAGCTTAGGTATTGTTCCAAATATAGCTGTCACCAGAGATGTGACATTTTCTCAGAAACAAGTTATCAGGTTAAAATAGTAAAAGTTTAAATGCCCTGTATATCTTAAACTACTTATGATATTCAACTCTCAAATCCCTTTCAATATTTTCCTTGTAAAACCTCTTAAGTACAATGTATAATTAACTGTTTAGTGAAGCCTTAAGTATTCATCAAGAGCTTCAGTTTTGCATGCAAATTAAAGTATATTTAGGGGGGGGTCGTGGAGGGGGAAGTATTTCATGCCAAACCCCACTTTATTTTAAAGTTACACATACACTTCAGTTTTTATTCAGAACATTCACCTGTGCCACTTTGAGCTCCTCAGCAATGGCCTCATATGCTTGTTCATTCATCTCTGGGGGAACTGGCTCTTTCAAAATGTCATCCATCATCTCTTCGGAACACTGGAAATCTTCAGAATGATAATCTAAGATTTCTGGGCTTATTCGCGGCACTAGGCGAGATCTTAGCTGGTAAGCTTTTGTTGGAGTGGTTATGTTCTGTTATAAAGATTACAAAGCAGTCTTTATTTTAACTGTAAAATGAAATTAAGACTTTGTCTGGTATTGTATCTCATAGTTCTATAAGCAGTATAATGAAATAAAATGCTCAAAGTGGTTAGTTCTAAACCACTACACTTTTTCAGATTTGTCATCTGATTACAGTAGTAGTCATTCAGTAAGCATTTCAGAACAAAAAAGCAGCGTATCTGCTTTCTCACACATAGCTTACATGCCAGAACACTAGTGAGGTTAAGGGATCACACAAATGAAAGTCTATGTTCTCACACAACTCAGGAGAAAGTATGTGTGGTTTTAAATAAACTTATTCTCATACCTTAAGAGTTTCTCTATGTAGCTTATGTAACTGAGAGACTTCTCGGCGCTTGTGTGCTTTGGTCGCCTCCAGAATGTTTTCAAGATGTTGGTTTGCTTTCCGAAGGGATTGAAGCTCTGATTCCAGTTCCATATGCTTTTTCCTGTTTAGGAAGTATTTTACTACTGTTAAAACCATACCATCAGTATGCCCTCCCATCAGTAAGAATAAGCTGCAGTATTGCCAATGAGCAAACTGAAGCTGAACTCTTGCCCAAACACTGAAATACATTATTTTGAGAAGAAAGCCACCACTGCTGTATTAAAAAGTAAAAAAAAAAAAAATTAAAAAGCTAAGAAGCTTATTTGTGCTTGCATAATGAAGCAAGCAGATGGATAACTAAATGTGTCAAAAACAATCCATTACACGGTAAGAAATAAGCTGAGCACTCTGCAATTCCTTTTATGAGAAAGTGATATCACCCATACCAATATGGTTTTAAGCTTTAAAAATGTTATCCAGTTATATGAGAAGTCTGAACTGGTGCTTGCCAGGATTAAAGAAAATCCTTTAAAGATATTTTTTTTTTGGAAGTGCTGCTCTGTTAAGATTATTTTGTCCTCTAAGAGTACTTTAACTGAAATCCAACAGTTGAGCAGAAATTTAGGAATAATTTTCATTAGGTATTTTGCAGAGCTACATGCTGTTACTGTGATAGTTGACCTTGCTGACATAATTGTAGGGTCAAAGTCTACAGACAAAAGGAAATACACTATTTCATCTTTTGGCAGTTTAATGCTGTCACTTTCCCTCTTATTTTTAGCATCTGCAACAAAACGTATGGAACAGAATAGAATTTTAATTCTGACTGCTACGGGACAACAGAAAAATTAGCATACGTTGATTTCGTGAAATTGTTAAATTTCACTCTACTTATTCAGTTACAGCATATAGTTACATTTGCATGTAAAATTAAGCATCCAGTTACTCTGAAACCGGAAACAAGTTTAAAATTTAGTTATATTCATAGGTGAATCCAGAGGCTCAAAAGCACACTTCTGTTTGACTGCACTCCACTAAGAAAGTGTCAGTAATTGATAATAAAAATGCATACATACTATCAAGAAAGCAAGACATGCACAAAACATGGAATGCATAAAATAGGAATACATTGAATGGGCAGGAAAATAAAGTAATTAATATATGAAGATATAAATAAACCATTGTAACTAATGATATGGGACAATAGATGAATTCCTGAATTGATAAACTCAGTAGATTGTAACATTATGATTTATAAAGTTCATAGGATTTGCTACACAGAAATCTAAGAATAAAAACACAGATTTGTACAATTGCCTAAGTAAGCAAAAAGGACATTACAAAGCTACTTTACAGAAAAAAAAGTGGGGAGGCAAAAATGGAAATATCTTGTGCCCAATGTTTCTAGAATTATGCTCTAGATTCACTGAAATCAATAAAAAGCAACAATGTTAGGTACAAGCTAAAAATAAATATAATAAAAAAAATCTGGTCCCTTTTGCCTTCCAGGTTTACATTATGTTTGCTGGAAATACAATTATTTTTCTTGTATCTCCAGTAACAGGACTTTAATTTTTCAGAAATGGGGTTAATCAAGTTAAGCCATGTATTATTCACTTGCATGTGAATATATATATATACACACACATGCACTGAAGGTATTACTTGGGCCTTTCGCATTATCTCGTGCTGCCCTCAAGGAGAACGAAGACAGTAAATTCTTTACTACCTTAGTAGGGACAAAGTAGACCCTTATCTCATGTTTAGATGCCAAAGGAAATGAACACGAATGAACTATTGACACCATGTCTTTGCTCTAATGTGAATTATATCTCTGTTCCAATAACAAGTCTTAAGATAGTGGTACTATTGCCTTCTTAAAAATCTTTGGAGACAAAAAATTAACCAACAGGTTAGCCAAAATTTTCTGGGGTGCTGGGATTCTACATTTATGGTGACTCAAACTTGCAATCTTAAAGAGGTTATGTTAGAAAGTACTGTTGCACTAAAACAAACAAAAACCCCCAAATACCCCCCCAAACCCCATCAACTCTTAGTTCCTGTCACTGCTTCCATCTGTAATATTTCACTTACTGAAAAATACTTGCTCAATGTGGAAACTAAGCCAAACTGTCCTGTTAGGCAGGTGACTATCAGAATTCTAGGGTATGTGCATCTTGTGCATGTTGTGAAGCACTGTTTTGCATCTTAGCATAAAGAAGAGCTTTCGGAAAGACAAAGAAATCTGCAACAGTGCAGACATGCTTTCAGATTGCATCATGGTTGTTTCCTAGTCTGGGAGTAACTGAGTTCAACAGGAACATATTCTGTGTGTGTGCCATTTTTCTTAACCTGGCCCTGTTACATGCAAACTTTAAATAATTACTTATATTGATTTTTAAAAGACATTTAATTATAGACATTTCTATACTGTTTTGTCTCACTTGGTTAGCTCTTTAAATTCTTCATATTCTTGTTTTGAACTTGCCAGTTCACTCTGAGTCTGTAGCAGGCGTGCTTTCAGCCTTTCAACAGATGCCAGTGAGTTGCCTTCCACTGATATGGTGGTGGAATATAAATTATGACCTAAAGAACAAACATATATACTCTGAAATCAGAAATATCTTAAGTTTTACTAAAATGAAAGCATTTGCAGGCTTTTGAACAGCATAGCAGCAATTGAGATTGAAGAAAATGGCAACAGTCCACAAGAAAACCAGTAGAATAATTAATATTACTGCAGTCTTCATGACAACTAAGGACAACAAAATAAGATTATGGATGGTATTCACAAAATGCACAAGAATCCAAATTCCTTATTGCTGTATTTGCTTGAAGGCCAAGGTGAATAAAATGAAGTAAACCTGTTTTATCAGTCTTCAGGTATCACTTTAAAGAAAGCAAAAAATACATCAAGACAGACAACATTTTCAACGCTATGCTGCACACAACAGAAATACAGTGAGCTTATTTAGCTGAAAAAACATTAGTATATTTTTACCTCCAGTATTTTTCTCTGTGGCTGAAGCTTCCAAAAAAGCTTTTTCTAGTTCTGTGATGGTCTGAGCATCAATTTCTTGGGCCTTTTTAACTGACTGTAAAGAACGAAGTCTTTTATTCTCCTCTCTCAGGTTATGGTTCTCCATGGCATACTTTGCAATTCGTGGGTGTTGTTCCATCTGTGATAAGCAGTATTTTATTCAACAGTTTTTATTTTCCAGACAACGCTATACATATCTAGCTGTTGCTCTACTGCCTTTAATAAGCATTAAACTGTAATGGAAGAAGAAAAAAAAGGTATTCCCTAAAGTGGTTAAAACTGCCCCAATTTTTTTTTGTTAGTTTTCGTACTCCCTTGGAATCTGCTCTGAAAAAAGGCAGTGGGTTTACATTTTAGGTATTTGTTCTTTTACTAGTAATAAAGTAGTTGAAGCTTTTCTTGCTGCTCTTGACATCTCTTTTCAGTTTCAACTTTGAGCTTTGGCTTTCTTAACACTGTCCCTGCATGCCATAGTAATGTTTCTATAGTCCTTTAATGACTTTCCTGACTTCTGTACTTTTTTTTCCCCCTTCACTCTGGAGCTCAGTTATGAGCTACAGATTCAAGCTGGTCTTCTAATACATCTATTCCTTTTTCCTACTTGTGCTTGGAGGAAATTGTTTTTAAAGATCTGCCTTCTCTCGAGCTGCTTTGTTCTTCAAAACTGCCTCACAAATGATACCACACCTACCAAATACCTGAATAACCCAAAGCCTACTCTCCTGAAGCCTTCAGCATTCACTTTGCTATTTGCCTTCCTCAAACAGCTCCAGGACAGCATCACCCCGATTGGCCCATCTAGCATCTGTGTTATTATCCTTCAGAAACCTGCTGTATTACTTGCATCCTGCTGTCTTTCCCTTTCAACAGATGTCATGGTGGTTATAAAGTCTCCCATGAGAAGGAGGATTTGTGATTTGGAGACTTCCTTGAGTTGCTTAAAGGAGACTTAGTCCTCTACCTACACATCAGGTGGCCTGTATGTAGCAAGCTCCCACCATGACATCATCCTTACTAGCCTCTCCTCTTCTGCAAACTCACAAGCTCTAAACCCATCCATTGCCCCTTCCATAGGGAAACTCCATGCATTTGAGATGCTTCTATAAAGGAACCCACCACCCATCCTCTTTTTTCCTGCCTGTCTTTCCTAAAAAGCCTGTATCCACCCATCACAGAACTCCATCACATGACCTATTATCACAAAAGAAAATTGTTCTAGAAAGGAAAGACCAAAGACTTACCTGTTCTCTGAGTGTCTGCAATTCCTCCCTCAATTCACTGAGGAGATCTTCTTGCTCTTTTGGCAATAAACTTCCACCAGCTTCTTTATGTAATCTCTCCAAGCGAACAATGTGGTCTTCACGGAATTTAACTATCATTTTATTGGACTGAATAAATTTCTCCTTCTTGGCACACAGATCTTCTAGTTGAGCAATTTTTTCTAATAAATTCTTAGGAAGTACATACACAGATTGGTGGAAAAGCGACAGTTACACTAGATGAATTTTTAAAGTGCGCATACCACACACACACAAATCATGCAAAACTCAGTTAACAAAAATTTTGTGAATACACAGACTATTGTTCATTTGGAGCAGATCTGTAGAGAGCATCAGCTCATATCAAGAAGACAAATTACACACTATATTGCAAAAACTTTACTTAGAAGCTCCAATATGATCCTCTAGACTAAGTATTCAGTTAAGGACATCAGATGCACCCCTAGAGTACCTGTTTCAGTTAATTTTCTTAAAAAAAAAAAATCTATTTTGGGTGATTCAGCACTGCATCATGACATGAACTAAAGCACAATAAAATGGGGATGACAGGGAGGTTTGTTTCAAAAAACACAGTGTTGCTCCAAACACTCAAAGATGCACTCAAAATTAAGTAAAGCAGAAGTTTGTTATTCTGTTCAAATTTTTTATTAAAAAATCCAAATAAACAACCCACTCTTAAAACTAAACATACTATGAAAGCTATCCTATGGCTTGTCTGAATTTGAAAGATTTTATCTTAAATGTCATTTGACTAGTCCCCTTATTACCAAACTTTATCATCTTTGGACAGAGTATTTTTATTCGAAAACACAGAAAATTTATGAAGAGAGTCAGTTTCAATATGCTCACTGGTCTCTCAGAGAGTACACAGAATGTGCTTAGAAATACTAGTGCTTTCTTACCTTCTTTTCACCTTCTGATTTCTCCCAGAACAACATTGCTTCAAGAAAGTTGTTCATGTAATTTATGTTGTTCTTCCCTTTTTCCACAGCACCTGTAGGTTAAGTCAAAGAAACAAATGCCATATTTATTAAAATACCAGTTAACCAGGTTTTCCTACATACATAACGTGACAGTTGTGTAAAGAAAATTTAAATAAATTCTTTGAACAGTATAATTCCTCTAAGATCACATGCCATACCCAGAGCAGAGAAGTTTAGACTGTAATTCTTAGTCACCTGCAAGTGCTGATAAAGAACAGAGTCAATATATGTAATTGTATAATTAACAAAGTTGTTCAAGCATTAAACAGCTTTACGATGAACTTTTATTAGAATAAAAGAATCAGTTTGTTCAGCTGAGTATATCTATAAAATGCAAAGCCCCTCTGAAATTAATTAGATAACACTAAGCCATTATTGGCATTATTATTACAGTTTGTACATATTAAAAGTGGACTAACTGGTTTATGAGAAGGAAATTCAGGAAAATAAGCATGAATTAAGTGGACAATTAGTGATTTAATCTGTCCACACAAGGGATTAAAAGGGCTTAACTAATCCACTTCAGAAATTAATCCAAAATAGCTTTCCTGAATATCCTCATGCAGGCAAGACTATTTATTTATAGAATACTAATCACCATAGTATCTAGGTGCATAATAACTACCATATTGTAATTTAATATATTTAAAAATGCCATCATGTTTTTAAAGTAGCTAGTAAGCAGATTTCATTTTTGTGTGATTGAATATTACAAACATGATTTAACTGCATAGACCAAACACAGCTCTAATACATTAGGTTCTGCATAAAACCTCTCTTCAGCGTTTAAGCATCATCACTTGCTTTCCCTCAGAACTCTATCACAAGTCTAACAACATTTTTGAGCCCTCTGTCAATATCTGTGTATTCATGGACAGTGATTCAGTGTCCCACATAATCACTGACTTGTTTTTACTGGTTAAATGGGTATGCTCACAGAGAAGTAATTTTTCTTTAGGAAAACTCAACCACAGATGCTTTATATTAGACAAGTCTTTCTAACTTCTGGAGTAACTTCTATTGTTGTATCTTCTGTTTATTGGCAAGGTCAGGAAAGAGTTGACTCAGGATCACAGTAAGAGCTAGAGAGTTACATGACCAAGTTTAGTACCTTGTAATCAAACATTATAAGGTAGCCTATTTCAGTGAGAAGCATACATAGTAGAAAGCTATGCTGGGATCTATGCTGCAGATACAGTGGTCTAGTGAAAAGCTACTGGAAGAAAAAAAAAAATTGCATATTGATAAAAACCCCATTACCATCTTACATTGAAATCAATCTTTTATCAAAAGGTAAACATCCTTCTTAGGATCTTCCTGAAGGGGCAAAAGGGGAAGGGGGGGGATGGGAAATCCAGTCCTGAGCTTAAAAAGAATGCGGATTCAATGGGCATTATCAACACCTTAGTGCCTTCCCTCCAACCTGAATGTACAAGCAATCACATGTAAACTCTTGGTTACTCAAAGGAATAGGCAGCATACCTCTTACAAACTAGAAGAGTATTCTAGGTATTCTATGATAGAAACATAGCCCTGTACACAAACTTATGGGAGGAAGAAAATAAAATCACGTTAACGTTTTCTGCAAAATATTAGATACAAATACAGGCAATGGGATCCATAAGACATGCAAACTTTGTAGGTCAGTCCCTACAAAAATATTAATTGTTCAGAAACTTAATGAATTACATAAGGCTCCAACACTCTAGGCTAAAAAAGTAGCAAGTTCTCTCTCCCTCACTCCCAACTCTCACCTTGAGATACAGAAATACCATGCATAGATGGTACTGAAGTAAGCTGAGCAAGCTGCTCTTTCAACTTCTTGACCTCAGCTTGCAGTTGGCTCACATTTCCTTGTGTGTCTTCATTTACCACAGCCTTTCAGAAATATGTTAAGAGAAAATTAGGAAGAGGTATAAATTAAAAAAATCTTATATTTTATAGGATAAAAGAAAAGTCAAAGACTGCAAAACAACAAAACTGCTGAGAAATTTTCCATCTTAGGAAAGGAAGAACTTGGGGGAAAAGCAATGTTCAATTTACTGAGAAACCAGTAAGCTGCACTTTAGCTAAAAATATTGGTTAAAAAATAGAATGTTTTCTGCAGGATTTCCTCTGGAGCTTTTTCACCAATAAAGCTAAGCAGTATATGTCAAAGGCAGTAGTTTCCAGCCAGATGCCAACATACTTTCAAAACCCATTCATGAGAACTTACATTTTGGGAATTAACATATAAAAACTAGATGCACTGAAATACTATTGCATCTAATTTTTTTAATGACAATTTTTAGTACAGATTTACTTACTTTTTCCAATGAAGCGCTTAGACAACAAGCAATAAACACACACTATTATCAGTCATTACCTAGTCCCCAGCCATTGTACTCTATTCATAATTAAAAGCAAACAAGTCCTTTTCAAAAATCATGTCATAAACATTTAGGAAAGCAAATTTAGGATTTTAAAATAAGTTATATTCATTTAGATTAGTGAAAGCACAAGAGTATTTCAATGAAGCTATCCTGTTTGCAGATGTGTAGTTTAAATAAGAAATTGTTTGTTGCAACAATAAAGACATTGAGTAACTCTCTTACCTTGTTTTTAATCAACTTTGCTCGCTGAGCAAAATTAAGAGTGGACAGTGTTTCACCAAAACACCTGGATCCTGGATGAACATTTGCGATTATACATGTTTTTGCATTACCACCAAGGGAATCCTATTTATAAACATAGAAGTTAGCTTTATTTGCATGTTTTTGGCTACAGCAGGAAGCTATCCCCTAAGAGCTACTGTATATCACTTTGAACAAACTGCAGAAGGGATTTAACAGATCTCCATGCTACTTAAGTTTCTGAAATTTTATTTCAAATGTGGGTATAAAGGATGTGACTGTAAATAAAGACTTTATTTAGGTTTTCAAAACCCTGATTCTATGTTACTAATCAACAGTTTGAGATATTTGTTACACCTGAACAGCAGGGAGAGAAAAAAACAGAGGAAAAACATCAGGGAATAAAGCAGATATTTCACTTTAATCTTGCTCATTAGCAGATTCATATTCACGCTATTTTGAACATCATCTAGCCTGCTGATTGTTCCAACCTATCTTCTGGTGGCAATTGCCAAACAAAATCACAAAACAGATTCTTGACCAAGGATATAAGAGGAACCTCTCCCTTTTACATGCATGTCTTCAAATACCTCCATGCTGTTAGAGAAGTAGCTCTCAAATCTCTGGAGAAGGCAGCAGTTTTACCTAAGACTCTGAAAGCCTAATACTACAACATAGCCCACAAGCCTCAACAGCATTCTCTCTGTCTAGTAGAAGTGGTCATGTCTGTGGACTTCTTTGCAGTACAACCTCCTAAAAAAAAAATAACTACTTGAAGTAACCGCTCACATGGTTGCAATTCTCTTCCAATTTCTATGTATTTTGGGTTGCCTTGGAAGAACATAAAATCCTGAACCTCTGAAGAATTAAGATATACATAGAACAGGGATGGAATGATTGGGAAATTTTGCTGTGATCGCAATCCTGTGTTGTAACACAAATACTATATTATGTACAAGTACTATATTATAACACAAAAATATATTACAGATATTATTCATTACTGTTCACAGAATTTCAGCAAGTGCATACAACAAATCTTTGACTGCTTCCACCTTTGTTTTCTGTTCATCTTGAAAAGAGCCCATAATCTCTCAGGTAGGAAACTGTAAATTTATCTAATTCTTAACATCATACCAACACTTAGCACACATAAGCTAGTTTTGGAAATCCTGTCAAATATTTCAACACATCTCTAAATATTACATTGTCATACACAGTATTTCCCAAATTACAGGGATGAAAACATATGCTTCTTTTTCTTTAAAACTTGCAAATATGTAAAAGGAGATTATGAGCATAAATAAATTTCTTGTCTTCAGTTAACAGCAATAAATCGACTATAAGTCTGTTTAAGTAAAAAGATATTTTTCAAGCTTCCTTCCACCTGCCCAGTATTGAAACAAATTTTTAATGTACCTGAGTTCTGCTTTTTAGAGTAAGAAAACCAACCCAAACAAATTTTTTTTCTACACCCCAAGTAGCATATAAAATCCAGAGGATATATATTACCCGTAACAGAAAAGTGAGCTTAGAATCCCGGTAACAAATGTGTCTCTGTTTTCCATTACCCACATCAACAAGTGCTGTGATTACTTGGCCCAGGCAACTTAGTGATCGATTTATGTTACCTGCTTCCTAAAAAAAAAGAGAACAAAGGTGAACAGATTTGGTGGATAGAACAGAGCAGTGCATCTGAAAGCAGAAACATGCCACAGATATTACAGAACTAACCTTCAACCTCAGTCCTTCTGTATGGGTGTCTTTCTGTCTCTCAGACCCTGCCAAGTCTACCAGGTTGAGCAGGGAAGACCGAATGTTAACAATGTCATTGTTTTTCTCCATGGATTCCACTGTGATAGTGAAAACTGCATGTGATCTTGAAGATTCTCTGTTCATTGAGGTTGATGCTACACGACGGTTTCTCCAGCCCATAGTTAATACCTAAGCATGAAAGAGACATCAAATAATATCAAGTATCTCAGACTGTATCCAGTATTTATATACAGGTGACATAAACAGTAGTAAGCATATTTCAGTGTAACAGCTTTCAAAAATCTCAAGGACAAGGACTTTTTTACTTTTTTCCAACAGAAGTATTTTAGAAGTGAAAAAATATAGCTATGGTCCAGCTTAATAAGAACACTAATTATAACATTCACTTCTTTCCTCCAAGAGTGCCATTGCTGTTTGAAAGCATAACATCTCCAATAGTGGTGTATGTTAGCAGTACACAAGGAAAAAAATATTTAAAGTCACAGTAGTACTATCTGTATGTGTCTCATTCATGGAGAAATAACCCTGACAATTTCTGGAACACACATGCTGCCTAATTAGCAGGAGATACAGTTTTCTGTTGCTATTTCAGAAACGCGTAGGGCAAGCATTAGGGAAAGATTACTGTAATTGCAATTCATATATTCCAAACTCCAGAATGATATGATTTCTTACATGTATGGGACAGTCAGGAAGCATTGCCTAGAAACAATTTTTTACACTGTTTTTTGGAGGCTGCAGATAGGGGAAGAGGGTGTCACAGACACTGTTCAAAAAAACCCGTGCTTTAATCAAAGAGGAATATTTACCAAATAAGCATCAAGATAAATAGTCCAAACATTAAAAAGTGACAAAAAATACCTGGTATGCTTCAGCAGCAGATGACAACACCTGTTCAACAGCACCATCAACAAAGACTCCCTTCTTGATGTGTTCTCTGAGAAAGAGTCCAGCTGAAGCAGAATCTAGCAAGTCAAATATCTGTTCATTGTAGATTTCAATAAATGAGCATTTGCAGAGAAAACTCTTTCCACTGCCAGCCTGAAAAACACAGTAATTTACACTATAAACAGATTGGTTTTATTAAGTCGGGCATTGTATGGCAGCGAGTATCTTTTTATACATATCTAAAGCTACTAGTTTGCATATATATTCTGCATACTATACATTTCTGATGCCTAAATGATAACTGACACCCAGAAACCTAGATGCATTTTTAGACTCAAAATATAAGCATGCTTGTGTCTGAAGAAAGTGTACTATAAATTGGTAGAGTACTAGACACAAGTGTTTCTCATTAATAAATTTGATGCAAGACAGCAATAATCCTGGAAACTTAACTGCTACACACTGGGCTTACCAAACAGCCTTAGCTATTTTTAAATGTGAGACATTACTTTCACCATAATAATAAGTATAAAATAAATGTACCTTTTCTCTTTCACGTTCAATTAGAAAAAATAAGTATTCAAAGCTCCGTGGAATTACACCTCTCAGACTGTGCGTGAAATTATCAGAATCAGATGGGCCTAAAGAGATTTTTAATTTAAAAAAATTAATTAGTACTACTCAAGAATAATGGTTGATCGTTTCAAGATGTCATTATAGAAAACTTCAGCAACTAGGTTTTAGTCAGTTTAAGGCACAACCACAGAAGACATGCAATAAAATCAACTTTCAAGATCTAAGGTAATATTCCATAATCAGATTTATATATAGTCTAAATGGTGCTTGTGAAAGTTTATTTTACCTGTCCATAGGTTATCTAAGTCTAAAATAGTATAATCTACTCGGACTTCCATAGAAAACATGTACAGATATGCAGGTACGTCAATACAGCTACCTTAACCCTGATTTGAAGAACCAGAAAGACGGGGTAGATTTGTCCCTATGTTTAGTTAATTTCTATGTAGGCCTTGAAAACATGTCAACCAAACTGGTTTTGGTTATTTCAGTAACTTTCTAATGTCAAGTACAATATTAATGCATTTAAAATCACCACTGTATGAAAAACAAGATTACAAGGGGATCCCTTTATACACAGAGAGGCCTTAAATTCCTAGTTGGGTAGGAAGCAGTTATTTTGAAAACCTCACTATATTTTAATACAGAAGTCCCTTGCATACTAGAATATTTTTCTACACATGCAAGGGATATCAGCCAAACAGGGAAACCAGTGGAATACTCATTTTTGAGAAAATTTACTAAAAGTGTTTGATTTAATTGAAAAGCTGCTCTCCTGTTAAAAACAGAAAAAAACCCCCAAACTCTTAAAAAAGATGGAGGAGAGTACCTATACTTCACTCTTTTGATATAAAGCAAGAACACCTGCACTGAGCACTAGACCATTTCTTAAAGTTTAACGTTATATGCAGGAAGACAAAAATCCAAATCATCCCTGGTGTTTAAGAAAGACATTTCAACTCAAGACAAAAAAAAAATTAAGAAACTGCTGAAAGACTAAACTCTCTCAACCACTTACCCATCATCGTAAAGGTTTTTCCTGATCCAGTCTGGCCACTAACAAAAAAAAAAAAGTCAGATAAAGCTTTATTGTGGCTCTGAATTTTTCATTAATCTGCATCTTTTAAGGAGAACTCACAGCTTAAAATGAAAAAAAAAAAAAAAAAACCAACCAAACAAAACTTCTTCTAAACTAAAGATAAAAAGAGAAATAGGGAAGCTGAGATCAGTCACCTAAAAAGGTATAAAAACAGAACAGCAAATTTGACCATGAAATTCTGTTAGATAAATCACTCTCTCCCCCACCACCCACCATTTTCTTCCTTATTTCTGTTGGAAAGGCAAATAGTGGTGCTTAGCATTAAAATGAAAAGTTTTCAAATATATACATTAAACTAATTTTTTGGTCAATCTTTTGGGTGTCACTTAGTAGTGCACATAAACCCAAAACAAGAAAAATACTTTTAAGTTGAATATAACCTTTTTTTTTAACCATAGTCATTAATCATGCTAGAGAAACTTCAAGGCAATTTCACTTCATTTTTCCACATTTGTATATTGTAACAAAATAGACTTCACTTCACAGTTTTGCAAATGCTGTGCTAGGCTAAAAACCCCAGTAACATTTTGATTAGATCAGTCCTTCAAGTTAGCATTTTTGAGCAAAGTGCTTACTCAGTTTTCAAAATGAAAAAATATTGAGAGTTAATATAATGATATTCATGCTACTAGTCATGGATATATTTCTACCTTAAAAACATTTCGAAAGTTAAAATTATCATTCATGAGTTTTCCCACAGGCAGCTAAGACTCACTAAAGAGTTGAGCTGGCCAAATATCAAGTTAAAGCAATTTTCATTCCATTTTACTATGGACATACTGAAAACAACTAGCTTTCTCTTTAACAGTACAATAAAACATCTAGTTTTTAGACAAAGAATAGTAAAATTCAAATGAGTTTACAATACACATTATTGGCCTTAAGTATTAGAAGCATAACACCTACAAACAGATTGCTCTGAAAGAGGAATAAGAAGTACTCCTCAATATTGCAGGAACATTCCCTATGTTCTGCTACACTAAGGAAGCACTTTCACAGTTTACGATAACATTAAGCAGGCTCTGGCACTTAAAACCACAACTACTCATTAACACAATCTCCTCAAATGTTGCAATTGCTATGAAATACCATTAAATGACTTACTATGCAAAGATGGTTCCATTGTAGCCATTCATACAAGATTCAACAATATTTTTGGCCACACTTGAGAACACTGACTCCTGGGGACAAGGGAAAGAGAAGGCACTTGGCATCAGTTATTTACATATCTCTTCTATCAGTGTTTTCTATGCCATAACTTTATAACTTATAAAATCGATGCATTCATTGAAGTTAGACATGTATCATGACCCCTGGAGTTCTCACAGCAAAACAATAACATCCTAAGTCTTTGTGACATAAATCACTCCCTCTGAAAAAATGTTATTCCTTGTTGATAACCAAAAGGAAAATAATAAAACTCAGCATCATAATAACGGCTTTCAAATATATATTAATTTTGGTCCAGAGTTTTTGATTACGTTATGTGGTTTATACTATCAGTAGGTCAACATTGAGCCTATGACACTCATCAAATCTCGTTAACTTTCAACATTTGCCACTGCAGAATGGCATATTTAACAAATCCGCACAACTGTTAGCCTCATCTATTTTCACGTATTTCTCTTAGACTTGCAAGAATAGCCTAGCTACAAATAACAGCCTACAGTGGGTGGGGTTTTCTTTTTTTTTGTTTGTTTGGGGTTTTTTTAAACAAAAGTTAATGGAATTGAAGTCTTAGAGGAATTAAAATTATGTTCAGAATTTCAAACACAATATTATAAATATTAAATTGAAGGATTTTCCTTCCGGTATTACCTGTCCCAGGTGAACAACACATCTGTTTAAAAGGCAGATGTGTAAGAAGGAAATCTAACTAATAGAATATAAACTCGTAAGTTCCTAATACACAAATCACATCTGCTGCTGACTGCCAGCTATTTTTATGTTTGTCTCAACAGGGGTGTTTATTTTCTGTCTACAGTGTTACTGTAACATTTACAAATAGAAGGTTCAATTTTAATGCAAACTTTAAAGAAATTAACAGTTAGAAAAATACATTAAAATTATTAGACATCAGAATTTAGTGCAACATTTCTGTACCATAACTACATATTACCAGTGTGACCACTGCAAAAAAATAAGGCCTAAGGCATTACATCTTCAGAAAGGTTTAGTGTAGCAGTTGCCAAAATTCGGAGGAAAACTGCAATACCGTTATGAGACTCTGGAAATTATTACCTGTGTTGTTTCCATATTTGCAACATAATCAAAAGTGAAGATCTTTGGCTCAGGCTTCGAATGCAGACGGATGGTATTTGATGAAAGAACAGATAAACACAAGCCTTGATCTCCATCGTTTAATGCAGTTCCCTCTGAAGGGGGACGTACCCTTACATAAACTTTGATAGCATCACCTTCAACACTAAATGAATATTTATGCATTAGATTACTATTAGATTAAATCACAAAAATCAGATTAAGCACATGAAGTCATACAAGGGTCTCTCCTGAAAATACACTACTTCTAGCTGTACACATCAATTCAGTACAAGTCAAAGATTTATTAAAGGTAACAATGTGGCAGATTTAAAAACAAAGAACATGAAGTTAGTGGAATTTATTGCTGTTGCATCTAACTTCAGCTCTAAAAGAACACATTTCACAGGGAAGTTGAGATATATAAAACCTGTGTTATAATAAAGGTTTCGATAGTTTCTAAGACTATGGGCTTCAAGGATCCTTCTTATTACTGGAAGTTATAAAAGACTTTACAAATGGTGCAGATGATGCTACATTCCAGAAAGTAAGTTACTAGCATTTTTCTTTGCTGCTCACAAGAAGGGAAAGAACAATCAATTCTTGATCCAATAAAGTATAGCAACACCTACATCTAAAAGCTCCCTAACCTATTTCATCACATTTGTCAGTGTATGCACCAGTAAATTTAGCTTGAATAAGCAACTGTGCATGACTATTATATTAAAGCTTTGAGGAGTTCTGGCATAAATACCAATATACCAAAATATTCTTTCCCAAAAGGCAGTTATAGCACGAGGGTGTTATAACTATTATTGATTTTTACTTTTGGTAAACAAGAGAAAGGAACAGAATAGTTTTAAAAGTGGGGGAAGGACTTCATGACTGAAATGTGGGATTGGAGAGTGGCAGAAGAAAGGGCTAAAAAAGAAGAGGAAGCGGCTAAAAAAGAAGAGGAAGCGGCTAAAAAAGAAGAGGAAGCGGCTAAAAAAGAAGAGGAAGCGGCTGAGAAAGGGAAGATGTTATATTGGATTTAAGACATACCAACCACACTAACTTGCCAAATATTTTTCATTAGATAATGTTATTCTCAGTTGTGGCAAATACTGTTTATATTTGGAGGAGGGCTTTTGATTTTAGCTTAGGACTTCCTCACAGAATTGAAGTTCCTCATGGAATATCTCTTCAGAGAAATTCTAGAGTCCAGCTGCAGAGTTAGTGGACAAATGAGAATTCACTGCATGGCAGCATTCCAAGAGGAATCTGATGCCTCAGAACAACACTTTTATTAAGAGAACTTTTTTTTTTTTTTTTTAAACCTGTACAGAAGTTAGGAGAGAAAGGCAACAATCTTGTGCAGGAAAACATTGAGAGAAAAAACTTTAAATTATTTTACAAAGTTATACTAGGTTTTGTTTGCCCTTTTATACAATGTGATTATTCATACACAGGAACTGGCCAATACTACTTTACCTAGGTGAGTTCAACAAAGGTAATGCAGAGTCACGTAAATCTCCTACAAAATAAAAGTGAAACACACAGAGAGAAATTAAAAGAGATAAAAATATTGCTCAAAAACTCCATTTAAATAGAAAATACTGCAAGCAGTACTGAGGGAGACAAATTGAGAGCCTTATAAATATCCGTTTCATCCATGAATCAGAACTGCACAAAAATACTTAGTAACTATCTTCCTTTGACAGAAAGTTTGCTGTTTCTTGCAAAGGTAGGGAAAGCTCCAGTCCTGCAATGCAAGCGTACACACACTTGTATATGTATGTGCAATGAGTAGTCTCTTAATTTATATAAGGTTTTGCAAGTGTTTTGGAGAATTAGGAACATAAATGTTAATATTATATATTCCCATTATATTTTAAAAATTGCTAACTCACTGCAGGTAAAATAACAGTACAGCATGAAATAGTTTTACTGATGTGACCGCAAGAACTCAGTTTCCTAAACCTGCGCAACTGAGTAGCTATATTACTTTCACTTTTATGAAGTAATATTGAGCACTCTGTAATACATAAAGCTCTCCTATACTTATGAGCATCATTTTGCACAGCTTCACATTTCAAGGAGATGGCACATGTTACCCCATAGGTAGATATGGTGACTTATTTTTTACTTAAGGGTGAATCTGCCATGAAATTATTTCATATAGGTTAGTCAAAATATTAACTAACATAATCAAATTTAAAAAAATAAGTAAAATGATAATGAAAGATGATTTACCAAAATATTCCAATAATAAAGACCTTATAAAGTCTCTAAAAGTGCACAGGTTCTATTGTAGGAGGATCTCTTTAAAAGTAGAATTAATAATGATGTGCAAAGGCACTAACCTCATTAACATTCATACTATGTAAATATCCTGCTTCTGCTATGCGAGCCTACCTGCTTTGATTCACACAATAACATTTGAGAGATGTGCTAACTTCTAATTCAGTTATTTATTCTTCAAATACACAAGGTATCAAAACGAGCTGGGACAACAAAAGCAGTGCATTTTAAAAGTGAAATCAGACTGATAGATGCTTGCACAACCTCTACCTCGGGAAATGACCGCCTCTCAGCTAACCGTTCTTAGCTCCCATTTTAAAGCGCTGCTCTCACTTGAACGTTTGTAAGAGACTAGTTACGAGCATCATAGCTAATTAAAGTTCGATATAATTGCAGAAGACGAACTGATAAACGCGGGACGGCTGAGAGCAGCAGGGCTTGTCAAGCCTTCCCGCCTGGGAGGGCTGCTTACACTATCCACCACGAGAAGCCCTTGGGGACATCGGTGCCAGAAGCGCTTCTGGAAGCGCCGGGGGTCACCCCTCTCCGTGCCGCTCCTCCACCCGCACCGCCCTTCCCCGACGCCACCGGGGCAGCGCGGCTGCCCTGCGGCCGCTGCCGGACCGCAGCCCCAGGGCACCAGCCCCTCCGTGGTGCACCGAGCCCAGCCGACACGGCCATACCCCTACCCGACCCTGTTTGTTCTCACACCTGGGTGATACTTCCCCCGCAGGCGGCCGGCCCCAGAGGGCAGAGCCGTCCCGCAGCCGGCCGGGGGCACTGCCTGCAGCGCGGCCTCCCTCACCGAGCCGCCCCGGTCCCCGCCCGTTCCCCGCACAGGGGGGGGAAACATCCCTCAGCCCCTTCACAGCCCCACGGCCACCCCGTCCCCCTTCACCTCTCATGCCGGGAGCCATGATCCTCGCCGGCCCTGCCGAGCGCAGTGCCTCCCCGCCCACCGGCCACCGCTCCAAAATGGCGGAACGTTTGAATTTGGCGCTAAGAGCCGCAAGCGGCGTAGCCCCGCCCCCTCCTCGAAGCCAGGATGGGCGCGGCCATTTCGCTCTAACCCCTCCTTCCCCCCTCCGGCTTCTCTCCTGCCATTGGCTGACAGTGCCTTCGCCCCCTTCACGTGACGGGGAGAGTTACAGCAGGGAGGCGGCGAGTAGTTATGTCCCGCTAGGGCCGCCGTCCTCTGGCGCCCGCTGGGCCCGGAAGCGTGCGGTGGGGGGCGGCGGCAGCGCGGCTGGGTCGCGGGCAGCGGCCATGAGCAAAAGGAACCAGGTCTCCTACGTGCGGCCGGCCGAGCCCGCCTTCCTCAGCCGCTTCAAGCGGCAGGTCGGGTATCGGGAGGGGCCCACGGTGGAAACCAAGGTAACGGCCCGGCCCCGCGCTCGGGCACCGCGGCCCTCCCCGCCCCGGGCTGTCGCCGGCCCCCTTCCCGTGGGCTTGTGTCAGGGCCCTGCTTCCCTTCCCGCCCGCGGGCCCTCGCCGCGGGCGGGAAGGGGCAGCGCCCGCTCCACGGGGGCTCCCCTGCCACGATGCTCCCCGAGGCCTGGCATGAGGGCGGGGAAGCAGTACTTCCAGGTTTTGCCCCTGTAGGGCAAGGGGTAACAGTAGTTACCTGCTTAAAATTAACTGAAGATGGCTTTGTAACTTGTTTTTGCTTCTGTGTTGGAGATTCAAAATAATAACAACAACAAAAATCCAGTGCCCCTCCCCATTGCTGTTTTTAATAATTGCAGTCATGGTGATCGTAGTGCCCTTCGCAGAGCAACCAGTGCAGACCTGTCCGCACCCAAGTGGTCTGTGGGGGCAACGGAGGGAACAGGAATAATAATTTCTAAAAGTGTTTTAAGAGTATTGTAAAAAAAAATAGATTGAAAAGGTGTTAACATCATCTTAACATCAAGTCAGCAGACAGACTCCAGTGTGATGGCCAGGAAGGCAGGGCAGGCGCAGTAGGGTTTGAGCCAGCTTGTTCAAAGGTAGCCTTTTCTGAGGGTGTTCTTTTCTATGTTTCCAATGTGCTTTTGCATGTGTTTCCTTCTAACTGTAAGGTTTTACAGGATGCCTTAAGAAAAAGGTTATTTGTGACGAGCTGGAATTTGAGATAAAAGTATGCCTTTAGTAAATCTAGTACGAACTGTTTCAGTTCCTGAGGAAGACTGCAGTTTGTCTATCTCTTGGTAACTTCAGTAGATTATGGTAATGCTATCTATACTTTTCCTTATAAGATGAAGTTTTCAGTTCCTATAATATTGCCAAACTTTATGTTGTTGCACTGAGGTTTCCATGGCAGCAAGTTTATTTATATAAAGTTTTATTCCAAATGATTCTTCTGTCTCAGACCACAAGTTTGAGAGAGTGGAAACAGGGACATAATCTTCCTTGTGTCAATAATGCTTATGATTTGGTTAGGCAGTTTTAATAACAAAGCCACCATGGACTCCCTTTCCCTTTGCACTGTTTGAGTACAGCATAGAAGATTCAAAGTTGGACCTACGCATTTAACATTTTCTTCATGTTGCATGGCAGGCAGTGCTTGTACAGTAAAAATAACGAACAAAAGGAATGAATTTCTTACCTTCCAAGTTCCTGCTGTTTTGGTCTTTAATTGAAAGAGCCCATACTGTTTCTTTCTAGGGGACACTATGTCTCAGTGATAGAATTGGAGTGCCATTTGGACAAAGCGTGTTGGGAGGGCCTGGCACTGACAGCTGTGGCAGGTCTCCTCACTAACCTTACTGCAAAAGTGAAACCAAAGAGAACTAGCCCACCCTTAGCTGTTGTGATTTAATGTGATGATCAGAATTGCTTTTATTTCTCTCCTGTCTAGAGAGAGCAGCTTCCACTTGCAGATGATGATAGTGAGAACGGCAGTGACAAGGAAGATGAGCAGCCTCAAGTGGTAACACTGAAAAAAGGAGACTTGACTGCTGAAGAAGCAATGAAAATTAAACAGCAAATCAAAGACGCCTTAAAGTCAAATGAATCAGGTGAATTTCAAGCTACTAATTTATTGCTTTGTGTAGCCAAAGAGAGAGAACCCATAACAGGGAGCTCGATATTTGCTCAGTTTCCTACTGTTTAATACTACCTTTGATTAGTTGTTTTGAATTTTTCAGCTAAATAATTTGGATTTATGATTCCTAATCTGAAGTAGTTGAGTACATATCCAAGCTGTCTGGCTTTTTATAGTGTTGCAGTTCTGTGCTTCTTGATTGTGCCCCATCCTACCTCCAAATACCACCTTAAATCTTTTTTTTTCCTTTTCTTTTTTCCTTTTTTTTGTTTTGTTTTGTTTTTGTTTTGTTATGGTGTGTCATTGTCCTAGTACACGGTCTTTTGACATCACCTGTGATAATTTTTTAACTTACTACTTAGTTCAGCCAAATTTGATGGTGGAGTGGATGTCTTAAAGGTAATTGTATGAGTTTATGAAAGAGAGTGTCTGGACAGAAGGAGGAAACTCAGGTTAGTGCTTCAGTAGAAAGAATGGCAGGTGTGTAAGCTCAGTAACGTGTTCACTTAACTGGTCCATGTTATTACTTGCTTAAAATCATTCCCAGTACGTGTTGTGACTTGCAAATATATTCAGCAAAGCTAAATGGATTAGTTGAAAATAACAGATGATATAATAGTGCCAACAAACAGCAAGGTATAGAAAAAATGTTTCTTTGCTACAAAGAATTAGAAAGATTTATTTAAGTTATTTAACAGGCTTTTCAAGACTGGACAGATGGGAGTGGTGTAGGAGAGGTTGCTGCAGTTGGACAATAAAGACATGAAACTATAGCTGATGAATACAGTTATGTTAAGAATTCTGTCAGTGTTCATCATTCAGATATGGTTGACATAAATGCTTTGAGAGTCCAAAAACTTCCGTCATCACGCAGGGTGTGATGAAATATAGCTTTATTTTTATTTTTTGCTGACAGAAGACGTGACAGATTAAAGGCAGATATTACTGTCTCTGGTGGAAATGTCTTGACAATTAAGAATATAGAACTGGATCCTCACAAGTATAAAATAGGTGATTCATAGAAGCTGCAGACCTTTTCCTCGATTAGCCATTGTAGCTATTTACAGAGGCTGTAAATTGAGTGTAGAGCAGATTGAGAGGCTAGCACATGGCTATCGATATGACATCCTTAGCTTCTGTCTTTTTCTGCCATTTGGATTCAAAAATTCAGATTTGTTGGTATAAACGGAGAAGTCAAATAACAGTAGTGGGAGAAAATACATCGAGAATCTTACATTTTTGAAAAGCAGATTGATGAAAAATTATTTATTTTTATAATGTAGGTTTGCTTGAAACTAAGTAAAACTACATCTGACTTGTTTCTGCAGGTAGATATGTATATGTAAGGTGTAACTGGGTAGTGGACCGAGGGCTGTGTTTATATAATTTGAACTCCTCTGAGAAAATGTTTTCAGCCTGTGGCTTACTTCCTGGTCTCTCACTGAACTGTAATGCATGTGCTTGGTGTCGCAGTTTGTAAAGTTGTCACGTGATTTCTTTTCAAAAGTGGGATCACCCTTCTACTATTGGGAGAAATTTCAGCCTGTTGGAAAGAAATGGCATGATTCTTTCTAAGCATTGGTTTCCTGTTCATATAAGCAACTTGAATTTTGAATGATCACAGTAGGAGGAAAAATGATTTTGTAAGGCTGGGCAAAAAGAAGTAGTTGTCCATAAGAATCTATTGAGGTGGAGTCCATGCTGTGAAAAAAGTCCAAAAGAGCTACCAAGTGGAATACACAGTATGAAATGGAAGTGTATTTGAATAGAGTAACTGAACTTCTTTGGTGGAAAAAGACATTCCTAAGACATAATTGTATGTAGTGAGGATGGTAGTATTGAGTCCCTGGAGGACTTTGGCACCTCTGCTCATTAGCCCTTCAGTAATAACTTGCATTTGGAGGAAAAAAACCTGCAACAGTAGGTAGCAGGAGTGTTGAATCACTATGCTCTGGGGACTGCTGCCCTCTGTTCTACATTCTTGTGTTACTATTCATTCATCTGCCTTTGCTGTTAATATGAGGTCTTGGCCTCCTTTTCCTTTTTTGGCTTGTGGGAATAAACAGGCTAAGTGCTACTATGTTCCTCTGGTATGGAGAGGACCTGATGTGAAATTTTTAGTGAAGGTGTGGATGACTGCTACAGCTTGCTGAAGGCTGTTTTGAGTCTTTGTCCATCTTTGCACTGTCAGTCTGACGTCTAGATTTAAATTCTGATTTCTAGTCAGAGGCAAGTATTTAGACAGCTAGTTACTTCCAGTTTAAGAGAGTTTTGAATAACTTGTTAATTTCTTTTCTTTTTTTGGATAATTGGCAATTCTGAAAATGGGAAGTATAAAGAAAGTTTGATGCTGCATGATTTGATCACATTTCTTGTTGCTTTGATTTTTATCCCAGAGTTGAAAGTGAAATTAATTTAATGGGTACTAGACCATAATATACAGCGCCAAATCAGATCATTAGAGAAATTATGTGAAGCTGAAAAGGTAGCAGGGAAGTAAATTTTCCAACTGATAATCTTCCTTTCCACCATGCATCAATGCCGAGGCACTTTGATAGATCATAAGTAATGTGCTGATAACTATTTGTTGTGAATAGAAACTGTTAGTTTTTCAAAACAGGCAAAGTACTCAGTTTTGAGGTTCTGCCCTCTCCTTTTATATCTGTAGTGATTGTCTTCATTTGAAGGTCCTTGTCTTCAGGCTTTGGTTTGGGATATTATTCTAGGATTTTCCGTATCTCATTTACATCCTTTCTCCTTCATTTTCATCTGTAATCAGTTTGACATGGCCCCACTTTTTTTATTTCAGGCACCAGCAGTTCCTGCGACTTGCATTTTCTTTTACAGATGAGTAACATTTTTGCATTAATTTGGCAAAACCAGCTGATTAATGTCCTAGCTGCACTTGGTTGCCTCCTAAGGCAGAACAAAATTTAGTGAAGCTTGTAAGTTGGCTTTCGCAAGTATAGTCACAGGGAACTTTTTTATTTAGGACCGAACCTTTCCTATATGAGAAAACATCGTTCCATATTGAAATATTTTTCTCCATGTAAGACTGACTTTTTAAAAAGAAGTCATATGTTTATCAATAGTCATTTTGCTTAATATTTTTATGCAGCATTTTATAAATCGTTACCGTTGGTTCAGAGACAAAGAAAAATGTCTTATGAGAAATTAAATTTGCACAAAAGAAAAGATACCAATTACTGCAAGATACTTTATCCCAGCATTCATTGTAGTCTATGGAATTGATTTTTCTACTGCTTTTCTAGTTCATCTGGCCTCTGGCACACTCTGATACATGCAGATGACCAAATTTGGCAGAGGGTGTCCTTACTCATTCAAAGCCTTTTAATATTATTCTTGTCTCATTCTACATGCTGGGGTTGGGGGAGGACAAGAGAGGGCAGAGGCAAGGAGAATACAGTCCATGCTGTCTTGGGTATCGGAACTCTTTCCTTAGCTTAAACATATCACAGAGTTCATGCCGCTCTTCGTCATGTGAACAGCAGAAATCTCAATCAAAGCTAATTTTACAGTATTTAAGTAACAAAAACTTTCCCAAGTGTCCTCATAAACGATTGAGACTGAATATCGGAGCAGGACTGGCCTTTTTATCTTCATGATACCAGTGTGCGGAATTCCTGTAGTAAATGCTTCCCAAGGCATGCATAGAGATGGGTGGCCCGAAAGCACTAGAAGGAGCATCTGAAACGGCTGACCTGAACTTCTAACCTTGGAAACCATTAAGCAATTTGCCAGGTTATCATAAATTTTTTCCAACCTTTATCATTGAATAGACATATATCTTGAAATATTGTTTGCACTGCTCCTCCTGTTCTTCCTGCCAGTTTAATGGCGTTTGCGTTTCCTGTTGTTGCCTCATTGACCCACGCGGACAGAAACTGCTGCAAAATGGTGCTGCTAACTACACAGATGACTACTAAATAAAAAATATATTAAACTGAAGAGCAATGTTTCTTTTTCAGACCATCATTTCTACTTCTTTTGTAATACATAACTTGCAATTAAAAGAGAAGAAAAAAATTTCTGCATTTGTGGCTTCTTAAATTGATGTCACTTGTGGAGTGAGTTTTCAGCTCAATGTCTGATTGTGCCCCTCTTAGTCGACCCGTGTAAAGGTTTGTGATTCAGGTAAAAGCAGCATTGACTAAGAACAGTCAGAATTTGAACTGCTAGTGTAGTTTTTTGACTCTTATCAGAAGTGGATTTTATTATTTCTCCTGTAATGCTTTTATGTTGGTTGTATTTTACTTTGTGTGTTTCAGTGTGTTTATCAGAAATCCTGCTTTCCGTAATTTGTAATACTGATACAGTCTTTTATCAGGCCTCTGTTTTAAAAACTACCAACACTGAGGTTGTTTCTTCATTCTCTTCTTTGCATTGCTTAATACAAGTCAGTTTTTGGAGGTCATTGATAAAAACAAAAAAGACAGCTGACACAGCTTTACCAGCTGGAAAAGACAGTCTTAACAAATCAACAAAAATTTGAGCTGCTATATCAGATTCTTTCAAAAAGCAGAGTCCGTCTGTTCTCCCTCTTTCCACAAGTTGCTTAGGTAAGACTAGGCCTGCTGTGCTTCTTCATCTGCTTCATTCTTTGTCAAGCACTACCGACACATCATAGCTCTCTGAAGTTGGCCTGGGCTTCCTGCTGAAAGGAATGTTCTGGAGCATATAATGAAATTTTGACAGTGTTTAACCAGGCCAAGAGCTAAAATCTTTTCCTTTGGTGCAGAATGATCTGCAAATAGTATTGAGGCCCTGGAGGTCAGAGCTAAGCTAGTTGCCATTTTGGTGGAGTTTTTGAGCTTTGCTCTATTTGTGCACTTTGCTTATTAAGAGTTTAAATTCATATTGCAACGATACCTATCAGTTTCTCCATCTGGTAGACAAGATGAAATGATTCTGTGCAGTTAACAACATGGGTAGCAGGAGACTTGGGGGTAAAATTGAAATTTCTGACTTCCAGTTTTACATGGAGTTTGAGTACGTAGTTGTTTATCTGATTTATTTTGTGGATGTGCTTTTGTTACGTTTTTAGGGGTTTGGTTTTTCAATTTACCATTCTAAGAAAATGTAGTAATTGCTCTGTAAAAGAGTGTCCAATGAGATTTTTTGATGCTCCTCATGCTTATGCAGTAGTTGGTTGCTTTGAAGTCCTATTTCCACAGCTGTACTGGTACTGTATACAGTCTGTGTGCTGGCTGGCTCAAGTATATAGACAGTTGGGTCTGCTTATAAGTGAAATTTTTGTTATAGATGCATTTTTTTTTTTTTACAGAATTTGGCTTATATCATGTGCCTCAGATCTTGTTTAATTTAAGATCTGGGTTTCCAAATAAACATTGTAGTTAACCAACAATTAGTAAGGGGAATTATTTTATATTTAACTTCAGAGCCCCAAAATGGAGGCAGTTATGGGGAAAAATATTTCGAATTTTGAATTTTTAACTCAACTTCTGAGAAAAATGGTACATAGTGCATTTTGGTTGGGTGTGATATGTTCTCAGAAATAGTTATTTTTCTCTGCCAGAATTTACCATAGGCACTTCTTAAACTTCTGTATCCCATGTACAGCATCTAAACAGCTAAGCTTTCCATGCAGAATTCACAACGGATCCATTGACAAGTATGCTTATCATATCTACAGTTTATTATTGCTGGTAATTCCTTGTAACTGTAATGCTTTTCTAATGCACCAGTACCGAAATATTTTCCCAAAACCTGGTTAGTTACTTTCTGCATAGTAGTATTCTCTCATAAACTACTGCAGAAGCATGCGTTCTGTAGAAGTCATTGACAGAATTGGTCCTTAGTTTTTTAAGCTAGGTTTCTTCTTAAAAAGGGGCTATGAAACTTAAGGAATTATAAGTGAAGTTTTCTAATGAGGTTGATGGTCTTAATTTGTACCACACAACCCTTAAGACACTGGTTTTAATAGTTGCATTGTTTGGAGTATGCACCGAAGAGTGTTTCAGCCAGTGTTGTGCATGATAACACTGAAATGTTAAGTCTTCTCCCATAATGCTTATGAACTGAGGAAAGAATTCATGCTAAAGACAAAAGATATTTATTGGTTATAATTAAACAACACATAACCTTGTCAAACATATTGTTTGGAATATTGTTAGGAAATTTCTGTTGAATAATGAATTTCACAAAAGTACTTTAGGAAAAATATCTTGCACAGAACCTATGGTGCTTTAACATCCTGTCACATATACATTATAAAAATTGCAAACTACTGCAGCGTGAGCCTTTGTGTCTGATTCATGACTTTACAATTACACTTTTTTTCTCAGAAATATTGCCTTGATGCTCTTACTTGTGCAGTAGCTTTCCTCCTCTGTTTGATAATCCTGGAAGGGACTTCTCTTGGTTTTAAAATTGTTATTTGCTCTAGTACATGCAGAGGAGCAGAATTAGTCAGTTGGAATAGTTTGGTGATGTTGCAGGTACAAAGAAACCCTAAAACTTTCATCCTATATGTTAATAAAAGGCAGGTTTATGACCAGGTAATCTTTTTTACCTGTCTCAGCAGGACAGGGTATATTAGAAGAAAAAGAAAAGCTTTGTACTGTATATGTGCCATTTTGTTCTTTAAAAGAGATACCATAATTTGGAAATAAGTGCGTTTGTTGTCATGGATTTTACAAATAGTGAAGTGGAATTAGAGGATCCTATAACGTTGTCCTCTCCATTTTGATAAGTGTGTGCAGCTGGATTGTACGGGAAAAGCTCTACTGCTCATAGTCTCTTCTAAGTTAAAGCTCTGGTCAGTGGGAACCCATTTCTAAGAGAACTGTCTTCAAGGGCTGGTCTTGCTGGAGCAGATGTGTATGCATGAAAGACATTCATCGATACAGACTTTGTGGCCAAATAATACATTTTCATGATTGTTGTATTCCATCAGAGGTCTCGCTGATCTTGGTCCTGGGGAAAAAGAACAGATAATGTTGAAGGTCTGTATGTGTGTGTGAACATGTGCAGATGAGTTCTGCTTTTACTTTCTTTGTTATAGATGGTGAACCAGAACCTGCTGATGGAAAAATTATGTTCAGGAAACCAGCCAAACGTTCATCAGAGAAGCTTTTGGACTTCAATGTAAGTTCAAGTAAGAAGATGAAAGAGGCAAAGAAAACTAAGAGAGAAGCAACTCCTCCTCAGAGTACAGCTAAGCAAATAAAAAACAGCAGTCTTCTCTCATTTGATGATGAGGAAAATGATGATTAAGAGTTGTATTTTTTTATATTTTACTTACCCTTCTAGGGATCTGAGTAAGATTGAGTGTTTTCCTAGAAACTGAAGCATGGTATCTGAGTATTCTCTTTCTTTGTTATAGTCCAACTAGAGAAACATAGTATATAACTAGCAAGAGCTAAGTCTTTGCAATTCAGATGGAACTGTATGAACAGTATGTCATGTCTTTATTTTAAAAGAGAATTTAACCATGTATGTAAAAGCTATTTGAGGTCACAAATGAGTAGCAAAATATGTCTGTACATATCCAGCTTATATAAATTTTCAATCAATACATTTTAAAGTGTCCTCCATTACTAAAAATTCATTTCCTCTCTATTTACTGGCCTTAGTTGACAGTTGTGTGTTTTTTACCTGTTATTGTTGACTTGACATTCAAAAGAGAGAGACTTCATTGCTGTGGCACAGAGACCGAAGCTTTCTGTCTCATAGCTTAACAGAAGTTTGCACTAACTTTTGCATGTGTGGTTTGGCAGATTAGCTCTTTGCAGAGCCCTTGCAGTAAGTGAGCCTGCAGTTGCTAAAATCGTGTAGTCTTAATCCTGTCTTTGGTGAATGCAGTCTAAGCATCAAATTCATTTGAATTGATTGTGCTAGCAAGATAGATAGAAAAATTTTGATTGTAGTTGATGGTACCAACTAATGCAAAAGAAAGATGCCTAAACCCTTGGAGGTTGTGCACTTTGGTTATCACACTGATGGGCTCAGTGGTTTGGTGGTGAGGGTTTTTTTTAAGCATATTTGGGTACGTTCCAGTTGGGTATGTATGTGCTCATAATTATTTGGGATCTCAAACAGCTTATTTTAAAAAATGTATTTCATCTTTAAGCTGTGGAAAAGCATTATTTTGGTTTTCTTCAAGTAGGAAATTGTAAACAGGAAATTTAAGCTGAGAAATGTTATATCTGTGATACGAAGTTTTAAAATTTTTCAGTTGCCCATGTACAATGGTGACTGAAAGTGACCATTTCTGTACCATTTATGTAACAGGATGTGCTGAAATTCAAAATAACACTGAGAGCTGATGAAATTTGGGAGAACAAGGTGGTGGAAATGGGACTAGTGACTTTGAAATTATTTGGAAGTATGGTGTGTTCTGTATCCATATTTAAGCGAGACCTGAGACTTCTGCACAATTACAGGGTACAAGGCAATGAAACCAGTTCTGCTGCTGCGTGACAGGACATTCAAAATTATTTGAGCTGTAAAGCTTCATTGAGGAGCAAATTTGAAGTTGCTGTGTGAAACAGCTGGTTTTAGTTTGTTAATCTGGTATTAAACAATAAATTATGTTTTCTATAAGTGGTCCAAAGATATTTTAATGAAAATTTCAGTGCATAAAATGGGATTTTTTTGTCACCTGATAATGAAGCCTCTTATGACTGCTACCTGTACATACCAACTTCCTGCAGCATAAGGTCAGATGCAAGTGTGCATACTATGTCACGCTAATTGTCTGAGTGCATGTTACCCTGATTTTGAAAATGAATAGATGTTGTCCTTTCAGAAAATTAAAACCAGACCTATGAATGGATATTAAAGTCATGTTGTAGCACTGTTCTGATATTAGAACTGCCAGAGAGGTGCAGTGTGACAACCTGATTATTCCCATGAGGACATGTTACATTTGTAAATACATAATTTGTCTGTATTCTGCATATATAAGAAAGAAAATCAAATGTAGGAAGAAGAAATACAGAATCAAAGGTTCCCGGGGATTAATCTTTCCATTTATTTTGTATACTTAAAACTTGTTTGAATCCATTAAAAATATATATATACACCCCTGTGAGAAATCTTGTAGCATTACAGTATACTGAAGGAATATTTGGGCATATTTCAACAACTGAGTAAATTCTCTGACTTGCTGAGACTCATCTGAAAGAATGAATTAACCATTGACTGCTTACTTAAACTTTTCTGGTTCCGTTCGTCAGCACAAAAATATACGTGCTTGCATTTTTCTTGCACAGCCTGAAAGCTCTTCACTTTAGCTGTAAGGCAGTTTAGGAGACATGGCTATCAAGAAATAAATGCTTGCCAAGGATCAGAGGGAATTTGGATATACCTTAAAATTAGAGAGGGCTTCCCAAATATGCAGCTGATTTGGTATGTTCAAAATAAGATTGAGGTCTTGTTTGAATCTGGTTAGTAATTGGATTTTAACAGAAATTACTATTCCTAGTGAAAGACTTGTGAGACTGAAGTCCAGTAAAAAGAGGGTTACCTCGAAATATTGGGTGCAGTACTTTTGCTTAATCATGCTCCTTGCCCTACAACTTCATGACAGATGTCTGGAATGCAAATAAATTTATTTGGTTTACTTGGAAATAATACAATGAAAGGCATGTTGTTCTTCAGGCAGCACAGCAGGGGAAAGAAAGGTGGATACGGAAACCCAGTTTCTTTCCTTTATTCTGGCTGTGATTTGTACTGCTCTGACCAGGAGGAGACCTTTGCATTCATTGTATTTCACTCCCAGTTCACCTAACAGTAACTAATTGGATATATTTATTAAGAGGTGTGAGTGATGCACAAAAGCATTTTAGTCAAGTAGTCATGTGAAAATTCAGTGTTCTTAATGTGACACACCAGGAAAATTACACACGCCATCAACTCCCCATGAAACCTGTGACTAAAGAGAAAAATTACTTGTTCATTTGGGAAAGAAATGTGAAACTGTCTTGAGCAATCACCTGCCTTAAGCAATGGGTCATGGAAAAATAATAATCGCAAGAACTTTCTAATAAAGGGGAAGCCAAAGCGAGCACATGAAACATGGGGCTAGGACTCGAATAGACAATTTTCCTGGCTTTTTCTTTCTCTCTCTCTTCCCTGCCCCTATCCCCAGTCCTTTTCCCCACCTGTGGTGGGGAATGTATATGTATTTTTTTTCTTGTGGAGCTTGCTCAGCTAAGTGTGAGAGAAGCACTGTGGAGGAGCAAGGTGAAAGTAGCTGTGGCCTGTTACCTAATATGGGAATCTTGTACAGTTTTTGTTAATACAATCTTTGAAATTTCCCAGTTCATTAAGACTCCAAAACATTTATTGATGGTGATGTTAGTTCTCGCTCTTCTTAGCTGAGCAGTAAGCTGGAACAAACCTGGTGAACTGTCGTAGCATTGCAGTAATGGATGATTACAGTGGAGGCTTTTTATGTTGCAAAGGTGCTTGGATGTCATCAGGAAAGGTGAGATGCTCTGTCACCTTTCTTTCTTTTGAAGAAACAAGATCTTTCTCTAAATAATAGGAATCAAGGTGAATCATCAAGAATGTTGCATTATTGAGACAGAAATTGCAAAGACATGGGACAGAATGAGCAAGAAAATGCACGTGTGGGCAGGTGGTCCAGGAGTTCCTACCCTTGGTTATATTTCTAGCCTGTCTGATAAGGTTAATTTTTATCAAATCAAAACAGATCTGTTGGACTGCAAATGGTCATTTCGTTGGCCTAAACAGGAAGGGATGAGTCAGAATTCTATTCTGATAGTTTTTGTGTCCGGCACTTCTCCAGCAAATATCATTTGGAGGATCAAAGGCTGTCTTTTGCAGACACTGAACACAAGAAGCCTGTATTTAGCTGTTTTAATTACACATTTTTTTAATTTTCATCACAGGACTTAATGTCTTTTTTTTTTTACAGTGCTTCAGTATATAATCCTGTTAGGAAGCTGCAGATTTATAATGAAGCAGGAAGTAGCAATGTCGTCGTTTCAGCTGACTGTTTCCCTTGTGCTGTAGTGTATTAACTAAGTAATGCTTCACTTGGCTGTGTAGAGCCAATTGCACTCTCAAGGACATCAGGCATTCCTGAAGATGAGTCATTACCTTTGGTACAGCACAAGAGGTATGATATGCAGTCTCAGCAAGTGTTTGTCCATTGAAGTTGGTTAATAACCTATAGCCCTCTCCTGTGGCAAGATGCCATAAATCAATCCTTTGTGCATTCAGCAAACAGAACGGCTGGTGTATCAACTGCCTCTTCAGTATCATCCCTTTATTCTGATTCCTAGAGCGAGGTGTTAATCTGCAAAGAGATTTTTCATGTCGTAGACCTCCCCTTCCGCCCCACTTCCTTGAGAGTATTCCAGAGGCAGCGGTCACAAGGGTAGCCACTAAAACCAGGGGAGAAGCACCACAGGGTTTTACGTGAGTGACTGCAGCCTCCTGTAGACTTCCTCAAGATTTTGAGAACCTACAAAATCTCAGAGCCAGCCCCTGGGAAGTAACTTCCTCCTGGGGAAAATGGATGGGACCAGTCAGGAAAATGACACAAGATTGAATTCTACAGTGTTTACCCTGCTACCACTTCTTTTTTTTTTTGTTGGAGGTAAAGCAACAGCTGGCAAAAGCAGTTTTTCCTTTGTCAGGAGATGTAAAGTGGCTTTGGTGCCATTCCAATCCATATGGCAAAGGATTCCTTTTCCTTGACTCCCGTGGCAGTCCTCAGCGCAATGCCTGATTAATTAAGGCCATGGGCAAGAGGGAGCTACCTTGTAATAGGCAGAAGTTATTAGAGGAAGGTGTTGTCAAGCCTCCGTGGGGTAACGGTGATCACTGCACACTTTTAGTTTTGATATCATAAAAGAGTTGTTCCCTTAGGGACAACATAGTAACAACAAACTTTAAAAGGGCAGATTATAAAACTATGAGGAAAATGGTTAACAGCAGGCTGAAGGGCAAAGAGAAGTACTTAAAAACCACAGAGATCTGCCTGGAGGCTATTTAAGAACATTGTATTAGAGGCACAGATGGTTTGTACACCTCTGAGCAAAAACATAGCGTATGAGGAAGAATGAAACTCACAGGGTTATGTGGGAGAAAAGCGTGAGTATAGAGAGGTGGAAAACGCATCTCTTAAAAATGACGACTGTCTGAATGACGGACTAGGAAATGTTATCAGGAGAGTAGAAAGAGTGGGAAAGTGTCAGTGCTAAGAAAAAGACTACAGCAGCTGCTGACTTTAGATCCCCAGGATGACACCCCAAAAAGAGTGATTCTAATACTGTTCCGAGCCCTTTGCTTTTGAAAACTGGGCTACTCCAGATGAGGCTTCACCAGAAAAACAGGGATGCTCTTAATCTGAGTTAGCTAGCACAAACCAAAATCTCAATAAAGCCAAAGCAGTCTGCAGTTTTAATATGTGACTAGGCCAAATTTAAGAGTAAAGGAGCCTATTCAAACATAGTTTCTCTATACTAGAACTTTAATTTCACCTTGTGTTAGATTCAGTGCCAAAAATGATGTTTTTAATCTTTGCTGAAGAAGGTAGAGATGAAAAAAAAATCACACACTCCTAAAAACTCTAATTTTAGTAAAAGCAAAAAGCCTACATTTGTTCTGGTACAGCTTAGGGCTGAGAGGGATACTATCTGATAAGGATGTAGTGAGGTTTGCAGAGCTTTTTTGCACCAATGTGTAATTGGGCAGATGCAGCATTTTGTTGTCATGTATCTGAGAACAGGAACACACTGATTATAAATTAGAAGGGGAACATCTCAAGTATCACAAATCTGATGATGTGTTCAAAAAAAGTGTCCTTGTGAAATCAGTGAAAGTTATTTTCTGGTTTAAAACCAAGGAAAGGCAGGGGAAGGTTAGAACAACTATTTTGGCAATAAAAATTTGATGCACGCAGTCTCAGTGGGACTACAGCCCTGGCATCTAGGCTGTTTTATTCTGCCCTGTTAAATTGAAACAAACAATTCAGCTGCCTGAGTCTCTTCTTTTCTCCTCTGACATGCCAACTATCTCGAGAGAAGAGATTAAGCATTGTTCTGATCAGTGCCACAGCAGCAGCAGCAGTTTTATAATTTAAGGGCTGCATAAAATTTATGGAGCACTGAGAAGAGCTTAAGTCAAGTTTATGATTTTCATAAATTATGGCAGGCAGATGATGTTTGTGTAGAAAGCCAGTGATGTTTGAACTGTTTATCCAATGGACAACAACATTCAAAACAGGGATTTTCAAAGGCACCTGTGGGAATTATGCATTAAGAGTTTGATGGGAGTTAGGAGGTTTGTTCCTTTGAGCTACTTAGTATTCCACTATTAATTTTTAATCATGCCAAATTGTTTCAAATGCTTCTGGTAAAAATCAAAATTAGAGGAAGGTCAAATTCACAGCAATTTTTAAATTTCATTTCTATTATGCTTAATGTGCTTATAAACAGTGGGGGGCTAACTTGTAATTCTATTTCAGGTGAAAAACCACTTTGGCACTTGAAGAGTTAACCCTTTTCTTACCACAGTGGAGTTCTAGGTTGTTGTTTAGGCCCCATTACTGTGAGGAACCTTGTTCTCTCTCTGCTTAAGGGTGTTCCTGCAAATTACTCCAGCTGCTGCAGAGAATCATCTGCCTGTAGACCAGAAAGAGAAACAATACCTGGCTCCTCGTCACACATTTCAAGATTATATAAGACAAATATAATTCCATACATTACAGATATGATGAATAGAGATTGAACTTTCCTTCCGGACAACTAGCCAAGGTGGAGCTTCTAAGATACAGTTCCCATTTCATCCTATTTTGGGTATAATTGGTGCTTGAAAGAGCCCTCCCCTCACTGGGCGCTATGCCCATCAGCGTACAGATAGGTTGGAGACCTTTCATCGTATCGGGATGCCTCTGAGCTATAATATTTGGTGCTTAATTTTCTGTGTTTTAAACTTCTCCAACTCCTCTAAAAATAATTCATTGTGTTTCAGATTATTGCAGACTGAATATGCTAAACATGGTATTAATGTGAAGAACCGTTGCTGAATTCCTCTGTGCTGGATGGGCAGCTTGGGCTAAATTATTTTCTGATGTTACTCCATTGCTCTCAATAAAATGATACTGATAGATACATGAGCTCCTTACTAAACCTGAACATGGCAGTCTGAGGTGAATAGGTTTAAATTCAAGGAAGTGAAGCGCTGGACACGCCAGGATCTTGCCAATGAATTCCTATAGCCAACAACATACATAAATGATGGGAGCGACTGACTCAGTGGTCATTCTGCAGGAAGGCATCTGTGACTGTCATGAATTAAAAATTGAACGCAGGCCCTGGTGTGAAGAAAGCTAATGCAATTTCAGCTCTATAAATAATGTGTCATGGAGAAGAAATGTGAAGTAATCCTACCTTACTTATTCTCTGCTTCAGACCTTAGCTGGAGTAATGCGTCTACTTTTGTGCACTATACTTCAAAAAAGAAAAATGTAGACCAGTTGGAAAGTCCAGCAGAAAGTAGTGCTATTGATCAGAAGTCTAGAAAACATGACCTGTGAGGACAGATTGAAAGAAATGGGTTTATGCATCTAGAGAAAGGAGATGCAGGGGAGGGAATAAGAATGTGATACCAGTCTTCAGATATGTAAAGCTTGCTGCAAAGAGGAAAGTAATAAATTGTTCTCTGTGTCCACTGGGAATACAAAAAGAACTAATGGATTTAAATTGCAGCAAAGGAGATTTAAGGAAGACATTAGGACAGGCTTTCTAGCTGTAACAGTAGTGAAGTACTGAAACAGATTGCCTGGGGAGGTTGTGGAATCTTCATTGCCAGACGTTTTTAAGAACAGGTTAGACAAACATCTGTCAGGAATGATTTGGGTATAATTGATCCTGCCTTAGGGCAGAGGGCTGGACTAGATGACCTCGCAAGGTCCCTTCCAGCCCTATTTTCTGCGGTTCTCTCATTAGGAAGGCTGATGTGATATTCCTAGGACCTCATCATTCCTTTTAAAAGCAAAAACATGCTATAGCGGTGCCAAGAGTTAGATTTAAACTGACAATATCTGGGAAAATCCAAAGCTTAAGGTTGATATCCCACCCTTAATTATTAACACTTGAATGCATGTAACACTTGTTCAAAGGCTAAATACTTGGAGATTACACAACTGAGTCTTTTATGACCAGACTGTGATTTTTTTAATAGCATAAGAATCTGTTTCTTCTGACATGTATTAATCTTACATACTGCACCTTCCATTTCGTCATTTGAGTAAGTAGCAGGCATTGGTCTTTAGCATCTAACATATTGCAGGTGGGGTCACTCTCATTTTGCATGCCATCACACATTCGACCACATGCTACGCTTCCACTCCCTCCCTCCAAAGCTCGTTCTTCCACTCCAATTTATCATGACGCTAGCGCTCAGCTTCATTACGTGGCTGTGTTTAAATCACTAACACCGCTGTTAGTGCGGCTGGTACACTTCTTTCCATTCTCAGACACTGGATATACCTCCTGCTGCTTTCTGCTCACATGTTCTTTTATTCCTGTTGATAAATTTCATTTTCATCTGTCTTTTGCTGCTTTCCCTTCAAGCTGTGCTTGCGTTACAAACCGGTTCAGCAGTTTAGCAATTGGATTGCATCCAAATATTACCAAATGCCACATCTTTTAATATCAAGCAGAGCAGCTTGAATTTTCTTCCTCAGAGTGCTGTAAAAGACACACTGGCATGTTTTCTGTGCAAATGCCAAAAAGAAAAAAAAAGTTTTAACAAAAGATGGGGGTGCGAAGCAAGCTGAAATGTCTGTATTCCCAGAATTTTGTATTTTCCCTCATTTCAAGTTTTAGTTCATGACCCAGCTGCTGATTTATGTAACTCGGTGGAACTATGCCAGTTTCGAGCAGCCAGGAATTTGGCACTGTCACTTTGGTGACTGGCGGTACCTTAGTGTTCAACGATGTGACCCCGTATGTTTTTCTCCCCAAAGGCCATGCCTGGCCATTGATGATCACAGTATTGCCAAGTCCTCACGTTCTAAAAAATCCTCTCAAAATCATGTCAAACCATGAAGTGGGGTTATCATACACATATACACACACACACATGTGTGTATATATGTATGTATATATTATATATTTGATTTGAGTTTGGCCCTTCAGCGTTCATGGCTTTTGAGCTTTTCTCTACAGCTACATGGAGAACAGAAGCTAAAGTAAAAATAAAAACAGAATAAAACTGGGCTTTTCACATAATCACAGAATGCTTCCAGAAGCTGAGACTTGAAAAAATTCAACAATGAAAGCTGGTAAAATTGTGACTGGATATTTGGCCATTAAATTGTTTTACTGCATCCAGCAGAGAGAAGGATGCTATCAGTTGTTTTTCATGATGAAATGCTTGTTGGGGTGCTGTTAAGACACCCCTTCCTCTGTGTATTTTTGATATTCCCTTGTTACAGACTGACCATATTCACTGAAGCTGTGGGTACTGCATGAGGTTTGGCACAGAGGAGAACTCCCCTTGATTGCTGTGGGCTTTGGATCAGTCAAGAGTAGCTTTTGCCAGGGTTGCCCATCTGTTTCACTCGAGACTTGCCCTTCGCATGTTTTGGAGATAGATGGACAAACAACGCAGGTATCCTGGTGCATCCAGATCATGGCTACCTTCCTTGTCTTTTTTGTGCATTCTTTGTGTGTATTCCCCAGCTTCTGCTGTGGTTGTGTATGTGGGGATTAAAGTGCACCTCTGGGGCGGTGCTCCAGAACCCATGTGCCCTCTAAGTTTCAACTTAAGATGCACTGGCTCAGCACAGGCCTTTGTCTGAGGGCGGATTTCCCCCACGTCACTTGTTTCTACTTTGTGCTTTGCATTGCTCAAAACACTCATTTGCTCTCCCCTGTGGGTACAGTCCATGGCAAAGCATCACTTGACCTTGAAACGAAGTTTCATTCATTTTGCCCATTGGTCAACACTGAGATTAAGATGAAGGTAAACCTTGTTATTCAGACACTGCAACGGGGATGATTTCCTGCTCCTGTCAGACGTTTTCTGGGTAATACTGGTTCTTAACGTCTTGTTTTCCCATATTGGCTGTTCACCATATACCATAGCATGAGGAGAATAATACTTTTTTACTACCCCTTTTGTGTCTAACTTGCCTATTTACATATGGTGGCAATTTTTTTTGGATTGCGAGTGCCCCAATGCATTTTTCCTTGTACCTCTTGGGCCATTTGCTCTTTAGTTCTTCCTCCCCCCTACAACCTGAGAACTGAGGCTAACGTGTCACCCAGCAAATCTTCCCCGCGGGGAGGGAAGGGGCCTGTTCACTGCACCTCCTGAGCAGAATCAGAGCGAGCATTTGCCCTGCAAGCCTGTGTCTCAAATTCAGTGAGGTAAGGTGTTTGCATCCTGTCGCACCTCTGCAAACCTCCTGTGTTGTCCTCTTTGCCCTCAGCTTTGGGTTGGCACAGGCAGAGGCTGAAAGTGCCTGTGAATGGTGCTCCACCGTTCCCCCAGCTCCTCCGAACCTCTAAGGAGTTCAGAGTCCACGGTGGCTGCAACACCAGCTGGATTTGGGGTTTGAGTGAGTTAGAGACTTTTATGTGTGGATGCTAGCTTTTTTAAGGCACCTTTCAGTGCTTGGGAGCCTGTGTAGGCTCTAATAAATAAATGCTTCTATCTCAGGTGTCGGCTTTAGTGCAGTCATTCAATACCACACGCACAAATACATACCTACGGATCTTGTTTGAGCTGTGTGGTTTAAAAAGCCAGTTCCTGGGTGATAGTTTGAAGGACAACACTCCTGTATTATGAGTTTACACACTACCTACCCAGAGGAGCCCTAATCTGTGCTACAGACTCTGGAGTGCTACTTTAGTACAAAAAATAATAGTAATTTGTAAATGAATCAGGGAGATTTTAAAATCCATTTTCTTCAGCAAAGAACAATTATTGAAATGGTTGCAGTTATCACTGAGGACTGAGCGTATAAAATGCTTCAAGATACGGAATTGGATTCTATAAACATATAATTCTTTTATCAATAATTCTTATAAGCAGGCTTCTTTCTACACTCTCCCTTTTGCCAAAACTCTCCCCTCTATTATATACTGAGCTCATTTCCCTCTTGGATAGCTGCGGATTTGTTGGTATACAAATTAATTTTGTTATTGACTAGAACGAACATTTGGAGGATAAGAATGCCATTGCTATTCATACCTAAAGGTAATCAATACAGGTACAGAGGAATAAATATTTTCTAACCGAGTAAGCATCCTCTCTAGCCTTATTTCCTTTTTCTAAAACGCACAGGACTGTATCCTGGCTGCTGTGCATGTGAACAAAGCAGTGAGAGGCAATAGCATTTACATCTTGTTACCAAAGAAGGATCACGAGAGAGAGTGAAACTTCTCTCCTGGTCTTGCCTCTGACCATGCTCCAGCTCAGCAGTTACTCACTCATAACCTATGCCTACTCTTTGATTGCAGTGGCAATAATTATTTGTCCGTCATCAATTTGTTACCCCAAAACCAGTGGAGAAGAAATAAATCCCTATGTGAAGTGGCCTGACACCTGCTTGGGAATGGCAGAGAGCAGTCTGTGGCTCCAGCGTTTGAGAGAGAGGATGTGAGGGGATATTACGATGAAGTGGTGTGATTTACATCAGCCTGGGACCTGTCTGCAAAACGAGTATTTTTAGCACATAAAAAGCAAAGGAAAGGGGAAAGAATAGCAAAAAGTGGTCCCGTTTGCCCTGTTCTTGGCCTATTCCACTGGCCAGCTCCAGCTACTCCCAACCGATTGTTGGTGCCGTTTGTGGCGTTTCAGGCTTCTCTTGCTCAAAGGCACCCATGGGATTTGCACTCGCTTGTAGCCGGATTCTGCCTTAATTTACGCCTGAAATCAGTCGGGGGCTGAGAGAACGTCAGAGCTGAATTTTGCTTCACTTCAACTGACCGGTCGTTTCACGGAGCGAGAGGGAGGAGGCCGCCGGGTGCCCCGCCGGCCTGACACAGCACCCTCCACAGCACCAAAGCGATTTTTGGGGGGGGCCCTGTGTGGGCCTCGTCCCCTCGGCTCTGTTGGACGAGCGGGCCCCGCGCTGAGCGAGGGCCGATGCCAGGGGCGGCGGAAAGGCAGCGGTGGCGGCGGCCGCCCAGCTGCTCCGGCGAGCCCGGCTTCCCTTCACAGAAAGGCTTCCTTCAACGCATTCCCTTCAGCTAACAACCCGGCCGAGGCCGCCGCGCCTGCCGCCCTTTCCCGCCAGGGCGTCGCGGTCCGGGCGGCGGCGGCGGCGGCGGCGGCCGGTTGCAGCGCGGCGGCGGGACGGCAGGTGGCGGCCGCGCCTCAGGCAGCGGGGCGGGGAGGCCGCCTGGGCGGCGGGGCGGGGCGGGCCGGGACGGCGGGGCCGGGCCTCTTTTCCCGGGGGTTAGCTCCGGTTCTGCCGTTATGCGGGGCTCCCGACATCGGGCGCTCGAAGAGCGCGGCTCGGCGGCGCTGCCGGCCCGCAGGACCCGCGCCGGAGCCTGCGCCCCGCCGCCCTTCCCCGCCCGACCTTTCATCGTGGCGGGGGGCCCGGCTGGGAGGCAGCGCGGGTTTCCGTAGGGCCGTCAGCACAAGAGTTGCGTGGCGGAAGGCTGGGGTTTTGTTGTTTTATTTTTCTTTATTTTTTTCCTTATTTCCCCTCATGTCTTTTTTCTCTTTCCCTCCCCGCCTCCCCTACATATCTAGGGTAACACCTGCTGCTCGAGTTTATATTTACTTTGGGATGAGCGAGGAAGAAAGTGCTCCGAGGGGCAAAATACAGCGATGCCGGCCTCTGGTGACAGCTGCATTTCTTGGGTTGCCGGTGCCGGCTGCCCGTTGGGGGCTGCACCGTGGGGCAGCCATTGCGCCCCCGGTGCCCGCTGGTCCCCATACAGTGCTCCCGGCTGCCAGGCTGGCTCCTGCCACACGCCCTGCCGCCGTGGGCGAGCGGGAGCGGGGGCCCGGGGCACCTTGCTGAGGGTGTTGGGGCCTCAGGGCTGTCTGGCCCTGGGGTGAGGATGGGGATGGGAACGGGGATGAGGCACTCCAGGGCTTGCACGCTGCTCTGGCCGCTGACCTCCACGACCCAGGATTAGCGGCCTAATGGATGGGCAGCATTGGTCAGGGGCGGGTGGCAGGTTAACTGCGGGGAGGATGGGGGCCTGCCTGTGGAGCACCCAAAAAAAAGACCGAAAATAGGGCTTAGCGAGACAGCCTTAAAATTCAATGAAGAAAAAACACAGTGGAAAAGATCCCCCTTGTGACATAGGGTACTGGTTATGGGCTGTGTCTTGCAGTTGTTAGACACAGAGGTGGAAGCTTAGTCATGTGGAAAGTCTCCACTGGCTTCAGTGGCAGCCTCTGTAATCAGCCCCACAGGGTGTGAGGGAGGCATAGCCCAATTCTGTGTGCCACTGTCGAAACTTCAGTATCATCAATGTCTAAATCTTTCAAGTTCTCTTTGATTTGGCTAGCTCTATTTGCAGCACCTGCCATCTATTCACGTTATTTATGACTTTTCTCCCAGCACAGATGTGCCCAGAACTTCATTAAGCAAAACAAACCAGAGTTGAATGTTTAGGCTGAAGTGTGATCTGTAATGCAAAAGGAGAGGCCCTAGTAAGGTGTGATTTCTAATATGTCATGAAGTGCAGAAGAGTTCAGGTCAAGTAATCGATATTTGTGGAATTGCAGAGTAAAATTTCCAACTACTGAATGTTTGATACAGGGGTATTTAATCATTAGACCTTGTATACTTACACTGAGCCTGTATGCATAGGTGATGTCTTAGGAAGGCACTGTGTGCTGGAGACATAAAAGTAATTCTGAAGGTGAATTAGGTTTTCTGGTATCTCTGAATCTGACCTGTTAGGGGAATAGGATCCATGCACACATCAGGTAATGAAACGAGCACAATATGATATGGGAGAGGAGCTCACTTAAATGGATCTGCCATTTGGTGGCTGCCTGACTACTCACAGCTTCTCCTCTGAGTGCCAGTCCATTCCTTTCCGAAATGAGGACAGTAAGATAGCTGTCCTTTTAAAAACATTATGAAACCTGCTGGTGAGCATTTTCACATGCTGTTTTCTCTTTGTTTTGTAATTGTATTTTTAAATAGAAGTGGGCAGCAACAGATTTTGAGCCAAACACTTATGTTAGACATAGGTCAAAAGCCAGTCCTATGTCCACAAGGTCCACCTTTCCTTCTTAAGCTATTAATTCCATAACCTTGAATGCTTTTCAGAGACCTCTGTAGACTTAACTGAATAAAACCAAGGGATGAACAAGTCATTTTATTTCTCAAGCAAATACATATGTCTATATTATTTACCATGAACATCTGAAGTTAAGCATCAAAATTCTTGTTTGGCATCTGAGTATCTATTCTCTGTAGTCTCATCTTTTTTTAGGTGGTAGCTTTTTAGTTTTCTGAAGCAGAGGCCAGTCCTTTCTCCATGGCAACTTCCAATTTCTCAGCGGTGTGCGCAGTGCAGGGTGCAAGGAAGGTAAAGGAGACCATCTCACCTGCACTGGGGTTCCTTTGCTGCAGCAGAGCAATTTCTTTAAGCACTGTCTCTCTTGAGCTTTTTGAGGCATTGAGCAAAGGTTCCCCAGCCCCACAGTTGGCTGCTGTGGTCCTGCTGATGGGGTTACACCAAGACAACATTGAGACTCATGCCAGAGAGCAGGGAGAGGGGAGGAAGAAACATGGTCTCTCTCTAGACACCTTTATTCTATCCTGCCTTCATATCCCTGCCACTGGGAGTTATAATTTCTGTGTAGGCTGTCTGTCTTCACCCGTGAGGGAGCGTGACAGCGGTAAGCCAGATGCCAAGGCATCAGAGCCATCACTGCTCATTGTTCCTCGAGAAGGACAGGACCTGTGGGAATAGCTACGCTGTTGCCACTGAACCAGCGCAGGCCAGCGATGATGCCAAGGCCACTGCAGTGAGGTCTCACTTAAAGCTGCAATTTTACCTTCTCTCCTTTCTCTGCCAGCATGGACGACTGCTTACCTTGCTTGTGCCTCCAGTTGGCCCTCTTTATACCCCCAGTGATGACAAAGGACTCCTAAGTGAAAATTATTACAAATAAAAGGGTATAAATATCTGTTAAGAATTACAGAAAGTAATGCTATTGGTAATTAAATTGGCAACCCCATCTGCAGTGCAGCTGGCCAGGGTTAGCTTCACTTTACTTCGGCAGCTGTGTCCACACTGTTGCGAGGTGAAACTTAAGTTCCCCTTTGCCTGTCAGGCGGGCACTGAGCCTGTAAGCGTAACTCTTTGAAGCCAGGCCTCTTTACACGGCTAAGCACGTCTAACATGCTCCAGTGCCACCAGGCACAGATGGGGAGCTGGGCCACAAATTATCTGTGGGGGCAGCGGAGCTCACTGTAACTAAAGTCACTCCAGAAGCTGCTCTTTCAGAGAGGTCCAGATGAAACCAGAGAGGCTGTTTGCTCCATGCAAAATAAAGGTTTAAAAGCTCAGGCGTCCTTTCTAATCTATAGTGCGGGGGGGGGGGGGGGGTCTGATGGTCGTATCGTGGATATTGCTCCATTTCAGGAAGTCTGAATGTGGGGCCGTTGTGTCCCCCCCTCTCAGTGGGGGATCACAAACAGGTGCCAGGGTTTTATGACCATCCGGGCCTTCTCAGGTTGCTAAACGGGTGGGGGAATCCCTTCCAGATCCTGCCCAGCTGGGAAGGGGATTCCTGCTGTGGAAGAGGCTGACAACCCAGCTCTGCTCTAATTATAGCATCAGAAGGAGGCAATATTAGAGGTACAGATGATGGAGGGTATTTGCTGCCCCCCTCCTTTCTCCGGGAAGCACTTTCTCTTCTTTGCACCCAGTTTTAGCAGCTCAGTAGTACTGAAAGCTCAAGAGCTCCTGGTGCTTAAACCAAAAATGAAGCAAAGAAAGAGCGAGAGAAGGTTGATTCAGTTTCTTGTATAACAATCTCCACCCTTCAAACTCCGGGATAAGCGTTTGCAGAATGAGACCCTTCAGTGAAACACAGGCTTTGAATTTCAGGCCCAAACTTCTCCCACCATATGCAAAGACTTTGTCATCACACTGAGCCTTGTCATCACATCTGCTTGATCAAAGTGTTCCGGAACAGAAAGTGGGGGTTGCGATTGCCAAGCAGAAAAAAAAAAAAAATAGTAGCTGTGTGCCTTATCCAAGCCCGTCGTTGCTCTTATGGCCGCACTCACAATGGGTGCCGCCTTTGCCTGCAGAGCCAGTATTTAACACCTTTGTTTACAAAAGCTCCAGATAACCTCCTCTGCAGGAGGTGCTACAGAAAAGCAAGAGTCTTTCCTAGCTGATTCAAACAGAGCCCCAGGACTTCTGAAGAAGGTACAGGAAGCCCTGTCCAGGAATTAATATTCCCACTGTCCCTTACCTATTTGTCAAAACTTAATTTTGTTTAATGGGGTTTTTAAATCCGCGCAGTCTTTTCCACATCCCTTCTCCTCCACCCTGTGGTAGTTCGTTCCTGGACTATAAGCATTTGCACTGGCCAAACGTATCGGTGGATTTAAAAAAATGAAACAGGTACTTTACATGTAATTAATTTAGTGATTTGCTCAGCTGCTGATTCACGTGCATAACCTCAATTAACATTAATGGGAGTTATGTAGGCATGTCAAGGGCAGAATAGACCCCTAATAATCTAACATGGAATGTTATTACATTACTGCTGTAATTATATCCTGCACACACATCATTTCTACTTTGCTTCATGAACTGCTCTTCAAATGCGGTCGCTACTCATCTGTTATGCTGTATGCATTAATGCCGAGGTTACGCTAAGCATTATCCTTTCTTCTTCATTGTTCTGCTGCCTGTCCACAAAAGATATGTGTAGCTAAATAAGTAACTGGGCAGTTGGTGTTTGCAAAGCTACAAGTTTTGTTTTTTCAAGGTGATATTGGAAGCCAGAAACAATCATAAAAATAACAGACCTCAGCAGAACAGCATGTCATCTCTCCTTCAGCATTTTATTTTTATTTATTTTTAATTGGAATCTGAGCAAGCATGGCTGAGACACCTTTAGGCTCACGGTCAAAGAAAGTCAGGCATCCATGAATCATACCTCTCAAGGAGGTGTTGAAACAATTCTGCTGTTCTGGAGGTTTTTTGGTCTTTGTTAAATGCTTCCTCTTTCAGCGGGGAGAGAGAGGGGGAGAGTGGTCCTATCCTGGTGCACCAGTTGGATGTTACTGGAAACTAAAGAAATATTGAGAAAAATGAGCATTATCTAACCGGTACAAATAGCAATTTTCAGGTGATCTAGCTTAACACAGCTGGCTCAGTCTGTTCTGCCTCTTGTTCTGTCCAGTGAAGTGCAACCGCTTTCCAATTTTGGCTGTGGGATATATTCTGCCTTTGTGTTTGTACCACCGCTCTCTGAACTGTCACATACATTTCAGTATTTTTGTCTCGAGGCTCCCTCCTGCACTTCTGCAGAAGATAAGGCCTAATGCATTTCTGAGTATGTGGGTTACTGTTCAAACCTGCGTATTTGTAGCAGCATAGTATATCCCTGCAACGAATCGTCGGCTCCCTGTGGCCATCTTGCCGTGACAATCGTGCCCAGTACCTGGGGTATGATACTGCTGTGGAATCAGAGGTACACACAGCACGCCTGCACCTTTACAGGATCACATAGCTAAGCCAAGTAGTTCAGATTAGCTTGGCAATTAAGGGATAGTGAAAAGCAGCGAATCCTTAATGCTGACAGACAACATGGCACTACTTGATGAAAAGGGAAAAAAGAAGCACTTGCAAAAACTTGAACAGTGTGAAACAGCCAAAGCCCCCAAGTTAACACACTTTTAATACGATTGCCATCAGGCAGGCAGCGTGTTCTTGGCTGAAGGTACTGGCTGATACCAACATCCACCAATCGCTTATCAAGGAATTTGGTTTTACTACTTCTGTTTGTGTAGGCCCTAATGTTTGTTAAAGTGTTTGCTAAAACGGAGCTCTGTTTCCAAGGTAACAGCTACCTAACTTTATTACTAAAACTGCACTAATTCAAACAGGGATCTGAACAAACAGATTCATGTTAATTTCAAGCTCCATTAAAAACACAAAGAAAAAAAATCAATGTTTGACAAATGGAAAAAGAAATCAATAAAGAATTTTTATTTTCAGCCTTTTAAGTGGGGTTTTGTAAACAATAGAGGTTAAAAAAGTAAAACTACATGAGAGCGGTACACAGCATCCTTGTAAGCTCTACTGTAAACAGGAGAACAAAAAGATTCAATGATAATTTAGGAATAATTATTAGGGCTGTAAAACCTTGAGAAATAGAGGCACAGAAGTGGAACGACCTGTCTCAAGCCATGTGCAGTCAGGTCTCCTAACATCTTGTCTAGTGCCCCTGGGCTGCGACTCAAGAGCAATGACCAAAAGCCTCAGAGAAGAGCAAAGGTGTGATTGTATCATGTCCTATATTACTCTAAATAGTGTGGGCGACAGCAGCTGTGCCTCTGTTACTGCCGGGGCTCTAACATTTGCTAGCAACCAACATACAAACACTCCAGGGATCTTGGTTATGTGGTTTGATTCCTAACATATGCCAAAGGCCCTGCTGCCCCCGTTTTCCCCGCCGTCGTTACCCTTGCTGGGAGAAAGGCAGGTACACTGGCACATGTTACGGGCACGCTTGCAGTCTGCTGCGTGGGCACAGCCAGCGGCATGCTGGCACGGTGACAGCTGGGACTATTGGGTGACATGTGCCGCTCAAAGGGGTCTTGGGGATGGGGAATCGCTTGTGGTCGAGACGCTGGCTAAGCACTTGGGAGATCTGCATCCCTCTCCTCCCTGCTCTGAGCCTCTGTGCTACACCCCCACCCCCCGCCCTGTAAAATGGGGGTCAGAGGTCTCGGTTTCCTGATGTCATTTTGAGGCTAAATCCATTATTATGGGCAGCTACGTGGAAGGCAGCAAGGCTTGGAGGACGCCGAGTGAGCTGGTTTTGAAATCAGGCCTTTGCATGGTAGCTCAGCCATTGGCTCTTCATGCTTTACACGACATTTATTTGACACCAGAAGCCCCCATTCCTTTCCTTTCAAATGAAGGCTGTCTTGGCAGGTCCATGAGTTTCAAAGCTGTTAGAAAAAGATTTTTGCAAGGAGTAACAGTGACTTTTCCCCTTCACCGGGCCATATCTTTTCCAGTTTGCTACTGTTAATAAATATTCTTGTCTTCAAAATCTGGATGGAGGGGAGAGAGGTATAGAGAGATAATTTTTCTGAATTCTCCACACTAGTGTGTTCCCTAGACAAAATATTGTTTTGTTGTTTAAAAGATTGAAAATAAGTGACCTTAACCTTGAAGTGCCTTAAGTGCAGGTAGTGAGAGTTCCTGATGGAAGTCAGTTGTTCAAGGTCCAAGTTATTTCATTATTTTCAAGAACAGGATGTTTCATTCATTCCTCTAAAACATTAACTGCTGACCACTGTCAGTCTTCTTGACAAGTGACATTTTAGATAGGTGTGTGATAGTAGATTTTACCTTCCCGCCTAGAAAACAGTGAAGGTAACGTCACATGCTTGCCCCTTGGGCAGAGCTCTACCGTGTGAATAACTCGTGATCTAACTCAATAGGGCTCTCCAAAAAAAGGAGGTAGGGCACAGAGTACGTAGCCAGTGCTTAGACCCCAAGCATCTAGTTTTTAGTCTTTACCTTTTTGGTACCTGTAAAGAAAAAATGTGAGAATGAGAAGCTGAAAGGCAAAGTCTGTTGTGTGTACACCGATAAGGTCTATCTGGTAAAGAAACAGTGCAAATGGGACAAAAACAATCTATGGCACAATGCAGTAGTTTATTTGTAGTTACACTCCTAAGGGTTGGAATGCCTTTCAGAACACAGTAAAAGACATCGCCAAATAAAACCTGAGTGCAGCAATCCTTTGAAAGAAGGCAGTGATGACCACAGAAGTCTCTGGCAACATTTGAGATGATTTTTGTCAGGACAGCTCGTTTCTCCTCTCATTAGTCTTTTGGAGAGGCACCCTCTATTAAAACGGCACATGATACCCCTTTTCCTCCCTTCCTCTCCCCCTTCTCTAGCCACCTCGCTAGTATTACATTGTTTGCCCCGTATTCTAAATGGCATTTCTTTAAATCTTCTTTGATTCAGTTACTTCACCTTGGCATCCCATCAGCTGGCAAACACAAGTAATGAAGTGAAGGGAACGTGGTTAAGTTGATATCTTAAATGTACACAAATCCCACAGGCTGTGGCAACAACAGAATGAATAACAAACACACTGCATGAAAATCCTCTTAAGTTCCTTTTTTTTTCAATTCCAGCCTTGCATACAACAGGAGGAACATCTTAAAAAATAATCCCGTAATATTCCCGAACTAACAGCCTTGGCACGAGGCACAGGATGGTCATCTTATGCTTCTCTGCATATCTCAGACAATCACAGCTGCTGCTAGTAAATTAATGGCGGCAAGGGGGTTGGGAGAGGGAGAACGAGGAGAAAAAAGGGAAATGGAAAGCCTTGTAGGTGGCCTTGTCTCCGCCAAAACTAAATATTTTCATTGGAGCTTTTTCCATTCAACAATTGGCAGCTTTATCCAGAGGCCTTAAACAGACAGAAAAATTCTTACTGTTGTAAGAATGACTGCTAATGGGATGCAGCACTATCTGCTAAAGTACATGAATGAATATCTATTTAATAATAGAATTGTTTTCTCCTAAGGTGCCTTTCTTCTTTCTTTTCTTTTAAATTCTTGCCTGCTGGGTCTGCCTGCTTCCCTTTGCCCTAGAAATTAAACCTTGGTCCTTTCTTTTTGCAAGATTTATGCTAGAAATGTTGGCTGGTATTTCATTGTCAGTCAGGGTGTGATTCTGCTGTGACATTTCCAGCTAGATTTTTATGGCAGCTGCAGTTAAACCAACATCAAGCATAAAAACAAACATTTTTTTTTTTCCCTGGCAGAGTTCATTTACATCAGTGAACCAGACTAAAAGGTGCACTACCCAAAGCACTTTTGGCTGGTGTTATTTACATCTGCCCTAGAGGGCTTTGCTAGGATGGATATAGCTGGGCTGCCAGTAGCTGAAATGGTGTGTGGGGGTGTGTGTGTGTCTGTGCATGTGTGCATGGAGGGTAGCTGAAGTGCAGAGTGAATAGTGAAAGAAAAAAAGAGTTCTAATATGCAATCTGTTGTTCTGGTGCTTGGGTAAAAAAACACCAAAGTGCTGAAGTTTGGAGAGAAATTATCAGGGCATCCTGACATGTTGAAGACCAGCTGACTCACACTGTCTGTTGGATTCAGTGGAGGTGGCTGAAGAGGTTGCTGACTTCTGCCTGCCCACCTCACTTCAGCCAGAGCTTATTGCTGCCAGAGGCAGGTCATGATAGAACAACTGACCTGGTTGTTGCTCAGCTGTGCTAGGTAACAACCTACCATATTAATTTGATTCAAAGCAATTGTTCCCAATGAAGGCTTTGTTTGTAACAGTCCTCTAAAAGAACTGATTTTCATTGTCAAAGCTTCCAGCCTGCTCTGGACTTTTCCAAATGGATTAGAAGGGTGGACGGAGCACGCAGGAAGAGTACTATTAAGCTAGAAAGTGATTTGATAGCCACAGTCAGTACTTTAATCAGCAAGGACAGTTATCCTTGGGGCTGAAATCCTTAGTGCTAATAATCAATGGCCAATGGCTCTTTTCTTCACCTACCTCCCGCCTTAATGAAAACAGAGCCCACAAAATCAGTGGTGAAGGGATATAGGAGGAAAGGAGAAAAAAACCATAAGGAGATGCCAGGCAGGTCCTGTGGTGGTGGGAGGGAGGGATCCTGGCGAAGCAGAGGGAGAACAGTGGGATAGAGGCATGCAGAGCCCCAGCACGCAGGAGACTAGAAAGACCCTGAGCAAGGAGGGTATGGGGAACCTGCAATCAGTGGGCTCCCATAGTTACGAACCCGTAATCTCAGCCTGTACCGTGGAAGTAACTAATTTACTCACTTCTTAAACTTACATTTTCCCCCTTCTCAGAATGGGTCAGAAGTGGTCCTAGCAGTTCAAGACTGTCCAGCTGCAATGCCTTTTCCACTGGAAACTTTTCCCAGTCTTGGGAACGTCCTCTGTCTCCCTTTTCCCTCTCTGGCACATAGTCTTTGCATTGTTAAATACTGATGTATTCTCATTCCGCAAGGTTCTCTGCCACTTGAATTTCTTTGGCCTTATATGTTGTTCTCTCTTCAGTGCTTGCTTTCAACCTCTCCGGACCCAGGGGGAGAGAGGGAGTGGGGGGAGACTGATGTAAATTAACCATCTAGTGTAAATCAGTATAACTCCACTGACTACAGTGAAGCTGCACTGAATTACTGTAGCTGGGAACCTGCTTTGTCGTGTCTCCCTCTTCTGTGTGTTTTATATTGCCTGTTGTGAAAAAAAAAACGCACAACAGAAAAACACCCTGCCAAAACTCCAATTCTTTCTGTTTTGCTCTCCTAAGAGGTGCAGCTGTATGCTAATAGTCTACTTCTCTAGCAGGAAATAGAAAGGGCTATAGCATGCTTTGATAAGCCAGGAAGCAGACTCTGACGCTAGTGTGCAAGGAGAGAAACATACGGAGCTTTTTTCCTCCTCTTCTCTCCCTTGCATCAATTTCACACTCTTTTAGTTCTGTTGACCTCCATGGAGTCCCTCCTAATTTACGGCGCCATAAACAAAATTGGAACGATGCCCTCTGAAATGTGCAGAATTGGTTTCAGCTCACACCGAAGAACACAGTGTATTCCAGGGATTTGCAAAGGCATCTCTCTACTTGGTGAGTTTCTTGCATTATACACCTTCTCCCATGCTTCTGCTGCTCTTACTGGCATGTTTTATTTGGATGCGTAAGAGAGATGCAGACAGCGATGCAATCACATGGCCTGCTGGTTTGGAAGAATCTGAAGGACTTGGTTTCTGCCATACTTTCTTCTAAACAAACAGTTGGAAGTTGCATGGTCATGACTGGAGCAACAGTCAAGCTCTCAACTATGCGGATACCCTGAGGGTGGGTTTGGAGTTACCGTTCTGCTGATTAATTTCATGGCATGGGTGGAATGGAAGCACTTTACTTTGCCCTGTGCCTCCCTGTGCCTCAGTACATGTCTAAGGTGTGCCATTAATCAGCCTGACTATATGGGCCGTTCCATCTTATTGCTTAATTAAGACTCGTCAGTAATTTACTTGAGATTAATACCTATTTAGATGGAGCTGAAGTTTCATCTATTTGGGGGATGAGTTATTGAACTGCATTATGTGAAGTAAATCAATAAAATATTACTGGAAATGAGAATGACTCTCCCTTGCACTTCAGTCCTTTCACCAAGCTCACAGACAAAGCTCACTTAAAGGAGGCGTTCATGTTTACAGTCAGCTTCCCATCTTCCAGCTAGATGTGATGTCTATTAATATCTCTGATCACCTTGCTCTCATTACCTGAATCATATTGTAAAGTCAAGACCTGAGGGAGTGCTGCTAAGAATAAGAGGTGCTTTTAATCAGTTACAGGGTAGTGGCACTGTTACAATATGACCCAGAGCCCAGTCTTTCCAGGGGTTACTACAAAACCAACACCCTCAAACTGGTCTCAAGCTGCTATTAAAGGAATGCTTTGTATCACCCACCATATATACGCATTATTCATGAGCAACAGCAGAGAGGTCATCAGTAGGTGACGTCCAGAATATGTAGCATAATTGCAGGGTTTTGTTAAGCTTATACAACTTGTTTACCAAATGCAAATAGCTTCCACTTAATATCATGTCTTAATTCTGTTCCAGTGCTGAGGAAGATTTTTCCCTGGCCACATCGCCTGCCTGTGGTGACTTCCCTTGAATAGGGCTCTCTGAGCAGGACACCTCTCTCGCCAGGGGCACCCTGCCAGGAAAGTTCCAGGTATTCTTGAAAAACAGAGCTAGCCTTTCTGCCTTTTCTTCCTCTCCTAAGCTTGACCTTCTGGGACGGATCTGACATATGTCCTGTCTCTACAAAGATGTATAGTTTTACCTTGGCAGATGGCTGGTTACTTTCCACCCCCAGTTTTCCTGCTCTTCACCCAGCCCTACCCAAATGAGAAGTGGAGACTCTTTGTCCTTTTGTCCATTTCTGTGAAAAAATATTTACTTCTGATACCATTTGCTTAACAACCTGCCACAGAATAGGGCTTCCAAGAAACTGGAACCTTATTTTCTTTGTAATAATTGTTCCTATCTTTGTAATAATCTTTTCTAACACGTGACCAGTGTCAGGCTGCAGAGACTTGAAAGAGTCTGACATTCACTGACTCAAGTGGCTGCTGTAGCAACTGCTAGGAGAGGGGGAAATGCTAATGTTGAGTGAGGGATGGAATTCAGTTCAGAGGTGTTTGTTGAGATGGCAGAGTTCATCTCTACCCTGGAGCTTCTGTCGGTTTGAAAAAAACCCATCCCCTTCTAAAGTTTTGGCGAAAGAAGAGGGCTTTTCTCTTACTTGTGTGTAATTCAGAAGAGTCTTTTGCCTAGACCTTAAAGCAAGGGACAACCTTCACCTCTTACCAGCTTCTCACCCTGTCCCTCTTTCTCTTCATTGCTTCTTTTAGCTTCACTGCCGTTGTCACTGAAAAGCCTCCTGAATGCTTGTACCGTAGGGAAGAGTTCACGCAACTAAGAAATGAGATGCTTTCTCGGCAGCAGGTGCTGTTTAAAGCAGGGGTTAATGTGCTCTTCTGGCCTCAGACAAACCCAGTTTCAGAGCACCCCCATGCCCCAGCTGTCCTTTTCCACCCTGCTAAACATTATCCCTGCTTCATATCTGCCAGCATAACTGCAGGTTGGAGGTGCTCCCTAACCCAATTCTGTCACAGTAATCTGGGTCAGCCTCAACACTTCCAGTACTACGTTTATTTTTGTAGCTCTCATCACTTCAACAGTTGGGTTAGAGAGCCCTTTCATGTGCAATTATGCTGACAAATTTGAGGGGGAAGCGAGCTCCCGAGGGGGCTGAGCAGAGCAGCACAGGGGTGCCAGTGGCCAGGACAGCAGACTGACCATTCCTTAAAGCACACAATAAACAAACCTGGGGAAGGACAGCCAACATGATTTTTTCAGCATCTTGAGGCTTTTGTCCTCTTCTGGTAAGAAGAGGACCTACACCTGAGAGTAGGTGGGAAGTTTACAGATTCAGAATTTCATTCCCAAGTTCATGATGTGCTTGCATGTTAACAAAGGGTAGGTTCCTTAGCTAAACTCTTTCCACCTTGGCACGGCCCTTCTTCTCTAGCTGAAGTTACTGATTTGGGACTCAGCCTTGCAATGAGCCTTGTAGGTTGCATGTATCAAACTACAAAAGATTTCCTGAAAAAGGGGGCCTTATGTTTTTTCAGGTATGCCTTCCAGTTGGCAGAAAAAATGCATGGGCATCAGAACAGTGCAAAAGCTGATGAGCTCAACCTCCATGGAGACAGCACAGGAGCAGATGGATTTGCTGAGGAATGTAATCATCGGCAAATGCTAGGATTTTTTATTTAATATCGAACAGGAGAAAGCTACGGAGTATGGAGCTGAACTTCCCTGAAGTTTAGTAGAGGAGCAGGGAGGAACTGTTCATATGACAGGTTTTGGTCCATCTCCTCTTTTGGTATTTAACTGTTGGCAAAAGGCACCAGCGAAGGAAAGAAAAGAAATCATCTAGGCACTTTGTTTTATTATTAGCTAAGTTTGATATTTTGCTAGCTGCTCTTCTTCTAACCTTTCCTGCCTCTATTTCCATCCTTCATTTCATTGAGATTATTCTATATGCGAGAGCTGTTTCTCTACAAAAAAAGCCAACTACAAAATCTTTAGACATTTGCCCCTGGAAAAGAAGTACACTGTAAATAATAAACAGGAGTAAGAGCCTCATGAGGATCTGAGTCCAAGCAGATGTCACTAACTTGGAACCGAATATAATACCTCTAATACCTCTGAAAACAAACCAGCCCTGCCAGTCCCAGCCCCCGTCACCTCTTCAATAATATCTGATCATTGGAGCAGGCTTGGCAATTCAAGGAAGGCTGTCCTTTGCCCTATGAGAAACTGGCATACAGGAGAGTATACGCTGCCAACCCAGTGTCGAACAGTTATGACACCGGAGTCGCTAACCATTTTACACACAGTTGGAAGCAGCTTTTACATGACTTCCACCTCCTCAGGCTTTTCGACCTCTCTCTTCAGCCTCTCCCTTTATTGAACATAATGAAAATGTCAAGACTGTTCTTAGACCCACTCGCCTGGGCACGTTCACCTCCTGAGTGAAAATGGGTTTGTGGCTGTGGGTGCAATATACGTTTATTGAACTATCTCCATAGATACCAGTGGTCGCTTTTTCAATTCAGCCTTAACTAACTCCACGTAGTGGTGGAAATGAAGCAGCCAGTGTAAATAAATAGATGTTTTGTGCCTGCGGTTTAGATCACTTAAGCTGTCTTTTACAGCTGAGGTAGAGAGTTAGGAACTGACTGTGGCAGAAAGCCTTGGGTCAGAAAGCTGCTTGCACCGCAGTAGACGGCCAGCTCCAGAGTAAGGATATCCACAGAGGACAGTGCCTAAGTAGTTATATGAGTTTAGATTCACACTTTGGTTTATAGCAGTGTAGTTTTGCTGTAGAGCCAAGCTTTTAAATATTAAAGTGAATTTATTCCCAGATTTATATCTGTATTTAATATGCATGCATGCATGTATTTATACCCTATGAGGTGATCATATACCCATGTGGTAAGCTGCCAAAGCAGGTGCTAAATTGTACTTAATCTAACTTTCACCTTTGATCACCTCAGTGTTTGGTCTTGGTTGCTTAAGAAGACTTTTCCTTGAGAATAATGCCTTGGTTGCGAATTCCCCTGGGATTACGTAGCTGGAAATCTCTACTCCAATTAGAACAGATTTATCTATTTGTAAATGAGAAAGTATATCTGAGATTTTGTACCTCAGCCAATTTACTTTAAGTGTCTCCATGTTGACCAACAGCAAAAATTTCCTTTTCAAATACAAAATCCTGCTTCCACTCAAAAATCAACCGACCAATCAATCAATTAGTTTGCTGGCTGGTTTTGCTGTATGTACGCTATTCAGTCCCTCAAACAGTGGCAGTTGTAAGAAACAAATATCAATATATATCATTATGAGTGCTTGAAAGGAAGGCTTTCTGCTACCGGATGGCTGAGAAATCCTCCTTTCCAGAGGAATACAGCGTTTCCAACCATGACAGATTGGAAATACAAGATTTTAAAATCATGACACTGACTGACAGGACTGCTGTTTTAGGGAGTTGCTTATACATTTTAAAATGCACCATTTATATTTATTTTCCCTTCTAGGTCTCTGCTAAGGCAAATTAGCAGTTTAGGTAGAGGGATTAAGAAAGCAGATGTTAATAAAAGTCTCAGAGTTAGGATTTGTGTCTGTAAATCCTTTGGCATAAACAAGAGGCAGTGAGTGGTGTGGCACAGTAAAAATCCAAGTGTCAGTCATGCCAGGGTGACTAATATAACTCACTTGTGGCCTCATTAATCATGAGTGGAGCAGGCATCCCAAATTCATGTCAATAACAGCTTTATGCCACCCCAGCAAATAAGGAATCCTCTATAGATATCCTCAGGTAGAGTGAGAAACCCTGGTCCTTCGCTGGTGTAAACCACCTGAGCTCTGCTGAAGAGTGATGAGCTATGCCCATTTTTCTTAGCTGAGCATCTGACCCACATTTGCTATTCATTATTACCATGTTATTTTTTGGGAGTCAGCAGAGTTCTTCTTGCAGCTCTGAAAAAAGTGTTTGCCTTGTAATCTCACCAGACTGGGAATGTCTTCAAATACTCTTTGGGAACTTTATAAAAAATGCAGCCTCTGCCCCAGTGATAGAAGATAAATTGAAGTTTTTTTTTTTCCCCTGGGTGAAACTGATACCATCTTTGGACACTGGTGATCTCCGAACAAGGGGCTCACATGAGTAATCCTAACAAGCACATTCGGTTAGATTGCGAAAGTGTGGTAATTAAAAAAGAAAATTAGGTAAATAGACTTCTAGACTTCTTTTAAAGGTCTTTGCTTCCCCTTCTTCCAAGTTGTGCGTGTGGAAGATTTTGCTGCCCTCTCCCTGCCTCTGCACCTTTATAGCAATATTCATTTGGGATGAGGAAGAAGCGTTGCTGTCAAACTGCTCACTCTAACTTCATTTCCCAGCATGTGGAGTTTCCCTTTGTGAGAGTGACATCGAGATTGCTGCTGATGTTATAATATACTTCACTCTGATGGCTGAGAGTTGGAAGCAGCATAAGAGTGGCTGTGCAGTCTGCCCGAGGAGAGGGCTGATCTGGTTGAAAAGCCATCACTGTTTTTTTGGCAGGAGTAGTGTCCAGGTGGATCAGCTCCTTGTTCCAGGTGACCTCGCTGCCACACGTGCTAGCAGAAGGGAGGCAACACAGACACTGGGCTAAGGGAAGGACCCTCCACCTCTTTTGGTGGCTGTCTGCATGTAGGCCAGCTTAGTCTAAGAGCCAAAACACACTGCGAGGAGAAAGCCCTCATAAAGATTCAACAAAATTTGGTCAATGCTTTGACTAAAGGCTGAAGAACCTGACAGCATGGTGCTTCTTAGACCTCTGAAAGTCCTGTTGGCATGGCAGTGGGTTGGACCGTCCTACATTTGGGTAAAAAAAAAACCCAACCCACAAGCAGAGGAAAGGCTCTTTCATGTCTCATTATCCTGCATCAAAAATGGGCAAGAAAATCCATTTATCTCCTGCATCTCCCATAAGTATATCTCTATATATTTGCTTCAAAATTCAAATTTTCATAAAAAAGCTCATCATAGGGGGGTGTTGGTCAGGAGTCCTCCTGCCTGCTGCCCAAGACGTCCATGCTGTGGTTGAAGAGCAGTCTGCCTTTCCAACTCATCTGTGCTCAGCCCACTCCCCAGCCCCAGATGGTGAGCCCCAGTTCAGGTCTGCCGGGCTGGAGCCGGGCGGGATGCCTGCGGGGTCGCGTCAGCCTCCCGGGGCTGCGTCCACCATGCCTGCGGCAGCAGTGGCAGCGTTGCATCTGGATGGAACATGAGTTTCAGATTTCGTGGGGCATTCTTGGGCCCAAGATAAAATGGCATGGCTGATGTTTCCTTTCAACACGAGCCGCTGCACTGGGTGACAAAAGTGCAGCCGATGGGCCACATGTGGCTCCCGAGCACGTCTGGTGCCGCTCCACGCTGTGCTCAGTGAAAACCTCCAGTGAGGCTGAAGCGTGGCAGCCAGATGTGCCTTCACCTCCTCCCCTCCGCTCCGCACTGCACCACAGGGCAGGAGGGAGGGCTGAAAGCAGCAGAGGAGACAGCGCCAAGCACCCTGATTGTCCTCCCTGATGGAAAAAAGGAGCTTCCTAAAGGTAGCAAACTGGTGTTGCAATATTCCTCCCAAATCCCAGCACGTTTAAGGTGCTCTCAGGATGGTTAAGCATCCAGTTGATGATATTTGAATGCCTGTGGTTGGAAAGGTCAGACGTTTTCAGCTGAAGTTGATAGGCTGATCATACGGATGAGTGGAGACTTAGCAAAGAAAGATCTGGACCAAAAGAGTTTTCTAGGTGTTTAGTGAGGAGGTAAAAGTCATTCCCTCTCCCTAAGGCAGAGATCATGGATGTGATTACCAGTGGTGGATGCGTGGCAGCGTGTAAGCCCAGTTTGGGCAGGCTGGCACGCTGCAATGTTGAAGAGGATCGGTCTGCTAGTGAGCCTGCTGGTTGCATCCGAGGATGTGCAAGCAGCCAGCAAGGTGCCTGGTGGAGCAGTCACCCATGCACCTACATGATGTGGAAGAGGTATCACTTTGCTTTGTGTGTACACACTTCCATCTGGAAGTAGAAGCTAAGAGAAAAAAAAAATAGAAAGAAAAAAAGGAAACCAGAAAGTGTTACGAAGTTTCTGGTTAGTGTGGCCCTGTGCTGAGTTTAAAACCATGGTGAAATATTCATTATTTGTGGGCAGTAATAGTTATATCATGCATTAACAGGGAACAGAGGAAAAAAGGTAGTCTTGAACACCATTGAAAGCAGACTGACATCCCTACTGGTGTTGTCTGTGGGTCCTGCATCCCTCAGGTCCTGTTGGTCCACAGAGGCTGCAATGATTCTCATGGAGCTGTTTCGAGTCCTTTGGAGCCAGGCCAATTCATACCAAGTTTTTCATACTGCTCATGTAACTTGCAGATCTAAGGCTTCATTTATAATGAACCCACCTCATGAAAGGCAGTGTATCAATGGCGGTGGTTGTTCTTTCGGCTCCGATGGCGAAGACTGCTTTGCTACCAGGGAACTTCACGGGGAGTTGCTCACACTTGCTTGCACACCCTGGGCTGACCCAGGGCAGACCCACTTCACATCTCTGAAGCTACAGCAGATGCTCCTTGCTCTGGAGTTCATTCATGCTTTGCAAAAAGGCCACGTCCAGGCTTTTGATAATAGACTTTTGGTGCAATTATTGCAATTCCAAAGTATAACTCCATCTTGGTGGTTGATGTGGTTCTTCCCCATGCCTCATAGGTGGGGAGATGGGGAGAAAGAGGAGAAACACATGACAGGCTCCTCTATTTTGGGCCGTATCGCGAATTAACATCGAGGCAGGTTCCTAGTGATGGATGCCCCAGCCATCAGGGGCTGAGCTAAGTGACTGCCCCTCCACTCTGCGTCAGCCCTTTGCCCCAACAGTGGGCTGAAGACATCCTCAATTAAGGAGCACTGACACGGTGGTAATTGGCAGATCTCATCAAGCTGGTCAAAAGAGAGTTCTCCTTCACAGCAATTATCACCTGGGGTGGGGAGGAAGGGAAAAAAAAAAACCCAGACCTGGAGGCAGGGAATTAGAGTAAGCGCTGATGAGTTGGCAGATGCTGCTGGATCAATGGCCGTATCGTGGCAGGGAAAGCAGCGACAGCCCTCTCAGAGCCGTCAGTCACTGTTGTTTTGGGTAAATGCCAGCAAACGGAGTGAGAGGAGAGATGGGGGAGGGAGGCACCAGCCTACTGGGCCACTTTTAATTACTTCAGGTCACATCAGACAGAGAACTGCCCACCGTGACAGATCAGTCCCGCTCAGAGGGCTTGCACACAACCCAGGGTAGCAATCAGGACTTATGTTCATGCAGCCCCTTTTATCCAGAAAAAAAAACCCAAAACTCAAAGCGCCGCCACAGCCAAGCGACAGGCAGAAGCATATTGTGTACATCTACATGTCCCTGTGCCACGCGGGGCTCCCCTGGGCTGGAGCGGCGAGGGGCATCTGTCTAACAGCGCGCGCAGCGGCATTACACAACTTTGCGGGCCAGAGGGAGGGTAGGGGAGGCTCGGTCGTGCAATGGCTTCCCTGGACGGCAGCCAGAGCATTAGCACATCTGAGGTAGGGCTCATTTGTCTCCACATGGCTTGAGTTGTTTGCCACAGCCTCTAGAAAGGGATCTCGCCATCACCTCGCTACTTTTCTCCTTAGCTATTGCCCTCTTCGAAGTCTTCAGTGGGGCTTGTGGCAGCAAGATCCTCTCCCACAAGTGCTCTGCAAAGCTTAATTTATGTGGGTTTTTTGCACCAGCAGCAAGGTGCTGTTACAGGAATGGTCACAGCCTTTCTGTACTTCACTGCCACCACAAATTCCTTAGAAGTTCTCTAAAAAAAAAAAAAGGAAAGAAACATTGCCGCCGTATAAACATTTTTATGGCTGAATTCATCACTGCCATATATGAAGCTCATATATGAGCCTTGCTTTCTTCACACACAGCAATCTCCTGTTGACTTCACTGGGAGCTGCATTTGCATTCGGGTTGCAAGGTCAGGTTGTTAATTATGCAAACTTACCTGGTCCTCCTGAGCTCAGCACAAATGCAAATGGACATGCCTTGATGAAAATACGTCCTGCATTGCCCTGCTATAGATTTCAAAATACTAGTTTCCCCAGTGGAAACAGCATTTGGTGTTTCTAGAAGGCTCTGATGGCATGTGCCTCCTCTTACTTTCTTCTCAGCGATGGTCCTGGTGTAAGGGCTTCTGTCCCTGCCTCCGTGCTTCTCCCTCAGCAGAGCCGATCTGATTGCTTGTGGCGCTGGGATTTTGACTGTATCAATGAGCCGATCCAGGTTTAAATAATAAATCAGGCAGGGTTGGTTTTACAGTGCAAACAATTTTACCCAGAGATGAAGCAGGATGCAAAAAAGCAGAGAGAAGAGGGGTAAAAATGATTTAAACTGAAATTTGCCACCATAGCGTTAAATTGAAGTGAGAGTCAAAATTAAACTGCTCATCAGCCAAGCCAACGCAGACTAGGAGAATTAGGCGTTGTTTCTGTTTCAAATCAAATGCGTGTATAGTCCAGGGGCGCCACTTTAGCGTATATAAAGGAGAAGCCTTCATTATAAATCTGAGAGGCCACTTTAATGAGCTGGTTTAATCTGACGTAGTGCGACTGATTGTTGTGAATTTGGCACAGGCGCTGCCGTGCTGCCTGGGGGACCAGATCTGGCAGCGTGCTGTACCCCGCCACGGCACCCACGTGCCCCTGGGTGCCAGCGTCTTGTGTGGGTGCCTGCCCCACTGTTGCTGCAAGGATGCCTGGGTGGGGGTCTCACTTGCCCCGTGTTTTCTCTGCTCTCTCCATTCTCCACATTTTCTCCAGCTGGCTGACTCTGGCTAACAGCTTTGGATAGAGGGGTTTCAGGAGTGGGCAGCTTATTCCTGAAACACAGCAGCTCTAAATTACTACCAACGAGATGTTCTTTCACCTGAGTCATGAGTTTTTCCTCATATGATATTCATAACAGTGTCTTCTTGTGCTACCCTGTCATTTAGGGGGACAGCCTTTCTGCTATAAACACACTGCTTCCCCCTTCCCCCAAACACCTTTTAACTCCAACAAGGTTAAAGCACGGCATTCATATTCTTAGTGTGTCAGGCTGGTGCAAACAGAGCGATATAAAGAGAAGAAATTTTAGTGCCACCCTAGACTTTCCATGTAATTTCAGGAAGGTTATTGTAACAGTAGAGCTGATCAAATACTTTCTACTAAAGGTTGTTTTCAAATATTCATTGCTATTCCAAATGATGACTCTACTCAACAAAAACTCATACTTTGTTTACTTATTTATTTGCTATTTGAACATCTACCTAAAGGGACTTCTCTTGCACAAATGTTAGGGGATTGACTGTTCTTTGTACTAATGGCCCTGTTCACCTGCAAGCAAAAGTATTTGAGGAGAGGCAAGAAACACATGTTCCTCATTGTTTGCCAACTGCTCTTCTTCATCTGTTATTGCTATTATTGCTATCGCTACGGTCAGAAGGTTTTGGATAGGGTGTGATCACTGCACGTGTGACCTGGGTCAAAGCCGGTCTGACCTGCCAAGTTAGGTGGTGCTCTGAATCGGGATCTATAAGACATTATACAACCGTACGGGAAGAAGGGTCCGCTGTGAAGATCTCCCAGGTGAGAACTCACCTGCTTTTTCACTTGTGGGCTGAAGATTCACATAGGTACTGAAATCTGCAGGGTGGTCATTGGTTGTTGTCCCAGTTTCTGGTGGTAAATTTATGCCACCAAAAACCCCAAAACATTTGTCCTCCTCCTTTCACACAGTCTCTGCCACATTCAGATAGGCAGGCAGGGCAGACATCATATTTTTCTCCTCTGTCACCTCTTCTGTTCACTCCAAGTGTCTGCCCTGGTTGGGGCAAAGCTGCATTTCCAAGATGTGCATCTTGCTCCCTGCCGGGCGTGAGACAGGCATTTCCAGCCTCTGTTCTCTGGGCTGCCAGAACAGTAATAGTTTTTCCAGGAGTGCTAAATTCTTTCCAAAACTATTTAAAACAAACAAGCAAACAATTTCTTTTTGCTAAGGACTTACTGTATTACACAGGCCCAGCGGCAACTTTTTAATGACAAATACTTCCTAAGGTTTCTGTTCACGCTTGGACACAGCAATTGTATACAGAAGCTGCATTATGCATACATTGGACCAAGCATAACAGCACCTGCTGCTGCTCCTGCTGCTACTAAAGAGAGAGCAACTAATCTCTTTAATTATTGGAGAAGAATTAAGGCTTTGATTTGTCTTATTGCAGAAACATAGGTATTTCCCCCCTGCAGGTTGGGGAGGAGATGCTCTTCGCCTTCCTGTTCTGCTGCAAGAGGGGCTTAAACTGTTGGGTGGCCCCCGCTGGCAGCACCTGAAGGAAGAATGGGGTTGTATGGACACCCACCCTTCCATTATCTCTATGGGAGTTGGCACACGTGGGTTTTATCCCACACTGGCAGCACTACATGCAAGGCAGAGGGGCCAGTTTGCTCCCTGGAGCTGTGGTAGAAGCAATTCCCTCAGGTCCCGTGGGTGGCAGAGAGAGGCAGGCTGAGGGCAGGGTTAGGCTCTCCCTGGGAGCAAGGCGAATGCAAATGGCAGCGGGATTGTCTGGGCGCCGCTGGAGCTCGCTTGCCTGCAGGCGTGCTGCATGTTCTGGGCGCGCTGGGGAACCGCAGGACCGCCGGCGCGTTGGCTGTCTCCAGCAAGGAGATGGGCTTGTCATCAAGCCAGCACATCTGCTTCTTTCGCCTGGGAGGAAGAGGTGGTGAATCAGGAGTAGAAAATAATCATGGGGTAATTGTCTTCTTGATGAGGATTTTGTAGCATGGTATTAGGAGGCCCTTGCTGGCCACATGCTGCAAAAGGCAAAGGGAGTCGGAGGAGCTCTTGCAGGACAAGGAAGGGTCTGTTGCCAGTCCCCCTCAGTTAAAGCTGGACCAGGCTGGGCTGTAGTAGTCTTCTGTCAAATGCTGCCAACATTTGGTGAGCCTCCTTTTCTAAACTCCCCTCCCAGTCCCCTTTTTATCCCCCTTCCAGACCCTTGCCTCCTTGTCAATGTTAAAGCAAGAGGAGTGCTGCCATGGAAAAGAGCAAAAAAGATCTTTTCCATCCTTTCAGCTCCCTGCTGCCCTCCCCTTTCTCCCTCCCTCCCTCCCTCCCTCCCCACAAAGGAGCTGTAAGTATTCCTCTGTACCACAAAAAGGACCTGCCAAAGGGTCTAGGACAGAAAGGGTTAAACTCAGGCGAGCCCTAGCTCCAACACAGTTAATCCATATAAAGCTCATGGATTTCTCTGCAGTGATCTTTGTGGTTGTCATTTGCATTTTTTTCCTTTTGTGAAATCTTTTCTTCTTTCCTTTTACACTCGTATGCATGCAGAAATTAGCATATTGTACCGAGAGTGGGAGATGTAAGAAGCCGACCCCCTGCTGTTCAGCGGATTGTGCAATCTGCAGGCGGCATCAATTTTTCAGCAGTTTTCTCATTTCTCATTACAGTCAGGGCACTGCACAGCTCCTGATTCAACACAATCCCTAGTGGTCCTACAGACAAGCATATGGGCTGTCGAATATCCGTACTGCTACTTTCATAGCATTAATATCCTTGTTTATGCTTCCACTGTAATTAATCCTGGTATTAATATAGTTTGGGCTTAGCTTTACTAATTATGTATGGGCTAGCAGGATAATTATGTCAGCAGACTCTGGCGCTGATACTTGACAGCAGTTTACTAACCTTAGGAGCAGCACATAAACACTTTGGCCGATCCTGCCTTGGAAACAAGGAAGGCGAAGAGACGAGGAGGAGAGTGGATATGGCGTATCGATGTCTGATAACTATAAATAGTGTTTTTAAAATAAGGAAATTTCACAAGCACAATAAAGTTGTCCTCGGGTATCAAACTCCGTGGTTGTCATAGTGATGTGTGCATTATTAAGAGGGTGTTGTTCACTCTGGCATCTAATCTTATAATGAGGACGGCTCATTATCGGCCCGACGAGAGTCCCTTTCCCCACTGACCGCATCACAGATCAGTGGGTGCTTGGGGCTGAGGGGAACTTTTCCCTGTGCTCCTTCCCTGCCCTCCATCCCACCCCACCCCGAATAACCTCAGCAAGCTCTTGGTGCGGTGTACCGCGGCGCAGGGCTAATGGACGACCAGCGCTAGACAAGCCATTTCCCGATTTTCCTCTGGTTTTGAGCATGCCTGTGACTTTAATGGGTACAAAAAATTACGCTCTGGCCACTTTAGTCTCTTTGGCTGTCCCTGGCCCTCGTGTTCATTAACATTGCAGATTGGGGAGTTTAAAACGAGCTGTTGGTTTGCTTTTATTTCTGCACCTGTTTCTGCCGCCTGACCGTTCCCAGCAAATATCCTTCGTGGGGTCAATGATGCCCCTTCACGCCAGGCACATGGCTTAATGGAACTTCCTTTGCTTATCATTAGCCACTTTGCATTTTTATAGAGCACTATTAACCGGGATGCAGGCTCGCTTTTAATTCCCTTCTGAGGTTTGTACACAGCGGTCGCATCCCTCCCCCACTCCCCAAACAATCCAATTATCACAGTTTGTCACACAGGCGCGGGTGACCCACACGCCACCTGCTCCGTTGGCGGGCCTGATCCTTCGGGATGGCAGCCAGGCACGGGAGTTCGAGTTTTGCCTCAGCAGGACCCTTTAAATGGCTTTAAAAAACATATATCTGCTTTTGTCGGCAAAACCAAAACCAGAAACCGAAATCGGCTGTGAAATTGCATTGTTTGAAGATCTGGGATTTGAAAATGGCTTAAAAGAATTTCATTCTTCCCTCTCCCCCTCTTTTTTTTTCCTTTTTTTTTTTTTTCAGAAATAGATTTCTGTCTAGACAGGCAACCTGTGTATTGTTCCAGCCGAGTTAGGATTAAAATGACCCTGGCGACGTAAGGATCTGATCAGTTGGAAAGTCTGAAAAGTGGAAGTTAATGGGAGTGCTGCTGTCAGCCTCCTATACAGGTACGCATGTAAGCGTGAGGTCAGAATTGAGGATGTGATTAAATGTCATCATGTTCAATTGGATTTATCATATGCTGATGCATTTTCCTGAAATGCCTCCCAAATCTTACCCAAAGGCATGGGTGGAAATGTTCCCTGTGTGTTCAGTTAATTTTGGAGCAGCCCCTTTGAGCTGTGCCGTTGAACCCCCCCAGGTCGGACTTTTCTCAGCTTAGCCTTCCCTGCGTGATTTCAGCTCCTTCCCAGCAGCTTCTGGCTCTTGGCCGATGGCAGTCCTGGGGTGCCTGGCTCTTGCTCGCCAATGTCTGGCCACCGTCGTAGAGCACGGCACCACAGGTTCTGCTCCTTTTTTAAGTTAAAGGGTCACCTCCTAAAACACAGAACCAGTCCTAACACCAGGAACTTCATCCTAAGCCTCCTTCCTCCCAGGCAGAGATTGCAATTAGAGGCGACCGAGCCATGCGTTCTCTTTGGCTCTGAACACCGAAGTTTTCTTTGCCCAGCAGCAAGGTTTCAGGAAGGGTAGAGCCCAGTCTGAGTGGCAAGCGTGCAGCCTCACATCCGGCACGGCACTGGGCTCCGGTACCCTAAGAGATGCTGAATCCGTGGCTTGGATGATCCACCTACAGATTGCCAAGGGTGAGCTGTGATTTGCCCAAAGAAGAGAGAGTCTCTCTAAGTTCTCCACTACGCATTAAGGAGAGGTCTTTTCTTGTAGAGACTTCTGTATGTTTACAATATGCATCAGGGTTTCTCCACAGCTTCCTTACAGTTTTATTTTCTTTTTTCTTTTGGCCGTTGTATTTCAACTGAAAGTAGTGGGGTCCCTTCAGTAAGGGTTTCATGCTGTATATTCTCTTCGCCACACAAAAATCAAAGGGAATTTTGCACGTGACTAAAACAAGAGGCTGGAAGAGGCCCTCAAGTTATAGCTAGAAGGTCCTGGATTCCTCCACCAGTCCACAGGAGAAATCCTCCTGCCCCGAAGCAGTCATCTCCAAGGAAAATCTATGTGTTTGTGTTTTTAGACTCCAGAGGGAACTTGGATACACTGTGGAACTGTATGAACCTTTTACCTTTCCACCAAATCCCAAATTTCCAAATCTTGAGATCCAGATTGTCTGAAAGGTAAGTGGTGTTTTAATGCTGGACATTCCTCTCAGTTCTGTATCATTTGAAGGCTGAGAGTCGGTATCAGGGAGCAAAATAAGAGAAATGTTTTAAATATGTGTGACTAGTAAATGGACTGACATTTTGTCTTCTATTTCAAAAGGCTTTTCCTACTGGGAAATTAGTCTCTACTCATAGCGTTGTGATAATCCGCTTATAGTCCAGTTCATCAATATCTTAAGTACCCACATGCTTTTCCTCTACAACAAAGTAACTTTGTCATTTACGTGCTGGTTGTCAACCATCTCAAGTAAATTGCCTAGCAGAATATGGGTGAGTTTTAGCCAGCTGTGTATACTTTAATAGCATAGACTAAATAGTGCTATCAGTAATTATATTTTCCAGTTACCAGGAGCTTGTTAGACCCCTCAGAGTACAACTACATTGCTCTCTACCCTCACGACCTTGCAAGCTGACACCAGATGCTGTAGGGAAAGGGAAGGTCACGGAGAAACATGGGCATCAGCATGAGAATGTGGCTGCTTGGCAAAGGTCCATTGGCAGAATGGAGAGGTAACAAATCGACAGGATGAGGAACAAGCATCTTTTTTTGGCTCATTCTTGATCAGCTGCATCAGTCCGTAAACTTGGTCCTTTTGGATTCCCTGAAATGGCAGAACAAGTCCTCAGTTTTGCATGCCGGTAACTCATTGACAACAGAAACAGCTTGTGGAGCTACAGCCACAGATTGCTGTGGCAGCCCTAAGTGTAAATGGTTTTAGCAAAGTTTAGGGTAGAAATGGTGAGGATGGATCTACTGGTAACTAAAATACAACCTGAGACCCAGAGAGTGCCTAAACTGCTGACAGGCAGAAGCTGAGAGGGCATATCAGGGAAAGATCTTTGTGTACAAACCCAATTTCTGTCCTTTCTAAAGATCTGCTTCTGACCACTGTGAGGGAGGCTACTGGGCTAGACAAATGCTTGTTTTGATGCAATGTGGCCTTTCTTAATCCATTTTAGGGTGTACTGTTGCCTACCCAGTGCTTCTGGCTTTGCGGCATTCCCTCTGCTGCAGGTAGCACTGCAGACGCCTGGGCAGAGATCAAGGCCCTTGCTCTCCATCCCTGTGAGTCAAGACGATGAAAATTCATTTCATCCCCAGTGGGGGCAGAATTACAAATGCAGAATGCTACTAAGAGCTTGCCCTGTTCCTCTGGGGTCTTGAAAAGGGAATCCTAGCAAACTGCAGTGGGTGTTAGCTTGTTTTCCATCACTGCCCTGGGTTTCTACAAGGGAGACACAGGGGAGCAGAAACATAAGTGGAGCGTGGGATTTTTTATTAGTGCATGAGCACCGAAACTATTACTCATGGTATATAGTTTGACTCAATGCAGTTTTAGGTTATCTGCTGCACATATATTCACCATACATAAACATCTGACAGTAATTACACTTAGGGGTGCCGTTGGAAATCAGAATCATATCTCCGCCCTGAGTTTCTAAAAGGACCTTTTCAACTTTAAGACCCCAAATTAGCAAACCAATTATTCATGTGTTATTTTAAGCATGTGCTTTAATCCAGGCCCACTCTTCTAAGTGCACCTCAAGCTGAGCAAGTAGGGGAGTGCTTTGCTCAACCAGACCTGCATGAATTTTCCAAGCACTGTTAGAAATTAAACAGCTGGAGTTATTTTAATATTTCCAAGACTGTCATGTCTTTGTAAGGAATCCAGACTCTGATAAAGTGCTGGTTAATGAAGTCAGTTGGAGGAGGATAATTCCAATTTTGGAGCAGCTTCTGAGTTTTGCCATTTGTTTTCATTCTTCCCATCCAACATGGTGATGGCAGTGGATGAGGAGGTGCCCACCTGGGGCACAGAAGGACAGCTGGGTTATTGGGTTGTTGACTCCTGTCCAGAGCTGTGGATGACCTTCCTTCCCAGGGGCATAGCTGAAGGCAAGCAGTGCTGCTCCACAAGTGATTTAGGCAATATAGAATTTGCCCTCTTTTGATGTACACTGAATAGGTGAGCTCACCCACTTTTTAAATTCACTGCTACTCGATGATCTTTGTTGCACACTACAAATAAAAGAGATCAGGACAGAAGGAGCAGGTCTCTGATGAATTGCATGCTAAAGGAGTTCCATATTCTGCCAGTTGTGTGATTGTACACTGGGACATGTTTTTTAATGGAGATGGAAAACAGACGTTTTGACAGGACCAAGTTTTGCTCAGGGCTATCTGTGTGCTGCTCCCACTGAAGCTTCTTGGCCAAATTTGTCCCTCGTTTGAGAAGACACAACTCTACTGAGGTGTGATGGAGCTGAGTCTGATACTGAGGTGCAGCTGAAGAAAAATATTCCATGCTGTCTCCTGTCAGGGCAGCATGAGGAGCCCTGTGAGAACCTAGTTATGAAATCCTACTGCTGCCCTGTCCTTGTTTGGCTGGCAAGCATGCAGATTTAAAGAACAATGTTTTGATTCTCCCAATTGATCTTTAATTCCATCCGTCTTCTTTTAAGCTTGTCTTGTTGAACGCGCTCCCTGTGCATAGACTGCTATTGGGGCTTTACCTGTTCTGAGCATCGGAAAATCTCAAAGAATGTCTAACTTTCATGGGCCTGAAGTATCACTGGAATATAAATAAATAAATAAACAGAGAAAGAGAGGAAAAAATACTGAAAGGAGTAATCTGTAATAGCATTGCAGCTCCTGCAATGCAAGAAGAGAAAAACTTTACAAAGTCCTTGGATGTGGATCTTGCCAGAAGGGATCATGTCAGTGCAAGGTGATGTTTTCTTCCCTTTGGTGATGGCACTAGTGGGGCTTTGGAAAGCACTGGTGCTCTAAGTACTGCAGCATTATTGTGATATAGTTATGGGTGAAATTTCTTTCCCCTTTTTCAAAGGTACTTTTGTTTGAAATATCCATGCTGGTGTTGAATCATCTCTCTGGAAGCCTTCAGGTCAAGGCTAAGACTGTGTTGAAAGGGGCAGTGTAGTCAGATGCAGGTGAGCTTGGATGAACTGCAGGAGGGTAAATATCTCACCTGTATTAGCCCTTGGCCCATATTAGATGGAAAGTCAGATTAGGTGATTTGATAATCAAACCTAAACTGGCTACTACTGTATCAATAGGCAATAGTAGGCTTGTAAATTAATGCCAAAATGTCAACAATGACGTCTTCCTCAGAAGACCTCAAGAAATACTGGAAGGAGGTTTTAGTTCAGCAAACTAGACTTCACATACTGTATGCACGTGAGGCAGTCCCACTGATGTTGTAGGATTTATTCTTGTCTTTTGGCCCAGACATGTTTAGCTACCTTGCTGGACTATAAGCTTAACATTATCATGAAGTGGGGTTTTTTGTGCTGTTTCAAGGAAGAAAAAATAGCCAAGTCCCTTGTGACGTGGGGGAAGGGAAAGGGAATGGTTTGGGAATATGATTGAGCTCTTCCCCATGCAAGGGCTACTGTATAATGGTGCTAGTGACGGCTCTTGACAGCTCCTTGTGGCGGTCATGGTACTCTATAGGTAGTCCCACCTAACTGTTTCATTTAACTGACCTGTGCTAAAGGAGCCTGCAATAATGGTACTGGAGAATAACATCCTTTGTTTATCCATTAAAATCACCGAACTTTGCCAGCTTCACCTTGCCCAGCATAGCTTTGGTACCCTGTAGAGCCATACAGGAAGCTCATATTTCAAATGGTAGCTCATATGAGCTCATAACAAGTTCATTTGTGCTGTCCTCTGAGAGGTTCAAAAGGCCACCAGGCAGTGGCTAATGGTTAGCTGCCAGCTGGGGTAGTTAAAGCTAACTGAAGTCACTCTGTCTCTTGCAACAAAACTGACTCTACCACCTAATCCCCTCCATCACTGAGCAGCCAACCACTGAAAATTAATTTAAGCCTTGCTTGTCTCTGCATGGCCTAAAGTGCAGCTGTAGAAGACAAAGCTCTCCTCTATCATTGCATGTAGCACCCTGTTTCCTCCTTGTTTGTGAAAGACTGTTTCTTTGGGTTTTTATTTTTAGGAAAAGTCAAATATGACAACAGGGTGTGAAAAACAAAATGAAATCAAGCTGCCTGCAATGAACAGGGAAGTAATTCTGAGAAACACAGCAATTTAGATATTAAAATCTTCTTTCTTCATGAGAGAAAAACCCATCCGTTAAAACAGTCATAAAGCCCTTTAAATCAGGCTCAGGTACCTTTTCAGAAGATGATTGCCAGTTCAGGATCTGTTCAATGTGGAGAAGTACAAATGTACCGGTTTTAATCATGATAAATAACTTCTCTTTTATCAAATCATCTCTGCTGGAAATAGTTTCGCTCCGTGTGGTAACGATAATTTGCGCACTTATCATTCGGTACATTCCCAAGACAAGCAGCTAGCCGTGGGATGTAATTTAACAACTTATCAACCACAGGTTCATCCAGCCCTTTCCACCCAAAAGGGCATTTCACATTATTTAAGGGACTTCACCATATATTGCCATCAATTTAAGATTTCACCAGCCTCTAGTCATTAAAATTTTCCACTCAGCACTTCACTTTATAACCTGGGGACGTGGCTGCTGAACGGCGCCAGCAGACCCACTGAATTATCTGCTCTGTGCAGGTGATGGGATAATTACCAAAAGGATGCAAATTGCTAACTGACTATCAAAGGCAGCTATCATGATTAGCTGTACATGTCACACACAGAGGTTGGAAAGGCATGGTGGGGAAAAAAAAGGGGGTCTCTGTGACATTCTTATCCGCCTCCTTGTGTGTTTTCAGCTGGAGGTCTCTCTGGGGTTATGTCTGTTGAGCACACAGAGCGATGGGGTCTGGTGTCTGACTCGGTACGTTGCACGCCGTCTCTGTTGAGTCAGCAGCAGAGAGGCAGGGAAGGTCGGCAAGGTCCCACGGTTCACTCCCCTGCAAACCTGTGTGGCAGGTCCAGGCCTGGAAGAGCCCTGGCTTCAAGGTCAGAGCGCGTTTTCATGACCACTGCAAAGGTGCGTGCTGTGTTATCAAAGCCGGACACGTAGGAGTTGTGTTCAGGAGCAGGCAGTTGTTTTGGTACTAGTGCATGAGACCATTTGTGCACTGGCTTTCCTTCATGTTGTGCATCTCCACAAATCCCTCTGGGGCCTGCAGCAGACCAGGAACTGGCTCAGCAGCTCCTTTGCTGCTTTCTCTGGTTGTCCCCTGCCAGAGGCACCTGGAGACCTTGTCTGCTACTTGGCAAGGAGAGGGGAAAAGACCGTGTGGAACGGCAGACTCTTCCCAGCTAAAGAAATCCATCCCGCCGAGTAACACGGGATGGTGTCTCGTGGCAAAGGCCGGTGGCTGTCGGTGAAGGAGGATGACAGATGAAGTCTTGGGGATGACAGCAGGAGTGAGGTCTGGTGGATCTGTTGATGGATGTTAAGATCTGCTTGTGCTGTGCAGGAGCCACAGACAGAGGCAGTTCAGAAAAAGCCTGCAGGGGATTTACTGCCACTGGAGAGAAGCAGGAGAAGAGAGGTGGCAGTTCTGCCACACTGCGGCTGCTGGAAGGGGATGCCTGGGCAATGAAACTGGCTCTTACCTTTACCCCATGGTCGAAGGTGCAAAACAGGATGACTGCAGAAATCCTTTTAAAAAATGAAGGTTTTAATAGGATTTTTTTTTTCTTTGAGATATTCTTCATTATTTGCAGCCTCTGCAAATTAGGTCTCTGGGGGTGCAGTGCTACTGGCTAGACGCGCCACTGCATGGCTCGGTACGGCTGGCAGGCGGCTAGCGTGTGGCTGGGAACTCCCTTTGTAGAGAGTGCTGTTTGGTCCCTCCCTTGCGCTTATGATTGCAGCCCAGTTGTGTGCTCGCTCTCCCACTCTCACACCTTCTCCCTGGCTGAAGGAGGGGGAATTAGATGGTGCTGTAGAGAGGGTTTGCAAAAGGACTGCTGGGCACAGGAGAGCGCTTCTCTGTATTTAGGGTACAGTGCTTTGAGCGAGTTGACCTGGACTTTGGGATCCTCTCTCTGCTGAAAATACCTGCTTGTGGGGGTGTAATTTCTTTTTGGATGGCAGGCTTAGGCAAAAAGAGGTTAGAGGGATTACTGGATGGGACTTATCCACCTGAAGAAGGATTTTCCCGTCCCAGATTTCTGCAGCAGTGACCCTAGGCTTCCATTACAGTCAGCATACACATAACTAACATAGTCTTGGGTCTTCCCCTTCTTGTCCTAGACTAGGTCATGGCACCCTAAAACTGTGTTGTTCTTCCCCTTTTTCTATAGAGATGGGGTGACCAGCTTAGTGGCAGACTTCTGTGTTGCAATATAAATAGTGAGACAAGTCCTACTTGCTCCCATTGAGATAGATTTTATGAGACTGGGGACCATCTCTGGCCTTTCCAGCAGCTTTCTTCTGACAGCCCTACCAGCTCTTACTGGCCCTGTTGTTGTTATCCTAAAAAAAAGCACCAGTGCAGTGCTTTCTGACCTCCTGACAGACACAATCGGGCCCGGTGCTCTCCAGCTGGCTATTGGAGCTGTAGCCGATTCCCCAAAAGCCTGCTAGAGTTGCACTGCAGCATCCTCAGGTTCCTAACTGTGCCTCCTGCCCCTCCCAGGAGTCACGCTGCTCATGGCTGCTTCCTTCCTCTTCCTCCCCGCTCATATCCCTGCTTAGATGGGGAGGCTGGAGAAGTAGTGACAGCATCCATAGTTATCAGCACGGTGGATGACCTAACATGAAGCTTTTCTTCTCTGCTGGCTGCCTCAAAGCTCACAGGAATCTGAGGTGTCTGCCTGTTTGGCAAACCTGGCTGAGTTGGACCAGCCAGCCTGAAAGATGTCTGGGGAATAGGTCTGCAAGTCTCATTTCCTTGGGAAACCATCATTTATTTAAAGCTTTGCTTTATTTAAATAGAAAAAATCTTTCCCCTCCTTTGGCTACTTCTTGCTTTTAAAAGGTCCTTTGGACTGGAAGAAAAAGCATATAATCCTTTCCATAAATGGTTCAACATCCATTTTAAAACCCTAAAAAATTTGAAGAGGTCATCTGCCTCTACTCCACTTGCTGCTACCACTTGAGGGTTTGAACATAAGACCTACAGCACAGGAACCAGAAGTCAGAGACCTGGACCAGCCTTTTACAAGGCTGCACTGAAATAAAAGGAGAGAGGAGGGATAGGAAAAAATGGGGGAAGTAAAATAGGATGGAGAGAAAAATATGCACATGCAAATGAATTCTGGATGTATTTTTTCCAATCATTCTTAATGTTGAGGTGACTTTTGAGCAGATCGGTGTGCATGGTATTTCAGCCAGACCTGTTACAGCAAAATCTCACAGTGCAGCACAATTTAATTAAAAAAAACCCTGTAGGATTCCCAAGCACTCATTAAGCCTCCCACCACCGCTGCGGTGTGGGAAGGCGTGCAGAACCGGGGGCTGAACTGCCTGGTGTCACACAGCACCCGCGTCCCTGGAGTCCCTGGCGCCTGTTTTAGTCATCGCATCATTTTTTTCCTCTGTGCACCTCACCTCTCTTAAGGCTTTGCTGCCTCAAATGTAGGCAGTGCCTGGTGTTTTTATGGTTGGGTACAAGCTGTAGCAATCAAGGAGGGGATGAGTAAGAGGGCTGGCCCTGCTCCAGCTGTTTGCCACTGGCACTGCACTGACGTGCTGATTCGGGGACTGTCTGACCATTCCGTGCTCTTACCCTCTGTGGTGACATTTAGTGCTGGATGCTGGAAGATGTGCCAGCCAAAGCACAATCTCACAGAGTTCCGCAAGTAGCTTTTATTGTTTTGCTAGCTAACAAAGTGACCCTGCCATCGATTTGGTACAATGCCACTCTACTGCTTGAGAAAGGAGGAAAATCCCCACTACCAGCTGTAATGAATGTGTTCCTGGGTTTATACCTGTGCAAACATGAGGAGAATGAGACCAGGCTTGGGAGAAGAGTTATGGCTGAGAGAAGACTTTCAAAAGATGTTGTTGAGAATAGTGCTCTGCCTCTGCCTTTGCAGCCAGGATCATTATCTCTCATTGCCATAACTTTGGGGTAGGCTGCTTGTGTCTGTGTAGCTGTTCATCTTCCAGATGGCTTACAGGTGCTGTATGGGATCGGCTTTAAAGTCTGCTTGCATAAGGTATTAGGGAGGAAGCATTTACTTGAAAAAAAATCATACAACTTCTCCAAATACAGGAAAAATCTCCTACACCACATTATTAAAACACAGAGGTCGATCAGCGGATTTTTTGAGCGAGAATCCAGATTTTTAAATGCTCTTTGCTTGAGAAGGGGGACAGGCTTTGAGGAGGTGTCCCTTCTCGCCTGGGTAGGTAACCACAGTGCAGGGTCTTCACCAACACCAGGCACTTTGCATCAGGCGGGGAGCTGCTCATGGCGAGAGTTTCTGTTTTACAGAAGATAATGGGTATTTTTGAAGTCTGATCTCAATTGTATCTCTTCTGAAAATACATCTGGGTTGTTCTTGAGCGAGGTACGGAGACCTGGGGATGTTGCTGGAGAGCCTGGGGGAAGGGTCTCCCCTGAGCACAGCTTCCCCTCTCTGGGCTGCAACCTCAGAGACTCTCTCTGTGCTTTTTCTCCACCCATTTGAGTGATGATATTGTTGCACAAGGTCTCACTCCTGAGCTGTATTTTGGATTTGTGGAGGAGATTCCTGCTGACTACACTGCAGTGTTTGTGTTTAGTGTTAAAGACTTCACGAGGGTGTGTGTATTTTTTTCCAGAAGTCCTGCAGGAAACCTAAAGAGTGTATTTTCTTGTAGCTGTCGTCCTCTTGGGAGCTGCGTTAGGGTGCATGTACCTGCTCGACTCCTGAGCGAGCACAGTGCAGGACGCTCCCTCCCACCTGCTCTGTGTTTAGTGGCCACTGAACACCTTTGTACATTCACTCGATGCGAGACCCCCCTGCACAACCAACAGCACTCATCCGCACAGCCCAGGGTAACTCAGCAGAGCAAATTAACACTACCCCCTCCTGCATGAGACCCAGGGCTGTACCGGCATGCCGCCTTTTGTGGGTGGCAGCTGCGTAAGGGAAGACTACAACCACAGGGCACATAGAGACATCTTCGTTCGATAAAACCTAGCAGTTGCTGGCAATCAGTGAATTAGGCAACTTCACAAGCCAGAGGCTGCAGCCAGATCCTCATGTTTAATAGCTGCCAGTGGGCCCAGTCTCCATGAATTTGTCTAATCCCTTTTTTAACCCATTTGTAATTCCAGCCTTTGCAACATCCTGCGGTGATGGTTGGGTCTTTATTTGTTTTAAACCTGATGTCTGGACATATCATTGGATGGCCGTTTCCCTTCCTGCCAAAGCCACTTGGCTTCACCTCATTTCTTCAAAGAGGGCTCTGATGCAGCACCATAAATCATTACAGCCAGAAAATATCGTTTTGAATCCCACAGTATCATTTCAAAGCTCTGGACTGTGTGTGGTCTTTTAAATACAAAATCTATGCTTAAAAAATTGAAGGGTGTTTCCCCCCCCCCGCAAGTGGTCTGGAAAAGAGCAAATTGTCCTTGGACTGTCTGTAGAAACCGGATTTCAGCAGCTGTCATTCGTTTGGCTTCTCCCCACCTCCAGGACTGCTGATATCCTGGAAGGCAGGAGGGGGATGGTGTTCGGAAAGGGGGAGCGGGGTTTTGAAATTGCTAGTGGTGACATTTCTGCATCCAAAAGATCTCTATTTTCCCATATCTTAAATTTATTGTGCTTATTTGTTATTTCCTTTGACCAGAGGCCAACAAACAGCAAGCAATACATATATATTTTGCAGAACAGAACTAAAGAGTGGTTTCCGTCACAGGGCAGACACAGTCTTAGAGCATTGTTAAAGTATCTAGATTCAGCCTGCATGATAGAAGGGGCGGAATCAATGCTGCAATCAGCTATTCAGAAACGATCCATTTCAAAGTTAAAAAAAAAAAAACAAAACAGAACTTCCACCCTTCGAAAAAGAAAGTGAAAAGGAGTCTGAGCAAGTTTAAATTTGGTGAGCATTTTTGGAGATCTGAAATAAAGTGCTACAGTGAGCTCAGGATCGAGCAAACCATGGTTCACTGGCCAACTGGCCAGAGATTTCTGCAGAAGTGTGAAATTCACTGAACTCTGTGTTCCTGAATGTATTGAAGGATTAAGAGCCTGATCCTATGCTGCTTGGACGTAGTGGGACTTTTGACTTGGTCAAACAAGGGTCAGCTGTAAATAAAAGGCTTAGGTCCCCCAAAAAGCAGATGTGCTGTCTGTCCTATAGGGTATGGGCAAAACGCCTCTGTCTATTCAAGCAGATCCTGTTGTCCTCACAAGAAGTCAGAGCTCATTTCTGCAAGGAATACCTCTTTCCTTGCTTCAGGAGAGCAGTTTCCCAGGAGCTGCAGCCGTGCAGAGTATCGCTTTGCAGCAGGCATGGAAGTCTTATGCTCTTGCAGTGTCACAGAGGAGCTCTGTATCTACTACAGCCATCCTAGTACAGAGAATCTGCATTTTATTTCTGCCTAACTCATCTGCTGCACACCCTTTTAAACCAATGAAAGGGGCCACAAAATTTGCCCTTGCATGGATAGAGTACAGCATAGAGGGCAGCTCAGAGAAGCCAGGTAGGGAACGCCGTAGCTGTCTGCCTTTTCCAAAAAGGAGCAAATTCTGATATGTCATGCTGGATCCTGATGGTAGTGGGCTATTAATAGCAGCAGGTCACTCTAGGACAATGCATGAGGAGGGTGAAGTGTATAGCATATGGTTTTGCATGTTGAGGGACGCAGCAGTTAGCCAGAAGCTGGCTTCATCTGGGTCTCTCTGATCTCACAAACTTTGTCCTCATAAATATGTGTGCTTGGAACAGTCTGTACCAGTGGTTTCGGTCACTTTGGGACTTCAACCTCGAGTTGTGCAAAACCGCAGACATGTACCGTGCAAAGCTGCCTTTAGTGATTTGTTAAACCAAGAAAGAAAAAAGAAAGAAATGTCACCATCCCAACATCTAGCTTGGTGCATGCGTTTGTCCTGAAAACAGCCTTGAAGTACACTTGCCTCTAAATCAGAGAATCTAAGTTAATTTAGTTGTTGAGCTATTTTTTATGCCAAGGATAACACACCAAAGGGCTTCCCACCCAGCACTGATTTTGTATAGTGGTGTCATGAATGTGGACTGAGTTTATAGAACCAGATCTTTGTTGTGTTTATCCCTTCTCTGGTAACATCTAGATTAACATTTGAGGTGACAGGCCATATAATACATAAAAGGCAAATTATGCAGCATCATAGTCTCACCCAAACGGACTCCTCTGTATAATGGTAGAAGAGCATAGATGGGCATTAAAAGTGAACATGGCACTCGGATAGTTAAAAACCAAAGCCCCCCTCACTCCCTTTTTAATAGCTGTGGCTCTGAAAATGACATTAGTTTTACTGCTCTTCTTAAGGCTAAAAGGAGAGGCACATGTGACTCTTTGGTCTTTCAATTAAAATGAACTTTATTGCAAAACGTTTGTTCTTTTGTTGTCTTGCCAGCTGGGTGGCTTCAGGAGCTTGAATAATACATGTGCAGCATTGTACAGTAATTGTTCCCCATCCTCAAAAATTCACAGATTATGAATTCATAGATTGTTTGTGCAGCTGACGGTGGCTTTGAGCTTCTCCGTAGTTAGAAGAGGACTGAACCCAGTGCAGACTGCATGTATACAGCTTTAGTGAATCCAGATTTAATATTTATCCTTAGCCTGAATTGGCAAAACAATAAATCAACCTCAAGCCTACCGCAAAGGGTACATCAGGCTGGCAGGGTATGAAGCCCAGATTCATCCTGGCTACGCTGAGATGAAGGGAAATCTAATTGAGGTGCCTGATTCAAGAGCATCACCTAAGCATATAACCTAAGCCAGTGCAAGTGAGACCACTCCAAAAGGCAATAAGAAGAGGATGAATCACCCTGCAGGACCTCTTTATCTGTCTTGGGAGAAGAAAAATAGAGCTCTTAGGGTGACCAGTCAGTAATGCAAAGTTCAGGTAATGCATTGAGTTGACTTGCACCCAGGCTTGTGTGCCTGAAAGTGTTCAGGTCCTGCTAGAGAGAACTGTAGAGCTAGTGAAGTGTCAGAGCAGCTGCTGTTGTATTGCTAGGACTGCTCACACCTGGGAGGAAGAGTGGCCTCGCAGCTAGAGGTGGGAAGGAAAGAGAGAAAACAGCGAGGTAAAGGCAGAGGAGCAATTGGGAATAATGAAGATGAGGAAAGGAAGGAGAAAACACAAGAAAAGCTGGAACAAAGAAGCTGAAAAGGACATAACACTGCAATAAGAGCACTTTATAATGGTGTACATATCTGCAAACTGGCTGCGTTTGTTCCTCTCTCAGCAGAATGCATTGGTGCTCCAGTTCCTCACCACTGAGCGGCTCTAATAAGGACTCATCTGTAGTTTCCTAAACACCTCCCATGGCTTATGCAGGGTGTGCTAACATATTTGTAAAGGTTTGCTTAGCAATGAATAGGTCTGCCCTAACTTCAAAATACATCAGTGGCATGTAGCCTCAGGACCCCCTGTATCTTAAACGAATCCCTGGTGGCAAGCCAGATTTAACTGTACACAAAAGCAATGCTGTTTTCTTTTTTTTAGGGCACAGCCTTTACATTCAGCTCCAGGAGTTGCAGCCATCTAGCACATTGCCCTGATGTGAGCAAAGGAACAAAGGCGTTTTCTTCACAGGTGCGTTCGTCCCTGCACATCGTGGGTGCAGGCGTCAGCTTCAGCGCTGAAAAGCATTTATATTTGATTACTCTTCTTTTGAAAGAATGTCACTCTCAGAGAGAATTTCAGTGCCTCGGGGCACAAGGAGAGGATTGTTTTGGTTGTTTTGAATTGAGCGTTGGCTCTTTGCGTGGCAGGGTACTCTACTTCAGTCTCCCATTTGTGGGGTCTTTGCCCTCGTGCTGGTGTCTTTCAGCAGACCTCACTGGTAGTGTAATAGTGGAGTGGATTAGTGCCATCTTTCAGAGGGTTTGAAACTTGACAGAGTATTTCTCTCTCTAAAACAATGAAGTTATGTCTGCAGTGAGGTCCTGAAGACCTGGCAGGTATTCATGGTACAAAAATTGGACATCGAAGTCTCAAACCTAAATCTCATTCTGGCCATATGAACACAAGTGCTCCATGAAGGACAGAGTCCTCCTCCTTTAGGATGGACACTGCACCCGAAGGAGTAAATTTTGCATGGAGAGATGGATCCCTGCTGCCTCTGAGCACCAGGGATGAGCGAGGCGTGAGAAGGAACAGCACTGGAGGACCCGCAGCCCATCTGCTCTTGGCTGCTTGACAGCCCTCAAGGGTTACTGCAGCTGGAGTGTGGTTTGGAGCAACCCCAGGTCCCATCTCGAGCGAGGGGCTATGGGAATCTCCTCTGCAGTTCCCTCACTTCTCTGGTGCTCAGATCTGAATCCCAGAGGTCTGAGGCTTTGAAGAAACCATCACCCATGTCCAACCACATAAATCCACAAGGTTACTGAACTTACGAAAGCTGCTGATGAGTATCTGTGATGGGAGGTGGTTGCCTCAGAGTGAGGTTTTGCTTATGTAGCATCGCTGAGGAAAACTTAATCTGAATTAACTGAATGTGTGAATTGAAAGTGGATTAGCAATGCCACATAAATGGATGGATTGCTTAGATTCTTCTCTTCAGAATTAAAATGGTCCTAATTTTTTTCAGCATAATTATGAGAGAGAATATCATACAGGCCTTTAATGAGATATAACTTACTGACTGTAGAAGTTAGTTTGGGTTAATTTTTTTGAGTCTCCCAGCAGGGGTGTAACTGGAATACAGTCCTGAAATTTTTTTAGTAGGAAGCTTGTGTTGTCTTTACTGGGGATTTTAGTAACTTGATTCTGATAAGGTAGTAATCTGTTTTGATTATGATTATACTATTTTTAATCTTAGGATATGAAAGCTCTGAATAAGCAATTAATTAATCCTCACCATGTCCTGTGAGATTGGTAAAGGCTTTGTAACAATCACTTCATTTGTTGCTGTGCTATGTCTGCTTTTAGTGTGGAATACAGCAAGGCAAAGAAGTGCTACAAGATATGGGAGGGAAGATGAGTATCAAATCTTATTGAACGCATGGAAGGAATTAAGGAAGAAAAAAAAATTTTACTACCCAGCTTAGAATTTGGTCAAGCCACCATGATGCACTCACGAGAAAATGTCAGGGGAGCTTTAGCAATCAGGGCGTCTGCTTTATGTCTAACCAAATCCACAGCACACATAATGGTACTGCACACAGTACACTGTGCTCGGGAACAGCTTAATAGCAGGGTGTAAATATCAAGGATTAAAAATAATTTATCTGATTTCCTTTTATTTGGAAATAGGATTTATCTATTTAAATTACATTTCTTAAAAAAAAAAAGTAAAGAGAAAAACAAACCCTCTGACTGCTCTGAAGGCTGACTCTCCATTTGCATAGCCTGCTCCATCAACGTTGCAGTGCAAAGTGGTTCTCCTCACAGTCTCTTCTCTGTACGGGCAGCTTCTTTCTTTTCCTCAGCAGACAGTTTATTTTCTACTCAATGCTAAGTCTCGTGTTTCTCTTCCTTCTTTAAATGAGAGCAAGCACTATGCTTTTGTTCTGCTCCTTCTCCAGTGCCTTTTTGCTGATCTTCTCTGCATGTATCTGAAAGGTCAGGAAAACAAATCAATACGGAAAAGGACCTCTTGCCCCTTTTAACCTAACCTGTAGGAGGGAGGGAAGGGAAATTGCCAATTATATGAAAGGGAATTTTAAATATGCTTGAAAAAAGCACAGTGGGAGTGAAGGTTTGGAGGGACAGGTGTTGACAAGACCAGTCTCTGCAGTTCACAGGGTGCTTTTACGAACTCGCGGTCTTCTCCTTCATGACAGCATATGTGGGCAGATCCATAGAGCTGAAAGGCATCCCATGAAAGAGGCAGTGTAGCAGGGAATGGCCCTCTCATTTCAGCATCACTGACCATGAACGTCTCTGCAAGGGAGACCTTGGTGCACTGGGAGCTGGACTGAGACTCACCACATGATTTGAGGGCTAGCAAATGCTGACCGCTGTCTTGTACTGGCTGGGTTTGCTTCAGTACTTTCTGGTTACCACTATCTTATTTCCAGTCCTCCAGGTGACCGGCTTCTTCTGCAGATAACCACCGTGCATGATGCAGAGCATCAGGAAGCAGAAGAGAGTCTCAATATCTGCACAGCAACTGGACTCCTGCTGCACCATCACTGGAGCAGTGAGGCCTATAATTGAGTCTTTGTCTAAACTCAAGCCTGAATACTACAGCCAAGTTTACTAATCATGGCCTCTGTTCCCAACATCTAGCCTCGAGCATTCAGCTGAGAGTCCTCCGTTAGGGAGGACTCCACTCCTGAGAGCTTCCTCGGTGCTCCATGGAGAAGAGATAGCTCTCCCTTTCCTTTCCAATGATGATGAATTCTAGATTGCTCATATAGGGTCTTCATGCAAGTGTCTTAAGTTAGATGCCAAAAATTCAGGCCTTAATCTCTTAAACTATTTTAGTCTCTAAACATCTGCCTTTGAGTTTAGCCTTGATTGATCTATCATGTGCAAGACTTGAACACTCTGTTAATGCACCTTCCTTTGCCCCCAGCCCCACCCCAGGTGCCTTTTTAAGAACTGCTTTTGACTTACTATTTATGTCGCAGATACCACAGTGTGGAAAAGTGGCTAATTGCTCTGCTCTCCTTCCAGCACCAAGATCAGCAAATACAGAAACGCAGAAAACAAAGTGAGCCACTGCTTTAAACCCCAGGAGTTTCAAACAGTGGCTATCTATCCTGGGTAAACAGCAGCATTTTGCACAAGTATCAGCGGATGGCTTCTGCACCCCCCACTACCTGTCTGCTTAATTTCTGATCTCTTCTTTGCATTACATTTTTCTTACTGAATCAGCAGTAGAGATCAAAACCTCTCTTCTTACATATATTTATGCATATAGCCCTCTTGCAGGGGAAAACAACAGTGACTGTATTTCTCAGAAGGCCCAGCATTCGTGCTGCTGAGTGTAGGATGGTGGAGCTTCTCCTGCACACTGGTAGAGTGTCAGTCATCAGAGCAAAGAGACAGAAGCGGGGGACAGAACCAACAAAGTAAATGTTTTCCCTTCCTGAGGTGGTCTGTTGTACTACTGAAACTGCTTCATCAGAAGCTTTTTAAGAATAAAGTTTGTACCTTGTTTGCAGTAAGAGACTTTTGCAAAAAGCAGCTGTTAGAAAAACAACATTCTTTTGCAGATGCTAAGCACAGAAGCCCACATGATGGATGTTTTTCAGTCTTCACTTTCCTTCCTCCTTTGTGCCCTGCACCAAGCCGTTACACTTTGGGCCTGTTATTGCTCTTCAGCTGATAGCGCAATGCTGACGGCAGAGCCAGGCTGAAGACAAGATGATGCTGGTGTGTTGCACCCTCCATTTTGAAATGTCTCCTGGAAAGGTCTGTTTGGATGAGCTGCTCACATGTGCTGTAAGGTTGCTGTGCCTCTTGGTACACTGTTTTCATACAAAGAATAAACTGTAGGACTCTGAAAAAAGTCCCAAGTTAGGAAACCATTCAGAGTTTTGAGGTTGTTGGGTGACATTTCTTACACTGAAATGCCCTGTGTTGTCAGAAAAGTGAGCCTAAGATTTATATCCCCAGAAATGAAAACAGAAATTTGTCCGTTAGACTGGGCAGAGAGTAATTTACCTGCAGATGCCTTTACTCTAATTGAGAACATGGATGCTTTACTAGGGAGAAACAATAGAGTTTGAGACAAGATGGGACCATGCTGCTTCCTGTGCAGCTCTAGGCAGCGCTGGCCTTCCTTCAGGTCTTTGGAAGGCTTCAAAATGCTGCTAATAAGGAATTATTAACATTACATTAATACCCCTTACGTTGGTGGATCATAGACACCTTAATGGGCCCTCCTTAAGGAGGCAGCCAGATTTTAATCCTAGTGGTGTAAATCTGGAGTAGTGGATTTTAGTGGATTTCAATGGAATTCCTCTAGAAAAATCCACATAAAATGGAAATGAAACAATTTAAAAGCAATATATTTTTATGCTGGTTAGCTGCCCCTGTCCTTCAGCCTAAAATATTGTTTGGGATTCTCATTGTTGGTTTGAAATGTCCGGTCAGAAAGATACCTGTCTAATCAATCACTATTCACATTGTTATGGGAACTTCCCTCTTGCAGTCTGATGTACCTCAGAAAATGACACTGAACAGCTCAGCATCCCTCTGAGGTGACAGTATGGTCACCCAGCCGTAACACGCATGGGAGTGTTTTGCAGACCTTTTGAGGTTTAGTTGCTCAGAACATCATGCAGTGATGTTTTGTGTGAACTTCTGCTCATCTTTATCTCTCAGTGGAGACAGCATTGCCGAAGCAGTAATGCCCTCTGGGACTCCTCATGTAACGTGTGCTCTAAGTGGTCAAGATGTGCTGCTTACCTTCTCTTCAACCATAAAAAAAGGAGTATGTATGTGGCTTACTAAGACTTGAGCAATGAAAATCAGAGCGATGGTCTGTAATGAAGTAGATTGGTGACAGAAAAGCCAGGTAATTAACATGTAAAAGTTAATTGTTGCAGGCATTACATGTGGACTGAGCTGTTTTATGCAGAGACAAGCTTGGCTGTTTGCTGGGATATGGCAGGGTACACTGAGCGCTGTGGCCTTATGCAGCGTGCTTCACATCACAGCTAGGCGTTTATTCTGCTGATCAGATAACTCCGCAGGCAGTTACCCCCATTGCCCCGTGCTGTTTAACTTGTACCATGTGCTGAAGTGCTTGTGCTGTGACACAGCCCTGAGCATCCCACCAGGTCATAATAGCAAGCAGGATGAAAAATCACCTTCATCTTTCCTCTCCTGCTATTTTGTCTCAGACTCTGCTGAAAATTTGGCGCCAGGTTCCAGAAGCTGATCAAGCCCTTGTCTACTGTACTTTACTCACAATTTCCCTTTAGAAAAATGCTATCAGGAACAACCCGCAAGGCAAGACGTTGTAAAATTATGCTGAAATCGCGTGCGAGGTGAGCCTGCAGAATTGGTTTGTGATTCTGATACCTCTGGTGTTTTGATTTAAGTCTTTAGCTTAAGCCACCAACAGGATATTCTGTGTGTATGTGTGTGTGCACAACACAATTGTATTTTTGCTGCCCACAAACTCACACAGATGATTAGACAGAGCAAGCCGTCACCGCCCGTAGGTTTGCGTTCAGGAAACAGATGTGCCTCTGTCTTGCAATGTCCTCAGATCTCTAAAGAGATGAACCGCAAAGATCCAAAACAGAAATTACTTAAAAAGTGAATCTCCAATAGTCCCCTAAAAAGGCATGAACAAATGGTAGACACTTACTCCCAAATCCTTTTACATGGTAGTGTTTAATTTGCAGTGTAAGAATTGCACTTGCTTATATAATAACAGAGAATCCTGAAATTTTTATGGGTGTCCAATAAAGCTAATAAGTGAACCTCAGCCATTTTCTTCTGTGAAGTCCTTGAAATGGTGAGACCCATGCAGCACCACAGTGCCTTTGGGTTAGATGGCTCCTTCATGGAACAGAATTGACAAAGCTCTGGGTAGCTTATTGGAGGGTATGGTAAAGGCCATGGTGGCTGGTCTTTTAAATTCCTAAAAACACCAAAGGTTTCTGAAACACACCTAGCCATCGCTGAGACACTTGTTCATACATAGCCATGTATTTGTTTACATGGGAGAGGTAAACTAAGACCTCTTTTTGGAGCCCTCTTTCCTTGGCAGGCTATTGGAGTAGAGAGATGATAGGACCTAGATTTGAGTCACCCACAGTTTGGGGTTTAATGTTGCAAAACACAAATCTTCCACTTGACCATTCCAAAGAACATTTTCCAATGTTACCTCATGCCAAATTTCCTCTTGTGCTGGCAGGGGTGAGAGCAACCAAAATGTGCAAGGGGGACCTCTATAACCATATGACTGCTGTCATGCTGGGTGATCTAGTGCTTCAGTCCTGCATCAAGCAGTGCATGGGGGAAAAGGGAAGGGTGCAGGCTGGAGCAACTGTAGCTCTGTCAGCTCTGCTGCTAAATTTTCACTTGTGGCTAAGCTAGTGTCCTTGGAAAACACTAAAATCCCAAAAGGCAATGCAGGACAGTGCTTAGCTTCTTTAATATGTGAGCAATGTTGGGTACCACCTGCATTCTCACTCTGCAGTATTATTATTATTATTATTATTATTATTATTATTATTATTATTATTATATTTAATAAATTTAATAATAATAATAATAATAAAAATATACTGCATACCCAATTGGTGTCCTTCATTCGGGGTTAGAACTACAGTAAGCAACATCTAGTTTTTGTGTTTTTCCTGTCCTGGGTTTCCGAGGGCTGTTTGTAAGTCTTCCTGAGGCAGTAGCTTGAATCCCTGAGAGAAGAAATTGCCTTTCCTTGTTCTGACGCAACCTCTCTGACTAATCCAAGACCTCCCCTAAAATAGCCCTTGGCATGTCTTCTGGACATTGGAGAGTTGGTACAAGGTAGTGAAGAGTGGAGGAGCCTCTGCAGAAGACAAGTGCTTCAGTCCCAATGCTGTGAGTTGCTTTGTATGATTGTAGGGGTTTATCCCTCTGGAAGGGCCAGAGCCTGACAGTGGAGAGGCTGTGTCACTCTGAATTACACCACGGATGCCTCTGCTGTCATTACTCCCTATAATCGGTGTCACAGCATGGCCCTGTTGCTAATTTTTCCTCCTTATTTTATTATATAGGCCCCTTTCTGTCTGCAGGCAAGGCAGGCGGCAAGCTTTCCAGCGATGACAACAGGCGACAGTGTTTACTGCAGGGAGCAGAGCTGTCAGTTTGGGAACACATGGGAAGACTGCAGGAAAAAGGAGGCCAGTTTCAGTATCTGCCTCAGCTTCACTCAGGCTGAGCTGAGCCTACCAAAGTCTTAAAGGTCCGAGTGGGTCACAGGGACTCTGAAGAAAGCAGCCATGAAGAAATCTGGGAGACATTAGAAGAGTAAGTCTGTGTGTGCTCACCCACCAGTGCTAAGGACTGGCTGACTCCAGAAATTGAGGCCAAATGTGTGGGAATCAAGTGCTAGTGTGATTAAATTTGGGTTTACAAACTCCAGCCAGCATCAAGAGGAGCAGCCATGGAAACAACCAGCAGGTTCCTGCTGCACAGGATGTCTACGGCAGGGAAGCCTATAGCCCTCTTGCTAGCGAGAGGTGATGGAGCCGGAGCGTGTCATCGCCAGAGGTGTTGACCCAGCACAGCCTGGTCCCCGGAGGCGAGTCCACTTCCATCAGCAGCCCAGGAGTGCTCACTCACTGGCCGTCTGTCAGAAGCTGTGAAGGATCAGGAGCTGGATACACGTGGAGTGATTTGAAGTATCTGGGGTGCTGCTCTGGGTTCTTGAGCAGAGGAAGCACACTGCTGCTAAAGCCAGTGTTGGGTCCATAGCCATTGGAAGAAAGCCCAGGAGTATTGCTGGTCAATGATTTCTTTAGCGCTGGGAGAAAAGCTTGAGTTAGGCTTAAAGATTGTGTTTTCTGACCATAACCTTGATTTGCTCTGACTTCATATCAACAACAAAATTTGTGAAGTGTCACTGCTTGTAACCTACTTTCTTGGGGAAGACGATCTTACACTCAGGCAAATGGGGCCATACAACCTTTAAAGGGAAAAAAAGGTGGTTTGTAAATTAAACTGCTTTGGAGATCTGGTTATTAATCACTTCATTTGATTTTGGTATCCTCCTTCTTGAAGCCTGAGCATATACTTTGGAATAATGATGGTGATTCTGGCTTTTAAAACTCCTGCTAGCGATTTTATTTGATAATGCAAATTCCCTGATCTCAGTCAAGTTCAGACTTTGGCAGTTGCTTTTCATTCACGCTGGCGAATGCAGGAGCAGAATGGGATCCTGATAATTAAAATCCCTAGAAGGCATTCCTTGCCCTCCATGACTTAAGAGAAGGCTGTAAACACTGCATCCAGTACCCCTTGTTATGCTGGCTCAGAAACAAAGTTGACAGTGCTGAGTGTGAAACCATTAACTTTCAGCTGAGGCACTGAGGACTAAATTTTACCCTGACACTAGAAAAATGATGCAACTCTGAATTTATGTGGGTGAGGTTATGTTCTGTCTGAGACATTTGTAGTTCAATAAATTGATGAAGATGTTGAAAGAATACATTTTGAGGGGAATGGGATCACCTCACCTTAATCCTGAAACTTGGGCTGAGACTAAAAAAGTACAGCAACCGATTCCTAATACTGCAGAATAACCTAAGCAGATGAGATGTCCTCCTTATTTCTGTACTACATAGTAAAGAAATAAATAAAGGCAGCTCCCAAGAAAACTGCTTTTTGCCTAAACTTTACCAATCCCTTGAAGAAAGAGGTATAATGAATTGATAAATACAAAGCAAAACTCTTTGGGAAAGAGGAAATAATTGGAGTTAATGACACGGTTTTCCAGCCCCTGGATGTACTCAGGCTGGTGTTCCTGGAACACTTGGGTTGTGGCATTTCAGCTATCAGGTAATATCATTGCACGGACATGGCATGACAGGCCTTTTATCACACAGAAGTTATGTATGTTGTCTGCATAAACACGCTTATCACGTGTCTCACAATAGATGCTGGCACAGGAGTGCGAGTTTTTCTCTCCTTAACAGTAAAGCAATATTAATCCCACAAAAGACCTCGCATGAACCTTACAAGTCAGTCAAAACTGGTTTTGTGTGCAGTAGCTGTTACTTGATTTGTTTGACTTGTTTGGGTTTTGTTTTTAATTTTAATTCGTATTCCTGTTCCAACATGGCTTGCAGAAGTTGCCTAGAAACCATCTCGTGTCAGCTCACTCATCCGGGACACATAGCTCCCCATATGCAGGCAGCGAGATAAGCTTAACTTCCTAATTTTTTACAGGAATGCAATTAACCCCCCCCTTCCTCCTCCCATGAATGTGATATCTGAGAACTCAGGCAAAAAAAAACCCAAAACCAACCATCACTGAGTCAGAAAAGTCTGGCACGCGTATTGCGTGGGAGTGTGCGGATGGAGAAGGCACTCTTCAGGTGGTGGCAGAGTCAGAGCCACATTTGTCCCCACTAGAAGGTCCAGCAGGCTTCTGGTGGACCCTCCACTGCTTCTGGTGACACAAAGCAGCTTTAGGCTTAGTTCGACTGGGCTTTACGGTTTCGCCTTCCTGCTTGTGAAAATACTTGTTATTCCTTTGCCGTGCATCCTGTCCGAAATCTCCTCTCGGCTCTCCCTGTCGCCGGTTGTAGTTGTGACCGGCTGCTGCTCTGCAGGCAGTATGAGGAGTACGTGTTGGCCAGTCAGAAAATTGATAAGGTGTCTTGTGGTCTTCCAGGATAAAATCACCTTATGTGTGATAAATTCAGAGAAACTGGGAGCGCTAAACACAGGTCTGGTGGTGGAAACACCTGTGCAAGTAGAACTTGGAAAATAAAGGGTTTGTCTGGGCAGTAGCTGGACTAGAAGAGGTTTTATTAGGCTCTCTGGGAAAATACAAAATGAGAAAAATAATTTTGGGTTGACCTGTAACACTTAATTTGGAAAATATTTATTTTGGGGTGCCTAGCCTTTTCTCTTGTAACTTGGGATGCTTTTTAAATGAAAAATGCCATCTCAGAAAGAAGTGTTGAAAGGAATTAAATACTTCTTAAGTTGAAAATGAATGTTTCAACACTGAAAAAAAATTGCTCCCTTGGTGGGACTTGAAACAATTAAATTTGGATTGAATTGCCCCATGCTTCTGCTCTTCCCAAAACTCCACTTTCTGGCAAGGTTTACGATGCTTTCACCATTTTTATGTGATTGCAGGTAATAAGTAAATGTTTTAAGGACAAATTTGAACACCTGCACAATAGGAGGACCTGGATTGCAACTTCCAAATGTAATTCACTACCAATTTTAACCTGTCCCTAATCACTCCTTCCTCTCTTTCTTAACGCCTCTCTCCTGCTGCTGTTGGCTTTTTTGACAGGATGCCTTAACCTGTTTCCCATGAAATGGACTTTCCATAGCATAAAATGGCTTGCATAAAGGAGGTTATTAAAAAAAAATAACAAAAGCCACACTGCACTGCAGTGCTGGTGGGGTGAAGGTGGGCAGGGGTAGAGGGCTGAGCTCCTCGGGGTCAGAGCTCATCGTGCCTAGGGGAGGCAGGGGAGAGCCCCTCGCTCACCGCTCGGGCAGTGGAGGCAGGAGCCTCCAAGCTGACATCTGGACAGCGTGGTCCAATGCTGTTCAAAGTAGCAACCTTCTAGTGTAAATGGCTATTGACCAACCATGACTGACCTTCATGTTTTAAGCCACCTTCTCTGCTTGCCTAGCAGGAGCCTGAATCTATTAGCACTGGGATGATATGCAAAGCTTTCATTTAGAGATGCTGGCTGAGATGGTATGGCTAAGGATTTCTGAAAGCCTTGGGAGCTCGGGTGGCTTGGAGTGGAAAGGGTGAGTGGGCATGGTATGGAATGTTTATATGAGCTCTGATCCTATTTTCCTGAGCATTTTAGCAGGTGTTAGGGTCAGAACAAAGGAGAACTAAGACAACTTTATCCTTTAGGACTGTGACTTTATCCATTTATCTGTGACTCTCAGAAACCATGGGTAGTTTTTGATCACGGCCAAATAATAACGTCCACTCAATTCTCCATGTGCACCCAAAACACAAAGGGCTAGCTCCCACCGACTCCCAAGTTCCTAGGCAGCCCTTCACAAGGATGGCAGAGAAGATCTTTCTCGATGGATGCCCTAGGGAACATGCTGTATTGGACTGTCTGGGTGAGTCTGAAGAAACATAAGGGATCCTTTATTTATACCTTCGTCGCCCCTGAGAGTGAAAAGAGCTATATGAGTACATAGCTGAAGCCTCTGAGTCTATATTTGCAGGTACTGATTTTTCCTACCTTTCACAGGGTGACACATGAGCTCTGAGAGACACATGGGATTTACTGGCATGGTAGGGGTCAGGCAGCAAGACATTGAGGGGTGCTAAATCTGCTTACAGATTTAAATGCACACACTGGTCTTGGCAATGCAAGCCATCCTGTAAGTCTTGAACACTGACCTAAGGAAATATTTCTAATAAAGATAACTAATTTCCTGGAAATTAGAGCACATCACAGGCTTTTATCTGAAATCATGCAGAATATTGCTGTTCTGATGATCTAACAGACTGAAGAAGACTGCAAATTGCAGGGGCAATGGTGCTGTTATCACCAAATAAATGATCAGTTCCTCTGGCCCCAGGTAATTCAAAGACAAAGTCCTTTAAGGTGGAGTGTTTATTTCAGCAATTCAAGGAAAAAAAGCATAGGGAGGATATTTGAAAGAAATCTTTGTATGTTACTGCAAGAAAGATAGAGGTTCAATCTGCCAACAACCCTAACTTTGACCTGCAAAGGAAATTTAAATCTGTTAGCAAAAAAAATTGATCTGGAGCAATAAAAGGTCAAGTATCTTCTTCTATGGTGGTGTGGCTCTAGTATAAGTGTATGGTAGCCTCTGCAAGTTACAGCCAGCAGAAGGAGGGTCTCACTAGTCTAGGGGTTGGGCAAGATTTGAAAGGGATGTAATGTGGTTTTGAGCACCAACAGAGCAACACTTTAGGGGTCTCTTAGCCCTCAAGGTAATGCAATGGGTTGCAAATCTTCTTTATTTCACCTGTACAGCCATTTATTTCTGACAATCTGGAATGCTTGCTTCAGACAGTGAATTTGGCAGCAAAGCAGAGCAATGTGAAGGAGGGTACGCTTGACTTAAAAGTGTTTCGAGTTACCTGAGTGCAAAACAGCTCAGGCCCATGGTGATACAGGACTCTAATTTTTGGTTGGTTTGTGGGGTGACTACAGCAGCTGGTGCCCTGAAAGTTCCTGTTGTATTGGTGGCAATCCCAAGCATGCCTTGTCTATCTCAAGCTAGATAAAAGCAAGGCGTCCAGTTTAGTTGTCTTTAGTTGTTAGTGCAGATCTATAAGATGAATTGGCTCTGAAGAGATCTGTCCCAAGGTAAGTCAGAAGGGATGAACTGCCTCTTGGATGTGTCATGTTCTCCCTCCGTTGCTCCTAAAGCAAACCTAGGCAGCTAATTTAGACTGGGTGCAGGTGGAGCTAATATGCCACAAGGGACGGAGTGCCCTTTGGTTGCCACCGGTGCTCTGACCGTAGGCGATGGCATGTTGTCATCCAGTGTTGCAGAGAGACCTGGTAGTTTTTCAAACATTGGTGTGCAAACTACCAGGCAGCTGTGGAAATGACTGGTCTGTTGAGTGGACCCTGGCAGTAGTCTATATAATCATCTCACTTGCATAAATCATTCCCAGCTTGGCTTAGTTACAAGCTAGTGTCTTCAAATACAGCCTGGGCACACAAGAGTTTCGTTTTTAACCATATGGGAACATTGAACAGAGGACTGGCAGAAGCGCTAAGTATCATAGAGACCCAGTCTTTATTTTCAATCATGTTAAAAATGCATTTAATGGATATTGTTGTGAATCTCCTGAAAATTCTCTTCATACTCCAAGTGCTGCAAGTTTTTAAAAGTGCAAATGCATTAATCATAGGTAAGGAGGTTGAGTTCCAGTGTGCAGCTGAAGGGGGGAGCTGGTACCTGAACACCAAGTGTGGTTGGTACTTCCCTAGTACAAATAGCTGTCCCTTACAGCTGTTTTCTCTGTGTTCTTTGGTTTCCTTCCAGTTATGCCCTATCTGTCCTTGGTTATCCAGGCTATATTAGTGTCTCCTGTAGAAGTTAATCGAGTTTTCAAGGCAGAGTTTAGCCCCCATTGAACAGGGTTTCCTTGAGAAGAACCAATAAACAGAAAAGCCACAAAACTAAGATGGGAAGCTAATTGCAGTCATTGAAATTTGGCACTCTCTGCTTTTTTAGCAGTGGAGGAAAAGGTATTATGTTCCAGAAATGTAGTAAAACAAGTGCCATTTTGGTTTTATAGTGCTGTAGTATATTTGTATACCCAAACCAGTCCTCTGCTACTGAATCTTTGGATGCCAGGGCTGTTAGGTCACGCTGCTATAGTTTCTAAATAAGCAGTCAGCTAATGAAGTTCTTTGATATAAATTCACATGTGCCTTTTGCTGTGTCTTGCAGCTTCCCCTGCAGCGGTAGTTAAAAGTTGTAGTCACTTTATTCTCTTGTTTTGTTCACATGGAGCACTCTGGTTACTATCAAAGTAGTAAAGTTCACAGAGACCACAGTGCAAAATTCAAGTGCTGAAAATAAGTAACAGGCCAAATGCTCAAGACATTGGGTGCTATTTCCACTGAAGTCAACTGCAGCTCAGCCTCAGTTCTTGCGCATGTCTCTCTGCAGGAACACTTGTATCCAGCTTAGTGGTCATAAATTGTGCAGTCGAATTTGAATTTAATAAACATTCAGGAATGTGCTTCACAAAGCTCTGACTAAACATGTCCTCCCACACCGTGCTGTTTCGGCAGCTGTCTCCTATGTCTCCCAAACACGCAAAAGCACCTGAGTAAGGTGCCTGTCTGCTTGGACTTGGCAACCTATCCATAAATCCCTAGCTGTCATTCCTGTGCTGAAAGCTGTCAAGGGGCTGCTGGAGGAAAAATTATCCCTGGCTTCAGCCTTGCCTTCTGTCTAGACATATTCTCCTTACCTGGCATGCTGTGGAAGCGAGGAGGTACGCTGGGGTGTTCACTGATGCTGCATCTGGGAATCACGATAAATAGAAAATGTCTAAGAGCTGAAGCTCAGCTTACAGCCCCTAAGTTCACGAGAGCAACACAGCACCTGCAGCCTTGGAAGCTGGGCTGAAAGACAAGTTAATTTTTACATATGCTATTTAAGGTTGTTACCAGCCTCGTCATTACTGGAGATAGTTTAGGTAGTGAAATAAAATGCAGGTGGCCAGGGTCTAACAAACAGTGGGTCAAATATGTGGTTGGGGTAAACTGGGGTGGAGAAATTGTAGCTGCAGCATCTGGGAGCAGAGGAGGAGATAGCAAACATACAGGCATGGACTGAAGCCTGCACTGAGTGATGTCTGCACTTAGATGAAACATATTCCGTAGTGGTATCAGGACTGCTGTTGTGGACTCTAAATGGGATTCTGTGATGAGCCCGATCTTTGATGGTATTGGATTAACATCACTGCTCATTCCAGCTTATTATGTGTCCTGCAGTACCTGTCATGTCTCTCTGCCATCTACAGCAAATAATGACTCCGGCAATTATGAAGGCTTTGTGCGCCTGCAGATCAGAAATGCTCTCTCGCAAAGGGCAGACTTTCCCTGTCTCAGCACTGCAAATTCTTCCTTCACGTAGTGATTTGGCCCTTTTTGTTTCCCCTTCCCTCTGCACCTGCTAGTTCGTGAAACAGCAGAAGCTTTACAGACGAGAAAAAAACGAGAGGCAGCTTCACCTCCTGTCTTTCCCATTTTTCTACCTGACCCTCCTCCTTCTCTCTGGAGCCGGAACAGAATTTGGTATGAAACATACAAATTCTGCTTCACTCACGGTCTGATCAAAAGTCTGATAAAATCAATGGAAAAATTCCCATGGGCTTTGCTGTTCTCTAGATTATTTCCAGCTCCCATCCGCCTACGTCCCTTTGGCTGTACAGGCATGCAGGGTGGCTGTGGCAGCTCAGAGGGGGGGATTTTTGGCGAAGCCACTCACAAAGGGGAGCCTTGTCTCCCTGTGCAAAGCGTGAGGCTCTTCAGTTTTCCACTTGGTCCAAATCTGTGATTCATCTGCTTTCCCATGCTCGCGCTCACATCATAACACGCCACCAGCCAGTCACGGGACTGAGTGCGAGGCAGTTGAGAGTATGTCTTTTCTTGCTCTTCCTTTTTTCTCTCATCTTCGGTTGCTCTGTGGTCCCCCCCACCCTCCTCACTTCAAGCCTGCCATCCCAGAGCAGCAGCGATCCACTGCCCCATCTCCAGCACATCCTCCATCTCTGCTGACACCCAATTCGGCTGTTAGGTTACTGCTCCCTAATGTGGTTGTGAAATCCAAATCACAGCTTCCTTTGCCATCCTGTCTGGATGCGCCTTCCACCGTCCCTGCAGCACTGCCATGTCATTGACTGCATCTTCACAAAATCATCTTGAAACCACAGATGGAGGCAGAACAATGGGGGCATGTGGGGAGGGTCTGCTCGGAAAGAAAGCGTTGGAGGTAATGCTTTAGATTTGACACACATGGCTTCGGCACGGGAGCTTCGGTTTGGCAAAAATATGGAAATAATAATATCACTTCTGATCTTCAAAGTGCTCTTCATTCACTAACTAGTGAGTGTAATTTTAGGCTTTACAAATTGGTCATACTCTGAAAATACATTTGGTAGCAAAGACCAAGGGTCAAGCTTTCAGCTACTGTAATGCCTTTGAAATGCCGGCACCAATTTCATGGTGTGAAAATTAAGGACCAAAGTCTGTTCTAAGGGTACAACATCTTGTTTAGTCAATGGGAATTACATGCCCATTAATGAGAGCAGAATCAGACCCTAATTAATTTCAGGCTTGACATATATATTCTTCCATTTTAATACACATGATTACTGGCAACATCTGCCCTCATATCTGAACAGACCTGAGCTTTGCAATATACGAATTGGATATTGGTCCTAATATGAGACTTAATGTACCAACATTTCTCATATTGGTTTCTGTGGGATCCTTTGCCAGGGGAGGGAGAATGACCCCAAAGTACCCAGCCAGTTTCATTTGTATGATACCGTGTGCACACACACAGGGCCAGCTGTAGCTTTGCGGATGCCCTGGGATACCCAGGAGCGAGCCTGGGATGTTGAGTCCTTGGTCCTTCCATGCAGTCAGGGGTCTAACACGAGCAAGCTGCATGAGCTTTGCTGTTGATGTATGGATGATGTGGTCATGGCTCCACTCATTCCATCCAGGTTTATGGGAGGAAGGATCCCAGCCTGAGCATGGTGTGGGAGAGGTGGGGGCTTTCTCCAGGAGCAAGATGAGAGTCACAGCCTTGCAAGGTAAATATGAAACAAGCTAATTTTAAAGGTACCAAATTATTCAGGATTGAATAATTCAGCTCCGCAAAGTGCAAGGTCCCTGCCCAGTATCAGTGACAGCGGTAGGTAAAAGCTGACCCATGGCAAGCAGGGCCTAGAGCTGCTGCGTTAAAGAGCTGCAGGCACCGATTCCCAGTTCTCTTGGGTGAGAGACAGATCAGCATTGTGTTTGTGTTTTCAAGATTAAGTATCTCAAATCATAAATGTCAATAGAATTATGAAGTACATTGAAAGCTTCCAAGTTATTTAAAATTAAATAACAACCCTGTAATGCAGCCAAGCCAAGTATTGCTCAGATCCATTTGACCCTTGCAGGAGGCAAAGGAGGCTTTCAATTTCTTTGTTCAATCACTTCATTAAATTCCAATTCCTCTTAAAAGCTTGGCAGTCCTTATCCTCTCCCACTTACTTCTGATACAAGTCCCCTTTGTCTGTGCTCAGATTTTGCATGCTTCCATTGCTTACCCACCTTACTATACCCCAGGGCCTTGCTGAGCCTCAAGGCAGTGCCCCTAGTAAGGACAGCTAATGGTATTTTTGCTAGAGATTTACTTGTCCTGTATAGCCACTGCATTAGGCTGGGATGTGGCTGTGTGTGATGGTACTCTGGCATCTTGGGGGATTTGTGATGGGAAGTGGGCTGCACGCTGTTAGCCAGCGACGCCTTTGGGGGAGATGAAAGTGTCTTGGCCAGCCCTTGTCCTCAGCAAGGTGCCCCACTCGTTGCAGAAATAACCTGAAGTGAGAGGCAGGGCAGTCATGTCGGTGGAGTTACATGGTAGAGGTGAAACTTCTGACCTCAGGAGTGTCGTTGCTGCACAAGAGAAAAAGCAGGGCTGAGTCGAGAAATGGCCTGTAAAATCCTGGTGAAAGCCCCTGCCACCCTGGTCAGGCACCTGTAACGTGGTTTTAGGCTGTGAGAAAAAACGCTGCAAGGGTCCCTGGGTTCTCCAACTTCAGGATGTACCTCTAGATCATGGCAGCATACCTTTTTTCTTGTACTTTTCCCTCTGAGGACGGGTGTGGTATTAGCATATTCTGTGGTAAGAGGGAAATACATCTGATGGGCTGCAGCTCAACCTGACCGTGCACTTTTATGCATGGCATTCATTAGCTTTCCTTTCCCGTTCTCTCATAGGTACTCAGGGAAAGGCAACAGCAGAAGATGCTGTAGGACAGAGCCACAAAAATAAACCATAGGTCCTGCAGGATGCAACTTTTCTCTTTCTAAAGAAGTTCTGGTTGCAGCTGAGGTTGCCTTATGTTTTGACTTGTGCTTATAACAGCCTTTATAGGCAGTGCGCTTTATGGCCTCTAACATGTTCTCATTTCTGCTGGGCTGTCCCACCAGCACATGACTGCAGTGCCTGGGCTTATTTTCTTTTATAATCTCTTTCTAGGCTCTCGCTGAGATTTCCTGTCCTGGGGGATCTTGCTTAGGCTGGATGGATTACTCAAATGCTCTTGGTTCAGCTCCAATTCCAGCTTAATTTATCTCTAGCTGTTAGAGTTTCTGACTGGAAAAGCTACCCTATAGATTAATGAATTCTTACTGAATGAGGTGCAGGAGTTGACATGAAGCAAATGAGTCAGGATCCCCATGTGCAAGGCTCACCATTAATACTGCTGCAGAAGGATCTTGCTCACAGCATCTGCCTGAAGGGTTCTTGTCACCACCAGGCCTGGTCCTCCTAGGAACCAAGAGCATGGTTTTGCCCATTCCCTGAAGCAGGAAAGAGGGTGTAGGCTGTGTAGCTCTTTGCCCATGGGCTTCCACACCACCATACCCATGGCAGAGGGAGAAAGTGTCAGTATTATGCCTTGCTTTGGACATTGTTAGTGAAGAAAAATCAGATCTGGAGAGAGGAAGTTTTCAAACCCGTGCAATGTGAGGGAAAATCTCATGTCTGCAGTACAGGGGAGTTTTCTGGACTGGTGCTGGGTACACACATCCTTTGCTCTGCCAGTCCTTGTTAATTCACCTCTGGGTACAATTCCAGGCAAAGACCCTTGGGAAGAGCCTGCAGCAATTGACATGGGAGGATACATGCAGTTCTGCTATAGAAATCAGAACAAAAACCGTGGGGCTTACCACTCTCTCCATTAAGACAGGCATTCCTAATGGCTTTGGGCAGCAGTTTTGCAATGGACAGTGAACTCAGGTACCTTGGAAAGGCTGGACACAAGGCTGACTTGACAAACTGCTCCCAGGACCAGTGCCTGAGGCATGGGTTTTGTCCAGTTCATGTCTCGACATGGTACCTGGCTTTCAATAGTTCAGTGCAAGTTGCAGATCCCTCAAGGTTTGTCTGTGCAAGTCCCAAATGTCTTTCAAAAACTAAAACCCCATGACTTGAACACATATTGAGATTAACCTGAGGTTTCTACCAAACCTTTCACCTCTTCTCCGTGTCCTCACATCTGAGCTAAACATGTTTAAAGGTTTGCCAGTGCCAGACAGAAGTTAAATATGACATCAAGGACTGAATATACTCCTGATACTCCAGAAACTCGATTCCACCATGCCATAGGAGAACATGGCTTGTTGGCTTATGATGTGGCCCACAACATACATTTCACTAGCCTCAAATTTGCCTGGCAGGGGCCAATAGTATATATACAAACTACCCAGGTGACTGCAGTATTTCTGAGAAGTGAAGCTTTAGTTCTCTTAGCACGTCCAGAAAAAGACCTTGTGATTCCCCTGCAGGGAGGTTGTATATGAGCCATACTAACTGCTGAAAGAACTGGTCCCAGGACTGTTCCAACTGGCTGATCTAGTGACATGAAAGTGTTGTCGTTTACACGCTCTGCAGAGCTTGAGGATGCAAGGAAGATGGATGGTTATTCTTCTTGTGCCCGCTTAAACAATATATTTGATCCTGTCACCTGCCCTGTGCGAACTGCTTTCTTTAGAAGTCAGTATTAATGATGCAGATCAAATCTAGATGCTGTCACTTATCCCACTTGCTCCACAGCCTTCGTTAAAAAAAAAAAAACAACTTTTTGACCTTAAAAAGTGGAGGCGATATTACTTTTGTAAAACTGTTAGGAGAGGTTCTAAGGAGTAGAAAAGTGCTTCATTGGAAGAATATTTTAGCAAATGTTACTTGATCACAGGGACACCTGTATCCTTGGTAGGAGATGTAGAAAACAGACCTGTCATCAGCTTATATTCCTCATACATTGGCATCACTTGTTCTCACAGTGATCTGGCCTTGCTTCATGGTCTTTAAGGACCCTTAAAAAAAGCACTGCTTGACTATACAATGGGTCTATCTTTAGCAGATAGTGCTCAAGGCCCATTACCACCTTCTCCCTCTTCTTCCCACAGTCTAGCCCCACATCATTACTACCCAAATGAATAGTCTCTTCACCAGACTTTCTCAGTTGGAACTGAAGCAGAGATTTGAACTAAGCTGTCCAACTCCTCAGGAGCATGGGCTGCCCACCATGTCTGTCTAGCTAGGTGTCAAGTATCTCTCTAGTGCCAGACCAAGGATCTGCCTAGTGCTGTGTCCTGCTTCCAGCAGTGGCCAGATGTGGGTGCCTGGAGAAGACTTCAAGCATGCTAAGCATGCATTTCCTGAGTGTGCTCCCAGCCTTCAACTATCTTCAGGGATTTTCTGAGTCAAATGCAGTTTCTATGTATTAGTAACACCCAAGGTATTTCTCTTCCATGAACTTGCCTGCTCTCCCTTTGAATCCTTGTTTCAGCTGTTGACCTTGATGACCTGTTCCAGCTGTTGGTCCGGATTACTTATTCTCTCCTCTATGTCCCCAGCTGGTTGTCATAACTTTCTTCCCACATCCTTGTCATCAGTTCCTACCACTGTGTAACTTTGCCATATCTGTGTAACTTTGCCATATCTGTGTAACTTTCTGTTGATTGTGTAATGATTAAAGGCCTGGGAAATTTTAAAAAATATTTTTAATAGTAATATGTTCTCAGGTTTTTTTTTCTATTATTATTAAGCTGGAGAGCTTAGACGTTTGAGTTTGGAAGTAATCAAACAAACTGTTTAAACTGGGTAAAAAGGTGAATTTGATAACTACTGTTAATGTGGGGAAAGGCTGGGACAGTGAAGTGTGCTTGGGAGTGGTAACCTTTTCACCTCAATCAGCAGCAACTGGAACAGTTTGCCCTCAGTCTGCCTGTCTCCAGCTTGCTAAATGTTCAAATACTCCAAGCAGAGTGGAGCTGCCTGAATTTACAAATAGCTTTGGCCACCCTGAAACTGCCTTTTTTTTTTTATTATTATTTCCAGCAAATAAGTGATTCACCAGCCAAAAATATCATAAGCACCTATCACAACAGCATCAGTTGCTCCTGGGTGTCTTGGAGTTTACAGCAGAGCTATTAGCTGGTAGTCTTACAGTGGAGGAGGTGGTGGATATGTACATTTGTCCAGGCAGGGTGTGCTTTCCACCAGAGCATTGCTGATCAAGGCTGGGCCTACTTCTGCCTAGCCCAGGGGGAACTCTTCCTTCTCATGCAGGAATTTGGAGTTCACCACTCAGCAACAGAACCAATGACAGCAAATGGACACAGCTTGCAAACAATCGGGAGGCTGAAATTTGTTTGCCGGGAGTGTTTGCCAAATAGTTATGAATACAGAAGAGGTTTGTTTAAAAAAGAACCTTGCTTGCAAACAAACTGCGAAGGCCGAAATCTCTAAAATTATTTGTGACAAATAACTTGGTCAGTTGTATGAACCTCTGTCTAACTCTCGCACAGATGGGAGTCACTCCGTTCCAGAGTAAACAGAGCAGCCCAGCGCTCTCTCCAGTTACCAGGCTGGAAGAATGCAGTACATTTTCTGTGAGTATTTGCTCTGACTTAAAAATATGCTCGCTTTATCTGTGTTCACACCTCTCTTGCGTTCATGAGCTGTGAACACTCAAACAGTCAAGATTTACTGCTCTGGATACTACCGAAAGCAAAATTAAACCTCATTATTTGCAAATGGAATAATAGGTTTTAACGTGGGATCCTGTTTTCAGAAAGCCTTGCCAGGTCTCTGGAACAAAGGCTATGAAGTCAGCCAGACATGGGTGTGCCAGTCTTCTGTAAATAAAAACATGCATGTACATAAGTACCTCTAACAACTACTCAGACAGAATTAACTGTAAGATCCATATCTTGCCAACAAATCTGTGGAGCAGCTTAAGTTTGGTTTGTGTTTTTTTTTTTTTAAAGTAACAGTGCCTCAGGCAAAGGTCTGTGCGGCCCAGAGAGGAAAAGCTGAAAATGGTCTGTACAAAACCTGTAGAGTCACAGCTTATCTGCCTCCTGTCCCTAGGCAGTGAAAGGCACCAACAGCTTTTACAAAACCTTCTCCCGATTACAAGATTTATGCTTATCCAGGCAGGAAACTAACACTGCCATGGCACTTGGGTGGCCCGTTGCTACCAGAGAGGACATTTGCAACAAACTGCTGGCAATCCTTCCCTAAAAACAGGAAAAATATCTGTAACTTCAAATAAACCTGGGAGGCTGCAATCTGCCAGAGACTGATGCACAATGAGCATCTAGTCTTGTTGGTTAACATGTTTCTGGCCAATGTGACCCTCTCTTTAACCATGCAGAGCAGGAGAGAAAGCTCATTTCTTCATTGCCTGCTAAATCAGTGCATTGATTGAGAGGACATTTCTGCTGGTTGGTGGAGAGATAACTGGCCCAAACCACTAATTTGGAAAGGCTTAGGAAGATGGCAGAAGTAAATGCTGCTGCTTTCTCATGTCCCAAGTAACTGTGCTGCCTCTTCCCAGGCCTGCCAGAAACCACGGGAGAACAAAAGGATTGCAATAGTTGCCTGGGTACCTAATGCCTGTGACTCAGCTGATGGGTGTAGCGCTGCTCTTCATGGGAGATGTGTTATCTGTCTGCTCTGGGAGGGAGTTTGCATCTCAGCTTGCACAATCTGCATGGCTTCCCTGCTCCCAGCAGTGCTCTGCACACTGGTGGCGGCTGATAATCTACCTTGTGTGTGCCCGTGTATGCGTGTGCATCAACTTACTGACACATACAAATAGTAAAAGAGGGCTCCTGCAGTTACAAAGTCTGTCGGTTGAAAGTTAGGAAATGCTGTAATTCTGTTCATGTAAGACTGTTCATGTCTCGATTCTACTTCCCTTTGCCTCCACCTTGGGCTAAAAATCAGGCAGGGGTCCTGTGGAAAAATACAGCACTTCATTGCACACGTGTATGCGGAAGAAAAGGTGTTCTGGGAAAGCTGGTATTTCCCAAGTCCCAAGTGTTTGACTTCATACCCTTCTTGACATTCCTGCAGGGGAAGTCTTTTGCATGCAGTTTCCCAATGGCAAACAACAGCCCTCAAGCCAGGCTTGAGAACGGCTGCCGTGAAAAAGCCCTTGTTCCTCTGCTTCTGTCCTTTGCTTTTCTTTTCCTCCCCGCTCCTTTCTTCTTCCCTTGGTCCCCAGCATCCCCAGGGCAATATGTGGCACTGGCGTTCAAGCAGTGTGTGACCCTAATGCCTTCATAAGGGGTACTAGTTTGCTGTGAGGTATTTTGGCTCAGTGCTAAAAGGTTTCTGAGGCATACTCAGGTGGGGAGGGGGAAGAGCAGTGGGGGAGGGAATGAGGGGGACCAAAACAGTTATTCATTTTTAATGCTTTATCTACTGCAACAAAATCGGGATAGCAGTTCACAAGTCTAGGAAAAGGCATGGCTTTAGCCTGAGGGCTCTACCTGCTGCATTTGAGATCTCTTGCAAATAATAGTCATCTCCAAGCATTTCAAGAAACCTGCACAAATTGTTTGTCATGCAAAATGTTAGGCAGCCTAAATACAGGAGTAACGGCCTGAACGATTGTGCCTCAAACTGCTTTTTATGCCTGTTTCCTACCCAGTGTTTATGTGTTCCGAGCAAAAGTGTTCTCCCCCTACTTTACCTTGGTTGGTTTTTTAGCTTCTGGGGATCCTGTTTGCCGCTTGCACACCATTAAAAATATCTGATTTGGTGGTCCTGATGAAATATGTCTATGTTTCATGTTCCATGGCAAGGTAGATGGCTATTGAGGCGGGAAGTTTTCTTGGAAGTCAATGCTGGCTTGGCATGGCTGAGCATCAGGGTAGCCATGGAAATCTGCTCTCAAAGCTGATAAAAGCCTTGAGTGCCACTGCCTGTGTCCAGCCAGGAGAAGGTGAGCGGGAAGGGTCAGTGCTGCTGGTGATCTGTGAACCGCCTCAAGGAAATGGGAAGATGCATAAAATAAGATGTTGGGGCTGGTGCAGGCCGGGGGGAAGCTGCTCTGGAGGAGCTCATGAGGCAGACAAAGTCCTCCGCACTCAACAGTAAATGGTATCAGGAAAAGGTGTTTGCAGAGCCTAAAATGGAGCCTGGGAGGACGCAGAGATCGAGTAAATGGAGCACGTGGCTGGCTGTTGTGCCAAGCAGGACTGGCATCTGGACCTCCTCCTTTCATCACTCTCTTCTCTCTCATCTGGCGGCTTCCACTGCTCCTTGTCTGCAAGTTGTGCCTTTTTCCACTGGGTAGTCCACAGCAGGCTCCATTAGCACCCAGTCGCATCCTCCTGACTGGAGCTCTTCTTTCAAAGGCTGTACCCGGGCAAGCCTGTGAAAATAACCTCATCATAAGGATGCAGATATCATGTGTCTGTGCAGAAAGGGAGTACAGGTGAGAAGAAACTCCACTGTAAGACATCAGAAGATCGAGGCTGTTAGAAAAAAATAGTAGCATGGAAATTACTGTATTAGGTAAGTTCAGTGGTCTCTCCAGTCCAGTGTTGTATCTGATGTGAAATGCTCAGGGGGATGAGTGAAAAGCGCAATAGGTAGATATGGAGTCTTCTACAAGAGATGAGTCTTTGCCTCATGTCCACTATTGAAACTGGTGTAATCGTGGGACTTGTGGCTCTTTATTGCTCCTGAAACTCTCTTGGTATTTAGTTGTGCATGTGAAGATTTCATTATATGAGTCATGAGAGATCTGTGGCCTTGATGGCCGTGAGCTCCACAGTATGTGTGTGTTTTCTTGTCTCTGTTTTGCTCCCGGACAGATTATTTGAATGATGTCTGCATCGTGATATGAAGAGAAATTCAGTATAGCTTTTAAATACCATTCATTTATGTCCTGTACTCTTATTTTTTCCCTAGCTTTGTTGTTGTCTCTTCTGTTGTAATGTGGGTAAATCTTGGTTCCTCCTCTTTCTCTGCCCTCTTTTGGATTCCCCCTGCCTCATCGTTGATTTATTGCTGGCCACCCTGTCTTCCGGAAGTGATGCAGTTTTCTGGTTTACCTTTTGCACGGGTTGTTCCAACATGTGCTTGCTGGCCTGGCATTTTGACTGCTACTGTGCCTCTTGTCCACCCTTTTGGCAAGCTGTTGTGAAGTTGTCTTACTCTCTAGATGTTACTGGTGCACTGTGCATCATCTGCCAAGTTTCCCACCTTACTGCTTCTTCAGGCAAAACCCCCTCACATTCATCATTTCCCAGTATTTCTGAGGGTTTTTCTACAGATGGAAATGAATGCTGCATGGGAAGCTAGATTGCTACTCTGTCCTAATGCCCTGTGTCATCCTTTTCATGCTCCCTAGGAGAAGTTACTCTTCACAAGGCACTCTTGGGCTCTGTGAGGTGGAAAACACTGGATCCCTTTGCTTGAGTACTTCCCACCCACACTGCTGGCTCTTAGCTAAGCCACAGTTTGGGCTCAAAGTTTCCAACTGGAGCTGGCTTTGGGATCACTGCTGGCAAACCGGTCTGTAGCACAGTCACACCAGTCCGTCCAGACCCTGTGAACAGGAGTGTGGGCCTGGGCAAGGGCAGTGAGTGCTTAAGCATGGTTAAGCCTGTGGGACTGTAGGCAGCAAATGGGAATAGTGAGCCTGGAGCTGAAAAGATGCTTAGGGTGAGTAAGTCCAGCTGTACTCTTGTGCACAGATGCAGCGAACACACAGGATCTAGGGCAGAGCAACAAAACTCTATTTCCACACTCATTCTCTGTGCTAAGTCCTCTAGAAGCAGACCTTAACTCATGTCTTACTGCCCTATAGCTTGTGGACCATGATAAACCCCTCCTTGCTTTTCTCAGGACACGGTTCATGTCCATTTTGAGCCATGTATGATTCCAGCATATTTCTAGACCTATGATCTCGTTCTAGTATCTTTGATCTTTTTCCGCCCTTTCACTGACAGCCAGTCCCCACTTCACATCTTGAATTCCAGCTGCCTGGAAAACAATCAGCAAATAAACATTGAAGGAAATACTGGAAAACAACCAAACCGGTGTCTAGCAATCGGGCTTGCTGCCTCCAGGCAGGTGCAGGCTGCATGTGAACAGCAGCAATTCACTCAGCAGTGCTTTTGAAAGCAAGGAGCTGATGGCACTGGGAAAGCTGATTGATGTGATGGGTCTGGGGCCAGGGAAGCATCGTGTGTGGATGCCAAGTAGATGGCTGAATTTTAGACACTGCTAATTTTAGTTCAGCATGATTTGCTTCACCGAGCTCTCCTGGAGCTCTGAGTGCTGTCATTCAGGTTAATCATAATTCTTTACAAGACTTGAAATTCTTGGATACACAAGAATCTGATCTGAGCTTTTTTTTTCTTTAAGATAAGGTTTTCCTGTGTGCTCTGACCTTGCCATGAATGCATGTTAGACCAACACCAGTAATCATGAATCTGCTGTTCCATGTTCTCTCCTCCTCATGATGTTCTTTAATCCATTTTACATGTAAAACATTTCATAATATGCAGCCAAGTGTTTAAGCATTCAATTCGCTTTCTTCACCCGCCCCTCCTGTTCCTGCGGTTGGTTGCAGATCACTGCCTGGAAGCGGGCAGGGAGAGCAGGCAGCAAGGTGAGTTTTGTTCCTGTGAGAATGACTCCTTTCAAGTAATTCTTCATCCAAGGTGACCAGTGTGCAGTGATAGCGTATCTCCACTGAAAGCAAGGCAATTTCTGACGGTGCAGTCATCTGTCCCTACCCTTAAATAAAGCCGTGCTCCGGTCCCAGGCAGGATTGCTGCAGAGAGCCAGGAGCGGGTACAACTCCACACACCCTCAGTCTTCTTTAAATCCCGTAACTTTGTCCTGTGTTGGTCTTCTGTGCTCAGCTTCCTATGTGTTTGCAGTGGTGAGCGGGGAGAGGGTCTGCATGAAAATTGCTCAGGTGTAAAAATGAGAGAATGGTTAAAACCTGATTTGAAATTAGACCCAGGCTAATAGAGTTTCATTTAATCTCCAGGTTGCCATTCAAGATCCAGTTTGTGTAGCCTGTGATGAAATGTGGTTACCACCAGACAAGTATTCAGTGCTTCGTGTAATGAAAATTGGCACTTTGCAGCAATTTCTAAACAGACGCAACTGCAGCTGCTGTGGGAAGGCTGAGGCCATCTGTTCCTCCCCGCAGCTGCTGGCCCCTTCCTGTGGCCCTCCTCATCCTCATCTCCTGCACTGCTGCGTGCAGCTGGGAGCACCCATGGGCACGGGGTGGGTGCTGATGGGATTCATCACACTTCGCAGGTCAGAGGCAGAACTGCTGCAGGGAATCTGGGGTTGCGGTTGCACGAGGATTTCTCCCAGCAGCAAGGGCAGCCGAAGAAGTTCCCATCCTTTCTCCTGTCCTGGGCTGCTGCCAGCACCACCGCTTATGGGATCATGCAGCAAAGCAGGGATGATTCCCGTGTATTTCTGGGATCTCTTACTCCAGAATCATATGTTTTAAGTAGGAGTTGACATACAATAGCAGTGGAGTGTAAGAAATTTGTGTCATTGCCAGTCTTCTCTGCTTATCCTGTGTCCATTCAAAGCTGAGTACTTTGTGTTTCTGGCTTCAGCCTATCAATCAGGCTCCATGAGCTTTCTTCGATTCAGATTTACAAAGCCATGCCTAGAGAAGGCAATGTCATATTCTTTTTTTCTCTTCTCTTCTCTATGCCTGCTCAGCATATGGCAATCAGGGTGTTGGCAGGAGTGTAACATTAGTCTTGCTGTGCAAAAGCCTGTTGAAGTCTGGTCCGTGCAGACCAACATTGTTCTACAGTGGTTCCTCTCTGTACACTTCTGCTCCGGAAGAAAAGCATGTATAAAGGCAGCTTTTCTACAGTGGTGAAGGGGCTTTGCATTCAACACTTGGTTTATTTTGTCATCCTTTCCATGCAAAGACAAATTTTGAACTTGTAGTGAATTCCAAGATGGATCCTTGGGATCTGATTACAAAGAAGCCTGGGGAAAGATGACGGTGTTTATGCCATACCTCCCACCGCCCCGGTATGCTCACCTTGCTCCTTGAGTAGTCTCTGCTGCAGGATCAAGGCAAGAAAGGATTTGATTCCCCTCAGAGATACATTCCCAGCTTGCATTAACATCCAAGTTGCGAGCAAAGATCTGTGGAGACCAGGTGCACAAAGCTGATATAGTTTTTGTGCAAATATGAGGTAAATATGAGCCCTAGCCACAGAAGTTTAACAACTATAAATTTAAAGACCGGTCCATTTATCCCAAAAAATAGGTCTTGTGGTAAAGTTCTCCTTTTGGTTATGAAAGTCTCCATGTGACATAAATTTGTCTTTCTACCTGGGCAGAATTACTGCTTGTGTCAACGGGGTTCCTACCCATGTGGGGGAAGAGAGGGAGGAAAGCGAGGAGCCACCATGCAGCGCAGCAAGTAGAGACATCCTGCAATGCCTTTGTTAATGGTGTGTTTCTGGGAGCTGGTCCAGGGCCATTTCAGAGCGTCAGTATAATTTTACTGTTATTTCTCGGCTTGAGTTTTGATCCATGAGGCTTTATCTTTGGAAACAACCGTTTCCCAGAGCAGTGTCCCTGTCCTGATGATGAAGGGCTCTGCGGTACATCCTTTGGTTCTCTAAAACATGGCACACTTCACAGACCTAAAGCATTTCCTAGCTGATTGATGGCAACTCATTTAATGCAACATGTAGGTCTAAAACTATGAATATATCGAGCTGTGGAACAATATATTTCTTCTTCTTGGGGGTGCTTATTGTACGCCGCTCTCACTTAAAATGGAGGGAGCAATTGCATTTTATCACCTGTTTGCAAAAAAGTCATTATCAGAGGCTAAAAAATTTACAGGCAGAACCTCTGAAATCTGATGTCTTGACACACTATGTTTTTATTGTTTGCTCTATGGCCCTGACAGAAGCGTGGTGAAAGCAGAGTCCTCTCTGGCCAGGCAAAGGTGTCATACTATCAAGGTATGGACAGAAAGTGAATTAGTGTGTGGGTGGGTCAGCAGCTCTGGAGAACTTGCCTGTGTGCATCCTGCCACTGATGCCACACGTGAGGCTGGTCAGCCCTCTTTCATCAGAGGATGGTTGGAGCAGTTGGTCAGAAATAGGCGGTGTGATCCAGGGATGGCTGCGGCAAACAGAGAATGGGAAAAGATACCGGGAGGAGACGTGAGCATGCATGCAGGGGGGTATGGCTCTAGTGCTAACCTCCTGTGTCCCTCCAGAGTGCGGTCCTCACACTGATCGTGTGGTGTGGCCACATCTGAGGCTGGAGCCTCTGTCTTGCAAGCAAAGAAAATAACTCATTATCTGCTTTTCAGCAGCTTACAAGCCAAATGCACGTCTGGTGTAATCAGCTTTGACTTCCGTGGGCTTAAATTTGGAAGAGGTTTCAAACAGTTTGTCTCTTCTGTCATATTACGTGTAACAGCCACCACACATTTGGATCCTCACGGTCATGGAGTCTGGAGGAATGAAGTTAGTGCTGTCTGGCTAATCCAGGGCTCCTTTCAAACATCACCCATTCAAAAGCTGAATTTTATTTACATTTGCAGGGACTGGACTGGGCTCAGCTTTGCCACTTTCTGGGTTAAATGTTAATATTTTTTATCAAAAGTTGACTGACTAGCTGAGGGCCTTTTTTAACTTGTCAGGATTTACTACAAATATATCACTAATAGGGATTTTTTTGCCACATTTACCCCATATTTAATAGGGGGTGAAGCCTTCAAATTGCAATACACATGCATAGTTAATAGCTTAATTTATGTTAAACACATATTGCATTGTTAGCAAATACCAGTGAGCTACATGGTGACTATAAAGTGTCCCGTGCAACTGAGGATGTTGCACATCCTTACCAGGACCTAGGAAATGGAAATAAGCAAGCCACACAACATGTAGTTTTTAGGCAGCCATCACCAGAAATTACTCCCCCAACAGATTATGCCTCAACACTGTGCACGGGTTACATTTTCAAACAGATCACCTACCCTATAGCTGCTCATGTTAAATACATGCCAGTCTTATGCACAGAGGCTCAGTTCCAGCTCCTGTGGCCACTTCAGCATTTGCATTTCCTTTGCTCTCTGTGACCGTAACCATAGAACCTACTACAACACTTGGAGAAATATAATCTTTGGCATTTAGTACGTTTTCTCCACCCATATGCACGTGCACTTTTGAAGAAGCAAACAGAAAATCCATGTAACTCTGGTGTCCATAGCCAGAAAAAGCTATGACTGGAGAGAATAAAAAAAAAGTAATAGTTTGAGAGGGGAAAAGCATTCATTTGGGGAGTTATAGCTCCACCTCTGGGAGCCAGTGCTGCACTCTACCAAGCTGCGTTGTGCCGCCCTGGCAGCGCAGGTAGGCTGCTAAGGCAGAAACGGGTCAGGGAAACATGCCCTGCACCAAGGTGCTCAAAACAACACCCGAGTGAGGTTTCAGCACTGCACAGGGCTTGTACTGGCCATGAGATGAGTTTTAATGGAAAGGACACAAATAGTTACTACAAATGGCCCTGGGCTAAATGGCTCACCCAGGCTATTTTGGCAAATACTTAGGAATGACAAATATATTCACCCATCAGGGCTGGCTCAGCAAATAGGCTGGATTAATGATAATGATTGCAGTGAATAATTCAAATGGATCTAGTGGTAGTCTGAGAGTGAGTTGTATGGGCAGAGAAAATAAGGAAAATCAGATGGGTTACTTGGGTGCTGAATGGCAGGGAAAGAAAGAGAAGGAGGCATGTAATGGAGAAAAAAACTACCCAACAGCTGGGGCACTCAGCTGGGATGCGAGACACAGATCCACCATGTTCCTGCTTGGAGCTGGGCAGAGCAGCGTTCAAACTGTGGAGCTGCTCTGGGGCTTTTCCAGGCAAAACCATGTGGAGAAGGAGAACAAGCAAGACAAGTCAGGCAACACCAGGTCCAGGCAGGGATCTAAAAGTTTTGTAGACATGGATGCATTTCCATGGGAAGTCTCTGTTTCTTTGAGTCAGACTTTTCCAAGGACAGACCATTTTGTCGGAAGGCCCTTGTGCAGCAGTTCAGTGCCACTGCATTTGTATTTCATTAAATCTCTATAGCTGGTACCCTTATGCTGTCTGAATGGGCGCAGCCTCAGCTGCACTGTGCCCAAATGTTTCCATACCTATTTCCCCTTCCTTTCCCTTCCTAGCATCTCTGTCCCTTCAGGCCAAGAGCTGTCCCCTGTCCAGCCCCAGGAGGGCCACTGAGATCCAGTGGCTTTACCCAGGAGCAGTGATCTGCTCATGCAGAAAACATCAAAGGATTTAGGGCTGAGCTTGTTAACACAGTCCTGGGAGTGAGTGCTAGGGAGGGAGAAGAAGGGGGCAAAGCTGCCAGTGTGTTCCTAAAACTGCTCCTTGCAGCAGATTTAGCATTGGCAACTCATCCCTTTTTGCCTCATCCCTCTCTCCGCACTGTGGGGCTGGTTCGTGCACCAGTCTGGAAAAGCCCTCCTTTCAGCTTCATCTTTTACTGCTGCACAAGGAACTTTTAGATTTTTTTCAGTTTTGAGCTGCTGTTTCTGGATGCCTAAAATGTGGAGGACTCACAAAGAGGTCATCTCCCATGGTTTCTGCTGTTTCTTCTGGCATCATGTTTTGGGGATCCCCATGTAGTGTGATTGTGTAGGGCCTCTTTTAAAAGGGTTTCTGCCTGGTGAGATTCAGATCTCTTGCTTGCAGACACCTTCCTGGTGGGGTCTGCTAGCTAATTGGGATAGATAATGAGGATGGCAGAATGGATTTATGAATGACCAGGTTACTGGTTATGTTACTTTAATCACAGATCCTAGCCTTGCATTGAGTATAGGAGCTTGGCACTACAGCAGGGGCTACAGCAAGCTCTGAAGACGAAGAGGGCAAACTGTGGCCATTCCCACCTGAGAAACAGGAACAGGAATGGGAAGAGGGAGCAAGCTGCTCCTTCCCATGCAGTGCTGTGGGTCCTGCATCCACTGATGCTCTCCGCCAGGATGTCTGACTGGGGGAGGTCGGGGTGCTCTGCCTCTTCCCCTTAAACGTCAAGGGAGGAATCAATGCTGCTGAAACTGGCCTCTGAAGGATCCCCCCCCAAACTCACATACCAGGGGGGTTGCCCAGGGTGCTTTGATTTCTCTCCAGTGGCACCCAGGAGAAGCAGTTCAGAGATCCTGGAGAGCGTATGGGTCCCAGTCATTCTCCATCCCCTCTTGCTGGGGACAGAGCTCAGTGGGGACAGGGACACAGTGAGCTGGGCTCCAAGCCTAGGACATGTGGCATGACTTCTGGAAAGGGCTGAAACCTGCTGGTCCCGGGGCTGAGCGGCCCTGGCGCAGGGGCAGCCAGCACACAGAGCAATGCCTGTGTGCAGCGCAGGGGAACTGGGAATGAACTCCTGCAAAAATAATAATAATAAAAGAAAAAAAACAGTCAGGCCTGTATTTCACATTTCTCTCTGCCCTTCCAGCAACCCTTCCTTGAAAAGTTTATGTCTACATTACAAGAAGCAGTTGCATTTTCACACAGCCAAGTCCTCTCCCTGCTGTTTTCCATAGCTGAGCTGGCCTTTGCGTAGCCTCAGCGATGTGGGGCCTCTCGCGGAAAGAGCTGTGTTTGTCTCGGAGGCATGTTGAACTTGGCAGGTACAGTACATCTAACTCCAATTTAAACTACCACCTTTCCGAAGGAAAAGAGTCTGCAGTACACAACTGCATCTGCCACAAGGAAAATCTGCTTGCCCAGCTGGAAAACCCAAGCAGGGTCATTAACAGCAGTTTCTCCATCTTTTTACACAAATTTACTCCACAGTCTTGCAGACACTGACCTAGCTGCCATTATTTCCAATTGAAAGAGGCTAAAGCAGGGTGACTCGATTGCAATCAACTCAAATAAACTAATGTGTGCTAAACCAGGCAGAAATACAACCTTAAAAAACACAGGCCAGGCTCACCCCCCTCACAAACAACTGTCTGTGGTGCATGTGCATCTGGAGTTGAGCCTGCTGTGCTCCTCGGTGGCCTAATCCTTTCCTGTGGGTTCATCACTGCCCATGAACTGCAGCAGAGTCAATATCTGACGGTATGTTTCTTTGGAGCCTGCCCTGGGTGGTTTTTTTTCCCCCTTTGGCTGGGAAGAAGCACAAGCTCGTTGCTAATGGGGAGAAGGTTGATGGCAGGTCTTCATATGTGGCAGTTCCTTTCCTGGAGGGTCTTGGTTAGCTTGCTGGTGGGAAAGGGGAAAGCTAGTCATCCTGCACAGGGAAGAAACATCTGTCCTTGGAGGGGTAGCTCTCAGGGGGAGCAACCCTGATTGGAAATCTCCTTGGGACACACACTGTGTCTGTGGGCAGTGGGGAAGACGACGTGGAGCGTTTCTGGGCACCAAAGCCTGCGTGCACACCACTGTGGAGTACAATTGTTCTCCATTGCTGTTTCCATCTCCTCATTAAGCTTGCCATCAATAATACAGTGTTTCTTGTGCAGCTAAGAGCGGAAAGGGCGGTCAGATGGGAGCTGACTCACTCTGACTCACATCTCCTGGGAACACAGGGTTGGTTGGGTTAATCTCAGCCTGCCGCATACCTAGAGACCCCCAGGGAGAGCTAGGGCATCCCCTCTCTGCTCTCTGCCCCTGTGCCCTACTGTCACCTGCAAAGCTGGCTTGTCCTGGGGCAAGGAAAAGCCCCTTCTGAGGACTGGGCTGAAGCAATGGATGAGGAAGCCTGGTCTGTGCCACCGATTTTCCTGGTCCTCCACCAAAGCAGCAGATCCCCCTCTGGCATGCCAGGAGCCCCATTGAGGTGGGAGTGCTCTGGCTGCCCTGGGTCGGGCAGACTGACCCGAGGAGTCAGGTCTCCCTGGGTACTTTGGGGCAGTGTCTAGACCAGAGAAATGCAGCTGAGCTCACTGCACCATTTTTTCTAGTTTTTTGAACTTGACCTTTTGGGAACAGCAGAGAGACGGTGCAGAACAGGCTCCCAGGAAACAAAGTTTCATTTCCTACACTTTATCATTTAATGGTGTGAATTCTGAGGTTGATCGTTGCTCAGGCAGGGCAGAAACTTATTATACTTGATTTCTGAGGAAAGGAGGGCTTGGGGGAAGGGGGAGCACAGCAGGGCCTCTCTGGCTGCTGGAGAGTTAACTGTGCTGTACTGCTGCTGTATGTAGGCTTCTACAGGTACAGCCTGGGCTGGGGGCAGCAGCCAGTGAAAGTCAATGTTGATCTTGCCGTGACTCCTGAGATAACACTTCAGCTTGCAGGGATCTTCACGTTCATTTTCTCTTTGTTTTTGTTTCTTTCCCAGGATGAAAAGGTGAATACAGCAGGGCTGATTGAGCAGAAAGGTAAAAGATCAAAAACAGCCTGTATTACTGTCTTTCTGGCAGGTACCATGATGCAGAGCCCATCAGATGGGCATAGCTGGGGTTAGGGAAGGAGGAGAAAAGAAGTGTTTTCTGAAATGCATGTCTCCAGGCAGTCTAGACCCAAATTCAAATTTTCTAGTAAAAAAAAAAAAAAGCAAAAAAAAAAGCTTTGACACTGGCAGTCTGCCTAAACATGTTTTTTATAGGAACTGTTAAGTTTTGGAACAGGATAGCAACCGTGATGGAGCAATAAACAAAATGTTAAAGTAAATGAGAGTGATTGAAGTTGTCTTGGTGGTTATACACTGATGATGCTTTCCAGATTCAGTTACATTTTCCTGTTAGTGGCATGCTTCTCCCTTTCTTTTTTTTGGTGTGCCCGCTTCCTATTTTCTATTTATTTGCCCTCTTCCCAGTCTATTCCTTCCACCATTGTTCTAAATTTCATCCATCCCAACTTTTCATGATGCCCAAAGGTCTTTGCAGTTCATTCAGTGCAAACACCTGTTTTCCAAAGCCTCCAAGAGGTTTTCATGCCCTTCTCTGAGGTTGTGGTTTTTTTTCCTCGGTTCACTCTGCAGACGGGAGACCACCACTATCCCAAAGCACGACTGGATCCAGTAGACTGGATCCAATCTCAGGTGCCATTGGTGGCTATGATGGATTTACCTGTTGGTCCCCTCCCTATTTACTGAATGTTTGATTATCACTTTTCATTACCCTGTGCCATTGAACTTGAGCAGTGATGCTGAGTCTAGGACAAGGGAGGGCCAATAAACCCACAAGGCACAGCGGTAGCACAGTGGTGATAACAGCTCTCCAGTGATAGGTGTGAAGCCTCTGTCTCCCTCATCTCATCTGGATGCCTTGTACCCAGAAGAAATGTTGCTAACACCAGCCCTTGTGCATTGTTGTCTTGGATGTGTAGCAAGACCCTGTTATCAAGGTCCCCTTTTCTGGATGGCAACCAGGGCTCTGATGCACAAAATTAAAAATCCTGTGGCAGCTTATTTCCCATTAGGAAAAAAAAAACCCAAACCAGCAGAACCATTGAATTAACCAGATGCGTTAATTTATAAAGTGTGTCTCATCCCTGTCTCAGTGTCCATTTATGCTGTTTCCCTGCACTTCCAATTTCACGTGCCACAGCTTAAAATCATCTCCTGTTTTTTTTTTCCATGTGCAGTCCATGCTGAAGTGCACTGGCAAAGCTGCTGTGGGGAGGCAGGAGGTCGCAGCAGCGGGACAGCAGGGCTCTTCTCGCTGCAGGGATGAGGAGGCAGTTTCAGGCTGGGCAGCATGAGGAGCCTGGTTCTGCTGGAACGATCAGCACTTCCATACATAAGCATGTTAAAAGCCATAGGATCAAACTCAACTTCGAGGATTAACACTCAGGAGTCTGTGTACTACATGCCTTCAAAACCGATGTGATTAATCATGTTTTCGTTTGCTTTCTAGTTCTTGAGCTTTTTGTGCCAGCACTTTTAAAGCTTTCTCTGAAACTGAGAGGAAGAAACATCATTTTCTCTGTAGACAGCTGAGCTTGTTGTGTAATGATTTGGGGAGCCAGGACTTTGAGAGGAACACAAAGTATTGTCATACTTGCAGTGTAGTTGTGGCACCTTGCAACGTGTCTCATTGCTTCCTCAGCAGCCTCTTCCAAACGCAGGGAGACAGATGAGTGTTAGTTCAACTTTTAAAAAGAAATAATATTTGTTTCAGATAGAAAGTCTAAAACTTAAGTGTCCAAATTCCTTAGTGAAGTTTTGCAGCAGAAGATGGATTCAATAGCAACTGAATGGTTCCCTAAAAGTCATGGCTCTGCCTTAGCGTATAGGTATGTTTCTGCTTTCACAGAGTACATATTGCTCTATGGTGCTGCAATTTATGCTACTGGGGAGGCTGGCACTCATGCAAATACGCTGTGAAGCTGTATGCTTCCTGCTCACTTCAAGCATCAAATTACTCCCACCTTGAAAAAGCTGGTTTCATCTTTATTTACAGAGCCGGTCTTATCAGCAATGTACTTCCCTGGAAACAAAGTTTCTTCCAAGAGTTAAAAATATGCATAACCCTGTAAAGGGTTTAAAATATATCCTAGTACCATTCAGTGAAAGCTGCTTAATTGGAACTCCCACACAGTGCTTTGCAATTAACGCCGATGCTGCCATTAGAAAAAATAGGGGAGAGAGGCTCAAAGTCAGAATACAAAATAAATACAACAATATGTCCTGTGTGGAAACATGGTGTACAGCTACAGACACTATCAGTTATCTTTCATCTTGGTCTCTCCTGATCACGAATGAGTCCTACTCCTCTCCCAGCCTTTTTTTTTTGCATGGGGCCCCTGTGCTATAGGGGAGGCTGGGGGCTGTGCAGCTGAACTGCAGCACGTATTCCTCCTCCCTGCACTGAGCAGGGGTGTGAGATGCTGAATGCATGCTAGGTACCTCCCAGGTCTTCCTTGCTGCACCATTTCAATCCTGGATTCATTGGGCACCTGCTAAAAGGCTCCTGAAACTGAAGATGCTGCTTTGGGCAGAGTGGGGGAGAGGACCAGCTGATGCAGAATCTCTGAGTCATGTCCCAGTTCCCCTCTGCAGCGAGGCTGTAAGGTAACCTTGAGCTGCGCTCCTCTCGGTGCAGAAGGTACAGCAGGATGCAACCCTGAACTTCTGTGTGGGAACACCTGCATGAGGACCCCCTGCAGTGCTCCCCAGCTCAGGACTAGTGAAAAGCCAGCTTCATAATTCATGAGAAACAGCATCCTTCATTAAATCACAGAGAAACACAGCTGTAGGTAAGGACATATCCTGTAGCAAACTAGTCCTCTAATTCTCCCTTGTGTTCAGGCCTGCGTTTCCTCACTGACCTTCGCAGAGTTTGCTTGGGATACAGATGTTGGGGGTCAGTGCAAGTGGGGGGCAATAATGCCTTTATTTAACTTCTTCACATGTAACTGGCTGATGAATGACATGAAAAAGCAAAGACCCCAGGCATGTGGAGTTATTAAAAATTATGAAGGGAGGGTGGACATTCAATGCTGCTCACGCTACCCAAATCCCAGCAACAGTGTGATCTTAAGCTGCACTGCTGCTTTTTTGCAGGGCGTGATGGGCTATGGGAGGAGAAGGCCCGGGGACACCTGGGCTTTGATTTGTTTGCCCCAAACCCTCCCCTAGATTAGACAGAGCAGTTAAAAAAAAACCAAAACAAACAAAACCCAAGGACAGGAATTTCCTTGTTGACAAGAACAGACTGGTTGGGCAGTTCCTGGGGGCTTTCAGCAAGCTAACCACAAATTTGCTGTGGAGCCTCATGCTCTGAGAGCAGTGTGGGTAGATACTGCTCCCTTGGACCTGGACCCTGAACCCATTTCATTTTCAGTGTAACTGGCCTTGTTGCCATGGTTGTTACAGCTTGCAAAGGTGAAGTGGTGAGTTCATACCAAGAGAGGCTCGAAGCAGTCGTGTTTCTTCCTCCTGCCTCCTGCAGCTGCCCCCCACCCTCTATCTGACCCCACCAAGGTTTGAAAGTGGGGAGATGCATTTAGCTTACATCAAAACAGCCCTACCGCATTCAGCCATGCATATCATCCCATCGCTGCAGGACGGGGACAGCCTGGGTCCCCCTCAACCTGTCCCTGCAAACCTCATTGCAGCTGCTGGGGTAAGACTCTCGCAAGCAAGCCAAGCCCTTTGCACAGCCACCACAGCTCTCATACTACCAGGAAGGCATTGTGTGCAGGACTGGTGATGATCAGAGGCCAACTATGAGTCATCTCGAATCCAATGAATGATCATTAGTTGGGGGAAGAGGTAATTAGACTGGCTTCGCTATCTTGCTGTTATGCTCGGGGGAGTAATGGGGTGGTATTGCTGCCATTGAAGAACTTTGTTAGGAGTGACTCATTGGTTATGCGTCACAAATTATACATGAGAAAAACTACCAGTGCTCCCTGTTGGGAGTTGAAAGTCCAGTGCAATGTGCCCAGACGATCCTGGCAGCTGCCTGATAATGACAGTATCACCTGGTGAGCGTTCCCTTCCCTTTCATCTCACCTAGAGGGAAACTATCAAAGTCAGGTCTGCTCTTGCCACCAGTAACTTCATGGGCTATGTACCTGCCCCACTGCAGAAGCTGAAGGGGAAATGGCTTTTGACAAAACTAGCGGAGAATCAGAAGAACCAGATGCAGAGCCCTGGTATCTCAGGCTGCCAAGATCCTGTGAAGACTTTGTAGCCCTTGAGAAGGAATTTAACCTGGTGATCCAGCTCAAAGCTTCGTGACTGCTCTGTTTCAGTACTAAGCTACAGTGAAGTTTGATCGCAAAGTCAAGACATTTGCAGTATCCAGAATCTGTCCCCAGACTGGAATTTCACAGTTGAGTTGGCCCATCTTTTGTTTTAAAAAAAGATTGAGTGAACTTCTATTCTTATTTGACTGATTTTTATCCCATGGACTTGCAAATTTCAGTTGAACCAGATCTTCTTAATAAACTTTTAAAAGTTGTATTTCCTAATGTTTCTGGTTCCAGAACAGCCTGAGGTGTGGAAAGACAGAGGCAATCAACAATAAAAGGAGACAAAATAATTTCTTGGATCTTTACATTCTTTTTGCACTTTGAAACCTAATTTTAGATTGCAGCTGAGGTTTGTTCTTAATTTGCCCAAACTGTTTTTCTTTCTTCCTCTAAAACAAACCCAGTCAACCCCTGTTTGCCCTTCAAAACTTAGTTCTGAGAAGTGCCCAGCACAGAGTTACTCAGTGTAATGAATGTAAACACCGGGAAGATTACTTATTTCCTTTGCGCGTGTTCTTTTGAGTTGGAATTTGATTACACCACTTGAAGAATATCCTCTTACTGTATAAAAAACGCAATTATGGAGACCTGATCCTCATCGTCACTTCAGAGGAGGTGTGCTGCTAAGGCGTGTAGGTGTAAAGCAAGCATGTCACGTTTTCTGGCAGGATGCTGTGCTCTGAGTCTGTCGGGATTGCTCTGTGGTGTCTGCTTTGAGATGGTGGGTCCTGGGCCAGATATTTCTGCTTTTTCATTAAAACAGCCTCTGCATAAATCTCAGACACCCTGAGCGGGTAATGAAGGGCTTGATCCTGAAAAGATGCTGAGAGCTGCAGCACAGCCAGAAGCCAGGTGCTACCTCCCTGCTGCCCATCCCAGTGACGCCAAAGCAGAACCACATTTCCCATGAAGATGCTCATTGCCTCCTGCTCAGTCTGTGCCCCCTGGCTAACATGCAGCCATGGCTTTCCTGTGCAGGGACACATGGAGGGGACCTGCGGGTGTCTCTGCACTGGCACCAAGGCAGTATCCAGCTTAGCAATATCCAGCTGGTCCACTGAAGGTGCATTCCTGCGAGCTGTTCACGTCCACCACAGCTATCGGGTGTGCCTGGCTATTGCAGCCTGTGCTGTCATAGATACTGGAGATAAGTGAATTAAAGCTACCTGTTTGCTGAACACATGCAAACACATCTCAGACGCGCACATGCAAAGCCAGAAAAAAAAGGGGGCAGAACTGCAGAGTATAATGTCATGATAATCCACTGGAAAAAGCTCAATACCTGACCTGCCAAAATTCTTCTGTTCTGGTCTCAATGTCCAAGAAAGAGACTGGTGAAACCAGGTGGGCATTTTTCCAGGAGATTTTGGAAGAAGAGAGATGATGGATTGGTTGCAGGCTGATAGGACATGAAGGAAGAGCATGGCATGCCCTGCAAGACCCGCACTGTTTTGATTAAACCCTGTTTTACTTTCCAGGCTTGAAGAGTTCCCTAGGTTTGAGCTGCACCTTCCTGAGGTGCACACCCCACTCCTGGTTACTGGAGAACCTGCAGACCATACAGCGTGCCTGACAGACGACTGACTTATCCAAGCTGGGCTGGCAGTTGGTAAGCTCTCCAGGGCACTGACTGCCTTGCACCATGGACCGGGTGCTGTGCAGACACACCAGGACTCTGATCTCTTCTGTTCAGAGCCCCTGGGCGTTTCTGCAACTCGATGGGGAATCCTGTCCTGTTTGCTATCTGTCTCCAGGGTAAAAGCTCATTTTGCTTTTTCCTCCCCCAGCAGTCTGGGTGGCTTTGTTTAGAAGAAATTATACAACTAAATAAGAGCCAGTATGAAAGGCCAAATCTTGAACCGATCCGTGGGCACGACTGCACTGTGGGTGATGTGTGGACAGGCGTATCTCTGGGAGGCTAATCACCCAAGCATGGAAAACAATACAAGGGCAGATGTAGCTGCAGGGCTGTGGAGTGAGCTGTTGGAGGGACACCCAGAACCAGGGACACACGCTGCGTTTTCCAGCTGGTGGGAAGCCCATGCTGTGCTGCTGGTATCTCTGCTGATGAAACCATGGCTCAGCCAGATGTCCCTCATTTTGCTGTGAAGATCTCCCTCTCACAGAAGAAGCAACTTTCTTCTCCCCTCCTTTTTCTTTCTCTGCATTCAAGGGTGGTTCACTAAATCATCCCTGTATCATCTGCCAGTCACATCTCTCCTTTCTGAATTCACACCAACAGCAAATCAGGATGGACGGTAGCTAGTTCTAAGTAAGGAGAAGTGTTCACATCCGTAGCGTCAACACGGAGGCATGCGGGCATGCACCCAGTGCCCGCAAGGACCACTGCTCCTATGGGGCCACCACTGCAGAGAGCAGGATGAGCTGCCCCGGTCACTGTCCCATGTGGCGTACAGAGCAAAGGCAGCATCTTGGGTGGGAAGGGAAGGAGAGATCAGATGCCACCGTGTGTTTTACACTAACATCTTGCTGAAAGCTGCATCAGAAGTTGGAATTAAAATTGCTTCTTCACACCCTTTTGTTTCTACGGTCAGTTTTGCCAGGACCATGTTGGTGTCTTTGTGAAGCCACGAAAGGCAATTAGCAAAGGCAGGGCCAGATCCTGAGCTGGCAATGGGATGTTACACCAGATTGCCCCTGCTGATTTCCTGGCCCATACTTTTCAGTCATGCTGGCTGCAAGCACAGCAGACACAAAATCTGAGTAGGGAAAAGGTGACACTGCAGATCCCCACTGAAATCAGTGGAAATCTTGCTGTCAGAACCAGGGACACGATTTCATTGAACTTCTTACTCAAAAGACAAAGATGGCAGTGACAAGGGGAATGGTGCGACCCTAAACCTTCTTGCATTTTTAAGACTGCAAATTTAGTCTTCCTCTAATCCTTTCTGAAGTTTTCTTATTGAGTGTTTCTTTTCCTATGCCACTAAGCTGCTGCTGCTGGCTGCCAGGGGGACTGTCAGTCTGTCCCACACATTTGCCAGGCCTTACATAGTTTCTCTGTCAGGGAGAAGTGAATAGTGATGGAGAGCAGCCTGATAAATAAGTCATCCAGGATCCCTTCCTATGGGTGGATCATTGCTGTCCAAAGCAAACCCAAGTCACTTGCAGACAGACACTTCATCTTCAGGGTCTCCTGCAGCCTCAGTGAGCCAGGGTTAAATGTGTCCTCTCCCTGCTTCTTTTTTTCCCCCCATAAGACCAGAATGGAGAAGCAAGTGGGGACCAGTCTGCCTTGAAGTCTTAAAATGTTTCAGACGAGCTTTGGGGAGAGAGGAGGTCCATGGCAGAGCTGGGTCTCAAAGAGATACAGGATATTTGTCATGGTCCAATTTTCTTTGCTCATCAACTGCAGTCTTTTGCATTGGTACAAAAGGAAAATAAAAAAACTTATTATACCGTCATCATGATGATAAGTGACTATTAAGTACATAAAGGATCTAGAAAATCAGGTTTTCTTTTTTAGTAAGTTACTTTTCTAGGTAGAGTTAGGTTTATGTTAGCTTGGCACTGCCTGACATACTGCATTATTTTTAATGAGCCAGAAATCTGCTCCAAGATTTTTGTGGCTGAAGAATTAATAAGATAATGTTTCCATTTTAGGAAATCCCCTGAAAACAAAATGTAAAAAAGCCTAAAAGCCACCAGTCTGATTTTCCAGGATCCTTATTGCCCAGGGCTCCCATCAGTTAGTGAGACTGGAGGCAGCACAGCGTCTCCCAGATGTCAACTCTTCAGTGCTGAGGGGTTTTACTGGTGCAGATGGGAGGAGATTCTGGCTCATAAACCAAGGCAGAGTTTACTCCAGAAATTCCCATTTCTTTATTACTCAGTTCTGCCACAGCGGGACCTCTCTCTGGCTGCCTGCCTCCCTGGCGATGGAGTGCCCGTGGTGCACGCACACAAGCCTCTCCAGTTTTTTTTGCCTAGCCCTGATACTAGAAAAGCCATTTATCTGCTTCTCCAAAGAGGCAGCCATAGAGAGCTGAAACTTCAGCGAATGGGAGGGGAATTTATTAAAAACAAAGGAAGACTGCAGGTGTAAAATGTTTGTCATGCTAACACCTGAACAAACATATCACTGTGCCCTTGCTTATCTCCTTCCCACTCACTGCCTTTATTGAGTCCAGTGTCCTGCTAACTGCAGACATATTAATCAGGCAGTTAGATTAGAACAAAGTCACTGCCTCTGTCCTGTCTTATCTAGACCATATAAATGTGTCATTATATAGACCAGGGCCAGGCCCAAGGGGGTTTTTTATACCTTTGTGATGACCAAGCTGCTCACTGCTTCCTGTTTACATGAATTCCCTCTGCCTCAGAGGGAAAGCCAGCCTCCTCAGCCACTGCAGCAAAGTCCTCTGTTGTCCCACCTCTATAAAATGTATATATAAATATATCATATTTTTCTCCTATTCCACCTTCATTTCGTCATTTGCAGCCCTTTCCCCACAAATGTCCATCTTCTCCTTCAAAAAACAGATTGATGAAGCAAGGTCTCTTTTTGACCCCATACTTTTTGCAGGCCACAGTTGCATTAGTGGTGGGGTTTTGCAAATATCTCTCTGGCAACTCTCTCTCAGTGATTTCTGCTGCTATGCATTTGTTAGTCCTTGGTTTGTTACTGAGTTTCCCTTGCTTTGCACACTTCCCAGAGTTTTGCTATGAAGAGGTTGATGTACCGAGATGTACCCAGCTGCCTGGGCAGTCGTTTGCCCAGGGTGGCACCAGGGCAAGGCAGTGGTGGAGGAGGGAAGAAGGGAAGGCAGTGGGTGCAGGCAGCACCGCGCTGCCCTCACCATGGAACTGTATGGTATTAATGCTTGTTTTCTGCCTCTCTTCTCTCCCCTGCCACTGCAGGCAGAAGCCTGGTGGCTGCGGCCCGGGTTTTGGTCTTTCTCCGAGGGCCTGGGCTTGCTCTCTATCTGTTGGGTTTTGTCTACCCAGCCCACATCCCTGGAAGCTGTGACAGGGAGCGTCTCCCTGCATGAACAGAGCGTAAAGTTGTTTTTACACATACTTGAAAAAACAAGATCTCTCCCGTTCCTTTCCCCTTTTTACATTTTTGATGACAGCAGATAAGGCTGTATGCAGACAAGAGCTTTGAGAGTGCCACTGTCTGCCTGATGTGCTAAAAGCACATCCATAGTGGGCATTCAAAACACAAGATTGCTTCTGTGATAAAATGAGTTGTGGGCACCATGGCAGCAGTGTACTGCTATGCTCTAGCTGGGTTTCCTAGTCCCCAGCTATCAGAGCACCTCTGGAGAAGCTGCCCTGGTTTTCAATCACCTCCTTTTTCTGTTCCTCATTCTGTTTCCAGTTCATTAAAATTAGAGGTAGACTAAAGGTATGTCCTGGGAACTGAATGTCCTCATGCTTTGGAGATCTCTGAGTCACAGCTGAATGCAGGAGCAAATGTCATGGCTGAGGAAAGGGGATGGGGTCACAAATCAATGCAGCAAGTGTCTTTCTTATTTTTTATAAACTGCCAAGAAAAGCACAGCAAAATCCTCACAGCTTAATGCATGGATTAGTACTCATGTACAACATACATGGTCATAATAGTAATAATCAAAATAAATATGTTTACCAGTTCTGTACATCTCCATAAATCCTTCGTCCTCTTTTGCATATAATATAATTCTCCAAAGGCTCGAAAATGTGCATGGTGAGTCTCTAATGCACATTTTGTTTGCTGATTTCCAGTGGTTCCACATAGACATTTTAACTTCAACAGAACATCTCAGCAGGAACTCTCTTATCAGGATTTCTGAGACTCACAACCATATTCAGAGCATCCAGTAGAAAGATTCCTCAGTCTCTGGAGACATCCCCTCTTAAAACCATATTTGCTTTCCTGGCAGTTTCCTCTGAGAGCATTTGAATATGGGGAACGGTGCCATGAGTGTTAAGCTTTTCTGTCCCCATTGCTACAACTCCAGCAGGCATTGAGTCTCATGCACTTGTACTCACCATGCTGCCGAGGAATCTGGTGTGTTGTGAAAATGACTGAGATTATTATGACAAAAGGTTCGCTCCACCTTTTGTACCAGGAACCTCTTTTGCCCTAGGAAATGTCTGTGTTTCTGAAAACGGCTTAGCAGGAATCTTGCTGCAAACTGTTCTCTCAAAGGAGCCTCTCCTGTTCGCAGCACCCTGGGCTGTCAGAGGGAGCGCGCTGAAACAGATGCATCATGTCTGGCAAATTTTGTGGTGCTAATTTCTACCATGACAGTGATTTTCTTTAAGTAAGTAAGTGGCTCACTGGGATAAAATAGGATGAGAATATAGCACCTAAGCTGTTAAATATAAAGGAAAGATCTGTCCTTGCTGCAGATATGATGGGGGCTCCTTGCTCCTCATTGTCGCTTTCTCCTCCATACGTGGAATTCTGATGGTCCCTCACCATTGTGAGTGTCATTACAGGCAGTCCATGAAGGCTACAGGTGTAGGCAGCACGTCGCATTGTAGGTACGGTAGATCGCCCCCAGAACGCGCTCCGGAACCGCTAATGGCTCCATAAACTTTGAGAACATAATTTTGAGTGGTTGTAAGTGACAGGCAGGTCCCCAAAGTGATTTTGGTCATGTATTCACTCCAATGCAATGTGTACAGTAGCTATTTTTGCTTGTTTGCATACTCAACCTCTCTCAGAGGTTTCTGCCTTTTAAGTTCCCCCTTGAGTGGCATTTATGAAGGGTGAGATTGTCACTGTCCCTGTGAAGTCTGGGAGAGGGTGATGCTGTCACTACTTCTCTAATGGCTGTGCACTGAAAGCAGGTTTTAATGCCTTCAGAGCAAAGACGTCTTTGTAAGCAGGACACCATGTAGCCTCGGAGACACCAAGGCAAGCAAATCTTAGTTTTCTCTGCAGCTGAGGCAGGATGATACAGGAAAACCCTGCACCAGTTTCAGTGAGAGAGTCAAGCACCGAGCACCCAGCCCTCACAGGTGCCTGTGGAACAGAACTTGGGTTTCCGAACCCAAAAGCCTCCATCACTCGAATAGGAAATCCCTCCCTTCAGGTGGGTGTCATCTTGCGCTTTCAACTCTACGATTTGCATGAAAAGATCTCATCCTGCTGTCAAAACAGCAAAGCCCTCACATTTTATACTCTGCCACGAACTAGTAAATATGAAATATATTCAAATGCAGAAGGCATTCTGTTGCTTCCTTGCAGAAGCTGATCAATATCTTCTCTCTCACCTAGTGCTGCTTCAGTTAGCAGCAGACAAGCTGTTGAGTTTAGGCTTCCTGGGCTGCCTTTATTTTTAGCTGGGAGTGGCATTTTTTCTCTGGAAGCTTTCCCTGCCTGACATCACGCAATGAAAGCTGCTTGCTGGCATGATGCTTTCTCCTCCTCACTACTATTTTCCCTCTGCTGACTTTGTAGCCTTCAAAACATCAGTTTGCTTATTAAATTATCACGCTGCCCACAGTGAGAGAGAAAAATGACTTCGTGCACAGCTTGTGGCTGAGCATCGCGTCAGGCACCTGCCTGTGAAGGGGCCGACTGGCGCTGGGGAGGTGGGCAGGTTGCAGTGAGCGCTGGGGACAGGCAGGGCAGGGGTTGCGCGGAGGCTGGTGCTGTGGTTTTGCAATGCGTTTAGCCCACCAGCACCTGGGAGCCCTCTCTGCACCGGGTCAGTCATCTCCCAGTTCAGGTCTGCTGGAGAGAAGCGAAGGTGTGCCATGCACGGCTGCAGGCGAAGCATTTCTTTGTTGAATTCACGGGGGAAAAAAATAAATACAGTTTTGCTGCTCATCTGTCTGAGGATCTTGATGTGCAGCATGGTTGGCTTTGGTGAGAAGTCAGGTTGGTCCTGACAAAGGCAGCATGAGGATGTGGTGGGAGACACCCCCCTGGTGACTACCGCGTGGCTGGGACTTTGGCCAAAGTCCTCAGTGGGAGATGGAGCAGACACCAGAGCCTGAGCTGATGGAGACAGGAGAGAAAAACGGCATTGTCTTATGTGCTTTGTTCTCCATGTTGAGACCATGTGCATTCTCCAGCAGGGCTCGTGCTGTTTTCTGTCAGTCCTTGGCTAGAGAGTTTGCCACAAGCTCCACCTCTTGCAGTGAGTCATGGTTCAAAATGTACGCTTCTATTAAAAAAAAAAGAAGGGGAAAACAATAAGTCATGAGGGCTATGAAGAAATCTTTAACAATGTGAGGGAGTGTGCACCATTTCAACATCAAATAAATCTTTAGAGAGCCCTCAAAATCTGTAAGAGGTAGATGAACTCACCTCCATCTCTTAAACCTAATGACAGTTTATATGTCTATGGTGAAATGATTTGTGCACTGACCCATTGGTTCTAAAATGCACATCCTTCAATCTCAAAACTCCTCCCTGCCCTTAAGAGCTGTATCTCCAAATGCTCCCTGCATAGCCACCGAAATGTCCAGTGTCCACCTCTGTGATACAATTATGCACAGTAAATATTAGCATGAAGGAGTACTGAATGCCCAGGTGCTGGGCAGAATTAATGCAATTCATGCCTCTTCTGCAGTCCAAGCATGTTTCCTGAGAGCAATGATAACATCCTGAGCAGGCAGGTAATAGCAGGCTTCATACTGAAAAGATGCACAGATGATCCTTTGTCCCTCCCTCCAAACCCTTCCAAATTAGATGCGTAAAACTGGCTGCTGCCACTGCTGCCTTCTGGAGGAGTATGCTACAAGAGCGAGAGCCTTGGCAAGCAAAGTATAAATTGTCTGTGATATTCGAGCCTGTTTGAACTTTGCACTTTCCTTCCCTCACTAGATAGCATTATCGAAATCCCAGTGTTAAAGACCTGCAAGGCTGCAAAGCAAAACTATAGGGAAATAATTCTGCACATCCCTGACAGTCTCTTCTGCTAGGAGGATCTCCAGCTTGAGTCTGTGAACGCATGAGCCTGTGTGCCTGTGTGTTTTTAAAATCTCTGCATAGTTGTGGCCAGATATGCCTCTAGGTCCATGCTGTTTCCTGCTCCTACTATAGTGCATGCACACACATTGGATTTTTTTTATCATTTGCTTATGTGAAATAAACGCTCATGAGCCTGAACTTCCTTTTCAGCTCAGCTCTTCTTAGAGGAGTCTTAACTCCTCTTATTTCTCTCTAAGACTCATAATCCTTTAGTATTTAGAGCAGTAAGAACTGCCTTCTCTGGCACATGGGATGAATCAACGTAATGGCTCTTCATCTCCATGTTGGGGGCAAGGTACCCACCCATGCTGGTGAAATGGCAGTCACCAAACATGTGAGACATGATGGATTTGGCTATGGTTGTATTTTAGCATCTGTGACAACAAATGTTGCAGGTCAATAAACTCTCTGGCTTGGGCATTCGACTCAGGCAGCACCATTCGAGTGGAAAATGTATTTCCTTTTGTGGTTTTCACCAGCTCACAGTTAATTTCCCCTTGTCCTAGTGTCATTGGTACTCTTGTCGCTTCCCGTGTCACTGATATTCCCAGAGTACCCTGAGAAACACATGATATTGCAGAAGCACATACTACTGCTTACTTGTAGCCAGCCATGCTGATTAGCCAGACCACAGGCAGCACAAAACACCCAGCCTGCTGCTGTTTGTTATATTGCTCCAGAGGGTAGAAAAAAAGCCCTGCTATACATCATCTTCCCCAAAATAAAAAAAAAAAAATTAAAATGATATTAATTAATTTAACAGCACAACCCCATTAGGAGTAAATGCATGTTCTTAGAGGGCTCCATGATGGAGTATAAATGCCTCATTAATGTTGGATATATCAACCTGGGAGCAGGAGCAAAGTCAGAGAGAATAGTGACTGGCAGTACAATGAGTCCACCAGACCCCATGCAGGGACCTTTCCTTTAGTTGCTCAGCCTGCATTCAGATACAGCCCGGTCTCCAAAGACACCATCTGTGCAGATTTCCAGTGCCTGAGTCCTACCTCTGCAACACAGTCCTGGCTGGATTCCCTGGGCTTTTCAGGGCTTTTTGACCAGAGAAAGCAGCTGTGGGCAGGCTGAGTACAAGCCAGACCCCAGCTGACCTTGAAGCTGCCTCCCACAAGCTATAAATATTGCTTTCTTCTCGGTATGCTGCGGGAAGAGTTGCCCGTTAAGAAACAGCATTTCCTTGGTCTCAGCTCTTCTGATCTCTAGAAGTAACTGCCAGGAAGCCTGTAATACTGCACTATGAGCCACCCTGGCAAGAGGACTGAGCCGCTTCAAGCTTTTTTGTCCCAGCACAGAGCTGTGGTAATTCACCCGTCTCAGCACTGCCCTTTAATGGCACCTTTTCCAAAGAAGAGTAGGAGTTGGCGGGGCAGAGGTGGATGAAGGTCACCAGGTGGGGGTGGCTCCAGTTAGCACCATGGCAGGGACAGACCTGTGGAGGGAGCAGAGGTGACAGATGTCCCAAGGGCAGTGTCCTTGCTCCCTTTCTGCTCCTCCTGGGTCCTTTTGTCCACTACAGATGCATTCACCCAGCGTTCCCAGGACTCACATGGTGGCAATGGAGGAGATGCTGAGATATTGGCAGTTGTTTTTAAAAGCTCTTTCCTTCCAACACCTGCAGAAATACTTCCGATGAGTCAGGTTTCTTTCTCGGGCTCAGTCCAAACTTGTACACCTCATCTTCTTCTGTGCTGGGGTCTCCGAGTTCATTAGTCCACTCTGTGCTGAATGAAGCATCTGGGACCATTTCATTCTGTTTCTCTCTACAGACCTGGTTCCTTCAGGAGGAAGAATTAGTGGGAATCTCCTGCAGGATGGGTAAATTATGATACTTCCACACTCAGTTGCTCCTGGTCTCGGAGAAAGCACAGAAACATGGCTTGCTCAAGGATAATCATACGTCTTCAGGATGTCTGGCCCACAGCAGTGATAAATTAACATATAAGCGGTGATGCTGCATGTGGGTGCTCACAAAGCCTGGACACCACTAGTGTCAGTAGGCCTTTCCCACTGGGGTCTGCTCTGCCCAGGATCTGGGCATTTGTGTTTTCTGCCATAGGTGAGCCTTTCCTGGGCATTACCACTGCGCTCAGCCGTGGTCCTCCTCTATGTAAAGCCTTGTAGCAATGCCTCTGAGGGGGAATTGCTATTCCCTGCAAGAAGATTGGCCCCATATGAATATGTAACAGGTTACATTTCCCTCTTGAATCTGATACGCCTATCATAACTAAACTTCTGTTGTATACAAATGGGAAAGTTTCAGTGGAAAACAGCATTGCTCATGTCTAACATCCTTCTCTAATTAACAAAAGATAATTTTCTGCAATGTATGTGCACCTAATTACCATTCTGAGTGATCATTAAGATGTACATAGAGTTAGCAGGAGCCTTGCTACTCATTCAGCCAGAGAGACCTTATACCCTAGAGAGGAAAAGCAGGGCAGAGGAAAGTGCCTGGAAGTCCAGCATCATGCTCGGAATGTGTTCCCATCCACAAATGAGGTACAGCACACTGGTTTACCCTGCTAAGAGGAATACAGCTGTGCGGGATCTTGGGCTCGCGTTTTAAACCAAGATATACATTACCAAGTCAGCAATGAGTGCAAGCGTGCTCAGTGCTTTTTGCCGAGGTGTTTATGTACTTCTTACGCTGTTTTCTCTGGGGCTTAGCGTGATATCCGTCAGCTCCTATGTTCCTCATGAAGCTGAAAATTTCTATTATCAGGCACCCAACAACTCGGGCACAGTCTGTTTCTTCCTCTGCTGGACTGACTGCTATCTGACTGTCTTGCAGTCTCCCTCTTATTAATTCAGCTCTGGCAGGCAACCGAGTGCTTCTAGCTATGGCTGAGGTGCTAAGCCTAGGAAAGGGAATGCATTGTGTTAACTGTTGCCGTATCTGACCTGTGTCTGGTTTTAATACGGTGACGGGGTGAGTGAGAAGGTGACTGCTACATTCAGAAATGTGGGAAGCATTTGCAGCAAGGAGTGAAACCGTGCTAAGACAATGACTGGGAATGGCTTTATTTCCAGCAGCTTGCGGTGGGTCACAGCACAATTCCATAAGGTTAGGCATTTCCAGGTATGCCGTGTTGGAGTGTCATAGCACCTGATAAATGCTGACTGACATAGCACCACAGCCCCGGAGGAAGGAGAGATTTTAAGGCCAGTAGCAGCAGGTCTGAGCACAGCTGTCTGCCCAAAAACAGTGCCTCAACTCCAGTGCCACAAAGCACTGCGAACGTCTGTGTGCCAGCCCCAGTCCCACCCCTTCCAGCAGCCTCACTCTTCAGTTTATTGATGATTGAAGTGCAAATTTTTTTCTTCTTATTTTTCCCCACATTTGTTCCTGCGAGAGCACAAAGTAGATTCCTCACTTTCTCTCCCATGCTGGCCAGAAACATGTATCTCCCAGTCTGTCTTTCAAACTGTGTCCTCCTACCACTGAGCTTCCAGAGCGTGGCCAAGGAAGGCTGGCTGCAGGTGTGGCCAGAACATATGCAACGTGATGATTTTGATTTCTTTTCATTTTTTGACGAAGTTGTGATGTGCCCTGGCCCAGCCTTTTCTCATGAGTTACTTTGACTCAAAAATCAATGTTTCTGTCAACGTGCAATTGCACACCAAAGTTTCATTTCTGCATAAGGTACAACCACAGCACAATTTTCAGGTTGTACAACCTTGGAAGTCATCAGGAACAAGAACGGCCATTTAAGGGGATGGCCCGGATGGGCAGAGGTGAAACCAGGTCAAGGAAGGAGATGCCTGGGCCATACTCATTAGTTCAGAAACTTTGTAGGACAGATGAGCATATAACTCCAAGAGCAAACAGGGAAAGCAGATTTGCTGACAAGTAAAGATCGGGTGCCAGTAGTTATTTTTAAAAAAAAAAATGTTTTCAAAAGAGACAAGTGAACAACTGAGGCTTGTTCCAAAGCACAGTGAAGTCCAGGAGAGTCTTCCCTCTAGTTTCAGTGGGTGTTGGAGCAGGTCCCCATGTCCATCCAAGGACAAGCTGATCTCAGTTACCGCTCTGTTTTTTTCTTTCTTTATTTCCGCTCAGGAGGTGCTGAGGACTTTCTGCTGATAACTGGCTTGCAGATTACATCTTACACCGTGCTTGTGAGCTTGTGAGTGAGTCGTGAGGGTCTGCAGCCATCTCCACACTCACGAATGCAGCTGCAAACCCCACGGGGAGCTGCTGGGAGAGGCTTGCGCTCTCTCGCCCTCTGTCTCTCCCTCCCCCTTTTCAACAACACACAGACTGAAAATCCCACCCTCGCTGATTCAGATCAACAGACGGCCCTGTTATTTCTCAGACTGAGAACTCTTAACATTTCCTGCCGACAGCTATTTTGGGAATATTAAGCCCGAATGTTTTGGTGGAAAGTGAATTCAAAGGGCCACAAGAGCAGGGGAATGAGTGAATGAACCCAAGCAACTTAACAACACTAAAAATTTTGTAACGCTTTTTTTAAACACAGAGGGAGCTTTGATACTGCACATGGCAACAAAAGACTTTTGTCATGCAGGCTGCTTGGAGTTAATATGAAAGCGTCTCCATTGTGCCGGTGTTCGGTCGCAGGAAGCAAAGCTTGTAGTGGAGCGTGAGATAAAAATATTTTTAAGGCTCATCACTTTTTGACATCTCCACTCCAACACTTCCTCCCCAAAGCGGTGTGTGTACAGACAGCTCTGTCGTGGCTGCTGCTTCTGATCTTCAGCCTCACCCAGCGAACACGCTTGGAGCACATGTGCTGATGCAAACTATCTGAGGAGGTGGAAGAGCTTATGGTGACAGCCTGAAATCAACAGGGACGGCTCGTCTGTTTAAGGTGTGCAAGATCTAGTTTCCAGTGAGCAGTCATTATCTTCCACACTGAAGCACAAAGGAGTTGAATCCGTCTATGAAATTACATTATTCTACAACAGCAGAAAAAAATCAACATCCTGTGGTCATGATTATGCAGGTGTTGGGCCATGCTGGAGACCACTATGTGGTTTTGTTTTGATTTTAAAGAAGCAACTGAGCATTCAAATCGTTCAATAAAATAAAAATTCTGATTTTCAGCAGAGGTAGTGCATGCACTGGATTAGTATTTGTGTGCCTAATTTCAAAAGCATATTTCTTTTGGAAAAAAAGCTTTTACATTTTTCTGGTTTTGCTACCTTCTGCCTCAAGATCTCAAAGCAGAGCAAGATTTGAAAAAATTACAGCTAACCAGGAACATGTAATATTTATTCACAGTAAATGCTTTTCCTAGGAGAGTTCTTTGGAGCACATTTGCAATATATTGAATAAAAACTTGCATTTTAGAAGAAGATTCAGCCTTTCTAGGTCTGCACAGCCAAGAACCTGCCCTGCTAAAAATTTCCCTGTAGCTGCAACAAGCCTTAGTGTGGCCCTGGTGCTATGAGCGTGCACACTGTCTAATCATCTTGAGATTGGGTAGATGACATGATTCAAATGGGATTGTTTGTCCACACTACATGGAAATGCAGTGTGTAGTACAGTTACAGGGAATATAAAGGAGGGTAGCAGGACATGTGGGATCTGCTACTACAAAACAGTGTAGTGTATATGCTATGTATATGTGGTATGCCACAGATTTCCCAAGCTCTTTTTCAGCCTCCAGGCACCTATTTGCACACACCATGTAGCTGATCGCATCCATCCATACAGTATATAGTGTGGTTTGTGTAGGTAAGCCAGGGGCTGACTTTCAGGTGGACACACCATGGTTTGGTGATGTGCCTGGAGAGACTGGAGTCCTGGCTTGTGTCCTTTGGGAGTGGCATGGAAAGCCCAGCACTGCAGGATACCAGCTCAGGTGTGCTTGCGGCATAGTCTGCAACTCAAGTGTAAAATGAACTAAAGACTGGGCATAAATTTGATTAAGTAATTCCTGGGAATTTGGCAATGGATTAAGCTTTCCATGCACATTATGCCTAACCCTGTATGGTGCTGGCTGAGCAATGCTTTCCCTATGAAACTCCACCCCGCTTGGTTTCATGTCTGCTTGTATTTTCTAGCCTCACCTCAGCTTTCCAAGGGGACCTGGCAGAGGGCGGAGGTGAGAAATAGAACTTTTTTAGTGAACCAGTGTCTAATTTCATACTGAAATAATTTGGTTTCAGCAAAAGATAATGATTTTAAGTGATTGACAGCATCATGGTTTCTGCTGATTTGAGCATTGAATTTTGGAGATCTTTTGATTGTGTAGCTGGAAAAAAACAGGTGGAAAGGTTCATGAGACCCTCCTGGACCTGAAGCTGGTATGCGTAGGACTTCTTTGCTACCCAGCAGAGTGGACTGAGTAGGAAAAGAGAAAAAAATATATGTAATAATTTGAATTTGAAAGCAAATTTTGATTTGATTGAGTTCAGTAGTCCTTCTGTGTTTGACTTCTGCATTTATTTGTATATTCAAACTCTACAAGCATGAGGGCTTGCTGAGTGAATTTTAAACAGAGATGCTCATGTACTGACCATCAGTGAATTCTGAATAGTTTATTTTCTTGTAAAATTTACACTGCACTGCTTTGTTACCTAACTCCCCTTACCAGGGAATAGAAAAGGAAATAGATGGATATGGCACATATTGCATATTATAATTTATAATGGACTGCTCTGCAGAGATCAAGTTATTTGCTGACATTACTATTGAACATAAATAATGAATAAATTAGAGAACGTTGCAATCTGTTTATAGAGAATTCTCAGACAAAGGTGAAATTCATGAAAAAAATATTGGTTGCAAATGATTTGCTCAGCTCTAGTTCTTACTCCTGTGGCTCTGAGGGACCTTGACTACTCATGAGCTGATAACCTTCAATTTCAGCATGGCAGGCTATGAACTCGTCTACATGACTTATAGAATCAAAAGAACTTTAATTAAAAATATTTACAAATATTCATGCGCTCCTTCATCTCCAGAGTGACCTCAAAGCAGAAAGGGGCTTTAGCTGACAAGAAATCTAGGTTGTTCTCCTTCCGCCTTTCACGTTGATGACTCTCACGTAAGGCTCAATTTTACATCATGACAGAGTAACAGCAAGGGGCTTAGTCCATGTGAGGTCCTAAATTTTGGATGTTAAGTAGGTGAGGCTTATTTGTGCCTCTTGAACCTCAGTATGACATGGGTGGGGTGAATATGATGCTGAAATTTTATGTCTAACATAAAGTAGTGGTCATTGCCACTTAGGATAAAGGAGACTTAGATCAAGGATAACCCAGCCAGGGTGTAAGGAGGGGGTTGCAATTTCATGTAAGTGCTTATGTGCTGGTTAGCATTAACAGGCTGTTAGTGTAACCTCTTTTGGGAAAAGTGTTCTGGTTAAAGGACATCTCTGCAAAGCAGGAGATGAGAGCTTTATTCTCAGCTGTGTCAGAGACTTAAAAAAAGTGCCATTTTGTCCAGACACTTTAAGACTTAAAGCAGTAGTGTAGGTACTTATCTTCCTGTGATTTCTCCTCATTATGTTTGTGGCATCTAATTATCTATGGATATGAATTTTGAAGTGGCCAATGCCCTCTCCCTGCCTATTCCTATTTCAATAAAACAAAGATCATAATCTCTGCTGATCTCACAGGGATGCTGTGGGGGACCATTATATGGCTTTTTGTCTTAGAAGAGAAGCTATAAAAGTTCATAATGTCTTATTAGTGATGCAGATCAGTCTGGAGTGTCCACAAAGGCTTTTCAAGACATTTTGGATTAAGTGTTTTGAACCAGTGAGGGCCATCCTGCCCTCAACCCCAAACTCAGGGGGTTCATGCAAGAGCAACTGGTTCATCTTTGAGGCAGTTCCTGTGCCCTGTGTTTCAGCAGCTCTTTTGGAGCAGTGTGGTTTGGGATGGCGAGAATTAGTAGTCCCTGAGCAGGATGGTCAAGACATCGTTTGTCTTTTGCACACTTGTCTCATGCACAATAAATCCCCAGAATTGTCTTTCTGAGAGCCTGTGAAACCCTTCCTGCACCTGCCTTGTGGCCGTGGGTGAAGAACTGACCCTGGTCACCCACAGCAGCTCCCACCACTGCTCCAGGTTGGAAATAGCCATGCAGATCCTGTCCCCTGAGGTACTCACAGGCCCACTTGTCTCATTTCAGGTTCTCTGAGTCCCTGGAGTAGGTCATAAAGATTATAGAGTGTATGTTAATCAGACCCTTTTAGGCTTAATGTTTTTGCATGTTGATACCATGTTTGCTAGTTATCCATGCTATTATCTCTATTTGACTCCCCCGTCATGCCTGATACACATTATGGTGAATTTGTGATGGGTTCAAGCAGAAATAAAGAGGGGAAAAACTACTTCCCAACCTCCAAAGTGTCCTCAGTTCAGTTTCTGCCTTGTTTTGGCTTCCCCCTCCTGCCTCTGTGGTAGCTTTGCAGTATTTCTGTCTCCTCTGCCTGTCTCCCCTCCATGTGCCCAGGAGTCCCCCTCGCCTGGGGCAGTGTCACCAGAAACAACTCCTCTCCAAATGGGGCGCTTGTGGCCCCCTGTACTCTGCAATGCTGCAGCTCAATGCGGCTCGTCCTGCATCAAGCACCCTGGAATGGGAGACTCGGGATACCTCGGCTTCACAGGCTAGCATAGAGAAATGGGGAGAAACAGTCTGTCAGGGGGAAACAAATCAGGTCAATAAACCTTCCTGCTCAGTTACCCTAAACATGCTTGTCTCTCTGTTCTTTTCAAGGCATACATTTTTTTAATTTTATTTTATTTTATTTTATTTTATTTTATTTTATTTTATTTTATTTTATTTTATTTTTAATTTTAAAGATTTTAAAGAACAGTCTCTAAGGCAGGCACTAGGTTATTGTGCTTTTGGTTTTCCCATTTGAGATTGAGCTGAGATTAGCCAGGGCATAAACTCCCACCCCGTTTGCAGTGCTTTTACTTTGATGCACGCATTTTAGCTTTAAAGTCATCTTCTCTCTCCAGCAGCTGTAAACCACACCCCCACCCTCACAGGGTATTTTGACCTGAGATTCACATGAGCAGAATAAATAGACATTTGCTTGGGTTTCTCACATATGGGCTTGGCAAGACCCAGACCCAGACCCCCTTCCTTATCCCCTTTGGTCTGGTTTGCTTTCCCTGTGTGCCTGACTATGCTCCTGTAGGACTATAGCAATACAAATAATAATTCCCTCAAGTGAATTCTGGTGGGAGAGATGTTGGAGGACAGTATCATAACTAAAACAGCACATCAGGGCCGAAAAGATGTAATAACAAGCTGTTCTGCAAATTGTGGCCTAAAATAAACATGAAAACAAAATCTGAGGTAGAGTTGCTGTTATGTTATAGAGACTGTGATTTCCCTTGCTATGTTTTGTTACTTTCTTTTTTTTATGAGATTACAAGGCTTCAAAAGCATTTAACTGTTATCCAGAATATAAAATCTCAGCATGGACTGCTGGTTCAATCATAATCCACTATGATATAATATGTGTCATCTCTTCTCTGGATTACATCTAACCAGGAAAGCGGACCCCACAACATCTCCTCATCCATCCTGGAAACACCAGTCTGGTGGGAGCAACCAAGACCACTGCGGTGAGCACCCTATTGCCCGTTATGTTCTTGAAAAGGCTGTTTGGGAAAGGTGGGACCTAGTACAAGCAGCTGGAGTTCTGGTGGGAAGGAGAAAGTAGCCCTGTCACCTGCTGTTTGCTCCCTTTTGTTTGCTGTACTGCTTTAAATAACACCATGGTGTGCTGCTGAGTAGTGGCCCCTTGTAACCACTGGCAATACAGCTGTGTGTTGTTTGTGAGTGTCATCAAGGAGGTGGAGATGAAGCCTTTATTCGTACTGCACCATAACATTTTGTTGCCAGGATCCAGCTCCTGGCCCTGCTGAACCAAGCTGATGCCCTTCTTCATTGAGGAGTTTTGTTCCTTTCACCAAAAGCCAGTTCTGAAAAGAAGTGTTTGATATTTAGTGCTAGCGGATCTGGAAGCTTGTTCATAAATTACCAACCTGCACAGCATCATGAGGGTTCAAAGCTCATTTTTTTGAGTTTACTGAGACTGGAAAATCGTAGTGCCATATTTTGTGGTGTGCAGTCACAACCCCTTCTTGAGTATTTGAATACCATCCCTTGGAGGGGGCTTATGGCTGACTACATGGATGATGAGCTCTGTGTGTGCTTTCAGAGAGCACCCCATCACAAGCTCCTGCTGCACGTTTCCACACATAGGTCAACCGTATAAGCCACCCACCCCATCACAGAAGGCTGAACTCAGGGCTTCGTGAGGTCTGCAGGAGAGTTTCTGTCAGCTCTGCAGGGGTTTGGCCAAAACACATGGTGACAGCAAGGGATCCACCCTTTGCAGGAGCAGCTCTTCGGCTGGAGATGGAGTGAGCCCTGCAGATGCATACAAGCGCAGCTGCTGGGAGGAGGCAGGCGATGGCGGATTTATCTTTTTGCAATCGGCAAAAAAGCTTTTGCAAACAAATAGAAAGGTTTACTACTTTGGAGGGCAGAGTGTAAAGGTACTGAGAGCTGTCAAGGGGCACGGAGGTGGAGTCAGAGTCAACCATGAGTAAAATATAGGCTCTTGGGCCCGTCGTATAAGTGGTTCAACACCACTAGTCATATAACAGGTTTATTTTCTTCCCTCTCACACTTCCACAGCATATTGCATACGAGATACCACTAAAGAGATGACATGACACAGTACCAGAGCGTTTTTTCCTCCTCATAGCAAGAATATATAAGAATCTCTCTGGGAAGCACGTCTCAGGCTATCTCCAAGAACAATAGATGCTTGTAAGGCATCCAGTGAAGTCAGAATAGCTGGAGGCTGTGAGTCACATAATAACTTTTTGTGCTTGCATAGTGTTTCATTTTCAGACTGATCTGAGTAGGAGACAGGAAATAACCAGATATTTTTTTTTAATTGGCTACTTCTCAAGTTGGTGGGTTTTTTGGAAAACCGGGACTTGCCATCTTAATTATCACACTGGTAAGAGCAGGATTGTGCCACGGAAACAGGGGATTGCCTGTGGATGCTTCTGCTCTTTGGAGCAGATCATGGGAGTGGAAGAAGAATACTGGGAGTTTGGAGGAGGATTTAAACAACACCACACACAGTGTAAGAAAGAAGGAAGGAGGCCTCTGGAGCAGTCTAAGTGGTGCCCCAGCTTGTGCATGGGAGTGGAGCCTGCAGCACGCTGTTGCAACGACCACCGGGCTGTGGGTGCCAGCGCCTGAGCTGCTGCTGCCCGCAGCGTGCCCTGAAAAGGGATGACGTGCACCACGCACCCACCGGTGCTGCTGCCGATGAGCAGTGAGCTGCAAGGCTTCAGGTGCAGGGTGTAAAGGTGCTCTAGTCTCCTTACCTAAATATTGCAAGATCACTACCAGTGCTAGGGAAAAAGAAAAAAGGATCGTCGCAGAAACTCATGGGACCTGATTATTCTTTATCATGACTGAGTTCATTGAAAGGGGGCCCTAATATTTAAGATACATTTTGCTGCCTGTCTATGACAGCAAATCCAGGTTTCACTTAGGCTGGCTTGGGAAATGAGATAGTGTTACCATATATCATTCAGGCTGGGATGAGGTCCCTAATGTACTGTCTTTTTCCCAGCAGCGTGGACAAAACCACAACGGGTTCTAAATCAGTGTTATCACATATTGCTCCTAATTATGTGTTGCATAGGCTTGGATTTGAGGAGGATTTTGAGGAGGCTGAGAGCTTATTTGTGTTTGCTTTTCCCCTAAAAACCATTTTTAAAAATTTCATTAAGCTGTATAAAAACAGATCATAATGTACAAAATCATACTTGCTGGAGAGGGTTTTCAGCATTCCCTAGGAAGAAGTCATTTATGATTGTCTGAAATACCGGGATTCGGTGTGAGGAGGAGGAACTGGACTTTAATTTATTCCAGGCCCTGTTCTCTGACTGTGCGACCGTCACTCATATTCTGGGTGGCTACTTTGTGCTACCAGGCAGAGGGGAGGGAAAGCGATAACACACAGCTTTGACTGGAGGGCAAGTAGCTAAAGTTATGGCATTTAAATCAAGACTTGGATTGTGCTTTTTCCTTTACGTGGTTTAAATTGAAGCTTCCAACAGAAGCTGGGTATCTATGTATGTGCTTTGGCGTAGGGGCATAGATGCTGTATTCTACTTGGCTGATATATTTAGTTGAAGAATACAGTGCTACTAGTCTCAGGCAAATTTTTTCATCAACAAATTGTTTATTCCAGTGTCCAGACAAGAAAAACAATTCAGCAAATATTTTTAGGGAGTACAAAAAGAAAAAGCAGATTCATTCAATGGACTTAGTAGTAGCATTTTCAACCCAGAGATTTTCCTTTTGCAGTTGCTGTGATTTGACTGATTCTTCAAAAATTAGAGTTTATTGATAACAAATACCCCTTTTACCTCCTTTACCCTCCCTGCCCTCCCCTCCATTGCATCCTTACATGCATCTTTACATTCATACTTGCCATCCAAATGTGGGGACACACTTGGGACATGGGAGCACTCAGTTCCAGTCCCTTCTCCATCTGATTTGTATTTTTGAAAGGGACCTTCACTGTTGAGCTTTAGGATATTTTTGGATATTGACTTTCTTTTCTCTTGAAATTCTTTCACTCAGGTTAAAAATACTTGAATATGCAGAGCAAAAGGTACTTGAATATTTGGACCAAAACCTGACGCTCAGCTACCCTTGCTGTATAAGCACCCAGTTATCGTTGCCTTGTCTGAGCTGGTGAGTATTTATCCCTTTTAGTCTTCACTCCCTTTTTTGTTGTTTAAAATCTTCCCTTTCTCTATCCCTCCCCCACAACTAATTTATAGCCCCCTGCCAAAAAATAAACAAAAAGCTAGGCATCTCTGCCCACTCTATCTCGAGTGGTTTAGTTCATCGTGGGTCCACTCCGTAGAATCATAGACTGCGTTGGGATGGAAGGGACCTTTAAAGGTCATCTAGTCCAACCCCCCTGCAATAAGCAGGGACATCTTCAACCAGATCAGGTTGCTCAGAGCCCCGTCCAACGTGACCTTGAATATTTCCAGGGATGGGGCATCTACCACCTCTCTGGGTAACCTGTTCTAGTGTTTCACTACCCTCATAGTAAGAAATTTCTGCCTTAAATCTAGTCTGAATCGACCCTCTTTTAGTTTAAAACCATTACCCCTTGTCCTATTGCAACAGGCCCTACTCCATCCCATAGAGTAACCCCACATTTCCCACCTACCTCTCCGGAGCCTGACCTTGTTCCAAGCTTCTTGCACAACAGCTAACCCATGCCTGAATCTCTTACCCAGGCTTTCCTTTATGTGGCTTTTAACCCTGCCCTGGATTAAAAATCAGGCAGCCAAGGATGCCCATGCTCTGGATCGCCTCTCCGTAGTGGTACTGACCTTGTTACCCCCCGTGCCTCTCTTCGCAGAGCTTACAGCATCTTGCAGAAAGTGTGGATGGGGCTTTTCAGGCTTCCCTGGCTTGTCTCCCTCGCTCTCAGAGTGGATCGGTACGCTCCACCCATATTGCAGGGGAGGGCCTGAGCTGCTGGCTGGGCTTTGGAGGAGGAAGGGAGCAGCCCTTTGACCACGTGTGTCCTCCTCAGTATCTAGAGTAACCCCTGAGTCCAAATCAGGGAAGCTAGCCCTGCATTGCCTTTTCTTTTGCTCTATTGAAGATGTGGGGAAGCAAAATGATTTGGGTTGAAGCAAATGTTTTGGGTTGAAGAAAATGTTTCTTTGGCTCAAGACAGTTTATTTTTTCTTGCTGGAAAAAGGGGAAAAAATGGGTTTGGACAACTCAGACTGATTTTTTTTCTCCTTTTTTTTTGGTTCTGGCCACCTAACTGAAAATATCAATTATTTCCATGGTCACAGGCACTCTGCCAAACTCCTGCTCCTCATGACTAGCGCTTCAGTATAACTTTATGGATTTGTTATCACAGCAAATTCAGCCTTGGCTGTTTGGCTTCTGTAAACAATGTTTTGCTGTTCTTTATGGTTCCTTATGGTTCCTCATGCCTCCTCAGAGCAAGATGTGAACTGTACCACTCCCTGCACATCTGCACATCTGCTACCCGAGGTTAAAAGCACTTGACTCAGCCACAACCAAGGCACTCCTCTTTCTGTTGGAGCTGTGCCCTTCTTGGCCTTTGTGCTTGTTTCTTGTGTTGTCCAAGGTGTAATTCAGCAATTGCCACCATTCCCCAAACAGCTAAATCGCTTATATTTCTTACAGCTGACACAGAGGCCAAAGTACTTCATGCTATTAACCAACTCTGTGTATAGCCTAGTAGGTCATTAGGCTACCCTTGCCATTAAGGCTGCCTTTTCATGAAAGTGCACAACTGGAGTGTACTTGGCTCTACTTCCCTATGTGCAAAACTGGGATGAAGTAGCTGGGATTCAGCATGACATATCTTGTGATAAATTCAGACGTATTAGCAAACACTATTTTCCGGTTTGCTGCTGGCAGGAAAGGCATGACAGGCTAGCAAGGGAGCAGAAAGTAATGCAGATGCAGGGCACCATCCTCAAATGCTCAAACAACGGATGGAGCTTTCAAGACTTAAAGTATAGCCTCTCTTTCCAGGGGAGCTGAAGGTATGTGTTTTCCCTAAAGTTCCTTTAAAGTGCTATGAAGGGAAGACCAAAGCCATCAGGGCAGGTCCCAGCATTTGGAGGTTCTCCAGACTATAATCCTTGTGGATTTCATGCCTACAGCTGGATTAATGCACAGTTCTTTCCTCCCAGAGCAAGGGTGGCCTGACATCTCCAGACCTGGCCTTGGTGTTTTGGACTGTTTATGCCATTTTTGATTGCTATAACTTCAATTTGCCATAGGTTTTGGACCACACATGAACCACTCAGGCTTTGAGAACTGCATTCCTCAACCACAACCAAGGATCTGGAGCATGGTGTCCTGATGAAAAAATTATATGTTCCCTGATGAGCACATGCTTATTCGTGAAATTCATTGCTTCTGTTGTTTAGAAGTTAAGGTGAAGTTGACTGCAAGCTCACTAATATCATCCATGCCACATAAGTCACTAAAAATACCATTTCTGCCACAAGAATTCACCATGAAGTAATGTATGTTTTCTAGGGTTTTTGTTCATACTACATTTTAATGCATAATGCAGGTTTTTTATTCATTAGATAATAGATACTTCAGGTAATGAAAATTCATTCTGTGTAGCAGAAATACCAAGAAGAAGTGGCTTCTTATAACTGTTCAAGGGCTCAAAAGTGGATACTTGTATGCTTTCATGTTTGATTCTTGTTCCACATCACTTCAGAAGCATAATTTTTGTTGACAGAAAATTGGCCAGGCTTAATAAAGCAAGGTATTTCTATATCAGCTTCTGGGTTCTTTCTAATGTGTTGTCATTTTAGGAGCTAATTGACTTCATAGGCAAGATATGTTGGGACCAAATTTTCAAAGGCTTACAGCTCTGTGAAAAGATAATCCATAGGAAACTTTTTTTTTTAAATACTAGCAAATATTAATCTGTTTTACTTCCCAGCTCTGCAAGAGGCAGAGCACCACTGCATGTTATTTCAGGGAGAAAAAGCACATAGTTAAAATGCTGGGTCGTGTCACCTTCCCGGTTTCACACATGGGTGACACTGGGGCCATTTTGTCATTGTCTGGAGAAGAGGAGCATCTCAGAGAATCTTCTGGTTTGTGTAATGGGAAGCCTGAGAGCTGACCCACTTGATGTAGTTCCAGATCCCTTTAGAGGTTTTCTGCCTCCATCTCCATGGCAGCTGCATAATTTCTGATCCCGCTACCTCCAGAGGAACCAGAGCTCCAAGAGCTGAAGTCGCTCAATCCAAGGGAAACAGATACACTCGTTCCCTTGGATGTTACTGTCTCCCATTTTGTTTTGCAAAGAGAAGCAAATCACCCAAGAAGACTTCAGAGTCAGCTTGTCAGAAGATATTATGTAAATTAGCAAATCACATGGGCTTGTATTTAGAGCAGGCAAGTGAAAAGAGAGAAGTGTTTAGCTGTAACGTAGTCTGAATTAACTGCCTGACTTTGAGGCACAAGATTGTCAAGTGACTTGCTCACTCAGATGAGATGTAAGATTGGAGGAAACCAATCAGTATCAAAACCGAACTTTCCAAGATAAGAAATTATATATATATAAAAACATATGTATGTATAAAAAAATTAGGACATATATATATACACATACACATATACTTCTCATTTGTACCCTCGTGTGAAGCTATCCTGGTGAAATTACTGCATACGTCACAAAGTCAGGGATTGTTTCAATTTAAAATCTCTCATATACTCCTTCCCTTCTCATAACATTCAAACCTGCAGCCCTCAAGAGCAGTCTGGCAAAGCCCTGGAAAGAGAATTGGCACCATGTGCTATTGCTTCAGCTTTCAGGAGACTCTTTAGGCCCACTGATGTACAGATTCATGTAACTCAGGTTTTGCATTACTTTTATCTTGCTAATTATCAGAGGCAGCATGAGGTTGATTATTGAAAGGGCGGTTGCTGCTCCCAGGCCAGCCGTTCCTCCTGGTCCTGCAGACAAGAAGGCCACTGCAAACTGTCAAGGTTTACGGCTAAAAATAGAAGTGCACAGAGGTGGCTCCAATCTGAGATCCCATACAGCTCTTCCCAAACTCTGGAGAAACTCTGGAAACATGTTTGAAGAGAATGGGAGACTCTTTCCGCTCAACCCTTGCTCAGCATTGGCTACACAGAGAGGCACATTTCTCTGTTTATCAACAACAGAGGTCCCGGCTCCCAAATATCGCAGTGCCTGTGTGAAACATGGATAAATGGGGCTGAAGAGCAGCTGTCTGAGGTCCACAGAAATCAAGCTGAGGCAAGTGGAAGAAAAGCCACAGAGCAGGTAATTGCCTGCTGAATTACTAACCATAAACACCACAAAAACAGGGGCGACATCGTTTTCTTGCAGAATAACCCTGCTCTGATGAGTACGGGAAAGCTGCCTGTGTCAGAAGGTCATCTGAGCAAGAGTTCAGGTTGGGCAGGGAGTCCTGAGCATCGTGGCCCCTCATCCGCAGAGCTCTCCTCCTCAAAGCCCTGGCTAGTCACGCGTTTACTGCCTGTTATGCCTACAGAGCTGGGAACCCTGCTTGTCTGCCCTGCAGACAGTCACATCTTGAAGATGTTGCCTTCTAATGGCTGATACAGAAACAGGATGAAGTAATTGAATAGTGTCAGACTCCAAGAAGGGAGGTAGGTGGGCATGTTTCTTTGAAGCCGAAGCTCCACAAATTCACAGAATAATAATAATAGTGGGCTGGAAATAGTGAATTTTGCATGTCAGCTTTTCCCAAAGATTTCCATATATTTCAATGAATTACAGCTTATTTATATATTCTGTAAGTACTCCAAGTTCACAGGCAGCGCTTGACTCCCTATGAATGATATAAGCCTGCCCACACCCCCAGTGCAATCTCTGAAATAGTTTGTCAGTGTCTGCAAATGAAAACAGGGCAAATACTCCCCAAATCTCCATCTGGTCACTGTACTCTCTCCCGTGCTGCAGTTGGACGGATAGCAAGTGCTCCTCAAATGGGTTGAGGAAAATCCCCTTACACAAGCGTTGCACGTACCAGTTTCAGTCTGTCACTTCCTCCCACCCTCTCCCCCCCCCCCCCCATTGCCCTCTGTAACCTAGAGTTAAGTAAGCACTTCATCTGATAACACTGGGAAAGGTCAGAGCATTTGGTTTAGCATTTTGCTGGAAGAATAAGCAGCCTGGCTCTCAGGAGTGCCAGGGACAGTGATCTAGTGGCCCGCACACAGGACCAGGAGTTATAAATTCCTAAGTCTTAATCCCTGCACTGACAATTACTTCTCCTGTGACCTTGAGCAAATTGCTTAACCTCTCTGCTTCTGCCTTTCCCCATTGTGAAATTGGGAATCCTGCCTTGCCAGGCTGTTTTGAGGGTTAATTATTTAATGTGTGTGCTTAAGTGTCCTTCTGCTGATGTCTGTCGTATTCTGTGTGTTTATTATTGTCTAACATAGCTGATCACTGCCTCGCATGGATTTTCAGAGCCTGATGGGGAAACCTCAGGCAACAGTTTCATCTCCAAAAGAGGTCATCCAGCAGCTTTCAGGCAGGAAGAAGGAGTAAATGCAACAGGCTACAGGAGACCATTGACCTGGCAGACTGTCTTTCCTGTAGGAAGTGCTGTGAGACATATTTCCAGGGTGGAGGGAGAGAAGGAGCATGGACATCACTGTCTGTTGATGCTTCAGACCATAAGGGGGTTTCAACCCTTTTTTCTGCCTGATTGCCTGCTGCAGAAAGCGGGGCTGTGGCTTGGAGGTGGAACAGTGCTTCTCAGAGCTGCAGACAAGCAACATTGTGTATTTGCTGCTTCTTGCTCAGGTCTGCAGACAAAATCTTTAACTTTAAAGGAGCGTGGAATCAGGCCCTTTATGACAGTTGCACTCTGAAAAGGGGAAGAAAGAGAGAGGCAGCAGTATATGCTCCGACTGTTTCACTTCTCTCTGCACTTACATATCAATGTTACTTCATGTGCCATTAATTAGACTTAATAGTCTATACTTTATCTCCCTTGTCATAATAAATTAAGTGTGAAAAATTTCAACAAAAAAGCACTCAAGTGATCTTGGCATTAACAAGCTCAGTTTTCCTGAATCCTGAATTCAGCAAAGTGCTTCAGCATCTCGTTGAAGTTCTGCATGTGCTTAGCTGAGCTGCAGCCTGAGACAGTACCAAGCGAAGGACAAACCTCCAAGGTTGGGCTGCACAACCGTCCAAACTGATGTTAGTAGCCCTGCCCTAGGCAAATGATTGTCTCCGTCCCAGTGGCATCGCATGCCTAAAAAATAGATGGTGCATGCCTTTTGTTTGTCACTGATCTTCAGCTTAAGGGGAAGTCTTTCATTTGGAATCCAGATTTTCCAGCTCAAGTGGCTACATTTTGGCTTTCAAATCTGGTTGCCTATGTTTGAATTTTTAGTTAGGCAGGAGACCAGCTCTGAAAACTTTAGCTCCAGGCAGAAACTGCATTTCAAATAAGCTAGACTGAGCAAACATCACACTTGGAGCTGGGGAAGGGGATAGCTCTCAGAGCTGCTACCCAGCTGCTTTTGGTTCCAGCTTGGATCGTATATGCTCAGTCTCACATTCTCAAACTTGAAGGTCATGAGCCATGAAAGTCAAAAACCTAAAAGATGGAGGCATCACTGAAGGAAGAGGTCTCCACTCTCCAGGGAGCATCTAAAACTAGATCAGTACTAGATTTTGCATAAGGTCAGTTGATTTAGAGACTTTCCACTCCTCTAAAGCCAACAGGATCTAGTTCCCTTTGAAGGTCCCCAGATTTTACTGAAAGTCCTTAACACCTTGAGGGATCAAAACTGCACACTATAAAAGTATTATCTGGAGCTTTTGAATATTTTATCTTCTGATCCTGGCCCAAATTTGGAAGAACAAATAAGTTCAAAACAGGAAGGAAAAAAACCCCAAACCCAAGTGCTCACATTTTCACTGGATCTCAAAGGGTTTGATTTGAATTTTGTTTGAGGGGGGCTGTTCAGCTGTGCTTCTGTTTTTGTTCCAAGTGAGTTTGTGCACTCCAAAACGAGCACTTAATGCAAGAAGTAGCATGGCACAAAATAATCTAAGTTTATGCCTTCAGAGCAAAACCCAGAAAGATGTGCTGCTGTAAAGATTCCCGCTGTGCTGAGGTCCGAGGTCTGCATATATCTGCAGGCGAAGGCACAACTTGAACCCAGTTGCTTGTTACTGCTGCAACTGGAATTCAGCCCCTGCTGCTGCCAATTAAGAGGGCTAATTGAGAAGTGGATCCTTAACCCCTTTGGAAATCTCAAGGAAATTTCCTGCCTCTCTCAATGGTGCTGTGATACAGAGCCAGGCAAAGGCTGTGCTAGCAGCAGCTGGGACAGGCACCATGAAGGAAAGTGCTGTTCAGGAAGAAAAGCATGATGCATCAGTATTTATGCAAAGTTTAAAGAGCATATGCAATTTGGAAGAAAACAAGAATGCAGTCTTGCTTTTTTGAGATTCAGGGGCTCATGTCCCAAAGACCAGAAGCATGTCTTAAACTGCTGAGTTTGTGTCATTAAAGATCTCCTGGAACATGGCATGTTAGACTTTTCCCATGGCAGAAGCATTTCAGGCTCTCCCCTGATGAGGCCTAAGACAACATTATTTATTTAGAAATTCTTCCAGAGTGTCTGTTTAGTATTCAGCAACCCACCTTTGCCATCTTCCCTCTCCATCTACAGTCTCACTCCAAAAGCCAGCTGAGCTGATTAGTTGTTAAGACCTAACACATAGCCAGGACTCTCACATGAAATCAAAAGATTAAATCTAGATTAAATCTGATTGCCCACTGGTGCAACTTCACTGAAATTGTTTAAGCTTAAACTAGGGATGAATTTGGCTCAGAGTCATTAATTGGTTTGGGTATCTTGCGGTTCTTTGCCTGAAAGACATTAAATACTCATTTATTTGTTGCAAAACAGTTTTACATCATGGCCAGTATCCGGCATGGAAGGAAAGAAAAGCAAACTACCCCAAATTGCCAGGAAGCTGTAATCCTCAGGGAATTTTCTCCTATCTAAATTGGAACTACCTCAGTAGCAGAAGGTTACTTGAGGATATTTTAATAGGAAGGATCGAAACAGATCTTCCATTGTCATCAGCCATGCAAGTTCCCTCTGCTTTCGGTAGAAGCAGGATTAAATCTCAGGGTAGGAATATATCTGGACCACCACCCAAACCTGAACCATCATTTTGCCTTTCAGAAGGGTTCATTTTTTCCCCAGCTACTTTCCCAAGTTCGTTTGCTAGACTCTGCACTTTTAAGCTATGACTGGCAACAGACGTGCAGCAAAACAGTATGAAGAAAGAAGATTTTCTCCTAGGATTCCTGACCTGAGCAGAAATAGGCAGTACTGGAAATAGTGCAAAACCCATCTTTCTTGAAAACTTTCCAGCCCATTTTTGCAGACTGTAGGCATTTGGGCAGTCCAGATGAACTCTGGATAACCACCCAAATTTTTGGGTTTGCCCATCACTAAAAATATCACAGACTGGAAGGCACTGTCTTGAACTGAGTCTCCAAGCATTTTGAAATTCACCCAGCCCTGGTTGAAGTGATCATTATAATCTGGCAGGGAATGCAATCTGGTTTCCAAACTGTAGCTATTTTTAAAATCATCTTGCCAAAGCCCTGTTGGAGACTGAAAAGAAAACCATTTTAGCCTGAACAGAATGATCAATAATTCCTGTTCTTGATGTAGCATTTGTTTGTGAGAAGCGTATATCATAGCACATATCTGCAGGTAAACTGCATACAGCTAAGCAGCTGTTAAGATTTGTAATCTTGCTGTAGAGTCCAAAATAATAGTAATGATGATCCAAACCCTGTTACAATTTTTAGTTACCACCTACTCATGGCCTCCCACGCACTCCAGGAAACCAGCTAGCTTTCCCAGCTGCTCTGCAGTGAGCTCTTCAAAAGCACGAGTACAATTATATTCTAAACAAGGCTAGAGGTTTCCCATGCAGATGACTTTACTATCTCTTTTTTACAATGCATGAGGCCAGAGGTGTCAAGCCATACGGTGGGCCCATGCGCCAGCATGGTCAGGTGAAACGAAGGGAAGGAAGTCTGGTTGCATTTGATGCATTTGGGAATCCCCTTCCCAAAAAAGCTTGTTGTTCCCAGACAGAGGAAAAACATTAAAGAGCAGCTTGCAGAAGTGGCAGTGGGTAGGTTGTTATCAGGGGCACCCAGCTTGGGAAAGTACTCAGTTAAGATGAGACCTGTGTGTAGAGTGGGAGAGAGTAAGGGTGACAGGAGTGCATGATCAATGCAAAGAGGACCCTAAGCAGAAATAAGTGAGCAGGGCGTGAAATCCAAAGTACAGTGTGAGCTGTAGCACAGTGAATAAGTTGAGAGTAGAAGATTACAGCAGTATCACCTGTCTTAAAGTGTGTGGAAGGGGGGACTCAGGGACAGGAGTGGATTGCTGGCAAATCTCTTACTATTTTTATCTTCTATCTGCATGAGACAATGATGGATTATCTACGTTTAATAGGAATTTATGATCCAACAAGTGATATTTAAAGGACTCAATGATGCATTTAATAACCAAACGTTCTTCCTGATTAGTGCTCATTTGATCTCTTGAGGATAGTGCTCCCTCTGACTGAGATTTTAAAAAAATGCCCTTGTCTCCCTATAGCTTGTGCCAGAGTCTGGGAACACTACAGACCTCAGGAATATCTGAGAAATTAATTTTGCCTGAGAATGTATGAACTATATAGTTTATGCTCTTCTGGTTGCACTCTCTCTTTCTGTCTCATAGTATGCTTTTAGAAGGATGCAGAAGTTGGAAAGCAGAAGTCCTGCTGATTCTTCATTAAACTGATTTTTTTTTCCCTTCTTCATCAGATTTATCAACTCTTTGAGCATTAATGCAATTGCTTAGCCATTTGCAAAGGTGAACAAAATTGATCCTGAGTAATCTGCATGATTTTAGTCATTTAAATAAAAATATAAAGGAATGAACTTGTGCCACTTGGCAGAGGCTGCATTTCTCCTCCTCTTTTTTGGGTTGCATTTTCATGAATACACTAGGTCAAATTCTTAGCTGTCTCTCTGATGGACAGAGAAGAATTGGAGCAACAGAGAATGGCAAAAGGAGCATTATTTTTGGCATTGATAATTCACTCCTAGAGAGATTACTCCTTGTCCACTACTTCTGGTCTCAAAGATAATCAGGCACCTGCAGTATCCTGGGAAAAATGGGTTGCTGCATGTCTCTGGCTACATCCCTTCCTCGGTATCCCTTACGCTTTTTTGGGCTTCCCCCTAAGGAGAGGAAATCAGCCTTCACCTTAATCTTCTGAAGGTTTCTCTTTTCCACTCTAACCCCCTCAAAACCTCTTAAATCTGTTTCAGTGAAAGGCTCAGGCGTATACCCTAGTCATCTATCCCACTGCCTTCCTGAACTTACAGGCAAACATAAAATGACTGCTGCAATCCATGCATTGCATCATTTTTAACCTTCTGCTGTAGGAGCTCTGAAAGCAGGATTTGTATCAGGAGGCCACCAGCTGATGAATGGTGACTGTTTCCTTCTCATTTACTCTGTGACAGCCTTCCTAAGTTAATCACCATTAGACAGACATGGGCAAACAAATCTTTGCCCAACTCAACAGCCTTATGTTCTCCTATACTGTAGGTTACTGTGACACAGCAGATGAGGGAAAACACTGAAGCACTTCTTCAGGGTTTCCTACAAATCACGCCATCACAGAGAGGGATTTACCACCCACAGCAGAGTAGGAGCCAGTTCCCTCCTGTAGAAGCCACTTACCAGCTTTGCTGCCTTTAGCCAAGCTCCTCAAAGAGGAGTTTTATGGGCAGATGCATCAACATCAACCAGACTAGCCTTAATTTAATAACCATTCCTCCACAGTAAGGAGAAAATGCTACCTCCCTATACCCCCTATGCCTGCCTTTGCCATCTCAAGGAACCTCTCCATCTTCAGCAAGAACCTGCTGCCCACAGCAGTGCAGGAGCTCTCACCCATTTCATTCAGCATGGACCGGGCTCCACCATCTGCCTTTGCTTTATTTCCCCATAAGAGTCACAAAACTTCTGATGACCTTGCCTTCTGCCCCCAAAGAAAGGTTAACAGCCTTTGGGGCTTTTTATTTTTCCTTCCTCTTCAGAAAGTCAGCTTAGTTTCAATGGTAAAAATAAACAAGGCAATTGAAATGTCCCTGTGGATCCAAGCCTGGTTTAACTCGGCAGAGGGGCACTTCACCCCCTTTCTTTTGTCAATTAGGCTTGCCACTGAAACCTGTACTTGAATTTCAATGCTTTTTTTTCTTTGGGCTTGATTTATCTCTAAGTTTATCCTGCTAAGTTTCTGTCTAAAGCTCCTTCTTTCTTGCATCACAATAAAAGCGTTATACAACCCATTGCTCCCTACAAAAAAAAAGGTCTTTTATAGCAGTTCATATGAGAAGTTATTTATGAATATTGTTTGTGTACTGTGCTATTCTAATGTCCTGTAAATAAAAAACTGTATATTCTCCATAGCTTGATCTAAAGCTTTACACAGTAGTACCCATTCACAGAACCAGCCCTGTCTAGTGTGTGACAGATTGACACAAACACAAATTCATTCTTATTGTATTTGAAATACCAAAATAAAAGTGCCTTCTGTGCTTTCTGCAGAATATTCCACTTTGAAATGCGTCCAGGTAGTTTCACTGTAGATGCAGATGAATTTTCTGCTGTTCGTATTGCTGCAGTTCTTAAATGTATTATTCATTCAGAGTGATTGATTTGGTGTGCTGTCCACATTGCTTAAAAGCCACTGTCTGTTCGTCTGTCTGTTAATCTGTTTTGGCATCTTGCAGAGATAGAGTTATAGAAAACACTTTTTGTTTCTGTTGAAGTAGTGACCAAAAAAAAAATCTTAAAAAAGGAATTGCTTGATCTTTGGATTTATATACATAAAAAAAAAAAATCTATACCACTGAGATGGCTGAACAGCCGAAAGGACAGATTTTCATATTCTGCCAGTGGTGTGCTAGAAGCATGGTGCATTTGTTTCTGCCTGATTAGTTGGATGCTGGGGCAGGGGAACCAGGAGGAGACGTGGCAGCAGAGGAAGAAGATGATCTCCGTAAGATCATGACCTCCATTCCAGTGTCATTTCACACCTCAGGCAATGATCTTGTTACATCTTATAAGCTAAGCAAGGTCAATCCTGGTCAGGCTAAGCGCTTGAATAGGAAACTTCTAAGGAAAAACTCAGGCACTGTGGAAAGTGAGGCTGGTGGCTGGGTAGGTGACATTATTCCCTTGGAGTCAGTACAAAAGACGTGCTCTGTTAAGAAGCCTCCGTGCATCCGCTGTGACTCTGCTCCAGCAGCTAACGGCACTGCCTCTCAGGTGAGTCAAACCCAGAGATGGCAATGGCTGCAGTTATTAACGACATTTCTTCCCAGTTCTCCCTGGAGCAGAGGTGCTAACCCAGATGGCCTGCCCAAGCTCCACGCTGGGTGATTACATATGTCCCCAGCAGCTCCCCCCTGCAGTTCCCATACGAGAGGTCATGCATTGCTTTACCCTCCTGGCAAGCTGGCCCAGGCAGTGTTGCTGGCAGGCTCCATCCCCAAGCACCCTGCAGCTTGGGAAGAGGCAAATTAAACATACATGCTAGGCAGGAAAACCCTGCTATTTTGGAAGGGTACTTATTCAAGAAAGGGAAATAGTGAAAAGCCAAGAAACACTCAAGTGAAAATCCCCCTGGTGCTCCTGGCTCTCCTGCCCTCTTCCCTTGTGTCCCCAGTCACAGGCTGTCTTCTCCTCTGAGGAGCCTCACCTCAGCCAGCGCACTGGCTCATCAAGTCCCTTTGATCGCCTCTGCCCGCTGCGAGGAAGAGCTTTATTCCCCTCACGTCCTCGCAGAAGGCTCTTCCTGCCATCAGAAGGTTCTGCTCAAGAAGTGGATGCATCCTTTTGCCGTAGTTTTTGACAGCAACACGAGGATTTTGGAAAGAGAGGAGGACAACTCTGCAGCGTGCTTTGCTCATTGGATGAGGTGCAGGACTTACTGCTATGGAAAGTGGGTGAGATAAAAAACCTCCCCAAACCCACATCTCTAATGACAACTACACTTGAAAGTATGCAGACAAATGGTACAATGTTTAGAGCCATGACTAATTTGGTATTTAATCAAAACAATACTCTTAGCCTTATTAGTGTGGTCTACATTTTAATGCTGCACCTCATGCCAGGAAGTGTTTTGCTTAATGTTTTAATTCTGAATTTTCTAAAGTGGAAGATGTTTCCTAACCCCATGCTCCATCTCTCAGTTGCAAAACAAGTGGTGAGATGAACACTCAGGCAAAGTCCTACAGATAAACCAATTCAGGCCAGCAAACCTGAAACCAGCCAAAAAGTTTTGCTTGGTCTTCAGATTAAAGGCTGGTTCCCTTCATTCAGTGCAAAGAAGTCCTTCAGAAGACAGCAGCTCATTGCTGTCCCCTCTCAGCATGGTGACTCCTCCGCCGGTTTGCACTGTAATTGTGTGTGCCCTTGTCCAAGCATTCGTGCACGGCTGTGGGTGCCTGTGGTTTCAGATGCAGCACAGGTGGCAACATTGCTGTTAGGAATATAAAGTTTGAAACTTTTGATTTCACGAGTGTTTCAGACCTGGTGCTGGCTCCCTGGCTAGTGGCTGGAGGAGTTCTTCGCAGCCCTGTCCTCGGCACAACAAACAGTCAAAACCAACCCAAAATTCAACTTGAGGGTCTTTAAAAATATTCTTTGTATTTGATGCTTGCTTTCCTGGTTGTCTATAAAATGCCATGCCCCAAAATGGTGTTAGGTGAACAATAATCATTTTCTGAAATAGAGGCTTTCTCAAATCCCCTTCATTTGTGTTTGTTGCTGTTGTGATTCTTCACCTGCTGGCCTTTATCTAGCAAAGCAAGGTGAGTTCAAAGACAACTCTGGAGGTCTGTAACGATTTTAATGATGAGGTGAAGTTGGAAGGTCTTGTGTATTATGAACTTAATGGGGCATTCTTCTCATTTACGCTGACATCCTTTACATGGAGTTGTGAAAAAGAAAAGGTATGGACAAGTGATCACAAGCAATTGATTTATTAAGAAATAACTGCCCCTTAGCTGTAAGTGAAGGCCCAGTGAGGCAAACAAATACTTAATAAGCCCATATAATCCCAGTAGAGTTACAATGGGCTTAAGTCCCCATTGTCTTCTCCCACTTGTTTTACTTTGCTATATGAAGCTATCAGATAAAGAACAATGACAAGAATCAATAACAGAGCTGTGTGAATAGCTGAGGTTTTGATTTTTCCTGGCTATGCTGAAAAATCATGAGAGAAATTCATTTGCAGTTGACCTGCAATGAATTATTTCCAACATTTTTGGCAATCACTTTAAGGTAACAGTAGCATTTTCTTCAGCCTCAGATTAAATATTTTTTCTCTGACTTCAGCATCTACAAGTTTTTTTAATTAAAAAATAAATTGAAAGAAATATCAGAAGAGGCAGAAGTTAGTGGAACAGAATGGCACTAATTTTTTTTACAATACCAAAATGAAAGGCCTAGATTGTTTTTACTGGATTTTGTTTGCAGTAGCACAAATAATCCACTGAAATTTTCAAAACATTTTTTTATTGTCACCAAATCACATATTTTCTCTGAGGAAAAAAATATTGCTATGAAGGGATCTGCCAGGGCTCTACTCAGTCGTCGTGTTCCCAGTGTTGATGCTGAAGCTGTTTATTCCAGGCACTTCATGCTCCTGTAGAAAACCCAGAGTGATATGCATGAGACTGTTACAGGCACACAGCAGAGAACTTTATTATGGAGCATTTTGAGGAGGTATGGCTCTTTCTTTTGGAGTTTCGGGGCAATTCTGTAGAGATAAAACTAATGTCTGAAGGACCAAAAAAAAGAATTTCTTTTAATGAACTTTTTCTGTTTTTAAGATTAAAGTGTCACACAACTTCCATGGCAAATATTTTCTGCGACAGTTCTGAAGAGCTAAACATTTTCAAAGTAAGTGTGTAAATCCATTCGTGCCTGCTTTCCCAGAGGCCAGGATAGACTATTTTAAGGTTTCACTAGAAGATAGACAATACATTGGGGTTGGTCAGGAAACAGAGTCAAACCAAGAGCTCAAGTTAGCATTGCCAGCCAAAAATAAGTAGCTGAGTAACTACAAGTTATAGAGGAAATACTCAGTTTAATACATTAATTTTGTTCCAGGAAGTGATGTCAAGCTATTGTCAATGGGAAGCGGTGAAACCCAACAGGTAGTGCAACAGTGAGGAAGTCTGTAAGCATTTGCAAGACCCCTCCAGTGTCTTCTGGATGAACTTGGCCACTCACCTCCCCTCTGCTTCCACCCTCCTCTATTTATTCCCACAACACCCTGTCATGTGGGAACCTGAGACACTGAGAAGCAAAACGACTTTGTGAAGGTCATACAGAAAACCAGGAATACAGCTGCCCCCTGGGCTTTCTCGTCATAGGTTGGTGTGCAACCAGGAGACCTGTGTTTTTCAGCAAGATTTTTTGATCTGCCGCACTAAATAAATAAGATTATTTTGGACTGCCTGCTTATTTGTCCTACCTATAAACAAATAGCAGGAAAAAAAAAGCTTGCCTTTTTCTTTTCAGAAGGCAAATCCTGCACTGAGAGCCACCAGGTCTTTGTCTTCATTTATGTGTTCCTACTTGTAGTAGGAAGGCTGCCCATTATTTTGGTAAAGCAAGCATCAAGTTCAGGAAAGGCAGGCAGGCAAGTAAATTGAAGGGCTGGTGCCTGGACAGCTGTTTGATAACATTAACGCACCATGACTGCAATAGAGTAACCTTTGAAGAGGGTCGTCAGGAGCCCAGCCACATAGGCTGGAAAGTACACAGCACTGATTAAGCTGGGAATGGCTGAAACAACAGTTACCAAAGGAAAACAAGGAGGCAACGGGAGAATGGGGTTGCTTCTGTAGGGAAAAGCCCAGCAGCTCTCCTGCAGTAAGAGCTGAGCCAGTCCAGGACTAAGCAGACACCTGTGCAAGGAGAGTCATAAAATGGCTAAACCAAAAATTTTTCACTTGTTTTCACAAAAAAAGGGAAGATTTGCAAGAAATGTTGACTCTGTCTCCTGATGGACACCAGACTCCAGACAGACAGACATGTATTTCTGACACTGGAGAAGAAGCAGAGCCCTGTGACAAAGCGATGGCAGCACCATGAAGATAATATTCTCCTTTCCCATGGCCGTATTTTTACACCCATTACTGGGCAAGGAAGCCTGACAGCCAGGCTTGTGCTAAAATTCACTGTAACTTTGTTCACAGTGGGACGCGCACTCACGCTGACCATCAGCCGGTGGATCCACCTCTTGGTGCGCCTGAAACAGAGCTTTTCATGTTCAAAGGGGACGGGAGGTTTGAAGGTTTGGAGGCTGGCGCAGGGTATGAAGGTGCCTGCCTCTGATCTTCATATGCCTCAGTTCTTCCAGGAAAACCCAAGCTAATTGCTGTTTTAAAAGGCTATTTAATTTTAAAACCTTCCCCCACCTCCCCATTACTAAGCCTGCATGGCTTTCATCACAGAAAAGGTATGTGCCATGCGAAGAGAAAGTAAGGATACGTGAGGCGGGCTCTTACACGTACTAAAAATAGTGCGTGTGTGGGGACAGCCAAGGAAGTCACTTCACAGGAGACAGGGATTGAGCGGCTTCCACTCTATGGGGCTTTGCTGAGCCCAGCTAATTAATGTTTGTAAAGCACTTTGAAGATGAAAAGCACCAATTTATCGCTAAGTTTAATTATTTGCACCATGTTACTTAAGACTTTTACTAACTACCTTCAAACACCACCAAACTCTTCCCTCTAAATGGCGAGCAAGCCGAAGAGTTCAAGGCAGAGTTTCAGAAGTTGGTGTGAGGAGTCTGGGATGGGAGCAAAGCGGCAGCAGTACATTGCACTGACGCCTCCAGGTCTGCTGCTGGAGGGTGGGCTCAACATATACACCTTGACTTTGACTTTACTGGACCTGGGGTTTTCAGAGACACTTAAAGAAGGGTTCCGTTTGAGTTCCTAATGACTTCCAGCCCCCTTTAAATTTACAGTCTATAATTAGGGCTCTTTTACGCTGGCAATTAAAAGGAAACCAGTTTTGGATAGGATCGCGTTTACACTGCACAATCATCTTTCTAATACACGCGATTAGCACCAGTGATAAAACATGAACTTTTGCTGCTAATGGTGTGCATGCTAATTGGCAATCCTGTTAGCTAACGCATGTTAAAAACATGAATGCAAAGTCAGATGTAGATGTACCAGCAGGAGGAAATGTAAGGAAAGTAATCACTTGAACAGCAACCTCCACTCTTTGGAAGAGAAAGGCTTTAAACAGATAGGACTAAATTCACTGGGACAGCTCATCAGGTGAGATAAATCAACGTGATGCCATAGACTGCAAACTTTATTTTGAAATGGACCAATACTGCTCACATTGATACAGCCAATATCCTCTCGTTTTTCAGATGAAGTAGTTAAAAGATCCCTCATCACACTATTACACCTGTCTTTGCAAGTGAGGCATTTTACTTCGTCAAATAGCTTCCCTAGGGGACGTTTAATTCTGAATGATTTTCTCATTAAAAAGTATGGTTCTACTCATGAGAAACAAAATGTCCTAGTAAAATACGACATGACAGGGCCAGAGATTTATGGGTTCACCACAAGGAATGAAATCTTGATTACTGAATAGAAGTGTCTGCGAAATTAATGATAACTTTGGGTTCTCCACTCATCTCAGTGGGATGCTGCTCATCATTATCTGATGATTAAAAAGGAAAGTGTTCCTTAGCATTTGTAAACTCTAATCAGAAACACAACATTAGCTCTACGGATGAAAGAGCTTCATCAGACAGAGATAACTCAGGCTTTTGCCCAAATCGAACTTGGAATTAGTTCGGGAAACTCAGTTTGCTGCATCCTCTCTGCACCTCCTGATTTAGCTGCAGACTAGAAAACTGAAACATGGAGGGCATCTCTAAATCTAACATTTTCTCAGGAATCTCCTGAGAGACTTTCTGAGATTTCTGAGCTAGCATTCAACTCAGCAAGATCTGCACACACACAATAGAGAAGCTGTGGCAATTTGGGGCACCTTCTCCTGTCATTTGCAATAGGTGGGGTCCAAGAGTGTTTGCTGTGGAAGGGGCTGGAGGGTTAAAAGCTGCTTGCACCCACAGCACTAGCCTCTGAGCGGCTGTCCACCAGTAATTTGCAGTCAAATCTTATCCTCTGCTTTTAGGAAGAGATTTAAAGGACCTGGCAGGGAACACACCCTGTGACAAAGAAGTAAATTTGTGTACCGGAGTGAATATTCTTACTTTGCCCTCTTTAAGGAAGACCCTATTCTGCAACACCACAGGGTACGTTCTTAGTTAGAGAACCAAGACTATACCTTTTTTTTAATGCATATGGAAGGCAACTGGGGTCCACTCCAGCAGTGGTACCCTTCTGTGATGGGCAATGAACCCATACATGGACATTTTTTTTCCTTTTTATCTGCAGTGCAGATTTCCATTACACATTCTGCACTTGTTTCACACACACGATTCCTGCAGAAATCAATGAAAGTCCTATGTGCAGAAAAAGGCACAGAAAGTGCAACAGAGATTTGCACCACGGATTAAGAGATTCTCAGTGCTGATCAAAGAAGAATTTTGTCCGAGGTTTGTAAAGCACTTTTGAATCCTTCTTGATGAAAGGCTCTATAAAAATGTAAAGCTGCTGTTGTTGTTAATGTTCCCTTGGTACATAACAGGAGAAAAGATGCTGAAATTAAAGTCACATATATTAATATTGATTAAGAAATAAGCAAATTCTTCTAGAATTTGATCTGCCTTTCATTATGTGCACTTGATCTTCCATTTTCAAACAGGGCATAGTTATGTCCTGGAAAATCACAGCCTTGAACTCCACCAAACCACAACTACAGATTATATATTATTATATATAATTTTGGAAATCTGTCTGGAATACACCATAAAGCAAGAATAAAAGAAAAACTGTAAGGACATTTGTATTTGTCAGCGTCTCCCCAGACAGAGCCCTGAGGATATGATATTCTTAGAATAAAGCTTTCATTTCACAGCGCATCAGTGGGAAAATTAACAAGCTCTCCTCATACTGTTCCATAATTCATTTTCTTTGTTTTAGATATTGAGCCGAACTGGTACAGTAACTTAAATAGATAGGAGAGATTTTAAACACAGATTTGGATTCTGGCTGGTTTGGGTTGTTTAGTTTTGTTTTTCTTTTTTCCTCCCTTATCCTACAACTTCCTCGTATCTAAATAAGAAATTGCCTCAATTTATTTTAGCACTTGCCTTTTAAATGGAAAGTGCCAAATACTGTTACAATGATTTAAAATACATCAGAGCAGGCTCACTTCAGTTAGTGCAAGGGATGTAAACTGCATCTCCTACGGCACCAGGAGCGATGTTCATTCCACAGAGGAAGGAGTCTGCTCGTCTCCAGCAGTGGCAATCGAAGACCAAATACCAGAAAGCTCAGAGAGAAGTTGTTTGGATTGAGATCAGCTACCACCTGTGCTCCACCTGAACCTCAATTAACAACAGGCAATTACCTTAAAATGACAGCAATTTTTGCTGGTGTTTTCTGGAAATACGAAGTTACATTTTTGCATGAAATCACACAAATGCAGAAATAATACTCTTGATTCTAGTTTCTACCAAGAAGTTCCCTCTGCCCTTAAAAGTCCTGGAACTCCAGAAGCAGAAAAAGGAGGCCATAGCAAAGCTAACTTTTCTTACTGAGAAAACTCATTCTTGAACAGCAGAGACATTAAAACTCTCAGAAAAATGTCATCCGTCTCCTCCAGTTCTGCTCATTCAGGTGTTGGGCAAAAAGCAACACTCCAGCAGAAAACTGTAGTTTGGATGTGTAAATATGTGTGCATAATAGCAGGACAGAGTGGTGAAGGTGCTGTGGTTCCTGAAGCCCAACAGCCAGCTCCAACACTGCTTCAGTAATGTCACTCCTTACAAGCCCCGCTGCCTGCACCGGAGCAGAGACCAGCATGGCGCTTCTCCCAGATATTCCCAACAAAGTGCTTGCCAATGAAAACTCTTCTTGTCTGTTTAGGAAAAGATTGCCTACATCCTTCCCCCTCAACAAAAAATTAAATTCTGGGGGAAAAATATGGTATGCCTGGTAGAAAATAGTTTACCTGTGACTTGTACACTTTGGCTTGCTTCCACCTGACCATTTCCTTTGGCTATGCGTGTACGGCATTCAGTAAAATTAAATCCCCCAAAACTACCATTCTGTCCATCTCAGCCATGGACAGCAATGCTGAGCCAGAAGGACACAGTTTGAGACGCTACCTGTCATAAATAACAAGAGTCCAAAACAGAAATACCACTTCATACTTTTAAATGGTCTGGCAGCTGAGGGGAGTCTGTTGATCTACATGCCATCATCACCCTTATGCAAAATATTGCTAGCAGCAGTGAGAACTGGGCCCAAATGTATAGAAAAATCTCCTTGTTATGAACAAAAAGTGGAGTTGCAATTGAGGCAGCTGACAAAATTAAATACATTCTTTGGGCATCTGTAGCAGGAAAGCCATCCCTGTTCCCCACAGATAGCCTCAAAGACTTCCTTGCCGCATCCACTTTTCCATCTGTTTGCAGTTGGTAGTACCTCCCAGTGTCAGGCCACTGGGTTTATAAGATGGGAATCTGAAACTGGATAAAGCCGGTGTCACTGTGATGTGAGAAAATGCATTCAGCTGGCAGTTTTCAATAAGAAGTGATGCTATCTGGTCCAGAGATATCTCTTTCCATATGCCCATCTACACAGTGGCTGGCGCACTGTGGCATTATTGCAACACAAATAATAGTGGGGGCAATGCATAGTGAAAACATATTCTTCCCCAGAATAAGCTTCCTCCTTATCGCAGCCTGTAATAGCACTGTATTATTCTGGCTTTTGAAAGAGATGAGCCTGTTTTTGCAAAAGAGCAAGTGTCCTCAGTTCCCGTTGACTTCTGGCGTCAGCTAGCATTGTTCACTGCTCTGTAGGAGTGAAGCTCTGTGGGAGTGCTACTAAGGGAGGATGAGGATGCTTTGACGGTATCAGCCTTCTCAGATGTATGGCTACGATACCGCTTGTCCAGAGGGTCACTACCACAATTGTTACCTCAGTCCGTGATGGGGTCTGCTGTCAGGTGGAAGACCTGGTTCTTCCCCATCCTATCTACAACTAAGGATGCCTGCATCAGCCTATAATGGACATTTCTTACTCTGTAGCAGAGTATAGCAGGAAAAACAATATCCTCTACAGTTTGGTACCTGTGCTTCTATAGCTGTGCATACTTTAAATACTTGTATACATGTCCTGGAACCCTATAAAATTACTAAAAACAATGGGCTCCAAAACTTAAAGAAAGATCAAGAAAAAATATCGTACTGCAATTTTCTAGTTCAATGAATCTGCTTTGTGCCACAATCACAACTAGCCATGAACCAGCCCCAGCATTTCCTTTGATGTGTATAAAATGTATTTTTAATTTCACTAGGCTGCTGCTCACTCTCATTTGAAAGGGTATTTGAAAGGGTAACTGGGAATGGCTAGGTTGCCTTCTCTGCACTTTTCATTGTTTTACTACCTCTGTCATGTCACCTCTTATTTTTCTCTTGTGTAAAATACAGCCTGAACCTTCTGAATCCTTCCTCACAGAGACCTTTCCATGCCTCTGAACATTATCATCACCTTCTAGACCTCTCTCTGGATGCTATTACTTTTTTTACAGTGCAGGAATGAGTGTAGCCAGACCTGAACAAAGGTATTGAACCTAGGCATGTCCCTGCATTTACAAATGCCATTATAGTGTTTCTGATTACAAAATATTTATTGCAACATCTACTATGTGGGCATGCTACAAAGCCACTTTTCTGCCTGTACTGGGAAAGCTTCATGCCCTACTAGCAACCTTGTTTAGACAGGGGCTATCGGGGCTGCCAGCTATTTCTGCGCAGAAGAGATGACAGCACCGCGAGGCATCCGTGAGCTGCTTGCTGGGGTCTTCCCTGCTAGTGAGTGGATCTTGCTCGGTGCCGGCTTCTCACTCAGGGCTTTGTGTTCCCTCCACCAGATGGACGTTGGCAGATGGCAACACCATTTTGCTGTTTAATTATTTAAAATTCTGCATGCAAATCAACCTTTGGCATTCAATGATAGAACAGGATGTTTGTGGTCCGTATCCCATCTTTGATACGCTGTTCCATATTTAATTTTCTGTAATGCTGTAGAGATGATACTGGTTTGCGGTACTTACACAAGTACCCTGTTCTTTCGTTGGGTCTCCCATGCAGGGGGTTGCACACTTGCTGTTGTGCACTGGGACTACCTGACAGACAGTATCTAGCTATAATCTAAAGGGACAGTCCACAGCCTTCGCTTGTGTGAATAGTCCAACTTCAGTCACCAAGGGACAGAAATCTATCTTTTCAAGGACACCAGGAAACTATTTTTAGTAGTAGATGTTATTAAAAATGGTTGATGTTTGAAGCTGTTGGAAGAGTTGGAAATGATGCCAGCCTGTCACTGATTGAGGACTGAAGGTTGTCCATCCTGGTTCTCAGGACCAGCTTCAGTAGGACTGGAGAGACAAGTCCAGGCTGTAACTCAGTACTAACCTCTAGCAGGAGGGAAGGAGTTTGTCGTCAATACTGATGGTGGCATGCTTTGGTTTTCTCAGTGCACTGAATCAAGTTATTATTTTTACAAACTTTTGGAAGAGTTTCCCTCTTATTCATCCAGTCACCACCTACTGCCTTTAAGTTTTTGCCAGTTAAAAAGCTATTATAAGCCATTTGTCTGCTTGAGTTGAAGTTTTTGTGAGACTGCAGAATGTAACATGACAACAGAGCCTATAAAACATCAGTTCCCAAACTGTTCCACCGTTCATGACAGTCCACACAGAGTCACAACCCAACCTCTTTTTCGAGGTCCTCCATAAAATAGAACGTTGCCCTCAAAATCTCCATTTCTTCCTCATCCCTCATGTCCTGTGTGACTGTGCCAAGATTTCTTGGTATCTGATCGCACGTGCATCTGTTTGTATGTCATCAAAAAAGGCACCTGTACTTGCAAGTGTCCGGGTACAAACCTTATCAGCGTGGCAGAGCTGATGAAAGTTGACTCAGACAGTAGAAGATTGTTTTGCAAGCTGTGTCAGTGCTCATATCAGCACAGCCTTTAAGAAAATTCAGAGGACGTGCATTTTCACACAATGCATAATTTAATCCATGGGATTCATTGCCACAGGATTCTCTGGAGGCGGAAAGTATGAAGACCAGACAACTTCACTAGAGGAAGCCAACTGTAAAGCTGGTTGTTAAAGCCTGGCAGTCCAAATCAAACCTTGATCTCACATAGCCCCTAAACTGCCAACTGCAGGATCCTGCTCAGGCGTGTCCCCCATTTCTTATGCCGCTGGCCACGCAATGAACTGTTGCCAGCAGCCAGGTCTTGGCACACAGGTTTGTGCAGAGGTGGCTCTGCATGGAAGGGCTCAGATCCTCAGGGTGAAGGACAGGGTCTCCTCAGGGTCTTTGGGTTCAGGGAAGAAAGAGTGATTGGGCAAATGAGGGAAGAAGCATTTCAGAGCACCACCTCCTGCTAATCAGCCAACTGTCCAGTGAGGAATAAGAAGTGAGGAGATGATTACGTGCTACTGTGAGGGATTAGAGTTGTGAAAAGAGTCCCACAAAACAGCTTTTATGACAAACAAACCACAAGTTAAACAGCAGAACCGAAGTTAACCTGAAGATTAGTTTAAAAAGAAAAGCAGCAACAACAAACACATTAATACAACTTAGTGGGATAATAGCTACCCCAAGCTGCACTGATTGGAAACAATTGGCAGAGCCTGGGATATAAGGAATCACTTCCTGCAGCAATTTCCTTTTATTAAAAAAGCATTTAAGCATTTATAAGCTTTTCATTGCCAAGGATCTGATTTTTAACTCTGTGCTCTCCTCAAATACACTGTTCAGTCTGGCTGAATGCATAACGAGGCCAGGAGGAATTTGATCAGAATACAGATGTTTGCCATCCCAGCATCACTGCAGAGGCTATCACCCAGAAGATCTTACTGAAATTTTCTTGAAACAAGAAAATTCGCACAGCCATTTGACAAATTACCTGGCTTTGCCAACTAGGCACAGTGAGAGCAAGTCAAACACCTAGGTATGAAAGTGCAGTCCATCACAAATGCAGCTACATAAACATAGCACCCTCATTTCCAACATGACTAGAAATGGTTAAATCTCCAAGATTTAATAGAAATTGAAAATGCCACTGAAATAAAAGTCAAAACCACCTTAAATGAAGGCCTGGTATTCCTTCCCTGTTGAGGCTATCATTGGTGATTGTGAGTTTTCTTTTTTGTTGTTTGTTTGTTTGTTTCATAGTACACTGGTCCAACAAGGGGATTAAAAAAGGTTTTGTTTCTGAGATACCTGAAATGAATTTTTAGTTCTGTTTTGATTTCTCATATGGGAAAAAAGAAAAACCATGATTTGGGTCAAAATTTGGGTCATATGTTTAGCGCAACTAAAAATAAAACATTTTCATGGTAGCAACAGCAGACTACATTTATTTTGATTTAAGTAGCCTTCTAACCTAAGCATGAGCTTGAAACAAAAAAAAATTAAATATCCCCTTTTGCCAATATGGATGAAAAGACTGAAATTTTTCTAGTTTTCTCCCTTTATTCAGAGAGAGAGGAACTGAAACACTCTGACACATGACACAGTTGCACAAACATTTTTGCCCAGGCTTTGATTTTTTGTTGTCCTTGAATAAGGTGAAGAGAAACGTTTGCCCAGCTCTGACCTCAAGACTTCGGCAGAGAACTGGGGCCCACCCTGCCTCTTTCCTGCACCCATCATCTCCTGCGGGTTCTCTCTCCAAAAAACAAGCCCTTGGAGAGCAACAGCATCACAGGATGAGGTGTGCAATCCTCTGCAAAAGGGACTCCTTTCTACCTCCCCACTTGCCCCAAACTGCCAGCTGGGTCCTGCCTGAGGACAGAGGCTTGGGCAGGGAAAGTGCAGAAAGAAAGGGCTGCAGGACAAGGTGGTAGCACTCAGAGGTGATGTAGGAGCATCCTCTGGAGTGCCTGTATAACCCAATGGCCCTGCACCTACCGTGGCATCATCACGCCCCCTCTGCCTCTTCGGTGATGTGGCTATGGAGGGTTTCCACCAACCATGCACTGATGGGGAGTGAATGCCATCAGCCAGCAGGACCTTCCCCTGCCACAGCCAGGGCTCTGCTCCACCTGCATCTGTGTTCTTCTCCATGGAGGTCCCGGACCTCCTGCCTTTTTCTCTCTGAGCAGGGAGCCGAGGGCAAAGTATGACTTAGGTAGGAGAGACCCATCAGTAAGCACCGAGTCATTCCCTGGCTATACTATAAAGCATCATAGGAAGCATAGCCCTGCTGTGAGACTGGAGAGAGAAATCAGAGACCACAAGGCACACAAACACAGCTCCTGGATAGCGCTGGAAGAGCATTGCCACGTCAATCTTTTAGGGTGCCTATTTTTCCTAAGAAAAGCTAATATTTTCTAGCCAAAGATGACCTTTTCTTTGTGTAAAATTTTGTCATAACGTAAAAAAAAAGTTGATTTGGTATCTTAAAAGAAAAGTTGATTTGATACCTATTAGGACAGACAAATTTAGCTAGCCTACTTTAGCTCTAGCTGCCTCTCCTACCTCTCAGATCAGTGTCATTTAGAGGGGGAGTTTATACATGCAGTGAAGAAGGGAACGAGGAGTCTAGTAACTCGTTTATTTTAACAGCAACTCCATGACACTGTTCCCATCTTTGCAATTGTAACTGGTCTGCTTTTCCAATGTGTGTGCCCAATTATAACTTGCAAGAAGGCATGTATCTCATAAAGAATTTAGTTAATTTTCAATATTTTCCAAAGTCCTGTAAATGAACAATGCACTTTTTACAGGTCTTTCATCAAGGAGTTAATAACCAGATGAAGGTTCTCTTTTCATCAGTTCCTAAGTGATGCTCCATTTGATTGAAGAAGATCAAAAATGATGATCAGAAAATAAAAAGGAAGTTTTAAAGGCAGCCTTTGTACAACACTTTAACTGTCTCATTCCTGTTATTTCAGAAGTATCACTGCGTTTCTTTCAGGCTTGGAAAAAAAAAAAGTATAATTTTCTTGTGAATTGCCAGTACTTGTCTTCCTCTTATTTTAATTTTAGAAACCCTTGTGTTGATGGTGGGCAATATACCTCTGCCAGATAGTGCCATGGCCCTAAGTCAAAGCAACACCAACTGTAGCGAAACTATTAGATACTAATATTGTCGATTACAGTATATGTGGTCCTAATCTTGCATCGTACCCCATGCCAGCCTGCATGGTGCTGTCCCACACTGACTCTGTCCCATCTCACTGGCACCCAACCACCTACCCCATCCCTGGGGGCTGGGGTGGACATACCCTCAGGGGCTCTGCAGGCAGGGGGAGGTGGGGGGAGAGGACAGCCCTTGTGCAGGAGATCTTTTATCTTTAATGTAGGAGAAGAAGAAGAGGCTGTTTTGCCCCACTGCCTCTACCGTGGGATGAAATCTGTAGCAACAGGTCCTCCTCTGTCATTTCAACATGTTGGCTGAAAGGTCTGGAGAGGGACCCTTTTCCCAGCCCCTCAAACCCCAGTAGCCCTAGCCGAAATGTCCAACAGGACTGAGACCTCCTTGGTGTCATGACAGCATTTTGGCATTGGCAGCACCAAAGCGTCAAGCCATGTTGCGTGGGGCTACGCTGTTTTTATGTTCATTGCTTGTGGTCATCAGGGCATTAGTTGTCCTGCTGCATCTAGTTTTACCTGAAAATTTCCTCTTTTCTTGAATAGGCTCTTGACAGCCCTCTGTATAAATTTTCTCTCCCCAGCTTATTGCACATTTTTCCTTTTGCTGAGCCTTGATTTACTGCTTTTAATTAGGAATAGGCAAATTCTCTGTGAAGATGTGAGATGCTTTTTCCCTCAACCCAGCTCAAACATGTAACTCTGCTCTGTCAAGCTCTTCACAACACAACTTCATCCTTCTTGTCCCTCCTGCCCCTATCCACTCTCTCCTGTGACCCAGCTGCCTTGTGCATGCAATCCCCTCTCCCCTTCACCTGGCTAACCAAGGTTCACCCCCTTTCTGCTCCCCTCCCTCACTGCAGCATCCATAGAAAAAAACAGTGTAATCCTCCTGTTACCTCCAAAAAAAGCTCCCTCTCTGAAATTTCCTGCAGCAGTTAAATGTTGGTCCCCTGTCCCCTGGCAAGGTTTTGCTTTGGAGCGAGTCATTAACGCACGGCTGTTAATAATGAGTGTGTGATGCAAGCTGCCGTAGCTCATTGAGACACTGGACACTGTCATCCAAATATCCAAATGATATTTTCTATACTGACAGAGATGTAGCCCTGATGCTCTGCAGAGAGGGAAACTAAGGCACAACAGCACCAAAGATGTGATGCCATCCTGAGCTATTCCATCCTGTGGTTTGAATCATTCCCCTGAAGTGAGCACTCACATTTAAGTGTGGTTTCAATCCAGGAACAATTTGGGTTTCCAGTACTCAGTACTTCATAGATTCTAATCATCTTGCATAGTGAAGCCTACAGAGAATCAGAAAATGTTACATTTAATTTTGGACCAAGTTTAATGAAGCACTGGTTTTTAGGAGAAGCACTGTATTTTCAGGCAAGATCAGAGCGCTCAAAAAAGGGCACGTTTTATTGCAGGTGCTTTGCACAACCTTTGTCAGGATTAAATATGATGGAAAGAGGATAGCTAAATATGGATTGATACTACCACACTTTTTACAAAATGCTTGATCCCACAGTTCTAAGGACCAGTTATCTTAAGATCTGATTCTTAAAATCAGCTATCTTTTCAGCAGGATGTATAAATAAATCAGCAGAAGAGCCAGTTAATGACTCACTGTTGTAAATTAAATGGAATTTGTTATTAATATGATTCATTGAAACTTTCCTAACAAATCAATTTGTTTCAATCATACTGTAATTCAATAATAATATTTAGCATTTATATGGTGCTTTCAATAGCTCATGAAACTTTCCAAGCATCAATCGTCTGCATTTCACAATAATATTGTGAGCCGCTGAGTTGGGCTGTCTCTCCCTTACAGGTGAGAATGCTGATGTCCAAAGAGCTTAAGGAAACATTTCACCCTCCTGAAAGTGCTAGCATTTCTCTGTTTTACCTTTTTTGGTATGCGCCCTCAGACACGGTGCACAGCAGTGACTCAGAGCTGCGAGGATCTGTGGTGGCAGGGCAGTGCTGGAGAGGGTTTGGTCTGTCATGGTAGAGCCAGCAGTTAAAAATCATAGCCAGTTCCTGAGCTTGACATCCACTGTATGGAAGCTTTGCTCCCCACTGTGATGCCTTCCCAATGTGATCCTTCTTTCTGCCTTTCCCCCATTGAGAGGCTGAGCTCCAGAAATCCCATATCCCTGTGTTTGCATCCAGGGACCATCCCCCTTCCTGCGGCCCATGGACAAGTCCTGCTCTGGCCCTGACCCCATTCTCCTTGGCCCCAATTCTAGGATCAGTTCATATATTCTTTTGGCAGCTCACATCTGTCCAGCTGCTGTGAACTTCAGCTTGAGCTATTCATAAAATGGATCCTACAGAAAAATGAAGCATTACAAACTACATAAAAGCAGTTAAGAATAAGGGCTTAGCTTTCAGGTAGTCTGTACCTAAAAGATGGAGATGGATGTCATATGGGATTTTCAAAATCACATAAACAGAATAGGTACCCGATTGCTACTAACATTAGCAAGACATAGCGTAATTCAGCAATTTGAAAATCCCACAAGGAAACATTGGCTTCCCTAGGACTTACTAAACTCTGCTTTAAGCAAGTTGACATAAGCTTAGAGTGAGCTACTCTTGGATGTGGAGGCAGGATTAAGACACACTTTGTTTCACTCCCTTCTTCCATGTTCATCTATGAGATGTTTTTTATGAGAGGAGCCTACTGGAGTGCTAGTTGCTTACCTCTTTTTAAAGCTGCTTATGGATCTCTACATCCCGCAGTACCATATGAAGAGGAACATATGAAGATGGGTATAAGGCAACTGTAGGCATCTGTCATCTGAGTTTTGGTCTAGTACTGTGCAGCACTGTAAGCCTAGAAGGTCTGTAATGCTCCAGCTACCGTATCCTGAAAGTACCTGATCTCATCTATCCTTTGAAATTAAGCAGGATGTGGTCTTTCACAAAGCACACTATTATACTATGGAACTCAGGATGCTGCGGAGACCAAAAGCAAAGCCGTCTCCATAAGCAATTAAAAAATTTGTGGAAGAAAGGGCCACCAAGGACCATTAAACACAATGATGTGGATATGGCCTGTAGCTTGGGGACTCACTAAATGACAGATGTCCAGAAGCTGGAGCTTGCTAGTGGGACAAGATCCCTTACAGATGCTCATTTATTTATTATATTCTTTCTTTAGGTGCTTGCTAGTGGTTGCTGTCAGAGACAGGATGCTGAGGCAGACACATCTCGGGTCTAGCCCTGAACAGCTATTCTTATGTTATGTTCCTGTAAGGATTTGGGTGGAATACCAGCTAAAATGGGGCTGTGGCTCTAAGAAGTTGATTGTCATGATGTCTGTGGAGTGGAGAAAAGAAAGTTGTCAACGCCCAAATAAAAAATTATGAATCATCATCTGCCACATCACATGACAGAAAAAACCAGGCTGTTATGTTTTTTTATTGCCCAGTTTGATTTCTTTTTTAACGACCTTCCTAGTTGTCTGTGATTACATATGATCGTTTGCAGTTAACAAGGTTAGTGTTTCCACACACAGGAAAGGACAAACCTCTTCCTAGCACTGAGACAAATAGTCCCCTCATGCCGAGATGAGGAAATGCTGAGACAGAGAGTATTAATTAATTTATACCTTGTTGCCATGGCTGTACTGTTGCCAGTGCCTTGGGGCCTTTGTGGGACCTTGTACCCTACCTGGTACCTGGCTATGCTGCCTGGAGTGACCCACTGACCATGACTGCCCCCTGCTCCAGACACAGCAGCAGCTTTTCTCTGACTGTGCTCCCATCTAGCCCTCAGCTGTGGTGCCTAAGGCTCCTCCTGCAAGCACCCAAGGACCAAGACTCACATACAAGTCTTGATAAGCGGCTTTCTTTCCTTGCCCTGTACCTACCATTTTGAATTGCAGATGCACAGCATCGCTGGCTGCCCTTGGTCTTTTGCTTTCTTGCTCACATCCTCTGCACTGAACCAAATATCGTTTAGAGTAGAAAATAAGTGTTTAGCGCTCTGCTTATGGCAAAACACTGAACTGAAGTCTGGTGCTCCCTGCTGAGGACCTTTTTGCTATCGTCTTCAGAGGGAAATAAGTCACCTTGATGCCAATATTTGTCCCTGTTTCCTGATGCAATGCATAAATCACATTGCTGTTCCTTATCAGCTCATAGCGCTTGCTTAATGGGTAGCTCTGCTGCTTCAGCAGGGAATTAGCTAGAACAACATTACAGTGATAAAGTAAGGAGAGTAAGCATCCATCAGTGGGTCAATTAGTAATGTTAAAAAGGAAGCTCTGAAATAACTCACACAGTAATACATTAGTTCTTGTGCACATGTTCAGATCTCTCACTTGGCGAGTATGAAATGAGGGAAAGAACAAATAATTAGGGATATATTCTTTTTTAGATACATGCCAAACCCTCCCTTTAATAACAATGTCTTTCATGGCCTTAGCAGCTTTTATCTCTAAACTCTTCAGATGACATCTACAGTCACTTTTAGTGAAGCTGGATTTGAAGCCAACCCTCAGTTCTTATCAACCACAGACAAAGCTTGGTGTATCAGCACCGAATAGGTAGACTTTTGATTTCAAACACCCACCCGTAAAACACTTCTCACACACTCACCAAAGTGAAGTAAGACTCCATTTGCATGCCTTGCAGCGGCAAGAGGCTTCCCCAGCACTGCCAGGGCTCACGCCCTGGCTTCTTTGCAGGGCCATGGCAGGGGAGCTAGGGACAGCCCTTCGCAGAGCTGCCGAGAGCCCATCAGCCCCCAGTGAGCTGCGAACTGGCGTGCGTTCAAAGCCTGTGAAACAACGCCAGCTCCTATTTCATATGAATCCAACTAGAGAGCTCTAAATCTGCCTAAATGGTGTTTTATAGTCACTGCTGAGAATTTCTGTTATACGGAACCTTCATCATTTTGTTACAAGGATTTTGAGCAACAATTTTATTCCAAAGGTACAGGTGACAGCATGCTCCATCAGTCGGTGTGATGATGCTGGAAGGCAAGTGAATGGTTGCCCAAGAACAGTAACGTCCCCTGGAAATGCACTGCCCACCCACGGCCTCACTGCAAGAGCAATGGAAGAGGTGAGGACATCAGTGAGAAGTGCAGCCTGCGTGTGTCAGCAGCTATGGAGAAGGGGAGATCAGTGACATAGTTCGGGTTAGAATATACCTTCTGGGGAAAAAAGAAGGGACTTAAATTTAAACCAAAAAAATTCAGCAGTCATGTTGTCATCGCAGAGGTGCAGATGAGCAGGGAGCTCCTTAGACTTTCTCCAGCACCAAAGCCATCGCAATTGCCCCGTTGCTGACCAAAATTATTTTCCTCAACATTGTTTATTAATTTTTTAAGTCAGAACCCTCTACACTCCCAGACCCTTTAGGTACTTCAATGACCTGAAATTTAATTGCTAATCCGGTAGACTATAAGAATAAAATCAGGAGTTAAATTTCCAAGCTAACCCATGATTATTATTCATTGCCCAAAAATATCATTAACGCAGCATCAAGACTGACATAGCAATGCCTTGTACCCTCCCAAAATGTCAAATGTACTTACATTTAAATGGCTGAAAACCAGGAAATAAAGAGTTATTTTAAAATCAATGCATGCTCTGAAAGCGAGCTACATCCACAACTGCTGTAAATTAGCATGGCTCCAGTGACCATAATAGAGTTACCCTAGTATATGCCAGCTGAGGAGCTGATGTCTGCTTTTCCATTGCTGCGCATCTGTCTATGATGAAAAGTATCTAAAACACTATAGTCTTTAAATTCCTAGAAACTTTAAAATCAAATGAATCAAGTTGTTGGTTAGATCATAGTAACAATTACATGGAGACAGTAAAGTATACTGAGTGGTTTGGGATCGAGTCCTTGTCAGCAATAGTGAAAACGAGCAAACAAAAACGTTGAGTACTCCTATAAATAGATTCAGAAGGAAGCACACAGTATCCGTGCTGAGGCATCAACCTTGGAAATATTTATGAATTTGCAATACTGCTTCTAAAGATGCAAGATGCACCAAAAATTGAGTCAAGCATCATAAGTCACCTAGAAAAAAAAACAGGAAACTAATCTGAGTAAATCTGGGCAGCCCCTCTGCAAATACAGTGTGCACTATAGATCACTGCTGGCTGCAAAAGAAAAAAATAAATAGGCATTTATTGCTGAGGGGTTCATACAAGCATATTTATCCAGTCATTCTTGACACGCAGACAACAATTTTGCAGTGATGTCTGCTCTGGTGAGTTACTTGAGTTGGGCTGCGAAGATGCAGGCCTATCCCCACAGACGTCCTCATGGTAACAGGGCTATCATGGCCACTAACCTCACAGATTATATAGCAACACGCTACCAGCACTGCCAGTGGTCCATGATGAGATGCAAACTAGTCCTCTCAGGAACTCGGTAATCTCATCAAAGACCTGCTAATTCCCATATGCTTGGAAATGTCTTAGCATTATGTGATATTTTAATTCATTTTCTTAATACAATTGCAGGTGGTTTGCTGCAGAGCAGTGCTTAAGAAACGTTTCCTAACAAAGCGATGAGGAAATGATAGGGAAGCCGTGCTTTCTCTCTTGTTTTGAATACTTGCATTCATTTTTACTGCAAAGCTTCCTGCTATGGTTTCAAAGCTGCTCTTTGAGTGGTAGTTTTTGGCCCTATCAACATTTTCCTTTCCCTGTTTCCTCTCCGTCTCTGCTGCGAGGAGCACTTTTGGGCCAAGGTCCAGGTCTGGCCAGAGACTGTGAGGATGGGGAAGAGGCTGGAGGTAGCCCTGGGGACCGTGAGGAGATGGGTGCATGCGGTCCTTGCAAGCTGACTCTGGGACAAGCTAGACAACTCCTAGCTATCAAATACTGAAGAAATTGTCCTTTCTCATTCTCCAGCCTCTCCCTCTTCCCCCCCCCCCCCCCCAATTAAATCACTATTTTCTGCCATTTCCTTTTGGTGTGTCTTTAACCTTAATCTTAAACGCCAGCTTCCCCCCCGCCCCCGCCCAAACTCCTCACTTTATAGTCTTCCCAAGTCAGTAGCAGTCAAAATCTAATGAATTCCTGAAGGTCAAACCAGCGTTTGGAGACCCATAGTTTGTGATGTAAATTGGGGGCCCCAGAATAGCGTCCACGCTACAGCCCGCACTGCAGTTGGCACTAATCAGCAAACATCTAATCAATGGGAACAGTAGCACATTCATGTGCAAGAGATATTATCTTGGCATATAAATAATGAAAGCCTCTAAAGCACTCCCAGATGTTGGAAACAAGATTCCTTCTGGGCATGTGAAGAATTTGCTTAGGGGAAAACAGAGCAGCCACATAAAAATAGAGAGCTGTTTTAGTCTGATGAAGGTCTGTTTACAAGAAAGTATTACTAAAAAAAGAAAAGAAATACCTATATGGCTTGAATCATCTGAAGCTGACCTCTCATCTGCCAGATACCTGCAAAGCAGACAATTGGTTTTATCTGGGGTATTCAAGTGATATTGCTGCTTGATTATCTCTCATACAAAAGAGGCCCTGCTTTCTTACTATTGCCAAATATCCAGTTTACAATCAGGTTTTCAATATGTCCTGGAATCTAGGCTTTCCTGAGAAAAACGAGCTTTTTGATCTCTCATAATGACAACTTATTCCATGAGATAAGGCTAAAAAAAGAGAAAGAACAATTAACAATTAATTATTTCTCATGAGAAAATGCTTTAATTCACAGCCCAGGCAAGTAAAAATTTTAAGTCTATAGTTAATGTTTGGACATTTTTAAGAAAAGCAAAATTTACAGAAAATTTTAAAAGTTATGGAGAGTTTTCTTAGCCTTTTGGCAATCAGGCTATAATTGATTTACGCAGCTTAGTCTTGCTTAAATGCTTTATTCTTGCTGAGGACACTCAGTCCTGCTGATCCAACATAGTTACTCACTTGAGTATATTACTCACGGGAGTATGGACCAACAGTCTATGAACAGACTGGCAACAATTCAGTTGTCAACAAGCCTATTTAATCTGAAAATGTAGAAAATGTTATCAGTGCAAATCCACCTCAAAGTATCAGTGACAGAAAATAAACTATTGTCTAACCTTGTTGTACATTAGAAAAATACCAGTGATGTCTCTCCAGGTCCTAATGGGTACAGCTTGCCTCAAAGACCTTACCAAGGCAATTATCATTATTTTACCAATACCTGCTCAATATCATGTGCCAGGACAGGGACAATCCTCAAGCGATGTGATTTAGCTTTAAAAACCTCTTCATGTTTATCTCTCAAAAAGCACCATAACCTTCAGGAATATAGTGGCTGGGATTTGTTAAAACACAACCTTTTTTTTCTGTAAACCAAAAAATTACCAGGTAATCATTTTCACATTGCTAGATGGTATTGAATATGTGAAGTTGTTGATTCTTGTCAGTCTCTTTCTGTACTGGAGGACAACGGAACAACTAAATGGGAGTTGCTTCTTTCTCTCCCAAAGCCATAGAGGAAGGGTTCATCTGCCAGATGAAATACCAGAACTGGAATAGAAAATGGGCCAACAGGGTGATAAGGGTGAGATGGGGCAAGACTCAAACTGGCAAAGTGCGGTGTTATGGTGTCCATAATCTAGTGCTCTAGGTTTTGGGTTTGTTTACTTATTTATTTTAATTGATATTTTGTTTGGTATTTTGCTAGGATTCTTGGAAGAAGGAAGCTATGAAATTTTGATAAAAAGGACTTTAAAGAGGGTATTCAAATATTTTATTAATTACAGTTCAATACCTATGTTGCTGTTGCCCAGCAGTGTTACCACTTGCATCGACAGCTATTTCTGATTGTCATTTTAATGTGTTTGTGCAATGCCTAATGTGATGGGGACTAGATCCCTGACAGATACCAGATCTCTAGGCACCACTACCATAATAAACATATTCCTAGTGCCACATTTGGGAAAACTGACTGGAGTTTTAGCAGTTTTTGGAGGTTGCTGTTGTTCTCACGCTTCCAGTAGTTGGGGTGTTACAAGGCACACCCTCAAACAGAGACTGCGACTAGACCCTGCAGGGATGTATGCATATACTTTACATCTTCTGGAAACTTCAGTGACTCCAGTGAGGCAAAACTTATAATTTTGAAAGACTTTGTTGGATCAGGGCTTGACTTGTAATGACAACTCCATTTTGTCACCTCTTAATGTCAACCTCTCATACATTTCACAGTAATTAAGGAATCATTAGTTACTACCAAATCCTTGCTTTCTCCCAAGCAGCAGATACCTAATGTAGCAAAAATAATACACCTGTCAAATATACACTTCTTATTCTTCTGAAAATTCAACCCATTGTGAACAGATGGTTATAGCACAAGACTTATTTCTATGGTAACCTCTGACAGTGCTTTCCTGTAGGGCTCTGGGCAAGTTACTTAAACCTCTCTGTCCTTGTTTTTTAACTTTCATAGTCATAATTCTTGTCTCATAGAAGAGGTATGTGTTCTAAACAGTATTTGGAAAGTGCCAGGAGGCTCTCTGAAGGAATGTAATTGTAAATTAATGAGTGTATTGTCAGCACCTCCTTCAAATTCTCTGGATCTAAGTCAAGCTTTATATACCCCATCACAGGAGTCTTAATGCACACTGCCCCATGGAAGAAATGACTGTCCTCAGTACGTGTTGCCAATTATCTGACATGCAGAAGAATAAATACTATGTAATGGTGTAATGCTTGGGAATGTGTCACGAGCGTGTTTCCTTTACTGTAATAATCTGTAGGTGGCAAAAGGACCTCAAAAATGGTTCAAAGACACTCAGGCACAAGACTTGGTATTATGGTTTGTATTTTTCCCAGCCCGACCTCTCATGACCTAGAGTGCAGAGGATGGCCTCTGACAGCAGTGTGTGGAGTGCCTGGCCGTGAGGTTACACAGGGAGGATGCGAGGGGATTAGATATTACCTCTGTCTTGTGCTTCCGCCTCCATCGGCACGTCTGGGGCTCCGCTCTGGCATCTGGGTGCAGAGTCAAGCTGTGTCCTTGCTGCCTATCAGTCTGAGTTTTGAGCTCTCTTCAGCCACCATGTGCCCTGGTTTTGGTGGAAAAGAAAGCCAGGCGTGGGCTGGGCAGGAGATGTGCTGCCTTTCCAAGGGGCTTTCCAGGACATCCTGGCCAGCCTGGCAAGCTGACGAGATATTCCCCAATTCCCTGTCTAATGCTAAAACAATGATACTTCTCTACCACACAGAAAAATGAAACAAAACAGATTAAAAAAACCCAACAGACTGATTTAGCTATATCAGCCAGTAAATTATCACCTAGAGAAACTGGTATAAGCCATATTGCAAATGAACTTTTGACATCAGTAGGAGAACTTCATTGTACAGCTATACTAGAAGTCCTTTTCCAGAACTGTGGTTCACAGACATTTTGTGCAGCTGGAGACATGTTATGGATCTGAATTGAAAGGACACCAAACTGTGGTTCTGCATGTAGTTTTGACACAAAAATTGGTCATTTTGAAGGAATTTTGTCTGAAGAGTCTGTTCAGTCTATCTCTGCCCCCCACCCAGCACATTGTGTTTGGAAGGAGAAGATACAGGTGAAGCCATTTCAGAAAAAAGCCCTGACTTTTGTGTACTTCCATTTCTTTTATATTGCTGGGTAATTTAATGTGATGCATGGAAAAAAATACAGTGTTTTATCAGCTCTCTGCTCAAGCAGGTGGTGCTGTGTTTTCTATAAAGGACAGTGTTTAATTTAAGATTTCTACCATAGCAGCAATTCTAAATGACAGCATTTGTATTAAAAGAGCTGCTCTTCCCAGCAGCACTGTTATAAAAATACTGAAACAGTAGTGATATTATTATAGATCTGCTCCAGTAACAAAAGTTCTACTGTAAGAAAATCTCCGATTTAGAAAAATCTTTGCCGTCTTTAGCCAGTGATAAATGTTCCCTCAGTTTCCATACTGGTGCAATTTAATCCTCATGATTTGAAGAGCTCGCAGGGAAGCAGCTGTGTACAGTAAAAGCGCAACATGTTGTAATAGCTTCAGTGGGAGCGAAGGTGGCAAAATTGGGCTGGGAGCAGTGTTCAGGGTAACAGTACAGAGACAACAGCTGGGAGCTAGGCTGTGCTTTCCAAAAGCCCTTTGTGCACCATGTGTGGCCACATGTGCGCGTGTGTGTAGGGGCAGGAGGGACATCCCCCCGCTTCCCCCTGAGCCCCCGGACAGGGGGTGCAGCGCTCTGCTGCAGGGCAGGTTCCCTTTGCTCTGAGGAAGAGTTTAATTCACTGCTTGCATGAATCAGGAGGAGCACAAACATGCTATTAGTCTGCACCTGAAGCCAACGGCTTTCCCACCAGCAGTGATTCATCAGTAAGGAGTGGTGTGGCTTCATCCCTTCTCCCCTGTCCACTCCACCCCCCCAGTGACAGGGTTGAGGACGGGACTGACATCAACCTCTCTCCAGCAAGACAGCTGAAGATGTCCTCTACCCACACCCTGCACGGGTTGGTGTTTCAGAAAACCATTCATTTCTCATCCATGATGAGAAATGATTGACCTCAGCCCCATAACATCGATGTTAACATTTTCAGTGCAATCGGAAGCCACAGCCCAGAAGAGTCACTTCCACTTTCCTGGGTTTTGTGGTAGGACTTAGAGTGGTTCAAACCAATGTGACTGTAAGAGTCCGAGTACATGTTGTGGTGGGCTGGGCGAGGGGCAGGGAAAGGCATTTTGTGCCAAAGTTCATTCATCCTTTCTCCTCGTGTTGCATCTAAGTGCGTTTTTAATTGCACTAATGTTTTTGTCTTGTGACATTGCCTCACAGGTCACCTCACTCTCCAATTACAGCTTGTGTAAGGAAGTACTTCTTGACACTGCCCTCAATTTCTTTTTACTTTGTTTCCATTTGTGCTTATCTGCGATGGAATGAAAGTATGAACCATGGCTGAAATTTGCCATTAGGATTTTTACATACTTCAATTAGTATTCTTTTCAGAAAATCCATTTCTCTCTTTTTTTTAGAATTCTGGTCCATATAAACCAGTTCTTTTTAGCCTCACAAGCTTCATGTCTTAGTTTTCAAATTAACCTTCTCAATTCTTTTCTGAATCTTTCTGGTGCCACAGTAATTTCCTTATAATATGGTGACCAGGAATTAATGAGTAATTTATTTCATCTTCCTCTGACGATATTTTGAGCATCAGCCTGTACAGGAAACAGTCTTTCTTTTGAATTAAGTGCTGCTGTGGCCTACGTGAGATCTGTGGTGGCTGAGAGCTAAGTTTAGCTACACACTGCGGGGTGGTGAGGAGAAAATTAAACACAGGCTGCATGACCAGACTCAGAAGCGGGTGCAGGACACCACGGGTCACTCTACTCTTCTCATCTGTCACCTCGCCCTGCGCTTGAGGGGGGCTTCATGGGGGAAACAATCGAAATTAATTCAGCAGAGTTCATCCCTGTGGGTTTTTCATACCTGTCCTATCCCAGAAATTTTATGTCCCATATTCCCTGATGACCCCAGAGCTCGCATGGGAGGGCAGCTCCGAAGGAAGTGGGGGTTAGGGGAGGGTGCAGAAGTCATTGCTATCCGTAGGTTTGGTTTTGTCCGGGTCACTCTTCCTCCCCACGCCTCAGGGATGAGAGGATGGGGAGGAAGGAGAAGGGCTCTCCATCCCATCTCAGGCCACCTGGGGTTATTCCCAGAAGGGCAGTCCCTTGGTCAATTCATCAAATGGCATCCCAAGGAGTTCTCTTACCCTCTTGCTGACTCCTGTGGTGCAGAGCAGGTTAGACTTGCTTCAGCATGGGGGGAATTGGCCAACAGTAATTAAAAGTGAATGTCAGCTCACACCGATGCTCCACATTATTGGTTTAAATGAAGATACTTTCCATGCACAGTGAGCCTGGCATACCGTAGCACAAGCTATTGCATGCAATTAGCTTGCAGAAAAACCCGTGACATGCCAAAGGAAATATCAGGCAGGAAAACACCATCGTCCATGCCCTCCATCCACAGGAAGAGGTGCATCCCACGAACCGGACTGGCTTTCTGCTGACACAGAAATCGCATGCAGTACATGGGGAGACTCTGAGCCCAGGCCAGCCTGGATGTATGCAATGGATGTATGCAACCCAGGCTCACCCCTCGGAAGCTCGCTTCTTGCTGAAATACTGAAATCACAGCCTTTTTATTACACATTGCTCAGCTTCTTCCCAGCTGAATAGTCAACCTCATTTGCAGTCAGTCTGGCTTCTTCAAGGCCGGGTTAGCTATGTCCGTGTCATTTTCAATGCATGTTTGTCCAAGCTGCTCAAAAGCACCTTCCACGCTGAGGACAGCACCACCTGCCCAGACAATCTATTCCAGCACTTACAGCAGCCCTGCTATTATTACAAAATGCTTTCTAATATCTAGCCTAAACTGTCCTTGCTGCAATTTAAACCCATTTCTTCTTGTTCTACCTGCCACAGCAGTGGAGTACAGTGTTTTTTCCAGCTTTTCCTCACAAGCCATGTTTTCAAGACCTTTGATTATTAAGACTGTCCTCTCCATTTTTTTCACATCTTTCTTGAAGCCTAGTGCTCAAACCTGGACATGGCATTCCTTTAGTACTGAGGGTAACCTTCCATTTATTTCATTTCATCTAATTTACTGCCCATGTTTTGATTTGGGGAAATGTCTCATTCACAATTTTTTTAAACCTTGGGCTGGGTAATGCTGGTATCACTGCCAAAAGAGTATAAGCGTTTGGCAGCTGTGAGGAAGAGGCAAGACCTGGGAAGAACAAAACCATTATCATCCATCTTCTGCAATGACCAGCTTCCATCCCAAACTTACCGAGCATAAAGCTTGCTCCTTCCTGCAGGGACAACCAACCATGTGCAAGGGAATAAGAAGCAAGCCATAGTTTGCATTAATTTACCTAATGCAAATCAGTGTTGTGAGGTCTAAATAAGTAGTGTTTGTACCATACCACTGTCTGTGCTGTGAAAGAGATTTACGATGTAGCTAGAGTGGCTGTAACTCTCCCCTGGCGATATGTAGGTACATAGAAATCATAGTAAAGGGGAGTGTATGAACCCATGGACCTCTCATTCAGCCAAAGGCTACCTCCAAGACCCTCTGTAGGTGAAGGGTACTGTTAGAGTGAGTCCCCAGCGAGAACAGGAAAACAGCAATTCCAGTTCTGCGCTAGGCGCTTACATGCACATTCACACAGCTACACATTGTACCCTTCCTAAACATCCTGACATTAGAAGAAGATATTTCTCCTCCAGTTCAAGGACTATTATTACCAATTTATGTGTCTCTGTGCAAGGATGTATCTGGCTGGCCCAGTGTGTTTCCAGCAAACTTCCTGATATTAATATCAAATGGAGCTCATGTTCAGTCTTATTGTACATACAGTAACATCAGTGTTAAGCTACATAGATGAAACACATTACAGGTGACACAAATCAAATACCTTGCCATTTATAGATCATGAAGTAGACACCTAGGATTTTCTCACCAGCAAAGCTGCATGCCATTCAGTCTGTGGTGCTTTCCATGAAAAAAAGAAAAAAACAGTGAAGACAATAGTTTCAATTAATTTCCATGATGAGTACAAATGAGACATATTCAGGTCTTTATGTCCTTTCTCTCTGTTTTACATGCCAGTGCAATCTAGGGACATATAGTCTATAGCAATGACTAAGGGCATTAGAACAGCTACTTTATAGTAGCGGATGGTTTATGACTACTTGTGCAGAGGACTGCAGATAAAATGAGTATGCTACTAGACTGTCAGATTATCCCCATATCTGGTTAGAGCAAGGTGACCGGGCAGGTTACTGCGATCAATATAGAAATCTTATGGCGAAGTTATGTATGTATAGCAGCTCCCACATAAAACAAATTCTTCCCATGTTGCCCATGTAATTCAGCTGCCTTTAATTCTAAATTGCCACTTTCAAGAACAAAATGGAGCAGCATTTCTGTGGGTAGTGGATGTTTTTCTGCTGCTTCATTGCAAATACAACAACAGGCCACCGTTTTTGCTGAGCTAGCAGTTTCCTTGCATAACCAAGTCTCTATGTTTTCATTGGCAGGGCTATATTGCAGATTTTAGGAGCCACAAGGACCAAATCATGCTTTAGATTCTGTAACATAAATGTTAAATAGCTCTGCGCTGAAATACACTGTGGGTGCAATTAGATGTCTTTGCCATACCCAAAAAAAGTAAACAGAGATCTTGGTTGTTCACGTAAGCCCATGAGCAAGACTGCACAGCGTGGGGTTATTCATGTGGGGCAGCCCTGGAGCATAAGCCAAGCCAGGAACAATTCAGGGTCTTGCACAGATTTGGCAGGGCAGTAGATGGGGCAGCCCTGCTCCACGCCCACCCAACAACAAGAGCAGCAGCAGCAGCTTGTGGCTTCATTTCCCATCCTGGCAGAGGGCTGTGTGCTTGGCTGGAGTGGTGCAAACCCTCATGCTGGTGCAGAACACGGGACCACAGCTCCTGGGATCGCACTGAGGACATGAGAAGTTTGCAGAGGTATAACAGTAGTACCTGCAAAATGAAACGTATGACACACTGCAGATGTCCTTGCTATCACTTCAGTCAACCTTCCCTGCTTTCTTCCAGGCACCCCACGTGGTTTGATGAATTTGTTTCTTGGCCTATTTCAGAGCCAGCTCAGATGGGGATTATAAAAATGTTCAGAACTGTCCCAATTCAGAGACAGTTTTTCATGGTCTCTAACCTACTGCCACTGAAATCACAGTTGCCTGTAATCTCAAATGTAAATTCATGTTTTGAGGATCCTCAGGTTCTTGTGTTCCTGAAAGAGACCTGTTTTCCAGAGTTTTGAACATTCTCCCTCCAGAAAGAAGCCCTGCTGCAGCTTGGAGATCTAAAGACTTCAGGCACCCTAAAACTACTTGTGGACATTTTAGCTGCAGTGTTGCTTTTCCTGGGGCAGGAAGGAGCAGGGTTTTCTCTAGACCCACCACCTCCCATTCAGGCACTGCCTTCTTTTTTGGTATGCTTCATTTTAGAATGAAACCTTCAACTAATGTTTTAGGAGCGTTGTCATAGTTATTCTTATCTCCTTCCTCAGCAGAGGGAAATCACTTATAAACATTTCCAGCTTCACTCCCCTTTGCTTAGATTAACGAACTGACCAGTACATCACTGCTCTTGGTGATAAGCTTCCCTGCAGTTCAGGGCAGAGTAAAATACTCCTTCCATGAGAGTATTATCAGACTGAAAGCCTGGTGGTGTATTACACAATTTCTTTGTCTCGTTGTAATGCTGTTTCAACATGAGTCAGTTTCTGGCACTGAGTCACCTACAAGCAGTGAAGAGTTCTACCAAAAAATATACATATATTTTGCTTAACATTGGAAGCTATGCCATTGACTCTTGGGATTTTGCCCCCAGCCTCACATGATCTGGGTTGGTTTCAGATTTTTTGAAAGGGACAGTTATCCCCATTTCTTTTTCTTCGGATCTTGTGACATTTCACCAGTCCAAATAGGCAGTCACCTCCCATTGCTTCTGAGGAGGTGGAAGAGGCCTTTTGCTGGAGAAGCTGCCTGCCATATCACTGCAAGCTGTGTGCAAATGACACTGCCCATGGCGAGGAAGTTGGGCATCTCCCTCCATGGCTTTCTGTGGGTACCTCCTTGCTGGCCTGCTGGACACTGTTTCTCTTGCTTCAGTATCATTATTACAGAGGTCTGCTTTACTCCCAGCTGCCACTTCTCTCTTTCCTATAATTTTGTGCCACAAATTCAGACTTTGGACTGTGAACTTAACTGTGCGTTAAAAAGTGTTGGTTATCATTGTCCACGGAAGAATGTATTCTGCCCTGCACAAGAAAAGCTCACATGGAAACAGAAATAGGAACAGAAATCTATCACCCCAGATTATCATAGAGTGCCTTTCTGCTGGCCTTGATGTCCAGAAGCTCTTCACCCCCTTATCCACCATCACCAGCCTAAAGCAACCTTCAACCTATGTCCAGGACTTCACTGGATGTTTCCCGTTTCACATCATCCCCATATTTACATACTTATCTCTTTGCACATCCCATGGGCATCACCTCATTGAGCCAGTCAGCATCTTGGCCCTTGGGAACACCCAGCAGTTGCTGGACAGCCATAGGGCAAGAGGGACACATGTGAATCTCATTGAAGCTGGTGGCTATACTCCTGCTCAGCTCCTAGTATCATTCATTACCCTTTTCCTCATGTTTCCAAAAGTGACAATTGAATAGGGTCAGATATTCCTCATGACAGTTCAGTTTCCTGAGCATGGGTACTCAGATGTCTTTCCAGAAGATCCACTTCCTTGAGTGGGGAGATCTCCTCATGCATTCAGTATCACAGCCTCACTCCTACAAGACCTCTGTGAATAACTCACCCTCTCCCCACCCTCACCTGAGACTTTCAGTTGGAACTGTGGGTGCTGAGCCCCATCATGAGCAGGGTCAGCCCCATCCCACAGAGCCCATGACAAAGTCTGTGGTGTCCACCATGTCCAAATGAGAGCCACAGCCTGCAGCAGCCCAGGGACCAGCATCAATCTGGTGAAGATGGTGTGCAAAGATTATCTCTCATCTTACGGGCAGTGCCATCTGGCACGGATGCACATGTGGGAGATTAAACGTGTAAAAGCCAGAAGCAGCAACAACAACAAACATTTCCATAATAGTTCTCTTTCTTTTCTTTTCTTTTTTTTTTTTTTAAGGAAAATGCGTTGACCGTCTAATTTGGATTCATAAAGGAAACCTATTAATGAAAGGCTTCAAAGCACTGTCTCAGAACTTTTAATCAGTAGTTGCATTTTAGCATGAAAAAAAGCAGAGGGGGCTGGGTGGTGGGCTTTTTTGTTATTGTTGTTTTTTGTAGTTTTTGTTTAAAGCACCAGACTATTTGAAAGCGGGCTGGGCGAGGGAGCCCAGCGGGGAGCCTCTTCTCGCCCACCTGGAGGAGAGGCCCCCTGAATGCTTGTTTTCATTAGCATGGGCCTCTCTGGCTCTTCAAAACCCTTTCCACCCGTTGCCAAGGCAACCCCGAGCCGTATTGCGGCACACGGGTGTTGCGCATCAACTGGTGTGTTGCACTTAACTGAAATAAATAAGCAAATAAACACAGAAAATGGCCACGGGCCAAATAAGGGCACTGTCTTTTATCATGGACATCTAACATTTATAGGGATTTCAAACACTCTACTAGGCGTATCAGCAAAGAGGTTGTTGATCAAAAAAGGAAAATGCATGTGCACACACAGCCAGTTCTTTTCATTTTAATGGGTCTTCTTGCTTGAATAAGTTGAAAGGAATTGGGTCTAGAACATGCAATCCCACTTGCGAGCCTTGAGTTACATTTTCATGCCATTCGATGGCTCTCAGCTGGGCCTGGCTTTTCGGTAGAGCTTGGCTCCTGCTTCAGCATCAATGTCAGCATCAACGTCAGCATCAACATCAGCATCTATGTTTTTCCAACAGGCCTGGACACCACCCAGGCTACCAGTGGAGCTGCTGAATACTGAAAAAATAACCTCCACAGCAGGTGCTGAATATCTGACTTTAGAGATCCAGCTGCTCCTGGATTCTCACCTGAGTCATTTATACAGCAATGATGCACACTACGGTTGTGGGGATAAGAGTAAAGACCATGGGCCTGAGGCTTTCGTTTCCAGGCAGTGTGAACAACCAACATTGTGGAGAAGGAGGGTGTCTGGGGAGATACCACAGACTGCATATGTGGTTGAGGACCAGGACCTGCAGCCATGCTAGTGAGGGGGTGTGAGGGGAGCGATCTCCACCACTGCCTGCATGAGGTCCCTGGCGTCGAGGGGTAAAAGCTGCAACGTCTCTTCGGATTATCAGAGAACAGCGAAGGAAAAACTTAGCGTCCCTGGAAATATTTGTAGCAAGTCCAGCTAAGTACGGCTGCAAAAATAGTTTTCCTTTAGACTCAGGAAGGGAGGTGCTGGCTGCAACTGCTGGCAGTGGAAGAGGGAAGGGAGTGGGGCGGGAAGCTCTGCAAAGAGCAGCATCCATTGCCTGGTGCCATGCCATGCCGTACCATGCTGTGCCGTGCTGTGCTAGCAGTCATCAGAGCAGGAGCCGGCAGCAGAAGCTTGGCAGAGGCACGGCAGCGAGCTGCATGCAGATCCTATGTGCTGTTGGGTGTAGGTGTGAGGCAGGGGAAGCCGGCAGGGAGGAGACATGAGGGCTGCCTTTCCTCAGCGAGGGCTGCAAGGACTCCTGTCAGCTTCAGTGGAGCTCGCGCTTCCCTCAAGGTGACTGAGAGGTGAAGAACTGCAACCTTTGTGGATGTTAATTGAATGATTTCTGAACATGGTTCCAGCCACTGAATGCAGACCCAGAGCCGGGTGGCTCGCATGCCCAGAGTCAGCACTCGATTGAGTCCTGTCTTTAGCTAAGAGCTTCGGCCTCGCAGTTTAGAAACAAAACAGAGAACATGGCATGATGCCACACCAGCCATCTACTTTCTCCTTGCTTCACCTTGCAAGCCCTGCTTGCAGCTTCGCCAGAGCGAGCCCCTGTTTGCCAGCATGCAGCCTCCTCCACAGGACCCAAATGCCTGTGGGCGCCCTTGCCCAGCTCCCTGAACACCTCTGTCCCTTTCCTCCCTTGGGAGTCTTGTGGTGCAAAAAGCAGCGTGCAGGCTGTTTGTCCCAACTGGGGTACGCGTTTCAAGCACGTGCACAGGCCATACTATCAAACTGTGGTCATTTTGACTCTGTGTGTGTGTGTAGTGTTTGCACGCCAGCTAAAGGTATGGGCTCTCAGTGTGTCACCAAGTCCCCTCAGCACTCCTGTGCATCATGTGGTGAATGGCAACGTACAGCAAAGGACTTTCTCCAGCCCCTCACCCCTCAGCGCAGCCCATGGGTTTCTCTGCTGCTCTCGCAGCTCCCCTTTCTGAGAGGACTTGCAGCGCTAGCAGCTCCTCCGGCATGCACTAGCATGGCAGCTATGTTATTTTAAGCTCCAAAGTGTTATTGTAACACAGACCTTCCAGATGCAATAATTCAAAAGTATTACAGTACCAAATGTGTGGACATGCATGCATGGGTACATGCTTGTGCTTGCACATGTCTGTATAGACAGGTGTGTATTGTTGTATGTTGCATTATAAATTTTTATATCCAATAGATACACACATTTATATTTGGTTTACATATCTATACTCAAATATATAATGCCTTTAAAATGTATTCGTACCTATCAGATGTACAAAACATGCCAGGTATTTGTTAAGGGCTAAGTCTTCAGATGATGCATTTGATTCTAGTTTATATTTTCATTTCATTTTACTTCTTATGTGAGCTGTAACCTGTTTATTTAGGACTTTCAAATATGTAGCTATATATAACTATGATTGCTGAAATGAGTGTAAACATCATTAAAAAATGTATCTATCTTCTTGTGCAAGCTCTGTAACTGTCACAGTCATAAATACACAAACGGAGATGATGATCAATCATGGGTGTGCTACAAAAAATATTTATTTATACAGCTATGAGAAACTCTGATTTGCCCAGAAGTACCTGAAGCTGATCATGGTGAATGCATCTCATGTAAGCCAAAGACTGAAAAATGGTTTTATAACGAGGACTCCAAAATTATTAAAAAGTTCTCATCACATTTGAAACCTAAGACGTCAGAAACAGAAGGAGCGGAAGGAAAGTGCTGTGGAAGGAGCAACAGTGTGCACCCTATTTGGTGTCCATGTTGGGTTTGGGTTTGGTACCTGTGTTTTGCCTGGATCATCTGTGTTAGTTCACAAGTGTGTTAGGAAACATAGGCAAAACCTTGTCTCTCTCTGACATGTATGATGAGACCTACTTGGGATTGATATCGCATCCACCCATTTGTGGTAACTTCAATTCTCACATAGTGCCCATTACTGAGTGGCGTAGTTGTATCATAGTCTCTCATGCAGCCTGGTTTTTCAGGATTTGGTTCTGATTTGCTGAGGGTTTCCCATACCTGAGGACAGGGAGCAGCCTGCAGCCAGGGCTGTATCCTGGGAGATGGAGATGTGGACCTGACCCAATGCAAGAAGGGGAGCCTGAGTCACAGGGGACTTGCCTGCAGTCACACAGGCAGAGGAGAGGTGTTGTTAAGGACAAAGGACTAAGCCTTCTGAGCTGCTGCAATAAACATGATTGTCCAGATCCTTGAATGGTGAAAACTGACGCAAAACCCATTAACTGCACCGGAGCTCTGCTGATCTGCATCAGCTGAGGACATGGTATAGTGAAAGAGGACAGGCTTGTAGCATATGCAATAGAGTACACCCTGTCCTCCTTCCTAGCTAACATCTATCAGGTTCAGTAAGGCTGTAATGATACGTATTAGAGGATGTCCAGCATGATCTATGGAGTGGTTTAAATTGCATCAGACTTAGGGTGGCCTCTCACACTGCCCTGAATAGTGAAGCTCAATAATTCTGAGCTACCGTAGCTCTGAAAAATTGTGCCCGTAAATCTCATCTGGCTCGTTGTGTTTCCAAGGATGATTGTGGTGTGGCTGCATCAAATATGCACCCTACAAAGTATGTGGTTCAAAGAAGCAGACTTTGTTTTTTACACACAGTAGATAAGCGTTTCAGTTCACCTTTAAGGAGCAAGCTCCATTTCACCAATCTGTTTTTCTGGTAGTACATCTGTTAGGAAGAAAAAGGTGGGTCTGCTCTGAGGAAAAGCAAGCTCCTCTTGGTAAGATCGGGTCCTTGAGCCCGATAGCACCAATTCTTTCCTACGTGAGATGAAACCCAGCCCAGCAGCGAGGAAGAGCAGAAGTCCGATGCACCACTTCAGCCCTATTTAAATTTGAATGCGGGAAGGGGCAGGGGGAAGAGGAGGAAACCATATGTCAGCTGTCTGTAAAAGTAGCAAATTAAGATGATAAATAATCTTTGCTCAGCGAGGAGTGTGCTGTTGATCTTAATTAGCCTCCTTTCGAGATTAGGCACAAGAGTGAAGAATTGCAGGGATTGGCAGTTTATTTGCTGATTGTTCCCTGGTCATGTTTTCCAGGCGTCTTATGGGGGATAGGATGAGTATTCTCCATTTCATGTGGCTGAGGTAGTATCTCCCTGGAGTGGGGAAGATATGGATTAGCCTAAATTAGAAGGGAAAAAACGCCAGCAAAAATGCAAACCCACCAAAACCAAACCAAACCACAGCCTCTGTGGCTCTGGAGAGGGTCCTGGTGTCCGAAGGGTAAAAAACAGCTTCCCATGACTTCAACAAGCCGTGGTTGCAGTCCTGCTGCCCTTGGTCCCCTGACATCACTCTGTGCTGGTGGCCCTGCCAAAATCAATGGCACAGTTTAAGGATTAGGGCGCTCAGATCAGCAATGCACTTAAATATGCACTCAACTTAAGCATCTGAACAATCCCTTTGAATTCAATGGCTGCACTCATGGAGTTAAAAATAAGCCTGCTGTTAAGTGCCTTCATCACATCAAGGTCTAATTATTTACTCTACGTGAGTAGTTCCAGAGGAACTTGGGCCTTTGCTGTTTGGTTTAGTAAACTTAAGAAAAATAGCCTATGCTCCTGATTTATCTAGTGGCAAAATGAAGCATACTTTGAAGAGGTAAGTGCTCTTAAAATCTGTTTGTGCAATGACACCTATGTCAAACAGATTAGAATAAAAAAAGCAAAGATAGATTTCCTAAAAAAAATTAATCTTCCATAGACAAAGAAATTTTGCCAGAGATCTTATGGATGCTTTAAAGTGATGTCTTAAGACAAGGCTTCTCTTTTGGGGGCTTTTATTTGCAATGTATTTTTGAAAGTTAATTGCTACTTCTGGATGGATTTGAGATGGAGTTTCAATAAGGGGGAAGCTTAAATGAATAAAAAACAAAATGCAGAGTCTCCACATTAATTTCTGAATATTGCTTCTACCGTCTAAGGACAATTTGTCCCCGTGCATAAAGCCTCTTCAAAGCCTTATGCTGCATATTATGTCCCTAAAATAGGGCTTATTTAAAGCAGGCTTTAAGGCGTATGATGCTTTTATACTCCCCCATTGCATCTGGTCACCTCTGGCCCAAGCCAGCAATCCTGGTAGTGAAAACTCTTAGCTGAACAAGTGGTTTAAAATTCCTCTTTGACTGTTTAGATCAAGAACCCTGACGCTGGTCCTGGCTGGATGTTTTCCAGAATCTCTTGTAGCCTGCAAAATCTGAGGAGAAAACCTATGGAAGAGTCAAGCTCCTCCAGGAGCCCCAGTATTGCTTGCTTCTGGTTGAACTGGAAATGCCGTAAGGACAGGGTCTTAACTAATGAACAGTGCTTCCAGTAATGGTCCCAAGCATGTGCCCGAAAGGGAAGGATGGAGGCAAGAGTGAAATATCTTTAAAAGTTAATGAAATCTTTCATTTCAGTAATTGAGATGAGTGTTTGGTTTATGTTTGGTTCTTTCCTGGCTGGAGGCTCTCAGTCAGAGCCAGTTTGTCCCATCCTCACATGTCAAGGCCAGGATTCATCTCACAGCATGTCAGGCGCTTGCTTTCCAGCAGCTGGGTGAAACACAGGCTCTCCCAAGGGTGATTCACATTGTAGGTGGGCTGAGTTGCCCTCGGGAGGTGCCTGTCTCTCCCTGCCTTGACTATAATGGGAACCAAGGGCTGACAGCAGTCCAAACTTAGCCACCTCGACTACGTGCCTACAGCACGATAAGATGAATCTGGGCTTATACATATTTTTTCCTCCCTCCAGGTAAAATTTCACTTTGCATTGACCTTCTGCACTGTTCCTTTCTCAAAAGCATTCTGCAGGGGAGCATCAGGGCTCACAGAGCAAATGGGCACTGTGTTGACCCTGCAGACTTTTGCCACTGATGTCCTTCCCTTGGGTGTTTCAGAAGTGTCTTCCAGGGCTTGCATCCTTTCCACAAGACACCAGCGCTATTAATATTCCTGATCATAAACTCCAGAGAACCACAAGCAAAGCTCCCGCACTCTGAGAATAGCTCCAGTGCTAAATATAGGGGATTTTTATGAATCTATTTGCCATTTCCATTAGTCAAGGCAGAAATACATTATTGTAAGATGTCTAAGCATTTTGTCATTGCTCACTGGCTGTATCAAAGCGTAGTCTAAGCAGTTATCACTGTATTTCTGATTAATATTATAACGACCACCAGCTAATTACAGAGTCAGCAGTGAAAACTGCTCTAATCGTTCTTTCTGGCTAAGTAACTTCCTCGTTATTTGTCGTATACTGCAGATTTTGGCGGGTGGGGGTTCTTTTTTCTTCGAATGTTAAATGTGAGATTTTATCCTCAAAGGAGTGATTATCTCAGAGCAAAATTGACAAGGTTAAACACTATCTATAAAAAAACATTCAGCAGTGTGCCATGAAATGAATTACATATCAGTCATCTACCTGGCTTTTGAAAAAGTGCGAATATGTGTTTGTTCAGTCTGGGTGAGTATTTTATATTAGGATTCTTTTTCCATGAAGGTAAAAATGACCTTGGTTATTAGAAAGTGAAGATATATTGAACCGGGTAGAATCAACACAGTTCCATTTCATTTAGTCCCCACTAAAATTGAAAGAAGAGAAAATACAGATTGAATTTATTTTACTATATATTGCCTCATTTGAACTTTAGTAAAGCATTAGCCACTAAGGAAAACCCTTCTCCCACCTCCCTTCCATAATCTCTTACAGATGGCATGTTAAGGAAATTGCCTTGAGTTTATTGATTCTTTGCTATGAGGTTCAACTAACAGCCAGTGTGTTACTGGGGAAATGTATGCTGTACTATAGTTATAGGAAGGTAGCACTTTGACCTGGCAGCTGTGTGTACCTGTACAAAAAGTCCCTGACACTCTAAAATCACGAATCGGTGTATTTTTTTCCCTTACACGTTAGTAGATCCTCTCTTTGGGACCCCGTTTTAAAAAGCTGCATCATACCAATCTGAGTATTTTACAGAATGAAGGAAAACAGTATCCTGCCAAGATGGAAGGGCACAGGCTGAAAACTAGTTGCTCTATTCTGCCAGGTCACCATAATTTTCTGTTTGTTTCTTTCCAGAAATACTTCCCTTGCAATTATTATAAAATAACTGGTGTGTGATGCTGCATGCTACTAGCCTCTCACAGCTTAATCATTCATCAGGTAGAACTTCAGACATCACCAAATTTAAATTTCCTGTTAAAGTGAAGGGATGAATGTGCACTCTTTCTTCTCTTTATTTTGATTTTAAGATTAATTGGAGTCTTAAAAATTCTGGGGAGCGTTTTCATCTGGCATGAACCAGTCTAGCTCTAGTGGAGTCCACAGAGGTATACCCATTTCTACCAGCTTAGCAGCTGGCCCTCTGAATGTGAAAATCTACATTAGCACCTATTTTATAGGTGATAATTGCTGCCTAAGTACTGCAAGCCCAGGATGTTAGCACTAGTTCTGAGAAACTTCACAGTGGGTCAAATTCATCCCAACACCGAGGAGCTGGTGGCACGTCTTCCAACAGATTTCATCTCCCATGGTTTTCCACAGTCCCATGACTCCCCTCCCTTCTTTGTCTCCTCTCCATAATGGTCCTTTTCCTGCTTCCTAAGGGGCTGCACGCTGCATTGTAGAAGATGAAATCCTAGCTGGAAGGTTAATGGCAGAGCGGAATGAAAGCCTGAAGCACCCAACCTGCAACTCCCACAAGACTTTTGGGAATCAGTGTGAATTGTTTGCCTCTTTTGGCCAAAATATTTCAGACTGGGTTGTTTGGGGGGTTTTTGGGGGTTTTTTTTGTTTGTTTTTTTTTTTTTTTGTAAAGTTGTGAGAAGTGTAGAATTGCTTACAATTCTTTGTTAACCTTTTCTATGTAATATAACCTTATTCTTCTGCCAGCTGCATAATCTCCTTTTGAAATAGGCTTAAAATATTGCTGGCTTTCATGATGTTACACTGTCCCCCACAATATTTGCTGGTGTTCTCCTAGAAACACCCTATCATGAGAGATCTCAGTTCCCATTTAAAAAAATACATTGTTATCCTTCACAACTGGAGGGTTCAAATGCCCAAATCTCTAACCTTCCTTCTAATTTATGCTACTTCTGCTTCTCTGTAATACATTAATTTTTAAGGTAAGTTCATCTTCCTGTGGGTGCTTATTTTAGCTCCTAGTTTTTTGACGCTTTGGCATAACAACACTGTGCCTAAACTTTCAGAAGGGTGATTAATTGGGATTGGCACAGTGCTTAGGGCTTATAGTGAGATGGGCTGTAGGAGAACTGGGAGGCAACAGACAATGTGAGCCACGCTCCTCAATGTTAGTTGTCTGATATTTGTCATATCCTATTTTGGGGTCTGAACTTACTCCCTGGATGGATTTCAGTGGGATGGATTACAGGCCAACATTGCATAGGTATGCTTCTGTTTGACATGTCTCAGCAAAATAAATGTATTATATCAGTGGTATAAAATCTCCTAAGGGCTTGATATAAAATTCTTCTATTCATCAGTCAGATTATGCTACTAGTAAGAAGCGTGGCCGACCTAGCCCACTGGCAGAGCCAAATTCAAAGGCAATATATACAGCAATGTAATTTAGACCTCTTGGCCTCATTCCTCACCTCTGCTGCAGAGCTCAGCACCGCAGAGCTGACTAGCACTAGCAGGGAGGGGCTTCCCATTTTGGATATAAAGCCATTTTCACCCCCATTACTTCCCTCCATCATGCACTAAGTCAAGGCTGAGAAGAATTTTTGCGTCCATTTGATCAGGTGCTCCCTCGGTGCTACAAGGCAAATCTTGGGTAGTTCCCAAGCACAATCTGTACTCTGTGACCTTCAGCCATACCTGAAGTTTAAGTCCCCAGAGAACTTTTGTTGGCTCTGCTGATTTCACTAGCAAAATCCAAGACCAGAAGAAAAACCTTTAAGGCCAGTATGTGTCTCTTTTCACTCAGTGACTCCCTTTTCTTTCTACCTGCCTTCCATCTTTGCCATCCCCGATCGCTCTAGGGTTTGGGTGCCTCCTTCCCACTGAGCAAAATGTTATTGCTTTAATTCTGCTGGTTGAGGAATTGATCTACAGAGACATTAAACAACTCCCTGCAAGCCCTATAATAAATCAGTAGCAGAGCAGGTATTCTCCAAGGCCCTAGCCTGCAGACTCAGCTCCTGCACTGTCCCTTCCTCCCCTCCTTTCCTATACACCATGCTTCTCACAATCACTAGCTGCATACAGCCCTACCAGCCTGCTCCACCAGAGCATCGCATCGCTGAAATCTCTGCATATGAGGGCATACCCCAATTAATCCCCTTTTTTCTCTGCCTGTACCAGCTGAAGTGTCTCCATGCCATTACAAAAGGAAGGATTATCTTAAAACACTTTTTAAAGCCACCTCAGACAATGCGATGCAGGCTGCAGACAGGAGAAGGATTCACAGTTTGGTTACCTGGTGTGCACTGGCACTGTGGCCAGCGTGGAACCATCATGTCACCTTACCGTGAGACCTCTGCAGTACCTCTCTGCCCAGTGGGGTGAGTGCCAAATGGCAGGAGGCTGGCTGGCTCTCCTTAACATCCAGTTTGCCTTCTGCTGTTACTTTAACACTGCCTGTTTGAGATGCTTAAATGAGACATGACATTGCACCAAAACTCTCGCCACACGGTTTCATTCCCCTCCTTCCCCAAACCCCAGATGACTTTGAAGAACAAGGAACCCATCTCTGAGAGCTGGGCCTGCTGCAGGCTGCGATATTCATGCAGCATTAGATCATGTTAACGTTAGGTATAATCCAGTACAAATCCTCTTAGTGTCACTGGCACTGTAAGGGTTGTTATAATTGCTCATAGCTTAAAACAATTTTGCAGCTTTTCTTCACCTCCGCGAGTCGGTTCCAATTAGAGGAAAGGAACTTTCCGAACCTGCAGAGTTTCTATTTAGGACACAGCCCTGTCCTGACAACACGCTGTCAGCCCTGCTGAGCAGCTGGGAAAATGTCCACTGTATTACAGAGACGTGACAAAACAAGAGGGAGAAGAGGAGCATGTGTGCTCCAGTTTCTTTCAAAGTCTCTTGGAAGCACCTCCTCAGGCGTTTATTTTGTTCTGCCTGACACCACGTTTGTGGGGCTGCACAGCCTCCTCCTGCGTTGCCCATTTTTCAAATAATGTTCCCATTTCAGAAAGTTGGAGGAAAGAGACAGCAGAGGAAGAACAAATCAAGTGGCAGTGAGCCTGCAAACGTGCCTTCAGCTGGCGGGGAGGCAAGGTTTTGACCGGCATGGACAACCGTCATCACCCAAAAGCAGAGGCGCATGGGGTGGAGGAGCCCGTGCCCAGCCACAGCTGATGGCAGGCAGCTGGAGCTGGCCCCGGCCACGTGATTGGGGGAACATGGCTCTGGGCTTGTGATCCCCCATGCAGCAGGGCGATGCCGGGTGTCTCTAGGGTGAGCCAGGCACCAGGGCACCCCGTGGCCAGGAAGGTGGTTGTGAGTGCAATGCACACGCTGGGCAGCAAAGCCACAATGACCAGGATAGACATTTGCCCCCTCAGCCCCGCTGGCAATGCACGCCTCCATCCCACTCCTCCTGACCCCAGTGGTCACAGGCACACGTCCCCTGCGTCCACGGGCAAGCGACAGCAGGAGCAGGGTGGCTCATCTGCTCCGTGCTCGCAAGAAACCAGTTGCCTGGGCATTGTAAGCAAAATGATGTTCCCCACCAGGCTATTTAGCTGCCAGGCTCTCTGACGCCATCCATGTTTTCCCAGGAGTGAACGGATACCAGCACTGGCTTTATGCTGAAGGACCAGGCAGCCAGCGAGAGCACTTGCAATATCTGGGTCTGCCTCCAGGATAACAAGGGAAACCTTCTGTTGCCACGTCCTTGTTTTGCAAGGGGTTCATCATAACAGCCTAGCATGCTGTAAAAAATGTTGGCAGAAGGAATGACCACAAATGTGACCACAGCGCTGGCCAGATACGCTCTGTCAGAGAGTTCAATTTGAGGCCAGCTTTGCAGTAGAAAGCTAGAAGTATGTGGGAGCTGAAGCTTTATTCAAGGCTGAAGGGGTGATGTTTGAAATGGAGGTGCCTCCTGAGAGTATGGAAAACAATATTGCGCCAAGATATCAGCTGGTGATTAAATTACACACAAGAGTGGGAACCAATATAGCAGGTCACCAAAGCCAAAGAAGTCTGTGTCCTCCAATGCTTTCCCGCTTCTTGCTGCAAGCATCTGCTTACTCTCTCTCTCTGCTTTGCCTGCCTGAACTAGCTCTGCACCAGTTCAATTCACTAACCCAGCAAAAGAAGGTTTCTGCCAAGTAAGTGAACTGATTCAGTTCAGTGAAAGGTCCAATGATCCTGGGACTAGGGGGACAGAGGAGCTCATGCACCTGGCAGCAGGGATAGGCAGAGTGAGGAAGAGGAGTGGGAGACAGCAGAGCAAAACTCCCCCTCCAGCAGAAGCAAGGGCTTAGAGTGGCTTGGCCGTAACACACACGCAGGACAAACAATGCACAAGTGAGCAGGTACAAAGTAAACAAATAAAGACTCAGGGGTGTGAGATCCAAGAATAAAACAAAGATTTCTGCTTTCTTTTCTTCCTTCCTTCCTCCCTAATCCGCCCACCCATAATAACAGAAACACATCGGAGGAAATGAATTTCAGGAACCGGGTCTGGAGAGGAATGCACACTCCTTGCTCCTGTTATGCTTGGCTTGAATCAGACGGACACACCTGGCCTTCCAAATAGGCACTATTTATACACCTCCTTCCCCACAGTGGTGTGATCCTCTCCCCACTTCTTCCCCGCCTTGTCTGCTGGCAACTTGCCAGGGCACGGTGGACAAGAGCCCACGATGTTGTCTGGCGCAGGCAGTGGCTGGCCGCAGAGAGGCCACTTTCTGCTGCCATCACACTAAGCAGCCAATCCGTCATCTCCCAGCATTGATTTCGCCTCTCCTCCTCCAGCTTTGCTTGGTGCACAGACGTGGCTGATGTATCTAAGCTGCATCTTCCTTCCCCTCTCTCAACTGCCTGGGGAGCACAGGAGGGGACCTGTTTTGTAGGTGCTCTCTGCTTGTGGCAGCTCTCCCAAAGCTCCTCTTCCCTTAGCTCCTTGGTGCTGGGGCTCCTCCCCAGCCCATGGCACCTTCCACCCTCAGGTGACTTATAGCTAAGGTGAATCTCCCTAGATGAGGATGCTTTGGGGGGTATCATGCTGATTTCAATACTGTGCAGCAAAAATGGAGCAGGTAACTCCATGCAAGAAAAAGAGGGAGTTAGACCTGGAAATACAGTTAAAAGTGGATTGTGGGATAGAAGCAGAAGAGAAACAAATCCATAGGCATGGTCAGCTTCTGCCTGGAAAATAAACTGGCCAAGTCGAAGTAAAATGTAACTTACCTGTACCACTACATCTACTTTCCTGATGTGGGGCACTGTATCGGCTATGTGCCCCATGCTCAGCTTCCCTAAGAATTCAGAACAAAGGTGGCTAAAGCTGGTTCAACCTCTGCATTGCAGCTGGTCCAGAATCAGGACCTGGCTGATGGATCTGCAAATCCTGCTTGATATAGCAACCAGGGAAATTACCATGGGGGAAATTAGAGTGTAAACCTGCAGAGCCAGCAGCTAGTCAGCAGTATGTGCCTGTTCCTACCCTCTGGTACCTGCAAGGTGACCTCCCCATCAGTGGAGGAGAGCAGTTCAGTTTAATAAACCAAACCGGATGTTTCAATCACCTTGCTGCCTTCTTGCAGTGATAGCTGGCACTAAAATGAGAGTATAAAGAATAAGCCAGCAAATTAAAATGACCCAGCTCTATGATGCTGAGAAAATCTGCAGAGGAGCTCTGACTTAGAAACATAGAATCATAGAATTGTTTAGGTTGGAAAAGACCTTTAAGACCATCAAGTCCAACTGTTAACCTAACACTGCCAAGTCCACCACTAAACCATGTCCTCAAGCACCACATCTACAGATCTTCTGAATACCTCCAGGGATGGGGACAAAACCACTTCCCTGGGCAGACTGTTCCAATGCCTGATTACCCTTTCAGTGAAGAAATTTTTCCTAATATCCAACCTAAACCTCCCCTGGCTCAAGTTGAGGCCATTTCCTCTTGTTCTATTGCTTGTTACTTGGGAAAAGAGACCGACCCCCACCTCACTACAACCTCCTTTTCTCCAGGCTAAATGACCCCAGTTCCCTCAGCTGCCCCTCATAAGACTTGTGCTCTCAACCCTTCACCAGCTTCCTTGCTCTTCTTTGAACATGCTCCAGCACCTCAATGGCCTTCTTGTAGTGAAGGGCCCAAAACTGAAAACAGTGTTCGAGGTGCAGCCTCACCAGTGCCGAGTACAGGGGGACGATCACTTCCCTAGTCCTGCTGGCCACACTGTTTCTCATACAAGCCAGGATGCCACTGGTCGTCTTGGCCACCTGGTCACACTGCTGGCTCATATTCAGCCAGCTATCGACCAACACCCCCAGGTCCTTTTCCGCTGGGCAGCTCTCCAGCCACTCTTCCCCAAGCCTGTAGCATTGCATGGCATTGTTGTGACCCAAATGCAGGACCCAGCACTGAGCCTTGTTGAACCTCATACATCTGGCCTCTGCCCATCGATCCAGCCTGTCCAGATCCCTGTGTAGGGCCTTCCTACCCTCCAGCAGATCAACACTCCTGGCCAACTTGGTGTCATCTGCAAACTTACTGAGAGTGAACTCGATCCCCTTGTCCAGATCATTGATAAAGATAATAAACAGAACTGGCCCCAGTACTGAGCCCTGGGGAACACCACTTGTGACTGGCCGCCAACTGGATTTAACTCCATTCACCACAACTCTTCGGGCCCAGCCATCCAGCCAGTTTTTTACCCAGGAAAGGGTATGCCTGTTCAAGCCACGAGCAGTCAGTTTCTCCAGGAGAATGCTGTGGGAAATGGTGTCAAAGGCTTTACTAAAGTCCAGGTAGGCAACATCCACAGCCTTTCTCTCATCTACTAAGCAGGTCATCTTGTCATAGAAGGAGATCAGGTCAGTCAAGCAGGACCTGCCTTTCCTAAATCCATGCTGACTGGGCCTGATCCCCTGGTTGTCCCTTCCATGCCGTGTGATGGCACTCAGGATGATCTGCTCCATAACCTTCCCCGGCACCGAGGTCGGGCTGACAGGCCTGTAGGTCCCTGGATCCTCCTTCCGGCCCTTCTTGTAGATGGTCGTCACATTTGCTGTCTTCCAGTCTGCTGGGACCTCCCCGGTTAGCCAGGACTGCTGATAGATGATGGCAAGTGGCGTGGTGAGCACTTCCGCCAGCTTCCTCAGTACCCTTGGGTGGATCCCATCGGGCCCCATAGACTTGTGTGTGTCTACATGGTGTAGCAGGTCGCTAACCATTTCCCCTTGGATTATGGGGACTTGCTGAGATACAGACTGCTCTCAGCTCCCAGTAGCCTCTATGGGGCCTGAAAGCATGCCATGATAGACAAAAAATTACTGTCTTTTTTTGCACATCTCTGGAGATTTTTCAAGAATTCCTGCAGGACTGTGTTGACTCTGCAACAGAAAAGTTCACTGTTCAGGAAAACAGTGATTTGTTCTGGGAGGGGTTTGCTTTCATAAGATTCATTAGTAAAGGGGGAAGGGAGGTTGAAGATGGCTGTGCAGGGAGACAGATACTTGCGTTTGCACCATGTCTGTTTATATGTGTGGGCAGAGTGCCAAGAAAGGATGTCCTCTTATTCTCCTGCAAATGAATCTTTTCCTTGTGGAACGCATCCTTCCCTCCCAGCTTTCAGCATGTCCCCAGCCATCGGGCTTTGGATGACGTTTGCCCAGAGGATGCTCCCTCCCCTGGTTCCTCACAATCTCGGTTCTGTCCTCAGCCTCTTTCATCATATTTTACGCAAGGCAAAGTCACACATTAAAAACATTTTTTTTAAGCGGCTCTGTCATTTATACCAAAACAGACATGCTGATAAATGAGGAATGATCCTTTTCCCGTGATGTCACAACAACTTGCATTCAAATTCATTTGATAGAAACAAATGTGCTTAAACTTCCACAAATGGGAGAAGGCTGCCTCTGATATTATTTCCATTTTCAAGGTCAGTAAGCAAAGAGTCAGTCCATGTTCCTTGGAGACAGCCTCCAATCAGAGGAAACGGTTCCCCTGTCAGCCAGCTGTTATCTGCATAGTCCTCCTCTGCTATTTGATGTGCCACGGGCTTCTTGTCACTTGACTGTGAGATGTTTTCATCATTCCTCTAGCTGACACCCTTCGCACTCCCTCTTCCCTGGTGCAGAAATCCCCACATCTAACAGCAGCAAGGGGTTAGAATGAGTCTAAGCCAGCTCGGGCTCTTTCTCCTACTGTTACCGCAATGTCATTTTTCCAGGACACATTTCATATATGTCTTATAACCTCTTTAGCACCCTTCCTGGCAAATAAATACATTGATTTTAATAGCCACTTGAATTCAACCCAGAGGAGAGTGGTTAGGGTCTTAACGAGCTATGCAGTGCACATTCTCTATTGGCTAAATCTTGAGGTGCTTACTCAGGCAAATTGCCACAGAAGCTGAGGCTATGTAAAGCGCTTCCAGATGTGGCCCCTTCAAATTAACTAAAAGACTAAGCATCATTCATTTCAGCACCAAGAAAGGAATACCGACATAGCTCACTGGCTGATTTGCAGGCTCTGATCTTCCCTTCCCTTACCCCTCCTGCCCTAACTGTGAAGGGAAAGGTGAGGAAGCAGAGATAGGGAAGCTGGCGTGATGTTCCCCCAGCTGCCAGTGCCTCCCTCAGCTTAACTCCATGCAGCCCTGGAGGAGATATGAAATAGTTTCAAGGAAGGAAATATCTCCCCATGCATCCCTTGGAAAACCCCAGAGTGAGCAGTCTGCCCACGCCAGCCCATCCTGAGAAGGGTTGCAGAGCATGTTCTTGGCTGGGAACCAAAAGCAGCGTGAACACCCTGTCCCTGCTGTGGAGCAGTGTGTGTACGTGGGTGGGTGTGTGTGTAGGTTAGGACGTGGATCCCATGGGGATGAGACTGTAACTTCCCATGGATTGCTCAATGACTGTAGTGCTTTGCGATTCTCTTGTTTCCTCTGTCACAGCAAAGGCAGCCTTGGTCTCCTGAGGAGAAGATGATGGTCAGTGACAGGCATGCCTGGGATGAACCCTAGACTGACTTCATCTCTCCCCACAGGAATACTCCTCTCCCACCTTGCGTCAGTGACACAAAAGCTGCCAGATACCCAGTCTCAGCGCCTTCCATAGCCAGTGGTGGGAGGTGACAGCTTCAGGGGACAGTTTAGCCTCCCTGCCATCCTTTTAATCACCTGCCTTGTATCAAGATGGACTGACCCCAGGAGATGCCTCCCTCTCCCTCCATTGGTTGTAAAGGGAGGCTACAGAAGTAGTGTAGACTAGCTGATCAGAGGGATGGAACACCTCTCCTATGAGGAAAGGCTGATAGAGTTGGGGTTGTTCAGCCTGGAGAAGAGAAGGCTCCAGGGAGACCTTAATGCAGCCTTTCAATACTTAAAGGGGGCTTATAAGAAAGAAGGAGATACAGACTTTTTAGTAGGGCCTGTAGCAATAGGACAAGGGGCAATAGCTTTAAACTAAAAGAGGATAGATTCAGACTAGATTTAAGGAAGAAATTTTTTGTGATGAGAGTGGTGAAACATTGGAACAGGTTGCCCAGAGAAGTGGTAGATGCCCCATCCCTGGAAATATTCAAGGTCAGGTTGGACAGGGCTCTGAGCAACCTGATCTAGTCGAAGATGTCCCTGCTCATTGCAGGGGGGTTGGACTAGATGACCTTTAAAGGTCCCTTCCACCCCAAAGCATTCTGTGATTCTATTCTACAATTCTTTCAGACTGCTAAAGTTGTGCAAGCGGAATCCTGCTGTCCCTTCACTCTGCTGCAGATAGTTTGCCACCATTTGGGTATATTTCCTCCATGCAAGCAGAAGGCTGGATTACAGGGTGGCTCTTACACTCTTCAGGGTATGGTTACCCCACACATTTTCAGTGTATTAGAGGCGAATCCCTGATGTCCCTGTTTGGCCCTGGGTCCCTTGCCAGTTTCTGTATACATCAGTGAGAATCATCTCCAAACCCACCAACACTGTGAAATGACTCATCAAAGGCATCTGTCCTCCACCAGATTACCTCGTGCATGTCAGATGCGGCACTGCTGGCATGCTGCACATGTTGATGGCAATGCGTAGCCCGAAGGCCCTCATCCTTTGGCTGGCCATTAGTGCTTCCCAAAAGCACATAGGTTTAACTGGCAGTGCCGCCATGTCCTGGTGTGCAGAATGCAAGTCACCTGGAGGGCAGCAAGCTGACTGCCGTGGAGTGCTGTAAGATTAATTGCTTTACATTGAACACACATGGGGAAGAAGTTTACAGTCATTGTGAACAGTAAATTGCTTCAAAATGCTAAAAGGCAGAAAAGCCTTAAAGTTATACGGCCAAACCCCTTGGTTTTGTACACAATCCTAATAGGTTTGCTTCATTAAAAATGAGACAGTGTTATTTACACAACATGGAGACCAGGGAGCAGAATACTATTCTATTTATTAATCACTGGTTTTAGCAAAAGCAGAAACAATTACTTCAAAAGCTCAACTTTTTCACCTGGATCCTTTACGGTATTGCAAGGGATTCTGTCCCTTGTGGGTCTGTCTCAAGAACTAATGGGAAAAGCATCTTTTTGTATTAACAGGCCTGCAAAGGTCTGCAAACATGGAAACAGACTGAAATATCTCACTCCGCTTCTGCTACACTTACAGAACTGTTTTAATATTGATAGATACCAAGGAGGAATGATTTGTCTTAAGTTTAGATCACATCAGATTTCTATTAATGTCATAATATATTTCTGCATTATATATAGCTGCATGCATAGCATGCACATATAGCAGAAGTAACCTCTCTATATATCTTAACTCTACATGTGATATAAACATGACAGATGTACTATAAAACAGTACAATATATTCCGCATATTATTCTGTAGTACACTGTGTATCAGTTTAACACCATATATAGCTTATGTTTTATTGTCAGATATAGCAAGATGTAATCTTTCACAGTTTACACAAGTAAAAGTTACAGGAAAAAAAATTGTAAGTAAAGAGGACAAACATTCAGTAGTATGGACCAGACATTCAAGACGATTACCCATATAGAGCATTCCTTACTCATCTCACCAAAGGCAAGGCAGGGGCAAGGGTATTTTTAAACAGTGGTTTGGGGGAGTTTTTGCTAGGCGGAATCTGGTCTATATGGATATATACCTTTGCAGATTCTTTTACGAAGTTCAAAAGGACCTCGCAAAGCACATGGGGTCCACACCTGTGACCCAGCTGCAGCGTGGAAACCACATTCAGGTGCTGGCTGTCTGCTGATCACGCCAAGGTGGCCTCACCAGCTGCTCTGCATGCTCCTTGAAGCTGATGGGGGTTACACACATACAGCAGCCCTGACACTGTGGCTGTCTAGGGAATGCACAGGAAACCAGAGGAGTTATTAATATATTGTAATGTAACTGGGGCCACAAGCATTACTGTAGTAGCAGTGATCTTAATAATTATTAATAATGTCCCAAAGAGAAAAAGAAAAAGGAGAGAGAAAGCTTTCTCCTGTCTGTTTCTTTCACTGAACAGGAAGCGATAGCTTGTCCAAAAAGTGATAATGAGACTGGTTTGTCTTATCCCTTGAATGTTGCAATTTCCAAGGGGTGACTGGTAAACCAGAGGTGTGCTTTGCAATTTGTTGTTCTAAAAAAATAACACCAGTTTCCTCACGTACTCATTTTCCTCTGTTATTTTACCGCTTTGACCAAATCCTGTGTTACTGAAAATTCAGATGAGTTCTGGTCAAATAGTAAAAACAAATAAATGGGTATGTAAATACTACTGTGAGTAAAGGAACTAAATTTATCTCTCTTGGACTTCTAGTAAGTCATGTTTATCACTGTTTTTGAATACTCAGAAACCTGTTAGCATTGATGGGAATGTTCATGAATCCTGATCATCTTGTTGATTTTTGCAGAAATGCCTGTTATGTTTGGTGAATAAACACATTCTTAAAGTGCTCAGTCAACCATCCAGTACCAAAACCAGGGCTCTCTGACTTGTATGCTCGCTCATGGGCTAAGAGTAAGAGTACCATACTTCAGCTCAGCTGTTGAGGGTTTGATGCAAGTGCTCTACTGAGGGCTTGATGCATACACTTATGTGCAGGCAAGCTATGTCTTCAGTTGTTATTTGTGCAACGCCAGTTGCTTCAGCTGCTATGGATGCAATACCAATGTAATCAATGACAATTCAAACAAGTGGAGGAATTAATCCAGCATGTCTCATGACTGAAATCATAACTGGCTCACAAATGATTCATGTGCCAAAATGGCTAAATTCACACTCAAACTTAGCTAAAATAATCAGCATTGCTAGAATTCAAAATGAGTTCCTGCTTTTCAGACTCCTGCAATAAATTAGCCCCCTTCTCCCACCTCAGAAAGACCTATCTATTTCCATGATTCTTCATTTTAAAGAGTTTGACTCATGAGCTAATGTGACTTCAGGAAAAAGACTGAGAATATATAGCTATTCTTGGTTTCCTCTAGAAAAATTTCTGCGGGTCATTGCAGCTTTAATTCAGAATTGTATTGACTGATTTCTTTCTGCATCCTAAGGAGTTGCTAAGCAACATGGATTCTCTTGCCATGCATTTGTCAAGACAGAAAAAAGTGGGAAGAAATAGAAAAAGATTCACTTTCTCTAATATATCTATCAAGCCACAGGATATCACTTATTTCAGTCTCATCTAAAGTTATACTATTGATATATTACTCACTTCTTCTGTGCTGTAGCTGGTTCTAGAGTCTAAGTGCAAAACCAATGAAGGTCTCATTTTTGCTCTCATTGATAAGGCACCGTTGGATGATGACTTTTACCCATGAGTCCACCCTTAGCCAATGGCTCATAAATCTGCCCATAAATCATAAATGGGCAGTGGCCCATCATGTCAAATTCTTAGGTTGTTCTTCTCATGGGGAGCAAAGGGTTGGGGCACGAGGCCTCAGCTGTCCTCAGACTGCAGCTCTCTGAGGACTTTGGAAAAGGCGAGTCCTTCCAGGCGGACAGTACAGCCTGAATGCTATCATTTGGGCCTTACAGATACCACACTTACGGCTTGTGGGCCACTGCAATAACATGATCAATCAGAGAGGGTATGGCAATGCTGTGGTGATTACCATGGTATGCACTGTAGCTTATATATTCAACATAGGCAGACTATGGTTTTTGTAGCAATGCTGCTTAAAAAGTCTGTCAGAAGCCTGCATGTGGTCACCAAGCTTATTTTAAAAAACAAATATTCCATTTTAACATCTAACACACCCTCCAAGATAGTGGCCATCAGAGTTTATGGATTTTCTACTTTTCTTTGCTCTTTGGCAAAATGATTCTTTGCTGGGTGGTTCCCCATTACACCACAGGTTTTGTGTCCGTCTCTCCTCAGAAAGGAGAACTGGTATTTGCCACCTAGTTAGTAGTTCTCTTGCTCTCCCAGAGTTGTACTGCAAATAGATTTGTACAAGCAATAAAGATATACTTTTTTTGTTGCTGAAAGATTCAGATATAACTTGGAATACAGAGAGGTGAAACCAAATTTTGCAGTCCGCTGCATTAAGGAAAACTAGGAGAAAATCTATTGACCTTAATGTCTTGATGCTATGTATAGTCAATGAAGTCATTCCTGATTCACTATGGTATAACTGAGAACAGAGTTTGGACCTCTTTCTGCACTTTAAAGCCAGATTTTTTGCCCTCAGAAACATCTATTTGTAACTTCAATTGACAACATGTATCTGAAGGCTCTCAAACTGGAGAGCACAAAAGTGTTATTGATTGACTTTCCTCCTGTTGTTCATAAAGTATGATAAGTTCTGCTTCTCCTAAACAGCCTTTTGAGGGCCAAAACCAGCAACTCCATTTGCTCATTCTGAATGAAAAATCACAGTAAGTTTGTATAGAAAATTGTAAAACTGTTTGTATTTCAGAAACATTGTCAAATAATGGATGTGGCCCACTGTTTTGTGTGAGAATTTAACTGCAAGATCTGGAATATAGCTTCAGAAATGCATTCATATGGTTAAATTGGTTTATTTTGAATGTATTTATAGCTCTTAATATCCATTTCCTGTTGCTATTCTCACATAGAGTTTTATTACCAGACACATTGGTAAAAAACATTGGGTTTAATTATGTACTAGGAGATTGATGGTATAGATATGTAATGTATAATCACAAATATGTACACCAAGCACTTAACTCTAGAAAATAACCTAAAGCAAGTCAGGAAAGGGAAGCATTACATGTTACCCCATGCGCAGGAACTTGAAGTTCATCCACCACCCACCCCACAGTGTGGTGAATGAGATGCAGATGCAGTTTCCTGAAGGCAGTGCAGTGAGTATTTCCAAACTCTCTGGAATTCTTCAAGGTGCGGGAAACCTCCTCAGATTCCTCAGTCTCAGTTCAAGGACTGTAGATGGATTGAATGGGTGTATAGTCCAAATGCAATAACTCTGCACGCTGGGAAATTCCACTCCCAATGAATAAATAAGAAAACTTTTCAGGTCTGAAAATTTGCATACAATTTCTGCAATCTCATTCTATTTTCTTATGCTGAAAATATCAATATGATATGCAACTCCAAATGCCACTTACTATACAGTCCAATTTACAGGTCTAGCATGAATTGCTGTGCTTATGATCCACTCTATTCTCAGTATGTCTGAATACTCATATGAATAAAACCTGTAAAGTGACTTTGGGATTAGGCCCTATTTATTAAAAATATTGAACTGTCTTTTTTTCCTTCTTTTTTTTCAATTATACTGACTTGGGCTATAGTGTGCTGCTAATGTGTCTGAGTCACAGTGTGTGTGTATGTATGTGTGTGTATTTATATATAGCTCTCTGTATTTATAGCTGTGAATCTCGAGCCTGGTACAGCAACCTAGTGAACAAAGCAAATAGGAAAAGCACCTTTCTTAAGCAATAAGAAGACATGCTATCAGTGCCTTTCTGCACAATTACTGCCTGCCCCAGGCACTGCTCTAAGGCACTGAGTCAAAGGTTCGCTTTCTCAACCACTCAATAAATACTTTAAATCTCATTCTTATTGCTACTTTGAAATGAAAAGGGGGAAGGGGGGAAGGATTAATAGCTGTGCGTTCATTAGGAGTTGTCACTGAAATTCTTTACCTGCTCAGATCATCCTCCATTTGAGAATCTGAGAGACCTTTACAAACATTACTGAATCACGTCTCACCACACCTGTGAGACTTATAAGCCTGATCTTGAAGTCAACAGTTGTCTTTCCATGAACGTGTCTGGAGTTTGGCTCAGTCACTCATTTTTAAAAGCATCTGCATTTTACATACAAAAAATTAATTGGGAGGTTAAGTGACTTTGCCAGGTTCGCGTAGAGGGTTGTGGCAGCTGGGAACAGAGCAAATGTGACTCCTGGCCTGGACTTCACGCCCAGGATGGCATTTGCCACCTCTCCTGGGGAGAATAGACTAGGAAAGTGAGCTGGATCTTAAATCATACTAAAACTCCCTCCTCCCCAAGCTAATTCTTTTAGACCGCCCACCGGCTGATGCATTTGAAAGGCAGCAACCTTTCTGTACTGAAGTTTAAACACATTAATGGCGATATCTGTCAGCATGCCCTATTTCCTAAGACACAAGCCACTCTTACGAGGAGCTGTTACCAACCAGTAAGAAAAATGCTCCATTCAGTCCTCCTATGCCAAATCTGAACACTGAAGGAATTTTGCTGATACTTAGAAACAAACAAAACCAGCAAAACGTGGGAGAAACAGGATGGAAAATTTCATCTTAATGGGAAAGAAATGGACAAACCTGTTCCCTTTGACAGCAAAAGAGGAAAAGAGAAACTGCTTTGCAACTTTATTGGTAATATCTGGTAGCACCTGCACACTAGAAACTGTTATTAGACAGTACATCACAAACTAAAAAAAAATTCATTAAAACATTTAACGCACCCTAGTCTTTGCACATCATGTTTACTGTCTTCTTTTTTCCTCTCTTCATAAATTCCAAAATGTACAATGATGCAATGCACGTATCTTATTCCCTAAGATTGCACTGTAATGCAGACCTAAACCCCAACCTCATATTTTCCCCCAAGGAGAACAACTCCACATAAAATTCCCGGGTGCGCAGCTATATAGCAGACAAGTGTTTTGATACACCACAGTTTTGCATCAGAGTGAAAGAGTGGAAGGGCCTCCGTTTTTTAACATTTGTTTCTTTTTCTACTTGCCAGTGACTAAAATGCCCTCCTAAAGCTCCCTGAAAACTCAAAGAGAACTTTCTATCCTGAAAATAAATAGATACATACATAAATAAATAAATCTATTGCATTTTGGCTCTACCAGGGTGCTAAGCCAAATTCCTGAGTCTAAAACCTGCTATGGAGCTACTGCCACCTCTTCCATAATAGAGCTAGAATGAATGTATCTCCAGGCCTACTATAGTTCTTTGAACATTTTGAAGCTCTCAAAATCACAAATGTGTTATGTAGCTGATGAATGCATAGTATTTATTGCCTTTTACAAAGGGGCCGGCAGCATTTGTAGGATCCCACAGTAACTTTCCTGCATGGGATACACCCTCCAGGCTAAGCTATAGTTGAGTCAGAAGGGAAGGGCCCCATGCCAGCCCCTTTGCTGGACAGCAGAGACTGTACCTTCAGTTGGCGGATAGTGGTGCGGCTCCATGGCTTTCTGTGCTGTTTGCACAGGGGCAGGGTCTGCTTCTGAGTTGCTAACTTGCTGCAAACACTTCTCACTGTCTCTGCATCAGGTTGTCATTCCGCCAGCTTCTCTGAGGGATGCCACTATGAAACTATTATAATGAAGATCCTTTGCAAGGCACAATAACTGCTGTAGACATGTATTTTGGTAATAAGATATGAACCATATGATTTACATATAGTAGATTATTTTAAATGCCCCAAGGCGCACATACATGTATGCATATGTATATTTCTATGCATATGTATCTGAATGTACAATGTATGCACCCATGCAGGTAACTCTTGTTTGTTGGTGCACAGACTCGTCACCATATCAGGAACCCACTGACACTGTGTTTTGCTGTTTGGATATCTCCTCAGCTGATGGATGCATAGCAACACAAGCAGGCAAAGACTTTCCAATTGCCTCTGGAGGCAATTATTTATCCCAGTTTGAGCCTAGAATAAAACATTTGGTAAACAGGTCCTGGTAGAATAGGTTCAGATAAAGGGATTCTGTGAAGGACTAAAAGTTTCACATTCAAAAAAGCCATTGCGTTGTTTGGGGTAATCTGAGCCCAAATGTGTTAGCCATGTATCTCTGCTATCTTTACATGTGCCTACAGCTGCAGCTGTGAGCAATGGTTGCTTTGGTTGCCCCGGTATGTCTAGTGTTTGACCACTGTGTGAGACTGGATCCAAAGTCCTTTGAAGCCAGTGGGAGTATTTTCATGGAAGCTGCTAGTCTTTGGGTTTGCTTGATGTGGCATTGCAATCAGAACTGAGATGGAGAAGGGGAGGGCCACACCACTGCCACCAGGATGGATGTCACCTCAAACCACAGCCAACAGCACAGGGAAACCGAAGGAATGATTGTCATGGAAATTTCCCAAGAGGCAGAGTGTTTATTTTCCAAAGTTTTGGTCTTAGGGATTTACTGTCACAATAAGCAAAAAAAAGACAAAACAGCTCCTGCATTTGTGAAGAGGGGATAAACTGAAGAAGGAAACCTTGTATCGTCTGCATCTCTGTGACGGAAATAATGTCTGATTTTGCTCTGTGACCTTCCCATGCACTTCCTTTGGAAATCATAATTCACCTGCTGTCTACAGTGACTGCTACCTTCCATCTCCAGCCACCCAAGAGGGGGGAGATGTCAAATTTTTCCTTTCTCTTGGCCTGTAGAGATGCATCAGTCTTTCTATGGACTCTTGGGTGCTCCTCACCCAACATTTCTGTGCATCTGGAGCACCTGGTGAAGAGCGAGGGAGAAGAAGGAAGACCCCTCTGAACTGCAGGAGCATTGCACATCTGAGGTACAGTCCCACAACAAACTGAATGACCTCCTGTCCTGGTTTCAGCTGGGATAGAGTTAATTTTCTTCTTAGTAGCTAGTAGAGTGCTGTGTTTTGGATTTAGGATGAGAATAATGTTGATAACACAGTGATGTTTTGTTTCTTGCTGAATAGAGTTTACACTGGTCAAGGACTTTTCAGCTTCCCATGCTTTGCCAGGTGCATGAGAAGCTGGGAGGGGGGCACAGCCAGGACAGCTGACCCAGACTGGCCAAAGGGCTATTCCATACCATATGACATCATGCTCAGTATATAAGCTGGGGGAAGAAGAAGGAAGGGGGGGACATTCGGCATGATGGCGTTTGGCTTCCCAAGTAACCGTTACGCGTGATGGAGCCCTGCTTTCCTGGAGATGGCTGAACACCTGCCTGCCCATGGGAAGTAGTGAATGAATTCCTTGCTTTGCTTTGCTTGTGCACGCAGCTTTTGCTTTACCTATTAAACTGTCTTTATCTCAACCCATGACTTTTCTCACTTTTAGTCCTCCAATTCTCTCCCCCATCCCACCGGGGGGGAGTGAGCGAGCGGCTGCGTGGTGCTTAGCTGCTGGCTGGGGTTAAACCACGACACCTCCTCAGAGCTTCTTGTCTTGGGGGAGCACCAGGAAATCACCAGCAAAACTCAGTGCAGGTACTCCTGGAATTTGCCTAGTGTTTGATGATAACACGTACAGTCCTTCAGTCAGCACTGGAGAGCAAAGTCTGCAAACTGAAAAAGTACATTATTATCATAGATATTTTTTGTTTAAATGACTACCTTTTTGTCTGGCCCAACAAAGAGTGCTAGTGAGCATTGGAAGAGGTACAGAAGTGAGTATTTTCCCTCTGACTAAGGGAATTTCCCATTGCTGTTATCCAAAATCATTGTAATAAATTTGAAGGTGGAGGGAGGTAGATTCTCAGTTCATGCAAAGCTGCCTCATCCTTTGGCATCAGTGAAGTGGCAAGAGTTCACATCAGCTGAGGACACTGATTGAGCTTGGCTCATCTTATAGCCAGAGCTGGTTCCCTGACACAGCAGGTGAAAGAGTCTCTTTCAACAGCTGTTGCGGATGAGCTGCCATGCCTCCCCATCTGGGTACAAGCTAAAGAAGGGGATGTCCGTGCACTTCACCTCTGACATCAGGAAGCCAGAGGGAGATTATGTTCAGTAAAGCTTTGCTCTACAAATGCATATTTCTTGGCTTATCACACTGATGAGTTATGTTTGTGATTTGGTGCCACAACCTACACTCTTTGCTTTCAGCTTGCCTTTAAATGCTTCCATCTTTTAATTAACAACAACAACAAAAGACCTCTGTCAATGTTTGTGGCATTCAGCTGCCATTCTGAGGCCAACTGCTGTGCATAGATCTCAGTGAGAAGGTGATGTTCTGGGCACTTCAGCTTCCCCGAGAAAGTGATTGATATATCACAATAGGTGACATATCACTATGTCACAACAGGTGACAATAACAGCCATACTGAATACTGTCAGTGTCAATGCAATGAACAATAATGATAGCCATAAGCTGTGTCCTTAGAAGAAGTTTGGGTTTCAGGGATGTGGGCTAGGTAAGTCATTAGTTAGGTGCATCAACTAAGGTCATAGTAGATGAGTGAAGTATTTCAGAAAAGAAAAATAAACCTGATAGGAGACTTCACTTGGGTCCTTCCTTGGGTGCTTTAGGAGCTGGAGAATTTCCACCTGCTCTGGTCTGCCCTCACAGGGTGTAAAACAGGACCCCTTGGTAACACAGGGATCTTACAATAAAAACAAGTACAGATCAATCAACATAATCTCCTGTATTTTTACTCTATATATCCTGTATATTTTTTAACTCTACTGTATTCCTGACTTAGCAATGGATCCAGGGAATGACTTTGGTAACTCATGTCACCTCCCTGCCCTTACTGGGCTGGCAATTCAGGTTGCGTGCACCCTGACTTTTGATGTGCCCAAATAGCTCTGCCAAGCACTTCTGGAGAAATGAGGTGCCTGTGCTGCACTGAGGGTCCCTGACAGGCCTGTCCCTCCTGGATCTGCAGCACCTGCTCGTGTGGTCAGCCCTCACTCATGCCAGGAGTCTCACCAGCCTTGGTGTGCTCACTCCCATGAGTAATTGCAGCTCACTTCATATGGATTTAGCCTCGTCACCAAATTTACTCCAATTCCGGAGGGACAATGACTGAGCCAATTGCTTTGTTTTGTGGGCGGCTTCAATAACACCAAGTACTGGCTGCAGAGACTCTGGCTATTAAGAGCTGGCCCTACCTGGTTTGTAATGGATGGGTGGAAGAAGACAGCCTGAACTAACTAACTCCCAGGGTGCCTTCAGTCCACCACACCACATTATCTCCCATTTTCAGCCATTTGTTCTTTAAACCTTTTCTCAGGTAGTTCATAAAATATTAATGTGAGAGGTCCCAGAAATTTCTCTTCTTCTCTTTTGCTGCAAAAAAAAAATTACAAAAGTGCTTCTCTTCAACCAGCACTTTCTTTTGTAAGAGAAATATTTTATCTAGCCACTGAGACAATAATTTCTGTTTTCAAAAACAGGAAAAAAAATATAAACAATGTGCAGCCAGAACAAATAATAGAGGAGGTTTGCCAACCACATTCCTAAACACACATATATAATGTCTGTGAACGAAACTGCCACAGCCCATGATTCCTGACATTCAGAGCTGTCACACCATTTATTTTAGGCTTAAGATTTATGAAAGATTAATGATGATAAAGACCTACTGCTAGTTCTAAGCAATCTGGGGATCTCTTGTAATTTAGAAACTGTCCCCAGTGACTGCTGCAGAAGAACAGAAGAAGCCAGAGCAGTGGATGCAGGGCACAGGAGGATGCAGCCTTTCAGGCAAAGCTCTCCTCTCTGTCCTCACAGATCTCTGGCACGCTTCCCATGCTGGGAGCCTCTCTCTATAGGAGTGGAAGTTTTGCACATGCAGTGCAGAGTCTGCAGCAGAAAAAGACAGGAGGATTCGCCTGAAGAAGAGCACTGCAGGGCTCTGGTGGACAGGCTTTAGCAGATCATACTGCAGGGGTGTGAGGTGTCCCAGCCCCCAGCTGTCCCCACCCCTCTGCAAGGAGGCACCAACCCTGCACAGCATCGGCACATCAGCTCCTGTGCCTGCATTGCAGCTGCCCAGGTTCAGCCCTAGCATGTAAGTGCAAACTCCTGAGAAGGGTGTTTGTGCTAAGACACCAAGCTGAGAGCGAGAGCACCAGTGGGACTGGTGTTGGCGGTCTCAGGGCAGTAATGCTGGCAGAAGGACAGGCACAAGCTGCAGGGTTGCAGCCGTTGCTGTCCAAACTATCTGATCAGTGAATGCAAGTCCAAACCCTCATGCACTCTTCCTTCTGCTGAATTTGGCTCTAGCAGAAGGTTTCTATTCAGACAGGGCTGCCTACATTTTCTGGGGCATGGCCCGCTCTTAGTTTTTAGGAAAGGGCCAAATGCAGGAGGACAGGCTGGCATGCAGACTCTGTGATGTGTAAATCAGGCGCTCGCTACCCAGTCTCACCAGTGGTGCATGTTGCAGCCTGTAAGGACTCTCTCTGTTCAAACTGCTTTGTAAGTGATGTGCTCTCTCTAGCCCTTCCCTGTGGCCTATACATGGGTTTTGTACCACATTTACTACATTGGCTTGAAACCTACTGAGCTGTAATGGGGCTTGGCATCAAAGGGCATCCCAGTAGTATTGGCATTGGTTAGACCCCAGCCATAAAAGAAAATCACAGCTCCAAATGAAATGGGTCAGTGCAAAAACAGTGTAAGGATATGGGCTAAGGACATGTTCCCATCTTTTCAGTGAATATTTTAATTTTCTTCTTTATTCCTGTTTACCTTCCCCAGGTATGAGTAAGTTGTCCCAGCAAACCTTGGCCCCACTGGGAGGATGGCAGACATGGCTGTGCCCTGGAGAGCACTTTGGTGCCCGCTGCTACCACTCGACATGCAGCCTGTCCCCCAGGGTGCATCTGCTCTGCCACCGAGTGGGGATGTCGGTGATGTTTTAGGGACATCTTTTATGGAGTTTCCTGGCAGGCAGTGCTAACCATGGCATTGTGGTCAGCTCCTGGGAAGGAGATGGAGGGGCAACCATCAGAGGCACACAAGGTTATTCAGTGAGTCAGAGCTCAGGGGGGAAATCAGAGCAACTCGTTTGAGATGGAGAGGTTTTGATTTGGTTTAAATGGCAGAGAAGGGAAGAGGAGGATATTCTGAAGTAACTAAAAAATAAAAAAATAAAATTGAGGAAAGAACCCCCATCTGATGATTGTTTAAAGCTGCTCAAGCAGTCCTGGAGGCATGAAAACTAAAAAAGAGGTGAGTAAGCACTCCCATGCTCACTGGAAAATTGATCCTTGTTCTCAGCTATCATTTATGTATCCATAATAAATATTGACTCCCACCCTACTGCAGGACTTACATAAGTGCTCCAGACATGTCTGTTTGCAGACATTATGATCTGTGTCTTTGACTCTCTGTACTAGTCTTGTTATAAATGATGAGCCAATAAATACTCTTGGAAAGTTTTTACGATGTTTTAGTTGGCATTTGGGAGCTTCAAAGACTCACAAAGAGCTGCCTTCAATCTATATGCACTTCATTGATTAGGTGAGCTCATTGATTTCTAGCAAGATCAAAGGTAGAAGACAAGTGGTGGAGAGGTTAAATATGGAGAAGACCTACTAGACCCATTTCCCAGTTACCTGCTGTAGTAGAAGATGTTTTTCCCGTACAACAGCCAACAAAATATGACTTTCACTTTTATATGATTCCAGAAGTGGTCTGGACATGTAGGGACAGGGTTTCTTCCTGCAGCTCTGGCAGCTCCCAGTGTCAGGAATTTTCTTCTGTAATTTGGCCTGCTGTTGGCCACAGATTACTTCATCCATGTGCTTCCACTCATCTCTGGTGCTGCTCCCCTCTTGTGTTGGGCTTCCCAGCTGAGCATCATTTTACTGATCCCCTATCAAGGAGGGACTTTCAGCTTGCAGGAAACAGGGATGTCCACAGGGAAATATGAGCAGTCATATTGGACTAAACCAAAAGGGTATTATGATGGTGTCCCTAATGATGGCCAGCAGGAGATGAATTGAGGAAGCACATAAAAAGGATAAGTGAAGAAATAAGAGCCTTCCCTGATGGCATCTGGCAGTCTGTAGACACCTCCTGAGCTGGCACTTGTGTCAGGAGCTTTGCGTGTGAAAGCCTTTGATGGAGCTTTTCCCCATGAGTTTGACTTACTTCCTTTTGAAGTCATTTGTAGTAGCTGTTTATCCCAAACAGGTGATATGCATTTTGCCTTTACATTGCACTCCAGGCTCCTTTCCAATTTGCAGCCACCCAATATCCAGTATTTTTCTGAACACCATTGGTGAGTATTTCTGTTTAGCTAACATCTGCATTTTGGGCTATTTTCCCCAGCTCTATTAACTAGCATTTTTTGAAATGAACATCCTTAATTGGATCGATTTGAAAGGATATTAATTTTCTGTCCGTTCATTCAATCTCCCATTCTCCCAACTGGGGTTCACAACCCCTCTGAATCTGAGTGGCATCAATGAATACAGTTAATATAGAGTACACGTACGCTCTCAGATCATTAGTGAGAATGTTAAATAAGATCAGGTCTAATATTGATCTCTGGAGCACCTAACTTTGCAACTATTCCCCATCTAACCATGTTGATGACTAATGATGCTTTCTACAGCTAGGCAAATGAGGTTTTGGATTACTGCCAGTCCCAAAAATCAGGAGAAAGCAAGAGAGGAGTTGGTTTCAATCATGCTGAAAAAGACAAAAAATCAACACTTTCTGGTGAATCATAAAATCACATATATTCGGTTTGGATCAGATGGAGTTTTTCCTTATTTGATGTGCTAGTTTCACGTTAAGTGTTTTAAAACTTGCTTAGTTGCATATTAAAGGAAAATTTCTAAATGAAAAATAGTTTTGAATCAGAAAATACAAATGCTGCTTCCCAAATGATCCTGTGAGATGTTGGATTTTTTAGGGTGGTTAATTTTTCAAGACCAAACACTTTAGGAAAACTCAGTCAGTAAGTACAAAGCGCAGCTTTGTAACTGGCAAATCTACATTTTTTATCCCCTCCTTTAACCATGGCCCACTAGAAAAAGAAAATTTTAGTTGAAAAATGTTACCCATTTCTGATCATCTTACACCAGACTTTCATTTCTTTTTTATTTAATTTCACTTTAATATTTGTGGCATGTAAATGGGACAGCTAATTACAGTGATTTTTCTGAGTTAGGAAGCATTATTGCTTCCTAAGCATTATTAAATTAATCATATTTACTGCAGTGATGCCTAAGAGTGCTTAACTGTGGTCAGGACCCTGTGGCTCTGGGCTCAGAAGGAGCACAGAAGGGCAGGCAGATCCTTCTGCTGAAAGTATGAAGCTGGACACTGACTATAGGAGGCTACAGTGCACAAGAAGTTGAGCACTGGGATAGGAGCAGGTCTCATGTTTGGTGCCCTCCTCCATTTTACTGCCTTATGGTTTATTTGTATTGAGTTTAGTTAGAAAGGGATAAACTAGCTGGGAAAAAAAGAATAAAGGATGGGTAAGGAGTCTATGTCAAAGGAGAGGTTGTTGAGAGGTGCAGGTATGAATTGAAGATGAGCTTAAGAAGCTTGAAAAACTCTCTGTTCATTTTTGTCTTTATGTCTAGTAATATACAAATATGCTATATTATTACTGATTGTATGTTTTATATGACTCTTATAATTTCAATTTTTTAAAAAATAAGGTAGATGATAGTTAACATTTATTCACATTCTACCCATTCTGTGAATTTATTTTGTCTGTGTCTCTAGGCTAATGTCCTCTCCTGCCCTGGTGTTACACAGCTTTATTTTAGCTCTGAGCTTTTGGTTCCTGTTCTTAGTGAAAGCCTAATACTCAGAGCTAAAGGAGCTTTCCTCAGCATGGGAGCTGGCCATTGGATCAAGAAGTCAGCGGTGGCTGTACACCAGCTCCGTGCTCCTTGTTATGCAGCACTGCCAAGCTGAAAGCAGCCCCAAGGCTGCTCTGCCTGCTTTGGGGCAGATAATGGCCCCGAGCCACTCCAAGATGAGATGTGGCATGAACTGCTACCACCTCTCTCCCTCCTCCTCCTGCCAAAATCCCTTTTCTGTCAGCAGTGCAGGACAGGCCTTGAACACAGGCAAGGCAGCTTACAAACTTGCAAACTCAGAGCCTCTTGCAACAAAATCTAGGACACCTATGTCTCTATGTAAACTCATTCCTTCCTGAATAGATGTCAGTGGACCCAGTCTTCCCAATTGCACATCGCCTCACATATGCTTGCCCCTCTCTACAAAGTTTCCTCCTTGTTTTTCACTGATGGCCCATTTAAGAGCTAATGGGGTATAAAGCTTCAGGCAAAAAAAAAAGTAGATAAGGATGCTGGACCACTGTCCCAAATGGCAGACCAATGCCTACTGATGTATATCCAGAATGAGAGTCCTCAGTACGTACATATGGAGGAAGGGGAGAAGGGAGATGCTTATTAGACCGAATGGGAGTTCCGTGTGCGGGAGAGGAGCGCTCTGCGGCCCTGAGGATGTAAGGAAGATTTGCTAACTTTGCTTTATACTATTCATGCAGATAAGGAAGACTCTCAGTCTCCAATCATAAATCGGTATTATACAGTATACTCCCAAAGGCCATAATTACTTCCAGAAGCAGAAATTTGAATGACCCAGATAATTAGTTCAGTGCAGCTGGTCCAAAAATTATTTACATAAAAGCCAGTTTTACTTGAGGGGGAAGAAAAACAACCTCGCTACCGAAAGGAAATGACCCAGTTAGCTTCACGCAATGAGTCTGAGGAGGCAGAGCATGAATGGCAACACGATAGCCTGTGCCAGCATTTCTTCCATCTTGTTTTCAGAGGGCAAACGCCGGACTGCCAGTCCGGCAAACAAGCCCCTCTATAGACAAACATGCAGCAAGCCAGTGAAGCAACAGGGAAACTGCATGAATTTGACCTTGTGCTTTCTGCGAGAGTCACTCTCAGGGAGATGCGAGGGTCCACCGCATCCAGAGGAAGACATTTCCCTTGCAAAGGCACAGGCACCTAGGGAGCAGCGAGAGGGCTGAGGAGCAGTACAGCTCTGCTCCAGGCTCTGAGGAAGCCGGCGTCAGTTCTTCCACGCAGGGGACTGATGCAGCTGGAAACTAATCATTGCGGTTATCTGGATTAATTTTTAACCAAAAGCAGTTCCTCCGTCCAGCTTAGCACGTAGCTGGGCAGCAGCAGGGGCGCCTGGGAGGGGAATGCCCAGCGGCTCTGTGGTTAAGGTCTCAGGGGACCAGTGCTGATGTTTCAGAGGCTGCCCTCTAACCTGTTAGGTTAAAAAGGAAAGAAAGGATATGTTTTTAGAAAGCATTTAATTGTAAAAGCATTTGAGTGATTCAAGCCTTTGCTCGTGACTCTGTGCACTTTTAGCATGCACTAATGGACACGCTAACCACTGCTGGGTTAACCACCGCCCTTTGTTTACAGCTGTGTCCTGTGTGGACAAGCCCTGAGTCTCAGCTCTGCAGTGCTCTGACCCCATCCCCAGGGCCAGCTCCTCGGTCCCTGCCCGAGCTTTTACCCTGCAGGCAATGAGGATGGTGGCTGCCCCCACTGCCACTGCCATTCGGGGACCCCACCATGGGGTCATCTGCCATAAGCACTTTGGGGATGCACTGGTTGTTGCTTCCGATAGACTGGGGCATCTTGTCCCCTGCCCATCAGTGAACCAAGACATGCTGCCACAAGCATAGCAAGACATGGAGATACAGGCCATGGTGAGCGTGAGGAATAAGGAAGCCTGAGCTGTATGTCCCCATTTATTGTGTCCTTACATCTTTGCCAAGTATCCTAAAGGCCACCCCTTTTTATTCAGGCTGTGGCCACCACAGAATCAGACCGACGCTTCGCAACAAAAATGTGCCAGGAAAGGTATCTGCTCTCCCCAGTGTGCCACAGGCATCACCTGGCATCGCCACTCTTTAGCACTCCCTCAAGGCATAAGTGTTTTTGTGCTGCTTCTCAAAAAGCTTCCTCACTCTCAGAACAGAGCTCTCGTTCCCCCAAAAGGAACCAGAAGACAAACAAAATAGGGTAACAATGATCTTTTGTATTCAAGAGAGAGCACAAACATGCTTACTTAAAAAACCCAAATTGTTCTCCTAAAATGTTGTAAAATGTACAAATAATAACAGTAAATTGCTGTATATCTCACCAGCACCACATTACTGTTTGCTATTAAGTTTGCTATGGATAGCACTTGTTACTTAACAGCATAGTAAATAATCAGATAACATCCCCATAAAGAGACTGGATCTGATACGCCTCCCACTTACATTGCTTTTATGCTAGTATGTGCCCACTGACTTAATGGGGTTAATCTTGATTTACAACAGTGTAAATAGAAAGGTGAATTAAAGACCACAGAAGGCAAGATGGAGAGGATGTGATTTGCCATGGGCTGGATCCCTATTGCAGTAACACACCCCTAGACAGGGACTAGCTCCACCAAGCTAAAGAGCTGCACAGTTGCCAGGGCTGAGGAAATGGAAATTCAGGCCCTGCTGCCCTTTGTTTCCAGTGAATGTGCACATCTTGCACAGCACAACGTGCCAGTAGGTTCCCTTCCCTTTCCTTTCCTTCACCCCACCCTCTCTCCACATGTCTCAGGGGCATTTGTCTTGCATAGCCTGAACCCATGGGGGTCTTCATGATGTGCACACTGGAGATATTTTGCTCTGCTCTTTGCCTAAAGGCAACATGCACAAAGTCCTAGGGGCAGGTATTGCATGCACAGAAGCCTGAGACAGAAATGAGCTGATGACTTTTGAGGTGGGCATTCGGAAACCAGTTGACTTAAAAGTTGGTGGAAACTCCGGTGCATCCACCTTTACATGTCGTGCAAAGTCAAACAGAAATCAGCCTTGTCCGTCAAACTGGAGCTTGTTCTGGTTCATGACTCTCACGCTCCTGCCCCCAAAAGCTGAGCACAGGCCACCAGCGTAGGCACCTTGCAAATGTTGCTGGTCAGGCAGAAGTACGTGTCATACAAAGGGCTTGGGGCCAGTGGATGGCAGGTCCTGGAGGAAAAATATTAATGCACAGAAGAGAGAGTAGCTTCTTGCAGGATCATGGAGTGGATGAAGGAGGGGTCCTCAGGGGCATTTGGGTGAGTAAGCAATGCTATTCGCCCCAGATCATCCTGATTTCCTACTTGTAGTTTGGGAGCCTGTCGATGGAGATCTGCAGGGGTGTGCGCATTTGCATCTGTCTCTCTCTTTCAACATGTGAGAACCAGCTCCTCAGATGCTATCGGGTAACAGCAACTGAGCTCAGCAGAAGCGCGGCAGCTCCCACCAGCAGCAGAGCTGGTCCTCCAGGACGTGTCTCTCGGAGGAATAGCACAGCCTGGATGTTTGGAGACAGCGCTGTTGGTAAATATACCCTTGTTTACATTTCCTGTTACATAAAGGGAATGTTTCCTCTCCTGGCTCCTCATCTCCCCGTGCAGCATGGGATGCTCGCAGTGGGAGAGAGCGCGTGGGAGAGGAAGCAGGATGTGCTCCCATACGGTGCTCCCAGCGCTCCCACCACACCCTCGCCCCGCGCCGGGGCCGCTGACGGAAACCGCTTCTCTCTGTGGTCTAACCTGGCTCCCAGTCAGGGCGGCAATTACACCGCTGTAATGGGTACTCCCAAAATGTATCGGTCAATCGGAATTGCATGTTAAGCGGGTGCTGAAAGCCATGGCAGGTTTGATGATTGCTCTGCGCCAGGACCGCAGCTGTAGGCTGGCGAAAACAAGGAGTGCCCAGGCGAACCCAGGGAGTGGATCTAGACCTTGCTTTCACTCCGTTTGCAGAGATGGAGAGCAGCGCGTGCTTCAGGGCAGCTGCTTCTCTGATAAAACTCCTGTCTTGCAGCAGAAATGAATTTGCCCTTCTGGGCCAGCTGCTCCCCGACGTGGGAAGTTCAGGAACCTCCCTGAGGTGCAAACAGACATTTCCAGCAGCAACAAAATATACATAAACATTTTAAAAGATCACTTTAAAATTCCACCTCTCCCCCTCAGCTGCTTGCCACCGTCCGATTTCTAAATGAGTGGGATTTCTCCTGTGTTCAGCTTCATACATATATATACACAGATAAGCACGCCCACCTCGTACACAAAGTATTCCCCATCTTCAAGTCACAGTCTCAGCAGAGTACAAAATTAGATCCTGTCTTCACTTCATAAGCTCGCCCTCTCTGTTAGTTTATATAAAGCCACTTCAACCTTGAAGGAGCTGGCATCTCGCATCCCTGCCTTCTGAATGTACAGAGCAGAGGTGTAAAGAACAAAATAGTGGGGGTGAAGGGGGATGTTCTGTTTCTGCTCAGTAACATGAAACGTCCCGGAGTTAAATACCAACAAAATATTCAGTGTTAATGTTTAATATTGTCGGGAACTTGTCACCTCCACTTACTGTCTTGGAGCTGCCATTCTCTCGCAGACTCCCACGTCTGAGCTCTGGGCCTAACGTGCTTTCCCATTATATACTAGGAGAAAAAAAAAGAAAAGCCCAGAAGTAGGGAGAGACGGTGACTCTGTCTGGGTTACAAAGCTAGGTAGGGCTTTTTTCCCCTTTCTGTTTGCAGAAATAAAATGACTCATATGGCAGAACTCCTAAACTGCTGCTTTTCAGGGGTTACCTTTTTGAAGCACCCTCTTTCTAACCTCTGTGGGATGCTCTTGGATGTATGGAGATTTGCTTTGCTGCACTGGATAACCATCCTCGTCACCCCTCTCATCACCCCTCTCCTCCCCGCCGTCCCTAGCCAGAGCCTGGCATGGCTGTTCTGCAAACAGACTCATGAGAACAAAATTTGGGTGATGCAGGGGCAGAACGGTACCTAAAATAACACGAATTAAGACTTTGCCTGCCACACTTTAAAATCGACTTGAGGCTGATTTGCAGTTGCGAGGGTCCTCTTGAAAAATGCACGGACGCCATTTCACAGAGCTCGCAAACCGGGGAGTATTTCTTGGTGCAGCTTGGTGCCATCCCGAACTTCTCCCTTTCACCGCTGGAAACTCAGGCACCAAAAAAAAAAAAAAGTCAAATCTCCTCGCAATTAGTGGAAACACCAAGCATCACGCTGCAAACAGAATTGGGCCATCCTGCCTGTGTCTCTGGTTTCTGTAAAATGCCTTATTATCCCTCTAGGCTGAGTGGTTAATGAAAATTCAAACTCTTCTAGCTTATTCCAGTTAGGAGGAGAAATGGGTGATGCAATCAGGTATCTCTGCTGCAATTCTGTTTATTTGGAAGACTGTACAAAACCCTGCTTCTTTAAGCACAGGAGGAACAAAAAAACCACCAGATGTCATTTCCCTACCCTTCACTCTAAACCTCCTTTGGTCAACACCCCGACCCAAAAGTGACTCCGGTATTCTGCCAAAACCACATAATCATGAGACTCTGTTCAAACTTTCTTCTGCTTCCATGAGCTCTGTTATTCCCTATACACCTTTGCTTTTTTTTTTCCCCCTACAACAACAAGCATGCTCACCACACCTCTGAAACAATATTCAGCCCAGATGCTGCCTTGCAGAGGAGCCGAATCCCTAAAAAATACCCAGTCTGCCTTTTGCGGGGAGCAGGGGGGGAGAACAATGACACATGATTCATGCCTCTTACAGGCATTTTAAATGAAAGATGCCTCTAAACTATCTTTCTCACAAAGGTTTAACCCAGCTGTAGCAACGCTCGCCACCTTTGTATAATTCTTGTGGCTAAAACTTTCAGTTAAAAAAAAACCAAAACAGGTAAATTGAGATTTTTGTGGAGTTCAGTGACCAGATCCATTAGGCTTATAACACACACAGAGATGTGCTGTCATCTCTGCGAGCCTGAAAACAAGCCGTGGCTGCAGGAGGAGTGTAAACTACCTCTGTTGTTTCCCTGCCTTTCAGCATCACTTCTGTTTTGAGGATGATCCAAATGCCACTTTACTACTGATCATTTGGATACAAACCTACAAAACATCCAGCCGGGTCAGACCAAATAGCCCAGAAAGCTGTCTCTGGCAGCCGGCGAGAGCAGATGCTTCAGGAACCGTGCAAGAAAAGGGCAAATTCAGATTCATCCTTCCTCTGGCGTAGGCTTTGAGCTTCTGACAAGCCGAGCTGAAGGATGTCTTCATATTGTTGTATTTAACATCCCTCAAGAGTCTTTTCTGATCTCGATCTGTCCGATCACTTTTTGATCGCATTTTGCTTTTGGCCTTCCTGGCATCCTCTAGCAATCAGCTCCACAGCTTATTTACATGTGTGTGTTAGAAATTTACTGTCTGGTCAACCAAAAAAAAAAAAACAAAAACCACTCCTGAGCTACTGGACACCAAGTAAAATGCTGAGAAATAGTAAATACCCATTCTTTGTTCATCTTCTCCCTGACTCATGGTTGTATTTCTGTTTATCATGCTTAATCAATCTTACCCCCTGAATTTATGCAATAAACTTTTGAACCTGTTTATACCTTTGCCATCTAAATATCCTGTGGCAATGACTTCCCAGCGTAAGAGACTGCTGGTGACTTCTTTCGATTTGTTTTAAATCCACTCTTTGATTAATTCACTGGGTATCCCATTTTCACTGTCAAGAATAGTAAATAATCCTTCTGTTTATACCTTCTCCAGCCATTTGTGGTTTTATAGCACACTGTTGTAGTCCACCTTGGCCCCAGTCTTCTCCCTCTAGACTGAAGTGTCCTGGTCTGTTTAATAATAGATTGCTGCTAAACTTAGCCATTGTTGCTGGAAGAAGTGGTCAGTGTAAAGGCAGTTTCTGTGCCTGCTTTCAGGGTTTCATTTTCCTGTTTCATTGACCTTAGACATAGTGCCTTTCTGGAGAGTATTTAGGTCATAGGAATGTAAGATATTGGAAAAAATGTGAAAGCCTGTGTAAAGAAAGTATATTCTAAAATATTTTGAGGAGGGGAGGAAGTGAATTTTATTTGCATCTGTAAGAAACAAGATGTGAGAAATGTATTCTTAATTATGTGCAAAAGTAGCACATACAAGGTATTGTTAGGCACTCATCTGAAATAATCACAAATCTTTATTTTTTATTAATGAACTTGGATCAGAGATGGAGCTGCACTATACATTAAGGGAGCTGACTATTTTTTTTGTGTTGACATATCTTTAAAACAAGGGAAAAGATAGAAAATGGAAAACATCAGTATTGCTGCCTTGCAAACAAAAAGGAAGGTTAAGATGGAAACATCTGAATCGAAATGTACACAGAGACCTAGTGTGCAGTGTAGATACAGAAGCTACTCATGTTTCCAGAGCACATGCTTACTAGGTAGGTAGACAGAGAGATTATATATCAAATACTACACAGTGACTCAAAATAGTTTTATATTCATCTGCATTAAATTGGAAGGAGAATTACATACTACTACAAATTTTGAAATAAATGAACTTCCGTGGAAATGTTTATGGAATCTTACTTCTGGAAGGGTGGTGTGCGGCGTCAAGAGCATTTTGAACAGAACTCCAAAATTCTTTTGCTCTTTATTCCTAGAGAAAGTATTTCACTGCAATTTCTTTTCACTTTTTGCCAAAATTTTCACTGTGTATGCATTAGGTCTTGAGATAAAATGGAGACAAATCTTGTTCTGAAAATTTCCAGGAGCCATCTAGGCCAATACATCCTAAGGTATGCTAACACATTAGAGAAATGGATGGTGTTTACTGCTGTTTCTGAATCAGTGGTGAAAAACCAACATTAACGTTGTACTTAGGAGTCTGACCCATTAAGCCCTATAATTTGGTTACAACTGATCTACAATCGACACGAGTGCCTTGAATTTCTTGGTTCGTAATTGCCAACTTCACAGTTTTCATGAACATCCATGAGTTCATGTTTTCTTCATGAGTTGCTCACAGTCATGTTATCTTGAGTATTTGATCATCCAATATTTAGTGCCTGTATTCCTGTGCAGCACTGGGTATGGCTTCCTAACTGTGTGATGCAATCTTTAGACAAAGAAATAGAGACTTCAAGAAATCACCTAAGCTCCCTCAACAGGGGGAGAGACCTCCAGCAGCCACTTTGTCCCACCCTAAACCACATACCCATGGGAGGTGGCCTAAAGTGCTGCAGGGCTTTGCTTCTCTTGCCCACTGCATCTGGACTCTGTTTAGCTCAGCCAAAACTACCCCATCATTTCACACATGGGCTGTGAAGTAGATTTCTCATGTAGGTATTCCCCAAGGGTGTGGTTTTAAGCAGATTTATTTAAAACAGTGCAAAGGGCTGTATGTTTCATATTTAGCTTACACTGGTTAGCTTTGGATCGTTGGGACTCGACTTATGGTTAGGATTCTCATACTTCAGTTCCTTGAGGGCTGCTCTCAAAACCAAAGCATGTTAATGGAAGACGTTTAAGCAGATGTTCTTTGCCTGTCATTTATGATGGTCCAAGTTAGTTATCACAGCTGGGCTGGCACAAGGTAACTTGGGCTGTGATTCTGATGGTTGGGTGGGTTGGGCAGTACCTTACACCAAATGAAAATACACCAGTCTTCAACCTGAGCAGCAGTGTTTGTCCCCAGATATGTTAGCAATGATTTGACAAAACTGGTAGGAATAGAAGCACAGATTGGGACTTAAAACAGTTATTTAAGCTGTGCAGATATTCTTATTTCAAACTGGGAGGCACTCACTTCATCTTAGCTCTGAGCCCTATGCTTTCTTTCTGCCGTGAGAAACAGTGAATATTGTCTATAGAAAGCAAATATTTTGGTTTTTGAGACCTGCGTGTATTTGATAGCCCGCTTTCTGCGAAAAAAGTTTTGAGCAACCCTAATTGAAAGCCTGAAGAGAAAGCTAAAAGGGATGAAAAGAGGCCTTACTGAACATTAATGCTGTCCAGGAGGAAAGCTCTGACACACTCGTGTTGGTAGGCAGTTACGGCCCCTATCTGTCAACGCTAATATGCCATGTGGATAGAAATGTCTCCCATTACACCTCTGAATGCGTCAGTGATGTATTTGAAACATACCCATCACCAGAGGACACAAGTATGAGAAGCATTTTGTTTTGCAGCAACAAAAAAAGATAAAACATTGCAAAAGGTTGCCAACAAAGCAAGTTCTGTGGTGAACCATAGCCGCTCTGTGGAAGATCTGGAAAAGACAGGGAAACCTTAAAAAAAGAAAGCAAAGGGGGAAAACCCCTGCCAGAAGGAGTTACCAGTAATTTTTGAAGGAAATGCTCTGGAGGGGAACAGCTGGAGGACAATGAGGAAGGGGTTACCAAGCCCATCAAGTGAGAAGGGAGGACAGTGGGATGAAGGAAGGATGGGCTGGACATCCCTGGCTTTGCCTCCTGCCTCCTCTGCAGGTCACAGGGTGTCCTTGGGGAGGCCATAGGCCATGTGCACCTTCCCGCACACCAGGAAGTGTGCTGGTGTGGTTTGGAGATAGGATGGGGTAAGTGTGTGCCATGGCAGCCCTCCTCCTTCTCCTCCTCCTCCTCTAGGGTATGCTACAGTTGCTCTTGCACACATGGTTCAAGGATTATTGATTCATTTTTAGGCTGCTTTCCTACACAAATTAGGCTCATGCAGCCTGCCTGAGCGCCCGTCCGTTAGTCTCCCCTAGTAACTCTTGAAGCCTTTTGTTTTCAGGCACATTGACAGAGGGGTGAAGTTTCAGAAATATCTCACCCCTACGGGTTTTGTGAAAATAAAGGACTAAGTAGAGAAGAGAGACCCTCTTCGCTTCTCCACTGAAGGACTGACTACAAGAGCTCGGCTGTTATTAGGCATCAGAAACCCACACGGATGAGTCCCTCCCTGGGCTTCATTGCTTCTGCTCCACAGGAACTCACTCATGTATTAACTGAATTTTGTCGTCCTACCCTTTATAAAGCTAGCACTCTACTCTAACAGGGATAATGACATATTTCGCCTAAAATAGGATGCTTATGAGAGCCTAGCTTGAAATAAAGATTACAAAAATGTAATGTCTAGCAATTGTAATCCACAGAGTAGAAGAGAGAGAGACAAACAGATACATAGGTAGGTAGACAGATAGACAGATTTCTTAATTGAACTCTCTGCTTGGCTGTATTTCCTTTAGGCAAGTACCATAGGTGACTAACAATAAAGGATCATAAGCAAGAACGTGTAGGTTTTTTTAACAAATTTGACTTATCGTAGGCAAGCTTTTACACTTGCATCAGCCTATACTGAAGATTCCTAAATAATTCAAAGCATTCAAATGGCCTGACATTAGCAGAGTAGTATTAGGTGCTTAAAAGTAGAAAACAAGGTGGCAATATTTCCTCTTTTAAAATACTAATAATATTTCATTCCCCTGCTCCAGAGCATTTAATATCCTATATAAATCAATAGCTACCTCACTATCTATCAATAAATGAATAATTACATTTCTGCCCATCCCCAGACACTCTGAAACCATTTATTCTAGTCATTTAATCACAAAGCTGTTATTGCAGGGGAAATTCAAGCGGACGTGAATACATAAAGCCAAAAATAGAGAGCTAAGCTGAGAACTTCGCTATAATAACAGTCTCTTCCAAAGCAAGCTGCTTCTCACTTTCCCAGGAGATGTAGTAGGTTTCGCTTCACTTTTCAAAACGATAACTGGTATGGTAAAGCTCAGTCAAGCAAAGCAAAACTTCACTCACTTTGCTTTTCCCAGTCAACATTTGAATGCAACAGGGAGTCCTTGCTGGTCTGATCAGGAACTCTCTCTCTCCCCCTCAAAGGACTGGGGGTCCCAAAATGTCCTCACGCTGGAGCCTCCACGTGAAAAGGAATCGTATAACAAGACCCATCTGTCTCGATAGAAAAACTTGTTCATCTCAAATGAGTGCTCTTCTTTTGTGCTTTTTTGAATGGACCTACATCTGGGAAAACTGAAAATATCCATCTTCACCCCATGGAAGCCTTAGTTTACCTGCAGCAACAGCATTCCCCTTCCCAGTTTGTTCACTGTCCTTTTGATGCCATGTGCCCGCTGTTAGGAGACCAGGTATATATGCGTGTGAGAATCTGTGTGTGTGTGTGTGCATATACACATACAGACAACACATAAGATTCAGGGGAAGAGTCTAGATTTGATGTGAGAGTGGTAATTTCTCATTCACTGACATTAGCACAATCTTCCTCCTGCACCTTGGTGAAAGCCTCGGAGATGAGTGAGTTAGGCTATGTCTAAGTCAAAATACTTAACAAATATTAATTGTATAAACCTCCCTCCCATCTCAATTAGATATATGCTTTTTGTCTGCAAGAAGGATGGAAACTCAGATGACTTGCCAGAGTTCAGAAAGCAGAATGGTGATACACTCTCCCAAACTTGCAAACTTGTTCTTCCTTCCAGACAGGCTGGGTATGTTTACCATGTCTCCACCTTTGTTTTTGCTCACCTTCCATCCCCACAGGGAGCCCTCAAGCACGTATTTATTTGCACTTTGAACCTGTACTTGCTTGCATGACTATGCCTTAGCTCAAGCTGGGACCTGAATGCTTTAGGGGAGACAGAGATGAGATTGCCTGAGTGCCAGTAAAGCTTCAATGCCTTCGCCTGCAATTCCCCTCTTTCAGCACTCCAAGTTCTCCTGCAGTTGATACCAATGAGTGGGAAAGAATCCTACAGTGGGTTCAGAGCAAAGTGTGTGCAGCAAAAACGCCCATGGGTGAGTGCAAAATAGTGTGATCAGATTAATTTGGACTGAACTTCGCTTTCAACAGCAGAAATAGCAAAAGCCTTTATGCATATTCTAATGTATACCATGAATGTTTCTGATGTGTAGATGCCTTATTATGTCAGATTTAGCTTTGGGAGGTGTTTTGCATCCTATAAATGCTAGGTTACAAAAAATGCTGACATATGTATGTATGTATGTGTACAAATACATATGTCTGGGTCTTTGTGAAAAATAACAGCCTAGGATGGCTGGACGGATAGCTGACTAACTAGCTATACGCATCCTTAAACTGAAAAAAAAAGAAAAAAGACTTTAAGCTACATGCATCTTTTAACACCAACTTGACTTGTAAACCCACAAGTACACTGAGGGGCCTGCAGCCATCTCAGGTTCCATCAAGCTTCCTTTTCAACTGAGTGCATGGCCCTGGATCCTGCTCTGCAGCTCTCAACAGCCCCAGCAGAACAGGGAGACATGGTGGGTCAATTGGGTATCTTGGTCTTTCGTTATTCAGCTTTAATTCAGCTAGAAACAGCAAAGCTTCAGTGGGTATGGTTGGAAAGGTAGCCAGGCAAAGAGGACTATGATAATGCAAGAGCCAGGAAAGGCCCTGGCAAAGCCTTTTTCTAGTCTCTGTGGTATCCAAATTAACAAGTATTTGTCAAGGGTGAATCCAAACACATCCTATTTCTGTCATTCAGCAGCCTGCCTGTGGCAGAGGTGGGCCAGGCAGCCCTCGCCCCCCACAGCTTGCAGGCAGGCATGCAGCAACCCTTGAGTCCCAACCCAACACAGACCATTCAGACCTGTTCTCACTTTGAAGTTAGCCCTGCTTTGAGCAAGGGACTGGACAAGAAGGTCCTTTTCGACGTAAATTATTCTCCAGTACTAAGTTCAAAACCTGGTTTAAGTGGACATTTGGGTGGCACCTCTCAGTCCCAGCACGGAGCTTGCCCTGCTCATTTTGAATCATGGTGGGCTATCTGTGACTCTGCAGCAGCAGAGGAAAACCATCCAGTTTGCAAGGAAGGAACTACTCCTGTTCCTTGGGAGGATGTAGCAGGTCCCACCTGCGCTGGGTCCAGGCCATGAGACCAGGAGAGCTTTGCGAGGCCACGGTGCTGCTCCAGCCACAGAGGGCAGTTTGGCAGGGGAGGCACACCCGGCCCGTTGTCAGGAGCAGGGAGTTGATCCCAGTCCAAATCTGCTGTTGAGATAGCAGATCAAGACTAACTCTATTTACTCAGAAATCGCCACACAGCATAGATCTGTCTGCTCATGGGATTCGTGCTAGCTTGATGAAGGAGTTGGCTCCTATCCTCAGCTGAACCCTCATGGTTCAAAGTTGTGCTGGCTTTCTTCTGTGTCCTTTGGGGTGAAAAATGTCTTGCAGCTGCTGCTTATAATTATTTCCCCTACGTTTCAACATTCTCCAAATGAATGTCACCCGAAGCAGTGCTCCGAGAGCCTGCAATCATGATTGCCAATAGCCAACATCCAGACTAAAAATAAAAAGCCACAGCATGGGACTGAGAGACAAGCAATACATCTTCTGGCAAAAATCACCAATTGCTGGAAAGAAAAGGCCTCACTCCTGCAGTCCTGTCTTCTCCATGCTGAAAGAAGCTTCCATCTAGCAACATCCTCTTCTGATGTCATCAAGACATCAAGATGGCTTGTAGAAAGCACTAGATGAGCTGACCTTTCCTTTTCATAAATGCCTGTGTTTAATAGCCATGAAATTGTGGCTGGTCAGTAAATACAGTGGAGGGAAAGAGAAGGCTGGTCAGTGGAGCATTTATTTGCCCCTTGCAGGAATCTGGGTAGCTGTTACCAAATACTTATTTTTGGCCCAAGAGCTAGCAGATCATCTTTTTTTTTTCCTTCCCTCATTTCAACAGCCACCTTTTGCGGAGATGGATTAGGCTGAAAGGATCCCACATGCAGAAGGGAAGGAAACCTAAGGAAAAGGTTTTCAGGGAGAGAGCCACAGTCCCTGCCTTGCTTCCTCCTGGCTGTCACAGCGCAGGAGGGAGGGAGAGCTGCTGAGGACAATGTTTCCAGGAGTATTGGGGTGTGGATGGGGAAAGGGGGTAACGAGCAGAGCCATGGGTCTGCCCTTTCCCCGTGCTGGTGCTGAGTGCAGAGGGTAGTGGGTGTGCAGCACAACCGTGCTGCTGAGATGGGACCCACCAGGCTGCACACCTCGGTACCAGGTAACGTCAGCTCTTTGGACCAAGCCTTCAGGTTGCCCTGTCTTGTACCATGTGTGGCACACAGCCAGCTTGGCAGGAAGAAAATACCGACAAGCTTGCAAGGCTTCTCAATTAGCTCTCCACTACAGCTCAGGGATTGAGACCTCAGGGTTTTGCCTAGTATATCAGTTTTTGCATATTATACCTGAGATGGGCTGAAATATTTATTTCCCTTCTTTTTGATTAGTATTTAACACGCAAGGAGAATCTATGCATTTGTCAGGCTGACCTTGCTCAGAACGGGGTCTAGAGACCAATCCTTTACGTGCTGCCAGTAGCACATATACTTAGGCTAAGTAGAAGTATTTTATGGTAGCTGATCCACCAGTTCACTGCAGTGTTAGTGCTGATCCTAGCCCTGCAACAAAAGTCTTCCTGAATTTTGCACGCCGTAACCTCGCAAGATGAAGACACTCTAAAAAATAACGTGACACTCTACCCTTGTGCAAATAAATAAAAGGCCACATCTTTGAACAGCAGTGGTGGGATGTTTTATTTGCACTCATTTACCCGATGCCCAGGAGACATGAATTCTCAACCATTATTGCTACAAAGTCTTAAATGCAAAAAAAAGTGCTTCATGTGAATGATCATAATTGTTCCAAACCAGACCCCAAACACCCAGTTGAGAAAGGATAGTACCACCTTTGAAACAAAAATGTAGCTCAAGAGGGAAGGAGAGAGCTTCTAGCTCGTTTTCCATTTTTGCAAGTCTCCTGAGCTCTCCCTTCCAGTCCGCGCAGTCCAGGGCAGATCATTTCCCTGGCGTCTTGCTCCTTGGGGGAACCACAACTCCTGGTGCATTCTCATTTAACTGAAAGGATCTCCAGTTAAAACCACAGCACTCAGGCTGATTCAATAACTTGTTTGGCCCACTGTTTTTTAAGAGGTTGCAGAGCTATAAATATGTTCTTTCAGGGGAGGACTTAACTGCCAAGAATAAGCAGCTGAAGTTACATTATTAGATTCAGGACTAGGAAGAATGGATTCTAGACATTCCCTTATTTAAAAATAAGAATTTTTACCTAGCATTTCCTCTCTGTGCTGTGAAGTGATAAATAGCATCAATAAGCGTCTAATGTCTCAAGTCAAGACTCAGTTCCACCTTCAGCCTTCTGCTCCCTCAGAGGTTTTATATGGGTCCATGCATCTGATGACAAGCCTCCTGGAAAAAAAGCTTAAGATAACATTGACAAAGTTTATAAATGTTTTACAAGGGGCTCCCTTTTCACTTGTCATAGGACATGGGGATTTCAGGCACAGGTGGGAGAAGAAAAAAAGTGTCATAAAAGTGTGTTAGGGAAGGAGGAGAAAAACTGTTCTTCTTTAGCTGATCTAGTAAAAACACCTCTTCTCCTTGGTCATTGATGCACAGTATCTACGAAGAGCTTCCCTGCATATACATCTGGCTGTATCTATTGCGAGAAGTACTGGGATTATAAACTTGCAGGCTGGTGGGGCCCGCGTGAGTCATGGGAATCAGCAGACTCACCTTTTGGTTAAAAAAAATCATGGTGATTTTCCTGAAAACGTGGGGACTCCCATTCATTTTGCTGGTCAGATCAATGCCATTGCAAGGAGATAGAAGGGAACTGCCGAGTCCTTCCCTACCTGCTCCCGTTGGAGGCAGCATTTGCAACACCCTGCCCTCCCAAGCACAGCACATGCAGGGTTTGAGAAGATCTCATTTCCACAGAAATCCTAGGGGAAAGAAATGAAAATCAATGAAAAGCAAAAGCAAAAATATCCAAGATACACATCTGACAGGTACTGCAGGCCCAGACCCAACAGAGCATTTAGACTCCTATGTCCTGTTAGTGCTCATGGGTTGACACAAGTAGAAAGAAATAGGAGCCTTTCTGAGCCAAAAACACATGGAATAACCTCAGAAGAAGTAAAATGCTCCTTAATGTCTCTAGGCCTGCTTATTTAATGTCACTGGAGCCACACTCATTGTTATTCCAGCCCCCATAAACACAGCACTGGTGCCCATCACCCTGCTAAGCACCTGCCCCAACCTTCAGGAAATGGTGGCATCGCACTGTGAACATTGGCACTCCACTGACCAATGTAGCAGCATTAAACGGACGCTTTCACCTCGAGCACGGCCTTTGGTGGGCTTGAGAAATCCACCCCTGCTGAAATTTCAAACAAAAACCCTTGGATGGGCTATCATTTGAGGTAGCGAAGCATCTCACACAGCTAATGAGAGTCCTGGCAGACTGTTCAGCTGTGTGCCTCTAAGAAGTGAGACCTCCAATAACATACTTCTGAGTTAAAATGGGACAGCTGTATTTCAGACAAGCTTGCTGCTTACCCTGGGTTCTCCTGGGCTATTCTGATGGAAATCAGAGGATAACACATCCTAAAGAATCAGATTTGGGTGCATTGTTTTCATGACCAAGAGTATGTTGCTCCACAATAATAGCTTACTGCCTTGTAAATACTCCAAAAGTAAGGGTCTGTTCAAGATGTGTCTGCTGCTAATACTTTAGGCAGGTTGACTGTGTCCTAATTCATGCTTGCTAGACTACATGATTATCAAATCTTAAAGCAACCAGTGTTTCTAGTCATATTTTATCCTAGAACATGGTTATCAGCTCATATCTATGCCTTATTTACACTAGAATTTAACATCATGTATGCAAACATATGCTAAATCCCTCAGCTAAAAACCAAGTGTCAGCATACAATTAAAACACCTTCACCATGTCCAGAATATTCTGCAGCTCTTTAGCTCTATGACGATGCCATGGCTGTTTCTGACCTAAGGGAGATGAATGCTGAAGCAGCACAGGTGAGATGTGTTTCACACGACTGCAGCAGGTTTCCCCAGAGAGCACTACAGCACATTTCCCAGTTTTTTTTCCCCTGCAAAGGTACAATGGAGAGGACAGGCTGTGCTAGTGTCCATTTTTGGCATGCCAGGCAAAGCACAGAGGCTCTCGTGGCAAGACAAGGAGCTGCCAGAGTAGCAGGAAATTCCACTTTCCCAAGTGTTTCCTAATTAACACTGTTTCTGGAGGCAGAGTACCTAATCCCAGGGTGCAGGTCTGACCTGGTTACTGAAGGAAGGCATTGTCTGCCCCTGGTTGCCCACTGTTTTCCCTACTCTGGAATATACTTATTCCTCACATAACTAGGCTCTCTACCTCTTCTCACTTAGAAACGAGTAAGCCAGGACTCAGAGAAGCACCCCTGCCCAGCCAGTGATGTTAGATGGGGCATCTGTGCACAGGTATCAGAGTTTTGTATAAATACAAATACAGGTGCTAAAGGGGAGCACGGCGCTCTGCCTACAAAATACACCCTTGTGAGTGCTCCAAAAGCCAGGGCCTGTTTGTGATGTATCTACAGCCAACAATTCATCCAAGCTGAATGTATCTTAATGCTTGTCAGACAGCATGGTTATCACGTCTCAGATATCACATCTACCTCCCTAGGCCAGGGATTTCAGCCCAGTAAACCTGTGGTTCCCAGACTTTTTGGGGACTATTTACTTTTCTCACAGCTCAATCTCTTTCTCACCCAAACGCTATAAAACCTGGACCTGCAGGTGGGGCAGCAGCAAGTGCTTCCCATTGCCCCCATACCCACCACAGGCCCTGGGCCACAGCTTGGAAACACCCTTGTCTTCACTGTGGGGCTGCTTACCCCTTGTAGCTCTGGGCTGCTCCGTTACATAGCCCTGGTCATGACTGTCGGTGCTGTGCTGAGCAAAGCAAACCTGCCCCGCTTCACCATCCTCATCCTAGTGACCACGATTTCATCAAACCTGTCCAATCCCGCTGATAGCATCTCCTGGAAAGGTGTTTTCAGCAGCACCCGCATATAAGGAAAAGCGCTGCATGAGCCCTTCTGCCCAGCAGAGAAAGACTTGGGAGGCTGAAAACGTAACCAGAGGAGGCTGTGTACATCTTATCTGGGATGCCAGAATGTCGCCTTTATAAGCAGAGCCTTGTATTATCAGAAAAGAGGCTATTTTCGGCTTCTTAGCTCACGCTCTGGAGCGGTGGGTGACCAGTGCTGCAGGAGCTCATTTAGGAATCAGGAGATAGAGAGCCACAGCAAAGCAGCTGGGGATTTCTGGGAACGCGGGGTCACCCTGCATCCGTACCAGCCTCTCTGCACGCTTCCAGCAGCGGAGCAGAGCAGGCTCGGTGGAATAAGGCAGGTGCCATTAAATTATGATATTTAAAGCATTTTTTGCCTAACCTGCTAAGCTACTGACTTATCTTTTTTTTTATCCCCTGCACCAGAGAAGAGAAGGAATGCAATGGGGACAAATACACATAGATGATATTATTTTAATGCCATGATTATTTTAATACATGTAATAAAATTCAATTCTGCTCAAAAAGTTAAATAATTTACCATGTTTCTATGCACACTGCACTAAAAAAAAACACAGTTAAAGCAATAATTTATTATTGGACAACAGGAAACAGCTGATAAAAGAAAGCCTCTTTTGTTTCGGATTTACAGACCATTTCCCATGTGTTATGTTTGCTTTGGCTGTCTCTCTGGCATCCGCTGGTAGAGATGAGAAGGAGGGGAAGGCAAGGGTGTTGCTCAAAACACAGGACCCCCAAATGCTGTTACTCCTGTTGTCCTCTGCATAAAGGTAGCAAGGATCCTCCTGAAGCCTTTTCCTCCTCCCCAGAGCTTTTTTAAGGTAACTGTGTGAGGATACTGTCCTAGCAAAGCTCCAGAAACTCTCTGGAAACACATCACAAACTTCCCGGGAATAGACAGGCTAGGAAGTCCATAGTCTGGAGACAGAGAGGAAAAAAAGGGAATAGCCTAAATAAACCAGTATGCAATTGCTCCCATGTGTTACTCTGCAATCCTTTTGTGCTTGGCTGGTGGTTTTACTTCCTAAAGGAAGCACTCCTCAATGACTGTCACACTCCTCCCTTTCCCTACCTGAAGAGTGAGCCTCCATGTATTTTGGGTTGTGCACGTCCCTGCTTTGCTGCGTGGTCAGCCGAGGCCTTGCAGTTGCCCCTTCACGGCACGTTGGGTAAGAAACCTCTTACCAGGTGCTGAAGTTGTACTTGTGCTCCCTGCTCCCAGGATCGGGCAAACAAGGCAGCCCAGTGCCTGAGGAGCCTGGAGACCATCACGTCGGACAGGGCTCATGAAGGAAAGTAAAAAGGATTTCTTGTCTTTTCTTAATTCTGAACAAAGGCTTTGAGATTGCTTTCTGTTTGGTTCTTACCTAAGAAACAGCAGGACTGCTAAGTCTTGCGTTGGTGTTTTAGTTCTTTCTTTTCCCCTGGAGAACCCTCCAGAGGTCTCAGAGATGGGAAAAAGCTATGACCTTTATGTGCAGGCAGGAACCACCAAAAGGTTCTGTTAAAACACTTTTATTTTCCAGGCTTCGGGGATTTTGAATATTGTGATGCAGTGATAAAGTAACTGCACCATGTATTTAAAGTTGTCTGAGATTTCCACTGTAGACCTTAAACACAGTGCTAAATAGGGCAAACAAAAATAGCTGTTACTTTGACAAGTGCTTATTTAAAGCCTGTTTTGTCAGCATTGCTGCCCTGGTTATGACAGGGAAGTTGTCTAGAAATTGCATAATTACCAATATTAAACGCAAAAGCAAAACAGCACCACACAATTCAATAATGGAGTGGGTCACGTTTGCCATGGCTGTTTCAGCCTCTATTAAGGCTGCAGCAACTCCGTCTCAAACCATGGCCTCGGGAAAACGCCGCGCTGTTGCTGCTCCTCATTTGCTCTCAGCCCAGGAGGTTTCTCTCCTGTCTGCTCTCAGATTGCTGCGCCAGGGGAGGCGATAAGGACCCTATTTTCTTGCTTGCCCGCATGCTGCTGAGAGAAGGCAGCATTACTGCTTTTGCTGCTTGTTCTCTACAGTGTCCGGCACTCATCATCGGACTCTTAAGGGACTTCAATATAATAGGAGTGGGGACTGGAGGTTGAGGGGAGAAACAGTCTGAAAACATTAGGTCATCCTTTTTGCACATTATAAATTTTGTCACAAGTTCAGCACCTGAGCATCTGTAGAATAAAAGAAAATATTCAGTGCTCTTTCCCTCCCTCCCCTTCCTCTTGCCTTGCCTTTCCTCCTAGTGGAAAGAAGGTGAGAGAAGATGACCAGCTCAGAGATGTCTTTTTAATGGTTTGATTTCACAGACTTTGTGTTCCTTATCTCCAGGGGCATTTTCAGATGGCTTGTCCTCCTATTTTCTATCAGCTCAGCAGGTCACTCGAAGGGCCTATCCATGATGTGATCTGTTTTTCAGTCCAACCATAGAAGGAAGCATTGCAGCAAACTCCACACCACCTTTCTCCCCACCTCCTTCCCTCCCAAGGTTTATTGCATGCACCAGGGCGGGTGTCTACCCACGAACATTTGTTACACGTGTCATACTTATCTGAATGCAAGCTCAGTATCGATCTGCTCTGCATTTTAGTCTAGCTCATTTACTTTCAGAAAAAAAACATAGGGAAACTGAGCAGGGAGCTCTGGTCTGCTGGTGAAGATCCCCTCTCGCAGCGCTGCTTACCTGGTGTCTTGCCTGGGAAAAGCAGCAGCAGGGTCAGGAGCCTCTGGGTGCTGAGGTGGGTCACTGGAAGTGACAGATTTGCATTTAGCATCCACCAGTGAAAAACCTGCTTTAAGTGACTTGGTCAGCATCATATACGGATGCAGTGGCAGGAGCAGGTAGACCATCAGTAGCTGAATTCCTAAGGCACCATGTAATCTCCCTTCTTGTAACCTGCTGCCTCATGGGCTGCATATCTTCCAGCTACAGGAGCACTTGGGGTGAGGACCCTACAACCAAGGGCTTTCTTCATTATACAGTCTTCATTAATTTTAACAGCAGAATCATCCTGTGCACTACATGAGGATGGGGACTTAGGGAAAAAAATTAGCATCATCATTTAATTAAAGATGGATCATAATAAAATCTGCACAAAGGGGCTGGTGTGGGATTACGAAGAGAACCTTAATTGTGGAATTCTTCCTATTTGACTTTGAGTCTCTGATTTTTCCATCTTAGCACAATCTTTTTAACTGCTTTGGCATGTAATTTCCTATTTAAAAAAAAAATTAAGAAAGACTGGAGTGTTGTTATTCAGCTTCACAGTGACACCTGTATGTGTCATCAGCAAAGCTGGAATCTCTTCTATCTGAGACTCTTCTCACTTGACCTAAAGGATTAACTGATAGCAATGATATGTTGCACTCTAGCCTGCTCACTGCAGGCCAAATATGAGGAGAGTTTGGCTAAAACTCCTCCTCTGTGGTGAGCATGTGCAAATTGCAACTTTTCAGAGGCCTAGAAATTAGGTAAATTTTCTTTGACAGTATAGTGACATCAGACTTTCAGTCCCTGCTTCAAATGAGGGGTATTGCCAATGCTTTCTAAAGATAAAGTTGCCAGCCTTTTCTTTTTCCATGAGTGAAAACCGTTTTTTTTCATTATGTTTGGGAGAGCTGAAATGTTTCAGCTGAAATTACCTATCGGAAAAAAAAAAAACCCAAAAAACCAAAAAACATCAAACCATGCTTCAGAAGACATCTGAAGACAATTTCATGCTGAACAGCCAAAGCTTGGCAAAAGTTTCGCAAAGTTGAAAACAGAACCTTCTCATCCGAAACACTGGATGCCTTTAATAAGCAACAGTGCTCCCCAGTTGCTCAGGTTTCCCTTGGCAGGCAGAGGATAATCATCCTCACTTCTTTCAGCAAAGCCTTTTAGTCCTACAGGTGAAAATGAAGACACTGTCATCACCACCAGTCCCATCTACAGTGATTATTAATATTATCTGGAAGAAAAGCAGGGCTTTGTTCACACACAGGATTTCCTAACAATGAACCTATATACGACATCCCATACGTAAAAGCAGAGTTTCCCTTTTCGGCTGGGCCAACGACCATGTTGCAGGCAAGGCTCTGCCCCGCGGGCAGCACTTGCCAGGCAGCTGAAGGTGTTGAAAAATGCGCTCTGGTGCTGATGTGCCAGGCACGTACGCAGGGCTCAGCCCCGTCCTGCTGCCAGGAGCTTTGAGCACCCCTTCGCACTGCTGTGAACAACCACACTGGGTGCAGACAATAGCGAACCATGCCCCTCTGCCTCTGCCAGCATCCTAAATAGATACCAGTGAAGACTTAATGCCACTTGCATTTCTCTTGTAAAGAAATGTAAAAGCGGGAGCAAATAATACAGCGGCACAAAGCACCTTGAGAACAAAAAATCATTTGCATGTAGATTATTAATAAACACGTCTAACTCTGTTTCCAACCAAGATGATTAAAATATTTTTATTTTTGTGGCTACACAGATCCCTTACTTTCCTTACAACACTTTTATAATTCAGCAAAACAGAGGAAAACTACTCAAGTTCAAGCTTCTTGACATTATTGTCAGTTTATTTCCATGAAGCTGAACGTTGAATATTATGAAACAGCTCAGGAATGCTGGACGTAAAGGGAGATTTCCTTTTTTTCCCCTTCAGCTGAAATATCTTTTGGCAATAAATCCCCGCCGGAAATGTGCTTTCCCTGATTCCCCGGCTTAATTAGCTCAAACAATGTAAGATATGTAACACTGACCACCATGGGAAACCTGATAACAAAGAACAGTGATACAATGCAAGCCTTTCAAACAGATGCAGCCAGTAGCCTGCTAAGACAAAAGTGGATTCAGTGCAGTGTCAAGCCTTTTCTTCCTTCGCTTCTGCAGGAGACACTAGCACTACGGTGAGACAAGTTAAACTCTGCCATGTTTTTCCCCAGTAATGATCTAAAATTGCCAATTCCTCTGTAGTATGCAGGTCACACATTAGTATTTTCATCAAGGAAGAGAGAGCAACTAATGCTGCAGCTCCTTGGCACTCAGGAAGCATTCACTGCTATTGCCATAGGGAAAACTATGAGAAAACTGACCCCAAAACTGGCTGCTCATATGAAAACAAGCAGTGCTCCTAGTTGGCAAGACTGCATGCCCTCACATGCTCCTTTCTGAGAGAGCTGAGGCTGCAGTTTCCTCAGGATTTCTTTCTTGGGCTATATCCTGAGCAGCCCTACGCCCCTGCCCTTGCTGAGCATTCAATCCCACCCCTTCATTCTTCAGCAATGGTTTGTGCAGATGGACGGTAAGCAAGAAGGATGTGCTGACTCAGGTTGCAAATATCCTTTTTCTTCTTGCCTTTCCTTGCTGCATTACTGCTAGCAGGGCAAACTCTCCAGTGCCAGCCCCTGCTCTGCGCTGGGGTACTGCGGTAGCTCCAAAGCTGAAAGAAGGGTGGAGAATCAGGAGCACAAGCAGCGGGTGAGCAAGGACAATGGTGCTGCAAGAGCCAGTAACATCACTGGCGGTGGTAGCAGCGAGAAATACAGCCTCTCCTGCAGACAAGCGGAACTGGGACCCTACTTAGGTCAGACCAAAATTAATGTGCAGTCGGGGTCTGCATTGGTGCCCACAGTGTGGATAGTCCCCGTGTACATTAAAGCTGCTCTCCCCCGATATTGGTAAAGATGCCAGAGGAGAAAAGATGCAATAGGCTTTTGCCTATTTTTCCATTTATATTTATATTTTTTAAGTTTAGACATATTTATAGATTTCCTTTTTCTTTTACTTGCATTAGAAGCTTGAGTCTTATCACTTCTGTTCCCCAAAATACTCCGTGGACACCAGAGAACTGGCAGGATTATAATGTCACAGGGACACAGGTAGGGAAGTGCAAGTAAATATAGTCAGGAACAGGGATTTCTTAGTCAGAGTGTTTATAGTTTGCCGCTTCTTTTGGTTTTGTCATTACCTGTGTAACTCAAATGCCTTGCAGGAGAACGGCGAAATGACTTTGGCCAGGTCCACCCGGCAGAGCTTTGTTGACTCAGCAATGTCCATCAGGGACATGAAACCGGTCAGAGAGCTGACCTCCATCCGTGCCTGGTGCGCCGGGGCCAGACACGCCGGCAGGGCTGTGCTTTACTGGCTCAACTTGTTTCACTCGTGCACAGGTCCAGAAGTGCACTGCTGCTGAAAGCATATGCCCTACCAGTGCAGCCCTTCCCGTGTACACTTGGCCCTTCAGAAAAGGTGAGAAAGCTCTAAATCCAGAAGCATTGCTCCAGGAGGGCTTCCAGACAAAATAGAAATAGCAAATCCATCAAGTTCAGGGTCTAATGACTTGCGTATTCCTAATATAATATCAAATGGAGTTAAGAAAGCCCAACAGCCGTCTCTTGGGTTTCTTTCTTTCTTGTGAAGAACCAAAGGTCACGGGCTCACTTTTCTTCTGTGGGTTGCCTTTGAAGCACGGGTGTCATCGGTGCACTGCAGGGCCCCACATAGAAGGTCCCGTTTGATCTGAGTCCGTAGGTGGCTAGCTCTTTTGGGCATCTCTGGTTATCACCTTTGTATTACAAGGACAGTTGCAATCTGACTGATCTGTTAAAAAAATTAGATTCATCCCTCTGGCTCTGCTAAAACTCAAATGTAGCCCTCAGTTGGGTAAAGCACAGACACTCCAGCTTTATTTATATTAATGTAATTACAGATAGACTAATATTGAAATGGCCAACTTGTACTGTAGGCAAAATAAACAAATGCTTCTTTGGTGATCAGTGCATCATGTTTTTTTTTAATTATAGCCTGCATGCTAAATCTAGACCATACCTAGAAAATGTGGCAGTCTTAGTTCTCAGAGATGGTAAATGTTGCTCATTTTCCAATATATCAAAGTGAGAGAGTCTACAGAGTATGAAATTATTTTATACACCAGGTATGAAAGTATTTCATAAACCAGGTATTAAATTTCGGTCCCACAAAAGTCATGGCAAAATTGCCACTAACTTCAGCAGAGACAGCACTTCATTCTAGGAGGGGCTGTGTGTATGCAGTGAACAAATGTAAGAAGCCTAAGGAAAAAAAAACATCAGGAATGTACAGGAGATTACAAAATCAACCATGTCTATCATGAGTGCTGGGCAGCCACACGTGTCCTGCATCTGGTTCTCCAAATTAGTCCCATACATGGCTGCAGCATCACTTATAAAAAGATCCCAATTCATGGAGTCTTATAGAGCTGTTATTAAATACTGTTTACTAGGTGCAGCTGTGCTTAATTTCTGCCTATGTAGTCCTTGGTTTCAGCAGAGATTTTGAAGATGTTCCTGTTATCACCACAATTCTGGAAACAAAACTTGCATGCGAAAACAAAGATGCAGAGCTCCTTCCTCATCTACTTTTCCAGCCAGGCAACCAACTACACTGCCAGTAGAATAACACCAAACCCCTGGTTTTATGCAGAAGAGCTAGTGTGAACATTTTCTTTGGTTTGCCTCCAGAGGGGATAACAGTCTTCTTGGGATTTGGGTCTGATTGTTCACTGTTTTCTCAAAAAGAGCTCCCCCAGGGCTCTGGCAGAGTTTGGTTTGTAACTTCTGAGGCTCTGCATCTGGAGATCTGCCAAGCCTCTGCCTTTGGGTGATACACACTCCCATTTAATGGGAATCTACCGCCCCCGCCCCACACACGCACATGGTTTCAGGCAGGAGGTACCACTTTTTCTGGGAAAATTACTGCTACGCCGGCACACAACAGTTGCATATGAGCAGTCACACAGCTGTGGGATGCATAAGATCCATTGGGCACGCGGCAGACGGTTGGACGCCTCTTGCACAGCAAAACCTCTGCTTTCTATTGCTTACATATGGGGTGGCTCTCTACCTCAAGTTCAATGAGTTCATCTGGGCCTGGGGTGCCTGGAGCTGGTGAAACAGCTAACCCTCCAAATCACTGCACAGCACTCTGTCATCGTCACCAGGCTTCCCGTGCACTTGGCACGATGACTCTATTAAAGCAAGATTTTCAGTCTGTTGCCTGGTGTTTCATTGGCTCAAGTTCAATTAAACAGACGTCTCCAGAAGGTCAGCTCGGGAAGGTAATGAAACACAAGCCAGAAAAAAGTGTGCTTGCTTTGGGCACTTTGGCCAAAGTAAGAGAAATGTGCACAGGACAACTTCACCCCGGCCCAATGCAGGTGATTGCACAACATGGAGAAACATCAAGGAAGACTTTGGATACATGTAGAGCTCATGGTAAAAAAAATGCAAGAAATGGCTTCCTAAACTAATAAATATATATCAGCATTTAGCCACTAAATTACATGATGTGATTTTGCATTCAGAGGAATTCCAGTTGTTTTCTTCTTGAAGTTTGCAAGTGGCTAAAGGAAGACAAACTCACTGAATCATTTTAACTGACTTGTGTTATTGAGGAAACTGGAATATTTCACTAATTCAGTACTTACGATCTTAAATTTATAGAGAATAGTGAAAATGAAGATCCGTTACAGACTTAAAAATACTCTTTCTGGAGATAGACACTTTTCTTTGCTTGCTATACTTCCAATCTTTATTTACCATACAGCCAGAAAAAACATTTGACTTGCTGGAAAAATGCAGACAGCACTAAACTTACTCAGTATCTGCTTCTCTGGTTACAGTACTATAGCACTGGTGCTGAAGGAGGGAGTGGTTGGTGTAGTTAGGAAAGAAGGCCTCTCTAAAACCCAATTTTTTCTTTCTCTCTCACTCATCCCAAAGGGAAACATAAGGTTTCATGCGAGCCATGTTGCAGATATAAAATAGCTTGGCCTCTTCTCCATGTGCAGAAGTCTTATCCTGCACCTATAAGATTATGGTCTATCCCTAAGTAATTGCTGAGCCCAAACTCAGGAGATGGCCAAACAGGACACCCCACAACATCGAAGAACAGGCTCCACTGACATCCCTCCAAAGTCTCTGAGCTGAACACCCCAATCTTTCCAAAAATCAGGGCTATACATTATGTGGCTCACGTCCATGCTATATATAAATATATACATGTATAGCTATTTTCTGATACTGCTGGCTTCCATGTCTTTTAATAATTAAGTAAGCCTTCCACTCTGAAGGGCAATTGATTGTCACAGAAATTATTTTTAATGCATTCACTTTATATGTACCCATCTCCAGGTAACTCCAGGACTCCATCCACATTGCCAACCATCATATTTTCAAAATTCTGTCTTTTCTCATGAACACTGCATAAGGACAAAATCAATCTGCCTCCCATCATGCTATGTGAATAAAACTGAGGTTGTAGGATGAGGCCAAACCACATATTTGTGGAAACATTTAAGCATTTTCTTAGTTCCCTTGGACTGCCTTGGAATTTCAACATGTGCTTAAAATCCTTTGCACTATTGCATTCTTGGAGGTCAAAGCATTAACAGGGAAAGTGGCCAGAGAGCAGTGCTGATCTAACAGGTCTTATGCACTACGCTAAAAATGCTGGTAGAGCACAAAGCCCTTCACTGATTTGTTTTAACTGGTGAACCAAAGCTTGGTCTCCTTTTTGTCAGTTGACATTTTGACCAACTCACGGTCCCAAGATACTGATGAGAAATACTGAATACAGTTGATGGGATGCAGGGCCCTGGGCCCATAAGGTGCTCCATGCAAGGAAGATGTTAAACACCAGTGACATCTCAGCATGGAATGAAAGATGGACCTGTGCAAGCTCCACTTCCCCACATCAGATCTGAAACCTCTGCAGGAGTCACTGCCTTATGGCATTGTACTGATGTCAGCAGACAGCAACTTTAAATAAAGTCGGGCTCTCATTCACATTCATTGAGTAAATGTTGTTATTGCCTCCCAGCTGTTTGTTACCACCCGTCTGCTGGGCTACAATCTCCTGACAACAAAGTCCACAGGAGGGAACTGGTGTCTGAGCCTCAGTCATTATAATTTAGACACTGTACAGTCTAGCACCTCAGCATGAATACTCCCTTCTTGGTGGCTTGAACTAAATACACAGTGAGGTACAAACTGGAGTGGCTGAGGTGTAGGTACACACTCCCCACTATTACTTCTGTCCCAGAGGGGTAATTGTCTAATGCTGAAGTCCCCTGCTCACGTAGGGGAACAAAATATGTGTAAAAGGCAAATGAAAAAGTTCACAGTATTTTACACCCAGCCACTGCCACTTATTGATAAATAAAAGTGAGTGTGATGTGGGCTCTACAGCAGCACTCAGCAGGTAGCCTCCCACTCCTCCCAATTGGAGACCCAGCCCACACTGGTGGGCCAAGCTCCCGTGGGCTCCCAGCAGAGCTGTGCTACGAGCCACTGCTGAAGGCACAGCCAAACTGCACCAGCGGTGGAGACTGCATCCAGAGGCTGCTGCCCCTGTTCTGCAAGGTCCCACCCCCCACCATGGTTTTACCCCAAATCCCTCCAGTTCAGATGTGTCGGTTCCCATCCTCTATCAGACCCTTCTCTCATGCGCTCCCATCCGCAATGTCCACAGTAGCACTCCCCTGTGTTTCCAAGCACCAGGCTTGCTCTTCCAGGAGACTTTTGCCAACTGCTTTAAAAAGTGCAAACTCAGGCCAAATGCTCCATGCTTTTGGATGCTGCCATACCTTTTGGAGCCCAAACTTGGATTTTTTTATTATTACAGTTTTATTATCGCAATATATTTTTTATTATTGCTGCTAATTATTACTTAGTTCTGTTGGTTATTAGGTTCATCACTGCTCAGAAACTTCCATGTTAGATCTGGTCTGGATAAATATCAAAAGATTTGGATACTTTTCCAAAAGTTTTGAATATGCAAAATTGTCTATATTCCTGGAAAGGAATGGAAATTAGCATATTAAAGAGGAGGAATCAGACAAAGTAGGGCAAATTAAAGGACAGACTCTAGTACCTCCCATCTCTGGGAGAATTTCCTTAAAACTGAGACACAGCATCCTAGTGAGTCTGGCATTAGCCTGTGTTAATTTGAAGGGTTTGTGTTGTATCATTACCCTTTATTATCAGGTTTTCTGTAATGGTCAGTGTTACATATCTCAAGCCATGTGAGCTAATTAAGTCAGGAACTGCAATTTTTGGAGTGATAGATTATTCCCACAACAGCATTCCCACGGTATTTCATTATCTCAGACTCTGATTGTACTTAGAGAAAAAGAAAAGGAAATTCATTTTTGAAACTGAGTCTAGTTTAAGTCTTCACCTAGACATCTGCGCAAGGCCTCCTCTATAGAAAGAACTCGGGGAGGGGAGGAAGCCCTTTGTTGGGAATCTTAGAATAAAATACTTGTTGATGGTCAACTCCTTTCAGCACAGTCTCATTTAACTCTCCTGGGAAGAAAGCTAACTGGAAGTGTTAGCTAGCTGCAGACAACGGCCACAGTGTGTGTCCCTCCATGGCTGATGAGTGCGCAGGTGCCTCCATCCCCCCCGTGGTGGTCCCCAAAACAGTGGCACAGGGCACCCACCCAGGGCAGCCGGGGCAAGAGAGCAGCTCTCCTCTTACCACCCTGCTTGGGCTTGAGTTGGACTTGAGTTGGGTTTGGTCATGCCATGGTCACACCAGGTCCAGCCAAATGCAATGCTGTCATGGTAGACTGGACCCCAGCAAAGCACTTGGCTGAGGATATGGGGATGCCCCATGAAATGCTGAAGATGCTTGAGGCAAAGAAAGTCTGAGGGTATCCTTACATGTTTGGTCTTCAGTTTATGTAAGGATGGGGGTGTGAGATGAGATGGATCAATGAAGAAAGGCAGATTTGTCTTGAACAATGAAAACTCTTACAGTCAAATCTCCCTGTCCGTCAGGGGAACACTGCCTTTAGCAACAGATGAAGAAGGAAGGGATGTGCCTCCGTGTCATGGAGACAGAGTAGCGCTCTGGAGATCTCCCGTTACAGTTGTTAAAGTTACACAGAGTTGTTTCAAGAAAATTTATGCCCAATTCTGGCTGCTCACTATGGCTACTGGAGAACATTTGGACTTGAATCACTTTTTGAAGTGCCACTTTTGGATGCATTCATATTTTGTATCAGTTTTGCTTACTGTAGAAGAAAAAGGCCCATGAAGGCTGGCAATTTAAAATCGTTTCACACGAAACCACACTTTTTCACCAAAAATTTACCGAGGTCTAGCATAACCTAAGTGTAACTATGCAATTTCCTTATAAATTCTGGATTTATTTTAGGTATTTCTGCACAGGAATGCCAAGTAATTAACAGCACCACCCACTAAAGTATAAATGTTGATTTCACAAAATGCTCAAGCAGAACTGACATCAATTGACCGTTTCAAATATCCCATAGCTTTTCTAGCTTTTTTTTTATTTCCCCCACATTTGATTCTTAATGCTGGGGAATGCTCCATACCGGGCAATATATGCACGGAGATTATAAACAGTCACAGTGTGGTTTGCTTGCTGATACACAGTTAATTCGGTTGTCTCCTTCAAGTGAATTTACATCATTCCATCTTCATATAATGCCTTTGCACAGGAACTTAGGACATGTATCAGTTTGATTACATGAGAAAAGGCAATCCAATCCAATGAATTAATCTGAAGGAGAAGAAATTTTGGTGCCAGGAACATCTCTGTCTTCTAAAATGGAGCTGAAATGTGGATTATTTGTGTTTCAATATATCCAGACAAAGCAGCAAACTCTGTTCAACTTCACAAGGGCAACTTTAATGAATTTTCCCTCTAGGTACAAATGAGTGGAGAATTTTTCCCTGCGTGACAGACACTTTCTTTTTCTGCAGTACTTTTATAACCAACAACATCTGCGTACCTTATTTCAACTTTTGCAAGAATTGGACAAAATTGCTTCACCCATTAGAGAATGTATAATTCTTTTGGATTCATTTTTCAGTTTACATCAGTGGTAAATTTAGCTTAAAATACATTACATATAGCATAGCCAAGTATAGCATCCTGAATTGAGAATTAATTGTAATTACTAGACTACAGTTTTCTCCCAGTCAATCCTACACCCATCCTAAAGAGTACTCCCATGCTTGTTTCCTTGAGACTTAATTATTGTACACCCTAAATATGCCATCTTCTACCTCTCATTTGGCTATGAATAAAGGTTTAAAGGATCTCTCTTCTGGATTATTAAGGAGAAGATTTTTCAATTTCTATGATGTAAATATTTGTGAAAATATTTGATCTGAAATAACATATTGTGCATTAAGCTGTAACGAATAGAATTCCCATTATTTCTGCTGCTGATGGCAGAGGGATGGAATTTAAATTCAGACATGTTGGTAATTGTCAGTTCCTTCCTTGCCTTTGAAAAGCAATGAAAATGAAATCCATAACTTATAATCCACATTTAGAATTGTGCTTAATAGCTGATGACATGATATGACCTATGGGGAGAAAGTAACAGAAGGACTCTCAACTTGAAGAAATTCAAGCCAAGACATCTAGGGAAAATAATCCAAAACTCAGTTATTCCTCAGAAGGGAAAATGAGGAAAGTAATGCTGAAAGAAGCCTGAGGGTGATAGCAGAGAGTGCATTAAATGTGATTGAGCAAAAAAAGAGAAAGGGAAATTTTTGGCTGCAGATTCAAAGACATCACCTCCTGGAAAAGGGAAGAAAAGATTCCACTCCATATGGCTTTGGTGTGACCACTCTAGGAATACTAAATTCACTCCTGGGTACCTTATTAGCATCTAAAAGGGCAGGTTCAGTGGAGAGCAACAATAGTGTCTAAGGGGTTGTCTGGGCTGACTTTTAAGGAAAGATTAAAATAGTTTAGGGGTGGACTGGGGCACCTTTTATTCACATGGAGTAGCACTTTAATTCTTATACCATCCTTTTCCTCTGCATTTTATCAGGCCTACTTACAAAGCAAAATGTTATGGGCAAGTGTGTAAAAGTCTGGCCCTAAAGATATATGTATCGGCTAAGCAACGAACAGGGGAAGTTCCAATAGACATCTATGTATGTCAGAAAGGTTATTAACACCAGTGGGCATAACTTGCAACAGGATATTTTTAGAGGCAAAAATGTGAAAGAAAATGAAAACTTATTGACAGGTCTGTTAGAGTATTGATTACTCTCATAAATGAAGTGATGCATCTCTCGATACATTTAAAACTACGCTTGCAAAACACAAGTGACTGTACTCAAGAGAGAGATTCTGCACTGGACAGAAGATGGACTAGATGGCTAAGTGGGTCTCTTTTATTTCTACTTGCACTGACTTAGAAACTTTAACAAGAGACAAGGAGTTACAAGACAACCTGTTAATAAATATGCACCACTGCCTAATGTATTATTTGGCCAAAGCCCAAATAATTCCTGAAGTACACCTCAGGGCCTCATAGTGACTCCAGTGCTAAATATCTTACAGTCCCACCTCTGCCTGGCTGGGACAGTGAAACATTACACAGTATAAACAAGAGATCAGTCAGTAATCCTGAGCTGCAGTCCCTAATGGTAGTGTTGGGGAGACACTTTGGGTCTGCTAGAAATACTGTTTAGATCAGCCTTGTGCTGGGTTTAAGTCTACTGAAACCTCCCTGGGACTGTTGCTTTCACAGAGTTTCTCTGCTGTGCCCTCTTCAAGTAGCATCTTCCCCTTCCTCCTTACCCAGGCCCAGGGCTTCCATCAGGAGGTGCATCATCACCACTTCGGTCAGGGAAAAAAGTTCAGATCCTCTGAGGGATGAATCTGCCACCCTTTGATACTGCAGACCTTCAGCAGTGACAGTAGGTATTGGCCAAGTAGGGCTCCTGCACCGACCCCACAGTCCAATTGCACCCCATCACAGGATGCTCACCACCTCCCCCAGGATGCTCTCTCTTCTCCAGTGCTCATGCAGGCTTTGTTAGCACCTTCCGTGTTTTGGGAGAATGGTTTATTTTCCCTTCATAGGTCATTTAATGCTCTATTGATTTCAAGCAATTGGTTCCTCACACTGTGCAGACTTTGTTATAAATTACTGAGAGGGGACGTGAGTTGGTTTGGCTCCCCATCCAGTGTATTAGCAGCGAGTTTTGAGTGTACGTTTCTCCTGTTGCTCTTGTTGCAGTCCCCACACAATGACAGCAGCAGTCCTGCTTTGCTCCAGAGCTGAGCATAGGTAATTTCCTTAGCCTGGGCTCCTGAGGAGAAGCCATTTCATATTTATTCATTCTCCCTCCTCTCAGTGCAAATTTACTCTCCTCTCCCCACCCACCGCCCCCAAAAAACACATCCATAATAAATTACTACCTTCCAAAACAGGCTAAGGAAAAAAGGCGATAGATCCTCTTGATTATTTTTTAACCACTTTAAGGCAACGTGATAGTGTTTCTGCACTTTGAAATTACCTATACTGGGAAACTTAGCTTCCCTAAAGAAGAAGGTCCTCCCTGTGAAATGGAAACAGTGCAGTGAACGTTTTTTTGGTTTTCCACAGCCCTTTCTGTAGTAAATATCATGTTGTCACTGCAGCCTTTTAGTTGCTTGGAAAGCACCAGCCCCAGACAGTCAGGTCTAGCAGCCGGCATTCTTCAAGGCTTAATGCTTTATGGAGAGAGCTGAATTGAGATCTACACAAGCTTGGATCAAGTTTGGGTCAACCAATCTTCACCAGTCTGACAAGAAGAGTTTCCATGCTCTGTTTCTCCTTCAGGGACATCTGCAAATGTTTGTGTTTCCTATTACCAAACACACATTTAGCATGAGAGGTGGTAACAACTTTCCCAGTATTCATCCTTAACTATTTCCGCCATATTTTCTCTCCCTTTCATCATCTTCCTAATATAAAGTATTCTTACTATTTACTTGTAAAAAGCCAAGAAGAGACAAGGTACTTTACAAACAGCAATGAAGAAAACAGTTTTCCTCGACAATGTATATTTCTGCCATATTCATTTTACCACTCTCTCATATTCTTCTTATCCTCACTCACCAAACACAGTTTTCATGATGGTAGCAAACAGTGCAGAGAGAAAAAAAGATAAGCATGGAGGAAAAGAATGAGCAAAAGACAGAGAAAAACTCCGGGAACTTTCTTCTGAGATATTTATTAAAGTAAGGGCTGTGGGAAGATAAACATAGTGTACTGATTCCATTCAAAAAAGTAGATCTTCCTTTCAAAGCAACCACAGCCAAACCAAAGACAGCCAGGAATTTCTGTAGCAGGAAATCTGGCATCTCTGAAGATCTCTGCAGATACAGATATACAGAGAATCTGGGGGAGATGGAAGAATAAAATTTAGATTAACAGTGAATCTTCTGAGCTCGAAGACCCACAGCAGAAGGCAGAGGTGAGCTTCCAAGCTGGTCCATTGACCAGGGAAGGAGGTACAGTTGCCATTTTGCAGGCAGCAACAGATCTCTTGTTATCTTGGATGTTAGACTCTCTCATAGAGACGCTGTTGCCCAGTGCAATGGGCTGTTCTTGAAAAAGAGAGAGCTTTTCCCTGGAGCTCCCTGGCCATCTGATCACCCCTTCAGAGAGGTCCACTGGGAATTTTCATTACCGTTTGAACAGAAAACAAAATTATGCAGACTGGACCTTAGTTTAATATTGTATTAAGGTAAGCACATTGGCACCATCCTGTAACAAAAATTACATCATCCTTTTAACTAGTAATGTTTTTAATGTCTATATTTCACTAGGCAACAGACTGATAGAGTTTTTGACCTTTTAAAGTCACACGAAATATGTGCCAGCTTTGTTATCTGAGAGTGCTGCAAAGGCAGTCAGCCCCACAAACATGAGTTGGGAAAGGTTCACATTCACTTCAAGTGGTTTTCTGTGTATCTGTTACACAAACACACACATATAGGTATATACTGAAAATTACACAGAGGCCTGCTATAGAGAGGGACTGTATATATATATATATAATGATTATAAGTACTTGTCTCTCACACCCATCCTCAGTGTGTGTGAGTGCCAGAAACTAGACACAATGTTCCAGACTGGAATAATGCAAGGAAGAAATATATTGCATTTATGGAAATCATTCATTTTGCTTGTCTGGGAACCTCTTGAATATAAATAATAATTTCATTTATAAATTTCAAAGCGCTGTCCTAAGAATGGGTAAGAATCATTATCTTCATTTGACAGTTGGAGAAACAAAGAGCAGACTGTTTTAAGCAGCAGTCTAAGGTCACATGGAGTAAATGAAGTCAAACCTCATCTCCCAAGCCTGACTTTCCCTTGAGAGAGCATACCAGAGAGCACACCACTCACAACTTTATCAGCTGAAACTCTTCAGCGCGTATGCTAATAGTATTGGCAACCCTGAGCCTTCACAGATCAGGACTGAGGTTTCAAATGATCAGCAGATTTGCTTTAAATGCATAAGATTAAAATGCTCAAATAAATACATTTGTGTTTCTTCTATTTGCCTTCTGTTATCTGAGCCTTTGGAGTGTGCTAAGGTAATGGTTTCCAGGTATTTCTACCACCAAAAGATCCAGGCATCTTTCCTTAAAAAAAGGGGCAGTGGGATGAGGGGCAGTACTAAACAAAGAGCACTAAATACTGTAAATAAAATCTGGAGAGATGGCAACAAAATGCAGAGACCATACCTATTTCTGACACATGCTGAAGACTGCTCTCTTTATGAAATGGTCTCCCCACCCTACCTCAAAAGCAGGTCTTACTTTCAAAGCTGCAGCAGTTCCCAGTGACGATTCCTGAGACTGGTAAGCATCCATCACTGCCTCAGCTTGGGTCTTCCAGACCTTTTCAAAGGCACGACAGCTCGGGGCAGAGCTCAGACTACACCACGGGAATCAGGGGGTCTTTCTGCATCATTTGAACCCAGCAGTTGATGTGCCCAGAGCACAACAATTTAGAGCAGGGCACAGCCCAGCTTTCTTTTGCAATCAGAAGAACTGTTCTTCCCCCAGTATAAGCCAATTCCTCCTATTGGGGTTGTTAATGCAGGATCAAAGCTGCCACAGCCATACGAAGCAGAGTGCTGGTCCAGCCTGAGCTCATTCCTCCTGCTCAAATTTGCTGGTGGGTTAACTCTGTGCCGTGAAGCTTTACATCAGACACTGCACCCTTCTTACTTCGTGCCAGCTGAAATTCACAACTCTGAAGCGGTGGTGTTCAGTTTAGGGCTTTTTTTTCCCTCTTAAGACCTGTCTTTTTCAAATGTCTCCAAATTAGACAATCGCTAGGGGCACTGATAGTTGTTTTCCTTTTAAGTCAGAGGCACTATTTGCTTTTTCAGTTCCTCAGTTGTTTTATCTCTTATTATGTTGAATCATTTTGAAAGCTATATCTTCCATTTAAAAGTCATATCCTATTATCTAGGAGGGAATTTAAAAAGGTCGGTGTTAAAAGAAAACACAAGCTAAAACAACCCCAACACTCAAGCCTTCAACACTAACTAACCCATGTGATATTGAAGGTTAATTAGACTTTAAGAAAATGCTCAGGCAATACATGTGGCATGCTACTGATAAAATGACATTTCTTATAATAAATTAAATTACAGTAGAACCTCACTGAGGCACTAATCATGGGCAAGCCACTGAAAAAAATTAATGTTTAGTCAGGCTGGAATCTCTTTAAGTTAATAAACAAAAAAATACAGTGTATTCTGGTGTGTGGCCTTCAACAATTACAGTTCAGTTTTACTCAGTCTTAATGCATTCACATATGTGTTGCAAAAATGTCAGTTGTAGGTATATGACAGCACTGGAAATATCTGGGTGGTCTCTAAAGAGTATGAAGTATGTTGTTTAATAAATGTTTTTCTGGGCAGCACGAGATATCTCAATGGTTTCTCCTTGCTTTGCCATGTCTGTTAGCATTTAGGTATTGGAACAGACATAGTACATACTGGGAAGAAGCACATATGGACATTCAAAAAACTGAAAGTTAAACATGTTATCCAGCTTTCATTTCTCTCTCAAAGTCATAAAATTGCATGCTGGTGCACACTTGCTGGAGTGTGAAAAATAAAGTATAGGTTGTTACTGAATCTCATTTTTAGCAGAAAAGATTTGAGTGTGTGCCCTGTGTATTATATGGGCATGTAATATGCTGTGGTAATAAATAAATCAATCATCTGATCTGAGAACCCAGTTCTTGTTTTTCAGATAACTTGTTGACAGAGTCTGGTAAATGCGTTTGCTCAGATTTCTTCATGCTGTAACCCTTGGAAATGTTACAAACGCTTTTACAACAGTAAGCCTGAAGACGCAGCACCACACAGAATCCATATTGCTAACACATGAATGGCCTTTAATGTCTGCAGAGCCTTCAATCAGCTCCACTATATTCCTCTCAAAGAAAGACATGAAATGCATTTGACATTATCACATTTTCATTAGCTAAAACTTCACTGGCATTAGCCATATGTCATACGGCAGGCAACCCTCACCTTTAGAGGAAAACACAGATCTCACTTATTTGACTTTGCTTCTTCTGAGAATTCAGAAACCCAGACAAATAAAAATCCCATGTTTGAAAGAAGTGGAAGGAGAAGAGCTCAAAAAAATAACGAATAGTTAGTTCTACAAATTTTGGTTTGATGGCACTTGGATATGTGAAGACATATACTTCTTGAGAACATGCTGGGGGGCAAAAGTCATAGATACTCCCAGATACGTAATCACAACCTGAATATGGTTCTGCAAAATGCTTAATCAGAAGGAGCAGGCAACATGGAGTCATAAGAATTTTAATTCAAGCTCTTAAAGATAAAGCATTAAAATGTCTCAAACCAGATAATGTTGGCTCCCATTTCAGTTGATCATTAAACTTATTCCATCTGTTTGGGGTTGCAGCCCTGCCTGACTCCCTCTGAATAGCATCTGATGCATGAAAGCATCACAGAGGCAGATCTGTCCGTACCATGATTAAAACGCACACACAGATATCTGTTTGGACTGTTATATGAAATAAAAATGCATTTTCTTCCTTTGCATTCCTTCAAAACACATCCGTCTTTTAACCCAAACCTTTAAAAGGATGTCATTGTTACTACAAAACTGAAGAAAACACTGGAAGTTGGAGCACATCTTTTAACGGTTTCCAGGCAGCCTGCATCAGCCGGAGCAAAGGAGGGTCTGGTAAGCTGTCTTCCATCTTCTCAACTATTCTTATCTCTAGTTCTGTTTCTAAGGTCAGTAAAAACATACAGAAGTGATTATGCAGGAACTAGCTCTGAGGGATTATGCTATTTGTCAAAGTAATAACAGTGAATTCAATATGCGTAAATCTCTTCTCCCTGTGCAGTAGAGCTGTGCTCTGGAATACCAGTGGGATATTGATAGGAGTCATTTCCTAGGCAGCTTACCTTTGGGAGGAGTTTGTGGTTGATATAATAAGAAACCCAAATTTTCTAAGAACCCACAAGTTGCAAGGGACAGTCCCATGGGCCCTTTCTGCTAACAAAAACAGCTGAGTTACTTTGCATTTTTATCAGTGACCTGGAAGAAAATATAAAATCCTTGCTGATAAAGTTGGCAGATGACACAAAGACTGGGGGTGAACAAAGAAGAGACATCACTGATGCAGGGTGAGGTATTAGTAAGCAAACAGCATGTTTTCTAATACACCCCAACACAAAGGTGTAAAGAAGCTATGACTATAGGAGGTCATTATGGAATCAGGGACTCTGTCCAGGAAAGCAATGACAGCCTGGTCATGGCGAATAGCCAGGTGAGTACCAATCCCTGAGGAGACGCAGTGGCCAAAAGACCAAGTCTCTAAGACAGGGGTGGGAGAACCTTGGGATACAGAGGCTGCGTTTTGGATTTTGGCACTGGTTCATCCAGTGAAGGCCTAAGCCCTTCTGTGAATCCTACCAACCTTGCAGCCTCATTTTGTGAAACCAACCTGTCTACTGGGTGTGACTCCACTTCTGGGAAACTGCCACAGAGCAGAAATCTTGGGTCTATACAACTCTTTGGTGGTACATAGCTTGCACCTGTGTGGGTGAGCCATACAGATGTGCCACATTCAGCCATGACCAGCCATGTCATGTGCCTTGGCCTTTGCCTCCTGGGATCTCCAATGGGACGTAGGGGCTGCCAGAAAGTGGGTTCCCAGTGAGGAACACCAGCCTCCTGTGCCATGGTGTCCCAGAGGCTGCCATGTGGATGTGTGGAGCCGGTCAACAAGCCCAACAGCTTTAGCCCACCACATCACCTTGTATGTATATCAGGCACAGTCTAGATGCAGCCACTTTGTCCCATCCTGGTGTCTGTGGTCTAGAAGAGTGTTAATAAGCTGTAAAGCAGAGTAGGTGTGGAAAATTTGCCTTGTATAGTAAAACGTGACACTTTATCACAGAGAAAATGAAGAGCTGGATTTGATCCGTCTGTAAGAACAGAGCTTCATATTGGGCTGTGTGGTACAGAAGACAGAGGTGTAACACCACCCAGAAGCTGCAAGTTGAAACTGGACAAGTTCAGACTAGACTTTAGAAGTGCTGATGTTCGACTACTAGAAGAACCTCCCGATGGTTTTGCTGGGTATCCTGGCCCTGGCAATTTTTAAATCAAGATTAGGTTCCTTCTAGAAGAGGATCAGATGAATTAAGCACAGCAGTACCTCTGGCCTCCTAGTCTGTAACTCCATGAAGCCCACTCCGAGCTTTCCTTTCTCTTCCCCCATTCCAGAAAATTTGATTAAGTGGGGGTACCCCCTCAGGAGCATGAGAGATGCTTTTGTTGACTTTCCTTCCAACCTGGATGTTTCAGAGGACAGTCATAGGCTATGCTAGGTGAGATGCCAAAGGAATTCACCTCCCATGTAATACTATATTGCTGGGCATGATAAGGACTTAAGGCAGGCCTGAATGGGGAATCAAGCCAGCTCTCTTCCATCATACAGACCAGGAATAAATCTGGTACTTCCCACTTGAACAAAGATTTGTCTTTTACAAATCTTTGGAGGAGAGCCAGAGAGCAAAGATGCAACTATCTGAGGGCCCCTCTAGAATGGGAAGTGTCTTTTGGGGATGGGGATCCAACAGAGGTTCACCTAATAAAATCAGCAGGGGATGGCAGTGTATGTAGGAATTTGGTTGTCAGCATATGAGGCTATAAACAGGCTTTTGGAAAGTCTGGAAGCTCATACATTTATTGCTTGTTATTTTAAAATGTTAATGTGGATTTCAAGCTCATGAAAGACATGAGATTGCTGGTGAAGACCTGTCTAGCCACACATAGGATCAGCAAGAAATTCAGGTTCTTCTATCCCACTCAGCCTTGCCATGGAAGAAAGACCAGCTCCTGGTAAGTTTTGGTCTCCATGAACAATTTAGCCCCCAGGGCCCTCTGATGGCCTACGCCAACTCTGATGCCTGCTTTGTGATACAGATATATGTTACCTGGAAACCAGACTGGTATTAGCCACTTATTTCTTTTTCCTTATTTTTCTCCTTGTTTAGTAAAAAAAAAAAAAAAAAAAAAAAAAGCTGTAGCACCACAAGAAAAGGAACAGAGATTGTCTAATGCTCACAGGGACATTTAAAGGATCTCCCACCGTGCCTCTAGTTACTATATCTTAATAGAACAGCTCAAAATGCATACTTTGGCAAAACATGGCTCTTCAACAGTGCCCTATGCATTGCATGGTGAGATCATCACTTCAGGGCTGATGGTTTCTAAAGAATTTGACTTGGGTCTTCCCGACTCCTAGCAGGTTCACCCACCATTTGGTGCCCCTTCTCAGCAGCATGCACCTAGAGCCCAAGTGGTTACAGCCTGGCTATTTGCAGATTCCACTTCTTACTGTGAAATTTGTTCACATTAATTGCAGATAGGAGGAAAAATCAAGTTAGTTCGGGAAATATTTTTTTTATTTTATCTTTTACTTTAGCTTTAATCATTACTGGGCTGGATGAGTCAGATGGAGCTGATAACCATTAGCACTGCATTAAAAAATAAAATAAAATACTTCTTGTAAACATCTGATTTAAAAAAAAACCAAACACTAATCAGTTAGAAGCTGACAGAAATTATTAGCAATAAGCTCTTTCGCATAGAAATAGGCTTATTACCATGCATTTGCAGCAGCTGGCATGAGCCTGGCATGGTGCCAGCAAACTATGTCCTGCAAACACATTCTTTCCACCTGATCCTAGGAAAAACACCAGCAAGACAGGGTTGTGTTCTCTTCTCAGTCCTTCCATAATAACCTCCCATTGACCCCTGCAGGAGCTCTGTGCATGTGCATGTGTGTAAAGAGTATGGTCCAAAAAGGAAAAAGTTGGTTTTGCCTTTTCAGCTGGTGGACCTGTGAGCAAGGACTATGGGCTGCTTTTAAAAGATGGGGGTAGAAGAGTAGGGGGATGTGTTTTGCTACATCATTGAAAGCTAATAGAGGCCACACAGGAAAGAAAGAATAAATTAATCACAAATCACAGCCACATGAAGAGCTTAGGTCAAATCAGATTTCTTAGAGGGTGTGGTGGTTTTGTTTTTTGTTTTTTTTTTTTTTAAATCAGCAGAAAATTACCCTCTGCATGATGCATGGCATAGTCCTCAGCTCCTGGGTCTGCCCACACTCGGATGTCGAAGCACATTTGTGGTTTGCTGAGATCTACTGTTGTTTGCTTGCTTTTTTTGGCCAAGGACTTTTCCATATGATTACACTCTAAAAGTGTGCCATAGATTACACGGTCCATAACCAGGTTACAAGGAGACAACACAGGTCTGCATTTAGGAAACCATCCTTAATCCCAATAGGAACAGCTTCAAACATTCAGCCTTCAAACTTTTTTGTTATTGACTTGGTTAAATGTAGGGACAGATCCTGCAAATGTCAGGGATGTTTACTTTGCTGGGGGACATAAATGCTCAAAATTAAAATTAAAACTGAAGCAAAAGAACCTGAAATGCTTTGCAGGATTGGGCTTCAGTTATGGAAAGCACAATGTTAACAACTTGGTGTTATAACATGAATCCAGTGATTTTTGCATTTATTTGAAAAGGCCAAATTATGTAAGATTTTGTCAACTCTTTAGTTTAATGGGGGTAAAAAATACTGACTATAAAGGAGGTGAATGAAATGGCCTGTGAAGCTTTATGGGTAACACAAAAATCACTATTGAAACAATGATCCCCTTACAGTTGAAAACATCGACCTTTGCTGAAGAAATTCAGAAGTCTTGAACACAGTGCTCGCTGCTTAGTCCAATTTCAATTCAATCGAAGGAAGCAAAATACAAAGGGAAAGGTCATATTGACTTAGTATAACAATCTTAATGAATCTTGGCCCTCTGTTTTGCATTTCCAGTGGAAACATGAACTCGGTGGCTCAATCCCTTCCTCTCTGTGCTGCTTCCAAACACACAGGTAGAGGGAATAAGCTTTTTCTTGGCTCGATCCCTGAATAGCACTGTCTCTCTGTTTAAACAGAGCCTGAAAAACAGCCTTTTTATTTTTAGCAACAGCATTTACTAAAAGGAGCTGTTGTTGACAAGAAAAGCCACTCACATTTGAATATGAAACATTTCTAGCACTTTAAGTGTGAGGGGAAAGATAAGCAATTCGGGAGTCACAATCGATAAGGAAGAGATCATGAAGGATTTCTGGACAGGGAATATTTCTTTGCCTCCCAAAAGCATTTGTCCTGTGCAAAACCAGAGTATTTTTTGGCACTGCTGTAGCTTATAGGTGTACCAGTCACGGACCAGCACCCAGCTGTGTAAGGTACTGTACAAACGCAAAACAGAAAGAAAAACTTAAATCTAAGAGAAGAGCTCACAGACGGATGCAGACAGACAGCTGGGGGAATACAAGGCAACAGGGTGACATTATAATATTTGAGTCCCTATTTCAGATAAACAGTGAAAGGCAAAATGACAAAATTTCTTTCTTTTTTTTTAAAGCTGCTGCTCCGTCCATCAGCCCCAATCCTTCCATGATGCCTAAATGAAAGAAATCAGCCTCTTAATAACGCCTGAGCAGCCCTGGCAGCCAAGTACAGAAGTCTAGTGAAAGACGAATGGTTAAAGTTTACTAAGTAGTTACAAACCACCAAAAACAGGTCTTAAAATGGGAAGTGTCAGGCAAGCCCTTAATAACAGGTAATACTACCAGCCCCACCTATAATTACGGTACTTGTCTCCCCACCCTCTGAATGTCACTCGTTTCCATCAATTGCAGGCTTTTCAGAGCACCACCGGTGCTTCGGCAATGTCTGCACACTGCCTTATAGAAACGGGGTGACGTTTTTTATCTGAGCTTCTGAGGAGCTGCTGTGATATACGTATTAAATAATAACAGCACAAACAATAACACTAGTAATGAAACAGGAGGTTCAGCTCTGCCCACATCTACCTACGCCAATGCTATCGTATCCCCAGTGCATTTTGAGGCAACCTTGAAAGGCTGCGTGTAGAGGGAATATTGTATTGAAAGGAATACATTTACCGTACATCACATAGTCCCCATTATGAGATTTTTATGATCACATTACTATGTGCTTTGTCTTCAGACAGACACTTCGCTGGCTTTTCCACCCATAAGCAAGAAAAAATACTTGCCACACTCATTATCAGTCTCTTGGTTCAGATTTTCTCTCTGATGTACAGCTGCTTCATTTTGGTTCTCAGTTCCAACAAGACGTATTATTGTCACCTTTTCTGTAACAATTTCCTTCTACTCCTGAAACTAGACGACAGTCAAGGATATTACTATGAGCCTGAGACTGGTATGTACTTAGAAATGTTTTAGATGTGTAGAGATGGTTGAATATTTTTGTTTTATTTTACACATTTACTAGCATTTGGGTTTGTTTTGACATTATTTTACACATTTACCACCATTTGGGTTAGAGGATTTTTTTAAATTATATCAGTGCTTACTATACCAGCCTCATATGTTCTTTTTCAAACTGTTTGCTCTGACTATTTAGGGGGGCTCAACGGCTGTACAGATCATATGGAAACTTTTACGCTTGCTGATTTGATATGGAGTGCTTTTTAAACATCTGATTTAACCTGCAAGAAAGAATAAAAAATAATAAATGTATGGGATGGATTTTCAAATAAATAAAGTTTTGTGAAACAAATTAGGGAAGATTTTAAAAGATTTAGTGCCTCAGTGAGCAAGCTCCTGTGTACTTGTAATAATATAACCCACAAATCACAGTAAACCAAGCGTGGTGCTTTGATTTGTGAAAATATGCAAGAATATTCTTTTAACTATCTGATCAGCTCTATACCGAGCCCTCACACTATCAAAAGGTCAGAATCCAAAAGGGTTAAGTATTGACTGACAAGAGGATGAAAGGAAAAGCAACAGAACGTAGGTGTATAAAGGTCTTGAGGGACATTCCTAAAAGTCAGTATCAATTTTTACACTTCTTGCACAGGACCAGGTATGAATTTCAAATAATGAATAGATTTGGATCATCTGTACTTTTCAAAAATGTGAAAATCACATTTAACTGTGTCCATACCAAAAGCTTTTCTTCTTTTTTCTTGCTCAAGCCTTCATTAATTTGAAAATTCATGCCAAAAATTCATTATTTTTACTCTTTCTCACCCATTGTCACCTGTTTAGAAAAGCAGCCCCTCTCCCATCTTTGACCCTGTGATTTATACAGTCACTCATTGGATAATGCAGCCTAACAGTTTAGAAAACAACATACATGGGTGAAACTTGCTAGTTACTCAGCGGTGACAATATGGTAGAAATAAATGGGTTTGAAAGCAAATAAAACCCTGAGTGCTGGCTATGTCCAGTACCACAAAAAAATGCTTTGCATCCCAAATGCAGCGAGTAAATGCAGCAGGTGACACGGACAGGGCATGTGCCCTGTCCCTCAGCAGAGCCATCAGGCAGACTATTGCCCTGTTATGGGACCCTCCATGGTGGCAGTGGCAGGATGGGAGACTCGCAGGGTGAGGGGGCGACTAGAAAAGGCCCTTGGCAATCTGTGCTCCACTCTCCTTTTTTTAGGGGCAGGATGTTTTGGGAAGAGAGAGTTTGCTGGCAACCTGATCCTCCCTCCGGTTGTGGAGATCTTCAAAGGAGACAGTGCTGGCAGCTGACGTCCCCCCTTCTCCTGTTGGGTTCTTTTCCCATTTGCACTGCAGATCCCTCCCCCGACAGACCTCCTGATCAGCTCCTTCTTCCTTCCACAGCACAAGCTCAGCCATATTCAAGTCCCTTCGTACCATGCTCCACATCAGGAGGCCTCGCCACGTTGTTTATGTGGGAGAGGAGCTCCACTGTGCAGTGGCATTAACCAGCTTCAAAAAAAATAATAATTTGAGAAGTTGCATGGCTTCTAAATGGGAGCAGGAACCTGATGGTTGAGAAAGGCAATGGCAAACACAGCAACATTGGGAGGGCAAAGGAAGAAGCTTATGAGAAGGAAATAGCTGCCAACCCATCCCTCTCACCGAGGGCTTCCCCAGAAACCATAGTAGCTTTATCTCTGCTCCATAGTGTTTCACATGCAGCAGACCCTTGCACAGGGATAAGCAAATCTGTTGGCAAAGTTGGCAAAGACCTTTCCCCACTTCTGCATCTAGAGGCTTGGGTGCTCAGTTAAGCCCTTCTCCCAAAGACACTTTGCAAGCCGTCCCTCTGTGCTGGAGGTAATCTGGTGCAAGGAGAGACAGCTAGCTGACTTGTCCAGCCCTGCAGAGGGGCAAAAGAAGAGCTCAGAAATTGCGAACCCATGCCCCAGCCCAAAAACCTCCAGCCACGCAACACCCGTGCCCTGAGATGTGGCACAGCCCTCTCACAGCTGGCTGGCGATGGGCTGCAGGGACCCCCCGGGTACGTGTAGCAGTGCCTCCACGTGCTGCCTGCCCTCCAGCCCCACGGACGTTGCCCGACAAGTTATACCCAGCAACACTGCTGTAAATGGCAATATCTCTTGGAATGGTTTCAGTCAAACCACACTTCTCTGGCAGTGCGTGTAAGGAGAAAGGTGGGTGGAAGGAAAAAGGCAGAGCCAGCGCAGTAGCAAATATTGAGACAAAACAATAACAAAACATTATTGTAAACCCCACACAAATGAACGGGTGAGTCTCTGGATGAGCACAGCCCAGGGAAGTGCTTCAGACTCATGCATTCATGTTCACATTTCCAGTGCTGAAGAATATGCTTGCAGAAACAGAATCTGGGTAAGCACAGGTTGCAGAAACTGAGATGAGTCAAATAAAAAGAAAAGTAATTTTTAATTATGCAGAAGGGCACATATTACCAGATATAATAAAGTGCTAACATGATCACTTAATTTGGTTTGGATTTTTTTTTGTTTGGCTGGGGTTTTTTTAATGTGGGTAGTCCCGCTGGCCCTCCTTAACTCTCAACAAAAGCTTTCTGGATTGGGTGCTCAGCACCTGACAGGATTAGGCCCACATTCAACATTCACAATAAAGTTTAATCTTGAGTTACATTAGCACATGAAAAAAAAAAAAATAGTCTCTGCTTTGTTGCAGTCATACACACAGCAATAAAAAGTCGTCAGTCACGCTACCTGCATTGCACAGGTTGTCTCACACATGACTATTTGCTTTTCTCCAGAGCCGGCTATCAGGTCTCCTCTCTTCCTTTTTGTTCTTTGGTAAAGGAAGAAGTGTTTTATAATGGAAAAATAGACAGCTTGTTGTATCTACTTTTTTCCCCCCATTAAATTAATCAGGCGGTGTAATACTTCCAAAACTATTTGCATACGTTTTCTTAATGAAGCCACCCATGACTCCCACCATGTAATGCTTTGCTGTGTAAAGTCACTGTTCTCTGACACATGCATTTCTGCTCTGTAGGGCTAGGTCAATCGTGGCTTCTCTCCCAGTTTTCCTGCTGAATGCCAAACAAGACATTTTGCTTGGCAGACGGAAAATTTCCAAAAGCACCTGCTAGCAGGAGCAAGGGACGGTATGGAGTACTCCACTAGCTGCCTAAATAACCTGAAAACTTGCTCCTCAGTCCCGCTTTGGCTCTCCAGTTTTGATTTGCGTTTTCGTGTGGTGTGATGTGGTCCTGATAACCCAAGCCAGGCAGGTGCTCGGGTACTTCGGTAGCGGGAACCAGTTAGATGGATGAACAAGTTATGAAATGTTGAGCCAATTCCCCTACTGAAATCACCTGCCAGCAAAATACAGACATCCTTTGAGAACGTGAATAGCACCCTGCCTCTTCAGAGCGTGATACTGAAATACTTGCATACCACATTTCTTTAGGTGGGGTCTGAGGGACAGAGCCCAAAGCACACTCATTTGTAGCATCAGCTTTACTTCAGGAGAGGCTGTGGAAATACCTGCGCAGAAGTTTGTGAAAGCGCATTTTCACCCTCTGCTTCATATGCAGAAATGCTATACTATTTACTCACTTGGATGATGACTGGGAGACACATTACCATGAACTATTATGGAGATTAATGCCTCAAATTTAGGAATTCATGTCCCAGTTGTTACTCTGCGAAAATAGCTATGGACACAGATGGAAGCTGAGCCCAAATAACAACTTAAAAATCAGATCTTTGGAGTAGACGTGAAGAAACCACAGAAACAAAACAAGAATTTGATATAGAAGCAGCATTAAAACCAAAATCATTTTCACTAGCACAGTATATACATCTTTGCTTAATTGATTATATGTTTTCTTCTTTGGGTAAAAGGGATTTGAGACATGCAAATTCTAGCTTAGGGACGAGTTGTGCAACTTCGCGCTTGCTCATGAGTAATCCAATTGACCTCCCCGGGCCGACTCATGTGAGCAAGCGCTCATCACCACCAACCAGGGTTGCACAATATGTGGGGTTTCAGTGCACCTCTCTATCTGCACCACCCTCCCGGACAGCACCGCGTCCGCCCTGCTTCAGCACAAGTGTTTCGTCGAGCTTCTCTGATCGCTACAAAGCTATGCCAAAACACAGAGGAAATGTGTCCTGTGTGAGGAATTAGTTTGATTAGTTCTCTTAGGATACACATGATACTTTTTTTTTTAAGATCACAGAAAGAACATTTCAAGGTTACTCCATGAGAATAATCAATCTTTTAAAACACACAAGTTCTCTAATTACATTTGCAAAAAAAAAAAAAAAAAGCCATGTAGATTGTGACAATGAAAAAGCTACTAAAGTCAGCACAACTGAGCCCTTAATTTTGTCTTTTCACCAGATTTCAGACAATTAGGTCTGTGAGCAGTAAAAAAAAAGGGGAGGACAAAAAAAGAGAAAGAAAAATAGCACATGATTAATTTTTACATTATGGTGCCCAAATGAAAAGAAATCACTTGGCTTCATTTAACTTCCCGTCTTCGTAGTCTGAAGAATGCTGCAACATGCTGCTGGTGCATGCCTGTAAGGTAACTAGTAACTGGCTTCCATAAACACTATATATACCAGAAAAAAACACTAAAAATCCCTGCTTAGTTCACTGCACATTACACAAGCCAAATTGCAAAGAGATTTTTTTTTTTCCTCTGCAATGAAGTAAATGGAAGCGCCAATATATACAAATATGCATCTATTACTAATGAGATATTTACAGCCCCTGCCTTGCCAATTGCACGTATGTAATACCTCGGTGCGTCGTTACCTATAGAGCTCTGGTTAAGAGACAATAGGTGCAAATTAATGTATAAACAGACATTATCTCTTCAAGCCTGGACATGACTTGAAGCTTCTTTAAATATTTTTAAATGCCACAGCTTTCTACTAAGGTTTTAAAATCCTTTCTTCCACTCTTTGCTGATGGTGAAAATGTTCAGGGGACGGGACAAGATATTTATAATAACAGGACATTTCACTCTGCACTTTGTTTTAGCATGTGGGGGGAATAATAATTGTATTCAGACTTGAAATGGCTTGGGTTACGCAGTTCAGAGCACAAGCACCTGCAGCAAATTAATTTGTTGTAGCACATTTATTATCTCATAGCTTCTCTTTAGGCTGCAGCTGTTGCTATTATGTTAATAATGTTTTTTATCACCACTGTATACAACAGGTTATGGTAATACAGAAATTTTGGGGTGTGGGGTGTTGTTTTTTTTTTTTTTTTCTTAAATTTTATTTCTCAGAAAGAAAAAGATGGGGAGCATATAACACATAAGCATTGATCAGGCATTTAGCCTTCTGTTTATTAGCTGATTTGAAAGAGAATGGGCAAGAGAAATTAGAAAGGAGTAACAATAGACAAAGATGGCGCGTGCAGAATTTGTGAAAGCAAAAAAGAAGAAGAAGAGGTGGAAAAAAAGAAAGAAAGAAAGAAAGAAACACCGAACACCGCAGTGCTGGGGTGGTGAGTGTTCGGGTGGGGGCGGGGAAAATGCTGCAGTTTTCGTGAAATAATAAGGTGGAAAAAAAGGCATACAAAGAGTAGGTTTTTCATTGTCTGTAAAATATAAACACAGATGAATTCTGTCTTTGGTTTGTTCATGCTTTTCACTCTGCACAGCAGGGATGTTCTTAAGAAGTTGCCCTCTGCGAAATTTCACTAAATGGAAACCGTGGACCCTGCATGATGCGATTATAATCACACCAGCCATTCTTTTTACATAATTTTTTGTTTAAAATCCAGTAATGCTTCTTGTTTTTAAAACATATATCTATATCTGTACCCGCATCTAAAACAGCGCTGGTTTACGTCCCCCCAGCAAAGTGCAAGCTGAAGCTGTAACTGGCTGTATCCCATCCGCAAATCTCTATGGACTCAAAAACAATATGAAAATTTTTAGCTGACAAGAACATGTCTGCTGCCTGCAGTCACTGCAATAGCTCACCATGTTGCCTACTAACCAAAAGATCAAAAATTATCGATTTCATGGCGCTGCGTGCTTGGGATAGAAAAGCTACTTTAAAATTTGCATTATTTAAGAAATGAATTAAGAGAAAAGACGCATCTTTTAGAGCACTTTGGAACGTAAAAATGGCTTTATGTTTTAATCTTATCAATGATTTACTATAATTCTATTATTTTTAGCAGCTGGGGTCTGGAAATGATTTTTTTTTGCCGATGAATTTAGGATTTTGCCGCAGTATACATCTGCAGTCCCAGAATCCTCTGGTAAGATAATCCCTCCTGCGATGGGGAAACGCCTTTAACCTTTTCGTGAATGAAAAATATGCAACCATTTTGAAATAAAAAGGGGGAAAGAATGATGATTTCTAAGAGCTGGAATGAAATTTACTGTGAATTGGAAGAACAAGGAAAGGAAAACATACTGTCATCGCGGTGTGGCGTTGGAGTTTCTAGCTGTTGTCTCCATCGCTCCTACCCTTTCTTCAATGGTGTCCGTATGTGCGCCTGGAGTATGGTGTTACCCATATTTCATGCGGGTGAGAAATCGAGAACCAAGACATTAAGAAACACAGTGTTTCCCTGCCGTAACTGCAGAAATGCGACCACTACTACCTCCATGCTGCAGGCTTTAAGGAAAGTTTTGATTACCGGTTGTTGAAATTCATTTGACCAGTGGATTCTTAAGATGACCGGGCTGTGTTAGGGAAGCCAAGCCTCTAGATAGCAGGAGGTGTTTACAGCTGATCGGGGGTTTTAGCTAGACAGGGAAGAGGAAATTTTTCTGTGGCGTAAAGAAAATCCGAAGCCCTAGTCCATGCACAGTCTGTTTGAAGATTTGTTCAAATGAAACTCCTATCCTGATACTCTCGTATTTTCAGACTGCACAGTAGTTAAGAAAGAGTGGTCTGAACAGAAAAATCAGGTCTCAATAATTTACTATCTTATATTTTAAGATTACATATTAGAATCAATTGCTCAGAGTAGGGAAATCTGGCCTAAAGCTATTGAAGAATAAGGCAAAATTTATATACCAACTACCTTTTTAAAGATGGCTTTCTATATGAGTACAGCTATATATTTAGAGTATTGACAATTAAAGGGTTACAACTCTGAGAAATCAGGGGTTTCATGTGGATGGAGTTTGATTAGGGAAGAAGAAGGTAGGTGTCACACCTCTGCGACTGTTGTTGTTTCTGCCTGTGTTTCTGGCTGGCTTTTTTGCCAGGGTGCCTGAACACAACCGTTGCAATTGTTTTAAATGAGGAGTACGAGACCCATAATCATTAAGAGACAGACACACAGAGCAATTTTAAAGGAAAACTTAGGTGCTGTGGCGTACTTGATAATGACAATGTTTTGAAAAAGACCAATATTGTGGATTTCTGTTTACCTGTTCAGGCAATAAATTTTGAATATAAAGCCATCTTGATATTTGTTTGGTTAGCAGTAATTAAAATATATGTATTGGGAGATGCAATGCTTCACGTTTATTCTGTTCCACTGCTTAATATGCCAGTAATCAGATATTCTGATGAGTAATGCCTCAGCTGCTAAATCAGCTGGAGACTTTTTTCAGTTTCTGAAACATACCTGATATATAAAGTTAAACTGTTGTAGGCATTCACGTGTACTGAATTAAAGAGGGAAACACTAAGGCATATTGCATATATCCAAAACAGGAGCACTGAGAGAAATAACTTTTTTTTTTTTTAAATCAGATTGGTGGCCAATGACAATTCTATTTCCGATGCTTGAAACAACATTTATAGACTACTCCAATTTATGTCATTCCAACCAGTTAACAAGATGTTTTGATCAGTATCTTCTATACTAATTTATTAATAATTTTTAGGGTCTCTCTGTCCTTCAAAATGACCCAGAGTTACACACTCACATAATTTTTTGCATAATTTTTGAGAAAAGTGACATCTCACCAGTATTTTGAGCTTGGCTAATTCTCTTTCTCTTTGTCCATAAAGAACAATTTTTTTTTCGCTGAAACAGTCTGAATGGCACAGCTATTTGCTTTAACACGGCAAAGATTCTGACGTGTATTAATAAACCGTAGGTCTCAAGTATGAGGCAGAAGTTACATTGATTAGTCCTGTATCTCAAAGAGTGCTTAAATATTGCAAGCAGCTCCTCTCTTTTCCCCTTCACTCCAGTATGAAAGTGAAAATATGTGACTTTTTTAATACACTACACTTTGCTGGAAGAAGATTCCTTTTCTTTTTTTCTTTTTTTAAGAGGATCAGAATGATGGGGTTTTTTGCTGACAAGTGAATATATGTTTAGTCAGTGCCTGAAAAAATATCTGTAGTTGATTCTTGAATATGTTCCTAGAATATGCACGGTTAGAAGCCAATTATGCATACATTTTTAAGATCCATATGGGAAATCAAAGATTCAGGCCCAGAGCCCTAGATGTTCCTGTAATTGGTAATTTTGCTTTGTCCTTATATTAGTGCCATGGCTACTCGTTTGTTACTATGTTCCTTACAAACATAGCTAAATGCCAGGATTTCAGAAGGAAAGGTGACCAACTAAGTTTGCCTTTAGCTGTTTGTTATTTTTAATTAATGGGCTTCCTGCTTTCTACCCTGTTAAAAGTTGACTCTCCAAAAGCAGTGCTAAGGATGTAAAAAAGGAGGCTAACAAAAAGATTTAAATCATTATCTTTTAAAATTTAACCATGAAGCTCTCCTTTGCACTGAGGATTTCTTACTGCAGTGATACACAATGGACATGTTAGGAGACTGCTTGACCTTTTGAAAAAAATATGTCTGCAGCACACTCGTCTAGCAAACAGCCACCAAAACAAACCTATTAAAGTATAAAAGAGCTCGAAGGAAACTTCTGAAGCTGCATATACACGCTCAGTGCTTCTTGGGGGGAAAGAAAAAAGATAGAAGAGGAAGAATAACTGGACTTTTTGTGAATTTAATCATGAAGCCCCTCACTGTAATCTCTGATATAACATTTACTCTTCTTGTTTTGATAGTAGACTGTAACACACTATTTTTAAAAAGTTAGAAACACAAAATGTATTTTAGAAACATCTTTATAATTGAAAGAACAGTATAACAAGTTAATCGTAATTGTAACACTTCCAGCTATTAAGATACTAGTTTTCCCAGGGTAGGGTTGGTTTTTTTTTTTTGAAAAAAAGGTGAAATTTTAGAAAATTGTTAGCTACCTAATAGCCAAGAATCGCAAAGCTAAGATGAACCAAATTTCTATTAGCAATGTGTCTAGATCCAAAAGCAGCCTGACCACTTTGCAGTGAAACAAATACAAATTAAAATGACAACAAACCATGCAAGAGTAAAACAACCAAAAATCAACACGAGTTTAGCATTATGTGCTAAAGGCCTTATGAAATTTATATATATATATATATATAAGTTGTATGTTTTAAACCTGTTTTTAAAAGGGCTAGTTCCAGTTGTCCTCATCAGGTCAAAAAGAAAAGCAGTCCATAGTTCAGGGGCCAGAAGCAAAGACACGGACTGTACCCCTCCTGCTCCTGCAAAATCCAGGCTCCAAAAGCCCCATCCCTGCAGACCTCAGGGGGTGGGATGGCACACAAAGAGGCTCTGAAAGGTATCTGGGACCATGCAATGCATCAAGGGCGTCTGACTGATTCTACTGTTGTTATCAAGTACCCAATGGAATTGCTTATAGTGAATTTGGCAATAATGCCCTATAGAAACAGCACTTTGAACTTATGTAGTACCTTTGATCCGGGGATCTAAAAGGAGGGGTCTGTCATCATTACTATTCCCATTTTACAGAGGGTGAAACCGAGGCAGAGCAGATTTTCCCAAGGCTGTAGAGGAAGGCAGCTGAGAAAGGGAGGTGGACAAAGAAATTAACTCTTCCCCCCACACCCTTTTTTTTTAATGCCCAAACCAATCTCCAGGAGTACCTTCTCTGACTCTTACTGCAAATTGGAATTAAACTTCTGGTGTCAAGAATGGCAAGGTCTTTCTGCTCATAGCTGTACCAGGTAACTCCCCTGGAAGGTGATGAGCATTCACAGCCCGCTGGCCCTGAGCCAGCAACATTTGCTTTGCCAGCTCTTGCTGATGGTTGCCCTCATTCTTGCCCTCCTTTTGGTCAGCATTGTCAAAACGGGCAACTGTCCTAAGAGAAAACAGCACAACAAGGAAAGCTGTATTTCTTGCATCCCTTACTTCAGGGTTGTCCGGGTGGCATTTCATTTCCTTACTAGTGGGGATCTGAGGTTGACCACTGCACAGGGAGGCTGGCGGGTGGATGACTGCTATGTACCCTGCAACAGCAGAGGAAATAAAGATTTTTTATCATCACTGCCTTGCCAGAGCCATTTCCGTAGTGACAGCTAACCTGCAGACTCAGGACCCCTCCCCTGCACTTGCCCCACAGGGTTGTGGCCCCCTGCCACCCATGCCAGGTCCACCTGCGATGGCTGGGCTGCCTTTTGTGTGCAGCAAGCCCTACGTTATTTTTTTTCCCCCCACAGGGAGAAATCCCGTTTTAAAAAGTGGTGATTCAAAAAAAAGCAGTTGACATGAAAATCAAGTAGCACTGTGGAAGAGGCTCCTTTAGTCTAACACTACATATTACTGAATAAATCAACAGGGGGAAAAAAAAATCTTTAAGTGTAACTTCCTGAGTAGAAACTCAGATCCCGTTTAAAACAGCATTATCAGTGGAAAAACAGGTATGAAGGTGGCCTCTCCATGAACCGCACATCTCCCCGCTGCGAGAACCACAGAAGCTGGAGGCTGGTGGGGAACGAGAGGCTGCACGAAGCCCTCCAGCGCAGGACCAAGAATTCAACCCCCAACATCCGCTAGTGCTAGGGCAAATTTATACTGGCGGAAAAGAAAAATAAATCCATCTTTCACTAGCAACGGATGTTTTACATAAACACGTTGGTATATACGGCCCTTGTTTCATGTCGAGGGGGGTGTGCGTGTGTATTTTTTTTTCCCCCGGTATGTTAAACACGCTTTGCCAGTGCAAGACGGTACAGGCAAAAAGTCTGTCAAACATTCTGCCGTGCAAGCCCCTGCACGCCGAGGAAGAGGCTGCCACATACGTGCCTTCACAAGGCTCTGCACGCCGCGGAAAACCTTGTGCAATTCGTAATATTTTCCTGTTTTTACGACTCACTGAAGAGGCGAGGGGCAGGCGAGGAGGAGGGGGGTGTGTGTGTGTGTGCGCGCGCTCGGGGTGGGGGGGGGACACGCTCGCTTCTTCTATAAAAAATAAATAAATTGCATAACGAGGTACTTTCTTTGGCAACTGCTTCCTGACAAATATTTACAAGGGCAGAGCGGAGCGCGTTTCCGCCGACGTGAGCGGGCCCTGCCGCCGCCTTCCCGGGCTCCCCGGGGCCGTTCTTCTTCGATTCGACGGCCCGGGAGCCTCCCGGACTTGGCGACAAGCCTGCGGGAGAACGGAGTTTCGCTATAGTTGGTGGCGTGCGTTTAAAAAAAAAAAAAAAAGAAGAAAGAAAAGAATAAAATCCCCAGGCAACGAAACGCCAAATTAAAGGGGGGGGGGGCGCGCTCGCCTTCCCCCCCCCCCCAGCGGGACGCCGGGCTAATCGCCTCAGTCCCCGCAGCTGCACCCCCTCCCCCGCCGCCTCTACTCCACCCTCAGGCAGCAACTTCGCTGCCAGCCGGGACCTCGGATCCCTCTTCCCCACCTCCGGAATAAGGTATCTCCGCTGTCCTCCCCCCGCTGGCCCGCCCACCCCTCCGCCGCCTGGGCCCGTCCCGTCCCGCCCTGCCTCCCCCCGCCGCGCCGCCGCCGCCACGGCCTTCCCCCGACTCGCGGCCGCTTCCCTCCACCGCTGCTCTCCGTCTCCCTCCGCCCTGGGAGCCGGGCACTATTTCTCCTCCCCCTGCCCTGTGCGCTGGGTGCCTGTGGAATGCTGCGCGCTGGGCCCGGCCGCGGCGGCAGGATACAGCCGAGCCCGCCGCTCGCTATAAGAGCCTCCTTGTGAGCGACGCCATTTTAAGCCTCTCGCTCGGTCCGGCGGTGGGAGTAGCAGCGGTGCTTGGGGCAAGGGGAGGACTAACACCGCCGCCCCGCACGGTCGCCACCCGGGAGGACAGCGGCGGGGGCACCGCCGTCAGCACAGAACCGAGCGAGGAGGAGGCGGCGGCGGCGGCGAGGGGACAAGGAAGGAAAGACGGACCGGACCGGGATCGTCCGGGCGGCAGCAGCCGGAGTCCGGGGGCACCCTGCGCTCTCGCCTCTCTCCAACGTTAGTGCCACTTTCTCCGGCGGGAACTTGGGGCGAGCCCGGGCCGGGCCCCGCTCCCTCAGCGGCCACCGGTGCCCCGGGGCGGGCGGGAGCGGGTGCTGCGTCCAGTCGCTGTTGGGGGGGTCCAGGGTGTGCCCGGCGCTGAGGCGGGAAGGACGGGGCTGGAGCGGGGCGGGGGGGCGCTGCCTGGGTGGGAGTGGGGGTGGGAGAGAGGCGGGGGGGGGGGCAGGAAAGGAGGAGAGGGCTCTTGTTTTGGGAGGTCCGGACAGCTGCGTGGTTGCAGGAGGCGGCAGCTGCGGCTCCCGAGGTGTCTCTTGGGAAGTGGGTCCTGGGGCGAGAGGGTGGTTGCTGGGGTCTGCAGGAGAAGGCGAGTCTCTGCCGCCCGGGTCTCCCTGGGACTCTGCTCCCGGCCGCGTTTGCAGCCGAGGCCGGAGGACTTTCGTGCCCGCCCCCCCCTTTTTTATTTTATTTTTAAGGGGGGGGGGGAGGTACTGACTCGCCGGTGGGCTGCAGACCACCGTTGGTGATAGGAGGGGGAAGAGAGCAGGGGACGGGTTTATTTGTACCGAATATAATTAATCACGGTCACTGCAGTCGGCGGGAGATAACTAATCTGTTGCCTTGTGGCTTTTCGCTCTTAGTTGCATGCCCATTTGCTGGAGAGGTTATGCTGCTTCTGGGTGTCACCGAAATGAAGCTCCCCGGAGCTGGGAGCAATCGAATTAAGTTTTTAACACCCACGTTACCGGAGTCTTGTAGCGAATGACTCGGGCAGCGTGGGGGCTCGTATGCTGCAAGGGGAAGCGCCTGCTGCTTTCCGTGGCCGGCTGGGGGGGACGACGGCGACTCCAGCCTCCCAAACTAATGCACTTCTGAGATGTGTGAAGCAACTTGCTGTTACTCCTAGTAGGATATAGGGCACTTGTTTCTGATTTCCCGTGGAACAGGGAGATCCAGATGTGGTTTTTTTTTTTTCCCCCGAGAAGCTTAGTTCAGTTCTCTTTTGTGCATGATCAGTTGCTCCTCAGACAGCGAGGTTTCTTAAATCTAGCAAAACCTTAAATTCTTCCCTAGCTGAAACTTGACTTAGGACATTGTGCCGCTTCTTTTTCAATCTCTTCCCAAAAACCTTTACTGAAGATTACCCCTTCTGGGAAGAAAGGGCAGGCTGTGAAGGTACTATGGGCAATTTGAGACTTTAGGAATGGCAGTGTTGATCTTTGTAATCAGCTACTTCTTCTTGATCTCTTTCTCATGGAGCAGCCATTGTTCTGACACTCTGTATATTCCAGACATCTGTGGTCCTCCCATCCCCCAAAGTATGCAAGTGGTGAATGGAAAGAGGCTGAGCTGGTATGCTGAGGTCGATGGACGGAAATCAAGGAGGGGTTTTAGTAAAACAGGATCTTTATGTGCTGAGACTATAGTAAAGGCAAAGATGAGAAAACTACCTGGAAGAGTATCGGGGTTTTCTTGATATTAAGTTCAGACACACCAGAGAGCAACTTACCAATTATGATTTTGCTTCTGAATGACATAAAAGGTACTACTGCAAGGCTTTAAAACAGCACAAAGGGCAAAACTTACTGGTGTTTATTGGGGCAAGTTATAATGTGAATTTCAGTAACTGACAGTCCAGGAACTTAATGTTAATCTTGCACTTTTAATAAAAAGGTGCTGACAGCTGCAGGTATGTGGCTACTCTGTGGATTGCCTAATGGCTGGTACTGTTGAAAATGAGGCTGCCTAGGTGTTCAGACAAGGCTTTAAGGCTCTCTAAATTCAGCTTTCAGTATAAAAATCATATGAAGTGTCTTGCCGTTCTGGGGTTGTTCTAAAGAAATGCTGTACCTGCTTGTCTATTAGTTCAGATACTTTCTGTTTAGGTATAAACTGATATGCGTGGGAATGTTCACGTCAGTTTGTATGGCTGATCGTTTCAAAGAGTCTAGGGGAGAAATAAGTAAAAACATGTTGATGGAGAGGACAATGCAATGCACAGTGGCTTCCAAAAGCAAGAATTTAATACAAAGTAAAGCTTGACCGAAAAAGTCAGTTCTTCAAATGTTGTGTTATGTCCTTAGTAACCCAGGCTTCCTTTTCCTTGCCTAAGCAGTAAATAGGCTGGGCTTCTTGCTTGACATATAGTCTACACCAGCGTTTTGCTATGACTGTGTGGTGTGTCAGTAACTGGCTTATCAAATCTTGGCCATGAAACCTGGTTGCCCTCCAGACATACAGTTTTTGTGAAATGGATGTTGGTCTTTTCATGACTTAACATCACCGAAACCTCAAGTTTAACTCGTCAGAACACAATACTTCAGAAAGTTAATTCAGATGTAAAGACAGCAAGTTAGTACTAGTGGCCTTTGAAAGTAATTTTGCAGTATTTTGAGGAGTAGAAAGGGAAGCAGCAAGAACAGGGCAGGAAACATGGCTATTATAAGCTTCAGCCTTATAAACCGAAGTCTGAATGTGTGGTCTGAAACTCCTGGATAAGGATGTTCCTGCAAAATATTGTCTAGTAGGTAGACTAGTGTGCAAATACAGCAGTAATCAAAATCACTCATGTTAATTCATAGTTAAAGCTGGTAACGCAGGGGTTGTGGTGATCATGCAGTTGCTTGCAGCAAAACTTGTTCTGTGACTCTGGTAGACCGCATACCATGGCAGGAAAATCAGGACTGACCTTATCTTGAACATCATACTTCACAAAGCCTGATAAAACTGTGAGAAACCGAGCAGGCAGTTGGGACTTGCTCTTGGGTCCTCACAGCACGTATTTGCAAGCTCTGAGGCCCCTGCCTCGCTGGGTGACTGTGCAGTAACTTAGAAATGGCACTGCATTAACTTTGCAAAATTCTGCAAACTCCTTGGTAGTGAGTATTGCATGTGACTTTTCCTGTCTCTTTAGATAAAATGATTATCCTGGTCAGATGGGCAGGGCAGTATTGCTGACTTTCTAGTTAAGCACTGGAAGACTTGTTTTGGGGGTGCTTTGATGTTATGCACCAACTGAATTGGTTAGACTTGCCAACATAAGGTAGCCTGACAGTGTTTCGCTTTTAATATCCATTTCTGGCACTTGATTCCAAGGTAAAACTTGTGTAGTATGTGATCAGGCTTTAGCCCAAGAGGGTAACATCTTAATATGCTAGTGGCATGTTGGCTATGTTGCCTCTCATGAGGGGAAAAAAGGAGCCAGAGAAGTTTTTTGCACTGACAGGTAACTTCAAGTGCAAGGGAGAGAACTAATGGAAGTCTTCATTCTGGCATTTCTGTCTGTATGGAACACCAAATTGATAAGGTGAGCAGGTGAAACATATACCTGTAGGTCGACCTGCCCTCATGAATCTCTTAACTCTGAGTTGATGTGAAAGCAAATGTGTCTTATGCTTTGTTGCCTTGGGAAGTACGGGTGCAGATGTTGCTTTACAGCTTTTATTACAGAAGAACTTTTTCTTAATACTCCAAGTTGCTTTAGGAAACAATGTACGCTGGCTGGATTACTATTGCAGAGGTAAAGTACTTGCTCTATTACTTAATACTAAATCAACTCTGGAACCTTGTTTAAGGAATAAATTAATTCCCTTAAAGGTTGAAAGAGTTAATCCAGTATTCTAGGTTGCTGCTTTTAAAAGGGTTGTAATGAGCTAGCTGGATCTTACTGGAGTTGGCAAATGCACAGTGTGCTCTGTAAGTATATTTGCTGGAACTAGCATTTCTAGGCTGACTTACTGTGCTAAATAGACTTGTATAAATTGGAGAAGTTTGCCAACTCTGCAGCAACTGTAGCAAGTAGTTCTGTATTGTCCTGGCAACAATTCAGGTGCCCTCCAGTGGCCAGAAATCTTAACATCCTAAAGGTGCTGATAAATGCTGTTGCCTTGTCAGTTTGCCTCAATTAAAAGTGAGTTGAAGAAACATCTTATAGTGTCAGACTTCATTAGCATGTTTGTTGCTTAAACAGTACTTTTTGGAGTGTTGGTATGTCTTATTGTAAATACATCGTTATTCTGACAGACAAGCAAAGGCAGCCACTTTCAGATTCATAAGTATTTCATTAGTGTCAGTGCAATTATGACTAATCACTCTGGTTTCTTAAACCATGGAGATTAATGTTTAACATCCATGTTCAGGCCTGGCTACATGGTTGCAGCCTAAGAAGAAACTAGATTATGGTTAGATACTTACTGGTTTGGAAGGGAGATTGTTCGCTAAATTGTTGCTGTATTCCAGTGGAAATGAGTGTTTTAAGTTCTACACAGACAGAAGGGAAAGATACTTCTGTAATATGGTGGCTGTCAGCCTTCTTGTTGGTGATGTATGTGATCATGATGAACGACTGTAGAACCATTAAGTATCTTTTTGACACTCTAAGTGAGCAGGAAGCTTGAGGGTTGGCAGTGGTTTGTTGCTGAACTTTATTAGTGCTAAATGAAATGTGATACAATATTTTTCTCAGGTCTCATGGGTTATCTCTAAATGGTCATGATGGCAGCTTTTTTTATATGTGGCTAGGTAAGACTAAAGAATGATGTTTGATCCTGGCTACTGCTATCTCTACTACAGACATATTGGTGAAAGTAGGGGCACATCAACCAAAAGCTGTAAGTCAGTGCAAGTTGATTAGGTGAGTACTGCTGGCAAACTAAACCTTAGACAGAAAACACTAGCTCATCCCTAACTGAGAAAGGCAGGAGTATGCATAATGTAGATACCTAACTGTGCCCTGCAAATAAGAGGTGGTAACTTTCTAAGCTGTGATAACAAAACTGCTCTTAATGTTTTGCCTGGCCATGAAGATACTCAAGCATAATGAATGCTGCATGAAACCCTAATTGGACATGCTTGCTGGTGACCAAAAGATCTCAAACCCATTGCTGAACAGAAGTGAACTTAGTAACTGTTTTGAGGTTGTTTGCTTAGTTGGTCAAAACAATGAAGACATAAGAGTAATTGGGTTGATAATCTTGTTATGAACTTAATGCAAGTTCATAAACTTGGAACTGTCATACCAGTCTTTTAATACTGAGTTGCAAACTGCTGTCAAAGGATTGATAGGTACCTTATGTGGAGAAGGTTATTACTTTTGTTCTAAAGCTGGATGTGTAACACCTGATTACTAGTTGAAGCAGTTCCTCGCATCTCATCTTAAATGTTAAGATTATCAACCGCTCCTCTCTCGGACAGTGAAGAAGGATACGGAGGTACGTAGAGCCAATCTTGCCTACTAATAAAGCTACAGATTTTGCTAGTGTTGCAGTATACTTGCCAGTGAAAAGCTTTCTTAAGCCATTACTTTCAAACATGACCTGATAATTTCTCTGTCAGCTTGAGCACAGCTGCTGCTTATAGCTCATGGAAACAACCCGATTTTACAGAGGACAAACAAATACTCAGTGCAGAAAGTGTAGCTCTCTGAGAAGATCACTCTCTTGTTTACAGATCTTGTTAGAAGCTGCTGGTATACTTACCCATGACTTTGAATATAAAGGATTGTGTTGACAGACCTCTTGCAACTCCTGAACCTTTCTCTAGGTAAAGGGCAAAATAATTGTGCTGTGGATCCAAACACTGTAACTTCTCTGAAGCGACAACATCCAGTGCTGTGAGATTTCAGTTATTACAGTATAAGTATACTTTTAAGTAGCAAAGAGTATGGGACTATATGAAAGGGTGCCGTCTTTACATTGTATAGTATGCCCAGCCACATGACTCTGGCCAGCATCAAACAAAATTCTGTAGGGCACCACTGATAGTTTTAAGAAATTACGGTGGTAGGTAACTGTTACTAAGTACCTTTTGACCTCCCTAGGTGTCCTATCAATATGTAATTTCCCACAAAGTGTCTCTAAAATATCTGTCTTGAAGAGTAAAGTACTGTGCACCAAAGGTATTAGAGAACCTTTATATAATATTGCCAGCTTCATTTTGGGGGGAGCTTCCTAGTAGGATCTAAAGTTTGAAAGTTCATCTCTTAGAGTGATTGTGCAGATCAGTGCCCAGGTGAACTTTGTTACTTTTTTTACTAACTTATCTGATGTACTTGTTCTAAATTCTCCTCCAGGTTCTCATAATTTTATAATTAGTTATCTCAAGTATTTGTTGGCTAACCATGTCTCTCAGACCAATGTTAACTGTTGCTTTATTGAAACTTCAATGGGTTGTTTTTAAAAGGGTACTTAAACCTTAGTACCTGTGAAGACCCTGACTAATTGCACAAGCTGTTAGTGCCTAAATGCTGTGTTAGTTGCTCAAAGCGCAGTGTTTCAGTGACACTCAATGCCTGCAGCTGAAAGATATCCCATCTGGCAGTGAAAGCTCACTAAGTCTGTTTCTGATACATTTTGTTACCTGAACTCTTGGTCAGTGGCTAAAGTTGGTCTTCAGTGATTGATTAAAACTACCTATGTTCTGGGTGGTGTTCTGTACTTAGGGTGAGCAAAACAAAATCTTATTACACTTACATTATAGTCTCAACTGCACTTGAAACTTAATGAGTAGTCACAGTTGGTCATTTGCCAAGCTGGCTAGGAAGTTTGACTCTTTACTAGCCTGCCGTCCCTTTTGGGAGGAAGGGGAGGGTAAAACAGGTGAGTATCCTGTAGTATCAGAGCACTCCGTTGTGCTCCAGTCCTAATGGAAGTGAAGTGTGGTGGAATGGAGCCTTACAGCTGTGTTGTAAAGTTCTTGTGGCCCCTTTTTCTCCCCTCTGCCATGTGTGCCTAAAGCTGCATGGATTCAAAGATGAGCCTTGTTTTCTGTCCTTGTAACCTGAGTCTTTCCTTCAGTAGACATATTTTGAGGGATAAATCCTCTTTTAATACAGCTAACCCAGTGTTTAAAGTCTAGTCAAGACTACCAGATGCCTGCACTTCAGTTCCATTAAGCAGTGGTAATCAACTTTCTTAGAGAAGTCTAGCAAGAACAGAAATATTTGCATGCTGTTTGCTTTAGGTAATGAGCATATGAATAGAAACTCTACTCTGTGCTCTTAATTGGTCTTAGATTGCTGAGATGACTGAAAATAGACAGGCATAACACTTTATTTTGTGATGTGGCATCAAATGAACTCTTAAAAAAAAAAAAACCCCTTACAAAAGCTAGCGTAGGGAGGCTCTTCTGCCTTTATGTTATGGAAAGGAATTTTTAGATAATTTCTAAGGCAGAAGACAAAGGCTGAAAAGCCAGAACAATTGATGTAATAGCAATCTGGGATGCCTGAAGGAAAAAAGAAACAATGAAGTGGAAATGAAGCAGCAAAAAACAGTGGCTGAAAGCAGAGGTAACTTGTAGTGAGCATTGGCAGATCTGTGTATGTGCTGTCAGATACCCCTCTTCCACTTTAATTCTGTGGATTATTCGAGCTAGTTTGTTACCTCTTTCAGCATGTATTAAGGATATTTAAAGCTTGGAAGTTGCAACCTGTTAACCTTTGAGAAAGGTCAGTTAAGCAGATACTACTCAGGCTTCTTAATTTCCTAATGTTTAATAGGAGAAACATCTTAGACTTTCAGGTCTTATTATTAAAAGATTTTAAAGAACAACTTAAGACTGTTGTATATTCTGGGTTCAGAGTCAAACTTACTGTGATCTGATTACCTAAATCTAAAATTGAACATATTGCTGTTTGCAAGGCTGCTTCTACCTTTCTGCAGGAATCAGTAGAATGCATTGTCTGAAGTATTCCAGCTTGGATAAATTTGAGCTGGATGGATTACATAGGATACTGAGTGGATAAGATACTTCACTGGAGTGAAGTATTTTTACTTAGTGGTTGGAGGGAATGATGTTAAGCAAATGTTGCTTGAGGAAATGACCAGAACAGTTTTGTCATGAGTTAGTTTATGAGTTTGTTCTGTTGCAGTCTAGGGTCAGTAAGCTGGATTTGCAGACTTAACCTACTGTGGCACGCAGGTTAAGATTCCTATCACTGTTGGTAGCTCTTAGTTTTCAGTAGAACTACTGAAATGGTTGAGGTTGCTAACACTTAAATATAGTAATGCTGCTCTATCTCTTGCCATGGCATTTCTTCTGAGGTGGTAGTGAAGGCTACAAATGAGTGTTTCTATCATCTAACCTGAAAGAAGATAGAAATGTTTGAGCTGTGAAAAATCCATGGTGGGTTTTTTCCTTTTAAAGTTGGGAAAATGCATGTTGTGTTTTCCCTTGGCTGTATGGTTTGACTTGTTTCCTTTTGATGTTACATACTGTATAAGTTACTTCCATTTACTTAGGATATCTTCAGATGGCCTATGACAAGATATTTTTACCCAGTATTAAATATCAGCCTGCTGAAAGCAGAAGGAAGCCTGACATTAATATGAAAAATGTGAAGTTCCATATTTTGATTCCTGGTATAGATAATAAGATAAACCTTAACTTTACTGTCTCCAAAAATATCCAAGTGGTCCATTGCTTTGTTTAATGTGATAATTTACAGCCTTAAACCATTACTTGAGAGCCAGTTTTCAATGAGTTTCACAGTCATTTTTGTTCATCCAGGTCCTTAAACTGCTGGTGTGAGGAGGTATTTGAAAAACTGAATTTCTTAATCCAGAAGTCACTACTGGTGAGTGACTAATTTGACAATAATCAAGGCCCTCTAATGCTTGTATATAACTTCAAAATAATCTCCACTCACTGCGTACAGCTGTTCCTTTTAGAGCTGACAAAGTGACTGAGCACTGCAAATGCTGCTACTGTAGACAGAATATGGGAATGCTGTTCAGTACTTGTTTTGTGGATATGGAATGTATTTAAGGAAAACTGTTGTACTTAATCCTGTGTGGTACCTTTGTACAAGAAGAATTAAATTTTTTTAAAATGCAAGTCTTCAGAGTGAAACTCAAGCATGTTATTTGTTCCTACCTTGAAATAAAGTATCTTCTGTTCATTGTGTAGAAAAATTGTAAACCCCAACTGTCATTCCTACAGCAAGCTTCTAAAATCCTTTAAAACACACGACACTGAAACTGTACTTTCAGGACTTCTTACTAGTCTTACAGAAGTATCTGGTGCATGAAGGACCTCCAGAATTACCCACAAAGCATACTTGACCCCAGAGCTCAATAGAAGCCAGATAAAAATCCTCAAAGTTAAGTTTTGTTTGGAATATCTGGGAGGATATGGGAGAAGAGGATGTTATCCCCATTTGGATAAGGAATAATTAGAAGTTTAAAACATATTTCTGGTGGTAAAAAATTCTTGAACTTGTTTAACCTTTGAAGATAAAAAATGAAAGATTCCTAAATAGAGACCTGCAAGGCAAATGACAATCCTTTTAACTTCCCAGGTTATCTCCCTTCTTAATCCAAAGGTAGAATCATCTAAGTTAGAAACTGAATGCAAATACCCTGGATCATTATTTTCCACAAGTACTATCCTTGTTTTCATCTGTGGATAGGCAGTCTATAAATCAGTTCTTACAGGTCACCTGTAACTTCTTCCTCCTTCCCTCCCTCTCAAATTGTAGCTGTCAGGTTTTCTTCAGCCAGACTGACTTCTTGCTTTTCCTTCTAAAAAAAAAAAGTTAGTAGGCAGGTATAAACTGATTATAGGCTTCCCTCTTTGAAGAAAGAAAAATAACTGACTTTTTAGGCTTCCTCTTAAGCAGTTTAGTGCTATTCCTAATGAATATTAAAGTGACTATCTCAGTTGGATCATGTCTTCATAAGACTAAAAGCAGTAGAAGGTAGGTTTGCCTGTTGCAAGAGTGCTTATAGCTGTGGGGTAGGCTAGACCAAAAATTGCTTAAGGAGACAGGTCAGCCACTCATGCCTGAAAAAGCTTATATACCATGAAAGCTTCTTTGATGTTTCCACTAACAGTATTGTCTTACTTAGACTATTTCCCCCCACCCCCTGCTTTCTTTTCTAGAAAACAGAATAACAACTTCCAGGATAAGATCAAAGGATTTTTTTTATTTAAAAATCCTTAATCGAATGTATTTCTCATATCTCCACTTTAAAAACTAAAGTTAATTAGGAAGCTTCTGCTACATTAAGTTCTTGCATTTCTGTTCTTGGGTCATAGGAATGAATGCTGTAGTTATCTGGTGTTGTTAGTTGTGGAACTGATGTTGCCTGTATATTTTGGCTACTGACTCTTTGTAAAGCAGATACACAGGCAATGTCATTGGCAGGCAGCTGCCTGAAACAAGACCAGTTATAAAATTAGACCCAAAGAATGCTTCCAGTAACACCTTAGTAGTGGTTGCTATAACTTCTGAGCATCTGCTTGTTCTGTGTAAGAAAATGTGTCAGTCAGCACCAATGGTTAACTTAAAAAATGCAGTTGCTTGGCCTGTCCTAGATGAGATGTAGAGAGACATACATATGAAAACATGGTCAGTAGACATGTTCCCTTTAAATGGATCATGGTGACTGGATGTGTCAGTCTTCATTTCTCATACAAGGTTTAGTAACACGCTGCTCTCAAGCAGAAGATTTCTGGAAGACTTGCAAACTTTAAACTGGACTTGCTTTACAAAGAGGAGGGGAAATGCTTATCAGATCAGTTAGGTGTAATCCGAGTCAATCTTAATGAGAAGATTCTATTAAGATTAAGGTAGTAAACTTAAAAGAAGATGGATACATTTTTATTTAATGCAAGCTGCAAATATGAGCTGTTTCATAGGCTAACAAAATGGCTGAGCTGACAATGAAAATGGGTTTATCTTAGATAAACTGCAGCAGAGGTGCAAATGTACTGTAGTCTTGATATACCAGGGAGGTAAATGCCAGGCTGATATTCACCCCCCTAGACAGGCTATTCTCATAGGTCTTGTCCTCTGTCAGACAGAACAGACATAAACAATTCACTGTGCCCTGTGTCTTAATGGAGTTTAACAGCTTTAGAAAGAAAATTATCTAGGTTTTACTGAAGCTGTTCAGAATTACTGTTCAGATCTGAAAAATGCTATAGGCTTGTTGACTTCCTTGGCATGTGCTTAAGTGTTCTCCAAAATTGGAAGTTAATACTGAAGTTCTATTCATTATCAAAATACTCCTCCTCTTTCATTCCTTTGAAAACCAAGAAATTTGAATTGTCTTCCTTAGTAACTTGAAATTGGTGGCTCATAAGCCTGCTAAACTTGCAAAACTGTTTTTCTCAGTTATTTAGAGCTCAAATGCAAGGTTGGAACTGATGGTACACAGTACAGCATAGTGCAATGTCTTGCATTGCTCTTCATATGAGGGATTTAATATTTATTTAAAAAAAACAAAACAAAAAAACCCCCAAAAAACCAACAACAAACCACAACCTCCATTTAAACCCAAAGCTGATCATGCTTGCTACACAAGTGGATAGTGTCATGGGGGAGGAGGAAGTTTTTAAGAAGTTAACAGTCCTGTAACTCCTGGCAGTACATCCATATGAACTTCTGTATAACATGACATTTATCAAAATTCAGACTTGAATTCCTTTAAAAATAGTGAGGCTTACAGAAGCTTGCTGTTACGCTGAAGTTTGTAAATTACACCAAGTCCTTCTGTCTCTTCCTGATGGTTAAGATCTGTATTACTGACCTTGGCAATGTAATGTCTCTAGTCATATGTCCTTCAATAAATTTGAATAAGACCTCAATTTAAAGGAGCTGGTATAGGGTTCGTGGTTGAAGACTACAACTTTAATTATCCTAGCAGGGTGGTTTTGTGGGTTTTTTTGTTTGTTTCCACTCTCCCCCACCTCATCCCCATGCTGCATGTACTGATCCAGTTTCTGTCAGGAAAGGTAACAGCACAAACATTTGTACCTAGTCTGGGGTTGTGGCTCCCTTTGAAGTGTAGCAGTTAACCTTGTCATGACTCACAGGAAGACAAGTCAGCAGCTTGTCTGGACTCAGTTTACCCCCTTGTAAAATGAGAAGAACAGGGGAAGGAATGGGAGAATGTTCAGTTACAGAAACCCTAAAAAACAACCCAAATATACTCCTTTTCCCTGGCTAGTTTTAGTCTGCAGTTATTTTGAACTCTTGGATTAAAACCAATTTCCCATCTAAATAAAAAATGCTACCTGGAATTTCTGGGGTGTTACAGGTGTATGAAATGCAGATTAGGATGTTAGAAACTTTCAGGTGCAGCTAGTAGGCTGATCTAAGGTCAGCATTTTGAAGACTGAATATCTGACTGATAATGCAGTTCTGAACACTTAATTCGGTATTCTTCATTGCTAACTTGTATATGTTCTTCAGCTTTATGTTGAAATAGCGTTGCATTGCAGTGGCTAGTCTGGTCTGTTGGATTGTACTAAATGATAGAGCTACTCTTCTGATCTCTTCAGGCTGTTGGAACTGAAACAACCATTTCAGAGTGCAGTTGCTGTAAGCCAGCTGCCTTCATTTGTGCAGAATTCAACAGTGGAAGGAAATTATATACATTGTTCCCAATCCCCTCATTGCATATTTGAATCTGAGGTGGTAGTAAATATCTTAAAGCCTAGTCAACACTCTTGACTGGTTCATCTACCAGTATGTTAACTCCAGAACTAGTTTGGTGATCATTTTTATTAGCAGCCTCTTGATAGGAGGAGACAAGGTTACAATAAAAATAGAACTTCTTTTGTGCCAAGCACATTGTGAATTGCATGTAGCAGCTAGATCTTGCCCAGTTTTCTATTGGAAATGTTGCATCTGACTTACAGTGAGGAGTAGGGGGAGCAAAGATACAAATTTGCTTTTAGTGCTATTCCACTTCTTTCTGTTTGGAAGGTGTTAGTGGGGCTGACAACGTCATGCGTAAGACCTACAGGGAGCTATCAAGCTTTTGTATAGGCACTTCCTCCAACTTAGCTACTCAGGGAAATTTTTGTATTAATGGTGAACTGACAGCATGACTTAGTTTTTCCTTACCACTGCTACTCCCAAACTCCTAACAGGACGTTGGAAGAATCCAGTGTTCGAGGGACTGGAAAAAAAATGGTTGTATTGTCAGTGCATCCTCCATGCTGATTGTGAGGACTCTGAGTTGGCCAGTCTCTTCCAGGCTGTGGAGTAGGACCCGTTTAGGGACCTAAGTGTTTCCAATGATGTAGCAGGGTACTTAATGCTGTGTTATGTCTTAAATAGGCTCAATGCTGCTTATCTGCTGCAGATGCAGATCTACTGTCCATTTTAAAAGAGCCAGGAAAGGGTTGCTGCCAAAAGTTGTGGGAGTGCAGAGTCAGGACAGACAGCACTGGCATTTGTACAGGAAAGTAATGCGTTTGCTCAGGAGCTGCTGGAGTATCCTGCAGCTGGCTCAGAGACAGTGAAATATATAAGCTTGCCTCAGAGTTGCCTAACCTATTCAGTGAGATTCTTAAACTGCAGGCCTGTCTTCTGTTTAATTATGATTTTCTAAAAGCTACTCCTGAAGGAAACTCTTAAACTGGGAAATCTGTCTTTACACAAATACAGCGTCAAATGGACTTTGTTCTCCTGACACAGTACTGCAAACCTGTCCTTTAAAGAGATTAGTGGCTTGCCTTTACTTCATTGTCTAGGAATGTTTTGATCAGCATAGCTGTAACACCTAACGGCACATTGAAAGCTGATTGCTGGAAGAGATGGTTTTGCTCACTGCACTAGTTACCACTACAAATGTTTCTGCTTGGCTAGCTCCCAGAATAGGCTGTCACCAGCTCTGTGTCTGTGCTGAAAACAGTGTTGGACTGTGGGGGGAAGGGGAGCAAATGAAATAAAAGTATGACAGCTTTGAGTGACCCGTTGTGAAGCTGTAGCCTTGAATTTCTCTTTCTGGCTTAGTGAAGAGACGGCTACAGCTTTATGGTACAAATACTTCTGTACTGCTTGGTGATATCAAATGGAGGTGCGTACTGAAGATTTTGATAGGGCATTTGATAATTTTTCAGCCTCCTGCCCCCAATTATCTTGGCTCTCTGGGAAAAAAAAAAAAAAAGAGTTTGGTTTTAATGTGTGCAACTAAAGGAGAGCATTTGCTTATAAGGCTGGTTCGATTTTCAGCTTACCTTCAGGGAAGAGTATTTTGTGTAGCAAGACACCTTTCTGCTTGTGATACAGGAAAGGAGTAAAGGAGGAGGTTCAATTATAACTCTTTAGGTAGTCTTTATACCACTGAAATAATAGCAGCTTGCCTTAAATGGTCATTTCAGCTTTCCCTCACAAGAATCCATGTTGTGGTCCTGTATCTAACAGTTTTGCTAGTATCTTAAGAGTAGCTGTCTTCGAGAGAAATGAGGAAGTCCGACATTTAGCCCTTGTCTTTGCGGCATGTCCAAGCTGTGGAATTTAGTGTCTGGACTTCTCTTATGCAAGGATAGAGACGTAAAAAATAGCCCTATCATGGTCAGTCTTCAATTCTTTTTCTCTTGCAGCTTTAAGAGGAGAATATGTCTTACTTATAGTCTGCGAGAAAAAGTCTGGGTGATACATCTCATTCTTTTGCGTCTCTGTCCATGGGGGTTTGCTAATTAGCATTTGAATATACTCACTGTAGTAATGAAATGGCAAGATGTGCAAAGTCTTAGTTTGCAATTCTAGTGCTCTAATATGAAATCCTGTCTTACTAGCTCCGATTAGTGTTTAATAAGTTCTAACCTTGCTCTTTTTTAGGGTCTCTGAAAGGTAGCAGGAAAAAGTTCTGGGAGCACAACAAGAAACATGGCAACCCAAGGTATATAATGCATCACAATTTCTTTTATTAGAATCTAGCAGTTCTAATAAAGAGCAGTTAAATTGGCTTCTTACTCCTGTTTTTTAACTTTTTAAAGTCACTTGGATTGAATAATGTCTGCTCTACTATAGTAATTAATACCTTACCACAGGAACTCAAACCTGCAAACAAGTTTGTCATCGTAAGCGTTTTGGGTCCCTTAAGTACAGTAAAGTACCTAATCATAGTGTGTGGAAAAGGGAACCTTTAAGCAGTAGACTAAGTCACAATAGCCATGATTGCTCTGCCTGTTAGTCGGGTTTATAGATGTCTGCATTGGTTTGATATAAAGCCTCAGTTTAAATCTGCTGTCTCACTTGCATTGCTACCTCTGCTGGGTTGAGGTAGTTGTTTATAGCAGTTTATTTTCGTTTAAAATCTGTGTCATCTCTTGGATTAATACATGCTGGAGTAATTGAACTAAACTTAATTGTTCAACAATGATTTCTTACAGCTGACTTGATGGAGTTGGATATGGCAATGGAGCCAGACAGAAAAGCAGCAGTCAGTCATTGGCAGCAACAATCATATCTGGACTCTGGTATCCATTCCGGTGCCACAACAACTGCTCCCTCCTTGAGCGGCAAGGGAAATCCTGAGGAGGAAGATGTGGACACGACACAAGTCCTGTATGAGTGGGAGCAGGGATTCTCTCAGTCCTTTACCCAGGAGCAAGTTGCTGGTAAGGCCTTTTCTGTTACACTGATTTGCTTAGGCACGCAGCTTAACAATACAGAAACCTAAATACTGAATTATTACTAATCTAGAAGATGAGGTTTTATTGCTAGTTTGAGGTAACAACTTACCTTGTTTTTCAGATATTGATGGCCAGTATGCAATGACTAGAGCTCAGAGAGTGCGTGCGGCTATGTTCCCTGAAACACTGGATGAAGGAATGCAAATCCCATCCACACAATTTGATGCTGCTCATCCAACTAACGTGCAACGCCTGGCTGAGCCATCCCAGATGTTAAAACATGCTGTTGTTAATTTGATAAACTACCAAGATGATGCGGAACTTGCAACTCGTGCAATCCCAGAGCTGACCAAACTGTTGAATGATGAGGACCAGGTAAGCATTTTCTTTGCCTCAGTGCAGCTTGCTTGTGAGGCTTCTTCAATGACCTTAAAACTAAACGCTTTCTTCAAATATTTCTGTAGGTGGTGGTGAACAAGGCTGCAGTTATGGTTCATCAGTTATCCAAAAAGGAAGCGTCTCGCCATGCTATTATGAGATCTCCTCAAATGGTATCTGCTATTGTACGTACCATGCAAAATACAAACGATGTGGAAACAGCCCGTTGTACTGCAGGTACACTACACAACCTCTCACATCACCGTGAAGGCTTGTTGGCAATCTTCAAATCGGGAGGCATCCCCGCTTTGGTTAAAATGCTTGGGTATGTGGACTACTAAGACGGTACTTGTGTTTTTTAGTTAGTACTGGTAGGTGCAGGTACTGACAAGGTTTTTTCCTTCTATAGGTCCCCAGTGGACTCTGTGCTGTTCTATGCCATTACAACTCTTCACAATCTCCTGTTACATCAGGAAGGAGCCAAAATGGCTGTCCGTCTAGCTGGTGGGCTGCAGAAAATGGTTGCCTTGCTCAACAAGACAAATGTCAAATTCTTGGCCATCACAACAGACTGCCTTCAGATTTTAGCGTATGGCAATCAAGAAAGTAAGGTAAGTGCCTCTGCTATTGAAGCACTTAAAATGAGCAAGCTTGCTATGAACGGCCTAACAGTTCCTGTGTACTGACCTCCTTATTCTGAATCTTCAGCCATGTTGGGCTTTTGCCAGTCAGTCCCGACCTTGCAAGAGGCGAGGGATGCAGGAATTATTTTGCGGAAATGCAGTCATGCTTATAGTAAGACTGCAAAACTTACAGACCTGACCAGCAGATGTGAACATTTTTTAGAGGTCTGTAACCTATGACGGGTGTAAGCCAGCAACAATTACTACCTACTGATGTGCACAGGAAGTGACAGACTAATGTTACTTTTGCTGTCTTTCAGCTGATTATTCTGGCAAGTGGTGGACCCCAGGCTCTAGTAAACATAATGAGGACCTATACTTACGAGAAACTATTGTGGACCACAAGTAGGGTGCTGAAGGTGTTGTCAGTCTGCTCCAGCAACAAACCTGCTATTGTTGAAGCTGGTAAGTACCTTGTACCCACGATACCTTAAAAAGCTGTGTGGTACTACAGGATCAGTACATTTTACGCAAGAACAGAAGCTGCCAGCATCAAAAATTGAACTCAGATTGGTCCTTCAGTCCATAACTAGTTTTGGAGGCCTTTAGTATATAGAAGTATAAAAGGTAGTCTGTTTTAAGTAAGTCTACTATGTTGTTAGGTAGATGGCTCAGTGGCTGAGCATTGTCAGCATGGTCCCCTTAGAATATGCATACATTTAAAAGGTCCAGTGTCACAAAAAGAATCTTGGGGTTTTCTTCTATGTGATGGAAGAGTTAGGGCCTAGCCATATTATGATACTAATGCCAAGAAAGATCCAGAAGCTTGTGAGATATGCACTCAGACTTCAAGGAAGAGAAGGAGCTGACTGTTCACAAAATGGACATCTGAGTAATGGTGTCAAATCTGTACCTTCTTCTAGGTGGGATGCAAGCTTTGGGACTCCACCTCACAGATCCAAGCCAGCGTCTTGTCCAGAACTGTCTCTGGACTCTGAGAAATCTGTCAGATGCTGCAACAAAGCAGGTAAATGGCTCTTCTAAGGGATCAGGATCAAAAGCTAACATAGTGGAGGAGGAGAGAGACTGAATTTTTCTTCCCTCTTTTTTTGTAGGAGGGAATGGAAGGCCTTCTAGGAACTCTTGTTCAGCTTTTAGGATCAGATGATATTAACGTTGTGACTTGTGCTGCTGGCATCCTTTCTAACCTTACCTGCAACAATTACAAGAACAAGATGATGGTGTGCCAGGTTGGTGGCATTGAGGCTCTTGTGCGCACAGTTCTTCGGGCTGGAGACAGGGAAGACATCACAGAACCTGCTATTTGTGCGCTCCGTCACCTCACCAGCAGACATCAAGAAGCTGAGATGGCTCAAAATGCAGTACGTCTCCATTATGGACTCCCAGTGGTGGTTAAACTGTTGCACCCACCATCACACTGGCCTTTGATCAAGGTAAATAATAGTTAACAGCTTTCAGTGCTGAAAACTGGTGCTTTTCTAAGGTAACCTTAACTGTGAAAAATACTTTGTTTCCAAGGTGTTGGGGAATGTGATTTGTTCAATGAGAAGGTTGCTTCAATTGAGCAATTTAGAGTTGTCAGAGATTTAAGCATTGGGGATCAACTGATTAAAAAAAGAAATAGCTAACAGCAAGCACACCCGTCACGCTCTTTTATTCCCCACCCCCTTTCTTAACTGCAGGCTACTGTTGGTTTGATCCGCAATCTTGCTCTCTGTCCTGCAAACCACGCCCCACTGCGTGAACAAGGTGCTATTCCAAGGCTAGTTCAGTTGCTGGTTAGAGCACATCAAGATACCCAGCGACGTACTTCTATGGGCGGAACACAACAGCAGTTTGTGGTAAGTAAGTGGCCACCACTAACTGAAGTTATGCGTAAAACTCCTCATTTGTCAGTGTGCCTCAGCCATCTATTGTTTGGTCTGAATAGCTGTTGTCTTATCATTTGCTCTAATTCCTGTTATTCTCTTGATGTGCTGATAATTCTGTCTTGGCAGACCTGAAGTTTTTCTTAAATAAAGAAGAATGTCAAAACCTTGGTTCTTATTTTACCAAGAACCTCTTGAGCATTTAATTCTGAATGCTATAGATCACAGACATCCTGGGTTTGCCTACTCTGGCAAGGGAAGTAGTTCTCTACCAGGAAACTCATCCTTGTTGGAACTATGGGTTTAAGAATGCTATCACAGCTTATTGCGTATTTTCAAGGGTGCTTAGAGCTGTAAAAGTACTGAGAAGTTGTACAGCCTCCATACTTGTTACCTATTTAGGTACCAGGGCCGTGTGGCAAGATCAGTCTATCTTTTGCCCCATTAAACACATCAACAAAGGGGAGGTTGCCTTAGCATGGGCAAATAGAAGCAGTACCTACTACTACAGGAGTGTAGTTAATTCTTGCAGAGGCAGGAGGGGGCCTCTTCATTACTGATAACCACTGTTGCAAACTTAGTAAACTGCCAAGCTAATTCAGTTTGGGGAAAAAAAACCAGTGTCATCAGATGTGAAGTTTATAATGAACTGAAATAAAAATGAGAACACTGAGAAGAGTTCCACTGAGATGCTTCAGTTACTCAATTTAATTGGATAAACTGGGCCGACTCCTAGCAGGGATGTTAAGTTTCAAGGCCGTTACTTTGTTAAGCAGTAGATAGTGGATATGAGCCCTGTTGGGGGAAGGGGGTGTGTGCAGGGGACAAGTTTGGTTGATTTGTTGGCAGGGCAATCAGCTTTTTGACAGGCAGTTTAGAAGATAGCATGCGATATCTCAACTTCAAAAAAATGCCTTTTCTTTCCCTAACTAGGAGGGTGTGCGTATGGAAGAAATTGTCGAGGGCTGCACTGGAGCCCTGCATATTCTTGCACGCGATGTTCATAATCGAATCGTAATCAGGGGTCTAAATACCATTCCACTATTTGTGCAGGTAAGCAAGAGCTCAAGAAAATGCTATAGTACATACTAGAAAAACTAGTAAAATGGCTCTTACGCTGCCTTGGTAGAACTGCCAAGTCAGATTGTGCTGAAGAGCTCGTTTCAAGTAGAAGAGCTAAAGAAACCCTTGTGTTTTGGTTGCAGTTGTTGTACTCTCCCATCGAGAACATCCAGAGAGTAGCTGCAGGGGTGCTTTGTGAACTGGCTCAAGACAAGGAAGCAGCTGAAGCAATTGAAGCTGAAGGTGCAACTGCTCCTTTAACAGAACTGCTTCATTCTAGGAATGAGGGTGTTGGTAAGTGAACTTAAAAGATAGGTTTCACACTTGTGTTACAATGGTTGCGAGAAGACTCAGCCTCTACTAAAATCACTCTTCCTTTCAACAGCAACATACGCAGCTGCGGTGCTGTTCAGGATGTCTGAGGACAAACCACAAGACTACAAGAAGCGACTTTCGGTTGAATTGACAAGCTCTCTGTTCCGGACTGAGCCAATGGCTTGGAATGAGGTGACTTGCGTCTTTGTATTAACGGTTCCTTAGGGAGACCTTGCTTCTGTGTCTTCTCTCCTTCCAGTAGTGAAGTGCAGATGCTGTCAGTGACACAGCTTTACACGTGGCTGTACCTTCTTTACTCTTTCTACATGTTCAGGCTCAGTGAACCTGTGGCAAGCAGCCTTAGAGAGCTGCTGCTTCCCTTGCAGATAGGAAGAGTCCCTTCTCTACTGCTGCTAAACCTTATAACTCTCGTTATGTTCGTTAGTGTGCAAAGCTGTACAGAAGAACTTAGTACATTTCTGTGCTGCTTGTCAAACCTAATGAACTCTGAATGTAAAAATTGAGGCATGAGTGATATGAGGGAAGCATAAACATAAAACATATCCTGTCAGGCTTCTATCGAGCAAATGATGTAGGACAAATAATCTTGGGGTGGGGATGCAACTCGTGTTCTCCTTAGAACTGAGCTCTCAGACTTGAATGTTTGCAGGCTGATTGTCACACATTGCCTTTTTTCATGCTTAAAGGGCTGCAGAGTGAACTGAGACTGAAAACAAACTGTGCATGGGGTAGAGGGAAGGTTTCACTAAGTCTCTGTCTTCCTGCAGATATTTTTAGATTCAGGAGCCTAGCTTGTCTTACCTTTATGTATTTACTAAATAAAGGACAGTAGCCCTTGATTTGTACTATTTCAGTGTTTACTTTTCTGTTGTCCTAAAATCTGTATCTACCACAGCAATGTGAAGAAAAAAAAAAAAGCTAAAATGGAATATCTCTGAGATTAGAGTTATGCAATTACGCTACAGACAGGCAATTACTTCTGTAATTGGACAAACTGGGGGAGGTCCCATTGCTGGCTCGGGAATCTCTGAACAGCTGACTTGCAGGAGCTGGGCAGATGTACCTGAGGAGGGGTGTTCCTAGACCTGCCCCATCTTTTTCTTCCCAAACAGAACCTTCCTTCTAGTGATCTGTGGATTCCTATGCCTACATCTGGCTCTTATATATTGGATGCAGATGCTTGGATAAAAAGGCATTTCATGTTCACAGAAGTTCATGCTGCAGTGCTCACTGCAGAAGAGCTGCTAAAAAGGGATCTGGGGCAAGCTTCAAAACTTTTTAAACTGGGAATTACTAGTGCTGGCCCAAAGATGTGACATTAAAACTGTTTTGTAACTTTTTGTGTACATCTAGACGGCAGATCTCGGACTTGATATTGGTGCCCAGGGAGAACCTCTTGGATACCGCCCAGATGGTACGTCTCCTCCGTTCCCCTTGACTAAACTTAAGTTGGATGAAGTCAAGTCATAGATTTTAAAGGAGAACTGCAAATGAGTGAAGAGTGAATTACTCTTCAGTAAGGTACTGCAAACTGGCAGGCAGATGGGGACCTGCCAGTTCAAATAACCACTTTCTGCAACACCGCTGGCAGCACTGAAATGGGAGCCGTATGAATGTGCAAAACTGGTGTCTCTTGTCTGAGTCTTGTGGGAGAATCTCCCGCTGAGCTGTTGTTTCCAGAAATCTTTTAAATTCTTTACAAATGGACTTGACAATTCCAATAGTGCAGTTTTTCTTTAAAACAAAAGCGGGTATTGAATGTATTAGCCTGTAAGTTTCTATAGACTTGAACGCAAGCCTATCCCTAAGGATTCTAAGCTATTTTTGACTAGCCTTTCAGAAGCAAGTCTACAGTCTTGGAGCCTGGTTTTGCTGCAGTATTGTTGAATTTTAGTACTGTTGATTGTGCAGACTAATGGCTTGGCTGGAATCTGCTCGTGCTTCTGACTGCAGTGTGCTTTGTCTGCAGAATCGTACTGGAAGGCTGTTTCGAACAATGGAATAGCCATTAAGGGCAGGCAACAGATTGTTTTGAACTTGGCTGAAGTAGAAAAAAAATTAGATGGCTACAAAGATCTTCTCACACACTGATACTTGCAGCTTCCGATGCATCTAACATCTGTTAACATTATGCTTTTTTTCCCTCTGCCACCTTTAACTTTCTTAGATCCTAGCTACCGTTCTTTCCACTCTGGCGGATACGGTCAGGATGCCTTGGGTATGGACCCTATGATGGAACATGAAATGGGTGGCCACCACCCTGGTGCTGACTACCCAGTTGATGGTCTGCCAGATCTTGGCCATGCCCAGGACCTTATGGATGGGCTGCCTCCAGGTGACAGTAATCAGTTGGCCTGGTTCGATACTGACCTGTAAATCATCCTTTAGGTAAGAAGCTCCAACCTTGAATTTAAAAACAAAACAAAAAGAGAAAAACAGATGACTGGACTGCGGACTTGGTTGGCAGGGAGGGATTGGCTCGATTGGGTCCCAGTGTGCCAGAATAGTGAATAAATGCTCTGGAAACACACGATCAGTACACTCCAAACTGACTTCTGCCGTGAAGTGTGGAAGTAATTAACTGTAATGTCTTGTGCACTGGCTTCATGCAGTCTTAATGTGTGAAAACAGCCCTTTACTCAGGAATGCTGACACCTGTTGTTTTTTTTTTTTCCTCTTTGCAGCTGTATCATCTGAATGAACTTGCATTGATTGGCCTGTAGAGTTGCTGAGAGGGCTCGAGGGGTGGGCTAGTATCTCAGAAAGTGCCTGACACACTAACCAAGCTGAGTTTCCTATGGGAACAATTGAAGTAAACTTTTTGTTCTGGTCCTTTTTGGTCGAGGAGTAATAATACAAATGGATTTTGGGAGTGATTCAAGAAACGAAGAATGCACAAGAATGAATTGCAAGATGGAATTTATCAAACCCTAGCCTTGCTTGTTAAAAATTTATTATTTTTTTTAAATCTCTGTAATGGTACTGACCTTGCTTGCTTTGGAAGTAGCCTTTCTTTTCGCAGTAATTGTTGTTAGTTTTTTTTAAAGTCTCTCGTAGTATTAAGTTATAGTGAATATGCTACAGCAGTTTCTAATTTTTAAGGATTGAGTAAAGGTGTAGAACACTAATTCATAATCGCTCTAACTGTATTCTGAATAAAGTGTAACATTGTGTAGCCTTTTTGTATAAAAAACTAGACAAATAGAAATGGTCCAATTAGTTTCCTTTTTAATATGCTTAAAATAAGCAGGTGGATCTATTTCATGTTTCTGATCAAAAACTTTATCTGGGATATGTCTGGGTAGGGGCCAGTAAGAACTGTTTATTTGGAACCTTGTATTGGACAGTTTACCAGTTGCCTTTTATCCCAAAGTTATTGTAGCCTGCTGTGATACAGATGCTTCATGAGAAAAATGCAGTTATAAAATGGTTCAAAATTAAAGTAAACTTTTAATTCACTCTGTGTCAAATTATTTCAGATCACAAACTACATTTGTGTGTTTACAAGTTTTCTGAGTATTGTCCTGGAATCGCACAAGAACTTCAGTACGTCAGAGGAGGAAGCCAGGAAGCATTCACCTCTCTCGTCCCACGGAGGAACACTTACCCTTTAGAGCCCAGGTCCTACTGAGAAGGGTTTTCTCCCGCAGTCCTCTGAGGCACCATTCTTCCCCTTTGCCTGCTGCCACTTGGCTTTGGCAGGTTCCTCAGCATGGGGCTGGGTCTAGCCAGGTGCGAGGCAGCTATGCTTTGTGCCTGGCCTGCCAGCCACACTTAGCTTCTGGGCTTCAAAAAGCGCGACCAGCGTATCACTGCAGCTCTCTTCAGAGACGTGCTGTCGGGGGGTCAGATGAAGATCCTTAGCTTACAAACTGTCAGCTGGCCCAGTGGCTTAAACCTATTTTCAGGTGTCCTCAGTCTTCAGTTACTGTGAGATAGATACCACCCGTGTGTGACTGCCTTCTCTTGAGGCAGTACCTCTGTAGTTGGAAGCAGGGAAAGTGGTTCTTAAACTGCCAGCTTGGTCACAAACTGTGCACATCTGGATGGTGCAGCTGTCACCAGCCTCTGCTGAGAGCAAGCGCTTCCTGGCAGTTCTACTTCAGCGCAGCAGTTTGCCGGCAGAAGATCAGAGGGGGTCTTGGCTGCAAAGGATCATGGCTGGGGTTAGCACCCCAAGATGATGAGAGCTGAACAGAACTCCACCACGGCCTGCCTCCCCTTTTGCTTGCAGAGCAAAGGCAGGGCAGCCGCAGAGGGGCAAGTCTCACCCAGTAATCCTGCTTTGTTCCTCTCAGCCACGCTCCCACTAGAAGACCGTTATTATAAAGCACTTTACCAAGTAACAGCCACCAGCTAGCTTCCCCCCATTTCTATAACTCCGGCTCCAATTCCAACTGTTAAGCTATGAAAAAGAGCTAGTGATAATTAAAGTCACAGAAGACGACAATTCCTGTAAAATGTACAAGGTGAAATCTGTTTACCTAGGGGTATTTGCTTGCCTCTCCGTACTCTGAAGAACTGGGCTGTCCAAGAGCAGGCTTGTAGCAGCAGCTCTCGGTGAGGCACCCGTGTTTGGTAGGTGTGGCAGGAACGTGCCGTCATCACTGGGAAAGACACATGTTGGAGAAGAAGAAGACGTGGTCATGGTACCAGACTTGGCCACGCTGTGCTCGCTCAGGGGACATGGGGAGAAAAGGGATTAAACAACTTCTTTACGCACTGTGGCACCTGCTGGCTCTAGAGGATGCTTCCTAGAGTATCAGCTTTTACTGGGGATAAATGCCACACTGCCAGGCTCGTCATCTCACCTAATTTCAAAGGGGAGCTCCAGCCAGGAGCGCTGGCAGCTGAGAACGATACTCCACCAGTGCAGCTTAAGCTGTGCAGTGCTAGGCAACAGAGGGGCACACATGCTCACAAAAAAAAAGCCCATGCTTCTGGGTAAAAAAAAAAAACAAAAACAACAAACCTGATGATAAAAATCTATCAGTCAATCATGCATACATGTCACGCACACACAACCGCTACATGATTGCAGGGGTTGGTTCTGGTTGCATGAGATGAAGAATATTGCCAATCATAGGCATGAGGTGACCCCTTAAAACGAACAGCCAAGGCATTCACCTGGTCAAAAAAAAAAAGATACATTTCCAACAGCAGCTTAAAATAGTGAAACACTTTTATGTCTATATTGTGAAATAACTATACTATTTATTTAATTTACACTTTTCAAACTCTTGCTGTCAAATATTTGAGCTACGTCACATAATGCCAGCAAGGTAAAGTAGTAATCAAGAATTCATCCTTACAGGCATTTAAAAAACAAACAAACAAAAAGAACACACACACCACCACCCCCCGACTCCCTGAAGCCTCCCAAAGTCACGCATATGCTTATACACAGCTACGGCTCTGCTTGCTAAATTAGTTATGTCCGCTCTGTTCATTTGAAGATGTTCCTGCAGGAATGAGGTGCTGAGCAGCACGCAGAACTCGCGCATTTCAGTGGGCCGGTCAAAAATGGTTCACTTGGTAGGCTTGGTATTTTCACGTCCCACCGTTCTCAGAATTTCAAATGCCAAGGAAGCAACAGCAACGTCAGCGTGAGAGCTGGGAATTAAAAACAGCAACATCTATTAGACATCCTCAGGGGAAAACTTTTTGTTCAAATCCCACGTTTGTCTTTATCTATGCTAGAAAATTCTTAAGAGCCATTCCCTGCACTGTATACCCTGCTTTTCTCTTAAGCAGCAACATGCAACTAGTGAAATGAATTTCAGCTCAAATTCACAGTAACTGCTATCTCACTCAATCTCCTCTGTAAAAAGATGATATAATTTATCATGGCACCCCCTCCCGAATCCACACACACACACACAAAGACACTTCCAGCTTGACAGAAAAATGTGTTTTCACACATCCAGCCCTCTCAATGCAGCGGTGCTCCAGGCAGGGAGGCAGTGCCACTCACCGTGTTGCCCACCTCCTGCAAGGAGGACCGGCTGCCCCACCACACACAGCTCCGCAGCTTTGCGATCAAATGGCGACATCTTCCCCCTTTACTTCCTCACCTAAGTTTTTATTATATGTATTTTGCCTAATTTTTCCTTCTGGAAACACGTTTTTTCTAGCATTGGAGCAGAGGTTCTAACACATTACTGCTAGTCCACAGAAACAAGTTGGGTTTTTATAGACTACCATCCCTCATCTTTAGCTTAGAAAGGGCACCTGGAGACCGATCCACAACTTCCTCGGTTGCTGCTGATGACAAATACCTACCGACACTCCATGTTTTGGGCATCGCAGAGCTAGCCAGAAAATCCAAATGATCAATCCTCACTATGTAAGCCAATGTCTTAATGAGCAACAGTTTAAATTAGAAAATTTAGTTATCTGAAACAAATTCATCTTGGCAACTGTCTTCACTGAAACATAAATGGCTACGATCCCATATTTTAAAGCGTAGATTTGATTCCACGTAGCTACTAAGCAGAATGGGTTGGTTATGTGTCACTCTCAAAACTGCCTGCTCCAACTAGCTGAGGATGCATTGCAGCGAAGGAGTTTGGCAATCCATGGCTGCTACACGGCAGCAGGAGAGCACCGACAGCAGCTTGCAGTCCAAGCAGTGCCCCTCTCTCGGCACGGGACTGCTTGGCTGGGATCCTCCTGCCACACAGGCAGAGCGAAAGATTAGAAACCTGTCTGTAAAAAAATGAGCAAAGCAAAAACACTCCTCAATCACTTCAACCCAGTGCTAGTATGTGGGCGGGAGGGCCTGGGAGTTTAGACTACTCAGAGGATGGCTTAGATCCAGGATCTCGGTTGTAGCCTTCTCTAAAACGTTTCCAGTCCTGCATGAGATACAGAGGGGCTTCTTAATGGGGTTCAAAGCACAGGTGAGGAGACCAAGTTTATTAGGTCACAAGGAATATTCCGGGAAAGATGCCACATAAGGGAATCTGGGGAGGCGGCAGAACCTCCATAAACAAAACGGCCATTCAGCTAAAGCTGATTAAGCTCGCTAACCCCAGGCTTCTCCTGTCTGCCCATTGCCAGTTTATCCATGTCTGAGTCTGTTACAGCCCCAAGATCCAGGCTGAATCCCTCCCAGTTTCCTCTGGAGGCAAATGGGTAGGGACATGTGTTCCCCAAAGAGGGGGAGGAGGGGAAATGAGATCCGTGAGCTCTGGGGGGCTCCCGTGTTGCTGCTGCAGTGTGGGAGCTTGGCACAGCGAAGGCACTTGGCTTACCCTCACGTATCAACACACTCGTCATTGGCATCAGCTAGAATTTGGTCTACTTGTGTCAAACAAGAGAGAGTGCTGTTTATTCTGGGCTCTGTAGCATGCGGTTTTCTGAGTACAGAAATGTATAGATAACAGACAATTAGAGGAAGCCAGAAAAGCAGACTCAAAGACAGCAACTGAGCTGTCTAGTGCATCTAATGCTGAAATGTTACAAAATAGAGTGAAAACTAGTTCTAAAAGAAGAAAAACCCAGCTTTCCCCACTGTCATCTTCAGTGGTGGTGCCAGTGTCTCCCTTGGGGAGAGCTGACATTTCATTTTAGTTAGATAATTTAATGTGTCATACAAAAACCCGTGAGTCAGCAGCTGAGTATGCGAGAGGGATGCAGACCGTTCTCGACAGGTTTAGTTAGTCCTCAGCGTGCATCTCCTTACACTCACCACGTCCCAGCATTTTCTCTCCACATCTGCCCACATTCTGCCTTCCTTCCAACACGGGGTACACCCTGCCATAATGTCGAGGAGCCAATTTTCCCACAGAACTGACCCATATAAAGCCTGCATTTGGGTGCGCAAAGAGCACTGAAAAGATTATCTTACTGTTTCGAAAACTGATCTATAAACTACAATTTCTCTATCAATTTTAGTTCAACCAGGAGTGAAACGCAGCCTAACAGCCCATGGCAGGAGTGTAAAATTTGTTTTGAGGGACAGAGAACAGTCATTCATTCATTCATATGTCCAAGGGGGATTAGATGAGGGAAAGTCTACAGAGATGAGCTGAGGTTTGGCCAGCTCGTTGGGACTAGCACCTCTGTTCTCGCAGAGGGGGCCACGGCATTCCCCAAAGCCTTCTTGGAGAAGCCACAGGTACTCTTAAACAAAAGTAGTTCTGTTAGTCAGCTGCGCATTTGAAAGTAATCAGCTTGCAAGTGCACCAAACACAATTACTTTAAAACAGGGCACAAACACTGCATTGTGCATCTAGCCCACTCTGCCAAGAACCACTGACCAGTATCCGGTTAGAGAGGCCAAGTGTTCGGAATAAAATAATATATTTAAAAAAAAAAGAAATTGACACAGATGCACACACATTGAGCTGGACTGTGCAGCACGCTGTGGCTCGCTGCAGCTGGGGATCAAAGCACGCCGCCGCCGCCGCCATGGCAGAAACACCGGCAAGCTCTGAATGAGAGGAGTTTGGAGGAGAGCAGCATAGGGAGGGGGGCCAGGAACAGAAACCTGAGAAGCTTGTACTGCACAGAAAGTGATTACAGGAGAAGACCATCGCAGACAAAAGAGGAGGCGAGCGCTCTCAGCCCTGGAAATTCCTGGAAGCCTGAGGGAACTCACCTGGCAGTTTGGGCCAGGCTCTCTAGAGTCTGGATAAGAGCATCGCCATCATTCTTCAGGCTCTCTGAGCGCTTCTCGTTTGAAGTTATCTGGAACAAAAAGAAAGAACCGTTATCAAAGGCTTAGCGAGAAATTCCTCTCTGTCATTTTTTGTGGGATAGGGGAGAAGGAAACAAGTTATAGCATTTATTACAATTGTAAATGGAATGTGACATTAAAGAGACCCAAGAGAAAGTCCCTTTTACTGAACAGGACTGAATTTTAGGCACAGACCATCTAAAATGTCTTGGCTTAATTAACGAGATTCACTCTTGTTCTCAGTCCCTGTATGTGTGCAAATTCACACATCACAGTCTGCCAATCCTGATTTCATCCTTAGTACCAATGCAAATGCAAGCCCCATTTAATCTGAATTCCAGGGAGATCTTGGGGAGGCAGTCGTTTTCATTTCTCACTTCAGGGTAAAAAATAACCAAGCTTGTATCAGCCTTCAGATCAGGACACGCAGAGTTTTCTCAGAGTGGAGCCAGGTTAAAATCACTGCAACGTTAGCAGTTGCATATTGAAATTTTTCTTGCCCCTCATCTGTCATTAGAAATATTACCTGCACAGGGCTGTCACCTACAGAGCTGGGGACTGAGTGACCAAAGCTATAGGCCCTTTTGTGTCAAGTAAATCCTGATTACAGCTGATTTTGTTGCTGGTGTCTGTTACCACCCTAGTCTGTAACCACTGGTTTATTCTTTCTCCAGCCTTTAGCAGTATAACTACACAGCTCCAAGCAGCCGCACGTTTCCTGACCGCTTAAGCAGGCGAATGGGAAGGTCACGGGGGACACGACATGAAGTCGCATGGCAGTGTGGCACAGACAGACACTGAACACTTGGCAGCTTGCTGAAGAAGCTCTTGTATCTCAAAAAACTACTGAAAAAAAGGTTTACGTGCCAGTTCCTGCTTGCAAAGGTAAATAAATCTTGGCCGAAGAGAAAGGAAAAGAGGAGGACCAGAGCAGATGATTATTTCAATACCAGAGGAGTTGATGCTTGAAATGACAACTTCTAATCCCAAAATCTGGCAAGGACTTTTAAGCTTTTGCATGCTGCGGCTGGCCCTATCTACCATTGATCAAGCATCTAGGCAATACGCCTTCACATCTCCCTCTTAAATCACAAGAGAAGCTGTATTTACAGCTGCCATCCCACCATAATTTATTAGTGATTCTGCAAGAACAGTGTCACTACATCTATAATCATAACATCCTGCAGTTAAGCAGAAACAGGGAACAGGGACCCTTCTGAAGTAAATTAAAATGTATCCTATGTGTTGAAAAAAACAGTGATGCCATTACCTAAGTACAAATCATTGGTAAATCCTGATTACAGGTCATTAAACCTTTTTACTCTCCTGAGGTTTGTATCTGACCCTTTCAGTTTATATTTCAGTAATCCATTCTTCTTCATTTGTCACCCGTTAAGACACAGATGTATTGAAATCTGGGCTCCGAATGTGAGAACACCACACATCATAGTAGCAATACTGTTGCAATACAGGGTGAAAAGTGCTTTCACCACAAGACGTTGCTTTCTATTCCTAAAGAGTGCTCATGCCTCTACCAAAGGCTTCCCCCCTAACTTCTGCAGCTCACCAGCCGCTGCCACCTTCTCTGCACTTGCCACATTCGTGCCCCTTGTTGATCCTGCACACTTGAAAGAGGAAGAAGTCACAGGGGGGAGGGAGGTCACTGAAGACTGGATCATGCTCCACAAAACTACGAGGTCAAATAAAGGTTACAGCTATCTCCAATTCTAATACATCCTAACTCTTGGGTGCTGACATCTGTACAGCCCTCAGAATCTTTTAACAAATTAGCCTTTGTGCATTTTACATAGGCAGAACATTCAAAATATGCTCAACTATAAAATCTGTACCAAGAAAAAGTTCTAATTCTAAAATGCTCTATTTAAAACAATAATTTAGTTCAGTTGAGTCACAGGGTCTGACTATAAGCTTGCCCGTGTTGCAGCATGCCTGGTGTCATTATTAAGAACACATTTCTGTGGATACAATGCATCTGAATGGAAAGGATTAAACCGGCTTTATATGCACAGAAATCGTAACGGACAGAACAGAAAGACCCATGAGATCATCTACCCCATCTCCCTATCATACTTCACTGTTCAGAGCAGCTTTCAGCCACAAGCAATGGGCTGCTGCGATATCCATCCATAGGGGCTACTCCCCTCTCTAATAAAATGCTTCAGTAAGATCCTTTCAGCAGTAAAGGTGGTACCACAAGGAGGGAAAGGATAAGGCCTTTAACATCATGAGCAGCCTGCAGACTGTTTAAATTAAGTCTAAAACAAATTTAGGACACATTTTCTTGAGAGCAACAACTAACAACTTCACACAAGCCAAGGGGTGTTGGTAAAGAACAGACCCGTCCAGCCGGCAGTGCCACCGCCACGCACAAACAGAGAACCTGCACAGACAAAACGCACTGTACGGATTTACGTGGGCAGATGGGGTTTCCACACCTGCTCTCGATCACCGGTGTCCAGAAAACTGCTTTCTGTCTACCACCAGGCATCCACACCATGGGCCTGGGAGGGGATCAACGCTGCAGTAGCAGGAAAGCTGCAGGTTGAATATAGGGTGAGCTGCCAGTGCCCTGTAGCCAGCTGGACCGCAGCTGCCTATGGTTTTTTGTCAGTACTCCCATGCTGTTACTGCTCTGACCGCTAGCATTTATCTGCCCTTTAGATCAGGCTGTGTAGTAGATCTGATTGTTCCCTGAGTGATCAGGTCTCTCGCATATGACAGATTAGATCCTGCTTCACATAAAGCCCATGAGAAATATTGTCTGAATCACTGTTCACTTTCAAGACCCAAGATAAAACTTTACCCATGTTTCTTTTTTAAAAATTGTTCTAGTTCTGTCTTCATTTTGTTCCATAGATAAAAATAAATTATGACAGCACATAAAACCGTCAGTAACCAAACTTCTGGAAGTGAATGTATTCTTCACTCATTTTGTTATCTTTTTCTTCTACCCAGCATCGCTGTATCTTTTATCCACACCAGTTCTGGTTGTCGTTCACTTAGAATTTTAACAACTAGTTTAATGATCTCTTGTAATATTGGCTATTTGTTAGGGCTGGCTACAACACATATTTAATGACATAATCAATAGCTATTCCTTTAATTAAAAATGTAATTAAATCTCAGTTTAGTTGTACAGTCACTGCAATTTAACAAGAATTTCAAAATGACTTTTCTTTATTAAGCTAATAGCCATTCAGCAGCTTTCCTCTCTTCAATTCTATTCAACAAGGATGAGCCATAAGGAGTACCATAATTGATATGTGAAGATCAGTATTTCCTAAAATTTAGGATAGCTGTTCAAGTATTATGGTACTGCTAAAGGTGAGTGCAGGAAAAGATATAATATAAAACATTCGCTGGAAGATCACCTTCACTAATAAATTGAGGAGTTTTGGATTCTTGGTCTAAGAAGTGACTTTTGCAATTCAAGTTTCAAGAAAGCATGGAAACCTACAGGACAATTACTTTTCTTGAGGCTGGTTTCATAATACTGAACTGCTTTCTCTGATTAGTCATAACTCACATTTTGTAATTTATGAGTTAAAAGACCTAAGTAGTAAACTACTCTCTCACCATTTTGAAGAGAAAGAAATTCTCCTGCTTTGTTGAGGTTTCAAGTAAACCGTAAGCTTGATGTCTGTGAAGTAAACTGGGAAATAATGCAAAATATTGGTTGGGTAAAAATAAGGAGCTTTTCATTTGAAACTTTTTTTGGTTGAAGAAAGGCCTCAGAAGCATATTTAGCTGCACCTTCAAGTGTTATCTTCTCAAATAAACAATTGCTGGAGATGTTTACCATTTCCACGCTCAACAGATACTTTTCTACAAGCCATCACCATGCTTGTATACACAGATATAAGTGAGGCATTTCATAAATGCTCTTTCTCACAAACTGGCTTTCTCTCTTTCCCAAACACGCTCAATATTTTAACCTCATAAAATGATGCTTCCTTATTTTTTCCTCAGAATTTAATACAATTAAGCTAATTATCTTTGCAGGATTAGGTAGCTCAAGTTCTCGCTCAACTTTACCGACACCGGCTGAGAGCAGGCACACAGGTAACACAGGAGCTGCTGTGGGCTGGTTTGTCAGAACCACCAGATACTTCTAGGTCCAACGTTAGCATCACTTGAATATCGACACATGCTGTGACTAAAGTACTACTTATCCCCAGTTGGAGGCTTTTCTGGGAATGGGAACTGTATCTTCAGCTAGTACTGCAGTAAAAACAATCACCAATATATTTTTTTGTGCACTAACTGGGACCCTATATAGGACATGAGATATATTTTAAAAAATTAAGTTTTCAGAATAAAAAAAATTAAAGAATTCAGAACATTCCTATTGCCCTTTAGACACTATTTCAAATAATGTCTTCATAGTAAGTGCTGTCCCTGCAATTTTAAATGTGCATCTCAGACTTCTCATTCCTGCTTCCACCTTTGACTGTCAGTAGGACACAGAGCCTTTCATCCCCACCTAAAGCTGCTGTTTCAAATGCCGTCCGGGCTGGTGATGACTGAAAGTTGATGGCTATTCACAGCTGCTTAGTGTGACCTTATTCCCATTTTTTAAGGAACAAATGTCACAAAATATAGTGGTGTCAAAAACATCACTATAGCTGACGTGACAGCCCAGAAAATAAGTCAACAGGATGGTAACTTCAGAAATGAGGCACAATGCCTGGGCTGGAGGAGAAAACCTTCCAGTGTTGCGGCCCATCTTATGCCTATCCCAGGGCATTTAATGGTACTTTTCCTCCCAGGGTGTCAGCGCTGAGCTATTCACAGGCACTGCAATAATCAAATAAAACACATCACTTGGTTTGTCATTCACAACTCACGACAACATGGCCAGAAATATGCAGCCGTTCCTTCTTAACGGAGGAGCACGCTAACAAAGAATATACTGCAAACAGGAACTCGTTCGGGTGAGCATCTATGTGAAATAAAACTAATAGATCCAAGGATTCTGTTCAAACTTACTAAATATAAATATTTCTTTCAAAATAAATCCCTCTCCAATCATACACATTGAGCTGGCATTTCCCAGAGGAGATCTATCAAATGCATCCATCACTTCCCATGATGGATCAAACGGATCCATCGCTTCTGTAGGCCTGCACGCTTACTTACTCTTACAAAGTAATGTAGCCCTACCTTTGCATAATGAAGGGCCAGACACAATAAAGCATCTGAAGCCTATAAAGTAGAGGCTGTAATGATTACGTTATAGGTGTCAGCCCCCAAAAAGGAATCCTGAGACTGAGATACCTGCACAGTGCATGGGGAGTGCGTAGTTGCTGAAGGGCACGGAAACCTGCACGTTGAGCATGAAGTTATCTGAATTCCCTCTCCTCTCTGGAGCTCAGACTGCTAACCCAGCAAATGAAAACTCATGGTCTGGACAGCAGAGACCACAACTCCAACCCTTTTCTCAGTGCCCCCACGCCAGGCTATGGGCTCCTGTGCTCTCCTGTAGTCCTCTCCCCTTTTCTAGGCAAGTGAAGGTCACATTTGTGTTGCTGCGGCACAGTTTCCCCTGGATGGGGAGAGGCAGGGAGGTTTGGATGGTTCCCACGCAGTGAGGGAATAACACCACGGCACAGGGACTTGGCAGGGAGGCAAGAGGCAGCACAGCTCTCCAGGTCGGAGAAGTTAAGCATGAACTCCCATTTACCAGCAGAGCACCCTAGCTATTAGGGCAATTTTATATCTGCGGCAGGAATTTTTAAAAAAATAAACCCAAACCAACTAAAAACAGCAACAAAAAAATCCCAGATACCTGCAGTGGTCTTTTGTGAGGTGTTTAATCTGGCATTTGTTAGACATGCTCTAGGCAGGCACATGGGACTGGACCCTTCAAAGCGCTTAGGTGCAACCAATTTACAGGTTGTTTAATGAAAACTAATGGTAACTCCTGCCAGGCTACACAAGTGTAGCAGAGGAACAGCCGAGGCCAGTGTGCTCGCAGAGACACTGCACTAGGATGGCCACAAGTTATTTTTGTTCTCTGTAATGTACGAGAGCTCATTCTAAAAGGGTAAAAACCTTCCTGGCATTCCCTCCCATCGCAGCATGCCTCCTTGCTACTCTTCTCTCTACACATGGTTCAGCCGGAGCAAGACAGACACAGAACGTGTGTGTGGGAAGAACAAATCAAGTCAGACAAGTTATATTTATGTTACTAATTGCCAACTCACTTGAACAGGCCTGAGCAATGTTGCTGGACCATAAAAACAAGAAATGAAAGTTACAAAAGCATGAGTGTTCCAGGTGTGCTTTGGCAAGCGTATTGCAGTCAGGGATTGCAGACACGCAGTTACAAAGACTTTGTGGCCTTCAGATCCTGCAAATACATGTGAAAACAAGCAGGTATCTGTGACAAAAAAAACCCTACATCAGACGGCTTAGCTCTGATTTTAGAGTTCAAAAATCCCCCCCCCCCCCCCGCCCCCCTTATGGATAAAATTCTTGTTCCACTGAAGTCAGCAGCAAATTCCTTTTGACTTTGATAAAGCCAAGATTTCATTCAACGTGTTTTGTTTTCTTCTAATTTGTATGTGTGTGCAGGTTTATTCTAAGTTCAAAGCAATTTCCACCGGTAACTTGGAAACGTACCAGTTTCCCGGCAGTCTGAAAGCTACGCTGTCTCGAGGACTATTCACAGAGAGACAAGGAATGTCTCCCACATGCTATATAATGGTTAATTGATTTTGGACGTTTCTTGACACCTTCCACTTTGAGGCTATTCTCTCCCCTTCAGCATATACATAACGCACACAAAGGCAAGCTCCGTCATTGTTGTAAAGTTGTAAAATTACCAACTCTAAGGGGCATTGTCTAAGCATAAGAGAAGATTCATAAAACCGTGGGGTAATTATTGAACAGAAGACTGCTCTCTGTCTTGTTTGATTTTTTGATTTGGTTTTTATTGCTAGCAGTGTTCTCAGCTCGCTTTCAGGAAATACAAGATGTCTTTCTAAGCCAGAAAGTATCCATTATCGCAGTTTCCATCCTCCGTAACTAGTGAGTTTGAAATATTTGACTTAACAGAACTGGATAGGGCAACCTTTTCACATCCATTAGAACCAGCTGTCCACAACAGCTTCATTAGCAAAAGTAAACTGCAGTCCTGCCTGGCAAAAGGTTTCTCAAAGGTGCTACAGGAGACTTCCACATAGTGTTGCAATGTTGACAAGTTACGCATGCTCATAAGCCAGCCCAACATCAATATGACATTAAAAATAAACACTTGCCACCCTGTTGCTGGTGATCTCATCTGCAAACACAGGTTCATCTGTCATCTGCATGCCAATGACTCCCTGAGGTACCACTTCAGACTAGTTTCATTCTGTCCAAACAATGATCCCAGCTGGCCTCAAACATCAGCTTTAGCAAAATGGGGCCACACACTGAGCTCATGCAAACCTCGCAAGCCCCTCAGATCCCTCTTCCTGCAGCTCCCAGGCAGCTGCCTGTCCTCGCCTTGCTGGGTCTGATGGGACCACCACCTCCCAGGTACACCTCACCCTGATGGTCTCGTATGACTTTCCCCTTACAAAAGGAACGGGGAAATCCACTGGAATCATTTTGTATTACCACACCAGGTCCAATTTAGGCTCAGATCCTACGTCTATGTTCCTTTAGGAGCTATTATAGAGGTTCCTGGTTGTCTTAGAGCAAAAAAACCCTAAAAGCAGTTAGGAACACACACTGTAAAACAAGGCAACGGGTTCTCCGCATATCTAGATTTCCCCTCAAGTTCATCATTCCCTGGATCTCTCACATTCAAATGTTCTTCCTAGTCTCTCTTTCTCTTCATCAGCTTTTCTCCTAAAATAGCTTCCAACAAGTAATTCCCAATCCCTCTTAAATGTTGATTCCTGTCACTCTTTTTCCAGTGCTGCTGTCTTTTATGGCCTAACAATTCAACTCGTGAATAAGATCCCTGAACTCCAGCATCTGTTGTCCCTTATATCTCCCTGGAAAATTGCAAAATAGTCTGAGTGCAAATTTTTTTTTTTGAGTTATATGCAAGTTTCATCGATATGCTCCATGGGTTAGGGACGGCCTTCTCATGTACATGTTCTTTTCATGTTCATCTAGTACAGCTGAACCTAGATCTTTCACTGCTCTATTTTGTGCTATGACAATTCAAATAATTTCAAATATTTGTATGCTGGTAAGGGTAAGAATCATTACCACAGATAACTCATCTTCTCACTATTAGGAAAACCAGTGACACCCAGAACATATTGGAAAGTGCTGACCTTTAAATGGCAATTATCATACAGGAGAAGTATGCAAGCAACCAAGCAATTACCAATTTCATACCTGCTTTTACATCTAAGGACACAAACACTTGTGCCTGCGATGCTCAGGTGAACTGGACAAATCCCTAGGAACTGCCGAGCAGTTGCAGTTTACCGAGGAATTTGAGTTTTAATGCATGCAGCCTCCAAAAAAATACCTCCAACCTGACGTTGTCCCTTGTCCTGCTTTAAAATGCTCCTCCATAAAGATAAAAGACTACTATGCCTTGTCAAAGGCAGTGATGTGAACAGATGCTGCCAAAGTTGCCCTTATACAGATCCACTGGTGCGATTCAAGTCTGATCTAGTATGCAAAATCCCTAGCTTCGCCTGAGCAGAACATTTATATGGCATTGATTAACTTCCATGGAGGATGAAACAAAATTGGAAAGCTCATGCTCAAATTGGTTATAATCCGGACTTGAACAGAAGACTCCAACAACTAAAAGCTTGTACAATTTAACTTAATGTTTTAGATTTACCATTCCAAGAACAGCAGGAATACGATGAGTTAAATTAAGAACTAACACAGATTATGAAAAATACATACTTAAAGAATAAAGAGAGTAGAAAAATCTTGTTAGAAAATCATTATGAACTATGATTTTGAGCTAAATATTAAAGCATTAAACATTAGTTCCTTTGTAGCCCCTATAGACTTGGTTTCTATGGACACGTAAAACTTGGACATAGCACCCTTCAGGTTTTCCTTAAGTACCAAACATGGATAGTCTTTCATATACTGAAAAAAGAGAAAAAAAGGTCTGATGATTTTTTTATTAGGGGAGAAAAGCATCATTATATTTATGCTTTATGTAAAAAGCAACTAGGAATGTAAATGACTGTACAGGGATATAAGTCTATAAAACACCAATTTGTGAGGAAAATTATGCTTTATGTAATGGTTCAATTTCCATAAAATTGTAAAAACTGTCATAAAAACAAATGGACTTCTGAAATCGATGCTTGCTTATTGTCATGTGACAGATGGCTCTGACTGCCTGGCAGAGAGCAAACAGCTACCTACTTGGTCCTCACTGACCTCAGAGAGAATCATTTTGGTCTATTCACATTTTTTTTCTAATGAGCCCGGTTGCATTTAAGTATCTTTACGGCAGCTAGTAAGTCATCCATGCGCAATTACAGAGAGGAGGTCAAAAGGAAGTAATAGTGACGAGCTCAACAGATGACACAGCTAGGCAATCTCAACAGTATTGCACTATGTAAAATTACAGTGCACTGAAACACCAGATGAGTCCGGCAATCCTTTTGTGCCCACAGAAACAATGAATTAGGACTCCATAATGAAAACAACAGTGATAGTCACTGAGAATTACACTGGCTTTGAATTATGAATCGAATAAACAGGTTGCAGGTTTCAGAACTGCCAGTTTCACTGTACAACCCAAAGCAAAACATCTGTTCATGTGAGAGTGTATTTCTCATTGCTGACCATGGCAGTATTGTTTTTCGGACAGCTCCTGTGTCTATTCATAATCATACTGGGCTCCCAGTACCCAAATACCAGCACAGTGCAAATCACTTGGGGGGTGGTCTTGGAATGCAAACACGTTCCAAACAAGGGGGTAAGAAACTTCCCCCAGGAACATGGGTTCGCAGTATGCCAGCCACTGGAATAAAGACTTTTCATTCTTGCCACGCTCTGAAATTAAGGGCAGGTCCCATATTTGATCCCTCCTCCATCAGTGTCATTAAAGAGCAGCCATTACAGATTGACTGAATACTTTAATGTCAGTTGTTAAAACAACCATCAGCCAAAATGGCAGCCCAAATCTGCACTTAATGCAGACACACATATACTTTCAGACTTACGCTACTTATTCCAAACAAACAGAATAAGATTTAATGTAGAATGAATAGGTCAATAGGCCACGTTGCAAGTAAGTGTTCACAGTTACTTCAGAGATCATCCCCACTCACTGCATCTCACACAAGTCATCAGAGTACGTTCCTGTTTTGGTTTTTGTCAACAATTGCCATTTCATTAATTTGTGTTTGGACTCCACATGCTTCACTCTTTATGAGCCCTGCTGTTTTAGTGACATCAAGAAACTAGTGATTTGACAACTTCATATCCATTTTCCTCTCCCTACCTCAACTCGCATATACCCACACTTGGCTGACTATCACAGTTTCATTGGTGACTGGCAGGAACAGATTCCTGAGTAGCTTTCCTATGCTTTTATCAATTCATTGAGTTCCACCTCCTGGCAGCCTATGTATAAGAGAAACCCTTGCAGCTGTCCCCAACATAATGCCATCTTACTGTTCTTTATAATAATATTTCAAGATACAGATGAATATAAACACTGTGGAGTTTCTTTACTGCAACTGCAAAACCAAAAGGGCTCTAAGACAAGGTTAAATGATTTACAGCGGAAACTTGCAAAGAGAAGATAAATCACCTTTTTCTCTCAATACAGTGCCGTACAGTCATCTTCATCTTTTCTTATCAGCTGCCATTTCCAACACATGCAAGAAGTGCTCTTATTATGCTAGGGAGCAAAAAGGATCAAGCTCTTCAACCTGGCAGTGTTCTATCAACAATAAAAGAAAAAGATACAAAGACTGCGAGTCCAACATGTTGTCACTAACTAGTGACATGAATGGCAATGTACCGCTTTACTGTTAATAAAAGAAGTGAGGGAAGACCAAGGCTTGCGTTATTTAAGGATAAACTCAAGTAGCTGGCAACTCATACCAGACAGTATAAAAAGAAGGGTAACACATGGCAACTCTGCGTAATACTTCATGGCAGATGGAGTGAGGGGAACAAGACTAGCCGTCTGTGCAGCTGGTGGGCATGGGAAGGACAGTGTTGTCCTAAAGCAACTGCCCAGTTGTGATCACCAAAGTGGGACAAGACAAAGAGGAATATATCACAGTGTCAAGAAATTAATGTAGAAGTTACAAAATATCTGCTTAAATTATTCATGTAAGAAGGCTGTGTCTGGCACTGTTACCACAGATACTCCAGCTTATCTTCTCCATTGTGTAATTAAAGAAATTTTAGCTAAATTAAAGTCATGCAATTAAGTAAAGAGTCAAACAATCGCAAGTACTTGAGTTAAAGCAGTTTAAGAAATTACCAACCATTTAGCTAGAATGTGAAATCTATGCATATATGCACGCACTAAATGGCAACATTAAGTGGGCTGGCTTGAACCACCACTGTTGGTGATTTACACTAACCCATTTTACTGCATGCTGTAAAAGACTGGGGTGCCCATACAGTCAGCTGTGTTGTCTCAGGCAAGGTAGTATTAATTTCCAACTGAGCAGGCAACAGCTCCCTCAACTCCTTTGCCTTCATGGCGCCGGGATGGATGTCCTTATTTTAAAAGCTCGCTATGTTAAAATTCTGAGCAAGAAATTGCTATCAACAGAGGAAAGATGCTAGCACAATTATTTTTAGTGCATCCTTATTTTTATAAAACATATGCAAATTGAGATTAGTTATGGCATCCATTAGTTCTGTTGTCCGAGAGCCTTGACAAATGGGTTTTGTTGGGTTTAGTCGCCATGGTTTAAAAAACCAACCAACCAACCAAAAACTTCACTGCCCCAACTGTCTGCTCCATTTCATTGCCAGGGGTTCTTGACCCGAAAGCATGAAGGGGAGAATAAGATCCCTGTTCGCATCTCACTTGCTCTGGTTCACAACTTGTCCTATTAGCTTAAACAGATGATGAAGGTGGGCCCGTGTTAACACTGGGCTGAGACATGTTTCCAGGTCTGTTGAGTTGGGAGGGCAGAGAGGCAGGACAGCGAAGTGGAGGTGGCGGTGGACCAGGCAGGGTAGCAACTCCACTGCAGCCAGCATCTCACAGCCTTAACCATGAGCTCACAGACTTTTGTCAATAAAAGGTGGAGATAAGGAGGTAGAAAGCTGAAATGTTAAAACTTTCAATGAAGAAGTAAGTCCATCAAAAGGAGAGTTTGTCCTTCCATAAACACAAAATCTGCTGAATTCCCAAAGAAGAAACCCTTTTTCCTATAGGAAATAAACAGTTTAATTTGGATAGGAGAACATTCTCTGGAAGACAAACTGACTGCTCCTCTTTGTAACTCTGTAATACAGCAGAGATTGACCTTTGCATCCTCATTTTGATGCTTATCTTGAACAAACAGCCTAGAAGTCAATGTCTACAGAGAAAAAATTAGGGAAGTGACTTTTCTCTAAAAGTGCAGAGCAAGTCCTAGGGAAAATTTTAATAAATATGAGTCCAGCTGCTGTGGCTGAATGTTAACTAGCTTTGTGATGCAGTGTTTATTTGGCCATGAAATGCTTGCTGAGACAAGTTAAACTTCAATCTTGAATTATACGATTAAGCCTTTCAGGGAGAAAATGATCCTTTGTAGCTTTTGTTATCTCAAAATACGTTATATTTCAGTATCAGCAGAAGGACAAACATTTTCTTATTTTATACATGCATCGGCTTTTTGCTTTTATCTTGTGGGTGAATTTAGCGTTCAAGGAATGGCTACCACTGACTAAAGCCAATCCTAATGAATGCAAGGGCTCTGACAAACTTTGCCCACGCAGATCAGGCAGTGAACCTTACACCTAGCTTACAGCACTGCCACTTCTGCAGTCTTGGCGTCAGTTGAATAGACAATCGTATTGAACTGTGTACAAAACGGCTACTGACAACCCAGCCTTCAGCTATGGTCTAATCAGGATGTGAACTGGATATTTTTTCCTCTCATTTTCTTTTTGGCCATGGGAAAAAAATTATAAAGTACTATTATCACATGGTAATATTCATAGTAAATACACACAGGTTCAAAATAAAGCATTTCTAACTTAATAAAGTAGTTTGTTTTCTCTTAGAGGTTTCCAGTTAAAACTTCTCAGACATTTTTGCTGATGCGCAGCTAATTACATCATTGTTTTGCATTTGCTATTGCACAACTACCATGAACAAGGTGTGCCTTAAAATTAGATGTTGCAGCCCATACACTTAACCTGATTAGGTCAATAATTTAAATATTAACACCATTACGGAAATGATAGCAGATTCTTGTTAAAAAAGGAGTAATTATATACTCTTACACTGTATTCTTTCAAAAACATGGGACTTAAATGTTTTCAGATGCAGAATGAGTATCTGGATGTCTGCCACAAGATACTACCTTTTACTCCTATACCCACTGTGGCTGTCAATCTTATAACTCTGTCCTCCAGGACAAGGTAACTGAGTCACAGTGCAAACTTAATCACATCACAACACAAAGCCGATGCGATGATCTCATTACTGTTCCAGGAAAAGGAATAAACTCAATTCCTATTTACACCAGCAAATCTAGCTTTCAGCAAAGACCTACAAAGGCCCTGACCACATCACAGGGAGAACAAGTAACATGAGTGGCACCCTATTAAGGAAACTATTAACGTAAGCAAGATAGTGACATTGAGACTTTTAGAGAAAGTCTCAGTGCTTTGTCAGAGGATTTTTGAATTTTAAAGAAGTTTTGAAGTTTAGCCAAATCTATGATCCTTTTTGGTAAGGTTAAGGTACCTGGAAGTTACCTTTATGTCAGGTTAAAAATAATTTTGTACATTAAAGAAGAGATTTATTGCACTATTTCAAGCACTCAACCCAATCTAAATTGGCTAGGAGGTTCATTTTGAAGCCCTTCACCCTGTTTTTAATAATGTATTTGAATTATTTTCTAGCATAGTACGAGACATGCAGAAACAAAATCTAAAATGACTAAATCTGACTTAAAAAGAATACCTGTCTGATCAAAGCCTCTAGCTCACCTGTGGTTTTTGGGGGTTTTTCTGGGTGTTTTTTTTTTTTTTTTTTTAGAACTAACTAGCAGGAAAAGTCTTATCTTCTAAGAGTTGCACTTAAAACTGATTGCTTATAAAGATTTGAAGAATGATTGGGATTATAATTCTAAAACAGCACCCAGGGGAACTGGGTGGATCAAGGGATTGCTAATGAGATATCGAGTCTTTCACATCTAAACTGCTGATTTAAATTCAATCCAAGACAAAGATCCCCCAACTGGTGGACATCTGGTGATCTGTAAGAAATGAGGTGATGTTCTCACTCTATTCTTATAAGATACATGTTTTAAGAGCATTGAACTGCCAGCAAAATTGGCACTCTGCACTGAAACCAAGGAATGAATTGACAATGAAACAATTTAACTTTTATCCCTCGATACAGTAATATAAAACAAGGCTTTGGCTTTCTGGACAGGGTTTAGATCACAATTACTTTCCCCCACCTGCTCAAAATAAGAGTTTCAGCCTCTAAGACTACTACAGTAAATCCAAATGAAACATTTTAGTAAGGTAGAAATTACTATTTAAGTTCCAGAGTAGCTATATTGGGCTTTAATGACTTATAATTTACAGAAAGGGCAGTGGTAGATGTTAATGAGTGACTCAGACAACTTTCTATTATGCTTTTCTGCAGGAGCAGTCATTATCACATGTCAGTTGCTCAGAACATAGCACTCACTAGTCCTCCCTCTTATTTAATAAAAGCAAATTAATCATTTCCAATCATTTATGTACTCAGTGAATTTAGACCCTAGTTTCACTCACAAATTACAGTAAATGTATTATTTTAATTAACTTACTAGTCATAGCTGTTCTACAGATGTTTTGTTTGTTTGAACATACTTCAGCCTATGAACTATTTGCAACTCTTTTTCCTGTGATTCTTGATTTACTAATGGGATTTGTGACAGGTCAACTGTATGACTTATTACTGTTTCTCTTTGCTGACTACTGGGTCAGACCGAGAGTCCACCTCCTAGGCCTAAAGCTCTTTGCTTTTGATACATGACATGGCTATCTATCTCAAACGGCTACTGTGCAAACCAAGCCCACAGCCAGTACAGGGAGATGGGCTGACCTTACCTGCATATGATTCAGTGGGTTGGGCACACACTAATTGTCACAGCAGAAGAGCCTGCTCCCCTTACTCAGTCTTCTTCCCTCTTTCCTCCCTCCCCAAAAGTACTCCTTCCACCCCATAACCCAAGCCCCTTCTCCCCGCAGGAGCCTCCCTCACAACCCCATGGCAATTACCACGCATGCGCAGGAGGGGAACCCACCAGAGCTACCAGAGCAAGACCCAGTCGTGTGCTGGTGGCACTGCATGGAACGGGGGAGGCTAGAGGAGTTCTTTGTTGTGTCTTTCAAAGGATCCTTCTACTGAGTTCATTGCTTTACCAGGGAAAACAGCTTCTTCCTGTGCTAGGTCCCAGGCCAAATCCAGAAAGATTGCCCCTTGGTCCAAAGAGAAGGAGTATGGCCCCTTTAAATAATGGAAGGTGTTGACCACCCACAGATGTCTCCCCTCCCTCCATGGCACCATCAAAAAGCTCATGTAGGTTCTAAGATGCCCCCTTACAGCAGGCATGCACAGCTAGCCAATGCCACCAAACACAAGACAGGTTCCTTAGTGGGGGCCAAGAGGGATGCCACAATGTGTGGAAGAGGGCACCTTGAGAGAAGATACCATTTCTTCTCCTGCTGATCCTTTCCTAACTCTCTTCCTCTTGCGCACTGCCTCGCAGATCCTGATCACTCCAAGCCCAGTTTTGCCAGCCATCCCTCCACAGACACCCATGAGCAGATGCTGGAAATTTGTCGTAGGGGATAAAAATGGCAAACATAATTCATGGGAGGGGGCAGGGCTCCTTCACATCATTAGAGGAGGTCACAGCCCCATCTCCCAGGACAGCCTATGTGTAGAGACAGTGCTATAAAGGAGTAAGACCACCATCATCAGTCCTCTCACAGACTCCTTGAGGAAGCCTTGGATATGGTCCTCTGGGATACGGTTGGTGAGAAGGAAGAGACTGCCTTAGTGGATGCCAGGCAAAAATCCATTCTGAAGATACAAGTACTTGGCTACCACCTTTCCAGAAAATCAAGATCTTGGTCTGACTTCTGTCACCCGAGGAAGGGATGATCCCTTGCCTTCCCATTAGGTCTTCATCTAGGTGCTGAGACAACACCAGCACTTGGTCTTATCTTCCCTGGCTATACCTCCTCCTACATCTCCAGCTGTTCCCGGTCTCCATGCTGACCACTGGTCGCCAATCCCACAAGGCTTGGCAAGTGCAAGAATGAACGGAATCCAAAGAGAAAAGGTGTATGTAGAGAGCCCTTTCTTCTTAAATTTCCTGTGGATCTGTAAGAGAGGTACCATCCTCTGCCAGGAGGCTGCTAACATGCTTCTTGGTACCCTTCTACTTTTCCAAGGAGCAGATGTATGCACATGCTCCAATTCCCCTCTCAAAGGAGTTGGATGTGTGATCAGAGAAATGTGCCTCTCAGGCCCAGTGGTCTTTCTGGACCCAGACTTTACTCTTTTTCCTCCTATCATTCAATACACTAGGGTGGGTAAGGCAGGTGCTGTTAGGCTCTAAAATATCTAGCACCAGACACCAACTTGCCACAGCCCTCCACCAACTAGCCCTTTTCACATTGCTGCAGCACAAGGACTTGGCACACACCTTCTCTACATCCCAGCACCTTTACAATGAGGAAAAGACATGATTTCCTCCCTATCAAGCAAGCCCAAACTTCCAAGAGGCCTCTACAAAGCCTATGTTCTCTGACAGGCTATTGTAAGAATGACCATAGGCTGACCTTGGCCAAAATTAAGAGCTTGTGACCATTACAGACACCAGGTAGCAGTCGATGAAAGGGGCGGACCAGCCAGAGAGGAGTGCCTTACTCATTTCTGGCCTCATGGACATTTTTCTTGGACCAATGTTCTGCAAGTCCCAAGGCCTGTATAGTTAGGATGACTTTTCCTTCTATACATTATTCAGTGTTTATCACTACTGAATTTTATCTGCAATTCTGTCATCCATCCAATCAATATTTTGAGTTGTCTGCAACTCTTCACAATCAGCCTTAGTTTTGAATAATTCTGTATTATCAAAAATATTTATCATAGCACTCAATTTCTTTTTTCCAGGCAATTTATGAATGCACTGCAGAGCAAAGATCCTGGTAGGCTTATGACAGTAATCTACATTTATGGTGCAAAACTAGCCATTTATTGTTTCCTATCATTTAAGTTGTTATTAACCTGTGAGAACTCTCCTCTTTCTCATGGCAGCTTAGTTGCTTTAGGAAGTTCTACTGAGAAACCTTAAGAAAAGCCTTTCCAAATCCAAGTCCATTATATCAACTGTTCACACACTATTGACTCACTCAGAGGAACTGGAGAAATATGACTTGCCTCTACAGACATCATATTGACTCTTATGTAATGTGCTATATTTATCTTTCTGTTTACCCATCCTTTCCTTATTATCATATCTAACAGTTCAGCCTTACAGAAGTCAGAGTTACTTGTTTGCAGTTCTCAGAATGATCCCTGGAGCCCTTTAAAAAACTTTAGTATAGATGCTGATTTACCTGATAGGTTGCATACCACAATTACAGGCCAGCAATTTCTTGGACAATTACCATTGGGACCAGCTGACCCATTATTACTCACTTGATCAAATTGTTCAAAATCTCGTTTTGTAACACCTTAATTTTTTTAGACAGTTCTATATACGTAAAATACAGGTTGAGATGACCAAACGGTGTAACTTTCAGTAGCAAAAATCAGAAGTCTGAAGAGTGACCTTTGGGGTGTAAATACAAGACTTCCCCTGTTCTTGTCTTCAGAGGAATACTTGATATGTCAGTCTACAAAATGAAGTTTGATGCAAAGGTACAGTACTTTCTCAAAACCTTTGTAAATAGTGATGAATTACTACCTGCATTGCAGATGATGTATTTTTTCATTTGATGAACTGGTAAACTGTTAATGAGGACTGTCTATGACCATGAAGAATGGCATCTTTGTCTCTATTATGAGACAATTTTTTGAAAAACATACGCCTTGGAGTATAACCTGGATGATTGCCCTTGCTAAGTAACACATACTAATGGTAATGGTAGAACTGCACAAACAATAATCTAAATTACCACTACAGAATTCCAATGACCTTTTAAGTCTTAGCACCTCCATGTTTAAGGACATAAACATTCCAAGACACATAGAAAATGTGTCATTTGAAAGTCCTCTGATGGACACCTCATCTGGAGGTAGGCTATCTCATCACCTTGAAATGATTTCTTATGATTTCCCTTGAAATATTTCCTGGATAAAGCTCCTGGAGACAAGACACTTCTTACTGATTGTGTCCATCCCTTATCACATTTCCATCCAAAAATTTCACACATCATGGGGACTCTCCTCAAAACTGACACTCAGAGTGACACTTCTTATATGGTGCAGTTTCTGAATTTGCTCATGAAAACAGAAATGAGAAAAGTTTTTGAAGAGCATGTTCCCATGTATTTGTAGCATATATATGACAAGCACACAAATATAATATATCATAATAACATATCTAGCTTTTGACTCTGAGAACAAATTGTGGGTGTATTAGTTCTTGTTTAATGTGAGCACCACTGGGAAGTAGTTTTTAAAAGGATAATGAGGCAGTGCAAAGGCCTAAGATTCATGAAACTATGAGAAGAGTACTATTTTGTGATGGGTGTGGACTGTGGGAGTTTTCTGAATAGATGATCAGAGCCAAGAAAAGCTAACCCTGTCTTCTTTTTCTAAATGGAACAAAAACTTCTAATAAAGACATCAGATAAATGGAATAACATTATTGCCATAGGACATGCAAGTGCAGCAAAGCTAGGATGACAGCATTTCAATGATAAGCAGAAATCACAGGTTTAGAGTTTAGATACTAACAAAACATAGGACACTAAAATTAGAAAATGTTGCAAACATATCTGAGAACATAACCAAAATAGTCTTGAGAACAGTGTGCTTACCACATTAGTGGAGGAAAATTTGCATAATTAAAAGGCATTGATAATTTATGCAATGCAGGTGAAGGAGTAAGAACATCATTGTGTTGTAATTAGGAGAACTATTTGTCAGTCTCATTTTAAATTGGACTCAGAAACTTCAGACACATCAGGGGCATTTATATGAGTAAAAGTTACTGGAACGACCATATTTAAAACACATTAGGGCAGCTAACTTTTAGTTTATCAGTAAACCGAAGACCGTCGAGTATGCTGCCAACCAACATTGGAGGGCAAAAAGGAGGGTAAGTTCTCTAGACAGTCTTGGAGGCTGTGGGACAGAAAGTACTAAATTAGGGGAAATGTCAAAGAGTGGTTAGGGTATGGAAACAGACAGCTGATGGGTACATAACAAAAAGCGCAAATACCAGATTGTTAACGAGGAAGTCTCACGGGTGAGGTCACCCTAAGAACAAGCTGGAAGCTGGCAATGGGGAGGGCATGGAGAGATATCTGGCAAAGGGGGGTTATGGCCTTCATCTTCCTAGATTACAGAAGAGGATTTGATTACTTGTTAGGGTTATCAGCAGAGCAGCTTCTCCCATGGAGAGCAGAGGGATTTTAAAATAGGACAATGGCATTTTATTACAGCACAACAGCTGAGAAAGGATTCTCCAGTGGATAGCGAGCACTGGTTCACAGCTTCTCCTCTCCCTCCTTATTTTGAATGAACTCAGATCTTGGAAACTGAGCCGTTGCCTATATTCAACTTTGTTTACATGGCTGACTGAGAGGAGATAATATTTCTTTACATCTCTCTTCACAAAAGCCTGCAGCAACAGATGGATTTTGCAGCATAATCTAAAGGTCAACAACTTCTGACCGGCAAACTAATGGAGAACAGCCCAGACTGCAGCAAGTTCAGCACTGGGAAAACCTAATTAAAAAATGATGTTCATATTTAACCAGTGTTTCAGTATTACACAAGGACAGAGGGAGTACCTGAGGACCTAAGACATGTTCAAACCAATAAATGCTTTTGCTAGAAAGGAGAGCTATGCATAAATGTAAATCACATACCCAATTCACTATTTGCAAGACACAATATGTAACAAACACCCAGTTTTCTCCATCAGTTGAAAGTATTTTAGAAGCCTTTAAGCACGTCAAAGTATTCTGAGCTCAACGTGACAAAGGGGTGGATTTTGTAGTGATGTGTCTGAAACGGAGAATTATTTTCATGAGTTGTAGATTTAAAGAAAAAAAAAAAAAAGACTGTCACATGGACATTCAGAAGTACTTATGATTAATCAAGACTTCCAAGCTGCAAACTTGAAATCACAGAATCACAGAATCATAGAATGGTTTGGGTTGGAAGGGACCTAAAGATCATCTGGTTCCAATCCCCCTGCCCTGGGCAGGGACACCTTCCACCAGACCAGGTTGCTCAAAGCCCCATCCAACCTGGCCTTGAACACTTCCAGGGAGGGGGCATCCACAGCTTCTCTGGGCAACCTGTTCCAGTGCCTCACCACCCTCACAGTAAAGAACTTCTTCTTTATATCTAATCTAAATCTACCCTCTTTCAGTTTAAAGTCATTACCTCTTGTCCTATCACTATGTGCCCTTGTAAAAGGTCCCTCTCCAGCTTTCTTGTAGGCCCCCTTCAGGTGCTGGAAGGCTGCTATAAGGTCTCCCTGGAGCCTTCTCTTCCCCGGGCTGAACAACCCCAACTCTCTCAGCCTGTCCTCGTAGGAGAGGTGCTCCAGCCCCTTGATCATCTTCATGGCCCTCCTCTGGACTCGCTCCAACAGGTCCATGGTGGGGGTCCCAGAGCTGGATGGAGTGCTCCAGGTGGGGTCTCACCAGAGCGGAGTAGAGGAGCAGAATCACCTCCCTTGATCTGCTGGTCACACCTCTTTTGATGCAGCCCAGGATACAGTGGCCTTCTGGACTGCAAGCGCACATTGCCAGGTCATGTTGAGCTTCTCATCAACCAACACCTCCAAGTCCTTCTCCTCAGGGCTGCTCTCAATCCATTGTCCACCCAGCCTGTACTTGTGCTTGGGATTGCCCCGATCCATGTGCAGGACCTTGCACTTGGCCTTGTTGAACTTCATGAGGTTCACATGGGCCCACCTCTCCAGCCTGTCAAGGTCCCTCTGGATGGCATCCCTTCCCTCCAGCATGTTGACTGCACCATGCAGCTTGGTGTCATTGGCAAACTTGCTGAGGGTGCAATGAAATGAAATGCCCTACTTCTCTTCAGTTAAGAAAACTGGTTCAACCCTGCCACACTGCTCAGCTGCCCACCTTCTCACCAAAATTTCTTCAATTGCCCAGGGGTATATCCCTCAGCTATTGAATATCCTTCAAACTCAAAGGGACTAAACAAACATGACCTATGCTTAATAGTAATACAAGTATAGCACCTCATCCAGAATAAATGAAAGATCAGTCAGATACCATTTTGTATACCCTTCCAATAAGAAATCATTCCAGTCCAGCAGTTTGTAACATGGGCAACTGCTCAGTAAAACCAGTTGTTCTCATTCCACAGCAGAGATCATCAAGCTATGAAATCAGTGCAGTCTCTGAAGCACTGCACGGCCTCTAAATTGATAGGCAGAGGTGAAAGAACTCTGAAAACCAGTATTTTCTATTTGATTTTATCAGTCAGCTTGAGAAGAGTTAGTGTCCTTGACAGTAATATTTTATCATTGAACTTGACACAAACACTGACTTTTAGATATAAATTCTACACGTACACAGATGCAGTCATATAAATTAGCAAAGCCCAAATCACTGGTTACCACAACACTAGTAGTAATTTCAGATATTATGTAATTGATAATTAATTCTGTAGTTTAAGTTGCAGAGCTATTATTTGATTATAATCATAGAATCACAGAATCATAGAATTGTTAAGGTTGGAAAAGACCCTTAAGATCATCGAGTCCAACCGTTAACCTATCACCGCCAAGTCCACAACTAAACCATAACCTCAAGCACCACATCTACACGGCTTTTAAATACCTCCAGGGATGGGGACTCAACCACTTCCCTGGGCAGCCTGTTCCAATGCCTGACCACTCTTTCAGTAAAGAAGTTTTTCCCAATATCCAACCTAAACTTTCCCTGGCGCAGCTTGAGGCCATTTCCTCTCATCCTATTGCTTGTTACTTGGGAGAAGAGACCAACCCCCACCTCACTACAACCTCCTTTCAGGTAGTTGTAGAGAGCAATAAGGTCTCCCCTCAGCCTCCTCTTCTCCAAACTAAACAACCCCAGCTCCCTCAGCCGCCCCTCATAAGACTTGTTCTCTAGACCCTTCACCAACCTTGTTGCCCTTCTCTGGACACGCTCCAGCACCTCGATGTCCTTCTTGGAGTGAGGGGCCCAAAACTGGACACAGTATTCGAGGTGCGGCCTCACCAGTGCCAAATACAGGGGCACTATCACCTCCCTGGTCCTGCTGGCCACACTATTCCTGATACAAGCCAGGATGCCATTGGCCCTCTTGGCCACCTGGGCACACTGCTGTAATACCCCTCTTTTGCACACACTCTTCTGAATACACCTTATAGGAAGAAGCATTCCCTATTTTAAGAAACTTCTGAGAGTTTTTAAGACTGCTGAAAGCATTTAGCTAAGTTTTCAGCTGCAGACTTTTAAACAGGAGCACAGAAAAAATATATGTAGAAAAGGAAGTGCACATTTTAAAGAGCTGGCTAAAAGACAGCACTTTGATTTTGCCCCAGTTGTTGATTTGATTCCATGAGACCATGAAGAAGACCAACCAGTGGGAATTAAAACATTAGATCACAATAAATCAACAGACATGAAAACATCAGCTCAGGCATTAAATTTACATTTTCCAGACCATTGGCTCTTGTGACCCAGAATATACTGGGAAATTTGAAGTTCTGCTGTCAGTTCTGTAGCTCTGTTTCACTCTAGCCCAAAGCAACAATCACGAAGTGCAGGCTCTTGCTTCATTCTCTTGCCCTACGCTGGAACATACTTATTTTTAGGCATGGCATACTTACAATCTTATTACACATAGGAGTGGGGAAGATAAGGTCCATGCTCAGTCTCAGATTGGAACGATGTATGCACTATTTAAATGGAAACAGCAGCTGTTGGGGGACCATGCAATCAGCTGCATAGCTGCAAGAAGCTTTAGAGTTCTTGGGGAGAACAGAATTTTCAGATACTTCTTTTTCTAATATGGAAGAAATCTTTACTGAGCATATAACAAGCTGCCACTTTTTTAACAGTTTCAAGCTTTTAAAAAACTTTTCAAATAAGAAAGAATTTCAAGGGATGGCAAAAGCCACATTATCAAAACAGAAGTCAAATTCTTGCCACAGGCAGTAACTTTTCAGAAAGAGAGTTAAAAAAAAAGTAATCAGAATTTTTAAAACTATGACCAGATAATAACAACATAATACCTCTTAGTAATCTTCCAGGAAACTATGGAAATTTCATCAAGAATAGCTTAGGAAAATTTCAACCTGAGGCCAACACCTATTATGAAAAATCAGAGCCAGAACATCCCAAAGTTACAGGCAACTGTTATACAATGGGACAAGACAGAATACCCCAATAATAAGCAACCACGCATGCAGTATTAAGTCCTGTCTATGCCACAAGGGAAAAGAAAAAATAAATATTTTGCTGCCTTTTGGCTAACATGCTTTTAGCATGCTCGCTCTCACTAGTATCACTACAGAGTTTCTCCTAAACATTGTGCTGTAGTAAATGACTTCCCGGGAGAGCTTTGGTTCTCTTCCCTGTCTCCGTATTATTTTAGAAATCATACTAGAATAACACTGATGACAGATGTTTAAATACATCTGTTGCTACCACAGTTTCAATAGCAGAGCACAAAGGCTGTAATGACCACGTCCTGTGCACTACTGTTCAGACGACTCAGCTCCACTGAGCAGACCCAATGGGACACACATAGAAATGTTCCCCTTTTGACATCTCAGTTGAACAACGGTTCTCCTGGACTTCTAACTTTACCTCCCTTGTAGGAAATTCAGATAAATAAAAATCAACCTAATGAGCAAGCTTGTGATGGGAATATTGCCCAGGTACTAAAGAATATTTCATATTCTCAAGCAATATCAAATCAGTTACTTAATAGTTGTAGTAATATAAACAGAACATAATAAAAATACAGTAATTTTTTTAAGTTTTCCCATAATAAATTACCAACTATATGTGATCAAACATCTCTAATGCAAAAATATTCTACAGATAGTTTCAAATCCACTCACACCTCCTCATTTCAACCGGCCTTGCCATGATGCGGCTATGCCTCATAAATGATGGAGGAACCAGACACCAATGCCCTACATATAGTGCACATGCCCTTTATGTGACATACGGTGAAGGTCAAAGGGGCTCCTGATAAACAGGGACTTTTTGGAGAGGGTATAAGGCCATGACCTATAAATATGGAAGACATGAAGCCCATAATACTTTTCCTCAAGGATAGTTGTGAATCCAGACTCTTAGGGGGTCTGTGCACTGAGCCTAATCCCTGGCTATTAGAAGTAGGACACTGGGGAAACCGATGTACATCAAACCAATCACTCGGGTGAACACAAACTACACCCTTACCTTGCTCCCTCTAACAGAAGTCATGGCTGGGCTAAGTAGCACAGGGCAGGGGTAAAAATCTCCCCTTTGAAAGAGATCAAGAGAGGTCCCTCTCCTGATGGAAAGTCAGAAGAAAGCCTGGTTGCCTCTAGCCTGAGCTACATCTGCACTCTTCCGTGAGGGTACTCCAAGAGTCTGAGCTCTGAAAGCATCATGGGGCACAACTTGCTGGTACTGTGTTACTAAGACTTAAGAGTTTCTCACTTGCAGCTTCAGCTTAGCTGGGACTAAGTGGCAGAAGCGCCTGTTAGTGATGCATGCCCCAAGTGGCTATGCCTCACCAATCTCTCCAAGCAAAACTCAGATGTACAAGGTTTGGTCTTCACAAGTCTTGAACGAAATTATTTTCCTTTTGGATCAAGTTACTCATGTATTTGGTAACAGTGGGTTTGTCAAAGCCATTTTAAACAAAAAATAGTTACTAGGGTTACTGGGATATTGGATAGGTTTTAAGGTCATAGAATAAGCAGGAATTAATAGAGAAACTGTCATTTTCCACATGAGATTTACATATTTTTAGAAATAACAAAATTAAATCTACAGGGATCTCATCAAGTCAATAGAAACTTTTTTTCCTCTTAAATCATATCCATTAATACTACTATCACATACGGGAGAACTGAGTAAGTCAAATAATAACTCTGGTCAAGGATTTACACCTATACTGGGCAGGAAAAATCTACCCATGTCAGTGTCTTGTTTTATAGTATGTAAATTACCCTAATGATAGCAAGCAATCTCCTTTAGTCATTCATTCATTCTCCTAAAGAACAACTTTCCAATTTATCACAACAAATGAAGGAGCTGAACTACAATTCTTATGGGGAAAAATTAATAAACCCTTTCAGTAACTTTTGATTTTGAACCACAGTGCCATACAAGATATTGGCATTCTGCACCATGTCAAAACAAGTTCCAGCTACCGCAGGCTGTGATGTATTTTCTGATTCTAAAGCTGAGGGGGCAGATGCTAACTAGTCCTCTTTTATATCTGCTTACAATCATTTTACTGTGATGCAAGAAAAATAATTGAAATAACTTTCCACTTTCTGCCACTGAGACGCACAGGTTTTGTAACTTTACCACAATGGGTTATTTTTAACACTACTGTCAAATTGCTTAGAGTAAATTCTTTATATATTTATTGGAAGTTCAGTTTTTATTTTTGCCCTGTCAAGGACTCTTAACTAAGGATGAAAGATCATAAAAGAGCACATTCTGAAAGGTATCATTTTCTTTACCTGTGTTTTTCAGGAAGACTTCTAAGATACCAAAGCCCTTCACATATTAAAACCTTCTGGTATAACTAGTTAACGTGATATTTTCCAAAGCATTGTATTTACAGTAAGAAACCAGTTTACCTATTCTCATACCTACTGTAACTGGGAAAGAAAAAAAAATGTTTTATTGTGCAACTGAAACACCTAAATACTACATTAGAAAAAGCAGAAACTGGCCAGAAACTCACATTCACAGATATATCAGCCACTAATATTATTTATTTGTATTGTTGGCAGTGGTCAAAGGTCTGGCTTGCAAGAACTGAGACACAGCATGCAAGGCGAGGTATACATACGGCAAGTTTTTCTGTTAGACCATAGACTAGGCACAAACTATGGGGGGGGAAAAAAAACCCAAACAACCCAAACTAACCAGTAATGGAGAGAGGAAGCAAAACGCTGGCTTAACTGTATCAAAATAACATTTGTAACTAGATTAAGAACATATTCAAATTGTCAATTCCACAGATAAACTAAGTCAGGGCAATTAAACATTGTCCTTTGCATGGTGGTGCAACTTCTATTGTTTGTGTGCACGGGCGTATCGCTTCCACACAAGATGCAACGATATGTAATTGCACCTTGGCAATTTTACTGGAAAGAGCGTATTCCTGACTGTCCTTTACATCAGCTTTGACATCAGCAGAATGATTCTTAGTTTGCTCTAGTCAAAGGAGGGGCAAAGTCTATATAATATTACGCCCTAAAGTTTTTCATTTCATCAGTAACCTGTTTTAATAAATAAGTAAATAGAGTGTTGGAGGATCAGATGACTTTGGGGGAATGGAAGGTTATACTGTAGGTTCTTTCATTTCTAGGACAATATCGACAGTGGAATGAATACAAACAGGCATCCTTGACCACATTGCTATCTGTTAGCCACCCCACCCTTGATCATTTTAGCATCAAGTCAAAAGTGAACACCTAACATGTTTTCTGAGCCAAAAAACAGTTTCAGAGTTGAAGGAAAACAGGTGTTTGCATGACAAGATTGACAATATTAGCTTTAAATATAAAAAGCCTTAAATTGCAAAAGGACTGAAAAACCATTAGAGATTGTATTTTTTAAAATACCCAATGATGGGTCCCTTCTCTGAGCAAGAATGAAGCATTGTAGAGCTGGAAATTAGATGCTGGGTATAGGCATACTACAAAATACAGAGCAGAAATATCTGAGAGAGAAGCACAGACTCCCAACAAGCAAAGAGCACTAAACCCAGCGGAATCATGTCACTCTTGTGCAGCTGTAACTCTCACAGCTTACACCGCTCCATCAATGAACCGAAAATGACTCACCAGTAAGACCTGATCTAACTCCTAGCAAAATCACCTGCCCATAAACAAGATTAAAGTAACTACAAATTTCATTTAAAATTAACTGTTCATTCTGAAATTCCAAGGGTCCAAATATGAAGGTAAAAACGTTTCTTTCCTTAAGATACATGAAAAAACTCAGAAAATGGATTTCAGATAAAGACATACAGAAAATGAGGCATTCTCACAAACCTTTTTCCCATATATATGCCTAGTCATTTTAGAGTTGGGACTCAGACAAGGACAACTTCACCATTTTTAGACAGAGCAGGCTGGTGAGCCATTAAGGAAAGTTATTTCAAATAACTTTCAGCTGTACTCAATGACACAAAGATTAATTTCATTATACGATCTCATCTTTGCAGTAGACAGAAGAAGATGGAGAAAAGCTCCATCACAATAAGCTGTCTGGTGCTGCTTCTGTGTTTTTAAGGCAGTGGCAGACATTTGGCTGGGAAGACATCTGTTCTGGGAAGCTGCACTACACTGTGGAAAGCATGCTGCTTCCAAGCAGAGAGGCAGAAAGTGCAGATGCAGTACTGAAGTCCTCAGGTTGTTCCCTCTTCCATGAACAAACCCACAAGATGAGGAAAAGGATCAGGGAAATCAGGCTCTGCGCAGGAGGCAGAAGTGATTGGGAACAAGTGGTTTTTTTTCCATTTCTGACATGGCACCCCTACAAATTGCCAAGCAAAAGCAGAGGGTCCAATTTAAGTATATTTGTGACAGAACTTGCCTCGGACTTGCAATAGCTATAGCTGTGCTTTACAGTGTTGGACAGGACCCAAGGCAACGTGAGAGGGACGAATGGCTCAGCAAACATGGACAGGCTGCTTCCACAGCCAAATAACCACAACTCCTGGCTGCTACGTGTGATGAAGACACACAAAAGGGGGAGTTTCAAAGGTAGGAGTAGCTCTGCAGTTTTGGTTACTTCTTTGAGATGTGTTTGCTCACTTCCAGTTACGCAGTGGGTTGATTCTTCCTAATTTAGATTTTAATTTACTTTAAAACTTTTCCCTTCAATATATTTAATGAGCGCAATAACACGACAAAATGTGTATTAGTCAGCTAATACACCCACGCCCTGGGTGTGTTATAGCCCTCAGCAACACTCCTGCCCCAGTACATCCAAGATGTATGCATACTAGCTGACAAAAACACAGCTTGTTTTGTGTTATTGCTTACATAAGACAGGACTTAGCATATGTAACTGTATATTAATGACACGCCTTGATACATTGTTAAACTGGAAACTATGGTTGTACTCCATCAGAGGCCTAGGTGTGTGCTGTATTACACAGAGCAAAATTAATTAAGAAATCCTGCGTTCTTGCTGGCAGTAGCTGTAGCGATATGCTGGGAACAAGAGACCGCACTCCTCACTGACCTACATGGAGAAAGATCTGGGCCAGCCTCCTAAGTGCCAAATGCCTCTCGGACAGAATCTCTACCCTGAAATGTGCTATGATGATACGATTCATTTAGACAGAATGAAAAAAATCCCCATTTTCCCTCCCAGGCTGTAGGCTCTCCATCACTGTAAAAGAGCCCGAGTCAGAGCTGCTGCCAAAGGGGCCCTTCCCCTCCACCCCCCGCCAATCTCCCCAGCCCTCCTCTGCGCCGGCGCTGGCATTTGTGCAATCAGATGGTGAGAAATCAGGGATGTGATCTGGCCAACCCCTCCCATGCTTTTTTCCCTAGGTTAGTTTTACAGTTTACCACTCACGCTCATACTGGCACCAGAGAGGCGGCAGAAACACATGGCTGGGACCTCCCTTTTTGACGCCAGCCCACACACAGGCTGGTTTAAAGCAATCGCGAAACTGTATCATTAACAATGTTGGCAAAAACCTTCCCACAGACACAGTTATCCCGGCAAAAAGTTGCCTTGCCCCAGTGACTTTTTTCATTTGAATATCGAGTTAAGGTGGCTCTCTGCTGTGGAGCTGAGGGGGAGGTTTCCCCAAATAGCTCTGCTGGCAAACCTCCTTCGAGGCTGCACTGCAGCAGTACTGGCTTCAACAGAGCAATGCCAAGTGATACCAGCAGTGATCCAGCCACTAGTGTTTTGATACTGATTTTTATTCATTGCCCTATTTTCAATATCTTATACTTTTTCCTCTAAGGACATTAACCCAGCTCTCCTTTTCTTTATGATTTTTACCCTTTAACGTTTCAAGCTTACTCAACAGGAAAGTTTTACCTCCAGCTGCCACAGCTCCATCAGCTCTCCTACCAGGGCCATTTGAAAGAAGTAGTAAGGTGTTAATTAGGGTGTTAATGGCTACAGAAACACCTCTTTTTTCATTTCAAGGAAGAAACTGCTGGAAACTCAGCATTCCTTGCAGAAGTGTTAGACTGCATAAAAAATTTAACAAACAAAAGTGCCTTTATTCGGCACACAGTGTAGATAGTCTTTGGCTCCAACAGCTCCAAACTACAATTCTGTTTATTCTCTTTCACCTTTCATTTGGAACCATTTTGTTGTGGAAAAAAAGGTACATCTTCTCCTGGTATCTTTGAGTGCCAGAATATTTTTTTTTTTAATCTTTAAAATGAATTCCATACCAGAGTGCTTCTTCACAACGAGAAAATGGTTGTGTTAATGTTTGAAGTACCATGTGGTTTCACAAGCCAGCTGAGCCAACCTCGCATCCCTCTGCTGCCGAAAGAGGCTGCTCCCCTCTCTTCTTCCCTGCTGAGTCTTCCCAGTGCCAGTCCACAGTTGCGCTGGCTCTGGCACTTGTCTGATACCTCTGTGGGTTCAGTTAACTCACTAAACTGACATAAAGCTGTTCACTTTTTTGCTGGGTTCATTTTCTGCCAGTTGAGTGAGCTGAACCAGCTGAAAGAGGGGCCAGTGCTAAGCGCAGGGAAAGCAGTGGGAAACGTCTACCTGGGGGATTCTTCCTTTTGGCAGCAGCAAGCTGCCCAAATGGCTCAGGCATCTTGTGAAACCTCACCCTAAGGGCACAGCTTTACTAAATCGCCTGATACCAATTAAGAGTTTGCTGTTACAGACACAGGTCCTAGTAGTCATCCGATCTCACATTAAACTCACTCAGCTTGCTAAAGTGGCAGAAAACTACCTGGGGTGGCAGTTGCTCTTTGCCAGGTCAGCAAGTGGCACTGGCACACCTTCTGGTCAGATGAGCGTGGAAGCTGAGGCGAGGCACAGGCAGAACTGGGTGGCAGGGGCGGGAAGGAAGAGGAGAGCCAAGAAGAGGAGTGAGCCCACCCCCTTTCAGCTGTGGGGAGAGCTGAAACCTTGCAAAATCACACCCCATTTTAGGAAAATTCCTAGCAGAAAAAAACCTTATTTCTCCATTCCTGTTAACAGATAACTGTGAAGCTACTGTTCCCCCGAAGTCTTTATATAAACTTGTTGACTTATGTAGAAGCTAAAAACTGTGTTTCTTTTTTATCAAAATTTTAATTTCATGTAATATCCCAGTCTAACAGTCACTGCAAAAATAGATACAGTGATTTCAGATACTGCTGTACAGCAGACTGTGTGTTACCGTTCTCCCAGCTTGACGAGTTAATCATGACTGTTCTTCACTCACCGCAGTGCAAAATCAGCACGGCTAGTTCAAATTACCCTTGGCAGTAATTTATATTAAGCAAAGGAGGAAATTTTGGTTGCAATCTGAAAATAATCTTTGGAGATGTCAGATGGATAAGAAACCTTACTTCCAACCCTGCAGTTGGAACTGGGTGAATAGGTCCCCTCAAAGGCTTGGCATCACACCAACACTCCTACAGGTATACAACACGGTTTGTCTTTTTAAACCAGCATCTTTCTAAACGCTGGTTGTTTTCAACTTTCACTAGCTGCTGTTTTTTAAAACACCTGTCTCTCTTGGGTGGGATTTGGGGGTTTTGTTTGTTTGCTTGTTTTTCAATGGAGCGGGTTATTTGGATCCTTATGCTTTATGCTACAGTTAGAGATGAGGGTGCATTTGTCAGGTGGGCTTATGTCACTCAGAGATTTGAGGCAGCTGGTACCTTTGCCAAGGAAGAAGCCTCTTCTCTCAGCATATGCTACATCAGTACTAGGGAGGTTTGCACCACAACTGTGCCAACCCAGTTACTATGGCACATTTGTAAGTGTGGTATGACAAGACCTCAGAGTAGTGATCTTTATACCCTACTCTGACATGAATTTTGCTGGTGGGGCAGAGGGATATTTTTCCATTACTTCTATTCAAACATGCTCCTACCTTTGGCTTTTGGTTACTCATATCTATTTTCTGATCTGTTCTGATAAAAGCCTATTAGAAAAGATATACAGAAACTTCAGATCCAATTTGCAGAAATATCTGGAGTCATAAATAAGCAATGGAGTTCATGAAATCTGATCCATTAAAAATACAATCTTGTGACCTGTTTCTGGCTCTGGCAGATGACTTCTCCTAAGAAAAGCTGTTGAAATTCTGAACGTTCACATCTGAACTCCACTCCAAACTTAATTTAAACTTCAGTTTAATAAATTTGGATCATTACCTCATCCTTGCTTTTAACTACTAATAGCAAATAACTTTATGGATTGCTACACATGACAAATTATTAAATATTTCAGCTATTTTCTAAGTGAAATGAAATCTACATGCGTTTCTTTAGTCCCATCTCCTTTCAGAGAAATGAATGTATCTCCCTGTACTGGTCTTACTTTATTTAAATAACGTGATAACTCATCCTTTCTCATCTTCTCAGGATTCAAAATAAATCAGTACGGTCTGTTAGTCTACTCTTTCCTAAGGAATACAGTCCTGGCAAATCTAATCTTTTTGAGTAACTAAAATCTTCAAGTCTTTGAATCATTCTGGTTTTGTAATATTTTTCTGTAATAAGAAAACCAGGACACAGGCACTACCTCCCCTAATTCACATTCTGACATCTGTATTGGCACAGGAAAGCCTGCGGTATTGTATTTGGACTAGATTGTTCACAGACACGCAAGTATTTCACTACTGAAGTTACAGACTTGTGGATCTTTTTTAAGAAATTATTGTTCACTGAAACACTAAATTAAGAAAAAATACTGAAGGGAAAGGAATGAAAATAAATTATTTCTCCAAAGAAGGTAATTACATTGCTAAACATTATCTGTGGAGAGGAAGAAAATCCTAAGAATCAATGGGGCTTGACAGAGTTACTTTAATGTGCCTGATTCTTTACAAACACTAACCTACAATTTCCTGACATCTTAAATTATATGTTTCTGAGAAGAGTACAGTTTGGCTACAGTGTGTCATACATACAAAGTCCTTGCTGACTGAACAGAAGGACGTTTTTGACGCTATTATGACAGGCTGGAAAAATCCTTACAAAATATGTCCTCTAAAAAAATAAATCCCAAACTTAACTTACTGGTCTAGAGACAGTACTTGGTGCAATCTCCACTGAGATTCAAACTTAGTTCCTAGCATCCATTATTATCTCCACCAGAAGGGCCTGAATAATCGGTAAACGAAAGCAAGAACAGGGGAAAATCTTCTGTATCCCAGAGGCCTGCAAGAGATCCGACTGCAATCCAAGAGGATGGAAAATAACCAACCCAAATATTTTGACCAGAATTAAGTATTAATGCTTCAGTGGCTTCCAGAAAGAAATATGATTAAACGGAGTTTAAAACCAAATATTGGAGAAGGAAAATAGATTTCAAGTTATTATGCAAACCAGACATTTTCTATCCAAATTCAGGCACTGAACTTCTATAATCTGAATTTTAAAACATAAGTTGATGTCTTGATTGTAAATGGTGTTTTTTCTTTCTGAATGTCGTGCTAAATTACTGTGTGCATATGCAGGGTGCGTGGGTGGAAGGGATTGGCACAAGGAGGAATTCATTCTTGTAAAAAAAAAGTTTTTTCTAAGGGCATGGTTAAGAATAAGAATACAGCACTTCCAATAAAAATGGAACTAACGACTGTTTGTAAACACATCAATGTGCAAATGAAGAAGCATTACTCGTTAAGTACTGACAATATTTGATTCAGCCCATGCATATACCAGTAAGCTGGCCTCACTGGCCTCAGTCTCATCCTTCTCATCTAAGTGGTTATATTCTCTCCATGGGGATACCAGGGTGCCTCACAAGTCAATATGGACAGTCTTCAGATTCGTCTTCTGAACACATCTCCGCTATTAATTCCTACGTGTATTCCATTATTAAAGTGCAACTTAGACATACTGATCGAAATGCCTGGCTTCTGTAATTCCCATTTTGCTTCATCAACCAGAGTAGCACAACAGCTGTTAAAAGCCTTTTACATTTTTTAAACACTATTCTAGACCTACTGTATATTTTCAGTTTACACATCTGCAACACAGAATAATGAGAGGTAGATGGAAAGTCATGATGCACTTCTAAATTCAGCAAGCTCTACTGGAACCAGTCTTAATATATGCAGCTGTAGCTTTCTCTCATTATTGCGAAGCAGCAGTTTGTCTATATATTTGAAAATTAGGAATGCTGAGCTTGTGGGCCTAATCAGGCAAGGCAGCAAGTAAGCCCAAAGTCTACTAATTTCAATAGGATGTAGAAGTTCCCCACTCGTGGCATTTTTGGACTAATACAGCAGAACTTCTTAGCTTGTACAAACTGGTGCAGCTCTGCTGTGTCACTGACACTTTGCTAATTTACATGTGTTAAGCCTTTCTTAGTCTAGTGAGTGTGGGAAGTGTTTAAATAAATAAGAAAGCCTATATCATAAGCATCTGTATCTTGGAAGATTGGTATGTGGTTAATTGTACAAAAGAACAACAAAGCTGTGCAACCAAAAAAACTGATGAACAAATTTCTCATAATATTTATGCAACAACATCTCAAAATACAAATTAATCTCTAGTTCGCATTTCAATTGTCAGACTAAGATGAAGGTATCTCAGCATAAAATCCATTTGTAAGAGATAACAGTATTATTGTTCTGTAGTGCATATAATTTAATGAATGTCTTTTCTGGAATAGTTTTTAACCCCTCATCCCATCAGAATATGCACGAAAACCTGTTCCCTGTAACAGTCATATACCATTCTGCAGAAAGATGCCAAAATGATATAATCATAAGAGAGTATGGAGGACCGTGTTAACATTTGCTGACCTTTTCAGGTCTATTGAAACCACATTATTTCAGTTTCCTTGAGATAATGGTACTTTGAATCAACACGTGTGTTTGATCTCAATGGTTATTTATAATTTCCTATTGAAAATATAAAAAAAATTAGTCCCGCTAACTTTCATCTCCTTGCATGCCAATAGTCTTCCAATAATTGAATTGAGAACACTTGCTGTCCAACAGCATCTATAAAGAATAGTACTCTATATATACCCATTTAACACCTTCTTGTATGCCTTCCTCCCCCCCCCCCCAATCTAAATTGCTCTAAATTTCTTTTTAATATAGCATTATTTTCTGTGGTCCCATTATAGGATTAGGAATCAGGAATTTTAGTTCCAATTCTATCACTACCCATCGTGGCTAAAACAACCAAAAATGACAGAGAAAATATTCTGACATTATCAAAACAATTGACAGAAGCCTCAGTACGTAATATTAGTTTAAAATTATTTTGTTGCTTCAAATTGGCAGAGTCTTTTGAAAACCACAAGGCTCTAAAAGTAAGAATAAAGTGAAAAATGCTTGGAAGTGAGATTAATAGAAACCAAATCAGTTTCATTTTTCTGAGCAGAAAATGGAGCAGGTTAAAGTTATCAAGGCCAAAAATAACCTTTCAGATTAGCATGCTTTCAATAGACAAGACTGGCTGCTTCTAACAAAGAAGAATAAAACTTGGATGGGTCAGAAGCCAATAACGGTTTGGGACTTACTCAATTTGAAGTCTTACAAGTAAAAACCTGAGATCTTGAATTAGATTCTATTTGTCCCCCAAAAGCAACACAGAGTGAATCAGCAGGCAGTCATCGTCTTCTGTCTGCTCCACACACTAATCAAGCTGCCTCATTCTGCTGTAGTGACAGCCCATCATTAAGGCATTAGAAACCTAAGCATCTGAATTGAGTCTTTTCTTAGGACTGTGGTCAGATTGGGAATTGTACTAGTCTCTGTCTCTATCAAAAATAGGAAGCCTAAGGAAAGGCTGCACGACCGAAGGCATGCTTTCTCGTGTGTACATGGTGAACAAGTAAAGGGATGCTGATACACACAAATTCCATACCTCTGTTCCCAAGGATGTGCTGTTTTCACAGTTTTCTGTGTCTGCAGGCAGAGACTAAAACTGTCTCACATATTCCCATAATTGTTGTCTTGACCAAGTCTAGAAAAGATCCTTTGCTACTTCTTTCCTCAAAGCTGAGACAAGATAGTATTTTGCCATAAAGTGCCATTTCTGCTCAGACTGCTAAGCAGTAATACTTCAGATAATTCCACCAGAATTTAATTTTACAAATACCCAAGCTGTAGCAGTCTGAAAAAAGCTCTGCAGCACCAACAGGCCAGCTGTGACCCACAGACAGCTCTAACACATCGCTACCACAAGAAATACATGCAAGTCGGTGGTCCTAGAGGAGTGTTGAGAGCCCTTCCTTGCATATTGAACTGTGGATTGGTATCTGTTGTTAGGATTAGTCAACACTTGTGTAGGAGTTGGAAGGGGTTTAAGGCTATGATAAATACTTTGATATTTTATGATTAAAGGCAAGAAGAAACCATCTCTACTGGTTTACAAAAGGGTGAAATAGCTGAATGAACAAGTCTGACTATGACCTTGAATGGGGCAGACAGGTGGTTTCAAATGATTACCTCAATTAAATACAGCCATTTTACAGAGATGTTTCTCTGATAACCGGATAAATGATAACACAGGGAAATTTCATCCTGCCAGAAACCCAATGACCTCTCCAGTTTCTACTTGCAGTAATATCAGCATGTACGTAATAATGCATTTTGCTTAGAAACTGCTAGTTAAAGACCAAAGAAGTTCATATAGAAAAAAAATGGCCTTTTTTGGACTAACAATAGAAATAAGGGAAGGGGCTTGAAAGTTACTGAAGATCCACCTAGTTATTAACATAGATTAATTGGTGAAGTGTGTTCTCCTTGATATAAGAACCACAATAACACCAACAGAACAAAATCCGCCAATAACTGAGCTTTGAAACTCTCCAAGTCTTCTGCACCTCAACCTTTTGTACAAGGCATCTTAGCATATCATTTCCAAACAACATTTTTGTTTAAAATTTGACTGAATTTCATAAAGGACAAATGTTTAAAATAATTAAAATGAAATAAAAGATTTAATTTAGGATTAAAACTTTCTTTTTTATGCTAAAACTCTTTCCCTACAATTATATTTCATTTGGCCTGATCCTTTTCCCTCCCCAGTCTTTTTCTTTGATCAATAAACCAATGCTAGTTGAATGCAAATAAAAATCAGGGTCATTAAGTTAGGAAGGCAGACTCACCAAATTCAAACATGTACACTAAATATTTTCTTGCCATAAAGTTGTGTTCAGCTTTACAGCTAAATCAAGGCTGAAAGCTTCAGCAGTAAGGTATCTACATTAGGTAGATAAGGGGAACTTTTTTTTTAATCTTAACTATTTTAAAAGTAAGGATTACAACACTACAACTACTATTCTGCCATTCAAAATTAAAAAGGAAGTGAACTGATAAAAATATAAGCTGCCACAAAACCATACATTTCCTTTCTTGAAACTTTTCATACTTGCATGAAAACAGTTTACCTAGCAGACATCAGCTCCAGTAGAGAAACACTATTTGTTTTATAAACGGCCACTGCGAAAAATTGATTCAACTCATATTACATTCTATCAATATTCATTGTTGTTTCCACAAGAGCTGTAAGAAAATAAACATTGGCTTTGAGTTTCATTACCAGTTCCCAAGTTTGAACCAAAGTCTACTTACCTGCATCTTCAATAAGCCTAAAAATTTTAGGATAGTATATGACCTTTGCTTTGATATGATGGTTCATCCAGACCAAACAGTAAGAAATTGAGTGGACTAAAACTATGTGAACTAGAATAAACATGCAAATAAAAATGTTTGCCCAGACTCCCTCTTCAATGACACTGCAAACATGCACATAACCGATGGCTGAGCTTCTTGGGAGATGTGCATGAAACTTTCTATAACACGGTATCACTTTGCTCTCTCATCTGTATTTCTAGTACACTTGAGTGCGAGCACACCGATCAACATCAAAATGTACCCCTGCTCTCAAATGTAGCTGAAGAGTTAAAAATAAATCACTGTAATAAAATAAAAATCTAAAAGTATATGATTTCAACTGAGAAGTAGAAGATAGTAGATCACATTTTAATTAATACTATTTTAAATTCAAACTTTCAAGAACTATGTCTAATTCTCCCTGGGTTTCAGTGACACTATCTAGCTGGCTTTCTTCTTTTCAAAATTGCAGGGTGCAACTGCACTTTTTGCATATCATACTTATCTTACTTCTATATGCTGAAGGGATAGCAAAAATCCCTCCCAAGTAATTCTGCTATCCAAGGTTAAGCCCAGATACTCTTGTATAGTGAAATTTCTATCTATTCTTTTCTTGCCTCTCCTCTTCCTCCCTTCTTTGCTTTAGATCACAGTCAGTTTTAACCCTATGGTTAAACTGTCATTAGCAAGTGATTTCTGCAATGTTAAAACTATGGGGTTTTTAAACCTCAGTTTTCAAATGTGAGAACATCAAAATATTTGTGGCTTTTTTCCTCTGTGACTTCACAGGAGTGTATAATAATTATTATGAGCTGTTCCACATTTTAAAATCAGTAACCAGATTTGAGCAAAAGCTGCAAAGGTAAAAATGCCATCAGAGGGCAAACCACTAACAGTGACACTCAAGAAGTTTCTGCCCACATATTCAGTCCAGGTTGGGAGATTAGAGATGAATTAGGAAAGTACTATAAGGAGATGATTATGTATTATGTGGTATAATTCTAGAAAATTATTGACACCTGTAATTACTTAACTAGAAACAACATAATTTTAGCATTAGAGTATCAAGATAGTCTTACATAAATTATCTTATGCAAATGGAACAATAATTTATGACAACATAACGCATTTAAATCAATGTCAATGATATCACATTTAGGTTAAAAGAAATAGCAGAAATGTGTCATTAAAATCAGAAGTGATGAATCTAGATCACAGTTGTAAGTGCCGCTTAGCATTTAAACTGAATTTAAACTGCATGTTCATACAGGGCAGTGAGACTTTACAGTACATTAGAAACTCACAGCAGAAGTAACAAAAAGCAGAGACACCCTTTCATCATCAACTCCCAAACAAAAAAAGTAAGAGTAATTTGAACACTGCATACTGAAGGTAGCAGCAAGCATTCAGTTGCTGGACATGCCAGACTGATGACTGTCATAGCTCCAGTAGTATCTGAACGCTGCCCAAACAAGTAACAGTTTGCTGCTCTTCCATCTGTAGCAAAAGTAAAAAAATGGGGTGGGGTGGTGGGGATGTAAAGGACCTTTTTATAGACATTAGCAAGCTGAAGAAAGGAAATTTTGCTTCCTGTCAGGAAAGTCACAAGAAATGACTTAAGCACAGTTCCTTCTGTTCACATTAATGAACCTGAAACATATGCTTAAGGTCTTTATTTTGATAGTGACCCAAGTCCCCGTTCATTCATTCCTCCCGCTTCTGCTCCAGAAAACCAGACTAAGATTGTGTTCAAAGTCACAGGCTATGACTCTATGTCTATGCACAGTGCTGAGTACAAGAAATAAAACCCTCTAGACAGAAAAAGGATGACAGCTCGAAGAGACATGCAGCCAGCAAGAAAGCTGTGCAAGTCGATACCTATCTTCTCAGAAAGTTCACATGATAGCTAGACTTCCACATAGTGACTGCAAAAACTATATGAAATTAATAGGACCAGTATTTTCTCCGACTGTTTTGGAGAACAATGTGAACCATCTTAGCACAAGTGCCCCTTGGCACACTGAAGACATGATGGCCCTATTTTACTCCCGAAAGCACAAAACCTTTCAGTTTAGAAAGCTCCTGGAAGGTTCCCAGAACTTTCTTTTACATCATTTTATTGGGACTTGCTGATGGCTTCTCTGTGCTTGATCACGTCTCTAGGCCAGAGAGAAATAAGGGTCCTGAATCTTGCCTTGTTTTCCTTCAGGATGTTGTGTGTCAGCAGGGCATTAATGACAGATGAAATTTTTGCTTTCTTCTTTGTAGGCTCTGAAATACTCCCCATCCAGTTACAGGAGCCAGAAAAGGGTGTGGGTATTTCACTGTGACCTCCCCCCATAGCGTATCTACGCCAAGGAACATAAAGAAGCTGACCCTCTTAATAACAGGACTATGAGTCCCAAAGATCCTTAAATACATAAACTAAGATCAACTATTACACCACAGAAATCACTTTGTATAATGACAGAATTAGGAAAAAAATGCATGTGCTTTTTTTTCTGACAGGTCTCAAGTTGTTTATTTGCAGATGCACTGAAGCTGTCCAAATAAAACAGCAAAATGATCTACATAAATCACAGTAGGTGCTATGCAGAAACAACACTTACTGCAAGGAATAAAAAAAAACCAAACCAAACCAAACCAAAAAACAACAAAACAATAAAGAGATGAGACAGGAAGGTCTTTTTTTTTGGGGGGGGGGTATATAATCTTACTTCCAGATCTAGTTCTTTAACAAAGATTATATCAGATATATTTTTTTTCTTTGTATGTTGTGTAATCAAACTGGTTTACACATCTCCAATAATGAAGACGTTGCTACTATTATTATAAAGTCATATAAAAGTAGGTGAGCAGCTGTAGCCTAATAAACACACAGCTGAACAAAGGAAACTGCTGACAAGCTGCAATCTTGTTTTAATGTAAATTCTCATGTGTTCACATCATATTTTAATTGTACACAACAATAAATAAGCTTCTGTCACTAGCAGTTTCTCATAAATGGGCTAATGCTAATTATCTCTCTATTTTCAACCACATGGTTTTAGTGAAAAGATTAATGTCAGGAAAATAACGTGAAAATAATGAGCTTTGCAAGCCATTTGAGTGGCAGAAAATATTATCGTTTTCTTTATTTGATTTTTCTAGTTTTATATGAAAGCTGTGACAACTCTCCCATAAGACATCTCAATATTTCAAGCATTAGATCTAGAAATATATTAATTATGTAAGAAATATATAACCTGTTTCCCTGAATTTTTCATTAGGATGGTTGTACTGGTGAACTGAAAGCCAAAACGTGCAAGTCCAGCACCATCGCTGAATTTCAGGGCTGGTCTTTCTTACATCTGGAAATATGTAATTAAATATGGGCAGGGGGTTTCCCTTTTATTCTGTCCTTTGTCCTACAGCAGGCATTAGGAAACGTTTGTTTGGTCTGAAATCATTTGTACTAGTCTGACAGAGTTACTTTAACTCTGACTAATGATAAGATACAGCATCTAAAAGAATGATTGTCCAGGGAACAATTAAGAAGAAAGGGCCCTTTGAGCCACTCAAGTGCTACAAACTCACTTTTTAAAATTTTCACTCTTTTTGTCTGATTAATCCTTCTAGTTACATGTCTTAAGCTTCCAGTCAAAATCAAGACTGTACTGAGAACCGTATAAACATACAGCTTGAGAGACAGAAATGATGCTTGCATTATGTGGTGGCCCCTAGACCAGACATACATATTTTCTCTTTGCAAGCATGGCATCAGGTCGGGCTGGAGCACAGCCCCTACCACATGGAGGAACCTGCATGCTTAAGCACACTGCGTGGGTTAGCGTGTTTGCACCGGTTGCCTTGCAGAGCAATAGGGATGATGGAAGACTGAGGGGTGCAGAGACTACTGCACCTATAGCTGCTTTACTAGGGCGGTACCAACAGTTGTCCAGCTGTTTCATGTACTTTGCTCGATTTTCTGTTTCAAACATAAACACTCTTTTTGCTTTCTTTTAAACAAGTTGATGGGTAACAGCATTTGCATCTCACATGATTTTAGCATGATACTGCTAAATATGGTATTATTGAATCTTTTGGATGAGGGTTCAAGGAAGATTGCCAGAACTTCTCTAGTCTCACTAATAGCGTGATTGTAGCTAGAAAACGTCCCTAGAAGACCTCATCCAATGATGACACTACAATGGTGGCTTTGGTGCCCCTTCTCTCTCCCTACAGTCTTCCTAAATGAACACGATTTCACTGCAGCACATTCTCCACTACGGACATAATGACACAGAAGTCCAGCTCTGATCCAGCTTCTTTGCAGAGGAGTGGGAGATGCATCCCTGTCCATCAGAGGGGAGAGGAACAGAAAGGTACATGAGGAGTGCAACCACCTCCAGTCTCTTTCCTTCCTCTCCGTTGGAACAGAGAGGCTGCAAGCTGAACACCTGTAAGTTGGGTGGGGAGATGGATCAAAACAGCGCAGAAGGGACAGGCCGTACAGAGTGGGACACAGGATACATATCACGCTAAAACCATTATGTTCAGTAGTCTCAAAATCTAATGCGTTTCACATTGTTTGGGAATTACACAGATTCAGAACTGCAGTGCTACCATGGTATCAAGAAAGTGTTCATCACTGCTTTATATTTCTCACCTTTAATCGTTTCCAGACATCATTACTTCTCTTTCTCACATACACGTATTCAGCAGTAGCCAATGCTGCTCCTTTCATATTCCAGTCCACATCCTGTCACGGTCCTCTGCTCCTTGCCTTACTCCCAGATGTCCCAGAGTCATTAAATCACTGTCAGAGTGATTACATTTGCATTCTACTTTCTCATACAAGTTCTACTAAAAGTATCATCATTTTTTAAGTTCTTGAAGTATTCTACAAGTTATTAGTCAAGAGTTGAATAAAACAATCTTGGTAGATCGATGTTTGGCTGCTATTATTTTCTAGTAGAGACGGGTAAATTCAGTTTGCCTCATTTCAAAGCCATTTGAACTTTGTGGGTCAAAAGCTTGATTATATCATTACTAGGTTCATCTCCCACTTAAACCAGTTTGTTAAAAGGGGAGTGAGGAAAAAGACATAGATACAAGCTTTAAAAACCAAAAACCTACCAGTGCTAGCTTTTAGGAAGACTATTAGGCTTCCCACATAGTTTAGTCTCATATAACAGCATCCTATTTCACTACATTTAATTTTCTTGAAATGTACAACTGAACTTAAACTCAAATGGAATTTAAATTGTTGAACCAAAATACTTAGTATCCTACAGAATTTCTGCTCCTCAGTCAATTCTTTGGTCTCTTCTTTCAATCCTTCTGTAAGAAAAATAATTTTTTTTTTTTTTTGCTAGGACTTAAAGTACCTAATGATTTGGGATGCCAAACCAGAGAAACTTTTTGTAGGCCTGATATTCAGGAGTAAGCAATTAGTACTTTCAGGATATTAGATATCCTTTGGAATCTCTGCAACTAAATTTGGAAAAGTAAGGTATTTCAAACCCTAGTCATTTTAGGAACTTTTAGCCATTATGTAGATGGAAATACTAAAAAATAAGAGAAGTTATAATTTAATGAGAAAATTTTAAAGGATTACAGAACAGTATATAAGCCTAATAGGTGTATACACATAAGCACATAGCAGTATGCTAATGTAATTATGTACTCTTGAGATCATAAATGGTTATGCAAAATTAAAGTATGAAGTTACAAGAAGGGGAAGAGAATCTTGTTGAAACCTGCAGTGGTCAAAATGTGAGAGTAGGAATTTTAACATTCTTGCTCCTCTAGATTTCAACATCAATTCCCACAAAGCTTTCAGCATAATTTGAAAGAAAAAAAACCTAAGTTTCAAGAAAAATTGGGAGCATCTGGTTCAGGGGAGAAGAACCAAAAACATATAAGTAGAGGTGGAAATGTAGAATAAAAAAAGACATGTTGAGAAAAGGATCCTAACAAATCTAATGGTGAAGGCAATATAGAGACCAGAAGAGTCTATAAAATCATTCATTATTAAATAACATCACCTTCAAAATGTAATATATATTCCACCTTGGAACTACAATTACATGAATAAATTGCATGAGCATCTCTCTGATGTCATCAGAGCTCCTCAGTGGAGCAACAGTCCACTCAACCAATCCTGAGGGTGTATTATTTAAATCTTTCAATGACAGCTGTAATTTGCTCTTCAGCAATAAGGATTTTCCTCACCAAGCTAAAAGAAATATTGCTATATTAGCAGAGTCAGGGCCACACAGATCTGACTGATATATGGGGCACAAATTACTCTCAGCCATCTTATAGTTATAGACTTGGAAAATAAATACTGTGTGCCATTACATAAATATACCCCCATTTCTATTGCAAATACATAAACCGTACTAATGGTTTAAAATTACAACAGAAGGCCCTGATCTTTATAAACAACAATTCCTCTTATGCTTTATGTAAACCTGTTATTTTATCAAGTTTGCCAAAAGTTACCTTTTATAGTATTTAAATATTGGTAGTACTTTGAAGAAAAGTAGCAGTATGAGGATGTGTTAATATACTTATTTCCATGGGAATTACTCTATTGTAAAAGACTAACTTGTTTTTGTTTTTTAACGCTAATCTGCTTTGTCTAGACTTTTGCTCTAATGAGAATAAGCAGCACACAGCTACTCACTGAGGGGTCTTAGTTAAAATTTTAGGGCTGACTAAATGCTGCGTTACCAATAAGCTCTGCAGAGCTTTTCTGCTCTGGCACTCAGGGCCAGCAGCACTGGACCCAGGCTCCCCTGGGAAATCCTGCCTTTATATCGCCCCAAGCCCACCACAGAGAAAACCTCTGCCTGGGGGACAGGTAGAGAGCCCCGAGGTGGCACTTCCCTGGAAATGATGGCATCTTCCATGAAAAGCCACAAAGGAAGCATTCAGTTAGAATGAGCACAAAGTATTCTGCCTTGATTATTTCTTCTTTTTTTTTCAGTGACAAAATGGGACAATAGTAAATTGCAGTTACAAATAATGTAATTTGTTTAAATTACTAGTCTCATGGACCCCACTGTTTAGTATACATACCTCACATCAGGTATACATGGCAGATTTTTATACACACATTCTGTTTAGCACAGGTAGGGGCAGGTTTTGATATCAGCTATGTTCTTCTGATGCAACTCTAATATGCAGTAAGTCTATTCCTTACAATTACCAAGGATTTACAGCAGAAAGATCAGATTTTCATCCACAAAGTACAATATTATGCACTACAGAACATACCATTTTGACTTTTCAATGTATACTGGGGTTATGCTCTACAACAGTTCTCTTGCAATTAAGTACACCAGTATATTTCCTTAAAAAATAAATTTTAAATCCTTGGAGCTATTTGATAGTGTAAAATTACATGCATCTGTTGAGCCATTTCTAAATGACCACTACATATTACTGGAAGAAGTACTCTTTTATTGGTATTAAAGGATTTAGGTAATCATCTGCTTTTGACAGGACTGAGGATTGCGTGTCAACTTCATTGCTCTTAAAATGCCCCCTGAAAGGTCGCAAAAAGCAAGCTGCATAAGCTGAGTAGAGCTGGTATGCAAACTATGAGATATTCTTATGCTGCATCATATGAACTCATCAACTAGTCATTGCATCCCAGAGAAGGCATCTGCTGTGTGAAATTTAGGACAGTAATTCACAGCCCATAGAACACTGCATCACTACAAATTAAATTTGTTATAAATTTATAATGATGTTCATATAAAAACATTACATTTTAATAGTTTAAAGAAGTGACAGCACTGGGCACTTTATAAATGTTTAACTCGTAGAGTCTTCATAATTTAAAATGTGGAGGTTTCATCACTGAAGATGCTGGCTGGAATCACTGAACTTGGGAGGGTGGGTCAGTTACTGTAGAAATCTACTGAAAGTCTAACCTCAATGTGCACAAATGCTATTTTTAAACATAACCCTGTTTCAGAACACTTAGATGAATCACAGACTCATCTGAAATTGTGCAGCACCATGTTCATAATGCCCAGATACGGTTATCATTGCCAGGGATTAGTATGTGAGCATAGGCCCTCTGTTGGGGAACTTTAAAAGTATGCACTTATTGTTAATGAATACATCAACCAACCATTAGATGCACAAGATATCCAGGGAAAAAACTTTAAGTGTTTTGTTTTCTTTCATTGCACGTATGTTTTGACTGATGCTTCTAAAATAATTTTCGTCTTTGATCTTTCCAACAATCTCTAACTCCTTAAACACTGCCTTCCTTTTGCTTTATATGGTCATATTCCTTGGTCTCATTATCACGACCAGCATACTTTTGTTGTATCTCTGTCATATTTTTACTCACAATTTCCATCTGACAGACAACCCGTATCCAAAATGCCCCATCAGTCTTTGTCTCCTTTGCCTAATTCACGTGCCTCAGAGTCCCACATCCTCACAGCTTGATGGCCAAGGACTGTCTCCCTCTACCCCTTTAATCACTCCAAATATATTCCGTGTTTATCTGCATCCACACACCGGCTATTAAATCAAGCTCTGTGTAACCTGCAGATTTGCTCGTGGCAAGATTTTTGAAAACACTGCTTCTCAGCAGTGCTCCAGCCTTATCAGATGAAGAGGGTAAGGATCTAGGCAAAGTGAAATACAGCTAATGTTTGTCAGATGCCATATTAAAGTGCAGACTTGAAATATATTAAAAAATCAATAGATAGAAAAATTGGCAAGGAAAATAAGAGAGCACTGAGGATTAACAAAGAGGATATTTCAAAACCTTTTACTCTGACTGTCCAGTACTAGGTGCTTTAGAAGTCAAAGGAAGGACCACTCCTTTCCTGTATGGAATCTAATTCCTACATTAGATTTCCTCCTGGTACATGGTAGTTAAAATTTTACTTACACGCCGAAATGTAATGGACTATTTCACCCTCAGTAAACTTGTCAGCAAGGAGACTGAGTTTAAGAGAATAGGTGTAATAAAAACAGGACGTTTTGTTGAAGGGTTTGAAATATGAGTTTGCAAAAAGTCACAGTAAACCTGGTTTCTATGCGTACCTGTATCTCATCTTCAACATGGGCAACCAAAATCTTTCAAAGCTCTTTTAGTTTCTGGTAATGGCCTCACGTGAAGATTAGATGAAGACTAAGGATTTTTACATACTCCTGTGACCATAAGAATTTAAATCTGAAATAAAATGAAGATACTTTTGTATTAATAATCAGGAGCAACTAGTTAAGTTCCCATTCGTGCTTGCACTAAACTGAACGCTGCCCAAAGATCTGTTTTATCCAGGATGGTCATCTTTGTGTCAAATTATTTCCTATTTGGGAGAGTCACTTTCAGGCAATTCCTTGAGCTTATTTTCAATACAGGAAACAAGCTGGATTCTTCTCTGGAGCAAGAAATGACTTTTTACTGTGCTTGCACTGAGCTTACCACAATGAGGTCCTGGTCTACAGGCACTAATGCAATTCAGTTATAATAATAATGAAAGCAGCAACTACTGCTCATATACTCCCATCAATGCTACAGACCCCGGAAATATGTGCAACCTGTCTTTAACATTCAAGCTGAGAAAATATTTTTAATAATCTAATCCTATTCTATTGGTGTTGGTAGTAGGAGAACTCAATATGATTTGCTAGCTAAGCAGGTGTTTGTCTCTGTGGTGGAAACACCAGACAAAGGATAGTGTGCTCTCTTCGATATGGAGAAAGGACTTCACAGTTACAGTAAAAACACTGACAGCAAATTAGTCATTGCAGAGGTGTAAATGTATAAAACAAAACAGCACCTCTAGATTAAGATAACCATGGATATTCCAGACCTATCACCAGCTGCAAAAAGGTGGGAACTAAATCACATCAAAAGTTAGGAGTCCCAGTAAATATTTCCTTAACCAAAAGCTTCCAAGCTATACAAGCTCCTATATAACCCCCCAGATGGTAAGTTAATTGTGTAAAAAATTCCTCACCATCTGACTTTATGTATCACTACTTAATGTTTTGATTTTACCACAGGTTATATGAAGCCTTGTATTTTTAATAGAATAGGCTCGTGGAGCCCAGTGATGAGCTAAAAAAAAAAATGTCAGCTTAGATCCAATTAAAATAAAATTTTAATTCTCACGGTTGTTAAGAATTCCTTGACACTTTGAGTTAAGAATACCCCAAGTCACATACAAAAAGAAAATAACTGTGTTTACAGTTATACATACACAGGGATACAAACTATACCACATAAAAGTGAATTACAGCAAGTGTAATCAGAGAAGTACAAAATTCACAGAGCAGAAGAGGATTCTGACGCAGCCAGAAATAAGTGATCCTATAAGCCTGGACAATCTTATCGGGATTTAAATATTTGCTTTTCTATGAGAAGAAACAAGCAGAGCATTCCTGTACCATCCAGTGCTTTGGGTCAAAAAATAGCAAAGTTTTCTGCAATCTGGTATCAGGCACAGAACTTCTGGACAGGATCAAAAGTGACAAGACAGGGGAAGATAAGAATTCCAGGGACTGCATCGGTGACTGAGACTTACCCATGGATACTTGTTCTGTTTAATTTCATAAGACAGAAGGATAAGTACTGGGAAAAAACCCATCAGTATATAACTTTAGAATGCTGCAGTTAAAAATTTTGGACAACTGAAAGAAGGATATTGGAAAATTCAAAGAGGTAAATGAAAAGGAAGGCTAATCAGAAACAGAAAAGGCCTATTAAAATTCTTTCAGTGCTCTAATCAACGTGTGTAAATCTAAATAACAAAATATTCTTCCCTCTCCTCCAGTAGAAACCATAGGTTACAAGTGTCAAAAAAAGAGAAAGTCAAGGACAGTGCTAACATATCGTGCTACTCAGTATCCTCAAAACACTCCATGAGTTACACAAAGTATAAATGAGCCCGAATGTAGTCCTTCACAAGCTACATAAGCCAGGCACACAGGTCATAAACATGCACATGCCTCTAAGGTGAAACAGTATCTAAGTATTTCTAATGAAAAATAAAAATTCTTATCAGACCTATACAGTGAAAATTTGTGTCCTGGATTTCAATACACAGACTGTAGTTAGTCAAGTTAAAATTAACCATGTATACTACTACAAAGAATGCCATGGGATCTCAAATGATAATCACCTACAGTATCCCTCTCGCATCTGGATATCCTAAGTATTACTAGACATACAAATAACATTTTCATACAGTACTTTAAAAAAAGTTCTTTTTGAAAAGTTATGTTATTCTTAATATCAAGCAAATAATTGTAAACTAAACAATCCATATTTTAGGACTTGGTATTGCTCATAGAATGTCTGAGAACAAATTGGGATATCATAAAGTTTTGACTATTCAGAAAATCACACTTTCATTGACTAAACATTTTCCTTCTTAGTGCTACTGAATATGCTTGACTAAGCTTAAAAAAACCCTTCCATCAGGGTTTAATGGTGAAAGTACAATATTTCATTTCCATGAGAATTTGGTAGAGCCCATAGGACATTACAAACTGAACACGAAATTCAAAATACAGCTTAAGTGAGATTTAAAAAAAAAAAAAATCCAAATTACTCAGATAAATTAATCAATATTGGCTCAATTCTCTGTTCAGTAACCCATGAAGTACAGCAAAGAGGCTGTGCCACAAGAGAACTATGCCTGCCAAATGCTGAATTTCTTTAAGTTACACTATACTACCTCTATTTAAATCATTCTTTAATTGTTTAAATTGTATTAGAATAGTTGTGATTAGCTGCGTTCACCTTCTGAGAAATTTAAACCAGTTTTTCTTAACTCTTCGCTGTAAACTCAATATATTGCTTCTTGACCAAAGGGAAGGGCCTGGCCCAGCAATTCCGACTCACAAATATCCCTAACAACTGCTAATATTCATCAGGGACATTGTAACTTTTTTTTAAAAAGGACTGTCATTAGATTGTATTTCAGTCAAAACATATGCAAATTCAAAAAGCTATACTTAAAAGCTTGCTTTGCAACTAGATTAAAACCCAGAAGTGGAGGAGGAGAGACGTCCCCTGAGGATGGACCATTCCCCCACACGGTATGGCAGGGCCTGGAAGTGTCATGGCAGAAGGTTGCCCAAGCAACAGCGGGCACTGGAGGCCTCCCCATCTCTCATCTCTGGGGACTCTCTCCAATTTCATTAAAACCCTAAACCAAAGGCCTGTCCAAGTGTGCAGACAGAGTGAGCTTCCCCGCACGGCAGGAAGGGTAGAGAGGCATTATCATAGAATCACAGAATGCTTTGGGATGGAAGGGACCTTTAAAGGTCATCTAGTCCATCCCCCCCTGCAATTGGCAGGGACATCTACAACTAGATCAGGTTGCTAAATCCTGTTATCCTTCCCATGTATTTGCTTCAAGGCATTTTGAAAAACCCGTCCTGTTTATGATCTGCATAATGTATCTTAATGCTGATTAGCTGCTTCTTCTTGGGGGGATCTTCAGTTGTTTGTGTCTAATGAAATGCTCCATCCTACCCAGGGACATTATTCTGTTAGACTGAAGCCAATAAAAGAAAGGGATGCAGGCTTGGTAACAAATTGAAAATAAGAGACTAATACTAATGAAGGACAGAAATTGTTCATATGAGAGTCATCTGGATTTGAAAAAGATAGGTAATTTATGGAAAACATATATAACAACACATGCATTTATAGTGAGTATACCTATACATGTCAGCAACCCACAAGTGAGTATTGTATTCACAGTCTAATAAGCATCTCTGTTATGAAGTTATTCCTTAGAGCAATGGAATATTATGGATTACCTTAGTAATTAATGAAATTAATTAAAGGCACGCTTAAAAGATTCAGGGTAGGAGAAAGATGCAGGAGAAGTTTTCCTCCAGCTAACTGCGCCTATTCGAGAGCGCTGTGCTCTCTCCGCAGGAGATCCACCAGCGGGTTCCCGCAGCTTCGTAAGGCTCTGGGAAAGCAGGCTCCGCTGGGAATTGCCGCACAAGCACCTCCTTGTGGCGCTGAAGCCGTGAAAGGGATGCTATCTGAAAATCTCTTGGGATTTTGCTTCACCTTCTTTGAGGCAAGCTCCTTGCAGATGTACTTGCAGGAATCCACTGAGGAGCAAATCTCCAGCAAGACGTTCGACTTAGAGAGGGATTGCAGAATTGCTACCCTAAATCAAACATTTGTGCTGCCCGCACTATCTTTTCAAGCTCTAAATGTCTTTTCCCACAATGCATGATCAGCGACTCATATAATGAGGACCTAAGCTGGGAACTACCACGGTAAAAATATACACACATATTTTAATATACAAACACACAACTGTCAATTCAAAAGATGTGAACTTGGCACATCTCTGTATAAAACTCAGGATGATATAGTTACTAATTTACATGACAGAAATACTTAGGGACACAGGACTTGAATATTTTAGACATAGTGACCAGTGGTTGCCCAGGCTTTGGTTCACTGGAAACAGGATAGTAAATCTGCTTGCAAGTACACAGTGATGCTGTAGCTGTGGCGCAAACTGGCAGGGAGAGCAAATTAGTGTTCAACAGTCCTACAATGAAATTAAGGAAAGTTATGCACCTTTGCCACAGCTCAAGTATTGTCATTCCAGCCTTAACATCTTTACTATGCAGCCTAATACAATTTGAGAAATCCTGATATGTATCCCCCATAGGGTATCTGACATGCAGATGACATCCTAAATGTCTTAGCTCTTCACTAATAAAGGATGAACAACTTTTTGACAGTTAAGATACGCAAATTAGTGAAAATGAGGTTCTAGAAAGATGATCAGAAGAAAAAAAAAGTGTGATTGAGGTAGAATTCAAATATACTTTCTGACAAGTACTTAAGGTAAAAGTCACAGAACAAAAGTTCACTCTCCACAGTGGTTGCAGAATTGCCTGTTACAGCCTGACGCATATTCATTTTCCTCAGAGGAATTTTTCCTTATTACTAGATGGAATAAAAAGAGTCTTCTCTTGCTTTGAAAGCTGAAACATTTTATTTGTCAGTACCCGGCTGTAATCCCACAGTGATCATGTGTCCGGTGAAGATATTGGCTAGTTCTATAAAAATTCTGGTGATAACCACTTGCCTTTATGTTACATACTAGATGGTAAATTGAGATAGCAGGTAGATTTTTTTTTTCCTCTGGGGAAATAGAGAAATAAAAAACTTCTCAGTAAAGCAGGAAAAAATGGAACTATTTGCTTCCCAAATGAAAATTTCTTCCACTTCACAAAGAAATACTTTAATCTAGATGATTTACTGGACTGTAATAAGATGCACTATATCTTCACAGAAGAGAGGAAGTGATAATAGAGTAATTTCCACAAAGGGTGGCAGGAGAGGCTCCTAGAATCAAAGAATGGGACAAGATCACTCCCCTGACGTCACTGACAGGTTACACAAATGCTGCTAAAAAAGATGAAGAATATCTGAAGAGCAGTATTGTCTAACCCAAGATGAAGCAATCAGAACAAGAGAGTTAGTAAAAGGGCTGAAGAGGAAAAAAAACAGAACCACCAAACCCTGTTTCTTTGATTCAATAATTTTATTCTGTTTCTGTCCATTATATCAGTGCCGGTGAGAGAACATTCTTGAAAAAGACTGGTTAACCTGGGCCTGACAGAGCCAAAAGCTTTGAAAGAGAAGAGGTGATTATAAAAAAACCAGAAAGAAGACACTCAATGCTGCCTCTTTAAAGCTTTTAAATGATCCTTACTTACACAGTTACAAAAGTTAGCTCAAAGCATATTTTTTCTGGTTTTCACTCCTAATGATTTCTTTTTACAGCAAAATAAAGCCTGTAAAAAGGGCTGTTCAGGGCGATTCCATTAATAAGTCTGTACAAAGATTCCCCCCACCACAGTCTGGTCTATATCTTTATTTCTGTTTAATAAATTAATACAACAAAATTGTAGGGCAAAAATCAGTGAAGAAAGTGTCGCAAGAAGTTTAAATTGCCCTGCAGTCAATTTGCTGGTCAAAGTTGACAATGAAAAATTACTATAAAAAAAAACCAAACAAAACAACAACACAAAAGAAACACCCCTCAAAACAAATCTCCAACTTTGTCCAAAAAAACCCCTGCAACCACTGAAGATAAAACTTAATGAATGAATACTATTAAATTAAAACAACACATAGATATAAGTTTCCATTTCATCAAGGTAAGGTCATCTCGTATGTCAACAAATTCTGTGACATGCTTTAAATTGAAGACTGAAATTGAGACACCCGTCTCCATTGGCTCACTGGAGTCATATGAAACACCTGGACAAAGACTAACTAGTCATACTGCTATGCCTTTTCCTTATTTCCAGAAATACATGCTAGAAAGGCAGCTATAGCATAAACATTGAATTATTTTTGTATATTCCTGTCTTACATAAGCAATACCTGTGCCTGTAACAACAAAGTTAATGTGACCACAGATTGGAAATATGCTTTCTACAAGCGCTGATTGGCATGAATAGAAATTGGTGCACTTGATACCTCTATTAAAATATTGCTCAGATATTTAAAAAAAAAAAAGAACACTGCTCTAGGCTTCAAAATTCAGCATGAACAGCTAATGTGGGCTGAATCCTTCTTAAACAGATATGATTATATTTCAATGTCTTTTGTGATTATGACAATTTTGACAAGATAATAATCTCCTCTGAACAGGACTTTTTAAGGTTTAGAGAAATAATGTAAGATTTATTAAATAATCTGTCAAATTATCTATGAACCCTGCTTTCAAAAGAAATCCTATGATCTCATTAAATATAATTACAGAAAATCTATGCCTGATATTATAAATAACAAGTACCAGTATCACTGGTATACAAAGGAGAGATCTAAAAGTACAGGAACTTGCAAGATTCAAAAGGTGACAGCATAGCTTTGTTCTTTTAAGATAATCAACAGAAGTTTCTGTGTTAAATATCCTGGATGCCAGGTCAACTTTTGAACCACAGTCTTCGAAATGGAGGGAAAGGAGAGAAGTCTGTAGCTATGCCAAAATCACAAAATTTAGATATGTATATTGCAGCCTTATTTCTCTTTCCTTTCCTCACACTTTGTTGCCTCTCTTCTCTTCTTGGTTTTGGGGAAAAGCAAAAACCAGTTCAACACAGCACAACAATTACACAGAAAGAGCAGCACAGGTACAAGCGAAAATCAACAGGAGGTGTCTTTAAAAAAAAAAATCTTTGCTAGAATTCTCTTTTCAGGAAGACCATGAGAAAATAAGGGAGTGAAACCTGAGACAATGTCAAGAATGAGAGAAATTATGAATTTGAAACATAATTTCAATTTTAATTTTGTATATTCATGCTTCTTTTAGGGAGAGAGAGGACTGAGCAAAACTGGGAAGAAGGGTATGGTGTTTACTTTCCTGTGATGCAAATACAGCAGGCAGGAGCAAGAGGACAGGAACAGCTCCAAAAGCTCTATAAAAAGGGTTGCTTCCTCTTAACTCTGAAATAGGATGACTCCTGCTGCCATTGATTATGGCCTTACTCTAGTAGCCAGCACTGCACTTGCAAAATTCAAGTGTCTTCTCTGTCTTACACTGGGGAAGTTACCCCCTTTTAATTGAAAACAACTGCTTTTGGAGAGTGTAAAGGGTGAAGTAATCAACCAACACAAAGTGACAATGCAGGCAAAGCTTCTTATCGAGACACTTCAAGATAAAAACCATACTATTATCTGAGAGAACGTTACAGATACAGGAGGTTTTCCACCTAAGCTACTTGAAAGACACAGCACTGCTGTCATGCCACCATGTCAGAGCATAACAGAATTGAAATTCCTACCCATTAATAACATCACCAAACTAAGCCGCTGCACAATACCCACTGATTGGCATTCTACATTACAACCACTCCAGCAGAAGTGGTCCCTATCACTCAGTGAGAATGAGGAGTCAACAGTCTACGCACAAACCTATTTCAAGTACAAAATGGCATTTTATTTACCATGAAATCAAGCACTCTGTTTCTGAACAGCTATTTAATGCTACAAGGTTAGTTCTTTCAGAAGGCATTCAGAAAATTGTTCCAATACTTCATAAAGCTGAAGTACTAAACAAATATATAAATAACATGAGTTATTTAAATAGCTGAATGGTTAATTGAAATAGGAGAAATCCAATAATCATTTTGTAAGAGGTTTAAATGTAGAAGGCTATCTTCTCCAGAGGAGTTAACTGAAGTTTAAAGACATAAAATTTAACTTCACGTATTTAGTTTTCAAATTTCTTTTATAGTCTTTTTTACTTTAAGAGGAAAAAAACAGCCAAAAAACTATCCAATGATATAAAATAAACACATAGACTTTTAAAATGTTTAGAAGCCAACTCACCAGTCTCTTTATAATTCTCAACAAAAGCTTCAGTTGTCGTGTATCTTTTTTGGACTTCAGTACTTCAGCAAAGCTATCCATGTTTTCTGGAGACATACTCTCCTGACTGTTCCCTCCATACAGCTGAACCAGCAATGATAAGCACTGTGAGGCACTCTCAAATATTTCAATATCTTCACTGGGAAGCTAAAAATGAACAAAAAATGAACAAACAAATATCAATTTCCAATTTCAGAAAAATTGCATATCACTGGGGATTTGGAAGGGTATTAACATTTGCATTGTGCCAGGAATGAATAATTTCTAGTTGATTGACTCAAAATTCCATTAAACTAAGCTTAATAAAATGATGAAAATATAAGTAAAATATATCTGTTCTTAAGCAGCAGTATAACGTCTCTACTATGATTCTATGAAATAGCCTATCTATAGCGACATCATAAAAGCACTGAAAATGTTGCTCCCAACTCTGTTGTTTTCAGACAGTATACATTGCTTTAAATAGAAGTAGTAATAGCAAAAAGTATCATTATAGCCATGATGTTTAATCTTCTACATAATGCACACCATAAAACTTCATTTAATTACTTCTAAATTAAGTCTATGGCTTCTGGTTGAGGTAGAGTACAGGCTATCTAGCTATTTAATGGATTTTAAGTAGTCACATTAGGAGGTACGTTTTGCAGATTTTCCATATTTTCCTGAATTGCAGCTTTTCTGCACCCCTTTGAAGAGCAGGCACTGGAGCAGGCCCTAGCAATGGGATGGAAAAACTCTTTCCCGGGAAGCAAAATTATGGAAAAGATTTGGGGGCATGGCTAATAATCATCTTTAAAGGAGCTTCTGGTAGTATGACACCGCTATCAAAATGATTTATATCTTTCTTTAAAGTACAATCCGGAAATAGTGAGTAGAGATATTATATTATGCTTGTATTTGGCACTGCTGGAACGACAACAGGAACGCAACACCTAGTTTCAGTGCAGTCACTTCACAAAAGCTAGTGAAAAAAAATCATAGAGCTTTCTTGGGAACAGGCAAGAGGATGACAGACTGGAAAACATAACAGCAAAAGACTGAAGGAATTCAATGTCTATGGCTTATCAGATGGAAGGTTAAAGGGCAGTTGATCATGTTTTCTCGGTTACATGTGAAAAAAAGCAGGCTGAGGGTAGGTTAATTCCTTTACCTGAAAAAGAACTGTAAGAGACAATAGCTCAAAACTTTAGATAAATTAATTCAGATTAGAAGGAAGATAATACTTTGATTTCCTTTTTTCTTTCTTTCTTTAGTAAGAGCGATTAACCACTGAAACAACTTTCTTAGAGCTGAGACAGATTCTCCATCAGAGGCAATTTATGTATCACAAATTTTTTTTTTCCCTAAAAAAATAACAAAACCCTTTACTATAATAAGGAATTAACTTAGGAAAGTCCTGTGTCTTGTGTTATATAAGATCCTAGACTAAATGATTACAATAGCCTTTTCTGGCCTTACAATCTATGAATGGAACAAAACATACTAGTGGTGGTCTTAACCAATAAGGTATAGAAGTGTAAAAACGCCTCATCACTCCTACTCAGTGTTTTAACTCCAAAAATACTATTCAAATACAAAGAAGCTAGTACAGTTAACAGACTATCCTTACTGACAATAAAAAGGAAACGATTTATATAATCTGTCCAACCATTTAGATAATATGCGCAACCATTTCAATAATGATTACTTATTTAATCTGCAGTATGAACTTCTCAAGTTTTTTCATTTTAAGGAAAACCCATACAGTTACTTTAACGCAATCTGGGAACATATCATCAGACATATACTCCTTAAATATTCAAGAAACAGTTCCCCAAGGATCTGTATGCAAATACAATCCTGTTTTCCATTAGCTTCATAGAGCTGGCTGTTTAAAACAGACTGAACTGAGATGTAAGCTCTGAATACATAGCCCCAAGACATATCACATTCTATTTGACCTAATGCTATGCAAGTGACAGGACCACAGCAGCTATTTCTTCCACAGTTTTGCTGTATGGTTTTTCTTCATTCCAGTCTAAATGCCACCTATTTGATTGTTTCCTTTCCAACATCCAGAATTATCTAATAACATTGTCAACATAAATAGCAAGGCTAAAAAGGAGGAAAAGCTACAAATAGTAACAAGCTTTATAGCTCCATTTATATCTTCAATCTTATCAAGTAAAAAAAAAAATTCCACTGATCTCACTGGGGGCTTTGAGCTGACTTGTATTTCCTTCACTGACAAAAAAATGCTATTAGATAAAGGAAGGAAAAATTACAGTACTTTAACATATCTCTCTTATCCCTTTTAAAAGCAGCACTCTAACTTACAGTTTGTTACTAGATCAGCGTAGACAGGTATATCAACCACTCCCTGAAGAAAATCACAGTACAAGAACTATATTGAATTTTCGAATGTCATTTGTGGGCTAACCAAACATAAAAAATAAAAAATTGGTGAACATTTGGACAGATACATCCTTGTCCTGATAGTGCAGTGGAGGTTAGTTCCCTGGGCTCCATAAGCACAAAATCCCATGTGTAATGAGTAATCACAACAGCCATACTTGGAAGTGAGACTGTTCCCAAGGTCTTTTTCTGAGATATTCACTAAATATCAGAGGAGTGGAAAGGTGTCAGTCTCTGCAGAGGACTGCCCCTACAACAGCCTTTCATGAAGAAATACATAAAGCACCCTGTCCTTTGCAGTTCTTCCTGACACCAGGAGGGTACATGACTTTCAAGGAAGCAAATGAGCAAGTCCAGCCTGTTAGCATTATTCCCAAGGAAGGCTGTCTTCAGCAGGAGTCCCCACTTAGCGAGAAGGTGCAACATTTTGCCCTCCTATGAGGAGGAGCTGGGCTTGGGCCAATGGCTTTGCTTATCTCCTCCTGGCATGCCCAACCTTTTATCACTGTTGCTGCTGTTCTTTGTCCCTCAACAAGAGAAAGGAAGACCCTGAATCTCTCCATCCAATATGTCTTGGCATCAGATAGGCTTGCTCTTTACAGGATATCAAGCTGTCAGTGACCATCCTCCAAATCTACCAGTATCACTCCAGGGTTCTCAGTACTTGCCAGCCATGATGTCATCCTATTCAATCACAAATGCCAATGAAGTCCTTCAACGCCTGTTGTACTTCAGGCTTTTTCTGCTCCTCTGCTTCACCAGAGTCTGTTGGAGCTTCAGTGCTACCTAGAGTTTGGGGAGCAAGTTACTGTCATCCTGGAAAACTGCAGGGTAAAACAATAACAGCATAGGTCTTGAATTAATAGGAAAACAAGCTGTGAATAGGAAAGACCATATTTACTCTGGAGAGGATGAGAATCATCGGCCTACAGTCTAACCAATCAATAATTAAGGTGGAAGAGGAACTCTCAGCAATGCCCCTATTTAAGTATGTCTGCATCAGCATTTTTCTCTATAATTCTCACCATTTTGCTGTTTCACTGCCACAAGTAGTGATTTAGATGTCAAAAGTCATAAGTTGGTAACCTGAAATTTAACAATGGCTGCCAGTCAGTGTTAGTACTTTCATTAACAGTTATAAAGAGTAGAGGATCTGAAGAAAATTATTGGTATGAACAAAAGCAATGACTGAAAATATAATAAATATCTGTAAATATAGAAAACCAAGGAATGAAAATTCAGCTTTCAAATAAATAGTATCTCATGTCTAATAAGAAGAGTAAAGCTAGAATCATGTTGCTAGACAATGAATATAGATGGATGGTTCATCTCTTAATCAGCTGGAACAGTGTTCTGATCATTTTTCTAATCATAAAAATTCCATTTGATATGAAGAAGTATATTTCAAGTCTTTGAAATGCATTTATAGTTTTTCATGACAGCAGCTACTTAAGCTTTTGTTCTTTCAGGGGAGGAGAAACCCATGAAAGAGTTCTAACTCTAAGAAAATATCTGCCCCTTAATATTTCATAATTACATGAAAAAACTCTAGTGGCCTTTCATTTCTTTTTGCTTTATCAGTCTTAGAGGGGATTATGGATTCAGCCCTTCAGCAAGGTAGAAACGTTAGTACTCCTTCTCCTTGCAGCTGTTAATATTCTGGGCTAGTGTATAACTTGAAGAAAATCCAGCACCTTAAAATAAATTACTGAACAGCTAAGGTCATAATTTTTGCCATTCTCTAGCTCAAAACAGTAGATTAATTTTTCACTTCAAAATTTTAAAATAGTGCCTCATGACAAGACTTTTGTGCAACGAAGATTGTGTATTACTTTTTACTTAATTTTTATGGCCACGTTATAACCTCCTGTAAACAGGCTCATAACATAAAATTCTACTTCTCTTCCTTTCTAGATGGAACCTGCTCTGTGTATTTTAAGGTCAATGTGGTGAAGAGCAGGAAGCTTCTTGTTATTACACATCTGTATTTCTGCAGTCTGGTGTCAAAAATGGCTTCATTTTGAACCGAGTTGCAGCGTGTTCATGAATTGCAAACCATTGCAAAAAACGTGTGATCATTTGAGCTGAAGTGGCAGTCTTCACACCGTTGGAGTTGTTACAGCATCTAATTTTAGAGCTACAATGAAACTGTCTGGATTACCCGGAGGGGACACTATTTCAGTGCATTAATGAGGTTATACACAAAGAGAGTTTATTACGATAAGAGATAGATGTTCATTAGATCAGTAATGTGAATACAGAATGTGCTGTAAAGGAAGCACCATTGGGAACTATAGGGAAGATGATTTTGCAAACATTAAACAAGATGTAAAAGCAAAACATCATTATTAAATCTGCTAACTTTACTATGCTATTCTTATTAGTAAATACACACAGTTTTAAACAACAACAAAAAAAATATTATATTTTGGCTTAGGGCAAAATTGTCGTCCTCCTACCTAAGGGAAAACATTTTAAAAACCAATGTATTTTCAGTTCATTTTAATCAAGCCTAATTGCTGAGAAACTAAATCTCCATTCTGAAATTCTGTGCTTTCGACAGTATATTCTTATTTCCTCTGGTGTGTTCTTGCTTGTGGGTTTTTTTTGTTTTGTTTTTTAGGGTAGCTCTGTAGAAGACAATTCTTCAAATGTAATTTGCAGATAACATTTCAAGTACAATAACACCAATACATTATACATACAGGAAATAAACATATGTCTTTCCACTCTGACCACGGAACTGTCTGTATTCCTAAGAAATGTGAAATAAAATTCTACAGTCTACAGGGTTATCATTCTTCTGCAGTCATTTTCATTATTCATTGGCAAATACCTTCACGTGCTCTGAAACCAAAGTCAGGGCACAGCCTTAGGGCCAGTGCAACATAGAGACAGAAAGGACCTAGAGGAGATCATCTCATTCATCCATGTGCACTGAGGCTTTGTATTTGTTCCCTTCATGTTTGCACATGATTAACTGGTCTTTCAACAGTAATACACAGAGCACAGTAACCAACTGCAAATTCTACTAGTAATACTACAGTGAAGAAGCCTACCACCAGAAGACAAGAAAAGTTCTCTCCCAGCAGTCTGGTAGGCTGCAGAAAAGACTAGGAGATCTACACCTAGGATCTAAATCTAGGATCTAGAGAGGCATGAAACTCCTTTTTATAGGTACTGGCTAGGTTTCTGAAAGTTTCTGGAAATCCACGCTGAAGTGATTTCAAAAGTAAGTAAACTTTATTTATTTTTTTTCACTATAACTGTACACTAAAAAGCAGAAGGTATTTTATATCTTCTATAATTGCTGCAAGTTTCAGTATAATAATCAAATTACATTTATGTTCAAGCAGAGAAACATTACACAAAAAGCTAAGTATAATTAACTTTTAAACACAAAGCTGCCAAGAGGAAGACTAAATGCTCAATTTATTTTCCTCTTATTGATCAATTAAGGGCAGACTGATCATGGGATTAAATATTGAATTCTCCATATTTGCAGTGTTTTCTGCATGGCAGAATTTGTAATTATTTCTTCTTTCACATTCCTAAAAACTCTGAAATTTCATTTACATGCAATCTAGGTTTCCTACACTTGATTTGCTATGCCCTAAGTGATAGACTAAATCACAATTACAGAAGCGAAAAATTGATTCTAAGTTTTTGACATTTTCAAGTTTAACTCACATTGATTTTTGAGGGATTATTAAGAGAGATAAACATGTAGAACTTGAGGAAAATAAATAAATAGACAAGTCAATGGGGCATGGAACAATCATCTACTTGAGGGATATACATATAAATGAAGGAAAGCAACTATTCAAAATGACATAAGAAACTATAAATATGGTAAGACAGGTAGAAATAGCAAATCAGAGAAAATAATTTTAACTCAATATCTTAAAGTGATAGTTAGTTCAGAATTTAAGACCTCCATTATCTCCAGAAAATAAAGTTCACAAAGAACTGAATGCCTCAAAACAGTAATAAAGGGTTATGTAGCTACACAGCTCAGTGAATACAGAGAACTACTGTCGGCAGCTCCACAGAACTTCAGCTTAGGTAGGCCTGAGTCTTTTTGAGGGGTAGGGATTGTATACATCTTGAGACACCCACTAGACTTCACAAGGAATCTAGTCCTATTTAAAGAGATTAGAGCATAAAACATGTTAAACAAGTGGATCTTAAATGTGAAAATTATTATTCCGTTGTTCAAACTCTGCCAGCCTTAACAGGAAATGTTTAATACAGCAATGGATGAAGGACACAAAATTTACCAAACCTAGCTGAAATAACTTTCATATATCCAATCAAGCACATGTATGTAAAGAACAACACATACACATTACAAGAGAAAATCCCTCACTTTTACAAAATCTTTAACAAAATTCAAAACCAAAAACAAACAAAAAAAGAAGCGGCACCAATGGTCTTTACTCTTTACCCGTATGTTAAAATCAACAGATTTTAAATAAGCATTTTAAACGTACCACAATCTGTAGAAATATAGACCAAAGCAAAACCTAGTGGTAATTTGCAGCCATACTTCTGAAATACAAGGGCAAGTCAGAATCTAATCAGTACATGCTAACTATACAATTATCCTATCCTTTAATTAAAAACTTATAAAAGACTTCCAGGTGGTATAGGCTGAGTACAGCTTGGCCTCTAATTTTCTGTTCTTTAGAGAGTTAATGGAATTTAAATTTATAACTAGTTTCACTTTAAAGGAACATTTGCATCTCTTCATGTCTTACTATTTATCATATATAGTGATTTAAAAAAATTAATAGAAAATAAACTAAAAGAATCGATAAAGATTAAATGTTATACAGTTGAAATTCAGTCACTTTGTTTTAGGTCATTCAGTGAACATTTCCAAAAAGCCTTTATCAATAGCTGGTTAAAGTAAATCCATCAAAGGAGGACTTAGCAACAAGTATAATGACAAAAATTCATAAAAAAGGAATCACGCTCTTCCCCAAAATAGAAGATAACAGACAGTGCTAAAGATAGTAACAGAGTCACAGGTATTCATATCATAATACATCTGAAAACCTATATTTAAATTAAAAAAAAAAGAAAAAAAAAAAACCAAAAAAATTGAGGCTGGAAGAGAACTGAATCTGAAATGCCTCTCAGTGAAATAACCTGGAAAGGATAGTGTGATATGCCACAAGGAAAGTCTCACGTACCATTTTAATGGCTTTATGTTGAATAAAAGGCTCAGGCAGCCTCTAAAAACCCTGTCCAGCTCAAGAAGCATTCCTCTACTACAAGCTATTACACACAGAGCCAAGACAAATCTCTGGCACAGTATGGTGGAGGCTGAGCTGATGGGATGCGTCAGGGCCACAATATAGCACTCTGTGAAAATTTCAATGCAGCACTGTGACATCTAGTAAACCCTGGAAAAGATTGACTTTAAACAGACAGACTTCAAAGATGTTTACAGATCACCAGGGACCATTCCCACTCATAAATCCCTCAGGATCATGTTAAAATAAAACTAAACCCTTGAGAAAAACTCAGAAGGCTCAAAACCAAGAAAATAATATTAAAAGTCATCACTCTCTGCAAACTAATTTTAAGTTTACTGACTTTTCTAATGGTAGCAGTACTTGTTTCAAACTTTGAATACCATCCTTTCCCTGTGTAGTGATCACTAGTCCATTCTAAAGGGCTAAAATTTGGCTACTCATATGTATCCCAACTGAGAATCTGTAGCCTGTCCCTTGTCCCACTTCTATGCTTGGGACAGACTTACTCTGATGTCACTTGTAACCTGCAAGCCACTATGACCTATAATTTCTTAAAAATTGTTAGTCCTTCCTTCATACTAGGTAGGAGCTTATAAACAATATAAAACTAGCAAACAGAGTTCTCAGATGTTGAATTCAGTTGAGTAATTCCAACTTCAGTAACATTCCAAAAGGCTTACAAACAAGCAAATTCTCACCAGTTGAATAAGCAGGCTAATTAGGTCCGTCAGGGGTTTATTGATAAGCAGAAGGTCTTCAGCAGCCTGTGTGTCCCCTCCTGTGCCAGATTTCTGTGCCTTAATAAGATGAGAAAAAAATAAAAAGCAGCCTTGGTGACTGTTCCGTTATGAGAAACAAATTAGGTCCATTAGGTGGTCGAAGTTTGAATGGAAGTTTGAAGGAGACTTGTACACTCGTTTCTAGTTAAGTATTCCTGGGCTCCCAATGGGCAGTTACTCTCCCTGTGTCTGTAACAATACACACAAAGCAAAAGAGACTCATGCTGTCATGCCCATTCTGCACAGGCTGAATATACTGACCTACATGACATTCCTTCAGCAAAATGCTATAAACTGTATATGCAAAAAAATATCTCTAAAGCCATAAATGTTTTATGTATTTGTATTCTCTTTCAACATGACATGCCTATTTTAACATTAAAGTTCAACTATTTTTTTCCCTTTATCAGGAACAACTTTAAGTGCGACTCAAAGCAAGAAAATCAAGGTGACTGAAATGTTAAGATCCTCAGCAATAATGTCCATTTTTGCCCTTCTGACTCACTTTGCATTCTAAAATATTTATAATATTTTATAATAATTTATTTTTTTTAAATAGGAATAATAAAATCCTTAAGTGACCAAAATCTGTGATTTGATCTGTTACTACTTGTAATTCTGACCATTGTCATCTCCCCTCATCAAAACACACTGCCATCCCAGGCAGTGCTATTTATGACCCATCCTTGCCCCAGGACACCAGAAAGGTCTGCTCGCAAGATTTTTCATTTAACTTTATTATCTTGCAGCAGCTTTGGACCATGACCCTATACAGCCTAGCTGCTAGAGGAAAATGTAAACATTTTGTCTAAAGAACACATTGAAAAATAATTTTGTATTGTGTTTCATTTAAAGCTCAATCCTAAAACCATCATCCAAGTATAATACTTGAGGATTTTCGTTCGGTTAAGTGAACACAGGAGCAAGTCCCCTGAGACAAGAGACACTACTGCTGAAGCTCTGCTGTTGATATTGATGAGCTGAAAGGATAATGCCTTTCTTCTGGGAAGAGTTTTGAAATAAAAGAGATCTGAAGAGCTGTTTCTCCAGGTAATAAGACACATTAATATGTCCCTCACTGAGACTCACCACAATGACCTGGAACGCTGAAGTCCGAGAAGGGCAAAAAGACATAGTGCAGAGAAGACCAAAAAATGGAGTGTTTATATTAACCAGGAAAGGGAAGCAAGCCACCTTCACTTTAGCAACATTTACAACAGCTTTTTTTGGTTAGTGCTTGGATGAGAAGACAGACATTCTCCATCAGGGATGTTTGACTACTTTCTTTAACTTTTATATATTTAGTGTCTTTGGAAAGAGAATGAACAATATCACTAAAGGAATTATACTTTATGTATGTATAAAGGATACACACTACGCTATGCTTAAACCTACATTAAGTCACTAAATAGAGTCCACTTCTCAAATCAAGATTGCACATTACTTTCAACTACTGTGGATCACCTGTGGAACACAATGATGAAACTGCTTCAAAAGAGCAAATCAATCTGAACTTTTGTACCATTTCCATTAAAACACAAGTACTTGGACCACAGAGAGCACACTCTTGAATGAAGTTGGATACAGTTACCAGCATCATTCAGCATAAAGTACTGAAATGCAAAGGAAAAGTGGTGTCATGTTTTGCGTATGCAGCTGGATAAGGTTATCATTTTACATATAAAAAGCTTAAATAAAAAGGATTCAAGTGGAAGTAGTACCAGCTGTGAAAGTCAACTTAAGCCTCAAAAATGGATAATATGAGAAAATTTGATTCTCTATTTCAAGTTTTGTTTTAGAAGGTATCTTATTCAGAAGATCCCTATAAAAACAGTCCAAGAATATTTGTTATCGCTACAGTGATGTATTTAGTGGCACATGGATACTGGAATATTATATAGATGCACGGTAAATAGCAGTCACCAACTAATGGCCATCATTCAATAGGGCATATGTATTGAGGCAGCTGTAGAACCCACAGGGGCCCTGTGATAAGTATTGTCAAGACAAATAAGCCAAGGCAAGTAACACCACCGTAAAATTAGTTTTATATGGGCAGAGGGCAGAACTATGCTTCAAAACTCAGTTTTCCAGCTGCCTCTTTTTACCCATTAGCCTTCCAGAGCAAAGCAGATTACTTTGATTAGAGATGAACAAAACTGGAGCTGGAGTTTTAGTGAATCAATCAACTGATGTATAAATGTAAAGCCAGAATAGAATTTGGCTTTGAATGTATAGATTTAATTTTGTATCTAAATAAAAATCATCAGTTTCACAAATATTACAAATCCATGTGCAAGATCCTCTCTCCTCATATGTGTCCTCCGGTATAATTGGCCTCACCACTGTTGCATGGAGCATAAGTACAGAATTTAGCTCACTGTGATTACATGGAGTGCAGCCAACAATATGACAATCAGCAATTAGCCTACAAAATTTGAAATGCATTACAGAACCTGCTATTAGAGGACTTGAAAAAGACAAGGTATTGTACCATCAGTTCTAAATTAAGTTTCTGCCAAAAATTAAAAACCACCAAACCAACACCTTCCAGTGAAATATCTGGTTGATAACACAACCAATTATGTAAATCTGTGTAGAAAAAAAAGCAGCTCAATTTTCAATGCCCACTTCATACGTTAAACCATCTTAAAAACAAAACCAAAAACCAACCAAAAACAACCCACAGGGGAGGACCTTTTCAGAATAAAGATGCCATGTCCTGAAATTCAATACAACCTGGCTGCAATCTTTTGAATCTCTGTCCTCCATATATATATATACATTGGACCTAATAGGTTTCTCTGTTTTTCAGCACATAATCCCAAGAACACCAAAAATCTAACACGAAGAGTAAGTGGTGTTGTTTGCAGCCTAAGTACAGAAGTTCCTTCCAGTTGATTAACTTAGAAATTTGGCAGATCATTTAAAAACAAAGCAAATATTACTAGTTTAAGGTCATGTCTAAAAAAGGACAAATGCTTTTTCTTGTATGGTTTTTAAGAGCGTTATGTGCAGTTTCTTTGCATAGTATCTTTTTGTGCTCCATTTTTAAGGAGGAGGAAGTCTTCACTGGAGGAGGAAGTCCTACCAATGTCATGATTTGCAGTGGTTCAAACAGAAACTTAGAAGATAAATTGATCAGTGTAAGAGAGGAAATACTTATGTCAGCGCACATGCAGAGGTTACATATGTTTTTCAAGCACAGTAATCACGTGTGCTTTATAATAAAGAAGATACTGTTTTTTATGGAGTAACATTTTTCTTTTAAAATGAACAGAAGAAAAATGCTTTGAACTATCATTGAGCAAATACTGAATTACTCTATTTATGAAGGACAGAAACAAAAGAGTCAGCTAGGATCTGTGTTTCCAGCATATAGTGAGGCTAGTATGGATAGTCTAGCCAAGTAAGTACATGAAACAGTGATATGCAGTTGAAAATACATGCTCTTCTCTTTCCACCAAACTAAAAATTCAATAAAATCAGAATAGAGGGAATTTCATTATTAGGATAACAGGAAGTTATCTAAAAAATTGTTTAAGATGGTGATGACCCCAGGAAATAAAATCCATACCTGTAAAGCCTGGCGCACAATGTTTGCTGTATACATCAGCATGCAGTGCAAAATGTCAAGCAAAGAGAGAAGCAGTGCATTTGCTGTCTTGGTGCTGCTTTTATCATCTACCTCCAAGTACAGAGCCACAGTTTCTATTAGATTACAGATGTGATGAGCCAGTCCTACATAGAAAGTGAGATAAAAAAAAGAAATAGACTATCAGGAAAAGAACAATGTGGAAGGAAGCCCAGTTAAAAATAACAGATTAGCATAAAAACAAATTTCACATACATTATGAATATTTATTAAATTTCCTCTTTTTCTCCATTATTATAATTACTTCCTCTTCAGTATGTAGCAGCTCATAAAGAGAGCTAAACTGATACAATCAAATTTGCTAACTGCTTGGAAAATTATGTAACATTCATTAAATGAAGACGTACTTTGAATCTTAAACTTTTCTGTAGCATGCTGGTACACAAGTCTCCTTTACAACACTCCTGATCACAAGAATCAAGCAATTTCTCCAGGATGTTACAAAATGACACATCAAGGTCAGAGCCTAAAGTTTTCTTTCTTAACTGGTCTGCCAATTACAACCTTCCCCATATGCTTTAATTGTAGAATTGAGCAGTGTTATGCTTAACATAAAATATATTCAGAAGAGCATTATAAATGAAATATGGAATACTATACCATAAATGCTATTAAGATTTGTTTGACTGGTGGTAGTAAAAAGTTTCCTGAAAATACCTTCTTGTCTTGAAGCTTTTTTTTCAGCTTCTTTGGAATTTAAGAACATCAGCTCCTGTAGCTTGCTTAACCCACAAATCAATTCACATATCAGAAAAATATAATCCATTTCAAGGCAACACCGATTCAATTCAGAATCTTTCTTACTTTCAAATACAAAATGACTGACTTCATTATATTTGATCTTAATCTTTTTCTTTCAGAGTTTCATAAGGAATAAAAGATATCATTCCTCACCAAGAACACAACTATGTTTGTAAACTGTTTTCTTTTAAACTGGCAATTAGTCATACCGTGACTTGAGTATACATGTGTAGTAACAGTGCAGTATATTAGTATATTAGTTTCTAGTCCCTGTGACTGTCAAAAATGACTGAAGTATTTAACTGATTTTACTGAAGTAAAAAGACTTCTTTTATAAGTTCTCCTTTAAAAAGTAATTGTCTATATTTTTACAAACATCAGTACAAGATTAAAGGGAGACAGTATAGAATACAATATGTAATTACACCATTCAGCTTTTGAGAGTAGTCAAATCTGTGGGGTGTTGAACTATTTTTGCTTTGAAAGCTGCCCCATCAATTAACTAAACTTCCATGAAATATTTTCCTCCCCTATTCATCATCCTTAATATTTTCCTCAGGAAATTAAATACGAAAACATTCATTTAGAATACAGTTATGGGTCAGGATTATTAAGACTTGCACTCTTCTTCTATCCCACATCTTGTTGTGTTTTCTACGATTACTAGCGTTATTCTTCCACAACAGTTTGATTGATGGACTACAGCTCAGACTAAGCTTTGAATTTCCTGGGGTTTTGTCTGCGTAAACCAAACTCTCAAAATTATATCAGTCTAATCTCGCACATTTAATTTCCTCCTCCTTTTTTAAAAGTACAGTTTCTGCTGCAGTTCTGAACATTTCATACAACAACGAGATCGCATGCAGAGACATATTTAAGTGATGTCACCAATACCCACCAAGAAGAAAAAAACCAGACATAATTGTATGTCTACCCAATACAAAACTTGTGGTTATTCTATGCCTTTTTTCACCAGGCTAAATTAGAAGAAACCTAAGAAAACAGTCCAGTAAGAGCTGGTCCCTATCAAAGCGAGGTCTGCAAAATTGCCTGCAGGGATATGTCCAAGGACACTCTGTTTTTCCCTGTATATGACCACAAAACCCACAGCCACATCAAAATGAATGAGTCACCCCTGTTATTTCTAGATGGCTTACATATAACCCTTAAGACAATGACTTGGAGATTAACGCTAAGAAGGCCACTTTCAAATGAAGGCATTATATGGGTCATCATCAAGAATTTTTTAGGCAGTAGTCCTCTCTGCATTTATAGCACTAAGTAGGGAATGACTAGTAGTGAATGAAACAACAGGGTCCATGACTCCGATCTGCAATCGTTTCCCTTTCAACTTTGAAGAGAACGACTTGTTTATTCCCTTGACTGTACCAGCCCGAGTCTCACAACTGCCTCACTCCTGTTGTTCGGTGAATGGGGAGGTGAACCGAATGCTCAACCTTCTTCCCACCCCTCGAGACATGAATAATATAATCACCTAGATTTTATTCTCCTGAGGTATTTACATCCTAAGGGTACGCGTATTAGCAACCGTGCCTCCAAACACCTGAAATACACCAGAATATTCACATTTACTTAGTTAATGAAAACATCAGAATTAGTGGATTTTATATAGGTAGATATATGCTCACACACAGTTATATGTACAAAGATACATGTTAAATTTGGAAATTCGGGGGGAAAAAAAAAAAACTTTTCCTGGACTTAAAATACCTTTGGAAAATTTAACACATCAAAACTTTATTATAAAGACATCTAAAATAAAACACTGGTGCAAAATGTTCCCTAACACACTGCATGATTCATACAGAAACCTGATAAACACTTGGTTCCACAGATAAAAAAAAAATAAAACAGACTGACCTCTTGCCAAGTAAATAAAGTTCCAGACATGCTCTTTAAAATACTTTACTGTGTCACAACAAAACGAAAATTGGAGGCCACAATTGCAGACATGTAAATATACTCCTTGCTTACACCACAAGACAAAATACACATTCTTTGCCCTCAGAAGAGAAAGTTGAGAAGCTGGTATAATTTACAGTGACCATGACAAAATGCAATAGAAATTTAACGGCCTTGGCCATTGGCACTGTAACCAATTTACTCAAAAGGTAGCTATAAAGTTCAAGGCTGATTTATCTCAGCATTCCAAAAATTGAATCCCACAACAGATAGTCTGAAAAAAGAGGATGCAATTCTATAAAAAGGAAACTGTAGTCATAATTCAGTAAATCATAATATAAGAATTGCATATGGACGTCTAAGTTTCAGAAGATACTTTGAAGATTTTCTGCCAGATTTTACAAGTGATTCAAGAACCACACGCTGCTTAGTTTCCAATAATGCCTAAACCAATATCTATCTTTAAAAACTTCAGACAATATATTTCTGAGACATGTTTAACAGACATAAGTTTCTTATGCAGTAATGCTCAACTGCTCATTAGAAGGTAAAGTAGGCTCTGATTCAAAAGGTACACCCCATGCGCTCCTGAATTTTGGAAGTGGATTTGAATCTGAATTCTGTATCATAGTGGAGAGCTAAGCCTGATTGAATTGAGGAAGATTGTTCTACTGAGAACAGCTACATATTTTTAAGTGTTCTAGTACTTCCAAGTATGTTGGTAACAGTCCACTTTGTCAAGACAAAAGTGTTAGTGACAGTTTACCTGGGTTACCATAATGCATCATAATTTCTTTCAGCTGGGCATTTCTTATTAAAAGAGTTAAGTAAAAACTTATTAATTATCTTATCGATTTTTTTGTTACTCTACTAGTTTGCAAATTTCAGCAAACAATTAAATATATGACAACGTATCATTTATAGCTATAGTTACGGTTTAGATTTTCTACAATACTTCAATAGTGCACTAGTCACACCTTATATTTATTTGTAAAAGGAGGATCTTCAAAACATCAAGCCTCAGAGCAGTTCTCTGCTATTAAAAAATTGCAGAAAAATAAGGCAAAACATGGATTTTGTATTAGAATTATTGTGTTTATAAATTAACATAACTGGAATTAAACAAAGAACCTGTTCTAATTGCAGTCCAAGATTCATAACATGTACTAAAAGGATTGCATCCAAAATTCCTAGCCACAGTTTTGTAGCATTGGACAAACCTAGTGTTCACAGCAGAGTATTTCTCCCAACCAGAGACCCCTGCAATGAACTGAACACGTCGCTGATAGTGCTTTATGAATGTGGACTGTGATGACTATGCTTGTGTTTTACAAATCTTTTCAAAAGATAAAAGGAGACTTTTGGCCCATGATACAGCTAATCGGACAGAATGTGCCATGATACCTTCTGGAATGAAAGCTGAGAGGAGATATTTTATTCTCACCTATTAGCAAGATGGATAAAGGAAAAGAAATCTTCGCTTCTAAATCATACGAAACATCAAAGGACAGCCTAGGAAGCAATCTTCTAGGCAATCCTTTCATGCCTACCAGCAATTAGAGCATTCAACAAACCTGTCTGCTCTCAGCTGAAGAAAATGTTAGAGCAGGTGCACTGCCTCCGAACAATGCCACCACGCAGCCACGCACCCAGCAGCAAAACCCTCAGCCCAGCAAAAAGGTTTCTCTTTGTTCCTTTCTACACGTTGCTCTCTGGAGAGCTGTTTTTCCCATTTGTATCACACCTACACAACTGACTCCCCAGGGATATTGCTGAATATATATTCACTAGACTTTTCTTCCTTCTTTTACTTAGAATGGACCTGGTTGGGTTTTTTGATTTATTTTTTTTTTAAATGACTCAAAATAATAACATTGGGAACTAGAAATGATACCACCAAACTAGAAAACATATTTCATAATCTTTTTAATGTTAATGATAAAACTCAAAAATATTGCTATGAAGAAACACAGGACTGTAGTCTGCTAGATTCTTTTGCACAGGAATTAGCTCCTCAGTACCCGAGCACTTAAGATAATCCATCATGTCATAAAGATTCTTCATAAAACCTTATTTACCTACATAAACCTGGGATTTAATTTGCATTCTTTGCATCACAGCCCTACCACTCAAGGTTTCCTCTTCTGAACAACTGAAAATAGGCAACAGAAAGCAAATGGTATCTTTAGGGTAATGGCATTTTTAAAAGGGGCTCATTGCTTTTACTGTTATTTTTGTTTATTATTTGTTACTGTTTATGTTTTAGGAACTATTTGTGTTAGCACTATAATATTATTGAGGGAAGAATAAAGTAGGATAGAAAATTAGATCAGCACTGATTTCAAGATTTGGTGAGTTATGAATGTCAGATCAAGTGGAAAGAAAACAATAGGGCTGTTGAACACATCAATTGCATGACTAATGCCCTGAAAATTATTTTCTATTCTGATCTTCAAAATGTATAGCATCTAAAGAAGAAAATTTTGCACATATTGGATAGTGTATTCCTAGTACCGGGACAGTGACTGGACATTTTGTGACTGAATAAAGAATCACTAGGTTTAAGGAACAAAAATCTCATTTGAATTTGTCACACTGCAGTGGTCAAGACTCTCCAGAGTTTCCCTTTGTGGAAAGAGTCTGTGGCTCAGCTTTTCCTACACACATGGCAGGCAGGGCACTCACCAATGGTGGCCGAGCAGGCAGACCTGCCCTCACATGCAGGAAAATGGATGTGGTAACAATTATGACAACCAGGGAAGAAAAGCTGGTTATCAGCTTTACTACAAGGTTGTAGGTTGAAAGTAGACTGGGAAGTACTATGTTACCTTGAGTGTGGATGCCTGAGAGGAATATAGACCTGGCATTCTCAGTGGCAAGATTTTTCTGCTTTGACTCAGTCACAGCATGACATAGCTCTACTTCACTTTTTCAGGACCGGCAATGTTTAGCGGTTACTGTTAGAATGCAGTTTGTAGGTGGCATCTTTCACTTGTGAAGAAAGACTGATGACTCCCCAGGGAACCACATCAAACTCTTCTCAGCCAAAGAGAATCCCGCCAACACAGAAATTTACTTTCTTCTAAAATTTAATCTATGGAACAAACACGTAGGTGATTAAGACCAACAGGTGTTTAGAACAGCCAACTAAAAGACAGAAAACCAAGTGGATTCTCTCATAAAGAGAAGTGTCTGAGTGTAATAAAAGATAGTAAAAATGCAACTTGAACAATTTAGGAATAATGAAATCACATACTGTTGAATATGCTTGACTGGTCAATAAAAAACAGTAAAATATAACAAGTTAGACCAACTAGGCAAGACTGGTTGTTCTGTATGAAAAGATGTGGTTAGAATGACACACACAGAAGATGAGTACTTCTGAAAGTATAATCACTTATCCCTTGGGAGTTCTCGATTTGCTACTGCTTTTGAAAATGGAAAAAAAAAAAAAAGAAAAAAGAAAAAAGAAAAACAGGAGTTTCCCATCTTAGAATCTCATTAAGGTTTCTGTGACAAAATAGCAACTGAATTCAAGTTTTTGTGTCAGACTGACTCAACCATACTATAATTAAGTCAGAAAAGATATCCAAGCTGTTTGAAACTAAGTTCACAGCACATGTGGGTACATAGCATCAAAGTTTTGAAGGCAGAGGATTTTGTTCTAGACAAGATTTACAGAGATGGTCCTCATTGCTAGGAGTATAAGTCATTGAACATGAGCACAAACTTGTTCAACAGGGATAGAATAAAGGATCAGAAGGCAACTTTCTTCCAAAAATAATTATAAGAACATCCAAATGCTTTCTAGTTCTATCAGAAAACCAAAATCAAAAACTTATATGAGCAAATACTACATAACTATGGAGTGTAATGTTGTTCAGGTGATCTATTCACAGTGTTGATAACACATTAATAGTGTCTCATTTCAGCAGTCAGGTTTGATTTGTTTGGATACCATGCCGTTGGCATCACACTCTCTAGCAACGCTATCTGCTTCTTACTCTGCTTCTAAGTAGCTGAGAAGAATTGGACATTTACTACAAAAAGATAAGAGAAAAACATAACTGAAAGGCAGGATCCATTGAAGATGCACACACAAACTTCAAATCAGGCAGCTTGTGGGACTGGACATAAAAGAAACATTTCTTTTCAAATTATTTATTCAAATTAAACTTTTGCTCTCCGGAGATGAAATTTAGTACCCAACAGAGTCCTAAGATGTGCTGCCAGTTCTGTCATTAATGCATGTTATGTACATCACAAATAGGCTGCTTTTTTTGTTAATCGGGGAGCATAAGGGCCTTGATGCATGTAAAATAGAGTGCTATCATCCCAAGAGGTAACTGACAATACAGTAGAGTACAATGCTAAGGCCGCCTGACAGACATTCATGTTGCAAACAGCTTTGTTGATGGCAAACACTAGTTCTTCCCAGCTGTTTGTTAGTGATCAGTTGTTGGAGGTTATTACCCCTACAATCATGTGTGAGCGTGCGTGCGTGAGATAGGGAGAGCATGCGAGTGCTCCTAAGTCTCCCCTGACAAGCTGTGCTAGGCTGCTTTAAACCGTTCCAACAGGCAGCCTGCATTAACCCATCTGATTTTGCTGGAAGCAGATTCACATGCTCAAATGACCCTTCTAGCTGGAAGACCAGGGGAGGGATGGAGGTAGAGGTAATACAGTGGCTTCACAGAGTACGTTTCAAATATTTCTGTCCCCAATTGTGCATATATTAAACACCTAACTTGCATTCTTTTCATATGGATTTAAGCATTTTTGTTTATGCAGTCTTTCAATATGTCAATTGTGCAGTACTTGCAAGCACAACCTTTCATCACAAAAAAAAATATTAAATAAACCAAGACTGTAATAAGATAAAATCACATCATCTGGATTGACTATTATTGCTGTTAATTAAACTTTATAGTAGCTTTTCAGCTAGATATTTTTCCCCATTAGAGATGGTAGTCCATTTTATAAAGCATAGTAATTCTACAGCATGCTGTATTTCAAGCTGGATCCTGATACACCCTATTTAAGCCTTTACAAGGTGCCAACTAAAATAAAATCTCTTGGTTTTGACAAACAGATGATGCTTCGGAGATTTTCCAAAGAGCAGGTTTTAATGATCTGCATGAGGAACAAGACTATCTAACAGGACACCTTACTTTCTGAGAGGCAACAGTCTTTAAAACCTCCCCCAAAACTAGCCTGAGATATTAGTGGTTGTTGCTCCACAGCTACAGGGAAAAACTTCTGCTTGCATGTTGTGAATTAATATATACTGTATGCTTTTTAGAAAAACAAAGGCTGCATGAGGTCCTCAAATTAATGGCAAAAACTAAACAAAAAGTTCTTCACTAGATTAAAATCTGTAATTTTTGTTAATTAGGAATTCTTTGCATTCAGCAAGATTCAGAGTCGGTAAAGATTCAATAAAGACTTTTGATTTACTGCTTAGAAAGATCAAGCCCACAACAATTACCATGTGATAAAATACAGGGGGAATTTATATCCTGAGCTTAAGTTAGAACTACAAATTCTTCTAAAAAGAGATTGCCATTTTAATAATAGACTTCCTGTCACAAAAGATTAAGCCCTGTTTATCTGCTTCAAATATCTTAACGTGCTTCTGCTTTGGCATCAACTTTCCCTTCTACCAAAATCCTTGAGAGATCACATTCAAACTTTGAGAGCTGCCTTTTTGACAAAACCTGTACAGACCAGATATGAACAGCCTCAGAATGCAGATACATCCCTAAACTGCTGTCACAAGTTGACAGCATTCAACAGCTTTGAACAATGTTACCAGCACTAATTGCTCTAGCTAAGCCTTCAAGAGTCCCTGGACTGACAGCGATAAGGACCAATGAACCTTGGCTTCAGAAAATTCTCTGAAGTTTTCAAATAGTTTTAAATTGCAGAAATAAAACACAGTTGACTACTGTTACCACATATATTCAGCAAAGAGGAGTAAAAATGCTATACATTTCCCTACTGAAAAGTCATGCTCTGTAAGAAAAGATATTAAATATTTATTCCTACTCCTCTTGGTCTATTTACATCAGTCTTCCATAATATGAAACCTTACAAAGTACAAATACTTCAAGTGACAGCCTTTTACAATTGTTACAACCAGACCAAAGCACAAAAGCAAAGTTTAGAGTATCCACTAAGTGGAATTTGATGCTGTTTATTACAGCAAAACTGAATCTATGCCACAGTTTCCTGTAACGTCCTGCATTATTCATCAATTAAGTTTACAACAGAAATGAAAGCTGACAACTAGTAATTGCAACTGTCCAAGGTGGCCTTGGTGTATTTACACTTACATGATCAAAGGGCTTAAACAGAGGTCAGGATGCTACATGATAGTAAATCTGGTTTTGCAGCTATGACCAGATTAAATTCCGTAGCCTTAAACCTACTCTGCTAGGTCAACAGTTTTCTGGATAAGCGTTAGGATAACTTTGACCAGCAGACTCTCTTTGTAATTTGCTGTCATCTGGCCATACCAATAATGCCACATCTGATTAAATCGCTAAAATCTAACCACAGACTTTTCACCTCAGATGTTATTATCCTTCTTATTAGAGTGGCTTAGGCATATGTCTTGTTTTGTTTGCATGGATGCTTGTTCTCCTTTGACCTATCCATGATTTTCAACCTTACCACCAGGATTTTTGAGCTGGAACCCATCACACTGTGATCATGCTGTCACCTCAGGCTGTACCTAAAAGGCCTTAATCTCATACTCATCATTAGTACAACCTAGACCAACAGAGCCTTCATTTTCTGTCAGCACAGCTACTTGACCCCAACTATCTTGGCTTCAAATGACTGCATTGAGCTAAGACAGCTGGTGCTACAGCTCAGCTTATTTGATCAAGATGCAGCCCTGGCTCTGCAAAATTTTAAAAGTCTTTTTGTGTTTGAATACTGTGTTCCATACCCTGTCTCCCCTATCTCAACAGAACCCATACAATAGGAGCATGGGTCTACTGAGACTGGGTTGTGGACAGCCTGTATGTTTTCTATGCAGGTACCTGTTGCTGGGAGTAGTGGAGCCTGTGCATACAGTAAAAGATTGGCTGAGACTCTTGCAGAAACTTCTGCGTAAGCATTGGAAGGGGATCACATGGAATGGTTTGGTCTACTAGGGTATCTTGGCCCAAGCCACTCAGTTTTGAAACAAAACCAGTGAACTATACCACCCTCCCCAACAACAAGCTGAACTGGATCCTGCTGCGGATCTGATGCTTTAACTGAGAATCTGGATTCTGCTTTGCTCAAGTACAACTAATTTTTTCAGTGATGGGAAAGAAGTTAAGAACATTGATACAACTACAGTGAGAGAGATGGCCACCACAGAGCAGAAAAGAAGGATTTAGAGAGCTAGGATTTTTTTGTTCAGTGGGTGCCCTGTGAAGACGTGCAACAGAACAGAAAAAGAAACCTGGTATGCAAGCCCTGTTTTGGTACCTGTACTAGTTTTGGCAGGGATAGAGTTAAATTTCTTTGTAGTAGCTCATATGGGGCTATGTTTTGGATTTGTGCTGAAAACACTGTTGATAATACACTGATGTTTTAGTTACTGCTGAGCAGTGCTTACAGAGCAGTAAGGCCTTTCCTACTCCTCACACTGCCCCACCAGCGAGTAGGCTGGAGGTGCACAAAAAGTCGGGAGGGGACACAGCTGGGACAGCTGACCCCAACTGGCCAAAGGGATACTCCATACCATATTACGTCATGCTCAGCAATAAAACTGGAGGGAAGGTTGGCGCGGGGCAGGGGGGCTGCTGCTCCCGGACTGACTGGGCATTGGTTGGTGGTGAGCAATTGTTTTCATTTGCATCACTTGTCTTTCTTGGGTTTTCTTTTCCTCTCTCTTTGTTTGTTTGTTTTTTCCTCTTTTCCTTACTTTTAAAAAAAATCTTATTATTATCTCTTTTTAATTATTAAACTGGTTTTATCTCAACCCACGAGTTTCTTTCTCACTTTTACCCTTCCATTCTCCTCCCATCCCACCAGGGCAGGGGGAAGTAAGCGAGCGGCTGTGTTGTGCTTAGTTGCCAGCCAGGGTTAAACCATGACAGTACCTTTTCCTTTTTCTCTACTGTGTCTGCTCTGCTGGACATAGGTGTTTATTAGGCAGCAATGTACTACGGGGTCCCAGTAACTTGACCAACTTGCTCCAACACAGGGAGCCTCCATCATGCTGTCCCAGGGTGTGCTTTGTGTGTCACTGCTTATGTGCCTTGGGCACTACCACTATGCACCTACCTTTCTCCTCCAGCCTGCTTATGCCCAGACCACTGATTCTAGAAAGCAAATTCAGGCAAAGAAATTAAGTTCAATCTTTTTGTTTGATAAGATACGCAACCGGGGTAGGGGGAAAGGGGGAGCTTGCAATGAAAGACGCATGTTCCTTTGTTCCTCCTCCATGTTATCTCAAGTGAAGAGACAAACATCAAGGATGATAAAATTTAACGGTAGCTTGAAACAATGAAAAATAATCCTCAGGATTTTCTAAAATAATATGCTCTGCAACAGATTCAACACAGGTCACTGCTTCCATCTAGGCTTCAGGATTGCAATAGATATCCTACAGAGTGGTGGCATCAGGGCATATTTGATAGGGCTTCACTCTGTTTATGTGAAGAAACACTTTTTCTGGTTCAGAGAGAAAGCTAGTATGTCAAATGGCTTTAGGAATGCTCCATGAGTTTCAGAACAGGAATGCACACTTTTCCAGATGGAACCAACATGCAGTTGCTACCTGTAAATAGCTGAGATCTGCTCAAAATTTTGGCCCTGCTCTGTTTGAACCAGGCTTGTCCTTTGCCTTTGTTCATCAACATTCTTAGAAAGAGAGAACTGACTAGGCTTAATGAAGGTTGTGCTTTAAGGGAGAGGGACTTTGGAAGTAGGCTACAAAAAGTGAAGTCTACATCTAGTGAGTCTGAATCTATGCCAAGTAAAAACAGCTCTGATGGGAAGACTAGAGGAATTAAGATCTGTGAAACTGGACTGTCAACAAATTATGCAAGAACTGGAGAGAAGCTGCAACAAGTAGACACCAGAAATGAGAGATGTATACAATTAAGTTTTCAAGACAAGCAATTTCACGGCAAGTAGAGGTCAAACATTTTGCACAACTTGGCCTGCCAGAATACTGCACTGAACTGGGATGGGTGCTACAACTCAGCCTGGGAGACTGCGCACCACAGGCAGCACCAACACTGGCCAGCTTGATGGAACTGAATTAGGAAGTTATTGCCAAGAGTAGTCATTTACAGGTTTTCTTGGAGGGGGCTAGGCAGAGCCCCCAGTCAGTTCTTGCACGCAGTCCAGACTGAGTATATCTGTATTCAGGCTGATCCCATAATGCACAGACTCAGTCTGAGTGACTGCCTGACCCATAGCCCAGGCAGGCAAAATCTTGTAAGCAATGCTTTTCTTTCCGTATCTTCTGTCAAAACCCCTAAATCTGCCTTTATAATCTGTTCCTTTGGGTATTGTATCTGCCTTTTCCTTACCTTGCTTATGACTTTTCCTCACAGTATGGACAAAATACTGCTGCTAAGCTCATCTTCTCATGTTGCTGTTTCAACCACATGCTCTCTGAACTGAACAACATGCGATGCAATTTCTGAAGAAAATGCATAGTAAGTAACAGTTCAAGCATGTTTTTCTTGTGTGATAAATAATGGCATAAACCCACACTTCACATCATTCTGGGTTGGGTGGTGGGATCGAAATATACATATCTGTCTGTGTTTGAAAAGGACACAGCTCGTTTATTCAGCAAAAATGGGTAGTGGAAAGACTGTTGAGCCATCATGGATAATTCTACTGTTTTTTCAATCTTTATATAATACATATAGTAGCAGTAGTTTTGTTGTCATCCAGGGAAATAAGTCATATTTCATGGCTGTATTGTTGGCTAAAAAGCTGTATGTCACAATCTGGGCATGTTAGCTAGGAAATACGATCTTTTAAAAGTGTGAATAAATCCATTAACACTTTACCGGATTTTTGCCAAGTCTCACAGGAATAGAGGTGAGAGGTTTTTGAGTAGCAACCTGCAATATGATAAGCAAAGAATGGCCCTCAGGAAAGATAAGACAAGTTTAAACTAAATGGATGCAGGTGAACAAGCAGTTTCCACCCTTCTTTTTCCTTATCTTTCCAAAAGGTGGGTGGTAAGGGGCGGGGGGGAGAATCTTCCCAGTTTTTACAATCTCCTGAAAGACAGAAAAGAGCTTTAGACTTTATAAAGATATCCTATTTCTTCCCCTATTCATCTTAAAAATTCAAAGGGAAGCACATATCTTTTTCCTCAACCAAAAAGAAGGAACAGTTAGCTGATGCAATATCTTCTAACAATGTGGAGACATCTATGGAAACCTTTAAATCCTATTTATGAAACAAAAAACCCCCAACATTTATCAGGTTAGGGCCTCTTTAAATGAAAAGTTAGACTGATCTGAAATCCACCACATGCACTTGAGCACAGGTCTTTGCTGACACACTTGTCTTCATAAACCCTTCTTACATAAATATAATCTTGGTCCAATTAGAAAAAAGCTTAAGCTAAAATGAGACAAAATAATATTTTTTTTTAAAAGGGTGGATAGACAAGTTTGTACCACATTCATGAAATGTATTTTTTAAAAAAATCAAATGGTATCATCAGATGAGCATCAACATTTTTGTCAGAGCAGCTTAAATAACCATTGTTCCTCAGCTGGAGGTTTCAACTGCACCTCAATCAGGTTCCCCCAACAGCTAACTTGCAAAAACTGACTATGTGCAGGTACATTGCCATAAAATGTAAATACTTGTGGATGCAAATACACACATAATTAGTTACCATATCAAATCTACAAGGCATTGACCAAATGCTGTAGAAAAAACCTATTAGTTAAGGAGTGGTAACTTGCCTGAATAACTTTAATAAGAACACAAACACCTGAATATATCCTGCCTTAAGATGCTGGAAAATCCATGTGTAGACATGGATCTATGGCTTTAGAGTCCAAAAGAAATCTACCTATATAAATGAATTCTTAAATACAAAATGCACATAAAAATATAACTTACAGTGTTTGGAAAAACTAAGCTAAACATTATTACAAAATTAGATCCTGAATAGCAAAAGAAAGCATCAAACTATAAACACTACAAATAAACGTTGTATTTTAGGTAAAATTTGAAAAATAAAAAAAAATAGGTGGAAAAACACAAACATCACAGGAAAAGTTTCAGGTAATATAGACTACTACTTCATATTTGTGTACAAATTGGAACTTTCAAAAGGCTTTAAAAATGTAAATAGCTCCAGTTTCTCCATTATGATATAATACGCTTTCTGCTTTAAAGAGAAAATTATTTTAAAGTTTAATTGTCCACAAACAGTTAAACAGATTATTTTGTGAGATGAACACATTTGCTCAGACCACAATTTTCCTGAAAGTAACTTCGAAGAGGAAAATATCTGGCTGTCTGGGAGCTACAACAACATTTGAAAATGTCTAAAACAAAACAAAAACCCCAAACCATTCTTTAAACCAGTGAAAAAAACTCAGATTTCATTTATCTGTCCACTACATAGATGTGGTCCTGCCCAAACTGGTGCTTGTTTTAGCAATTGACAAAATGAACTTCTTTCAGTAGTATCGAATAAGTGCATCTGAAGAAGACCATTACCTCTAAGACAGAGTAATGATTGATGTAGTTTAATTTTGTGTACAGTACTTTGTACCTTTGCAACTTTACACTTACACTCAAATTGGCAGTGATACATTGCTTTCATACTGAGACTGTTCTAATAGCTAGAATAGAAAATATACGAAAGCTCTACAACCTATGGCATAGTAACTGTATTCAAACTGGGTCTCTTTTCAAATATATAGTTACATTTTTAATTTCATCCCTTAATATCATCTTTTAGCTTACTAATTACATCTGACAAGCTACACAGGGACATAATCATAATTAGATTTTAATTTATTATCTGTAACAACTTAAATAGTTTATGTCATCAATAGTTAACTTGTAGCTAATATAACAGCTACACTTTTACCTAGTTATTTAATTTCTCTCAAACTGAACAAATCCACTAGTCCTAACATATGATTTGGAATGCACTTCAGGGGAGTACTAGCGTAATGTCTAATGATAACGCTTAAATTAGACTGCAGGGAAAGCAGCACCTAGAATGAATGCAAAGACGACAATCTCTAGAGGGGAGCAAACCCCTGGATAAGTGTGTGAAAAGTAGCATGAGGCTTTGCAGATTTCTTCCTTTTTCCCAGTCCTCAGTTTGTCATCAGGTAACCTTCAGATATCCACATCCTCAGATACAAAATCAATGCCTTACAGTTTAACATAAAAATTTCATTTTTCAAACGAGTTTTCTGCTTCCAAACATCATTAGTCAGTGTAATTGCTGAGCCAAAACCTCAAGTCTTAGTTTTGTCTAGGAATTGGATAGGCATAAAAAAATGTCTATTATGGTTGGCATAATAGAAATATAAAGACAGTCTAAGTTTTGAAATTGCTGTATTTATTGAACTAACTCCCCAGCATTAAACTAAGCTGATCAGTTATATCACCAGATTTCTGCATAGGGCCTCTCAGACTAGAATATCATAGAATGAACAGATTTTTGAACATTTTTTGTTATTACTCCTTTCTCTTCCATCAATTAGGTGTTAAAATGAGATACCTGGGGTAGTTTAATCAGGCAGCTATGCTGCAAGATGATCTGCTTGACTGGCCATAGGGACAGTATCAGGAAGCCTACTCCAGCCACGGAAAAGGCCTGTCCTCTTTCACAGCACAGCACTAGCGAGGCAAGATGTAACAACCTGTTGAGCCTCTATTAGCTTATTTTATCCTTTGAAGTCTTAGCAAGCGTGCTGTGACATTTTGCGCCTTATGGGTACAGCTCTCAACAACAACAGGCTTGGTTCTACTTGAATGGCATAACTGTTTCTCACAGCAATTACCGTTTCTATTTTCATCCTTTTCAGATGGCTGTATTGTTGAATATCACAGGATGACACAGGTTATTTTTTCCTCAAAGACTTCACTACTACCATGCTATTTTGACATGATTCCCACTTATCTTTTATGATACCAGACTTCTAAGTTTACCCATGTGATGTTATACTCTTCCACCTGAGTGACTGGCATTTTGGGTCAGAAAAACATGTCTTAATACTGTTAAAAAAACATTCTGAACTTCATAACATCATAGAAGAGACTTCTTCAGGCTCAACCACCACTGACTTCTCATATAAGCTGTAACTCAAATGAACGTAGTGACACACGACTGCTATCTTTAGATGTTCATAGAGACATCTCTGTGCTCAAGAGCTGAACTAACTACTACAGTACCGGCAGGGAGCTGTGAAAGGCTTACGTCCCACACAGCAGAGGCTGTAAGGTGTACACCTCCTAACCAAGGGACTTTGCCTGTCACATCCAAATGATACAGAAGCAACATCTGCAACTACTCAGACAGGATGATGCAAGTCTGTCTGCATTTACTTTCTGTATTTTAAAATAATTTCTTACTTTACATTTATTTAACTGAAAGCATTTTGTTTCTAAACATTGATTAAATATGGAAAAATTGTTTTTAGGTTCTTACTCATATTGATTTCCCTAACTGATTCTCCCTGCCAATCTTTCCATCCAGAATCACAATAAGTTGCATATGAACTAAGCTTTATATTTGCTCAGGGTGATGTACAAGAAGCAGGTATAAAGTACCGCCATGAAACAACACATTTTCTGTCCTCAGTCACCGAACAAATATTCCTATATTGTATCCCGTAAAAGTTTTGCAGAAAACTCCTGCCTCCTAGGAATAAATAGGGGCTACTAAGGAATGAGCAAATGGCTTCAGAACCAGTCTGAATGTGTGTCTGATTTCTTCGCAGACTGTGTTTTTGTTTTCGTTTGTTTTATTTTAAGGGCATATTAGTTTAAGTAATGTATTTTGTAGGATTTTATAACTACTGCCTTTCCCTTGCAAGTAGAGTTCTCCTGCATGACTAATCCATGGTCCTCTTCTCGATCGCTGTCTTAGAGTTAGTTTCTCCCATCTTGGAAGAAAATCTTGCAGCTTTGAAGCCAGCTGCTCCAACAATTCACTCGTATTCCTAAAATCAAAGTCCCATGCAATGTCACATCACCGCCTTCTCAGTGTTGTACAGTAGTTCAGACTACTGCATAGGTGGGTGTGACAGGGAGGAAGGTCTGAGTTGCCAAGTTAGTGGGCTTGACTGCCTAATTTCATGACCACTGACGATTTAGCAGGTGAGAGCAAGCTGGCTAGGAAGCTAGAAGCTGTTCTTAAAAAGTGTGCTATGGGCAGCATAATCATGTATCTTTTGGAGACTGAAGCTCAACTATTATCTGTGAAGAAGTGAAAGATAAAATATCCTCCAAAGATTTAAGTAAGTTAGAAACCTTTGGGGTCTATCTAGAGAGCTCAGAATTCATTGTGATTTACCTATCATTATGTTAAAGATCTGTGTATGTAAAAGACTGATACACTTTTTTTTTTGTTGTTGTTAAGAAAAAGGTTAAAGTTGGATGTTGGTCTCATGAGTGCCACTTTTTGGATATGCAATATTTAACAGACTTTAACAATATGACACACAAAGACATTTGAAATCTAATTAATCTCTTGACATTTGACTAAAAGTCAAAGCAGTGGACCACAAGATGAATAAGGATACCTCACCCATGAAGGTTGATCTTTCTTTCATGAGGTGCAAATGAATTATGGTGATCTGACTACAAAGTTTATTGCAGATCTCTTCCTTTTTTCCTAATTGTCCCTGCTTTAAGCACCTACCATGCTTTCTTAATATGAAAATGGATATAAAACAGCTGCTGTAGCTGACATTCTACATTTCCACTAAAGGCCCTTCCTCAGGAACTTCAGTTTTCACACAAACTGCTTGAAGTACCATGTACTACTAATAGCTGTTGCATTTTTAAAGAAGAACTTGAAAACTAGTTTTATTGTTCTAAGTGTTAAAACCCATAATTGCAGTTTTACTTTAGTTCCCAAGATTCAACAGCATTAACACATAAAGAATAAAGTTTAAGATTTGCTGTACCATATAATGGAAACTGTTTTCAAGCATCCAGACAAACATCTCTGCTTACACTGCTAGCGGTGGTTACTTCAGGATAGTAGCCAAACACAGTATGACAGCAGTAGAGTCTGGAAAAGGTCATTCAATTCAACATGACTGGATTGAACTTTATATATACACATCATCTCCTTATAAGACCATCACAAAAGAAGTTTTATAAACCATTTATGGAGTATAATGAGATTCCAAAAAAGCTAAAAATGTAAACTCATTAGTAAATAACACTAGGTTGCAAACAATTTACTAAATCAGCTTTGAATCACAGTGGAAACCTTTCCTAAAGACAGAATTACTTGGAATTACTTTTTATACATTCTGAAAACAGTTGCTTATATAAATGTAATAAATTTGAGGCATTATTAGAAATAAATAGCTGCAGACAGACTATTAGAAGTTATCCACTGCAGCCTGTAAGATTTATTTTCTAACAACCTGCTTTGTTTGTTCTTCAGAATGAGGATCCCAAGGAAGCAGCTAAAGCCTTTGAAACACATCTCTCTACACTCTAATGTACTATGTCCAAACTCTTCCTATAAGCAAAATGCATATGATGCGACAGTTAGAATGAAGAATTTCCTTGCCTTTGAATATGACCCAGGGACAAACAGGACTCAAAGTCTGAAAGCACTACTAACTACAGACAATTAAGATGATTAAACAATTTCTATTTTTAATTTGTGCAAACTATCTGTAAAACAAACAAACTCAGAAACACAACAAGAAAAGAAACAAAGGTAACAAAAAAACTGAATTGAGGGCAAAATAAAGAGTTTATATATCTGTGAGTTGTACTAGAGTACTGTTCTACTACATTAAGTACTGTGATACACTTGGTTATTTATTAGTCATCACTTTCCACATAATTAAGCAGTCTTGCACACTAACACCACTCACTTATCAAGCAGCCAAACCTGCCTTTGTGGTTCATCTTATGCCTAAATTTGTCATTATGTCAATGCCTGTCAATAGACACAACATGTTTAATATGGACAATGTGTCTTTTCAGTAGACTGCCCTAACAACTATAGAAACAGATGGTCAAATACTGTACTCCTATGACACCTCCTTAAGAGCTGATGATTCTAGCATCTAGAACTGGGTGTTCATTTTATAGCCGACAAATGTTAACCCTTTTAATATGACAAGCGCAAAGTAATATATAGCTAGTTGTTTCATGACCAGTAGAACTCAAAATAGCCCATTTCCTACAGATTTGCATCCTATATCCCTGCCTACCTCCATGGTAATAAGTCACCGCCCTTGTCACTGATGACTCCCTTTCCCTGTTTCCGAAACCTTGGCACTGCTTCATCCTATGTCTCCCAGCTATAAGCGTGTGCTATAGTGGGAGTTGCTCCCATGCACTGACTGATCCTGTGGGATCATTACATAGGTACCCTCCTCAGGCACTGACCAACACATTGTTGAACTCAGTGGTTACAAACCTAAACCAGAAGACTGCAGATATCCTAAAAAGCAAATGGGAAGTGAATACAGAAAAGACCCGGGGGCTATACTAATTAATAGATTTTTACAAGCCTATTAGTAGACCTCAGGATACTGTATAAGAGTATAAGTTTTATGCTTTATGATTTAATTTAATAAATGCTAATGGAATAGAATTCACAGGTGAGAAGGTTTCATCTCCATCAGTAAGAACTATTGTAATCCAGGATATAAACTCACACCAGTTAGCTCCACTTTGATCATGTCATAACTTTATGATAAAAGAAGGAAAATTGTTCAAGAATGATGCTCCTCTCACATTTATATTCTTCACTTCCTACCTGAAGGTGAAATGACATCTTTTGGCTTTTCGCAACCTAATTTCCATAGGGATGGTCCAAGATAATAGGTTGCAAACTTAATGTTTTTAAAAATTTTGTAATTTGGAAATTTTAGGCATTAGAATTCCTTTCTTTCTGTAAATGTGTAAGGACATATATATATATATATATATAGTGCATGTCATGTGTCTCACTCCTCTGTTTGCTGTACATTAGCCAGGACATTTAATTGATAAGGTCATACTATTGCCTTTCCCTAAGCTATGGCACTAACTTGGGTCTCTCTCCTTTCCTCAGATATTGATTATTACAGAATGAATACATACTTTATATATTTGGACCTCTGTGCTCTCTCAAGGTAACTTTAAATTGTCCAATGATTTCAAAAGATGGGGAAAGGGAGGAAAGAAAGAGACTGGCAGACAGAAGCCAAGACAGAGGGAAAGAGGGTAAGTCTCACATTCTTAGAAGACCATGTTAAAAATGACCACTACTGTCTTGGCTTTTTAGCATCTCACCTTAGCTATTCACAAGAGACCCTATATTAATCCCAGTCTCCTTACTGAATTCCAGTCTCAGTAATTAAACAGAATCATATTATTCCCCTCTGATTATTAAGTGGAAATTGTCATTAATGTTAACAGAACAAATGTTTAATAGCTGATAACACAAGTACAGGCCATTTTAAATTCCCTCTGCGACTTCAGTTGCATATGTTATTCTCCATTTCACCTTTAAACATTACAAGTGGTTATCATTACATGTCTGATGTATTGTCACACAAAAGGACACAGTTCAGGGGAGAGAGAAATTAATGCTAGGCAATCCGCTCTGTACGCAAGTTGCTGAAACGCACAACCGTATCATTGTTATTAATATGAAATCACAGAAATAGTAATGAAGCAAGTGCCATCATGCAAGATTTCCTTGAGAAAGGGGAAAGTTCAACATGTAAACTGCAACCCATTAAAAAAAAAAAAAAAATCTCCATCACCTAATACAACTCTTTTGAGCAGGAGAGAGTTCTGAAGGCTAACAGGCACAAAAGGAAACAGTGACGAGGGTCTCTGAATGATCTGTCTGCAAAAATACTGCTTCCTGGCAGCTGAAGAAAGGCATACACAGAAATAAATCCTCATTGCTAACGTCTGGACTCTTGGAAACAAAAAAACTTGAGAGGACTGACCCCCTGAGTTCCTTACAATGTTTAGCAAGTATTTAGGGTTTTTAATTTCTAAAGCTCCATATATACATGAATTAATTATCACACTGTAATGGGGAAATAAGGGAAATTGATGACCCATAATACTCTGTCTTCAGCCTTTATTTTTTTTTAAGATAGCAGAATAGCTCATGAATATTGAATGCCTTCATTAACAGCATGGACATAGTGTGTTAATAGGATGGAATAACATGCAGCTTCAGCAAGTTTGCAGATGACTGAAATGAGGCAATCAGTTGATGTGATGGAGGGCTGAGCTAACATTCAGAAAAAGCTCAAGAAGCTGAAAAGCTCAAAAAAATGGGCTGCCACAAACCTCTTAAAGTTTAACAAAGGCAAATACAAATTTCTGCACTTGGGAAGGAATAAATTCATGTAATAGTACAGTCAGAGGCTGGAAATATACACATCATGTGGTCTACCCTCCTAAACATCTTGGCTGCCCTCCTCTGGACTTGCTCCTGTCTGTCAATGTCTGTCTTATAGTTTGGAGCTCAAAACTGGACACTGTATTCTAGATGAAATCTCATGAGTGCCTAATAGAGGATAAAAATCACTTTCTTCAACCTTCCAGTTATTCTTTCTTATTGCAGCCCTCTTTTGCCTTTATTGCTGCAAAGGCACACTGCTGACTCATGTTCAGCTTTTCTGTTTGGACTCAGGATCCTTTTCTGCAAGAGGGAGCTTAGTTTCCATTTTACTAGATCATGTTCTTCTCCATCATACAAAAATCATTCAAAAAGGACAAGCTGAATACCAAACACAGTGGCAGAGGATATTTAAGGTATTTTCCTGAAGTGAACACTATATATTTACAGTTGGTAATGAAAAGGATAAAAAGGCCTCCAGTTTGTATGGAATCACTTTGCATAGAATCATAGAATCATTTAGGTTGGAAAAGACCCTTAAGATCGAGTCCAACCATTAACCTAGCACTGCCAAGTCTGCCACTAAACCATGTCCTCAAGCACCACATCTACAGATCTTCTGAATACCTCCAGGGATGGGGACAAAACCACTTCCCTGGGCAGCCTGTTCCACTGCTTGACAACACTTTCAGTGAAGAAAATTTTCCTAATACCCAATCTAAACCTTCCCTGGCACCACTTGAAGCCATTTCCTCTTGTCCTATTGCTTGTTACTTGGGAAAAGAGACCGACCCCCACCTCACTACAGCCTCCATTCAGGTAGTTGTAGAGAACGATAAGGTCTCCCCTCAGCCTCCTTTTCTCCAGGTTAAACAACACCAGCTCCCTCAGCCACTCCTCATAAGACTTGTGCTCTCGACCCTTCACCAGCTTTGTTGCCCTCCTTTGGATGCGCTCCAGCACCTCAGTATCTTTCCTGTAGTGAGGGGCCCAAAACTGAACACAGTACTCGAGGTGCGGCCTCACCAGTGCCAAATACAGGGGGACAATCACTTCCCTAGGCCTGTTGGCCACACTGTTTCTCATACAAGCCAGGATGCCATTGGCCTTCTTGGCCACCTGGGCACACTGCTGGCTCATATTCAGCCAGCTATCGACCAGCACCCCCAGATCTTTTTCAGCCAGGCAGCTCTCCAGCCACTCTTCCCCAAGCCTGTAGCATTGCATGGCATTGTTGTGACCCAAATGCAGGACCCAGCACTGAGCCTTGTTGAACCTCATACAGTTGGCCTCTGCCCATTGATCCAGGCTCTCCAGATCCCTGTGTAGGGCCTTCCTACCCTCCAGCAGATCAACACTCCTGGCCAACTTGGTGTCATCTGCAAACTTACTGAGGGTGCACTCAATCCCCTCATCCAGATCGTCGATAAAGATATTAAACAGGACCGGTCCCAACACTGAGCCCTGGGGAACACCACTCATGACCGGTCGCCAACTGGACTTGGCTCCATTCACCACCACTCTCTGGGCTCGGCCGTCCAGCCAGTTTTTAACCCAGCTCAGAGTGCACTTGTCCAAGCCGTGAGCAGCCAGCTTCTGCAGGAGAATGCTGTGGGAGATGGTGTCAAAGGCCTTACTGAAGTCCAAGTAGACAACATCCACAGCCTTTCCCTCATCCACTAAGCGGGTCACCTTGTCACAGAAGGAGATCACGTCAGTCAAGCAGGACCTGCCTTTCATAAACCCATGCTGTCTGGGCCTGATCCCCTGGTTGTCCTCTACCTGCCATGTGATGGCACTCAGGATGATCTGCTCTATAACCTTGCCGGCACCGAGGTCAGACTGACAGGCCTGTAGTACCCCGGATCCTCCTTTTCTCTCTTTTTCATTCAAAGAAAATCTTACAGTCTACAATTACAAGATCAATACCTTCATAACATTCCTGCAAACCAAATTTCAGAAGTTCTTTACTTGACAATTAGGCTCTTAATCAATAAGGCACTGGCCAAAATCCAAGTTTTCAGTACTCTGAAGATTAGCCAATGGGGAAAAGGGATGAGAGAAGATGGGGACATTTTACTTGAGATAAATTATTTTTGGCTGCTGTGCTGGTTTTCGTAGTCAGGATGCTGAAGTTCAGTGAGCCCAAGTTAGTGTTATCCAATCACTAATAGTCTGAAAATATTACTGGAGTCATTTATGACATAGCAGGAGAAAAAGATGAAAGACTTCAATAATGTTTCTATCGCACTTCCTTAATTTGGAAACTAGCATGATGGAAGAGCCGCATTTTAGTTTTGGAGCAGATGAGAAGCGAAAGAGCACTGATATAGTACCAGCAGCATAAAAAGTACTTGGGAGTTTGCTCTGTGAGACAATAAAGAGGAGATATTTAGGGAATGGATGCCCTGTTGCCATGTTGTTAAATAGTTTGCACCTAATTTGCCATGCAGACAGGCAGAGTATATTACTTCGAGTAAGGCATGCCAATTATGTGGTTAGAGTGCTTGTGGGAGTTGAGCTAACTTCTTTGCATATCATTGTGCCATTTTAATAAGTTATCCTGTTGCAGCTCAGGTCAGTGCTAGCTTAGGATTTTGCCTGACACAGAGCAGATGTGCCCAAAGATAGTAAAAGCAGCACATGCATCTAAACCCCAAGAAACCCCAAAGAGTTCTAAGTGTGATAAGCAGTTTGCTGAGAAATAATCAAAGAATCAGAATCCTATGACCCATCCCTCTCCAATTCAGTCATATTTTCCTCCTCTTTCTTTTCTTGCAGCCCTGTTCTCACACTACTAACTTCAGAGTGCATCTGTTTGAAACAGAGGAGAGGAGCATGTTATTAGCTACAATGTCAAGTTCCAGTTCGTCTCCTGAATGATGGCATTGTCCATTCAATCCCTTCAGAGTAAGAAGGACCAGGAATTCAGCTTTCCCACTTTCTGGGTGGGTGCTTTAACTGCTAAGGTAATTACAAAAACGAGGGCATGACCACTACTACCAATCTTGATGGAGTTTTAGGCTGGTATGTGTTCTCATTGTTTTTTTATGGCATATCTAAGGCAGATCCAATTCTTCAAATTTGCTCATCACCATCAGTGTTTATATTTAAACCATTAATCATATTATGTCTTATCTGGCTCCTTCTCTGATGCGATGACTATAGAAAAGCTACACTGAAGTTTCCTCCTCACACTCCACCCGATCTTCTCCTAGAGACTTTTAAAAGGTTTTCTCTCAACTCTTGGCTTCACAAGAGACTTAGCTCTCTCTTCACTGTCTCTCTATGCAAATTTCTTCCTTTTTCCTTCTGGACTATGCTATATACTGCTACGCCAGTAGTCTAGGTCTTTGATTTATTGTATATAAATAGTACAAGCAGTATTGTAGATCTGTATTTCTGGATGTCACTTGCTCATTAACAATAAACAAAAGTAATGCTATCGATGTGTATATTTCTAAACAAGTTTTAAAATTTATATAGATTCCCCACAGCAGAACTTTCTCTTCATTTTGTAAACCAGAACCAATTTCTAAATAAAAGGAGCTCCGATAATAAAACATAGTGAAATGAAGACACGGAATGGTTTGTAGACTAAGACTTCATAGTTTGAGCTCCACCCCATTAGTCTACATCACTGAACTGGAACAGGAGCTAGTTTTTTTTAAAGAGTGCAGAAATATTGTACAACTTATCTTTCCACCGGTTTGAGCAGTGAGAAAAGGAAGAACTTGCAGAAGCTCTCTGCCTGCACTTGGCACTGTTATGGTCAGAGCTCTAGCCCACTCCATTCCAAAGCCGTTCTCCTTGGGCATAACGTAACTTTCAGTCAGTAATTCTTTTGTAACCACATTGTCTTGCAGGAACAGCTTTCAAAAAGTTAAATTTATAATTAAATCAGTAAGGGAGGTAGATGAAATGATGAGGAGTACCAGTCAGTTACAATCCGATTATCCAACAACCACTAATAGAGTATAAATACACACAAGTCTACAGTTTCACACAGTGCCAGATATTACAACAGACTGGGAAACATCTATAGTACGGAGAATAACTAAAGATAAAGACAACATACCTTCTTCAAAAAGTAACATCATGTTCGTTCTTTTATTAGCAACCATGTTATTCAGTAAGGCGATTACAGTTTGCATTGTATTCCCAAGTATACTGTCTTGGTGTTCCTGTAAAAATAACAAAAAAAAAAAAAGTAGTTTTCTTTTTGCAAGGTTAGAAGATGACTATTCCCTTCCAAAAATGTAGTAAAACAAAAGCAATACTCTCTCAATCCCTTGAAATTCAACATTTAAAATACTGGAAAACCAGCCAAATATCTTAGTAGAGAATATCAACTTCAGGAAGCCAAATCTAAAATCTTGGATCAAAACTTCTCCCATGTTATTCTGAACTGAAAGAGCTGCTAGTTACGTCTAAAATTCTAAGACTTTTAGAAACAGCATAGAGCTTTATCAACCTAACCTCTATATATTCAGAACCAGGAACACTTCCCTTTGTATGGTATTTCTTTTATTAGTGGTATTAATTTTACTCTTTTCAGTTTCAGCTTGATAACCCACAGGAAGTCGTAAAATCTATTTGTTGTTTTTGTTTGTATAATTTCATAAGTATAAAATTAATTTTACATACACATTAAAAACCTATTTCTATATCTAACTGAATCACTCTTATGATGTCTTTCTTATGCTTGATGATTGCTTCAGCGATTTTTCACAATTTTTTGAGACTATACTGATAAGAGGAAGGCGTCAGGGTTTATAAAGAAATTTATTTTCCTCTGTTGTAGTTAACACACTTGCACACTCAACCTGAAAAGGGCAGATAAGGTTGTGCAATCAAAATATTTATTTATTCATGCTAGTGACAGTAATAACTCAGGTAACTTCCAAGAAGCCAAAATATGGGAAGCTTTTCCAAAGCTGAGTCTAGGTATAAATATAAGGCTGAATACATTTCAAATCTCCCTAGAAGGTTCAGGAAATATTTTGTCCAATTTTTCAGACTCAAAGCCAAATAGAAACATACATTCAAACTGAAAATAACAACATTAAGAAAAAACTGTCCCATTTCACATACTGTAGACTTTTCACATGCACCTAGGTGACTTCCATGCTTCCCTTTCCCATCAAATCTCTCAATACACTGATATCACTCAACTACTTCACTGCCACAGAATATGCCATCTATTCTGATCCATCTCCTGCCTGACAGTAGGCCTTTGAAAAAAGTTAAATTTTAAGTTGAACAAGGGAAAAGATTATTGGTCTGAATTTGGATTAAGTATTTCAGATGACAAAAATTACTTCAGCCCCTGAATACAGTCAAAGGAACACTCTCCCTGGAAGTTCCTTTAGGAGATGAGCATTAGTGGCCAAGATCAGTTTATTTTCTACATCTCTTTGCTCAGGTATTTATGACCTTCTGTCTTAGATGTATGCTTGAAAACAACAGGAGTAATCTGTCCTTCTTTGAGATAATCTTATTGACCATCTAAACACCATAGCTGGTGCATAATTGGGCTGCTTGTCTGTTAGCCAGCAGCAATCACAAAGGACATATTTTACTATTCTTCCAAGAATTCACTTCAAGTCAACCTATGAATGGCATTCAGAGTGATATCTCTAGTTTATAAGCCGCTTTTTGGGTTGGGCCAGGACTAAGTCATCGGCACTGCATTTAGGATAAGCCACACTACTTGAATCCCTGCCTGGAAACATCATGTAACTGGTTGCAAGAAATTCTCAAGTGAGACACTCCTGACTTTTATTTCTCAACTAGTCTGACAAAATTCAGGATACTGTGAAATGCACCTTCAATGCCACTTTGGAAAGTCCTCTGTCACAGTGGTATAAAGGGTCATGCTGTGTGAAGAACAAATGTTTTCCTTTAAACATGTAACTACTGAAGGAAAGGTTTTGACAGGCAGAGGCTCAGATGGTTGCTTTGAGAGCATTAATTTCTGTTTCTGCACTCAGAAAATAAAACTAAATGCTATTATTTCCTGTAAATACCATGAAATATACATGATAAGGCATAAGACATTAACAGATAAAGAAATACATAAACATACACAGCCTCCTATTCAACTTCAGGCTGTATGAATTTTCTATTCATACTAGAGCGCTTTAAACTAGATCATAAGGAGAAGAGACAAGGACGAGTAGCTCACAGCCTTTGAAGGACTGTAGTTTCGTACCAAACACTAAAAAAATATATATCCAAGAGCCCCAAAGTTCTATTTACTTTACATAGCACTTTGAGATATCATTTATGATTTCCATAAAGACTACAATAACTATCTGTTCCTCTGAAGGTTTAAAATACAGCCTGATAAATTTAAAAGCAATGTTGGAAAGTATAAACACTACATTCTTCAAAAGATAAGGTAACCAATACAGAAAAGAGATACCATAAAGCCATGGTACTAAAAATAAATTTGAAGTTATTTCCTACAGATAGCTGAAGGGTAAGAAAAACATTTTTTCAAAAGATCAACAATGTGTTTATCTGGTGGTCTATCGTCACAATATCTTACTAATTCTCCTAAAGAACATTTAGAAAACAATACATTAAATAGTAAGAATGCCTATTTGTGTTATTGAAGATAATGATACATACACTGAGAATAAAAAATTAATAAAAGCAAAAAAATTCCACAAGTGCCAAAATGAGAGCTGACTCAAATATTTTCTTTGCAAGTACAATATTTCTATTACTGCCCCATATATTTGAAGTAAACATCTAGCAAAATTCCCTTTTGAGATATGCAATTAGAAGAGAAGCTGGTAGTTGCTTACAATAGCAATCTTTTGCATTTACCAGGTTAGTAATGTTAAAATGAAGCCACCTTTGCTTTTAATGGTGACCAATTACACTATACAACCCTCTACTGAAAGACTAGCACTGATGCTTTTACTTTTATCGAAGCATATGTAACAAAACGTATCTTACCCTAAACACATATACACTAGAATTCAAGATTCAATGTAGGTATCTTGAGGAAGGAGAATGGTCTCTTAATGAATAATATAATCTTACAAACCATATACTTAGCTGTACTACTAGAGTTTTAACATATGTATTGTAGATGGTTTTTTACAAGATACTAGGTTTCAAGAAGCTACAGGTATGCTTTACTTATCTAATTCATCACTGATTGCTGTTAGACTTGATTTTAGAGGTTTATATAAAAATATTTAACTTCTTCATAGTCTATCAAGGAGCAAAGCTGATCTAATTTATGTGCACAGCACCACAGACTGTGGACATTTAATGAACAGTGCACTTGACAGCCTTAATAAAACATAGCATTTGCCAGCAGAGATAATTAGAATTGAAGCAGCAAAATTCTAGTGTTTGGCAACACAGATGAAACAACTTCATTAAAATGTACAGCTTCAGCGAATGAAAGGCAGGAAAGCACTGGACCCTGAAGAATCAGCCTTCTCAAAACTAATTGCTTCAGTGCTTAAAAAGGACAGCTATGAAATACCAAGGGCATAACAAGGAAATACTAGTATAAAAAAAATGAACCACAGAAGATAAATCAGGCTTTTCAAATAGGACTGCACTGTATTTAGGCCATTAAACTTTTCATTCTAATTTTGAAGGGTTGTACGTTAACAAAAGAAATCAGTTGAAGTATTTTTTTAAAGCCAGTTAGGTAAGAGGGTGTGAATTAGCAAAGTGAGAGTACAAATCTTGGCAAGATACTATGGCTAAAGCTGCCATTTCTCTTCCTTTAAGTGGATTAGAACTTAGAACAGCATAGGCAAACTGCAGTATTTTAATTACATTTTAGATAACAAAAGGGATAGCAATTGTGATAAGAAGTTACCAATTTGGGAGACTTCATATACATGCCTCCTACTCATGTACCTAAGAATCCAGAAGAAAATGCACTAAATGCTATGTTCCCAGATATGCTGTAATTAAATCCAAGGACCTCTATAGACCACAGTACTACTGCTCATTCAATATAATCAGTGATTAAACTTTAACTATAAAGGGGCTCTCCTTCTCAAGCTTACATATGACCTATGAATGCAAGTTAGGCAAATACGGGGATGTAACAAGATGGAGGCTTGATTTTTCATACACTAAATCCATTTAAAGAAGAAAATTATAGGAATGAACCGTGTACAAGTTATATTTACTAAAAGATGCCATTTTTATGTGATGACTCTTTGGCACAGTATAGTTGAGATACAAGAAGCCAAAGCATTGATCCTAACAAGGACCTCTAACAAGAGCACAGTTTAATATTGCATTCAACCTAGCTTATTTTGATATACTGTATTACTTTGCATATATGAAATAGAGGATCAGAAACTTTTCTGGACATAACAGTAGAACCCTTCTGTATGAAACAGTATTATTAGCATGCAGCCTGCAAGGGACATTCACAACAGCATATGCACTGTTCTTCAATCACAAGAGGAAGCCCACTGAGAAACAAATTTAATCCAGCTACATACTGTCCTGGTTTTGGCTGGGATGGGGTTGGTTTTCTTCCTGGTAGCCGGTATGGGGCTGTGTTCTGGGTTTAGGTTGAGAACAATGTCGATGATACACTGATGTTTTGGTTCTTGCTAAGTACTTGCTAAGTGGTGCTCACACTGGTCAAGGACTTTTCAGCTTCCCATGCTCTGCCAGGGGCACGGGAGGCTGGGAGGGGCACAGCTGGGGCAGCTGACTCAGACTGGGCGGGGGCTATTCCATACCACGTGACGTCATGCTCAGTATATAAGCAGGGGAGTTGGCCGGGGAGGGGTTCGATCGCTGCTTGGGGGATGTGCTGGGCATCGGTCGGCGGGTGGTGAGCAATTGTACAGTGTACCGCTTGCTTTGTATTACTACTGTTCTATTTTTTTTATTTTACTTTAGTTATTAAACTGTTTTTATCTCAACCCACGAGTTTTTTCCCCTTTTGCCCTTCTGATCCTCTTCCCCATCCCGCCGGTGGGGGGGGTGAGCGAGCGGCTGCGTGGTGCTTAGCTGCTGGCTGGGTTTAAACCACGACACATACGTAGTTGGCTAATCTGGTCTTTAACACTTTGTGGCTTTTGATGCATAAGACCAATTATGCATAAGCTGAAAGCTTATAAATATGGATCTCTAACATTAAGGTAATACTATTCTCCTTATTGATGATTTGAGTCAGAAGTAAGCATAGCCATGTCTCGTGCTACTCTGCTTTTCAAAAATCAGCCTTTTTCAAAAGCACAGTTCTAACAAGAGATAATATTTCCAAATATTTTCATCTAGGTATGGTCATACAATAAGGAGCAACTATTAATCTGGCAACCAATTTCTGGAATAATCATGCTTCTCAGATGTATCACGGCAATGATATATTCAGTCCACACATGAAGATCAAAAGTCCTGCAACTTTCACAGAAATTCCTGTTAGGATATTGGAAAAAAAAAAAAAAAAAGCGGGAATCTGTATTCTTAGTCACCAAGTGCTTAGGCAAAGTCAATTGAGGACAGGGAAACAGTAGTAATTTTGAAGGACTGATGAAGGAGAAAGGATACCATTAATTAAAACCTCTGATGTCAAGTACCAACCAGCAGAAAGCAGTAGTGTTAGTCTTAGACTTTGTTCTCCTACCCGCTACAGCAGGCGATGCAAAACTTCACAAGATACTTTTTGAGAAGTACATCCATTTTTGAGAAGTATATCAATTTACAAGTGCGTTCTCTTGCCATACCTAAGTTCAGATTTTCAGAGACCTAACAAGCTTTCTTTTTATTCTGCAACTCATTTGTTACATCTTTTTCATTTCCCCAAATTCCTTGTTATCTTGGAGACAAGCATGCAATTTTATCTGTGTTAATGGTCAGAATCTCACGAGCCGTAAGGAGGAAAGGTGACATTTACAACAAACAGAGCTCTAAAGAACGTTGTCTCTGTAGAATGAAAAGATGAAATTTCTTACTTTTAGAAAACCAGCTGATGTCAAGATCGTACAAGTACTTCTTTTGTACGACAAACACTAAGAACTGAAAATATAAATAAGGCCAGTGTCCTTTCTCTTCTCGTTTTATTCCCAAATCCTGTGAGAATACAACTTCAAAGAATGGACATGTGAAAAGGAACAGTATTTTTAAGACCACCTATTAATACCTTAACTACTTTTCCTCCTTTAAGAGGACCACTTAATGATTCAAAGTTGTGGAAGCTGAATAAACCATGCTAATCCAAGAAGGAAAATTTAAGTAGTGAGTTAAGGATTCCAAAACCATCCTATGTCAGCAAGCATGAGGTTTATAAAGTACATAAAGAGAAGAATACTTAAATCTGTTCAGAATTAGAGGTAGACAATCTTCAAGGTTATTAAGAGGGAAACCGTATGAAGGCTTGTCACCAATATCACTTTACACGTAATGAAGAGAGAAAGATGTCAGGATATTGATATACTTTTAAAATTAACATACAATTTTTATAGTGTAAACTACCAAAGACCCAAATCTTGAATAAGAATTCCTTTTTGTCCTTGCTTTTGCTCTGTATTTATCTGACCAAAAAAACCCCAACTATTTGCATGAAATTTTCTGTTAGTTAATTTTCAGTGAATCAAAGTAATTTTGGGGGGGAAAAAAAAACCCAAACAAAAAACCAAACAAACCAACAACAGGAAACTAATGGTCCAATTCAGTGAAATTCATGTACAATTTTTTGTCTAATTTTTGGACAAAGACAGGATAAATTTTGTTGCAGCACGACACAGAAAACAATAACCAGCCATGCAATCTTACATTCACTGTTACAGATGAAGTGTAAAGCAACTCAGCAGCAAATCTCTGAATGCCATGTCATTTCTTCTTCCTACAGAATTGCACCTACATTTCTAGCACCAATGAAACCTCAAAGCTTCTCTTTTTGCTCCTGAAAACCTTAGGGCAAGAACTCATTCTCAAGGGAAATTTTATTTACTGTCAACAGAGGGAGCCTGAGAAGACTCCTCTCAAGTAGAGTCCGGCTGCTTCACAGGGAGGACACTCTGAAGCAATTTCCTATAAAAACATAATTTTCCCCATTACCTAGGAAGAAGTCTCCAAGCAGTTAGCTTCCTGAGTATTTAAGCTATTCATTGCGAACAACACTTAGAAACTCCCTTAAATAAAAAACTTGCTCAAGACTGAAGAGACGGTATGGAAAAGCAGCTATATACATATCTTACTCTGGAGAATTAAACTGCCTCATATCAAGGAAGATCCTAGCACCCTGGAAGCATTCATGCTGGTATGTTCTGAAGCAATGAAGCTCTAGAAGTAATAGATACCACCACAGCAGTAACTTCATATTTAGTAGCATAAATCTGTAGATGCCTTGGAGAGTCTCAAGTATCAGTGAGGCATTTGAACTGCAAAGTCACTTGGGACCTGCAATCAACCATTACACCAAGAAATTTCCATACCAAAATATTCACTTCTCAGACTTGCGTTTTCAGCATTAATTAAAGACCAGTTCTTAAACAACTTCAGAATGACAGATACTAATAAACTGACATCTTTTTTCAACATGGATTCTGCTTTGATGTAAAAGACACTTTGCCACTACAATGAAAGAAGTTTAGATGAGTTTGGGGAATTTGCTGGTAACATTTTTAATTTAGAGAACAGAGATTCATTAGATTTATCCAAAGGATCATATTAAATTTTTTTACTGGAAAAAGTTTGAAGGGTTCAGAATGGAATTTCTGCTTAAAATCATAAAAAGAGACATATGGTGAATAGGGTACTAAGTTAGGGCACTCACCTAGGATACTGAAAATTGAGTTTCAGGTCTCTGCTGGAATTGGGCTGTGCAGGGATTTGAACATCGGTCTCCCATACTCTGCATTCCTGAATCCATCATCGGCTGTTAAGGAATGGGTCTCTGTCTCTTCTTCCTGCTCTATAGCTAACTAGTTGCTAAATTAGTAGTTAAAAGCAGAAAGTGAGACTGACTTGGTGATTATACTACCTACTGAGGTGTGCAAGATCCAGACTGAAATACCTTTGCCAACATTTTCCCTAACAACTAAAAAAAACTACTGAGGAAAGACTAGTCTTTTCTGAGGAAATAGAAAGAGATGAGAAAAATATCCATTGCCCCTCTTAATCTCAAATTGAATGTTTTATTCTTCATACTCACAGACTTAACCTCAGTGGTGCTGGAGAAAAAGGTGTTGAATTAGAAGCCATGGGCTGACAAAGAAACACAGAGAAATGGAACTTGTCTGAATGAGGAAAGAATGCTTTTTCCCTACCATAATTTAGCTGGGCTGAGGGGATATATAGTTATTGTATTGGGTTTGTGTGGCAAGATTTTGGTAGCAGGGGGGCTACAGGGGTGGCTTCTTTGAGAAGCTGCTAGAAGCTTCCCCCGTGTGCGATATAGCCGATGCCAGACAGCTCCAAGTCAGACCCGCCACTGGCCAAGGTCGAGCCAATCAGCAACGGTGGTAGTGCCTCTGTGATAATGTATTTAAGAAGGAGGGGGGAAAACATGTGCAATTGCAGCCAGAGAAAGAAGTAAGAATATGTGAGAGGAACAACTCTGCAGACACCAAGGCCAGTGAAGAAGGAGGGAGAGGAGGTGCTCCAGGAGCCAGAGGAGAGATTCCCCTGCAGCTCGTGGAGAAGACTATGGTGATGTAGGTTTCCCCCTACAGCCCATGAAGGACCACAGTGGAGCAGATATCCACCTGCAGCCCCTGGAGGACCCCATGCCAGAGCAGGTGGATGTGCCCGAAGGAGGCTGTGACCCCGTGGGAAGCCCGTGCCGCAGCAGGCTCCTGGCAGGACCTGTGGCCCTGTGGAGAGAGGAGCCCACGCTGGAGCAGGTTTGCTAGCAGGACTTGTGACCCCATGGGGGACCCACGCTGGAGCAGTCTGTTCCTGAAGGACTGCACCCCGTGGAAGGGACCCACGCTGGAGCAGTTCGTGAAGAAATGCAGCCCACAGCAAGGACTCACATTGGAGAAGTTCATGGAGGACTGTCTGCCATGGGAGGGACCCCACTCTGGAACAGGGGAAGGGTGTGAGGCGTCCTCCCTCTGAGGAGGAAGGAGTGGCAGGGACAACGTGTGATGAACTGACTGCAACCCCCATTCCCCGTCCCCCTGCGCCACTGGAGGGGAGGAGGTAGAGAAAATCAGGAGTGAAGTTGAGCCTGGGAAGAAGGGAGGAGCGGGGGGGAAGGTGTTTTTAGGACTTGTTTTTATTTCTCATTATCCTACTCTGATTTGATTGGTAATAAATTAAACTAATTTCCCCAAGTCAAGTCTGTTTTGCCCGTGGTGGTAATTGGTGAGTGATCCCTCCCCTGTCCTTATCTCAACCCACGAGCCTTTCATTATATTTTCTCTCCCCTGTTCAGCTGAGGAGGGGAGTGATAGAGTGGCTTTGCTGGGCACCTGGCATCCAGCCAGGGTCAACCCACCACATTAATGCTGTCAAAAGGGGCAGGAAAAATTAATTTCCATATTTAATTTTTGGTTTTTACCCTGTGCTTTATGCCTTCTACCCCCAAAATACTATTTCATTCTAAATACATTGTTTTTTTCACACATTCACCTTTACTCAATCTGTAAATGCAACAAAGAATGTTGATAATTAGTTTATTCAAATTACATTAAACTTGAAAACAATGAAGGGCTGTTACATCAAAAGGAAGATTCTGCTGAATCTTCTGTTACTAGATTCATGGTATAGTCTCATTACATTTGGCACCTTCTAAATAATTTTATTATTTCTCATTTTCTATTATTAGTTTTTTTAGGGATTTTCTAAGTAGTTAATTACTAGTCTGAAAAACATTAGGAAGTTCTCATTTCTTTTTATATTTTTGTTTTAAGGCAGCCTGTTAATCTCAATCTTGGACACCTGTTCATAGAGGTTTTGCATTTTCCCAGAGAGACATATATTTAAAAAACAAACATACTCAACGATCAGACCGTATCACCTATCAACACTTCACTCAGCTCAAAGTACACGTACTACTGCGTATGGATGTCCTAGCAAATTCATCTCCCAGCCTTTCCCCACTCAAGTTATACCTATAGCAGCAAGCTACATCTTCTGTTAGTTTATATCAAGGCACCAAGCCACAAGGCAGGAAACGGGGGAGCGCTAACAATATTCCTCAATGAACAGACTGGCAGAAGTGCTGAAGAGTAATACAGCCAGCATTATTATCCCATGAGAGAGAGTGCATCTCTCATGTTCCTGTCCTGCGCTTAGACAGACAAGCAATTACGCTCGAAGCAAAGTATGTTCCTACTATGACACTAGGCAAACAAGGCAAGAGAAATTATGAACTGATTGCTATAAGTGAAAACTCTACCTAGCAAAACACTGTGTTTATTAAGTGTAAATAAAAAATTGTTAAATAACTCTACTCGTCATCACAGTGCTTTTTCGTGGTGTTATACTCCATAAATATTAACTCGCAACACTGAAGTTGTTTGCTTAAGAGTGAAATTCATATATACTCTAAAGAAATATTATAGGGAGATTTTATTTGGCCTGATTTTTCTTTGCTTAATATTCATGGTTAAGACAAGACAATCCATGATTGGCCCAACACTTAAATTACAAAAACTCCCTTTCAAATCACCAGCCTCCTCCCTTCCTTCTGACATTGCAGAAGGTTACAGAATTGGGTATCTCCTCCATTTTAGCACTATTGTTTCCAGACAACTGAAGACTGAAAAAAAGTTTAATGCATGATAGACTCAAACACGTTTGGTTAGTTGGTTTTGGGTTTTTTTAAATCAGTTAATTAAGGACCATAAACATTAGCAAACCTTTACCACAATCAAATTATTAAATACTTACAAATCCTGGAAATGAAAAATATTTTAGGTATATTACAATATCTCTCTGAAATATAGGAATAGGGTTTATGGGTAAATTATCTCTGTAAAGTTTCTTCTTCTATAAATTAATAGTATATAATCTCTACTCTCAACTCTATCTCAAGTTAATGTTCCCTGATAAACAGTATGTATATTACACAAACATACTTTCATACCCCATGTATCACAGTGTTCTCTTGGCACCCATTCAAGAACTCAAGGATGAATGAGTTTTCTTCTTATGCCAAGCTGTGTATATGAAGTCCAAGAATAAAAAGAGCTGGGGTGAAAGTGAAAATCAATGGTCTGAAGAGAACTGAACTATGACACTGGGGCAAAGATTCAGAATTTGAAGGCAAGATTACCATTCATACTAGTCCTAACTCCATGCGTGTGCCACAGTGATTAACACTCTCCTGAGTATAAGTGCATTTGATACACATATTTAAGCTAAATAAGACTTGAAGCATTTGCTACCACTCTTAATGTCAGTTTACAAAAATAAGTATTTGTGAAATTCAGGCCTAAAAAATGTAGTGTTCATAGCCACCAAAAATCTCACTGCTCTCAGAGAAACAAGTCTGGTATTAAGAGCCACATTTGGGAATATTTGGAAGGAGCAGTTTGGATTCGTAGACAGATGACTTCTGAATTGGAATAAATTAAAAAAAAAAAAGAAGGGAAGTACAGTTTCTTATTCTATGTAAATACTAGAATCACGCTTTCTCTTGTAGACACAACAGGAAGGAAGCTTACTGTTATCCAAAAATCTCCCACAAAGATCTGATCCACTCATCAGCCTAACTTGGTGTCTAACAAACAAGCCACCAACCCTATTTAATATAATTCTGTCCAAGGTTAACATGATTTTCCTTTATTACTGTTTACCAGAAGGAACGGCATGTAGTTAGGATAAAAAAATTAAAAAGAATAAATAAATCTAGAGACTAAAAAGACAGAACTTCAAGGTTAAATGACAGTACCTTCTCCTTGCTTAAATTGTTCTAGGATGTTGCTGCAGTTTCCAGGCTCCACAGAGTTTGCTTTTAAATTAGTTCTGCCTGTGGTGGCAGAACCAAAGACAGCATACATATCTTGGTTATGTTGGTCTGAGACAGAAATAACATTTTTTCCTTTTATCATGATCTTTATTTATTCCTTTATTTGTTTTCTTCCTGTTTTGCATTTAATACTTACTCTATCTCTACCTGTGACCCTAGAAGAAGTGAAGATGAAGTTCACTTTAGTAGGTCATATTTCAGATATGTATTTCAGCAAAATACTTATGAAGTGACAGCCCCATTTTAGCTCTCTAAAATACTGACAGCATGAATGCAACATCAGTCACAGGAATTATATCCTCCAGCCACTGGAATTCACTGATATTGGAAGACAACTGTTTCCTTAGCTAGCAGTGGTCTGCCAATGATGCTAGACTATGAAGCAGAATGAGAACTGATGAGGAGGAAGTAAAATGGAGAAAGTAATGACAGCTAACAAGAATGGCAATAATAATAATAATTATTATTATTATTTATAATTATTATTTATAATTATAATTTATATTTTGTTAATATAAACACAAATATATATTTATTTATAATAAATATATAATTGTTTATAATAATTTATTATTATTATTATTCAAAACATACTTGCAATATGAGGTTTCCAATAATATAAATTCAGATGTGCTACCAGATTACTATTCTTGTGAATTTAAGATGGTACCTAAACTAAAAGATGGTAGATTTAGATTACATACAAGGAAGAAATTCTTCACTATGAGGGTGGTGAGGCACTGGAACAGGTTGCCCAGAGAAGCTGTGGATGCCCCATCCCTGAAAGTGTTCCAGGTCAGGCTGGACAGGGCTTTGAGCAACCTGGTCTAGTGAAAGATGTCCCTGCCCAAGGTAGGGGTCTTGGAACTAGGTGGTCTTTAAAGGTCCCTTCCAAACCAAACCATTCCATAATTCTATGATTTAGTCACTTGAGTGACAACATCCAAACTTTCACATAGCAGCTGCTATTAAATAAAAGGTACAGACATAAAGCACAAAGTTCTCATCACCCAGAATATTAAACTAGGAAGAAAAGACAGAAAACAGAAATTACTTCACTGAGTGTATAAAAAAAAGTATAGCACAATGAATTTTGGAATGGCCTAAGTCTTGCTTCCATGGTGGCAATCTCAATAGTGCCAGGCAGTAGACAGTTTGAAAAATTCATGGTACAGATACACTCAGCACTACAGGGCCAGCTGGTACCCCGCTGGTACTCCCTGGGGCACTCTTTCTGCACTTGCCCAGCACAAGCCAAGCCCCACTTCTGAAAACTCTCCCTCTCGGTTGTTCTGAAGTCTACTCCTACATTTCAAAGAGGAGCAAGGGCACAACTTTGGATTTAAAAGCTGGTCCTAACTCACATCTACAAGAATACAATGAAAGGACAGCAAGTCTGCTACTCATAAGCATTTGCAAAGCAGTATCAGATGCCATAACTTAAAACAAAGTATACCTCTTGCTCCTATATGTGATCTCACCCATAATCTATTTCATTTTTATAGGAGATTAACAGATGAATCAAAGACAGAATCAAGAATGACTAAAAACAGCAAAATAGGAAGCTCTTCTAAACAAGTCCTACTTCTTTCTCAAAGACAGAGGAAGTTACTCCACATTTTATTATTTCTATTATTAACAATATGTTGAACACCATTTTTTAATTTGCATGTCTTTCCAGGGTAATCTTAAAATTATTTATTATAGTTTTCTTTATAGGCTTGCTGCACCTCTTCCTCCCAAGTCATTTCTATTTAGGTGCCTACATATTGATTCAAGAAATGAACTTTAGGAATACAGGTTGGAAAATTGGTATAGGTTACAAAAATTAATTCTAGTTAATGACAGAGTCATTTCAGTCATCAATTTGTGTTTTCTTCTGAGCACAGGTTCAATTCAAACCTTCTTGCTTTTCGTGACTGTTAAGGAAGTTATCTCCTGGAAACAGGAGATACACTGAGAAGGCACTGGAAACACAGCGCCTTCAACCCCCAGAAGAGTGACCTTTTTTTTGCCCCTCATGTAGCTCATTTCAGTAGTAAATAGATACTAAATGATTATATGAGAATTTATGTCTATTGCTTTAATAGGGGGACAGGATACATTAAGTATATACATATACACACACATTTTCTTGCAAATTATTTTAACTGTGACATACAAAATTCAAATGAAACTATTCTAGCAACACTGAAAAATGAATGACTTGAGACTCTATGTTGTTTCAAAAGAGAGCTAGATTTTCCACTCCCTCAAATGTTCAAGACTTTGAAAAAATGTTCCCAGTTTGCACTGACACACTCCCTAAGTTCTCACACTACCAGTACCCCACAGTGGTTCACTATCTCACATGAAGTGTAGAGGACTGAAGTTCTTCTATTTCTCCCCATTTTAAGTGAAAGTCCAGATCATCAGAAGCCTCTGCTATGATGAAAATTTAATATATACAAACTGAAGCAACTTCAGCAGGAGATGGCGAGAGATGCTAGGAAAACATCTTGCCTAGTAGTCAAACTACTTATTTTGAGCTTCAGAAACCCCGTGTCAGCCATTCCCTCTGGGTGATTCTGAACTTGGGATCTGCACTTGGCCCCTTCCCCTCAGGCATTCCTGATTAACAGGCTACTGGCTACCCTGAGGTCTGCCTTTCTCCTCTGCCTCCCATGCCACTTTGTGCAGAAATTTCACCCTGAACACAGGAAGCCTTTCTCAGTGAAATCTACATCCGAATTGGAATAATATCATGAAACACTGAAATAACCCAAATATCTCCTCCCTCAAACAACACACTCAAGTCCTTACCAGTTCCTATCAGCAAGATACTGCTGCTCTGCCCAAGTTGTCTACCAACAAAAAGTAGTTTTATTCTCATATGAACTCATATCCTGAAAAGCAGCTGGATACTTTTAGATCCAAGTAGCATTCCGATGCTGAGAGGCATAAAATATCATTGACAACTACATTTATTATCACTAGAGGCCAGACAGAAATTTTAGCCAATATACAATGTCACACAACATGTCATTGCACTGTAAAAGGAAAGAATAAAAAAAAAAAAACCACCCAAACCCAAGACCCCCCAAAACACCAAAACCCCCCAAATAATTGGACCACTGGATTAAGATAGCAACTTGTTTTATATGAACTGATTAAAATATTAGCTTTGTTAGAACACAGGGTCCTAGTAATAACTAAAGGAGTTATTTTTTTAATTACTCATAATAAGCCATTTTACAGTCATTAAGGTAACTATATTAGTATTTTACTTCATTTCATTCAACCTATGCTCTCTGAATAGTTATTCATACTGAAAAATGTGTACAATAGATGTGAAAGGGAATAAAAGGATGAAAGAGCAAAACAGCTAAAATATATCTGAAAAGCTGGTAACAGGAATTTTACAAAAGCCAGGGAGAGGAGAGTAGGGTATCATTAGCCATTTTCATATCCTAATGGAACATGCAAGTTACAGTCTGTTACTAAGAGTGGGTCCATGGCAAAGAGCCCAAATGAGGTCTGAGAAAGGATAATGTACCTTTAATGACTGAAATAGCAAGAAAATTAAATCTAATCATGTTTCATTAAGCATACTCTAGCTCCCATTTTTACTAAATTATTTTATTATGATTTCCCAACTGTCTGTTGAAATAACCTTTTACAGCAATTTAATTCACCATCATAAACAAGTCTCATTTCTCACAATGAAGTCCCCTGGGATTAGTGAGAGGAGATGGATAATCTAAACCTTGCCAATCCTGCAGCCACTAAGGTAACCACTCAGGGAGACAAAGATTTTTGTTTTCCTATTTGTGGCTGAGATCATTAAGATATAATTAGAAACACATTCATGAGTAATAGAGCGTCTGTTATGGAGATACCATTCGCCCAACAAGCATCTTCTATACCAGTCTTTAACAAGAAGGGCAGCAGGCATAATCCCCACTTCACTCTCTGGAGAGTTCTGCATTAAATGGACTGCATTAGATATCCCTCTCACTCCCCCTTTTTTAATGGAATCTTACTCAGGCATCCAGTGTTTTCTCAGACTCCATTGTTACCATCAAAACTGCTAGTCTGTTTGCTTTCAGCAATATGCTCCTGCAGTGCCATCCAGATGTGAGCCCTAAAGATAGCTACGTGCAGTGAATTTAAATCCTGCTCCAGAACTTGTCACAGGGCAAGCAAACGTGGAACTTCACAATATACAGTAACAAATGAATTGGACTGTTTACAGAATAATCCTTGGCTCTCTGCAGTACTGAAAGGAGATATCAACCCCTGTATGCATCCTTTCTGCTTGGTGCAAACTTCAGTCATCTGAGTGAAGTAACTCAACAACATCTCTTTTGTCCTTGTATGCAATCTAATTTTTTACCAAACTCCACATCAAATCACATGACACAGCAATGGAAAATTAAAAGTAATGTCACCCACCAAACAGTGCTTATGTATCTGCCATAGGGATCAATTTATGGCTACCACTTAAACTGCAGAGTGAAAACCATCAGCGGCCAAACGTATGTAGTATCACAACGTGTGAACAGGTTATGGCTGTATTGGGTAGGCAGGAGTCTGAAAGGGATCAAGTAAATGAAAAAGAAAGAAAACAGTTCTAGGGCACAATTTTGCTTCCTGTACCCATATGAATAGTAAAGAACTACTTGCTCGAGGCAAGCAAGGGGCAGAAACTGAACCTTGTAATACAAACAGGGGACTTGAAAGACAAACCTAAGTGAAAAAAAAAAAAAAAGAGACTACCAAAATTTCAGCTGACTCTTTGAGGTGATGCTACTGTTATAATTAGAAAGTTACAGTGGGTAAACTAAGATTGGATCATGGTAGGCTTAATCTTTTTGCATATATTTGACTATAAATCCATTTTAGCAAAGCAATGATTTTTAAGCTTGCCTATAAAAACATTTTATAAAACAAAATATATTTAGAAGCATATAAGACAATGAGTAAATGACTACAGTTAAAAACAGAAAGTCGAAAGCAGAATATTAAGATTTAAATTGTTTTGCTTTGTGGAAGACTGACATTCTAAAAATCTAATTATCATCCCGCAGTATGAACTCTTCAGGAAGACATTAACATAAGGAATGTATTATACATGACTGAAGCCAAACCAGACAAATTTCTAGATAAATGATCAGAGTTCAGAAGCATAATGTGGAACCTCTGCCAGCCAGAAACCGTTCACGGACATTCAATATTCTTTTACAAGCTCTATTGTGAAGCACACAATAGCTTATTACCTTAGTCATCAGAATGCAGCTGGTCAATAAACGTACAGTCAGCAACTGCCACATTCCTACACCAGTATTTATTTAGATGAGATCAGGAGAGATACCTCAGTCGTTTGACAGAACAGAGATGATAACACAGTAAAATTCTGGTCACAAGATCAATAACTCTTGTTCTGAAAAGCATGCATCTCAGCTTTACTTCAGTATGTATTTTTTCCTTAAATGCTTTCTGTGTCTTGATATTTGCATTTGAAGGAACAGTAAGTTGGCAGACTGGCTTTAATCAGACCGACAAACACAAAATTTGGGAAGAATGAGATTTTGCTTTAATATTGCCTCTATGGCAAAAATAAATAAATATTTAAACATAGAAATTAATCACTTTGGGTGAACATTTTCATTGACGGTGATTTGTTTCTATATGACCCATTTAAAATTTCTCATAAAATTCACACAAACTACTGTAAGGTCAAGATTTCTCCCCATAACTTCTAATTCATGGAGGACATAATTTTGTACTAGACTTGTGAAGTCTCAAGTTAGGAAGAGTCGTCACTCACGCTCTTTCTGCAGCACCTGCGTTTCACATACCTGCAGCATTTGTTCTTCTTCACGAGGTCTCCATGTGCCCTTTGGATTGACCTGCGATTCAGTGACTGGCCAAGTTGGGGCGGGAGCGAGGGAAGGCTGCAGGGCTGCACCCCAGCCAGCCCTGGGGCACGCAGCAGTTACAAACACGAGCAGCCCTGTCAGCTTCCCAAAGCTGTTGTGTCCCCCCGGCCCCTTCCCCTGCTCACGATCAGCCGACACATAACTCCTGGGACTAGGCTCATTTCTTCTTTTTTATGTCACACGATTCAGTATGAAGAACACTTATCAGGTCGCAAAGACATGGAGATTTCTAACATAAATAATGTCATATATATGTATGTATGTTTATTTATATATATACACTCATATATATATGTGTGTGCACATATATATATATATATATATGAATACCACAAAATTACAAACTGATTATAGGAGAAGACCTAAATAAAATGAAATGTGTCCAAGGTGTGGGCACTGCAAGACTGTGAAAATAACAAAAAAAGCCTAAAAAACAGGAGGTGAGATTTGCCAGTTACTGACAAAAGTGGGGGAGGATGGAGCATGAAAGATAAAGAATTTAATTTGTTTAACTTTATTCACAGCAGAACCAGCTACCAGTCCAGAAGATTAACTATTTTTGCTGCATTATTTAAATTAAAATGTAGGAGAAAGGCAGCAAACGCCAAGGAACATTTAGAGGAAAGGGGTGTGACAGAAATAATGTCGTTTCTGAAGATGATGATACCAGTTAAAACTTTAACTAAAAGAGAGTGCAATTATCCCTTTGCCCATCCCCAACCACCTCCCAAATATTTCTTCCTCTAATAAGTGCGAAAATTGTCCAATTATAATGACTGAGTGAAAAGAGCCTTAATGTAATACAAATCCTGTGGAAATATTCTATGTTAAACATTGAGAGCTCTGAAACTTGTTCACAGATAAAGAATCCATGTAAGTAGAAGGAGAAAGATTGTATCTGAAGTTGCATCTGAAATTTAATGTACATAAAGTAATGCACATGGTGGGGAAAAAGTCCCAACTTCATATATGAACTAATAATCTTAGGTTAGGAAAGACAGTTTCACAAATGACAGCTCAATGATAGCAGTCAAAAAACCAAAGTGATATACTAGGAAAAGAAGGGAGAATTAAAAAACAAAAACAAAACCAAAAACCAAGCAAAGAAAACACACAACCCAGAACATCACTATGCCACTGTATAAACCCACAGCTCATCCACCCTTTGAACACTCCGCTCTGTCCTACACCTCAAAAATTGTATATGCAAATGGAAAATATTCTGAGAAAGCAGCAAGAATGATCAAAAGTGTGGAACAGCTTCCATTTAAAAATACCTAAGTAATGATGGCTTTGTAGTCCAGAAAACTGTTTTAGCAAACTGAGGGACAATATTGAGATGTATAAAATCAGAGGTGTCATGACTTAAGTACATGGCAAGATAGATACATATTTACACACACAAATACTCAATCTCTAATTGTAATTTAGATAAATACTTGACTTTTTATAAATGACATTTCTAAGTAGAAAATATTATTTTACTTATTTATGAATGACATACTATTTGAAACATACCAGCCTTCAGAATCATTTTAGCACAATAAATCAATCAATATTACACCAGCACCATTAACCCCATATTTTTATCATAGATATTAATTATTCAATGGAAAAAGTAAAAGGACTTAAACGTCTTATAACCTGTCAATAATTCTCCTTGAACTAAAAATGAGGGAAAAAAAACCCATACATAATTTTTAGCATGAAAAATCCTAAGAGTACATATTCCATTTTATGGCCACAGTTTCCGGCAAGTTTCTCTATAGTAAAAAAAGCATACACACACACTAAAAAAACAAACAACATTACACCAAATTACAGAACCTAATTATGTTTGGTATTCTAAAAAAAGCATTTTTGAGTAAGTGAAAAATACCTTTTTGCATACACTATCTGCTTAAGGATACATATTTCATAACATACAAACAAGACAATGTAAATCCTAATTAGAAACACTGGGACAAAACTTATGTTAGGAAATTATGATAAAAATTCAGGATATGCCTACGGAATAACTCACACTGAGATGAAGCAGGATGCAACTTCAAAATAAGAATGGATTTTCTTTTTTAATTATTATTATTACCTTCCTTAATCAAGAAGAAATTTCCAAAACATTTCTTAAGTGAGGTACAATTAGAGATACAGACACCTATACTCACACAAGTAAACCCTGCTAGAGTTAAAGGACTGAAACAGAACTTGATATTAAATACTATATATTTTATAATTCATACAACTAAAAATAAGAGCTTTAATAAGAACTTCATGCCCAAATTTGTTTCTGAATTCTCAAAATTACTGTTTATTTTTAACTCACATACTTATTAATACCAACATATTTGCATCCAACCAAATAAACAGCACAGACTGAAAATTAACCTCATAACTCAAAACTAATACTGTGTACTTTTAACCTACTAATTTCTCAAAGAAATAACTGTTGCTTCAGAAAACAAGTCAATCTGTTTAAGTCATAAAAAATAATCTGGTTTCTCATACAAAAGTAGGAACAGTAAGACAAAATTCTACAGCTAATAACTAAAAAATTACAATACAGAAAGGTTCCTATGCACGTATTTTCAGTATATAAAGCAGAACCTGACTCGGTTCAAACTAGAAGTCTACCTACTCCAACAACCTATTTAAAACACTCGGCAACAGAAGAAGCCCTACAGATACAAGCCAGGTATACAGAACACTTTCCCCAGCCTCTAGGAATTCGCAGCCCAAGGACTTTGATCCAGAAGCAGATCTTTTGAATGTAATAACTCTCAATGGATTTTTCTTCCATTAATTTGTCCAATCTCTTTTTTAATTCAAGTAAACCCAGGACACTAAGGCACAGCTGAACTTAACCCCACAGGAAGCAGTATCACCTTTTGTCAGCTTTTAAGATCTCAACTGCAAGTTTTCTTTAGTTCTTATAATACAGTTCTTATATTAGAAGATACAGTGAACAGCAATACTGTTCCCTATTCACCTTGTATGAGCCACTCATGACTCTATGCTATCATACTTCCCCCTCAATCATCGCCTTCTAGATTAAAGCATACGGAAGAGTAATCTCTTCTACAGTGGTGATTCCAGACCTTTGATCATCTGTGTCTCTTTTCTTTGCACTTTTTGCAGTTCTGCTATAAACTTTTTGAGATGGGAAACCCAAACTCCACACATAGATTAACGTGGCACAGTGGTTTTATGCTTACCATTGTAACACGTCCTCTTACAATCTATAACATTCACTTTGCTTTTCTGACCAGGACTAAGCAGATGTTTTATTAGACTGTGTTTTTATCTAACTACGATGTGTCATTCCTGAGTGATAATGGCTACACATCTCGCATCGCTGCGTATGTAGAGTCAGGACTGTTGCCAGCAGACACATTGTGCAATACTTCAGAACACATACAGGTTTCATGGTTGCTTTGAAAAGGAGTGCAAATTAAACTGAAAGTGAGTAGTATTAGGTGTCAAAAAAACTTGTGAGGATTTTAATTACACAGATACTCACAAGATCCTGAAGGTTATGTACAAAACTTCTATCAAAAAAGGCTCAAATCAAGTGTGATGAAAGAATATGTGAATGCTAAACAGCTTTATGACTACCAAAAAAAACCCCAACCCAAAACTGCTGAAGAGGGGGAAAACCTTGATCCAGAAACTGCACTGTGAACTTTATAAGACCTTCAAATACTTCGCGTCTGCAGAAAATCTGAGACGAGAGAGAACATGAGCACTAGTTGTGTGCCTATCCAAGTCTTAGGGTGGTCCGTGGCGATGGCCAGTCCTGCTCTCTCACTCCTCGTGCTGCTGACATCCATCATTAAGGAACATAAGCTCAATACCCTTCTGCCTTAAGTTCCCAAGACTGACGGACTGATCCAATGACTGAAATGAAATTCCTGGTACAATGTTCAGTGACCACAGAAAAAGGTCATAAAGTCCCCTCATTCAGACTAAACTGGGGGAACACTAACGGAATTATTCCTGACGGAATGGGCCAGACAGAAGAACGCACTACAAAATGAAGTACTGGAGACTATTATTTAAAGCTATATATCAATATAAAATGACAAAAGAAATATGATTTCCCTTTCAGGGCGAAAATTCATGTCTTTCCATATTTTTTTTTAAAGTCTTTTGAACTATGCATGAATTCAAGCCAACCTTACTCAGTGTGAGAAAACAACAGGTTTTTATAGGATGTCTGAATCACAGAAAAAAACAATTAAAATACTTAACACCATAGTTCAAACTACAATAGAGAACTCATTAATCAGTCCTTAATTCTGCTTTTTTTTTTTCATATAATTCTTCTCCTGAACACTATAAAAATTTTCTTTCTCAATGCATATTTCAAATACTCTACAAATCTTAACTGTTCCAAAGGTGACAGAGTTAAAAAGAAAGGTGTTAGTTAACATCTAAGTACACTTGTTTTCCATTTAGTTTTAGAAGAAACTCTTCCAGTTTTCCAAGCAAAATCTGATAGCATCAGCCTTAGCTGTCAGGTGCAAAGCTGAAGTTAGCACATTTCCTTAAAGGCCAGAGCTGCACTGTTTTTAAGTAAAAATATAATCTTTAGGAAATTATTACCTCTCTTGCCCTAAATTCTCCACAGCAATACTCAAATTAGCCAATCACAAAAGTCTCATATATATCACTTAATTAAAAAATTTGTTCAGAACACTGTTCAAAAACCACAAAACAGTAAAGATTCATATTTAAGGTACCTTGCATAACATCCAAGAGTATTACCAGACAAACCAAGTTGGCAGAAACACTCACTGACTTTATACATCTATCCATCCAACCCTGACCTACAGTCTGTCTTGGATTTGGTTCATAAAACACCCTCATGCAGTATAACATGTAGCTGGCTCAGATAAGGGAGAAATGGGAGCAGAGCCAAGCCAGCTGAATGAGCATTGCCACTTCAGTCCATCCACCTTGCTTACTTAAAGGTCAAAGCATACAAGGAATTAGGAAGCAGGAAACAGATGAAGAGCTCAGAAACCCAACCTGAGAAACTACTGATCTGGATCCTAATCTGGAGGAGTTAACATATCTAACTACAGGCAGGACACAGTGAATGGTGCCTACCATGCTAGGAGATAATCTGGGGGATAGTTTTTGTTTGGATGGATGTTTTTTTAGGAAGATGGACTAGATTAGACCAATCAAATAACAGAAGTTGGTTGTATACCAACCATATCAACAGATAGAGCTGAAGGTACCTTTGGAGCTCTCTAGTCTACTCCCCTGCTCAAAGCAGTCCTGCCAAAGCAGGCTGACTCAGGGCTGCATCCAGCTGAGTTTTAAGAGTCTCCAAGGATGGAGATGCTACAGCCTCTCTGGGCCCTTGTTTCAGTGTTTGACCACCCTCCCCACAGCAAAAAGTTTCTTCCTGTATCAAGCTGGAATTTCCTATCTTCCAACTTGCAGTCATCCATCCTCTTGTCCTTCCATTGTACACTACTGAGACAAGTCAGGCTTCATCTTCTCTGTACTGTCCAATGCGCTAGCTACAGACAGGAATAAGATTCCCCCAAGCCTTCTTTGCAAAGGTGTATGAAACCTGTTCTCTCAGCCTGTGTCTGACACATGCTCCGGGCCCCCTGATCATCAGGGTGTATAGCCACTGGGCTTGCTCCACGATGTCAAAGTTTCAGGGTAAGCACTATTACAGTTTTTTACAATATATTTAAAATTCTTCTCTGAACACATTATTCGAACAAACTAAGTATTTCTAACCAGTTTAGCCTTCCAAGAAAAACTAACTTTTAAAAGTTGTTCAGAATAAGCACTATTACATCCTTTGTAATTGGAGGGGATTAAGGGAAGCATCAACTACCAGAGTCCAGCAAGGTCCAAAGGACAACAGGCAATCTTCTAGATATAGTAAGAGCTTTGTGGATTTTGAGCAACAGCCAAGGGCCAGCACAATGTAATAAGCAGATGCTTCACCCTTTGCAAGGGTGGAGGCTTTTGGACAACTGTTGTGTTGGATCCCAAGTCAATCCCTGAAGGGATCACAGGACTTCTGCATTCCATACCATAACACTGGACAAATATTAGGCTTATAGTTATTTGTTAATTGTTTTGAAGAGAGTTTAAACTGTGTCATCACTGTGCATCCCTGTAACACTGGGCTGTTTGTCCCAACCAACAGAAGAGGCAAATAGAACAGGGCTCGGCTGGGCTGTAAGTCACTTTGAAGCGACACTGTGAAATGTTCTTGGGACAGTCAGAGCAACAAAGTGATAAAGACAGAGATCTGCCCGTGCAAGGCACAACAGCGATTGTTACTCTGCAACAACTTTTTCTTTGAAATGCATTGTAAAAATATTTTCTTTCAAAAGACAACTTGTAAGACATTATACCATAATACACAAAACAACCATCCACTTTTTTACTGGTTTTGAAACATTTATAAAAAGAAAGAAAACTCCACAAAAACAGTATGCTTGCTTGCTTATTGAAGACCAGTAAAATAAAACATGAACAGTGAGATCAAAGAGATGGAAAACAGTCACATCATAAAACTTAGAAATGTATTCTACTATCAGCAGTAATCATAGTCACTATTTCTGCAAAGCAGACCTACACACTTCACTACTTGTTTGTGATTTCCTTTTCCAGTATGTTATAGCTAGCTTTAAAACCTTATTAAAGTCCTTTAGACTCATGTTTATTATCCATAAAATTTTTGACTTCTGGGACAGGATAAAAAAAACAAACTACCAAGAAACACATAAGAATACTGTTTATACATGAGTTTTCATATGGCCCTTAGCACTGAATATAAAATAAAAGAAATAAAATTAAAAAAAGAAAGTTATGTAGCATACACACTAAAATATTAGTGTCTCGCAACAGAAAGCAATTCCTTTAAGATGCAAATAGCTGAATTTCCTTCCTATAAAAGAACATAATGCTGTCACAAATGTTGTGGACTCAATTTTTCTCTCAGAAGTAGAGCTTCAGGTGATTTTGTAAATAATTTTATTCCCTCCCCTAACAGGAACACTGGTTCAAAATAATTTTCCAGATAAGAAAGAGAGTGATAGAAGGATATGCTTTAGTAATATTTTTCCTTTTTAAAAGCCATTTTATTATGGACAATATAAATTTATAATATTAAAATGATTTAAAGGATGGCTCTGCTTCCCCTCACATATTTTTCTTTTTCCACCAGCAGTCCTACTGGTGATAGATCTGCATAGACATACAGTCATAAAACAGGCTGCTCACATTTATTTAGAACTTGCACAGTGCTTCTCATAACAAAATCTGAATACCTTCTAAATCCTAATGAATTTATCATCTCTACATTCCTGTGATGTACATTTATAGTTTAGACATTACTTTACCATAAGGAAAATTCATTAAAGAATTACGCTTTGATAAGGTTGAGCTGGGACTGTAAACAGGCCTAGTTTCAGAATGATGAGCACCAATTTCTGACATAGTTTTGTAAGAGTAAATGTGTTCATTGGGCACATGAAGGATAGAAGCACACTAAGCACATCTGAAAAAGAAGGCTTATATAATTTGCCCAGGGTCAAGAAGAAATATGGATCTTCAGCAGGAATAGGAAGCAGTGCTCTCAGTTCTCTTGGTACTCTGCCAACAAGCACACTCTTCATCCCACGAGTCATGTACTTCAGGTAGATGAAAAAAGCCTGAAACCCGGTTCTCAAATTCTCATTTGTAACAAATACACATTTAACTACTACAATTATGACTTCTCAATATTACAAAGTTGAATTAAAACCAGTCAAAACTATTTGACTCAAGCAACTCTACAAGAGCAGCTGAAAATCAGCTACTAATACCACTCAGAAAAACACAAAACCCCCAACAACAATCATTTTCTCAAGGTTATGGAGGGAAAGTAAATCATTCCAGCTCTGTTTAAAGCTAGGAGCTGTTAAGAGGAACTTTTTAGAAAGTTTTCAAACTCGTACATGCAAAAGTTTTAATTATACAGTATTTCCTTCATTATCCCAAGCTCATGATACTCATAAAAGAACACAAAAGAAGTGGCACGCTTGACCTCAGAGGTATATGGCACCCCTCCAAATGAACAGCATGTGTTTGCCATGTGGTCCCTAAGTCCCCAGAATATGTTCCCATCACTTCCGACACTCCAGTTCCAGTCCTTTCCATAAGATTTCTTCAACCTGCGTTGGTCTTTTGCAAGTATGGGAGGACATCCATACATTAATTGTGAAGACATCCTCTGCTTTGACCTTGCTAGGGGGCCCAGGGCAGGATGGCTGCAGCAGCTAACTGCTCAGGTATTTATTAAGCTTCATAGAAGGCTTTGCACTTTCTAAGCCCTCTGTTGCTGCACCCACATTACTAACGTTAGCTAAGCTACTAGGCTCAAAGTTAGGTGGAGACATCTTCATGAATTGCTGCCACACACTGACTGCAGCACAGACAAGCCTTAAGCTTTGTGGTTATAGCAAAAATATTGGAAGTCTTTCGGTATCATTGTAACTTATGCTAAAGTCAAATCTTTCTCCTATTAATGTTTGTAGCAAAATGCCTATGCAAAGGAAACTTTTCTTGACCTTTTCATTGCAGGATGAGAGGCTGGAGAGCAGCCCTGCAGAAAGACATCTCGGGGTTTGGGTTGATGGCAAGTTGAATATGAGTCAACAGCGTGTCCTGGCAGCCCAAAGGGCCAACCGTGTCCTGGGGTGCATCAAGAACAGCATAGCTAGCAGGTTGAGGGAGGTGGTTGTTCAGCTTAGAGAAGGCTGAGGGGTGACCTCATTGTAGTCTACAACTTCCTCAAGGAGGGCAGCAGAAACGGAGGTGCTGATCTCCTCTCTCTGGTGACCAGCAATAGGACATGAGAAATGGAATGAAGCTGTGTTGGGGGAAGTTCAGACTGGACAATAGGAAAAGGTTCTTCACTGAGAGGGTGGTTCGTCACTGGACCAGGCTCCCCAGGGAAGTGGTCATGGCATCAAGCCTGTCAGAGTCCAAGGAGCATCTGGATGATGCTCTTAGTCATACGATTTAGTTTTAGGTAGTCCTGTGAAGAGCAGGGAGTTGGACTCAATGATCCTTATGGGTGCCTTTCAACTTGAGATATGCTATGATTCTATGATTGCATGATTGCTTTACCCATCTGAAAAACCACTGCACAACATTGCTAACAATATCTGGGGAAACCAATCATATACCATGGGTTCTCATTATTAACCACAATCAGAAATGGCTTTTATACCATGCATTTTGGCTTCTAATAGTTTTGTTGTCATCAGTTAAGATGATAGTTATACATAAATAAAACTGTTAATAGCTCATTCTGTGTACAGTGTTTACACTTGCAGGGAACAATTGGTCATAACAGATTAACAACCTGATTCAACACTAATCAAACATTTACAGATGTATAGATATATAAACACTTCCCCAGAAACTCCTGACTGAAAGATTACTGACAAAAAAATAAAACAGAATCTGTTTCTGAAAAAACTTTTAGTAAGATTCTGCTTCCTGCTAAAAAAATTCTCAAGAGAATTACACTTATACATGTTTATTTCCAAGAGTATGCATTCTGATATGCAGGCTTATCCCTTCTAAGTATACACTATTTTCAAGTCAGCAATTTAAGAGAGATAAAGTAGTGTCAGGCATCTCATCTTTAAACTAAAGTGCTTAAGCAAGTTAACAGAGTAATGAAAAAACCCCCAACATTTCTACCAGAGGAGCCATATTTTATTCCTTGAAAACTGGAAATTAACATACTGTACCCTACTGCCTTTTACAATATCTTCTTCAGTCTTTAGAAACACTCCTATTCATTTGATTTAGCATTAAAAAAAGAATAAATATAATACCTTACTGAATGTTGACACAAGACTTCAACACATTGGTAAGAAATTTGTCAGTTTGGAAAAGATTTAGACCATACTCATTGTTAAAGTGTTCTTCTACTCATAGTAATTTTTACATTTGCATTACATTTGTCTTCTTTAAACTGTATCTCATAATTTTTTATCATTCCAAACATATAAATTTTAACATAGTCTAACACTTTTTCACTAGTTTCTCCTTAATCCATCTTTGGATATTAAATCTCTTAAAACAAGCAATTATTTTTCTTTATAAACTACCCATTAAAATAGGATTTTGGCATCTTCACTTTCAGAAATCCTCATAGATTACATTCTTAATCTGTCACAGCAGTTTTACATATACTGCCACAGCATACAATTTGGCTATTAAATCTAGTAGATTTCAGGGAATATGCATACTTCACAAATGGAAAAAAACCCAGAGATATTCATTATGGATACATTTAAGGTTCCTAACTATAACTAATGCCCATCCTGTAGAAGCCACAAAAATCAGTCTTAGAATCTAATTTCAGATACCTTATAAATGCAGATTTTCCCCAAAATCAGTAATGAGCAGATGACATACACCAAAACGAGCCATTGCATTTAACTTTTTTGTAACAGTCTTGAATACACAGCCAGGAACAGGAATACCACACACAAAGCTATTAAAATAAAGACTATTTCCTGTTCTTTAAAACATATGTTGCCTAACCATTCCCAGATATCTTTGTGTTGATTTTCTTTTAATAGAGGGCTGAGGCTAAATTAAAGATTGAGTTACCAGCAGACTGGAGTGAAATGTCGATAGCTACCAGTTACTACGAGTATCAGTCTTCTCACGCAAGCACAGAGCTTGGAGAGGGACTTTAGCTCAAAGCTCATTTACAGCATACAGGACCAACAGCCTATTTGTACTAAGTGCTACAGCTTATATCATTTGCCATATTCACTAACCTAATTTTCTCCAAGAGATGAGTTTGGCAGCATAAACTTGTACTTTCTACAGAATATAAGAACAAGTGTTTCCTGCGCTACTGTTTGAAGTGTCTATCCTGGATGATCTACAAGTACTTGCAAGAGTTAGAAACATGCTCCCCATTCTTCTAGGCAACCAACAAAGCACGCACCACTCTGGACTAAGAGGTGCTTAGTTTAGCAGACAGAAGTAAACTAATGCTTCAATTGCTGCAATAACCTCTGATACATGTTCCTCTATACCTATCATCCGCGTGGCTGCTAAACAGAAAAACACCTCTACCTCTTCCCTCAAATGATATTTAACTGCAGCCTCTCGGAAAACAAAACCCAAGTAAAATAGGAATGATGAAGCTGCTGCTTTTCCTCTCCAATGTTTGTTCCTTTTTTTGTAGTATTTTCACAGGAAAGGCTTGTCAGAAAAGTAGTATTTTTAAACAGTTGTAAGTGCGTGGCTTCATTGCTTTAACTGGATCACAAGGAGTGGAATCTCTGACCATAACCATTTCCTGTACATTGACTTTTTTCTCCAATTAATATTCAAAATGAAATATAAAATCCAACCACTGATTCCACTTGGCTGCTATGCGACTACTTTCTCACAACTTTTTTTTTTTATTGAAGGGCTTTCGTTAAAATTATTTTTATTAAAAAAAACCAAAAAACAAACAAAGCAATCTAGTTATACATGGCTGTGTATCCCCTATTTAGACAAAATTTCCACAAAATTATTAGCTTTCTTGAAAAGAAGGTGTTACCCAAATAAAACTGGAGTGGTTTGGTTTTTCTTTTAAAGTATGAATATGTTAACTAATTTTGATGTAACTGTTACAATTCTTCTTATAATCATGCCTAGCTCATACTCTCTTCTTTAGTGCTCAGTGGAATAACGAACTTGATTTTCAACTGCAATTACAAAGTGAGTAAAGCACAGCTTCCAAGAGGATCAGTGTCTGCCAGCATGACAATGATTTTGAAGCATTTTTCGAGCATTCAAACACAGGTTTACTGCAGTCTATCGAAAACATGAACAGTATATATAATCCTTTAGTTTAAGGTGTCCAATTCTGTAACTAAAATTTTAAACATAGACTCATATAGCAGTCCCAAAATACACAGGGAGAGTATAAAACCTCAAACATAGACACAACTAGGAAAAATAAATAAAAATAAATGAATATGACTACAAAAAGAAACATATTTTGTATTTGCATAGTAACAGCTTTCCACTGTGTTTAAAGGAAAATAAATTAAAATTTGTCATTTTAAAATTAATTTTAATTATTTCAAAAAATGTGAAGAAAAGATGTGGACTTCCTTGCGTTAAGGATAGATCAACAGTATAAATAAAATAATCGTTATATTTTTACTTTTAAATTAGATTGTACAGCTTAGACACTAAGACATTATCTATCATTGGTTGATGGTATGTAATAAGATACCATTTATAAATACAATAACTTTCAATCTTGCTATAAACTAATTTTTATTAAAAGGATATGTTTTTAAATCCATGTTGCCGCATTTTTCATGTGATCATTGACCGTTAAAATACAGAATGTTGAACAAAACCATTTGACAGCAAAAACTGAAGGCTGTGAGATGCTGATACTAGAGATTTTAATAGGATAAGCACACAATTGACTACTGAGCTTTAAAAAGAGGATAGCACTGAATTCCTAATCACAAGCATCATTAGCTTTAGTTTTAAAATTTATCAGCAGAAAAATAGAATTTCATCAACTACCCAGAATTTCTCTTCTATGCAATAGCTTAGATTCAGATAACCCTAAAGGAAGGCCAGGTAATATTTATGATGTGTGGTGGGTCCCCATCCTACTCCCTCTAAAAAGTAACATAGCACAGAACATAACATATATGCCAACTTCATTGCTAGCTACTCAGCAAAATCTTGGTAGCAATCTAAAATACAAATAGCCATAATTTATACATATGGGAGTAAAACAGTTCCAATTCCTTTATCAACCTCACTGTAGCATTATAACATAATATTAAAAAAGAATATTTTGTATATAATATACTGATATTTCGGATAGATCACAGGTTTGACAGTAAAATATATTAGAAACAGAATACTAAGGATGTAGCAGAAAAAGGCAGCAAGAAAGTAAAACATGAAACACATCCCACAGTAACTTTTCCTGCTACTATCCCTTCTACTTCATCAACAGCAGCATTTCATATTTATACCTTACATCAGCCCAACTTTTGGCATCATTTATGTCATCATTGATTTTGGCTCATTGTTTTTAATCCCGTTACCAAGGGGAGTTTGCACCTTTTAAATTCTGCGCATTATGATGCCAGCTTTCCTTCTGTTTTTCAGTCACTTACTGTCCTGAACATACTCATGTATTGTCAATCCGTCTCCCTTTTTCCACAGATACACATCACTACTCTTCACTGATCTCATTAGATGATGTAGCAAGATAAATGCCTACTCATACTCAGTCATGCCTTCATATTGCTTTGTAGAACTACTCATAATCTATGTAACCGCTAGCACTAGGATTTGGCATCAGGGTACTGATGAAATTAATTTGCATTCAGGTGTAACATGAAATTCCCCTCTGAAGTTTTGCAACGAAGAACTGCATCCAGGTCTTTCACATATTCACAAAGTACACTATTAATTTGCATCTCCTAAATGTAACTAAGTGTTGAGCGATAAATGAATGTTGAGGGTTCCCAGGGGAACAGCAACTGTATTTAAAGCCTCTAATAGATCAGTAACTAAAACTTAGCTCAGGTGAATAAAGCTAATACCTATTCTCTTAGAGCAACTTTTTAGGTAGACAGTAACAGCCTTTTTCACTGATCCAGTTCCTTTTGTTGGGCAACTATAACATTTACAGAATCACAGTCATAAATGACATGAAAGGATACATTTGGTGTGATTCAGCTGAGTTCAGAAATCTAACTGGTCCAGATACATGACAGAGGGTAAGAAATTGCCAAATTTCAGTGTTATTGCTTAGACCACAACATAGGGTAGTGTGCAGTATAGGAGGTAGTGCAACTCTACATCAATGAACAGTGAGAAGCAGCCACATTAAAACCTATTCCTTGTGAATTGCCCAGTATCTGCAAGCCATCATGCCCTCACTGCTGCGATAGCTAAATTAAAGCTCGTACATTCAATCCCACTTTGATTGTAGCACAGTCTAGAAATGAAGACTGCTCTTGGAGATACTTTCCAATTCTGAGCCTGCATTATTTCCCTTCAGAGCCTAAAAGAGTCAATGTCCTGTCAGTGGCATTGCTCGAAATAACCTGAGCTACATTTACTGATCCATAGAAAATACATTAGACATTTGGTCTTGGCATAGAAAATTATGAAGTACTAGTGATATTCCTTGAACTTGATAGTAATAGTTCTACATTAACTTATTGACAGTACAAAATAGTGTATTGACTGAAGCATAATTCAAATTCAATAGTTTAGGGTCTGGTAAAATTCTAGGTACAATAACACGGGGCTCAATGTTACTGATCTGTGCTGTTTCTTGAAACCAATAAAAGTATAAACCTAGCCAAAGACTAGCTGATGGACAGTAATGGGAAGTAAACAATATGCAGTTCCCTTCACTCATACGACCATGAAAATTATTTCAGAAACCTATAATGAAGGGGTTTGCTAATTTGTTCTGTTCATAAGGAAAAACAGCTGAACGATTATTCCTTGCAGTCTCATTAGTCCTGGCTCCTGAGCCTTCCCAATTGCCTAACATTCCTTTGCTGAATTCTGTAGGGAAAACAGTGGAATAGTAAGGAGCGTAGCAACCTATTTAGGGTCTCACATCCCTTGAAGCCAAACAAGACGACAGCTGACAGCCAGTGCAATGTTAAAGCTGGACTGCTATATATGGCAACTGAAGCCACTACAGGTGTCCTCCCTGAAGAAAGCATGTTGAAAGGGGATTTCTCTTTTTTTTTTTCCTCCCTAAAAGCTATAAGCTTTTTCCCCTCACAACTCTAACCATAAGCTCCAAGATAGCAATGGAGGTTTAAGAGAGCTATGAAACCTTCATAGACCACCAGTCATGAAGACTATTTTGAGCTTAGCTGATTTTTACTCTCTAAAAAACTATTTCTAGAACTCATGAGGTCAAACTGTGTCCAGCGACATCAAGAGGGAGTAATTATGACTGACTCCGACTTATCCTACTTACATGGCATGACATACAAACATTTTAAATACCATGACTATGGATACGTTATAAAAAGTTTTTCAAGATCTGAGAATATTTCTTGAGATCATAATCATGCTCAAATACTCATAGCTATACACTAACACGCATATATACTTGTGTGTATATATACATGTGTGTGTGCGTGTGTATATGTGTGTGTGTATGCGTATATGTGTGTGTGTATATATATGGGCAGTTAAAGATTCCAACACCTGGAGATGTTTCAAACATTAATTTCATATTTAAGGATATTAACATGAAACATTTGACTTTCATATCTTACTGTGTTCCTCTTTTGTTACTACCTAAAAGCAGTACTTATACTAGGCCAAAACTATTTATGAAACACTGTAAAATGTTGTTCTTATTGTTAATACTTATCACAAGAAGAGATTTGTACATATATGTACATAAAATAGCATAAAGCCTGTGTTCTGTATGCTACTGGAAAAATCTATCATCGCTAAAGAGGTTACTTTAATAAAAAAGGGCTTATCTGGGTATGCGGTATTAAAGAGATTTAAAATGATAGGCAGTGAAATAAATCACTACAAAGGAAGAGAGATTAAAATACTTAAATCTAAGAAAGGAAAAAATCAAAGTTGATTCAGAATCACATTTATGAACATCTACCCTGAGTAAGACTGAATTTCAAGATTGATACAAACCCAAGTATGCAATCTGTCTGCACTGCATAAATTATGCATATTTATTCATAATATGTATTTAGTATTCATCAGGAGCATGCTCACATGACAGGACACTTACCTGATACAACTTTATGAACAAAGAGAATGAAAAAATAAACAAGACATTGTGGAATTTAGTCATGAGAAGGCTAGTGGATAGCACAGTACCAAGCTTCCAAACTAGTCTACAGATTTTCCTTCTTCATTAACATATTTGTTTTGCAATACTCCAGAGAGACAAAACCAGCACCATTTTTTCATGGTCTTCATAAGTGGCAGATCCTACTTAGGGATGGAAATTCAGCCTGTGACTATCCAAATTCATATCTTTGATACTTTATATTGAAAGAAATTCTAAAAGCAAATAGTGGGAATTGGCATTATCATAGTCAAACTTGGGTTTGATGCAAGTTTGGGTTAAAATGCAAGTTCCTCAGCGTTTGTTGCTTGGGTTGGACAAATATATAGTTCTAATTAAGGATCAAGCTCATTAATTCTATTTTTCAGATTTTTATTTGGTTCAAAAAAAAGCATTTAGCTTAAAGTTTTTATACAGTAGATAGTTGGTGAGAACTGCAGACACGTCTGCTTACACTGGATTCTTTTGTATTGATAAACTGTTCAATTTCATTTTATCAACATCTTATTATTTTATCAACATGCTTTATTAAACTTACTTAACTAGTTTGACATGATTTGGGAGATATGATACCTATCTATTAGTGTGTGTATATATATATATAAAAAAAATATTCTTACCAAGATGACTTGGAAAAGAACTGGAAAAAGATGGATTTCTTCCACAAGGCTGTAAAAACATATTTTAAGATTTATTTTAAAAGAGAGGAAGTGAATTCTTATTTAACACACTAAACTCACAAAAGGAGCAGAGTAGTAGAATAGTTATTGCCAAAATCCATGACCCAGAACCTCAGCTTTTGACTAGCTCTCAACAAAAATGAACTCCACTTCAGCTATTAAATAGAAACAGCAATGTTATACTGCTTTGGAAATTACTTCTAGGTCTGCTTCACTGATGTGATTCAAGTGAGCGGAACAGTAATTAAATTAATATTTTTAAATGGCAGAAATTAATCAAAATTCAGAAATATAATACTATACATACTTTGAAACAGTCAGCATGCACCATTAAATAATTTGAATTAATAGACTCAGCGCACATAATGAAATTATAAATATGCCGTGTTTTTTAAAGCATGCTACATTAACTAACTTCTTGGGTTTAACATATTAATATGATACATTTTTCAGCCACTTCTCTTGACAATACTTAGGAGTAGTTACCCAAAAAAATTTAGCTATATTTCAAATTTTCAAATTTCAAAATCAGATACAAACCAGCATATATATTTATAAGAAGAACATTCTCAAAAAAACCAGTAATATTTTATGTTAATGCAGCCTTTTCTATTCTTAGAACCCCAAACACTTTTATTTATCAGTAAAGCACGTGTTTCACAAACACTACGATGACATATGAATTATATGATTACATACCCTTTCTTGTATTACACTGCCTAATTTGAAGTATGACTCTCCCTTTTCCTTACACTCTGTACTAGATGCCTATTCACCAAACACCACTGAGAACACCAAATTGTGCGTTTCAAAGATTTTCTCTTGTGTCTCGATAACATTACTGAAGTGCTTCATAAACATTAGGTAGGTTTTAGCCTTGTGATACAGCTGTAAGACCAGATTGTATTATGAAGTCCATCTAATAAATGCAGAACTCAAGCACAGAGAGCACATCTGAAAGCATTGAGGACGTTCACTATGACTGTATGTTCAACATGAGGCAAATGCTTTTGCATGCTTATTCAGGGAACTCAGCATAGAACATACCACAAAATTATCTTCTAAGTAGCATTTCAGTTAAAAACACAAAGTTATATTATATAGTTCTCTATGAATAAACAGGAGTTTGACTAAAATAAGCATTCAGTCTCGTGTTTGAAGCTTTACTGTGTAGTACCCTATACTGGCTTCTAGTACAACAATAATCTGGTTAATTCTGTTTGGTAAACTATTTGTTAAAAAGAACCCACAAATTCCTAAAATCATATGTTTCCATTTAAGAGTTTTTATTCATGTCCAGTAAGAAAGAGGAGAAGGTATTATTTTTTATGGATAGTGTAAGCTAAAGCACTAGACTGTGAACTGAAGCAACTAAAAGGAATTGCACATTCTCTTCTATGAACTTAATAAGAAAATTGAAAGGGGGATAGAACAAGCATCCAAGGGTCATAAAATTATAAAATGCTTTATTTAGATTAATGTCACCTATCAGAGCCCTGTTTGTTCATATTTGCTGAAATCATGTTATGTAAAGGAAATATAATACGGTAATAAAGAATGAAATGCATGCTAACAGAACAACCATATTTATGAAGAACTGAGAATTACTTAAAAGTGATGTATGTGCATTAAAGTATAAATAATGGTTTCCTATTTCATATTGTTTTCCTATTTCTCTGATCCTTGCATTCACCTAAATGTAATAACGATGATCATGTAGCACCTATATGAAGTCAGGGTGGGAGCAGGAGCTTAGCATAAGAAGATTTATTACATTGTATAGCACTGGCATGTGGACCTAGAGACAAGTAAAAAACATCCGCTAAATTGGTCATAGCATAACAAAACAATGGAACTGTATGCACCTATATGAACATGTTTAATGTAGCTAAGTAACAGCCTTGTTCAACCAAATGTGTTCAATTTTTCTTGCATACAGAAATGTGTAAAAGCACAAGTTACACCCAACAGAAAACTTAATATGTTCAGAGAGAGAAAGGAGAGTTTATATAAGGAAAGAAACTCGTTAGTTCTAAGTTAAGCAGCCTGAATTTAGGACAATTTCTGTTCTTATTAGTTGATGGAAAAAATACCCATATACAAGGGAAATCCCAACAAGTTCCCTACATAGGTCAGGAGAACCTGAAAGCTATTCTCCCCTGTGCCATCTAACATCCCTTAAATAGACAGTTACGGCACCTTAGACACAGCCAGGTCATAAGAGTCCCAAGGACTGCAGATAGGAAGAGTTACTATAGCCGAGGTTCTTTTTCCAGGGCCAAATCTACTAGTTAAATTAAAAGTTTAGACCATGCCTGTAACACAGAATTTTGCTGATGTGAGTATAACAATCCTGGATGTAAAAAAGGTCATTTAAACACCACAGACTCCCAAAAAGAGCAACTAATGTAATGGCAATCATATTGACAAAACAAAGTTTTGCCAGCACAAACCTTCTTATGCTTAGAGCATATTGGAGTTACTTACCGCAGCAAAAGCTGCTTACTTTGCTATGTAAGCAGCATTTAAACTGAGAACTCATTGGCAGTAAAATACAATTGAATACCAAGAATAGCTAAGCACTCAGGCAATACCTAGAAAAACTCTTTTGTGGTAAAGAGTAAATTATGAAACAATTGGTTTCAAAAATTGTAAGCAGCCCTGATTGTTACAGAGTTACCAAGTCAGCTATATTTTCTGCTGAGATAAGCTAAGACAAAACTATAGCCAATATGGCTATTCTTAAAGGTCACCCGCAAACTTTTTTGATTCAAACAAGAAATCGCTGCAGCCTTTAAAGAAAATCATACATGTAACCTAGCTAAAGTATAAAGTCACATCAAGTAATGTATTAAGACAAAGCTTAAATCTGATTAATCCCAACTTCGTGTATATGTGTGCGAGAGTGAAATTACCACGTTCTTCATTGCTGTCTTACAAAGTTTTACAAAGAAAAAGTCTTAAACCAGGTGAAAGAGCAGTTCAGCTATGGAATTTATTTCATAGAATGGCAATATTCTAAATCAAAAGTAGCTTGGTTCTTTGTAGACTTTTTAAAAAATTTATATCCTGTTTGAAAAACATACAGAATCATGATCGTACATATAAGCAAATTATAATTCTAAATGCCAAGTACTTGCATTTTCTTCTCATTTAAATCTGCACCCAAATAAACAACACTGGCTCAAAGTAACTGGTCATCTGATTGTATAAGACTTGCCATCAGTATAGTCTGAATTTTTAACTAATAATTTTCAAAATGAGATAATGCCTCTGATTTTGTTTTCAAAAAATATGCAAGATCTGTTTTTCTAAGACATCCTAAATTGTCTTCTTGCAAAATACAAACCTACTGCAAGACACTGAACACAGAACAAAGGCTTTTTGTTACAGGTGTCATTCCTTAACAATCCCAGTCTCCTACTTTGAAGTAGCCTTACAACAGAACTCTTGGGTTAGAATTTGAGCTTTCTGTCCCAGCACTTGCATGGAAAAGGAAGTATCGTATACCAGGAAGTGAATTTACACTGCCTTGCATTTGCTTCTCACAGGAATGATTCTCATACACACTAATGAAGGCAGTCTTTAGGAGAGAGCATAAGACTACCTCCTTTCTTACTGGGCATCAAGAATATCTGTACTGGTTCCCTATACAGAATTCTTTGTCTGATGAATATGCCATGGGATATTTTAGTTGTATGTGTTCAAGCTGGGTATTATAGCAAGTTAGAAAAAAAAAATTAAAATAGAGTTAAATCAATAAAGCTTCTGATCTTATACCACTTGCAAAGCAATTTAATAACATCACCATTTTATTCCTCTAAAATTCCTTTAAAATAGTCTAACAATTAAATATTCTTATTTAGCTTTTTTTTAAACTTAGCTTTTTAGGTAAATTCTCTGCTCAAATACAAACCCATAAATTCTACATGTCCAGATTGCTGTTTTCCTCCTTTATAGGTAGGATTTGCCTGTACGTAGGCTATACCTACTGGCAGCTGGTCCCTAAACAAAGGAAACTGGGCAAAATTCTTCTGTAAAAATACAAAGCAGTGAATTTTCCAAAACACTGAGATTTGTGCTCTTAAGTCACTTCATTTTCAAAAATCAGTATATTATAGTATTGTTGTAAGTTTTTAAAAAAAACAATCACAGATTGCTACACTTGGAGTAAACACTGCTAATTAGTCTTTCATTTCTCATTACACAGAATAAATACCTTTTCTAGAAGGACAGCAATGCAACAAATATGACATACATTACAATAAAAACCAGGAGTTAATATACAAACAGAATTTGATTTTGACCCCTGACAAATGACTTAAGGATTCATGCTCTTTACACCATAATGCACTACAGTCTCCTGTTGTTCATGTCTGTATTTTTGGTCTGAATCGTTCACAAAAAAACCCAAACCCACAAGTGTGCAAATATTTGTATTATCAAACTGAAAAGCTGCAATAAAGGCTAGAGAATAAACACAAAATGGCCAACACACCGAGGACCTGATGTCACTTTAGCAGTATAGAAAGACAGAAAGTTGGTGGAGATGGTCAACTGGAAACTCCTCAGTCTCACTCTCAAACTAGTAAACTCAGGGATATGAGTTTCTAAGTTGGAATAGCCTCTCAGGACCATTGGTACCTTGAATAAATTAGAGAAGAGTTCACATAAATGTGCTCTTTTGGGGTGAATCCCAAATAATAGAGACCCACCACTGAACTGGAAAGTTTCAAAGTCATCTTGCTGCCACACTTTCATATCATGCTCTTCAGTAGCTGTTCAAAGGCAAAGACAATGATCTTACCATTGATTTTAAGAAATATTATACCAAGGCACAATTTACAATGGTACCTACCATAACAATACATCAATGAGAAAGATCTATCAACCTTATCTTTAGGGGTCCAATTATTTTAAAGTCAATTTTCTTGAAAAGAGTTATTCTTCAGTTCCAGTTCCTAAGCCTTCTCAGCTACTGTAGTTTACATTTCAAATGACCCAGGGGGCAAGGAGGAAGACAGGACTTTTGGCCTTTCTGCAGGCAGAAAATTATGTTGGATACAGAATAACTAGATTTTTATTTAATGCTTTACTTTTTGTAGTAGACAGAAAAGGAAGATAAACACAACAACGAAGATCTGTATGTAAGAGAGATCTGCATCACCATTATTTGATGATTATATTTTAAAGATCTTTCACAAGTGTATAATTAATATTGAATATGGGAAACATAACAAGGAAAGGCTGACTGCTATTCATAAACACGAAGGAACAAGATTTGAGAATTAAAATAAACATACAACTCCACTGTAAGAAAAATATCTGAAGTAGGATATTTCTTCTTTCAAATATCTTGAGTATTTGCTACAACTGTCAAAGTATGTGAAATTCAAGGAAAATATTTTTCAATAAGTATAATATGAAGATTTGTATTAAATGTACTCATCCATAGCAGTTTTGTTTTTATCATGTATCAGCAGATGAATTGTTAATAACTTCCAATAATTATGTGGTGACATGAAAGGCACTTACTTTCAGTCCCAGCATAAGCTCAAAAACTGTCTGTTGCACACATTTATTGGAAGGGTGTCAATGCAATCCCAGTCATTCTGCCAGCAGTCTCAGCGAGCTTACTGAAGAAGAACAGTTTGTATTTTCAATTCCTGTTCAGTTTCCAGCTTCAAAATTCATATTTTTATAGGAATATTTGTCTTTTTATATGTCTAAACCACAGCATATCGTGTTACACCAATTTCCCATTATTTCCTACAATTTTACCCTTGCCTATTCACAAGTAGTATACAATACCTAAACAACAATCCTAAAATAAAATGTCCCCCTTTTTTATATAAAATCATAACACAAAATGATTCCCAGTCAGCGAAGCAGAAATTGCGAGAGGACATGACAATTATATTAAATTTGCAAAAAATTTAGAAGTGAAGTGCATGTGTTATCAGCCCCAAACACTACAGATCTACAACATGGTATAAAACAAGAAAATACTATGACCAAAAGCTTGAGAGGCACTAAGGGTTATAGTCGTAAAGAAAAATGTTTGAATCTCTCTGACAAAGTTGCAGTCTCTGCAACTCTGCACTGCACATTTGGTGGCAACATAAAACTTCTGCCTTACTGGAATTATATCAATTTCCTGCTTTTTAGGATACATAATCTTTGTTTCACTTTTAAAAAGAAATTACATGAAGTTTGGCTCCTTAAAAACATCTGATTTAAAAAACTGTATTTCTTTCCCTTGAGTACTAAGTCCTGAGGGATATTTTGCTTGAAAAATTTATATTAATATTTCCATTATGAGTTATCTTTATGGTCTCTTGACACCTATGAGTCGATGCTTCCTCCTAGCTTTGAAAAAGAATTGATTTAGTCTAAAACATTAAAAATACATATTCAAGCCTTTTTCAAGTGTCTCCTATTTTCTTCCTTGCTGAGATTATAAAATACCTTCATTCACTCTGATATCAAGGATTTGAGATTTAAGCCCATGGTGTTTCAGTTCACATTGCTGATGACACTCTAGAAAGGACAAATTACTTCTCTGAATGGACTATCTGCAAAGTGCTAGGATCTATAATGTAAAGTAATATGCCAGGCTATTCCTAGTTGACCAGTACCATCAGAATAAAAAAAGCAGCTTTCCTCCTGAGATTAGATATTTACTTTTTTTTTTTTTTTTTTTAATACAGAGCCTAGCTTTCTATATATAATAAATTTAGTTCCTTCCATTGTGGGCCACAAAAATAGCCCAATATCGCCAGTGATAATACCTACACACCACAGTTTATTTCAGTTTGTTCAGTGACGTGTTTCAATATGGATACAAGTTGATAATTTTTCTATTCCACTTATCTCTAAGAAACCAAAACAGGAAAACTATGCATTGATTTACATATTATACAAACTTGCAGAAAATGCCAGAAATTGATTTACAAAGCCATAAACTGACACTAACTGTAGTTTTGATTAATTCAGTTTTTCATGATCATTTTACAGATTTTTTTTTTTCTCTCACTGTGCATAACAATCAAAACTCTATTCTGAGCTCTTGCGTGACTGTTACTAGAAATTGGAATTTACTAGAGAACAAAAGCTCCACTTAGAGACAATTTTCAAAATTTAAGGTGAATCTATACCACAATTTACAAATACACTCAAAATTCTTCTCTTCAAACTGTCTTAACACATTTTAACATTAGTTTTATTTCACTCTGAAAGAAAACATTTTCAGGAAAACTAGACTGTACTAATGTGTCCAGTCTTAGACTAAATAACTGGATGATTGTCCTTTCTGCTAAAGACTGACTTAGGAGACTCGTTTCGAAGTCCCTGATCAATTTGATTCAAGGTGATCTAGGTAAGTACCCCAATTAAAAGGCTCAATGGAACCAAAGCATGTCAATCATCTGTTCCAAATTTGGGTATTTCACTAAAGTATATCTATGTTTTAGTTTGACAAAATAACATATCTCAATGAAGTTTTGTTAAGGGTTTGTGTTATCAGAATGAAGAGCAATGAGGACTTAACAGTGATAAAATAATCAATAAGAGTTCTGTGCAAAAGAAATGCAAACCTTACTTTAAAAATACACGTCTCACAATCAGGATGGGATGTCTACAAAAATAACCATATTTCTTCATAAACTTTCAATATCAGATGAATTAAACCACAATGAATTTCAAGTGCGGTCTAGTGATCATGATAATTTCTGATAAACCTACTCATCTCCTGAAGTATCAGAAATGATACAACTGAAAACACCTTAACTACAATCATGATATGTTACTCTGAAAACTGATTTTTAAGAAGTATTATGCCTCAAGAAATTTTTTTAGCTTAAGGATGAAGCTCACTAATTGTCACGAATGGAACTGATGAAAGTCTAGTAAATCCTACTTCCTTTAAGGATCCTAAACCATTTTTTTAGCAGAGCTTTTTTGATATTGTTGCTGTTAAAGCTTGAATACTAATATTTTCTGAAGTTTTTGCCAGCTTGTGATTGCATATTTTAAACTGTTATTGTAACCAAGGGGAAAATAAGAAAAATAATTCCATTCTTCCTCAAGTTTTAAAGACTTGTTTGAAGGCAAGGAAGCACAACAAAGTCCCTTCTCCAGTTCTGCTACTTTTTAACATTATATAAAAACTTTAATGCAAGTTTTATTTAATAAGTTAATTTTCAGATTTTTATTTAACGTAAAATACATCTTGATGTTTCACAAAATTATATTGTCTAGAATAAATCAACAGACAAGTTGTTTCAACCATATCTCAGATACTTTTCCAAAGCCTTTTTTTTAATTTAAGCATTTGTGTATTTATATCTTTAAAGTCAAGTCTGACTGAGATTTCAGCCCTAAGTAGATACAATTCCTTAAATGTAAAATCATCGTTTGCTAAATAATTTTAACTGATTTGATATATGAAAAAGCTTCAGACAATTCTGAAAAAACTTTTAGTCATATGCTCTTAGTCATATGATTTAGTTTTAGGTAGTCCTGCAGGGAGTTGGACTTGATGGTCCTTATGGGTCCCTTCCAATTTGAGATACGCTATGATTTGAAAAACACAACAGTACGTCAAGCAACTTTTTCTTGCTTCTGGCCTTCTATACCTAAGCACTCTCATGCCTGAGAGTGTTCATGCAGAACTATTTGCACAAATAAGGATTGCAATTAGTCTTTTACATCAACCAAGATCTTTGGTTATTATTCTTATCCCTAATAAATTATAAACACAATCTGTTAAAAGAAAGAATGAGGGTGAGAAAGTACCTCATTCACCAACAAAATCAACACTCTACCAGTAACCTTGGAACATTGCCAAGATGGCAAAGCATTCACTTTACACCTCAGGCTTCCAACACTTTGTTAGTCAGACAATGTTAATGAAAGCTGCTGAACCCATATGGTTTTTTGAAAGGTCATCTGTAAGGTGTAAACATAAACACACCCATCTGCTAAATTACTGACCTATATTTTCAATGCGCTAAATAAGGAAGGTAAAGCAGACCTTACACCTTTAACCTAACTCATTTGAGACTCCTCTCTTTTTACATTTCCTGCAGATCATGACACAGCAAGAAGCAAGGAAGCAGCATAAAGGACATTATGTGGATTTGGGGCCTGTTTAAAATACAGTCTACAGTGTTGTAAATCCTTCTACATATTCATCACTCCCCCCCCCCAAAAAAAAAATCTTACTGAATTTAAAATTAAAAAAAAAAACCAAAACACAACATCTTCGGATTGATAGAGAGATAGATGATGGGACAAATGGAAGGGAGCGGGTGAGATAAAAGCAGAGGTCCCAGTTCACACACCAGAGATCACTTCTTCAGGCAGTCAACAAACATTGATTTCAAGTGTTCTCAATTCCTACAAAATTTCATTCTACTACATGACAAAAGGGCTGTCACAATCTCTGAAGAATGGTGGAAGTTTGAAAGAGAGATACAACAGAAGGCTAGCAAGCCTTCCACAAAGCAAGACCTTTTCTTCACAGAAGCACTTGTAATGAAGCATCTCTTAGATATTTTTAAAATAACTGAGGAATATCTAAAAGAGAAAAGAGCCATTAAAGTGAACATCCATTCAACAATGGGATTAAAATCTGAATTGAAAATGAAGATCAGCATTTCAGATCTTAATTTGTGTAGAGACTGCAGTTCTTGCATGTGTGATTACCTCTAACTGTTCTTTCTATGCAGAGTCTCTAGGGAAGAGACTGGTAGGTATTTTGGAACTTGCTAAAAATCCAAACCCATTTTCTGTTACTGAAATAAAAAGGACACAAGGGCAAATCCATCCTGAGCTGAAAAAAATCTAGGTAAAAATGAAGCTTTTAAAAATTGTTTTTAATAAATATTAACTGCATAGCTACAAAACAACCTTATCTATATTCATTTAATAAAACTGTAAGCGGGTAGAACACCACCACTCAGTGTTATGATAACAAGGTTATCTTTCTCTCCTCTGAATATTTCCTCCATTTAAAAAACCAACCAAACAAAAAACCACAAAAATAAAACCACAAAAAACTATTTAAAATACATGATTTATCTATTAGAAAAAAAAAAAAAAACATGAGCAAGGAAATGTTGAGAAAACGTTTGGGAATAATAGCATTTCTGAGTTGGATCTGCATGAGAATTTAGGTGTCCTCATGGTCCTAGAATTTCCAGTCATAAAAAGTAAAAGCATCTGTCTTTATATATGTGGAGAATATGGGCCTAAAATCAGATTTGCAATATTCAGAACACTGAGCAGGGATCTGCCTGATCTAGCCAATATGAAAGCTTAAAATGCTCCTATCTTCCAGGTTCAGTAATCAATACCCATTTAGGATTCACAGTCTCATGCATTACTCACTTCTCCTCTTTTCTTTTTAAAAAGAGTAGTTCTGGAGTTTTGTTGTGTTTTGTTTTAATGGTTACCAAATATCTTCCTTATAAGCGTAAGAGACCCAGGTTCCAAACCTCTTCTTCAATCCCAGTCTTCTCTCTTCAGGGAAATTTAGCTAGTCAGTAGGCTACGTTCACTCTACAGAGAATTACGCTCCAACCTATCTTTGTGAAGCTGTGCTACTGAAGAGAAAAAGAATCAGAGGTTTATTAGACCACAGAAGGAGAAAATGACTTTGTCACCTATTTTTTTTAGTTCATCATCTGGCCAAGTGAGATCAAAGAGTGTACCTTGTTTAAAACTCTCTGCTTTCATAGGAGAGATTTAAAAGACAGAAAACGTGATGTTATCGAACACTAACTTTTGAGAAAAGTCAGATGGGGGAGGTGAAAATCTGGGTATTACAGACATTCTAAGCTGAACAAATGAGTGGTAGCCATTCTGAAGAACAGAACTGGTGGGCACGCACAGATCAAGAACCAAGACATTCATTTTAAAGGGATGCAATGTCAAATCCATGACAGATCTTTGAAGAAGTCAGTCAGCACATGGACAAAGGACAGCTGGTTGATACAGTATTCTTGAGCTTTTAAAATGTATTTTATAAGGACCCCTACTAAAAGCTTTTAAAAAATAAGCAGGACTGTTCAGATTGCAAAAGGTACAGCTAAAGGAGACAACATGACAGAAATTTATGAAGTAGCATGTGCTTCTTTTTCACTGTAAGAACTTGATGGCATCAAATTAAGTGGCAAGTGCCAAAGTAAACCAAGATATCCAAAGGAAACCCCTAAAGATGATAAATCTTCATTTGCAGGTGATTATGCTATGGAACAAGTATTAATGCTGAAAGTTATTTGTCAAATATCTTTTTGAACCCACATAAATGAAATGAAAATTACTCATCAATAGTTACTGTCTACACAACACCATGTCTTCTTATACGGCTTCTGAAAAAACAACTCAGAGGGTGCTGAGAAAGCCTGCAGAAAGTATTGCCACTCACTTGCCTTCTTCCTATAGTCTTCTCTGGGCACCTACAGCTGAACACAAGACAACGGATTGGATGGTGGTTTAGATTTGCTTCATGATGAACAGTGGATTTGTGGCAGAACTGAATTCACTCAAGTCTGCAACTCCAACTGTGGTCCCCTAACCAGCTGACCCTTCCTCATTACCTGCTTATTTTTTATTTTCTATTTATATTCACAATGGCAAAAATACACTATTGGCAGTAAAATAAGCAAGAATGAATGGTATTGTCTCCTTCTGCTTAATGCTCTACATTAAAAGAGTAAATATGTGAACCTTACAATATGATATTTTTCAATAATTGACTTAACAGTAACATCAGATAGTAGCCTCGCATTTTTAAAAATGTAAGACTTTCAGCAATTGATCAGCAACACAAAAGGGGAAACAAAATCACAGGTACAAGGTTAATAGCTAATTTCTTTACTAAAGGGGAACTTTTATAAAATGTAGCACTGAAGAGTTGTGTTTTACATTAAAAATGGTGATTAGTATTACAGTCAGGACATGACTAGACTATGAGAACTCACTTGCAATAGCGAACTCTGACCACTGCCTTTGATATGAATTACAATGATGTGCGACTTGACAACAGCGTTATTAGCTGACACACAACTTAACATTTCAAGAGTCTGTTTCTGGGTAAGTCTTCCTGCCTGGTGTTATTCGATTAAGTAGCATATATGCAAATGTTATACCAAATAATAGGAATAGCAAAGATCATACAAATTCTTTACTGTTTTATATTAGCATTATTTTTCTAACAAGAAAAAAGAGGATTTTTACAACTCAATTTTCACAGATGTGAAACAAGTGTAATCAGAATCAGGTTCAAAATCTACATAAATATTCCCCAAAGTTCTAATAAAACTATATTATCCTCTGACAATGTCTCTCAATCCACCTGCATCGTGATTTTCTCAGTCATGTTGTACACTCTAACATGTAATTCTACTGTTCAGCTCAGTTAGACTACGCCCTATAGGCTTACCTGTTATCAGAACTACTCCATATTATTTTATTCATATTCATTACAGAAAACAAGAAAACACATGAAAACAGAGAAGTCATTTAGAAGCAAATAGATCTAATTTTTAAAGTGAGCACTTCAACGACTAATGAGAAGAACAAAGTGTTTTTAAAGCAATTAATATAAGCCCACATTAATCAATTCACCAGGAAAGGAAAGCACTGAAGTATAATGTGCCCTCTAGTATAACGGCAGAGAAACTACCACAGGTTCAAAGATAATCTATGCACAATGCTAACAAGTGCTTGTGAACCAAATCACAATTCTACCAACACAAACCAATTAGAAGCATCACACTGAACTACAAAGAGGTTTTGGGGTTTTTTTTTACTGTTTGTTTTTTGAAATCGAGGGCATGGATATTAGACAGACTATTTCAGAAAATACTGAAATGTAAACAAATGCTAATGTAGAACATCATGATGTATGATAAGAGGATCAATCCATTAATAACATCAACTCTAAAATGTGCCTTAATGGTCTTTAATAGATAACGCATGGGTACGAACAGTAGCATAAATGAAATTTCAAAACTGGACCATTCTTGGATGATTCCAAAGACATTGTGATAAAGAGTTACTTTAATTAGTCAAGACAATCTGCTGTGCTGTACAAGGTCTATCCATCTATCATCTTCACAGGTACTAGATCTGTGGCATTTCGAAGCAGCAGACTTTTTGTTGCTTTTCAGCATCTTCCTATTTTGTTTTCTGCTGCCTTTTCCCCTTTTCTAGAGCAGTGCCTAATGTCTGTCTGGGAAATTTACAGAAAGGACAGGAGGTGGGGAAGGTTCCTTAATGTGCTCCCCTGTCCTTCAATCCACCATAAATCTAAGAAGGGTCACACCAATAGCTTTTAGATTATTTTTTCTCCCTCAGGAAATGACCTTAATAACAGAATACTGGAATGTGTCCCACTCTCATGATTATTATCTGATGCAGTATCTGACACACCCCTCCCCTCCACTTTATTTCCTTTACTGTCTCTCTTCTTTGCAACCAAAAATGTCTATTTTAGCAACCCATAAAAAGCAGACTCCATAGTTTCGAGTGTTCAGTTTTCAGATATATTAATGTCATCAAATGCTATAAGTTTCTGCCTAAAGGTAAGTCAAGTAGCTGCATGAAAGAGCACACAGCAAAATATATAGCTACATTTCATAATGTTATCTATAAGACCAAGAGCCAAGTTAAGAATCATGATCCAGTGTAAGTTTCCTGGAGTAGGCACAGTACAAAATACCTTACAATAGTCAAAACATTTAAGAGCAGCTAATCAATATACCATATTAATAGAAACTAAGAAATTCACATCAACTCCTCCTTATTACTAGAAAAATCCAGAAATCTGATCATTACAGACCACAACAAAACAGTGTACAAGACTCAAAGCAGGAACCAAAAATCCCTCAACCCTTAACAAATAGATTATGTCTGACTTTCTATCCGTACACATAACCTACACAATAAGTTGATAAACACACAAAAGACAAGGTATCTAAGGATACTGCTCTTTTTGAATATAGACTTTGCATAGTTAAATCAGATCTCGCCCTGCTGCAGACATTTGCTCCCACTGTGAGAAGTTAAGTTCCTCCAACAACTCCTTACACAAGTACAATCCACCAAGACTAATTAACAAAAGGAAAAACCTCTAATGCAAATTTCCAGTAGTCCAGAGATTAATCATTAACTGAAGCTACATGATTCCTTAATATCTGTGATTTCTTTTAAAAATCATCCATCTCAAAATAGCTAAAGATGAACTCTGCTATTAATTCTCACACTGGTTTTAATGTCCACAATTTTTCTTATCATAAAACATTAAAAATTATTGAAGAAAACAAGGCAATAAGCATTTAGGAGAGCCACAACAGAATACTATTAACACTCTTAAAGCCAGACTATTAGCTTTGAGCCAAGTAGGCTCAAAATAGGCAACTGATGGACAAATTCTGTTCAAAGCTCATCCTTCCAATATCAGCTATTTTCTTAGTAAACGAACTCTAAGTGAGGTTGTATCAGACAATTGTTGCATGATGTGAAAACAGCTATATAAAGGAAACACCTGACTCATTTATACTCTAACTCATCGAGGTGAAAACAAACAAGAAAACACTCATCATCCTCTAAAACTGGATTTTCTTCTTGTGGACGCTCATATGATCAGACGTCCAAATACTTAATGCACTCCTAGAAACACATTAAAGTTTTTTTACAGCTACCATCTTACACATGCTGCAACTTACGTTTGTGAGAGATCTAATTCTGCAGCACATTAATGGGATATCACTAGAATTCTGCACTGCTAAATTGAAAAGCAATAGAGTGGAAGAGCTCCCATAACACAGAATGTTAAAACCTACCCCAACAGTGGAGCAATGGCAAAGATTACAAGGTATTTTTTTGTATTCTTACAAAATATTTATTATTAAAGGCATTCAAAATATGTATTGTACATTAGCAGTATTTTATTGTAAGCTTGTAAGACATTAAAAAGATAATAATATTTTAATATCTGTGCCTCTGCCATACAGAACAAACTACCTGTAATAGAAAACAGAAGTGTCAAAAAAAATGGTAAAAAGAAGATCGAATGTTTTTCCTCTGGTATCACAAGTTAGCTGATTGACAGTATAAGCTATGAAAAAAATGAAACAGAAGATTGGAGTGCATCTGTCTCCTTTCAAGTGCTAAAATAAGAACTGCTCAAATGCTGATACCTCTACCGGGAAGCACACAGGAAAAGAGTGAGGGGATGGGAAGAAGAAGAAAGATAAGTGTGAGATACAAGAAGAATGGTGGGATTAAAGAAAAGAGAGAGCAAGAAAGAGAGAATGCGTTAGGTGAACATGTCTGAGAACAATCTATCATATGGAACAAACTAAATAAAACACAGTAGCACTCATCCTCCTCCCAATTCACTCTTTTTTATTTCAAAATAAGGTTAATAATTATAGCTATTTTTGAAAGACATGGAAACAATAAGGTAAATACTAATTTAACATTTTGTCATTTTACTATCTTTTTGCTACCACCATTTTTATTCATTTAAAGTAAGTCACAGGAGAAAGCATCCATCCTTGAAAGCCAGGGATTGTGGACGAAATGCAAGCTTGGAGAAGCCATAGAGACTCAAAGAAAAGTGACTCACATCACTGTCATCAGTACTAAAATATAGTAGAGTTTTTCCACAAAGAGCAAATTTAATCCCAAAGCATTTGTGTCCAATGTTACTTATCTACTTCCCATCACAATAATCACAGATACTTTCCATGTGCGTAATGAAAGGGGCAAAAGAGAGCATATGCCTTGAATAACTCTGAGCTCCATGTGTACTGATTAATTAGCCATCAAACCAAAACAGAATCAACCGTGATCTAGTGTTCACTATAGCATGTACCTGGTTCCCATTTTGTTCACTAGCAGTTTGTGCAAATATGAATATATTATTCACCTGTCACGCTTTTGATGCAACAGCTACTTCCAGCTAAAATCATTGGGAAGTCAAAGAATCAGGAAGAAGACAGACCAAGAGAATTGCATAAACTCCACTCCTTCAGAAATCTCACCAAAAAAATTATTTAGTGAAAGTAAAAGAAGAGGGCCAGTAAGACATGTGAGAAACAGAACAATTAAAGATGTGTTAGTATCTGGAATCTAGTAGCCCGTTCTGAAATAACAGTACCGTATACACTGATATTTAAATTTATTAATAGTTCATTGGATATCCACAGCTGCTCGGTAATAATACTAAGGAAAGAATTTCTGTTTCCTGTAAGAAGACCATGAAGATGAGTGTGCATCCACAAACTACCTACATTGAACATAAGGGCAAACACACACGATTACTCAAATAAAAAGAATTCATTAGGCAGAGGAAAAGTGCTGCTATAATATCCAGCATTCTAGTCACAGAAACATTTTTTTAAAACTCAAAGTATTAGAATATCTGCAGGTTAATTCTAAAAATAGAAAGCTGTACTATATGTTTGTATAATACATAAAATCCTGCAGTAGCATAAACAGCTTCTACGCAATAAAAATACAATTAAGTACATTTACTGTATTCAAACCATTTAAAATCTCCAGCCACTCTATTTCCTAGTTCCTTTTTAGTCTACTTAATATATTAAAGCACCGTTCACAGTAGCATCATAAAAGATTAAAAGAGGATGTTTTCATCTTTTGTATTAAAAACAGTGCGAAAACAAGTTAAATTTCCTTCCTTTTTTTTTTTAATCTTGTGCTCACTTCAATCAATCAAAGTAAGACAGTATGGTATGCAGTGACTTCTTAGCCGTAACACTATCAGACATCACAAAGACACAATGGTGAGTGCAAGAACAACCTGATTTTCTGGGCAGATTCCTCCGGGAAGAGGAATAGCTGCATGTGGGCACACATATGTGAGAGAGATGCTTCCTTATTACTATCAACAAATGCAATTTAAGTTCTATGCCACCTTCCCCACCCCCCATCACAGCCTAAACTTTGGAACCAGAAGAAAGAGACATTAAGATACTTTTAAACATACTGAGTGTACTTATACCAAACATTAAAATCTGTATTTAGGAACTTAAAAGGGTAGCTATATATGGAGAAAAACTGAACAGCTTTAAAGTGAATTGACTGGTCTAAACCTTTTACAAACACATCACCTTCGTCCTAGTACAAATGTGCTTAGCTGAACAACAGTTTCAACAATGTTTTAGTATTAATTAAAGTTTTTAATGATAATTTTAATGTTAAAATTCTTATGATTTTGTCTCTCGAGTTTCATTGGCTAAATCCATATTAAAATAATCAGGATCATATAAAATTGCCACAAAAACCACATAAGGTTGTGTTCTATAACAAATACTCTCCAAGGATTTTCTAAATCTCCTGCATGCTAGTCAAAGTAGTATGATAGTGAGATCTAAGTTTTTGTTAATTCCTAATGGAAAAAAATTAATTGAAACAGAAAGACCCCAAAACAACAGAGAATGTGTAGTTGTATCACCTCACAGAAGCAGGGCTGTGTTCAGTCAGGGCCACCAATAGTTTCAGAGCATACATTGGTACTGGATCCGGAGCCATCAGAATGTGCTCATACCTGAAAGGGAAGGGGGAAAAGGGGTAGCAACAGTGAAAAAAAAGAAAAAAAAGTCAAGAGATGCATGTTAAAAAGTTGATAGTAAAAACATATAATTTCCCATTTCCAAACTTTACAATAAACACAATGGAAATACAGTGCTGTTAGGAACTGTACAAAGCAATAAACAAGACTTACTCAGAAACAGTATTTTTAAACCAGCATCAGATTAACTTTAAAAGCAGCATTAATAAAAGAGCACATTATTTTTTAGAAAGATACACAATTATAAAAAATGTAATAATATATATATTTATAAAACATATACATGTTTTATAAATATATATTATATTAAAATATATATTAATTAAAATGCATTTTGTCTATATGTATATGATGTATTTATTGATCTATGTTACATATTTTTATATATTTAAAAAATCTAATCTTTACAAGGCAAGTAGAAACTGAGCCTCAAAATATTAAACAGAAAATTTATTGGGTGCTCAGGAAGACCATCAATCAACTTATATATGATTAAGCTCTATATTTTTTCTACATAGTGATTATTCTCAAAATGAAATATTTTCCTGATAGAACACTCTCACTGAGCTTTATGTTTTATTTTAAATTTCAAAAGATATTGCTTTAACTACAGCATACTTCAATTCTCCAAGTAATATGGAACAGAACAATACAAAAATACTTCAAAACAATGTTTATTGAGAGCTATGGCAGTGAAGATAAAACTACAAGAAAAACATCTATGAAACATTTCCAAATATCACCTCATGGAAATCTTGGTAAGGGAAAACATGCTGCTGAAAACCAAAATGGACCTTGCTGTTGCTACTAACATTCCAGTAAGCTCACCCAACAAACAAGGCTATTTTTATTTTGTTTAAATCAAAACGTATCTGGAGGGCAACAGGATACAATGATGGAAGAAAGAAAGATGTAAGCATAAAAAACCCACAGACTCAGCTGTGTCAAAACATTGTCTTTGATTCCAAATAGTGCTACTCTAAACATGTGGAAGTAATAGAATTGGAAGCATAAATCTCTTCATTTGCAAAAGAAAAACCATGCAGAATTAATCAAGTACAAATGAAAGGATGATTTGTAGGAAAATGTGGTAGGTTATCCCATTTTGTGGAATCAAGCAAATCACCAAGAATTTTACTTCGCATCTTGAGATCCCTAGTGCTGCCTGAACTGAGGAATCTGGATCATTTCCCATCACCTGGGTGTTGGCATGTACCCTACTGTGTGCTAGCTCTTCAATGGAATGAAGATCCCCTGTTCCCAGGCACCACACCTCAGCACCCTGATTTACACAGGAAGGAAATCTGGAAGGAGGTGTGGTGCTTTCCAGCCATTTCTCTCATCTGGACAACTCTAAGACGAGGAGGGTGAAGCACACCAGCTGTGCATTCTTGATGTAGCCTGCGGGAGCTCCTTCACAGGGGTTAACATTCCCACGCAAGCACACAGCCTATGGGCAATGTGTCATGGCTACTACATACTAGCTTGAATGCACTGCTGTAGAGTTGCAAACCACATTGGAGAATCTACACAATTAACCAATTAGAAGTCAGTGTTGGCTTCATGTCTTCAGTGATTAAAATCTCTCCTTTACAAATAAGAGATTCCAGTTCCTGAAAGAAAAGTATTTCTCATTGGTGATTAAAAAGTCTCTTTCTTCATAAAAGAAGAAAATACTACAATTCACTAGTAGACACTGAACCTGGAAGCCCTACATGAGAACAATACATATTCCTACCAAACATAATGGAACTATTTGCATCATTTTGCAGAATCCATGACTAAATCTTTTGAGGCAAGCAAATATGCTATCAGGTGACTTAGGTGCCAGAAGTCATCTCCTTACTGCATCAAACATGGACTTATGTCTCCAAAATGGTAATTCCTAATAGTAATATGGAATGAATCAGCCATGCTAGCTTAAAAATCTGACACTTTGCAATATACTTCTTTTATTATAGACATATCAATACCTTCTCTAAATGAGGTCCACTTTAAACAATTTTAAGCCTTCTATGTATTACATTTCAGAGAGACTATTACTATTCTGCACACTTAGCATCCTAATTCCTCAGATTTCAATTTAAAAAAAAAAAAAAACAAAACAAAACCAAAACAAAACCAGTCTCGCTTTATTTCCCTTTACTTGAAACTCTATTCCCCCCATCCCTCCCAAAGATAACATTAGTAAAGGATATTGCTAAGGGGAAGTGCAGTGATCCATCAAACCAAATACCATGTGAGAAAATGCAGATTACTAAAATGAATGTCTTAGCAATTAATATAAACACACTGCCATAAAGGCCATTAGGATTTATGAATACATGAATCTTCTGTGAAGAGAAAATATTCCATGCTTGAGATACTTCGTTAAATGAATGAGTTCAACCAATGATTTTCCTGCCACTTCAAAACACAGACCAATTTAGTAACAACAGTTTTAGAGACATATTATAAGGGTTCTGTAAACTCCAGGTAGTACACTGCAAGGATTTATTTTGTCAATCTTTTCTATAAGCAACAGTGACAAGAGGACCTAGAGATTTGGGGATATGGATTCTCTTAAGCTCTTAAAAAAGACTAAACATTTTATTGACAAATTCTCTCAAGTATCCTGGACTTCGTACTTGCAGAACTGGCTTGGCAGTCTACTAAGAACAAGCTACATAATCTTTCAAATGAAATAAAACTTTGTTTACACATTCCTCTCCTTTTGCTGGTTCTGGCTCAAATTTCAAATTATGATATATAAATCAGGAATATTAAGAATTAAATGAAAAAGAGCTGATGTTTGAATTTCTGATTAAAAAATGTGGATATGTCACAGAAGGCATTTGCCTTATATTCATTTTCTATAATTGAAAGTTTCATTTTGTTTAGTAAATGCTCAGGAAAATAGCCTTTCAGTGAACTGAAATTAAATGACACAATTTCATTCAATTCGATCAAAATTCTGTGAGGAAGTTAACTTTCTGATCTACAAATGTGCAAATATTTAACGGAATTACCATTTTATTGATGATGCAGAAGATGAGAAAAAAGTGGCAACCACTGCATTCCTCCATTTATCTCAAAATGAAGACGATTTACATTTCATGCACAGTGACCAAAATTCTATTTCTTGGGTCAGTTTTACATTTAAACAAATTAACTTGTAGAAGATATTTATAGGAATGAGATATATACATGAATGAGTCCCATTATAACCTTCCTTAAAAAGAACATCACATGTTAAACCCAGATGTCTCTCTCTTCCATACTCAACAGCTCTCAGTTCTTAAAAGGCAGAATTAAAAGGGGTGGAAATACGAACTTCCCCACACAGACTGCCCATGAGTAAACAGCCATTGCACCCGTCCTCTCCTCTTTTGACTGTGCTCCAGCTGAGTCACACTCTGTCCTATCCTTTGTCCAGCAATAGGAAGACTAAACATCAGCAAACACCTCTTCAGCCTCCAAATACAGGCTATTTACCTCTTCACTTTCTATCTCAGAGTTTTCAAGTAACTCTTACTTCTTGGGATAGGGCTTTATGTTATCTCCACAAGTAGGTTACATTGAATCTTAGACCTCCCTTCTCTCTAGATTTAGGCCAGACCCCTTTGCATTCAGGTAAGGCGTCTTTTGAGAAGTGTGGAGAGCGTATGAGGAATCCCTCCTACCTCACATCAACATCTTCCTACCCATACCTAGAACATTGCTGAACAAAACTTACCTTTTGTGTCTTTTTTGACATTCAAAGCAGCTGCTTTGGTCTTTTCTTAGTTTCTTTTTGAGTCTTCTCCAAATTGAGTTTTGAGGCTTTCAAGTCAAAACTCAAACTGAGTTTTCTTTTCTGCAGAAAATCCTCAAACCCTCCTCCGCTTTTTGTGTCCTCTGTGCCTTCTTGCACTGATCACCTGCTCCCCACAGGTGAACATATTTACTAGGGGTTGGCTCAAACCACAGGTTCAAGTAATGTATTAAATAGGCAGACACCAGTTAACTCTTTCTGAATCACTGGAAGATTTACATACTGGTTTACTATGCTCCTAAACTACAGTAAAACTTGTTTATACCAAGTTCCAATATATTCCAAATATCATAAACTTCAGTAATTATTTTCCTGAGATAATCTCAGAGTGCTTTGCAAATGCAAGTATCATCCCTACTGGTGAGATAAAGGAACTGATTCAAGAAATACTTAAAGCCTGGAACCAAGATTATGAGCTACTGCAAGACCCTTTTTTACACATCTACGATGCAATGCATGCAAAGATAGCACAGCAGAAGCCCCCAAAGTAGGATCGTGTTTAGTCTCAGACCAAAAAGCCCTGCCACTCAATTGAGCTAATTAGCTTGGAGACAGAAGTGTACTGGTTGTTTTCCTTCTAGTTTGGAACTAGCATGACGCTTCCTCCCTCCCCCAGTTCAATGAGAAACATTTTATAAGATGGGCATGTCTACAAAGGGCAAGATTCAGAGCAAGGACAAGAACTTGGTCTCGCTTGACTCCAAGTCTTTTCCCCTATCTGAAGAAAAGCATCTGACAGCTTTTAATAATGCATATACTCTATTTTTAAAATAATATTTTCAGTTTCCGGTTTAATTCATAATAATAAATTGTATATTTCCCAGTGAAAAAAAATAGTGTGAAGAAAGGTGTGAAAATAAGCTTCTCTATAGAGCTCCAAGATTTCCTTCCCATTCTTTCTCACAGAGAAAGGATTACACATCTTGCATGGACAGAACTTTGGCCCTCAAATTGTAAGAACATTAGTCAATTAGCAAGAGATAGTCTCATTTTTGGGGAAGGCGCTGTTTCTGATCATAATCCAGCATCCATTCCTCCACCCTTCTGCCACTTACTTAATGTAGGGGTGGGGAACAATTTCCTCACTTAGGGCAGCTAAGCATTTACAATTATTAACTTTCAAGGACCACACATTAAAATACACTGTAACATTATTAAAATAATGTGAAAGATAAATGATGACTCATCTTTACTGTACTCACCCTGTGTTCATGCTTTCCTTCCCTCTACTCACAGGTGTTATTAGCTTACAGTATGCATGTGTGTAACACAGAGCTGTCTTTATGCTCACCTGCAAGTCATTTTGAAATGACAGGCCTCATTTGACCATTCATCATATAAATGAAGTTCCAGGCCACATCTGGCCCACAGGCTGTAGTTTCATCTACTATGCTGTAGGGTTTTTCTGCTACTTGAGCCAGCAGGAAGGGACAGCAATTTAGAGGCACTAACCCCTGGCTGGATCACGGAGGACTAACCCATCCTGTACTATCTCTTTTTAAAAAGAGTTATATGCCATTCCATATGATTTCAGAACATCTTATGTGAGTGCACAATATCCAAAATAGACAAAATATGTTGCTGTTAGAATGTTCTGACTTTATTAGCGGAACAGAGAGGAGTATTTAAATCACAGCCCGAAAGCTAGGGGAAACTTATTTCACTCCAAGAGCAGCCAGAGGCACAGTATCAGAAATGAGTGTCACACAGAAGTGTTTGTGTTGTATATGACAACATACTAAATAAACCTAGGAGAGAGATGTTGGGCAGAGAACTCTGGCAGCAGTTAATTGCTATTCCTCTCTTCGTTTTGCCATTTAAACAAAAAGGGTAGTTAAAACAAATACACTGTCAAAATGGATTGAGTATCAAGTTATTCCCCATTACAGGAGCAATATTATACTTACTGAGGCAGCAATGAATCTCTAATGAGAGACAGAAGCTTGCTGTTTGAGTCGAGGCTCTCCCCTTTCTCCTCAGCCATGACCTCGTGGCTTAAAAGCAGTGATGTGGTTTCTGAGAGCAACCGCAAACTGAAGAGTCTCCATTCCACTTGAAAATAAAGGTGCCAAGAATGTGACCACACTGAAGTCTAATTAAAACAAAATGTGGAATTCATGGAAACTGTAGTTGATGTGGCCATATACTTACCATTCTGACTGTGGACCAAAGAAACTAGTGGTGGGAGGATACAGTCTTCAACCTAAAAGAGAGAATTAAAAAGATCTGGCTTAGATTATTCACAGGGAAAAAATAGAACAGAGATACACTATCATCTATGTTTATTCCACTGCTAGAGCCCTTAATCAAAGAGATGAATAATCATGGAAATTCATCCATAATCACACTTACAAAGCCACCAAGTCCACTTTTCTCTGGTAAGCTGTCATAAAGTTACAGATAGTAATGTACTTTGATATAGAAAAGAACAGTAACTTTGGTATAGTTCATGGAGAATGAATTTTAATTTAAAATACAGAATTCAGTGCAGATGTAAGATATTAAGAAAAAAGAGTATTAGAATATCTATTAATCCTGATGCTTTAATCCATAAACTAATCATTCAATAGAGTTCAGAAAAATGTCCTTCTAAAACAAACCTGCGTAGAACTAAAATATATCAGGAAAGAGGTACTACATCTAATGAAATAGCCTTAAGCTTAGTAGAGAGTCTTGACAAAATTTTAACTTCTTCCATTCTCGTAATACACAGTCTTCCATTAAAATTTAAATTTACAGACTTAAGATTTGAAATATGAAAAAAATAATCCAGTCAACTCTTTATTGTCCATGAGTGTATTGTTACAGATTAATCATCTGTCACAGGACTAGTCATCTTAGTTCCATCTGAAATCAACTTACGGCAAACTAGGCTATAACTCAGTTTTATATAGCTAGTATTACAAAAATAGTGTATTATTAGTATTCTCTATAAGAGAATGAATTTCTAAGTCTTAAGTCATTGGTTAAATATAATTTATTAAGACAGGACATGCTTTGTTTTTGGGGAGAGGATGGATGGACAGCCCTGCAATTTTTAAGTATGCATCATGGATACACAGCTTGTCCTTGGATTTATTTATACAAATAAAATTACTGCGTAGGTTCTTACTACACCGTGGACAGGATTTGGTGAAATAAGGCTGCATTATAATTCCCCACGTGTTTTCTTTTAGTGATTAATACTAGATGATTTCTCTAGATTTATGCAGCTACTATTAAGAAACATCTATAGAAGATGAAAGTATACATGAAAAGGGGTCACTAAATGAAGTTAGCCTCCAGTCAGAGATAACTACAATTAGCAACTATTTCATTGTTAGTTGGTGGTCTCTGTTAAATGAATCTCTGACATTAAGGGATTCATTTAGTCTAGCTTTTTTTCATTTCTGAAAAAACTGCCAAAAGATGCCTTCGTTAGATACTTTCAATAAAAGAGGTAAAGGACTCTACTTGAGATACAGAAGTCAAACTACTCTTGCAAGTACAAATAGCCTTTACACCTATATAATGCTATATATCATAGATGTAGTGACTTTGGTAACACTTCATAATTTTGAAATATTTCGTGTTCTTTTCAGTTAATATGCAATAAGATAAATAATTGCACTCCAACAACTCCATTACTGCAGGTTTCTAAACTGTTCTACAAATGGCAATTTATCAGTTATAACATACCTGTGAGGTAGGATTAAAAAAAAAAAATTGTGTACTTAAGATCTTTCAGTCCAAAAAACCAGTTCAACCTACTGCAATGCTTCTCAAATGAAGAGGCACATTTAAGTAGTAAATTAAAGGTGTGAGACAGAAAAGAGGCAAAAAATCAGCCCTTGTTTGTGTGAAGCAATGTAGGGACTCAGAATATTATGAATCACTAAGCAGCAGCAGCAGCATTGACTCAGCCTGATACTGATTACGATGGCAGCATACAGCAGTATGATGCAACTTCAATTTCTAAAACTTCAAATCTTCTTTCACTTTCATCTAGTATTAACAGTAGTCTTTCCACATTAGCAAATGTAGTTAAGCCAGTCATAAGTCTTTTCTAAGATAAATATATTTTAAACTGCCATTGTAAAGAAGATTCCTTAGGTTTTAAACAATTGTAGTAGCTTTTTCTGACCTTTTTCTAACATGAACCTCAATTTTGGAAAACTGTTTAGAATGGAATTCTCCATAGCAGGCGTTTGCCTCATGTCAGTTTGGTGTGGTGGGGAGATCACCCAAATGTATCACTAATCCTATGGAAAATGATTTTGCGATGCAAGAGCATATCAGAATGCACATGCTAAAGGGAGAAGCAAGTATTAAATTGTACATGAACTTTAAATCAGATACTTCGTAACTCTGCAACCCTCATCTTCTCTCCATGCTATTTGGGTCACTGTTTTTTTACTAATGTGAACACAAAGTTTTAAACAACATATGAACTAAGCAAGTAATTATTGAGGTGAAATAAACTGAAGTGTAATAGTACATAAAATATTTTTAATAAACTCACCAGTGAATTGCACAAGTTTCTGTAAGTTAGGTATACAGAAGCATGGTATTAGTATTTTGGCATTTTCTAGAGGGATTGAAACAAATAGAACAATACTCAAACAAGGATTCATTTTTTCTTCTTTTAAATGACTGCTGACATGTACATGGAATCAAATCCCATATATGCATGAAGGTAGTCAGATATTTTTCTTGTTTCAGTCTTAATCACTAGGATTACATGCAAAAAAAAAAAAGAAGTGGGAAATCTTCTTTAAGCCTAAACGCACTAGACAGATAGTTTAAATATGATCATCGCTATATCTGGGTTTCTACCATCTTCTAAATAGCCTGATATCCAGTTCATGATAAATCCCTAACTGCACAAAGCCAGCCGTTGTATAATTCTGTAATGATGGCACTCAAAGGCTGTGCTGCCACAACTGTGCTCTTATCAGTACCCAAAATAGCAATGAAATACTAGAAACTTCCATACACACTACATTCACATTTCCCAACTATAATACATACATACAGAACAAGAACAACAACAATAAAAAAAAGAAGCTCAAACCTGGTAATCCTGTTTCTGACAATTGGAAAGGAGTAGAAAAAGAGTAGGAGAAACAGACCAAGCATAAAGCACTCTAGTTTCTAGTAAAGTAACTCTTGAGTTAAAAAACTTCCTAAGCTGATGCTGTATCTGTATTTTTGCATTTAATAATGCTTACTAGCCTTTTGTCCCATATATTTGTCCAATCCTATTTTTTAAATGTATTTATACTTTTAGCATGTGCAATACCTATGGCACTGTATTCCACACTTCAATTACGCCTTATGAAAAGGCACTTCCTTGCTTATTTTAAACCAGCTAACTTGATACCCACTTATTCTTATTTTATGAAAACCATGAAAAATTATTTCCAATTCATCTTTCCCATGCCATCCATAATTCTATTCTCTCAAGTCTTTTGTTTCCAAGCTGAAGTTCTTATCTACTCAGTCCCTCCTCGCGTCATCGAGCTGTACTTTGTCTTGTTAAGCTTCATTCCCTTTGAGAGTGAATGACCACAACTGCATTCAGTATTCGAGGCTTGAGGGCACCATGGACTTACCATGGCATAGTGATGTTTTCTGCTTTTTTGTCTGATCTTTTACCAGTCATTTCTAATAATCTAGTTGTCTTTCTGATTACTGCTGAGTATAAAGCTATCATTTTCATAGAAAAATGATGCTAAAACATCTCCAGAACAGTTACAAGTAGTTTAGAGCCTGACACTGCACATGCATAGTTGGAATGATTTTCCCCATGTGCATTGCTTGACATTTATCAGTATTGAATTGCATGTCATTTTATTGCCCTTTCACTCAATATCTTGAAACCTTCTGCAACTCTTCCATCAGTTTTAATTTTTACTACTGTGAATAATTTAGTGTCATCAGTCAGTTCTGTCACCTCCCTGTTCATTCCCTTTTCTGGATTACTTATAAATAGCACATGTTGCAACACAGATCTTTGTAAGGCACCATTCTTAATATACTTAATTTTTAAAAAACTGATCTCTATTCTCTACTTAGTACATTTTAACTAGTTAGAAGTTGATCTGTCAGAGGGTAAGAGGGAAGGGCCGGGCCACTGATGGGTTTGAAGAGGTTATGGTGCATGACTTTGTCAAAAACATTTTGGAAATCCAAGTATACTATCCAAAACCAGAACATCTGTCTCCATAACATTCACTGATTTCTGCAAGGAAAACTCTACTAGTGAGGTATGAGCACTCAGCAAAAGCTGTACTTACTTTTCTACAGTATTTTATTACCTACAAAAATCAGATTTTTTGAAAACAAGGCACCATTTTTATATAAATTATTCTGCAAAGTCTGCATGTTACTTTAACCCTCAAAAGAGAAAGAGAGACAAGCCACAGTTTCAGAGTAGTTAAGCATTCACCAGCTACTAGGAGGGGCTTGAAAGAGAAAACTGTAATTTCAGTCCTTCTCTGCTTGTCTCCACAGTTCACGGGATGCCAGACACAAGGCTTGCACCCTAAATATATGTGCCTGCTTTGTTCGAAACAAACAAACACTGCCTCAGCTTTACTTAACCGCAACAAGCAAAGTCCAAGCTCCACAAGTACCCACTAAAAAGCAGTTATAACACTGCAAGGGCTCACAGTGGAAGGATCCCTACACTAAATCCCTCTTTAGCAGGAGGCACCCCCTAAGAATGATGACAGAGAACTAAACTTCCATTCACTTGTGCTAGTCAGCAAGGATGAATTTAACTATTCAACATATACATACAATCATCATGTATTAATGAACTAGCATATAACCAAACTTACCCGTTATCCCCTACAACTTAGGCTATGTTTATATGGATAGCTTAACCCTCTTCTCAAGGCCACAGAACTTACCTTAATATGGTTAACATTACTGATCTAAAAAAAAACTCTCCCTTGATTAAAACTCAGTTTAAGAGCTCTTCAAATCAGTGTTTAAGGCCAAAGTCTTGACATTTGGTGTTACACTGGGCAGACAGAAAAAGAAAGCAGGCTTAAAGCCTGGTCCAGTAGCATTTGTGAACCATGCTGTTCTCAAGTGAAAATGAGACCCAGGAATTAAACTTACATAAAAGAAACTACACTATCCATTCCATGCAGCTGTCATATCCAAACTCGCAAGTGACTAAGCCCATTACTTTACTTCCAGAGATTTTTCTACAGCTATCTGGTTCTTTTCAGTGGACATATGTTTAATGTACAACTACTGACAAATATCTTCTCCTTATCCACTATTCAAAGCAGAACGTACCAAAGCAAAGACCATCGGCTCCCAAACCCTTTTTTTCCAGTCACATGTAAGATCCAAAACATCCAACATCACCTTGACATTTATTCTCATTAAAATTCCACATACAAAGTTATGGCTGAAAGTGACCGTGGAATTAAGATCATGCTGCCTTCAAACTTCTAAAAGCATTTGCTGGAGGCACAGCATGCTCCTCAAAGTTTTAATATTGCCTGTAATCTCTCAGAATGTAATATAAAAAATAATCTAATGCATGTTAGAATAAATTGGGGAGAAGGATGACATTTCTGTAATTTTTTTTGAAAAGTCTTCAGAACTTCAGAATCTTCATCAAGGGTTTGGGGTTTTTTTTCCCTTACTTCTGGGAAGAGACAGCACTGACTGACTGACTCAATATGTCAATTAGTACAGAACTGGTTTCACAAAAAAGTCTCATGTCAAGTGGATTAGCTTAATGGACAGAAAGCCACATGGAGTGTAGAATTTTAATCTACTTGAAAAGGGAAAGTGATTGAAGAAATGCTGTACAATATGTTCATATAGTCATACCCTACACTGACAAAATTAAGGTGTCAGTGGTTAGATCAGAACAGCCAGTGGATGAAGAACACCACTGATGCTGAATCAAGAAAAGACTAAGATGAGCAGAAAAAAGCACTTGTAGAAGTTTCTAACCCTTGTGTTGTCATCTTTGGTGAAAATAACAACTCTCATATTGTCAACCAGTAGATTTCCATGTCATATTGCTTTTCCCTTGACTTCCCATCAAGCAACTCATCATGTTCGGGGTGCTTTTATTTTAACCTGAATTTTAAAAATAAGTCTTAAAACCCTGAGGAGGAGAATCACTGCTGACAACTTTTGCCTCAACCAGAGAACAACTTTTCTGCTTCAGGTAAAAGATCATCTGTGCAGTATACAGATCATTTTTAGGAGCTGGTTAGAGTATAGAAAGGACTCCCACAGGAACTGCCTGCCATCATGAACCTCATCACTGCTCAAAGTGCTCTGAATTAGCATATGTCCTTTTTTCAGGCAAATAAATACATTTAACAGAGAAAAGAAAAATTCAAATGATACAGTCAGCACAGAATTCTTCCAGTTAATTATATCTAAACCTTTACCAAAATTTGAAAATAAACATTGTTATAACACTTATTATCTGAATTTAATAAATATTTTTCCATTTTAGTACATGGAGGAAACAGGCAGTTGGACTTGTGTCAGTTTAAGAAACCAGGGTTTATATTCCACGTCAGTCTATAGAAATTCTTCTTGATGGCCTTCATCATCATATTTACATACCTGGAAATCTACAATTTTATCAAAACTTCCTGAGTCACACTTACTGTTAGTCTTTACTTTACTTTATATGCTGTAAAAATGCACACAACTGCATGCAAAATGAAATTACTGCTCACTACTGGCTTTCATTTGAGCACTTTCAACTAATTTTCCTTGACTTTATCACACTTATCAATATATAATACAGTCAGTCGCCACAGAAATTATTCTCCTCAATAACTGACTTCAGGTTGATGGTAATCAGAAATTTGATCACAAAAAAAATCAATTTATTCAATTTTCTTTGTTCAAGGTACAAATACAAAGGCAAATCAAACATGAACTAAAACCCAGAACAACCAGTTCTTTTCTTCTCAAAGTGGAAAAGAACCTGAAGTGGTGCTCTTAAATTCCTATTAACTTACACAATTTCCACTGCAGCTAAACTAAAGCCAGAACTGAACTGAAAAACTTACTGGTTCTGCTTGTTTAATATAACCTCACTTTTTATTAAATTCATTAAACTTTATTAGAAGTGCATTTAATTTCTGATTATAAGCTTTAAAGAAATGTCACAGTTGTAGTGGAAAAAAAGGCATCCTCTCAAGAAGGTGTTGGCCTTCCCCCCACCCCCTCCATAACGTGCTGTTTCTAACCAACTTTAAATGAGCAATCCAGACTTCAGAGATCAGCCTAGGATACACATTTCTCTCCAGTAAAAGAGTTTCCTATTAACCATTGTTAAATATTGATCTGGAAGCTCGAACATGTCTTGCTTCAACTTTTTAAAAAAAGCACCAAGTTCCACTGGGTGCTGGCATTTATATTCATAGATTCCAGTCATGCTCAGCGAGCAGCAATTAGAAGATATCCCTTGAGTAACAGCAATTCTAAAAATATTCTGCATGCATCATAGAAGATGAAGTACCACTTTCCGCTAAAGTAATGTGTGCTGTACATTCAAGTATAATTAGCACACCAGACTTCGTAAATAGTATTAAACTAATTACTGTTTGCACCACTAGTGGCAGATGTGGTTAGAGATTATTAATTACAGTGGACAATTTCTTGAATTTAACATACCAAGTACGAGGCAATTTCTCCACTTTCTTTTGTGTCTGAATGGCTATTTGCTGAGTGTCAGGAGGGCTCTTTTAAATTAGGAAGAACTGTTACTTATGAAAATGAGCAAGTGATGCAATAGATTTTATTTTATCAAAAAAAAAAAAAGAAAAAGCTGTTCATTGACAAGAATATAATTATTTTTAGTTGATAAATTTCAATATACACCTATTCTAAATCAAGAAAACTATTCTACAGAAGTGCTATGTGTCATAAATTTACAAGCACTACACAGGCAGGAAGTTTTTTCTTTAGCTATATATGGTTAACCGATGTGTTCAGATGGATTTTAAACAAACACCTAAAACATTCAACATAGGTAATGAAGTAAACTGTTCCCCAGAAATTTAGATACTTAAATAAAACTCACCTACTGGTAGCCAGGGCTTACTTAAAAGAGAGTGGGATAGTCATTCCCTGGTTTCAATATAATGTTCTGCTGAATGTGGGGATGGGAGCAGGGGAAGAAGGGTTGTAAGGGGGAGCTGTCTCCTTGGTGCTATTTTTTCAGGGGAAAAAACCAGATCATTAAAGTTTAAACAGCTAGGGGAATTTTATTTAATGTGCTGACACAAGGTATTGCAATTTCAGTAAATGTTGATGGACCTCCATAACAAATGGTACATATTTCTGTCAATATAAGACACACCGATAACCCACAGAAGTAAAATGATTATTTTTAAAAATTGAGGTGATTCTAGAATGATACAGTCATAATACAGTGACTTGCAGGCTGACAGGCATGTAAGGAGATACCAATTGGTATTCATACCTCACCTACATTTACATTTCTTTTCTAGAACATCCTTTGCCATATTGAAGTAAATTGAACTGTTTAGTTCTGTACCCTTTCCCCTCTGACTATTACCTGGTTAGATTTTTGTGCATAAGGACCATTTTCTAGAATACCACTCTTTCATGAGCATTAATGAAAATAAACATTAAACTTATTTAAATTCCTATTTATATTTTTATTAATTTTCATATTTTCACTTAAGGTGTTATAATTTTAATATTTTCACTTAAGGTGTTATAATCTAAACACTCAACACTAACACAAACACACCAAATAGGATTTCAGCTTCTAAAACCACTTAATTTCTAACATCACCCATTCTTATCTAGCACAATCCCTAAGATACTCATGAATTTATCAATTTGCTATGCCTTTCTTGATTTAACTGTTATACTGAGTGTGCCCCAACTTAATTCCAATACAAACACATACATTTCAGTTTGAATTAAATGGTCACCCCAGTAAGTATGGTGGGTTACACTTCTGGTAGGAATTCAGGCACAAAAATGCACTGGTATAGGTTAGAATGATTTGTCAATCACTCATTCAAGCATTTCAACCTACTGATATGCTGACAACTATTTCACAACGTAACTGTTCTGCCTTCAGCTAGCTTAGCTCAAAGTAAATCATTTAACGAAAAGCTTCAAAGAAAACAAATCTTTAGTAATGTAAGAAGCTTACAGCATGTGGGTTTGGCAATTGTAATGCAATTTTTAGTAAGCAATCTGTTAAACAAAAAAACCCACCATAACTGCTATAAACTGTTACTCTTGATGACGATCTCATCAGGAAGAGTATTGATGGAAGGCATCTTCAATGCTCAGAGGTGGTCTTTCCAAGTTACGTTAAAAGTGTGATGACAAATGAAGTGGTGAAATTTCTACTAACATATAGCAATATACTCGCTTTGAGGCTGAAGAAAAACTTACAGAATCAAGTGTTATACTTACATGAAAATAATTTTAAGAACTGTTATTTCTAAACTTTAAGCCCTTCTCATTCTCCCTCTAGCTTCTCAACTAAATACAGTAAACTGAGTCTGAATGCCTTGCTGCTTCTTTGAAAATTAAATCTCTTTAATCTCAATAAGGATTTTTCCTGTCAAATAGAACCACAATACATTTTAAGCCATAATTTAAACAGTTTCTAAATCTTCAAAACATTTTATTATCAATGGAATTAGGCCAATTAGCTTGCAACTATTTAATTTGTTGTCAGACTTACGGTCAAGCGATGGATTGTCAACAAGACAGGATGCTGTGTTACTGCTTCAAAGGTTGATAAAGTAGTCTTAATCAATTCTTCTGATGCAGCTTGCCCTATTAGTAAAGATCATTGTGTTTCTTTATAAAATGCAACAGTTATAATGCCTGCTTATAAAAGTACAGCAATATTATAGGTTACCTTACCTATTGCTCCATCCAAGTTTGTTTCTCCTGAATCTATTGACCTGATAAAATTCTACAGAAGAAGAGGCATTTATGTTAAAACACTTTAAAAATAAAAATTAAGAAGTGCAATCATTGAATAATTACAAAATGAAATTCTTTAAGGAACTGTGTAAATATGAAATGTTAATGTACATTAGAAAACACTGTCATAATTAAGATATGAAAGACTGAAAGCATTCATGATCTAGCTGTTATAATTTTGCAAGTCTATAATGCTGCTGGACACTTAAACATAGACTACAGTAAGGACTATTGCTCTGACTAATGTCAGGAATTATAACATTTCCAGCTAAATAGACAGTAATTAAATGTCTTTATTTTTAACAGAAAACTGTAATTTCTAAGATGACTTTGAACTAGCTTGGACATGGCTATGTTAAAATAACTCACTAAAAAGACCAAAGACCCTCCAGAAAATGCAATTTTCTGTTATTTGTACCATCTTTTTGATCTCCATGCATACTACACACACTATGGATACAGTTACACACAGGAGAACATGCAAAAATGCATAAGCTTCTATTAAAAAATCACCTAATTTAGTCATCATTTTGAGGAACAGGGACAATGAAATATTAATAACCCGGATTAAGTAAATATTGTACAATTAGACCCATTATTCTTTTGCCTTTTAATCTTGATTTCATTCTATTGCTTTCACTTCTATGCATAGATGTTTATTTCATATAGGATGCAAAAGACGTTATTAGCATTTGCTAAAGAAGGAAAAAATCTCAGCAGAATTTATAGTATGCTCTTTTTTTACTAATGCAGTATTTAATACACAGAGAATTTGCCATGGATAAACATCTTTCTCATTTTCGATTTGCACACATATCTATTTATTTCTGTGATGTAAAGCATTAAGAAAATGACTCATTTTATATTTCACTATCAATTAAAATTTTGTTATTATATATTAAATTGGCAGAAGTGCCTACATGGGTTATCTTTTTCTCCATATGTAGGAAACATCTGAAGGATTCTTCTCTAATTAAAAATACAGTTAGAAACTAATTATATATTTCATAATTTAAATGCATCTCAGAGGCAGTCATAAAAAAACAGTGCTTCTATAATAAAAACAGTTATTTTATCTTCCTGATCATTTGAAGAAAATTACTAGTTATTATCTAATTAACTTGTTTTGAAGATAGATAGTATTATTTTGTTTGCTCATTTAAGACAGTTTCACACCTAACCATAGTCTCAAGACCAATTTGGGAAAAATCAATATAGTTGGTGCAAAAATTGTTCTGGCTACTAATGTGAAATTCCTTAATTTTATATTAGAAACACAAGAAAATGATGTATTTATTAAAAAAAAGAAAAACAACCATCTGGGTTTTTTTAAGCAACAGAGAGGAATGGTGTGTGCATTCTGCTACAGGTGAGTCTGTGCCCTATGCACTCTGCTAGGAGCCTATTATTAGCTGTGCCTTTGGGGCAAAGCGTGTCCTCCATGTATTTCTATTCACAGCTGAAAACGTGAAAGGATTGTCCCAACTCCCTCTCCATTTCTTTGCACAACAGAACTGAAAATTACAGTGATGATGGAAATAACTTCAAAGTAGCAAGAAGAAAAAAATTCTCAATGAACAAGTTAGAGGAAAATAACTACTTTCCAGTTCCTTCCAGAAACCAAGCACACATCTTTCCACTCCTAATCATTTCTTTTTGTTAAGAGTAAGATTTTTAATAAATCAGAAAGGAAAAAAAAAAAAAACCTGAAAGATTGACTTGCTAAAAGTCTTAGAGGCCTCAATTATAGCACAGTACTTCGAACAAGTAGAAGCTGATGATCGAATGTGCCTTTATAGATGTCAGTGGGAATGTTGCTAAACACAAAATTCCAGAGTAGACAGTTGCCTGGTAGAATGGATAGTTACTCTTCCAGAAGTAATTGCATTAGTCATATCATAACACAGTTCTCTAAAATGGCTTCAAATTTGATATTCATTTTTCAGATATACTACTTCCCCTCCCTTTTTTATGTGTAAATTGAAATAGTATATGTAAGTTCCTGAATTGCCTTGTTTGATGGAGACAGAAGGACAAGATGCAGGAAATATTCAGTAAAGTAATCTTTCCTTCTTGATCTGAGAGGAAAGCTGTGATAGTATAACTAGCCTGACTTCCTCAGTCAGTAGTTCAAGCAAGCTGGAGTAACATCAAAAGAAAACTTACATTGTACCTCATCTGCTGTACCTATATTGTTGACAGAAGAATTTCACCTTGTAGAAGGCTGATCCAAAACCATTAATAAATCTACTGCCTAGTTACAAATGCTTCAAAGAGATAAAAGGCTTTGTAATTCAACATCTACAGTTTTAAATTTTTTTTCTTCATTCTAATACTAACTTTTATACAAATATTTTAGTAGAGCTAAATTATACCCACATTTTCTTGGAATCAAGAGTCAAAGGAGAAAGAGAAGGGAATCTGAACAGTAAACTTTAATCTACCTGTTTGTGGTGAAGCATTTCTTCATGATATTGTAGAAGTAAATACCTAGTCGTCATTATGAACCCATGTACTTAAAAGTATTTGCTTAACTCTGATACGCAACTTTAGAATATGCTTTTTTCTTATTTAGCAGAAACAACTGTTTTCATATGAGGAAATAACATTACAACAATACTACTTCACTTTTGCTATACTATCCTATGGCATAGTTAAAAGTTCCTTTTCTATTGCTAATGTCATAAATAGTTTGTAGATGTTAACATGAGACAAATATCTTAGCTCTGTAGCTTACAATACTCAGCTTTTCATCAACTAAATACAGCATAATAGTACTTGCAAGAAGAAAAAAGTGACAAAAAAGAAAGAATACCTTAAATATAGATTAGATTATAATTTATCTTTCATTTCTACTCATAAAATACTAGTGTAAAATTCTATAAGGAATATTCTGTGTAATTTAGCACTAAACTTCTCTAAAATAAAGCACACAGGAAATTCTCAATTTATCAGACACGTACAGAGTTTCTCTATACTTGAACACAGGATAGCATATTTTCCCTTTGACCCAATAAATTACTACAGAAAATATTTTCTGATAATATATATAGTTTTGAATATAATCAAAGCTTAAATTTTATATTCAGAATAAAGTTCTCTCTATAATTCCCAAATTTTTATGCATATGTGTATTTTGTAAACAAGATTTAACTTAGATGGTTATACTCACAAGTAAGGTCCCATAGTTGAAAAGAAACTCCTCTGTGACTATCTGAGGACGAAATACCTATTTGAATTTAGCAAAAGTTGAAAAAATTATATTAAATGCATATCTTATGACCAGAAAAAGTAAAACATGTATTTCACAGCCATGTTAAAAGAAGAGGACAAAATATGTATTTGCTTCTATCATCAGAGTTGCCTTACAATTTGCAAAAATAAGACTTGCATCTTTAGTACTTCTACATAGCTGGAATACTCATCAACATATCCACACATTAATAAAAGTAATATTTTATCCACTCTGATCATAATCAGTGGAACTTAGATTTTGGGAAACTGCAAGAGTTTGTCCTTTGTTTAAAAATTTTTGGGGAAAAATCTACCTGGGATGTCACAAGATGAAGCACTACAGGCATCATAGGAAGGCACATCTTCAGCTGTTTGGCCTGAACCGTTGATGGGTGTTTACGTCCAGAGACATTAGTTAAGGCAGTGAGAATGTCACCTACAGAAAACAACATTTCAGATTAATCTAACATAACTGCTTTACTTAAGAACAGCAAATGACATATAGAACATCTCTGTTCCAGCAACCTCTGTTCAATCCCAGCTTCTCCCTCCTGCCCAAAGTAGTGTTCATGTGACTGCATAATAAATCAGGCTGATCCAGCACTTTTCTTTCCTAGCTCAGTGTTCAGCCAGGCCAATTTCCTGCTCTGGCCACAGGGACAGGCGCACAAATGTGACTTCTGACAAAACAGTGAAGATGAGAGAAATATAAGGCAGGTATAGAAACAAAGATGAAATTACCCCTCTTGGCAGGATGGACTTATACTGGCTTTAGGTGGCTACATATGCATGGAATTACACTCTTGAAATTCTGTGGATGCAACTCTATTTCCAGTGAAACAAAAAGCAAAATTCTCATGACTTCCAGCCAACCAAGAGCTGAATTCACCATGATTAGTAGGTGACATAATGCTCAAGCAGTATGTTTTTCCTGCTGCATAATACCACTGGAAGCACAAAACAAACATCCTCCCCACCCTGCTTCCAAAAGATCCCTTCACCAGCCACGTACATGCACATTCGCATACACAAGTTTAACAATGACGCAAGTGACCTAAAGCAACAGGAATTCTCACATTCTCATAAAAGAGGTAGCAGCAGGTCAATGAGAGAACTTAGTTGCTTCCATAACAAACCTCAGACACAATAATGAGGGAATAAAATTTTAATTGCAATAGTGAAAATTATACTTCAGAACAGACACATAAAAATCAAGGAACATTATTCTAAATTTGTCTTACATTAACTATTGTCTCAGAAAAGCAAGACCCCTTCTGCATGGGATAAAGAACAGAAGCAGCAGGAGAAAAGTCACAGCTCATATGCAAAGAAGGAAAATTCTGTCCCTATAGCCTGAAAATATTAAAAGCCAAATCCTGTCTTGAAAGAACACTTACTATATTTTTTTCCCTAATGAGAGAGCTGCACAAAACTGTAAAAGGGAAATCACAGAGATATTAAACAAATAAAGGATGGGATTCAGTATTTTATACAATTTTCATGCCAGAAAAGGCCCTTCCTTTCAGAGTAAGTCAGAGAGTTTATTCATGTTGAATAACACCAATGCTTTTCTTCTGCTCCCATGGAGTTCAATTTTCAACAAAAGCAGAAATGACAGAGCCTGGCACTAAAGTAGGTTGTAAAAATACCTAGCCTTAAAGATTTGACTTGTTCTATAATATACTGCTCAAGAAAAAGAAAGCGTTGCCTAAAACTCTCCAAATACATAAATCACAATATTGTTTTTTCATCAACACATTTATGTTTTGAATTACTCAAAATACTGTAATTCAACAGGACCTCTCTGTGGTTAGCAACAAATAATTTAGTGAACAATCCACTCTCTTTCTATGTTTTAAGGCCTATATAATCATCACATTTTCCAGTTTTGCAGTTGATAAATAGATATGGTTACTTTATTTTTTAGCATGATCTAAGCAATTTGTATCAACTTCCTAGAAATAGCTTAAATATTATAAATGCAGAAATAAAATTAGTTTCTTACCTACAACAACTGAAAAACTTTTAAAATTATCCACAAGATTAAGAATTTATTTCATTTGTTTAAATGTATCTTTAAGGCCAGTTTCTACAACTTGCTAACCTATTTGGTTTATAGCTACATCTGGTGGAAGTAGATGGGATCAGTAAGGAGCTTACATAAATGAATATTAAAAAAGCCAGCTTGGATTAATTCTAAATCAACAGCTAAACTGCTTTTAACTGTTCCACTTTGCAAATCTGGTTATTTTTCTTAGGAGCCCATAGCTTTTACCTCCTCAAGCAGAAAATGTTCCTTTGTCATACTCACAGCAATAAAAAGAAAAAGCCTTCTGAAAAACGTGGGCAAATATGGACAGATAGCTTTATCTTAATAAAAGCAATCATCACACAAATCTAGCTTAGAAAGTAAAACAAAGTGTAAAAATTATGCTTGATATATCAGTTGTCAACAATGCATTGAAATCGTACCTCAGTAGTAAAAAAAAACCAGCAGAATACATGTTAAAGCAATTGATGTACTTTGTGTTATAATGGTAGTAACTATCAAAGTATGGTACTTTCAGGTTCTAAGGAAATATCAGGGCCTGCTATATCAGTTGCATATAGTACATACAAACAGTAGGAGGTGAATTTCTGCCTCAAACATTTATAGTCTGAGACTTTCAAATCCTGAAATATAGCCAATATGCAAACCTGATACTTATTTAGAAAAGGGATCACATATTTGCAGCAAGGTAAAAATTTGCATTGTCACAGGAAGTAAAGTTTCTTTTAAAAGAGCAGCATGACATTTAGGTCTACTGACCTTTGCAGTGCTACCATTTCATTTTCAATATTCTAGCGATAATGTAGACAAGATGAAAAATAAATCAGGTATCAACTCATCAGAAAATAATTTTATGAAAAAAATGTTTTATCATTTAATGACAAAGCATACACAATCAGGGTTGGTTTTGCTCCCTTTCTTTTCTTGAATACTCACAGCATTTCCTTCCTTGTCTTCCTATTTAGCTTTCTTAATCTATTTGTCACAAATACTAGTGAAATTTAAGCAGATATTCACAAAATTGTCCAAATGCATATCCTTGGCACAAAAGCTATTTTGCTGAAACTGCAGCGCTGATGTTCTCTCAGAGAAAATCTTCCCATCTTTTCTTATGCATGAGCAAATCAGTTTCAGACATCTAGAACTGAAGTATCTGAAATTTTCCAGAAAAATTGCCTGAAGCAAATACACTGAAACATGTATGTTGAGTAAGTGATTAACATGTACTCATGGATACGCCCTGTTGCATCTCTCCCGGCTCTATGCTTTATGAGGCGAATTTACTCTTAGGGTTTTCAATACTTGGAATAGCTTTAGAAATAGATAAAACTTCTTGTAAAACTTACTTCTTGTAAAACAACTTGTCTTGAGTTGATGGGGCTTACCATTCAACAAATACAAAACATTAATATAGGAAATTATGCATTCCAATACAACATACCTGATCATGACATAACTTAAAAACTTCATGAAGCTGATACCATGCAAACTTTATGTAATCAGACAATACAGTCTTTCCACCCGTATATGTAAGGAGATACTTGTTTCTCGAGGGAGTAAGCACAGATAAGATTAGTTCAGTTAACCAACTGAACTTACCTAGAATTCCTGGCAGCTCCTGCACAATGTGATAGATGAGAAGATCCAGGCATTTTGACAAGTATTCACTGCCACCTTGCTGCTCTTTTCCTGGCGTGGTCTTTCTGCTGTCTCTTTCAATATACATCACAAGTCTACATTTAAGCAAGTGCAAAACATTACCTCTCATAACAAAAATGACACTATATGTCAAAAATACTACTGAACCAGACATTTCTAGTATCTGTGGTTACAAACAAGATGATCCATTAGTTTGGGCTCTGTAATTTTGTTGAAATTTTAGACTTTCCTTTTCAAATAAATCAAACAAATCAACACAAATGACTGTATCAAGGAACAAGAATGAATATATGATGCTAACATAAGGAGTTAATCCATCTGCAGACTTAGATAGAGAGAGACCAATTTTAAAATCCACTTTATTTTGAAATATATGACCAATATGCACAATACGAGCAAAAGACTAAAAGACATTCATTTTCAATATGTAAGAATTCCTAAAGCAAGAATAATTTAAGTCAATGTAACAAGAGATCAATCTTTCAGTCAAGAAAAATCATACTACATAAATCATACTACCGCCTATCAAAATATTAGCACTAGTTAGAATGTCCATATTGAAAGAGATAAAAGTCCGAACTAGCCTTAACATCCTTTCTCTAGAAATCTGGTGTTCAAGATTTCTGAAGACAAACTCAATGCTTACGTTCTAACTGATAAGTGCTGTGTAGCTATGCCATTCTGCAGAATGACATTTTCATAGTAAACTATGGTAACTGATTTATTAGCCATTGGGTAACTTACAAGAGATTGCTTTAATAATACACCTGTAACAGAATGCTTCAGGCAATATTTTAAAATGCTCATTTGAATAGATAGAAAGGCCAGACTTCCCTTTAGGGGCATAATATTGACATCTTTGTTTCACATTCAAACTCCCTGGGGGTCCTGTGCAAAAAACCATCAGTCACTGGTGAGTGAAATCCATGCTCTGGATATTAAGAATGTACTTCAGTATTAACTTTTTTTTTTAATACTCTTCTTATAATCAATGTTCTTTTATAGAAGTATGAAAATAACTTATTTAAACTGCCTCAAGTGTACACAACAAAACTGCAGGGCTCACAAACACAAAATTTTATCCTAGGAGGTGTGTATTTCCATCAAAAAGCCAATTCACTCAATGAAATAAAAACTACCTAAGAATGCATTTTGCAGGATTAGGCCTCTAAACAATGCATGATTGTTATGGAATACTACAGCTCACCTTATCCTTCCTGAACTGTGCTACAGAGACAAAGAGAGAGATAAATGAAAAGACCCGTTCAGTAACTACCTTTCACCTCTGCAATAGCCCAGATGCAATACATTCAGCTGCACTTGCCAGACACTATGGGGACATCTTTCATTTTTCTGGAAATTGTATTAAATTACAAGGAATTTTGATTTGTTTGGTAGAAGTACTTAAAAATCTGACATTATGCTTCAAGCCAGTCATAGGTTTGCCAAGCTGGTGAAGAGGGCTTTAAACTAAAGTTGCCAGGGGAGGGGAACCTCAATCCATCCCACTCCTACCAGTTGGATGCCAGTGCCAGCAATAGGTGCCCAGAGCCTGGAGAAGGATCACAGGTCAGCAGGAGTGCACCTGAAGAGCAGCACAAAGGAATTCCAACCAGTAAGTCAGCTTCATCGGGGGGCCAACTTCAATGCCTCTATGCAAATGCACGCAGCATGGGGAATAAACAAGAGGAGTTAGAGACATGCACACGCCTGCAGGGATATGATCTTATCGGCATCACGGAGATGAGGTAGGATGGCTCCTATGACTGGAGTGTTGGAATGGAAGGATACAGGCTCTTGAGGAAAGACAGGCAAGGGAGACGAGAAGGGGGTGTCACCCTCTATGTCAATGACCAGCTGGAGTGCATGGAGCTCCACCTGGGGATGGATGAGGAGCCGACTGAGAGCTTATGGGTCAGGATTAAAGGGAGGCCAGGGACAGGTGACATTATAGTGGAGGTCTGCTACAGGCCACTTGACCAGGAAGATGAGCAGATGAGGCCCGCTATAGACAGATAGGAGCATCCTCACATTCACAAGCCCTGGTCCTCATGGGGGACTTCAACCACCCCGACATCTGTTGGAGGGACAACATAGCAGGGCATAAGCAATCCAGGAGGTTCCTGGAATGCATTCATGATAACTTCCTTCTCCAAGCAACAGATGAGCCAACGAGGAGAGGTGCTATGCTGGACCTCATTCTCACCAATAAGGAGTGGCTGGTGGGGAATGTGAAGCTCAAGGGCAGACTTGGCTGCAGTGACCATGAAATGGTGGAGTTCAAGATCTTCAGGGCACCGAGGAGGGTGCACAGCAAGCTCACTACCCTGGACTTCAGGAGAGCAGACTTTGACCTCTTCAGGGATCTGCTCGGTAGAATACCATGGGATAAAGCCCTGGAGGAAAGAGGGGCCCAAGAAAGCTGGTTAATATTCAAGGATCACCTCCTCCAAGCTCAGGAGCAATGGACCACAACAAAGAGGAAGTCAGGCAAAAACCCCAGGAGGCCTGCATGGATGAACAAGGAGCTCCTGGACAAACTCAAACTCAAAAAGGAAGCCACAGAGGGTGGAAGTAAGGACAGGGAGCCTGGGAGGAATACAAAGAAATTGTCTGAGCAGCCAGGGATCAGGTTAGGAAAGCTAAAGGCCTGATAGAATTAAATCTGGCCAGGGATGTCAATGGCAATAAAAAAAAGCTTCTATAAATATCTCAGTGATAAAAGGAACACTAGGAAAAATGCGGGCCCTCTCCAGAAGGAAACAGGAGACCTGGTTACCCAGGACATAGAGACGGCTGAGGTACTTAATGACCTTTTTGCCTCAGTCTTCATTGGCAAGTGCTCTAGCCACACCACCCAAGTCGCAGAAAGTAAAGGCAGGGACTGGGAGAATGAAGAACCACCCACTGTAGGAGAAGATCAGGTTCGAGACCATCTAAGGAACCTGAAGGTGCAGAAGTCCATGGGACCTGATGAGATGCATCCATAGGTTCTAAGGAAACTGGCAGATGAAGTTGCTAAGCCACTATCCATCATATTTGAGAAGTTGTGGCAGTCCGGTGAAGTTCCTGCTGACTGGAAAAGGGAAAAAAGAAGACCTAGGGAACTACAGGCCAGTCAGCCCCACCTCTGTGCCTGGCAAGATCATGGAGCAGATTCTCCTGGAAGCTATGCTATGGCACATGGAAAATAAGGAGGTGATTGGTGACAGTCAACATGGCTTCACTAAGGGCAAATCGTGCCTGACAAATTTGGTGGCCTTCTACAACAGGGTTACAGTGTTGCTAGACAAGGGAAAAGCAACAGATGTCATCTACTGGGACTTGTGCAAAGCATTTGACACTGTCCTGCACGACATCCTTGTCTCTAAATTGGAGAGACATGGATTTGATGGACGGACCACTCGGTGGATAAGGAATTGGCTGGATGGTTACACTCAAAGAGCTGCAGTCAACAGCTCGATGTCCAAGTGGAGATCAGTGATGAGTGGTGTTCCTCAGGGGTCAGTATTGGGACCAGCACTGTTTAACATCTTTATCAGCAACATGGACAGTGGGATTGAGTGCACCCTCAGCAAGTGATGCTCAGTGGGCTGGAGCACCTCTCCTATGAGGACAGGCTGAGAGAGTTGGGGTTGTTCAGCCTGGGGAAGAGAAGGCTCCAGGGAGACCTTATAGCAGCCTTCCAGCACCTGAAGGGGGCCTACAAGAAAGCTGGAGAGGGACCTTTTACAAGGGCACATAGTGATAGGATAAGGGGTAATGGCTTTAAACTGAAAGAGGGTAGATTTAGATTAGATATAAAGAAGAAGTTCTTTACTGTGAGGGTGGTGAGGCACTAGAACAGGTTGCCCAGAGAAGTTGTGGATGCCCCATCCCTGGAAGTGTTCAAGGCCAGGCTGGATGGGGCTTTGAGCAACCTGGTCTGGTGGAAGGTGTCTCTGCCCATGGCAGGGGGGTTGGAACCCGATGATCTTTAAGGTCCCTTCCAACCCAAACCATTCTATGATTCTATGATTCAAACAGAATTCCTTAAAAAATCTTGAAGTTTTTTTAATCCAAAAAATTGAATGTTTTAAATTAAAATAGTATAAAGCCTTCTATCCTTTCCAGACAATCAAGTAATTTTTACTCAAAAACTGTTTAACTTTGAACAAAAACATGACAAAAGATCAGAGTTTGTATGGATTTTTTTCTTTAAGAAAACACTTCCATGATTTAACAATCATCTGATTCTATATAGAACTATGTTTAGATCTGTTTAAGTTTTACTTGAAATGGGCCAAGTAGACTTCAATATGAGTGGTTTTATTGCTGGGGCAGGGGAAGGGGGTTCATTTTTTAAAAGCATGTTCTATTAGTTAATCACATTTGAGAAGCATATGAAGTATGTTCATATATTCTGAGAGAGGAAAGATACAAAGTTTATGTGAACTCATGAGTTCTCTCTTTTTGTGTTGTCCTTCCTACCACAAAATTGTCTTTCACATAAAGATTTTCTAAAAATATGCACAATTATTTTTTCTCTGATAGTACTGTTCAACTAAACGCCGCCTTGAGAAAATTGTACAGATCCATATATAGGAAGGAAAGCATTAGTATCTCTATTTTCCTTCAACAAATTCCTCAGTCATATGTAGAACAATTCATCAGTTACTTTTATTCCCTGAAGAATCTCAGTGTTCTATCTAATGGGCAAAGCTAGGCCTATGGAAATACATTTATTCACTTCATATAATGCACACGTTTGTCTTGCACTCAACAATACATGAAAAAAATAGTAGGTATTACTATAAATAAATTAAATATGATGAGGAATAAACCACTGTCTATGAAGCCAGGTTTGATTTAAAAAATATTTCTTGAGCATAACAGCCCTTGACCTGCATCAGAAGGGTAGACCCTGCAACCTCTCAAGGTCTCTTTAAGAACTGTTTTCTAAAATTCATTCATTCCCTTCTATCAGTGACATTTACCCTCAACATCCTTAAAATCAGCTTTAGATATCAATAAGGTTCAGCTACAACTTTACCAGCATCTCAACGGGGGGAAAAATGCATGCGGCTGCCAGAGGACTGAACCTAAAAGCAGGAGGTCTCTCACTAGCAGTTTTCTCCTTACTTCTCCCTTCAGTTCACTAAGTTCACAGAAAATGACAGAGCTCCAAGAAACTAAAGAATGTCTTGCATGCTCTGAGGACACATACAGACCATTCACCCCGACAATTCAAGGACCCATTTTTAGTCAACCTCTGCTAACAGAAAATGATGAAGATTTTGAAAGTATGTTTAATATGGATATATTGTTTATTTTACAGAGGTGCAACACTGGATGGCAGATCATGCTAGTAAGAAGGGTCAATCCCTATTTCTCCCCATCTACACTTTATTAATTTTTTTTTTTTAGTTTGATACCAGCTTGCTGGTTTTTTTTTTCCTGAAATCACTGACTTGTGTAATTTTTCCCTCCCGCCTTCTATTTCCATGTTTTCTCATTTGACTGGGGACCAAACTTTTCTGTTCTTTTTCTCACTATTTTTCCAGGCCAATCTTAGACATATAAGGCCAGCAGGCTCTGCTAGATGTGAGATTGTAATAGGTCTCCAGGTAAAGCTTTTCCTTTGAGGGAATATACAAGATCTGAAAATTTAAAAAAATATGGGAGGTGGGGACAGGTAACAGAGAAAGATTTTGCTCAAAAGTTATGCTTTTGTGCATAGTTAGGCTTTTACAGACTGTTAAAGTCTGTCAGGAATACTACCCTATCTTTCCACAAGTGTCCATCTCTGCAGACAGTAGAAAAAGAGGTTTAAATAAATTCTTTAGGGAGGAATCCAGGGCAGTCTCTATTCACCTAGGAAATTCCCTGAAACCATTTAGATCCAGAAAGAAGAATTCAGTGAGACTAATCAGAAATTACTACCGGTTCAGAAAAGGGTGAAATTGTAAGTCTCAACAAATCTTCAGGTTGTATCCCTCCCCTTATTAACAGGTAGCCTGCCTTTGCAAATCATGGAGAAAACAAGGAGACTAGAAAACTCAGGATGATTATCAAAAGAAATGAATTTGCATATTGTAAGCAAACAAGTGCTATTTCAGCCTAAAAGGTCTCCTATCTTCTCTAGCTGTATCGTATGTGGAAGAACAAAAGGTATGTAATGGTCTACCATGAGACAGGTAGAAAAAAGAATAACAGGTGAATTCTATCAGTGTTGTGTGAGAAAAATTCACTCCAAAATTACATCTGATATTACATGTAAATGCTTTTCATCCACAGATCTCAAAATCTCTAAGTACTTTGGAAAGTCCTAGTGGAATTTCCTCAGTGACATCCATTGTCAACCTCTTGAATTAGACACTCCCACCACAACTAATTTCATAATTTAAAAATATGCTGCAACAGATTCAGAGAATTTAAAAAAAAAAAAAAATCACAAAAGTCTCTGCAAAGGTATGTACAATTTTGATCGCTAAACTAAACAACATTTAACTTGAAGCTGTAGAGATATATGCAGTGTTGCCATGAAAGAGTTATTACTGACTGTTTTACCATCTGCATCATATCCTTTAACTGATGCACACTGAAAAAATGCCTTATATTGATTATCATAAACAGATTTTATAATCTAAAGCAATGTAAATTCTGTTACAGGCATTAGCTGCAACTGCTAAAGACAAACCAGTAAGTAGAAATTATGCACATTTTACTACATACTCTTTATATTTCTCAAACACCTTCATAAAGAGATTTGAATATATCAAACATTTTCAGTAGTTATCCAGCTGATTACTGCTTACTGTATTAGCAATTTTGAACTTATTAGTCTTAATTTTGAAGTAACTTTTCTGTCACAGAAGTGGAGAGATTTAACTAAATATACCAATAGGAATTCAACAGTATAATTCAAAGAATATCCATCACCTTACCTTGCTTGACAACTGATTAGCAACATCTCCCTGTTATTAATTAAAACTTGTAGCAGGACGAGAAAGGCTTTTGCTCGAATAAAAGTTGAAGGACTTTCAAGTAAACGAGTAATTGTAGTCACAAAATCCTTGGTGGAAATAAACACAAACGTGTTAATATTTTATGGAAAAAGGTTACTTGCACTGTATTTTAACACTGCATACATTCAAAATTTGCTCATTTTCACGTGCATTAGTACAGTACTTTTCATGTCACACATAGCAAAAACAAAAAAAAACAAAAAAACCCCAAAATCCATAAACCACTACTAAATAAATTCTGTCCAAGACAGACTGGCCCAGTGCAAAGCTGCTTTGTACATCTTCTCAAGAGCTGCAACAAGTAAACACTATCTAGTGTACTATGTCCAAAATGGTAGAAAATGAACTACAAAATATGATAGAACTTGTATTTTTAAATGTCTTACCTTAAGGATAAACATATGATATTTTAATATATTTATTTTAAAAGAAGACTGAAGGATTTTCAGAATACATAAATATTGCAGCACAAATGTGATTAAATGTTTACCTATTAATTCCCATATATGCAGGAAGATTAAAAACAACACCTTTGTTGGATGCAATCATGTCTACATCAGACCCTAAATTATACAACAGATGCTCCAACTAGATGGCAAAACTGTTTCTACCTTCTCTGATTGTACTTGTCTAAATTTATTTTATTTTGGGTTAATGAAGTGAAGAACACCTTTTCAAGGAACAACCCAAATTAGGACTTGGAAAGAAAGAAAAAGCATAAACTGCAAGCATTAAGGAGCCATGACTTTCCTAATCCACTGACCACTCTCCATTCTCATGATAAAGTCAATGTGTAAGATGCTAAGATCCTTGCTAACTCCTTCCTTCCTGTAAATCCAAATGAAATAATAATTTTAAAAGTTTTAAAAGGATAGTGAGAAATCAAGAATAACCAGAAAATACTTCCCTTCGAAAGTTTAACAATGGTTAGCTGACTGGATTCTGAAACCACAGCTTTCTTCTTTTTTGCTCTCTCTCTATTTTGCCCTGTATATTGAAAGGATTTTCTTCTCTAGTTTCTGGAATGTGGCCTGACATGTGGAAAGATGCGAGATTCATGTGTACTGCCTCAGCTTCCAAGGTAATAAAGTTGAGAACCAGCGGAAGGAAAAAAGAGCTCTCTTCTTATGAATAACAGAATTAGGCATTATGAGTTGTAAAAAGTGTAAGATGAGAATCATTTATGCCCTGTCCAACAATATGCTGTAACTCCTGAAGAACCGAAGGAGAAAAAAAGAAAAAAAAAAAAAAAGACAAAAAACATATGGAGTATCCTCTACCTCTGAGGAATAAAAATATCTGCTACTCATCTGTACTCTTCTTCTACAAAGACCAATTGGGCTATTTGGTACCAAAAAAAAAAAAAAAAATTCCATCTTCAAAGATGACCTTGGTGGCTGCAGCAATGGTATTTTTGGATAAGCTCTTGATCAGAATGCCTTGTTCTGAAAACACAAACGCTACTTCAAATCTCTCTCTCTCTGAATTAAAAACTGAGCCAGAATTTAGAAACTGAGTCAATTGTCTCTGTCCAAGAATTAGACTGAGCACAAACAGCCTCATAAGCAGAAACAAGGTTCAAACATTTGAGCTAGATTCTCAAGGGAGTGACACTACAGCATAAAGAGGTGCGTAGTGTGTGCCTGCATGTTGTGTACAAAGTTTAAAATCCTGCTCTTAACATACCGAGTATTATTTAAATTCCCTCTTTTGCTGACAGAATAACTGAAAGGCAACTTCATTGTCATAAAACTGAAAATCAACACTGAATGTAATTTATTAGAGACAGTCTTTGCAACAATTACCTATACCTCTTTACAGAGACTGGAAAAAGAACAGGAGTGTAAGAGATGGCCAACAAACCATCAGATTTTACTCTGATACCATTTTAACATTGTCTTCAAAAGCAGTCAGCATAGACAGCAACTACAGAAATCCCAGAAAAACAAACTGTTATTAATTATTTGAGAATTCTTCTTGTATTTTTGTAATTTACTTCATAAACAGAAGAGTTCCTCAATCTTGTGGTTAATAAGTATAAGCTATGTAAAGTTTACTGCTTTAAACACTTCAACAGCTCATGGAGCATAACTTGTAGCTCCTCCAGTATGAACCTGCAGCAGTGAAGTTCTTAAGTGACAACCTACTAAAAGCTAAGGTTGAAATTTTAATAAAGTAGCATTTTGTGGAGTTGGGTTTTTTTTAAATGAAATTACTTGAAGCAACAAAAAAAAGTTTTTATGTTAAGAAACCCCGTAAAACCTCAGACTTAATGAAAGAGTATATATAATGCAACACTGCCTGCTAACATAAATGGACTTGCTAGACCAAGCACAGGGACACCATGACAAAGACACAAGCAACTACAAGCCAAAGCACATCTGACTATTTTCAGTCCTCACGCTCTGGAAAGCAAGAATATTTCAATGTTAGTTGTGGGGGTTAAAATGGGTTAAAACAACATTGTCAATTAAAATCAGTTACATCAGACTTATCTGGGAATGTTCTAATAATCTGACTTAAGAAATAAATGTGACATTTTGGAATTTGTTTTTCTGGCTGGTCTGAGGACTGCAAAACAGCAACAGTTTATCCAAAGAAAATCTGAAGCACATCTTTGCTGACCTGCAGAACTCAATATATCAGAAAAGCCAAAATTTGCTGAAATACTGTCTAAGACATTAATTATTAATTGTTTCACTATTACATTGTTCTTCCCTCCCCTGCAACTGTTTGATGTATCCATGGAGACTCTGCAGGGTAAGGACACTCTTTTCATTGCAACTGAACGCACTGTCAACGTCAACAAGATCATGATTTTATATTGGATACTCTCAGTAATATTGCAAAGCAAGTTTAAAACAAATCACAAAAAGCAATGATGTTTTTGGAGGATTTTGTTAAAGACATTTATATCTTTTTATTAATTCATACTGATATTGATAAAAACATCAACATCCGAGGTAGCTACTTGTCCACATTCAGGTAAAAGACAAAGAATTGAGAAAAGTAACTGAAATATGAGGACAATGTTTATAACGCATTTATACCACTTTTTTTTCAGTGCCATAATTGGGTATGACTGAGATAAGAAGAGACTATAGCCAGTGGTGCAGGGAAGTGATGAAACAATGCAGTTGTGACAACGTATTGCTGTAACTATCTGAATAATTTTACTTACTAGTACTTGAGAAAAAACAAACAAATAAAAAAGCCCCACCCCATTATCTGACCTCTGGAAAACCTAACTGCATTCAAAAAGTTATATGACTGGTTTTCATACATTCAAAGGTGAAATTTGATAGCCAGATGAAAATAATTAGCAATATTTTTTTTTATCTACTGCTACAGTGTGTCAAGTTCTTTGATTTTGAGTTCTTTTTCCACACTTTATTTTAAAAACATAATTTCAACTTTTTCTGTTTCCAAGACAAAAAACTAAAATAGAGAGGCTCTGCATCAGAGAGGGACAAAAGCCAGTCCCTTTTAGCTATTGTAGTTCTCTGAAGATTTGTAATCACATAGATGACCACAGAACTGCATTTCTACTTTGTCTTCTGGCTTTTATTTTGTAACTGGTTTTATTACTGTTCTTGAAGGGAGTGGAAAACAAGCCTTAAGTCTTGTAAGCTAGGAGAGTTTCCAGGTAACGCATACAAAGCTAAATGACCTCCATCATTAATTTATATCTTTAAGCATCTTTTAATATGTTGGTTTGCAGCTGTATTAAAAAGATAGTCACAACCTTGTCACTACCTTCTGTATAACACTGAGGTCCTTCTGCCTCTTAAGCTATAGTATACAAGAATTCTATAAAAGGCAAAATACTTTGTAGGCCAACACAACCCGCTTGTTTTTCCTTTTTTTTTCTCTCATTAAGGTGGACTTGCGTGTCATGCTCACGGAATACTGAAAAGTGCATGGATTATTAAATTCAGCTTTCAGCAATAAAATATTATTACTCCATGTAATGTGATAGTACCTGGCAGTTCAATTCAGGAGCAGGATTACATTTTTCTTGAATAGGATCTAAAAATAGAAATCTAGTATCTGCTTCCAAAATCCTACAATCTAATTTGAGCAAAATAGACATTCTATGAGATACAGATTTATCTGAGCTGTAAGGCAGATACAGTTACCACATGTGGGCACATGCAGTAGAACTAGATCCTCTTTACCAGTTTTTAAAGCACAATGTTTTTTCAGTTACAGCTTTGGGTACTATTCCCACTTCTATCATTAGTTTGATATATGCTGTTAAAAGAATGTCTATATTTCAATTTTCTAATCTGCAAAACTGCAACACTTGCTCACAAAACCCCTATGACAATCCATTAATGATTAAGCAGCAATTTTAAACACACCAAGTTTCAGCCATTGTTGTACTGCATGCCAACAAAATACTTTCTGTTTTCCTATAACTAGTTGGAGAATTTCAGAGTTTATTTTTATAACATCAAAAATTGGATTAAAATAGTTCATAAGAACTGCAGTATCAGAAAGGGAGTCCTTGTAGCAATGCAAGTCCTCTATAAACGAGAAATTCTTCACAGAAAACATCACGCTATAGCCACATGCTTGTTACACACTGCATTCTTTTGCTGAATGTTCAAGTGAATATTTTTGAACGTACTTCTCTAACTATGCCACCAACTTACTGTAATGTGCACTATTACAAACTGCGACGTTATGGGACAATTTGCCACCTGTTAGTGCTGTTGTAGTGGAATCTGTGGAAAGCTTAAGGCCAGCAGACACACATTTAAAAAAACACATTGGCAATTCTGACAAGGCATAGAAATTACTTTTAGGAAGAGAATGAGTGATTTCAGGCTGCAAGAAGAGATGGGTGGAAAACAGTAGATTATTTTTTAATTTAAACATTGTTGTTGAAACAATGTGTATAGAAAGCAAATTAATCTCTCTCAACTAAAGCCTAATAGATTGTTATAGTCAAGATGACTGTCAGGTTACAGCATATATTACAACAGAGTATCTGATGAAAACACGAGCTAGAGTTTCTATTTTCTTTGTGATTTTTATCCTTTCCAAGCAGAGGGGGATTACTTTTGTTTATGAATTATGCAGACTTACTGCTAAAAAAATAAACACTATTTCTCTAAACACGGAATAATTTGATGATCAAAATAGAAAGCTTTTAATCATCTGTTCCAAAAATTATATTAGACATAAATCAGAACCAGTGGTTTTATTCAGTGACACTAAAAAGAAAACCCTAAGTTATTAAAATGCTAATTTCTGCAAGACATTTCACTTACAAATTGGCCTAAGGTCCTTTAAAGAGAGCATAAAGTACAGCTTTAGATTCAATCAGGACACTCATTATTTTCTCTTTCAAATGTCTAAGAGATCTATGTCAAATAGTTGTCCTCATGCATTCCTTATTGTTTTTCCTTAGGGCCATTATCAGTTATGGTCAGGCTAGAGTTTTCTGAATTGATTGAATTCTAGCTGCGGTAGCAATTTATATACCCATTAGTACCAGCTCTTGAAAATCTGTGAGAGAGAAAGCAAAACTATACACCTTGTTATTTAGATTTTAAGCAAATAAAAATATAAAATAAACACATTCCTCATTTCCTGCTATTCAGATACATTAAGTGTCACTGAGTTAAGCATTTTGAAAATACAAAAACACTACCAGAGCTAACTTTAACTTTCTATTAGTGAAATTCCATGCTTAATCTGAAATCAAACCTTTTCTTGAATCAGCCTCTGTAGATGAATCCCACATGACAACATTGCCGAAAACATGGTGAGCATGTACTGCTGAATTTTGCATATTCCATTTGCCAAGGAATTTAGTACAGCTGTTAATCCCACTTTTTCAATGACACTCTGGAAAGCATTAGGTGAGTAACGAGTAATTCTGCATAAAGCCTAAAAAAGTGGAAAAAAAAAAAAGACAACTATTGTTATTTCATGGGATTATTATCCCAAGAAAAATAATGGACAATAAAATCAGGTGGTGACTTTTCCAATAGTTTAGGAATGTAGAGAATCCATACAGTTTCATTTATAAGACAAATATTAGGGGAAAAGGCTACTTATATTTAGAGACCTGGAATTCTTCTAAATGTATTGCTATACATGCCATGCAGCTAAAACTGAAATATTTGGTACACCAACAGAGTCACATCACTCTTTCCCTCTAGAGAACAATAATGATGGAGCAGCATAGTCCATGCTTGAGTCTTTTATCAGCACAGAATGTAGATAGCATCAGATAACACTGTACTAGAAAGGAGCACAGGCAGCAGAAAATACAGAGATGGCACACACCACAGAAATTCTGGTCACCCATAAAGGTGGGCATCTTTCTTCTCTCTCTCTGTGCTCACGGACCATAATCTGCTATGTAGGTGTTCACTATCTAAAGTCTATCTTTAGATCTAGATACTACTTTAGATCTAAATATTTGTTAAGGAACAGTATTTAGTATAGTAAACATGCAAACTATTCTCCAGATGGTTGATTTACAAATATCAGTGATTAAAACAATTCTAACAGAAAATGCAGATATTGACTGTCCTCCAGTGAAGCGAGCACAAATCTGTTCAGTGTATAATAACTTAGCTATTTCATAACAAACGTTACCAAATGACCCAAGTTAACACAGCTTTTCCTTTTGATACCTCTGGAAATGCAACCTTCAAAATACTTAACTCTCTCCAGTTAAAGAAAATAAGACTCTTTAGACATTTAAAATTTCATTTTCTTTGGCTTTCATGTAGTGTTCAGATAGGAAGACAGTTTATGTCAATCATTTGATTCACGTGAAAATCTGAATTGGTTTTAAGGAAAAACTTTGAAGGCGACTTTCTTCTGCAAAAAGTAGGCAATATTACCACTTCTTTGCTCTTTTCAGACCAGCTATATTTAGAAATTGCTGCTTACTTGGTGTGCATTCAATAGTGAGGTCGCATTTAAGAGAAACTATAGTCAATTACACCCACAGAATACTATCACCAGAGAAAAGCTTTCCATGTAAGAACCTCAGAAACTGCCCAGTTCACCAGTGCCCTTAGAAACATTACTCAAAACACACTAAAAAAAAAAAAAAAAAAAAAAAAGGCATAAAAGACAATAAATGAAGAACTTATGATTTTTAAACAGACATTTTATTGATGCCGTTCATCTACTCTGCTCCTGTTCTTCCTTGTCCTTTCTGGTTCAGGAACCATATCGATTGCAGCCTTTTATTTTTCTTCCCCCGCCCCCCCCCTTTACAACACAGACACTCAATCTCAGTTTCTTAATACAGCATGCTCTATTTCCCCAAGGATACAATCCAGCCCTTCACCTCTAGTCCGAGTTCTCAAAATGAGTGGGCAGGAGGTATGCACATTCACCCCCTCAAGGGTCATATTACCAATGAACTGCTGGGACCCAGGGACAGACCATGTCAAAGCAACATGGAGCTAACTTGGTGTGCTAATGTGGTGCATGCAGACTTGCCAATGCCTTAGCTGTCTGCTACAGACCTCATCAAACAAGGGTGACCATAGCCACAGGCCATCAGATGACCTCCAGGCAAATCTGGTAGGAAAGATGTGGCTGTCTTCTAGGATCATATTGCAGCTTTGGAGACAGCAGGAAAGCTCCAGCCCACCAACAGCCAAGGGGAGAAGCTTTAAACTCCCATTAGCTTGGATGTCACAGAGCACTCTGCTGTATGAGTGAAACCAACACTTCAGCAGAAAAGCAGAGGATAGAGTTTAAGGGGGACAGAAGACAAAGTATCCTAAATCACTTCAGTAGATCCAGTATCTGGAGAGAATAGATGGAGATAGGCCAAAAGGTGGTGGAGCAGGAATTGGGAACCAATGATGAGAAGAGGTAAGAGCAGAGCTCACACCATGATCTCTCAGCAGCGGTCTTGGAACAGGAAATGATCACGGTGAGAGTAAGGCATTGGCAGAGCCTCTCCTGGAATTGGCTTCTCTGTCCTTGCTCTCTGCACAGCCTTAACCAGCACCTTTCCTGCCAGCAGCTCCAACCCTAGCATCATGATTCTTATCGGTCCCTTCCAACTTGAGATATTCTATGATTCTATGATCATCTGTACCCTATCCATTGCCTTCTGGTCTTACATGCCACACGGTGGCTCGATAACATTCACCCTTTCAGGATGTACTCCATGACTCTCCAAAGTTTGAGAATGAATGCATTAATATATCTGCAATACCCAAGTCTCCAAAAGAAACTATTCAGCACCAATTATTTAAGAAAAAAAAAAAAAAAACCAAAAAACAAACCCCCAAAAGACTGTGTTGAGCTTTCCCAAATTAGTTTCCACTTAAGTGGCTTATGTTTTGTTACCTCTCCTCCAGCAGAAAAAGCCATCTCTTAGAAACAAAATTTAAAATTATTTTTAAAAATGTCTTAAAAACTTTCAGTATACTGGAAAGAAAATATTCTTCCTGCTGCTGAGCTTGTCAGAATGTCACTTTGACATCTTACAGAATTATTTCTTCTCTGAGTCTAGCAAAATGATAAAAAGATATAGCTTTCCTACAGGCAAAATCTGTGATATTTACCTGAGGCATGTTGGACTCCAAAGTGAGCAAAAATACTGAGACACAGTCCCCGTTTGCCACCTCTGACAGGCAGGACAAGGTAAAGCGTCATTTCTCGACTCCAGAGACTGAAGACAGAGAATCTTCTTAATATATTTTTATTATTGATTGAAATAATCATAAGTAAAATTCCATAGTGCCTTTCTACTGATATACTTTGCAGACAGCCTGCTAGCTCTAGGTAAAGATATGACACATGTATATCTTAACAGAAATGTATTTTTACATGTGAATATAGATGTCAGTCAAGAATAAATTCTTCAGGATACATTCAAACAAGGCAGGAATGACTGCATAATAAAATACAATAGCACAGTAATGATCTCAATTTATGTGGTCATGCAGAATAAAAATGCCTACATATCTATAGCAACAATTTAATGAACGTAGAAATTGTACAGTATGATATAGCTGGAGAATACATTAGTATTTTACTTTAAAAATTAGTATGTTACTGAAATCTCTATAAACTTCAGTTGGTAAAAGATCTGCCTGTGCTAGATTTCAATATTGATTCGTTATTTTTTTCTAAAGTTAAGATTATATACCCGAGTACCCCAGTGGTATTCATACCTAACCATCATTTATATCAGGCATTGAGCAATACATCCAACAAATAAGTTCACCCTCTTGTTACTTTAGTGTTTCACTACAAAGCAGCAAAAGGATTAGAGTACCACCTTAGTGTATCCTACTTTAGAAGCTTCCTTCTCCAATTCACTTCATATGTGGTATAAAGTAACTAAACCTCAGACTTTTGATAAAGGACACAATCCCCAAAACAGCGGAGGGGAAAATCCAGGAACACATTCAGACCCAAGCACACTTGTGTACAATGATCTGTCTGGAAGAAGGAGATGGAATCAGCTATGTGGATAGCAATAATTTCCATGAAGACCAGAAAAACAAGAAACAAAGCAGTTGGACCAAGGATGTAGAAGACTGAATGTCTCTTACTCTGGCAGTCCCCTCCACTGCCGCTTTCACTCAAAGCTCTCCAATATGTTAGTCTGGAGCAAGCCCTACCTCCAGCATGACTAAAACCTCAGTAACTACCCAAGGGAAAGGTATGATCTCCAGTAAGCTTACTGCCTTCACAGGAAAAAAAAAGTTAGATGAGAACAGGGTTGGGTTTTTTTTTTTTGCTTATGTTGTCCATATGTACATTTATACCGCAGATTTGCACAAGATGTTGAAGAAATTTTTGCCTCAGCAGAACTCAGTGTACATGCACAACTTGGTCATCTCTTCAAAATGCTGGCCTTGACGCTAAAGCATGCACTGCTAAGGAACTTTGACAGAGAGAAGTTAACAGAATGATAAAAAGGCATCTTTCGTACTTAGATTGGTAACTACCGTTGAAAGGATGTCCCACAAATCAGCTGAGTTTCTCTAGGGAATTCTGGTAATTGCAGCTATCATGACCTCCTAAAACACACTGTTTTGTCCTAACATATGCCATCTATAAGAGGGCTTCTAGAGTAGTTCTTGAGGACTGATAAGCTTTGACAACTAAATCGTTGAATTTGCATTATAAAGGGAAGAAAAAAAAAAATCGGGAGGTAAGAGCTTGGCAAGAACAATATCATCGCCCAGGATTGCCAGATGATTCAATTTTGAACTACAGTATAAATATCATAGAATCATAGAATGCTTTGGGATGGAAGGGACCTTTAAAGGTCATCTAGTCCAACGCCCCTGCAATTGGCAGGGACATCTTCAACTAGATCAGGTTGCTCAGAGCCCCATCCAGCCTGTCCTTGAATGTTTCCAAGGATGGGGCAAAAAAATGGTAACCTACTATACATGTCACTGCATTTAACGTCCCTGGTTGAGCAAGAAGCCCATAGAGATCAGGTTGCTGTATCACAGCTGCAGTGACAAGAGGCAAAGGAACTGAGGAAGTAAAAATCTATGATACTTTCAATCTCCTCACTTGGAAGAGACCACACAAATGCCAGCACTATTTGACTGAACTGAGCAATTAAAAAAGTTTCATTGACTAGTAAGTAGTGGTAGCTGTCAATGGACACAAAAAGAAAAAAAGAAAAAAAAAAAAAGGAGTAAACTAGGCTACAATAAGCTCTTCAGGCTTTAGCCTCCTCTGAAACATTTTTTCCTACCTTCCAGATAAGATGCATGAAGAATTTCTTCTCATCAGATGCTATGGAAAAGAGGCAACTCCAGTACTGTTTAAGAGAGGCTAGCTACCCATAGCATAAATACTATGACAAAGAAAACATTTCTCAGTGGCTCACCTCCATCTTTCAGTTGGAGGACCGAATAATCTAGGATTTCAAAAGAAGCTGAGGATAGAGAGGGACAAACAACAACCCTCTCTTCTCATAGACACTAGAAACCTCATCTAAGGGCAAAGTGTGCAAACCATATGGCACTGATGATACTGACCTCTGAGCCCACTGCTACAAAAGGCTGTAGTGAGTCTGCACTGATGACAAGTGTATTCTTGAGAATAGAAGTATAACTTCTGCATCTTACTGAGCAGATAAAAAAGCTCTTGCCTACTTCAAACATACTATATTGTCCAGAAGAAACGGACTTTTCAAGAGGGTTAAAAAAAAAAAAAAAAAAAAAACACTGACGTTTCCTCTGGTGATCTTTCTTTGCTTAGTGTCTGAATGTAGTTCAGATACACTGTTTCTCTGGGATATGCTGCTCGCTGTGGCGCACACAAAACAGGCGGAACTGTCCAACTGGCCCCGACAAGTGGAGCACCTCTGAAAGTCTGGTGTAGGAGTCAAGGGAATGGTAAATGCTGAAGAAAAGTTCTCCCAGTGGATAGCAGAGAAACAGGAGGAAAACTTCAGGACAAGTTGAAAGAAATAAAAATAAAGAGCTATGATCTAGTAGCAAACAAATAACAACTGCCCAGTCTAATGATTGACAAGAACTGAAAGCACAAGATGCAAAACATCCCTTACGGCAAAAGTAGTGGTAGGAGAGAGGACTGAGCAAACTTGTTAAATACTCAATAAGTAAATGAAACCCTAACTCTTATCTCCAGTCTTTTACCCTATGTTCAGTCATGATGTAAGCGTAAAATTCACAGACCAAATGGGTGAAGTCTCAAAAAGAGCCTTTCTGAAAAAGCAGCCTACCAGCCAGACTCACAAGCAGGCTTAAGCTATAAATGGTCTGTATAGAGGCTACACATATATTTTACGTTTTTAGAGACTGACAAACCTCTACCCATAAAAGTTCTAAGACTAATTTTTTACAAAGAATTTCGGGTGCCACAGAACAAAGGCCTCTGTAAGATATATTTCAGTAAATAAGTTTACTGTTCTAAAAAGTCAACATGTTTTCCCAGTATTTGAGCAGTTTATTTCCCAGGCAAGACCCTGCCACAAATGCACACTGATATAAATGTTTAATAAACACACCTATTTTTAAAAATTATAAATTTATTCTACCATTTATCTCTTCAGCCACACTTCAGATATATTTTTAATTCTCTCTCTTTTATTGCTTCAATGCTGGATGTGTCTAAGCGCGTACTGCTGCAGCAGCAACATTACCATTTTCCATCTGGGAAGCCAACAGTAAACTCATTAGCGAGACTGAGCTCTAGTCAGGAAATGAGCATGCAGTTATCACACTTCATTTAAAATAAGTCAACTTATTCTTCAGTTCTAAAATATTACCTGTACTGGTGGGTAAGGCTTTTGTTTTGTCAAGAAGAGATATGGTTAAACTCACAGCCCTGCTAAGTATTTTCTACCTCACAAATCTTTTTGTTCCAAATGTTTTGCTTGCATGTCATAGTTCTGTTTGTCTTATTATCATCCTATATTAACTTACAAATTCAGGGCAAAGACTAGCCCTGACAATTTCATAGACAGTAACATGATGATTTCAAATATGTCTTCTAAGCAAGTCTGTGATAAGAAGAATAAACACTTTTCATATAAAGCATCATACAAAAGAATTTCAATTTTGCAAGAATTTAATTGGTTCTTTGAAAGATTAAGAGTTTCAAACATAACTCATGATCACCAGCATAAGAAAATACATGTTCCAGAAAACGATGAATCGCAAGGACTTTTCATAAGCACTGGACTGTAATATGTGCACTTTTCAATTTCAGAAAATTTCTAAATATATTCTAATGTAATCTGAAATATACACACACATACATACAGAAAACATGCTCAAAAACACTTCAGTTTCAATTCAGAATCCTTTTCAAAATAACATTTCTAAATCACAAAAGGAAATTCCTTACCGAAACAGCAGTTATCTTCAAAGAATCTACTGTAGAATGTGTGAAAAGGTACCACAAGACAGGTCCAATTTCTCCTGTAATAAATCCTTGTGCATGACAAGAGAGAGTAGTGCAAACATTTTCAATGATCTTTGCTGCCAAATGGTTCACTACCCGGTCTTCCTACAGGAAGGAGAGGAAAGGAAAACTCATGCAAATGTGTCTGATTTCTTTCTAAACTACTGCCTATGTCCATGCTTTATTCCATTTATATTGTCTTAGTGTGGTTTCTTAATTTTGATACTTGTCAAAGTCATTTCATAGGAAACCTCAAGTCGTGACAGAGTTATGTTTACAGATCCTACTTCCCCCCACTTTCTCTTCTACTGCAAAGACAATTTAATACAAGTATAATTTAATACAAAATCTTTCAGCTCCAAATGATCACCCCAAATTAAATGCACCCACTAAAAAAATGAAAAGATTCTGTTATGTTAGAGGTGTTCCATGATCAGTGCTTTATGAATGAATGCCTGTGTATCAAAACTCATCACTGCAACAGGCTCTGAATAGCAAGACTATGAGATATACAGTTACATTAGGAAAAATAAAATTAATTACATTAAACACTATTTATTCAGAAGAGCCAACAACTCCCTGGGATAAAGAAAAAGCCTTCTTGCAAGTCAAGTTATTGCATAACTCCCTTCTCTTCCTCTTCTGAAACAGACAATCCTGACCAATGTTTAAGATAAACCATTGGGTCCCATGTACTCTATCAGTTCCTAAATTTCCGTAAGGGATTCTGAATCCTTCATATTTTTAATACTAATCAAATAATTTTATCTGCAAAATCATTTGTGGAAAGCCACTGTACATGTAGCTTTAATATCTACATAAGACTATTCCTATTACAATGTCTGCATGGAATAAAAAACATGTCAGAATAATCACAAGCCATCAGCACATCATGAACATCACATGGCAGCAGTTCTTTCTCAAGAAGACTGTTATTGACTCCAATTGAAGCTTAACTTAATACAGATCACTGTATTAAAAGCAGAGTCTCTACTGTCTCTTTCTCTCTTCTCCCCCTCATCTCCTTTCTTTAGTATCTCTCTTTTTTTTTTTTTAAAAAAACTCTGCTTTCACTTAAAAGCAGAGGCTTTACCTTAACAGAACTGGAAGATTCATTGCTGGTGTTTTTTTGGCTGTGCATTGCCTCACCTTATTTCAATCTTTAACTATGAATAACTGAGGTCTTTCAACAATGTCTTAAATGGCATTCTTGAGTAAAGCAAGAGTGAATTTTAATATAAGAAGGACAACCAATTTAATTTGTCAAGTCTACCTCATAGCCTGGCTTCACAAATAATTCATCATAATATCTAATTGATTTCTTTCTTAAACTAATCTCTACATTGTCCTACTAACCTTTGGATTTCTGACATTTATCTTCACAATCAGAACTACCAACAACTGTGAGCAATGATAATGAAACCTTTCAGAAAGCAGTACAAAAGCCTTCCAGAAGGGGAGAACTTATACTTCATTAAAAATATATTCAATACCCACTCTTCCTTCTACTGACTTAGGTATTCTAAAATATCGACACCGATGTACAAGTATTTGGAAACTCTAGTATAATGCTGTTAAAAAAAAAAGCTCTATTCATCATTTTCATGCTAATGCTTCCTGTTCTCCCAAAGAACTGCAGCTCTACTCAAAATACTTAAAAGAAATACCAAAGCCAATTCCCATCTAAACCAGTTACATTCTTTTATAAAAGTCTTACTGACTTCTGTGGTCTTCCTTCTGATTTACAGCCATGAAACCAACGAGAATTTAGGCTCCTCTGTTTTTACAGGTTTTATTACTGCCATATATTATATCATTTTGAACTACTATAAAGACATAAATACACAAATACACATACATGTTTACCAAAATTAAGTTTCTCAAAAATTTTTATAAATAATGTTAATTTTTCACCTTTTCCTGTGAATTATACTTCTGCATTTCAGTCTTTTTTTTTTGGTACACTTAAAGTAAAAATACATGGATTTATCAAACTGACTTTAAGCAGGCAGAAACACTTAATAAAAGCACTATAATCTCATTAAAAAATCATAATCAAAGCATTATACAGCAGATAATAGTTATTATGAATGTTAACAAATTTCCAGATGCAATTACAGCTTTTCTTCACAAAATTTGGTCCTGAAGATGTGCTTTATTTCCTTCCAGCCACCGCTGAGATGGGTTATGCCCTCTACCAGATAGTCCCGGTACTTTGGCAAAAAAAATGTCATGTAGCGTCACAGTGCTCTAAAAACTCAATGAGGCTGTCAGAGTAATTCCATTTGCTGCCACCTGAGATTGTCCATCTCGGCTCCTCTGGGATCTATCCCTGAGCACTGCCTAAGCAACAAGACTTGTACCATTTTCTGCTTAATTAGCTCTCTGGAAGGGAAGCCTGACCTAAACTAATATTTAGCCTCTTAACTAAAAGAGTCATCCTGTCATGTTACCAGGACATAAGCTATGCTAGTGAACAGAAATAAATCTTCAAGATAGGAGTAAAGCAGTTCCATATAACAGTTAACCTCTGTCCATATCATGAACTGCATCAAATCTAAATCTATGAATAGAACTGTATCAAAAAGAAGCACATACTCTACTTTCACTGGGTTTAGATTTCAACTGGTTTTATAAAATGCACTTAAAGACAAAGCTCCTAATTTTCAGTCATGTTGAACACTTGCACATGTATCTGTTTCCAGTTAAAGTCATGGATGCTTAGTGAAAATGAGCTCTGAGTGAGAAAGCAAATACCAGAAGGATAAAGTAGACGTAAACTGCTAAAAGAGGACTTCTTTTAACCAAGTCTTTCTATTCCAATTGTGAAAAAGAAAAAATGCAAATCAAAGTCATCAAAGAATCTACCTTCATTTTTTGAAACAACTGAATCTTCTGGATATTTTTATTGATTGTTAAAAACTTAACAGTGCACTAGAAGTTTTGGAGGCACTGAAGATACAGTCACTATGCTAACCAACATACTACCTAAAAATAGCATAATTTCATTTAAAGGTTAAGATAAAGTATTTTATGATTGTTTTATATTATACTGTGTATAGATACACACACTTGATAAAAAGCATAATACTGAAAGAGAAACATTGGAAAAGCTGAAAGATTCAGGAAGTAACACTGTATTCCATCGTTATTCTATATCAACTTCTGTACACTTCTTCCTTTAATCTAAAAAGACAGAATAAAAAGAAACTACCAACATAAATTAATGAAGTAAAGCTGTGTCATCCTAAGCAATGACAATTATAAGAATTAAATCTTTATTTGGCAACAATTTGCAATATAAAGCCTTCACAGAGAAGAAGAGACATGTAGAAATAAAAATTTTAAATACCTTTTGTGGAAAAAAAAATTAAAATTCTGCCAGTAAACTAGAGAATTGATATCTAAAGAAGAAATTAAAGTGAAAATGTATACGATTCAGACCATTACGTTTATATGATAGGCAATTCTGTCAGTAAACTAAAAAACTAATGTCTAAAGAAGAAATTGAAGTGGTAATGTGTATGATTCAGACTATCACTTTTATACTATAGACAATTCTGTCAGTAAACTAGAAAACTGATACCTAAAGAAGAAATAAAAGTGAGAATATATATGATTCAGACTATCACATTTATACTATAGGCTGTCCTATACTTCCTGAGAAAATAGTTATGATTTTACTCTCCTCTCCTCCAAGTTCTCCTTTCTCCTCCAAATTCATTGTAAAGGAACTCCTCTTATAATATACATTATAAAACATACTGCCTTATATTTTATATTGGCAATTATTTTTTGAAGTTATCTTTTATTACTAAAATTCCTCACCAGTTCAGAACCAAACACCTCAGACTTACATCTTGCTCCCTCATAAAGGAAGAAGTCCATATGAAAGAGGGAAATGTGTACTATATAAGCTTACTGGCAAGCTCTAATTTATTAAAAAACTTGCTTACGCAGTACCTTGCACATCCAAGAGACAGATTGTAACCTCATTCACTATTTCTGATTCAAATACAGGTGCCGTGCTTTAAAATGAGAGGATTATGCATATTCTGTTTAATATTTTTATCAGTGATCTGGATGAGGGGATCAAGTGCCCTCTCAGTAAGTTTGCAGATGACACCAAGTTGGGTGGGAGTGTCGATCTGCTGGAGGGTAGGAAGGCCCTGCAGAGAGATCTGGACAGCCTGGATCGATGGGCAGAGGCCAACTGTATGAGGTTCAACAAGACCAAGTGCCAGGTCCTGCACGTGGGTCACAACAACCCCAGGCAACGCTACAGGCTTGGGGAAGAGTGGCTGGAAAGCAGCCTGGCTGAAAAGGACCTGGCGGTGATGGTTGACAGCTGCCTAAACATGAGCCAGCAGTGTGCCCAGGTGGCCAAGAGGGCCAATGGCATCCTGGCTTGTATCAGAAACAGTGTGGCCAGCAGGACCAGGGAAGTGATTGTCCCCCTGTACTCGGCACTGGTGAGGCCACACCTCGAATACTGTGTTCAGTTTTGGGCCCCTTACTACAAGAAAGACATTGAGGTGCTGGAACGCATCCAAAGAAGGGCAACTAGGTTGGTGAAGGGTCTAGAGCACAAGTCTGATGAGGAGCAGCTGAGGGAACTGGGGTTGTTTAGCCTGGAGAAGAGAAGGCTCAGGAGAGACCTTATCACTCTCTCTGCAACTACCTGGAAGCAGGCTGTAGTGAGGTGGGGGTCAGTCTCTTCTCCCAAGTAACAAGTGATAAGACAAGAGGAAATGGCCTCAAGTTGTGCCAGGGGAGATTTAGATTATATATTAGGAAAAATTTCTTCACTGAAAGTGTTGTCAAGCATTGGAACAGGCTGCCCAGGGACGTGTCTGAGTCTCCATCCCTGGATGTATTTAAAAGACATGTAGGCGTGGTGCTTAGGGACATGGTTTAGCAGCAGACTTAGCAGTGTTAGGTTAACGGTCGGACTCGATGATCTTAAAGGTCTTTTCCAACCCAAATGATTCTATGATTCTAAAAGCCATATACAGCTAATTAACTAAAGCTGTATATATCCTCCTCCACCTGGATGCCCACAAGTCTATGGGGCCGGATGGGATCCACCCAAGGATACTGAGGGAGCTGGCGGAGGAGCTTGCCAAGCCACTCTCCATCATTTATCAGCAGTCCTGGTCAACCGGGGAGGTCCCAGATGACTGGAAGTTAGCTAATGTGACACCCATCTACAAGAAGGGTCGGAAGGAGGATCCGGGGAACTACAGGCCTGTCAGCCTGACCTCAGTGCTGGGGAAGGTCATGGAGCAGATTATCCTGAGTGCCATTATGCGGCATGTGCAGGACAAACGGGGGATCAGGCTCAGCCAGCATGGGTTTAGGAAAGGCAGGTCCTGCTTCACTAACCTGGTCTCCTTCTATGACAAGGTGACCCGCTTAGTGGATGAGGGAAAGGCTGTGGATGTTGTCTACTTGGACTTCAGTAAGGCCTTTGACACCGTCTCCCACAGCATTCTCCTGCAGAAGCTGGCTGCTCACGGCTTGGACAAGTGCACTCTGCACTGGGTTATAAACTGGCTGGATGGCCGAGCCCAGAGAGTGGTGGTGAATGGAGCCAAATCCAGTTGGCGACCGGTCATGAGTGGTGTTCCCCAGGGCTCAGTGTTGGGACCGGTCCTGTTTAATATCTTTATCGATGATCTGGATGAGGGGATTGAGTGCACCCTCAGTAAGTTTGCAGATGACACCAAGTTGGGTGGGAGTGTCAATCTGCTGGAGGGTAGGAAGGCCCTGCAGAGGGACCTGGACAGGCTGGATTGTTGGGCTGGGGCCAACTGTATGAGGTTCAACAAGACCAAGTGCCGGGTCCTGCACTTGGGTCACAACAACCCCAGGCAACGCTACAGGCTTGGGGAGGAGTGGCTGGAAAGCAGCCTGGCTGAAAAGGACCTGGCGGTGATGGTTGACAGCTGCCTAAACATGAGCCAGCAGTGTGCCCAGGTGGCCAAGAGGGCCAATGGCATCCTGGCTTGTATCAGGAATAGTGTGGCCAGCAGGACCAGGGAGGTGATAGTGCCCCTGTATTAGGCACTGGTGAGGCCACACCTTGAATACTGTGTTCAGTTTTGGGCCCCTCAATTCAAGAAGGACATTGAGGTGCTGGAGCGTGTCCAGAGAAGGGCAACAAGGTTGGTGAAGGGTCTAGAGAACAAGTCTTATGAGGAGCGGCTGAGGGAGCTGGGGTTGTTTAGTTTGGAGAAGAGAAGGCTGAGGGGAGACCTTATTGTTCTCTACAACTACCTGAAAGGAGGTTGTAGTGAGGTGGGGGTCAGTCTCTTCACCCCAGTAACAAGCGATAGGACGAGAGGAAATGGCCTCAAGCTGCGCCAGGGTAAGTTTAGGTTAGATATTAGGAAAAACTTCTTTACTGAAAGAGTAGTCAGGCACTGGAACAGGCTGCCCAGGGAAGTGGTTGAGTCCCCATCCCTGGAGGTATTTAAAAGACGGGTAGATGCAGTGCTTGAGGACATGGTTTAGTGGCGGACTTGGCAGTGGTAGGTTAATGGTTGGACCTGATGATCCTAAGGGTCTTTTCCAACCTTAACAATTCTATGATTCTATGATATTAATTTATCCATGCAAGTGTATTGCCTATGTACTTTTTCCCCAGGTTCTATGAAGTTATTACTAAAATTATATATAATTGTGTACCTTATATTTACATGCCATTTGTAAGCAGAAATAGACAGATACCAAGCACCCAAAAGCTTTTTCAATAGTTCCTCTCTGCCTTTACGCGGGAAGACTTAAAAGGAGGCTTGCACGCAGTTTCTGACTTCGCTGTCTAGTTTCAGTGAAGGACCTCGTCAAAGCAACATAATCCAGACCAAATCAGACAAGCAAAATTATAAGAGATGTCAAAAAGTAGTTTGGACATTGGAAAGATTATTAGTTCTAAGACGACTATCAGAAAAAAATGTTTAAAAGGAGGATCTGAAGGAAGGGAAGGGCAAATGTAAAGGAGAAAACAGTGGAAGCAGAAAGGTGAGAGGATTGACTGGAATAGAAGTGTGAAGAGGGGCAAATGTAAAGCAGAAACTAAAGCTGAGATTTCACTTAGTTAAGATTAGGTTGAACCTTAAATGTGATAACAAAAAGCAAAAAAATATATGCAGAGTCAATGAAGAGATTCAAATAAGAGATAGGATGATACATTTGGGGTGAAGTAGACAAGGGTAACTTTAGCAAAGCAACTTTAGCAATTGAATAAACTAAGTAAAATGGATGAAAGGAAAAGGCTAGCTACATTAGCATTAGGTACTTAATATCAGATAAGAATATCCTTTCTGAAGCAGAAAGTACCTTTCGTGACTGCACAACACAGGAACTGTAAGAACTAAGCACTTTAGCTGTAGAAATCAGGACCCTGCTATCTTAGAGACTGCATGCAAATATTTAAAAGTTGAACTTAGACACAAATACAGATGCCTGGAACAGGCATTTTGAGTCACTGTTGGAAACAGTTGTTGGAAAAGATTAGTAAATAAATATGTGAACATTTACATGAGTTCTGACAGATTGCAGCATTATACCAGTACTAAACCTGTCAAATTGGGCTTATCATTTACTTATTTATGAGTGTACCAATTTCCTTATTTTGACACATCACTGAACATACCTGTTCTTTGCCTGAGTTGAAAATCAACTTCTATCTCAAGTTAACAACACTGAAGTGCAGGAAATCTGAACTTGTGATCCCCTACAGATAAAAGACTTTCCCAATCTTCTATTCCACCATCCTAAAAGTCCTTTCACCTATACATACACTTTTTGTCACTGCTAGATTTTCAGGCATAGAAGGTATGTGGAAATGACACTAACTGCATTTTCTGAATATTTTGTTCCTTTACAGGCAAATAAAAGGGATACATGCACATTTCAAACTCCTTTCTGCTCTACTGTTCTGTTTCAGAGCGCAATTCTTCTCTGATAATGACGAATCTTATACAACTCCAGAGATCCAAGTACACTTCAGAGTAGTTCATAATGAAACTGAAGAACAGTGAATTTACCTTACAAAACTCAAAGCTATATGAACTATAGTACTGAATGACATAAATTGGTTTTATTTTCTTGAATTCTTATTAAATACATCAAATAAAGGTTCTTAACTGTCAATAAAAACTACAAGTAAGTATTTATAATGCATATACTTAACACACTGCGGTAATTCAGAATTCATTACAAGTTAGTTTGCCATTTTCATACTGAGACCATATACAGATATTCACTCCAGAAAACATACTAACATAAAATATAATTAAATAAGCTTAGAACAATTAAAATAAATTTATGATTTAATTAAATTTAATTAAAACTTCTTAATTACTAATGTAAGAATACAAAGCTTACTTATGTGTAATAAATTGTTAGATCAGGGATATTTATTGAATAAATAGCAGATTACAGGCTACAAATGTGAAATAAGGAAATACAGCAGCTAAGATCTTAAGCTGCAGTCAAAGAACATTATGCACAGTGAAGGCAAATTTAGATGATATTTTCAGGATTTTCACGTCCAGTGCTTTACTAGTGCAAGCAATAAAGTTTAGACAGAACATCATTTATTTTTAAGTCAGACCTTAAAAAAGTCTAGATTGTTCATTTTAACTATTTCTATTATCTCCTATTTCGCAGCAGGATGGGGGGGGGGGAAGTGTCATTCACACGCTCCCCTACCACACCTGCATATCAGCCACTAAACATTGCGAGCCATTCACTGCCCAAAGTAGCTCTGTGCCTGCTACCAGAGCAATGCAAAGCTGACTCAAAAAAAACCCAAAAACCAAAAAACCCACATTAGAGCAGGGTATTAGATTAGCAGAAAAGAGCACTGATTTGAAAACTGTAATGGTTTGAAAAGCAACAAGAAGGTATTCTATTGGTACATCAGTAACAAAAATAAGACTAAGAAAAACTGGGTTCACTGCTGAACGAGGCAGGGCCAAAGGCTCAGCAGGTCAGTGTCTTCTCTGCCTCAATCTTCACTGCTCTCAGGCCTTCCATGCCCATGTGCCAAATAGCAAAATCTGGGGGAGTGAAGTATACCTATAGGACAGGAAAAGGGAGGCAGGGGACATTTAAGCAAACTGGACATGCATAAGTCCATTGAACCAGAAAGGATGTAACCAGAAGTGCTGAGGAAGTCAGTCAACATTGTTGTGAGGAAGCACACATCTTCAAAAGTTTGTGGTGACCAGGAGATACTCCTTGACTGAAGGGGTGGGGAGGGGGAAGCAAAGGGCAGGCCCACCTTCCAAAGGGCAAGAAGAGGAATCTCTGACACTGTCCCTGGAAAAATTACAGAGCAAGTTCTCCTGGAAGCTATATGTACGTACATGAAGGGCAAGAAGACTGGTAACAGTTAGAACAGATTTATCAGAAGCGAAACCTACCTGACCAACATGACAAGCTTCAATTACAAGATGACTGGCTCAGGGGACTAACAGAGACCAGTGGGTTTAATTTACTTCAGCTTTAACAAGGCTCTCCAGGTGGTTTCCTGTATCTAACCAAATAGCAACGACCTGGACTTCAGTGGACTACAAGGTAAGTGGAAAGCTGGTTGGTCCACCAGACTCAAAGGGTTGTGATCAGCAGTACCAAGTTCAGCTGTGGCAGTTGTGGCTATCAAGGGTCAATATTGGGGCCAATACTGTTAATCATAGCATGTTCACAGATGAAACAAGCTTGGAGCAAGTGGTTGAATCAATGGAATGTTAGGCCAGCAAACAGAGGGATTTCAAGCTGGAGAAATGGGAAGACAGAAACCTCCTGAAAGTCATAAGAGTCAAATGCAAAGTCTGACACCAAGGATGGAATAACTCCCACAAAGCAGTGGGGCAGAGAAGGATCCAGAGGCTCAAAAGAACAACACGTTGAACATGAATCAGCAGAGTTCCCTTGTGGCAACAAAGGTTAACTGCATACTGGGCTGCATTACACACCAGTGCAGCCAGCTGTTTGAGGAAGGTGTTTTTTCACCTGTATTCTGAAATGTGAGAGTATCTGGCCTACTGTGTCACAGATGAGTTCCCCATTGTAAGGTGGACTTTGACATATGGCAGTTAGTCCAGAGGAGGGCCACCAAGATGACTGAGGGCCAGGAGCACATGATGATTACAGACAGGCTGAGAGAGATAAGTTTGTCCAGCCCAAAGAAAAGACAGCTAAGGATACAAAGGGTGTTTTCCAACACCTCACAGATCATTATAGAGAAGATGGCACAAGACTCTTCCTGGAGGTACCAATGAAAGGTCAGGAGGAAATGGGCACAAGTTATAGCAAGGGAAAACCCAATTAGATATAAGGAAATATATTCTTCACAGTGATAGCAGTCTCACACTGAAACAGGCACAGAGTTTGCAGAATAACCATCCTTGGAGCTAATTAAAGCTGAACTTGATAAAGCCCTGAGCAATCTAATATAACTTTGACATTGAATGCAACTAGAAGTTGGCAATGTTTTGACAGGAGACTGGACCACATAACCTCCAAAGGTCCAAACTAAATTTTTTTTTTTTTTTTTTTTTTAAGATTTGCTTCCCCTTACAAACAAAAAGATAGAAGGCACCTGATCTTGATTTTCTTTACATGAGACCATAGGTTGTGCTTTATTCTCTGTGAAAAAGCTATATGAATGCAACTAGAAAACATTAAACATGCTCTTTAACATAACATATCTGGCAATGAATTAAGAAGCAATTCTGAACATTATGGATTTTTCTTCCAGTTATCATCTGGGTAGCACCCTGCAGGACTCACTCTTGAATGTCAACATCTTTCTTGTACTGGGGAGCCCCAAACTGAACACAGTACTCCAGATGTGGTCTCATTAGTGCTGAACAAGAGGGGAAGAATCACTTCCCTGAACCTGCTGGCTACTCTCTTGCTAATACAGCTTGTGTTGCCGTAGCCCTTCTTTGCTGCTAAGGCACACTGCCTGCTCACATTCAACTTTTCACTGGTACCCCCAAGTCCCTTTCTGCAGAGCTGCTTCCAAGGGAGCTTGTACTGTTGCAGGGGGTTATTCCATCCCAGAAGCAAGCCCTTGCTCCCACTTTTGTTGAACTTGATTAGGTTCCCATCAGCCCATTTCTCTACTCTGTCCTAGTCCTTCTGACTAGCAGCCTGACATCCAGCATATTGATGCCGCTCCCCTCAGCAATTTGGTGTTATCCAACTGGAGAATACAATCCAGTTGGTCACTCTGTCATTACTGAAGACATTAAAAGTATTGATTTATGAGGGACACTGCTAGTCATTGGCTGCCAACTGGACTTTGCATCACTGATCACTTGAGCGAATTTTCCTGCCCAGATTATCTTCCATTTATCCAGTCCATATGTCACCAATTTGGTGATAAGGGGAGTATGGGAGAGTGAGTCAAAGGCCTTCCTAAAGTCAAGGCACACAACATCCACCGCCCTCCCCCCGTCCACAGTGCCAGTCATGTCCCCATTATAGAAAGCAATCACGTTGGTCAGAGGGCTGGAGCATATGGCATACAAGGAAAGGCTGAGAGAGCTGTTCAGCCTTGAGAAAAGAAGGTTGAGGGAAGATCTGGGGGTTCAGTTTCTTCTCCCAAGTAACAAACAATAGAACAAGAGGAAATGGCCTCAAGTTGCGCCAGGGCAGGTTTAGATTGGATATTAGGAAAAACTTCTTCACTGAAAGAGTAGTCAGGCATTGGAACAGGCTGCCCAGGGAAGTGGTTGAGTCCCCATCCCTGGAGATATTTAAAAAACAGGTAGATGTAGTGCTTAAGGATATGGTTTAGTGGTGGACTTGGCAGCACTAGGTTAACGGTCGGACTCGATGATCTTAAAGGTCTTTTCCAACCTAAACTATTCTATGATTCTATCTTATTGCTGTCTGCAACTACCTGATCAAAGGATAAAGAGAAGTTGGAGACAGATGTTCTCAGAGGTGCACAGCCATAGGACAAGAGGCAATAGTCACAAGTTGTAACATGGGAAACTCCAATCATATACAAGGAAAAACTTTTCTACTAGGAGAGCGGTCCAGGCATTGCCCAGAGAGGTTGTGGGACCACCATTCTTAGAGACATTCAAGAGTCAAATAGACATCTCCCTGAGCAATCTGATCTATTTAGACCTGCTTTGAGCAGGAGGTTGGATTAGATGACCTTCATAGGTCCATTCCATCCTAAAGTATTCTATAGTCTTACAGCTTCAAACATGTCTCTATGGCATTTGGCTATATTTTAAGTCAGTTTGATGACACCGCACAGATGTTTTCATTAAAATTCATTAAGTAATTTTTTTTTTTTTTTGTAACTTTTGCTGCTAAAAATTGTGAGATCTACTTTTTCACTAAATAATGTGATAGACTGAAGAGACTGATATACTATCATCCTGGATGCATCTACTTCAGTAGTCCTACTTTTACATGTTTTGAAACAAATATAAATTGAATTCTTTAAAATCTTTCTCTCTCTGTTTTTCCATCTTTGTTCATCCCTCCTCCACCCCTGTATCTAAAACATCTGGCACAAAAACTTATTTTATATCTGAATATTCTTTCCTTAAAAAAAAAAATCTCTTGCAAACAGATGTCTAACAAAAATATGATTTTAACTATCTAGTGTTAGATGCTGCAACATCATTTTCCAAGAAAGATGGCTGGCTGGTAAAGTTACAGAGGATAAGAAGAGGATTGCTACAAGAGTGGAGGGAAAAAGCAGCAAAAGAAATTGTAAAACTTAATAATAGTGTGTGGTAATAGTGTGGTCTCCATTTCCATATGTTGTGAAGTAGTTTACATATTCATGGATATTTTTGATTCTTCAGATGGTGCTGTTCTGCAAAGTTGAGGCTGCTACAACTGAGACAGAGCAATTTGTATTAGTACATTTGCACTGTACTCACACAAACAAGCATGAATATTTAAAGTCCATTACAAACCTCGAGCGTCTTCAGAAACAAACTGTAGAAATGCATAACTATGCTTGGTTACGCTAGACATAACTTTAAATTTACACTTAATTAAATTTAATTCAAACTATTGCATGGAAATATACTTCTTTTTTGTGTTATTTTTTCAAGAAAAATATATCAAGATAAATTATTAAGAAAATTTTGACATGTTTCAGAACTAAGAAGTGATTTTTTTTTAATAGGAATTAATTAGTGTCTTATGGATGTCTTGATTTATTTTCTCTACACTGAATATTCAGAAATAGCAAGTCTTCCATTACTAAATTTATAATTAAATAGCTTCTCACTAATGTGCCTTAGAATGACATCTTACTCTAATTTATGAGCTGGAAATAGTCCACAATACACACACAGTTGTGTGTTCTTGAACACCTGAAGGTTTGAAGATGTTAAAATGCATTTAGACTCTTCCTCTATTAATCACAATCTGTAGGCAATAAAGATCTCAAAAAAAGAAGAAAAAAAAGGTATTTCTCTTGCTTTCCCCCCTCCAGCAACCTCCGACATGTTTCCTGCCTTGAGCTTTGCCTTGGGCAAAAATAAAGTCAAGTGGTCTCATATAAACAGTAAATGCCAACCCTCTACTCAATTCTTTTTCATTTTACAAATTGGAACTATATGCATGTTTTTCTTCCCTTCTTCTAACACAGCTAAGTCATCACCAAGAAAAATGAAGAATACAGCATAGCACATGTACAAGAATAAAACTAATTACTATTTTTTGGCCTTGGAAGAACGCTAACAACCCAGCAGGGTAAAAATGCAGTTTTCAAAAACTGTACATCAGTCACTTCAAAACAGAAAGTAAATCTTGCTCAAAAATACACTGTATGAAAATCAAATTGCAAGAGGACAGTACAAACTGTCAGAACATTTCTCAAAAGAAAGCCATAGCATTAATACTTTCCACATTTATTAACAGTAATTTATATTTACTATCCTATTTCCAAAAAACAAGCAGCAATACATAAATGTTGAATGTACAGAGAACAACACGGCATTTTTGCATTAATTTCCTGCTTAGGTCAGGGTCTTATCACGATTATTTAAATTCAAGAGCAATACTTGGTTGACAAGGTACTGCAGTGCTGCAGGCTACAATCCTCACACAATGCCTAAAGGGTTATTACAGTGGAGAAATTCTACTGAGGACAATGAAAGAGACTTACCCCTTCCCGAAGACACCTCATTAGCACAGTGTAAGCAGCCGAGGGAACAACCCAGCATTCTCTGGGGTGCTCCCTTTTTTCCTCCTGAAATGAAGCCAACGGCACAAATGATTAAATCAAAAAACCACAATAATCTCACTCACATTAAAAAAATGGGTAACAGATTCTTAATAACGTTCATATTATACACATTTTCAAATTAACATATGCTAGAAAATATATTAAATTCCTGGGCGGTATTACTATTTAATGTTATTTCATGTGCAGCATAGAAATTGATATTTTATTAGCTTACTTAAATAGTCTCTAAAATCCATAACAGAATTTGTCCTAATATTTCTGGGTTTCATCAATTCCTTCTAATTTGTACACACAAAAAAAATATTCTTGCATTCGTCTCAATCATTTTGATTACTTCAGAAAGAGACAACTGATTATTAAAAGTAGTAATGCTTCTCTTTAAATGTGATTTAATTATACCAAACAAAATTACTTTTGTCTGGCAACTAAAAAAGAAGTGAACTTACTTTGGAAAAAAAATTTTCAAAGTCATACAGGGAGATATAAAAGTATTGAATAAAACTTACTCTATGGAATAGCCCTCAGTACATATCGACACTGTTCCAAGATCTTTATGTATATTTCCTTGAAATCTCCTTGTTAGAGAAGCTAATTCACTGCTAGTTGAATCAGGGGTTTGATTCTTCCATTAGAAGTTAATGAACTCCACTTCCCCCTTCCCCCCGTCCAGTAGCCTGCTGTAAAACTTCAAGTTTAAGAGAGGACACTTGGATATCATTAAGATTTAACTAAAACAACCTCCATATCTAGGCTAGCACCACAGAGATACTAGCAAGTGGAATAAAAAAAAAGAAACAGCCTCTTTTGGGAAAGAAAGAGAGAAATAATAGGCATTGGGTGGTATGAAGATGATATGCCATGAAATCAATGTGCAGCTTGTCTTAAGTAGACAAAGGATGACAAGCAACAATTCCTTCAGAAATTATATATTTCTTGAACTCTATTGATTATATTAGTAAACTGTTTTTAGCATTCTAATTAACTGTTTATAATAAAAAGCATAGGATGGGCAAGGTGGGGGTTAACGATGCAGAAACAAATTATACTTTCTGAATTTCCTGATTTCTGAGTGGTCTACACTAACTCAACATACATGATGCAATAATGTCAAGCATTTAATTAAAGCATGGCACATTATCAGGGAAGACTATTACTGAATTGCCTACTAAAATTAATTTTCCTTTTCTATTGAAAATAAATCAAAACTTTATTTTCAACATATACCAACAGAGAAAACGAGTTTGTTAAATCTCCCATTTTTTAAGCTTTATTTCTGCTAACTTTGTATTAGGAGGTACAGAACAATTTTCCTTGGAAGTAATTTACAGACAATAATAATAAAAATGGTTCGACATCTGACAGAGTCATCAGATCTACTACGTTCCACCTCCTTCATCTTATCTAAGTAACATGTTGACATTTAAACACAGTTTGCCTTCCAAGGCTTAATGTATAAGTTTAAGAAAATGCAGCCCGAGTTTCAAAGAAGGATGGTAGGTTACTTTCTAACAGTCAAAAGTGAAATCTTCTCCACCTGGAGAAGGCAGGACAAAACTAGGAGTCAAGACAGAGTTAAAATGACAGCCTGTGCTGACACTGGCATGGGTCTGTTTCTCATTTTATTCATCTAATTTAATCAGAAATTCTGTCTTTTTTTTCTGTAACCATACATATTAAATGTACTATAAAATAAAAAGCCTTAAGAAATGGTGCAGTCCTGAAACATTAATAGTTCTTCCATTCTTCAGACTGATTAATGACTTCCTGCAAGGTTTAGTCTCTAGTTAGAAATAAAAAAAAAAAAAAGGCAAAAGCTGTATGAAACTTAGCACCATTCTTAATTACCTAAACACACCTACACAATTTGACATTTAATAAATTTAAATATATGACCAAACACTGCGGGATCTTCCTACTTTTTGCTCACAGCCCATGTTGATTTTGATTAAACTTTAGGTTCTGCACCCTAATAACACAAACAGCACAAAATGAATAGAAATATTACATAGAACTTGAAAGTTTTCCCTCAAGGCAATTCACTTAAGAGTAACAGAACATCCTCCCTGGGGTCTGCTCATGCTACTTGTGCATTGCTCTTGGCTTCTGTTTGGAAGAAAAATGCAGAGATGGAGTGTAAGATTTTACTTATGAGATCTCATATGCAAGTACACACATAATATCAGAGTTTAGGATTGCAGAGGACCATTATGATTATCTGGACTTTTTCCCAGTATTTTTCTAAGCCACAGAAGTGCAACCAGTGATCCTGTATTTAACCTAATGAATCATGCTGCACCTAGATAGTTGAACTTGATTTTAAGTGTTTGATAATTTATGATTTACCAAATGTTCATATGAAAAAGAAATAATCTTTATCATTATTTAATATTAATATTGTGATTGGACCTAGAAGCACTTAGCAAAACCACAGAGGGAATAAATAAATAAATAAAATCAGCCATGTCCCAAAAACCCTACAGTTTAAATGATAAATATTTAGCAGCTTGATAAAACAATCAAGCAGGCTGAACAGCAAGATGGAAGAAAACAAGGAAACATGAAAACCAAAAATATTTTGCAAACAGTTCCTAATGAATCAGATGCAGTTATGATTTTTTTTCTTCAATCAGTCAGGGCATAAATCTTTGCTGTTTAAAGATATAAATTGGGAATAAACATTCTTGTTTCATCTTATTATACTACCATTGACTTGGTACGTGATCTTGGCAAGGTCATGTAATACTGCTGTTCTGCAGTTTAATGAACAACAAAATGCCTACAACGCTACAGTATTCCGAGGTTAAGTAGGTACAGTATAGAGAAATAGAAAGCTTTATAAAGGGTTTTTCTTAAAAAAATTTTTAAAAAAAGTTAGTGTCTCCAAGCATACAAATCACACTGATATTTTTGAAGTTTTACCAAGACATAGTGCCTTGAGTTCATATGTGTAGAGTAGTTCCAAATATTTCTTCCTATTCTCCAATAATTTCTTAGTTATAACTCAAAGCAATGCAACCCATTACTATAGATCTTCCTGAAACACGATAGAGTTGTCATTTAAATAGAAGTTATCACGCTTCAAACATTGTGAAGTTCATAAATACATATACACTCAAATTTGTCAGTTCACGTTTTCAGAAGAAAAAAAAAAATCTTTTAGGGTCGGTGCATGCAAATCATGTTGCTGTTACAGAGCCAGTGTAAACAGATCTGTATCAATCACTAAAGTTTAATTTCAAAATAAAATCAAGCAGTGCAAAATACTCTTGCCAAATATAATTTTCAAGTTGCAGTTTTAAGTTTATTTGGTTTTATTAGTGGTTAAAAATTACGTAGCTTGCAATCTGTCTGATGATGCTAAGTACAAATTTTTTCCCTTGAGGAAAACTGAGAAAGTATTAAAACATGTAAAATAAACTGTGACTGTGGATATATTTTCCATAATACAATTTCTCAGTGTTAGAACAAGTTCTGTGACTGTGTGTTTGATGGATATTTTGGCAATTGTCTAACTAGAAAAAGACGATGCTTGCTAACCTACAAAAAATAATGCAACCATTGCATCTTGTGCAACATGCAAAGGACCTAGGGGATGAGGACAATAAAACATGGAAGTTCAGCACAAAGCCATAACTACAGTACGCCAAAATACAGATCCATTTGGTATTTTCATTGCTTTATCAAGTGACCTGACAGACTGATAACTAACATGACAGCATTCAGAGCAATTAGATGATGCAGTTAGCTTCAGAGAAGCTAGGGCTAGGCTTTTTCTGTTTGAATTCACCTTCGTTTCTAATAAGTAAAAAAAAGTATTTTACTCTTTGAGTAAGGAAAAGAAAGGTGAGGGTTTAGAGGAGCTCTCATCTTCAATTCCTACTATTAGTAGTATTTCTTTTCTACAAATAACCTCTGTTTATTTTTAATGTGAATCTACTATTTCTAGACTGAACGTTTAAATCAGTTCTAGTCAGGAATCACCATAACTGCATTTGAAATTAGTCAGGATCATTCCATTTCCTTTTCCACAGCATTGTGAATCCAATCATGCTAGGATAAGATCTAACATGGACTAAACATGTTAAGTTATTGATATCATAAGCTGTACTGATACATCCTATTCAATCAAAGTCTCTAGCTAAGATGTTCTAACACTTAGATCTGCCACTTGGAGGCCAGCAGTCATTATGGTGATTGGTGAAATTGTTTTATGAAGTTACAACTCTGTACTTGAAGAATGCAATTTAATTTATCTCAGATGAAGTACATGATTGGACTAACACGTTTCTTAAAGTCAAAAAAGTATCACAGAACATACAAGGACAAGAAACTGTTGAGGATACACATGACAAAGTAATTTGCTTTTTTTGTCCACTTTTCCATGGGAAATTTTTCACATTTATTAAATTCGTAAGGATCACTTGACAGTCTTACCTCGCTGGCTATGAGGTAAAGAAGCTCCCCAAGTGCTGGTAAAAGGCATTGTTTCAATTTGCTATTTCTGAAGTTCTCTCTGATGAGTTCAGTTAAAAGTATAATTGCCTGAAATTTAAAAAAATCAGAACAACATATATAATCGTTTCACAAGCAAAATGTACTGTTAAAGGTAACAAGCTTTAGCTGAAATGCCATCTTACTGATATACTCTTCACTTATGCTGAAGAGCCATTTGCAAAGGATTTAGTAAGCATGGAAAGACAAGAAAAAATATCAATTACAAAACAGATTATATATGCAACATGAAGAAAAATGCAATAAGGAAATAGCCTAGGTGACAAACTGCCAGCTATCCCTTCTTCCCTTTCCCTCAGGACAAGGGAAGTATATGTGCCAGGAAAAAAAAAAGTCTACTAGCTGATTCTGTGTTTCTATCAGAAGATCTAAAAGTTCTCCTGACTATCAGGTTACAAAAAGAATAAACAACAAAAATAAACAATGCTGTCTTTTGTGTAGATATTAAATGATAGGAACTCTTAGAACTGGCCACTCATCATGTGAGAACTGGACATTTCATTTTAGTTTTCTGTACCTCAAGAGTTTCTGCTTGCAAAGTGCATATATAAAAAATTATATTGAGGGGGGCAGGGAAATTGAAAATTCTGATTAATCCTGTGCAGGTGACCTAGTAAGAAATTACTTTCCCATACACATATGGAACAGATTTCAACCTAACGTTTAATGCTCATTCAAGAAACCAAGGATCATTTAGCTACCACATGTTAAATTGAAAAGCATGCTATCTGCTGGCTGGCATGTGCTCCCCAAAATCCAAATGCGCTCCAATATGTACCAAGCATATAGCGGTATAGAAGCCAGTTGTTTCCTTACTTTAAGAAAGATCGACCTACATGTACCCCCTGCTCCAAAACATTCATGCCTTCCAAGAGTAGGAAAAGATGACAGTTCAGCAAATACAGATTTAATATGCTTCCTATGTCCCTTAAGTAGTTCCTTTGACTATTGGGAAGGATTTAGTTCCAATACTTTTAAAGTACTTATGAGATATAGCAAATAAGCTCTGTAAACAGATACTGTCGGTGAAATCAGTGATTTCCAATAGTTTGCATGATACACTAACCAAGATCTGAAGTTATTTTTATCTACTTTGTACTTCAAATGAACAGTAATTTTGCACATACTATTCCATTTTAAACCTTGGAAACAGTCAACTTTTTAATTATTAGTTTAAATGTGAGGTACGATCTAGCTTGCACTACTTTTTTTTTTTTTATTAAACAGAGAAAGCATTGCTGTAAAGTATCTTAGCCTATGGAAACAGGAAAAAAACCAGTAGTTCGGGCAAATAACGATACTTATTGATCATCTAACTAGTCTAATCATAATTAAATAAGTACTGGATCACTGTAATAGACTTTTCATTGTTCCAGTTTAAAACTACTTTTAACATGGTTAAACAATAGGGAAGAGTTAATGAGCTGAAAAAAAAATCTCTGGTGTTTTTCCCAGTTGAGCAAGTATTATCTGTATACGGAGCACACAGAGCACAGACTTCTATCGCTCATCTCGGGGAACTCAACATTTACAGTCCTATTTGAATACAGACAAGCAGCACTTCAACCCAGGCACAAAGGGTCTAAACAGCAGCAGTTCTGGGAAACCCCTTACTTTGTGCAGTCAGTTTCCCAAGATATTCTCAGACTTTGCATAGGGTTTAAATGGAGAACCTGATAGACATTCTTACAGACTGGTCTCAAATTAATCCAACAAAAAGATATGAATTTTTCAGTTCTGATTACGGGCCCACCAATGTGGGCTCCTTTCTCCTTCTATGGAAGATCCAAGTCTGATTCTCTTGAGCATCAGCTTCACTGCATGCTCAAGGAACTGCTTGGTTCGCTTCAGCTGAGTCCCACTGCCCTAACGCTTACAAGCTTCCTAGTTTTGTTTCTGTTAAGAAGCTTTCCCTAAACATAAAAGAGTACTCACAGTAGACAGAACCTTTCAGACGAACCATGAGGCATGGCTCTGATAACTGGTTTTCAGCACAGCTGATATATAGCCCAGTGTACAGCAGAGACTAATATTTCAGACAGTACATTTAAAATCTGGAATGACCTTACTTGGTGACCTAGAAAAGTCAAGTAGTTCACAAAATCTGGTTAAATTGTGCTGGTTAATCTGTGATTTGTTTGCCATTATGTCTTCTCTAACTCTAACGTTCTTAACCAACACACTTCAAGCATGGGAGATTATGTGACAGGGATGGAGTTGTGGAGACAGACTACAGCCTGGGTTGAATGTGAGGCCACAGAGAGTGAACACATGCTATTGCTGACTATAATGCCACATTGCACATTTTTCTGAAGTGGAAGAAAAGGACCAGTGTAAAGATGGATGACAAAATATAGCCACATTCATATAGCTGCATTGTAGCTACAGCAACAGATCTTGCTTCCAAAGTTTCTTCTGGTGCTGTAGCTACTAGCTAGACAAAGGACTGATGCAGCTCAGAAGCAAACGACAGATACATACATTTTCTGGACATAACCAAGGAAGTGGCGTAGCTTGTGTGTTACAAATGTAGGAGCAGGAAAAGCTTGGGAAATTGGAAGCTTGAAGTTGAGGAAACAGATGTAGATGAAAGGACAATAGGGCTGCAGAAGGAGACTAAGGAAAGTATATAAGGTTAGGAGTTTGATCTAGAGTGATAGAAAGGTGATAGTCATCCATATGAACGATTCACAATAAAGCTCCCAAGGAATTTTAGTTTCTCTTGTTAGAAAACTGTGGGCCAAAGTGACTTCAGTACTTACTCCTGAAGGGGAGAGCAAAACAATCTACAGTCCTTCCTCTGAAAGGGATTTAATGATACATGCCTTTGAAGAGATGTGTGGTAACTGAAGGATGTAACACAAGTTTTTCAGAGTTACAAAGGCACATGCTCTTTACTTTGGGTAGCACAGGAAAAAAATAATTACAAAACAAGCAAAAACCACTAACACCAAACAAACCACAACAGCAATACTGTGGTTTTCTCACAAATCATGAGAAGTGTTTGGCCAAAGGCAAAGGTTACCTGACATAGTCCTGGCTCTCTACTTTCAAAACATGCTCTCTCCTCCCACTACCCCAAAAGGCCTAGCAAAACACGGTCCCATCTAGTCATTAAGCAAGAAGCAGCTAAAAAGGAAGCGTTAGTCTGAGGTTTTTTCCAGAAAGCTAAAGAAAATTGCGATTTTGATAATAAATCCCATTCTGTATAAAGCGATGCACATAAATGCCAAAACACATATGTTGGCTGCTCATCACTGCAAAGCAGAAAGCAAATTTGTCATTATGCATACATCCCAATAAAAATTTGTAATACATTATTAAATCCTTGATGGAATAGATGTATACTACATATCCACCAATTAAAAAAAAAGTAAAAACATAATTTAAGTTTTTATCCACAAAGAACAAACACATAGCAAAACAGTATAACGTAAGAGAGTGTTTTAAACTGAGAGGTATGCTAGGCAGGAGACAAAAATTCTATTATTTTCTGGGAGAAGACCAGTAAAAGTGTACATAATCTTGAAAAAACAGAAGATAAATTCATTATCATCCCTGACTTGCAGATCAGAATATCAGAATATCCTGATATAAGAAACTGCCTCAATGCTTATCAGCATCTTATAAGTCACTTCAGATTTATTGCAAGACATCACCTTATAGAGATCTTTATTGGAAAACTACTCGTAGATGTTGCTGGATTCTGAACTGCTTTCATTACAAGGTTTAAATTTTTTAGAATGACAAGTTCATGGATGCATAAAATCAGTTGTTCAGTAAACAAATATTCTTGTTTCCTAGATCCTTTGCTAATATTAAATGCAGTTTATGTTTTTGCAAGTTATAATATTTTTGCATGTAAAGGCTAGATTCCAGTCTCCAATCTTACTGTCATATAGAAAGACGCAAGATATTGACACAAAGGCCTCAAAAGCTCAAAGAAAATAATCTGTGAAAATTAGTCTCATTTTAGCAGACTTTGCAAGAGAACATTCTGTGAAAATCCCATCACAGACCTTCAGAAAAGCATATAGGGAACTGAAAGGTGAATCAGGTAGTAAGAAAAGAAAAAAAAAGAAAATCAGGAGTTTACAGAGTTTAACAATCATCCCAGGAAACAACCAATTCAAGTCCTAGAAGTTACAAAATGTACTCTTCTTTTTTAAAATAGTTTAAAGATATATTTGGCAGTAGAGCACTTTTTCTTCCTCAGAGCACTAAAGAGTTTTTATCCTCAACTTTCCTTGATTTTCTTTCACCTTCTGACCTTAACAGCTTCATAACATAACTCCAATCTTTGTACAGAGAAATCATATAAAAACTGGAAATGTAGTCTTCAAATCAAAGCAAAAAGATCTACTAAACAAACTTTGACCTTCTCCCACTTTTTCTGTAATGCTATGTTCATTAACTGTTTTCTTTAACTGCTTTCAGAACATTTCTTCAGCTGTTATTAAGGAACTTTAAATAGCCTGCCATTCCAGAGAGATCTTCACTTTCATATTTAAGTGAAGAAATAAATGTATCAGTAGGTTTTAAAGCTTCTAATATATCAGCTTCAGAAAGTAGTAGTCAAGTTGATTCAAGTGCAGTTCTGCACTAAATGATGAACACATAATGACAGCATTTTCTCCTTTATTAGTTTGCTTTCTATAGCTATACAGAATTATTCTTGCTTTTGTGATGAAAAACATATTTTGAGAACTGCTTTTCACTGTGGAATCAATACCACTAAAACTACCTCAGCGCTGTGGCATTAACAGGCATTATCCATATTCAGTTAACACCTCTCAGTTTTGCCTCTTTACACTGAGGGTGAACACACCATGAAATAGTATTTAGACTACACAAAACTGATGAGCCATGTGATAACACGAGCTGCAGACAATAGTCCCAGCAGGCTAGCTAAGGACATTAAATCATCATGATACCTAAGTTAAGATTGCTTGTTTGTTTGCAGGCAGGACTTGATGAAGAAAATACAAATCAAATTGTACATCTGCTACAGAGGATCAAGGCAGGCTGTTCAAAATTATTAGTTTTAATGATGTATCTCAACCAGCAGAAAACCCTGATTTAATATCAACACTAATCTTGTTTTGCACCTGTAATATTTATTTTCCCAAAGCGTGGTTTGTGTGTCATCAAAATTGACCAACTTATTATCTAAATACATTCATGTACACAGTCCTAAAATTTTCAGAATCCTATGTTCTATCAAATAAAATCGTGAATTAAACTTTGTATTTAGTAAACTGTTCCTTTACTTGTACTAAGATCTGTTTGGCTACCTCACTACTCAATTGAAGCTTTTAAAAAATATCATTAACATTAAATATACTGGGTAGATTATCCATCTTCTGTGGCTTTTTGGATGTTCATTAAAATTATGAATTTAAGATTTAAAATTAATGAAAATTAAATCAATGAACAATATTTTATATTGGTGGACAGAAATTACTGTTTCTTACTCTCCTTCAAGATTTTAGGACTAGCAGACCTCATTATTATTTTTATTCAGAAGTGACAAGAAGAGGAAGTTGTTTTCCTGATATTCCAATTCCTACTCTTTTCTCATATTTGAATGAAGTGGCAAAACTGAGTTAAAATTTAAACTAAGTTATTTCCTTTCCTGTGCACTAACAAGAACTGCCAAAAAGCTAGACAACACTGCAATAAGTTCAAGTTTTCATTTTAAAAAAAGCTGGTTTATTAAACAAGAGAGAAGATCTGTCTTAAGAAATCTGAGCCATAAGATCAGTGACTGACTTGCAATAAAACTGTTAAGTCTTTGTTAAAGAGAAAAAGAATGAGTTTCATGAATTTTTATACTGATTATCTTCATGTACTATGATAAATTTGTCCATTAAAGGTTAATTTTAGGAACTGTAAGGAGATTCATAACAAGAAAAGCACAATTAAATTACCAGAATCCAAAGACTAATAGAACTGTATGGTGGTACTATGGTAGAAGGCACTGAAGATTAAATAATTACCACACATTATAGAGGATACTCACTATTCTTAAATGCTTATGGTCTCTTAAACATAAGTCTATATTTACCATAATCAGATAATGGCCTCTTTTTCTCTAGAGAGCATACAGTCTAACATTAACCCTATGACTTCCCTCTGTTCACTGAACACATTTAAGTAATCAAATATTACCGAAGTGCAGGAAATGGGAGCTCACAGAATACATCACATACTGAACAGGCAGAATGTCTGTGCTATTAACCAAACTTAAGATGATCTTCACATGTTCTCTGCAACAGAAGCTATGAAACAGGAAGCTGTGATTCATCATCTATATTATAAGCAAAATTATATATACACAAACATTTTTATAAAATACACTTAATGTTACATACTATAAAGTATTTATGAATATATAATTTTAAGAACATATTTTCAATATCCTATAAGGAGGAAGGCAAGCTACTTCCTTCTGTCATGTGCACAGATTACTTCTAATCTTGACAATAGTGATTTGCACAAGATCTAAAATATTCTTTCATCCTTTCATATGGAAAAAATATGAGACTTGAGAAAAATCTGCCCAAAGACTTTGATTCAACATTAAAGGGCAGTATAAATGCTAGGTAAAGAAAGTTCATTACCTAGAAAAATGCACAACAGAAAAATCAAATTTATTTTAATTACATAGTCTGACAAATAAAGTCTCCTTACCTATAGTACATTTTTTTCTTTTCAACCCGCCTACATCTTCCCTTTCAGCAAAGTAAATAGTAATGAACTACAAGTCCTACACTGTCAGATAAAAGCATCTTAAATTTAGTAAATTGTCTACACCTTTTAGACTAGCTGTCAAACTGGATGGATATAGTACAGTTATAACAAGAGAAGAAAGAAGAAAGATTCATATCTGGATAGACAGTCATTACCTTCATCTACAACAATAGTGTGTGGAGTTGATATATTACCTGTAGCAGATTCTCAACGCATTTCAAGCTATATCTAGAATTTTCCCTGCAGTTTTAGGAGTCCAGAAGTGAAAATTACAGCATATTCAAGAAGAGAAGGTATTTTATACCCTAAAATGTAAAGCGGCAATGCATAGATTTACAATATTACTCCATCTTTGATCTATTAGTATGACTGTCAGCAAATATTAGTGGAAATTAAAATATATTTGTAATTCTGCAAACCCTAACAGTGATAAAAATTGTCTATGCCTCAAGCAGAATGGAAATTACTTTTCAGTTCATTTTCTTGTGAGTACACACACACATCATGTAACATGGGCAAGTAATGCTAAAGCAATCTCACTTGCCTTGGAAAAAAGCACTCTCACTAGGCCGAGAAAGTACACTGTGGTTATATTGCCACTAACCAGAAAACTACAGTAATATTTATACCAAATACTCATCTTTAAAATGGTGCTGGGGAAGAGAAAAAAGAAAAAAAAAAAAAATGACCAGCCTTCTCTGAATATCTTGAGCACATTGCCTACCTCCCTTCTCAGTAGAATATGAATAGTTAAAACATTACAAGGGATAACTGTACTTAATCAGGAGTTGGATCCACATCTACCTGTGATCTACTGCATCTCAGTGTAAGCTGGTTAAATATCCTGAAATAAACAAGTGGCTTGACTGAAGAGTTGGGTGGCAAGACGGAAACAGATATTTTTGTCAAACTCTTTTATGGGGTGCAGATACAAGAACAAAGTGTCTGAGTCAGTGAAATATTCAGGTTTTGCAAATTTTGTGTTCAGTACAATAAACTGGGTCATAGAATGAGAAGGACTGAAGGGAAGTCTGACCATCAGACTATGGATGTGGTATTCATGCTGTCCAGAATGTAGAAAAAAAGACAAGCAAATGTACAACATATCGCACAATTTATGCAGAAATATAACTCCTCTAGAACTCCTCTAGGGAACAATATAAGATGGATGTGTGACATTTTTCCAGGTGGAATACAATCCAAAATTGATTCATCACAAAAACTCTTATCTTTTCAACTTTTATGTAACTGCTGTAGGAAGAGGTCTTAGCAGACAAACAGTAGCCAGATGTCATGAACTCAAATGGAGGCTCCATCAACTTGCTTTGGAATCAACTCAAGATCCCAAAGGGATACAATCAGGCACAAATAGCAGGAATTAACTTACAAATGTTATGTTTACTAACAAATCAAAAATGCATCTAAAAGAACTGTCCACAAGCTTTGGGGTTTGTTTGTTTGTTTTTATTTTTAAGAAAAAAATAGTTATTTCTTCCCCTTGTCTGTCATGACAGAGATATTATTACATCACCTCAGTTACAAATGTTCATGAATATATTTGATTTCCACACCAGCCCTTAAGTTTGAAGCTTCTTAATGACAGAAAGGACAAGGTAAAAAATATTTGCTTCAAACAGGAGAGAGACCCTGTTTTCATTTTTGCCAAAGGCAGGAATGAAAAAGATTGCTCAGGAGTCCAACAAGTGAAGGGTTGTGAATTAGAAAGGTTGCTGCCTTCAAAACTGAGATCAGTGGCAATCATCTGGAGCTGGTTTACATCTAGAGATGTAAACTGGAACTAGAAACCGGTCTTCACAGAATAAGATTCAGGAGGAGCATCCAGAGAAGAGGTCTTTTTCTCTTTTCCTTCTCTTCCTTTTTCTTTCCCTATATTTAACTATCACCATTATATGCAGGTTTCTACCATTCATCCTTGCCTTTTCTGAATATCACATTTCTGGATTTTTATTCTTTTCATAACTCTATGTGAAATTACTCTAAGTCATCATCTTCTGCTTCCAGGCAGTGGGCCTGTTATCCACTTGATTTAGAAGCCATCCTGATGACACGCCTGAAAACCAACATCCGTCAATAAAGTATCCATGTAGGATATTTTAGATTTATGAATTCTACATAGAATTTCTCATATTTTAAAACGTTCTATAGACTCTGAGGATTTTCCATAAATTTTCTTCTAAATTAGTTCCCTTTATTGATTATTGCAAATTCCTTCATTCTGCCCAGTGAAGATGCAAATCAGACCAAACAACATCTACCTATAAATTTCCTTCTTCTCTATAGAACTCTTTTTTAAATGTGTTTCAGACTAAAATCACATTTTTTTTCCAGATGATAGCTGAAAGGGCTGGTATTCAGAGGAAAATCTAGGACTACAACCAATATACAACTGATCTTGCCTAACACTGAGCCTGGTTTGAGTGTCTTTTAGTGCTGTAATCAGAAGGCAGCAGGAAATCAGGCTTTTCAGCTACCACCAGTGTGCAATTTCTATCACAAAAACATGCTGTAGCATAATTGTGTCAATCAAGCAAGTATGTGCTTTAGAGGAAAAGGCTGGATTTTTTTTCTCCTGTTACTAGTCCATGATTTGATTAATTTTCAAGTGCAAGACCTTTTGTCAATCTAAGAGATTAGAGAAACATACTATTTTCAAACTATTCATTTTGACATTTAGCTTAATTTTCATTTTCTATTCTACAAAATTTACCCACAATATGCCAGTAAAAGTAACAACAAAAATTGATGCTACAAGCAAAGACCAAAGTCTATCCATGATGCCAAAAAAATACCAGTGAAAGACTACATCTAATTTAAATCTACAACGCACGTGACAAATTAATCTCTCTTTCTGTCCCATGATGCACAACCATACAAGATTCTATACTCTTACTTTGATGTGTTGTTTCCATGAAAACTGGGTAGCATAAAAAAGGAAGAGAGAAGCATTTAGACAATCATTTTAGCATTGTCCCCTTCCCTGCAATCATTTGAAACCTCTTACCCAATTTCTACCAAAGTATGCAAGAGTTTAAAAAAAAAAAGTATCATTTTTTTGAAACTTCTAGAAGCAAAATAGCAGCATAAAAGTGACAGAAAAGCTGTGGTACAAACTCATTTCTTTTTAAACAGAGAATACATACATGAAAAAATTTTGAATACACTACACATCATAGAAAAAGTTCAGAGATTACTCTATTATACACCCTCCTAAACCAAGGATTTTCTTTTTAAACTTTGTGATAGGTAACACAAGAAGAGCTGAATATGCTAAATGGTAGCCTTCGTGTAATTAAGTTTAAAAGTCAGCCAGTTGCAAGTGAATTCATGAGAAAGCAGGCTCCGTTTGCTGACAGATCTGCTTGTTAGCTGTAAAAGTAAGGATTGTTCAAGTATCTCTACTGCATTTTCTATATATGGATTTAGCTGCCTAATTTTAAATAGAGAGGGAACTGCAGGCAGTAAGTGCTCTTGGGACTTTAGAATATTCAGAATTTTTTCTTCTCCATGAAACAGTTCCCAGTGCTCTTAACAGTACAGGCCTTCCCAAGAAAGCTAAGGGTATATTCCCAAAGGTAACTGGTGAGGTGGCTGACAGTTTATTTGTTAACATCACATTCATTTAGTACTGCTGACAGGCTGAATCTTTCTATTTTTAATGCTGCAGGATAACCACCCTTATGTTTTTGTGAAAATAATAGCAAGGTACCTTAAATTTCCCATACAGGATTTTATTTTACTTGTCTTGATTTTTTTGGCTTTAAGTTAAGACAAAAATTAAAATGCATTTTCAATTCATCTTGCTCTGTGTGTGTATGAATAAAGCCAAAAAAAACTCTAAGAAATCACGGAACATTTTCAGTTTAGATTCCCAAATACAACCAATAAAGGCAAAATTATTCCATGCATACACAGGACACAAATATATTCTAAAGCCTCAGGAAAGGTATGCCAGAGGAGGGACAAACTGAAATGAGTTCAGCAAAAGCCCACATAGTACAACAGTCAGAAAAACTAAGCTTCCCACTGCACAGTACATACATAATAAAGGTATCTGTCAGATACATGGTATGCTTCACATAATTATTTTCCTCTGGAAGTAAGTTAACCTGAAACTGCTTATCACCCTAGGATCAAGACAAAAAGGTAAACCCTATTCAAGAATCCTCCAGCTGCCTTCCAAATCAAAGAAGCTTCTAGGTTTTATTCTTTGCAGCCCTAGGAAAGGATGGTTTTGCACAAACTAATCCATGAAGTATTACTTCTCTTACAGTCCTGTTTAAGAATAACCTCTGCTCTCAGGCAACCATGAAATTGGTAGACTTAGGGATAGAAAAGTTAAAACATATACAATTATTTATATAAGTTTTCTATGCAGCTGAATTGAAGCAAAAACATAACTCAATGTTGACACTATAAGTATTATTTATTAGCCTAACATTTAAGCTTATCTTATTTTTTTAACAATAAGAACTATTGCATCAAGCTCTGTTTCTTAGTAGGTTTTGCACAGTAGAAATTTCTTTGCATACTTCTGGTTCTGAAATGGAAAATAAGAGATGATGTATCTCAGCTTTTTGGAGCAAATTTAGTCCTCACTAGATATAATTCCCATTAACATTAAAAGAAATTATTGATTCTATAGTTGTTGTGCATGTAAAACTCCCTTCAATGGGAGTCACTCATCAGTAAAAGCTACCTGGGAATAACTTAAGACAGAGGAATAACCAGCTTAAAACATGGCTACTTATTTGACTACTTATTTGACCACTTATTTGACTACCACAGAATTTAAGTAAAAGAAGTATAATATATAGTAATTTAGAAAGTGATTATTTTATAGTGAAAAAAAATATTACTTTTAACTACAAATGTAAAATCTTTTAACTAAGTGGGACTTAAAACTGTATTCCTCGCTGTACATTTACATTATAATGGATAGAATGGAAGAAAAAATAGAATTATAGAATGTCATACAATAGCGTTTAAACAGCTGCACTTTAAACTGTATATGATGATTGGTTTATGCTAACAGGTAAAATACTGAGATCTTAAGCTTCAAATACTAGTTGTAGTGTTAAAGAAGTCATTATTTAACAGCATTTTTGTGAAATGTTTCTTTAGCTGCAGTAATATGGAAATAGCCAACTGTATGAGAGCAAATGACTATGCAATGTTAAAAAAATGAAAAGCTTAAAGGAGAGCAAGTGACACAAGAAACATTTCCCACTTTAAAAAGAAATACAGTGGGAAGGGCCACGGGTCCAGAAAACAAAGTCACACTACGCTTTAAACAGAATTTTCACAGCTTGTGTTGCAAAAATATTCCAGTAGATGGGCAAAGATATCAAATGGTTAGAATCAACAAAAATCTGTGATTACAGGAAAGCATATATGCTGAAAATAGTCCTACAAGCTGTCTGGTGACACATGAAACGCTTCCATCATTATAATCAATTACGAAGAATCCTTTTAAAGTGTTCTCTGATATAAGACGGACTATTCTATACATAAGCAACTTAAACATGGCAATCTTACATCCTAATTGCACATCAGTTTCACAGCATGTATACAGAAGAATGAAGGTAACTTTTTTTTTTCCAATGTTTCACTCCAAAATGGAAGTTGATTTTAGTGTTCTACTTTCTTCATACAAATAAGTTTAATTCTGAAATAACCAACATAAAAAAGTTATATAGCAATATTAAAGGTAAATGAGTTCCCTTAGGTACAAACAATACATTCAATAAACATAAAAAAGAACTTGACATAAGTCAATGTGTGTATCAGTTATAAACCGTGACAGTAAATTAAGGTTTTTATGACTATATTTTTCTCCTAAAAAAAAGTATTATTCAATTATTTAAAATCAAGATATATGGAAAGAAATCATGATTTCACAAGACAAATCTTTGTCAATAAAAACACAAGATGCTAAGCAGCTGTCAACTGGATCAAGACTGCTTTTTGGCTTTGTGAGTGGTCAGCTCCAGATGCTTTTTAAAAAAAGGTACAAAAAAAAACCCCCAAACTCAAAGTGAGCTTGGACACCCTAGTTAAAATTATTTCCTAACTCTGAACAATTAGGTACTGACATAAAATCTGAAGCACACACCTTTAGAGGCTTTCAGAAATGTTTTGCTAGCACTTGCTATTGTAAGTCTGATACTCCCATTACCCATATCAACACTTAAAACTCTCTGAAATTTGACAACTTTCCAGCTTTCATATCCTCATGTGGAAAGGTGCTTCTTTGTCTCATTATGCATCCTCTCATGGGATCTTAATTTGCCACTTTTCAACTTCATGAAGTGGCTTTATTCTTAAACTACAATATAGGAAAAACATTCCAATATATATTTCACTATATCCTCAAATGCTAAATGATATTTCAAAGACATATTTTTACTGAAGAATCTGACAGTCTTCAGTACCCTCAGAGGTATTTTACTTAATCATTCTGGTTGTTTTTCCTCAAAATCAACTTTAACTCCTACAGCACGTTTTTTGAGATAAGTGGACTAGAACTGGACATAGTACTCCAGTAAAAGTTGATGGTGGGGATGTCCCCCCTCTACTTTAAAACCCAGGATGATGGAATATTGCAGGGGAGTGGATTTGAACAAAACTGGACATTGAGCCATAAACTTCACAATATCAAACAGAAATCCCATGAAACAGCTATTGAAAAGAAAAGATGGGAAAACAGTAATCAGAAAATACTTTGAAGTTATAATTGGAAATAGAAAGTCATACCCAGTAACTACAGAAGTATTTAATTCAAAATACTCAGTTTGATGCTTTCGTACCTTTAATGCTATCTGATTATCCAAGTAGGAAACAAAAGACCTCAGCATTCCCAAAAATAAGAACACAATTTCTTTTTTAACTTAAATTCTTTTTTCCTGAAAAAACATATATATTTTTAATACATGAAAACTTCAAAAGTAGGGTGTAACTCTAAGACCACTCTAATTCTGAATATGGCTGATTGCACTAATAGGCATACAAATTTATTTTTCAAAGAAGAATGAGCTCTCCCTTCTCCATCTAGTCCTAGTAATTGAATTAAAAGCAAGACAGGTGAATGAATGACAGAGAAAAGGAATGCATATAGAAAGACACATTGGCTATGGAATTCTTTAACCTTGACCATGCTGACAATATTTATAAGATGCCTTCTGTGGAAGAGGAGTAAGAAAAAGATGAGGATGCACACTTCAGTAGTCCATGCAATATTCTTATTTACTACACACAGATATTCATTCTGAGATTGATACCATAATTTTGGTCATTTTAAGGCAGTATAACTAGTGCCACCATCAATAAAAATGGACTCAACCCTGCTCTATCTCCTCCTTTGGGCTAGCACAAGCATCTGCACATCGAGCTGGATGACAGAACAGATTGCAAGTTAAAATGAGCCTGATGTAAAAAGAAAAGCTCCTTCTAATCAAGATCAGTTGTCTACTGATTATTCATCTTAAGATCACAGCTCATAGGCATGATTCATCAATTCAGACTTTTTTGAGACACCTATTCTTGCTACACAAAAAAACCCAATTTCATCAAAACAAAGAAATGCAAAACCCAAATATCCCAAAGCTCAGTGTTTAGAATACTCAGATATAACATGAGAAGCCCAAAATACATGCTTGCTCTAAAGCTGTAAGTACACACAGTAAAATACTTCTTCTCTCCATTGCATAATAGTGTGTGACTTTCAGACATACATATGGGATGCAGAAATATCAGCAGATCAGAGGTTCACACCAGTCTCTCAAAACTCAAGCAAGCATCACATCTAGCCACCTACTGACTGTCCACATGTGTTCACTGTTCTCTATCTTTGCCAAAAAGCCCCCAGAAGTAGGGGGGGAAATTAAATATCAAAACATTTGATGGGAAGCTGTTTTCCCTCTTAACTCTGAATCAGTATCTGGATACCCATAGATTTCCTAAAGTCTTTGCATGGATGTGAATTTAGGGTCTGTCTTTTCCCCTAACATATGTTACCCTTAATTCTCCCTTAACAAACTTCTCTCTGAAGCTTATGATAGTCCAGGTCACTACTGTATTTATGATAGAAGTAGCTGAAGGAGAACATCGACTCAGTGTTCCATAACACCCATTTAGGAGAACTATAAATTATGCTTAGAATTCTGAATGAAATATTGAAAACACAGACAAAATCTGCCAGATAGCTTTTTACCTTCCAGAGATGTAGATATCTAGCCACTGAAGAAAAGGATCCTAGGGGCATAATTCTTCATTATCCCAAAAATAATAGACTTGTAGGAAAAAAAAAACAAAAAACAAAAAAAACACACCCACAAAACGCACAGTATTTTTACTGTCATAAGAACTAACTAAATTGAAAACTATTGCAAAGAGACATACTGGCAGCAGCACTGATGTCCTTTTAAATGGAAAAAATGTACTATTTCACCTCTCAAAGAAAACAGAGTAAATTTAATGGACTATGAAAACAGTGTCAATTAAATGTCTTTTAAAAGGATGTAGTTTTTGCTTTGGTGAGGTAATTAATCTAAGAAAATTGCAAAAAGTTATTTAATCCTGAAATCAGCATACGTTTTCAGTTCCCTAGCTGAGAATTTCCTTGTTTTCTACTACCAACTTGGTTTGGACTTCAAACATAAAGCAAGCCCAATTAATTGGATTGATAAAATTTTTTGAAGGGGGAAAAAAAGGAATCTTCCTACAATTATGATAAAAGGTCTTAATATTTTCTCCAACAATCCAGAACTGCCATGTTTGACAGATTCATTGTTGTTAATTTAATTATATTTACATTTTCTGTTTATTAACGTGGAAGAACTTTTCTCAAACACATCATGAGTTTCTGCCAGCAGAGGCTAATTTACCTGAGAAATGTTGATCTTTTATTTGTTTGTTTTCTTCCCATGTGCTCCCAGCAAGTACGTAAGTTATACACAGTGTACCAGGTTGTTGAAAATAAATTGAAGAAATGCATTCTACAGGTTGAAAGTTTACTAGAAGTCACTCAAAAAACTTAAATGGAATCTCCTCTCACTGTTAGCAAAGTATGAAGTGACAATCTTGATTATGCCAGAAAGATAATTTTAAGGTTTTAAAATAATCATTTTACAAAACAGGAGACACATATGTGTGTGCACATGTGTAAGTATTCATGCACACACTCTGCTACAGCTTCTGTCTCCTGCCTACAGATTTTTTTTTTTTAATTGGGGTGGGGTTTTGGGGGTTTGTTTGATTGTTTGGGGTTTTTTTTCCACGTAAGAGGTATCATGGAAAAACAAGGAAAGTGCCCTTGGAGGAAACAAACAAAGATACACTAAAATTATGATAATTTGTCAGCAGATTGAAAAAATTATTTTAAAATAAAAACAACATTAAACTAAATAGGTTGGGAATAAATGGCCAAATTAAACCATTGCTATTTGAATCTCATTACAATACGGACAGATGTGGATAGACCTAGAAACAGGAGTTATCAGAGAGATAAGCTAGGAACATGACTTAAAAGTGGCATTCTGTAAGAATTTGAATGACAAGAAACTATAGACCTAGACTGAAGTAGATACAATTAGACTAGCTAAAGCCTACACATGAGTTTACAGGTCATAAAACTGCAACTGTAACGATGCAGCTGCTTTGCAACTGTAGAAAGCAACAACCAAATTGTACTTCAAAAAATCAGAAATAAAAAGGCTCAGATTACATGGAGTTTCAATTTGGATAAAAACAGAAATCGGGGTATTCCATTGCTTTGACAAATGAATCACATTCTAAGCTCTGTATCACAGAGATATTCTAATATGCTGTCATTCTCCGTGAGATATTTAGTTTCTTAATTTGGCCATGGAATTCCATAAGCCAAAGGCTTTGCAAAGAAACTCGCAGTGTGAAGGCTGTAGCAGGTTCTCTGAGCCCTTTAAACACTCAGTAGAGCCCTGGACCCAGGTCTGTAAAAAATACAGGCACAGTTGCTTGGGTCATAGTGTGAGACTGATATTCCCAATTAGCAAATTTAAAAGGGGTAAGGAAAAGGACTAGATTTTTGCCTCCAAAAGGACAGGCAGAGAACGACGCAATAGGTGGAGGAGGCTGGTCTCCTACCAGACAGAGAAGGACACTGCTCCCCAGCATGGAGGCATTCTGTGAAGTTGCTCTATCATTTCTTACGAAAATAAAAGACTGAGTCTGTAATTTCACATCATAGTGGCTGTGTCCTAGATGGGAGAAGGCCCGATCTATTCACAGAGAGGAAAGAACAATACCTTCTTTTAATAAATAAGACATATTAGACATACATGGAAGCAAGCCTCCCTAATTTGGGAAGAATTTTTCTTTCTGTAAGATGAAGAATAAGCAGATTTTTCTTTCCAGGAATCCTAGAAAGAAAGAATTTTTTTTTTTTTGGTACAATCTAGTTCCTTAAGAACCAATTTAAAAACCTAAATATGAAGATAAAACTTTAACATTTAGGTGTTTTCCTAAGATAACTAGTAATAAATAAGAGGAAACAATGTTTCAAATTTGTAAAGGGGAATTCCATGGAAAAAAAAATACATTACTAAGTCAGAAAAAACCTGTGACCTATCAAAAACTTTTATTGCAACTGCCAGATAGAAGAAATTACACATAAAATGTCTTCATCTTCAATATAAGAATGTGATTTGAAGAAAAAAATATACATGATATCAATTTCCCCATTATATTCTAAGATCAGTCTCATTTTTTCTAATCGATGCAGTATTCTTCTAAAAAATACTTAACTGGAAATAGATCAGTTGCAAGTGAATTCACAGGTCTAAATATTCATTTATTATGATTCTTTTTCTAATATAACCTACATATTAGAATACATCAGCAGAATAAAGATAGTATACAGTTCCACAGTTAGATCTTTGTCTAGTCTGTGAAATAGTAGTATCCTTGCATTTTATTTTTGCGTTTTAGTGACCTCTGGTGGTTACATTCAAAACAAACTGCTGTTCACCGATTACCTGAATAAGAACTTTTTAAAAAAAAAAAAATTAAAAATGGGAAAACCATTAATTCTTCAAAAGACAACAAATTAAAGGCTTTTGGCATACCATATGTGAAAGTTTCCTTCCTAAAGATTTTTTGCTTCTTCAGGACTTAATTTTACTACTATTTAACAAATTGTTTAAACAACAACAACAAAAAGATTAATGGTGCAGATTCAACCTCAAAGATGGAGGAACTATCCATAAATAAATGTATAACTGGGTAAAAGACAGTAGGGGGTAGAAACGAAGAGCCAGATTTTAACATGTAAGGGCCAACAATGGTGTCCTGCAGGAGCCTCTATTAGGTCCTGTGGTACTTTAAAAGTACAAAAGAAATCACAAATAACTGGATGAGTGCATAATGAGGTAACAAAGAACTGCAAAGGGGCTGTGATTGATAACAATTAGAAAGAAAACTTTGTGTACATAGCATGGTACACATAGGGGGCCAAAATAACTCTGGAATCACATCTTCATGAGCTCTGAACTGACTTTTCATGCTTGGGAACAAAATTTGGGGGCTATAGGAGATAGTTCCACAGAGGAAGCACCTCTGTCTAGCAGGGGTCAAAAAAGCAAACTGTATTAGAAGTTACTAGGAATGGAGGAGGAAACAAAATAGAGAAACAACTACCAATAGATAGATCACTCATATATCTTTAGTCTGTAAGCCCTGGATCACAGAAAGTCATTTTAGATTATGTTGTTCTGACTAGCTACAGCTTGGTTTTGACATTTCCTAAATCACAGCAGCCACCAAGAAACTTCAGCTGGAGCATCAGCTGGCTCATACGAGAGGATAAATTACAGTATTAACACAGTATATAATGCTGGTTTAAAGGTTTGTTTTGTGTTTTTCTTAAAGCATCACACAACATACAATAGCTGACAGTGCATAAGAATGTTCAACAAACTCACAGGTTCATCTAGTTCCTTTGGGGGGAGCAGAGGGGAACACAACTCTGTAGGTCAGAAATTACCTACGTGATTCCTTCCTACTTTTCCTGTAAATGAACTATCAAGTTTTGTGTACTGCCTACAGTTATCTGATTTTAGATTACATATGCAAAAATAAATTTGAAGACATGAAAATATTAGGAATCAATTTTTTTTTCCTCATTCTAATTTTGTGTAAGCATTCTAAAATATTTTTAAAATTCAGAGGTATTACTTTGGGAGAAAAAACTTGGAATGAATGTCATTACAGCAAACACAGTAGATGCCTTTTGAACAGTATAACTCAGATTTGTTAATTTAAAAAACAATCCTTATTTTCCCAATGAATGTATATAAAATGTATATAAAAATTAATTTTAATTCACATAAGAATGGGGCCAGAAAGTGATAATGAAAATTAATTTTCCTTTTAGTCCTTCAGTTTAAATGCCACTGGTCTCAGACTTAACTTGTTTTTTGAAGAGTGTGTGTGTGTGTGTATATATATATATATATATTTCTAAAAAAAGTATATGCCATCTGGGAATGATTTTTATGTTCATATAAAAAAAAACCCAAAACTGGAAGCATTTTGAACAAAATAATATTATAGCTCAATGTATAACTACTTCCATCTATTGCTTTTACATACACAAAGCAGACTAGGATATGTATTTTCTATGACGGAAACTATGAAGCTAGGGAGACTATCACTGAATATATTAGCGCTAAACACCTAAACAAACACCTAAAGTCAAAAGTTACATGAACATCTCAAAATTACTTTTGAGTATTTTCACTGGAACTTTTAAAAGTTAAATATCAGAAAAATCTGCTGCATACAAGAGCACACTTTAACTGTGACCTGGAATTCAATTGATATGCCACTGTCAATATTGAAAGACTTTGACCAAACTTCCATGACTGTAACCATAAGGACTCTTTCCCCACTTTGTAACCTCATAAAACAAACAAAAACCCTACATAATAACAATAATGTTTTGAGTTCAGCTTTCACTACAGAATCGAAATGTTAAGCAACATAGCAAGATAATCATAATCATTCTTAATATTCATTAAGAAGAAACCAGAGGGACCTAGAACACCAAAAAAATCCTTAGCTGCATTGCCAAAAAAGTCAGCTATTAACCAATAACTACATGTTCATACACACCAGATCTGCACCGTATGGAGGCATATTTGCTAGTGTGTTATGCAGTTGTTTCTCGCATTCAACCACCCATTACATTCAAGTCCTGACTTCACCTCATGAAGTAGAAATAATGTCACATTCACACTTTAAGTAGATATTAAATAGCGGATTCTGGCAAGCTTATGCAACTTGTGTGCATGTGTCACATGTAAAAAAGGACAGTAAGTTCACTTTGTCTAATCAGTCTTCTGTTTAAGTCAACTACTGAGCATGCAAAATGAAAAAAGGATTAAAAATTTTTTTCTTCACCAAAGAAAATAACTTGCTTTTCATTACATACATTCTTCAAGAACTGTGAGGAGTCTCAAACTAGTCCCAACTCAATTACTTTTTGGAAAAAAGTATTTCTAAGAATCAATTGTACTATTTTTATAGTAATTACAATAATTACATTTCAAGATAACCAAATATGTCAACACTTTCTTCTTGTTACACACAAGCACAAAGTATGACAGCAACTACTTAATTTTCTGAAAAGAGAAAAAGGCTAGATTTTTATCATTGGTGGGTAGTTCTGCCACAGGTTAGTAAAGATCAGAACTACAACTACATAGAATACACTCAGAAGTTTATACATCTAATTAATTAATTAATTATATTCCCATTTACAAATATGAGAAAAAAATAAAGCAGGATTCAGAAAAAAAAAGCTGTGAAAGTAAAAGCATTAACAAAACTCCACCCACCCCCTCAAAAAAAAAGAGGAAAGTTACCTCAGAAACAGGTACATTTTCTCCAAGTTCAGATGTGTGTAATGCCAGTAAACCAATCACTCGAGCAACTTTGGCACGTCTGCATATCAAATAAATTTTTTGTAGGTGCAGAAAAACTATTTCAAAAATATCACAAAAACAATTGTGTTTTGTTTCTATTTTACACAGATTGCTAAGAGTAGGAAATATTTGAAGTGCTATTTACAGCTCAGATTGTCTTCTTATTTCTATTTTCTTTGTATCATCAAATTATTTCAGTATTTCAGCTCAATTTAGTAGTAAATTTATGCATAAAGAAATTGCTTTCCTTTAGCACTGAAGAATGAAGATTCTTTAGTTTGTTAGTCTTACTAATCAGTCGTGCTCATGTTCAGTTTTCTTATAACACAGAAAACCCCTATAGATCATTTTAAACTTTTCAGTATAGTTGACAAAACAGAAATTAAATCTGTATCAGCAAATCCATTTCAAATGTTTCATTAATGAAAAAAATGGCGTAAAATAATCAACATTTATGAAAAAAAAACAGCAGAGGGCACTATAACATTGAAATATTTCTGACAGGCATGTTTAAAAAAGCTACCATTATAGTTATTTTACTACTATTATGGTATGGGTTGTTTTATTTAGTGATTTTAAGTAACACTACTTGATACACTAAATTATATAACTTCTAGATAAAATTTTAGAGATTTTCTATAATCTGTGGTCCTGTGAAATAGCAATATATTAACTCAATGCTGAAAAAATTCAATATTATATACACCATCATACTGACAGTCAGGTACCACAGCAGTCTGACAGATTAAAACACTCCTCAAATACCCTGTTAAAGAATATCTTTAATAAAATTCAGTGATAATTCCGTATTTGAAAAAATTAATTTAAAATAATTGTTACTTACATATCCCAGTTGGCGGCTGCATGCAGCTGCTGTATCAATATAGGAAACTATAGTTTAAAGAAGATAAATAAATATTAGTGATTATCAGTGATCTGATATGTCCCAATGCTAAACAAAAAAAATCAAAATGTCAGTAATTTCATAAAAATGTATTTGGATAACATCTGCAAAAAGTATTATCATAGACAAATACTGCAGATATTGTCCAAACATTGATAAAAAAAAAAAAAGGCCGAGAGTAAAAATACAATTTCTTTCTATATTATTGCCTTAAACGAAACTGCTAAACATATATCAGTGTGTTTAAAGAAAAAAAAAAAACCACAAACACACCACATTTTTTTTCCACTATGAATAACACTATACAGAGGAAAAAAACTCTGATACTTTCATCTACAAACACAGAGATCATCATATAGTATTACCCAGCAAGTACTTCATAAATTAAATTTATTTTGTGAGAATAGACAAAAATAGTTGGCAAATACTAGAATAATGAATGGACTGTTAACACACATAATCAGCCACTTAAGAACCGAACTGCATAATTACTAACTCGTTTCTAAAATGTTCTGTTAACTGGCAGTTCAGTTATCAGATTATTGTCCCCCCCAAAATTCTCCAATGATAATGGAATACACCTTCCAGCAATTCTGTTTCCTGTTTTTCAGCAATTTTCACAAGAATTGCATAAGACCTACCATTGCTTCCAACCTGAATGCTCTTCATTGAATTTTTCTGGCAGTGCAATTTTGCCCTTAATATCTCTATATCCAACAATGACATGTGTCAGAATATGACTCAGGTGCACTAGTATAAATGTAGGAGAACAAGGTAGTTTACTTTTATTAAATAAACTGAAAAGTGCACATCTCAGGACAGCCTCTGTGATGCTTTTACATAATGGGAAAAGTAAGTCTATTTCTCTTCTGCACATGCAATATTCTGAGAAATATGTTAAACCACTACAGAGAATACTAGTGAAAGTCTAGTAGAAAATGGTTCTTGAAAGGTGAAACCACCATTTAGGTATACTCTAAAACAGACTCTTCAGAGAGCATGCTCACTCTTTGAAGCAGTGTTTAATGAAAGTTTTACTGTATGTTCTTTAGAAAGTTTTTCTTGCTGTTCTTTACAGACATATGGCCAAATAAAATTGATTTAACAATTCAAACATGAAATTTTTTCAGTCTTCTCTGTCACTTAATGATTTACGAAGACTAACATTTCATCATATGTTATTTCACACTCTCCATCAAGGTTAGTTTTTACGCCAACCTTTTTACTAACACAACAAATCTATATGTAAATGTATCTGAAATCTAAGAGAAAGAATTAGTTTCTCTCAGCTCGTTTAAAAAAACCTGACGTGAAATTTAGTAATTTTTTTTCATTATTTTGTACTTAATTTGCCATATTATTTTTGTCAGTACACAAATGATTTCTTGAAATATAACTAAAAGCAGCTCATTTTTGCTACAATGGCAAGTATGCAAACCATGTCGATTCCTTCAAAACTTTATTATTTACCAGCTGAGAGCTAATTAGCCTGCTTGCAACTTCCTTGTGGACAGCCACAGTACACAGATAGTACAATAAGTTCAGTTTAGAACGTCCTGCTCCTGTGTTCTTCTCAGTGGAATCAAGCAGTGAACATATTCGTTGCAAGAAGTCATTCCAGTCCATGTCTTCCATAGATGATAACTTCTCAGCTAACCATAAGAAGCAAACAGGTGGTTAAAGATAATGGATCTTTGATGTTGCTTTAACGCACTAGAAAGTAATATCAACACGAATAAATAAGTTCCAAAGTTTGAATCTAATTATAATTTTAGTACTTAAAATATTAAACAAACATGTTATAATTCATGTCTGAAGATTATAGAAATCAAAAAAGAAGCAAGAAGAGAAACAAAGCATAAAAATGCAGCCATAAAAGCCTCAAAACATTTTTGAAAGTGCAACCCTGCTAAGTCCTTGGACTTCATTTAAGTAAACATTTATTGGTATTATATTTAGGAACGGTAGTAGTTGTTGTCCTTAATCATTACTAACTCTTAATAAGAAAGTTTCATTAAGAGTAAATTTGAGGCAAAAACTAATGAAAGTCAGCAAAATCTCCTCAGAATCAATAAACTGAAAATGCATATAGTTATTCATATAGGTAGGTATCCATCTAGTTCAGCTTTAGTAGTATCAGAACATAGATGGAGAAACACAAAGAAGTCAAGTCACTAGGACAATTAACATAATCCTGTGGTTCAATTCACTGACCACTGTACATGAATTTTCAAAGACTTCCTTACCACTCTCAATGGATAACTTCACTCTAGCAGCCATACATTCCCTTAGTTTTGTTTAGTTATTTATTAATAACTTATCTGCCATCCTGATATGCTCCAGTACAGAATATTTAGGAGCGTATTTTCTTTTACTCTAATTTTACACTTAAGTAAGTACACCTACTAATGAAGGCAATTATAATTTACATTAGTAAAGGTGAAAAGAGGCTTGGATTTCAGGTATTTATCTTAATTTTTCCATACTGTCTTTAATCATTATTGACAAGCAGCATCAAATTCAGTATCTTCAAAAACAATCAGAAAGTTGTCCAAAAAAAGCTACAACCCTGAAAGTGTTATCAACCACAAAAAACACTGTCCCATATTAAATAAATACAGACAACAATACTTAAACATTAGAACATCAGTGCGATAATTTAGCTACTTAAATGCAATGAATTAAAATACCACCCTCTTTGGCACTTAAATCTGATCATTTTTGCCTAGGATGTTAGCCAAATTAAAAATACTCTTACTACAATCTTGACTGGGAGACTGGAGGACTTTGTGTTCCTTTTCAACTATAAAATTCCTTCAACAAATTAACTCTCCAAAATACATACTTTATAGAAAGAAAAAAGGAACTTTTATGTCTAGGAAGAGGTGCTATGTGAGTTCTAGAAGGACTACATACCTGACTGACAACCCTCTTCAAGCACAGTAAAGTGTAATAATACTTCCTTAAATAGACTAGAGAAGATTTTCCAGGGGAAGAAACATCACACTTATGACAATGAGCAGCCTTTCTAGACATTAAAACCACCAACAACAAAAAAAACCAAATCCCAAACAACTCCACACTATCTTTTGGGATGTGATTCCCATAACATTGTTATGGGATGTGATTCCCATAACAATGATTAAACATGGGACTGGCAAGGCTGCCTAGTATTACAGCTGATCAACACTGCACGTTTTAAGATCCTGTTTTCATTTGCCTCTCTACCTTTGTCAAATTTTAATCTGTTTGGTTGAATATTTCAGTTATATCTCAGTTGTTTATAAAAAAATAATACAGGGAAAAAATATGCTATTTTTCCCAAATTAAGACAGTGTTGACTGTCTTATTTTAAAAGCTTTTGAGCATGGGCTTGTAACTGAAGAAGGCAGAAGAGAAAGGAAGGGCATGTAACTGTTAGCACTTGAAAGTCTACTCAAAATTGGTCTAGTTAAAAACATTACATATGCAACTTCAGTTTCAGAAAAGTTACGAGTTCTCCAACTGTGACAGCTCATCATCAACAAAGGGAGGGTATACGTCTTGTGATAGTGAGTTGCACCATCATATGCAGAACTTAAGTTTTAACAACTTCAGCAGATCCATACCTGAATATGTTGGTATATGTAAAGTTTTCAAGTCAAATCTAACTGGCACTGGCTTCATTATCTGGAAAAATAAACAAACACATTACAACTAGTTTTAATACATTTCCAGAGATCTCTAAGTAGTTGAACATGAAAACACAAAGATGCAAAAATTGTACAGATGGGTGTACAAACCACTGCTCATTACTGAGGCATTTTCCTTTGTTTTCTGGTATGCTTTTCTTCCAAGCAGATATTTGAGATTTAAGTCTATGTTTTTAATATAATTAAATTCTTAGTATTTCCATATAAGTAATTTTTTTTTAAATGGAAATACAAAATGATAGGATTTTTTCAGTTTACATTTTTATCTTGCTTGTATGTGGAAAAATAACTTGCATTTGGGTTTCAAAAGCTACAGAAAGGAACTATACAGCTGAGAGCTCATGAAATGTTTTAGCAATTCATTGGCATACAGTAAATACATATATATATACACTAGATCATTCTAGAATATAAAAAGTAATATTATCACCAACTAATCATTTGCAAGGTATGGGTTTTTTCCCCCACAACACATCATTTTCTGGTACCTCATGAAATTGGAAGACTGCTCAGTGACTGAGCATTTGAGTGTGATTTTCAGAAACTAAAGCATACAAAAAAAGATAACTGTATACTGGAATTTAGCCTTTGACAGACGAAGCCTAGGTGTAACTAGAGAGTTATTTTCTAAAAAAGGTCTTCAATTCCACAGATCTGCAGAACACAGGGAAATTTTACAATATAAGCTGACATTTCAGCTTTTAAAATTCTGTCAGCATCTAGTAAATCCCTTTCCAGTAGATTAAATTGCAAGCTCTTCAGCTTTACCAGGTGTCAATATCATCCTTTAGTCTGAAGATCACCAAGTATGCAATGACTCTGATTACATGTCCCTGCAATTGAGTGGGCTATTCTGCATTAATTCCAAATCTGGCATTGCATGGCAAGGAGATTAGTCTCCATGTGCCCGTTAGTATGTACACTTCCCCCGAATCTTCTCTCTTGTACTTGTCGTAAGAAGATAAGCAGTGAAAGACTAAGGCTTTGTGTCAGAGTCCTGAGACAGAACTGAGAATTTACAGAGGTGGCATTCAAATGCATCATTACCTTTCCACTGGCAACAACATCCCCCACCCCAAACACATTGAAACAGTATTGGTGGGTAGTTGCTTTATCTAGCTGTGTAAGATTTTTAATTTTTGAGAGTGTTAGGAGTTCCCTTAAAACAAACAAAAAATTGTTATACTAAAGCAATACAGCAACTAAAAGCTGTAAGACATTCTTAACAAGCTACATGCTCACCTCCAATGAAAAATGTTGCATTCCCTGCATCTGCCACTTACTGAGTAAATTGATAAAATGGCTCCTTTTTTTTGCACAGAAATAAAAGCAAGACTAAAGGGGCTCTTGCCTATCACTCCTTCTACCAATACTACACATGTACCCATACACACACATTAAATTGTCACTGCAGTGCAGAGCTCTGATTCTTTTGTTCTTCCTTTTGCTGTCAAACAAGTGTCAGTCTCCGCTCAAGAGACTCATCACAAACTGTTATCACATTAGAACCCATACGACAGAAATTGGATAGACATTTCTTGTAACTTCAGGTCTTCTTTTCCAAAGAAAATAAGTTAATATTTATTAGCAACATTATCACATCTAAAGTTTAGTTATACTGTAAAGGTATAACTCCTAATCTAGAAGGCTTCATAGACGGCCTTGTTTTGAGTATACCAAAACACACTCAGTTATGTGTTCATTTAAGTAATAGATACCAAAGCAAATTATCAGAAAACAAATCTACAAAAGCACTGAACACAATATTTAGTAGTTTCTGGTTTTGTAAGACATTATTTAATATTAGTATTCAATCCCAAAATAACTCAGTTCTCCAAATTAGCAACACAATAGGATTATAAAAGACTGCCAAAAAATTGCATGAGAGCTTGCCAGATGACTGGGTGGAACTGCTCTAAAATGAGAATTATAAAATACAGGAAAGGAGTTTCACCCTGATTAAAGATTTATCTGCAAAGATAGCCTCAACCACAAGTTCCTGGATCTTATATTTTATTTTGCTATACCTTTGGATTGTCAATGATCGGTGTTACGATAAGATCAGATTCCGTGTAAATGAGCTCTTTCAACGTTGACTCCATATCCTGCTGACTTGAACACATATTTTTAGCCTAGAACAAGAACAAAGTTTTTTTAAAAAACCATTTTGCACAAAAAAAGTTTATGTTTATTCCCAAAATATTTCATTTCAACATTATACCACACAGTTTGGCCAGATAAACAACATATTCTAAATTACTTTTTATTACGTAGTAGCAGATAGGGCCAACTAAAAATCATGATAAAGAAACATGTTGGAAGAAAAAGTACCAGGTCCAAAAAACTCGCAACCTAAATTTAAAAAAGTAGACTGAGAAGAAAGAAAATAGCATTATCCCTTTTACGCACTGAGGGAAAAAAAGAGACTAAGCATCTTGCTTAACTCTTACATCTGAAGTTCTGCAAATATTTTTTTTAAAATAACTTGCACACTATAGGCACTGCTTTCCTGTTATAATTATGGAAGGATGGAGAAGAAAGTTGACTTTGCCACAGACTCTAGCCTAAAATTCTAACTATAAAGATATCACCATCCCTTAATAGTGTTTTTATACTCACCTTTTTCAAGCATGAATCTGTTTGTGGAGAATTTTGGATTGAGGCAGTAGTAGCATGACTTACTTCTACTGCAGTGCTAGTTCTAGGAGTGGGACGAGAACTGAAACAAGAAAGAAAAAAAGGAAAAAAAAAAGAACAAAGAACACAGATTAAGTTTCACTGCAAACTACTTTTTTTGTTGTTCTTTTGAAACTTTCACACCATACAGTAAACTTTCAAAGTTGACAAACACAAATGATGCTATGCCTGCTCCATCAAGTAAACATGAACTTCCTGTCTTTAAATACATCCTGACAAGGTTAGGATTTGCTTGTTAGTTAGAAATGGGAAGGACTGGGTGGTTTGTGGGTTTTTTTTGTTGGGTTTGGTTTGGTTTTTTTTTTCTTTCAGTTGAATGAATGTAATTTGATTATTTTCTCCCCTATAGTCAGTTCTCCAAACTGGATGCTAAAACATGATTATCTTAATTCCTAATAACAAACAACATATGAAGAGAATTAACTTGACAAAAAACTGCAATTTATTTCATGTTATTCTCTTCTGACTGCCAACTCTTGGCTAGGTGATGGGAATTAAAAACTGCCTGATTCTCATGTATGGATGGGAATTGGGTTTACTTTTCAGTTTTTCTTTTTAAAAAAATCTCATTTGCTAATTAGAAAACAAAGAAAGGAGAGACCAGAACACTGCAAATTTGCAATTTTTGTGAAGCTGCTAGTGAACTTATTTTTTGTAGTATACATTAATTTAAATCAAAGTGTTTAAAATCAACTTTAGAATTATTAAAATTGGCAGGCCAGGAAACTAATTTAATCAACAAATGAATGTGTTTCCTTGATTAGCAGAAAGTAATCTACACATTTAGCTGCAAATCAGTTTTATTTATTAGAAAAAAGCAACTAAATTAAAAATACAAACACCAAACAAAATTAATCATGAAAATCAATGATCGAATGACTAGGAGTTGTTCTCATCCTTATCCTTATTTTGTTAAAAAGGCATCTTTTATCGATTTTCAACAGAAGCAAATTTAAAAGGCACAATTAAGTGGTGTCACAATATTCTTTATTAGCTAGATAAAACTACATAAAATGTCCTAATTCCTACAGTAAAAAAATATATCAGGATCTGCTTAGAAGTTTAAGCAGTCTTATTTCCTAAACCAAAAAAAAGTATAATTTCTAGCTAGGAGGCTGAACAAATTATTCAAGGTTCCCACATGCTTCAAAACATGTATATTTGTTAAATATTTTTTTTTCCAAACCTAATTTGCTTTCACATGTGTTTGAGAGACAGAAAATCTTTCCTACTTTCCCAAAACATAAAGGGTTTCAAAGGTTTTCTAATAGTCCTTTAGGTTTCCATACCTGAGAAGAAATATTGATTCATTTGATTCTCCATCAACTGCACTTTTTGGGCGCAATTCAGTCTGAGTTTCTACTGAAAAGAGAACATGAACTTGCATTAAGAAGTTAAAAATAAAACATAGGGAATAAGCTTGTTAGTAAGATTGACAAAATTCACAGGACACAAAATAATTCAAAATAATGTCATGAATAATATTACCTATTTTGAAAGAATTGCTTGGCAGATTATTATTTGCTCTTGAGGATGACAGGTTATCTAGATTTTTATGAGTATCCACTGGCTCTTTGGCACTCCAAGACACAGATGACTCTTTGTCTTCACTGCTGTTTAATAAAAGACATTAATTACACAGTAAAAAAAAAAAAAAAAAACACCAAAAAAGCGGGATCATATCCATTACTTCTTGCAATTATCAGCATACAATTTAGCTGTCATTCTCTAGATGAGCATATTATTGTAATATGTGCTACACATACTTTTTATATTAGTAACGGCAATGATGAAAAGTAAGTTTACAGCAAATTACTTGGAAAATATTAAAAATTCTCTAGCTCCCTCAGTAGAACTTGCATGAAAGAAATTAGAAAAGCTAAATTCTTACCTCATAATACCAGAGCTATAAAGAAATATTAAAAGCTTTAGAGACCATTCAATCTTCACAGGAAAAAGTCAGAACAAACATACTTCTAATAATGAAGTCTGTAGCCTAAATTTAGATCAATAAAAAACACCATTTTTTTTCTTAATGATTTACATGTCACACTTAATTGCAAGTTTATTGATTTTGGGTTTTTGGTTTGTTTTTTGTTTGGTTTTGTTGGTTGGTTTTTTTTTTTAAATATACCCCTATATTATTTACATTGAACTGGGTCATATAATCTTCCTGAAGGGTCTCCAGAATACCAAATATTAATCAAACCCACATTGTGAAGAAAATAGATATGTGGGCCTCACAGTTGGAAAAGAAAAAGTACTGAGCTGCTTCTGCATGTCAAGCCCATGTCCTATGTTTGCCATATTTGTCAATTAGTGCATACCTCAGAAGATATTTAAGAGGCATTAGAAAACCCTCAAGAGTAAATTCAAATAGCCCAGTATTTCGTAGGAGATTAAGATTCTTCTGATTCTCTGAGAATTCCTCAAAGATGAGCACTGTGGTGGAGGCTGACATAAGTCTTGTTAAAACCTTGAATAAATTCTTACTCTGTGATATAAACTTTAAAACTTGATTCTTTATCTGCCCTGGTGGTGAAAGCAGTAACAAAATTAAAAGACAAAGAGCTGTATCTCAAACTAGAGCAAATGTTAATAACAAAGATACTGCAGCACTGATATCAGAAATAGGTATTAAACAACATGAGAGAATTTTAAAATAGAACACAAAAACATTCAGCATTCTAAAAGAAAACTATTTTCACATAGTTCCCTAGATTAGAACCTGAAGTATCTTTCAAATATTTAGAACAAAAGAACATAAAAATCAACACTAAATATCCTAATTCAAAATTAAAAACAAAAACCAGCAAGGTAACAAGTTTTGAAGAGGCCTAATTTTTTAATACATAGAACCTATTATTCACAAAAGGTTTGTTTTTTCTGCATATATATAGTGTAGAGTTTTACAAACATAGAAAAAAACCCCTTAGATTAATGCTTTATGTCATAAGCAAAGAATATGGGTCAGCTGCATTTGCAAGGATATAAGGCTGAACCACAAATCTAAGATGCTGTACTGATAGGCTTTGTGATGCTCTAAGCCTAATGCATAAAAACAAACAAAAAAATCTCAGTAAAGATAAAATTGACCCATATTTATAAGATTCTACAAAAGCTTTAAAAAAAAAAAGTCAAATTACTGTGCATCATTGTTATATAAACAAATAAATAAAAATGAGAGCAGTTCAGAAGTAAATTTTAACACATTCTATAGCCAGGACGGAGGAGTCTGTTGAAAGCAAACAGACAGTGTAATACACTAATAGGATAATTCCTAAGCATTCAAAACTGTTCACTGAATGGTGTAAAACTCCATTCATCAATTAGTTAACAACATGAAAACCCTAAGCAAAATTCAAAAGCAGGAAAATTTACAGAAAATCATAATAGAAATATATAAATATTTGTTCCCTTAGATTTACTATACAAAAAGCCTTCCTTAATCATTCCGTACCTTGAGCTTGTGCCCTGGCTGTCTGCGGAATTACCACCACAATGGCTAAGGGCTCCTTTCCAGAATGGATGCTGTAATAGGTCTGTCCAATTCAGCCTTTTGAAAAGCAACAAACAAACTGAAAAAGCAGTGTCAAAGTACAGCTCCACAGAGAGATACCAGACTAGGTTTTGAACCCATGACACTACAGAGCAATTAATATTTTTGTTCACTTTTATTTGGTCAACAAATAAGTTTTCTTACAGGACAAACTTTTTGCCTCAAATCAGAACGGATAATTCATGCAACACAGAAGTATGAGACTAAGAATGAAGGAAACTGCATAGCCAAACCCAGCATTTAAATTATCTGAGCTACCCTGTAACTGATAATCTTATGTTATTTAAAAATATAACTACATCAGCTGTAAATCAAAGCCTTGTAAAACAGATTGCTCTGGAAAAGCAAAGCCATCCAATTTTAAAACTGCCCATCATTTCTGTTACAAAGTTTAGCACCAGCTACAAAAATACAAAGATATACTTGGTCAAAACATTAATTCAATATACCTTCATATAAGAAAAAGCACAATTTCTTCTTTTATGAGGGATTAAATGATTTTTGCATTCTTTGTGCTCTACAAATTACTATACATAGAGTATCATAGCAATTATTTTTTCCAGAGGTGAAAAAAGACCATGTAAACAACTGTCATGGATTAGACACTTTACCTTTTCTGAGGATCCTTTTGAAGCAAGCCATCAAGCAAACTAATGAACTCGGCAGAAGGTTTGTAAAATGCAGAACCTGTAAATAGAAGCACTTGAGAAGATAAGTATTGGGCAGCAAAAACAACCATCGCACAATATAGATCAAATCATTATCTACATATCATGATCAAAAAGTTTTATTTAATAGTAATTTCATCTGAAAAAATCTGAGTGTATGAAGAATCCTAAATATATACTCTTTGCATTTCAAAGGATTCTAAAAAAAAAGAAGAAAGAAAAAAAAAAGACAACAACAAAACCAAAACAAAACAAACAAAACACCAATGCTCGATCTCCAAACTAATTAAATTTGTTTACATGTTAAAAAAGCACCCTCTACTTATCATATAGCTATTAGTAAGAAATGGAGTGGAAATCTGCTTAAATAGAAATTAAATTTCCCCCAACCATGATAATTTTTAAGAGGACCGTTGTTGCACCCTATTATATGAAAGAGGTTTCCAAAATTCTTACTTGACTGAGAAAGACTCTGAGAGCTCAGAACTATGAAATGAACTTTATCCACTTTGAAAACAAAATCTCTCTTAGAATTGAAACAAGTAACAACAGTTTTCATTCTACAGGTCACTGTTTTCACTACATTACTATGGACTGAAAAAAAGCCTCTAATATTTAACTGTCTCCATGAATACCACGGATGCCCAGAATGACTGAGATCAAAAATTCCATCCCAGAAGGTAGATTTACTTTTAATTCTTAACACTAAATGATATGCCTGTCTGTCAAAAGGTAAATAAGTATTCATCATTAACAGAGAAAAAGTTCTTATCAAAGGAAGGCAATGCTCGCATTCACTTCAGACAGCTAACAGATTCCTGCTATCAGCCTCAGAAGAAATACTACAAAACAAAACTTTAACTTTGTAAATATTACCCTGATTTGATTAATTAAACAATAACAGAATTTTACCCCCTGGTCTAGGTGGCAATGGATCTTCATATAAAATCTTTTCAATTAATTCAGAAAAGCTGTCTGAGAAGAATGGTGGTCTTCCTACAAACAAACAGAAGTGTATTTCACAGATTAGGCAAACTTCAAAGTGGCTGTCAGGTGCAATGATATATATGATGAGCTCATTTTCTTAAGGAAACATCCAAAGAAATAAACACTCTCAGCCTGAATTCTATTTATCAAGTTCATTTGTCAATTTCAATACAAAACCTTGGATTAAATTCTTCTACAATGAACAGCAAAAGAGACCAAGGACAGAACAGGCACCAAAGATGGCTTGATGGAGGTCACTATCATAGCCCTGTATGAATCAGCAATGAGACAACAGGAGAAGGTCCAGGCAGAAATCTCAATATCTATGTAACTATGTTGGTTCAACAGATCAGCGTATTGTTTAAGACTTCAGAAGCTTGCACTGTAATTCCCTTTTGCGACAAAATTTTCCTTCCAGCTGCAGCCAATGCTAACAGGTACTTTATGTGCAGGAAACCCAATGACTGTAGTTGTATACTTTCTCTTTCAAAGGTCAAACTAATGCACCCAGAGTTTAATACCGATGAGATTAAAAACATTACACTGTCAGAATTCGAGGACTGCTACAATTTTAAATCATAGTATTTAAGCAATACAAGTTGATTAGTACCATAATATTTAGTTCATAGTCAAAAGGACAACTTAATAGTATTACTTCACTTCGTTATTTGATAAACTCCACCTTTTTTTTTTTTAAAGTACAGATAGTATATTATTCAAGAAATCTTTAAAACCTGTCTTAAGTTTTTCTATGTCTTAACTTCACGAGAAAGTTAACAAGAATTTACACTGGGACCACAACCTATGTTTCCATTACCACAGATATTAAATAGACACACAAACTTACAACCTGAGAACATTTCATAAAGTAAACATCCCAAGGACCACAGATCACTGGCTTTGGAGAAGTCTTCTCCCTTTATTGCTTCTGGAGCTGTGTATAATGGAGAGCCTACAAAATACAGTATGTATAATGCACTTTGATTATTCATTCAGCATTTATCCTGTTCAACACTTCAAACTTTGTCTCCACACTTGGGATTATCTTCACTTAGTATAAGAAAACTGAGATACCAAACGTAAGTAGTTTCAAAGGAACTTCTCTCCTATACTTTTACTGAATTATGTAGGATTATAAACTCTATTTTGTTGTTTATTTCACTTCTATTAATGAAGCTGGCTTGTGCTATACTTTTCTAACACAGTGACTAATGCAAAGTATGTTTTGATATACCTTAACAGCTTCCAGAGCCAAGCAAATTGAGCAGAACGGTTAACCAACATAATTCTCATGTGAGTAACAGAAATAATTGTGTTACACCAGGTTTGTTTGGGTTGTTTGTTTGTTTGTTTTTAAAATCTATCCCAAAACATAAACCTTCGTGAAATTAGAAAACTCTGTTACAAAAACAAGGTAGCTAGCCAACTGGATCACTGATCTAAACTAGTTATAGCTATTTGCACACTAAAACACTATGAAAACATCACATACCAAATTACAGCATGTTATTCACAAACCCCCTTTGTCTTGATATAGAAAAAGAAATATACAGGTCCTATTTCTACAGTAGTTTCCATCCAAACACCAATGTGGTTCTCAATAATCTCTAAAAAATTACACAAACTCAGCAAAAATGTCAATTCCATAGTCCTTTAAAAAGTTTATTTTGGATGCTTTTGTTCTTGGGTTTTATTTTTTTAAGTGACAAAAGGTCATTAACCATAGACATCAAAACAGCTGTTCTGAAAAGCAACAGGAAAGAGATTAGATTCGTATTCCTTCCTGAATACAGGTCTGGTCTTGGTCTTAGTATTTCCAGTGTGGACTTTCAGCAGGAGACAGCAAAGTAGTAAGAAAGCTTTCTTTGCTCCCATAAAATATTGCCAAGAATTCCATTGTTCCTGATAACAGTAACTGCTATGACACAACGCTATCTTGGAAACAGAGGTCTGTGAGATGCTCTGAGATGCGAACTCATAAAAGATTTGGAAGATTAAAACCAAGTTACTGAATTTTTCTTATTTAATGAAAAAAAATAACAGTATTTGCAGCCTACTGCATTTGTATGGATCTGCTTATCGAAACTAAAGCACAGTAACTTTCTCATACTTTAAAAACAAATGATCATTCTTAAGTAAAAGGTAGTCGAGCCTCAAATTAGAAATCACTTGGACCATTCGCATCAAAAAGGACAATGAAAGTACAGCAGTGCAAAGTCTCCAAAGAAAGAAGCAGCAGTTCTGTGTAGCACTTACTGAATTTTGTGTATACATTTAATATGAAGTCAATGGAATTTAGTCCTAGACCTGACGAGAGCATCTACAGCATAGACTTTTTTGAAAGTCCATAAATAATTCCATAGCTTAAATTTTTCTGAGACAAAACAGGATTAATTTTAAATAACTTCTTTTCTGTATCATACTTCCAATATCAGTTATTTCTTCATTCTCCAATTACTAGTTTATAACTGGGGCACAAAAGGTTGTAAATAAGTAATTCTTTTTATATACTTCCTTTAAACTTTTTTTTTTTTTTAAATACATTGTCCTTTATCAACTAAACACCAGAAATACAAGTCATCAGTTAGGAAAGCCAGTTCCAGTTTGCACTCTGAACTTCCAAAGTTTTAGTGATCTTCTCATTCTTCTCATTCTACTACTTGTACTTGGTTGATGATATGTGAAATGCATCAAGGACCAAAGGTATTTCACAGCATTTTTCTTCCCACCATAGTTTTCATCAAATACCAATTAAGCCTCCTCAGCAAATCCAAACCAAGAATTAATATTTTTAATTACTTAGCTACCTTGAAACATTTCAAATCTCATTCATATACACAATTTGGGGTTTTGGTTTTGGTTTGGGGGTTTGTTTTTTTTTTTTAATTCTTGAAATTTTGAGTCTTTTTTTCTACAAAGAAAAAAAAAATCAAGAACAGTTTATAAAATAATGAAAACATACTCAGGATAGACAGACAGTTTGTACATTAAACTGTACTGTGGGGATTTGATGTCAAGCTCCAAAAATAAATTTAAAATAAGCCACCTCCAATTATGTTACGTTGAAAGTTTGTTATACAAGTATACTACAGTGTATAATCACCTACATATAGGTTTCAATCCAAAAATAATCTGGAGTCTATTTACAAAAAGCAGGAAAGGTCAGGAATTGTTAATAGGTCATACATTGTATGATAGACAGAAGTATATTTTTTCCAGCTCTTAGTTAAACTGGCTTTGTGAAACTTAAAATTATTACCATATATTTGTAAATACAGTTTCTTTTCTTTCTACTCACTTGCAGGTGTTGTTCCTTCTGTAAGTTATGATCTCTCTGAACAATCCTCCTTAAGAGCTAAATTTTGGTTTTGAGCTTACTTAAAAAATTCCCCCTATGCAGGATATGTTAAACCTGCTTATAGAAATTGTATAGATCATGCTTTCCATCTTTACAAATGATAACAAAAAATTATTTGGTTTCTCTAGAAATTGAGTCGGCCTCAACAGAATGATAAACAACTATTTTATTTCAAGGCCTTCTCTCCAAATTACTTCAAACAAAGGCTTTTTCCAACTTCCACTCTGCCCCTTTGGTATAAGTTAATTCTGGCTAGTAAAAATATCATACCTCGAAATCTATTTTTGAGGTATCTTTGTGAAGTGCTTTCACTGACATCTCCTTCGCCTTCTTCAGATCCAACTAAAGCAAAAAATTCTTCCAAGTTTTCACCATCCACTTTAGCCAAGCAAAAATTACTGAATTTCAAAGTGCCAGGCCCTTCCAGCAGAATCTAGAAGAATAAACATAATCCAATATACAAGTATCCTATACTAAAAATGATTACTGCTGAAATTTCCAATACAAAGTATAAAATAATTTATTAAAAAAAAAAATCACAATCTCAAACCATTTAAGTACATAGAGATGATCACTATAACCAAAAACACTGAAAATTTTTTCTTTTAAGTCAACATCAATACTTTTTTCTTATAACCAAAAAAAATACAGAATCTCACAATAGAACCCTTAAGAGGTTTAATATGCACTTTTGTTTACTTGTTATTAAATCTAAATGAACAATGATGTTAGTACAGAAAAGAAAGTAGAAGTAGAGTAAAACTGTATAGGAAAATAAAAGCATAGTAAAAAGAAACATTGCTTCATTGGCGGGGGGGTGGAGGGAAGCGAATCTTTTGAAGTTTTTTTAGCAGAAAATTCCAAAGATTTTGCCCAATGATGACAAGAGTTTTCTCTATGCCATCACTGCTTATTCTCATAATTAAAAGCTTCATAATCCCAAAAATGTTGTTTGGAGAAATAGCCCATTCAGTCAGATGTGGGGAAGGGGGAGTCTTACTTTAGCACTCTATTTTGTGTTCAAAGGAATACTTTACAGCCACATTCTTCTTTGGAAGAATACACAGGCATCTCCATTATGCTTTATTCATATATTTTTTTTAGTGTTTTTGGACCCATGGATGACAGAAACTAACTCAGTACAATTGTGCAAGATTTTACAGAAAATTCACAGAAGGGTAACTTGATCACTTACAGATTAAGATGAAAAAAAATTACTGCTAAGCAAGAATTTTTGGTTATAGTTATATTCCAGTTACTACATAAATTAAAAACAAACATGGACTTTGACAAAACTATACATAAATTACACACACATACACAGAATCAGAAACTACATAAAGATTTGTATTTTTATGCAAGAGTAAGATGATAATTTAAATGGCATTTGGAAACAATAGAGAAGGTTATTAACACAGAAAGTTTAGTTAACTTTACTCCCTCATTAGCATTTTCTACGACTTCAAGATATTCTGCAGCATGACAGAATAGGCATAATAATGAAGTTATATACCTGAGGACAGAGATCTAAAATCCTGCAGTATACCAAATCAAGAAGAATCTATCACATTGTATCAAATATACAACACCGAAAGAAATCAATTAGATCATAAAGTATTAAAGCTATAGACTTGTCTCTCATTGTCTTCACATATATTATAAAGCTCAACCGGCCTCCAGCCTGAGGTAAGCCTCTTCCAAACAGTAAAACAGAAATAGTGAATTAAATGCTGATGGCATACAAAGTAACACGCAGTGTCCCCTATAAATAATACTCCTTCTTACCTTTCCAGGTGTCAGTTCACAAAAGATAATTCCAAGCTTATGAATATGGTATAAACCAGTAATCAAATCAACACCAAATTCTCTCACTACATCTTCAGGTAGATGTTCATCTTGAGCAATAACAGACTCTAGAGAACCACCTGAAATATGTTTACACATAGTCAGCAAGTGCATATAAAGAAGATGCTGTACAAATAACTCCCAAGCTTATACAAGCTTCTTTAAAAGATGTCAAGCAAAAATCATTATCAATAGATATTAAAAATATTTCTTGAGATTATTTAATAGTTACAAAATCCAAGATGTAGAGAAAAAAATAATCTGTTTCCAATACTGTGACAAAAATCTTAATTGGGACTAGAATTAAACTGAGTGCATGACTTCAAGCTTACTTTAATACTGACTTTACAAAGGAAACAGAAAGGAAAAAAGAAACCCAGAAACTGCGCCACATCACAGTGTAATAGTACCCAATGGCTTTATTCAAATTCCTTAACCAGATCCCTGCTGCATGAGTTAAAAGAATAAACAATACCAAGAGCAGGCTATCAACTTCTGTGAACAAGTGCTAAAGTTAATGACATGCAATTTTCCACTGAATTCACAGAACAGAAATAGTAAAACTGAGTTACATTCTGGGGTCCTGAGGTCCACAACATAAAACAGATAAATTCTTTTGTTTGTTCTTCACACATAGTATTTCTGTACAGTCCTTTTCTCGACTCATGTGCCCCAGTTATTTCATTTTCATCCTTTCCTCTCTTTTGTCTTTTTTTTTTTTAAAAAGGAAAAAGAATTTTAAAAAACAAAACAAAACAAAAATACCCAGGACTAAATTTTCACTTTCCAGATTTCTCACACAAATCCCAGCTTCCTGGCCGAGCAAGTCCTACTTGTATCTCTCTGGACTTCTCATCCTAACATGAGGCCTTTCTCTGTCCTTCCAAAATCACCACTCTCCTTTCTCCACTAAATTCCAACCAACCCTTCCTCTGTTTCTGATCAGATTACCCTGACAAAGCCTTCTAATTATCCCTCACATATATCCTCTATCACCTGTGTCCTTCCCTGGGCTTCACATTCACTCTCTATGCTTTCCCCCACTGATTGTTACTGTTTCTCTGTCCTTGCAAACATCTCTCTTCTTTCCCCATCACCTACTTCCTCACATCCCACAGATTCTCAGGTACATCATCAGACTCATCCCATTTGAGCCATTCCTGTCCTAACTGTTCATAGGACTTGGACTTCTCCTAATCTCATTTCCCACAAGCTCACCACTCAGTCTTTCTCCTCCTTCCTGTGCCACTCTCCTATCCTAAACTCCACATTCCCATCTCTCCCAAAACCCCTTTCCTCAGCCTCACTTAGTCCTTTAATGCTCCTGCACCAAACCTGGTCCCCTGAGACCACAGTTTGTATTTCATGATTATCTATGGGTTTCCTGGGTTATCTATTATTAATACCTTAGGCAAATCATGGAGATAAAAAAAAAAAAAAGGACACAAACTTAAGTTCCTGAATGAAAACAGGGATTAGGAGGGCTTTTCATGGAAAAGGATACTAGACCTTTTATTCCAAATCACATAATAGATTTTCCTCAGCTTTTTTCCTATAATAGCAAGACTAAAAGGTCTGTCACCACAGTATTCCTCAAATTATTCAACACTGCTGAATCTTAAAATTATTTTCTTTCTAGGCCTTTTTTATGCTGCTTAGTAAATCAGTCATTCCTTTAAAACCAAGCCCATATTACATAGCTATATTAAAGATTTTCCATCATGTTTAATTACTGGTTTTTATAATGTAATTTAGAGGACTACATATAAAAAATTCCATAATATGACCAAATACGCAAAGAAAAAAAACAGCAAAACAAGCAACACAGAAGTGTGCTGCATCTGATAACAGAAACTCACTGTGTCACTTTGAGACAAGTGAGAGAGATCTTCCATATTTCAAAAGCCATTTTCAAAGCTCTACAAAATTAATAAGAAATCCATGTCTTATTCTATTTATAAGTAAGTTAGCTTCAAGACACTCTCCTTGCAGCAACCTGCAATACCGCAAGGTAAAAATACATGTTAATTGTTCAAACCTTACTTAATAAAAGGCTGCCTGTCTAATAATTTATATATGTGCCCACAAGTTAGAGACTAAGCAGATAGACCAAAGCCTCCATATGAGGCATTAACTTCACTTTTCATCATTGAAAGAATGACCTGATTTTTTTTTTTTCCAGAACTTGTAGCTTCTTTTCTTCAGTAATTTTTGAAACAGAATTCTGGATAGAAAAAAAGGCTGTGTATAATATGGACTTTTACTATGAAACAAACTCCAGATACCAAAATCTTAACATGCATCACTGCACAATTGGCCTTCTTTTCTTTCCATGTGGAGTAAAGCACGCTATCTGGAGTTTAAAACATGCAGTCATCACAATTAGAGAAAGCTTTAAAAGATTTCTTTAATAGATTGATGAGAACCCATCAAAACTCAGTGAATCACTTCATGCAGTTTTGGGTTCTCAGAGCTCCGAAATTAGCTTCTTAACATAAAAGTCAAAATACTTCTACTGAACAGGAAGAAAACTTACATCATTTACAATTAGCTACAGAATTGCCCCTTGATTTAAAAATTTATTTGAACAATATTGTCATTTGTACATTACCAAAGCTGCCAGTCCTTAGAAAACTTTTCTCAAGTAATTTTTACTTAGCTACCCTCCAACTAATCACAATTTGTTTTTAAGTTCCCCTGATTAGCCCTACTCTTCAGCTATTAAAAACCAACATTATGCCACATCAATTAAAATTTAACATACATATACAGTGAAGCAGAGAAATATGACTTCAAATGATTTCTAAAAATGTTTCCAAAAGCAAAACTATTTTTATATATAAAGAGGATTCTCAAGTTAATAATCAGATAATTATTAAGCTTTTTCAAAGATCTAAGTATTTGTTGTGGAGAAACTGTTATAAGAAATCTCTTACAAATACTCATTCCATAAATTTTTACCTTCTGAGCTTATCTTACCTGTGCATAGTTCCACTACAAGCCAGAGATGGTTGCTTGTTTCATACCATTCATGAAATGTCACTATATTCTTGTGTCTGATTTCATGACTCAGACGAACCTAGAACAAAGTTTTTAACATACTTAACTGGGAAAAAAAAAGCAGTATATATGGACTTACAGTGGGGGGGGAAGAAACAATACCACTTTACTCTAGATCAACTACTTGTTCTCTTACTTTTTGCAGTGCACTAAAATTACTAAATTAAATTTTTTCTCCAATTCAAATATTTTAGTTTTACATGTATGTTGAGGAGAGGTAACTTTCCTCACAGATCCTGCCAAACTCACCTGTTTTTAAAAATATAGGAGGGGGAAAGGGGAAAAAAAAAAAAGAAAAGGAAGTTCCCCAACCCAAAATTATAAGCACTATTTAACCTTCCTGCATCACTAAAACAAAAACAAACTGGCAATCACAATTTGGACTCAAACTTGCATTCCTACTTTCTTTTTCAATGAGAACACAAGCGTGAGACAATATGGTGAACATAAGAGGAAGCAAAAAGAAATTTTTCCATCATTTTTAATCTTATCAGGCAAGAGCAATCATTCAAGGGTCCCTGGAAATCTCTGTCACACCTACATGCCCTAATCTCTACAGAAACCACTCTGACAAGATATGGAGGCACATAAGGTATCTCCAAGGGCTTTCTAAGATGAATATGCTTCTTAAGAACAAATGTTTAAATTGAGCAGATTCATTAATCACCCAATAAATTATCATTGAAACAATGACAGGGAATATGAAATTGTACTGGGTTTGCATGGCAAGGTTTTGGCAGCAGGGGGCTACAGGGGTGGCTTCTGTGAGAAGCTGCTAGAAGCAGCTAGTCCCCTATGTCCAACAGAGCCAATGACAGCCGGCTCCAAGATGGACCCGCTGCTGGCCAAGGCCGAGCCAATCAGTAACAGTGGTAGCGCCTCTGTCATAACGTATTTAAGAAGGGGAAAAAGTTGCTGCACAACAACTGCAGTCAGAGAGAGTGAGAACATGTGAGAGGAACAACTCTGAAGACGCCAAGGTCAGTGAAGAAGAAGGGAGAGAAGGTGCTCCAGGTGCTGGAGCAGAGATTCCCCTGCAGCCCCTGGTGAAGACCATGGTGAGGCAGGTTGTCCCCCTGCAGCCCATGGAGGTCCACGGTGGAGCAGATATCCACCTGCAGCCCCTGGAGGACCCCATGCCAGAGCAGGTGGATGTGCCTGAAGGAGGCTGTGACCCCGTGGGAAGCCCATGCTGCAGCAGGCTCCTGGCAGGACCTATAGACCCGTGAAGAGAGGAGCCCACGCTGGAGCAGGTTTGCTGGCAGGACTTGTGACCCCGTGGGGGACCCACGCTGGAGCAGTCTATTCCTGAAGGCCTGCACCCCGTGGAAGGAACCCACGCTGGAGCAGTCTGTTCCTGAAGGACTGCACCCCGTGGAAGGGACCCACGCTGGAGCAGTTCGTGAAGAAATGCAGCCCGTGGCAAGGACTCATGTTGGAGAAGTTCATGGAGGACTGTCTGCCATGGGAGGGACCCCACTCTGGAACAGGGGAAGAGTGTGAGGTGTCCTCCCTCTGAGGAGGAAGGAGTGGCAGGGACAACGTGTGATGAACTGACCGCAACCCCCATTCCCCGTCCCCCTGCGCCACTGGAGGGGAGGAGGTAGAGAAAATCGGGAGTGAAGTTGAGCCTGGGAAGAAGGGAAGGTGTTTTAAGATTTGATTGCTCATTATCTTACTCTGATTTGATTGGCAATAAATTAAATTAATTTCCCCAAGTTGTGTCTGTTTTGCCTGTGATGGTAATTGGTGAGCAATCCCTCCCTGTCCTTATCTCGACCCACGAGCCTTTCATTATATTTTCTCTCCCCTGTCCAGCTGAGGAGGGGGAGTGGTAGAGCGGCTTGGTGGGCACCTGGCATCCAGCCAGGGTCAACCCACCACAGAAACAAAATTTATTTACTGGACAAATAAAATATTTGAAATGTCTAACCAAATCAGTTACAGTTTCTTTTCCAGAAAGTATTATATGTTCAAAACTTTGCCAAGTTTTTACAAACCAGAATTAATTTACCTTAAATGCTATTCCTTCATCAAAAATATTTTTTATGGTAGTAAGAAATTGATTATTTACTGGAAGGTATTACTACCACTGGATTTGCACAACTGATAACAAAATAAAGCAAACTACTACCTGCAAGTAACTGTTTTTACAAGTTCTCTGACATATCATAGAAACAGTAAGCCTGTAAACACGGGTTTAGGCGTCCGATTTAAACAACAATAAAATCAGATTAAGAAATAAATACATTAAAATAAGACTCTAGTCTAAGAATTTAAAAGCTGATCTAAATGGTGACAACCTCCATGTAAAGAAGCACATGGTATTTTTCTTTCATATTACCTGTCCTGCAAGGATTTTGTAAGCTGTATCTTTTCCCAGATTTAGCAGGAAAAAAACCCATTACTTACCCAGTTTGTTATTTCAGCTCTTTTGCATTTATCAGTGCAAAGAACAGCAACAAAATTAATTGTCCCCTTTCTTCTTCCTTTATAAACAACTGTCTTATTTCCTCTTCCGATCTCCTCATACAGAATGAAGTTCTCCATACTTCAGGATGATTTACAGGCAACGGATTGGAATCATGGTATTAGTCTCATAAACAAATAAACCTTTAAAGAAAGGGGGAGAGGGGGAAGCATTCAAATTTAATAGTCATTGATGTATAGGATTTATCCTCCCAGTTCTTAAAAATAGGGGTTATATACTTCCAGCAAGATCAAGCATAATTACTTTACAGAAGGCCTCGTCTCAGGAAATGTGATCAAATTTTGAACAGATGATAGGTTTTTTTTCCACTTCTAAAGCCCTTAACACATTCAAAAAGTTACAAAGGGCCAGTAGCTACAAATTCTAAATATTTTATCGGTAAACAAAAATCATACTACCAAATTTTAAATTGTATGTTCTACATAAAACTGCTGTCCAAATGAAAATATTCTGTACTGAAAGCTTTGCCAAATAAGATTGTCATTTCTGCCCAAGGGCACTTCAGGTAAACGTGCCACTGCAACTTTTCACAGTGTAATTTAAACCTGCCAAATGACTGATGTAATCAGCATAACTGAAAAACACAGGACTTTGTGACTATTAGTGTTCTTACCAATGAGAAGCTGAATGTAGCTTTACCAGTTATAGGACTCAGCATTAAGGATTTTTCATGGATAGAAACAATTCCTTGCAGATAGAAGCTGTGCAAATTTGTTGGCCGATGTTATACTGTGGGAATCGGGGAGTTCAACAGGAACTTAATTTATATTTGTAACTATCATTTTTTTCAAGACCTGTATATGCTTTAATTTACTTACTGAAACAAACGAAATAACTGTCATTTGTTGCCAACCCAGGAAGTGGCATTTGTATATTTAAATAGTTAGATGCTTTTCATAAAATCTGTTTAATTCTTTTGTTCCACAATTATTTTCTCAGAGAATACTTGGAGCAATGGGAGAACTGACAGCAAAATATTGAAGCAACTGTAACACACGATGTAAGAGTTCTGTGTCAGCTTTCCATTCTGCTCCTCAGCTATTCCACTGGGTTAAGAGCATGGACATACAGAATCCCAATATCGGGACATGCCAGAAATAGGATATATTGCTAACTAGTCGCCAGTGACCTCCTTGTAGTAAGTTCTTCCAGCTCCAGGCCAACTTCACATCCAATGCCCAGTTCTTCCAACTACCAATTTAATTAGTTCCAAGCCATTTGGAGTTGCTCTCTCTCATCTCTACATGAGTTCTTCCATTTTGTTTATAAAAGTGTTGGTTTTTCTTCAACAAGACCATTTAGTTATCCTAAAACCATAGAGAGCAGCATATTGGAAAGGGTAGTGCAGCGACAGAAATGATCAGCAAGGAGGGAGAGGAAGGGCTGTTTAAGCAGTACAGCTGCCAAATGCCTAATCATAAGCCATAAACCCAATTTCACTTCACCTCTTTCATAATAGAGAAAGCTCCCAGACTGAAAAATCAAAGACCAAAATGAAGACTAGAGAATTCCCAAGTTTCCAGACAGGACTTCAAGTGAAAATACAACAAAGCATTGGGCAGCACCAGGCAACAAAGTGTCTGTCACTAAAACACTGGTTCTTGCCAGGACATCAGCCAGGTGCCACCGTATAACTCAGATGATCCAGAATTTACAACATACATAGGAACCTCATGATTCCAGGATTTCCTTTACCAAAGATAGTTATCCAAGGCAAAAATTTTCCTCCCAAAAAGAATCTCACCATTTCAATTCAAAGGCCTCGAGACTAATACTGTAAATTAGTTTGATTTTACCTAGCCCTAAGCAAACAACTAGGTACAGCCAGTATAACATAGGAAGGAAGACTTTTTTCCTACAGTTATCTGTGAGAACAAGGTAATTATACAACACTCAGTTTGCCAAACATACCAAAATAAGGCACAAAGATATAGCATCAGAACAGATGGGGGTCTCCATTTCCCTACCTCTCTTTTCCGATTCATGCAGATCATTACACCATTCTTTATGTTCTTTTTCTGGACAGCTTAAAAAAAAAAAAGACCAGAAAGCCCCACAATGTCATCCTCTAGTACACAAAGATTCCAGAATAGCAATGCTATAGAAATGTATCCAGCAAAGGAGATTGCCAACCCACAGCCCATTCCCAAAATTTACATGGCCACAGCCCCTTCTTTGAACTTCTTTCACAAGAATACTTAAAACTTGACATGTGCACCTCATCACCAGACTGAAGCATATAGTCATTAGACAGATGGAAGATATCTTCATATCGGTCATATGAAAGGCATTATCATCCACTCATGCAATAAACCATGCGAACATATGCCAGGCTCAATGACAAGTACAGAAATATCTGGTTATCTGACAAAAGCATGAGCAATGACATGCGAACACACACTGGGACAGAGTAGTCATGGTCATGGGACAGGGAAGCCCTCTTTGCTACCTCATGACTGGCAGTATTGCAGATAAGGTCTCCATTAGCTGCTCTGCAAGAGGCTACATGGAAAGAGAGAAGCATCTAGTCTTGCATCCCTGAATGCCAACAGTAATGGCTACGCCATCATTTCAGTACACAAACCAATGGAGCATGACCCATGAGGCAGACTTTCAACAGCTGGAGCACATTTATCACTTTGCACATGAAGTGTAGAGCTTCAATAAAGTGACACAAAAAGTGAAAAGAAGCATCTCAAGGTGAGATGGCTGCTGCGGAAACCTGCCACACCACCACCTGCAATGAAACAGGTCTGAATCTCCACAGAAGCACGCAAAGCAGCAGACTTCAGCTGCCGAGGGAAACACGTTTGCTCTGTGCAGGATACAGGAGCACACCACCAAGGAGACATGGTTCCAAAAGTGTTTCTTCCTTCCCTTGGTGACAGAATGGCCAGGCTACTCTGAACAGAGCAGCACATGTAGCACCTGAGATCTCTTGCAGTCAAAGCTCTGTCAAGAGCGGCCCGCTTGGCAGGCCTGAGGTGCTGCACTGCAACCCCTGGGACACAGCAGCCACCTGGCCCACCTGCAGCAGTGGTGAGGGTGCCATGAGGCGAGGCAGGGCAGGGCAGGGCAGGGCAGGGCAGGGCAGGGCAGGGCAGGGCAGGGCAGGGCAGGGCATCCCCCAGCGGGTCTCCCGCCCCTCAGGAGGCCTCCCGCTAGGGCACGAGCGGGAGCTGGGGGATGCCCCACACCACCACCGCCGCCCTGGGCCTGCACTCAGAGCTGAGGCCTATAGCTGCGGGCACGTGACCGGGGCGGGAGCGGGGGGCGCTGAGAGGGCGGGAGCAGCGACAGCGGGGGGGCGAAGGGCCCCGCCTCGCGCGCCCAAGGACCGTTAGGCACGTGCGCGCCCGCCAGCTAACGGCCGTTAGCCGTCCGCGAGGCGGGGGGCGGACGGGAAGCGGCAGCCGTACCTGTGGGGCGGGGGGTGGGCAGGGAGGCAGCGCTACTATCGCCGCGCCGCCGCCATCAACCGAAATCGGCGGAGCCCCGCCCCCGGGCCGGACTCTCCCATGCCCCAATGGGAGGGAGGAGGGATTTGGAGGTGTCCCGACGGGAAGCCGATTCCTGCGCGCCACAGAATACAGCCAGGGGGAGTGGCGTCGGCGAGACGGGCAGAGTGACTCCGGGAGCTGGAACTTTTCCTCTCGCTCTAGCGAGAACGCACCGCCCGGTCTCACCGGGTCTGTCCCCTCCGCGCCCCGCCCGGATGGCCGCCACCCCGCGCCCGTATCCGGGAGACGGGGCCAGACGCCGGAAAGAGAGCGGGGCCGCCATTGGGCCAGCGGGCGGCGACGTCAGGGCGGGCCCGCTGCGGCCCGGGCCGGAGGGGAGGTCCCGGATGTTGCGGGGCGCGGTCGCGACGGGGGGAGGGCGGTGCCTCGCGGGGGTGGGGGGGGAGCAGCACGTGGCTGAGAGGGCGGGGCGCCAGGGGCGCAGCCGCCCCGTTGCCGGGCAACCGCCAGTGGCGGGCTGACGGTTGGGGAGGCCGCGGCCCCGCGGCGGGGCGGGCGCCATCGCCCCACGGGGGTGGGAAGTCTCTCGGGAAGGCCAGCGTCCTGAGAGGGGCTCCAGCAGCGCCCCCCCGCTTCGAGCCCGGGCGGTTGCGGCTTGTTCATTAAACCTGCATAGGCCTAGCATCGATCAAAGCAACAGCTAGCGCCCTCGGTCCTGTTATGGGGATCTGTAAACTCTTCATTGGGAAGCTCTTTGTTACGACAAACTTTAGGCCTTGAAACAAGTGTTTTCCATTTTCAGCAGTAAAGTCAAGTTTTCGCATTATTTTTTGTCCTAGGGTGGTCTGGTATTGGGTGGTTTTAAGGCCCCTGAAGGAGTAAAATAAGTATCCTTTTATGTTGTGTGACAAAGCATTTAACAACATTTGGTATGTCTTCCTAAGCCAAGTTGTAATGAATTATGTTTTGTCTGTTGTCCCACCTTCACCTTGACCTCCTAACAGTTTTGAACCCAGAGTCAACAAGATTTGATAATAGTATACTTAACAGGAAGGATTCAGTGTTTCTTTAGGCTGTACAACAGATGGTCAGATTTTTTTTTACCCCTACTGTGGGAAAGATTTCAGTATGAATCTAAACCCCCCCTAATACTGAAAAAGGGGAAAAAAAACCAAACCACTCTGTTTGGGAGAGGGATGTTAGAAAGGTGCCAGCTGCAAGAAGCGCTTCGGTTTTGTTTCATACCACCTTAGACAGCAGAGGCTGTAGACACAAAGCACAGACCTGGAGGAAATCGAGCTTCATTAGTTACACAGCTTGCCAAACATTTTGTCACAGTTCAGCTGTTGAGGGGTTTGGTAGGGAGTCTACAGAACTTTTAAGAGAGCAGTGCTGCACACAGGTACAATTTTTGCTGTTTTATTGGAGATCCACATAGAATTGACCAGATTCAGAAGCATTGAAAAATATCACGTGCGTACGCATGGCAAAATTGCTCACTGCTTAATTTCAGATTCTGTCCCATTTTGCAGGGTATGTTTTTAGCGATTACAGAGTTGATCTGTAATTACCAATGAAGCTACAGCTTTGAAACTGCACAAGCAAAATAAATTTTCCATTTCTTTTTTAATGTAAATAAGTAGTTGACTAGATATAAATAAACTGAATGCATAAGTAGGCGTCACCTAGTTTCTTTTAGTAAGCACAAGAAAAGTGTGCTTTGAAGGGGGATTTATTTAGATTTTAGAAAACTGTGTATTTTATCTTTGGCTCTGATGATGGTGACTGATATAAAGAAGAAGAAACAGAATATTAGCTCAATTGCAGAACTGGTCCTAACAGCAGTTCGATGGCAGATCTTAGAAAAGTCACTTAATTTTGTTTTCTCTGTCCAAGAGGACAAAACTAAGCCACAATAACTATCACGGTACTGCTTTTCTTCCAGATTTCTAGTGTTTTGCCCTATGTACAGCTTTCTGTTAAATTAGTCCAGGTTAGGGATTGGTTTTATGCAAAGGGGGTAAATATCCCAATTTGAGGGAGTGAGATGGTATGAACTTCAACATTAACAAAGTCTTTTGAGATCTTCATATAATAGTGGCAATAGCATTACAAAGTACAGAGAGAAACACAAAAAATGCTTTAATAACAAATAAGTCAGAGATTCATAGCCTTTCAAATTAAATGTCTTCGTGATGAAGAATTTTCAGTGTAATGAAAAGGCAGACACAGCGGGACACGTTCACCCATAGCCCTCTTTTTTCCAGTACCTCTTAGTTAGGAACTATGGCACTTTTTGGTTATTGATACACACTGCGTTACATGTCTGTATCTGTCTCACCACCTGGATACACAATTTCAATATACTCCAGATGGGGAATTTTCCCTTTGATTTGGTATAAAAATTGGGAATTCTCTCTTCAAACATGTCACTTGCTTCCAGTACAAGAGTTATCTTGAAAAAATAATCTAAATACAAATTGGAGCTGTAATTATAAGACTTTTTATCTTTGGCCTTTTTCTTACTGCTTTAGTCTGTTACTCCTTTAGTCTGTTACCAAACATGACTTCAAGCATTATACTCAACTGCAGTAAACTTTTCTGTGGGAATATTTTCAACATCCAAGAACGGAATGCAAAATATTCTCTCTGCTGTTTGCACCATTTCAATACTCTCAGCAATCTGTACAGCAAACTCAGCCTTGCTATTTGCCTGGCTATTATATGGGATGGTCAGATGTAATCAAATTCTTGTTCTCAAATAAATATATGATCTAATTTAAGGTAAACTGAGATCTTGTGATTGAAACCACATAGTTCAGGAATGCTTAAACACTTCGCTGCTCTACCCTCTATGGGCACTGCGGAAGCCTCTGACATTTTGCCTGGTTCCCAAAAGTCTGAGTAGTAGCCTATAATACTGAGGTGTTTCCATGGTTTGTTTTCCTTCGGTAAAAAGATCTGTTCTTTAGTTTGCTCTAGGGCCTGTTGAAGATGCTATACCCTTTTCTTTTATTTTGCCACATGTACTAGGTTTTCTCCCCACTATCATGATTACTCACGCTCTCTCCCATCTTGCTAGTACATGGTGTTTCTTTCTATTCCAGTCTGACCCTATTCTCAAGAGTGTTTCTATTCTCAGTGTCCTGGGTATGATGATTCAGTTGCTCATGTATAATATTTTTATGTTCCATTTTCCTTGACAGTTCTGTCATTCCTGGGAGGTACATGGGGCCACTTTTCTGGCCTTTGACCATTTTAGCAGAACGATGGACATGAACATAAGCACATCTTTACCTTGTGCTTTTTATTCTCAGATTCTTTTCTAACATCCTCTCGAAACTAGTACATATTTTCATTGTTTGAGTTAAACTTTGTGTGTTTTTCTTTATTTCTGCATTTCTGTGATAACATTAAGGTTTTCATGATTTAGTCACCTTGTTTTTCTGGTACAAGGCTGCTGTATTCACTGGTCCTTCTCAAAGTCATTAAATAAATTCAAATGTTACAGTTCCAGTGTCGTATGCTGCTGATATTTGGGAGTAGCAATGATTTTTCAAATTGTTTTGGTAGCTTCTGGGATTTTTCTGTTTGGAAATTTGTTTTCTCAATCATAGAGTTGACATTTTCACTGTGGAAACATTATTGCAAAACAGTCCTTGCCAATCTGTTTGTTTCACCAGTGAGGCAAAAACCAGCAGTGGTTTCTTTTATAAGAACAGGGCTCCAAATCTTGCCTCGCTGGATCAACTTGTAAGGTCACCAATACTGCATGTAGAGCATGCTTGTGTTGCCTCTTCCTCCATTATGGTCTCAATGCTTTGCATATGTCTAAGATTTGAAAGAGATGTGGTAAGAGATTCTGCAAATTTTAATACTCTCTGAGTTAATACCTTTAAGGGTTGGCATATTACAAGCTACTTTTACCTTCCCAAAATCCTTGCGTTTCCTTGGGAAGTCAGCAACTGCTCTGTATATGATACTGAAGTCAAAGCCAACTTCCGCTTTTTTTTTTTGTTTGTTTGTTTGTATTGCGTTTTACCTGCTAATGAGATGGGGTTAATTGTTATGGACTACCACAGATTCTGTCAGATGCTACCTCACATCACATTCCTGAGTATCATGAGCTCTGATGCTGATTTGTGAGGCTGGCTGGCAGAGCTGATACTCTTCTGCTGCAAGGTTCACTGCTAACAGCATTCTCAACGCCTAAGGCTACCAGATGGCTTCCAAAATATGACGAGATGACCACCTTGCTTATGCAGGAAGGCTGAATAGGCCTTGTCAAAATCTTGCTTTTTCAGTGACTGTCATGCTGCTTATGTAATTTTGAGATTATGTAAAATCATTAGTGAGGCTTTCTTTTTCTGTGTATTTCAGTGTTCATATTACTCCTTATTCTAATGCAACAGGTAGTAAAGCAGATGCTGTACTGGTTGAATTACTTTCATCAGTTCTAGGTGTAACATGTTGGGAGGACGTCTCATTTTCTGCAAATACATTCAGCAGTTTGGACTCATGCAGGAGTCGAATGCTGTGTTATTGGGTACACAAATTCATTGTTTCAGCAGAAAGCAATGGCTTTTATGTTGCATATTCTGAAGATTCAGCCTGTATACTCAGGATATCCTTTGCATCCTGATTAGAATTCACAATGTCTTGAAGGTATTATCATCATTCCACAGTGTAATTTTCATTTGGCTTTGCTTGATTGCGCTTTTTTTTTCCTTTTCTTGCAAAATGCATGCCTGGCACATTTATCATTATCCCACTATCTTGCATTTAATTTCCTCTTTGTTTGTGTACTTGTCTTCCCTTCTAATGCTAATCTGAGCTTTACAAACTATTTATTCCAACTTGCATTTCATTAATGTCAAATATGTGCAAAACCCCATCCTCTGAGTCACTCTTTGCTTTCTTCATGTTTTTTCAGACTGCAAGCTCTGGAATAATGCTTTCTTTTGCCATAATTATTATATATGATCCTCTCTGCAGGACACTTTTAATGAGTTTTCTCCTTAAGACCTTTTATCTTCATTTTATTTGTCTCCTCTGCTTGTGTTTATGCTTTAGCTTGTGCATAAACTTTCACTTTTTTGATTTAGCCTCTCATTTTCCTTGTGTTCTTTTTCAAATTACATGTGTCTGCTCTCCTTATGTCACAGTCGCAATAATGCCATAAGCTGGTATTGCTCCTGAAAGATGCAGCCCCTTTACAGGAAAGAAATTTCCGGTAGAGAAGCAGTTGAAGAAGGAGATAGCATTGGTGCTGGCTGATGCTAGCTGAAGGAAGCATAGAGCTCTGAACAAGAAAAGTTTTTCTGCTGATTTGATTCTTCCAGCAAAGGCAACGTTGTGTACCTTGTGCTTCGAAAAAACCAAAAAACAACCAGAAGAGTCTGTCAAAAGTACTCACATTTTTAATTTTCACATGCTCAGTCAGACAACTTGCAAGAATCTATGTGTTTTCATATTCAAGTAAAAGCCATGATAGCTTTACAGAAATCACCGTTTAATCAAGAAAAGATGTTGTACAGGCAGCTTTATACAGACACTTCATAGATCCTTTTAAAGGACTTACAGCATTTCTTAGTCCATGCTGATATAAAAGTGTGAGAAATGGGGCCAGTGACACCAGGTATCAGCAGGAAGAACAAAAAGAGGAAGCACCACAACTCCTTTCTTCTTAAATCCACCACACGGCTATTCAGAAACACATTCGTAGGATATGTTTTAGTGATTTTTTTTTTTTCTCGGATCATTTGTTCATGCCCGTTGGAATTAGCTTGTTCTCTGAGATTAAAATCATCTACTCTACAATCATAGCTGCAATTGGGATCTTCAGCTGGCAAACTAACCGGAGATTTCTGAAAATGAACTTTCAAATGCTTTTAAAGCAATATTGTATTCTTTGATTGTTTTACAGGCACTATGAAAGAGGTTCTAGAGACAGCAAGTGAGGGGCATGCAAGAAAAACAACAGCATGCTCACTGAAAAGTATGTTTGAGAAGTCTATTTTAGCAGGGTGGAAACAGAGAGTCTCTTCTAGAGATGTAATCAAGGAAGCAAAATTGAGAATTAATGTGATAAATACCATGTGATAATCAAGAAGAGGGAGGAAATGGAGAGGATAATGAAAACAGAAAGAGAGAAATCTAGGAAGCTTTTTTAAAGTATCTGGTTACTGTGTCAATTGCCAGCTTCAGAATTACTAGGTAGATGAATTGAGATGGCGGTGAGAATGCAACGGAGTATGCTTATGTGCACTATAGCACCGTGCAACAAAAAATCACAAGGAGGATTTGGTGCAGCAACCACCAAACAACTGCTACCGTATCCCATGACCAGCGTACAGACGCGCACCTTGCCTGCGAGGGGCTGGCAATCCCCTAGTCCCAAGTTCTCTCCCCTGATGCACTCGTGCACTCTGTGTTTGTGTATGTGGTGTCATTGCCATGTGTTGCACTGTGAAGGGCTTCTGCTGGCTCTAACAAGACTCTTTTCAGTCTCAGCAGTACACCTCACATCCTTGTTCCTTACGGACGTGACAGGTCAATTGGTTCTTCTCAACAAGAAGTCTCCAATCGTGCAGACTTGTTTCTCTCTGTTGTTGGTGTGAATATTCACTTTTCTACTTCCTGGTTTGCCTTCTGCCTGCAGATCATTTCTGCCTTCTGTTTTTTTCAACATCGGATTTTCTTCCTGGGCTCTGATTCCAAGATGCCTCTGCTGTGTGCCCTCCTCTGGTTTTGTGGAACTGAAAGCTTTTTTTTTTTTGCTTTTTTAATCCCTTACCAGCCTGCTTTTTTTTTTTTTTTTTTTTGCGTCTTATTCTGTAAGGCACAGAGCAAACACTGTTCCTCAAAAGGACTTCTCCTTCACTGTACAGACCCTTCCTCCTCACTGCTGTCTTGGGCTCATGTTACACGTTGTAACAAGTGCCCAGCTGCTGCTGAAAGGCTCGATCCCTTGTTTGCAACCACGCAGTCCTGTTCCTTCTCTTGGGCAACCTCTGTCACTCATCCGACTCCATTGTTAGCCGTTTCAGGAATTAATCAGAATACTACCCTTTTTTAAAGCCTCCGGATTTAGCTTGCTCGCTGGCTAACCCCAGGGTCACACATATACAAGACTGGGCACAAAGGAAGCAACAGGAGGACTCAGCTGAGGGTGAGAAGTGGAAGGGACCAACCTTTGTAATGATACCTAGGTGTTGGACTTCCTAGCAGTAACATGAAGTTTCTATTTTAGGAAGGAGTTAGATGAAGCTACTGAGATGATTTAAGAGTGCAGTGTCACCAGAGGGATGGTCCTGTTCCTCCCAGACGAATGGTTTCAGCTCTTCCTTTGTGCTCACTCCTGATACTTTTATGACCTTAGGGTGAATCTATTCAGTTCACTAATCTGGCAGAAAACTGACAAGGAAAAAAATGTAATTCGTTCTCTGTCAGGTTAGAAAACTGAGTCACTCACTGAGGAATCCTAAGCGCCAGAGCCAGCCCCTGGAAAACCCAGGAGTGCCTGGCTCCTCCGTAGGAGAAGTGGGGAGGGCCGCCTGCTCCCCTGGGGAGCAGCAAGCTTTTAGGCTGACTCAGATGCCACATCTAACTGCACCCTTAGTCACTTCCAGGGGATCTGCTCTGAAGACACACATGTTCGTGAGGTGCCTGTGAATCCTCTGTTGTCCTCGTAACATCCTCCTCTCTTTTCTGCCACCCAAGCACGTCCCCATCTGGGATTCTCTTTGTTTGCATCTGCCAAGGGTTGGATCATTTCTTCTTACAGGTTATTCAGGGTCAAAACCCGAATCCATTTACACTCCCTCGAGGTTAACACACATCCCACGCTTCCGGAATCCTGTCACCAGCACGACTGCAACTTTTTTGTCTTACCAGCCGTAACCTTGGACACAATTCTGTTCTTCCCTTGCCGGTAAAGAAAAACAATCAAACGCTCCTCCAACAAATAGTTCTGTGAGCTGCAGAAATAAGAAGTCGTGATTTCCTCTTGGTTTCTTTTTTCTTTTTTAATTAGATTTATTAAGAACCCAGACTGAAGCTTTTCTCTGTCAGTGGGGCATTAATAACAAGCCTTTTGCTTTGGGGATTTTCTGGTGTCTAATACGTCTTGCACTCATACTGCAACTTTCCCCTCCAGGAGGGCATGGGTGAGATTCCTCTCCTTTGTTCCCGTACCAAACTTGAAGAAACACATATTCTGGATGTCCAACTTTCACCGCGACCCTCCTCCCACTCCCACGTCGGTTGCTCTGCCCACCAGCGTCCCTGCAGCCTGGCTGGGTGCTTGGCCCGGGTTTTGTTCAAGCCTTTTTGCCCGGCAGCGCCCTCGCAGGCACCGTGCCAACTCCAGGAAGAGGTCGCCGCAGCGGGCACCTCAGGTCGTTCAAAAGCGAGACGGCCGAGCTGGCCGCAGGACATCCGAGCGCTCGGCAAAGCCGCAGCCCCCCGCGCCGGCCCACGGCGGGCAGCTGAGCGGCGCTGCGCTGCGCCGCGGCGGGGGGAGGCCGGGCCGGGCAGACCGGCCCCCGCCGCCCGGGGAGGCCCTCTCCGCACCGCGCCGGGTCCCTCCGCGCCTCCCCAACAGCCACAGCACCGAAAGCCGGGAGCGTGCGGCCGCGGGCAGCCCGGCCCGCTCTGGCCGAAGCAGCGCTGAGGTACTTCGAGGGCGGGCGGTCCGCCGCCGCCCGGGACGGGGGCGAGCGGGGACGGGCCGGTCCGCGCAGCGACGAGCGCCTCCCGCTGCCGAGAGCCCCCCGCGCCCCGCCCGGCCCCGCCGCCCCCGGCGCAGGGCAGCCGGTCCCGCCGGCCCGGGCCGCGGCAGGGGGCCGGTTGCCGGGAGACGGGCGGCCCCTCCTCCGCGGCAGGGATGGGCCATGAGGTAATGGCCGCCGGGGGGCGGGGGGTCGGTGGGGAGCGCTGCGACTACCGAGCCAGCGGCGGCGGTGGTGCCCTTCCTGCTGCCCCCCCGGCGGCGGGCGGTGCCGCAGCCCCCGAGGTGTCCGCGCCGCCCCGCCTCCCGAGGAGGCCGCGGGGCCCGGCCCGGCGGCGCGGGTAAAGGCGAGCGGAGGAACCCCGCGCCCCAGGGCGGCCGCCCCACGTGTGCTGCCGCCCGCCCGGCCGGCGGGAGGGGCTCGCAGCGGTCCCCGGGCGCCGCTCGAGAGCGGGGAGCTGAAGCGGCGGCGAGGCCGGGGGAGGAGGGCACATGCGGCGCCGGCAGGAGGAGGGCGAAGCCGCAGCCGGCCGGCCGCAGCACCCCCCGCGCTCTGCCCGCGCCGCACGCCGCGGCCCCTCAGCGGCGCGGGCCGAGGGCGAGCCGTGAGGGGAGAAGCAGCCCGGAGGTGGCCGCCGCCGGCAGCCAGGCTCCCCCGGCCCGCGGGGGCGCCGCCGCCCGCGCCCCGCTGCCCTTGGCGGCGGGCGCGCCTGGGGGGCCCGGAGCGGGGTGAGTGCGCGGGGCGGGCAGAGGTGGTGCCCTTCGGCGTGGAACTGTTCGGGGGGCGGCAGGGGGGGACCGGCGAGGCTGCCTGGGCCCCCGCTGGTCCTCAGGTGGGCGAGCGGCTGCGGGGGTGCGGGCCGATGCGCGGGCGAGGCCTGCCCCCTTCGGCGGGGAGCAGCGGGGCGAGGTGCAGCCGCTCCTCCATCCCCGGGCCCCCGCAGCCCCGTGCAGCGGGGCGACCTTCACGGCCGGCTTGCGCGGGGGCGGGCGGAGCGCCGGGGCTTCGGTGCCTGTGCTCTTTTGTCCCTTCCGCCCCCCTTAAAGGAAAGAGGCAGTTGGGTACAGCTGTTTACCGAAGGTCGAGAATCGCTTGCAACATTTGGCCTGTGAATTATTTACAGGTAAACTGCTGCTGCTGTCAGTTGGAAGGACCCCTGCTTGTAGAGAGAGCTTTCACAGCCGTTGGGGAGGGATATGCAAATACTACCTTGGTTTTTTCAATGTCAGGGATTATGGATAGCTTTTGGTGGTATACTTCTATTTAAAATGACTAAAAAATTCCATTAGGGTTTTTCACAAGTTTGAAATCTTAGTGTCTGCTTTGGTTTACAGTTGACAATCTTGAACTTCATGTTTGGATGAGCTTATTTTCATGTAAAATTAGGGAAAAGTAGGAAATGTCCAAAAAATGGAACATCTACTAAAGGGTGGGAGTCCAGGCTTCTTTTTCTCCCTTGCTCAGACTTTGGGAGAAGTCTCCCGTGTGGATACTTTTCTCTGTCTTGCAATCTGTAACCTTATTTGAACCTTTCAGTCCACCGAGATTCAATCGTGGGTGTAATGGTTTTTGCAATCGGGGAAATCAACAGCAAAAAACCAATCTAAACCAAAACAAACAACAGTTACGATATCTAGTTTGCCATATGTGCCTGCTTTACTGCTGTGCATTACACAGTTTCATGTACTGTAGGTAATGCCCTGGCTTCTGACTGTACTGGAACTGAACCGCATTTAAATGTGGTTGTTCCTAGTAGGGCTCTTCTGGAGTTTCCATGAGAAGCCTGGAGGAAGGAGTGTTGTCCCCCAGCCCAGGAGCCATATTCACAAAGCTGTGCCTTCTCTAAGGCACTGTAACCTGTTTTAATTGAGCCAGAGCAACCTCTGATGACAACAGATAAGAAAATAATTTTAGAAGCACATAAGAAAATGATATCAAGCCATGATTATACCTATTACTACTCCATTTTTCAATGAGCATCATTATAAGGGAGGAAAAACAGAAGGGTAAAAATCCTAAGGGAAGGCAAGAGTTTTCAGCTTTTAATGTGAGCTAGTGAGTTGAGCAAAGATCAGACAGCTGTATGTGTGGATAGAATTTAAATTTCTGTAAAAAAACAAAGTAAAACAAAAGTTTCTGTCAGTTGCATGAATGAACTCCCACTTGCCAGTGAATTTAACTGCATGCTGGATGACAGTAGTGGAAATAAGTAGAGTCTCTCTGGAGTGCAAAAAAAACCCCTAACCAAACAAAAATCTCGCAGTTTATAACTGAGCTTTGTGCCTGTTCTAGAGCACTGGGTAGCACGCCGGTATGCTGAGGAAGCATTGACGTGATTAGGCACGTACATTTATATATGTGGTGTTCCATGTTTGATATGTGTATGCATAAAATATCAGTAAAATCCGAAGTTGTTGCTGCAACCTCTGAGCATCTGACTAGTTTAATCCAGAGTCCTGACTAATGAAGCAGTACCAGCATGTGATCTGCAAGCTTTGCCATGTATATTAATGGATGTTAACGTGGCACTCTGTCAGTTTGTGGAATGGGTGAGAGTTGGTGGGAGTAAGTGAACTTGCATGTACCAGAGAGCAAGATCAGATGGAAAAGATTTGCCTGGAACTGTTTGGAACTCCTGTTGTTCCTCTCTGCCGCAGCTCGTACCTGAGCTCCTTGCTGCTTCATGAGTTTTGTCTCCTGTAACGGATTACCAGCTGCTTTTGTAGAAGTAATTTGATCCCAGCCTTTCCGTGTCCTCTGAGGATTTGCTTTTGCATTTTGAAATATTCTAGCCAATCTACTTCGGGATAGAAGAATGAGATTAGTATTGTAGAAGTGAGTGCCAGTTAAATATTTTTGTTTTAAATGTGCACTTGATCAATACTATTGTTTCTTACTGTTGTCACTGTATAAATATGAAGTTAGTACTAGGAAAAATGCTGAAACTTCCCATTGTATCTGCTATGATAGCCAGTAAGCTGAATGCAAGATATTTTTTTTCTAATAGCTCAGTAGAAAGAATTCTCAGAATGAGTGCTATTGAGGCAACATTCTGCAATATCAAAAGGCAAGAAGTTAAAAACAAACCTTTCACCCTTTCTAAAAGCTGTACGCATTTTTCTTCTTAACAATTTCCTATGTTACTTAAAAATTCCCTTGGGAGAAGGGAGATAATAAGGGGGAAGGCAGTGTATGAGTTATGTTTGTTTGAAATCTATTTCTTTTCAAAGTCTCTAAAATAATTTTCCTTGATTTCCAGAATTGGAGTGGTTTAGTGCTCCTGCTACTAGGATCAGAAGTAGCATTTCTAGGACATCATTTGTTTTGTGTTGTCTGGATGTTGTGCGTTATGAGTGGTACTCAAGTCAGGGTTGGTGGAGTGGTTCTTGTTAGTTTGCAAAAAATAGTGTGTTCTTTGCTTCAAATTTTGAAACAGATACCTTTCCCCCTGCCCCAATAATGACTGTTCTCTTTGCAAAAGTGTGTGCGTCCTCTAATAAGTCTCCAATATTAGGCCGGGTACTTCATCGGTGTAACTTTTTTGAATAACTCCATTTTAACTCTCACAAAACTGTCACTTGATTTCATACGCTGCTTATTTCACAGTACTCGCATATCAACGCAAGAACAGACAGACCAGTATGATATGAGAAGTCCCGATAACTAGAATATGGAATTAGGAGCTGTGTTTTAGCCTGTTGGTCAGAGAACTATTGTTGACAGGTAGGCTGTTATAACTGGTTCCGTTTTCATTTGAACTATCCACGTCTCCAGATGTACACTGCAGTTCTGCCTCTGTAGGAGGCTTTGTGATGCCACCAAGATCAAGATTAAAGAATAAATACACTTAAATTGCATGTAAAATGACCAAAAGCATACTGGCATCTTCCTGTGTGATAGTCATATCGTTCCTTGTTTCTGCTGTGAATGAGGTTGTCACTCGTGTGTTGCATAAGGGCTATTAAAAGGAATAGATTCCAGTATCGACTGCACACCAAGTGGCTTTCAGAGTTATCATAAAAATGTAGTGAATAGGAGAAATGCTTTCTACTCACTAAATGACAGCTATTGCAGCTCACTTAATGTACAAAGCTTTGTAATGCTGGAACTGTAAAACTGGTTTGTGATCTACAGTGCCTGTGCTGTGAAGGTATGTTTCTGAGTCACGTTCGTGTCATTAAAACTCCATGAGCAATGCTGTTGCCTCCTTGGAATGCTGCACTTGTGTGGAGGGCTCAGTTTTGTGGATTCGGTTGTGGGATCAGTGCTACTGTGAGAGAGAAAAGTCTTGAGAATTATCTTCATGTTAACGTAGGCTTTCCAAGATACCAGTTGGGAGTCTGATTCAAAGCCTTCCTGCTTTGACTGAGATAGCTGTGTGAGTTTACAAGCACTCTTATTTTACTTTGTAGTGAATAACATGATGTCTCCTAAATAAATTTCAGGAGTTCACTGCTAATATTCTTTGTCTAAAACTGTCCTTTATTTGAACTTTGAGCCATCAATATTTCTCTTTTTATTGGAGCCTATTGATTACAATGCAAAAAGTCATGCTACATAGTCATCCTGCTTACGGTTGTCCAGCTAAGAGGCTTATTGATAGCACAAACAGATTAGCTCAGAGATAATTCTTAGATTCAATTATGTTGGCAGATTTGCTCTAGTTAAATCAGTTAGTGACTGTACTGGAGTCGATTCTTTGCCTTATCTTACAGAATTGTCTAACCTTGCGGTCCATTAGATGCTGTAAATCCAAATGATGATGCTGCTCTTTAACTGTCCTATTTCCTTGTGTGCGTGTTTTGTGTTTTTTTTTTTTTTTTAAGTGTTCCGATGGATTAATATGTGTTAGAGCCCTGTTGGTTTTGCTTGCATTTGTAGCAGAAGTTCAGAACACTGTAGCAGTCAGAGAAATAGAAAGAAGGAAGGAAATGTGAGACGAGCTTGGTTTAAAAGCTCTTGCAAAGTTTCATTATTGGCTTGTTTTGACATAAGACCATGTTGCTGCCCAGCAGAGCAAATTCTCTCCTGGCTGTGGGTTCCCTCTTCTGTCTCCTTCCATATTATGGTGCTGGGAATCAACTCCATGACTTAGCCAAGAGCTGTTTTCAAGGTTAATTTTCAGTCAGATTGTCTTTCCTTTGGGCAGCTGAGCAGCTGTTAGCAGTGAGGCAGAGGAAGCAATAGGAGTAAGTGGCTGAGGCTTTGGTGTCAGGAGGGAAAGTCTTCAGTGAGCATAAGCTGATTTTGAAACTGCTGCACTCTAAGCTCTGGTATAACCAACACCAGTTGTGTGTGTGAGAGAGGCTAATGCTGAGGCTGACAATAACCTGCTACGTATTTGTGTGCTTATGGAATATTCTTGACTCCCAGCACCTGTATGACTAGAAGAGAGAGATACTGAATAGTTGATGTTCTTAGGCTATACACAGACATTATCCTTTATGATACAGAATGAGAATATACTTAAGAATAAATTTGAATATTTTCATTACACTAAAGTTCAGTTCAGTCTGCATTTGAGTGCTTTTTCCTGAGCAAGATGCCCACAAATTATAGTCTCTATTGTGAATAATGCAATCCTCAAAACTTAATGTGTAAAACAGTATGGTTTTAGATTTATAAAGTAGTATGAACTAACCTTAGGAAAAAAAAAGACTGTTTTCCTTCTGCCTTCTTTACTTGTTCTTAGCAGACTTCTTTGGAAAGGCTTTCCCTTTTCAAAACTCATACAAAATCAGCAGAACTTTTTTTCCTTAGGTTTTGGAACATCAGCAGGTAAATGTTTTTCTTCATAGATCATAAGACCAGAAAGAACAACTGGGTGATCTAGTTTGATCATCAAAACTATGAGCTTGTGGCTCCATCCTGAAGTGTTTTGATCCGATTTAAGACTTCTCTGTGTGTTTGTAATCACTCTGGCGAAAAATCATCCAGGTATTTTTCATTAGATGTTGCTTTCCTAGTGAAATAGCCATGTGAAAATTGCTCATGCTTTTTTTTCTTTTTCCCTCTTTCTTTTTCCCTCTTTCCTTTCTTTTTCCCTCTTTCCTTTCTTTTTCCCTCTTTCCTTTCTTTTTCCCTCTTTCCTTTCTTTTTCCCTCTTTCCTTTCTTTTTCCCTCTTTCCTTTCTTTTTCCCTCTTTCCTTTCTTTTTCCCTCTTTCCTTTCTTTTTCCCTTCAGGTATTTATACACATTGATGAGATCCCTCTGAGCCTTTTCTTCTCCAGTCCCAGCTCTCTCAGCCTTTCCTCACAGGAGGGATGCTCTAGTCCCTTCATCTTCATGGCCCTTCGCTGGACTCTCTCCAGTATGTCCATGTCTCTCTTACTCTGGGGAGCCCAGAACTGGACACAGTACCCCAGGTGTGGCCTCACCAGTGTTGAGTAGAAGGGAAGGATCACCTTTCTCATCTAGTTTCCCACCTGTCTTACAGCTGTTAAAGGGAAACTGTAAGAACCACCGCCTCTACCTGCCCCCACTCCCCTATGTAATAATTCCAGTGCTTCCAACAGAACATGGAAAAACTGCTTATGATTAGTTTTCAGTGAAGTTTGAAATAATGCTGAGTTGACTTGTCTCATCTTTTAATAGAAACCAAAGATTAGGAAAATGTTCATACAGTGGAAACATTTATAGTGTAGAGGGGAAGAATGAAAACTGTGGATACATTGAAATAGTTATGTGCACCTCTTTGGGGAGATTAGTTGATTACTGTAAATTGGAACCAATCAGTGCACTTCTGTATTGTGTGTTCACATAAATTCTCTTTTTTTTAAAGGCAGGTGCTGGTAATGTCATATTGGACTTTAGTTTCATGCAAATCAGGACTCTGCATGAATTATCATCTGACAGCAGCCATAATTTGGTGTCCTAGAGAATACTGAAGTGCAGTTTTGTTTGAAGAGAGAGGTATTTTTTAAAAATTACATTTATGTCTGCTGCTTGTGGGAAATTGAGACTTTTACACTTACTGTCCTCTATAATGTTTGCATAAGTGGAGCTTGTATTACTAACAATGTTACCTGTTCCAGAAGGCCTGGTTTGACCATCAGATACTGTACATTTGCATGCTTCGCAAGGGGGCACCGTCCACTCCTCTGCAGTAAGCAGAAACCTTGCAGTTCAAATCCATGCAAACTTACTGCACCAGTGGTACCTGTAAAATGAGAAGAACTAAGACATTGGAGCGATGTCGAAGTCCTTAGACTGTCCATTAAACCTGTCTTGAATGGAATTTCTTTCTCTGCAGCTGTGACTGATCATACTAGCTGTATTTCTGAGGACGTATGCACTGTTGATGTGAAGTAAGGAGGAAGAAATCAATCTTTCTGGTATTATGGTTTCTTATTTAGATCTTCTCTTGTAGTCACAAATTGGACTGCCTTCAGAAAGGAATGGTAGACTTCTGTTTTGTTGTGGTAATACTACAGTAATGATCACTTCCAGAAATTTATGGTGGAGATCAGCGTTTACCAAAAACATTACCTTCTTAGAGGCTTTGGTTCTGTAATGAATTCTGCAAACCTGCATGTGTGAAGGTCATAGCAAGATCAGTCCTTTATGGCTGTATTTCTTGAGGGTTATGTAGTCTTGTCAGGTGGTAGGTAAGCATGTTATGGTTTGACTCAGGGACTTGTGGCTGACCCAAGAGCCATAAATTTCCAATATAAAGCAATCTGAACTGAAAGTGCTTCTTCTGATTGTCTAAAATGTTTATAACCTTTGATTACTCTTGTATTTGTTCCCTAGAATTTTACTCCATAATGGCTTTCTCAAAAATCTTATTTCGCAAGTCATCCAAAGCCATTAGAATGAAAAGACTGAGAAAGGTTAGATACTGCAGTTATCTGGCAGAATACAATCTTGTCCCAAAGCCAAAGTGGTCTCTACTGTCATGCTATTGGATGTATGTTATGCTATCATTTTTCCATAGAGAACATTGAGTTCTCCATGACAGTCACTTGTACTGCTTTTATCTACTAAATGAGATTTCATTCAGGAACTGTTGTACCTCAGGCAAATGCAACTTTCTTACATACTTTGCCCTTTCACATTGCAAAAGCTACAAAACGTTCAATGTAAACTTCTAATGAACTGAGCTTGTTTAAGTGCTCACGAGTCACAAAAATCAGTCTTCCCTTACTTCGCAAAGGGTGAAGGGGTTCAGCAAGATCATAACATTTGACTGAGGTAATTCAGGAATTGATGCCCGTTCTAGAATTAAATACAGTTCTTGTGAATCTGTTATACGCCTATCAGTCTCTTAGGATCAGTGGATTGGTACACATCCTGTAAATGGTCCTTATTGTTCATCGTATTTAATGTTTTGCTGTCAAGCCTTGGGTTAATGCTTGTGTAGGTTCTGTAAATTCTGGCTCTGGGCACCCTCCTAGTGGTTTCCTTCAGTCCTGTGGTGCCATGGGTAGGCACACGCAGCAGTTAATGGAAATATTAATGATTTGAGTCCCACCGGGGATTGCTGTTCTCATGGCAATGAATATTTGAATATCCTCAAAGCTGCAGATAAAAGTTGGGAAGTGAATGCCTAGAACCGGGTGACGAGTAAAGCAACAGAGTGCCTTGGTTTAGTGGTTTGACTCTTAAAAATGTGGTTTCCTGGCAAGTAACTGAAGCTGCAGAAGAGAAGATTCCTTCCCCATCCTCACCCCTCCCTCCTGCACAGCTTCTTGTATGAGCGTACTGTGGCCCAGCTCAGAGAGCTGATCTAGCTGAAAACTACTTTGTACCACCCTCTGCGTGTTCTCTGCTATCTCCCCCATCCCCTTGGCTTAGCGTTTCAACCAGATTGCATTCCTGGTCATGTTTACCATGGAGTGGTACAAGCACCAATGTCTTTTCCAATGAGGAAAAAGGAGTGATGGGAATATATGGCATCAGGGTAGGTGTGCAGTAGGGTGAGGGTGTGCTTTCATGATAGCCTACACTGATATTAGCTGGAGATGACTGGGAAAACGCACGTCTGAAGGCTGTGCTTTTGCAGCCAGATTAGCCTGGTCTCAGAGTTTACCATCTCTGGTGGAAATAGTCCTACTTTGTCACCAGCTATGTGTTGTACTGCTTTGTCCACAGATCTTTCATTCTGACTGTTACCCAGTGGCAAAATAAGCCAGGGAGGCAAATTGGAAAAATGTGTATTGAAAAATTCTTTTTATTTCTTTGGTTTTAGTTTTTTGCCAGTTTGTGTTTCTCAGGGAGTTAGATGAACACTAGAAATGGCACAAAGACAACGCAGGAGTGTGCAGGTGAGGCCAATTAGTGGTTGGTTTGCTTTAGGTGTATAACACCACACCTTGTATTTAACATGTGTGCATTAAGTTATGTAGCTCTCTTTTTTTAAAGAGAGTTAATGTTATCAAAATGGTATCATTTGCTAGTAGTGTGGGTTGGTTGGTTTGTTTGTTTGTTTTTTAATAAAAGAAAGTGGCAAACATCATTGTAGTAATCTTGGTTAGCAGAATTGCATGGGGAAGATTGAATACCTTGTCCTTTTTCTGTTATCTGTCATAGTAAATTAGCACTAATTACCTCATCAAGGCAGCTGAGAGGAAATTCCTAAATGCACCTAGCAGCAAGCCTATTGTTTTGATCCTATGACCAGCGGGTATAACTTGAAGATAAAGACATGATATAATATTGTAGCGGAAGAAATGAGTAAGAGGAAATAGGAGGGGCTGCATAGTCAGGAAAATGATCAGCTTATAACATGACTTGTTACAGCAGATGTAATACTGTGTTCTCCTGCTTGTTCCTCAGACCTTACTCTGGAAAAGATAAGCAAGCAGTCATTATAATGTGGGCAATAAAAGATTTTTTTTTTTATTATTATTATTTAGTGAACTCTTAGACTGAACAGCTATAGAGTACTTATTTCGAATTCCAGAAATTGGGAAGGCATGAAATTCCAGGGCTTCAGCCTGTTCTGGCTCTGATTTGAATCCTACAACAGGTAATTAATTTCTCTTCTGAAAGGGAACTGATGGTTCTGATTGCCCTGATTTCTAACTGGAAACTGTTGTTTGTTTTGTGATAGAAAACTTATAGTATGGCTGTGTGGCAACTTGGAATTGAGTGTACGTGAAGCTAAAGAATAGACTTTTGGGGGGGGACTCTTTTGGACGCTGCATTGTTCAAGGGTATTGTCACTTACCACTGGAGAAGTGAAAGGATTTTGAACTCTTAGGATCTCAGAATATTAAGGCATTGGATGTTCTTAAAGGGCACTGAAGACATTTGCAAGCATCTTTTATGAATTCTGACATCTTGGCTAATCTCTACTTTTTCTCCCTGCTTTTGCTTTTTTCTTTTTTCTTTTTTTTTTTTAACCATACCGTTTCTCTATCTTTGTTTTGTATGTCAAATATTACAGATTTTCCTTTATCTCCTCAATTAAGAGCTCAAAGGGAGAAATTGGCAATCTCCTTTTCTTTGCAGGGAGTCAGTTAATGGTTTGTAAAGTTCTTGGTAGTGACTAGTTACACAGAGGCATTTGAAAGAGAGAAATTGGCAGACAAGGTTAAATGGAATTGATAAAATGCAAGTCTTATTTAAGATTTAGCTCTTAAAAGAAACAAACCCAAAATTGAAATAATTATTTTCTAAATTTCTTTTCTAAATATCTATTCACAAAAGATACTGAGAAGTTGTTGTCTAGGAAAATTTATGCAGTATGCCAGATTTTATAATAAACCCCAGAGATGGCTGTGGTGGCCAAAAGAGTTATGCTGCCTAACTGTATTCCATGTCTAACAAAAATTTCATAAAGTGCCTGTTAAAACTGATCTGAAAAAAGGCATTTCTGAACAAGTGGACTCACTAATGTCTTGAAGAATAGGTTTTAATAGGAATTGGAAACTGATATTTACAGATTTAAATGCGTATCAATTATGAGAAGCAGAATATGGCCCTGTAACTCAGGAATGGTTCGTTGAGTAAAATCCAAATCGTGAGGTTGTGGAGTACTGATTTTAAAGGGGTTGGTTGGTTGGTTGGTTTTCTTTTGTCTTGAGGGTTATCTTTGCTCTTTCGGGAAATAACTGCAAGAGCCAACAAAATTAGTCTAGCTTCAACATAGTTGACCATTTACACTCTGGAACAGCAAAACCAGACTTGAATCACAATGGTTAAACAGGCTGTTACTTACTGCTTTTTGTGTGAAGATGACCCTTAGTGTGCCTGAAGTGAAAAAGGTGGAGAAGGAGAAAGGAATATAGTGATAGGGTAGGGGTGTTTTGGGGGAGGGGGAGTAGAGTTTGGAAGGATCCATTACAAGACATGATGTTTCATCCAAAATGGTTAGTATTCTGACTTGGGAGCCTTATTGACCTATGGGCTTCTCTGCTTTTTAATCAAAAAAAAAAAAAAAAGTGCCCAAATTACTATTGCTGGATACAGTAGTGCATCTGACTGGATATATTCAGTATATACAGTACCTCAACTGTGGAGGTAGAAGCATCTCGAATCCTTGACACCTCAAATATGTCTCTGAATTACAGTCTCTTGGATCTTGTACGCTGCAATATATGGACCATGTCAAAATGTCAGCAGCTGCTTCCACATTTGCAGTGCTGACAATATGACCTTCAGGTTAAGAGATCTCCGCTGACGTGAGCTCTGCCCAGGGTATGTTTGTTTTACTCTGTATGGGGCTTTTGTATTTACGTACTTCTAAATGACCACAAAGCAAATGAAAGCATGAAACAACTCTGTCTTCTGCACTTGCAAATGGCTCTTGTAATACTTACACGCTGATGCTTCCACTTTTTCATCGTGCCCTGGGGTATAATACTTTGTGGTAAGGTACGTGTGCAGCTTAGATGAGACGAAGGCATGAAAAGGAGCAAATGTATTGGCAACACTGACACAATCTTTGGACCAGTTCCCATTTACACCTAGAAGGGTGGGTTTGCAAATGGGGGAGTCTGCTTGGGAGATAGTGTAAACAGGAGGGCAAAGTTAGTTTGTTAACCTGTCTCAGCTCAGTGCTGGAAAATGCAACTGAGCATAGTGAGGCTATCATCTCGGGTATTTTGTCCAAGTTTTGCCTCTTGTCTACGGAGCACACTCATCTCAAAAATCAGTACAAAGTTGCAATAATCTGAGCGTGCTATCCACTTCTGTTAACTATTGCTTTGATATTTATTCAAGGCAGAGGGATATCAACTGGCACAAGATTCAGACATAGTGAAATAGCTGATTATTCCATGGTGTGTGCTTCTAGGGTTTGTTACTCTTTGAGCTAAGTTTAGCCAAGTGACTTCCACTGGAGCCTATCAATCACCTTTTTATAAAAGTGCTCAGCTGGTGTGAATCAAACTGTAACTCTGAATATTAAGGCTCTGTAAGGCAGATGACTGTCTTGTTAATCAAGCTTAATTGTGGTTTGGAAGGCCTCTAGGCTACTCTATGGCTACATATGTCTGTGATCTGATGTTACTTATGAGCTTTGTGATTAGTCTATAATGTTAAAACAGCTCCCCCAACCACCCCCAATCTTCCGCAGACTCTGTTGCAGCAGTACTGTCAGAGACATATTTCCAGAAGGATGGGAATTGAGCCAAGCAGGCATTATTACAGGTTGTGGTAACTGTCTACCAGTGACTGTACTTTCCAGTTATACAATGTTTGCATTGTGCCTGTCTTTGTCATCTAACGTGCTTTTGTACTACTACATTTGTCTTACACCCCAGCCTCTAGTTTCCTGAATAGCAAAGTACAAGTTCTGTCAGGACAGCTGCTTAACAAGGTACATGTTGAAATACTCAGGAAGGGAAAACTGTTTTCTGGATAAGTTACAAATCGCTGAGAGGAAGGACATAGCATGCAGATGGACTAGAAAGCATTCCTGGCCTTTTCCTGATCAATAGCTTGATTTTTTTTTTTTTTTTTTTTTTAAGTAGAGTAATGCTGAGAACTTGTAAATTGTATGCAGATATTGTTGTATTGAATGAAGTAGTGCAACTGCAGTGTAGATGGCTAGGGTCTGCCTCTGTCTCTTCGAAGTGTGGAAGTACTAACCCACTTAGAAGGACTCCTTGTCTCTACCTGCTTTCTGTCACACGGGACTTGGAGGTACAGCATGTGGCACCAGAGAGAAGGGGAAAAGGAGTTTGAGCCTGTAGCAAGTGAGGAAACAGAATCTGGAGACAACAGGAGTTATGTGCCCACTCTGAGCCAGCAGTTGTGAGCTGGCTTACGCAGGAGAACTTCGTTAGTTCTGCAAATTGTTCGTGCCTCTGAGAGATTATGCTTGTTTTGTGAACAGCGGTCTTTTCTGCCAAGTTGAAGGGCATCATGTGTCTTATTTGTAGTTACTGTATCTGTTACACAAGTAACAGCACAGCAACAGAAGACTTCTTTAATGTGTCTGATGTCAAATTTATTTTTAAAAAGTAGTGTAATTCATTATTGGTGCCAGCCCAGATCTTTGCCACAGCCACCACTTGTGACACAGCTGTTGCTGCCATTGCATAGTTAGCTCCCCAGTTGCAGTTTAAGGTGGGAATGAAGCAGGTTTGCTTTATTTGCACTGTCAGAAATCTACAGCGTGACACATAGAGCCTTCTGTAGGCAGTTGTGTTGTACAATTTTTGGTATTAAGAATTCATGATCAAACTGATGTTGTTTGAGGCTGTGTCTTTTCTTTCCGTAGATGCTCTTCTGCTGCAGGTTCTTGTTTCTCCTTTGACCTACTTCTTGCTGATGTTTAGATTTTGGTTGAAAAGGTGGGACAGTTTGCCCGGTTTCTTAAAATATACTTTTTTCATAGTGAAGTCAGAAATAAGAGCATGTGTGTAGTGTAATAGACGAATTGTGAGACTTGAGGAAAAAATGCTACCTAAAATGCATCTTGATCTTACAGCTTTGAGAGAAGAGAAGTTATGGATCAGATAGAGGGCTAAAAGAGGAGTAAGGCATGTAATTGATGTGTGACTGTAAGTGTGTTTGTCACAGCCAAATTGATTACTGTAACTGGGCTGATCTCGTTATTAGCCTTTCTCAGACTTCAGTGCTTTTATGTAAAACTAAAAAGTAACTTGCTCTGTATTTTCTCTTCTTTTTTCCTTTGTTACTTAGCGATGTGCGGCAAATTAAGAAAGATTATCTGCTAAATGGCTCTTATTTTAAAGTGGGCCAACATTGTTGGACAGTGTGGGAATTTAGAAAGTGTTTCCTTTATCTGCTTTTGGGTTTTTGTCCCCTCTCTCCCTCATGGGAAATGAGAATGAAAACATTCTTTGATGAGGCTGTTAGTGTCACATATTGGTGTTTTATAGTAGACTGATTAAATGGATTGTTCTTGGAATTTGGAGCTCAGTATTCAGTCTGTTGTTACTGTGGATACAGTAATTTGCTAAAGTGGCCACCCCTCATGCTTTGCCAGTGACTAAACTTGTCTGTGGAATGCTCGCCTCTGCTGTCTGTGCTAGAGACCGTCAGTTATTGGGTCAGGTCTAGCCTTTTCATGGGTGCACATGCACACATGATATTAAATAATAAACTGAAGTCATGCCTGTTGACTGCTGGAAGCTACCTACGTTTTTGTGTAGATGAAAGAGTAAAGAGGACAGAGGGTGGACTGAAGTGTAATGAAAGTCTCAGGCAGCTCACCCCCACCCAAACACTGCTTTCTTTGTTCCCACCTTCACAGAGTCCATCATACTGTTTTGCTAGCCACATCCTTTGGGCATGGGAAATCACAGATGTTTCTCTAAAACATCTGTGTGATAAATACCTATTAATGCCCAATGCTGACTCTGTGTGAGCTAAAACATAGTTCCATTTCCTGAATTCCTTGCTCTTCTGCCTTCTTTTTTGTCCTCTTTGAAATAAAGGTTTTTCTCCTCTATAAACCAGATTTTGAACATGTTGAAAAGAAAGTGTCTAGAAACATATATTTGTAAGTAAACTAAATGGACAGGAAAGGAAGATAGTCCATCAGTTTAGCCGGGGGGGGGGGAACCCCAACACCTCTGTAGTACAGTTAAGTGGGGTTAAAGCATTTTATGTTTCTAACCCTGGAGCACTGAGACTTGCAGTTATTTTCTTGAGTAGCTTTGTTTTGTGGAATAAGGAATGCTCTGCTAAACTGGAATTTAATGAAGGGAGCACAGGGAAATCCTATGGAAACAGTGACTGTTGAGCTGCTTGAAATGTAAGCGTTTCAACTTGCTTTCTGCATTGTTTCTTTTGTGAAATGCAAATCGAGTTGAGAATGAATGAACATGTCCAACCTTTGAGTGTTTCTGCGCTTTGCCTGGGTTGGGGACCAGAGTCAGGAGTGGTCACATGAGTCTGTGCTGAGATCATTAGACTGGGGACACCAGCTGTGCTATTATTAGGGGTTTTAAAGTCTGTGGCAGATGTTCTTAGGCTCTCTTCCAGCCCCCACATATGGTGCAGTGGAGTACATGGAAAAAGAAACGTCTGACAAATTGTTTTTCCATGCAACAAACAGATTTTTTTGTTTTCATTTTTTCCCCATGCAACTGGGAAGATATTTTATGTTAACTTGCATATATCAAAACCCAGTTTGAAGTATTTGAAACAGAAGAATGAAAAAGGTGATCATATGAGAATAAATACAAGTGCTTTGTTTGGAAAGTAGGACTTGGGGGGCTAGCCAGGACTCAAGTCTCTAAGTGCACATATTCTGCCATTCATGTATTTGTTTTCTATTTTCTTTGATACTGCTATTTAGACAGGGCCTGTGCTGTATTAATTTTGTGTATGTATATAATGTAAAGCTGTTCCTGCAAAGATTTTGAATGTATGTGATGAGACATAAGATGAGATGTAATACACAGAGCAAAGAAGTATTAATAACGTGGTGATTAAAATCTGTGAACAGAACTACTGCTTATGATATTATGGTGATATAGCATATAGCACGGAGAAAAGCACGTTTTTTTCTTTCTTTTTGTTGTAGTAGGAAAAGGGTATGTATGTCTTGTTTTGAATGCATAATTTGTGTCCCCTCTGGAAGTCAGTTAACCACTTCAAATATCCTTGAAATATAAATCACAAGCTGCTTAGTATTCTATGGACTTCCAATATGCTCTGTGTCGTACAAAATGCAAAAGGGAGGTATCTCCAGGAAGATGCAAGACTGACTAAATGGCAAACCAAAGGTACATGAGGAGCTGAATATAGGTAACAAGTGTGTCTCTGTATTTCTTGTGTTATGGGTTTTTTAACCATGTAAGCATGTTGTTGCTAAGCAGAAGAACGAATGTTTAAACAATTCCCTGTGCATCATCTTTTCCTTTCTGTCATTATAGTGTGAGGTGGTTTTTCAAGCTAAACGAGCTGAGATGCTGCATGTGTTGCCCTGTGTTAAGCACAAAGGGAATAAAATGCAACACTTGATAAGTTTTTATTTTTATATGTCTATTTCTTAGCTTCCTAAGTCTAATCAGACAGCTCTCTCATACAGAGCTTTTTAGTACGATTAAAGAGAACGGTACCCAAAATAAATAATCTAACATGCAGTTCCTGCTGGGGCTCTCGTGCTTTTTCCCATGCATTTTCTCTGTGCATGTTCCTCTCTGGATGTTACAGGTACAGACCATACAATTGATCAGAAAATCTGAATACTCATTCTCTGACATTGTTTTATCTGACACCAAAAAAACAATGTTGGTGACCTAAAGTTTTTTTTTTTTTTTTCTTTTAAGTTCGTGAACTGGGATTTTAGTCAAGTGCTAGGACCCACTTGTAGGTGCATATTTCTGGCAAAGATACATCTCCAGATCTAGTCTGAATGTGATTCCCTCTTTTGATCTCTCCATCCTCAAACTGTTAACCTTTCTACTAATGGTGGTGTTTTAAACCCCTGGAGACCCAGATAGTTCTTCAGGCTGTTCCCACAATACAGTGTAAAAGAATTAAATGTCTCCACTTATTGCAGTGCGGAGAGCCATGGGATATGACCCCAGAAGTCTTTGGTGGCTCACGTGGATGAGTGCTGTTTTACAGCTTATACCCAGTCATTTGAGAGTACTGCTGTATGATTGTACCCAAAGTAAGCTGGTCCGTGTGCTGAAACCTGGGTGTCGATTACTCAGATTGATAGTAGTGAGGAATCAATTGCTATTTGAATAAGATTGTGACAGTCCACACAGTCCCATAGCTCCTATGAAAAGAACAGTGCCTCCTGTGTTACTGAGATTACAGTGCAGGACCCGGAGAAAACTTAAGAGGATTAGTCAGGGCATGTTGCATTAAGCCTGACTGCTTAATCAGAAGGATTTTTTCCTGAAGATTGTTTTGTTGGCAAAACTGAGAAAATCAGGCTCTTGATGAGCTCCAGGGGCTTGCTCTGAAGGCTTGGAGCAAGCGAAGTCCTAATGTGCTGACATGACTGGTTAGAACATGTTTTTCCCAGGTAAGCGATGAACTGTCGTGTCTGCCTGATGGGAGGAGACAGTGGTAAATGTGCTTGTGATATTATACTTTCCTTGATAGGTGGCAGTCCTTGTTTGACTAGAATCCAGTAATTATATAGCTTCTTACAGTATCAACAACTTTCTGACTGGAAAATAATTGCTTGGATTAAAGTGGTTGAGTCTTGCACTGAGAGTATTAAGCCCCAGTCAGCTCTCCCTGCCTTCCCCAGTTTTGAACTTTAGCAACTTGTCCAGTTTTCTGTGCATGAGGTGGGAGGAGAGGGGAAGAGGATTTGTTATAAACACGTTTCAGAAATGCATTTCCCCTCCCAAGGATGTGCTAGAGGAAGCAGGTGTGCTTGTTAAACCTTAACTTCCAGGATTCTCTGCAACTCCAGTGGTGCCATCAGTGGTGCTCGTTCACATACCTCTTTTGGCAGAAGACGCTTCCATGCGATGGGTTCAAGCTAAGCAGTTGCCAGTTACATTTTAATTTCTCTTCTAGAATGCTTTAGACATGCAGATTCTCATGTGGGTGTGTATCTTTGTGGGTAGATGGATCAACCCTTGACAGATGAAAATCTCATCCTCTCACTGAACATATGTTCAAAATTTCTCCTGTGAGAATGTACAGGAGCCTACTGGCCAATTTCACTCCCTCTTCAGCCTTAATCAATACATTGTAAAGAGTGTGGGAACTGCCATGTTAGGGGCATGTGTGTATTTGTTCTATGAAGGTTCATTTTGCTAATTGACAGGTTGCTAGATTAATGTACGCTCCTGCTCCTTGGGTGTATTAAAGAGGGGCTGTGATTTTTTTTTTTTTTAAATATACTCCCCCCCAAGCTTGACACTTCTTTTTGTTGATATCTTAAAGTACTGAGCATGTTGTTGCTTCAAGTCATCAATAAAAAGAGAAACTTACTTGTGTTCTAAATGAGTGAAGCTCTGAAGAAGCAGATCTCCTACTCATTCTCCCTGCTCCTAGTTTAAAATTAGATCTGCTGGCCCAACAGGAAGGGGCTTACATTTCTTGCTTATTTTCCAACTGTCAGGCAGAGCATGTAGTCATACTGAACAAAGCAGCAGCATTCCTGGATCCTTTTAATGATGTATTCAGAACTCCACTGCCTCCTGATTTAATGAGTACAGTGAATGTATTCACAAGTAACAAGAGCATGCTCATTAAACAGCAGTAAGTTAACTGTCCTATTCTCTTCTAGCAATCCAATTCATAATTAAATGGGGCCGTATCTGAATACAACACTGGGCTGTCAGATGGAGAGGTTAGATGTTCTGGGGGTATGCGTAGTTAGATAGGATTGTTGGAGTATAAGTAATTTAGCTTAGCTTGCCTCACTGATAGGGCTACTTTTCTTGGTGAGGGCCTTGTGTTTACTAGTCCCAACCAACCAAAAAGTTTAAACTTAAGCAGTTAGCCAAAATGTTAATTTAAATTGTCTTTTAGCTTGTAGCTTTCAGTTTTACATTCTACTGTATTGTACTGTTACTGTTGTGTAAATCCAAAGTAGCACAGCTGTACTAACTGGAATTACTAGAGTGTAACTGAGGGCAGGATTGGACCCTTGGTTGACTTGACTGCTACATAAACTCAGTCTCACAGTCCTGATGGTTAGGTGGTGACATTTAAAGAATAAATAGATCGGTTTAGTGTTTTGGATTTGCAGATGCAAGCTGAAAAAAGGGTTATGCTGCTCAGAGGCATACAGGAGCTTGTTGGAATTGTCTTCAGTGATGTTAAAATACATGTAGCAACTGAGTGCTCGTGTAAGTTATCTGCCCCCAAAAGCACACTTGTCTTCATTTTTCATGGATTTATGGGTGAAAGCATAAATATTGAATACATATCTTTGCTTTTAATCTGTTGTCTGTTCTAAAATGTTTTGGTTTTAATAGTTACAAGGAGTATTTAATAACAGATTTGAAGGCAGAGGGAATGTGGGCCTGAGGGAGGAATAGCACGTGTACTCTGTCTGCTTTGCTACTGGCAACCTGCTGACACTGTACTGGGGGCTTTTAGCATAATCAGGATGACACCAAGCCAGTTCTTACTTAAAACGAGCTGACAATCTATTCAGTTTGTGCTGTCTGTCTTTCTTTAAACTGTTTTCAGAACAAAGCCATACAGTCCTTAGTACCTGTTTGCCATCTGGAGCAGCAGGCTCCCGTGTGGGTAGGGGCAGATGCACCCAGTGCCTGATGCAGCCTTCTGCAGCTGCTGCCTGTTACCACAGGCTGGCTGGGCCTGGCCCTGATGGCTGTTCCTCAGCCAGTCCCTGCAGGTCCCTGGCATGGGCGCCTGTGTAAGTCTATCAAATGTATGCCGAATTCTCTCATAGATAATCATTAAAGTTTTCTTCTTTCCTCTTTTCCTTAAGTGCCGTTTTCATTCAGATACACTGAGTAAGCATCATTGCTTGTCTTCTACATCTTGTCTTTCGCATTAATACTGAATGGTAAGGTTCCTTTTAAATGGAAACTTACTGCTTTGCTCATGCTGGTGTATGTTGTAAAACCTAAGCATGAATTGTTTGATGTAATTCAAAGGAAGAAAACTTTCACACTCCAGAGTAAGGAAGAACTTGTTCTTTCCATCTTTAAATATGAAGAATGAGCCACAGTGGTTGATTCAAACTGGAAACCACTTGTTTACTTGGGGTGTTCATGTGGAGAGGCACTTGCAGCTACTAGTGTCTTGTGTAGCGTGGGGATGTGTGTAGCAAGTGCACTGTGTGTAGAGAAAGAGGACAGAGGTGGGGAGGAGACTTCAGGGTTTCTTTGGTTTTCGTTTTGTTTTTTTTTTTTTTTTAAATCCTCAGTAAAACTTTCACTGCTGATGTCTGGAACAGGTGAATTCAGCTGCGTGACCTTTTTGTGTAACTTGTTGATGGGTATGCGATGGGTACTGCCATAGGGATACTGAGGCATGGAGTGATGTTTTGTAACCTGTTGCTTTCTACTTCTGGCCTCAGGGCTTTTTCTGTCTATGTTATGCTGATTGGTAAAAGGCCTGGGTTTTTTTCTTCAGTGTGTGTGTTTGGAGGGGTGGCTGTTGTTTTGTTTTTTGTGTTGTAGGATTGCCAAGGCAGAAGAGGACTATTTGGGGAACAACCTGCTTTTATTTTGTTCTTATTTCTGAGGTTGAATTGCTTTTAACTTTTTTTTTTTTACTAGACCACAAATGTGCATTAGATGAGGAGGAAAGTGGAGACAGTTCCTGTGTTACAATGCTCGAGCCTATTTTTGCAAGATCTTAAATCTTTCTAAATGAATTCTAAACTTTGTCTGTATTGTGGCTTATATAGCTTTCCTATAGTAGCCACATAACTTATTTTATACTTTTAATATTAAGACAATCTACTACTCTGCCCATTTGTTCAGAGAATAATCTGCTGTTTACTGACTGTGCCTGGGCATCTGAAAAGCTGAGACACATTCCAAATGTTCTAGTTCTGAATAATAATTTATCCTGCCTACATACAATGCTTTCAGAGAAGCTGCAGGGGAAGGATTTTGGATTGAATGCATATTTGCTTGTGTGGGTGTGAAAGGGCAGTGTAGGGGATATTCTTCACTGGAAAAATGATCCACAGTTTTCTTTGTAAACTTTCTTGGTCCATTACTTCAGTTTGGGTCTTCACACCCACCGTGCCTAATAGCAGTTACTACAAAGGACAAACTTTTGTTACCTTGCATTAGTAAAACAACACTAATTAATAGCACAGACAAGCTACTCCCTTCTTCCAACCTCTCTTTAGATTATTTTTAAAAAGACAATGACCTTTTCCTTCCTCACCACCAAGCTAAGATGGAAATGAAAGTTCTATTACAAACTGATCAAATAAAATAGTTTAGAAATGAGTTGAAATACGTTGCAGGTAAAAGAAATCAAGAAATTTTGTGCTTTGCCTGTAGGCTTATGATGAGGGTTGATTTTTTTTGTTTGGTTGGTTGGAGGTTTTTTTCCCATAGCAAATGGAGTACCAAAGAATAGATGTGCCAGACTGTAGACTTGAGTTACTTCAAATACCCCTGTGGTACCACCATGAAGCAGTCAGTCTTGAGGATACGCAGTGTGAGTAGATGGATGAAGTAGGTCATGCAGTACTGGATCATTCCTACTGTGGTGGCATATGGGTAGGCAGGAGACATCTAGTTAATGCCTTGAGGCTTTGGAGGTCTTATAGTATCAGCAAGGTGACTCTTCTTCATAAAAATCTGTATGTAAATAACACCAAATAACTGTTTGCTTGTTGTTTATAAAAATCCTACATTTATATTTTGCAAAATCCGGGGTAACACTCAGGTGTCCAAATCTATCATTTGCTGTTCTCCCTTTCATTGTTATATTTTTGTCTTCCCATCCTTCAGGAGAGCTGATTGCACTTCTGTGAGAATTTAATCTCACTGCATCTACTGCAAGTATCTTGAGTAAAATGTGCTTTGGGATTTATACATGCCTTTTGTTTTTGTAAATTAAAAAAAAGGGGGGGTATCATTCAGTAACAGTTTATGCAGGTACTGCTCAACAGAGTGTCTTGGCAAAAACTACTTTTCCTCTGTGAAAGTCAGATGGATAGTTGATGATTCCTTTATTTAACAACAAATCAATTATTTAAATTGGAATGGAGTAGAATGCCGTGAAGGTCCGAGGTACACTGAACTCACATCCACAGTTGCATACAAAACAATGACTTGTGTTTCAGAATAAACTTTGCCAAATAATAATCCGAAGAAAATCTATACAAGGTTTAGTAGCCAGTCAGCTGTAGAGTTAAATCCTAATTTATCTCACTGAATATTTAACAGTGACACAGTCTGGCAAAGGATAAATAATCTTACTGTCAGTTTCATTCTTGATTATTGTGTCAGCAAATCTTCCTGCTGCTGAAGATGCATGGGCAAGACAGGTGGAAGATGGCAATTACATGGACTCATCGAGAAATCTAAAAGAAAAATGTTGGTTGAAAAATTATTAATTCTCAGAGTAAATTTTGTAACTGAAAAATGAATGAAAAAAAAATGGATTTTCACAAGATACTTTATCTGCTGTGATTTCGGGGAAACATCTGTGGAAATCCCAACCTGTACACAAAGGGTATGAACATGAAATCTTTCTTCTTAGTTCTGCATGTTGGTGAAAAGAAACATTTTTCTCTGAAATCTCGGCCTTTTTAAAAGAGTATTTTATTCCATTCCCTGACCACTAAAATGCTGTATTTGCATATTGCTGTGAATGTTAGTTCTGGATTGTCTTGAATAGATACTGATTGCTGAAGGACTACTGCTGTATTTCTTTCCTTCTCTTTTTCTTTTTTTCACTCTTGGGGAAGAAAGGGAAACTTTTTTTCTTTTAAATTATTTTTCTGTATCTCTGCCTTTTAAAGTTCCATGGTACTGGAAAAAATTTATCTCCCTAACAGTGGAACCAAGTGGTATAAATAACTTGGGGATGGGAAGATGTCTTCTTTGAAATAGGAGAGGTACAATATTTTTCTCAGTGAAAAGTTCTATGTGAAATATTTTCATTTGTTATTACTTTAAATCTTGTTACTTCACTATCAGGCTCAAATTTAATTTCTCCTATTGCAGGTCTTTGTGTTAAAGCTTAACATGAAGTATAGAAGTGCACATGGGAATAGAATTACATTTGCAAATGTAAATCACCTCATTAAACCCACCGTTCACCATATGGTGAATTTCAGTCTTCTGTAATCGCAGCCTGATACTCCTAACAGTTCTTGCACTTTAATATGTTAAAACTGTGTGTGTCAGTACTGTTGTGAAGCAGGAAAACAGTGGTGTGAAAAGGCACTGGGAGTATCCACAGCTCCACTGATAAAGTAAATGGTGGTTTATGTATCTTACAGACGGGACATTATCCAGGCATACAGTTTTGCTCAGTCTTGAACTGAAGAGTAATGGGCTGATTAAATGCAAATCAATCTGAACACACACATGCGTGTAAAGTGTTCATATAGTAAGAAGTCAGTCCAAAATGAGGAATCTTCTTTTGATCAAAGTTGGGTTGTCAGCATCCAAAAGCTTGATGTAATAGGAAGCACTGTAAATAACCATTGCTGTAGATGTGAGCCTTTTGAATAATTACAACTGAACTTTAAAAAAAATCTAGATAGTTAGACACAAGTGGGAAGGTAACTTGTAATAAGCAAGATCAGACAGGAAATGTTTAAAATTGCATTATCCTTTATTTTGTCTGCAGGACCGTCTGTTTTTGGAGAGGTTTTGCAGGGAGGGAGTTGCATTTCATATCTACAAAGATTCAAAAGTTCGTTATTGGTGTGAACTTACCCTTGGAAGACAATGTTTACACATCCTTTGTTTTAACACTGATAGTTGAATCAGTCCATGAAGAGAATTGCTACTGGGAGAAGAGGTGGCTGCAGTTGCAAACTTGTCCTGAATGGAAGGGACAGGAGGCTGTCTGAGAAGAACTATTGTGATCTGTCTTGCAGGAGAAATTAAGAAAGGAAATTGCTCAATAGTTTTCTTGAGGAATGATAAATTATTTCCAAATTCTGAAAACTCAAAAGTTCGCTGGGGTGACAGCTCATGCACTATTTAAAAATGCCATTTTGAGGAGGGCAGAGTTTGTGACTGGCTTTCCTCTGGAGGACAATTTCAGCAAAATGGGGTTTAATTTCTGGGAGTACTTGTGTGATTGCCAGATGAGCTCATAGCTCCATTCTCTCATCAGTGTGTCAAGACTTGCAGTAGAAAGCCTTGATCTTTTGAAATACATGCTGTTTTAAAGAACTGCTTTATTTTGTTCTGTAGATAAATCTTACTACTTTTGTGAAGACTCTGTAAACATTTTGTAGCGTTTTCATGATGGTATACGCTTCTCTGTTTATGTTTTCTATGTGATGTTTAAAAGGAAAAGATTTGCTAATGTCTGTTGTGTCCAGAGGATGTCTGCATACAGTTGTGTATACTGCTCTGTGCTGAAACTAAAAATTTTGGACATGGTTAAGAATGTAGATATTGTAAAAAGCACTCAAAAGACCACAGTTTTAGTGCAGCAGACTGAAGAGAGCGGTAGTCTCACCCTTTCTCTTTGACTCAGTTTGGTAGTTTGTGTAACTGCTCTGCCAAGAGAGGGCGAGGAAACTTGCGCATGAGCCAAAGTTACAGTTGCATTCAAATGACCTTACAGCATCAAGAACTGTTCATGTGGGGGAAACGCAAATAGAAGCGACACTTAAAGTGAGCCTGCTAGCCAAATGGTGAAATTCTGGAGGGGGAAAGGAGGCTCAAGAAAGGAAGAATGCTGTGCAGATGATCGAGAGCAAAAAGAGTTGAAAACCAGGTACAGCAGTGGCTGCTACGGAGCTGTAATCCCCTGATACTGTTTGTCTCTCTTAGAGCTTAGCTTTGAATGTAGTATGTATGTAGTGTGTGTGCAGAGGCATTGCTAGCCATGTTTTAAATTAATGCAGACAAAGGAAGGGAACATGGCAAATGCTGCTTTAGTACTTTTCGGATTCCCTTACTCTGCAGTTTAGTTGAATGCTGTTTTTCAACTATTGCGCTGCATAACACTGCCTGGCCTCTTTCTCAAATAATGCTGAGCTGAGCTGCTGTTGTGTTGTCAGATGCAGATTTTGTTATGGTGGGGCAGGGGGAAAGACTTACGCTTTGATGTGCAAAAGTAGGGCATCGAGAGCGTGCTGTGCTTGAGTGGGTCAAGAATCCCTGTTTACTGTGGCTGCTTTCTCCCTCACTACCTCAAGGTCGAAAGTTAGTCCTAGTAAACTGCCATGCTATTTAAAATGCTGCCACCATAACGTGGTTGGTTTTTTTTTTGTTTTTTTTTTTTTTGAGAATAAAACAGGAGGAATCTGAGATAGCTAATATTTTTAAAGTTACAGATGAAACTGCTTTGGGCATCATGTATCTTAAGTTATGATATTACTATTGAACAAGTGTCATGGTGAGAGTAGGCAAATCAGTGCAAGCTGAATTACTTGCACAGTTTTGCAGGCTTTCAACTGCAAAGAAATTGCAGTTATTTGGGATACACATATTGTCCTATATTCATAGGGCAATTCATTTGTCACTGATTCCTATTGGCAATCCTGGAGCATCAGAGGCAGGAAATGTATTAATATTTATATGCTATGTGTATTAATCTTCACATATGCCGATAGATACTTTGGTAACTTTAAGCCTATTTACTGAAGTATGCTATTAGTGATGCCTGTCTAACTGGTAACCTGGACTTCATTCTGTTGTTAAAATAGAAATTCCTACAATATAAGGAGCTTAGACATGAGTGTTTCCTTTGAAACACAAGATAACTTGTGCTGGTGATGTCATTTTATTAAGCTAATTTTCTGGATATGGTTTGAATTTGCTTTTCTTATCTGTATTTAAATTTGAAACCAGAACTTTAAAACAGAAAAAAAGCAAAATGGTTAAAAATTAATGCATGAATTTTGGATAGGATATACTATTGTCTTCGTAGAAATTTTTTTTTAAGAATAATTTTTTAAACCTCGATGGCTGTGAAACATTAGATTGCTGTTGGAAAGTGACGTGTTTGTGTTCTGGTGGCTGGAAGGTGGGAAAGCTATTTAGATTCCCCCCCCCAGCTTTGTTACTGTGAATTTGTCTGCTTACCAGTTAATTTTAATGTAATAGTCTTCACTGCTATAATAAAACGAGGAGCAACTCTTTATAATTTACTAATTCTTTTTCTACTTCACAACTTGGCTGTGTCTGAACTTTGTTAAAAGAATAAGTGCATTTAGTGAATTTGAAAAAAAAAAATTGCAACTTCTTCTAATCAAGTTAAAACAAGAAATCGAGTTTAACTTCATTTTTCACATGCTCTTTGTTACAAAACCCATTTCATCTCAGAGCCAAAATAGTTTAAAGGGCCTTTCCATGGTTGGGAGCTTTTCAGCTTTGGAACAATGCCCATAATAGCTGTTCCTTGCTCTGTGATTGACTGACTTGAAGGAAGCTGACATTTCTTAATGAAAAGTTTTACATTTTAAAACTTTATAGAAATGCTTTGGACTGGCACTACCTGCAATACCTAAAATCCTTAACGCGCTCAAAAATCTCAGTGCTATAGCTGTTTTTAGACTGTTGTAGGAAAGCAAAGGGAAGGAAATGAGGCATTTTTGTAGAGTTGTTAGCATCTGTAACATGACTGCAAATTATGGGAGCGTAATTGTAGCTGGACAGAGATGGAGTTCATATCAGGCAGAATGAATACCCTTCTTGTTAGCTCTTTTTACTCTTTTCCTTCTCTGTTCCCACTAGTTCAGGTAGAATTACATTGCAACTGAAGGGTAGTTAAATTCTGGTAAGAGCCCTTGTCCGTAGGGATTAGACTAAAAAATCTAAAGTGTTCTTGAGTGAAATACATGTGATGGATTTTTTGTGTTCACTTTCGTATGACTCACTTTTTCCTCTTGTAAATTCCTGTTTCACCCCCAATAAAGAACATAAAGGTACCGTGACTGCAAAGAGTTTGTATTCTCCCTGTTCGCTTAACTTACCCACAGTTCTTGTTTCTTTCTGTTAAGTCTACTTCCAGTGAGGCACTTACATTCATTGCAGAGTGGCTCAAAATTTGTCCCCACTTTTTTTATTTATCTCTAAAATATGGAGGAACACCTACCTTGCACAGGTCTTGAGCAATTTCCAGTTCTTGTGGAGAAAGTCTGTTTGAAGGAACATGTTAAAATCAGAAATATTTTTCAACAGACTTTTATTTCTTCTCAGACCCCACCCCCGCCCTCCCTTTGCGTATCCCAGGTATTGCTGTTTCATGTATGTACTGCTGTGGCATGGACTGCAATGGAAATCAGTTTTGTTTCTTTCTGGTGAACTGTGTCCCAAAACATGGCATTAATACAGATACTAAGGAGAAAAGTTGGAGGCAGACGAAACTTATGTGAAAGGTACTGCTGTAGTCAGGAGGTCTTGTTGAGTGAGCAGTCTGGTTCTAAATGTGTGGAGGGAGCTTGGATAAAAGCAAAGGGTAGGTCTGTACCAAAACTTGCAGTCTTTGCAGACTAGCAAGAAAACAGAATAGCTTAATCTTAATTAAGTCTTTAAACAGAACTCAAAGTATTGGGACTTATTTATAATACATTTACTAGCCTTCCTAATTAGGATATTAGTTGGAATTATTCTGAGACAACTCGTTTCAAATATGAAATTAAAGACTGAGGTGGATATGTGGCCTTTTAGAGCGGTACAGCTTGCTTTCAAATCATTACTAGTCACTGTGGGGCTGTACAGGAATTACTGGGAAAACTGGGATGAGAAGTGATAGGAGTGTGTTTCACCTTGTGGTTTCCATGTTGCTAGATTTTTAAATACTGAAACTATTTCCTCATCAACTGTGATACTGTTCCCTTTGATCTCACCTCATTCTGAAATCATTTTTCTCTAAAAGAGACGAAATGTGCTTCCTGGTGTCATTTGACTTCACACATACAAGGTTTCATCAGAGAGCTGGAAGTGAAGTTGAAAAATGTAGCTGAGAAAGAAACTTTCAATACAGGAGATGCAGAAAGAATAGTTGCCTAGTTAGGCTGTAAAAACTCATGTGAACTTTAAGCCACTCAAGAGCTTAATTTAGTGGAAGACTGGCCAGAGAGGCTTAATATAGATAGCTCAGATATCATGTGGAAACTCTAATTTAGACATGAATTGATATAAGAGACCTTGAGCTTATTTTTATTTGTTCCTTCCCTCCCTTAACCCCACTCTTTATTCTCAGGGAAACGCAGTGCATTGGCAACTGTTAACTGCACAACTACACCTAACTGTACCAGGGTGAGTGAAGGAAAATCAGCCTTCCGATACTGGCACTTGTTCTGGTCTAGCCAGTTTTCAGTAAACTTGTTTGGTACTGCTTCTGGTCACTTTGACTGGGAAGGTGAAACACATAGTGGCTCTGGTCAGGATATCCTTCCGCTTGCTGAGAAGTGTTGGTGACTTTTGAACCTGGCTTTTCCTTTTCTTCCCATAAGTGAAGTTCTTGAAGTGATGAGAGAGACAGTGGATGTAGGGGAAATGCTTGGAGAGCATTTGCTTGAGAGGAAAAGCAGGTAAGTTAATTCACATGCATCACCCTCTCAGTGCCCATCTTCCAATGTAAAAGAAAACAAAAGAAAACAAACTTGAGTTTAAGTGTTTATCTTGAAATGGTAGTGTCTTTAGATCAGACAAATCCTTCCCTCTTCTCTGCCTCTTAAAGAAAGATGCAAGTTCACTGGGATTTCTACTCTTTTTTCCTTGTTCTTTTTTTTTTTTTTTAAAGTTAGGCCTAAGCACTAGTTTACTTGTATGTTTCCCAATACTGTAACTTCAAATTATAACTATTACATCAACAGCACAGTAATTTTTAACTTGGTTCAGAAAACTTCTTATTTCTGGTGTGGTCATTAACATAACATCAGTAGGAAGGTCATAGTGTAACTGATGTGACTTGCCCTCTGATGAAAGTGTCATGGGAAAAACAAATGGACGAATGGATTCCCTGTATGTTTACAGTAGCCATGGAAAGTTCTGCTTTGCTAAAATCTACATTAAGCTTAGGAAAAAACCCCACCCACACTCTAAATCTTTACTTTAAAAAACCTGGTGCTTTCAAGTATCACTTCAACTCTGCACAGGAATTTATTTGGGGTAAAATCATACTGTTGGTCTGTTAGCAGCTGGGGATTTTAACTGTACAAGAAAAAATGCTTCTGAAGCATGTGTTCAAAGTCTGGAGTAGGTGTTGTTGATATCACTCCCAGACTTCTTAAAATTACAGCCCTCAATGCAATCACAGTTTATGACATTTAACTGTATTTATGGATCTATAACTTCATAACCGGAGATTCAGTTTGGGAGGTATCATTATGAAAGCTACTGTTGTCTTCCGTGTGAAGAATTAAAATACCTCAACATCCTTACAAAAAACAGAGATGGAGTAAATAGAACACCTTCATGTTTAAAAACTTTTAAAGTTGATGGTGAATGTTTCAGTACTTAAATTCTCTGTGAACAAAGCTAACTTCTATGAACCATATGGAATAAGGTTGGGAATAAGAGTCAGCCCAAGGCTCTTTGTGGTGGATTGCAGAGTTTTTGCTCTAATGACACAAGAACTATGTTGTTCCATCCATTTTGAGTAAGTCACAGTACTGTCCTCTGCTAGCACTGAGTGGTGGAAGTTGCAGAAGTTTGTGGTCGATACAGGGAGGACACTTTTGTGTATGAAGTTTCAAAGTCTTGCTAACTTTTTCTGTGTCTTTTCTGAGAGATGGCAAGTTCCTTTTTAGTTAAAAAAATCTCAAATACAGATGCTGTGGGTCAAGATGATTTTTTTTTAAGACGTCTTTAAAATTTTGTATGGCACTTAAGCATAGTTACACAGTGCAGAATGCCATTTTGTGCAACATCTGAAGATGACCTACTTCTTGTCGTGTCTTTGTTACATTTGTATTTACCATAATTTAAAAGTAATTAGAATCTATTGGTTAGCATAAAACTAACTTTTTGAAGGGGGAAAGGGAAATATTTCTATTTTGTCTTTATTGAACAATATTGTGTTGCTTTGCTACTGGCAAGAAATGACCATCTCAAGGTTTTGAGTGAACGTCTATGTGAAGGACAGCCACAGTCTCTAGGATTCATTTGTATTAGAAGTAGGTTTTGTTACAGCTACCTCCCAAAATGCAAGCCAAATATTTTTATGTACAACTTTTTTGAACGTCAGACCAATCCTTTATTCCATTAAATTCTTGCTGTTAAACTAGAGGACTCAGTTCTAGAGATAGAAAGGAACAAGCAACTGTGTGGTTTTAGTGTTTAAAGCACTCTTTCATTTCATGAAGTGCTATCAAAATTATTCTTCCTTCTCAAGGTGTGATGGAAACATTCCTCGCATACCTTTTTGAGACTCTAACTGGCCTTTAATTCTCTAGCTCTGAACTGTGGGTACTGGAGGATCTCATGTGCATTTTTCCTGTAGTGATCATAGCATGCAATGAAGCAACAGAACCCACAACACAGGTATCCATACAAAAGTGACCTGGGCAAGTCTTTTAATCCCTCTGCCTGTTTTATTACTGTTTTATAGTGAGAAAAATAACTTTGAGAGTGTTGTACTTGCCTACAAAATGTCACGCACGTTATTACCTGTTGCTTATAAAGATCTGCAGAGAAACAATCATGGAAGACTGCTGAATTGTGAACTAATATATATTTAAGTGTACTTCAGATTATCAGTGTGTTTCTGGCATATTCAGATTTTACAGTCAGTGTTGCTTATAACGCAAAAAAAGACATTTTCAATACAATTTTTTGAGATTGCCTGTAAAGTATCTATCAGCTGGGGAAAAAAATACACGTTCTGTCTGTGATGGGCATGGATGGGCATGCAGTAAAGGCTTCCCTGACTCGACAAACCATTCTTTAGTCTGCCTCTTCAGTCTCTCAGGTCATCAGACTGAGCTGTGGGGCTGTTACTAAGTCTGCAGAAATGTTTTCCGCTGATAATGTACGTGTCTTGTAGTTGAGAAGCTATTTTTAGCAGTCTGGTTAGACTCTCAGAGTCACTGAGGGACAGAGTCCTGGTGGAGAGCTGTAAAAGGGAGCTGCCAGTGGTTTGGAATGGGAAGGGGGGAAAAAAGGTACCTTTCATTCCCAACTGTTTTGTCTGTTTGACTATCTTGTTATCTCGTAGTACTTGCGAAGAAAAGGCACATTTCTCAGGTTTGTTAGCTTGTGTTTGGCTAGGAATAATCTCTGTGTTATTGAGGGAAAATCGGTAGAATTGCACAGGGGGAACCTTCCTTTTTCACTGTGGGGATGTTTAAAGGCTGCCTGGATCTCAACAAACTGACACCTTTTAACTAGAGTAAATCTAAACAGTGTCGCTCTTCGCTGTGCGTTAGTGGAAAGGCTCTGACCTGAGACAGTTTGGATGAAGTGGGAGTTATATTAATTTGTACACTGCATTTGCCTAAATTCAAGACTTCTTCCTGCTTGCACAGTAACCAGGGAAGGGTGATGCAGACATCAATGCCACTGAAAAAGGAAATTGCTATAAATTGTGGAACCTTTAATTTGACCATGATACTTAGCTACAGGCAGCTTTTTAATATTGAAAATTTGATATTTAAAAAAAACTCTCACAAGCTTCAGTTTGACCTATTTTATTCACAGAACGATTGTACAAAAAGACAGCTGAGGTAGAAAAATAGCACAAAGCACAAGAGGGGCCACCATTTTACATGATTATGTGGCACATTATGAACTCGGGGCAGGAAAGCTGCTGTTTTTTCCTGGTGGCAAAATAGCTAGTGAGACTCCTCTAAATACATTGCCATGCTTTCCCCCCTCCTCCCTTCCAACTTTTTTTATTTTTAATGTGTGTTTTGTTTTAGTGCTAAATTTAAAGGTCATCCCCAGCATTTCAGTCTCCATGTGCATGGCTGAGTGAATGTGCTTTTCTTCACTTTCATGTTCATCTTTGCAAATAAAATTTGCAGGTAGAGAATTCAAAATGGAATTCAAAGCTGTTTGAGACTTCTCTAAATGACATACTTGGGAACGCTGCCACATAGCAGAAACATTTCAGTGATGTGTATTTCATTGCTGTGGGGACACCAAAGATAAAGTAAGGTAGGCTGTGTCTGTTGCTACAGTGTTTCATAAAATAACATTCCATGCAATCGAAGGTTTGCAGGAGTGCTGAAGTGAAAGATCAGCCCTCTCTCTTCTTACTATTTATTTGTTAGGTTTTATATGTTCCACCATACTATTTCTTTGTACCGGGGTAGTGTCATCTCACTGATATGGAAAAACTTTCTTTTTTCCTTTTCTTTTTGAAAATAACTTTCAAAATGTTTGTCTGTCTTAGGCCAGTCAGAATGGGTTCACGCTGAATGTCATCTTTCTTCACTTTGACTGGTGGGCGTTGGTACTGCTGAGACTATTGTATGGTGGCTGACTTGGGTGCTACATGTGCGATCTTGTGGATTTTGTTGGGCTTAATCTGGTGGTGCAACTTTGCCTATGTAGGATGTTTGTAGGAAAATTCTGCCTATGGCTCTTCAGCTTTTTTGGGTCAGGTATTTTCTGCCCACTGTCATGCAGAACATGTGATGTGCTCTGGGTAATTTGCAAACTTGCTAAGCTGAAGTTTAGTTTTATTTTTACAGCTGTTTAATTCATCTGAAGAACGTAGACCATAATGGTTAAAACCTGGTGACTATGGTGACACCCCTTGTCTTGCAGCAAGGGGAACTGACAATGAATGCAAACTGTACTGTGCTAGCTAGCCATTAAATGCTTGGTTTTAAAGACTTGATTGCATACATATCTCTGTTGCTGAGCCTGGTGGCTGTGCTGAGGAGTATAAGAATGATGTGGCCAGTGTCCTCTCTAGTTGCCTTTTTGCACTGTGAATGACCAGGCAGCACTGTGCAGCTGTAATGTCTGCAGGTATGTTTGGAGCAAGGACAGAGCATGCTCAAATTCTCTTCCTGCCTTCATCTGTAGGGATATACTCTACCGCTGTGCACTAATGTGCATCAACATTATTTTAACTAGAATTGTAAAAAAAAAAAAAAAAAAAAAAAAAGGAAAAAAGAAAAGAAAAGGAAAAAAAATTCCAAGAACTGAGCAGAACAGATTCATATATCTTCAGTGACATAGTTGTGATGCATGACTGCAAAAACAAGCTTCGTATTAGATAAGAATAAACTTGTGCAAGGGGAAAGAGGAAAAATCTGTCTGTATTCAGAAACCTGCAGATAAACACCATGCCAGTAAATCATATATGCGCTCTAGTAGCAAGAATATATTATTCTTTGTTCTAGCTATATGTTTGGGTTTTGTATGGTTTCTTAATTGCACTGTAAATTTGTATCTTTATATAGAGGCCTTTGAAAAGCTAATGAACAGTTCTGTTCTTTGTTCAGTGCCTTCAGGTCTGAACACAATGTAAAGATTGAGAAAGAATGGAAACCTATGAGATGATACTGTTATGCAAAAGTTCGAAGGTGAAAATTGTAAAAATCCCCCCAAAACATAGTGCTAGTTGTTAAGTGATCTGTGATCTGTTGCTGGACTTGTTGTACGTTGCTTTTTTTCCTACCTCACTGTAGATTTAGCATGGATTATCTGAAATCAGCGGGAGCTGTAAAACACCCTTCTCTTCCATATCAACATGGCTGTATGAGCATGCGTGTGGCAGCAGGATTCTGTGGGAGACCGTATAGATGTATGCTGTGTGGTTTCCATGCAGTTTCACAGTACGTTCTGGGAAAACCAGTCTCTCAACTGGCCCTTCTGGCATACTGTGCAACTGAGCTTAGAAAGTTGTGGATCCAAGTCAAGTAGATAGCCTTTTCCTCCTGCTTTATTAATAAACCTTCGTGTTTCTACTGCAGTCAGCGTAGGTAGAGTGAGACTGAGGAGGAGAGCATCTCAGCACTGGCTCATCCTGCCGAGAAGGTGGCAGCATGCCTTACTCAAATTGCACAGAGATCGTCTGGGCTGTGGGCAGGGGCTGTGCAGGCAGCTGGTGTGGATTTTGGTGGCTGTGGAGTCTGGACTGAACAGCAGCTTTGGAGCAAGGGCACCAACTGCAGACCTACGATGAAAACCCGTGGCTCTGTTTAAAAGAAAGAGAGCTCTAGGAAGGTTCTGGTGCAGCTTGACACTACCAAGACATTCACCCCAGAGGCACTGTGCTGGACTTACTGCTGCTTAAAAGCTGGCTGCCTTTTTTAACTATAGGACAGCAGGTTATTTTGGCCTTGAGATGTTCGTTGCTGGTGTTGATGATGATGGAAGTTTACAAGGGAATTATTGCTAGGCCTGAGTCACGGGAAACTTACTGTGCTTCCTGTTTTGGCCATGGAGATTCCAGCCTAATGATGAATATCAGTAGGGTATTTTGGTGATGAATTTTTATTTAATAATGAAGTATGTGCACACTGTTTTTTCTTCCTTTTCTGTTTCCATGGTGAGGAACAAGTGTCTGAAACCTAAGCTTTGCTGCTGTGGGCCATGGGACCTTACGGATACATAAGAGCGCGCAGAAGAAGGATGGAATAATATAAAGCAACAATTTCAAAGTGATGGCAGAATATTTTACTGAGGAGAACAGAAAATGGTTCTTACTAGAAGCTGGGGGCCATGTCTTTGCTGAACCCTGCAGTTGGTAGAGACAAATAAACACTATGTTTCTGAAAACTGAGTCTGGATCCAGAAGAGCAAGGGAAGTAAGGGTGATCTAGTGTACCCCCATCTCTACTCTGCAGTAGGAATAACTACAATGTTTAATTCCCTGCATCCTGGTAGGGGAAATACCGCAGTTTTCTCTTTGGGATACAGTGTTGTCTTTTGTTTGAACTGTTGCATGATCTGTTTGGGCTACTATGTTCTTCTGACCAAAAGAATCACCAAGAATTTGTCAAACAAAGCCAGAACTGTTATTTGTATGGGGCAAGTGATGGCATGGAGATCTCTGCTGCTATTGGGCATGCTTTTTAATGTTGTTTCAGCATTTCTTGCTGAAAATTGTGTTGGACCCCAAACCTTCAGGCAGATACATTGTAATATGTCACCTTTCTTGTGCTTAAAGCATGACTAAACTTAAATCAAAAGCTTTTCTACATGAACTGTGGAAGGAGTTAAATAGGTTGACTTCATTTCAGGGAAGTCAGTGCCTATGTAGAATATAGAAACATTTTTCTAAAAATTCCCTCTTTTAATGATGTGATGTGCAGCCCTTTCCCAGCAAGTTCATTTTTCCCTGTCTGCCACATTAAGTTGCAAGGAAATTCTCCCCAGACCTTCTTTAATAGCAAGAAGAGTTTCATATTCTCTCTTGACAGTAAAAGAGATGTGATAAAGCTTTGAGATCTGATGCTAGAACATATTGGACAGAGAACCTAAAATTAACAAAGGCTAAATAATGAAATTGAGAGTGTGCAGTCTCTAAGCACTTTTTAATATTATTTGCTTCAGCTGTCAAATCTTGGCTTCTTTTTACCTGTTTTAGCTCAGCTAAGAGTTTGCATGTCAAATGAGCAATCTACACAGGGAATTTGCAGAGTAGGTAAAGAGGTCTGTTCCTTTCAGGAAATCCTGTGTTTATATTCAGGAGTGAACTTGTACGCCTTGCTTTCCATTTTGCTTGTTGATGTAGAAATCTGAATCTTCCACAACTCTCTTGACAGAAGCTTGCTTCTTTGTGCACAAGCAAGAAGTGTGAAAGTCTTTAAAATAGTCAGATAATTACTTTGGCTTTAGTGATACTTTCCTATGGTGTCAAAGTTCATCATCTTCTTCAAATATAACTGTGGGTACAGAAAGTCCAGAAGATGTTCTGGTCTTAAATCTGAGTAAATATTATTGTTATTTTAAGGAAACTGAGTATTGGGAATGATAACTTTGCTTGTGATAGAGTATGTGCATGAGTTGAGGAAAATGAATCCTAATTGTGGTTCTGAGGCTGATAGGACCTTTGCCAAATTTAGGTCATGAAAAAAACAGTTTGAAGGAAGAAATTTCTAAGCATTATAATATACTTGTATTGAGAGATGCTTTCTTTTAAACTGGGGGCAGGGAACATTAGGGGTATTTTTATTTTTTTCAGTTGAATGAAGAAGTGCTTCAAATGCTGTGTTTTTTCAACCTTGTAAACCTACATGTTGTTCTGTGTACTTTCACCCTTACCACGCATCTGTAACATTTTACCAAATTTGTCCAGTTCCTCTTATTGCCCGAGCAAGGGTTGCTTTTGATACTGTAGTGAAAATTTTCACTTTCAGAGAAAGTTTTCAGCCAAATTTCAGTCTACCAATTCAGTTGTGGAGTACACACAGGAAAAAAATCCTTGACATACAGGAATAAGGTTTGTCAAGGAACTGTTTCCCCTCACTGAAGGCTGGCTTGGTTGCTTGCCTGAGGCTGTTGGTATACTCAGAATGCTTTCTGACCGGGTGCTAAGATACAAATAAGTCATAAGGCATGCTGATAAGTGGGAAGCTGAATTGACTGGTTGGTAAGCAGGCTGGCTTGCCCAGTCCCCTTACAGTAGTTTTAGGTCTCCATCAACAGAGATTTACAATAGAGCAGGAGCTGGCAGAGGGCAATTTGGTTAAGTGCTTTCTTGCTGCCTGTGCCATGACCGTGGTAAGTGAAGTTCAGTGTTCAGTACTATGTTGTGTATTTTGGCGAATATGTACATGCAGGAATTTATTTGAGGACAACTTCAAGAAGCACCATGTTTAAGGGTTATAGCAACTATCTTCCAAAATCAATTCCCAAATTGTTTGGAACCATTTGATCTGTCTGTATTGAGTGACTTCAGATTTTTATTTTTGTGTTCCTTTGGGGAAAGCTACAATGCTGGATTTCAACTTAATTGTGTAATTAACTAAGATAGTTTAGTCTGCAAGTGAAGCAAAAACATAGCGTGTATTACATTTAATTTCCCTTTTTACCCCTTAGCTTGTCCTCTTGTGTAGTTCTCCCTTGTAAGGAGACTTTTTTTTTTCCTCTCTATAAAGACTGTATCGCAGTGTTGCTCTTGCCATGTTCATGTTAATGCCCCTGGAATTTTCTAAAAACTCTGTTCCAAAATCTTTGGTAGTGTGACTTTGACTTTAAGGGCACTAAGCCATGGATAATTGGCTCAGTTTCCTAAAATTCCACAGCCTGTTGTTAAGATAAACATTTCTAGGTTCCCAAGAACACAGACACATGTATATGGTAATATACTGGGTATACAGAGCAACCTTTAAACAGCCAATTCTTATTTTCCTATTTCATTCTTGATGTTTACACACAAAGTTCATAAGCAGAAAAACGACTTGATAGAATAATTGTGCCAGTTTTTAAACTACATTGTAGCATTTTGAGAAGGGCTGCAAGATTTCTCTCTTTTGTTGTAGCCATTAACTTCTACGGAAGCAGAAGGGAAGCAGTCCTGCGTTGGAATGGTATGTGTTGAGATGCACCCTTGTCAGTCAGCAGCTCATGTCTCGGTTGCTGGGAAGTCCATGTGACGAAGGCTTTGGTATAAGGCCCAGGATTGCTGGTTGTTTAGGAATTTGTCATCTTGTTGTGTCACTTCTCAACACTGGTACCTAAAGTGACTTGTAAGGCCCAGGTATCCACAAGCGTTGGAGGTCTGGCTTTCTCTTTGCTGAAAAGGGCTGTGATCTGCATTCCCCCCAGCCAAAGCGTTAGAGAGGGGCTATAATTATAGAGCTTGTGACAGAGCTGGGTTCAGTTCACTCACGTCCTCTCAAATATATGATTGAAAGCATTGCTCCCATACATAACTACTTAAAGATGACAAAAGAAAATGGAAATGAGGCCCAGTGATATTAACAGCTGGTTAAGAAATTGCAGGATAGGTTCTGAGGAACTCTGTGCATGTTTAGGGTTGTAAGACAACCTTGAAGAATGAGGGAGGTTCTCACTGGATAGTGCCAGTTGATGGAGCACATGGGGAGGCTTGCTGCCAGGGAGTGAGGGCCAATGATGCTAGTGAGCCAAAGCAGGTCGTCTTAGCATCTTACTCAGAGCAGGAATTGGTGGTCTGACTGTCCTTGGAGATAGGCTTCCTAATAGTCATCTTTAAAATTGCTTCTAGCAGCAATAGGAAACTTTAAGTTCTTACTTTCTGAAAAAAATGGGATGTTCTTATTCAACAGATTGAGTTTTGATTTGTTTGGGGGTTTTTTATCATCTTTTTATATAATTATTCAACGTTGTCCAAAGCAATAAACTCAGTCTGCAAGTAAGTGCATCAGGATACAGCAAGTATAGCGTGTGGTTTTTTTGAGGGTTTTGTGTTCGGGGTTTTTTTTAAGGCAGTTTGCAAGGAATTTTATTCCTTTTTTTCTATCAGCTGGCTCCTCTCACCCCTGCTCTCATTGTCTCTGTGCAATAAGAAATAGTAAAGAAAAGCAGCAATCTTAGTTCTGTTATGTGATATTTTGTGTAAATGTTTTCAGAAGGGCAGCTATTAAAATTTGAAATAATGACAACATTTTTAAAAATTTAAATTATACCAAGTCTATGTAGACTCTTAAAAGTCATTGTGGAGGGTGAGAAATTCAAAAAAATCCTCCTGTAATAGGAGAAAAACAATGGTAATGCAAAACAAGATTAAAATCCCCTCCTCAGGTTTTGAATCATGATAAATATCTGGTTTGTGTCGGTCTGTTCTTTGTTTAGGGTTACTTGACTAAAACTCTTGTCCCTAATTTGTTGGCAGTTAGCTTAATTGTATCTTTGTTTAAACAGTAGTAGCGGTGGGGGGGAGCCACCATTCTGGCATGGTCTTTCAGCTGTTGTCACTGCTTTCCCTTGCTCTTTAGCGTTGTCCTGAGGAAGAAGGTATGGCTTGGCTGGCTGATCAGGGTTTTGGCTTGGAATAGTAACGTATTTTAATTTGAATATCTTTACCTACCGCATGCTGTGTTAGGCCCAGGCACTGTTCAGTAGGGTTGTTGAGGTTTTTTTGTTTTGTTTTGCACTTTACTAGTAGCTAGTTCATGTGTGTCTGGTGCATTTGTGCCTCTCTGCTCTGTTCTGCTTCTGGTCAAGTGTTCACGCTGGTTCTTCCTGTGGATGGGAAATGAGCTCAGGGCTCAAGAGCAGCCGTAGTGGTGTTACCTCCTGTGCTGTATTTCAGAGAAATTGTGGTCATCCCACAGCTTTTCCCAGCTAGTGGAAAAGCAGTACCGAATACTTACTTAGCTTTTGAAAGTCTTTGAGGCTTATGGAGAAGTAAAGAAGCGGGGAGTTTCATGCTCTTGGGGTGTATAAACAAGCCGCACTTTTCAGGTTTCTCTTACCACTGTTCCCATCTGTACTCTTTAAGGACCTGGTTTGCTGCTGGTGTAATAGTTTCCCCCATACATGAACTGTCTGACAAATCTTTGATACCTGCTTTTTTTTTTAGTGGTATGAGGAGAAATGCTGGTAGGCAGCATATGCATTAATGTACTGAAGCTGACGTTCCTGTAGTTTAGCTTGTGTATTGGCTGTGTATGAGACAGGAGTTCATACATGCTAAATACAACAGCAACCTCATCCCAAATTATTTGGTGGTTTGTTTTGGTTTTTGTTGTTTTATATATATATATTTTTAAGTCATTAGATCCTTTCCTTCTGTTTGGCAAGTATTGGACCATGCCCCTTGGACCCGTCTTGTATTAGTCTACCTCAGTGAGTACCTTGCATGTGCATGGGTGTGAATAGAAAGTACATGTTTGAGGTGTTTATAGTTTGCATTGCCGTACCTCTGAGCTCTGTTTTGTTACCTGATGAATTCCTTCTTTGACAGCACGTGCAGTTCTCATAGACTCCGTGCTAGTGGTGGTAGTCGAACAGCTTTCGCTTTCCAAGACAGGTACACAGAGTGTCTGGCTAAGATTTCCCAACCAGTAGTGTGATGCACTAATTTTTAACTGTTTTCAGTTTTATTTGTTCACTGGGGGGGGGGGGGGGAGGGGGGGCGGGGAACGCAGGGAGGGCAAGTTTGGTGGCCTACATTAAATAAAAGTAGAGGGAGCTGTAAAAAGCTCCCTGTGAAATGCGAGCCTTACACAAGGAAGAACTATTTATAGAGCCCTGCAACATTTGCCTCAAGGAACTTAAGAGCAGAGAGGGGCAGCCTTACATAAAGGCGGGTGAGAGCACACTTGTGCGCTCACAGCTGCGAAGGTCAAAGCCAGGGCTTGTCTTACACTATGCTTCCACTCTCCCTTGGCCTGAGGGGACAGGAGATTGATGGGCTCCTTCTGAAGGCCAAGTCCTAGTGGTGAGAACTTTGGTTTGTGGAGAACAGTGGGGTGGTTTTCTTTTTCTTTTTTTTTTTTTTTCCCCCTCCCTTTATGGGACTTTTTATTTATGATGTTTTGACTTGCATTAATTTTTGAGAAAATATGGCTCTGTCTTGATTGATGACTTAATGGTCAAATAAGGCCAAACAAGGTCACAGCAGCAGCTTTGGGGACCTTCGGATTAAGGTTTTATGCTTTACATGTTGATACTATTGTTTAAGCATCTTTTTGGTTATTGCTGCTGCTGTTCTGGCCTTTGTTCTCTAGTGGTGACTCTTATTCTAAATGACATTGCCATGCCACTGGCAGTTAGCCAGGTATTGTTCTGGTTTTGGATGCCTTGATCTACTTGTTGGTTATGAGGCTTTGTAAAAAGTGATTCTAGAAAGCCTTCAGATCTTTAGCTTGAAAACAGTCTTTAATGGTTTCATAGGCAGAAGAGCCCCTCTTCTGGGAGGCATGTACCTGAGAAGATCCTTTATAGCACGTGATGCAACAACTGGGTGTTGGCACTCCTCTGAAAAGATTGCATTTGGCTAGGTCAGAGTTCCTAACCCCTCTATGGAGCGGGGGTGGGAAGCATGGAATGTAGTTTAAACATAATATAAGGCTTGAGTAAAAGGGTCTGTGTGATGCTGGGGTAGCAAACGGCTTTGGGGTGACTGCCTGGGTCACTGGACACACAAACCCTCTTAAGAGAGCGAGGCAGTGTTTCCTCCAGGGTAATCTAGGAAAGATGTTTGATTAAAAGGTTCTTAAACGGCTTTAAAACTTTGGATAAGGATGTAGTCTAGAGTTGTCCAAGATGCTTGTCCCTTTAATTTGCTGTAAAAATAATGGATCTCTTCTAACATGGGAAATGCAGTACTTGTTTTTATGTAAAGTGTTTGAAGGTAAATAAATTGTTTGTCATATTCTTTCATTCATCTATGACATTTTGACTACTTATGTCCCTCTAGTTAGAGGTTTAACTAAGCAGTCAGCATTCTGCATATTTCAAAGCTATCTCCTGAGTGGAAAATAAAACCCCATGATTTATAAGAGAGTATATAATACAGGGCATGATTAAAACAACTCAGTAAATTATTTGGGATCAAATTCAGTCTTTATCTAAAAGTTAAATAGTGATTATATATACATGCATGTGTGTAAAAGCCAGACTTACTGCAAATGGTTGTTTCTTTATGGTCTGACAAAGTGTGTTTAAATGGATGTAGGCATTTTGACTGGCTTTTGAGGCCACCCACTCAGTGAAGAAATTGTTTTTAAATTTAAAAAAATGCAAACTTTTTAGATGCAAGATATGAATTAGTAAAGAAATAAGCAAGTTGAATGCTTGAAGCAAGTCTTACTAAGTTGCTTTGGTCGTTTTGGTGATTATTTTCCAAAACGCTGACAGGAGACTGTATTCTGAGTTACCAAGGGTAGGCCAGTATGTTAATCTATTTCACAGATTAGACAGACATATAAACTGGCTTTGATTTGCTCCAGTGTCTACATGGGGCATTTTGCATCTGAAGAAGTTTTTTCATGTAAATAAGAAGCTTGAGGGTTCTTTTTAAAGAACTTAGTAGAACTTAGCAGACTTAGTAAAACAGAGGTGCTTAGTGGATTTACAAAGTGATGTACAAAACAGGGAAGAATATTTCTGGTGGGACTCTTGCAAGTACATTGAAGTGAGGAATTTGCACACCCTGAAACCCTCTGAAGTGTTTAACCATCAGTTAGTAGTTAGTAAATGAGAATTAGTAAATTAGTAAATGAGAATACAGGATCAGAGGTCTGTAGCTCCAGGCAGATGCTAAGAGTGGAAAGCTCTCTCAATCCCTTGGTACCCTGAGGTTCTGTCTAAATTAGCAAATACTTTGGTCAGAAGGGATGGATGAGGAGATCAAAGTTGTTGGCACTGAAGCTTCTTAAATCTTCATTACTGATTTGGGTGGGTTACTTTAGATTAGGTTTATCTTGGCACCTTGGGCTGAATGTCCCACTTACCTGTGCAGTTTGAAGCTTTCTGAAGGAGAAATATGTCATAGGTACACGCCAGATGACCTTGCAGCGATGTAGCCCACAGGGTTATTTGAAGTCTCACATCCCTGTTTGGCAGCAGGGTTGCATTTGAAGCTCATCTTGGAGCGGAGTTTTCAGGTTCTCTTACTCAAAAAGGAGCTGATTGTTCGTGTGCACCAAAGTTGTTCTGAAAAACCAGCTAGCTCACAGTAAATGGTTTTGCTTCAAAACTGTGCTACTGCTCTAAACCAAATAGCTTAGTTAAATTAAGCATGAGAGTGTGCATAGCAAAAGGATGACCTGGAAGAAAGGGGGAGATTTTAGTCAGAAGCAATAGAAAGATATTTTTCTCCTCTTTTAAGGAAGTATTTCTTTAAATTTGCAGATGTTCTCAGTGTTCAAGCTGCCATTTTAGACTACGGAATAAAAGGCTTATTTGAAGCACAAAATCTGAGCTAGACAGATAACTAAATATTGTTCAAAGCTTAATAATCACCATAGGGTGCAGCCTGTGGCTCTTGAGTAAGAGTTCCAGACATCTTGTGACTACAGTAAATTGCTGTTGTTGTAATCCAAGATGGTGATGAGAATAATGCTACAAGGTTACAAATAATGTATTTGTTGGCATTGCTGGGCTCTGGGTAGGCACATGGCTGAATAGCTCCATGTCTTTTACTGCTTTTGGGGGAGGAAAAAGGATTACTTTAACTCATTTGTGTCTTGAGATTCAGAGTTAAGTTGTGTTTAATCCTGAATGCAGAAAAACTTTAATGGCTGTGAAAGAGCAGGTGGTTTATTTTATTTGCATTTGTATGAAATTTGTGGTGTAGGAAACTCAACCCCCTTCCCCCAAAACACAGTACAAACAAACAATGAACTTTTTTTTTTTTTTTAGTGACCAGAACCCAGAAGTGGCTGACTGATGTGGAGATTTTCTTTTTTTTTTTTCTTTACCTCAAAACCCTCAAATCTTGGCTATTGTCTGATGTAAATGCATCTGTTAGCTTTGAACTGCTTTGCCTAGGTATTTACAGCTGGATAACTTTTTTTTTAAAGTGGAATGCAGTGCTGGCTAACTACAACTCAATTTTTGACTTGGCTTTTGTAATCTGGGCTGCCACAGGTACACTGCAATCGGTACCCAATGTACTTGTTGATCGAGTCTTAGTTACACTGCAGTCATAGTTCAAACTATTGTGTTCAGGTATTATTAGATGACAATGGTGTTTGGTGTATATGGAATTTAAGTTCTTCCTACAGTAATCATGCAAACACTCTATTTTAAGCATTTATTGGGTTAGATCAAAATCTGGGTATTGTACAGAGGAGGTGTGCAGGAGCAAGTCTTTGTGCTTATGTCATTCCTCTTATAAAGTGCAAGATTTGAATGAGTGCCTTTAACAAATAGCTTACAAATAAGAGTTTTTTTCAGAGTAAAATGACCTGGTTAAAAACATTTAGATGATAAACTTAAGGGAATTGTGCTCTTTCTGCAAACAGTTTTACACTGAAGAATTAGGTTCAAACATTCCAAATTAAATATTTCCTTAGACTCAGGTCTGTTTATTGGCCCCAAACTGTCATTGTATTTAGACTGGTAGAAATGGTGCAATACAGCCACTGAGACAAAAGCTGAATTATGTCATATTAGGTAGAAGAGTTATTTAAATCCTGTATGCAGGCTGCTGTTGACATATACAGTAGAAAGAATGAAATGGGTTGAATTTTCATCAAGAAAAGTCATAATCCAACTTACACATTGTGTACTTGTTTGGATGTCAGAAGGAGTAAATACAAAACACTGCAATAACAATTTGTATGATCTCATTATCAATACTGTACATGCAGGTGAGACTGACTAAAGAATGATATTGATGTTTTGTATTTCCTGGGTACAGTAGCTACAATGTCTGTTTCTCTTCATGGCTGTTTTGTCAATCTGGTAAATACTGCTCAGCTCTGGTTTGTTTTTCTTTTCTGCAACAGGAAGGTTTAGATGAAAGTTTAAAGGAAAAGTGTGCGCCCCTGGATTAGGTGGTAATATTTGCCTTGCAAGAGAGGCTGTGCAGACAGTGCCTCTATAGGTTTGAGTCTGAACAACGTTTTTCCACTGTATGTATGGAAACTGAGGATATTAAATAAGTCTGAAAAGAAGCAGGCATACACATTTATGCCTGCTTTCTTCCCTGCATGATACGAGGTTTTAAGATCAAGGCAAATTCTGTTCCTTAATCCAGAACTGAACTTTCTCATGTAGATGTTAAATGCGTTTCTGCAGCAGACCAGGCAGACTGACTTGTGAGGATTTTTTGGGGGTTGGTTTTTGTTGCTTATTTGCTTTTTTTACCATGCTCTATTTGTTTATAGTTCCATGAGTGCCAACTGTGAAACAGCTTGTGTGAAGGAAGAGCAGGGATGACTTTTTTGTTTCTGAATGTGTCTCTCTGCCTGTTCTTAACAGTGACAAGGCAGAAGCTGTTGGAGTGCAGCTTACAGGATGGGGAGAACTGGTTCCGTGGTACCTCAGTGGGGTGAATGTTAAGCTGGGTGAAGGGGGAGAGGTGAAACTCGTTCAACACAAACTTCTAACACAACTTGCAATGTTACGTTCCGGCCAAAAGTATTTTTGGTGAGGACTGTGTGGAAGATAAAGTGGTGAATGAGCAAAGATGATCAGGTATGTCAGATGTTGAATGTCAGCATGTCCAGAAAGGTTACAAGATCTCAGATTCCCAAAACTCACTTGAAGACTTTTACGCACAAATCACACTTTGGTTATCAGTGCTATTTCATTTAGTAGTGTTGTTATGTTGCTGGCTTCCTGTAGTTGCTAAGGCAGGGCATGGGGAGGAGGGGAGAGGAGGGCAAGAAAAGCTGAAGAGTACTGTTAATGCTTTCAGTTTCTTACTCCCAGATGTGCCCTTGTTCATAACAACAGACTTGGATATCTAACAGTTTCCCAAAACAAACGCGATTCACAGATGTGTGGTAGCAAGTAGGACAAAATGGAGCCCTTTGAATCAGTCAGGCTGTGCATTTCCAGCATATTTTCTTGTTTATAGCTTAAGCTGTTTCTGTCTTCAGTGCAGAGGGCAAAACGAAGATTTGCATTTTGATTCCAATTTCATTTGAACAACTAATTTCTAATATCAGTAATCTCCCTTTGTTATTCCTGAAGAGCCACTTGAAAGGGGACTATTTTAAAAATAATCAGTACGCGTGACCCCATTGTACTTTTCAGTATGTACTGTGATAGCGCAGGAATAATGGATGCTCTGCAGGGCAACCTATACGATTTTCTGTTAAAGCACTCGAGTGAAACTTGCTCTTCCTGCAGCTGCCACAGTAGAGTACCATTTGTATGAGAGTATGGTACCATAAATTTATCATTTGATTTAATCTGTTCCTGTAGCTATTATGATCGTTACAAAACACAGGGTTTGAGCCTCTCAGTGTGAGAACTATTTCCAGGTTAAGTGATAGCACGCAGAAATGGAATTGAGGAAGACTTAATGAAATGTTGTTTTGTGCATGAAGGTGGTGTGTGTCGTCGTCCGTCGCCCCCCCCCCCCCCCCCCCCCCCCCGAATTAATATTGCCCATCCGTTTTCCAGTTGTGGTGTTCTGATTTCAGTGTAAACAAGTCCTTGTTGAGACCCTCTAAGAGGGCGAGAGAATTTTGCTTTGTTGTTCTTACGCCTGTGGTGAAAGGGGAAAATAAGTTGAGGAAAGATAGTGCTTGTATAGCGTTATAACTTGGTTGCAAGGTTTCTCTGAAGCTTACTCCCAGAAGGTCCAGAATGCATAATCTGTATCTTGACAGTTTAGAGACAGAGGCTTGAGTCTTGCAATGAGTTTCTAGAAATACTGTTACGCTTTGGTGAAGTGACAATGTTGTTTACCAGAAACACCAGAAAATATGATGCCAAAATCCTGAGTATAACTTTAACAGCAAAATAAGATTATCTGGACATGTTCCTAGAGATTAAAGAGAACCTTTTTCATAGGATTCTCCAGAAAACTTTTATTTCTGGTTCTCAATGAAGTACTGAACATAGCATGCTCTGTTGCTGCATTTACATATTGAGTTGCATCCACACCTTCTGCCTGCAGACCAGTGCATTTTTGTCTTCTTGCTGGCTGTCTTTCTGCTTTTCCCATGTAGTCCGGGTGTTCTTGTGTGGCCTGTTTCTCAGCTGCTGCTTATGCCTTGTAAATACTACGAATATGAAGTCTTTTTTTCCTGCCCTGCAAGTCCTTTCCCAAGGCTGTTTTCCTGCAATCCCATGATTATATTTTCCTTTCCTAGCAGTAATGAGCATTTGCATCTTTTCTTGGTTACTGCTGATAACCAAAAGCGGCACTATACCACCAACTATTGCAGTGCCTTTAGCCCCTTATCCAAAAGGTTCGGTGAAGTTTTTGGATAGGAGGTGCTCTTCTTCATTCCTTCTCTGGCCCATTTAATCTTGCTGGGGGCATCAGTATCTGTCTGTAAGGGACTTTGTTCCCTGTTTGCTGCTCCCCAGTGCTTCAGCCTCAGTGAGTGGACACCCCCTTAACCCAGTGCACCTTGATTTCTGTTTCCTGGGCACTCTGTAAAGGGAGCAAAGATGCCAGCCGGCAGTCTGGCAGTGAAGGGCCAGGCTGTGCAGGGTGGCCCAGTGGAGGGGATAAGCCTAGCAGTGTTATAGTATAAGCTCCTAATCATTTCTGTATTGTTTGGCATCAGTCAACTTCAAATGACGGTGTTACTAAAGTATCAGTAAATCAACCAGTGATGTGCAGTCTGTCTGCGCGGTGTCGCTTATGCAGCAGGCTGGGTTACATAGAGCTTTCCCTTGGCTGACGTGAGGGAAAAGTAGTTGGTGAATGAGCCAAAGTGGATGGACTGTGCTTGCCCCAAGTTGGGTTAGGCAAAAATCTGGATGTTTAATCAGCCATTAGTAAATAACACTGTACAAGGAATAGCGCTTTCCTACTTGACATGACTGTGCAAAGCACAAAGATAGGCAGCTGCTCTGTGAAGACTGGTTTTTAGTATTTGCTGAATTTGTCAGGTTAAACTAATGTTTAAGGAAAAGAAAATTATCTATTCTGATTTATGCTGTTTGGAATGGCTTGAACTGAACATTTGTTTCTTTTGTGTTTTGCAGACTTCTTGGAGCCAACTGTAGCAAAGAGAAAGAGTTCTGTTTCTGCCAGCCAGACCCAGTCTCCAGTGCTGGTCCCCCTGATGGCAGTTTGTACAACCCTGTGAAACCTGCCAAGCTGGACGCCACAGCTTTGCACGACTGCACTTTGGCCGCCACTGTGCCTCCTTCGGAGCTGTCGAATCATGCAGTCCTAGCCTGTGACACAGGCATTCACGAAGAGCACTATGTAAGTGAAGCAGTGGAAGATGATGTGCCAGACTGCAGAGAGTACAGAGATGCCTGCACCATTACTGGTAAGCAGTCAAATCTTTTATTTTGGGAAGGACATGGAACCGTATAGTTAAGCTTTTGTTCTTAAGCTGTTGGTGAGATACCTGGTTCATGGGCCATGCTGCTGCTGTTCTGCATGTTTTTTTCTTGTTTAAGAAGTGATTTCACAAGCATCTGGATTTTCAATGAAAGCACTTTGTAAGGTTTAAGGCTCTTGCAAATAGGCTTGACCAAACTAGGGTACTATACTTACATGCTTGGGAAGTTGAACCATTTGAAGTTTGTTTGGAAAATAAACCAACTGAAAGTCAAGAATGAGGGGAAGGAAATACTGCATCTTAAAATTATGGAATGGTTGTCCTAATGTTCAACATAATTTAGATTTTTATGTTGATAGAATTGCTTTGTGGGAGAAGGGGATGGGAGAAATGGTACATAACATCATGTTTTGACTGTACATCTTTTTGCTTTTCAAAACCATTCCATTTTTTCACATTAGTTCTGGAACTATAAAAGTTAATGTATAAGGAACAGCTTCTTCTGCATGCTTGTATGAAAGGTTAAATGCCTTTTTATCACAGAGTTCATACAAATGAATGGAATATGTGTTTAAGTGTGGTATTTTAAATAGAATTAGATTTTTAGTGATGTGGTCAGCTGACCCAATTTTTTTGTGTTTGAATAATCACTGTAACTCAGTTTAGTCATGGATATGGCCATGAAATGACAGGCAGTATCCACTCCAAATGCGTGCTTTGTTGGCTGAGCTGTGAGGCTTCTTTTAGCTTAAAGTGACCTTGTCAGACCAAGGTCTTTTGGGAATGTTTGAGGAGTCAGCTGAGTTTTTGGGAGGGACAAATGAGAGGACTGAGAAAAACAGAAATAAGACTGGAGCCCTTCTAATTGACTGCCAGATACCTTTATCCTGAATTACTTCCAGCCATTTCTAGAATTGTCTGTAGGTCAGAGAATTAGTTAATGATGACCATCAACAGATACTTTTGTAGTATGCCTTAACTTAGCTCAGCCCAACTGCTGTGTAGTTGCTAAGGGTTGATATTCTGAAAAGGAAAATAGAAGGAAGGGGAGAAAATGCTCTGCATGTCCACCCCTATTCCCTTGAGAAGACAAGCAGCAGGATTAACACTGAAGTCACTTTCAGTCAGGTAGGCTTCTACATAAAATAAATGTTTTGTTAACAGAAACTAACTCTCTATCCCTTCTCCCTTGTATTCATGGGTTTAGAGCCTGTTTATAAATGGGTCACTCTTTTGACTGCCCTCTACGTATTTGCTTGGTAGGTAGACTAGAAACTCTACACATTACATGGGTGTGTTCCTGGTCGCACAACTGTTTTCCAAGTCCCTTGTAGAAGGATCTTTCTTGCAAGTTGTTCTGTTGGCTGTGTCCTGTCTCCCCTTCCCTCCCTCCCCTGTTAACAGGAAGACTTTAACTTTATGTTTTTCTGTTTCTGACTACAAGCCCAGACAACCAATTCTTTCATGAATCAAGATGCCTTCTTGATTATGGTTCCTTGAAAGTCAAGATGCCTTCTTGATTATGGTTCCTTGAAACGCAAGACAAACTCTGTCTTACTTTTTTAATTTTTAGAAGTAGTTTTTGTTAAATGGAGGTCAGTGCATGTCTTCCTACCTCACACTCTTTCAAGCTTGATGTAGTTTCTGAATCTTTCTTCTTGCTTAGTAGTCAGCCAAGTGTGGTTTACTGATTCATCCTATAATACTTTTTTATGAATTAGCTGTTCTGCAGTAGCAAATTTGTACTGTTTGTGACCTGGAGACAACATGGTAAGACTTGCAGTAGAAATAGTGGTGGGTTTGTTGGTTGGTTGGTTGGTTTTGGTTTTTTTGTTTTGGTTTGGGTTTTTTCTTTTTTCCTTTTTAAATGGATTTTTCTGAGTTTCAGCTTTTTGCTGTGCTTCTTGAAGGTGTCAAAGGGCATAGGCTGGGAGTTAGGAACTGGTCTCATACTTCCTCTGTAAAACCTCTACTTCGTCAGTAGTACACGCTGGTCTGCAGTGTATATTCTTGAAACAAGCAGAAAGAAATACTTGCAGAGGAATAAGGATTGTCGGAGGCTTGAACATGAAGACTTCGTGTAGGTCTGACTGACAGGTTAGCACTATTGACACTTTTAAACTATTTAGTGGGAAAGAAATTGCTCATATCAAGTCTACGTATACCGTAATTTTTCTTCTGATGCCAAGCCTTAACTCATCCCAGAGCAGGCACGTTCAAATTCAGCAGTCAGGGTAATCTATTTTCTTTTAGTGTAAGACTAACACCTAGAGCCTATTGTAAAAGTCATCTGCAAAAATTCTTGCAAATAAAGGCTTGAACACAGTTAAGAAGAAACTGGGAAACTGAGTCATAGTGCTGCGTGGTGATGCTTTCTGAAATGTAACCAGCTAATGGTAATGTAGTTGGAGTTGACTCTGATACAACTTAAGCCTAAGAACAAATTGTATGATGTGCACATTTTGCTATTTAACTTTCAAGAAGGTCATTGGTGCTCTAAGAATTTTAAATTCTTGCTGCTTGCTTCCCCCCCCATTCTGTTTGCTGGCAGTAGAGCGGCACTTTGGCATTCTCCTTCAGCAGCACCCTCTTTCCTGCCTGGGACCTGAGAGCGGAGGTAGTGTAACTGAGGGTGCATTGCACATTCTGATTGTGCTAAGCATGTTTTCTTGGATACAGGGGTGGCTTAAACATTTCCTGTCCCCAAACCACCCCAGACTTGTGCTTGAGCAGATTTCTGTGGGAGAGCAACTGGAGGTATTTTAGGCAACTGGTCTGGATAGAATCCCTCCCCCGCTTTTGTGGCAGAGGGGGAGATGAGGGTTACTTTTTAGCTAGGTCACACCTCTGATCTCTTCTACTGTGTGGCCTAAAAGCAGTTATGTTGGCATAACCGAGGGAATGAGCGCTGCAGGCGTGGGCCTGGGTGACAAAAAACAGTGAGAGGAAAAGTTTCTTTAAGCCGGTGTTACCTCTGAGTGGGGGGCAGCACCCTAAAAGACTGCTTCTTTCCCACTGAATTTGATAGTAAAGCAATCCAAATCTCATAGTTGCTGTAACTGAAGTGTTACGCCTGTGCAAGTAGATGCTTCTGAATCTGTGCTAATTTGAGCATAGGAGGGCAAATGAAATAGGACAATTGATCTATTTAAAAAAAAAAGTTGTTTGTGAATGTTTTAAGAGTTGTTATAAAAAAAATGTTACTGGTGGAGCATGTATTTTCTAAACACTAATAGTATTAAACCTGAAAATGGATTCAGTAGCTGCTGTGATAGATTTTTTTTTTTTTTTTTGTAATTATTGCTTCATTTTGGTTTTTGTTAGCAAGATTTAAGAGAAAAGTTCAATGTAGCCTGACCTAGAGTTTCTACTGCTATCACTTGTGGAGCTCCTACAGGTAAATAGGCAGAAGGAGACTCAAGTCCCGCGGTTGGTGGACAGTGGGGCAGCACTGTATGACACGGAAGTGGCAGGCTGCTGCTACGTGTGTGAGGCACCTATCTTGTCCCAGTTGTTTTTCCTTTGAACTTTTCTTTTTCTTGCTGCTACCACCATTCATCTGAGAGCATAAAGATGGGAATACGGATGTAGCACCATCTAGCGTTCCTTTTGCTAGAAAGGGAATTGAAGTGCTTTTAAAGATGTCTGTGCCTTTCCTGTAATTACAATGCAGACCTGAATACTTCCAGTCAGGTGTTGACGGAAACAGCAGCTGGGGTTGGGAGCTTCCTTCTCTGTCTAACACCCCCTGTCCTGTTTTTTGTAAAGCAGGAAGGGCTGTAATCTTGACATGATCAAGCAGAATATCACAGAGTTGCTCAATAGTCCCCATTTTTGTGAACTATAAAAGCCTCTTAGTCCGATTGCCTTTTTTCCTTGTCCATCAGCTGCTGTGAGACAAATCCTGTCCTTCTGGAAATGGAGAGTACAGTGGGGATGGAAGTCTGAAATACCACTGGAGTATAGATTTAATCTTGTGACACATGTCTGGCTGCCAGGGTTTTTTTGTGGGTGGTTTTGTTTTGTTTTCCTTTGTTTCTCTTAAAATATGCATAACACAGTATCGTTAGCCATCTTCAGTAAGTTAACTTTCAGTCTGCTTTCTCATGTCTGAAGACTCGCTATTTGCAATGATTTTGGCATGATATACTTTGTAATTCAAGAGCTAACTGCTTAATATGCTGTGTAGGTTTCCTTCATCCTTCTCTGAAAAAGGAGAGAATGAATGGACTGTGATTTAAATTGCCTAGCTCCTTCATTAGTTTGCATGATTCATTTGTTCATTATCCTAATTACTCTTTCCAAATGCATGTAGAAGTGTGTTCTCTGCTGTTGTGCTCTGGGCAATTTCCTGAGGGTTCTTGGGAAATTCTTTGTGGTGATAACCTGTTCTGTGTCTTATTCTGATTGCAGTTAACACAAGTCAATTTTTTTTTTTTTTAAATGAAGTTACATCACTGGATGGGTCAAACCATGAAATCCTTTTTTCTCTCATCTGGGAAATACCTCTGAGAAGAGCTGCTATTGTTTGATCTTGCAGGTAGTGTAACTTCTACCTTACTGCACTGACTACAATGATGGGTAGTCATAACATCCAGAAAAAGTGGCTTTTTCTTGCTCTCAAGCCTCGTGCAATCTCCTAGCAACAAAGACATTTGGGTGCAGAAGGCTTTCTCTGGATTTTCGTCCTGCCTCTGTCCTTATTCAGGTTTTAATTATGTTCTCATATGAAACAGAGCTTTGGTTCTCTTCCATCAAATGTTACCACTCTACGTGGCAACATCAGCCAGTTTAAATGACTGACTGATCCTACAGGTAACCAGTGTAATTCTGACCATTTTTTCTGTAGGCCTTTAATTTTAAAGGGCATGCCTAGGGCCTATAGAATTTCCATTCCAGTTCCCCACACCCCCCACCCAAAGGTTAATGTTTTTGTTTGAAAGGCTGAATTTCTATTCTTTCTGTTCCAAGTCTGGCAAACCATGACTGCCCCAAGATAACTCCTTAAGGATTTTGGTAATACAGATTGTTACTAGAATGCTTTACTGTTGTTATGCGGGAGATGGGAAAATACTGTCTCTGTGGCTGTCCTGTTTCGGGTGCGTGAGGTACCTGTTACAGGCTGGGTGGTTTTTCTCTAAGCATTAAATGGTTACAGAAGTATTGGTAAAATAACAACAGCTTTGAATTGCTTCCCTCTATTTGAACCTCCCTGAGTTCTGTTGTGGTTACCTTTCTCTTTTAGTGGTTGTTCCCTACACAGCATAAACTTGCTCTCACACTTCTTTCTTTTTCAATTCCTGTTTTGGGGTACTACTTCTATGTTTTTCTTAATTTTGTTGATATGAGAGAAGAGTTGTAAGATATGGCTTGGTGGAGCTGGAACTCAAAGGAAGAACATAAGAACTGTTCTCCATGCAAGTTCATGGATTTTACTGGGTGTTTGCAGCAATACTTAAACCAATCTCCCACTGGTTTCTGCCAGTATTTGTTTTTCTAGTTATGCAGGATTTGATGAATATCAGTTCTTCATTCCTCTTATGATTTCATCTTCATGATTTTGAAAAATCTTTTATCATTTTCACACCCCAGCCTTCTCCTTTAAAACTTTGAGAACATGGGCTCTTACCTCAGTCCATTTACTTTGCCATTGCTGTCACCAGTCTCATCCTGTAAGCTTGATCTAGTTATGGTCCCTTCTTGCTCTTCTTTCCTGCTACTTCCTGTAAGCAGCTATTGCTAAATTCTGAGCACTCTTTCTTTCTCTAAAGCATGCCAGAAATGCTAGTCCTATTAAAATGAGATAGCTCAGCATGACTGGAACTATTCTGAGTCTGACTTTAGTTCTGTGTAGTATACTCTAACAAAATGATCTTATTCTCTATGCCTGCTGTGTCATTGCCTCTGAATTTTCCAGCTGGCTTTTTGTGGATTCTCTATCAACTTCACACAGCTTCTCCTTCCCCCCCGCCCCCTACTTCCCATCAGTTGTTTGCTAGCTCTTACTCTTTGCCAGTAACTTAGTGTGTTTCCTGATTCCTCTCCTGTGACAGGTTGTTATACTACCTCTTAGTCTGTATCCCAGGCGTACTTTTTTTTTTTTTCTTTCAAGGATTATCTTTTTGTGTTTTGCTGGTTTTTTTGTTTGTTTGTTGGGGGGGGGGTTGTGTTGGTTTGTGTTGGGTTTTTTGGTGTGTGTGGTTTTTTTTTTTTTTTTTTTTTTTTCCTGAGCAGAATTCTGCTGCTACTGCTATGCCCCTTATCCAGCCCTCTTGGTTACTTATACCATGCTAGGAAGAAGAGTATGTGGCTTTTACTGTAAATGATCAATTCTAGAGTGACTGTGAAAGCAACTGCAGGAATTACTGAAGTCCAGTGTGACTTTTTAAAAATTTTTTTCTAGATTTCCCTTGTTTTGGGAAGCACTTGTCTTTTGAAAATGCCTGCTTTATTTGTGGTAGGGAAGGGCAAAAGCAGTAAGTATTCATCAGTGTTCTGGGTTTGTTCTTCGGAGAAAGAACTCCTGAAGGCAAGCACCTGGTGGATTTTTGGGGGTGGTTTTTTGTTTTGTGGTTTTTGTTTTCCTGTTGCGGTGCACTTGAGTAGTACTGGAAGACTAAAAAGCTACATTTGATTATGGGTATATTTAAATATGTGAAAATACTTTTATTCTATAATTTACCTTCATAACATGCTAAATGAGTGCAGCTTTACCTTTCTCCTTCAAGGTACATGTATGTGTCCATCATGAAACAAGAAATTTTCCCTTCAAAGTCAACATCTGTAAAAAGCAAGCTATATAAGAATTAATTCTTATGTTTTGCTTGTGATTCTAAAGCTTCATTGACAGCCATTGTTTAGGGGCTGGCACATTTTGTAGCTTTGCTGAACAACAAGCGAAAGCAGGACAATTGCTTTTCAGGGTTTTCTGTACTCAGTGATCTATCAATGGGTTTTTGAGACATTCTCAGTCTGTCTTGGCAGCTGGAAAATCATAATGGTTAATGAATGTGTTTATTCTTACTGCTGCTGAACAGAGTGTTGCCAGCATGCATTTGATACATGAATAGCTTTTGTTCTTGCTCTAGAAGAATAGCCGTGGTGGTGGAGTTTCCTTTTATTTTCTGTTTAATGTAAAAATAAAGCATGAGTATGGCTGCATTTATCTACAGGGAGAAACATTTCCATACTGAAGCAAAATTAATTTAATTTTATGGCATAATGTACAGTAGGGACCTAATAGTTTAATGACCTCTCATCACCAAGATCTGTCTCACCTTTTTATACCCAGAAGGAACGTGTGTAGGATGAAACCAAAGCAGGGAGACTTTAACGTAATAAACAACGACGTTCATCGCATTGGAACTGCAGTTTCCAGCAGTTTTATCTTTGTTAGCTTTGACATTCCTATCTTTGTCCCAGTCTTTATTTGGTGTGTTTGGCTAAGCCAAGTTTTCTCCTAGCTTACTTCAATATGCTTTCAACTGCCAAATTAAAGTAGAATTTCCTACCAAGGAAGGTAACATGCTAGAAATACTAGTGCTTTACATACCCAAAAATGCAGATGTAGGCTGAGCCCAGTGACCTATATGGGAAGACAGTTCTATGGCTTGTCCACTCCACAGACAGGCTTGGCCAGTGCTTGGTGTGGCAGAACCGAAGGAACGGCATTTTTTCTTCCACTTCAGCTGGCAGCCTGGTCAATGTAATGATTTTTCCTGCAAAACATTATTCTTTTGGATAATATTGAATGATCTGATCCTTCATACCAATTCTCCTTTGTAGCAAAGGAAGAATTGTGATTGTGTTCTGTGCAGCTTCCCCACCCTTGCACAAATCCTTTAAAACTTTTGGGGAGAAGGGACTTTTTCTTTTCCAGTGATGAAGCTGGATTTGTTTAGGGAAAAGAGGGTAGGAGAGGGGAAGAAAAGCAAACTCTTGAAGTCTTTCTCCTTTCTACTCCTATTCTTGCTCTTATAAGAGCATGTTTATATGAATTAAAATATGAAATGGCAGATAACTGAAGTGACACATGGTATTATGTAGAGAAGATGATGAGAATCCCTGTTTGGGTGCTTCATTCTTCTCCATAGGCTGGACTTGCCATCCAGAATTCTTTTTCCATGATTGAGTGTGCCCACTTGGCTACCATAAATACCGCCTGCCTCTTCCATGGTGGGAAGTCCAGTTGAGATCTCCGTGTGCAAGGGAGAAGGCGCTGTGGGCGGTACTGAGTTAGAGGTCAGCTGAAGCCTTGCTGTGGCAACCCAGAACAGGAGTACCTGAGGCTGGCATGGGCTCTCTTATTTTCCCATGGAAGACTGGATTTTGTGCAGTATTTTCCATATTTAGAGGCAGAAGAACCACTGCTTAAATAGGTTGGGTTAAAGGTGTGGCAGGACTTGCAATTCCAAAATCCTGTCGTGCCAGTCAAGTTACAGAAGCTGCCATGGCTCTTTGAGGAGTCTGAGTTTTAAAGGAACAAGAAAGCTTTCTTGTTGAAGAGGTTTTCTTCCAGCAGTTTGACTTTGCAGCCAGCAATGAGACTTCTGATGTGCAGGATGCTAAGGCCATCTTTCCCTTTGGGCAGGTCAGTGGGTTGGGAGGACAGTGCATTTTCTTTTTATTAGAAGTAATTTTCTTTGCCCTAGAAGCTAATCACACACTTTATGTTAAAACATAGGTATTGTGTGTGTACAGTCCTGAGTTCAGCAGTAGTATTTGTAAGACTTCAGTATAATTAGCCACACTGTGGGCATCCTAGAACTGAAATTGAATAGGAATGTAGTGACTTCTGGGGTTTTGCCTATTACAGGTGTATGTGCAGAGTAATTGTTAAATAATGTTCAAGAAATACTTGTAATTCTGGACTCCAGTTAATCATTAATGCCTGTTTCTGTGTGGGCCTATAGAGCTCAAATAATCGATGACTACAGGCTGTGTTTCCCTCTTCAGTAGACTAGCTAGAAGCCTAATTGCAGGGTTGAAGTTTCGTATGTACCCTTTTGCTTTTCATTTTCATGTAGATCTGCTCACAATGGTAATGACTCGTTCACTCCATTCCATGATCGTCTAAATGGACAGAAAGCATTGGGAAAATGAGGCTATCAGGCTGCTTCAAGCAGCCAGGAAATGTCTGCTGGAAAAGCATATAGAGAAAGACCATCTTTCTTGCTTCCATCCCTGGAATAGGATTAGACTTCAGGCTTGTGGTCTGCCGAGAAAGAATAATCCTAATGTAGTCATGGCCTCTTGGTTGGTTGTCGAACTAGATAGGTGACTTTTCTCAGAAGGAGTTTCCAGAGTTTTCTTGGCCCCATGGAATGGGATGACTTTTCGTATTATGGAGTTGTGTATTTCTTCACCCTTTTAAAAATGGGGAGGGATACTGAATACACTAAGAATTTTAAACAGGGAACTTCCTACTTAAATAGTAGAAAATGTAATGCTCTCTTCTGTGAAGGTACATGTACTATAGAATTTTATGTCATTTTACATACAGGGATACAAAATTTGCCAGGTGCTCACTGGTCCTTGGCTTCTGAGAAGGGAGGCAGACTTTCAGTTTGTGTTCTCTGTGTGTGTATATGTATCACATGAAACAAAACCAGCAGTCGAGATTCACTAGTATTTAGCATGAAATAGCCTCAAGTTGATGAACTTTTATTTTGTGCATTACATGTGGCTGGACTTTAGCCTCCACGTGGTAGCCCTGTTCTGCAGAGAGCCTTCCTTTTACTTAACTAGTAGGGAGCCAGCACTGGAACTGACCCTTTTCAGGTATTGTGTGCTTTTTAAAAAAAATAATTTGCTATTTATTGACTAGCCATTTTCAAAGAGTTTTTAAGTTTCTCTGTTTTAAATTTTAGCGAGCTAAAAGTATCAAGGGGATGTATAATGTGTGTGGGGAAATGGGTCAGGACTGAAAACCAGGGAGAGGATTAGGTGGCTCCATATTAGACTGAAGAAGTCTTCCTGCTTTCTCCAGAGAGTTTCCTTGTTTCTCTGATCTTATTTTTCTTCCTGTGCTCTTATCTACTTCCCTTTCCTCAGCTGCCTCAAAAGCTTGTGACAAGCATGAAGTTTTAAATCTGTTGTGGGAAATGAAAGAATTTGCCTGCAAGTGACTGCAGAGGCCTTTTTTGCCTTGTTTGGCCTTTTCCTTGTTTGACCTTTTTAAAATTTTTTAAGAAGGAGAGGATATTTAGACTGCCTCTTTCTGGCTGTGGGCTGAATACCAGCTGCTGGGTGGTGATGCAGTGGAGTCCCCAGAAGATGTTGAGGGTGGGTGGGTGATACAACCTGATGACCAAAGCTTGTGTTTTGGAAGTTGCCAAGCAGCCCAGCACTTCCCCAAGGTCACACCTAGAGTGTAGTTGTTCTGCTGGACACACCGCTTCTGCGGAGCAGTTGTTTCCCTTTTTTCGAAGGAGGCACTTCAGGGTAGCACAGCTGCTTTGAGCTGTTTGCAAGGTGTTGACCTCCATCAGGACCACAACTCTGGAGCACGGCGCTCTGGAAATGATGCAGTCTCTGGGTAGTTTTCTTGTAGCCTTCCTTGTCTTGTGTGTTCTGGTCTGTCCCTTCTTGAGCACAACCCTGACCCTAGCATGGTTCATGGCAGGGTTGGGTTTATGAGAAGTTGTTTTGCTCCATTTACAGGAATGAGCTGTAAATGAGAAACTGGCTGACAAAATGTCAGTTGTGGTTTAGGGGATTGGGTAATACAGCACTTCTTAACACCAGGTGGCAGTATCTACTGCCAGCAGGTTCTACAGAGACCTGGAAGTCCGTTTAACCTTGAAAGGGGAGCCTCTGCTTGAAAACAAATCAATAATACCATAAAGATTGAGGATGGTTTGGGCCAGAATTCAGACAGACCAAACCGAAATATTTTATGTTCCATGCAATGACTGTACCGATAAGCTGTGTTGTATTGTGTTTCTAAAAACTCCTGTGGATACCAGGCTTTGAGATTTGTAGAGTTTGTTTTCTCTGTGTGTGTTTTGTGTATGTTTTGGGGTTATTTTTTTTGCTTGTTGTGTGCTCCCCCCCTTTGTTTTAGGTTATTTTCTCTGAATTTATCAGTACTTTTTGTGTGAAGTTGATGCTGAAATTGAATAGGTGCTCCTTGTTTATCAGTCAAGCTAGATTTCATTTCTATAATAAGATATGACTATTCAGTCGTAGCTGTAAACAGGTGAAACCCAAAAGCCTGGTAGGGAATGGAGTTTGACTGGTGAGCTGCTTTAGGTGACCATGTTGTTTGGAATGAGATCTTCAAATCTGTCTACGTGTGGTTCATGTTGAACTTAGCTTGAGTTGAAGTTAGTTCAACTGAGGTTGAATTGCTTGTTCATGAGGTGCTGGCATAGTTCCTTCATCCAAATAACACTGACAGCTAAATATATGTTCAACACTGTATGGGAAGTGACCTAATGTATTGCGTGGCTGCGTGAGTGCAGGATGAAAATGGCAGTGGGTGACAGCACCCTGCACAGTGCCTTATGATCTGTGCGCTGTTACGTGCACACAGCGGGAGTGGCAGTCCTTGAGGTGCTGTACCCCTTCCATACAGTCAGCTCCTGTTGTCTTAGACCTCTCGCTCCATTTTCTGTTTGACCAACTCCTTGCTCACTTGTCAGCAAGGAGGGATGTAAGGGTATATCCTAAAATAACCAAGTGTGCTCTTACCCTCTCTTGCTTGCCCTAAAAATTATACTTTTTTCTTCCCCAGATAATTTAAAAAAAAAGCTACCCTCAATTCAATCTCCACAAAGAAAAGCTAACTTACTGTGTTTTTTAATTGGATAGAGGTGTTGGCTAGAAGAGAGGGAACAGATGAAATAGATGAAATAGTCAAAGGTATCCAGATAGCAAGTCTAATAAAAATTCCTCTAAGGAAATGTGAACAAGCTGAAACAGCTGGTGAACCTTTAGTGGCTATCTTAAGTTGGGAGGGAGGTGGTGGAGGAGTTTAAGATGCTCAGAGAAGGGGAAACAGGCCAGTTAGTCAAATGCCAATGTATGAAAAGATATGGTACAAACTAATAAGTAATCCATTAATAATTACCAAAGAGATACTGAAGTAGGAAGAAAAAATGCAGAAGGGAGCTCAATGGGAGTGTTCTGCCCAGTTTTGCATCTTCTTTATTGAAAGAGTGGATTAGAAACTGAAGGAACAAAATCAGCAGGGGGAAAAAACAAAGTCTCTGAAGGAACTTGGTTTAATCTTATTTAAAAAAACATACAGAGGAATAATGTCAAACACTCCTGTAAAGCAGACTGAGGAACTTCTTTTTCTTCTGAGGAATAGGGCATGGAGCAATATATTTTGCACCAAAAAGAGGTGAGGGTGTTTTGTACATATGCCACATTTAAGCTATGAAGATAGCAAAGCACTGGAATGCATTACTTGCAAAAATAATATGGAAAAGAATGAACAAATTTTCTTTGTTATATATAAATTATTTCTACAAAGTGCTGAAAACTGCAGACTCCTACAGTATGCAAGAGCCTTAGAAAATCTTTCTTCTTAACTCTTTTCTTTCAAAAGCAGAACCTGGAATGACCTACACTTTAGTAAGAATCATGAGTTCATAATTCATTTAGCTATTTAAGTTGTAATTTGCTTGTAGAAGTTTCTGTTTGCCAAGGATGTTCAGAAAACTGCAAGTTTAAAATCACTTAGACTACAAAACCCAAAATCTGTAACAGAGCAACCTATGAGGATATAGTTCAACTGTATTTTGTTGTATCATTTTTATTAATGATCAATTAATTGTTTTAGGCTTATGGTGTTATATTTAACTCAGTAAAGTGAAGGTACCATTTAGGACAAGAGGAGGTGCAACAGTTTTATGCCTGCTGGACTTGAGTTAACTTAATCGTAAAACATAAATGATGTCTCGGGTATTCTGAGTAGAGAACTTATTTAACTTTTTTATCTTTGCAGTTTAATCAGAAATATTAATCAAAGTATCTGGAAGCACAATCAGGGTCTTCCATAAAATGTACTGGTGTTTCAGGATGGCACATGGTGTTAGTCTCCACACCTTCTCTTAACAAGTGCCTGCACCTCAGAAAAGGGAGGGGAAGAAAAGTGAAGGGGAAGTCTGCGTAATTGCAGCACTGAGAATATTGCTGTGATTTAAATGGTGAACTAATGTTTAGTCATACCCAAGTGTAATTACGGTGTCCTGTTTTTCTAAATAGGCAATTACATCAGAGCCTGCCTCTATTTCCTACTGGTATACAGATTTTAAAATCGCGATAGAAGTTAATGACAATAGCATCATAATAAATTGCCTTTCCAGTTACTCATTAATATCTTTTCCAGTTGTTAGGCCTTTTGAATTGCTCAGAAACACTCAAGATTTATTATATGATAGAGTAGAAAAATTGTCTTGGTTGACTTGTATTCCACTATAATTCTTACTTATTTACTGTCTGTCCTTCATGTTCTGGTGGATTTCTTTTCCACAATAAATCTGTATGAGTTTCTTCTGTGTGTGTGCATGTGTGGGCTTTGGGGTTTTGTGGGGATTTTTTCCTCCTAAACTTTTTATTGGTAACTTCTTTTGCATTCCATTTTCTGCTACTTTTTATGACACAGCAATCCATTTTACTTCTCTGCACAAAATTACCTGCCTGAAACTTTCTCTTTTCACTTATAAAGTCAGTCCATTTCTTTTGAAATACTAATTAAAAGCAGAAAGACACTAAAGGTTTGTATTTTTCAAACCTCAGTCAGGCTGTGTAGACTCCCTTACATTCTTCACAAGTGGCAAACTAACATTTCAGCCAAAAAAAACCCCAAAAACCAACCCCAACAAAAAACCCAACCCTATTTTCTTGACAGTGAGAGCAATTAGGTAATCCAAAGATACATATCTCTATCTACATATCTATAAATATGTAGATATGTAGATGTAGAAACATAAAAAAATCTTTTTGTATGCCTGTACACACACACACCTTTGAATGTTGAGTTGACATCAACGTGTTTTTTAGAAGATCAGCTGCCTTTTGTGAACTCAAATGGTTGCAGGCACTAAGATGGATGTTGTTGTCAATTAAAAAGGTAGCCAGGGAAGAAGAAAGGTTTGTAGTTACAGGTTAGCTCTCGGCTTTGGAAACATGGGAAACAGGTCTTGTTTCTCTGTGTAAGTTAGTAGCCCTCTGGGAGGGCTGCAAGGACCTCTTAAAATGATGTGTGCAGGCTGACTCTTGCATTGCACAGAGCTCCATAAAAATAGCATTGCTGCACGTGCGAGTACCTAATCCTGTTAACTTTTGCACATCCACTTCTGTAGTGAGGTTTGGAGAACACTTGCGTATGTACCACAGTTAGCAGAACAGCCTGGATGAAAGCAGAGGAGAATACCTCTTGATAGGTAATAGCAGACTCCTTGAACCATAAGGTATAATGCAACTTTCCCAAGTGGATTTTAGTTTTAATCAACAGGATGTTGTAAATGATATAGGCAGGAGTTTAACAGTATGACTTCATCTTTGTATCCTCTGCCCTGTTGTCTGATAGAATAGTAACATTCTTGCTGTCTTTAGTGCTTGGGATGATGCTTATGGCAATGCAATTTCTGGATTAGAAAGATAAAAAAAGAGGTAATTGATGGTCTGTAGAAAAGTATGTGTTACTTCCCCATTCCCCCTTCCCTTCCCTCCCCTGACAGAGGTTAATTCCACCAGTCCTGCAATAACGAGTTTCTCTCTTACGAAAATAGGTGTCTTTGTCAGGGAGCAGCAAGAGCAGGGCTGCCTTACAGCCCTGTTGCAGCCGAGCGTGACTACAGGATGGGAAGGGCAGGGTCCTTGTTGACAGAGCCCAGTCCCTTTGTTCCTGAACCGGGCAAAGGTGCCGGCAGTAACAAGTAAAACTGCATCTCCAGTGATTATCAGACAAATGCCAGGTACTGAGTGGGTCTGTAGTCAATCCAGGAAGCCCAGGCAATGAGTCAATATCAGCAGGGAACAGTGCTGGGCACAGACCTACCTTACAGCACTGCAGGGGGCCTGGGTTTAAATGGGGGTCCTGGGCCACTGGGCAGAGGGTGCTGGATGGGGTCCCTGATGAGCCTGGTCAGGGCCCTGAAGGCCTACGGGAGCCCTCAGGACCTGGACAATCTTTGCTCTTTACCATGGAGTGAGTCTTAGCAACAGTTGCAAGAGTTATGGCACTTGTTAAAGATGGAGCTGCATTGCACAGCGTGTGAGCAGCCTTCCTTAGTGCTTGTTCTTCCAAAATAGGTTTAGATAGCTCTTTCTTATTTTGTGTGTGAGTGTGGGTGGTGGGGGGGGGGGCTGTGATGTTCTTTTCTTTTTGTCCTGGCATGGAAATGGGAATGCGGATCGATGCACGAAGATTTACGGAAAACATACCAGGGATTGCTCCGTTTCTTAATAATTATTTAGCAAGACATTGTAGTTAATTTTATATGGTAATTAAAATGTATATATTTAAAATGACCATGCCTGTTTTGCATATTCACACACACAGAAAATTCTTCATTATAGAATAATATAGGTTGGAAAGTACCTCTGGAGGTCATCTGTTCTGACTTCTACTCAAAGCAGGTCTTCTAAAGTGAGTGCTTATGGCCTTGTTTAGTCGAGTTGACAATCTTTCAAAAAATGGGAGATTTCCCAGCCCCTCTGCACCCCTATTCCCATGTTTGACCATCCTTATGGTGAAGAAGTTTTTATGTTGAATTGGAATTTTCTCTCAAGCTTCCTCTTGTCCTAAATTTAAATCTACAATTTTAATTGCAACATTTTTGCAGCTGTTGATGCCTGTCAGCATCCACTTTTAAAACTGTTTGCAAACTTGATGTATTTGTGAACATGAGCGACTGATGTCACAGAATGGAGGTCGAGATAGTGTCGAAAGGTTCCCTAAAAGTTCTTGCAGCCAACTTTGCCAGTGCATCTTAGGTGTGAACTGTGACATTGTTTGCTATTGCAATCCTGGATTTCTTTTTCTTGAGAAAAATCTGCCAGCAGCAAAAGCAATATAGTGGTACTGCACTGTGGTCAAAGACCAAGTTAAGGAGATATGTAAAGTTTGCAACCTAAATGTAATCTGTCAAGTAGAACATCAAAAATGTAAATTCCTGTATGTACTAATCCTTTCTCCGTATCCAGGTTGTAACTACCCTGTCTTGGTCAATGCTCGCTTGCTCCCTATTCCCCCCTCACCTTCACCTTATTCTTCAATAGATGAGTCCCTGCTTCTAGCAGTTGGGCTTTTTGTCCCTAAGAACATGCCCTTGTATTTTTCTGCTAGTAAATGTGCTATTTTGGGATCATTTGTGCTAGTCATATCTTCTAAACTGATTAGTATCCAGCTGTTTTCTACCTGCAGAAAAATCTTGCAGATGCCAAAACAAATTAACATCTTTGCTAGCTTGTATGTATGGTACTCAATTTAAAGTAACTAACAGAGATTGTCCTCTTTCTCTTACCAGATGTGTGCAATAGTACCAATCTTCCTGAAGTTGAAATCATCAGTCTACTGGAAGAGCAGCTGCCTCATTATAAGCTAAGAGCAGATACAATCTATGGTTATGACCACGACGACTGGCTTCATACACCTCTCATTTCCCCTGATGTGAATATTGACTTAACAACTGAGCAAATAGAAGAGACCTTGAAATACTTCCGTAAGTCAAAAATTCAGAAATTGTACTGAGGAGCAAATAAAATAGTGCTATTTTTGTTACCTTCTCTGGAGGTATCTGTGCAATTGCATGACAACTGTGGAAAGCAAGAGAACTGTTCATGATTTATTGCTTTGGTCTTCAAGTTTGTGGTAGATAGAAAACAAAGGAAACATTTAATCAAAAAAGGCAGTTGCATTTGTAATCTGTGCATGCACCTCTCCACATTATCAATATTGGTGAAACTGAAACACTTCTTTTTTGCTTGTGATCTCTCTGGCAAGAGACTGAAATTTCTGTACATATGCAATGTAGAAAGCTTATACCTGTTTCAATATTTGCTTTTTTTGAACACATTCTCTGACACATTCCACTGTTGTCCAATGGCACTGTGTGCCAGCATCACAACATGACATCAAATCATTTTTCCGCAGCTTAAATTTCTAGGAAAGACTTGTAAAGAACCAGACTCTAAGCATTTGATTGAGATGGTTTGTCCCTTCATTCTTTCTTTTGTTCATATTCATACTATTGGACAAAAAGGTACCTTTTGTGCCTGGAGGGAAAGCGTGTAGTGTTGTGACCTTCTTGGTTTTTCATTCTTTTGTTTGAGCCTGCAGATGCTTTTATCATGGTGAATGGATTCATGTCTCTCCCAGTTCTTCTACTGTGGGTATTGACTTAGCTGCGCAAGTAGAGAAGACTTCTGTGATTAATCTTCTAGTTCCTCATTTATTTAATAATGTAAAATGTAAATGATTCTTCCTTTTTTTCCCCCTCCATGGTTTCACATGAAGGTGCAATTTTGTTGCACTTCTGCATCTGTTGCATGTTAAAATAGCCTGCAGAGTATCAAGCCAATAGGTTATATGCTAAAGCTATAATAGTTAGACTTTCATAGTAGTAGATTTACATAGATTATAGTAGTAGACCGATTTAGGTAGGCTTACTGAGGCACTGTGGAGCTCAGAAGAGATGAGTTACAGGGCTCAACACAAACCTTTGCAAAGATGGCTTCATTGCATTTTGAAGAACCTGGAGAATTCACTTTATAAGGAGCAAGGCTGGTCAAGAAAAGCATTAAGAGTACGAAGAACTAAGTTTCTGACTGTAATGCTTCAATAGAAGGCATTAAGTGTTTTAGCAGATAGCTTACATATGCTCTCCACCTCCCCCCAGTCAGACAAAAACAGTGGGAAAGGGGAGAGGCGAGCTGAAGCTGATCGATGGAATCAGTTGTACTGCAACTCCTTGTTTTGTATCAGTCCATTTTGTTCTAATGATGGCGGAAGCTGGCTTAAAGAAATGTTTTGAAATGTCAGGTTTCCAAAGTCTTTAGTAACTGGATGTCACGGCTTAACCCCAGCTAGCAGCTAAGCACCACACAGCCACTCGCTCATTCCCCCCCCGGTGGGATGGGGGAGAGAATCGGAAGAGTAAAGTGAGAAAACTTGTGGCTTGAGATAAAGACAGTTTAACAGGTAAAGCAAAAGCCGCGTGTGCCAGCAAAGCAAAACAAGGAATTCATTCACTACTTCCCATCGTCAGGCAGGTGTTTGGCCATGCCCAGGAAAGCAGGGCTTCCTCATGCATAATGGTTATTTGGGAAGACAAACACCATTGCTCCAAACGTCCCCCCTTCCTTCTTCCCCCAATTTATATACTGAGCATGATGTTGTGTGGTATGGAATAGCCCTTTGGCCAGTCTGGGTCAGCTGTCCTGGCTCTGCTCCCTCCCAGCTTCTTGTGCAGAGCATGGGAAGCTGAGAAGTCCTTGACTAGTGTAAGCGCTACTTAGCAACAACTAAAACATCAGTGTGTTATCAACATTATTCTCATACTAAATCCAAACCACAGCACTATGCTAGCTACTAGGAAGAAAATTAACTCTATCCCAGCTGAAACCAGGACACTGGATTAGTCCCATCTCACAAATAAGATTGTCTATGCGGGTGGACCGTTGCAATAACCATGGGAAAGATGTTTTGCTAGTGAGGCAGGGAAGGCAAAAATTCATGTGGAAGCATCCTAACTCTCCCAACTGAGATGCTGGTGGGGCATGTCACTTGCAATGGTGCATGACTGTTGGGGATGGATACAAAATGAAGCTATGTACAACAGAGGAATCGATAGCAGTGGCTGTCTCTAAGTGCTTAAACAATTTTATCCAGCTTTCAGCTTACAAGCATAATGACTGCAACTTTACCATGTTGCTGTGATTGAAGATTTCATCCAATCAACTAGCTTGAATGAAAAAATTTTGAGTGTAATTCCTGCCACAACGTATGTTTTCTGCTTTCTTTGGGAAATAACTGCTTATAGAAGAGGAACCAAGCAAGGAGAACTTCCATAAAGAAAAGTTAATCCCTTACTGTTTGTACACAGGCACTTGTGTATAGATAGTAGTTTAAGAAGTTTAAACAAATTTGGTTTGAGCCTTAGAGTGATACCCTGGAAACTGAGATCTCTGACTTTACCCTTGTTAGGTATCGTGAACAAGTCATATAATGCATCTATACCTGAGAGTGCAAGATCATAAAACTTTGGCATGTTTGGAAATTATGGCATTGATTGTAAACATTGGATTATGGAAAAATTAACTATCAAAATAAAAATATTATTTTAAGTAAGTTGGCAGAAAATTCCCCTGAATGGTACCATCATCACTTTAGAGAGTGTTTTCTAGGGTGTGGCTGCTTGCACAATGATTCATTTTCAGGGCTGCAATTAAGGCACTCCTTCTCTACCTGTTTAGTTTGTTTTAAAAAACTTGATAAGGGAGTGAGCAAATACTGTGACTTGTCTATTGGAAAGTTTTAGTATAATCTTACAAATTTCCACTGTTTTCAAGAAAACAGTATCCTTGTGGTCTAAGAATTCTATGGATGTAGTTAAATTTAATAAATAACAAAAATGAAATTTCACAATCTGTCAGTTTTCCTTAACTGAAGGAAATTCTTATTCATCGATTTTGCTGCAACAGAAAAGGATTCGCTGCAAAGTAAATACTTTTATCAGAATTAAAATGCACTACACGTACAGATTGTTGCTGTACCTTCTTAAAGCTTCTTAGAGACATGCAAGGATAGTTAAAATAAAATTAATATTAAAACTTGAGCTAGTGCAGAATATTTTTAGGTGTGAAATTAAATCTTTTGATTGCTTATGGTTCCTGGTGTGTTGTAGCGTCGATCAGGTTCAAAACCAGGATGTAACAGGGAAGGAGGAATATGTTGTGGCTTTATTCGAGAAATGTTCACAGACTGAGAAATACTGGACAACAAGGGGGATGTTTGTGCATGTTTGAATATATGTAAATATTATGCATTATTAATATAAGTAAATATGCCTTTTGTAAGGCTTCCTGGAAAGAAGAGCAACATTTTATACCCTCTCACCACACCAGTTAAAGTGTAACTACTTAGCTTGCAAATAGTCTGAATGGTAACACAATAGTGACAGTCTTGCACTGTAACGCATTATTTTAATGATGTTCAGGTACCTACTGGGAACAACTGGAGTTAGGGAAAAGGGGAATGTGTCTGTTTTTCCACTGGTTATACTTGCATTCCCACCCCCCATCCAAGGGCAGTGGAGGTTGATTTTGGGAGGTGGTAATTGAGAGCAGCTTTTTTCCCTCCTTCTGCTGTAGGTTTTGAACACATTTGCGGCCAGTTACCATATTCAGTGACTCTTTAACCTCTGTATTGATTATGATCCATATCTCCAGCTCTGTCCCGACTCCTTTTGTAAGTTTTGAACAAGATAGAACCTCAGTACTGGATTACTTAAAAATATTTTGAGGCCCACAGAAGTAGGAAAGTGGGGTGTTCTAAATGTATATATGTTTTTAAAAAGCGTGTGCATATATGCATATATAATAAATATATACATTATATGTGTATTGATGTACAATTGGATTTGAAGTTATCCTTTTGAAAGAACTTCAAAATATAGTGACCAAATTTTAAATCTCTACTCAAAATGAAAATAATTCCTCAAATGCATTTTTTGTTAAGTCTTGTGAAGTGCCCTGAAGTTGATTAAACAATGTAGCTATCTTAAGCCTAGAAAGTAAACTGGTTCTGAAAATAAATGCCTTTTAAACTGTACTATCGTCTTCATTTGTTCCCGCTTTAGAATGGCAACATGAAAGGGAGAAAGCTCGTTTGTCAAAAAGGTTATGTAAAAAGCTCTAATTGATTTGCAACCCCAAACCAAGATTTTAAGCTGCACTCAGAAAACAGTGCTCTAATTCTCCATGGACTATCTCTCTCCGAGAACTGTACTTCCAAAGAATTTATTTGCTGTTTAAAATGTCATTTGTATGTGGATTATAGTACACGATTTCTGTATTAGGCACATGCACTTGTATGTTCACATATACCCATTGTGCATTTCATAATTCGTTCTCATTATCCATCTAGTATTCTCCTTTTCTATAAAACAGGCTTGTTAATAGGGACCTTGTGATACTGCATACCTATTGGTCTGTGATTTTTAGTTTCTGAATAATACATTTATATTTAGTTAGAGAGGCTCCATGGTTGTTTGGATAGCTTCAGGTGTCTTCGAAGATCTGTGAAAGAATCTAAATCACTTGTAGTGACAGTATTCTCTAGTTTGAGTTCATTTGTGTTTGCATTTGCTCCCAGGAGAGAATCCATGAGAAATATTACTTCCAGGAGTGATTCAGCATATAAGGTAACTGGCAGCTGCATTGCCATCCTTTGAAGTAGAAGCACTGAAATGATGGAGTTTTTGGGAGACCTGACGCATGTTCGGAGTGGTGTATTATCAAGCTTTTAAAGTATACAGATGCATTTTCATTCAGTTAAGAAGTAGATTAGTAGCTTATTAATGCTCACACATGCTTGTTTTACTGTGACTGAACAGGTACTGTTTCAGGGGGCAGAGAGGGCCATGTTTCCTTTTTACCATAGGAAGCGTATCACAAGGGAACTCTTGAATTTAGGAAAATAGTCAATCATTTTTGAGTGAAAAGAGAAATTATCTTTTCTGAATTGCAAAATGAAGAGAGTGTAAATGCTTTTAATAGGGCCACTGTCTTAATGGACATCTCCATTTTGATTCCTGATTTTTTTGTTGGTTGCTTCTTTAGGTCTCCTTCGGTTTGTACATCCATCTTTAATAGAGCATAATAGCATATTAGACCCTACTGTAAAGGATGCATGGAGTACAACTGTTCTTAAAAGTAACTTGATATTCACAAAATGCCATCTGTTCTTGTATTCTATTATTTCTCCTTAAAATACAAAAAAAACCCATGCATTGAACATGTACTAGAAGTTAAGCACAAGTGTGGATGGAGGAAAAGAGAGCTTCAAGGTGAAGACAAAGTAGTCTAGGAAGGTTTTCAGTAAAATGAAGTATCTTCTGCAGCTTGGGTATAATGAGAAACTATGAATTAAACTAGTATGATTACTGAGTTCCAGACTAACAGGACTATACAGGGCAAGTATTTATGCTACACTCATTTCTTGGATGCCCGAGTGCTGTATGCCAGTGATGTGCACTTTAATAGTGACTCTTTTCTGGTTCTCCAGTCTACCAGACTTTTCTGGTTCTCCAGTCTACTGAACTTGTTCTGCTTAGTCTTCTAACTGTGTGAATCAAGATGTGACCTATTAAAATCAAAAAGCAATGAGTTTTTTGAGGGGTGTGGATGTGTGTGTGCATATGGTGATTTCAGTGATTACTGAAAACCTAGGTTCTCTGTTGAACACATCTCTGTTCTCTGTCAGTAAACCAAATTTACAAATTAGATTTTCTTAGTATTCAGATGTTATGTTTTTACTTACTAGTACTGTTCTTGTAGGTGTATATAAATGTTGTCTAAGTTGTAATACAAGAGAAATCAAAGATAATAATGCTACAGATCTATAAAATGAGCTAAACTCACTTTTCCAATGCAACCTTCAGATTTCTTAGTCATTGTGATACTTGGATAATATTTTAATCTTTACAATTGCAAAATGTTTATTTCTCAAAAAAACTTTGATTGTTGCTTTCTTGGTATTTTGCAGTAACAAGGACTGTTCTTCTATCATTATTATTAGAATCTTGGGTACCTCCGTACTCTTTTCACTGTGGAAGGCAAACTTTATTTAAGTAAAAAGTGTCTCTCAAACACTGCAGCCTTATCATGCTGAGGCTAGTAATGTTCTGCCATTTCCAGCAAGGTTTTATACTGCCTAAACTCCTTTTAATAGAATGGAGGATGTGCATCGCAAGATATCACAACGGGAGTAGTGGTCTGGCCTAGTGTAAATTGAGTGGATTTCTCTATAGCGGGAAAGAAAACTATGTACCAAGGGAATGTTTGGATCCTTCGTCTTAAATCTACCTCCTCAACCTACATCAAAACTTTTAGGCAAAATACGGATTGCAGTTGGCTATTTCATTCCTATGTGATTCCTTTTATACAACTCACTGGTTTTGACTGGAATTCAGCTGACTTGAAAACAAGGGTTGTGCCTGGAATTTTAAAATCTAGCTTTTGACTTTTAATAGTATCCTGTTAAGCTTCATAAGGCTTGCACACTGAATGTTGTCATTGTAACTGTTCTGTATGAACATGTGAGGTTTGGCATCTGAGCATTTAAGCAAGAAGGGCATTTGATTTCTGAATGACTTGGAAAAATGTCCTTGCAGTTTTTGGGCTACATGCTGAGATTGATGCTGGTTTATAACCTGCTGGTGGAAATGTGATGAGTTCCCTTCTGTGTTGATCCATACAGGGTAAGAGTCAGCAATGGCCCTTAGCTATGCTACTGTGGCTCGTTAGAGCAGATTTTTCTGCCTTCCTGTGGCTTTTTGTTTTTGAGATCCTCAGTGCAATCCCCAACCACAAAGGCTGTCAGTCACAGAATCTGCTGGGCAGCATCACTCAAAAGTGTGGACACAAGGCTACTTAGCCCTCCTTTTGAATTAATTTTTGAAGATACTGGCAGAAAGATGACTATTTAAATATCCAAGCATTTTAGTTTATTAGCAACTTTGGGGGGCGGGCGGACTTAAGCTGTAACCCAGGGTAGGTGATGTAAAGAATTAGTTCTTAAAATTTAGTTGGCAATTGGGAAATGGAGTCTTCACGCTTGGATGAAGATAACCTTTTGGGAGGAACTGAATAGTGTATTAGGGCTGCAGCTGTTCTTTTACATTCCAAAATGCCAAAGCACATCTCTGTCATTATTTTTTATATGCTTCAGACAGAAAACTGAGCCAGTCCCTACCAAATTAACAAAATAAAACTGATCTGACCCTAAAGCATAATCAAATAAATCAAATGTCATCTCACCAGTCTCATTAAACTCGTGAGGCAGAGTGCCTTTTAAGCCAGTCTAAGATGTGCTGCACGACTGTATGATACAGCAAAGTGAAGTTTCACCTCCCTGCCCCTGGATTAGGGGAACGTCAAGCACCCTTTTAGCTGGTGGCTAGGAAGAGGTCTATATAAGAGCCAGGCCTAGAGCACAGCTCTCTGAGCGCAGCTACCAGAGGCAGCGAACAGGCAGAGCACTTTGCGCAAGAGTCTGGGTTCTGACTTGGGAGCTTGTGAGGACAGGGTCCAGGATCATCTGAGGACTCCTGGGAACCCTCAGAGAAACTTGAGAGTGTCTGCTGCTGCCAGGTAAGGGCAAGGTCAGGGGAGCCACAGGGATGTGGGCCTGAGAAAGCTCTAGTGGCTTCTGAGCAGCTGTGAGCTGCTCCCTGCCTGGAGCTTTTGTGGCAGCTGCTGCTGATCAGGGATGGTCAAACACCTTTTTAGCTGGTGCTTGGGAGAGCCCTTTGTAACAGCCAGGTCCAGAGCACAGCTCCCAGAGACAGCCAACAGATGCAGCAGTTTGTGTGGGAGGGTGTAAAGAAGGGGTCCTCATCTGAGTTCAGAACAGCCTAAACCTTCAGATATGGTGGGGATGTGCCATAGGATGCATGCCCCAGGTTTTGGAGCACCCGTCCCTGCCCAGACACAGCTTCAGATTGTGGATGCAGCCCTGCAAGTCCCAGGCTGCCGGGAGTGCCTGGGGCCTCTCCCTGAGGTAGGGAGAGATTGCCTTCTTTTACGCAGGAGGTATGCTACTGTTGAAGAGCTGTCACCAGGTGGAGAAATTAAGAGAGGAAGTGAGCAGGCTGCGCAGCATCAGGGAGGAGCGGCCGAGACACCAGAGGATTGTGCTCCCATTCAAAGGGACCTTGATGAGCTGGAGAGATGAGTCAAGAAGAGCCTTGTGCAATTCAACAGAGGGAAGTGCAAAGTCCTGCATCTGGGGAGGAACAACCCCATGCACCAGTACATGCTGGGGTCTGACCGGCTGGAAGGCAGCCTTGCAGAAAAGGACCCTGGGGGGGGTCCTGGTGGACACCAAGTTGAACATGAGCCAGCAATGTGCCCCTGCTGCAAAGAAGGCTTATGGTATCCTGGGCTGTATTAGGAGGAGTGTTGCCAGCAGGTCGAGGGAAGTGATCCTTCCCCTCTACTTGGCACTGGTGAGGCCATGCCTGGAGTGCTGTGTCCAGTTCTGGGCTCCCTGATTCTATATTCCTTCAATGTAATGCAACTTGCATTCCTTTCCTCTCCCAGGAAGCTGCAATCATGACTGTCAGTGGGTTTTTTCCTTCCTTGTGAGAAAAATAGGTCATAACCATGCTTCTGTAATATTTTTGTCTATCCAATCAAGCATGATGTTAAGCTCAGCTTTATTTTACAAATGTTTTTGCGGTCTCCAGGAAAAATATAACCACAAAAAAACAGAGATTATAGTTTACATTATTTCCAGGTGGTGAGCAGTTTGCAAAATCTGACTCTTGAAAGCTTTACTCTTCTTCACTTCTTTATGCTGGATAGGGGTGTATTCTCTTAAATGTCCAGCTCTTGCTATCATGGTCTCATTTACAGTATTTAAGTATGCCCAGTGGTACCTTAATTAGGTAGGTTGCTGAAGACCACATCGATTTTGATTTCATACAAATGCAAATATAGTACTCTCCAGTAATAATTTAGGGGAAGGGAGAAATAATCCTTTCATGTGGAAAATAGGTTTTTGTCCTTAAGTAATTTAATTTCCTCTGTCTGCCCCTGTCTCATGTTAAACCATTTTGTTTCAGTGGGAGAACAGTTAGGCTCTTCTCTGCATCAGAAGAGTCTTTTTGTCTGATCCAGGCGAGGTCAGTGTGCCCTTATGGTGTTCAGAAGGGACCGGCTCTGTCCCATCTGTAGGAAGTACCTGTACCATTTTGAAGCCGTGGATAGTAATCCCATTTTGACAAAGGAGAGTCAAGCAAATCTGAAGCACCCATTTTTCTAAATACCAATTCTGAAAGCTGCTGATACAATGCTTCACTGCTCTGGTTGCACTATTTTCAGGTTAAGCAAGCCACAGTGACTTCTTGCTAAGCAAAATACCGCACTGGAAGAGATCTCTGTCCGAAGTTGCAGTTTGCTGTTTGCTGTTACTAAATGTGCAGTCACAGGATGACTCCTGTTCAGTGTTCTTTTTAGAAAGTGAAACACCAGTAACTCTTCACTTCAGTAAATGAGATCCCAATTTAGAAATAACAGTATGCTAGCCTGTCCTTGAAAATCAGTTGGGCTTTTAAATATGCTTGCTTTCCTTTTTAATGCTTTTTAATAACTTTTTAAAAGACAGTTTAAAAATGTCAGTTTGGAAAGTAAGTATTGTGGTAACGCCTGACTATTAACAATATGCATTGCATAAGGGTGGACTATATAGCTGCTCCTCTGACAACAAGGACTCCAGACAGTGTTAATGGGATGGGCAACTTCATCCTGAGTGGTGGCAACTGTAGAAAATAATGAAAGGATATGGTGTTCAATTATCTAAACAACCTGATGTGATGCTGTAGCCAAGAGAAGAAATGTGACCCAGAGTCAATCAAATGGGAGGTAATACACTGTTGCAGCTGCCATGGAAATACTCCATCCAGCTCAGGTGTTCAGTTTCAAAGGATCTTCCCAGAACTGGAAAAGGTTCGGAGAAGAAAGCTGAGAATGACTAAGCGTGGAAACACATGATTTATAGTGACATTCTATGTAATGACATTCTCAGAATACTTTATTTGCCAGCAGAGATGACTGGCTGCTGCTTTGCACCCTAGCAACATGGTTCACTGCATCCTTGAGTGTGCTGCTACAACTTTCTTGAGAGGTCATGTTTATGAATGGGGTAGTGGAAATTATCTTTGTCAAAAATTCTCTTCAAGCAAGGAAAAGGGTTTGTGTGATTTTTATAACCTGGCTAATTTAGGCAGACGAGTTTAGTGTTGACCTATGGCACGGATTTATTGCAGCAAAAGGGAAGGGGGAGAGGGCTTGTGAGCTTTTCAAGTCAACTTTTGTGCCTAATAAGTCCCCTTTGTAACAGCAAACTTAATGAGCGCTCAGTCTAGCTGATCAGAGTTGGCTGCCAGAATTCTTTATCAGTCTGTATATTGCTCTGTGGAGAACAAATAAAAGTGGGTGGTTTTGTTTTCTTTAGAACTAAATATAGAAAAATAGAATAAAATCCAGCAGCTGGAAGGGAATGCCAACTGAATGTGAGTAACTGTATTTACCTTTGGAATAGGAAAAAGCAAGTGCCTTATAGTCACAGACCTGAAATCTTTCTTAAACTCAAGTTTTATATGAACTTTTAGGCAACTAACAAAGTAATACCTCAGCCAAATGCAGTGTTGTAATATGGAGATTTGAATACAAAGAGGTTTAATGTTTGCAGAAGCAGTCCACCAGAAAAATGTTACTGTTCTGGTTTTACGTAAGTTGAATCCGATGTATAGCTGTAGGAAGGAAAAGTAGGGCTCAGAGGTTGAATGAGGGTTCTGCAAGTATGCAGCTGCTTTGTCAGCCTGGTCTGGCTTTCATGTTCAACTTGACAACCCTTCCAGCCCCCCCTCATAGAGCTAAAATTTCTCATATAACTGAAGGGATGCTTGCATGTGGATACCTGGAAATACAGTATTCTGTCTTTCCAGGGTTTCTCTCTGCACTCTGGGAAGATCATACACTTATTCTATATTTCCAAGTCTCTTGAGGAGTTCTGAAATCATTTGACCACACAAGTGATTTTCTCCACAGAAAAATAATGCCTTTCTGGATTACACCAATAGGTTTCCGATCAGATCTGTAGAAAAATATCAATAAAACAAACAAACAAAAAGCCCCAAACCCCCATTTTGAACTATTTTTATCCTGTCTCATTGAAAGGCAGGGGGGAGGGCTGTGCAGGGGGAAGGACAGCGAGAAGAAAATTCTAGCATGTTGAAGATTTCCTTTGTTTAAAATGTCAGGAAATAAAAAGGAGAGAGTGCCTGCAGCAATTTAACCTGGTAGCCAGTATTCATTCTTTATATTTTAAATGCTTATTTAATAGCATTACCTATTTCAGCAGACTGAAATTACCTTTTGGACAAAAATGATACAAGTGGAACAAATAGCTTATATGCGGAGCAATTGAGTTAATGTTGCCATAGGAACCTTTATTTTTCTCTGACAGTATTTTAACAGTGTAGCCTTAATTGTATTTAATAGCATGTGCAGTTCTTGCTTTGTGAGTATGCTAACTGAAATTCTGCAAGACTGAGCTAGGGCTGGAGTGCTTTGTCACATTCCTCTGTTTCAAGATGGCACAGTGTGAGGGCAGAATGATCACATTTGGCAAAAATGCTTGCACTATTCAAAATATGATTTCTTTAAAAGATAATTTTATGACCTTTGCATGTCCAAAGGCTTTTAATGGCGTTTATACAATCCTTTGTGATTTACTAACCTGAAGGTCCTGTACAATTACTGTATTGCTTTCACATCAATATTGAGCATACTAAAAATCTAATTGGCAGAATGAAGCCAAAAATAATGTGATCCCTGTCAAAATGAGAGTAAGTTTTGCTTTGCAGACCCTTGTTATCTCAGTGTACCTCTTGATTTCAGGAGGGCTAAGGTTAGCTTGATGCAAAAGTAACAAATGGGTGGGAAGTGCCAGTAAATGTGGTAGTGCCTTGATTAAGGCTGTGCTTCTTTGCTTTGTGTTAGCCTCCCAAGAATGGCAGTGCTTCCAGCCTAGAGCAGGTTGACTAACTTTACTTAGGTATTACACTAGCTCAGTTGTCCACCAGCAATAACCGAAGTGCAAACATTGGATCTCCTCATCCAGCAACTGACTGATTGCCACCCCTGCGGGAGAGCTGCAGGCCTCAGCCACACGTGGCTGAAGCTGGCTCGGGGAGGAGAACGGACAGGGACATAAGAGTAAAGTTAAACAAAACCAGTGGTTTAGAGACATAGATCGCGGTTTGCTTCCTGGCCCAGGAGGGTCTCATAGGGGCAAGGGTAAACTGTATTTGAGGAAGAGCTCTAGCACTTCAGTCTCTGTGAATCTTTAAAGTTCACAGTGGTCTGAAACCCTTTGCCCTTCTTCCTACTGTCTGGGAAGTTAAAAATAAGTATTTTGTGTAATGAAAGAACTTCAAAGAATCTTCGTCTGTGGCAATTAAACAAATAAAGCAAATGGGTGGAGGCCCTTGAACTACAAAATCACAGAATAGCAGAATGGTTGAGCTTGGAAGGGACCTCTGCAACTCACCCCTCCAACCCCTCTGCTCGAGCAGTGTTCCCTAGAGCAGGCTGTGTCAATCCTCAGTCACCCCCACGTTTAAAAAAAAAATTCTCACGTTCAGGGTGAACCTCTTGTGTTTCAGTTTGCACCCATCGCCTCTGGTCCTGTCACCGGGCACCACTGGAAACAGCCTGGCTCCATCCTCTGTGCGCCCTCCCTTCAGGTATTTCTACACACTGACGAGGTCCCCCTGAGCCTTCTCTTCTCCAGTCCCAGCTCTCTCAGCCTTTCCTCATAGGAAGGATACTGTCATCCCTTCATCTTCATGGTGGCCCTTTGCTGGACTCTCTCCAGTATGTCCATGTCTCTCCTGCACTGGGGAGCCCAGAACTGGACACAGTACCCCAGGTGTGGCCTCACCAGTGCTGAGTTGAGGGGAATCCTGTGCATATTTCCAAATAGGTTACTATACTGTAGGATGAACATGGTGAGAGATTTTTTTTTTTTTTAATTTGCAGACATAGAAACATGTTATTTTCCAGTGAAATAATGTATTTGCAGGCAAAGGTGTGTTTGAGTTTGGCCCTGGACTGGAAATTTGGAGTTGAGTGAGTAACATGGCCAATTGCCACTGAGAAATGTGTGGCAGACGTGTGAACAGATCTGGTATATCTGTACTTCAGCTATCAATATATAAAAGGGATGTGGCAATTCCCAAGCTCAAAGTTACTGCAGTGATAATTTTTTATACCAGTAAAGCTGAAATACTAATTTGGTCATGAAACTGATGTATTTTCCTCTGTATAGCTTGACTATGCCTTACCTATTTCTGTTACAGTAAAGCAAAGCGGTACCAGTCTGGGAGTAGACTAAGTGGTAACAGCCTAGACATGGGTGAGGGGGAGCTTAGTAGAAATCTGCAAAGTCATGAGTGATCGGGAAGGAGAGATGAATTGAGTGTTCAGATGTCCAGAGCTGGAAGCATCGAATTAAGTTAGTGAAAGTGAATTGCAAAGCAAAAGGTGAAGGTTTCTTGTATCATTAATAGTAGATGTGTGGAACTCCTTGCAAGAGGATGTTGGAGGTGCTGAAAATGTACGTGGGCTCAACAATACACAGGATAAGTTCTTCAAGAATTGCTAGAAGCAGAAACTGTATCTGTCTCAGGTTGTCTCTGAAGCTGATAAAAATTGGAGGTTGAGAGGGCAGTTGAGGGAAGTATCAGCTAGTTCTCCGTTACCGGCTCATGGCTGTTCTTGTAGATGGAGTCTTTGGCTAGACAGATCCTCCTTGGTCAGACCCAGTATGGGCTCCTACCGTGTCACAACTTAATCTATCCCAATGCTTCTACTGGTGTTCGCAAAGAAATACAGTTTCCTAAAAAAGGGGGGAGAAAGGGGTGAAGAATATGTGGCGGTTATGAACAAAATGGATATCAACGCCTTTGGTAACTGTACCCGCACAGATTCAGACAGGCTTTTTGAGTTGCTGTGTAAGTAGTCTTTTCTTTCATTTCCAAAACATTAAACACAAACATTAAGCTATTCTGTGTGAAGACCTTGAACATTTTTAGGAATAGAGTAGTGAAAGTTTGTCCTAACCCCTTTTTTCGGCTATGAAGCTTAGATGCTTGAAAAAAAAAATGGGTCAATGGTTCATGGAGAAGGCAAAAAGCCAAAGTAGATTAGCTTTATTGCAAGGGGAAATGTATTGCTGTCCTGATTTTTCTGATTTTTTCATTTTTTGTTTGCCACTTTTGCAATAACAGGATGCATAAAGGATTCTATTATATCAGCCCAGAATAGTGTAACAAAGCAGTAATGTAGTTTCATTTTCCATGGGGACAGCAGGCTTTTATCAAACTGTGTGGAGGAGAGTAGTAATGGACTAGATTTTCATTATTAATGTACTGCATGTTCCCGGTGAATTGCAACGGCATGATGCTGCTGTTCTGTGAGCAGTCAGCAGAGAATTGTATCGTCGTTCTGAGCAAGGATTTTTGTTTCCAGTATGGAGGGGTACTTCTAGTCTGTAAAGCCAGAAACAGCAAAATGCATTTTCTTCATCTCTGCATCTCTTTTGGAGCCAGCTGGTCTCCATGGCAACGTGTTAGACTGAAAGAGATGTGGAGACTGGGGAGGAAAGGAATGAGTTAGGAACAGCCAGGCGGTGGTGTGTGTCCCCCACGTCAGCACATCAGCCTTTTGATAGGATGATTTTGTTAACACCCATCCAAGGCTCCTGTGCAGAGCAGTCTTTATTAGAGCAGCCGCCAGGGCATCTGCTTCTCCCTTCGGCATCCTTTTTCTGGTTTTTTTAATTTTATTTTTTTTTTCCAAAATACACCCTCCACACCCCCCTTTTATTTTAGTTGCAGCCTCATTGAAGATGTGCAGCTCATTTTCAGCTTTCTGTGAGCTTCCTTGCGCTATGGTATTTTGCAAAGGCAGGAAGGCATGGCTGTATTTCACTTGACCTTAGCAGCGAAGTGAAATCTCGTCTATGTTGCTGAAGGGTACTGACTATGCAGAAATTTATTGAAGCAGATTATTATGAACTGGACTGGTATTACGAAGAATGCACAGATGGTAAATATTTCTTTCTGGTCTCTTGTTGCAGAATTTGGAGCTTGTAAGACTGGACCATCGTTATTCAATGGTTTTAAAAATGAAGTACCTTGAAAAGGGCAGCACCCTGGTGTAGCGGAGATGCCTGCATCTCTGTTGCACCTCAACATCTCTTGTGAGCATGCTACAAGAGACTGCTCTATAGCTTTCTCTTTTTCAAAGGGAGTGGCAGAGGAGCATATGCACTATATGAGTGATCTTTGGGCAGGGGGAGAAATATTTGAAATGCTAACTGTATGTATAATAATTCAGCTGAATTTAAATACATTTACTGTAAGATTCTATATTAGTTTGAGTTTTAAGTCTTTGTGTGTTTTCTGCATTACCAATATGCTGTAATATATATATATTTAATGTGTTAATGGGCAGTACATGCTTTCTCTCCGGTTATTTGTCTGTGAAAGACATTTGAAACTGTAGCTTCTTAAAAGTAAGCAGGTTAACTTTTTGAATTGGAAAAATTACAAACTCTGGCAAGCACTATCTTCTGGGCCTCTTGCAATTTTTCTAATGTTTGCTTGGGCAATTATTTCTTTATCAGAGCACTGAATGTTTTCATCAGACTTCTGATAGAAGGCACATGAGGAAAGATAAAGAATAGCTAAAACTGTACTCTCAGCAGAGTGGAAAAATCAAGATTCCTCATCGATGTCACTCAGTGGTAACCTCTAGAACAAAATGCCGCCTTTGGGAAAGCAGTAGTTGTATACAGATTTTATTCTGGTTGGAGAGCTTGGCTTAAACAAGGCAAGTCCAAGATTGCAATGAAGCAAAGAACAGAAAGCAGTAAGGAGTGTAGGCCCAGGGGATGTTGTACGTATGTAGTACACAAAGATATTTCATAGTGCTTTGATAACAATATCAGAGGGAACATGAAGAGTAAAGATATGTGTGACAAAATTTGAAAGGGTTTTTATGGTCTTTTGAGTAGCATATGCCTCCATTTGTTTCTTTGTACTAGATTTTGGAACAGAATGCAATTTTAGAAGCTTGTTAAACTTGAACTTCTCTTATGTTTCGTTGATTATTCCTGTCCAGGTGTTCAAAGAGGAAAGGTGCATATTTATTTGAAAGATCTGACCACTTTAAGTTGGACTGAATCCATTACGTAACCTTTATCCTCTAGGTTTAACCCTAGTAAATACTGTATCATCTGATTAATCTGTGTGATGTAACAGGCTGAGTTGGCCTGGTTTTAGAAGCTTAAAAAATAGAACAGTTGTACTGTCATTAAAAGCTGTAGTTGATTTTTTTTTTTCCCCAGGTTAAATACAGGTAGTGTTCTTTTTCTTGTTCTTTTTTATGGTTCTTTGTCTGGTCAAAGTGTGGCATGCCTGAATGTCTGAGCTAAGAGCTCATCTGCTCATCAGTTTGGTCTGGAGGTGTGTGCTGCACTGGAGAAACTGTGGGAGTTCCACAGTAATGGAATAAGCAACAGGTGTTGGGCAAGCATTTAAATACCTTGTGGGATCAGGGCCTCGGGAGCACTGTAGTGGTTGGTCTGACTCTGGGCTTACAAATTTTCTTGTGAGTGCTGAGCCCCCGCCCAGCATACTTCTTCCATGAGCTGAGATCTACAGAGAGTCAACTAGAGTATGTGCTGGCTGGCTGCTTGAAGTATTTGGGGAGTTCTCCCCTAAGACAAAGCAGGGTTTAAAGTCTGATAGGGAAAATCTCTCCTGCAGGTAAGGCACATTGCTTTTAAAATGTATTTATTTATTTTAAATTAAAATATTACTTTTTACATGATGGAAGGATAGTGCTGTCAGTCTTGACCTCTCAGGTAAATGGTAGTCACATAAGGTTTAATGGAATTTTATGGGGGTTAGCTTTCTTTTGTTTCTCCCAGTTGAAGTGTGCAAGAAAGAGAAGGATTTGAGAGGTGCGGCGCAAGGCATAGTTTTTGACCTTTGATGCTGGCATATTAATTTGGGTTTAAAATAGTATTGACATTTCCTGTTGATGCAGAAAGGTATTCTGATTGTAGTGGGGGACAAAAGGCATCTTTAAAATATAGTAGAAAATGGAGCTTTTTCAAAAACCTAGAGCAGATGGCATATTATGAGAGATGCCTGTCTCTTGATTGATGTTTCATTTTTCTACCATGTATTTGTTGATACCAGAGTCATTTGCCTGAGATGCTTTTTATATTCAGTAGAGTGTGATAGGCAGTTGCAGCTCAGCTGACCTGTTTTGAATATCTATTTTAAGACAAGATGAAGCGTAGTTAGCTTATTTCTCTGCTATACATGGACACTCTGGAGCTCAGATGTATGTATGTGTGCATTCAATTGTGAATCCTACCCAGTTCACCCTTTCCGGTAAATATAACACTGGAGCAGAGTCGGTGATACCTTGAAACTAATAGAAAATCCGACAAGATATTATCCTACAGATTTATTTTTCTGATTAAATTGTTCATACGTTCTCTGTCAAAGCCACTGGGACTCAGCTTTCCATCTAAAAGGTGTGACTTCACTTGGTTTACTTTTTTAAATAATTATTTTAGCAGCATATGATTTCTTGTTCTTCAAGGAAAAAAAAACCTCTTCAAAATTACACCAGGATATAAGGTTTTAATGCTGTTATTTAACTTACTAGGTAAAGAAGTGATTCTCACTGTTACGTCAGATTTAATGAACTTCTGTATGGACGAACATAGTAATGATGTCTTCAACTTGCATCCTGTGGCGGTAATTTGCAAAAGCAAATGAACAAGTGCTCAAAATTTACAATTTACAAAGACTTTCTAGGGTTGGAATAATGAATTAATCCCTTTACATAAGGTCCTTCACAGAGTTTATTTTTGGTAGGCGTAGATTGAATTAGACAATGAAATGTCACACTCAGTTTGTCTGAAGATTGAATCACTGGTGTTAACTAACATTACAATAAACTGAAACGTCTATAAATAGCAACCATTACATTGTGCTTTTTAGATACATTTTGAAGTATAATATGTTACAATATGAGTGACAGTTGTCACCTTATTTGGCATTAATGAAAAATATTGTGTAGATGGAATGGGGAGGAGAAAAGAGCTGGGTCTGTACTTGAGTAGGAAAGTGGTTATTTTCATAGCAGACTTAGAGATTGACAGAACCAATGATAAAAGAGGAAAAGGTGAAACTTTTGCTGATTTTTATCATGAAAGATAGCAGTATAAAAGTCTAGGTTCATCTAGGTGTTTTTTTAGAGAAAAACAAATAGATTCTTAAAAACCGCACACAACTTGGGTGAAAAAATAATGCAAAAAACTCACAAACTCCCAAACAGCTGAATAAACAGATAAGTAGATACCCATAGAAGTCTTTATGAATAGCCTTCTCCCCCTGCCTCTTTCTTAGGCCAATATTTTTCATCCTATCAATGAACAATGCTTCCTAGAGAAATCTAGGTTGACTTTGGATCAAATTACTTTTCTTGTAGTTTCTTCTATTACTCGTTTATTTCTAGCTGAAAAACTCCACGTTAATGCCTGAGAGTTCATTGCCTACAATTCCAGATGACTTTGTGTATGTGCAGTTGCCTCTTACCTCCTTCTTTTGTTGGCCATGAGTTTTGGCAGTTTCTGGTGGAGAAAATAGCATCCTTTCCTTTTTTCCCTCACCAGTCACACTACGTGCCCTGTTTGTCACACGTGCCGAAGCTTCTAACCCCTTTTATGTTTGCCTGAGCAACTTTATCTCACTGTCTTGGTCATTCCAGCATCCCTTATCCTGCTTTTGCTCTTCTCTATAACTTTCAAGTCCTACTTATATTTTCCTCCTCACATTGAAATGTTTTCATCTCTTGCTCTGTTTGCAGTTTAGAGCTCCTCTCCTCTGTTCTGTTTTCCACTGAAATGATTATCAGCAAGCTCCCTAACTTTCTTTTTAGCTGAACAATAATTAACAATATTAATGCCTGTTCTCCTTGACCTCTCAGCCACTTTAAGCATGATTACTTATCCTTGCCTTGCTCTTATTAGTGTGCCTTTGTAGATGTGAGAATGTGTCCTGGTTCTCTTTCTTTTTTGTGGTTTTTTTTTTTTTCTTTCCTTTTTTTTCCTCCTTAGTCACTCCTTTAAGGTGCCATTAGAAGAATATTTTGCATTCCCTGCTGCAGCTCTTTGAGAGTTCTTGGTTCTCCATGTTTCTTCTCTGTGCACCTTAGTTACAGGTAACCCCACAAAGACATATCTGCCAGCTCTGTGGGAGGCGCAGTCAACCTTTTTACTTAAAATATGCCTACCTTGTCACCTTCTCCCTTACAGTAAGAGCTCGGATGATGGTTGGGCATTCATGATGAGTCATTGTCTCCCTCATACATTAGCCCCTTTTGTCTCCATCCCTGTGAGCAGAGTAACCCTGGTGTTACTCTGGATGTTACGCGGATGCTGACTGTGGATGCCATCTAAATCTATGAGAATCTGACGACTGCCTGTGGCGTGCAATCTCTGAAACAGCCCTTGCTCTATAGGTATGCAGCTAAAATTCTCATTCAGGTTGTTCTTGTTTTGCTCCTATGTCCTTTATCTCTATACTTGATAAATACAGTTGAACCTTACTTATATTCATGGAATCATCGATACCATTTTCCTAGTTTTCTGCTTTTTGCCATGTCACTTCTTTTTCCTTATTCCTCCATTGACTCTGTTCTTTATCCAGTCAGACCTAAGCTACTTCTACTTGTATGTTGTCTTTATGTGGCTTATTTTTCAGTATAGAGGTATTTTTCCTCTTTATTCTGCTCAGCTGCTAAATTTCCAGATAAGCATTTTCCCATTTCATTCCCTTGAGTGACAGAAGATAATTTGGGTGGGATTTTGAAAGAGTGGGATACATGCAAAACCTGTAAACATTTGAACAATCCAACTTTGTTTGACTGTACATCTTAATAGGAAGCAGACATTCAATGACCAATTTATCCCTCCCTCCCTGAAAAGCCCACCCCCAAACACCCTCATTTCTTCATCAACATATTTTTGAATCCAGGTGCTGCTGTTTCAGCCGCTGTTTTTAGGACTTGGTTGCTTACAAAGGATCTCTTTGTTCTAAATGCAGCATTGCTATTATTAGTTAATTGTGGTCAAATTAATGTTGATGCTTGTGCAAAAGTCTAGATATTTTTATTGATAAAGAAAGGTTAAAATGATTTGAATGCACTGGAGTTCCGTGGAAGTAGTGAGTCAGGATATGAGGGTTTGTTTTTATTGTGTCCAGCCTCACCCTCCTTCAAACTAGCTCCCGGTTCGTGTTTCCTCTTGGATTGCAAAGTTCCCAAAGGCGGTCTGTACCTTGGTGCAAGCATAACGTGAGAAAAGTGCATCTCTGTGCTTTAAGCATTGCGACTCACTCAGCAAGCTTCCTGAAAGGAGTTAAATGTCTTTAGCCACTAATTCAGAGTGGTGATTGCAGCAAATACGCCAAATTTACCTTGCAGTGGCAACCCATAACAATGAATGCTCAAGCTAGTGTGTTCTTTAAGTCCCCGAGTATGTGTTTACAGGAGATATTGAAAATCTGTTTTGACTCTTTCCTGATTAGAATGTGTATTTGCAGAACTGTGTACAATTTAGGTTTCCAACAACAGAAAAAAAAAAGCTGGCTCTTAATCTTTAGCAAGTAAATACTCACGCATTAGTAAAAGGGCTTAATGCAGAATGCCACTAAAATGAGTTGATAGTGTGAGGGTGCGGTACACATTCCTTCTCCACCCATTATAAATTTGCATCAGCATTTATCATATGCTGATATCAAAACTGGCATTGCAACACTTTGTCTTTCTCTCAGCTTTTGAATGTCAGAGTCCTTCTGTGTGGCATGAGTTGACATGAGTCACAGTTCAGAAGTCGGCTTGTGGGAATATTCATTTACTCTCCTTATATTGTTATGTATATTGGGCAGCAACATGCATGTTTTCAGTGTGTCACCCACTGCTCTCCTTTATAAGCTAGTTAGTTAGCTATAATTGAACACTTGTCAGCAATATTAAAACATGTATGTCAACAGGGTTGGCAGGGGTGGACTTTTCTGTCCCTAAGCTTTAAAAGGTGCTTCTTGCATTCTTCTAAAATGACTTCCTGTTTTGGTTACTGTCTGAATTTCCATTCTCTAGCTATTACTGAAATGTGGTAAATTGATGCTGGATGGCAAATAGGTACTTAAAACAGTTACTGTCTGATTTTTTTAATTATTTGTTTTAATTATTTTTTAAGATCTTTGATTCACTGTTACAGGGGAGAAATGAAGACACAGAAAAGCTCTAAGGAATCAGAAACTAGAAGTAATCCGCATTACATTATTATTAAAATTACATCTTTTAATGTCATGATATGGGGAAAATGGGACAATTCTATTTTTTCCCCAACTGAGTTCTTGAGGCTGTTGCTGCTGATGAATACTGCAGTAAATTTTGGCAGTCAAAGGTCAAGTTGGTAAGTTTGAGTAGTAAGATCTTTCTTTATTCAGAAATGAGTGTTCCTTTCCTCAGCAAGCACTTAGGTGGATTTCGTATCCTTTGGCTATTGTTTATATAAACATTGTTACATAGTTTGTATATAAATATCAAGAGTTTAAAACTTAAAACAGAATAATTCATCATGATTATATAAAATTAGTTCCTTCCCATCTCATACTACCTCGTACTTTCACACCACAAGAGAAAAGGTAATAGAGAAATTGTTCCTACATGACCCTAATACGTTCTGCGGGCTTGTAATGTTTGTCTGTCTCCCTCCCTAGCAGTTACAGCCCCTCAGAGGGTGATGAAGCTGCCTTTGCCTTGCATGGCCCCCACTTTCCCTGCAACTGCTTTGCTTTGTGACGCAGATAGGAATGCAAGCAGCAAAGGGTACCTATTTGCCATTGAAAGTAAGGGAGGCAACTTGGCAAACATTAAGTATTTATAGCCATAAAAAGTTAAAGAAGAAAGTTAACCTGCCCTGTGTGTGTGGTAAAGTTTAGCAAACACAACCTGTTGGAGACCAAGAGGTCTGAGCACAAGGAGTTTTCTTTGTTGTTGAACAGAGAAGAGAAACATACGCCCTTGAAAATGCACTAGGGTGCCATATGCGGACCTGAGGTATTTTGTTTCTCGCAGCAGACAGAAGAGTAAAGATTACTGTAGAAAACATGATATTTGACAGCCAACCTGATGCGTCAATTAAATGCTTCGTACAAGGGTAATCTTTTTTGTAAAAGCAATAAAAAAGCACCAACTGCCCACTCCCTTCCCCCCAGCCCAATTCTTCACAGAGTGATTTTAGTGTGTGGTGGATGCTGCAGTCAGACTGTACTATACAATAGCCACAACTTTCAAGATCTGTCTGCGGGCTGGGATTAGCGTGTGCATGTGTTCAGCTATTCAGTACTCCTGTGAAATCTGTTACTTGCAGCATTAGGCAACTTGAGAGGTGATTTAACTCTGTGAAGGTGCACACCCTTCGCCAGGTGTGACAGTCGGAGGCTGGGTCGGACTTCCGTGTGGCTGAGACGCTTGTGGGAAGCTACCACTTCACTTGGAGGAACAGGGGCAGAGGAGAGAGAACCTTGTTGACGTGAGGAGTGCTGAGGAGGGGGCTTTCAGCCCACTTACTTGTCTGAAATATGCTAGTAGAGCTGTTGAGTAAAAACTGGCTACCCTCGGAGCTGGTATGAGGAACAACATAAATCTTCTAGTAATTATTAGACAGATGGTCTCTTCCCTCCTCCACCCCATCTGTACAATACAAAGCTGTTGTGCTAAGGACAAATAGTCAGTCGCTCAGGAGCTCCCTGGCTGAGCATGTGAGTGAGGAAAGATGGTATCCTGCTTTGCGGAGACTTTGCTCTGCTCTCCCCAAAAATACAGCCTCCGAGGGAATGACTTCCCATCTCCTGTGAGACTAAGGCATCCTATCGTGTCTATCTGGGATAACTTCAGCAATGTCAGTAAACGAAGAGGAAAACTTTGAATATGACTATGAAAAGGAAAATAAGAGAGAGCGCACGTTTAACAGGCAGAGCCTTGATATCTTGGAAGAAGGTAATTTTCATCTTTTGGTTTTAAACTTTTATGGTAGTAGCACATGGCAACATGTAAGTGATTTGAGTGATGTTTGTGTGTTTAAATCTACTAAATTTTACAATTTTTTTTAATGTGTAGCCAGTACATTTGGATGAAATACTAAGAAAATACTCATATGAATAGGATGAATCTTAATTTATGTACACTTCTTTATAAGTAGAAATACATGATGGACAGAGGCAGGCTATGCAATACCTTTTTTATAATGAAACTGGATTTGGGAGATCACCTTTCTTTGGAAATGTACTGCATTTTTTATATGTACATCTTCTGTGTGTGTGATTAAAACTGTGTGTTAGGTTGTCATTCCCAATAGGTACTTCTAAAAATGAGTAAAAGAACAGGGCAACAATTTCATGCCTACCCATGAACCTGAAACCACATAGACAGAAATAATCCAAGTTTTGGGTCTTGTGACTTAACCTTTCAACAAAACAAACAACGCAAAAATCTTGTCATACTTTGTGGAAATAACAGACAACTGCAGTATTGCAGGCAACTGGCCCGTTAGGGTGGGAATGCGAATGTATGTGCATTGAAAATCCTCCTGTGCACCTGCTGTATAGAGAGTGTACCCATTCAAGGGCTGCTTCCAGCCAGTCGGGCAATTTTTTTCAGGGCTTCAGATACCAAAAGCTAAATGCACCATTTCTGTTATTTCATGTGCTGTAAATTTCACTTCAAAATAGTGGTTTTGTGGTAGAGAACTGGTACTTCCAAATATACTATCATAAAGCTGGTGTAAGGATGCTTTGAAAGATAGTTAGCACAGAGAATGTGACCTGCTGTGAATTTCCACCCTTATTCACCTCACGGGAAGTAGTTCCTGTGTCCAAAGCCTCAGTGGATGTAACGTGCTCTTTGAATCCTGTTGCATAGGACTTTCCTGTAAAGACTTCCTCAGAATCAAACATTCCACATGGATTTCATTCATACTCGGTAAATAAACTATCTGTCTCTCCTGTTGTGGGTCTGTGAAGGAAGCCAAGATAACTTGTGTGTCTGTGCAAAACAGAAGGTGCTTGAGAGAATACTGGTAAAATGAAACTTTAAAACTGGGGATTGAGGTGGGGAGGAAATTTACCGAGAGAGGCCAACCAAGGTGGTTTTATGTTTGATTCCTATTTTTTTAATGGTTAAATGGTTGCTGAAACAGACATCATGCTGTTCTTATTCTTCCTGCTGACTTTACCTTTCATGCAGATCTAAGTACAGTCTGAAACTGTTCTTGTTGATTTCGAGAGACGATAAATGTTGAGTTCCATCTGGGATAAATTTAGCCCTGTCTTTCTATAGTACCTTCCTCTCAAAAGCTCAGTATGTATTTGAAATGCCAGTTAAAAATGCCTTCTCTCCTCTACCTATACGTTCAGGTCACTGAACTCAGTGTAGTAGTGATACAGATGCACAAAAATGGTATATGGCATTTCTATGTATCTTTGCACGTGGGCGCACTTATAAATGTTAGAATTTCTCTTGAGGATGAGTCAATCCATTGTATAAGTAAAGCAGATGGAAACACCAGCATTTTCATGCTGAACAAAAGAAACATTTTAGCCATATCTAGCTATAAATTTGGTATCAGAAATGGAAAGTCTTGAAAATATGCTTCACTTTAACCATTTATAGTTATTGAAAAGAAGGCAGTAGAAATTGTGTATTTCAGATTCCTTAACTGTTTGGCCTATTCCATGAGCAGAACGTATACTCACTACTTACCTATTATGTCCATGGTCATTTTGATGTAGTGAGGTTTTCCCCTTTCCCAACATTTAGATCCCGTGACTGCCCTCAGCCCCATTTCTAGAGCCTCTGTCACAGAACTAGCGTTACGCTTGGCAGCGTTACAAAATCGGTCCTCTTGTTGAGTATGGGAAGCACCTTCATAAAGGTCTAGGCAGGACAGTCCTAGAGTCAGTGCATTGCTTTGGAGTTGTAAATTTGCCTGACAACAACATAATTACTCTTTTTTTGATAAGCTGGTCTCTGAGCTGACTGCAGTGAAACTTCGTGCACTATCTGTTGATAGTGTCTACTCAGTTTTTGTTGATTTAAAAACATGAGCTATGAAAAGACAGCCTGTCAGTTTTCCTTGGTTAGCGTATTGTTGGGTCAGCTAATTCTGAAACTGGGCTGTATTTTGATTCTTGCTTTTGGAAGTAGAATGGGAAAAGACTGTTCAGGACCTGTGATAGCAGCCAGTCGTTACTATTTCAGTTTACTAATGTAACAGATTAGAAGTCCTCCTTATCTAAAGTATTGGGTAAATGCAGGCTAAGAATCTAGCCCAAGTTTAATTAAAAAAAAAAAAAGTCTTGTCATCACTGTTAAAATCTCAAGTTCAGGCCCTCCAAGGGTCTGACTTACAGAAAATGTAAACTACCTGTTTTATCTTACAAAGACATGACTAGAATGGAGGTTGTTACAGGGGTCTGGAATCTTTAAACACTAAAGCAAAGAAAATGGAGACTAGTAATTCTTGAAAGCTTTGGCACAGCCAATCCCTCCCAAAGAGTTGGAAAAGATCACGTATTTAAGAGGGGGAGACAGCTGACAATGCATGGCTTTTAATACAGGCTTGTAACTTCATTTTAGGATTTTTGAAAGATTTACAGTCCAGGTCCTGGTTTAAGCCCTATGCCCGTTTATTAGTTGCAAGGACTGCAGTCCAGACACTTTTTGACAAATGGATGGAGGAGAATGTCAAGACAGTAATTCAATGGCTACTAATCGAAAATCCTGTGGGGAAAAGTATTACTTTTAAGACAAGAGCTATGCTGAACTCTATCAGTAAATGATATATGCATTAAGGTGATGGTGAGTTCTCTCCAGGCGTTTTTCTTATCTCCTTACTTTCACTTTGTGGCTGTGTTTTCCAAGTTACCACATTTGACCTGTGTTTATGCTAATAGAAGGAACAAGCATGTGATGTTCTTGTTGAAATTTCCTTTAACTTGATTCTTCATTCATCACAAGAAAATTCTTTACAGTTCATGCCCTGTTTAGAGGAAGTATTTTGAAATGGCTACCAACCTGAGTGTATGGGCATTAAGCTTTAGAGAAGAAATAACAGCAGAGTTTTTTCCCAAACCTGAGATTAAGTAATAACATAGATTTGTATGTGAGGCTTTAATATTGGATTTACTAAGCTATTCGAATACTGTATGAGAGAAATGGCAGTAAACAAACACCCTTCAAACCATAGCTTAAATAGCAAGATAAAATCTCTTCTTCTAGAAGAATCAGTAACTGCACCTTAATATTAAAAGATTAATTTTCAAACTATGCCATTGAAATCACAGTAAGCTGGGCTGTAACATTTTTTTTAAAAAAAAGAAAAATCTATAGGTGTTGTCTATTGAACTTACGGTAGTTGTTTTTCACCGCCCTAATATGTACTTGCTGACTGAGTATCGCTCACAACATTATGTTCTTCCAGACTCCTCCATGGAGCTCGCCCACAGTGTGACGTGGCGGCTGTGAAGCAGTTGGCGCGTGGTGACCGCTCTTTGTCCCTCTAACCAGGGTCGCAGCCACCCGCTGGGCTCCCCGGCTGCCTCCTGGAGGGGCTGGTTTGGGGAGTGGTGGGGGAGGCCAGAGGAACTGCTGCCACGTTGTGTTTAAAATTTGGACTTCTAGCAAGTCATGCCTCAGAAGCACATTCTTCAAGCTCCGGTGACAGTAGTCTCTTAAAATTTTTAAGCTCTCTAGATGAACGCGTTTTCTCGGGGCTGTCTCAAATGTGACAGGCAACAGCAGGCCTGAAGCCTCTGCCCCAGTTTAACCAGGGCTGCCAAAAACTTGTCTTTAGTGGAGGAGAAACTACCGCATTTACCTAAAAACATGCAAAATCTTTCTAGTCTGGGTCAGTAACAGAGCTGACGGCGCATTTTAGGTATTATTTTCCCGAGTTTCTTTGGAAAGGAATATACATAATATGGCACAGTTTCAGACTTCCTCATGCACTTGGCTCAAGTCGATGTAGTGCTCGCAGTAACCAGTGCCAGAGCGTAACTGTCGATGGCTCTGGAGCTGAAGTTGTGATTTTTAGCAAGTGCTTTATCCTTGGAGTGCAAAAATACACTTTCAGAATTTAAACCAATGTGAGCTGAGGAATCCAAGTCTGCCAGGGTCTCTGATGGCTAATGTTTCCCGAGTGGTATCCCAGCAGTAAGGAGCACGGCTGGTCAGTCAGTGTTACTGTGTCTGTTCTGTATGTCTTGATATGTTATATACAGTATAAATATCATAGAATCATAGAAGGCTTTGGGATGGAAGGGACCTTTAAAGGTCATCTAGTCCAACCCCCCTGCAATTGGCAGGGACATCTTCAACTAGATCAGGTTGCTCAGAGCCCCACCCAGCCTGTCCTTGGATGTTTCCAAGGATGGGGCATCTACCACCTCTCTGGGCAACCTGTTCCAGTGTTTCACCACCCTCATTGTGAAAAATTTTTTCCTTGTGTTTAGTCTAAATCTACCCTCTTTTAGTTTAAAACCATTACCCCTTGTCCTGTCGCAGCAGGCCTTGCTCTAAAATACTATCCCCATCTTTCTTGTAGGACCCCTTTAAGTATTGAACGGCCCCAATAAGGTCACCCCGCAGCCTTCTCTTCTCCAGGCTGAACAACCCCAGCTCTCTCAGCCTTTCCTCACAGGAGAGGTGTTCCATCCCTCTGATCATTTTTGTGGCCTCCTCTGGACCTGCTCCAACAGGTCCATGTCCTTCCTGTGCTGCTTGATGCACGACCTTTAGGATGCAATGAACTTGCCATTGGATCTTCAGTGTTTGGACAGAGCTCTGAGCAGCAGGGAGGGAGACAGAAGCTATTTGTGAGGCAGGGCTTCTCATGACTGATCGAGAATGTTGTAGGCCTTGCCATAGTTAAAGGCTTTGGGTAGGGAATTGTTACGAAGAAAAGCAAGAAATTTGTCCCCTGCTGCCACCTTGCCAATGAGAAGCATCAATATTAAAATTGTCAGAGATCTGTGCTCCCTGAACAGTATTCTCTTATCCTGATGTGGTTTCTGAGGAAATAAATTTTGGTAGTAGGGAAATCCCCATGCACTGGGGCCTTCCCTGTCAGACTCTATCGAGGTCAGTATTATCTGCCCAAAAGGTGAAACTTTACCATAACATCTTGTCCCCTTTCTATTTCCCAGTAGTTGGAAATAGATGGCAAGAGGAGCAGTGACAGCTGAACTTTCCTCTTCACCCATGGTTCCTCTCTTCTAGTTCTTTAACTTGGCCCTGATTGATAGGTCTCAAAAATGAAGAGGGGGGGTATGCCTCAGAGGGATGCAGGGAGCAGGGGCTGAGGACACCCATGACTGTTGGCTCCTATGATTTTTTTTTTTTTTTTTTTTCCCTTCCACCTGAATCCCTTGTTTGATGAGTGGTGGCTCATTGCAGCAGTTCCCAATGATGGTATTCTTGCCCTACTTCCCTTCCATGGCTGTTTCCTCTTCCTGGAAACATACTTGTCCTCTAAGCAGAGTGCTAGATGGCTGTGTGACTTTCAGGGCGCAATCCAGGAAGCTTGTCCTGGTTTCGGCTGGGATAAAGGTAATTTTCTTCCTAGTAGCTGGTATAGTGCTGTGTTTTGGATTTAGCATGAGAATAATGTGATAACACACTGATGTTTTAGTTGTTGCTAAGCAGTGTTTATACTAAGTCAAGGACTTATCAGCTTCCCATACTCTGCCTGTGAGGAGGTGCACAAGAAGGTGGGAGGGAGCACAGCCAGGACAGCTGACCCAAACTGGCCAAAGGGCTATTCCATACCATATGACATCGTGCTCAGTATATAAACTGGGGGAGTTGGCCGGGGGACGGCGATCGCTCCTCGAGGACGGGCTGGGCATCAGTTGGTGAGTGGTGAGCGGTTGCATCACTTGTTTTTCCTGGGTTTTCTTCCTCTCTCTCGTTATTTTCCTTTTCATTACAATATAATTATTATTATTATTATTATTTTATTATTAACAACTGTTCTTATCTCAACCCACGAGTTTTCTCACTTTTGCTCTTCTGATTCTCTCCCCCCATCCCGCCGGGGCAGGGAGTGAGCGAGCAGCTGCGTGTTGCTTAGCTGCTGGCCAGGGTTAAACCACAGCAAAGGTACATACTTTCCTCCCTTCTCACTGAGTGTCTTCAGCTTGGGAATCAGCGCTTTAGTCGGTGCGGAGCTCAGAGCCTGAAAGAAGCTTCCAGTCAGATGCTGTGTTAAATAGGTGATGAGAAATAAATGCAGAGTACATCCTTTCAGCTGTACTCACATTGGGAAACACAGGAATGTGGGTACCCAAAAATTTGCAAGCTTTAAGAGGGTATGAAGATGGTGCTAGGTACTTTAAGGCAGAGGAAATACTTGATCTGTGTAGCATTTGTCCATTTGTGTGTTTGGCTTTGGGAAAAAAAAAAAAAAAACCCCACACAAATACTTTGAGCCACAACTATGTGCCCGGTGGCATGTATTTAATACTGTCACGTAAATAATGTGATAAAAGTTTTCTCTGTTCTTTGTTTCCTGTTTTGGATCTGTGACATTCATTTCAAAGCAGTTACCAAACACATTTTCTAACTCTGTGTTTCTGGAATTCTATGGTTCCTCCACTTGCTGTAGACATATTTCTTTTTTATTCTTTTTTTACTGTCTAACAGCCTTCTCCATAAACTGAGAGGTTCAAAGTGTATTTTGATTTGAATGTTTGTATGCATGCATGCATTTAGACACTGTGCTTCCTATCACCCTCAAGCAAAAATACTACTGATTTGCAAGTGAGCGAAAAGAGGTCAGTAAATTGGCACTGTGGGTTTTGTATTACAGAGTATCGTCCTTCATTTGCTCTTGTTTTATCTTTATAGTAGTGTTACCAGGCTCTCATATTCATCAGAAATTCCAGCAGGCTAGAAACCTACTATGCAGAATTTGAGAGCTGTGGAGTTTGTGGGTTTTGGTTTGTTTTGGGGTTTTGCCTTCCCCCCCTCCCCCCCCTACCCTCTGCCCCTTCATACGTTGCTGATCAGAGCACAAAATTATTATTCAAGATAGTGTGTCTTTTTCACTTAGTAGTCTTTTTGGACACCAAGAAAATAAAAATCACTGCACTAGCATTTGGCCAAATGTTAGTTTGTAGTCTGTGGAGGCTGACTAATTACATACTTTTTAAATACTTCTTTTGAATTGCTTTCTCTCCCCTCACTTTTCATCTTCTCTTCCCCACAAGCCTTGGTTTCTGCGGGATGGAGAGCAACATCCCTTTGCAAGTTTGCCCTCCTTCCAAAAGGAAAACCTTCCTTTTAGTCAGTAGCTGTGTGCTTCTGCTGTGTTGCATGTTGAGTGCCAATAGGAGGTGGTTGGCTGGAGGAGACATTTTATTACATGCAGTCTGCTGAAGTTTGTTTGCACTTGGACGTTGAAGAGGATGCTTAAGATATCATTTCTGCTTTGAAACCCTTCCACATTGGTAGAGTAGTACATAAAGACCTCTGTTTTAACAGTGACCAACAGAAGTTTGATGGAAATTTTGAGATGTAAAAGCTATTGATGATCTGGTCGCTACTTCTTTGCTAGTAATAAGTCTGTTGTTATAAGGCTGTGGTGTTACCCTGCCACATTAAAAATCAAATGGCAAGTTCTGAAGGAATAGCTGAGTGAGCAGCCACATGAATCAACCTTTATCGCGCTTTCTCCCAGCTGAGTGACTTTATTCTGTCTGGGAACACCGTGCTTTTATCAGCTTGGATGTTAGGAAGGTTATACATTCACCTGAATTAGGGTGGTGTGAAGTTGCCATAGTCATAATCAGTGGTGATTATTACTGCTAGGTACGGAGTTAAAATGAGCTTGCTAAGGACAATCTCAAACATTATTTTATAGTAGCAAGGGAATGTTGTAACCAAGGGAACTATTTAGTATAGAGCTGTTTTGGAAAATAAACTGCTGGCGTCAGGGTTTCTGATAGACATTTTATTGCATGACTTATGAACTTACTATGTTTGAAAATAGTGGGTTTATGGCAATGTTAATTTTTTTTATTGTGAATAGTCTTCTGGACATGAGACCATCTGTCTTTATGTGAAGTTTTTATGGAAATCTATTTAGCCCCTTTGTTTACTATAGCTGATGTTCTCTACAAGTAACTTCAATTTTTTTCTGTGGCATCCTGATTTAGTCTGCTTTTCACTAGTATAGCTTGGAGTTTATAGATGCACCGTATTTTTGCTTGTGCAGTGGTATAGTTATTCCATATATTGCTATGTAATTTTTGTCGTTACTACTTTGAAGCGTAAACTTTTTACTGTTACCACTTTAAGACTTAATTATTTGGATAAGGGTAATTATCTTTTGAATACTTTTGAATGGCATTCTTTGGAGTTCACTGGCACTACCGATGTCCGTAAATATTGTAAATGTTTTCAGGATTTGATCCTCAAAAATAGAATTTGAGAAACAGGAACATAGTCAGAAACAAATTGTACTTCTTGCTGTAGTTCAAGCAACTTTCTGATGTTCAAGTATGGAAAAAAAAATAAACCTCTAACATTTCAACAGATACCTAAGTACTGTTGCATTTGATACATTATTGATGTGCCTTAGCACTGGCCAACTGTATATTTATGTGTGTGTATATATATTGTATATTTATAAATTGGGTAGCGTTGTTTCCTTAGGGTGACAAACTGTCTCCTGGTAATACTACTGTACTCAATACACTTTTTTTTTTTTTTTTTAAAATCTTGTTAGGCCTTATCTGGCTCCCCCTGCTCTCCCCACCCCCACCCCCCCCACCTTAATGTGTGGTAGAGCAACGTTAGCCAATCTGTCAGACTGAGCTTTAACTGACATTGTCAAGGGTAAATCCCCTGAAGAACAATTTGTGCTACAGCAGCCTGATAACTAATAGTCCATAATGATCAACTCAACTTCATTAACAATCCCTTTTTTCATAATTACAGGGTTTGAGGAATAGGTGTAGCTGAAAATAAACAGAATGTAAAGGTACAACAGAAAGTGCTGTTGTTTCCTCTGATTATTGGTGGATTTTTAGAAAACTTGCACACTTCTAGATAAGTCAGTGTAGCTCCTTAAAGGATCACCTGTGGTGGTAGACTAGACTTCTGCATACTTTCTTCAGTCTAACAAAACTCCTAGTTCCACCTTAGTGATTAATCATCTCATCCAGTCTAAGTAAATATTATTTATGAGTAATACCATGGCCACTGTGGTGTGGTCTGGGTATTATAAGAATCGTTTATTATTTTGCATGCATTTTGTCTTTACTTTGCTGTCTCATACCATAGAACCCAGTTCTTACCAACTTAATATGACATAGTATCTTTATGTTGAACAGTGTTACTAACAGTATTGGAGTTGCTTATTCATGGAGCAATTCTACTGCACATAATACAGTGACTAGGTGACATGATAGAATCCTAATTATGTATCTAAGAACATCTGGTTTCACTTCTTCCTTGATTATTTTTTTATAAACTCAAGACATTGCTCTTCAGAGAAGAAAGTTTTAACATTCTAACAGTTTGTTCTGCCACTGACAAAAGCAAATACTCATTACAAAAGAGAAACACTTGTATTCTCAGTTTAACTTGAAGCTTTGGTTTTGTTTGTGGTTTGGTTGGGGTTTTTTTGGTTTCTTTTTTTAGGTTTTGATAGACTTACCGAAAAGTTGATATAGGATGAAAACTTATGCAAACCTAAATTCTTTAAATAGTATTGCCAATATGATTAATGTTTTATTTTATTTCCTCGCAGTTTTATGTGCTGAAAGAGTGGGCCAGATGACTAAAACATACAATGACATAGATGCTGTTACACGTCTTCTTGAAGAGGTAAGTATTGCATCTCTTTAAGGACCCATACACAGTATGAGAAAGTACAGAAATTATATGGTACCACTACTAAAGACTGTTGGTAGACTGTCCTCAAATGAGGAGGGGTAAGTGCTCTGAGTGTATGCACACTTTATCTCACTGGTAAGGTAAATATAAGTAAAGGTCATTTGTTTACCTCAGTCATATGGATTGATTACTTGTGCTTATTTTTCAGTTGAGGCCATTTAACTTGCTCTTGGCCAAATATTTGCCATAATGAATGGGGGGGGGAATGATCTTAATATGACACATATTTTTACAGTATGTGTAAAGCGAATAGTATCATTATTGATGGATTTATTATTTTTTTAAATTAAAAAAAAAGTATAGTCTTGTAGTCATAATTATTATCTTAGATAGTGTCTTTCCAGAGAAGTGCATAGACACAAAATTGGAAAATATCTAATGCTCCATTTGTCTCCAAGCCTTTTCTTCTTTGCCTTATGTTTGGTGGGTTTAGGGTTTGTTTTGGTTTTTTTTGTTTTTGTTTTTTTTTTTAATACCATTATTATGTAAGTTGTTACTGTAATCCTTGGCATTCAAGAAACGGCAAAAAGCAATTGTCAAGCTACGATGCTTATGTTCAATAAATATCACAATAAATTGTTTGACTGAAATTGGCTGCATTTCTGCAGTAAACTTGAGAAATGATTTTCCGAATAATGTTTATGAAGAATTCTTTAGGTGAAAACTATTACAATTGTATTAGTTCATGGCTAAGTGTGATTTAATCCTTCATATTCATTTGCTTGTTTACTGCAATAGCAATGTCAAAAATGGGGTCTGTCTAGCCAAGGTACATTGGGTGGTCTGTTCTTCCTCTAATTCTGCAAGGAAACAAGCATGGGAATGCTCACATCTCCCACTTACGCTTGATGCATCTGATCTCAGTACAAAGTCCTGCATTTTGTGCTTTGAGCTGAATTCTTTTAAACAGCTTTCTATGAAATACCAGTTAAAACTGATGCTTTACCTAAAAGACTTGTCCTGGAATAATCCATTTACTTGTAGTAACAGTCTGTTACCTGTTTGTGTCCTGTTCCCTTTGTCTTGTTTGGCTGAGATTTACTTGCATTTGTTTCCATGGCTCCTTCTAGTAATGATGCAGCATTCTGCCAAACTGTTTCCTCCCCTGAGTCCATGTAGCCAAATGTCTATAGATCCAGAAATCACACTCATGGGAACAATGCTAGAAGGACTTGCTGAGCCAATGTTTTAAAGCTTCTGGTGTACTTCCTTGTCAGGGTGATAGCAAAGGAAAAATGGAGGAACATGTAATAGGTGAATCTTTAATAAAACAAATACTTTCAGTGAGCTTTTTTGTTTTATTTGGCCATCATTTCTGATTGAATCACTCTGTTCCTAGGTAGATGTGCACTTACAGCTCCTTTCTCTGTTCCCCAAATGATGGTTATCACAAGAGATTACATCTGTTTGCAGAAGTTAAGGTGTAACTTCTTCTGCTACCTTCAAACACACAAACAAAAAACAACCCCAAAAGCTACTCCTTGTCTGTCCTTCCTGTTGGCAAGCTTCCAATGAATGTATTAGAAAGTTGGCAGGGTGATAGGTGCAACATTTTGGGGGGGAGACAGGAAAGAGAAGATCTCGAAACAACATGCATGCAGATATTTTGAAGATCTGTGCCTATTGTCCTGAAATAAGCACTCCTAAGCAAAGTGAGTGACACCAGGCCTGCCTGGGTATGCAGTCAGAACAGGAGCAGATTCCTCTGTGAACCTGCTTTCTCATCCCTTTCTAATAATAGTGTAAATTGTGTCTGGCTTCGGTGTTTTCTTACATATCGCTGTAATAAATCAGTGCCTTATCACTGCGAGTAAGAGGCCTGACCCCCAGCTGAGATTTAGAGTTGAATTGCTATAAATTGTGTAGGAAGTCTAGGGAGGTTAATTAAAGAGCCTGGAAATACACTTAAGTTCCTCAACTTTGAGGTTAGAAACGTTGCTGCTTGATAGCTCTTCCTCTGTAGAGACAAAGCTGCAGCAATGTTTTTTTTTTTTCCACTTTGTATTTATGAAATGAGCCAAATTACTAAACAATAAGTTGGCTCAATAAGTAAACCAAATGTTTTTTGGGTAACTTTGTGGAACCTATTGTTCTGAAAGATTGTACATAAGATTATAGAAAGATTCATGACTAGGTAATGCCAGTAGCTTTCAATGCAAATATAAGCCTGACCTTCAGAAACCATTTGGAAAATGCTATTTGTAGATATAGCAGTGATCAATAACCTCTCTTTTTACTGATTATTATGTGACTTCCTTTTTTTTCCACTACAAAAGCCTCTTCATTCAAGTTCATTGACTTCAAATCCATGTGATAAGTAACTGTAGGTTTTGTAGGCTTTGTCATTAATGTATACATGACATGAGGTAGCTATTAGTCATAAAATCTGGATGGCTGTCAGGGGTGGTAAATAAGCCCCAGACAGTATTTTCAGTGACAGGGAGAAAACTCCTCCTCAAATGGTGTTGAACTAAAAGTAAGTGGGGAGTTAGCCTTAGCGCCGTTTTCCCACTATTGTAAAGATCTAGTAATTGAATAAGAAAATGATAAATAGAAATGTTTAATGAATGGTGCAAAGTTTTAGGTAGTTTATCATCCTGTCCCAGGCAGATTACAACCCCATTACAACCCCCCCCCCCCCCCCCCCAATGTGTTACGTACATGTCATCAACAGCATAAGCTTCTAGTTTTTATTGGTATGTGTAGTGAACTGTCTAGACCAGTTATTTCCAATTCTGTGCATGTAGAGAGGGGGAAGAAGGGGGCAAGCATGGCATGAGAGTAACCACTTAATGTAGATTTGGGCGTATGCAAAAAGGAAAGGGATAGGACTTGTTTTTATATGAAAGCACTAATGGATGCACATACACGAAGAAGATAGGAGCTGAACATTCATTGTGGTGGAATTGACTTCTGCTCCTGCACAGCTGACTGCTTTTTATTTCAAGGTGGAGCAAGTGGAAACTGAAGAATGCTTTGAAATGCCTAAGTTCTTTGCTATTTTTACTGTGCTGCTTTAAAGTGTAACCTCTACAGCTCTGTGATTGCCTTCTGCAGGTGGTATAAGAAGCTGATGGAATAGTTTCCCTCAGTAGTTTCTCAAACAAAGCTGTAATAGAGAACCAGATCTGTTTTCAGTTACATTGTTTTACATTAGACCTTGAAGCTGTGCATTCATGTGTATGGTTCAATAACTCTGTATGGGTCAGTCTTTTCTGAATAACGTGGGTGTAACATAAGCAGGAATAGAAAAAGAAAATTAGAAAAAAAAACCAAACAAACTAGCCCTCACAGGAGGAAAAAAGACTTTTTTTTTTTTTTTTTCTGTTTAAGTACTTGTTCCTTCCCTTTTGTGACAATGTTACCCCCCCTCTGATCCTTTAGTGAATAAAAAATTTGAAATTATCTTTCTTTTCTTAATGCTTCACAGAAAGAACGGGACTTAGAATTAGCTGCTCGGATTGGCCAGTCACTGTTAAAGAAGAATAAATCACTGACAGAAAGAAATGAGTACCTGGAGGAGCAAGTAGAACACATCAGGGAAGAGGTAAGATTTTTTTAAGCCCAAGTGCTGTATCTGCAGTGATGGGGAGAATTTTCCTTCTAGCTTCACCTTGTCCATACTTAATTTTCTTGGGCATTCTGTCCATAGCAGGTCAATCTGTGTTTCAGCAGTTTGGTCAGCCATTTTTATAGCATGTATACTCTTAGAAATGTGACCAAAAAAGTAATTTAACCTGTTGGCTCAAATCAGGTGATTTGAGGGGGGAAAAAAAACCTCAAGCCATTGAATTTTGCTCTGCCTCAGATTTCATTTTCCTCTGAAACCAGCTGCTCTTTTTGTTTTGAGTCACTGTATCCACTGTTTTCTTCTACCTGTTTTGTCCTTGTTCCCCTGCTTTATGCATAATTCCCCTCTGTTTTGATTATCTCACTAATTACTCTTTCCCTTCTCCTCCCTCCCTCTGTGTGCAGCTCTTTCTTTTTCTTGTTTCTCCACTGAATCTTTCTCAGTCCTCACTTGTTTCTTCCTTGCCAACTGATGTTTAATTGCTTTTTTCAAAATGCTTTTCTATTCATACCTGAGTTGAATTTTGGCTCTTTGAACATAGCATTTGAATACTGGGAGTGCTTCCCTTTGCTTCTCAACTGAATATGATACAGGTATCACTAAACTCTGCTGACTTACTATCCTCTAGTGTGGCCTACCATTTTCGGCAAGGAAAACTAATTCTTTTCTGTCCCCGTGCTGCTGTTTGCTGCCCAAGTCCCATCACGTGGCAGACCAACTTATTTGTGCATTGGTCGATATGGCATTCATTAGGCATGTGCATACTGAGTGGGCAGGGCAGGGCAGCGCATTCGTACCATACATCCAGAATGGAAGATTTGATTGAGGAAGGTAGGAGACAGGGGTGGGCTGCCTCTGCCAGGTCTATTTTTATTTAGAGAGACTCAGGAGCAGCATTAGGAAAAGGGCCACCAGAAAAAAGCTTCTTACCAGGTGGCTTGATATGTTGGGCCATATGTTCTATCAACACCCATCTTTCACACTGTCATTTTGACTCCTTCAGAAATTGGTGCTTTTGTGGCAGAACTCATCAGGCTTTACAGTCATGACACTTTTGTGTGTTGAAAATCTTTCTTTAGAAGGTTTCAAGTCTTCCATTAATGCTGAATTTTTAATATTTTAATAGAATGGTAACTAAGACAACTGTCTTAGTTGGGCAAGGGATAAGAGAAGAGAATTGAATGTGTACTTCTAAAATTCTGTAAAAACTTCCTAAAAATGGTTTGTCTGGGGGATCTGTGGTTTCTGTAATATATAGACAAGTTCTTTCTGGTGTGTGGTATCATGTTAAGGTTTTCTTGGTATATGTGTCATGGCATGAATAATTTAGCTTTACATCTCTATGACCTACCAGACTTCTCCTGACAAAACCTTCTGACTATCCCATCAAGTAGCTCAAGTTTTTCCTGTGTTCTTGTAACACGGCACATTTATAGGTACAAGTGAAAATAATATAGACCTGTGCAAAATGCATTAGATTCTTGGGTTTGTATTTTGAGTTTGTATTGTCAGGTGCTGCTTGTGTTTAGGAAGGGGCTGTGGTCATGTCCAATAAAAACTGACGGAACTGAGACTTTTCCTGTAATGCACTAGAGAACAAAAGGTGATTGTACTGAAGCAAGCACTATACTGTGTGGACAGACACTTTAGTCTCAGCTTACTGTTCTAGAATCATATACTGAAAACATAAACATTATATTGAGAAAACTTTCTTAACTGTAAATCGTTTTGGTTACGGAGATGGGTGTCTGTTTTTTAAGCAGCAGAAGTGTAGCTCCCAGGTACAGTGTGTCTACCTGCTGTTGTATTGCCATGTTCAGTAAGAATGCTGCAGCTCCAGTCTCAAGATGTGTCCCTTTTTGCTGAGATGGTGTTACCTACAATTTAATATGTCTGCTTTGAAATTAGAGTTCGGTATCAAAGCAACATAAACTGTCACAATGTGAACTGTGTTTGAAATGGAGTAGGTCATTAGGTTTTAACTTCTCCTAATTGTTCTAGATTTCCCAGTTTATGCTTCTTTTTCCTCTTCAGATTGTCATGTGTTTCTGAAGCTAAAATGGCAGTGCTTCAAACACAGTGTCAGTCCTCAGATAACACCACCTCAAACCTGTGGTAACATCTAAGTAATACAGCCCTCCAGTCCTGTTGTTCTAGTTCCAGGTCACATATCAGAGTTTGTGTTTTGGTGATAGCTGGTTTTAAAGTCATTTCCAGATTTGATTTTGGTCTGTGTAAAGTGAGACGAAAGGAAAAGCTGAATTATAATATGGAATGGTGGCTTAAAAAATGGAACATTGGTTTTGGTCTATTAGAGTAGAAGGTAATGTTGGAAAGATAGAAATGCTCTTTGGCTTTGTACTTGCATGCATGTTATTTACAGTGTAACTGAGTGTGTTCATTTTAAGTGAATAATTCCAACCTGTTAAGCATTTAGCTGCTGTCAGTCAGGAAAACTATCAGCTGGACGCTTGAAACAGTTGTTCAGATGCAGTAAGGATTGTTCCTGCAAGCTAGGTCCCATGTCTCTAAACTCTTGTGCTCTATGTGAGGATCCTTTATCTTCTACCTTAAATGATTTCTAAGATAGGTCCAGCTATTTCATGACATGGTTCTGAAGCTGAGTGAAGCTTTCAGGGCAATGGAGTGAATTAAAAGCCTGAACAGATGAAGTTTTGGGAACCAAGCATGGTGACAGCTCATGGCCCTTGTCCCCATTGCTTGGTAATAATACATTGTGCAGGGGTAGCACGGTGGTGTTTGCTCCAAAGGGTACACGTTGCAGTGGCTTGTGAAAACAGAGAAGAGGTCTTTTCTGTTCATAAAACAAATCCTGTGTTTTGCAATGTAAAAACGTGTACTGGGTCTGGTTGGGATGGAGCTAATACTCTTCATGGCAGCCTATATGGTGCTATGTTTTGGATTTGTGACTAAAACGGTGTTGATAACACCCAGTGTTTTGGCTATTGCCAATCAGCAGAGGCACTCTTTTTCCCCCCCGCCCCACACCTCTGGCCCCATCTGTGCAAAAGGTTGGGAGGGGGCACAGCAGGGATAGCTGAGCTGAACTGACCAAAGGGATATTCTATACCTTATGTTGTATGCTCAACAATAAAAGCTCAGGGAAGGGAAGAAGAAGCTGGGACATTGACGGCTATGGTGTTTGTCCTCACAAGTAATCATTATGTGTGCCGAGGCCCTGCTTTCCACAAAGTGGCTGAACATCTGCCTGCCAATAGAAAATAGTGAAAAAAATCCTTATTTTGCTTTGCATGCACAAGCAACTTTGCTTTACTTATTAAACTGTCTTTATCTCAGCCCATGAGTTGTTCTGGCTTTTGTGCTTCTGATTCTCTCCTCCATCCTGTGGGGGTCATGGGGGCAGAGGGCGTGCTCAGCTTGTGGGTGCTTAGTTGCTGGCTGGGGTCAACACACCACAAAATGCCATGGCAAAGGGAAGTGTTGCTGGAAGTTACTGGAGTGAGGTTTTGGTTTTTTTTCACATTTCACAGCACGGTTGAGGTTGGAAGGGATTTCTGGAGGTCACCTGCTCCAACCCCCCTGCTCAAGCAGGGCCACCTACAGCTGATTGCCCAGGACCATGTCCAGACATCTTCTGAATATCTCCAAAGATGGAGACTCCATCACCTCTCTGGGCAGCCTGTGCCAGTGCTTGGTTGCCCACACAATGAAAAAAATTGTTCCTGATGTTCAGGGGGAACCTCTTGTGTTTCTGTTTGTGCCCGTTGCCTCTGGTCCTGTTCCCATAAAATGTCACCCTTTCTGGCTATTCACCTTCCTTTGGAGAACTGGAATGCTTGGAAATGACAGTAAAAATAGTATCCTCAATCTTTTTAATTCATAGAGAAAAAAGTGTAGCAAAAGCTGGAGATGATGTAGTGCCCACCCACTGACAGTATCTGAATCCCTGCTACTTAAAGAGGCTGAGCCATAACTTGCTGGAGGGAAGTAAATTCTTATTTTTGGCTCAGCTTTTTAGCTCTTCCTGAAATGGGGAAAGTGAACCTCCCAAAACTAATGCATGGATTTTGTTTCATTGTTTTCTGAAATGTGGTTGGTTGGGGCTTTTTTCCCCTCTTGCCTTTTAGAACCAGTGTCTCAGGAGGACTTGGTGCCTTAACGCTTCTGATTACACAGAATAGCCTTAGTAAAGTAAATGACCTTGTTTGCTTAAAATTCTGCACAGTTTAAGTGCTTTATTGTATTGAGTCTGCTTTTTGTTTGATGAAAATGCAGCTTAAATCTATTTTATTGATATTCTGGGGTTTTTTGCCAGTAATAGCTACAAATATAAATATGCCTACAATACAAAAAGCAGAAGTCTAATAAAAACAAATGTGGTCTGCAATTTGTGCATTGGAAAGTGAAAACTGAGGGCCAAGTCTTGCAGTGGAAGTGGAAAAGAACAGATCTGTCTGATCAGTTGTGCTATTTCTAGCTATGCAAGGAAAATAAAAATTAATCTCTTGCCACTGAGGTCTTAAATTGCAGCTGTGAAGTGGTGTAAGTGCGACTGTGTAATTGGGCTTTTAACTCTCTTCTTGGAGAATCACAATATGAATTAACCAAGGTTAAGTTTGTGGAACTCACAATTACAGGGTATCTTAACCATTCAATTTTGATGTTTTGTTCCTTTTTGATACCTCTATGTACTAAGTATGGGACTCCCACATACTACTTTACTAGACTCATGTTTTCGGAGTCATCAAAAGCCCAAACTACACCCAGAAACTGACTGCAGCCTCTACCATTGCAGGAATCTCAGAGTGGCAGCTTGCCACTGTCTGGTGGTATTCTGAAGCTCAACAGGCAACTGAGTCCCAAATGTAACCTTGCTACACAAACACTTCAGTAATTTTGTCTAAAGTCTCTTGGAGAGGAAGAAATGTTTATATCTGAGGTCTGCAAGGTCTGTAGCCAAGCAAGATGATGACAGTCATCACATAAAATGGATAAGAAAGTGATGTTTGTCTTGATTGTGCCACATTAATTTCTTGCAGTATCATTGCAATATATCCATTTTTGTGGATGTGAATCTAGACTAATGCAATAGTGAATCAGGATTGCTCATCTTAGATGTGTTTCTCTTTCACCTTCTTTAATAGCAGTAGATAATTGCATTTTTGAACTTCTGAAAAAAAGAATATTTAATGGCTAATTTAAAAGGTACCCTGGTTCTGGTCTGTTCCAGTTTTGGCCTCTTGATGTAGTCTGAAGATGATGCTTGGAGGATGAATAACTAACTAATTTATAGAGGGTTTACTTAGGAATGTGCCTAGAAAAGCAACTTACTGATCTGCAAGCTCTTTTGTTGTGCAGGTTTCTCAGTTGCGGCATGAGCTCTCCATGAAAGATGAGCTGCTCCAGTTCTATACCAGTGCTGCTGAAGAAAGTGAGCCAGAGTCCATCTGTTCCACCCCGTAAGTTATCGATCTACAACACTGAACCTTCATCTGGTACTAAGCAGGGGTAGTTTGGACAATTTGACAGCTTTGAAAAGTAGTAAAATGATCCCTGTATTGGCTGGAACTATAAATGGGACTCTGAACTTGTTGCATGGCATTGGCTGGAAGGATTTGCATTGGACCAGCTGGCTATACTGGTGCTGACAGGAGTCAGGAGGGGAAGGTACATAGGGAGGCTGCTGATGCAGCGCTGTAACTTTCACAGGAACTAGGTCTCTGTGGTGGTGAGGCAGGCACTTACGGTACCCCACTATACCACATACCTTTGCACGCTGTGCTAGAACATGCTACGTGTGTGACATTTGCGCTTGAAGGACCTGATGGCACTATGGAAAAGTTCCAAGCAGAGGGAAGGAAATAAAGCATGGCTTATAAGGTGGGTTCCAGGCAATTAGCTGGCTGGACAGCATCGCAGGCTCTGAGGGGCTGTCTGCCCTTGCTTGCAAAGTTATTGCTGCATTCTGATGAAGCGTGTGCAGCATTAATCAGGAAGGTATTGGGTTGCTCCCTGTAGTAAGGTGGTTTCCTTTCTCACAGCCTTGGCTGAATAAGTTTTCTATAGGAAGTGTGGGGAATAATAAATAAATAAATAAATGTTCTCTTTTTAAAATCATTGCAAATACATTGCTGCCCAAACATACTAGCATGAACAAAGCAGTATTTCATGTGACTCTGACTGGTTTTGAGACCTCTCTTCAGTCTGTTCTCCTGTGAGATTGGCCATAATGCAGGTGAAAATGAGTTAAAGCTGTTGTTTTCGTTACAAGGCTGAAGAGGAATGAATCTTCCTCCTCCGTCCAGAACTACTTTCATTTGGATTCTCTTCAAAAGAAACTCAAGGACCTGGAAGAGGAGAATGTTGTGCTTAGATCTGAGGTGAAATCACTCCCTTTGTGTTTTGCTTAATATAGTTGTTCATTTAAATGCCAGAACACAGGTATTGAGAAGTGTGTATTAAAAGTTGAGAGAGTCTAATTAAGAGTATATAATTCCATGTGTGACACATCTCTCTGTAGTTGTTTAATCACCATCCTTTATACTTCTAAATGAAGGAAAGGTTGGAACATGGAAGCTACATGAAGCTACATGCAAAGCAGTTTCCTTGCCAAAAGAATGTGCAGGAGCATGGGCAGATTTTGGAGTACAGCGCTGCACTTTGAAACAGGTCTTAAAGGGCTGACCTGGTAGAAATGGGTAACGTTAGCTGCAGATCTGAAGTTTGCAGACTGGCATGGTGTCTCTGGTTCAAATTCAGTGTTCATCAAAATAAAAATTACTAGTCTAAATTTGCATTAAATATCTTCAATTTGTGTTGCAAGTCAGGCTGTTAATGGTTTAAGTTGAAAGTGTTTTTCTTGTCTTTTATTTCTGACAATATTCTGTTTGTTTCACAGACAACACCATTTTTTAAATTTTATTTAGTGGTCACTGTCTGTCAGAAATAACACTTCATAATTGAATATCCTATGAATAATTTTATATTAACTTTCAATGCAGCTTTTAATCTTTGGGAGCATGTTACCATTTTGCAAACATGTCGCAGAGTATAGCAGGAGAAATACTTCTGAGCTAAGAACAAATGTGTGAAAACAGGATATCATTACCATTTTCTACTGCAAATTCAGGGCCCGTTGCAAATAAGTAGTGTCACATCTTTGGACGAGACACGGTGTAATGGAGAGTGCTGTGCGCTTCATTGCGAAGTCGCGCAAGGAAGATGAGCAATAGGTGGTTTGAGAGTAATGAAGGTGGGGTTAGAGCTGAGAGGGCCACTGCATCAGGAGCTGATAGCAGAACCCCACACAGCACTGACTTCCCTTCCAGGGAGATGCAGTCTGTGCCAGCGAGGCACAGGGTGGAGCCAAATCTGAAACCTCTGAGCTACACATCTCTCTGCAGGTGCAGTCTGTGGGTGTCTGTGCATGCCCCCAGCATTGGGAACAGCCTGCAGACCCACCAAGGTGGTGCCAGACAGAACCAGCTGGGTGTAGCCATGCTCCTCTTGGTGCTCCTAGAATTGTAGTGGAAAACACAAAGCAGGGAAGAAGGTAGCACTAAGGTTTTATGTGAGATACATGGTTACAGTGCCAGAACTTTTCAAAAACTATTTGAATGCTTTTTAAATACTCGAATGTTTAAATCCATTATTTAAACAGAGCATTTAATTAATTCGTGATGATACCTAGCTTTGTTCAGGTGATCAGATCAAACTCTGCATACTAATCTTTTGTATGTTCAGGGCTTTTTTTTAAATTTTAGTTACAAAATACACAGGTGATATCTAGTGGGGATATGGTGATAATGATCTAAGTTTCTCCATGCAGTAATGTCTCTGCTGAATGTTCACCTGGCCCCTTTTTCCAGAACACAAGGGAGGGCAGCCAAAAACTGTAGTTTCTCGCTGTCTTCCTGGAGGAGTGATTAGAAAAGTTTGTCTTTCTGAAGCAGATGGAAATGCAACAACAGACTGACAAAGAACAAATGTGCTAATGTAGCATATTTGATGTGGATTTCTTCAATAGGCCTGTCAGCTGAAGACTGAAACAATTACTTATGAAGAGAAAGAGCAACAGCTTGTCAATGACTGTGTAAAAGAGCTAAGTATGTCCTTATTTCTTTTCCCTTCTCATTTGAGATTGTTCAGTTAAAAAAAAAAAAAGACAGCTGAGTCAGATCAGTCAGTCATGTTTTTCTGTGGTACTTATTTTCCTTATATAAATGGTTGTGAGGAGAAAATTTCTGGCTGAAATTTCACAGCAGAAAATTCTGGCTGTAAGCTAAATCTTTCTCAGTTGCAAAATAGTTTTGCATAGAAAATGTTATTGTTAAGGGAACGTACAGTCTCCTTTGCCGCATGAGCACTTTGTGTCATCCTGCTTTTGTGTCCTATTGCTGTTTTTCAAAAATACCTTGCTGTGTATTGGGGAAGGATTCTGCTGAATCAAGTGATGTTCTGAAAGAAAATCTTTCTGCTTACTTTTCTGCTTTTGGGTTTGTAATGTTAATTGTAATCGCTTATCTTAAAGGGGATGCAAACATCCAGATTGCCAATATCTCCGAAGAGTTAGCAAAGAAAACCGAAGATGCTGCTCGGCAGCAGGAAGAAATCACCCATCTTCTCTCTCAGATAGTCGATCTGCAGAAAAAGGCAAAAGCTGTAAGGAATCCAGTTGCAAGACTACTGTTCTGATTTGCTACTATTGTAGCTGGAAGACAAGTTACAATCCTCTGTATACTAGAGCCTAAAGGAAATTTTCCACTCTCCTTATCTGGGTGACATTGTTTGATGTTTAATATCTAGCATACTTGACTAGAGAGCGTCAATTTATTAAAAGATGCATATATGCAAATATAATAGTTAAATTTATTTTAAATATTAGATGTGAAATTCTGTTCTAAACTTAATGACTTTGCTAAGACAAGAATGTCAGTCCAGGTGTTTCAGTGGGCACACACTCATTAGTTTTAGGGTCTTGGAGGTTCATTTAGCAGGGCACAGATTGATGCTGGGTGTTCTTCTGTTAACATTTTAAAGTGTTTAAATGTTTTTAAACTAACATGTGTGGACTAATACTGCTGCAGAGAGAGTCTTGAGAAAAGTTAGAATTTTCCTACTTACCTGTAGTATAGGACACAAACATCATCACAGGACAAAACATCACAGTATTTCTACCATTTTTTGGCATATTTTAGTGTGCAGTTGAAAATGAGGAACTTGTCCAGCATTTGGGAGCAGCTAAAGATGCCCAGAGACAGCTCACAGCAGAGGTGAGTATGTTACTTAGTATTACAATAATTTAGTAGTAGGGCAATGGCTGTTCACTTTACCATGGGAGTTTTAGCCTAAGCTGGATCCAGAAGTATTAAATAATTTTGCCTATGTATATGGAATGAAGGAACATTTGTGTTCCTGGTAGAGTTGAAAACCTTTTCCTTCCTGTTCTCTTCTCCTCCTTTAACCGGTACACATTTTGAAATGGCTATATAGGAACCCCTCTAGAGGTTGACTTATCTAGGCTGGCAGTTTAAGCCTATTTTGAATAGTGAGATAACATGAAAGAGCTCATTCTCACTGTATTTGTTCAGGAAATAAACCAAAGACAGTCCAGGATTGCTGGCTGTCTTCTGGCTGCTACATTCACATGAACAAAATGGACAAAACAGAATGAATAAAGCTTGATCCCGTTATGGTGTGTCTTGCATTTGGAATACTTGGTGTTGAAGGTGGGAATGCCCATAGAAACTTTTCGTGTTGATGAGCCTTTTGTATCTGTGGTGCTCCACAAAGGTTGAGCTCATGCTTCTCCGTCCCTTTCTTGTGAAAGACATTAACAGGATCTCTGTTTCTAAGCCAAGTAGCTTATTTTTATGAAACTTGTAGGAATGTGCTGTTTCAGACTTCTACCCCTTTGCCAAACTTGGTTGAAATGGCTGATGAACTCAAAAACTATGAGGGCACACAGATGTCTGCAGACAGAGTGATTACGTAAGACGTGTTTCCTGAGAAAGTCAAGCTAAAAATAAGGCATGGTCTTAGGCTGTTGGAGGTTATATGCATATATATGTAAGTAAGTCTTGGTTTTAAAATTCCTAAGTCCTTTGGAACACTGTGAAATGTCTTGTACTTTTCCCGTGCTGTTTGCCACTGTGGTCATCATGGCAGTAATTAGGCACTATACCCAATCACACTAAAGATACTTTTAGCTCTGTATCTTCTCCTCTACGGTGGCTTCATGTAGATACGTAGGATAGGAAATGGAGCAAGCAGTTCCTCCCCCCGCCCCCAGCCCTTCCTCTTACTAATCCATGTAATTTATTATTTTCAATGGTACTCACTCTTTGGAGATTTTTTTCCTTCAAAGTGGGATATTCTTCCCTACACCATTATTCTTTACCAGTGTGAAAAGAATTTGCAGGCTTTTTGTGATGATAGTGCAGCCCATAAAATCTTGAACTGTTTTCTGTGTGTTACAGTTGCGAGAGCTGGAAGACAAGTATGCAGAGTGCATGGAAATGCTTCATGAGGCTCAAGAAGAGCTGAAAAACCTTAGGAACAAGACTATGCCAAATGCCATATCACGTCGGTACCACTCTCTCGGTCTCTTCCCTATGGTAAGCAGATTTAAGAAAAAAACTGCACACACCAGAAAACAACCAAGTAAAGGAAACGTGAGTGTTTACACCTGACTTACAGCTTCAGGGATGGGATGCTAGGCCAGATGTGAGCATGGGTGAAATGTGTATTTATGTAGTGTTAAAAGATACCTGAGTGATCAATTTTACATACCTAGTTCTGAAACAGTGGTGCTGTGTAGTTACTTATTTTTGCTGCAGTATTATATACAACCTGCAGCTGGCTGTGCTTATGCTGTGAATCACAGGTATCATTAATAGGTTGTTACACAGTTCTATACCTCTTTGTTATGCATCTCCTGTCCTGTGGTGGCTGATTTTCAGTTGGAGCTTCCTGTTTTTCTTCGATATCCCTGGAGATGTAACTTCCTGATAACATAATTAATGGTTTCTGGACATGGCATCCTTCTAGTCACTTATGATATGCATTCTAGTTTTTCAGTACTTGAATAGGTTGCACATACATTCTTGTTTTAGGGTCACTGAAAATTCAGTGGTTCATTAAAAGAATATTTGTTGCTAATACGTATTATGGCAACATCAATTATGGCAGTGTCACTGGTGTTATCAGTTCATTTGATTATGACATTGTACATTTAAAGCATGAGGAATATGCAGTACCCTCAACCAAATGAGGAAAAAAAAAAAGAGCAGATAAGAATGTCTAGGTAAGCTCAGTGCCTGGCTCTGCTGGCCTGTGTATCTCTAGAATAATTCTGTTACTTCTGAGAGCAATGATATCAGTGACATTTCTTTTGACTTACATTAATGTAATCAAGCAGCAGAATCTGTCCCTCCTTGTCTTTAGCCATGTCTTGTCTTAACTGCTGAGGAAGAACATATATTATATTTGTGCTTACAGGAAGTAAATTGTCAAGAAAGGCTTAGCTTGCCTTTTTCTGTTCCTTTCTGAGACTGAACACAGGCCAATTTGAAGTGCAGATGTTTAGTAATACAAGTTGTACTTGCACAAATACAGTTGCAATCTGCGAAAAGTGTGCCTGTGCTGATACAGGTTTATGTGTGTTGTATAAAAATGATTTTCAAATGTTGAATCATAGGACCAAAGATCATTTAGATTTGTGAATGTTTGATACTTAGACCCTGCACTTAACTATATTGACCAGTAGTGGAAAATTGATAGCCTGATACCTTTAACCCTGTGGGGGAAGTATATAATGCTTTATGCCAAGAACCATGTCTTTTTTGTGGGTGGATAATGTTGTGAAAGGGAAGAGTGTTTTCTGTTTATTTTAAATGAAAACAAATTAATCAAGACTTTGCACATCAAAGGTCGGTGTTACTGAGTAGGGAATTTAGTCTGGGAAGTTGGAGCACCTGAATTCTATTGTTGCCTGTGATGGTTTTTTAGCAGTTTTGACAGATGTTATATGTCTTCAGATGACAAGTACTGTAGCAATATGAAGCTAAGCCATAATTTGTCAGTAATTTAGATATATTCATTAGTCTTCCAGCTTTTCAGTCAATTTTCATTTTTAAACCTTGCTTTTTTCTGGAATGACACCTTATTAGTTATTAATTATTTTATGTAATTAATTGTTTTCTGCAATGACAACCTATTAATACTATGATATTTATTTGTGCTTACTTTTAACAGGATTCTTTGGCAGCAGAGATAGAAGGGTCAATGAGGAAAGAACTGCATTTAGATGAACCTGACTCTCCTGACTTGGCGTACGACTGAAAATAATTGGTTCCTAATTGATTATATCTGAAGTTAATTATTATTTGATGAGAAAGGAAAAGACAGGAAATAGTTGAGCTAGGGATTTAGAAATAAATATTTCTGGCAGAGTGTGAATGATAGAGAGAAAGGAAAAAAAAATAGCCTGGTTATTGGGGTGGTTATTTTTTCTGCTAAAACTACCGAAAGAAAAAGCCTATTCATAGGTTTTGCCTCGTCTTGTGAACTTTTTGTCCACATTCTTGAGTGCTGAGAATGCAAAAAGGTTTGTTTTCTTGTGTGTTACCGTGCCAGGTTTCTTCAGTTAATGATTAGGGAATGAGTTCAATTCCTTGGGTTCTCTCTTCAGGTGTTGTAACATAAGTTATAAGGTCATTATTGATCTAATCCAGTTTTTACAGGGAGAACATCAGTTCAGAAAGGGATTCAGAGTGGTTGGGTACTTAGTGTGATGCCCATTACACCTGTGCTAAAGTTCTCCTGAATTAAACAAGAGAGTAGTTTGAAACAAGTTAAGTACTTGTGACAGTCCAAAAGCTATAGATAGATACAGCTTGGCAGAAGTGGCCTTACTGACACCAGTTGCACGTGTACTCCAATAGGTTTATCTCACCTATTTGTACAAAGCATGGACTGGTTAATTTGAAAAAAGTTAATCCAATTTAGAGGGTGTGTTAGAGAAACAGAGTTTACAAAGAAAGGACAGTCAGAGAACGTACAGTAGCCACTTTCCAGAAACCTTCTAAGTATATTTACAAAAAGCTTGACACATACTTAAACCTTCTCTGAGCATGAGCCAAGAATTGTAAATGAGGCTTTGATACAGTAAAGTGTTGATTAGAAAAATGTAAAATCAGAAAGATGTAAGCATGCTCAAACCCCATAGGATCCTTTTGTCCTTCCAGATTAATATAACTTAAGGATAGTTTAACTTCAAAATATTTTTTATATTGCTATTGCATGTACCAAAGAAGGACACCTTTTTTTTGGCTTCATGACTTGTCTTGGTTTTATTTATTTGCTCAGCAGTAGTAACTGTAACCTCTGTGGGACCATTTATTGATAGATGCTCTTACATTCAGCCTCTTAAAGATATACACAACTGTAAACTTGGAGCCTATACAAAAAGACTGCAACTCTTAAGCACTCGTGGATAGAAGGAGAGAAATTTGAATGACGTTAAATGGCATAAAGCATGCTGTCGTTGTTATACCCTGGCAGTGTTACCTTTAAGCTGGAAGGGATGCGCTGTCCTTGTGTTCAGCCATTGTTGAACTGTAAAAAAAAGCAGCAATGGCACTTCTGTAGCATGATGTGGGGCAAGTTTATTTTGTCAAGAAATTTCTGCTGAAGTGTCATCTGATCTTCATTGTTCATCTGCTTCAAAATTTTTGTTATGATATCAGGACAATGGTGATAAAGAACGAACTGTAGAAGTAGGTCAAAAATTAGGTTTCCAGTCTTGACAGCCTCTCTCTAGACTCTTGGTCCATTATATTTTTAATTTTTTTTTTTTTTTTAAAATGCTATTTAAGGGGGTTGGAAATTGGTTTCAAAAAGAAAGATACAAGACTTGCTTGCATAGAGATACTCAGTAGAGTAAATTCAAATTCTCTTTTAAAATGGATTAGCCAGTTCATAGTTAAGAATCAAATGGAGATCAATTTTGTTTTTTAAAAACTCATTTCCACACAATGGCTTTAAGGTGTTTTTAGCTGATGCTAAATGCTGAAATGCTCCTTCACTTAACTTTTATTAATATTCGAGAGGGTCCATGCACATAATTCTCCAATGTTCTGTCCAAAATATTCTAGGATGATGGAAGTAGTATGGTGATGGATTGATTGTAATGGCCAGACTGTAGCAAGTTATGGCATCCTGTGCATACTACTTTACAGAAACTATAAAGACAAGGTGGTTGGTGGAGCTGTGAATAGGAAGGGTCGTTAACAAGCTGTTACCTGATTCTCTATTCCTTCTTAAGGTAAGAAGGCACTGTGTGATTATTAACTGTGTGTATGTCTTACCAGTCATCAGAAGCGGGTCTTCGAGACGGTGAGAAATGTTAACCAAGTTGTCAAGCAGAGATCCATGACTCCGTCACCAATGAATATCCCAGGCTCTAACCAGTCCTCTGCTATGAACTCAGTCATTTCTAGCTGTGTCAGCACTCCACGTTCCAGTTTCTATGGGGGAGACATCTCTAACATTATGATAGACAACAAGACCAATAGCATCATCCTAGAGACAGAATCCTCTGACAATGGGTCAGTACTGTAGCACTGGGCTCTGCTTTTGCTTTGTTTCTGACATAAAGCAAAGTGTTTCTATTTTCCTCTCTTTGTCTTATATTGTGCAGTTAACACAGTGACATACATCTTCAAAAGTTACTTTATTTTGTGCTTATAGTTCTTGAGCACTCAAGTTTATTTAAAAAGGAAAGCTTTTTGAAAGCACTGTGTATCAGTGTCTGCAACTTGCACCTGTTCTGAGATGCAGCAGCACCAGATGATGTAAAACCACGCTTTGTCTTTGCAACTGTGGGTGAACACTTAAACCTAATTATATTTTCACTATTTTACATTAATGCTAGGGAGTTGTGATCGAAGCTGCAGCTACAGCTAACTCTTTTGATCCTAAAAATAAATAAATAAAGTATGTGTGCGTAGGTTACCTAATATGAAAACTTGTGAAATAAACCAATCAGAACTTTGCTCTTCTAGCTACTTGTCTCTTCCCCCAGTACAGCTCCACACTGTGCTGTGTATACTTTCCAGTAAAAATGACTTAATATCTCAAAACAATGAATATTTGTCAGCATAATATACTCTTGTGACTCATTATGGTATTCTTGCAGCGTTGGCCCTGTAAGATGTGGCCTGCTTACTTGAGTTTGTGTAACCATAAGAGACCCACAAGTAGGCATCTCCCATCTCCTTGTAGGAGAAAGCTCTTAAGTAAAGCACAGCTTTTTCCAACCAGGAGTTTCCAGGCAGGAACTAGAATTCAAAACATTTTTATTATGAAAGAGAAAGAAAATATTGGTGTTTGCCTTTGAACTCTCCAGACAAGTAGCAAGTTGTTCCCAGACATAGTAATTTAAACGTATTGGTGAATGTCTCAAAACTGTCATGTGGAAGTTTTAAACATCTCTAAGAATTTATTTTCTTCCTCCCCTCTTTTTTTTTTTTTTGTGTGTGTGTGTGTGTCCCCTGTTATGTTTTAGAAATGAAGACAGGGTGAAGAAGCCTGGAACTCCAGGGACTCCAGGCTCCAGTGACCTAGAGACTGCCCTTCGTAGGCTGTCCCTCAGGCGGGAGAATTACCTCTCGGAGCGGAAGTTCTTCGAGGAAGAGCAGGAAAGGAAGTTGAGGGAACTAGCAGAAAAGGGCGAGCTCCATAGTGGTTCTGTTACCCCCACAGAGAGCATCATGTCGCTGGGAACTCACTCCAGATTTTCAGAATTCACTGGATATTCAGGAATGTCGATCAGCAGTCGCTCCTACCTGCCAGAAAAGCTTCAGATTGTGAAACCACTAGAAGGTGATAACAAAGGGCCTCGGCCTTTATCTGTTCTTCTTAGTGACTCTTTGTGGTCTCTTATCCATCACCAGAAAGCAGGAAATCTTTGCAATACTTATTCTTTTTACTTTAGAGACAGTAATCCACGCTGTTGGTTTGAAATCTTCTAACTACTACATTTTTCCTCAAGCCTTAAAAGTGTTAGGAAACAATTCCAGCCACGGCAGTAAAATAAATGTTACAGGCCACACATGCATCAGCAGTGCAGCCTTACATCTAACCTAAATCCCAGTGTTGCCATTTCATACTTAGAAAAGGAAGGTGGCTGAGCATCTGAAATATAAGCAACAAGAGTATTAGTTCATCAAATCTCAGTTCTGCAAATCAGTGTCTGCAGAGACTTTTACCTACTTCAAATAGTCCAGTTGGTCTAATAGGACTATTTTTGTGGTTAAAAATGACCTCTGGACTATAATTGACTGAGTGGCCACACATGAGTGTCTGTGGCTTTGGTTTCATGTGTGAAATGAGGTGGGATTTTTTAAGTCAAATTTCCTCCATATATTATCTCAGAAGAAGGCAAGATATAGGTAGATGGTAGTCAGGGCTAGAACTTTATTTCAGAGTTAAGTGCATTTCTGTAGTCTGTCTAACAAAGCTGACAGCGCACATATAGTATAGTCTGCCTGGCTTTCTTCAGTCCTTTCAGGTTGTTGCTGGAAGTTAAAGTTGCATAAATTCCTTCAGGTTTTAAACAAAATGAAGCTGTTTTCCTATAGTACTTCACAGATATGCTAGTTACATAATTTAGCTTTAGTTTCTTTCTCTCTGTTTTCCTTTAACATAATTCTGATGTTACGTTACATTGTCTATGTGTGTTTTAATTGTGAAAGTTCCCTTTTTTCATCTTTTTAGAACAAATTTATTTCATCTGTAAGGAGCATTTAGCATGACACATATTCAGAAGCAGAAATAACCCTTTTTGTGTCCTAAAGAAAGTGATGTGCTATATCTACCTATTCAAATGAAACTATAGTCATAGCGCACAAGTCCATACTGTTCAGCAGATTTTAGTAGTTTGTTTTCATGACTGCTTTTAAATGGTCGTAAAAATTCTTGTATCATGTGAGGGAAGGGATGATCCAGCTTTGTGTCAGTTACTGGTTGCTACCACTGTAATAGATTTCTGTCACCATCCCATTATATCTGTTTTTTTCTTCCAATAAACTCTTAAAGTCTTTATCATCTTTCTATCTGTCTGGGTTTTTTTTCCTGGTTTTGTTCATTGTTCTCACTGGGTCATTTTTTTCCTTAAAATTATTGCACCTTTTAAAGTACTTCTCGTGTTTGGTTTTACATCTCACTTGTAGTATGTTTGTGTCTGCCTGTTTCATAAGTTTAGTGTTTGTTCTCTTTTATGAAATACATGTTTATGATTCTGTTCCTCAATTCAGCTTAGTTTCTTTCCCAAGTATTTTTCATGAGGTTTAACTTTTTCTTATTCAACTTCATGGATACTTTCAAAGTACTGGGGCAAAATAGTCTGCTCTACGTGCAGACCGTTGTCAGTAGTTGTGCCTTTGGTTTTTATTACTGTTTTCCTAAGGGTGCTCATGCCATAAAATGGGGAAAGAAAAAAATCAGTTCTATGATACATTTCAGGTTAGTGGCTTCTATTCCTTTAAAGCAATCTTTATTGGGACTAGAAAAACAAACTCTATTCATGTACTTTATTTTGCTTTTGAATTTCTTCATACTTCAGCCTGGCAGTCCCACTCTTGCACACTAATTCCCTTATGCCAGCTTTTTCTGATAGCATAATTTACAAAACTGTCTAGTAGGAGCCTGGGACTGAATATAGGTCAAGGTGTTGTATTCCCCCCTTCAATTTGGCATGCTTTTTTTTTTTGGTTTTGGGATTTTTTTAAATCCTAAGGTAGTTGACAACTGTTGCATTGCTTTCTGCATTAGTATTAATTTTCTGCATGGAAAAGTTAAAGCTCCCTTTCACATGTTTTATGAGATCGAGAATAAAGAACAGAGGTGGGGAGAAACTCAGATATCCTCCTTTTTGTGATGACGCTTAGGCTACTTTGATTTCCAGTTTCCAAAAGAAACTAATAACATGTAGTGTCAATAGAAATGTTAAAGCTCAAAATGCAGATATTCTGATGAATATATTTCCATAGGAAAGATACAAAACGTTATCAGTTTAATGCTTGTACTCTGCAGAGTTTTTCTGAGTATAAATTTTGGTGAGCTTTAAGGTGAAAAAGATTGCATCTTCAGAAGCTTGCATATAAAAGTTAATTAGCAACAGGATTTTATACTTGCATACTGTGCAGAAAGAAATTTTCATTTCCAGTTTTTTTCTGTAACTTTTGAGGGTATTGTCATACTGCAAAGCTCTACTCTTTGCTTCAGACTTGACAATATCTGGCACTTCTTCACATTCTGGAATATTTCTTTTATGTAGAAGCAAAAAAACTTGACCTTTGTGACAATTCAGGAGTAAATATAAGTTATATAAGTTATAGGGATGTTTTCTTTATTAGTTATTTATTTTGGGGTTGTAAGCATTTCTACTTCTTAGCCTCAGGAGTACCAATCAGTCTAAATCCTCTTTAGTCCCTCAAAAAAAAAAGCACCATTATCCAAAATAATCTAGCAGATCCAGTTATTCTGAGCTAAAAATTACATGTTTTAAAAAGTGAGATCGACTTAATTAAAATGCTACTCACTGATCCCAGTCATTCTACAGAAGGACATTTCCTTGTTCACTCCGTATTTACAATAAGCTTCCTGTAATGCAATATCCTTATTGTGAATTGACACTTTTTCTCATTCCATAGGATTTTTCTCAGATGCAAAATAATGTGTATAAGAGCCATCCCTTTGCTAGTTATCACAGTGGCTTAGATTTTTACATATACCATGCAACGTATTGAACGTTCCTGGTCTTTGAATACTGGTGAGATGTTTGTGTGCCCCCTTGCTGACTGAGTCGGTATTCTGCTTTGGGGAGGGGACAGGAACAAGATGACAGAAACTGCTCCAATTTGAGCTGGCAGAGATGAAAATAAAGATGTTTTGTTTGTGTCATAGGACTTAGAATGAATAGTTTTAAGTCACACGTTACAGCACAGTAATGATTGGTGGACACATAGAAAACTAGGCCCATGTGAGTAACGTTTAATCACTACTTGAGGAATCAGATAAATCCTCCCCTGATTTCGATGGGCCCATATCAGTGTATATAGCAATTTAATCTGATACATTGCTATTTCTGAGTCATTGTCTCCTATTGAATCCTGAATATTGAATGCTTTTCTCTGTTAAATGCACCTCTTTCCTCACTCAAAAAATTTTTCTGCCAAGGACGAAGCTACAGGTACAGTAGCATTTAGTTATGTAGTAGCTGAGTTCCTGTAGTGTAGGGGCTCAGGTAGGGGCCATACAAGTATTTAGACTTGACGTATAGGTCAGAGGTATTATCTGCTTACACGTGCTTGGAGTTGATGTGGCTTCCTAACAGATGGTAGAAAGCTCAAATTGCTGTGTAATCTGTGTGACTGCTGTCTTCCTGTTAGCTGCCGGTAGTAAATTCTAGCATGTTTCTAGCACCTTTCTTAGTGTGAGCTTAATGCGGGAGTATGTGGTATATGGTCCTCTTAGAGCTTTCTGTGATCATGCTCAGATAAACTGTTAAATGTTAATTCCTTCTATTCCTACTCAATCCTGTGAATTTAGGGGGATAAGAATATAAACGGGGAGGGGATGTGCATGTGCACAAGTATTCCACATCTTACCACCAGACTTTACCTATCTAAGTGCTTATGTGATCAGTTTATTTCATATTGATGTGGAAATGATGAAGAGTAGGTGAAGCAGTTTTGCCTTGTAGCTTGTCTTCCAAGAAATACTAAAGCCTAGGAATATTAACCCCAGAAACATTAAAGGTTTGGAGCTCCCAAACCTTTGGTCTTCTGAATAAACAAACTGGGATTTTCTGCCTTTTAGATCCTGGATTGATTACTGATTTATTTTGGTTGTCTTTGTGTTCCCTTTCAAGGTTCTGCCACTTTGCACCACTGGCAGCAGCTGGCTCAGCCTCACCTGGGCGGGATCCTGGACCCGAGGCCCGGGGTTGTCACTAAGGGCTTCAGGACACTGGACCTGGACCTGGACGAAGTGTACTGCCTTAATGACTATGAGGAAGATGAGACAGGTGACATTTCTTACAAGGGCCTAACTACCTCGACGCCAGTTCAGCACACAGAGACCTCAGGTGAGAGGTCACAAGCACAAGTGACTGTTTCAGACAACAAGAATAACCCCCGCCAATCTCAGGCTTTCACAGAGGAGATGCAGGAGTCCGCGACTGACGATGATGAGGGGTCTGGTGAGGGAAACTCATTAAGTCCAGTAAAACTGACATCTTTACAGGATTTTGATTACTGGGCCATTCTCACATCTCTCCAGAACAGCATCCATAGTATTGCTTTGTGTGTAGCATCTGCACGTTAATGCGTGCAGTAGTTAGAACATAACCATTCTAACATTGGCTCAAAAACCCTTTCTTTAATAATCTTTTGACTTTTTTTTTTTTTCCAGTAACAGCATCTGTGGTCAATATTTTACTCTATTTTGATAAGAGAAGGCTGCTAAAAGGAATGGTTCATTCACAAACCTTTGTGTGGCACGTATGCAACTTGTATATGTTTTTAGTGCACGCTCTTCATTGTATATAATGTATAGATGATATATATTTTGTATGCCTATAGTGCACATATTCTTCTGTTCATAAGAGGTGATGCCATGCTTTAGATTTTTGTACTTCGGGTAAAAACCAAAGACTAAATGATGACAAAAGGTGCATCTAAGTTGCCTTTGCTGAAACAAATGGAAGTGCCTTGAAAATCAAGCAAAGAAATTCTGCAAGTTTAATTCAGTTACCTCAGATACAGTTACCTGTTTTTAAATTCCCTTTGAGATAAAGAATTAAGAGGATGTTTTTATGCAGAGAATAATGATATTTCCCTCATTCCCTCTCTACCACACTATTGAATTCTATCCTTCCTGTTTACACCATATTAAGACTTAAACATTTTTAAGCGATGCAGTACTGCATAAGTTATTAGACTGCAAATGTCAGTTCAGAGTATCTGTTATTGCATGAGGCTATGGGTTCTCAGACCACAGATGTGTTTTGAGTTTGTGTGGTTTCTTTTTTTGTTGTTGTTTTTGGGGGGGGGGAGTTGTTTGTTTTGTTTTAATAAGCTATATAGGAGTGTTAGTCTTCGTTAAGATTTGCCACGGGTAAGGAATTATATTTAGTCCAGAATCAGAAAACTACCAGAACTCCTTTTTATTCAGACATCTTGTTTTTACATAGCTATTTTAAATAAGGACACTTCCTTCCCCCTCCTTTTTCTGAAATAGATCATAATTTATTATCTGACTGGTCTTTGGAAGATTAGATTGTCTCAGGGCTAGACAATAGTATTTCTGTTATTTTCGTGAAGTACAGAGTATCCTCAGCTCTCACTGAAATGGCAGTTCAGTGCTTTCAGCTATTGAATATAAGCTACTTTTTGCAGTCAGTTGTATTAAGATTAAACTTAGAATCATAGAATCATTTAGCTTGGAAAAGACCCTTAAGATTATTGAGTCCCACCGTTAACCTAACACTACCAAACCCACCACTAAACCATGTCCCTAAGCACCACATCTACAGGTCTTTTAAATACCTCCAGAGGTGGTGACTCAGCCACTTCCCTAGGCAGCCTGTTCCAATGTATGAACATTCAAACCCTTCAACTTCCCTTTCCACTGGCAAAAATTGTCTTTATTCTATGAGATCTACTGCCCAGGAATAATGATTTATATTAACTTTTTATATTCATAGGGAAATAAACAATGCCTTCACAGGAGTGTGTACAGTTTTGGGTATTATCTAAGCGTTTATCATTTTGAAGAGTCTAAATAACAACAGCAAGAAAAGCTGGAGATCTAGGAAACATGGACTGAAGTAATCAAAGATTGAAATAACTGGCATTTTTTAGGGTCTATGGAATAAACGATTCAAGAAAAGATAAGATTCATTTTACAATGTGTTGCTGCAGGGAACATACGGTTCTTCGTGTACTCAGAATACAATAATTGTGAAAAAAAAAGCTATTCAGGTTACACTTTGGGCGAAGAATTTTGTAATTGTAAGAATATTCAACATAGCAACAAGTCGAAAATTTGGAAACCTTATTGTCATGGACTATACGTAGACAGGGATATAGATATAGTTTAGGTTTTTTTGGTTGGTTGTTTTTTTTTTTGAGAACGGATTTTTAAACCATCTGTGGGTAATGATTTGGAAGAGTTCTTTGTTTGGAGTAGAAAAATAAATGTAGACCTGTGCTACGATTACAAACTGGCAAGAAAGACTAGTATTTTCCTCCATTTCCTTTCTCCCTTACAATTTGAATACAGGTCACTGTTATTAACAGGTTATTCCCTAGTTACTGCTGAGTTAGCCTGGGAGAACTCTAGTTATCTCAGACAAGGTTTTTAAGCATATCCCCTACCTCATAAATTGGCAAGTAGATAAAATCTATGAAATTGTCCTAGTAATCTTATTTCATCCTCTATTGTTTGCTGAGTAATTTTGATATGTTCCAGAAATAGAGAAATGGGTCAATACTAATAACTTCGATGGATAGAATAAACAAATTCACTGAAAACTTCAATTTCCTATTCTTTATCCTTCCTCTAGATTGCCCAGCTGCTGAGGATTTAGTAGTATCCATGAGCCACCACATCATTATTAGTTTTTGTTGAAGCAATTTGTCAGGCAGTATACAAGGAGAAGATAATTGTGGATGTTTTCAGAGTAGGAACTTATTAATGTGACAGTGCTTCTTAGGATCCGCAGTCTGCCCACTGAATACCTTTCAGGAGCTGAGATATGTGCTCAGCTTATGGATTTATTTTATATTTAAATATCATGCAGCCATTGCTCCTCTTGAAAAAACCTCCTCAGCATTCTTTCTCATTGCTTGCATGATTCCAGGCAGCAACGTACAGAATAAGCTCTTCCTAGAGAACGTGTGTCGTGGTTTAACCCCAGCCAGCAACTAAGCACCACGCAGCCGCTCGCTCACCCCCCCCACCGGCGGGATGGGGAAGAGGATCGGAAGGGCAAAAGGGGAAAACTCGTGGGTTGAGATAAAAACAGTTTAATAACTAAAGTAAAATAAAAAATAGAACAGTAGTAATACAAAGCAAGCGGTACACTGTACAATTGCTCACCACCCGCTGACCGATGCCCAGCACATCCCCCAAGCAGCGATCGAACCCCTCCCCGGCCAACTCCCCTGCTTATATACTGAGCATGATGTCACATGGTATGGAATAGCCCCCGCCCAGTCTGAGTCAGCTGCCCCAGCTGTGCCCCTCCCAGCCTCCCATGCCCCTGGCAGAGCATGGGAAGCTGAAAAGTCCTTGACCAGTGTGAGCACCACTTAGCAAGTACTTAGCAAGAACCAAAACATCAGTGTATCATCGACATTGTTCTCAACCTAAACCCAGAACACAGCCCCATACCGGCTACCAGGAAGAAAACCAACTCCATCCCAGCCAAAACCAGGACAACGTGGAAGTAAAATAAAAAGGGAAGGAGACTAATACCTTGGATACAGTCTTTAGTGATAGTACTTTTGCTTGTAATCTGGGATAGCTCTATTGTGGAAAAATCTAGCTCAACAGGGTCATAAAAGCCAGAAAGTATCTCCCTATAATTGCCGTTGGCAGGCCATAGTGTGCCAGTCTGGAGCTACAGGTCTTCTAACCTGAGAACAAAATGTCTGTGGAAATACAGTGCCTACAAGGACCATTCCCAGCAGGTGTAAGTCATCTTAGTCTTTTGGTGGGTAGGTGTCTGCTTCATTTGATACGTATGCTTTGAGGGTTGCATCTTACCATTTTTTCACTGGAGATGTTCTCTGGACTATGAGGTCCTGTTTTTACTGCCATTTTGTGGGCATGTAGAGTGCTGCTCGAGATGAGCCCTAAGAGAAGTCATTTTAACATCCAGGCTCAGGAGAAGAAACATTCCTGGTAGTGCCAAAGATGTCTTGTAGCCAAAATAAATGTATTCAGAGCAGAGTATCAGTTGTTTCTTGTTGAGTGATGGATAGAGTCAGAAATCATTCTGACTAAATCAGAAAAAGTTATGATCCTTGAATTTTCCTGTCCCTATGTTGAGACCTGTGATATCCACTGATATGTAAAATAACTTCCTCGCCGTATATGCAGATTATATCCCAATTATGGCACTGAACATTTCAGAAGAAATTAACACACTTGTAATTTATGACCTGCAGTTGGTCTGTCAGAGCTACATACCGTGTGTGGGCTCAGTAATTTTATGGAGGATTATAAATTCCAGAATCACAATTCTAGCTTAATACCCAGGAATAGTTTGAATTTTGTATATCACTTGAGTAGACTCTCAGCATAATTGGAATGGTAAAGAAGTTATAGGACACGGCATTGTTAATACCACCTAGGACAAGTAATTTTTGCAGCACAAATTTTTAGTAACCTCAATATATTTTTTTATTCTTTGAAAGAAACTGTAGTATATTATAAAACAGTACAGAGTCTGTGTTGGGGGGAGGGGTTGTTAGAGTTTTTGTTTTATTTTGTTTTTTTAATTCGTTGCCTTTCAGGTTTCCCTTAAACAAAAACCCCAAGCCCTTGAAAGCACTTAATGTTGCGAATGTTCTCATTTTGAGGTTGGAAGGGCCACACGTGATTCAGCGCATGTTTAATTGCATGCTAGTTTTGGGTGCGTGAACTGGTCTTTCAGTACTTGTGTTTGTTAGTTCCACTGATGGATTGCTTTGAACAGACATGTGCACAGCATTACGGGATCAGCCCTCTTGTACTTAGTGTTTAGACCTTAACAATGACATGGAGATCTTTCCAAATAGATGCCTAAAATCATGAAAACACATAATGAATGTCTTATGTTTGAGTTGTTTTTAGCAGGATTACTGTACATGCTTCTAAGAGGTTACCATTGTACAGAAAAGCAATAAATTTTGTAACTCTTCTTAGAACTAAGGTATTGATGCATATCTAAATATATTTTATTTTCAAATGGCATGAATATTTCACAGTAATTATTTCTTTAAGAAAAATCTGTCAGCATTTGCTATCTGTGCTGTTAAAATGCTAAATTTTAATTTGGGATCCTAGCCTGCATAAAATCATGTTAAAGCCACATTAAATACATTGAAGTCTTTTTACATCTGTGCTCCATGGTTATATACATATGAGAAGGAGACCTCAGCCAGAAGAAAGCTAAGAAAATATTGTCCAAAGAATACCTGCCTTAGTTCAGTTTTTCATCTCTTGCTGTTTCCAAAGGCAAAATGAATGGAAAGTTTGGAAATGTAGATATTTCCAGATATAAAAAATAATTTTATTGTCAATTGTTTAAGAAACTTAACAGGAGTAACACTCCTGGCATAGACGTATGGATTCTTGGAGGTTTTGAGCATTCACAGTTAGCCCCGAAACCAGTGTTTTCTGAAGGACATCTGAAGGCACCTAAACGCATTTAGGAGAGCACCATGCTCACATTTTACAGCTGTTGTGTTTATCACCCATCTCCATTTTGTTTTAGTGGTTAACCCAGGCATCAGCTCCAGCATACCCTGTATTCTCCCTGTTCTGTCAGATGGGAGTTTTCAGTACAGGTAGCACTGTGTATCAGAGTGTTCACCTTCAGTCACCTGGAGGGGATGAACTCTGCTGAATTTAGAGAGTACGTGAAGCAGCTGTCTTGTCCTGTGGATCCTAATGGGGTTTTGTGACCTAGTTTTCAGCAGTTTCACCTTACCAAAGAATGGAGTTGGTGGCATAGACTGGCAAAAGTGAAGTCCATAGCTTGTATCCCGAATGATGACACTGGAGGAAAAAAGTGCCTCTTAATGGTCCTTCGTTGTTATCCTCTTCAAAAGCAGGCAGAGCTTTTTTTTTGTATTCAGCAATAAAATAAACTTCTCATGCTTTAAAACATCATCTCCATCTGCGGCTCTGAGGACTCCCCAACCTGATTGTCGTTCCATCCCTGTCTCACCAGCCCGTGCTAAAGAAATGTCCAAATTCCACTGCGCTCTCTGCTGAAAGAGCAGGGAACCAGGTTTCCTCCTTCTGTTAAAACGTGCCAAAGAAATGATGAGCGGAGTGGCTTGCTTCAGAGTTGGGCTAAAACTTTACCTTTGTGCCAGTCTGGATCAAGCATATTCTGAAGATTTCTGATTCTTTTTTTTTTTAAAGTTCATTTTTGCATGAATCTGTATTTGCCAGAATGGGTATTTATGTGAAACACAAAGATTTACTGGCCGCTGTGAGCTTTCTGCCTCCTCACTATTCATCTAGCATAGCAGCAAATTTGAGTTTGGAACCAATGGTACAAAAGTCAATGGTGTTTTAGTATAGCTGCCTCTTACAAATCTTCCTCAAACTCAGTTTGTCTGACACCTTTCTGTGGATGGGGCAGGCCACTAGTTTACCTGCTGTAACTTTGTACCTTTCTCTGCATGAGCTGGTTGAAAATCCAGCTTAAATGGTCTTTTGAGGGTTCCCTGAGCAGAGGATCGTGTCCTAAACTCATCTGTTTTGCTCTTTGCGCCTAGCAGAATGGCTCATCAGTTCTGAGTGCTGAAGCTGGATCTGAAACAGCTCAGAGCTATATAAAATCAGCTTTGTGTTTTGAGTTGGGAAGGCTCTGTTTTACCAGAAGATGGAGCTCTCTTCATTCAGTTTGACTAGTACCTGCCTTGTTTTGCAGTATTTTAAAGGATGTTTTTACAACAGTGTTTGTGCTTACAGGAGTCTCTTTCAGCTATAATGTTTTGCATTTTTTCCAAAATGCCTAAGAATTGTTTGAGAAAGCTTAATAAGGTAAAGAATCATTAATTACTGAGAGACAAAACACGATCCAGCAGCAGTCTGAGGTTTAGCTTTAATTTTAATTTGGGGGAAAAATGTGCATACAGTTTAGTTTATGGTTTCCTGATGGATGAAATTACATGATATTTCTGTAAATTCTGTTAACACTGAGTTATGTACAGATTCTTTTTCATACAGATATGAAGTCTCATTGTTAATCATCTACTACTTTGAAAAAGAGGGTATAAATAAAGCATTTGGTTTCAGACACAGTCACATGGAGCAGATGTTTATATTTAAAATAATACTTTGCTGTATGTACATGTGAAGATAGTCTCTCTTATTATAAACTTATGTATTACTTCCTCACAAACTTATACCAACTCAGGAGATGGGCATTCTTATGTAAAATTACTAGGTTAGGAATGAATCATTTTGTTTCTGTTTTATAAATTTTGTTCATTTACAGCAACAGGTTCTCCCTCTCTTTGTATTGTGTCCAAAGGATGGAAAAATGCTACAGCAATATGATACACCCCATTGTTGACTGATGGAGAATGACGCTGGTACAGGACTTTCTTAGTGGTATTTGAGGGTGGAATACCTCCTTGGAAATTGATTTTTTTTTTTTCTTTAATAATTTAAATTTGTTTCCTCTTATTAGAGTCAGTGACTTCTCTACTTTTAGCAGCCTTCTCCTATCTCTGACTCATTAATAGCAATGAGTCTTGCTTTTGCTAATGCAGCTGTGTATCTTCAGTGTGCCTGTTTCCAATCTGAGGGGATGCCCAGTGGATATTACAAATGGGGAAAATACACTTATTGTATTACAGCTATGTGCTTTGGGTTGAGCTTGCAATCTTAAACCGGCATTGCTTTATTCTGTTCTCTATTCATCATCCAGGGATAATTGCTTTGTTTCTACTTGATTTATGTTGAAGTCCTTTGTTTTCTCTAAATAACCAATTTTTTCATGTCCAGTTATTTGAGCTCTTTCTCCAGATTTTCTTTTAACTCTCTACAATATGGAGAGAATCATGATTGCTAGGCTGTGCTCCCTTGTAATAGCTTTTATAGTGCTCACACTAATCTCTAAAGCAACTGGATTCCTGAAGCATCATAATTACCGTCTCTGGAGGTGAAGTAGAGCTTGTTGTTATGTTATGCTGTGCTAACATCTGAGTGTGTTAACATGACACTCCAGTGGGTTTTTAGAAATATCCTTCTTTAATGTACAGCAATACATTCCAGTGCTAACTAGAAGTTACCTCACGTTGTTTGCTTAGCCACTTCTGCTTCCACCGTTCACACTCCCCATGCTCTAGCCTTCACACACTGCTTATATGTGTTCTTAAAGGACTACCTAACTGCACACACTATTTTGGAGCTGTGACACTTTATATCTGAAAAAGGGAACACAGCCACAATTAAGACTTGCCTTGCTTCTGCTAAGCATCTCTGGAAGTTCAGAATGGTGTCTGGTCTAGTTGGTCTGTCTGTCTGTCCTTTGCAATGTGTTGAATAGTTGTGTACTGTGGTATTAAAATGTGGCTTAATCAGGGAATGGCTCAGAGGGTTGGGTAGGACTGAGAGGGAGGGAGTTGCACATGGTTTTTATTGTGCATGTCTTTTGACCACTGCTAGGTTTGGTTACTAAGTAAGAGAACCTATGCAATCATGATATCTTTGATGTAATATTTAACTCTGGGTGGTTTTCAACCAGCTTTTCAGATGCATGGCTCTTAAATTTTGTAGTTAGTTTGCAATGGCCACAGCTGCATTACATAGCAGGTTAGTATATCCACAGAAGTAGCTCTACTAAGAAGAAAGAAATTGGCCGAAGTCCTTCATTTTTTAAATTATGAGCTGTATTGCTTCTTTCCCAAATTACCAATATACTGACAGAGCGGCATCTTTACAGCCACATTTGTGGGGAAAATGTTTTACTACACTGTTTACTAATGTTAAAAAAACCTGCTATGTTGTGCAGCTGAGGCCATACATTCTTAAAGAACCTAAACACATGCACAAGAGAAATGTCACAGATGTACAGTAGTGGATCCAAAAAACTACCACTTCCCTTACTGTGGATGTGAAAAGTCAGAGATGGAGAAACAGTACCGTGTGTCCGTCCCCTCCCCAGCTTTTCAATCTGTTTTCCCTGTAGCAAGCTGGATCCATTACTGAGAAGTAATGAGGATACCATTTTGCAGATCAATCTAAAAGCTGAAATGCACGAGCATTCAGAGAAATTGAGTGCTCCTGAGCTGGTACTAGAAAATGCTGCTTGTAATTTCCACTGATGCAAGTTGCTAGTTTAGATGATGACTAGCATTTCAAGCACTGCCTTGTCTAAATTTGTTTTGAGCAAGACTTACCTGCAGTGTTAGTGACCACGAGGAAGTTTCAGCAGACCCTTTTAGCACCGGCCTTGGAGTCCTAGATGTGTTTGTTTTGGAGAACAAGTGTTTGTTACAACGCTGTAGTGCTTCTGTATTTCACTTTTCTTGCATTGATCCTGCCTGAGGTACCTCATCACTTTTTGCATCTGTTTTATCACCACACAGAAGTTTGGTTTTCCCCTTTTCTGTGTAAAATGCAAAGAATTTGCTTTTTTTTAATTTAGTACCTCATCCTGGGAAGTGCATGTCACAAACCAACTCCACCTTCACCTTCACCACCTGCCGCATTCTGCACCCTTCCGATGAACTCACACGAGTCACACCAAGGTAAGGGTTTCCCATGATGGCAAAGCCTTCAGCTCCGTCAGTTTTCCCTGTAAGGAAATGCAAAGTAGTGGCATAAGCAAAAGCATTAGCCACGCTGGTGAATTACAACACACCCCCAAATTATTCCTCCCATTTTGAGTTACCTCAACCTGATTTTATTTGAGAAGCATGTGTAGTGCTTTAGAAAGCCAACCAAAGTACCTGAAATTTTGCTGTCTCTAGTTAAAATATTGCAGGATCAGACATGACTAAGTTGGCTTCCAGTAGCCAAACCTGACTACCCTTGATCCCAAACTAGTTGTAGTCCTCATGTGTGAATGCGCAGAATGTGGTCTCTCACAAAAATATGAGACTTTTCTGGGGAGGAAAAATCTAAATCTTTGGCGCAGAAGAAAAAAGGATGTGCAGGTGAAGAAATCCAGGAAGTACATGAGGAATGGAGGAGGAAATATGCCCTAATCAAAAGCAGGGAGCCATCTACTTTGTTCCTTGGTGTAATTGTTGGAAATGAGTTCATAGTAGCCAGACTAAAACTAATGAGCTGGCTTAATAATAGCAATTGTAATGTATAGGCAATACATGCTGATAGAAGGCAATTCTATAGCCTTATAGAAGGTGAAGATCTGAGAACCAGAGGAGGTGAGTGAATTTCATACCTAAAGAGGGAACTTTCCTCCCTTAACAAATCAGTATTTAGAGAATGTTTTTTCTGTTTAGAAGGAGGATGCCTCACCACTTTCTCTGCCCCTTCCAGCTCCTGTGTGGGTGTACCGTTGTGTAGGTCCCCATTCAGAGATGATGTGTCTAGACTTGTTTAGACACGAGATGAGCACTGACTACCTAAGGAACGGATGAAGAGTAAGGGTATTAAATATGAAAACCTGCGAGGTGGAAAGGAAATGGATGATGATTACACATAACTTTTCTGCTTCCTTTCTGAACGAAGTTAGTTAATTGTGGCCTGGCTGGTTTTCCTTTACTCTTTTCTGTCTTCCTCTCCCCTCAACACTGTTACTGAAGAGATCCTTTTATTTGACTGTAGTTCTGTTTTATTCTTCTTATTGTTGAATTGCTGTTAATTGTGGTCATAATAAACTCCTTGATTACATTGGTTACTAAATCTAACAAGTCAGCCATAACTGACAGCCAAATTCAGTACATTTTTGGGTGCCTTTGTTACGCCAAAGTTCATCATTCATTCAGGAGGAAAAAGAGCAAAATAAACAATATGATGTTTTCAGCAGCCATGTTTAAGGAGCTCCTCCTTACCAACTATAAATGATTCTTCACAGGTCATGTGAGGAGGACGAGGAAACTGCATTATGTCTCGTTATGCTGAGAGGAGGTATAGGGCAGACACTATGACCCAGCGTGGCAGGGGGTGAGCAACGCTGCCAGCAGCGTCCGTGTTGGCAGGGTCATGTACAAGGAATGCTAGTGTGTGTGGCACCAGCTAACCCAAAGAGTTTTGGTATTTACCTACCTGGTTGCGTTTTAACCTAGCCTCTAACCCAGGTGACGCTCTAACCTGACTAAATTTCATCTAGCTAAATGAGGGGCTCATTTATTTGTTTCTTTTCTCAATCTAACTCTGACAGTGTCACTGGGCTGAGTTGCTGAGGCCAGTTTGAGTCTGTTTCTGTGGTTGTGTCCCGGCTGCTCTGCAGTGTTGGTCAGTTTGATGGGGACAATATTGCCTGGTTAAAGCAATACCAAAATGATCAAACAAACAAAAAAAGCAACACCTACAGAACAACTGCTTTCTTGCAGGGATGTTTTTTGGGTTTTGTTTTGGTTTGGTTTTTTATTGCACTGTAGTGTGTACCTGTGCTGACAAATTAGTAGAAATACTAATCTAAATAGCTGTGCAACTGATATCTGGAGCTGGAAAGAATGAAGCTGTTGGAGTTAATAAGCCATGGGAGTGCTGTAGGCACTCGTGACTAGTACATCTTAGAAGCCTGATAATTAGCACCCTATGTCTGGGTTTCCAAAATGTACTCGGTCGTACCCTGTAGCGAGTCAGTTCACGTAGTAAGTTCTCTTTCTCTTTCTTTTCCCTCCCTCATGCTTTTCAAGACTTCTTCTCTACTTCTGTGTTTAGCCAGTGTGGGAGATGCATCACAGTGGCTCTCACTGCTCTTTAGTTCCACCAGGAACTGGAATCAGAGCTATGAAGATGCAGCTTTAATCAATGCTTAAGAGAAGAATTGTGAGCTAACTTCTCCTTTCCACTCAGCCTTGCCTTCAGAGTGCGTGCGTGTGCTGCTGCGCAGCTTAGCTTAGCTTAGCTCTGCTGTGAGGAGTCCTTCTCCCCTGCCGCTGATTCAGTCCAGGCAGAATGAAGAGGACATGAGGAGAGCTTGCCTTAGCACCTCTACCGCATGCACTGGCAGCCACAGCACACAGGGGGGTGCAAGAAGACCAATCCCAGAGCCACTTAGCAAGGCTGCTTTTCAAATTTTACCACTCTTAATACTAGTTTTCTCAAACGTGTGTTTCACTGCAGTTTACAGGTAGGAATATATGGGATTACTCTTGTTGAATTGCAACTGCAGTTCAGTTTGGCAGTTTCACGTGCTTTCAGTAGAAGTTGGTACAGTTCTAAATTACTGTAGAGATCATGTTGGTCAGATCCGATTTAGCCATGAAAAGAAGACATGACTTGAGACTTCATAACATCAGGCTAATATTTCCTTAATTAAGGAGAGCCTTAAAGATGTTAAAGTACTGCTGACTTTTAGATCACTGGACAAAAGTTTGTAGTGTTGTATTAACTCATGTCAGCTGATCGCTATATACCATTAGATGAAGTTATAATCTCATCAGAAACTGGCTCAGAACAAAACATTCTGGGATGTCTAACCCGACATTCACAGTAGTCTTGGCTTCCCAGAGTTCATTAATGTAAGGTGAAATGAGACTGCAAATTCCAGTCAAGATATCATCTAGGCCCTTTTGTCCATATGGGCAAAAAGGATGCGATTTATTATATCTCTATACCTGGAAATCCAACCAGATTGTATCAGTGTGGCTTTTTGGTGCATTTTTTGGTACAGAGAACCCAACTTTAACTTAAGTTGCATGTTACAGCTGAGCTGATCCAACAGCGTGGCTCTACTGAAAAGGGAAGATCCTGCTCTTCCTCTGTTGCCCCCCAGCTGCTTAGTTTTCTTGCTCTCTTGCATTGGCTCTGTTTTTTGTCTGACTCTTTGCTGAGTCTTCTACTTGCTAACCTGGCAAGATGAAAGGGAAGATTTCCTTCTTTGAACAGTGGTGAGCGCTCAGGTTAGCGAATTCTCTGTTAACAGCAAGTGTTGCATTGTTCAAGACCCTTTAAATGCCATTAGAGGGGATGAATCCATGTCTAGGAAATACTACCATGGAATTCATTTTTTCATGTATGTATGTGTGGCAAAAATCATCATACCAGCATGGTTAGAGATAGTTGGAAAGCTTTTTTTTTTAAAGGTGCATGGAACCCCTGGGATTCTCCCAAATAGACATGCATTTGGAGTGTCATGGATGTCCCACATGCCTTGTTTCTGAAATAACTAAGTACACCATGCCTTATTCAGTGAGTGGTGTACCTTGGACTGCCATACATCTTGAGTGGGAATTATGCATAGGTGAACATGCTGTGGCTAGCCTGATCTATACAGAACAAGTTTTTTAAGGATGGCACTGTAGAGCCAGAAACGCTCAAATCTCAGTGTCCATGAGATCTCCTATTGTGGCACAAAGGCTTTGGAACAGCTCCTTTGTCTCTGGAAACAGGTGCTGTGTTCATGGAGATGGTCAGCTTATGGGGAGAGGGCGGTCTGCCAGAATGAGTGTTATTTGATACGTCTCAGGAAATCCCAGCCCCTAATAACTAGCAGTAGTGTGCTTAAGAAAACAAAATGCAGTAAGATAGCACTAAACGTAACTATGTAATGTCTGCCGCTTGCTCTAAATGTGCAGATTATTGCCCATTTAACGTTTTCTTGTCAACTGCATGTATATAGTTTATTTTGAGAAGAAAGAACTGGAATTGGAAAGCAATTTAGCCATGTTTCAAACTATAGAAATTAATGTTTTACGAAATTAACAGTAGAATGACTCTTGGTCATATTTGGTTTGCTGCTGAGTTATCAGTTACCTGTTGACCAATTGACAACCAAGAGCTTGACTGTATTTTCTCATCCCTTTTGATGACTATTCGCACCTGCGCATCTCCATCAAAAGTCAGATTCCCCCATCCCCTTCCCCATAAATGGAAGCAAATTCAACAGAAGAGGGGAAGAAGGGTTTGACCTTACAGAAGTGCATGTTGGTGACAACGCCAACTTCCAGCAGCTTTGCTACAAATGCTTTTGTAGCAAATAAGTCTGTCTTGCTTATACCATCAGTCAAGTCCCCCTTGTCTCATGGAAGGAACTGGGAGTTGTGACAGCAGGTAGATCAGGAAGAGAAACTGAAGGTGTTGATCACAAACCTGTCAGTTTAATAGTTTATCAAAAGAAATGTGGTGGTGTTGAGGAGTGCATTAATCCCATGAGATGGGGTGGTGAAGTATGCAAAGTGGAGAGATGCATTTTGTAAGAGATGATGTTTTTGCACTTAGCACATTTGCGAGGAGCTGGGAACTCAGTTTCCCCTGCACTCTCAAAATGGATAAAAGGCCCTGTTCAGGGTTAAAAATCTTGCTTGCAATAAGTTTTAATTCCCTAGTGGAGAGAATAATTTGCCTGCTCTTTTGCTTTCAGCCTTAACGCAGCACCTACTCCAGCTTGTGGCAGCATTAGCAATCTGAAAGGCACCCCGGTGGCTACTCCCTGTACTCCTCGGCGTCTGAGTTTGGCCGAATCCTTCACTAACCTCCGGGAATCCACGACGACGATGAGCACATCTCTGGGGCTGGTGTGGCTGCTGAAGGAAAGGGGCATCTCGGCAGCAGTGTACAATCCGCAGAGCTGGGACAGAGCCAGCAAAGGCACCTTCCTGAACACATACCCCCCTAAAATGGCGATCATTCCTTCCACTCCACCAAACTCACCTATGCAGACACCTTCTTCATCCCCTCCATCTTTTGAGTTCAAGTGCACCAGCCCACCTTATGACAACTTCTTGGCTTCGAAGCCTGCTAGTTCAATCTTGAAAGAGGTGAGGAATAAAAAGAACATCAGGAACAGTGAGAGTCAGACTGACGTGTCTGTTTCCAATCTTAATCTCGTGGACAAAGTCAAGAGGTTTGGTATCGCCAAAGTTGTGAGTTCAGGGCAAACCTCAGCTCCTCCTTTAACTGATGACCAGGGACCTCTTCTCTGTGGGGCACAAGGACCGGTGAGGGCCCTTGTTCCTGGAGGCCTGGCACCAGACGGTCTCCCATTGGGCTGCCCTGCCGTGACCAGTGCCATCGGAGGCATCCAGCTGAACACTGGCATCCGAAGGAATCGGAGCTTCCCCACCATGGTGGGTTCCAGCATGCAGATGAAAGGCCCGACGTCTCTCACTTCGGGGATCCTCATGGGAACCAAGCTCCCGAAGCAAACTAGCTTACGATGAAGGACTTTATTTTTACAGCTAGTCTTTTTAAATAAAAATATTCAGATTCTTTCTCCGATCTTCTTTTCCTTTCCCCACCACCCCTTCATTGCCTCTTGAGTTTGACAAATCAACTTCGTGCCTAATGGGAGAAATGTGTAAACTTTGTATAAAATGTGTAAATATGTACCAGATCTATTGTAACTAATTGGATTATTTTACTGTTCAATTGAGTGCAAAAGGCTCTATGTTATGGTTGCTGTATTAAGGTTAACTTGCTAACCTTTTGAAAAGGTTTTTTTTTTAAGATGCACTGAAAAAAACAAAAGAACAAAACCAACAAAAAATGACTTGACTAGGAAAACGTGAATTCTGTAGCTAGCCTAACTTGAGTCGAAGGTGCATGGGAAGCTATTGAATGTGTTTTGTGAGACCTCACATTACATCACTTGAAGCATGGGAGCATTTGTGCTTCATTAAATGCTGAAAAAAGCACTCAGTTTAACATGTGGTAGTTTTAATTTTGCTTCTGTAGATGAGTTGAGCTGAGTTACTGGAGTGCCTGGCTATTATGCCTGAATGGATGAAACCTTCCCCTCCCCGCCCCCGTTCTGTATTCTGCTCCTCCCAGAGGTGCTAAACTTGAACTAATACTGTGTTGAGGTCAGCAGGCCTACTGGGTACCTGGAATATTGAGATATTCCTACCACCGCTGTTTCATTTGGCATGCTTACGCTCTGTGCAACTTTTTTTGGTTTTTGGGGGTTTTTTTTGGTTTGTTTTTCAATGCTGCACTGGATTGTGGAAGGGAAAATGCTTTATTATGTGTTGCTGCCACTGAAACACGCTTTGTCAGTGCCCCCAAAGAAAACAGTTTTCACAACTCATGAGGTAAACATGACAGTGACTTCCTAGAAGTCAAAGTTGCGGAACAGATTGACAGATAAGAATGTTATAAAAGAACATGTAGCAAAAACAGTATTAGGAAAAGGTGTGTCCTTGAAACCTCAGCAGAGAACCACAAAAAACATTTAGTAACGGAATGGTACAAGCTGGACAGAGCGACCTGCAATCCTCATGCTGATCTTCAGGGTCTCGTGCATGTCGAGGACCATGGCCTTGTAAGCAGGGTGAGAATATTTCCCACCCATTTTCTGTTTTTCTTTTTTCAGAGAAACCTGTTTCATCCAAAGTTGGACCTTAGCAGAGGTAAAAATATGGGAAATGCTTTATTCCACAGTGTTGTTAAACTGAAAAAACCACTTCCTAGTACCAAACGTATAACCCCCGCTTTTTCAGAAAAGAAGCAGAAGACCTCACACAACCTTTAGTTACAGCCAGGCGATCCTAATTTATATTGCAATTTTTTTCTCTGTTTCTCCCAAACTTCTTCTGGGTGCTTGTAGAAAGAATTGAAATATCCTGGAACTGGAGCAGACTGGAGGGAGCTTGCTTCTAGAGCTGAGCTGAGACCCGTGGTTTTTTGGGAGGGGGGATGGAGGGGAGTGAAGGGGGGAGGGCTTACCATCCGCTTTCTTTTCCTTGCACTTCTTGTGGCATCTAAATCAAGGTCCCCGTTTGTTACCGTAATCACACTACACGTAATTGCCGTGAATTGCCGTTTGTACCAGACTGTTACTAAATCATTAGCACTGATAATTTCTTGTATAAATGAAACCGTCTTTTAGTCTTTGTGATGAGAGAGAGGTGGGTGGGTTGGTTGGGTTTGGTTTTTTTTTTCTGAATGAAGTAGTTATTGCGGTAGTGCTATGGACACTAAGGATATTTTTCGAGAAAGAAAAAACACATCGGTCAGTTACTGCATGTGTTTGAAGACTTCTATTTATTCTATGAACTTAAGATGTTTTAGTAAAATGTCATCAGCTCTCTTTGCTGTTGTATGTGTGCACTTATTGCAAGTAAATTTAAGTATCTTTTTATTTGAATGTATCTTAAAACAGTAGATAGAATAACAGTTGATTCTGAAAAAAAATCATGGACTTAATGGACCATTTTATATACCCAGAGGAAGAAAGCAATACCATATGAGAACTTAAAGTGTAGAAGTTAATCATGCAATCGGGAAGGATTATTTAGCCTTTAAATAAGCAGTAGCTGTCCACCCACCAGAGAAAGCAATTGTAACACATTGGAAAGATGAAATTGAAATTTTTCTTCACTAATATCAATAAAATAACAGAAAAGTTGCATTGTTGTGTATTATTCAGCTTTTTTCCTGTTCTTTTAAGGTAATAAGTATTCCACCTTGATCCCTTGCTTTCCTCTCTCAGTGACAGCAAAATAAGAGGCCATCACCAGGTTTGGTTTTTAAATTCTTAGACACAGAAGTGGTTGAAGAGTTTTGAGACTTTAAGATTGCTGGAACTGGTGAAACTTAGGTCAAAACAAAAAAATATAGAAGTTAATGCAGTTTTTTATTTGAGTTCCAAGAAAGAAGAATAGGATGTTATGCAGTTTGTGTATTTTGAGCAGGAGAGGGGTGTGAACTCTCCTGCCTTATGTGATGCAAAAGCAATAGTGACCAAATGTGAAAGTACAGACTAAGGAGGGAACATGGTGTGTTTTCCAGGAGACAGAAGCGAGCTCTGCTGTTAGCTGGCATCTTCATTAATGAGGGAGGAAACAGCCCACTGATTAAACGCCAGGTAATGAGAAGCTTGAAAAATCCTGCACACATGGTGAGAGCTAAGTAGAGATAAAAGAGCTCCCCGGAGGAGGGGGTAGTCGGGCAATAAGCCATAGAAGGATCAGGCAGTCTCATACAGTGAGGAGAGGGTGAGGTTGGGAGGGAAATAATACCATTTATGTCACATACGTGCTACGGAGAGAAAACTGGAGAGCAGTAATGCCAAAATAAACTTTCGGAGGGCTTGCATTAGTATGACGCAGTGCCACACGACAGCTGTGAGACAGGCTGATGCCGTGCTGCCCTGGGCATGTCCAGGCACTGTGTCAGTGAATAAAGAGACTCATCCTCCCTGTCTGCCCAGCTCCGAGTCTGGGGAAGGCTCTTGAGCAGAAAGTTAATGGTTAACGGGAGGGATGTGGGGAGGACGAGCACAGTGCATCCAGCCCTCCAGGCCTGGGGACAGGCTGAGTTGAACAAGTGCCACTCCAGGGAAGGGGGGGAGCTGAGGCTGGTCCATAGGGTGCTGGTGCCTATGAGGATGAGTAGGAGTTGGGATTCAGTTAACTCACGGGAGGGTGTGTACATGTGAAATGGGAAGGATATTGGGAAGCCATCACAGATGTGTGCAGAAGAGAGAGCATGGAGGGAAGCCCTCGCGAGTACTTGTAGTGGGACCTATTACTGAAAGTTGGTGCTTAAGGTTTAAAAAAAGTTTAAAAAGAAAAGTTCTACTTGGAGAAAACTGCATTCTTGTCAGCGACAAATACCATACCGGGATATTATTTGGTCCATCTGGACCTGATCTGTCCCGCCCTCCTTTAAAAAGCTAATCATAGAATCATAGAATTGTTAAGGTTGGAAAAGACCCTTAGGATCATCAGGTCCAACCATTAACCTACCACTGCCAAGTCCGCCACTAAACCATGTCCTCAAGCACTGCATCTACCCGTCTTTTAAATACCTCCAGGGATGGGGACTCAACCACTTCCCTGGGCAGCCTGTTCCAGTGCCTGACTTACTCTTTCAGTAAAGAAGTTTTTCCTAATATCCAACCTAAACTTTCCCTGGCGCAGCTTGAGGCCATTTCCTCTCGTCCTATCGCTTGTTACTGGGGTGAAGAGACTGACCCCCACCTCACTACAACCTCCTTTCAGGTAGTTGTAGAGAACAATAAGGTCTCGCCTCAGCCTTCTCTTCTCCAAACTAAACAACCCCAGCTCCCTCAGCCGCCCCTCATAAGACTTGTTCTCTAGACCCTTCACCAACCTTGTTGCCCTTCTCTGGACACGCTCCAGCACCTCGATGTCCTTCTTGAATTGAGGGGCCCAAAACTGAACACAGTATTCGAGGTGCGGCCTCACCAGTGCCAAGTACAGGGGCACTATCACCTCCCTGGTCCTGCTGGCCACACTATTCCTGATACAAGCCAGGATGCCATTGGCCCTCTTGGCCACCTGGGCACACTGCTGGCTCATGTTTAGGCAGCTGTCAACCATCACCGCCAGGTCCTTTTCAGCCAGGCTGCTTTCCAGCCACTCCTCCCCAAGCCTGTAGCATTGCCTGGGGTTGTTGTGACCGAAGTGCAGGACTCGGCACTTGGCCTTGTTGAACCTCATACAGTTGGCCCCGGCCCAACAATCCAGCCTGTCCAGGTCCCTCTGCAGGGCCTTCCTACCCTCCAGCAGATCGACACTCCCACCCAACTTGGTGTCATCTGCAAACTTACTGAGGGGGCACTCGATCCCCTCATCCAGATCGTCGATAAAGATATTAAACAGGACCGGTCCCAACACTGAGCCCTGGGGAACACCACTCGTGACCGGTCGCCAACTGGACTTGGCTCCATTCACCACCACTCTCTGGGCTCGGCCGTCCAGCCAGTTTTTAACCCAGCTCAGAGTGCACTTGTCCAAGCCGTGAGCAGCCAGCTTCTGCAGGAGAATGCTGTGGGAGATGGTGTCAAAGGCCTTACTAAAGTCCAAGTAGACAACATCCACAGCCTTTCCCTCATCCACTAAGCGGGTCACCTTGTCATAGAAGGAGACCAGGTTAGTGAAGCAGGACCTGCCTTTCATAAACCCATGCTGGCTGAGCCTGATCCCCCGTTTGTCCTGCACATGACGCATAATGGCACTCAGGATGATCTGCTCCATGACCTTCCCCAGCACCGAGGTCAGGCTGACAGGCCTGTAGTTCCCCGGATCCTCCTTCCGACCCTTCTTGTCGATGGGTGTCACATTAGCTAACTTCCAGTCAGCTGGGACCTCCCCGGTTGACCAGGACTGCTGATAAATGATGGAGAGTGGCTTGGCAAGCTCCTCCGCCAGCTCCCTCAGTATCCTTGGGTGGATCCCATCCGGCCCCATAGACTTGTGGGCATCCAGGTGGAGGAGCAGGTCGGTGACTGCCACCTCTTCAACAGCTGGGACTACATTCTGTGTCCTATCTCCATCTCCCAGCTCAGGGGCATGAAAACCTTGAGGATGATCAGCCCGACTATTAAAGACTGAGGCAAAGAAGGCATTAAGTACCTCAGCCTTCTCCTCATCCTTCGTGGCCAAGTTTCCCTCTGCATCCAACAAAGGAGGGAGATTGTCCTTAGCCCTCCTTTTGTCGCTGATACACTTGTAGAAACATTTTTTGTTGTCCTTGACAGTGGTGGCCAGTTTAAGTTCTAGCTGGGCCTTTGCCTTTCTAATCTTTTCCCTGCATATCCTCGCCACATCCTTGTAATCCCCCTGAGTCACCTGCCCCTTCTTCCAAAGGTGATAGGTTCTCCTTTTCTTCCCGAGTTCCAGACAGAGCGCTCTGTTCAGCCAGGCCGGTCTTCTCCCCCCCCCTGCTCGACTTGCGGCACATGGGGACAGCCTGCTCCTGTGCCTTTAAGACTTCTTTCTTGAATAACATCCAGCCTTCCTGGACTCCTTTGCCCTTCAGGACTGCCTCCCAAGGGAATATTCAGAGACATGAGCTTAGAAGGACTGCCACTTAAATTGGAGAGTTTTGCCATCATAGGGTCTACCTGCATGCATCTTATTGCAAGACTGTAGTATTAAGACATGAGCATTTTGAGGAAGATATTTTCTCCTATTGTATCTAAAAAATAAGATTTTAAATAGTAATTCAGACTAGATAAGTCCTTTTTTTACAGGCATATATGTTTTACCTGGATACTGCAATGGACAAAGTCAGGTGCTGGTGGCCTCCTGCGGTACCTTCGTGGGCCTTTGGGAGTGAAGACCCAGCCCCACAAGTCCTGTTCCTGAGTCCCTTCAGCTGTCGCCTTGGTCGGAGGCTTCAACCCCTGAGCTCATTGACAGTGCAACCAGGGGACAAGTGACAGTGGCGTATGAGCCAGGAAAGGCAAAAAAATGGAAGTGCAGCAGAAAATGGGAAGGTGAAATTATTTGATTGCACCCAGGAAGGTTTGTAAGGCAGTTGTACGAGCGATGAAAATGAAGTGTAACGCAGTTCCCTGCACGGTTCCACGCCAGCCCGGCTGCTGCTGTGCTGGGTAACCCTGCAGAAACCCACCTCCCGGGGTCCCACCTGCTTCTGGAGGGAGCTGGTGGTTGTATAGATGCCTTCAAATCATCTTTCACAGCTTACATAAATGAACTGGTTCTGCATAAACTGTTGCCTTACGCCAGGTAGCCTGCTGCCCTCGTTTTTAGAAGCTCTGCGCGTGGTGGGATTTCTCCTGTCCTGGCAGTTCATGCTGTACCTGCAGTAGCCGCTGGCTTCTCGGAGCAGGGCACCCCATGCTCCCCAGCACTTTCCATGCCTCACAGAGAGCTCTCGGAGACCGCTCGCCCACGCGCGGTGGGACCTGTTCTGCCGCAGGAGCTGCTGCGGTGCCTGCGGTGCAGCGAAGGCTGCGTTCTTCACTGAGAAAGGAAGGTACGTGCTCAAGTGAAACAGGCCGTCAGCCCCCAGCCTGGGTAGGCAAGGATCAGCCCTAATCTTCGACACCATATGAGCTTCTAGCCTGTGTTTCTGTGCTGTTACACGGCTCTGACCCAGGAGGCTGAAAAATCCCCCTGTGACACCGCCTTTGCTCACTTCTTGCTCTGTTCTCTCCCCACAGCAGCAGCCCTGTCTGCATGCAGCCCCGGCCTGGGTTTGCCTCCCTGCCTGCTCCTCCTCAGGTAAGAGCGCTGGCTGGCATCTCCCCAGCCCTCTCAGCTGCAGTCGCCTCTTGCTGAGCTGCACTGGGTGCTGTGGTGACCCTCAGGGTCCTGGGTGGGTTTTGTGTAACACGGGAAGCATCTTCTTGGGGTATCCTCTTTTTAAATCTTTTCTCCTTCCTAAATTAATAGCTTTTTTTCCCCCTAAACTCATCCTTGCTGGTGTGCATGAGTGCTCCTGCAGCTATCTAAATCTTTGGCCTTGGGACAAATAAATGTGTGGGGGTTGTTGTTCATGCTGTATTGTCATTTTCTGATTTTTTAAAAAGTATCCAGAAGGATGCACGTAATGCTGGGTTTGTTCACTTCTTCATTTGGAGATATGCATCTTCTGTGCCAGCCAGGTGAACAGGGATGGTGTTTCACAAGTGAGTGCATGTGGATATACTGACTTTCAGGCTATCACGTGTCTGAAGGTGAACTATAAACCCACCTTTCCCAAAGGCCTGGAACTCTAGGGAAACTTGGATTTTATCCAACCATGAAAATCCAGAGGTTTAGTATTCACTGAAGGCCCTACAGAAGAACTGGGCTTTAAGCTTGCGTTCCTGGGAAAGGAAAACCGATCAAATAAATACCCACGTTGACAAAGGCGGCCACAGGGAAACCAAAGAGGGAATAAGTGCAGCCCACTGAGGTCAAGGGAAATCAAAGCTGAGTCAGGCCAAACTCCTCAAGGTACAAAAGGAGCAACTGGAGATTGTGCAAGGGCAGGAGGTCTACCGGGGTGCAAGACTGTTCTTCTCTGTGAGATGCTTCATCCTAGTGATTTCAGTGGATTTTGGAGGAAACACCCAGTTTCTGCTTCTGGAAACAATGCTGGTGTTTGGAGGGCATCCTAGTTTCTCCTTCAGGACAGTAAATTATGCCACAGGGTAACAGACTGCATGAGCCATCTGGAAACTCAGCTGACATATTTAATGCTCTCAGATGGTTTCAAAGCAGAACAGAACTACTGCATGAACTAAACCTCAGAAGGCCAAATGGCTGATGAATTGGTGCCTCTGCTCTGAAATGGTCCTCCACCCTTGTAATATCTGAGTATCTCAGAAACTTTACTGGACGCATCTTCACTATATCACAGCAAGGAACGTGGTCATCCACCTCAGAAAGCTGGGTTGCAGGTGAGAGGAGGGTGAGGTGCTGAGAACTGTGTGTCTAAGACTGGGCCGTGGGCACATAAGATGTTCTTTGGAGAGCCAAGACTGGCATTTCAGCCTTTTGAGCCTCTTCCCTCCTTCCTTTTGCATGTCTCCAGAGCACTGGATGGCCCCACAACATAGCGCTGCAGCGCAGAGACGTTTAACAGTTGCTCCCAGCTTCCTCAACACATTTGTTGGCAGCTCCCCGCACTGAATTGAAAAGTCCAGCAATGTCGGTGAGATGTGTCCTGCCTTCCTCTGGTACAGACAGGGTCTGCTGCCTGTAGCTTGTATTCACATTGAAGAATTAGCATTGTTCAGCTGTGCTACGGCATCTCGCTGGGTGCCGTTCAGACCTGCTGCAATTCAGTTAACTAGCCAACTGAGACCACAGAATAGCAAGAAAAATAATAAAAGGCCTGAAAGTTATTGGTGTTTAGCAATGTCCTTAGCTGCAATGTAAGGCAGTGGGCTTTCATGTGAGAATGGCATATACTCAAGAAGCCGATAATGTTTGTATTTAAAAGATTATAGAGATTTTTGTCCTGCTGAAATAGGCTTCAAGCTGTGCTGAATCCAATTGGTGTTCAATTGACACGGGCACTTAGGAATGATTAAAGCTTTAACAAGCCCACAGCCAGATTCTTTTCTTTCTGTAAGAGAATTTTAATGAACTCAGGGGATACAGAAATCAAACACACAGAAAAGCCTTTCACTGCTCTTCTAGGACATCATAACATTCGCGTTTTGTCTGACTTGCAAATTCCTCCGCTCAGGCCGCGGAGAGGGGCTGCCTGGTTTGCGCTCAGGGTGCTGGAGTTTGCCGAAACTCGCAGAGCTGGGCTGCAGCTGGGAACATCTGGCTGTGGCATGTCCTCGGCCCAGCCTGGCTGCTGCCCCAGGTGCAGCGAGGGCGGAGGGGCCGGTGATGCAGCGAAGCATGGGAGGGCAGAGCAGGATCCACCCGCGTTGCTGTAACGAAGCACATCTTGCTGTCAGAGGAGACTGCGGTGCGACGGGCAGGCAGGCAGGAAGGCAAATTCACCTTGGAAAATCAGTATCAGCTCCAGTGTCTCCTAATAGCCAAGCACTGGGCTCTGTGAGCCGCATGCTGCTTTTTCGGTTTTAGCACTTTTTGTTTAAAGCAACATATACCAGGGCGGATGAGACTGTTCAGGATCAGGTGCACTGACGGAGCTGAACTTTCTCTTACACGCTGTCCCAGCTCCCAGGGAGAGCTGCCTTGCTCTTGGGGGGCTGCTTGGTTTTCCCCTTGCTCCCAGGAGAAGCACTTGCCGCTTCTACCCTCCTGTCATGGCTGCTGTATGCATGGCCCTGCAAGGACAGAGCCACGGGCTCTTCCCTGCTCGTTTACGTGGAGTTTGCAGTAAGCTGCTCTGTGCACGGAGATTTGCCCAGCGCCTGTTGTGAAATTAAGTTAATAAAGCTGGAACAGAACTAATTGAATCAAGCACACGGAGAAAACAAACTGTCTTTAAATGCAAAAAGGTATTGATTTGCTATTTTGCCAGTGTTAATTTAGCCCCTACGCATGTGCTTCTATAAAGATGCATTCGACTAAAGCTAAATTAAATGTCAGAGAGTTGGCAGTGCTGGGGAGCTCACCTCCCAGACGAGCACCAGGAGGCTGTGCCAACGTGCTGCTGCGTGAGCTGAAATCCGCAGGGTGCTTCTCAGCCCAAAGCCTTTGCTGGACTCGAGGGTCTCGCGCCCAGCTGCCGGGGCTCCATCCCCGAGGCTGCGGTTTCCTTTGGGCTAAAACACAGCAGCCTGGAGGGTGGCTTCACCAACGCCCTGGGACGAGCACTGCAGCTACCATGGTTGCTTCACTTTCCCGAATTTGCTGGCTGCCCAGTTTAGCTCCAGTTAGCACCTCCAGGTCGGGTGGGAGCTGAATGAAGTCTCAGCAGCTTTTACAACCTTTTCCCATCTGGGAAATGTCTTCTGCTCCCAGAGGAGCAGGTGACTGATGTTTGGAGGAGGAGGAGGACGTTGCTGAGCAGCTTACAGCCAGCTCCCCCTTGCCTCCAGGAACACTGCTGTGCCTAGAGCTACAGTTCCTCTTATCTTAATGATTACTGCAATTGCCCCCAAACCAGTTCTCCTGTGGGTGCTGAGAATAAAGACGTCCCCTGCAGCTACAAGTTTGTATCTTAGCAGCACCCAATAAATCATGTTATTCCTGAGCTGGGGTTTAGGTGGTAAAGAGAGGGGCTCTGGCAGAGTTTAGGCCTGTAGGTCCTGACTTGCAATCCTGATGGGCTCCCTGCCCCGTGCTCCTGCTCCACCGGGATGCCTCACCTGAGCAGGGCTGGGGTTGTGCAGCTTTGCGGTGCCTTGGGGTGCGTCCATGCGGATTTGTCAGGGCTGGGCAGTTCAACACCTGCCTGGAATCCCGCTGAGGTTCAGTAAGAAGCTGTTTTCTACTAAAAGGCTGAGGGATGGATGGAGCCAAGCAGCACCTGCAAACAGTGGCAGGATCAGGCCACCTCCAAAGCGCACTTCCATTTGATAGTTATTTCAACGCCGAGTCAGAAGAGGGCCCCCATTTACCCGCACTGACTGGCTAAAGCCTTCAGTCTGGAGGCAGGGAAAACGAATGAGATGATGACATGATGTGTGTTTTCAGTCCTCATTTGGATGCCAGGTGAGTCACCACCGCAAGTCCCTTTATTCCTCTGGTTTATTTTACAACACTGGTACAGCTTAAATATTAAAACTGGCGTGTGCAGTGATTGTAAAAAAAATTAGACCAAATTTTGGCTGAAGCTCTCCGGCATCCAGGAAAGGTGGCAGATGCGATTACTTACAAATGTCACGCTGGCGGTGGGCTGGCAAAGAAAAATAGTGCTTTCTCTTAATCGCTTTCAAAACCAGACAAACTTTGCTTGCCATCTTATCGCAACGAGAAAGCAGATTTCACAGGTGAAACTACTTTTTCTGTAACTGGCATTTTTGTGATTTAAAATAAGCAAAAGGCTGATCAAAGGCAATGATGGTGGCAGCGTGGCAGGGGTGGTAGCATTATTGTCTGCCTGGGAATGGTGCCTTCGAAGTTACGCACCTGTTGGGGATACAGAAAGTCCAACCCTGGTAACTGCAAGGGGGGTGAACCCCCCCCAGCCACCCCAGGGACCATGAGCAGGAGTTTTGCACCACAAAGGAGGAGGCTGCGGGGCTCCTCTTACCTGGGAGCCTTGTGAGCAGCCAGGTGGTGAAACCATTTTGTGTGTGGCAGGCAACAAAAAGCTGCCCCTGTCCTGGTGGAGCGACTTGTAAAAGCCCCCGAAACTGTCACTCGGCTGTGCCGAGGGCCACGCGCTTTCACAGACATCTTCAGAGACCTTCAGAAGAGAGAGCAACGGGAGGAAACCTCTTTGTCCCTCCATTCCCCTGCCTGGAGGGAAGGAGACAGAGGAGAAGAAAAAGGTTTGGGTCTTTTCCTAATGACAACATTCCCCAGGAATAAGACTAGATTTGTAACATCACCCAGCCCCCCCGCAATATTACATCCTTCCATCAATAAGCCAGGGATAGAAACATTTTAAAACGTTGTTTGAACGTTCCTTTCATTAAGGTAAAATACAGCAAAGTAGAAACTTAGTTTTCTCCCAAGTTACTTTTAAAGAAACATCACTTTGGTGGGAAATGTTTTAATCTATGCATTTTTAGATTAATTTGTATTTTCCTCAGTTAAAAAAAATAGATTAATTGGTTTTAATCTCTTGTTTGAAAGTTTTGGGGAAAATGGGCACTTTGGACTGTTATCCGGTGGGCAATAGTCAAAACTAAGGAGAGAGTTCAGGTGTTTAGGGACTCATTACATTTGGAAAGGAACCGAAAAAAGCCAGCCTAGGTGGCTTGGAAACTGCTTGACTGGAAGGAGCTTGAGAGGAAGAAAAGCTCATGCAGAAAAGCAGTTCCACATTTTCAAGATGAGATCCACAAAAAGAGAGCTTTGGTGTTACTAGGGAAGAAAATTCCCTGTTACCATTTGCTGAAGTCTCCCTTTCCCTGCAGATTTCTGCGGTGCTGGCTGCTCTCCCAGCTGCTGTTGGGAACAACTCCTCCAAACGTTTTTGTGTTCAGCCCTTGGTGTGAGCATTTTGTTTTGTTTCCCAATATTCTTGGGTTTGGTGCAATTTTGGTTTAGTACAAATATTTTCTGTGTATTATTTTCTATGCGTTGTGTTTGCCTGTTAACTGCTGTAGAAATTGCTACAGAGATATTCGCCCGCCTCTTCCCTTTGGCAAGCACCTGCTTTTCAGCGTGTGAAAAATGAATTCCTTTTCTCATTAATGCACGTATTCAGGAGAAATTCTGTGAAGTACGCAATGCAAAATCACCTCCTTTTTCCATTCAGGGAATTCCTTAGATGCGAGAACCAGCTGCTGAGGCAGACCCAGGAGCCGCAGGAGGGGTGAAGGAGCTGGGGAAGGAGGTGAGTGCAGGTAAAACACCCTTTGGGGCCTGCCCGCCGGCAGGCAGGAGCCACTGCGAGGGGACTCGCTGAACAGAGTCCCCAGGGTGCCATTTTGCACAAGCAGGGATCGCTGCCCGGCTGCGAGCGTGGGGCTCTCTGCCTTGCTCTGTGCCAGGCAAGGGCTGGGCACAATCATCTCCCTCCTTCTCCCCACGCCGGCGGGCGATAGCTAACTCAGGCTGCCTCCGCGATACCCGGCAGCGACCCGTTGCCTTTTAGCACCCTGTGACTCGATTGCTCGGATACCTCCTCCCCCTTCCCTCAGGACCATCTCCTGCTCCGCTCCGGGAGCTTTCCTGGCCCCCTCCCCGAATGAACGCTGGGCTCACCACACGGCAGGGAATGCTCTCTTTATTCCATGGTTCGCAGCCGGCAGCAGCACTTTCACATTGAGTTCACAATATAAAATAAATAAGCCAGGAAGGTGAAACACGTTGGTGTCGTTCCTCTCTTTTTTTTTTTTTTTTTTTTAATAGTTTTAGCACTGTTGACTGTTCACTACCAACAGGTGGGCTTGGTGTGTAACTCAGTCCTTTACACATGGGGTCACCATGAAGATAGCTGGCCTTTTCTGGCAGTATCGTGCTGTTGTGTTTATCTTTGGACAAGTTCCCCTTAGAGTTCACAGCTCTTGGGACTGTCACAAGATTTCTCTAAAAAGTGGCTGATTTGTTTGACTACTCAGCACATGGAATGTATTTACATTGAAGAACAAAGGCATTTTCCTGCCTCTCTTTATAGTAAGACACCCAGGAACATGTGGTGACAGGACAAGAAGGGATAAGTGAAATCATTTTAATATAATATCAGTGTATGAGAAACCACAAAAGAAAGAAAGCATTTTCTGGAAAATTCTGCATATGTATATATTACATTGTATAGTCTTACAGACAAATTTACATCAAATACATGATATATTTTAAAACACTGATTCGAAGAGGACAACAAATTAATTTTTTTCTTTCTGTACAGACATGGGAGTGTGATTTTTTTTTTTTCTGTTGCTATAGTTTGCTGTTCTTTAGGAGGAGTATTCGTATTCTTCAGCACTGCGGCGTCCAAAATCCATCCAGCCCATGTAGTCTCTGTCATTTATCCTGTGCGTAGGATCAATGGTCTGTACCCTGTTTCCCATAACGGAGAGCCTTCCAGTGGGACCTAAAGAAAAAGCGTTTGGGAGAGCAGAGAGTAAGTGGACGCATTTTTCAGGTTCATCCATTTTCTGACCTGTTTTGTACTCAGCAGCAGATGTATGCAATAGCTGAAACTGTTTGACTTAATACAGACGATGTAACACCACGTCATGTCATTGGGGAAAACATCCCAGAAACGTTATGGGTAATGTCCTGAAAGTGGCTTGGGTTTTTATTACAAAATAAGCAGATCATTTTCTCCCTCCTGGCTGCCGGGAGGGAATATGGGTGCATTTCTCCTTTCTCCTTCCTATTTCACTAGAGAGAGGGAGAAACAAAGTCCAGACTGTTTCTCACTCCTCCTGTCAGAGCACACCCTTGCTCACTGGTATTGGGAGAGCTGCTCTAGAGGCAAAACAACTCCGTTTGAGAGCAGATTCAGGCCCAAGACAGGACTGCACCACAGTCCCGTGTTGCTTGAAGAGCCACAAATGTAAGTGCAGGAACTCTTACAGTGCCAATTCAGTAACAAGCGGGGTAGAGTTATGAATCCCAGGTTTTGTAGAGAAGTGGGAATAGTCCTGAAATTGAGAAAGTTGTGTCTGGACTTTATAGCTAGAGATGTCTATTGCTGGAATCAGACAGGGCTTGTTACTACGTCAGTGATATTTTCATTGCTTATCCAAAGCTTTCATAACTCCTTTCACAGCAGGGTTGGATGCTGATCTCTGATCTTGCCTTAGCCTTTCTGTCTTCCTTGCTTAGAGCATCAAAGAGACACAAACTATTTGCAAGGGGAATTTATGCTTTAAAAAAAGGGCCGTAATCCTCTGTTTTGACATCATCACATTATGTAACAAAAAATGCAGGGAAAGATAATTTTTTTCTCTCTGTACTCCCTGAAAACAGCCAAAATTGACATATGCCAATAACTAGATTCAGCGTAAGCCTTGAGTGGGGAAGGAACAGATTCAATATATTAGTATTCAATGCAGACTGAGGCTTGAGGAATACTCGAACTGATCAAAAAGGAAAAGAAGCCCAAATCAAACCCCACGAATCTAAATCTACACAGTTGCCTTGCTTATGGCTTCTTGTGTTTTGAAGGAACCCTTGGTGACTCCGTGCTTTTATATTTCAAGGTTTTTCTCATGTAATGCTTTATAATGAACATGATCCGTTAAAAACAAAACCAACTGCATTGTTTTGTTAGTGACTGCAGAGGGATAAGAGAGTTAAAGGGACCAAAAAAGAAATCAGCCATGTTTTAGACAGTTACCTAAAACAAAATGGCAAAAAATTTAATTCTCTCTAGAAAAGAATGTCTACCATTAAACGCTCGAACCCCATGAAATTCATATTCATAATTCAAAATACGTAATTAAGTTGACGAGAACGGCTTCTCGGCATTATAAGCAGGCAGGGCTAAGACAGTGCAGAACCGTCACTCAGATGTCGATATTTAAGAGACTCCTGAGCCTGCAGTGACCTGTGGGCTGTAATGGCTCCCCTGGTGCCATTATGGTCTGGCCCCGTAAGGGCTCCTCAGAGGACAGTAAATGTGCGTGTCACTGACTTGACAGCTACAATGTCTCTTCTACATGGTGCCAGATTCATGCTGAAAGCCTACAGATGAAGTTAATTGAAAGCTAGGGGTCACAAACAGTAAAATGAATTTCTTAACAGCACCTTAATTACCTTGCCTCAAACCACCGGAGATGTCCTGTGGATACTGCAGAATCAATGTGCATCTAGCCCTAACCTCTTGAGAGAATTTAACTCACTGTTTTAACTGGAAATATTGTCCAAAATCAGCCTTTCCATTAATCATGAGGGCAAATGCCATCAGTGATGACTGCTAACACTAGCAAACGCCCTGACTCTCTTTCCCCCTAGATGGAATTTTCTAGTGAGGACTGAGGTTTAGACAGGTTAAAAGTGACTAATACAGTAGACGTGAGTGTTCTGCACAGATTTCTGAAGTGCTGCCCAGAACCTTTATTTTAAATGAGAATATAATGTTTTGACGGCAACACTGCATGTATTGTTATAAATTAATACTGTTTTGTCCCTGTGAATCTTGTCTTCTGTAACTAGCAAGTACATCTACAAACTGGAGTCCAACTAGCCTAGTCGTGTCACAAGAATCCCATCATCTGTTAACAGTCACTTTGTAGAGTTAATTATATATGTCAATTAACACATATGCAGGAAACTCTCCCTCATATTAATACTTCCCCAAAAGACATCTTAAATCCAAAGTGGTTTTTTCACTTGATCTGGTTAAGCTATTTGGAAATGTCAGCCAGATATTTAAGAGGATATAAGGGCTACATAAATGAGAATGAGGAGTTCAGTTTCCGTGTAGGTGGGTGACAACGACTACACGGGGGAAAGGTAATGAGGATTCTGCTTTGTAGACTCCTGCGATAGGATTCTTATTCAGTAACAGCTTTAACTGTAGCGCTGAATTGTAAAATTTTATATCTGAATTCTCTTTCCATTAGATTATGTGAATTGCTAAAAGAAGTTCCTTAATGGATATTGTGCAAATTGCTAACATGAGGTGAAGTGTCTCAGATTATATCAAAAGTGGTTCTTTTTCTGTTGTTTCTGATTTGGCCCTATTCTATGTACGCAGATGAATGTGTACGGCTGCGTATGTAATGCAAAAAAAACATGTGGCATCTCTTAATTGCAGACCACCATCAAAAATAAGATTAGGATTATGCCTAGCATAGAGGTCAGCAGTGAGGCTATCAAGAGGGGAGGGTTAAATGATCTGCACAAGGTTGTGTAGAGAGACAGGAGAGGAGAAAGCTCTTACTCCTATAAAGTGAATTTTATCCTAAGCACAGTCTGGGACTGGGAGTGAATTAATTTCTCAATGTCTATATGCCCAGGTAACCCTCATTACTGCCCTCCCCTCGCGCCCTCTTCGCTTCTCAGATGTCCTCTTTCCCTGCAGTACAGTGGATAGCCTGGAGCGAAGCTCTCGCAAGTAAACAAGATTGGTGTCATGGCTTTTGCTGAGGTTGGCAGACAAAAGGCCACAACAATTAGGCTGCCCATGGCGTTACTCTATTGAGATACAAAGCAATACAGAGATGAGAGAGTTCAAAAGGAAAAACGTTTTCTTGCAGGGAGTTTCAGTGGAAAATGATTTTGATCCCTCATTTTTACTGGTAGCGCAGATGGCATGCGTTTGCGTCTATTTAAAACATACGCTGTAAGATGTCAACAGGGACAGCTTTACTCTTTCTCTTGCTAGCTCATGTACGTAATACAATTGTTTCCTCAAGTGACTAATAAATCACATAAGAAGGAAGCCCTTTAATTCCACTACTCTGCCTGTGCTTCATGCCCTTGTTACAAAGGCAGTGCCACGGAGGTTTAAGAAACTGCAAGATTGTGTTCCCAGGCTGCCTGAGACCGAAAACCTAACAGGAATATGACGTGTTTTGAAGCAAATGTGCTTTTACTTATCACTGCTTTTAGTTATTGTGTTCATAAATGGGAGCTCTGATCTTTCAAAACCCTTCACACTTTTGTAACTTCCTCTGGGAATAAATACATGGAAAATCCAATACTCGGAAGATTTCCCTGGTACAGGTATTTCTGGCTAAGGTGAGGTTAGCCATTTGATCTGTATTAGCCTCAGAAAAGTTTTTCTGCTCTTCTAATTTCTAAAAAGGGAGGGAGGGGGTTAACTAAATTAAAAAGTTTGAAGAAAATGCAATTACGGTATTTTATCTGAGATACAACATGCTGAACATAATACCAAAATAATTATAAGGCTATGAAAATAGTAAGTTAAAAATAAAAGATGAACTATGACCTGACAGGTAGGTTACATTTTCTTCAGTTACCTGTACACAGCTCTCAGTCAGTGGCTGCTATGTACAAATCTTTTTTTGGAGGAGTTTTGCAGTTAAATAAGAGAATGCTCTCTCCTTCAGGAATAACCAGACAAAATCTATCTCCTGTCTTCTCTAGGAATTCATGCCAGATGATGACAGGGTTATCTTAACATCTCGGTATCCCTGCAGGAAATTCCACTGACACAGAAGTAGCACAGTAAGTAAACCTTAACCAGTACCTTTTCTGGCTTGCTGGAGATACTTGGCCAACAAAGCGCCGATGTTAGCTCGCTGGTCAATGCTTCCATCCAGCCGCGGCACAGATTTCAGCGGGCCGGCAGACGAAGGGGCACGGACGTGCCGGTGATGTTCTGTCAAGCTCTGCTCAAGCTCAGCAGCCAGTGGATTCCCATTGTGCGAGCCCACCGTTTGCTGTCCGAAAGAGCTCGCCGAGAGCACCGCCAGGAACACGCAGATGCATATACCGCTGTACATTGCTGGAGAGAAAAGGAATGACAGGCTGTCAGAATGACCAGATTTACTATGCTGTATGTTGTCCCTGCCCCCATCTTCCATTGGGGGTGCTGGTTTCCGAGCAAACTAAGGTTGTGGGTTTTTTTGGTTTTAATGCACGTAACTGTGGGATCTGTCTTAAGTTGGAAAACATGCACACGAATAGTTAAATAACCGTTGGTAAGAGGAAGATACATTGGAAGGAATAAAACTAATTCACTGTACTATGTGCTATGTCTCCCTGATCTACTCAATTCACATTTGCTTTTCTTCTTTGGAAGCTGAATTTCATTAAAACATAAAGGAGATGTATCCAGCTCTGCGAAAAATCTCAGGATTCAAACACCAGAGTATTTTGCTGTTATACTAACATCTGCTGTTATTACAAATACTCAATTTTGACAAGTTCTCTGAAGAACCTTTACTATATCAACCCTTCATTGGTTTGAACTTTAGTGTTCAAGAGGTTTCACCCTGTCATACACAGAAAGAAAAAAAAAAACTTGTCCCAAGGAAAGAGAAGAGAAAAAAGAAGAGAAGAGAAGAGAAAGAGAAGAGAAGAGAAAAAGAAGAGAAGAGAAGAGAAAAAAGAAGAGAAGAGAAGAGAAAAAAGAAGAGAAGAGAAGAGAAAAAAGAAGAGAAGAGAAGAGAAAAAAGAAGAGAAGAGAAGAGAAAAAAGAAGAGAAGAGAAGAGAAAAAAGAAGAGAAGAGAAGAGAAAAAAGAAGAGAAGAGAAGAGAAAAAAGAAGAGAAGAGAAGAGAAAAAAGAAGAGAAGAGAAGAGAAAAAAGAAGAGAAGAGAAGAGAAAAAAGAAGAGAAGAGAAGAGAAAAAAGAAGAGAAGAGAAGAGAAAAAAGAAGAGAAGAGAAGAGAAAAAAGAAGAGAAGAGAAGAGAAAAAAGAAGAGAAGAGAAGAGAAAAAAGAAGAGAAGAGAAGAGAAAAAAGAAGAGAAGAGAAGAGAAAAAAGAAGAGAAGAGAAGAGAAAAAAGAAGAGAAGAGAAGAGAAAAAAGAAGAGAAGAGAAAAAAGAAGATGTAACACCCAAGCATTAAAAGCTGAGATGGTAAAAACTGTTTAGTTAAAAGCTATAAAAAATAATGTGCAACTTAACAATATTCCTCTTCATATAAAACAGAGCATTCAAGTGTAACAAATTTTTTACTGCTTCCTTAAACAAGTATTAGACAAAACAATGTCATTTTACTAGATTGTTTGATCATATAACCTGAAATAGCATTTTTCTGGAAATACAGAAATTACTGTCAGTTATTAGGAAAAACAAGGTACCTCGTGCTTAATGCTATAACTTCCATTTATAAATACACAGGAATTACCTCATCTATATGCGAATTTTTGAATCGTTTAAGTTTTTGAACAGTACACTGAACATAACCTTTTAATTTTAGAAGAGGAGAAAATGAAGTTTATTTGCCCACCACATACACTAGATGGAAAACACCTGCGATGCATAAAATACATTTTTTTTAGTATTGTTAGGAGATGAATGAAAAATGTCAAAATGTCACTCCAGCATGGCTATAAGCGATGTACCCCGTAGGTTTTGGTACTTAGAAACCAAAGGTGCGTTGCATCCTTTCCACAGAGGTATCTTTTCAACCTCTCCGAGTACTGTTTTTCTAATGCATATAGATACATTCATGCACATCGTGAGGACCCCGAGCACGGAATCTCGCCCCGGACACCCCCATTTCGCCCCCCCCGGCAGAGAGGCGGCCAGAGGAGGGCTGGCAGGGCTCCCTACCTTTCCGCTGCGCTGTCCCGAGGCCGGACCCGAGGAGGAGGGAGGGAGCGAGGCCCCTGTGTGCCCAGGCGGGGAACTTAGGGGCGACTCAGCCCCGGCCCCTTAAATAGCGCCGGGCGCCGCGGCGGTGTTTGCACAGCTCTGACGCAGCCCGGGGCCGCCGCCCGCTCAGCCCCCCGCCCCCGGGTGTCTGCCTGCCTGTCAGTCTGTCAGTCAGTGTGTGTCTGTCTGTCCGTGGGTGTGGGTGCTCGTCGCGGCGGGGGGCAGCCGGGCTCCTTCCCCGCCCTCCTGCCGGCCGGCGCCGGGGGGGGGGAGCGGGGGCGCGGCCTGGGGCTCGGCCCTGCCCGACGGGGCGGCCCCCGCCGGGCGCGCTCGGCTCCCTTCCGGAGGGGAGCGCTCGCCCTGGGCACGGGCAAGCTGGGCAGCCAGGCTGGCTTGCATCGTATTAAAAAAAGTGCTCCTGACCGGAGTGGATACCGCACCCCCCGCCGCCCAGATACCACGGCGAGAGGCGGCCGGCGGGGCTCCCGCCCGCTCCGGCGGCGGCCGGCAGGAGCCGCCCCCGGGCTGCGGCAGGCGGGGCGGGCTCGCCCTGGCCGCGCTGCCGGCGGCGGCAGGTGCGGGGTCTGCGGCTTCGGGCTCCTCTTGCTGCAGCCCCCGGCCACCTGAGCTCCAGCGGGCGCAAACGCCTGCGGCCTCCCCGCCCCGGGGCCCCCCCCGTTCGCCTCCGCTCAGGGAAGATGGGGCGGGCATTTTATTAAAAAAATCGCCACAAACAGACGGGGACGCCTTCGACGCGGCTCTCCCTCACCGACCCCCAGAGCGACCCGGCCCGCAGCCCGGCAGCGGTGCCCGCCAGGTCCCCGCCGCCCTCCGCGGAGCCGCCTCAGGCGCCCGCCCGCCTCCTCCTTTTCGGGGGGGGTAGGAAAGCCCAAGCCCGGGCTGCCACGGCGAGGCCGGGCCAGGGCCGCTGGGGCGGCCCAGCCTGCAGCCGGCAGATACCGCCCCTGCCTTCCCTTCCCAGCAGCGCAGCCCCGGGCCGCCGCCAGGAGCAGCCGTTCCCGGGCTGCGGCGTGACCCTGCCCCGTTCGTATCAACTGTTAAGTTTACAACTTGGAGGCAAGCGAGCTCCGCCGCTGCTTTTCCTTCCCCGAGGAAGGCAGCCGGGTCTTATAAGCCACCGAGGCTCTCCTGGGAGCCACGTCTGCCGTGCGGGCCGGGGCCGGGGCCGGGGCGCGGGGGCGTGCGTGGCTCCTCAAGCGACAGAAGAAAGCGCTCCTGCGGCGGGAACTGCGCCTCTTCCCCACCTCGCCACCTCCCCGCCGGCGCTGCCCCGCCGCACACGGCCCCTTCGGCCGCCTGCCCGGGCCCTGGCCCCGGCCCCGGCCTGGGCTAGGTCCCGCTGCCCGGGGGAGGCCGGGGCTCCCGCTGCTCTTCCCGCGGCGGCCGGCAGAGGGCGCCGAGGCCCCGCCGCCTCAGCGCCGTCCTCCCCCTCCCGCCGCCTGCCCCGGGCCGGCTCCGTGAGAGGGATAAATTCACCGAAAAGTCATAAAACCCCCATGGCGGGAGGGTGCCACGCGGCGTGGGAGTGGGGGAAAGCCAACCTGCCAGCACCCCATCGGCGCGGGGGGCCGCGGCCCTGGGACGTGGCCGGTGGCGCCTGGTGCCCAATGGCGCCTGGTGCCCAATGGCGCCTGGTGCCCAATGGCGCCTGGTGCCGAAGCGACTGCTGGGCTGAGGGCCCGGGTGCAGGGGAGGGCCACACCACAAGGGCTGCTGGCACGGCCTGGAGCTTTCCTGGCATGAGAGGGGTGTTGCGGCCTACTGCACCCTGCTGCCCTGGTGGGGTGAGGCTGGGAGGTGGTGGGGATGGCGATACACGAGCTTTCTTCGCCGCCTTTCAGCTGCTGACCAGGGTTATTGGTGGCTGAACGAGGTACGCTGACTGAACGGGATACGCTGACTGAACTGCAGGCTGCTTTTCATCATCTCCTACACCGACATCGGGCAAAGTTGCCATCCTGAGGCAGTTATAAGAAGGCCACATCAAAACCTGCTTTGAGAACAGAAAAGTCGAAGCGGATTGCCAGGGGAAAGAACAGCACTGAAATCATTCCAGCAGTGCCCGTCCAAGTGCTAGTTTAATGGCTCTGTCTGTCTCTGGAAAAAAAAAAACAGTAATATTCCTGATAATTCAATTTCACTACTTTGGCTTGGTGGGAAAAATGCTCACTGCTATTAGACAATTAGTCAATGCTGAATTGAACTGTAGGTGTCTGGGAAAAGTATCACAATCTTTCTGGGAAGGTGCAATACAATAACAATTCTGGTAGAGTCACATCGAGCCCTTGTGAAACTCACTGTAGATAATGAATTCCCAAGGGACCAGCCCAAAGCTTAATAGAAGAGAAAGGCAGAGAGCTTACTAATATATGCATATGCATAATTCATATCACAGAGGTGTAAATATAAATGCAGGCATTTAAGGCTGATATATTTGCCTGGTTGAACAAATACACTAGGAGTTCATTTACGTTGAGTTGATTTGAAATATCAGTTCACTTATATGCAGGACTGCACAAATCGAGTGAGAGGGAGTGTCTGTGCGTGCGCGCACATGTGTGTACATACGTGTGGCAGCCAAACTTAAGATTTGTGTTCGTGAACAACATAAAAAATGGAACAGAGAAGACAGGAGTGTTTGCTGGATGGTTACATGCATATATTTCTATGGGATCTCTGTGCTTTGATAATCGTATACTAGCTTTTTCACTGTACGTCTGAATTGGTCAAATCGCTGCATTTGCAGTGAGAGGGCGAGGAACTTAACAGTGCAAGCACAGCACGAAGTTTTTTGCCTCATTCTACCTATATGATCTCTACACTGACTGCCAGTGCCTATTTGTTTTTCCTATTTAGCTGTTGTAGTGTATGAAGAAAGTTAGCGAGGCTACAGCATGATGTCAAGTTGTTAAAGTCAGCAGTACTACACCATCTGTAACTTTGGTTATAGACTTTTGAACACTGGATTTTTCTTACTGAATTCCTTAATACTAGTATGTACAGTCCTTGGAGATCTTTTTCTGCCTTTCTGATGTTTTCTTTGGTGAAAGTTTGAAGTTGCGTGCAAGTTCTAGTCCTCAGTAAATAGATGTTAATTCATGGCATTTTAGAATTGTTTCTGGCAGAGATAAAAGCCTGTTCAGCTTGAGCAATATGATAGCAGGACTCTGAGGCGAGTTGCGGGCGGAAACTTGGGCTGCGTACTACTGACTGATGTGGCACAAAGAGGAAAGAATCAGGGTTTGATCTGCAGTGACCTGTGAGGTTCCAGGACCAGCGTTTTCATCAGTTGCTGGGCCTAGGCATGCACCATGGATGTGCAGAGTGCTAACCACAGGAGGGCTTTGTGCCACCATCTCAGGTGGGGTGAGACAGACACTGCTCTAATGCATGACTTCAGCCTTAGTTCACCAGGAAGGAAAGTGCTTCGACGGCACCAGAGCTTGAGTGATACTGCAAGACTCCAAATATAGATGCAAAACAACTTTAAACCTAAAATGAACCCTGCAATGCAGTAAATGCTAATATAGATGAATCCCTAAGGTAGAAGCTGGATGATACCATAGCTTAGAGGTTGCAGGTTTTTTAAAATTGGTTTTCTGGCAACTGTCTGTTAAAAGATTTGAGTTTCTCTAACCTTTTCCCCATGATGATCAAGATACCTCCATCCTCAACTGCTTTTGCTATTTATCTGCCAAAGGTTTTCTCCTGTGTAGCTGAGGTGGCAAAAGGGAGTGTATGGCTGAGCATACATTTTGTGCTGTTCCAGCACAAAGCTTGGAGTTGGGTTTGGAGCAAGAAGGCAGCGTGAGAGCAGGAGGGAGATATTTTCTTACGTCTGTTCTGCAATGGAGGTGGCCGGTGCCAATAGTTGGAGTGCAACAGAGCACTGTGCAAACGTCTCAATCTCCCTCTGCTGTGAGATGGAGCAGAGCTTGTCTGTGAGTGTCAGAGTGGCAGCAAGCTTGGAAATGTCCTGCTCTTTCCTACAGTGGCAAGCATGCAAGTGCTGTGCAATATTTCATTTCTGTCCATGTGACTTTTGTCTCTACAGTACATGTTTTTCTTGGCAATATGACATGCGGTTTGCAATAGCATGGTTGTCACGTGGACAGCATAGCAACTTATGATGCCTGTGTTTGATGCCTTTTCTTTTTAGCCAAAACTAAAACTTATAGATCGATATTACTCAACGTTATTCCATGGCTTTGGATTCCAAGGCATTTAAGCTGAATATTGAATATGGAGCAGCGTACTGCCAAGTATAAGTATATTGGGATTTTAGACCACAAAGGATAAAGCCAGGTGGCTATCCTGTGGGATTAGGGGGCCTCATGTCCAGGAGAGTAATAGGAAATACATTCTTTTGTTTCTAAGTGTTACATCCTTTTCTGGTTATCACTATGCAGGGTTTTTTTTACTTTGCTCTGGACCCTGATACTTAAGGGTAACATTCTTTGCTATGTTGGGGCAAACTAATGGTTTTTGCTGTGAAACTGATGGAGTGGCAGTCTGGAGGATTACAATGAAGTAGGACTAATTCGCAGAGGATAACAGGGAAGGGAATGGTGTAGTTTTCTGGAACTAATGGATGAATTAGTGAATGTATTATTTGGACCAGCTGCATGGATTTTAGATGTAAAACAGAGTCTTGAATATATTTTAAGACAGCACGTTGTTCTGCTGCTATTTCTGTGTGTGTTGATTTAGACATTAAATTTTTGGTATTTTGTTTTTTCAAATATTTTGAATTTTAATTCAGTAATTTCTATCAAATGACCTAAATGCTTTCACTCTAGTCTCTTTTCTTGAATTTGCATCCCACTTGACAGGAAGATAAACTCTGCTTGGAGTCAGCCCAGAAACTGCGGGAGAAATTTTGGTCCTGGGCAAGTGAACAGCAGTATTGCCTGGAATTATAAGGAATCTGGGTCCTCTGCCTGAAGAGTGCTGACCTCCTTCCACAGAGCAGTGCCTCAAACTAATATATTAGTCCTGAAGAGAAACCAGACTAATATATCAGACCTAAAGAAGGTTCCAGTAGAAGCAGATCAGCAGGGCTGGTACTGAGGATGATTGGACACTCACAGACTGCTCTGCAATGGAAACCAAAGAGCAATGAGTGGGAATGATCAGGAAGTCTGTTTCAAAAGTGTGCTCCTGAGATGAACTATGTGCACTAATGTAAATTCACTCATTGTCTTAGAATTACACATTATCCTGCAGTTCTGTGAAGAAGGAAAATTAGAGGAAAAAATCCCATTTCCTGTGAGTAGGGTTGGATTGTTTAGAAAATCAGATTTCAACCTGTATCCCGTGAAGTTCAGGCAGTTGGTATGTAAGCTCCCTACAGATCAACTAGAAAACTTACTTGTATGATGTCTTCAAATTTAGTTCCCTGTGGTTTCAAGAAGATATGGCAAAGTGGAACAGAGAAAAATCCAGAGTTCTAGGAGACCACCCAATCCCAAATCACTTGCTTTTTTGTATCATCTTTATTTGTTTTTTTTTTTTTCTTTCTGAAAGACCAAATTGATTTTCTTTGGAAATTGGCTATATATTTTCCAAACTGACCACAGGATAGAGGCTTTCGTGCAAGTTGAAAACTGGAAAAGGAAATCAAAGTACTAGAAAAAAATGACAAAGATGATAGGTAAAGTGTTTGTTCCTAGCAAATTCTCTGTGATTTCAGCAATACTTTGAGAGGTATGGTAGAGTTTGAAAAGGTAGGAAGATAAAGGCCTGTGTCAACAAGCACAAAGTAAAAGTACAGTAACTAGTCTGTCATGAAGAATGGGAAATCTGTTTAATGCCTGCTTTGTGGAATGGTTTGGCATTTAGGACTCATCTCCCCTTTCCTTTATTGTCTGTGACATACCTATGTTACTTTGCCATGTACATTTCAACTAAAAATGGATGAAAACAAATAGTAAATAAAGAGTAAGTGTTATGTATCAATGTAGAAGGAAGGAGAAAATGACAACTTGTGCTAGCTGTGCCTAAAGCATGTGAATTTATTCCTAGCAGTGTGCTTCTAATCCCTACTCCTGTGAGGTGTTTAAGCATGTGCTTAAGCCCCTGCACATGTGGTTTGTTAGCCAGAGAGGGATGACACCTTTAAATATGTCCCTAAATGTTCTGTCATGACCCTGCTACAGACCACTTGTTCTTTGATCTTGTTCTTTGCTGTTTTGAGACCATAGGGCTGTGATCTCCCAGATTTTGTCACATTTTAATGCCTAAAATTCAAAATTTCGTTCAGTTTCTCTTGCTTGTTGGTACCTTAGATATATGTCATGCACCTCAGGAGAGTCCTTGCCCTTCTTCAGAGGAGAGGTTTTTAACAGACCTTGTGTCTGTTGTCTGCCATTCAGACTTGAAGTGCCTGCTTCATCAGATATTTTTTTGAGAAAGCAGCTATGATAGCACTCTTGTCTATGAAACTGAAATACATATTCACAAGTACTGAAACCTGTTTTACATTGATGGGATTATTTATTGTTTTAAATAATTGTGGTTTATTCCATAATTAATATTTCCTTTTATGTAGGAGAAACCAGTCCAACACACTTCATTGTATATATTAATTCATTTATTATAAAAATAGCCTAGTACAGAAAGGAAATACATTGTACCTTTCAAAATACTTTGTACTTTTCAGATGTGCTCTCCACCTCACTGCCTGGACCCAGACGAAGAGTGTCTTTTCCACTGTGCGGCAATAACAGAATCCTGTAGGAGATACTGTTTGCTCCACAGTCCTCTCCTGTGAAAGGGGAATGTCTGACTAATCAACATTTGTCAAACAACTTAAAATCCCCGAAAGGAAGTTCTGTAAATGACAAGTATGATGCATTAGCCTCTTGTCTTCCAAACATTTGCATGTTTTCATCTATGCTAAAACTAGAATCAGGATTTAAGAATAGCAAAGTAATTTGACACTGGACAGACTGGACAGCTAATAAGGGCTTTTTAGTGTTCGTTAGAAGAAATAGGGGCTTTCTGTTTGATGCATAAGTGGATAGGACAGCTGGAGTCTTGTTATTTCACTTCTACTGTTAAATTATGCTTTGTAATATGGAAGGAAATTGAATTAACGTGGGTGCAAAATATGAATTGTTATTCTGACAATTCCTATTTAAATGGAAATGCCAGAAACGTCCATGGAAGGTGTAGATGCTACATAGCTATTTTGAATGGCTAGAACAGAATGAAAAAAATAATGGCGATCTTTGGACAACAACTCTGCATTGCAGTGAGCTGATGGAAGGAATTTGATATGAGTGTTGTAAAGAAGATAGTTGGAGGTCCTAGGGATTGCCCACTGGATGAAGTCAATATTCCCTACTTTTGACAAAGCTGCTCCTTTACTGATTGCTCAGCAATCTCTCTTGGATGTACTGGAGGAGGGTTACCTGCCACGTGGCAGGAAAAAAGCACTAGCCAGGAGGCTCCGTGGTCTAACACTTAACTTTTTGTGGCCTGGTATTTCCACGCTCAGAAACACCTACCTCTATGACCACCATAACTGAATTACGGCCTCCAGGAGGTCAAATTGATTCAACCTGTGCAACTTATTCAAAGGCTGAGAAAAAAGAGACAGTTAACTCGGAGCTCTACTTTAAATACGTCTCAGCTGCCCCTTAGTGAGTGAGCCTTCCCTTAAAAAAGCAGAAGGAAGACTTCTAAATTAAGATATTTTACTGAATTATTAGGTATAAATGTATTTTGAAAGCACTGGGAATTAAGAACACACGACTGATAGAAAAGAATTATCACCCAGACAGAATAACTAAATCTAAGGGGAATAATTCTTTGGAAGCATACAAATGTTGATGTATACTGCTCACTTTTTATTGTTTCTAGCTGTCTGTTTCTAAATTAGGTTTTTCTAAATAAAAAAGATTTACTGTATTCAGAGTAGAGCCTGGAATTACTTAAAATCAGCTGTTCTACACAGTGCTGTGTGGCATGAAAGACATAGCTTTATGAGGCATTTAAATAAGTATGTTTTCAGGTTGACTTCCTAAAATTAACAAAGACTAATTAGTGGGATTTTTCTGTATGGTAACGATGTCTTAGGTTCACTGTTTGATAATACAAACATATATGCTATTTAACACTTTACCACTGCTGTATTTTATTTAGCATGCTGTTAGGCCAAATAAATGAGCTCTATCAGAAGATTCCTCGGGGTAAGGGCTAGCCCAGGGTCCTGGCTGTACTTCTTCAGAATCAGAGCATCATAGAAGACCACAAGCTGGAAGGGATCCATAAGGATCATCAAGTCCAATGCCCTGCTCCTTGCAGGACTATCTAATTAGCATTTACTTGTGGAAACAGGAATGAAACTGTTGCAATGGGATGGGCCTGAGTTCTCTGGCTCAAATTTTCACTTGATATGAAAGAGCAGGATTACTGATGGCTTCACTGGTGTAACATGGTGGCGTGTTTATTTACAGTCTGCTGAGGCCCTGGTGCAATAGCGAAAAGGTACTGGGAAGTGTGCAAGTCTGTAAAATGGAGGGGGACTACAGTGACTGCATTTTCTTTCCCTTTGTGTGTTTCTACTCAAAGTAGTGTGAATGGAAATGCACACTGCTTCTTTTTGATTTCTTACGATTTCCCTTCTCCCTTTACTTCATCATAGCCTGAAATAAACCATCCAGGCTGAAAGAGGATGTCTGCCGTTTGTATGCAGTCAATAAAATAGCTCTGTCGTTGAGTCGGTGGGTTATGCTTTCCGTAGAACCTGGTTCAGGGAGGAGGCCCAGGAAAGTGTGGGCTGGCAGGGCCTGGGCAGGGCAGGTGAGAAGTTCCAGCTCAAAGCTGAAGCAGAGCGTGAGGGTGAAGGAATGGTGAGACTGGAGGTAGCTCCAGGGAAGGTGTAAGTGCTGTGGGGAGCAGGCTGCTGGAGGTGGACTGAGCTAAGAGCCTTAGGAACCTGCTGTGATTTAAGAGAAGCAGACTGGGTGTCCTGTAGCCTAGCCATACCACCTGCGGCCCCACCTGACCGACGGTGGTGGCTGCCTGCATGGTGACGTACGTTCAGTACTTCGTCTTTTGTGGTTCAGTGATGTGCCCCGCACACAGCTGTTCACAAGGATGCTGGGCTTCCCAGTGTGACCCCTGTGGGGACACAGTCGTACAAGCGTGTTCTTTGGGAGATAATGCCAGTGGGAGGACAGCAAAACAGATACATTATAACTGTCAGCTTCATAAGAGCGGTACACATTGTCCTCTTGTTCTGGCAATATAATAGGGCATCCACTGTTTGGATGTATGTAGGCTCTGCTAAGTGGTTGTTGGCTACTTGATCAGGATAATCCGTACCTGAAATATTCATCAGCATCTGTGTAGTGTTGGATCTGATGATGCTCTTGTTGAACATACCACTGATTGCAATAGATGGGTTGGCATTCTGTGACATTCTCCTCATAGAAAAGTTCAGGTCATGAACAACATACTCTCGAATCGTTGTTTGAATCCAGTAAAATTGTGTTAAATCTCTTCAGGCTTGGTGAGGGGCACAGATTTCAAGTTGGTTACTAGTATATCAGAGAACATGCTATCGTCTCCAGCCATAAATAATATGATGATAATCTGTTTGATCAAAACATTTTGAAGTGGAATCAGCCACCAAATCCTAGGACACTAATGAACATAAGGTCCACACTTCAGATTAATCAATATCTAATACTTCAGGCATATTTTAACATCATAGAGAGATGAATTCAGGTTAGTTTGTTGGTTTTGTCTTAAAAACTCTTCCCTCTTATGAGTTTAAATCACTATCTTGAATTTATTCGAAGCCAATCCTTTCATTTTTAAATAATACTATTAAGATAATTGCTAGAAGTGCACAATTAAATTGAAATGTAGATCTTAATGTATTTATTTTTTGTATTTGTGACAGAGAATAACTCCTGAATATCCATTTATCTATCTGGTGAATATTAATCTCTTTATATTTTCATTACTAACCAAAACAAAAAGCAAAGAACCTTTCATAAGACTAACAGAAATTCAGATGATCATGTTTCATTAGAAGCATGTTGTCTTGCTAGAAATACAAAATTAAGATTTTTTTGGTACAAATTAATTATTTAAGTTTTACCTTGATTTTCATTATTTTTGTATTGCTTTCCTTGATTATGATATGCCTGATTCGTTACTCTTATTCAATAGCAAACAGTGTTTCAGCCCAAGCCCCCAAGCACGGATCAAACATATTACAATACTTCAGCAATGCTGTAGTTTGGGTGAGTTATACTTCTGCTTTCCTCCGTGGAATATGTCATTTTTTGAACTCCCTTGATGGTCTCTTTCCTTGGAGAGAAAAAGTGGTTCATCATGTGTATGCCAGCTGTGTTTTGTCCTAGGTGAGGACTCTGAAGCTGACAAGCAGTGTGTAAGTATGAAACAACTGAACTACAGATTTAATGAAAGCGTTATTTGTTCATTATATGCTCTGTAAATATGAGTATTTCTGAATTGAAAGACCTTCACTTTTGGCTGAACTAAATTGTTTTTTTGACATTTGTGTGTTTGGCCAGATTCACCTATTTCAGCAGTTTGGTAGCTTTTTTAATCCCTGTGATGTATCAGTTAGCAGTAGTGGCACAGTATGCCAATAATTGTGGGTAATATCCAAGAGCCTCTTTGATAAAGGAAACAATGCCTGAGTGCAGAGAGCCAAGATCTGCACCTGAAGAGAGAAGCAGATTGCATTTCCCTGATTTTAGAAGCATGAGGAGCAGCTTTCCAGCAAGAGAGGAAAAAAGAGATTGGCAACAGTCTGCATGGTGTTCCTCAGCAGAGTTAATGGCTAAGCAGGGTGACTGATGCCTTTTGTACTACCCGTCGTGTCAGAATAGCAGCAAGCACAGTACTACAGATCCTTCCAAACTGCTCTGTGGAGTAGCCAAACTATGTACCATTTTATGCTAGCTTTTTTTTTTTTGTATTTCTAACATAATTTGCATATAAGATTTGACCACACTTTGATTAAGGGCCAAATCCTGCTCCTTTAGAATACTGGAAAATAGAAATTTTCATTAACACTAAGCAGCGGTGTGCACATATGTGTGGGTGTGCAGGAAGGTACTAACTGGGTTTTCCTGTGCACCATGTTTTCTTTCCAGTCCATGAGAGTACTCATGGGCTGATTCTCTCCTCATCCTTTTCTTTTTTCATCTTAAGCAGAACATCTGTATATATGTTTTTTTCCATGCCAAAATGCATTTTCATTTATACAGAGAGTACAAGATATTTCACATTAAAATGTTTATAGAAATGAGAGCTTTGCAAGCAAGTTGCTATTTTCCAGACTTTGCAGTGTTTAGTATTAAATATTTTGTTCAAAACAAAAGGAAAGAAAAAATCCTCAACCAGACTTTATTGCTATTAATATTTTGCCCTGTTGAGGCCTGGCTCCTACGTGGCTAGAGTAGATTATTTTTACGAATGCCCCAGTAAATTAGGGCCTACAAGCCATTTACTACAATGATGTGGACATGTTGGAGCTTTGATGCTGATGGTTAAGCGAAGATGGATCCGAGGCTTCTGAATCTTCAGGTTCTTGAACATTTTTGCCTGATTTTGTTTATCATACTGTTGAAAATTACAAATAGATCTAATCTAAAACCTTACCTCTGTAGGCGTTCTAGAATTTGGAGGTGTTTTAAATGCTGACAAGGTTCCAACATGCTTTGTGAGAGGCTGCACACAAACCTTGAGTATAAATAACAGATATTCCAAACGGAATAAGGTTTTCGCAGCGTGACTACATGGTCTCTGAAGTGGTTTACACAGTGGAATAATAGTTTTAGTGTTGAAAATAGTGAAAGCAAGGTGTTGGCTCTGCTTTTTGCCTTAGACAGAAAACCGCAACACCAGAAGAAGTGTAGGACATTAATGAGGTTGTTCTGTACTGATGTTAGAGATAATGTTGCAGTTCATCATTGGTTGCTATTGTAAAAGTTTTGCTGGGCTTTTCGCTGTATCTGTTCTTCCAAACCCCTGAGTACACTTACTGTTAACATGGATTTAGGATGTTTTCTTCCAAGTACAAAATTGTACAAGAAAAACAAACATTCAGTATTCAAAGGACAGACCTATAGACACAAGAAACTGAAAACGATTCTCCTAACAGTAATAATTCCTTGGGAAGATAGATGTAGTGTAAATAGTATCATGCATTATGCATTTTGTCTAATATACTGCTCAATAACGAGGTAGGAAATTGATAGGGTGTTTCATTATGCCATTGAAGGAACAAACTTAAGCATATTTCCTAGTCAACTAGTTATCTGTAAGACCTTACACTGCAAGGCGTATCCACTCATATGCATTCCTCATAAAGTCACTAAAAGCTGTAGATTTTGCAGAGGTCCTTGGAAAGATTTGAGCACCACTGAATATGAGGGTCATGAACCACAGGAGAAAATCTCTGTGTCTCTAAATTATCTGTGCTCACAATGGCCTTAGTGCATTTTCGCCCAGCTCTTTGCTGCAGAGCTCTCATTTTCCCCTTGCTTTTTGTAACAGCTCTGGTGTTACCCCTGAACCTTTTCTGAAGTCGAATGTCATGTTTTTTTCACCTTTTTCTTGGTTCTTTGACTTGCTAGTTAACTCTATTAAAAGCAGGGTAATTAGAGGAAAAATGACAAATAGTTCGATATCATTACCTAACACAGTGAAATGTACTAAGTGGGAGAGAAATGGGAGGAAGATCTTCATAGGTCAGTTTGATTTTGCTTGCTAGGCCAAGGATGACGAAGCCAGCTAGGGCTCATCTTTTTCTCCCAGAAAAGCAGTAAATTATCTTCTTTTAGTCTTGCATAGTTATTTTCTGTCAATGAATAGTATTTTGCTTTGTCCCTGGTACAGGCTACAAAACGTAACACTTGACTGTGCTCTCCATCCTTAGCTTTACGTATCTGGAATTATTTGCTAGTAAAAGTTTAAGAAGAATGGGTATTACTGCCACATCCAGACTATATGCAACCTCTGCACATACAAATTTGTACAACCTCTGCCATTGACATTTCGCCTTCTTACTGTGCTTCAAAATATGAACATTGCTTCATGGCTTTGAGATGAAGTCCATACACAGGAGCAGAGTAAGGACTCTAGATGCCAAGCTATGGAAGACATCTGTTTGCTACCTCTGAGAAGGAGAAAATTTAAAAGGCATCCTTGCCTTTTTGTATTGCATTGTTTATATGCTCAAAACAACACAATGCTGACTGCAGATGGCTTTCTCCACTTTCTAGTTGCTGCAGACCACTTTCTTTGCAGCTTTATATGGAAGATAGTTGTCTCACTGAGCATTTTAGGTTCTGCTCCAGGAACCAGTAATGTTTTAGTCAAACAATATTCTGAAGCATAATTTTAATTACCCAAGTCCATTGTTACTGGGTCAAGCCCACTGTGTTAGGCTGGAGTCAACAGATGATGCCAGGGCAAGTTTGAAGTTCGGCTAATACAAGATTTGTTGCTCTCCCATCCACACAGACATTTTGCTTTAATTTGTGATAGCGCCTGGGCTAGATAGTAGAAATACCATTTTTTTTTCCCTGTAACAGGATATGAATGACTGGACATGATAAATAATGGAATCTCTTGTAATTGTATCTACATGAATGTTTCATATTCTTAGAGCTGTGACTTTATCCCATGTCTGAGTATGCTCTGAAGTATCTGATGGAGCAGAGTTGTTTGCTTTTGCTCCATCCCTCTCACGCTGATGACACAAGTCCATGGCTGCTTAATATCACACCATTTTTCAGAAGTTCAGTGTGCCTACACGTGCATGGAAAACCAAGCAGCAGACTCTGAATCTTCACCCTTTTGTTGCAAAGTCTGTAACAGTTGAAGTGGAAGGAAGCAAGTTAAATTGGTCTTGTCTTTCTCTTTGGAAGTCTGCTTTCTTCTTGTACAGTATAGATATAGGGATTGGCTGCAACAGTTAATACAAGTTTCAGAGAGCTCTCGGAGGCTAAATATGAATGCTAGCTGGCAAGCAACGTGCAAGGAATTTCTCAGTGTAGGCGTACTCTGAGAGATAAGGGGTTCGTTAGTACTAGGTATGTTTCAAAACTAAAATGGGTAAAAGTATTCTTTTCAGCAGTTACTTTTTGAGTAACTGGAAATTAACACATATATCAAATGTATGGATTTGATCATTAAATGATAGTATTTCTCATCCTCTAGGAAGGGGCAAAGGAGAAATGGGAAAATCGAAACAATGGTGTTTGAGAAGGTAGGTTTCAATAGTCTTTGAGACTTCATAGGATGTTTTGTGAGAGTCGGATATGAAGGAAAAAAGAGGTGAAGATAGATAGCTCGCAACTCTTCTGATGAAATAATATTAAGGGTATAGTGGAAAGACAAGTGTATAAAGCAACCAGCTTGGCAAAATCGTAAGTTCTTTGTTGACCTTTAACACAAGGGAGAAGAATACAGAAGTTGGAGTGCAGATCAGGTAGCTGGGACAACTCTCAAAGTGCAATGTGGGTAGGCAGATAAAAAAATCAGAAGTGTCAGTGAACAAAATGAGATGCAGTTAGTGAGTAGTAACTGGAAATCACTTGCAAAGTGCATTAGTGATAAGACAAAGAACAAGAAAAGTTTGTCCGCTACCGACTTTGAGGATAAATACATTAAAAGGTGTTTCTTTTGTATCAGTCTTCACTTAAAGCTCAATGGCAATCTTTCACAATTAATACTAATGACAAATGAGGACAATCTCAGCCTTTAGGTGGGTACACCAGACCAAACAGTACTTAGATGTATCTGATATTTTAAGATTGATGACTTCTGTCTCTGTTGAACTGACCAAAGCTATTTGTGTTATCTTGAAGATTCATGAATGACAGAGGATGTACCAGAAGACTGAAATAAAACTAAATGTAGTGCTTCTCTTGTTGGAGGCCAAGAAGAGCTGGCGATTTATAGCATAATTTTAATCCACAGAACGAGTACAGGTTCTGATAATTTTTTGTAAAAACCTAGACAGTAATGAGATAAGTAAAAGCCTCTCCCCTCTTGCCATCTCCTTGCCTCCCTGCAAATGCAAGAAAAATGAGTGTAATTTAAAATGGCAAGAGAGGATCTGGCTCTGCAAAAGTCAATACCTGGTCGTAGCAACCCATGTAATTCAGCTTTCTAGCACTGTTCCCCAAATGCATCAGGAAAAGTTCCTGTAGTTACAGATGTAGAAATTACTGGCATATTAGCTAACAAGAATACCAGCTGGCACTTTAAACAAGCTTTCTGAACTGTCTTGTGTAGGACCAAGGTATTAGGTTCTCACTGGAGAATTTCTTACTTTCTTTGATTTTGTGTCTATTTCATATTAAGTATTGCCAGCTTAGTTTTAAATGCAGAAAGAGTTTAGCCAGCCATGTTCAGTAGCACACAGTCAGTTTTCCATGGTGGTGGGGGTCTAAAGAATACTGAAGTGTATATAAAGAGGAAATCTGCATTCACATATTATCTGATAATGAACAGAGGATGTGCCACCAAGTCTATAATCAATGTTTAGTAAAGGAAGGAATAAATATGGCATGACCTTCCAGTCCTAGACATAGCTGTCTCATTCTCTTAATAAGCAGAGGAGGTTTATAGTGTTTGCCCAGCCATTTACCAAGATACGTTTTTTTACTAGGCTTTGTCACAATGTGACTTTATTGCTCCTTGCTGTGTTAAGGTCCTACATTGTCTTGTCTGTTCTCTGACTGAGATACATTTGTCAGAAGATCAACTGCTATGAATCAATGGACCTCCAGTGAAACTGTTGCAGCAACGTTGATTTACAACAGCTGAATATTGGCTCTTATTCTTCACAAATTGCTGATGTCATTAACTATTTAGAAACTGGCATGGTTTAACCCCAACCAGCAACTAAGCACCACACAGCTGCTTGCTCACTCTCCCTCAGTGCGATGGGGGAGAGAATCGGAAGAGTAAAAGTGAGAAAACTCATGGGTTGAGATAAAGACAGTTTAATAGGTAAAGCAAAAGCCGTGCGTGCAAATAAAGCAAAACAAGGAATTCATTCACTACTTCCCATTGGCAGGCAGGTGTTCGGCCATCTCCAGGAAAGCAGCGCTCCATCACACGTAACAGTTACTCAGGAAGACAAATGCCATCACTCTGAATGTCCCCCCCTTCTTTCTTCTTCCCCCAGCTTTATATGCTGAGCATGACACCATATGGTATGGAATATCCCTTTGGTCAGCTGGGGTCAGCTGTCCCAGCTGTGTCCCCTCCCAATTTCTTGTGCACCCCCAGCCTGCTCACTGGTGGGGTGGGGTGAGAACCAGATAAGGCCTTGACTGTGTGTAAGCACTGCTCAGCAGTAACAAAAACATTTCTGTATTATCAATGCTATTTCCAGCACAAATTCAAAACATAGCTTCATACTAGCTACTATGAAGAACTCTCTCCCAGCCAAAACCAGCACAGAAGCCAAGTTTAAAAAAATGTATCCAGCACAGACCAGAAAACCACAGTAATTCCATTTCATAGAAAATGTAAAAAAAATAAATGTTTAGCATGAAATGAAGCCAAGACATATAAATCGAGAGAAGCCAATTATCCTAGGAGAGTGAGTATTCTGAATGATAAGAATAGTGAACGATGCCGTGATTTGGTCATCTATCTGAGCTTTGAGAGACCTGTGTGTTTTTAAGCCTGTGCTTCCAATCAAGTACAACAGGGACTGGAACCTACTTTCCATCCATTCTCACTGGATTACCTAGCTGCGGAGTAACTTTGTCCTGCTGCAGATTCAATCCTGGATCTGATTCATTTTAATTAAAATCAATATTTCCGTAAATGTAATTTTTGTAAAAATTCATTTTTGACAGAACAGCATTCTTCAGTGGGAAGTAAATAACTTTGTAAGTGGTAAGTAATTATCTATACAGTATAGTTATTATTTTTTGTCTGAGCTCTAATTGTATCCAGATCACAGCTGGCGTGAGAATGGTCTCTTTTGCACATAACTTTTCAAAGCAGGCCAGCTTGGTATCACTTCAGAAGAAAGGAAAAAGATTTTTAACAAATGTAGATCCACGGAACATAATATAGGCAGTGTGCAAATGGGCACATGAGGGAGATGCTCTCCTCCTGGCAATTCCTAACTATACAGTTCATTTCCGATTTGCTCATATAGTTCTTGATGAATGCATTGAAGTCTTTAAGTACTGTTATGGCCTCATAAAACCGAATTCACATGCAATTTCATCTGCATTGCAGCAATTGCTTAAAACACTTTTGAAAGTCTTCACCCTAAGAGCATTCTGGCCTGATTGTGATGTTCAAATCACTTGGCTGAATGGAATGAAAATACACTCACGTTTCATGGAAAAAGGAAAAAAAAGAGCAAACTTAACACATACAATGAATAAACAACCAGCGAAAACTGTACAGGCCTGTAGAAATTGTCTTTAAACTGAAGATAGAATAATACTATGGAAATGCAGTGGAGAAAGGTCTTGTTTAAACTAAAGATAGAACACTATTGTGGAAATGCAGCCAAGAAAGATCGTATTTTACCCTTTTTCTCCTGTATGGCTCTTATCTTTATTCACATTAATTTTCCCAGCCTTTTGTCTTTTCTTTGTCATTTATGTATTTTTGTTACTTATGATTTCTAAGCATGCTCGATATTTCAGCCAAAGCTGAGTGCTGTGATTTGCACTCAGTTGGATGCCTATACAAAGTCTGTGCTAGTAGAATTTTAAGGCAAATCTGTTCCTTGCTGTTGTGAATCTGAACGAGTGTACTGTGGCGCAGTGCAATGACATCCCTCGTTACAACAGAGTCACAGGGGGCATGTGGCAGTCTTTCAGGTCGGAGAGTTACCATCAATATGAGAAGACATTTGTCAAGGTCGATACAGGGGCATGGGGATACAGAAAAGGGAACCCATGTCACACACAAACCTGGGACTATGTGACTGCATTCTTTCTATATTAATTTATGTGAAATTGGTGCTTCAAGATTCATGTGAAGTATGTGGAGAGAGAGGGTTCTCTCCAAGTATGAATTTGAGGCTATGGCCAGGAAGGTCTGACATTACACATAAAGAAAAGCATGGATAGAAGTTTAATTCTAATTAAAATTATTTTAATGATTTTATGTGCACATTTATACACTTTAAAAAATATGTTATTTTTAGCTTTTGCATCAGGTATCAGAATTCTCTGTAGTAGCTGGATGTTGTTCCTTGAGCAATTTAGTAATCTGAGACTTTTCAAGACTGCTAGGCTGTGGTTTCTACCTCCTCTAACTTCAACTGAGAGATAGGAAGGGTATGAGTTTTTGAGTTTTCCAGCTGTTGTTTTTTAGGTATATATTTATATATATTTATATAACATGTATTTATATGTATTTATGTAAAACCTATATTTATATAATAATTATATTTATATAATAATTACATTTATATAAGTATACTATCATGTTTTATACGTCAGAAGTATCCCCAAGTTTCAGCAGTTTGCCCAAACAGTCATGTGGTCTGATTGTGAACAGATTATTGTTTGAGAACACAGGGTTAACCTTACTGGAGTGAATCAACAATTTATTAAAATGAAAATTATAAAAATTATTTGTATCTCTACCTCTGTAGAGGGACTTTGTCCTTCCTATAATTTGCTGATAGAGCAGTGCTTTTCACAAGAGCATGAGGTAGTTCTTTCTCCCAACAAACAGATAATCATCAATTATCTTTACTACAGATTCAGAGAAACAAGTAATGATATCTTATATTCACATAGGCAAATCAGCTTATGCCTTGAGAAGTGTTTTTAGATAGAACTCAGTGATTTTTCTGTGAAAGAGTAGCTTAAACTCATGTAAATCTGGTTTGTGGTAGTATATTTTTGCTCCATAGCAAGGGAGGATCATTCACACAAATCACCAAACCCCCTCTTTTGCCTCCAGTCTCTTACCCAAATATCAAGATTCATTTTAAAAGGTTTGATTGTGTGCGCTGAACACGTTTCATCTGCCACTGAAATGTAAAGCAAGATTTGTATCCTTTCTGATTTCAAACAAATGCAGACCTTTGCCTAGCCTAGTTTAATATATTTGTGTAAAGAAGTTTTCAAGGACAAAATAAATCTTTCTAGTTTGTGTCTCAACTCAGTAATATTCTTACCTCTTTTTTGCAAGTGAAACTCTTGGTAACTTGAAAATTTATGTTGCATTTCATTGGTAGGTGAGAAGATGCCATTTGGGTACCAGATAAGTGAATGACAATGGGAAGGAGGCATCTGATGTTCTCTAATGGCTGTGATTTGTGGGCACTTTTCACGGGACTGCTATTGTGCAGAAATGGGAATATGTTCCCATTTATCTGTAATGAGAGGTAAGTGGAACTTGCTTTCTCAATCTCTCATCGAAAGAGGGATGTTGTTTAGCTTATCACTCCTGATCTGAAGTACCAGGCTTTGCCTGTTGTATTCACTTCTTGTTTGCTTTTCAATTCATTCACTCTCAAGATGAAAGTCAGGATTAGACAAAATGCAGACCTGTCCTTTTCACAGGTTTCTGATTGTTTTAAATGTGCTGCATTGCTACACGCTTTTAGTCTTTCTTTTGTGGAGAACTTATAAATTGGTTCCTATCTAGATAGATAATCAAGAAAAGCATCTATGTTTGGGGTTTTTTGGTTGATTTTTTGGTTTTGTTTGTTTTTTTAATAAAGACATTATAAATTGGGATATTTAGCAGAAAAATCAGTGTCGTGCAGAAGAGACCTCCCTTTCTTAGCTAATAATAAAATGCTTCTGAATCTTATGTTGCTGGTACATGTTTTAGGGTTGAATGTGGAACCAGTATGTTTGTTAGCAAGAACTTATACATGCATACATGGGACTTTATTTGAAATGAAATGAGATGATGAAGGTGGAGAAGTTGGGAATCACATAGATATGAGGTTCATAGCTGGGCCTTTTTGATGAGGGGAACGAACTCTGGTTTTGTTCGAATGCTGAAGGTTTAGTTTATTTGCCCAATAGAATGGTGATGGTATTATGGGGGTAGTTAGAGACCCCTTACTGAGATGACAGTGCTATTTTGTTAAGTTCTGTAAAAACACATGGAAGACAGGTAATGAATGGTCTAGGGAGCTCGCAGCAAGACTATGAAGACAGTCTATGTTACTTCAGAGGTCAGGAATTGAACAGAGACCTGAATAATACATGGAGTTCACATTCTGAATGAGTTAGCTTGTATGAGATTAAAACAAAAAACAATCAATAGTGGACAAAGGACAATTGTTTTAAAAATATTTAAAATGGATCAGAAGGTGAAAACAAATCTGTTGGCAGTGAAAACAACTCTCTTAAGACCATGAAAAGAGAGCTGGAGAAAAAGAAAAGAGCCGTTTTAACTCAAACTCTGCCTTTAGCCATAACTGCAAATATCTGAGCCTTTCTCTTTTCCCCACCACTTCTCTGCCCTTGTGATAGCGGTGACCATGTTAGTCTAAAGACCTCCATTGAAAACCAGGTTTTGGCAAGAAAGATGAAGGATTGTTTCAGTCTCTTAAGACAAGGCACAAGCTAGAAACAGAGTTCCTGACAAAACTCCCACCAGCACAGTTTCTGTTCTCATTACTGTTTGTTTTATTTCTCCACCTTGGAGAAATGACTGGAGAAAGGAAAAAATGACAAATGTACTGCTATTGAAAGGAATGACTATATGTATTACAGTGCTGACTGTCCTCACATGCTAGTCTGTGTATATTGTTATTTTGCCTCATTTCAACATTAATACTCTACTGTGCTGTAGATTGCAGACCACAATGGGACAGTTTGTGAGTAATTTTGAAAGCCAAATGTTTTCTTGGAGAAGTGGATCTACCTTACATGTATCTGCATCACGCTGCTCTGTAGGAGTGATTTTCTCAAAGAGGTTGAATCAAGCCAGGACACTGCCAACACTTTGAAATGTTATTGAGCCATACAAAGGTAGTGGAAGATGAATTGTCAGTAACTATGATGAGATAAAGAAGAAAACAGTATTCAATAAAGTAAAGCTAGTTTACCATCATTGTAAGTGTAATCTGGAACTGAAACCAATTTGGCTGATCCTCAGCAGCTTTCTTTTATAAGGGTACCTAGCCAGCTCTTTAAGCAGGTGGATCACAGCATAGTTCTTTCCAGAATTCCAGGAATTCTGTAGCTAGAGATCTACAAAATTGTTAGTGGTATGGAATTACTTGGGTTTAAAGAGCCAACGGACAAGTTTGCAGAAGAACTATCTGTGCAGGTCTATTAAATACGAAGACTCCACTCTGACTCTGGAAATCCCTGATTCCCCAGTTATTTAAGGCTGGGAGACATAGCGTGAACATGTTTGCCCTGTTCTTTTTTGTGTCACAGATGCAATATTATCAGATAGAGAGTACTAGACTGGGTGGACCTTTGCTCTGACACACAACAACGTGGCAGTTCTAATGCTGGCTGATCCTGAATTTTTGCTTAATACTATGTACTAGATGTATCCTGTTCCTTTCTGTTTCTTTCTGTTTCTCTATTTGACAAGTAGCCAGGTATCAACACTGGGTCCATTTTAGGAAGACTGTATAACAGCCTAGGGCAGATAAATCAGTGCCTTTCTTGCTGTACAATTCTGATTTTAAAATTGTATTTTTAAAGAATTTCAGGGTTGTTACATGAACACAATTATTGGATATCCAAAACTTGATATCAGATCTACTTCAAATTAATATCTAAGGGTAGTAGGTAGAACATAAGAAACTCTTCTACTAATTGTAAGCCAAAGCCTAAGTCTTTCTTTTGGCTGACTTTAGTTCTGTATCAGGACATTCCTGGGTTTTGCTTTATAGGATTATCCCAGTTTACCAACTAAGAGTGTAACTTACTGCAGCACTAATCCTGCTATCACTATTTCTGGAACACTGGAGTAGCTCTGTTCTTGAAATCATTCAGAGTATAATTAATTCCATTATGCGGTAAGTATACTTTAGTTACTGTGTACCATACTGCACCAAAGAAAGATACAAAAGCACTTTTGAAATGTAGCATACATAAAATGGAGAACATAAACCTGTTATTTATCATGTTTTCTTCGTAAGCTACACTGTATATCTGATATACTAAATTCTGTACTCTGTAAAGGCATGCAAGTAAACCAGATGCTGATTTCTGTATCTATAACCTGACCCAACACCTATTGGAATGAGGAGAAATTAGTTTTCAGTGCTTCTTTGTTGTGACTTTGGCATGAGTTTTACATTCTATCTGTCTTAAAGGCGAAAAACTGGATGCCACAGTGGAGTCTATGCACTTGATTACCTGCTCCCTCATCATTCCTGCATTAGCTTTGGCTCCCTGACTGCAGAGGCAAGACCAGAACACAGGGACAGATCTCTGTTGTCCTGCTTATGCTGCATGCAGTATGATATCATCCACCTTTCATCACTCTAAACTTATTGTCTTCTTCTTCTGAGTCAGAAACTTCAAAGTGTTTAACTTCAACTATCCTTTCTTTTTATTTGCCTCTGGATTTTGCGTTTTAGTATTCTACACATAGTGCTTTATAGATATGACCTGTTTTCAAAGTTGTTGTCTTAACAGCATGTTTTGGCCTAGCTGCTTCTGTTCCCCAGGAAATTCTGACTTCCATTCTGATTCTGTATGATTTTTTTTTCTCTTTGATATTCTGGAATTTCCTACATAAAAATGCTTCTATATTTTCCAGTCTTAGTACATAGGTACAGTGTCACATCCTAAGGCTGGGACACCAGGGGCAGCTGAAGTGCAGCGGTATCTGCTGAGTGGTAGCAGCATTGCATTGGTGTGAGGGCTGCTGAAAAACCTGAATCCTCCATTAGGAAGGTAGTGGGTTGGGGTGCCTGCAGGAGCCAATGCCATCATACTGCCCTGGGTCCTCACTGCACACCTCTGCTGGCCCAGCTGACTGCAAAATGGTTTCCAAGGACACCAGGGTTTTATGCTGATGAAAAGCTGCTCCCGGAGTTCCCCTCTCATGAATTTGCTGAGCCTTGGCCTTGAGGATCTTTGCTAGTTGAAGAGTTTGATTAGTGGCCTGTAGGTTGTTTACCTCTCACTGAAACAGATTCTTTTGTACCTTATGTCTGAGTTCAGAACAAGGATTTGGAAGCTTCCTTCTTTTGGGGTCATTGCTGATCCTCTACAAGTGAAGTTGTCCCAGCTGACCTCCCCCATCACCATCCTGGCTTCCCTTTTGTTTCTGTATAGGCCCTGGGAGGAGAAAAAATTCTTCATGAATATTCTCAGTGACGAATAAACAGGAAGAGACAATAAACTCTAATAGTTTATAAAGGTTCATATAATAAAAGCATTAAAGAACAGTGAAAGAAATGTTTGCCTTGACAGAGAACTATATAGTGATACAGTTTTCTATTAGTTAACAGCTCCTAACACTAACTGCCTTAAATCAGCTTTTACAGTAGCAAACAGTTGAGTGCATTTTAAAGTTAACTTTTGGCTCTATTCCCAGCAAAGGAACACACAAAATAACTTGTTTATGGGCTCTGAAAAAATTCAGGTTTGCTTTCTGATGCTTGATTTCTACTTGGGGAAAAATAATAATTCCTCAAGCCATCAGTTTCATTCTGAGATTAAATAGAATAAAGAGCCTGAGGAATCCAAATAAACATGCCCAGAATTGCGCATCAATGCAGAGGGGCTCCTACCTGGTGAGGGTAGAGGACTGCTGGCTTCCTTTGGCTTCCTCTAACTCTCCCATCAGTCATTTATGGCTGTATGCATGTCAGAAAGCACTTGACTCTGAGTCCTCTCTAGGCCTGATGGGATGCTTCTGTGGCCTTGCTGTTCCTTGTTTTCTTCAGAGTGTGTGGATATGGGAGGTCTGGGCTGCAGCCCTCACAGTGGTGCTTCTGAACGTGAAACTGAGGATCTGTTTTACATGCTCTGCAAGGTAGCACGAGGGCTGAGGATGGTGGATAGTAGGATAGACTTGGAGGACTCGGTAGGGCACAAGGCCAGCCTGGTGCAATCTTGTCCCTAGTGGCCACTGGGTGGACTGAGGAATGAAGAAATTTAAATGCTATCTGCTATATGTATCTATGCACCAGTACATGCTGGTGGCCTCCTACCTGGAAAGCAGCTTGGCAGAAAAGGACCTGGGGGTCCTGGTGGACACCAGGTTGAACACAAGCCAGCAATGTGCCTTTGCTGCAAAGAAGGTGAATGGTATCCTGGGCTGCATTAGACAAAGCGTTGCCAGCAGGTCAAGGGAGGTGATCCTTCCCCTCTACTCAGCACTGGTGAGGCCACACCTGGAGTGCTGGGTCCAGTTATGGGCTCCCCAGGATGAGAGAGGCATGGACATACTAGAGAGAGTCCAGCAAAGGGCCACTAAGATGATTAGGGGACCAGAGCATCTCTCCTATGAAGAAAGGCTGAGAGAGCTGGGATGGTTCAGCCTGGAGAAGAGAAGGCTTGAGGGGATCTTATTGATGTATATAAACACCTCAAAGGAGGGCACAGAGAGGACGGAGCCAGGCTCTTTTCAGTGGTGCCCAATGAGAGGACCAGAGGCAATGGGCACAAACTGAAACACAGGAGGTTTCCCCTGAACATCAGGAAACACTTTTTTTAATGCTAGAGTGACTAAGCAGTGGTGCAGGTTGCCCAGAGAGGTTGTGGAGTTTTCATCCTTGGAGATAATCAAAAGCCATCTGGACATGATCCTTGGCACGTGGCTCTAGGTGGCTCTGCTTGAGCAGGGGGTTTGGACCAAATGACCTCCAGAGATCCCTTCCAACCTCAGCTGTTCTGTGATTCTGTGATTTATACTAATAAATAAAAAGATCCATGGTTAGTTCTGTGGCTCTCAGGCAAGTAGTTTTGCATAGGTCATGTCCATACCAGCTAAATTCTCTTCCCCCTCTTGAGCACAGTGGCTTCATCTGTGCTGTGTACTGGAGCAATCTCTGGCATATGCTCCCTTCTGAGAGGTCAGAGTGGCTGCAAGTTGGCCTGGGCCAAAACCGTGCCTGGCAGTGTACTAACGAGCTGGACTGTATCAGTGATGGTGAGACCGTGCTTGAGCCTATGGTCAGTGTATTTTTGGTTTGCTAATAAAAATGTCATCTATCAAACCTATTCTCCATGTTCCAGCCGTGTTAGAGGAAATCAGCTTAGTTACCAAGAGAATTTTAGATACAAGTTTCTTCCCTCTGCATTTGTTCTTCATTCATAGATATTAATAGCATCCTGCCTTGCCTCACAACTCTCCTGGCTCCCCCCCGCCATAGCCTGGGCTTCCTGGTGTTTTCCTGATCCCGTCCAGGGGTTTTGCCTGTGCTTTCACAAATTGTCCCTCAGTTCAAGGGATGTTACTGGAAGGTTGGTGCTGAGGCACCTGCTTTCCTTTCCTTAACAGGTAGCTGAGGCTATATAGCACTGCCCTGGGACTTACCGGTTGGTGTCTGCTGTGTGGGGAACGGATTGCAAAGGTGTGAAGGGAGTCAATTACATTCCTAATGGGTGGCCCCATGGGGAGGCTAATGCTAGGACAGCTTCCCAGCTGCTGACTCGACTGCAGGGGGAGAGGAGGGGAGAAATTCAGGAAGAGAAAGGCAATGAAAAGAAACCATGGAAAACCAAGATAAATGCAAAACCAGAAGGAGCATGAGAAAGAATAAAAAGAAGGAAATATTCTAGAAAGAAAATAGTGCTAGAAAGAAGCCTGGGGCTAGCAGAGCAGAGAAAGGGAACAGAGGAATGTGGTGGAATAAACATATAAAACAGAAAAGAAAGGGGAAAAGGAAAACATATTCTTTACATTCTTTCTTTACATTCTTTTTCCTACTAATGCATGCTCTAAGCACTGTGTAACGAGCTACATCCCTAGATTTGTGTTTTGCAGTAGTTCTGCTACACACATTTTATAGCTTTCAACAGCATTCTAGCTGAAGCAGAAGGAGCTTGTAGCATTTTTCTTCCTTTCTGTCTCCCAGTGCCCTCTCAACATTTCCTACGTTCTGCTGACAGTAGGCAGAAGGGTTATTTGGCATCATTCGCCCACTAGATTGAGTGCAAATATATTTTGGCAGCGATTCCTGGTAAACTGCATATGCTTTGCACATGGCCCCTTCCCTGTAAAGTTTTGGGTAATATTCCACTAGTTTTCTCTCTCATTTGTGTTTCCTTTCCCTGTGTAGCCAGACTCTGTGAGAATGAGCATTGGTATAGTGCTTACCTTTTGCTGGTTTACTGTATGTTTAAAGCTCACCCCACTGATGTGTGTTTGCCTCCTCCCTCTTCTTTGCATTATCTGTAGATTTTTTTTTCCTGTGTTACATGCAAATAGGATAGAAGCTTCTGCACAAGACAGCGTGTTTTACCAGGCACCAACAAGGCACTGAGAAAATGACAGTAATGTTTACCGAGTGTACAAATTCTGCAGTGTTTTCACCCAGGCTGGGTACACTTTTCTTAATTTTTGAAGAGTTTGCAAAGTTCTGTTTCTTTGAAGAAAGGAAAAAACAATTGTATTTGCTTACAATTCCAAACCTCTCGCTCAGCTTGTGTTGTCCAAAAGCTCTTTTCTCAGTGCTGATCCAGGCTATTTCTGGAGCTTGCTTTTCAGCCTGTTTTTGTGCTATCCCCTTCTTTCTCTCTTGTTCACTGCTCATTTGGTCAAAGAACAGTCAGCTCAACCCCTTTGCCCACATAGTTCAAATCTGGAGGATCCATAGATAAGTAGTGCCTTCAGAGAACGTCTTCCTTGTATCATTTCAAGCACTGTTACAGTGGTGAAAAACTGATACTTAGAAGCTGCAAAGTGGTGACCTTCGGTCATGAGAGATGTAGGCAAGGCATTCTGACTGATATTCTCTGTCCCTTCTCTATATATCTCACTTGTAGAACAAAGATTTTAGGAATCTGTGATTTCATAGGATGCTCCACTCTTTATTGTTCATTTGAACTTTATTTGGGTGGTACAGCAGCCTAAAAAAGAATTAAAGCTTCCCACTTCCCAAGGCAGCTATTCTTTATGTAACTTTTAAGAGTACTGAATGAATATCTACTGGTAGCTCATCGTATTTTAGCTTTTGTTGAAGGAAGGGGACGCATTTAGCTCTAAGATTTGTTGCTAACATTGTTAAACCAGAATTTTTGCATGGTTAAGCTACATGTTCCCTGTACTGTGATGGCGTTCTTCCTGAAGAATCTTCAGTTACCTAACTGGAGTATTTTTTGTGTGCATGTTTGTTTGAAAGGATTGCCAGCTGTCCTGGAAATGCAGTTACCGCCAGTGTGGTGATTAGCAATACACAGGATTCTACTGTTTTCCTATCCTAGTTTTGTTAATTGGGTAAATGTAACAACAGCATGGAAGTGCAGGAAGTCTTGTGTCACCAGCCTGAGCTGCAAAGGTGCTCATGTTGACATGGTCTAAAAGTATTCAAGGAATGAAATTCATGTGTTGCATAGTTCTTTTTGTCCAAGTAGTTTGAAGGGAATGAACTGGCCGTGCCACCTCTGGTCTTTCTTACTCGTGTAGCTGTAGGCACCATGGCCCATTCTACTCGCGTCACCAAGGGCAATGTGAGAGTGACTTGACACGCAAGAGCACGCTCCAGACCTCAGCAAGAGATGCTGAGATGTAGTTAGAGTCACAAATGCCACAGAGTACATTTAAGAGTTTGGGTTTTATTTGTCTTTGGAGAAAATGGTATTTATTGGTTTTATTACATAAATAATTGCACAATGGAAAAATATATGTATTTGGCTAGGAAGGGGTTTGCAAAAGCACATGAGCATTCTAACCTCACTCCCTTTGAGTCAAAGTTGGACCCTTAATTTCTGCATTTTTAACTGTCCTCCTCAAAACCTGACAAAGTGTCTTTTCCTGCTGTGTTTAGATATGGGGGGATATGAATGAGAATTTATACAGAATATAGTCACTGCTGTCAATAATTTCCCTTGAATCTCTCCATTGATCTCAGTAGGAATTATACCAAGCCTTTGTTAGGCACATAGCAGATTGCGGTGCCTATCACTCCTGATATTTGGACTGGTTTTGTTTCTATCAAGTATGTCTGTTGCTATGAAAAACTATCTGTGAATTGTGTCCTTCCCAGAAAAAGCAGTTCTGATGAGGCATGTACATGGTTCTTGGGTTGTATTACTTTCCAAGTCAACACTTTTACAGAAATAACACCTCCTCTGAAGATTTACAGTAAATGGATGTGCTAAAATAGATGTGCATGTATGTGGTTCTTGGGTTGTATTACTTTCCAAGTCAACACTTTTACAGAAATAACACCTTCTCTGAAGATTTACAGTAAATAGAAGTGCTAGACAAAGGTTGAAGGCAATTAGAAATGTGGTGATGTGACCAGCCAAGAATGTACTGTAGATCAGTGGGTATATTTGGTACTACAGTCTGCTTCCAGTACCTGTATCACCTGTTTTTCAATTGAGAGTCCTGATCTGTACTGTTGGTTTTTTTGGTTGGGTTTTTTTGGTGTTTTTTTTTTTTTTTTAACAGAAGTAATTCACATTGCTAGTGTATTGAAAATGACTTGAAGTAACAAGAATATTGTTTCTTTTTTTGTGTGTTTGTATTTATTTTCACAGCATTAACAATATAAGGACATGACTGAATAATTCATGTATGTTTTACTGAGGCATTCTCCCAGGCAACCAAAAGCTTTCCTAATGGTTTGCCGAGACAGCGATTCCAGTCTCTGCTTGGAATGTTTGATTTGCAGTGCCCCACCACTGTGCTAATGTGGTTTTCTTTCATAGCTGTCTCAGTCATATAAAATTGTTGCCCTACCTATAGACTGATAAATACTTTCCCTTCTTTGGTTCTGTCAATTCATATGAATATTTCATGCTGCTACAAGTTGATCAGGATGTTCGCGTTAGTGAACATCATTTTCTCTCTGACTACCACTCAGATATTCAGTCAGCTCTACCATTTTTAAAGAAGAACTCTAATCAATTTGCATATATTTTTCTGCCATAAATATATGATCTTATGTACCCTATTTCGGCTATATCTTCTTACCTCCATTGTCATCTACCTTACTGTGTTGGGTTTACGTGGCAAGGTTTTGGTAGCAAGGTGGCTACAGGGCTGACTTCTGTGAGAAGAGACCAGGGGCTGCCCCCATGTCGGACACAGCCAGTTCCACCTGGCCCTAAAATGGACCTGCTGCTGGCCAAAGCTGAGCCCATCAGCGACACTGGTAGCACCTCAGTGATAACATATTTAAGAAAGGGTAAAAGACGTGCAGCAGCTGTTAGAGAGGAGTGAGAAAAATGGAAGAGAAACAGCCCTGCAGCACCAAGGTCAGAGAAGGAGGAGAGAGAGGAGGTGCTCCAGGCACCAGAGCAGAAATTCCCCTGCAGCCTGTGGAGAAGACCATGGTGAAGCAGGTTGTCCCCCTGCAACCTGTGGAGCAGGTGGATGTGCCCTGAAGGAAGCTGCAGCCCATGGAGAGCCCACGCTGGAGCAGTCTCCTGGCAGGAGCCGCAGCCCGGGGGGAGGAGGCCACACAGGAGCAGGTTTTCTGGCAGAACCTGTGGCCCATGGGTGACCCACACTGGAGCAGTCTGTTCCTGAAGGACTGTACCCCATGGAAAGGACCCATGCTGGAGCAGTTCTTGAAGAACTGCAGCCCATGAGAAGGACCCACATTGGAGCAGTTAATGAAGAACAGTATCCTGTGGGAGGGATGCCATGCTGGAGCAGAGGAACGGTGTGAGGAGGAAAGGGCAGCAGAGACGAAATGTTATGAACTGATCACAACCCCTGCTCCCCATCTCCCTGTGCCGCTCAGGGCAGAGGGAGGAGGTAGAAGAGTCAGGAGTGAAGCTGAGCCTGGGAAGATGGGGGTGGGAGGAAGGTGGTTTTAGTTTTGTTTTTTTGGGGGGTTTGTTTCTCACTATCCTAATCCATTTTTCGTTGGCAGTGAATTCAATTAATCTTCCCCAAGTCAAGTCTGTTTTGCCCGCGATGGTAATTGATGAGTAATCTCCCTGTCCTTATCTCAACCCATGAGCTTTTTCATCTTATTTTCTCCCCCTGTCATGCTAAGGAGGGGGAGTGAGAGAGTGGTTTGGTGGGCACCTGGCAGCCAACCAAGGTTAACCCACCACACTTACCTAAAATGGTCCCTCGTGGTCTTTTAGGCAGACCATATTTATGGATTTACTTTACTGAGTATTTACCAAGAAATGTAATTGGCTGTCAAGGGAAGATGAATGCTTTCTCACTCCCTTGTTTGTACTCTGTGTTTGAATGCACAGAAAAGATGAACAGAAACTCATGGGCTCAGGTGCCTGATTTGAGCTTGTGTAAAACCTGAAAATCCCCTCCTAACTTCCAGCTGTTTTCTTGTCCTCTCTACCTCTGAGCAACAAGCAGAAAAATCAGGCTGTGGAAAGGCTTGTTTCTAGAGCATTTGTATCTGTTTCAGCCAGAAGGCTACCTTTGCAACACTGGAACTAATTATCTGGGCTGAAATCTCTACCTCTTCTCGTGCATCTCTTAAATCCTCCATCTCAGGCACTCAGTGAATGATGTCCTTTTCACTTTCTTTCACATTCTCTTACAGCCAACGAGCAGTGGTATTGCGATGCTTGCTGACACATTAACTGCTAATATTAACATCAGTCTACTTTTAGCTGAGACAGCCATGTAATTTCTTAGATGAGATGAAAGCCATCTCTTAAAAGGGGTCTTTGTTCCCAATAAGCTATGTTTGCTTGCAATAACCTATGTTTGCTTGCAGCAAAGGTGGTGTGCCAAAATATTGTCTGAAACAAAAATATTCTGGTATTGGTTGGTGGGGGGAGAGGAGGTATTCCAGGCAAACAAATTGCTTATGTTGAGTATCTGAATCACAGGCTTTTCCTGCTGAAAAATAAGCTTTGGAGATATATGTAAATAATGAAACCTGCAAAGTTTGCTTCTTCCCTTGCAAGTCTTGGAACGGAATGTGAGAATACCCTCTGCCTTTCTCCTATTCCCATCAGCTCAAACCAGACTGAGGGTCTGTAAAGCTAAAAGTCTCTCCATCTGCCACCCAAATTACAGAGCAAGGGATTCCATCCAGTGGACAGGCTGAGCTGCAGGAGCAATGAAATCTGGGTCCGTATGTCCCTCTTTTGGTGTGAATTCTCAAGTGTCTAGTAAAGGCTGAGCCAATCATTGGCTGAGCCAATGATTTAGATGGGAAGAGCTAAAAATCAAGCTCAAATGAGTCTGCTGAGCAGGTCTGCACCTGGCTTATAGATCCTCTCCCTCTCAGTGAAAGCCAGTCCCTCAGTGATACGTCCATGGTCTTTAAACAGTACCAGGGTAGAATGAGGTGCCTTAGATGGGACCAGTTCTTGCTGTGCTGTAATTCACCCTAGATGGCCATTGCCTGTTGTCAAATGCTGAAAACAGAGGCTCCTTTTTGGAATGGAACTGTCTTATCCTTGTTTACCAGCAAGTATCTCCGGCTCTGGCCAGAAAGCTGCTGATGAATGGTGTGTGAGCGTATGGGGGGTGAAATAGTTTGTTTCAGGGTTCTGCCTAATTTACTTCCACAACTACAAGCAAGAACGAGGCCTTAAATCTGAGGCTTTAAAATCATCAGAGAAGTTCCAGTTGTGATGTCTGTGTGAGATAATGGCTTCAGTCGCTTGAAATTGAGCACAGTTTGATGGCAAGGGAAGGAATGAGGGGAAGGCAAAGTGAGCCTTCTTGCATGAAAGCACTAATATGCTCCAGAAGTCATGGTGGAGACTTTTAAATCTCCAGTTCACTCCCAAATGACTGATTTTAACAGTCTGTCCAAACCCATTTGATATTCTTTTCAAGTCCTTCAGGGCATTCAGATTCCACAAGCATTTGTTGTGCTACCTAATTAATTTGAAAGACTGTGCTTAATCCCAAGAATAAATTGATGAAGTTTTACAAAGGTTGATCTTTGATAACAAAGCTGAAGGTGCTTCAAATAAATCAAGTGTAGAAAGTCACAAATACATTACTTTTCTAAGAGAATCAGTGCAAAAGAAATAAGCTGTGTAGTGCCCTTTGTTGGGATTGTCCAAGGCAGTGCTCAGTGACCTTTTATATTACATCAGACTCTTGTTTATAGCAGAAGCTATTTGAGTTTATTTATTCTGAATATAGTGCAGCCACTGGCCTCCTATCTTACTCTCTCAGGCAAATGTTCTAGAGGAGCAAGAGAGCTGTATTCCCTTTCCCAATTAGTACTACCCCATGAAGCACGGGAAAGCTCCCCACACCCCTTCTATCTCTTCCAGCATATATTTTAGCTTCAGTTATGTCGGGACCCTTTCCTCTAGATAGCTGTTTGGGCATTTTACTAACTGAATTAGCTTTGGGCATTCACAGTGAGTTGTCTCAGTGGTCATACCTCAGCTGCGGAGCGGGTGTGTGCCATGGTATTTGCTGGGGTGCTGTTCTGCTTGCCACACAGTTGAGAGACATGGTGGAGTGCATCACACAGCTCCCTTCTGCCTGTCTGCCTCTGTAAATCATGAATACAGAAAGGGAAGGGGGTATGGTGCCCACTTAGGTTTCATCCCACATAGGGCCAAGGCCTATTTGAATACTGAAGATGGGAAGCATGGCCACGCTCTGAAATTTAGCCATAATCTGTGAAAGCTATGTATTTTCCAGTGCAACACTCTCCAGGTCCCATGGCACAATGTCTGTGGCACTTAGTAGGAAACTCAGTACAACAGCCAAGAATTGAGGTTGTCTTGAGTTGTTCCCAGGATATGCTCATGGTAGACTGGGGTTCCTGCACATGAGCAGCAATGTGTCCCTGGAGCAGCAGGGGCTGATCCTTCTCCATAAGGGAGAAGAAGATGGGAGCAAGCACAACAGCAAGGCAGGCAGGGGCAGGAGCCCTGAGATGGGGCGGGGAGGGGAGCCTCTGCTGAAACTCCTTGCAGCTGAGCCCCAAGGCTCACCAAGGCTTCTCAAACAGCTGTCTCCTCTCAGAAAGCTGTCCTTAAGTGCAGGCAGCTCAACAACTAGGATGAGTGAAGTGTGTGCTCCAGACACAGCACTTTGCAAGCAGATGTTCACAACCTCAGACTGGAGTAATATTGTGGCCCTGGCGGACTACTATGCCTTAACTGCTCTGAACAGATTTTCTGAGGGTGTGTCTTGTGCCATCATTTAAGTTGTTGGGAAAGATACTGAGTATTAGAACCAGTGGTAACCTGACATTGAGCCATTGACTATGGCTGGGATATGAGGGCACTAATAGACCTTAATGTCCCTGACCAGCCTCACCTGGGACCTCCACCCATGCCTTCTGCCCATGACCCCAGGAGCTCCATTTAAGCTCAGGCTTGGGCCTTCAGTCCTGGCCTGAGCTATGTAACAGGTGTATCTGTCTCTGGTCCTTTCTCTGGCCTTGCTTCCTTGAGGGATGTCAGGCCAGTATTCTAGGTGGCTTGTCCCTAGTCCTTTTTCTTGGATGGATATTGGATGCATATTGCAGCATTATCTACAGCCCTGTCTCTGGCATCATCTCCTGTGTGGGTCCCTAGGTTGAACCCTGGACCTGGTTCATTACCTTGCCTTATCTGGGACTGTCAATGGATTCTGTTATTACCACCATGCTGCCTGCCATGTTCAAACCCTCTGGGAATGTGCCCTGGTGAGTGAGGGCACTTCCAGTGTCGTGGTCACCTTTGGTTCCTGGCTTGTTATCCCTTGTGGAGCTGTTCTTGCTGCTCTCCTACAGGTAAAATGAAACTGGAGGGTTGTCAGTTTTGTTCTCTCTTCTTGTCATGAGTACAAAGTTCAAACAAATTAGGATGTCCTTTTATATAAAAAGGACAAGAAAATCTACTGTGAATCTAAATGAAGAATAAAGGATAATATTAAAGGAGAGGAATAAACAGTTCCAACTGTTAAGTACTTACCACTCTGAATCTGATCTAGCTTTTATGTGCCTATGCAAATTGTCTTTGGCAGTAAGTTTTTGACAGCACTGTGTACTCCAGCAATCCCTCTCAAACACTGTGTTTTCTGTTGTTATTCTCCTCAGCTGTGAAGATTTCCCACAAGGAGCATTTCTGAGGTCTGTAGCTATGGTGAGGAGTCCAGAGGAAAAAGAGCCCTGCAAGAATAAAATAAGTGATGAGATACTTCAGTCTACTTCTGTGAAAGGTAATGACATTTATGATAAAAAGAAATTGTACTATATTGCAGGAGATTTTTTTTTAAATTAAAAAAAAATGTTAAAGCGGTCATTCCTGCAAGGTAAGGAGGATGAGTCTGTGGTACGTGGTCACAGGGAAGTCTTAACTCACAGCAGATCATACTGTGAACACACAGTACACCCCTCTCATATTTTTGATTGTTTTGGTTTGGTTTGTTCCCCCCACCCCATCCCAGTGCTGGCAAATTTGCCATGATCTTTCAAATGGTTTCCTTCAGTGCAGAACTTGCCTATTTCTCAGTCTTTCAAACCCACAGCTTGCTCAACTGCATGCACCAACCCCATTTGTGCGTTCAGCTTTGTATTTTTGACCATAACCTATGATGGACAGAATAATAGAATAATAGTAGTAGGAAAAGCTTATTTCTGAGCTTATTTCTGAATTAACCTCCAGTCTTTGAGTGCTAAAAGAGAAATATGGATATAACAAAGATTCTTGACTGCTGTTTTCATGACACTAAGCTCAAGCACAATTAACTGAAAAAGGAAAATGGTCACATACTGTGCAAGAATATGCGCAGAAGGGCAGGTGCTTTGTACCAAAAACTGCCCTGAGAGGTTTCCAGAGATAATTAATGTTAGCCTAATTGCCCACATTGAAGTCAAGGGGGAAGGCAGAGTTTGGCTAGGTACAGTTTATGGCACATAAGAACTTGTAATGTTACAAGAATACTGTTATTCCCTACTAGCAAAAGGCTTTTACTAGACTCTGAGCTTCTGACAATGACTATGTATCAATATAGCAGAAGCTCCATAACGCAATCAGTGTGATTTTTGCCAGTAAAACTGACATTATGTGAGGAAATTCTGCAACTCATCATGTCTCTAGGCTAATGTTTACATTAGTGCAAATTTTCAGGGAGTGACTGGTGTGCAACAAATTGGCTTTATGGAAAAGGGGGACATTTAAGAGACAGTGAAGGACCCAGGTGTCTTCTATGCATTTGCTTTAGCAACCTCAAAGACACTTTAACTCTCCAAACAGAGAAGCAAGGGCTGGAGGAGTTGCAGAAAGCAGAACCATAGCTTAAAGTATATGATAGGAAATCCCTGGTGAGGCTGGGTATGGAGTGCTCATAGGGTCTCCTAATGGGCAGGAGAAGGAGACACCTTGTATGGAGTGCAAGCGCAAAGGACAGTTATGGAAAGGACATAAAGAATAGCAGAGCAAAGCTGAGTTTGAGGAATACTGGGTGGCTTTGGTGCGAGAAGCTCACAAAGTTGTGGGGGTGTGAGCTGTATGTGGGAAAGATTTAGAGGGTTGCTGAGAGAGACTTGGGGCATAACTGAGTGAAGGGTGTATAGCAAATGGGATTCCACATGGGCATCCCTTCACAAGAGGCAGGGGGGAAAGTAAGGGAACCTTCATGGGGAGAGGTATAAAAAGGCTTGTAATAGGAGAGGACTGGGGCACAAACTGGGCAGGGCTCTTTCTGGGAAGGTTAGTGGGAACAAATTCCCTCTCTAGCATGAGGAACAAAAAATTACTGTGATGGGGAGCGCGAGAGCGCTGTTGATTTGGGAAACTGGATTTTGAAACTGGAGTTTGGGTAAATGAGAATGATAGAGCACTAGTATAAGGGCAAACATCGCAGTGAGTCTGAGACGTGGGATGGTGGAAAGGAAGGCGTGGTAGAGGAGGTGTGGAAAAAGAGGAAAGCAGCCCCTGTATGCATGTACAAGCACAAGGCAGGGGGTGAACCCTTGTTAGGTAGTCATGTTCAGGGATATATGACTGTTTTGACAGTGGTGGACTGTAGTTTTGCTTCTGTTAACACTGTGTGATTGGGAGGTTGTCAGTTCTGGTACTTGCATAAATGTGTATGGCTTCAATGTCACATTCTCTCCACTGTTGTATGTTGAAGTTCTTAGCGGATGTGTTTTCCAAAAGTCCCTGGCAATTGTGGAAATCAGCTGTAAATAATGTCCTCCTGGATCTGTTGAGGCAGAAAGGATCATCAGTAGTGCGCTTAATAGTAAAAAGAAGACTTGGGGAAGAAAAAAGTATTTAACTTTGTTTTAAACTGTCAGCATATGTCTTCACACTGTTTTCTGTCTTAGTACTTAATGTAATTATCAACCTGTATTTCAGACATGCCTAGGTGGCAGTTTCAGAACTATGAACCTAACAATCCAGTTCTTTGTATTTCAGGTCTGTCTTATTTGTGTACACAGGAGAAACTTATTTTTTGAGCAATTAGAAGCACATTTATTCACTATGGAGTTAGCAAAGAAATATGTGTGGGTAGAATTTTCAAGAGCACTTAGGAACCAAAGTCCTGTGGTTTTGAAATATTCTGTAATACTGAAACTGTTTTATGAAGTCAGTTTTCTGGAATTACTGTAATATTTGGGGGAAGGGGGCTAAGCAAACTGTCATGGGAAAAGGTGGTCTGCTAATAACAGTTGTGGCTGGAGAGCTCACAAGACTGCGTATTTCTAGGGCTCTGAATACATAGCTAAACTTACTCCAGGATTCAGCAGTGGGAGCTGTGGCTGGGTACAGCAATATTTAACTTTCTGTAGAGAGCGGCCAAAAATAGAGGAACACAAGCACTCTGGCACAATATTTATTCTCTAAATTAAATATCCTCATTGTTAGACATCTGTATTTTTAATTCTGTTCTCTATTTAAACATCTGTGAGAGAAAATTTCATGCCGCCTTATTTCTGTTTGCACTGGCTCCTAGCTCCAGATGTTCCCAATGAAATGGGATAACCAAGCAGTCCTGCTGATGGTATTGTGACAGTTCTTTGGCATCTATGACAATTTGAGTATGAAAATACACTGAAGTGGATCATCCACAAATTACACTGAAGCATTTAGGAACTTTGTTTCCTTTAAAACTGAAGCAAATAAGGATGAATGTTCGTCTTCCCCTGACCTTGCTATTGTATTTTCTGAATGTTATCCTTGTTGCTTTCTGGCTAAGGACTGTTATCTGTGAAACTAAGTCAGGATAGGGGGGAATCCTAGGAATTGTTGTTCCAGGAAAATATTTTCATATCTCAATGGATCTTTAGCTGATGGAAGAAGGTATGCCTGATTTATTAGCACCAACAACTCAGCCTAGCACATGAAAGTGCCATGTAAACATTACCATGCAGATATGTTTATAACCATATAGAGGGCCTTACTACTTCAAATCAAAATTAACTGTGCAATAAAAATTACTCTTGTATCGTGTTCTTGTACCTGTAGCTATGCTAGGCTTTTTAAAAGCATTTTCACTGACTTGGTTCACCTGGAAGTTTTTAGCCACTTTGAGGCTAAAGAGTGCTACACGTAATGCAGGTCATGAAAAGATAAGACATTTATTGGTGCTTGCCTTTTAAGACAGAAATTTGGAATATGAAATCAAAAGAAAATGTGATGGTGAAAAGGACCTAGGGAGTCCTGGTGGGCAACAAGCCAGAAATGTGCCCTTGCAGCTCGAATGCCAACAACATCCTGGGCTGCATTAGAAACAGAGTTGCCAGGCTGAGGGAGATGATCCTTCTCCTCTGCTCAGCACTGGTGAGACCACATCTGGAGTGCTATGCCCCAGTGCTGGGTTCCATGGCCCAAGAGACAAATGGCCATATTGGAGCAAGTCCAGTGAAGGACCAAGAAGATGAATAAGGGCTTGGAGCATCTGTCGTACAAGGAGAGGCTGAGAGCTGGGACTGCTTAGCCTTGAGAAGGAAAGGCTCAGGGGTAACTTATCAAGGTGTCTAAACATCTAATGGGGGAAGAAAAGATGGAGCCAGACTCTTCCCAGTGGTTCCCAGGACAAGAGAACAAGACAAGAGGAAATGGCTGCAAACTGAAATATGGGAAATTAGAGGGAATTCCATTTAACCTGTTTTGCTTTTAAATTGTGGTCAAGCGCTGGACTAGATTGCTCAGAGATTGTGGAGTCTCCATCATTAGAGATGCGCAAAACCTGAGTGCTGTAGTCCACTCTTTGAGTGTAGGGTGGTTGGACCTGATGGTCTTCCAACCTCAGCCATGCTCTGACTCTGCAAGTCTGTTCTCTGCATTTGAACATTTTAAAGCCTTTTGGGAAGTATCTAGTTAAAATACAATGAACAGGAAGACAAAGCTTATCAACATGAATTGGAGCTTTTCTCCTGAATGAATACATTTATTTTCTTCATTAATAAAACCATACTTAAGTTATAGATAAACAATTATAACACCCAGCCCTGCTAGGGAATGGAGAATGATTCAGGAAATGGATAATATTCTGTTCTTATGAATCCTTTATTCACCTAGGTGACTTTGAGGGATAGTCCCATTAAATTGCTTATGAGCAAAATTGATACAGTTAAGTCAACGTCTGCAGAATCTGGGCCTTAGTAGACACATTCCTGTCTTTGATTTGTTCATCAACCTGCCTTTGGCTTAGCCAAGGTGGCATTTCAGTCATGATTTTTTTTTTTTTGACCAGTAGTACAGTTTAAGGGTGTCGTGGTTTAACCCCAGTCGGCAACTAAGCACCACGCAGCCGCTCGCTCACTCCCCCCACGGTGGGATGGGGGAGAGAATCGGAGGAGTAAAAGTGAGAAAACTCATGGGTTGAGATAAAGACAGTTTAATAGGGAAAGCAAAAGCCGCGCGCACAAGCAAAGCAAAGCAAGGAATTCATTCACTACTTCCCATCGGCAGGCAGGTGTTCAGCCATCCCCAGGAAAGCAGGGCTCCATCACGCGTAACGGTTACTTGGGAAGCCAAACGCCATCATGCCTAATGTCCCCCCCTTCCTTCTTCTTCCCCCGGCTTATATACTGAGCGTGATGTCATATGGTATGGAATAGCCCTTTGGCCAGCCTGGGTCAGCTGTCCTGGCTCTGCTCCCTCCCAGCTTCTTGTGCACCTGGCAGAGCACGGGAAGCTGAAAAGTCCTTGACCGGTGTAAACTCTACTCAGCAAGAATCAAAACATCAGTGTGTTATCAACATTATTCTCATCCTAAATCCAAAACACAGCACTCTACTAGCTACTAAGAAGAAAATTAACTCTATCCCAGCTGAAACCAGGACACATACATTGGACAAATTGATGACATCATAAAGATGTAATCCAAAGGAGGACAGATGTTCCATCGGTTGGGTGGTAGCCCTAACTGCACAGAAAATATAACCTCTGACTTATGACACTATAGCATCTGTTTGGCTGAGAATGCTCTGAGGATCTTCTCATATCACAGGCATTGCTGATACCAGAGTCACCTTTATGTGACCTGAGGTTGATGCCATATGGAATGCCAAGCACGCAGCCTTAGCTTAGTGCTACCCTTGTCCTTACAGCATCTCATACTTGCAGTGCTCAGGTGAGTGAATTCCCAACTGCATCACTGGGAGATTTTTTTTTTAATGTGAAAGTAAGATGAGGATCAGCTGTCTTTTGTCAGCGTGTTTCTTGGTGTCACTTTCTTTTGAAAGAGTTAACTGTGATTTAATAAAATGTCTGTTCTGAATAAATTGCATGCTTGAACTATGCTCTCCCTTTGAACAAATAATGAATGCAACAAAAATTCTTCTTTGCCGTGTTAAGATACCAGTAGTATTACAGTTTTCACTGAGGCATGAAGAGCTTTTTCAGTTCTTCTATCTTCTGAATAATAAAGTGGCAATTAAAACATGAGAATATTTATACAGTGAGGACTTTCAGTTTAAAATGACATATTTTAGATTAAATAGAGCTGCAAGAAATGCTGAAGCTGTTTTTTCCAGGAGAAGGCACAAAGCACGTCGTCTTTCAATATGGGTGCAGCTATGCTGAGAATGCAAATGCTTGTAAAATAGTGCTTAGTGATATTTTTAAAAAAAATCAAGTGCCAATAGATAGAGTACAGAATTGTCAGAGCACCCCAGATGGTAAATATGGCAGCTTGGAATTGAGAAGTGAGACTTATCTTTTGAATGTGCACAACTTTTAATGAGGTTCACTGTAAATAACATTCCTATGGAAGTATGCTCTCTTGGACAAATTCAGTACCAAGTTTCCTACCAGTGTCTCAGTGTGAATGTGCTAGCAAACTCTTCTTCACTACTGTCAATTTGTGTGGGTTACTCCTTTTTTTTTTTTTGAGGTCATTATGAGAATTCAAAATTGGTATTTTATGCCTGTGCTCAAAGTGGTTACATGAGTAAGTTGGGCATATGAATTAAAAAATATTTGTTGGTTCCTGCAATCCTGCAAGTTAACGATGAGTTTGAAACAACCCATTCTGCACATTTCTAGATGCCTCAGAATTGATTGACCCTTCATAAAAGCAAAAAATCTTATTTATGAGCACAACGTAGTTTCTTCTAAACAAAATTTATCATCTTTCTGTCTCTTTCTCTCCCCCAGTTAAGCTGTGCAGAGCTAACTCCACAGTGCAGGAAAAGCAAACAGCTCTGCATTCAGGAGTACTGGTTCTGCTCTCATCTGCCACCTACATGTGTGTGTTCTTTGTGCCATAAACTCACTATGGCAACCCACAGTGTGTGAAGTGCTTCTGGATCTAGAATAATGAATATATTGATACCATCACAATTATTAACACATCAGGTTGGAAGTAAAGATTGCTAGAAGCTGAAAGCGTATGAGAGAGAAATGCTTGCCATATTTTTGTACTTTTCCCTAAGCATCGTGTTGTAGCTACTGACAATGACAGGTTGCTGGAGTAGATACTCGGGTACATGACTCCAGTACAGCTGTTCTTCGGAAAGATTAGCTTCAGGAAACAATCTATTATGTTCCTCAACCTGGATGTCAAGAGAGCAGACTTAGATCATGATCATTATTTAGTTCTTGGCCCTTTTGTCAGTGTAAGCTGTGATTTTGATTTCCACAGCAAGTGGCATGGAGAGGATGAAGAGGGATCAGTTATTCACTACCTTCTCCAGTAAAAGAACTAGAGGAGCATCAAATGAAACTAACAGTTGCCAGGTTCAAAGTGAAAGGAGGTGATTCTTTATCCAATGTGAAGCTAAGCTGTGGAACTGGGAGACTGGAGAAGTCCATTGAGCAAAAATAACACTGATAGCAGCTGAATATTTAAAAAAAACACCTCTGGCTCAGGAAGTATTCCAGCTACAGACTGTGAGATTTGGGGAAATTATTCTGAAGAGAAGTATAGCAACATACTTGCCCTGTTCTTATGTTCTTTAGGCATCGAATTTTGTCCGCTGTCAGGATGCTAACAAGGTGCTGAGCTAGGTTTTGTCTGGAGTGGTTCTTAGGGCTGTGAGTAAAATGTCTGGCAATATGTACAAGAGTCCCTCAATGGCAAAGGTGTCCATAACACCTAGCTTGCTTAAAAAAAAAAAAGCAAAGGAAAATGCATGTATGTTTGTATAGATACATGTGGTTTGTATCCTATGTGGTTTTTATCATTCATTATTGCTACATATAAACCTTTAAAACTGTGCATTGCCGGTAACATATCCAGTGTGTAACACTTTCCCGTAAGATTCCCAAGTACTCAGTTTACATGAATATCACCTAAAGATAAGAATGGCGGATATGAAGTCCAGCCAGTATTTCTAGAGATGGGTCTCTGTTAAAGCTCTAAAGTTTTTCTATTAAAACCTACCTAACTTGGATGTACTAATTTATGAATTGATGATTCCATGCTTTCCAGATGTGCAGCTTTTCATAAAAGCTCTGTTTAGCCTCTGTATCAGTGACAGCTTGTGGCTTGATGTGAGAGTTGCTGAATTTTCAGGGTTCTGTGATCCCCACCATATGTGGCAGACAGATTTGCCAGAGAGGATGGTGGACACAACACCGAGCATGCAGCGCAAATGTCTAGAGCAAGGGAAATTGCTGTCTTTCCAAACATCCGTCTGGATGAAGACACTTCAATAATAGCCATTGGCTTTCATAACACTCCTGGACTATTTCACTAAAGAAACATTTAAGGAGAAAAGGCTGATCCTCCTGACCTTGAGAGGTAATGCCTTTGCACAAAGTTACAAGCATTGCAGAATCTCTGTAGGGTGTTCAAAGTGTTACTGTTATGCAAGCTTTAGTCACAGTATTTGACCTAATGTTAAGCTATGAGTTTTGTAAGAGTGAATCTGTTAGCTCCTATAGGACCTCAGTCTTTAAGCATTTTCATGTTACTTTAATATCAATTTAATTTTGCTGCTGTGTGAATGAGAGATGCAAAAACTGCACTACAAGAAGACCGAAGTAATTTTTTTAAAAATTAGACACCATTACTATATTAATCTGTTTTCTGTGCTTGAATTACTGTCCTAATTACTTTTGTTCCACTTAAAGACTGACGTGAGTATGGAGCTGCCATCCACCTGCACTCCAACCCACAAATACTCAGCATCTCACAAAGATCAAGAAACTTTCAAAGCCATGCATTAAGGAACTATAGTGAAGGCTAGAAATCAGCAGTTGTTGAGTCAAAATTGTAGAGGAGGTGATAAGAATAATCAGAGACAATAATTCTCAGACATTTAAAATAACTAAGCAAGAACATAAATACATTTTTCATTTGATTTCTCATAGAAGTCTCTCACATTGATATTTTTGGATATTGCTATTTCCTCTTTGCCATCTCTCCTTTTTTTTTTTTGGTGGTTTTTTTTGTTTGTGTTTTTTTTTTTTTACATCAAGGAAAGGGATAGGAATTCTTATTAAAGTAATTTAAGAAATATTTTTGTGCTTTTTTCCTCCCACCTGTTTTTTACTGAGGAGATGGGAAATTGAGGGAAAATAAAGCAGGAAAGGAAAAAATGAACTCTGAATCTCAAAAGTATCTGAAGACTAGATTTTGCTTTTGAGATTCTTGTATGCTACAGTATGCTATAGTTAAACAGAAAATCTGGTAGCCCCAGTCATGTTTAGTCATGGATGTTTTGAACCATCTGTGAACAGGTAGATGTGGTAGATAGCTGTAGACTGTATTTTGCTGTTCTCTGCTCCTTCAGGGAGTGCATATGTGATCTGTGTGTGTGTGTTTTACTCGTGTGCATATACATGCACAGCCTTATGAAGCAATGCCTTCTTTGCTCTACTTTTGTATATTTCTTTATAATACTTTAAACTGAGTATCTTACCTTACAGGTAGCATTCTAGTAATGGGAAAAGGGAGCCTCAAACTAGCCCATAAGTTACTTTTGTATTTAATATAAGTTTGAGGTTTAAAATTGCTTTTAAAAGGAAAGCAATTGTACTTGTGGCAAGTAAAGGAAAAGATCAATGTTCTAAACACTTCACTGAAGAGGGCAAGTGGGCAATTCCACACTTAGTGAACTGTCAGTGCCTCTGACTTGTCAGAACAGCCTAAAGATCATTCAAACTGACACCTCTGCAAATTAAACTGTGGCTCAATAGGTGAGCACTAGGCTAAGTGCTTGTCTTAGCTGTTGTATTAGTGTAAAAAGAAATGTCTTTGGTATACTGCCTTGTTTATTTGACAACAGGGAGTAATTATTTGTTTGTTTTCTGTAATTTTAACTGCCAGGAAAACATTCTCTTAATTTAATGTGTTGTTTTCAGTCATTAGTGTGCTCTAAATGGTAAGAAATCTCATACTTACCCATAAAAGGCTCTAATAGCATCCATCACTGTATCTTCAACTCGGTTTCAAGAACGTAAGAAGTGTGGCTTTTGGAAACTCTGCAGAGCACTGCTGCTGAAATATGGATACCCAGACTGAGTCCTTAGGTTTCATTGGTGGACACTGCACGTCTTTCAGAGTTGTGAGGGACATTCAGCACCTCACAGCATGGAGCTCTAGGAGTGCGAGGATGCAGTATGTAATTATATAGAGCACCTGAAGTGGGAGATGGTGTGTTTGGTTTGTAAAAACACAATCCTCAGAAGAGAAAATGCAGCAGAGTCACAGTCTGCTGCAGCCTTTTGCATGACTGCCTTTTTGAAGGATGTTTTTCTGCCTTGAGCCCAAATGTCCTCTTCCATTAATGAGGAGAAGCTTACAGTTTCCTGTGACGCTCCTCACCCAGTCTTGCACAAGAAGGGAAGAAAGCTGGAACATTTTTCTCCTTTTCTGCTCTCTTGCTCATAGCAAGAGACGGGCAGCTTATTCCTCTACCAGATTAAGACTTACTGCAGCTATGAGGAGTTAGACATGGGGCTATATATCCTTCTACAAGCAAATAAGGGCTGTGACAATCTTATCCATTGGTATTTTAATCTTTGAAACCCTTCTTCTTGCTGTGAAGAAGAATGTGAAAAATTCAAAGTGAGATGGAACCATTAGATAATTTATTCTAACCTCTTGAGTATATTAGTCCATAAATTATCACCAATTGAACTGAGTTGAAGAGCTTAGCAATAGTGTATCCTCCAAATAACATCTAGTTTTTGTCAAAATGACTTCTGAAATATAGAGTCTGACTCCTTCTTTAGTTTATTCCAGGTGTTAATATTCTTCATGGATACAAATTTGGGCCTTAAGCTTTATTTTGTAGCCATGAATTTCTGTCAGAGCCAACCACAGTATAGTAGACAAAATGTATACTATAGGTCTTTCACTGCAAGGTATTTCCCTCAATTTATGAATGCATTTTATGCATTTAATGCAATTTATGATTATTCTATGATTTTATTATCTATTTCCCTCAATTTATGAATGCATTTCTGAGATTATTCTACGATTTTATTATCTTCTATGTCCTAAAAAAAAAAAAAAAAGGAAAAGAACACAATACTTCAATGCTAATCACCTAACTGATATTGTACAAAGATAAAACAGTTGCTTGGACCCCAGGTTGACCCTTACTGGTCACATGAGCCCTCTGCCCCAACAGTGGGTAAGAGCTCTGCTCAGTTGCTTGTCTGAGTCTCTTCACAATACAGTCCACCACTTTACAGAACTCTGTTAATCTTTGTCATCTACACAGTTTTAGCAGATGTGCTTTCTAGATCTGTAGTAAAGACTCAGTCTGATCCTCACAAAATCCTATTAGACAATACCTCTGTTGGAGGCTGGCTTCCCACTGATTTCTACTTTTTAATGTTTCTCCATTAACCAGTTCACTCTTCATATAACATGGACTTTGTATTGCTGTATTTTTAAAAATGAGGCTGTTGTACAATACTACAAATGCTTCACAATGGCCATTATATCTGTGTAGCAACTTCTATAATCTGGTCTTGTGATTTATGAGTGTGTTTAATAGAGGGGAAGCTGAACCAAAATCCCAGATCGAAGTGTCAGCATTACCTTCTTTCTGTGATGAAGAAGTTAATGGGAGTAAATTTATCATGGCTATGATAAAAAATTCAGAATCGCCAACTGTTTTAACCTGTACATGAACATTAGTTTCCCAGTGGGAGCTGTGTCCGCACATGCACTGTCAGAATTCATCTCATGTTTAAGAGTAGCGTTGTATGGCAACGGATGATGGTGTTATAAGGACAGGGCTTTTACTTTGTTACAGATTTCCACATATGTAAAAGTGGTAAGGAACAGATTGAGCAGGAAACAATACAAGTCTCTCTTTTAATGGTCTTTAAGATTTGCAGGAGAGAAAGTGAATAAATTCTCATTGAAAACCAAAATGCTGCACTGACAAACACTCTTCCCTGAGGGGGGGCGGGGGGAGAGAGAGAGAGAGAGAGTGAAGTGACCGTATCAGGCATGAAATGGTAGGACTTTGATACTGGTATAATAGAGATGTGGTGAAGGGACCTCCATAGAGTAGAACAGGTTCTCAGTTTTAATATTATATCGATGTTTCATTTCTAAATGCTTTACCAATGTCAAATACACAAATAATAGATGTTACAAACCTGAGCACTGTACGTTATATCAGTTGTAGGTATAGCAGAACAAATCTGTAACAAAGCTATAGACTTTCTGGACTTCAAAAATCTAAGAAATGATTAATCATTAAATTGTATATTGAACATTTATTAATCCTTTTAAAGTATTTATAATTAGGACATTAATATGAAGCTACTATATGGTAGCACTGTGTGACTGTGTTAGAAGGCATATTGATTTAATGAATTATTTATTCTTTCAATGCATTCAGTAAGCCTGATATGATGGACTTTCTGAAGTGGCAACATAGTAGTATGATATGATCTTGATACAAAGCACTGATCTAAAGTTCCTTTACATCTGGGGATGTTGAAGTCTAGACTCAGATACAGATAAGCCTTTGGCAAGCACAGGTGGAAGTAAACTGAGTTCTGACATGGCAGCAATGCTGGCAGTCAAGCCCAGTTCTTTCCCACAGTAAAATGAGAGGGTGGAAAATTATTCTGTATACATCTTCCTGGAGCTATATGAGACTTTTCAGGCTCATTTATAGAGACTCTTTTTGTCCCAGAACAAAAATTGCTTGATCCACAGGCAGACACTGACCTCAATATAGATGGAAAAGGAGACATATATGCAGCAGCAGTAGTACTTGTTGATGACAAGGCTCCAGCGTGTCCCCTTACAGTAAATTTCTGTCAAACAAACATAATCACTACCATTAAAATACAAATAACACCTGTCATCATGAATCCTAAACACCTCATTAGAAATGTCAAGATTAAATGCTGCTTATTGGCAAGAGTTCAAATGCAGATGCAAATCCTAAAAGCAGAGGACCTGCCATATTTTGAAGTGCAGGGATCCTTTACCAAAGTTAGGAAAAAAGTTAAAAACAAAAGCCTTAGACCGTAGCTAAATTAATGGGAGGGCAGATGCTTTGTACTTTCACAATTGCTCTGTAATGGAGAGGAGATAGGCTTTATCATTAGAATATGGTAGTTTTCTAAATAGAAAATAGCACCAGTAACGACCACTCAGCACCAACCCAACTAATGTGGTGCACTGCAATTGCATGCCTGTTGGCTGTATCATCTTTTCCTCTTTATCTCAGCTATCTGTGGATATTCTGGAGTTATCACAGTCTGTCCTTCCCTGCTGGTTTGACTGGTTTCCCGTCCTATCTAGCCAATTTGATAACCAAAAGAGGATGCTATGTGTTTCCAAGACCTGTGGTCCCTAATAAACAGAGTGGGTGAAGCAGTTACAGCAGGCAGGCTTCTTGACAATAAAAAAAGAGACATCTAAGAGATGTTTTTATAATTCTTGGTCCCTGTTGCAATAAAGTCCTGATGCCTTGACCTTTTGTAGAGCAGACTGTCCTATGAAACAGCTGGTCAAAAAGGAGCTTGCCAGAAGAATGCAACTAAGGAATTTTTGTGCTGTGGCTATCATAAAATGCTCCCAGGAATGTAAGAGTTGACAGATTGAAACATCCTTCATTGCACTGAAAAGAGCAGCAGGGGGGAGGAGGCACCTTTTGCCATGCCAGGTTGCCAGCGCCAACCTTCTTTTATAGGTCTGACTGTCTGCAAACAAGGTTGACGGTGATATTACCTAAAGGGAAACGCAGTACCTGCTGCAGAGCCTTTTCTTAGTCAAAAGAGACACCATCCCAGTGTGAGATTTTGTAGAATCTCTTTATAAAGCTGCACATGAATGAACACTATTGAATGCATTTAATGCTCCTAGTTTTTCTGTGTGAATTTGAACAAAAAGAGACTAAAATCTTCCCTATTAAAAGATAACAAAAAGCCTCCAGGAAGCCATTTGCTGCTGCTGTAATAAACATTCATTATTAACACTACTTTGTGAACTACGAACAAAGCTATTTTGCTGGTAGGACAGACCTGCTGTGTGTAGCTCTGAAGCACATTAGTGACATGCTGCAGCAAGAATTGATATTCAGCAAGAAAGTCTTTGCTACCCCTTCAAATTTACCCGTGTTAGGAATAGAAATAATCACTTTTTATATTATTTGTTTGAAGGTGCTGAGTGAGTTATTTGGCCTAGTAGGAGCACTACAGTGTTTTATTGCCTGTCCAGTTCAGACCACCTTATGGCCCCAAGCAGGTTTCTTTAATATCTTTCTTGCAGCCCAGTGAGAATACTGATGTACTTAATAGAACTGCTTAATAGCTAACATATGGGTGACAAGGGCATCATGAACAATCAAGCCTCTTTATAAAGGACCTCATCTATTTATGTGGATCTTTTACTGCTATTTGAGTTCACATGAGTTTGCATTGTTCCCCACTGAGCCCTTCCTGTAGGTCTGGAAAGTCCATTCATTTGATACGGGAGACTCAGGAGGTGAGAACATGCTCTCTGAGCCTCTGTTGGTGGTTAACACTGGGTTCTTCTGTAACTTACCTGGAAAATGTCAACAAAACAGCCCTCTTACCGGAACTTACGTTGCAGCAATATTGACTATGTAATGGATAAATCAAGTAGGGGGCTGTATTTAACCTCCAAATCAGACAAGCAGTTTTGTGAGCAGGAGAACGAAGGAAACCTGGTTTCTTGTGGGTGCATTATCTGTGAGGGGGTATAGGCTATGTGTCTTGAGGTTAGATTCTCAGATGCCTAATAAAAAGGGAACCCATGCTACCTTCTTTCTCACAATGAAGACTAATGATTTTTTTTCTTTGGCTGCCCCTCCTCATGAGGCGATGAACATGGAGGTTTGCACTACACTGTCAGTTTTGATCAGAACCGGTCTACAAAATTTGGGCAGGGAGGGAAATGAACACACAGAGATATATATTCATGGAAATAAGCAGTGTGAGTATTAGTTACCTGTAAATTTGTTTAGCTCTAAGAGAATCTCTGTCTCATTCAGCTAAAAAAGTTGCAATGCCATGAGAGAACACAGGTCACTGGTCGGGGATCCGGTCTTTCAGAAGTAAAGCCTATTTGATACTATCTGTTCAGTTAAGCTGCTGAGCACTCCAGTTCTTTAGTGAAGCTGGAATTCTTATCTTAGAAGATAGCTCTTCTGCTTCTGTTGCCTGAGATGCCTCATGTACCTTTCTCTGTCTCTTTCTGAGAAACAGAGAAGCATTGGTATCTACGTGCCTTTTTTTTTTTTTTTAAAAAAATCTACACTGACAGGAACCACTCTTGTTTTATATGGGATGTGCTTGTTCAGGTGGGATTTTGCTTCCTTGGTCCTAGTTATTAGGTATAAAACATCACAAGATCTGGTAGGGAATTAGGTGATTTTTCTTCTCTCCATGCCTAACATTTCTTGATTTAAATATCCATCAAATTCCTTATTCAGCCAGTCCTGGCTTGAGTCTGGCTTCACAGTCACTGTAAGATGTTGCAGTAAGCTTTATCAATTACATATCCAAAAAATAACAGACACACATGATCTCACTTTCATTTCTCTGAGTGACCCATAGTGACTCTATGGCATATGTGAGCATGACAAAATATGGATTTTTGGTTGGGATGCCTTGAATCTACCTCACAACTCCTTATATCTAGGGGAATCCCTTTTGTGACCTTATCTCACTGTTTCACTGACCTGAAACACAATTTCTTCCTCAATGTTTGTATCAACACTACATACCTTTTTCTCAGCATAATGTTGCCGAGATCTGTGTGACAGAACATTATGAGTGTTGATAGGATTTCACCTTTTTTGAAAGAAATCTAGCACATTACTATAGCAAGAGTAATCAATAAGTTCACTTTTCTTTCATGAACCAGCCCTTGACACAGAAGATGATAACTCATCTTGAAAATTGTCTTCCCTTTCAAGGCTCATTATGTGGAAGAGTCTTAGAGTATATTAAAAAGACCCTTAGTTCAATGGCACACAGTGACAATCATTTGAGTTATTTGAATGTAAAAAATACTTATAATACATTGTTTATACTGGTCAAAGTTAATAAGATAATGTATGTCAGTTTAGTGGAAAATGAAGTAGCATATCTTAAGACCCTTTTAATTAATGAGTGGGAAAAAATCATATAGTCTCTTCAATAGGGTATATGATGAATTATTAAGACAAAAAGATGAAGATGCATCATACATGCATACACAAGGACATCAGGAAACTAGCCTGGGAGATCAGCTTGCACATATACAAAAGGTGCTGAGGCAGAGGCCTATGCAATGAACTGTCCTCTCCCTGCCCAGGCTTGCTACATGCCTTTAGGAAGCCTGTGAGGAGAGGAGGTGAGAAGGAGCTACGGCTCAAATCTTGTGACTGTTTGCAGGTGTTTTTTATAGTCAAGTATTGTGGTCCCATCAAAGATAATGAGAACTTTTCCATTGATTTCTTTGGGAAGTCAGGTCCTATTTGTTTTCACAGTTCTTTATAAAATACAGCTTTGATCTGGGTTCTGAAGTCCAGTTGTTTCCTTGGCTTCACTGTCAGCAGGTTCTAAAAAGGTGTTGGTATGGGAAGTTTTGCTGGACTTGCCTTTCTATGTTCGTTCTAGAAGATACAAGATGACATTGCCATTGCTTATGATGTGTTTGATTTCCACTTTTTTTATGTCTACCTCATCATTGTAAGTCAGGAGCTGTATAACCTGGGTGCTCTGGAGTTGGTTTTAGTAGTTTCTAGCTGGCAACTCAAGAAAAAAGGGCTGTGATATTCCATTGCCACTCAGCAGAAATGTATTAATTCTATCACATAAGTTGTGTTCTGAATTGGTTAAACACCCATTATTTAATTTTAGTGTGGGCTTGTTTCTATACTGGTAACACTGGGTCTGTTTTGGCTTGATATAGGGCTACTGACTCCTGTAAAGGTACTCCTGATCTTATTCTTCCAGCAGTACACCGTTCTGGCTTTCACCTTGAACAGCCTTTCAGCGGGGCTTTTTACCTCCATATGAGGGCTGACAGCCTTCTTGGATGTTGGTGGAAGTGAATCAGAATGCAATCTCAGGAAAAATATGCCCAGATTACCAGCAGCAGAGCAACACACAGCTATATAAGCTTTCCTGTACTGTCCTGCTTGTCTCTGCCAACTGTGGGCAGTCCTGTTCAGCTTCATCCCTCTCAGAAAAGCATATATGTATTTTGCAGGCGTAAATAGATGGATGGCAGTTAGACAAGCTGTTCCGCTTCCTGGATATCTGGTCATGCCACCTAGCAACACTGAAATGAATGCATCTCATATGGCTCTCTCCAAGCTGTATTTAAAATTAACTGCATTAACAGGAATAGTCTGAAATTCCATACATATGCAAAACTGCCAGAACTGTACTGAAACTTGTTTCTATGGTGGTCTCCTTCCTGGCTTCATTTATTACTTGTCTAAAAGACATGTCAACATGGCACAAACCATGCAAGAAGCTGGTCTTACAGAGCTTGCTTCTATTATGGCTGAACTTTCATCAATTTCTAAGATAGCTAATTTTAAAGCTAGCTGAGTATTTAAACTTAGAGCAGCTACTAGCTAGTAGCCATTGCAGTATAGACAACTTGTTCAGATATGAGGGATGCTGTGACTGTCAAACATAGAAGTACTTGTTGATGGATGACTCCAAGTAATAGTGAAATAAAATTGTAATCCTAGAAGCTCAGACCTTTTTCTGTCCAACATTTGCACAGTTTGTTTACACTTGCCTTTTGCACTCAACTGTAGCTCAATGAGTCCTAACTTATGAAAAAAATAGTTTCAGCTATTTCTAGTTCTCTGTATTGTCAGTTCTCTCTTCTAATCTGTAGGGGAATTTTCTACAGGAATTGTTGTAATGGAAAGAAAGTTCCTCTACTCATCAACAGACATTTCCTCTGACTGATTTTCTTAAATGTATTTGTCTATTAGAACAGATGGAAAAGTCTGGGGATGAGTTTATATTTACTATAAATGCCTTTGTGTCATTCTGGCTTATGAGACTTTCACTCTTATCTTTCATAAAACTTACTATACCTCTGCATGGACAATGTCACAAACCATCCCTGTGCAAAGCCTAAATGCTGTGGGGGAGCTTCTGTGAGGTTTGGCTTTGAAAAATTTTCTTGTGAACATATTTTTCTGTTTCCGAATGTTTCCAAGTAACTAAAATATGCTGCAGATAATGAAAATGAGGAGTCCTTATGACAAAAATGAAATCTTGCTCTTAAAACAAAAAAAATTCCGTGGCACTGTTAGATATCAGGACCAGCCTGGTAGCCTTCAATGGTGAGATAGATATCTAACTTGGTGGATGAGGGGAGAGCAGTGGATGTTCTTTGTCTCAGTTTTAGTAAGGCTTTCAACACTGTCTCCCATAACATCCTCATACATAAGGTGATGAAATACAGACTAGATAAGTGGACAGCAAGGTGGACTGGAAAAAGGGTGAACTGCCAGGCATAGAAGGTTGTGATCAGAGGCACAAAGTCTAGCTGGAGGCTGGTTACTAGTGGAGTACCTCAAGGGTCAATACTAGGTCCAGTAGTATTTAACCTCTTCATTGACGACCTGGACAGAGTGCACCCTCAGCAAGTTTGCTGATGATACAAAATTGGGAGGAGTGGCCAATACAGCAAATGGTCACATTGCCATTCAGAGGGACCTTGACAGGCTGGAACAATGGGAAGACATGAGCTTCATGAAGTTCAACAAAGGGAAATGCAAAGTTTTGCACCTGGAGAGGAATAATCCCATGCAGCAGTACAGGCTGGGGGCCAACTGGCTGGAAATCAGCTTTACAGAGAAGGACCTACAGGTCTCAGTGGACAACAAACTGAACAAAAGCCAGCAACGTGCACTAGCAGGAAAGAATGCCAACAGTGTCCTGGGCTGCATTAGGAAGAGTTGCCAGCAGGTTGAGGGACGTGATCGTTCCCTTCTACTCAGCACTGGTGAGGCCACATTTGGAGTACTGCGTCCAGTTCTGTGCTCCCCAGTGTGAGAAAGACATGGAGTTATTGGACTGAGTCCAGTGTAGGGCCACAAGGATGATTAAAGGACTGGCTTGTCTCTCACATGGTGAGAGACTGGCAGAGCTGGGATTATTTAGCTCAGAGAAGAGAAGACTTGGGGCAGGGAAATTTTATCACTGCTTACAAATGTGTGATGGAAAGATGTAATGAAGACAGAGCACGACTCTTCTCAGTGGTGCCCAGTGACAGGACACGATGCAACAAACACAAGTTGAAACACAGGAAATTGTTTCAGAATGTAAGAAAAGACGTCTACTGTGAGGGCAGTTGAACACTGGCCCAGGTTGCATGGAGAGGTTGTGGAGTCTCCATCCTTCAAGATATTCCAAACCCAACTGGACACAGTTCCAGGGCAGCCTGCTGTAGGTGATCCTGCTTCGAGCAGGGGGTTGGACTAGACAATCTCCAGAGGTCCCTTCCAACCTCAACCATTCTGCAACTCTGTATGTACCAAGTCCCTGAAGTAAGGCAAGATTGGCCACTCACCTTGCAAGGCAATGTCTTCCTCCGAGCCAGTTGCAGCTTTCATGCATCAGTTTTATAAATAGAGGTGTTAGCACCTATTATTTGTAGAGTTTTTGGACATTTCCCATTATCAGATCCTGTCTTCAGGTTCTCATGGTTTGCTAATTTTTACCTTATACCTGCTGCCCTACTGCATAAAAAGAATTGTTAATGTTCTGTGAATACATCTTTAATATTGCTGCTTGGTCTCATGGGGTTCTCCAGACTCTCCAGTCAGATCTTGGCTTGAGAATGAGACTGCCTCTTTCATCTCATCTAGCAGGACTGAATAACGACATGCTTTTGAAAGTTAGAGGGAGAAATTCCCCTTTTTTTAGGAAGAAATTGGCTTGCTAAGGTGGCATGGTCCTGTGGGGCCTCCCCTTCTTTCCCTCGTCTCTGCTCTGGACTCTCATCCAAGACTTCATCCTTCTCCTTCCCCCTTTTATTTTTCTACCAGGCACACAACATTCCTGACTAATGAATAACAGAAACAGCCTACAATGCTTGTGAATAGCTCGTGAGTGAGAAGACTTAAATATAACTGAAATGGTATAATTGCACGCAGAGACATCAATATATTCTGTTCATTTGTATTTTTATATCACACATTATGAATCAGAATGTCTACTTGAGCAACACGTTTAATGATTTAGTACTTTATTATGTACATTTTGGTCAGACTGGTAATGATTCCAGTGGTTAGAACATCATCTGAAAAACCGGGCTACAGGAAAGAAACTTGACTGACAATTCTCTGTAATTGTCTCAGATGTTACAGTGGTGTTCTAAAGAATCACGGACTTTTACCTGGGGCTTTATTTTGCAGCAAAAAAGAGACAATAAATGAAACAGTTTTAATAAAATCAAACAAGCTTGCATGTCACTTGGTATCTGCCTGGACTCAAAGGCAATGTAGAACACCCTATATCTGAGTGTACTATAGACTATTCAGGATGAAATCTGATTTACTCGTATTAGGCTGTAATAAGCAGTTCTTTAAACCAGTACGAAGACAACAGAGCAAAAGAGCAAGTGCCTGTCCCATAACTAGCACTGTAACTGGCTTCTACAACTTAAACTACAAAATGCAATAGAGGTGTCTTTTCCCTTTAATTAAAGTTTGAACAGAAGGATAGGCTGGCTGGCAGGGCCTGTTCCTGTCCCAGTTTAACTGAAGTATCCTATTAGCAGGTACTGTTGGAGAGTTCAGTAACTAGAAAGGACACTGAGGTATTTTTCTAACTTTCGGAAGAAATGTTCTAAGAATAAGAATGTATTCACTGTCTTTCTGCCTATTTCATTTCAAATGCATCAAAGAGCCTGGAGTTCATATCTGCATCTGTTGGCTTCAAAGGCAAAGTTTTGGTACAGAACACAGATGATGAAGAGAATTAAGAACTGGTTTCTCCTTGAAAGACTGTGTAGCCCACCAGTCCATCTTTCAACTAGGATTAATTCTCCCTATACTTTTTAACACATTGCTTGTTGTGGGAATACTTGTTCCAAAAGAGGATAGAACAGGACAATCTCATTAGCTGACCACAATGAGACATCAGATAAATCTTTTCTACATTTGTCTGTGCTGATCAATATAGCAAAAGTTCCTCTGGATAGAATTTTGTCATGAAATAGTCTTTGTTTTGAGTACCCAGAGAACTGAGTAAATCTGTAACTATGTGTAGGTGTTTGAGGAAAGCACAGTTTGAGTGTCTGACAGGCTGTCTCACTGCAATGCAGTGAGTTGCAATTGGCTTTGCTTTTTGTTGCTCAAGGCCAGCATGTTGCTTAAAATGTCAAGGGCTGAGTTTCCCCTGGGGTTTATCATTGCCATTCCCATTCCCTTCTACAGAGGCTCCCATTTGCACTGTCTTCTAATCAGATTCCTCTATCCCTGTGGTCCCTAAACAGCTTTAATGTTAAAGTCTATGCTAGAAGCAATGGAAAAGCAGCCATTGAAAGTATGATCCCAGTACTACGATGCCCTATTCCGAACAGAGAAACAACTTGCCAACTTACCAAGGCATTGACATACATTCACTCAGCAGATGCTTCTGGTGGCTAAAGATGTAATCCTCATCAAAATTTGTTTGCAGTTGTCCCTTTACTAGAATTTATCACCTCTTTTGGCCTATCAGGAGAAGGGAATTTCCAAGTCTTCTTTGTCTGATTCAGTGCTAAGTTTACCAGCTTAATTTAAACTGTTGGGAGAGATGATTTGAATTAAGCTGTGATACTTGCATGGCTTAAGTTGCTGCAACTGTTTGCTGATCAAATGTCTGCCTGCATCTAAACTGAGTGATGCTTAAGAAGATGAGTTGTGCCAATCACAACCTCTTCTAAGGTGCTCTGGGTTTAAATAACGAACTTAGCCCTCAAACCATTCTGAAAATGTATTTATCCTGCAAGAAACTTCAGCTTGAACTCTCTGCTCATCTATTAACCTTAAATATAGCACTCCCTTCCAGTATGTTGAAAAATTGCTTCTTGAATGTAGTTCGGGTGAGAGCAAAATGTCAGGTAGGAAACAGATTGAGAGGAGAAAGGGAGTCTTTTTATTCCACGTGATCTCCTTAAAATAAAAAGGATTTTTTAAAAAGAGGCTGTTGGAGGAAGTTTGGAGACATTTGGTGCTTCAAGCACTACAAGCAGAGAAAGAATAATTATATGTCATTGAAAATATTTTTTCCTATCTCTAAACAAATTTCTGCACATTATTATTATTGAGATATTGAAATTAAAACATCTCTAAGTTAAGAGCTTATAGAAAAGTGTTTAGCCCAGCTGAATTTCTGTTATAACAGTTAAGCCAAGAATTGTCAAAAATAGGATCATGTAGTTGGATAAATTCTTTCAGTGTTGAGCATCCGGTAGCTTCCATGGAAGAAAATGCAAGCAGGCACTTGCTCATAGTTTTGAAAATCACTTATGTGTATGTCTGAGTTGGGAGCAAGGCACTGGAACAGGCTGCCCAGGGAAGTGGTTGAGTCTCCATCCCTGGAGGTATTTAAAAGACGGGTAGGTGTGGTGCTTGAGGACATGATTTAGTGGTGGGCTTGGCAGTGCTAGGTTAATGGTTGGACTTGATGATCTTTTGATGGTCTTTTCCAACCTTAACGATTCTATGATTCTCTGATTCTATGATTGCATAAAAACATCATGCTTTTTGGAGTCTTGATCTAACTGTTGAAGTCCTGTTCTTGCCCCTTATTTTGTGGATTTCTCCACAAACTGTCTCGAGCTTTTCCCAGCAAGTATCTCCTCAAAGACATCATCTGTGTTGGTCTTACATAATCGCTAGTATCCCATGTAAAAGTGTGCATAAAGTCCAACTGAAGCATGATAAAACCTATCTGTATTCAAAATGTGAGTGCACATGACAGAAGGAAACCAACACAATAACATATTGCTGGCTGTTGATTCTAACACTCTTCCCACACAGTGATTATAGTGAGAAGAGCTACCTTTTAAGGCTGTGTCACTATCAATCTGGCCACACTGTGGAAAAGCAAGTAACCAATCCTAAAGGGTCTACAGCAGAGTCATTTATCATCTCTAAAGCAAGTAAATGTCATGAGAAGAGGTGTAGAACTTCCCAGTAAATTAAAAAGAACAAACATGTACCTCAGTGTACAATATAGCGCAAACCCCAAGAGAGCGAGGAATCATTCTCACCAGTGCTAACAGTGCTTGGAAAGATAAAGAAGGAAAATTTTGAAACTTTGATTGTAGCCATTTTTATCCAATATTATTGATTGATCACACAAGCAAAGGCCAAGCATCTCTGTGTTTTAACAAAACACAAAAATATTAATCTATGTTGGCTGAACACCAGCCTTATCAGATGTTAATTGAAATTGGTTTGTCTATTTCAAGCACAAAATTTGAAGTCATATGACTTGCAATCTTTGGAAAAAAAAGATAGCTAGAAAAAGCAGTTCAGTTCCATGGAAACAGAGAAATCCACATATTTTGTTTCATCCTGTTATAGAATGAAAAGAAAATTTTTCAAAACATTTCTCTCTCCTTCTGTGTTTTTCTGAGACTCCACATATGCGGTAGTCCCAGTGGTTTGGGCAGATATCTGTGTGTGGATAATTCATGTTATCCCAGGTTCAGTAAGTGCTCTGCAAACAAGACTACCTATCCTCCTTTCTTGGCAAGGTGGGGGGAAAGTTGAGGCTGCTTAGCCATCACTCAGCCAAATTCCTCAAGCCTGCAGTGTGCCATATGTGGCACAGTGGTCAGCGGCCCTGCATTGCGGGAGGAAGGCTGCTGTTGAACAGAAATCCTACCATGGACTAGAGAAACCACCCTAACAACACTGTCAGTGGCACTAGCACGTTTCTCTGAAGCCCTTCTGTTACAAAAGGTAAATGTGTCAGGGGCATTTTTGGTTTTTTACTTGATGGAGAATTATACTGTAGCTTAAATTTTTCACTCACTTATATATCTTAGTAGTCCTGAATCATAAAAAATGGAAACTCGAAGTAGCACCCTGTACTTGCCTATGCCTTCCATATGCTGAAGAAGTTACAATCACTTCTGATCCTGTGTTTAAAAAGAGAAAGTTTAGAGGATGATCTGTGCGGCTCCAGAATACAAATTTGGCTAAATGCAGATGCATCTGTAAAGTGTCTTTGCAAGGATGAGGTCAATGCTGGCTAGGAAAACCAGAGTGAGACTGATAATCACCTCTGTTAAGGACTTCATTTATTCTAGTGCTATAACATTCCTATCACTCATTTGTCATAACCATTGCCAGCTTCAAAAGCAAAGTGTAATACAACTGTGTATGTTATCAGATGCAACTTTCTTTCACAAAGGAGGAGCTTGTATAAAACAGACAAAACTCTTGAAGGCAAAGTGTAGGCCTATGGAATAACAATCACTGTGTCTTCAGTGAAACCAGTGTTAGACATAAGTTTCACCAGATGACAGCTCTGCCAGCTTTTTAAGTATGGGTCAGTCTGTCTTTTTCTGTGTAAGACTATCTGCAACTTGTAGTAGTGATAGTGTCATGCTCTCTTCTGTATGAAATACCCATCTTTTCAGTGTTACAACTATACAAATTGGGTCAAACTGCTTTTATTTCCTTTACTGTGCCTGCTTCATACTCCCTTGACAATCAACGTAAAACATCTGTTGTTAATGGTCTGGATATAGTATCATAGAAAGAGTTGTTTAAAGTTGTCATTGGAAACAGATGTTAAAATGAATTGTTAGTGGTTAAGCCATTTCTTACGATGATTAAACTGCTGGTGACACTGAAACTAAGACTGAAGGGTGTGATATTGAGAAGTGGTATATCTTTCAATGTCTCTGCTAATGACCTAAATCCTGATCTGATATCACACTTGATTTAGGAAATGCTTAGCGGAAATTTCAGACAACATGTCACTGAATCACAGAATGGCTGAGGATGAAAGGGACCTCTAGCGGTCATCTGGTCCAACCCCACTGCTCAAGTAGGGCTATCGAGAGCCAGTCGCTAAGGACCATGTCCAGACTGACTTATGAATGTCTCTAAGGAGGGAGATTCCACCATCTCTCTGGGCAACCTGTACCAGTCCTCGGTTACCCTCACAGTGAAAAAGTGTTTCCTGGTGTTCAGGGGAAACCTCCTGTGTTTCAGTTTGTGCCCATCACCTCTTGTCCTGTCACTAGGCACCACTGAGAAGAGTTTAGCACTGTCTTCTTTGCGCCCTCCCTTCATGTATTTGTACACACTCATAAGATCCCTGAGTCTTCTCCTGGCTGAACAGTCCCATCTCTCTCAGCCTTTCGTGATAGGAGAGAGGCTCTGGTCTCCCTTAATCCTTAATCTCCCTTAACTGTGGCCCTTTGCCAGACTCTCTCCTGTATCTCCATCTCTCTCTTGTACTGAGGAGCCCATAACTGGACCCAGCACTCCAGGTGTGGCCTCACCAGTGCTGAGTAGAGGGGAAGGATCACCTCCCTTGACCTGCTGGCACTGCTTTGCCTAATGCAGTCCAAGATATTATTTGCCACCTTTGCAGCAAAGGCACATTGCTGGCTTGTGTTCAACCTGGTGTCCACCAGGACCCCCAAGTCCTTTTCCTCAAAGCTGCTTCTGAAAGAAGAAAAAGGCCATCTGTATTTGAATTGTGTTTTGCTGTTGTTCTCTTTTGTTACTTTGATGTGAGGCTGTCAGGTATAATTTCTGGGGCCTTGTTTTGATTAGTAAAGAAAATAGTTTCCTTTTTTACCTCATAGTCATTGCATGAGCTACCCCAAAAGAAAAAGCTGAAAGGCCGGCACTATATCCATTCTATGGAAGGAGATAGCATAAGATTTACTTAGTGGATAAACTTAGGTGCTTTGGCTTCTCTGTGTTTACCTTGTGTTTGCTGGTCATCCTGTGATTAGAGCATGTTCTTGTGCAATGAACAAAGACCTGGCCTGCATCTTGGCCTCTCTTTCAATGGTGACCTTAAAGGCAAAAAGAAAAGGCCTCTTTGTAGCCATTGGCCTGCATACCCACAGTCCTGCTTGAATAAATGTTTTTCTTTAGTAATTGACATGGCAGAAGGTTGATAGCAGCACTTTATGTCACGGTAACATACTAAAGATATTGACATTTTAAAAAAATTCTATATCATAATTGGTTTCAGAAATGGTTCATGTTGTCTTATAAATATAAAACATAACCTACCCTAAAATGAAAAATAAGAGTTCTAAGAGAGCAATTGTACATTTTGATTTTTCTATGTCACAGTGTGTGGTTTGTTAGCATTTGCGTTGCTATTGAGCCAGGATGATGAAAGACCTATAAAGCACTATGAAACAAAAAGTATAACTAAGTCGAAATGCCCTTCTTCAGAGTAACTACCTTATATTTTGAAATGCTTCAACAGGGACAAGGTCTTACCAGGGCAAGAACACTATGTGAATAAATGTTGAGAAATCCTCGTGTCATTTGCTAGCCCAAGGAAGTCTCCAAGAAGAACAAAACCAAAATGTTGAGCAAAAGCACAGCTGCCATACTGTTTGACATCATCAGCCCTCCCCTGATTTCTTTTAGTAATGCTTTGGCTATTGATGAAAAAATTGTTGCATCATCTGTCTCCTATTACTTTGGGAAAAAAAGCACTGTAGCTCGGGGAATCACCTCAGTTCAAAGGTGGAATCCAATCTCAGGCAGGAAGGAAAGAATTAAGATGTGGGGAATGACAGATTTCTATCTTTCAACTTTGGGAAAAAAGCTGTAAATAATGCTTATGGAGTGCTGAGGAAAGGTCTGAATTTGGTTTATTTTTAGTGCGAGTGCTACAGGACTACATAGTAGCTAGGTATCAATAGGGAAATTAGTAGAAACTAGTTTTGGTTGAACAACGAAAAAGGTGGCTGTCATGGACATCTGATGAGCTGGTGACAGGGAAATGCATATAGGATGGATTTGGGAGACAGAGTGCAGAGGAAATGGAAAAAAAGCCCCACTGAATTAAGGTCATAGATAAGGCACTAATTTGAGGCTACAGGGATTTCTGTGCATGTTCACCTATAATATATGCAGGAGTTCAGAAGAGCTTGACTGCAGGAAGATGATATATTCTTAGTGGGGGGTGAGAGATCAATTACACACAGAGAAAATGCTTAATTCTGAGTGAAAATGAACTGAAGAAGTGCTACTCATAACTTGACATAGTCCTATGTGGTGTTGCATGTGAAAGGGTCTATTTTAATCCAATTTGCTGAGGTTATTTGTGTCAAAGGTAACTGCTTTATTTACGCCAGTGAAGCATTTATAAAACCAGCTGCTTGGATTATGTTTTAATGCTAATGGGAAGTATGAAGACACTACTATTTACAGACTCAAGGTTTATAATCTATTAAGGTCAATACAAGTTGCAGTGACCTTAGCTATTCTCAAGATTGGGTCTTTACCCATTAGAATCAAACAGTCAGCATATTTGTTTAAATTCTGCCTCAGTGCAGGTGTTTATACTAGATCATACTTAAAGGTTGTTCCAGTGCAACATTTCTGTGAAAACTTATCATTCCTAAAGGAATTAATTGCATAAAGGATAAAAGAGACAGGCTGGGTCGCATCGTTTCATAGAATGTCCTTTCCTAAAATTTGCAGAAAGAGAAAGAAAGAAAAGAGGAGAGTGGAAATAAAATAATTGTCCTAAGGGACATACTAAAAATCTTAAAATATAGTCACTCCTGGTGTAAGCACAGTAAATGAATAGTGGCTTGTTGCCAATATTCTATTCACTCTCAGATTAAATCAGAGCAAGTGTGAAGTTATTCTAATATGAGCATGCAGTCAGAATCCAGCCCTTTTTCATTTTTTTCATAATTTCAGTCTACAATAAAATATAGTTCAAACTAAACACTTCTACTTCCTTATCCTTTGCAAGACTACAAATGTGTCAGGCAGGGTTCTAAGTGTCTAATTTATTTTCTGGATCATTAGTAGAGAGGCTGCCAAAGTGGATGCACTAGACCGGCTATGAATTGTCAGCCAAGTATCTAGGGCTACCCTGCGTTACCTGACCTACATACTGCTGTTGTTCTGGGCCACATGAGTTGTGCAACTTCCCTGTTTTATCTATGTGATGCTATTTTCTTTAAAGTCCAAGTGACCTCAAAGTTGTGTCACTCTTTTGCGTGGGACCGATATACCTAGCAAATGAGTTTTTTTTTTAAAGTCCTGAAGAACTGTATTACTAAGTGTTATGATTGTTAAAATATTAGAAATGAATTCTTATGGCCCAGAGGACGACTAGAGCATCACATCAGCCAGGGAAAATTTCCACTCATCATAGCCAATTGTTTAAGACTGAAAATGTGAGAAGAGTAGTTAGACCAATGCTGCCTCTTTCTTAGTCAAAATTTTCTGTTCAGTATGGGATTTAAAATGCTTTCACACATACTGAAAAGCTTGTATCCTGAAGAGTTAAAGTATTCTTTGTTTGCTCCTTGCAACATATTTCCTTGTACTTCAAGACTGAATCAAAATGAAAAGAACTTGGCCTAAAAATGCTGCACTGTGGTTCTGAAGGTTCCACTGTGTTATGACCCAGCAACAGTGAAATTAAATTCAAAGGCTTTGTCTTGTGGTGAAGTAGTCATGACATACACTTGAAAAGAAAACTTCACACTGAAAAGATTTGCATCAGTTATTTTATCATGTCAAATGTATTTATTTATCATGTCATTAGCATCAGAAATCTCTTGATTTACCTGCCTCTTTGCTGTTCAGTGCAAGATAATATGTCCTTCAAATGGTAGACAGAGAAGATCCATGTGGGCCTTAGACATGGCACTACTTGTTTCACAGATGGCATCTGAGCAGAGGATAACCCACAAATAACCCATGGATGTCCACTTTGGAGCAGTGGACACCCACAGCTTCTTGTAATCCCTGCCATTTTATTCCAGTATCCAAAACTGAGGTGGGATTTGCTGTTCAGTGTTTGGTTTTATTTTTAAACAGTATTTGCCTAAATAACTTTGAAGTCATGACACTGAAGAGAAAGGAGAAAAAAAAAAACAAATAATGCACAGCCCTGAAGTAAATCAAGTTATCTTTAGCTTATTCCTGGAGGTTTTTTTTCAACAGGTTTTCTGGGATCATGTTTTCTGAGAAGTCTTTACGTTTTAAATTCTATGTAATTTTGTTTACTGTTCAAAAAATTCAAACCTTGTAGGAAGTTTGTAGGATCAAACTCAGGCTCTGTGTTTGTGGGGAGAGAAAAGATAATAGTGGATAGAATGGGCTCAATTCTCATTTATTGCAAAGAAAGAAGCCTCAGGGTAGAAATAAAGTCAATTTGCATTTGCTTTAAGGTCCCTTTAAGCCATCACAGTGGAGTGAAATGATAATGGTGAGCAGTATGAAGCTGACTGATAGAGTGAATGAGGCCATGGCACCAGGAGGTTCGACCTTATAAAAGGACTTGAAGGAATGTGATATAGTGTTATGCTGTCCCAGTGTATTACCAGGAACATGTTATTGACTTTTTATGAAATTGCATGAGAGTCAGACTAGGGCAGCTTTGAAGAAAGTAAAAACTTTTGGGGAGGGGTGGTGGGTGGTGGGAGAGGCTGTACAAACTTCATGCTCCTAGCATTACACATCACTTTATGAGAATCCTTGCTAAAGTCCTCATGGATTGAGGTACTGCCTACAGCAGTATCACAGCATAGTTATTTGTCTGTAGCAATAGAAATAGCACACATCACAAGAGAAAACTTACTGTGTGCAGTAAATAAAAATTCAGCTCAGCTTGTAGCCCCAGGAGTCAGAATTTGGAAATGTCCTGCACAGAACCTCCATCTTATGTACCATCTTGTGATTATTTCACATAGATGAATGGTATTTGATGGATCATTGATGCTTGTGCCAGCCAAATAATGATCAGAGAGGTACTGAAATTTGCTCTGGGTAAGAGCTTTTGGCTGATTTTCGTTAGAGATTTCAAATGACCTGACATTTTCCTGTTAAGCATAAATACTAGAGCAATTTATTTCCTAATCTTTGTCTTGAAAAAGCTATAATGTACTGCATATACAAATAAAAATAGAATTTTCACTTCTTGTTAATAAGGTTACTCTCCTGCTGCTCATATTCATACTCTTTGTTGAGAAACATTCACCTCGGAAATTATGCACTAACTCAGAGAGAATGTTGTGCTAGAGCCGTATCATATATTTGTGTGTACTGCTTAAGCTTCCTGTAAAGTAATGTTGTTTTCTATGAGTGAGCAGTACAAATGCTGATCTGATGTAATGACAAAAGAGGCACCTAAAATGTTATGATATGACCTGTAATGGATGTGAAGGGTTCCTAGCGCTAACAGTGTCTGTGGGACTTCAAATTCAGCTTAAACTATTTGAGAACAGATATTAATCTAAAGTTTTAGTCATTTGTATCTGTAAGCGAGGCTATTATCTTCTATGGTTTGCTCTACTGGTGCCATCAGAAAACCTGATCCTATTGAAATCAGCAGGAGTTTGCAATTAACTTGGACAGAGTCAGAGGACAGGCAGCACACTGAATCTTTTAAGTTCTGATTTTCCCTGAGTTTCAAACTCTGTTTGATCAAGAGACGTTTCAGTATGTCCTGTTGTATTTCATCTGCTTTCCATTTCTCTTTAGCTATAAAATCTAAAACTCCTTTGAATACTGTTCTTGGTGTGGACATCAATTGAGCAAGCAAATGGTTCATCCCCTATGCAGCCTATTTGTTTCCGGAAAGTCCCAGCCTGCAGGGCTTTCCCTGGCCTACTATAATACTTTTCTAGTAACAGCCCATCACATATAATAAAGAAACATTGAGAGTTTCTTAAACCTGTATGAGGTGAAGGCACTGTGATTCAATGTAGGTCTCTGACTGTAACGTGGATTTATCTGAGCACAATACAAACTATAATTGGCTGGCTTGTTTTAATGTAACATAGTTCATTTTTTGTTTGCTTGGAACATGTCTTTGAATCACACACATGCAAATACACAAACACACACACACAAAATTGCTCATTGGCCAAAGTCATCTTTGTCTCAGTTTGAACACTAAGAGGCAAAGTTCTGTCACAGCTGTATTGGTAAAGATCTGTCTTGGTTCTTCTGGTAAAAGTGAGCTGTCAAAGCAAAAAAAAAACCAAACAGTGAAGAAATACAGCTGACTGCTATCAGCTCTGTTATCAGTGGGCTTTGTCTCATGAGAGGATTAAAGGCTGTTTGCTAATGAGGTAGTGATGAGCTTAAGAAGAAAACAGAGTAAATACTTCGGGCAACTGATCAATAGTACTGACTGGAAGATACTAAGTGACCTGCATGGGGCAGGCGCATCATGAATAACTGGCACATCATCATATACAAATTTGTCTTTGCAATTTAAAAACCATGAGTAACTTAAGATGCTTTGACATGAAGCAAGAGTACTTTTGACGTATTTGTCTATTTTGACCTAATTTGTCTGTTGATGATGCAGGAGAACTGACAAATTTTCATCTTAGTCTGGAAAAAGCTTTGGTAGAAACACATTCAAAAGCTAAAACTTGCCAATAGTATGCTTGGTACAAAGACGAGAAGAAAGTGCCACACTTCCTTTCCAACCCTTCTCTTGGTAAGGGCCAAAGCTGGCCAGAAGTCTTGATAATGTTATAATTCCTTTAACTGGGAATCTGAACCAGGAAGTAACCAAGAAAAACTGTGTAAGACAGTCCCTATACAATACTCTTTAGATGTAGCATGCCTCCAAACCAGGTCCCCAGGAACCAGCTGTGTGAAAGTCACTTGTTGGATTTAGGGTCAATACCCCCACTTACTATAAATTGAGATCACCTCTACACGAATTGCTTATGTGGTAATGTCAAATATAATGAAGACAAATAAAGAAGCTTGCTGTTTGCACAGCATGATGTCTGTTTGTTATGTCTGTGCTCTTAATGGAAAGCTACAATTACAGCCATTTTCCGTTAAGTGTTTTACATAAAGCCCTCATGCTGACTTTGTAAGACTTGCACAACAGGTTTGCCAATAAACAGCATGAGCAAATGTAACTATAATGGTTTTTTTTCCAGGGAACAATATTTAAATTATTGACTAGAGAGCTAGTGATGAGTTAAAAGGCAAAGGCACTGTACAGCAGATCAGATTTAAACACAAGAGTAACCATATCCAGGAAGTCAGGTTCATGGCCCTTTAGATGGCAGGGATACCACTAGTGTGTTTGTGCACTTCAGAATCTTTGAATATTGATATTTGTTAGTGGTGAGAAATCTGAAGTTCCATGTGTTTATCTCATTTGTTAGAGGCTTTTGTTGGCTTCAGATCAAGACACTCATAATTTCTGCAACATTTGCCCTGTGTTTTTTGTTCATGTCTAATGTATATGAAGAAATTTAATCTTCACTTTTTCTACTGTTGGGGATCTTGATGTGACAGAATTCATGTCATATATCATGACCTTGTAAGCATAATTTTCTAGATTATATCCTTGCCTCGAACCAAATAAGAAATTTCTCTGTGTTTTATCAGAAATACCCACACAACCATTTGCTAGGAGTCTCTACGTTTACCTCTACTCCTGGAGTTACCTGATAAAAGTAAAAGTTCGTTATCTCTAGCAAGGGATGAAGCATACGTTTTCTTTATACAGGAGAGGACTACTGAAACTGAGGAATCTTGTATCCAGTTCTAACCGTCTGAGGAGTGTGTGCCCCTATGGCCTCAAACCTTGTTGTTAATTGCCCATACCTTGATCCTCTCCTCCCTTGTTCTCTCCTAGTGCGGTCTGTCCCGTACCCCTGTCGTCGTCTTCTAGTGCCATTCTGTTTGCTTACATAGTTCAGACTCTGTTCATTAAACTTCCCATGCTAGATTAATTCTCATAGTCCAATCACTTAACGTTTTTCTCTCAGAGGACTTCTGAGGTTAATTCCCACCACCCTGTTTTCAGCTCACTTGTTCAGCTCATTGTAGTCTGCTTCTCTGCTTTTGTTTCTCATCCCATCTTTTTTACTTTCTTTGATCTCATAGTTTCTTACAAGGACTGCCGGAGCTATTCTCTCTACCTGACCTCTCATTTGTTCTCGATCTCCCCTCCTCTGAAGCCTGATGCTGGGCCTTTTGACCACATAGTCCAGGATCAGTATTCCTTCTGCTTCTGTTCCTCATGTCTTCTGTCTCCATGTTATTTCTGTTCTCTCTTTTTCCACAGGTCTGTTTTCAGGCAGTCCTCCTAACCTGTTCCTTCCCCGTTTCCCTCCTGCCCTGTTCTCTTAGATCACTGACAAGGGAAAGAGTTTTATGTTAGAACAAAAAGACCTCAGGGTGGTGAAGACAGAAGGAGTGGAAGAGGGAGAAGGGTTCAAGAAGATGGACCAACACTGGACTCATTGTTTGACTTCAGTTACCATCTGTGTATGTCCTAAGCATGTTTACTGCACTGTTAGTATTTACTAAATGGTCTGAACTAAAACTCCTTTCCTTCTGGAATTTGGAGGTTCTTATAGGGTGAACCACTGATGAAGCTCAGGATCAGCCAGGCAGAGATCATGGCAGTGTGTGTTGGTTTAGGTGGGAGATCTGTTCTGCAACTGTTCTGGGAACAAAGGAGGTGACTGCTGTGGTTCTTCCCAAAGACATTCTTTGTGTTTGTATCCATACTGTAGATCCTGTGTTTTCTTAAAGGAACTGTAGCTATGATGCTTGGGGGATGGAGAGCTGAACCGCAAGGGCATAATGGTGAAAAATAGGACAGAAATGTCCATAGCTGCTGGGAACATATTGGGAGTACATGCAGGTTGTGACAGATGTTAAGGGAAAAATGAGAGACAGAGGCCTGGAAATTTACCCTTCTTTTGGGTTTTCACAGTGCAAATCCAATGTCAATCAGAAGCTCATGGCTGCAGGCTAATCATTACTAATGCCTACATCTTTCCAGAATAGTACTGCCCATTGGCAACTGCTGCTTCTTCTCTTCCTTTGGGGTTGCTTCCTCTGTGCCATTTCCTCTGCTCCGTACAGTTCCAACTTACTCCAACCTTTCCTTTGTCCTTGCAATCTGTGGGACTGTCAAATGGTTTGGGATGAAATCCAGGATGGAAAGAATAAGGGAAATAGTAGTGACAGTAGGATCTCTGAGGTCATGGAACTGTTTGCCATAAAAAGGAGGGAATGCCTGTCATGAGAGCATGAGAAATCATTGTAGAGGAAAATGCTACAGGGAATAGTACTGCACCACCATCAGGATAGATTAGATCAGGGCTAGTAATGACAATGATTTCAGGTATTAGTTTTCTTTCCCATACCAGAAGTGTGGATGCCAGTACAGTATCATCAAGTGATGTTGCTTATCAGAGAGGCAAGACGCAGCTTGCTGACTGGGAACTTCTGTCACTCCCAGGTGCCTCTTTCAGGTTGATGTGGCACCTAGCACAGAGTTTTGTGTGCTTAGGTTGACACAAAGGAAATCTCATCTCACACAGGTGCCGAGAGTTTGCTTCTCCCATTCAATCACTATTTATGAGGCCCACAAAATTCCAAGGAACTATCAGGAATTTGGATGATTGCTGAGTGCCATTACCCCCAAAGCTTTCCCTCTAGTCAACTCAAGTACCACTACACAATTGCTTTCTATCCACACTACTGGAACAGTGCACTCCTAAGAGCCGTAACATGAGGTGATGGATCAGCTCAGTTTGTTATTTCCTTTATGATACGGTGCTGCACTTGTTGGCTTGTTCTTAAGGGACATTCAGAAGTAGTAAAAGGGAATTTTTTACATCTCCATTACTAAAGGGGTTATTAACTGAATAGTCTCTCGTAGTCTTCTTTCTCAGCTTATTTGATCATACCACAGCCAGTGATGTTTCTCTTTTGGCTGATAATCTTTGAATGAGCCTAGTGGGAAAGAGAAGTGTTCTCCAAAGCAAACACTTTAATGGCCCAAAGAACTGCCAACAACTATATTTAAATCTATATATATTGATTACAGACAGTTCCAAAACTCTTTTAAAAAAAAAAAAAGTGATGTGTAGTGCAATGGGCTCCAACTGGTTCTCAGACTTGTGATTGAATCAGGGACATCAAAAGCTGCAAAGCACTTATTACTGCCATTTGAGCTAAAAGGCTGTTGTTTAGTAGTGGGACATGTATTATTTCACATTTTCTACGGCCCTTGTGCAGAGGGAACATTATTAAAAAAAGCAGTCTGTGCTTTTTCAAAGTAAGTATTGGTATCCAATGCACTGTACGTAGTGGGGGAAAAAGGTATTCACTTGTTTTATTTCAGTGTTGCCAGCATTGTTTCATGTTTTATTCAAAGACTGTCCAAACCTCTTCATAAGAGAGAACAGCACAATGTTACCTGATTTTAAAGTAGGGATAAGAAGTGTCTTTGCCGAGTTTTGTCTGCTTTCTTATGAGGTGAAAGGAAGTTTTGAGTTGTCTCAAGCAAAGGAGGTGGTTCTTGGGCAAGAGCTCTAATCACTAGAGAGTATAAAGCAGCTGTCCCCTTCTCAGATGCAGTCTGGACCTGATTGGCATAAGGAACTTGGGCACCTGATAATTACCTCTTGAAAATACATACCTAAAAACCCCTGCTAGTGCTGAATGTTGCCATCTGTGGAATTGAGCCGTAGTTTATATTTCCCTAAAGAAAAGATAGTTTTAAGTGCCGAAACTGACCAAAGGGAGCTACAGTTTCCTCTCTCTTCTCCTCATGTCCTTCCACCTCCACTAACGAGCATTTGTCCTTTTCCAGTCGGCTCTATTCATGATGCATGTATCTTCTCCTTGCAGTTACACAGCAGGTGCCTGGCCTGAATCCTGACTTCTACCCAAAATTTTCTTGGGTATATTTGTTTGATATGTTGGCAAATGTTAGAAAGCAACATGAAGAATTTTATTCTCCACTGCCCAGGACAGAAAGATTGGAGTTTTCGCTCCTCTTTGATAGTCTCCGCTTGTCTGTGCATAAATGATCAAATGAGCAAATTGAAAGATTTCTTCTTTGCAAAAGCAGTAGCCCAAATTAATGTAGGATCTATGGAAGCTCAGACCTTTGCTCATTGCCACTGGTGCCCTCTGCCTTCCTTATGTTATTTGTGTGTCCTGTTGTATGTGACCGTACAATAGAATAGGAATGATCTTTGAAGAATTGCCACCTGTATGAAAAACAAATCCTTTCACAGTTACCAGATTACGCATTTTAATTATGTGGGGAGTAATAGTCTTTGAAGCTGAATCAAAATGAGGAGTCTACTGCAAGGACAGTATTTCTTTAATTATATTTTATTTGCTTTTCTGAGTTAAGTTAATTTTCTTTTCTCATTTAAGCACTATGTTTTTCATAAACCTCCAGGGCTGGTATACTCACTGGAGACTGAACTCTCCATTAACTCAGTTATTCTTATGGCCAGAGGATAGGATTGAGAGAAAAAGCAGCAAATGACAATGTTATTAAGTATTTGTTCTGTGGGAGCACCTAGAAAAGATGTTCTCATATTCAAGGTCACAAAACCAGAATCGTAAGTGATGTCATGACACCATGCATTAGGGGAAGATAGCCCTTCCCTCAACATTGCAAGGTTTTCAAGCTAGTCAAAATCACAGTGGCAGACTAATGCAGAAACTGCTGAGAATGATCTTGTATACTTGCCTGGTTCCTGTATTTCTCCCTGGATATTCAAAGTTGGCTAGTGTTGGAGACAGTATATTAGGCTCAGGCTTTGAACAAATCTGAAGTGGCTGTTCTTGCATTCTTTTCTTCTGGACAATTATTTTCTTGTGTGGTCAATCATTCAGGTTAATTATAAAGTTCTCTTTGGCCTTTAAGTCTCCGAGTCCTACAGTGCTGACGCACATGTCATCCCTAGTGAAGAGAGCAATTCTATCAACTGTCATGTTACTGTTTGGATGTTTATGAATAAGAGCTTGTATATAGAAGATGAAGAAGAGCTGAAGCTAGCTGAGTAAGATGTCAGAGAGGCAGTCAGCAAGAAATGACAGTTTGCAATGTGAGACAGATAAAAATGTCAATTAATAATCCAAATGTAAATGAGGTTTTTTACCTCATGAAGCGTTCATAAAGGAGGCTGAAGGCAGTTGCCCACAACCTAAGTAGAGTTTGCAAATATGGCAGCGGAAAGTGCCAGCCACTCTTCCCCAAGCCTGTAGCGTTGCCTGGGGTTGTTGTGACCCAAGTGCAGGACCCGGCACTGAGCCTTGTTGAACCTCATACAATTGGCCTCGGCCCATCAATCCAGGCTGTCCAGATCCCTGTGTAGGGCCTTCCTACCTTCCAGCAGATCAACACTCCTGGCCAACTTGGTGTTGTCTATAAACTTACTGAGGGTACACTTGATCCCCTCATCCAGATTATTGATAACGATATTAAACAGAACTGGCCCCAATACTGAGCCCTAGGGAACACCACTGCTGGGGTTTAACCTCAGTCGGCAACTGAGCACCACACAGCCGCTCACTCACTGTCCCTCCGCCGCAGTGGGATGGGGGAGAGAATCGGAAAAAAAAAATAAAACCCATGGGTTGAGGTAAAGACAGTTTAATAGGACAGCAGAGGAAGAGGAAATAATAATAATAATAATAATAATAATAATAATAATAATAATAATAATAATAATAATAATAATGTATATACAAAACAAGTGATGCACAATGCAATTGCTTACCACCCGCTGACCAATGCCCATCCCATCCCCAAGCAGCAATTGCTGTCCCCCAGCCAGCTCCCCCCAGTTTATATACTAAGCACGATGTCATATGGTATGGAATAGCCCTTTGGCCAGTCTGGGTCGGCTGTCCTGGCTATGCTCTCTCCCAGCTTCTTGTGCACCTGGCAGAGCATGGGAAGCTGAAAAGTCCTTGACTAATATAAACACTACATAGCAACAACTAAAACATCAGTGTGTTATCAACATTATTCTCATACTAAATCTAAAACATAGTGCTATGTCAGTTACTAGGAAGAAATTTAACTCTATCCCAGCCGAAACCAGGACAACCACTTGTGACTGGCTGCCAACTGGATTTAACTCCATTCACCACAACTCTTTGGGCTTGGCCGTCCAGCCATTTTTTTTACCCAGTAAAGAGTACACCTGTCCAAGCCATGAGCAGTCAGTTTCTCCAGGAGAATGCTGTGGGAAAGGGTGTCAAAGGCTTTACTAAAGTCCAGGTAGACAACATCCACAGCCTTTCCCTCATCCACTAAGTGGGTCACCTTGTCACAGAAGGAGATCAGGTCAGTCAAGCAGGACCTGCCCTTCATAAACCCATGCTGACTGGGCCTGATCACCTGGTTGTCCTCTACATGCCGCGTGATGGCACTCAGGATGATCTGCTCCATAACCTTCCTCGGCACCGAGATCGGGCTGACAGGCCTGTAGGTCCCTGGATCCTCCTTCCAGCCCTTCTTGTAGGTGGCCGTCACATTCACTGTCTTCCAGCCAACTGGGACCTCCCTGGTTAGCCAGGACTGATGATAGATGATGGAAAGTGGCATGGTGAGCACTTCTGCGAGCTCCCTCATTACCCTTGGGTGGATCCCATCCAGCCCCATAGACTTGTGTGTGTCTAAGTGGTGTAGCCGGTCACTAACCATTTCCCTTTGGATTATCGGTGCTTCATTCTGCTCCCCATCCCTGTCTTCCAGCTCAGGGGGCTGGGTACCCTGAGAATAACTGGTCTGACTATTAAAGACTGAGGCAAAGAAGGCATTAAGTACCTCAGCCTTTTCCTCGTCCTTTGTCACTATGTTTCCCCCCGCATCCAATAAAGGCTGGAGATTCTCCTTAGCCCTCTTTTTGTTGCTAATGTATTTATAGAAACATTTTTTATTGTCTTTTACAGCAGTAGCCAGATTAAGTTCTAGTAGGGCTTTGGCCCTTCTAATTTTCTCCCTGCATAACCTCATGACATCCTTGTAGTCCTCCTGAGTTGCCTGCCCCTTCTTCCAAAGGTCATAAACTCTCATTTTTTTAATTTCCTAATAAGATTTTTTTTTTTTGTAACCAGTGGCAATTAAAATCAACGACTCAGTGCTTGCCTTGATGTTCAGTAGAGTATGGTAATTCAACTGAAACCCACTTGGATGGTAACAGGAAGAGAGGAGAGGAGGAGACGAGAAAACACAGCAGTATTTTGCTGCTACTGGCACATAAAGGCTATAAAGCAAGGAGTTGCGATTGCTTTGGAACTAAAAGTTAGAAGAGTTGCTGAAAAACTTTCCTAAGTGAAATGTCATGAAATGATATCACGTGTGGCAAGTAAAAGAAAAAGCCCAGCAGGAAAATGATATAAAGGAAGAGTGAAAAGTACCTGATTTTTAAAGTGGTTGTTCAGCTTGTAGAACAAGAATGAACCACAGATTACATCCTCTTCTTTCTTCTTGCTTTGTGCAATACCTAATATCAACAGCTCAGTTTTACAGCTCAGTCAAGGGGAAAGAATCCTAAAATCAGCTTATTTTGTAGGATTGCAAGCTCTGGGCATTTTGAGTGCAGGTAGACTCAGAGTTAACAAATTGGAAGAATACTTTATAGTAAGTTACAGGGAAGTGATAAGATAAAGGGGCTATATTTTTAACACTTTAAAAATATTGAACATATTTGATAGGAACAAGTCAAATAGTTATAATGTGTATGCGTCCTGTTTATTTCTGAATTTCTCCTGTACAGGTTTCACACCAGTATCCATTACACTTCATGTATCACATCAGGAAAGTGAAAAGTAGAGTAGCTCTGTGGCTGTTTAGAGAAGTTTGAGCTGATAATTCTTAATACCACTTAGTTGAAATCCAGTGTGGTTCAAACAAATTTAATATTCTTCAAGCTGGTGTTTCTTGATGAGGGGGAAGTATAATACACATCTTCACCACCTTTAAATGTTACTCTAACCTGTCTCTGTAACAATCAATAGAAATGAGACCATGTCCATTGATTTTACTAAGAGCTGAACTTAGCAAAACCTGAGAGTAAAGAGGAATTAGCAGAATGCCCCCTCCCTCCACTTCTGGAAGAGGAGGAAAAACTTATCTGTAACCAGACAAAATCATAATAAAAATAGCAACAAACTGAGTTGTGGTTTTGCAGACATTTTTAGAAAGACAAGATGGTAAGCTCTCTGTCATGATGCTGTCAATGTGGAATGCAAATCAAAATTCAGTGCCCCTTATGGCAGGACAGTGTGACCTGACAAACCATTAGGCTGGTATTCAATTTGCAATAAGGTACACATGAGGAAAAAAAAGGAAACACTATTTCGGATAGGAATCCAGACAGTATGTTTCAGTTAGCATCCTCAAGGCCTACAAAACCACCTCTAAGTTAGTGAAAAATGGCCTATCAATTCACTGATGCTGTTAATCATACTTGTGTTAAATATAACATGACCCAAAAAGAAAATTTTCCTGCCAATGTCATCAAGTGGTGTAACTTCCTCTGGATGCACTTTTTAAAGTGTAATGAGAAGAAATTGGACTTCTGCCACAATTTCAGCTCCTTGTTCTGGACCTGTATGCTCAGGCAGACCACCTCTTGATGGGACTGCTGGTGAGGGAAAGGCAGCCTGTGCTTCTGTTTTTGCAGCAGGGAAACTGGGCTCAGCTGTGGAGTCTTCATGCCCTTTTTCTACCCACTCTCTAATGAACTGCTACCCCGTGCATCACTGGAACAGTAGCATAATGTGGGTATGAGGTAGACACTGTGGGCAAAGAAAACCCAAGAGGAGACACAGGTAAAGATATATGTGTCTGATATATGTGTCATAAGGCTGGTGGCCTTATGGTTTGTTCATTCTTCACATTGACCAAGGTAACTACACAAATTGGTTTGGGATGGAGGGTAGGTTGCTAACAACACCAAATGAAAAAGTAAAGGCAAACGTAATTGAAGTGTCATGAGGATTGATGGATGGAGAAAGAAAAGGTTTTTTTCTTCTTCCTTTATAAATATTAGAAAACACCTCTACAGATTTGTTCAGTCAGCTAAGCAACAGGTTATATAATCTAGTAAAACTAGTTCTGGTACTACTGGGGTTGTCTAGTGTGTCTACCAACAGCAATGTAGCTGCTAAGACGAAATGCAAGTTGAAATGGAAACAAGTGGTTTGTGGGTTTTTTTTATTTATTTCGACCTTTACTTTATGGCTATTTCAAATGTTTCTGTTCATTCATAGTAGTGATTCCAAAGTTAATCATTAGAAATCAAGTGACTTGGAGAGAGCAGAATTATTTGCTTTCTAAATGCCAGTGCTCAAAATAGTCTTGGTTCACCAGAGTAGTTGTTCAGGCTGGGAGGGAGTCAGTGTACTATGGTATGGTGTGATACCAAACATCATAAAGAGCTGTGCAAGGCATAGCATTGATTCAGACTTAATATATTAAAACAGCTGTCCATTGCTTATCTTAAGTCTTTTTCTTCATCCTCATCTCTTCTATCATGAAATCTTTTTATTCTCTCCAGAGAGAAAAACAGAGGACTCCTTCCAGGCAGAGGGAACAGCAAGCAATTTTTATGCTGTTTGCCTTCTCATAGAGATTCTGCTGGGAGAAGGTGGCTTCAGGTTCTGCTGGAGGCTGTCACAGTATGAACGTTGCTGAGCATAGCTAGTAAGGGTGCGCATGGCGAATCTGCAAAAGAGCCTGGGCCTCAGGCTTCAAATTTACTAAGGAGCCAAGAATGAAGCATGTGCATGAAAAATCACTGCATCCCCAGGCACTCTCCCAGTGGCTGCGTCCTTGACTTAGGCAGCAGTACTCACTGTGCCAGTGCTCTGTACGGCCCGTTAAGCAAGGAACATTGTGAGTTGATAATGCTGCACTTGCATCCAGAAGAGTTTCCACCATCTGAACATCTCTGCATTATCTGCAGTGCTTTTCAAGTAGCCATCTACCAAAAAAAATTCAGATCTTGCCACCTCAGCTGAAACAAATTGCAGATATTTTGGCCTCTTCGTTCTCAGGCTCATCACCATGACAGGTCTTCATTAGCTGAGCGATCAGACTTGTATTATTGTCTGCAGTAAATGACTGGATGGTTATTGAGATTTCTGTTATATTGTTTAGAATTCAGCAGTCTCGGCTGGTGTCAACAGGTGAGGGACCATGAGTGTCCCCTTATAGCAGCCACGTTTCGACTAAGTATGTTAAAGGCAAGGCAGTGCTTAGTAGTTCTCATATTCACAAATGTTTATATGTTAGTGAGCTCTGAAAGTGGGTTGTTTAGAAAAGAGCAGCAAAATTGTCTCTCTCCCTCTGAAAGACAAGTGAGAAAGTTCCTTTCAATCTATTTATGCAGTCACTGTACTTTATCAAAACTAATTTTTAATTAATTTCATTGGGAATTGTACATCTATAGGCTAGAACCCATGGGGAAAGGCATGTAGGAGGCACTTATTTGGAGTAATAAAATCAGACGCATGATGATGATTCTGAGACTTTACCTATGAATTAATGACCAAAGAGGAGAAGACTCCTCTGTTTTTCATGATGGAGGAGAGATGAATGGCCTAGTTGCCTGCACTACAGAATACATTGATTCTTTTACCCACTTCTCTTTGACACCTAATATTCCAGGCTCAGTTGTGAGGCATGCATTTGTGTACCATACGGGCAAGTGAGGGGTGCAAGGTCACTTTCCTGACTCTCCCCGCACTGTTCAATTGCAGGGCAATAAGCCAGGGGTTACTTTTTTTCAGATGGGTGAGCACAGGATTTTGTCTATCCCTCTGCTTGCCAGAAGTGAATCGAAAGCACCTCTTAGGAATGTACACTTAAATGTGTGACTAAACATTTGCAGAACTGAGACTTTCCTGATGGTACAGATGTTCTTTCCTTAAGTTGGAGTCACCCTTTAACAACTTTTTCATCTTGCTATTCAGCTGCCTGCTCCGTGGCTCCTCTAGCTGCTGCTTCAGGTCAAGTGGCGATGTGAGAGGACAGCCTGTTAGCATCTCAGTGAACACTGCTCTTCCTCCTGCCTTGGAACCCTGCTTCTATTGTGCTTCTGCCTGAGGAATTTGTCTTTGCCTTTTAGTGGTAGGAAGAAACAGATATTTTTACAGAGGGCATGAGATCTGGAAACTCAGGCGCAGACTTTAGAAAGCAGCCTGCTAACTCCTGGGATCTTCAGACCAGTGCCCATAAGAAGTAAGCTGTGAAGAAAGGGTGACTTGGAGGCAAGACGTTACTAGAGCTATCTGATAATGCAAGTTGAGGTGCAGAGGTGCTAAATGATCAGTTTTGCATGCTTAGTGATGATACTTCTCCCGTGGCTTGTGCAATGATTAGGCTTTTACTAGCAAGCTGTGGAAGAACCCCATTTTGTAGCAGTCAGACCTCTTTCTCCTCCCTCTTGGTGCAGTTGTTTTTTTGTGTGGATGCTGTGGTGCCCAGCTGCCTACTGACAACACTTCTGCAGTGAGATCTGGCTGGTGTCAGGCCTGAGGTGTCCTTAGAAGAAGGCTGGTGGGATTGGGTCCCCTTGGCAAGGTGGGCATTGCCATCTCCCACCCTTGACTGGTTCATAATCTTGATTTGAGGCCTCTGAATGTTCATTTTGCCTCAGGGTTTCTGGGACTTCAGCCAGAGCTGCTGGTTTTGGAGCAATTCATTAGCTATAGAGTGGCAATGTTTATTAGGTTTGTAATTTGAGTGGTGTCTGTGTTGTGAACTTGGCCGCCTACCTGTGCTTAAATCTCTTTGAAAGCTAATCTTTCACTCTTTTTTTTTTTTTTTTTTAAATGGGATTGCAATTCCAACTTCATTTACTTTGTTTTGAAAAATTCGGTGATAGTTTTACAGGTGATTTCACAAAATCCATCTATCCTTCTGCTAATCAGGGCCACCCATTATACTTGTTAAGGGTAATTATCAGTTGACCTGCAAGGGAGGACTTCAACTGCAGACAACTGTCTGCTGTGTAAAATTTCTGAGAAATTAATGATGCAGGTTCCTGTAAACAATATTAATAATAACATATATGCAAGTGATCTAAAATTTTAATAAAACCTTCGAGATTTTTCTCAGTCACTAATTTGAGGAATGAGTGGAAGCCGGGCCTACATAAAAGGCTTGATTAGACAATGTTAGCAGCCTTCTAGAACTATCCAAGTAATATAAATAAAATAATTATGTAAATGAATGAAAATAAATATATAAGATAAAGAAAACAATAATGTAAATAACTATAATGAATAAAAAGTTATAAAATATAAATAAATAAATAAATAGGAAGTAAGCCTTTATATTTCTACTAGTACTACCAGTGCTGCTTCTTACATGGATAAACATGAGGAAAAAGCTGTAAATTGTTGCAAATGCAGTCCCAACTGCTTCATTAACACTTCTGGGATACATGAAAGCACAGTGCTTCAGGAAAACGTGCTAAGAGGGAATCTAATTTTTGTAGTAGAAAATGTAAGGAGTGCATGGAAAATAAAGAACAGCCATCAATTTTCTACTTTTGGCAGGCTCCTCAGAGGAAAGTGACATGTTTACTGTGCAGGCCAAATCTTTGCTGGCTCCCAAGGCAATTAAAAGAATCTCGAAGCCAAAAACATTAGCCTGCCTAATTAAGATAGCATCATTAAATCAGTGGATATATTCTGATTTGCTGTAGCTCAGAGTCTGGCCCTGCGTGTTGTCTTGCATGCCATAACCAGGCTTTAGTTTTCTTTATGGAAGCAGAGAGATGGTGACATGGGAGGAATGCACAGCCAAGGTGCAGCTGTGCTCTTCCTGCTGTGGCCTCAGGAAACCTTTTAGATGAAATGACAGGCCATTTTCCCTGGGGAATTGCATTGTCTTTAATTGATTTATTACTTATACAAAAATCATATTCCTTGATATGAATACTGCTCAATTTTAAATTGAGATATCACCTAGTATGTGTTTATTTTTAAATGATCTTTCTTTTGCACTCATTTCACAAATCTCCTATACCCTACTTGCCAGCCAAAGAATGCACATTTAATGTTAAAAAAATGTTTTACAGAAAACAAATGACCATATATTGAAGCTTGACTCAAGTCTCTCTTGAGTAGTTAGTACAGAGGTAGCGGGAGGGGGCCTTCAGGACTTCTGCACTTCCTCATGCACAGTTCCAATTTCAGGATTTTCCTATATAGCGGAGATAAAAAAAAAAAGGGCAGGGAGGGGAGTAAGATCACCTTTTACAAAAGTATTATTAAATCGACACAATCTGTACTCCTGTTCTCCATTTCATATTTCATGTTTTGTCATTTATGACTCACAACTACTGAAGTGGAAAAATAATTCTAGCAGCACCTTTCTCATCTGTTGCTCCTCTGTAGAGCTAAAAAATAAATAAGTGACAGTACTTTCACTTTATAATTACCCAAAAGACAGCTAAGAGGCGACATCTCTAGGCACACGGAGTGAGTCAGTGGCAGAGCTTAGAAAAGATCCCACAGCATCTAATTCTGAGGTTGCTGGCCTAGATTGAATCATGTCATTTCACAGCCTGGTTTGTCATGGGCATGAGGCATCATTAGCTGACTGGACTGTAAATTGCAAGGTTTCATTATTTTCATTTTTCCTTTGCCTTACTGTAGCACCTAAAAACACCATCCTGAGTAAGCACCTATTATACTAGGGACTGGATAAGTCATTAATAGAAAGGCAGTTTTTACTTAGAACTTGCAAGTCAGCAGTTTCTTACCCTGTATCAGGTGACGTGCTCTTTCATAAAAAATATGGAGTGAAAAACCTCTGTGAATTTTTTGTCTTATTTGCATATAAGGCCAAAACTCAGCTTCACAGAACAGCTGTTCTCAAGGCTCTCTACAGCTGTAATGTACTTAATGGGGAAGCAAATTCTTGTAAAACCTACCGTAATTTTCCCTCCACAATAGACAAAAACTGGCCTCCATGACCACAGCATTTTGCAGGCAGTTCTGTCACATAATTAAAAAGCTACATAAGATTAAAAAATAAAAAAAATTACCAAACTTTATTGATTTACTGTTAAATTCTACATCATTGAAGCATATAAACACATCTTGAAAAGACTAACACATGCATAATAGTATTTCTGTAATCCAAACTATCTGATCTAGGGACTTATTCCTCTGGTAGTGCTGATGTATCCATCCAGTGGGTTTCTCCTAGATGTTTGCCAGTTTGATCTGTTCATTTAGGTAAAACCTTAGCCCTCTGCAATGTTATATTCTTTATTCTGTTTTTGTAAGGTCGCTTTGGATTGTTTTGCCTAAGTGTAAAAAAAAAAAATTGTCTGCTTTTAACATTCTTCAGTCTCAGCTTCAGCATTTAGCAGAAAAACTGTATGAAAACATTACGTTTCTCTCCTTAGTGAGGTGTTTCCTCAGAGAGCAAGACAGGTCAGTTACCCAGGGCAATGTTATGGCCGAAGCTATTGCTATAGAGCTAACTAAATTGTTGGCAGCCCTTTTGCTTTCATTCATAACACTTGTTTCTGTAGTATTTTTAGCTTATCTCATTTCTGTATTTACGTGTGTTTGTGAAAGTGGAGATTTAATGTGATAAACCTTAGAAACTGTACTGTCATCTGCCTGGTATAAATCAGTCGCTAGGGAGTATCAAATCTGTTGCTGACCTTCAGTCTAATTGCAGCTGTCAGGCTTCCGATCCATGGAAAGTGCTTTGAGGAGGATTTAAACTCTGTTATGTGTTTTCCTTATCTGTGCTCAGTTTTGTCTTTTCTTGGACCTCCCCAAAAATGCTATGAAAGTGGAGATGGGAACATGATGGGAATGGTTTTGGATATCATGGGAGCCAATAGTGGTGAAGAAAACCAGTATCTTTTCTCTGTGATTTCTTAAATCTGTGGTGACTAGGCTTTCTGAGCAAGCAAAAGCCTTACGTACTCTTAAAGAGGCACCTGAAGGCCAAAACACACAGCTTTGGAAAGTGGGCAAAGTGTGACCTGCTGGTTAGACTGGAAAGTTTGGTTCGTCAACACCTATACATAGAGAATGGGTGACCTCCTCTCACCCTTTCCTAGCTTTGAGGATGGCATGAAACATTAGGACTAACAACCTCCAAGTCTGAAATGTGTGCAGCGTGAAGAATGTCAGCAATACTTTCTGCACTCAGCCACCAGCTCCTGTTCAGTCTGTGGTAAATCTGTTAGAAAGGCAGCTGGACATAGCTTAAGGAAATCCCTAGATCCCTAAGTAAATGAATCCAATGGATAATTACCATCACAGCTCATAATTACTAAGTCACTTCTGCTCTGACATCAATTTGCAAACAGTAGATCTTGTTATATCTTTTTTTTCCTGATACTGATCTACATTAAAAAATCTCTTCTATGAGTAAGTAGCTTAAACCATGGTAGCATCATCTTTTTATGTTCCAATTGAGATTTTAAAACTTTCTGTAGTTTTCTGGACTTCTTAATTGCCAATTACTTAATTTTCCACCACCTGCACATCTACCGTTGAACCTTTGAAAATATTAACACTTTTAAATTAAAAAAGTCAAGTGCATAAAAACCACTTAGACTATACGTCAGCTATCTGACTGCTTTTCAACTGTCTCTAAGCCAGCAACTTGCAAAAAGATTGAGAAAGAAAAATATCTACTACATCTGCTTCTGTTCCCAGATCTTTCAAGTAAGAGTAAGGTTCCCAGGAAGGTGCTTTACTGCAAATTACACAAGATATCCTTCATGCTGTGCTGTCTACTTCTAATTCTGCTGCTTGCATCTTGCTTTCTCTTTGCCTGATTCCATACTTGTTTGGTGCCCCTGTGAAATAGAAATTTGGTTTATTTGCCTCAGACTTTCACAGATCATGGTGAATTCTGCACGAGCTAGGGAAATGACAAGAAGGATAAGTTTGACCCAGGAATAAAATTGTAATCTGATTCCTCTTGCTTTTTTTCCCTCTTAATTTTAGGTAACGTTCAAATTCTTTCACTTCACAGATGCAAAAGATCCTTCTCCTTATTGATACTACAGTAAGAGTTAATTCAGTTAATGCAGTGAGTTAGCAAACCTTTATTTTGTTTGGTTTTAAGTGTGCAGCATGTGGCACTCCGCAGAACGGTGCGTGCATACTCTGCAGTGATCACAGAACAAGGCAGCAATGGGAGACTCAGAGATGAAGAACCTTAGGCTGTTTTCCCAAGCTGGTCACACGCCTGTCGCAAACCCAGCAAGGCAGGAGGCAGCTGGGCTCATGGGTGCAGGAAGTCGGTGGTGACCCTGTCCCAGATGAGGGAGGTGCGGAGTGCACTGCATGGATGGGTTGTGCAGAATACTTATGGGGACACATTAAAAAAAGCAACAGTACGGAAATAGGCAAAGACGGTGCTCTGACACAGCAGAAAATGGTGGTTGGAACAAGAACTGTGTGGCTATGATTCACATGACTGTTTTCACTTATCTTAGCTCTCACTGTTTTCAAGGATGAAGGATATCATTTCTCCCTTTGTGTCAGATAGATCTCAGCTTAACAATTAAAGGCGATTGATTTTTCCATGCAGTCAGGGCTATAATGTGTCAGATTAATAGGGAATTGATCATAACTAGAAAATATCAGTTCAAAGATTAGCATTAGCTGCTAATAGATGTAAGCAATTTAGAAATGTATTACGCTGTGACAATGAGGTCAGCCAGCATAGTTTCATTCAGGAACTGTGCTAATTTATACCACCCCAAAGATTTGGCTCAAGATACTTAACTGTAGTAGTAGCAGTAGTAGTAGTAAGTGCTTATACTGCACCCAGCTCTCCAGCATGTCTGATTTATCACTCTGTAAGATCTATAGAAAATTATTTTTAAAAAAATGCTTTTGGAGCTATCTGCTCATACTGAAATGAGAAGGCTGCTTCTCTCGACCAGAACTTTATGGAAGTGTCCATCGTCTGATCTTAGAAATCAAGAGGCACAGTAGCTGGGCTGAAAATAGTAAAAGTATATGACAACATATATGAGGGAGAGAGGTAGAAGCCACAAGAGACTGAGTCTTGCCGATAGCCTAATATCCAGGGGGATGCACAGGTGACATCATGCTGGATGTTGCTCACTTACAGCAAGCTTAAGACAAAACGGCTGGAGGGTCCGCTTTTATCATAGCTTATCAGAAGGCCTCTGGCTATAGCAGTGTGTCAAATACGACTTTCTGGAAAAGGCAATGTTGTATTCTTCAGTGAAGACATACTCTCTCCAGTGATGTGTGTGTTAAAGGAAAGGCAAAACTGAGTGATACATTCAGTGCACAGCCTCTTGCACCCACGTTGTTTACAGTTCTGTTGTCTTGCAGCTGACATTATTGCTGGTAGATGGTGTTAGAGATTTAAATGTCATCCTCTGGACCATGTTAAAGAGGATCCAACAGTCCTTTCTGATTACAGATCTCTATAGCTACAAGAGTATATAGTGACAGTGAAGTTTCCCAAGGCCTTAGAGGAGTCACCTGAAAGCACACATCGGAGCTATCTCTACCTCTTCTCACTTCCCCCACCCTTAAACACTTTTAGGTACCATACAACAACCAGAAGGGTAAAAAAATGGTTAGATAATTGAGCTAAAACAGTAGTAGTTAATGGGTGATAATCTACTTGGTGGCTGGGAGCAAGTACTGTATTGGGACATTTCCCCTTTAACATTGTCAACAACCCAAAGAAGGCAAGTCAAGTTTGTAGATAACACTAAGTCGGGGGGACCAATCATACTGTTGACAACAGGGCTGCCATCTAGAGGGTCCTAGACAGGCTTGGGGGTTGGGCAGATGAGCTTTATAAAATTCAACAAGGAGAAACACAAAATCTGGCACCTGGGTAGGAATAATCCCTTGCAGCAATACAAGAAATGAACTGACTGGCTGGGGAGCAGCTCTGCTGAAAAGGCCATGGGGTCTTGTTAGGCAGCGAGCTGAGCATGAGCCCACAGTGTGTCCTGGCAGTGAAGGTGGCCAACAGCATCCTGGGCTGTATGAGCAGCAGCACAGCCAGTACGTCAACAGAAGGGATTATCCTCCTCTACACACAATTTGTAGTCCGCATCTAGAATAGTGTCCAGTTTTGGGCCTGCCAGTACAATGATAAACTGGAGCGAGTTTAGTGAAGGGCCACCAAGATGGTTGGGGGGGAGAGCACAGGCCCTCTGAGGAGAGGCTGAAGCAACTACATTTGTTCAACCTGGAGAAGAGATGGCTTTGGGGGAACCTGACAGCAACTCGCCATTACTGACGAAGAGTTTATCCTGAAGATGGGAGCTAGGCCCTTCACAGTGGCTGCATGGTGGGAGACAAAGGACATAGATTGAAATGAGAGGTTAGGGCTGTATATAAGGCAAAACTTTCAGTATAAGGACAGAGGCTGTATGCTCTTCCTCTCCGTCCTCGGCGATTTTCAAGACCCAGATGGATAAAGCACTAAGGAACCCAGCAGGACCTCATGGCTGACCCTACTTTGAGGAGGAGGTTGGACTAGACAACTTACAGAGGTCTTTCCTTCTTGTCTCTTCAGCATCTCAAAAGACATTGGATAATCTGACAGCTAGAATGTTCTTTCTACCCTTTTTTGCTCCCTTGTTATTTGACCAATGCCTTATGGTCTACGGATAGACAAATCTACTGACCTTACAAGCTATGTATCAAAACCTTCATGAATCTCACTGCCACAGAGACTTTCCGTATGAATTGGAAAAGATAAGAAGTAGTTCACAGGTGAGAGAAGACGGTGGTCCCCAAGGATTATCCAGGAGCCTCCATGTCAACATGGAACACAAGTCTGCTCCCAGTCCTTTGCATATGACTCAGGATGGCGGATGATGGAGGAAATGACCACATATAAACTAAATAATTATGGAAACTACTGGGAGCTCCATGTGGTGTGGTCACAGGAAGAAGCCATGTGTAAAAGAGACAAGTGGTTAAATTCCCTGAGTTGGGTACAAGCAGCGAAGAAAGAGTGTGCCAGATTTTCAAAGGCTTTGAAGAGAGTAAAGAACTGGACTATGCTTGCACCGCATAGTGTAGAGACATCAGAAATGCTTCTGAATGACCAAATAATAGTAATGAAAGCACTGTAGCTGTACTGATGTAGCTTTGCAGTTTCCAGTGCCCAAAGGGTCATCTCTGCACAACAAGATATTGTGCAGTGTTCACATCCCAGTTTCTTTGGAGCTGGTTTAGAGGTCTCTCACATAATGCTTTGTTGTTCTGTCAGAAAATGCTCTTAGGGAAAAGACTGGGACTTTGAGAAACACATTCAAAATTTGGTGCCAACATGTCTTTTAAAATCAAGAGGCTTAAGAGGACCAGCCGCCATATAACGTGTAGTAACAGGCTTTCAGACATTGTTCAGACTATTGTCAATTTATCTTTATGTTTGGTCTACTGAGACCCTATCTCAGTAGAATGCTTAGAGAATATAATTTGTTATGTAGATGGCAGTCCTTCAGAAAAAGGACTGTATTTTCTCTAAGTGACCAATGTAATGGGGCCTCCATCCCAGCTGGCCATAGTCAATAGTAATAGTAGTAGTAGTAATAATAATAATACCTCCTGGTGCCGTTAGGATATTCACCTTATGTAATTTCCTTCATGTGTTTTGTTTTTAGCCTAACTCACCGTGATGTTTATGGATTTAAGGATTAATTGGCAAACTTTGCAGGTTCCTAAACAACAGTTAGGTGCAGAGGTCTCACTTGAGTCCACTGGGAGCTAGGTTCCTAATTGTCTGTATGGCCTTCAAAGTCTCTGATCCTTCTTGACTGCTCTGTGCAAGTAGTGAATGTACCATGGGAACATTTAGTCTGAGACACACTTTCACACTCTGTTTGGAACTGAAATGGAAGAAGTTAAGGAGCAGGATATATACTTTGAGCAACTAGAATACTCTTAGGGGACTGCATCCTTGTGTCACAAGGAGTGTTCTCAGCATGTGGCACAGTCAGCAGGGGCAAGACAGAAGGATGAAACTCTTTGCTTCTCTCCCAGTAACAAGACAACCAGTCTTTCTGTCCCTGGTGTAATTGATGCTTGAGTGCTCCAACATATGCACTAGTTGCCAGTGGTGCTATAAAAATCATACAGTACCTGGGGACTGCTGAAATAGAAATCCTGGGGCTCAGCTTATTCCTGCCAAGCTTTTGCCCACACTGGGTAGTGGAAGGAAGATCTTCATCCTTTTTTACTGTTGTAGTAGTTTAGAGGGAACAAAAGGCTGGCAGTTTATTCAGAATGCTGGAAAAAGAGTTATGATGGCTGTCGGGGAGGATAAGCTCTTCTCTGTCTCAATAACTTCCAAATCTAATTGGTGGGAATTTAGTAGCATGGATTATGGCGCACAGGAAAAAATATAATCATAACAATTGTGATAGCAATAAAACTGATCCTAAGATGTATACAGTGGGAGTGGAAGCGGATTTTAAACCATTTCTAAGACTGTTGATTTATATGCTGCAATGCGGTTGTATAAAGAATGCAGAGCAGATGGCCCAGTGGCCCGAAACAACTGTACATTTGCTCAACTGCTTCATGAAAAATTGCACTTGAACTGAGCCTTCACATAACCTGCTTGAATGAATGCAAGTAGCAAAAGCAGGACTGTGGCATCTAGTGAACTTGCTAGAAGGAACACAGGGAACACTGAATTTATTTTCTCCCCAGGCAAAGAATCCATGGTTTCTTTCCTCTTGACTGGCTTCTGTGCTGCCGACTGAAACCTATTGATTTCAGGGTCTTGGGTTTGAACATTTTCTGTTGTCTGTGTGATCTCATGTTAAAAAAAAGAAAGAGGCAGGATGATTCTGAGCGTATGGGTGGGCACCACATACACACAGGCTCAGGGTAGAAAGCTGATAAAAATGTCCTATTCAATTGCCTGGAGATCTCTGCCCTGATAATCAGGGAAAGCTACTATCTGAAAAGTCCTCCTAATATATTCCTGCTGTTGCTACCTTCCTGGAGGCGAGAGACAGCATGTGGTATCAGCATTTTAGCCATTAACACAGATCTGGTGAGGATTTTTGTGATGGTTTGTGATGGGAAAATCCTCCCTGACAGAAGTTCCTTCCTATGACATTTCCAACAGAAAAGGACCATCAGTCAGCCCTTAAGGTACTTCCTGGTTGCGTTACTTTGTTCTGAGGAGACCATCTACTGGCATACCTGAACTGAATAAGATGAAAACCCAAAGAAGAGCAGCTCTAGAAAAGTTTTGAATAAACAGCTGTGAAAAAACCAACCAACCAACACCAAAATCCATGTCATCTCAGAGTATTTGAAGGCTGCGGTGGGCTGGCCCAAGCTGGCAGCCAGACTCCCATCCAGCCACTTGCTCACTCCTCCCCACCCCCAGCAGGACAAGGGGGAGAAAACAGGAGTGAGAAAGCTCGTAGGTGAAGGTAAAGACAGGGAGATCACTTACCCATTACTGTTGTGGGTAAAACAGACTCAACTTGGGGAATTTAACTTAATTCATTGATGATTAAAATAAATATTTAATTACTGATTTGGGTAGTGGAAAACAAAAAGACAAGCATTAAAACACATAGGAAAAACACCTTTCCTCCACCCCTTCCCAGGCTCAACTTCACTCCAGGCTCCTCTCCTTCCCCCTTGTTACCGCTGCAGATTACGCTCAGTCCTTTCATCCAGGCCACAAGCCGTGAAAGGGGGAGTGTTGGTTACAGTCAGTACACAGCAATTTCTTTCTGCTGTTTCTTCTCACACTTTTCCTCAGCTTGCAGCATGGGCTCTCCACAGGACACAGTTCCTTCAGGAATATCCATCTGTACAGGTCATCCATGGCAATGGCATGGCAATACCTGCTCCTTCAGGGAGCACCTTCTCCTCCTCTGACCTTGATGTTCCCTCTGCTGTTTCTCATTCTTTTCCCCCCTCCTGCTTTGCCTGTCTGAAATTTTCTGCCCTTTCTTAAATATGTTTTCACAGAGGTGCCACCAGCTTCACAAACGGGCTCAGCTGTGTCCTGTGATGGGTCCATTGGGTCTGGCTAGAGATGGCTGTGCCCAGCACAGAGCACCTCCTGGTTTCTTCTCAAAGAAGTCACCCCAACAGCTACCCTACTACCAGCACCTGGCCACCTACAACCAATACATAGGCAAAAACAAAGAAAAAATCAACAGGGCCTTAAGTCCAGTGCCTGGATAGATACTTGTCAGGCCTCACTGTGATAGCGGGTTCACTACTGAAAAGTCACCTTGACATCACTTGAACTTCTCACAGTAGTAAACAGCATGTAGTTCTGTTTGTAGCTTTGGGCCCCAGGTTATTCTAATTGGTGCATCCTCTTAGCCAAGACAGCAGAATGCTAAAACCAAAAAATCTTAAATGTAGAGCATACTGTTAATCTTTGTTTTATGTTCTCCCTTTGCAGTGTAAGCTTCTAATGTGCATCTGTTCTGTTGCCCCAAGACAGAATTTATTCGTGATATAAAAAATGTACATTCAGCTATGGATAGTGCAGGAAGCTCCATCCTCAAGCTGGCTGTTAGCTAGAGAGGCTGCCTTTGGCCTTTTGTTCTTCAGGAGTTGGTGGAAGAGTGCATGGGGAGAAGGGAAAGATCAGTTGTGATGCATCAGGCTACTTTGCCAGAGTGTTTGGCAGAATATTTAGCTAAGAAACATTCACCATCTGTTTAGCTTTGGAAGGAAGGTGGAGAAAAATAACCTCCTGAAGGTTTTGCCCTTGTAAATATTTTAAAGTACCCTTCAAACAGTCTTCACCCAAACATATATTAAGTGTCTAGCTGATACCAGCTACCCAATAGTATCAAGGACAGATGGGAAGCACTTTGTGTCCTCTCAGCTCTTGTAGCAGTTCAAATGCTCTATTATGCTTACCATATAGACCCTTCTCAAGTGTCATTCTGGAGTGGGGTTGATGCCTTTGTTTCGCCAATTTGAACTGCTTTGCCAAATGGTCTTCTTTTGGGGTCCCCTTGCCTATAAGAGGACACTGTTGCAGTTAAGAACAGTCTCTTCTAAGGGATTCAGTGCCTCTGAGTTTTGACTCTTGTTCTTTTTCTCATTTTTTCTCCAATTCCAGTTCTGTATGTTGGGTTAAAATGCAGAACCTTTCTAATATCTTTCATAGTTATTTCTGTCTGGGTGAGTTAACCGAATATCCCAGATCTAGCTGTTGCTAAAAATATGGCTAAATTCCGATTTTCTTCCTTTTAGGCAGTTTCCCCTTGATTACAGATAGAAATGAAATGCAGTTTACACCTTTTGCAGTTGGATTTAATTTGGAGAGTTTTAAACTGACCCATCTGTCGTCTTCCATTTTACTGCTATTACTGTGTGGTGCTTGGCAATCAATCAGCTGTCAGCAAAAGAACTGCTTCAGTTTCTGTTTTTTCCTTAGAGCTATGCAAAGCAACAAGAGCTTCTCAGTGTTAAACTTGGGCAGCTTGAGAATTCATCTCAGCTATATTTACCCACAGATTAGGTAGTAGTAGTAGCATTGTGCAGAAGGCAATTCATTAGAAGTCTTTTTAATGATAGGAGAAATCACTCATTATAGGCACTCATTTCTCTTCTATGGATGACAAATGGATTTCTAAAAGTATTATCAGCTACAGGCTCAGCTCTTCAATACCTGAAGTTCGGTGAAATGAATCCCACACTTAAGAAATTTCTCTCTTCTCACCTTTGAGAAGCTGAATCCAAAAGGGCACAAGCTACAATTGCACAGCAGTTTGGGTAAAAGAATCTGAAGTAGTGAAAGCAGGAATGATGGAGAGGCAGAATGGGGTAAAGAAATGAAAAGCCATAATGGGAACATGGGGAGAAAGAAAACGAACCAAAACTGAGGGTGATCTTGTGCTGTATTTAGGAAAATAGAAAAAGGGGAAAAAATATAAGAACAGAATTTAATAGTTCATTTGTTCTAGAAATTTCTGAGCTGCAGTAATTACTTCCAAACTACAGCACTTGGAGGAAAAAAAAAAGTAAAACTATAGAGCCTCAGAAACCTGGGTCTTAATTCTTAACTTGCAGAGTGGCTGCTTTACAGGAACTTGTTCTTTAATATAATTCAACCTAATGAGACTGCACCAAGTGTAACTTGAAGTAGAATTTGGTTTATTATTTCCCTAGTTATTGGCTAAGAAAATTGAATGTGGGCAAAGAATCACGTCTATCATTATTCTTGTGGCTTATATCACAAATTGCCAATTAAAAGAGTGGCAGGGGACCAAAACACGTTTCCTTTCATTCCCAAACATGTCCATTCCACTTATGTTCAGAGACTCAAATTAAACAATACAAGGCAATTTCTTCTTCTTGGTGGCACTGCATAGGATGTAAATCAATATGGAATTTGGCTTGTACTAATCTTGAACTTCTGTCACCCTCTATAGCTAGTGTGCATACACCCAGCATGGCTTAAAAGTAGCTGGCTTGGTACAGACAGCTGTGGAGTTGTGACAGCATGGAGTTCTGCACAACCTAACCACATGAGTATTTACTCATCTTCTCTGATGCCTTTTGCAGTCTGTGAACTTTGTGCTGCTGCTATTGCACTGCTAATGACACTCCAAGCGAAAACTAATTCATGTGTGCGATGAAGTCACAGCAACGACAAGTCACTGCTGACATCCACTAGGGCAAGGCAGAAGAAGGATCTGTCTAAAAGAGGAGTGGAGAAACAAATGGTGATTTCACTTCAAAGCCTCCCTGCTAAAGTTCAGTAACAGTGTTGCTTCCAAGATGAAGTGTACTCTTAATCAGCTGAAATCCAGACTGATTGTGTATTTACCTCTTTAGTATAGTATCTGAGCCCTCACAGTCATGAAGACATTTTTTCCTCTTATCTCTCTCTGTGAGTTAGCTTAGTACTAGTATTCCTGCACTAAATATGGGAAAATGGAGCAAAAAGAGACTGTTTCCAAGGCCGCATGAGGAAGAGGAATACATGATTTAATTCAACTTTCCCCAGAGAGTGACCCAGGACAGAAACCCACATTCATGTGGGGTTTGTTAGAAATGTGAAAGGCAGCATGGAGTTTCTCAACAGGAATGGAAGTCAGAAAACATTTGTTTTTATCACCTGGACTCACATAGAGCTAACTTGAGTATCTTCGTCTTGAACAGTATAAAAATAAACCTTAGTGACTCCAATCACCAGACAGTTTTTCTGCATTAAAAGAGTAGCCTGAGTTAAGAGTCCTCTCATCCGGACATCATTGCCCCTTTATAGTGAGAAGCCATTTTTCATTTCCTTTTTTATGTGAACCACTACTGTAGTTTAAAAGAGACGATAGCTGTTTAACGAGGATTCTCCCTCTCTTTCCAGACAGATGGTGGGACCCAGTTCACACAGGTCCAAGGACATCCCCTGTTCCAGGGGACCTTTTCTGTGCAATAATGGCATATCTTAGTTTACCATAGAGCTCCCCTCTTGTAAGACCTCTTGATAAGGTGTCTTCAGCCCTACAGAGACAGGGAAAGTAGTAGATAAGGTGATTGTCATCCTTGTATTCTCTCAGGACTATCCTGTTTGCCAAGTATTCAGTTTACAGGTTGCAACATTAACACTGAAAATATGAAAGTCCATTTTTTGTACATACCAGAAGACATACGGCTTGAAGGCTAGAAGGTGCAGCCTTGGTTTACACCAGAAATACTTAGCCCTCTACCCAACAGCGAAAAATCTTTTCTTTCTCAAATGCCTGCAGAAGACATCAGCAAAATGGGATCTGTACCTGTCAGTTCTTTCTTTCTACCCAGACTTAAGTGACATCAAAACCTGACCAATATTTTATGTTATAATGTCTGCACTGCTAGTCGTTAAAAGCTGTATTTTGGCTTTTGGCCCACTACCATAATCCCGTATCTGTTCCATTCACAGGTAAGAATTAATTTTCTAATTTCTAATCAAGCCTCACCCCTACAAAAATAATATATCTGTATATATCATTATCCAGAGAGAGATGAGCCTCACAGCTGAAGAGGCACAAGAGGATTGCTTATACCCTTGAGTCTGAAATACATTGTGTTCAGTAAAATGATTTCTCATACATCTGTTGCAGAGAGTAATACAGTGCAGCAGGAATTTGTTTAAAATTGTGCTCTCTTGCTCAAACCATTCTGTTTGCTGGAGTGCTGTTGTCATCCTTGCAGAAGAGATAGCGGCAGGATAGCCTTGCTTTTCAGAAACAGTGGGACTGTGGTAGTTAATAATCCCTTTACTGCATAGATTATTACAAGTTATTTTAGATCAGCAGCTAGGAACAAAGGTGAGGCTGACCAAGTTGAAGAGCATTCAGAGAGTGTGCATGCTCTGTTCCTAATCCTTCTAAATTTGCACTGTGAAAGAGCGCTCTGCTCAAGAGGTTTCTCAGGGAAGCTGTCAGGTGTCTTTCTCCTTGTTTTTCAGTGCCAGCCTCATAAATTTTAGACCTTGGCACTGTAAAGTTTGGTAGGGTAAATCAGCACAACATCAACACATTTATCCTCTTTTAAGCCTGCATGCTCCGTACATTCCAGTGGGCTGCTTTTCTGAACAGATTTACTGGTTCATGCCATGAAAACATGAAGACTTGATTTTACATCTGTGTGGCACTGACTTCATTAGATTTGCTGTAGTTCTATGCTGGGGCAAGGAAAAGCACAACAGCCTTACCAAGCTTCACGAGTGGGATTGTCTGTGCACTCATCATCTTGTATTTCCAAGTTCCTGTCCGGAAAACCAGATGACTTGTGAGCTGCTGGCACTTAGATTGTTTCGCTCTTCAGCACTTTGTAATATTCAGGCTCCAAGAGTAAATTAAAAGGAGCAAATTCTTTGCTGCATCCAGACTTGACTGAATGTAGCTGACAGAGGGACTGTCTGGAAGTCAGTTACTGCTTCCTAATCCTGGCCCTGATCCTGTTATTGCCTCTTCTCTTTTTCAAGCTCGTGATAGACAAGGCCGCATTCAAAACCTGAGTGCTGATTTCTACTTGGCAACTTTCTGAAAGCATCTCTTGATCTCTAGAACTTACTGGGGCAGGAGGCTGTTTTTTGAAAAGCCTTTTCTGAGTACCTGAAAGTCTTGCTTAGTATGTCCAAGACAGGCAGGCTGTGAAAAGCAGACATTGAGAAAAAGGCCAAGAAGAAATTTTTGTCTAAATATAACTGAAGTGGAAGACTTTTTGAGTTTCAAAACTAGGCAGGAGAAACCAATCAACAACCAGCCACCATAGGATTTTCCCATTTTTGTGTTTAACCACACTGCTTCTGTGTCCATACTACACAGCTGCTGTGTAGGTGATTTTCTAGTGCTATTAACAACTTAGTAGGAAATTGAGGAGCTCAGTGTCAGCTTAAGCCCTGAAAAACTATCATTTCTCTTCAAAGAAGAAGCAAAAACCAGTTATGTGATTTCATCAATATTAGCCACTTCAAGGATTTCGTTCTAGTGCCCTTTTTGATTAATTTACCATATAATACACACTCTCTTCCTATTTACTAGTTACACAGTCATTTTTCCAGTGTGTTCTTTACAGAGGATCGGCACACTGGAACCTTCATGAGGGAAGCAGCTCTTGTTTCTTGAGTTATCCTCAGGGAATTTACATGCCAGTAAAATGAGAAGGAACAGGATGCTATTGTTCATTGACAGAGATATTTTGGGTCTTTCATAGGGAAACAGTTCTGAAAGCAGATAACCTTTTCATCTTTTGTTCCAGTTTTAATAGGTAAGTAAGGAAAAACTAGTTATGAACAGATGTAAAGCTAGAGACTGGCAGATCAAAAAGAGCCTCTAGGAGCCCAGTGGGAAGTTTGGATCATTTATAAGATTGTCAAGGCAGCTGTATGTCTCTGTGTGTGTGAGAAATTGAGTGGAAGCGTTTTGCAGAAGTTTGGCACTCAGGATTGACTTTTATGTGAGGACAACAGGATTAAGAGACATTTTTGCTCAGCACTTGAGTCATGGTAGCTTCTTATGACCACAGGGCATTGTGGAGTATGCAATAGCTCAGTATTCATAATGGGTTAGTGCTCCAGCTGGAAACAGTTATGTGTCATGACATTCCTTTGAGTCCAAAGGTAGGTTAAGCTATTGAGTTAAATGCGATGGCATTAGTAGAAGGTGATTCTGTGGAATAGCCTGGAAAAACAATCTTTAAGGCATGAGGATTGCCGTCATATCAGTTTAAGGAAATCACAACCCAGACCTTTCCACAAAAGTAGACCTAGACATAGTAGTCTGAGAAAAAAATTCACATGCATCTGCAGACAGCTTCATAGAAACACATTCCATCTCATGCTTCAAAGCTGTAAGTCTGAAGCAAAGCAGGACAATAACATGTGAATAGTGCTCACATTGCAACTAGCCAGTCTGTGTGTCTGTGAATGAAGGTTGCTTTTTGAGTATTACCATCAAGTCTGGTATTTTCTACAACTAACTCCCTTAAAACTCTTTTTCAAATTATGAGAAAGGGAGAAACCTTTTTAAAAGCATTGGTGACTGCTTACTTTACTGTGATCCTAAAATATCTGACTTCCGAATGTTCAGTTTAGTTTTTGTGTAATTAATATTTGGCAGCACTTGTTGGGAGTGAGCACTGGAATAGCTGTGTAACATATGCAAGTTTATTTTATTTCATTTCCAATTTGTGACATATGTGTTCATATTTAGTTATGTTAGTTATGAGTTAGTATCCACTTCCCCTGATAACAGGGAGTGGATTGAATCACTTTAAATTAGCACAGCCTCTCAGAGTTCAGTGCCACTTTATTCTTGCTGAGGGTCTGCCCCTGAATTTTACTACTATTCTCCCCAATGTTAATCCATGCAATCTCATCTAATCCAGATCCCTATTAGAGCTCTAAACTGAAGCTGTCCTGTCATGTATGATCTTGCTGTGCTGTTTGTAAAACAAACTTTCTACAGAACTTTCCTGAGAATGAAATGGAGAAGCTCAGTCCTCTGCAGGGAAGATAGAAATAAAGAAGGAAGTTGGGGCAGCAGTTTTGGAGTAGGTTTTGTTTTGTTATTTTTTTCCTCCTGAGAAGAACTTTGATTTTTTGACTTTAAAAGTAAATGGAAGGATTCTATGTGTTAATTATCTTTCTCCATTAAATATTCGTTCCAAAGCAAAGCTCTTATATTTTAGGATGACATACACTGAGTATCAAACATTCTGTGTAATGTCTATCTGCTCTAGAATTGATGCTATGTTCTCTACTATATCCAGTTAATACCTAATATTTGCTTACAGATATTGCATTGCTAGCTTTGTGAGTTGTTCAGTAGTTTCTATACATAAGCATGGGCATAGTTTATTTATGGGAAGTGGCTGATTTCTAAATCTGTACATTATCAATGGTGGGGAATTTATTGTTTTCTGCAGGTGAAGGATGTTATTAATAAGGTATACAGTGTAAGGTGTTTTTCATCAGCTGTAAGTCTGGGGGCATACTTTGGACAGTCTGAATTCTCTCTGAACAAGCTTCACCTCTGTTGACTGTACTGAATTATTTTTCTGTAAATTGCAGAACTTAAGTAGGGTCATGAAATGTGCTAATGCCATTTTTCAATATATGCTACTACTATCTGTGATCTGTAGCCTCTGGAGGCTTGTGGACAACTTCTAAATTGTGACTATTATTCATTTAAATTGTAGACTAATCCACACCAACTTCAAGACCTTTTTCTGAGACCACATAGCCAATTTAGAGTCCATCATTGTGTACGTATCACTGAGGTTTCTTTTTAAATTATTTTAATTTGCTGAGGGATCACCAGCCACTCAGTATCATGAGCTACTCTTCTGCAGTCAGTTTCACTATCCTGGATAATTTTGTCTCAGTACTAAATGATCCTATCTCACTATTTACTCCAGGACTGCTTAATAGTATGTTGAACATCACAGATCAAAGCATGGGTGCCATTGATGACCTCCTTAATTTTGAAAATTTATCATATATTTTATCCTTTCTCAAAGATTACGATTATCGTTTAATAAACTTTTAATCTAGGCAGGACTATCTCACTTATCTCATGAAAATGTAGTGTCTTTAAGAGCACTCAGCGAGGGAATTTCTCAAAGCACTATAGAAATGCTTATAAACCATACCAACCAAACCATCTTTATTTAGACACATGTTGACTCCTTCGTAGAACTCTAGTTATTATTTCTGATATAAAGCTACATTCCATAAAGGATTTTGCTTTTCCTCAATGTATCGCCCTTGTGTCTACTGAACTGGTTCTTTATTATAATTTCCATCAACTTGCCTAATGTGGAAGTCAGACTTCCTGGACGGGCTGGTTTCCCAGGTCACACACCAAGCTCTTTTTCAAGATGGTTGTCCATCTGAGAATGACTCCTTCCCTTTCAGTTAGTTAACCTGGTTCATGGTTAACAAAGTGTGGTTAATCTTATCCACAAATCAGTTTATCTTGTCTACTATTGAGCAGTGTACAGGGAAACAAGAGCTCGGCAGGCTGATTAGCATTAGAGGAGGAACTTAAAATTATAATATATTCTGGTTCAGTTCTATAGTCTTGTCATATTTCCCCTTGGAATAAATCAGAAGTGTATGCAGCCACTTTTGCCCAGATGCTGCCCTTTGTTATTAATTTATTTTGCAATATGTTTTTCATTATTTTGGCAGAGATAACACACTATTCTCAGCTGTCTATTTAGGAATCCTTCATGCAAACTTGTAACAAGTCTCTGGTGCATTTTTCTTTTTCCCTGCCTCCTTATTGATCCCTCAGCTCTTCCACTGTTTCAGTGGATCATCGTTTTTTGTGTCTGTATTCCCAGAGATGGAAAAATGCAGGTAATGCCTGAGACTATAAGTATGCCCTTTGCTGTCTTCTCTGCTCTTGTTTGTTTAGACTAAGGAACTACTTGAAAATTAATACATTTGGGAGTCACTACCAGTCTCAAAGACTCAAACCTGACTACTAAAATGTGCCCAAAGCAAAAATCCAGGCTAGAACTTCAAAGCTGATTGGGCCAAAATACAACTGAAACCTAAACCTAACACATATATGAGGAAGTTAAGGTAGAGATTTTCACGTTTAGGGTTTATACCTGCAGGTTCAAAGCAAGGTGCAGTGTGTCACTGTGCTCTTCCAGATGGCTAGCATCTCACAGTCTTTGTTTTCCTCCCAGATTCCCTTATACCTGAGTAAGTTTAGTTGGGTTGTTCTTCTCCTGTTGTGCTCACGGCAACTCTGTTAGTTGTGAGTCGGAAGTATGCATCTTCTTTCCATGATCCTGTGCGCCAACTGGTCAGTGCAAGGAAGTCAGGGTCCTTGCTGCCTGTTTCAATGCACTACCCATTTGCCTATGGCTAAATGAGTTAGCAAATGGCTAATTAAAACATCTCTGAGCATCTGATTGAAATCATCACCCTGCAAAAAAGAGCACATGCAAGAGACCACCTGCAATAACCCCATTCATTTCTTTGCAGAAGTTATTCTTTCCAACGAGGACTGCCAGTGCTTTCACTGGTTTGAGCTGATCTGGTGATTTCACGCAGAGGCAGGGAGCTGTGCGTGTTTCATCCCACCAGCTGAGCCATGGGAGTGAAAACACTCAGCCGGGAATGCTGAGTGGGGCCGAGCAAAGGTACTAAGGCATCAGCTGGACCGAGGGGATGTCTAGCTCTGCCCTCAGATACACACTGTTCAAAGCTGAGGGCTCGTCTCTGCTCTCACTTGTGCCCATGTGCACTGGCAGAGCTTTCACTAAAGCCAGTACAAAACTGGGACAGCCAGGTGAGAGCCAGGCCCTGAGAAAGTGTGCACGGTACACAGCAGCTGCCAAGGAGAGCCAATCCTCTCTAGCCTGTTTCAGTCCAACAAGAGCAAACTTAATAAGCAGAAAAAAAATCTGTATAAAATGTTAACACAAAAAATAACTGTTATTGTAAAGTCTAAAGTTTTTACGTTGTTTTAAAAACAGCATGCACAGGTGTAAAACCCCGTTTTTCCCTATGCATTAGTGCTATTTTATGTATGTAACAATACAGCTTTCATGACAGCAGTTAATCTATTTTGTGCAATAAACTGTCCTCCTAATGTGATGCAATCAGAACTAATTACTTTTCCATGGGATACAATCAATATTTGCAAGTCGGTACTGCTAAATCATTCCTCCCACAAATGGTAATGGGGAAGCAGATCACAAACCAGAGAATCCTTCCTCAAGAGAAAATAAAGCTTTGTGAAAAACACAACATTTTCTTCTGGTCTGTAGTGAATTATAATCTTGAGGTGAAAATAGACTGCAGGCTGGGCCACTTTAGATACTACATTCCTGGAGAATTGATGCATTTCAAGTAACATCCTGCTTCTGGAAGGCAAGACATGGTAAACTATTTAAAACAGGCCAGCACCTTTGAAAATCATGTAACACTTTTGAAAATATATGGCCTTGTTTTTAAACTTTGGAAGAAAACCAACAACAGCGGAATCTGCAGAGTTGTTTCCCAGAAGGATTGTTCAAAGACTAATGCACACAGGACATCACTGGTCACTGGACAGTCTTTTGCCAGAAGCACCTAAAAGCTTCTAGACCTCTAAGAAGTGATGATTCTGCCTACTGTGCTCCAGTGAGCTTCCCTCAAGCCTCCTCTTCACCCCTGCAAGTACATCCATGCACAGAACATTGGACACAATAAAAATCTCTTTCCTGACATTTATCTTCTCGGGGAAACAACTAGAGGTGCACTGCGGAGAGGAGGCCTTAGGAGCACTGATTTTTAGTAATGATGTCTTCAAAGAAAATGAAAGTATGTAATACAGCTCATGATAGGCGTAGTAGAGATGTCATTGCCCATCGTTTGAGAGACTGAAACCTGCTTCATATGGGCAGTCACGCTGTACCTTTGTCTCACAGAGAAAGAGGCCTTATTCTGTAGCAGCTATGAGAGACTCTCCCCTAGGTTCAGGGAACAGATGCCGTAGTCACTTGGCTCTAATACCCTGAGCTCTCTTACCAGTGAAAAACTAAAAGGAATCAATAAAGGGTCCTTAGTTCTTCCTAATGTTATAAAGGGCTATAGGAAGATTATAAGGCATTACTACATAGAGCAGAGTTTATTGTAAGATGCATCATCTCTCCATTTCCCTTTTGAAAAAAAGTTGCTTTTCTATAGCAACCTTTCAATTCAATCACTAAGTTGTTTCAAATAGCATATCTTAATCCTGCAGTGGATATAATAAATCAGAAAGTACAGAGAAAACAAAGTCGTGCCAGCCTATTTAAAAAAATGTATCTGTGACAATATTGAAAAAAGTATTTAATTGAATCCTGAACTTCCCGTATCAATAGGGACAGCTACAATGTAGTACCATTGATCAACCTGTAATCCAGAATGAGGAAGAAATTTGCTACCATGGCCTTCTCTTCCCGGCCCATTAATTTCACAAACTATCATCAGCTGTTTATGGCAGCCTAATGTCAACATTCATCTCGTTCAAGACAACAAAGCAAATGGTCAAATATCAATGAAGATTAGGGCAAGGACATGCACTGCTTAGTGTTTACAAACATCTCATCAAAACTTCTTTAAAAAAAAAGCCAACCCCCACATTTCCAAAGAACATACCAATATAGATGTACACAGCATCATGGCTCTTGATGTCAATGATCCCTTCACAATATAAAACCTCAACTTCAAACACGTCATTAAAAACAAACAGTGTCATTCAGGAGAGTTGAAGAGGATTGAGCCAAACTGCCCAAAGCCATTAAACAGTAAATGCTAGCATATATTGTCTTTCCTTTTCAGATTATAAGATTTACATACTAAATCATTTCATTTTGGCATTAGCCTTTAGCTTTCATATCTTCAAATCCACCTGTGTAAAAGGGGACTGGATTTTCTATGGATTTTCTAGTCTTCTATTTGGTCCTGACTACCTTAGATAAAGCTGTTTAGAGATAAGCCAGAAACAGACTTCTTTGCAGAACAGATCTTTAGGTGTATTCCCATAATGACGAAGAGGCTTGCTATAAATCTAGGCACTGACCTTGCTAGACTGTGTCTGTGTGTGTTGGTGTGCAAGCGTGCACAAGATTGCGTGGTTATACAGAGCTTACTGTAAAATTGAGGCCTAAGGTCCAAGTTCTCCTGTCTGATATGTCATACATTGGTACTCAATTAATGAGCACATGTAGGCATAAATAAGGATAGAAGTCAGGCTAGTATTATTATATTTTAAATTAAAAATTTTAAAAAGCAGGACAGTAGTTCTTTCAGTAGAGAAAACTATTGGAGAAATCTAAAGCATACACAGTAGCAAGCTATCCCCAAGGAATGAAGTTTCTTAACAACTTCTGTAGCAGTTCTTTTTAATCTTTGTAACTCATGGTCCTCCACTTTGTAAAAGTGGTGTGGGTTTCTTTACATTTCCTATGTGTAACTTACTTTAGAAAACCTGGGAGTTTGCTTTTCTTTTCTCTTAATGACTTACTATTTGTTGTCTCTGTCTGCCATATCTGTAATTCTCTATTTTTCTATTGAATCTTTTTTGGGAGTGGGGTAATCAAAACTAAATATTGTATTAAAGTATGGGGAAAACCCAGATTTACACTGTGGTATGTAATGCTGTTTTCTGTTTTCTTCTTGGTTCCTTTCTAATAACTTATCATATTCTACTTGCTTTTTGAACACCAAAAAGAGTTTTTAAGAAGATGAGTGTTTTTCACCATTTCTTCAAAAGAGCTAGAGTTCATCCAGTGGAATTACAAAAGCAGCAAATTTAAAACAAATCAGAGGAAGACGTTTTTAATATATCAAGTAGTTACACTGTGTAATTCAGTGTTCCAAGATGTTAGAGGAGCTACAAATACAAACATATTCTCATAGAGCACAAAACTATGGTGATTATTGAAGAATATAGGATGCAAATTTGTCTCAGAAAGTTCCTGAACTTCTGATTGCTGGCAAGTGGGAGAGTGTTACAGGTGAAAGGCTTGTACTTATTCCTAAGCAGCTGCTACCAGCCATGATCAGAGAAAGAATATGGAACTCGCCCAAGACCTAAAATTTTGCTCCATTGGTTTGGATAGAGTTTGCAACAACTAAAGAATGGAACCTGCATTTGCTTTCAGGTAAAAGACTACAGGATGTTCCCAAGGGAGAAAGCAACGGCACCGTGACCTTTCCTTCCATTCACGAGGGAGGGAGAAGCTGCAGTCTTGACTGAAGAATTGATGGCGTTGTCCACAGTGCGCCTAAGGTAACTGAGGACAGAGTCAATACAACACTTTCTTTCAGCAGGCTCCACCACCTGTGGGCTCACCATACCTTACCTATAAGTTATAGCAGTTGTCTCTGGTGGGAATCCAAATGGAAATATTGCAGTTGTGGCATAAAATACCCTCAAGGAGAGAAGAGTTCAGACTAGGACAAAGTACTTCTTTCTTCAGAGTTTAAGCTAGGATAATTTTTACCTCTTTGATTGGGTCATTATTCAAAGTGCAAAAAGAGATAAGAAACAATTTTAATGGAAAAAAAAGGAATGCCAAGCATGAATTTGTACAATGAATTTTCCCCCAAAAGGGAAATTCCCCCAAAGTCACAGCACCCTATGCCTTGTTTTGTTCTGCTGAATAAGATCCCTTCTATTTCTACCATCCAGATTTCCTGGAATTAAGGTTTATCTTTGTGTTAACAGGGGTGTCACTGGAGGTGAAGTGGTGTAGAAGAGCAAAGTGTGAATGCTGATAAGCATTTTCCATTTCATTCCCTTTCAGTAGAAAAACACCTGTGAAATCTGGAGGTCAAGTCACAATAACAAGAGGTTTCTGAAAGGAGCACCAGGGGTTATTTGCAGCAAACCCTGCCAATTTGTGCTGTAATCCGATTTATCATGGGCAAGTAGTGTAGACAGTGGAGAAAGAGGTAAAATACAGTACAGAAAGTACCATAAATAGAGTTTGTACGGCAACTCCACAGTCATTATACAGCTCTTTTTATTTTTAAGGTCTGCATAACTTACAAAAAGATCCTTCTCAAGGCCAAGACTTTCTGTGGTCTGGAGGCTTATTTTGTGTGGACTGTGTGAACTAGAACTACACCTGTAAGGAAGTTGTGTCTTCTCCCACAAGAGCCCTTGTGTAGTTCTCAGCAGAGTCAGTGAGAGCGGAATTGAGCCATAAGCCACTAAACATGCACTGGAGATTGACTTGTGTTATGGAAAACAGATCATCTTCCTCCAGCTGATGAAATGTCCCTGCAGCCTGGAGCAGGGAATAAGGAGAGGGTCCTGGCAGGGGATCAGCTGGGAAACTGCAAGCAGCACAGGAACATTTCATCCCTGCAGTTTTACCCACAGTGCTGTGGTTTTGTTTGTCAACAGCATGAGCTCCTGCCTAGAAAAACCCAGGAGACTAACGCCTACACATGGTTGTTCAGGTTTTCGGTGGGCTTGATCACTTCCTGAGGTGACCATCTTGCTCACTGACCGTGGAGTGCCTATCAAATCACTCAGCTGTTGTCTCAGGTGCCTCCGTCGCATGCTCCTCTGTAGATGAGATGAATCTAGCTGTACATAGCCAAGCTTTCAGGATGCTTACAGATCAGAATGAACAATCAAAATCAGTAGCAAAATAAATGGATTGTAGTAAAAGTACATAGGCCTTGCAGAAATCTCACTGCAGTTTGTTTGGAAATTGCTTCTGTTTCAAAGCATATTCCCAACCCATTCATTTTTATTATATGTTCCCACCTGCTTGATTTGTTCATCTTAAAATAAAATAAAAAAGCAGCAGAAAGAAATAATGTTAGCAACACTGTAGATATTTCTGCTGGGTAAGTCTAATAAGAATCATGTTTGCAGTTTTCCCCAAAGCCAAAGCAATCTGTTTGATAGTGGTATTATCAGCAGTTAGGGAGATTGATACCTCTGCCAAATGCCTGTGTTTATTTTAATATTTAAACAGACTGTGGATTCCAAAGAAATGAAATTGAACTGCATCTGCACCCAGGGTACATACACATGTACTGGGAGCAGCACTCAACCTGTGTGGAGTGTCTGCACTTTCATAAGGATTTGGACTTGGCCATGAGTGTTGCTTGCCAGGCACATGGGTATAAATGAAAAAGAAAGGAGTTCTTTGCCAGCACAGGATTTGCTGCCTGAAAGGACTGGGTTTTTTCCTCAAGCTGGTTCTTTTGGTGGAAGTTCGTAAACCTGCGGTGTTTCAGCAGTATCTATTTCCTGTCAAGAGGCTGCTAACGAACTACCCAAAGTAGAAATGGTTAGAATTCCTGAGGTGTTTCTGCTTTTCTGGACAGATAATGAAGTGGGCCTAATCCCACATGCGTTGCTGGTGCAAGCAGTCCCATTGATGCAAACAGAGTATGTGCAAGAGCAGGAGTGAGCAGAGTTTGGAACCTGTGGTACACATATGAGGGAGACGTCAAGTCAGAGAAGGAAAGCAGAAATTTTGGGGGTATGAGAATTTATAAAAGCATGTAGGAATGGCAAGAACACAGTCATATGTCAAAGATTGTGGCTTAGGATATCCTGCCTCTTCCCTGTCCCTGGACTTGTCATCATGTCTTTAAGGAATTTGCTTCAGTAAAGGTTGTAACAAGGCTGTTGCATGTTTGATGATAATGCATGGAAATTACCACCTTCTTAACACCTACAGAATTTGCTGGAGTCAGCCCATCTTTATAAACATTTCTATGCTTTCTTAAAGAACTCTAGAGGGGAGCTGCCACAACCCTGCTGAGTCTCAACATCACCTAAAATTCCAGAGCAAAAGTATCCTTGTATTCTAGAGCTTTCCTCGATGGATTATTTTTCTCCCTTTTTCTATTCTTGCTTTTATATTTTTCCAGACTGTCAGGTTCAGATATGAGGGACCATCTCTTTTCCCATCGTATCCCACTTCCCTTGAAGAGTTCCTTTTGTCAAAATTTATTCCAACCGGCAACAAAACCAGGCATCTGCTCCCATCTGCATGGGTTACATCACCTGAGTGGGAACCTCTAAATCCTTCCTGTGGTCTCCATTGTGTAGACCAAGCAACATTCTCTGCTAGGGCCTCTGAAGTTCGCTCATGTTCATGCAGAAGCTCTGTCCTGAGAAATTCAACTTACAGAAAAATGTTAGTGTTTATCCTGCCAGGTCACAGCCTAGTGATTGAACCTGTAGAGTTATTGGGGTTGTATTGGTCTTTCCTTGCCAACTTTATTTTCTTTATTCAGTTTGTTTGACAGAAGAGCAAACACACGGACTGTTTCTGGCGACAATCCAAAAACACGAGACAAGATGCATTTTTATTCTTCAAAAATGTCTGCTGAAGGTATGGGCAATCCCTCAGCAAGGTGATTTCATCACTAGTTGATTGCTGTTATTAATCTCCATTGAGGTCATTATTTCCAAAGAGATCAATTGATGATAAATCTCCACTGACTTCAAAGAGAGCAGAGTGCTAGTTCTCTTGAAAAGCTTGACCTAACCTAGGAGATTAAAAATGGTTGAATTAGCAATTTGATGCTGTCTTTTCTGAAAAACTAATTTCAATAAGATTAAACTATTGGTCCAGAAGAGACCTCCATTATGACAGGACATATGTTCACATACAGATATACATGTGTATGCTTTACATTCCCAAGGTGCAATTGGCTACAAAACAGGAATGGCTCCAGTGAGACAGTGCAGTCCAGGCAGTAGAGCTAGGGAGGAATGGGGCTGTGTCCTCATATGGAGAAGGCCACTAGAGATGTAGGATAAGAAAAGCTATGGGAGGAGAAACGCAGAGAAAAGAAAAGATGTGGTAGAAAGCATCTCAGAGAAACTGCAAAGACAGTAAGGAATAGCTGGTTCATTATGAGGTCCCAAAGCTGGAATTCAAGGCAGAAATTGCCCTGGATTTCTCTGTGGTGTTTGTTTGTTTGTTTGGTTGGTTGTTTTTTTCTGGAGAAAAAAGGGCTAAAATCTTGTAAGTTTTAGATTAAAGAAAGTTCCAAGACTCAACCTGTAGGTTCTGAGGTGTACCCTAGAAAGGGAGGTTTCCTTCACTGTATAATCATAGCTGATAGGTGGCCTGCTGTGCTATCTGGCCATGCAGGCACTGCAGGCATTGCGTACTGCTCAATCTTCTTATCAGGGTCTCTTATACACTGTGTTGAATACATCTGTGGGGGCAGGGGGAAAAGAGCCTTCTCCGCATCGTGCCAGACATCAGCTAGAAACTGGTCACAGACTCACAGAATGGCTGAGGTTGACAGAGACCTCTGGAAATCATCTAGTCCAACACCCCTGCTCAAACCAGTGTCAGCTAGAGCAGGTTGCTCAGAGCCATAGCCAGTCAGGTTTTGAATATCTCAAAGGATTAAGACTCTACAACTTCTATGGGCAACCTATGACAGGTTTTGATGACTCTCACAGTAAAAAAATTTTTTCCTTATGTTTAAGTTGAATTTCCTGTCCATTTCAATGAGATGGGAGCCTCACTGGACTGATTTGCTGCTAAAGTTAAACAGGTTCCTGGCCAGTGTAAAAGGCCGAGGCAATAATACCTGCCTATCAAGTGACAAATTCTGTCTGAGATGGTGTAGCAAAAGGAAAAGCCATTTTTCCTCAAGGGTGCATGCTCTCATGACAAGCTTGACAAATGTAAGTATTTTATAATAAATGAGCTGTCCATACCCATTCAATTGATTGGTATATGGCACTTGTGAATTTAATCATTTTTACTTGGTATTTCATGTATTTCACCTTGTGGAAGATCTAATTTCGCTGTGCTGTTGTTGAAATCATGGTGTAAACAAAGCAAATTAGTCACTGTACAATAACTGTTCTGCTCTAAGATGGACATGGATCTCTAAATGGCATGTGAATTGAAAGATTTACAGTCAGATGAATTTTCAGTGGTTTGTAAATAACTAGGATAGAATTAAGTAAGTTCTGTGAGACTATGGATACTATCTTTGTGAATTAATTATCTTATCCTTACTATTAATTGATCAACATTTGATTTCTCAGTGATCAGTTTCACTTGACATCTTCCTAAGTAGCAGTTTTACACAGAAGGAGATGAAAGTCTAGCTGTCATTTCTGGTAGCAGATGTAAGGAAAGATTTAAAATAGCATTAGTAACTGATTTTTTTTCCTTATTCATAATTTTTCTTTTGATCTTCCAGCTTTATTGCTTATGATTTCAGTTTTGGTTTTTTTTTTTTCATTTGCTTCTCTGCCTTGTTAAATCTAATTTCTTAAACTACAGTTCCTTGTTTTCTGTGGTCTGGAGCTGAGTTAATGCAATTGCAATATTTTGACATCTTCTGATTTTATTTCTTTTCAGATTGGACAGAAAAAAATGGTAATATACTACTAGTAAACACTAGCTTAAGATGGCCCAGCTGATCAAATATGTTTGTTAAACCACTGAGACTGAATTAACTGGATCTGAGCAGCTACTTTCTCTTAACAGGTGGAAAATGTCACAGTTTCAATCAGGGAAAAGAGCATAGAATCATAGAACCATTTAGGTTGGAAAAGACCCTTAAGATCATTGAGTCCAACTGCAAACCTAACACTGCCAAGTCCACCGCTAAACCATGTCCTCAAGCACCACATCTACACATCTTTTAAATATCTCCAGGGATGGGGACTCAACCACTTCCCTGGGCAGCCTGTTCCAGTGCCTGACTACAATTTCGGTGAAGAAATTTTTCCCAATATCCAATCTAAACCTCCCCTGGTGCAACCTGAGGCCATTTCCTCTCATCCTAACTCTTGCTACTTGGGAGAAGAGACCGACCCCCACCTCACTACAACCTCCTTCCAAGTAGTTGCAGAGAGCAATAAGATCTCCCCTCAGCCTCCTTTTCTCCAGGCTAAACAACCCCAGCTCCCTCAGCCGCTCCTCATAAGACTTGTGCTCTAGACCCTTCACCAGCTTTGTTGGCCTTCTTTGGACACACTCCAGCACCTCAATGTCCTTCTTGTAGTGAGGGACCCAAAACTGAACACAGTATTTGAGGTGTGGCCTCACCAGTGCCAAGTACAGGGGGACGATCACTTCCCTAGGCCTGGCCACACTGTTTCTGATATAAGCCAAGATGCCATTGGCCCTCTTGGCCACCCGGGCACACTGCTGGCTCATATTCAGCTGGCTGTCGACCAGCACCCCCAGGTCCTTTTCCTCTGGGCAGCTCTCCAGCCACTCTTCCCCAAGCCGGTAGCGTTGCCTGGGGTTGTTGTGACCCAAGTGCAGGACCCGGCACTGAGCCTTGTTGAACCTCATACAATTGGCCTTGGCCCATCGATCCAGGCTGTCCAGATCCCTGTGTAGGGCCTTCCTACCTTCCAGCAGATCAACACTCCCACCCAACTTGGTGTCGTCTGCAAACTTACTGAGGGTGCACTTGATCCCCTTGTCCAGACCATTGATAAAGATAATAAACAGAACTGGCCCCAGTACTGAGCCCTGGGGAACACCACTTGTGACCGGCCGCCAACTGGATTTAACTCCATTCACCACAACTCTTTGGGCCCAGCCATCCAGCCAGTTTTTTACCCAGCAAAGAGTATGCCTGTCCAAGCCATGAGCAGTCAGTTTCTCCAGGAGAATGCTGTGGGAAATGGTGTCAAAGGCTTTACTAAAGTCTGGGTAGACAACAATAATGTATGGCGTTCCATGGAGTGATGAATCTGGGAATATCCAGAGTACAGAAGTTGACATAAATCTTGTCCAAACTTCCTGTAGTCTTAGAAGTGGGACCTGAGATGTGACTAGGGATCAAGTTCCAGTGCTGGCACTTCTTGACACCTTACCACAAACCTCACAAGAGTTCATCTTTTGTCTTAACTGAGAATTACTCCAGCATTCATTTAAAATACTTTAAATACCTCTAAGCTTTGAGACGGTGGAGAAGAACTAAAGAAATGTGGGTGGCATAAGGACATCCTGAAAGCCCAGAAGCACAATGCAAATAAACTTCATAACAGCATAAATGAGTATGTACTGGTTTGGGTTTCAGTTGTGTCATTATTTTGTTTCAGGCCTGATACCCAATTCTTTTTAATGACTGCATTGTCAATAGCACTATCTCTTGCAATGTTTCTAGCATTTTTCCATACCAGAGGAGGCCAGCTTTGGGATTGCATCCTGTTCCCATTTTAGACTTCCTGTGGACCTCAGTGGGCATTGAATCAAATCCTTTCCTTCAAAGTGCAGAAAGGGGGTGGGGGGAAGAGTCCAGACCTCTAAGGCATGTATTAGCTAACCTCCAATTGATATCGATGGGAACTGAATGCAGACATGTCATGATTTGTATCAATAGACACATCACTGAAGGAAGAAGGATATTTCTGTCTCAGTTTCATTTTCTGTTGCTGAGTAATTCAGGGTGCACATGAATTTACTCAAATTATTTTTCTGGTTCTTACAGTTCAGAGTTTGGAATTGGCCTTGCCATGAAAAATGGTGGAGTTGCATCATTCCATGGAAGCAGGAGTAGCTATGCTGCCTCTGATCTGGGTACACGGAGAAGGCAAAGAACATTCCCTCATTGTCCTGGCCTACGGCTGCAAGGCAGCAAAGCAGAACTCTTCTTTCTTAAGATTTTCTTAAGGCATGCTTAAGAATGCCTTTCTTAAAGTCTCATACAGAACTGATGCTTTTGCACACTGCTTAAAGGAAGAGAAGACTGCACATGCCTACTTAGTGTGTACACATAAGACCTTACTGCATTTTTTAATTCTTAATATCTTTGAACAACCCAACTGCTACAAGAAAAATCTGATAATTACATTTTACATTTCTACCTCAAGGTCTTTTGCTAGGTAATTAAGCTAAATAACTCTGAGCTAGAGTAAAACCCACTCAGTTCTGTTTGGTAGTAGTAACAAGGGATTGTGTTCAATGAAAAGATCAGCAATCCTGGCTAGAAACAGATCTTGTGAATGGTCTGGCCCTTTTCTTTACATAGCTTATGCTGCCATCCTTAAAACTATTCCAGGTCAGTTCTGGAAATGTGGTAGCTCTTAGTTTTAAATGTAACTGTTTGCTAAGACAAAGTCTATTCCCTTTCTTGTGTCTGTGGTACACCAGCTCCTCAATTCACCTGTGAATCTGAGATTGCTCACATTGCCAATCACTGTTTAAAGGTGAGTGCAGCAGACATTGGGCCTAAATGACCAAACAGGAAGCCAGGACAACTCATTTGCAATCCCTGACTGCTGTCAGTCATAGTATGTGGAAAGCCACAAGACTGGGATTGCATTGGGCGAAAGCAGTGTATCCACACAAACACTTTGCTGGTGAGAATAGTGTAAGACAGAAGGAAGGGAGGAGAACAACTCAAGCTGTTATAAAGCTGCATCCTTTGGTCATTTAGAGAGTATTGTATGTCCTGTGTAATATCTTGCTGCACAGCATTGAGCAATCATTTGCCCCTTGAATGTATTGAGTAACTGTCTGTGCTTTGCAATGCTATTAGGGTAATTGCCTGCCTGTGCAACAGTTTATTGAACATCTACCTAGTGATATTTTATTGAATAATTGCTTGACGGATGTATTGTTTCACTCAATAGTTAGTTATTTTGCTTGATATTTTCTAGGTCTGAATGGGGCAAGCTTTCTCAGGAGTGGGCAGTCACTTGAGCCAGATTTCTTCAGGTTTGCTCATTTGTTCTTCCAGAGAGTTCTTTATCCCAAAGAAAACTTCATGGCCCTGCTTCTGACACCACTGCTATTGTATTTTTCTTTGAGGTCTGAATATTTTTCATGACTCTTCCCCATTCACCTAAACAGCTGGGTCTGCTTTTTCAATGAAAGTTCTGTGGTTACAAAGAAATTGCACTCATCAGGAAGCAGTTCATTATTCTTTTTCTATACTGTTTGAGCACCTGGACTCCTGAATTTCAGTCCAGTGCTTTATGGTGTAGAGCACTGACCACATGTACAACTAATGTATTTTGTCACTGGAACTAAGGAAAATTCAAAGCTCTTTCCGTCATGCTTCAGGTCTGTGGCAGGTAGCATACCATGAAGCTTAGCAATCATTGCTGTTGCTGCTGCTGGGGTACGGGCATCATTCATCGCTTCCTGTTGATTTAAGGCAGGGGACATTTCAAAAGGCAAAGTGTGTTACAGAAAATATGTTTTTCAATGTTACCTTTTGAAAAAGCACAGTCTTTTCTAAAATATGCCGACTCATCACCCATGTAGACCCATATTGCTAAGTCCTTCTTACTGTTCTTTTCTTACGCTTAGCCTATCAGACAGTGAACCTGATTCATCAGTATGTCAAGCCTTACTCTGCAAGACCAGAATGCAAAGGAACTATACAAGGCTATTACTCAGAATTGTTAAAAACAGATATGATACAAGGCAACAGTGAACTGGACTGACAATTTTGTATTTGGGATCAGCAGTTCAGATATAGGTTTTGCTTGTTCTCTGGGCACTGAACAAGAGACTTGGAGTAAAGGCAAGAGCTGGATGACTCTTGGTCATCCCGTGAAGTCATATGTTGGGTGTTTAAGAGGTCTATTATCCTCAGTGCTCTGAGTAAAACCCAGCTTGGTCTGTTCATATGTTATTTGCCTAGACAAATGCCCTCTTCGGTTTCAGTTTTATGTATTCCTCTTTGTTGCTCCCTCTCTTTTCTGATCTCTTTTAGTTGGTTATGGTGATTCAGCTCTGTTCAAGTGGTGAGAAATATACAGAGATGCTTATATATTTCTGGCAAAATAAGGGATGTGATAAACATCACCGTGCTAAAGAGAAAATGGCTAATAATATATTATGAGTGATGATGAAGATAAGCAGGCCGTCTACTGTCTGAAAGGTTATGTGCAGAAGTGTCCTATGTTAAACCTGTTGTAAAGTTGGAGCACATGCTGTTCCAAACCTGAATGGATATATGGAGCAGAAAGAACAGAGTCCCTGCCTTGTTTGGGGTTGTTGGTTGTCCTCCACTCTTCAGGGAGAAGAGCGGATGCTGTCTCTTGTGCAGATGGTCTAACCAGGGCCAATTTCACCTACATGAGTCTTGTTAAGAGCTATAGGTCCACTGTTGCTATGGTAACACTGCAAATATTTTACTTGTCCCAAGGCTTGGTGGCCCTGGGGTATGATGATAAAGGAGAGCTGAGGCAAGCACTCAAGGTTGGCTGGACAGGGCTGTACCTCTTCCCTTGCTCAAGGGCAGTCATAGGATGTACTGCTTTGTCTGTGTCCTACACTAATGAGAATGGAGGTAACCATTAAAATTAATTAAACAAGCTCCCTTTGTGCCAGAAAGTGGCCAGAATACCTGTAAAAAAAATATAGATACATACACCTATAGCAGTCAGGTAACCTAAAGGAAACTGATAGGCTGTGAACCAGATACATGGACTTATCCCAGGAATAGCATAGCTAAAGGCAGGGGTCAGTTCTTTTGTGAACTGAAATGATTTATTTATGGTTTATTTTATCTCTAGTGGAATCAAGAAAGCTAGCAGGGATGGCATGGACAGACAAGTCCAAAAGTTACTGAAGGCCTGAAGGCAGAAAAAGGACATGAAGCATAAGTTACGTACATCTCCTGGGAGACAGTGCCAGACAATTCTTTCTTTCTCACCTGGAAAAACCTCTCCAATTAATGTTTTAAAAGTCCCACTGAAACTCTACTGAATATTTTAGCAGGTGAGGTGATTCTCTTTTATATTTTCCTGGTAAATATTTTATTTTGCTCACATGGATTCATCAAGCGAGAGAGGTTCCTGTATTTCTTGCACTTGTCTTAGTGCTTGTATGAGCTGCCCCAGCTTTAGCTGTTTTGTCAGTAGTGTGAAGGAGTAAATTAACCAGAGCTCCTTTTCACAGCACCATTGAAATGAGAGCTGGGAAACTCCACCAGACCACTGAGTCTTATTCCTCCAAATATCAGCTTTAAAAACATCTCTGTTTGTGGGACTTCAGCCACTGCCCATGGAATATTTCTGCCAACATAGCCTAGTCCTTTATCCTGACCTTATCAGGAAGGGAAGGAATCAAGAGTACCAGAAAGTCCCTCTGACAAAATCCCATTGTGTCTTTTCAGGTGAAATCCAACTTGTTTCTCCCAGAAAGTTTCAATCAACTTCTATAGATTCTATTTAATCTAAGATATTTAAAGTGCATCTCCAGTGATCAGATCTAGACACAAACTGAAGAGACTAATGCTGGTGCTGTCTCCTGGTCATGTTTTCCTGGGCCTGCCTGCCAGTTCTCACTTTGGGAGAGCTTTCATGCAGCTACTAGTTGCCATGTGAAGGTTGCTTGGATCTTAACCATGCATGTCCATACAGCACTTTGTTTCTGCTTTGGTTTTTTGATAGATTTTCCCCAGTAACAGCTAGCCCTATGAAATCATGGAAGTATTGCAATGCTCAATGTTTAAGTATTAGGTGGCTGCTTCCTACAGGAATCCACAGATCCGAGTCAGTCCCTTGAGTGCTTCTATTTCATTTAGGGAAGATTAGGTACAAAAAAGGGTAGTCTGCCTGAGCTGCTAAATGTGCCATCTGACCTGCCCACTGGTGAGCTGAGTATGTCTTAAGGCTCCCTTTTTGAGCAAAATAATCACCATTCCAGGGTCCTGGTGGAATCAAGAAACCTGAGAGAGGTGCCTAAGGACTTCAGGCAGTGTCAGACTTCAGAATGGGATCCTGAACAGGCAGCTGAGGAGCAAATGAGGAGCAAAACCCAGCATAAACCAACATAAAACTGTTCAGCCACTCTGGATACCTATCTCTGAACCCTCTGCTATAGCTGGGACCCCCACTATGTACAGTACTCATGCAGGAGGGGATCCAGCTGAGTTTCTTAGGACTCAAGTCCATATTTCTCATCATCAGGGATCTGCCTTGCCCATGTGACCCTTGACACATGTTCAGGTCTTTCAGCATAGTCTGTGCCATCCCAGCAAAAAAACCCTCAAACCCCAAGAAAACAAAAGCAAAAACTCTAAAAGATTTACTCAACCAGAAGGCAAGGCAACAAGATTCTTTTGACCTAAGACTACCACCCTGTTTTACCTAGCAACTGCTTCATGTTAAAAAACTACTCTTGTTATAAAAGGAAGCAGGGACTCCTTTTACTTCATTTGAGTATAGATTGACGCTTCCTCTTGCGCTGTCTGGCCAGCTCATTATCCTGAAATGTGGGTTTGAATCTCCTCAGGCAGGAGAAAGAATTAAATCTGTCTCTCAGGCTAGGAGAGATTATAGGCTCTTCCAAAGGGGGATGATGCGTCATAGCCTCCCTACGCCCAGCATCTTAATAGGAAGTGGTGAGGTATGTCTTGTAGGAAGGTCCTGCCTAACTGTGCATTGGACATGCTCCAAAGCTTTCTGCCCCATCAGGATATTTAGGCAGGGAAATATCCAGTTTCTTCCTCTGAGTGTCCTAGGTGTGGGAGTGTTCAGCCCTGACACAAGCAAGGTGTCTCCATACCTGGGCAGGAGCAGATCACGTTGCTGCCCATGATAGGAAATCCCATTGGAGCTCCTGCACTTGAGTAGCTTGACTAGCAACAAGGTGGGAGAGGGGATCTCAGCTATGCTGTAGGAATTGAGTTAAAGCTAATGTTCAGGCGGGATTTGGGGCTGTATTTTACAAGTGACAGGACAGTAGACAGTTTAAAAGTTTTATTTACCTGTATGTTTTGTGTGTGTGTAAATGTTAAGTTCAAGAAAAAAAATGGAAAATGGATTAATATTTTGACACACTACTCTGCCTAGTACTCCCTCAGCTTCATCAGACACAGATTACACAGTACACAGAGCTGTTGGTGAGGCAACTGCAAAGAGGCCTGATAAATGCCATAATATATACAGTTTGTCCAAGTCTGATGCCTAATTATCTTTTAATGACATGAGCTAAGTTTCTCTCTCAGGCTGAGAAATCCCAAATGAATAAAAAATTGGTTTTGAGTTTATGGATTTTTAAAATTATTTTTGAAAATATTTTCATTTTCATAACAAATGCAATTTTGGATGATTTTTTAATACTTTTCTATTAGTCAAAAGTATAGAAAAAAATTACACCCTGATGTTGATTTTTTTTTTCCCCCAGGTCCCTGGAGGAAAATAATCTTGTATCAAAAATGTCAAGTTTATCCTTTGACTATGATATATTGTAGTGTTAAATGTCATCTAGTGGTAGGTGAAAAAAGCCCTTCTGCTATTTGCTACTTATCTCTATGAAAAGTTTTGCTACATTCATTTATTATTTAGATTGCATTTATTCAGAAAATGCAAATATAGTTAAATAAAATTTCAAAATAGCTCTGTACAGAATGTATGAAAAATGAACTCAACTGTACTGTAAAAGACTTTTCCCCTTTTTGCAACAGGATCAATCAATAGAAATTGTCCCAATTTCTGCTTGATTGGCTGAGCTCTGCACAATAAATGCTACAGTGCAAAAAGACAGCTAATTCCTCCAAGTTCTGATAGGAATAACACTAGCAGATTCCCTTTCTTCCTTCTGTTTTTTAAACAGGGATTAAAGCAAACAATTGGTGCATCATCTTAGACTCTGTCTTATGCATTAGTTCCTTTGCTTTCCTTAGTGCATACCTTCTGATGGTCTCTGATTGATAAATGCGCAGTGTTTCAGATCTGTTTGCTCACAGCTTTCCTAGCAGCATGTTTCAAATCTTCCCTTATTTTTTAAAAAACCATATGCCATGTAATGTCATAAATGGAGTTTGTGAGAAAGAAACAATCCAATCCAACAACATCATATGCTTGTTATGGTAATGTTGGGTTAAGGGATCATTTTTATGTCACTTGTAAAGGTTCCTTCCTCCAGGTTCCCACCCTCAAATATCCTGATTGTGAAAGTTATGATGCCAGTGGAGGTTTAGTGAAGAATGGCTCAGAAGCAGAGCATGGTGAGAAATGGCTCAGCAACACTTATATCCTTCGTTTAGGAAATAAAAGTATTGGAATCATTAAGTAAAAATTAAAGCTTTAGTGTAAAAAAAGTCAGAAAACACCAAAGATAAAGTCTTCTAATTAGCTACTGAAGCTAATATGAAGTGCTGAAATATTCCATCCCCTTGACATCTCAGGTCTGTTGTACAAAACTGTACAGAAAAGAGCTGGCAGAGCCATACCGTTGTATACAGAGGTACCGTTTAAAAAACTAATTTAAAAATGTGAGTGAATGCAAGTCGCTTTATCTGTATGAAAATAGATGGAAATATATTCAGTGCATTTATGGCATATGAAAGGTTATATTTAATGTTATCTGGTCTTGACCTTTAGACTGAAATTGGCATTTGATTTTCAATGCCTCTGTGAATGTTTTACTTCCTGCTCAAAACCCTTTCTAAACTGTGAAGACTGCACACCCTATTGCAATATTGATCATTTTACACTGATGCTGGTAACTTTTCTTGGCTTTATAAAGTTAACTATTGTTTTGAAGTGAAATTCTGAATTTTGGACCCAGTGGGATTACACTGGGAATAGACTTGTTCAAAGCTGAGACAATCCTTGTGCTCTAATCTACCTGCGGAGAGTGTGACTGCTCTTTGAGAAGGTTTGTCATTATGTCCTGGCTATGCTTGAGTTCGCACCAAGACATAGCCTAAAAAATAAAGGCTGACACTAAGACATAGCCTTAGACTATGATAGGCTTGAAGTTTTATTTTATAATCCCTTTTATAAAGTCAGTCACTTGGACTTAGTAGTGTTATTCATTTTATGTCACACTGCGTTCCCCTATGCCATGAATGTCTGTGCACAATTTCATATTTCACAAGTAATCGTTAATTGATTCATTCATTCTTTCATTTTTTTCTTTTTTTTCTGTCTCTGTCCTCTCTCTCTCTCTTCTGTAGAGCATAATAAACTTATTACTACCTTCATCTTAACACCACCACCTCACTCGACTGCTCTAACATACTCAAATTCAAAACAATCATTCTCCACTCTTATTTAACATTACATCCAGCAAACTCTACTTCAGATCTGAAGAAAGGTTTGTGCTTCTTAAAGCTTGTCTGCTTTTTTTCCCCAGTCATATCAGTAGCAATATCTTTTTATAAAAGATATTGTCTCTGTTATTAATTGTTGCCATTAAAAAGTGTCACTTGAGGATCAGGACCTCACAATGAGACAAGGCAGTGCGTTTACTCACACACAAAATTAGCATTCTATATAACCTGTTATTCTCAGGTCTTTTACTTTTGCTGCATTTCTAGACCAATTTGTACATTTGTAGTGTCCTCAAGGCTCCCAGACATATGCTTGTGAACACACTACACAGTAGTCCCAGCATGTGTCTCCCAGGGTCAATCCCCTTCATCATCTTTATGCCATCTTTTACGCCTTCTTCATGTTTGTGTCAGAGCAAATCAAAAGAAAGCTCCAATGCTTAAAAACCAATGGCTGAATTATCTCCCAGAGGAAGGAGACATGCATCATTCTGCAGCAGTGGTTTCAAGAATTATATGACACACATTTTTTAAGGCATTTTGAAATATCTTTTTCTTTTCAGCTGTGAGCAAGATACACCACTCAATTAAATAATGATCCACTGTCCACATTAGAATTAGCAATTTGATGACCAGTGTCATTAGCGCAATGAGGTTAGCAGGCTGCTGCATTAGACAATAGACTGCATCATCTACATTACACTTAGGTTCACTTGCAGCTCATGAATGGAAGAGGGATGTTTTCAGACGCTTGTGTGGAGGTGTTAGTTCAGATCAGATGTCAGTTCAGAACACATCAGAAATTAAAAAATAATGTTATATCAAAATATTTAAAATTAGATATTGTGCTGATATGCTCAACAGAGTAGTGTCCAGAGAATTCCATAATGACTAATGCAGGTCAAGCAACAAGGGGAAATTGCCTGTATTTAACAAATTTAATTTGTGATTACACAATATTGATAGCCCTAATGAAATAACTTACTCAATACATATTCTTAGTACTCATCAGATTTATTCTCTCAGGAACGCTATCAGTATAGAGCTTATATATTAAATCCAGAAAAGCTATTTACAATATGTATTACTTGTCAGGGCAGTCATATTTGCTGATTGATGTAACTATAATATAACATAATAATATAACTATCCCAAGCAGGAAAAAGCAATCTGGTTGAAAAAAATACACTGCCTTTTTTTAGAGGCATAGTAACATGCAGACTTGTCATTGTTACCAACAGAAACTTGGCTGAGAAGTCAGATTTAAATTGCAGTGCTTAAGGCTGCCCCTTTGCCACTGTGCAGTTCCAAGACTGCCCTATGGAAGGATGACATAATGCAGTGCTAGCTACAAAACAAGACCTAGAATTTTTCTCATTTAGGAAATTGTTTCTTACCCTGTCTTTTACTTAGAATAACTATATGGGACCTGACCATGAAAGATGTTACAGTAAGCAGCATTGTAGTAACCAAGAATCGGTTGTCAGTGTTAGGGGGTAGGATTTACAAAGCTGAGGTAGGTGTTGAAGTTGCCCCCACCTCCATTGCATGGGGAAGATGCAGGTGTTAGGATGTTCTTTATAAGACACAGTACACAAATATGCTGGGGTGGCCACACAAATTAATCAGAAAAAAAACAAAGAGAAGGTGTGTCATATGGTGGGACACCTGCTTTTTACATTACCCCACCCTAGGTTAGAGAACTTTCCCAGGAAGCAAGGAAAACGCATTTCCATCCTGCTTTGGCCAGAGAGGTTTTGGCTGTACAGTCTGGTAGCCAAGGAGGCACCCAGCCTACCTGACTGTAGGTACTGAGCTGGAACTGGGATGACAGGGCCAAAGCAGAAGGGGTGGCAATATCATGGCAGTGTCCCTCAGACGGATGGGAGGAGATCTGGGGAGTGGTGTTCTTGGATTATTTTTGGATTGTATCCTATGGCTGTCTCATACAGAAACAGATCAGGGAACTGGAACAGATCCCAGTGCATCTCCCTTCTAGTAGATATTTCATTGCTCCAGCCATGTTTATTGTTTTGCTCCAGTCTAACATATGAGAACCTGGCATGGAGTGATTCCTCACCTTCTATGTCCCATTCATGTTTTACTTTCAATTGAGCCAGCCTCCTTTTGAGACTTTTCTTTCCCCAGACAGTCCCTCTTATAGTAAGCGCAGCTGTAATGAACTCCCTAAAGATCTTCTGCACTGCACCAGTCTGAAAGGAACCTGTACCTTCCTCATCTCAAGTTTTTGGTTTTCTTCTGAAAAAAACCCAGAACCTAACACAACCACAACTCCCTGCCAAATCCCCAAACATTGCTGCTTTTCCTCTGAACCCTTCAGCACCCCACTTCACTTTTGATTGTTCCAGTGGAGCATCTTTCTGCACTCAGATGAGGCGTTATCAGGCTTTATCTTCCCTCCTCCCTCATGTTTTGCATCCCTTCTCCTGGCAGGCAGTGCTATATTCTGGGCCCCACATTCTCCAGCAATTGACCTGCAAGTTCCTCCTTTTCTGGTGTGAATCTTCTCATGTCTGTTCTGCCTTCTGCTCTCTGTCACAGTTGTTTCTATATTTTTTTTTTAATTTATCTTTGTTTCTGCTGAGCCTTCTCTCCCCTGCTATTTCTTCTTTCTACTATCAAGTTACTGTCAGCTGCTCCTTTGGGGTTAACAACCTTTTGCATCTTCTGCACAATCTCTGTTATCACTTCCTTGAGTCTCTGCTGCTTAGCTGCAAGATCTTTTCTTTGTTGCCTTTTTTGCTACAGAAAAACAAAACAAACTAAAAAAACCCCAAGCCAATCAAAAAACCCCAAGCAACCTCCCATAAAAATTCCTACTTGCAGCCCTCTGTTCGCTGCCTTCCTTTCACTGAGCTTCAGCATACTGACACCACTGACATAACTTTTTATTGCAACTGACTGCACACTTGCCTGACTCCCTGCATCTTGTCTCTCTGACATGCCCCTCCTTGCCCACAGATGCTACAGGCTCTGTGACATCAAACATAAATTAGCAGAGGGAAAGCGTTATTGCTTCAATATCTACTGTTCCTTTTTCTGCTGTTCAGTATATGGCAAATAACAGCTCCTGAAGAATACCATGCTTCAGGTGTTGGTTACCAACCTGGAAAACTACTCATTTTAATTATCTATCTACTGCTTTTTGAAAAGCAGCAGTGTTACTGTTGGACGAGACTGCGCTGAGGTTTGGCTGGATTAGAACAGGCCCACCTATAGCTCTGAACTGTAGGGGAAAAATTGCTTGATATGAGTGAAAAAAACCTCAAAAAATCCCTCCTCCCCAAACTAGCACATTTTTTCCTGTTAAAGCTCAGAAGAGCTCTTCTAGTCATGACACTATTATTTCACAAAATAAGGTGGCCGTCTTAATGAATAACCTGACTGGTTAACTGGGATAAGCAGATGATTGCAACCCAGTAGTAATGTTTAATTCCCCAGAGGGAATTGAGGCTAATTTATAAGTACCAAGCATGTGCATCCTTCCAAAAAATAGTGAATTGTGATACTCATCTCTGACAATAGGAAACATTTTCACAGGCTAAAAGTTCTTGTAAGAAAAAGAGCTAAAGACAATCGGTACATGTTACAATAAGAGACAGGATACTATTAAAAACATGTGCCTCATTCACTCTGCATTCAGTTGTCCTTCATTTAGAGTCACTGCAGAGTAGACAATTGGCTATTGACTCATTCGCAGGGGGAAGTGTGGTTAGTTTATCTAACCTTATCTTCAGGAAAGATGAGTGAATCGCTCATATAAATTATTTTTGCTCGCTCATTTGATCTCTTCTCAACCTTCCTCTCCCTCAGGAATCTGACTGTTACAGTACTTTAAAATGGTATGGATGTTTTTCTAATGTCAGCAAAGTATAGGCTTTGCCATTGCTGATCCATGCATTGTAGCAGAGCATCACTTACAGTGAGGAAAACCACAGCACTAATAAAAGGCCAATTGTCTTCACACTTTCCCTCTATTAGTTTATTTTTCTCTTCCTCTTTTTCATTCCTTCCTTCTTTCTTTTTATGTTGATGTAGGACGTTTGTTGATAAAGAAGTACTTCAGAGCCAAAATGAATCCAAAGATGAATGGATCTTAGTCACCAAAGGTGGGCTTTTCTACAGCCCATCAGTTTTTAAAGGGGTCATTGTTAGAACTGCCTGTCTGTTTTCCCCATTATATTACCAAAAGCACATAACCTCTTGAAACTGGTCATTATCTGCTACTCTGACTACTGGAGAGAAAGCAGGAAACACGTTTTCTGGATCCTGAAGCCCATTGTCTGGGACAAGAAAGAGCAGAGCCATCCAAGGTGGTATATGGAGCAGAATGGTGAACGTCCTCCAGCAGACCTAGGCTTTCCATAATAATCTCATACTGTGGAGAGAGTGGGCTGTGTCTGCACTTGTTTTGCCAATCAGGATGGCTGTTAATCAAGAAACCCATCATCTTTTCACTGGCAATGACATTGAGGTAAATTCCTGCTTCCTCACATGCTCTCTTACTTTCACAATTTTGGGATGAATATGCAGTAAAAATATATTTACCTGTGTACAGAAAAACTCACCATGAAAAAGGCACTTATGGCATTGCCTGCACAGCATGGGATACAGACGTAGTGTCAAGGATCAGTATTTCTAATCTTCATATTCCATTGGAGTCTAAATGCTTCCATTGCTCTTTCAAAAGTGTCTGCATTAGTCAGGACTATAAAACCATGAAATCAGGAGTCTCTATGACAAAGTCCATTTCTGCTGCAACCTGTTAACATCTGCGGTACCGCAGTGTTGCTGCATTGTCAAGGGGTGGATTTATGCAGGCACTCTATTATTTAAGAATGGTGGGCTTATTTTCTAAGCTCTGAAAAGCAGAGCCAGTGTTGCTTATGAACAAATTCACCTTCCTTCACCTCGCTACCTCTCTGAATTCATATCCCTGCTTTTGGGGAAAACACTTGCTGGAGAGCCTCCTTCTTTCCAACCATTGCAAAGCAGGTGGCAACATCTGGGTCTTGCTTGGAGGCAGATGGCAACTAATGCCTGGCTGAAGGGGGCCCAGGGAGCGGAGGCTGCTGGCAACATGACCAGAACCGTGTTTGTGCTGGCGGCAGTCATGGTGCCATTTGCTGGTGCCTAGTGTCTCTGGCTGATTCCCAACACAAATTTGACAGCAGTTCATCCTCGTATGTGAGCCAAGCCTGTTTGAACAGGGCTTCCCTGCTCTCTCCTACCTTCACCTGCTGTAGATTTGCTTTGAAGAACCTATGTGATTGCTGTGATTGCGGCAGTAAGTTTTGAAAGGCCTCCTTAAAAGCACTGTAGGAGCCATAATTATTGCCCTGAAGACATATTAGAAATGGGGATATATCAATGGGAAACTGCTCAGGTCAGTCAAAGTAGGTGCAGCCATTACCTTCTTTCTTCACCCTGCATCTGGCAGGGCTGTTTGATTCTGCCCCAAAATGTTGCTGAAGTCTCTCTGTGCCATATATACTTACACATTCTCCCTTCATAGTGACTTATAAATCTACAGAAATACTGGGGAATTCTGGCTGTGTAGTTTGAATTTTTCATCTTGTAAAATCATGGTTTCACCAGTTGGCTTACATAGCTGAAAAGGCAAACGGCTGCACCTGAACTTTCAAATTTCCCAGTGGTGTTGCCATTGCTTGGTTCTTGTTGCAGAATTTGGAAGATTTCCTTCTTTCCAGTCCTGGTGGGGACCGAGACCTACAGCATTTGGAGTATGTTGCCAAGGGTTTCCTCTTACTAAGCAAACCACAAACCATCTGTCAAGGCCTTTTCAATCGCTAATTTAGAGGACAGATGGGTCACCACTAAAATAACTCCAGCTAATTGAACTTGTCAAATAAAACTGTCCAAACCCTACCAGGCCTTGCTTGAAAATATGCTTTAAACAATTCCTGAAAAAATAGTCTTTGAAATAGCTAGGATGTTTAAAAACAAATAAAAGCTATCCCATGTGAACTCAGAGAATCTCACTCACTCCACAAATCTCAGGTAAAACTATTCTGTTGGTCTTGGACCCCTCACAAACTGTTAAGAAGGAACCCTTTTGAATCTTAATTGATGATGCCTTGCTCATATCCTGGCATCCAGGAAGGAATCGTTCTCTTATACTCAAATGAGATGTTTCCTGTAGAATTAAAGCACACCATGAAGAAAATGGCAATTAGGTACTGAAGCCCACAACAGCAATAGCTGCATGTGGAAGTTAGTCATGCAGTTGCAGTGAGAATTGCTTGCTTATTAAATTTTAAAATATGACCTTAGCATTACTGTTACCATAATCTTGTAAATATTTAACAAAACTTCATCTGCTGTAAATGGCTTTAGTTCAGTTGGTTTGTGTGGAACAACAGTGATTTATACATACATAGGTATGTGTATATCATTATCACTATCTATGTGTCACTTCATGGTCAGATGTATCGGAGGTTCGCTTTTGTCAGTCTGCCTGGTTTACAGATAATATAATGGATACCGAATCAAAAGAATCATGGGAATCAATTACTCCTGAGAGTATGTGTACTTCAAGTCCTGCTCTCTTAAATAGGTCTCCTTGGACCACTAATTGCAGAGGGCAGTTCTGAGTTAAATAACCTGCAGGGCAAGAATTATTTATAAAAGACTACACACATAGGACTTTGATAATTTTTTAATGCTGTGTAGACAAGAACACTAAACCCTGGAGGAGACTGTTGCATTTGTAATCGCAGCTTGAAATGCATTTACTTTAACAGGTGACACCATGTATCACATATATCAAATGTGCAATATTCTTTTTGTACTTGGCTGAAACCAATGAAATCTTTAAAATGCTGTGAGGCATATCTATGTAGAAATACGTTTGCCCTGAAACTGCAAGTCTGTAGAGCTTTCCTACGCATGTCTCATGTCAAGTTCTTCTGTCATGAAAAGCGGGTACCAGCATCTGTGCGTAAGCATAAGCGTGTGTGTGTGTGCGTATGCTGGAAGGAAACGTCAGTTCAGACTTTTTCTTAGTTTTCGTATGACTTAGATAAACTCTCATGATCTCCTGCTGTTTCCTGTTGGTAGACTGTCAGAAGAAAGATATTTATTCAATGCCAAATATAACTTCGTTTTTATGTCTTAAGGATGTGTTTGTTGTTAAATTTAAGGAGGAGTTTTATCATCCACCAGAGTTAGAATTTTAGCTAGTATAAATTAGCTTAGAGCTTCTGAGATCTGTGGAAATGCAGTGCAACAGATCCTTAGCTCTTTTGTGTGTGGATGCAATGATGGAAAACTTACATTACATGGCATAAAAAGAGAAAGAGCAAGAGAGGGGGAGAGAGAAGAGTGAGAGAGGGGAGGTTTTTTCCTAAGAAGCAAAAATTAGTTTCTCCAGTGTTCAAGATTTTGGGGAATAAGGAAATATTTGCATAATACTGACTACCTGATAAAAAAAAATAGTTGAGGGAGCCCATCCTCATTCAGTAACTGGCTGAGAAGAGCAGAGGCACAGCATCTGGAGCTGATAACCAAGAGGGCCATTCTAGGAAGCTTCCCTTCAGATTAGCCAGAGCGGAAACATAGCTCAGTCTCCAGCCGCACCATCAGCTGTGAAGCTTGTTAGGATCCCTCTCACACTGAAAAACCTCTCACTCAGAAACCAGAGAAAGTCAAGTTTTCTTACAAGGTACAGAGGCAGGCACCACGGGTCTGCTTCACTGAAGCTGAGTATTCCCCTGCCTTACCTGAAATCCCATTTTCAGGTGAATCTAAACAAATTTAGATGTTTCAGAAGAGTTATACAAAACTCAGAGTTTAATGTTGCTTCCTCGTAAAACTAGGCACTTGTGATGAATCCTGTTTTGAGATTGTAGGTAGAGCTGAGAAATGTTTTATGATATTTTATTTGGAAGGGCCAATCTGTAGTAACCAAAACCTACTATAAGGAGGCATCAACTGAAATAAATTTCCCATTAAAGTTTCAAAAATGAATTAGTTTCAACACCCTTGAATGTTTCATTGCATCATTGCTAAAATGTAAAAATTGCTGGTTTTCCAAATCAAAAAGTTTTCATCTTAAAATGTGGGGTACTTCAAAAAGTGGCTAGAACTTGAAACTTGCAAAATTAATATTTTTTCAGTTGCCCTATACTGTCATTTTATTTGGGTTTTAAGTTCATTAAAAACTTTTAAGAGTTTAAGTTTCATCTGATTTGTGTCAGGAACATTTTTGTTCACCTAGAAGCTTGTGTAGAATGGGCTTACTTCTTCCTCTGTTGCTGTAATGATTAGCTCATCTGTTCAAATGAAACTCGGGGCTTGCCTCATCAGTTGGAAATTTATGACTTGACAAAGCTCTCGTGATACTTCTTATGCATCTATCTTCCCTTCCAGTGGATTAGAGAAAAGGCAGAAGGCTCCATTATAAATACAACCAACTTGTCTCCCAAGCATTAAAGAAAAGCAGCAAAATGCAGAGTTGTTGGGCTGGTTTCACTCCTAGCTTCCCCCCTCAGCTCTGTCTATTGGCAGGTCCTCTGAGTAGCAGGTGGCACTGGTAAAATGTGCTCTCCATATGTTTTCCTGTAAACTGGACCCAGCAGAGTGACAGCTACATTTCTGAGCATTTAGCCTTGACCTGTCCCACATCCATTCCCAGTTATATAATTTAATGAGTAATTGCAAGGGGATGGTATTTAGCCTTGAGTTCATTTTAGACAGAGCAGCCTCCCCGTTCCTGTGATGATGTTTCCATATTTATGTGGCCAGTATTCGTACCCTTGGTTTGAAGCAATTGCCTTGTTACCATGCCCTGATGAGCCTTTCCTCTGGCCATTGTAGCCTTGAAAGCTGGAAATTGCAAGCGCTGCAGGCGGTGAGCAGCAGGGTTTGATTAATCCAAATTCCATTTTCGCATTATTGAAAAAGGATGGGACAAAAGGAATGCTCTGCAGCTGAGTGTCAAATATAGTTAGAAATATTGCAGCTATGGGGATGATGATGATATGGGTCATGCAGTAATTATTTTGAGCCAGGAATATATAGTGAGACCATATCAGAAATTTGTCAGAGAACATTGCTTTAACTCATGGTTATATAAGAGTTCAGTGAGAAGGCCAGACTGCAAGACAAGTGGCTTTTTGTCCATTGTTATATTAAAAATGTGATTTTCACCAAAACTATGCTGAGCTACAGGCTGTTAACACAATACATAGGACTGACATGAATTTGATGCACAGCTCTGTATCAGAAGATCATGCAGTCTTCATGCAAACACGAAAACACTCAGCTGCTGGCCATGAAGTACAGCCTTGGAGTGAAAATAAGAATAATACCCAGAAATAACGGTGACCTTCAGAAATAACAATGGCAGCTTCATCCCTTTCCTTATTCCCATTTGCTACAGATTCACTGGTGTTTGGGGTTTTGGTTTGTGTTTCTTTGCTACATCAGTTTAAACCTCGATTTCATATTCTTCTAGATCCTTCTCTGTTGCCGGTATCATAGACTTATGCTTCCTTGCTGCGCTCATGAGACGTGAGGAGGTTTTGTTAGTGCTATTTCACAGGTGGCTTTGAGGAGGGTGTGCTGCTATTTTAAGAGGGAGCAAGATATTAAATGCATATGTGAAATAGAGAACAAGATTTTATTTCTCTGATGTATAAATTCCATGAATTTCCTCATTTCCATGGGTAGGAAGAAAATGGTAGAAATAAACTCCAAACGACAATGTCCATTTTTGCACTGTTCTGTCCAGAAATTGATGGGAGTGAAGTCCTGTTACCAAAACGCTTCAGTTCAGTCTTAAAACTCACATATTTGCTATGAAAACATCCATATATTTGGGAGCTGTAGCATTGGCCCAGAACTTTGTCTAATTGTTGGAACCTCAAAATTGTTTTAAAATATGCTCTTCTATAAAACCTTTTCCCATTTACCATCCACAGGGTAATTCTCTGAGCATCAACAGACCAAGATGTAATTCTTCTTGCAAACTCGTACCAAGGCATGCAAACAAAAGATTGCAAGGTGTCCTATGCTGGCAGAGCAGCTCTTTGAAGAGATTGCCATTTGATACCGTACTTACTTACAAGCGCTGCTGAAGTCAAGCATGAGCCAGGTTAGTGTAACCTCAGTTGCAAAGGCTGCGTACCCTGCGTGTGAGTTTTGGCCCGTACCAAGCAGGGTCTTGCAGAAAATGGGAGTGCGAGGGGCAGGGCACGATGTGTTTGAGGAGCTGTTCCCAGAGATCTGCCTGGAGCAGGTCACCCTCTTTTGGGGTGGGGATGGGGCTGGACTCACGGATCTGATCCCTGCTGTGCCTCAGGGCCATAAGACAGGCCACGTCTCGTTTTGCACACTAGGTGAGACTCAGCTGGTGCCATCTTACCCCTCACGGTCAGTGCTGTGATTCTTTCTGTGGCATTTTTCTTGCAATGAACAAGTAAATTAAACAAGTAAATTGTGCAAGTAAATGCAAAGAAGCTTGGGAATGCTGGGCAGCTTTGGACTTCATCACAGCAGTAAAGAGAGTGGAAGAAGCTGTTTTTCAGGGATGTTTTCTCTGGATTGGCTTGGGTCTCCTTGTGTTTCCTGGCAGTACGCTTGGCAAAGGCACCACATGCTACTAATTGGCTCTTCTTTTCTAAGCTGCCCAGCTTCCAATAACAGATTCACCTCATGCCCATGCATTACTACGCTACCGTCTGCGCTGACTGGGGCATGGAATGGCATCGGTTGAGTACAGTTATTTCCTTTAGCGTTTATGTTCAGTTGCAGCTGCCCATCAACTAAGTCAGACATCAGCTTGCATGCTTGTGAGTAATCACAGCACAGATCAGCAGCCAGCTTGTGTCTCTTTTATGGTACATTTTTAAGCAGCTTAGTTTCATGTTGGTAGCTCCTTTTACCATTAATTGGTTTTACAGGCACATACTTTGCTTGCATCTATGCCACAAGAAGGAGAATGAAGAAGCCCTTAATAGGCACTGCTAAGCTTACTGTGCAGTGTATTTTATGGACTTGCAATCCCTTCCTCATATTCTTCAGCCTGGATTTGGTATTAAAGCAGCCGCTTATGTAGGGCAGGAATCCTGCAGAGTGATCGGCAGCAATCAGAACATTCAAACTCACGTTGCTGTGCATGTGCACAGAAAGATCATGTCACACTTCTGCAGACTAACATAACGTCAGGATTTCTAGTAGTCTGCATGTACGTCTCAGCAACCTTCATGTTCCTCTAATACAGGATTCATTTGCTGCCTTTTTTCTCCCCAGCTGTGAAACTTCCTCAAGTCTTTAAAACAAAAACCAAAGCAACGTCAGCTACGTGGGGACAGCAAGCACACACCTGCATCCATGAGTGCTCAAGAGCGCTCAGCCTCCCTGTGGCTGGGCCAGGAGGAGATGATGCCTATCCGTCCCAGCTGCTAGCTGCTCCACATCACCATCACTGCCACAGTGCATCCCCTTCCTCGGGGATTTGCTGAGTCTGAGCTGCTCCCGTTCCAGCCAAACAGCTCATTTTTATCTGTCGGTGTTTGGTGTCTTACAGCGACCTCCGTGAGTCAGGGTGCGATCATATGAATTGTTACTGGCAGGGAGGATGGGATAAGCAGGCTAAGGAGGGTGGGGGGTAATCCCTTACTGGGTACAGTTGCAACTGAGAGAGGAAGTTAAGTCAGACCTTGGACAGTAGGTGTCAAGGAATAAACTAGGTTTCTTAATTCATAAACGTGGACATATATCAAATAGGAGTCCTGCCCGCCTTCACACGCAGCTTTCCCAGAGAGTATGGAAGGAGGGCAGGAATCAGTGAATGATGAATGCACTCCACAAGCTACACACCTGCTGTATTAAAAGTGAATATCTCCACTCCCCTGTCTTGTAGAAGCTGATATAAGCCTGGAAGAGTACTGAGAGAGCTCCCATTCAGTGGAATTTTCCACTCAGTTTATATACATATGCATGCTGTGTGCTGCCGGGGTGCTGGCAGAATGGATGCAGGTATTACAGAACAAGGGCCTTCCTCGATGTTTTAAAATACAGTGAAAAAAATAAGGGGACAATGATAAGAAATGGCTTATAAAACCTGGCTATTCAAAATGCTGTAAAATAGCATTTAGTCTGGGAGTGAATGGCAGGGTTTCACAAAAGACTGCTTATCTGAGACCCCACACATCAAGTTGAAATGGTGATTTTATGTATTTCTATTTATTTCAAGTTTTGCAGTCATTAGAATCAATATAATATTATTAAAAAAAAAACCAAACCAACACTTCTGACACTGTCAGCTAAGAGTGGCACTTGAATCTTTCATTTTTCTCTGTGCCAACCATCTGCAGATCTTTAAGGGCAAGAGAAGGCACCTGTAGCTATTTGAATATGTTGGGATATGATGTACGCTGTGGGGGGAACCGATCCCTGGTTCTCCACTAACTTAGCTGAACTGTCTCATTTGAATCTCAGGGCTGCTAAAGAAAAAATGGTCACTGCAGCTACTCCTTACAGTTTTGGTTGCATTTTATGAATGAGAACTAGTTTTAGGTTCCTGCCACCATGCATGGAGGTGTTAAGAGCTGTGAAACCCAGGTAGTCAAGTACCTCCTTGCAGATTAATGCACATGTAAACCAGACCGGGGAAGACAGACAGTACAATCCCTGTCCTTGCTTTTTTGCCTGAAACAATTGTTCCCTGATTAACATGCTGGCTCTAATAATCTCCTTTTAAATTTTTTCTCAGGCATCGTATGGCAAATCTGGGCCCACAACCTGGAACATAAATTTCACTGGGCAGATAGGCACATCTTGGAGTATTGCAGCAGATACATAATTTCTCCAGGCCTAGCACTTACAGAATAAGAAAGTAAGATTGAATGAATGAAGAAACTATTTTTATGAACTTATGGTGCATTTACCTCTTTGCACTTACTTCTTTCCAGGTCCATGCAAGGATACCCACACATATGCTGTGTCATTAGGGGCTCACATACAGAGCCTCACTGTTATACAGCTGGATAACTGTTTAGTAGGAGCATTCAGGCTCCTCTAGGACCCTGCTTACATTCTGCTCTGTAAGCCAGTGTCCAGCTTGACTCTAGTCATATCCTTGCTTGCTAATCTGAGAAGCAGTAATAAAAAAGCGATAGTTGTGAAATGATGCATCTGCTTTCTTGTGTCCAAAATTTGGCACAGGAAGGCAATTTAAAGCTTGAGTTTCTTAAGAGAAGCCTCTAAAGCTACCTTGCACACAGGAAAGCAAGCTGACAGAGGGGAGCTCAACCCTCCTATCTCCTATTGATGTCAACTTCATGTCTGAAGAAAGACTCACCTTCCTTCTAAAGGTCAGATTAACTAGGAAAAGCTCAGCTTCCCCTTCCACTTTGCTATAGATTAAAAAAGTATGTTACGCTTTTTCCTTACTATTACCCTTATCAGCATTGTAATGCTTATTTCGAGTTAGTTTTTCGTGGGTTCCTTGCTAAAAGCTGAAGAGATGACACATTGTAAACAACAAAATCTCTGCTGCTGAGAACCAGTTTTGCATACTGAGTTTTGTATGTGCAAAGATTTAAAAAAAAATGTGAGTTTGATCTACAGATTATGAGATATGAAAAGGAAAAGAAGGAAATTTTATTATTTTATTTGGATTCTGTTTCCTCTTTTTTATTTTTTGTGGACAAAGAAAGAGTGTTTGGGTTCTCTTCCTGACCTCAGGGGCCAGAAATATTTTTAATAAGAAAACTGAAATGTTCATACAATTCTCAGACACCAAAGTAGGGCTTTAATTAATATCTACACATATTTTTGTGAGATTTTTATATAATCTATATAGTTATCTCACATGATATAGAGATATATATTTTGTTATGCAGTTATCTATCTATCTATCTATGTGTATCATAAGACAGGCTGTGAAAATGTTACAAATTGGCAATGCTGTGCTTAGAAATGTTAAAAAAAACCCCAAACGGTATTGTTCTGGTCTACCAGAATCAGTCTGTTATTAATGCAGGACTCCCTACATTCAATCATTTTGAAGAGGCTTTTAAACCGTTTCTTTCAGCAGTTCTTTAATTAATCCTTTTGTATAATGGATGGCAATAGAGCCTTCAGCCCCCCTACGAAGGGCTTGTAATTCTAACGCCACTTTCAAGGTCTACAGCTTGCACAGTTAATATATGTTAGAGAACTATAATATATAATAGCACAGATAGGTAAGTAATACTGTAGGTATTTTAGAAGCACAGATGAGCTTCTAATGAGCTAATCACAGGAAGATTAACGGAATTTGACAACATGACAGAAATGCCTCAGCACAAGTACATCCATCTCTAGGCTTTTTGTTAGGTATTACTGTGAGGGAAACAATCAGTGGAGTAAAATACCCTTTGATCAGTGTAATTTGGTAACAATTTGCAAAACATGGTAACATGCCTTCTTAATTTAAAGGCATTTGACAGAGATATCTTGACATTTTCATTACAGGAGCTGTCAGGAATTATCTGGAAGAGGAGAAGAGTCTTATTGAAATGTGCCTACTAATCTTTGGTAATCTAATAATCTATAGTAGTAGGGTCAGGTAATTTTTTATGATACAGCCTTTAATCATCTATCAATTACTACTTGTAATTACAGTTGAGTTGCTGAGATGTATAGAAGTCTTCCTGGGGACAAAATGAACAGCTATAGCTCTGCTCTGAATAGTGCATTATTGCCAAAGAGACAACAATTCCCTTCTCCACCACCACAACATGAATGAAATGTCTGTAAAAAAAATGGTGCTGAGTCCATTACACATAGTGCTGAAGATCTGGTTATATCATAACACATATCTATGACAAACTGAATGAAGATTACAACAGGAGTTTTTTGTGGCTTTTTCTAATTTATAGCTACATGACTTGCCCTTCAACATTTCTAACTGGCTAGCTACACTAACAGCTGTAGATATACTTTCTAGATAATTGTGAGCATCTATATGGGCCAGGATTTTTTTTCATACCAATCACTCTGACACTGTTTGAGTCTCTGCCCCAGGGAGAAGGGAACACCTTGCCTGGGAGCCATGAAGGTCTGCTCAGAGCAGGGCGATCCCAGTGCTGAGCATTACCGCCCTCAACAGCATGGTCCCGGCCGTCACATGTATATTGATCACTCACACTGTTTTGGGTAGATAAAGATACACAACGTTAATACCCCCAAAGTAAAAATTTCGTAGCCCACCAGCCACCCTGACAAGCTGCAGTTCTCCCTTGATTTCATAAAACAAATTTTGCTGTGTTCCCTGAAGGCCACTGTGTCTCGTTGCTCCTTGGCGGCCCTATTCTTCTGTGGATGGGGTAGCTTCAGAGGGCTTGTCTGTTAATAGCACAGCGATAGCTTTACTGATTCTGCAGGCTAGTACTGCAAGAGTCCAGCTGTTTATAAAAAGCAAGTAAATCAAAAGCCAGTGTACTTCACACCAAATGAAAACTACCTTTTTTTATCCCTTTATCTTCAGTCTAAACCAAAGATGCATACAATGACCCTGCAAATAAGATCAATGTAATTCAGAGAAGGAAATTAATCTGTCAAGCCCTGGCCTTGTTTGTCACTTACCATCACTGTAGTGTCTTTTCATCTTCAATTCTTGCGCCCCTTCATTATTTGCTATAGAGAGTTTTATTTAGAGGAAGAAATAGAAAGAGGAGTTTATGCATCCATTATTTAATGATGGGCTTTTATCCTGGGGGGGGAAATGGGCAAGAAGGATTCTGATGGCAGAGTGAAGTGAATTACAGATCAAAAAATTTCCTAAATTTGGCTGAGAGTATATGGCCTAATTTGCATAACTCTGGGATTATTATTAGTGACTTCTTTCCTGCTCCATTGTTGGGGTATTTTTGTTTTCAAATTTAATTGCTTGTGTATTAATTTTCACGATTCTGGAGCCAACATCCCTGTGAGATCTAATTTCAGGACTGTATTTCCTCTTTGGAAAATAAGAGACTATTTCACAAAGAGAAAGAAAAATCAGGAACAATGGCATCTTTGAAATAACATACATTATTTCTTTTCAGAACAGCAGTTCTTTTCTAGGGCTTCTTCGAAGAGGGTATTGTCTTTACAGGAGATTTGCCTGAATACAATTTTGAGACTCTCACCAGGCAACACAAAAGGCCAGAAGAGGCACCACAGCAGTGTTCAAACTTGCCTAAATAGGCCTGATGCACAAGGGGTACCGCTGCGATTAGGCTGGGCAGAGGGGAATTTAACCCTGCTCCACTGCCTCACTGGCTGATGTTTCATGGAAAGAGGGGGATAGCCTCCATGTAGCTCTATTGTAGTAGCAACTAAATTATACCTGATCAGAGTGCCTTAGTATATTGTATATACAATCTAATCCTTTGTGGAAGGATGCACGTTTGCCCACAGAATGTAGGGATTCAGCAGAGCTTTATTTTCAAACAGAAATAATTTTAGGCATGAGAGTCAGGTGCCAAAAGTTTTCCAACCCGCTTTTGGCAGCGTACTCCATGTGCTCTGCATTGCTGTGCTGATGCAAAAGAGCCGTACAGCCGGCATAATGGGCCACCTGCACCAGCGTGGCCCCGCAAAAGCTGCACCACCGGCAAAGCTGCTGAGCAGCATGTGAATGTGAGCCGGGGGGACACAGGATTATTGCCATGTGAAGGATCTGCTTTAATTCTCCTCTGAAGCAACAAGTGCATCCACTACCAGTGAACAGCAGGGCTTGGGGCAAACTGCAGGGCTGGGGCACTTGTTGCCAAGCTTTTGCCTCCTCACTGTGGGATGGCAAGTGGGGTGAACCAGCTGGGGGGCTCAGCTGAAGACTAAACACCCTCTTTTCACCAGGGACAAGACAACAGTATTTACATCAGATTTGACATTACTTCCAAGATATGTCTCAACAATGCCCTCCCTATCTTACTCCTTATTTCTCCCCATTTTTAGTAATAAAATTGTGCCAAAAAAAAGCAAAAATCACAAAAAAATCTTCCAAAAGAGAGTATTTTAGAAACCTTATTACTATGAAATGAAGCACAGGGTAAGACAAACAAAGAAGGGTAGGAAATGCACGTTGCTGCCTAAAGATGCCTTTAATGAGAAGATGGAGAAGCTTATGAATGCTCGAGCGCCAGACTCTTGTGATTGCCTAGGACATACCAGAAAGCACACAGAGGTGCTTGAAAAGACAGCAGGCCTTTTGTGTGATGAAGAGCCCCCAAGGAGTTGCAAACATGGTAGAGCTGGTAAAACAGAGTCTGGAGTCTTCTGATTTCCAGTTAAGCTGATAAGAGCAGGGTGCCCCCATTTAAACAGAGTGCTAAACCTGATGGTGTTATGGGCACAACAGGAGTTATTCCCCCCGCCCTTCTCTTTTCCTAAGGCTGCTTTGTCCTCGGTTCCTAATTTCTTTACTGGTGTAAAACAGCCTGGCTCCATCACACTTAACAAAGTGGTGCCCATTTGTACTGCAGCAGGCGATTGCCTTTAGCCTGAAACCAGTATTTTTTGTAAGGAAGGGGACACTTGCCTCCTTCCCCATCACTAATGGTAGCTGTGAAGTGCTGCACACCCTAAGCACAAGGCATTTGCACAGCCTATCGCACCACAGGAAAGCTTGCATGTACAGAAAGAGCAGCACAGGCCCCAGGACCTGAAGGCATAAAATATGTTGCACCTGAGTCAAAGGAGGAAAAAAAAAAAAAAAAAATCATGATTCACAGTCCTAATCTTGACTAGTGGGGCCTCTGCTGCTCTGCTGAGAAGAAGCATCAGAGAAAGCTCTTCTCTGTACCATCTGAAATTAAATTCATGATCAAATGTATGTTTCTGATAAGTGAAAACACTACATCTCTGGAACGAGAATGAAAGCAAATGACCTTTCAGTCATTTGGCCTCTGTGGGACTTAGAGGAGTTCCTGTTCTACCCTGTAAAAATGCCTCTGGGCAACTCTGGGTTAAGGCTACTCCTTAATCCAGACAGGAAAATATTATTTTGTCAAAATACTAGAGAAACTCCCTCCAGAGTCAGACACTTACAACAAGGGCTTTCTGGCAAGAAACAAAGCCACTAACAAAGGCTTTTCTGAGCTTCATGGACACATTAGACTTCTGATACTGCTGCTTCCATTTCCACCTCTATTTAGTCCTGCTGGTTGGCCTGAAAGCCCTGGGGGTCTTGGCTCTGCAATGTCACAGCTGTCCTTGCAGTATCTTAAACCCCAGCAAGATGTAGGAGACTGCAGACCATATGTGTGCATGGGGATAGGTTGAGAGATGATGACTTATTTTAGGACCAGTGCATTATTTTCTGACAGTAACTGAGAGGAGATTCACACTTAAAAGTTATTCTTGAAAGGATGATTTTTGCAGAGCTGGGAACACTGACTCACTCCTGCCATCCTCTCAGTCTCCAGTGCGTGATGCAGAGGTGAGGTAGGAGAAGGAAGCGAGTGATGTCTTGCTTTTGCTGTGATAGAAACAAGGGCTGGTTTGTGACTTGGCTCTTTTCCTGAAAATTTCCAGCATGAGATAGGAAACTGCAAATAGCAAATCACAAATAGCTGGCTTCTGATGCATAGAACAGAAAGGCAGTTTTCATTCCTCTTACTTTCAGACAATTGCCTAAAATACATCAAGACTATACAGACCCCAAGGAAGAGAAAGACGAGATTAGCTGGCTCTCGCATGGTCTCATACTAAATCTAGCATAGTTAGAGTTAAAAATGTCACCATGAGACAAGTTTAGTTAAGATACATACATATACAAAGATACACCTTCTCCAAAGAAGAGCTTTTTTTCTCTCTTTAATTTTCCTGTAAATGCCATGTCTCAGCTCTGCTGCTAAATGAGTGCATTTGCTGGTGAAAATGCTCCCAATTTTTTCCTCATGTCTCACAGTGCAAGTGCTATCCCATCGTTGGGTTGCACCATGTCAAAGTAATGCAGCTGCGATGAATGCAGCTACATTGGGATGCAGCTGTGTTTACAGCAATGAAAATGTGAGGAACTGCATTATTCAGGCAATGGAGGAAGGAAAAGTGATTTAAAAGAGCTATTTGGAATTGTTGATGCTTTTCTCTTGCTTAGGTAAATTATTATTTTTACATCTACATGCCAAAAAGGCAATTTTAATCTGTCTGTGACTACAGGAAGACAATTTGCAGGTGATATTTGGAAATATTGTAGATAATATTGGACACAGAGAAAGAGCATTCTAGTACAAATGGAAAAGGTGTCAAACATGTAATGGTAATGACTTCCTCAAAAATACCCTCACTAATGCCTTGCAAATGAAAACTGGGTCTCTGAAAATTTTTCATCGAAAAAGTTTGGTTTAAAGTACAATCCAATTATTCACAAAGGTTATTATGCAGTGCAAAGTTTTCAAGAAGTGTATTCTGCCAAAATTTATGACCTCTCATTGAAAGACAAAATCCAGCTGGAATATATTTCTGTGTATTTTTCTGAAAACTAAGAAGTTGCATTCAGAAACATGATCCCTGGTAGCTATAACATTTAAGGCTACAAATTCCATTTTTGTGTTCTGAGTTGGGTTACATCACCAGGCTAAATCTTAGATTTAGACTCCCCCAAGAGATAAGCTGGGAATGCAGGGAAGCTTGACAAACCTACCCCAGAAAAAAATCAAGTACAAGGATGCCTTTCTTTTCATTAGGAAGTTAATGAGTCGTAAGCATGTAAACAGTAAGTAAATGAAGAACAGAGCAACACAAGAGATACACAAAGGCAAATGAGTGTATCATCTTCCAGTATTTCACATTATAAACTCAAAAAAAAAAAGGCCACCTCAGTCTTTGCTAAAGAGTCACTAGCCTACTGCAGCTAGACTGAGTTTCAAAAGGCAAGCTTCCAGGAAGCTTTGGGTGCATCTCCAGCTGGGAACCTCAGCGTAAACAAGCACTTCTTTCTCCGATGCTTGGAGCAAAGGCAACGCAGAGGGGGCCTGTTACAGCAGCGTTACATCTAGGCACTAAAATATTGCTCAGTGTAGAAAAATACAAGCTAATACATTTCACAGGGAAAAATGCCAGCTATATTCCAATGGGAGGGAAAAACACTAACAGCAAGTGAAATTAGAAATAAATCAGGTGTAAACTGTGTGGTTGCAGACTTCAGGAGAAGAAAATAATACACATGAGGAATTCAGTTTTTCTGCTGCTGCAAGGCTGTAGGACGACAACCCCTAGGTTTTTAGGACATTTCACTAGTTTCAGCTGTTAAACTCTAGCTTGGAGTGGCTGACAAAGATTACAAAGGACTGATGATGATAAGGAGAAGTTAGAAGAAATGAGGACTGAACTCTCATTTGAGAAATTGTAAAAAGCTAACAACAACAACAATGACAACAAAAAATCAGTGGCAGACCTGTGCAGAAAACGATGCTATCCTCAGGCTTTCCCCTTCACTAGCAAATACCTCCAAGTAGGCAAAGGTCTCCAACTTCTTTACAGTGGCAGTAAAACATCTCAGCCCTACAGCTGCAGGCGTCCTGGGCAGCTGGTGCAAGCGTTGCTCTGGTTTTAGCAGCTAGGCTGTTCACTGGGCTGTGGAACAGACCTTTGTTGCCTCCTGAAAAAATACCTTTTTTTTTAATGGTCATACAACACTTTTACCTTGATATCATGCATTCTTGAGCTCAGCTCAACCGTGGTCTGACTGTGTCTTACTTGGCCAAAGAGTATTTAAAGACAGGTTTCAAAATGCCAACAGAATTTAATAAATTCTACTAGCCCAGCACTGAAAGGATGTTTTTGAAAGGCATTTCAATGGCGTGGCCCAAAAAGAGGTTGAACGAGAGGGAGACCGCATGGTCAGTGAGGAAATACTGGGAAACATACAATCCACATTATACATTTAACATCAGATGTTGATAATGTACTGTATGATACAGTCCTGAGTGGGAAAAGAAATAAGAGCCTTCACTGTCTCGCAGTGCCAAGCTGTACACTGCCACAGTTGAATAAAAGCGAGAAACAGATGCAAAAGAAGTGGAGAAAAAACATTCAGGCAGTGTTCCTGTCAACACTATGCAATCTATCCAAAATATCTGAGCAAGCAGCCTGAATGAAATTAATAATCGGTTTTGATCAGAGGACCTTGCTGTATTATCTATTTATTTATGTATCTGTGCACACCCACAGCCAGCAATAGGGTAATAGTCAATGTCTTCATTCCTAATGTGGCTTATTTTTTCCAGGTTATGAAATGCAGGTTAATATTTGATCTTATATCAATAAATCTCCCTATACTAAACATATAAAGGTTATTCTGGAAAATACATCCGGGCATGGCCATGAACTTACTGTGACAGTTTCTAGGAGGAGAAGTTCACTAGGAATCTGAAGAATTTCACTGCACTTATGTGAATATGTGAATATACTGGTGCCAATCCCTGTTACAGTTATTGTCATAGGTGATGTAACGGACCGGTATTTGAAATATGTGACTTACAAATTTAATATGATCTCTTATGGACTCTTGTTTCACCATCATAGTTGCTGGATGGCATTGATTTCTTCCGTCTCCCCCTGCTTATCTCAAGCTCTTTCATTTTGCTTGTGTTATTGATTTTCCTGTTCACTTCATATGTTATCTCACCGGAAGCTGGTAATGAATCAATGTGGCCTCCTAAATACGTGTTCTGTTATAACCCTTTGGAAAGAGCCACTTACAGCTGTCTATATCAAAATGCACTGAGTACCTATTGTACACATGTAAACAAGAGAAGACATCTTTGTCTCAACTGTACTCCTGGATGGAAGGCCTGTACAGTCTTTCTATTGAGTGCATGTATTTTTAAATGCCTGCCATGATAATGTGGACTTAAAAGGAAAACACTGGAGCAAGCTAAAGAGACCTCAGTGTGTACTTCATCTTAAGTAGTTCCATTTTTAGTGGCTCACTTCCCAACCTTCTGCCTGTAAGTTGCCTGCCTTCCTCCAACCCCTTCTTTTCCTATATCCAAGAATACTGGAAGGACTTCAAGCAGGGACTAGGTCTTATTCTCTGCTTACATTGCCCATAATGCACAGTTGTTATCAGAAAGAGTCCCATTAGCACAAAAGGGACACCTGAAGTATAGATAACAGCAATCCTAATTATGCAAAACAACGCCAGGACAGCTGTGATGACAAGTTGTCATTATTTTTGCTTCCTGCTGTTCTTACATCTTTAGGTAACATTAAAATTTAATGGTTAGTTCATTCCCATAGATGCACTCTTTATTTATCCTAGCTGGCCTGCTGCAGTACGTAAGGCTATTGATACAGCTTGCTGCTATGCAGAGATGGGGCTAGCTGAGAAAGGAAGACTTGTACTTGAAACTGCTGTTTGAAACTAGTCAGAGTAATAGCACAGGAAACTAATTTCTACTTGAAGATGTTTTAAATGGGTACTTGAGGGAAACATAACAACATCACAAACACCCTAAATTAACCAGCACCTCAGTGATTGAAAGAAAACAGCATGTTAAATTCAGGGATTTCTCCTAAGAGATTTCACGTGAGTTAAAGATCTACTTGGCTGAACAAAAGTAGAAGATGCATATGTTCATTCCGGAGCTCTCTAACATGAGAGCCAACACTGAATTTTTAACATCCATATATATAACGTAGAGTGATTACTGGCATTAGTTGTGTGCTTCATTTATTTGTAGGCTCATACAACCCTCATCCTGTTCCACACTGAAACTGAGTTTGAGCAGAGCCTTGCCACAGAGGCCCCCAGGGCCCCACGGCGCAGCTCAGTGGGGCCTGCAAGTCCCAGCTTTGTGTCAACCACCTGTGTTCCCCAAGGGACATCGTGCCAACTGTATCACTGCTGGTTGTTCTGGCTACCCACTACAGGACTTCTTGACAGGGATTAAAAGTGGGTTTCTGTGACTGCGTTGCCTGAGCAGCCTCCTGTGACAAGCCAGGCTCAGAGTATGTGGAAAGACTTCAAGGCTTGATTTGCAAAGGTTGAGAGCTCTCCAATTCCCATCTAATTCACTAAGGGCCAGGCAGCTAATGACTTTTCTCAACCCTGAAGAAATCAGGAATGCATTGGTAACAAACTTGCAGGGCTTGCTTTGCTAGAAAACAGCAGCATCTTAGTGTTCCACTGCCTCTTTCTGCTTGTGCTGTTTATCAGCAAATGCTGTCCTAAATGTGGACAGACAGACTAAAATTCATGCTGAAGTATTGTCGTGGTTTAACCCCCACCAGCAACTAAGCACCATGCAGCCGCTCACTCACTCCCCCCACCCCAGTGGGATGGGGGAGAGAATTGGAAGGGTGAAAGTCAGAAAACTCATGGGTTGAGATAAGAGCAGTTTAATAATTGAAGTAATAGTAATAATAATAATAATAATAATAATAATAATAATAATATACAAAGCAAGTGATACACTATACAATTGCTCACTACCCACCGACCAATGCCCAGCACGTCCCCGAGCAGCGATCACTGCCCCCCTGGCCACCTCCCCCCAGTTTATGTACTCGGCATGACGTCGTGTGGTATGGCATAGCCCTTTGGCCAGTCTGGGTCAGCTGTCCTGGCTGTGCCCCATCCCAGCTTCTTGTGCACCGGACAGAGCATGGGAGGCTAAAAAGTCCTTGACTAGTGTAAGCACTACTTAGCAACAACTGACATCAGCGTGTTATCAACGTTATTCTCATACTAAATCCAAAACACAGCACTATACCAGCTACTAGGAAGAAAAATCAACTCTATCCCAGCTGAAACCAGGACAAGTATACAGAAAACGAACTGCCAGAGCTGAGTGAACACACAAAACCTATATGCAAACCCTCTGGAAACAAAAAGAGCTGTGTAACCCTTCTGCCAGGGGATGTTTTTGGCAGTGAAAAGGGTTCAAGTATGTGAGGTGCCTCTGAACTTAACCCCTACGACAAACCTTAAATTAGCCTACTCTTCATCGGGCACTTGGGAGACTAGATTACATTGGGCTGAAGCAAAACCTCCCCACTCACAACCACCACCTGGAAGCCCTTGCCCGACTGGACCTCCCAAATGGGCTCTGCCAGGCTCTTGGGCAAGGAATTTAAATTCATTCAAGAATTCATTAATTCAAGCAGAAACACTAAAACTCTTATCTGAAAGCAAAAACAGGTAAACAAAAGAATCAAAATCTCCTATACTTGTTTGCCTTTACAAGCTGTTTTGACTTTAAAAAAAAAAACCCAAGAGGCACCACAAGGCTTACCAGCATTGCAATTAAACTGTGAGTTGACAACATTTGGTTTTGTTAGCTCTGCTGTGGCTAAGTGAACAAATGGCTTATAGGATGTTAAAAGATTTTTTTTTTTATCTGCTCAGAAGCCATTCCCCATTTACAAGGCAGAGCACGTGATGCATTTGCCCTCCTCTTGTTTGGGTGTTTCTGTTTTTCAAAGTCTCAGTAAAGCTTCAACCAGTGGGCCCTACAGTAATATCTCTGGACCAGCTATCACTATGCTTCACAACTATGGGAGTAATTCAATAAGCATCTATTTTATGCAGTGCTACAGTGAAATTTCAAAGCCCCTACAGCTCCAAAGGTGCCTGCACCAGAAACCCATGTGAAGTCTGAGGATGTTAATGAGCTACACCTTGCATCTGCAGCAAATTACCACCAGTAGTCAGTGACTACTTTAAAATATCCTCACAGTTCTTCCAGACAATTTTGCAAGAGGCCTAATTAAAATGGTCTTGGTTGAGGAAGACCTGTGAAGGTCTCTTAGGTAATTGCTGCTGGGTCCTGCACTTGGGTCACAACAACCCCAGGCAACGCTACCGGCTTGGGGAAGAGTGGCTGGAGAGCTGCCCAGAGGAAAAGGACCTGGGGGTGCTGGTTGACAGCCAGCTGAATATGAGCCAGCAGTGTGCCCAGGTGGCCAAGAGGGCCAGTGGCATCCTGGCTTGTATCAGGAATAGTGTGGCCAGCAGGACCAGGGAAGTGATTGTCCCCCTGTACTTGGCACTGGTGAGGCCACACCTCAAATACTGTGTTCAGTTTTGGGCCCCTCACTACCAGAAAGACATTGGGGTGCTGGAGCGTGTCCAAAGAAGGGCACTGAAGCTGGTGAAGGGTCTAGAGCACAAGTCTTACAAGGAGCAGCTGAGGGAGCTGGGGTTGTTTAGCCTGGAGAAGAGGAGGCTGAGGGGAGACCTTATCACTCTCTGCAACTACCCGAAAGGAGGTTGTAGTGAGGCGGGGGTCGGTCTCTTTTCCCAAGTAACAAATGATACGACAAGAGGAAACGGCCTCAAGCTGCACCAGGGCAAGTTTAGGTTGGATATTAGGAAAAATTTTTTCACTGAAAGAGTAGTCAGGCACTGGCACAGGCTGCCCAGGGAAGTGGCCACGTCCCCATCCCTGGAGATATTTAAAAGCCATGTAGATGTGGTGCTTAGGGACATGGTTTCGTGGTGGACTTGCCAATGCTAGGTTAACGGTTGGACTTGGTGGTCTTAAAGGTCTTTTCCAACCTAAACGATTCTATGATTCTATGCTTTGGTGTGCTTACAATTTCTAGTTGTACAGGGTGCTTCACGGTGACCTGTGAGCAGTGGCAGATCTGTGAGATAACTCCTCCTCCCTCGACAGGTTCCCCCCACTGTGCCCTGGCTTAACCCATTTCTACCTGAATGAGCCCCTGAAAAGCATAGTTTTTACTGCCATCTAAGGTCTACCCAGACTGCATAATCTCCTGCTGGTATGGTATATTAGACTAATGCCATTAGACCATTCGATTCTCCTGAACCTACTTATCCGCAGCAGGACACCTGGTTCATCGCAAGTTGCCTGCCCCGTTGCAGGATCTTCCCAGCTAAATCCCGCTCAGCTCTTCGCAGCATCACCCTGCAGCCCGTGGGTCCCACAAACACCAGTGTCACACGTGACCACCGGCTAGCACAACTGGAGCAAATGCACCAAGTGCATTTGCCGAGACACTGGAGTCTGGGGTCATTTTTGATACTTTCTGGATCCAGCAGCTGATGTTCCTTGTAGCACTAAGGAGCATCCAGGAGAGCTCTAGGCTAGCACATGGGTGGCTGTTTTGGGGAGTCCAGCTGGCAGCAGCACCTCCTGCCGACCCTGGTGCCCTGTCCCAGCCCCCTGGGGAGGTCTCATGCCTGAAGATCCTATGGGAGGAGGTTGGGGGGTATTGCCATGGCTGTGTGGCACCCACCCCTCACTGGCCTGGGCTGTCCAGTGGGCTGCGGGTTACACAACCCATGGGGCGACACCAGGGAGAGACCCCGGCCTCTGCTCACCGGGCAGATTTGGAGGGGCAGAAGAAAATTTGATCTGATACAGCCACCAAGGACAGTGGACCACAAAACCCTCAGCTTTGGCAAAGAGGAGAAATGGGCTCAGGTACCTCACACCTTGGCTAATGGCAGGGAAGGCATATGCCTATATCTTGCATATGCTGAATTTAAACTGCCTGGAAGGGACTGCACAGGCACAGCAGTGTCCATTAACTCGAGTCTCCGAGTGCTTATTTCAGCATTGTTTTCTACCATAACAGATTTGCACGGCACTTAATCTCATTCTAATTGACCAGAACTGCTGATTGTGTTATAATTAAATTGCAGTCTAATTTTACTTAGCTATAACTGATAGAACACAAAGCTACACAAATTAAACCACGACGAAAGGAAACTGCACTAAACACTGCAATGAATATTAGGCCAGAATTAGGCTGAAGAAATGTGGCAGCAGACCACCACCACAGCCACCACTATTTATAGAAATGAATATTTAGGGACCAAGGGAATCTAAAATAGTTATTTAATGTGTGTTTTTTCTACATCCATCGCTCTAAAATAGAATTTGGATTTCAGTTAAATGGACAAAACTGAGCTTGTTGGATGACTGGCATTGTGGGCTCAGCTTTTCCAGACATGTTGACTGGATAGTTACTGTTGGGGATGAAGCCCATGCTTCTAATGCCCTTTTTTTACTGTCATATTTCTTCCCTCGTGCCAGACCAACTATTCTATTTAGTATGTTGTAGAAAAGTCAGCTCGTCGTGCAGCTAAAAGATCAAAGGTGTTCATTGTGCAAGCCCTAGAACTAGGTCATTCAGTTCCCTTTCCAGATTTAATCTTCTCTCTCTTTTATACTAATGAACCCGCAATGGAGGTGGCTTTTTACATTCCTTGAAATGAAATGAAAGCCACCATCACTTCAGCCCATGCAAAAGCATGAGAAAAAGCTCTATGTAATGCTGGAGAGCAAATTCCTGGAGGTCCCAGTTGTCATGCCATGCTCTCTGTAGAGCGTACGCTTTACTAAAATAATTGTACATGCATATTTCCAAAAACTACTTTTCATGGGGAGCTGAAAAATTATATCAACCCCCTCCCCATACATAACAGGGACCACAGAGTGCACCAGCAGTGTTAACGCTGGGGAATACTCCCTTCACGTCCATCATTTCTGCCTTCTCCCCCGCTGGCCAGTAAATCCAAGCCTACGTGGCGATGTAAACTTTAACACACACCAATACCTGATATCATTCTTGCGGCACTGCAGTGGTGACAAGGCACCTACAGCTTTTACCTGGAAATAACCCAATAAGGGCAGCTTCATCAGCTTCAGCCGTTGCTGAGTTTATCTTGTGGTAAACTGTACACCTCTGGTCTCCTCTAGGATTTTGTTTTTAAGGGCAGGGTAGCTCACAAGCACTTGTTTTCCCATTGATAAAACACCCTTTTCAACAATGAAGCTAAAATCTGAGGTATGCAGTGACTTACGTGGCTAGGCCTTCTCAGGAGGACTAAAACGTAGAGCAATGCTTTATTGCTCTGACAGAAAAACCACCGAGAAGAAACCTGGTTTGGCCATTAGCCTGCCAGACTTAGGCGATGCTCCTCTGAAAGCCAGGCTATGGCAGGAGCGACCTCAGCCCGAGAGCTGAAGACTGAAAGCCGCAGGCCCGTGCCATAAGATATTTTCTCTTTTCACTAACCAACCCACATGAGGTTAATGTGCAGAGAGCTATTAATCCTCCTACAAACAGATCATTTTTCAGTTCATTAAACATGATTGCTAAACTACCAGTAGCTCTTCCTCAATTACTCACCTCTGAGAAAAGTGGCTCACAACTAAGTAGGAGCAAAAATAGATATTAAACTGTTTATCCCAATGAAATCTCATGCTGTGCAGGATAATTTCTGTTATTATTTGGTTTCTTTGGTGGGGGTGGACAGAAGAACTGGGTTTGTCTACACTGAAGTATTTTGTTAATGCTGAAGAGACATATATTTATTCAATCCAGCAAGCATTCATTTTATGTTTCCAGAATTTGTATGATGAGCAGAGCTGCCCAACCTCTTCCCTCCAACCCCTTCCATCACCTTGCTTGACTCTCTCCCTCCAGCAATATAAGAACGCCAACCCTGCGCCTTTTCACCTGGCTCCGTGGTTCCTTAAGAGAGGCCTCTTGCAGACATGCAGGGCCATCCCTTTGCCTGGAGCCTGAATTTCAGACCCTGGTACAGCACTGTGGCACTCGCAGGAGGTCACTTCTGCACTCTGCTTTTGCTGCTGGAGAGGGGCTGGAGGGACAGGATCAAGGTCTGAAGGAGGCAGCAAGGAAGAAGGCGACCAGATGAATACTGTATTTCAGCAGATCCTTTCCAACCCTGCCTCTAAAGGAAGGAGGAAAAATCCCCAATAAGGCTGCTGTTTCTGGTAAGAGGAGAGGACATTGGGAACAAGTTGGGGAGGGATGGCTGGTGCTGGTTAAGAAAGGACGAATCTTAGAAATTTGATAAAATGCAAAGCTAGCTTTGAAATAATTTCAGGCCCTGCTAATCTGGGTTATTAAATGCATCCAGTTTTACTTGTAAAAGGTATTTGGTCAAAAATCTGATCAATTTATGACTTTCAGATCTAGCCCATGGATACAACCCCTAGCAGAACTCCATTTCATGCCTCCAGAGCAGCTGTCAGTGTCATGAAACCTCAGTTTTTCATCCAAACCAACAACCGACAGACCTAATTTCTTTACTTACAAAAGGGCTGATCAAGGAATTAACTTCCAGCTAAGTCTCAATCATCCATACTTATTTAAAAACAATGCCCCCAGTCTTCAGAAAAACCCTTCTATTATGCAATACAAATCAGTGCAGTTCTTCAGCTGGGAGCAAAGTGCTTTAGTGCTACTTTTTCCCCAGCTGTCAAAATTGTGGTATATGACTGCCATTTTGGGGAAAGGAATAACATTGATTTAGATTTGTGCTCCCAACTGTGGATCCAATTTTGAAACCTTTACTTTGTATTCCGTGTTCCAGAGGGATGACTGTAAAACGATGTATAGATGGCATCTTCCTGAATTCAATGGATAGACTCCAAAAGATCAATTGATCCTGGTTTCTATGCTTTCCAGCATTACAGCTTTTCCTAAACGACAGACTCCTTTTCAGGGTACCTGTTCACCAGGTCTGTTGGTGTCGTGCAACAGTAAGCTCCTGACCTCAGGAGAGCTGCAGAGCCCAAGTTACAGCCGCTCTCTTTGGTGGGAATCTCTGTTAACTAAGTTGAAATCAGCCAGATCTTACCCAGCTAATTAGCAGGTAAGAGAGCCACGCTTCCAGGGAGAGATCAAGCTCACCTGTTTTAGGAAGCATTAAAGTACCTACCTGTCTTCAGCAATGAGAGAGGGAGCTTACACAAAATGTTTAGATTACTAAATTAGCTGAAATTGAACCCACCCAACACGTAACATGGCAGTACTGCCATTAAAATTACCCAAGCTAAGCTATATAAATGTAATTCCGAATGGTTTTCTTACTGATATCTAGACTGATGGGCTCAGTCCCTAAATCTTATGAGAAGTCTTTGCTTGCAGGAGTGTGCAATGCTTGAGTTACATTTACAGCATCAATCTAGACCAGGAATGAAGTTGGTAAGGATTACACTTTAATCTACCTGACCTACAAACTATTTGGTTTGGGATTCTGTATCTTGTAATCAATAAATTCTGGAATTAAGTGGCATGTCTGCATGTCCTTGCTTGCTAGGGAGCCTTTATGCTTCCCAAACAAACAAGCCAGTTCCACTCGTTTGATTTCCTGAAAGGGAAGGCAAGGAGAGGATTAGGAGAGCTTTGGGTCAAATACAGAAATATATTTAGGCGCCTACAGTCCCGCAGCAATCAATATGCACTAAGGCACCTAAGAGGCTCGCTGGAGCCTGTCCTTAAGCAATATTGGCAGTTTCCAGAAGGCGGCCTAGCAGCAGCTGGCTGGCCATACGGGCTGCATCCATTTCTGGGTGTGCGCAGCCACCAGGGAAGGCGACTGACTCCTGAATCGGGATTTTGCCTGTGCTCACCTTGCCACCTCTTAATTCACACGTGGAGGCAGCTGGGGGCCATTTAAGGCCAATGCCATCAAACCTGCTAGTCCTGAAATTCTGTTCTTAAACCCACATCCGATGCCTAATTTCAAGCTATTTGGAGAGGGTCAGGCACTGTTTTGTGATGTTGTATGGTGTCTAGTACCATGGGCTCCTGGTCCGTGGGGCGGCTCCTAGTATTGTAACTAGTATGTTCATCTGCAGTAAAAGTGACTCAGTTTTATTTCAGCGGCGCCATATCATTAGTAGGTCTTTCTCTGTCACAAAATCATAGCTTCGGTTTCCTGGCTTTATCAATAGACCACCTTTTTTCTCTCTGAGGTAGTGCAACCGGACTCTTCCTCACACATATATCATTGTGGCGAACAGCTAAATCTAAAGCTTTTGCTTCATGTGTTTCATTACATGAAATTAGAAAACCCATCTAGGCTTCACCCGAGCTCTGCACAAACAAGAGTAGCCTCAGCAGCGGGTCACTTTGTAGCACTTAGATAATATTTACATGCCCGAGTTAGCCTGCTGTGCCTACACGGGAAGGTACGTGGACTGGACTGTCAATGATCACGTAACACCATCTGACTCTTAAATCTCTATTAAACATGACATACTTCAAATAATGTATATGAAGGTTAAATCCTACTATAAAGCCACTCACCTGAAATTACCACTGTTTCTCAAGACCACCCTGAATGCAGCCAGAATCAGCGTCTGAGTTACCGATGTGAGCTCAGGGCTGGTTTTCTGCTGTTGGTTCCTTTCCTCTCCTTTTTCTCTTTTCAAGTTACCGTTTTTAGCACCTTGTGCCGGAAGAGGTCAGTGCTCCTGCCCCAGGAACAATTACCTGCTGCCTGCTGGCCGTGCTGCGGCAGCCGTCGTTATCCCGCAGAACTAAGCGTCCATGGCGTAACAGCATGCAGTAGGCTGCGATTGCCACATCCGAGAGTGACGTTACCCAGAATGACCTGAACTGCTATACAAGCTCACCAGCCCCAAAAGGAAGATGCAATAAGACATCTCAACCAGAAGAGTAAGTCCCCTTTCTTCAGAGCTAACATTTCCATCAGCAGCTGAAACTTTCCACATAGTTAACCTTAATGGAATTAATATACCAGGGCAGGGAAATCATTCAGTACCTTCTTACATTGCAGGAAATACTGCGGATTTATTTATTTGAAAGATTCCCCACAGGGTATCAGGAAGTCCCTCCACGTGTGAGCTGAAGATTTTGGATTAGAGCTTGTTCTGCAATATGACTGCATGGATGGCAGCAGGGAGGCCACCGGACCCAAGCTCTTTAGCTCTGCTGGCTGTGGTCTGAGACCTTACCAATGGTGAGATCGGTCAGGGCCTTCAGCAGGAACGAGCCCTTGCAGCTGTAGGGTTGAACATTATTCTCAAGGAGCGTACTCTCAGGTCTGTGGGGGCTGAACCAGCCAAGTTTCTCTGGCAGGAGCTGGAGAAGGGCCAATTTGTTTTCTTCCATCACGGAGCCTGGGTTACACTCCTGTACGCCAGCCTCAGCAAAGAGAGGAGGCACGTCTGTGCCTCTTCAGAGTCTCACTTGCAGTGTCTCAGCCCAAAGCAGGTGTCAAATCAGAAAAGGCGCGTCAGAGAGAGAGGTGCAATGAACTTCATGTTGAGCTGGTCTGATGGTCAGCAGCAAAAGCCATGGCTGCTTTCCCGAGTGAGGAATAGGCAGTGAACAGCCTAGTCCCTTCCTGCATGTCACGGACCCCAAAATACAGGCAGGGTCTCTGTCAGCCCAGGGGGGCTAACCTCTCCCCACACTCCCAAACCCACTCTCCCACTGATGTCATTGCAGCTCTATCTGCTTGGTTTTGTTAAACAGTGAGGCTGGTTGAAATGAGCTTCAAAATCATGGTGCATCCCACCACCGGCCCTGAGGACATCAAACACTGACACCAACACCACCTGCTGAGAGAGTCCACAAGCATCTAAAATCCCCAGCAGAGGGGTCAGCATCCCTGCTTTGACCAGAAAGACATTATTTTAGGAAAACAGGTTTTAAGTTACCAACATATTTCTCTGGAGCCATATCTTGGCACATCCGTGCTATCTTCCTGCACGGCAGTGATTGCAAGCAAATGCCTGTGAACTAGGCTCTCACTTGATGCAAGTCATCTACCCATTGGGTATAACTGGCTCCAGAGTTTCAGACACTCTGATCTCGTGGACACAGTGTACTTTCTAATCTTGTCATCTCATAAGTCATTGTACTGTTGCTGATGCTTCACTCTTGGGTTAAAAAAAAAAAAAAGGTTAACATATAAAAGGGAGGTTTCAGTTTTACAAAGGTCCTTTTATTCACCTGAATCCTGCTAAGGTCAAGAGAAAGACTGCTAGTGACTCATACCAGCATTTGAATTGAGTGCTGAATTAGAAGTTACGCTTTGTACAATTTCAGCTCGGGAAAGAACTAGTTTCCTGAACGATCACATGGTGACAACTTTCATCCTTAGCAAAAGTCCTGGAAGTACTTTCCAACACTTACTCACCAAATCAGAGCATTTTTCTATGACAGCTTTAATACAAGCTAGTTACAATTTTGATCCTATAGATATTAAAAATGGATTTCAGCCTCCTTTTATGAGCAAAATACCCACTGAAATCCGAAGTGTTGTGAGCGTTCAAGGAGCTCATCCCTAATGGGCTGCTTCCAACTCTTCCAGTCTTGAAAGAGGAACGGGCCCACAGGCATTACCCATACCCAGATCTACCCTTTTGGGCCCAGCCAGCCTGGGGTGGCACTGGAGAGGACCATCAGCCACCCAAACTTCTGATCCCTAAAGGGGCTCCTCTGACTTCTGCCATGGTTTTGAGCAGCTTCTTCAACACGGGTTCCCTACAACTCCTTGCTGCAGGCAGCTGGGTCCGGCATGCAGTCACTCCCATTGCCCCCATGCAGACGTGCAGCGAGCTCCTCTCCTCCCCCTCGCCCCAGCAGACCCGACACCAGCACTTCTCTGGGCCTGCAAACTCAGAGAACCGAGTGGAGGAGAAGCAACTCCTTAACCCCTCACAGCAAATCATTTCCTGCGGATTCACCTCCCAGGACTGGCAGCGCTAGCTGGTGGAAACCGTGGGGATGCACAGAGGCAGGTCTGACTCGTTCCGTGGCGCCTTGCCATGAGCTGACTTTTGCCTGTTAGGAAGCCATCGCTGTCGTCTCCTGCCTCTCCCGGTAGATTTCTTTCTTCTCTCTGCAGCGGTGCGCTGGGACTCTCTTCCTGCACCTCTTGCACAGGGCTCTGCGGTAAGCGTGCACTGAGCCGCGAGTGGCTGGCGATGTGCAGCCGCCGTAGGGAAGGGGTACATCTAGGGACAGATTTCAGATCCCCTCCCTCTCAGGCAGGGGAACTTTGGGGTACAGTTTCACACGGGTCATGCCTGCAACCACCGGGGAATTTTACCAAATTTCCCCCTCTGCGTTCCCCCATCTAAACTTTACAGTCATTTTTCCCGGCTTCAGTGTCACTATTTTCAGCGTGTGCTGTCTTCCAGTGACATCTAGGGACAGAGACTGGAAATAGCAAGCTGGCCATTTACATAAGCATTGTTTAAAATATATTTCAAGCTGATAAAATGGGGTTGTTTGATAAAGACCATTTAATTGCTTTTGAAAAAAGGCCAGGAGTCCCCTATTCTCCTCCCAGAAACTTAAAAAATGCTCATGGGAGAATTTGTATTTTTAAAAATCTTTTGTTGTATTCTCCCGATTGATCGCAAAACTTTAATCACACAAGGGACGCGAACCTGTAGATCTTAAATAAGGCAATGGCTGAAGGGACAGTTGCGATTAAGATCGGGAGAAGAGCACGTCGCACGTTTTGCAAGAACGGTGCATCGTACTCCCCAAGGCCCGTTCCTCAGCTCACGTGCATTAGCATGAATTTCAGAAAGCGATACCAGAGACAGGGCACTGATGGACGTAGCGTTTCACTCAGGTACAAAGGTGGCAAGCAAGATGAAGACATTTCGTTAGCAAAAACAAAGCACACGACAAGGGATAAAGTCATCGGGAGGACAGAAACACTTGGAGGTCAAAAGAGCAAGGACGTTGCTTCATGTAGCTGGATCTACTATTTACTCATTGCTACTACTACCGCCAATTTACTCATGACGTTTATACGTCAGTTCTCTGGTCATGAATCAGAGAGTCGCCGTGCTTGGTGTTCCACCTACATAGGACAAGGATACGGGCCCTGACCTGCAGACCTTACCTGCGGGGCAGGACACAGCCGACGGATGCAGGCAGTAGAGCAGAGGGAAGGGGGGCTCCATCACGCCTGCTTTGTAGCCGGGCTCTCTGTCAGACTTGAGTCTGCGGTGCCGAACAGCTTGCTCCTGTAGGAACAAGGCCGACGCAGCAGCAAGTCTTCCCTCTGTGCCTTCATTTCATTACTGGAGTGGCAGGCAGGCTTCCTCCGGAGCATCGCCAGGAACAGCCAAACACGATTAGACAGAAAACGCACTATGTGCCTGTGTAATACATCACATCGGAGATGCAGAAACAAGCAGCCTAGCTTTTTTTAAATCAGTCTTTGTGCGACTGTACAATCTACACCTGCTCTGGATTTCCCCCTGTAAATTTAGACATCTTAATTCCTCATAACCCGCAAGAACAAAAGAATCCTGCAGTAATTCATGCCCAGACCTTTGGAGAACCCCCAAAAATACCACGTCTCTTTGATGGCAGGAGGAAACATGGAACACATTCTCAGAAGGAGAAGGCATCAAGAGAAGGGCTTATACACGTACCAGGGGTTTCTATGTCCAAAACAAAAGTATTTAAATCTGCTCATGTGGAAAAACAGTGGGGAGAGGGCAGGGACAGAGGCAAGCTGGTGGTTTTTCCAAGATCTTTTGGTTGGATCAGATGGAGCTGTGCCAGCTGAGGCCCAAATTTCAGTGAACAGGAAAAACTGTCCAAAAGTAAAGGACAAGCAAACTTTTGGAAAGTGTCAGTGGATGCTTCGCCAGTCATCTTTGCAAAACAGCCTGTAGAGCCTTGAGACAGCTATATAAAGACTATTACCATTTTAAGCATGTTTCCTTTGCATTCCCACTGCCTGTAGCCTCATCCAGCAATCTGCGGCTGCTAGCAACAGGCTGCTTTTGTGTATATGCGTCCTCAGATGCTCATTTGTTGTCTTCTGAACGTTGGCCTTGATGATTTCTACAACTTTACAGGTTGGTTTGTTTGTTTCCCCCCCCGTAAATCTCCACAGCAAACAACCTGCAATTTTCCCTGTTCAGACGGTACTGCCCTGAAGTTGTCAGGCTACTGCTTTTATCAGACAAACAAAAAGTAATTAAAGGACTGTAGGGACAGACCCACAGTAGACGTCCATCTCTGCGTGGTCAGATCCCGTCCCATGACCAGAGCGTTTCGGTACTTTGAATTTATTGTCAGAGACCCAGCTATGTTATCAGTCTGAGCTGCTGCCGTGCGGGCGAGGCAGCAGGTGCTGCCATGTTCAGACTGGCCTCGGGTGGAGGCAACCTGAAGGGCTCTGCATTGCTCTGCTTGGAAGCAGGGTGCAGACACCTCCTTCCCTCTCTGCAGAAACCCTGCTTATCTTCCATAGCGTTACTGAAGGATGACCTAGTTTCAGTGTGACTTACGCCAGCACTGGAATTGCCTTCTACTACCAGGAGAAAGGAAACCATCTGATGACCCCACGAGATGTCCCTCCCCTCGGTGCCCTTTAAAAACAGCTCAGCATGCCAGGCAAGTGAGGCAGTGATGGGTGAGGACTCCAGGCCCAGACACTTTCAAACAAAACACTGTTCACAATATTTTTTTATGAAGTAAAACCACTACTGGACAACCAGGAAGTTTCTCCACACCACTGCAAAACCTTACCTAAAGGAAAGGTAGGTAAGGAAGGAAAACACTCTTCTTTCAATATTCCCTATAAGGACCTTTTTCATACTGAATTCTCACTAATTATCTTGAATAATGCATGGATTAATTTACCGACTACTGTTTACTAAAGGAACCTGGACAGTGGTTTTGCTCTGTATCTTCAAGTCCTAATCCAGGTCTGGGCTTTGAGTTACAGGCGTAACTCAAGATGCTGACAGTATCGGATGCTGACCAGGACTGTACAGATACTGCCAACTATCAGTTCGCAGGGCCATCTTTTTCACCAGCATTATCTAGTGCAGACACGTCGATGCCACCACTGTCTGTCCCGGCATTTACTGAGGTGTAGCCCATCATTCCTCGGGCGGTACCCCCGTCACACCAATATCTAACCTGCTCTGTCGGAGAGCAGCTAAAGGCTGCTTCCTTGACAACAGGGGCTGCCCTTCAGTAGATTTTTCCAGCAGGACTCTTGGGAATAGACCATTTTTAACTTTTCCACTGCAGAACTATTCTCCGATTACACATCGGTGCATTCACGTCATTTGCCGGGTCTACCTAAAAGAGCAACCTTCTAGTTCACACGGGGGACAGGCTACCCAAACAACTGCAGCTTCACCTCGTCCGTGGGGTTAACTGTCCCATCACGATACCCAAGGCTTGTTCGTCTGTACTGCAGGAACAGCGCTGTTTCCCTCTCCAGTTGTGAGAGGGACCACAAACACAGCTGACGGCCAAGTCATGTCATTGAGGAGCAGGACCATTCTACTTGCAACCACGTCTGCAGAATTCAGCTACTCCTAAGTTGGAGAACTGAGCCTGGATCATGGGGGTTTTTTTCTGCATAATCATAGCAAAGATGGCTTAAAATGGAAAAAAGCATTTATTATATACACAAGTACTTTTAATGAGACCCCAAGTTAATTTCAGAAATGTGCTGTCACATTTCGCAGATGCAAGACATTCTAAAATAGCTGAGACCAAACTTGAGCACACGTTACTGGCTTCATCTTAAAACACTGTGCATTTTGCTTATTCAAGAAATTAGACGATCCTCTTCTACTCAAAATTTTAGACCTCAAGACAATATCATCATCTTGTTTTAGAGCTATAATATCCCAGTACAAGTCACAGTATTTTTAAGTTCGTTAGTACAGATCATGGTAGAAATTTAAAAGAGGAAATAACATTTCTTGAAGAAATCAATACCGATTACAAGAGGATCATGTACATCACTATTGAATTGCACTACTTCTATCTTCCACCAAAAAACAAAAATCCTCCTTAATAATAGCATAAAAGTCCACCTGTTTTAGAAAAGCATACATAAAATAACATTGATAGATTTTATTTCAAAATACTTTGTTGTCTCGACTCTCTAGCAATACTCCAATACAGGTTAAGACTTGTTCATAAAGAGATCAATCACAGGCATATAGCAAACATTAAAAAGGCATGCCAAGTACAAATCCTCTTTTGAGATATTTTTTTTTTTAATGTAAACTGGAAACAGTAGGCATGAAGCACCTGTGCAGCAAACATAAAACAACTATGTAATTTTTCCCTTATTCATCTCAAGAGCTTTTGATCTTGCAACTGGAAAGTAACCTTCACGTTGCCACGCATGGGGGACACGTTCCTAACTAAACTGACTATAGATGTATGGAGAGTCTTAGAAGGAAGGCAGATTCTTAATACTTAAATACACATGCCCCACTAAGATCACTTCCATTTCCCTAGTGGCAGCAGCACACTAATTAGAGGAACACTCAGTGACACTGATCAACACTGAACACACCAAAAGTGACAGTAACCCCTACCGTGTTCCAAAGTAATCTATAAAAAGGCCTCCTATGTTCTTTAACTTGCTAAGTACCAATCTTGTCCATACATTCACGTAGTAAGAGGCACTACTGAGCCACTTTAAACAAGGGTGTAACACATGGATCCTGTACACTAGAGCCTCCCAGAAGGATTAAGGAAAAGATAATTGCTGACTGGAGCTCGAGGCACATCTGTCTGTATGTATCTTCAGGGCAACTGCATACTGACTACAAGCAGGATGGCAGAATAGGACAAAACGCAGAGCTCTACTTAATTATTATTTTTTCAAGTATTTAAAACTTAAGCTTCAACAACTCTTCACAATTTTAAGTTTTATAATGGCTTTAGATATATTTAGAACCTTAAATGCCAAACTCTCAAGGAAGCTTAATTAGGATATTTAAAGATACAGGAACAGAAATACCAATGTTATAGAGGTCTTGCAGTCCAGGTGAATCTAAGTTAATGAAAATAGACTTAAGATATAAACTTATTTCCTAAAGTGGGGTTTTTTTGCAGGGCTCCCTCCTCCCTCTCCAAAAAAGTTCACCAGAACAAAATGCTTTTCATTTAGGCTGTGCAAGAATGTACTGCAGGAAGTAAGGTTTAAGCAAAGCCACTGAACCAATGAAGAGTATGCACACACAATCTAGGCACTCTTCTTTCCAAAGGTTCTTTCACTTGAGAAAATTATTGCTGATCTGCCCATCGTTGTGCTCTTCACACTCATCTCTGAAACACACGGTCAGATTTAGCAGACCACAGGTGAAGGTCAAGGGTCTGACAATTCACACAAGAGGAAGCAGGCAGCTTACAGACTTAAATTACTAAATCTCATCTTCTACAAAAAACAACTGCTACCACCATTTGGGAAGTGACGGTTTCATTGTTCATAGCTGCATTAAGTAGATGGAGGCACTGAACAGACAATTCAATGAGTTTATGCAACACCTTACTCCAGTGTGTCAGCTAAAAGAACCAGCTACAACAGCCTAATATAACTATGCACAGCAAGGCTGTGAATCTGAAACAGCAGTTCCTACATCCAATTGCAGCTTGTGGTTACGCCTAGATATCGCTACGGCGGCAGTCCTGATTCGGAGATCTGACATAGACTTCACAATATTCCAAGAAAAAGAAGCCACCTCTCTCTGCAGTCTGAGCTTGCCCAGTCTCAAGTCCTACTAGTGGGTTTTAAAAGTGTTTTCTATTATTAGCTCCCTTTTACTGCCTTGACAATTATGGGTCACATCCTTCACCATTTTTTAACCTATTTTGGAATAGATAGACTGAAACCTGCCTTCGCTATGAAAACAGGTTTTCATGGCAGTAATTTAAACAGTCCTTTCCCAAAGTCTTTCACGTTTTTCAGCATTCTTGAAACATGGATATATATTCCAAATAGGCTAAACTTTGACAAAGACATTTCAGCGTAAGATAACAAAACGTGAAATTCTTGAAGCCCTTCCTCTGGAACACGAAAAAGGCCCGGGCTTCTAACAAGGCTAGTTACAGTCTTATTGAGACACTGTTCTAGTTTAAAACACTTCCAAGGACAAAAATTTCTGCTCTCCTTCTAGAAAGATTGTTTGTTTCCACAACAAATCTCATCTACTTAAACTTCAAATGTGTTACTTCTTATTCCCTCTCCTTTTAATTTTGCCCTTCAAAGGTCAAAACACAAGCAGCTCCACTAGAGCATAAAACCCAAGGCACCTATCAACTGCGAGGTTCCTCCTATCAGAAAGGACTTTTAAACGAGGAAGAAGAAAACAAAGGGTTTTCTTATTTATTCCAAGAAGAATGACTATGGAGAAATGACTCAAGCTTAGGTAGTAAAAGTTAATGGAATGCCATCTGAAATGACGACTGACTCAATAACACATGAGACTTGCTAATCATTTGTTAATCTCCAATTCAAAAACCCACTAGAAGTACTCATGTAATACCAGTGAAATAGGATAAGATACTGCTTGTTTTTCCTCTTGGGCAGGAGAACAAGCTTTAAATGAGAGTGTCAGTTTTTCTGGCATTTGATAAAATGAAAATCACTAATGCTATGTACCCCCAAAGGATTAATTCTTTTAGCATCTATGAATCAGGACTAGGTAAACTTGCTGTACAATGATTTTATTCTGCTAATGTGCAACACTTGCATAAGACTTATTCTTTGGATTTTTGTTCTGCGTGCTGGTATTTCATGTTTTGCCGCAGGCTTTTCCTCCTCTTCCTCCTGAACACATTATACCTTAACAGTATACAATCTTCTGGAACATCCTTTTCCTGGAACAGTTAAGATCTGTAACACCAGGCAGAATTTGTGGAGACTGAGACTGGACACTGGATTCTTACAGGTGGAATTGTCTAGACCAGACAGAGAAAGAAAGTGTCATATGAATGCTCTGTAATGCTCCCCTAATTGTTGTTAGTGCCATAAAGGTTCATATCTTAATTCAGAAATCTTAAGGGGGGGGGAAGGTTCAAGTTAGTTAAAATTAGGCATTTCTGTTTAGAAAGGCAAGTCTGAACAGGAAACAAAGTATAGGCACAGGTGATATTAAGTAATATAGTTTTGCCTATTCTTGATGTTTACATAGGCAGTCATCAGTTCTTTTCCTTCTCAATAAGTTATTAATAAGTCTTAGCAGTAAAGAAATGTCTCTTTCTTCCTTTCCAGAGGATACATATTACAAGAAGTTTTTTTAACTTTTCCCACTATTCTTATGATTTCCCAGCTCAGCATGTCTTGAATTGTTTCAGAGAAAATTTCCATGTCTATCTCACAGTGAAGATAAGATCTCTGTGTTTCACCAAATGAAGTCATTTCATTCTGTAAAAAGAGACATGTCTTAAAAGCAGAACACCAAATGCCTACAGCTAACTAAAACTAGATGAAAAGCATGGTGGAACAAACCTATTATAACTTCAGGTGACAGTGAATGAATTGTCTGCTAGAAAAGCAGACCAAATCAGCTTTCTGTAGTAACACCCAAACCCCATTACAAACCCCTCCATATTAACCATTAGTCACAGCAAAACTTTTCACACCAGGAAAAAAAAAAAAAAAAGGTTAGTGTGGAGCCTGTTCCCTTCCTTACTGCCACAGCTAACACTACCAGCTAATTAAAGCACTCTGCTTGCCAACATTAAATGCAGAGTCATGGCAGAAACCAACTCAAAGTCTTTCCCCTTCACTCAGTGACAGAAGAGGTATAAAATCCCATGCACTTCCTTCAAATGTTTTGGGAGTACTATGTAAGACCTGGACGTTTAGCATGTTCTCAGTAATACCAGCCTTAAGGAGTTCAGCTTATTTTAGTCCTACTGAGCTTAACACTAATATTTCATAGTCACTGCAGTAAATTTTAGAGAAGATCCAGTTACTTACTCAGCAAACAATTTATGTCTTATCATGCTGCTACTAAGATACACTTACACAAAAGACTTTAAAGCTCTAGTCTTACAGCTACAGGATAAGATCACATCGAGCTAATCTACTGATTAATTAGCTAATACTTCGCCATGTAGATTTTCCAATTTATTCAATGAGCAGTGAGCTACATCTGCCACAAAACATTTTAGCCATTCTTTAGTAAGGCTACTGTGCTAGTTTAAAACTTAAGCTAAAGCATTTCAGATATCGCAGAAAATAAATGAATAAACTTTTATTTCTAAGCAACAACACACACTATTTTAATACAACCCACACATTTACGTCAGGTGGAGAGTAATAAACTGAACAATCATCGCTAAAACATTTCCATTGGAAATGTGTTAAAGTTCACAAGTGTCTTCATTACCACCTTACTGAAGTTTTCTTATGTGTTTCTAGTCTACACACCACATGTTTCACGCAGTCATGCAAATCTGAATCAAATTTTAAATGTTCAGGTAACAGGGAAGTCCATTCACTGCAAAGATTCATTTTTCACAGAAGAGTCAGGCTAGGTAAGACCAATACTGCAGGGTTCTTCATGAGAGCACAGGTACTTTAGAAACCATGAACTTTCAGTTGTTCTTCCTTGACAATGCCAATCTAAAGGAGAAAAGCAACATATTTCAGTAAAGCTTACATGCTTAGGATATTACAGTGATATCAAGTTACCACAATTTTATGCTCTGACTAAAGAAACTGCAATACAATATATACTCAATAAAGCAGTTTTCTAGTTTCCACAATGTTTCTGGGCCAAGCAGAAGAACTGACCATGCAAAAAAGAAAATCTTATCAGACATCTGACTTGTTCTGTAGTCCTAGCACTTACTCTCTGACAGTGTAACATCTCTACATTGTGATTTGCATCAGTAACCTAGTGGTGAAAGACTCTCTCCTCTGTAGTGTTTTCAGTCTGAAAATTATGGTTTGCATGAAACACCTGATTTTACAAATGAAGAACTCAAGTTGCACTGCCAGAGAACAAGTGGTACGTTGTAGCAGGGTAAATGCATTCTACAGTGCTTTGGTTCTTACTGGAGTTTTACTCTCATTCTGCAAGTGTCATTTTACTTTTTGGCTGAAAATACAAAGGAACTATAGTGGACATCTTTAGCTGGTTAATTAACATCAGTGCCACCTGTCACTCTATTGCTTCCAGAGAGGTTTAGATATTTATCTGCAGTCCCTCACCTCCAAGAGGAATTGGCAAATGTTCTTCCTCTGGTCACCTTGAAGCTGGATAACTTCACCGTATTCAGGATGTTCAATCACAGTACCATTACAGGCAAATTTCTAGAGAGAAACATTCATATTGTAAGGCATCTGATACACATTATGATTTTGCTTAGTAAGTCTTTTCAGCAGAATTTTGTCAACAGAAGCCGCTTACTAAAATCTGATGCCAAGCAAGGCAAAAGCTCGATCTATTTTACACTCGTTTTGACAGCTAATGGAATATATCTGCTGATGCATACAGACACAAACTAAGCCGCTGATGGTAAATTCAGGCAAAGACAGGATTAGCTACTGTGCAGAAGGAACTGGCTAACACTCATTACAAGAATGGAAAACAAAGTCATATGATACAGCCTTTCAACTCCACACTGTTTTAAAATAAATATTTTCATCCTGGCAAAACTCAAGATCTCTATTTCAACAGCAACCCAGCTATGACAGAAGCAGGAATGCAAAAACAGTTCTACTTTAAACTGATTTTATTCTTCACATCAACGAGGCCAGGTATTTGTGAAATTTTAATGAAACATTCAGAATATATTTTATTTGCTTCTTTATAGGAAAGAAATGTTTAACTTTATCACTAGACACTGATAGGAATTTTGAGAAAGACAGGGAAAGGGATCAACCTGAATATGAAAGTGATGTGCACTGGCAAGAATGAAATAAAACAAATATTATGTTACTTAGTATTGAAAGCTATCATACTCCTTTATATAATATCTTAATTATTAAATCAAATCAGCAACGTCACCTTTTTGAAAGCTTTCACAAGTTTCTTCTTGTCATAATCATCTGCAATTCCCTGAACAGTTGTCAGTGTCTTTCTTCCGTTTCGTTGCTGGATCCTTATATGAATGTAATCCTCAGTCCCCGCCGGGAGTAAGTCGTCACCCTTTGTTGCATCAGCAAAGGGGTCTGCAGGAGGAAAAAAGACTCACGTAATTCCCACAAAGGAAAACACCCAAGCTCAAAAACTAACAGGTAAGTTTCTCACTTCACAAAGAGCTTTATTTAGGGAAGAATCTTGCTGTTTTCTCCCTGTTTAAAAAACAGGGTACTTTTTTCTACGGCTGTATTAAATCTCACTAGCCTACTAATTCAGCACAGTGCTCTCAACGATCACACAGTTTCTTCAATGCCTTCCCAGATATAAACAATTTTCAGCTACAGTATCAATTTACTGCACTATTTCTTGCAAACTGTAAATCCTGAAGCTCTGAAAGGATTCTGAAAGAACATCAAGGGCACATAAGTTTTAGACAGCCACATGCATTTTAAGTGAAATACAGAAGTCATATCTTTTATCAGATCAACTGACAAGTACAGACAAATAAAAAAAGTTCTTGTACACACACTCCTTTACAGGTCCAGAACAGAAGTCTTATACCATGACAACTACCACAATACCAGCATTTTAAGGCATGAATGTAATTCTTGGCTACTAATGTAAACAAAACGCAGCAACAGACACTAACAGGTGTCAGAGGCTGGCTGTAAACCAGCACCCCTCTGCCAGTCAGTAGTTTTAGGCAAGAATTGTAACAACATTCATTTAGGCTTTGACTATAGAAAGGTCAGTTCTCAAATTCTTCCAAGCTTAAATTTATCTAGCACAGGTGAAACAGGAAGGCATTTAGGAAGAAGAAGGGTTTCCAGGTTATACTTCTTATTCTCTGTTCTCCACAGAAACATATTTAACACTCACTCTATCATAGCCATACAAGTTTCCTAATCAGTAGCTCCAAATAAATCTTGACGCATGAAGTACTTTAAGTATTTTTTAAAAATGAATCACGAGGAATTTTTTGATGCTAATCAGAATCATACTGAAGAGTCCAACCTTCAGAAAGTGTAGCTTCAACAGCCATGCACGCTGCAATTTCCCAAACTTGCATCCAAAACTCAAACCTAGAAACACTGATAAATTTTGCCATCCACTCGAAACAAACGCCCTGAAAGAGTAAAACTTCAGCAGAAATAGGAATATAAGTAGTTCAGCTGCAGACGGACTGACCCTTGTAGAAATACAAATGACAAGAGCATTAAAGGCACTGAAAGCATCACAAAGATGCAAGCACCACAGGAAAGTAGAGCAGCACTGGGAAGCTTGACTGACTTCATTTCTACCAAGGCATTTGTTAAAACATGCTGAATTTCACCGTGCGCCACAGCTTGCGCGGCAAATAGAAAACTGCAGTCAAAGAAAGGTGAAACAAAAAGGGGACTCAGGCATGAAGATCACTTGGCAGAGTTTAGGATTCTAGGCTGGAGATAAGCCAGCGCTGTAGGTGTCAACCTTGGACTACTTCAAACAAATCCTCTGGGCAGCACCTTCCTAAGCATAGGACCAGCTTCCAAATCATGACTAACATAACCTTCTCATACGGCTTATACGTGCGGAAGATTAGAGATAAAACTGAGCCCAAAAGCTCGACAACATTACCATATAAAGCGTTAACTTGCTCACTCTGTTGCCTATAGATAAGGAAGGTGGAGAACCACGGCCCATCATGGTAAACTTCCCTGCTAATACAAGAGAAATGCCCTACCATCTGTATAGCTCAATCTATAGAAACAATACCCTTTGCAGGGCATGTATCAGGTTTTGGGACACTGGAAAGGATAAGATGAAGCAGCAAATCAACAAGCAATTGGAACTGAGAGGATGATTCCCTTCCTTAGCAGAGGATACAAACCCTAGGTTCCCTCTGCTCACAAAGATTACAACTTTGGGACTGCAGAGCTGAAAGAGAAGCCCGGTTTGGGGTGCCACCAGACATTCAGGCAAACGGGGTGTCAGAGCCACAGTCCATGGCAGCACCTCCCACGGGAGCGGAAAGGGAGCAGGGAGGCAGCAGAACCTCCGGCGGGAGGACGAGGACGACCGGTCAGCGCCGCCCGTACGGAGTAAGGCGGGCAGCCCCGAGGACGGCAACACCCGCTCGGCAACGCCTTCGATGTCACCGCGGCGGGCTGGGGGCACCGGCGCACCGGGGGCCCTGGGGAAAGCGGGGGCAGGACGCTGCCGGCGGAGGGGGGCGGCAGCAGGGACAGCGAGCCGAGGACAGGATGGTGGGGGCAGCCGCAGCCCCGGGGCCGGTTCGCCGGGGTGTGTGTGACTTGCGGGGCTCCCTGCGGCACAAGGGGGTAGCGGGGTGCCGGCCGGCGGTGGCTCTTACCGAAGGATTGGAGGTTCTGGATAGATGACATGCGACTCTGCGGCGAGAGGCTGGAGCAACGGGGAAAAGGCCGCGGCTGGGTCCGCTCGGGTGGCGTCTCCGGCTCCGCAGTGCCGGCGGGGGCGGGGGGCGGGGCGGGGAGGGAGGGGAGGAAGCGAGGGGAGGGATGACAAAAGCAGAGGGAGGGGGGCGAATCTGAGGGGGAGGGAAGAGAAAGAGAGAAGAGTAAAAGGAGGAGAAAGCGCAAAGGGAAATAAACAGGGGTGGGAGCCCCCGGCCCCCCGCACACCGCCCCACGCTACCGGTAAGGGGCCGCCGCCGCCGCCGTTCCTCACAAAATGGCGGTTGGCCCGGGCCGCGCCGGGCACGTGATGGCCGCGGCCGCCGCCGTGCTGCCTGACGGGAAGGAGAGTCCTGCCCCGCCCCGCGGCCGCGGCGCGCGGAGCGTCGCTCCGCCCCGAAGGACTACAGTGCCCAGGGTGCACCGCGCCGCGGCGGCGGCGGCGGCGGCGGGGGCGGGGCGGGGCGGGGGCGCTGCGCTGGGGCCGGGCTGTGCGGCCCCGCGGGGGCAACGGGCAGCTGGAAGTGACCGGCTCGGGAGCCCGGTCCCCCACAGGAGGGGCCCCAACAGCAGGGCTGGCCGGGCGCTGGAGCCCCGTCTTGTCCAGGCTGCCCGCCTGGCGTGGCTGCCTGCCCCGGCCCTCAGGGGCAGCACAGGCCCCAGCGGGGTGAGGCCCCGCCGGCGTGCCTTTGGTTGGGGTGGTGCCGTGCCCGGGTATCGCTGCGTGTTCCCAGGCTAACTGGAATTCCAAGCGAACCCCCAAGAAACCGGGAGAGCGCTTCCCCCTTCCCCTTCTGCACTCCACACATCTTGGGGAAAAAAAACTCCCTCAGGCCTGCCTCGCTGGACAAAACGCTGCTCAGCACGCGGGAATACGCTGGGCAGCCAGTTAGCATCCCACAAACCGCCCGTGTCTCCCCCTTTGCGCGCAGGCTGGGGAGCTCGCCCTTCCTCCCCGGTGGGCGCTGCCAGCGAGGCGGAGCTGCTGCGTTCCCCAGGCCCCGCGTACCGCCATGGCTGGCCGGCCGCCTGGCCCCGCGGGACTCCCCGTTCCCCAGCTGCCCGCTGGCTGACTGCTAGCCGTCTGTGTGTGGGGAGGACATAAGTGGCGCTGGGGCTGCAATGATAACGGTTTGCCTTTAAAAAGCTGCGCTTGTGTTACAGAGCTTGCCAGGCCTCGGGAGGTGATTAATGGCTTTGCAGATGTACCTAGTTGCATTGGCACAACTGCCAGAACCTCTATTCCCCCCCCCCTTTTTTTTTTTAGCTTTTATGCTAAGCTTCAGTCCATTTAAATGAAAGGGATATTTCTCTTCTGTGATCCAAGGGCTGGATCAGCACTGCAGTAGTTTTATGAATGTCAACATGCATTGGTCTAAGAAAGTTTCTGGTCCTGCCACTTTGCAAGGAAGCTTTTCTTTTTCCCTTGGGTAAAGCACGGCCATTTGCCAAGGTACAAAACCTTTGCTTACCCTTTGCTACCATCGCTGATGAAGCCTTTCACTGCAGTATAGGCCTGTCTAATTCTTTCCCAAGCAGCTGCTACAAAAGGCACTATTGGGACAGTAATGGGAGGCTGGGGAGATGCTAATTACAGAGCCTGAGGTGCCTGCTTCAGTCACAGAGACATGCCAGGATTTGGACAATGCCTGTGGATTAAGGACGCCGAGCTAGACACTGAGAGACCTTCTGGGCAGGTTGAGCAAGCTCAGGACACCCATCCTCAGGAACATGTCCCTGGGATGTCTCCAGCAGCTCTCTCAGAGAACCTACTTACGTTACTACTAATGTGGGGAATTTTTGGCTCTGATGCATTTTTGCAAACTCTACATCTCTGTACAAAATTTTGTTGTATCTTTTGCTCTCCCATCATCATCCCATGAAACTTTTTCCCAGCAGCAAAGCAGGCTTGTCATCCTTTTTTTCCCCCAGGCACTGTTTTTTTTCACCTTGGCTGGGTCAGTACTGTTGTCTGTGGGGCATTGTGATGAGCCAGATCAGCAAACTGATTTGAGTTAAAAAATAAACTTAAAGGTTGACATCTTAACTCCACTCCACTTGCATAATAATCCTGCAACAGTTGTGCTGGGACAACCGCAGAGGCCAGAGGCTGGGGACAGGCCTGGCCATGGATGAGAGGACAGTGGGTTTCCAGACATGAAACCCAAGTGCGAGTCTGCAGGTTTAGGCGAGTTCTCTGCTCACTGTGGTGGTTCGTGTGCTTACTTTGAATCCTCATGCATTTAAAATAGTTTTGTACTTCTAGTTCTCACTGCAGGGCCTATGGGCTCATCGGGCACCTGTGGGATTCATCATACAGTTTACAAACAAATGAGATTTGGTGTCTGGAAAACAACAAAGCTCCTCTGTAAGCCAAGAAGATGTGACTTTGTTGTCCTTAAAACGAAACCACAATGAACAGTTCTTAAGTGCAAACCTTGACAACTGCAGAGAGAATGGAAACAAATCCCAATTGCACAGCTTGATGTGCACTGGGCAGCAATTAAAACAAAGGTGGTGGCCAGCACCCTTACTGTTCCCTTGGCAGCCTGCCGCAGTGGCCACCTGTGTTGGCGTGGGGTCTCTGTGGGGCTGTGTCAACGCAAAGAGCTCTCCCTCTGCTGTCCTCCTCAGAGGGAGCTGCAGGTCTCCGTCTCATGTCCGTCACTTAGGTCTGTCACAAACATGGCCTGTGCCAGCGCCTTGCACCAAACTTTGGTCACTGTGGGCAGAGACAGATGGCATCCTGCTGGAGATGTGCTTCTACTTTTGCCCCTTGACAGCTGTCCTGAGGTCCTTTGTCCTGACTGAGTCCTTCCCATTGCTCATAAGCAGCCACTCATGGCAATAGACCCGTGAAAGTCCTGGTTGCGAGGGCTTCCAGCCGCACCAGACTGCAAAAAGGCGAGCCAAGCAGGCATGGCACAGCAGCAAACAGAAAAGGTAGAAGCAGTTAAAATAAATTTAAAACCTAAGTGGAAGCAAGAGGTGTTGTGGCTTAGGCTGTTAAGTTTCAGATTGCGGCTAATCATCCTAGAGCTGAGGCTGGAGTTAATTTCATTCACTAATATCTATTAGACATCAGGATTTAAGCAATGGGTTGGGAATGAGACTCTTGCCTTTCCATGACTAATGTATAACCTGGCAACTATTGTGCGGGAAAAGAAGAACATTATCTCTAATTATCTTGATCATGGCTTCAAGCTATTTAAGTGTAATAGTTGCCAGACCTGGTTACAAATAGCGATTAGAGATCCCTTTGCTTGCCTTTTACTGTATTTCAGTTCATCTGTCAAGCTGCATGTGAATCATTAGAGGTTATTTATGACTGGATAAGCTGCAGGGATTAAAACCAGGGACTCACTGGCATGCAGATGAAAAATACAATGTACTGAAGCCATAAAGTACACTTTTGTTAAAATCGTCACCCTAGTGCAGAACTGCACCTTCACTGGTTACCCTCAGTAGTACTTTGGCTGCCCTTTAGGAGCAGCGAGAAACCCAGACCAGTGGGAGAAACTTCGCTCTTCCAGAGAATTGCTGTGTTGGAAACATGGGCCTGGAATACCAGGAGAAGGCCTTGCATCAGGAAAAAAACAAGTCACCCACATGGTAGGGGTTAAAGCTCTGCTTTAATTTAGGACTCTGTATGACATCTGTCTTTGCATGTGTGCACACACTTCAGCTGCCTTCAATCCCCTCTGTAATAACCGGAAAAACCGACATCATTGTTTTTCATTTCCTGTAGACATTGTTCTAATATATACTACTACTGCTATTTTCATGTGCAGCACTCTAATATTGCAAGGTTTATTCCTTAGGAGCCTTTACAAAGCCAAAAGGTCTGTTAATTTAATTAAGGAATGCTTCTGTAGGCAGATCCCCAGGGCCCGGTCTTGTGGTCTGCCGTACCAGAACACGGCAGGCTCTTGTGCTGAACTGTCCTGCACGAGAGCCTGGAAACCCAGACAATTACTGCTTGAAGATGCCGTGTTGAAAGAGCAGTTTAAGTTGCCTGAGAAAGTGATTGTGCGTGAAATGTGCAAACGGTACGTAGCAGTGCTAATTTCCATCCTGTATTCCAGCAACGCAACTACTCTTTACACAAATTCTGCCCCACTCCAGTGCCAGAGGCATACCTTTGCTGGCCTAATGTTGCCATCCTGAAAATACCATCCAAGAGCTGGATGCTTGAGAGACAGGCAAAAATATTTCCATCCTTGATTTTTTTTTTTTCTTCAACTGTAATCTTCCCTGCTTCTGCTACGTGACTCTACCGACAATACCTGTCTGCATTTGGAAGCTGTGCATCCTAACCGCTGTGCACAAGGCTGTCCGGTGGCTTTCTAGCAGGGAGGAAGAACAGTGAAGGCTTCAGAAGAAATCTTCCCTTTATCTGTCTGCAGCATCAGCAGAATAGTTTCGAAGGCGACATGCCAAGCCTGACTCGTATTTTTCCATCCTAACTCTGGTGCAAAGCCTCCACAGCATGCTGAGGAAGGGCTTGGGGAGACTGGCTGATGTCCTGAGCTGTAGCCTATGCCTGAGCTGCCCAGCTGCTAATGAGTTGTAAGCATGTGCTAACTGGGAGAACTGGGCAAACCAGGAACCGTGCTGGTGGTAAACACCTGGATATCCAGTCTAACTTACCAGAATCTGGGTTATATGCAGTTTGGTTTAGCTTCACTACATGGTCAGATTTCAAGATACACATGCTTTCGTTTGAAACATGTGGGCGTTCATTCCTTGCTCAACAATGATTGAAAGCAAGAAGATAATTTCTGTGTTAACCACTAGATGGTCCTGTTTCTCAAAGAAAAAAATAATTCTAAAATAAAGCCAGTCCTGGCTTTGCTCCGAACCTGAGTGTTAGTAGAGAACGGCTTCAGTGTACAGCTACATGTAATTAACAGTCTCATCTAGTTGCTTGAATTGACATGGTTTTCTGAATAAGTTTGAATACAACTTTTCATCAGTCCTCCAAACTCAGTTAGTGCAACTGAGCCTCTTATCAGTCAATGATAAAATATTTCCTAGTTAATGTCAGTTAAGAATTTCCAGCTCCAGACAGCACAAATGTCAGTGTTATCACTCCCTCTTGTTCAAGGATAGGCAAAACCAGAACGGCAGTGTTTTATTTCATTTCACACACAGAAGTCGTGCTCTACCCCAGTACAGAAGACCGGGCAGATTCACAGCTCAGCATCATGGCACTTGCAAACTGTTCACAAGCTGGTATGTGAAACAATGAGAGTAGTGGGCTGGAAAAAATATATTTATGTTTCTCCATCCAGCTGCATCAAATGCCTTTGCTTTGGTGGTTTTTACCTTCTGTTTGTGGAAGGCTCCTACCAGCAAAAGAAATACAGAAAAAAAGAAGTTTCGGATTAGTTCTTTGAGCAGGCTAGGTGGTAGAATTTGGCATCAAAACTGTAGTTCAGTGTTGGTCTCTGGTGCTGTCTTCCCAAAGAATATTCCTCCATGGCAGGCTCCCTACACCTCGTCCTCTTGGGTCACTCCAACTTCCAGGAGATACCTTCCCATTGCCAACATTCATCTTCCTCACCATTTCCTGCCCAGGATCCTGACCACTCCTCAGCCTTGGGAAATTGCTTTCCTTCCCACAGCCCTTCACTCCTGTAGCTCTGCTGCCTTTCTAAGAACTTGGATCCCACAGTGACTCCCTAGTCAGCCATCCCACCGAGTGTCCTGGTTTCTGCTGGGATAGAGTTAATTTTCTTCTTAGTAGCTGGTATAGTGCTGTGTTTTGGATTTAGGATGAGAATAATGTTGATAACACACTGATGTTTTGATTCTTGCTGAGTAGAGTTTACACCGGTCAAGGACTTTTCAGCTTCCCGTGCTCTGCCAGGTGCACAAGAAGCTGGGAGGGAGCAGAGCCAGGACAGCTGACCCAGGCTGGCCAAAGGGCTATTCCATACCATATGACATCATGCTCAGTATATAAGCTGGGGGAAGAAGAAGGAAGGGGGGGACATTCGGCATGATGGCGTTTGGCTTCCCAAGTAACCGTTACGCGTGATGGAGCCCTGCTTTCCTGGAGATGGCTGAACACCTGCCTGCCGATGGGAAGTAGTGAATGAATTCCTTGCTTTGCTTTGCTTGTGTTTGTGGCTTTTGGTTTACCTATTAAACTGTCTTTATCTCAACCCATGACTTTTCTCACTTTTACTCCTCCAATTCTCTCCCCCATCCCACCGGGGGGGAGTGAGCAAGCAGCTGCGTGGTGCTTAGTTGCCGACTGGGGTTAAACCATGACACTGAGACACTGAGACACTCCGGCTAGCAGCAGGCTCAGCCCCGCTCCTGGTTCTCATAACCTACAGAAGAATTTTACATGCAGGAGTCCTTGGCTGTGTGTGGGGCAAGGAAGTGATGGAGGCCTGAGACCTTCCCGTGGGCCATCCTCAAAGAAGAGAGCATGTGCCCAGCCTCTCGCTCGAACACTGAAGAAGGATGGAGGTTTTAACACGCAAACCTCTGCCCCTTCACTACAGACCAAGCTGTCCTCTAAGTCATCTTCCCAGTTCAGTCTTTCATGACCCCTTTTCCCCTGACAGCTCTTTCCCAGTCCCTCCCAATTCTGAGTGGCTTTCACATTTCTGTGTTGCATGAGCTGACATTCTTTCCTCTGCCAAAGCATAAGCCCTGCTATGAATGGGATAACAAAATAAAATAAAATAAAATAAAATACAATCAAATCACAACTTCCTGAAAAGACCCTGAGAAGTCAGGATGATTTCTGTGAAGCTCCTGAGTACTATACATAGCATGCTGGTAGTTCTCTCGTGGTCTGGTGGAAAGAAATGGTAACTTACAGTCAATGAGGATGGAGGAAAATGGTACTTTGGTAAGAGAAATGCCTGATGAGGCTCATTTAAACAGACTGACACATCGTTTATTAGTCTTCATCTCTTAGAACATTTTATCGTAGCCTTTCATGAAGGCAGAATGACTGAAAGCAACAATGAAAAAATAAGTACTTGAAACTGGCAAGTGGTGTGTCCAGAACAGACGCACAGCCGTGATCCTTCTTGTAGCAGGGAGAGAGCTGTGAAGTCCTTGGCACACGATTTTGTGGGTGCTGAGAATTTGCATGCATTCAAGAAACAACTGTGAAAGAAAAGTAGTCCATTAAGGGCTTACCTACCACAAAGACACATTTGGCTTGGGAAGCCTCTGGACCACAAGTCTCGAGGGCCAGGGAGAATAGTCTAGTGGGGAATGTCAAATACGCTGCCCTGGTTTTAGACTCTTCCCCAGATGTTCTCTGCTGGCCACCGTCAAAACCAAGATACTGCAGTAGATGGACCTCAGGCCAGAATGGAGGCAGCTGATCATATTAGAGCATTTTAAATGCTGGCTCTCCTAATGATGATTTTTCTTTGTATGGCATATTATTTTGCAGGCAGCCAGTAAGCAAACCATGTTAGCATGAAGACATTGTACGGTTTTATTTTATATGGCAACTTCCATGTAGGTGTCAATCGGTGAAAATGATCTGTGCTATTGAAAGGCTCATAGTGCAGTGCCAGCAAGACTAGAAAGAGTAAATGGGATGAAAATGGCTTTTACTTCTGTTTTAAGATGATAGGATCACTTAGCAAAACAGCAAACCAAGACAGGGTCCTACATATCCTGGAGAGAAAAAGCCCTCTCTCCAGCAATTGCCCACTAGAGATCAAGAAAGGATACCCACATTTTCTGGTCAAAATCAATGTGAAGAGCAGTAAGGGATAAGATCTACAATGCAAAACCATGAAGGGTTTTACTTCCTAAGAAGATATCCTCTCCACGCATGCACACGAAATTAGCACAGCGGAAGCACGACCACCGGCCTGGGTCTTGGATGCAGATTGATTTTTAGGTAGGCAGCGCTTGCAGGGTTCAAAGGGAACATGCTAAAAGGCGGTTGCTGAAGAAAGCATGTATATACATTATTGATTGTGTTAGCTGTAGAAAGACCTTTTGTGCTATCATGGACTTGAAGTGCTCTTCATATTTTGCTATTGTAATCCTGAGTAGTCTGAGTAAACTCTTGAAAACTTGGATGAGGAAGACACTTCTTTTACCTGTTACTAAGTAGAAACTGGAGAATGGAAGAGTATTTCTCAGGCTTCTTTACCATTTGTGTTCATACACGTGACCATAGAGCAAACTACTACACATAAATGAGAAATTTATTTTAAACCCCACAATTAGTGCCCATACCCCCACAGTGGTGGGGTCATCTACTCGATGCCTGGATCCTGAGTAAGGGCAGGGCCAGGCAAAATTTCAATCATGCTTCCTTGTACAGGTACCCCAGAAATTGCCCCTAGGAAAACAAAAAAAAAGTCTCATTTCTTTTGGGAGGTGGCTGCAGTGAAATAGTGTCATCTATACTTTGAGGTTTTCCCAGCTGGAAGCATCTTTATAGAAAAACTAAACAACAGATTTGCTATTGAACTTCCACTTCATCCTGATGGGATTGCAGCATTTCTTATCCAGTCTCAGTTTACGGACCAGGTCATGCCTCAGAGCCCCCTCTTCTACACACAGCTTTAAAAATTGTTTCTTCAGGTAGTCAGTCTCACCAGGAGCAGAGCACAACCCTGCGTCTGCACAGATCTCTGCAGGAGAGCCTGCGGTCCCCGGGCAGCCCAGTAACGCCTCACATCTCAGCCTCTCCGCAGGGTGGTGCCGAAGGAGTGAAACCCCTGCCAGTACAGCTGCTGCTCCTCCGCAAACCTTCACGGTAAACATGGAGTTAGCTATTAAAGCAGCGAGATCTGTAACAGCAAGACTGTGATGACACATTAGTCAAGAGATAGTGTTAAAAATAGCTGCACAGAAGAGACGCCTATTGTAGAAATACATGAAATTTTCTCTGCCACAGAACGGGTAAGCACCTGCTTAAGCACTGAATCACAGCTGATCTCATCAGCTACTTGGGTGCTGTGTTGCAGTAGGGCCTAAAACTTACGTGAGGGTGAGTTGACCCCAGCCATAGCTTAGGGGCTTAATGGGACGAGAGCTGCAGTCAAGTAAGTTCCCAAGCAAAAAGCAGAGGCGGGACAACAGCAAGAGGAGCAAGGGCTGGGAAGGGGCACGTGTCCTGGCTGTTCCAGCTTGCTGACCCCAAGAGCTTCCCACTCTCTGCCTCTTCTTTCTCCCCACAGCTCATCCCCCGCCATGAGTGTGTTCCCCCTGCAGAGATGTGCTTCAGACAGAGCACCTCAGCTGGGCAGCACGGAGAGCTGGGCTCTCCTGCGTGGAGAGCGTGGCAGCCGGTGCTGCTCTGGCTTGCCTGTGTCCCCCCCATCCATAGGGACGCAGCAGCAGCCCCCTCCCCTCTGCTCTCCTCCTGGTGGGCTGGGGAAACCTCAGCCAGGTGTCCTGCCAGGCCCCCCCGCAATCCCCTGGCGCTGCCCTCAGCTCCTGCTCCCTGCCCTGATCAATGGCTTTCTAATAGAGCCACAGTTCTCTTCCCCTCCCTTTGTAAATTTGAATTTTGCTCACTAGTAGTGCTGACGTCCTCCTGGCCCACCTCTTGACTCCCCCTCCCACTTCAAGCCCACTTCCCGCTGGTATAAAAGGCACAAGCCCCCAGCAGCTGCCCTGCTTCTGCTTGGAGCAGCGGCTACCTGAGGAGCAGCTTTGGTGCAAACAGGTGAGTGCCTCCCTCTAGCTGCTTCAGTGCTTGTCCTGGCTCTTTCTTGCTGGATTTCCTTTTTTCCTTTTGAGCTTTTCTACCTTAATGCACACAGCTGTGCTCTGTGTTCCGTAACTTTTCTCCAGGTTTTGCAGTGAAGGAGACTGTGCTGAGGCAAGGTGGCTGAACCCGCGGGCAGCGCTGTGCCCCCGCGGGGAGAGCGCACGCAGGAGCCTGCAGCCCAGCAGTGCGCCTTTCGTGGCGCTCAGCCTTGAAATGAGCCGTGGTCCCAGGCCTGGATTCACCCGGGGTTTCATCTCTTGTGGGGATCGCCAATGCTGCTTTCAAATGTGAAAGCTATTCGCGTTTGCATTGGAGGGGGTGTACACAGCCGCTGATCTCGAGTAAGATGCTATTTTAGGGATTAAAGAGTTAATAGCACCTTGTCTTCTGAGGACATCCACGGTAGGTTGAGACCTGATGGATCTGCAGCAGAGCTCGAGTTTGGCGTGCTGAGAGCCCCTGTGTGCCCGGAGGGAGAGCCAGGCTGGTCTCGCACTGCTTGTGGGAGGCAGACCTGCAGCGAGCTGCGATACCGCTGCTTTGCTGTAACTTTAGGAGTGGCTTTAACGTGCTGTAACTTTCTCCTCTCATGTCGATGGAGATTGTCAGACCGCTGTCAGAGATGTCGCTTAGCCAAAATTTAAAGGCTCTTTCTGCTTAGGGACCAAGCAGAAGTGGCAAGTTGACCAAGTTGGCAGTGGTGCCGACTGCTTGCTGAGCTCCAGGAGAAAAATTATTCCTGAAACTTTTAATTGTGTCAACTTTTGTTGAAACCAGTAAGGTTTTAAAATTTTTGGTGATCATTTAATGGTTGGAAACGGAGGGCGTATAGAGACTGACTGTATGAGGTCTTGGTTTTTTTTTTTATTTTCCCTTTGGAAGGCAGCTGCAGGGCTGTGGGCTAAGGCAGGTCTGGACCCGAGGAGATCACAGAACATCTCCCAGCCCCATTACTCGTGAAAGGACTGTGAGTGGGTAACCAGGATTTTGTGCTTATCCGGGTGTTAGAAACACTCAGCATCATGCAGGGCCAAGTTTGTGGCATTACCTGTGCCTCAGTTTCTCCCCATACAAACAGGGGTGGGACAATTAGGAGGAGGAAAAATTAGGGAGGATTAGAGGTGCTGAGCCCCCTGATTATTTAGGGGTGGCATGTTACTTACTGAGGAGCAGTGGGAGCCATGTGCTTCACAGGAATCCTAGCCAGGTCAAGAGTATGAGCAAAAAGTTCCATAAATAACGGCACTCTGGAAGGTGGCCGGAATGGCTGATGCGGGCACAGGACCAGCTGGTGGAGACCGAGACACAGCACGGCTTAGGAAAAAGCTTGTGCTAAAAGCTTTTCCCTTTAGTTTTGTCTTTCATCAACAACGAGCACAACGCAAGCTCTTCCTTTCTGTCACTCGGTTCCCAGAAAAACAAGACACAAAACCAGACAGCAAGTAATCTGGAAAACCTGTCAGCAGCCCTGTAAGCACACCAGAAAGATTCCTCAGAATATCTTCTTTTTTGTCTAACTGAACTTAAGGCTTTGCTAAGCATGGAGCAACCAGAGACGTACACCAGCTGAAACTGGAGCCAGACTTCATCCCATGTGGTTTTACATGCTAAGATCATTTAGTCCTGATTGTTATGAGCTATTCAAGTTAGAAAAAGTTAATTCACAGTTCTGTTGAAATTACAGGTTAAAATCACTTTCCTCTAAGCTGTCTGCTAAGCGACTGTCAGAGTGGGGAAAAAAAAAAAACCCCAACAAAAAACCCTTCACTGAATGCTAGGGGTTAAGGAGCTTTTGACTTTGCATTTTAATGAAAGACACAACCAGACTCTCCACGTGCTTTTGTTGTGTTGCCTGTGCGATGTGCTTGGGAGCATCTTGCATCAAAAGATTTTCATTCCTGCTCTGCCCCTGCTGAAGCACAGTGCTTAGGCAGCAACAGGGAAAAAAAATCCCACCCTTACATGGGGCGAAGCCTCTGTTTAGGCGTAGCCGAGAGGATTTCCTATAGCTCTGTAGCTGTACAGCTACCGTACGTGATGCTTAAGCAAACAGGACTCCTGTAGGCAGAGGCTCCAGGCTGTCAAATACATAGGCAGACCTTGCATGTTGGAAGGTACCTAGCATGGCAGCTAGGAGAGCTGCTGCAAGGAAGCTTGTCCAAAATGCCAGAGAAAGGGTAGCAGCAGTAACCTGAGCCTGGGATCCTTCACCTCCTGGATGCAATTTTCCCGACTCAGCACCTTCTGTTCTGTGCAGCCCTTCCCTCGGGGGGATTTCTCAGCTGCTTGTGTCTGGATGCATTTACAGAATCAGGACATCTAACAGTGGAAACCGTAACTGGAAATAGTACTTTTGCCTCCTGGCTATGAAAGGGTGAGCGGACATCGGAGGAGCGTTCCCTTTCAGTAAGCCTTTCTAATGCATTTAGTTGTAAAGAGATTGTGTAAAAGGCAAATGTTAGCCATATTTTACAAGCGAGGAAAGGATGATGGAAGTAGTGACTAAAACACGCTTTGGTGGCCAATGCCCACGGCCATACAGAGGGCCACACCAGAAAGTCAGTGGCAAGCTCAGGGCCAGGACTCGCGAGTCCTGTGAAGCCGTGCCAGGGGTTTTCGCTGTCGGTGAGAAAGCACCCAAGTTGCAAGCCTTACCTCAGTAGATGGCTCACTGCATAGCCTTTGCCTTCAAGCAGAAATACCCAGGACATCCCCAGCAGCGGCGTTTCACAGAACTTGAGTCATGAAATGGCTCTGATGGACAGGAACACGCTGTTACAGCTGACACCTTCCTTCACCTTGAGAGCTTTAACTCATGTTCCACATGTTCACTTTTCTCCTCACAGCCTTCCTACCACCGCTCCATCATGTGGCATCTGATCTCGTGGACACCACGTGCCCAGTGGTCACCCAAGCACTTAAAGCTGGTCACTGTCTATGTGCTGGTGCTCTTGGTATCGCTCAGCTTTGCTTCAGGACAGAGCAGGCCATTCAAACATCAGATAGACAACAGAAGTAAGTATGAGCCTCACCTGATGTGCTGCGGTGGACTCCCATATGGTGACGCCGCGGTCTCGGGTGCCTTGAGGGATCAGGGTCGGGCTGTCAGGCAAAGTTCAGCAGCAAATCCGTGTGGGTGTTTCTATGGTAAAATGGGGGTGTGGGGTCCTGTACTTCCATTTACACTCGTAAGAGCATATACAGAACTTAATCTCCTTCTCACAGCCCTTAATTAGCCAAGGGAAATAGTGTAATTTTTGATAAATACCAGAGGAGACACTAATGGACAAAAGACTGACAAAGAAAACGTAAGGCAGTACACATTGAATATTTAAGCATCAAATTTTCAGCTGTGTTCTGTAGACCTGGGGTAGTTCACAACTACTTCTATAGAGCAACAAGAAAGCAAGGGCCAGAAGCTTAAGTTCACTTTACAGATGTCTTCATTTCTGTCTGGAACCATGACTTGTCTGAAAGGCAAAATACAAGTGGTCGAGGTGTCTCCATTCAGAGATGCTGTGGGCAACTGAGGCTGGCCAGGTGAGGGACAATCCCATATGTCCCAAGTAAAAGCTAACACACAGTCCAAAAGATTTTTGAGAAAATCTTTATCAGGAAGTCTCATCTTCCCCCAAGGAGCAAAGGCTGATAGTTGGATGTGGCGTGGGAGAGAGGTGGGTGTGGGGAGTGAGGCACCTGGGCTCTTAGTGGCACACCTTTCCCCTTTCAAAGAGAACTGGGGATGTGGGGGTTTTAGCTATCCAGGTGAAAAAAATTAAATTACTTGGGTTTTGGTGGGCAGGAGGGGTGTTAAATACTATGCGGGAAGACTTACAAGATGTATGTGTGGAGAAATTCACAGCCAAAATGGATTTTTTATTTTCTCTGTTCCAGCATCAAAATGCACAGGGGAAAATCCTGCTGCCTTCCCCAAGACTTTCATATGACTTGGATGATATATAATGCACTTAAATTGCAATTTATTCCTGTTCCTGACATTCATCTGGCTTTGGAATGATTTGGCATTTCCTTGGGGTGGCATCATCTCCAGCGCTTTGTAGATTTTCCCTGTTGCTATATCTTAAGTCTTTTAATACGACTATGCCCCTCTCCACACCTGCTCTGAAACTAGACTAGACTATAAAAATAAGTCAAGTGTACTTCAGATGCATTAAAAGAAAAAAAGCCATCCATGAAAACAACTTCCTAAGTGAACCAAAATTAGCTTTTTATGTTTACCTCTCACATAGGAACGCCCTCCGCGACCCAGTGCATTTGTTAGCCTGTAGAGATACCATACCTGGTGGATGCAGCAGAAAGGGAGGCTGGACAGTAGGACCTTCAGGACTTTAGCTAAGAGAGGACAGTTTAAAAGTGGCAGTGCAGGGAGCTACTACGGTCTTTCAGGATGCAGGCTGCATTGTAATCTCTTCCAGGGTTTGGGCCATTTTTAAAGCATGCTGTGCCCTCCCGAATTGATAAGTACTTTGGCTTATGTTCAAATTGCAGGTTGCAGCTCAGACAGATGAAAACTAATTTTGCATCTGAACCCTCTTCCTTTGGGCTCCACACATGGCAGGTGACCCTCAAAGGAATGAGAAAGTTGTGTGCCTGGCTGCAGCCTTCCCCCTTGTTTTTTTTTTTTCCTGGGCTACAAATAAGCCGTCTAACGCCCTCGAGATGTTCAGGAAATGCTGCCTTTAAGTACAGTGGCAGATGCTTCACTGGCTGCTTTGAATTCCAGGTCCTGAGATCGATCCTTTTTGGTACGTGGGCCGCGGCGTTCGCCCCATCGGTCGGTTCGGGAAGAGGCAGCTGAGAAGCAGCCGTGGCAGCCTGAGGCCTGTGAGCAGGCACCTGGATTTCATCTTGAACGCTTTGTGGGAGCAAAAAGTGTCAGACACAGAAGGCAGCGACTGGTGATCCCCGTTCCCCAGGGCGGTGACCCAGCCTCTGCTCTTTGAATTGCACCCTCCCCTGCACCTCAGACCTCCAGTTCTGCTTTTGCCTAGCAATCCCACCCGGCTCTTCTTCCTGCTCCTTGTGCAAGCTCCTTCAAAAAGAAACATATTCAGGGTGCCGGTAAAAGACAATGTGCGGACACTAGCACCGAGTGCAACCATAGCTTATAAAAATGTTTCTTTGTCTTCATCCCCAGCAATCCCTTGATGCTGTTCGCTGTAACGTTAGGTTTATCCAAAAACCACGCAGCTTTTGTGCTGGGATTTAAACTCTGCAGTGTGAAGTGTATCATGAAGCCTTCCTGTCACATTTCAAAGTCAATGGCTGTTGATATGTAAAAATAAAAAGCAATGGTTGGAAGAAAGAAAAAAGGCTCTCACTAGTTTTTAACGTACCTGCATTAATGGCATGAAATGCTGGTGCTCTGTGTGTAGTTTTTATACAGACTTTTACCATCCACTCATAGGAATGTAGCCCTGAACTACCCACTGCCTCCTTATGAGTCTTCCTGTACTGCTGGAGAGATATATTAATGAACAAAAAGGGGTTCCTATCAAAGATAAGTATTTTCTCCCTGCTGAAGAAAAAAAAATAAAATTGGCTAATTAAACTCTTCAGAGCAGTTTTGTGCCTACGGCATGTAATCATGCACCATTACCCAAAAGGGGTCAGGGCCTGAACTAGCTGATTCCCTTTAAAACAATGTAGTTGTTTGTAAGTACACTACCTGATCAAGCTAAAGTCACTCTTGGAGGATTGCAAGCAATGCACCATCTACTACGTTAGTCCACATCAATAAGCCTGGGGTTGCGGCTCAATACTCATGTTTGCCGTGGTAATTAACTTTGTTATATTCCTTTTATAAGAAGTGTTATTTACAATATGTTTAATCTTGATTAATAAATTTTACCAGCAATAATATTCGAATGCAGTTGAACCTATGGCTTATATCCAAAAAAGATAAGTTTACAATTCAGCTAATGACTGACAGTTAAATCCAGGCCATGAATCATTCTGCAAAAGACGAATTAGAACAAACCTGCATTTCTAGCTGTGCTTTGTTAGAATTACTACTAAAATTTAATAGCAGTTGAATTAATCATTGCAGATAATTCAACCCTTTTTTTTCTCTTTGCGAATGGTCTGTCAGCAAGGAGTGGATTTTTATTATAATAAGGTAGTTACTGCTGTTTATAATACAACATATAACACCCAAAGTGTTACTTAGAACATGCTAGTTTAGATGAATGCCCTCATGCTGGAGAAAATATGCTGATAAAGAAATATTTTGATCAGCATTCATCGCATGTGACTTTGGAAGGACTAGACTAAGATTATCCGCAGGGTTCTTGCTCAGTTTGTCAATTTGTAGCGATCCCAGTCAGAGTTACAGAAATTCTGCCTGAGAAACTCTGTTTGAGATGGCATTTCGCCCAACAGATTTGGCAGTTTGGCGAAGACCAACCATCAAATGTTCCTAACAGGATCCCTCCACTCCCCAGCGGAAAAATCTGAACCGAGCGTGTAAACGCGTACGCCTCCCCTGGGCTGACCAAGGTCATTCTGCGGAGTCGCAAGTCTCCCGGCTTTATCGTGGGACGGGGCATTTGGGGACCGGCAGCACCTGAGCTCTGTGCGCGGCAGCGTGTTCTGCACTCTTCCCGGCCGAAGTGCACATAAATCCAAACAACGGAGAAGAACTTTTGGTTTTTCTTTATGAATCAGGTCCTTGAAAAGGCATTCTTTTCATAAATTGCTTTTACTCTTTTATAATTTCTCTTGACAATAATTCTCGGTGAGTATGCAGATAACAACAACAAGGCAAGCTTAATATTCACTCAGACTTAATCAAATAGATCATATAGTCTTCATTTTACCCATTAAAATATTTTCATTTATAAAAATTAATCTAAATATAAATATTAACACTAAAGATTGAAATCACTTGATGACAAAATAATTCTTTGTGTGCTATAACATATGCTTTTATGATTTTTTTTAAAACAGTAAATTATATCTTTGCACGTATTTGGCACAATAAACATTTGTAAAAATTCAAATGCCTTATAGCAGGTGGGATTTTTTTTTTCTTTTTTCTTTTTTTTTTTTGCAATGCCTACACAGTACACATTTTTCTGTCAAAGAAGACTGAATATTTTAACATTGTAACACGATAATAGTTGCTTTTCATGCCTCTTAAGGAAAACAACCTATTCCAAACTTTGTTGGCTTGTTTAAATCACACTAACAGAACAAAAGCCAAAGAGTTATTCTATTAAAATTAGTCATTTCTGTATTGATATTACATACACAATATTAGTTATTATTTATTAGACGAATATGTAGACCAACCACCATTAATGACATTTCATAACACGCATACCTGCATAAACCAGAACCTGGGAATGTATTGTATACATACACGAGAACAGTCAAGGAAGGGGGAGGAGACTGGATAACAAAAAAATTACTAGGCATCCTACTCTGTTTAATCTCCTTTACTGGATTGCATATATAAATAAAATCTATTTGTTTTATATATATATTTATATATTAAACAGAGCGGGCCAAATTCTGCCCTCACATCTGTGCAAACCAATTCCAGAGAACTAGTATTGTGTGACAGTAAGAGAAGACATAATTTCACGCAGAATAAACACGTCGGGTCAGATCTCGGGCAGATGGAAATTCCTTGAAGGGATGGAGTGACGCTCATGTATCTAGGTGGGAAGATGGTTGTATTTATTCCGAGGGTCCCTTACATGCAGCTGGACATCAGTTTACTGACAAGCTCGATGTCAAATGTGGGTGGCAGATTTGCAACTGGCACTGTTTTTCCAACCGTCCCATCCAGCCATTCCTTACCTTCCCCACCTGCCCCCCTAAACCCAGCCCAGCCAGGAAATTTGCCCAGTTTTGCTCATATTTGCCCAACCATAGCCATTTCATGGCCTGGTGCCCCAGGGGACTGCTTTCCTGCCATGTGGCAGGTAACGTGCGGCACTCTGCTAGTGGGTGCTCGCTGGGAGTGCAGGGAACGGAGCAGCTCTCCCCCTTCCCTGGTACCCGCTGCTCTCGGGAGAGCTCACTGCTCCTTGGTGCTGAGGGGGAACTTGCCAGCCCATGCCCTTCTTCACTGCACGCTTCACATCGACCCAGTCAGCATTTGGGTACCTGCTCCGCACTTCGTGTGGAAGATAAGGGATTCCCTGGCTTATCACCTCCTCTAACTACCTCCTTTGTATTCTTCAGAGCAAAAAGTACCACCAATTGGCAAGGTCCTCCCTAAAAAGGCTGAGAGGCACACCCTGTCAGCAGCATCTTCCCTCCTGGGCATCTGCTCGAGGGCCTTCCAGTTTGGCTCACCTTTCAAAGGTCTCAAGAAACGAAAGAAGAAATTTTACTATTCACCATCCAATTCAGAGTGGTCCAACGGTAGTGGGGTGCACACGGCGCCAGTGACAGGCCCCAGCTACTCCACACTGGGTACAGACTGGTAAAGGAAGAGATGTCTGGGCTATATTTTCCCCCTCCTCAGAAAACTGCAGAAGGACATCTCTTACAGGTTGCAGCCACCCTACTATCACCAGCCAACCAGCAGAGATCTCATCCGCAACGCTTTTACTTTCTTTTTCCAATCTTAAAGATTTGGTCAGAATTTATTCTGAACTACAGCATGGTTGGACACCACCAAGGGGACAATGCTACCAAGAAGAACGAGACGTACAAAGGTGTGGGTTTCACAGGAGTGTTCAGATATTTCCAGACGCCAGGATCATAACTCAACAGACATCTGGTCCACATGTGCTGCCACCAATTCACGGTTCAACATGACATCCATGTTTCCCCTGCTGCCAAGAGAAAAATACCTAGCTCTGGAGCTAGAACATTAACTCTGCCAAACGTACCCTCAGTGAACAGAGAAGTCTTTGCACATCGCATCTCCTCCTACAAACCCTGTCAAAAATTCCACTGACTCACGGGGAGCAGAGCTAGGTACGTTGATTCTCCACTCCCACCATGCCGCTCAAAAGCAGCATACGCTGCACAGAGTTGTTCTTATTGCTCGACAAGATGGATGCCTACGTGAATAGTAAGAGGCCAGCAAATATGGATCACGGGTCTGCTTTGTTCTTTCTTTTTGTACAAAATATTGGCCTATAATTATGATTGACTGAGTCTACAAAAACATACTGCGGTTTAAAGACGACATACTTTAGTACAATCAATGGGGAGAAAAAGTGCATCTTAAAATGTGGAGCCTTGCTTTTGAAACTCAGCATCCTTTCTAGAGTCTTGTGAGAACTTTAAGGCAGAGTTTCCTTTAGCAGACCACAATGCTGAAGACTTGGACAGCTTTCTCAGTGAGGTATCCAAACGAAGCCCTATAACTGAGGCATTGTGGGTTCTTGAGGGTCCATTTTCAGCTGGACATACACAATGGCTGTTAAGTAAAGGCACTCTAGTGTACAGCCTTAGGCAGTGTGTTATTGGCAGTAGGGAAGTGTAAGTTTAGTACATCACAGCAGATCCTACAGCAGGTTCCTAGAACAGAGAGAGACAGGAAAGAAAAAAACATGAGCAAAAGACAAAACAAGCTTGCTGAAGCTTCTAGGGAGCCAGGTCCTTCCTTTTCTCACCTCCCTGCCTGTTTCCCACATATCTAGTGGCAGACTGCTCCGGGAGAGTCAGCTTTTTTCCTTATCCTTCCACAGCTGCTCTAGAAGAAATGATTAACAGCTGTATGATGAAGCCTATTTGCTCAAACCCTGCAGAGCCAATGCATGGCCTATCTACCCCTTAAATTCCGCTTCGGTAACCTTTGAATATTTCTCAAAAATAAGGGAGATTCAAGGTGACTCTCACCTGCCGAGTTACAGTGTGCAGCTGGTTCTGTGAGGGTCTGGTTCAGAAGTCTGAATTGCAGGGGACCACTAAGTTATTTATTTATTTTTTTTTAAAATAAGGGTAGCACATTCCTGGAGACCTGACAGCCAGAATACATTCACACAGGCTGACATTCAGGACTGCACAGCTGCTATACTATAGCATATAGTCAGACAGCTTCCAAGGACGCTGGTCATGTTTCTTCAGAGCTGCCTCAGCGGTTTCTATTCTTTTTCCTCAAACTATTAAGAGAAGGTTTGTGAAGATGCTGAAATATAGCTGCCTACACAGATATCACTCCCTCTCTATTTACTGCTTTTAACAGCAGTTTTAAAAACATTTGTTATGAGTTTACCATTAAGTCCTTGGCAGTGCTTTTCCTCTCTTTAGTTCTTTGTGTTAGAGATCCTTGAAGCATGAAGTTTCTGTTAAACGTTCTGACAGTGGTAACTGGAGAACCATCTATTTTTTCACCTGGGAAAAATACAGAAAGGGAGATTTTTCACGTAACAGATTGAAGCAGATGTAACAATACTCCTGAAGAGTCACAGCTTCTAGAGAGATAAACCTTCCCCTAAGACGTATGAGGAAAGCTGGATTTAATTTAAATGAAAAACAGCAGGCTGTGATACTCCAAATTTATTAAAGTTTGAGGCCATGTCAATCAGTGGAATTACACAAGAGTAAAACAAGAATAATACAAGGTGAAGCAGGCCCTAGAATTGTCAGAGATAAATGCACTGCGGGGTTAAAAAAAAAAGAGAAAACATGAAAGAACAAAGCACTTTATTTTATAAAGCCAATTCACAGCCACACCTTAACATACCAGGAACATCGCTGAGCCACATTGTATGGACTGAAATCAGCAGACATAGGCTTTAAGAAAGCAGCAGTGGGTTGTGGAGGGTGGCTACTGGCTTTCGGTAATTAAACACTGCGACCGCTTGGGCCTGACAGGCTAACCCCAGGCATGCCAGAGTAGCAGCGTCCCCGCTGCAGGACAAGTGTTCACCATTTCTCATTTGCTTTTCCCAGCCTTCTGCTTCTGCTCCTATTAATTTGCCACTGTCACAACTTCCACGGGAAGAGAAAGTGGTGATGCTTTTTAATGTGACAAATGGGTATTTTATGTAATGCAAGTACAGTGGGAAATGAGGAGGGTGGACATATTTAGGCTTTCTCTGTTCATTTTATAACTTAATCTTTCCCCTGCTTTGCTGAACTGTATATTATAATGAACCTTATAGAGAGTCTCCCTCTATAATGTATGTAACAACTTAAGTGCACCTTTTACTGGTGGAGCTGGAAGTTTTCTCCTCTGCTGTCTTGATGTGTCTATTGTATGCATCTGTAAACAACACATATGCGTTACTCAACTCCATTACAGAAAAAGAGGCAAGATTTCCCCAATGTATTTTTGAATACTACATAATGTTCTGGCACCTGGTTTGTTTGCTTTTGATCCCGTTTCCTTGTCAGGCGAACACATGGAGCCACGTTCAAGCCTGCAACAGTGAGAGCTGATATTCTGCTCTCAATATCTGAAATCTTCAAAGAAAATAAAAGAGAGAGACAGACAGATAGGGAGGGGGAAAAAGAAGTTTTAAAATTACTGTGGATGCCACTACTGAAATATATCCCTCCCCCAGTCAAATTCTCTTTAATCAAAAAATATAAACAGATGGCTAACTTCTTCAGCAATTCTGACCTTTTCCTGTATTCTTTAGTCCTGATGTTAAAAGGGGCTTAATTTGTTAGTAAAGATGGAGTAAAAGAACAATCCAACCTACCATGTGATTCCAAGGAAGAGGCATTTTACTCCTTTTGAGGAAAAAAAAGAAAGGAGGAGAGAAACCCCCCGTCTGCCATCTCCCAGTTACCTTTAGCTGCATAATACCAAGTTCATTCAAGCTGTGTTTTTCAAAGGCTACATTCAAAGAATGACTTTGTGGAACATATTTCCTAATTCAAAATTAATTTCCTGCACACACAAAGTACATCCTCCATCACAAAATCTAAACATTTGATCTTAAATATTTATAATTTAAGTGTATATGTATGTTAAACACAAACATTCATAAATACAGGTACACGCTATATAAAAACACTCAATGGAAAACAAATTGCTAGGAAAAACAAAAGTCCAAGAACGCAAACATCTGTGGGGAAAATAGGCTGTTGTTGAGACTGGCAGAAGCAAATGTTGCCAAAAGGGAAAGAAGTGTCAGAGAAGTCAGCCATATAACCCAGCTCCTGATTCACGATGACACCTGAAGCTGTTCACTCTGCAGAAGGCCTTCAGTTGGCCTCTTTGTCATCCTCCTTGCAGAGCTTAGGCCTCTCTCCTCCTCATGTCTCACCCCCATTACCATATTTACCGTAAAATAATGACCGAAGCCAACAAAACGTCACTGCCAGTTTGCCATCTAGTGCAGCAGTGCACTTCTGACATCAGAGAGGTGCCAGACTCTCAGATCTTTGCTCAGTCCTAAATTGAGCATGCTACTGCTGAGTAAAATAACCAGGTACTTCCCATTAAAGCCTGGCACAGGCAGGTCAGAGTGCCTCGCCTGGTACAGACCAGTCAGTGAAATCACTGGCAGTGAGTTGCTAGCAGTGTTATCCCCTTGAGGTCTGGCAGCGTTACCTCGTTCAGCTTTTAGCACCAGATCACGATGCTCTTCTGAGCCCCAGGCTTTCTGGAGCCCGCTAGAGAGACACTAGGTCACAGCCCACAAGAGCAATTGCCTTTTGGCTGGGAGATGTGCGGCTAAATCCCAAGGCAGGCTTGCAAGCGCTAGGCTCAGCGGCTGGCTGCCCTTGGCCTTTTTCGGTGGAACGGTACCGACACTGGTTTCTTTTAGGCAGTGCTTTACAATCTGCTGATTAGATAAACTGCCTAAAACTGTATTTGCAGCCTGACCACAGCCACGCATGTGACAGAGCGTACCATGTGAGCTGCCTGGCAGCCAGGAGCGGGTTCAGTATTAGTATGGCAGTAACAGGCTGTTGAACTCCCGTGTCTGAAAACAAGCTGGGGGAAGAAACAAATACAGTACATCTGGCTGGGCTGAGTTATGCATCTCAGTTAAGCTTTGCTCAGCTCCTGTGATGCAGTCAGCATCCTTAGATCATCAGTCCAGTGCGGTACAAAAGAATATCAAAAGTAAGTGTGCACGGACAAAAGGTGAGCGCTAGGCAAGGCAGTGTGAAACCTGCAGGTAGGGAGGAGCCGCTGTTCTCACCTGAAGCTCTGCGTGATGAACCTGGGCGGCTGCTGTGGCCACCTGATCCTCCAGATCGGCCAGCTCAGATTCTGCAGTAACACTGTTGATCTTGCGTGCAGCGTCCTCCAGGTTGGTCAGCTGCCCCTCCAGCCCGTACACCGTGCTGGCTGTCAAGTACACCTGCAGGGCCAAGGCAGGGAGAGGTGTCAGTGATTTCTGTTTTGTGGGCACGGAGGTTTGGGCAGACTGCATCTTCCACAATGCCTTTGAGCTTCCCTCCTTGCTAAGCCACTACAGGGAGACTTACCTGGCAGAGGAAAGTCATGGGGGAATAATCTGAAAACACACATCCACAAAGAGAAGGGAGGAGTGAGGTGGCTGAACTCCAAATTTCATAGGTGCTACAATAGTATTCCAAAACAGATTTGTTCCAGATTCACCAGCAAAAAAAAAAAAACCCACCCTGAAAAGTTTGCTCTTTTATTTTTGATATTCAATTGCATAACAAAAACCCTGAAGTCTACAAGGGGAAGCCAACAGATCACACCTCATATAAAGCTGTGTTTACTGAAACACAGCTAATGCCTTCTAGCAATCAAAACACTGTAAGAATAACTGTTCAGCAGCATATGGTTATTAACTTCTAATAGAGTAACTGTGCTTGCATGTACAACACAGCTTTCCATCCCATCCTGCTCTCACCCAAATACACAGCAGCCAAAACCCTCCCGTCTCCTGAACCTTTGGAGTGAATCTATGGAGGGTCAATAGACTTATCTGGGCCACATACGAGAGAATAACAGACTTTATCATTTAGAGATCTTCCCTAAAAACAATCAACTTTTAATATTTTGACTCAGCTACAATACCTCTGATAACTGCAGGTAAAGGTTTCATTTCCCATTCAGCTCCTTGGAGCAATAATTCGTGGTACACTGTGTTTTATGTTTCTTCTATTTCATAAAGAAATCTAAGGTACACGGCTGGATGGAGATCTCTGGTTTATAGAAAAGGGTAATTTTCAAGCATTAGCTTTTGACATCTGTGCTTAAAATTGTGCAGACCCATGCAAAAATACTGCACCTTCTGCCTATTTACTAGATAGTCAAGAGACTGTTTCCATGAGGCTGGTAACAGCACAGTGGATATGAAATATATATTCTGATTTGCCCCACTGGTAGCCTCACTCACTCTAAGACGGTGGTGCTGCAAAATTAGCATGAATTAAACATATTCTGCAGCTAACCTCATGGTTCCAGGGGCAAGCAAACAGGACCTGAAACAGATCCTTGAACAAATACCTTTACTTCATACCTGTTTTCCACTCAGGTCATTATATCTGCCCACAATTCCTAGATCATGCAGTCCTTTGACATAACAGGAATTCAAATAATTTCTGGCCATGCTGTGACTTTATGGATCAAAAGTGGTGGAGAATGACTAGATTAAGATTTAAATAAGTGTTTACTTTTCATTATTTTTTATTTTATTACTATTTCTTAATTGCTTGCAATAGTTTTTTTTTCCTTTGTATCAATTGTTTCAAAGCATAAATGTATATACATTTTTTTCATGTATATGACTTTGCTCAGAAACAAATTCACTACATCTTGTACAAACGGCATCTTGTTAAGACCACAGTCTAACTGCAGGCATGAAATCTTTGAAAAATGTACCTAGAACAAATAAGTGATCTCATTTAACATCTTTGCTGAAGTACTTGGAGACACAGGTAGACCATAAAGTTAACACGCTGATTTAAATAGAAATGCTCCTGCTTTTGTGGGTTTCAATTATTCTTTCCATTCATTTAAATGATACATCTTTGTGGTGCAACATACCACAGCCACTTCAGATTAAAAGGTGATTTTTTTTTTATTTCCCTATCATGTCTGAAAGCTCAGAGAAAGAAGAAAAAGGAACAGAAAGGAAGAACAGAAGGAAGAACAGAAGGAACAGAAACATCTGTAGAAGCTTAAAGATGCGTTTAAATGCTGTGCCAAAATTCTCTGCACAAGAAGTTGTACTTTTCAAGAGGGGAAAAAAAATCTAAAGAAAATAGGACTGATTGATAGAAAAAAATGGGAAGGGAAGGTCATCAATGTTTTTGTAACTCAATCAGCCCCTACATTTTTTAAATTTTAATTTTATGGAATATTTTCCAGCTAGATCTAAATAAAAGATTTTTCTAAAGAATATTCTCTTTACCTGAACAATTGTTGTGCTTCAAAACAGCAATGGGGTACTTGCAGGTGTCCACTATATTAGGCCCTTATGCATAAATTGACATTCAGATTGTAGAGACTTATTTTACTACCATTTAGGTATGCACAGCTTCCACTATAACCCACCCGACCTTGTGCTGGTACAGGTGGCCCTACATTGTCCCCACTGATGCATGCACTCTCCCCAAAATGCTACAGAAAGCAAAGATGAACAAAGTGTATATATATACCCAGATCCTCTTCCAAAATTTGCTGCAAAGAGGATGTGCTACATGTAGATATGTCCCCAGCTGCTCTGGGAAAGTTATGGAGTCCTGGATTTCTATAGACTCTTTAACTCTGCTATGGAGTGTGGTGGTGAAATCTTGAAGCTGTGAAGTTTTGCCATCTACTTCAAATCCTGTGTGGGGCAGAGAAAGATGTAGTGTGGGGACACAGTAAAGCTGAATACTTTATGAATTATGCAGGGAATTGAGATGCTAAACCAGGGATATGCTGCAAGGAGAGCAACACCACAGCAAGAAATGCTCTGCTTCAGTGCCCAGTCTCTGCTCAGTGAGAAATGCTAGGCCCAAATGAATGACATGGGGCCACAGCACCACAGATACCAAAGCTCCACAAGGATGGGAGAGATTGTTGGAGTGTAACTGGGGAAAAAAAACACACCTCAGATATTTTACAACACAGTTCTCCACAGAAAAAATGTGGGAGGAACTCTCCCCACATTGCTCTCTGTCCTCCTGAGGAACTTCTTAGTTTTTCTAAAGACGTGGTCCAGCCTGGACTTGGATTTTCATTCTGTATTCACTCTCCTGACAAATGCATTCTGTGGTGTGTGGAGCTAGGATGCTTCAGTATGTCACGGGGGAAAAAATCTCCATCTACCTACTTCTATTATTCTGAAAAAAATTAATCAAACTCAACTAGAAGTTGTTGTGGGGGTGCATCTGTTGTATAAGATTGAAATGGATATCACGGTAGGTGGCATGAGGAAGGCACTTGCTTGCCACAAGCTCAAGTTATACCCTTCTCCGGGCACTAGAGCAGCAAGTGCTATGGGAAGCCTTTACCATTCTGCAGAGGGCCATATCTGAGCTGCCACATGACCAGCGTCTCCTGGACACATCCTCCTGTCCTGCACTCCCAGCCCCACTGGGGAGGACTCCCAAGCCTACTTCCCCTCCCAGAGAGGAGCTGGGAGCATGGCTGCCATATGGAGAGCTCCATGGCAGGGCAGGCTCAGGTGGCTGTGGTGCCCCATGATGGAGGGCAGGAGATGTCTGCAACCAGGACCGTGTGTGGGAGCAAGGAGGAGCAGGAGCACCTCAGCTGGCAGAGCAGGATGCCTGGGAAGGCTGAGCAGAGGTGGGAAGGAGAGGTCTGGAGGTCAGGTTATGATTGGAAGCTGGTTGGGGAGCAGTGAAGGTGCTCTGGGGTGGGTTGGAGGGCATCCTGTTGGTGTGTGCAGGGGATGGATGGTGTGTGCTCTGAGATGGAAAAGGTTTTGGAGCAGATTATGTTAGGAAGGGTAGGATCTAGCTTAGGAACCTCTGAACCAAAGCAGCGCTGGGAGATTTGAGATCAGAAAAGGTGTGGTGAGAGGGACCAGGGAGTTGTGGGACTGGTGGGAGGGCTCTTGAGTAGGACAGGCCCAGTGCCAGGACTGGCTGTTATTGCCATGGATTATCTCCCCCTCAGTCCCTAGCCTGGGGCTGTTGTGGAACTGCGTTTCTGTGAAGAAAACTGATTTTATCCCCCAAGAAGAGATTCTGTCTGAAAATTTTGCAGGGCTAAAGAAAACCAGGATCTATTTTCTTGAATTGATCAGGATGTTATAATGGGACAACCCAGATTCCTACGAGATCTTTAAGAGCTCCTAATGAAGGGAAAAATCACTGAAATGTAATCAGTTAAATGTAGGAAGAAGAGAAAATCGAAAGTTACAAGTGTACCAACTCCATTAAGTGGCTGCATAAAAAGTTTCAATGAGCAGTGACTTCCCTTTATGATTCAGCATTACACTTTTCCTTGCAGATGACAGGTACTCATGAAAAAGGACGGGTGATTTGGACATGGCCAAACAGAAATGTTTGTTTAAATCGGCTTCTCCAGCCTGCTCTTTTTAACAGTGCAGCAGGCAGCTCTGGCTCCCTGGGTGCTCAGCGCAGTGTGCTGGACAAGTGTGGGTAGAGGAAGAGCTCCTCCACTTCTTCTCTGTGTGATCAGGGACATGCTTTCCCCTACCTGTCCTTACAATAATGAGGCTGTGCTGGGACTTGGAGACATGTGGTTTCAGCAAGGCATGGCACAGCCACAGAGGTTCGGAGGGCTTAAGAGTTAACTTTTGAGGTAGGGATTCTAAAATCAGTTGTAAAACCCAACATATCCAACTTGCCCCCTCCCTCAAATATTTTAAAGCACACATTAAAAAAAACCCCAGCAACACAGCTGAGTACCCCTTTGAAATAGGCTTTTTTTGTTCTGTTTGTGTATTTGTTTAATAACCCAAAATTATTTCTGATGCTGCCTACGCGCTTTCCCTTTCCAGTTGGCACACACACATAGGTACACTCACTCACACACATGACACTTTCACATACTGATTCATGTTCTTACACTTTCTTCCAGCGTGGTGAGCTGCTCATCGAGTCTGACAGGGTCTGTCCCCAGTGGGAACGTCCCTCTTCCTCTGTCCTGAACGTCAGCTGGGAAATCGCAGGGACCAACGGATTCTGCTATCAGTTCTTCAGTGGCATTGATGACTTTCAGGACCTCTGTAGATATGTTGCAGAGAGAGACAGCAGAGTACTTCTGTTTTGTTACAAGAGCAGACAGAGAAAACAACAGCATTAAATTAGCACAGAGAGGCAATATGTAAAATCACCTTGCTAATAGCTGTAGCTTCAGCCACGATAAAGCAATATACCTGGCTAACTGCTGTGAACAGACACAAGAGCTGTGTGATGAAATTGGAATCTACTTCTCTTTTTCTCTGTCCCTTTTTCACATATGAACACTGATACGGCATGCAAAAGAACATACACACGCAATTCTTCCACAACACAATTTCTACTGGAGGGATGGTCCAACTCTTATCACAAAGGGGCACCCAAATATCCAGCTTTAAAATCCAAGTGAGCTCGATAAGGCTATTTTTGCAATAGTGCTTTAAACAGGTTTTAAAACACAGTCTTCCTCTTTGGGTACTGGCAAACAGATGTGGAATCATCCGTCCCCATACCCACAGGACCTGTCACACTGCAGCTGCAAACACGGGAAAGCAATCTTCAGCAGCCCTATCAGGATGGCAGTTTACAAAGATGTTTGCTATGATAGCCCCAAAAACCAAAGGTTGAGCTGTGTGTAAACACTTGTATCTTGATTTTTAAGAAGTTTAAATTTATCTTTTTTTAATATTTATGAAATACATTATATCAAATACCAAGGAAAAGCATGCAGTTTTATGCATTTTTTGGTTTTTCTTTTAAACAACTGTAAGCCTTGTTATCAGTGTTTCTGATTTGTAGTTAACTATCCTGATTCTGATGATTCTCACAGAGCTTTAGGCTTCAGGACAACTCCTCTGATGGCAATAAAATTTCACCTGATGTACCTTCAAGCATCAAGCTCAACATCCAAACTATACAGCTTGGAGAATGAGCCAAAGCTTGTTGAAAGCCGATACGAATACTGTCACTGAATTTATGTGCAATACCTTTAGTGTTGCTTTGCCTAAAAGAAAGTGTGGGAAGTTTAGACCTAAATTTAATTCGTTCCTCAAACCTGCAAATACTTATGCATGTGAATTAGGGGCCCACCCATCTGCAAATTTTTCCACAAACAAAATATCTGAGGATCAAAACTGAGGAAACAGACAGTCTTTGGATTCTATATAGTAAATTCTATAGTACAGAAAAGTATAAGTGATTAAAAATGTTTGTGTGTCATGCAAACATTGTGTTAATCAATATGTCAGCTGGCCTCCTAGGCAAGATATAGGAGAAATAACGTTTCTTCGCTTCACACAAACTCTGGTGGGTTTAACTGGAAAACCTCTTTTATTATCTCTTTCCTGTAATTAGCTGGTCATTTTTATGTTAGATAAGACTTTTACTGAAAACCTACTTTTTTAGCAGTGTGTACTCAATTGTTGTATATCAATACATTAAGGCATCTTTAGCACTGTTATTTCTCTGAATTACAAGAAATAATTAGATACATAAGATGAAAGAGAAGGAGAACAAAGCAAATACAGTATGCTACAGCACACAGACCTTTAGCTTGTTAGGACAGCCAACACAGTCCCGAACAAGTAGGCCTAGGACTCTCTTACTGAGAACAAATACTTGAACCCCATAAATAGCCTACTCTTTTTTCCATTTATTTTCACAAGTGCCAATTAGGTTACAAACAGATCAATAATTTTATAGGACAGAAGAGGAAATCAATGTTTCTTTGTTTTATTATTTGCTTTTACAAGTACCTAATTCTTATTCTATTCTATGAGTAGTGAACAAAAAAACGGTAAAGGCCAGACACTACATTTTCTTCATCATCTTCACTGATGTATGTTCTCCATTTCAAGAACTGTAGCCTCACTTCAGTGTTCATTATTTCTTACATTTTTTATTATCCTTTGTAGCTAATGATGCATTTCCAAAAAAGATTAAATTAAATTAGAAAAAGGTGTTCTTATACCAGAATATGAGAATCCATATTGGCATTTATTACAGACCAATTACTGCAAACAGGGTTTTTGGTTTTTCTTTTCCTGGTAAAGTGTTTTTTTGATAGGAAGCTTTAGGAAATCAAGATTTTGAGTAAAATACCCTACCTTCTCAATACATACTAGATAGGGGAAGAAAAGTTCAATGAAAAAGACATGTGATTTTTAGCTTTTCTAGAATTTTGAGGTAAGCTCTTAGTGGCGTATGCTGTTTGACTTTTAAAACCAAAGATTTGCTTCACATTAAAAATTGCACAAGGCAGCTAGATGGATGTTCATAAAGTGTTTGCATCAATGAACACATCTTGATCCTAGCCTGCAGGTATCCAGCTAGACACCAGAATCACAATATTAAAGCTTTTCTTTAAGCTTGTGAAACATCTGCTTTTATAGTATAACAAGGATACAGCACTAGAATTTAAACACCATAAAGAAATGCATGGCAAGCAAAAGTGATTTTCCTTAGAGTATACCTGAAGAGTCGATCTCCCAAAACCTAAGAGCACAAGCAATATTTCAATGTATTTAAATCTAAACTTTGAGAAGGTATTCTGCTAAAGGGTATTTAGAACTCAGCTTTGCCCTGGGCTGCATTTTACAGAGAAGAAGAGATTAATGTCTGCCTGAGGGAGACATAAAATCAACATGTGGGGAGTTCAGGGTTTCTCAATTAATGTTTTTGCATAAATTTCTACCTCTTTTTTGAGCAGCTGTTGAAAGCTGTTCAAACAGCTCATGTTCTAAAATGGCCAGTTTGCAAACCTGCTGGGTTACTCTAGGTATAATGAAGATGTGTAAGGAAAAAAAAAGAAAAAAAAAAAGAAAAAGTGTCCTGGAGTTTTAGTGCTTCACAACCCTCTCCCCTCCCTGACGACCCACATCAAACTTAGGAATTATGAGGTTCTATAAAAATCACCTAAAATTCAGACACACGCACACCAAGATCATCCTGGTAGGTGGACATTTCAAATTGCTATAAAGATCTCTTGGCTGTCTAATTTATCTTGCCCTAGCAGGAAAGGTCACTGTTAACACCTATAAGTGATTCAAAGAGACAGCTATCATGCCATGATGAAGTCTCTCCCATCTGTCTTGTCAAGCAAGTCAAAGAACTAATATGGATGTGACAGACGCAGAAAGCAATCTCTGTTACAAATATCTAGCACAGAAAAGGTAAGTGCAACCATTCTTCTCAAAACACTGGGATGCATTCTGATTTCGACTGTGCTTCCCTACTTCTGGATTAAGACCACTCCTCCCAAATGAAATTGATGCAGCTGATCCAAATTTGAATGTTTGTACTGGTTATGAGAATCTCATTTTTTACTGAATTTGAGATTAAGATGTTAATGGAATGAAGAAAACATGCACTTATCCTTTTTATGATAATTAATGTCCATGCTCACAAATACATTAAAGACACAGTCAAAAGGAGATGCTGAATTTCCCGAGTTCTTTGTGGAAGAGTTTTGAAACCAATGAAACACTAAAAAAGTGGGTGTGTGTGTGAGCACATATACATGTATGTGTGCCTGTGTGTATTGAATATAACAAACAGCATCTTGTAAAACTTCTTTACTGTTATTTCTATGTGTGGTTGGACAGATGGAAAGGATTCCTGTTTTGCTGGAGATAAGGTTTCAGTGTCTAGGTCTAAGCTAGCTCTTGCTGGCTGTTAGCCATTTCCCTCTCTTCTGCTCTCTTTCCTTTCCCTGCTGATGCTGCAGATATTTCCTTTGGTTTTTTATTTAAGGATGCTACACTGGAAGGTGCTTTATAGAACGGTATTTGCGTCCTTGCACAAGGTAACAGAAGTAAAGCAGGATGATAAAACTGAAGCAACGTAAGTGTCCAAACTGCTGAGAGTAGGTGAGCATTAAGTCCTTGTATGCATCTCAGCAGCCTATGACATCTCCACATCAAGTCTCCTTTGCACGAACATTATTGGTTTTATTTTTAATGCTTCTAAAGTAGTTAAGTTCTCCATCACTTGAACTAATTTTTTCTCCACGATGTACTCAGCCATTAGCATTTTCTCTTTTTTGCTACTATGATGTTATGCCATCGTTAGGCTCTATTAAACTGGCATGGGAGGCAGTGACTTGCAATTCAACAGAGAAAAGTTGACATTGACAGTTAGATCAAGAAATAGAGCAAAGGAAACTTGCAGCCCTGGCAGTATTGACCGCATCCATGATAACTTGTAGTGCAATCACTTTTAGCTCTGGTCTCAAGCCATTCTATCATGCTCCCAGTCGCATGCCTGTTTCTCAGTTGATGTCATCATTGTTTTGTATGCAGTTGAGCGGGGCTGGGGCGAAGACAAGTTTTCATCTTTTCAGAGTAACCTGACTGAATCCAAACTTAACATAAACAAAACCAAAACCCAAACCTGCCTCCTCATCTCCCTGCCCCGTGGGAGTGCACTGTATAGCTTTGAGAAGGCCCTGAAAAGCCCACCAGAAGTCCATCTCCTTCACAGGCAAGCAAGATCTGGGACACTGGCCAAGTCACAGTGTGGGAGGAACAGAGCCATCAGTGCCCATCTGACAATGGCAGTCGTCAACCCCAACCTTCTTTTGAAAGCCTAAAAGTGAGCCCTAACCACTCAGTACCACAAAGACTGGGAAAGAAAGCTAAAATTTGCCTTGAGATTTGATGGAAGACTAATATACTATGATAAACTATGGTATTAAGGAATTACTCTTCTGTGCAAGTTTAAGACTTCCTGCCTTGACCTTAACATCAATATCTTCATCTATGGGCACTCATTTAGAAAAAGAAAGCTAAATTATCTTACAGAGTGAGCTATTATTCTACTGACATTCTCCAAAGTATGACACAGAGAAACAGAGTCTCTCTTTTTGATTGTGCTAGGTAATTCTGAATATTAGATTTTTACTAATGAATTCAATCCACTGTCGTAATGTAGTTACAGATGTTATTCCTAATAATTTGTAATGCCTCATTTCTAGAGACAAGTTGCCTATAATCATGAGAAAGGAAGTTATTTTCCAAGAGGTTAAATATTATGGTCCAAGTTGGAAATGGAAATATTTAAATCTTAAAATCCACACAGGATTCTGTAAGAGTATCTATATTGGACACATGCTGATGACATTGCACAAATGGAAAAATATTTTTTCTTTAAAATCATCCTTGACATTTTCACTCAAGAAAACCAAGATGATGAAAAGGTGATTAAAATTCATAGCACAAAATTTAACTCTGAGAGTCAGGAAAAAAGAAGAAGTTGAGAGGAGGAGAGTTTTGCTGAATTAAGGATCAACTTTTGACACAAAAAAGGTGATTCTTATTTTATGACTGAGAGAATGCTACAGAATTAATTTGCTTACCACTATATATGACATACTAAAAATAGCATGTATTTTAAAATACAAGATAAGTATATATTTGCTCAGGGAATAAAATGTAAATCTGTTTTAATATCTGATTCTCATAAGCTGAGACTCAAATAGCGCAGAGTATGAAACCTCTTTCCATCTAGACAAATGATAAGCAATAGACACTAGTAGCAATGTGAGAAAGTGCCTACTCACTGTGTACAATCTCCACAATGAATTAAGGGTTTTGTTTATTTTTTAAATTGGGAGCTTAGAAAGGTTTTTGAAGACCACTGTGGCCAGAAACCGCTAAAAATCTTATTGCTGAAATAAAGTTTTAAATTTATTCCTTCCAAATTTATTAATATAGGGGAGTACATGAGAATAGGAAGATCATACAACTTATCTTTGTCTTCTGTTCTTCTTTACTGATAAAACCAAATCCTCATCACAAAGCCAAATAAGAGAGCCATTCTGCTCCACACGTTTACTTCATGCTTATCACTCCCATCATAACACATGACTAGCTGTGATTATAAAATAATTTTCTGCAATGATTATTGATTTTGGCCAAGAGGTATGATTTTTCAGGCCTGATATTTCCAGGAAAACATTTTGAGAATTTTGCTTGGGAAATGTGGAAACCCTCAATATCACTTTATAGCATCTCTTACTATGTAAGAGATGTAAGAAGACACAGATAAAACAAAGCATTCTCACCTGCTGCAATACAGTGGATAAAAACTGCAACTTTAAATGAAGATCAAAAGCCTTTTGTTTTTCCTAGATAGTGGGAAAGCAGTTAAATAAAAAGGCAGAAAAGTTATGTTAAAAGCTACAGAGGTTAACGTTTATATAGGTTCAGACTTACAGAGAACTTTAGGATGAACAGCAAGGATAAGGAAACTAGCAAATGTAAAATACCATAAAATTTAGATTTACATTTATTACTAAAATATTTAAAATAAAGCAATGCCTAATTTATTTTTGTTTGTGGGATTTAGAATAAGAGAGCTTGCTAAGACAGATACTGCAAATGACACATCATTTTCTATAAAATCAAACAGATGGGAAATACTGATTTCCACCATCACAGAACAAAGTGGCACTAGCAATAGAAAAAGACTTTTGCAGCAGTGTTAAGAAAAAGAATAGCCAGCTATCTTCAATTTTTGGGTCTACATGATTGCAATTTCGACACTGTGTGTGTTTCTAGTTACAAAAAAGTCTGTACCTCACTTATGCTACAGTCAGACGCTCACGTCAGAAACACCTGAGCTGAGTTAAGACATCTTGTGCCAAATCACTTCCTACTGTTTGCTGCTGTCCCTCTCCTGGACCTCCCTGTCCCAAAATGAACAAGTGAAATCCTTCATACTACTATTCTCCAGTGTCAAGTCAGTAGGCTTACCTTAATCCCCCTAATTTACTTAGGTCTACTTAAACTAAACTGACTGCTTTTGCCTTGAAGTAATGACACAACCACAGTTACCCTGTTGGCTATGCTGTGACAGAAGTATCATGCAGCTGAGGAGCAGCGTTTGCTTGAAACTCTTCCAGCTAGATCTGAAAGAGCTCATCTGTCACTGCCAAGTCTCTGGGCTGCTTACAAAAGAAGACAAGAAAATAGCAACTTTTTTCTTACAGTCTATTTTCCCCCCATTTTGTTCCAACAGCTTACACTAATCTTCACTGATTTTCTATAACTGTATCTGTAAAAGGGCTTTTACATTTTCTTCCTAAGTAAATAAATCTTTGGTGATCAGACAGCTGAAGGAGATGCACATTGCACGCACGCTGGACAGAGCTGGCTTGGGCATGCATGCATGTAAGTATCAAATCTGAGACTATGAGAATCTTGTTTACAAAGGTGCTGCATGCCCCATGTGAAGCCAGCTGAAATCTCACCTATTCTGCACTTCTCCACATAGATTCAACACGGCTTTGATTCAGTTGCTTTAAGACAGGCAGACAAGGTGCTATTTGAAACAGCTTGAAGTATCTGAGGATTTTCAAACAACGCTGTCAGATATGACACGGACCTGGGAGATGCATGTTTCCTCTGGACTAGCAGCTAAGGCCCTGTGGGATACCCTAGGGCATCTCAGATGGACTGCCTATATCCATACTTATGTAACTGTATTGAGTCCAGAAAAGGTCAGAATTGGAGGAACACAAACATCACTGCCCACTTTTGAAAACTTTTTAAAAATAAATGTTTATGGTCTTGAAGCAACTATTTTGCTTGAAACCGAAGACTCAGATTTTGACAAAATAAACTGAGGATCAACTTAATTTTCCATACTAAAGACCAATAAATAATAGTAAATACATGGGAGAAATCTCTTGAATGGGATTTTTGTCCAGCAAACTACTTAATCCCCAGTTTAAAACTGAACATATACTTGACTGCTGAATCAAGAACTTGAAACTTTGGATCCATTAGCCCAATGTGAAGATTAAAGCCTCATACCTCTTTTAGAAGAAAAAGCCACTGTTTCACCTTAGCCAAAATCTTTTTTTCTCTGCTGTCATTCAAAATCCTGTGCATAGATTATCTGCAGTTCATAAACCTTAAAGATCACTTTTTACAATGCTGCCAACATTCAGTTTTCAATCCTGGACTTTGGAAGACTGCACAGATAATTACATCGTAACAAAAGCCATGATCCACCAAAACACAGGAATTATTCCGAGCACCTTGCATACAAAAATGTGAAACAACAGACACACAAATATCTTCTGAGTTGGCAACCCAGGAAGATGTCACTGTATTACACTGTTCAGTTTTCTTAGCATAGTAGTAGCAATGTAGTAAAGCTACTATACTTACACTATTACATTTTCTTGATTAAGTGAGCCATGGGGTTCTGGCTCCTTTAGAAACGTTCACTCAGTCATTTCTAAATTCTTCAGGCATATGAAGCCAGATGGCAGTTTCCTATTAACCCCTGCCTGGACCAACACACCAACCAAAATACCCGTGAGTTCCTCAGCAACATTTTCACTTCAGGAAGTTGCAAGATAACGATCACAAAAACTACTATATCGTCTTCTGTGAGGACAGTGCATGCAGCAGCACAAATGATTAACGGAAGCCCAGCCACCAGGAGACACAGGCTCTCTCTTGTTATTATGGCACTGCTGTTATAACATCACAGCCATCCCTACCGTGATGCTTTAACAGGTCTGTGATACATAGGAGGGATTCACTGTCATGTGCACATCCGATGCCATTCTCCAGCTCCATCAAGGCTGTGAGCATATTTATCTCCAGTGACCAAGTCCCATGAGCCCTCCCTCACCTGACCTCTCTCACTGAGCCCTGGCCACCCTCTCCATGGCCAGCCCCAGGCATAGCCACCAGCACACACCACACCAGGGAGCTGGCTGTCTCTTCTGCCGCAGTAACGTGCACCCACATCCACAGCTACTGGCTATTCCTCTCGCTAAAGAGAGGTGCCAGGCAGATTTTCTAACAAGTGTCAATCCCATTATACCAGTAGTCAAAAAGTGCTAATTTAGCTGGTGAAAAATGCAAGAGATACACTCTTGAAACAAAGAATATAGGCCTCTGGCACAAATACACGTGAAGGTGATGCTTGTAGTACATACTTTCCCCAAAATAAAGCTTTATAAAACCTAAGATGAATAAAATGTTTCCAGAGAATGAAGGCATAAATATTTTATGGAAAGAATATTTATGCTGTCATTCATGCTGTCAAGGAACTTGGGAGCTTCCACTTAGGGGACAGGATCCTACTGTGCTACTTAAACTTACTTATGGGTTGTCATTCAGAAAAGAGCTATTGTGTCCCTAGTCACATAATAATGTCAAGAGAAAACAGCAGGATTTAAACAAAGTTACTAAGCCTTGGTTGTAAGATTCTCTGAGCAGAAGTAAATGCATAAAGGGATTAAAAGAAATTCCTCAAGCACACAGCATGTTGCATCAAGCTAATGAAAAGAGGAGAGAAACTCAATGCTACTACTGAAGTTTAACTCACTTGCTCATTTGCGTATCTTAAGCAAGGAGGAGTACGAAGTAGAAGGAGACAAAAAGAGAAACATAAGTAAGGTTTGAACAACTATTTCAGTTTTTATGCTATGTGGGGCAATTTGCAAAAATGGCAGGGGCTATTCTGTTTTTTAAACAGTATCTCTGTAGTTTCTGATAAAGTGGTCACAGTGATAGACTGAATTCAAAATGCAGTCTCATTAGGCACTGCTGAAATTGCCTTCTAGAATGTAATTCTGGGGTATGCCATGAAATATAGACCCGGCCTATTCATTTTCATGAAAGCATTAAAAGAGAAGGAGAGAGGATAGAACAGAAAAGTCCAGATTTTGAAAGGTGCAGACAATTTCCAGTGATTCAATAAACAATACAAGTATTTTGAAATCTTATTCTACAGTCAGGTGTACTGTAACTAGAAATTCCCTGTGATTTAAGGTTGCTAATGTGTTCCAGAATAAGTTAGAGAATAGAAGACTAAAGGCAAACAAAGACAAGCAACATGGCTAAAATATAAGCAAGATGGCCAAAATACAGTATTTAATTTGTGTTCAGGAGCTCAAAGCAGATTGTGGGCCATTTCAATAGCCTGGAATTAGTACTTCTGTATACCTAATTTGAAACTTGATGCCCAGGTCAGAAGTCTGGGTCTCTGGCCGAGAATTTTAAGTGCCAGTCTGAAAGATCTGCAATTCCCTACATATGAATTCGCCAAAAATAGGCTTCTTAGAGACAGCATATTGGGACATCTGGCTTATAAGGCATCTAAAATTACTGGTTCCCTGAAAATGCGTTTCCTCTGCTTGTCTCCATTGAGACACGCCATCTACTCATCTTAAAGTTATTGCACGCTTTATGAGTTTAGTTAGGTCTTCGTATTTTAGGTTACCATAGCCACAACTGGTATTATACACTGTCATCTTCAGTATTTCATTGTAAGATGTTGGTCAGCCACCTTTCCAAAGGGAAGGCATGCGTCAGAAGATTTTAAATCACCTTTAAGGACAACTGTCAAGAATAAGAATGAAAGCAGCCTGCTTGTTTCTCTACAGCTGGAGCAAGCTCTGCTATCAATTCTGCTGAAGTCATGACCATGAATAGTACTGGGATATTTTGGTTTCTTTATTATAGACAGAAAGAATATATACTGTGACCATGAATGACTAAGACTTTTTTTTCATCCAAAACCAATAAAGCATTAGGAACTCCAAGCATTCCCTTTTTGCTAAACATGGTATGTCTCTTATTTTTGTAAACTTAAGGAAATTTTATTGAGGGAAAAAATATTAATCTTTGCATTATTTTAAATAACTGACATACAAATGTTAAAGAAATAATAAAATTAGAGGAGGAAAAAATATCTAATATTACTTTGTAGATGCATGCAAATGAATAAGTACACCACAAAACATACATCTGCCATTTTCTGTGCTCAGTTTACCATATAGCAGCATTTCAGAAAGTCCTATTAACAGTCTTTAATTCTGGACTTTAATTGCATCATGTTACACCCTAGGCAGCCTATATATCCTGTTGAATAATTTGATATTGCTGGTTTGTCTTGGTACACCAAAGACAAGCTAAATTGAATGCTGCTAGCAAGCACTGGCAATAAAGCTTTTATTTGATTTCCTTACGAAGGTTGTGTGTACATCATGGAGATATTTGCATACATAATGATGAAGGTACTTACACTGCTGTGTAGTCCATGGCTAAATAACTTGGAATCAGAGAGTCACAGAATACTTAAATTTGGAAAGGACCTCTGCAGATTCCCTATCAAACCCTTGTGCTCAAAGCAGGGTCAACTAGATCAGGTTGCCCAGGGCTGCGTCCAGTCAAATTTTCATTACCTCCAAGGATACAGACTCTGATCTCTCTGGGAAACCTATTCCATCATTTGACCACCCTCACAGGGAAAAAGCTTTTTATGTTTAGATGGAATTTCTTGCATTTCAGTTTGTGCTCACTGCTTCTTGACCTGTCACTGAGCACAGGTGAAGAGTCTGATTCCCACTTCTTTATTTCCTTTTTTTCCCACCTCAAACACCCCCCACCCCCCCCATCAGGTGTTTATACACATTGAAGAGATCCTCCCTGAGCCTTCTCTTCTGTAGGCTAGATAATTCTAGCTCTCTCAGCCTCTCCTCATATGACAGATGTCCCAGTCTTTTAATCATCTCTGTGGCCCTTCACTGGACTCACTTCAGTATGTCCATGTGTCCATTGTACTGTGCCCAGAACAGGACACAGCACTCCAGAAGTGGCCTCACCACTATTGAATAGAGGGGGATAATCACCTCCCTCGGTCTGTTGGATGCTGGTAGCCTTCTTTTCTGCAAGTGCACATTGCTGGCTTATGTTCAACTTGGTGTCCACCAGGACCCCTATGTCCTTTTCTGCCAAGCTGTTTCCCAGCCAGATAGCCTCCAGCCAGTATGGGTGCATGGGATAATTGCTTCCCAGGTGCAGGACTTTGCATTTCCCTTTGTTGAACCTCATGAGGTTCTGTCGGCCCATTTCTCCAGCCTGTCAAGATCCTCTGAATGACCACCATCTCATGTATCAACTGCTCCTCCAAATTTAGGGTACACCCTGTCTCATTGTCTCTGTCAACAGTGAAGATGTTAAACAGTACTGGTCCCAGTATTGACCACTGGGGTACATCACTAGTGACTGGCCTACAGCTAGATTTTAAGTCTCTGATTGCAACCTTTTCGGCCCAGCAATTCAGGCAATTTTCAATCCACCTCACTGTCTACTTATCCAGTCCTTACTTGCTCAGTTTGTCTGTGAGGATGTCATGTGAGACAGTGTTGAAAGCCTTGTTAAAGTCAAAATAAACAATATTCAGTGTTCTGAATGCCTCAGGTTGCCATGATCTTTCAAAGATGAACAGGAGTGGCCTCACAGTGACATGGGCCAGCTCCCTCAGCTCTTGTGAGTACATCCCCATTGGGTGCCATGCACGTGTGTATGTATGTTTGTTGAAATATTTGCTAACCTGATCCTCCTCTACCAAGGGTAAGTCTTCACTGCTCCAGATTTTCCCATAGGTCTCAGGGGCCTGGGATTCTTGAGGGCAAATCTTACCTGTAAACTGAGGTGAAAACAATGTTGTGTAACTTAACCTTTTCCATATCCTGTATCACCAGGTCATTGCAGTAGTGAGCCCCATTTTCCCTCATCTGCCTTTTGCTGCTGATAGACCTGTAGAAGCCCTTCGTGTCCCTCACCAGATTATTTCCCTTTGTGTCCCTCGCCAGATTCAACTCCAGGTGGGCATTTGCTTTCCTGACACCATTCCTGCACACTTGGACAGCATCCTATTGTCCACCTGGGTCACTTGATCCTGCTTCCGCTTCCCGGTGTATTAGTTCTTTATAGCATTTGAACAAAACACCTTTCAAATGAAGAAGGACAGATTTCCTTTAGAGAGCTGTCCACACCCCCTGTCAAAGCTGAGCTGCTGTGCAGACAAGACCCCAAGGGGTCAGTCAAGGCACACAGCAGACAAGAATGAGCCTAAGTGGATCTAAGGGATAAGAGTGCTTGACTGGCAAGGGGCAGTGCTGGGCTTCTACAGCACCAAAATTCAAACACACCATATGATCTGAAAAGAAATTCAGAGGTAGAAAAGGAAGAGGGCAGGTGGTAAGTCCTGTGCAGTGACACTGAAATCAGACATCTCATTGTAAGGGTGAAATGGCACAAACGGAAGGTCTCATAATCAGAACTGACACTGGATTTCAGTTTCACTAAAATATGTTACTATTCACAGAGGCCTATTAGCTGACAGAGTAACAGGGTTGGAAAGCCTTAAAGCAGCACAAAACATTCCAATAGAGAGGCAAAAGAAGAATCTATGACATCAGAATGAACTACAGGATACTAAAAACAGGGGAGCAAATAAAAGGACTGAAAAAACCCACTTAAACCAGCTGGTTAGCAAGGAGGAAAAAAGAAGAACTGGATATGTTTTTAATTAAAAACATACAAGCCAATTCTGTAAGTATAAACTGACATAATTCCATTAATATCAGTCACAGGTTTATTACACAAGCTAAGTTCACTGCTTTGAATTGATGCTGTAGGCTCACAGGAAGGAACACGCAACTTAACTGAAGTTTTACCTGCACAAGGGTTGCAGGCTTAGACCCAGTGTAAAGGACCTGGGATTTTTTTAAGCAACTATGTTTAATTTTCTAACCAAAAGTTTCTCTTTCTGGATTCTCACTTTTACAATATTAGCCCCAAGCTCCACAATGACTGCTTACCTTCTTTAACTCTTCCTGAATAGTTCTGCCATTTTCCTCTGAGGACAAACTCTCCTTTTGGTTTTCAGGGTCTGTTCTAGGTTCTGACTCTTGTTCTTCACCAGAAGATGTTTCCTTGTCACTCATTTTGGCAGCAAGCTGAAATAACCTGGATTTAAGCTCCTCTTCCATAAGGTCAGGCTTGATGTTATGATGCTGATCCTCACTGCTTATATCCGTTTCTGATAGATCATCGAAATCCTAGAGAGAAATTAGAAGAACACTATAATTACTGCATAGGTATGGAAAGGAAAACAAACAGCTTCCTAGAAAAGTATAGGTATGATCACTCTGCAGAGAAGCTAGAAAGAAAGCACACTAAGTGTGCTGATAAAAAAATACCCTGTCTTTACAGAGGAATGCCAGTAAACCCACACCTGTTGGATTATATTTATCATTCCAGCTTACTTTTATATTATGTAAAAAGGAACTATCAAAATCATTTTGCATCTGTGTGCAACTAATGAAATAAAAGCCTAAATGGCATTTCCCATTCCCAGCACTGAACTGCCATCGCTCTCAGGTATGGTGCAGATAAAGAAATTGAAGTGTGGGAATGAAATAATTTGTGACCTGGCTGTTGCATCCAGCTTTCAGTTGAAAGCTGCGCTCAAGTTCCCCGACTTCTGGTCTTGAACATTATCTGTGTTTTTCTTAAAGACTACTGGAAAAGAGTTTTGAAAAATCTCTGTTTTATTACATGATGGCAATTAAGATTTTCAGCTTTCCCTGTGATTATTTACATAGGTGGATCCTCTACAGCAATGATTATTTTCCAAACGCCAACCTCCTTGGAAAAAGTTCCATCTTTAGGAGCACCTTCTTTTCTTATCCTTGGATCCTTAAAGGTGGGAAGTACTCGGAGGCTCAGTTAAGTACAGTGGGTGTTACAGACTCGTCTACGACAAGTTCCTTACTTTGCAGGCTGAACAAAAAAAAGCAAAATCCTTTTGCAAGTCTGTTTAGCAGGGTGCCTGCCCAACATTTAATAATGTAGAAAAGGGGCTTTTTTTTTTTTTTTTTGCCAGCCCTTGCAGGAAATCTGAAAATATCTGATGGTTATGCCAAAAACTAATGTCCAGATACATACCAACTTATTTTCTGGATCTGTGCTGTCTGATTAGGATCCAATTTCCCCTGATTTCCACTACAGTCCATCTCCCAGAGCAACCCACTCCCCCTATAGCATTAACTTCCTTCTGCAAATGCTCTTCTCTCCCTGCTGACTGCTAAAAGAGAGCTTAGAATAATTAGACACTTTGTTTAGTGTCTTTTTGCTTCAGTCAAGTGCATAAAGTAAGATGGAATTAGGTGGTTTTAAAAGTGATGAATTCTTTGAAATGGAGCATAATCGTGACAAAACCACCCAGAAGGAAGCTATAAAGAATGCAGCCTGGGACCCAGAAGCAGTAGGCACATTGCAGCAGGGTCTAAGAGGATGATTTGGAGCAATTCTCAGAAATTATTCCTATTTGCCTTACGCTCTCCTGCTGCAACAGGACCAGGCACTGCTGGAGAGACTAAAAGCTGTGTTCTCTCTACCATTCATTTGGAAATACATAAACAGGAGATTTGCTTTGCCCAGCTACTCGCTCTGCAGCCGCAGCAGCAGTATTTATGGATGGATCAATTACCTCCAGTTCTCACGGGAAACGTTAACTCCCTCACAACACCTACCCGCCAAACTGCTCTTAATGGATTGACACATCATGTTTGTAATGTCAGTCCTCATCTCTCATACAGTAAACTGTAGTGTAGTGTCTAGCATTTTTACAGCTTTCTGGACAATTTTTGTCTGCAGTTACCTGTGAATCAATTACACAACTAAATTATTGCTTTCTAGCTCACCTTCAGCATGCAGAAGGCCCTTTTAGAAAATCAGGATTTGAAAGTACGTGACTAGCTACAATAGAAGTGGAAACACGGGCTTATGCTGAAATTTATTCTTTACCTAAACAATCCACTTTTTCAGAATAAAAAGCCTTTTCTGCCAAATGAACTTCCAAGCTGTTCTGAATAAGATCGAGAACAAGATTTCAAGTCAGCGTGTTTCCACTTTAGTTTTATAATATCTTATGATACGCTTTTATATACATTTAGAAGACGGCTGTCATTTCACCTTTTTAATTAAAAATCTGTATTTATGATAATGGTGCTTCCTCAAATTGTAACAAGAGATTTTTTTTCAGACATATCCTGCATGTCATTCAACAACTCATTACAACCCCTGCCCAACAATCTGCTAATAAAAAATACTCATGTATCACTAAACTACTATAAAAAAATATGAAAGTTCTTGCTGAATCAATCAGTTCATCAATTTGTACCCAGAAAAGAAACAATCATAATTTATGGGATTTAGAGGATAGAAAGCACAGCTAAACTTGCACTTGTATTAAGGAGAATACAGTTTAGTAGAGAAACGTCTCATTAAACTTGAGCTATTTACAGCTAGGTATCTAGTCTCAGCTAATTACTAGAATCCCTTTTTACTTGAGTTACCTCCATTTATTTAATAGATCCCCCCAAAAACCTACTCTCATCTAGCAAAACATGTGGTTTAGGATTACAAGACTTGCTAGTGAGCTCTGACAACTCTGCACTAGGGGTGTGGGCTTCCTCTAGCAGTGTCTGGGCAGGGAGAGTACGGTTTATCTTGGGGTTGAGTCTGCAAGGAAGAGAAGAAAATCCCATTCAATGCAGACATTTGAGCAGATCAAGCTTGTAAAGACAAAAGTGTGCTATTCTTGTTTAAATAAGCTGACAAATATGTGTATAAGATCTAGTGGAACAGTGAGGGAGGCTGGCCGTCCAGAGGGGCAGGTCTTCCCATGTTTCCACCTCATTGCTGTACCATGAAGTACTGACAGACTTCATCGTGCAGCAAGACATGCATGAATCCTCTGGGGGCTTCTTACATAGAACTGCTTAGCTCTAACTGCTTAGCAGCTATATTGGAGTAGCAATACACACGTACCCTTGTGGAAAGCACCACCAGTTAATTTAAAGAATCCATAGTGACAACAGCAGAATCACAACTCCTCTTGATCCTGAAAAAATACCAGTCTTCCTAGGATCACACACGGCAGCACCTTTTAGGCTGATCTCTACTGCCTCTGTCCAAAGCTCAGTGAAATCCTGTAGAGCCCTATTTTGGAGGAAGGCCCGGCAGGACACTATTGCTAAGTTGCCCAGCTTCAGCAGGATAAAAAATTGAGGATGTAGCTTTATGAAACAAGGTGAGTTAATGTAACACCCTAGTGCTGCTGAAAGAGAGTCATCCTGCACCCTTCTGTCCTTTATTTGGTTGTAATGAGTTGTGTAGGCTTGGCAAAGGGGTCCCAATATGTGCCAGAGCTGACAAGGGAGAGATATTGGACCACGCTGGAGAAAGGTGGAGGGAAGGCAGGAAGGCAGACAGGAAGGAGGTATTCCTCTTCTGGCAGCAGCAAGCTGCTATGTTACCTTAGCCACACGTCACACCGTTACTGAAACGTTCCCAATTCTAGCTTATGCTTTAACACATATAAAAGAATCTTCCTAACTCATTAACTCGGAAACTTAAAGAGCTTTTAGCTACATTTGCCAGCACAGGTGAAAGCCATGAGCTGCCTTGGCATCCCTAGGGTTTTATTCCACATTAGCTAAATTTGTGTTATGAATACACATCCTTTCTTGGGGGAGGACTCACCTTGAGGGTACTGATTTTACTACAGCTGGATTCAGGTATGTCTATTATCCATCTTTGTGCTTTCCAACCTCCTGACAACGAGCAGGTGGAGTATTTACATTTGCAAGAGTTGTTAGTTCCTGCTTACATGCAGAGATAATGATATCCTATAACGCTACACTTTGTGGTGTTTGTTATTGGTAGGCTGCTTGGCTTGTGTGTTGAGCTTTTCAGATGGTGGCAGTGAAGTACTTGCAAGGAGATAATACCCCTTTCATGGATTAACAGATTAAAAAATGCATTAGAAGCCATGACAACAATAAAAAATAATAAATACATTGAAAGGTACTATTTTTATTATTTAATAGATGCTATCTTAAACTTCATTATTCTTTACTGTTCACACTTTGGCTCTATCTGGTAAGTTTAATGACATATTTATGTTCATATAAATCATTGTGTAAATTCCCATTTGCATCTATCAGCAGCATATAATACTAACATCTGCAAATAAGAATAAAGGGCCACCACTTTATCTGAAAACAGAGCTTCAGTCAGGGCCTGGCAGACTAACACAGCCACAAAACCAGTCTCACTAAAAGAAAATCAAGTTTCTAATGCAAGCATAAGTCCTTTAGCAGACAATGAACTAGGAAATACACCTTTCCTCATACACACTGTCCAAATCCTTGCATGCAAATGGCTGATAACTGAATGGAATCCTAGCAAACAAAAAAAAAGCACCCCGAAATAAAGAAAGCAAGCAAGCAAGTACTGGCTTGGAAGCTCCAGAACCAAATCCATGTTATACTATAAATTCTTGAGAGAAAGCTCCATTCATACAGGAAATCAAAAATCAGAAACTACAGTTTTTAGGAGAAGACCCAAATTGTGAGGTTTGCAGGCAGTTTCTCAGTGAGAGCCTGTGTAATTTCAGGGCAGCTATTTTCAATAAATACATCTCAAGCGCCATGCCGTGGGGACCAGCAGTCCGACAGTGCTCACCCCGTACCTGGCTGCAGGGCAGGAGGGCTGTAATTAGCAGGTGGGGTCTCCTGGTCAAAGAAGCAAACTCATAGTGAGGGCACTTTCTTCACTTGATGCAATGAAGCCACTCCACTTTCCATCAGAAATGTAAGAATTGCAGCTACACTAAGCAACATCTCCTCCTCTCAAAAAGATAATGAAAGCCAATATATCAATATTATTATTAATAATATCAATGATTAGTATTATTAATAATAATGAAAGCAGACAGAGATTGGTGGTTTGAGTGGCAATTTCTTGTAAAAAATTACAATTTGAAAAATAAGTATCATTAAAAGCAAGGCTGCGCTTCCCAATTCAGGTTCCCCAGGAATATAACTCTTCTGTGTTACATAAGCAATCGGGTTATTAGAAATTTATTACAGTAGGTCACCAGTTTTATCAGGACAGTTTTTATGTCCCTCATACTTGCTTCATGACTGTGTTTACAGCAGTTCTACAGGCAAACCAGTGAAGCGGGTTGTTCTTTTACCTATCAAAGTGGCAAAAATTCTCCCCAAATGCAGTATATCTTGATACCTGTTTTCAGGTTTCCCTTTTTCAGTCACTCCAGACTTCATGCAATGAATTCCCTCTCAATCACAAAGTCAGCATTCCAGTATTGAGGGTAAAATCAGTTATAGAAAACCAGCATTATCATAATCTAGGTACTGGATCTTGATTAAAAAATACCTACTTTTTAATAGAAATTCAGTTGTGAGTTATGTAATGACTGCAATTGTTCCAGAATGTTACTGCTTACAATTCTCTAGACTTGGAGCAGGGAGAGAGGAAAGGGCCTATTTTCATTTCACTGTGAGTCTCCGAGAGCAGCAAACAAGAAAATGGCCTGCACTATTTGAAAATTAAAAAAGAAAACCCAACTTTTAGACTGCTAAACTGAAATCCTGTTCTACAATGCTGATGAAGACATAACGGTTAACAAATTATCCTGTTATTATTACAATGCAATAAAATCAGGAAGAAGTATGTTTCTTCACTGCAATTTACATATATATGGTCAGTTGTTCGGTGTCTAATGTCTAGATGCAACATGGCTTAGAGGAGCATTTTGTATGGTTTCTGTAAATTCTGTATAACCTCAGCATGTGAAAATCTATGACTGATTTAAGACCCCACAATGAAGCTTCCTTAAGTTTGTGCTGTCTGCAGTTCTCCATGCAACTACACTATCATTTTGTACAAACTACACATAGGGCTCTCTCTGCCTCAGCCATTTTACCAAGATCAATACATTACTTTGGGGATTATATGAAACCCTGACATCCCTTTAATCTCATTTTTCTAAGCAATATAAATAATGTCTGGCCAATTTATGTTCATACCTCAAATCATATTCCTTACGCTCATGATAATTTTAATTGCTTCCTAGAATTGTTCAACCATGCAACATTCTTGCTATAAATTGCAGTAGCCAGTCCATTCGTGCTCCCAGCAGTGCTTGTGTACCAGAGACTGGAGTAACAGTTCTCCAAATGCGGGCACCAGCTGTCAAATCAGCCACCAGGGTGCGTGTGTGTCCAAACACAAACTAAATGTGTGCAAACCCACCCATACATAAACTTCCTAGAGAGAATTTCATTCCTTTGAAAACAGTAATGTGATCTGGAGGCAGCGTGCCTCTGCCTGCCCCGCTGTGGCTGAGGAAGCAGGAGAGCAGGAACAGTCTCTTTTAGCCTAAAGGGTAAAATGAAGGGGAGAGCGGGTCAGTATCCCAAACCTTGCATTTTGAGCACAACAGAGAGGTATAAGAAGCACTTAAGAGACAAGGCAACTCACAAGAGAGTTGGAAAGAACAATCATTTTCCGCACCAGCTTGCACTTTGAAGCACACACTAAGCTGCTAAAGGATGCCATCACATATCTCTGGAAGCACCCTGCCTTTCTGACCTCCACTGGACAAACATGGGGGAGGTTTAGATTGGATATTAGGAAAAAATTCTTCACTGAAAGGGTAGTCGGGCACTGGAACAGGCTGCCCAGGGAAGTGGTTGAGTCACCGTCTCTGGAGGTATTTAAAAGACGTGTAGACATGGCACTTAGGGACATGGTTTAGTGGTGGAGTTGGCAGTGTTAGGTTTGCAGTTGGATTCGATGATCTTGAAGGTCTTTTACAACCTAAATGATTCTATGATTTTAGAATGTCTTCAGGACCTTTGCTGTGAGCTCCGATCTTCTATACTCTGCACAGCAGTCGTAACTAGAAAGCCACAATATGAATACAGACACACATGGAATGTGCACAAATATGCAAAGCCAGAAAGGGAAACAGAAGTCTGTGTACAAAATATGGCCTTTGTGCAGTCCCTGCAAAGTCCTGTAATTCTGCCTGATGTTCTAAGACGTCATTAATGGCCACTGATGTGTTGTTAGAGCATATTATCACACATAACTCCCCTTCAACAACTGTAGATTATAAAGGTGTGAGGACACAAGTATAAACTAATCAGTACAAAACACCCACACCTGTCTCCTAAAAGCAGATGGAATAGGTACAGAATTAACAACAGTTTACCCAGCATTAAAAACCTGCTGAAATCCTAGAATCTTAATCTTGATTTATGATCAGCTGTACTGATGTCTCTCTATGGGAAATATAGGCTAGTAGCATAAGCAAAGAAAAACAATTCCAGGCACCCTAAAATTGCTCAGATGGCTTTAAAGACTGGGCAGGTTGCTTGTAGTCAGAGGCATAGCAAGAAGACAGCACTTAGCTCCTTGCTTCAGGCTTACCATTACTCTACTGCAGCAACGATGCAGCTACAGGATTTGAGAGGGGTAGGACATGGGAAACAGAACTGGGCAAGGGGTCAGTATTCTCCTCATCTAGCTGGGTAACTAGTTAGAAGTGTGCTTGTACTGCTAAAAAAGTTTTGGGGGACAACTGGATTCCTTACATAATATCAGTCCCAGGCCTGGAAAAACTCCAGACAGACTTCTTTGCTTTCTGGTTATCCCATACTTGTTGTTTAAAAGAAACATTTGTGGAGTGCTTTGCTGTCTTCAAGTTGTATGATCAGTTATTCCAAGTTTGAGCTGTTATGTTCTGTTTGTTTTGGTTTTCCTTTTTTTTTAATCAAATGACAAATTATTTAAATGGAAGTAGTTTGTAAACACTTATGCTAACACACCAGAACTCATAATCAAGTGACCAATTAAAAGCAGACATGACTTGGACCATATTTCAAAAACAGCCCTTTCTGAATTTCTGCTGCTCATTAGCTTTATCCCTTATGAGGACATTTGCAAACAGCACACAGAAGATTCCCAGGCATATGAGTTATTTCTTATTCCAAGAACAAAGGAGTTAAAAAAAAAAAACAGCGCAACAGAACAGGTGATTAGTCAACATTTGTTAGCTGTTGGCAAATCCTGACTTTTTTTTTTTTTTAAGAGCACTGTATTTTACAGCATTAACAATGTCATTGATCATATGGAAGTGGCAAATTTGAGAAAGAGGCAAAGCCTGCTCATGGTATATGTAACACTTCACCTTTGCTTCTTCTCAGTTATGAGGCATGAGGAGGATAAAGCTGGCAAGAACGCTCCACCTCCCACTCATGATTCATATGTTATTGCCAGTATAGCTTAATTAGTTTTGCCCAGCTCTTTTTGAGATTGCATTTGGTAAGCTTAAACACAATTACCTGACTTAAATTCATCTTGTTGATTTTTGTGTGATTATTTCCTTCACATAATTCTTCAGGAATTGCTTTGTTCTTCCTCCACCGTCTTGATCTCTTTTCTAAATCATAATGGACTTCTTCAGTCTCACTGCTGTCCGAATACTCCAAGCTGGTTGCCTGTGGATTGAAATTTACATCCAGTTCTCCGTGGAAATGTTTCTTTTCCATTCTGGGCATATCGCTTTGAGTTCTGCTTTGTAACCAGAGAAGTTTGCTAGGTCCTTTAGCTTCCTGGGAAGAGTTTACTGAAGATGTTTCAGAATCGGAGAAGAGTGTCTCAGTATTGGTGTATAACCCAGAGGAAGGGGAGGTCACTGCCTGGTACTGATCATTGCCATAAACCCATTCAGTACCATACTGGGAATTGGTATAATAGAAATCGTCTGGTAATTGCCGAGGTTTCCGACGCAGCTTGTTCAAGGCCACATTCCAGTCGTAGTCATCCTCACTGTCTGAGCCCATCTCGTCATAGGCAGACACAATGCTGGATTCATTCTCCAAAGCTTCAAATACTTGACTCTTCGGTTTGGCAAGCATTCGAGGACGAGGCAAAGTGACATTCTGCAAAGCTACCCAGTTTCCATCGGTGCTTTGAAAAACAGAAGGTGGATCTATGAAAACGAAACAAGGACAATTATCGCTACATGATCACAGTGTGAAAGGCTCATTTTACTTGCCAGTTTGCAATCAACTGGCCACAAATTGGAGGGCTCAACAAAACTAATGAACAAACGCAAGTGTTGCTGCTACATGAATTCTCTCATGTTGTGAGCCATGCTGCTGTACTTTTAATCAGAAACCACCACTTAAAGTCATGGTGATGACTATTTAAAATGTGAGAGTACTTGGACCAAAGTTTTTTTCTAAAAGAGTTATTAGGAAAGGCTGAGGGAACATCGGTACAGACATGTATAAATCCTGTGTTTTGCAAATGTCTTCGACTGTGTGCAGTTCTGGTCCCCCACCTTGAAAAGTAAAGATGGAAAAAGGATCAGAGAGGAGCAACAAAGGTTGCACCAGGTTCCGAAATGGCTTCCATTCAAGGCATGATTAAGTAAGCCAGAGCTCTGCCATCTGGAGGAGAGAAGACTGAGAGGATACATGCTAAAAGAGATGGGTGAATCCTTCCAACCTAACTACTAGAGGACATCGAGTGAAACTAGTGAAATCAAGGTTCAATACAAACAAAAGAAAGTGGGATGCAATGGGTACTAGACCTGTGGAGCTTTTTGCCTAAGGGTGTCATGGATGCTAAAAATTAATCTGGGATAAACCAGAGATGGCTGTGGACATGGAAGAGAAATCTAGAGGTTTACTAAATACAGAAAAACACTTCTAGCTGAAGCAGTCATTAAGCTGAAAGTTCTGGAGGTTCAGAGCCTACTCAGAGGCAGCATGAAAAATACTTGCTTTCTCCTAATCTTTCCTAGGCTCTTACTTATGGTTACTATTGCTGCTGTTGTTGTATCCTAGACTAAATGAGCTTTTTGTCTGACCCAAGCACTGCTGCTCTTGTATTCTTACTCTTTTTCAGAGTATGTTTTACAACACCAACAGAAAAAAAAATGCCACAAATATGGTCAAGAAGTGCTGTATAACTCACAGAATTGCATTTCTTCTAAATTTAGATTCCATTTCCAATCAAACTTCAAAAGTCCCTTCATGAGAAATGTGAATGTGTGATGACTCTACCTCCCACACCAGCTGAAAAATATATAATGACATGGATTTACGCAGTAATCTCAGCCTACTGAATGAACTTTTCAGCCTTACAGATTCCTTCCATGGGTTCAAATTTGCCATTTCCAGAAAACTGTAGAAATACTTATTATAAACTATTAGTTTTCTAAAACTGTAAACAGAACATCAACTATTTAAAAATGGAAGAAGTAAAATCTGGATAGTGGTGTAGGTGATACTCAAGCATCTTGCATTATGTGATTACAAATACTTGGAGCTCAAGCAGATGACTTTTTCCCTGGAATTGTTCATAAACAATGTAAGTATGCAGTAAGAAGGTGTGCTCACTTTAAAAAAAAATGTCTGTGGTGCACTACCACCAACAAAACACTCCCACAAAAAAGAAACAATAATTAAATGGTAATTAAACTTAGGAGCTATGCGAGATTTTGAACAGTTTTTGTATTTGTTACTCATTTGAGTCCTTTTGGCTTGTTTTCACTTCCTAAATTCCATGCCAATTCAGAGAACTTGAGAAAATACATCACTGAAGTCATTCTTAGTCCTGCTTAAAAAAGAAATCAAAATAGTAATAGTTTTCTTGTAGCAGTGACCAGCTGAGCATATAACTGAAGTCAGGTTTATAGGGAGAACTAATAACTCTTGATTGTAACAGTTGATTTTGGAGAAAAAAGAATACAAGCTATCAAGCATAAGGAACTTCTGCTTGTTCACTTTTTCCAACTATGCTCACTAATCTAAGTATAGGATTCTCTTGAGAGAAAGAGGACCTTTCCTTAAAAACATTGTTCCTTCAAACAAAGCAAACAGCTCTGCAAGATAGGTATCTCCAACAGGAATTGAATTCAGCTGTGCCACATTACACAAACGTAATGCAGCGGCATGCCACATCATTATACTTTTTTCTCTCCCAAACCATATCCCTGTATTTTGTTTAGCAACAACACATAAGAATCTGTCAAACATCCTCAGTCAACTGAAGTAAAGGACAGGATAGTAGTTGATTACATCTTAGAGCATAAGCAGGGTGGAAAGGAAACCCACTGAGAACTTTATATTCAGAAAGCTGACTCAGTTTTATCCCAGCTTCAAGTAATGTCAAATGTTCCTTTCCTGGTTTTCCAAAACAAAGTCACTTACTTGAAAGAACGGATTTTGCACGCAATTCTGTGGGTATACACTATAATTTATCCATGTGAAAATGAAAACAGATTTAAGAAGTCTCACTGTGAAACTATTGGTAAAGGGGGAAAAAAGCACTAGTTCATAATTTGGCTCTTGAGTCATCATTTAAACCAGTGTAAACTGTAATCAAAATGAATTGTGAACTGCTTTTTGGCTATATGACTAAAAAGCCCACTGATTTTACCACTCCAAATTCTTGGTTCATATTTCTTTTGTTTTCTGTATCCTAATACAGAGCTGCTTACTACTGCATATGTGAGATCATATTTACACAAATTAGCACAATTGGGTGTTTACTATAAGCTCAACAGGCACCACAGTTTAATCACAAATGTGGTTCTTAGATGAAAGAAGCAGAACAAATCCTCTGAGTAGAATGCCTGAAAGGAAACTGAGTCAATTTGTCATTCTGCTATGGTTAAGCAATTGTTAAGTACTAAATTGCTCAACAGTTGAATTCAATGGGATTGAAGTGGGTTCTTAAATTTAAGCACCCAATTAACTGCTTTACTGAAAACAGGCCTTTCACTAAAATGCCCAGGAGAACAACACTTCTGACAGGGGGTTGAATGAGCAGTTCACAAAGTAATGCATGCATACTTAAGTAAGATTTTAGTACTACTTTACTCTCACTTTCTTTTGGGGGGGAGGAGGGGTATTGACACTGCCTAATTTTCAGTCTCCCAGGTTATCAACTGGCATTACAGATAAACGAATTGATGGGCAGCCCCCATCCCTGGTCCCCACTACACCCAAACACATATTTTGGCTGCTTCTGCTTGTCAGCACCTAGTGAGCCAGCTGTGGAAGCTACAGCACAAGTAAACTCACCCTACAAAAGAGAAGTTTTCTGCTTGATTAGCTTCATGAACCAATTTGCTCCAGGGGTTAGGTGGGCTCTACAGCTGTTACAAGAGAAGAAGCAGGAACAAGCAGGCTCTGTCATGGGAGGACAACAGCAGCAGATACACTAGCTTTGCTGTTCCCTGTCACCTAGAGCCAGGGGCTGCTGCTGCAGTGAGCAGTTCAGCCCTTCCCCTTGTGCAGCTGTGGGGATGAAAACTAACCAGCTCTTCTCTGCAGCAGTTGTCTGGTGCTACACTCTTTTAGCCTCATGAACACTACAGCCAGAACAAGAGAGGCAGTGGAAATAAGACCCTCCCAAGAGCAGGAACCATCTTCTTCAATGACAGCCTGTACTTATGTCATCTTGAAGTAAGCAGGGAATTGCATTCTATCCCAGGGTGCTGATTCAGGAATGGGGCTGACTTAGGAAGCTACTCACCAACCATATTCACATCCATACCTAACTCACAGAAAGACACAGGACATAGATCTAGGGAAACTGCTGGTCTGTGAAGTTCCTACTCATACAGCTTCCTCAGACTTCTGTGGAAGCAGCAGTTAGTAGGGCTGCAAAGAACACTGCATTGGTGAATTCATCGGAGTTGAAAATAAAGGTGCAAGGGGGAACGCTAAATGTGAATTATTTCACTGTTTGGTTCACCACGTAACCTCATGAACAGTTAACTTGTGCAACAGAAGGGAGACTATGGGCAGCTGCAAACTCCTTTAACTGGAGGACAGATAACTAGGTGATGAAGCAGGGCCCTTGGGTTCTTATGTCTTAGAAACTCTGAAATGCATCCAAATTAGATGCCTAATGTTTCCTAACAGTCCCAAATCAACTCCCCAGAGGCCCAAATTTTAAATCTTTTCTTGGGGGGAAAAAAAAAGGTAAGATAAGCAATGACACAGACCAATGAAATCATGACACTCAGCGTCACCAAATAGACATTTTTACATGTGACTCCTGCAAGCTCAGAGGTCAGCAGAAATTTCCTAGGGAAGGTCCTTGCTTTAAGTTGTATTTATTCCACATGTGAGTGAGAACCAAAAAAAGAATCATATTCGTACTAGAAATATTTACTTGTTTCATTTAGCCTGTCCACACTTTTCCAGCTGGGTAATGCAGAGAGCTTGCGTTCCTTCTGTTTCCTGAATTGTCCTTTTTGCTGCCTCCAAAGAGCCTCAGTCACAGATGATGCAGGGTCTAGTCCTTTACTGGGCATATCTTCACTAGCCAGGGAGAATGCAGACTGAGATCTCTGTGGGAATAAAAATCAAAGAACATAATTTAAAAATAGAAATACTTAATTATCAAACCCTTTACCATAATTAGTATGAGTATTCAGTTACTCACGGAAGTGTGGAATCTGCTAGCATCCAGAAATGGAATTTGATGTGTTCAAAAGAATTGTTTCACCACTAGACTGCTTATTTATGTGCATTTCTGATGCTATGCAAGGAGACAGGAAATTGTTTATACTACCATGGACCAGACGGAAAGAAATAATTATGGTGAAGTTGTTAAGAATGTGCTTGGTGAGGACTGATATCTAACTGCTTTGACTCAAGCTAGCCAGACAGAGATCCCATTGTGGTGAGACATGATGATCTATTGTTGGCTCAACAGGCCATCTGGTGTAACAATTTGCAGAAGTTAAAAATTTAAAAAAAACCCAAACAAACAGCCTGTTCTCCAGAAATAGATGTGCAACTCAATTGATTTTAATGCAGAATTCTTTTGTTTGCTGGGACATACATATCACACAATATGCTGGGCAGTTTTATGCAGTCTTGCTAATGAAGTCAACATAGCCTCCAACTGCACATCTATTTGTTTCTAGGAGGGTCACATTTCAAGTCAAAATGAGGTAAAATACTGTTGTGATTGTTAATGAGCCCTGACTAGTACTGAGGGGAAGTCACTTTCCTTTGGATCTACATAAAGAGATCAGACATTTTAGTTTTGACTTAGGCACCGGGGTCAGTTACAGAAGTCACATTTAAATTTGGCCAGATTTTTAAAAACTGTGAAACCTGGTAGTGTCCTGTTGATTTCAGGAGAATTCACTCTTACATTTCAAATCACGTATGTAATTTTACAAACAAGGCTACAGCAGCTTGAGTCAAGTTTTAACATCTGGCTGACACTATTTTGCTGCAACACAATTTTTTTTTTTTTAAATTAATAACTTTGCTTTTGACGACGGTATGTGCTTAGGCAGCTTGAATGGCAAAAGAGGTCACTTTTTCAAAGGACAATCAGCTTTTTTCCCCATAACTTTTTACCACTCAAAACCTCTGTCTTGGCCTTCATAACAGTCGGTAAAAGACTACCTGTATACGCCAGGGTTTCATTAAGAAGTATGATTTCAAGTGGCTCAGCTTCTTTACGCAGGCCAAGTTGGCACTCTCAAATCTTTGTACATTTTAACTGATGTTCAAATTACAAATAATTAACTAAAACTGTTAATCTCAAAAGGGCCAGTCTTTGCCTGCATGAGAGCTCTGCTTTGCACTAGTGCAGATGAGGAAAATGATAACTTGCCTTTAAGCTATTTTCAAGTCCCTTCAGTTCCCAGGACAGCATAAGCATTGCTGGGAGTCCTGCTGCTTGAAAGCAACACTTACACCACTTTTCTGACTGCACCTCCTCCCATCTGAAATGCTCCTGTGTGGGACCCGTGCACCATGCCAGAAGATTTAATTAACTGCAAATCTTCCTGTATCCTTGGCTCAGCAGTGTGATTTCATAGCAGATTCAGTAAAAAGAAACAAAACCAAGCACCAGGGTTTAGTTTGTCTTCTGAGGAAAAGCCAGAATTATTGCCCTAGAATAAAATATTTTCTGTAACTGCAATGACCGCACAACTTGCTTAGTCCTGTCCATGCAAAGACACAGGTCCTAGTGTGATGCATTGGAGTGTTTCCTTTCAAATTCAGTGACAGGAACTACTAAAAATAATCACATAGTACTGTATAATTTTATTATAGGGAATCTTTCAGATGAGTCACTTTCACAACCAAGCTATATTCCAGCGTATATTTAGGCTATTTCAAACCTCAGACTAGATCTTCAACTGATCAAGATCATCTGAATCTTCCTTAACCCTGTAAAAAGGTTAATAATTTAAGACAATACAGACAGGTACATAAATAGTTTTGCTATACGAATTTGCTCATTAACTTTGATTTCATCCTGCCAGGATATATGGACAATATAAACAATTCTGCCACAAATTTGCAGCCTGAACTATGACAAGTTTTAACTGAGCCCACTTTGTTGTTAAAGCAAGAACTACTGAACTTCCCATTCTTACAATAAATTAGGTCCAGTTCACGTCTGCCATATCCTCTGATATCTTTGTGTTAAAGTTGTTACGTACTGAAAGCAGCAAGTTGTGGCTGTCATTATTTTCACAGTACCAAGAAAATCCCCTCAAGGCACATTCTTTTTCCACGTATATGGCAAACACAGAGAGATAAGAGATGCTGAAGAACCCAGAAGAAGGAATATCCTACAGTTTCATCACTACTATCTATTTTCCTTTATTACTTAAAGAACTGAATCATAAGAAGGAGAAGAAAAAAAAATCAGGAAAAACTTAAGTAGTCTGTTTAATGCTAACCTGGGCTCAGATAATGAAAGTAACATGTTTTTTCTTATTATGTAAAATCTGTAGGTTTGACAGCTTTCCTGGTGTTTTGTTTAAATGGCAGCTTCTCGCCTGCCTACTCACTGTTTCATAAACATCACAGTAAAGGCTGCATCGCAGTGATGGCAGTGTCTGCACTTAGCTCTCAACTAACCTGAGACCCACCAGCAGCTAAGCCCTGGCAACGCTGAATGTGGCACGGGCTGTGAAACCCACTGAAGGAGCTCAGCAAATCCTGCCCTCAGACCTGTGCTTCCGCAGCAACGCTGCTACCAGCACTGCCCGAGCAATTTAAAGCTAGCTCAGGTGCATCTACACTGTAGGGCAAATATATCTTTCAGAAGGACTAGAAGATACACAACAGCTTGAAGGATTTTAAAAGGAGAAGACAAGCATGAAGGGCCTGATGGACAAAAAGACTGAAAAACAAGGAGGCACAGAAAAGAAAGTAGACACAGTCCCATGTGGTATAGCAGCCTGGGATCTCAAATAAGCTTATCCAAACCAAGCTGATTCTTTTAAATTGTGTGCTGAAACTTTTGGGTCAGGTCAGAGGGAAACTGCTCTCCACAGTTTCTGCCAACTCTCTGTGGAGAGCAGGAAACTGGTATTATGCAGGAACTGCTGCTAATTCCCCGGAAAATCCCTCCAAATGCAGCAAGGGAAAAAACTTTTGGTGCCTCCAAAGCTTGGCCTGAGGCCATCCGCATCCTTTTTCTACACTTTATGTGAATTTTTGATAAAATCTGTCTTGGACTGCTCTGCTAGAAGTACCGCCTCTTCTCACTGAAGATGGTTCAATGTCACAAAAGGCTCAAGGAGAGAAAAGTAATGCCAAGCTAAAATAGCTTGACTGCACCCCTGCATTCAGATCCTGAAAAAGGATGAAATGATGCTACTGGAAGAGGCTGTTGAACTAGCACTCTTCACTACTACTTTTGTAGTTCTCTGTAGTTCTTGTATCTGGGGAGATTTAAATGATCAAGAAGTGACAGCGTTCGAATAAGCTCCAATTAAGAAGAATAAATAAAAGTAGAGGATTAGGTTATTTCTTGTTCTGAAAGAGATAGGGATGGAAGGACAGATAGTAGAATTGTGTTTTACTCAGACAAGTATTGGTGGAAAGAAAGTGTAAATATTCATCCCTGATAGCAGTTCAAATCACTGGTAACACTGATAATGATACAAAAAAGGAGCGTCAATAGCCAAGCCTTGTGTCGGAATAGGACAGAAGCACATCCAGGCATGAGAACAAATCAGTCTACATTGGCTTAAACATGGCCATTTTTTTCAGAGCACAAAAGGAAATGTTTGTCCACAAGTTTATCTCCAATCAGTTACCAGCCTGACTGATGACTCTATCTGAAAAGCAAATGACTCAAGACCTCCTTTTGGTGCTTTTGCAATTATGAGCAAACTAGAAAGTTAGTTATTTGGTGTGAGGTTACACAGCAAAAGCTGTTGGTTGGTACATTTGCATCAGCTTCAACTCAGCTGGCACCTCTAACTCAAGAGCCCTACAGCTATAGCATGGGCTTCACCATGGGCTACAAACCTATGTACATGTCTGCCCACACTGCTGACTTCACTGCCACGCTCGCCTGTGGCAGGCAGCAGAAGTACACATTACTGTGCTGCATTTGTGCCTCCCTTCGTCACAGAGGTAACAGCCCGTCTGTAGATCCATAGGGGACATTTTTCCCTTGTGGGTGTTTGTATAGGAAGCAAAACACTGAACATAAGGGAACAGAATTGAGAAGCCTACTTGGGGGCTGGTGCTCCACGTAGTTTCCCTGTGCATGGATGCAGGGAAGTTCTGGAGGTAAGGCCCACTACCCCAATAGGCTCTTGTATCAGTTTGCATTGGAACAAGGGATATTTACTGACCAAATGGAGGAGTCATGGCCCTGAATCTTTACCAATTGCCTACAAACTTGGACAGCAACCAGATCTCAGGGCAGAAGAACCAATCCAGTCTATTTTCCAAAAGCATCCAAATAATACAGCAGCCTAAATATGATTTTCAAGAGCAGGCAGGAATATAGGAGCTTTGGTCCTGATTTATAAAGACATGAGAGGTCAAGAAGATCCTTCAATCCCAGCTAAAGCTACCAGCACCTTTTCTAACCAGAAGGTCTGGTTCCTCAGCAAAAAAACCCCTGTCAGCGAGGTGCTATTTTAGGTGTATTTATTTGTGATTAATTACAAGGCTGCCCTGTATGTTTGCAGTCAGACACTAAGGTACTGCAACTGTTAGTTTCTGCAATAAATTAATACATCAGCAGATGGCATTGCAACCCAACAGGTCATTTGCTATGTTCACTGCACACACTCCTCGGAGGCATGTGCTGCATATTGGATTGCTGTGCAGTACAGCACAGCTTGCAAAATATAGTTACAGTATTGACAGGCATTTCCAAACACTTTAGTTAGATGAGTTCCTCACCAAATCCTGCCTACTGGCATCTGCTGTGAGATGTTTGTTTCAAAAAGAAAACCCAGATACATTATTATTCTCTTTTTTTTACCCCTCTTCAGGGGATTTCTGCTGCATAGTTATAATGTCTGGATGGAGAGAACTCGGCCTTCATCTTGTACTGGGCTAGCACAAAAAGGAATAATTTTTGTATGTACGTTCCTGTTTCATTGCTGGCCTTCAAAAAAAAAAAAGACTGTGGTTTCTGAAGATCAAAGGAGGAAGGAGTGAATAAAAAGTAATCACATACAATGCCTATTACTTAATAAATATAAATATTCCACCTTCTGTCTATAACAAGTTCATGCTTCTGAACACTGAATAAATAAAAACAAGTAACCAAAAGCAAGAAGAAAAAACACGCTTGTGAATATTGAGTCTAATGTTGATAATCTATGGATTCTTTACCTTGAATAACTCTCTTAAAAGTATGCATATTGTTTAGGGAGACAATATAAATATTTTGCTCTGCATTCTTCCTCAAAATATGAAAGAGTATGGGTAATTTCTCTTTCTTCTAAGGAGAAGCCAAAGTGGTAACTCAAAATAGATCCCAAAAGCAACTGACCGAACTCTACAAAGGATATTCGGGATCACGCACGTTTTTCTCCACACTTCCCTCCTATTTCACCCTATTTCTTTGGTCTGATTTAACTAGTAAAACTGTAATTTATTCTGCACTTAGTTAGAGTAGATCAAGGACTCTCCCAGCTTCAGAGGGACTGAGAACCCCGGGTGCCACAAGGATAAGGCAGCTGCAGGGTCACCAGGGCCGGAGCCCTTGCAGGCACTGGGACCTCCACAGCAGGGCTGAGGGCAGGGAGGGCACCTCTGGATCAGGGCAGCAGAGTCCTGTGCTGTGCAAGCTCTGACCTGTGGGGCATCTGTTAGTTTGGGCTTTGAAGATTACCTTTTTTATTCAGGGAAGCAGCCTAGAATTGACAGCACAAACAGATAACTTAGATACAACCTTAACTGTCCCCTCTCCTCACCCGCAAATCCTACGGCTATGCCTGCTAGCAGTGCAGCAAAAACCCTCGCCTGCTTCTCATCTGTGCTCTATGAATACAATCAATGCACAGAGAGAACCAGCAGGTCCCACCCTCCTGAGCAAACAGAGCAGCAAACCCTAAGCATCAACTAAGCTAATGCATCCTTTGGTAAGTAAACTCCCACACCAGGAAGGAGACAGTATGAGCTTGAGAACAGTGCCACTCTGCCACAGCCTATTTATCCCTGGAAGTGATTTTCACTCTGCTCAAATGTATGCAGTCCAGACATTTAGCAGCGGGAGTGAAATACCAAGGGTTTCAAGCATCTGTTCCTTAGTTAATCTTGTATGTGGCAAAGTATCTGTTAACAACCCTATGGCTTCTGAAAAAGGGCAAGAACAGCAGATGAATGGGAGATTTTCACACTCAATTGAAAGAAAAGTCCCTTATTCATGCCCTGACCTAAACCCTGGTTAGGATATCCCAGCCATCAGGGCAAATCCTTGAATAACAGACTGGGAGAAAGCAAAGATGACTGCTCCCTCTCCTGCAAAAGCCTTACAGCTTCCAGGGTCTGCCCAAGCTGGCTTGTTGTTCACTAGTGACACAGACAGAGCCCAGCTGCTCTTTAGGTGGGTTTGCCATCCTTCCACCGGCCTCTCAGGCAGCTGATCCCCTTAAGAGCATTGTTCCTTTAAAAGTAGTACAAAGATAACTCTCAGTTAATCAGGAATGGGTCCGTCAGCAGTATGAATTGCACAGCTGTGTAATAATATGTAGAGCCACATTTGGGTGTGCATTTATTTTGGTTCAGTTTGGATTAGCTGACCTTGAGGATCCGGAGAGGGGCTGCAAGGGAGAGAGGCAGGAGGTTATTCCCCAACAAACCCATTGCTGCTGAGCATGCAAGTAGCTCTACACATCACCACACAGAAGTATAATCCATAGTGTTTGAGGGACATTCCCCGGCACCCCCCAAATAATATGCAGGCCTTACATGTGAAAATGCTATTGCTTTGGATGCAAGGGATTTGCAAGGAATTTGTAAGCTAGTAATAAGTGATATTTAAATATTGGTTCCAGAAGATTAGTATAAACATCCTTTTATTGTACTTATGGGGCTAACAATTTAGGAAAGTGCTAGAAACGTTAGATAGTACAGTTGAATCAATGTAATGAATTTATGTGAACAAGTCTATAGACGTTTGTGGTAAATCAATTATTATGTGCTTTGACAGGAACAGAGGGCAGATGTACCAACGCAACTGTAACCTAAGCAGTGCCTTTACAGGTACCCTTGTTCATTTAGCTGTTACTATTTCTCACGTGTTCCCCATGGCCCATTCTTTTTCCCCCTCCTCCTGAGCTTGAAATATTCTAGTATCTCTCTTTTAAAAAAAAAGGGGGGGGAGGACACTTCCCAGTTATGTAACACCTTGCATTTGAAGATACTGAGAGCTCAGTTAGTATCCTGCGATGACAGTATTACTATATTATTTACAAATGAGAAAGCTGAGCAACTGCAAAGGCCAGATCCCTGTTCTGGTGTTGGGCAATATGATTCTAAGTTGCTAGTAGTGTACCCCACTGGGAGAGTGCATGTGTATAAAGGAGTAGGGGAAGGAGGTGAACTGGCATTTTCATCTCAAGTCTAACTGCAGCCTCACACATAAACTCACTTTTTTTCCAAGACAATACTCCTTATGGAACACAATTACTCTATTTTCATTAATTTCTAGGTTGCTCAGTGCCCCATGCAACCTTTCATGTCCCATTCTGACCCTCGTCTACAAAGTTGCACTCATCAGTGTGCTCGCTCATCAGAGCGAATCACTGCATCTCCTACTCCAACACCCACTTGACAGAGGAAGCCTTAAGTGTTCTGTGTTTATTTGCTTCTTGCTGTGACAATATCCACCCTGATTTCATCTAAAAATAAAGTAAGATTTGTCAGGCAGCCTATCTCTGAGCATCACAGGTTTTAAGTTAGACCTTAAAGCTTTGTGATACCCAGCAGTGTATTAGGATAGCATCTTTAAAACAAAATAAAGCTGAAAGAATAACATATGATCTACATTCTTTGGAAAACAACATTATAGAATGGCCATCCTTCTCTGTCCTCTCCCCTACTCCCTTTTGTGCCTTAAAACCTATCCTGGCTTGCTGGCAGTAAGTGTAACTCAGCTGCATTTAGCCCTGCATAGGCTTGATCATATATCTAACATCCAAAACTGTCTTCTTATATGTTTGTCAAATGCATGAATAGTACTATGAAACCAAGAATCAGTAATCTTCTGCTAGAGATACATCTCAAATAAATTCAAACTATACAAACAACTTTAAAAGGACAATGCTGTCATGTTTAGCCTTGCGCTGAGTATTTAGCCACCCGAAACCTTAAAAAGTGGTACTAATTGCTGAGTCAGAATTGCAAAAGCAGTTGTATCCTATCCTTCTGCTGCAGCGGAAGGAAGGAGATCAATCAGATTATTATGGACAGGGCCGTCTTGATCTGAAATGCATGAAGAGTCATATGGCCAGGTAACTCCAGATCACTTTTGCAGTGAGACTTCAATGTTACACCTACAAACTTGGCAGATGACAGCAAGATTTGTAACCTGCAAAGTACGTAGAGAAAGTTGGAACTGCTCATAATAAATATGACTTGAAAAAGACCCATTATTTTCTAAAGTACCATGTGCTTTTCCATCTCAAAGTGTACTGTTCTTTCCCAGTCTGTGCAGGGAAGATGGTGCTGCAGCTGGCTGCTTCTGGAAGGAAACAAGGCAGTAAATAACCCATCAGGATCCAGCTGATGGGCTTCTGGATAAATGCACACTTGCCTCATTGGAAGTAGGTCCCAGCAACACACTCTGTGCAATCTTCTGATTCCAGCTCATGTATAAAAGCTAAAAGCTCCATCTTCCCTATGACATGACATATTTATTAGTTAGATATAAATATGTTTCTGATACAGAGTCGTTGACAGGTAAGGACTGCTATCAGCTGGCATCAACTTCCTACAGTGTTATGCCTCCCTCATCTGAAGCAACTCTGCCACTGGGTTGTGTGACTGCTAAACAGGATTCCTCCTCAAAAAGGTTTTCTTCAAATATTTGTTTGGGACAAACCTACAAAGGTACAGAGCACCTGCAAAACCTCCAGGGATTTCCAAAGCAGTGTTGGATCTCAGGCTTCTCTTTAAAATAAATCAAAGGGGGGGGGGGGGGGGGGGGGAAGAAAAAAAGAAACGACTCTCAGTACACTGTGGACCTTATAATTAGCTTAACCAGTAAACTTCTCCTTCCCTGGAGGTGCATCATAATATGTATTTAATGATATCCTCCTTTTCCCTATATCCCTAGCTGTTTTATATACTATAAATTATGGATGAGCTTCTGTTTGTATATGCAATCTTTCAGCTGTAAAATAAAGACCACTAATACAGCACTTAGAACACACCAGGATGCCTGCACTCCATCAATATTTAAATGGGTATAATATGCCAACTGGTCGTTTGCTCTCACTGGCAGTGATGTATGGGAGGGAAATGGACTGAGATAGCAGAGAAGCATCCACCCATTGCTCTAAGCTCCTCCTATCCCAAGATTGTACAGCCTTTGCTTATTGGTAATGAGAAACAGATGGTGCCATCCATCTCTTTTTATGAGATGAGGAAGTAAAATATTCAGCCTTTTATCACTATTTTTAGCATGGGCAAGGGAAAGACAATATCTATAGTTACTACCACACCATAGTCATGCAGTTAAACAATCAATAATATATTTCAGGGAGATACCGCGCGCGCGCGCGCGCGCGTGTGTGTGTGTGTGTGTTCCTTAGTATGAGGATCAATAGATTTTGCTCCAATCAAGCAGGTCTCATGCAGTTGGTCTACCTGGCACTGTGCTGTCCCCAGCTTACACAGCTCACGTTCTCTGCATACAGCTTTTACTTCATACTGCAAAGAGGCATGAGCAGGGAGGTAATGCAGGGCTTCCAGAGCCCACTGGAAGTTTCTGGCTGATATGGATGAGCTACACACAAATTGCTGCTATTAAAAGAAAAATTGCTTGGCAGGTATAACCACACAGTTATATCTGGGATTATTACAGCTCCCTCCCCACACTGTAAGCAAGAGACTTTGGTGATAAAATGCAATGTAATAATAAACATGGGTTTCTAAAGGCCAGTGTTACAGCATGCAACTGCCCTAAGTAACTGAATGTTACTAGCTTTATTGTGCTAGCGAAACTGCATGTATTCCCTTCTCCACAGAGGAAAAATAAAAATATTTGCTCTAAGATAAATTTCCAATTTTGAATTATGAATTATGAAATCCTAACTGCCTTAAGATTTGCTATCCTTATCTCCCCTTCCTCTGCATGTCTGTCTTTCTGTTAATCATGTTTCTTCTTCCCTTTTATTTAATCTACCCTGCTTCTTCTTGCTTCAAGTACTAATTTGTTTGCCAGGTAACAGAGTCTTAAACAGAGGAAGCTCTACTTAAATAATCCTTATTGGGAAACAGGCTCACGTACATAACTCTAACCCAGTAATAGTCAACTTGGGTAGCTTTGATAGAAGAAAAAATGCACGCTTTTTTTTTTTCTTCCCTTGGGGTTGTTGGGGCCACATAGTCTGTCTACAGAAACCTCGGTTACACTAGGAACATCTGCCCTAATAAATCTACTGCAAGAGCCCCCTTGTTAGCTGTGGCATGTACTAGTAAGAAAGGGTTTTTATCGTTACAGGCAGATCTCTGCTCAAACTGAGCCAACACACAGAGCTCAATGGTAGGATGTGTAGACAAATCAAGAGTTTGGGTTTTTTTGGTCAACATAATGTCATCAGTTAGGAAATACAAAAACTTCACTTACTGCAGTGGAGCCCATGAAGATTTGCTGTTAAAAGCTTGGATGCAAGAGTTCCAAAATCTACCTGGGAGGGAGTAAGGAGCTTTGCCTGGAAAGGGCATATGGCCATAGGACCTCTCTGCCAGCTTCCGTAGAAGCTAGGTTTTGTTTTGGAAAGAAAAAAATATTGTAATTCTTTTGGCAGAAAAGGTAACTTTCTCAAATGATACACAGAGGAAAAACTGATGCAGTTTAGTCCTCCAAATCTGCTGACAGATGCATGCTTACCATTTGCAGCTGAATGGAAAGCAAAGTTGAATGGAAAGCAAGCTCGGGAAAAGGAATTCGGGTTGTTCCACTGCTCTTGATGAGAATCAAGCAGGCTGTAACTGCTCTTCATTTGCTCTGCACGAATTGCCTTTCAGTATGCTTTCCAGTAGACCCTTTGTTAGAGCTTTTATGACTTTTTCTGTTAGCCTAATATGCTAACATAACTGCAACTATGTTCACTATGGGAGCAACTGGAGCTATGCGACCTTTCCAAGGGTGTCTGGTTATACTAAGAAAATTCTCCCCTATTCAAAACAAAGCAAAAATAAAGACATGCACACTTCAAAGGACAAAAGAAAACAATAAAACAACCTTAGCAAAGCAAAAGGCAGACACTGAATTTATGGGAGGGGTGAGAGAATTCAGACCAGATGGCCAAATTCATTCGTGTTCCTTAACGCACTGTGGGAAGAGAATTGGACCAAATGGTGACAAATGTGGTGTAAGACCCTGTAAAGAGGTAGAAAGTCCTTATAAAGCACTGTACACATCTGGATCTCTAGTACTGACTGATGGCTGCAGAAGTTTTGAAGCTTTTCGCTGCAACTTTTCTCACCTTAGTGTGACATTTCTGCTACTCCAGTATTTTCCACAGTGTCTACTCTTTCTCAAACCAATGAGCCTCCCTCTGGTGAAAATTTGGGACTCAGACTTGTTACTTCAGAACAGAATTTCAAAATGTGTTGAGTTCAAGCTTTACTCTCCAAATGCAGAACAACAACAGGCTTCTGGTGTAATAACTGAGGATTTGAACAGTATGTTCCCCTAGGTCCTGTCCTTAAACTCCAGAAAGAAAACTCAGTTGAGTCAGACACAAAATTAACTCTCCTTCTCCTGGCTCTTATGTTCCACAAGCAAGTTGCCTAGGAGCTACAGAGCAAAGTGCTTAAACATGCTCACCGTGCCTTATGATCACTTCGTTAACAGCAGCAGCTTAAAGGTATTACTCCTTCAATTCAGAAATAGGTGGGGGACGAGAATGTGAGTCTGCATCTCAGCAATTCTGGCCCACAGTCTTACATTCTGGAATAAATCTATTTTCACTGGCAGTATAACCTAGCAAGCTTAGCTGGGAACTAAGGCACAGCACATGCTCTGCCCAGTGGGGGAGAGGTGGTTACTGGTGCAGCAGCAGGACACTTGGGAGCAGCAGCTTAAACCACTGTATCGAAAGGCACTGGCACTCATCCGTCAGTATCCCCACTCTCCGATTGTGAAACAGCCTATCCAAGCCTATAGCTTATTTTCACTTCTCTTGCTGCTCTTCTTAAAATGTTACTAATGCAGCTTGTCAGATTTTCTTCAGCTTTATAGCAGGAGCTAAAGGCATCGTGCTGAGAAACAAGTGAAAGGAGGAGAAAATACTCTTTAGTGTGAGACATAAATGGTGCTCTACAGTGAGGTTTACTTTTTTATTGTTGATGGTGGCTGTTTTCTTTAAGATGGCTAAGGAGAAGAAAAACATTACAGAAATCTAACATTGTACAAAAGAAAATATAACATTCAGCAAAAATCCAAATAAATGCTAAGTGAGCATAAAAACTGTTTTAAGGAATAAACACTCAGGCATTGAGTCCTGTTAGTATTCAAACCAAGCAGCAAGATTGCTCATATCACAAACTTAGTCCTCCCCAACACACTCACCAATATAACACAATGTCTGTGATGTACTTCCGTGGCCCATGATGCTCTAGGAAAGCATGCAACTGAGGGGCAGTTTGTCCAGACACAGGTTTAATGCTTGTTCTCTGCAAGTCTGTACGTACCATTCCAGGCAGTAAGTATACTTATCTATGAATTCAGTCTTGCAGGTTTGTGCAGGAGAAAACATCAGTAGTTGTGCTAAGTCACTCACCCATAATGTGTAGGACCCCCTGCGGCTCCCTGGAAAAGTCAGCATACTCTGATCTGAGACAGCGACAGATGCCAGGCCACTGCTCCTGGATGGTGGCCATTCAAAGTCAGCCTCAGCCTGCTCAGTTTTGCTTTTCTGCTTCTTTATAATCTGTAAGGTAGGAGGACAGGGGGTGGGAGGGGAGAAAAAAAGGTGCTTGGAAAATACTGTCTGAGCCATATGGAGAAAAACTACACTAACGCTGTCTCAAGGCAAACTGCCTAGGAAGAACATTTGAGTTTCCCTTTGCCTTTGCTCCAGTTCATGCAAGGATGATTCTGACAACTTGCATGCATTTCTTCTCATCTGGAGTCATACTGCTTGCAAGCACATAAGCATTGATACAATAAATCATAATCAATGCCTGTAGGAACATCAGAGGTGAATTAAATAAACATGGAAACCTGTTCCTACAGTAACACTTTAAACATTAGCAGCATCTAAGTGTCAAGTATTTTCTCAGACAAGAATCTTTGCAAAGAAACATAAAATACTAGATATAAGGGGAATTTCAAAGGCTCCTATGACATCTAGACACATTTCTACTGAAAAGGAAGAGGTCTTAGGTGTCTAGGCACTATTTTTGTTTTTGAAAATCTACACTGTCTTAAGAGAGAGAGAAGATCATATAGACTGTCTCCTTACACTGACAGATTATATCCTGCTACACTTCATTTCCACAACTTTTCTGACTCCAATTTAAAATATCTACAGAATATTATTCCATGGCATAAAAGATCTTGTTAGGCAGCTTTTGACAAAAGTGATAGCAATTCAAGCTTGGCTGAGATAGGCTCTGGACTATCAAAGATCTGATAAGCAGAATTAATCTTCTAACATCCCTATTAAATAAGAAGGCAGATTATTTCCGATTGAGCTGCTCCTCTTCTGGGTTTTCTTGATAGCCTTATAAAAACATGTTCCTCTTCTGGTGTGTGATCTATACATTGTTAAATGACACATCCCATACACAGATGTGGCAATTAGCTTAGTTGACATGGAGGGAGACTAACTTAGCAGAGTGGTTACTTTACTGACCACGGGAGCTCAGCAGCACTCTGTTCATGCTTGTCTTGCCTCGCTCCAGACTGTCTAGACAAACTCAAGGGGTATTTGTTCCCACTAGCCCTCCATTTTTTATTGGAACAGACTGCCCAGGGAAGTGGTGCAATCACAGTCCCTGAAATATTCAAAAAACATGTGGATGTGGTGCTTAGGGACATGGTTTAGAGGTGGACCAGGCAGTTAGGTTAACAGGTTGGACTCGATGATCTCGGGGGTCCTTTCCAATCTTAACAATTCTATGATTCTATGATTTCTGTGCTGCATCAGTGCCAACTGCGAGCTTTGCAGGGAGAAGAACGAGCTTTCCAGAAAAAGCCACGTAAATCAGACACACAGAGGGTTCTGTGATTTTTTGTGTGTCTCTCTTACAGCATCATTAACAGAATTCTATTTTAATGATCAATGTTTTCTTTGTATGTGTTGCAGATGCAGGGTTCAGTAAGTTGGTATGGTCAAGGGCCACACTTCTTTACACTGGAAAACTTTTTGCCTTTTGGGAAGTGAAGTACAGATGTAAAAATCCATCAAGCAGGGGCCTCCTGTTCCAAGCAAGGATATCACAGACCTGAGAGAGTGGTACCTCTCCGTTCTGAGGGAGCAGGCCATCAGTTTAGGCACTGGATTAAGCTTATTTAAAAATCGATCTCTGTCAGATGTAGCTGATTAAGCCTATACTGTGATAGTTGAAATTGCAACTTGTCATTTACTATTCTACTTTCTACATTGGTGTCACCCTTTTTGCTGTTAGCAGAGTCAAAGCTCACCAGACTAAAGGATTGTGTTTTGGCTATTAAACAAGCTAGGGAAAAAACGCATGCCATACCTTCTGCACAATAGTTGTGGCCAGCTCTTCTATGAGGTCCTCCTTGTGTTCCTGCAAGTAACAAGCCTCGTTCTGCTTGTCCTGCATGAAAATAGATATCTGTAGTTGCTAAAATTACACAAAAACAGCCTTTCCACAGAAATGGTATACATCAGGAAATGGATACTATGCCCTGTTGGCACTGTGGGAAGAAATTACAGCTACTTACATTGCATGTCACCTTCTGAAATGCAACATGCATCTTGGATACAAGTTCACAAAACCCACACCCAGCTCTTTAGGTATGGCATGAGATAGTCACTACTTCTTTATGTCTTCTTTTGTATCATCTACTTGGTTTTGTACCAGTACCCAAATTAAAAGAAAGATAATTGTTCTATTTAAATTAATACTTTTTTTTTTTAAATGTTACCAGGCTGTCACTGTAGGTCTCTGCCTTAGAAATAGCTTCTTCCACTGCTTCCTCTGCAACACGTAAGGCCACAGCAAGGGTATCCATCATGCTGTGTCCTAAGTGAAGAATAAGAAAAACCACCATGCTCTTTATACATGTACATTTTGCATAATGAGCTCCAAAATTCAGACTCATATTCTGGACATATATTCAAATCTTAGGTTGTTCATGACAAAGTTCATTTCCTCAATCCATAATTATGCACAATAAAATAAACACCTTAAGGCAGAGAAATTGGTCTCAATCTCTATGTCACCACTTAAACATAAATATTAAATACAATAAAAGACAGTATTTTTATGTTGCTTATTTTAGAATCCAGCAAAATAGTTAGGAGGAAATCATAGGAAGAAAATTTGTAAACTTCCTATAAACACCAATGGAATATAAGAAAGAGAATGAAAAAAATATATGAGCATAGGAAAGGAAATGGGAGAGAAGGAACAAAAACTGAACATTAAGAAAATCATACTAGAATAAGCACGTATTAGCTGTGATACTGAAGCAAGATAACCCAGCATGGTACAGAAAGGATTTTTAGTATCTTGCTAAATGTTTCAGCTAAAAGATTGTTGGATCTGTGAACAAGACTTACCAGCACTCTAGGCTATTTGTCCAGTAATTTAAAGTGTAAGGACTGTGTTTTAATCAAACGAGTTTTTAGCAGCATACCTTCTGTCTGACGGTAGAATGTAGAGTCACTGCCACAAATGCTTCCTTCATTTTCAAAGCTTCCTTCAAAAAAACCTCCTTCTGCTCAAAAAAGACAGTACTGTGCATTAGTATAAGAAGTACCCATTAACAGCAGAGGCATTATTAGATTAGAATATTCACTCAAGATACGGTGGCACCGCACACAAAGAGGGATAACTGGAAAATTCCTCCTACCTTTTGTATAAACCATGACTACAGCAACTTCTGTACAAAACACGACTGCTTTTATATGAAAGACTTCTCATTCATTTTGTACGGAGAAAACTATTCATACAGTAAAAGAGAGAGAGAGGAAGAAGCTACTAGGTATAAAACTTACATGGTAGAAGCTAAGTACAGGGAATTTGCCTTTAATATGACATTTGGGGTTGAAATAGATTCTACATTTTAAAGGTCAATGCTGTATAAATAAGCCAAAACCCAGACACGTATACTAGCATTTATCTTCAAAGGGAACAAAAGGTTTACCTAACAGTCACACGGAGAGCAGAAGAAAGTTAGCAATGACATTTGGACTCAAAGGCCTTCCTCAGAAAGGTCTCGCAGAGAGTGCATATACCACTGCAACTCGTCATGCATTGTTCACACTTCCATTCAAGGACAAATTCAGTGAAACTACGCCTTAAATAAAGGCAACACATCATAGTAAAGTTCTGAAGGAGCCATCCCCAGTTTTTAATTCCATTGTCCCACTTCTGCCCTCACTGACACAGAGTTTCTTGTCTTCATACATGTTTGTTCTCAACTGTTAAGGAATCTTCTCTAGAAAAATGAATGTGATACAGAGAAAGCAAAAAGAATAATAAATCAGAATTTAATGCATAGGTTTCTCCTCCCTAGAAGCTTTTATAGCAATATTCATAAGAAACACCTAAAATTTTCACTCAGGACTAGAGAGTCCACTTACTGTCCTAGATAATTTCATAAAAAGACAAAGTAAAGACTAAAGAAAAATTACATTCTCTGTACAAATTTCAAAAGAATTACCTTAGGAAAGTAACTGGTCCAATAAATCCAATGAAATTTCAAACATTTAGCTAGCTGTGTAATTTGCTAGTTACCAGTATGACACCAAATGCCACTTCTTCTAACCCATTTTATATCTCCAATTACTCTCTTATGTGGTGATGAACTCTAACACCATAGTTAAAAGAGAATTGTGTCTTTTAAGAGGGTGATGCCAATACCTAATTGGCATCTTTTAACCATTTACGAACATCAGTACAAAAATAAGATGTGGCCAGTTTCAGATCCAAATGCAAAACTCTAAGTGAAGACAATCACCAAGTTTTGGTCAACTTGGATACTGAATGTATCCCATGTTAACCAAATTTTGCTTCAAACACCATGGAAATGTGCTCCAAGGCCAAATGTTGAATGCAAAATTATTTTCTCATTCGTTGCCTACTCAGAACTGTGATAAATTTTGGAACACAGGCTAGAATACAAACTGCAATTTACGGACTGAAGATAACAGTTCTTCTGTATCACTGGCATAATTAAGATTAAACATTCTTTGAATTCTTAAACAGCTCTCTAGACACTTTACCTCTTTTTCCTCTCTGCTGAGGTATTTCTTTAAAAAAAAAAAGCCTTAAAAAAATCTTTTTTGAAATAATCCCAGAATTTCCATTGTCTCAGCTTATATGTTAAAATAGATAAGCTAATAAGAAATGAACACAGCTTTCCTTACCTGTTACGTCAGGACAAACTCCGCTCTCCAGTCTATGCTTCTTGTATAAGTTCTTCAGGACTTTGGCACTTCCAAAACACTTAAAGCGGCTTTTGACATTATTATAGTACCAGTCCAGAGACTGGGTCCTTAGGAGCCTAAAACAGAAAAATACATATTTGGAATGATTCTACAACAGATAATGTAAACAGTTTACCATCCTTTTATGTAAAAAAGGATCTTTTAGGCCTCAGAGCATAAACATACTAATTTTTGAATACTTCTTTAATGTTTGTACTTTGCAAGTGTCCAGTATACTAGGAAAAAAAAAAAGGTAATTCATGAGCAAATATCTGCTTCACATTACTCAAGGTTTTATTTGGTTTTGCTACTATCAGAAAAGGTGCTTTCTGCTTTTACGTTATAATGCCAACATGACAGCCTTTTGAAAAATATAAACAAGCCTTGGAGCAGCACAGGAAGGTTTTAAAAATAGCCTTTATGTACACGGATTTACAGGTAATGTAAGAACATTAGCCCATGAATGCACCACAAACAATAACGTTTTCATAAAAATATATCACCGCTTTTATTTGGGGAAACCAATGGAGTAGACAAAGCCTAACTAGAGGACCTCAAAGCAGAATGAGCAAAGAACAGTAGGAAGACAATGTTTTTTTGGGGGAAGGACTCACAACTGCAGTTTGGTTTCTTACTTTCAAGAGTAAGCATCACTGACGTCAGTAATTCATCCTAACAGATTTGTCCCCAGAGCTCATACACTTTTATAAAGCCATGAGATACTACGAAGCTCTGTATTCTTTTCCACATAGTGGAGGGCTCTTGCTCCACCTGTTACTTCAATAGCTGGTGGGAGACAACCTGCACCATATTCCAGGCAACACAACCACAGGTTACCGCAGGGTAACCCACAGCGGACCCATACGTTTCCTACCAAAGGTGTCACTGGAGAGGGGGATCCTAGGGGCCCACCTATAAATTAAAGCTGACTTACCCAAAATCCTCCAGGAAGGAGAAATAAATCTGAGCCAGTGAACATGAACTAATTCTGAGTGTTTGCTTCTCCATTTGAGCTCATTTGTTCCTTTGCCCATTGCCACAGTAGTTTACTCTTAATGAATTTACTGCACTTACATTTCAGGAACCAAGATATTTTTATAGGACATGAAAACATCTCCTATAAAACAGTCTTTAGTATAGGCTGTAAAGGTAAAGCCCCCTCTGTAATAGTTATAAAAATTGGGGTCTTGGAACTAGAAGCCCTATGGAGCTTGTTACATAATTAAGCAAAGAGATGATTCTTAACACCAAGATTTTAGAAAACAAAAGGCTAAGGTTAGTGTCCAGTGTCAATATATGACCCCCTAAAGAAATGATGTTACTATCAGGAGTGCTGGACTCTCAGCATTTCCAGACTTGAAGACATTCAGATGATTTAATTCAATTTTTTAAACCTCGGGTCATGGGTGAAAAACAAAATAAAATGAAAGCCCCGCTGTAACCTTTAGATTTTCCTTCAGGGACTCTGGACTTTTCTTTATATAAAGTGCAAAGCAAGTGACAATCCAAAATTTTTGTTTAACACACACCATTTCATAAGCAAATAAAATCTCACCTATTGAGAGACTAGCAATCTAGTTCTTACTCAGCACTGAACCTCGGGAGATACTTGATAACAAACAAATATGCTGAGCCTGGCATTTCAACTAAATGGTTGTAGTCTGGCTCTGGATTTTTTGGGTTTCAATATATTGCTAAAAGGGAATATCCACTTCACATAAAAGCAGAACGTCATGATATAGTCCACTTCTCTGTCACCACTGGAAAGTATTTAGTAGTAAACACCAGCAGTGGAAAATTAAAAATAAAAATCAATGAAGCCTATCTTATTCAAACTGTGAACTCTTAAAGTTATGTTAGTCACTCTCCTGAAGACAAAAACTGAAGAAAAAGCACATAATGGAACAGAAGCGTATTTTTTCTTTATGCTGTGTCAGCAATTAGATGCAGGAGAGATGTTTATAGATAATGTAAGAGTACTAGCCCTTTACTATGTTTGCACAGTAATATCCCAAGCCTAACTATGGTTCCCAAGAGGCTGATTAGTGAAATATTCACCATTCTACAAATATCACTAACATGTGAAAAGGGCAAAAATCCTTTTTTCTGGAAAATGTCCTTACGGTGCACAGATGACTGACATCTGATGAGGCACAAGTGCCTGGTAACAAAGCACGAGCAACGGGAAGCATGCCTTGGTCTGTCTGTGAAGTACAGGATTTCTAAATTCCTATAATGCTGCCACCAAGAAATTTGTTATGATGCCTGTCCAAGTCCTGATCCACTGAGCAGGGCTTGGCTGCTGGCATAGTGATGAATCTGTGAATGGAAGCAAATTTCTCTCCCAGACCTGCAATTCTTTGGCATTTTGAGAACCTGCCTTCTTTGTGGGCAGGAACCATTTGCTCTCATGGAAACTGCATCAGAAAGGAACAAACACTATGTCTTCTGCTTGCTGAATTCGATTCACTTTTGTCCACTGAGTTTCTACAGGTGCTGGGAGTGTAAGATTTCAGTCAATAGCACAGAGTCACAATCATTATGATGGATAAAACTAAATCTGCACCACTGGGTCAGAAGCAGCTTAGGAGAAGGTATTGGCCAGGAAGGATGCTCTTCTTGCCACTGTCCACAAAACAGCAGTATCCCCGCTTTAGGGCTTTCAAGATCCCTACCAACTACCTTAGTACATTTACCAAGCAATCTCAGCTCCCCTAGCTCAAAATGCTGAACTTGTTATCTTCTTGGAAGCCAAGTAGACCCAGTTCTTAATATTCAGACTGAGTGACAAGGTACCAAAAGCAGAAAGTCACCTATCTCATTATACAAACTGTATGAGTTAAGATAGTCAGTTATGAATGCTGACCTGGCACCTTGGGAAAAACGAGACGGGACCCACTGCAAGCCTGCTTCCCCATCTCTTTCCCCATGTTACCATGTTTTTCTGGGTCTGATCAATAAATACTGTTTCTGTACAAACAGAAGCTAACAGCACTGATTTTTTTAATGAGGTGAGACATTGCTTTGCAACTAACACAATTTTAGAGACAGCGCTGTCTGTGCCAGGGAGGCAGCCCTGACAACCTTGGAACATATTTTTCGTCTGTACCAGTTGCCTCCTGACAGCCTTGGGACATATCTTATCTGGGTTGTAAAACAGGAGGATCTGTACCAGCATCACCAGAATTTTTGCAAACTTTAGTAATTTCCAACATGGGTTGTGAAAGTAGGATGGAAATTTACTGATGCCTGAAGTCAATCATCTCGCGACCCTATAAACCAGAGGTACCAAGTGAGACCCTTAGAGCTTTCCTGGACTGCAGTGGGCTGCGCCAGCATCTCCCCCTGAGTGGGACGCCTCTCAGAGTTTGTGAACTCTTAAGTTTGCATACAGAGGCCTGGCAACAGGATCTGAGCTGATCTCCGGTGCCCTTCGCTACTTGAGGCTCAACTTTCGCCCATTGAGACAATCATTTGAATTGAGTATTTCACTGAACTCGAGGGGAATTTTTATAGGTGTCTTTATCTGTGCACATTGCATTTTCACTAAACCCGAGGGAATTTCAAAAGGTACCTTCATCTGCACATACAGCGAGTATTTCACTAAAGTCACGACAAATTACTAGCTACCTTTATTAGACCTATTGTGTGAGTGTGTGTGTGAATCGATTCAAATATTGTAGTAAACCTTATTTAATCGCTTTGTAGATGCTAGATTAATCAATGATTAGTTACTGCTAAATTCTTGTGATTCTCTCCTTATTGTAAACAAACCTTAAACTGCTGCTAAACATAGATAATTCTTAGACATAAACTGTTGACCAAGTCTGAGACTAGAATTGGATTCAGCCGCACCTAGGCTCCTCTCTGAGAAGGAGTTTAGAAAGCAAGGGGGTCCTTTCTGAACCTCGTGACTCGACGCGAGGGCCCCTTTTACCCTGCTTTTTGTATTTTCTTCTATCTCAATTTTCCCTTCTCTCTGTCTATATATATATTCCATTCATTTAAGTAATAGGGTGAACCTTGCCATCGAACTTTGTTTAATCACCCTTTTTATACATTTCTATTAAAATCACCTTTTACAAATCTTTTTGGTGGTGATTATTTAAGCAACCTAACCACTTATCCATGACACTCTAATAGAAAGTGTGCAAGTTCTTTCCATGAAATGAAAGTTCACACTTAAAGGATATTAGTTGTATGAATTTTAAAGAAGCAGGAATGGTTGAAGCCATTTCTGTCTCTTTCTGTGCCACAGACTGCTGTATCTTTATTGCTAAATGGTCTTAAATGCTAAGGACATTATTTATGTTATATAATATTGCCATGGAGTTGAGTTGCATTTTGATGTGCTTTTGGCAGAGGGGAATAACGTGATTTTAAAATTCTGCCTTACTAGAAAGTGTGAAAGCTAGGCAGTTTTGGTTTAATAACATTAAAACTTGAACGAGTATTACAAAGCCACGGTCTTTTTTTTAGTGCAGTAATGTGTTTGCCTTAATCAAGTAGCACCGTAAGAGGAAGAGATAAGCCCATTAAAACCTTTACAAGTGGTTTTCAGTACACTTCTCACCTGCAGCACCCAAATACTCAATTTTTAGCCTTCTCCTGAGAAAAAAAAAGGTACAGCAGCTGTGCTGGGGACTGGGGACATGAACCATCTCTCTCATTATTAGTGATGATCACAAGATGATCACATGAAAGATGCCACCCATGCATGATGACAAGTATTCGCTACTCAATACAGAGGAGGTTGTTTAGTGACTGATTTACCACTCTAATTTTTTTTTTCTTCCAAAGAGTTGTGAGCTTTTACTTGGTCTAAAGGCAATATGAATCTTCTGCAATAAATTTTCTCTAAAAGGTAGTGCCAACATAATGTTTGTGACTTTGATCTCTACTTATAATGCAAGTTGAACTACAAGGAAGCATTTTATAACAACATTTTTCCATGAACTTTGTGAGAAGTTTTCTCCCACAAGAAGAACTTGTCACTTACAGAAACTAGACTGCAGCTCAGTAAGTCAGGACGTGCTTCTGGAAATCTGAACTTATAATATTCAGAGTGAATACATAATCACTTGGAGTCTCCTTGCTGTTGACTTGCACTAGAAACTGAAGACTCCTTTTCAGCTTTGCACTCCTATCTTAGTGCATCTTCCATAGCTTTCTGCCAACAACCAGGCTGGTAAACTCTTCTAGCCCCTCAATCTGACTCCAAAATCAGAGCCACAAACTTCACCTTCACATCAAGAACTGTTTGTACAAATGATTATGCCAAACAATTCGTATTTCTGAGCTCACCTCCATATTAAGTATTGTGAAATGTTAGCCATGAGTTTCATGCTGCCCTGCTAGAGCCTCTTATGTTCACTCGAGGTGGAGGCCTGGAGCCCCAGCTGCCAGCTAGGCCCCTTGCGGCTGATTCCTCTCCCCTCATCCATAACCCTTGCCATCTTTTTACCAGAATGAGTAAAGCTGTAGGCTAAATGACACTATCTATTGTCTCCCTGCAGCCCCACCGATTCTGTTGATGGTCCACAACGTGTCAAGATATTGGAAATCTGACTTTATGACCCTTAGGTATATAATGACAGTGTAATAATCACAGACTAATATCTTTAAATATAATCTTTATACTTCCTTTTGACAGGAAAAGGTGCTTCTTCAAATACTCGTTTATTCTTTTTAAACATGTTAAATTCATTCCCATCCCCCCCCAATTAGTCCAGCATTACCACTGCATTTACTAGTAGCAGACCTATGGGTTGGCTGCAACTTTCATTATAAACTCAATTTTTCAGGGTTTTATAACTTAGTTGTAAGATGTTCCCCATGGTTCTTACTTTGTCAAACAGGAAATAATAAAAAGGACCCAGTAGCAGACCCACTAAAGTAATGTCCATCATAAAAAAGGTCTTCATTAAACAGCTGCTTAATATTCTTGAATGGGCACCAGCACTACTCAGCCCTGAAACACAGACATTCAGCAGCAATTTCTCAGACAACTGATGATCAGCTAACAACCAATCAAGCTCACTAGAAACCAAATAAAATAGTTGCTGAAAATAACTTTTTATCTGGGGAAAAAAAGAAAAGAAGGGGGGAAAAAAAAAAGGCTTTCAAAATTTTTACCCCGTGCTTTTCCTGCTGTGCGTGTGTCCTGCTGTAACATCCAACCTCAGGTCATTCGAGATCTGCGTTCGCCAATTGGCTAGATTAACTCAGGAAGGGAGCTGCTTTACAATTCTTGGACCTTTTTACTTTTGTGGATGTGAACATTTTTTAAAATTAAGTAATGAAAATTAAAAAAGCCAGACAAACCCACCTCTGAAACAACAAGACTATCCACAGATCAGAACTGCTGTTCTGTGGGAGACTGCAAAACTCAACGCAACCACATCAAACTGAGGAAATACTAGAAGCTTAAATTTCCAGTGAAAAAGCAACATCAGTGTTTAGTTTTCTCTGTTTCAAAGCACTCCCAAGGCTCCTTGAACTGCCTGGAGGCTCAGCCATGAGTGAAGAGATGTAGGGATTGGGAGCCAGGGGAAGACTGCCTGCTGAGCTATGCCAGAGCTGGGACACCGGTGGACAGGACCCCTCCAAAGACAACCTCCTTAGCCACACTGCTGGGCAGGAGGCAGGGGCATGCTGCAGGTAAATATTCCTGTCTTTATCCACGATGTTCCCCACAGGCAGGTGACCGATGCTGTAGGACCGACATCCTTGAAGCCCTGCCCCTCCTGGGGCGATGCACGTCCATCACCCCCCGGCTGCACAGGCGCCATGTTATGCATCAGCTCTCTGGGAAACTCCAGCTAATCCAGATTATGCTGTCTCAGGCACACCGTCTGTCACAGGGCCCCTGACACAGGCTCTCTGCCCGTACTAGCCTCACACAGAATACGAAGCAAAAGACCCTTGTTTCTATTTCCCAGGCACTGAGTGGCCTCAGCCTGGTGCTCAGAGAAACAATTAAGATTTAGCCTGTCACTTCTTATTTAGTCAGTTTTAGAGTAAAATTGCTTCAAACTCAGCATCCTGAAATATTCTTTCTCTGCCAATAGCAGTATTTGCTTTTTCCCTTGGGCTGTAATGTACTGTTCTTTATAAATTGTTGAATTAAAGCATTTCGGTTCCTTTCAGTTTCAGTGAAATCAAACATATGTCCAGGTTCAAGATGCAACTTCACCTTCATTCCCTTCAGGGTGAACCATTACTATTGCACACAAACACTGCACACATTAATATCCTGCCAATGCTCAGTTCGCTAAAAATCAGACTTAAAATAAAAGAAACTGAGAAAGTTCAGTGCCCTGAAGCCCTGAACAGGAACTTCTGTACGTCAGCCTTTGGCCAAGCTCATGTCATTCCAAGATGGGACTTATATTTCCCTGATTGTTTTGCACATATCCTCTGCCTGTGAAAGGCAGTTGCTCAGGCCTCAAGAACAACAGCTCCTAAACATCTAGCCCAAAAAGTGACTGTTAGCTGTTCGTGACACTTCCTTCCCAAGCTTTTAAGTTGAAATTCTATTTATTTTCCTCTACTGGCATTCTGCAGATCACCCATCACTTAAGAAGCGCTGCTCCAGAAAATTTCTTCTTCCAATTATCCACAGCAGAGGGCTGCACCCGGATTACACTGCGACGCGTGAAAGCACGGCGCACTGACCCGTGCAGGTGCCTCATGGGAAAGGCTACAGCAATGCATGATGAACGCTACGCCTAGTGGTCAGCAAAATCCAAGTAACAGCAGAGAAGAGACCATCTCAAGTCAAAGCATCTACCCCAAAATCAAAACTGTCCAACCCAGTGAAAACATTATTTGTCTTTCCCACAAGTGGAACAAAACAACTCTCCGTGTCCCTCCCAGTGAAATGATGACTTCCCTGCGCTAGCAGAAATGAACCCGTCCCAGCAATCGCACTGCAGTCTACAGTATGTTAATTATTCAGGGAGCTCAACCTACAGTATTGTACTATATAAGGCATTTCCTACAAACAGGCATCCTCCCAACCATTCACTGAGAAATTCACTGCCCTGGTTTTGGCCTTTAAATTCCATCATGGAGCAACATACAAGAAATAATAAACTAAGGTTAGCACAGAGGAAAAAAAGGAATTTTTTTTTTTCCCAAAAGACAGCTGTATGTGCAACCCTCAAATTTGCTTACTCTGTCTCCTTTACCTTTGAAATCAGCAGTCAAGAAGTTAGATGTGGGAGGTAAACAGAGTAGGTTTTATACAGAAAACCTAGATCTACTTTCTGGAAGGAAGAAAGATCAAAACTGGTAACAAGTTCACCTGATCCTGATTATTGAGGGAAGTACTAAAGCATCTACTACCTGGGCCCTTTAATCCAAGCCTCAGTGACTTTCCAAAGGGAGACTCCAAGGATTGCTCACTGCAGCATGTGCCAAAGCGCAGGAATCACTTGCTGCATTTTGCAGCAGGCCACAGTAAGTGATTGGAACCTTCCCTTAAAATATTTTACTGGCTCATAAAAATAAGATCATGAGCCATACTAGTTCAAATAGAAGGTGCACCTAGCCTCTTACTCTGTCTCTGGCCATCAGCAGATGCCAGGGAAGAGATGACAGGAAAGGTGCAAGTGCAGAGTGACCCTGGCTTCGACACACTCTGCACTTGTCAGCTCAGGACTCCGTGTGTGACATTTACAACAGCCCATCTTCAAAGGACACTCTTTGACGGACTCATCTTCCACAAATTTGGCTATACTTAACCTAAATCTAGGCATTTTGGCCTCCTCAAAGCTCTCTGACAATAGAGTCCACAGCTACATGGCACACAGATGCATGTGTGACCCACACTCCCAGTGATAGCTTGATCATCTAATCCACATTCAAATAAACCATGAAATTGCTGATCTTTAAACATATAATTTAATTATTGGAAAGTAATCAGTATGCAAGAAATCAGGAGTAAAACATTTGCCTCTAACAGCCTTTTTGAAAACAAGAATGGAGAAGGTACAGGTGTCCCTCTCTTAGGAAAATAACAGACTTAACTGATGCTTTATTAAAAAAAAAGAAAAAAAAAAAAGAAAAAAAAAAAAAGAAAGATTAGGTGCAATCTGCAACCCCTATACTAGCAAAACAACATTCCTTGCAGATCACAGCTAGGCTACAGATAAATGTTTGCGTACATTTGCTGACAGACATTACATGGAATGATTAAACACTGGCCATATGCAGTGACAAATAACTTGGTGGGTATGGATCGGGTTTGCTCAGTGGTAGATTGTGATCTTCCAGAACTGACAAGTTCAGCCAAAGTCAAGCCCATGAAACACAAGAGGTCTAGACCTGAGGTGAACACACCTGTAAACTCAGCTGATGTACCCCTGATGGTTCCTGTAGCCCAGTCAGAGCATTTACACCCTCGAACTCTCCCTGAGAAATGCCAGACCTGACACACCACCTTCGGTTCAGATTTGCACTCTTTTGTTATTTATCCCCGCCCATGCTGCGATCTCACAACAGATTTTCACTTACCCAGCACTGTGTGTACACCCCTCCATCACTACATCCTCCTTCCTTTTTGGCAGTCGTCTGCATACTTAACTTACTTTTCCTATGAAGCTATTTGGGTCTTCTCTGAATTTTACAGTCTTCCAATTACATTTCCCCAGAATTAAAGAGGTTCCTTTGACAGAGGCTTACTGCAACAAGACACTTCCCTTTTAAGGTTTCTGCAAAGGATAAGATTTGAACAAATGGTGACTGGACGTAGGTCAGGTTCAGTGGTTTTTGCACGTCATCCCAAGTTAATCTTCTCATATGAAAATGGTCAGTCTAAAAAAGTCTTCCAGCTTAACTTGGGCACAAAGCCACCATTCTGGTTTGTGAATGAAGGCTGTGAATGTGAGTTTGGCGAGGACCATTTTCAGGGCTGTTCCCCACAGAGGATAAGTGTCCTGCAGCAGGTGAGGAAAACACTGAGACAATATTGGGTACAACTGGAGTTACGGTTTGATCCTCCAGTAGGAAAACAGGCATAAGAGTAGTACACGTCAGCATTTAACCGTGCTATTTTGCCCTGTATTTTCCCTGTGAGGCTGTATGTCAGGAACCCCTTGCTCACAAATTAATGCATATTTAGCATATTAACCCGACCTGCTGCCCCCAGGAAGCATGTTGTGTTTTAGGGTAACTGAAGTGAATATATGGATTTTGCAGCAGTTATAAAAGTCAATTTTTAAAAAGAAGAGGGTTTTCGAACCCCGTGCTCCACTGTAATTTAGCTGACTATGAACACTAGGGTGAAATCACGACTGTGGAGAGTTAACGGCAGTTAAAGCAATGACCTAAGAAGGGGCAGGACCTCTCTTCAGGCATCTACCAGCAGTAAAAGATGTAAGAAGCCATATCCAATACAGCTCCTGACAGTATCTCAGCAAGAGCTAATAAGCTTTTGCCATAACAACATGTTTACAAGGATGTTTGCCATGTCTTACAGCCATTAGTGAATATTTTTTCTCCATTTTTGCTTTGTGAAGTGAGCATCAGTTGCCTGATGCTTATTTATTCAGAGCTGACTTCTGAACCTAAAAGTTCAAAAGGCTGCATTGCAGGGGAGCTTGCAGAGAGCTTGCAGTACAAGTTACTGCTGCTTTCCAGCCACTTTGGCAGATCCTTAGGCCATGACAGAAATGGCATCACATAGGTGTTCCCCTTGCCCCGACGCTTGATGAGCAATACCTAGATCACTCCCAGCAGATATACAGCTAGCCTGTTCTTAATGACTGCCAATGCTGCAGAGCTCCCCCAGCCATCCACTCTGATGTTTTCCTATCCTAATGTTGAAAGGTTTTCTTAACATTTAAGCCGAATCTTCCTTGTTTCTATCTAAACAAGACAGTTTAAGATGTTTGCTCTTTTGTTTTTTTGGGTTTTTTTAAAGGCTAAAGAATCCTGTTTCATCCCAGATCATGTTTTCTAGCCACGCGATCATTCCCACTGTTTTTTTTCCTGGGACAAGGAAAAAAAGACCCAAGTGGTCTACATCTTTGTTTAAACGCAGATCCCAGAACTGGAAATTTGAGGCCTTACCAGTACTCTTTCAAGAAAGCCAAATGTAACTGTCGGGATACGACTTAGCACAGCGCATACCCTATGGATGAGATCCCACTGAGAGCACCAGATATGCCTTGGTGATATTGAATCTGAGCTACGCAATGCTGTGAGTCACACATCTGTCAAAGCCTTGCTGAGACTCGCAGCATAGAAACTGCCAACTCTTCAAAAAGAAAGATCCTGTCGAACTAAGTCAAGGGTATTTTCACTCCACCTTTTCTTTAGATTACATGGATGCCACTTTCAGAAATGAGATTTAAAATGTATCTTCTCACTAGCTGGCAGATATACCAATGGGCTAAAATGTCACTTTTGTGGGAGAAATCCAGGCACTCGCTGTTACACCTTCTTATCAACCAGAGAATAACTCTCCCAGATAACAAAACCATGAAGCCTGTCATTCACAAGAAGCATTATGGTCATATCTATACCAGTTCTACTCCACCTGCACAAAAAGCCCATCTGTCTTCATTTTACTCCCACTTTCATTTCTAGGTTGGTGTGTAACAAGCCCCAGATGTTACTGCAGCCACTGTGGATCATTCAGTGGCCAAAAATGGTCTGTAGTCCTCATCTCAATGGCGTAAATGGAGCCCAAGAACTTGTCACCCTCTTTCCTCAGCCCCTCTAGGTGCTTCCTTTAATGCCTGGGAATCACTTCCCCACCACACTGTCACGTATTTTCCTCTTAAGCCTTTCATTAAAATGCTTATCTTTACACAGCTGATTAATACTACCTGTCAACCTAGATGAAAATTAAATAAGCAGCCATTGGATAGTTGAAACCAAATCAAACCAAGTCCAAATCCAAATGCCTGTGTAAAAGCTGGAACACTCGGATATTGCTGAACTGGAACATTCCACATGTTCACTTCAAAGTGCTTTTTATGAGGCTATTTTAAATTACAGGATACATTTATGACATTTGTACATGATCTATAGGATTTATTTTATGACATAAAAATCATGAATATACAAATAACAATATCACCACTGAAACAAATCTTTCCCCCTTAAGCAAAAGTAAATATTTCACTTTATCTGAATACCTTTTCCCCCAGAAATTTCATTTAATGTAAAATTTGTTGGGTTTTTTTTTCCTATCTTAGTTTGCAGTAAAATACATTTTCAGTATCTCAATATTTTTCAAAGGAAAGAAATTCCATATCCTGGTCCTCTGGTACTAGATAGTTTTTCAGGCAAATTGTATGAATTAATCAATACTGCATCATTAGTAAATTTATGACACTCACATGCACACAACATGCTGAAGCAAAATACAAATAAACATGAATCAAAGCAAGTTATTATAGCTACGCTGAACACAGATATACTGTCTTTTACTGTCATATTGGTTTCTACTTGCTACAATACATCAATGTAATTTTTATTTCAGATTTCTGAAAGAAGACAGGCAAAAAGAACAAAAATCCACACTGACAGTACCTCAAAATGAATACATCCTGCTGTTTTTCTGAAGAAACAACAACAGCAAGAGATATTCATAAATTTCAATTGGAGAGGCATTCATTTCCTGCTGTGCTTTTACTACAAATTTATCCTTTGCACCTACCCACTGAAGTGAAGGAAAATTCATACAGAAACCTCATGTAAATAAACTTCAGAATGCAGAGAGCAACATCAAAACACTCTCAGGAACATTTGGTCATTAAACTTTGCGTTCATGTTAATGAAACAAAAGTATTTGCAGTCAAAATACAACTGAACATAAATGGCTATGAATAAATGCACTGTTCACCCACATGAGAAATGCTTTCCGTTACCAGAGCAGATACCAAATGAAACAACAGAACATAAAGCCACTTTAGTTAGTTATTCAAATTACCTAAGTGAAGGCTTTTCCTTCTGGAAACTTCATTTTTAATCCACGGATTCTTGAAAAACAGCTGAACAACAAAAAAATGTGAGGTTGATGAAGCATAAAAATTTTCACAAAAGAGATACAAACTCCGCTCCATCAGAAAAAAATACCAGAGGATAAACCATGCAAATTAATTCTGTAATCCTGATTAGAAAAATACGCAGGGCTTTTAATATAGAGCTCAAGAACGCCAAAAAGACAACAATCCTCCGCTTTAAGGTCTGTTTCTGTTCTCGTAGCGGGAGAAAGCTGTGAACGAACAGCTGCGAAATGCCAGTAAAGATGAGAAGAATCATCACCACGTACAATCAAAGAGAAAGTTGGGCTCATTTCAAGATTATTTAAAAAAAGAAAGGGGAAAAAAAAAAAAGGCAAAAAGAATTCAAACAAGCCAAGCCCCTTAAAACTTTGCTGGGGAGCGAAGAGATGCAGTTTCAGTTCCCATCTTTCATACTGGTTATCTCACCCTGTAAGCCCAACTTCTGCTAAACTAGGCTGCACTGTTTTCTTCTGGCAGCTGTGTACACAGTGACTCCACCATCCCCTTTCTGAGATGACACGTATTTGTAGCTTTGCGACTCCACAAGCCACAGAACAGCTTAAGAAACACGTCGTTCAGCTGGAGGCACTGAAGTGTTATCTAGCAGGAGGATGACACTTCCAAATCCAAGTCCCATGCAGGTCTCTGGCTGGGAGGTGTAAGGAAAGTATTTCCTTGCCACCCACCCATCTGTTGTGGTAGGAGGAGGAGTGAGACGGAGTGATGCTGCACTCCTCAGACAGCAAACTACCTGGACGTGGTTTGGACATTTATCCAACAGTTAAAGCAAAATTTCCTTGAATTACAGTGGAAAATGGGCTAGATGGGGAAGAGCTGGCCAGCCCCAGAAGGCTGGCTCAGTCAACCATTGCACCTCAGCAGCTCTTCCCAGCACGGACCAAGGGCAAATAAGGTCTGGGTGAGGGTATCTGATGCTGTGCAACGTTACTCTCTACTGCTGTGTGCAAATGAGCGTCCTGAGCACACAGTGTGTGCCTCCTAATTTCCTTACCATTCTATTTCTGCTTTTGCAGAAAATGAGCCTTCTGTATGTTGTGCTACTTGTGAGTGGAGCTCTCCTTGATTAAGCCTTTAAAACACACAGGGCATGCTTTTTTTTTTTTTTTTAATAATTTGTTTTTTCAAACCAACTTTACAGTCACTGCATTTAAAATGCACATTTTTCCCTGGTGGGGTTCTCCCTGTTGCACAGGAAATATTTCTAGTTGAAAGCTTTATTGTACAAGCTGTCCAGCAGTCTGACAAAAGCTAAATTCCAGCTTACGGCTGAAAACCGTAGGAAAAATTCCAAAGCCTTTACAAATTATACAAATGAGACTTTAATCCCAGCTGGCCTCACTAACGGGGGCTCTACATCTGGGCACACATACAAATGTACTTTTCATATGGATTTTCAGCTATTTGAATAATGAAAAATAGAAAAAAAAAATCTCTATTTTTGTAAATACTTGTATCACAATAATAAAAACCAAACAGTCCTGCAGGCACAGATTAGCCAGACTGTCAGAGAAATACAGCTGTTTCTCAAAACTGGTCCTGTGCAGAGCTCTTGGGTAAAATTGATCTGCTGTCCAGAGGAGGATTCACTTCTCTAACAGAAACCTTCAAAGCCACTCAATCCTCCTGTCTTCTCCAGAGCAAGCTTATTCTCATCTGCATAAGGGAGTAGGTATTCTCGTAGGGCCACCCAGTTATGATGAGTGCGTGATATCAGCAAGTTTGACCAAGAGCAATCAAGAAAAATGGAAGGAACTAGAAGAAACAGTGTATGAACAGGAGGGGTGAAAACAGGGAGAGCTGCAGGGCTACCTGGTCATGCACACAGAGATGATAGTGTGCAATGGGTCTTTGAGTCCCTCAGTGCTGGCTTTCAACTGCTGGCAGTAAGTGGAGTGCAAATATCACAGCCCTTCTCAGCTACGTCCACAATGCTCATTCGAGAAGATCCCCTACTTCAGTCACAGAAGGAACGCATGCCGAGGATTTTTTGATTCCCGTTAAACTGGGATGAAAATAGGGTAGCCAAAGGATGGATGTTACTTGACCGAGATGTCTCTTCCTGCTTTAATTGCATGAGGTATCACTACCACAGCTTTTCATGTTTGGTTAAGGCAAACCCACAGAAGAATTTTTTTAAGAATAAGGAAATCGAGTTCTATCTAACATTTCTCTAACCGAGCTGCTTAGGACCTAAGGGAATAAAGGGATTTAATGCATACCCACTGCATGCACTCTTGTCGTTTCACCTGACAGTGGCAGAGAAGGTCCCACTGCAATAACAGGAGGCATCTTTACTCAGGCATCCCTCCTCTGTGCGGTGACCACAGGGAGAGACAGGGCCAACAGAAGCTATTTATCATTTCTGAGACATTGCTTACTCCTACCTCTCACCAAAGGGGAGGGAATATAGGTCTCTTCTCAAGCAGAACTCCCCCTGGAAAGAAGAGAAACTTGACAGCATTTCGGGGAAGCAATCCCAGCTACTAGGATTTCCAGCTGAGCAGGCTGGTTGTACTGCAAACTGCTGGGTGCTAATATGACTCGTGGTGCAGGCTGACAAACGGCTACTGAGGCTGAGTGGATTGGAGACAGAGAGGGGTGTGTGTGTCTGTCTATCTTGTGCATCTAAGGTGGATGCTTTAAAGAACAAATTAAAATGTCCTCAGTGTATGTGCTGCTCCATTAAGGTACTGACCTTCTTCTAGGAGGTCAGACTACAAGAAATCACCAGTCCTTGTCCAGCAGATCCAGGGATATGAAAAAGCCTATTACATATAATGCTAAGATATTATCACATAGCCTGTGCAATTCTGTATTTGCCCTGTTACAAAGATAGTGCAGGTGCTGAAGTCATTTCCATTACATACATAACCATGGAAAAATAATTTAAGGACCATTTTTTAAAGATGGTGTTATGGATAGTGCAAACATATTTTCAACCAAAATAAGTTAAAAATTATTTTGGACCCAGAAAAACATTGAAAGAGTCATATAATTGAGACACAGAACAGATTATTGTCTCCAAGAAGACAGATTAGTCTATATGGAGTCAGACTGATACATTAAATCTGGTAATTGTGTAATAGAAAGTGGAATGATAAAAACAATTATCTCTTCTTGACATGAAACAAAAAAAAATGTATACTGACTACTCAAGGGTGTTTACCCTCAACTTTTCTTTTAGTTATGATGAACTTTCATTAAAAAAATACTCTTCCTTGTTGTCTTCAGAAGTTCATTTTTGAAAAGGAATAGAGACACCAGGGGCAGAAACATCAGGGAAGGAGGGAAGCCAAACAAAAATCAGAGAAAAATAAAATCTGACTTGAGTTTCAAGATGGAAAAAAAAAATCGTTCATCTCTCCCAGCCCCCAAAAGTAAGAGGTTGTACCTATATAAAGCATTAAGAGTATCTACTTACTTTCAGCATATTAAGGAAAATAATAAAAGGATTTACATTCGTGGATGTTTCACTCCTAAGATGAATCATACCCTGAATAATGACAGGTTAGTACTGCTGCTTTAAAATATTTGGGTTTTATACATGTAATCAATCTACAATATTAGTTAAATAAGACAACCTGAGATGACAATATTAAATACTTCGTAAGCTGCAACAATAGGATTATTTACTGAGTATACCTAAAATAAAATCACAGGTAATGAAAAGATTTGTGATAAATAGTAACAGAAGTATTTTTCAGATCAGAGCCAACTACCAAATCCTGTAATACAATCTACGATCCAACTCCTAATTTTTTGACAGATTAACTTTTTAAGGGACAAAGTACCATAATTCTACAGTAGATGAAGAAGCTAATAAAACTATTTTACACATATCCTATTTCATGCTTCATTTTCATACGGATTTTTACTATTCTTTACAATCAGTAGGTATATACCACATATCACAGTTATTTAAAACTTATTAGCTTATTGACAATAATGCCATTATCCTAAAGCAAGTCATGGAATCATAGAATGGTTTGGATTGGGAGGGACCTTGAAGATCATCTCGTTCCAACTCCCCTGCCATGTGCAGAGACACCTTCCACTAGACCAGGTTGCTCAAAGCCCCATTCAACCTGGCCTTGAATTAAGAACTTTGAAAGGAAGCTGACTAAAATCTCAGCAAGTAAATAACAGAAATAGCCAAATATCCTTTAGATCTATTTTACAGGTGAAAAACTGAGGCACCAAAGGACTTGTTTCCAGTTACTTTGGAAATCTGGCATGTTGAGAAAGGAATTCAGATATCTTGACTCTAAAGCCTGTGTTTTCGACTCAAGCTGACCTCTCTCCCCTCTGAGGCATTAAACATTTGTCTTAAAGCTCTGTTTTCACATCTGCAATTTGTTCAAATTAAATATTTTAGATGAAATACTTGTGTCAAAGAGAAAAGGAAACCAGCACTCTCAAAATCTTTACGCATGAAGAACTGTGAGCGAGATCAAAGGGTCGAATAAGGCAGCGTGACAATGCATGCAATCCTCTTCCAAATCCACTAGACAAGCAGCATATCTGAACTTGGAAACAGCCTGTAGCCAAGGATTTTTCAGATTGTTTTGTTAAGATATATGGCAAGAATTATAAATGGTTGAATACATGACAACAGATGCAAATCTTGAAAAGTGATCATCTGCATTAAGTCTATTTAGCACTGCTTCTACTACACCAGCTACACTGCTTTGCTCAGAAATGTATCAGAAAAATAAGACATTCTCATTTTACAGCCCACGAGCCACAAACACATATCATATATCTCAGCCAACTCCTGCTGTACAAATCCCTTTGCGCAAGCCTGCACTCCCCGTGGCCCAAACACTGGCTTTATTCTCAGAGGATTTGGGAGGACACAGAAACCTACGTGCCCACACCTACGGGCTTCTTCACAGTTTCTCAGGCTGCCTCATTCAGAAAAGACCATCATTGCTCAAGAGCGTGATTATCAACAGGGCAACATCTTTTAGAAGTATTTTTGGCCAGTATGTTAAAAAATGCTCCACATTTACAGAGACATCACAGCAGCAGAAGTCAGGTCAGCCTAGCTAAATGCTTTTAGTTATATTCCCTGTGTTTTATAAACAAGACCATTATCCAAGTTTGGGCTTATTGAAAGCTATTGAAACCTAGGCTAACGGGAATGCTCCACAAAGTAGGAGATTGCAGAAGAAAAGGGAATTGCTTCCTACCCTTATATCACTCTCAGATCCAATGTCACCTCCGAATCCACCTGTAGCATGTTATTTTGGGTAAAAGCTTTCATAACAGTCTTTGAACCTATTAGAAAACAATACATGCCTGAATTGCTGCATATCCTTGACAGCCAAATGCATCCTCCACTATACCAGTAAAAACATACTCAGAAAATTAACATCAGGGCTCCAATTTAACCTTCATATTAACGTGCAAATTCAGAACAAATCAGTCACTGTAAGCCATTGGTCAATACATGGGGATATGAGGATAGCAAGGCCACTAAGAAAGAGCAAATGATGGTACAGAAACTGTCATATTGGGCTGTACAGTACAGAAAGGGATTGGAATGTCCACCTCCACTCTAAACAGTCTAATTTTTTCAGACACTCATATCTATGCTGCAAGGCACAGGGAGGGAGCATACAGCCACACAGCACAACATATGAACATTTGTTGTACAGAACCACAGGATTGTAGCAGGTCTGTGTACGCTGCTTCAGAGCTACAGAAGTCTTGCATTCAAGACTCCTCTGTTTGCAAGCCAAACTACTGCAACCATTATTACAACACTTCAGCTGGGTTATGTCCAAATTACCCATCACTTGGGGTCCACGCTTACTAGTTACTTAGCACAATGATGAAACTTAATTGGTAGAGGACCGTGCTTTTTCATAGGGAAGCTCATTTCTGTTAACCCAACCTCTGATAGCAAGAGAGCAATATGTTGCTGCCTTTGGAATTGAGTCACTTCAGTAGGAGGACAGGGAGGATGAAGAGACTATTGAAAGCTTTTTTCTACATTAAGTCTTCAAACACATCATAACCCAATTTGTACGGATGCCAGCCACTTCTTTTGGCAGACTACATGATGTCTTGTTGTATCCTACAGCCAATTTGTTGACTCTAATTAGCAATTTGGGAATAGAGTAAAAAGAAAAGAGAAGTAAAAAATTGAGTGCACAGTGCCAGTTACTATAGTGGGACACACACGCTTTCATTATTTTCTTTTTTAATGTAGCTGAACATGGGCTGCATTCAGCTGTTTCTTCAAAACCAGCCATGGGTGTGAGTAGCTCCACATTATATTTGATTCTGATTAGGTAAATACTTTGCCTCCTTTTCATGTAAATATCACTTGTGATTTCCTGGGTGGACTCCAATGTGCAGCCTAGCAGGTGAAACCAGGCATCAAGGAACACCTAATTTTTCTTACTCTCTCTTATATTTTATGTTTCAACTTAATAGCAACAAGCTGGCTGTCTCCAAATTATTTAGCCCCCAAAAGCACTGGGTGAACACTACCATGCATAAGCCAGCTATGCAATGTGGCTTAAAACACAGAACAAATCCAATCTCACCAAGTTTCAGCATATTCAGTTTGCTCCTCTAAAAAACTCTCATATTCTAGGATTTTCACCTTTTTTCCTAGTAACACATGAAACAAACTGGTGGTGTCAACACACTAAATAACCATAAAAGACACTTGCACAGCCGCTATATTCCCTCACATGAACCACCACATTTATGTTACTACGGTCTCTGACATGAACCACCAAAGCATTTACACCAAATATCCGTAGGATCCCACAGATTTTGACAGATTAATTTTTTAAGGTAAGAAAATAAATGGCAAAAGAGAAAAGACTGTGATGATTAAGCAAAGAAAAGACAAGAAGCACCACTGTCTATTTTTTTCCCTTGTACCCAGCCCTCTTTCAGGGATCCTTAGACACAAAGTCACAGCAGAAGAGGTCATCTTTTCTGGGGTTTGCTATACACTATCCATAAGCCTTTCCTTTGCAAACAGATCTTTTGGGCCCTTATGCCCAATTTCTCCTACTTGGAGAAATTAATTTTTCTCACAGCCAGAAAACTGATCGTTCATCACCTCTCTTCAGCCATATAGCTGGATGCAGGGACTCGCACTGCCTGCAAATGGCCTTTTGGCTGAAAGGGAAGAAAGAGCCAAAGTCATGTAAGATCCTCCGCTGGCCTTTACTTCAATGAAATGAACTTTCAGCTTGTGGCCTGAGGCTTTCCCCAAGCCCTGCCTGCCTGGGCTCAGGCAGCATTTCACTGCAGGAGTAGCAGCCGGTTCCATGTTTTCTCATAGCTCCATGGATGCTCCTGCCTCTCCTTGAGTCTTCAGGTGCAGGATCTGGGTACCACTTCCCTTCGTGAGCTATGACTATAGAGCCATGGTATTAAGGAAAAGCAGCCTCCCCTCTCCTGTATGTATCACAGGTAGCATCTGCCTTATATGAGATAACACAAAAGGAAGTCGTCTTTTTTTTTTTTTTTTTTTGCAACCTCTGTTCCCTTTACAGATGATGGGGGGGTGGGGTGGCAATCCCAGAAGTATGAATCAATGCACCTAAGAGAGATGGATAAAGCACTTTGGTATGAACATACATCCCAAAAGAGTTTCTGATCATCTTCACCATGGTCAACACTGACATCTACACCTTCCCCAATGTCCTTCAACCCTTCCTCCTTGCTCTCTTCCCTGTCTAATGCCACACTACTCTGTCACACACAAAAATATGAATAGAACAACTCTCCCTGCTTCCACCACTGCATTTCCTCTTTTCTCAAAACTCATGGGTTTTGTTTTTTGTAAAGACAGCTGCCATCACAGCTGTTGCTGCTGGCTGCGTACAGAGCACTTCAGTGGTACAGGTGGCTACAAGACACCCATCCCTACTGGAGAGATTTTTCATCATTTCTTTCTCCACAAAAGCAGGTATATCTTAAATAGCTGCCTTTAAAAGAAAAGAAGGGTGAGCCAAAAACTTGCCATGGTTTTGGTGAGAATTGCCATTAAAATGTCACAAACAGCCGTGAGAGTGCTCATATGGTACTGATGAGCACATTAAAAACCACAGAGAATGCAGAGTAATAAGAAGTTTAATTATGCTCTATATAGTAACCATTCAAGTTTGTATTTTGAAAATATTGTCAATTCCTAGTGAGAGATGACATTTGATTTTGAAACACTAACTCAGGACAGTTAGGCATGAATATTTGGCTGTCAAGTCATTTGTATCTCTTTCAGGAAGAAAGACCTCGCAATGGGCATGATATTTATATTGAAACATTCACATTTACATGATCACAACAGGATTAGATACAGAACACTCACAAATCTTGAGCAATTAAAGAGACCATACAATTACCGAGTGCAGAGTTTCTCTCTTTCCTCATAACTTTTCCCTTCGCCCTCTCCTAATATTCCTGTTAGGGCAATAGCCCGAGCAGCACATGGTAGCACTTTGGCCAGGCACAGGCTAGTGCATCTGTTGGCCACTGCAGCTGTACCTCTTGGGCTAGCTCACAGATTTTTGGCATGCCCAGCAGGTGATAGGCAGTGGCTGGCCAGTGTACAGCAACTAGGCAGTGATCAGATGGTCCATCTAAACAGGCAGGCTGCCCATTTTGGTTATCAAGTCTAGACTTGAATCCAATATGCTCAACAGCTCTTGCTGAGCCTGCCAGCCAAACAGGTTACAAACACAGCAAGAGCTGTGGTCTTGTGGTGGGTAGAAGATAGGGGGCACGATGCACTATTGGAGGTATAAACATAGGGAAGAGTGACAGATGCAACGCAAACTGGCTTGCTTTTGCTTGTTGTGCATCCTTGCTCTAAAAGATTTACATTTTTACTATTTGTCAGTGTCTCCACAAGCTACTGCGATGTATTAGAGCTATTGCAAAGGATGGGAATATAATAAACATCCCTTCCCCTAGGGAGAGAACACAGCAAGTGTCACTAACAATCACCTCAGTCTTGGGAAATTTTGCATGCGTCTATGTGCCTATTCCAAAAGCTCTGGTACTATGTGAAAACCTTAGCTTTGTTTGGGAGATAACAAAGCAAATGGGTTCACGATACAAATGAGAAACAAGATCTAAAAGTCTGACTCAAGGGGTGAAAAAACTCACTCTGAAAGACCTGACAGTGAGACTAACATGCTCTTATTGATGGGCAGGTATTGTAAAAGTGTAATACAGCTTCTGGAGACGAAGTGTCAGAGAGGCTAGACAAGAGGTTTGGGTTCAGCTGTGCTCCACTTCTTCCTCCATCCCTTCACTGTCCTTGATTTAATTCTATTGCAGCTCAGCTCAGAAAGGGGTGCCCCAAAATCCCAAATCCTCCCTCACAGCAAAATCCCCGTTTGAAGTCTTATTTCTGTGCATTACACCCACTATGACAAATTCACATCAACACTTCAGCCCACCAACACCCAAGCCTAGCAAACCCTAGTATAATTAAATGCCGCCTCCCACCTTGGCTTCAACAGCTGATTCTTCTGTGTCTGCCTGGCTCTCACTTTGCATTTACTGATACTCTCCTTACCTATCAAATTTCAAAGCAAATTTAAAAATGCAAAGATTACCTGATTCCAAAAAGTTTCCTCCACTTCAATTTTTCCACCTAAGACTAAGGTCTTGGACAATAATCAGCAGCTTGCTGTTGACATTTGGTATGCTGGCGTGAGAGTTAACCGAGGGTGGTGGCCAAGGAAACCAGCCGCTCACTGCCCACATCAGACTGCCTAACGCGCTTGCTGGAACAGAATGCCCCCCGCTGTCAGCATGTTGGGAGTGATCTTGAGAAATGCAGGGGAAAAAAAAAAATCTAGTGCAGGTAGCAAAGAGTAAAATAGATTTTATATAAGTGTAGTCCAACAGTGTGCCAAGTTAAAATGGTTAGGATAGCTGAAAGGGTAAAAAGCCACCAAAAACTTCTTCCTCATTCGTCTGAGAGAAAGGTGGATGGACTGCACTTGGTACAGCACTGAATCTGCCAACTATAACGTGTTTGAAACATTATACAACCTGCAGATTTACGTGGATTAAGGTATTTCAGAAGGTTACGTGGAATTAGCATCTTTGAGAAGCTCTTTACATGTACATACCCTATGACTACTTACAGGAAGAGAACTATTGTGGGAAGCAATGTGCACATCTATTGAGTTAAACAAGAAGTCAGAGGGGAGTATCACAGAGACAGATAGGTTAATGATTGCCTCAGTTCGTCAAATGTCATTTCCATGCTTTATGTCAAAGTTCAGCCAGACAGTTCAGAATAGCATTAGGACCATTATTATTTCACGATACTTGACAGGAAGTGCTTCATAGCAGCAGCTTCTGAAATTAATTTCTAAATTCTCAGCTGACTCACTTGTATAATTTGTCAGGCACTTGTGGTTTCAATAATCATTAATAGATAAACCAAAGGTACAGTGACTGGACCTTAAGATACAAACTGGGATTCTTGTTTATATGCAGGCCCAAGGAAGGTTAATGAGGCATAAATATACAGTATGTAAAACTAGAAATGTTCTCTGTTACAGACAGCCCTCTGCATCAGACACCAAAAGACTGCAAATACATGTAGCAGATAATATTAAAGGGGTTTATGCTTAACATGTACCTTAGGATTAAGATACATGACCACAAGATTGCACACACCTACATCTCGCATATTTGAGTTAGCCCTAGAATGCTTTTTCAGACTAATTCGGTATGAGATAGAGGGAAAAATGAAGGATTAACCAAAATTTTGTGAGAGGAGTGTAATAGACAACTTAATGTTAAGTAGTCTTTCTCTACTCCACTTACTACATTTTCATTGCTACCAGAATTTAAGAGTTTGCTATTTTACAGAAGTTATATATAGGCAAAAATGAAATACTGAATTTGAAGTAGGATGACTGCACTACTGAAGAAAATTTGCAAAGCGTTTGTTCTGAAGATGCTTCTTACAACAGGTTTAAATCTCTGCTGTATAAGAGACAAGAGGCATTCGGAAACGAACCTACAAGATTTCTATAGAAGAAAAATCATGTCTTTAAAGTCTTTTGATTAAAAGGTATTTTGAGTATCAAATTTGTTCATGTCTTGCTATTCACAAAGCTTGGCTAGTTGAAGTAGATGGGTCAGTTTTCTTTTTGGATATAGCTGGTTTCTAGAATCCTTAGATTTATGTCCAAACTAAGCAGGTACTTTTCTTCATTAGAAAGTACCATAGAATGTCAGGATGAAGAAATGCTCCAATAAAAAAAAAGTTACATATAGGTTTATCCTCTTTATTCTACATTAACATCTTTGTTAGCACTGACACTATTTCAAATTTATTTTGGTGTTATTATGATCAGAACTGGATTCCTGGAACTGCACGATATTCCCTTGCCTCAGTAGCTGTGAGAAGACGCTGCTGTAAGTGCTAGAAGCAAACTCGCCCAAGGTCTGCAGAAGCAGTGGCATCTCTGACTTCAGGAAAACTCACCCACTAGACACAGCTGATGCACGGCCCCTGGAAGCCTGGGATCACTGACAATCAGGCACCCTCAGTGCCGCCGAGGGACCAGCTGGCCCAAACCAGGGCAAGATGCCAGCATGTCTGCAAATTCCACCAGAACAACCAGAAGTGCTCCAGCAGATATTTTCTGTCCCTTAGCAAATACTCTCCAGACCTAAAGTAGTACAGGGAGACAACACAAACAACAGGTTCTTCTTTTTAACATTGCTCATGCTGTCCTTCAAGAGGGCATAACTTAAGCATGACTGTGTTTTTTCAGATGTAAAAGCTGGTGGCTCAGCTTGTCCAGCAAGCTTTCAGCTGTAGTACTTAAATATTGCTATTGTTGTTTGTGGAGGACGGTTCCTTCAAAAACAAAAAATACGGATGTATTCACACACAGAACATAGAGGTATATTTTGCACTACAGGACATCAGGCAGCAGCTGAATCCTCCAGGAGCCAGAGCTCCCATAAAGTCATGAGAGGAGAGATTCTGGGTTACAAATGCTGCAATACTGAGCCCTGTGGAGTACAGCACAGGTACATTCACTGTCTAATTTCTAGGTAAAGTAGCAGATAAATCAATTGCATGCTTTTTTTAGCCTCCAAGATACACATAGTGCTTCAGCAGCATCAACGTGACCAGTCCCAAATGGCCAGTGTCATCCAGGACTCACACTTAAATCCTACAGAAATATTTAAAAGACAGAGATGTTGAAAGGTAATAAATATTTGGGTTTATATTCACCAGTGTCCTCAAAAAATGACGCACAAAAAGGTCCAAATTCCAGGGAACTGGACCCCAACTCTTCCGTAACTCTGTTGACCGATACTCAGAGTGGAAATGGGTTTTCTATGAGATTAGCAACATCACAGGCGCAAAACCTGCCCTGGCAGGGCTAATCTCATCTCAGCTTCTTGACTTGTGCATTGACATGCACATGTACATTCATTGTAATGCTGCTGATGTAATAGATATGTTAAGTGTATGGTCATGAAACTGAAAGGGGTATGGAGACATTGCTCACATCCACACACCTGTGCCAAACAGAACAACACATCGCCAACCTCAGCAGCACCGCAGGTCACTACTACACAGGGAGAAGGAAACTCATGTTCCTTCCATCTCTTACCCCTTCCTCCATCTCTTACCCAGTCATCTGGCATTTACCAGAAAAAGTGTCCCAGCAGGTGCTAACAGAGGGAAGAAACAGAGAAGCTTGTACCCGCGTGTGACCCTCTGTCTTGCAAACATTGCGTCGCCTCTGTGGGAGCCCGGCCAAGTCATTCACTGGCTCTATATTACTGCTGGCGTAACAGGGGAAGGAGGAGGCAGACAAGCAAATCCACTAAAAATGAGTCAGAGTCTTTATCAAATGGCTCAGAATAACAAGTGAATAACAGGGATTATGAAAGTACAGACACTGCTGCGTGAGGCCATTCATATGACTCGTGTTCCCCAGTGACGCAAGAAGCAAATGAACTGAGGACTACTGACAATGTACGATTCCTATCTCGCTGCCTGCAATACAATTTAGAGGATGCTTCCAGAGATAGGCTGAGCCAGAGATAAAAAGTGACATGAGACAGCTGGGAAAGAAAGGGAAACAGACTAAGATGATTTCCCCCCCCCCCCTTCACTTTTTTCCCCCAGAGAAATGGAAACAAACTGATTGCTAAAGGCTTATCAAATGGGGCTCATTCTTCTAGTGGTACTGCCTATTCCCCTGGAGAAACGGAGAAGTTTTCTGAATGACTAACGCTGTCTGAAAGCATAGCTCCTCAAAGCCACACATGCATCACCCGATGCTATGGAGCATCTTTCTTCACCAGCCAGACATAGGCTGGCATGAATATCAACTGAAACCCAGACAGTACTTTGCGCAGACCCCGAGGTAACTACACAAACCTAAATCACTATTATTCCTCCTAATAGTGCAGCAGCTAAATGGGATGAAGTCCTGGGGTCTGGCACCAGGATTTAGGGGCTGTTTGACATCCCAGAACATCACCCAGTCTCTATGCCAGGAGAACACTAATACTGACAATGCCCAAGGCTTTTGCAGCACTTTTTCATCTATCTGCAGATCCAGAAGCTTGCTGTGCAAGTGTCCAAAATCTTACCTCCATTTTACAGATGGGATAAAAGATTGTTAAGCACAGAGAGCAGAGTTTCAGTGGTAGTTAAAATCTCTTATGCGTGGTGCACACAAATTAAACGGTCACTCACTGGTCACATCAAAGGAATAAAGTCACCACAAACCCTCAGGATTTCAATACACATCAGCGGTTGGTCCACTTGCCTTGCATTTCTCATGTCTGACAAAGCCAAGTTAGTTCAAATTCAAAACCATTTAGAGTCAAGTGATAAACACATTGAGTGACAAGAGATAGGGAACAAATGATAAAAAGTTCAGATTAAAAGATGACCCAGGTGAGCAGAGGGGCAACGTCACCATCTTCCAACATGGAGCAGAACAAGCCCTGTGAAGCAGCAGCATCGTGCATCACCAACATACATGAAACCTGTGGTGCCTACTTTGCCTCTGGATGGAAACCTCTTCAGGAATGGATGGTGCTACTTTCACTGACCTTGATTCTCCATCAGAAATCAGGAAGGAATCATAGACTGCTTTGGGATGGAAGGGACCTTTAAAGGTCATCTAGTCCAACCCCCCTGCAATTGGCAGGGACATCTTCAACTAGATCAGGTTGCTCAGAGCCCCATCCAGCCTGGCCTTGAATGTTTACAGGGATGAGGCATCTACCACCTCTCTCAGCAACCCGTTTCAGTGTTTCACCACCCTCATCATAAAAAATTTCTTCCTTATATCCATTCTGAATCTACCCTCTTTTAGTTTAAAACCATTACCCCTTGTCCTATCGCTACTGGCCCTGCTAAAAGTTCTGTCCCCATCTTTCTTATAAGCCCCCTTTAAGTATTGAAAGGCTGCAATAAGGTCTCCCCACAGCCTTCTCTTCTCCAGGCTGAACAACCCCAACCCTTTCAGCCTTTTCTCACAGCAGAGGTGTTCCATCCCTCTGATCATTTTTGTGGCCCTCCTCTGGACCTGCTCCAACAGGTCCACGTCTTTCCTGTACTGAGGACCCCAGAGCTGGACACAGTACTGCAGGTGGGGTCTCACCAGAGCAGAGTAGAGGGGCAGAATCACCTCCCTCGACCTGCTGGCTATGCTTCTTTTGATGCAGCCCAGGATACGGTTGGCTTTCTGGGCTGTGAAAGCACATTGCTGGCTCATGTCCAGCTTTTTGTCTATCAGTACCCGCAAGTCCTTCTCCTCAGGGTTGCACTCAATCCCTTCATCCCCCAGCTTGTATTGATACCGGGGATTGCCCCGACCCAGGTGCAGGACTCTGCACTTGTCCTTGTTGAACCTCATGAGGTTCACACGGGCCCACTTCTTGAGCTTGTCCAGGTCCCTCTGGATGGCATTCCATCCCTCAGGTGTGTCAACCGCACCACTCAGCTTTGTGTCATCTGCAAACTTGCTGAGGGTGCACTCGATCCTGCTGTCTATGTCATTGATGAAGATATTGAACAGCACTGGCCCCAGTACGGACCCCTGAGGGACACCACTCGCCACTGTTCTCCATCTGGACATCAAGCCATGGGAGGGTTTTAAGTGCACACATTCTCCTAGCTTACTTTGCATGAACTCCTCCGTGGGACAACCCCAGGAAGAACTATGAATACAAGAATTCCAATGAGCTATGTGTTACGCTGTTAAAATATTGGAAAATACTGGTAGATTTAGTATTTTCTAGTATGAGACAATACTAAATGAATGCCTTAACCTTTCCCCAAAACCGTAACTTTTTTGATAAAGTTCATGAGCACTTTTAGCAATTAGGGATCTCTTGGTCATTGCTAAAAGCCTATTTAACTAACTCCATTTTGTGTAGCTAAACACCTCCTGTAACTTAGGCGTTCTTAATCTCTTCATTGTACTCCAGATAACAGAAAGGAAACCTAAGATTCGATAGACTATTTACCAAAATGTTCTTCTCATCTGGCTTCATACATTTTGATAGAGATTCTTTTTCATAAAATGTGTGTGATTAACCTGTTATTTCATGAGTCTAAACAGAGGACATACCAGTTTTCTAAGCCACTCTTCCCCAAAAGAGATGCTTCTTTTCCTTACGAAATGATAAAGTAAGGCAAAAGCTATAGCAGCAGCTTGAATGATACTGAAAAGGCAACAAGTATGCCAAGCTCATTAGAAGCATTATCATAAGAAAATAAAAAATAACTCTTTCTCTAGCTAATGACAGAACCACATTCGCTTATAAACTGCAAATCTTAGTGTCCATCCCGGATGTGATATTAAAAACAGCAACACTCCTCCCTCCCAAAAAACACCCACAGGCTTACAGACTGATGCAGCAGATGGAGTTTCTAGACCCTGCCCTCTCTTTTAACTAGAGCTAATTAAAACAACACCACTGCTTCTTTATTCTTACCTTAATTACGTAAAAGGTTATGGAACACTGTGATACAGAGGCCATACAAAGATCTGAAACATAATCTGTATTCATTCCTACTTCTCTTCAAATCTTCTTCTTGTGATTTGGTTTTGTAGCCAACATTACTAGTAGCACGAAAATCTCAGCCTCACCCGTCTCCCCAAAACCACTTGTTTGCTACAGAATTTGCCTGAGCTATCTTACTGCTCCCGTAGCACTTCCAGTCTGGTTGAGTTACCGCAATTCTGTGGATCAAGTAGGATCATTAGCTCTGCAGTATCTGAAGAATGCTAGATCTTGGAAACTGGGCAGGAAAACAGACAAATACCTCACCAGTTCCCATGCATGTCAATGAACATGTTACAGGTTTCCCATACTGGATCTGTTCAGGTGTCACAAATGGGTCTCCTGAACTCACAAGCACTACATAGCAGGTCAGGATTTCTTCTGAATTACTTGAACATCTCATAACAGCACTGTGAAAACCACAAGGATCTGTTCAAGCACACTTCAAAACTTCATGCACCTTGAGTGCATTTGAAGCAGTGTTGCTGACACAAAAGCGCAGGATGAGCTTTAAGCTCCATTTGCTTCACTTCACACTTCCTTCATTCCTCATGTTTAGTTGCTTCTGTCTCTCTTTAGAGAGATTTATTCTCAGGCATATTTAAAGGGTGTTAACCTATGCTTCCAGAAGGCAAATGTGCTCGTAAATTGTTTCCCAGAACAAAAATCGCCTTTGTCAGTTACCAACTCTTCCTTCTCTGAATTATGCTGCAGAGTTCACTGGCCTCTGCACCCAGCAAAATTGAAAGCTGTTGCTAAAGCAATTTTTGAAATCACTTCCTCTAGCAAAGTTACCAAAAAAAACCCCCACCAAAACACCTAAGCCCCAAGTTTCTCTCTCCTGAGCTATCACCAAGGAAAAGCACTAAAATCACACCACACTGACATAATACTAGAGAAAATCATGGAAGAATACCAACACATGTAATAATAGACTATTTCCCTTATCAACACTGGGATATTGGTTCTTCTCAACCTTAAGAAAAAAGATTGTAAATCCACAAACCACACCCCAGAGACTTTCAGAGTAATTCATCAGATCATACTTGCTCATCTTTGTCAGTATCATGAGCTCATACTCTGAGTTGAAATGCCTATAGGCATTAATACTGCGAAGATCTATAGAAAAGTATATACTGACATAGGAAATTTAGAAACAACCTTTAAATAAGCTTGCTTTGGACAAAGTCTACTTTTTATTTGAAATTATTAAGTTTTCTTCATTCCTAGGATTCCAAAATGGTCACCTTATATTTCAATTCAAACACGTGTCTAAAGCAATCCAAGTTGCAACAGGCTGATAGAAAGAGACAGTGAGGAGTGGACCGGCTCTTACCTTGCACTGAGGGATAATGAGAATTACTAAAAAGGAGAGTTATACATGGTACAGAGACAGTAGAATGGGCAAACTTTATCCTCTGAAAAAGCTACAGATAAATCCACTGATTATTTGTGAAACAGAATAGAAAAAAAAAAGTGTCAGACTGAAGGTTTTTGATGAAAACCACGATTCGCATGTAGAAGGATTTTTTTGCCACAAAGCATGATTTACAGCCAGAAGTTCATAAAAAGAGCTGCACAGATAATCAGAAGAACCAAGCTTGCATGAGATACTTGGACTTCAACAAGCCCATAGTCTAGAAACTGTAGTGTTTCACAACCTGAAGACCATTAACTGGTAACAGTGCCGTAGGTTGAGTTTGTTGATGTGGTGGTGCTTGGTCCTCATCTCCTGAAGAGAAGGGGAACCCGGGAAGCCCGGATGGGCCAGGGGCGGCCCCATGGAGGGGCACATCCAGGCCTGCAGCAGTGCGCTCCTCAGGGCAGCACCGAATGCTGTGAGGAAGGACTGAGATGCCGTGTCAAAAGGCAAGTCACTTGCCAAGACATGGCCTGCTGCCTTTTACATCTCAAGCATAGCAAGGGAATGGGAGATTTTTAGATTAGGCTAAAAAGCATAAAAAAGCTGATCCACTGCAGAGGTTAGTTTGTTCCCAACCGTGTGTGCCAGCCCAAGGGCAGGGTAGGACCTGAGCACCTGCAGCTGCAGGATTTAGTCTCCTTTGGGGAAGGAAGAAAAAAAAAAAAAAAGAGTATTTTAAAATTTTTTTTTGTAGTTTTCTGCAGAGTTGGCACATTGACCAAATCCGAGGACTGTAATAATTTCAGCTATCCATGTCTCAAGTGGAAAATTTTAATTTAGTTAAGTTGTAGACAATTAACAAATGACATACTTCAAGGTTGTTTATTCTTTTCTGAGATAATAACAATTTATCATTAGAGTATTTAATATTTTGTAGGCCAAAGTGGAGGTTGAAGAATTCAATAATTGTAATTAGACATATGTAGCTGCTTTCATTAAGAGGATAAATCTAATAAAACTCAGGTAATTTTTTTTTTGTTCTCATTAAAACAATTCATACAAATTTAAAGGCAAAATTTCTGTGTTGACAAACTGGGGGTTGGGGGAAGGGGCAGGAAAACATAGGCTGCATTTAAAGTAGGATGAAGCAGTAATATTTGACACTGGATATTATCAACCAGAACCTAGCAGGAATAAGCTAGGGTCAATTTAATGAGTTTGATGAAGCTTGTGTCAGAAAAGCAGCCTGAATTACATGCAGGCAGCATCAGGCATGAAAAGGGAGCATTATCTCTAATTCTGAACAATGGTTTCTTCCAGAGAAGCACAACTTACATTGCAATGGTGGGGAAAACTATTACCCACTTTGACAAAAGAGAAAACCAGGACACAGGGGGCTAAAATGGATGCAAGCAAGATTTTACAGTCACAAAATTAACAGACCCTGTTCAGCAGCCTGTTATCAGCTCAATCAGGTTGCTTCCTAATACTTTTCGTGTTTTATTTTAACTGTGATTTTAATCTAGCTGGGTTCTTTAATTAAAAAACTGAAACTGAATATCCACAAATCCTTATAATTAGAAAGACAGATAATTTTTCCTTGAACAGAACTGCTACTACTTTACACACATTTCATGGTCAGAGGATATTGGAAAAAAATCAAGACTGATGATAATTAGTGCCATATTTTGCTCAGATTTTTTTACTCTCTCTTGGTGATTGAAAGAATTTTACATTTTTGTTGTAAGGCATCCTTGTTTTTTCTTAATACTTGGACACTGAAGACATGCAATTATATGGTATTTGTTTCCTGCTCAGGAGCCTTGTATAGCAACAAAGACTTCTGAGCTATGTTTGTGATAAAAATCATTAATTCTTACAGAACTCATTTTTTCAGTGTCCAAAGGAAATTAGCAGCTCATTGTTATTTCCTGCTCACCCCAAAACTGCCTGGAAAAAACCCAAACAAATCAAAATCCCTCCATTTACCAAAGGAAAGCTCTTTAGAGGGATCGGAGTGACTAGAAACATAGTGCCTAAAATTATTCAGCCTAGTTATTCTGCCAAAGTGAAGGAAATATCAGCAGGGTCATTGAGACTGCAAAATGAAAATCCATTTTCATGTCATTCTATTATGTATTTCTACCTTTTCATCTACCTAGCCACATGTTGCAGCTGAAATACAGCCCTCAACAGGCACTTCATGGTGCAAATGGTATACACATGCACTTCTGAATGTGGTGGAGTTTTGCCATGGACTGTGACGGTGTAAAATGAAGCCATTCACAGGAATGTCAGATACAATGGCACAATTCTGGCTCTCATCAACCACATTCTAACAGTAACTAGTAAAACGACAGAAATATTTTTGACTCTTTGTTTACAGTTAACTCTTCTTACATTGTGAAACAGTCTACTGCACTACATCAAGGCACTATCAAAATGGGTTTGTGACTACTCAGTAAGTTATACCGCACCTAAGCTCTTTGCAGGAGGGACCTTCATGTTCTATATCATTCATAAACTTAACTGGAGCAATGCAAAGCTAATTATATTCTTGGCCTCGTTCTTCAGTGAGTGCTGGGAAAGTGCTTATTCTCCATTTCTTCAAATTTATTATCCAGCTCTTACAAATTAAATTAACTAACAGGTTTTCATCTTGTCAACTATTGGGAAATGGCTATAATGCATGAAATAAAGATTTCCTATCTAGTCAGTTGGACAGGTTGTTCTCCTACATTTTGCACCATCAGAATGACTGCTATTCCGTGTCTTTTTCTCATTCATATATACATACACGTGTGTGTGTGTATAAAAAGAGGTAAAAGTAGGCATGAATTGTATTTCACTGTATGAACACAAGCAAAATAGTCTGCTCTTTGTAGGAATGGACAATGAGCATCTTCTAATATATATTAAAAAAATTGTTCTTGTATTTTTTAACTTGTTTGTATATAGTGAAAAGACTGTTTTATCAGTTGGAGATATACTGGAGAGCCCCACTGAAAGTAGAATAGAAAATGGACTTTAAAGTTTACCACCGTATAAACATTTTGTCCCTGACAAGAGTCCACCAGATTACAAAGGCATACACTTGGATATGGCCTTCTACAATTCTACCTATCGAGGCTTTTGGTTGTTCCTGAATGGGAGAGCATAAGAAACCCCCAAAATATTTCTGATATTTCTTTCCAGATAACAGTAATGTGTTCAAACATCACTTTCAATTCAATATGTTTAAAAAAGCACCTCTGTCATTTGCTATTTTACTAGTATTCAAAGATTATTTATATCAGTAACTGTCTTTGAAATATAATTCTAGGATGGCGTAACTTTGTGTCAATTTTAAGATTTCCAAGCAGGTATTATTTCTTTAGATTCAAATGAATTTTTCCTAAATTAATGCATAAGCCACAAACCCACCTTTAGTTTTTGTAATTCCCTGACAATATTATGATGATCACTGAATAATAGAGATTGTTACTGGGAAACTAATCATCATGAGTAACTTTTGAGAGTTTGTAATTGAGTTTGAGAGTTTGTAATTACAGACCTCACCTTCCTCCTATTGAAGGCAGGGCAGGAGCAGGGCCAGTAGTTCAGATTCCCCTCTGCAGGGAAGCGTCAGCACTTGGAACTGAAGACCCTGTAGTCTTTCCCTCTGCTCACTGGGCTTCTTCAGACATTATACCCAGAAGCCTGCCAAGATCTTTAAGGCTCCCCAAGAGTGAAGGCGCAGCAAGGAAAGCTTTGTACAGGAAACAGAAGCCAGGTTCACCCACCCTTCAGAAAATGGTGGGGAACAGCATGGCAACAGAGACCTGACCGACTTGGCTACTGACCATGGGGCCGTTATGCTTTGCATGCAACTGAATGCGAAAGACAGGCTCCTAGAAGTCACTGAATAGCCACACAGACACTGAGAAGGGAAGAAAGGAGTGTGTGGAAAGGAGCACTCAGCACACGGCAGAGCTGAGCCCCAGAGACACCTGCCCACACCCTGCACCACAGGGAACTTCCAAGGCATTTCCAGGGTAAATCCATGCTCATAACTTACCAGCAACTGAATCTGGCCCCTTCGTTTTTCATATTACGCTGCTTTATCTTTGCCTCCTCCCCATAGCACTGCGCATCCCCTTTTGTTCTCTGTAGCATCTAGTGTTCCCCTGACAACTCAGACATTCAGAAAGCATGTCAATGCATGCAATTAAGACATCTGAAATCTGGTGCACATGTTGCCCTGCACCTGCAGAGCTACTTGTAAAAGTGCAACAAAGACAACATTTTTAGTTGTACCTGCTGCTACATCCTCGTATTTAGTTTCTTGTTTGAGAGAGAGATTTTCAATACCCAACCACATATTGTGTGAGCCACGAAAGTCAGAGCAATGCTCTGGTGGGCATGCTAAGTATTATTTTACTAAAACTTGGGGAAGAGGGCGAGGAAGGAGTCCCTGGCTGGGCAGATTGTTCCAAACTCCCATACCTTGCCTGTGGCTCCCACCCAGCAGCCAAAAATTCGTATGGACGAACAAGCAGGCCTCACGTCCCTTCAAGCAGCCCCTCCGCTGCTAACCTGGGCATACAAAGATACAGCTGGTTTCTTGATCTCTCCCTCAGCTTTCTTCTCTTGCTGCGCAGTCCCTAGCAGCTCATGTACATTTTTCCATTACAGGGGCCTTCCCTTCTAATTGCAGAAGTGTTAACAGGCATGGGAGAAATTTCTCATTAGCCTCCTGGCAAAGGAGGGAGTCAGGTCAGAATTGTTTTCCTGAACAAGGTATCAAGGGAGGAAACTCCACAGATTATTTTTTTTTTTATTATTATAAAAAGTGGAATCCCAGGGATAGGGTCTCTTCAATACCAAGAGATCTTTGCAGCTACTTTTTCTATTGACAGCCAAAGCCATGCTGTCTGTTGCCCCCAGAATTACAAATAACTACCAGTTATGCAGAGAGACCTATTTTCTATGAACAGTACAGAGGGAGACTGATGGGCACAGACAGTAGATCATGTCCATAGCACAGACAGCAGAGATGGGAACAATTCAACAACAAGCTCAAGGTACAGTGTCTAATGGCATGCCCTGTATCAGTTTTAATTAATTATACTTGTGAGAGAGACATTACATTGTATTTATAGAAGACCAGGAATATATTTCACAGTGACCTGAAACAGTCAGTTACTTGAGTACACCTAACTTCTGTTTTTGCTGTCCATCCTACAACAAAAATAAATATCCAAGATTTTAAAGCTGCTGTGGCTGGCAAGACAGAACACAGAAGAGAGAATTATCCTCCCATTACCTATGCTTAAGTATATGCAGTGTAATAATGTTTCAGCTTCTGCTCACTTCAGAAGTTGTGATTCCCCCTACATTAGTGGGATAACATATCACTGCTCCATCATCACAACACAGATGCTGTGATGCATCTGGTAAGACTTCACGTTGATGCTTGTAAACTCTGTGTTATGATTGCAACAGTAGAAAACAGTGTTTAATGTTAACGCTGCTTTCCTGGAATACGGTTAAAAGGCATTAAGAGAGAACATCTCCAGGAAAACTACAGAATCTTTGTCAAAACACTGTCAAGACAAAAAAATATATGCAATGCTGAAGGAAATGTGTCCTATCTCTGTTACAAAGAACACTGTGGATCATCAAAGCAGATTGTTAAATCAATCAGTAGTTTGCTTTGCATCGGTGAGCTCTCAGCATATCTATCCGTCCAAGGAAACTACTGCTGTGGTTGTGTCCACTTCCTTATGCAGCCACCCAGCACTGCATTGCTTGGGATTTCAGCAGTGCCAGTAAACACTGAGTAAACATTTGTATTTACTCACAAATTTAAGAAGTAAAACTATTTTATTCATGTAAGCCTCTCCATTGCCCAATTTCTTTTTTTAAGTCTGCATTTTGGGACTAAGCTATTTCAAAACATCTTTTAAAGTCATTAAAAATGTAAGTATAAATCAAAACATCTTTAGGAAAAACAAAGCTCCCCCTAGCTAATCCAGATAAATACTGTGCAGAGATACATTTGTCACAAGTTCAAAAAACTGAAACTTGAAATTTTTGTCATGTTTGCTGCATCTCAGCATCCAATATTGAAAGGTACTCCCAATACTATGATTAAATCACACACTAATGTTATGAACTGAAAGAACTGCATTGCAAGGACAGTGATGCATAACACAAGGAATGAAGTCATCTCATTGTAATATCATGCACAACAAAGATATGGGTACCATCATTACAAATGATAAGAAATAAAGCAATAAGCAGATTTACCTGGAGTAGTTACTGTGTTCTATTCCTGATCTGTTTCATACTCCTCTCAGGATAAACACCCCTAAAGTATATTTCCCGCTTTGTACTAATACTTTATTCACGACATGTGTGTTCTTCATTATTAAGTGAAGAACTGTAAGGTTTTCAGATGGAGGGCAGGGGGAACAGAAATCCCCCCATTTCCCAGCTCTTGCAACTGAACTCTTATGATGCAGGTGGACAGAAGGATTCTGCTGAAGGGAAGGCGCAGTGTATGCAGCTCCTCTCAGCAGCGCTTCTCTCCCCAGCAAATGCAGCTCGCTCGTGGTGGAACAGCCTGCAGTAGAATAACAAGAGAATTTCTCAAGTGCTAGTGTAAGCGAAGGAGGGGGTGTGAGGGAAAGCAAGGAAAGAAAATGCTTGGGAAGCTGCTTTTCTCTTCAGCTAAGGCATGCTGTCTGTCCCTCTTTCACTGGGGTCTTATGAGGATAGGCACACCAAAGATTTTAAGGCTCTGACGTACTATGTGAGATCTAACACAGACAGTTGGCTAAAATAACCAAGGTTAGGGAATGCAAAATATTAAGTTTCCAATAGCAACATCAACACCTCCCTGTTGTAGCTCCTGTAACGTGATGTACATTTTGAGACAAACAGCAATATTGTGTGAGAGAACATCTTTGGCCTGAAATGTTGCAAAACGACAAAATCAGTCTTGCTCTTACTACCCCTCCTCAGGACTCATTTGCTACTTTTAAAATTTTGTTTGATTTTACAGATACCATTTTCCTCACTGTACTTTTTAATATTTTCTCTCCTCTGATGGTGAACAAACAAGTAAGACGTTAACCCTTGCAGGTGCTTAGACAGCTCTGTTTACAGCCCATTGCTGGATGGTAACTTAAGTGACTATACAGATGAAAAACTATTTTGCATGTACAAACCACCAGCAAATCTACAGAGCACACATGCTAGAAATAAACAGAAAATCCGACTTTTTTTCAGATCTATGTAAGGCTCATCCAGCCATCGTGCAACTGGAGTGTAAAAGACCTGCTGAGCCTCACGCTTTGTGCACGAGGGCTATTCATCTGGCATCCCCTGCTGCAGCTCCCCGGCAGCTCCAGCGGCTGAGCTGACGTTCAGTGTGCAGCACTGGCACTTCCCTCTGGCCCCGCGGGCCGCTTCCCTGGGGCTGGATCCCAGGCATCCTCCGCCTGTAATCTCACAGTTAGCCCCAGCATGTGACTGCGAATGGCACCTTTTGCATTGAACAACAGGAGCTGAAATGTTTGCTCTCATACATATACTACTAACAGACGGCAGATTTTTTTTTTAAAGAATTCTAACTCTTAAATTACTACAGCCTCTTGTCCTTGCTGACTTTAATTATCAGCTCTAAGTGATATGAACCCAGGTCTCCCTCACCCACCATTTTAAAACAACAATGTTATTTACAATTAGTTTTTTTAAAAAACCATTGTTCTGTTAATAGTATTCACAATGATATAGTAATGACGACACTTTGTAATCTAGTAATAATAGCTCTCAGAAGTTTCTCTTAGGGAGAATTTTCATCCCCATGTGGTTTATATATGCTAATTCCTATGCAAATTAAGAACCCACTGACACATCCTATTATAATACTTGCCCATTTTGTACATGTATTTGGTGAAATCATCACACTCATATTATGCTTTGGAAGAACATGCCCCAGCCCGTATTGTTGCTACGACAAGAGATGAGATACGGATCCATCATGAGAGTGTATCCTCCACTCTGGGCAGTGGGTGTTCACTATCACTAAAATGGCATGGACAGTGGGTGGCAGCAGGTTATCATTTCTTTCCAACATTATGTAATTAGTACTGCCAATCCCGACCTTTTAAAAACTCAGAGTTTAAGAAATAGCACAAACTGATTTATTTTTATTTATTGCTTCAATATTCTAGCATTTCAGATTCATATTTTCTGTTCTAAAGAGCCAAGCGTCACGACTATTTTTAAAAGGGAAGCCTGAGCTTTCCATCACTGTGGAAACTGAAGCTTTAAGGGAAATCACGACAAGATCCATAATAAAATCATGACTGCCAGCAATCTCGCATAGCATGTGAAGAAGAAACCCCTTAACAACATCACGTTGTCACTAAACACAAACTGCTGACAATTTGTCAGGAGTGAATGGCACGTAATGCAAGCTAGACCGCCAGTGACACATTAGTGTAGGACAGAGCCCGGCTGGGACACTTCTGGATGGGAAAGGGGAAGGGGCTCGCACTCGGGAGTGGAGAGACACACAAATGTCAGCCCAACAGGCACTGTCGTATGTATTGCACTGACAGAGCCTGTTCTGGTGAGAGCTGTGTCAAAAAGGCAAACGCAATTGCTGAAAAACTTTCAGAAGAGCAGCACTCCCTCAAGGCTGAATGCAGAGACCTCTAACAAGTCAGGATTGGGAAAATCAACACTTTGAACAACACTCATATGAGTCCTCATCTAAGCCCTGCAGATATGATGGGTCTGACACATCAAAAAGAGAAGTGCCTTGTCGTTATAGCTCCGTCTGGTACATTATTAACACAAGGTCCAGGAACGTCCATCCCTTTGTGAAGATTAGGCTCCTCAGATCTGTATATCAGAGATAAGTGGTAAAACTGATGTGAATCACTATTGTTATAGGGCTGGAGACCCCAAGGCCTCCAACCAAACCTAGGGAACTGTACAAACAAGAGGCATTCCTTGCCTAGGGGAGCTAATCATCTAAATGAAAAAGACAGGCAGGGAGTTGGAGGGGAAGCAGAAGCACAGAGAGGTGAAAGCGATTTGCCCAAGGCCACACAGCCAGTCGGCAAGCAAACCAAAAATAGAGGCTGACCCCCTTGATTGTCAGCCCATTGTTCTCTCCACTAGCCTGAATATCCCATGGTGGATGTGACTTTAAATTGGTATTTCTGGTTTTCTGCTGTCATTTTTAAAAATAAAGCATGACAGCAATGTCTCTGTACTGAGTTGCTGTAATTGAGGCCACACAAGCACTTTTAGAAACAATACCGTGGAGAACTTTTGCTAAGAGAAGAAAGCAAGGCTCCCCGATGCAGAGTCTGGAGGGCACATCCTGATTACCAGCTACTCCTCTGCCATTAAGGACAAGGGTTCCTGCAGTTTTAAAGGCTCTCAGCATCAACGCCTTTACCAGACCAAACCCTGGACAAGAAGTGCAGCTGAAGAATGCAGCTAAGGGTAGATGCCATTAGGAAACGAGAAAGGATGTGGCCCTGCAGAAGGGTTAATAGCACAAGAAGATTTAGGATTGTAAGGGTGTCTGCAGTAGCTCTCAACCTGGCAGGGTAAATTCTCCTATGCAGAACTTGGCACTACCAAACATGGACTATTGCTGATGACTGATCAAGATCCTGGCTCCTCTGTACACCACTTCGAGCTGCAGGGCACTTGTCCTTTTAAAGCACAGGTTTTCATACCCCTTAAATGTCACTTTAAAATGCAGTAAAGTTTTCCAAAAGACCTATATCTATGTCTATAAAGGCTGCACCAGCCCTACTTCAGGCATCACAAATGCAAAACAAGACTTCCACCAGTGTGTACCTGAAGCAGTTTTTCAGAAAACCCTAATGAGCATGTGACATAGTGCTTGGAGGCTTCTGCAGGATGAACAGCCACACATGCTGTCCTCACGGAACAGGAGGAGGAATTCAATTACCTGCGTTCCGACTCAAGGACAACTTATTCTGAGTGCATCGATATTTTGTTCCATTCATTTCAGAACAAAACCACACAGAATTCTTTCAGTTATGTTTTTAAACACAGCTCGTTGGTATTATACCCATAGCCTTGGTCCCCTAAACTGGAAGAGAGCAAATGTCACTCTGATCTTCAAGAAGGGCAAGAAGGCAGATTCGGGAACTACAGGCAGCCTCACCTCAATCCCTGGGAAGCTGATGGAGAAAATCCTCCTGGAAAGCATTTCCAAACACATGAAAGACAGAAAGGTTATTGGGAGTAGTCAGCATCGAGCTACAAAGGGGAAATCATGCTTGACCAACCTCATTGCCTTCTACAAAGAGATGACTGGCTTGGTGGACAAGCAGAGCCCATTAGATGTTTATCTTAACTTCAGTAAAGTTTTGATGCTGTCTCCCGTAAGACCATCATAGTCAAGCTGACAAAGCATGGGTTAGTTAAGTGGACGTAGATTAAAAACTGGCTGAACGGCTAAGCCCAAAGGGATGTGATCAGTGGCACAAAGTCCAGTTGGAGGCAAGTCACTAGTGGTGTACTCCAGGGGTCAATACTGGGGCCATTACTGTTCAACATCTCATTGATGACCTGAACAATGGGATAGAGTGCACCCTCAGTAAATTTGCAGATACACCAGATTGATGAGCTGCCATTCAGAGGGTCTTCAACAGGCTGGAGAACTGTGCAGAGAGGAAGCTCATGAAGTTCAACAAGGTGAAATGCAAAGTCCCGCACCTGGGGAGAAGTAAGTCCAATCACCAGTACAGTCTGACAGTTGACTGGCTGGAAAGCAGTTTTGCCAAGAATGACCTTGGGGATCCTGGTGGAAAAGAAGCTGACCATGAGCCTGCAACACACCCTTGCAGCAAAAAAAAGGCCAAACAGCATCCTGGGCTGCATTAGGAAGAGCATCACCAGCACATTGAGGAAGATGATCCTTCCTCTCTACTCAGCACTGATGCAGATGCATCTGGACTGCTGTGTCCAGTTCTGGGCTCCCCAGTACAAGAAAGATATGGACTTATTGGAGCAAGTCCAGGGCAAGGCCACAAAGATGATTAAGGGCCTGGAACATCTATGGAAGATTAGGAGATGAGGAGAGGCTAGGAGAGCTGGAACTCTTTGTACTGGAGAAAAGATGACTTGGAGGGATCTTATCAATGTGTATAAACATTTGATGGGAGGGAATGAAAAAGAGGGAATCAGACTCCTCTCAGTAATGCCCAGTGGCAGGACAAGACACAATGGACACAAATGAAAACACACAAAATTCTATCTAGTCCCAGGAAAACACTTTTTTTTTTTTTCTTTTTTTTTTTCTCTCCTCACTTTGAGGGTGGTGAAACAATAGACCAGGTTGCCCAGAGAGATTACGGAGTCTCCATCCTTGGAGATATTAAAAACTTGACTGGATATGTTCCTGGAAAACCTGCTCTAGCTGACTATGCTTGAGCAATGGGGCTGGACAAGATGACCCAACAGGTTGCTTCCAATCTCAATGATTCTGTGATTTGCCAGTTCTTCAGTACACAAGCAGCACAGTTTGCTTGCAATGACCAATCTACAATCAGTGCAGGCGTATGCAAATATCTCACCATGGTTTCCTGGTGTGCTTTCTTTCCTTCTGCCACCAGCAGATCACATCAAATTAAAGAATGTAATGCTAGTCTTAAGACTTAAGTCTGACAAGTAATTAATTCCTTAATAAGCAGTGCTAATTCACCTTTATATCTTGTGTCCTTTTGACAGCTGCTGTGCATATTCCACCGCTTCTAACTTTGTGGCACGTGAACTGCACTCATTCACCTCATTCCCACTAAAAGTCAGAAAATTAACTCAAATTGAAGGCAAGTATGTAACTGTGACTTCATTACAGGAAGCAGAGGATACTACTTTAACAGATGCAATCATGTCTGGCACAAAAGCCACTGAAATTTGTGAAACAAGAGTGAAACAATGCAATTTATAAAGATATTGTAATCTACTATTAATACAGGAAAGATACAGACTCACATTCAGAAACTGAAATGCAGAATACCATACTTTAAGTGAAGGAAGGAAAATCTCTTAAATACCTTGTTTACCAATGTTAAAAGCATTGTAACTTTCTTAAGCAATAAGCTGACAGATTTCAACACATTATTAAATATATATAGTATGTGCTCCTCTCTTGGGAAAAAAAGGGTAAGAAAACTATTTTTCTGAAGTAGTAAAAATTTCACTATTCCTAGACTGGCTTGATCGAGAACTAGTAATTCTAGATGTCTGTAATATGGATTTATCTCTATCTACTTCTAGGATATCCAAATACAAAACATATTTGAAGGTAGATGGCAGAAGCAGTTTCGTAATTCCACATATCCACATTTCCAATACTATCTGGGAATGGAGTCCTTTTCAATAATACAGGCAGACACAGAATAATGTCAGAAGTCCAATTTACAAAACTATTATGCATACGATTAACTATAATTTCTTAAATGAAATGAATGCACAGAATTGTATGCATAAGCTGCTCTTTATTTCAAGGAAGATGTGCACCTTTCCATATATTTGGGTAATACCTATTAGTTCATGGGTGCTATTAGAAAATAATAATAGAATAAGTATCACCAGTTGCAATTTCTTTCATGAGAATCATCTTCTCATTTAAATCAGCAAGAGGATTAAAAAGATTAACTTTATTGGAAAAAATAAATTTCCTGTGTGTGTAGCTACCCGCTCCATACTCAATATTTTTGAATACAAGTTCTGCAGCTATGCTTGACTGCACTTTTTACAATTAAAGACATTAAAATTCCTAAACGTATACAAAGGACTTGATAAGGTTTTAGAGAAATTAGATCTACCAACTTAAAAGCAGTACTTATAAAATTACTTAGAACCCCTGTACTTCTGAAATACAGTTCTGAAAAAGCAGTTTCTGGGGTTTGAGAATTAGGATGGGGAGACTGAAGAAGGGATGTGGGACTTCCTATTACCACAGCAACCCAAACAGTTATGACTTCTCATTTCTTGTTTGGACATTATCTATTTAAGACCAATATCTACAAGTAAATCCCTAAGATTCATACCTGAACTTTGTTTGACATCAGCAGAAAGAAGATCCCCCCACCTGAAGGGGTTGTTTGTTTGTTTTTTCCCCAAAGAATCTAACTATATTTAAAATAAAGCATCTGACAAGCTAAAATATTGACTTCTTTATTATGATGACAGTGTTGGTATAGGAACTGGTCTTAAGATTCAACCGTCAGACACTAAAACCTGTGGCTATGGCAACCCCGGCTTCCTGTTGTACTCCTTACAGCACAGCGATATTTCAGAACACAACATTGTCGAACTAGAGTTAAAAAAAGCAAGCTCGGGAAATTTATGCAGTGTAATTCCCTGGAGCAAAAAATTAAAAAACTCTAGTAAGGTGGCAAAGTTTAAAAAAATGAGAGTTTCAAAACCAGCTTAAGTTCATACCACAGATCAGTAGTAAAGTAAGAAAACTGAAGTTGTGGTTTCCCTTCTGTATGCTCTAAAGTCCACCACGTACTTAAGTTGAACATGGATTTTAGTTCAGTATAGTTCAAATCCTGAAAATTTGCCACTTTCAGGTCAATACTGCTGCGTAACCAAAGAAAGCAAGTAAGAGACTTACCACACAAAAAAAAAAAACCAACTAAATTTTGGTTCTCTTACACTACAAAGCAGACTACTGTTGCTAGTCTATTAGAGGAGTTAGCACAGGAACGGTCATACTTGCTTACATGAAAATATACTTCCTCAGGATCTCTGGATATGCAGCACTGTGTTGGAATAGTAGTTTCCAGTAGAACAAAAATGCAGTTACTCTAGGCACAAACCCAATCTGACAGCAAGATAGGAGAAATTTGGATTAAGATTTCAGAGTACTAATTCCAACAAGTTTTTAACATAGCTCAGTACACTCCGTTCTACCTGTAGGTGAACTGTTTTGTCCAGTATCATAGGAAATTATTATCACAACTGTATATTCTTCTACTAGAATAAGAGAACATATGCAAGAAGCTGTAAATTTTCATACTTTCCTCTACACAAAGTCCTGTGTAAGAACTACCCATAGCCATTCCTGTTGTATGCTTCCAATAAAATTAAGTGCAACACCCTTGAGGACGGCAGACTGTAAAACCTTTCATAGGAAATAAGAACCACAGGTAGGAAACTTGCTCATGCAAACAAAAGGCTCTTACATAAGTGTCGTGGTTTAACCCCAGCCAGCAACTAAGCACCACGCAGCCACTCGCTCACCCCCCACCGGTGGGATGGGGGAGAGGATCGGAAGGGCAAAAGGGGAAAACTCGTGGGTTGAGATAAAAAGTTTAATAACTAAAGTAAAATAAAAATGGAATAGTAGTAATACAAAGCAAGCGGTACACTGTACAATTGCTCACCACCCGCCGACCGATGCCCAGCACGTCCCCCAAGCAGCCCCAGCCAACTCCCCTGCTTATATACTGAGCATGACGTCACATGGTATGGCATAGCCCTTTGGCCAGTCTGAGTCAGCTGCCCCGGCTGTGCCCCCTCCCAGCCTCCCGTGCCCCTGGCAGAGCATGGGAAGCTGAAAGGTCCTTGGCCAGTGTGAGCGCCACTTAGCAAGTACTTAGCACTACTTAACAAGAACCAAAACATCAGTGTATCATCGACATTGTTCTCAACCTAAACCCAAAACACAGCCCCATACCGGCTACCAGGAAGAAAACCAACTCCATCCCAGCCAAAACCAGGACAATAAGATAACTTGTCCTAAGTAAGATAAAGAACCATCTAGCTTGTAAACTTAACACAGAAAGGCAACTTTCTAACTTGCCATTAGAATGGCAAGTAACCAAAGGGAAAGACGGTGAAGGACACAAATATGGTGGATAAATGTCCATGGTTTACAGATCATTCAAATGAAGGTTTTCTTTCCCCCAGTAACCTGCAGATTTTAGCAATGGGTATTTAAAAAAAAAAAAAAAAAAGTTAAGGTTACTGAGGTTGTTTCTCCCAAGAGAAGTATCAGATGTAAAGGAATGGTGCAACAACTTAAAACAGATTTTAACAATGTTGCGGTTCCCGTCTGTGTTTGTTCTGGTACAACAGTGCAAGGCGATTAAGAAAATCACTTGTTTTTCTAGGTGCAATATTTAAAGAGGCCTTTGAGAAACTGAATTAAAGGTTTTTCTTTATACAACTCTAAAACTGCAGGCCTCCTTTGTAATTAAACCAAGCAGCTCCAAAATAATCAACAAACATGCCTGAAAGTTGAAGAAGTACAGCTCAGACATCATGTCTGATCATTATTTAAAATGCTCATATGTTGCACGTATATTGCATCAAAATCACTCCCTCAGGCTTGGAAATAGTATAAATATGCATTTATGCAGGACATGTTTCATTAAGTAATGCTGACATGAAGCTTCCATGTTAGCTCCCATAATTTATGAAAAGGGTTTTGGAACGTGTATGCAACCATTGTTTTTAAAACTACATTTCATATATATATATATATAAAAAAATACATATATACACAAATATTTATTAGTTTAAATTATTACTTAATGGTACTATAAACATGAAAAAACAAAAAAGTCCTGTTAATATATTTTCACATTAGGGTAACATCAATCTTGTGCTCTTTGATTAAACTTCCTTAGAAAAAGACGATTAAAACTGATAACCTAGACAGTAAAATTTAAAGAGAGGTTGGCAATACTTTTGATTAAAACTTCAATATAGTTCACTGTTTGCAATGTCACCTTTAAAGTCAGAAAAGGCACTCTCTCCCACTACCAAATTTTCCCTTTCACAGTTAACACTTAATTGATCATCAGGAGCAGTAAAAGGATCCTGAGTTCGCTGGCTTGCAACAACAAGAGAAGCCACGCTCACACTGTCAAATAATCCATGCTGGAACAACCCCCAGCTCTGTGTTAATTAAAGTTATAACTTGATTTTCAGGCTCTAAAGGAAACTTCCATGGGGGGCTAGGAGGAAGGAAGCAAGCCACCCTCCAGACCTGAAGGAAACCAGCACTACAGTTTGCTGTTGCGTATCACGCAGTATTTCTGCAGTAATTCCGTCAGTATTAAGACCCTACCATGCCTGACAACAATAAACTAAGTATGAGGAGATACCCCCTGTGCAGAAAAGCCTGCAGTCTGGCAACATGGGCAAAAATCTGAGAGACAAAAATTAAATTTGCTGATCTATCAAAGCCTTGATGGATGTTCCTAGCCAGAGCATGTGGATGGCTCCACTGCAGCAATGCACTCCAAGCTTTCGAGTAGGCTGCGGCCAAGCGAGCAGCGCCAGGTCTTCGTGCCTCACATATCAGTTCTGTAGACAGGAGGTTATATATTATACCTGTATATAAACTCACTTTCAAAAGGAAAGAAAAACTTCAAACCAGCATTAAAAAAAAAAGTATTTTGACCCATTCCTTTACAGATAAGAAACATGTATGTTTTCATAGAGTACATCTTACAACCCTGAATAAATCTCTGATCCCCACCACGTGAGTGGAAATGAGGGGAAAAAGTGCTCATAACTGAAATGAAGCTCTTGCTTCCTGCTGTTTTCCAGCACCTGGTGGTGTCTTAATGCTTTTTCAGCAAATGAAACTGCATTGCAAAAACTGCCAGAATTACAATAAAAGGTAATATGGCTGCAAGGCAGTATAACACCCTTATACGGTGGCTCCCTTGCTGAAACCAGCTGCTTAAGTGTAGGGAAAGATAAACATACCCTGTAATGCAATTAGCTTCTAAGCACAAAAAGGGTACAATGATCAGAAAAAGATTTATTAGCATCACCTATGAAAATACACAGTAAGAAATGAAAATACTAATCAGTGGTAGGAAGCGTGTTCCTATTAAAGTAGCTAATTACATGGTTGTCAGGAGGTGGGCAGGTAAGGTCTGAAGTATACTGTAAACTGGCTTATAATTTACTGTTACTCTTAAGATTACCTGACATCTCCATCTGTTGTTCATTACTTTCAAAGGAGTTCAAGTTTCTCAATTAAGTGTGTTGTTCTGGGGATTTGCCTTATATTAAATATTTTGAAAAAAAAAAAATCAAAATTGTTCTGCAATTTCTAAGGATGAGGCTAAAGAACAACACACTTTTCATATATTTGAAAACATTTATCCTGTGATCTTTTCTTTGAGACACTTCACTGTTGAATGCAGTGGAGGACAACTTCTGCAACAGACACAGGAAAGCTTGTGCATCTCCATGAAAAACACAAAATTTGGCAAAAGTATGTGATTTTGAGAAACCACAGTGAAGTTTAGAGACTTAGCAGAGTAGTGTGACTTTGCTAACACACTCTATATCAAAGAAATTATATTAGCATCACTGAATGCTCACTAAAGCACACAGTCTTGCAAAGGCAGGAGTGGAGCCCAAGTCATCTGCTGTTGACAGATCTCTAAGAAACAAACTGACAAAGCATCTCCTTTTCCTCTCACACTGCCTCCCAAAGGGTAACCACCTGCTACTCCTCTTGCCTCAAGTACCAAAGACCTGCAAGGTTTGCTGAAACATGCTGACCTTGCTAAAGATGCATGTAGGTCTCAGTCTGGTAGCACATGGGGTAGACCGGTTTTGGTTTTTTTTTTCTTTGCAGAAGGAATGCAGAAGCTGTGACTCCTGTGCAGAAATGTAAGCTGTGTCTCCAGGGCAATTTTTGGCTTATTGACAACACTTCTGAAACAAATGAAGCAAGTGCTTCAGCCTCTATATAGTCCTTTTTTCACTCCTGCAGTGGGACCACAATAAGGCAGATGTGCTGTGGACAAACAAGTAAGAAATCACAGATTGAAAAAAATTTATAATGCACATGTCTGAGTTATCCCTTCACAGTCTTTTGTGATATTTACATTTCATGCAGCTTAAATGTGCTTTAAATATGTGTGCAATTGAGATACTTAGAGCATTAGATCGTCTTTAACCAATCCCAGTGATTTTCTTTTGTAGCCCTCAAGTTTCTACAGAATGTCAAAAATATTTTTAAGAAATTGACAAGCAAAAAAGACAACTAGATCACTACCGATGCAAAGAATAAATCTACTGTATTAGCTGATAAAACATAATGTTGGTAAAAATATCCAAGACCGCTGCGATTGACCTGAACTGTATCTTTCCTCAATAATAGCCAACTCTTCTATTTCAAGGTAAAGCTAGTGAAAGGGAAAACAGAAAAGTGAAATGTTACCATGGAAGTGTTTGACACCAAAGACAAATGGAAGGTCTCTAGGAAAATGGCTCAAATTTTAAATAGCAGGTAGCCAGTGTAAGCACAAAAGCATAAAGCAAGCAATCACTCTGGAGAGCACAGGTTACATTTTTCTTTGCATACAGTTACTGGCCTGTTCATTTGCCTTTAGTTTTCTCAGTATCTGGACTACTGTTTGCAAGCTGGAATTCCTAGTATTTTTACTGGGAAACGAACTGCTGAAATTGTCTCAAAAAATGTAGGATTTTTTTCCCTGTTATAATTTCAACACTTGGTGTTAATTTTTAAGCCTTTTTCAATCTAGCATTGCAGTTGAGAATCTGCAGTAGTAAACTCATGTATAAAAAAACTTGTAAATTTGTGCCAGCTATCCCAAACCCAGCAAACTAAAGCTCAACTTACATCGCAAACAGATGCAGCTACATTAAGGCACGTAACTGCAAAGCAGAGTTACTCAAACAACTAAAAGCGGTAACCATCATAGCCTGTAATTCTACAAGGTTCACAATCCCACGTTAGAAGATTTTTTTAAAGAACATTTTGCATTCCCACTCATGCTGTACTGTGACACAGCAAAAGTTGTGGTTCATTTGGGAATGTACATGAATACACCGATACTGAACACAGCAGGGATAGTTTAAAGTCACTGTCTTCTCCAGAAAGGGCTTAGCTTCAGCCCCTTTAAGAGATCAGTGAGTAATGCATATTTTAAAAGACGACTGTCCTGCTGAACGTAAGAGTACGTGGAAGTCATTTTGAGACAGCAAAGGGATTTTAAGAGTTTGTGACAGTGAAACATTATGTTTTAATTCCCTGCTGAGAAAGAAACTTTCAATTCTAGAGAATGGCACAAAAATCATGACCTAATAGTAAATTCTCCAAATATACCGAAAGGTTTCAGTAATTTAGTGAAATGGGAAGTCTGAACAGCCTGCCCTGTACTGTCATTATGCTGTATTATGGGCAGAAATTATTTTGAAATTAGATTAAATTCAAATTAATCAAGACACTTTGAAAATTTTCAGAATATTTACTTTAACCCCCTAAATATATTTGTTAATCCTAGGAGTAATATGAAGTATCCCTCTTGTGAAGTATCCCTCTTGTGAAGCTCTGCTTCAAATATTAAATTCATTTTAACTTCAATTATGGAAGCACAAACAGTACAGGCATAATAACATCAAGTAACATTTCACAGATGATGTTAGTGAATATTTATTTACATAAACTAAACCAGGACCACATGATCCCATTAGACATATGCATGCTGACTCTGAAAGGCAGATTTGGTTTCAGGGTGGTTTTTCCTCCCTCTAACAGCACCACTATGGATTTTTAAATATTCCAAATTAGCGTTTCTTGTGTCCTTCTTGTAATGAGGCCAAACAGGTTGTACATACACAGAAAAGCCATTTAGACATGGTGCTTTTACAAACAACTAAATTCTTGGCATCAAATGAAATACAGAACCTGAAAGGACTTCTTGGAGAGGCTTTGTCTAAATCAGTTAAAAGGCCATAAGTATTTTGTAATCTTTCAATGTAAACTTACAAGAACAGGAGTAAGTGGAGGAAAATAACCAAAAACTGTGATAATATTGTAACAGTAGAAAGCTAGGCAACTCAACCTCAAGGGAGGAGCTGCTTATCTCTTGGAAAAAAATATTTTTCTATTGCAAACCCACACAGACTAACTTAGCAATTTGTTTAAAAAAAAAAAAAAGAAACAAAAAAAAACCTAGCAGGATGGTACAGCTCCCCGTCATAGGAAAAAACAAAACTCATTTAAATCTTGATGTCAGTTTTAATTAATTTATTTTAGACCCATGGAAATATCCCATGACACTGAAGGGTTTTTAATTACTAGGCATAAAAGCAGCAGTCTTAATAAATCCCAACAGCAAGGATAACGGTGGAATCATTTTACTTTCTGCAGACTCTCAGAGGCAGTAACTGCTACATTTATTCTGAAGGCAATGTTCAGACTGAAGATGAATCTGTAGAAGCATCTGGAGACAATTATTCAGCAAGAATTAAAGCAAACAGACCTGTGAGATTTGTGTCTGAAAGGAGGAAGCCTTTCTGCACTGGAAATGGCACTCTGCCAGTGCAGAGGCTCTGAAGATTTGCTATGTGGGTTTTGGTACCACAGAACATTTTACTCCATCTAGGAAGATGGTGCAGTAGCAAAAGCTAGTCATTTTAAATGAGGAAAGGAGAGGATTTTCTGCTCGTCTTAGATATATATCAAATAGGGAAAAAAGCCAAGCAACCAATATGTTGCCATTCTGATGGGATCAGGAAGTCACATCACAGAGAAGCAATAAAGCTATTTAGCACCTGGTTCCCCACCCCAACTCTCTTTAGATTTGCCAGAATCTTTGCTACCACAGGGAAAAGACATTTTTAGCTAGAGGAAACCTTCACGAAAGCATGGTAGGGCAGTTATGCTTTCCAGCTTGGCTTAACAGAAACTTTGCATTACTGAGGAAATTCTAATGAATACAGAGTCCAGTTAAGAGCATTCTCTTAAGAAGCTAATTCTTTCCCACCAGATATTGGTTTTTTTTTTTTTTTCCTTGCAAAACATAAATAACGGAATTTAGGAGGTTCCATCTATACTGCTTGAACAACAATTTCCTCAGCACGCAGAGCACACATTCTGCAGAATGATCCGGATCTTACAAATGATGGCCATCATTCAGTTTGCTACATGCTGATTTTATCTTCCATAGGTTACAACGATGGAAGTTGTAACATGCAGGATATATGTTAGCTCACTATATTCCTACAATCCCTCCTAAAAGGAAATTACTTACAGAATCACAATTCTGACATATATTAAGCTCTTATTCCTGCCCCTGGTCCCCCAGATGCATCTTCTTTGTAAACTTCACCTGCTGGTCCCCAGAGAAAGGACAGGAGGTGCTGCTGTTTGTATTAGTAGACCCATAGCTGATTCCATGAACAGGATTTGCTATGATTTAAGAAATTCCATCACAATGGACCAGGTTACTTGTGAAAAATCTCATTAGAAGAGAACTTTTTAGAGTTTATTATCTCAGCTGTCCAATTTTAACCAAATCAGCTAGCCTCAGACACAAATCTGTTAATTAGGATGTACGATAATGCCAATCTATGTGATAACTAGGAGAAGCAGCATTTTTAGATTTTTTTTTTCTCACTATTAAAAAAACCCCTATTAAAACCATGAAATCTAGTATCTAAAACCAGCTAGTATGGAGGAGGTGTTTCCCTTCACTAAATGCAAGGCTTTATTTTTTGTTTTGTTTTGTTTTTTTCTGATCAAGATTTCCCATCTGCTATGTTATCAACTAAGAGAATTTGCCAGAGAGCTCTCCTCAGATTTCACTTGGCAATCATTTGGACACGAAAGACCGCTTTTCCCACAGGTGTCTCTCAGGTTCAGTTGCAATGCCTTGACTATAGAAAAACCACACCACTGCAGTAACAGCAGTAATTATCAACTTTTAAAAGTCTGTGGTTTTTTTGGATCTGATGGCAGAAACCCCAGATCTGTGTCCCCAGAACCACCCCACTATTTCCCCATGTTATAGTGCACAGGGAAGCAAATTCTGAGTCATCTTGATGCCCTTCTGACTGTGGACCTACCTGTGGGATTTCCTCATCCTCCAGCAAAAGAGAGTAACTTATTCTTCAAACTCATATTCAGGCCAAGAACAGGCAGGCTGCAGAGCACACATGGACACACAGTAAGGCTAACACAGAAAAGCAGACTGGTGATAACCTACTTCTGATAGATGAGATGAGATTCTGGACTGATCCTTACAGAGGATTCAGAAGGAGAAAAGCTTTAAAATGTCTCAACTAGATAACCGGATGGTGTATCTGTGGTTCCTTATTAAGATTATCAGAGTCTGGAGCCTTCCAAAACCCTGATTTCCCATATGGAGCCTGTCACATCCATGTTTTTTATTCAGACACTCCAGGTCTGTACGATCTCAAGTAAAAAAAATAATTACACAAAGCCCACATGAACACACTTTATCAAAGTAGGGATTATATCTCTCTCATAATGGAGCAAAAAAGGGAAAGGCAGGGTGACCTTCTCAACACCAGATGGTGAGCAAGTTATGAGTAGGAAGCAGAATCCAGGTCCGCCTCCCACTTCTTCACCTGATGAATTGTGTCACCTACAGAGTAATAAAAAAATTTACTCCCTCCATGTACTATAAAAACCATAACTATCTACAAGCCCTTATATATATCTGTTATATAAGACATGGAGAGTCATGAAGGAAACACTCTTTTTCTCTGTAGCAGGATTCGTGTATTAATTTTCTACCTTTAAATATACAGTAAAGCTACATTTTGATTTGAAGTTCTTCTCCCCTTCATAAACCATCCAAAGACATTTGAAATGCACAGAATCAGCATCAGCAATCGTCCAGGGAAATGGAAGTGTCCAAACAATTTTGGAAGCCATGATGATGCCTTTATAACCTAAATGAAAAGCGTGTAAATATCAGACAGCTCACGAGATTCAGCACAATTCAGAAGCCATTGCCTGGCTTTGTCAATCAGATTGCATACATTCACTTTCTATTTTAAAAAGTAATTCTGACAACTAACACTTTCCAGCTTAAGTAATGCTGGAACAGCAACTTTCATTGTGGTACAGAAAGGGTATAAAGATGTACAGTGTATTTATGTGCCTTTTAAAAAACGGAGCAGTATATTTGAACTGAGAGAAGCAGAATCTTTGTGTGACAAGAATTAACAAAGCCCACATAAAGGCCAAGCCGCATACTGGAAGGCACCCAGTTATAAGCAGCGAGAGAGTTTAGAAGTGGTGCTGATCTCTGTTTGCCTTCTGGTAGCACACATCAGCTGTACCTGAGATTCGGGCAGAATTTACAGACAGTCCTTCCCTTAGAACCTCTCTACTGAAGCATAAAGGAATTGCCATCATTGTCTATTATATTTCACCAAAAAGGAACTGGGGCATTGAAAGTTTAACACCGCTGCCCTTCGATAGAGAAGATCTGAAGGAAAGCTGGAAGCTAAGTCCTGACTTTCAGAATTTTGAGGCAGTAATTCCCTCATGTGACTCTCTAATATCAGTAACTGGTGCATCTGAGCAATTGCAGCTGTGGGATGGACACTGCCAAACTTGGCACAAGCCTTCAAGAACTAACATATATGCTCATTTAACACAATGCTCAGTGTCCCTTTGAAAGTCAGCAGATTTAAATAAAGCACTCAAAAGAGCCTGCAGGGCTGGAGTCCTGACTATCTCAGATCAAAGAGGATTTCTGTTCTGAAACTCCTTCCTTAACTTTTTTCACATCCAGATTGCTCTAGATGTTATTACTGTAGCTAGTCCATGCTGATCACTTGAGAAGTTTATTTGGCATCTGTTAATCCTACTATCAAAAAAGTGAGCTGTCATTAAAAACAAGTATCACAAAAGTGATATTATCACTACAGAGCTCACTAAAGTGAATGGTTTTTGAATTTACCTCTGCATTTCTCTCAGGTTCTTATTTGCAAAGAAAAACCATGGAAAAAATTTGAGTGTTCAACTTCTAGGTATCCCTAGTCACCTAAATTGCACAGGGTGTATGGCCAGGGGAAGGCTCTGGGGTCAAACCAGTGCCCACAACCACCTCATGGGAAGAAGCGCCAGACTCTCCTCAGAGGTGCCCAGGGAGCGACCAGAGGCTGTGGATGCAAGCTAGGACATGGGAAATCCTGATTAGATACATGGAAACTCTTTTCCACCACGAAGGTGGTCAAACACTGGAACAGGGGCCCTGAAAGGCTGCAGGATTTGTATCCTTGAAGGCCTTAAAAACCCAACTGGAAACACCCCGAGTAACCCGCTCCTCCTAGTCCTGCTTGGAGAAGGGGACCAGGCTGGAGACCTCCAGGGGTCCCTTCCAGCCTGAATTATCCTGTGACCTCGCTGCCGGAGACCATCCCAAGGAGCAGGCATACATGCAAGCGTAGCTGCATCCCACACCTGCTAACAGCTTTCAGGCTGGTTCAGCTTCCAGCAGTGCTGCCTTTGCCAGCCCTGCACAACCTGCTGTGAATCACTGTCTGTCTCTCACCTCGGACCTCCCTCATCGCCAGGGAGGTGCCTGCTGCCCTGGGGGAGCCCCAGCCGCTACAGCCCCCGGGAGCAGGTGGCTGGCACAGCACCCCAACATGTGAAGAGGAATAAATCATGTAATTTTTCTGGCTGTCTTATTGTTTGGTGGTTTTTTTTGGTTTTTTGTTTGTTTGGGTTTTTTTTAAATCTATTTATACAACAGGCATATTGCAAAGTCATAGCCAGCTAGCTATGGAGCTGGAGGTCTGGTTGTGCTAGGACTAATTATATTAAGCACTGGAATACAGTAGTGTATGGCATGTGTGAGGCAGGTATCTGTCAATCAATTTGCAAATTACATACTGGAAGTGTTGTTCAAGGTCCTGAATGTTACCCTCCAGTGTTACTAATCCTTTATGCAGATATGTGCTGTTTAATTGCCAGTTGGGAATTACGATGACACGTTACATGACTAATTTTTCAAACTATAATCGTGCTATTCCCCCCACCCTCCTCCTTCTACTTTTCCTGTCAATCTCCTTTCACTCTATTTTGTTGCTGTTTCTCTTGCCAGAACCACTTTCTTTGGTAGCAAGTGGAAAACTTTGCAAGTGGATAATGCGGTATTTAAATGTACTGCACAGAATGGACTCAGAGTACACTTTCGCAGGTCTCAAAACCAACCCTTGCTACCCAAACTCTATGTAATACTGCTTCAAAAGCTGGTGTTTCCCAAGAATATTCGATCTCTAATTATAATTTCCCTGATGAGAAAAATAACCGCTATTGCCACACTATGTTTAGGAGTAACAGAGACACTTGTTAAATATGTTTTCTGCGTGAGTGGTCTAGTTTCTATACTCGGAGAAACAGTTTCAGGGAGCAACATTCATACGGACGCATTCTAAAATATTAACCTCAAATTCCTTACATCCAATAGCCCTTTGATCCTAGAAGCAAAACACAAGAAGGCATTTTGACATAGGTCATGGAGTCTAAGGCTCAAAGGCACCAGATGCAATGTTTGTTTTTTTTTAAACATGTAACAGAATTACTTCTCCCCAAAAATGAATGGCTCGGGACTTCCAAAGCACAGGAGGTGCAGTTCACAGTGGGCACTTCTTCGCAGTATAACACTCTACAGGTTTTTCCCCCCTCAGGAGAATTTCCAAAAGCATTTTTGATCAGAAGTATGCACTGCCATCACAGACAGAGGCCTGGCTACTGGTGAGTTTGCAGGATTTGGAAAACAAGTCATAAATTTCTTCCTTGCCCCTAACAGCTATTAATTCACTTCTTATCTCACCAGAGACTGAAAGTGCTTTTGACAATTGCAACTACCTGAGATACGGAGAACCTAAGAAGTCTCCTAGGTTATGAAGCCCTGCAAACACATCACTGAGACAAAATCACAACTGTGACTACTGATGCAATTTCTACCATCCTTTACACTGACATCCCTCTATCGCACAAGCATTCATTCAAGTTTCCATACTCCAGGCACTATTCTACAAGCCACTACATTGACCAGCCAGGAAAAAACATGAATACAAAGCAAATCTGTCATCAGCAAATTGAAGACAATGTGAGCCATGATGTGTTCATTACCCTATTAACCTCACATACAACCCCAGAGTGTGACAGATGATGGAAAATAATATTTCTTCATTAAATGAACAAACTCTTTCATTCACTGCTAATTATCTCTTGGGAGCTTCATGAAGGCTCTCTCAAGCTGGGGCCCGGAGGAGTACCCCTCAGTCTTCACATCAATGGACAGAAACAGAGATGAAACCTTGGAGAACCAGTATCGACATCTGACTCCCATATATTGCCAAGAGACATCACTTGCTGAATTACAACAACCACTTTTACAGCATATTAAATTTCAAATAAAAACGATCAGGGCAGGCAGTATTACAGATCCAGCAGCAAAAGCCACCTCATTATCTTACAAAGATTGCTTCCCCAGAGTGAAAGTGTTCAGCCAAGGAAGCAAGACCACTGGGTCACAGAACAGCCCCTGAACAACGAGACTAACAAAATCACTTCAGAGAAGCGTTAGCAACTGCCTGTTGGCATCCAACAATCACAAGACAAAAGTCAAACCATAAAACCATACCATGGTCATTCCCAGAAACGTATAGGAGTTTTAAATATTTTGGGGAGCTATGGGAAGAACAAAAGACATATTTGGTATGATTCTGAGGAAAGGTTTCAACTTCAGCTTCCATGTTTCAGGCAACTGAATTGTGATCTCTTACAGGCTCCTTTTCAGAATTTCCATGTTGGGCCTCATCATTTTCCAGTCAAAGCAAGTATGTGCTTGTAAAGACTTTCCATTTTTACTACAGCAGCTTTCTGATGAAAACATTTTATCAAAGTAATTCCCAAGCACACTATAAATCCAATACTAATCTCAAAATGAACAGGAAGCTTTCTTTTGATATGATCAAACATCACTTTTAAATAGTTCACAACTTCTGCAATCAAAAGTGTTTTGTTTTCAGGCAGCTTTTATTTAGGCACTATGTCAAAAGTTGATCTTCATTTCTGAAGCTGTTTCTGCAAAAAAAGATACAATAACCTGAAATGAATGGAGATGCAAACTCGAAGACAGCTTTAGGTCACAGATGGTTTTCCCCCTACGTTAACATGATTTTATTTGTGGATACAAAATAAATACAAGAGTTGTCTATTAGCTCCTGAGCTAAAATGAACAAGATGTTTCCCTGGACAGCTATAGCAATAGATGCAGGCGTGATGTAGGATAGGAAAGCGCATGAAACATACTTCCAGTACAGGTAACTGTGGCAGGCATTACCACTTATTTCATGATCCACAAGTGTAGTGTCATATTTTGAAAGCTGAGAGAGTGGAAGATGCAAAAAGTGTAATTAACTCTCTAGCCAGACTCCAGCAGTGCTTATCTGGAGTAAGACTTCACAAAAACCTAGGTGCAGAAAAGATGTGCTACTACAAAAAAGTACAAGAAAGCCATATACTTAATTCAGCACATAAATTTAGAAAACCTTGTGTTTGGCAGAAAGACAGGGCAATTGCTTTTTCCACCTTCCTTTTCCCCCAAGTCACAGAAGCAGGATGAGTTGCTGCCTGATGAAATATGTAAATGTATGATCTCATAGATTCTTATTGAAGATACTAAGCAGTACGTGCTTCACTATCAATTTCATGTGAGAGGTGGGTCTGAATAATAAGAGCATAGAGGAACATATTTATTGATGTGGTTAAGCTTTTTAAAAATGACAAATTAAATTCTCACTTTAACTTCTTTGGTAACACAAGAACCTTTTAAGAGGGTACTATTCCTGATTGCAAAGTGCATTACCTAGAGGAAAGACACATTTGTTACTGCCATTCACAGCTACTGGCTACAAGTCTGGAGGATTTCCAATTTTATCACCAAGAAAAAAAAACCCTGTGATAACCACAGCATTTATAATGCTTCTAAGGGTACCCACACATAATTGGGCAGCTGTTCACAGTTAACAGGATAAATCTTTTGGAGGAAAAAAGCACTGAGGAGGCACAGAGGGTCTTTGATCCATAGGTATTGGGATAAAAATAATACAACTGGAAAAAAAAAAATCTGAATTACTTGTGGACTGTAGAAATAGTCTTTATATACAGCTTATGACAGAGACAGAAGGGCATAAAATACAGGTAAAAATAGTCTTCTCTCCTTGTGAGGAGTGGATGGGAGCTAAACCTATGTGGTGCTTAGCAGTTATGCTGCACTCCTAAGGTGGGAGAAGACTCTTCCTTCACCACCCAGACCTCCCCTCTTGATGCGTGGTTCCTCAAATTCACAACGGACCCCACCAAACATTATGAACCCCACACCTTCAAGGTCAGACTTCCCAATTGGAAAAAGCAAAGAGCACGCACACGGCGTATCCCTTTGGGACTGGCAGAGTACAGGCCAGAAGCTGACTTCACTCTTGGAGGTGGCAATGTCAGCGTCAGCTGGAGCAACTGACTGATTTCTGTACTTCATCAAAGCTGGACAGTTGCACAAATACAGCAGGAGAGAACCTAAGACTCAGCAAATGCTGAAACAAACATATATCAAGCCAATTAGCAACCTTTCATTATTGATAATTAAAAAATGTTCAATGGTATATCTATGTGAAAGTGCACTCTGCTCTGTTTAAAGGCTACCTTAAGAGTGTTAACCACAGCATGACTTTTTGCTTTATTACATGCATTTTATGATGGAAAAAAGCTATAGGGCACAATAAGACTTAACAAGTGAAATGTGATTTTCCCTCTTAAAAAATAATTCACCATAGTTGCTGTTTAATAGAGACCAGAAAAAGAAATTCTTACACAATGATACACAAAGATACTCTGACTTGACCCAAAAATTGAACATCTGATCTAGATGAGAAGTTGTGAAAAACTCTGCTCACACAAGTTTTTTCTATTCCAAATAAAAATCAGTAGATTTAGTTTTAAAATTTCACTTTTTTCCAAGGGAACTTTCATGGGTACTAATTCAGTGTTGTTTAAAATAAAAAAGTTTAACAGCTCTTCCAGATTAATATGTTTTGAAAAACATTTCCCAAACAACATGCTGCTAAGAGGATTTTAGAAATCCAACCCAGAGGGGAAAAACATGAATCAGAAATTAGCCTCTGTCAGGCAAGTAAACATACAGTGGTCCTGAAGAGGACGAGGAAAGGCTGATGGTCGCTGGAGCTGAGAGATGTCCCAGCACGTTCCAAGGCCAGCAGATCGCCCAACGCTGCCACATGAGCTTGGGAGGGAGACAGTGGGGGCTGAAATGCCTGGGCAGCAAACGTCTCCTCCCGAATGTTTCAGTTCAGCCTGATTGAAAAGCTCCTGCTCTGAAGCACAGTGTCTTGCATTTCAGCTAATGTTAACACTGAACAGAGCCAAAATGCTCTCCCTGCTCAGAAAATCAAAAAGAGCTAGCTTGTGACCTTCTGCAGGGGATCAGAGAAACACCCTAAGGGTCACCCAAAAGCAGGCAGCAGCACCAGCTGGGGAGAAAAAGAGGACCAAACATGGGATAGTCAGAGGGGTTTACTAGATTCCAGAACTGCCCAGACATGTTGAGTTTATTATAATCATCAGTCCTAACGGTTGCCTCAGTTTACTTATAAGTCTTCTGTAGGAGAGGCGTTGTCAGACAGGCAAACCTCATCCTCTCTGTCCACCAAGAAAACTCTATCACAACACACAGGAATGATCACCCTACTCAAGACTGTATAGGTCCGGGAACAACTTTCTCAACTTGCAAGCATATGAAAACGTCAAATCCTTGGCAAGGCAGTATGAAAGGAAAAAATCACTTTCTTCTCCAGGAAAACAGACAGCAGATTAAACATCTGACATGTTTTAAAAATACAAATAGTAATACTACTGATACCAAGAATTAGTTGGAGTGGACTTGCTTTAGGCAGAATCGCTGTATTAATAAGGGATGCATAAATTTGACATTATACTGAAAAATGAAGAGAAGTTCAAACATTATTGAGTCAACCACTCAGGAGTCAGAATGACAGGCTGTTTCTTCACATGACATAACTTTTTTCTTCCTCATTCTTGGAGGAAAATCTTGCCTTGCAACCCTTTACTACTTCATGTATTTGTAAATTTGAGCCCTCTAATTAGATATTGCCATCTCCTTTTCTCCCTTGTTTGACTACCATGAACTCTACATTCCCTGACTGCCACCAACCCAACGCAGGGGCTGTCATGGCCCACAGCCCTCCAAGTCTGCTCCTGCAACAGTAGTCAGTGACAGGATGCAGAGCACGTGAAGTCCCAGTTACAGAATTGACAAAAGGGAAATTCTTCCTTAAACTTTGCTTGATACTTAAGATTTCGTATTTCATCTAATGTAAGGGGTGATGTTCTCACTTGCCACTTAAGAGCCTGCACTTGAAGAATCCTGTGTATTTTTTATTAGCTTTCAATCTGACACCTTCACTGAAAGTCCCTCAGCTTTTGCAAAACTGAAAGGCTAAATAAGTTTGATCTATAATTTGTATGCTGCTTATTATGTGGAAAAACTGTGTTATATCCTTTCATATTCCCCTCCTCCCAGTTCAGCAGTCCCAATATTTTTGTGCAGTATTTACATAATATTTATTCCTACTAGGGGAAATGTTTGGTAACTTCACTATGACTTGCGAAGGTAGGTGGGGCCAAACACAGGCAAACATTTCTTTATTAACACTGAAAATAAAGCTGTGATATTCTATCCTCATTCATTCCCTACAAGAATCCAAGCACTTACTTTTCTGTGCTACTGCAACACATGAAGCAAAGGTTTTAACCATGCTGACTGCAGCAAAACTTCTATAATAACAGTACATTAATAATACTTAGCACTTTACAGCCATAGCATTTAACTTTTCAACCACTGACCTCCAAAAGCTCAGCATCATTAAATCCATTCTGCACATGGGGAAACCTGAGACACGGAAACTTCCTCAAGGTCACTTGACAATCAGGTGAACAGCTAAAACTAGAACCCAGAGCTCCTGAAACACAGATAAGTCCTCCAGGCACTCAGCCACATGCCTACTTCCAAGGCTACTCAAAGCTAGAAAAGATTGCCTAATTAGCACTTGTATTTAGCCATTTTAATAGACCTCTCTTTCCTACTCTCCTCTTCAATTCCATTTTTAGACACTTTTCTTAAAGCTGAGTGCAGCATTGCAGTCTGCTGTGTGTTACGCAAGTACAGCTTTATTCTGTCTAGCAGAATCAAAATTCTTCACAGTGCATACTTCAGAAATAATTAAGACAGATCAGGATAGCAAAAAATCCAGCAGAGATCAACCTGCCAAAGCAACCAGTTTGCACATTTCTCTCTCTCTCCTCCTCCAGCTAGGGAACAACTGAATAAACCAAAGACTGTTCCTGGCTCTTGTGCAAAATCCAAGCTATTGCCCTTGCTCTTCATGGGTACTGTAAGCAAAAGGATATGGTGTCTGTGATCCACTGTGATGCTTAAGCATGGTAAGGAGATGGAGATCAAGAGACACGGTACAGAACAGAAATAATGGTGGAACAGAGCAGCAGGCATTTTTGGAAGGAATTGCATCAATTTCTACAAGTACATACAGCTGAGGAAAATAATTTTCACTGTTATTTACTTGAAATTAGTAAATCTCTTAAGTACAATATGAATGGGATCATTCAGAGGACTTCCAAAAAAGCACAACAAGACCCATATGGGTCCAGCGAAGACACATGCACATGGCAGAGCTAAAACTATCTTTTCTGCTATGCCACACAGCAAGTGAATGTTCCTATGCAATTCTATCTTGGAAGGAAAAACACGTTTCCTGGCATTTACGTGACAAAGTCACAGTTTCCAAGTTCTGTAGAAGTTCTCTCTAATGTCAGGCAAGGACCTCAGACAGCAGAAATATGCAACTCTGACAAAGGTATACACAAATCTCCATGCTGCAGTTGAGGGAGACTATCTAAATGATATTTCAGCTTCCTTTTACCAGATGGTTTAGCCTGCTTGAAAGCAAACCAAGATTGCTAAGCAGCATTATACCTTCATTAGCTTTCCACAACTAAGTCCTGAAACCAACTGTTTTGTTACAGCTGAATGCATCAACAAACAAATACAAGGTTCAGTTATTTGCTAGGAGTACTTCATTTTCTCAAGTACCGTGCCAAGGTATTGCCAAATTTTGGTGGTCCCCCCCCCGTCGAGACTGTAAAGAGTTTTACACTAAAACTTACATCAGCTAAGCAGAAGGGATGTATCCTTTGGCAGGTTAAAATGACACCTAACATCAACTTTACCATGTTTCCACAAAAATACACTTTGTTCTCCTGACATTAAAGCACATTACAGTGAATGGACCCTCCAAACAAAACCATCTGAAATATAAAGATTTTATTTAGGACTGTTTCTGGGGCTGGCAAAGCTCCAGTTTATTTGAAGGGTGTTCTGTCTGGTCACTGAGCCTAGATTTTTATTTTCTGTTGCAATTTTCATGTTATCATAAGCATTGCTCCATTTTTACCTTAGCATTAATCCCAATACATGCTAGTCAGAGACAAATGTACTGGGCACTGCAGGTACACTAGACCTTAATAAATTTTCCTCAAGTCCCACTGTAATGTACATTTAAAAAAATCTAATGCACATCTAATTAATCTAATTCTAATTAATTTTCAAGTTCCAGTATGACAATTACATTTGCTACTGATGCAATATGTTAGTGTCTAGTTAGAAACCCTACCTTTCAACTGGACACCACAATAAACGCAAAAGAAAATGTAAAGAACATTCAAAAATAACTCTGGATTGAGAGAGTCTATGAAGATAAATGGTATCCTCTTGCTTTCTATTTTTTAAAGCAGCAGTCAAATTGGGAATACGAAAACCAAAAAAAAAAGAGCAGCTCACTTAAACATTCAAATAAATCTGTGCTGCAAACAACCAGCGTGACAACCTTTGGGACCCATTTTGAGCTGCTCAGAACACTACTTTGACTCCACAAAGTCTGAGTGTATGCAGCATGCTTTAAAGGAGTTCAAACACCAAAATTTTCATTGGCTTATTGATGAGTTTACTGCTTTTGGAAGAAGCAGAGACTAACTTTTTGGCCCAATTTTCTACAAATGTTCTATGTTTCAAATGCTGACCTGTGTATTTGCTCTCTGCTAGATGTTAATGTAGAGCTCTGCCCTGGAAGAACACCAACTTCCACAGAACAGGTATCTCCACTAGGGTCATGCCTTGAGACACTAACTCAACATGACAGATTTTCTTCAGTGTCAAGATCACCTCGGTGCAGGAAGCTACCAGGAGACTATTTACAACCTGCAAAAGTTGATGCCACTCTTTTGGAGGAAGATAATGGGAAACTGATAGTCTAAAGAAAAAGGTACAGCTCCCCAAAGGGTTTTAAATCCTCCATCGAACCCAAGTGATGTTTATGGAATGCATTGCTTTCCAAAAAATTTTAACCATCCTCAAGTCATTGGTTCTGATTCCCACATCATACAGGAACTTTCCAGAATTTTCACATGTGCATATAAACAAAATGTATATTTGTAATTCACCTAATTAGAGTCTCAAGATCTAATGTATAAGGTGAACCATCTTTACAAAAATTTATGCTGAGAATGCTTTATAGCCTTTTGTACAGCAAGAAACTGCTTCTGACATCAGAGAATTGGTTGACATATTCTAAATACATACTAGAAATAAAACCTAGGATTATTCAAGCACTGCTCTAGAGCAGAGCTGAAGAGCACAAATATCATTATATGAAGTCTGAACTGTATATGTTTGCACTTTTCCAGTTCTACCAAACTCTTTTTGCACAGCAGAGAATTACAACATTAACTCTTGTAGAATTAAGCAAAGACATATAGGGAGGGGGAGAAAAAAGGGAGAATAACCTGAAAATGCAGTCCTCTCTGAGATATTTCTAGCTCACTATCTGTTGTGCAGTAAGATGTGCAGCTAAACAGAGAACCACCTCCACTACTTGTGCTATCTTATTACAGGAAAAAAATAAAAGACCTAAGAAGAGCAGCTGGGGAGGGGCAGGAGAGCACAGTTCATGCTCCATCTGAGGGATAAGTGTCGCTGAGAAAGCAACAGGAACTCACGACAGACTGTGGTGTTTCTCCCTGTGTTTTTCCCTGGAAGAAATACTGACTGATAGTTAAAAACAAAAAACCACACTACCCCACACCACCTCCCAAAACCAAAAAAAAACCCCACCAAACCAAAACACTTCAGCAGCCCCTGAGGAATGCCAGCCCCTGCTTCCCCTCCAGGGATTTGTAAGTCGCACAGTCCAATCAATAAATCAGATCATAAAATGATTAGCAGCAGTGTTAGTTAATTTATTCACTGAAAAATAATTCAAGCTGTGTCTCAGGTCTCATAAATAAAGAAAATGTTTATAACCGAGTTACAGGTGGGTGACTCTGAGGGCTGCACAGGGTTGTGGGAAAAGCACTGACTTCAAGGGTCAGAAATAGCATTTTTATAATTCAGCTACAGATTTTTCTTCTGAAATTAAATTCTTCCAAGAGTTTTTTTGTGGAGTCAGCAAAAACTATTTTAAGTGCAGTTCATCAGCATCCACAAACCTTGCTGCCTGTTCTGCTGCCCGTATGGGTGAACTCAGAAGTGGAAGGAAGAGGTGTAATGCAACAGGGTGGAATGACTAAAGTAGAAACAAGCACTGACTCCACAGCTCTCTGTATTGCTGAAAAAGATACTCCTGTCCTTCTTTTGCCTCCTCACTGGGGAAAAGGGTGTGCATGTAAGTTTTCCAGGGTAAAAGGTAGAGAAGAAGTAGGTGAGAGAATAAGACAATAGAGAATACAGTCTCCTTCGGGTTCAAAGGCTGGCATTTGGAAACACGGCATCATGTGTCTGGGACCCCTATGATTTTAAGGCCCCATGTCAAAGGGCACGCACTTCATTCACAGATACTATGTGAAAGCTTAAATTTCAAGTGGGTGTTGATGGGAAACAAGTGGGAGCAATGAGTCTTTGGTGAGCACAGGAATATCATACAGCACTGGGAAAGGGACTCAGATTTTGTCTTCATCCTGTGTTCTCCACTAAAGGGAAAGATGAAGAATAAACATCCATCTTTGTCACATTTGCTCAGCTGCTTTAGTCGCCAATGTTTCAAAATTAAACTGTGAGGAATCAAGTTATTTCATTCACCCTTCTTGTCTGAGTAAAAAGGCCTTGGTCAGTGCTACATCACCACAGCTAAGGCTGCTTTTGGAACCTGGCCTGCAATGCAGACAAGAAGGACTATCACAGTTACCATCCAAGGAATGGCCCCTTTGCTGCTGTTATGTGTTTGCTTGAATTTGCTTTGTTTTTCTGGTGCCATCTTTAAACGTTGTGGCTCTGTTAGCCTGAAAAGGGTGAGATAGTAAATCCCTGATACCCTCTGCAAATAGAAGCCCGGCAGGATTTTCTTAACGGATGTTAAGAATTATAACAGGTTGCACTGCTATTTTGTCTGGTTATTTGCCAAAGTAAGCCCAAGGCATCCCCACCAATAAGCTGGCATTTAGAAAAGCACTCCAAAACACAGTCACAGCTGGATGATCCATTCACCAATATTCTTCCTTCCACTCCCCACTCATCAGTGGGCTTTGCTGCAAAATGATTAACTGCATTACCACCATCTGCGCTCAGGTTCTATTAGTAATCCAGGCATTTCAGGAGATCCCAGCCCTGCTCAAGCTGAGTCCCATTACTGCTTACTGATTCATCAGTCCCGCTAAGCAAGTCTGGAAAATGCAACAGGTAAGCAAACACTCTCGGAACAAATTAACCTCTACAAAAACCAGCCGTGTCACACCTCAGGAACAAATCAACCCCTACATAAACAGGTACTTCGTGTCCTATCCTGCCAGTGTTAACTACTGACAAATACAGGGAAAAGCTCAGGTCAGGCCACAGCTGCTTTACACAGGTTGCTGAACAATAGGCCCTTACCTTGCTTGCTGGCAGACACTGCAGATCCAAGCCTTCTCCTTCTTCTGGTAAGAACTGCAGCTCTTGCAGATGTTGTACTTGCAGTCTTGGCACTGTCGCTTGCTGTTGATAAGAAACGTGAAAGGGGAACAGCAGCGAATACAGCAGTGCTCATTGAACTTCTGCTGCTTGGAAAGGATGCTGCACTTGTTACCCTCTTCATCCAATTTCTGCTTCATTTCACTGGAACGAAAAGCAAAAGAACAAAAATATAAACAAAATTTCAATGGGAAATCTCCCTTTGCCTTTCTCTTCTTTCCATATCTTCATGTTATACTCTTCAAATAACTTTTGCAGGTGTGAAATAAATGTCAGAAATGGATATTCTAAATCCAGAATTGGGAAGCAAAAGGTCCTATATTCCCTAGAGTCACCCATAGCCAATCCACTAAAACTCTCTGAGTCATGAGCCAGGGCAAAACTCAGCTCCAGCGCGACAATCCTCAGGAGAGCCAGGCTACTGCTCCAGGTACTCCAGCTGTGCAAAGCCATTGTGTCATTTGAGAATTCAGGGCTGCTTTCAGAACACTTTACAAATCAAAAATCAGTCTATGAAAGTCAAAAGGCTTGGTGCACAGTAATAAAAAAATCCTACTGATCAACAGTTTTGTAAACAAAAGTGCTAAGTTTGCTTTGCTCTGACCCATGGGGTCATATTATTCATAATAGTTCCAATTTGTCAAGGAAGGTTAATGACATACTTCATTTCAGAGAGAACTGGGTGTTTTACTAGTTAGGACCAATACTGAGCCAACTGTTTGTGAAAGTGTTTGCAGACCCCCTAAAGTTTTCTGTATTCCAGCAGAAGAGCTCATTTATTAAAAAAATAAAATAAAATGTGTGTGTGTGGTATTCACTAATTTGCTATCTCGCATTTTACAGTGCTTTTGATATTTCACAAATTAGGCAATATATTCCAAGATATGAGTAATAAAAAACATCCAGAAGGAACAGTTGTGTAAGTAGACAAGTCTGCAAACTCATCACACAGTTTCTGGCATGTACAACTAGGATATACATTAAGAGAAAAAAAAATTAGGATTCATGAAAAACATGTTAAATAAAAGCTTACAGAACAGTGTGCGTGTACATATATTCATTCTTTCCATTTCTCAGAATTAGTGGTGTCTACCTTACTATTTCCAATTGCTGGTAAGAACCATTTATAAAACTAGAGTAACACAAGAGCCTAAACAAAATTTAAAGGTATCACAACAGATAGACTAAATTGCAGGAAGGCAGTCATGACATGCTGACTTACACTTACATTAATGCTTGAACGTCTTGCTACAGGAAAAAAAGATTACACTTATTGCATGCTTATTAAGGAACTCGACCAAGATCATATACAAGCATCTTTATAAGCCAAGCCTGGAATGTTAAAAAGACTCGCATTACTGGGCTATACATCATCTTATTTGCCATTTCTGCCTCAGATTCATAACTCAAAATAAAAACAGCCTATTTTATGAAAGTCTGATGGGTCAATTCTAAACCTCAAGTCTAAAACGCAATTAAGGCAGTGATCTACAGCATATAATTTTTGAACTTGCACATACATCATATTTAACCATATTCCAGATACACACCTTTTTTAAATTTAAAACTTCAAAACAATGTATGTTTCTGCTGTTTGTCGCCTGTATAAAGATTTAGCTATCTTAGACCAGCTGCTCAAACCCAAGTATATACTCTTTGGAGTTTCAAGTAAATAATCTTTCTTTATGATTTTTGTCCAGATGGCAAAACTTAATTGTTTTTCCACATTTTTAGAGACTATTAAAGGTGAAAAAGGTAGGAGATTATCATGCAAAAGAGGAAATGTCTGAATTATGCAAGTCAAACTGTCTGCCTCATGTAAACTGACAGAACTATCCCACAGATTAAACAGGATAGTTAGACTAGTTTGTCTTATCCCCATTCCTCCCTCCTACCATGGTAGCACATGGACAATCTTTCTAGGGGAACAGAAGTGAGCTGTTCCCCACGTTGCTCCTCCATCCACAGCACGCATCCTGCTCCACAGCAATGGAGTGAGACAGAGCAATGCTTCTGCACAGAAGGTCAGGCAGGAAACCCGGGTCCCAGGAGAGAAGCTGGTGAAGGTGAGTGCTACATGATACCAGGAAGATTTCTGGGACGGAGAAGAAGTGTCAGCAGCCCAGATACAATCTTTGCAGCAGATGCTGCAATCTTTGCTTCAGGCTGGAGGCCCCAGGTAGCAGACGCTGGCCTCCCCGTAAGATGAGAACAGCGAAGGAGTTGAGGTCAGGAGGAGCAGTGAAAGAAAAGATTTTTGTCCTCACACAGCTCTATTATCTCCCAGAATTAGTAACATTGATATTTGGTAGTATCAGCCTGCACACTCAACATTGGCATGCCCAATGGCGTTTTGAACCCTCATTAGGGCTCTTATCCATGATAGCAAGATAAACCACAGAAGCAAAGACACCTATCTAAAGCACTACAATAATGTTCGCACAATATAAAACCAGGCAGTTTCGTTCACGACAGAGCTAATAAAGCCTGATACCTAGAAAAAGCTGAGGACACACTGAAGCCTTTTCATCAGTACAGGCATTAATTACATCTCTCTCCTCTATCTGGCTGCCAACATTCATTACAGTGGTAGAACTTTAATATCATTAAGGCATCTGCCTCACTGTTAAATAGGGCTAAAATTGGCCAGTGGATTCAAAAAGTCAATAGGATAGGGTTGGACAGGCTGGCAGAGAGAGAGCATGGCAGAAAAAGCCTCATTTCCACAGGAAACCAGGCAGAACAGAAAAGAAAGCAATGCACATCCCTCGACAGCTGTAACAAATTAAGGCCCTCATGCACTACCTGCCAAAGGCTATTCTAGTTTCTATCAGGAGTCAAATGGCAAAAGGGACTGTCAACAGGACTTGTCAACTGAAGCCAAAAGGCTACTCTCCACACTCTTTCCTTAGAAGTAAAACATGTGTTTCCTATGAAGGTGAAGAGCTGCACAACACTGGTAGGCAACTGAATCTGCCTGGTTTGAGGAAAATTACATAGTCAAAGGGAAAAGTAGGCCTTGGTTTTCTCCCATCAATACTGGGAAAACCTCACTTGCACATGACTTCAGCTGGATGATTACTGTGAGCAGGATGATTAATGTGAGCTCCAATCTCAATACAATGAGAAAGTTTGTAACACTGGAATTCAGGAGGTACAAGTTGAAGTTTGAGGCATCCCAAGTTTGAAAGCCTCAGACTTTACCTTTAGGATGTTCAAATGGCTTGGTGAAAGAAGATTGTAACAATGGTCTAAGGAAAGGAGCAGAGTCAACAACACTGATCCTCTCATGCAGTGCAACTCACTTCCAAAAGGATGACAGTCACCTGTGCAGGTGCTGACTTTTTTAAGAGGCAGGTCAAACCACATGGCCATCGCAAACATTCCCCTTTCCTCCCCATGCAACACTGTTTCCCTCAACAAAACACAGACGAGGGGGATGCGACAGAGAAAAGAGGGAGGATGTGTGTGCACTCACGTGCACTTACTTCCCCCAGCATTACATTACATTCCCTCCCTGGGGAAGTATTTATAGGTATACATATAATATGTGTGCAAATAAAATAAGCAACAAAAAAAGACTGCACAAAAAATTTCCCTTTTGGGGAAAGGATGGAAGAGTGGGAACCACAAATGACAGCATTTATTCACATCACTTAAGTCACAACTGACAGTGCTCAGCTATTACGGTTATGCGTAACACAGTAATAAGGATCTGTGGAGAAGAGAACTCCTGCTGTTTGAATGAATCTAAGATTGGATTTCATTTTCTTTTTCGAGTGGTTGCATTTCACTGATTGCCTACAAATACAAAAGAAGCAAAGAATACTCAATAGATACCCGACATGTCTGTCACCAAGACATTCTGTCAAAGAACATTTTATTGAACTATAAGTTCCAAAATATACAGATGCATATTTAGATTTTTCCAGAGGCTTGTATTAATTAATCTGCAACAGTCTGCATAATAAATATGTAATTAATTCCAGGCAACGTTTCGGGTGATAGACTCCTGGCATGTAATCCCACACAAAGATTACCATTGTTATTTAAAAATATTCACTGGAGTACAGAGCAAGACAGAAGCATAACCAAGCAGCCAAGGCACTCACGAGGCCAGGACACCTTCCTTTAGTCTTGCCTTAGGAAATATTTAGGTATTCCACAAACAGCAGTACATCACTGATGGTCAGCGCGCTCCTCTGGGAGGTGGGAGATGAGGTGAGGGTGTGCCCAATAGGTTTTGTTGAAGTGTCCAGTTTTGGGAAGACTCTCCAATTGCCCTGTAAAAGTAGCCTCACACAGAGGCATTTATGGGAAAGCAATGAGACCACTACCACTGGCAGCAGCAGAGACGGTCCTTTGGAAAAGATGCAACAGGTATTAGTCAGCTACAACGCAGCACGCCAAGCTCCAAGACAGCGTCTGTGTAAGTCTTTCTGCCAGGCTCCCCCAAACCTGCCTCTCTGCTCTTCTCTGAGGGAACATCTCCAAGTATCTGGCTGTAGCCAGCTTACACTCACCTCATACCAGTTTCAATTTCAGACAGGCACCTGCCAGTTTAAAGGCAAAGTCCAGCGGGTGAGGTTCCCATTTGCTCCATTGCTTTCTTCGGTGATGGACAAATACAATTTTTCCTACTGTTTAACCACCTTTTATCTTCCTCAATAAAGAGTAGCAGCTAAATATATTCTAGTTGCCTACACAGGAAAAGAGGAAAATGGAGGCACAATGTCCCTAGGAGCTACAAAACAACAACAAAAAAAATCCTATTTCCTTCAAATCACTCCCTCGTGCTGAACAGAGGAGCAGCGCTTTGACCACAAGTTATCAAAGACAGGTAGAAACTTTCTCCTTCAGTACTACAGATGAGGGCTTCTGTTTCCAGTCCTCTTAATTCAAATTACATCTATTTCATAACATCAGCTACCTTTTACCCACCTGGCATTGGAGCCTTTTGTTCTTCAAAGACTAGTGGGCAGGTAACATATGCTGCAAAGTGCTTTTCTTAGGGGAGCAATGTTCTGCTCACCTGTATAACTGGTTGTCTCCCTTCTCTGTATTTGTTTGCACTATCTCACCTCTCAGACTGGATTTGGAGTGGTCCATGAAGACCACCAATTTGTCTTAAAACTGGTTTTTATCTTAGTTTGACCACCGTTAAGAGCCTTAAGACACTTTTTCCCTCCACAGAAGAGAATGCCTTCAGACACTCTTCTGGCCAGGCACCCTTCATACTCACCTGCACGTACAAGCTACTGTGACATTTCGCTTAGCACAAGATTTGGATTTCTATGTAGTCTGGGGAGCAGGTGAACAAGTTCTGATGTGCCTGTTCCCAGCCTTTCAGAGAAACCATTTTCACCACCTGCACCTCATGTTTTTCCACTCCCACAGTCAGTCTGAGCCTGGTTTGTTGGGATGGGAGCTTCCTTGGGATACAGAGATCAGCTGAAAATACAAGTTCCACCAATGCCCTCTAAGCTACAACGTTGGAGGACAAAGGGCTTTTCCTATTCAGCGGCCAAAGTGTACACAGTATTCCTGTCTCTGCTCTCCTTAGACCTGCCTGGATGTGCACCAGACCCTGGGGTGGAGATAAAGTTCCTTTAATCTGTGCAGAACCTGACAGTCTCTTACTCCTTGGCTACTAGCACAATGAGGAGTCATCACAGGCTGACTGTGACTGAAATTTCTCTCCCATTCACATGTTTTCAATTTGATGTTCAAGGTCCCAGACTGTGATTACTAGAAGTGGTTCCCACCTCTGCCCTTGCTTCCTCTCTCCTTGTCCGGACCTCTCCTCCCCGCAGAAGTGGACCAACCAGGTTAGTGCAATGCTGCTAAATTTAGGGAAAACACTCACTGGAAGGTTTACAGCCCCTCTCTGATCCCTGCCCAGGGGTTAACTAGCCAGAGCTGCCAAGGAGAGCTGCTCACCATTTCAACCCTTCCGTGATCTCTATGCCACAAAGTGTGGCACAGTGCAAATAGTGATGAAGCTATACGCTGACAGGGTCATATATCTTTTCTCCCTGCTACATACAGTAAGAACCAAATTCTCCCAACAGGCATATGCCTCCATCATTATTTAGTCTCTAAAGGTTCAGTGCTCATTTCTTTCAGCCGCCTCTTCTTCTCAGGCAGTTTATTCTTCTCAATCAGGATGGATATCTAACACAACTCTCTAGTCCCAGGCAGTGCTACACCACCACTGCACACACCTTTTGCTTCTCTTATGTCTTTGCTAAATTGTCCCTGGTGAAAATCTACTTGCCTCTTTTTAAAAAAGTAAAGCACAGGGTAGTCCTTTGTCCCTTTACAGCAAATGCCAAGTTAATTAATTATCTTTAAATGATGGCTTTTTTCCAAGGCTCCTATCAACATAGTCACAACTGTACCTCGTGCTATATTTAATACTTAGTACATCTATTAGTATTCTACAAGTTGCTGGTGCTGTCAAAAAGCCATGCTAGTACACATGCAAACACACTGCTTGCTGTTGGGGACCCTTCGAGGAACACACATCGCTTTAATCTGTGCAGAGAGATATTGATCCAGCAGCAGTAGCTGACTTTCAGGGAGGATTAGACAGCAGGGAGTGCACCATAAATGGTAAAAAAGAAAAAAAAAGTAACATAAAAAAAACCCCAAAGCAAAACACAAAGTCTTTGGGGGGAGACAGAGGGATGGGACACCTCAGCATTCAAGCACTAAGAGGCTCATAAATAGTTATGAGTAAGTCACTTGTATCAAAAATCCGGAAGATGAATATTTCACAGTCCAAGTACTCCAACTGCTGTTGCATTCTTTTATCTAAGATCTTACTAGCATGTCTTAAGGATTTTTTCTCTCCAGCTCTTCATTTCTATAAAATTAAATTTCTTTAAAATTAGTGGGTATTCCTATCAAATCTCACTTTTTAATTTTTCTTCCCCTCTCTTTTCAAAAGTAGGAGCAAACACTGATGGTGCTGCGTATATGCTAACTGATGATCTTGTCCCATTCAATACTTTACAATTGTTGTCAAAGTCTTGCCCTTTTGTCGCTTAACTCAAAACGCCTATGATGATATCTGAATGGGACTACTATGCATTCAGACTGAGCACTATGTCGATAGCACGCACCACGTAGCTACCAACAGTATGAACCCTGTCCAGGAAACAGTAACAGAAGCGGACATGTGAAAGGTGAGCTGAATGGCATGCAACTTCAGTGCCATCAGAGGTCTCATAGGATAGCAAAGTATTTAGGAGCTTAGGATAACTTTTATGTTTAGTTAAGGTTAAGTGAGGTACAAGAATAAAAACCTATTTCAGTATTTTTTCTAACAAGCCTTTGCAACAACAATGTGGAGACTAAATGGACTCCATGTTGCCCTATTGACATAACCCATCTGCTTCGACTGATGTTCTTTGAAGCGGAATAAATTAACACTAAAAGACAAATGTATACCCTACCTTTAAAAAATATAGTTATCATTCTACAACCCGAGACAGCATTGTAAAAAATAATCAGTTACCTGCATAAAAAAGTATCCCGGATTCTGGGGACAATCTCTTTCTAAAAACAAAGAAATCAGCACAGTGGAAACACTGCTGTTCGTTTGGTTTTTTTGTTTTTACCTTTGCAAACACTTCTGATAATGGGAAAAGAATTGCATTGACATCTTCATATTTCTTATTAAATACCACAAAATAAATGTTGTGAAGACCAACCGGTGGAAGCTTTTTGCTTATCACAGTTGAACCAGTTAAACTGCTAACAGAACCAGAAAAATGCCAGCATTCTGAACACTTACCTTTGTCTAAACAACACATATCAGGCACTGCATTTGCTGGAGAGAGATCAGATTCAGTCAGCACCAAGTTGTGGTTCACTTGCCCCAGACCAGTACCTTGTTTGTCATACCAGGCTCTACCCTAATCTGTTAACAATTTCATGCTCAGGTGAAACCGTTTCACAAAATGAATGATTTGTGCTGTGTTACTCTATAGACTCTGTGCTAGTGGCTCTTAAGGGAAGTTTCCTTTCCTGTTGCTGGCACAAGCACTCTCAATCAGTGTCTATCATCAGTTAGAAATGACTGACATGTCAGAGTGTAGATAAATGAAATAAATAATATACTGGTATTATTTTAAACTCCTCCTTCTCACTTTGTAAACCTCTAAATTGTCAAGAGACAATTGTATTTCACCCCGTTTTCTTTTGTCATATTGGATATCACAGAAGCACAGACTGTGCACCACATCTAACTGATAGGCTTTGAAATCTTCTGCGGGCAAGTAGAGCAGCAAGGGAGAAACAGGTCTTGAATTACAGAGCAGATATTTTGGGCAGCTCTGGGGACATTGGAAATCTCCACATGAAAGCTGAAATGATCTTTTCCAAGAAGCAGTGCTGCAAGTACGGACTCCTTTGTCCTCCTGTTCTAACACTGCCACATGGAACACGTGAAAATAAATCTGGGGTTTAACATACTTTTTTCCTCGCTCTTCTTTCTTATCTGCCCTCCTATCTCAGTTAGAGACCGCTCTGCAGCCAGGTAGGGTGTTCTGAGGTAAAATACTTCGCCATTATTGGGGACAAGCATTTCTGCTGCAGGTGCAGGACCTTCTGGTTAAATCCTGGGTTTAACTGATCCGTTGAGAAGGGCCAAAAGGTGTGCTTCCATGTTGGACATCAACCACAAGTGATGTAAGCTAAAAAGTTTTCTCCCTTTCTCACCTTTACATCCATATGGAACCACTGACCATTACTATCTGAGCCTATGCATCCAGCCAGTTTTCATCCACTTTATAATTTCACTTGTGTATGCCATAGCCCCACAATGTGACTACAAAACAGTAAGCTTTGATTAATATGTACATTAGCATTTTGTGACACCTTCTTCTTAATTACAAACATGTAATACTTTATGTTGTACTACCCTATCAAACATGCTAACAACCTAGCAAAACATCATTACAGTTTACAGGTTTTCTTATATACCTTTTCTGGGTTTTTTCCTTCCCACATGTGATAGTGATTTATAGTTATATAAACATTTGCCACATTCCCCTCTGTCTCATTTCCTCTCAATAAATGTCATTTTGCTCTCCCTGAAGCATATTTCTCACTACCTGTCTGGTATCTTTCTAAAACTAATATGTCAATGTTTCTCGCCTCTTTTTAGCTAATTATAGTAGAATTTTATTTTGTCTTTCAATGTCCTTTCCAAGTAACTTCCAGAAATATCAAGAAGTCTATAGAATTGCACTGAATCAACAGCATTGATAACTACTTATCACAAGTAGCTTATTTGACCTGATAAACTCCACAGCCTAACAGCTTTCTTTTCCCTACCATCTTCTAAGGGTTATCCTACATATTAAGTAGTCAAAGTGTAGTTCTAAAAGTCTCTCTAATGCGTTATTTCCGTATCAGTCAGTCTCTGTATACCACTTTGCAGCTCAGAATAGTGCATTTTGTCACGTATCTAATCCTGTCTTCTTTCTCCTTGTTGTACCAAGTGAAAAAATAAGTAGTTTAACAGAATTAATTTTCAGCTGCATCTAATTTTAAAGGGATGAAAACTGAATTCCTGGCCATATTGATCAACTTCCTCTGAGTATTTCATTTTGTGTTCACGATCAGTAGAGGAAAGCAAAGTATTCATCAAATGCTGGTACACTTGTAGCATTTATCTGCACTCCCTCCTCCCATTTGTCACACTGTGCCTCTCCCCATGCTCCTCTCACTGGAGGATTTCACGTTTCTCCTATCAGGTCCTGACTTTCAGTACTAGGTCATCTGAAGTTAATGATCCTTTTTTCCCTTTTGGTCATACCTGAAGAATGATAAATACAGACAAGCATTCTTAAGAATAAAGTATTGTTCAAATCAAACAGACCAAAAATATTTAGTGAAAATATTTTTTAAATGTACATACTCTTCCATCATACTTATGTGTAATACATTCTCTGTGAGTCTACCTTTCTTAGGAATCCAATTTTATGCCCATATCAACTTGAAAAAGTTTCCTTTAAGAATAGAAACACTCCTACTACATTAAACAGTTCTCCCAGTGCTCCTTTCACAGTGCCATCTGGCTTGACCTTATAAAACACAATTCATAGCCTGGCTAGTGTACAGCAGGAGAGTAACTCAGACATTGGCTCTGAAAAATCTCTGAAGTACTCACTATGAGTCATCCTTCCCTCTTCCTCGTTGGACTTCCAGCAACTCAGACCTACAAAGATTTGCACTAGAATCAGTGTTGTTACTGAGTTACTATTATCTACTTCCCTTATCATAAGAAAACTAGGGGAGTCTTCCTTGACCCTTCCTGCAGAACATGCAGCAGAATAAACAAGAGCAGGCAGCAGAATAAACAGCAGAGCTTGCTAAGGAAGCAGGTTTCACAATCACAGCATCAGAGGATTGTGTGTACACTCTTAGAAAAATCAGCACAAAGACATTCATGCCACTTTGCATACAGACGAGATGAGTAATGCTTCATAGATGAGGGCCTTCCACCTGATGGGGCTGGCTTTCAAAATCTGCCTGTCCTGATCATTGCCTTCCCAGGAGAGTGGCTGCCACTTCAGAACCCAGGCAGGACGGGAACGCTGGGAGAGCCATGTCCTCCACAAGCATGGGGAACGCAACGCAGACGAATCTGCGGTGTGTCCTCCACACCATCGTCCACCAAGCATTTCTCCACTTCCTGCAACAACCACAGGAGCCCTAATGCACCACACAAAGAAAGCAGAAGGCATTAGCAAATACTCTAGGCCATCCTGGTAACAGGGGCTTGTTTCAGGTGAAACTCCTATATAGTCCTAGGAAGCACACCAGGCTTATACTGCCTAAGGTGACCAAAAGAAAAAACCCAAAAATACAAAGAAAAGCCTCAAAGCAAGAGGTTCCCACTAACTTGGTTTCAGAGTGAATTCCTTGCCAATTGCATCACTTAACTCTGTATTTTCAACAGGTCTGCATGTACATAGCTCCTAAAGTCCACTTCCCTAGTCCAGCTCCTCTTCACACTGCCTATGCTCCTAATATAGTAAATACTGTTCTTAGTTATTCCACATAGACTCTGCAATTCAAGTAGCTTAAAAATTGCAAGCCCTGCAATTCCAAACAATCGACATAATATAGGCCAAGGAATAGCAGCTTAATATTTTTAGTAAATTTAAGCCTATAAACAGTGATTTTCTTAAGTATAGAAATTGTTTGCAATATCCATGTAGGTTTTGTGTGTTTGTTTTAAAGACAAAGACTTATAAGCTTAAAATTACCATATACCTCTGTTGTACACAAGACAGTATTTTGGCAGACAAAAGAATCTGTTTTCACAGAATGCGTTTTATAGTTAATATGATATGTTACCCCAGTGTGTTTCATATCAACAATATTAACACCTTCTGGAAGCAGTACCATGTCCCTTGTTACAAACCAGACAAATCTCTGCAAAAGGGCAAGAAAATATCGACAGCACCTCCACCTCCCTGTTCAAACACACATACTTAAGGTAGTCCTTTAAAAGGTATTAGCATATGCTATTGCTATAGTAACACCAGTATTTAGCAAAGACACAATCGTCATTTAACACTTTTACAATACTTCCAATATTTCACAGTAATGTTCTTAACTTAATCTAGAAGCTTTTTGATTATGGGAATGTTTCTGCAAATTTAATAACATACTGATATTTTAACATATAAAGGAATATACAGTAATGGAATGAAAGGAAATCAGAGAGCAATCACAAAAATATAAAAAGGTAATAATTTGAAATTTATGTAGAAAATAATGGTCTTTATTTTGTAGCTGTGACTATATGTGCAGCTATTTAGCTTTACTCTGTGTATGTGTGTGAGCATGCATGCGTACACATATAGATAAACTGCATTATTCAATATCCCTTGCAAGTGAAGGCTGGGAATCTCACCCACCTAGTACTCTCCATACCCCATCCCCATGGAAACATAGCATTGTCCTTGAAAAGGCAATTCAGCTACAGAAGAGGAAACACAGCCAGGTTACCAGACTAGTGGGATATTAAGGAATTAGTGATAAATTGAAGTCCTCTTGTGCAGATGCTCCCACAGCTCTATGGATCCCAATAATTCTTCCTCAGTCCTTGACAGCATGCCTCACCCAGGACACAGAAGGTTGCATACAGTGAACTTTCCCAGAGAGGAGAAAGGATGCAGGGGAACATCAGAAACCTGCATTTTTCATTCCTCCTCTCAGTCCATGTGTACTCTCTGCTTCTTCCCAATTAGGTATCTATCAATATGAAGTACAACAAATGTACATCAGTAGGATGTTTTTGATGAATGGTAAAACAACTGAAATATCCCAGAAGCTTTTCAAAAAATGGAAATTAATCTAATCCAACAACTAGAATTCACAAATATTTTCAGAAAGATGATTAGGTGGCAAATATTTGGAAAAGACAGAATGGTTCTTCAACATTCTTCATCATTTTTAAATTATGTGGTTTGAATTTTTAAAATGTCAAGTTTGTTCTGACTTTTCCTAATAAAAGAGTTGCAAAGACTGTTATTCAGTTCTTCCGTGGATACTGCCATTCAGGTATCTGATGCCTTTCTTCTCTTCTTCTCTCCCTCATGCATTTTCTCTCTCCAAAAGCAGCAGATGGAAGAGAGCTCCCTTGCGTGGAGCTTATGGCACAGTCAGACCCCAGACTTGGTTCATGTACTTTGCACAGACCTTCTGGCTATGTCTGAATTTGCAGATAATTCAGCAGACCAAGAGCAGATCAGGAGACTGAACTAGACAGCGCTGAAGGCCTACACTACACAGTACATGGTTCAGCAGGTTTCCTTCAGGGAAGTCAGTCTGATTCCCCGGACCAACCGTTACCACCTTGCACACAGTCTGAACCTGTCTCAAGGCGTGCTTCACTGGTTCAGAGACGTATCTGTTCAGTGGACGGAGTTTATAACCAAACAGGGCACATTTGGTAAGCACCTGGAGATAAGCTTTGGTTTAGTTTCTTCCAGAAGGAATCTAGCTTGTGCCCACCAAAAGCAACCTGTGATATAAACCATGGTGTGATAAATGAGGATGAGTAGGTTTGCTCCAAAACTGTACTACTGCTCTAAACTGAAATGCTAACATAAATGCAGCCATAGACAACTAGAGGAGTCTCTCTCAACATGGGTAACTGGAGTAGGTTATTTTTCATTAACAGGTCTGTAACAGCACTGTCTACTGAGTTTGGAAAACCATTCCAATACCTGCAACATGCATAGCCATGGCTCACATGCAGCTAAGTTTTATACGTTTCTACATCTACCTTGCTCACAGTTAACAGAGATGTACGATGCTGATTTATAAAGATATATGGGAAGCAAGTAGTTTCTGATTAGGAATTATTTCTCTTTAAAAAAAAAAAAAAATCATTTGTGCACAAGACCTGTGCATGGGCTTTTGGCAATGTTCATTTCAACAGTATTAGAGTATCATACACCTGCTTGATATGTTTCAAGACATATCCTGCATTACTATACTTAAAATTTGGCTTTATAAAGCACTACCAATAGGATCCTAATTTGCACCCATTAGATCAGTTACATTCAAAGGTATTTCAAACTAATTCTCCACAGCATTGTATCAGTTCATGCCAGTGTCACTCCACAAATCCCATCACCACTGTGGTACAGTAAGACGGATGGGGTAATGGAACAAGGAGCCAAAAGCTACACCTTCAGTAGCTACAGCCTGGAATGCTACCAGAAGACGGTCAGACTGTCAGCTTTTATTCAGTAGTAGAAAATGGGTACAGAGCAACCGACAGATTGTCTCAGGAAAAAAGTCACTTTGTCAGACGTTTCTGCTGCCTTGCAGATTCTGTGCCTCAGTCAAATCCTCCTTCCCTCAGCATACTTCCAAATGAAACCAAAGTTCTACCAAGCCACTTACCTCTTTGGTAAATGTAGCTTAGATTTACCTTCCGGGCTCAGCTGCTGGACCAACAGTCTGCAGGCAGAGGACTGCCAGCAGATAGTCCTCTCCTAAACCCCTCTCTGTAGAGTTGCACTGATGTACCATCACCTGAATTACAGATCAAATCTGCTTCTGATGTGTGACTCTCAGTGATTTAAAGTTAAATACATCAAAAGGAGAATTGTTGGTTTAAAGCAACAATTTATTCTCAAAACCAAACATTTACTCCCGAGGGTGAAAAAAAAAAAGAGAGAGTGAATATGAAACACTAACCTTTCAAAATCACCAGAATACAAAAGCATTTGCATCTCCATAACTGCAGGATGACAAAACTAATGTAATTAAGTGGTCACAAGGGAATATCTCTGTAACTGAAATATCTGTTGATTTGTAACAAATAATAAAATGTTTTTAATTACACTTCAAGTGGAGGAAGCTCCTCCAATGGGAACCATAACAATATAATTTGTATTAATTCAATGACTAAAAAAATCTAGTGCTGACAAATATTTAATAAATTAATTGCTCATTTTAGTTTTATACATTTAGTTGCAAGTATGTGAAAAGACTAAGGAGTGACCAACTTTATGCTCAGAGGGTAAGAGAAATTCAAGTGGAGATCTCCTTCAAAACAGTCCTAAAAAAGCATGTTTTCATTCTAGGCCAAGGGTGCAAATTTCAGTTACTATGGCAGTATGTGTAAGTCAGACATAAAAAGGAAGTATTTTAGCACTTACAGTAAACTCAAAAATCCCCTAAAAATCTAGATTGACAGACAATTATTTTTACTGAGACAAACAATTGCATGAATTCTTGCCTAAAGCAGAAGGCTAATTATATATAATATTTTTGAGAGCTCTAAAACACAAACTGGCATGCACCAATACTTATAATCAAGGGCTCTCTCCTTGAGCAAAAAATAACCAAAAAGCTTTAGAGGAATTCAGTACACTGGTTATATCTTTGTAACTACAAAAGCAGAGAAAACAAAAGCTCAGGGTACAATCAATAGTTTATAAATCAAAGCAAAGCTTTACTTCAAAAAACAGAGGCAGGCTTGAGAAGAGCTGTTGATTTATAAAAAACATTATTTGAAATCAGCAAACAATTAAAGCAAAGCATTTCTCTTTCTGCTATACATGGGGCAAAGCACACACAGGCTGTAAAACACACAGTCAGTGATGGAGAAGGCTGTTTCATCTGAAATATTTCCCCCTTGTAGGACATACTGAAATTACAGAGATCCCCTTGATTGCAGTTCAGTTCATTTTCTGAACAGTGCCACCACAGAGCCTATGTCCAAGAAGTACTTAAACCACTCTATAACACACGGTTAAGCTTCCCAGCTCACTTAAAAAGCTGAATCTGTCTCTAGCTTTGCAGAAATACCAGCTCAGACCTCAAGGCTTGTGTTCTAGCATGGGAAGTTACAAAGACCAGACATCGTGTTTATCATATCATCAACTCCAGCACCTAAACTTATGTGAGAAAGTTACATCACCAAAGAAGTTACTCTATCAAGCTCTGCAGATTTTTTTCAGAGCTCTCCTAATTTCTTTTTGTCTTCCATTTCATTGATGATGGCGAAGGTATCTTCTGCTAACTGAAAATCCCCATGAGGGCCACAGAAGGCCTTCAAAAATAAACAGAGATCATTATTCATGTTCCTTGGTGTTATTTGTCTGCTAAGAGGGATCAAGGAAGCCAGATATCTGCTAAAAAGGCTTTATAGAAATTCATATGCCATGTGGATTGGTCTCTCAAGATTCAACATCACTAAATGCAGAAAGGCAATGCAATAGCTTTATGGCATATTCATACACATGTATGTATAGTCATTAAAAAAAAATAGTAGCTCAGGAATAACATAGACAAGGACAGGACTCTCAAAATAGGACGTATAATGATGCCCAAGAGAGAGGAACATGTATTTGATGCCTGGTCTTCATCAGTAAATCCTGATCTTCCTAGTTCTGGAGTAGCATTTGGATGGCAAACTCAGAGATACCCTGCTGAGCTTACTGGAGTTAAAATGAGGGACCAATGCTAGATTTGTAATGGAGGTATGAAGTCAAGAGAAATTAAGGAATAAAGAAAGGGTTAACTATGGGCATATTCAGAGCTTTTCTTCCTCTAATACCAGTAAAATCTTCTCTCCAGAAGTTTTCACACCCAGAATCACCAGAAATTCTGACCCTAATCAGTAAGTTGCTGAAAATAAGAAATGAGCCTAACTTGCCCTTGAAATACAAACTTAAGTCTAAACAACCTGGTACTTCTACTACAATTACACAAACTAAAGGCCAGAGAGACCAAAAGATCTGAGGCTGCAGGGAGCTCTATTTTACATGATGTTGTATAACAGGGAAGCAGCTGAATGAAGCACAGTTTTGTCAAGCCCTTAGTTAGGATACAATCAGATTACAGCCACTACAGCATCTGTCTTGCATGTAGAAATAAACCACAATGACTTGGGGCAATGTGACCAGACACACAGGAAATTAGGCACTGCTTGTGAAACTAGCCCTGAGAACCCAGAAAAAACAGTCGGTTGACTTGGTCGTGTTAAGCACTGTGATGCTTATGATCAGCACCCAAGTCAAATACGTGAAAAGTAAGCCCAATAAGTAAAAAAAGTAAGCCTGATCCCCGAGTTAGAGAGATTCTTGAACACTGCCAACAGTGAGACATTATGCACAAAAAAAAAAAAAAGGATGCACAGGTGGAGAGAAGTTTTTAAGCTTATAAGAGATGTCATGGAAATAACTACAGAGGCCCAAGCTGTGAGGTAAACCATGGTCCTTCACCTAGAGTAGCTTGGCTGAAAAGTACAACAAACAGATCAGTGATCTGCATCATGTGTGCGCCACAGATGCTAAGAAAAGGAAAGTCTCCAACGTCAGTGGGCTTACGTACCCACTTTGGCTTTGTCTCTGCAGCATGTCACCAGGTTATTGTTATTGTCAAAAGGTACTTTCCAGGCCCTGTCCTGAGAATACCAATGTTCTTGATGACAAACAAATGCTTTGCAAGCTGAATACAACTCCAGGAAGGGTGCAGCAGATGCAGATGTAGGGTAGCTGAGTGCCTTGGAACAGCCTTGTAAACAAACAACACGCAAACTCTGCTCTCTCAGATTAAGCAGGGACACTTCAAAAGAAAAGAAAGGGATGACTCATTGATCTCACCATTACCATTCCTGCATGAATCTGAAGGCTCACATGGGACAGATTGCCATCAGTTACACCCAGTAGCTAGAAAATAAATAGACTAAGCTCAAATAACACTCAAATAATAATAGTGATACTCTAAAAGCAAGCAGCAGTTTCAGAGATTTGTTGGTTGTACAGTGTCCAGCTAAACCCCAGAACACAAGCAAGCAAATCAACATAAAACCCAGTATCATCATTGAGTTTGGTCATCTGCACTCTCTGTTCAGTATGAGTTTTTCAAAATTACATTCTGAATGTTTTCAATCTAGGTAGGAATAAAAGAAAAAGCTCACCAAATAAAATACAAATGCACAACTCTGACTGGAGTGTTACTTTCTTCATTAATATTAAAATAACCAATTCTTATTCAAATTTTTGTTATTTACTCATTACCATATCTATGTATCAAGATGAATACTTACAGGTATACAGATACACATGAATATCAAATCATACCTTTATATGCACTGCACTTGAGCTGGATAATTAAGATCAGATTTTTGTCTCCTTAGTTATGCTATGTAGAATGACAGGTGCTTTAAAAGGAGCTTGGTTTTTAGTGATGGCTTAGCCCTTCTTGAAAAATTGAAAATCAGGTCCCTTAAATTTCTTTTTCTCTCTCTTCTTATCTCTTTGCATACCTCTGTGGTGGGTTCAGCCCTGGCTGGACACCAGGTGCCCACCAAAGCCACTCTATCACTCCTCAGCTGGACAGGGGAGAGAAAATATAATGAAAGGCTCGTGGGTTGAGATAAGGACACGGAGGGATCACTCAGCAATTACCACCACGGGCAAAACAGACTTGACTTGGGGAAATTAGTTTAATTTATTACCAATCAAATCAGAGTAGGATAATGAGAAATAAAAACAAGTCCTAAAAACACCTTCCCCCCACCCCTCCCTTCTTGCCGGGCTTAACTTCACTCCCAATTTTCTCTACCTCCTCCCCTCCAGTGGCGCAGGGGGATGGGGAATGGGGGCTGCCATCAGTTCATCACACGTTGTCCCTGCCACTCCTTCCTCCTCAGAGGGAGGACACCTCACACTCTTCCCCTGTTCCAGAGTGGGGTCCCTCCCATGGCAGACAGTCCTCCATGAACTTCTCCAATGTGAGTCCTTGCTGTGGGCTGCAGTTCTTCAGGAACAGACTGCTCCAGCGTGGGTCCCCCACGGGGTCACAAGTCCTGCCAGCAAACCTGCTCCAGCGTGGGCTCCTCTCTCCACAGGGCCACAGGTCCTGCCAGGAGCCTGCTGCAGCACGGGCTTCCCACGGGGTCACAGCCTCCTTCGGGCACATCCACCTGCTCCGGTGTGGGGTCCTCCACGGGCTGCAGGTGGATATCTGCTCCACCGTGGACCTCCATGGGCTGCAGGGGGACAGCCTGCCTCACCATGGTCTTCACCAGGGGCTGCAGGGGAATATCTGCTCCGGCACCTGGAGCACCTCCTCCCCCCCTCCTTCTTGACTGACCTTGGTGTCTGCAGAGTTGTTCTTCTCACATATTCTCACTCCTCTCTCCAGCTGCAATTGCTGATGCACAGAAACATTTTCCCTTCTTAAAGATGTTAAGATGGCCTTGGCCAGCGGTGGGTCCGTCTTGGAGCCGGCTGGCATTGGCTCCATCGGACATGGGGCAAGCTTCTAGCAGCTTCTCAAAGAAGCCACCCCTATAACACCCCTGCTACCAAAACCTTGCCTTGCAAACCCAATACAACCTCAAATTTGAGAGATTCAAAATCATAGATCAAGTAGAACTTTTTACTCTGTATTGTTAATTGGTAAAATAACAGCTTTTGTCACACCCCATTAAAATGGGTTATGTTCAACACACTATATTCTACCCAGAATATTTGCACTTTTTTTCTGTCTTAAAAGTATACTACAAATATCCAAGTAAAAGAAAATGCTGCGCTGAAGTAAACTATTTTCTTTAAACTGCTTCTACTGTCCGTAGCTGAGAAGTTTCTTCAGAATCTTTTCAAAAGTCCTCAATGACTTCAAGTTCTTCAAAACCCGTAACAATAAAATATTTATTTACAACAGGGTAGAAATCCCCAGATTTATTATTTAATCAGAAGAACATAAAGGGAAGTTTGTAGAAGATCAAAGAAATACAGATACAGTAAGAAAAGCAGTAAGCTACATAAAGTGGATAAACATTTTAAAATATGCATTATATGCCTGTTACATTTGTGTGTATCCAATTATAGTAACCAAAATTCCAACCAAACCCCTAAGAGCATACAAGTGTTTTATCTAAGGAATTCTTATGATTTGTTCAGTGGAGCAAAAGTGACTCAGATTTTGACTTCCCGGTTTACCCTACTAAAAAAAAAAAAAAAACAAAAACAATAAAAACAAAACCATGTCATCTAAATTTAATTAGGGCCCCAATCCTCACATCTGAGATTGATGGGGACTTTGTCCTTCACTGAAATGAGAGCATAATTCAAGCCATTTAGCATAACCCACAACACTTCAGTCTGAAAGCAGGTGACCTAACATGAGTGGTGTCAGCACCTGCTCCAGTACCTCTCCTGGTTTAACTCCAGTCAGCAACTAAGCACCACACAGCCACTTGCTCACCACCCCCACCCCCCTGGGTGGGATGGGGGAGAGAATTAGGGGGGGTGGAAGGTAAAACATGTGATTTGAGATAAAGACAGTTTAATAGGACAGTAGAGGGAGAAGGAAAAAAAATAATAATAATATTGCAGCTGGCAGAGCATGGGAAGCTGGAAAGTCCTTGACTACTATAAACACTACTTAGCAACAACTAAAACATCAGTGTGTTATCACATTATTCTCATGCTAAATCCAAAACACAGCGCTATACCAGCTACTAGGAAGAAAATTAACTCTATCTCAGCTGAAACCAGGACAGTACCTTAATATTACACAGTAAGTTAGATATGGCAAGCACAACAGAATTTGCTACTTGGAAAAAAATGAAAGAAGGTAAAAGTAATGGCATTTATTTTAATTAGCCGGTTGTGTATTTCTAAGATATCTCTGGCATCTCAGTGCCAGTTGTCCTGGTGTGTACTATTCCATAAAGCCACTGAAAGTGTATCTTTCAGGTTAATTATATAATTCAGAAGCTAAAGCTATGCAAGTTCCCTTCAAGTCAGTGAAAATATTACCCTCCAGCACAGGGGGCTATCTTTCTCCTGCTTGGACATGTGTTCATATTAAAACACACTAATTAAGGTTCAACATTTTACTCAGGATACTCTTCCCAGAGCGCAAATATTTTACTTGATTAACTTCTTTGCAGTGTCTTTTACTTTCCTTCATTATGCTGCATGTTTGCGGGTCATCAGCTAACTATATATATGCCATAACACTGCTAAAAGAAACAACTTCCCACCCCAAAACACCCTTACCATTAATTATAACGGTACAAAAGCAAGTGTCAAACCAAGTTTCATTCTTTGTTTCAGCAACAGGACCAAATCACAGCAAAGCATCAAATCTGCCTTTAGAAACAGATATTTGGCTAAATAACCTTTTACTCCCCTATTACTTCGCATTACAAATCCTCGTGACAGCATATAGCCTTAGCAAGGAGGGGCAGGGGCAGTGTGTTGAATTGTCACTCAGAAGAATGGTCCTTCCACTAGATCTGATGTGAAGAAAATTTCGCAGCAATACATAACCGGTCTCAAAAATATTCTTCTGAAAGATCAAGGGGATGCTGTGCCTTCCCAAAGGCCGAGGCATGTAGCCTCCTGCTGTCTCTCCACTCACAAGAGCAAGTGGAACTTGAAGGGAGAAGCTGCTTTAACTGTTACTTCTGATATTTCTCCATATTATGGCTACCTGCTATTACGCCTCTTTCCTCTGTTTTTCCCCCTTCCTGTTTTTCTGCCTTCTGCTAACGCAGCAATCCATCCCACAGTGGATGCAAGCACTGACTACACACACAACTGTTCTCACATGGGGCTTCATGCTGGCGCATCCAGAAAGGAAGTCATGGCAACCGATGCATTTCTGAGAGCATCAATATCGCTTCGGAGATGCATGCCCAGTTAACGTTTACTTCATCTTACATTAGGCCAAACTACGCAGCAATGATTCCCATTTCATATTTCCAGTTGTTGCTAATAGAAAAGGAACCATGAAGGTGTCATCACAGTATTGACCTCTAGAAATAAATTTCACCATTGCAAAATGCTCATTCACTCAAATATTACTCAACACGTACTGCCTCTGTTACATTTTTCACCCATATGAATTTCCAACCTGATTTTAATAATTATCCCACATTTCACATCATTAAGAAGTAGCAAAACTCTGGCTTGCCTCTTTTTTTTTAGAGCAGAAATTAATTTTAGACTCCCCAAATTGTTAATTTTTTTTTTAGATTTCCAGTTATCTTTTCCAGCAAAATTCTCAACCTGAGTTAATTAAAAATCATCTGCCTCCCTTAAGGCTTTCCATCAGTCTTCTGAGTATCAGTGCATTGCTGTTTATTGACTCTAGAGCACCTGGTATTGTTAATTGCCTGCCAGAGACCAAAGAATTCATCATCATATTGCAAAGGTGTCAGATCCCCTAGCATAGCAATTTATTGTATATATATAAAAAAAAAATCAATATGCTTCTGTGATAAACTGTACCTTTTCCATGCCAGCCCAAACTCATTCTTCTAAAGCAGGTGATGCATAGACTACTTACTGTACATTGTGCTCTTGCTGCTGTTATTCGGTAACGTTATCATTTTCTCCCTTCCTCTGGTTGTCCAAATGGCCCTCAGAATCAGGATTTTCACACGTATTGAGCTTGAGAGACTTTTATACTTCTTAAAACTGAATTTTTCTATTTTATTTTTAGTGAACTGTTTAAACAACAGCTAACAATTTATCTCAACAGCTTCTTCATTCAGCCTTCACTTAAAAACCCAATCTCAGAATTAAATTTCACCCACCTTATTCTTTTGAAATGCACATAATCAAAACCTGCTATCAGCATTACAATAGTTTGTCAAGGCTGCATCCTGGGCTGTCTGTAACAGACTTTGAAGCTTACACACACCTTCATTCTCCCTCACTCTGATCAGGGTACCTGCCCTGCCTCTTCTTTGTATTGCTTCTTTTTTTTTTTTTTTTTTTTCCTTCCCCCCTTCCATATTTCAGCTGAGTGACTAACAATTGTGAAGTGACGGAGTTCAGCCTTGGAAAGTAAACTCCAAGATGGACTATGGTCCGTGTAACACTTGGGTTATATGTCTGACCAGATGGACAGGAGTTACTGGCACAAAGAAGGTTTATTTATGACTTCCCTTCCTGCTCATGCCTGTAGAAATAGTCTTATTCTTCAAAGAGTGAAAGTTGCTATTGTATTGACGAGTTTTAACATGGAATTTTGTTGCTTGGCCGTTTGTTCAAAAATCCTGTTAAATCTGAACCTCAGTATTATTTGGACAATGAATTCCCTAGCCTAACCCTGCAAAAATAATTGGATTTATTTAGTGTAAATTTGATGATGGTACATTTGGTATCAAAAGGAACTGCAACAGCACTTAATTCTATACCACATATCATCTGTATTTTCACTGTGTCCTCTCTTGTCTCTTCTGTAAGGCAAGCTCTTTCACTCTCATGTTTCTCTTAACAAGAAAGCTGCTAATGAAAGCTCTTATAATTATCTATTAGCTGCTTTTCTGATCAGAAACAATGACTATTTTAGGCAAGAAAACACCTTTAATTTTCACAGTGGAATTACAAGACCATCAGTATTATCTGCCATCATAATTCTTGCATCCTCCAGTACTTACTTTGCACGGGTACAATTTTTGCTGAGGTTTCTTCCTACCTGACTATTTCCCATGAGTTTTCAAATTCAGTACAGGACACCTGGCTAGGTTCCTGTATCCAGGTGGCACTGCCCAGCATTTGTCAAAGGGGGAAAAAAAAAAGAAGAAGAAAAAAGAAGAAGAAAAAAGAAGAAGAAAAAAGAAGAAGAAAAAAGAAGAAGAAAAAAGAAGAAGAAAAAAGAAGAAGAAAAAAGAAGAAGAAAAAAGAAGAAGAAAAAAGAAGAAGAAAAAAGAAGAAGAAAAAAGAAGAAAGAAGAAAAAAGAAAGAAGAAGAAAAAAGAAAGAAGAAGAAAAAGAAAAAAGATCCCAATCCATTCAGAGCTTGAAATAAAACCTTTACCTACATCCTTGCAGACACCTTTGACTTCACCTAATCTAAATCCTTCTGTTGCTTCTGAACATCTTGCCATTCATTTCAAAATCATCATTTAATAAACTGAAGTTCTTTAACATGAAGCCCCACATGCCTCTAGCCAAAGCTGAAAATTCACCGTTTGTTCCTACTCCTTAATTTCAGCTGCAGTTTCTAATCTATAACAATGCTTTATTTCTAACCTCCTGATAACATTATGACATTTTCTTCTTTTTTTTTAATGGGATTTTTTTCAGAAGCTTTTGTAAATCAAAAGAAATTAATCCTATGGAGTTAAGCAGAGCAAATGGCAAAGTGAGCCAAGACTAGAAATTCCCTCTGGCACCTGGAGTTTGATACAAACTATAAATGTTATGCTTACTGTTTTTTAACTATTTTAACAAACACTAATGGATTTATTGAAATTGGAACACAATTCTGCATTTCATTAATCATACAAACCTCCAGAGCACTAGTTTTGTTCTTTCTTCATTTGCTAAATGGAGATGACAATATTTACCCAACTCCTTTGTAAGACAGCATCACACGTACAAGTGAAAAGTGCTATGAGATATACATAATGGATGCCTTTTAATTTTTTCTTTGTTGCTAGAGATAATGTCATATCAAATTTGAAAACATACTTTAAATGTAAGGTGATTTCAAATCTATTATCATTTCTTGTTTTATTAATTAATAGCTAACATAACAAATAGCTAAAAATATCTTTTTATTACATTAACAAAGCAACAGCATTCAAATACACTTCAAAACAACAAAAATATACATGAAACACTGCAGCTTGTAGAAAATCAGTTGAATTCCATAACACATAAAAATGTTTTGCTGAAAATGATGGCAAGATTTATCTTCTGAACCATGAACAACCTCATCACATGTTCTTTTGTTCACGTTATTCAGACATGCCTAAGAAAATTTTATTTTCCTCAAAAATCAAAGACAAACTTTTCTCATGCACATTTAGGCTTCTATAGGAGAAAATGTTGCCATTGAAACTATTTTTAAAATTTACTTTAAACTACTAAAGCTTCATTTTGTGGCTCTGTGTAGCCCCAAATAAATAATTTTCTACTTATATAAACTCTTATTTGTGATCTAGTCATGAGCCCTTTCAACCTTTAGTAACCAAAAATAGCTATCAACATTTGAATAAAGAAGCAGGATAAAAATACTTTAACAGTCTTCAGGAATGGCTGAAATTACCTTCCCAAATGTAACAACACCATGAATCACATAAACCGGGCTCCAATTTTTCAGGCACATGCACAGTAAGAAGAATTTTCCATCTTTGCAAAACCTTGCTGAAGTCAGTGAAAGGCTCCATCTGGATCTAAAAGTCTTTCAGGTGAGGCTGAGCCTGAGACACAAAGGCTCATACTATAATGCAACACTGCTTAATGTACACTGATTTCATTAACACATTTTCTATGATGAATAGCATTCTGCCTACCAAAACATTTACAAGGACCTTAAGGCTGGCAGGTATGTTTGTTGCGTTTCTTAAAATTAAGAAAACAAAACATGATTTCTTCTTAGAATAAAAGGTCTCAGATTGGATCAAAACGTGATTTTAATACTCAGTGGAACAAGCTCCCTCAAAAAGTTACAGAGAAAAAAGGGAGGACAATCATTTCAAACTACAGCAATACAGACATTAGGCACATAGCTTTGGAAGCAGAATGGTTCAAGCACAACTTAGGTTTTCTACTAGTAGTGAAGACCATTCAAAAAAAAAAAAAAAGATCAAAATCACAGCTTTAGGTAACACCTAAATTTGAATCATCTCAACCTCAGCCCTGATGGAAAACAAACAATAATAGCCTTGCTGGAAACATTACTTCCCAACATTAAGGGACAGAAAAAGCATTTCCAAATGGCCATCAGGCGGCAGTGTATACTACTGGGATTACAACTGAAAAAAAAAATTAAAAAGCACAAGCAAAACTCACTGCTGTGCCAAAGAAAACAAATATCTCACATTTGTACAGCACATACAACAGATGCTTTTCATGCTATTTCACCAATATTGATTAAATCACTTATCACATAGATAGGTGGTTTTGGTTGCATTTTGGTTTGGGGTTTTTTGGGTTGTTTTTTTTTTTTTTTTTAAAGTACAATGTAAGGGACGAAAGTTGGACACAACTTCAGACAACTTATAAGCAGTCCGGAAAAGACATGTGGAATAAAATTCTTGACTTAAGCAACAAGGTAAATGCACCTGTGCACGTGGCAGATAATTTCAGACTACATTTCAAAATGACTACATTGTATTTTCGTTGGCATAGCAAAGCAGGTTCACCTCGCATGTGTTTAGCACCCATGCTTGCCACAGCTCACAGCTGCTTAGCAGTGTCAGCAAAGCTGAATTACATCCCAGCAGCAGCAAGCACAGACCCGAGAGGATGTTCTGGAGCACTGAAGGCAGTCAGATGGGCCTTGGTGATGTCAGAAAGACACTGCTGCTCCAGCCTGCATTGAAACACATGTAGGCTATGAAACAAATTAATTTATTTAATAAAACCACTCAAATGTTGTGTGCAATGAGAAAAATCTTGCTAACGGTATAGTAAAAGGCCAAGCTGGAATCGACAGAGCCCAGCTCAGTGGTTAGAAGCAATAGGAAAGCTTGATAGTAGTACATGACCCTTGCTTTATCGGCAGAAGGGAAAAAAGATTAAGCAATAAGAGATACCAGTTGGTTTCCAAGTTGCAATTGAGTGGGGTTACCGTTTATCCTGGAGCTAAAGCCTAGAGAGGTGAGCAGGAAGAAGGATGAGGGAAGGAGGTATTTCATGAGAGCAGGAGTTTGGGAAGTTACTCGCTTTGGTAACACAGACTGCATGCTCTAAAAGCCTTGGTGTAACAGCCAAGTCTGTTTAGCACTGGTAAAGAGGTGTAGTAAAGGTGTTGCAACTGAATTGTATTAATTACCAAGGTAAGACATAATGGGAAGAACTTTTCCAAGCAGCAGAAGCCAGAACAGTTTCATTAAGTTCATGTTTAATTAGATGTCAAAATGATGGAGAGTGAGAAAAATCTTTTTCATCGTTAAATGGAGGTTAAAATAATCAACCAGCCCTTGCCTAACCATGAGCGGATGGGATATTAGCACCATTAGGCATGAGTTAGCAGTTATGAATTCAGCACAGAAACAACAGAGTAATACAAAGGCAGGGCTTATTGGTGCAATTGCTTACTACACTGCGTTTGCCAAATGGCAATGTAAAAGCCTGAAATTCCTCTATGTGGCAGAATTCACATGACTATACCAAATAGGTCAAATGACTTACAGGTATTTCTGAAAAGGACAGTTCAAACCAAACACAAAGATCAGGACACTTGTAGCTCAGCTAGCTTAATTCACACTGGTGAACGAGTATTCTCAATACAGTGTTTGGAAAATTTCTGAGTGATGTCACAGATCCACCTCTTCTTCAGCTCAGGGCATTTCCAAACATTTGATCCAAACAGGTGTGACTGTTCTCTTTCCCTGCTTGACAGTTTTCAAACACTGGAAAAAGAGGGTAGCATCTTCACTCCCGGCCATGCAGAACCCTCTTTACTGCTGGCAGTGGGAAGGCTGCTTGGTGTTCCAAGGCCAGCCTGAAACACTGCAACTCCTTCACACTGTCCCACTACTCCTTTTCAGGTTGCGACCAACAGTTCGAGAAGTGCTGCTCCGAATCTCCCTGTCAAAAGCCGTTCTGCCATCTCTGATCATACTTGTTACCCTTCTTTGTGTCTTTTCAGTTCTATCAGTCTTCTAGGTAAAGAACAGAACTGCCCATGGCATCAAAGATGCTGGCATACTCTAAACTTACTATTTCTTATTCCTTTCACACTAATTCTTAAATGTTCTAGTTGTATTTTGATCATCACCAACTACTGAGTTTGTGTTTGCAAAAAGAAGTTATCAGTAGTGATGTCAAGATCTCTCTTCTCAACAGACCCCGCTGCTGTGTATGTGTATTTTAGGGTATATATTGCATTTGGTAGCATTGGTGTGTTTGTATAGATGCATACACATGTGTTTATAAATAAATTGAATTTAGCAATATTTAATCTCACATGCTGCTTTGCCACCTTGTCACTAAGGATCAGAAGTCTCTGTGCAACTTTTCTCAGCAAACTTGATCATTTCATTATTTATTCTTTTTCCAGAATAGTAAAAACACTGTTTTTTAAAGGAAATCCACTAATAACCTCACACTAAGGAAAGTGATCATTTAGTCCTATTTTTCTCCCTGCCTCATTTTTTAAAAATCAGTTATTAATCCATGAAATACTTTCCCTCTTATTGCTCAACAGCTTCATTTCCTCAAGAGCCTCTGCTGAGTAAACTCACTGAAAACCTTTTAAATCCAAGTGTAGTACAGCAACTTGATCGCCTTAATTCACATGCTTCTTGGCTCCTTCAAGGTCTTCTGCTTGATTTGAAAGGAGTGACTTTGCTCTCCAAAATCATGTTGATTCCTCCCCGGTATTCCTGGTATGACTATTTTCTTTATCAACTTTGTCATTCACTCAGTATAGAAGTCAGCCTTCCTGGCATGCAGTTTCCCTGTTCTTGCATCCCGTTTTAGAAATCAGCATCGCGTATCAAATCTGTCCATTCTCCTGATACCAAGAACAATTTAGGAGACAGTTTTCATATCATAGTTCAATGATTTCATTTTTGAGTTCCTGTGGAACCTGTGAGTAATTGCCATCTGGTCCTGGAGACTAATTTATCTTCTTTTTACTAATTTTGTCTAAAACTTACTCTTGACACTTCCAATTAAGGCAGGCCCTCACACAGTGAGAGACTGATGTGAAAACTCCCCTAAACTCTTCCCCAAAAAAGCCAATGCAAAAAATTTATTTTGCAGTCATTAAATGACTTCATCTTTCCTGGAGTGCTTCTTTTCCATCCTCCTCTTTAGAGAGCACATTCAGTCAAAGAGTCTCTGGAAAGCTTCCTCCTCTTGGTATCTCTGCAGAATTTTTTTTTTCCCGTTACCCTTCCTCCATCTTTAAGGAGTACTTCAGGTGTCCTAATTCACTGGCAAGTTCTGTCACCCATGTTATAGAAGACCAAAGAAAGTGATCAAAATTGAACTGCTAGGCATTCCACAAGGAAACTTCACTTTCATTTCAAATCCTAGTAATAGGCTACTTCCTCTCATTCCCTACACATTTTGATGACCCAAAAAGCAGTTAACACTAACAGCATCCTTATTGCCATCTGGATTGATACAAATGGGATAGTTTATACCTTCAAAGCATCATTTCAGCTTTTCTGCAAATTCAGCAAACATGACTGAATTGGTTTGGTTCTATCCATGTTTTCCAAAGCTTTCTCCATAAAGCAGCTAGATTTGTTTTCCTCATAGAAGTATAAACTACTGAAGCTGCGGCCACATGTTTTGCTCAGATTTTCAAAATCACAGAGGATATGCCTGCCGGAAATTCTTCATATATGGAAATAATCACATTCCACTAAAATGCCAGAAGTATTTCAGAAATAAGTAATCTACTATCACTGACTTACAGAAAGGCACCATCACCTACACGGGAGCTTTCAAATGACTGGAGTAAAATATGACCCTGTATTCATGGAACATCCTGAAGTCTTCCAGAACTGATGATAAGATGAATAATAGCAATAATGAACGATGCACTGCTATTTTTTCATTACTGAGTAATTCACTTTAGAAGTCATTAGGCAATTTCAGATTGTTTAAAATGAGATGTTGAGCTGCTGCTGCTATTTTTTTTTTAAGCTTCAGATTCCTGACTTCAGCCTGTAGTTATGCAATACTGTAAAAGCAGATCCCTCTGGTTTCCAAGAATAGTTTTCCTGAGTATACAATTAACTAAGCAAGAACCCAGGGGTTCTGCAAATGACGTACTACTGTTTATTGTTTATTATTTCACCTGTAAACCTGATTATTTCACCAATAAACCTTATTAACTGAGGTCCTGTACAACACCAAGAAAATGAAGACTGCAAGTAATACTTTGCTTGTGCTCTTGATTGTGTACTGTAATGTTCTGCTACATTACCCGGTGCAGAAAATTAAATTATATGCTTACTTTATGAATTTTCCCACCTGCCAACACTGGAAAGAAGGCTGTTATATGAAAGAAGTTCATTTATATCAAAGGTTATCATTAAGCACAGATTGGCAAAAGATACTGCAATTACCATTTTATTGGCTTTCATTAGCAAACGAAAACAGCAAGAATATATATTACTACTAAGTATTTTATGACTTAATTCAGTAACGTTTACTCTGCTTTTTGAGCTTGCAAGCAGGCAACATAAATGTTTAAATTAATTGTCAAAGTATTCAATGTAAATTCAGTTACAATATCAGTTTCCATCAAGCCAATCTGTTACACTTTGGACAGATTTACTGTAATGCTATAGGAGATTTCACCACCAAAAGGGATTGAGAAAGCTCTCCTAGCAAACCTCCAATGCGCCTACAGTACACACAGCAGCTCAAATAAGGAAGGAGCCAGGGCCTTTTCAAGTGATTTGAGTTCTCAGAGAAAACTCTCAGACCAACCTTTGTAACAGGATTATCTCCTTGGATCTACCTCATCTTCATTCAGACAAAGAACTGAAAAGCAAGGTTAAAATACAAATAGGTCTATCCTTCCTGAGCCTAAGCTCCTCCATCTCATGTCAATCGATCTGAGCCCCTCTATGCCAAGGAACACTTGGCATGCCAGCCTAAAGGTAGTTTTGTTGTTACTTGGATCTCTATTTGTTCTGTGCAGGAAATATCAACTTCCATTGCTTTTGCAAAATGGTGGTACTGAGAAGAATGTTGGTTTCCGTATCTTCCTCAAAAGGAGTCTGTTTAAAAAATCATTTATAACGGTAAAGCAAACAAAAAAGGTAAATTAACAACCCTATGACTGTGACAAAATCAATATAAATTTCTTCTATGATAACAAAATGAATCACATTAGAAATATAGATGTTTTAATTGCAAACGTTTGTGTAATCTTACAAAAAGAAGGCAGAAAACCAGAAGACTCACATGCAGCACAGCAGGACAGAACTGCTCCATTTGATTAGCATGGAAAATTACATGAATGCCAGAATAAAGACTGGCCAAATAAAGCAGCATCCAAGAAGTTGCAGTATGTTTACAAAGCCAGTTTACTCACAGCTTCTTTCTAAACTGATAGATTTTTAACGAATTAGCATCTTAGGGATGCTAGGACATGGCACTCCATCAAGGCAAATGAAACTGTTTCTCAACTACATTTTTGAATTTTTCATTTTTAAAGGAGCAGGTTTCAAGTATGTAACCAACAGCTCCACCTACTGTCCCAGAAGCAAGGAAAGCATTTCCCAAATCTTCATTTCCAGGCTGTAGCAAGTACAACAGATCTCTTACAACCCCCTTCCATCCTGCCCCTTTGTATCAAGGGCTATGTCTGAAAAACCTTAATATCAAAGCAAAAAGAAAAGAACCAGTCATGTAATAGCCCACTCTGAAGTTCTTCAGATCTCCTTTAGGCAGCTGAAGGTCCATCCCAGCCTGAAAAAGCACAAGAAACCCACTGAGACGCAGACCCTCCTACTCAGCTCCAGACACAGAGCCCTAGAAGAGAAGGGAAAGACGCTTCCCAGCAGGTCTTGATTTTTTGATGTCTTGCAAGAATAGCTGCCTCTCACCACCAGTGTCTGTCTCCCAGTGAGAAAAAACACATCCAACTGAAAAACACTAAAGTACTACATAGGCCAAATCAAAGCTTGACACAATCTGTTGTGGATTTTTTTCTGAATTTTGAACATGCAAGCGTCTTGAGTGCAAGGGGGAGTGTATCCAGAAACAGGAAAGACAGCCAGCTTGAGCTCGGATCTTCTGCATGACATGAGGAGCAACGCTGTACCAACCCCTCCCAAATCAAGGGGCAAAATTCACTTGATCAGTTCCTACGCTCTCACCATGGCTCAGCTGTTTTGATGCACTGGTCGGACTTTTACTCATACCAGCTTTTCTGAGTGAAACTCTCCTTATAAATAAATCAATTATAAATGGAGAAGGGAAGACTGTACTCCCTTTCCTTTCAAATATCAGAAAAATATTCAAATACTACAGTGATGTGGTACTTGGGAAAAACACAACTTGCAATCTTTGAGACTGTGTCCCAAACTATGGTTTGTAACTCACACAATTCTTCAAAGGATCTCCAAGTAGGGAAAAATAAGTTTATTTAACTCAATGTTTTAAAAACAGAGTTTCCTATTTTAAGTAACCAGTAACTTAATATATACAAAATTAACCCAGATACTACTTACATGCTCTATAGGACAGACAGATTTCTTATGGTCCAGATTAAACAAGTATAGGCCACCCATAACTCCTACTCTAATCAGCAGGCTGTAAGCACCTTTGACAAAACAGAGCTACTAACAGGCTCGTGAAAAAAGCAGAGCACAACTTTTGTCTGGCCGGCTATTTGGGAAACATCAAGAGACTGCTCTGCTGCAGTGTCCTGGCAACATTCATCACCAGCTATCACCCAAGGGTGGGAGGATGCCACTGGTTTTGTAAATACTACCAACTGTTAAAAATTAACGTGGCTTAAGATGGCAAAAATACTCTTCATGCAGAAAAGAAAAAATAATTCGGTTTTGTGGGGTTTTTTGTTTGGTTGGTTGGGGTTTTTTAGTTGTTGGTTTGTTGTTTTTTTTTTTTTAAAATCCCATAAGACTAGGATGATTCAAATAAATTACACTGAAGTTAATTTTGCCGAGAGTAACTTTTGCTCACATGACAGCCAACTGGCATGAAGAGTCATATCAACTGATCATAATACACCTACTAAAGGGAAGAGTTGTGCTGGGAATTTGAGAATAAACCAGCTTAATTTGCTTTCACCAGGTGGCACTGAAATAATGACGTTACAGGCGAGAGGCGTGCAGAGCGGAAGTCACAGTAGCAGCGTACGGCTTGCTTTCAAATGGTCCTGCCGTCTTCCCCCAAAGCCTCAGGTTAGATCATCAGTCACACTACTTTACTCTGATTTTCAGTGCTTCTATAAATGTCATCTGCCAAATTTGAAGTCATCAAATGCAAGGCTTACAGCCCAGAACACAAACCTGCAATGAATCTGCCAAGATCCTTATCCTAGCAATCTTTCTCTGTCTCACTCTGACTAGAGTCTGCTTTAGCTCCTAAATTTAGGATCTGTCACTGTATCAAGTAGATGGCACTACAAGCTTTGGCTGAGTAACAGCGGTGTGCACACTCAATAATATTCCAACAGCAGCACAGGTCAGAAGGATGCATAAACTAATACAACGCAACCTAATTCTTTTAGGAAGAAGCAGCAACACCTTCTTACCCTTTGCAAGGGAAGCTAGCCAGATGGGTAAGTGCAATTACTGACAGCACACTGCTGCCAAAACTTTCAAAAACAGAAGCTGCAAGTTTAAGACTGTCATTTCATAAATACGGACCTATTCAATAAATATGAAAACTTTTTCTGTGAGGAAGAATTTATATTAAATACCTAGTAAACGTCTTTGTCCTTAATTATTAGGATATGTGGGAATGTGTCCATTCCAAGGAAGCTACGACTTTTCCCCTTTCCCAGCAGTGAAATCACAGCTGGCTGAAGCCTGGCTTCACCTCAGGCATCCACAAGGACTGCCCTACCTTACGTTATGCCTTGCCAGGACAGCACTCCCCTTGCCTGTTATTATCATAGAACTATTTAGGTTGGAAAAGACCTTTAAGACCATCAAGTCCAGCCGTTAACCTAGCACTGCCCAGTCCACCACTACACCATGTCCCTAAGCACCACATCTACACGTCTTGTAAATACCTCCAGGGATGGGGACTCAACCACTTCCCTGGGCAGCCTGTTCCAGTGCCTGACAACCCTTTTGGTGATGAAGAAATTTGTCCTAATATCCAGCAAATTCAGCAATGAAAAATAGTTAATTTAACAACTCAGCTCTAAGGAAGCAGAACAGGATTTGGAAATTTTCTGTTTGGACTGAGACTTTTACATAGGAGATCTCCAAGTCACTTCACGTGTGATCAATTTTCCCTAATGTGTGTCATGAATCTATAAACTATTGCCTCTGCTGCAGCAGAGTAAGCAAATGGACTGTCCTCCTTTAGAAAAGACCAGTCAGAAAACACTCAAGACCCATGAGCACACTGTGTCAGTGTCCAGCAAGAAAGTTCACACAACCTGTCTCTTACAACCCTTTGAACGCTGTGATAAATGCAATCCCAGGCAAAGCTTTAGCATCACTGTAATCAAAGTATCCATTGCAATTAAAACTAGTGTTAGTAATCTTATGCTTTGCATGTCTCTCAGTTTGAATACATTGAGTCAATCCTCACTTTGTTCTTTCTTATGGATGAACTAGGTAAATCCTGTATTTCTTTAGATGGATAAAACGTGAAATATTATAAAACCCTGGCAAACACTACGTGTCTAAAAGTCAGTGAAACATACAGCCTGACTCACACAACATTGCTCAGTACAATAGAGCAACTCAGTAAAGGTGCCTTAACACTGAATTCAGGTTGGTCGTCTATGAGAGATTTTAATATAATTTTATCAGAAAGAACAAACTATCATTTTGTGAAACTGATTTAGTATTTACATCTATTATAGACTTATTCTCATATATTGTAACATGGTTAATTGTATAATTCTAACATTCTCAAAAAATGTAAAAATATATCATAAGACAAAAAAATGTAGGGGAAGAAAGAATACATACACAGCACCAAGAACAACGTGCATAAAATAACTTGGTTTGTTATTAGCACCTTTATTGTGAAAAGAAACAATGAAAGCTCTGTTGTGCTGAAAAAAGCAGCAGTGGCTGTTCAGGTGCCAAGCCTTAAGGGCTCCATATGTCTTATCACCTAAAAATCCTGAGTTTATTAAATTCCAGGGGGGAAAAAGAAGTTCATAGCAGAAATCAAAGTCATGTCTTTGTCGTCTTTTTTAAAAAAAACAAACAAACAAAAACAACCAAAAAACCAAAACCCAACCAAAACCCCCAAGAACAAAAAAAATACCTGCACATGGGAAGACCACTGTGGCTGCATCTAGACATGCATCCCAAGAAGGGTCAGAGTACAGGCTAACCAAATGTCCAGATTAGGTCCAGTTGAGGGGGAGTTTCTCTAGGTTTCCTCACTCCTGATTCAGAAAAAGCACAACTCCTCTCGCCCCCAATTCCTTACATATGCAATAGGGATACTTTAGAACGTGTTAAGGAAACTAAATTCACTTAGAGCGATACACAGGCACAATGGGGATTTGGGCCATTAGAGAATATTTTTCTTTTTTTATTTTTTTATATAAAACAACAGATACTTTAAATACCAGAACAATTCTGAATTTTCAAAAAAGTCTGTATTGTGAAACAGTGGAGATATTCAGCAGGTATGCACTGCTGAAAGCTCGAATAAACAGCCAGATGACAATAACCATCATTAGTTCTTGGCCTGGACTAGATGGACTAATTGCCTGGGAAAGGCCAGTCCACAGATTACTAACAGTCTCCATACCTAATGATCACTGATATTACAAAGTTATAACATCATGATACAACCATGATTTATATCTTATCAGTGTGTTTCAGAATACAGTGAAATACTGCTTGTACTTCACAGGTTAAAGAAAAGATCAGGGCACAGTTCTGTTGCTCACAGAGGTTAGATGAGAGAACATTGCCACTCATTTGGTACTGGATACCTTAAAACATCATCTGGCTAATTTTCAATACCAAGACATTTTACTACCTGGAGCCTTGGCTGCAATTACCTGCAACCTTGGTTGCTGCAGATGCATTAAGAATGAAAAGATAATGCAAAGCAAAAGAGACGAAATTAAATGTTTCCTAAAGCATTCATAGATCGTTGTATTTCATTAAAGTAAACTCTAAGCTTTTGTGGCTGACAGAAAAAAGGATATTAATGATAAAAAGTATGTAGTTACAGTCAAAATTAGGTACTGTTTTTTCCCAAATAATATGGCCATACAGTATCTGGGCACCTGGTATTCACCCTTATTTTTCTTTTTTTTGTTGTTAATTAAAAGATTGATTTTACTCAAAATTCAAAACATGGAATTTCAAATAACTCTTTAATACTAATGCTCTCAGTTATCTTCAGTGTCCTACCTCCGGTCTTTTGTCCTACTAAAGAACAAGTGACTGAAAAGTGCTTTGAGCGACAGAAGCAAAGATCGAGGCAGCTGAGATGTCTGTCTCGGTGCTTCACATGACACACCTGGACAGAGAAATTTCTACTTTTTGAGGACATGTGTGTCAGGTGGCCAGTCACCCTAGGTTATATATGAAGAGCTATGGTAAACTGGGCAAGGAAGGGTCTGCATAAGATCATTTAGTTCATATGTCCCCCCAAGGCAGAATCACTTAGATCTATATAGCTCTTAATGAATTTCCTTGTTCTTAAACGCTTTTAGAAATGAAGATCCTGCAGTCTTCGTGGGTAAGTACTGCAAGGTCTCACTACCCTCAGTGTTTAAAGGCACTTCACAATGTGCACCCTCGTTTCAATTTAAAGCATTCCTATCACCAGCCGTTTAGCCCCTCTCATTTCAAGAATCTTTTTACTTATTCAGTCTATGCAGTACATGTCAGCTTGAATGTGTTAGCCTGCAGGACCTTTGAAGTATACTACCTATAAAGTATTTCAGACTCATTCTTGGGTGCATACTATATTTATTTCATCTGTCTAAGTGAGGTTTCTCTGTGTTACAGAGCTGCTGTTCAATAAGCTAACAGCTATAGGATCTGTACACCTACTGAAGGACAGCACCCACATCTTTCACAGTACATCAGAAATGTTCAAATGGGGAGAATGTAAGAGGACCTGGGAAGACCACATAGGCTCATGTTTTCTAATTCAATACACTTTGACTTTCCTTCTTATCATGTGATGGTTAGGGATCATTCATCCTTTTCTGAGGAGTCCATGCAACTGCCTTTCGCACCTTACTAAGTGTCAGCCAAAACAAGCTTTATTTTTAAGAAACTGTGTAAAGTAGCAGCTTGTATGATATATCTTATGAGATATAGTGAATTATGTTTAAGAATTAAGTAAGGGGAACTATCTGCTTTCTGTAAGTGTCACAATCAGGTCCACAACACAGAAACCTTAGCACATGCCACCCTCTCTCCCCCACCCCACCTGAAGTCCACAATGGAAAGGGAAATGCACAATAGTTTGAGTCCACTTATTGTCCATCCAAAGGCTAGTAGTACATGATAAACATCTTAATGAGGTTGGAATTAGGACAGTTTAACCTCTTTGACTCAAGCATACATTATACACACATCCACCAGCTTAACAACAAGGCTAATCTTTACAAAGGAAGACGGGCATGGACATGAGATGGTCTACTAAAAATTAATGTGATACTTTTCACAAAATGAAGAACTACATAAAGTATTGTGAAATCCAACAACTCTTTCTATAACTAGACTTCATTACTTCTGCTATTCTATTACGCCAACCATGAAATTAGCCTTTTTCCTGTTTTTATGTACTCTAAGGATATTGCTTTGTACTATGTACCCCACTGACTCACTCATTTGATCATCTTTTGAGCACAGAATGAAAATATTCCCTGAGTAGATCACACAAATAGGATTATTCTGAAGCAATTTCATCCAAGCTGAAACCACAAGACACAGATGTGTAAGAGAAGAGGGCACAGAATGCTCTACTTAAAAGAGAAGGTACATGCGAAAGCTTTCCTCTAAATAGAAAGCAGTTCAGGGTTAACAAAATGGGTAAGACCACCCACAAGGCATTGAAATCTGCTGCAGAAATGAATGCCAGGTGAAAACAGGTGACACTGGAACACTACAATTTAAGCCATGGTATCCATCTTACAGTGATGAAGTCCTCACAACTACCTTCACTTTTAAATAGTCACAAATAATAGCTCAAGATGTCTCTGAAGCCTTGAGTTCCTACCCATTCAAATTGATCAGATTTTCAGGAAAGACTGTAGTATCTCAGCTAATTAAAACCAGCAATGAAGATGCATCCACATTATGTTACTACATTTATCCAACATCTCAAAATATCTTTAGGGGAGGGATCATCTTTTGCTCTGTCCTGACCAGGGATTTATGAGTAAATGAATAAACAAAGGCATAATTTGCATGTAAGGTGTTTAAAACAGACAATTCTGAAAGAAGTAGCACAGTTACAGTACCCCCAAAACTGTAATTTAATATAAAAATAAAGAGCCTTGCAACAAATTAGGATGCACATGGACTAAAGCGACATCTTTCCACTCACACAGTTCTGGCAAAAAATGAATTGAAAATTCTTATTAAAAATAATTAAAATGCAGAATAGCATAGCATCAGAAATAGAGGAGATCTATAATAGGAAGTTGCAATCTATTTACACTGTATTTTAGAAGACATTTCCTCAGCTAGCTGACTGAGTTCAGGTTACTCTTACTTTGCACTGAAATTTCCCAAGAAGGATTCTTATTTTCATCCTGGTCTGACGTTGCAACAAAGAGCACAACTTTGCCAGGATTTTTTGTACCACACCAACATGGAATCAAGCTTTAACATTTGGGTGGATGAAAAAAGCCTGTCTTTGATTGTTTGAAATTCATGCTTCCCCATATTCTTTCTTGTTTCCAGAGCTTGAATAAAACTTGCTTTAACAGTCTTAATGCTGCCTGAATTTTTATCATACAGCAAACTACACAACAAAAATAAAAACAAGTATCTTTTGCTTTTGATAGAGGTAAAACATCCAACAATAAAGTGGCAAAGATTAAATGCTTTTCCTTTGCTTCTTACATATCTACATCTATAATTACTCATGACAGCTTCAGTTAACTGAATTTCAACAAAGAAGGTCAAATCATAAAGGCCTAATTAATTTTACAGATACTCAGCAGGATAAACTAAGATTTCCCTGGGGAGTTAGAGAACCTGAAAGGACTAATTAAGAACAAGAATAAGATGTGGTAGCTTAAATTTACAAAATTTTTGCATGCATTTTCATTCTGATCCAAACTGGCTGGAACCTACTTCAAATATTTCATTGAGTTCTAGTTACAAAGTAAACCAAGAGTGGTGAAAGATTACAGAGAAATTATTCTTTTCCCCACTTCATTTATCTTGCCTTCCGAGTCAAGGGAAACACAATATTTCATCTGTGTTGATATATAGGACAGACTAGGACAGCTAGTGAGTTTTACCAACATTCAGTTTTCTAGTTTTACGATACAGGGGAGTTTACTTCTGTTACAGCTTCGAGAAACAAATGCTTATATGAAATTTAGACCCTTTTGAAGTGAAAAACAGGAAAGGGACATACTAGAAAGCCACACATTCATTTAAATTTTATTCTGAAAAACAATCTGACTGATTTCAAGATACTCTTTTTCTGCTTTCATCCAAAACTGATGAATGAAACAAAGTGGATCTGTAGCATGCATTGGCATGGTATATTCAAAGCATATACCAGTACATATAAAATTCTAGCCACCCTGAACAGAGAGAAAAGCTTGGGGGAAAAACAAATCTTATCAGAAACCTAAAGCGATAAAAAAAACTTAATGCAAGTTTCAAAAATACCGACATTTCTATTTTAGTTCAGAATTGCATGGTTCATGATGTTCAACATTTCAGGCCAGCTACATCTTTTGATATTGTCTGCCAGTGAATAAAGCGAGATAAAAACCACAAGATCCAGTCAGCAGTCACCTGTTTCACAGTGAGAGTGAATAGGATTACACAATATAAATATTATATAGTTCTACTCTGTATGTAAAGGACACATGATACCCTGTGCACACTAACTGTTCTGCCAACAGAGGCAGACAGAACAGTAATTATAATTAACTGCATTTTTTCCACTGGATGGATTCCTACACACATCACCCCCAACAAAAGTAAAATTGATTTTAATACAACAGAATAAATACTACGTCTTAGAAGCAGGGTAAAATATTACTACTTAAATAATAGCAGAGATTGGAACTTATTGTGGGGATTTTTGTTGGGGTTTTTTTTTTGCATTAGAACAAGCCTATATTATTTTTCATATCCCAGAAATACATAGCTCAGGATATATATGTCTAGGCTCCACAACACCACTGAAAATACAGTATATATTAAATAATCACAGTAAGAGTGTCAGTAAAGAAAACAAAACAAATCGTTTGATAAGCATGCAGACATTTTTCATCATCTTTAAAACAGCATAAGGTGTAGTAAATCACTCACAAGTGCATAGATTACTCAATATCCAGATATACCAGTACACAAAATTACTTTTGAAATTACATGTTGCTTTTGCAACTCTTAAACTTGCAGTCATTTGCTGAATGACCTCGCAACACAATGTGACAAATCTGGTCATGCCATTATGCAACAAACACACAGCTCCATGAACTCTGAATACATGGATGTTGTTGCCATACAGGAACAAACAGAATTTCTCAGATTTGATTACATAAAGCACTTCTGGTGAGCTTCAAACTTCTTTAATTTCAAATTGCTTTGACAAAAAACCAAAATCTCATTTTATTAACAACAGCTACCTTGTGGATAGTCTCCCCACCACCACTACCACCACAAAATAATGCATTTTCAAGCAGTGATATGTTTTACTTTTAACATATAGAAATAAGCCTTAGGGTTTGCATTAATAATCTCCCAGACATAGCTTCACAGTGTTCTTTTATTAAATATCTCACAAGCATCATTTTTTTCCTGAAAAAAATGTACTTTTATTAAAGGTATCTCCTTTTAATAAAAATATGCTCTAACCCTTGTTCTCTGGCTATTTGGGGCTAACAAACACAAACGGCACTTGTCACTTCCATGTAAACTAGTAAAGAATCAACAGCATCTGTGCAAGGAATATAAATCTCTTCTAGAACTAAACCCTTAGCTGTTGCTTATTTGAAGGACCATTAAAATGATTCTATTTATATAATCAAACAGTCAGTGAGTCCAAAAAATATCTTAAGCTACTTTTATGAGGACATAGACATGTGGAAATTTACCTGACTTGATAAGAAAATGCAAGGCTGTCCTGACAATCCCCTTAAATTCATATACTACAATGCTGCTTAGAGAGGTAGAAGTGAATTTAATCATCTTTTATGATGGCATGCATTTTTCTCCAGTATCAAGTAGGACAGCAATGAGTTTAGAGACCCAGAATGGACAAAAATTAGAAAAGGGGCCTAACTGGGGCAGTGTTCAAGGCGATACCTACAACAGTGTCAAGCCTGAAATGCCTTGGTGCAAGATATTTAGCCCTGCTCCCACAGGGTGTCTAGGCTAGCTTTTCTGATGCCTGTTCCTTCCGGATGTGCACAAGAGACCCTCTCTTGCACAACAGCTGTATCATTTTTCAGTGTTGAAGAGGCCACCCAGTCATCTTCAGAAAGTCCTTCCTGAATACATTTGGGCTTCAATCACATCACCTTTCTTAACCTTAGTCTCCATCTATGAAATGGGGACAGGAGCACTTTCCTTCCTCACGTTGGCCATTAAGGGAATAAGCAGTAAAGGTTGCTCAGGCTTTCCAATGCTACAGTGACACAGATTGTGTTTTTCTTGACTAAGGCAAGAGATGCCCCACTCAGCCACATCTCACTGAGATTAAAAACTACATCAGAGGCAAGACAGAACCGAAAACAACTTTAAAAGCAAACACAGACACTGACAGAATCAATTGTAAAATAGAAAAACTAATTAAACTATTCTGGATCAAATGCAACGTGGCAAAATTCCCTAATATATAAATAGTAAAGACAGTAACATTTTAATGTTCCTGATCTTTTGTTGTGTTTAGTGGTAGTTTATATGCTTTTTGCTCCACCACATTCTAGTAATATGGAAAGGCTGATTCTGCATTGACTTGCTTAGTAGTAGGGCTTTGTGCAATCAAAATAAAGTACTGTTGCTGTGTTTTGCTTTATCACTGAACACTTCAGGGTCTTCGTCCTTTTGAACACATTATATACATGCACATAAGCTGGGAGGAATGCTCAACAATTCAACATGGAATACCAGTCACTGGCACCTACATATCAAGCAGCTTTGATTTTCCATGGAAACCTTCCATCCCCTGCATCATGAATAATTGAACTTTTCAGCATGCAATATTAACCTGCTTACCTTTGCTAACCAATGTAGCAGAAAAAAGATCACAGAGTTAGCATACTGATTACTACATTAGATACTCAGGACCCTTATACTCCACAAAAACTACGAAGCATTAGCATTGTCATTAGTCCATTTAAGTTTTACTGAAAGTGTGTTGAACTTCATGCAAATGTTTCTTAAGACGGCCAACATGGTAATTTGAATTTGGGATGTTGCATGTTTTAAAAGTTTTACATTGTGGGGAGTGGGAGTTTCCATTATGTTCAATAATATGTTCTCATATAGTTTAGATTATGATTAGACTTCAGCTTTTTTGTTGTGTTCAGACAACATAGCCTGCAATGAAAACTAAGCTCTATGTTGCCATTCTTTTAATGGCTGTGGAAAGAGAGCTGGCTTGGAGGATATAACACTTGCATACAGTCAATGTAAGCATCAAAGAAGATACATAAGTGATGTCATATGGACTTTTCCATATGACTAGGTCCAAAGTTCTGTGTGTGATTCATCTTAAATTGTTTTCCTAAATTAATGTAACATCTGCTCAGCTTGGGAGATCTCCCTTTGAATATTCCCAAAATATCTACCAACAGTGCTGACTGCCCCAAAAAGGGGGAAACGGAGACAAGGTAATGTACAGGTCCTAGATAATACAAGAATGAATTCAGTTGTAAAAAAGGAAGCCAAAGGCTCTTCTAGGACTGCAGTTTTATTTCTCCATTTGCCATTAACAAATCTTTTGCTTCCTTCAACAGAAAATATCCAAAATACTTAATTATTCAGAAGTTATTAACATCCTGAACTCAGGAAAAAAAAAGCTATGGAAATGTAATTATGTGTATTCAACAGTGCTGGCCTATTAGGTACATAATATGCATTTTTTAATATTGCTTAACTACAATTCCATTCTCTTGGGTAATCAAAAACCCCATGAAAAGCACACATCTGAAATATTTACCTGAATGAATAGAATTAGAATCTTTAATCACAGAAAATGTTGCACATTCTTTACAACATTTGTTTAGTTATTCTATTGCCCCTCTCCACTACAGTTAACCACCATAAACCTTTGCCATTTAGGGAGCAACAGTCAAAAGATAAAGTTTTGAAATTGAAGATTAATAATTTCTTTTTTATACTTCAATTGTTGATTTTCTGATTAACAAAGCTGTGTCACACTCCAATCTGTCCAGAAAGGCCTGCTTGAAACTCCCTACTATCCCATACAATATTCATACCTGTTATTAAATAATGCACATTCTGTTGGCTTTAAAAACTCGTTCAATATGGGGAGTCTAGAATATATTTTTTTTATTAGACTGTGATGCACCCTCAACTACTGTTTCTGCCTTGTTTTCTCTGCCCTAGGCATACAAGTGCAGGCTGTAGCTCAACTGTCACATCAAAGTTGAACTCCATTCTTTCCTTCAAGTACTTGTAAGGAATACTCGGAAGAAAAGGAAAGGAAGAGCAATTATCATAGAGAGAGATGAAAACTCCCCAAACTGGTCCCAGGCAGGGAAGGCAAGGAAGCAGGCACAGACTGCTCCTGACTCTTCCAATCCCCCAAGTCTGAGCAGGTTCTGGGGCAGGCAGAAGAAGAAGAAAATGCTGAGAGTACTGGCCAAGAGCTTCTGCTTATGGCATGCAAAGACACTCTGTGCTCCCCAAAAGATCAGCCATTGTTCAGCAACTGTTCTGGAGCCTTGGCCTGCTCAAGTGATGGATCACAAGGTTGTAAAAGCAGCTTAAGTAGCTTTTGTGTTTTGGCTGTTTCAGCTGACCAGATCTAAGGGGTGAGGTGGGGTGTTAGACATCAGCTGGCTTTCCTCAGCAAGAACCATGCACACAGTAGCAGTCTCTCCCCTACAAAAAGGGGAGTCCGCAGCCTGGGTTGGGGGGCTAACAGCTTAAATTCTGCCTAAATTCCAAGCAAGAGGCTCAGTGAGCAATGAGGCAGCCTAAGCAGGTGGCCCCACCAGAGTTACTGCTTAGTGGTCCAAGCAAAAGTCCTGTGATTGTGACCATGTGCCTTGGCCAATGCTGCTACGGCTGCCAGGCTTGGCCCCCTTTCTCATGTGGGGGGTGACAACCTGTGGGACTCTGGACCAAGCACACAGTGCTGGGTTCCCTCCCAAGGTCTGCCAGCAGACTTCATCACCAAGGCACGTTGGGCATTACTGCTACTCAGATATTCTAGACAGTAACAAGAAGCAGAACCAAGATCTGACCAAGAATCCATAGCACACTGCCTCATACTCAGAAAAACAGAAGAGAGAGAGTAAGCCCTCATTCCCATCTGGACACAAACTTACTAATGCAGTATCGCAACTGCTACCTACTAGCTAGCCAACAGCAATGAGGTATCTCACTGAATAAGACACCACATTAAAATTTAGACCACCCAATTCTGTTGCTTGATGAAGAAATCTGGTGGGCTAACATAGTTTGATTCTGCTTTTCCTGAGGATTTTCAGCATCCACTGTGTTTTGCACAGCTTACAACATGCATTATCTCTGGCACTGAGGCCTTTTACAACTAAGGATATGCTGTACCAGGCACTACACAAATGTACAGTAAGAAACACTAACTGTGCCAGTAACTGGTCCTGCCTGCTCTGCCTGGTTAGGCAAAGCACTGAGAGACAAAGAGGAGAATTAACTTGCCAAGACTCACACAACTACTTGGTCACAGAGCTCACAATGTTCTCCCAGCTCTCCCAAGATGAGAGCTGCCTTGTTTCTGGGTCACATTGTCCCCCTCTCACAGAGATTATCTTCCCCAAGGAAGGCGCATTATGAATGAAATATGTGCGCAGAACACAAGCCCTGCAAGCACTTTAAAGCCTAGCAGTTATTTGGCAAGCAGTCGTGATCCTGTGGCCCCAATAATTTTTTTCTCTAATGAAAAAAGTTTATTTCAACTTCTGCCTGTGTCTTTAACTCTAAATTTAATGAGGAAGCAGATCCTTTTCTGCTGTTTTCCAAGTCTCTTTGATCTTATGATTACGTATGTGCTGGTTGCTTGCCATTATATAGATTGTGAATAATGTATATTGATGCTAGATAGCTTCAAGTACACTACGTACCCAGGAATAAAGAGCAGCTACTCTTTCTGTAACAGGAATCTTAGAAGTGGTTCAAAAATCTTGGGAAGGAGGGACACATAAAGCTGTCTTGTGGTGATCCCATGCTTGCTCCATGCCTGCACAGCCCTGAATCACATGGGGATGCACAGGGAAGAAACAAGCAAACAGGAATTAAGACAAAAAAGTGAACATTCCTGCCCTGGAGCCCATCTCCTTGTGCATCATTTCCAGTTTGGAGGTACCGCCCAAATGCGAGATGTACTCTTCTAATTTTGATGTCTCCCCCTATATAATGATAGCTGAAAAATAAACCAGAAAAGTAGAAAGGATGGTAGGTTTGGGGTAGGGTTTTTTTTGGTTGGTTTTGTTTGGTTGAGTTTTTTTAACCTTTCCCCATTATTTAATTTGGACTCCATTCCACAAACAGTCCAGGACCCAGCCTAAGTACTTGCTGTAACTGTAGGAAAAGGCAGGAAGTGGCAAGAAATCAGTAAGGTCATGTCATTTTCATAGCAGTCTACAGTTTTCTAAGCCTAAGAGTGAAATACCCCCAGCTTCACAAAGTAGACACACAACCTTCAGGAGACACTGAAAATTAATCACATTTGTATTTAAAATACTTGGGTGGCTGGGTATCAGCTCTGTCTTGACAAGTCATGGTGCTTAATTCCTCAACACCAGTGACCACAGGTACTTTGTAGATGTCTACACTTGGGCTGCCACGTTGTCACTGCTACTGCAAAACAAGCCTTATTCGGCTACCAGCTGCAGTGCCCTAATAAGCACGATGCATGCAACAACTCCAATATGGAATAATTCTTTACATAATACATGTATATATGTCTATACATACAAATCCATGCACACAAGTGACCCAAAGGTCGTCGAATTAGAAGTATGCTGCTTTCAATTTTAAGCAGCTGCTGTGGACCGTGCAGACGGACCAACGGACCTTACCAAACACATACCTCATTCACTTGCTCATCTCCTCCGTAGCTCACAGGGAAGGATGCTGAGGGAGGATGGAGGGCCTTGCCATTCACAGGCCTGAACTACCCTCCCAGCCATGCAGCTTACCACTGCACTTCAGTGCCAGACATTTTCAACCTTAATGAACAAAACCAGCTCCTGTCTTTACCTCCGCACCTGTAACAAAAGTGAAATTTCCCAATGTCTTTCTCATTTAGGGAATTCTGCCCCTTTTGGCTTTGCCATATTCATTTGCTAGCTCACTTTTTCCCTTGTACCACACACTTCTGAAGAGATGTGGTACAAATACTCTCTCACTGAATATATCTATATACCAGGACATATAGCAAAGTAATAAGAAATATTCACTACCTTTTATTCAAGCCAGTGTACCCACCCTACATTCACTTCAGACTTGCATTTAATTGTTTTTTGTTTTTTTTCTCTAAATCAAGCTGATGGCACCCCCACCCTCACTGATGTGGTCCTATGCTCTTTAAGTGAAAGCTACTATAAACCAGAGTGATAAATTCCCCTTTATTAGCACGGCAACTATGGATCTCAGAATTAAGTTAAATCCCTGATAATACTTAACTTTCTAGTAACATCAAAATTAGATTCTTCTCCTCCCTATCCACATTAATATGAATAATTCATACAGCTCAAGTGCTGCTCCATTTACAACAAAACCTGAAGGACACTATAATAGTGTTAAACAGTTTTGGGGAAAGATTTTAAACAAACCATGTTGCTAGAGTTCGAAAGCATTAAAATAATACTGTTTTCTAAATTATTAATGTAAATGTTGAACATAACTTGGGTCTTTGCCCGTTGTAATTCTGTATTACAAAGGAAGTACACAAAAAAATGTTTAAGGGCACTGTTGGACCTATTTTGGCACAAAAATTTGCAAAAATAATCAAAGCGAGTTTTTTATTATTACTTAAAGGGGTTTTTTATTATTACTTAAAAGGTTGACAAAATGTTTTCTGATTTTTCTTTTTCTAAATGTCAATAAGACGGGGGGGCGCGTGTACAACACATTTCCATGTGGCTTGACCCAGACAATGCTGTATTACCCAGACTTATAAAAATATGAAAATGACTACCCATCTTACAGAAAAACAAAATTAAAAAGAAGAGAGATCTGCAGCTAAAACAGGCACAAGCTCTAAAAGGAAGCAATTTTGGAATTCTTTCAGCTTTAATAATCTTTACACCAGTATGCTCCTTTTTATGTTTCATCGCTCAAAAATAAATTCAGAACACAGAACGAATTGAAATATTAAACATTAATTTTCAAAATACCAATTATCGCACTATCACGGGAGTTAGATTAAAATATTTTATATGATAATATAAAGGCAAGAATGCTACGGGCCAAAAATCCAAAAGAAATTCTACCACCAATTTTTACATTCTAAGCTTGGCTGTGTCTCATTTGCTTTTACATCCATAATGCGCCAGGTCTCTAAAGGATGCTTATTTGTCATGCTTTCATTAGGAAGTGTACAAATTTAGATACACTAGAAATCTAAGATTCAGGATATGCACAATTCCACAAGCAAGTGGTGCTATTCAGGACCTTGAAAAGAAAGCAGTAAGTAAAAATAGATCTGAAACACAGACAGGAAAAACAGGCTACTTCTGTGAATGATCTGTGCTCTAACTTCTCTGTACACACATACACATGTTTAAAGTGGTGGAAAAAATACTTTTTGGCCTCCTTACTGAAAGAATGCATTATTAATACTTCTGAAGACCAAAGAACAGCATCATTATTGTAGTAACACATCTCAGCTGCATATTTTGCACTCTGTTCCACACTGCAGAGAACACAATACTTTGTAAATAGATGTCTCAGAATGATTATGCAGAGAAAGGACAAACTGCCAGCTTGGGCTAAGACTCAGACACCAGAGGTAGTGACTTGCACTATAGAAAGCTCCTGTGTGACATCTGACAAGTCACTTCTTGTCTTCTGGCCTCTAGACCCCACTTGTACCCCTAAGTTTACCTGGCTATCATATAGTCTCAGGGATGCATAAAAGGTTACACAGACTAAAGACTCAAGTACCCAGATGCTACTGTAATTAAAGATTAAGTAAATGCTAAAGTGAAAGAGATACATAGAAAATCTTGCTATTTATCAAAGACTATAAGGCCTTAACAGAAAACAAGAAAATGTAATGCAGCTACAGGCACAAGTGCTAGAACAGAGAGGAGCTAAGTCCCTGCACAAACAACATGCAGCCAGCTCTTGACACTAAAAAAAAGCATCCTCCCATTTCCAGACCTGGGCTATATACATTGATTCAAACTGTTTTCCTTAAACCCACAGCAGTCTCTGGCGAAACACCTAATCATCTTCAGCAAGAAGGGAAAATAGGCTTCTGAGCTTAGCAAAAAGCAAGGCTGCTGCAAATACATAAAATCACTCTTATTTCCTGAGGCTATCAGTGTTAAAGTGTCAGTTGTAAGGAGTCATTTACACACAAATGGGGTTGCATGTGTAGGGATCGTGACATAATTAACTATTAATTAAATCATACAGACTAGTAGAATTGTGCTTGCAGGCAAGCTAGCTTTGCCTGAATTATAATTAACTAAAATATTATTGAATAAACACTGCAGAAACAAAATTATCTGTGTTTGCCACTGCTGTGTCGTCTTAGTCATAAAGGTGATACTTCAAAATTACATCACATTAATTAGGAGTATGGTGATATAGGAAGAAATCACCTGTTGCAAAGACAACTTTATTGGCTTGCAGTAAAAGTTACAAACTATACTGGATCCATTCAAGACAAAAATCTGAAAAATCAGTAGACACAACTTTATTTTCTAAATCTGAGTTAAAGGGACTACAAAGAAATCATTCAGGTCTTCAATCTTTTTCATAGTGGAATACATAAAGCTCTTTAATTCACAGCAGGAGACAAATGCAGCTTCAGAAGAAAGCTGCCTCTGTAGGACCTCTCAAGGGATTTGAAATAGTTTGCATCAAATGCAAATTTCATAAATGATGCAAGGACGCAACCCAAGCACACTCATTCTTTAATCTACATGATGAAGGTAACTGTCAACACAACTCAGTGGCAAAATGATGGAAGGATTTTGTGCTTTTTGGCTACCAACATTGTGAAGGCTGTCCAGGATGGTATTACAAGTCATCTACTATTACACAAACTTGACTATCAACCCCAGAAAAAACATTTTGAAGCCTAGTTGTAGACTGAGGCAAGGTAACTCCTCCTCTATCCAAAAATCCCTAAAGGGTTTTTGAAATAAAAAAGAAGCACAAATAACTCTGTGGGAAGGATAGACTTTACCCTTTGTGAACAAATCTGATCTTTAATAACATAAAGAGAATATACCAATATATTGGATATCGCTTGGGAGGTATTAGAAACAAGTACAAGTTTAAAAAAATAAGTGGCTAGAATTTGATGAAACAATTTAAGAAACAAAGGCTACAGTACATTTAAAAACAGCACCTCATTTAAATACCCATAACACAAGAGACCTTGACACCTGCCTGTTTAGTATCATTGTTCTTACTAATTTTGGTGTTATAGGACTACATAGCCCATATGATCGGGGCTCCCATCTTCTTTAATGTATTCAGAGGTGCCCTGAAGATGAGGAGACACTGAATGCTAATTCTGTTTTGGAGGGTGAGATTTTAGTTAGGTAAACATGGTGACGTGATCGCCAATAAGCGCTTCCTGCAATGGCAGGGACCCCCACGACAGTGTAGAACCAACCACCTTACATCAACTTCAACTAGCCAAACTGCTGTTAGGCTTGGCCCTTCGAAGGCGTTTAGACATTTAACTCAAGGAAATCGATGGAAGTAAGGAGTTCAAATACCTCCAAAGGTGTGGGACCAACTGACTTCTCCAAGCTCACTCAGTGAAGCCTATACGGAAAACTCCAATTCAACTCCAGTCACAGGATTTTACATCTCTTCTGTGAGAACATTGGTGCAAACCAGGCTGGATAAAGCTGATGTAGGGACTGAGGAGTTTTTGTAAGAGTGAGGAAGATGGGGAAAATTACTTTAGTTCGTAGGGCCTCTCATGCTACCTCACTAAATAATTCAGCATCTCACCCATTTGAGTGAATGGGGTGATGTAGATCAGTCAGTCAGTTTTATAAAGAACACACTTTAATAGCAGGCAACTCTGCATCTAACAGAAAAAAGAAATTGTGGCAACACTTTCATTATTTTACTATGTCCTACTTAAGTTCAACCAGCCTACTGCAAAATCTAACCTAATCAGCTACCCTCATGTAACTTACATTAACTGCATCTGCCAGAAAAAGCAGTTTTTACAAGATTTTATTACAGCAAGAACAAACTCTGAGCTTTTCAGTGATCTTCAAAAAAGCTTCTTCAAAAAAAAGCCTCTTAATGAAAATCTTTCAAGCTAGGTATTTAGGTGTCCTTTATAAAAACATTAAAAATAAAACCAAGTTAATCTGTGCTGCATAGTCTTGACATAACAAATGCAGATGCAAAACTGACTAACTACAGACAAGAGAGAGACAAAATGGACCACTCAGAATGGAAAGATGTATCAAGTGGCACTGCAAGCTGTTCCAGTCAGTCTTAATTAATGAAGTTGAAGAAAGAATATGCTTATTTGCAGATGACAAAGGCAACCAGCAGAAACTCGAAATGATAGAGATTATTGGTAAATTACCTGAAAAGAAACCTCTGTGAAATTCAGTAAGGGACAAATCCAAGGTTGAAGACTTACACAGAGAGAATCAACTGTGCAAACACAGGATGAAGACAGTGGTGGAGCAGTAGTGCTTTAAGGATGAATTCGCCCAGGAAAGTATCAAAATCTGAGTATAAGGCAACAGTGTTTTCAATACTATTGCAAAAACATAAAGCACTGACAGCATAACAGCCTGAAAAACACCTGAAATCATCCCTTCAACCTTCTTTACATGGATAGGGTCTTAGCTGGGTTCATTAGAGCAGGATTAGGTACTGTTTTTCAGTAATACAGGCACCAACTGAATAGAGTCAGCAGCAGCAACCAGAATGATCTGAGATCTAGAAATAAAAAAATATAAGAAAGAAAATCTACTGAATAAAAATTATTAAGCCTAGGAAAAAAAGGCTGATTTCCTAAGGTCCCTTCTGTGTCCCTTCATCTTTTTGTAAAATGAAAGGCTCACAATATGTATGGGATGGTTTGAAAAGGCTAAAAGTGTTAGGCAGAGGAGGGAATAAAGAAGAAATAAACAGATTGGGGGAGGGAGGGTGGGAGGAACACAACAAACAAACCAGATCAGGGAAATTAAAGAGGATCCTGATTCAAGGAGACTGTCACCTGTCAATAACATTTTCCTATTTAAAAACAGGAATGCTGTTGCATTAACTCCTTTCATAACAGCTGTGGAAGCTGCAGCATAGACACAGATGTGTGTTCTATCCCCCTACTTTCAAAATGTATAGTGAAATAAGCATGATTATTCCATAATAACAGGTCCATTGTTTTAGAATGCATAGCTCTTCAGAATTAAAACTGCACATCTAAACACATCTCATCACAATTTCTTTTTTCTCAGGTACGTCCTGAACGTTTATCATTTTTCAAGGTGAAGAAATGGAATTGTGGAATAAACGTAGCTGCTCCCTCTCCTGTCTTTTCGTAGGCAAGGAAGGAATCAAGCAGCACTCACAGATTTAAGGTGCCTGAAGGACTTCTCCGCTAACAGCACATCAGCCATACACTGACATCTACACCTGGGTAGTTTTCTTTTCTGTCTTTCAAGCTTAGCCACTGAAGTAAAGCCGCCATCTCACTTCAAAAATTAGCAGCTGAGCATCCAAGCATTAGGACTGTGTGTGTATAGTGAGGAAAAAGATTGAGCAGATATGAAAAATAAATTGTCTTACTACTCCAGGCAACATTTCACACTGAGTTAAACTGAGAAATGATTGGTAAATTTTGTCCAATTTGCTGTCTCTGTGAATGGCAATGCCAACCCTTGGGAGCCCTTCACAAAACCCGAATACAGTAAAAATGAAATCTGTATTTACCTTTGAAAAGTAACCACTATTTTGAAATGGCAACATAAAAAGTTTATTACTTACATTTCACAATACTTTAAATGCAGAGACATTACAAACTAATAGGAGCAGTCTTTCTTACACTGGCCACAAGATTCTTCCCTGTTTTTCCAACTGTCACGCTGTATAACTTCAATGCATTTTTCTTTCATTTCAGACGTTTTGCATTCAATATTCTGAAGTGAAACAAGGTGCAGTTGACCAACTTCAGATAACACTCCTGGACAGTCTAATTCAGAGTATTTTAAAGGTTGTATTCTGAACCCTTTAGAATACGTCCAGATTCCAAAATACACAACTTCTAGGATGACTGGACTCATCACTGAAGATTCTTTCACGGCAGTTTATGAAAGGTTATAATAATATTTCCTTCAGTTAACTTAATAATCATGTGTTTGCAGATGGATAAAGAATCAAATTTGTTTAGATGTACTTTTTCCAACTTGTTCACTGTTCTCTTTGTAGTAATAAAAGCTACCCCTACTTTAATCCAGACAAATGAAGCATAATTTACTACTAGAGCATGTTACAGGTGTGAGAAAACAAATACAAAATATTTCATTACATACTGAAAAGTCAAATAAAAGGTGAATTCAAATTGTCAGACTAGTCTTTAATTTTCATTGGAATAGCTGTATTTGGAAATTTGTATTTTGGTGCATTTTGTCTTTGTAGTCTGCAAAGATCAAATACCCTCACATAAATAACCTAGTTAATGTAATGAAACAATCATATTTAATTAGAAGGATTCAACTGAGACACAGCAGCAGACTTACCTTGGAAGAGGCACATTTTGGAAACTGTCTAGGCTCAGCTCTGATGAATCAAATAAGAAAAATTCAGCACACCACAATAATAAGTCTCTGCTATTTCATCTTTCTCTCTTGCACTATTCTCTAATGAGCAATGCTGAAAGTCTCCCTTGAAAATATCAGAGACTAAAGCATATCCATTTGGAAGCTATTGCTTTTGTGCACAATAAGGAGTTTCTTTGTGGAATAAACTATTTCACTTGAACTTCTTTATTCCAACATGCCTTTTCCTTAATAAATTAACACCCTACACACATATAATTTCCAGTCATTGCTTTCAGTGCTTTGGAAACCTGATGGCACAAGCAAAAGCAACCTCCATACTCTTAATTTCTGCCTCATTTTGTGCCCTTAACTCTTTTCTCCAGTTCCAACACAACTGCCATGCTTTTAATCAGCAAAAAAGCATGCACATCCCTGCATTCAGTGCCTTGTTTATTACAAATTTGTCCCTAGTGCTTTATTTTTATCATGCTGGAGTAGTTAAAATGTTGGATGAGAATCTTTTCTATCTCTCTGCATGGATAAAGCCCAAAGCAAATGAGGACTGCAATCTGCTGGAGCCTCTGGAATCAGAATAATAAAAATACTGATATCTATATTAATTTCAAAGAGTTAGAAGGACTATTCTTCTCTTTAGGATCTGTGCATTCACATTTGCAATACAGGAGTATACTGGCAACTGCTGCTTAAAGAAGAAAAAAAAAGAAAAGAAGAAATGGGGCAGGGAGATTGTCCTCAAAAGCAGCACTTTCACATTTGCTTCTGTGAAAGGAACATTAATTTTACAGATTATAAGAATAATCTAATCACTGAAAAAATATTATTTTTTTTAATAAACTGATATTAAGATTTTAAAGGAGTATAAATAATATTGTGTTGACAGTTATTGTAAGGGGATAATAGTGTTATGTAGGCACATAAGTGCCATAATCACCAAGTTATAAGCAGCCATGAAACAGATTTAGCTCAAGTCAAAAATATACCCACAGCATGGATGACACACTACATGTAACAGAAGCACCAACCCTCTAGACCTTTATCAGAAAGCACAGAATACAGAACAGGTAGGCCACACAAAGAATACAGAAGCTATCACCATCTTGGACCCATGCTTGTCGCAGGAAACTTGTCATAGAAAATTCCTATCTAATACTGGGAGTCAGATTACTGGTGGGCAGAGAGCAAAGTGATAAATTCATAATAGTTCAGTGAAGCCGAAGGAAAACATTCACTCCTGACAAGTCTGGCTATCAGCACAATCCAGAACTGGACAAATCATAGCTGTGCCTGTCAGCCCTGAGAGGAAGGGTGATCCTCCAGCTGCTTCCCACATGCTCCCCAGACATCTGACCAGGCACTGGAAGGAAAAACAAATAAGACAAGACAAGGCAAACAAGACTTGATCTGGACATAACCAGAATAAGGAGATGAATACAATAGACATGAAATGCAGTAAACAAAAATTTTGCAAATTTCAAGCCCTTTTAGGACTACGAGCAAATCAGAACACCCAGCATCTCTGATTCAGCACAGTAAGCCAGGCTGCATTGGAAGGAAAGGAGAAGTACATTTGCTACAAGATAATGAAGGTTTAAGAAATGAAGCCTGGCATAACTGGCAGAGTTACAACAGGAATCAATCTTAGTTAAATCATAAGGAGCACTACTGCTGGAGACTTTGAAAATGAAGGACAAGGAATCTGACTTGGGCAACTCTGAAAAAAGCAGGCTGATGAAGGAAGTGACAAGCCAAGTGAGCAGCTGAAAGCTTGAAGTATGTGAGGCAACAGGCACAGAGACTGGACAGATAAAATTATAATATACGCAATCATCATGGCATGGCCTACAGTTCTGAAGGCAGATGGAAAAGAAAGATTAGGTGTGGCAATTCAAACAGCTGATGTCACATGCCTGTATTTTTTGGTACAGCCCAGAGACCAGGACCTACAAGTACCAGTCAAGAAGGACACTCAGGTTACAGGTTTAAAAGTGATGGGCTGTATGATGAGTTAATCCTCTGCAATGAGAAAGTTAGCAGAAGAGGCAGGGCAAGCAAAGTTTAGGAGCACTATTCTAGCTACAAATAGGTAGTTAGAGTCCCACAAGGTTTCTGGTTGGTTTTTAAGATGGGCTGGAGGTTGAGTTTGATCCAAAAACAAGAGAGGTCCAGGGTACAGGTGGATCAACTCATTACCAGTAAAAAGACAGCAGTCCTACAGCAAGACGTATAGTATCAAAGGTCAAAAAACAGCTCTTGTAGGATTCGCAAGAAAAGATGGAACCAGCCCTGGAAAAAGAGAAATCCTCCAAAGCGAGTGCTAAAAGAGCCACTAGGAAAAGAAAATGAAGGCAGTTGCTGTCGACTTTGCTAAGATTTCAACAAGAAAAGAAATTTCTCTCATTCTGAAGGCTACTGTGATGGTAAAGAGGTAGTTTAATTAGTCGGGGGGAATATCACTCAGAATGGTAGCCCTGTAGTTCTGCTATTTAAATTCTCTTTTCCACATTTTACTGCATTCTTTATATATAGTAGACTTTTAGAGTCAACATATTCACCACTATAACTGAAAGCTATTGGGGCAGGAGAACAGGATAAAAGGACACTTTTTTTTTGTAACTAGACAGAGCTGAGGGATAGCTGGAGCTTTTTGCAGTAATGAGATGTAGGAAGTATTATGAAGCCAAAGAATGAACAAAATTAACAGCCCCAAATCTATCAAATGATGAAATACCTAAAAGGTTCCACAATACTTCATCAACTTCTCAACTGAAGACTTGAGAACTCTTGTATAGGTAATGACCATATGACAACAGTGTTACCCTATAATAATAAAAAGAAAAGCACATAACCCTAAATGTACTAGAAGCTCCACATTTGAACCTTTCTACTTGCTTATTAAAAAAACAAAACCATCAACTAAACAAAATAAAACCCCAAAAAAGTTTGAAATACAAGCAAGAGGCACAAAAAAGATAACATTAAAAAGCTTTCTCTCTTTTTTTAAGATTTTAGTTGTAGCACTAAAAGCCAATTTTAACCCTGAATTTTTCCTGTGGTTCTCAATCATGTCAATTAATATTTTTATCAGATTAAAAGGTGTGTAAGAGGCATTTGTAAGAGTACATTTTGGTCACAAAGTAACAGTTATACAAAAGGGTTGGCAAAAGCAAAAAAGTCTTCATTAATACTTAAAAGAAAAAAAGCTCATCTCCCATCCAAACAACTGGTCTTTTTTTAAGTTATGAATAATAATGAACAGGACATTTTATTTATGAATACTAAGAGGCAGGACAGCTTTACAGTTGACATTACTGGAGAAGCTCTATTCAAGTAAACCACATGAAAAATTAATCCTCCCTAAACATATCTCAGTTAATACATCCATTTATACATTACATTAAACAAGCATGCACAAATCTCTGAGCTTGTGCTTATACCATATCTCGGCTTCAGAAAGACAGGGCAAAGAAAATGCTCAGAGGCAATCCGATTGGGTTTGACTGCTGTCTGACCACATATTTGCAAAAATAAACATACTTTGTAGGAGTCGCAGAATAATTAAGTGTCCAGATGCCCATTCAATTCTTACCCTCTGGCAAGCCTGATTACTCCCACGCCATGTGCTACACGGGCACATTTCCACAGAGCTCAAGGCTAGGACCAACAACTCACTGCAAGACAGGCCACCGAGCAGAGGGCAACTACTTTGTCATTGCCAATCATATTTGAACTTGTGATCTCAAGGTGAAAAGCTTCATATCTTGTCATGAGTGTATTAAAATTATTTAGTTCTTTAAACATAGGAACAGTAATGTAAATGGCAAAGGCTGGTGAAAAAAATTGTGGAGGAAGGGGTCTGTAAAGTCACTGCCATGAAATCTGATGCACTGTAATGTACCTTTCAGTTATTCTGTTCCTCTGCTGCTGATATTCTTGTGATATCTGCTGCTCTCACCTTAGGGTAATACAGATGATGTATGCATCCTGTCTTTTTCAGCTCAAAAAATTAAAGAGCAAATATGCCTCATTTTACTAATTATCACAAAGTACAATCCTGCCCAATTAAAGTGAGGTTTTTTTAACCACTGTACAGCTTTATTACTGGTAATTTAATTATTTGTCACTAGTTTCAATCAAAGATAGACAAATCTATATGTTATTCTAAACTATATTTTGCAATTAATTTTAATGAGGCAGTGTTCCTAATTATAAAATGTTTTATGTAATTAAATCCCCAGAATGAGCAAACATGACATATGTACACACACATCTGTATGTTACTGTCCTTTATATTACCACAGTACATGCAACAGTATTACAATAGGATGTTACCTTTTAATTTTGTGCTTTTCCATTATATACATATATAAGTTCCCCTTGGTGAACTATAGGCCTACTACAAGAAAGTATGAATGAAGAACATGGAGTCTATTATTTTGGTTTGAAGTCCTACATAGCCATCTTGACCATGCACAGAAATTTTAATACAAGTTACTTCCAACATGAAAATTTAACAGTAGCCTTTCAGCTAAATAGAACTGAAGAATAAACAGCATGATTTAATACCATGCATAATTAACTTTCTTTTTTCTCATTAGAACCTCAGAATGCTTTATGGAACAGTCATACATGATCTATTACTTTGTAATATAAGATCGTACACTTTTCTAGATAGATAAACAGAAGAATGACATTGTTTGTCTGGTGTGTCTAAGGAGTAACTAAGAAAACAATGTCACTGTTTCCAGTTCAAAAAAACAACATGATATAGTATAACTATAAATTATGCCTGTACATATCAAATTTGTTTTGTATGGATGAAATACTGAAGTTAGCCTCTTTGTTCCTAATTAATTTCAACATTTAAGAAGTGTCTTTATATTATCAAAACCAGGAGAAGACTCAAAGAGACCAGCAGATTTCTGCCAACAGAATCAATGTTGAGCCACAGGGTATGAAGGATAAATGTGTGCAAATACAAAGAAACTTAACAGCATCGCTGTGGGCTGAAGAGGCATTTCTTAACAGAGGCAGTGTAAACCCAAGACTGGCTGTGTCAAAGAGCATCTGAATTCTCTTATCTAGGAGAAACAAGCTGGATCTACCTGCATTTACTAGATTATTACGAGATGGTTTTCTCAGACTGCAGTATTTTTAATGTGGCTTGAGCCTGTTAGCGAGTTTCAAGCAAATGTAAGAAAGAGGTAAAAGTCTCAAGATTGCATCAAGTCCTGCAATTAGGTGACTAGAAGGGTTAGACTCCAACAGAGAGGGCATTAGTTTTGTTCAGCCAAAAGGGAAAGCTCAGCTATTTTGCAGCTGGTTTGGTAATGGTTGGCAGGCCCATCAGCAGGAGCACCCCAGCACCCAAACAGCCCCAGGCCAGCTCCCCCAGCAGTGCTCCTTGCCCAGGAGCCATGAGGAGATAGGTGGGGACCTAGAGCTGCTGGGGTGAAGAGGACACAAAGCCAGCTGTCACTGTTCACATAGCAGTTTCCATACATTCTGGTGTGATTTTAAGGCAGATTGTTTCGATGCTATTTTTAACTGCATATCTGAAGTAGTACTGAATGAACTGGAGTAAACGGAAGCAAAAACCAGGGCAGTCAGCCTCAGAACACATTGGCCTTGGCCTTCCATTACAGTAGGCAGTACTGTGCTTCTGCTCTCCCAATGACATGTTAGTCCCAGCCACAAAGCAGAGAGGGGTTATAGCTGCTCAAGGCAGCACAAAATTCGTTGCATTATAAATCACACTCCCTGTGTACGCACACACTCCCTTTCCTAGCACAATGGTCATAAAGACTTGAGTAACCAGCCAGGCACCGAACAGCTCAGATGAGCGAGTTTTCCCCATGCATGTGTCCACATGCAGAAAAATGCATATTCCCTTTGAAGAAGTATTCATCCCAAGGAAAAAAGCAAGCTTGCAAATCTCCAAAAAGGACTAGTAAAAGACTAGTTACTGTTAGCAACCTTCCACGAACTTTGTAGATTGCAAAGTCATGTCTCACCCTAAATGCAGTAAAAACTGAAGCCTCGGGGCGGGGGAGTGTTCATTACAGTACACACTGCATAGTAAAAAAAAAAAAAAATCCAAACCAGGTATTTTCAGTCAACAGCAGTCCAAATGCACTGACTCAACTAAGGAAGTAATAACAAACCAACCAGAAGCTTTGATTTTCATAAGGACCATGGAAAATATCAGGACATTGCAGAAAACAAGTAATTTACATTCATTAAATAGCAAAATATTAATAAATTAGCTACTGTAAACCTGGGAAAAATGTTTCCTGTTAACTTTTAAAACAAATGGAACCCGGTCGGAATTTTTCAAGCAAATTCTAATACCCACTCTTCAAAATTGACACTAATGAATTTCCACAGTTACTGTGGAAACAGCTTCCTTTTTTCTTTTTTTTGTAAACAACATTTTGCATGCTGCAGTACTAAATCAATTTACAAGAAAATACTCTTATCTGAAAGGGCTTTTCATTGTATGTCCTACTATTCACATCTGTATTTTGTCATCAAAATACTCATAGATATTTCACAACCTGCAGGACACATGCTTAAAATACGTTCCAAGAATACACCCCTCTTTGTACTTATCCCCTCTTTGCAATTTACTTTCATTCCCATAATTTAGGCTGCTCTAATTTATGCCGTCTGCTAAGAGCCAAAGATGATTTGCTATCCCAGCTATGAGAGCACCACCTAATTCTCTGAATACTGTCACCATGGGAAGATTGTGCATTAACTGCTAGGCCAACTAAACTGGGCCAGCAGGGTAATGGAAGGCCCGTTTAGCACAGGCAGCTACATAACACATTAGAGCTAAACCAGGTGACTCACATGAGTTGTTTTACTGGAAACATGCATAGATTTGTGAGTTTCAACAGAAGCCATAAATATTTGCTTGAAGAATGCTGCTTACCAGAGGTAAATTCATTACCTACACTTCAGTGATCCTAGGGGAAAATCCCAACCTTATGAGAGAACATCTATTGGTGACACCTCAATGGAAAGTCACAGGACTTTTTTTTCCTCTCCTTGAATGGTAAGGGAGGGGGCTTATAGCTACCAGCATTAGCTCAATCCTGAAAGAGATTTCTCATTCCTCACTCAACCCTACCCTCTTTACAGCTTCTGTTTAAAGAAGCATAAGCTGGCTAACCAAGACTGTTTCCTCTGCACAAGACTACTGCACGTCAGCAACTCAAGGCACTACTGAAATCAGTGTCCTAAGCAGACTACTGGTGACACAAACTCGACAAGTCTTGGCAAGCAGAGGTTAAGGAGGGAACATGCTGCCCACTTGCCTTTAGCACTGAGCATCAGCTGCAGAAATGGACACTGTTTCTCATCTTTGTCCTTCCTTTCCATGTGTTCCTCTTGTGGGGTGCCTAAGAGAGCTGGACTGTGCTCCAACAGAAGCAGCAGCCACCCCACCCCCTGACCACTAAGTTCTCCTTTCCTCTAAAAGCATTAGTTAGTATGCCTGTAATATTTTAACCCCAAAATTTTAATTATATGATACAGAAATAACTGGATGTCATTAGCACAACAAAAAAATAGTTCTGTAATCAACTGTATTATTTTGTTGGGTTTCTTCCTTAAAAAAAAAAAAAATTACATAGATTTCTTTTTTCCCCAACCAGTGACTGGTTACTTTGTGGTCCAGTAGACCAAGGCCTCAGTACTCAGACGTTTAACAACCCAATGTTGCAGCACTATAAAATAGCATTAAACACTTTTCCTTTTTGCACCTCATTCATTCTATTTAAATTCAGCACAACATAATGCCACCTAGTCCCAAAGGTGAAGTCTTTGAAGTCTTGAAGAATGGGCATTCAATGAACTTACTGGAAAATCATTACAATTCTTGGCCTTGCAGTGCACAAACACGATGCCTTCTAATATCTAAAACTAGATCACTACAACCAGTACAACAGTAAACCCAACTCAGGAGAACCTAAAATTCATATTGCAGCTCAGGCAAGCAAACATTTGAATACAATTATTTTACTCATATGGAAATATGTAGTAGGGCTGGGCAAGGAAAGGTGTTTCCACATTGGAGAAAATTCCCAAATCTGTTCTGGCCCCAGTGTGAAATGAAAATCAGAAATTTCAACTTATCCACTGAAGGGGGGAAAGAGTACATCTGGAGGACAGGTCTACCATTGCTGGCCCTGAAAAATCACACTTGGCAGTACCGTGATGGTTAGGTTGCTGAGGAAAGAAGAGAAACACATGCCAGAAAGGTTCTTATCTCTTCAGAGAGAGAGGAGAGAAAGCTGCCCCATACTGTCAGACCTGTACCAACACCCAATGTTCCCCAAGCTACCTAGCAATTTTGAAGCTTTATAAAATTCCAGCTAAAGACCATCAGAATTCACCAGCCAGGTCTAGCCAAATTATTTTGATTCTGAAATAAAGTTAAAGGATGATAAAAAGTAAAATATCTTGTCCTAGAACTGACAGTGTCTTTTCAAACTAAAATTTGAGTCAAGCATTAGTGCACTTTGTTTCTTCTCCTTTAGAAAAAGGAGACAAAGTTGCTCTATTATTTATATTTAATCAATCATTTAACGACACCCATTGTGTCTATTTATAATTCCAATGTTTAAAACTAAATATAGTGCACTGATTGCTTCTTGTCTTTTTCAAGTACCACACAGTAACATCTGGGAGTTTATTTGTCCCAAAAAAAAAAAAAAATCAATAGAATCTATAAATTGAGAACCCATGTGGCTCTTAATTGAGGACAGTGATGCTGACTGGTAGTTAACAGGACTGCCAGTCTCAGTTTGTGTCCAGTGGGGTCTGACCCCTCCAGTGGTCTACAAGCACAGTACAGTGCAGGAGAGCAAAGGGGAAGCCCCCAGTGAGCACACAAAGATGGGGAGGAAAAGAAAGGATAACCAGGGAGAGATTGTAATATTGTGTTTGTAGCCAGCTGATGCCAGCTGCTTCTTTCTCCTCTCACTCCCTCAGTTTTAACAGTATTTCTACCTCCAGCCTTTTTGGGGAGGGGTATTTCCTCTCAGCTATACTATCAGAAAAGGGATGTCTGTCATCCCACCTTTGTGAGAACAGCAGCAAGTTCCCTATTTCCAGGAAGATTTTTGAAGAAAATGCTGCCTCTGGAGCTTGTACTTATGTTTGGGATACTACTGCCACAAAAGGGAACAGCTAACGACAAACAACGCAGAAGCAAGTTTTTGGCTGCACAAAGCTGTCTCTAGCTGCCAATGGGGACAGCATGCCTCCGCTCAGCCCACCAGACCTTTCTCTTCGTCGTCGCTTCCCCAGTGCCCTCCATACAGGTCTAGGGAGAGGTCTGTGAAGGTACTGGGAACTCGCTTCTTTAGGGGCAGGAGAAAGCAGGCTCACCTTTCCAATGACACCGCACACAGTTCCGGCATGGCTGCCATGCCCTCTCCAAACACACATGCATCCAGTTTCTCCATCAGTACCGTTTCTAGCTGCTATCTGTTCCTTTCCATGCCTTCGTAAGAACAACTCCCGCACTAATTAAAAGGCACAGAGCAATTTCTTATTCTCACACTTCACACATTACAAACTCACCGACTTCCCCATGGGTTCATCACAGCAAAAAGTGAATACGATCCAGTCCATGCTGCTTGACATGTAACACATACACACACATAACCCTGACATCCTGAATGCACTAACTACTGAAAGAAATAAGCATGTCAATGGTGGGGGCAGGGGGAGAAAGCCCCAGTTAAAGTTTCACTTTTGCAAACAACTCAAATCCCGGCCCCACTCTAAAAAATTGAAAGCCATAGCAATCACAGAGAACTTTTAAACAGCCTCACTATTCATCCAGCCTACTCTCCAAATAAGAACCAGATACAGTGAAATGAAAGCAAACAACAAATAAAACTAAACAAGACACTAAAAGTTCCATGTCTCAATTGAAAGTACCAGCTGAAATAAGCCCGCCTTTTCTAAATGAGTAATTACTTTAATGGGACTGCTAGATTCCATTTTGCCCTTAGTCAAAGCATCCTCGTATCCAGATGATCATCTCCACAGAATCTCAGGCCATCTGCACCCTGAGATCATGAAACAGGAGCTCATCTGGATGTTGGGCATGTAAAAGCATAACTGATCTCCTAATACCTTAATAGGATATAAAGGCTTCCATTGGATTAAAGCAGGTTTGTAACTAAATACTGAGGTGAGGTTGTACATGGTGCATTAGGAAAATGAAGATGCTGGGTACACTGCTTGACAGTTCTGCACATCCAGCATGATGGTGCCCATCTCACAGAGGCGTTCACCCTTCTTCCTGAGAGGTGATGAAGGACACTAAATTCCCTTTAAGGGGTTATGCCCATCCAATTTAATTGGAAAGATGTATTTCAAACCACAAGATCATCAACCAGTTGCTCTCAACACCGTGGCTGTGTACTGCATCAACACCCCCTGTTCTGGTCCTTGCTTTTCAGCCTTCCTGAAGCAGTGCATGTTATTTGTTATATCTTCCCGAGTCGCGCTCCTGAATGACGAGATCCCCATCATTGTCTGCAGCAATAACTGCCACTCAAGCAGCCCCTACTCCAAGGCACAGTCCATGCAGTGTTCAAGGTGTGAGCGGACCAGAATAGAGAAAGCCAACACTACAAGGAATGAAGTTACGCTAAAATGGTGGGTCACGCTTGAGGGAGGACAGGAGGGCAAGGAGAGAATGAGTTAAATCTATAAATTTCTTCTGTCAAACTGTAATATTGCTTATTTGACTCAATATTCTGTGTATTTTTCCAAATAGAACAATACTGCTGTCAACTGCTTATAACTTCATGAGGATTTTGTAAACTAAGAATTACCACTGGTGTAATTTTCCAGTCTGAGAAATATGGATAACCATGATGATCTGCAACTGAGTGAAAGGGTCAAGTAATTTCCTAGTTGAGATTTTCTTTATTTCTCAGTGAGGTAAGCAACAATTGGAGGAAGGAAATGCTTAGGCACGACATTTCAGAAGTCAGAAGCTGTTCTTGTAAGGCAGAAGAACAGTACAATTCAAAACAAGGAAAACCACATATTTGACCACAGGTCAAAAAGCTGAAAACATTCAACAGGGGGAGGAACCAAAATATTAACAGTCTAAAAGACCAACAAAATACCAGAAACAACTGGAACAAACTGACATATATAAGCAGAGAAAGCAGAAAAATTAACTTAATTGAAATCTGACAGGGCATCAAGACACTAGGATAAAGGGACGTCTTGAGTACTGAAATGGTCTGGTTTTTTTTTCTTTTAAGAAATACGTATGTCAGATTTTAACTTTAAAAAGGAGAAACAAAAGAAATTTGAAGTCCTTGTTTTGAACAGCATTCATGTTTAATGAATATACTTTGGCAAGCCAGCGGGCTATCTGTTCAAATTAGCAGTTCATAAGACTACTTTAATTGTTCTTAAAATACCACTGCTGCATTTCTATATTAAAAAGATTTATCAGTGGAGAGTCTTATTATTTCCAAACTATTTGAAAGATTACAGGGCATATATTGAAGGTTTCAGGAACAGCAGAATGAAAATAAACATGAACTAGTTCAGTCTTACAAGAAAAAAGGTTGAATTGCAAGATGTTCACATATATTAAGGAGAGTGCAAATCCTTCTGCCGTTTGAAACAGTAACAGTTTTCATGTCTGGTATAAAGGCTAGATGATTCACACACTCCCCTGCTTACTAGTAGGTCTCCTTTAATTCTCTTTCAAAATAGACTCTTCATATTCTTTAACAGACATGTCAACTAGGCTATCTTTCAGTTTCCTTCTCTTCTTTAGCTCCCCAGCAACTAATTGCTAACTGCTTTCGTAACTAACTAATCTAACAATATTGCAGTAAATATCAACCAGGATACATAAAACCGAAATGACCACTTAGAAATATACTGAAGTCGTGCTATGCAAAAAGCAAAAGAAAATCAAATTGAGACAGTCTAGACTTCAGACTAGACTGTAGTTTTTCTCAAGGAAAAGATGCAAACAAAGCAAAAAGCATCTGAGCTTTTACCAGACTACAGCTAGCCAAAAATATGGATCTGATCATTTGGTACACACTGTACAAAGTTGTACAACATTTTACACTTATGCATATTAAGAACATGCAGATTTTATCAATAACTAGGCCACATATTTGGAAATAAGACTAATCGGTTTAAATCTTCATAAAACTTAAAAGGTAAAGTCTACAAAAAATAAGATTATAGTAAAATACATTACCGGCACAACGACTGCCACAAAGATTAAAAAACAGTGAAACAATTGTGCCTTTGACACAAACACATCAATCTGTAATGCCTATGCTATCATGGAGAGTGAGGAGTCATTAGAAGAACCAGGTACAGATGCAAGAAAATCTGCATTCAAAAGATATGTTTTTCCTTTTTTTAAACTACACAGCTATACACAATTTATATGATTATTTAATCCGTGGCAATTTCTGCAACTTCGTTATTTGGGCAGCCAATGCAGCAGGGGAGGTGAAGAGGGAAGACATGGTTTTTGGACCTACTCTGCCTTTAGTAACTGTGTCTCTTGGTGTAGTAAAGAATATTCCGTCTTCCTACAAACCTTTTTTTTTTTTCTGTAGACAACCTCGACTACACTGCCAGCACAATCAGGTTAAGGACTTTGAAGGAAGAGAGTCTTTGGCTTGTTCATTCATTTGCTCTAAACAACCCGTTTCCTCCCTATTCAACTGTGTATTCTAACTCGCATCATTAATGCGAAACGGTGAAAACAAAAGTCTATATTCACATTCTTTACTCCACTCAGGATTTTTAAAACCTATTTGATCTACCCCATGCAGCTGTTTGTTTTTTTCCCTAGGCTGAAAAGTTTTAGTCCTCAGACAGAAAATATTCCATACCTTTGATCAAACATGACAACCTTTGCTGTACGTTTACTACTGCTGTAATATTTTAAAGATAACTATAATGTTAGGGAATTGCATGTAGTATTGAAAGTGGATGTGGTACAGATTTACACATTCAGACAAGTCATGTTTTCTGATTTGTTCTCTATTCCTTTACTAGTATATTGTCAACATCCTTTTAGATTCAGTAGTTCAGTACCACTGAGTACTGAACCAATTCTTAAGACATTATCCATAACTCCTCCTTTAATGGCAACAGCTAATTGACTAATGTAAAGGTTAAGGGTTTTTTTTCCTCTTCACTACGTACATTGCTTGGTACTTACCAAAGTTTAATCTCGTCTGCATTTAATTACTGAAACCACAAGGTCCCTCAGAAGTCTTCACAGTTGCTTTTGATTCATAGGAATCTTCTTCCATAATGAAAAAGTGACAACATATTGCAACCTTCTGTCTAATATTTCAATGGGGGAACACTCTTGATTTCTTCAGACATGAACTCAAATGAAAAAAACATTTAACTTAACTGTACTGCAATCACATTATCCACCAGTAATGTCTGCTTTTCATCCTAATAACTATCAGCTCTGCTGACTCCCTAGCAAACTTGTTTCTTGCTTGTTATGTATTTATTATTACTATTAGCTGTTATGCACTTACAAATTTGGCTTTGAAATTTTTTTTGTGGTGTTACCTTTAAAATGTAAGGGTTTACGTTCTTTTCTATTTTCTTCAGTGGATACTTCTCTCAATTTTTGAAGGATGTCTTTTTATTTCTAACAGATCTTTCATTCTGCTTTTTGATGTTGGGTTTTTTTTTTTTCCCTCCTTTAACTGCTGGGACACATTTACTTGAGCTTCTACCTTTCAACATTATTCATCCTGACTCCAAGCACCCTCCCTTTTAGCTGTTCCTTTTTGTTTTTTGTTAAATTAAAATCCTTTTTGCAGCTCAAAACACTAGACAAGACAAAAGTAAACCAAGGAAGGTACAGCAGTGTGCCACCACTGTTGAAATTGTTCTGCAAACACAAAAAGGTCTTTCTATTCAACAGCCATCGTTACTCAGTCTCAGGCAAGAGATGCATAAGATCTAACCCAAAAAATAAAAAGTTTTAAAAGCTCAGGGACACTGTTCAGTTAGTGACATAACTATGAAGACAAATCTTGCTTAGTCTTACCATTGAGTGCAAGTTAAACATAATTGTGTGCTTGTAACACAACAATTCCGGGATTACATATGGATTTGACTTCACAATGCAAAGTGTCTCTATGCTTTAGTAAGAAAGATTACTGGAAATTTCAAGCATTTTTTTTTCTTCTCCCGCCCAAAGAATTTTATGTTTTGTTGCTCTACAGCCAAGTTTGCCAAGTCATCCCCTCTAAACACCAGAATAAACTTCTTAAATTATTACAAAATGGGAGTCATTGAGTGGAAAAAACCAACCAAACAAGCAAGCCGAACATATGTAGGCTTAGTATTGTTTTGCTAAATTAGGTAAAACATATAAGACCATTTTCCACACCCTAATAGTTCACTTATTTATTAAAGGTTTGTAACCATATACATATTGCTATTACTTAATTCTCCATTTTGATGCAAATATGGAATTTGAAAGCTTCTAGCTTATTCACCCTTATTACTGCTACTTCTTCAGTGATCTCTAGGGCTCAGCCTTGCCACATAAACTCCATCCCAATACTTGTCTAGCATAAATAGTTCTGTTAAATCATAAAAGACTGAACTCCCAAAAGACAGTTCCTCTGACACTCAGTGGAACACAACTGCTTTTCTGCCAAGAAAAGATAGATGACATAAGTAAAAAAAAAAACAAACCAAAACAGTAGCTTCAATATAGAAACACTGGTTAGCAAGAAATAACCAAATGTTGCAATGAACTCCTCCCCTTGCCCCTGCTCTGGCTTGGACTTATGCACAGACTACAGTCCCTTAGGGGCATACCTGCTCCAAGTGGAGCCTTATCTATGAGCCACAGTCTCTCCAGGGGTGTACCTGCTGCGGCATAGACTTATCCACAGCCACAGTCGCTTTGAGGTGCACCTGTTCCAGTGTGGCCTTATCCATGGGCCACAATGCCTTCAGAAATATACCTGCTCCAGCGTGGCCTTGCCCACAGCCACAGTCCCTTCAGAAGTAAACCTGCTCCAACATGGCCTTACCCATGGCTGCAGTCTCTCCAAGGGTGTACCTGGTCTATTGTGGGCTTATCCATGCCCACATGCTTTGAGGTGCTCCAGCATGACCTCATGCACAGCCATTGATGCTTCAAGGTGGACCTGCTGCAGCATAGACTTCTCCACAGCTACAGATGCTTTGAGGTGTACCTTCTCCAGCGTGGACTCATCCTTGGGCCACAATCCCTTCAGAGGTATACCTGCTGCAGCACAGACATAACCATGGCCACAGACGCTTCAGGGATGTCCCGCTCCCACATGGACTCATCCACAGGTCACAGTCCCTTCAACTCGGGTTCACACTGGAGTTCCAGCCTGTCCAGTACAGCCGTACAGAAACAGCAGTGATGCCCTGGCCATCTGCCAGCCCAGGCGCATGGCCATTGCTGTTATCAAAATGTTCCCAGGCACAGCAGAGTAAGACGATAAGCAGTACAGCACTACAGCAAGCAGTGAAAGCAAAAAGCAGCCACTAACGAGCACTAGACTCTAATATACAGTAAGGCAAGCAAGCCCCCTGGCAAGCACAGAAGCCTGCCAATTAATAGCTAAACAGCAATAACAACTATAAACTTGATCTAGCACATTCCAATCAAATCTGTTATCATCTTGAACCCTTTGAGCCCCACATCGGGCACCAAAAAGGACTGTCGTGGTTTAACCCCAGCCGGCAACTACACACCACATAGCTGCTTGCTCACTTCCCCCGGGTGGGAAGGGGGAGAGAATCAGAAGTGTTAAAGTGAGAAAACTTGTGAGTTGAGATAAAGACAGTTTAACAGGTAAAGCAAAAGTCACGCACAGAAGCAAAGCAAACCAAGGAATTCATTCACAGCTTCCCATCGGCAGGCAGGTGTTCAGCTATCTCCAGGAAAGCTTGAAGAAGTTGGTTACTTGGGAAGCCAAAACGCTGTAACTCTGAACGTCCCCCCCTTCTTCTTCCCCCAGCATTTATTGCTGAGCATGACATCATATAGCATGAAATATCCCTTTGGTCAGTTGGGGTCAGCTGTCCCAGCTGTGTCCCCTCTCAGCTTCTTGTGCACCCCAGCCTACTCGCTGGTGGGGTGGGGTGAGAAGCAGAAAAGGCCTTGACTCTGTGTAAGCACTGCTCAGCAATAACAAATGCATCCCTGTGTTATCAACACTCTTTTCAGCACAAATCCAAAACATAGCCCCATACTAGCTATTATGAAGGAAATTAACTCTACCCCAGCCAAAACCAGCATATCAAACCAACAATAAACAACTCTACCCAATCCAAACTCAAGGAATGCATTTTCATTTTCTTTCAATAATAGCTTTTGTAGTAGGTCTTTCAGATGCTATGCATTAGTATTTCAGGATGACTTGCTGCAAGTCAGCCTCGTGTAAGTGATCATTTACATTTTGAGAAAATTGATTATATGCAATTGAAGTAAGCTGCTTAAGCTAAAAAGCTAGGGTTCAATAAATGAAAAAAAAAAAGCCAGTATAGACTGACTTGCCAATGTTAAGAGTAACGTATGCCTAAGGTACCTTTACAACATCTTTTAAAATTCTGATCCCTATAAATAAAAATGTAATAACTAACAACAATTAATTAAGCCTAAACACAACTTACATTAATGTTCTGAATCATGTGAATATTTTTCACAACTGGTTGCTGTGAAGAGGATTGTGTTGTCATATGCAGAGGATTAGGATGTCACGCTGGAAGTGATCAGGAACAGACGGATTTATAAGAATCACTGATCCTGCTTTTATGGGAAGGACATGAGCATTTTTTCATACACATTCCAGAATGCAGTAGCAGGAATCTTTTCTAGTAAATCTTTTATTCTTCTTTTTTAATAAAAATTTCAAAAAGTACAGAACAAAACACAAATAGAGGGTAACAAAGGTATACCACCACTGAAAAGCTCAGAAAGCCAAAGTTACTGAATCCTACTTCTGCAATCAGCTCACTGCAAGTTCACATGAGGCTGTGCTGTACCTACAAAGACGCACCTCCATTTAATCCTCATGTAACAGTACACAGCATACCAGAGCAAACTGAACCAGTGCAAGACCTCTTCCACACCCATCCTTAGATGTGCAGTTCAAAAGAAACAAACATTCACCTGAATCAAAAGCACACTCATACCTCCCTGCCTACAACAGATCTAGTCCCCAAGAAACTGCACAAACATGAAGGTTTTGGTTTAAAAGGGCCAAGTAGTTTAGGTTGATTAGAGTATTGCTCCGTCTTGTCTTCTCAAAGTTATTAGCAAGTTTGTTACTTTCAGAAATGGACTGATATTACCTTCTTCTGAAGGGAAGAAAACAAAGCCCTACAGGAGACTGAGACATTGCTATAGGTAAATTATGTCATCCATTAGCTATCATGTACAAAAAGTGGACATTAGACCTTGAAACAAATGGGGTGTTCACAATATCTATAAGAAACTGTCCAGTTCTGAGCTCCCAGTACAAGAAAGAGATGGACATAATGAAGAGAGTCCAGCAAAGGGCCACTAAGACTATTACAGGACCAGAACATCTCTCCTATGAGGAAAGGCTAAGACAGCTAGGACTGTTCAGCTTGGAGAAGAGAAGGCTCAGGGAGGATCTTATCAATTTTATATAAATACCTGAAGGGAGAGCACAAAGATGATGGAGTCAGGCTCTTTCCAGTGGTTCTCAGTGACAGGACCAGAGGCGACGGGAACAAACTGATACACAGGAGGCTCCCTCTGAACATCAGGAAACATCTCTTTACCATGGGAGAGAGTAAGCACTGGCACAGGTTGCCCAGGGAGGTTGCAGAGTTTCCCTACTTGGAGATATTCAAACGCCGTCTGGACACGGTCCTGGGCAACTGGCTGTAGGTGGCCCTGGTTGAGCAGGGGGATTGGACAAGATAACCTTCAGAGGTCCCTTCCAACCCTTCAACCATGCTATGATTCTGTGAACATCAACTGACTAAGAAAGTGCCATTGCAATTTATCTTTTTCAGAATAAACTGCACTCTAAATTACACATGCTGTTCAAACTTCAGCAATCTTATTAAATGCTGAGCTGTAGTTCTCATCAACACAGCACTCTTTAGAACCTGGCTCCTCAGATTAGGAAAATTCTGAAGAAGTATCGCTATTGGATCAATACTTTAATTAAAATGGATGAACTTATGTTTCAGAATTACTTTTAGCAGTAATAAGGCAACAAATCTCCACTTTCTTACTATGATTTGATATTAAATATAAATCACAGGTTAATAAGCCTCTAGCAAGCTTAATTAATAAGGTAATATCAATGGAATATGAAATTCTCATGGGACAATTGTTACCCATGGCAAAAATAGAGGAGAACAAGAAGAGACATCCATCAAAAACTAAAGGGCAGGCAAAGACCTCAAAATGAGGTCTCTCAAAATGAGACCCTGAACTGGACAAGCATAGTGCAAAGACAAAGCTTTAATACAGACCTCTAATACATCATCTAATACAGTAACTCTAATGCATCAGTTTTCATTTTAAACTGTATCTGAATGGAACTATCCATCTAAAGTGTGCAGTTTTTAAATTTACAATGGGGAAAACCCAATGATATTTAAGTCATCAATTATTAACCTTTTATGGAATAAAAATCTGGAAACAAATATATGAAAGCATATTCCCTGATGCCCCTAGGCATTCAATCAAAACTTTTGGACAGCCCCACAACAGTTCTAGTGGATGGCTTCGTGTGAAATGAATCACTAATTTGGTTTGACTACCCAAAACACGTTGCTTAGTCTCAAACCCACTAGCGCTAGTATCCGTCTCAATTTGTACAGGATACACTGTTCCACAGTGCTCTCTGACTATATTGCCCAAGATTTTTGGAAAATAAACATTTCTGAAGCCACAGATTATATGCAACCCTTACAATTTTGCACCCCTCCTGAACAAGATAGCATTACAGGATGCACCTCTTCACTGAGTTGGTGTCATACATCTAATCTGCTGTGCAGGTACTGTGTGCTTTCAACCATCAGCAAGAGATGGTTGGGACATCTAGGGATCCCTAGACATCAGCTAGGGACATTTAGTACTTCTCTGAATCAATCTCTTAATGAGACAGGACTAGGTAGCATCCCTGGCTTCATTTACTGAGCATAACCCATGGAAAAGATGAGAAAATTCTTCCTGACAATGAAATTTATTTTTACTTCCAATTACAAATGAATGAGAACTTCATTGAAAAAAAAGTAGCATCACAGGATGTCACGCTTGCACAGTTAAACAAGTGTCAGGAAATACATGAGTTCATAGAGAATGTGTCATAAATTAATTCTACATTAGGAGTTAGCTTTTAATTACATTATCTCATCCTACAGCTTCAAGATGCTCTTGAGATCTCCCACAGATATACAGTCTTGATGACGTTCAGGGTATTTTTGACTCCTGAATCAGATACTTCTAGTATGAAGCTTCCCTTATATTCCATGCTCTTGTCAGAAGCCATTGCTATCAGAAGCCTGATGGAATTCTACTATAGGGCAGAGCACTATATGTATACAACCACCAGGATATCAGCTTTGCTTACAAGAGAAGTGTTTCCAACACTTTCTAGTTTAAAAAGGTAGGTTGAGGCTGAACTAAAGGTCCCCAAAAGGACCTGAGAAAGAAACTTGGACCTCTCAAGCTGGCTAGCCACCTCATGCTGCCTTCATTTAACTTTCTGGATGTTTGCCAACATACAGAAGGAGGAAGGACAAAAGCCATTTTTTTATTATGGAAGGGCTCTAGTTAAAAAAAATGAAATTAAAAAAATCCAAACCATTTAACCTAACACAAAGAGAAAACCTACAATATCAGAGTTATTGTTCATGACCAGTGCCCCAGGAACACAAAGAACCTGAACCTAATAAATGAAGGTTTTTTCCTATGTTATCTGAAGAGAATTATCTTTATTAAAACCAATCTAGCCTTTATGAATAATACATGCCAGCTTCAGACAGACCAAAAGAACAGTTACTCACTGCAAAATTACTTCTAGGAGGGGGGGAAAAAAAGGCACATTCTTACTCAACAGATCTGCTTCCTGATACTTTCAGTCAGGATATCCATTCAGTCTCATATATTAAAAAAAGCCAAAAAAGATAACTTATTGTTGTCTAGGCAGCCTTGCTAAGAAGGGGCACAAGCCACCATAATATGCTTCTGCTGCCAGAGCTACTCTTCATACACTGGGCGTGGTGCAGTCATTATCACCCCAGGTAGTCCAACACACAAGGGAAGAGAGTTTCTGCAAGACACTGTACTCAAATGGACCTTCACCTGGGTATTGTTACCACATAAGCAAGTGGTAAAGGATGCTGTGAAACAAGACAGAGAGAAGAGGGAACACAACCTGACCAAAAAAAAAAAAAAAAAAAAAAAGGTTAGTAATAACCAACAGGCAAAACATTCATTATTCCTGTGGCCTTCATGTAACAAGGCTGAAGTTTTAAAAAAGGTCAGATAATAGTGCTACTGGATGTTTATGAAGGTTAAATGCCCATCAAATAAATTGCTGCACCTCTGCCTGCTGTGAATTACTGCAGGACTCACTTCAGTTTACTAGAAAGATTACAAATTATTTTGACAGTCTTTGCTACGCTTTAAAGTGTTTCCCAAACATTAAAAAATTAAAGGTTCAAAATTTAGTGGAAAACTATGAAGGAAATCCAAAACTCATGTCCTCCATCTATTGTTCAGCAACAGCTGCTATTCCAGCTCCAGATTCTAATTATGTTTTATAGAAGTACTCATACCAAGGCCAGCAGCTTTGCAGAGGACCTGTCCCAAGCAGATTTTAAAGAAACAACACGTATACTTATGGACAACCTGTCACTTGTAATACATCTGTTGTGAAAGCAGGATCTGGATACTTCAGGTTCACAGGCATCAGTTAAGTGCTACATGTCAAGCCCAGAGAACATTGTACTTGAAAGCTGTTAGCTGAGGGTGGAGGCTGTCAAACACAGAAGATAAGGCACCCCCTGGTAGTGTTAAGATTTTATCAATATTTTGGAGCAAACAATGCTGGAAACCAGTTGGGAGTGAACCCGTGGGTATGTGCCAGCAACTAACTTCAATTCTTAGTAACAAGATGAAAAACATAACAAACAACAACACCCTAAACAGAAGCACAAATAACATGAAGCTTGAATATATATTTTTTTTTACATGCACATACCACTTCCCTTTTGAAATGAACACCACAATTAATAGATGGTTAAGGACAAGTTCAATGCAATGATTAAATCCAGCTGTGAGAAGTCTGATAAAAATCTCCTTCAGATCAGAAATATCCATGCATAAAAATGCTCCCCAAAAGATAGAGAGCCTTAGAATTTCAGAATTCTTTATAAAACATCATAAAGGATATGATTCTAAGACTGGCTTCTTTTAGCATTTTCATCATTTAGAAAACAAGACAGCATGTTGATGAAGGAAAGGTTAAAAGTGAAAAAACCTTATTCAGTACACAAATTCTTGAATGAGATGATGCAAGAAGTCATCATGATAGCAAAATAGAATGGAACTAAAGAGAGTAGCAAAATGGACATCATAAACTGATACTCAGTTCAAAGTTGGTCTTACCAGTCCCCACACCCCCTGCCAAAACCACACAAAAAACCTTCACACCTTTGTATGATTATTACCCTGACTTTTTTTGTCCCAACTCTTCTAGCTGTTAGCACCAATATTAAGGGTGTCAAAGTTCAGACACACAGGATGTTCCAGAGGGATAAATCTGTATGCAACACTAATCTGACCTGCCTTGTTTTCTCTAGTGCAGCCTAACACAGGAACACTTATTTGTCCTTTGCCCATTATCTCAAAGAAACTGTTCTGGCTTGACAAGCTCTCTCTTTCTGCCAGGAGCCTCCATTCCAACATTTATTTATTTTATTAACTGAACACCCTTAATTTGGAGAGTGGCAATGCAAACGGAAGATACTTGTTTATATAGTATTTCATTAAAATAAAAATAGAGCTGATAGCTTATTGACATAATTCTTTAATACCTAAAAAAAGAAAAACCTCAAGTTTAAATCACTAGACGCATTGTTATAATGTGTAAACAGCACCAGCCAAGGCAGCAACAATAGTCCTCTTATGCTCTGCTGAGAAGGTCGCACACAGGATTAAAGCTGACAAATCTCCATGGGTGCATGGTTCCAGAGAGCTTGTGTCTTCAAGATTAAACCTTTGGCTTTTATTAATACTACAAAGAGCAAGAACAAACCCCTGTTAAACCAGATATACAAGCTTATTTCAAGAAATGCCAAAGTTCTAACTCAAATTTGTGAAGCTAAAAAAAAAAAAAAAACCAACACACTCTCAGGAAGGCTGAGGCTGGAGCCCAGGTCACCATACTCAGTTAATCCCTTGCTAAGTAAAGGTCTCTGCCCAGCTACAGTCTTTGTACCCATACAACCACGTTGGTTTCCTCAGGTCAAGTATGTGCTCAGCTAAGCTTGCAAGTCTATTAGAAAAGGATCAGCTTTATTTCCCAGGGTGCTTAAACTGACTCCCAGCTTCTCCACTATCTACGGCAATCCTGTCCGGTTTCAAATTCCTGTATGAAAGGTCAGTAACCAGATGGGAGATCTCCAAGAAACAGCACAGTTCAGAACTAGATAGGGCTGCCAGTTTTAGAGCAGGATCAAAGACCCACAAAAGCAGACTAGTTCCTCTGCCCCACACTCTCGTGAGGCAGAGCAAAGCTAAAACCAGTTCTGGATTGGTGCAAGAGACATGGAAGCTAATAGCACAGCCAACTTCAAATGAAACGCAACACTATTTACACTGTACTAGAGCTGCCCTTTGGCTATAGTGAGAAGAGTACACCTAGCTCCTAGACAGGTTCAACCCTCTTCTGCTTCTTGACTCATGCCAAAAGGCACAGGAAAGAAAAGCTGCAAGCCTGCAAGTAAGCGGTGAGGAGACAGACTGACAGTACACACAGATTAATCAGGAACAGGTAAGAATTAGACATACAGCGCGAGCATGACTTTTCAGAAGAGCTTTGCAGCGAGATCAGCTGAGAGAGATAAGGACAAAGCAGCACTGCTGCAATAGCAATCAGAAACGTTACATGGAAATAAGAGCAATTACACTAACATTTCAGAAGTGTGAAGGTTGCATTTGTCTTGTGACATACTGTGTTCCAGTAACTACAAAACTCTCCCAGAATGCTTTTTTTTTTTTTTTAAAAACAGGAAAAGGCACTATCAGAAATCTGGTTTAAAAATCAGTTGTGGGGGATGGGGAAAACAAACTGCACACTCAACTCAGATTAAGCTTATTTTCCCAAAACAAAGCAACCTTTCTGAACTCCCTCTGACCAATGCCTCCATCACCTATGGTCCCTCGAGTACTATTAAATTCATTACAGGAGATTTTATAGAACTTAAATAACCCTGAAAGATTCTGCATTTATCCCTGCCAGGTATGTGTGACTCACGTTTCAAAAAAGGCCGCTGTACCATACTTGGCAGCTTAATATATTGGAACCGATCTATCACTGCACTACTTCAGTTGTGATAAGCTCACCAAATTAAAAGACTTTCCTGATACTTTCCTGACACACTGTAAAGGTCTGTCCTTCCGGCTGAATGAGTAGCTTACAGCTCTCAAAGTTAATTACATAAAAGCAATCAACATAAGTCTGCATATACTGCTTACGATAATAAACATTTTTAAAAAACATCAGCTATGTTTTAGTGTTTACATTCAGAAGAGCCAAATTCACTTTTATTAGATCAGAAATAGATTATTTAAAACTGTGACACATTCCAAGTTCTACAAGAACAGGATGAGACAAATACAAAATGGAAAACTTACGTTGTATTTTTTATTAGGTTTTTTATTTTCTCCAAGTGTTTCTGAAAGACAGAAAGGGACAGAGCAAAGTCCTATTTGCCTAAAGACAAGTCCAATAATGAATGGCTCCAAATACTCCAAGGGACAGATAAAAGGTTTTTTTGGTTGGTTGAGGTTTTGTTTGTTTGTTTTAAAAAAAAAACAACAACACACAGTAGAGAATGCTATCCAAGGACTTAAAAAGTAAGATTAATAACTCTTGCCTTCCAGAAAGCAAATAAAAGGAATTTTGCATCTAGCATTTTAACCAGAAGTCTTTGGGAAATTATTTACTGGAGAGTGGGTTGTATTTTTAATACCTGGGTTGACAATACCGAGTGATTTAACTTCTCCCTTACATACAATTACAGGAAACACCATTTACACAAAAGCAAGCAGTTCGTTCTCTGTTGCAAGGCTCTTTCTTGTCAGTGCTTTGCACATGTTTTTGTTAGGATTGCATCTATGTTGGAGCACAGATTTGCACACAACAGATTTGTGTGACCCCAGAAACAATCTAGTCCTGCTTGTACTGCCTGGGAGCTAATAAGCCCTGCAGGGACAGATACGCCCCTTTCAGCCTTGAGACCATAGATCAGCTTGGTAGGACCTGGCACTACTGCCTGGCCTTACTGACTGCAATCTCTGCTAGCTTTACTGCCCAGAGCAGGTGTTCTCTAACCATGAGGTACAAACAAAAGCATGCTGATGGACTTGAAGATTACAGTCCACATCTTCCAGTCAATGCAACCAATGAATTGGTCTGTAAGGAAAAAGAAAAACCTTGGAAGAAGGTCAGAACATCTGGCAGTCAATACAAGAAAGGCCTCTCTTCTACAAGTGTTCTCAACCTCCCACCACTAGGCAGACAGGTGGGAGACAAGCAGACTCTCTCATCTCTTCATTACTAGGAATCATTTACCCAAATCCTCCATGATCTTCCACTCTCTTCAGTTCAGAGTTAATGAAATGATATCAGACCAGCTGGCAAGTAGTACAGGAAGATGCAATTGAGTGAATGGAGCTTTGATTTGTCCCTGGAACAGTGTCTTGGCCCAGGAGGTTGGTCCCTCTCTGTCCCTTTCTGTCAAGCTGGAAAACTGGCCATGGCAACGCTTCAAGCACATTCAAGCGGATGCCTAACCCCTGCCAGAACAGCGAGGGCATTTTAGCTACCAAGTTTTAAACAATTTCTTTTATATAAGCAGATAAACTTATTCAGACATTAATTTGCTGGTGAGGATAAAGACTTCAGCCATGTAAAGTTCCCTTCAAATGAGCAATAAAGCTTTTACAGTATTATCCCCTAGATAGGCAAGTAGCTGAAGTTACCTAAGTTAGGTATAGTGGACTGGAGATACAAACATTACATTTGCCCAAAGCATGAAACAGAGGAGAATGCAGTAGTATCATCCTTATATACCAGGGAAAGAGAGGGGAGAAAAAGGAAGGAGGAGCACATTCTCCTTTGGTCTAAAAAATAGCAAAAATGGGAGAAAAATTGCACTTCCTCCTCCTCTTACTACTTCACAAACCCAAACATAGGATAATTTTTTTTTTAATAGCTTAAATTTAATCAAACGCTAAAAATATATTATATGATCAAATGAGAAATTCCTACAGAATATAAATTCTGAGACATTTTCAACTTTAAGTCACCACTTGCCACTTTCTCTATAGCAATTTACTGCATGGTATATAGACAAATATTTTATTATGGATTGCAAGTAATAGCAATCACAGTATAAATCAGTGATCAGAACAAAACATGAAAAACAAAACCTAAATTTTACATATTTGCTTGTGATAAGTCCAGAAATAAAAAAATAAACAAACCTCATCCGAAGTATTTACAGTACAATCTGCAATGTCAGCTGGGTCTTGGCTTTTTTGTTTCTTGCACAAGACGAACATTAGCAGGCGAAGTCCTTCAAAGCCTACTTCACTGGTACCATTTCAATAACAAATTCACCTTTTGCAACAAAAGCTAATGACGGATTATCTATCAATGCCGGGGAAACCAACTAAAGTAGGGGAAATGTGGGTATTTTCCACTGTATGCATGTTTGCAATCAACTAAAATCTTCCTTTCAAGGGACAATTTTGTTCTTTATCATTAACATTCAAGTGACAATTGTAAATAGATGGGCAAAAGAAAAAGAGCCATAATTCCAATTCTTTAACTATTAAAGATCTTGGTCTGTAATGAAAGTTAAAGCCTTTCGTATGAAAGGTTCATTTTAGCTAACAGACACAGAAATGGTATTTGATTTGCATCTAACCCATGGAAACTAAAAACATTAAGACAATTGTAAGTAACCGGGCTTAAATAAAAGGCTCAGTATGCCTAAAATTTTAACTTTTGAAGTGTTAGTACCTCAACGGTGGGTTTGTGGGATGATGGTTCCAGAGACATTAACTTGAACTGAAACACAACTCTCCTACTTTTTTAAGTTGCAGACTCTCTCCCAGTGAGTATTCAGTCATACTTGTTTGATGAAAATCAGTATATAACTTCTTGCTCCTCAGAAGCCCTGAAGACACAACACTGCTAAATTGAAACAGAGGGTTTTATTACTTCTTGTGCAATATTTTACAAAAAATCTAATTACTCACAATCATGCAACCCTACTAGTGATGAAAAGGCTGCACAAGCAATACTTCCCATCTCACCAGTGCTGCTGGGACTTTAATAGGGTAGTAAGGCATGAAATTGAAAGAACTCAGCTCAACTTTTGCAGCAGCCGTCCAGTTTGCGGAGTTAGTATTAAAGGGGTTAGAGAAAACATTTGATAAGAGAACACCAAGAAACTGTAAATATGGGATTTCAAATAAGCATTTTTACATTAAGCTTTTTGAAGTAGGTGTACATTAAAGGGTCTCATTCAGCCAAATACGATCATACCTGCTGCACCTTGCTAAATTGCAGTCAAAGGCTGTGAAGCTACTTCTCTCTCTTCCCCAAGGTAGGGCAGACAGAGATTTGAGAGTCTATTCTGGCATCACACAGAAGAGCTTCAAGACCCTATCTCATATCATCTGTGCAGACACAGAGACACTCATTTCAGCAAGATGAGCACAATTTTTCTCCCCCCACCACACGCTTCACGAGCCAAGGAAGAGGCAGGATACTAAGAGTACCACCACACAAGCCTAGTGCCAGCTGAGACCTTCCCAGCGCAAGGAGAAAGTTCCTACAGCCACGGTGCTCTACACCAACAGCCAGGATCCCTGCAATGCCAATGGCAGCTGGGTTCTGGTCCTCAGGAAACATCAGGCTTTTCTGCTTTTAATGGCAGCTGCACATCGTACAAATTCCCCCTCAGAGGGACACTGTGCTAGGCTCCCCTTCCAGTCAGTTTTTGGGGTAATTCCACCAGATTTCGCAAAACATGGAGGGCAAATGGACACCCTGGCAAATGATTGCTGCCAGGAAACAACATCAGCTTTTTAATAATCTATCATCAAGGCTAAGCGTGAGCTTTGTTTAAAAATAATCTTTTCATTGCCTTTTCTGACATCAGTAACAGAGAGAGTAATTATATAACCCAAAGGTTCTGTAATAAACACCACTGTGTGGTTTATTATGGCCACAGAAATAGATTTACTGTCTCAAACTCCAAAATTGTGACAATATGTGCAATCTTCTAAACATTTGCTTATCCATTAAAGCAAACCTTAAATATTTTTCTAGGAAGCACATCACATGTGATCAAACCAAATGAGTCAGTAAATAATCGCTGGTAAGCCAGGTAGGAAAATGAACACTTAGTATAACTTAAAGCTTCGCAAAACAGTGATACACTTGGAAACAAACGAGGAGTTCAAAAAGAGAGAAGACCCTTAAAACATGTATTGTATGTATCTGTGGATAGAGCTATTCAGTACTCACACATAAACAGCTTCCTCTGAAATTTTCTCAAGAGAAATAAGTTCCCTAAAAATCAAAACCTTCTAAAACATTTATGAAATGTACCACATCATCTTGATTTTGAGAAGAATCTACATGACTACATGATGAAAGATGATTGGCAAATCATCACAGTATGATCCTGTGTTTCAGGCCTGTTTGTTTTTAACCCAGCTTTCCAATTTATATTTTTCTCTCTGCTACAGAGAATATTTTAAATGAAACTAGTGGTGGAAATAAATCTGTAATGTCTATTACACAGCCAAAGGTTTACTGTTAACAGAAAAAGGCTGTGCTGCATTGCTACTGGACAGTCACCTCAGATAAGTCAGTACAAGTCATTAGAAACACAGTGTAAATAACATGGACCCTTCATAAATAGCTTTCCAGATTGTTGTATAGCTTTTGATCTATGCCTAAGGAGCTCTACTAGCCAACCATTAAGAGATGTAAAGAAACAAAAGGTATTATTTATTCAGCCCCTTCATCAAATTCCATGTGTTTTCAAGGAAGACCAGACTCTTCACCAGCAATAAAGGACCTGAATTCATCTGTCCCCTAAGTAATTCACTCAAATTGAAAGAGAGAGGTCTGGGAAGCTCTTTATATCCTCAAACTTTTCTTCTGCATTCCCAAATACAAAAGTCATAGTTATAAGTTGGCTTAATATATTCAAACATAAGGTACTCAGAACATGACAACATTCAAATATAACTGCTCCTAACCCATGACATATTTTCTAATCACAAGTATCTGTAGAGGATATTTGGTTTTCCAAGACTGACAGCATATAAAAAGATAAAGTGTTTGTGATTTCTGTCACCCAACTTCTGACTGCTTCATGAAAGCTAACAGCCATTATCATCTCTATGGGAAGCTGCTTCAGTCTCAAATTTTGCTACATTAGGCACCTACAATGTTAGGTGGGAGATAGGACCACATTCCCAAAATGCAGACTTAAATACATATGTATCTTGGAGTTGTAGTGCCTCACTGTTTGGTTTTTAGTCTCTGTCTTTCTGAACAGTAAGTCTTGACATTAAATCCTCCATGTTAACTGCTGTTACCTAAAATGAAAGCATTTGTTTGTGAGTGAAGAAAGAAATCCATAATACTGAAGAGGAGTTTTATCCATGCAAAGCCAACTCAGCTAGATTCATAAACCATACTAGAGGCAGCCAAATCATGAGAACATAAGCAGGATAAAGGGAACATCAGCCTTTGATTTCACCGGATAACAGTGACTTCTGCAATATTCTTTCTTCTTTCCCCTCTTTTCCTAATCTCCCTTGTCTCGGATAACCCCAATCACCATTACAAAGTGTTGTAAAGTGCTGAAGCAAACTAATCGAAGGAAAATAGCACCACACTAAGCAAGTTAAATGTGGAGACATCAAAGATATGCCTGAAATGCTCTGCCAAATTTCTGAGATTACTCTCCTGCAGCAAACATCGGTATTAGAAGATTTTTTCACTGAATGAAAAAAGCATCATAGCTGTTTCCAAAATGCCTGCCTGTTCGCATACACTACAATTATGTACTGCTGATTTATACATCACATTAATGGTAATTAATGCTAATGTTAATAATTGATGCTAAAGCATCAATGCCTGCAATACCAAGATAACATATATATTTAAGTTCATCATTTCTGCTCAAAGTGATGACATCAGACAGTCACATTCTCCTTTCGCAACATTATCCTCTTTGCTAATTTATTCAAAGTAGGTGTTGTTTGGCCAGGACTGTTTGCATAGAAAAACATTTTAATGTAGAGACCTGTTGTTGGGCATTTCCTGCTCAAGAGTCTGCAAGACTGCTTAACTGCTGAATATCAACAGTTCCAATTGCCATTCCTAGCAGGAGTCACTACTGCATCCAAGGTGCACCTTATTTAACACAGCTATTGTAAACATAGGACTGGGGGGAATTTTAAAAACAACCTACGTTATCATAAAAAGTGCCAATGCTATCAACTTAACCAGGGAAATGTAGGTCAAAACAGAGTACTCCTGAAAAGTGCACAACGTGAATTTCTGCTTTCAGGTGATGATGGAGTTGCTGTCCTTTCTTTTATGAAACTGCATCCTAAGTTGCTTAAAGGGGATGCTGCATCTTTTTACATTACCCAAGGGCAGAAAGGCTTTCCTCTAGAGTGCCTGGAACTGCTTCCTCAATTGATTAAAGACAAATGAAATTTGAGAACTGCTGGCCAGGAGAACACTTTTTGGTGATCACAGGCTGTGCTAAGGACTAGAATAGTATTTTGTTTGATTAGTAAGAAAAAATTATTCCCCCTTGTGCTACGAATACTTATTTTCTGTCCTCATGTTTATTCAGAATGCAACTAGATAAAAATACCAGCCTGTTACTAAATTAAGAGTTTGGCAAGTGTAAAGAATTTAAAGGCTATTCCTCCTTAGAACCACTATGAAACATTAAAAACACCTTCCAGCAGTTACTTACAGACAACTGACGTAATCTAAGCCAGGAAAACCTCTGTCACAGCTGACTGACAGAGCTGCCATACAGAAGACTCCGTGTTTTACACTATTCCAAACACATGAATGTTAATTCAATCTAAGTGTCCAGCCTCTCTGAAACTGGGCCAGTTAGAGGTTCTAAGCTAGTTTTTCACATTTCAGGTTTGCATCTTTGGAGAGCTACAAGTCTAGTCTGTACTAATGGCAAACATGAAGGTACATGTTTGATTTGTTATAAACCTCCTATTCCCAAGGCTGTCTTCCTCTAATTTCTCACCTGCTCTGGCACTCTGAAAGCACACTTTGCCACTGTGGTTGTGCCAATTAGTATTCTCTAATCTAATATACTATTAGTATATTATAAGATACTATATTATAATATACACTATATTATAATATACTAATATACTATATTATAATAGACTAATATACTATTAGTCTATTATGTAATATACTTTTAGTATATTATAGTATAGTATATTATTAGTATATTATAATATACTAATATACTATTATTACTATCTATAACTTCATCTAATCACAATAAATCAAAGTTTACAGGGAAAAATAAATGGAAGTCCAGATAGCGGAAGGAAAAACAATGATCAGGCTACTGTACTTTGCCTGCCGAGACACAGACAATTCACCAGTCCTGGACTGATAGATAAACTGCTCCTTTTTGAACTTAAAGCCACTCAGTTTTAAACAGATTCACCACCTACCGTAGAACAAAACTGTCAGTTCACAGATTGTACCAGCTAACTAGGTTTTATGTCAGCATTAAAGAACTGTTCTCAAGAACCAAAATGTGTAATACACGAAAGGGAAAAATTACAAATTCACAGTAATTTTAATTAATTTACAGAGAAAAATTTAATTTTTCTATATCTAGACAACCAATTAGCTATAGGCAAAACACAAATTCACATTCCACTCATGCATTAAATGCAGCTACCTGTAATAATATAACACTGATAAATCAACAGGCAATATTTACGAGGAATATAGAAACTTCAAATGGTATCTTATGGCATGGAACAGACTTCTTTACTAGTGACAACATTATTTAGATTACAGTCTCCTATCTAACAAGAGATACTCCATACCTGTCATACAAGTATTTGACTATTTTCATATTAGTCCACAATCCATTAAAATAAAGTTTTCAAAAGACAGAATCACAGGTGACATCTTGCCATCAACCGAAGCGACATCAACTGAAAAGACAGGTTAATTCTTTTGTGTGGCTGAGGTAATGGAAGATGGCCGCAGGATTATGTTAAGGATGACTGACAGCCTAGATGCAGTTACAACAAATCCTTTAAAATTAATCATATTTTCAACATTCGTACTAGAAGCACACAAGTTTATTTTATTTTCTTAAACAGGAAAGTAAAGGAAAAAAAAAAAGGGCAAAACAAAAGCAAGAAACTCATCACCTCCAGCAGGTTCAAGAGCTATGTAAAAGCCACAGGATGACAGTGGCAATACTAACAAACTGCCCTCCTGTTAGTGACAGGTCTTCTATCACAATACCGTGGTCCCCTCCCTCCTAGTGTTATGCTCAGTGCAAAACTGGAAAGTCCATCATGCACTGATGAAAACTGAGTGGGAGATCCCACCTTCATGGACAAATGCTACAGTAGCCAAGAGAAATATTAGAGACACTTTTGTTAAGTCTCACCCAAAGTGTTTCTGAACAGCAGAAAAATTTTATTAAACGCCTACCGCTTCCAACAGGCTTCTCTCTCAATTGCTTCTTGATTTAAAGTTCTTTTGATTGAGATGCAAACATTGAGTTCTCTGCTGTTTCCAAATTATTTCATTTCCAATGTGCTTGACAAAAACTGGATAATTTCAGAATATCCTTTCAAGCTGGAAGTGCTACAGAAACAATACACCTTTTGCAGACTATATCCTCCAATATTTACTAGCCAAATTATAATCCAAGCTGTATCAAGAACCACACCTAATTTACCATAAAACTATATTAGGTTTGCAAATTTGTAATATACTGAAGAACTGCACTAATGAAGACTTACTATGATTCTCTAAGATAATAATCCTGTTGTAAACCAGCTTTATAGAGAGATTTATATATTTTCTTCATGGAGTTTGGATAGCAGTCAACAGTAAGAGTAAAATTATTTTACCCATTCTAAATTTTAGTAAGTACCATAGAGCAAAAAGAAAACAAGAAAGTATGTTTGAGTTCAGCTGCTTTCAGGAAAACTTTAAGTCATAACTAGAAGGAGAATCAAAGGATTAAAGCAATAAAGGAAGAGAGGCATAAGCAAATATATTGACCAATTATAATTCATTCCAATAAAAAATAAAGGAACAGGCTGTTGGCACAGTCTTCTCTGGTGTGCAATTCAAAGACTTGCTCTAAGCTCAGGCACAGAGCCAAATACACACCAACTGCAAATAAAGGCAACAGTAGATTAACAACTTAACCCAAGTTCAATTACAGTGAAAAGTATGACTCTGTAGTAACTACCTATATGTTAGTTCCTTCCCTCAAGCAAACACAAAGCTCCTTACCATACCCCTCAAGGGTAAATTATAATTAGCTCACATTTATCATAGGGTAGGATCATATACCTAGGTAGCACCCATTACAGCAATACTTTGTGGTATATTAACTTGCATGCCATCTTCAGCTGAGATACAGCTGATAATTTTGGCATGCCTAAAATACTACAAATGCAAAACTTAACACGTTAATTTATACTACTACTCTTTTTTTATCATTATGATTATTTTCACAAAGGTGACAAAAGCAAATGCATTTTATTTCACATATGCAACCAACAAGTGTTAGAAAGTATCTCCAAAGACATTTCTGAAACAACACTTTGGAAGTGTTGACAAAGTGTTTTGACATCTTTGGAATTCTCTCACATAGGCATGGCCCTTTTTCCTTTAGCTGAAAATGTTCACTAATTTCATTTAGAAAGAAAAATGCTGAGAATTTTGCCATTTGTGAAACAAAGATCAGCTATCTCTAACATACACCTTTTAACTCAGTCAGCTCCGTTCCCTTCTGAAAGTTGTCTGGCAGTCCTTTGAACTCTCCATAAGCACAGAACATGCTGACAAACACTAAAAATTGAGCTCCCCTCTAGCTACACGTTGTGACATTTCTGGAAAGCAAGCAGATCATAGTTTGCAATGGTTAATCTTGGAATGAGGTAGAATGGTGAAGAATCCTGCACAAGTTTTATTAAACCTTAACTTACAAAGTAGCTATCTTTCCATGAACTTCTCATGACACGAGTTCCTAGACTCAGGACAGATTTCCGAGAACTAGTATCCCAATTAGCACAGCTCATTCTTCTGGCACAGCTTTAAGTAGGAAGCTGCACATAACAATTAAGAGTTCTAGAGAACCTGAAGGATGAGGTGTTAGGTGAATACAAACTCACCACAGCAATTTGTTAAGATTCACTTTCACCTCTGCTGATTCAATAGTTTGAGGTAGATCCTATGACACACTCCCTAAGCTTCAGCATAGTGAACAAAACACTCATTTTGCTCCTTCTAATACAGTGGCCTTACCTTCTCTAAGTCCTCCTTCCACACACTGAACATTTATTTGCATGTGGATTCTGACAGCTTTCAGTTTCTCATAGGCTTCAGAAAGGAAATATTAGCAAGTATTCAAAATGCACCTTTCTGTAATCAAAAGCACTGACAGTAGGAGACAGCTCCACATGCATTTCAGTGCACAAAGGCAACTCAACTTCACGGCAGCCCTCTTGTACTGCTACTTACAGCTGTTCTTCGTTCTACTCTCAACTGAGGGCACAGGGACTGGCCACAAGAAAGACCAGAGAGACACTTCATTGTTTAAGAAGAACACAGAGAATGGAAATTCTTTAAGTAGGCAAAGACTACCCCTTGATTCACCAACAATAATTCCTCTTGAAATAAAAACATCAGCAAATCCAATTTCCAGTCAATATTATTTTCCTTAAATCTCGTATCTCTGAAAAATTATAATACTTTTTAAGAATGGTTACTGCTTTGCAGGTAGAAGCAGAAGTCTTTTTTCCTTTCACAGACATTAGTGTTTCTTGAATGTGTACTTTTAAACTTCCATAATGCATATGTTTCTGAAAGAAAAAGTATTAATAAGTCAAATTTCAAATCTAAATGACAAGTCGTATTTCAGATCGACAAACTTCATAATGATAAGTAGTATCTCTTATTTTCTTGAAAACCAAAAGGTGCATATTTAAGATAGGAAGCCACACACCTTCAGACAGATCCATCCAGATTGATGCAGCCAAGGACAGGTCTACAGCATGTTGCTATAGAAACTCACAGTAAAACCATTTCCTGCTGGCACAAAACACCCCCCACATTTTAAATACAACACTTCTTCCAAAATGGTAAGACTTGGCACATATTGTTTACAACTTAGTGAACATTATATAGAAATGCATTTGGAACACTCCTGTACTGTAAACTCTAATGTGAAGAATAAACCCTGAATAGGTTACATTATGCAGCTGTTCATGTTTATTGACATGTTTTACCATAACTTGGGAAAGTACTACTAATTGTACTATTATAGTAACACCTGAATAGAGAAACCAAAACTTAAGGTAGACTTAGGCTTGCATGGATAACATCTGTATGTTTGTACAAGATTTTGACCTGTAAAATTACCTAAACTGGATAAAAACACACTCCTCCAATAAAGCCATAGGTTTCATCCAGCATATCCTCAGACCTTTTAATCACTTCTTTAATTGCAGCAATCCCTAACTGACTTCAAGCACTACAGTAACAGCCAATAGATGTCATAAAAACAAGCCCATGAAGTTAAGAGTATCCAGGAGGTGGGTGTCCCAGTGCACAGTATTTGTTTGGCTTTTCCAGCTTTGGATTTAAACCATACTTCCAAGGTACAGATAACTTGTCCAGACCTTTCTCCTCTGGAGCAAGACCCTGAAATTCAACTGTCCAGGACCTGACACTTGTGTTCTTTCACATTGCTCCCAGCAACTTAAACTGTTCCTGGAAAGTCACCTCTGCAGGCAGTATTGCTTTCAGTTTTCATCTTCATAAGCATCAGATTCTGAATCACATTTATCATTCCCCTTTCAAAAAACCTTAATCTTTACTTTAGATAGTGCAATACATACACTGACCCATCCATTTCATGCATCTCTCCCCCCCCAAAAAAAAAAGCTAAGCACTTCACAAGAAAATTTCTTCTCCTGCTCTCCAGCACCCCGTTTCATTTAATGTCCATGAGAGTGTCCAAACCCTCCATCTTCCTACTAACAAAACAAGTTTTCTTTACCAAAAGGCTGAATGTTTCAGTGATTACCCGTTAGATGACGGGTTTTTCTCTCTCAGGCTAATTATTAACCCAGCAGTGCTTACATGAGACTAGAAAATGATCATTTTTTGTTCATATATTTGCATTTTGGTCCAGTACAGCAGTAAAAAGATGTCAGACATACAGTAGATGAGCTCAACTTTCAATGTGGTGTTTGCCCAGAGCTAGCTAACCTCTACAGAATCAAAAACTCTGAATTCACAGGGCAATGGGGGACAGAACTCAAGAGGTCCATGTGGTTCATCCTCATGCCCAAGGCAAGATCCAGAAACAGATGGCATTCAGATAGAGCCTCAAATACCCTGTCCTTAAAACCTGTAACAATTTCCCCAGTAACCTCTTCCCTCAGCAGATTACCTCTGTCAACCCATGAACATCTGTACATTTTTCCCATGAACTAACATGAAGTTTTAATAAAGAGGTTTCTGATAAATTAATAGAGTAACATATTTAACAAGATTAGCATCTTAGTTCTTCAGAAAAAAAGTTGAAGCACTTTCTCTGCAAAAGGCACTTAAGATTTAACATTTTCAGCAACTATTTTCCGTGTGACTAAATTGTATAGACAGGACTCAAGAGAACATCTCTTCCCTGCACTGCAGGGCTAGTCAGGTGAGAGACGATTACTCCTACAAGTCATGTGTAACAGCTTAGACTCTTCATACACAAGATATCAGAGATTAAATATTGATTTTACATTATAGCAATTCATTATCACTAGGCACACTCACTCCTTTTAGCTAAACTATGGCCGTTAATTTGACTGGTCATAACTCACAACGAAGACCAAATTACCACAAAAAAGCCTGCAATAAGTTTTACAACGTCTCTGCAACATCATACTGCTTCCTTTAAATACTTACCGACAGGTCACGCAAGTTTGGCACAGTGTGTGTGGGCTGTACTTCAGCTACATCTCCCACGGCCTGTCCAATATTGAAAATGTTAGCTGAAGACATTTCTTTCTACACAAATTTCTACAATATTCCCTAAAATGAGGCTTTTTCTTTTTGCACCTTCATCTCTCATGTTTCTTCATGCTTGGTTCACCACCATTTCCTCTCAGTTGAAACTGCATTTGTAAATACTTTCTAAAAAAGCCAAAACTCACATCTGAAATTGCCTGTATTAAAACACTTGGCATAAAATTCAAGAATGACAGTTTTGGGAATGAGGTCCTGCATTTGCCAAATAACTTGTTGAGAAGTTCCATCCATGCTTTCCCTATAGCATCTATACGGCATTCAAATAACAAGGACAGTCACAGTGGGTTCCCATTAAAGTCACAAGCATGCACAAGCAAGATACACAGAACTGGTTTTAGAGGCACGTAAGCATAAGCTGCTCTTTGGAAGTACCTTGGCATTTTTTCCTCAATGAGGCAGAAAAAATTTGGACCCAACCCTATAACTTAAACAGCTGAAAGTTCTTTGCGTCTAAAGCCAGGTTCTTTCCAGTGCCCTGATTTCTCTCTTGTAAAGCATAAACTAGATCTACCCTCTTGTCAACTGCAATCACTTTCTCTGCATATAGGTGGAGCAGGGACCAATGCTGAGTCAGCAGAACCTATGCACTAACCTTGCACCAGGACCCCATGCTGTTAGCAGGGACTTTTGGGCAAATCACAGAAAGGAGGACTCTAAACTAAACACTGTTGTGCTCCACATGAAGTGGGATGTTGCATCATTGCTGAGATACTTACTTCCTTGTCTAACCCCAAACAGTATTATCTGACAGCAAGCAGCACACTTGGATCAATGTTTCTTGAAATTAGTAATAAGTAACAGTTTCTAAATGTGGTTTAAAGTGCATCCTTACTGACTCCGCAGCAAAAAAAAAAACATTAGCTATCTGGTTTTCATGCAGAACTCATCCAGGTCACTTACTTTTTTTTTGATAAGCAATTTATCCTGACCTGAGAATACAGCTAAGGGATATCCCTTAAAACATTAAACATTGCTGTTGGGAAAGGGCTACACAGTAACACTGTGAAGCATCTGGTACCCAGCTGAAGTTACTGACAACTCTTAATACTGACAGCCTGCATGAGCTAGGAAACAGGTTTCTTTGCATCTTGGAACATTATGTAACAAAATTGGTGATAATCTATAAATAAAGATGTCTTGCTCTTAGTCTTGTCAATGAACCCTTGCTTCCATGAAACAGCTGTACTGCGCTAGATATATTTTAATCCTTTTTTATAAGCCAAAGCAGTAGCAAAATAGCATATTAAGTTGCAGCTATGATTCTGATGAATCATTCATTGCACTCAAAAATAAGTTTAGAGAGATGAGTGCTAAACTTACAACAGCTCAGCAGAGCCTTGCACGAGAGAAGAGTGCAGCTGTGTTAACATGCCGGGTCCTGCACTTCGGTCGTAACAACACCAGGCAATGCTACAGGCTTGGGGAGGAGTGGCTGGAAAGCAGCCTGGCTGAACAGGACCTGGGGGTGATGGTTGACAGCTGCCTAAACATGAGCCAGCAGTGTGCCCAGGTGGCCAAGAGGGCCAATGGCATCCTGGCTTGTATCAGGAATAGCGTGGCCAGCAGGACCAGGGAGGTGATAGTGCCCCTGTATTCGGCACTGGTGAGGCCGCACCTCGAATACTGTGTTCAGTTTTGGGCCCCTCACTTCAAGAAGGACATCGAGGTGCTGGAGCGTGTCCAGAGAAGGGCAACAAGGTTGGTGAAGGGTCTAGAGAACAAGTCTTATGAGGAGCGGCTGAGGGAGCTGGGGTTGTTTAGTTTGGAGAAGAGGAGGCTGAGGGGAGACCTTATCGCTCTCTACAACTACCTGAAAGGAGGTTGTAGCGAGGTGGGGGTCGGTCTCTTCACCCCAGTAACAAGCGATAGGACGAGAGGAAATGGCCTCAAGCTGCGCCAGGGTAAGTTTAGGTTAGATATTAGGAAAAACTTCTTTACTGAAAGAGTAGTCAGGCACTGGAACGGGTTGCCCAGGGAAGTGGTTGAGTCCCCATCCCTGGAGGTATTTAAAAGACAGGTAGATGCAGTGCTTGAGGACATGGTTTAGTGGTGGACTTGGCAGTGGTAGGTTAACGGTTGGACCTGATGATCCTAAGGGTCTTTTCCAACCTTAACAATTCTATGATTCTATGATTCTATGAATCACAAAGAGCACCTTTCTCAGAGAAGGAGTAAACCGCTCTAAGACCTTTTATCACAGGGAGAGAATACGTGTGTCAGCACAGCCCATAAAGAAGTACTAGCCATTCTCCTTAGCACAGTGTGGCCTTACTCTCAAGCCTCATGGGCAGAAGCAGGGATATGAAGTGGTATGTTACAGCCACCTCCTCTGGATCCCTTGAGGAGTTAATGAGCATGCACAGGAACCAGAACGGTGCCTACCTGCTACCAAAAAAAAAAAAAAAAAATCAGAGTAATGGACAGGAATGCTCCTTGTGCTCTCCCCACACTGTTCATCAGAGTGAAGGGCAAGCAGGCTGACCTTATGAAATCACTTTGAGCAACAAGGTATTGATCAGAAGTTCATCTGCTGGAACTCTGAAGCTTGTGGAGACGAGACCAATCTCCCATTCCTTTCTCACTAGGAAAACAGCTTTAAAACGGCTTTGTTTGGAGGCGAGGAAAGGAGGGAAGACAGACAGGCGGTTTTGGTTGGGTTTTGTTTGTTTTAAGGTATTTCATACAAGCATGCCACAGGAAGGAGGAACAAGAACTGATATGCAGAATCAACAGAGAGCTACCCAAATGTCTGAGCTGGCATTTTGCCAGTTTGATATGACTCACACACACAGTATTTCGATTAACAGAGGTTGGAAGGAGTTTAACATTTTATCCACTACAAGACCCATGACACATACTGTAAATACAATGAAGTCTGCTGTAGTCTGACAAGAGAAAGCATCAAACTGGTTTCTGGGTTTTGTCAGGTACAAGAATTTGTTGCTTAAGAAGCCTATTCACGAGTCTACTCCTGCTGCAATGGGCTACGATGCAAAAGGAGCAGAAAGAAGAAAGCAGGCAAAAACAACTCTCAATTCAAAACATTTCATCATCTTCTACACAAGGCTCTATTCTAATTCCTTACCAATTCTTTGGCTAAAAGAAAATTAGAACAAACAGAGCGGAGAGGGCTCTCCAGTGAGCACACACATCTCATTTTTTCTGCAAATAAAGCACTGCTGGAGATTTGATCATGAATCACTGCAGTTTGTCTTGACCACAACTGAAAATGCAACTGCATAAATAAAGACAGCAAAGCTGCTATTCACTAACCCACCTATGAAAGACACAACATCAGGCAAGACATGGTGATGTTTCTGCCTGTGGGTGACAGTCAACTTGCAACACTTCTCTTGTGCTGTTCCAGTGACCCCACATAACTATATTAAGTGATTAACGTGTTATGATCACATGTCCATGTGGTACCAGAATGTCGGTAATTTTTCCTTGTAAATACATTTTCCCAGGTGATTAAGAGCAGTGGTTTAAACAAAAAGAGAACCATGTCCCCTGCAAAGGGAGGAAAAATTTTTTACCCCTGCCCAGTGCAAGTTTCTAAGGTTTATCACTAGAATACCACCACACAAATGGCTGATTCAGCATTCGCTATGCTGATGGAAACTTCTGTTAGCCAATGGTTACAGGAAGATGGCTTAAGTCTCTTAGGCCATGGCCTGCTGAAGTAAAGTAGCTGCTGACAGGTAAAGCATCTGCTCTGTTGGCAGCTGATCAGCACTGACCCTTTTCTATGCCTGGCTCCTTTCCTACCCTTCTAACTTCTCTCCCTTTGCAGTAGCTCCTAATGTTAAATTCAGTATCAGAACAGCCATCTTTTAACCTGCCCACACAGCTAAAACATAACAGGTTGAGAACATCTACCACAATAAGATGATCCATCAATTTTTTTTTTTTTCTGTAAAATGATAATTTCACTTATTTAAAACACTGACTTTTCAGCATTCCTGACCTGGAACAAATGGAAAAACATGTTTATAAATGCAGTGGCAACTGTAAAAACAAACCCAAAGGGGGAACTGATTTTGCCCACAGCAGAGGAGAATAAGCAGTGGCACATTTAGACAGTCTGGAAAACTGAATACATAGGCAGTAAATGGAAACAAATAGAAGGCAGCAATCTGTTTTACACATCTGTTTATGTAAAGATGCCTATCCCACAAACACACATTTGGCCTTGTAAGCTCTTGTAAGGTCTCTTCTGACATTTCTTTAAGAAAATATTTAAAAAAAAACAAAAAACAAAAACACAAACTGCAGATATGACAAAGACGTTATACACAGCAAAACATTAAAAGTTTAACCGTCAAAACAGTCCAATCTTCCCCATTGCTGACATTCTGCAGATGCCTGAAGTCTGAAATTCAAGATTAAGAAAATAAATTTGTCCACAAGAAAACAAACCATTAGTGTGTCCAGTCAACTTGCTCTAACAGCCAAGTATGATTATGAGTGTCCGACTATTCCAAAGACAGCCTGTAGAGCTTCTGTGGCAGAGGTGACGGACACAAGGCTGTACTACCACAGCCTAGTCCTGAGCACACATGCCAAGCAACTCAAACCGATCACCTTCCTAGTTATGTCAGATCTGCCTGGTTTGCCTACTTCAAGTGATTCACAGGAAATCAAGCCCATCTATTTACAAGTCTGTGTTATAATTTCAGCCTCAGTGACTCCAGATGATTACACTAACATTGGAGTAAATAAAAACATAACACTACTGCCAAAGAACAGCACCAACACATAATCAAAACAGAAAGATTATGGGTGAACAAGCAACAAAGAATAGTAAATATTATTAATCTGATATTAAGCTGAGACCCATAACAAAAAGAGAAACAACCGATATGAAGCAGTAAGGCATAATAAATCAACCACACTAATCACTAACTATTTACATATGGTTATCTTATTGTTATCTTACTATTTTTAGCCAACTAATTTTTTCACAAAGTGTACAAGAGCAGCCTGTCTGATAACACTAGCATAAAGTTGGGAGAAAGATTTAAATTAGAGAACCACTGCTAAGAATTCTCACTGCAGAGAGATTCAAAACAGCTTTGCAGCAGAAAATGCAGATGATCAGTATAGCTTTTCTCCACACATTCATTATGTCATTTTGTTTACAGAATATGGAAAAATAAATTAACATGTAACAACTGCAATATTGTGAAAGACATTGGTATGTTTGCTCTAAAATATCCGCCATTTTACTTTTCTACCTTAAAAACATTTATTAGGAATGAAGATAAACTTCATTTCTTGTAATATGTTGCTTAACTCTTCAGCTTCCACTAGCAAAGCAAAATTGAAGCCACCAACCACTCACAGTTTTCTTAGCTTTTATTGTTTTCCTGATATAGTGGAAGTCTGTCATATATTCCTTTAAGCAGTTCTTGATCTTTGGGATTATTCCCATTGGCAGCAATTATTTCTAGAGACAGATCTGTGAAACAGCTACTTAAATCTTTGTGGGGAAAAACACCCCAAAATAAAACTGTCTATGGTATGAAGAATTATACAGAAACCCTATTTTAAGAAAGTATCACACGTGAAAGCTTCAACAGTTCCATCCAAAGACTAATGTTGCTACCTGGAATTAATTACAGGAAGAAAAAAAAACCCTACCTTCAGATATAACTTGGTTTTGAATTTATTAACAGCAGTCTAATATATAAAATATATATGCCATTTTTTTCTCTTAAAAAAGATTACAAAGCTTGACAAGACTTCTGAAGTGAAACGATACTGTAGACTTTGCCAGTTGATAACTTTATAAAAACAAATGCAATAGAGCCAAGAACATCAAAGCAGACCCAAGAACTAACCTGCTTTCTCACAGGCTGAAAAACCTAATCTATAGAAAATATGAGTTTCTTATATGATTACATTTTCTATTACATAGTAAGACAAAAAGATGTGTTGCTACATCCTTCTTTTTAACTCTGCATTTTGTGAAAAAAAGAAAAAAAGGAGTAGCCTGATGGAAAAAAAAAAAAATAGTCATAGCTTTTAAGTCAGAAGTAAGCTTTGAACGCTGGCAATCTTTAAGGTCATTAAAATTACTTAAATTCATATCTTAAATATCAACCTACATTTCAGAACGTTGTCAGTACAGCTCATTATTTGCAGCACTGTAACATACTTTAATACTTGCAAAAGGCATGAAATACAGTCAAGAGAAAAAAATTAACATACTCGTATATAAGCTGAGTTGACTCTGTGTGTTTCTCCTACCTTTCCAGTGTTTTACCTGCCTTCTCACACCAGTTTTCTACTTGTGATTGTTCAATTATCAAGTCTGATGGACAACTTCAGCAGCAAAACAGTAAAACACAAACACTGGCAAAAAGTTTATCTATCCAGGCTTTGTGATCAATTTTCTATGGGCATGCCTTACATCCTTCCCCCTCCTCCTCTCACTATAGGATCTAGTTGTATAGAATAGGCAAAATGCCCCAGCACTTGCTAACTCTGGTACACTTGCTCCAATAAGATAAAACCAGTCACATAAAAAGAGCCAGAGAAAGCCCCTGCACTCACCCTCCTTAAACTGTTTCTAGAATCTCTTGGCTTTGTTGTGAAAGACTACTAAAAATAATCAGTACAACCCATGGCAAAACAAACAAAGAAAAAAAAAAAATCTGTGTGCCATCCTCATCCAGTCTTTCCTCCCTGCGGCAACCTTGTGCTACCAACCCAAGCAAGAACTTGCACAGCATGCCAAAATTGAATTAAGCCCATGCCGCAAGCCTTCTTTCTTATTCCTAATGTTCCAAGTAATTTCAGAAAATAGTAACAGAAAATGACAGAGACAGGATTCCTCGCAGTTCCAATTGCACATAATATATATGCCTAGTTTTGTGTTTACTTCAGTCATCTTCCTGCTCTGTTGCCTTCAGCTTGATGCTAAATGATAAAGAAACAGATGATATCTGTGATACCAGTAGTATGGTAAGAGCATGTGCGCTTGCCAACTATAGATAGAGACTTCAGACTATCCTAGAGAATAAATAATGATGTGTTCAAAGAAGGTAATAAAAAAAATCAGACATAATAATTCAAGGAAATATTGTTGAAACTACAAGAAAAATATTGCATCTACCAATTCAGGTCTCTGTTAGTAGTCCCCTTGTCACATACTGAAGTTCCTGGGCTGAGAAAGTTACCCTGCAACAAGTTCCATTTGTTTTCTTCTAGGTCATTTCTGCTTGCAATCATTTTGCGCACAGACTACTAAAAGCAAAGTTAATTTCTCAATACAATGGATAACATGTCCCATTGATTATTTTGGGGGAAAGAGATGGGTTGAATTTCTTCACCTTCAGATGTTTACATATAGACAAAGTTTCTGAATAAAAGAAAAGGAACTGACTACAGCAAGCAAAAAATTTTCTTAACATAAACTTCTGTTTATGTTAAAGTCAACCACTACTTAGTCTCTACCCAGGCAACATACACAGATGATTTAGAGACCATTGTTGTGGTTTAGGCCAGGATAGACTAAACATAAAAATGAATTACTACTCAATAACTGAATTCATGTGGAAGAGTTTGGATATATCTTGCCTCTGTAATAGGAATGATTATTAATGCATAGAACACCATAAAAGAAGCTGTGTTCTCTGGTTTCCCCCAAAACCAGTTTGCAATAATCCAAAGAGAGCAATATTTTTAATCATGTTTTTATTCTTACCTCAGCCTTTCTTCTTCTTTCTTACGAAGGCTGAAATCTCGCTGAACCACCTGGAGCACATGCTCTGCTTCTTCATCAGTCAAGCCAGAAAGATCCAGTTTTCTCCCCATTATATACTCTGTCCTAGATATGAATAACTATGAGGAATATCTGAAATCAGAAACAGAAAAAAATGCAAAATAAATTGAAAGCACTGATATTTTTCCCACATGTGCTGAAGTCACAGGCACATCTGCCCAATAAAAAGAAAGTTGCTGCCATCAACATTAGAGAAGAAAATCATAGAATCATTTAGGTTGGGAAAGACCCTCAAGATCATCGAGTCCAATAGTAAACCTAACACTGCCAAGTCCACCACTAAACCATGCCCCTAAGTACCATGTCTACACGTCTTAAATACCTCCAGAGATGGTGACTCAACCACTTCCCTGGGCAGCCTGTTCCAGTGCTTGACAACCCTTTCGGTGAAGAAATTTTTCCTAATATCCAATCTAAACCTTCCCTGGCACAACTTGAATGGTTCATTTCAGAATTATTTTTCAAGTTCCATGCACCAAAAGCAATCACCCCCAATTTAAAAAGAAATGCAAAAGATAAATTATTTGGGATATTAAATAACATTGACGAAAGACCTCAGTGTTGCCTTCAACAAGAAACACATTAACCTAAGGTGAAATCAGGTTTAGACATTTCCTAAGATTTAATGGCATGAGTTTGCAAAACTGTTTACAAAATGCAATCCCTGCGACTGCGTAAGAACAGAGAACATACTCTCCCATAACATTCAAAATTATTTTGTACTACCAACTAAGAAACCAGGAATTGTTTTAAAACACTATAAAAAAAGTAAGCATATACATTTCAAATGCATTTCCCAGAGTGACTGGAAAGATTTAGATGTCATTACCACCACGATATCATTATTTTCCCTTTCTGTGAATGACAATGGAGGAGAAAAAGTAGTAGTCAATGTTATGTGTGAATTGAAGGTACTATAAAGTTTGAACTAGAGCTTGCTCCATTTGTTTCATTAATGAATTATCATCAATTTGTTCTAATTTATTTTCTCATTACTTTTATTAATTTTGTTGAATTCCAGTAAATTCAGCTCTCAGTATTAATTTCTGTAATCTGATTTATGTAATTATTTGGGCAATCATAAAGGCGTCCATCTCCACATTAAGTTATGCTTTCAAAAACATCACACAGTTTTTGCAGCTCTTATGAGCTCTTAGCAATGTCTATAATAATTACGAACACACAAAAGTTCTTACACTATACTGAAGAGGCAACTATTACTACCTCTTTATCCATGATAAGTGTCAAGTGAATGAGGCTATATAAAACACATAAGCTGGTTCTGTCTCAAAAAAACACCTCTGAGCAACACTGCTATGGCATACAATTAAGTGCTCCAAATAGTATAGAATATGGAAAAATGGGGGAAAGCGGGGGGGGGGGAGGGGGTGGGAGAGAATAGAATATAGAAGCATGGGGGGAAAAAATCACTTTTATTTTCTAAACATAACAATTCATTTGTTACTTAGATGATGATGGGGGATGTGGTTGGTTGGTTTTTGTTGCTTTTTTTTTTAATACAATATTTACCTTCCTCCAATCATCTGGTTACAGTTATTCAAAAGAAAAAACCCAATAACCCACTTGGAAGGAGGATATTGCTTAGTTTTTCCATTTTGCTTAGGCTATCAATGAAGTTTAGAATACACTCTTCATTCAAGGAAACAACACTTCAACAAAAACAAGCAGATGGGACAGAAGCTTAGGTGAAATCAAGATGACAAGATCCCTCCAGTGAGATGCATGCTTACCATACAGCTAACAAAGGTCACAATGGCACAGTACATTCTGGCTTGACTCTTTGAGTCTACTAAGGAAGCTGAACATGAACATCAACAATGAGTTAATAAAGACTATAAAAATGTACTTCTAAATAAAATTACCCTGATTTTTGTAGAAAAAAGTGCCACAGAAACAAAGGACTATATGTAGTCTTCACTAACTCCACTTGCAAGGCCAAGAATGTATGTTAAAATTCAAGGTTGGCTAAAATATAGCGAGGAACAACTGGCAAGATTTTCTTCCATCCCACACACATGCATAAATCTTCCTGAAATTTTCACCAGAATGTTAAGATTTTCCCCGTCCCTTCATCTGCAGTCCTTGTACCAAAGCCTCAGTGGGCACTGGCAAGCATAAGAAATGGTGAGGTAGGGCTTACTGAGGTTATGCTTACGCATGGCAGCTCGAAGACAGAACAAGCAGTACCTGGGGACACATTCTTCCCTTCATGCTTTGGGATACCTGTTCAGCTCTTCCCACGCAAAGCACTTCAGTGCAAAGGCCTCTGACTTTCTAAAAGCAGGGAAGGGCTTCACTACAGGAAAGCCACATCTGCAGGGAAGAAAGCAGGACTTTTCCAATTAACTTTTTTCACACCTATACACTTTATGGGAGAAACACAGGATATAAACTAAAAGGAAATAAAACTATTTTAAGCAATTGCTGGAGCCAGTAGAGACACTTCCGTGGTAGGTCTATAGTTGTCTGAGACACAAGACGATGAAGGTCAAAGATGCCATTCCTGTCGTTCTTGAGCATCTAGTTAATAACTGTAATTAACACTGTCATAATCAGTTCTCCCTTCAGGTCTTCATCAAAATGTTTTTGGAAACTTTGTCAAAATTAATACTATTTTTCCACATGTACAAATTGTGGCCCATCGGTAAAGAAAATTATCCCTTTGATTCAGCCGCCACTGCTGATTGTGAGCATATGTTAGAAGGGGGAAATTTACCCCTAAATCTGGGGGTAAGTGGGCAGCCCCACTACCTCTGATTTTTTGGGGGTCAGCATACTTAAATTCAAGTATACATACACTTTAGAATCACCAGAGACTTTAACTTTTGATTTTCATTTGGTTTATTTACCTATAAGACTCTCAGTCTGCATTCCAATATTACACTAACCTCCACGGAACTCGTGTGTTTTTTCCCAGGAAATAATTTTTCATCACATTATTAAATCACCTCTGATCTGGGAGTATCACAGCAGTTTATAAATATTTATAAACAATGCTTAAATGTCTTTTTTTCAGTAGATCCCAATTATGCATTTTGGAAATACACAATGGCAAATCCTCTAGAGGAAGTGTAAAAAGTTGTATTTAAAAAAAAAAAAACACACAAAAAAGACAACAAAATAGTTTCTCAGCCTAAAATAACTTCTGGCCTCAACTGAAATAACTTACATGAGGCTGTTCAGATGTTTGCTTTCATGAGTAATACTTCTTTGCTAAATTTCAAACTGAATACAAAATTTAAGCTTTCAGAGACATTACAAGGAATAATATCATTCCCTAGAAAACTTTTGCTCAACAAATTAACACACTGTAACAGGAAAGCCTAGGCTTACAATACATGATTGGGTATTGTTTGAGGAATACTCTAATCTTAATACTTCTTACAGTCTGTTTTAAAATCTAATTAAAACTTCCATATTGAAAACATTTCTTGAATTTAACCTTTAAAAAAACCAACCAAACAAAACCCACCAAAACAACAAAGCCCCCACAGAACAACAAGCAAATGAAATGTTTTTCAAGAACTGCAAGCAATGCTTCTGAATTTTAAAACAGACAAGAGCATCAACACAAGAAATGAGGGCAAGTAGTATATTTCCCAGTCACTGACATGATAGATAAGCAGTTTGGACTTGCAGTCTCAGCAGAAGATTAGCATTACAGAAGGGGGGGGAGAAAGCCCACAAACAACTTTTTCTTTTAAAGTACCAACTAACATTTAAAACAGATTCTCTGCTTGACAAAGAGCCACACTATAAAATTAATTATACAAATGGTCACACTGAGTATTGTACAACATAAACATCTTAGTTTAATGCTGTAGCAAAGAAATCAGCACTAGCGAGGCTGCATCTGGAGTGCCGCGTCCAGTTTGGGCTCCTCAGTACAAGAAAGATACGGACTTACTGGAGCAAGTCCAGCTCAAGGCCACAAAGATGATTAAGGGACTGGAGCATCTTTCACAAGAGGAGATGCTGGGAGCACTAGGACTGCTCAGCCTGGAGAAGAGAAGGTTTAGGGAGGGCTATACAGTGTATATCTGGAAGAGAGCCCTCCAATACCCTGGTACTGCAAATAAGAATATCCTACAATTCTTTCCATTTCTGAGGAAATTTTTAATCGAGATTTCACCTCTTTCCACAACACAATATCATTTTTGCTTTAAAATGCTGCTCCTGTGCATTAATGAAATGCGATACTTGAGGAGCCAATATCAGAAACTCCTTCAACCCAGCTATTTGCAATGGAAATATTTCATATAGAATACCTTTCCCTCGCATGCTCTCAGCTTTAGAGTCACCAAACTACACATCAGAGCTTTTCTACTCTCTTCTGCTACTCTACCAATTCTAGTATTTTCCAGGTAGAAAATGAAGAAGGAAAAACCTGCTAGTAATTATATCTTTGATTCTGTTGCCAACTAACTCATCTTTACTTCCTTCATCAGACTGTCAGGACCTAAATAATACTGCTCAATCTGTCTTGTCATTATAGCTTGGCATTTTACTAACTTTTGCAAAAGTCTTTTAGTACCTTAAGAAATTCTTTGTATAATCTTATTGGTGAACATTTTGCCCTTTTAAATCGTACAAGACAGTCACCTTTCTAAGCCAAAAAGGAAGACAAGTGCTTTGTCCACAACACAGCTCCTTCACCCCACCTCATATTTAAAAAAAAAGTTTTGTTTATTGAACATCCAAAAGAAGCAATCACATTGCCACCACAAGGTCATTACGCTAGTTTTTAAATGCAAATGTCATAATATATATCATATATAAATTATACAGTGTCACACACTTTATTTGGTGACAAAAATAAGGTCTGAGTGTTGAAAGTGTAAAGGAGATTCCTGTATTTTGAATTATGTCACACTTGAACAAAATAGACTTCAGCCAAAAGACAACATTTAAAGAACATTACTGTCCAAAGTAATTTCTACTGCAGCTAGCACATCATTAAGTGTAAAACAAGGCATAATTAACATTGGACACAAATTTCTTAATCTTTTTTAAACTCCAAGAAAGTCTAGAAACTGCAGTAAACACCACTGTGGATATTCTTCCCTTTTCACTGGAAATAAACTAATGTCCCAAAATAACAAGAGGGAAAATATACTCATCAGAAATACAAAGCCACCTCTTCAGATGAAAAATTAAGCACAGCCCCACTGACTTCAACATGAGGACTTGTATCTGGTGTGCCGCATTTTAAATGAGATGCAAGACAAAGATCTCAAAGAGGATGTTATTCTTTGTACCCACACCGATTTTAACTGAGATTTACTGCACATATTTCCTGGTCTATAACCAAAGCAGAAAATTATCTTCCTTTCAGCCTTGTACTAATTTTATGTGAGATTTGTTTAGAAAACTGAACAGCTTGCAAGTTCCTGAGCGAAGTTAGGTTTCTTTCACTGCGGGGTGTGAGGGGTGAAGCAGCAGGTTTTTAAAAGAACCATGAAGTTCATTTGGTTCCTTCTGGGAGAAACGTTCCTTATTAATGCAAGTTAATAAATGTATCAGGCCTACAACTGATACAAAAGTATAAATCCCAGTGAGAATTCAAAATGTGGTATAAAACCAAATTCATTGACCAGAATAATCATCTCACTTGTAAGAGTGAGCTCATAGCGGAAAGGCGTATCCAGAATTTGGCCCTACAGCTCCTAAAGATCATAGGTCATCTGGTATATACTGTTAGCAAGTATTTCACTGCCATTAGCTTTCTAGTTACTGTAAACTCTCATTTTACTTCAGTCTCATCTTCCATTGTTTATGCTGAATTTAGGCAAATCATGCTCAGCTCTATTTTCTCTATTTAGTAGCAACTGTCTTATGGAAGAATGCATAGTCGAGATGATGGGTCTGACAGTATTCTGACTGTGTGAGACTGACTGTTACTCTTCCCGAAATGAGGAAGACAGCTTGGCAAGAAAGACAAAATTGGAGTGGTAATGCGCTGACACGCAATTGTATCTTAGATGATTGGCCTCTTTTCCATGTGCCTTCAATCTAAAGCATGAAACACAGCTCATTACTGTAACGGACTGTAAACAACCAATTCTCCCAAGGTGAATCATCGCAGGGCAGGAAGAAAGCCAGCATGTGCACTTAGAGCGTGCAACTGGTCCTGAAGATTTGGGATCAACACAATCAGAAATTTGCACGTCTGTAAGCACGAGGCTGCAAGGGCTTCCCTTTGGATGCTCCGCTTGCGAAGTGGGGCTCAGAGCTTACTGCTATGCACCCAGGCTCCCCACACAGAGAGAACAGCAGCTGCCGAACAGAGCTGTGCCCCTTCTTTCACCCTCCCATCAAAACCCAAACCAGAACACACCTGGCAAATCAGTCTTCACACTGTACTTTCTAAGCTTGAGCCAGCATGAAGAAAATACTAAACAAAAAGCTCATTTGTATTCCTACCTCTCTCCTCAGCCTTAGCTCGAGAGTGAGGACTGCAAAAATACATTCAACCACCTGTGTTGCACTACACATGCCACATCCTTCTCCCGAGACACCTGTCAGTCTCAGCATTTCACAATCGATGGCCCTGAAATGAGCTACACAGATTGAGGAGAGATGAAAGAAACAGCAAATCCTTCTCTGGTCCTTCAAAGAATCGACAGCAGTTTCTATCTCATTGTAAGAGGCAGACAGAGAAGGGAGCACTCACTTTATCTGTGTAACAGTCTAATACATGCACCCAGAAAAAGGCTCAGGTTCAATGCCACGTTAAGCCTGGGAGGGCGCAAATATTTATCTCCCTCCTTGTGGAAGAGGGTATAAGAGAACACAGCTCAGGATATTCCTGTGCAGATCCTTGTTTTGGATGCCAACATCCCGTTTTCTTGCATGGCCTGAAGAAACCGAATAACACAGAAGGCCCACTACATATGAGCTGTGGAGCAGCATGTGAGAAATATGTGTTTTAAAGTGCCTTCCCCAGTGCCACAGCAGTCACTATTTCTAAGAACAGCTACGGAGGAACATCCTACAGATAAAATTCAAAAAACTAAGCAAGAAAATATAGGTCCACCGAGATAACTCTTGCAAGTTCAAGATGCCAAAGCATTGCTACGGTGTAAAGTGGTGGTAAGGCTCCTCATCTGAGTTATTCATATCTTTAATCTGGGGAAGAAAACACTGAGAGAAAAGGTGAAGCTTTTATAAAACCTCAAACAGCTCTGGAAGCACTACACATTTTACATCTGCATATAAATTTAATTATGCACTTTAATAATACAGGCAAAAGGGTTATGATAAATTAAGAATCTCATTATAACTTGAAAGCTGTATGGCGATCAACCCAGGCAAACTACAAAAGTAAAGTGGATTGCTTGACTGCTACCAAAACTTCTGTAATATAAAATCCAACCAATATGCAAACACACCACAGGCATACTTAAAACATCCTACACAATAAGATCGATTTTTTTCCCCCACAACATATGTTGCACTAATCAATATCCTGCATCCCTCTTACTAAATATCACTCATCAGCATATCCTTAAGTTTGATCCAAGAACTAATCTTTGACTGAATCTTTCTGCAGGACTAGGACAGAGACAGAAATTCTATTTTTAGAAGTAAGAAAACGCTTCCAACAGCAGTTGCCACAATGAGGCAGTATTCTCTAGTGCTGCCAGATGTGAAAACAAATTTAATATGGTAAATCACTGCTAATTCAAACCACTGACAAGAAACCCCACTGCAAATTACTGAATTTTACAAATTAGCAAGTAAACGAACAAAATAAAAAACAAAAATAATTTCATAAGACTGTGCCTTCCACATTCACTCTGACACCTGCAAAGTGCTTCTAACCCTGATTTATGCTAGAACAAGCAAGAATCGTAAGAGATACAATAGTAAAGAGTGACATCTGTAGAGCCACATGTCCCATTTCACTGAGACTTAGTGATGAGCTGTAGTTGGTTGACACACAACTTACGCCCCATGCATGCAAAAAAGGGTTTCAGAAGCAGGTTTTCTTTGAATTGTTTAGATAAGCATTTGTTAAGTGACATAAAACAAGAGTAAAACAGAGCCAGAGCTATAGAAATCAAGCCAGTGCTGTAGAAAGCCTCTGAAAACCAAACTAGGAGCTGGGTTAATCTGTCAGGTGGGGGAGTTAATGGATTAGTTTATTTACACTGGGACCTACACTGTGCTTAGAAGAGGCTCTGCTTTGGACACGAGCTTGGCTACTTTTTTTTTTTATATATTGACACTGCACAACATGGAGATAATCTGAGCCCTAGCCAGCAAACAGAAACCTGAAGTTCTGGATCCCAAGTTTATACAAACAAGGAACATTCACATTCAAGCACAAGACACAGGCACTTTCTAGAGTTCAAAGGCCACCTTCACTGTCAGGTTTTGACTGCTGGTTCACTCATATTTGGATCCAAACTGGAGCAGCCTCACAGCTCCTTTCATTTAAACTGGGGAACGAAAGCAGTTCATTCTCTTACAGGTTTAGGGAATCATCCGGCCAGTACAGACACCTTTTTGAGTCCCACAGAAACTACTATTTGATCACCTTAATCAAGTTAAGCCACCATCTTTAGGAACTAGCTAGGACTCCTCTGTACCTCATTAACTTTTTTTTTTTAAAGCAGTTCCCTTTATCAGGGCCCACTCTTGAAGATCGAAGTAGCATTACCAGTACACTGAAATAGCATGTTCCTTTGATGAGCCTACATGAAGAACATCAGCTTTACCAAGAAAAAATCCTGTTTCTAGTCCTCTACATTAGCTTCTCCCTATTTTTAGATTTCTAGTATCCATTATAATAGGCCTCTGGACCTCGATACAACATTGACATCAACTCCCCCCCCCCACCCGAAAGCACAATCTTAGGTATTCCTCACCTACCACAACTACATAGATGACATATTGCCATGGAGGAGGTGCAGTTCACTTAATCACGTGTGGAACCAGAGTCCACAGTATTTCATCCATTGATTCCCCTCTTTTTGACCTGTGATACTACTTTGGAGCAGGAATCTGAAACCTCGCCATTAAACAGAAGAGAAGTGTGTGGGGTGGAATAATCAGGCTGATCTTCCTCTAGAGGTGAACTGTTTTCTTCTCATTTAGGACTCAACCCATGACTTTTGTGCTTGCGGTGATAAACATATGGACAATTTTTGGCACTGCCTTTTAGATCAAGCCCAACTGAGATTATAAAAACAAACATCACCAGATTATACCTTTTAGAATCCTCCCCAAAGAGCTTTCAATTGTTTTTAAAACCTGGTGTTGCTCCAATTCACACACTATGGTTTAACTTAAATCCAACTCATGGTCTGTGAAACAAATGTCAAAGCACTTATGACAGCTAGATGCGAGCGTTGAGATAACTTCCAGAAAGGTACACCAAGCACTCCCAGGGATGACAACTGAGGTGCAGAGGGATCAGTTCTCCTAAGGGGAAAAAAGGAATCAACCTCTTGCAAGGTTAACAACGGTTAGAAAAATAGGTACACTCTGCAACTCGAGGTATGTCAGGACAGTGTTAGCTTCATCTCTGTAAACAGCACTTAAATCATATGCTGAACATCCACACCGTAGCAATTAATGATAATGGCACAAACCATCACTTTTCTATTTGGATTGTCCTGTGACACAACATTCTGTTCATACAGCCCGAAAGGGACAGAAGAAAAGCACATTAAAATGACCTTCTGTATCAGAAGTAATGCCTAATAAGCAAAGAAGCTCTTCTTTTATTAGTTTCAGATAAAACTCCTCATCACAAAAGCAGAACAGAAAATTTACTCCTTGAGTTGTAAACATGTTTTGCTTTCTTTCCTTTCCAGAAGGAAAACAACAGATTACATACTGTCTTCTTCCAAGAACAGAAAGTTGGTTTACAACAGCAGAGGTTTACAACAATATTATTCTGCATGGAGGTGGGTGGAGGGTGTTGGGGAAAGGATTGTTTTGTTATTAAAAAATCCTGAAGATTTCAGGCTGTTGCCAGCTTCAAGACTCATTAAAGCCAGAGGGAATGCCATGGACTTTAACAGCCTTTGAACGAAGCTCTACACTTCAGATTGCTATCACAAGAAGAGACTACATCTCATTTTCGACAGTAAATTACCTTTAAACAGACTTGATCCAGAAACTATGGCTGCATTAACTCACTTATCCATTTATTCTTCTCCATCAATAAGCAGCGTATGTTGCAAGGAAGAGTCCAGAAAGAGAAGATTTTTGGAACTGCTGCACAGCAGAACTTGAGCTTGGGTCTTCAGCAGTAGGACAGGCTAGAGTTCCCTTCCTGCCTGCCAGCCAGCGCCAGCAAAACTCAGGAAGACTACTTAATTGATTACTGTGAGTCAACTTGAGACAATGCCACCAAAAGTGTCTCATCTTCAAGATTAATCTCCGCAGTAGTTACCTCCTCCACTTCAATAGGTGATATTTTATTTGGAGGTGTACTCTGCCTTGAAGAATGCAAAATTAATTTCCTATGGTAATGCTTTATATCTTAAAACAACCAGTAGATAGTAATAACTGCAACAATCAGGATACCAAACACCAGTATTAGTTTTTCTTTTATGATCATCAGTCGATCAATAGGTAAATGAAGCATATAGGTAATAGGAAGTAACAAGAGGTCTTGTTTCCTTTACCCAGCTCAGGGACTAATGGGTCAGTAAAAATTTGCAGGATAAAGGTTTTTGTTAGGATAACGTTCTTTAAAAAAAAAAAAATTGCTCTTCTGTTAAAATTTAATGCATATTGGCCTGGAAATTTAATGTGTTCCCAGAATAGTATTAATAAGATCTAAAAATTAGTCAGTATTGCAATAATGCTGATATTAGCTTTTGACCTGTCAAGCCACTGCGGTCCTTATACTCTGTTCATCTGCACTAAAGCTGCTAGGCGATACATTAAACTGCCTTCCACTGTAGTGTGCTTTATTTATCTATTTTCAGGACACAGAATGTTGAACATGATGGTTATTTTCTGAAAAATGCAGTTTTAAAAAATGCAGCATGACTTTTTCTATAGGATTGTTAAAAAAAAAAAAAGAGGATAACACATTTCAACTGAAAGCTGAATAGCAAGCAGGTCATGATCACTAGTCTTCACCATACACACAACAGATCTTACTAGTGTGCCAGCCACATGTAAGGGGTCTTCCTCTTTGGTTTCTGTGAATTCACATAAAGTTTGGAGATAGGCATCTTTGCCTAATCTCACAAATAAGAGATACACAAAACTAGACCATGGCTTGAAATCTTACCAAATTACCCCATATTTAGCCCTTCTACAAAATTCCCTGATTATGCTGAAGATAAAGGCCAAGTTTCTTTGGTAATTTGAGCAACAGTATGGTGTGCTTCGCTCCACACTGAAATATAGCAGTTATCTTCCTCTTCCCTTAAGTACAATAAGCTTCTTTTGAAAGTAAGCTCTTATAAATCTCTGAGTATAAGAAACTTGGGGATGTGGTTTTTTGTGGCTGTCAGTGGTTCACAGGTAAACCAGAAGCCTTTATTTATTATTTCTAAGAATCTATCTAGTAAATAACCTACCTGGATCCAAAAGCAAGGTGAATAAAGCATTCCACAGGAAGGCTGGATTAGTCCGCTCAAATGAATTGGTTTTCTCAAAGAGAAAAATTGTCCCTATGGTTTTCATGGAACTATATTCAATTAGTTTCTTTCAACTTGTCCGACCTTCCAAAGGCAAGTTAAGGTGGTTTACATTGTCAAACAGCAGTTTCCAGTCTGATAACAATAGGGCATATTAATGTTGGCAGCAATACAAAGGAGTCACATTTTCATACAGATATACTGTTTATGAACAATAGCGCATTTAGTATATACAGCTTTTCTTCAGCATCACCCATGCATAGTTTAGGGATTTTTTTTTTTTATTTGTTTAAGCACAAGTTCTTCAAGTGTTCTGTTTACTGCAACTATTAAGTGAGAAAGGTGAATTCCTACCATGTTCAAACACTTGGGTACACCCTATATAATCCAAAAGCCTGGTTTAGCAATCAATTGTAGCGCACTCAGCTGTATTCATCAGGTTAGGGTGGAAGCAGGAAACCAACTCGGGAAAATAAACAAAACTTTTAGCTTAGTTTTCTTGATCTTGTATCATTCCTAGACAGCACTGATTCAGATAAAGACAATCTGTTAAAAAGCATTAACCCATCTGAAAGGACAATCTTGTGTCACTTGCATCAGCAGCAGGTTCACGATGCAAGTCCTGTCACAGGGGGCACTGCTCTTCTTTAAGTATCTCTCATCCCCGTGGGGGCTACCGGGGTGGAATTGACTTCTGGGAGTTCTCACTAGCAATTAATGTATCACAGCTGCTGAAAATGATACTCTCCTGTTTGTAATTGCTATATGCATTGTACTAAATTATCTGACAAATTCCACAGGAAGGCTACAGAATCACCAAGTACATTTTTGGATGCTTGGGCATAATGTAAATGTGCTCTGATACAATCCGGTACCTGAGTAACAATGGGTAAGGCAGCAGCCTGAGCGATTACGTACAAGATACAGCACCTTCTGCTTTTTACACAGCTCTGTTCGCTGTCTCGAGCTAGAAGTAAGCAGCAAACATTACTGTTTGACACTTAAATGCCGGTCAGTGGTTTCAATGCAGTTCACAAGGAATTGCTATCACCATTAATAAGCAACTATAAAAATCTGTCCAGCTTGATGACAGGTCCCTCAAAGTCAGAAAAATGTCTGGTAACCTGAGAACTAAACTAACTTTCCCTCCTTTCTCTCTCCAGCCTTCCAGAAAAGGTTTATCAGAGGAACCAGTAAAAACCTTTACTGCCAAAATCCTTGCTGTGCCTATTCTAACAAACTCCAGGCTCCATAGCAAGACAGTTACCCACATTTTCAAAAATGCAGGAAGTAGTAAAACGGTAGGTATAACGCAAAAACCACCATTTGTCAAAATAGGTTGCTAGATACCGTTAACATCCCTGCAAACAGGCTTGAGGAGGGACACACACACACACACACTCTAAGGCATTTTGCAATCTAATTTGGTTACGTTCACCTAAAACATAACACAAACGCCAGCACAACACACGCTCCTACTTAATTAGGTTCCCTAAGAAAAGTCAGCGCGAGCCATATGGTATTTTCCTCAGCAGTTACGATAAACTGACCTTGATACTAGGAAAACGCACGCTGCTTCTGTCTGAAGCATAAATTACCAGCGCGGAGTGGCGGGATGCTCCCGCGGAACGGGGGCAGAGGCAGCGCCATGCAGAAACACCCCCACACACACCCGTGTTCGCGGGGAAGTTGATCAAGAGTTAAACACTTTAGTAATAATAATAATAATAAAAAAATAATAATAATAATAATAGCACTGCGGTGACAGTGCTTGAATGACCACGCTGTCAGCAGAACGCCACGAAGCTACTCAGACACCTGGCCGGTAATTAAAAGAAGCTTGATATCGTCTCGTCGTGCCCCCCCCCGCCGCCCCAAGCACAGGGAACCGCCGCGGAGGAGCGGCCCGCCCGCCTCGCCCCTCACCGCCGCGCAGGGCGACGGCTCCTCGGCCCCGGCGCCCGCCCGCCCCCTCAGGAGCCGGGCGCTGGGGGGACCCGCCGCGGGCCGAGCCCCCCGACCCGACGGGGCGCTGCGGCGGGCGGCCCCGCAGCCGCGGCCCTGCCGCAGGCCCCCCCCTCACGGCGCCGGTCGGCTCCGCGGCGACGCTGCGGGTGACCCCCCGCCCCGGTCCCGGCCCGCGGGGAGCGGCGGCTGCCCCCCCGGCCGTACTCACCCTCGGCCGAAGGCGAGGGCTGCACCAAAATGGCAGGCGGGCAGCAACTTCCCCGCGCTCGGGGTACGGGCAGAGCCACCGGCGGCGGCTGCGCCCCGTCGCTCATGCAGGGAGGGGGCTGCGGCCGCCCTCCGGCCGGACACCTCCGCGGAGCCGCTGGGCACAGGTGCCCCGCTCCGCACCGGCCGGCGCACGCCGACAGCCCGCCGTCGCAGTCGCTGCCTGCCGCCGCCTCCCCGCCCCGCCGGCCGCGCCACTGGGTGCTGCTGCGGTGCCGGCGGCAGCCGCTCCCGCCGCGCCCCCGCCGCGCACCGGCACCTGCCCGGGCGCCGCCGGCCAATCAGTGAGGAGGGGCCGGGCCAAGGCGGCACGCGGGCTGGCGCCGGGAACGAGGCGGGGGCGCGCGCTCCCCCCACCCCCCACCGACCCGCCGTTCCCCACCCCGCGCACCCGGTGCTCGTCCCTACAGCGGCTCCCGGCGCTGCGGGCCGGGCCCTGGCAGCCACAGCCGGGCTCCCTCGGCGCCGGCCTGGGCCCCGGGGCTGCCCGCTGCTCCCACACGGCCGTCACGGGGCAACGCCGGCGGCCCGTCCGCCAGCAAAGCGCCCGCCGGCCGAGTAAAGCAGAGAAACCAATAGGCGATGCTTGTCTGCGCCTGGCTGGGGGTGCAGGCCGGGGGTGGGGGGGTGAGTCTTCCGAAGGGGGGAAAAAAACCAACCAAACAAAAAAAAAAAAGAGGCCGGTTGGTGCAAACAGACAAGAATTACATCCATATGGATGCAGCACACCGGGGAAGCATAAGGAAGGTGTGGCCTGGTCAGGCACTCAAATCATCAGTGAGTCACCGCTGTAATTTGGCCGTGCTTTTTATATGTCCTGTATCACTGCGGATTGTACTGTGTCAGGCTAATTACTTTTCCCGTGGTGTTATTTTTCATCCCTGTTTTTTCATGCTTGTTTAACTTCGTTTTAAAATAGCTGCAGCTGTTCACTGCAAGGTACAGTTTTATTTGATCTCAGTTGAAGTGCTCTGTCAAGACAGATGTATTCAATAAATGTTGGCAGGTTTTCACGGAAAATATTTTCTAGGAGGATATTTTTGTTTACATTAATTTCATGGTATTACAAATACACTGGTTTATCAAACGTTTACTTCTATGCTAACCAACACATGTCTATGTTAGTAAAATGGGTGCCACTCTGTGAGGCAGACACCACATTCATTTCAAAAGTGTATGTAAAAAAACAAAACTTGATGAAGTATGCTGCATCAAATAATATTTTGTATTTCCCAAAACACACCTATAGGTAAATACATGTCTGGGTATTTCCCAAACAGAAGAAACTTGTTACTTCTTTAAATAAAAACAAGAAAAAGAACCAATCATTTTTAACAGTAACATTTTTCAGGAGCAACATGACATGGCAACAAATCTGGAACTGACTAAAAGGAAAGGTCACTCATCGCTTGTATTGGAAGAGTAATCAATAACACGCACCAAGCATTTTTAATAATTGAAAAAATACCAGGGTAGAAATCCCTCCCCAATCTTATACTGCTAGTTGAATCCCTGAAAGAAGAACATGTTTTAAGATCAGTCATCAATATCAATTAGCTATAATGCTTATGATTACACAACCATGAGATCAAACAGGTAAAACTGTGCCCCTGCTCCTCACGCTCAAGCTAATAAGCTAATATTAAGTTGAATTCAAGAGTAACGTTTTGCCCCTGCCTCAACATTGCGTAATTAGGTACACAGAGAGTTTATACCTTTCTCTGTAATATTTCACATTCTTCTCCACTGGAGACAAAGCGTTGGACTCGGGGCTCTTTTGTTCCACACCAGTACAGTAATCAGTATGTTTTTACTCTGCAACACTACTCCACGGGGAAGGTATTAACTTATGGCACACTTAAACCAGCCATTCACAACTGAAAGAGTGCAACTAAGAGAGGGAAAAGAGAAGAAAAATGCACTTATGAAGAAATATTGTAACGGCCTTATGGATAGTATGCTGGACTTCTCTGTTTGTCTACATCCCTTCTCTACCTGTTGGATGTCCTATTTGTCTTCATCAACTAGTTCTGGTGTCTCACTTCAAAAGAAATCAACTTCTCTTTGCATCCATAGCAAGTATTTTCTGATCGATGCCATTTACAGTAAAAAAAAAAAAAACTAAAATCTTTTTTTCACCCATATAGGCAAAATTATAAGGCACAGATGGGTGAAACTGAGGTATGCCAGGCTTTCCCTGGAATCGCATATGACACAGCCATTGAATAATTAAAATAAGTATCTAAATAAGGACGAGAATACAAAGAAGTCTCAGGGAGAGAAACTCTACAGCCAAAGATGAGACTCAAGTAAACAAAAGGTGCCCGACCCCCTTCCCACCCAGCACCTGGCAATTGTGGAGGGGAGCAGGGCACCAAGGGGTGCAAGGGATACTGGCAACAGTGGGAGGGTCATCAGGGAAAGGCAAATGCCCTATATATTTATCTCACTTCCTAAAGCTCTGAAATTCCCAGGCCTCCTTATGTTCAAAAGAGAGTTAGGTTAAACTGCAGGCCATGCAATCTTTCAGTGACAATAACCTCAGTACTGGGAGAACCAAAAAAGAAGTCAGACCCCCAGTATGCATCTGTAGTACAGCAACCATTCTGCCACATGGTGCTAAATAAGCTGTAGCATGGAAAAAATCTTGTAAAAAATAGATAGTGGATCTAGTAATAATGGGGTGCAGGACAAGAAAATAGGTATTTTATTGGTGGTGAGTTTCTCTTGTCAAAACACAGCCTTTTTCATAAAGAAAAAAGTCATCCAAATGTAGACTGAAATAAGCAGGCGGGTTTTGCTTGGAAAGCTCAGCACTAAATCCAGCGGTGGCATAAGCTACATGTGGCTACGGGGCTGTGGTGGCCAATGGGTGACTCCTGAGCCTGTCCCCAAGCTGCGCTGGGTGACCAGCCGGCTGCACTTGTGCAAGGAGGGCAGGGCAGGCTGAGTGCCCGGGCCTGTGGGAGCCTGCTTTAGTCCAGCAGTGGGCAACCCAGGTAGGGTGTCCCACCCTGCAATGAACTTCCCTCTGGCTTCAGCATCCATGGAATGGGGCCTGTGGCCATAAGGAACATTTTTGGAGTGCAGTTCCTATGGTCAGGAGTTTTGACCATCTTTTGTATGGCATACGATTGTTGCAAAATCTGCAAATAAATTAATTTGGGGGGAAATAAAATTTGCCCTGGTTTGGTGTCCCTCAGAGGATATACAGTGGGATGCAGAGAGAGGGTGTTAGCCAATGCACGCAGTCACGCTGGATTATATAAAGGGCTTTGTTGACAACCCCAGACCACTCCAGGAGGACTTTGTGAAGTTTCCTTTCCGAGCGTCCCAAGCTTCTCGAACAAGGTAGGGTTTTTTAGTAAGGAAATTGGATATGCAAATGTGGACAGTACCTGCTGGAAAGACACAAGTAACTCTGTTAGCCACAGCGACCAGTTAGGAATTTATTCCAGCCTATTGCTATCTCAGGGCAGAAAATAAAGACAGTAATAAGTAATTAAGTCTCTCTTGCTTTCAACAGATCTGTTAAGACCTCAGAGTATTTCCACAAAATGGAGTGAACAATAATTTGATGGTGATAACTTGGAAGTCATTGTAACCTTTTACCTTAGGGTCTCAAAGAACTTCATAAATACAAATTATTTTATAAAGTGTGTATGCAAAACATGGAGTATTATGATAATTCAGTTAAACCAGTTAAGTAATGCATAGCCCATAAGCAAATAGGAAAGAAGTGTATGAGCTGAGAAGAATGGACAAATCTTTAATAGTATTTAATATGTGCAGCACACAATGTGATATAGCATTTTGCCATGACTTTTCTTCAGAGATTTCAACAGTCAGGTTCCCTGCCCTGCAAGCCTCACAGTGTAAGGAGGAGCTCTGACAGACATTAAGTGTGAAAAGAGAAAAAGGAAAACTGAGAGAAGACAGAATAAGGATTACATACATATGTTAGTAAAGGAGACAGCTTGAAGTTTTGCTATTTAACTAGCAGCAGAACTTAAGCAAGCTAACGCTTTGAAAAGAAACAAACATACTAAAGTCTCACAACTGGGACGGAAACACCAGCAGACAAACTGTAACTGATGCAGTAAAAATGATTTGTTGCAACCAGTGGTGGGATGGTGGGAGAGGGTGTGTGTCTTTTTGGGGGGGGGGGGGGGTTGTGGGGGTTTTTTTGTGGTCAGTTAAAAGGTAACAACAGGAGTAAGAGCTAGTAAAAGAGATGGCAGAGAAAAAAAAAATGGTGGTAAGAACTACCCATGATTACTGGGAAGAATAATCAGAACGGGAATAAAAGTTTCAGAAGCGAATGTGATGCTGACCGTACCACTGTTATGCAGATTTCCCCAGTCATACAGGGTGCACAAATGCAAGCTTGAAGGTGTCTGCAGAAGATGCTGCATGCGGAGAAATGAAGGCTCTTTTACTGCTCTTCCCTTATGCCTGCCACTGAATGCATATGGGTGAAGACAAGATTCAGTTCCTACATTTCTGCAAGTAAAAAGAAAATTCTTAAAAAGGTGTGGTGAGTTCTTCAATTTCCCTGAAGAACGAACTCCATTTTATGACAGTGCCTGAAACACACAAGGCAAGTGTCATTCATCCCCAGGTTTATTTTTATATCAATCTTTTTCTCCACTTAGCCCCACCTTTCATGCAATAACTCCCTCTTGCTCATGAATCCAAGGACAAGCAGCAGCAGGGGGGATGTGGCCCACTGAAGTTTTTCTTTAGGGCTTCATTTACATCCTGTGGAAAGTGGCACTGAGGCTGTGGTAGCGTCTTTTATATAGTTCAGCACTGCTCTGTTCTTTACAAATTAAAAAAATGAGAAAAAGCTGCATGGTGCCCAGGGGAGGAATAAGGAAAACCATGCAAGTCTCCAGCTGAACAGGAAAATGCTCATGTTAAGTCAGCTTCAACTTCACAGATTCAAGCGCTGAAAAAACAGGAGTGAGTGTTGGTTTAGCTCTTGTTCTCTTGTGTTCAGTGGTATTTTCTTTCAGCCTCATTTGGTTTCTTTGTATCAGAATCAACAGGTGGCTGTGAAATTCTGGGCTTAAAACAAACCCATCTAAGCCCACTTCGCTTGCAGTTGTTTCTGGAGTTACTCTCTTTTGGCTTCACTGGCTCAATTCTCTAGCACTGTCAGAAATTGTTCATTTGCTTCTAAACATAACTTTTACTTAACGCCTCTGATGCCTAGAGCCAGGCTACAGTCAAGTAGGTTGTTTTTCATAGAAAGACCTATTAAATGCTTTTCTTATTCAAAAAAATTGAGCTTTTTCATTATTTGAAATTATTAAAAATGAAATTTTAGAAGCTGTCATCAACCCAACTGCCTTGGGCTAAAGCTGATAAATGAAGGTGATGGTGTTAAAGAGCTTCCCCCCCTTATTATAACTCTATACAGACAAACTATCCTCAGATACAAAGAGTATATATTATATAACTCTCTGCTTATATTTTACAAGCAAAATCACAGCCATAATGTAACAAATCATCATGAACAGTCTTAAAAATCTGAGGCAGTACAAAACCAATGAATTCCTTTAAGAAACATTAGTCAAAATTAAAATCCTTTATATTAACTTCTTATATTTTAGTATACCCTGAATAAAGTAGTTTTCAGAAATTCTTTTTTTTTGAAATAAACCCTAATCCTGACAGTAATCTCGGCACGGAAATAGAGTCAACTAAACCAGCTGAGCAGAGGGTTTTTTTATTTGGGGGATATAGGATTTAACCACTTTTGAGATGCAGAGAAAAGGTGAGCTTGCTCACTTTTTTCCCTTCCTGTTAGACCATTGCATGGAAAAAGGTACATTTTCATCCACACAAGCATTTACATGATTACAAAACTTTTATGCAGCCATCTTATATCTAAGTCCCTACTTCTGTGTTATTCATCTGCTCAGAATCAGTACCACATGGCTGAGGAAAAAATGGATGTTGTGAACAGCAAAAATGCCCCGTGATGGTGGGGCGAGCTCTTTGAAAATGACAGTCTAGTTCGTGAGCATGTCTGAGCCAGGGAAGTAGACCATATTAATTAGATACATTGACCGGTAAGATTTATCCAGGTGTAGCAGTAACAGATATTCTGAGAAACTTGTCTCCACGACACATCTAGCAGAGATGGACATTAAAATAAAAATTATCGAGCAAAAATTATTTCCATGATGACTCTTTCATCAAGGTAGTTTCTCTGTTGCCAAACACAAAGCTTAGAGACAAATGCATAGCAGCAACCGTTATGGCAATTAAAAGAAGGTTGCCTGCCAGCACCCCTTTCCAGAAAACTGAGTCAAAGTATTATGAAAGTAGATGTGTCGGATGCTGGCACATCTAATCACGTTATTGTTTGACATGTTCTTGCACAATCTCTCACGTGCCTTGACTATACTCAGTACTGCTTGAGCTGTGCTCTGTACAAGCCCATAGAAAATACATTGTGCTTGTTTCAAAGAGCTTACCCCATGAATGCTCTAATTCCCCTCCCTGGATTTTCTATAATCAGTTTATTCCTTGGTGTTTTCTCACACACAAAGTAAAATTCTTCTTATTTAACTTACCCGCAAAAGAGCATGGGATGTACTGGAGCAAGATTATATCTGTCACAAGCTGCCAAAATGACTGTGTGGTTTTATGCAAATCAAATTCTCCAGGGAGTGTCCCAAATCCACACAAGTTTCTTTTTTGTTTATCTGCCTTGGGACCTCACATCAGCTGCTTTACTTTCCCATCTTGTCTTAAAGGTCTTGTGTCTGACAGGGCCATCACTTATTTCACCTTGGCTCGTCCTCGCTGAGGGCTGCAGGCACTGCACAGATGCGCTCTTCCGCAAGAGCAGCATCAGCCCTGCAAGGCCTATTCCTCATGTCCTTCTCCTCTGCCCAAATTAACAATATCTTATTGCAAACTAGACTTCAGGAGTTTCTCATTTTTATAATTCTTATGAGAACTACCTTTCCAGTTTGGAAACTGGAGTCTATCAGCCCTCCAGTAGACCCAGGACCAGATGACATATGCCCTCTTTCTCTGCTCAGCTCTGCAACTCTCAGCTCTTAGACTAACAGGGTGTGTCACCCCAGATAAATATTTATATACTGAACTTCATTTCCTTATGCAAGTTCCTGGTGAATGTATAAAAATACAGTAACTGCAATGTTAAAACCTAAAATACCCACATCTATTAATTAAGAATTTAAGGGGAGAGACTGGTCTCTAATTGCACAGCTCAAACTGTTCATTTTCCTATGGGTGCCAATTATTATTGTTCTCCTCAGTGGCATCTCTGCTGTAGGCTGTGGGGTAATGAAGAAAGCTGAGTAAATAGTGCATATAAGATATCTGTGAATCATTAACAAAGTCATTAAAACAATTATAGATGATTTGTACTGAAATAGGGTCTAGCACAGGGAATGTCAGTCTTCTTGTGCACAGGCAGTCTGTGGTACCAGGAATAGAAAGCTCTGCAGCCACATCTTAATCCAACAGTCTTTCTGATAAAATGGACCTTTCTTTCCTGACGTTCACTTTGGAGGCCCTCAGTTGTTTTCTTGTGGCCATTCTTACGAGCAATTATTCTGATGCCTTGGCTGTTTGCCGATGAGACAGGAAAGGTGCCCATGATCCCCGCAGTAGGGCTGAGCAGGGCTGACAGGCTGGTTGCCCTCGAGGGCAAGCCTTGGACCCTAACTGTAAAACAAATATAAAGTTGCAGACTGACATTTATTTACTTTAAATACACTTAGGCAGGAGCATGACCATCAATGGCCTTCCTGGGCAGGTGAGTTTTCCATGTGTCGGTACCAGTGTGCTGCACACGTGCTATCACGTTCCCTGTAACACGTTGCTGTTGTCTGGATCCTCCCTGTATACAAACCCACTTAGATTGGGCCTCCATCGACATGTGCAATTAAGCTGTTACAGCTATCACTGCTCAATGGCTTGATTTTTGGAATGGCAGATGGCCCACACTCTTACTGGAAACTTCAGCCCTTTTTATTTCAGTGCTCCTGGTTCTGTAACTTCACGTCCTCATGCCTGAAGAGTGAAGCTGGAGTGGCCCTGCGGTGGCATCTGAAATACAGCTCCACTCCTATTCCCGTGCCTGGTGCAGAAAAGTGAGGAATCCTCTCTCCTTTAATTAGACTGCTTTAGGTGAAGGTCATCAATTTTTCTTTTTCTTTGAAAGTGCTGTGGAATGCAATCCTTGAAAAAACAAACCCACTACAATTATGTACTGCTGTGGTAGAAGAGAAGAGACAATAAGGTTTCCACAGCAACTATTAGTGGTGACCCAGTGTACATCATAAGTATTATGTGACTTCATTACTTCTAAACCATTCGATGGTCTATATTAAACAACATTAACGGGAACAGATTCAGTTACAGTTTTAATACCAAATCCCAGTTGATATACTTGATGTAAATAGCTTTACTGCAAGCTATAATTCTTTCAAAAAAAACCCCAAACAGAACAGCAAATAAATTGTCAGGCCAATGTTGCTGTAAGACTTTAGCTTTTATATCTGAGGTTCATTCATTTCACTTGCAGCTATATTGCCCTTTCTTGCAATTTAATCTTACCTCTACTGGATGCATAAATATATATGAAAAAAAATCTCCATATAAAGCACCAAACAATTGGAAAGTGCTCTATCCTTGAAGGCATTATCAAGGCTCTTCACTTAGTGGATGGGGGTATTTTGCCAATGGAGAAGTGAAAGGGGAATGCAAAGCGATAAGCTGAGAAGATCCAGGATCCCTGTAGCCCCCAGACACAGCTTTATTTGTGAAGTGAGGTTCTCTGAATGCAAGATGGTAAGGATACGGATGAATTCTTGATAAGGAGCAAGACAGAAATACATAGAATTTTACCAGCTGCATGAATAATAAAATTCCTTCAGTCTGCTGAGAAAGTCTAGTTCAGGAGCAGGACATTTGCACCAGCTTCTGTGGTCAGCTCTACTACCTGAACATCCTTTCCTACTTATAGAGGAAATTATAAAAGACCAGGTACACACAATCGTGGAAGCTGGTATCTCAAATCTAGGACAAATCTGGGGCTCAGGGAAGGGCAAAAGAGAAATGATGTATTAAGTATATTGGTGGGTTGTGTTTGATTGTTAATGGAGGGATCCATTCTCCCAATCTTCCCCAGACCGTTCAGTACTCCAGACCATAAAAAAAAACCATAAAAGCATGCTGCTCTCTTCAACTTTTTCTTAATGTTTGGTATGATTTGCATTTTAAAATAAATGCAATCAGACCCAGACACTTTGCAGTGCATTCCACAGACACCACGGGAAGGAGAGAGAGAACTCCACATTGGAGATGTCAGTCACATCCTTTTCTACAAGAAAATGAGAAGAGACTGTGCAATGCGAACGATATCTGAATCTGTATCAGGGAGACTACATTTGAAACAGTGGCACCAACAAGGTGAGCTCAGACAACCTCATTACTCTCTGGCTGTGACTACTTTGGTAGTTCTCCTAACTGCCCATTCCTTGTCTTGCAGGGTCTGAATGTGCAAATTATTCTACTTCTCCCTGCCTGTACTGTACCAAATGTATTGCAGATGAGACTGATAATTTCAAGGTAGAAATAAATAATTCAGGAAATATGGGCCAATCACTTTCCAAAAATTTTATGCGCCTGTTTATTATTTTGCTTATTATTATGTTTTATTATTTGGAAGATTTTTGAATGGTGTCCTGTGACACCTTACACACTCATCCAGAAGATTAACCTGCTTCAGTTGCATCAAGTATTTCATATGTGCAAATAGTTTCTTTTTACCTAGCCAAATATTCAAGTGTAGTTTTCAGCTACTGACTACTAAAACTCTTCTTCTCAAATTAAATTGTCCTTTTTCCCTGTCAGGATAGGAAAATATAACATATACCTACTATTCATTAGCTTTTTTAATAAATAGAATAATAAAGGGCATCAGCAAAGAACCCAGCAGCAAATGGAACAATTGTTCTTGCACTCTAACTACAGAGATAAATTCGAATTTTTTCCACAATAAAACCACTAATTTATGTCTTTGGCCTGCTTTCTCCCTCTACTGGTCTGAAATAGAAACTTTCCTACAGGAAATTTCAAGACCTTCCGTATTAAAATCTGACCTTTGTATTTGTAATGCAGCAAAGAAAACACGATGCCCCTGGTGCTCATTTTCTGCAGTACTAATGAACCATGTGCCACTGTAGTTCATGAACAAGGACAATAGACATTTTCAATGATCTGGCCATATTTATGCTATTTCTTCATAAAATTTGAGCTTGAATAGTCATGTGATAGCATGAGAGTTAATCGCAAATCCACGATGAATTCATCATCCTGAACCTCATTCAAGGGATGAGCATGAGTTTCTGTTTGAAGTTTGCTCTCTGCTAAGCAAAATGGCACACATGAATGGAAAAAGGTGGGGGACTATTGCCATTTTAAACACATCGTAATGGCAAGAACATTGCAAAGTCTCTGAGGTTGGGAGTTTCTCACTCATGAGAAGCCAGCTTGGATGAAGGCCACATTCAAATGATGTTGCTACTGTGTTCCTCCTCAGTCATGTTTCTCTCTCCTTGGGCAGCCACCTAGTGAGCTACCTCAAGGAACTGGTCTGGCCAAAATCTGCCTTCCTGTACATTTCTCGAAAAGTTATTTTTTAGCCATCAGATTGTACTTCAGTCAGCTTAACATGAGAGTGAATCACAGCCTGATCACAGTTCTGACATCTCCAGGTTCTCCATTTTTCCTTAATACAGCCTTAATTTGACTTACCACATTTCCTGTGGTCTCCTTCCAGAAGGAGCTGAATCACTTTGTCCCTGGTTTATCTTTACTTTGTGCCTAAAAGGTGTCCTTTAACTTACAGCGCCAACACACAGGTAGGCATGCCAACACTGAAGCCCATCTGCATGCTCTGCTGGATCAGGCAAATGTGTATTCCCATGGGACACAGGAGAACAGGCCAGCATGGGTCACGCTCAGATCAACACACCCTGGACATCCATCTTCCTTCTGATCCCTTCCTCTAAACCTACAGAAGAAATATTGATTTTTAGCATGACTCAATGACAAGTTTTTACATCACTGTTTGCCACTGGCAAAGGTTTGAGTTACTGTCTTCCTCCATCCACAGCAAGAAAACCAGATGATCTCCTTCAGAGCTGAGCTCTCCAGAGGCTGGCATAGGTGGCTGCTGCACCCCAGTGAGTAGCCACTCCATGTCACTGGGATGCTGAGGTTTGTATTCCTGGAGCAGGAATCCACTGCATTTGCACAAGCAGCGGATCAGGGAGAGCAGAGCCACAGGGGAAGTTTCCCAAGTCTGGGCCCATCATAGAGCTGTTTGCATGGAGAGCCCAGATTCCTTTCTGTGCTGCAGGTTACTTTGCTTTTACTGGTGCAACCTCAGCAAACCTAGTTATTCAGGGTCTATAAAATTAATGGCTTTTTTTTTTTTTTCCCTTACTACATCCTGGCAGCCTGCAGCTTTGAGTGCAGAAGAGAAAAAGAAAAAAAAAAAAAGAGATTACTGAAAGTAAGTGTAAAAAAACCCAGCTTGTAAGCACCATTAGGCTTGATGGCAATGTGAAATGTTTACTGAGGAGCTCAGAGGAAAGGAACGGAAGAGGAGCAGATACTTGACAGTGTGTGAAAGTATATAACCTTGCTGTCAAAGGAGAAAAGACTGTTAAGATAGAAGAATGAAGCCAAGCTCAGCATCAAGGATGGCTGAGCAAGTGTTTAAAGCTAATTGCTATTTGGAAAGGTAGCCAGGAGTTGCAAGACAGGGAAAAAACACAGGTGGCCAAACCCATGTGGCCAAAGAAAGGAGAGAAATACTCTGGAAGCAACCCACGAGCAGCAGAATCAGGTAGTCGGAGAGCATGTCTTAATGGTGATATTTCACGCACTCTCATTTGTGGGGCTTTCTGGCCTCTAAATAGGCACAAACGAGTGAAGGTATGAAGGGTGCCTGTCTCCAGGTTAGACTCTTGTCATATGCCATTGATGCTGAGGCACGCTGAGAGGGGTCAGCCCATGCCACCACATTGCGGTACACGTGCCTGCACACCCCAGAGCACTGCAGCCACCCAGCCTCATCTCCCCCCCAACCAGCTCAGGCTGCTCCCACCTCAGGGACCGGGAGAAGCTGCCCAGGACCATCACAACTTGCAAACCCTAGTATTTCTCTCTTTAGCTGTGGTACTTGATGCATAGCCCCTGTGTAGCAGGGCTGGGGTGTGCAGCTTTCCTCCAGGAGAGCAGAAGAGGCAGGCTTGGGCTGGGGCTGCACTGAGGAGCAGGGGGATTTGAATGCCCCAGGCCTTGCACTCCTAAATATAAGTTTCTGTTGCTGCATTGAAGACAATTAATTGAACTTGAAGGGCAGACACCACACCCTCCTGGCTTCAGCTGAGCCAGAACCTCACCTCCCAGCTATATGGTGAAATGTACCCAGGCTGTCTGGGTTGAGTTAAAAAATCAGTATATAAGAGTTTCTTTGAAAACCATTACAAACCCCTGTGTTCTTTCTCACGGCTTGGTTTGATGAAGGCAGTGACATGTCCTAACAAAGTGCCCATGCTGTACACAGAGACATTTAGCTTCCTGGTCCCTCTAATGCATTTGATCGCACGTTGTCCATCTCTGCATGCTAGGATGAAATGGGTGGGCAAGAAAGCAAGAGGAGCAGGCTCTGCTTCCTCCCAAATCCCCCCAGACAGAGCAGTTTCTCAGGAGAGGAAATAGTCTTCTGCAAGGAACGCATGTGGCTTTGCCATGAGACAGGGTGAGAGAGACGAGGATTGCAGATGGTGCCAAATCCTTCTTTATCCATCCAGACAGCCAGGACAAGGCTTTGATTTCTCCACAAGCTCCTGCTGTGTTAAAGCTGCTGGTTGTGCTCGTGTACTCCCCATGGTGCTTAAATAGAGCAACTGGGCACTGTCTGCACAGACGTTATGAACAAAACTCACCCCCTGCCCCGGGTGCGGGCGCGCACAGTGGGTCTGATCAGGAGCCAGCTGGGAGAGGAGAAGGGAAATGCTACTGGAGCTGGCTGTGCCTGGGGAAGGGACACGCTGTGACCAGGGAGGGACGTGCTTAGGGTGTCTGTGGGAGTGAGGAGCCACAAGCTGCTAAGGCGGGGAGCAGGAATTGTGAGCATGGCTCAGAAGACGGGTCCCGAAAAAGAGCCCTGGCACACAATAAAATGTACCCCGATCTTCCTGCTTGGCTGCCATTTGCTCATTTCTCTTCATCCGACTAGAGATGTTTAATCCTGCCAATTTAATACCCTCTTTGATTTCCGATGGCTGGAAGGACCCATGTCCTCTCACCAACTTAACTTGTGATCATCGTTTGGTAGCTTGCCCTTGATAAACTCCTGTCTCCACTGCACGCCTCAGCCCCAGACCACCAGCAGCTCTCTCAGTTGTTATTCCCGATCAGCCATGGGTTTCAATGGCATCTGCACTGGCATCAAACAGGCATAACAAAGTGGTGGATCAACTCCGTTGTTCCTCACCGTGTGCTTGGGCTGCAGAGCAGGTGCTGGCCCAAAGCCACTCTTTGCAGGCCAGACCCTCCGCACTTCACAGAGCCGGACCCTTCTTCTCAGCAGCTTCAGTGTGCTTCTGCCTCTCCTCTCTCAGCTTTCTCTAGCCCATCTTGCTTTTGGAAATTTCCCTAATGCAATGCTGAGCAGAATTGCAAAGTCTTAAAAAAAAAAAAAAAGAAAAAGGCAAGCCGGGGGAGGAGGAAATAAAACCGATCCCGTTTCTGAGCATGGCTTAAAGCTGCTTGCTATCGGACCCTGACAGTGCTCATGTCATGTCTGCTGTCTGCTTACTTCTTGAATTCCCTCTACAAGTTACTCTAGTCAGAGGAAAATAAAAGTGACGAACAGCACTGACGTGTATGTGCTTTGAAGAGGGCAGGGGCAAAGTCCTCTGTGAGGTTTTAAAAATAGATGTGCTGCAAAGGGTACAGAAAGGTAGACGAAGAGTTTCTTTCCCCCACGTGTGGCTTCTGTAGGCACTTTGAATGCTGGTAGTGTCACCACATGATTTGCTGTATGTATTTAACTAGGAGAGCAAGGCGCACTGCTAGGTGACTGTCAAAATGCAAGGATTTCATGGTTTGGGATCATTATCTAATCCGCTCCTCCAACACAGCAAAAAACATCATACGGGTTTTGCCTTAATCATTTACACAGTCTCCTGACAAATTTGCGGTAGAAAAATTAACACATCATCAGTTACTGCAGATCAATTTGATGTATGACAGATTAAGAACTGGAAATGCGGTGGGGATGTGTTAATGTTTGGCTGGGCATTTTCCCCTTTCAAATCATCCTTCTAAGCTTCCTGGAAACTACTATAATATACACAAGTGTCTTTTTTTCTTGTCTCCCTCCTTAAAATAATAGGAACGGTGCACAATATTGCAAACTCTTTAACCAATCAAGCACACAATTAACAACCAATTTATGTGTTTTGCCTGCAATTTTTCTCAGCAGCTGCTTTAGTGGAGACTATTGCTCAGTCTTGGCTTGGTTAGAAAGATCAGATTTGTCAAGGCAGTTGCAATTAATTGAAAGTTGTTCCTATTACCTCTAAAGGTTGCTGAAAATAAATTATATACTCAGCTCTGCTTACCAAGAAAAAGGCATTCACAATTATAAGCAGATGATATCCAATTCATTTAAATAAGTTTTTAGCATGGGTTAGTAGAATGCTGTACAAGGCCAATTAAATTTCTTATTGGCGTTAAGACAGAGACAACTGTTGTGATAGGAATTCAATAGCATTATATTTAGATACTTATTTTGCAGTGAAAATACATCAGTGGAAAATGGAAAATACTCCAGTTACCAAGTACTCAACTAATGCATACTAAAAATGAGAAATACACCCAGGAAATTTACTTTAAAAAAACACACTGGAGTCAGTAATTCTTCACAGTCGCCAGTGGATTATACTGAAAGGGAATTTTTATTTCAGTGCCTTAATCCTAAACTACAAAATAAGAGCTAGTTTACTGAGAATCAGTGGAGTTGACCTGGCTTAAGTAGGAAGAAATGTCTTCTACTTTGGTGTACCACACAGTCCCAGAAGAAACAAAGGAAGTTCTCTCACCTGCCTCATGTTAAAAAGGAGTCACATCTTGGGGTACTGGAGAACAGCAAATGACATCTAGAAGAGGAAATGAATTATTCTTATTATTAGTGTGCAGAAAAATTAATATTTCTGTAGATCTTTGCAGGACATGTACAAAGACACTCAAGATGTGTTTGCACTAGCTGTAATAGAAAGCCTCCCTCCACCCCAAACTACCAAAACTAAAATGACAATTCTAACAAAACATTCAGAGGAATGCAATTATCACCAGGAAAAAAAAAAAAAGAAAATTATTAGTCTCCAAATTCTGTTGGGGGGTTCCTTTCAACTCTGGAAACTTCAAGCATCATCTGGGAACAAAGCAAACGAATGTAGTGACCACAACCCAGTCATCTTCTATTTACAGGACAAAACACTTGACATTATTTTTGCTCAGAGCCATTTACTATCCAGAAGAAATAGCAGCATTGCACACCACAAGCCAGTACCATAATGAATTTGGAAAAGGAAATAAAAATACCCCATGTCTGGCTGAAGCCAGTGCTATTTATCCATTTTACATAAGCACTGAGAACAGAAACCCTTTCTAGCAACAATTCCTAGCTGAAATGCCTTCAGCATCATGTTTTTTCCTAGCTACATCTGACTCTTGCTTTGCACTATTCCTTAAAAAACTTCGTTACTCACAGGTATTTTAATAACCAAATATTACTGAATGTACTTTCCCTAAAATTGTGACAATAAATTCGCAGTTTAATCTATTACGCAGTTTATTTTTGCTGCAGAAACATACATTCCTTTTATCTCCCTCCCAAGTCACACCTTTATAAATTTCCCCTTCTCTCCTTCACTCCTTTGGAGGAGCTTAACCACCCACGAGTTATATTTTTCCTGCAGGAGCACCAGTCTGCTGCTTGTTCAATAGTGATTGATTCAATCTAAGCAGAGACCTTTTTCTTATAAGGAGATTTTCGGTCCCTCCAAAACTAAGCCCGCGGCACAGGGTACAGTATTTCTCTCACCACGCTGCCACCTGCACTGTTCCCCTCCGTTCCTCTTAAGACAGGATGCCCTTTGTACAGAGGCATCGAGTGAATGGGTTTGCATGGGTTTTCCCCCAGTAAAGTCACCTTCTAGCCCCTCCGTCAGAGAGCCCTTTGGTCCCAAAGCAGGACCAGCTTCTCACCTTCTCTTTCTGTCCCTGTAGAGCAGCCAGGCATTTTCCAGCACTTAAATTTTTCATCTAAAAGGTCCCGAGGAGTGATCACTGCACAGTCAGGCAAACAGCCTCTCTTCTGGGACCTCCACCTCTGCATTTCTACTGGAGCAACATTCATAATGATGCACTGGCAAAGTTCCACATACAGTTGTTACTTTGCTGCTAGGGTACATGAGACTAAGCATGTTCTTGGTAATGTGACCTGTCAGTCTTAAATCATCTAGCTTAAATAGATGTGTTTGCCCTCTCTGAAACACACGTGCAAATAAAGCTCCAAGAAAAAAAAACAAAACCAAAACCACAAAACACGAAAAAACCAGCCTTGTGCCAATGCTGAAGGGGGCAAGGAGCATCTTTATCGCCTGGGATTGCTCCAGGCACACAGAAGCCCGAAGGAAGCCCCTTTCAAAACCGCCGTGTTGCTGCTGCCCTGAGCAACTGGCAAGTCAGAGTGAGAATGGAGGAGGGTATTTCATCTGGGGGATCAGGAGGCATTTTCTCAACCTCTTGCTCTCTGCTTTCCCTTTTCCTCCAGAAGTGATGAATGAGGAGAGAAGAGGCCCAGGGCACAAAAGGTGCTCCCTGCTCACGTGATGTTCCCAAACTCATGTATATTTTCCCTGGCATTGGGAAAACTACGACTACTGCTAGATGGGTCAATGCATTAAGTTTTACTCTAGTTATCAATGGCCATTTAATTTTGCGTAATCCAAAATTATAGGTTCTTCTGTTACAAGAAAGCTGCAGTCCAGTAAACCTTTTCCTGTGTTTTTAGTGGTCCTAAAAAGTGCTTTGCTACTGACCCTGCCTGCCCTATGTGGAGCAGAGACACAGCACAGGCAGCGGCAGTGAGAGCTTTCTCATCCTGCCTGGCCACCTGCCCACCTCCAAGGGGACACCTCTGGCTTCAACAGGGGTATTTCAGCTCCAGTGTCCATTTGATAGTGGCAGACACCAAACTGAAAGGTGAAGCTGAGGGTTTGCTCTTACCCGTAAAGTCTCTCCTGTGTATGTGAGAGAGATTTCTAGTTTGTGTGATACGAGGTCATTCTTCAGAGCTCCCAGGGGCTCGCGAGCTCTGCAGGACCTGCAGACCTCTGGCTTTGTTTACACCCGCCTTTTGTGGAGATGATGTGCTTGCTGACCATGCAGGGTTAAAAGCTCCTTTATGCCACATTTCACACCTATATCATTGTAGACAGAGGAAACGTCATAGGAAAAAGCTATGGATGGAAGAAAGCAAGGTTGTATTATTTCTGCCTTGAAGCAGACCTCAGAAACCCATCAGACCTTGTCTGGCCCATGTGCAGATGTGGTTTTGCTTGTAATGGCAATTATCTAATGACCAGATAGATAACTATTACCTACCTGCTTACCATTGTAAGACTGTGTGATCTAACACCGACTTTATTGATTTTGCAACTGATAACGATAATATGTAGTTATTGTTTATATAATGAACAGTCTATGACTATAGAATAAAATGCAACATTGAGAAGTACAGGCGCAGGATGGTATCAGAGGTTCCAGGGCTATAGACAGCTCATTAATGGTCCATTACTGGACATCAGGGAAATGCAGCCTTGGGAGTTGGGTATAACAAAGAGAGCAAAGGTCATGTATCCAGCATACATGAAAAACGCCACAGAAGTAAATTTGGATGTAATGTAGATATGCAGACCAATGAAGAAAGGGAAAGGTGGAGAGTGCACTAGAGAACATATAAAATCACCCCAACACAACGAGCCTAAAGTAAGAAGGAAGAAACCACCATCAAGAACATATACCTCCAGATGAAGGACCTGGCATGCTGAGATCTCGCTATACATCTCCTCTCCAGATTGAAACCGTCGACGCTGACATCCAGACGGGCAGTGGGAAGATGCACATAACACCAGAGAGAAGAGCAGAAAGCTGGCATGTATGTAATTTTGACAAATCTTTCCATAACTGGGTGCAGTAAATTGGGAACAATTACCTGATTTTATGGATGGGGAAAACAGATGCATGAAGCATTTTAAAATACTTGCTTGAAGTCACAGGGGAAAGCCAGCTGTATTAGAGTCAGGAAACATTTCTTTTTCTTCTGAATGTCAGTCTGGTTCTTTACGCGCATCTTTTTTCCACCCCAGTCACCAAAGTTTTGCATTCCCTCTGTTCCTAATAGCTTAAATTTTTCAACCTTTCTTCCTCCAGACTTCTCCCGTGAACCTGAATTCCATGGGAGACCAGATATAGACTGAGATTTCAATGTGAGATGCTCCTTCTGCACTGGCTTATGTGGAAACCCCAAATCCAAATAGCCCATCTGGAAGTGAATTCAGATTTAGGTCAGACGACTGAAACAAGTATCCCATTACAGTGTCCTCAAGAATATTTCCATCACCTTGCTTCAAGGGCAACCAGTGTGCAAAGCAATGCCTAGGAGTCAAGTAAATGAACCATGAAGAAGCAGGGACGGCAAACCATGGTCAGTAAAAAAGCACTCCAACATTAAGTTGGTGCTCCATATTCAAATGATGCAGCAGATGCAGATGGCCCTCTACGTTTTTAACTGACTGTTCACCTGTGATAGCTCTAACCACAGCTTCAGTCTTGGAGGACTTGCAGTTCCTGGCATCCCCTGAACTGTCAGGTGCCCACATAAGCCACTACACTGAAGTCATTAGAAGTAATGGTGGGTGCTTCTGCCAACATGCTCCAAACCAGCGTCCACACTTCGGGCTGATTGAAAAGCACAGCTGTGCACAGTTGGGTGGGGGGGTGTTGGTGGAAGCCTTCCTGTGTACCTTCTCAAGGACTGCACACAGTAACCATTGGGGTCACAAGCTATTCACTCTTCTTCCCCTGACAGAAAATGGTGGCTCTGAAAGGTCACAGAAAATCCCAAACCATGTCCTAGTTTGCCCACGCAGCAATCTCATGGCTGGAGGAGATGCGGGCAGTGCTCGTCACCTGCCTGGTGGGAGATGCTGCACCCAAAAGAGCACCTTCCTTTGGCCCTCCCTGCCCCAGGCTGTTTAGGGACCAGGGGTGTCTGGAGATGGGAAGACATTTGGCCCCATATCTGGAGGTTTTGGCTTAGGTTGAGATTTGCTGGATCACAGAGCATCCTCAAATGCACCACACGTGCACATGAAACACGTCGTCGTCATTGTCTCAGTTCTTGCACTGGGTCTACCTGGAACGGCCACCTTGTTCCTTCTGGAGGAGAAAGTTAGTGACCACGGTCAGAACTGGCCTTTTGGGGATCAAGGCTTATTCTCATTTGCTTTCTGTTGCACCAGCATGGATTTTTTTGCAAGAGAGAGCATGCCTAACAGCTCTGTTGCACCAGGAATGGAGGGTCACTACAAGTCTCGCAATGCAAAGGCAGCCTGACGTAATAATTTGCTTCTCATGCTCAAAGCTCACTGTTCAGTGTGGCCATTCATGTCCTTACTTAACGGGGAACTAAGAAGAAGAGCTCAATGTATGGTTTCTATGGAAACAAATTGTTTATATAGACCCAGTGGACCCAAGTCTGTTCTAAACCCTAGAACCTAAAAGTTTTGCTGTATCAGGGCAGCTGCCATGTTTTCTTTGATTTGAGTGGACACAACATCCTCCATCTGTACCAGAGCCTTAAATTTTAGCCTTAGCAACATAATTTCTCATATTTTTTTTCCTAAATGAAAGACGTGATTTCTCCTGTGCAAAGGAGAAAGAGGAGCTGATCTGGCCTAAAGAAGTGTATATACTTCTGTAAAGTCACCCTCCATCATCATGTGAAGGGATTTATTTAGATGTTGTGCAACTGCAAGCACAAAATGCAGTGGAGGTGGCTGGTGTCTCTCCCCAGACTGTGTAGATTTACTCTTTTACTCTTCCATCCTTCCCCCTGCCTCCTCTTCAAAGCATTCCCCATTTCTGCAGATGGATCTGTCCACAGAAAAAATAACTCCCCCACCCTTTTTTCCGTAATTCACATTCACAGCAGTATAGAGAGCTCAATTAAAAATGCCACCCTGCTCTGCCTACCCTGGCTTCTCACACCAGCAAGGTGATTTGAGACACCCTTGGTGAAAGCTAAAAGCTTGTCACGGACAAACTTCTACCCAAGTCTGGCAGTCCCAGTGTGGCTAAACATCCAGTGCTAATCCAGACCCTGGTAGTCAACAAAGTTATACCACAGATGTATCATAGCGCACGTGCAGCATTTCTCATACAATGCTTTCTTCCAGTAAACGCTTCTTATAGTATCTGGATGTTGTGCTGCCTGTTCTGCTTGGAAGAAAAGTGACTGCATATCAAAATTAAATAGCAGACTAGGTTTGAGAAAGCTAACCAAAGGGCTTGGGTAGAAAATGGGTTGTTTTGCAATAGCTTTTCCCTAGGTTATGTTTCGAATCAGTTTTTGCTTTAAGATAAATAGAAGACATAATTTCCTATTTTACCAGTATACGTTTTCAAGAATGACAGATTCACTATTTTAAGTGCTGAGAAATGAAGCTGTTTCACTTAAACCTTGCAATTTTTAGCAAAACTTGCAAAACCTAAATATCCATGCTGCTTTGAACTTCAAATGTAATATTTACTTCATAAGAAAGCAGAAGAACCAGTGGCCCTGGCCCAGCCAGAGCTCTGACAAGCCCAGGGTCCTGTCTGACAGTGGCTGCTAGTCTGAGAAAGGCTACAAGAAGAGAGCAAACATCTGGTGAGCCAAAAGAGCTCAAGTCAGCTGTTTAAAACGATCAATGATTAGCTTTAAATATTTGTTTTTCTAAAGGGTAATAAAGAAGGGGAACATATCAAACATGCTATTGTAACACGACAGAGGGTGCAGATTAATCATCCTGGGAGAACTAACAATGTTGCTTGGAAAAATAGTATATCTGCGCCTGGTACGACTAGCAGATGCTTTAAAATTAAGCCTAGACTTAGGTTCAGCTAGAGTTATAACATCTTTATAGATCGCTTGCCAAATAAATATAAAGTTACATATATGTTTCAAGCCAATCTTATCTTAAGTGCCCTTCTTTACCAGGATCATTTTAGGACTAAAGAAAGCATCCCTCTATTCCTCTAAACAGGTATTCCCCTGTCATGCTACAGAGTCTGATTCAATGGGACCGCTCACAGGCTTGAAATGACAGGTGTCGTGAAGTGACAGAGATGCTCAGCATGGGTTGACTTGGATTTCATGTCATTTTTTCCCTCCTGGTGTCTCTCAGGTCCATAATGCTCTTGTGTTCAATGGCTAGGGATGTGCAGCATGTTACAGTTGATTAGAGAAACTGTTCCCATCTATAGAAAGCTTTCTTTCCATAGCAGCTCCAAAAGCACCGCATGGTACCAGCAGTACAAGGCTCCAGTGCTTCAGGCTGGTCCTCATGAGGAGATCAAGGTGTCCAAACCTCCCTTCCATCTCCCACAAGTTATTTCAGTGGAAGTAACAGGAAAGCAGAAGGGAGTCCTCTTTGGTCAGTACAAATATCCCCCTGTTCCCCATAATGTCCATCTCTACACACACAGGGTCTCCTGGCATTTAGAATCATAGAATTATTTAGGTTGGAAAAGACCTCTAAGACCATCAAGTCCAACAGTTAACCCAGCACTGCCAAGTCCACCACTAAACCATGTTCCTAAGCACCACATCTACACATCTTTTAAATACCTCCAGGGATGGGGACTCAACCACTTCCCTGGGCAGCCTGTTCCAATGCCTGACAACCCTTTCAGTGAAGAATTTTTTCCTAATATCCAATCTAAACATTCCCTGGTGCAAATTTGTACAGGAGGAATGGATTTTGGTCGCTTAACAACATTTGCTGCAGAAAGTTGCACTTTCAGTTTGCAATGGCAGAAAAAAGAATGAAACGTTGCTTTGCATTTCTAGTTTCTGCGATTTAATGGAAATGTATAACTTCAAATTCTAAAACTAGCTGTGGAAAACCTGAAATTATACTCCTGTTAAGCAAAACGCTCCAAATTACATTTTCTACCTGGAAGCTTTAATGAAGGAATAATGAAATCACTGTTCACAGACAACCACCTTGAAATCTCACATTAATATAAATTTACACATAGTGGCTGAGGATATTAAAACACTCACTAGGAGACAGAAAAAGGAAAGCCTTACAGTTTGGGAAAGAGCAGCACAGTAAAGGCTGACCCATTGACGTCATTTCTCTTTTCTAGTTTATTCTAACAATTCCTAGAATTTAAAAAGATGTGAAAAGTCTTTATTCAAAGGTGGGATAAAAAGACACAACCTTTTCTGAAGCTGACTTTCCTCAGATCAGCGAATTAGAAGTTTTGAAATGTTCAGTCTTTAAGGATGGATGTTTCCACTTCTTTTTGTATCATGGACTTAACTTATACCTCCCCACAGATTTGGTACAGTTCTTCAGTAATGTCTCCTTATAAAATTCTGAAACAAATCCTTGGACAAAGTCTTTAAAGTAAAAACTGTCCTCAGATAATTGCTATAATACTCTTCAGAAACAGGCAATTATTTTTTAGAAAACTGAATTTCAACTCATGGATTTATATAAAGTATCACCATTTGTTCCAACCTGAATTTCCACACTGCATAACAAACTGTGTTCCCGGGATAGGCTGATAAACATATGTCAGCTTAGACAAAATTTTAATGTGGCAAGAAATAAACACCAGAAATATGCTTAATTTGCTTAATTATCTATATTATATTTAGAATGTGTATTTTACCTAAGTAAGGACTTTTTAGATTTTTCTGACCACCTTTAACAATATAATACTTTAAGAAAAGAATATTCGCAGTTCCTTTTAGGTAGCAGTGAAGTCAGAGTGGATGGCTGACCCCGTAAACTTTGGATTGCTTTTCACAGCATAAGAAGTGGAAAGTCCTGAAAGGGCTGTTTCCTCGCCAGATACTTCCCTAATGATCCATGAACATAAATCAACTGGGACTCACAGCAATACTGCTGAAGAGAAGATCTTTTTCTTATGACTTGGCAAGGCTGGTTTAAACACCAGATGGATCAAAAATAATAATAATTGGAAGAAAAGCAGTATCTTCTTCCACTGGTCCCCCACAATCTTTTTTCTGTCTCACGCACACCTACACTTTTCCAGTCACACGGTGAATGCTGCTCGCGGCAGGGCTCTGGAGCACCAAGTGCTTCCCATGAAATGTACCCAGTAATGTGCTCTGTCATGATCCTTCCTTCACCGGCTGTAGTTAAGAGAAGGTGGATTTATTTAGCTAGGTTACACGGAGCCTCTAACCTCTCCAGTGAGTCTCTAAGTGTTACTCACACAACACATGGGATAGGCTGCAAACCAGCGGTGGAAACCCTTATGATACTGGGAATGTGGACTGACTCTGCCGTGCCCAGGCTCGCTGTCCCTACATCCACTTTCTACCTCCTCCAGCAAAGTCACGCTCGCTTGAGCCCGCAGGGGCAAAGCTACACTAATTGTGTCTGTCTTAAATAGCAAATCCTCTTCCAATCTGTCTATTTTTATAAATGTCACATTTTCTGTATGGCTGACCTTTTCCTTTCCTGAGTTTTCTATCTGACTTGGCATGGGGAGAGATCAAGTCCAGGATTTGGAGGACGGCAATGCAGTAGCTCTGGGATGACATATGCTGTAGAAATGCAGCACAGCCACTCTTTTCAGGCTCCTGATTATAGGGCTGTATCGCGAGTATGTCTGGCAGAACAATACAAGCGGATGGCACAATCAAAGGCTGAGAGAAACTTGTGCAAACCGGCACATTAGATTGTTAAGTATCCTTTACAAAAGCTCACAGATCAGCTTATTGCAGGACCAGCCTGCTGACTAACAGAAATTTATCAAAACAGTGATTAAACACCCACAAACAAAACAAGCCACATGAATTTTTTTTTCCTTAACGGAAAATCTCTCCAAGCATCTACAGGCTCAAGTGTCACTTGAATGTTTCCCACAAGGATTTAAACTGATGGAGCTGCTTGAAGCCTGTGGGTCACTATACAGAGAGCTCATTGCAGCTACATCTCCTGAGAGTCCTCCAGCGTGCCCATGACCGAAAGAGAGCATCCTTGCACAGCGCTAGTGTAAAGAGAGCACACCCAGTTTCAGATAGCATCTGCAGTGAACAGAGCTAGACTGCAGACACCCAAAAGTCCCAACCGGACGGGCTCTATGGGGCAGTAGATCAGCACAGCTGGTGTTCATTTTGTGGACTAACCGCGTTGCTACCTGTCTGGCCTGCGTGCTGGCTGCCCCTCCGAGGCTATAAAGGAGGTGATTACAGGAAAACAGCAGCGTTACTGCCCTTTTGGTCCACTGAAGGCCATTTCCCTTGCAGTTGGAGAGCAGAAGCAGAGCAGACTTTTTTATTGCTTGAGCCCAGAGATAATAAACATACAGGCTAGCCAATTCAATACTTTTAAGTGCTTTGTGTTTTTTTAATTTAACACAAATGACTCTTAAGTTCCTCTTCGCCCCCACTACAGCAACAATCAGCTCCCAGCATTGCATGAAATATGCCTTTTCTCAAGCTGTGCTAAAACAGTTAAAAAATCATCACTGCTTAGGTAGTGATTTTGGACAATACCATACTGGTATTTCCCTTGAGGATCAAGATAAACACATTTTGTAATGATTCCCCTAAGAAACTTCAAGTAGTGAAGCTATTCCTTAGCAAGCGTGTCTGCTTAGCAAGTAGTCCTGTGGCTTTTGTGTAGGAAATTAAGACACAGAGAAACTCTGTTTTTAATTGGGCCTGTGCAATAAAAGTTGTGATGCTGACCATTCTTTCTGTGTTTTCAGGCTCCACTACCACTCACTGAAATGTGATCCCTGTTTCCACCTTCCTGTTGTCGTTTTCAACGTTATCATCTTCATTTTGTTTTCCAAACCAGAGGGTACCAGGAGAATAACAGCTTGTTTAACTTTCATAGTGCCCTACAGCATAAGTGACAGATTAGAGAGGAACAAATATATCCAAAGGCATTTTTTTTGAAAAGTCGATCTTGTAAGTTTACCAAATTCTGAGGTCTATTTTCCCTAAGGTGCTGACGGGAGTTAAATGTTGATTTCCAACGCCCCTGGATGCACGCCCAAAGCCCTGGGCTGTTCGTACACCAGCAGTTCTGCAAATCAAGTATTTTACTTCCTTCGCCTTGATGTCAAGTGCCTGAAAACAAACAGCTTCTTTCTGGGAAGAACGGCATGTTTTACTGGACACAGAGCCACACATTTTTTTCTGTTTCCATTTCAGTGAAACCCTCTTGCTTGCATCCAAGTTTCAGAGTTGGGTTTGATCCAGGTGGAATTTCCTATTGTGGGTTTTTTTTTCGTTCTTTGACAAGGTAACCCCCCACATAGCCACCCCCTCCCTTGCTATTTGGGTACCTTGTCTCTTCTCTCAATTTTCCTTTCCCAGGAGGTGCTCAGCACTGCAACCAGCCAGAAGAAGGCTGCTCTTAGAGGCTAAAGGAGGGAGAAATGCCTTTTTCTTATATTAAAAGGCTGTCCCATCAAAAAAGGGCTTTTCTAAAATAGCCTCTTTTCTAAACAGTCACTCCAAACTAAAGGGAGAACCCCTTTTTCCGAGTTTTCTTTGCATGCGCTGCAGCTAAGAAAGGCAAGGGCAGCCCCTGGCAGCCTTCATAGCCAGAGCAGCTGGCTCCAAGCCAGCATGGCACGGCTGGAGACAGCCCGGATGCCCCGGCAGTCCCGGGCCTCCTGCCCAGCGGGTTGCTGGGTCTGCCCCCACTGCGGGAACGCAAGAGGCTCAGATCTCCCGCAGCCTGCAAAAAACCAGAGGGGTATCTGAGAGACCTCCGAGACCAGCCCTCTTACCCACGATGTTACAGGAGTGACAAATCCTTCTTGCTGCAATATTTGCAAACGCTCTCCTTTAGGCTACACTAGACATAAACAAGCACGGGAATAACCTCTTGGTTTTGCATAAGGCTGAAACCAGGCAGACATCAAAATGGCAACACATGTTTCTATAAAGAGGTTTAAGATCACCCCATATTTAGGTTTATGAAATCCAAATTACATTTTTCTTGTTTGAAAATATCCACACGCAAATAATTCATAACTTGTCAAAAAAGACGTGAAAGCTAAAACATAATTAGGAAGCTGCTATCAGTATGCCTCCATTCCCGTTACACCCCAGCCACCAATCTGTCAGTCATCTGAACTCAGCCTGCATCAACCAGCCCTGAAGTCTGGCAGACAGAGATTGAGCCTAATGTTTAGTACAGGCAGGTACGGCATTCAGGCTGTAACGCCCGTTGTTCAAATGTCTCGAGAATTTCCTTTCAAAAATGTTTTTTTAAAAAAACTTTTAAATGTGGTAAATTTCAACCATTCTGGCTAAAATTTTGAAGACAGCTCACCTGCAGGAAAGTAGGGAAGGTTTCATCTGAGATTTCTCGTCCATTTCCCTGAGTGATGCTGGGGGGAAATATTTTGGTTTGTCTGTTACACTAAAAGTTTTAGTATTTCTTGCTTTAGAGTAATGAAATGGTGAGAGAGGAGGTGCCCTCCTCTGTAAATGGTTTGTGCTGTCATTTTCCAATGAAAATGGATAGGTAATTGATTTTGCCATGTTAAGTATTTTTTGTTGCTTACTCTTTCTGGATATCATAACTTATACACATTTATATTAAAAAGGGGCATATCAGAGGAAACGAGGACTTCACAGAGGCACTCAGAGGTAAGGCAGTAAAAACATGTCCTTGCACACAGTGCATTAGCAGGCCTGATGGGTGTCTTTTGTGATGCTCCCAGATTGTGCAATCCCATTTTATAATAAAATACAATGTCGTGCAGTTTATTAACAAATCCGAGCAGAAGAGTATATCCTGTAATTACATTTCAGACTCTGTGCATACATCATTTTCCTTTCCTGACAGCCTAGAGCTGTTCTCATTTTTTAATGCAAATGCTTTATGCTGCTGGCCAGTGACACATTCTCTTATCCTGTTTTTCTAAGAAAAGGAGGTATGAAATGGTCTTATCTGTCTGTAAGTGCCCACATAATTACTTTTAATCCAAAGGACAATTTCAACCACATCTCAGGGAGGAGGAGATGCCTCAAAGCCTGTGAAAACATGTGGATGGGTGGAAGGGAGACGGGCAGTGGAGCACATCCAGCGAAGGATGGAGGGGATCCGTTCTACAGAGGGCCATCACAGCCCACTACCACAGCGACACTTGCACAGCCTTGCCGAGACATGCAGGGGAAAACACAGGAGTCAAAAGATCCAAATCTGTAGGAAAGCAGGCTTGCTAGGATCTGTTACCAACAGAACAGCTTAAATTGCTGTGGGGTAATCATCATGCTGCTGTAAAAGAAATTAATCAAAAGAGCATGCAAAGCTTTCTGAAGCCTTTGATTCTTACAGCTGTTTAAATCTAAGTGAATCACTCCTGTTTCCTGTAAGTTATGTATTTTGATATGTATGGTCTCATCCCTGGGCTTCAGTGAGAGCTGGCTACTCTTTAGCGAGCAGCCACAGACTATTTATTTCTTTTTTACTTTCTCTCTGGAGGTAGATGTCATCTCAGGAGAAACATACATGGATCTTAGAGGATTGAAAACTGTCCAGCAGAAATACAGCACTTGCAAAACTTGCTAGCTGAAGGAGGAAAAAAAAAACCCTTAATAAGCTGATTTCCAAGTCCTTGCTTTCTTCCCCACGCCAGATGCTGGTGAAAAAATCTTTTCTAGGAGAGGTAAGAGCTTGAGAAAATTAACAAGAAGTGAGAGGCAGCATAAGAGGTAGTGGAAATATTCCTCATTTTTTCAAGAATGAATAAAAAGCAAGGCAGGAATGATGAAGTTAAGAGATATAGAATGAAAAGCCCCTGCTTACAGCCACCCACCAAAACCAGGACTTCTCGGTGTTCTCGGTGTTATCCCAGCGTGCACCCTGATGCCCCTGCCCCAGCCCCATTTGGCTGCAGGGCTGGACATGTACAGACAAATGTTAAGTCAGGACCCACGTTACGCCTGCTAGTAGGAACCAGGGGGGCACGAGACCAGAGGGTCACTGGCTCCAGCTCTCTGCAATTATATCAGCAACGTCATACGGGGTGTTTGGTGCAACCAGTCCCATGGCACTCCCAGGCACTGCCATCCCCTCCTGCACATCTCTGAAGCACATCCTCGCAGTCTGGTAACTAATTTAAGTAAAAAAAAAAAGCTTAAAAAGGCACAATGATGGGGGAAGGGATTTTTTTTTTCTCAGCTTCGTCTATCAGTTGGCTGTGTCAAAGCATGGAGGGAGCAGCTAACTGGCACCTCCGAAATCCTGTTGCGCTGTGTCCTGTAACTCACCTTTACCTCCAAGACTGGTGACAAAGGACATTTCCTGCTTGCTCTGCATGGGCAATTCATACCACAGGTCTGGATAAGGTGCAAATCAACATCCCAGAGTAGATAAAACGCAAACACATTTCCATTTTTGTTATGCTACATCATCCTTGCAGCTCCTAAAACAAAAAATCATAATAAAATTAACTTCTGGCAGTGTTCTCAAGATGTCCCCTCCCTCACTGTACTGGTATTTTGCTGTCACAAAACTTTTCTAGGCCAGAGAAACATTCAAATGATTGAAGAAATAACTCAAAAGTTTGTTTCAGGGTTGGGATATGGGCTATGTTGCAGATTATTCCATATCAGGTGCAGATTATTAATCTTTGCCATCCCAAATTGCAGCATTACTTTCGAGAGAGGTGATTAATTTTTAAATTCTTATTTGGATTAAATTGATACAAGGAACTTGCTCAAGTATTGGAACATTACTTTTTAGTATTTCTGGAGAGTACCAAGTGAATTTTCTTTTGCTAGACATTGACAACAATAAAAAAGTTGAAACTATTGAATTGATAAAATCTTTCTATGTTTTGGTTTGTTATTTCTTTTTTTTTTAATATTGCCCCTTCTGTTTCTACTGTGAATCTGAATCTAGTGTGAATCTTTGAAAAGTTAAGATACCGCATCTGCATCTCTTTTGAAAATATGTATTCTTTTTTTTTTTTTCCTTCCACACGTGAAGTATGGAAAATAGCTTTAGGAAAATGTGAAGAAAAGTCAGGAGCAATCACAGAAAATTGGCATGTACTTCATCCCATGTATGTAAGAAGACTGGCAAAGTAAATGAGATGCAGTTACACTGCAACTTTGCTAGCTGAGCTGGTGAAGGAACTGTTGTCTATAGCTCAGGCAGTACAGCAAGCGTTGCCTGCTCAGGTCACAGCGTTGTGGGATCCTGGGAGGTAGGAAGGGACCACCAGAGATCATCCCGTCCAACCTCCTGCCCAAAGCAGGGTCAATCATGGGATCACACCAGGTGGCTCAGGGCTTTAGCTGGTCAAGTCCTAAAAGCCTCCAGGGATGGAGATGGCATAACCTGTCTGGATAACCTATTCCAACTTTGGGGTGACAATTTCTGCTACTGCAGGACCTGTGTCAGTCACCTGCAGCTCCTTCTCAGCTGTTGCCCACCTCATCACTTCGGAAGCAGGGAGGAGTCCTGCTTCTGACCCACAATATCTTGGCAGCTCACCTTCAGTCTAGCAGCCAACAACTTCTGGGGCCTGTCCTGGATATCTGCTAACAGGAGGCAGAAGCCAGTAACCTGACCAGCTCCCTACCACCCTTAGCCACTTTTTCCTAGTGAGGGACAAAAATAGGTCTGCCATCACAGAGAGAGATGTACCCTGCCTCCCCCAGATAACTCAAATTCCTGGTCTGATGGTACGATGGGCGTTTTCTGTTCTTCCCCAACTGTCTCACATACTTTGAGGTGCTTCTCCTAATTTCTCAGTTCATATTTAACAGAGTTGCCAGGCTTGAGTTCACAGTTAAATCCATCCTTTCTACAAATAAAAGTGCATTCAGGCAATCTGGTGGCTGGGAAGGTGGGTCTTAACTACAATAAAATCTTCTCTGCTGTTGTGGTGCCAGGTGAGCTGGGAAAGAGAGCTGGGGTCTGTCTCCTCTCTTCTCCTCCAGCTGAGCTGTGGTCTTTCCCATGATACCCATGGGGTAGCAGAGCTCCTTCCCTATAATGACAAGTCCACCTCTATGACATGGCCATACTCTGAAATCCTTGCCTACAAGCAAAGCCTTATGGGCTCATGAGAGGTTTTGATGTCTTTCCCCACTGCTGGTCTGTTGGGTCTCACATGCTGAGCACAACATCCAGAATTTCTCCCAGGCTCTGCTATGACTCAGCTAACAACATGTATTTACGCCATGCCATGAGGCAAGAGCTCCGCCGCCCTGAAGCCCAGCGAGATGGCAGCTGCCAGTCATCTTGACAGAAGAAGAGCCCTCCCACATGGCCACTTCCCAGACACATTATCAAAGCCTTCCCACGCGCTTAACTAGTGAGCCAATTTTCACCTCTGCACCCATTATCTCAGAGCGGAAAAGTGACGTCACCCTGTGACACAACATGAAATACTCAGCTGAAGCAGAGCCTCCGTCTTAGTTGCCTACGTCTACTGAAGTGGTAGCCTAAATTAGAGAAGCTGCAAAATGCTTTTTCAGTATTAAACCAGCACGCTGAATCAGAGTGGGAAAGTCAGCCTCTCACAGCTCAGAAGTGGATATGCTTACCTTCCTACATTCCCCTCTGGGGCCAAAACAGGTGTTTCTTGCTAATGAAATTGCTGAGATTTAACATAATGTAATATATACACACATATACACACAGAATTGAACAGGGCAAAAAAGCAGTAAAAAAAAAGTGTGATGACTCAAGAAAGAATTGTGATTTTTGAGACAACTATTTCTAGGGCCCCTGTTCTGATTTGGCTTTTCTCCTCTGCCTCCCTAGAAAGACCTCCTTCATTAAATCACTTCAGATACCTTGAATTAGATAATCAAAATCTTAAACACCTCCAATCTCTTGTGCACTTTGAAATTCTTGGTCTTCACATAAAGAGCATTCGTTGGGTGATGTTGTTTGGTCCCATTCAGATTTCAGCACCCTCCGGCCAGTTCATATTGTCTTGGGAGGCACATGTCAGGATGGCACAGCTAGCACAAACCTTCCTATTCTCCCTGCAGGGAAATTTCCTCATTAGGAGAGCATGCAGGCATGAGAAACAGGCCAGCCACCCCTGCTGGCTTTCCTTCCTGTGAAACACAGGGATGTTTCTATCAACAGAGCTCTGGAGGAACTCTTTGAGATGTGAGGTTTTATTGCCACCTTCTACGGCCCAGAACACCACCAGGATATTCCTGACTGGTCCATGAAGGTACACGAGCATGGCATCAACACACACGCAAAAAATTACATGTTTAACTGCCAATCCCAACTCTTCATAATTCCAGAGCTGATTTAATCATCTGAGCCAATGGTTTCAGGGCCAAATTAAATGACAAAGGTGACAGAAGGACCCATTGCTGCTTCCCTAAATAGCACAAATTGTTCTGACCTGTCACAGCAGATCAGGATGAAGGCTTTAGGCTAGCAAAATAGCCATAAAGATCGAATGGGGATGAGGGGAGGGGAGAACTAATGTGTATTTAATCCCAGACACACTACCGTAACAAGACCTTTAAAATTTGATTCTTAAAGTTATTTGAGGTGGTTTTAGGGATGAAATGAGGGAGTAGCCGTCAGACTCACATGGCTCCATCACCTTGCTCAGAGTCCTACACCAGCCTCCCTGCGCCCAGAGCAGGGCCCAGGCAATGACCACAAGACTGGCAGCTGTCCCCTCTCTGCCCCGTCTTGGCTGGCAGGAAGGTCCCTGGAGGGGGAGGATGACAGTGTGGTCCCAGGGCACTGCTGACGCAGGAGGGGACAGAAGGATACCATCATGGCAGGCCCGTGGTCAATGCATGTTGCTCCTTCCATTTGTCACCTCACCAGATGCCATCTCAGCAGTGATGTTGAGGAAAATGAAAGGGAACGTGCAAGCTAAAAAAAATCAAGAAGAAAATGGTGCAGGAAATGCTGTTTCCCATATTGGTGTAATATTCAGGACACTGATTTAGGCTGTGTGTGTGCTAAGCTTAGGGTTAGGGCTGTTTTCTCTTGCCTCTCTAAGGCTGCCTTGCCCAGGGGACACATGGGCTAGACATCTCAGATCTTCCTGTGCTGCTTGATTGTCCTTTTACAAACCACTTTTCTTCTTTAACTCCAGCCAGTGCATCTTAATGTTTGGAGGAGGTTAACAAACAACAATGAAAAGAATAATGTCAGTGTTTAGAAAACTGCTTCTGTGCCCACAAACAGTAACCTAAGCAGATCTCTGAACACGAGCTTTGCAATTATCCTCCAAACAAGACAAATCGAAATCGAAGGCACCAAGCTCAAATCCTCAGTGTGTCATATTTATGTAAATACCCAAATAAAATAATCATCAGCACTGTTCTGAGAGGCGAGGAGGAGTGGGATAGCTGGGGGCAGAGTGCTGGCAAGACGTTTAGAAACCTCACAACCAGAAGCAGCAGACATCAAAGTGCCATGAGGAGGATGGATTTGGATTCTCCAATTGCTTCATGTTTCATTGAACATGACATTTGTGCTTTAATGTTTTTGAGTAGTGGAGGCAAAGTTCCCCCTGGGCTAAAGGTTGAAGGAACCAATGGCTGGAAAACTCTGTTGCTGAGAGACAGAGCTTCTGAGATGGGTGCTGGGACTGCCCTAAGCTCAGTGGGCTGGACAAGGGGCAGGACACAAAATTAAGGCCTTCTGGAGCACTGTCTACTCAGATATTTAACCAAGCATGCTTCTGGAGCTCTCTCTTTTTCATTTATCCCCACTCTTTTTGCATGCAGCTTCTGAGAGATCATCTTTTAGTTTATTTTTTCTTTCCCCACTTCTATGCAGTTTCCTTACTAGGGCTCCAACATGTAGCAAACACACAGGGGAACTGAATGGCCACAATTCAAATGCTTTGGGGCCATCTTTACCCAGGGAGGGTTACCACAGCCTCCCTCCCACCTTAGCAAAAAGTTTGAGGAGAAACTCGCCCTTGGTTTTGGTCATTAAAGAAAAGAAATGGGACACTTTTTCCTGTGCAAAGTTAATCAATACCAGTTTTCTGGAGTTATGGTTCCCTGAGTAGAATATAGCTCTGGAAGTCAGACATGCTGACCTTGCCCCACAGAGGTTGCCTAAGAAGTCAGTTTAGCCACATCTTGCTGCGCGGGTGTGCTGCTAATCCTGCCATTTCTGAGCCCTGCTACAGAACTAACTACATTGACCTGTGTGAAAACATGCGGTAATGCAATTCAGTTCTGGAAACTCTGTGGCCAATTTACACATTTTCAAAATTAAGTTACCATCATTTAGCATCTAGTTATTTATGTCCCTGAGGGAAAGTTTTTATTAGCATAGGGTGAAGGTATTCATATTTTAAAGGCAAAAGAATAAATGACCCAACTAATAGTTCATAAAATGATCTTCCCAGCTTGCCTTGAATGATACTGCAAAAATAATATAATGAAAAAAGCATTACAGGACCTTGATCAAACATGATCCTTCAGGGCTAAGGAACCTCATTTTCCTGCATACAGATATGGTTCACTCAGTCCTGCAGGATTTCATACCACATGAAGGCATCAATATTTTCTGCAGAATTAAGCAGAGCGATTAAATAGCTACTCTACTGCTGCACCGTGGAAAAATAGAGTCGGAAAGGATCATTTCATAGAGATATCTAGTCCATCCCTAATCAAGGATCAGCTAGACTTACAGTACACCTGCTGTGAATGAATGCTTCCCTCTGCAACAGCCCAGGTTGCTGTAGGGGCACTGCCACACCTAAATCAGGGTTAAAATTCCTTTACAAGTGGTTTCTCTCTTTGCAGGAATGTGAAGTGAATTAATGAAGACCAAAACACTTCCCTCATCGACCATTTGTTAGGGAACAGCAACAGCAAAGTGGTTTAACAAAACAAGAGCAACCAAATTCACTCACAGGCAGCCTGAAGAAGCAGGTTTGCTTACTTTTGAGGTCCTGATATTAAGCGAATTGTTTTCCAGCCACAGTCAACTGGTGCACCCACAGACTTCAGAGGAATGCCAGTGCAGTCTCTTTGAAAGCTTTGAGCTGAGACATATGGTGCCATGGGGAATATGTAATAAAGCAGAGAAAGAAAATAAGCAGATCGTCCAGAAGCCTCCCTACCTGCTGTGACTAGTACTGGACTTTCAAAGCACACACACACGGTGTGCAAAAGAGGCAGCAACAGACACGCATGGATGTGTCACTGTACAGATGTGGTACAGAGAAAGCCAACTCTAACGACTTGCTAGTGGTTTTTGACCAGGCGCAGTGAAGAGACCCTTGTGCAGCAGTTTGTCGGTGGTGGGATGCCCTGTGGACAGAGGCCGCAGAAGCAGGCTGGGTCTGCTGCGTGCCGTGCAGGTTGAATGCAGATAACCTAAACGTGTATGAGACTCAGAGACAGAAGTTTGCTATTTATGAGTAGTGACCCTCTCTACAGCATAAAGCCTGGATGGACAGTTTTATAAAGTCTGATCGGTAAGTGATTTTAAATTTATATAGCCTGAGCTGCTCAAAAATTGAAAAAATTATGATGCTGCAAAGCCAATGCCCGGTACTTCTAAAGGCTTTATCTGGTGCTTCTACCACTGCTAGGTGCTGACACGATGAGACTTTTACCCACTTATGTCTTATGTGCTGAGGTTATTATATCTTCACAGTTCATGGAGTAGTTAAATTACTTTCCCAGGGTCACATAACTCATCTTTGTCAGAACTGAGACGAGAAGCCAGGTGCCACCCCAGACTCCAGGCTCTAATAGCTAGATTTTGTGTTTCCCTCTATTTTACTAGCTTGTGTTAGGAGAAATGTAAGAGCACTTCATCCTGCATTATATGCAGGAAAGGAAGCAGAAATTTGAATAGTTGCCATCTGCTGGAGTTGCTTTGATTTATTGCTTTCCAGCCTGAGCTGAAGATCAAACACGCTCTGGAGAGAAACATTTCCTTAGGTTGTCGTACTGTGTGTATCTCTGCTCAATGCTAAACTAAGTCACAAGGACATGAGCAGAGAACATTCCCTTTCTTCACCAGAATAATTTATTCTGTTAATTCAGTAGTTATAACCAACCACCCAAAAGGTATTGTTGCCTCCATCCACTGGCAGCAATGTTTCATTCAACTAGCTTCAAATTCGAAATTGAATAAAACAATTACTCTTTGTAGGTCCCTATCTGGCTTATTGTATTTTCTCAGAAAGGAACTCTCTATCCATTAAAAGCATACCCCTATCTTTCTTCAAAATGTCACACAGACAACAGTAATTTTATGGCATTTCACCTCATCTGTATACATTTTTAGAAATAAGTTTTGCACTTCATTTATTTTCATTTCCTATCCAAGTCCAAAGCCATATAATTCTTCAGATAATTACTGCTACTGTTTCCTTCAGATTATATAATTATTTTCCATGTCTATCTAGCTGTCTCATCATTTGTAGGTTTAGTGTTGATTAAACACAAAGTACTATGCCACTGCTAATTTTACATCAAAGAGGGATTTTCACACTAGGGCAAATAAAAAAAAACAGCATCAATATCTATGCATAAAGTAATTTACTTTTCCATTAATTTTCTGTGCTCCCTCAGCCCCATTGATATTACCAGAGATCTTCAGTGTTTGAATTAACTCTGTTCCTTTGCACCCAGATTCGTCTTTGGCTCAGGTCCCACGTACTGGTAATAGCTGAGAGAGGTAATTCATGGACCTAAAGGACAGTTTCTGGCAGAGTCCTACCCAGAAGGGTAGTGTGTGTCCTACAGGGAAAACAATGCCAGTAGTTGCATCAGGAAATGCTCAAAAATTATGCAGTTTATGCGTGTTCTCTGTCAATCTAGCATGAAAAGAAAAAAAAATCATTACTTCCAAAGCAAATAATAAGAGGTAGCAATAACAATAAAACTTGCAAGAAGAATCTGTAAAAAGCCGTAAAAAAGTCAGGTTAATGCTTTGCTAGCCACTGTCCACAGCCCCACTTCTTTTTTTTTTTTTTTTTAATCGCATGAGAAAAACAACATGTGGCTGTATATCACTTGTGTGAGTGGTCAGTGTTTTCACCAGCACAAAACAGAGCTCTCAGCCTTACAGCCTCAAGTTGCCTCTCTCAGCTTTCAGGCTTTTGGAGAGAATAACACTACTCTGCCTCTCTCAGCCTGGGTCATTGCCTGAGACCAAGGCAACCCAAAATAACCGTCCTAAATGAAAGTGCCACGTAATCCTAATACTGCAGATGGGTATAACAGAGAGAGAGAAAAGACTTAACCTCCACCCAGAAGTTCCCTACATGCTTATCTGGCAGCTTTCCATCCTTTAGAAGAGACGTTGGGTGAGTCAGGGCCCCCAGGCACCCCAGAGCTGCTCTCCCTGTATGCAAGCCTGGCTGCCAGTCTCACTGCCTCCTTGGCAGGGTCCTTCCATGCTCTTGCAAGCTGTGGCTCCCCTGCCTTCAGAAACAGGGTGAGTGACCCAGCCAGCTCTTGTGTTAGCCTCCAAGATACCAAAGAGGAGCGTGCAGGGGGAGGGCTGGCTTTTCTTGCCTCTGTGCAGCCAGCCAGCCAGCCGTGCCTTGAAGGGGAACCCATTTTTCCTTACATTAAACATCTTTACAGCAATGAGACAAACATGCAGAGCATTGATCCAACGTTACTTCCCATCTGCACCACTGACATGCTGAGGAGCGCCATGCCAGATGGCCGTTTCACCAGGAACTGTGCCAATGCAGAGCGCAAGGAGAGTTCCTGTCCTGAAATATGTCATGAAATAGCACTGAGATGAAAGGATGTCAGTCCAGACAATAACGACTAATCTTGGCACTCCAGCGGATTAACTGTGGGCAGTTTCAGATATGTTAGGCATTTGTAGGCAGGACAGAAGGGACATCTGCCTGCATAGGGATTTTAAAGATGATGCTGTTCATAGCTTTTAGGAGGTGCAAAGGCAAAGCAGTGCAGGCATGGTTTATGCTGGTCATTCTTTAGCCAGGACAGCTAGGAAAACTCAGGTCTTGGTGCTCAAGACATGGAGCTAATGGAGACCTTTAAAATCAACAGTGAGTTTCCAACTGAAACGCAGCAGACCTGAAGAAAGGACTCTAACAGCACACCATCCAACCCAGAATCTGAACCCATGTATCTTTGGGTCCAACCACAGCTTCTGCCTTTTTCTGTTGGTTCCAGTATCTCACTGCATTTCATTGTCTTTGGGACAAAAACTACCACATCATTTATGATAATTCTTACATCCCCTGTACTCTTAGGGGAGTTGATTTATTGCATTAAACACATTAATGAAATTTGAAACATAGTGCTTCTCACCACCAAAATCATGCCCTACAACAAGAATGAAACAACTCCAGAGGGAGCCTCAGGACAAAAATATTCAACCCAATCTTTTAATAAATACCCTACATGTTCCATTCTTTCCTCCAAAATGATTTCAAGGCAGCAATGCCATTGCACTCTGTTCAATCAAACACAGTAGTGACAAACCTATCTGGGGTAGGAAATCAACTTAAGAATCCAAGGCAAACTCTAGAAGATGTTCTTAGTCTTTTTCTTAAATTTCCATTTTCTCTGGCAGATTTAAACTTGCTGTGAAAGATTACAACAACTTGGAGGCATTCAGTTGCTTCTTCAGCATTAAATCCCCAGGGGGAAATACAGCAGAACTACGGCAAGGATGAGGATATTGTGTGGGTGACCAGCAGCGAGCTGTCCACGTCCCACATGTACACGTTCATTTAAAATTCTGAAAGAAATTCTGATCAAAGCATTAATTGTTGGTAGTTTAAATATTATAATTAAGTCATTGCTTTTCATCTTCTATGAAGTGGGCAAGTGTTGTCACTTCAAATCTCTCTTGTTTTGTGCCAGAGATTTCTAGCAGACACTGATCTGGGATGCTAATGTTTGCATTTGTATTCACTCTGCAAACAGCTAAAACATTCACCTCCTATGAATATTCAGTCTATAAAAATTCAGACAACATTTTTCACTTGCAGGCCAATAATTGCAATAATTTATTCACCAGAAGAGCTGAAATATACATAGTTGAGCAAATATCTATCTATCCATCTAGCTACTTGGACAACTTCTTTAACTGCAAATAAAAGTTGTGAAAAACATCTTAAAGCATCTAATCTAGCGTGAACTTTTATCGGGACTGAGAAAGGTGAAATACAGCAGAATACAGTAGATAGGAGATATACCATCTATTAGAGACTCCACTTTCCACTGGAAAGGAACCCAGAAATGCTGTGTGTGTGCTTTAAATCTGACAAAAACTTGGAAATTTGTAGCTAGAGATTCAAACAATGGAAAAGTGATGGCAAACCACAGAGGAGAGCTAGGTAACCTTGCAGTGGTACACAACAGGGAACAGCAAGTGCCTCTAGGATGGGGTTCTGGCAAGCTGATGGTACCATACAGGGCTTTGCTTCCAAGGAAGGACCAGCTGTGTTTCCAAAACCTCTGTGGGCACTAAAGCAGAGTACCTTTCATTGCAGGAGGGAGCTTCAGGCTAGCTTTGCTAATATTGCTGCTGCAAGCATGTAATCTCAGCTTAACCTTTCTCCGTGTACCACTGTCTATGCTATAAGATTTTGGGGTCAGCCCTAATGTTGTCTGCAGTTAGGAAGTCCTAACCTGCTCCTACAGCTCAACTCTACAGCTGAACTCTCAGTACAACTTTAGTTCATGTTAGCAACCCATGACTGTTGGCAAAATGCGTGAATTGCACATCCTAAGATATCATCATTCACTCTAATTTGACAACGTGGATTTTTCCCTAGTGTAGCAGGCTGTCCAAAGCTTTCTGGAGGTCACCTGGAGCACTGGGAGCTGGTGTCCCCTGGGTGGAGTAAAAGGCAGACGTACATGCTGATAAAGGAGCTGACAAAGCAGAAGCCAAATACAATTAATATTCATCAGAAAAGGCATTTCTAGGAGAGATAGGAAACTATTAATGCTACTGCACAAGCAATTGCTGCTGCCTCATTTAGGGTACAGTCCACATCCCTGGACATTTCGAAATGTCTAAGAGAATTCAAACCAAGTTGGAATAAAACCTACGATGATAACAAGTGGAGGCATTTTTATTGGGGATCTGAAAGATCTGGGCTAAACTGGCCTAGAAAAATGAAAGCTGGGGAAAAACATCCTAGCTGCTTTTCATATAGAGTTAGCCCAGCAAGAACAACCTGGCACAGTTGCCTGCCATACCAGGGGGCACAACGCTGTGGTCCCAGGGAGTCCCTTCCAGCCCTGCGTCAAAGCATTGTGGTTCTGAAGTGTCCATCTGAAGCAGTAACTCGGTGACAGAAATAATTAACTCTTAAGAATAAAAAGATGAATTCCAACACTGAACCGTGTTGGAAACAACACTTTCTTCTCAGGAGCTTAATCTTCTGCATGCAAAAGTCAGAGATTTCAAGGGTAATACAAAAGGTACTGGGGGGAAATGACCCCCCCGTTCCCCTCTGCCTGCCTGCGTAGAGAGAAGCCCTAAGTAAGAAATCACAGAATAATGCATTATTCAGATACCAAATGCAGCTCCACTAATAAACTTTATAACATCAAAAGGCAATGTTACCAGTAGACTGCAAGCAAGTTGCTGTGATTACAGAGCAATTTTCTTGTGAGGCAACTGACTTAAAAATAAAAAAATAAATGCAAAGCTGTTTTCTAGGGTGGATGAGTTTGTTCCCTTTTTGCAAACCCTGTGGTGAATTCTAGCAGGACAGATGAAGACCAAACAACAAGAAAAGGCATGCTTCTTAATTACCAGCTACCACATGATCCCTCCATCTCCAAAGTGGCTGTAGCAGAGTGTTAGGGCATGTTCCTTGATTAGCAGAGGCATCCAGAGATACTGACTATTTGGTCCTGATTCTGCCATGTGTGAGTGCAATCTGGCAACATGCTGGTGGGATGGACCTACTCTGATCACATGCACAAGGCTCTTCATGAGCAGATGATTGGGAAGTGCTACCTGAAGCAGCTGGAACAGAAGACATAACTGGCATATCCCTCTAGATAAGATTTTTACGGCTAGTGCAGCTGAGATGAATTCATGATTGCTATTTCTGTAAGGGGCTGCAATGAGTTGGGGGGACCGGCCTTCCTGAGCTAAACCAAGTGCTCTCTTCCCACGGCTCAGGATCTGCACTCTGATTTATGGGAGTACTCCCATGGGTTAAGTCTTTTTATATGAAGATGCAAAGGAGGTGACAAGAGAAAGAAATCTGTCACAGTTACTGATGAGTACAAGAGAAGAAAAGAGTCCTTGGGGAACTAGGGACAGAGCAACTATTTAGGTTTCCTTCCAATGACTAACTCATCTTCACAGCTCTCAGCTCTGATTTTATAAGATGTCAGTGATAATAACTGCCATTAGTTCTTCAGCTGCTCTTGGATCCAGTCTTTGAACATCTCCATGCTTATTTGGATTCTGCTATGTTCAACCTGTATAGTGTCATATACTGTGTGTAATCACATTTATTAATTTCTCTGGAAAAAGATGTCTTCAAAATCAGCAGTAAGTGCCAGATTATTTCCCAATGGACCAGCAGTGACATTGTTCCACGATATTGTGTCTTTCCCTGTTAGCTAGATCCCCACAATTCACAATGAATAGATTTCTTCAAGACAGGTGAATGTGCCACTGTAGGCCAATTTTATGAATATTTCTAGAACCAAAGTAAACAAATGAATTTTTAAAGAGGGGCTTTGATGTATTGCTATTTCCCTAATGCTATTGTAAGCAGAAATGTCTGTATTTCTTATTGTCAATACAATACCCTCTTGGATCCAGCACAGAGAGCAGATATCACAGCTAGACCTGGGATAGACTTTGTTAAGTACTTTACATGTCAAATGACGTATTATTTGAAATATCAGATGAGACAGTAGCTGCTCAAAAGAGCTTCCCACATGAATCGGGAAGAGTAAACAGATGGGACCCAGAGAACCTGACATATGTGTGGCCCATTTATTGCCTTAAGATTGTTTCCTGCTGCAGTACTTTGCTTTTGAATAACCCATCTTTTGCTGAAAGCTCATGATCTTCAGAATCCGCTGCAATAGCTCCACAAGGAGCAGAATGGCAGGTACCTCCCCAAACCTCTCAAGGGAAACATGGCAAGTACTTGGCAACCGTGAATCAAAGTCAGAACAGTGTGGAATTCTGAGAAGAGTAGAAGTTTCAGATTCGAGAGGGGAAGCATTTGACAGGTCCAAGAGGGCCAGAGGTGCACAGTAAATGAGATGTCTCTGTTCACCATGAGATATTGCTCTACTGGCTTTCCAGATTGCTTTAAACATCAGTTGCTTCATCTGTGCCTTTCTGTATCATCATAATATCATAATGGGCACTCTCGTTAAGAGAGAGCTTTTTCTGTCTTTTTGTTCAATGATGAAAATATTTATTTTGCAAGTCTTGTTGCTGATGCTCTTTCCTTATCCTTTCTATCTTCTGTTATATTTAGGTTAAGAGACTGATGGGATAAGATGGTGGGGTTCCTTGCAGAGTTTGTAATATTTAAGCATCAAAGGTTTCAACAACTAAGCTTGAAGAGTAAAATGCTCTTGCTACTTTTTAGACAAGTGTAGGCGAGTGCTTATCTATCTAGCCTTTTGCAGCCATTTAATACCATGGGAAATTGTGGAAGGATGGCTAAGTGAGAAGGGACATGATCTTTTCAGTGTGAGCAATCCTGCTTTTAGTGTATCAAGAAGCACAGAGGATACTATAAACTGACCTTGAACAGCAACGGACTACTTGGCAAACGACATAAGAGACAACAACTAAGTCCGGAATGTGCTAACGAACCTCTTCGCGTGAACAGCAACCCTGTACCAATCATATAACTGTCTTAAGCGCGTGAACACATGTAATGAACCAATCATACAGATATTGCTTCCGCGTGCTCTGCTGATTGTCTGTATAAGCCTTGTAATTGTCTGAAATAAAGGAGAACGATCATACTCGCATCGAGGTTACATCGTTACTCCGGGTCCGAACTCTCCCACTCTGACAGGAAATAACTTTTATTTTGCTTTTGGCTGTTTATATCACTGCATCTGTGAGATTCTTGCATGTGGTTTTGTCCCTTATTAGTATGGAATTAAAATCAGTCTGTTCAATGCTCACAAAAGCTTCTCCACTGATGACAAGGGAATATGATGCAGTAGACTCTTCTGTAAGTTGGGCTTGCTAATGTGTTTCAACTCTTCTCTATGAGGATGCTCTTCATGGTGGGAGGAAAGGGAGGAAGGGAGAGCAAGTATTCCAAACCTTGGCCTGTCTGCTTAATCTGCCAACAAATCAAGATTTATTGCTGACCTTGTTCACTAGGGCAGACCAATGGAGTTGCCAGTGACGAGCACAGGCATGAAGGAGCTCTCATCACAAAAGGCAGAAAGCTTTTGTGTGAATCTAGTTCTCCCACTGAACCAGCTCCCATGCCAACACCACATCAGGGATGCAAATCCAAAGAGAGCCCTGAAGACATCCCAACACAGTTCTGCTAACACCACTGGCACGTTGCTGGTTACAAAAAACAGGCCCAGCTGGAAACTCATCAAGATGCCGGTTCCCACTCTTCAGCCCAACCTAGTGAGGCGAATTCCCATTTTAATCTTAATTTTTAATGTTTGACAGACAAGTCAGCAGTAGCCCTTCATCAGAAAATCCAGTGGTTTCCTTCTTGTCTTCTTAAGAAACTTTCCACCCTGCCTTGACCACTGAGAAGCTGTCAACAAGATGTTGTCATTCTTGCAAGTCACCTCACTGAAACACCAGATGAGGAACTCTGGGAACTTTCAAACAGGTTTTCTGCCTGGTCAGTTCAGTTTCACTTAATGACTTCTAACAAGTGAAAATAATAATAATAAAAAAATCCATTCCATTTAAATATAATTGTCTCCTTGGATTCTAACTTCATTGCTCAGTAAAGGACACAGGGTGCTGAGGGAGGATGTGTAGCCCCAGCTTTGCTCTCTGGGTGAACTGAGGGGAACACAGGCACTGCACAATTTGTTCAAAGATCAGTTTTCCCCAAAGTACAATAGATTCAAATATACAACTCCTGGCTTTAGGAAGGCTGCACAGTGACAGGTTATTACAGCTTCTGTAGGAAAACCCAACTGCTAGTTTTCCAGGTCCCCCAAAGCGCATTTGGGTCAGGTAGAGGGCACCAGTGTAAGAAACAACCCACATAACAGAACAGAAAGTGGTAGTTTTTCTGTACGCTTCCTCTTTTATATACTTTTTGCCTATGCATCAGCAGGTCATGGGTTGAATCTTCAGTATGGACTTGTTATGGACATGCCTAGGTCCTGGGTTTTGGCAATCACCAGAGGTGCAAACCTCTTGACTAAACATGATGTTTCCAAAAAGCCTTTTCTAGAATATTTTGCTCTGCAGAGAATCTAGTGCCTCCTTGCACCTCTACTCACATTTATTAGTTTTAGATACTCCTTGAACAAAGAGCAAGCTGAAACCACACATTCAATAATAAGATTATTATTTTTTATGCCCAGTTTCAGGACATGGATAAGTCATTAATGGGACAGGGAATAAAGAAAGCTACAGCAGCAATAGTACAACCAAAATGGAAGTGTTTCAACAACTGATTCATCTAGCATAGCAGAGTTTTAAGACACCTGGTCCCTTCTTTTAAGGAACTCATTTGTAAAGACTTAAGCGATGTGAAAGCATTCACTTATGCAGCCTGTCCTATGAAAATACTGCTGGATTGCAGAATTCAGGCAAATACTTTTAATGCAATCAGGAGCTGATGAGTTAGGATTTCATCTCAGCCCAAAAAAAGCTGCCAGATTAAGTTTATGACTCAGGACAAAATGAAGTTAATCTCTATTTTTAGATCTAGCACTAGTACACATTTCTGGATTTAGAGCAAAATTCCAGTTGCAGTTGGGGGTTCAAGATGAGGTGAGGAGGTCTAACATTAGCTCTATCCCTTTGGACCCCTGTTGTCTCCCTCCTGTGAACTCATAGGTGCTTACTGGAGTGAGCTCTAAACCCAGTCAGCACTGTACCAGGTACATCTGCCCCTTACAGTCAGAGCCCCACACTTAACTCTTCTTTTAATGTGCCATTCCCACGTTAAAACTAGAAAGACAACCACTAACGTACTGAGTCCAATTATACACCACTCTTCTCCCATCCTTCTGGCATGGATTCCAGCCTGAACCCCAACATTATTTTGGATGTGGCCAAAGCAAACTTTAGGGAGAAAGCCTTTACAGGCACCAGCACCAAATCTAGTTCCCCTTTGCCCCTGGTCCACGCCTAATCTCAAACGCTCCTGTTATTAGAACTTAAAACCAGTTTACAAACCTAGATTTAATGGTAACACTGGTTTTAAAGATCCTGTCTTCACTGGAGCTAGGGGTTAGTGTGGGATCAGGAGGTGTTCCTGGGCTAAACCTCAGGTCTGGAATCAGCAAAGGCTATGCCAAAGGTGAGCTGGGTCTGAAGGAAGGCGAGGAATACACCTGTGGCCAGGTAAAGGCTTGGGCTGGCGCTTTGGGAGGCAGCAGTATCAGCATTTTCCGGCATCACCTTGGCAGGCTGCCCCTGCTATACCCACTAAATTCTGACCAGTATTTGCTCTGTACCTGCTTCACCTGCCGTCCGCCTTTCACTAATGCCCACATTTCTGAACTACAGTAAGCGCACAGGCATGCTTTCCCCTTCGTGAGTCTCTAAGCCGGTTAAAAAGGACATCAGCTAAAAATTCATTTAAGGGAACAATAAGGAAGTGTCTGACTAACGGGTAGGCTGACAAACCTTGGGAAGTTTTTCTCTCAAGAACCGAAATTCCTGGTTTAGTTTCTTGCCAATTGAAATTAATGCCAGCTATAATTGCCCCTGAGTCATTGATCCAGCTCTGTGTTGTGGCCACTTGGGTGTATTTGGCCTGTTTGAGCCATTGCGGTTTTCTTTTGTTAAGTATCAAATGGCTTTTATATCGTCTAACAATGCACTGCATATCACTGAAAAAGGCTCTGGAACCCAGCATCAGTAAGTGCCTGCAATCATGTCTTTTGTGGTTGTTTTTTTTTTTTTTTAACATCTGAGCTATTTTTGAGCTGAACAGGGGGCTGAATGCTATAATGTCTTCCTTCCTGTGAATACACCACTTATCTGATTACTGAATATTGCAATAAATTATGCCCCTTAGAATAATTTTACATAACCTGCTGGAGATGCAGCATAGAAAAAAGACTGTGATTACAACAGGAAGATTACAACCAAAATAGTTTACTTACAAGATATTTTCAAGTCTTTTTGCACAAGTTTTTATATAGGAGTGGAACATTATTATCCTTACCTTAGTTTCATTATTCACTTTTCAGAGATGAAATACACATATATACATACTAGGCACAAGCCTCTGCAGATGACTGTATCTTGTACCTCATGCTATGTATGGAATTAAGCAGGGCAGAAAGTGAAATCAACTCAATCTGATCAGGTCTCAGCTAAGATTTGGTCTCAGGTTGGGTGGAACTTGGGGTAGTTCATCTGAACCTCTCTTGCACTTCCCTGCTTTGATCTCAGAGGATCCTGAAATACCTTTTCCTCTTGCTGCCTCCTAAGGGTGGGATTAAGATTATATATGTTGGGATCAGCCAATGCGCTTTGTTCACATGTGTTGCAATCCAACATCTTTGATGCAAAAATGCCTCTAGTATCTGGGTCAACCACTTACCCTTTCCTTGAGGAAATCCATCTAGTAAGACGGCAAGCAGTTCTCTCCCCTGATGTCTGCTCCTCCTACGGTCTTGCAACCCTCATCAGGGCTGCTTTGATTTAGAGCAGCGTATTTTCAGTTGTACTGTAGTTTTGGAGTTGTGATGAAAAGGAATTACAGACAGACTGTGGGGTCCCTGGTAATTCAAGGAGACAAAGCTGAAAATCCAACTGTTTTGTCTCTGTTGGCTTGTAGTTGTATCTGCTTTCTTTAACACAGAATTCCTGTATACAACAGATTGCAAATACATACAATATGGAATTTATACGGTAGGTGCAAGCTCCTGAGGATATTACTGTAATTTTCCATTGAAAATAGCATTTAAAACAGAAAACAAGCTTTCAGAAGTGGATTAAATCCAGATGGTACCAGAAAGTTGATGCAGTCTTGATTTTAAGTTTCCACAGTTGAGTGTGCCTGGTTTGCCAAAGTTAGAAAGGACCAGCATTCGTCTTAGGCCTGCATATGAAATAATCCCACTTTTGGTCCCTAAAAGCCATACGTTCAGATGCATGGTGTGCACCACTCACAACTGCGGAGCTGTTCCATCCATAAGGGCACACCAGCCTCAGGGGCGGGATGACAGCAAAGAGGCCCCAGGGGACCACCAAGTCAAAAGCACATCACTGTACAAGGTGGGACCACGTGGGCTTTGCACGAACCAAGTCTGAAAGCAATTCAGCTATGCTTGTGCAATGTTGCACAGACCTACCATGGAGTTAATGTGTCCTATGAGTACAGCTACACGGCTTCTGTGCCAGAGCTGGTACCTCTGCATGGTTTGGTGTTGCACTGTGTGACATGACCATGGAGGGATGAAGCAGCCTGAGGGATCTCTACACAAGAGCGGATAACTCCAAAGACCCTGCACATGGCAGTCACCCTCCTTACCAGGGACCGACAGTACTATTGCAGGAGAGGCAGAAGAGCAGCACAGCTGTGAGTTCAAATCTGTCCACTTTAAACATGATTCAGAAGTCATGATTAAAGAAAAATAATCACTTAAATACTTCAAACAGAGAAAAGGTCAACTTCAGTGGATAAATGGCTCCTACAAACATTTCATCCATTATCACTGTGGGAATCCTTTCTTAGACGTTTAGTGGTACTTGTAAACTTTGCCTTGTTCTGTGCTGTGAAAATGCTTTATGTGTCTCTCTTACTAATTACTGAATATCTGAAAGAGCAGAAAAGACCAGCCAAAAAACCCCAGGTGCTTGGAAAGTCAAACACTGAAAAACAATAAAGAAATTAGATGAGTGCTGCCATTTATGATTTTAATTATTATAAGCCAATTCAGCTACATCCTGATAAATGGGAATTGCCTTGCCTTATTCTAGCAAGACATAAGCTCACCCATCCCCTGCAAGGACTTACACCAGACTATGGAGAACAGATAGAGTGCAGGAGTGTGAATTCAGTACTTGGTTTAAGGCAACTGGAGAAAAATCATCATAAACCCGATTCTCACAACTGTGTATTTCAGGTGGAGTCTGGGCATTTCCTCCCCTTCCATGAAGTCATGGGCCCATAGCAAGATTTCAGAGCTTCGCTGCCATGTTACAGGTTGAGAAGCAGCCAAGAGAACTATGTCAAACAAATTAATGTCCATATAAATTACAAAGTAAAGCCCACAGCAGTATCTCTTTCACAATAGCGTGATGGTCCTGTCTGCCAGAAACCAACGTCATTGGTAATGCTTATCTCTCAAAGCAGTTCTATGTATCAATTTATATTTCAGGCACTATCTTGCAATTAAATTTCTAGGCTTAAAATGCATGTTTTCCACTCCCTTCCCCCTTCCAATTCTCTGTCCTCCAAGATTAACAAAACCTCCTCTGTGCCAGCAAATTAATCACACTACAAAACTAAACCATTCATTAGAGCTGCAGCACACCACAACCGCCATTAAAAACTCAATATTGCTATTTTCTGTCTTTGATTTTATGGTGCTGTTTGCAGCAGCCCCTCCTCTAAGTATACGCAACACCACAATAAATATAGTGATAAGGCCCAAACCGCGGTGGATATTGACGTGCCACGAGCTTGCAGTGTGTTACAACACCAGAGCCCCTTTCTAGGGGCTTTTTGATGTCTACAGTGTGCAAATTCTCACACACATTGGCTCATGCAGGATTTGCCAACACCCCCACAAAGCGTCCCGTTAGCCTGTGTTCACTGATGCTTTGCTGCAGAGGATGAGCAGAGATGCAGCTGCACTGTTGGCTTTAGCAGCGACCTTGCCAGTGCCCTCTCTTGCTGTCCAACTGCTCTTTTCTGGCCTTTCCTTCCCCACCCCTTCTCCCCCCCCCAAAAAAAATCATTAGTCTTCTTCCTTCCTGATCCTTCACCTCTTTGGAGAGAACTGGCTGATCTAGCAAACAGTGAGGAGTTACACAGGATCTCCTCTGTCCTCTACTCCAGGGTTTTGTGAGCTGGCTGGTGGCAGGCTCGGGTGTGGGTGGGCTGCCTTTCCTATCCTCGTAGCCTCAGGGAATGTCCTCTGGAGGTTCATAACCTCAGTTCCTCAGGAGATTTCATTTTTTAATTTAAAATATCTACTTTTTTATTTTGTTGTTAGGAATACATGAAATTTTAAACTTGTTCCACAAGGGTAATGCTGTAGAGCAAGATACAACCTTGCATTTTGTATAGAAGCAAGATGGTATCCTGTGCTTATATAGAACGAAATGAAAATGTTTCACAGTTTTGGACAATCAGGATAAAAATACAGACTGTGTCTTATCTGCCTGCCTCTGTTCAATCAAAAGCTGAGCTCCTTCACCCTAGTATGGAAGCTGAAGTACATACCATGGTACCCTGCTCCTAGACATCTCATTTCACATTTGGCAAAGAAACAAAACAAGAAACCAAAACTGCAGCCCTTAAACAAATCATGGACATTGGCCCTCTCAAGGACTGGCTGGATCCCCAGGCAGTCTGCAGGAAAATGCAGCAACCCTGTCAACAAATCTCCTCAAACCCTGCAGTTTGCCTGAGTCAGCTATTGCATTAAGCACTGGAATGAGCCCTCAGGCTTATGCACCACTGACTTGCAACTGAATTATGCATGATTTTAAACATACAAAATGAACCCTGGCCTCCAAGCCTTGCTGCATTAAGAACCCCTTTATATAGCTTAAGCAATAAGGTCTTGACTTGAGGGCAGCAAAGCTTTGAACTTAGCCCCTGTAAAAGGCACTTGGGCTGGTGGAGGCTGCAGTCCTGACTTGATGAAGACAATGAAGCCAGAGCTTTGCTGCAGGACTCTCCACCACGTCCTGCTCTCACCCCGAGGTGCAGAAGCAGATCAAAGGCACAGCAGGAGGCACAGCCCTGGAGAGTCATCCCTCTCCTTAGAAGCTGTGGGAAATGACCAGGACTTAGGCAAACTCACCTCTCCTCCAGGCAAAGCATCTGCCATGTCATTTAAAACACCTTCTTGCCTTCCACCACTCCTTACCGAAATGTGCCAAGGGGTAGACAATGAAACTGCCAATGAAACTTGCTTTTCTGCAGCACACAGATCCCCAGCTCTTGCTTACAAAATAATTGTGTTAATCTTGTACCTTTCTTGCTCAAATAGTACAGAATAGCAAATCAGCTCAAGCTTTTAGATCTGAAATACGGTCTCTAGCACTCAACTGCTCTGATTAAATATACATCTACAGTACTCAGGCATTACTAGCAACCTCGACTGCTAAACAAATCCATTCCTTACACAGTCTTGGTGTGTATTTTGCATGTTGTAACTGTACGTGCCATATTAAGTTGTGTAATGTTATAGCTCTATGACCCATAGTCATCCACTTGCCTTGCTCATAATACTTCATATTAAAATCTACCCCGAATGACAGGGGCATTTCTTGTTATGTCCTTAGGAATAGCAGCATATCTGATGTGTTTTGCTCTCATGTACGCACCATCCTTTTCAGCTTTACCAAACACTTCAGGTCCTGAACAAGGACTCCAGGCCTCATCAGAGAGTTTTTTCTGCACTTACCAGCAAGACTTCCAGGCTTCCTCTGCAAACCAGAAGCCCTGGCACTCAGCAGCAGCCTGCTATGGTAGCTGTTAGCTGCAGCCCTGCTCTCCTCCAGATTGCATCTCTGCCTCCTGCTGCCCACCCACACGCTCATAACTTTCTGGGGACCCAGCGCCAAGGCCATGCCAAGCAAACTGCTTCTCCCCAGGCACACTGCGGGACCTGCTGGGAAGCTGGAGCAGTGTTTAGCTCCCCACGTGCTGTTGGGCACTGGGACCTCCAGAGTCCTGCTCCTCTGCCTGAGTGAGCACCTGGAGCTGGCAACCAGAGCAGACCAGGGAGGATGCCAGGCGGGGAGAAGGGACACGTGCAGGTGACAAAAAGCTAAGATTAAAGCTAAACTGATTCTTCATGAGAGCTTGCAAATGTAAATCAGTCCTCTCTGACGGGAGAAACATTACAAAGGGAAAACAGTGATCCTTATGCCAGTGCTGGGGTGCGAGGAGATGCCGAGGCACTCGCTTCAATCCTGTGGCTCTGTCCTGGGATGGAGAACCCGAACAGTGCATCAAGAGTATGGCAGTGGGATGGCTGAAGGCACCTCTACCTGCCCATCCAGCTGCAGCTTTCCCATCCTCTGTACTTCATTCTTTTCTCAGGGAACAGCTCTGTTTCCTTTGGTGATACTCATGATACTGTGATTTTTTTTTTTTTTTAAGTGTCTATCAAAACTATCACCAAAGCAACACAGTTTTGTCTTAGACTTTTCCTACTCATTTGTGTGAGTGTTTTTGTATACTTGTGTGTATCTGCAGTAAAGAAAACAGAAGCAAATTAGTTGACTGTTCCCTTAATTCCTGGTGCACATGCATGTATTCTACATTTTTATGTAATGACCTTCTTCAGATACCGGTACCACACAGAAACAAGATCTGGAGCCAAAATAGTCTTCTGTTAGCACTGGCAGACTAGCTACAGAAAGGAGCTAACAGCTGCATACTACATTTCTTCAAAATTTATAGGTTGCTATTAAACCAGCCCTGTCATGGTGTGGGTGGCTAAAAGTTTAGGGCTTTCCTTATTTATTTTCATTGCTTCAAACTTTGCAGATTCATTTTCATTCTTCCTTGGGGAGCCACATTTTAAACCTCTCTCAAGTTGTGACACAGCACTGGAATCGTTCTTCTTTAGCAAGGCAATAACTTCTTTCCTGACCATACTCTTCCTTCCTTCTCCCCAGCACGTGCCCCTGCCTCCCTTTCCCTGCCTACACAAGGAACTTCAGGGTTGCTTTGATGGTCTTGCTCTAGACATGGGGAAACAAAGGCTCGGGCACCACAGCTTGAAATCTGAAGCTGTTTGGTGACCATGGCAGGGATAGCAAATGTTTTGGCTTCTCTAGAGCTCAGCTCCTCACCCCTTGCTCCCTGCTCCCCTCCCACCCCTCGCAGGGCAGAAGAGGGCACACTAGTCGTACCATGCCTACTGTCCTCTTAGACGCCTAACACCCCCTCTTTCCCTGGGATTTTAAGAAGCCAGGTTACATTCGTGAAATGAGGAGCACATCTCTCCCTCTCCTCCATGGCCCTGACAAGGTGGCATCGGGTCAAGTCATAACCTTATCTCTAAATCTTCTCTAAATGAGATTCGGTTCAGATTCTTTTAAAAAAACAAATGTGGCCAAGGGGAAATCTCTTTTTTGCTCTTAAGTAATTCAAGGAGGATCCCAGAAAAATTTTACTGGTCAAGCATTTTCTAGGCTGGCTTATAGCTTTGGGCACCCAACTCAGAGCAGTTTTAAAGGGGCTGATTTTCAGAATGGGCTTAGTATGCACTTTCTTCTGAAAATCTACTCTTACAAGTGCCTTTCAAGAGGGAAGGTATAAAAACGCCCAACCTGACCAGTGTACTAAGAATCCCGGTCTCGGTGCCTATTCTATCTCCAACCAAGATGCTCAGAGACAGAAACAATTTTTATGAGCCAACAAAAGCCCCCATGACAGAATGTGCTCCTGCAGAAAATACTGGGTTCAGAGCCTTGGAGATTAGAAACCATTACTTAGTGACAGCTCAGTTTTCACAGTGGAAGCAGTAAAAAGCTGTTTAACAAAATAGGTATATCATAAATACATTTCCTTCCAATCGCCATGAAATCAGTTCATAAGTGAATGAGGAGATTTTCAGACACAGCTCCACTGATCAGCCGTGGTCCAGTGCTTTGCTCCTGATCTCCTAGCAGATATGTAGCTTTCGAACATGAAATATTCCTGATCAGCATGTCTTTTTCCATGAGCAGGACGATTTATTTCTTAGTAGGATCATATGTTTGCTTGCTTGGGCACTGTCTTCCATGCACCTTCCAGTCAGAGTACCAGTCAAGTGGAAATTGCTTGAGACAAATTGTTGAACATAAAAGCAGCAACCTACTTCCACCGTATCAGCAAATTCCTGTTTATGGTTGTATATTCTTTGGTGCCTTCTGGTCTGTATTTGAACCAACTCATTGACTATGGTGAACAGAACATTTTATCATTGTTATCTGGCATTTGTTCTTTCTGCACCCCAAATGAACTGCACCTGAGCTTTCAATATGTTTTAAAGTTCAACTGAGCTAAAAATGGTCAAGATCAACACTGAAACTTTAGAGAAATCACTGAAAGCCTTCCTGGGGCTGCAAGTAATACTAAAAGCTGTTATCCTTGTTTAAACTCTGTTAATGAACATGACTCAGCCCTTTCCCTAAGGCCAGTTCAGAGTTTTGCATCTTGTCAGTGTTGAACAACATACTGCCTATCTGGTTTGCTTTGTTTATGGACAGGCTGTTTGGGTTGAGATTGGAAAGAGATCTGCATTAATAACTGTGCAGAAAAACATGAGCCTGTGCTCTCTCCAAGCTCTGTGCCAGCCAGAAATACCAGCCAAACCAGTGCCAAACTGGAGACTGTATGGCTGTATCGGCATGGCACTGAGCTCAAAAGCTCTTTCCATGAGGGTTTGACTTCCATAGCCTGTGATTAGGCAACTGGATATTGCATATTTTGAACTTAGCAAGGTCTTTGGCATTGTCTCCTACAGTCTACTTATAACCAAACTGGTGTGGTATCAACTGGATAACTGAAATATAAGGTGGGTGGAAACCTGGCTGCTCAAAGCATTGTGACCAGCAGAATAAAATCCAGCTGGCAGCCCGCTGATACTTGGGCCAATATTGTTTAGCACCTTTGTTAATACCAGAACAAGGGAATGGTGTGAGATCTCAGCAAGTTCACAAAACACCACCAACCTGGGGGAGCAACAGGCACACTGGTAGGTCAGAGAGCTGGACAGGCAGGAGAGAGGGTGGATGGGAACATCATGAAGTTCAGCAAAGGCAAATGCGAAGTCCTGTGGCTGGGATGTGATAGCCCTCTGCAGCACCACAGGCTAGGGCTGGCTGGCTGGCTGGCAAGGAGGGATCGTTCTGGATGTGGCCTCCCAGCCCACATGGTTCGAACGCCAGAGCTGGAGGTGAGGCCAGGTCCTGTAGCAGCCATCTCAGGGCACTGGCCCTGCAAGCTGCCATCTGCAGCAGAGCTCATGAAGAGGTGAAACTCCATGCAAGAAGCTTGGCTTCCCCCATGCAGGCAAAGCTGATGTAGTAAGGGTTGCTCCATATAAGCCAAGTGGAGTAAATACAGACCTGGCTTCCTGCACTCTCTCATAAGAAGAACAGAGATATATGGGAGGAGTGGAGGTGCTATGGCACTGCTGTCCATGTCCCTTGCACAGCCCTTGGCAGCTTCTCTGGATCAAGAGACAGTTCCCTTCCTTGTCCGGGGCAAGTCCACTGCCACCTGACCCAGCCGAGGAGTCCCCCCTGGGGGATCAGTCTCCTCCAGCAGCAGAAAGAGATGTCTATGCCTGTGATTTCTGTCAAGGCTCAAGTCTTCCACTATTTGTTACTCAACCTGACAGCTCTGTGTCCTGCACCCTTTCACTTCACAAGGAAAGGCACAAGGCTTCTGCTGAAATTTTGAGATGACCAGGGCTTGGTGTAGAGCCTCACAGGGTGTGAGTTCAACAGGTAACGTGCTAGCAAAGACTTTTATCTGAGGATATGCAAGGGGACTAATAAACATATATGTGCTAGCTCATGGCACATCCAGTTATCTCGGGCCAAAAATAGTCTCAGCACTGACAGCACCCTCAAGTCCACAACTCAACTAATATCTCATTTCTCATCCAAAGATTTTGAGGTCACTGAAAACATTCAGTCTTTAGATTTCATGACTACATGATTTGCTTTCCTCTCCTCTTTCAACCTCCAAATAAAACACTTACTGATAGCTTCAGTATGGCTCTTGCTTTGTGACTCCTCTCCAAATGCAGCAAGTTGAGCAATGGTATATCCCTCTGTTATTTACTGCTATCAATTTAAAACGCTTTTGTGATATTTCAGAAAACTCGTCTTTTACAACCTCTTCCTTTATCTGAATAGCAATTTGTTTGGCTCATTACTTAGGAAAACACTTGCCATTTACGTTGCAAATTACGTTGCTCTGTTATTACTAACACTAACATATATTGAGAGAAAATTACATTACTCTGTTATTACTAACACTAACATATATTGAGAGCTATACTTACATAAGCAGTTGGATAAGGCTTAACCACACATGCTTTTGTGCAGAAATCAGATTCTGGTACGGAAAAACATTCTATTTTGCATTCAGAACAATTGAGTATTTGGCTGTAGATGAAATGCAGTTTTGTTTTGTAAGCAGAGGTTAGTAATTATCAGACCTGCCCGTGGCTGTTTCACTGGAGGTAGGAATATGAATATATTCATATTTACTGGTGCTTTAAGGGAATTACAGGTCATGCTAACACTTAAACGGTTGGACTTGATGGTCTTAAAGGTCTTTTCCAACCTAAATGATTCTATTCTATATAACATAAGTTTCTTTTTGAATTAATTGCTATAAATGCAGACAACCTTATACAAAATGCTCAGTTAAATTGTCCAACATCAAAATATAAGGAAGCCTCCTCCCTTAAAAAAAAAAATTTACAACAGACCTATTTTCATTTTCTGTCATCATGTATCTGCTTTGCCTTCCATCCTCCTCCTCCACTTGTGCGTTCCCTCTCTCTGCCCCCCTTTACCTTTCAGAGCTGCAGCATCTGCAGCACTACCCACAGCTGAGCTTCCCCATAACTGGCTCTAGGGGAGCCAGCAGCGGCTCACCCTTAAATCTCAAGCGTGCGGCAATTGCGTTTGTGCTGGCGTTTCAAAGCAGGAAGCTCACAGAAAGGTTCAGGAAAGATAGAAAGCTAATGAAATGCCATGGTAGGAGGAATAAAAATAATTCCTGTGGGCGCGAACGATCCTTGGCACACCAGGCATGTGGAGAAACCCAGTGCTGAGCAATCTTTACCTTGCCATGTCCAGCGCTGCTAAACCTCCCCATGGAGGCGAAGGTCACTGCCTGTTATTTATAATTAACACCTATGCTGCTGCAAAACCTACGGGCTCTCGTGATGAGCAACAGCCTCCCTGCGCCAAGCAGAAAGCCCGTCCCTGCCCCAAGGAGCTCGTTATAGCATATGTTTGAGACAGATGTCCACAGGGCAGCCTGGGGGACGAACACAGGGAAGGGGAGGCAGTGCTGCTCCACGTGACACGTGCCAGCCCCCTCCACAGCCAGCTCAGGGTTATCCAGATTTGTGCAAAGGGCAGAGGGAGATCTGCTGGAAAAGTTTTTGAAAATCTGGCTTTATTGTCATTATCAGGGCTTTTCTTTTTTCTTCTCCCCTCTCTTCTCCACTACAAAGAGCAGCATAGGAGAAAGCAGGAAAGAATTTGTTTGAAAATTTGGCAAACAAGCGATAGCGGATGATGCTCTCAGCCAAGAGGAAGCAGGGGGATACAGCTTCCAAGTGTTGAGGGATGGGGAGGGAAATAGGATATAAAAGGTCCTTGGATCATAGAGACCCCAAATCTGGCCCCCTTGGGAGAGCCCTCCCACTTGCAGCCAGCACCTGCGGTGGGGATGAAGGAGAGGTCCCTGCTTTGGGAGGAGAGATTTCTTCCTGTGCAGGTGGGGGGATCCTTTCCCCTCTTGGATAGAAAGTGGGAGGCTGCCTGCCTGTTCCTGGGAGCCTGAGCTGCATTTTTTTCCTCTGGCCAAGTGAATAAGGAAAATAAGATTCACACATAATCAGTGCAGTCCCTGATGCCCACTGAAGGCTTTAGGGACTTCATTTGGGCATTATCACGCAGCCTGTTATCACGCTAAATCTCAGCAACTCTGAAGAAGTCAATATTCAGTTAATATTTATTACATCTGCATCTTTACTAAGGAAATGCAGATGAAGTTTTCTCTGCAGATCTAGCTACCAGATAAAGATTTCAGTGTTCTCTACATGAGAAAATACAGCAATGATATCCAGAGAGGTTTTTATTTTAATAATATTTTTTTTCTCCCTGTCTTTCATTCTTTCTGCTGATTTTAAACCCTTCCTCTCATGTCAGGACCTCAGTCAAAGCACAGAGCTAGACTGTCCTGTAATTCCTTTTGCCAGCTCCAAAGTTAAGAAAGCTTCAGAAGGTCAAAGGGAAAAACATGAAAGAGAAAAGTGAAGGGAAAAAATCCCCCAAATGTACTCGTATTCATTTTATTTCACATTTAATGACAGAAAGGGAAAGAAGGGGGCACACGGGGGCACCTGTTTTGATGAAAAATCTACAAGGAAAAAAAAAAAAGAAGTCGCTCATTTTGAAATATTTCTGAAGGGAAATTGTTGACTGCTGCTAGAGAAACATGCCTGTACTTCTTGTGCCTCAGTGGCGCTGCATGGCACCGGTGTGACTGGAGCTGCCAGGGACTGCGAGAATCCTCTGCTCTGTGAAGTGGCAGTGCCACAAAACTGTATCTGTGCTTCCAAAGAATAAAGAAAAAAACCCTGAAAGAAGCAGCATATGGGACATATGCCTGGTGTTTGGCACTTTCACAGCCAGAGAAGCAGCAATTTTTTCTCGGGCATTAAATCGGCAGTCTTTTACTGGCAGTGGGGAAGGGATCAGGGTGAGGAGCTGGTGAAATACAAGCTGTTTGGTGTATTCATGCTGATGGTGCCACCCAGGCTCTTCATTCCCCCGTTCCTCTCACTCCTGAGACCTCCACACTCCCTTTACTCTCTTCCTCCCACCAGCAGACGGTTTGAGGTCTAGGAGCCTCCACAGCATCGCGTTCCCGGTGCTGCAGCTGTTAGGAGGAAACATAGGTGGGGAATAAATGGGGACCTTACTAAAAAAGAACAACCTGACACCAAAATAGCTGCACCTGATGTAAGGAAACCCCAAATGATGATCATCTCCCAGCTACTGTGAGCTCAAGCGTGAGGGGAAGGTGTCTGGCTGTAAGCGTGTTGTCTTTGCAAAGCTGTGCTAATGTTCACATTCAGAAAGAGGCTCCTGAGGGTAAAGGCAAGGAAGCCGCATCTTGCCTTCCAGCAGGGAAGGGCTGGAAAGTATCTTTAAAGCCAGAAGGAAACATGCAGTAGAGAACTGCTGCTGCAGATGAGAATAATTTTAGGTGTCTGCAGATGATCAACAAATTCCCTGTTTTTAAGTAGAGGAGAAAAAAGGAAGGAGGGAGGAAGTCACTCTAGGCAGATCCAATACAGGGAAAATTTGGTCTTTCTCACTGCAGAGCAGACCACAGCTGGCTAAACAAACACACGTGACCCTGGCTGGAGAGCTGGCGGCAGCCCTGAAGATATAGCTTTTGTCATTGGGCCAAGAGGATTACTTTTGGCAATCAAAAGACATAACAAATAGACTCAAACCCAAAGAAAAAGCAGTAAATGGAACACAGTGATGTGGTAAAAGGGTTTTTGCAAAGATGTGGGAGGCTGCGTCACTCACAAGCAGCAAAGCCACCACCGAGCTATGCAAGATAACTGCAATATCAGTAAATTACACATGCTGTACCAACGTGCAGACCATCCACCTCCTACCTTAGACCTGGTATCACTGACTCTCCAGGGCATGCGTTGCTGTGGCTGTTTTCCTTTGCAGCTTAGCTCAGGATGAATTTTTTCCCCCAGAGAGGCACAGACGTAGCATAAGCAGGAAGGGGCCCGCATGGGTCTCCAGCCCAACCCTGTTCCAGTGTTTGACCACCTTGGATTAAAAGATTTTTACCCTAGGGAAAAGGTTGTTCCTTAGGACTAATCAAAGTCCCCCTTTTTCCACCTTGTGTATGCTGAAGAATATTAGGTCAAAATGTGCAAATTCTCTAAAATGCCAGGAGTTCATTCTTTGAGTAGGCTGTACCATGTCCATTTTTAATTTTGATTTCTAGTGTGATCACTTGAGAGGACAGAATGGGAATTATAATAATTTAGATACACAAAGTAGGAAGGAGTAGAAGAAAAAAAAAAAGAAAATACAGGCTACCTAACAACAGAAGATTAAACCAATCTCCAGAGGACAACTGGTTCTCTTGGAACCCCAATAATGAAATCCACAAATGTAGGACAGGCTAAGAAAGACTGGATGTGGGACCTGAGACAAAGGTCTGCAGGTTGCAACAGAAGCGAAATTAATAAAATGGTAAGCTCTGATTCAAAGCATACAATCCATGAATATCCTAAGGAACCTGTAAAAATGACACTGAGGAAAGTTATTCAGAAACACTAACTAGCCTGAAGAGTCTGGTCTTCCCCACAGCCCCCTAAAGCCAGACAATAAGCCATTCAGAGGTGTTTAATACATGTAAATAAATCACCTCTCTGTATTATTCCATAGCTATCTTCACGTCACTGGGAAATCATAATGTATTAGAGAAAAACAAGCCTAAAGCTTTTAAATATATCGGCTCAAAAAATGGACTTTTACCATAAATATTAAATGAAAACCTGCAGTTGAGTGAACATCCTTTGCCATTTCTCATCATGATCACTTTTCCATAACTGGAGTAAATATTTCATAGTAATAGAACTAAATTTTGTTCTTAAAAATTGGGTTTTCTCAGATTTAGAGAGGAAAATCTATTTCCAAAGTCATAACAAGCATGTTGCTCTTCAATCCACAAGTTCAACTGTGGAATAAAAAAAAAATTTAAAAGAGAGACGTGCTTTCACAGTGAGCCCTTGCAGGGTCTCAGCTGCTGCAGTTGCCCTGCCTCCATCGCAGGAAGCTCACCCAAATCTTTTCTCCAGATGCTGTAACTCAGCAACTACAGCTTGTTTATCAACATGCACAATAGCACAGCAGCTCTCCACTGCTTCAGTTCAGGGTAGGGTGAGAAAAGGCACAGTGAAGTGAGAACCAAAGCTTTCCAAACAAAATCTTTACCTTTACCAGACTTTGACAAGAGTGCTGCAACTACCATCTGGGCTTTTGTTAAAAGATAGAGATTTACTAACTACAGACAGAAGAAGGTCCTCAGATTTTTTTTTTTGCCCCTGGAAGAACATGCTGATACACATTGCTAGAGAGAAAAGGGTGTCACCAACTGGTGATCAACAGCCCTCTGACATGGTCCTCAGGGTTTGCATTCCAGCTGGTTACTGAAAGAGCCCAGCCTTCAACTTGTGACTGCCAAGGTAGGGATCATCCCCATTTGTGTACCAACGTTGCTTTCTTCAGCTGCTCATCCCTAAAATCAGCTCTGAATACTAAACAGGTCTGTCTCATTGGGTATGAACGAGGCCAGAGCCCAAGCTCTGATATTAACTCCCCCACATGAGTTAATAGCATAACCTGCAGCCAGCTTCCCACTCGCGTGCAGTAGTTTGTTACCTGCAAACAGGTAACAAAAGATCAGAAGCAAAATCAGAAGCAGAAGCCTGAGAAAAGACCCAGCCATTCGTCCTTGTAGGAAAACTTCTGAAAAATGGCAGTCTTTACCCTAGAAAAAGAGCATCTGACAGATGATATGGGATAACTACTATAAATACGTAATGAGATGTCAGGAAGAAGCTGGGAATCAATGACATCAAATATTCAAAGAGGAAAGAAGATAATAATGGGCTTACAAGAAGAAAATGTGGGAAAAGGAGGCCCTGAGTGCAAATCGCCAATAGGAGACGGTTCAGAAATCGGCAAATCAGCAGTGAACCAACACAAAGAGCATGAAATACCTGTTTGGGATCCCATGCACCCCTCATCCCAAATGTTTCTTTCCAGGCTGACCCTCAATAAAGTTATTTATATGTAGGTAAGAAACTCTGAAAGGTGGAATATGGTGGTTGTCCTGTAAAGAGGCAATGCTCCCAATCTCGTTTCTTAGCTAGATGGGCACATTCAGACGTAACTGGTTCACTTATAGTAATGCTGTCGTAAAGGTTTTAATTCAGCTTCAGTGGAAAGTCCATGTAAATTAGAATCTGGCTGCAAGTAATTCTTAGAAATTCAGGGGTGCCTGCAGGTAATTATTTCTGCTTCTGATTAAAGGATGGTTTCCACATGCATTTTCATACAGTTTGGGGCTACTTGGTTAAAGTCCACACCAAAAATAGAATTCTGCAATTTCCCTAATCTCTCTGTGTGTAAAAAACAATTTAGCCTTCTGCAGCATCCGAAGGAGCTGAATCCATTGCTGTACAGTCTGTGCATGCAGGGGAACTGCAGCGCTGGAAATGTTTTGCCATTGCTTAGGGACTCTCTCTGTAGGTAGCTCCATCTCTGCAGGTGTGTGATTGGAAAAGCCAGCCTACAGATATTACCACGCTTACACTGTATCTACAATTATTCATGTTCTTCCAGGCATATTAAACTAGCAGTAAGCTGGCTACCCAAATCCACTTTCTATTTTCTTAATATGAGCACCCATGGGAAGACTGAGATTAGATTACTCACGGTAGCATCACTTGACAATGTTGTTAGTAAAGGCAGTCGGTTCTCTATGGGCACCATTCTTTTTATCCTTACAACGTAATATTCAATGTATCTCCACTGCGTGAATGATTTATATAAGGAAACCGGTAAGAAGCAGATACTGTTCTTAAAATCTAATGACATAACCATTGCATTTAGCAGCAGTTCACAATAAAGCTGCAACTATCAGGGTATTATTCCCTGTTCAAAGACCATGTCAGCCACTTCTCAAAAATATGTATGAGTAAGGAAAGCCAGGATTACGGACGATGCAAGAAAACTACTAGGCAGAGCCTTCCCCAATCTGGAAAGATCTGAGTCTCCCAGAGCCCACCAAAATGGGACTGTTTTAAACCTTGCAGCTACCAAACGACCCAGTTTCAAATCACCCATCAATGACCCATACCCTCACGCCACCCCTAATTTTTAATTTTTTTCCCTTTAAGCTATATGTCCCTATGCATGTTGTGCTACCACAGCCATTTCAGATAAAGCTGTAATTAGGTATGCTACTGATAAGCCTTTCAGTATGTCACCTTTGGCATAGGCAGATGATGAATGTTGATGAATTTTACTGTAGCCCTACTCATTATTCAGCCAAGGCTGTCTGTACCTCCCCAAAATAAAACGCATAACAGCCGCTTGTCATCTGCTGCAGCATACACTACTTTTAAGAGACGATAACCCCTTTTTACTAGGAAGAAAGCGCAACTTTTCATTTATCATCAGCAAGGGTAATAATAACAACTCCTGACCTGTGACCACAAACGTGCCATTTCACAAACTCAGAGAAAGGCATTTAAATCTGAGGTGGTCAAATGCCACAGGCAAGCCAAAAAGACGGGTAAATTGAGGTAAGTAAGGGAGTCTTTTGAAACAGCACCAGTTTAGCACCAGGGGAAGAGACAAGTAAATACACAATTCTGTACATTACACTGAATTATGTGAACAGGTTTCATAGCCTCACTGTGTCACACTAATTCCATTTAAAATATTATCCTATCCTTCCAAAGCTATAAACCCACAGGTTTTAAAAAGCAGGCCTTGAAATACCAGTAAAAATATATACAAGGAGGAGAAATTACACATAAAACCAAGACTGCTGTGCTTTTTAAGAGGTTTTGATGACAGCACATGGGACTGTGCAAGTCTCTGCTCTGGTGTGCATCTCTGAACCGCTACTGACTCTGTTTATGGGGTTTGATGTCCCCTCCTTTCAGGAGCAGAGCAATCTCAAGGCAGGTGTCCAAGCAGCATTTGATACAACATTGTGGTTTTTCAAAGAGAAAATATCTCATCTTTGCTTCTTCTTAATTTCAGTCTCTTGAAGTCAATTTTCCCAGCCGGTGGCACGGCCTGAATCCAAGCACCTGTAGGTGAGGCTCCTGGCCCCTGAAACCAGGCAGCCTGTCCCTCTCCTCCAAAACCCCACCTTCCTCCCCAGTTCAATCAGCCAAAACCTAATGGAAAGAGGAGACAGCTATGTTGCCAGACTCCACAAATGACCCAGTATCCTGTGCTGGCACAGCCGATGATGCTCTCAGCCACAGCCGTTCCTTTGATTACTGTCAGCTACCATTGCTTAAAGTCATTACTCTTGGTCTTTCTGCGATGCCGTGTAGCACTGCATTACCATCCAACAGGGCCAAACAGAAATGTAAAAAAAAATAATCCTGCTGAACAGCAGAAGAGCCCCACACCAGCCTCTCCCAGTAAAACTGTTTTTTGGCCAAGTAACTAGTTGCCACAATACCAGGTGCTCCAGAACCCCAGCAGATTTTGCACTGCATGCACCGAGCTTGTAGCCCCCATACAAAGCCTTGCACAGCCTCCTCCAGCTCCCCTACCCAAACAGAGGGTCCGAGAGGCGTTCAGGCAGGCAGGGACACCATGTGTGGCAAGAGAGGGCATGGGGTGCCATGGGCTACTCCCCTGGGTTGCAGGCCCCATAGCAGCTCTCCTCCTGGCATATATAAAAGTAGCAGCTGAGTACCCGCTATGGGCTACCCCCCTCTCAGGGTCTGCCCCATGCCCTCAGCTTCAGCTTGGATGGGGTCAACATCCAACTCTTAGAGCCAGAAGCTCCACGGCTGTACTGCAGCCCCATCCTCTCCAACTTCCCTCTCTCATTGCTTTTTCCTCTTAGCATCTTGGCAGGCCTCCTGCATGCTAATAAGACAGCACTGGGCACTTGCCAGCCAGCCACTGTCTCGGTATTAATTCAGATTATAGATACCCCATGCAGCATCTCTGGCTGTTTGCTGGATGGCTGACTTGCCAGACACAGGAAATCTGGGGGTTGGGTTAAAAAAGCAGACAACACAGCTCTGGTGTAAAAAGCACTGCCTCTGAAAGGCAGTCCTGCTTGATTTCATCCCTTCGTTACCGCTAGCTCTAAAGAGAAAGCAGGCAGACATTTTAGATGCTAATCTCTGCCATAAAAAAAAGAACTAATAATAATAATAGCAAAATAAGTGTTTTCAGGCAAAAGAAAGTGAATAGCAATATTTCTTAAACTGTGTTAGATAAGAATGAAACAAGCGGATTTTATGATCTTCAAATGTCACTGTAGTGGACTGAGTATAAGTGATAAAATGGTTTCATGCCTCTTATAGCAAAATTGAAGCTAGAAACATGTATAAATAAAATTATTCCCAGTTTCCTAATAACAGGCAAACCTATTTTATATAGATAAGTTAAAGAGTGACAATCTAAGTGGATTTCAGAAAGTTCCCTGTCTTGCTTTGAACTATTATCAAATCAATGCAACTTCGTCCCTTTGGAGCTCTAATGAAAATCCCATCAAAATTCAATTTACAGAATGCTGAGACATAGTGCAAGCTAGGAGTGCTAAATTAATTTATTTGCCTTAAACAATTATTGAGACTCGATTTGTCAGTCACATTTGCACGTGAAAGGCTGCCATGTTTCAGTAGTAAGATGCTCCTGCTCTCACAGCACTTCATGTTAACAGTAGTCTTTTCTTTGGCAATCCCCCCACGTGCCCCTGGATGAGCTGAAGACACCATCACGCATCTCTGCAGCCTGGCTGTGGGGCGCTCTCCCTGCAGCGAACCTCCCATTGCTTGCCCACCAGCTTTGACACTTGCTGCTGGGACAGCTGGGGAGGACATTCCTCCCAGCTCTCCCCAGATCCTATCCTGGAGAAGGCAGCTCCAGAGCAGGATTGACAGCATGTGTAAAACACACTGCGGTATGTGGGGTCCCAAGCCAGGGGACAGGCAGGGTCAAGCCCACAACATGCATCTGACTCCCCTCCCCTCCTCAGCTAACATAATTTTGGGACGCGGATCTTCCCTCTCTTGCTTTCCACCTGGGATGTGAGATACCCATTTCTCTAGTTACAGCTGAACTGCAAGACTAAATAAAAAACAAGATTTGGCCAAAAAAGTTCAATAAAATTCTGCAAATAATGTATTTGCCTAAAAAAAAAAAGATGATGAATCAAGAATTAGAAACTATCCACTTGTTTCTGTCAAATTCAGCAATGGGTTTGAAATAAGAATTGCTAGGGAAACTATAGCCAAAAAATGGAGGAGAAGGAGTCACTACCTAGTTGCTGTATATCTCTGAGACTAAAGGGGTAAAAGCAGATGAGAAGAGCAGGCTCGGTTCCCTGTCACTCATGAAGGAGTAGGGCAGAGCAGACCTCCCCACCTACCAGGGATGTGCCCTAAACACCAGGCTGTACCACGTCCCCAGGTGAGCTGGTCTTCTCTCCTGCTGACTCTGTTTGAAATCATATACAAGAGGAACAGGGCAAGAGAGGCTGACTATCAATGAAGGACACCCAAGATTCAAATCTGTGCTTGAATTTGGTCTCTATTTCCACAGTCCTGCTTTGCCTGATGATGCCAAACTGGAATTGAAAAACGTTGTTTCACCATCAAAGGAAGTGATTCATTCAACTCAAAGTGAAAAAAATGTTACTAATATTATTACTTATTTAGTTCTAATAAAGCTGGAGTGAAGACAGACCAACTTAAAATGGATTTGAGCTGAAAGCAAGAGGGTGCATTCAGTGCAAGGAGCACACCTGAAGATGGACACAGCTTTGTAGTCACCACCCTTCTCTGGATCTGAGTTCAACCCTTTGCTGCTTCCTCTGCTTTCCCTGAGATTTTGTACAGTTCATTTACGCTCTGCACAGACTCTCCATCTGTAGATGGGAACCCTGCTTCTCGCACACCTCTGCCACTCTCATGTCTCTAGATTGCAACTTGTGTTTTTAAAGGTGAAAAGACCTCTCATGGCATCACAAGGACGTTTTTAAGATACACAACACCAAACATGACCACTCTGGTTTTATATGGAGGCTTGGAGAAGAAAAAAAGAGATGTTTTAAATGCATCTTTTAAAAACAGAAGCCCTTGCCCCCAGGAACTGGACCAAGTTTGCCAGGGATGCCAGGGGATGCTGCCCGGAGCACTGTGACCGCAGCAGCAAGCACCAGCTCACTGGGAGATGCAGTGCCTGTTTCTGGGCTTCCCTCAGTTTTCCTCTGATGCTTGCATTTCACCTTTACACATGTCTTTGGGCCACATGACGGGAGCCACAGCAAAGCTCCTTTCCCTCTGCCACTGGTTCCATCACATTTTAATACTGGCTGTGTGGTTCTTCCTCAGCCAGTAACATTCTTTCTCTTGTTCATAACAAGGTTAAAACAGAAATTAATAGGGGTTTGACAAGGTGCAGAAACACTTAGAAGATAATATGATTTTACTGGCACTGAATATGAACACCAAAATACGCACATACATGCGTCGAGAAACTGGCATCTCCAAACATGAATGCTGAAGTGACCATTTGTCTCTGATACGACAGCTTTTTGTCTGCCAAGGAAAGCTAGCAGTTAGCTGATGCTTCGTGCAGGAAGCACATCAATTGTAAGGCTATCACAATACTCCTTGGACATCCTATTTTTGGTAACTTGTTTTTTTAAATACCACTCTTCAGATAACTTCTGGATGAGAATCTAATTATCTTTCTCAATGCATTGGGAGGGAGAAAGGGGGTAATTATTTTTCAGTTTTATTTAGAAATAGAATTACAATGAGCAGCATGAAACCAAAATATATTAGCCATGTTAGGAAATACAATTTAATATAGAATTTTAAAAAACAATCTACCTGTCTTAATGCAAAAAACATTAAGTGATGCAAGCTCTTAAAACAGGCAGACTTCTTTTTAATTTTGGTTTATTTAAGCCTGTCTTCTAAACATCTGTGCCCTGATGTGAGATGAATACCTAAACCAGTAATAACTGCAGCTAGATATTACACAAAAATATTCATACCTATCATTATCTAGTGCTTTTTGCCCCAAAAGGATTGTGCAGAATTTACAATCTGTGGCTGAGATACAGTACATAAAAATGCAATGCTCCATCCATCACTGGTGCAGACCTGGTTCAGGCATGAAACATGATAGTAGTTTAACTGCAACAATGCACCAGAGTTAAAGACAAGAAGCTATTAAATCTTATTATTGATATTTGGGTAGACAGAATGTCATTGAAGGGAAACTTTTCTATTTTCTCCTGTTCTCAAAAGGCAAATAAACTACTGAGAAAGAGTGGCACAAGTGGTCAAGAGCTCAATTAAAATTTTAACCTGAGAATTTAAACTTTTAAAAATCAAGTTGAATCACATTGTAAGCTGTAACCCATAATAGCTGCGATGCTTAACAGGCCTGCATTGAGCTTGTTTCTCAGCACTTCTGACCGTTTCCCATTCCCCTTGCAGAGGGTGCTGCCTGAGCTTGGGACATGGGGAAGCAGTCAGGGTTGTTCCCAAAATGCTTAGGAAGGCAACAAATTTTTCCCAAGCTCGAAGCATTTGGAAATTGGGGTTGAGAGGCTATCACATAGTACACCTATGTCCTACGAGCTGCACAGACACTCTTCAGCAAAAGTGGGGCCAAGGATCCACCAAAGGGAAATAAAACCTAAGCAGCTTTAAATTTATTTTCTGGACATGAAAGCGTCCTTCTTCTGTATCTCTTGTTACCTGCATTACACTGCTTTTTATATTGCAATCTTGGAGACCACCAACAAGGTACACATGGCAAAACGCACCCTGAGCCTTCAACAAGTAGTAGGAGCCAAAAGCACCTCGTTTCTAAACCACTCTTATTTACATGAACTTGCTTCTAAATCAACTTTCATATGACTTAAACTTGATTAGGAGATGCTGCAGCTGAAAAGCTGAGTTCAGCTGCTTTTCAGCCTAGGCATGATTGTATGGAGTGTCAAGGCCATGGGTTTGGCTAATCTCAACCTCAGCCCCCCCCGACTCAAGTTTGAAATATTTTTCCATGTGACATAAAGGCATTTTAAGGCATTTTGGGGATTTTGAGCACAGGTTAAACTATCTGAACCTACACAGCTTGAATGCACACAGTAACGATTGCAAACACAGATGTGGACCAGTACCAGTCCCATACTGGAATCATGTAACGTTTCACCTACAAGAAACACTTGTTACCTGAATGCTGACCAGAGCCAGCCCTGGTCTTAACTCCAGCACGCTTTTGATTGAAGAAGAGATGTTTGAAGGACAACACCTAAAAATGTAATCTCAGACTGCTTTCACTGTGCCTTTGGCATAGTCCATTTTTCTTTTCTCCCAGGGTGTCTCTTGGGTATAATCTGACAGATGTTCCTGTGTCTAGTTTGAGCTGAGCCATAGTAAGTGACAGCACAATCATGAATAATCTGTTAAAGCAAGGCTGTGGCCATGTATCCTGCACTGGCTGAAGCTGACGTGAGAGAAGAGGATACTACCTACATCCAATTTCTTCTGTCTTCCCTTTTTCTTCACTAGCATAAGCACTGGCCTAATTACTACCTTTAACTTTTCTGCCAAGCTCATCCACATTAGCCCATTCTATAAAATCACTGCTTGTCACCCAAGCTTCCATAACCCACCTGTGAATGTTTCCAGCCTTTGCCAGGATTGTAGTTCATAATAATACATGGGCTTCCACTTTCCTGTGAGGGTAAGATAGCCCATGAGGTTGGATCCTGCAGCACAGCTGTAACTCCTCAGGTAAGGCCATCTGGTCACTTGGCAGCTTCTGGACATGTCTGTGAGCTGAGTGCGAACAGACTTCGGTTGAATCAAAACTCATACTGGTTTAGTTCAGCCAACAACATGTGACGAGCAGCAGGTCCGGTGTCTGAGGCTTGGTCTATGTGGAACACAACTGGTTTAAGCGGCAATTGATATGATTTTCAACTGATGAGCTGCCCTTGTGTGTACATATACCTTCTTAAATCTATTTGAATCTAGAGTGTGATTTTAACTGGCAGTTTAGCACTGTCTGTTTTGAGGAGATGTGGAAGCAATTGCAGATTTTAAACTAACTGCACAGATAGCAGTCATAAAGACCCCAAATCTCTCCGAGGGTTGGGGACAGATTCCTAAGAGGTAGAGGTTGCAGGCATGATTGACATGCCAGTCAATTGACTTCCTGACAAAAAGAGGAAAAATATCAGTTCTCATTGACGTTTGCTTCCTTTATCATGACAGGCACTTGCAGATTTAGGATCATGAATGTATCTACAATACAGAAGATCTGCCTCTAGCAATTATCTTCCACTGTGCTGCAGTGCCACACGCAATTAGGACTGCTCCTTCAACAGATCAGACAGGTGTACTTCTTGCCCAGAATTATTTTCCATTTCATTGGAATTATTTTTCATTTTCCATGAAGGAAATAGGAAAAGACAAATGGAGAAAGCAGCTAAAGCAAACGGGGGCATTCACAGTGCCTGAGAAAGTGGAGAACACGAAGAAAAAGTGTATAAAGTGGAGGAGGAGAAAGATCCCTAATCCAAACCTTGGAAAATTCAGACTGGCTTTTCCCAACTGCCATTGAAAGCAGGTGTGGGACATGTAACTGCACCATAGGCAGGTGTTCAGAGATGCTCCTGTGGGATGCCCAGCATCTTCCCCGCTGGAAGAGGGAGACAGGGATGGAGAGGGACAGAGGCAGCCAGGTGTGGTGGGGACACCACCTTGCACGCAGCCATGGGATTACATTCAGCCTGATGCACAACATCAGGCTCCCTGGGCTTCTGCTACCTCTGCATTCCTCTTCAGGCAAACCACTTCCCTGCTCTCCTTGCTGGGCTGTTTGTGCTTTCATGAATCCACATCAGCAATATTTGGTGCTTGTGTGGCGTTTTTCAGAGGCAGAGCTAGGAAAATAATCCGGTGCCCTGCCTGTCTCAGCAGTGTCCCTGCAGGAGCTGCCAAACCAAATGGGGGCTGGGGAAGGTTAGAGGAAGGAAAGTTCCTGGAGATCAGAGAAATGGGATTGAATATGCTAACGTGGAAAAATTGGTGTCACAACTGCACATACACTGGACAGCTATCAGTATTTCACAGGCTTCTGTTAGTATCAACAAACTTTTGATCAGGTTTATAAAGCTGTTTTTTCCAAATGAAAGAATACAGAAAACCTCTCTGAATCTGGACTGCACGGGCTATTTTGCAGCCAGATCCCATGGCTTCTCTAGCCACTGTTCCCCTTCCCCACTTTGATACAGCCAGAGGGTCGTGACTCTTTCCCATCTTTCTCACATAACTGGGAATGGGATCCTGACTGTGTGTGCGAAGATCTTTGATTTAAAAGACCAATTCAAATGATCTTTGACCTGGCCAGGGTTTGTCGTTTTCAGATAAGAAATGAGAGAAATGTTCAGCTGCCTAGGAGATGCCTCTCTTCCTCCCTTCAAACATTTTAAATATCAGCAGTGCAATGCAAAACATGTGCAAAGTAAAAATAAAGACCTCGTCTGTGATTTTAACTGTTAAATAACCATTTCTTTCCTTTGCATGAAGATGTGTGAATTTACACATTAAAATACTGTGTATTTGAGAAATAGGGCAAGAGAGCAAACCATCTGGCAGCTAAAAAATATTGTCACAAATCTGACGCTCTTTCCAGATTTTTATAAATTGCTTCCCACAACTCAAACAAACAGATTAAAGGTCACTAAAAATGGAATGTGTATTTGTGCCTGGTTTGCTTCCTTATGCTTTATGTTGGCCTGAGAACATGAGATATTTTACTTTTGCATTTTGGGGAGGAGGGCAAAGAGGACGCTGTGGGAGGACAGGGGGGCCATTGCCTTAGAAACTGAAGGCAAATCATTCAGTCTTCCCTGGAGACCTTGACTAATCAGGGAACCACCAGAAGCCATGAGTATGAAACCTGGCTCACTGAGAGAAGACCTGATTTTTATTCAGGATATTATTTATTTTTGTTAGTATCTATTTAACTTTAACACTTTTTTTTTTTTTTTAAGAGTCAGCAGTCTCCCTTCCCCATGGACACCTCAGTGCCATCCCCAGAAGAATCAGTAGTGCTGCTGGCATAAAGGACTTTCTTTAAAGTGAGAGGCTGGGCTTTGTGTAACTACAGCAGAAAAGACCTTTCCTCCTTATTTCAAGGAGATAAAAGTAAAGGCACAAACATTTTTAGGCACCTTAAGGACCTTTTCCTGAGGAAGCCAGCTTCTTCACAGAGGAGCTGTTGGTGATCATTTGTGTTGTGATCACTATCAGCTGGACAGCAATTCTGGCAACAAGGGTGCATCCTCAATGAAGCCTACAACTCCCAAAGTTTTCTCAGAAACTCCTAGCCACAACAGTATTTGTCAAAGAGATAATCCAAAAATCTTTCATATATCACTGTATCTTTCCATAGGTTAATGACTACATTGACAGAGACTTCAGTGATTGAACTCAGGCCCTGAGATCAAGCACCACCAAGCTGTATTTTGAGCCCTATCTTGTGTTAAGCCAGCCTGTACAACAGGCTCATATTATCAACCACTTTCTCCACACCCTTCCACCTTCGCAGAAACTTTCTTACCTGTTTAGCTTCCAGTTTAGGGTTTTCACATACATTTTCACCAGCTGCATGCTGTAAAAGGGTTTTCTACATCCAAGACTCTTAAGGAGTAAACCCCATAAACTCCAGGCTTAAGTCCTGGCCCTATAAAGGTTTTGGCTGCGTTCTCATGGATGACGATAGAAGCAAGGTTTCATTCATCGTCAGTACACTCAATTATTTATATTAGCATAGGTTACATCACCATGTTTGTGAACTTACCTACTTTTACTCTGAACACAGACACTGAGGTGCTCTTTCAACTACTGGCTCAAAAATATCAGCTGCCAGTTTACAAACTTCTCTTGCAAAATATAACTATTTTAAAATGCACTTTGCTGTAGCAGAACTGAAAAATGACCCTTGCAAATAGCTAAATTAACTAGAGTGTCATTGTTCGAGGCATTTCCTATCTTTGCTCACCAGAGGGAAGCTAAGGATGTGGGAACCAGTGTATTTTTAATTAATGTTTCCTGGGTTCCACGTACAAGTTTGTTGATATGTTTAGGCTTTTAAAATCTGTCAGCAAGGATACAAAGCTCCTGGTGACAGTCTTTCAGGAATATGAATAGCTGCACTCTCTCCTGAATTTAGGAAAAAAATAGATTTCCATGATCTGCTACATGCTGCCTTCTATAAGAAAAAATAAACCAAACCAAACGAAAACTATATCCCTTCAATCTTGTAGCCTCTCTCCCATTCAAATGTAAGTGAATTGGTTATCTGGACCAAGAGGTTTGGGAAAAGGATGCTTACTACAGGCCAAAGGAAAGCCTTTAGGTTAATGCTATATTAAAATTCCTTAAATGTAAAAAACAAAGGCATCTTTAGAAGCTACGGGCCACATTGGGGGCAAAACAGTCTCACAGGACTGAATCTGATCTACATCTTATCCAACACAGGTTTTTGTTGTGCTCTGCCTCCCTCTGATGCTTCAGGATTCTGTCATTTTTATACTCTGGGTATGTTTTATAGTATATTATGCCAATGAGACATTTTAAACATGAGCGTGACTTTGAGAAGTGGTGCCTTGGGCTAATCATTCCTCCGTTTAAACCAGCAAAATAAAGGAGACTGGCACAGTGATGGGTTACTGTCAAAACATGAAAAGAGTGACCTGGTTAGATGTAATGACAGGGCCAAAACCCTTGTCCCTTACAGACAGATTTTAAGCATGACCAAAGCACAGACAATTTAAACACTTGTATTTGAGCATGGTTCCAGGCAGTCTGCCCATTACCAGAGAAAACAAAAGGGATAAAGAGCAACTGTAAGCTCCCAAACTGGGGCAGGCAGCCTCCACATACGCTGGTAAGAGCTCCCCACCCCAGACCCTCACTTGAACGTGTGGGTGAGAAGGAAAGGTTGGGTTTCCCTCCCTGTACATTACGGAGGCAGAGCAACTTTTAGCACCCTGACAAAAGTGGTGTTGTCCACCATTTGAGAGATTGCGTAAAGCCCTGATGCTAACCCCAGCTCTGTTACTAGCTAACCCAGTTGGTGCTCTCTGGGAAGGCAGTGTTTCCACTTATACTCTTGTCCACTCAGGCTGCAGACTTGTTGGGGAAAGGGCTGTCTTCTCCTCCGTGATGAGTGCTGTCTGACCTCACCATGCCCTAGGCCCATGCTGACCTTGGCCTCCTTGCCATAATGGTATCTAAGAAACCCTTCTCCAGGCTGACTTTCTGCAATGAATGCAGATCTTGGTTAAACGCACTGTAACACACAGTGTGTACAGTGAAGGGGGCTTTGGTGCACCATGACGCATTTAGTCTTAGATTTATTATTTTTACGCTGGTATCATCTACTGAATGCTAAAGATGGCCCACGCAGAAGAGTGGACTGGTCTACATGGGTCCTCCATGAGCATCTTGCTCGGACGCAGCCACTGTTCCTCTTGCGGCTGCAGGTACTTATTTTTCTGGTTTTGGGAAGCCTTCACTAACATCTCATTTCTTCAGCAGAGCCAGGAACACAGATATACCTCAAAAAATGGTGATTATCTCTGGAATTTCTCTGCTGAGCAAATGACTCACTGAGTTTTTAGCCCTCAATGCTGAACTAAAATCTAATAAGAAAAGCTTAGAGGTAGAAAAAGTTCATTTCACTGCAGAGAAAGACTTCTGGTTGCAAAGAAAATGAATGAAATAGTCTGTTTAGCTTGAACTATCTGTAGAGATGTCATTCATCAATAGATAATGCAATTTATTCCTCTGACATTTACCAGTGACTCTCAAGAGCTTTGATAACAAGGTCTGTACTGCTAGGCTCTAATTTTGTTCAAAGTTTGCCTGCTTAGTGGAAGTGTTTAGAACAAGAAGAGTTTGGCTCATATTTCTGATTTGAGAAACCTTTGTTAAATATTGCCAATAAAATAGTGAAATCGGTGATGTTGGATCTAGAAGGGTGGAACTGTCACAAAGAGAATTTGCTTCTCATTTCTTTCATTTTTCTTCTCCCAAAGAGTGGTATCAATAAATTTCTATGAAGATTTTATCTTCTCTATGCACCCTGAAAAAAACCTTCTTACCACCATATATACTCCATTGCTGATGAGCTTATATCTGTGAACAATACAAAAAGTAGCTTACTAACATGCATATACAGAGTGTGAGGGACAGAGCTAACAAGTTGCTGAGGGTGAAGACTCTGCCTCTGGCTCTTTGCTTGTGCACATGCCCTCTTTAGAGCAACCAAGAAAAGTGACTATGTGGGACCCAGCCTGACCTCCCATCCATGGGAGGGACAGCAAAGAGAAATATAAAGGAGAAAATGAAATGAGAGCTCTCATTTTGGAGACAAATATAATTTACTGTGCAATAAAAGAGTGAGAAAAAGAAGGTTTTGGTATTGCTTGCTAAATTTCATCAAATCTACAAGAAAGTCAAGCTGTCAACCAATCAATCCACGTTTACATCTCAGCTTCAAAATCTAAGATCTAAACAGCACAACTGAATTTTACTAAGAGTCAATCCAAAGTACCACAAATCACAGACTTTTCAGACTGAACACAGCCTTTATTTGTTTGACCCAGACAAATTAGGATAGGGATGCAGAGCTGATGAAGCCACACACTAAGTTGAGAAGTAAAAATTCCAAAGTGCTTGTCAATGTTACATCCCCTTGGATAGACTTGGATTTCCAAGTATACATACTTGGATCTGGCATGGCATGCCAAGATCTACTCTGTTACCCAAGTCCACGGTTGGAGGTTGATCTGGTCCCTTTGATGTGTGAATTACTAGGGCAATTAAAATAATGAGTAGAGGAAAAGCACCTACTACTATGGTACCTGTGCAATCTACCTAGTGCCGCTTTCTTTTCTATGAATTATAAATTTCTATAAAACACATACACACTTGATTTGTAAGGCTGGGCCTTAAGAGCTTTTTCATTCCCTTTCCATTGTTATACGAGAGCATGCCATTGTCTAGCGGATCAAAAGCATGGCTAACAGAAGTGTTTGATGGGACCAGCGGAGGATTGCTTTGGGAGACAGCCAAGTCAGTAACCTGATAAAATGTAATTTCATTTGTTGTGGCTACAAAACATGCAGTGTTGGCCCAGCATAAAGATTTTCAAACTCACTCAGAAAAATTCAGCAAAGCTTTCAAAAAGCAGTTGCTGAAAAATGGTCAGCAGTGGAGGGAAGGAAGAGGGAACAGTCACAGCCTCCATTCTGCTGGTGAGTTCCTGAAACAGCTATGCAGCAAAACACTTCTGCTTCAGGCCAAACAGAAACGTTTCCAAGTTGACACAGGGCACATAGCACAGCTTGGCCGATGCTTCAGCAGAGATGATCACAAGAATAAGAGAATGGAAATGAGCCCTCAGCGAAGTCCATGTTTGAAGAAATATTTTGGAGCTATTTGAATTGGAAGGTGCTGGATTGCGATACAAGAAAAGCCCTCGTCTGATCTCATCTCATCCCCATCAGAGAGTGAAACTCCAGAAAAACATGTGTTCACACAGTATGTCATCAACGTGAAGCTCTCCAGCTGTATTCATTGCACCGTATGGTGTCACTTGATAAGCGTGGAAAGGACATTTTAAATATCTCGAGAGCAAACTGGATTTTATTGAGGAAAGAAAAGAAATAGAGGATTTGGAATCTTGCTGTTTAAATGAGATTCCTTCTGGCAACATTTGTTAGATAAAAGTACAATCTTGTACTTTGGAAATGTCTTCATTTTACTTTAAAGAACATTTTGATCCATTGCATCAGAGATGGTGGATGGCGAGACTATTATACTTCAGGGAGTCAAGCCCAGGCCCATTGAATCCTGTTTTATAATATATCACTCAGAGGGCTGCAGTTCCTGTGGCTTTTTACAACCAGTCCTTTTATTAATTATTTGCATTGCAGCAATGAGACACTAAGAGAAGAAACTGGGGCACACTGACCAAGCCACTGTATATTCTAAATTTAAAAGAGAAAATAAATCCTGCCCCAAAGACCTTGAGCTCTTCAAACCTATGCAGAGGGACTGATGGAAAATTGTGTTAAACAGAAGAAAATATGGTTCCTTCAGCAGTATTGTCATGCAACTCCAATCAATTGGTCCATGCAAAACCAGCAAGGAAGCAGCTCAGTAGCTGGCAGGGCTTTTACCCCATGCCCCAGGGGCAGTTCTCCAGCACAGAGCCCTGCTCAGCTCCCCTCTCTGTGCTGCAACTCTGCATTGCCTCAGAGGATGCAGAAACCTGTGGTAAATCTGCTCCTGTAGGAAAGGATGCTAGTTGTGCCCCCACACTGTATTTTTGGCCAAGAATGGAGTGTCATCCATTCAGCCCATCACAGGCATCCAGCAGCGCAGTGAATTTCTTCCGAGTCCTTTAATCTATTTCAAAGGATAAAACCACTCTTACAAGGAGCCAATTCAGCTGTGATAATGATTCCTGCATGGCACAGTTTAGTATTTAATAGACATATCACCATCTGTTCTAGCTTTAAACAATAAAATTGGAGACAACAGAACCAGCAGCTGCAATCATTTTTAAAAAAACAGAGATAGAGGAAGGAGGTGAGTGAATACATGCAATACATGCGTAGAAAATGATTGCAGGGGAAACTTTCTTGAGGTACTCTGCAAGAGAGAGCTTATTGCTATGTTCTGTATTCTGCACAGCATGTATCCATCATATTTTTTTCTTATGTTTTAGACGTAAACCAGTGGGGGAGAGGAGGGAATAGAGCTCTGCACTGAAACAGTGAATCCCCATCGATGCGGATTTCCTCACAGCAAACGGGGATTCACAGCAAGACCTTTTTCTGATACTGGAGAGGTGATAAGGTTAAATGCAGTGGGGAAGACAACACTTTTCTCTATGAGCTGCAAACGGGTCCGAGTTGGAGCTGGGGTTTATTTCCTGCTAAATCAAAGGCCTGCATTTTCCACAAGGCATGCCTTTGCCAGCAACGCAGCACCGAGGGGCAGTGACGTGTCTGGAATCAAGAGTAATACATTGAACAGGCGTGAGTTACGGTCACAGTAAAGTTGTAGGCAGACTAAGTTCCTTCTCAGCATCTTTTTCTAGACAGCTTCTCTGCCAGTGAGCTAAAGCAATAATTTGACTGTTTTCACCAGCCCTCATGCAGAGTGTCTCTAGTCAAACAGTTATAGCCTGGACTAGAAATTTAGTTGTGTTTGAAAAGATAAAATTATGTTTCACAATATTTTTCTAAGGAAAATTTTGAAGCTGAGTAAAAATCAACCAAATAGATGATAAATCTTTTTGAGTGTGTATAAGAACATGACTGTAAAAAAGTCTGTAAGGATATGCAACAGAAGAACTAAGATTTTGGATCTGATTTTAAGCTTATGTCATCTTTATACCTTACTCCAATGACATCTGTCAAAATCAAGAATAACATAGCTACTGTCAGGAGAGTTAAACCCCTGTTAAAAAACACAGCTGGAATCAGGCTCGGTGTCTTAATGTCTCACACCTTCAGTACTCCTATTTAAAAAACCAAAAAATCCCTCTGTGAACTGAAAGCTTCAGAGGAATACCATGAGGGTAATACTAGCAGAAGGGATATCAAGATCCACTCACGTCTTTAAAAGCAGCTGTGAACAGAATTTGCTGAAATAGCTGGTAAACAAAATCAATCAGCCATGTGAACTAAAAGGCAACACAACCCTCCCTTGCATATACTACACCAAGAAATACACTGCAAATAAATGGAGTTACTATACAGCCCTCAATACAGTACAGAGTCCTTGAAATAAAGTCTTATTCTCCATATAAATCAGTGTAACAATACCAAAGGCCCTGCAGCCAAGCCTATTCGTGCTATTTTAAGGACAGCTGAGTGTCAACCTTGATTTTATTAATAACTCAACCTACAACACTAGTGAAATTTCAGTTGAAGTTTCTCTCAACTTGGCTGTCGCAAACATTTGCCTTTAGGATTTTCTCTTTCCTAAGTCCTTCTGTACTTTCTCCTGGCAGTCCTCCCTGTCTCCTTGCTTGTAACCAGGTTTAGTGAAGAGTGGTTTGGGTCACCCCACCTGCCTACAAGAGATGATCATAAATCGTATCCTATGACCACATCACATATAAATTTGAAGATCAGAAAAGCTGTGTGGCTATTTGCCTTGTGCTGTCACTAAAATCAATCTAGTGCAAAGGCAGATGCCCAAATCGGATTCTGACATGACAGTCCAGACATGTATTTTACTTGCATGTTAAACACCTTCTGAGAATAGGTTGCATTTTTTTTCACTATGTCTCTGATCTTGAAGCTTTTTCAAAACTCTTTGTTCACTGTACTTTGGAAGCCTGGAAGGGAAGCCTCCAGCTGGAGTCAGCTTCAGTAAGACATACTGGGGGACTCTGTAACTGGTAGGGTCATAGGGAAAAAGCTGAGGAACAAAATGAATTAGAAGATGAGAAAGTTCATGTTAAAAATCATGCAAGTTGAGCTAATGTACTGGAAAGCTACTCTTAAGGATGGTAGACTTCGGAAGAATTAGTACAAAGTTACAGCAGCAGCATCCAAGGTGGCAAAATCTGTGCTGGACAGATGTATTTCACTGTTTTAACATAGCTTTTGTAGATGCAATAACCTTTCCCTGTGAATAGCTTGTCTACGATGGGCGCCAAGTTGAAACTTGGATAGCACAGTACTGGTTTTGTTTGGACATCTGCTGCTACTGCTCTTATTTACATGTTGCTGGTGAATGTTTGGCTTGTTTGCAGTAAGCATGATTGTTATTGAAGGTTTGAAGCATATGTGTCATGTCTATGGAACTAAGCAGTGAAGAACATGGAGCTTGGTGGATGTACTTCGAAGCAAGCAATTAAATCAGCTATTTCAATTCTGGATATTGCCAAAAAACTTTGGTCTTAGTGAAATAAGATGTAGCCTTTTCAGGCCTGAGGCATGAAAGAAGAATCAGTATATATAAACCAGTTTCATTTGTTTGCTTCCTTTATGCAGTGTTAACAGGACAGACGGAAGACTTACACTGATTAGCCAAGATAAAGCAATTGGTATGCTACTGAAGGGACTTGTTATTCTGTCATACAGAAAAGAAAATATGCTGCTGAAGCACGTTTTCTTGCCACGTGTTGTGAAATCATTAATAAAGTCTAGTCGTTAATACTGACTAGATTGAGACAGTGTGTATCTTAGTGTGGTATTTAGACAATAAAATAAAATTTAAAAATCTCTCCTTTGAGTTGCGCCCTGGCTTGGGACAGCGCTGACAGATGTGTGAGGACTGTGAGCGGTAGAGGTGAGATGTCCCACTATGTGAACAGGAATGCCTGCGTAGCCCCAGCCAGTGAAGAGCTACCATCCCATGCCATGGAGAACTAGCAGACTACAACCAGCATCCCAGTTCAACAATGGGTAGCAGCAGATACCAGTATCAGCTCTTCTGTACCACAGCTGACTCCTGCCAACCTCCCGCCCACAGAGGCCACCTACCAGGGCACAGGGAAGTGACAGGGAAGCATCACTGGTGCTGGGGGGGAGTGGTGCCTCCCTCAGGACCATCCCCCCTCACCCAGGCTCCCGTGCCCGGCACACATAACCAGCAGACAACCTGCTGCCTAGCTACACTTGTCTTAGCTAAACCATGAGTAAACAAATTAAGAGTTATTCCATCTGCCTGAGGATATTCACAAAGATTAGCAAGGCTAATAATAACCCTGGGCTCCCTCCCTGCCACAGTCAGTGAAGGAAGAGGAGCTTCTTTCTGGACCATGTCACGTCAAAATGGGGTCAGTTCCTTCTGCTGACCTTCATACACAATTTCAAGAGATTTTCAAGGAACACCCCTCCCAGCAGGAGAAAAACATCTTTTCACAACCTTAAAAAGAAAAAAAGGCAAACAACTAGTACACTTGATTCAAAATCTTAACTACACTTCATAATGTGTCAATAAACAATAAATGCAATATATGTAATGCACAATGAGTGGACACAAGTTATATCAATACTGAAAGAGAACTTAAATGCAACGACCTCAGAAGTCCCGCTAAACTCTCAGTGGAGACCTGGGGTTGCCTACAGAAGAGAACCTGTGCAGGCACCAATGCAGAAATACAAAAGTTTCACCCAGGAGTGGGGCTGTTCTTTTATTAACTGTGCTACTAAAATAAGGCTGTTCTACCGCATATAAAGCAAACATATCTGTTTGGTTATTTGCGATCAGTCTCATTCAGCTGTCCATGCTTCTGGGATATCTCTGGCTCAATCTGTTGCTTCTGTGTTGTTCTTATTGTATTTTCCTATGACCTTAGTTCGGCTTTCTAATGTCAAGGTAAGGCCAATGTGGTCTGTAGGCCCATCCCTAAGACTCTGATAAATACTTCTCTGGAAAAAGTGTAACTGTATTTGAACTCTGCTGCTGCGTGAAAGGGCTAGAGGCTGGTCTGTAATACATTGACTTGCCCTCTGAAGAATCCTCTTTTACTGTCGTGACTCTATAAAAGCCCAGAGAGGCTGAATTAACCTTTTGTAAATAATCTCACATTAGCTAAGTGTGTGAGGAGCACCTGAAGTCATCCTGTGCCTGAAGAGATGCTGCTAAGTCCCCCTCAGCCAAGACAATAAGCATCTGTGTCACTAACAGGAGACTGTGTGAGGAACAGCCCTGCATTAACCTACCGACCAGTGGAGACCATGTTGCTGTCTGGGAGAAGTTTCATGAAAATTTAGAGGAGACTTACAATGTTGTTTGAAAGATACATTCAGGGCAGGATTTGTCTCAGTTAGTTACACTTTCATTCGATGGATGTCTACATCTAAGCAAGCATCTGAGGATGCACCTACGGTCAGCAGAGAAAGCAAGAGTCTTCAGTGCCCCAACACCTGGCACATCAGATGTCTGCCTAGTGGAGAGCTTGAATCTTCTGAAGTACCTATCTCTCTCGATTGACCAGCAATGGAGACAAAGATGACTAGTTCAGACATAAATGTCAACACTGTAGGTAGCTAAACTCAGAGGAGACACTCTATCCATAATGTCTGCAATTGCCTTACAATACCTGTCACATGCTGAATTAAATTGTGTCACCTGCTTATGATTCATTTTGTCATTGGAAGGGTGGGTTAACTAATTCCTAGTACATAGAGATTCTTTTTGACCAGTAAATATGTAAAACTTCAATGTCATATCAAAAATGTATGCATCATCAACCAGAAAGATTTGTCATTAAGAATGTAGTTACTTTTTCTAAGCTATTTCTCAGTAAAGGTTACATAGCTAAACAAAATCCACAGATACAGAAGCCTTCAAGAAGCATCGTTAGATTCTGCCAAGTGAAGTGGTGTCAGTAGCTGAAATTTCAGAGCATAAATTTGACAAGTGGGAGAAAAACTGAGAAGTCAGAGCTCACAGATTCAATAAAGCATTGTGTCTGCGGGCAAAAATAAGAAGTGGAGAACTCTCTACTGAAAAGTAAGAGGACCTGGAAAGCAGGGAGGAAGGTAATTTGAAACTAATGACTTCATGATGAATAGCCAGATCAAAAACTGCAAAGCAGATAAAGACTGACTCTCTGAGACTAGCTTGGAGATATGTCAAGGAGTGATGCTGAATAACCTCCAAAATGCTTGTTTGCTCTCATAAGGCATGATATCAGGAGAAAAAAATGAACCAAAATTAAATCTGTAAACATGGAAGACATCTTCAGGAACCTGGGAGAAAAAAGTCAGCAATTTGTGAGGAGAAGCAAGAAGTGCAAAGTAAGGGTGACAGGACTTTACAGCTACGCACAACTGAGAGCTGGTAAGAGGTTTCCTTGATGGTTAATACATGTCTGCATATGTATTAAGGTGAGACTGAAATGCTTCTTCTCTTGGTAAGTAACTTTATAAGACAGACAACGCAAACGCCCAACATCTTAAGAGAATAAGCAGCTGACTCTTAGTGACTCCTTCTGGAAGGAGACAAAAAGTAATAAAATGCGATAGCAGAGAAGAGCTCACCATATGCCTTTCAGAGGACAGAAAAGCCTGGGGAAGACAAGGGAAAGCATCTTTTTGCGTGAGCAAACCCTGTCGAGGGAGTGTGGTCAGGGGGATGTTGCTCAGGGGCACAGCCATAGGAGGGGAGCTGCTGGGGAATGGTGCACTTCAAAACAGTTTTTACTTCTCTAATAGTCAGCTAAATGCAGCCATATAAAATGTGGGTGCTGCAGCAAGTCAAGGGCAAATACTTCTGGCAACAGCTCTGCCAGAAGACAGGAGTGCATGGTCTCAAGTCAAATACACCCGGGTACTTCTCCCATTCCCGGGGATGGGGGGGACGCCGGAGCGATGGAGGGGCTGAAGCCACCTGCTGCAACCCTATGCAAATGTTCACAGTAATTTCACAGTGGAGGGGCCCGTGCCTGCTCACCCACAATGCTGGATCCCTATCACCACTGCCTCGCAGCACTCCAGGCAAGACCTGCTTTCCAGGAGGCAGAATAACATCCACTTAAATTGTCAGTGTTTTACTGAACTTGTAACGCATCAGGTAGGAGCGCAAGAGGAGATGGCGTTTTAATCAAGAGATTTGCCCGTTGCTGGGACACGGCCAAGCAGGGAGCACACACACCTTCCCGGGGAAGCAGCAGGGACAGGAAGGACACGTGTGCAGGCAACAGGCTCTCCTTTTCCAGAGCTATGCAGCAAAATCATCGTGGATGCTACAGAGGGGCACATCTGGCAAATATCAGACGCAGACTTGAAATACTCTGAAACTAGGATTTAGGGTTATTTGATCTTCCTTTCCAGCAGAAACTTTTTTTGTATGAGTATAAAAATACTCCTAAGAGAAACTGCAACCCAGAGGCATCAATTCAGATCTGAATCGTTCAGTCCAATTTTCACATCAGGTTGAAACGAGTCCTGATTTTAAGTGTCCATTGTAAAATTCTCATCTTTCCTTTTTTTCCTAAGCAAGTTCTATGCAGCAAATCTCATCCTATGAAGAAAGGCAAAGGGGACACAGAACAGAATACCAGAAATAATTAATGATTTTGCATGCCTCCAATTTTCAGGTACCAAAGTCTGAAATACCTTAAAAGGTAACTGAATGATTTTGAAAAACAGTTTTTAGTACGTCCTTTCTAGGAATCAGATTTCTTCGCAGGTTTTGAAATTAAGAATCGAAAAATCATTCAAAGTTCTTTAAAATAAAACTCTATTTTTAATTCCGTCTCTATGAAGAATGATCAAAAGATCTCAATTAGCAGCTCTCTGAAACTGCAGCTTCAGTCAAAGCAAACCCCAGAGCAAAAGTAATTTTTTTATTCACGCTCCTGAATATTCAGTTACGTTAATGGCAGAAAAACTCTGCTTTGCGGACAAATGGACTAGATTTAGGGCTGTGACTCTGGTTACATGCAGCCTCCATCAGATATGTGGATGACTTTTCCATGACTGAACTGACAACAAACTCCACCCATATAGGTAGAAGTGAGGGTTCCCTGAGCCAAACCCACAGATTTTAGGGACCAACAGGTGCCAAAATAATGGAGTTTCTGGCTGAAGACTGCATGCAGCTTTGAGCAACCGCTGTCACTACACTGAAAACAAAGATTAGACCTGGAGTGGTGGAAAAGCAGACTGAAAGCAATTACAAGAGTTTTCTGAACTGGGGGAGTTCTAAAAAGCATCCAGGCAGGGATGTAATGCAAGCTGCCTCTGTGCAAAATTTTATTTCAAGGGAACACGATGCTTTAGCTTTATAGCACCTTGCAGTCATACACCCTTTCAAGCTAAGGGGCATTGGCTTTTATTTCAGGAGGCCCCGGGGGGTGGGGGTGGGGGTGGATAAAAGCTTTTAAGCCTTGCATTTCACATTATCCACTCTCCTTTATGCATTGCATTTCCCCTTGACACAGCCTCTCTGATGGCGAGGGACCAGCTCTCACTCTTGCTGCTGACTGCATGCCCATTCCTCTGCACAGCACCGTGACTCTGCCATCCAGGAGGCGACAGTAAAGTCTCCGGGCTATCCCTCTCTCCCTCCTGATGGCCCACAGTTCTGAAATCAAGAGGTGTCTGTTTCCCGAAAGGCAGTTAGAGCTGGTCTTAGATAAGGGCACTTTCCTTGGACTGAAGTGAATCCATCTCTGTGTGCATCATAAGGTACTTTGAATGCAAATGGCACCAAAGTTTCTGATTGTCAAGAGTAATCCAAAAATGGTGCTGCCCGAACTGAAGTGAGAAGGAGAAATGGGACAGGAGCCACTCTCTAGACATGGCCAGTGTGCTCCATCCAAATCCCAAGTGATCCGGGCTCCACAGCCCCGGAGGACCAGCATCACATTGGTGGTTTACGCGCAGGTTTAGGAGGTTAGGGTTAGTATAATTTGGCTTCTAGCATTACACACATGGGCATGCCCCCATGCACAGGGCACCAAAGAGTGGTGTTTTTGGAGCTGACCACAGGGCCAGGCATTTAATGGGTATTAATGTCACTGAAAGCAGCCCAGAGGATTTTTTGGGAGTTCTTAGCAATCAGCCACCCCAATAAAAATCCTGTGAGTAGGACTTTTTGTCCTTGATCATAGCAGCACTTTGGAAAATGCAGCCAGCATATCTAAATTTCCGAGTCAGGTGTGAAAATCACAGCCTCTTTCTTCCAAAGGCCTCCGAATCTAGTCTAGGTATATGCAAGATAAGAGATTCAATTGCAGTACAGAATTAAATAAATACATGAAATTAAATGTTCCAAGCCAAAATTATAATGAATCAAAATATAATCACATCAGCAAATTGCCCTAATCTGACAAATTCAACAAGTCATCCTAGACTTCAGTTAATGTTATTGCCTCTCCAAAATTAACATAATGATATTTCACAACTCCAGCAGCCTCAAGTTAGTTTAACCACTGGTGTTACTTAGCTCCAGGAGCCTTGCCAAGAAGCCGTGACATTTTGTTTATTCATCACTATTGACGTGATTGATATCATCATGGAATTGGCCTTATTTCCTGTCCTCAACCTGAGATGCTTGGCTCTGGACTATACCCTCTGAAACGGAAAACAATCAGCTACGTGCAGTGCTTTACGATAATTTCAGCTGACATAATTGCCAGGTCATTATAGTGACATCCTCCTGCCGAGGAACCAGAACGCCTGCAAAGATCAAGCCTAGCTGTTGTGCTGTTGTTCTGAGCACGATTCATCTCAAAGATGGGTGTCTGGATGTGAGAGCTGACAGACAGCAGAAGACACAGTCACTGAGCCAACAAGAGTTGACATGATTTTGAAGTTGGGTTTGCATATAAAGAAGGGACCATAAAAGAGCTGCTTGTAGAAAATAGTCTGGGATGGAGCAATCCTGAGTTGATTCTTTTTTAAGAATCAAAGAGACAAATGGGAGTCTGTTACAAAGGCATAAGTAGAGAAATAAGGAGAACTTCTGGAAATAACAGACTGCTGGACTGAAAAGCTCAAAGTCTTTGAAATGCAAAAGACTTGATATTTCCATACGTCCAAGGGAAAAAGAAGTCCTCTTTGGGATTTCCACCCAAATCCAGGGAAAAAGCTTGTGGGAAAGGGTTCCCAGAGGGAAGGAGGACTGAGCAGCTGGCCTGCTAAAAGCAAGGATAGGGCTTAGAGGCTGAAAAGATTAAGGAAAATCTAGATGCCAGCTAAAATCTAAGTTGAGATGCTTTTACCTGTTTCCATTCAGAACAATTGTGTTACAGAGGCAAAGGCAGCACAGCTGACCTCCATCGTAGGGGGCTGTGCAGCACTAAATGGAAGAAGAGCAAATACAGTTACTTATTTAACAAAGGGAGGAAAAGAGCTTTGAGGACAACCTTGAGACTGTTAAGTCTGGCCTCACCACCATGCAAGTGTTCAGAACAAAGCTGGGAAGAAAAGAGTCATTAAAGACATAAAAGTAAAAGGGAACAACATTTAGCATATATTTACTCAATGCCAGTTATGTCAGACTAGACTTTCATCTTTCTTTGATGAAAAACTTACTTTTTAGACAAAGGAAAATGTGGTAAATTGCATCTATTGGAACTTCGTTAGACCACTATGGAGGATTATTACATAAACGGAGAATTAATACAAGAAATTTCAAGCGGTTAAAGTGACTGCAACCAGCTGGGCTGAAGAAAGGTTTCATCAGGCCAGAGGAAGATTGTAAGCAGAATTCATTACAGATCAATCTTTTAAATTTTTCTATTCATATTCATTAGTGTTTTCATTAATTACATTGTGTCATCAGCACATTTCCTACCAAGATTTTAAAGTGGGAACTCACTGTTAGCAAAGAGGACAATAAGAAAATTGTCTAAGAAAAACTACACAACCTTGAAGAGAAAAACAATGGAAATTTAATTAGAAGTAGTGCCAGATCGTGCACTTAAATGCTATAGTGAATCAGACACTTCTCAGCTGGATCCTAGAAAGAGTGGGGAAGAGGGAGCTGTTTTACAATTGCCAGCTAGGAGCTTAGTTTGTTCTAGCTGTGAGACAGGACTGAGTGGACACACAGCTGCCCTCTGAAAAGAGAAGGGCAACGAACAATGGGTCAGAAGCACACTGCCCTTAGTAGAAGAATACGGGAGTATAAACTGGCCGGGAATAAATCTAGCTTGGGAACTAGAGCACTCAGGTTTTGAAGCAGCATCCAAAGTAAATAAGAGAGGCCCAATAATTTGAACTATCACATTTTCAAATTTACAGCCTTCATATGATCTATAACTGTTCTATAAATCAGCAACAGTGAGGGTTGCAACCATACACAGCTCACTGGAGATGAAGTGTACTGCAGAGGTCTCCATGTCTGATTTCCCCTTTGCATCTGAGTCGTTGAAGTTTTCCTCTAGAATTACTGTATCTTTGCACATATAATCCAAACTGCCTGAAAAATACTAACACTCTGAAGTGGATCTGGATTCATTGATGGTGGGAATTATTCAATGTGGTGGCTTGCAACAGCAGAGGCTCAGACCTGCGGCTGTAGATAGTCCTGGTTTACATGCTAACTCAGACTGTAAGCAGTTGTCCCCACATCTCTAGGTCAGGAGATGAAAGGGAAGACATAGGAATGGCTGTACTGTGTGGGCCCAAAGGGTAAGCCAGCTCTAAAGGATGTTTTCTCCAACCAGTACCCAAGGCAGAGTGCAAGAACAGGGCAAGTCCATAAAAATGCTTCACTGCATGCTCTCCTGGGGAGCAGGGGCTGAGGCACTCTGTAAAGGCGATAAGAGATGAAAGATTATCACTTTATAGAAGGTGATAATATCCTGCCCTCACTGGAGTCACTGCCTCATCTATCAAGTAAGCTGAAAAATGCCATTAAGCACAGTCTATGTGTTAGAGAAGAGCAAAAGTATTTTGGACTTAAGAGTCACAGGACACTACACTGTGACTTCCCACATAATTTATTTCTCCTGTCCCCAAAGCTTTTTCCTCACAGATGCTGTTAGTAGAAATTACGGAAACTCCTACCCTTAAACTGTGCTACTGCATGGTGTATAGTCACTAGACTTCTGTATTATTTCTGTAAGCAAAGATATGAGTAAATGAAAACAAGTTGACCTTCTTGATAGGATACTATCAGCTTTGCCTGAACCCTGATTTTGCTATATATATGCAAAGGCATGTCAGGGTTCAGACAGTCCTAAATATACGGCCAATTCATGTAGTCATGCATTAAGATCCCAGCAGATGTGAAGCAATCAGCCCTCAGTAGCACTGAGCTCTTTTCTGTTTCCCACTGTAAGACTGCGGTGGAACAAACTACTGCAGGCTATTCTGCAAGCACATAATTCCGTTTCTATGCTGATAAATGCTGCAATATGCAAATCTGAAGCATATATCCAAGAAAAATGCTATTATTCTACCAGGTATTGATACCGTATGTCGGTGCTGTTCTATAATAAAGGGAATTATTTGAACTTACTGACTTCCCAGGCCAACACACCTCCGATTTCCCTGACTCTCCTGCCTGGTTCTCTCGTTATCTTAGCTCTGTTCCCTGCAGAAATTTAGATGGGAATTTCTCTAATGTACAGCAATGTACTGGCAAGCTTGGTAGCGACTCCTCTCAGTAGCAGGGACAGTAATCATCTTGATTTAGAGGCTATAACAGAGCTTTCCAGTGTGCAGGCACTGGGAATGCAGCGCATAAGAGGAAAATCAAAGCTGATGGCCCCCAATAACGAAGCCTGCTCCAGCAACTGGCTCTTTGCCAACCATCAAGACAAAGGAGAGGGGAGATCTTCAGTAAAATAAAGTATAAGGGAAACTGCAAAAGCATTTTAGAGCAAGCCAGGCCCATATTCATCATCTACACAATAAAAAGGCTCAATAACAGGAATTTCTATGAATTTCAAGTAGGTGCAAAGGTTCAGCAGCGAATGACTGGAGTAACAGAGTTCATCCATCAAAGCCTCAATTACTCCCAGTTATCCGGGAGGGGGTATGGTTTAAGTACAGACCATTGCTTTCTTCACGTCAGCTTTAAGCCTTTTGTGTCAGAGGGTTTGTTTTTCTGGCAAACTTGACAGCCTCTGTAACAGCAAAAAAGATGCTCTCCAAAGAGCGTGGATGGGGGGACATGTCAGTGTGGCTCTGCTATGGTCTGGGCCGAGGTCAGCACATCAGAAATCCCCTGGGGAGGCTCCCAGGAGGCTGGAAACAAGCATGTGTCTATAAATAACTGAAAAAGGAAAGCTATTCTTGCTGGAAAAGTAGAAAGAAAAATTAGAAAAAGGAATACTCCTTGCTCTCTTTTTCAAAATGGGAGGAGGGAGGAAATTTTAAACCTCTCCATCCTGCCTCTTCTCCCTTCAGCACACAGGGAGACATCTCTGCCCGTGGTGCTGAGGGTTCCCCATACCCTGGAGGGGTTTTCCTGTGCAAGGATACAGCTTGGTACACAGAGATCCTGGTCAGCTGTGAGACAGGATCAGACTGAGTCTCGGGTTCTGCTATAATCTGTTCAATGTGGATTTTGGCCTTGCCCTTTCTCCCAAAAAGAGAGAGACAAGATCTCCTGGCTCCAGGAGGTCCTGGGTCCAGGTAGGCGTGGGGAACTGGAAGAAGGTGGAGATCTGCACTTAAAGAGCTCCAGCTTCTTCCAGACCAGTGGTGTTGTCTTTTTAAAAATAACAACAATTTTCACGACTCATGATTTTTATGGCTGATGCATCCTGATTACAAATGCCTGTTTATTTTGTGTGTGCATTACACTGAATTACATCTTGGATGGAGAGATAATATTTTATTCTCAAAAAAAAAGAAAAACAAAGAAATCAATTAGGCTCCCACACATTTGAGACTCCTCAACAAACGCTTTCTGGAAACTTAAGTAGTCTTTGAAAAACAGCTTAAGTAAGAGCAACAGGAGATGTTTCAGCTGGCAGCACTGTTAGACAAAGGGAAATAATGAATGTGGACTCCTGAACATGAAGCCAGACGTTGCGGGGGGGGGGGGGGGCACCAGAGGACCCCTGCTGCTACCAGAAAGAAACTGGGGACAGAATATAACATTTTCATTGAGTGGGATTGGAAGGACAAAACAATGGAAATACTCAAATTCTTTCTGAAATAATCTTATGAATATACCCAGTAAGCTAAAAAAACCAAAACACCAAACCCTCAGAAAAGGGCTTCTGCTTCTATTCACTCATCTGGAAAAAGTAGATTCCTGGGCTAGTTTTGCCAACCCAGAATAAGAGAGATCATTTAAAGTCTCCGCTGACTTTATAAGGCTTTTAAAGATTCTCCTGACATGGACTTACGCCAGCTTAGGTCTTCGCTGGCTTATGCCATGTAGAGGCTTGTCTCACACAGAGTTCAACCAGCCTTCAGCAGGTTGTGCAACAGATCAGGACCCAGCTTTCTCTGAGTCATGAGTGCATCAACCCCCTAAATTACTTAAAATTCCAACTAATTAGCCTGCTTGAAGTTAAATTTCAATTTACAAGCCTTTCCAGTTCATGAACCTAATGAATTCCCCCCAACACTGCAAAATAAATGGAGAGCAGCATATTTTGATGCTATACTCAATACCACTATTACCTGCTCAGTCCAAGGCCATTTTTCTGGCCTTAACGCTTTGAAGATAACAAACCTTAAACATACAAAACTGGCTGAGCTTAACAAATTTAAGAAGTTGGAAAAAAACCTCCTGATAGATTCACTAGCAGCATCCTACAATTGTAGACGCAAAATAATTGGTCAGACCAAACTGTACTAAATTTGTAGGGTAAAAACTGGGACCAGTATGGGCTAAGACACTAAGCGATGGCTCATATCTGGTGTTTGCGTGCCTGGGCCATGCCTTGGGAAAAAAAAAAAAAACAATTGGAAAATGTGTGATGATCCTGTTTGCTGCCATTTTTCGTGATCTTCTTATCTTAATGCCTATGTCTGCACTGGTACAATGATCAGATTGTGTCTACTGGCTCTAATGGGCCTCCAGGTCTTGACATCTGCCTTCCTCAAACTCCCTGTGGATAAAATAATATATAAACAAGAAAAGCTGTTCTCCCTTGGGGGGAAAAAAAAGTAATTTTGAGAACGTAAATGGCCTTGTATGAGATTTTGCAATCCAGCAAAACCCAAAACCAACAGTATAAACAAGTTGGCGACAATGGGAAGGGAAAGAAAGCAAGTTCTCTTCCAAGCATTTTTGTTGTTTGCTCTCAGGTTGTTGATATATTTTGTAAACTGCAGAGATTAAAAAGATCCCTGGGGCTCCCAAGTGTGAAAGATCAGCACTACTGAAAGTAGCTGAGGGAGGGAATGTTCACGAAATGTATCCTGTCATCATTAAATCATTTTGCTGAATACATCAAATTGCTAAACACAAATATTTACATATAAATCAATGCAGCTATCTATTCATGTTGTTAACACAAATATACAAAACATATGCAGAAGTTAAATGGATCCCTTTCAGGCTTCCCCCAAAAAATAATCAAAAAGGAAATTAATGATGAGAAAAAGCTAACTCATAACCTGGGATGTAACTGAGCAGTCACATCAGCAGCTTGAGTTTGTAAACAAGCGAACCCAACAGTTCAGAGCAGCATGAATCACCTCTGTTCACCTCAGTGGGGCATTAGCTTCATTCCCAGTAATGAGCCTCTAATGTGTTAGCGCTGTAAATTATTTCACCGCTGACCAAAGTGTGTAAGAGGTGGAAAAGAGAAAAAAAAGAAAAAACACATGAGGTATTCGGAGCAACACCTTATTGTGGCACCACGGTGACCAAACAATGCCAGCTCCCAAGTGGTGCCCAGGACACAAGGGAGCCATGCCAGGGAAGAGCTTGGCTCACCAGTTCCCAAAGAGATTCCTCTGTAAGGAGGGATTCAAAATTATAGGTAGTTACCATGAGCACCGGGGTCAAACATTTCATAACTCAGCAGCCCCTACGCTCCTCACATTGTGGACAGACAACATAGTCTTTACTGATGCCAGCAATCGACTGGTGCTGGTAGCCCTACTGGTGTTTTGGCTGCTGTTTCTGAGAGCACGGGCTTTGTTCCCCTAAAATAAAGGCATGGGTTACAGGATTAGGCCTTCAGCATGGCAGGATAAAGTCTCCATCTATTTAAATTAAGGTATGGCATTAATATATCACTTTGCAGTGTGAGATGGGCAGGGAACAGCACAGAGCATCCACAGGTTTTCTTGCAGAATCCATCATATCTCCTTTCACAAAACCTACATGATGAAAAGGGACCAAATTCCAAACAGACTGTGGAAGTTTTAGGCAATTATTGATTTTGCTATTCAAGTAGAAAGAGTAGTTCCCATGGCAACAAGCCCATCACTCCCTACCTATGGCATTGCTTGCTCGCATAACACAAACTCTTTTATTTAAAGAAATATAAAGTTCACACAGCTGCCCCTCAGAGACCAATTTCCTTTCATTTCACCCTGACATAAGCAACAACTCACCTTGTGCCTGATTGCTTAAAAATACAAAGAAAGCTTTCCCCACCTCCCGTAGTGTCTATGGGGAGAGCAATGGTTGCAGTGCAGGAGACACCCACCTGCCTGCCCCAAGGGGTGGCCACCACGTCAGCGCTGGGGCTGATGCTGCCCCGAAGCACTTCCAGATGAACCGTGCAAGGGAGCACCCCACTGTGCTGCTGGCCAAGTCTCCAGTGGAACCCCATTCCTTTTGCATCAATGCTACGTGAGGGCAGAGGTGCCCCCCAATTTTTCTTAATTGTGCCACGTTAAACCTGGCATTGGTGGAAAACAAATTAATCTTCAGCATTCACAGTATTTCTTCCTCAATCTGTCTAACATTAATTAGGGCAAATAACCCTCAAACACAACAAAATAAAATAAAATAAATAATTAAATTAAAAGGGATATCACATCACTACAGGAAATTATGGCAGCTCTGAGTAGAAAAAGTCAGCCACTTCTGATATTTTCATCACTTAAATAATATGCCAGCAGGACAGGCTAGCTCCTTAGGAGGTGTAAATCAGCACAGCTCCCTGTTGTTTTAATAGCAGTCAAGTTGCATGGGCTGATGAGCAGGCTCCGCGTCTCAGGAAGAGAAACACAGCTCAGAAAAAGGGGAGACAGAGGGTCGGCCTGGGGTGGCCGGCAGGGCAGTGCTCGGGGAAATCAGGGGCATGCCACAACCCCTGTCACAGGCTAGCCCCTGGCTCACGATAGGGCTTTATCTCCACGGAGGGGCCCTTTGCATGCTGGGAATGGGGGAAAGTTCTGCAACATGCAGTGGCGAGCAGCATCGCTGGGCTGGCAGCCTCATGCAGCCGCCGGGGTAAGCGCTTGGGCTCAGACAAGAAACATGGGAAGCAGCAGTGACGCTGGTTTGGCTCAAAAGTTAAAAGCAAAATCTAGTCCAGGTGCAAGACCTTCCTTCTAGAAATTAGTCATTGATAGAAAGAAACTGGGGTCAGTGTGGCAGGCCTGAGAAAAGGTGTGGCTGGGCTACAACAGCAGCTCCCTTTGCTTCTGGCTACACACAGGAGGAAAACGCATGTACAGACACACTCATGCTCGCAAGCAGGATCTTTCAGATGAATTTTGGTCTCCTGGTAAAATTTTATAGGGTGTAAGCTATTGCCAAGCCCTTCTCTCATGCAACTCCAGACCCCTTAACTGCAGCCTTGTGCAGCCCAGCTGAGGCTGCCTGTGCCCGTGTGAGCAGGATGCAGGATCCGGCCGTATTTCCAGGTTGTGGCACCCAAGGGATTTGCAAGCCAGACGTCTTGGTGGGTTTGGAGATTGGAGGGTAGAGCCATCTGCACAAGCCCATCCATCCATCCGTGCTACGGGCAGCAGGGTGGCATTACAAGTGGTGCTGGGAGCCTGGGCAGGGAGACCTCAAACCAGGCACAGAGGAAGGAGGTGAAGATACATTTTGGGAGATGATAGAGGAAATCATGGAGAGAATTACAGCGAGGGAGATAAGACAAGCCTTGGCTTGGAAGCAGTAAAGGTATTAAAGCTGAAAAAGCAGTGGCTAGGCTGAGGGGAAGAATAAATATTAAAAGCAACAGCAGGAGGAAACAGATCAATTGGAATAGCTGGAAACGAAAAGATGCGAGGACATCAGAGACGTTACAGCACGGAGCCTGGAGAGATGCAACAAAGGCTGAGGAGACATTAATGGATTTTAAAAAACAATAAAAAAAAAACCCAGAAGTCTCTGAGAGAAACCTGATATGGGAAAAGAAGATGTGAGGAGTCAAATCTGGTTACAGGGCTGGGAGGCAAGGCAGGGGCAGCCAGGCATGAGACCAGAGAGTAAGGAGATATAAGGTAAAGCTCGCGGGCATACAGAGGTAGGGAGCTATGGCAGCAGCAGACCACTTCGCTGGGTCCGAAAGGGTGGCAGTGGATGTGGTAAGGGCTCTCTATCGGCCTAAACTCGTGCTGTCCCACACTGCAGGGAGAGGAGGGGTCGGTGCTGGGGAGCCAGCAAAGCTTGGCCTGGAGCTGGGCAGATGGCAAGCCTGTTTGTACATACAGAGAGGTGACACAGAAAACAAAATATACAGAAAAATGGGAAGAGAAGCAAATTAAATCTTCACCCTACTTGCTTGACACTCATCTGCCAAGACATCATGGATCAGATGAAAGCTGGGGAGGCTAGTTTTTAACAGTTATCATGTTTGCTGAGTACATTCAAAATTGAACCTAGATGCTGTCAAGTAAGATTTTTCTTCCACTCATATATTTTTGCTCATTCTTAGCTTTCAGGCTGGAAAACCAATATTTGGGTATGTCTTCCTGCCTCTAGGATTTGCTTGGGTGAATCTGGTTTCTGAAAAGTCCTTTCTTCAGTTTATTTTTGTTCTTGTATGGGGTTGTTGTTGACTGCTTTTAAAAACAAGAAAGAAAGAAAAAGAAGAAAGCTCAAGTTGCAAAAAGCCTTAACCTACAGGAGTTTTCCAGCTTTTTTGCTTTCCCATGCTAGTGCCCAGGTCTGTAAATCCCCACTCAATACAAGGGAACATCTATTTCACAGAGACAACTGATACAAGAACATTAGCAAGTATGAAGCAAACTAAGGGGTGACAGAAGGTAGGACTTGTATCAGTCAGCCCACTAATTCAGCAAAGGAAGACAAAACCGGTTTGCCACTGTCAACTTGCATTTCAGTCAGCTCATATAGCTGAACACACAGTCCTTCTAGGACATGGTAGAGTGATTAAAAATAAGACAGGAAAGAAAGTCACTGATGTCTTATATCATGCTCTGCTAAACTAATATTGATGATTACTAGCAAAACTGCTTATTTGCCCCCAAGGCATAGGAACTTCAGGTTCTTGCTATTTTGCTTCCTTTCATCTTTCCAATTTTCCACTGATTTTCATGGTATTGAAGTCTCTGTATCACATCTGAGGATCAGCATTAAAGAGAGAAGAGAAAATTATTTTCTAGCTCTTTCTTACAGCAGGATGCTTTGATAGGAATAATCAAATTTTTTCAGAATTCATTTCTGGATCTGCACAGAATGGCTAATAATTAGGAATCTGAAAGAAATTCTCTGGGAATAACTGTGGGCATTGAGGTGCTCCATAGGGAAGGCTACTTTATTATCCCCATCGCAGCACAGTCATCTGTTGGCTACTGTCATGGAAACAGAGCTGTGCAAAATAGATATCCACTTACAAGAGTGTTGTCATCAATTTGATCCAGCCAATGTATGAATAACAGAAGCCTTCTCCCTGCAAATATGATTGCTGCACTGTTCACAGCAGAAAAAGCTGTGGCATTACATTTTTTTTACTTCATTGCTGAACAAGACTGGGATGCAACAGAAACGATGCCCTCGGCATCTCGTACAAGGCCACATAAACAATAGTAAGCCTCTTCTTGATGTCCATTGCCTTATTCATGCCTTTATAGTGCAGAATTGAGAAAGACACTCGGCACTGGTGAGGCCGCACCATGAATACTGTGTTCAGCTTTGGGCCCCTCACTACAAGAAAGACATTGAGGTGCTGGAGCGCGTCCAGAGAGGGGCAATGAAGCTGGTGAAGGGTCTAGAGTACAAGTCCTATGAGGAGCAGCTGAGGGAGCTGGGGTTGTTTAGTTTGGAGAAGAGGAGACTGAGGGGAGACCTTATTGCCCTCTACAGCTACCTGAAAGGAGGCTATAGCGAGGTGGGGGTCAGTCTCTTCTCCCAAGCAGCAAGCAATAGGACAAGAGGAAATGGCCTCAAGCTGCGCCAGGGGAGGTTTACTTTGGATATTAGGAAAAATTTCTTCACTGAAAGGGTAATCAGACACTGGCACAGGCTGCCCAGGGAAGTGGTTGAGTCCCCATCCCTGGAGGTATTTAAAAGACGGGTAGATGTGGTGCTTAGGGACATGGTTTAGTGCTGGACTTGGCAGTGCTCGGTTAACGGTTGGACTTGATGATCTTAAAGTCTTTTCCAACCTATATGATTCTATGATTCTAAGACCCCTTTATGTAAAAAATCCATGTTCCATGATCACATCCATTAGGATAGAAAGGAGGAGAAAAAAAAGTAGACTTTCCTGCTATTTAATCTAAGGATAGAAGGTGGGGACGGATGGCTCTTTTTCTGTCAACATTTTATCGTTCTATGAATTAGTCATGATGGTCCAATTATCTTCAAATATGTAAAGCGCAACCTTTTAAGTAGACTAATTTACAAGCTTGCTTCATGGCCCTCCGCATCAATTTACCACTTAGTCTTAGATTAAAGGGCTGAGTTTGCCTTGGTGAGGTGGCACTAAGGACATGGCAGCAGGGGTGTGTGAAAGCAGCATTTGTCTCTTTCCTCTAGTGAGAGCAGGGTGCTCCTTTTACGTGTTGCAGGGAGAGAAAACTTGACCACCTTTTCCATAGCACAGGCTCAGAAAGAACATGATTATCTCCCTTATAAACTCAGAGAATAAGAAACAGGGACAAGAGAAGATGTGAGGATGGCAGGGGGGTTAAAATGTTAAAGTTTTGATCTCCTCCAGAGCTGATCTGGGTTTAATCCACTGTTTAACAGCAGAGTTTGGCCCAAAGCATCACTGTCATTTGGGGATGTTACACGATTCATATAGTGGGTAGTTCAGTCACTTAGCGGTACCCACTTAAACCAGGTTGTCATTAGCAAAACCACGGTGATTGTGTTAAAAAGCAAACCCAGGGCTACAAGCACAGGTGCCTGCAAGGACCAGGGAGCCGTGCAGCTGCACGGTGTGCTCATGCTGTACCTTCCCCAGGCTGTTTCATTGCCTCAAAGCTACCCAGCTCGGGCTGCCAACTCCATGGGTAATCCTCCTCTTCCCCCGCTTTGTACGGAAGAGAGTCACACTCTTTGTCATCATGGAGCCCCCGACTCAGAGGGGCCAGCAAAGCTGCGAACAAGGTGGGAAATAATGCGCTAATGAAGACAGCAAGGGCAGGTCTGGGACAGGTGAGAAAGAACACCCCAAGTAGAAATAAGCTGCAAACATTTCTATTACACATCAGTGAAGGAGACTGTGAAACAGGATGTTTAAGTCTTCCACCCACATTTCAAAGAATTTGTATTAATTGGCAAAAGTTCAGAAAATAATAATTTGTGATATAGGAAATGTATTTTATAGCTTTGGACTGAGGCAGTCCAATCTACAAAGTGTATTCAGAACTTTATCTAGACCAGATTAGTTACAATTCTCTCTATGGTTACAAAGAGAAACACCCATATATTTACAGGTGAACCCAATCTATCAGATAAAGGTTTAAAAAAAATATTCAGTGACAGCATGATTAATCTAGCCAAATTCAGGCTAAAAGGACGGAAAACATTTCTTTCAATATTGATCATTGGAACAAGGCAGCTTGCAACGTGCTGAATCTTAACTATGCAAAGTCCTTAACTTTACAGAAGAGAGATACTTGAGTTCAGTCAAAAAATTAAGGCATTAATCAATAAGTAAAATGAAATTACATGACCTATGTGACAGGGAAAGTCAGATTCAAGGATCATAATGATTCGTCCAGCATTTAACTGGACTGATCTCTGCGTCTCTGAGGGTCAGGATTAGGACCAGGAGACATTCTTCAGGGGTGGGACATCTTCAGCCTCTGGCTGCAATGGGAAGCCTTCTGTGAAGGGCTCCAATAGCACTTTTGCTTGTTCAGCACCTGCCAGTTCACACTTATTAATTTACAGCATCCCAGTTGTGAAAACCAGTTGTCCCTTAATGATGTGGGAACTGCATGGAATCAGGATTTTCACCATTCCCACAGAGACTATCCCTAAAATTTATTCTATGCTACATTTATGCAGGTTTCTACAAAAATATTCAGCTTTTTTCAGTGGTCCATGGATAAGTCTTCTTTCTGGAGTATGCAACCAGATGCTTAGGTATTAACTATTTCAAAGAGAAACAATGTGGAACTGGAGCCAGGTATCTGTACTAGTGAATGCCCCAAGAAATAAATTTTTAACCATTGATCAGAGAAAAAAAAAAACCATCTTCTGATGCTTTATCTGGAAGCAGACATCAGACTGCAAGAAGCAACACTCAAAATCCAAGACTGAAGAGTGGTTTCTGACACAAACCACAAAAGGAAGAAGGCGATGGGGACGGACACACCTCTCTGGGCTCCATGGTCCCTACACTGTGTGCGGCGATATTTGATATTGCATTTCATACTTAAGAAACAGATTGCCATAAAGGTGCAGCAATATGGCCCAAGACAAATTAACAGATGCTCTCTCTGCTTTTTCCAAGTCTCCTGGGGCAGGCAACTTTGGATTTAACTGCTGAAAAAGCAGTTAACCGTAATCTGATACCAGATGTTTAAGAATTGAGTGGGATTCTCAGGAAAGGGTTCCCATGGAGGAGAATCAGCACGCAGCTTTGGGGGTGATGTGCCAGAGTCAGCAGAGTAGCAGCCTCCTCCTGGGACACAGAAATTGAAAGCGGTGGGGCAGAAAGGTGGAGGCTTCTGCTAACTGCAGTCAAGAATGCTGATTAAAAAAGAAAAAAAACCACAAACAACAACCCCTCCAAACTCTTTCGTAGGTAAAAGCATCGTTTCCTTCACTCTATAAAACACAGGGAGGCAGCACAAAGTGCTGGCAAGAGGGACAAAAACAATCCTGTGCAACTGGAAGTTGGGAGACCAGCCCAAAACGTGCTTTGTGTTTGCAAAATTTGTTTAAATCCATGAGTCTTCTCATAATTTAAATCCATGGGGATTTTCCCTCCCCAGGAAGCTAATTAAACTACACAGCATGTTTTGTTAGCTAACAAGAAGCCTATATCCTTTATGGGCCTATGAAAAACCCCATGAAAGCTAGGCTATCACAAGCAAGCGCTGTACACACAGTGCTGATGTGGCCGGTACATACTGCTGTGTAATATCAAACACACTGATGCTTCTCAAATGTGTTTCTAGGCTTTCATAGCCTTTTTTTTTTTTTTTTCAGTTTCCATCCACTTCCACCTGATGCAGATGTTGTTTATTTCTCACTGAGCTGGCCGGTTGCAGGCACAGCTGATATCACGCCATACATGGGGACGTTGCCACTCCATGAGTATTTATGCAACAACCAAGAGAATAATTCTGGATCTCATCTGCTTGAATACAGGCAGAACCAGCAGAGGTGGGTCCATAGCTACCTGAGTCTGGAAGGAAAAAAAATGCAGAGGGAGCAACTTTCATGCTGCCCCCTTCCCTCTGGGAAGAGCCCCCAGTCCCGTGCTGGCAGCATCACACGTGCAGCCCCTTGATCTGGGCGAGCTCCCCACAGGCCATCGCTCTCCGACATCAGGAGCTAACACTTAATTCATTCTACTGTTTTCCTCAGTGATCAACACATGATCAATGTTGTGTTTCAAAATCTGCATCACTTGCTTTTGCTGTGCATCACCTTGGATGTTTAATCACAAGCAGTCCGTAGCTTAGCCCTGAGCTCAGCATCCGGACAAAGGCCAGGATACAGTTAGTGCTCGTTGGAAATCTGCATATTGCAGAAGAGCAGCCTGCAATCTCCCTCCTATGTCCCTGCAGACACAGGGCACATCCTGCCCCAGTGCAGCTCAGTCTCAACCGCCGGTAGTGATGGACGTAAGCCTCTTTGTCCAGGCTTCAGAGACCAGTTTAGATCAGACTATACCATCTATATAGCTGTGATAAGAAGGATTAGGTGGGATTTTAAGGAAATCTAGTCTTTCCAAGGTGTAGCGATGGACTAAGATGCATGGTACAGGAAAACAGCTGGTGGCTGAAAGAAGTCTTGACATTGGTTAGTTTTGTTTTTCAGGAAATCTCGCCTCTCATTTTGACCAGTTTCTCTAGCTTAGATCAGCAGGCCTGACCATTAACCACGATGCTAATTTTCACATGCCTTGGCTACTGTGAGTTTATTGTCACTTTCCCTGCAGGTCCCAAACCATCTCCTCCTCTCCCAGCGCATCAAGTATAACAACCCCATCCTGCCTTTTGTGTCAAAAGCGGCCACCCAGGCTGACCCCATCCTCCCCTCTGCCAGCAGCCCTCCCTCCTGCGAGTGGGAATGGCTCCCAGGCAAAACCCAGCTGGGTTTTTCAAGCAAGCAGGACACACTAGAAGAAGACTTGAATCTCTTTGGGGGAGAGCCTTTTTGTTCTGCTCCCGGCACAGCACATTTCCAACCAGCTTGGTTTCGCGGTGCTATAACAATAGAAAAGTATTGATAATACTAGCACTATTACAAAGTGAAAAAAGTCTGTGCATTAAGGTCCATACCTCATCATGCCATTTTTGCCTTTCTTTTTTTAAGGCACCATGCACAGATATGAAAATGGGTACATATATGTAATATGTTACCTTTCTGTGGCCTAATACGGAAGAACCTACAGACAACAGAAAATAAATTGTGCATCTTTTCACCCCATAAATTGTTTTCAAGCATTTGAGGAGGGAAAGAAAGAAACCCAGGATGTAGCAGGAGTCTATCAATAATTTCCTCTTTTCTCTCTCTAACCTGCAAGTGCCACATGGAAACTTCGCCTGAGAAAGAGACACGCCTGCATTACATGCACTCAACTACCATCAGAGGTTCAGTTTTTCCTCCACTGAGAACAAGTAAGCTCCTCACAGGGCATGCTAGACAGCATGTATTTTGAAATATGGGATACTGTAATTATTCTATTCCATTTCAAGCATACAACATCAGTAGTCAAGCAGCAAATACTCCCTCCACAGTAAACTGGAGGAAGAGCCAGATAGCTTGTTTAAAATTCAACACATCAGCCAGAAAAAATGCAGCCAGAGAGAAAAGGCTGTTCATTTCTGCTAACTGTCTCGAAAGAAGACAGAAGTCAGACGCAGGCCACATCAGAGGTGACAGCGATGACCTGAGTGAATCCTGCCCAGCCAGCTCGCAGAAACCCACATCCTCACTGCTGGGGTCAAGGCCCCGCAGCCAACAGCCTGCACCTCGCCCTATACCCAAGACAGCAAACCCATCTTCAGCTTTCCTTCCTTCTGTGGAATAAAGCGACTTCTCTGCTTCGTATGGTGCTGGGAAGTGAATTTATTGATACTTGTAAGTGTGCAAGTATTGCAGTGGTATTACAGTGCCTAGACATAGAACTAATACCCTCAGCTTTCCATACAAAACTGATCCTTTTTGTGTTACCCCCATATTTAAATTCAGGATGGGAAGCTTGACCACAGTTTTCCCTAATATTAATGAAAGGCCCTAGCTGAACTATGGACTTGAATATATTAGAGTAATTTATTAATGATATCTCTTAAAAACACCGATGTTACTTCGCACTCAAACCAGCATTAACTCCAACCCAGCTCTGGCCAGCATTTCTAAAGTACACTTGTCTGGGGGAGCACACAACTAGCAAAGTGAGGCAGCACGGATATCTGTGGATACAGTTACAACCAGGTTTCCAACACTGAATAGGAATGATAATGGTCTTCTGCTGTTCAGTCCAGTAAGCTCTTTGAACCTTTAGGCATCATTTAGGTCCTCATACTTACATACAAACCACAACGTTATTTTCACGTGCATGAGATAGAGGTATATATATACACACACACATTTATATACATAAAGCAAGGAATTTTCAAGAACTCAGAAGAATAACTTTTGTGTTATGCATTTCTGTGAGTCTTGAGAAGAATTTCCAAAGCATTTCACATCACAGCAAGTTGGTTGTACACGTACCAGAACTCGTGAGAAGCAGCTTAGGAAGAAATAAATGCAGATAAAAGGACAATATGTCCCACTGCTATGAAAACCAAAATTAAAAACTCCAAGAGCTTTCTGGCCAGCTCACAAGACATCCTTACCTCCGCACTATTGTACATGTCCCTGTTAACATTCACACTTTACGCTCTGAATTGCCAAGTGCTTCACGCTCACTGTAAAGGCAACTGCATCACTCCTGGTGATGCTGTAATTTCCCATGGCTGCTTTGTACCGACTGCTTTCACTCTAGCATAATACTTTTTTTGAGAGCAAACTAACAAAACACAATAGTTCATAATACGCTTATTTCCTCCAAATGATACTGAAAAGCCAATAGGTGCCCCAATGCACTCTTGCTTACACTCCCGTACAATGATATGATCAATAGGCTTTTGTGGCACGCATTTCTTTTTGGCGTAGGGACTGAAAACTTGTACTTTTTTATCAGTGGAGTTGCTTGTGATGCAAAAGTGTCATTGACTGCCAGGGGGTGGTTTCTTCTACTGATTTTTTCTCATGACTTAGGATATAATGGCCTTTTTTTACTTCAGTCTTACATACATTAAAACTTTGTCTTCTATTACTTGATACAAAAATATACATGCAAACCAGTTACCTTTTTATTAAATGTGACTGATTACATGATTTGAAAGTCAGGTGCCCAGTCTCCTCAATCTCCTTTTCATCCTGCCCCATATCTTACACAAAGCTGACATTTAGAAATAGACTCTCTTCAAAATATCCTTTTACAGATCATCCAGGAGAGTTTTCTGATTTCACACAGGATCTTTGTTGTGCTTTCAACTTCTGTTACTGGTTTTTACTCTTGCAAATTTTGTTGACAAAATCATTCTGCTAAGTTGTGCTCATCATTCTGCTAACACCATGCATGAACAAAAATACCAAAAATAAGGATTTTTTTTTAACACTGTTTGAAATAGATGTCTTTGCTTGTGTTCCTCTAAATTGCAAGAAGTAGTAATAAAAATGGATCCAGCTGAGTCAGGCTAGTAAGAAATTCAAGGGAGTGAAGAAGAGTAGCCTGAACTCCATCCTGGCAGCTGCTGCTGGTGATAAAGCCAGCGAGGAAGCTTGGTATGTAAAGAAGAGGATGGACTTTAACTATAGGGACTTGGGAGGGCCGCTCTGACAGACAGAGATGCTTTTAAAAGGTGTAAATCTGTCCAAGGAAGTTTGGAGGGGCCTGAAGTTTTGAACGTAAGCATCCTCCTTTTAGCTGGTAAATATCACAGTTTATCTTCCATTTATCTTGTGTGAAATCTTACTCTCCTGTTAATGATATCCTGATTTTCCTTTAGAAATGTCTTGGCTGTTTGCTTTTTATAGATTGATAACTACACAAATCTACTGCTGTAATCATTCCCTCTCCTCTGCATTTATAGCCTTGTGTCCATTAGGTCTGCATATATATATTCAAATAGGCACTTCAATCTCCAAATTTCTTGACAGAGCAATCTAATTTATATAATTTGTATTTTTTTTATTGTAGCAACATTTCATTCCCAGTAAATTACCAATTTGTTGTTATCAGTGAGTGCAGTAATACAGCTCAACACTATTCACTGAGAAGGAGCAAGAATCTTCCTTTTACTTGACAGTGTAATAAAACCCATGTGATGTCAAGAAGTCATATAAAAATTCTTGAGACAGTGCTGATTTGCAGCATCTGGGGGAGGCAGGGGTCAAAAGTGAAAGCCCACTGCAACAGTGCAATGCCATCAGTGTCATATATTAAAGGCTTTATGGTAAATATTTCTCAGATCCGTACATCATAGTCTATATCATGTTAATTATAAGAGAATAATTTGGCTCAAATAAGCATATAGAATTAGTTTTGTTGTGTGATAAGTGGATATCTTTGTGCAATGGTTATTACATTCCTTAAAACTGTAAGGAGATTTAATACTAAAACCTGGAGGCGTGTTTCCCTTCAGTACTGCCTAAAATTGTAGAGGGGTGACAAACTTACACTGAACTGAAAATTTTTTAACATAACCGGTTTGAATTTAACTGAAACAGAAATTTTTGGTTTTATTTTGTCCAGAGAAAAAAAGAGGCATAAATTCCTCATGGAAAATTTTGTGTTAAAAAATTGAATGAAATGCCTGTGGTTTGGGGTTTTTGTTTGTTTGTTTGTTTTTTAACTATACCCTTCTCCCTGCAAGTTTTCTTTCTATCTAATGGTACTTGCCAAATTCAACATATGTTGATAAATAATTTTGCTCTTACTACAAATTCAAAAGTGGCTTTTAGCAAAGCCACTTTCCCCTCAGCTAAATGCCACTCTTCTGTCATCTGTGAACAAGCAGAGAGGTGCTGCTGGATGGGGCTGGAGGGACGCAGCTTCAGGTCCATCCTCTTCCTGGTGGACCACCAAGATCTCTGGGTTTGTGCAGATGGTTTTGCAGCCAAACACCCAACCATGCCCAAGGATGTGCAAATCCTGCATGCAAACATAGGCAGTACACACCAGATCTAGCCACGTTCTTAGGGATGGGTGCCTCACAGCTGAGAAGTGAAGGGTTTCTGCATCCCACTGAGCCCCAAGAGATGATGTACGCACATACGTGGTGAGCAGTGAGCACAGGTAAAGTTAACCTGGCTGACTCTATTCTGAAGAGCATTCAAAGCGTTCACAAAATCCACTGTCACGAAGGAGTGGTCAAGAAAGCTGCCACCTCTTGGGTGCTTGCTATGGTATCCAAGAGGGGGGACGGGCAATGAAAGCAACAGTTTTGGACTCTCCTCAGGCAGTTTACAGACATTGCATGGTAACAGCTTTCAGAAAGGCAGCAATAGCTTCTTGCTGAAAGTAAGCAAGAAGCAGCTTCCTGAGCCGTCTGTCAGACATACTTTCTGAACAACAGCCTGGTCCACTCCATTTGTATCATGAGACATTCCCTTCTCAAGGGCTCTTTCAATACATCAAGAGCCCATGCCCTTCTCAAATGCTGAGACTGCCAGCAGATGCCAATCAATACAGTTCAGTCAGCCCTGGAATTATATTTGATATTATATTTGATAAAGGTTTTGCTAGAAGAAGCAAAACATACCTTTCAGATATACCTTTTTAGAATAAGACGTCACATGGAAAAGACGAGGGGTCATGGGTAGAAGTTACTCCTGGGGAGATTCTGATTAGGCACAAGAGGAAAATTTTTCACAATGAAAACAATCAGCCATTGGAATAATCTCCCCAGGGAAGTGGCAGATACCCTGACGTTGGACACTTTAATATTTGGCTGGACAGGGTGCTGGGCCATCTTTTCTAGACCATGCTTTTGTCAAGAAAGGTTGGATCAGATGATCCTTGAGGTCCCTTCCAACCTGGTATTCTATGATTCTCAGCATGAGCACAAAGCACCATTTTGCACAGGCTTGGCAAAATGGTGGACCAAATCTTTAGGCAGCATAAATCAGCATGGCTCCATTGATTTCAGAAGTGCTTTCCTGACACTAACTACTGGTGTATAAGTCAGCACGTATTTATAAAAAAGAACAAAACAAAACCAACCCACATCACCTTGCTGTGTGCTGAAACATGAGGTGTAGATATTCTTCAAGCAAATCCACTTAAAGGATGCTTAGAATTCAATGTAGAAATGAAGGCAACAGAGGAATGAGTAATACAACATAGCTAAGCCATTAAATCCCTATGCTCAACTCATAGCAGGTTCTTGATTTTGCCAGCATCCAGGTCCCCTCCTCATCCCCAAGCCCAAATTTTGAGACACAGACTTTTAGAACAGATAGGAAATTCTTCCAACAAAAAAAAAAATCTCATCTCCTTACAGAGGCACTAGAAATTGCAATAAAATTGATGCTATACAAGTTTCTTAGCTCTCGCTGACTGCAGAAGTGGGTGAAGCACCCCAGGCACCTGCGCTCATGTCTGTCTGCACTGGGCAACTTCCCCCATCCTGGCTGTACGGGTCTGTGTCTAATTTAATTCACATTCACTTAGCAGAAGCAGAGCAGCCACGATACAAGACGGAGGACCAAAACTCTCAGACAAGGGATTTTAGGGCATTTGCCTTGGACAGAAGTAGCAGAAGTGTCTGTAAGCTCCAGATCTACATGAGTCAGAGCAGGTCCCTCAGCCTGGATTTCCCAAATCCCAGACAAGTGTCCCAGACACTAAAATAGTGACTACCTTAGAGAAAAATCTTCAGAACAAAAATATGAAAAGTGCTTGTTTTCATTGCAATGCATTTCAAAACAAATTCACAATGTCACAATGTCAACTTAAAAAAAAAAAAAAAAAAAAAGGAGAATTCTCCTTTACCAGCCCTCCATGCTCCAGTGGTATCAGCACTGCAAGCACAGGCTTTGCATCAGTGAGCCCACCGCCTGCTGTCTCCTCATCCACGCCCCTGCCTACCTCCACAGCTGCTCGTGGAGGAGCTTTGGACCCTCTCTGTGGTTTTGGCTGCTGGCTGGGGCTGTAAGGTGCATACTCAGACTGCAGGGGCACAAGGGCTTGCAAAGTCCTTGAGCAGGCCCCATGCCAAGAACAGGCTCAGGTCTGTGCTTAAACTACCAGGCACACCCTTTCAAGACTTGGTCAAGAAGGCAGTAGCTTGCCCTCCTAGAGCACCGTTTGAGCTGCAGCGATCTTCAGATACCTCATCTGCCCAAAGACAACGAGGGATCCATTGGCTGTTACTTGTCTCCCCCTGCACTCGATCCACCCAGGATACAGCCAAGATCTACAACATGCCTGAGGCACTTGCCTTTTTAGCTCACTCTACCAAAATATCTACTTTTGGTCAGCACTGTTGTCACTGAAGATGCTGGCCCCCAAAAGGGCAATGGGAGCAGAGGTAGGAACAGACAGTGCCGCTCCTGGACCTGGTATGAGACAGATCCCTCCAGATCCCTCTCTGGCTACGGTCAGAGACTGCTAATATTGCTGTTTCCAAAAGAAGTTTTTACTCTACCCAATTTTCATTCTCACCCTGGCCTATTCAGCAGGGAAATATCTTAATAACGGTGTTATGAATTTCTGGGTTAAGAGATTGCAATTTAATAAAACCAGGAATTTGGACCTGCTTAGAAATCTCTAGCAGGAGGAACAAGTTCTCATCCAAGCCATGGCATCAAAAGGAATAGATAATGTAACTGGTGAAATGCTATGTAAAGGCAATGTGTTGCTGATAGTCTCAAGCATGCCACAGTGTGCAAATCTTTACAGAAAGACAGGGTCATGAAACCAAAGGTGAGAGCTAAAAACTGCAAATAAACATGGGTAAAGCACAAATCTGGGAATGAGAAGACCAAAGTTGAAGACCTTCATTGAGCTCATGGTTTAAACACCCTTCAGACTCAGTTTCCCTGTAGCAAAACAAGAATAAAGCTAGATTTCTCCCGGGGCACAAATTGCTTATATTTCCCTGTAGAAATACAAAACAGATGAGGAGCAGTATGCTGGTAACTTAAAATACCACACACTGGAAACTATTTTAGCATAACTTAACAAGACAAAAGCTTGAGTCTTAGGCAAACCCCAGAGGGACACTGAGTTTAGCAGGTCAAAAGGAAGGCCTTTCAAATCCCTTCCGTATGCATAAAGGCATGAGGTTCAGAGAAAGCTCTTTAAAATTCCATAAAGCCAAAGAAAACAAAGTCTGGTGCTCAGGGGAGACAGGAATAGGGTTCAGGTTGGAAACAGCAGGTGCAATCAGCATTTCTCTCTGTCACACAGAGAGAACACTAACATCCTTTTTGCAAAGAAAAGGAGGGATTCAGAACTCCAGCCCAAACTAAAGGCTTAGACTATATAGTCTAGATTAAATATTCTAAACAGCCCCTCCTTCATGCCCTACAGAACAGTTCCCATTCCTCATAAGAGCATGATATTTTTCAGTAATCATAAGACTGTTCAGGTTGAAGGGACACCTCAGGATGTGTCTAGTCCAATCCCCTGCTCAAAATGGGGTCCAAGCCAAGTTCAGACTAGGTTGCTTAGGACTTTGTCCATTTGGTCTTAATAAATACAAACAAATTGCTCTTTCTCTCTTTTCAATGGCTGAAGCAAGTTAATATTGGTTTTGATGAGAGTCCTGCAGTCATAGCAAGCAACTACAAACCAGAAGGCACCTTATTAAGCCAAAAGTGTGACTGTGTAGTGACACTATAAATGAGTGCCCCAGGAACAGGCCAATGCAGTTAGAGGAAAAAGCAACAAGAGAAACCAAAATCCATTCTGCATTCCACACAGAAGGTTAATATTTTAATCAACAGTATTTTGTCTTCCTTAAGTAACCTATCTTTCTATTTTTTGCATTTGGATCTTCATGGCAATGCACTTCACCTGATCTCAAACTCACTCAACAGTGATTTAATAAATGAAGTTCCTGTAATAAAAGTCTCCAATCAAAGAAGCAGCCAAAGAACTGGGCCAGTGCCTATGTACTTGATAAAATTTAAAACATCAGGCTAAATTTCACTCTTGTTACACTATCACGAGTCAAGTTTAACAGAGGGGGCTCAGCAATAACATTAAGGCTAATCTGCCCAGTGAACATTACAAAGTTTCTTAGGTATTTGCCAGAAACAGAAGTTTTGCCAGCCTGCTTCAGCTGCTGGAAGGTCATGACTTGTCCCAGGTGGTAACTCAGCCCAAGATGATAGAAAAGGTTGCTTGTCTACACCTGCATTCAACTTTTGTTTCAAAGTTTCACAAAAAATCCAGTTTCATTGCAATACTGAAAACCTCATCCATACCAGCTCAGTTATAGTTTTAACACTGGATTTACCCAACTCAAAAACTGAATCCTCCAGAAGATGAAGTCAACATAAATATTTGTAAGCATGAAAGAAAATGAATGTCCTACTGTCCCGGTCATACAGTAGAAAAGACATGCAGATATGTTTTACATTATACACTTAATGCTAGACATGAAGTTTCAGACCACCCAACCCTACCAGAACTTACTGAATCTGTGATACTTTGAACAAAAGAAGATATATATACATATATGTATACACACTCATATCTGTTCACATATATATAGGTGTATCTATGTACACACACAAATTAATAACAGTAAGAAATCGCCCTCTTCCTACATCTCTAAACAAAGGGAGCTTTCTCACAAATCATCTAAAGGGAAAAAATGCACCAGAAGATACTCAGCGACTTTAAATAAAGCCCACGTAAAAGCAATAACTTTTCATAAGCCAATTATATCAGCAACACACCCTGGACTGGTAAAGGATAGGCCTTTATCTATAATTACATTTTTCTCAGTCAGTATTTAATAATACACAGTCATTTTTAATAATAAAGTTGGAAATAACTAACACTTCAAAAGCACATAACTTGTTGGGGATTTTCTTCCTTTGCCACTTATTAGGTATTTAATATGTTCATGAGACAAAAAGGCCAAAGTTTCCACTGAACTTGGGGAATATTTTGCTATGAATGACAATCTAACAAGATTTTCTCAGGACATGCTGGCCTGTTGCCTTGAGATTTGATAATAAAGTGCATTGGTAGTACATTTAAGGAAAGAAACATCATGAAAACAAATTAAAACAATTTAGAGAGGCAGCCTAGAAGTTTTTCCTCAGACCAAGGACTCCAGGTACCTCTAAAATAGATCTCTCCAGCATCAGTAGAATTACACCAGAAACCAACAGGGTATCATTTCATGCCTTGGGTGCCATAAGAGACCCAGACTCCCCAAGTTTCTAAAACTATGTCTACCATAAAGCATTTACATGGCATGGCTGAAGTCCGTTGGATTACTCAACTGCCTGAAAATAAATCCCTACACACTTGCATAACTTTAACTCCATATCTAAATCCTTTTCTATCATTATGTTGAATTACTGACCTCAGATCGCAGACTCAGTCCTTCTGTGCAGACGGCCTGAGTTGTAGAGCTCAGCTGTGATGAATGCCTCATCATCTCACCCTGTTAGGAAATAACGAGTTTATTTTCTTCCAGCCCCTCTCCCAGTAGTTTGGGGCTTTTCCTAAAGATATTTGTGATAAGTGGTCATAAAATTCCTCAGGCTAATACTCCTAAGAGATTTTTCCAATCTTTTTGTTACCAAGCAGGAATTCCAACTCCACCTCTATTCTGTTAAACACAGGGGACACAAATTAAAAAAAGAAAAAAGAAAGAAAACATACCCTTCAATAGCAAGATGTTTAGTAATAGTCCTTAAAAAAAAGAGACAGAATATATAACATTTTCTATTAAGGACTTACACAATATGAAACTAATATTACAAAAGGCCTGGCATATCAGTATGCATGTAATTTAGGATATGATGAATGTTTAAGCCCATAAAACCCTCTCTTCTTTTGTTCTGCTTTTTGAGGCTGTAGTTCCAATTCTACCTAAGAGAGCAGAAGATAAAGATTTCAGGTTTTAATGCACACCATATTTTCTCTTGATTTAACACAACAGAAGGGGGAGAGCCAGACTCCACTACAGCCACCCTGGGGCACGTCACCGGCTCACTGGACCCCATGTGGAGAGGTGAAAAAGAAAAAATGGGAAAGGTGGCAGCAACCAGAGAGGGGACCAAACAGAAGGCAAAAATTCCTCATGGGGTCTCTTTGCTGTGCACCCTAAGGAAATTATCCCTGAGTACTGTGCCTGTCCCAGCACTGGTTATTTCTGCTGTTGCCAGCCCCAGGGGCACCCTGGTGAAGCTGGAGTGCTGGCTACAGCCAGAGCTGGCACTCTGCCTTTCATCGCCATTCAGATGAGGCTGAAGTGTGAAATCCTTTGGGCCTTGGCTGATCAGCATGCTAGGAAATGTTTAGCGTCCATCTCCCCTGGGCATCGATCTCCCATCCAGCAATCACCATCTTAGCACCCAGAGGGGCAGAGGAGAGGAGGGCTTTAGGGCAGAGGAGCTGCACCGTGACATTTTCTAGAGGCTGAAAACCTGAAAGGTTTGAATCCAGAGGCAATCACAGAAACCATAAATCTGGTCTGATTAGTCCTCTCCCATGATACTTTTGGAAAACATTTCCATTGCCATCCTCAACCAGAATTTTCCCCAGTTTTCCCAAAAGCACTCCCACCTCCTACGGAAAGTCACCCGGCCTAAAGAGAAGCTACTGACACAGGCGTCCCCCTGCAGAGTGCCGTATGGTGGTGCATCTGAGAATTAGAGCCTTGAAAAGATTCAAGCAGAAGGCAAAATTGTACTTGGCTCTTGTAAAAGAAACTAGTGTCTGACTCAGGCAGCTGTGTGGAGAGGAGAGCATCACCGGATGGAAGGGACGCACCTCCCCTTCATCCTCGCTTCTGCCAGTTTGGCCCTTTGCTTCCCAACAGGACATCATTTTAATTGAATGATATTTCATATAAGAAAAAAAAAAAGCAAAACCTTGGTTTGACATTTTGATGTTCTGTTTATTTTTTTTTTAATGTTTCAATAGGAAAATCTTTGGGTTTAAAATGCAGATTGTGCTTAACCTAAGTGTCCTTTTTTCCACTCAGTTTTTCAGTTTGGCAGCCACCTTAAAGAGCCAGTTATCACTCAGCCCTGGTTATAGCTTCAGCCCCACAAGACCCGTGAAGCCCAGAGGTGATCACGGTGAGCATCTTCTCTTAATAAAACAGGTATGGCACCACCGGAGTCAGCAGGGTGTGAAATGCAGTGGTGCTTTACAAACGCAGAGACTGCTCTCTAGAAACATCCATGGGGGTTATGGCAAGCATAAAAAGGACTTTCGTTAAATGTAATATTTTAACTCAGTACCACATCTGGTCTGCCACACGGGATTTCTTTCTGAATCAGATGCTAATGAAACTTCTGCTGACTCAATAATGAGAGAGAAAGCAGACACAGTGTGAATGAAAAAAAAAATAAATACCAGTTTCACCCAATGCAAGCCCCCATTCCTTTATCAAGTGTGCCGCCTCTGCCAGAAGAGATGGTAAATCTGCTGAAATGGAGCAATTTGCTATGCAAAGCGGCTGCCACAAGAGGGAGGTCCCATTGCACCGCAGCTGGGCTTGCTCACCTCAGCTGCATGGAGCATCACCGACCCCTTCCATCCCCCTGCACAAAAGCCTGCCTGGTAGCCATCTGCTTCTCTTCTCCTCCTGGTTCTCAAGCTCATCTTGCACATGAGGGATGCCATCCCCCTGAAACACTCTCCCTTCCTCTACCACCTCGCTGCATTGCTTCCATGCCTGGGGAGAATTTGTCCAGGGCCAATGGCTAAAAGACGTATTCTTTTTAAAAGCTTACCTGGGAAGCCTAAGAAAAAAAATAATGCAAAGCATTTAGTTAATATGGCTTTACATTTCTAACAATGGCACAGGAGCATGGTTTTTTGGTTTGGTTTTTTTTTTCCAATATAAATCAACTGTGTGTAGGGCCTTGAGATAATTTTAAACAGAGATACTAGTTCTGACTTCCAGTCACCCTCTCGCCTCTTGTCTTCTGACACAGACAGGGACCTTCACAGGGACCTTCTGACTCTGCAAGTTCTTTATGGGGAGATCCCTCGAAGTCCAGTGCATCACTGATCTAGCAGAAGCTTTAGGGTTATTTGGCACAAACCCATGGTGAGTGTAACTTGTCAGAGCCTCCTGGAAGTCACTAAAGCTTTAAGAGCTTGCAGCAGTGGAGGGTCTGGCTTGTGCAGATGCAGGCAGAGCTCCTCTGGGAGCTTTGTGCATTTTAGGAAGAGGTTAAAAGCAAGCAAGATCCTTCTGCCATGATTGGATTGTCAGGCAGTTTTCCCTCTGTCTTTCTGTATTAAAAAAAAAATCTTGTTTTTCAGGCAAGGAAATTCTAGACAAAAGTGAAAGAAATGTTTCCCACAGAAATCCTCTCAGACTCAGAATGAAAGAGGGGGAAATCCAGCAGCAGCATCCCCTCCGTGTCTGGAGGGGCTGGACATGAGGCAGCAAAAAAGGTTCAACTCCAGAGAGCGACGTTCTTCTGATCTTCTCATACTGTGCCCTTCATTGCTGGCCTTTCAGGCACCTCCTACAAAGCTGAGGGGACCATGCTGGAATTTCTTCTCCAGATCAGGGCCGTGCAGGTGTGTAAGGTAGGAATGGAGCCCACCAAAAATGTTCCTCTCCAAGAAAATGTTCCTCTTCTACTCGAGAATTTGTGCAAAAAACTTACTTCCTCTTGGTTTTCCACATACATTCTCCCCTATTTTCTCTTCTTGTCCTTGGAAACTTCACAACCTTCATTTTTGGACTTCATTAACTCTTCAGATAGGGAGTGATGCATTGATAAAAATGTTGTGCAGTGTCCATTCCCTCCAAAGAGTGTGGGAGATGGGTAGAGGTTTCTGTCTCTGGTTAGAAATCAAAATGGTTTTCCTAATGCCACTTGGTGACTCATGCAGTGCCAGGACCACAGGGCCATGGTGCACACCACTTTTCAGATGAATAAGGGCCTCCTGCCCTCAAAGGCTGTCAAGGCCAGTGATGGGGAGGGATGATACAGGAGCAACATATACCATCTGACCAGCACCACTGCCAAACACCTACATGCCATGTTTGGAGAGCACTGAGAGGCTTGTGTGGATCCAGGATGGCTCTAAGCACGTGCTTAGCCTGAGACGTGGAGTCGGTGAAGACGGCATTGAGCTGGCAAACACGGGCTTGTGTTTTGCCCTAGGCTGGGGCCTTAATAACGGCAGTGTTTCCCATAAGGCTGCTGCTAAAGGAGCACTCTATTCTCACACAACTGGGCAATATAAGCATCATTTTTTAAAAAAATTAAAAATAATCATTTATTACCAGCTTCTACATGATAAGAAGTAATGGAAGACTGAGGGGCTGTATCCTATGATTGATCTGACATTCAAAGATATCTCTCCAAGCTGGCACAGCTCCAGGACCTGCCAGTGCACATCGTCCCCTTTTTTTGGTTTAATTCTTCCTGACAGGCCACCTGATTTAGCAGCCCTCTGGCAGTAATTGTTCTTCAGCGAAAACACAGACTTAACAGCATGTACAGAGCTTGTTGCGCTCCTTCCTGGGAAACTCCCAGCTGTGCCTTGAGGCATAAGGTGAGGGAAAGCCAAAGAGAGAACACTATGAAATAACAACAAGAAAGAAATTTTAAAAGTAATGGTTCTGCCTCCAAGGACCTTGTGCTCCCCACCATGGGTTGGGATTATTCAGATAAAGGTTATTTCCATGGGCAAAGCACGAGCTGGCAAGGACTGAGTTGAGCATCCCAAACATGAGATTAGTCTCGCACAATTTCTTCCAGTGGGACTTCATCATCCTTACAGGTAACTAATGCCCATACTGCACAAACAGCACAGGACACATATTTGGCACCATTTTGCTGCCTCCAGCCGTAGTCCAGACCCACTGTTCTGTATGGAAGCCAGAGGATTATTTTCAGAGACTTCAAAAAGCTGAGAAATTTCTTTGCCAGATTATGTTAAATTAATGAGACTGTCTACCCGCGTGTTTGCAGTGAACACTGCTGACGAGTATTTATTTTCTGAGTGCTTCCATGCTGCTCTGTCAGAGGTCACTCCAGACCCTTGTACCAAAGTACAGAGAAACACTACAGCATTGCAGAGATTATATGAGGGCAAGGATGACCTCTGCATACATAGATGCTCAGGTTAACATGTAGCCCATGCTGGACTTCCATGGCTTAGTCAGAAATTTTTTTTGCAAAGTAAACCCCAGGTTTTGGTCAAAAGCCAGACTGGATCACAGCTGAGATGAATCCAGTTTTATGAAGCATGCCTGAGAGACCATGGAAAACATGATTATGTTCTTTTTTTAAAAAAATGTAGTTTTCTAACAGTCAGACAGAACCGAGTCAGTGTTGGGAAGTGTTCTCTAACTTTTAAATATCTATCTCAGATATATCATTAGAGTTGGCTCTGGCAAATTGCAAGTTTTAGGCCCTCATCAAAATATCCACACACAGATCAGGTATTATTCTTGTTATTGAAAAACCTTCTCAAGTAAAGATTACTTATAGATGAGATGAATATTGAATAAATGTAATCCGTGGATTAATTAGCTAAAGACCTATGTTAATCAGAAAGCAAGAAAGGGAGAAACATTAGCTCATTAAGCATTTAGCAGCATGTTGTGTGTGCTTCCAGGATTCAGTTACCCTCTCTCCATAACACAACTACTTTTTATTTAACACTTGGAGGTGTGCGAGAAGTCCAATATCCTCATATGTTAAAACTCAAAACTGTCAAATTATATAGCATTAGTCACCAATATGAGGAGAAACAAGCTAAATAGTATAGGACAAAAAATTAGCACTACAACTCCACAAATTGCTTGCACTTTACATACAAAGTCTGACATTTACATAAGTAATAGCTGGGTTTGTGGTCGTGCATTACTTATTCATACCTTGTGTGGAATAGCTCAAAGGTAAACGACTAATCCATTAATTCCCCTCGATCCATAATCCTAAGAAATCATAAACCCTGCAAGACACTTTATCCTCTTAGGAAAATCAGGCTCATAAGCTGAGGACGGCAGCATGGACGGTGCTGAAGAATGGCAGCATTTCCCCATTGTATGGCTATGCAAGCTCAGGTCAGCCCTATGCAGAGCTATTTCGGGATGTGTCATCTGTTTGATGCACACGCACAGACATGGGAAGTCCTCGTGTGCGACCTCTCTCACAGCACACGAGATGTCACATTGCTCTCCCAGACCTGCCATCCTTGGAGGCTGTTGCAAAGTTTTTGTATATGTTTCTTTTAACTAAGCACCTTCTATCGTCAAAGAAAGATGGGTGTCAAAAGGACATGAAACAGAGTATATTTTTCTGACTTCAAATACAGCATTTTATAAAATATCCCACCTTAAGTTTTTTCCAGGAATATTTCAATGTTGCATATAAACAGCTATACATTTTTTCTTTAAACTTTCTCTTTTTGACCAACATTCTTCCGTGTCCAGCCCACCTGAAATGCACTACAAATGCAGTATCACACAGGTAAAAACAGCCCAGAGGTACAGCGAGATCTTCACCAGCCTGATTCTGGGGGGGAATTACAGATCTCTAAGCACTTACCAAAAATCACAATAGGCAAACAAGGCTGGCAAGTCTGTGGTTTGGCCTAACCATGCTGCACTTTGTCTTGGTCTCAACTTGCATGACACCGCTTTGTTGCACTGAACCCAGCTCCTGGAGGCTCCCCAGGCTCACTCGCCCAGCCTGTCTTCAGTGTCGTACCCTCTGGTGCTGCCTGGCCCACCTCAAAAGTGATAAGTGACGGTGGCTCTGCCTCTCCCCCCGAGGATATGTGCCACAAAGGACAAAGACCCCGAGGTTTCTCATCATCTTTGTGTGGCTGCACATGAGCTGCAGGTGGACCCTCACTTCCAGAGGAAGTTATTTTGTTTATACTGATCTTCAGGCTCTAAGGCAAAGGGAGCAGCAGATCATACACAAAGCAGTTTGTTGTACCATAGGCCAAGTCTGAAAGGTAATGTCAGGGTTTGTTCTTAAGGGTAAATGCTTGGGCAGCCACTTTAATAACCCTCTTCATTAGGAAATCATTTCCAGCCGTTATGGACCTCCCTCCTCTCCGTGTGATGGAGTCCAACGAAGCTGGCAGTGTGAAAGATAACAATCCCTACACAAGCAAGGGTAAAATGCTGCCACCAAGCCTGTAAGAGTGTAGTTTTGCCAGGGTCAATCTTACTACGTTTGACAGTGTAGGTATGGGGCGAGGAAGCAACATCCAAACAGAGCTTACTGCAAATACCTTCAGCCACTAAACAGCCATACCTATGCGTTGCCTTACAAGCACTGTACAGTACAGCCACCGTTCCTGCTCTGTCCCATACACTGTGACCCCTCAGATATCACCCTCTCCTATGCTGCGGGGTGATCTCCACCCCATGCAGCAAGGGGTGCCTCGTGGGGGCCACAGATTTCCTCCGAGTTTGTTGTGCCCTCGGCCCCTGTGACTGCATGAATAACCATCACAACCTTGCCACCACCTCCGTGAACTGGAGTGCAGGTTACAAAATCAAAGGATGGGAGTTTTGGCTTAGAGCAGAAGGCAGATATTACCTGGCTGCACATTTTGGTACGTTGGCATCCCATGAGTTGCCATTCTGGGAGGCAGAGTATTTCTCAGGAAGCGGGTCTTGAAGACACAGCAAACTGCAGCAAAATGAATCCACAGTCCCTATCACTTTCCAAAATCATGTACGGAGTACCTGTGGGTATGCCAAGTGGCACAAGCAGGTCTGGAGCCTGTGGCTGCCCCAGCTGCAGTGCAGGTGATGGGTGAATTACTGACCATGTGGTGGGGTAGAAACCAGGACACTCAACTTGCTCCTTCCTGAAGCGTTTTGCATACCTCTGGCAATAAGATGTTCACATGAGCATACCCTGAGCATGCAGACAGCATCTGAGTATGCCTTGGTGGAGAAGATGGGTGTCCTGAGGCAGAAGCAGTGCCAGCACCGAGCACAGTATTGTGGGGGTGTGATGGGCATCCACACTTCTTTTGCCTCTTACCACATGATTATCCAGAAACCTGGCTTTCATTTAACAAGGAAAATCCCTAGATCCTCTGTGTTTGGGAAAGAGGTGCTTAGGGCTGAGGCTTGAGGAAGTAGCCTGCAGAAAATCCATTCCAATAGCCTCCAGCAACTGTGAATTTCTCCATTTTGCCTGGAGCAGTATTAATGCGATGACCTAGTGATCACATTTGAACAACTTTTCGACCTACCACATCAACACATAGGCTTATAGGTGAAACTTGTTCACTGGGAAGACCTTCAAAGACCACTGCTGCTGTCTTCAGACCCACTGGTGTGGGGAACATGCAGTGGAAATGCCCTGTGTAATGAACTTGTAGGGTTCAAGTTGTTAGTAATGTATGGGCATATACCATACATTACGTATTTAGCTCAGGCAAGCTGAAACTAAAGTCAAAGGCAGATCAAATAATCCATGGGATTGGACGTAAAATACTTGAAAGGTGCCTTTGGACCAAAATTCGGTTATCAAAAAGAAGCAGAGAGTCTCCTGTTCAGGCTGGCACCTCCTCGGGTGCTGCACTCGACCCAGAGCAGGAGCTGCTGGTGGCAGCAGCCTCAAGTTGATCTCCACAATGTTCCTCATAAGGGAATAAGGGAAATTAACCCTCTCCCTGCCAACACTTGGAAAAAAGTCTTTGTGTACTGTCACCATACCAGGTCCCCCAGAGACGGCCATGCGAGCCAGGGGTCTACAGCAGACTTCATGGATGGTGCAAGGGTAAGCTTTCCTCTTCGGAAACAGTTCCTGCACAATCTGCATGCCTGCAGGAGAAACCCTGTGCTAGGGATGCACTGGCTCTCTGGGAAACCTACAGCTGGGGCAGGTGCTGCAGGTTTTACACCAGAGATTGCTCAGACAAACCTGTCCTTGGCCCATCGAAAGACTGCAAGCTGCAGCGTGCAATACAATACTTTGCAGTACTAAAGGACCTTCCGAATGAGGGTCTCACATTAATTAATTAAGCCTCAGAGCACCTAGAAGGAAAATCTATCCTATTTTACCAGCAAGTGCAATGAGTATGCAAAGGTCACACAGAATAGAGGAGCAAAGGAAAGAGAGATCCTGGTGTCCTGACTCCTGACTGCTTGCTGCATCTATTAGTTCATGAGTCCCCTACAAAGGACACACATGGAGGACAAAAGGTGACCCACAGCCATCTCCCAAGGGGCACCGCACTGAGAAGTTTAATAAGGTGCAGGAGAATGACTAACAGGGTTACACAGATTGACGCAGGTCAGTAAAGAATATGGCATTAAGAAAATTGATCCTTTCAAAGCCTCCAGCCACATCTTATGTCGGAACCAGACGTGACTTCTGTCTGTGTTTCATACGATACCACCAAGTATCCACCAAAGGGCTTTCCTTCATGTTTAAATAATGAAATGCAATGTAATGCCGACAGGTGCTTTTTCACAGGGAGAAGGGAGACGAAGGGAAAGTGTTTGGGTGGGCTGAGGCAGAGCCCGGGTCTTCCCTGCCTCTCCCACCCCTCCCTGCCCTCCCCTGCCCACATGGCTCACAAGCAGGAGCTCACCAGCAGCTGGATGTGCCCATCTGTCTGCAATGCCAAGGAGACAAGCACATGGGCACTGGAAGAGAGAGCAACCCGTATATGATTGGGGTGTGCGTGCGCAGCGCAGCAGCTACGGTGTCTGTGCAAAAGACGGGAGGCTGTCATGGGGAAGAAAAAGAAATGTGCTTTACAGGTCATCATGGAAGATGGTTAGTATCACTATGAGATCACTTCAGTTTGGATGCTGCCAAATACTTGAGAAAATGTCTCATGACTTTCCAAGCACATCATTTTGCATCTCTCAAAGATCATGCAGTTTCAGTTTGCTCATGCAGGGAACTTTTGTCAAGTTGCCAAACTAAAGTAAATATTAAGAGTGTCACTGTAGGAAAAGAATATAATGTATAATCAATAAGGGATGTTCTGCCAAGCTCAGCTGGCACTTAAGGACTAGCTGTGTAAAGCATCGCGTGTGTAAATCCCAGCAACAAATGCAATTACTCTTTGTTCTTTTTCTTGCAGCTGGAATAGAGATTGATGGACAAGTCGAAAGTGACACAGAGAGCGAAGGTAACGTAGAGATCAAAAAATGCAGTCTTGTGTGAAATACAGCAGGTGATACCTTTTCTTTTTCTCTCTGGCTTGTGACTTGCTCTACAACAGGAACCATTTCATGAGCTACTTGTAAGCAAGCAGATTTTTCCCTTGAGGTTTGACTTATAATAGTGATATGTAAACCACCATTCTTAAGCACTCTGTCCCCTTTCATCCATGCTCCTAGAGTAGGAGGCTCTCAGAGCCCATATCCCTTGGCAGTCATCCTTAGTAAACCAGGCATCACAGTAAAGCACCACCCTATGCAAGTCTGGGACTGCTTTGCACCGCACCGAGGTCCTACTTGCCCTCCCTGTAATGCTTGCTTAGACCGTAACACACTGGTATCTTGATTCATCATGACCATGAGAAGATAAAAATGAAAATGGATTGGAGGCAGGCTGATGGCTGTTAGGAAAATCGGGAAGAGCCAGTGACAGGATTAAAAACAGCTTTAACCCTGTCTGTATAGTAAATAAAGAGAAATAGCGAAGGGGTAGGATTGTAACACTAAATAAAGAGAGATAGCTAAGAGGTAAGATCATAACAGCACTGGAGAGGTGATATGAATGTAGACGCTACTGCAAAAATGGTTTACAAATGTGTCTGTATGATCCATAAAATATGAGACAGTAATTAGCAAATGACTGGGATTTACTTTTTTAATCATATCCACCTTTCCCACCCAGGCAAACAAGGAAATAAGATAAAAGTAACAGATGAATGCTCCACATTTAACCTAATATTTGATAGGTTGCAAATGAAAACCGTCGTAGTTGGCTGCCCAAAAGGAACATTGTCCCAAAGAGGGTAGGTGGTCCTTTGACCTAGATCACTAACTGAAATTCAGCTGAGATGCACCCTTACATAGTAACTGAAACCTGCGTAATGGCTCTTGAGAAATAAGTTGAAAGCTCCTTCTCATTCTCAGTGACAAGTGTGACAACACCACCTACTAATTTTTTACCGCTAGCAAGGAAAAACTATTTGCTTGTTATTAATTTCTAACTTTTCACCAAAACAAAAATGCAGATACTCAAATTCTTTTTGCTTCTATTTTCTTCGCCTTTTAGGCTGCTCATTTTTCACTCTGGATCCCACTCCAGCACAATTTCCTTCTTCCACTACAACTTCTCCAACCCTGGGGAAAATGCCAAAATTACAATTTTTTTTTTTTTTTGTCTGAACACCCTGTTTTCATCAGTAAGAAATTTTGGAAAATTAGAAGCCAAAAGAATCTGGAAAACTTACTATTGATTTTAATGTACTTGGTGGCAAGAGGGATGGAGGGGCTTGAGGTTTTTTGAATTATTTTTTCCCCTTTCCATAATACTCTGCAGTTAAATCATGCTCCATTTCAATCCTTCAAACTGGAAGCCCCTCTGACTTCTGGACAAATTAGGTTTTTAGCTTGCAATGCCAATAAGAATGAAAAGTGCATCAGGGACTATCTGTTCTTTTTTCTTCTCTGGATATAGACCTTCCTATAGAAAAGAAAACTCAGAGAAACAAGACCTGGTGCTGCCTAAGCTGTACCTTTTCTCTATATAAATAGAAAACCTCCATCCTCAGCCTTGAAAAGTAAACAGCTTTCAAGGACATTGCACCAACAAGCACACTACATACTGTTTAACTGGCTGCAATTTCTGTTTCTGTTGCTCTGGTGTGTTTACAGGTCAGGAAGATATCTGTCTGTGCTCTCTGATGGATGGGCTTGCATTTGTAACTAACTTCCAGTTTTCTTATGGTCACATATCAGTCACTGACATGCTAAAATGAGTGGTACTGTCTTAAATGAGAGTTGTATAACCAAAGAGTTGGATGTGGTTCTTGGATGGGGCATAACACGAAGTCTGCCGAGGTCAATGGGCATCTGCTCATTGACTTTGCTAGGGTTTGCATCAGGCATCCTGGCTGCCTGCACTTTTCTGATGAATCCTTATTTTGCCAGCATGGAAAGGTAAGTGTTTCCCAAAGTACTTGTTTTTTATCCCTTGCAGAAGATGAAGTAAAGGACAAGAAACCTAAGAAACAACCCCTCAGGGAAACCAGCAGAGCAAGCAGACTTGAAAGGAAAAAGCACAGGAAAGACAAAGAAGATGAAAGCAAAGAGGAAGACAGTTGTAGCCAACAAAACAGAGATTCTAGGAGAAACAACTATCAAAGAAAAAACAATGACGGAAAAAAGGCAGGAGAGGAAGGAAGTCGGCAGAGAGAGAGAGGCAAAAAGGCTCCTACCAAAGATCAAAAGGAGTCAGAAAACAAAGAAAGGAAAACAAACAAGAAAGGAAAGGAAGGGGAGAACAAACAGAAGAAAGACAGGAAAAACAGGTAATTAAACAATCCCTGAGTACAGTGCCTTGTGCCAGACTGGCAACAGTATTGACATGCCAGTGGCATATGGGTCAGAACTGCAAAACCAATAGACTGCGAATAAGTTACTGCTCTCCCAAAAAAGATACAACAGTGGAAAATAGTGCTGTGAAATGCCACACGACCAAACTGTTCCCAGGGTCTTCTGTCATTATGGTTTTTCAGCCAGGATCAGATCCACCCGTGTAGTGGAGTCCTAGTGCCTACCACTGGGGGTAGAAAAGCACTCTTAAACAAGACAGCTTCAGCGACGCAGACGTGGCCACATTTTTTTGGTTGGTCTATGGAAACATTCAGGTTAAAATGGATCTTTCATGTTTTCAAGTCTCCTCGTCTTCCAAATCTTGCTTGTCCCAACCCTCTGCTTCTCCCCATATTTTCCATTTTGTTCTGAAGGTGTGAAAAACATTTCTCCAGAGCCAGCTGAAGCCCTGGGCAATGCTTCTGTAGCTGAAGCATGGTCCAAAGCACAATGTCAGGCGAGTTATGGTGGGGTGCAATCACCTCTTCATTATCCCAGCTGGAAGCAGCCTTGCCCTGAGCACAAAAGGGTCGTGCTGGCATTGCACCAAGCCAGGGGACAGTGAGGCACTGTGCCCACATCAGAGTGGGATCCCGGGGGCCAGCGGCACTATGACCACCCCAAGCATGACCTCCCCTCTAACTCCTGTGAGTTTTTCTATTTAAAGTGCCCTTTATTTTGTGTCTCTCCCAGTACTTCTTCTGCTTCTTCCAACTCATCTGACGAGGAGTCACTGTCAGAGGAAGAGCTCGCGATGCTGATGGAGCAGGTGGAGCAAAAGAAAAAACTGATTTCCACCATGAGGAACAAGCCCTGGAGGATGGTGGAGAAGCTCTCGGTGCTCAGGTACCCGTCACACCAGGAACCCACACCGCTGGGGTCTTTTGCTGACTGTCAGATGAACTTTGCCTTTCCTAGAAATTGCATATTGGCTGCTGCTGCTCCTGTAACACCCCAGTCTCAGAAAAAGCAACTGGCAGAGCCTGGCCAACCTGTCTGGGTTTAAATGATCAGAGTTAAAATGTGGAATTTGATTTTCAGCCTCTGTAACCAAAGAACAGACAAGGTGGAAATCTGTTCAACTGATACCCATGGCCAGGTCATTCTACCCTTGTATTGAAAACCAAATGACTCACTACTGTCAGGCTACTTGTTAAAGCAAGCTGTGTGCCTTGGTTTGCTTATTCATGCCCATTGTCAGACAGAAATCAGAGCAGCCAAGTGCCATGTTACTTCACGCTCCTGAGACGGGGCTGCTTGGAAAAAACACTGTATTATTTGCAGAGGTTTATGGAGCAAAGATAATATTGCCACCCAGCCCATGCTGAATGGGTGGGAACAACTCAGGCGGCTGCAGAGACCCCTTAGTGCAGGGCAATGGGGGGTAGTGGGGCTGGGCAGACCAGGGAAATCAAAACCCACAGGTCAACAGGGAACATCTCATAAAAAACCATTCCCATCTCGAGGCAATGATTCAAATCCCAGCTGTATTGGTTAAAAATCCTCTGAAACCCCTTTCTACCAGGAGAGCTTTCAAAATAGCATTGCAAGGCATGCACAGCCCCATGGGGAGTGGTGATGCCCCCGCTCCATGTTTGCTAAGAGGCTGCTCAGAGCTGCAGTGACCAGGCTGTGAAGGCTGTCAGTCACTGTGTGTCTCTGCTTCTCTCTTTCACACCCTGAAGGCCAAGACCTGCTCTATCTTCCATTAAAATCAGGAGCCTTGAACACTGCCAATTATTTCTAAAAATCTGGGTAAAGATCTATACAGGGAAACTGTATTAAAGCAGCTTTTCTGTCTCACAGGCATGCTACAAGCCTGAGCTCATTACAAATAAAATCTTATGACCCTAAAAGTCCAAAGTTCTGCAAGAAGAGAAAAAAAAGCAAAGCAGTATTATTTCTGACACATTTTTCCTTTGGTGTAGCATCCTGGCTAAAATTCTGCCTAGGATCATGTTTGATAACGTACTTCCATCCTTTCATCTTATCGCTGAACCATGGCAATCATTACCACTCGCTAGTGAACCTAAACAAAATTGTTGCATTACTTGTGCAGGGGTCTCCAGAAAAGCTCTCAGAGTGCTGTACATTCATTAGTTATTTTGGCTGCACAAACTCAACCCTGAGACAAGAAAGGATTAGCCCCATTGCACAGATGAGGAATGTGAAACACAAAGAGCATGGAACAGTATGTGCAAGACTTAGAAATCTCACTTTAGGTTTTCAAATAAAGTTGCAGATGATTTTCCCAAGGTTACAGGCTGAACTAGCCAACTATTTCTACCAAGTAGAAGTCCGTCTTTCCCACAGACTTAGAATTGCAAAGGACTTAGAATTGCAAAGGACCTCCCGAAATTTAATCTTTTCTCATGATGTATTAGCAACACCAATATGCAATATAATTTTATTCACCAACTAAGCATACTCTAACAGCACGTACCTAAGTTCTTTTCTCTGTATTTCCCTTAGAAATCCTATTCTAAAACTATTTTCAATTTGCAGCTTGATTTTACTCCTGACTAGCATATGCTCACTTCTCTGGCGCTGAGATTATCCTGTTGGGTCAATTGCACACCTCTGATATTTATCCAGGGAGGTGTTCATGCAGGGAAATTCTGCATCCTGTAGGAGTTTGTTACCCTAGACAATATTATTTTCTTCTCGACCAATGCACCAGGAGAGGGAAGTTATAGCAGGCATGCCGGGGTGGGAGAGCTCTGGAGTGAGAGGAGCAGGCAGGCTTTTGGTCTATACTCAGGGAAAAGTGTGGAACAAGATTTGGGACACATCTCTGCATGAACCTGAGTGCTCTGGGGACCTGTTAGCTATCCCCAGGTGGGTGTGCGAGCTCTACATGGCACAGCAACACCACCAGCAAATAGCAGCCAGAACTCCAGAGGCAGCGCGGGGTGTGGAGAGAGACCAAACCCCCACCTTCGCATGAGCACGGCTGCTTTCCCACCAGTGCAGGCAGAGGTGAAAAGCTAAAGACCCCTTTGCTGTTTCAATAACCTGCTTGTTTATTCTCCAATTAGGGAGGCACAAGCTTTTGTAGAGAAGTTTGAAGGAGCTCTGGGAAAAGGGAAGGGCAAAAAGTTGTACGCGTATAAGATGATGATGGCAAAGGTAAGTGCTGCAATGATATCAGGGAAAAGCTTGGATACCTGGTTATGTATTCAGCACATTTTTGGTAGAGTTTATTAACCTGTATTTGGCAAAAGAGACACCAGAAAATCAGAATAAAACTTCCTGCCCACATTCAAAATATACTAGCCAGCTTCAAATCTATGACTATTACAGAAAGAACAAGGGGAAATTTCCCTCCACCTGAATCTCATTGTGATCTTCCCTGAAGGAAGGGAGGGTTTGCAGGAGCAGGGAAAACCACAGCTTTCTGGTTACAATCTCCAAAACCTGGATCTGTGAGACAAGGTACCCCTAAAGGGGAGAGAGGCCATACCAAACTCTTGCACTGCCCCATGGACACCTGTAAAATTTAATCTTCCCCAGTAATGAGGAGAGAACAGGGAGAATGATGACTGTGTTTTAAGACTGAAGTTGGTAGCCAAGTTGCATGTTGTCATGGAGATTATATTGAGAAGCGGAAAAATGGAGCCAGGCCTGAGATGATGAAATCAATGGGAGTTTAGCCGCTGGTCTGATGAGGAAGGATTCAAGCTCAGAATTTTATCAAATTAAATTTTGTTTTAAATAGAGTTGGTTCTGCATCAATTCTTTCAATCCAGAGCGAGGTCTGAATTTTCCACTCCTATATGATACGGTAATCTCATAGCACAACTGCAGCTTTCCAAAAACCTGGGAAGGTTAAAACTCAGATAATAAATGTGAACACTTGGGGGTGGGGGGCTTTTGGATTGAAGGTAGCTTCTGAAATCATCCAAAAGATCAGACCCAAACCAGAGTTTTTGCTTTGGACTTTACACCCACTCCTAGCAATGCTACCAAACCCTGACATTAGAAAGCCCTGCAGATGAAGCAGCCTCCCTCTTTGTATCTCTCTGCTCACTGCGATGTTTTCTTGTTTCAGAAATGGGTGAAATTTAAGAGAGACTTTGACAATTTTAAAACCCAGTGCATACCCTGGGAGATGAAGATAAAAGAAGTGGAGAGTAAGTGGAAGTTGCAGTGCGGTGGCAGCGAGAGATTTTGTAAGACAGCTTTGCCTTCATCCAAACAATGCTCCAGCTCACTGGTCCCCAGTCTCCGCTCACCCTGGGCACCAGTGCCAAATGAGGAGCACGCACCCTAGGCAGCTCCGGCCTTTACTGTCTCCATCAGCGGTGGGGACTGTCGGGAGGGTCTTGGGCAACATGCTGGGGAGACCTGAGGGTAAAGGGATCCGGGTCTTGCTGAGGACAGTTTAACCCTCCTAAACTCCTAACCATGAAGTGTCTTCTGGTTTAAGGTCACTTTGGCTCCTCAGTCGCTTCCTACTTCATATTTCTGCGGTGGATGTACGGAGTAAATCTTGTCCTTTTTGGGTTAATATTTGGACTGGTTATAATTCCAGAGGTAAGTGCGTAATTCTTTCAGAAATATCATGCCCATTGCTTAACATGAACATGAGATTGATAGCACAAGCAAGCGTCTTGTAACAGGCAGCGCTTTAGAAAAATGAAATGCATAAGGATGATTATTTACAAAGAACAACTCACAAGGCTGTTAATGACACAGGAGCAAAAGTCAGACTGAAATCAGGAGACCTAAAATGCTATCAAAGATCCTGCCCATCCAACAGCTAAAACAGGAGCCCAAAAACCTAATTTAAGGCTAGTTTTACATTTTGACTAAAGTGAAAAACATGACCTATGAATCCTAGGTACAAGCTCAGGTCCATAAGAGCCATAAGAAAAGGACTGTGCTCTGAAAGTGATTAAGAAACCCCACTTTTTGGGCCCTCTGAGGGGCACGGCCCCTGGGCAGCAGCCATGTCACAGCCCTGCAGGAGAAGCTATCGAGGGAAGGAAAAAACAATTTCCCAGCACTTTGCCAACTAACATTTGTTTGGGAATATCCCTTTTCTATACTTCTAATTCAGATGATTCACAAGGAAGAGTTTTATTTTTAGTTTTTCTATTTCTCGCTGTTCTTGGAGAAGGAAAAGGATCTCATAGCCAACATTATATGATCGTTTATTGAAGAATTTTTTAATGTAGCTATTACAGCTCTGGCTAAATTACTCTGTGCAGTCTTTAAAGGCTGTGCAATCCACAGACAGTGGCATCTGTTCTGTTCAATGCAGATTTTTATGGAGCAAAAATGCAGCACAGAGTCTCTCCCCTGAGGACCGTGCTTTTGTTCTTCTTAATGTGGTTGCTCACACTATTGAAAGTAAAAGCTCTGTTTCCTCCCAGGATGAAGAGATATAACCATTAGCACTGAACAATACAAATGAATTTTGTCAGGAACTATGCATATGGTAGAAGACTAAACAGCTTCCATCTTTAAAGTATCCATACTGTTACTCATTGCCCACTGAGCTGTTACGATACGGAGAGTATCTGGGCAATAAACATTTAATCATAAATGATTTTGAAATGAATTAGATAGCCCTAAAAAATAAGTGATAAATTATATGCTAGGACCTTTCTAGGCTATGAATGCTAATGAGATATTTTGGTATAGGCACCAGTCAGAGTCTGCTTGTAAATATATTATTAACTCTCCATAGCCCTTGACATTCTCTGTCTGGACTTCAACAGCTGCTGGACTTGCTGCAAGACCTGCTTTGCATGGTGCCATCAAGAGAGGCTGTGCCATGAAAACTGTTCTTTGCAACATTTTGTCATACGCTTTTTGCCCAAACCTAACTGCCCTTCATTTCACCTTGAGATAATTTTTCAATTCAAGACTATATAATACAAAATATACTGCAAGCTCGACCCAGTGCTCTTGACTTCTCTCAGAGGAGGAGTCCTGCATAAATAGGTAAAGCTAATCCCTTTACTGCATTAGACCCGTGAAGTTCAAGCAAAGAACTTCTTGCTAAACTAAGGGCGTTTAAACTGGAGCTGTTCATTGAGGGATACATTACTTGGCAAAATACTTCCTGTGCAATGGATGTTACCAGGGAAAGGGAAGTCCTTTGGTTATTTGGGTGAAATTAATTGTAAATACTTTAAACTGCTGCTCTGGTATTAAGAAATAAAATATATATTAAAATCAACAAAAAGGAAAACCAACCAGAAGCAAACCATGAGGGACTCATTAAGAAAAAAACTGCAAAAAACTGTACAGTGTGTTATACTATACATGCATCACTGTTACTAATGTTCACCAGGTCCTGATGGGAATGCCATATGGGAGCATGCCAAGGAAAACTGTACCCCGGGCTGAACAAGCAACAGCTATGGATTTTTCAGTTCTTTGGGATTTTGAGGTAAGCACAGGAGCGTTAATCATAAGGGATCAGTTGAATACCTCCTAAAACCCTTCAGAAGTTAGTGGTGCTACAGGCATGATTTTGTTCCAAGATAAACCAGCAATGCACCTATTTCTTCCAGAAGATGAAGACACCTGCTGCCACAAAATTGTTGTGGATCTCCAGAGATTACTGGCCAAAACAGCATGTGTACATGCAGGCACCTGCATATGGATTTGAACCACTTCCATATGCAAATGTGCTGGCTGGCATATGTCACACGTGTGCGTCTGTATACACACAAACACACACAGACATATATTCCTTAGGTTTGCAGGAATAAAGCAGACGCACTTTCATTCCAAAAGGGACATATCACATCCCAACACGGTTGGCTAACACCATGCAAAATGTGTCTGTCTGGGGTCAATGAGGTGCAACAGGACAAAGTAAAATCTACTAAGGCCAGTGGAGTTATACAGTTCCACACTGAACGAAGCTAAAGCAGATTTAGGAACCACATGTCCTTTTATGTACACAGTATTTTTATTCATGAAGTACAAGAAGCCAAAGTTAGGTTTTTCTATGAGCATTAGTAGAAGCAGGTGACTATGTAAACTGCTCAGTGATGAGCTTGGTGCAACTCACTTAAACCATGTTCACAGAGTTCCCTCGTGAACTCAGGCAAAAAAAAAGACCCTTTTTCAGAGGAAAAAAACACCCAATAAATATATTTCTGCTCTATTTTAAATCTACATAGAACATCTATAGAAATCTATATCATCATCTCAAATTCATAATGTAGAATTTTATTCTGAAAAAAACAAATAAATTTATATGCAGAAGAGCCATTTTACTTCCAACTAGAAAGACAGCCAGCATGCAGGTGAAATGCAAGAGCTGCTCCGAACCAGGCAGCCAGAAGGTGAGTTCAAGCTGCAGACCCCCTTCACAGGCAAGGAGCACCTTGCCATAGCACTGAACTTGCTCATAGCCTTGGGAAAGGGATCGCTCCCCATGTCCCTGCCATCCTTGTTCCCCTGAAATATTTAGATGAGCTTGAAGCTGGAACCAAAGTTTAGGACTTGACCCAAAGGGAAAACCAGAATTTCCAGACACCTGCAAGTGCTTAGCTGCAACCCCAACTCCCCCCACCCCCCCCCCTCCAGTTACTCTTTGCCTTTGAAGATTTAGGCCAAACTGATTAAGTGTTTTCAGAGGATGGCCCAAAAAAGAAAAAGATGTGTGCAAGGGGTGAAGAGATTCTGCTGTGGCCAATACCTTGGGATCTGTCTTTCAAAGCTGCTACTTCTGGAAATATTTGGTGCTGGCCTACATATTACAAGCATGAGACTCAGTCCTTCTGTAATAAACCCCATCACAATTTCCTTAGCTAAAAAAACCCCAACAACTACTTTAATGTAAGCCAGGTTATTTAAATGAATTTATTAATAAGGCTTCAAATATTGGTGTGTCCAGGAACCTGACAGGGCCAGACCTCCTTTCAACCCATTTTCTGCTGAGGATCCTTTTAGCTCTTGCTCTCCCAGCACTTCCACCCACTTGCCAGAATCCAAAATTCAAAGGTGAATTAGCGACATTTTGAATAACATTGCACTGAATGAAAAGCTTATTTGAGCATAACACTGTAAAAATACAAGAAGCAGCATTTAAACTCATTCAACTAGAAAAAAAAACCAAAACAAAACAAAAAACAAACAAACCCCCCTCCAAAACAAACCAAAAAAACCCTGCAGGAGTGTTGCTGTACTGCAGCTACTGATTTTATCTGGGAGACCATAAGCTATACACGTATCAGTAAGGAAATTTGCTCTTGGATGATGCTGTGCCATTGCTTGAAAGGTTGGCTACCATGACCTGCCAGTCTCCTGGCTGTGGCTTGGTACCTACATCTACATTCCCCTGCTATCACCGAGGGCTTGATCCTCCGAACCCCTCTGCCATACAGGTCCCCATCCTGTACCCGCTCCCTTGCTGCTTGACACCAGGGAGTAATCACGCAAGCTTGAGAAGCAATCTCCAGCTATGGGGCACCGATGTACACCTGTACCCTCTGCAGCCAGAAGATGTCAAATGAAACCCTTCACAGAGGCTTGCCCTTTGAAAATGAATAGATGCTTATTTCAACGTGCTCCACAGGAGAGGTGCAATGGGGAAACGTATTTCAGAGCAGGCATAAAATGAAGAGTCAATACTGTGATCCTGAAAAATGCATTTCAAGAGAGAGGAGCCAGGGAAATTGATGCTTTGGCAGCAAGGAGGTCACATCATGGATTTCTAGAAGAGTAGAAAGGAATAAATCTCACTTGGACACCAGACACCATGTCTCACAAATGGAGTTTAAAGAACATGCTGGATGATGTGAGCAGAGAAACTAATTTTTCAGTCTCCACCATTTGATGAATCAAAAAGACAAAGGTTTGGGTTTACAACCTGAGAAAAAAACTTCACTAGCACATTCCAGGAACATTATTTTTATATTTTATGAGGCTTTTCTCATTACACCTCTCCAGCACACGTTATACATAACATGCTACGAGCCCGAAGCGGCCATGCTGTGGCAGGCTTGCTGCATTTCCCCGAGTGGCTCAGCAGCGCTGGCAGAAACATGTGCAGAGTTGTCCTGTACCTGTGGCACTGCGCTTTGTGCAGGGCAAAGACACAGCTAATGTGGCACCCAGGGATACCAAAGCTTTATATCAGGTTAGGAATGAAAAACCTAGCGCTTTGGGGGAGCTTAGTCTAATTGATTAAATGAAGGTGGTCAAAGACTGGAAGAGAAGCCCAGAAAGGTTGTGGGATCTCCACCCTTGGAGATTTTCAAAACTCAGCCAGACATGGCCCTGAGCCAGAGCACTTAATTTTGAAATTGGCTCTGCTTTGAGCAGGGGGCTTGACTAGATGACCTCCAGAGGTCCCTTCCCATGTAAATTATTCAATGTCTCTAAACAAGATCCATTACACAGCCTCTGATAGGAGCTTCAAGTTATGTCTCAATTTTGGTCTTCCCAAAGGCTTGATCAGAGGGGAGCTTGCTGAAATATCATGGCCAGACTGATTAACTACACTTAACTTATGAGCTGAAAGACAACAGGCAAAAAATAGAGAAGTACAATATGCAATGATACACATCAACTTGGACGAGATATGACAGAAAAACAGGGAGAGATTGCTAATGCAGATTAGGAGATCTGCACCCTCCTTGCATGCCCAACAGTTTGTACAGCAAAAAATAGATCTACTTGAGACAACATGGTTGATATTGTGTCTAAGCTCTGCTTTCCACAGGAAAGTAATGCTTTGATTTTAGTCTTTAGTTATATTTGCTCTGCAGGTGGTAGCCAGTAAAAGGAATTAAATCTGCAGGGTACCAAGCATCAGCTGCCTCCTGGCTGAAAGGAAAAGTTTCATATCATGGTGGCAAACCCCTTTGCTACAGCATTTCTACAAGATCTGAGTGTTTGATACTGGCTTAGAGAAGCAGGCGGGCTACAGCCACAAAGAGCAATAAGGAGGTTTTTCTGGAAGGGATGAAACAGTGACGGACAAAAACTACATTTTAGTTTTGAGTCAGTATCCTCTGACGCGCTCTCCCTCTTCTGCCCTCTCTTAGGAGGATAAGCTCTTAGGAGGATGGTTTTCAAAGGTGACAGGGAAGCAAACAGCCGAGAATGAGACACTAAAAATTCTTCTAAGTTCATTTTCCTTGTTTTAAATCTTTAGTTTTCACCAGAAACCTCTTTCCTGCAAAAGAAAAGCTGCACAGCTTACACAAAGGTTTGCTTTTGCTTTTCCTCCAGGGCTACATCAAATACTCAGCGCTCTTTTACGGCTACTACAACAACCAGCGGACAATTGGCTGGTTAAAATACAGGCTACCGATGGCATATTTCATGGTTGGGATCAGCGTATTCGGCTACAGCCTAATGGTTGTCATAAGATCGTAAGTATGGCTGGCATTGCCCTCTCAGCAAAATCCATCCAGATGCGTCTTGCAGGTGGGTTCCCCTCCATGGGCACGGCTCATGGCTTGGTCCAGCCTTGGCCAGACGGCCAGGGGAACATGGGGCGAAGGGGGCTGCGTGCCTGCTGTGTTCATGCACTCGGCCTCAGCATCCACCACCCCTAGCTCTGGCAGGCTGGGTGGACCTGGGCAGTCCCCTGCCTCAGCCATGTGCTCATATGCATTATTTTGAACCCTCCCACCTCCTCCCTCCAGCCCTCTTCTTCCTCCTCCTCTCTGGATCATTTTAACCCTTCCTCTGACATTACCACAGGGCTGTCAAACAGGTGGATTTTGTACATGAAGGAGAATTTTACATACAGTAAATTTCAAAGCCTCCTTTTCCTATCCTTTCATTGCAAAAAACCATTCCTGAAAGCCCATGTGAGTCACACAGATGGTGCGAGGGGTACAGAAGAGGCAAATGCTACCAGACTGCTTTTGATGCATCCCCCAAACGATCAGTGGAATTTTAGAGCGAGGCCCCAATCTCTGTGCCCCTGGTGCACTGTCCCCAAGCACTGGTGAGGCCCTCGCAGCATCCCCAGGGCACTGAGGATGCAGCCGAGGCACTTCTCGCTGCTGAGATGGTCTCTGCAAAGCCAAAAATAAAAAAAATAAAACCCCGTCTCTGCCTGGAGGGCACACCATGCAAAGGTTTTCCTTTCTTTGCAAGAAAGAATAAGTCCATGGATTTGTATCGCAGCTGAAACAAGCCCTATTGCTGTGCAGTAGAAAGAGCCTCTTGAGCCTTTGGCTGGAGTGGGACATGGGGATTTGCTGTACATTTGCCATGAAATTGCAGCATCTGTTGTCTCGCCTTCCTTGAGGGACTGGTGCTAGGAACTCTAGTGGGAGTTACAGAAGGATTTCAGGGATCAAATAATAGAGAGGAAACAGCAGAAGCCATATCTGCTCCTATGCTGATTAACAAGAATAATCCTTTTGCTCTCCCTGCACGATTTGCTGCAAGCTCTTTGGTTCCAGCATTGTGCAACTACTGAAGTCTCACCAAAACTTTGTGTTGCAGCGGGTGTATTGGACAGCACCGGTTGTTTTTGACTAAATTTAATGAACTAAAGGTAACAATAGTCATATACTATACCCTAGGACCCAGAAGCACTGTAAATAGACTTTCTTCATGCCCTAGCTAGTGGAAGCAATCCTTAACCTGCTTTAATCACCTATGCTAGGTTTTTTCTACATTACTGTTTTTAATACAAGACCTGCATAGCCCTGAAGACCCCATTTGGCAGTTCAGTCCTCCTTAAAGTCCAATGGCACGTGTTAGACAGTTGCACCCAAACCCCAAGAACAGTCACCCCGCTCCTTCCTTACCCACCAGCAATCCCAAGCCACCGGCGCTGCTTTGCAAAGCTGAAGGACACGTGGTGGCTCTGTGAAACACTGACCTTGTCACCGCACGTGTCCTTACACAGGATGGCACACAATGCCAATGAAAGTACAGCAGATGGGGATGATGACAACTTCATTTTCAGCTGGAAAATGTTCACCAGCTGGGACTACCTCATTGGCAACCCAGAGACAGCGGACAACAAATTTGCATCCATCACCACCAGCTTTAAGGTAACCCTAACCAGCATTTCTCTGTCTGCTTCTGGGGATGCTCCCAGCACCTACCATGGCAGAGGTTTAAGGGGAAATCTGGGTACCTGTACAGCATTTCTCTGTACAAACAGGGTATGGTGCTGAACCATGGCAGCTCCAGCTCTCGTGCTCTGGGTCACTCTAACCCCCTTTTCAGGATTTGAAAAAAATTTGGTTTACTTCAGAGCGCAATTCCCCCACCATATTTCCCTGGGACACGGCAGGCTGTTTGCCACTTGATGTCTTTCAGCCAAACCAGGATGCCTGTATGAAGCTTGGTTTGAACTTATCACAAACTACCAAGTTCAATATAGCCAGAATAGCATGGGATTGCATTTCATAGGGTGGAAAACCATCTGATGTTCTCTTAGGCTCAGTGCTGTGAGATACTTTTTCCAATTCTGTGAGCACCCCTGTTTTTTCAGGAGTCTATTGTGGACGAGCAAGAAAGCAACAAGGATGAGAACATCCACCTGAGGAGGTTCCTGCGGGTTTTGGCCAACATCCTCATCATATGCTGCTTGTGTGGGAGCGGCTACCTCATTTATTTTGTGGTGAAACGCTCCCAGACATTTTCCAAAATGCAAAACGTTGGGTGGTATGAAAGAAATGAGGTAAGGGAACTTTGCTTCCAGTTTTCTGCTGTGATAATTTGCCTTAGTCATCAGCATAATCATTGCCACAGCTTGAGGACAGCATCCAAGGCAGAGGGATTCTCTACCAGGGCCCAGAAGTCCCCTTCAGTACTTTTGTACTTGTTTTAGCTAGGAAGCACATTGATCTCATTGAGAGTTTCCAGGGCAAAAAGAGGAGAATCCTCTTACAATAAATCACAATAAAAGTCAAAGGGTCTTCAGCACTTACAACACTGACCATTTTCTAAAGAATCTACCCTAAGTTGCATATTAATGCTTACAAACTCTGTTGTACTATAAAGCTCACTGGGTGTTAGAAATGTCCATGATCAGACATAAAGCTAAACTCGGATCTTTATCGTCCATCTCGAATTATGGGAATAAGATTTTAGAACCTGCAGAAAAACTTTAGTTGTCAAATTTTTTCTGCCTGATTTTGGAATGAGAAGTTCAAATCTTGAAGCTCTTCACACACAAAAAAAAAAAAAAAAAAAAGTTTTGACCTATGGAAAGGTTTAATTTCAATGTATACTGCATTATCATGTATTTATATATCAAAGCCAAATTAAATTTAAAGCCATGCATTTTCATAATTCCCTCCAAAAACATTAGCAAGGCAGCACTTTCTCACAAAATGCTTTGATTTATTTCAGTGAACTTTTCCCAAAGAAAAAAATCCTATTAAAAAAAAAAAAAATTTAATGCCTGAGACTTTCCTGGTGATAACTTGAGATCTGAATATATACAGTTCTGAGTACTGTTCCTTCTCCTGGAAAGAAAAGCACAAAAAAGAGACCTGTGAGTCAGAGCCTTCCAGCAGCTGTACAGACACAGTCCTCTGCAGGCCAATGGGCACTGTACGGCTGTATAAAAAGACAGAGCCTGCAAGTCAAGCCTGAGCTAACACTGACTTGCCAATGACCTCATTGACCACAGTACAACTTAGCACCTCGCACCATACAGAGGAACAAAAATACCACTAGAACATATTTTCTTGAGCTGCAAAACTGAGTCGTTGATGTGCTTCCATTCAAATCCGTAATTGCCTATTGCAAAAGCAAAGGTGCTGAACGCGGAAAATAAACATTAGCATCGACTAATTATCTTTATGCACACAAGCCAAGTCTTGCTCTTTCTCCGAAACTAAAATAAGAACCTCGGAGCTGATGCAAGCAGTACTACAAGGGACTTGAGGAACCTAAATATTCATGAGTCTGGACTGACAGGGAACAAATTCTTCAGAGCCCATCCCTTTGAGATAACAGCAAAAGTGCTCCTGCAAGAGCAAGCTGCAGCCCAGCCCTGAAGTTTGACACTGTGCTGCCTGCATACTAAGCAAAGCCAGAAGCTGAGCTCGCTTTGGCTCCCTTCTCTCTACAAATCCTTCAGAAATCTCCAACCAGTTGCTGGCAGTCCCCGCTCTGCTCAAAGATAGTTGCTGTTGTTACTATTAGCGGTAATCTCGTTTTCCTCACGTGGCAGGTTGAAATTGTGATGTCCTTGCTGGGCATGTTTTGCCCTCCGCTGTTTGAAACCATCGCTGCACTAGAAAATTACCATCCCCGCATTGGGCTGAAATGGCAGCTAGGGCGGATCTTCGCTCTCTTCCTTGGGAACCTCTACACGTTTTTGTTGGCCTTGATGGATGATGTCAATGAAAAAGTAAGACCTAAGCCAAAAAGCCACATTCCCTAGCATTTTCCAGAACCGAGGGTGAGCACAGCCTGTCCCTGCAGCCAACAGGGATGATCACCCCCTTTGCAGCAGGCACTTCCACCGTCCCCAATCCTCACATCGGCTGCAGCACCTCGGGGAGACTCACTGACCAGAGGGGTTTCCAGAGAGTCTCCAGCTTCTCTTTACAGCCCTGAAAAGAGAGTGGTTATTGTCCCTATAATCATGGCATGTTAGAGTAATTCGATTTTTTCTCCATCTGACACCGTTTGCAATTTCTATTAACACAGACCTCAAGGATATAGTTTATAATCCTCTTCCCCTGCCCTCCCCTCTTTAACATTATCCTGGTAGCATGTTGCAGGCAGATAACTGCAGGAAAGGATAAACGTCTAACTGATCCGCAGAAAAAATGACTGTGTTTTAAGCTGAGAAGAATTGGAGGAATTGCAGTGGTTTGCTCTGCCCTGAAAAATTATGAAGAAAGTGAGGAAGGAGGACTGGGTGGAGGCTCCCTCTGCACCCAGTAGTCTTGAAGGAGGTCTGGCTCCTCCACGTGCGGGGAGCAGGCTGCTAGCTCCCCAAAACTCATGGTGCCCCGATCTGCTTTTGGTCTTGAAGGGCTGCTGCTCCTCCGCTCCCAGCAAAAGGGAAGGAGTTTCTGTGCTATTGCCAGCACTGCAACTCTGTTATAAGCAGATGATTATATGACAGGTAGTAACAGGCAGGGATGATAGGGGGAACCCAACACCTTGAGTTTCTCCAAACACGTCTTCTGGGACCCCTATTTCCTGACATTTTTGGCTGAGGGGGCTCTCTTCATTGCAGCTGGCTGAAGAAGATGTGGTGAAGAACATCACGCACTGGACGCTGCTTGGCCACCACAACTCATCTGTGGGGAACGGCAGCACCGCCACGCCACCTCCCCTTGATCCCGCAGACGTGCCCAGGGGACCCTGCTGGGAGACAACCGTCGGCATTGTAAGAAATTTGTTACGTAGTAAGTCTCTGGGCTGGTTTAGGGTGGGGTTTTTTTTTTGTTGTTCATGCTTTTAGCAGTTCCAAGCTTGAAGTTTTCCTCGCAAATGACATCTCCTTTCCTGACTTTCACATAGAAGCACCAAGGCAGTGCAAGTCCACCGCTCTCAAGCCATGATGGTGAAATCCCCAGCTGGAAGCACCCAGGGCATACACAGCTCTGCAGCACTTGCTGTGAAGAGCACAAAAGGCTGGGTAGTCTGCAGCCACACCTGCATCATGATTTTTTTTCAGATCATGACTGCGCCTTTGAAGCAAACCTGTCTTCTCTGCTTATTGCTGCACTTCAGTTCACGTTGCAGAGTGGCTTTGGAGCGCGAGTAAAACCCAACCAGAGGAGATGCCTCAGGGGAACTCCTGACACGTCCCAACCTCTAACACATCATGAGGCCATGGGACGAGAGCAGAATTAGGCAAAAATAACCCCCCTGGAATGCATCCTGGGTGGCCTTCAACTCCTCAGAGTTTCACTCCACAAACCCACCCTGCAACCTTCACCTTGCACCAAAAAGTTCTGCAGCCAGACTATGCACAACAAGTAAAAGCAATTATTTACTGGCTGATATAGATAGCTAGGTCTTACCAAGCTACGAAGCTATGCATTACTGTGTACGCCCAATGGGTCCTCACTAGCCAAGTCATTTTCAGTCAAGTGGGGAAAGACCAGCCACCATCACTCCTTGGAAGGGGCTGATCTCCAGTGTAGCTGAGCTGTCATCCTCCGGATCCTTGTTTTTTCCCCTCAGACTTTTAAACCCTTTCTTGTAAGTGTTTTTCCTTTTGAATCCTTGGGACACTAGCTATCTCCATTCTACAAGTCTTACTTCTGCCTACAATTGTACCCTTCTTTTCTTGCACATCTCCCTTCTCTACACATCCTTGCAGCTCTTCTTTACAACTGAGCAATTTCCTCAGGAGTCCATGTGAAGGCTGTGGAGCTGAGTCATAGCAGAGCTATGCACAATCAAAATTACCCTCAGTGTATTTATGTTTTACACCAGCATTCTGCTTCCTTTTTATGTGCTGCCACAATGTATAGTGCAGTCACTAGCGCTAGCAGCAACTATCAGGGCTACTGGCTGTAACGGCGCTCGTAGTTCCCAAGCACAGAGGTAAAGCCTAGGCACTGCCAAGTATTTGAAAACAGGCAGGGAGTTTGCTCATGGCATGCTTTTCTGAAGGTTACTGTCATATAAAGACAAATGGCTTAATTAAAAAAATACAGTCCTGAAAACGCTACTGAAATTATAGGAGCAAAATGTTTTTTACTTGTTTTAAATTGCAGGAGTTCGTAAGGCTCACTGTGTCTGATATCCTGGTGACCTACATAACCATCCTGGTGGGAGATTTCATCCGAGCTTGCTTCGTCAGATTTGTGAATTACTGTTGGTGCTGGGACCTAGAGGCTGGATTTGTAAGTCAGCGTCTTATAGCTGAGAAGATAGAAGTAATTTAGGGCCATTTGGTCAAATGCTACAAACAGATTGGTTTTGAATGCTGCCAGTGGTCCTCCAGTCTTGTCTGATAATTTAATTGGTGTAGGTAGTCTTTGCATCACTTCTCTGGATCAATCAGTTCTAGCCCACAAAGAACTCTACAAAAATGCAGTTCTCTTGCCCACCTCAGGACTTTAAAACATGAAGTTGAGTTAAAAAAAAAAAATCTGATGTTCATTCAGTTGCTATAACCCCAAACCTTTGGGCCCTTCTATACCTCTTCCTAAAGGCCCAGACCTTCCTGTTCATTGCCCACACCACAGGCAGCAGCATGCTTTACTCACAGCACCGTCTTCTGATTGATGCTGGAAGCTGGTGGTAATTCTGCTGTAGTGGAGCAAGGAGTGTTTCCTTCTCCTCTCATGTATGCATAACACAACAGCACTGGACTCTCGTATTCATGAAGGCTACATTATCAAAGCAGCCAGTACTGGAGCTGCACAAATACAGAAGAAAATAATGAAAAAAAAAGTCCATTTTTTCACATAAGAAGTGACAAAAACAGATGGATTCAGACAGAGATGGAAAAACCTTGCAAGATTACAATTATAGCAGTGCACCAGCTGCCTAGCTGTCATCCTGGAGGGGTTTCCAGGAGGGGTCTGGAGAAGAGCAAAGAAGAGGACTTTGCTGGTGTCTACAGGGGGCTGGTCAAGCAAGGGCAGTTGAGGTACAACACGCATTTTTCTGCCTGTGGAGCGCTTTGTATTTCTTCTGGGGGAGGCAGAGGACACTGCCCAGGGTGGCCGAGGGATTTCAGAGCTCGGAGGACCCCCCTGGCAGCCAGTGTGAAATTGCTCCCATTGCGTCTGCTCACAGATCACAGTCTTGTTGAAGCTTCCGGTTTCCTCCTTCTGGCCATGTCCTCCTCTCACTTTGTTAGCTGCCTTTGATTTTTTTTTTTTTTAGATGCTTTCCTCAAAACAACCTTTAGAAATACCACATGGGGTTTTCTTCATTCTTAAGATCTCAATTGTACAAATAGCTAGAAGTCTTTTCTGTCCTGCAGGCACTCCTTGATGTATTAAAAGAAACCCACCAAAACATTTCCTGGACATCCATCCTCCACCTCTCAGTGAAATTTAAAAGAGCTGCTTTAGGGCTTATTCTGCACTTCCCCTTCTCCTTTCCCCTGGCATTCGGCATCAGCCCAGGCAGGCTGCGAGGCAGTTTTGCACTGAGAAACAAACCCCGTTCAGCATCTGTCAGGGGATGACCAGATTAACATGCTCCAGCAGGTCAGCTTTTGCAAACAAGCAGTCCAATCCAGGGAGCTCAGAAGGAGTAAAGTGAGACCCTTATTTCTTAGGGCTAAGTAGTAGCATTAATTTGCAGCCCATAACATGAGCAGCACTAGAGGGTTGGGATTCTGCGATCTGGCAAAGGCAAAACTCTCCTTTCATGCCAAGCGGCTCCCGTGGCAGTTACAGAAAGAATAAAGCACCGTGGGCTTCCCTCCTCTTTTTCTCCTACATCTTTGGGAGATTCGCATATCCTTCCTGGTGCTATGTCTTTTAGTCCTTCCTGGTGCTCAAGTAGGTGTTGGGTTTTTTTTTCCCCCCGGCCCAGGAATGAAAAAGCAGTGAAAGATGGTTTGGTAACACCCATCTAACCCACCCTAGCTATGGGCACCAGCACAACCGTATATGTGTTTTTCTAACGTATATAGTGAATAAGCCTCTTGTTTAACCCAGTGTTCTCACACAGAAGTATTCAAGGCAGAGGACAGCAGGCACCAAAAGTTGTCTTTTTTTTCCATGGGAAAAAGAAGCCAATATTAACCTCTAGCTAAAGATTTGAAGCAGAAATGGACTAGAATCAAAAGAACAAAGAAAACAATGTTTGCACTCATCCCTTCCCAAAGCTGTGAGCAGTCAGCTAAGCAATACTCTGACTGGGCTCCTTTCAAATTTTCATCATAAAAGACAAACATCTTCAACTTTATGAACTGCTGACAGTATTAAGTACATGCAAGTTGCGCAAAACCCAGACATACTGCACAGGACATTTCAAACATATACGGGCATCACCCATCATTTCTTAGAACCATATTTTCTGCATTTCAGTTAAAAAAAAAAAAAATCAAGAAAATGTAGAAGAAAAACTTTACACATAGTTTAATCTGCCAAAACTCATCTGAGTTTTGTGTGCACAAAACCAGATATATGTAGAAGAGACAGTAGCTTCATCATAGGCAAATCTAAAACAACAAATACTGTCAATAAATTAGACCAGCCTGTTCTGGACTTACCACCATTAGCACCCACATCAGACAGGTTGCTCTGTATAAAGCAGTATTTTAACTACTGGCTAGCACAGAGCAAAATGCCACCAGATACCCATCAGGTCATATATTCCCTCATATTTCTCCCCCTTTGCCCTCTGTTCCTGGTCTTCAGCAGCCCGCTGCTGCAAGACCTGGGGACATGGATATATCTGGCATAGCATTTGCCCTCCAGCTCATCATTATCACCATTTAAACATTCACTATTTTACCAGGGTAAACTGTAAGTCCGTAGCCAGATAGACCAGCTGGGGCGTAAAACCTAGTCCCGTGCCATGGCTCCTTTGCTCACAGCTGGCTTTATATTAGCAGGGAGAAATAAACACAGAGCAACTCTAAGAACGTCCATATATCTTTCCAATTTTCAGCAAGCCAAGAGAGAAGAAGCAGCAGCCCACAGCGCGGTAGCTCCAATTTTGCTTTCTCTGCACTGCTGCTGGTCATTCAAGCAGTATGCATGCAGCGGGAGCCCTCCCAGAAATCCCTTTATACCAGCTTTAAATAAGCATCCTTATACCCAGCAGCAAACAATAACACGTTCCTCTAGCAACAGCACACTCTCCTTTCTTTCCCCATGCAGCCATCCTATGCCGAGTTTGACATTAGCGGCAATGTTTTGGGTTTGGTCTTCAACCAGGGAATGATTTGGTAAGATATTTCCTTTTTTTGTTTGGGTTTTTTTTTGCATTATTTAGAAAACCTGCCAGTGGAGTTAGAAATCTTCCAGTCCAGCTAGAATAACCTTTGAGTTTTGGTTTCTCTGATTGTTTGGCTTTCTGTGCTTGACTATAAAAGTGGAAATTTAAAAATGCCAGCTTACTTGTCCAAGAGTAGCAGTGGCATAACTGCAGCAGAGAACAGTCTTGCAAACCCTGCCCCACTCTCACTTTAATAAGGTCATTTTCTTTCAGTGGTAAAAATGTATTAAGATGGTTCATGCGCTGGGGGAGGAGATCAGAAAGGGGTTTGGGGGCACCATAAGCTTACATGTCAATGCAAGCGTGGGCATGGAGTAACTGAGCAGGTCAGGCAGGAGAGGCACATCCCAAAACTGCCCCAAAGGAGGGCAAACAGGAGCTGTTCTGCCCTGCTGTGATGGCACAAGAAGCAATAGGCAACAGCACAAAGCACCCTCACCTCCTCTGGAAGCAAGGTGTCTTTTGCCATGGACTGATGATTTCTGCCTGTTCCCCTACTACAACTTCTCTGCAGACTCAGGGAGGTCTCTCCCTGCTGGTTACACTTGCCTGATGTTTTCCAAGCTATCTCCAAGTGATTTTTATTACAAACTGAAAATCTTTCTTTACAAGTACTGAGGGCTTTGAGATCTCGCTGTTCCTCAATGTACGGTTACCGTACCCTAACATGGGTGCAGGTGGCTTCTCTTCCAGAAGCATGGAGGTAGCACAAGCTAGCCTTCTCAGACTTTATTTGTGGGTAAACTTGCCACCACATGAACACTTTTTTTCCTTCTTCTGAAACGAAAAAACCTCCCAGTCTGACAAAAAAATATCACCTGTCCTTCTCCTTTCCTTTTCAGGATGGGATCCTTTTACGCACCAGGGCTCGTGGGTATAAACGTGCTGCGCTTATTAACCTCCATGTATTTTCAGTGCTGGGCTGTCATGAGTAGCAATGTCCCTCATGAACGAGTCTTCAAAGCATCCAAGTCTAATAATTTTTACATGGGACTTTTGCTGTTGATCCTGTTCCTCAGCCTCCTGCCTGTGGCTTACACCATCATGTCCCTGCCTCCCTCCTTTGACTGTGGACCATTCAGGTACTAGCAAAACACCCAAAACCGCCAGTTTTCTGCTCTGATACATGGGATTATTTTCATGAAGTTAGAAGGCCTGGACTCCAGCAGAGATAGTGAAATGACTCCATTCTCGGTCTGGTTAAAACCTTAGCAATGTGAAGCAATGGGCCGTGCCCAGCTGTGGGCAACACACACCAATGAAAGCACCAGAGGACAGCAGGGGTGGGACAGCAGGGTGCAGCACCCAGCAAAAAAGCAATGGGAGCACCCCTAAAGCTCTCAGGAATGTTGTGGGAGCAAAACAGTGGTCCAAAGTCTCCTTCTAAGATCTTCCATAGAGCCAAGAACTCCCACAGCATGAGATGTATTTTACATGTTGAATTTTGTTGGAAAATAGCAGGAAATGGATAGGTCTGAGCCTGAAGAATTGCAGCTTTTTTTTTTTTTTTTAAATGCCTTTTTTTTATTAGGACAGAATCAGCACTGCACAGAGCATTCAGTGGACCAGATTAACATGCCAATAAAGTCTAATTTGATTGAGTAATGCCATTTCCTGGGCCCGCTGAGTCTGACTCAGCAAGGAGCCAGCTTGGAACAAATTGTTCCTGTAGATGCACTGTTTTAGGTTATCCACTTGCTAATGGAGAATGACAATAGAAAGCTAAAAGACTCGGGGGAGAAGGCAAGAGACCAAATTTCCCTCAGTTCTATAACAAGGACAGGTGTCAACGAGCAATGTCAGAAGATCTGACAAGAAACTTGTTGTATGCATGCGATCATTTGGAGATGACTAATCTGCAATGTGAAAGAGCTATTTCAATTCCCAATCAACCCTTCAAAAGCCACTCAGCCTGATTCAGACCCTCGGCACTCCCTCTCCACTCGATTGAAAGCTCAGCTCTCCTGGGCTTAAGGCAGTTGATGAAGTTGGGATACGTTTAGCCAAGTTTGTCTTTATTGACTCTCATGATCAGGACAGAGTCCAACACCTTCCTGAGCAGAATCCTGCAAGATCCCAGGAGGCAACAAGCCTAAAGATGTGGAATAGCACTCATCAGGTTGAATTCACAGACCCAGAGATGCTGGGGAGAGAAGAAGGTCAATTACATAATCCAGCCTTTTACAGATTTGTTCTCCTTTCATACAGAATACTCTCATCTGCTTTATCAATCCTGTTTGAAATTACTCTTTCACTGAGTTTCCTATTAAGCAATAATCACAGCTTGCTATTTTTGTCATTACTTAGCAGCTCTTCAAGTTGGCTCATTATTTCAGAAAGCCGGAATTTGCATATGGAAAGTCATCTCTACCATGAAAAGGCCATATTTAACAAGATATTGATCAGAAATGTATGGTTACTGCAGTCTGTACGTTTTTATACATTTCAGAGGGGTAAATAGTCAGAACTCATAAAGGAGCCGCATGTGGAAATAAATGTATTAACACCAGAAGCAAGTTGGCCTAGCAAAGACTATTCTTATAATAAATGGGGGTGGGGGGAATGGATGGACCAATAGGTAATTTAAAATGAAGGCATCTCAAAATCCTTGGTGGCCAAGAGCAAGCTGATGCTCACTGAGAGAGAGAGGAAACATGCTACTTAGCATCGTTAGATTAGAAGCTATTTTGTCCCTCCAGAAAATACCTACACTCCTTAACTGACCATTTGTCTTTCCAGTGGAAAGAAAAGGATGTATGAAGTCATTCAAGAGACGATCGAGCTCGATTTCCCACTTTTTGTTGCCAAGATCTTCAGCTATGTGGCAAATCCAGGACTGATCATACCTGCAATTCTGCTCATGGTGTAAGTTTTCTTTGCAATATTACATGCCTGGCTGGGAGGGAGGAGGTTGAAAAAAAAAATACTGGGATGTTAGTGAGGTCTAAATTCAGCTTCTGCTGAGACAACAGCCTGGATTAGGGCAGACACACGCTCCCTACTCCCCTCACCTTCGGCCAACACAATTTCCCAAAATTTAATTTCCTGACCCAATTAAACACAACTTTGTAGATGAAACACATTGCTGACAGAGGCCTCGTGGATATCAAAGCTGTCACAGCTTCCATACGAAAAATTTTCAGTAGCCAGCAGGAAATAAATGGACAGTCTGAGCCTGGTGCCTTTTGGAGAAGCAATTTCTGTCACAGCTGGTGGTATTTACAGCACTGCCAAGCCAGGGCATTCAAAAATTACACATTCAAAAAAAATGAGGAGGTGTGTTTTTTGTTTGGGTTGTTGTGGGTTTTTTGGAGTTTTGTTTTTGGTTGTTTTTTTTTTCTTTCTTTTTCCAAGTAATATATCTGGAATTTTTTTCAGTGCTGTCTGATCATTTCAGCTTTGAAACCACACTTAATCCCTAGCACCTTCAGCAGCACTAGGACCAGGGCAGTTCTCTCTTCTTTTTTAAAAAGATATTTTTGGCATTGTTCTCAAGGTTTCCATAACTATCAAAATGAGTGAGAGAGCCGTGGCCAGATTTTATAGGCAGCTCTAAACACTCCAGACTAAACAGCGGGAGACAGGGAGAGGGTTGAGGAGCATGTTACATATGCTTGCCTGCTCAGACTCTTCCTTGGGCATCCACACACATTGAAGACGAGCCTCTGGGCTGATCCAGTACAGCCACTCTTGGGCACTGTGATCCTTCATTCTGAACAGGTTACACTGCAGGTAATGCCATTAAATCAAATCAAATACAAGTTCCCATGTTACGAAGTTTCTTATAGAAACAGCCTGAGAAAAATCCCAATTAAACTGAAAATGACCTGTCATTCCTCCACCTGCCTCGAACTACTTACTCATTTTAACCTAAATAAAGATGATCAGATACTGTAACTCATGCAGACAGATCCTACACTTAGAAGAATCAGATCAGATACACACAGGAGACAAGAAGTCTCATGCTACATCCCTAGTACGGCCAAGCATATTATTGAGTTACTAGCTCTATTCCTGCGGGCTTCACAGTAGCACTAGCAGACACTACCACAAACACAAGATGAAGACCGCAGAACTAATCCACGCCAAATGGATGACCTTTACAGAAGGGCTGCAGGTCAGGTTTCTGAGGCTTTGATGTAACCCCCCCAAAAAAGGCAGTGGGAGAGCGGTAGACCTTTGAAAATAATGTTTTGTTCAGTGGCAATCTCCTGCCCTTTCCTCCACTGACAGCTGGGACAGGGAACAGCACAAATTGAGTTTATCTGCTGAAGAGACACCTTTTATCACCCCTTCCCAGTCTGGGCTATTCCCACACCACAGCCTTCCCATCGGTCCGTCTCTCCTTGAGGCACCATTTTGTCTCTGCCCCGATCCCCTCTGCAAACTGAGAGATACCCTATGTCCACATTACCTAAAACATCCTTGTTTCCCACCCAGATACACTGCCTGTGCGGCCTTTGAGGATATTAGATATTTGTGATTTCCAGTCGTTTAGCTACCAAGAGAGTCACAGCCCTAAAAAAGTGGGTGCCCCCATGATGCCTGGACAAGTCAGACCTATAGCCCCTTGGCAGTAGCTCTTGCATGCCCTGAGAGCATCAGGTGTCTTGCAGAAGCACTGCTCGCTATGTGCACGCAAACTTTTCCTGGGATAATCCCAGGCAAAATTATAGCTACCCTACAAGGACCTTTCCTAAGGCTTGGGTCCTTTTCTTATCTCAGAAACTTTACAATTATGGGACTCAAACTTAGCACACCATCTTTGTACACCTACAAAAATGACCTAAATATACAGGGAGACAGAATCTAATTAGCCCAATTAAAATTTTTCCAGAAGAGCAAGATAACACTCCTTTTGCTTACAGTCCTGTAACCGATGGCTACCAGCGGCCAGAAACTTAGTTTTACGTCTCTTTCACCATTTTCTCCAGAAAGAAGATAACTATAAATCATACACAAGTTCCCAGTTTCCTGCCTTCTCCCTGAAAGTCTTCAGCTTCTGCTGCTGTTTCCACCATGGTGTAGACAGGTAGACAGGGTCAAGCTGGAGCTAGTCCTTATGCTGATTCCCATTCAGCTTGCCAGGAGATTAAAACCAGGGAAATGCAACTGCTGGAGTTTCATTTGGTCCTGATGAGCAGAGAGCCAGCAGCTCTCAAAGTAGCAGGCAAGGCAACCTACAATACAGCCTAAATAACAAATAGCCTCTACAAAGAGCAACAGGTGGATCGTGAATGGACAGTCTGTTGATTTTGGTGGCAGACACTCAAAAAGTGTGTGTTCCGTTTCAGTGGACTGCATTAAGCCATTTTCTCAAGCCATGATAAGCCCCTCTCTTTTTCCAGGTGCAATCCAAAAGGCGTCTTCTATTTATTTCTGTTCGTGGCTTCTGGTCCCAGACAATGATGGAGTCCAGCAGGTGACATGGGTGTCAAACTTACTGTCATGTTTCTAGCTGCCTGAGGACAAGGGAAAAAGGAAACAGAGCAAGAAGCAGAGATACTTTGCATGTAGGCATATAACCTAATCTCATTTGGGTCGGGAGCAGGATTTCAAGCCATGGCTTGCAGAGCTTCCTGGCAGAAGCTAGAAGCACCTTACTGCATCAAGGGGAAGGAGAAAAAGATTCAAAAATACTGTGCAGTCTAGAGAAGGACGGTGACCCACATTGTCTGCCTAGCTCTCGGGGAGCAGTAAATCAGAGAAGAGGGGTGCCAGGGCCCCACACAGCATCCATGCTAAGCAGCTCAAGCATGAGGGCGCATCCCCAGGCTCATTTTAGAGGCAGGTAGATCTAAAGCACCCCATTACAAGTGGATAAATGCCATTTGCTAATGCTTACTTGAGTTCCTAGCAAAATTTACAGCTCCTCAAGCTGCTGCTCACAGTCAGACCAGGACATGGCTTTGCTCTGCCTCTTCTGGTTGTAGGAGGTTGTAGCGAGGTGGGGGTTGGTCTCTTCTCCCAAGTAACAAGTGACAGGATGAGAGGAAATGGCCTCAAGCTGCGCCAGGGTAAGTTTAGGTTGGATATTAGGAAAAACTTCTTTACTGAAAGAGTGGTCAGGCACTGGAACAGGCTGCCCAGGGAAGTGGTTGAGTCCCCATCCCTGGAGGTATTTAAAAGATGGGTAGATGTGGTGCTTGAGGACATGGTATAGTGGTGGACTTGGCAGTGCTAGGTTAATGGTTGGACTCGATCTTAAGGGTCTTTTCCAACCTTAACAATTCTATGATTCTATGATTCTGGGAACCGACACTAGCAGTGTGAATGAGGAATTCCATAGCAAATCCAGCACACCTGTAGGACCTGCCCAGGACACTGGCATGCACCTTGGAGGATCACCCAGGCTGCTTCAGCACTGCTGAGTCTTGGCCCGAACAACCCAGTCCAAATCTGCCTGACTACCTGCAGGTTTGGACTGCAGCAAAGGCATCACCCCAAATCCCCTTTCTGTGACACTGTCCCTTTCCCTTCTCCCTCCCAAGACCCCTTAAAGGCAGCTCTATCTTGGACAAACTCAACCTCCCTTGAACAATTAACCTACAATAAACCTGCAATAAACGAAGGACAGAGGAAACTCAGGCTTAGCCTGCAGAGAGAGCAGGCTCATATCTCACACAGTATGGGAGAGGGACCTGGTGAGTTCACACCCTTCCCATCAATGCCCCGTTAAACACAGGAGTCAGCAGGGGAGGAGGCTGTGGTGGTTGGAGATGATGCTGGCCACTAATGCAGAGGGTGAGAAAGGACTGAAAAAGGAATGGGAATGGATTTGCTCAGTTACTCAATGAGCTTGAGAAGGCAGCTCAGAAACGGAGCGCATGGCATCCCAGATGGCTTTGAATAGGCAGATCCAGTCATCTTTATGAAACAGGGGTACTCCCGGCGCTTACGTCCTGGCTGGTTACAACAAAAATGGCAAAGCAGCACCAAAGCCCTGGATTACAAAGAAATATATTTCCTAGGCAATGAGTTTGACAATGTAGAAGAAATGAAACTATTGCATCCTTCGAGAAGATCAAAAATAACAATTTTCAAACTCACCAAGATTGAGTTTTGGGTTAATACTAGGCAAAAGGAAGCAAATGTGTTTCCTCCAGACAGACCCCTGCAAAAAGCCTCAAGAAAGGCCATCCAAAGTACCCTCTCCTGATCTCCCACCTGGAAACCAATATGCTGGTACATGGTGCCTTGCTGGGCTTAGAGTCAGGCACTCTGCTGACACAATCCTCGAGCCTGGTTTGAGGATGCTGAACCTGGGCTGGAGCCACACAAGCAGGTTATGAACTGTCAGGAAACCTGTTTTGGTGGCTGTTGTTTTGATTTTTTTACAGTCTTTTTTTTCTTTTACAAGAGGATTTTCTATTTTACTTTAAAAAAAAAAAAATCTATAGTGATGAACTGAATGGTTGGTGCCTTTCCTGGGTATGGCTTGGAGTTACCGAGTAGATGATGTTTATAATTTAGAAGAATAAAAGCACTCTACAAAAACAGGAGGAGGCATTTTTGACAACCAAAATATTACTGGTTGGCAAGTGGCAGCAGTAATGAGACAGCCCCAGACGCTTGGGCATGTTTTAAAACACGCGCCTCCCCGTGAGCCAAAGGCTGGCTGCCAGCACACCCTCTCCCATCCCGCTTGCCTTTCAGTTCCCTCCAGCTTGGCGTGTTTTTCCCCTGGCTTTGGCATGCCCTTTTTTGCAGAAGAAGGGATCAAAACGAAAGCCAGTGGCTCTGCTTCAACCTGGCTCCTGCTCACCCTCAGTTACCATCTCTGCTCGCTCCTGACAGCCCCTTGTCAGGCTGCAGGAGGCAGCCGGTCCTGGCCAAGGGGGGAAGGCAGATTGTGCCTTGAGGACTGTTGCCTGCCACTATTTTCTTTGTTTCCCCTTTTTTTTTTTTCCAAGTTCTCTGTGTGACATGGTGTCTGTTCTGGTTTTCCTTTGAGCCATGGCAGAAAGCCATGCATTTTATCAGTTGAGTTGGTTTTCACCAAGGTAATGAGTCGAATGGGCTCACCACCAAGGAAAGACCCAAGGGCCAAGGCTAGTGCAAAGGAAGCAGAGGGAGCCCATGGCCAGCCAAGGCAGAGGCAGGACGGCAGGATGGTCATTTTTCTTCTGTTTGAGCAAAAGTGAGCTACTGGACTGGCTCAGCCCATCTTACCTGGAGGGCTAAGGAGAATAGGAGGGCTAAGGAGAATCTCCCTCCTTTGTTGGATGCAGAGGGAAACCTGGCCACGAAGGATGAGGAGAAGGCTGAGGTACTTAATGCCTTCTTTGCCTCAGTCTTTAATAGTCGGACTGATCATCCTCAAGGTTTTCATGCCCCTGAGCTGGGAGATGGAGATAGGACACAGAATGTAGTCCCAGCTGTCGAAGAGGTGGCAGTCACCGACCTGCTCCTCCACCTGGATGCCCACAAGTCTATGGGGCCGGACGGGATCCACCCGAGGATACTGAGGGAGCTGGCAGAGGAGCTTGCCAAGCCACTTTCCATCATTTATCAGCAGTCCTGGTCAACCACGGAGGTCCCAGATGACTGGAAGCTAGCAAATGTGACACCCATCGACAAGAAGGGCCGGAAGGAGGATCCGGGGAACTACAGGCCTGTCAGCCTGACCTCGGTGCTGGGGAAGGTCATGGAGCAGATCATCCTGAGTGCCATTATGCGGCATGTGTGGGACAACCAGGGGATCAGGCTCAGCCAGCATGGGTTTATGAAAGGGAGGTCCTGCTTCACTAACCTGGTCTCCTTCTATGACAAGGTGACCCGCTTAGTGGATGAGGGGAAGGCTGTGGATGTTGTCTACTTGGACTTCAGTAAGGCCTTTGACACCGTCTCCCACAGCATTCTCCTGCAGAAGCTGGCTGCTCACGGCTTGGACAAGTGCACTCTGCGCTGGGTTAAAAACTGGCTGGACGGCCGAGCCCAGAGAGTGGTGGTGAATGGAGCCAAATCCAGCTGGCGACCAGTCACGAGTGGTGTTCCCCAAGGCTCAGTGTTGGGACCAGTCCTGTTTAATATCTTTATCGACGATCTGGATGAGGGGATCGAGTGCCCCCTCAGTAAGTTTGCAGATGACACCAAGTTAGGTGGGAGTGTCGATCTGCTGGAGGGTAGGAAGGCCCTGCAGAGGGACCTGGACAGGCTGGATTGTTGGGCCGGGGCCAACTGTATGAGGTTCAACAAGGCCAAGTGCCAGGTCCTGCACTGGGGTCACAACAACCCCAGGCAATGCTACAGGCTTGGGGAGGAGTGGCTGGAAAGCAGCCTGGCTGAACAGGACCTGGGGGTGATGGTTGACAGCCAGCTAAACATGAGCCAGCAGTGTGCCTAGGTGGCCAAGAGGGCCAATGGCATCCTGGCTTGTATCAGGAATAGTGTGGCCAGCAGGACCAGGGAGGTGATAGTGCCCCTGTATTCGGCACTGGTGAGGCCGCACCTCGAATACTGTGTTCAGTTTTGGGCCCCTCACTTCAAGAAGGACATCGAGGTCCTGGAGCGTGTCCAGAGAAGGGCAACGAGGTTCGTGAAGGGTCTAGAGAACAAGTCTTATGAGGAGCGGCTGAGGGAGCTGGGGTTGTTTAGTTTGGAGAAGAGGAGGCTGAGGGGAGACCTTATTGCCCTCTACAACTACCTGAAAGGAGGTTGTAGCGAGGTGGGGGTCGGTCTCTTCACCCCAGTAACAAGCGATAGGACGAGAGGAAATGGCCTCAAGCTGCGCCAGGGTAAGTTTAGGTTAGATATTAGGAAAAACTTCTTTACTGAAAGAGTAGTCAGGCACTGGAACAGGTTGCCCAGGGAAGTGGTTGAGTCCCCATCCCTGGAGGTATTTAAAAGACGGGTAGATGCAGTACTTGAGGACATGGTTTAGTGGTGGACTTGGCAGTGGTAGGTTAACGGTTGGACCTGATGATCTTAAGGGTCTTTTCCAACCTTAACAATTCTATGATTCTATGCCACAAGGCAGCCTGAATTCTTCCTAAGTCTTGAGCCTCTAAAGGCAGTTTGGAGACAGCTAGTGGGAAAACTAGGTGTTAGACAGTAGGCAAAAATTAAATGTTCCCTCCCTGTGAAACTTTCTCTCTCTGCTGATCCTATCACTACAGCAACACATTTGTTTTTGTAGTCTCGCCATCTATTACCTAAACGCTGTGGCTGAAGCGTATCAGCGCGCCAATGCAGAGCTGAAGAAGAAAATGCAAATGGTAAGTACTGATCTGGCAAAGCCATCTCTGAAATACCACGCACTTCAAGTTTGATGTGCAACATATGCTTTTAAATTGCTCTTCACTTCTGAACACGTTAGTGATACAAGGGGAAGACGCATTTTATGCTTGTCCAGTCCTCTCTGATGGCATTTAATGGCTAACTGCAAAAAGTGGTCACATCCCATAATAGGCTGCTATTTCATACATCAAAACTACAGTGAGTTTTCCCATAAATTGTGCTTTCCACCTACAAAAAGAAGTTACCTCAAAGTTCAAGTAATGTTTTGGAGCCTGAGATTTCCCAGGGACAATGATAAGGCTATCAAAACCACAGCCAGATTTTGTGCAAGCTGAAGAGCAAAGAGCCATAAATAACAACATGGCAATCACTTTTTTACCATTAATTCTCAAAGCAAAGGAGGCTGGTGTCTGTCTCTGCCATGCAGATGGGAAAAGCAAGATACAGACAGATGCAATGACTCGAATTAGCAGGGTAGGATTTGGACCTTATAGTATCCAGAACTCGGAGAGGTTGCAACACGCAGAGGACCGTTACGCAGGGACCCCTGAACTAATATGAATTAGGTCTGGCAGCAGAATACCTGCAAAAGCACAGCTCTGCTCAGATGATGTGTCTCAATGAGAAACAGCAAAGGTGTCCTGCTACCAGGGCCTGTGCTGGTCTGGCAGCACCAGTTTCCCCCAGAGCTTTCCTGGTGGGTCTCTAACCCTGTGCTGTTTTATACTATATAAACGTGTCCAAAGTATCGAGCCTTGCATCAGGAGAGGATATGATGCCATCAAAGGACTGGTATCAGCCATTTTACTGGTACAGGGCAGGATCCAAGCCAAGGAAGCAATGCCACATCAAGCAACCATTGCATAAAGCAGGGATCAGTGCAACATTAAAAGTGAGCATGTGAGCACTGAGAAATGAGACTCCATAAATTACATCCTAATGCTCAAATTCAGAACTGATCACTCATGCACGTGGCTTAAAATAAGGGTCTTGGTGCGTAGGGCATCCTCAAGTACTGCAAGAGTTGAACATATGCTACAGCACACTGGGACTTAGGGGCACGTAGTCTATTTCATGCTGCATAAACTGCTTGTGATCAGGGTTTAAGGGAGCACAAACCCCCTTGGAGGGGTCACAAAGCAGGGCCCGGTACTACCCAAAGGAACAGAAATATCTCCAGACAAGCACCTGCCTTTGCACAGACCTTACATATCTCTGTCCTGCAGGCACCTGTAGGTTTTTTGAGGCAGCCAAGCCTGGCGAGAGGAGGGGTACACAGCAGGGCAGGGGGAAAGGGAGGGCATCAGCACAGCCCCGCTGCTTAGGGAGCAAGGGATGGGAGCTGCCTGGTCACATTAGGGGTGGTCAGCAGTTGAAGCCCACCAGAGATGCCTGCTCAATGACCTGCTGACCTCAGAGAGATCTGCCATGGCTGACCCCAAAGTCTGCCAGGTTTGCTGAATGGATGGAGGCTGCTCTGTGGGTTGGGATCTCTCAGCTGTAGCAAGGCCATGAGCTGCCTTGCATTCCATGGCTCCAGCACACAACTTCCTCCATTGGCAGATCACCCTTTTGGGAGGAGGGATGGAGCTGGAGTGGAGTCCATCCAAGCTTTCTCACTGCATAAGAGAGGACAGCCTCTCCCTTCCCTGTCCAGCACGCTTGTCCTGAGCAGAAACAGTCCCCGGGTATTTTTGCCCCTCTGCCATCCAGAAGGAAATCTTTTGAAGACCTAAATGTACACAAGTGAAACCAAAGACAGCCCTACAGCCCATCCCCATGCTGCTATGCCGTCCTCCTCTTCCTCTGGCACTTGTCACTGACACACTCCCTCCCAAGAGTTCCACATTTAAAACAAACTAAACCCCAGGGAGGGCAGATTGGCAGCTGCAGAAACACACAGACAGCCTGGTAGACCTAAACCACATTATCAGCAAGTGCTTTGCCCTAACAAGAGCAGAGCTATCATTTCCCAGGCTTTTGGTCCTGCATGGGACATACTTTCTTTCTCTAAAACCCTTGGTCAATCAGACCAAGATTCAGCACCTTGAACTTGGCAAAGAGATTACATTCATATCAACAAACACTTAGCCAGGCCAACCATGACACCAAGCCACCATTTCACAGATTACATCTGCAGTTTCAAACTAAACCCTATGGTTTTTGTTGATGCAGCAACGCGAAGAGGAGAGAAACAAGAGAAACAACAAAGCCACCACTAACCCTGTGCTGCAAGATCTGGAGAATTTACTCACACCAAGTACAAGGAGTGAAAGTCACCCCAAACAAGCAGAAGGTAAAAACTAAACAACCTCCCCACAACCCTCCTGAAAAGGCTTCTTTTGCCCCCAAATGATGACTGGGAAAGATCGAGAAACTGGAGCGATACAGATTTGCAAGGGATTGGATGAATATAACTAGCACAGATTTTGTCCGCTTACAGAAGTCCACCTGCCAATGGACACCCAAGAAGGGTGAGTTTTTAGGCTGGATTATATCTCACACAGGCTTATCACAGTGTGGGAATTGTAATCCAAAGTTATGATTCATATCCCAGCTATTAACCATGCCAGTCATGAAACCAGCAATTTATTCTGGGAACAATGCTGAAACTCCAGCGTTGTTTTTGGGCTGATGACTTGAGCCAGGCACAGGCTTTTCTCTGAATAGAGGTTTTCACTGGAAAATTCATTATGAATGAGATAGAAGCTTTTTACAGGACTGTGTTGGTCTTAGGGCAAATAAATGCATGCTGAAAGCTCTGCTGAGGTGGGTCCGTGGCTGGGCAGAAAGATGCAGGAGGAGGCATTGGCACCAGGGTCCGGGCACTCTCAAGGAAGACAGATCCTCCAGGCTCTGTCCGAACCAGCCATTTCCTGACCACCAGAGCCTCCTGCTCTCATTTGTGAGAAATAGTGCAACATATCTGAAGGATTTTGATTTTTATCTTGATGCAGATGAGAAAAGCAGACTAGTGCCACCATAACCCTCTCCCATGTAGACGAGCTGTTTCTTGGACAGGCCAAGATAAGCTGGAAAGTTCAGATCGACCCGATACAGATTCCCCCCAGAGCAGACCCAGAGTGCTCATTGTCGTGGTTTAACCCCTGCTAGCAACTAAGCACGACGCAGCCACTCGCTCACACCCCCCCAGTGGGATGGGGGAGAGAATCAGAAGGGTAAAAGGGAGAGAACTCGTGGGTTGAGATAAGAACAGTTTAATAATTGAAGTAAAATAAAATAGAACTGTTAAATAGGTAAAGCAAAAGTTGCGCACACAAACAAAGCAAAACAAGGAATTAATTCGCTACTTCCCATCGGCAGGCGGGTGTTCAGCCATCCCTAGGAAAGCAGGGCTCCATCACGTGTAACAGTTACTTGGGAAGACAAACGCCATTGAGCCGAATGTCCCTCCCTTCCTTCTTCTTCCCCCAGCTTATATATTGAGCATGATGTCATATGGTATGGGATAACTCTTTGGCCAGTCTGGATCAGCGCCCCTGGCTGTGCCCCCTCCCAGCCCCCCTTGCACCGGGCAGAGCATGGGAAGCTGAAAAGTCCTTGACCAGTGTAAGCGCTACTTAGCGACTGTTTAGCAATACTTAGCACTACTTAGCAAGAACCAAAACATACATTGTTCTCATCCTAAACCAAAACACAGCCCCATACCGGCTACCAAGAAGAAAATTAACTCTATCCCAGCTGAAACCAGGACACTCATTTAAATGGAAATAGTGCTGGCAGCATTGTGGGTGTATTGAAAATAAAGACTAAAATCAGCAATTACCCATGACAACCACATGGCTAGAGGTGTATCAGTATGGCCAGTAGGACTATCATGTCTTATAAACACATCAGTAAGAATCTGCAAAGAGGGCTCAGGCAGCAGAGACACATACTGGCTGTTGGCCAGGGGCTAACAGTCTTATTTATGGTTTCTTCACTCAGATGCTCAAACACAAATCCCCAGACACTTGGGTTATTGCATGTAGAAGAAACAGCAGCCACTGGGGAGAGGAAGAAAGGCAGTGTTTGCTCTCAAGAAAATAACATTCATAATCTTTGTTCTAGACAAGAAAACAGAGTCTCCTAATAGAACCAGCCCTGTCGGGAAACAAAGAAAAGCAGCAGCCCCAGATGGCAGCCCCATGGCTGGTGGGAGAGGAGCAGCATTCACCCCGCCGCCGCATGTGTTCGTGACACAGCCACCCACACTGGGAGTCCGGGCACCTTACCCTGGCCAGCCCAGACCAAGGGGGCACCCACTGGCACCAGTCGCTGGAAGGGGGAGAGGGCAGCCACGCTACTCATATGCTGCTCGATAAGCTCAGCAACTTCTCTCCCGTTTGACATTAAAATAGAGGTGCTGCATGAACTATTGTAGTTTTAGTAGGAAATGATTACTGTGTGTTGGTCATCCACTTGTGATGATCTGTATCTGTCCAACACTATCTAAAACAGCTTTGTTTAAAAGCTTAGTAGTACTTTGGAGTTGTAACCAGCAGTGGTTGTGCTGATTTTGATCATGAAGGAAACAGGAGGCAGTCATGATGAAAATCAGCCATGGCATTACTAAACTGCTACATAGAGGGACACAGCCCTGTGGCCACTAACAGCAGCATGGTGAGCTCGCTGTGGTGTGAGTGCTTGTCAGTCCCTCCAAAGGCTTCTTCAGTTAATAAAAGTAGTGTGAGTTTACCTGTCATTTCAACAAAGGGTTGGGTTGGTTTTTTTGTTCCTGTCCCTCTACCTGAGGAATCAAGTATTCTTTAAAAAAGTGAGTGTCCCTGTCCAGCTGCATGGCAGCCACTGCTAGGAGTAGAGGACTCCTATTAGACGAGCACAGGAGCAGGTTTTGTCAGCTGCATTTCATCCTTCGTGATAGCTTTCCTCCAGTCTTACCTCCTCCAAACTTTCATCTTTTTGTTTCAACCCCACTGTGTATCCCACCACTGCTTTCTCTGGGTTCCCACTCTGCTCCTCTTTTTATAGTCTGTTGACAGTAGCTTGCGCCATTATTTCAATCCCTAGATACAGCTCCTAATTTAATGACACCACCCAGCACAACTGAGAGACTAAAAGTCCTTTGGCCTAGTTTCAGATTACAGCCAGTTAAAAATTTCTGGTGCAATTTAAGGATCATATCTTCCAGATCTCCAGGACTTCCCAGGACTCCGTGGCAGGACTTCTCTGGCTTGATCTGCTCTTTTACACCTACAGTTTCTTCCTGTTGTCGACACAAACCCATTCCGGCCAGCTTAGATTTGGTGTTCACATGTGTTGTCCTTCATAGAAATGTCTGTAAAAAATAAACTCATGTTCTTCAGTAAAAACAAATCCATAAATATAGCTAGTAACAATTACACTGCAGCTGGGATATTTGAGATTAAAGGTTCTCACCTTGAATTTTTCCACTAAATGCCACAAATCTTGTCATAGGATATGTTTAGGACAGGAAACTCAGTAACTTTTTTCTCCTCTGTGGCTTGACAGAGCACAGAGCATTTGACCTTCAGTCTGGGAATGTCCACCTTTGAGGAGCTGGGCAAAGGGGTCCAGTTAGGTCAGATGTGAGGCAGATTGGGAAAAGGATTCAATTTTTCAGGTCCAAACCAACAAAAGTATTTAGGCATCTGTTTCTTCATAGGAATTAAGAGCTTAAACATTGTGCTGTGCTTATTTGTAGATAGAGACCTAGCTCATTTTTTGATATCTGTGCTTTATAAAAAGAGACCAGAGCCCTAGAGCAGTACTTCCAGGAGATACAAGCAAGAGTCAAATAAAAGGAGAATTCACAATTTCTTCAAAAATTAAATCATTGCATTTTGCTTTCAAATACAGAAAAGTCAATGGATTATTTTTAGAAATAGCTGTCCACGGTGTGTGGCTCAAGGTCAGTTTGGCTGTTCCCAGGCACACTGCGATGATCAGGGTCACTCATTCTCGTGGGGAGCCTCCACGTGTGTCGTGGTTTAACCCCAGTCGGCAACTAAGCACCACGCAGCCACTCGCTCACTCCCCCCACGGTGGGATGGGGGAGAGAATCGGAGGAGTAAAAGTGAGAAAACTCATGGGTTGAAATAAAGACAGTTTAATAGGGAAAGCAAAAGTTGCGCGCACAAACAAAGCAAAGCAAGGAATTCCTTCACTACTTCCCATCGGCAGGCAGGTGTTCAGCCATCCCCAGGAAAGCAGGGCTCCATCACGCGTAACGGTTACTTGGGAAGACAAACGCCATCATGCCTAATGTCCCCCCCTTCCTTCTTCTTCCCCCGGCTTATATACTGAGCATGATGTCATATGGTATGGAATAGCCCTTTGGCCAGCCTGGGTCAGCTGTCCTGGCTCTGCTCCCTCCCAGCTTCTTGTGCACCTGGCAGAGCATGGGAAGCTGAAAAGTCCTTGACCAGTGTAAACTCTACTCAGCAAGAACCAAAACATCACTGTGTTATCGACATTATTCTCATCCTAAATCCAAAATGCAGCACTCTACTAGCTACTAAGAAGAAAATTAACTCTATCCCAGCTGAAACCAGGACAACGTGGGAAACTGCTCATCAGATTTATTTCCTGGTCTTGGAAGGCCATTTCTCTGAGCCATGTCTCACAGATAAGGTCTTGTCTTGCCTTTTTGCTGCAAGAGTTGCTGGTGCATCACAGCTGTGGTTGCCTCTCCTGCCACCTCTGTCCACAGAGATACCCAATTATTGAACTGGAGAAGAGCCAGCCAAGAGAAGGCTTTTTTCAGGAGACAGAAGCTGTTGTCCCCCATCCTTCTCCACAGGTGTCCATAGAAAATATTGATCAGAAAGCACTGAAGGAAGGTGCTGCTAGCCTGCTAATCCCGAAGGATGTCGCAGAAACGACATGGTGCCCTGATTTCAGCCCAGCCGGTCTGCCCTGCAGACTCTGGTATCTTAGGGAATGGTTGCATAATGAGGAAGAGGATTTCCCTCCTTTTAGCTCCTCATCTCACATTAAAACATGATTTGGAAAGGAGAGACGTGGCTTCAGATCTCACTCACCTCTGCTAGAAAACAGAAAGGGGCTGGAAATGTGTGCATGCATACTTATGTACACATGTGGAAGTAGAGAATATTTATTTGCACAAGGAATATAAGGGCAATAAGAATATGAACAATATGACAATATGAAGAAGCCATGGAGAACTCCAGACAGGTTTTGAAAACCTGAGAAGCAGAGGCAGACTTAGATCCAGATTCCGGGATTTGAATGCTCTCTGAATGAAGCCCCTGAGACCTGCAATAATACTGAGCATTACAAACCACTTTGTCATCTCTGGAGCACACAACTGTCCATTAGCTAATTAATCTTTCAAGGTTTGCTCATCTCTAATTATAATACATTAGGTTCACCCATTGATCAATGTCTTTTGGAAGCGCAGTGGCTTCAGGATACGAGGGCGATGGTATCAGCTAGACAACAACTTCTGCAGACCAGTGGCATCTCTCTTCCCTGACTCCAATTCACAATGGAGTCCTCTGTTAGAGCACAACAGTTGTGAAGGGTGTAAAAATGCCAACCCTCGGTCCTCATATTGACCTTATATTGAAATGATTATTTGGCTCTCTGAGTGTTGAGCCTATTTACCAGTTACTCACATGCAACTGAAGGTTAAACTCCACAAACTCATTGGAGTATTCAGTAGTGTTTAGTTTCATCCCTATTTTTCTATTGTTAGGAACAGCAATAAGTACTTGTCTGAGAATTCAGCATTGATTTCCCCCCTCCGCTCCTCCCCTGACATTTGTTGAAAGACTATATCCATCCCAAGCTTCCTCTGGGGCTTAGGCTAACTTCAAGAGGAAAGGAAAAAAAAGAAAGAAGCTCAGTGGTGCATAGTGGGAGCCTCCTAGTGACATCTCACACAGCACACAGTTTGCATTTATATATGACTAGAAAAGCCCTCTGTGTTGCAAATTTTTCACATCTTCTATTGCCACTAGCTCGAATGCTGCATCCAAAAGGTTTTGGTAAAAAACAAGGAAATATCTAAGCTTAATTCTCTTATTATTCTTCTCACTGAAGGTTTGTTTTTAAACAGGTAGCTCTCATGGGCATCAGTTTTTAGTTTGCGTGGCCAGACAGAGCATGGAAAGACTGAGCATCTGCTCAGCATTACTGATGAACAGGAATCTCAACAAAATAGAAAATAAAATTTAAAAGGGCAATTTCACAAAACACACGTGGCTAAACATGAGCTGTGAAAGGGATGCCAACATGCACACTTCTCTTAGGGTCAAAAATGCCATTCAGCCATTTCTTTCATACTGTGCTTGGCAGTGGTATGAGACAAACTGCTTTCTGTACTCACAATGAACAGAAAATAGTAGACGCCACTAAACAGGTTTGCTCATAAAGCCAGAAAAGTGGTCCAAATATCTCATATACATGTAAAGAATACACTGATTTTGCATTCAGTACCATAATACTGGGGCCTTGGCTTCTCCAAGGCAGAAAAATCAGCTTTTCACTGCAGAAGGAGAATAAGTTCCTTCCAAAAGAGAACTTTGAAACATCTGAGCTTGCATTTTCAGGTAGCTTATATGAAGCTTTCCAAGGAGAGAAAGGGGAAACAAGCATTGCATGCCACCACCATCGACAGCATTTTTTTTTCTGATAGCCTCACAAACTCCAAACAAGCAGTCAAAATCATCTTGTTGAGCCCTCTTTCATCCTCTGCTCCTACAGCTGACCCTGCACTAAGATAAAGCCATCTATCACACTTCTTGAACCTTCACAGCCATAGGATTGTCACCTTGCCTGAAACTCCGAGCTACAGAGGTCTTGTGTGTAATCTGCCTCCTTTCTTCTTTGGGATCTTCACTGTCTTTCATTGCACAGCACTGCTCATGGCAGGGGGAGAAGGGTTTCCTCATACCAGCTAACAAACCAGAGTTTTGGAGAAGGATTTTTGGTTTTTTTCAAGGTGCTGAGGAGGGGTGTCATCTGCACATGTAAGCTAAAGAAACCTCTCAACTACAAAGAGTCTCCACATACCGCAAGAGGCATCACAGGGTACAGGGTCCACACGTTGCACTGGCTCCAGCACCCGCTGAAACCTACCCTGAGAAACCTTCACCAATGAATCCAGGTGAGGAAGACAACCAACAGCCATTTCCCCACACCCAGAGAAAATTCCCGGTGATGGAGACCAGTATTTTTTTGCAGCTTATCCCACCCAACAAGGCACGCTGCTCAGCATGCCCAGCCAGGCAGGGGCTCTGCCAGCACCAGGAGCACCACAGTGGCTTCCACGCTGGTAAAGATGCACTAAGACTCGGTCTAATGTCCTGCGGGCCCCTGACTTGACCCCAGCAGGCCGTGGGTGCAGCAGGTCACCCACCTCTCTGCACCCCAGCATGCGCGGACCCCTCTCTGTGACCGTATATCAGGTGCTTTTGCTGCCACCAAAACAGGTCAGATGGGGACCTTTGAAGCCTGACCCCACTGCATCTCTAAACCACGTCTCTTCAAAGCAGTGATGTCCTGACAAAAAAAAATGAAGTGCTCACTGAAAGGCTTTAAAGAGTGATCCCCCCATTTTGATTCATGCTGCATGCAATGTTATCAGCTCTCCAGCCTGACAGCCGTAGGGATTTTTTTCTCTCCATCATGCTTTTCTTGCTGCTTGCCTAAGCCCCAAGGCAGCAGCTTTCCTTTGGCAGGTGGCAGCACAGTTTCATCTGCAGCCAAGGCTTTATCAGTCACAAATGCTCAGACACAGTTTTTCCCTAGGGAAAAAGGCAACTCTGGAAACCGAAGATTTCTAGGTCCCGGCCCATTTCTCACACAACATAGTCATCATTGCTGAATCAGAATTCAGCATCGTGTTTTAAATGGACTATACCAACACAACACTATGCTGCAGCAAGCTAATGCGGGAAGGCTTGGCTTTGCTGCAATCATTCATTTCCAATTACAGGACCCAACTCCCTGGGTCCCCTTCAGTTCAGCCATCTATAGACAGGCAAAACCAGTGGTGAAAATTGTCTTGAAATCTTAAATTGGTACCATGTAGTGCTACCCAGGAATACCCACCTCCTCCATGTACTCAGCAAATGGAGGCCACTAAGCTCCCACATGTTGGGAGACAGTCTGCATATGAGTGTATCCACACAGGCACCGAGAAAAAGACAAGAGGATTTTAAAACGTTTCAGGATTGATATTATATTCTGCACCACTCCTTCACAATTCATGGCAAAACTGGAAAGCACTGAGGCAAGGGGATGTGTTTGCGGCTGGTGCAACAAGCATCCTCCCATGGCAGCGTGCAGGTGGAAGGAGGAGAGCCCACAGCCACCCAGGGACAGACAGACAGATGCCAGTGGGCAAAAAGCCCAGTGGGCAAAAGCTTTGTGTGTATCAGCATCAAACCCCCGTGCAAAGGCCAGACGGGCAAAAGCCACCCAAAGGTGGCAGAGCAGCAAGGGGAGGAGAGGGGCAACCACAGAGGGTCTCCTCCACCTCTGGCAACCAGACCTGGGCAGGAGAGCACCGGCTGGACATGAGAGCTCCCGGGGCTGAGCCCAGCTGGGCTCCCCAGAGGCTCATGCCCAAGGGAATCAGAGGGGGATTTAGCATCATTTAAGCCAGCTCACAGAGCTGGGAAATCAGGAGGGTTTGGCCCCAAGCATAGCAAGCGGATGAGTTAGAAATTCAGCAGCCCTGCACCCCGCTCGGGGCCAGCACGGGGGTAAGGACACACCGCACCCGCCACTGGTGCATACAGGCAATGAAAAAGTTTTGCAAGGAAACAGCTGCAAGATATTAAAGCAGGAACAGAGGCTAGGAGAGCTTCTCTGGTGGGAACCGAGCAAAGCTGCCAATGCCATCTCTCTCCAGGCAATGTAGGAGGGAGAAAAAAATAACTTCAGCTCAGTTGAAGATAAAATAAAAACAACCATAGCAGCATAGCACTGTTACCTGGACTGCTCAAGGATGGGCAAACCATCGCAGTGATCAAGAGTGCAGATCAGGTTAGTAGTAGGTGGAACATTATTAAAAATGAGTTAGTAACCTCATTTTACTGGGGAACAGCAGCTGCAGAAACATCCCAAACAGCTGCGTCCTCCCCCTTTCTCCATTCGTCCTCCCTCAAAGCAAAGCTCTTTAGGGGAACCAAGGCTTCTTCTGAAAAAGGCTGCAGATTCAAACCTTCCTCTAATTAAGAAAGATTTCACACATATGGGACTTTTTTTTTTTTTTGCATAGCAGCAGCAGTAAATAATTCAGTGCCTAAGCAGATGTTTAGGATCTTCAGAATATGAAGGTTATTATCAGATTTATCAGGTAGAGAGAGAAAAAAAAAAAAAAGCAAAAACAACAAACCATAATAGAAACATGCCTTCTTCACTAGCCAGAGCACTTTGCTGTGGCAGCTTGGGCACAGCAGTACAAACACCACCTGAACACAAAGCAGAGCTTCACTGCCATCACAGCAGCACCACTTCAGCTTGCGGGTCCCCCAGCTCCATCAGCAGCTGCTGCTGCAGCAGGGAAATAGCCCCAAGGCCAGGGCTGCAGGGGTTTTGCAGAAGGCCCCGACAAACCGAGCTTCTGCTCCCCAGGAAGCCCAGCACTTTTTGGAGAAGAAGGTTGCAGAAGCATTTCGACACTGCATACGCAAATATAACTAATGAGCCACCAGCAAGCTTTCCCTTACAAGTGGCTGCAGCTCAGCCTGGGAAACTCTCCACAGCTCCTGCTCAACTTTCCACATGTCTGCCATCATCCCCATGTGGGACGGGGTTGTGCTGCAGCAGCAGAGAGCCAGCAGTGGGGAAACCTCTGCCTTTGCACTGACCTGAGCATTGACCCACGGACAGAGCTCGTCCCCTTGTGCAGAAGCAGTGGAAGTGTGCTGTAACCCATCTCCAGGGAAAGCCCAACGTCAGGCACATGCCTTTTCAGCCACTTACGTCCCCCCCAATGCCAGTAACATGGAGGGTAAGTAGCTTTAAAGACCTTTTGCTGGCTCTGAAGAGCTAATCTAATTGTCCTGGAACAGGACAAGTCACCACCTGGGTATGCAACGCTACCATGGTGGCACCGAGGCCAAAGCCAAGTAGTGTATTTGCACTGGCTATCCACCAAACAGCCAAAACCATCACTTCATCTGGGATGAACTAGACATACATTGCTCACAGCACTCCTTCAACCCAAAGTCCAGGAGAAAAACCAGACATCCATCTAAAAATATAGGGGGGGTGCACATAGCTGGAATAGGGGTTTTTGAGTTGGACTTTGGCCCGGACAGCACGCAAAGCTTGCATCTCTTCGTTGCCATTCCAATAAGAAACACAGCAAGACTTCACAGGCACAACCTGATCCTCCTCCTTCCAACCTACCCCACAGCTACCATCCCCTCCAGCACAGCCTGCCTGGGGATGGGCAGCCCCATCTCCCTCCCACCCACCACCAAGTCACATACATCCCAGCCAAGAGCGCACCCCAGCCTGGTGCTGCTTCAACCCCTCTTAGTCACGGTTCATTAACTAATTGCATTTCAGATTGTTATCCTCTCTGGGTGAAGGGAAGCTGGCGCCGATGCGTTCCTGGCATGTCCCGGCCTTGCGTTCAGAGGGAAGAATAAGGGACGCAAGGCAGAGCCTCTGAAAGTAACATCTGTTTAGAACTATTTGCAAGGCTATTGCTCCACCTGGCCACGGGTGAGAAGGGAGCCTCAGGGTGGTTTTGGGGACAGCACTGGCCCTTGGACAGTCAAGGCACAGGCCTGAAGCTCAGAGCCCCTACTGCCAAGGAGCCCCTAAATGGGTCCACAGACACCAACACGGTGGGACAGCTCTCCTCACCCCACAGTAACCACTTATCCCAAACTTACCCCGTGAGAAACGCACCCCGCCAGCGCCAGAGAGGTGGGATGCAGGGGCTCCACAGCACCAAAACACATCCTAGGCAGCCTCCATTAAACCTCACCTAACCTGGAAAGATGAACCAAGCGTGCACTTGCCACAGGGGTCCCTGTGATACTAGCAACACGTTGCCTGAGCAGCTACCATGACTGCTAAGCTCATCCCAGCCTCGGCAAGGAAAGAGATGGCAGCTCTGCACCTGGTCCCTACACTATTCCCCTCTGTCTTACATTGCCCCAGAGGAGGCCCTCGTTGTCCTCCATATTGTGTGTTGCAACTGTCTTATTAGCAGAAGAGCCCCAGGAGATGCTAATCACAAAGCCACAGTCCCAGAAGACAGCAGAGTCTTACAGCAGCCCTCACGTCCCAAGATGCACATGGGGTCACACGTGCACACCGAGCCTTTCCCAGGCTGCAGCCAGCTGAGGGATGCTCTGCTCCAACACAGGTGCCTACCAAACGGACGCTAGAAGGGAAGGTCAATCCACTATTCTTGTAATGGTAGAAGAACAGACTCCCAAGATTTAAAATAAAAATTAAATGAATGCAAAGGCTTGACACTTACCTGAACAGAGCAACCTCCATCTCCCAGATCCTGGGGCAGCAAAACCAGCACAGACCAACCTGCCACTGCAAAAGGATGGTTCCACAGAGCACTCGTCCCACCTGGGCACCATGCAGTGCTGATAACTTGCAGCGTTGATAACTTGCAGCGTTTTATATCTCAAGTCTCAGATTTAACATTTTAATGAAGTTCTTGCTTCTATATTCAAGGTATGGTTTGAGAAATCCCAGTTCTCATTTTGAAACAAAACCACAAACATGTAGCTTTCACAAAAGGAAAATAAAATTTAAAACAAGGTGCAGAAGCAGCCTAGAAGTCAAGGAGGAATCCAAGCCACGCTTAGGCAAAGAAAATTAAGACTTAAAATTAATCTCAAAACTTTTCAAAGGGTTGAACCCTTGAAATCAGAAAAACTAGTTGCTAGACTTCTCGGTCCTCCTGAAGGAGCTAATGGAGAAACACTGGCTGCTGGCAGCGTTCAGACAAAGCGGGTTTGCCTCACAAAGCCAAGAAGAAAAGCCAACAGCGTGCTCGCTCTTACCCCACACCAGCCCATGTGAGCAAAGGGAGGAGATGCTCCAGCACCTGGGGCTCGTAAAACTTTACCCAGCTGGGAGCAGGTATGTGGCTTAAAGAAGCCTCCAGAAAAGATGCTGTGGAGTGGGAAAGGGTGGTGGCTTTTTTTTTTTTTATTTTGCCTCTCAAATTAGAGCCTCTAACAGCAAACAAGTGAAGGAAAATGGTACACACCCTAATTTCCTCTCTACATATGCTGCTTCATTTTTCCCTATTTAAGCAAAGCCAACAGGCACAGTGAATTGTATACCTGTGAGCTTTGGGAGTACTAGGGAGAAGACAAGTCACTCTAGAAATGCTGGAAGCAATAAGCCAAGCAGGATAGATGAGCTAAAAGTTTCTAAGGCATTTCAACTAGGAGCACTGTGTTTCTCTGCACTGGAAGCAAGAAGCATCCCCCACTTGCTCCCTTAGAGAAATTTAAAAGCAAGATCAAGGTTTGCCGCTAAGCATGGAGACAAGAAGTTTAACACTCAGACACATGTAGAAAAACAGTAGGGTCTGGGGTTTTTTACAAAAAGTGTATTATGAGCCTGGTGAGAGGGCACCATCCTGCTACAGGGAAGTCAAAAAGTGAGAGGCAGGGCAAGCGCCAGCTGGACCAGCTCTGCTCCAACTGCAAGAGATGGAGGCTGGCACTGAGACACTTCTCCACTAGTCCCCATAGCCAGGGCATTTGCAATGGTATTAAGTCACTCCTACAGCACTGAATAGCAGCTGGGATATTTAGGAGGGGCAGGCGATCTCTTTCACCACAGGGAGTCACCCCGAAAGGCCCAGGTGTGCTTACAAAGCAGCTTTTGAGCACCCTTCCCTCGCCCGCTGCCCGCCTTGCCCAGCTCTCCGGCCAGGCTGCCAGCAGCAGCCGAAAGGCGGACAAACCAGGAATAACAGCCCCATCTACCGGGGTCTTGGAAATGATCCCCACCCTCGCATTTTGCAACTGTGCAGCCCACCGCCATCGCCCACCTGAGACCTGCCAGGTGGGAGGGATGCTCGGGCGTTTGGCTGCCCCCCCAGAAAGCCACTTTTGTTAACATACCCGCATCTGAGAGTGCCTAAACGCCGGTACAGTCATCACCTGCCCTGCATTGGTCCTGAGCTAGTTCAGACCCAAAAGGCAAACATCCAGACTGTCTCCTCCACTCTCAGCATCCCCTCGGCTCTCCAGAGGTGATGTGGCAAACAGCCTCTGGGACCAGAACTAGCTTCTTGGGCAAGGCTAACGAGTTCAGCATTACAGGTGATAATTACAGGCGATAATTACAGGCGCAAGCTTCACAGCAGCTTTCTAGGTTTTACAGCAGCACCACAGGGTTTCCAACCATGGCACAGGAATGAGCAGTGCTTGTGCGTATGGTTATAGCAAAAGCTTACCCTGGTCTTCGACGCGACTGTCCTCGGGGGAGACCAGCTCCAAGCTGTGCAACGTGCCACGCTTCTTCCTATGCCGAGCTCTCTGCTTTGCACAGCCCTAAATCTAACCCTAACCCACACACCTGGGTGCATAGTCCCTTTGAACACCTGAAAGGTGAGTTGTTTCAGTCCTCAGCATCCAGCTCTGGCTCATACAACACACCTCATTCCCTCCTCTTCTGTTAAAACCCAAGCCCCCGCGCTAAGGGCAGTGGGCACACAATGCCGCTGAAAGGTGGTCCGTGCCATGGTACCCCTCGGTCTGCCCAAGCGTCACTGGCAAGACTCCGTGCCAAAATGAAAAGTAAGGTGTGTGACTCAACCCAAGGAACCCTTCTGGGTGCGGCGCAATGGCATTTGAAATGAACATGATGATTTTGTACGAAAGCGAGTTTCTCTGGCCTTCAACGCAGGGTTAGGGAGCCACCATTTCGGAGGATGCATCCAATGTCCTTTAGAGGATTTATTTTATTCATGCTTGAACAGTACTAGTAAAAACAGTAATCTTGTAGCCAGTGAAACAAATGCTGACACAAATATTTAGGACTCTCTCACATGAGAAGAGACATGCTAGTTAAACTCAGGCTTCATGAACGCTTTACAAACTGAGGTTTTAAGTAGCAGCCCAGAAAATATATGTTCTTTCAACTACAGAGATAACTAAAACAAAAAAATACCTTCATTATGCACTTTTATTCATCAGTGACTACTGCATATATACAGGAATAAGTATAAATAAAAATGACACACTTTCAAATTTGGACAGTAGAAAAATGGCAGTGAGTATTCTTAAAAATACAAGTATTAAAAGAGCAGATAAAACCAGCTTCAGAAATCAGCATCACAGGAAGCAAGAAATTCAGGACATCAGTGTTGTGGATGAGACTGTACATAGCAAGACCATGCCCAAGGTGCTTATCACAGCCTGTCTCTTTGCAGGGATGATAATCAAGGATGTTCTTCATTCCCACTCCCACATACAGCTGTAACACACTGTTCTGCCTTTACCTGTCATACGGACCCGATGCAGATGAGTTTTTCACAAACTCGGAGGCTTTGTGGTTTCACAAACTCTAGGCTGCAAGGGCTGGGAGCTGGTAGTGCCAGGCATTGGCTAGCAGAAAGAAATTCTGCCTAAAATGCTGGCCGATGTCTCTTTGGAAGCTGCAGGGCAGTGGGGACGTGCCCCAGCAACTCCTTGGTACTACAGCGATAATGAGGCAAATCCAAAATGTTTTTCTTCCTCTGCTAGGATGCACGTATTCAAGACGACAGGGTTCATCTGTCCTGAGAAGGTTCAATACACAGCTTTGGAGAGTGCTGAGTTCATGACAATTGCGGATTTACCATGTGCTTTACTCCATGTAAAGTCTATCTGCACCAGGATGCTATTAACCCAATAAAGAAAAAAAAAAATAATTTAAAATTACAAGATCCAATCCAACTGCATGCTGGCACTCCTGGGTGGGGAGGAAGCCTAAGAGGAGCAGTGAGCTGAATTCAGCAGCCACACACACAGCTCACTTTCCTTTGCATACTTACTTATATGCTGCACATTGATTTTAGTAAACAGGCTTCTGAGTATACCATACTCACTCCTAAAAGACAGCATCAATCATCCTACAATCATTTGCACTGTTTCACAAAGCAAAACAGCCTAGAGATGGAAAGAGCGGAACACTTTTGCAGCCTGGATTTAAGTAAACAGAGCCACGTCTCTTCAACTCTGCATAAAGCCCTTTGCTTCCTGTAAAAGAAAAGCCTTGATGTCATCCTGCAATAATACTTCGATACTAAAAATACCATGCGATTATTTGGGCAAAGAAATTACTGGAGAGGAAAAGGAACATCTGTGAATGGGGGCATATAAATTAGGGAGGGAATTAGAAAGCACATGTGTATATGAGATTCATGGATCAGATGGCAGCATATTGGCAAGGACTCTTCAACAGCTCATTTCTCCAGAGGGGTTCTGTGATGCTCAGCAGCGTCAGCTAGCTCCTGGTGAGACCAAACGTGGAAGGGAAAGGCTATCCTAAGAAGCACATCTAGCCCAGTTCAACCAACCCAGACCAAATACAAAAAGAAGGTTGTGGAGAAAGGGAACACCGCCAGACCCTCAAGGGAAAGAAATTGTTTTCACTACGTGGAGACCTCGGCCTAAGCCATCTTGGGTCAAATCAGATCAATCCAGAAGGAACATGGTTACAAGTTCTCTGCTGTCCTTTTTCAACATCAACACTGCATTTGCCAGAAAAAATTGCAACAATAAACAAGCCATTGTCTCTAGGACTTGCTCCTAGCTCCTCTTGCTATCCCTCTGCACTGCCTCAATAGATCATATCCACCAGGTATTTGCCACAGGGGAAGCGCTGACAGATGTAAGATCTCCTGCCACTTCTCTGCTGATGCCTCCTTGGTCCTAAAAAAAGACACTTATCATAAAAGTCAAAGTGATACTTAGGAAATCCTTAGATGAAAACGATCACATTCCAGTAACATGCCAGAAGTATTTCAGTAACAGGTGCTCAGATGCAGCTATCACTGATTTAAAACAGCCCCATCACCTACACAGGAGCTGTCCGATGACTGCCACGTTCTCAGTATCTGGAACATATTCACATGAAGGTTACAAAACAGATAATGGAAAGGGACAATGGTGAAACAGCAATAGCAGTGATTCAAAGTACAGAGGGATAAGCCTGTGCTCTTGAGTTTGGAAACTTTTAATGTGGAAGGGTGAAAAGAACGGCAAAAAGAATGGCCAGGGCATTATTTTGGGCAATCTCAGAGCTGGGGAGCTAAGCAGCAGCTGCTGTACAGGCTGTCCCCGGTCCAGCTACAGCACCCACCCAGAGTCCCAATAGGCTGTCACCCCACCCTGAGAGGGGGTGACAGACCCCAGGCAGCAGGAAGGAGCCTCCCGCTGCTGGGTGCTGGAAAGGAGAGGACTCGAGGATGTGCTAGAAACGCACATCCAAAAAACATAGTGTGTGCGCACACGGAATGGGAAGGGCCCTTTCAGGGCCAAATAGTAAAGCGCTCACAGGTCTCGGCTAAAAGCCGTTAATTATTAACAACATCTTTAGTTGCCTTGCATCTAATAGGCAAAGACAACAGGAAAAAAGATGGGCTTCCTTTGGAGAGATCTTGTGCAATAATATACATAGCTCACTTTAGGTGTTTTACTGCTAATATGCATCTTGCAGTAAAAGCAAATGAGCACATGTGCTAAGGGAAAACATCCTCTACAGGTTTATTGGCATGGCTGAAGGTAGAAAAAGGAGAATACCGAGACCACAGCAACATGGGAAAAGGGATCCCATTTGAACACATCTCCACCTCCAATGAACATAAACCCCCGTTACTCTCAGTGAAGGGTCTACCTCCCATTATTGCTATTTATCACAGGAATACAATCCTCAAAATAGTTAATGCAGGTGAATTAATAATTTTTTTTCCTGAGGATTACTTAAGTATTTTTGAGGAAGGAATCAGTAACACAGACGCCAGAACTGGCGTTTCACCACGGGAGCAGCTCCCACTCAAGTGCTCCCGGCCACAGGACCCCGCCTCACCCCGCAAACCGCTGACGCCCCGGGTGGGGGCGATGAAACGCCCCGTCTGGGCCAGTGCATGGGGAGTGGCGGGAAAACCAGCCCCGTCCCGCACGTCACCCACTGACGTCTTCGCACCGCCACCCTACAGTTGGCCTCCTGCTGGCCAACAGGGAGCTGCCACATCACCAGGGGACGTGAAGCCCAGGAAGGCGGGAAATGGGAACCCTGCCGCGGGCAGGGCCGGAGCCCACAGCCCCTGGCTCCGTGGAAGGGGGCGAAGCCGCAGCATACAGACCCTCCTGCCCTGGGCCACAGACTGTGCCCCATCCCACCCGCGTACTTCACCTGCCAACAAGTCTAAAAAACAGCACCAAGCGCAGTGTGTACTAAACCAGTCTTTATTTCTCTCACGGTATAGCGGGACCGAAGTTAAGACCACTCCGTGGCAGTGCCAACCCACTCGGTAGCCTGGGCTGTGGGAGCTGCCGACCAGTCCTCGGTGGCAGGCTGGGCGCTCCAGTCCTCTGCAATTACAAAGACAACAATGCTGAGTGCCCCCCAGCTCTTCCCACCTACTGCAACACGTATCCCGCTTCCCACAGGCACCCCCAAACCGACCTGTGGGGAACTGCTGGATGGGCACGGAGGGGACCTGCACTCCCTCAGACCAATCTGCGACCTCGGGCTGAGGAGGAGCGGTGAATTCAGGAGCTGGGGCCGTCCATTCCGTCTGGAACTCCTCCTTCGTAACCGCCTTCTCAGCAGCAGCCTGCTCCTCCTTTTCGATCTGTGATGGAAGAGCATAGCCTGAGCCTCCCAGAAACACCTCACCACCCTCGCTATCATGTACCAGACAACATGCGCCAACCAACAACAGACAAGACTAATTAACCACTGCCTTAAGCGCGAAGTGCAATTGTTCTATTGGCAAAACCTGTCCTCAACAGCAGGCACACAGGAGCACGGGGCAGGAGCACAAGCAGGACGCCTCAGGCAGCCACCCTTCCTTCCACAGGTCCCCTACCTCCTCAGGATCCCTGTAGAAGTACAAGTCAGGCATGACTTCCCACGGGTGCTCACGGGAGATGGTGCCACGCATGCGCAGGACCTCCCGAGCCAGCATCCACCACATCAGACCCACTGAATGGGCTCCCTGCAACAGAAGAACGTACGTCAGATTTCCTATAAAGCTAAACCTTTGAAGACACCTTTTTTCTTTAAAAGAGCAACACACTTATTTGCACTCAATCCGAGGTTCTTGCTTGGTAAGAGAAAGGCATCACTTGCTAAGGCCCAGACTTATGCACTGGGACTGAGGAAAGGGCAACTTTTCAAGTTCCCAGTGACATTTTCAGGTCTCTGCAGAAATCGCAGCGCACTTTAATCGCCAGCATCTGAATTTGCTGTATACAACACAGCCTGAAGCAATTCTCTTGCTATGGAGTTCCATACTGCTCACTACCCCACATGAATCTTGTCCAAAAGACAGGGATTATGCTCATCACATATGCTACAATGAAGACACAGAAAACTTGACCAAATGAGCAACTCTTAACACACATGCTCCAATTTGGCTTACATTAGTTTGGGTGAATGACAATATCTAGATAGAGATCAAAGACGGCTTCCCATCTCCCTAGACTTTACCTGTCAAGTGGTTTCTGGCAAGGTAACATCTGAGAGCCGTTTCTTCATCAGTTCACTTTCATTCATGTTATATATGAATTTTGTTATAGAATATATATATATTATGAATATATATTATAAGATATTATCTTTCATTCATATTCATAACCTGTGGCAAGAATGACTATCAAACTCCACTCCTTGGGCCACGAAGACCCTCATGGCGTCAGCGAAAAGTCCTGCCAGGTTACTATAGCACACGTCCTACACTTGAGAGTTCCTTGGCCAGAAACTGGCCTCAGCTCCAAGCTCCAACTGTGTGCAGCTCATCTCCTCCTCCTCACCTGCCTGCTAGCTTGTGAGAGACCTTAATTAGCTCGTCGCCCCGGGAGACGTGAGCCACAAGCCGACCCTCCCCTGCAGAAAGCATCCATCTTGCAACCTAGGGCACGCTCTGGAGGAAGCAGCTTTGAATGGTACAACAAAGCCGTTACCTTATTGTTGCAGGGAATAGCAATATCCACATAGCGCAGCGGGGAGTCGGTGTTGCACAGCGCAATGGTGGGGATGTTGACATAAGATGCCTCTGTCAGCGGCTGATGATCAGCCCGGGGGTCCGTAACAACCAGGAGCCGTGGCTCACGGAAAGCCGCTTGGATCTGATTTGTGAAGGTACCGGGGGTGAAACGTCCAGCAATAGGAGTAGCCCCAGTAGCAGCAGCAAACTTCAGAACGGCACGCTGCAAAACGGACCACAGCAAAGGTGAAGTAGGAAAACTGCATTTCAACCGAGTCACCCAGGTATTCCGTCAGTGAACACGCACAAAATTTAACTGAACTATTTGTTTCAATTCCTGTGCAATGAGGGCTCACCAACAGCTCTGCATTCAATGAGACAAAATAAAAATGCTTTTACAAATAGCTACACCAACACCAGGAGTTAAAAAGATCACATCCACCAGCAAAGAAAGAAGTCAGGATACAGAAAGAAACCTTTTTTTTCCTGAACTTAGTTGCAAGCTCTACTCCAAAGTCTCAGAATCCAATCATGAAAGGGGGGGATAAAACAGCTTATAAAAAAAGCAAAGCCCATTTTCTTCCACTATTTCTACATCCTTTCATTAGCCAGTAGCATAACTTCAGGAACTACAGGAAAAACTCAGTAGTAAATATAGACAAACTGTTGCTCTGTCCCTTAAAATTGCAGTCAGCAGTTTTCACTCACTTGCAACAACCTTCAACTTCTCAGGCGTGTGGCAGGGCCTACTATCAAACTCCATTCATAGAGGAAGCTCCTCTCCTGGCGTTAGCGAAAACCCTGCCATCCGGTTTGCTGTAGCACACCTCCGACACTTGAGAGCTCATCGGCCAGAAACTGACCTCAGCATCAAGCTTTAACAGTGTGCAGGTCAAGTCCATATGAACCCAAGCTTTTCCTTTGTAAATCCACCCCATGTCATTCATAATCTTCCTGTATGTTTGTGGCACCCCCCACGTTACTCCAAAGAAACTAAGCTCACAGATAAACTTCAGTGGCTAATTAGGTTTTATTTAAAGGTTGTGTCCCCTTCTATGACAGATTTTTTTTTGCTAAAAATCTAGAGACGAAATTAAAAATGTACTAGTTACTATACCTTGCTCAATAACTGAGCAAATGATTTATTTGAAAACTTTTTTATCAGGCACTTATTGTCCCCAAAAAGCAGTGCCAATGACTCACAGAATTATTGGGGGGGAGGGCCACCAGGGAACTGCCCACTAATATGCCAGAAATCCAACAGAAAGTACCCAAAGCAGAATATGAAAGAAAAACAAGTTATCAAACGCCCTGAAATGAAAGAAATGGGGGGTGGGTTTCAACCGATCTCATCTAAGTTGCAAGTGCAGCACAAGAAACACGCTTCCAGAAGTGTTCCTAGAGCCAAAACTTGTGTTACTCCCTTTCATCATCAAGCTGCCACCGGCAGGCAAGGATGCATGGCAATAGAGTACTGCTCCCAAGACTGCAGGCCTCGTGACCAACACATGTCCATACCTGTCCAGTATTTCTAGAAGAAATGACGCTCACATCAGCTGGGTTCTCAATGGCAACAATGGCACGGGCTGCCAGGAGGAGCTTTTCCCAGGTCCTCTTCAGATTGATGATGTAAATACCTATTGGTGACAAAAGGCTTTCGAGCAACCAGCAAATACAAGATCCTAAAACAGAATAGCACTCTTCTGCCATTAAACTTGTCACATGGCCGTAGTTACTCCAAAATTCTAGTTAGTGGAAAGCTATTCCAAGGAAAATCCTCCCATGTGGTTTTCATGTAGCACACTTCCAGCACCTACCAACATGAACCAGGGCCTCGTAGAGCTTCAATCTTTTAATAGGGTGCAGCTCAGATTGAAGAACAATGCAAACAAGCAGCAGCAATCACTATTGACACATTAAAACCATTTTGTTACTACAGTCAAGAACTAGAAGTGCCCAGATCCAGCTGCAATTGATTTACCAAGTTCTGAAATCCACACTTTGTCCTATTTCTCTGAGTCTAGAGCACCAGCCTTACGAGGAACAGCTGAGGGAACGGGGGTTGTTTAGTCTGGAGAAAAGGAGGCTGAGGGGAGACCTCATCTCTCTCTACAACTACCTGAAAGGAGGCTGTAGCGAGGTGGGGGTTGGTCTCTTCTCCCAAGTAACAAGCAACAGGACTAGACGAAACAGCCTCAAGTTGCGCCAGGGGAGGTTTAGGTTGGATATAAGGAAAAATTTCTTCACTGAAAGAGTAGTCAGGCATTGGAACAGGCTGCCCAGGGAAGTGACTGAGTCCCCATCCCTGGAGGTATTTAAAAGCCATGTAGATGTGGTGCTTAGGGACATGGTTTAGTGGTGGGCTTGGCAGTGCTAGGTTAATGGTTGGATTTGATTATCTTAAAGGTCTTTTCCAACCTAAACGATTCTATGATTCTACTCTATGAGTAATATGATTCAATCACTAAAGATGTCTGCACCTTTCAGGCCACGGAGAAACTGCCAGAGAGCTCAAGCTTTAGGCCTTTCTTGCTTTCCTCAGCTGTGCCCGCAAAATCCCTGCTGCCCACCCCGGGCCGCCCATCCTACGGGTTTACCATCGCTTTTCCTTTTGTAGATATACTGCTCCATCTGGAAGTCAAGGTTGGTGCCTCCCAGGTGGGTCCCGGCAGCGAGGAATTTGAGGACATCCTCCTCCTTCATCTGCAGGACATCGAGACCTCCGGACATTGTGGGGTTTCCCTTTGGAAGCGACGACAGGGAACCTGCGGGCACAAGCACCCGGCTCAGCCATGCGGAGGCTCCCACCTCCCTCCGCCCCACGAGGGCCCGGGCCACGGCGCCCGCAGGAGCCCCGGCCGCCATCTTGGCTGCGCCGGCCGCCTCCTCCCCCCCGCCGCACCCGACAGGCCTCGGCCTTCCCCGCCGCTCGCCAGGCCCGGCCGCCGGCACGGCGGAGGGGCACGCAGAGGCCCGCCGCCAGCGCCGCGGGGCGGACGCCCCAGCGCTGCCCCCGACCCCCCCCCGAGCCGGCGGCCCGGACTCACGCTGACAACGCCGTGTGGAGGCCTGGGCGGGCGCGGAACGAAAGGGCAGGCCGCCGCCGCCTGGCGTCTATATATAGCCTCCCCGGCCAATGGGGAGCCGCGGGGAGGGCGGGGCTCCGCCGGTTGCTAAGGAGGTGCCTAGCGACAGGGGGCGGGGCCGGCCGGTTGGGGGCGTGGCCTCGGCAGCACCCCCCGCCCTGGGCCGGGGCGGGAACAGCCCGGGTCCCGCGCAGGATTCAACCCGGGGCGTTCCCGCTCTTCCCGAGGTTTTTCCCGCCGTCCCTGCTCCGGGAGCGGTTCTGAAAGACATTTGTAAGATGGGAGCGTCCTCTTCGGTGGTCTGAGCAAACTTCAGGCTTCTTCGGAGCCCTTGAGGTGAAAGCAAAGATCATAGAATCATAGAATCGTTAAGGTTGGAAAAGACCCTTAAGATCAAGTCCAAGCGTTAACCTACCACCATCAGGTCCACCACTAAACCATGTCCTCAAGCACCACATCTACATGGCTTTTAAATACCTCCAGGGATGGGGACTCAACTACTTCCCTGGGCAGCCTCTTCCAGTGCCTGACCACTCTTTCAGTAAAGAAGTTTTTCCTAATATCCAACCTAAACTTTCCCTGGCGCCGCTTGAGCCCATTTCCTCTCGTCCTGTCACTTGTTACTGGGGTGAAGAGACCGACCCCCACCTCACTACAACCTCCTTTCAGGTAGTTGTAGAGAGAGATAAGGTCTCCCCTCAGCCTCCTCTTCTCCAAACTAAACAACCCCAGCTCCCTCAGCCGCTCCTCATAAGACTTGTTCTCTAGACCCTTCACCAACCTCGTTGCCCTTCTCTGGACACGCTCCAGCACCTCGATGTCCTTCTTGAAGTGAGGGGCCCAAAACTGAACACAGTACTCGAGATGCGGCCTCACCAGTGCCGAATACAGGGGCACTATCACCTCCCTGGTCCTGCTGGCCACACTATTCCTGATACAAGCCAGGATGCCATTGGCCTCTTGGCCACCTGGGCAAACACCCCCAGGTCCTTTTCAGCCAGGCTGCTTTCCAGCCACTCCTCCCCAAGCCTGTAGCATTGCCTGGGGTTGTTGTGACCCGAGTGCAGGACCCGGCACTTGGCCTTGTTGAACCTCATACAGTTGGCCCCAGCCCATCGATCCAGGCTGTCCAGGTCCCTCTGCAGGGCCTTCCTATCTTGAGGCAGATAGACACTCCCACCTAACTTGGTGTCATCTGCAAACTTACTGAGGGTGCACTCAATCCCCTCATCCAGATCATCGATAAAGATATTAAACAGGACTGGTCCCAACGCTGAGCCTTGGGGAACACCACTCGTGACTGGTCGCCAACTGGATTTGGTTCCATTCACCACCAAGATGTACTGTAACACTTTCGGGTTCCGTTTCCGTGTTGGAAGTGAAATGCGTTCTCTCGTTTTCAGGGGTCGATGGTTATTTGGTGAAGCATGTGCATAGCTTTGCACTCGCTGGCAGCAGGAGGAGGCCTCTGAGGGGCTGTAGCATCCCTTCTGCTTTCCCGTTCCTCCCACGCCTGGCACGGTGCCGCTCCGCCGCAGAGAGCTTGCATAGCCAAGGCCGTCCCTGGCTTCTAGAGAAATTACAAAGTACAGCAGAAGTAGGTTAAACGGGCACTGAACTTAGGCGTTCTGTCCTGCAGTGGACATTAGTGTGACAATTTTGCCTTTGGGGGATTTTTTTGTTTGTTTGCTTGCTTTTAAGAAGCAGCAGAAAGTGATGAGACTTCACGCGCTCCATTGTCTTTCTCCTCTTCTCCGTCACATTCAGGGAGCAGACACAGGCCCGAGAGCAGAGTTTCTTAAAAAAAGGAAAAGTAGTGATGTTTACTTTGTTATGCTTGCTATCGTCCAGATCTGGATACATTTATGGATGGTGCAGACACTGTTGCCAGTGCTTTCTCCAAGTAATAATTCATGTTCACATCTTTCTAGTAACAGTGCTCCTTCAGTTTTCTCTCATCTCTTTTCACCTAATATGACCATAGCAGTGTGGCTGGGCATTGAACCTCCTGGTAGCCCCTTTTGCACACTGAGTTGCTCCGGAGACTATTTAAGTAGCAGGTTACAACATCACCTCACCTATGTTCTTCGCTCCCTGTAAGATGCAACCTTGTCCTGTGGTGGTGAGCAGCACTTTGTGTATTTACTCTCAGCCACTTTCCGTCGTTCCCACAAAACTTCAACCTCCGAGTCAGGAGCTGGCTCCCACACTGTTCTTTTCTGTATGCTTGTTAGATGATCTTAGTTAGTGAGATTACCAGATCAGTTTTAGAATATTCTTTGAGAGAATAATTCACACATTTGCCACATGGTGGTGACAAAAGTAGGTAAAATGAAACTCAGCAAATAGTTAAGAACACCAACTATTACACAGGTACCTGACTGATTATAGACTTTTGTTGCACTTCGATAAGTGCACTGTGGATAGCAAGACCTGCCTCATTGGGGCTATGTACGAGACGCGTCTCCTAACAGCAGCACGATGTGAATATTAGCTTGGGGGGGACGAGGGGAGGTGGTGGTGCTACCGTAGTGTGTGCAATGGATTTAGTCTGGAGAGCTCTTCCACATAATCAAAACCCAACTGTATTAAAAGTGTATTTGAACATAACGGTTGGAAGTTCAGTAATGAATATTGCAGTAAATACGATGTTATCAAAGGAGTGCTGCTGGTAAGCATTCCAGACTCCTCTGGAATCTCTAATACTTAACTTATTTCTTGTTGTTACAGTTTGGGCCCTTTCTGGTAGACCATGAGCTCCACAGCCTCCATGAGAGGGCTTGGAAGAGTCATGCTAAAGCTTGACAGTAAAGTATTTCTAACTATTTTCTTAAGCAACCTGTAAGTTTGTTTTATTTTTTAACTGTGTGCTGAGACACTTTTCACACTGAACTTGGTTATAGACAGAGTGTGGCAGACATTGTTTTTTAAAAGTTGAGTTAGCTTCAAAATACTCCTTAACTGAGAGAAACTTCTTACAGCTTAGACACCATATCTGATTACGAAGATATTGAAGCTGACATTAAATGTAATGAGCTTGAATGTGAAGGATAGAGATGTTCCTACTTCTGTTGTGCAAACTATTGTCAGTCACTGCCAGCAATCAGTGAAATGCTTGGAAGAGACCCCATAGCCGGGGCTGTTCCTGTTTGAGCTGCTCTGGTTTGGTGTGCTGAGAGGTCTGGGAGGGCGTGGAGAGGGGGTGGGATGGCGCTTGCCCCATCCCGTCCCACACAGACAGCTGGGACAGCATACCGGTTTTAATAATAAAATTTTTATTTTAATTTAATTTAATTTAATTTAATTAATTTAATTAATTTAATTAAATTTTTATTTTAATTTTTAATAATAAAAAATAACGATTTTAACGTAAGAGTGTTTACTGGTAGCTTTCTCCTTTAATTCAGTCTATTCCCCCACAAACTGGAGTAGGGGGCTGTAACAGGACGCCCCCGTGGTGGGAGAGAGAGGTTCTCTGCTGCCAGAAGGGGTCCTGTGAGGAACGGATCGAATGGTGCCTTGGGAAGAGGCTGAGGAAGAAAGATGTTTGGGCAGCATCTATCCCACCGAAAGTGCCAGTGGGTGTTGTCCAAGAGATGGTGTGCAACTGCTGGAGCTGGACCCTCCAGAGATAAAGAGGAACCCATGGAGATCGACCCACTTCCAGTGAAGCTGCGCAATACCGTGCTTCTTTGTAAATATCTTCTTGGCTTGTGTTTCAAAGGTTTGTTATTTTCCTTTCATGTTTCGGGGAAACATACTGCTGCAAATCTATTCCCTTCTTATTTCTAGTTCTACAAAGCTAGAATTGCCTAACATCTGTCACAAAAGTTGTGGAGGTCTCATTTTAACCTCTTATTGTTTTTTTGTAATTTTTACTAAAATTCCTTAATGCATTATGATAAAATCTCCCAAAGCATATTATAGTGATAAAATTGGAAATTAAGAAAGAGTGCAATGTGGAAAATCAGCTTGATACTTTGAAACCAGAAGCAATACTAGGAGGGATAAGCGTATTCCAGAGCTCCACATTGGTTTTGCAAAAGTACACATATATATGCGAGTTGAGGAATATTTTCTGCTCAGCACTGGTGTCAGTGATCATGCAGGGCACATAATACATAAAAATAAAAAAGCAAGCCAACCGTTTGCCCAGTTTTTAGGTGAAAGGGAGATGCGTAGTTCAATGTTTTATTACAAGGACAGTGCCTTTAAACTGTTCCTCTTCTATCTTTCCCACCTTCCACCGCCCAAGAGGGTTAGGGAGCCTGTCTGCTATCTCTTCTCACAGCTGGGGCAGCCGTCAGCAGCGTGAGCAGAAACACCCTCTGCACGGGAGGTGGTTCTCCAAAGCAGCAGGAGAGCTCTGGGGAGCCCTGTGTTTAAGAGCAGGCACTATTGCCCCCCTGATTTGGGTATCAGGTACCCGCAGAAGCAGTTTGGGTCCAGTCGGCACAAGCTGCACACCAGGACTGTCTGGTAAATCTGTTACACACAGGTAATTCTTTGTGAAAATTGCTGCGTACAAGAATGCATCATCTAGGCAACATCTAAAAAGAGAAGAGGTTTGGGATCTTCACATCTGGAAGATGTACATCTCAGTATCAACAGTATTGATGTTTTGCTTAGCACAACCTGCCTCCTACTGAATCCCAGGACCGTGCTGTGACAGCAAGGGGAGGTCCCAGCAATCCAGCATCGCCTTGCACTACGCCTCGCAGCGGAGAATTATGCCCCAGGTGACATCTCCGGTCCCCTACTGAGGTCAGACTGCCTGAGTAGCACAGACCTGGCTGGCAGGAGATTAAAAAGTGTCTCTCCCCAGAGTGCTCAAAACCTCACAGTCCTAAAGGCAGGTATTTCACCAGCTGGTAGGGAGATTTGATTTCCATCAGTCTTTACACACAGCAGGCAGGCAGAGGAAGCTGTGAAAAATACAAGATTCCCCATTGCTATGTATTTTTTCCATTTAAGTAAAGCTGATTTAGGTTGTACTAGCACAGCCTGTGTATATTATACCCCATAGAAAACCAGAATATGCATTGCCTTGTATGGGCTCTGTACTCGTCCAACAGTCCTGTCGTCTTGGGAAACTCCTTTTGCTTTCTTGAGCCTCTATTCCATCCCATCCCTTGTGGGTTTGAATCTTTTTTTTTTTTTTTTAAAGAAACACTGAAGAGATGACATGGTTCATTTTGGCAACCAGCTTTTAATAGAAACATATAATACACCTTCTTATATAAATATTTTATATAGACACATAAACACAATACTCAAACCCATGCAATGTTCCAAAGCTCCAGTTCTGTTTAAACAGTGCAAGAAAAAAAAAAATCATCAGCACAGGAAGAATGGAAATGTGAAGTTTCTAAAACATAATCAATCAGACTGTTTCTCTTGTGTCCTTACACTTCACTTAAATACTGACTGCCTCAACATGTTAACCAGTTGTGTTCTTACGCCACAGCTGCAGGAGCAAGCAGAGCCAATGCACGCTCACTAATAGTGCATTGCCAGGAAGGGAGGTCATTCTGAGAGGGATCCAACTGCCATCCTGCCACATATACAAGGGATCACATCACCTTCTCTGGAATCCCAGCTAAGACGGCTTTGGAAATGATTATCTGATAGGACTGTTAGCGTTGAATTGCTGGCATGATGCAGGTAGCTGATTAAGCACCTGTGCCCCGATCTTTCATTTAATTTACTTTGCATTTAGGTTGTACAATGACCATTTGTTATTAATTAGAAGCACACAACCTCAAGGGCAATATATCTCAACTTCAAGTCTGCACATTTGTTTTTCTTGACTTGCTATAGCTATCAAGAAGTAACTTCAATCTATCAGTTTAGAAAGAGTGTTTTTGAAGATGGGAAAAGGGTGAAGGACGGTAAGGATCAGAGCTGAGAAATAGTCTTGCACCTGCCTGTGTGATACAGCTTTCAGAAGACAGTGAAACACAACTTCGGGCTTTCCCTTCCCCCATATATGAGAGACCCGACAAAAGAAATAATAAAGAAAAACAAACAACAAACTTGCACCACAAAACTCACACCACAAAACTCACTCTCCCCAGCTCACACGTAGAGAAGTTTTTGGATTTGCAGCACCAAGGGCTGATGAAACACAGTGCAGTTTAGATTCTCTATTTCTTAAACTCAAAGGAGCCCAGGCTAATTCAAAAGCCAAAAGCATATACTTTTTCACTGTACTGCAACAACAAAGAGCCTCCTCATTCTCCACAAAGTAAGGGGAATGGAAGAACTGCCCCGAAGGAAAAGCTAACACTGCTTTAGGCCTGAATCCAGACTTAAAAAAAAAAAAAAAAAAAAATTGGTAGACTTCAAGACACCGGCACATCAGAATAAATTCTCTAGTTCTTCCTTTGTTATGTGACCAGGCAGGAGTATAGGGCATAAAAGCCACTGAAGCGTTCCTGCATTTCAAGTTTCTGGTAAGGACGTTAATTCAAGATTTACCACCTGGCATTCTTTGCTTGCTTGCCTCATTTTTAAGAGCCTAAGTATTTTCCGTCTGCACAAGTTGCACACTACTTTGCCATTGCTAGATCAGGAACTAAAGTATTCATGAAGCACCTTGCAGGTGACACCATACACAGCCCTTGATTGCCACAGCCCAGGACGAACAACAGATCCACCTTACACACCAGATTAAGAAAGCCCCAAATAAATTCAGGCTTCCAGTATAATATGTTGGTTTGATCCCATGCATAGGGAAGTAAAAGACATAGGAGGTAACTCATGTAATTACCACCTTACTCCACTCAGTCAGCAATCCTAGACTCGGTTCTCCAGCTCTCTGTGCCAGTACTGCTCAGGATAACAAAGAGCAGGATGTGCAGTTACCACTGTTTCATGCACCCTTACGAGTTCAGGTGACTAAGGTTAGGAGGGACAGCAAACGAAAGGAACAGTTCTTCATATTTAGGATTTAGCAAATGATGTGCCTACGTGCCTGACAGTGAGAAGCAGCAGAGGGAATCTGACAGCTTGTTAGTCACAACGTGGAAAGATTTGATGCAGTGCTCTATTATTAATATATAGACATGTGCACATGGGACCCTCCACCACCATTCTTGGAGACTCCTGCACTGTGTAGCGCCAGCCTCCCCTCGCAGATGGGCTGAAGCTAAAAGCAGGCAGCACCTTCCAAGCCTCCAGCCTGTCCCCTTACACTTTACTCAGACTTAACTTGCATGTCAGTCGTCAAACCTTCTAGGAGTTGGAATCTGGTAAAGACCATCTTTTACAACCCACGTCCCCTCTACTCTTGTGCTCAGGAGGTTGCCAGGGCAGGCAGTGACTGTGCAAATTACACTCTAAATTTTACGAACAACAGGTAGGGAGTACCAGTTTTTCGTACAGCTACAGTGTCATGTCTTCATATTTAGAGACATCTCTGTTTCTAAAGTGAATTGTAATATCCCTAGATATTTAAGAAAATAAAAGCCGAACCTATGTTTTCTGCAAGGCACACTACAGAACAGGATGCACACTTCAATGCCCAGCTTTGTGGCAACGCCGACGGAGCTGCAAGAGTCCCAACCCAGCCAGCCAGCATAGAGGCACAAGTGAAGAGGGGAGCAGGCTGTACCCAAGTTTGGACAGCACACACTATGAGGTCTTCGTAACAAAGTAGGAATGAGGAAGAAAGCACAGTGGATGAAAAAAGTGTATTTATCTCTAAGTCTAAACTCAGGAATACGGAAATATGGACTACCTGCTAAGAGAAAATGATCGGCTGGGAAACTGTGAAGGGTCTGTGTGGAGCCAGAGAATTAAAGTTCCCTACCAAACACTCATAGGTCTCAGACTTTGGAGAAAGCTTACAGAAAAGAGCAAACCCAAAGCTACTCCACATGCAATCAGCAGCAGCTTTTAAGGGACATCTGAAGTGTCAGTACCTATATCTGCTTCCATTATACATTTATGCATTATGAGCTATGACCCTAAAAGCTACATCTAAGGACCAGCTCACACTGAGGGTGTTGATCCGGGATTAACAAATGAATAACAGGAAGCAAATAAGTCTCTAGTACAACTGGATTAAAAAAATACTTGAGTGTTCCTGATATAGTCAGACCAGCAGGAGAAATGTTTCTCAGAGAACAAGTAGAACTTTGGTAGCAATAACTCTAAAGTGCCTTATGCTTCTTAATTCCTGTGCAAACACTGCTGTAGAGGCAGAAGCACATTTCAAGAGTGTTAAGATGCTCATTTACATAATAACACATGACACAGCAAGGAGGTTCCAGTTACCTTCTCTGCTATCATGCACAGTACAAAAGTGATGACAGAGACCATGTTCCTAGCTTTCCTTCAGCACTTCACTTTTCTTCCACCCACTCCTGCGATATAAGCATTGAGACACATCCAGTCTCCCACTGTGGTCTGCAACGTTCCCCTGTGAGAACAAAGCCCATGTGGAATGAGGATCTACATCAGACGGTGGGTCATTGTAGCCTTACTGGCCAGACCAGCAAGGAACAGGCTGGCAGGTTCTGCAGTCAGTTTTCTCCTTAAACACTTTTGCTCAGCGATGTCTCATTGCGTAAAGGTGGTGAGCACAGAGCTATTTTTAAAAGGAGCTTTTCTCTCAGCGTAGTTACCAGGCTGTGGAAACCCTGCCATCTCCCGTGGCGGTCTGCAAGTGCAGTCCTTCTGGAATGCATTGATCAAATGACGCAAAGATCCGATCCTTCTTTCCTCTACTTGCCAAAAGGCCTAATCTGCTGTTTCAGAAGGGCTTTCTTCCTCCTGGCTGAGCAAGGCTTATTCCTCTGTGGAACTGGGAACTTCCTAGTGCCAGTTGATCACAGCAAGCAGGAGAAGGAGTGAAGCTGGTCATTTCTTGTGCAAGTCAGTCAAGATTTCAAGCCCATTTTTTCCATCATCTGTTCATACACTGTCCATGCCATTGCTGCCATCAGAGTCCGCCTGAGGGCACGGGGCACGCCACCTCGGAAAAAGCCGACTAACCCAAAGTCCTGCAACAGGAGATAAACAAACAGCAATCCATCATAATCTGCCTCTAGTGTTTTAATTTCTCATCATTTGTTACATGGAACAGCACAGGATATATTTCAGCCCAGACCCAAATCAGTTTCTGAAAGACCCAGGCTTAAACAGCATTTAATGTTTAGGAAGAACCTGCAGCACTGTGCAATTGCAGGGCCACCCATGAAAGCAAGAAGAGCAGTGAGTGGAGAAGGGAATGCCAGGATGGGGACAACGGACGGGGAAAGCCACGCTCAAGCCCAAGAAAGAGAAGGTGAGAGTGTAACAGTTTCAAGACACTTCAAGAAAATGACTTGTCCTTGTTTCAGAGCTTCATATTTACAAAAGTCACTTAGCTATTCTGTAAAAACTGAGATTTGTAAGTACTGAAATAAAAAAACATTCTGATATGAGAAAAATGTACCGTGCACAAAAAAAAATCCATGCACAAATAAACAGATTCCTGTTTAGGAATAGAGTTCAATATGGAAACAAAGCAAACCTGCCAATATCTGCCCTTCTGAGGGCAGGAAGGGAAAGGTGGACTTTGAGTGCATCTCCATCCTGTTCCTGGGATACAGATCTGGGCATTTATTTTTCTTTTAGTGTCCAAAGGGCAAGGAATTGTTTTGTAGCAGGCTTATATTTGAAACTGGCATTTCACGCCACACACTAAAGAAACCCTTTGCCCCAGTGTGGTAATCACAGATGTGCCTACACGGATAAACCACAGGCAGCAGCAGCTGTAAGTACAGCTCCTCCAAGCCGACATGCTAAGCTAAGCTGAAATGAAGTTAAGCTGAAATAAGCTCAGTGCTTTCCATCACTACCAGTGTAAGAATCAATACGTAACAGACAGAACTGAAGTGAAATCATTCACCAGCCTGAAACATGAAGCAGGCCTGTGTCGAGAGACGCTTGCTGGAATATGCCCAGCTTTGTGCTCCAGTACTCTGAGCTTGCTCTCCAATTCCCCATCATCTGTAATTTTGTGAAAACAGATGCAGGACTGAGGAATAGCAAGAATAATCAGGGAGCAAGTTCACTGCCTTGCAATCCATTCAAGAGGAGCAAGAAACAGATCTGAGTAGCGACAATAGCCTCTCTAATTACAAGGAAAAACAAGGAATGGACTGAAGCCTCTGACTGCTTTCGGACCATCAACCAGAGTACTCTCCAGTTATTACTGAACAAGTCCGCACATAAACCAGTGACAAGAGATTCAGCCTCAGTCTCCCACAGCATGACCCACCTCAGCTTCTGAGAATGCTGACACTGATTGGGCTGACTGCAAGAGCACATCAAGCAGTCACATTTGTTCACATCCTTTAAAAGACAACAACTTTCTTATCATAGCTATGCTTTGGGTGAGGAGATCAGAAGCGAGGCTGTGACTGCACATATTAGAAGGGATTCACCTAACCTTGTAGATGAAGGCAATGGCCTGGCTTGTCCTGTGGTACTTTTCGGGGGACAGCTGCATGTGTGTTTTGATGACATCAGCAGGCTGTGTTGCCAGTGAAGCCAAGATTCCCGCAAAGATCCCACAGCCAAAATTGATCAAGGGCATGAGCACTGGATCCAGCCGGTCTGCAACAGAGCAAAGGGAGTGCACTCAGACACAAAACAAGCCAGGAATGCTGCATGACAAAGTGAAAAGCTACTGAATGAATCAACGTCAGGGTCTAAGAGAAGTTAAAATCCATGCAGGGCAGAGAAACCTATCAAGGGGAAAAGAGGCTACAAGTCAAAAGTTAGCACTACTGAAAAGCCTCACTTGCTGGGGAACTGAATTTGACAGGAACCCAGAGAAGGAAACTCTGGGTTAGTGGAAACTGATCAGTATGCAAGACAGCCATCAGCAGAAAGGACAGCTGAACACATCCTCTCTTTCAACTGTTCACTAACCCACCTTATGCATCAGTCTTCATAAAGACAATCAATCAATTTAAGGCCAATTTCCATTTCTACACTGACCTGACCTACAGGTCTACAGTTCTCCACAGGAAAATATGAACATCCCACCTAAAGCCCAACAAGAGACTAATTTAACTACTGAGGAAGAGGGCAATAAGCAGAGCATCCAGGCAATCAACTGCAGGGCAAGATGAGAGAAAACACACATCTCCCATTACAGCCTCCGATGTTCAGCCTTACCCTGAGGTGTGAAGTTTTTGGTCTGCGTGTAGAACATCAGGTAGATCCCAGAGAAGGGTGCATCCCGCAGCAGCGTTGCGGTGAGCCCACTGAACATGCCACGAGCTCCTTCTGTCTGATAGATATTCTTCAGAGCTCCATACACACTCCCATAGCCAAATCTTCCACTCTGCAAGGGTAGACAACGGTCAGTCATCCATGTGCCAGGCACAGGCCAAGGAGCCCTACACACACCCCCAGGCACCCTGTCCAAACAAGTGTTAGTATGCGCTCCGTGTGATGCCTGAGATGGCCCAAGGCAAAAACTGGGTTCCACCTACCTCAGCCTTTAAAACAATCCTTCAAGAAGGTAAAATAAGAAAGAACCTAAATTACACATTGTATACAACTGAAACTTAAAAATCTCAGGCTGAATTCTGTTTCATCTTACACTTCTTGCCTAAAGATCAGTGCATGGCTTTTCCTGCACAATGTGTGAATCCGGATGAAATCAGGACCACATCCCTAACAGTACTCAAGTGGCAGCAACCTTCTCCAGACGGAAGAATTTCTTTTTTATCATGAGGAAGAGGTGCGACATCATTAACAGGGAACTAATTAGAAAGTCACACTCACCTCATATCGGGTCTTCACTACAGTCACTGGCAACATGCAAATTCCAGATACTGCACGTGCGGTGGCACCCAGAAAGACAGACTCCAGGGCTGTGGGTGAACGGTCTAGGAGAAGCTTTTGCTTCATCATGTACAAAGTGCTGAAGTATATCCCAACCCCAGGAATACATCTTGCAAAGGACTTCAGAAGAAACAGAAGCAGATGAAGAAAGAAAAAGCACACATAAGACAAAATGTACTACAGAACATTTCAGAGACTGTTAAACTTGACAGGAAGCTTTGCACCAAAACAAAAAACCAAAAAAACCACACTTTAGTGATTTTTCCTCAGCTAACATGCTGAGGAAAGACAAGGTAAAAATCATTTACAGCATTGAGAGTCAATTGATTCAAATCATGCCAGGATTTAACGCGTTCCTCAACTGTGATTTTCTAGGAACAAGATATTCCAAAACAAAATGAGGTTGGTGCAGTTGCCACCCCACACTTGCAATGGTATTCAAGTATTCAGCTGCTCAGGACTGCAAATCCACAGTGACTGCTATGACCTAATCTGTGGAATTCACAACATTAACTCCTTAAAATAGGATTTAACCATCTAAATCACATGGTTTTGTTCATAGTTGTACAAAAGCTGGCTATTTAAATCCAGCCCACAGTTAGTAATAAACGGTAGGTTTACTTATGTATTTATTTTTAGAAGTCAGGGTTAAAACAGCCACTTACTGGAGAGACACCTTTCCAGAGCCCCAGAAGACTCTCAGTACGAACAACCCTAAAGAGCAGCGTTACCATCCCAGCACGACCGGACCTGAAAGGAAGACAAGACAGGAACTGCAGAGATGACCTGCTTATGCTCTCCGGCAGACATACTCTGCAGCCACCCCCTTTCACTCATATCTCTGTGCATTACCGCAGCACCTTGGAGGTGCTCCTTCTAGACTCAGCCTGCTTTCCTTGGTCACTCATTCCAGGGCTTCTCTGTCACCTCCTGCTTTCCCACCACTTGTAACACACATTAGAGGCCCCTCTCATCAGCATCTTTAGTTGCTCACTCCCTTTGTTAGCAGCACATGTAGTCATAGTTGACTACGCCGGGCAAATGGGAGCAGCTGCACACATGGACAGGTTATGGGGCAACCACACATGATTTTTCAGACAGAGGACACCCTGTGAAACTGCATAGTGGCCACTCCAGCAAACAAGCCAGTCTCTCAGATGTGTACAGAAAAATGCTCTGGTTACACGCTATTAAAGTAGTGTTCACAAGAGCAGCCATTTTCTCTCTTCTACAGCAAAATATCAATCATTCTCCATGCTATAAAAACATACCTCCTATTTCAGAAAGACTCTCAGTATCTGAATTACAGCCCTGAACTCCAAGCCCCAGCCAGCAAATCAGGCAGAAGTCTGTGGCGGAGCACCCTCCCATCCCCCATGCATACACATCCCCACGCTCTCACCCATTCACAGCAGGCTGCAGAGTCTGCAGGCGGGTTTTCAGCAGATCAAGGGGTTGGAAGAGGAGTGTGGAGCAAGTCCCACTGATGGAGCCACACACAAAGGCCTTTAGGACTGGATGCATCTGGAAGAGAAGAAGAGGACTTTAAACTGCCATTTAATTAAGAACGGCACAAGAGAAAATACAGCAGCTGATACGTCGCTTGTTATAGGAACGGAAGACTAGCTAAGGACTGCTGCTCAGGGCACAGGAAACTTTTTCAGACCTTTTCAAAGCCTGATCAAGTTTTATTTGTGGTTTTTGGTCCCTCTGCCTTTCCTGGGACACTGTTCCAGAATTTCCTTGCAATTCAGTGGTTGGAAAGAGTTTTCTGAACAACAAATGTATTAGCAACCATTTGCCATGTTAAAGGAAATGGTTGCCCCCTTCCCACTACCCCACCAACTACCTGTGCCTTAGCCCCAATCTCACCCACCTCTGCTCCGCACCCTGCTGGCAGCACCTCCAACCCTGCCACCCCATTGCACACCAAGGTCCCCCACTGCCACGAGCACGAGCGGAGCTCTCCCTTAAAACCGCCCACCACTCAAACTCGGCTCACACGCACCCAAGGCACAGCACAGCCTGCTCAGCTAAGGTCTGGTTTGCCTATCCATACTGGCTGCCACCTCTCAGCACTTCTCGGGTGATAAGGCAGGAGGCACAAACCACATAGCGAGGTGCAGGCTTTTTTTATTAAAATACACAATGGTGTTTTGTTAATGAAGAACGAGTTTCTACACCTCCTGGAGCAGAATCACGTCAGAGAAGATATTTTGCAGCACGGTGGTTTCGGGGGGGGGGCACACTCAGAAGCCACTAATGTGTCTTTCGCAATGAGCTGCACATGGCTGCCCTCCACCTCCGACTTTTTCCCTCTGAAAACTCGTCACGACCCTCCAGCCGCGCTGCACGGCCGGAGCAGCGGCCGCCCCCCACCCCCCGCCGCCCGGGCCCGCCGGCGGGGCAGCCCCCCAGTTTGTTGCCGCCTTACGGGGCAGGGCCCGCGCGTCCCGCCCGTCCCTCAGGCTGCCCCGGGACCCGACTGCTACGAGCCGGGCGGCCGCGGGACACGATCGAGGCGGGGAAGGGGCGCAGCGAGCCCCCCGCCGCCTCCCACCCGGGCGTTGCCGCCGGGCTCTCCTCAGCAGAGCGAGCAAGGAGGGCCCGGCGACAACGGTCGGTTACCGACTCCCAACGGACAGTAACGGCCCGGCCCGGACGCGCGTCACTACCTCGGCCTCTCGCCCCGGCATCCCAGCGCCGCTCCGCAGCCAGTGAGCGCGGCGGGCAAGAATGACGCGCGCGGCGCACCGCCCCCGCTGGCCAATCCGAGCAGCCAGCTCGGGGAGGGGGGCGGGGCGAGCGCAGCACTGCCGGGCGCGTGCGCCTCCCCTTAACCCTTGCGCCGCCGCGCCCAGGCGGGCCCAGCTGTGCCGCGGCCTGGCCAGCGCCGGGCCCGGGCCCGGGCCCGAGAGCGAGCGTCAGCCAGCCGCAGCCAGCCGCCTCGGCCCCGGGGTCGCGTTGTCATAGAATCGTTAAGGTTGGAAAAGACCCTTAAGATCATCAGGTCCAACCGTTAACCTACCACCGCCAAGTCCACAACTAAACCATGTCCTCAAGCACCACATCTACATGGCTTTTAAATACCTCCAGGGATGGGGACTCAACCACTTCCCTGGGCAGCCTCTTCCAGTGCTTGACCACTCTTTCAGTAAAGAAGTTTTTCCTAATATCTAACCTAAACTTTCCCTGGCGCAGCTTGAGCCTATTTCCTCTCGTCCTGTCACTTGTTACTGGGGTGAAGAGACCGACCCCCACCTCGCTACAACCTCCTTTCAGGTAGTTGTAGAGGGCAATAAGGTCTCCCCTCAGTCTCCTCCAAACTAAACAACCCCAGCTCCCTCAGCCGCTCCTCATAAGACTTGTTCTCTAGACCCTTCACCAACCTCGTTGCCCTTCTCTGGACACGCTCCAGGACCTCGATGTCCTTCTTGAAGTGAGGGGCCCAAAACTGAACACAGTACTCAAGGTGCGGCCTCACCAGTGCCGAATACAGGGGCACTATCACCTCCCTGGTCCTGCTGGCCACACTATTCCTGATACAAGCCAGGATGCCATTGGCCCTCTTGGCCACCTGGGCACACTGCTGGCTCATTTTCAGCTGGCTGTCAACCAACACCCCCAGGTCCTTTTCAGCCAGGCTGCTTTCCAGCCACTCCTCCCCAAGCCTGTAGCATTGCCTGGGGTTGTTGTGACCGAAGTGCAGGACCCGGCACTTGGCCTTGTTGAACCTCATACAGTTGGCCCCAGCCCATCGATCCAGGCTGTCCAGGTCTCTCTGTAGAGCCTTCCTACCCTCCAGCAGATAGACATTTCCACCTAACTTGGTGTCATCTGCAAACTTACTGAGGGTGCACTCAATCCCCTCATCCAGATCATCGATAAAGATATTAAACAGGACTGGTCCCAACATTGAGCCCTGGGGAACACCACTCATGACCGGCCCCCAACTGGATTTGACTCCATTAACTCCATGTGACTCCGTTGTTGTCATATCTCATGGCTGTTCGGCAGCCAGCAACCGCGTCCCAGTGGGCTCTGTCAGATGCAGGCAGCAGGAAGGGGGTGGTTCATAACGGGTGTTTTTCATGTCTTCCCTCAGCCACCCCCCCCCCCCCCCCGCCTTGTTGTGGAGACTGTGGCATGCAAAACCCCAAGCTTATCCCTGGCGCTTTCTTACCACGAGTGTTTCCACTTGGTCTTCCACATCCTGGGCCCGGAGCAGGGGAGGGCTGGGTTTCCAGAGCATTGAAGGAGCGAGGCGCTGAAACGAGGGGCTTCTATTTGAGACCCACGTATTTGACATCCACATCAGCCCTTGGGCCGCGCGTCTTCGCTGCGCCCGCAGAGCCAGCTATTTCTTATCAGTGAAGCAGGGGGAGGCCGGGAGGAGTGCACGGTGGCTTCGACGAGCTGCTTTTCTGAGAATCCTGCCTGCCAGCTTGCTGTGCCCTGGCCAAGTCAGGGGTGGCACGTACAGACATGTCACGCTCTGGCTAAGCTGGGCTGTTCCTAGAAAGAAAATCCTGGGCACAGCGAGAGCTATGTGCACAAACCGCTTACTTACTCTTGTTTGCTCGCTTTGCCACATGGCAGTCCCTTAAGAAAAAGGGAATATACTTCTCTGAGAAAATGTAACACACAAGCTAGCAAAAGCTCTTCATTAGGGACTCCCTCCTCCCTTTTGGGAGCTGCTCTCTCATTATGCAGTTCCCTCCTCTGCGGAGCGGCCGTCATCTTACATTTCATTAACTGACTCTGCCTGCTAACTCATGGAAAACACAATCAACTCACCTCCATCCCTCCTGGTGCTTCTTTCCCTAGCTCAGATCTTGCTCCACTATGGACCTCCATGGGGGACAGCCTGCCTCACCATGGTCTTCACCAGGGGCTGCAGGGGAATCTCTGCTCCGGCACCTGGAGCACCTCCTCCCCCTCCTTCTGCACTGACCTTGGTGTCTGCAGAGTTGTTCCTCTCACATATTCTCACTCCTCTCTCACAGCTGCTGCACAGTGTTTTTTACCCTTTCTTAAATACGTTATCACAGAGGCACTACCAACCTCGCTGATGGGCTCAGCTTTGGCCAGCGGCGGGTCTTGGAGTCAGATCTTGGAGTCAGATCTTGGAGTCAGCTGGAACTGCTTACTTCCAACATGGGGGCAGCTTCTGGCATCTCCTCACAGAAGGCAACCCTGCAGCCCCCCTGCTACCAAGACCTTGCCATGTAAACCAAATGCATCATCACCGATTATATAAGGAAGCTGACTTGGATATCTATGTCGTTTTGGAAAAGCTCCTCTGGCTGGTTTCCTCTGGTGCGTTTCTGCTGTGCTGGGTGGGACTGGGTAGGTACCCGAGCATGTGCGGGGATGTTTTGTTCTCAGAACTAATTCCGACTTCAGCTGTGGCAGGTTGCATCTTGTTTGACTTTTGCTTTGAAGACACAGTAAAAGCACATTTAAATGATTGTTTAGAGGAGTGAGCTTAATGACTCTAATAAGGCTGACAAAGCTAAGTGATGCATTTGAAATGTTTCTGTATGGAGCTGAGCTTTTGTATGGAGCTGAGGGTGGTGTGGCTGGATCCTCTCCCTCCAAGTCTTTGGGTTGAGCTACAATGGACACTTGTGTTGTTTCCCAAAGCAAAGCAGGGACTGCAATAATAGTGGCCAAATGGTGCACATCCCAAGAAAGAGCTCTTCCAGCCTGAAACCCTGGCAGTAACAGCAGTCTCCAGGTTCTTGGCTTGCTGTGGACCTGGAAGAGTTTTGCTCCCTTGAAATAAGACTCAGGATGAATGAGGAGGTGAAGCAGCACCGCTGATCACACACATCTCTGCAGGGATGATTTCCGTGCTGGGAAAACCCAGCAGAGGGAGCCTCATCCCTTCATGTCACTGTCCTGGAGAGATGCAAGGAGACAACTCAGCTCTGGTAGCTTTCCAGCCACCAGAGGGAGACACATTTATTCTTCATTAAAAAGCGGGGGGGAGGCAAAAATTACCTGCTGATCTGGGTCCGGACTGGTGCCTGCTGAGGGGTGGCTGCAGCTGGGGTGCCCAGACACTGTTGGCTTTGGGTGTAAGACAGCTCTGTCTGAACCCATGATCCCTTCTGCCCTCGTGCCTCACACTACGGTCTCACCATGGTCCCAAACCTCCCCAGTTGCTGAGAGGCAGGAGCTGAAAGACAGTGTCACTGACTCTGCTGAGGGATGCAAGCCTCCCTGCAGAGGCAAACACTGCTTTGAGGCACTGCCAGTGCAGGAGAGACCTGCCTCCCCAAGATCATTTCCAGTGACAGCACTGGTCAACAAACCCACCTCCACGTCAGAGCCAATGGGTCTGGGGCCATGGAGCGGACACCTCTCCACAGCAGGTCCTTCTGGCAGTCTGACAGTCATTATGCAGGGGTGACACCGATGCAGTCGATCTGGCTGTGAGCAGGGAGGCAGACCACATGCCCTGCATGCGTTGTGCCGTGAGGACATCTTCCACAGGAGGATCCCACAGGGCTTTACAGGGATGTGCAGGTCACCGTGGCCACCTGGCACCAAGGATCAGCCTCACCCCAGTTACAAACAGGGAGACCCCAGCACACTGCACACACGCACTCGCACGTGACGAAGGCATGGACGCGGCTCATGGTGCACAGTGGTATGGGCACACCAGGGCGCATGAGCAAGGCAATGTCCTGACGTGTCAGGCAGATTAGCAAATGGCATTGACATCACTGCAGGAAAGGCACTGTTGGCGAGCCCTGAGAGGCAGAGCTGAAGCTGGTGAGTGTGTTTGCACCCAGCACCACCCCGCTCTTTGCACTGCTGCAGCCGAGCACCCCTTGGGTGCTGAAGATGTCAAATTTGCGGTTACGAGTTAAGAAAGGCATTTTCCAGCTCTTGACCCAAGCCAAAAGAATCCCCAGGGGGATGTGTGCTGCCATGCTGCAGACCAGGAGCCTGCTGTAACTGGGAGGGTTTGGCTCTGCAGTGCCTGTAGGAAGTTTTCTGCAGAGGCTTTGTCCAGAAGAAACAGGTTATGTTTATCTCATGCCACTACTCACATTTTCCCTTCACCGTAACACCATAAGTGCACCTGTGAGGCCGAGGAGTGGGCAGGCGAGAGCAGGGCATCCTGTCCAGGGCTGGGGCACGCTGCCAGCAGTGGCAGCACCAGCGCCCAGGCACTGTCCTGCCCACAGGGTGCCTACCCACGGACAGCTGCAGCCATCTCTGCTCCTCCTGGGCACCTGCCTCCTCCTCCTCCTGTTCCTCCACCTCCTCCTCTCCCACTGACACTGCTCTTTGAAAGGGGAGGCACACTGGCTGCCTTCCCGCCAGGGCTGGTGGCCAATTTGCCTTGATCTTGGGCTCCCCTCAGACAGGGCTTCCTGCTGCCTTGCAGGGCACAGCCAGTGTCTCCGGACAGGGGTGTTTGGCCTTGTCTCTCCCCTGCGCATGAGGTGCCAGTGGCCTGTGACACTGCTGTCGCTGATGCCCATTGACATCTCATCTCCTCTGGCCAGTGCTTTCCCATAGGAAAAGCCTGGGGTGGAGCCTCGTGAGCTGCAAGCAGAGGTGCTCTTTGGCATCTCCGGCTGGGGACAAAGCCTGACCCCAGGAAGGTCTGTGAAGCCACCCGTGCCATGGGTGCAGGGAGCAGGGGCGGCTCCGAGGGTGCTTTGTGGTGCTGGGTCTGTGCCAGCCAGCACAGGCACCAGAGGATGTCCTGCACAGGCTCTGTGCAAACGCTACAGGCGGCCCGCTCCTCTCTCACCCAGGCTTGCTGAAACGCCTTCCACCCAAGCATGATATCTGTGGTGTCCCAGGTGTCAGCCTCAGTCCCAGCTACCGCGCAGGGTGGCTTGTGAGCCTCTCTCGCGGCTGCGTTGGGTGATGCCTGGGCATTTCACAGCTCCCCAGCAGTCTTGGTGCTGCTGGGGCTGCTTGTTCCTTGTGCTTGGACAGGCTGTCATCTCTATTTAGGAGACGAGAGGTACAGAGCTGCCTAAGGGGCCAATTTCCTGTTTGGTTGCCACCTGTTTTTCCACATTGCGTAATTTCTGGGTATTTTCTCTGCCACCAACACTGACAGAGATGTGAGTGTCATTTTAAACGTGCAAATGGATAATGGAGATCCCACTTCATCATTGCCAGTAACTCCTATGACAAAGGAGTTTGCTTCTGGTTTCAGTTTCTGGTTTCAGCTATTGCAAGAGTTAATACCCAGCAGAGCTTGGCTGTCAATCAGACTATCATCATATGCATATGGCTTGACTCACATATAAAACTTTGATCCAATATCACACTGCCCACCACAGCCAAAGAAAGCCGGCCACTGCCACATGTGTGTTGCAGGTTTTCTGGGTTCACGGAGATTTATCCCTCTGCCTTTGCAGTGATGGTGGATGAAGGTGGGCATTCAGAGGGTTTGAGAAAGATGATAGACCATCCCACATGAGGATCTCCAGCAGCACATCTATGGACTGACACCCAGTGAGATACTGTTTGCTCAAAAACAAAAAAAAAGTGATGTGACTTGCCTGAATTACAGTAACAGCACCAGGCTATAGTGAAGAGCAGCAGTATTTAAGGAGATAACATGCACTTCAAATGCTGCCCATTGCTCAGTAGTGCTGCTCTTTCCCATATATCTCATCTTGTGGGGAGATCAGAGACAGCTGTGAGATGAAAGCTGTGTTGGGTCAGAATGAGGCCCCAGCAGGTACTTGGCAGAGGCGGCAGAAATCCAGTGCTGTTCAGGGCTTTACTTCAGTGTTAGTCTGAGAGTGTCCTTCAGGGTGCGTGTTTTGGGAAGGAAGGTTGATATTGACTTGGCAGTGTTAGGTTTATGGTTAGACTCAATGATCTTAGAGGTCTTTTCCAACCTAAATGAGTCTATAAGTGCCCTTGGGTATTTCTGTCTGTGTGTGCGTGGGTGCAGGGGGAAGGCGCCTTCCAAGGAAAAATGTCAAAGCAAACATGGTGCCCTTTGCCATCGCTGGCTATTGGCAGCATTGGGCCATCCCCCACAGACATCTTCACCGAAAATCCTTGGAGCAGAGGAGAGGCAGCACTGTTTCCCCTCTCCCAGCCACAGGGGCTGCAGAGCAGGGGCTACAGGTGAGGGACAGGGGCACTTTGCAGACACATGGGGGAAACTGCACATCTCTTCCACTGACGTACATATCAATGCTCAAAGTCAAAAGACAAAGATAATTTAGAAGATAAACCTGACACGTTTCCGTTTCTCTAAGTGTCAACTACAGAGGTGAACTCGCTGGCTTGGGGTTTTATACATCTTTAATGTCACATGTCAAACAGAGGAAAAGGTATTTTATGACTGCACTGCTACAGTGAGGACCTTGTCTGAGACTTGTCATTGCAACATAAGCTAAGGTAAATACTGCCAGCATATATGTGTGAAGGTGTGCCTGCTTCTTAAAAACCTGTGATATAAAGGGATTTTTTTTGCACTCTTTCAGACACAGTGTTGGATTATGGAGGGGAACTTGATGCACCTGCTGGGCAGCGAGGGCTCTGAGGACATGTTGGTGAGTCATTCCCTGCTGGGCTGCTGCCCTGCAAGCCGAGGCCAGTAGGACATCCAAGGGGTCCAGTTTTGCTTAAGGGGACACGTAGTACTGGTAGGGACAGCAAGGGTTTAGAAGAAATCAGTGCGATTTTTGTTGTCTGAAAAAAACAGTAAGTAACTTTGGCTGATGAGACTGGGGGATGTGCTGCCACCCAACTTCTTTAGCTGTTTGCGTCACAGGTGCTGCCCAGGGATGCGGTGGGTGCTGCTGGGGGGCTGCGAGGGCTGGGGAGCAGGGAAGGGGAACGTCGCTGCCGCTGGTGCATCCTGACTGGTGCCAGGAGAGCAGAGCTGCTGGTGTTGAAAGGAAATCCAGCCATCCCTGTTAGCAAAGTCTTGGTGGGCATGAGCTGCTACCAGCAGCAGTTCGTGCTGGCACAGACCAAGAGGGCAAAGTTCCTGCTGGGGAGTGGGGAAGAAGGGGCAGAAATCCCCATCTGCTCTTTGGGAAGTTGCCCCTTGGGCCAGAGCTGCCAGCGCTGATCTCACCCAGGGTGGAGAGAGCATGCAACGTGCAGCACCCACCAGTGACCTGTGCATGCTGTTGCCTTTACAGCTGAAAACGCTTGAACCATGCAGGAATCCTCTGCAAAAGTAGCTTGTCCCACAAAGGGGTATTTCTGGCACTCAGCTAACGGGAAATGCAGCTTTTCGGAGATGAGAGTTTACATGTCAGTTCCTCCCTGAGCACTGCTCCCTTTCCTCTCTCTGAAGGAAATATGGAATAGGACCCCAAAACCTTTGTCAGGGGCTCTCAACCCCATAGCCATGCCCATTTGGTTGCTGGTTTAGGGATGCTCCCTGGCTCTGGTCCCAGTGCCCCACCACATCCACCTGGGCTGCAGGCATGGAGCTGGGCACCCCACACGGAGCCGGTGCAGGGATACTGGTAACCTCTGGTTTACCACCACAGCTGCATTTTCCTTGATCTCCTCTGCCCCTCTGGTGCAAGAACCTCATCCTGGATCTTGCAGGGGAGGACTGGTCACTCATGTTCATTCCTCATTTGCATCCTCCAACACAGCTGAGGCACAGCTGTTTTGTCCTCGTGCGGCTTGGTGTGAGCTGACTTGTATCTAGTATATTTACTAAGAGAGGAACTTGAGATTTGGGCCTCATGAACTTCATTTTCCTTGAACAGGTGGATTACATGTCACCAACACCTAACTCCTCTGCAGCCTATGAATATGCCTTCTTCTACCCAGAACTGGACATCAGCTGTGATCTTGAAAATATTCCAGCATTTGCATCTACCTTTTTACCAGTGCTGTACTCCCTACTGTTTGTGACTGGCCTTGTGGGAAATGCTTTGGTCATTTGTGTCCTAACAGTCTTCAAGAAAGTCAGGGCCATGACTGATGTGTATCTGCTGAACCTCGCGATCTCTGACCTCCTCTTTGTTTTCTCCCTCCCCTTCTTGGTTCAGTACTCCATTGTGAACCAGTGGACTTTTGGAAATGCGATGTGTAAAATCATCAGCTCAGCTTACTTCATTGGTTTCTACAGCAGCACCTTCTTCATAACCATCATGAGCGTCGACAGGTACTTGGCCATTGTCCGGACTGTCTATGCTTTACAGGTTCGGACAACTGCCCATGGGGTTATCACCAGCCTGGTCCTTTGGGCAGTTGCCATTTTAGCTTCAGTGCCAGACTTAATTTTTTTCCAGGAAACAAATGACGATAACCAGACTAAGTGTGCCCCTCACTATCCTAACAGCAGCAATGGCTGGAAGACTTTCAGTAATTTTGAAGTCAATGTCCTGGGGTGGCTGATCCCTGTTGGTGTCCTCATTTTCTGCTACCATGGTGTCTTGAAAAACCTGCAGAAGTGCCGTACTCAGAACAAGTACAAAGCAATGAAACTGGTTTTTATTGTTGTCATTGTGTTCTTCCTCTTCTGAACCCCCGTCAACATTGTGCTTTTTCTGGACTCTCTGAGCAACATGCACATCATTGACGACTGCCAGACAAGTTGAAGGCTAGACCTAGCCATGGAGCTGGCTGAGGTGCTCTCCTTCATCCACTGCTGCCTCAACCCAGTCATCTACGCCTTCGTGGGTGAGAAGTTCAAGAAGCATCTTCGTGAAGCTTTCAGAAAATATGCACGTTTTCTGTTGATCTGCAAAGACTACAGGGCTTTCAATGGGCACAGCCTGGACAAGCACTCCTCCCTGCACGGGACGTCCTCACAGTTGTCTTTTGTTGGCACTGTCTTGTAGAGTTACAAGCCAAAAACTTTCATCCTGAACAGGTGACCTGAAGTTGAGAAATCCTCCCAGCAGGGCATCCACAGGGATGCACTCTTTGGGCAACCTTTTAGGACAGGAAAAGTGGAAGCAGCTGCTTGAGCTTGCTTTTATCATGGTTGCCTTTGGAGTTCTTACTTTTTAGTGTCTTTTTTAGCATCTTCCTCCCTTTCCCTTGGCACGTCCTGCCCTGCCTGCTTTGTGAAAAGGAGGCCGAAATTACCAGCAGACTCCTGCACTGCCCAAGCAGCATGGAGAGGTGCCTTAGAAACATTTCTTCCCCCACCTCAGATTCAGGAAGGAACTGTTTATGTTTCTGAACTCAGGACACTTGGCCGCTCCTTCGCTTATCTCAGCAGAGTGGATTGGCTTCATGGGCAGGGACGGGGCTCACGGCAGGAGTGGGAACCCGCTCTTTAGAGGGAAACGGTGCCCAGGTTTAAGGCATCATGCCAGGACCTGGCTCCCGGTTGGCAGATCTGAATGAGGCTTCCAGCCCAGAAAAAGCTGGAATGAATAATTAGTTAAGCAGCAAATAAATAAATGCTATGCTTGTGTTTTGTTGAAATCAACATAGAGGAATATCTAGGTATGATCCTGACTCCCTATATGCTACCAGGGCCTGCAGCTACTGGGCTGGAAGGGTCTGGAAGTTGTAGCCTAGAAATGACACTGTGGATGTCAAGAAAAAACCCTTATGGGAATGAACAAGTGCCCTAGGGATGAGTGGAGAAATAGTTACCAGGATAAAAAAACTAAAGATGATTGGAAAAAATACTGAGTGTGAGCTGACGGAGCAGTAAGAATCGTATGTCAAAGCTTCCTGTGGACCTGCCGGCTGGTAAGCCGTGAGCCAGGGTGGTGGCTGCTCTCAGCAGAGCCCTGACTGCTGGCAAGGGGCTGGTTGTTCTGCAGGTGCCCAAAACAGGATGGAGAGAAACACAAACAGGGGTAATACACCAAGCTCCTGTAACTCAGGTGGTATCTCAAGTGGACGGCACTGGCCGGTGTGAGTGGCCAGAGGCTCCAGAGGTGCCTAAAACCCAGATGACACTCACACTTCCCCATGAGAGAACTTTTTGAACACTTTAAGCAACTGATGTGCCAGTATGGTCACTGCTCTTGAGCATACAACTGGGGTTGACCTCCCAGTTACTGTTCCAGCTTGGTAACCATGAATGACTGATTTATATGTTAATGGTTACCCATGCATATACATATAGATGTACATACATATACATACATATATATACATAAATATACATGCACATGTGTATATACACACACAAATATATACACATACATATACATGCATATATATATATATCTTTTTTAAATATACAAATATTTATAGATAAATGCAATGGTGTTCTGAAGCTTTTCATTCTGATCTATTTCTCCCTACAAGATACCACCATATTTGAAGTGCTATAATAAAGATACTGCATGCGGTGTAATTGCACAATTGTAGGAACCTATTTCATCATTAATTCTTTCAGCTTGTGCATTTTCTTTTGTCCTGGGCAGTTCTACAAAACTGACAATCCCTCCAGCTGCCTCTTCTCTCCCTTCTCTCTCGCCCTCCCTCTTCCTCCTCCCCTGGGGAAAAAAAAAAAAAAAAAAGAAGAGAGTAGATTCTCTTTTATTCTAGAAATTTAATTTCCCTGGTGCTGCTGAGCATCTCTGCTAGGGGATATCTACCTCTTTTCAGAGGTTTCATTGATTGCTATTGTGTAGCTGTTGGAGTGAGGCTGTGACCCAGGGCTTCCCCACAAGGGCTGTAACTGGCGGTACGAGGGTAGCATAAACATGCAGAGCCTTTTTTGCAAAGTATTTAATTTCTCTAGTTCGCACTAGAGTCTAAAGGGCATCTTCCCCCTGCTGCTGCCTCAGCACCGCTTGCAAACCCTTCCAGCGGCGAGGCAGGACATGCTTTCTGTGGCTCAAAGGATTTCCTGCCAGAGGCAGCTGCCTTCCTCCATCGCAGCAGCAACACTAGGAGCCCTGAGCTGGACCTGACCTCAACTTCTCACAGCCCAACTGCTTTGAGCTGCTACCATTGCCTTCCTGTACAAAGGGAGAAGGTGAGACCCACATCCGGAGGCTGCACTGCTGGCAGGACCTGCCCTACGTTGCTGCAGGCAGCCAGGAGCGTCCCTGCAGGTCTCAGAGCTCCTCTCCTTTCTGAAAGGACAAGCCTGGGAGCAGTCTGCTGCCCTGCCAGTGTCTGTGAAGGCACTGGGAGCACAGGAGAACAGGAGGCATCTTCCTGTGTCTGTGCAAGCTGCCGGGCAGCTTGAGGGTAGCGCCAAATTTTAGGGTCATCCCAAGAGCTGGGAGCACAAGAAGCACCCAGCTGTGGAGGCTAGACCATGCTGCACAGACCCCATGCCTGTTCACCTGCTTGCATAGAAACTACCCACCACAGTTGTTATATTGATCCTGCTCATATCTGCTACTTAGCTTTATATCCTGAGCTTGCTTTTTCTTTTTGCTGAGATGATGCAGGTTAAAGAGGATTCAGGAGGATGTTGGCACATTAAATAGTCAGATGTTCTCTTGTTCTAGCTTCAGCATGTTATCTTAAAACAGAGACCAGAGTAACTGTTACCTACATTCAAGCTTAAACCTAAAATACATACTTGTTTTCTTTTGATTTATTGGTGTTATTTGCACCAGAGGGTCCCTTCTACAGAGGGTCTCTGTTAGAAAGTTGGAGTCTTTGTTTGATGCCACCCATGATGCTCTGCATGTTTGGATGGAAAGGCCTTGTTGCAGAAGGAGTGAGAGTGCACTTCCCAATTATGCCAATTGTCACGAGCCCATTCTTTGGAGAATTTGGGACTCAGATTCACTCCATGCCTCCGGAAATAAACAGTGATACTACTTGCCATCCTGCCGACTATACCAATTTGTCGCGGAAGGAGTGAGAGTGCACTTCACTCGTAAGAGAGAAGCAGAAAAAAACCCCACTTTATTGCTATAAACCAGTGGGTTAACAAAGTTCAATTGCAAATGCGACAGTGGGTTAACAAGATTCGATGGCAAGGTACATTTGGTTGTTTACTGCATAGAGGACAGGGTCAGACAAAAACTGTCAGGGAGACCCTCCCGTTGAGTCATGAGGTTCAGAAAGGACCCCCTTGCTTTCTAAACTCCTTCTCAGAGAGGAGTCTAGGTGTGGCTGGATCCAATCCTAGTCCCAGACTTGGTCAACAGTTTATGTCTAAGGATTATATATGCACAATCAGTCCTTTATATCACCTAGCTAAGATTTCATGCTGTTAGTCACTTACCAAGGATCTGTTGCGGCAAGGAATCTCTCAACCTGGAGGACTAACCTTGAGAGGTGTCCCTGCACAAGGGGAGATCCTGGCATGCAGCCCACTGCCGTGCAGGAGAGCTCAACGGGCCCTGGGCTGCTCACTATTTATGAGGGTAAGATGATTGACTCATATTCACATACCGACTGCATATGTTAGTTTCTTCCAAATTTGGCTTGAGTCAGACATTGACCAGCACTGTGGTTAGGTGGACGCATTGCCATAAATTAGCCCTTGGCTGTTGTGTTGTTATCTGTCTCCCCCGAATCCACGTTGAGCTGGATGCATCCATCACAACCGCCCCTGGTGGTTATCGCTTGAGCAGGGTTACGGGAAAAGGTCAAGTGTGTGTGTGGGCAGGCTGGAGCACACCGCCACAGGCCTTGACAGGCTGGAGCGTTGCAGTGGCATCAGTGGGGCTCGTCACTTGCTGCACTGTCCAAACCTGTGCGGCACTGGTAGAGAGCACAAGGGTGTGTTTAAGGACCCACGCTGTTGAACTACACCGGTAAAAAGTGGAATATGTGAGGACATGCTAGCTTACAGTGTTGCTAGATCCCTTGGGAAACAATATGAAGTGGGACCTGGTGGATTCTTCCACATCGCTCAGCTCTGAGCTGCAGGACTGCCATTTTAGCACAGGGAATGACAGTCTCAGCATCTTGTTCCAAAACGGCATCCCGGAGTATGAAACTAGTCCATATCTGGTTTTTCTGGCATTATGCTGATGCCAAGGCAACATGCAGACAACACTAATTAAATCCTTGGCAGAATCTCTGGCCTTCAAGTCACTCGTTCATGCCACTGCATGCAGTCTGGGGACAAGGATGGGAGCTTCTGACTTGATCCTTTCTGGAAGAGTCCTCCCAGCCAGCAGCGCTACTCTGCCTCTTTCTACTGTGGTAGCATCCAGCTACACCTGAAGGTCAGAACCAGTCAAAAGTGTTATGAGGGAAAAAAAAAGAAACGTTAATAAAGGGTATTCGTGTCTCGCACCTCTCTTGGCTGAAAGATGCTCCTGTGCAGGGATGGGCTGCATTAGCATGCAGAAAACTCCCAAAACCCCTGGTAATTGTATCTTGTCCAGAATAATCCTGTTTTATGTTCAGCCTCTTGAAAACACTGATTTAGTGTACCAGTTATGAAGCACCATGGAAATTACTAACTGTGCCAGGAGAGGATCCAGAAAGAATCATGACAGAAAAAAAATAAATATGACTTTAGGTACTCTGTCCGGGTGTAAAAAAAGTTTGGGAAATTGAAAGGGAATTATAGTCAATTAATCAATTTTAATTGTAACATGCAGGCTGGCATGCATTTTTGGTTAATATTTTTACCTCAATGACAGCATTTAATTCTGGGAAAAGCAAAGCTGCTGCTGTACTATGCGAGTTTTGATGCACAGCTTCTGAGCAGTGAGCTTCTGCGTGTCCGTGCACTTCTGCATAAATCTGTATTTCTGCTGGCTCAGCTGAAATGCCAAAATGTAGACAGCCAGGTCAGAGAAATCCCCATCTCAGAATAGCAGTAGCATGACTTGGGTTCCCACAGTCTCTGCTGACGAGTGCATCTGCTGCGGCCTCGTGCCAACCCAATGACTCTCTCATCTCGCAGCCGTCCGGGACTATCCATGGCGTCAGCAGCTGGGTCAGACTTACCATGTAGGATGAGATATATGCAAGAGAAGAGTACTACCAAGCAAACAGCAATTTCTGCTGCGTTACCCCAGTAAATACTGGTTTTCCTCACCATACTCTGGTATCCAGGCAGAATTCCCAGTAACATTAATGAATGCGTTACATGTGCATGTGCGTCTGCATCACCAAGACATTTATCCCTTTCTTCACCTGGCACTCTCTGAGGATGTTCAGTCTCCATAAGCCTCCACGTGCTTGGGTTTAGAGAAGGTAAAGCACTCAAGTTTTGAAAGAAAAGGGCACTCAGGCACCACAACCAGCTAAGGTCTTCACATCACATCTGTCCACCGCTAGCTGCCTGAATAACCCTGCCTGTCCTAGAGGATCCTGCAGCACAGGTTCAGGAGGGGCTTGAGTACACGGCTATCATCCCTTCAGCAGTCCATTTTTTCTCCTTTTTCTACAGGAAAAAAAAACGAAAAACCAGGCTGTTAACCGATGAAGTGCAGCAAGGCAATCATTCCTCAAAGCCCTAACCGTTTGCTGACCCATACTTGGAGATAAATGTAATCTTGCTAGAAAACATGAGCATAGTGCCCAGGGGTGCGTTGCACATGTGAAATGATCTGCAGGAATAAAGCATGGCTGCACTTCAGCTCTGCCAAAGGGAGCGGGCACACCGAGAAACAGAGTGGCTCAGAGGGTTTCTACTCATTGCTCCACTTCCTAACAGCTCAGCAGCATGTGCATATGCTCCTCTTCTGTTTCAAAGACACCATGGTCCTCTCTGCCACGAAGGAAGAGCCCCAGCCCCAGCCTGACTCATTCCTGAACCTGAACGCTGATGCTCAACTTACTGACAGACAACTGTGGAGGCTGTTTCAATAAAAAGGAGATGCATCACAATCCAAAAGGAAATGCCCATTTTAGTACCCCTCTCTTGACCCAGCACCCAGCTCAGGGCAACGGTTGTGCAGGACTTGGTGGACCAGCAGCTAGGTTTGTGGCTGTCTGGGCAGGTTTCAGTCCTTCAGGAAGGCCACATGGTGATGGAGCTTTCTACATGTTGAAGGGGCACATCTGACGGCTGCCTCTGGGATGGATGCTACCAGACTGGATGCAAATCTTTGATGAATTCTAACACTCTACAGAGGATGAGAGGAGATTTCATTTGGGATCTTCACAAAATGTGAGTCTTTCGCAGCAGCAGGGGATGGAGGCAGTGTGCTGTATTCCTGGGCCAGTGACAGACTGTGGCTTATTGCCACCAACTGAGGTGAATTCAAACACAATTTGGTTAAAAACATACATGTCAATAGGTTCTCTTGACTTCCTGACTCAAGCCATGCTGAAGAAATATCTCAGTTATCCATTTCTAAGTTAACAGCAGCAGACAACTATTGGACCAGCAGCCAGCAAATATGCAACACACAGTAACAGGCATGTATCAAGCACAGCAATCGTGCACAGGAATTTGGCCCCTTAGGCAGCTCTGTACCTCTCGTCTCCTAAATAGAGATGACAGCCTGTCCAAGCACAAGGAACAAGCAGCCCCAGCAGCACCAAGACTGCTGGGGAGCTGTGAAATGCCCAGGCATCACCCAACGCAGCCGCGAGAGAGGCTCACAAGCCACCCTGCGCGGTAGCTGGGACTGAGGCTGACACCTGGGACACCACAGATATCATGCTTGGGTGGAAGGCGTTTCAGCAAGCCTGGGTGAGAGAGGAGCGGGCCGCCTGTAGCGTTTGCACAGAGCCTGTGCAGGACATCCTCTGGTGCCTGTGCTGGCTGGCACAGACCCAGCACCACAAAGCACCCTCGGAGCCGCCCCTGCTCCCTGCACCCATGGCACGGGTGGCTTCACAGACCTTCCTGGGGTCAGGCTTTGTCCCCAGCCGGAGATGCCAAAGAGCACCTCTGCTTGCAGCTCACGAGGCTCCACCCCAGGCTTTTCCTATGGGGAAGCACTGGCCAGAGGAGATGAGATGTCAATGGGCATCAGCGACAGCAGTGTCACAGGCCACTGGCACCTCATGCGCAGGGGAGAGACAAGGCCAAACACCCCTGTCCGGAGACACTGGCTGTGCCCTGCATGGCAGCAGGAAGCCCTGTCTGAGGGGAGCCCAAGATCAAGGCAAATTGGCCACCAGCCCTGGCGGGAAGGCGACCAGTGTCCCCCCATTCGGAGGAGTGGTGTCAGAGGGAGAGGCGGAGGAAGAGGAAGGTGCCCAGATGCCTGTCTGAAAATGGCAGGTGCCATTTTCTTCCCTGCCCCCGCCTTCCTTCATGAGTCTTGCAAGGACAGAATAAGCCCCTCGCTCCCTGTCCTGCCCTGAGCACAGCGGCTGGCTCTCACAGGGGAGCGAGCAATAGAAATAAATGGCTTGCTCTGAACAGAGCTCCAGAGGAAAACTGGACCTCAAGGCAGGAATGCTTGTGCAGCATGTGAGGATGAGCTCAGTGACGGACAAAAAGGAAGGACACAGCCATGGCCAAATGCAGACTACCAGCACACTGGAAAAGTATTGATTGTCCCTTGTGTTTGACTCAGCACAAGCCTTGACCGCAGCACCCAGCAAGTAGAAAGATGTATGTGTCAAGAAGTGTTTGCAAACCAGCTGCCAGAAGGCAGCGTCTTTCCTATGTGACAAGGGATGGAGGAAATGGGTCATGTTCACTAATGCTCAGGTATTCAACTGGGCTGAGAGCAAAGAGCAACGCTGGGTGGTTTCCTTGGGTCTTCTGTCCATGCTCACTGCAAGGCAGTCTGCATTTCTCCTCCCCTCGCTCGCAACATCTGCTTCTGTGTCTCTGCACCTCTTGCACCACCCCTGCAGATCTCGGTGTCCGGTGTCCCCAACACTGTGCTGCCCCGAGGGGTGCTCAGCCGCAGCAGTGCAGAGAGAGGGGTGGTGCTGGTGCAAATGTACCTGGCAGCTGCAGCTCTCATGAGCAGCAGGAGGGAGGGAGAGAGGAGGAAAAGGAAAGAAGGAGGGAGGAAAGGAGCTTCTTTTTTCAGCATTTTGAATGGCAGCTTGCCAGAGTGCGGCTGTGCATCTGTTCCTCCTGCTGGATGAGCCCAGAAGGGAAGGGATGTGATTGCTCAGCCAATGGCTTCTTGCCCGCTTTCTTGGGTCTTACTGTTGTGGTTGGAGCCGACCCCACAAGCAGCACAGCCTCGGCGATGCACTCTGAGTGATGGCTGTAACTCAGGTACAGTGCAGGTACACACTGCGGGTCCGAGGGGCTCACGTGCTCATCACCCATCCCAGGGGAGGAGGACACCTCCCCAGGAGACCTGGTTGAGCCCCTGTCACCTCTCCAGGGCAGGAGAGCACTGTCACCGCGTGGCAGCTGGAGCGAAGGGAGGCTAACAAATGGCTCTGGAACCCACATGTGGTCACCAAGGCATGAGTGAGCCTAAGCACTAAGATGTTTCGGTGCCCTTATCCCTTCAGTGTTATTTCTAACATGAGGATAAATGTTTCTGTTCACTTTTAATACCCGTTTGGGCCGCAGTCCTTTTGCTTGCAGAAAATGTGCAAGCCTTCAGCTTTCTGTGGCTCTTCACCAGTCCTTGGGCTGAAACATTTTCATCCCTGGACATAGCTTCTCTCTCTCTCTCTCTCTGGGTAATTTTTGCCTCCCCCCCTTTTTAATGAAGAATAAACGTGTCTCCCACTGGTGGCTGGAAAGGCCAGAGCTGAGCTGTCTCCTTGCATCTCTCCAGGACAGTGACATGAAGGGATGAGGCTCCCTCTGCTGGGTTTTCTTTCAGAAGTGAGGCACAGAAATGATTTCTGTGAAGGGTTGTGTGTGTATCTGATCAGCTGGTGCCCGCACCTGCACCAAAAGCTGCCGAATGGGCTCTGGGCAGGCAGCAGCTCTGCTGCAGGAGAGCACAGGAGGAACGGGATGCTGCTGTGGCAGGGATGTGCCTCCAGAAGTGCCTCCACGCAGCTGACAGAAAAAACAAGAGGAGAGGTTTGGAGGAGAAATTAAGGGAAGGGGCAAAAAAAATGTTCATCAGGGTTCAGTGCAGTCACAGCTATGGTGTGCGTCGTGCTGCTGAGCCGTGCAGAGCAACTCTGCGTCAGAGAGCTCCAGTGGGACCCAGGGGCTCCATCCCTGCTCACCGCCCAGCCTTAACAAGGATTTCTGAAGGATACAGCCTGAACAATACAGCTCCCGGCTCCATGGCACACTACTGACAGTGCGGTGAAGGTCACAGCTGCCTGGCTTTTGCTCTTGTCCCTCCCATTGAAACAAAAACAGAAGAACCTGGCAGGGCTTTGGGCTGGAAGAGCTCTTTCTTGGGACATGAGCCATCTGGGTGCTGCTGTTGCTTTGCTTGGGGAAGCAGCGCAAGTGTCCATTGTAGCTGCACCCAGCGACACGGTGCCATCACCATCCAGCTGCGGCTGGTGCCTCCCGAGCTCAGCACCCTTTGGGAGCATTTCAAATGCACCATTCAGGCTTGTAAGCTTTCCAGGGTTGAAGTCTGCTCCTCAGAATAATCATTTGTATAAGCTTTTGTTGTGTTTTCAAAGCAAAAGCCAGTCATGATGCAAACAGCCCTGGTTTACAGTCAAAGTTAGTTGTAAGACCAAAACATCCCAGCAGGTGGTCTGTATAGCAGAGAGAGTCAAAACAGGACCGTATCTGCTCATTTATCATCAATGCTTGCAAGTTTGTGTGGACATAGCATCTCCATAGACTATTCTCCACACCAGCCCTTTTTCTCCCTATCTACAAGGAATTAAATCCTCAAGGGAGATTTCTGCTACAACTCCAAAACCTCATTCTGCCTCTGCTTACTCATTCCAGCTCTGCCACGGTCTCAGCTGTAACTGCTTTGTGCTTGAGCAAAGCAATAAATCAAACAAAAAGAAACATGCAACTCTGGCGAGTCTCTGAAGTCTGCAGAGAGAAGCCCTGGTGTCACAGCACTGGGAGAGAGGAGGTTCCTGGGGTTCCCTCTGGTACCCCCAGGCAGTTACACTTGCCCATCAGCCCTGCAGAGGGGACTCCAAAGAAGCTCTCGAGAGCCAAGACAGCCCCTTTCTGTAGACAACCACCAGCAGCAGGCTTTCCCGCAGGGCAGCAAAAGCAGGGTGTGCTGGGGAGAACGGTGTTTTGATCCTTCAGGCCAGACATTTCTTTACCGAGTGCTTTAGACCACAAAGCTTGAACTTGCCAGTGCTGCTGTGCAAAAGCCTGTCTCCCCGAGCTGACCTGGCAGCTTGGCCACAGAGCAGGCAGAGATGCTGCTGGTGTAGAAGTACCGCCGGTCTCCCCAGATGTTGAGAGAAATAAGTTTTCAAATTCAGAAGGCAACTCAGAGGGAGATGGAATAAAAAGAAAAGGGGGTTTGTCCCCTCTTTACCCACTGTATCCCTGCAGGGCACAACCTTTACTCTTGATTTCCTCCTCTGAAACCCTCCTGTGCCTCACAGTCGGGAAGTCAGCAAGCTCTACCTAGCCCTTCCAAGGAAAAGCCTCTCTGGTTACGAGGGATGCAACGTCTCTTTATCTTGGAGAAACATAGATGCTTTTCCCCCCTCATGTATGGACCAGAATGAAAGTCTTTCCAACAGCTTTCTCAGATTTTCTTATCCCTGAGCTTTGTCCTGAATACCAGAGGGTGAACAGAGGTTGAAGATGGAGAGCAGAGATATTTCTTGGTGTTGCAATTGCCTTTCAGGTGGTGTTCATTTCATACGTATTCCTCTTGCACTAGAAGTGCACACCATGACAATGAGCAGCACTCTTATCTAGGGTTATCGCTAACAGCAGAATACAACAGAAAGCCTTTTCTGTCTCCTGGGGAGATCAGCTGAGGACATCTGTGAGTCAGCCTGACTTGGTTTCTCTTTATTTGAAGTCCTCCAGTTAAAACCTGTGTGGGTGCCTCTTTCGGCAAACCTCATTTCTTCACAAGGGTAATAGCCTGCTCTGTGTTCGGTTCCAGTTTAATTCTGAGCAGCGTGGGAGAGATGGGATTGATGACTGCCTTCAGGGAAACACAGCTGCAAGGAGGTCTTTCTGCCCGGAGGCAAGTGCTGGCTGGGGACTGTCTATCCTGCTGTTACGTGGGCAGTCCTGACCCTTATTTGCAAGGTTTTTGACTGCAAAGAGCAATGCCAGAGGTGATGTGCTGAGTACTGGCGACCCAGGAGCGGGTATCAGCTGGCACGAGGGTGGCTGTGGCTGCCTGGGCTCTGGCAACCCACGTTTTACAGGTCAGCAGCAAACCAGCTTGGTGTGTGCAGGTACCCAGTGAGGAAGCTCCTACTGGATTATCCACACCTTTTTTTACAAGGCTTGTCTGCAGGAGGCAGTGGCTGGGGAGGATGCAGCCCTTCATCATCCCCATGAGGACATGGGAGACAGGTTTAGATTTGGATGTCCTCTGAACCACAGCATACCTTCTGCAGGACCCACGGCCAGGGCAGTGCTGCAGGGATAACGTCAGACTATCACTGGCATTGAGGAAACCTTCATTTGCCTTTCTGAAACTTACAGTTCTCACACAACAAGAATGTTTCCTTAGTAGCATATACCAGAAATTATCTTTCTGAAAGTTGAAAGTTCATAATTTTGGCAGTCGTAGCTCCTAGTTTCAGTGTGTGGGGAGAAACCGCCCATCAGCCTTTTGATGTTTTCCTGAAAAAAGTGCAGAGTTCTTTATGTCTATTTTTAAAGAAAGGGCAGGATGGAGCTGCTGGCACTTGGAGAAAAAGGTGAATTTTGACAAGCTGCTGCTCTGGCCTTTTACTATTCCCTAACCTTTAAACTTTATTTCCAGCAGTGTATCTTTGCTGTTCCTGGCCAACACCTAACCAGGTATCGGTTCCCTGATTATTTCCATGGGTGCTTGTCCTGGCCTACGTGGGTGACATCACCTGTATAATTCGGCTGATGTTGGAGGCCCACATTTTGACCTGTGGTATATTGCTATGTAGCTATTGGGGATGTAATCTTTGCTAGATAAAGCATAACGTTATGAAAAAACATGTAATTGGCAGAAATACCGGAACTAAACTTATACAAGAATATTTGTCTGGCAACTCGGTATACCAATCAACGAGTAACAGCTCAGACAACCTGAAAGATGCTCTCCACCCCAAAAGCCCCATCCAGCTCAGCCTGTACGGAGGCGGCACAACTCTGCCTTCGGGGAGAAGGCAGCTTAACCTCCCGTGGCATCTGAGGCAGGGACAGTACCTGGAGGTGTTTCCAGGACTGTATTCCTGTGTGTGCCGGAGGACCTTGGTATAGGTACAGCCCCCAGCTGGACATGGTGTCTCGGATCCCCATAATAACGCACCCCACTGCACAGCCTACTGCCTGGTTTCACCCCAGATGAACTGCTTTGTGTGCCCCGGCGGTGCCTGGAAATGTGCTATGCAGCATCCCGGTTATGGGTGCACCCGTAATGCAACCCTGAGCATGATGCTCAGGCCAGGGGCCAAGAAGGCTCCTTGATTAATGAACATGCCAATGCTTTAAACCCTCAGACTCCTCCGGTCCACTGGAAGCCCTGGGCTGCAGAGAGATGTTACACTCAAAATCTTGTTTATGGGCAAAGAGGAGGCACAACCTATGTACAGGTAAAGCCAAGAATTTATTCATAGTATAATGGCAATCTCAAGGCTCCAGTGATTATCAGTCTAATTCTGCTGGTTGCAGAAAAAGGAAGGATACTAATGCAGTTGAAATTGTTTTGCATACACATAGTTTCTAGCCCTTCTCCTGGTGGTAGGCTCACCCTTCCCCTGCTCCTCTGGGTCCTAAGGCCGGTGATTTCACCCAGGTGGTGGTGGTGTGGTGAGGTGTTAGAGCAAGCTGTCAGCATCTCCAGCCCTTCCCTGGGACAAATGCGATGTTCATGCTGATGTTTTTTTCTGCCTCCCCCTAGGATGTGCATGGGGTGATTTTTATATGTTTTCTAACATGCTTCTATACCTTCTGTCTTCACTGGTCTGCAACCTCATGTTACATCCAATTTACTATGTATGGTGCCCCTTATGTATGTTAGATACTATTTTTGTTCGGCCTGTTACTGCTAGACCCAGTTTTGCCAGCTCCAGGCCTGCATTTTTTTATCTGACCACCAGTGAGTTGAGTATAGCTGTGGGGGTCCACAGTGCCAGCCTGTGCCCCGTCTTTTACCATCCCATACCTGTATTCCTCTGTGCTGCATCCCGCATCCTCACTGCTCAAGTCCCTTCCTCTCATACCAGACATGTATTTCTATACACTGTACCATTGTATCCGAGTCAAAAAATATCCCCTTCTGCATAGCACAGGGGGAACCAAGGGAGTGAGAGCTTTTACACAGTGAGTGTAAAGCTCCTCAGGCATTTCTGCTTCTTGTGCAAGTCCTGTCCTCCTTAGCCCTTCTGCCCCTCTGAGTGGCCGCATCCTGCTTCACAATTTCACAAGACGCCAGCAGGGCCACAGCAGAGCACATTAATACTTCTCAGTTCAGCCCCAAAGCTCATTGCAGGAAGCTGCCCTGCCAAAGTTCACGTTTCATAGGGTAGGCACTAAAGAAGAGGAAATATACATTTAAACCCAAACAGGCTCAGCTTAGAGAAAACGTTGGTTTTCAATGCAGCTATGAATTAAGGTAAGAGACAATTATATTTTCACCTGTAATTTGACAGAGCAGGATGACAAGAAATGATGTCTCATGAACTTAAGAAAACTCTGCGCTGCTTAGTGCTTGGAATCTAAATGATATTTAATTTGGGTAAAGATGATGTGGGTATTGTTTACAAATTGTGAAAGTAGAAAGGGGAATGCTTTTATTAAACAAAGTGGACCAGGGCAGAGAAATTTTACTCGGTGACTAACTATTGGTGGCATCTCGTGGTAAGAGAAATATTTACCCTGGCTAGAAGTTCTCAAGGTCAAAGCAAAATGCTGATAGATTACTAGTGTGCAGCATTAGCCCAGAAGGACAGACCAAGAAGATGCAGCCCTTCTATTTCATTAGATGTTTTTTGTTAGATGTCTGCAGGGATTTCACAACTCACCAGCATTGCTTGCTTTTAGTTTTGGTTGGTGAACCAACATCCCAAACATCACTGACACTGAAAGACAGCCCAATACAGAAAATCTGGTAGAGATGATTGATAGAAAGTGTCTGATGTGGACAGACTAGCAAGAGAATGGCAGAAATTCAAAAAACTTGAAAACCCACCTTTCTGTATGACCACATTACTTAATTTCTTTGTGATTCAGCTTTCCATAGGAAAGGTGTCGCACAAAGTCATCTACTGGTTTGGATGAGACATTTGGGTAACACAGTGGCGGCAGCCCGTTCAGTATTTGTGTAATATAAATGCAGATCCAGAAACAGCGGTTCCCAAAATCTGGTCTGTTGGGGCAAACCCCGCGTGGAGGCAGCGCAGCCAGAGGCAGTGAACTGGGTGACAGGATAAAAGACAGCAACTTCAATGAATTACGAGGGTTTGGGCAGTGCAGAAAAAGTCCAAAAGGGAGAGGACAAGGCTAAAGTTTGACAAAGGAGAACACATAGTAAATTGAGAGTAAATCACAAATTAAATGTGATCTTCCCAGGAAGGGGCTGGCAACTCCAGAACTTAAATCTCCACTGGACACAGTCAAGAAGGGGTAATGTGTGCTGCTCTCTAAAATGATGGTGAAGATGATTTAAGTGATCTCCCATTTCTAGCGAGCTTTCTCAGATTTCTCAAGGATGCCAAGGCAAAGTGAGCTTATTAATAACCAAAAGGGGGGCAGAAAGTAAATAGGCAACATGACAAAGGTGGTGAGAGGATGGAGTGAATGGTGAACAAATACAAACAGTGCCCATAGCTACAAACAATCATCTGTTTTCACTGTCCCTTCAACAGAAAATAAAAAAAAAAGAAACTTGAATGCCCCTTAAGAAGGGAAGGCCTGGGAAAAAGAAATACTGAGGAAGAGCAGGTAAGAGAAAACACTGGCAAAATGATCAGCTATACATATAAAAAAAGATACAGAGTGTCACGAGCAACTGTGCAAGCAGAAAGGGCAAATAGGGGAACTAACAGGCTGGAGGAAATACCTGTGAAACAAATTTTCCAAGAAAATCCTGATCCTGGCAATCACCATCCAGTCAGATGACAACCTCAAACACCCAGTGCCCTGCAGGCAGCTCCTGGGAGGGCGCCTGGTCCCTCCCCAGCTCTGCCACTGTCCCTGGCAGCTGAGTTAAAGTGCTCCCCAGCCTCTGTGAGGACAAAAATAAATACTGCTGTTCAACATCATTCCCACACAGTTTACCTAATTTCCTATCCCCTGGCCGGTCCCTGGGGGCAGAACGCTGCCTGGTAACCATCTCAGCTTAGAGAGGCTCTGCAGAGGGCCCTTGGATCTGGTCATAGGTTCGAGACCACAAAATCATGACCCTGAGAGTCACGGCTGAAAATTACAGAACAATTTCAGTGATTTTTGAACCTCGATGTTAAGATCCAGGGGAGACTCAGGGGTCTGAATCATATTGTCAAGTCATAATTCCTAAATGTGTAAGTCATTTCTGAAACAGATATTTAAGGCTCTGACCTGCTTAGGGCCAGATTTCTAAAGGTACTTCGACCGCCAGAGGTTCAGACCAATGCCTTGCAGGATTTTTCAGAAGCCCCCCATTCAGAAGAATGATTTGAATCAACGATGGCACCCCAGGAAAATGCCTTGACGTGACTATCTGCAACTTCACTTGCTCAAGAGCCTTGGTCATGACTTGAAACCTGAGCCTATTCCCTGCTCCATTAAGAAGCAGGTGGGACCCCCAATGTGTGGGCACCACGTCTCCTGCATGGCCACCCTGTCAGCATCAGAGGGGCTTTGTCCTCCCTGGAGTCGAGGGAAGGAGCTGAAATCATTGAAAACTTCAGCTTACAGCTTTTGCTACAAATACACCAGCAACCGCAGGGGTGAGCTGCCATGAATTTGGCAGGGTTTGCTGTGGCCGCAGCAAACCACACACCGCTGCGGTGCTGCTGTCCCTCCTGGCCAGCTCACAGCAAGTCTTCCTGGCAGGGTGACAAAACCAGCAAGTGGAGGGATGTTGCTGGGGGCAGGATTCACCCAGGGCATCGGGGTTCAGTCCCCTGTGCCCACTTTGCTGTGACGGTAGCACAACCAGCCCGAGTGAGGCCACTGGCCCAGTGAGCTGGACCATGCACTGACGGAGCAAGAGCAAGATCTTGTTCAAAACAATACCTCTGTGGTTGCTCTGAAGCACGGGTGGTGAAGCCCTCACCACCAGCAGAGACAGTAGTAAGTCCATGTTTTCATGTTTTCTTTATAAATCAGAGTACACCCAATTTTCTTGTGATGGGTTAAGCTGAAACCTGTGCCCTGGTTACTTGCTGCCCTGCAGTTATCTCCAGGTTAGCATGGAGCATCTTTGAGAAAGCACTTTCCAATGCTATAAAGCCTTAGGTGAAGATGAGAGAGATCCTGAAGATTTTGGACTCTGTACTGTTCCCCTCCTGCCCTCCATGCTCCAAGCCTGATCTTTTCAAACATATTTTTTTACCCAAAATGATTGGTTAAAGTTTGTAGATTTACATGCTGCTCATCTCCAGCTAGTGGTGTCTGCTTCTAGTTCAGTTTGTGATGGTGGTGTAAAAACTGTAGAACTGGTTCAGGGAAGGGGCATTTTTTTTCATCACTTTGACCTAAATGCCTTTGTAAAGGGACCACAGGCCTCTGCAATATACAGGCTTGTATTTATCTTAATCAGGAGTCGTTTGATCAGCTTTCATTTCTCGGTCCTTTATTTAGAACACCTTAAATGCCCTAATTTTTGGAAAGCCTTAGCATCGTGCTTCTGCACCTTGAACTCCACCTTGAGTTGGAAAACTCAATAATGAAGCAGCCCTGATCACTACTTGCTTTTAAAAAATTTATCCTCAAAGTCTCGGGGGGAGCCTCCATAAATTAAATCACTCAAATCGATAAGCAATTATTAAGCTTTCAGAACTCTGCCGGGCCACAGAAATGGTCCAGCTGATCTGAGAATAAATCACAGAAGAAAGAAGAAACACCAAAGAAAGGAATTTCCTCACCTTAAAGTCATCAGAGAAGGACAGGGGGAGCGGGGAGCAAGGGTGCATCTGGGGTTACACCACACCCACGCAGAGCGATGGAAGAATGATAAAAGAACTGGTTAGAAGTAGAGAAACCACGCAGGGTTTAACAGAGGCAGTACAGACTTGCTGTTTGATAACAACATCCCCGTCCCCAAACTGTGCTGCTTGCTTTCCACAGCCATCATACAGCCTCCCCTTCCACAGCAGCTGCTCCATGCTCTTCACAGGACCCCACTTCCTTCCAGGGAGTCCCATCCTGGGATTTGGGCTAGCTAGTGCTGGTGAAGTACCTGGGGAGAGGACAGTTTGGCCTTTTCAGTCATTTATTACCAAAACAGTCATGGTTGTTAAGACGAGTGTGCCCCTACAGCCCTTTTGCTCTGCCTCACTGCCTATCAGGGGCTGTAGGGTTTTACCCAGTACGCCGCTGCTGAGCTCCTCCACTGTGTCTGGCCTAAACCTGTTGCCCAGACTGGTATCTTCTCTTGATGTTGAGACCCTCAGACATGCAAAAATCTCCTTTTCCTACTTGAAGTCTGTTCCAGTCATTAGCCTTTCACCATTAAAAATGTGTATCTGATTTCTAGCTTGCACGTCTCTGGTTTGAGTTTCCATGCATCAGTTTATGGTATGGCTAATCCCACTAAATTAGCAAGATTACTAACATGAGCAAAAGTGAAATCAAGTGTTATCAAAGTATGCCTATAGCCCCAGTTATCAAGCTCTGCAATGGTAAAGTCTTCCCTTTTTTGTTCCTTCCCATTTAGCATCTCTCTAAACACCCAAGGGTTGCATCAGCTTTTCTTACTGCAACATCTGGCTGGGAGCTCGGTTTTAGAGTATGCCCGTATCGGCAGTCAGGTTTCCTAGCAGATGTGCCCCCACTCTCGAGACGTGGTCTGTGTCGTTTAACTCCCAGGTATTCACTTTGACTACATTAGAGCCAACGTGAATCATCCGAGAAGCCCCAGATTACTCAGATCTGGCTGAATCACTGTCCAGTTCTCTAACTCTTTTATCACTTGCCCCTGCCAGCTCTGATTCCCAACCTGCTTTCAGACCAGTGATGAAAATACTGAACAGTTTTTGGCTTTCAACTCATTCTTCCGACAGACCTTTTACAAGCAAGATTTCTAGTCCAGTGAGGCTTTTCCTCCACGGATGGCTGGCTTTTGAGATCTGACAGCTAACCAGCCCAAATCCCATTGTAATGCTTTGTTGGGCTTGTGTTGCTTTGGGCTGGAGAGATGTGTCAATCAAATAAGCAGGCAGTGCAAGTCAAAGCTCCAACTCTCCCGTGCAGTACCCTTTATCAACCTTGCAATCTCATCAGATGTCCAAACTAAAGCTTCTCTTCTATAAAGCTGTGCAGACTGGCATTAACTATACTCTCCCCCTTTACTGTTTAAATTGATGTTGCCCGGGTTAAAGGTTAGATTACACTAGCTGTTTCACCTTGCTTCCTGCTTTCGAAGGTTGGCATTGTGTCAGCTGCTTCCAGCACCTGTAGAAGTGGAACGGGGAGAACGACTTCCCACTTCAGGACTGAATAAAAGACTGAGATTTAAGATTTTAAGTAACTGCATCTGCTGGGCTGGGCCTGCTTCTGGCCCCAGCTATCTAACATGATCCCAAACAACTCCAGAGACTGTTCCTTAAGAATGGAGCCACCCTTGCTCTGAAAGATAAGCTAAGTGAATTACAGGAACCAGTTGGGTGTAGGACTAGAAACCGGGCCCCATCTCTGGTTAGTGTATTGCCTATAAGTCTAAGTTTTGTTTATCATCCAAACCATGGTTACAGGTGTCTGTGGCAGTCCGGTGATTGCGTGGCAGCTGCCTGGTGCCAGGCTGGTTAAGAGTTTCACCCAGAGTGCTATTAAGTCTCGCATCTCTCCTGCTAATTTCCACCCAGTTCTGGTTAATTCCCTTAAATCTCTTTTTAATGTGTCTTAGAAGTGCCACCAGCAGCTACAACATTTCATTTGGAGGTACCTGAGGACATCCCTACAGTCTTGCCGAGAATCACCAGCCAGCAAGAAGCAGATGGGTATAGTCGCAAATGCGCAAAAGCAGCGGCGTTAATATTTGGGAAGGGTGGTGGCAGCTCAGATCTAAGGCATACATGCTCATAGGGATTCACAGGGGTTTCCACAAAGCCTACAGCTTCCCTGGGCCAGATGAATCACCAGCGTGCAGCTCCGTCCCATTCAGCATGTGCTGACAACATACTTTGCTTGCATGCTTCTTGCTTGCATGAGAAAAGCGTGTAAGTCAGCCTAACCCAGAAATGCTGACTAAGATGTGAAAATCTTTCTGAGGCTTAAATGCTTTTATCAGCATCTTGTGCAAATCTGAAGTGTGGCCCTCTGGCAGAGGTCTGGGTTTGGGGTTTTTTTTTTAACTTCTTTTCATTCAGTGATGGCAGAGGCATCATGGAGAGGCGGAGTGCTCACAGATCTCTCTTCTTGGCAGTAACGTGGCACTTGGCTGAAGCAGCAGGGGTGATAACTGGAAAGATCAGATGCATAAACAGGATTTGGCTCTTGTGTCACCCAGTCTGATTCCAGTACTGTTTGAAGGTTGAAATGCAACTTCTGTTGCTTAGAAGAGTTTGTGGATTTCTTCTAATTTCACTTCCCTATATATGCTACATATAGCACACATGGTTGTTGGGAATAGCTGGGTTGAGAAACAGGGGGTTTGGTCCTGCAGACTGTTGTCTTTGAGTTAGCTATAAATGTGATTAAAAGCAGAAGTGTTTGTGGGGCTGCTGGGGAAACCTGAAGAGAGAGCAAAGTGGTTGAACAGTTCCATGAGAAGCAGAAACGAATCTGCTATTTCCTGTACTCAGCAAGGGAAAACCTCTGGTGGAGGGACCGCGCAGCCCTGCAGTCCTTCTTCGGTGCCCTCTACGCTCTTCAGTTCACTTCGTCCCTTAGGTGAACACTTATCGTAAGCACAAGAGAGAAAATTGGGTTGAAGCTGACAGTAAGAAGGCTATAGCATGCGCTGCGGTGGGCTTTGCGAGGCTGATGGAGAATACCTGGCAGGGAAGGATGGAGGATGGGCAGAGCTAAGTCTCCTCACTTTAGGGTGCAGTAAAATTTCATCCCATTATGCCTATCTGGCATGGGCTGGGTTTTGGATTTTGCAGCCCATCTGTTGAGTAACATCAGCTTAAACTGACCAAAGTGGTATCAGAGGAGCTAAATATTAAAAAAAAAATGGACAGCATTGCATATGCAGGATGAGTGGTGGTGGGAGGATATGAGTGTGTGGCTGGTGATATACAAAATCCAGGAGCTAGAGAGTGAACAAGCCACAGACTGCGCCAGTTTTGGATGCCAAAGTCATTTTTCTAAGTGCAGTTCTCGCTTGCCCCTGGATGTGCTATGCAACATCTCACCCTTCCTGTTGGCGTAGGTACCACGGGCTTTGCAACCACCCATCCAGCAGTAAAGGAAATAATTTGCTACTGTAGAAACAAATGATCCCCAGCAGTGAGCTAGAGGAGATTACCTGACCAAAAAGGTACTTCAGGAAAAATCCCAGCCCAAGTGATGTTCCTCTTTACTTCAGTGAGGCCATTCATCCTGCACCTCCATGTAAATGTTCTCCCGTGAAAAAGGTGGCCATTCCCACACCCACCTTTCTCTCCAGGCAATGCCAGTGGGAGCAGCCTGTGCAGAAGTCTGCCAGACCTGAGGGCTACCCCGTGGTGAGAGCTGCATTTCCTTACACATGTGAAATCCTCCCTGCACCTAACAGAGCGCAGCGGCTTGTACAGACGCATACGGAAACTCTCCAGAGGAACAAGCTGCCTTTCTGGACACGAATTAAGGGAGTGAGCATGGGAGAGACCAGCACAGCTAGAGGCTCTCAGAGAGGAGGGTAAACCAGTGTGCACTCCCTCTCTCCAGATCAGGGATTTCACACAGCAGATACAGTCTAGGCAAGCACCACCCAGCAGCCCTCTCTGGATGCCTGCGCAGTTAGCAAAGATGCTAATGGCATACAAGCAGGCATCAATCAGTTTTCTCCTCTGTGCATGACAGGACTTCTGCTTGTCACACCAGGAAAGGCATGGCTGAAACAGGAGCTTACATGGCAGAGAAGAAGCTGGGGCACTTTGCAGAGACATCATGGCCTCTGTCCGGCTGTGTCGCAGAGTCACAAAGTGAGGATGGGACTTCTGGAGGTCTCTTGTCCAAACCCATGCTCAGAGCAGGGCTGGCCGAGTTTCAAGTATCTCCAGGGATGGAGATTCCACAACCTCCCTGAAGCCCTGTCCTGGTGTTTGACCACACTCACGGTGAAAATTTTTTTCCATATAGTGAGTAACAATTTCCCATGGCCGTTGCCTCTTATTCCTCTGAGGAAAGTTGTCTGCTTCACCTTTACACCTTCTCACCAGATTGCCCTTGAGATGTCTCTTGTTGAGGCTGATCAAACCCCGTTCTCAGCATCTTCTCATACACTAAGTGCTCCAGCCCCAATCATTTTGGTAGCCCCCAGCTACTGCACACCGGCGCATCGGTGAAGAACCAGCTGTGGAGCACATCAGCCCGCAGAGTAAGACAGAGGCTCTGGCACTGTGCAGATGGGTGCAGTAACAGCTCAGTGGCAAGGACCTGGGTGAGCTGGGGTAGCGACTCATATTCGGCACGAGACTTGGTGTACCCTGACACTTCTTTTCATTTTAAAGGCACATGCTACATACATTTAGTCTCAGAAGAGGAGAAAGAAAATGTCAGGATGGGAAGGCAGAAAATGATGGGCTATTGGGATTATGTATGATGTCTCCTGCTCATTTCTGTATCCCTCAACAGGGTAGATAAAGTAACGACTGGACAGACACATGAAGAGATGAGGAACCTGTCACATATCTCTGTAGGCAACTCTGATTTGTTATCTATCTCACCAGTAGAAAATCAGTATCATGTTTGCAATTGCTTCTGCCCCAGCATCTAGGTATTTCCTATTCATCCCCTTTAATTCTGTTGGTGTCAGATACCACATCTCCAGAAGCTGGATAATTAAACTGGGCTGCAAGCAAGGGGCTGGACAGACTCTGCAGGCAGACTCAGCTGCCAGTTCAAGTGGAAAGGCACTGCAAGAGCTGCTCAGCCCATGGGTGTGCCTGCCTGCTGCAAACAGCCTTCCTGCACCGTGCCCATGCCCCGAAACTACCAGCGCTGAGACAGCCCTTCACCTAGCTGACTTTTCCCGTGCAAAACCACAAAGATTGTTTTCTAATGACTGTGGGCGTTTCTCATTTAAATGTTTTGGGGACAACTAGGCTTTGAACTTTCAGAATAAGAAGATATTTTAAAATGGAGAGCCTGCATTTCTAACTGGCACAAAAAAACCCTCTTTGAGAAATGACTACAAAATAAAGAGGCCAGAACTTCATGGCCTACACCACAAACAGCACTCTAGTAATGAGCCATTAGGAGAAAATGTCAATATGGTCACCACCCATGGAGGAGTTTGTTGCAGTTACCACTACATCACATGAAACTCCTTAGGCAAGGACCGTCTCACACCTCAGGACATCTTTATTTCATGCTTAGTCTTGCAAGGCTTATTTTAAACAGAGGCTATAAAAACTATTGCTGTCGGTGAAACGTGGACATGTAGGCTGGGATTCCAACCACTTCGTTCTAAGTGTCAGGAGTGGGAGTAGTTACACACCATCGGCATCTACCACTGAGTAATGTGCCCATGCTCTCCTTATAGTCAAAAGGAGTTTTATCAACGCGGTCAGCAGAGTCTGGAAAGCAGTCTGTCTTGTCATAAAGCAGATTTGGCCCGACCTGCATTGGAGCAGGTGGACTGCTCTTCATTGGCTCTATTGACTACAACTCCCACTAACAGGAGATGTAAACATCTATAGTAGAGACAGCTTATGGTCACTGAACTGAGTCCCTTTACAGCTAATGGGCATTCCTGTAGGAAGATTGTGACACTGTGACCAAGGGGTAGCTATTAGTTGCAGTTTTGTTATCACTGACCTTTCCTTTCAGTCTCAGCTTTAACAGGCTGGTTTGGCCATGTTGTCATCTCCCTGGGCTCCTGCACAGTTATCGCACTCAATTTCCGTCATTTCCTACAGCGAGAGCAAGTAACTGATACTTAAAAGGTCTTTACCCCAACCAGGGAGCAGACCAAATGCAGTAACATCTGCACCCCTCTAGGATTTTTGGTTCCCTGCAAACAGAAATCTTTGCGGAGACTTGAACACCACATCCCAAGGCAGCGCCGAGGAACTGATGGGTGCCCCGAGTTATGGGATGTGCAGACCAGTGAGCCCAGAGGTCACACACCTGCACCCCACGCTCTCTTTGGGTGCAGCCTCCAAGCTAACAAGTCCTGGCTCCACCCTGACTACCTCGCAGCCAAGGCAGGAGCAGTCATGAGATGCTTTGGTGCTTGAGGAAAAGGGTCAATATAGTTTCTCTTCTTCTGCTCATAGGATGATTTTTTAAAAAAACTCATCAAAGATACGCTTGCTCCCAATAGATGTCCCAGTGCAAACTTTGCTCCTTTTGATGCTTTGATGTCGGCAAGCATCAGCTCAGCCCTGGCTAAACTGGGCGTCTTACCACACTTCCACTCTGGGGTTAACATGTGGGGCAGGACTGGGCTCTTGATGGTGTTGAGAGGCACTGCATGCAGCTACAAGCGAGGTATCGAGGTATCGTTTCCTGCTGAGCACTGCCCAGAAGACTCAGAGAGCGCCTGTATTTCTCACACTGCGATGCACCACTTGCAGAGCTCGGTTAGTCGGATATCGGTTTGCTGCAGCTTCTGCTGCTCTTTCGATAAGCAGGGGCTTATTTGACAGCCCTGGAAATTTTTATTTATTTTTTCTTGTCCTAAAGAGCTAATTTGCAGTGAAGTACAAGGAACAGCAGAGTCTGGGCTTTTGTTAGTAACTACCATCACCTCCACAGTAATACAACTCTCACTAACCCAAATAGTGACAAAATCCCCGTGTGCATGTTGGTGAGGTCTCTCAGTATTTTACCATAGCAGATGCTGGATCTCTAACGTTATTCTCTTTTCCCTTTTCATGTTGCCTTTAGCCAGAAAATTCAGCATGACGGAAGCATTCACAGAAACGACAGCTGAATATGCTTATGATGAACATGCTTTTTCCTGCAATAAGACTGACATCCAAGAATTTGGAAAAATATTTCTGCCAATATTTTACATTGCAGTGTTTGCTGTTGGCCTCACAGGGAATCTAATGGTGGTTTTTGCCATTGTGAAAGAAGGCAGTAAAAAAAGCATCACTGACATCTATCTCCTGAACTTGGCTGTCTCAGACCTTCTCTTTGTGATCTCCCTCCCTTTCTGGGCCTCCAACACGGTGCGTGGATGGACCCTTGGGACTATTCCATGCACAGCTGTTTCCTCACTGTATTACATCGGTTTCTTTGGGGGCATGTTCTTTATCACTGTTATCAGTATCGACAGATACCTGGCCATTGTCCGGGCAACATATACTCTGAAATCCAGAACAGTGAAACATGGCTCTCTTATAACCTGTGGAGTATGGGCAACAGCGATTTTAGTTTCAGTGCCACATTTTGTGTTCTCCCAGCTGGTAGAAGACGACTGCATTTCTGTCTTCCCCCAGGAGCTGGAGAACATCTGGCTGGTGTTCTGCAATGTGGAGCTGAACACCATCGGCTTTTTCATCCCAGTCTGTATCATATGCTGTTGCTACTGTGGGATCATCAAAACCCTGCTGTCCTGCAAAAATCAGAAAAAAACACGAGCCATAAAACTGATCTTGGTTGTCGTGGTTGTGTTTGTTCTGTTTTGGTCCCCCTACAATGTACTGATTTTTCTAGAGACTTTAAAGCACTATGAGTTATTCACAAGTTGCAACCAAATTAAATCATTGGACTACGCAATGCACCTAACCGAAACCATTGCATTCAGTCACTGTTGTCTCAATCCTCTCATCTATGCCTTTGCTGCGGAAAGATTCAGGAAATACCTTTATCATGTCTGCTTAAAGTACTGTCCATTCCTGTGTTTCTGTGGCCCCTGCAGTCGCTACCGGGTCACCTATTCAGCTACCTATGCAGAAAGCGCCGTGAACAGCAACATAACCCTGAACACCAGTGACCAGGATGGCTCTGTCTTCTTCCAAAAGGCTCTGTGAAGAAGAAATGTATGTAAATGTTTGCACTGGGACATGATGATCAAAGGTCTGGGAAGCCCGCCATATGGGGAGAGGCTGAGAGAGCTGGGCTTGTTCAGCCTTGAGAAAAGGAGGCTTAGAGGTGAACTCATCACCATGTACCAGTACTTAAAGGGGAGCTACAAAGAAGGTGGAGACTCCCTTTTTACAAGGAGTCACATGGTGAGGACAAGGGGTAATGGGTACAAGTTACTCCCAGGGAGATTCCAATGGGACATGAGAGGAAAATTTTTCACAATGAGAACAGTCAATCATTGGAATCATCTCCCCAGGGAAGTGGTTGACTCCGTTACACTGAACACTTTTAAGACTCAGCTGGACATGGTGCTGGGCCATCTCGTCTAGACTGTGCTCTTGCCTAGAAAGGTCCCTTCCAACATGGTACTCTATAATTCTATGATGATAAATATATCTTCTGCAGGGCTAGTCACCACTGAGAGATTGCCATTACCCAAATGAAGAGACTGCACTGAATTACAGACATGCCTCCTGTTACGCATTAAACAGTCTAAAACAATAAAGATTTTAAAACCAAAAGCAGTATAATACGTCAAGGCTACAATTTACAAATGTACATAGACCTATACTCATTTTTTAAGGGAAGAGAGATCTCTTTAATGAATGTTAGCTGACTGTTAGTAATATTCTTGATGCTATACATTCATGTGGAAGCCATTTTGAGGTTATTGATCGCAACAAATGTTTTTCCTGTGCTGTCATAGAATCATAGAATCATTAAGGTTGGAAAGGACCTCTGAGATCATCGAGTCCAACCGTTAACCTAACTGCCTGGTCCACCTCTAGACCATGTCCCTAAGCACCACATCCACACATTTTTTGAACACTTCCAGGGACTGTGATTGCACCACTTCCCTGGGCAGTCTGTTCCAATGCTTAACTACTCTCTCCATGAAGAAATTTTTCCTAATATCTAAACTAAATCTCCCCTGGCACAACCTGAGGCCATTTCCTGTCATCCTGTTGCTTGCTACCTGGGAGAAGAGACCAACCCCAACCTTGCTACAGCCTCCTTTCAGGTAGTTGTAGAGAGCGGTAAGGTCTCCCCTGAGCCTCTTTTTCTCCAAACTAAACAACCCCAGCTCCCTCAGCCACTCCTTGTAAGACTTGTTCTCCAGACCCTTCACCAGCTTCGTTGCCCTTCTTTGGACACTCTCCACCACCTCAATGTCCTTCTTGTAGTGAGGGGCCCAAAACTGAACACAGTATTCGAGGTGCGGCCTCACCAGTACTGAGTACAGGGGGATGATCACCTCCCTGGTCTTGCTGGCTGTGGTGAAACATCATTTAAGATAGGATGGGTGAAAGCACATGCCAAGGACAATAAAGATAATAAACCCTGATCACCATCCATCATGATACAGAGAAGATACACCGTGTCTTGGAAAGAGAGTGAGAAAGATGGAGAGCATCACTGGTGGGATACCTTATTCAGATGGTCCCCAACAGCGACCGGGATACTGAACGAGATGCTACACTCTACTGTGGTTTTGTTAACTCTTGTTATACTATGTTTGTTATTGAACATTTTCCTATATGCTCGGGTGTGGAGAATAGTTAGACAAATAGCATTATTACAAAACCTCCTCATACGTATAAAATTGCTTAGCTACACTTAACTAAATCCTAGTAATCAAGGAAACCAACCAAAAATTCCCTCAAAATTATAATCGGAATATAACATTACTCTGTTTATAGGCACAGAGGCAAGAGGCGACCACACCACCACTCTGTGAGAAAGATGGATTTACTTTAGTCATGGGACGGATTGTGGTGGTGCATTCCCCCACCCATCCCCTTTTCTTCTTGTGCACCTGGCAGAACATGGGAAGCAAAGCTGCTTTACAATCTCAGTAACTCCCAGCAAAACTTGGCCTTTGTGTAACGAGTTTGGTGGTTAAGCGTCCCTTGACTGTATCAAAACTCTTACATGGCTGAGGTGGGAGCAGCACTGTCTGTACTAGGGAGGCAGCCCTGACAACCTTGGAACTATATTTTTTGTCTGTACTAGTTGCCTCCTGACAGCCTTGCGGCATATCTTATCTAGGCTGTACAACTCAGGAGGATCTGTACCAGCATCACTGGAATTTTTGAGAACTTTAGTAATCTTCAACACAGGCTGTGAAAGTAGAAGGGAAATTTACTGATGCCTAAAGTCAATCATCTCGTGACCCTATAAACAGCAGTGCCAAGTTGAGACCCTTTGAGCTCTCCTGGACTGCAGTGGGCTGCGCCAGCATCTCCCTCTGAGTGGGATGCTTCTCAGAGCAGCAAACTCAAGCTGATCTCTGTCACTCCTTGCTCCTCAAGATTTGACCCTTGCCTGATCTTCGGCAATCCTTGCTCCTCAAGGTTCAACCCTCACCCATTGAGACAGTCATTTAAAGTGAGTATTTCGCTAAACCCAGGGGAATTTTTATTGGTACCTTTAACTGCGCATATAATGAGAAATTAGGCCTATTGTGTGTGTGATATAAATATTGTAGTAAACCTCATTTAATCACTTTGTAGATGCTAGATTAATTAATGATTAGTTATTGCTAAATTTTGTGATTCTTTCCCTGCTGCAAACAGACCTTAAGCTTCTGCTAAACATATAATCCTTAGACATAAACCATTGACCCAGTCTGAGACCAGGATTGGATCCAGCTGCACCTAGGCTCCTCTCTGAGAAGAAGAAAGCAAGGCGGTCCATTCTGAACCTTGTGACTCAACAGGAGGGCTCCACTTTTCCTCCATGCATCTTCTTTGGGCTCGATTTCCTCTTTCTTTCTCTTTATATATATATACACATTCCATTAATTTCATAACTAATACAGTGAACCTTGCCATCAAACGCTATCAAATCACACTTTTATAGATCTCTATTAAAATCACTATTTTCAAATATCTTTGACGGTGATTTTTTAAGCAGCTTAACCACTCATCCGTGACACTGGCCACACTGTTTCTGATACAAGCCAGGATGCCATTGGCCCTCTTGGCCACCTGGGCACACTGCTGGCTCATGTTCAGCTGGCTGTCAAACAGCACCCCCAGGTCCTTTTCCACTGGGCAGCTCTCCAGCCACTCTTCCCCAAGCCTGTAACGTTGCATGGGGTGGTCGTGTCCCAAGTGCAGGACCCAGCACTGAGCCTTGTTGAACCTCATACAGTTGGCGTTGGCCCATCGATCCAGCCTGTCCAGATCCCTCTGTAGAGCCTTCCTATCTTGAGGCAGATCAACACTTCCACCCAACTTGGTGTCATCTGCAAACTTGCTGAGGGTGCACTTGATCCCCGCATCAAGATCATCGATAAAGATATTGAACATTCATACCTAATAAAATCCTACTGTTAAAAACAAAAGTTATTTCTGAATACGCGTTTAGTGCCAACAATGCCCTCAGTGTCTATAGCGTGCAGTAATCAGAGCAAGGACCATCCTTAAGGATTTGGGATCTGACCTGGAGCTGATCCAAGCCAGTAGCCATATCTCCTGATTTCCATGGGCTGTGGCCTGAGCCAAAGGCCAGAGTTTGGTGGAGCCCTTCACTCAGCACATCCCGAAGCGTTCTGCTGAGCAAAGGGCTGCTGGTTTGATCAATGGACATCAGCACATGCTGGGACAACGGCAACTGGAGGTATGGGTTTGGGTATCATTGTGCTTGGTCCAAATATGGCACGATCAAGCTGTGAATTGCTTGCAGAGCATGGTAAGTACGTGCTTCACACCTGTGCTCTGCTTGCCACACATTGTAAACACTGACTGTGTCTATACCATCATAGACAATGGCTTTTGGGACGAAATAACCACTTGCCCATGCTGCTTATGACAACCTTCCTCAGCCTTTGTGGCCTCCCCCACCGCAGCTGATTTCCCCAGGGAAACCTGCAGGTGTACCCAGATTTAATGTGTCCCAGAGGACACATTTACCATCTGCACTCCACAGCCTCCAAATATCCTTTTTACTCTTGCAATGACAATGCATTGGGGGTGGAAAACGTCAATCAGACAAGACAAGTGAGAGTCCTTCCCCAGGGGCCTCCCCAGGAAGCTCCTGCCATCATCTGCTGCAAGAGCAAAGGAGATTTTTGTTGGGACTGTGGGCTGGAGTTGGGTGAATTGAAAAAGGCCTGTTGCCATCTATGAAGATAAGATCACCTTACAAGGAAAAATCAAGGACCAGTCTTTCTCACAAAACAAGACCGTGCCAGTGGGACCCCATTTCTATACATTGATGGAACTGGCAATATGTCAAATCTGAAGAAATGCTCTCACTTTCCAACTAACATGAAAGAGTTATTCTAGAGTATCAGTGAGAGGAGAAGGCCCTTTCTTTGTGGACCTTAGTACCACCTTGTTTCTAAGAAAGCTTGGAGGAGAGCCTCTCCACTGAGCAATTTCCCATATGCAATAATTTCACAAATATTAAATATTCCATTTTTTGCTACTGAACATTCAGCACACTCTACAGTATAATAGCCCCTTTTCACAAAATGCCTTGTATTAGGTGTAAATATATTCTATATGCTCAACTTCTAAAATTTCAGCTATAAGTGGACTTTCAGACTCCAGACATTGTCTAAGATTAAGTGTAGTGTAGTGTGTCACTTGAAATTAAATTACTTTTCAAAATTCAGTCTGCCTAAGCAAGCGAGACAAGACAACTCCCTCTGTCCCCACCCCCAAGCAAGTGGTATTTTTAAGAAATGGTATTTTTACAATGTTTTTTTAAAGAAATGCTAAGATGTGCAGAAAGAAAGAGGAAGGTACTCTGAGACTAAACAAGAAGTCATCTGCATGAAATCAGCCTGAAGAAGATGGACTGCCAGGCTGAGCAATACAATCTCTCACCTGTTTTATTTAACTTTCCTTTTATTTTTCAGACAATGGTGAGTTACTGAGTGGGAAGAGTAAAAGGCACCTTTAAATATGATCCATGTGCTGTCTCCAGAATGAAAGGTGCAAGCCCTGAGCTTTCTGCCAGCTCTCTAGGAAAGGAGAGCATTTTCCTGCCTGGCCCCAGTGGTTTCCCAGGAATCCTGCCCATCACCAGCACAGTGGATCACAGCACACATGCCTTCCAAATGCATCTCCCTCCTGCAGTGCAGACTTGCTATCATGAGTCAGACTGCCTTGACAGGCCTGCGTCCTCTGCAAGCTGCAGTTTGTGAAACTGCATCTGCAAAAATCCTTCGCTTCCAAGTCAAGGGCCCCTGCTGACAACCTGCACTTCTTCTGTCTTCTTTGCCACACTGTGCAATGGAACACTTCCAAGGATTGTCAGCATAACATCATCAATTTTTATGCCACGTATTTGCTAGTTATTATATAGAATTTGCTATTTATGTGCAAGGTCTTATTGCTCAATATTTGAGCATCTGTATGAGATTAAAAGCTTCAGTGGGGCTTCTAGGCATTGGGCTCTGCAACAAATAGCTAGTTTATGCAGACGCCTCCTCATAGCAGAAGTGGTAAATCTTTGAAAACCAGAATCAACATTTTTGTTTTGTTTGCATTAGCAGGAAGAGTTTTGTTGTAATTGTCGCTTAAAAAACTTCAGCCTCCATGAAACATAGCAGTGCTCTGCGGGCAACGGGTAACAAACTTTTCCAGGACTGGGTTCAGCTGCAGCTGAGACGGGCATTGCTGCTCATCGCTGTACTGCACCATGCCAGCATGCATGGGGAGCTGCAGCCCCGCAGCTCCTGCCGCATCATGCCTCTGTTGTGATTTGTGACAGCTAATATTGTGTAGTTTCCTCGGTTTCTGCTAATTTTATACATTACACTCCTTGAGGTATTCTTTGCACCATTTGAGCCTGACTGAAAGCCCATTGATGTCTCTTTAAGTCCCTCCACTGAACTTTCAGTTAATTGTAGCCTTTATTTAAAGCTACTACTTCTCTTTCAAAACCTCTGCAGCAGGAAACTGGTGCTTTCTAACTGCCCAGCTAGTTTACAACATACACTTTTCTATGTATAGCACTAATGCTGCATATGTCCTTAGACTGGATCAACACACCCCTGAGGACCAGCAACATCCGGTTCCTACCCATTACACATGAGAAAGTAAACCAGTCTCTCAGTATGGGATAAAACCTTTTCATCTGCCGTAAATTAATATATAATGACTCTTAGTGACTCATAACAACTCCTGCTTACTTAGCAAGTGACAGTTTATACATGAAAATACACACACACACTTGTTATATCTATCCATTGAATAGTATTTGGTTGTGCAAAAAGGAGGTCAGGAAGTCTCTGGGTTTGATGAGGGGATTGTGCTTTGGGGTTTTGAGGGGTGGTGAGCTATCTTTGCATCTTATTTTTTCATCATGATCAACTTTTTTCCTATTTGAGAATCACACTGACACTTAACATAAATCTTTTCCCAGCTGGGTTACAGTTTGAGGAACTAATAAAACCTGAATCCAATTTTTTTCAGCAGGTTCACAACTATACTTCATGTTCTACTTATAAATAGAATGAACAAGACACATATTTAGCCAAACTGCTTGCAGTGAGATGCATGGGCATCAGTATCTTTCTTAGGTGCCACTGCAAATCCCTCTGTTTCAAATACCACATCAGTCCTAAAATCATAGGATTTATGTTTCTTCATTTTTAATCTGAGCGGGGCCGCTTTGAATTCTTCTCATTCATTGACCTCTTGGGGTTTTTAACTTCTACAACAAACTTAGAAATGCAGCCAGTCAGAGCATCACACTGACCTAGGAAATTGCTCAGCAGTGAAAGCTGTCGTTTTCAATGCTGGCATCAGAAGGAGTTGCTACCCACATATTTCCTTTGGATTTAGAATTTGCTGGGAGTGGATCTGAAGTCCTGGTCCAGGGTAGTCTGAAGTTTTAAGGCTATATTTCACAGAGAAACTATTTATAAACGCACTGGTTATCAGTTAAGTTCTGTCATTTCCATTTTGTCTCTATCGCCTTTGTGAGGTCCCTCACTGCAATCTCGTAGGTAATACAAAACCGTTGTCCTAGCAGGACATTCTGTTGCCAACGAGGGGACAAGTCCCATCCATGCAAGTCCCAAGTCCCGCTACCACTAAAAAACAAAGGAGGTTTTCCAAAGAAAATCTCAGTTACCAGCTTTATTCTTCCCAAATTTGAATTCTAGAAGTTGCACTATCTCTACCCACCGTTGCTCTTGCAGCTCCTAGCTGGTAACATTTTTCCTCTGTAGTTGTTGCCCAAGCATGGTGCTTTGCCAAACGCTGTTTGCATACCACTTCTAAAATGGTGACATCTTAGTAGTGAATGAAATATTTTCTGGATTAAGGACTTACCCAGTCCTGCTCAAAGACTTACTGTTTCCACTTCAGTTTCGTAACTCTGTAAGACATCTGGAACTCTAATGAAAACCTGTGACTTCCAGAGTCAACTGGATTCCGTGACAGCTATCTGGGAGATTAACGACATTGGTTATGAGGTTGTGGGTATTTGTCGCTTACAAGTAAGTCATATCTGAGTCATGTACACATTGTTAAGCTATTGGTATTGAAATTGGAACTTACTGTGCACAGTTGTGGGTTAGAGTCCCACCTGAGTGGGTTAGAGTCCCACCTGAGCTGTGTAATCCATACGCTATTACAGGGATGCCCGGAGTCCAGATTTTGGGTATCAGCAACTTTGTCAGATTTTGTGGTAATTTTGAACTCGGAAATCTATTGGATTTTGTTTGCTGGATTTTGTTTGGGTATTGGTAGTTTTGAACTTTGTCAGATTTTGTGATAATTTTGAACTTGGAACTCTATCGGATTTTGCTTGCCGGATTTTGTTTGGGTACTGGGTATTTGTAGTAATTTTGAAACTTTGTAACATGGGAACTGGACAGTCTACGAGAGGGGGGTTCTTAAGGGCTCTCCCTTGGGTTGTATATTAAGACATTGGAGCAAGTTTGGGGGTGATCCCCTAATTTGGAAAAAGTTAGTAAAATATTGTAATCGTTGGTGGCCTGTGTACACCTTAGATGATCAGGAAAAATGGCCTAAAAATGGAAGTTTAAATTATAATACAATATTACAGCTGATGTTATTTTGCAGACGTGAAGGTAAATGGGATGAGATACCGTATGTGGATTTGTTCTTTGCATTACAGGATAATTATGATGTGCATAGAAAATGTGGCTTGATTGCAAGTGAAAGTAATGAATTAGGCATTAGAGGCAGAAAATAAGAACCCACCTAAGCGTTGCTGCTCAGAGGATCAATGTGCTTTCTGCAAGCAGAAGGGACACTGGAAAAGAGAATGTCCACGATTAAATCAGCAGGAGAGAGTGCCGAGGCAGGCTGTTAACATGATGACATCAGATTCAGATTGAAGAGGACCAGGGAAAGAATCAAAACCCTCCCCAACAACAGAACCCCTGGTAATAGTAAAGCTGGGGAATGAGAAAACAAAATTTTTAGTAGACACGGGAGCTACTTATTCAGTATTGAACACATGCAGGGGTAATTTAAGTAATCAAAGCACATCAATTATTGGTGCCACAGGGCAGAAAGAAAATCAGCCATTTTTCCAGCCTTTGAAGTTTGGAATTGGTAAAAGGGTGTTAACCCATCAATTTCTCTATATACCAGGTTGCCCTATGCTGCTATTAGGAAGAGATATATTAAGTAAATTGGATGCATAAATTACTTTTGCAAAAGGGAAAATCCAAATCCACATCCCTGAAAATAAAGCTCTAGATGCTCAAGTTTTTATGCTACAGAAGGAAGCTGAGTTGCAGGAGATACCAGAAAAAGTTGAAAGCGCGGTAACACCTCTTGTATGGGCTTCAGGAACACCAGGATGATCCAGAGCAGCAGAACCGGTAATCATCCAGCTAAAACCAGATGCCGGACTGGTAAGATGGAAACATTACCCAATTAAACTAGAAGCTAGACAGATATTACTTTACTGCAGTATGTAGATGACATACTGCTAGCAGCAAGTAACAAGGAGGATTCCATACAAATGACAATAAGCCTCCTAAACTTTTTGGGGATGGCAGGGTACCAGGTGTTCCGGAAAAAGGCACAAATTGCCTGGCAGGAACCAACATATTTGGGTTTTACAATTTCCCAGGGCCAGCGCAGTCTTGGAACTGAAAGGAAAGAGGCTATTTGTCAAATCCCAGAACCTAAATCTAAACAGGAGCTTAGAGCATTTCTCAGAATGGCTGGATGGTGTCGCCTGTGGATAATGAATTTTGGACTTACTGCCAAACCCTTATATGAAGCTGTACAAGGGGAAGGAAACTTCCTTGTTTGGACTCAGGAGTGCAGAGATGCGTTTCCTGATTTTAGAAAAACCATTTGAACTATTTGTACATGAAAGGCTACATATTGCCTTAGGAGTGTTGGCCCAGAGACTAGGATCATGGAAAAGACCCATGGGGTACTTTTCAAAACAATTAGACAATGTTAGTAAAGGATGGCCAGTCTGTCTTCAAGCAGTGTCAGCTACAGTATTACTGATCCAAGAGTCCTGGAAATTGATGCTCGGGCAGAAACTGTGTGTGTGTCCCATGCTGTTACAGTGGTTCTGGAACAAAAAAGGAGGACACTGTCAGCAAGTCAGATACTGAAATACCAAGCTGTTCTTTTGGAAGAAGACGATGTGGAGCTGAAAGTAACCAGCATCCTAAATCCAGCAACCTTCCTAACTACTGATCCTGGTGGAGAAGAATTAGTTCACGACTGCTTGCAGACGGTGGAACAAATGTACTCCAGCAGAGCAGACTTGAAAGACATACCAATGGACAATGCGGACTGGGATCTGTCTGTAGATGGTAGTAGTTTTATGCGGGATGGGATGCGAAAAGCAGGATATACAGTAGTAACCATTAAAAAAAGTAATTGAGTCTAAAGCTCTGCCATCCAACACATCGGACAGAATTGCTAATATATGGACAGATTCAAAATTTGCCTTTGGGGTAGTCCATGCTCATGGGGCCATTTGGAAGGAGAGGGGGCTCTTAACTTCTCAAGGATCCTCAGTCAAATACCGGCCAATGATCCAACAATTATTACAAGCAATAAATCTATCTAGACTAGTGGCAATCATGCTTTGCAAGGCGCATCAATTCAGAGAGTCCTGTGCATACAGGAAATTGACTGGCAGATAAAACTGCAAAAGAAGCAGCTGAAAATGAAATATTGCTAGTTTTACCGGAAAAGGTCCAGAGGCTGGGACCTAAGAGTCCACAGTATACACCAGAAGACAATCAATTGGCTAATCTACTGAAGGCAAATAAAAACCCAGAAGAGTGGTGGGTAACTCCTTCACATCAAGTAATAGTTACACAGGAAATTATGCGTGAATTGGCTAATAGACAACACCAGGCAACCCACTGGGGAACTGAGACAATGGTGGAGGCATTGAAAACACAAGTACTAAGTGTACGAATGACTGGGATAGCCAAAAGTATAGTGAAGAAATGCGAATTATGCTTGAAGAACAATCCTCACTTACCCTGAAGACTTTTATGAGGGGTAACAAAGAGAGGAAACAGTCCAAGAGATTATTGGCAAATAGACTTTTCCAAATTACCGCAACAAAATGGGTACCGGTATCTTTTAGTAACGATAGATACTTTTTTCAGGTTGGCTGGAAGCTTTCCCTTGTCGCACCGACAAAGCAAAAGAAGTAGCAAAGGTATTGCTTAAGGAAATAATACCGAGATTTGGGGTACCTATAGGACTGTCCTATAAATGGGATCTGTCCTGTAAAATGGGATCTCCATAGCCCATGGACACCTCAATCAAGTGGGAAAGTAGAAAGAATGAATCAAAGCCTAAAGAGACAAATGAGTAAAATTTGCCAAGAGGCTCAGATAAAGTGGCCAGATGCTTTACCTTTAGCTTTGCTGCGAATACGCATCCAGCCTAGAACTAAAGAGGTTAGTCCTTTTGAAATCATATATGGTAAAGCCTATCAGGTAACACAAACAGGAGTTAATCCTGAAATCATAGGAAAACATTACCTGAAAGAGTATGTTATCTCTCTGGGAAAGGTTCTGTCCTCTCTCCACAGGTACGTCACTGTGAGCGCACCGCTATTCCTGGACATGCCTGTGCATCCATACCAACCCGGAGATGGGGTATATCTGAGGACGTGGTCAGATGAACCATTGAAAGAAAGACGGAAAGGACCTTTCTAGGTTTTACTCTCCACCTACACAGCTGTCAAGCTAGAGGGAGTCACCCCGTGGATACATCACAGCAGGATCAAACCAGCCACATCACCAGAAAGGACTGTCAAATGAGAAGGACATTTATGCTTAAAATTAACTCAGGAATCATGAAATTCTGGATTATATCTCTTGTGGTAATGTCAGGAAGTGCAGAAGTTGATACAGACAGAGAGGCCGACATAGACATGAATGAAAATTTAATTTTAACTTTAATACAAGGGTTTGGTAGAATGCGTAATCTCACTAGTGTTATAAAATGTATCCCAGTTCCCCATTCAGCTAGTTAGCCTATCCCATGGGGTATTATACCGATGAATTCATCCTTATTGGAAGATTATGATAGGATCACAGAAGCCTCTAGACAAGCTAGTGTTACCCACTGTTTAGATAGGGAGAATAGAAGAGAACCACTGAGAAAAATATATGGAAGTAGTAAGAAAATCTAACTACTTCCAAAGGGGGGATTGATACCAAAGACTTAAATAATTTAGTAAAAGATCAGGACCCTTTTTGTCCTTTTGTGTAAAGTTTGTAAGGTGTAAACTTTGTAAGATAAACGAGTCCGCATGTCAAAGGTCTCAATAGTAGTATCTCCTGGGTTGTAAAGCCTGACAGACTGAAAGCAAGGTGTGATAAGGAGGAACTGAAACAATGAGCTGAGGAGGAAGGAATGATTACATGTCCGAAGGAATAGTTACATGTCTGCCCAAACCCAGTTTCCAGATGGTTGAGGCTTTAGAAACTTGTCCATAATCTCATCATGCAAATTACTAACCAATCATTGTAAAGAGAATGAGCTTTCCAGTTTTTGTGTATAAATGTATCATGGAAGTCATAATTTTGTTTGTTACACTAATATTCAATACACAAATGTCAATAGTTAATATATTGTATTTGTCATTCCTCTCCCTAGAGAAATACTGTAAAATAGCTCCCATTGGACATGGGGAAAATTGTTTGCTTGTGAAGGAGAGTTTGCATTTACCAAATTTCCAACTGTGATCCTTCGATCAGCAGGAAGCAGCACATTAACTTTATATCACTGAAGGCAGAGGTTAGCAAATGGGATGGAGAACGCAAGCAAGGACTCTGGCACAGGTTTTTCACTATACAGGGGATATTATCCACTTGCCAACTGCAGCTGTAACTGCAACAGTCTGTTTTCCACCCCACTCAGATTTTAAGTCTCTGGTAAGTTATATGCACTTGTCACTGCTCCATATTCAGCTGCAGCCCAACAATCCAGCTACATATAGGTCCATATGCTGTGATAATGCAGGCAACTGAAAGAAGCTGCATTTCTCCCACAAGAAGTTTGCATTTAGCCCATAAGTGCTACATTTGCTACATTAAAATTAAACGCAGCAGCACCGTGACACAAAGAAACGGCAGCACAGTTTGCAATGGCCACGATTTGCAGGGCACATTAGAGGACGCTGAGGAAGCCGAGGAAGCAGAACAGTAGATGGCTCCACGCATCTGCTGAAAAGACAGGTCCCTCTAGTGCCAGATATGTGCTGCTATTTCTATGTGCAATTTCCTACATACTTTACCAGCACAGTTCCTTACATATAAGAACTGCTTGAAACCCTGAGCTGCAGCTTCAATTATTTTTCCAGGCTCCAACCGGGTAGGAGCAAACTAGAAGGAAATGGTATATCTATGAGGCACCCAGAGCAGGTTGTTGCACCACCTTTGTCCACAGCCCTTTGCCATCCCCTTTGCCCCCAGCAATTGCTGAGCAACATAGACCCCAATTTGGCCATAGCAGGAGCATGGCAATGGGGAGCATTTCCCACTGGAAGGGCCTCAAGCAATTGTGCTAATGGCCTAAGAACACTCAGGGACGGGGAATGGGGTAAGTGCACACAGGAGTCACTTTTTCAGCACTTCCTAGGGACTTCTTGCTAGACTTGCTGGTAGAGATGAAGGACCTTCACCGGCACATTTTCTTTGCCCTGGAAGGAAGGTGTCTGAGGAGGCTCAAAGCTGGGTTTGTCTGTTTTATAAATGGCAGTATTAGAGCTGACTAAAATTTGACCAGGTCATAACCCCTGAGTGGTTTCAGAGCCGCTCTCCAGCAAGTCTTTGCTTTATTGTAGCCCCTCTGCCCCTTGGGGTCCTAGCTTAGGAAATAGGTATCCTCATACTGCTGTCAGCTGATTTTTTTCCAAGGGACCCCTCATTTGAATCGTTAAGGCTCACCATCACGTGGTCTCTTGTTCAGTTCCTTCTTGGTCCTGTTGCTTGTCCCTGCTCTCCAGATCTTCCTGGTAGCTCAGGTTTCAGGAGGCTACAGTGCAAGGGATGGACAAAATAGAAGCTACTATAAAGACAACACTGAACGCACAAGCCAGAGTTTACAGATCAAGTCAGATTCAGAAAAGGCAACCATAGGCAGTGGCATACATCTTTTTACACAAGGCTAACAGCACCTGGAGCCAAGTATTTCCAGAGTCACCATAACCTCTCACTGTCCCCATAATCACCCTTGCTCGTGCAGAACCCTCTGTCCTAAGCTCGCTCCATCATTTCTTCTGCCCATCTTTAGTGTCAATGCTTTCTTTGCATTTCCACCAGAGGGTGGCACTATTAAACTCTATTGGACTTAAAAGTCAGTCATGGTAAAGGAAGACACCCCAGTCTAGCAACTGGAGTCACTGATGAACAAGTACAGAGTGCAAAAAATATATTTATGAAAAGTAAGAAAAAATTACTTCCTACATTCTGCTGCTGGAAGAAACATCAATTTCTTTGAGTTTTTTTTAATTGCTTGTTGTTGAGCAAATGAGAACCTGTGGATGTCAAATTAACTACAAGTGGTTTCACCAACGATTCACAAAAGATATTGGAATATCTTGTGAATCACAAAGACAAGAGATGTTCCAATTAAAACCTTTTATGCTATCACAGTTTTATTTCAGTGTCCCAAGTGGCCTCCCCTGCTACTAAAAGCGAACTGAATATTACACAAGTTGTCTGTACAGCTTGTCTTGAAGAGGACTTGCAGTGAAACAGCTTTTACTGTGTGATGGTAGAATGCCTGGGTCTTAGCAAATGTAGAAAGAAGATTAGTAACTGATAAGAACAAGTAGTGTTTTTTTCTCAGTCTTGATCCTCTGCAAATACTTTGTTTTTTCTAACTAGCTTCCTTTATGTTACAACTACCATGTGAGGAACATGGCAGGAAAGACTGTGAGGATATTCGTTGTGTAGATGTTTAGGATAAGGCCAGCCATTTAATAAGCTTTTTAAGACTACCAGCAACTACAGTATTTGAGACTTGGGGGCACTACCACAAAGCAAACAGAAACCAAAGCCTTTATGCCAGAATGCCATCATTCCTCTGTATCTAAACTCATTGCAATAAACATCAAACAAACTGGCTTGAGGAGACCTCTGCTATTCACCGCTGCCTTGTCTTTTTTTTTCTTCGGAGAGACCAGCCTTTAATGGGGACATCATAGTGATGGTTAGGTGATGGCTGGGAAATTTAAAAAAGAAAAATTATATCTATCTCAGGTGTCAACTGCTCCTCAGAGTGCAAACAGCCCAAATTTTTCATCTTCCCATAGAAACAGCTTGGGAACATTTGATAGATCACTGAACAAGACAAAGAAACCTCCTCATGGTGTCATGTCACATTTAAGAAGAATGCAATTCATGGGTTTTGCATCAGTTATTTTTATTTTAAGTAGAATTCAGCATACCAGATGACTGTTTCTGACATGCTTGAGGTTTGAAGTTTCAGTTCTTTTTTTATGAGGAGTTCTGAATATAGCAGCTTTGCAAGCACAGCACGTGGAAAGCAAGCAAATTAGACTGGGAAAATGATGGCCAATACCATTCACGGAATCACCAGTGGATACAAACAGCAGAACAGATAGGACTGGAGCACTGAAAGAAAAAAAGATGTGGGGAATTGCAACTTAACAGTGTTGAGCAAGGAAAGCATGTTTTGGGCTTAAATCTTTTGCTTGTCAGCGCAAGCAGCTGTCATAGCCAAAGGGAATTCGTACGTTCAAAGATTTGTACGTTCAAGATTGAGGTAAATTATGAGTGAATCACCTGGGACCACAGTGTAGACAGTGGTTGTCTCTAAAACTAGGAAATCAATTCACTTTCCTTTTTTAGGTCTCTGTCAGATTGCTGCAGGTTTACTCATGCACAGGAAATTTGGAATAAATTAAAAATTATGAGGATAAGAACTGCACAATGATTAAGTGGCACAAATGCATTGCTAATGAGCAAAGATTGGAACTACAGATGTGCAAACTGCGATTCAAATTCACTTGAATAGCAAAAGAAGAACTGCACAAGGCCTGACCGTGCAAGAATGGGTTGGTCGCCTGATGGAGAGAACAGTTTGTTGAGAAGGGTGATCGTTTGTCCAGCTGTGACTTTGGCGGCCTGGATCCTGCGCTGATCCACACAATCAATCAAAATACTGATTTTTGCAATAGTTGGCTATCTTTAGTTACCGTCATCTGCCTCTCTCCTGAGGCAGTCTCTTCTGGATGAGGACTTCTCTAATAAACACTTCTGAATCATCTATCCATGGCCAACACTGATATCAGAGGGAATGGATGGTGCAGTGGTATACCAGTGGTGAGTATCTCACAGCCTACCTAGTGAGTTAGATAAATGTGTATCTCCAGTTCTTCCTTGGGCAAGACTCTTCTGCATCTTGTAAAATGGCAAGTTAATGATAAAACTTTTCGTAAAAGGTGGGAGTGGCTGAAATCGTCTTTTGGCGAGAAGTAAGGTTTTCATGGTTTGGGTTGTTCTGCTTTTTGCTTTTATTAAGTTCCCTTCTGTTGGTTTTAATGTGCCCCCTCTCCCCATCCTACATAAAAGGTTAATCTCCTCCCAGTCACGCTAATCAGGTTTGGTCCACTGTTCTGCACTCTTGTGATTTATTTGGTCAGTGCCACATACCCAATACCATCTAGTAAGGAGGTAAGACTTCTTCTTTCTTCTCCCCTTCCCCTGCCAGCCTGCTAGTTTTACAGCAACATCCTCTACATCTCATTGAGATCCCTTCCCCCTTTCCTCTTAACCTTGTGGTCTCTTGCCACCCTCCTTTTGTTAGTTACTGACAGGTTCTTTTTCTCCGAGGAGGAGCTGGAAAAAAACACACTGTCATGTTAGAAGGGGACTTTAGAGCTCTCTCACTAAGGACTACAGTTATGCTTAATCCCTTTCGCTCTTCCTTCTCTTCCAGCCATTGCAAGACCTTCACTCACACCACCCTTTCATCCATTTTCTGCATCATCTCATTCGCTCAGAGATTTTTTTTTTTTTCTTCTTCTCTGAAGTTTTCCTCACAGGCTCTCCCAGGGACTCTTTTCATTGGTAGGCCATCAGAAGGTGTTTAGGTTCATTTTTATCCTCTTGATTTTCATGAACTGGCAGATATATTTTAGCTTCATTTTCTGGAGTTCATACATCCTAAGTTTTCATCATCTGTAGCCACAACCATTCTTCTCTTTTTGTGGCTGAGCATTCTTCTTTCTGCAGACACGCTCTTGCTCAAAGTCTCCTTACAAAGACAGACCTTCCCATTTGCCGATGCAGCATGAAATGCATTGGCATGGCAGGCTACAGCAACACAATTGCTGCTTTGCAAGACAGTGTGATCCAGCCATTTTTTCTCACCTCACCACAGCCACACACACATGCCCTGACAAGAAGCCTTTGCTGCGCTAATCCTCTGGTGTTAGCAGCTCAGCTTTCCACCCGAGGCAGTGAGCAGGTACAGAAAGCTGCTTAGGAAACATTCGCTACTTGAAAGTCTTTCTTCCAAGGAAAGACTGGGCAAAAGGCAATAGGCCAGATAGGTCCTTTATTCAGGCCAGTGCCACATGAATCAAGCTAAACTGGCATTCATAAGGCTGCAGACTTGGTCCCTGGTAACATTATGATTGAAAGATCAGAAGCGTATTTGAAGCATGGTGTGTGTGCTAAGGATAGATCAACAGACCTCAAAAGGTTACTGGTAATGGGAAATCACCCCTTAACCAAGAAGGTTTCTTACAGGGTAGAAGATTGTATCTGGATTCAATTCTATTCACTACTTCATCTGGAAATCAAGAAAAATCACCACTGATGAAATTCAAAGCAGACACCTAGTTTGATGGAGTAGAAAGCAATGAGCGGGACAAGATAGGCATGCAGATACACAGTGGTTTATTGAGGCAAAAGCATTACAGCCAAAACTAAGAAAGAACAATGCCTACAGAGCAAGAGGTGTTTTTTCCTAAAAAGCAGGTGCTTAAAGAAAGATTTTATGTCACTGTTGTGGTGGGTGAAGAGCCGAACTTATGCCCCTAGTGCAATAACACGTCAAAGAAGAGATTAATGAGGCCCTTACATGGGCAAAAGAGCAGCAAGAGGAACAGCTTTCTAGTTTCTGTGAGCGGAGTTGATGAAACTGGTATCACAGTGTTGCCTGCTCATCTGATGTTCACCTTTTTAAAGGACTGCTAGTAAACTGAAGAGAACATGATCTGCAGAGCGATAACCTGCACTGGAGGAACATCTCCCAGTGATAGATTTAAAAAACTCCACAGATGCAGCTTGTGAAAGATGACTGAGAAGCTACTTCCCATACAAATACTTTATTGTGGCGAAACATGAAACCAGTAGATCACGCTGTCTTCACATCAAGCTTTTCTGGAAGAAACACTTCAGCCAAATGTAAGTAAGTTATTGGGCAAAGTAACAATGTCAGAGGCATATAGGATAGCAGCAAATAGCATAACTGAAAGAAAAGCTATACCTGTGTCTGGAATAATACAGGAGAATGACCTAGAAGACCTATCGCTTCTCCTGGACTGAGGTCTATGATTCTTCCTACCCTCCCAACCACATCCTGAGCTTTCTTGTTTCTGCTTCTCATTGTGACTCTTCAGTCTCTCCTGCTAATGAGCAAGCAGCCTCTCCTCTTGAGAAATAGCTTTTACTTCTGCTTGGCTGGCCTTTTCTTGGAGAGGAGAGCAGCACTTGCCAGCTGCTAGTACAGCTGCTCTGCTGGCAGGACTCAAAACCATCCCATTTGACTAGCGCATGTCCTCTGTGCTCTCTTCTCCCTTCCCAGGATCCCCCAAAAGACAGGTAGAGCCCACCGCACTCCCAGGAGAAATTCATAGAAGCCACTGACCTTCCTGCTGTGACAAAAACCACTGTAAACCTCCCCACCCTCTGTCCTTACACCATACACATGCGCATGTATCCTCCTTCTTATCTGATATTTTGACCACTATTATGGTTTGTGCCGGGTCAGTGGTAGGAGGTATATTTGCTGTATATAGAACCGGCTATGGGAGACATCAAGCAAAAAGGTAGCGTGAATGCCTTCATTTCTATTCTTAGCAAGACAAGTGAGAGTTAGGAAGATCAAACAACAATGAATAAAAGGAGCCTTTCCTACGCTAAACCTATACAGCTCTTTTCTTCTACAATTACACGGTGTAACTTGCAAAATTAGTTACCTGGCAGAGAAGGACTAGAAACACACCTCCCCGGCACCCACCAAGTGCCTTCCTCCTCTCTGCTCACTACAGATGATCTTTTGATTATTTTTTTTCTGAGATTAAGATGCATTTTACAATCCATAAGAAAGAACAAGGTTTCTGTTGAATGAAAGCTGCTTAGTGACATCTACTTTTAATGATTATTGCATAAGATCAAGCTGCTTTAACTCCGTAATCAGGCTCACAGTAGAAACTTTCTATTTTCTTACACATTATAAGATGTGTTTAATTTCATTTCTGAGTTTAAGGGACCACCTCTGATGAGCAATGAGGGGAGAAGGACTAGTGATACAATCTGTAAGGAAATACGAAGTTTCCGTTAAGAGACACAGCTACCCAGTGACATCTGCTTTTTGCAGCTGCTGGATATCACTGTGTAGGCAGCACCTCCCGGACAGAGCTACCTGGTGAGAAGCAAGTGATTCTGCACCCTTAGAGCAAAGAAGCTTCTTCATATTGTCTGAGAAGAAAGGAGGAGAAAAGGTAAAATTCACAAAATGCAGCTGCGGAAACAGCAGTGCATCATGTACACTCATCATGTGTGTGATTGTAATGCTTTTTCATTTACCTTTTGTTACTGCTCAGGTAATTTCTAAAGCAGTTTTAAGAACTCCTGCATCATCAGAGGTGGGTGTATGTGTGTTATGTAAACGTATCTTTTCAGTTCTACATATTTAAGTATATTATGCTGAACCTACATTAGATTCAGGTATGTCTAGGTGCAGTTGTTGCAAAGCCGTCATCTCTAGACCATTGGTGTCAAACAGTTTTGTCCCTGTGACTTGTAAGTCAGATTAAATTTCTCTCTGTGTATAACAGAACAGAACTGTAGGCTGGAGAGGTGTCATGCCTGGGACTACACACAGCTGGGGTCAGGTTAATGACATTCAATGTTCATTGTTATGTAGCAGCAATGTACAGTGTAAAGACAAATAAAGCAATACTTTTCTTCTGCTTTCCATTCATAAAAATAAAGACAAAGGGGAAGGACATAACTCAGGCTTAGAAAAATTCTGGTATGTTAGGCTAAAAAAATGACACTTGCTGTGATGTGAATAACACACACAGTAATACATCAGCAATATATTTGCACTGTGTCCAAATTACTTATCTCAGAGTAACATAACTTAAAACTCTGTCTCTGCCTATTAGAAAAGAACACACATACGAAAATGACCAATTCCTGTTATTCATTTAGCTGCTGAAGACTGCGCTTACTGAAAACTCATGTCAGCTTTTAGTAAGCATAATTTCATTAGAAGGGAGAGTCAGATGCATTTTTATTACTGTCTTCTTATGGTGACGTTTGCCTGATTGGAAAGGTGGGTGAAATCCTGAACTGCTATGAATAGCGGCTTTGCTTTTTACTTTATTCCACACAGGATTTATCCCTCTCTGATTTGATATCTGTGGTCCATATCTGTCATTCCTATTTGCTTTCCTCTCCACCATATGAACAGCGTTCTGCGTGCTTGACATCCAAGTTGCACAGTGTTGCAAGGACTAAACACATGCATGTTAAGGACAGTACATTTTGCAAGTGTGCGTATGCATCCCATAATGCTTAAATAGTGTTTGAGAACCTGTAATGAGAAGTGCGCTTGAACTGCAAGTTAGTCATCGCTAGTGATTCAGGCTTGCCGAGTGACCACACAGTCTTCATGCACTGGAAGTCACTGACATTTTTATATTCTTTCCTTCTCAGGAACTGGGGAAAAAACCATGAGTTCTTCAAGTACAGACTCCTCTGAAGTTGAAATCTCAACCTTCTATGAATATTATGATAATTATAACGATGCTCCAAAACCATGCAGTAAGGAAAGCGTCAAGAGGTTTGCAGCCTTCTTCCTACCTGTTCTGTACACCCTGGTATTCCTGGTCGGGCTCATGGGAAACATTCTCGTCATTGTGGTCCTCTTCAAATACAAGAGGCTGAAGAGCATGACTGATGTGTACCTACTAAACCTCGCCATCTCAGATTTGCTCTTTGTTTTATCCTTGCCATTCTGGTCTTATTTCACGATAGACCAATGGGTTTTTGGAACTCCCTGGTGTAAAATCATTTCGTGGATCTACCTGGTTGGGTTTTACAGTGGGATATTTTTTATTATGCTTATGAGCATAGACAGATACCTGGCAATTGTTCGTGCAGTGTTTTCCTTGAAAGCAAGGACTGCCTTCCATGGCTTGATTACTAGCCTTGTTGTATGGCTAGTAGCTCTTTCAGCCTCAGTTCCAGAGCTTGTATTTAGAGAATCTTTTAACGAACATAATTATACTACCTGCAAGCTGAGATATCCAGGCAATTTCACGGCATGGAAACTTTTTTCCACTTTGGAAATCAACATTTTAGGGCTCCTAATCCCTTTTATAGTTATGGCATTTTGCTACTCCATGATCATTAAAACATTAGTTCACTGTAGAAATGAGAAAAAGAATAAGGCTGTGAGGATGATCTTTGCTGTCATGATTGTGTTTTTCTTCTTTTGGACCCCTTACAACATTGTTATTTTCTTACAACTGCTGGAAATTACAGGAGTCATTAGAGACTGTCAAGTGAGCAGGAATCTGGACTATGCTTTCCAGGTAACAGAAATCCTCAGCCTTTTTCACTGTTGCCTCAATCCAGTCATCTACTTCTTCATGGGGGAAAAATTCAAGAAGTACCTGAAGATGCTCTTCAAGAACTGGCGGTTACCTGGAGATATATGCAAGTGGTGTGGAGTTCACATCACTTACCACACTGAATCTACCAGTTCATTCCACACACAATCTACGGGGGATCAAGACGCTCTGTAATGTGTTTCAGACCAACCACTGAACTCACCAGCAAGCAAACTGACAAAAGCAGGAACTTTGAAAAGCTAAGCAAATGCACATGCATTTAACAATAAGCTAGTGCTGGATAATTACTTACTTCAGCTTTGATTTCTGCCTCTAGATTTTCTGAATATTATGACAGAAGGTGTCCTAGATGTGAAACATAAGAGACGGACACGCGAGTTTTATCTGCTGCGATTACAAATCACTGCTCAGATGTAACAGCAGCCTCAGCTCTCTGCAAAGCACTGTGCTGTGCTGCTTCTTTTTCACCAGCATCAAAACAGACGTTGGTCTGCATGGAGGGGCAGAGGAGAGATATGCATTTGGAAAATGTATTCATTTATTCAAGAAGGATGGTTATTACCATATTTTTTTATGCTACAGTTGATCTGTGTAGGACTTGTTCGCTCTGACTCTCAGCAAGCTATTAACAGTACCTGCTACTGTTAAATGTTTCATCTCAGGGAGAGGATACACCCTCTGTCATTAAAAAAAAGGACACAAAATATATTTATGCGGACAAAGACACAAAGCAAATGCCTTACATTGTGTTACAGACACGTTTTCTCTTAAGTTTCCAAGTTGCCACATATACCTATGTGTAAGTGTTTATGCAGACATTTTGAATGACTTTATCACTGTAATTCAAGATAGAAATTCTGTATTTTAATTAACATAGAAAATGTTTAAAATATTTTTGAATAAAAGTGTTCTAAAAAAAATTATTTTCCAGCATGTGTGAATAAATTTGAAGCATCTCGGTTAAAAGTATATCTTTTAAAGTGAATGTTCTTTGTTCCAAAAGTACTTAACCCCAAGACTCATTTTTCATTCATTGGAGATGTTTCTGCCGAACCAAAAGAAAGTAAAAACAGAGATTGTGTAGAAATGGTCTGTCAGACAAAGAATCCTAGCATTTGATAACAGCGAAGTGCGAAGAGTGCGATGCCCCAATCGCTGCTCACAGATCTACATAATATATTAATCAGAGATCTAGAACAGGAAGGAAACTCACACAGCAATGTTTAGATTTTGGCACAAAAACAATTTTAAAAGAGGAAAAAATCAGTAATGTGGTAGCAGACAAAGTAAGAGTTGAAAAATACGTCTTGGAAGATATTTCTTGTGTGTCTTTTTGCTGGACGACAACCATTCAGAAGGAAGACTTTTGTTTTTCTTAGGCTGTCAATAACAAAATGCCTGCTCAGCATTCAGGCATGTCTGCAAAGAGCACACAAGACATTAAAATGCTTCAGGAAAGGACTGGAGAAGGAATGTAAAAATATTGTAGTGCCATTGTTCTCATCACCCTAAATAAGTAATGTAAGTGGAAGCTTACCTCCATGTGACCTCTCTCGTGATACAAGACTGAAAAGAAAAAGCAGCACACTTAAATACTCATGCACCACATATCCATCATAACTAATGTTGTGAATGCATTACCATTAGCAGTGTGCTGAGGCTGACACGCAAGGATCTGCATTAATGCAGATAATGAGAATAGCTGCGGAAGACATTGCTTGCAGTAAGAAAGTGGCCTCCTTCCCAAGAAAAAGACTATAAATTCTTACTACTCAAAACCTTACAAGCCACTGAGTAAATCAGTTGGGAAAAACTGCTGCAAGGGGTGGGTTAAGCTGTCCATTAATTATTTTGAAAAGGAAAAGGAAGACAAATTGGAAGTGTCAGGTGCTTCAAAGTCTCACAGATGCCACTGAACCCGACAACATGTGACTCCGAAGCCGGCACAGCACATTGTCCTCACAGATGTGATACTGATGGCGCAGACACTGTGAACTGCTGAGCTACTCATCAGTCAAGTGCACAGACTAACCTGGAAGCCAGACAGCACACCACAGTTATTTTTTTCATGGTCCTGCTCTGTGATCCTTCTAGTCAGTAAGAATAAATGGGTCCTTTTGAGAAACCTTGTTTTCCAGACCAGTGGAAGAGCTGCCTGTGCTGGCCTGGCAAAAATGATGGTCAGCAAGAAAGAGCAAGCTGTAGTCACTTGATGACCATGAGACAAGAGAGGTCCAGGGCCAAGAGCGGTGTTGAGGAATGGCACTGAGATGGCCAGCAGCTCACAGGCTGGTCCGGCTCTGGGCACACACCCTGTGGTGGGGGAGGACACCAAATCTGCTCATGTGTGGAATTAACGGGCCGCACCCAGCGGCTGTGCAGCATTGCCATAAATGGAGCTAGCGTAAATCCCCTTTTCCACACAAAACTCAAAGGTACTTCACATTGCTGCTCGGCTTTGTGCCCCACAGCCTGTGGACAAGAGCCTTTGGTGCAGAGGGTGCTTGCTGCAGCCAGAGCTCCTCCCCGGTGAACACTGTCCTTGTTTCTCTGGCCAAATAACCTCTTCCAGTCTTCCCAGTAATACTCACAGCTACTCAATGTGTGTGCTGGATGAGCAACTGAGCTAAAATTTGTGCTCTGAGCAGGTTTACTGAATTAGGTGTGAGGGGAGCTCACCTTTAAGTGATGGGCTCAGGAATCCAGGTCCTGGGACTGGAGCTCACCAAACCTGAGTGGTTTCGTCCTCTCTGTCACCTGGAACAAACCTTCCTCCCCCATGCACCGAGCTACAGTGGACAATGCCACTCGTCTTTTGAGAGAGGGCTGTGAAATCTGCTGATGAGAAAGGACGAGATAATAGAATTAATACAGACAAAAATAAAGCAGGGATTTTCAAAATGTCAGTTGACCAAAGGTGTCATTTTAGCTGAACAAGAGTTTCCAAGCAATGAATGAATGTACAACCTACTGAACCATGAAAGAGAATGGATAGACATTTGAGTGAAGCAAGCTGACTCATTTGCAAACCCATGTTTTTACATCAGGGTTCCTCGGAAGGCCAGCCTGCATCCTCTCTTCAGTTGTGCTAAGCCACCATAGAAAGGTAGACAAGGGGAAAAATCAGCTTAATTATATTAAATATAAGTAAAGATGAAAACATAAGAACAAGTTGGTTGGTTTGTTTTCATACAGCGCGTAGGCCACCACAGTCACTCCCTAAACATAAAGCTGAATTACACACTTATCTTTTACTCTGGAAGATGGCTTCATCCCTTTTCATTGTGCAGAAGCAACATCATGGTTGGCAGCCTCCTCCCAGTCTGCTCCTCTCAGTCTGAGAGCCAGCCCTGGAAAGAAAGTAAGGAATTGCTATTCTCCTTCCTACACTATCACTGCTTGCCACTGTCCCAGCACCAGCTCTGCACACCTGGTCTGAAGGAGAGTGCAATTCAACAGGCACTACAGTGCTCCTCTGTAACCAGGATGCTTCCAGTCTAAAACTGCCAGCAGGGATCTACACTCACACATTTTCCTCCAGGAGCTCTTAATGGTTTCCAGCTTTATCCAACATCTCTCTCTTAACACAGCCAGAGACCAACTTCATCAACTCCCACCTCTTATGCAAATATCTCCATTTGACTTGATTTACAGTTAGAAATCAAGAGCCATTTAGTAATGTTAATCAAAATGGTCATTAAAATGGTGCTTAAGGCAATGCCTACAGAGCTCAACAGGACTTCACTACTCCAGGCATGAAACAAGCTTTTAAGTAGGAGACTGGAAATGAATATCAATATAACTGTGGCGAGATTTCTAGTATTTGCATAACTGATAAGACCATTCAAAGGTGATGTAGTACTGGTCGTATCTGCAGTCATCTTACTGTAACACAGCAATGATGTATGCAGGTGCCACTGGCAGTTATGGAGAAATCACTCCTAATGGAGCAGGCATTATCAATGAGGAGACATCAACTTAGATGCTTCCAGGATGATTTTCTTTTTCACAGTCATTCAGCAGCAACATCCATCAGAAAAATCAACAAAATCCCATCTTTTGGGACAGTCGTTGAGTCAAAGACACTTCTCACAGAAATGAGGCTCAAAAGTGGAAAAGCCCTTTGTCTGTTCCAGACCAGCAAATTCAAGTCCTCTGCCAGCTCCTTGATGGAGCACTGGCATGACTGACCAATGCTGCTGTTCTCTTTTCCTTGGCAGAGCATATCCCTCCACATATCCCTCACGTGCTCAGCTGAAAAGAAGTCTGCTCACAGGCCATGCTCAGGCTTTTGTCTTAAGTTATTTGTGATCCTCCTTTGAACTCTCAGAAATGGCAGTATACGATATCTCCGCTGAAAAGAGGAATTAATGTCTTCTGCATCACTGGCCACTTGACCTTGTTTTTAAAAAGCTGCTGTCTTATAGCTAGGGGAGCTCAGACATTATGAGCACAATGCACATTTTTGACAGAATCTCAGGGCCCTCCTAGCTCTCCTTGGGGAGGATTTGCATTCCAGCTTGGTGAGGGGGACTCCAGGTAAGAGCCGCCCCCACTGTACCCTTTTTGGTAGCCAAATCCGAAGTGGCCCAGCCAGGAAAGTCCCCACCTGGATCCAGATTCTGCGAGGATCACCACAGGTTAATGTGAAGGGTATCTGGAGATAAGTGGATGAAGATGGCCAGCTAATGTCATCTTCCAATAAAAGATGTTCTTCACTGGCACAGATAAAACAGGGTGTTATCTGTCTTAAAACACCAGAGAGCAAGGATTTATGATCGCAGCTGACCAAAAGAGAAAAAAATTCATCCCCTGTATAAATGCAGCCCAAATACATGATTGATCAGTGCATCATACTCCTTTAGTTTTTGTGTTGTTGGGTTTGTTTTTTTTTTATTTCATGTCATCTTGGAAAGGTTGAAGTTGATTTTAGTTTCTTTTTTCAGAGTAACAGCATGCATTCAGCTTATGTAGCTCAGTAACTGCACACTGCAAGCTTTTTATGATTTCAGGTGTTGCAAAATAAAAACTACTAAGGCACTAAGAATTTTTTAAAATGCCAAGATGATGTTTGTTTCCTTGCTTTTGCTTTTAACGACTATAGCAAATAATCAAGAATCTGATCTGCAAGAATCTGATCTGTTTCCACAGATACGAAACCCTCATAAAAGGCACTCTCGGTGCTGCTAGCAACCTGTAAGACAGCAAAGATTGAATGAAGATTGACATTACCAGATGCACTTTTCTGCTCAAAAGAGGCCAGTGGCATTTGATCAGGGTTTTCCAAGAAGCTCCAAGCATCCAAGTTCAGGAAGAGACTTTTGTACCTGGGACAGTGATTGGAACAACGAGTGGGCATCCCTGCATGAAAAGCACATTTGTCTCTTTTGCACAAGGACTTTGCGCTCCTTAAAATATCTCCATAAAAGGATTGTGGTTTGGGCAGGCAGATCGAAGAGAGGGTCTCTCCCTGACTTTTAACCTGTCACCATCACACACAAATAGAAAGAGCAGTACTAGCTAGTAGTAACACAAAAATATCTTAATCCAAGTGAAGAAAGACCACAACAGATCTCTGTACTTGCTCATAACTGGTAAACTGATGTTTGACCACAAGTAAGACCATGACCACAGACTGAGTGACTTGCCTTTTCCACTACAAAACTATGTTGGAAAGGTATAAAAAGCACATAGAGAAGAAAGAGAAGGATGGCTTTTCCTTTTGCTTATGCCCGTGTTGCTCATTCACAAGCACCAGGAATGGAAAGAAAATAAGGCTGGGTGATTGCAAGGAACAACAACATTGTTTGCAGGCCCTGTAGAAGAACAGTACTGAGAAGCTGCAGAGCATAGGTCTGCCCTTGCTATCAAAAGTGTTGTTTACGCTTCATAGAAGAGTGAAACCCATAGCGTGAGGTGTCACACAAAAACCTGCAGTGCTACAGAGAAGGGGCTGAAGAGTTTACAAAAGGAAAGAAAAAGGAAGTTTGGATTTAGGCTGTTTTCTCCTCAGTTCTGCTTCACCAATGCATTCTTGCATAATACAGGTCAGTACTCCCTTCCCTCCCTCAGAAATATTAGGGACCGCCCAAGATCCCCCATGGGGAGGCTGGCTCCCATCTGCTCCTGGCTCTTTGCATGAATCCGTATGCCACAACCTCCTCTCCCACAGTCACATGGAGTTGAGAGCAAATCCATTCATTTCCTCACCAGCTTAAGCTCACGTTGTCTGCACGCAGTGGTCACGCAAGTAGGGTATCTGTCTGCTGACTACACTGGCAGAACATTTTCATTTGAAGAGGCAGTTTCATGAAAATCTGAACACTGGAGAGAACAGATTTTTGGTGGCAGCTGCATTGGCTAGTGATCAACATCTTTTAATCTGACGCTATTGTTTGCATTTTCTTTCAGCTTCAGATTAAAACTATTTTAGAGTAAGCACAGCCTATTTTTTGACATTACTGAAATAAAATATTTAATTATTTTTGCTATGAAATCTTAATAAGATTTTATTCTGATGGGGGAAATAATTTCAAAAGTCCTCGTGTAACCAGAAATTGTAGAAAGAACTCACGGATTTGTCTAATTTAACACATATTTTGTTAACAACTTCAATAGAATAAATCTACTGCATTGCTCAATCAGTAGCTTATTCCACGTACCCATAGCAATGTGCCAGAATTTAGAAAAAAACTAGCATTGGAAGCAAAATTTCAGTAAAGTGATGAATGTAACTGTAGAAGACTACCAGACAGAAAAAGGGGGTTTTGTTGTGTTTTTTTGTAAATCTACTGACTTTGTTCATGAGAATTTGCCTAGCAAATGAACTTTTGTTGCTTCTATAGCATAAAAAACTACAATGTTTTATAGACTCTATCAAAATGGGACTATGTGAATAAAATTTAAATGATCAAACCTCAAATTAGCATTTATGAAAGGTCAACTCTTAAGCGATAATTATTTAACAATTTGTGTCGGGGACTGAAAAAGCAAGGTCAGCACTAGATATCCAAGATTCTGCAGAATTTTTCTTTGCGTGTTGTTTTTTGGGGGTGTGGGGTTTTTTTAATTCCGGGAATTGGTTTGTACAGATGCAGGGTAACTACTAATTGTGTCATAGACAGGAAAAAAAAGCTCACCTTTACTGTAAGGTAATTCACAATAAAAAACTCACTCATAATATGACAGGACTGAATGTGGCCTGGATTTTCAGGAGGGGACATGCCCAATTCATGAACTGTCATGACAACATAAGCCACTGGGTATGTATAGGCTTCCAGGTTCCTGGAAAAAATGCAAAAAGAGCTCTAGAAATGTCAACTACTTGTACAGAAATAGCTGTAGAAAAGCTGATACTCCCTAACAATGGAGCAAATGGGTAGCTAGTATCAATGTTTATTTTAGTGACACCTCCTAACAAAATCTGCCATGTTTTCTAGACCTGAGGCCACAAGATCCCACAAAGTTACTGCTTTGGCAAAAGCAAAACAAAACACAATTTAAAAAAAAAAAATCAGTAAGATCCTTCACAGCAAAAGCCACATCTGCCTGGTCAGTGAACGGCACAAGCTAGATGTGGCTGCTCCAACAGGAGCAGCGGCTGAGGAAACGTGAAATCTCGTGCAGACCCACCAGCCAGACGTGCCCTGAAGGGGCTGAAGGTTGCTTCTCCTTTGTGACAGCAAATGCGGAGAGCCCCACGTAGACAGACCGCGGTGCACGGGGGTAGAACGCTACTGGCCCCGGTTATGTTCATGTGGACAATGCTTGTGCTTAGGAAAAAAACCCCACGTTTTATTACCTGCACCTTACTAGATGGCTTCCACCATCTGCACTGACTTCCTTATCGTATTGGGCCACAGACTTAGACCAGGCAGAAGTAGTCCAAGCATGTCCATCACCTATTGACCAGAGGTGATGTGCCCAAAAGAGACCGTAGCACCCCTATCCTTTACTTCTCCCTGAGTGGAAAAAAAAAAAACCACACCTTTTTTAAGGTGCTGTTTTCAGCCTTGCCAGGGATCTCAGTCAATTCAACTCTTGCATCTGCTACATGGAAATCAAGACTCTGCCCTCCTTTGTAAAACAAGGCACTTTGCAGATGAAAAGTACTACAATGAAACTAAGTATTTATTATTATAGAGACAAAAATCTGTGTATTCATTGCTAGATTTCTTGCCTTGTCTCAAGACATCGAGAACCATGCCTACTCTTTTACTCACAGCCCAAAAAGTTTCCTCTCCTTTCACAGAAGATGGAAACAATTTCATAATGCATTATTCTTAAAAAAGCCTTTGGTTTTGAGCAATTTCTTCCTAACATTTCTCAGTCAACAGGTGATTGTTGTCCTGAATCATGAAGGTTTGCAGACAAAACCCCTAGCCCTTTTAGACTCGCTTGCCTGATTGACTTCACATTTTGACATTTGTAATCATCAGGGGGTTTCACCAATTTGCATGAACACACTAAAACAGGTAGCAGGAAAAAACTAAGTGCTTCATAAGAACAGCAACATTCTTTCCAAGTCAAACGAGCATCACGTTTTTGCATCAAAAGGCATGACAGCCTGACAATAAGTGAGTAAGCCCCAAAATCAAAATACACTATGGAGCACAGACCAAGGCTGTTAAAAGAGAGCTGATGCTTTTAAATAATCTTAATTGCTGTACGCCAGTTTGCATTGTAGAGTGTGAGCTTTGAGTTCAGGGGAGCTTTTTGCAAACTGAGTCATGGTGCGCGAGCAGCTGAATCAGCAGTCAAAGCTGAGTCTCTTCTACTGAAAAGACTTTAAAAGCATTGAAATTCCAGCTCAACTTAGTAAGAAAAAAAAGACTTCACCTGAAAGTTTCAGGTGCTGAAATTCAGAAAGAGACGATTAGATATGCTCACCTTCAAAAGAGGATATACAGGGCTAGACAGACCTTTGTCAAACTCAGTGCCATTATTTTTATATGAAAAAATACACTTTTATTAAATGAGAAAAAGAAGACAAAGACAACAAATAATATGAGCTGAGCTCTGTGTATTTTTGAAGGCCTCAGCCTCTGAGACAAAAGTATTCTCGTGTGCTGCGCCAATGGGGCAGACCCTTGACAAACTCATTACACGGAGACAGAAGAAACGGTGGGAATCCCTGAATGTTCTTCCACCCAGCTTGCAGGACAAGCACAATAGCGTGGTTGTGTTTCTGAAGAACGTACTTGCTCACCAGAAACCACAGTGAAAACAAAACAGGCATCATCTAGCCTTTTTTGTGAACAACTGAAAATATGTGATGCATATCAAGGACTGTCAGAAAAAGCATAGTTTCTACCTTGAATTGCAAGAATAACATGGAAGACAAGATGGTGATAAGCAGTTGGAGAGCAAGTACCACCAGAGCTACAGGTATTCACAACCTTGCAGTTAGGTGGATTTTTGTTAGGATTTGGATATATTTTCCCCACCCTGCACATCCAGCCAGGGGAGCTGAATCTTCACCCCAGTTCACCTCCTTTCTTTCATGTAAAATTTTTCACTTGTAGCTATGAAAATCTGAAAACTACAGAGCTCAGCACCATTCACCTTTGCCAGTTCAGTGAGATGCAAGGCCACAGCCTGTAGCTGGTTGGTGGTGACTGGAGACACCAAACGGGATATGATTTTCTTTCCCATCTCCACTGCCAACCTGCTTGGGTTTGAAAAAAGAAAAAAAAATTTAAAAAAACCAAACCAAACAAAACAAAACAATCAACCCACTATTTACCTGATACATTATTATGCTTTACCCTCTGTCTTCACAAGGCTTCTCATCCAGATCATGTTTTGTAACACTGAATATTCTTGTTTGCTTGTATCTCTGTAGCACCTAAACATCCCCCGTTTCAGCACTGTTCCTGTAGGTGCGATACAAAGGAGAAACGAACTTCATGCAAGCCAAGCATGCTACTACTGTCATCTCATTTCAGTATCTTTGCACAGACTGGGTTTTTCAGAATTAAAAAAAAAAAAAAAAAAAAAAAAAAGTCTTTTGGGCAATAGCATAGCTAGCTTCTACACTTGCATCTGAATTACTGGCACCTTCTGTCCAAGTTCTGTTTATTTCCTAGGATGGGTGATCAAGCTTAATTCTGGGGTGATGGTGGGGTGTGGTGTGTCCCTTTTTTTCCAATAAAAGATATTAAGAGGAGTCCAAAATTTGGCTAATACTAAAACACCAACTGTCTTGGCATCATAGGTTTTCTTCAACACCTCTGAAGCCTTTGAGTCAAAGCAAACAGAGCTGAGAGGTTAAACTTGAAAAAGTAAAAAAATAGCTGCTTCAGCAGATACCAACCAGCAGCAATTTTCTTCAATTTCAACATGAGCTAGGTTGACTCAGGGCTTTAAATAAAGTCACGTCTGCAGGTGTCTACATTTGGCTGTACTCAAAAGACTCAGATTGTTTTAACTTCAGCTTTTGAAGTAGATACTGCTCTGGATCAAAGGACGAAAAGAGCAACATAGGAATGCATCGTAGCAGAAGTCACTGCTTTGACAAAATTTTGCAGGAAATCATGCTAACCCCTCACGAGTTCAGTACTAGGTTCTCAGGTTCTTCAGTGCACCAGATCTACCTATTCATGATTAGTGCAAATCACATCCTAAAACGAACGGGGGGGGGGGAAAGTCAGAAAGCTTGAAAGAAGATATGTAGAGTGTGTGCAGGATCCAGACCCATCTCTTGGAGCCTGAAGTCTTCTGCGAAGCCTCGCTGGTATAGCGAAGTGTTTCAACATCCAGAAATAAAATTTACCATGGAGGAGGCAAGAAAGGAGTGCAGATTTTCCTTCTGCGCGGCTTCTTTCTTATCCCATACGTGCCTGCTGTGAAAACAGCAACTAACACTTTCAGTAAACAGAAGAAAGGTTACGGTCTAAAGCTCAGCAACAGACAGGGCACAAGGAAGGTTAAGAGGAAGCTATCAGTTTCTTTTCCTCCTTCTCCTCAACAATTCTACGTATGCTTCAGAAGGCCCCTTCACCCGTAGTGCAGGAACACATCCAGATCCTGCAGCCACCACACACAACACACAGCCATTCACCTTCTCCCAAGGCAAGTGCTTTGGACAGTGCTATTTCAGAAGTCCACAACCAGGGGAGACTTCTGGCTACATTTAGACTAGAGATCCATAAAGAGCATTCACTCTGTGCACCTGACCAAGATTTGTGGGCCTTGCAAAAAGGAACCTCTGAATGGGATTTGAAAGAAAGGAGAAAGGTATAAGCAAGCTGGAAGCAAAGGCGTCTTCGTCCAGCTTGCAAACTAACAATGGATAGGTGGAAGGGGTGGAGATCAACTCCACTTCAGACAACCAAAGACACACTGAAGGAAATTTTTTTGAGTTTCTCTACACGTAAGACTTCCCTAGTGCAAGAGGAAGAACCAGCAAGACTTAAGGAAGAATGAAACAGGAAACAGAAGAATAACTTCTTAGCTGTAGCATTAGAGGGATGACCCACAATTGCTAGGCATTTCCCCACATTGTGCTCAGATCTGTGCTCTGGCCCACAACCACAGACAACACTGAAAATGCTCAGTTAATATTAGTATAGAAGCACCAAGTTTAAAAAAAAATAGTGTATACACTTACAAGGACTAAAGAAACTTAACAGAAAAATCCTTTCAAACCATAGATATCGGCTGCATTTTCCTACTGGATTTGCACCAGTATTCAACAGATCCACTCTGCTTAACAAAGGTCCTTTCTGTTGGAGTTTCAAACTCAATTGCTAGTTCCATTAGGGAGTCTTTTTTCCCCTTGTCTACCAAAAAAAAAAAAAAAATTAAAAAGGCTAAATTATGGTCATGCAGCTGTAAGCACATTAGCAAAGTGCAAGATAGCAATCTTAGCACGATGCTTGCACAGTCTGCTATGAACGCATGCTGGGGAGTTTCATGAGCAAGACTGTGCTGCCCATTACAACACTACAGAGTTAAAAGCGGGACCTTCCCAAGACCCTGACTTTGGAGTCCTATCTATACTTGGCTCCTGCGGAACAGGTGTATGTGCTGAAGTCCAAACCAGGAATTCTTAAATACGTTGCTGATTCCTAGGCCACAAAGACCATATATCCTACTGAAAGGCGATTGCATTACCAAGGGACTGAAACTAGCACTGCTTCTGTGAAACCTCTTCTGGATAGCACACACCTTCAAGACTTCCCCCAAAGCTAGGGACTCTGGTTCAGTACTCTCATCTTTGATAACATAACAAGCTGAAACAACATAACAATCCCTGAAAAAGGATTTTTAAACATATACTTTTTTCAGCAAGAGCATGACAAAGATCCCCGTGACAGCTTTTCCAACATCTTTCCATTCAGCCCTTTGCATCAAGTCTCAAGATCATCTCCTCCTGCCCAGTTTTGCCTTCTCGTTGAAGGAGAACCATTAAAGCAGACCTCATTCTTCTGTAGCTTCCAGTTCCCTTTGTCACACGATCTTCCAGCCAGGATCTCGAGGCTGGCTACCACGCTTTTAAAGTTCTGGCCTGCAAGACAGCTTTCTTGCAACTCAGTCATTTCTTTCAAAAAAAAAGCTGCCCCAGCACCTGGACCAGGTCATTCAGGACCTCGTCACCTTTCCACGTCCTTGCTGAGTCTTCTCTATGTTGCTCTGCACCTCTTAAAATTTCTGTAAATCCAGTCCATCAGGGAGGTAAGAAGATAACAGAGAGTGCACAAAACCGTTTCAGAGCACAAAGACATACTTCATGTTGGCTGTGGACTGTGAAACTGATAACTGGCTTACATGCAGCAATGAAGACTTCAGTTAGCTGTTGATGTTAAACAAATACACTGGGAATACTTTAGATACAGATGACATTGGCTTAGGGTACAGAGGCATAGGGCTAGATCATCTCTCACAAACCTTTCATCTTGTATTATCTGTTAAAATGGTGTTTGCAGTCTGGAAAAGATACATACAAGAAGAGATTAAAACACCTGGACACAGACAATAGGACCACATTTGAGGATAGGTTAAAATAACTGACCTGTTCGAGACTGCAAAAGAGCAAATGCCAAGCTGTGCCATTTTGTATCACATACGCAGTCCCAGGAGGATTGCATGCCAAGGCTAGGAAACCTAGGATAAGCCGCAGCCATGTAGTAGCAGCAGTAGCATGGGCACAGTGACCCAGTATGAGACACAGGCAGAGCAGAACACCCTCCTGCAGCACCTGTAGACACATCCTTGGGTAAAAGAGCAGCAAGTAGCAGCATGTTCTTCTTGGTAGTGCTGTAGTCTGAAGGCCCCTTGTCACAGAGACCTCCCTTCTGCATACTCAAATAAATACTGCACTGCTTGGCAACCTCTAGCAGTGTTTTCGTGTAGGTAGACCAGGATTAGGAATCAGGGCCCCAACTTTCAGTTCCTTTCTGTAGACAAGAGATCACTTCACTGAAAGCAGTAAATAGGCAGGTGGGTTAATGAAGTTCTCTAGAGACCTACTTGAAAAACTTTAAGCCTGTTTTTTCCATGTTTTTCCTGTTGTTCTTGTTAGTCTTATATCTAATCAGATGCATGTTCGTAATCCTTGATGGAAAGTCTTTCTGCTTGCAGTATTACAGAGGGTTATGGCAAAAAGTGAAGTCTCATGGACTACAAACGTTTTCACAAGTACAATGTAAAATGAAATGAAGTTAGAATGAGAGCCAGGAGTTCCACTCCACTCGCACTAATCGTCATAAAAATAAACACACTCCTGGCTGTTAAGGCACTGAACTGTTGTAGGAATAATACCTAAATAGTACTGTCATGCTGCACACTTCAAGCCACAAAACCCACAACCAGTATGAAACTAATTCTGTTCCATTCCCTACTTTCAAGGCCTGGCTCTGAGGTAATTAATACTTCATAATAAACTGCTTGCAGAGCATGTTCCAGGGTCTGCATAGGAATGGTGCCAAGAAAAAAAAACAAATCTGGGGTCAGGGCAAACCACTTTATTCCAAGAATGAAGCGTGTCAGGTAGGAACACACAACCCCAGCCATTAGACTTTGCATTTCAGGTGAGAATTTGAGAGTAGAAGCTCTCTGGCTCAGGTGAACCCCATGTGTCTGGTCTGAAAGCCCATCAAACACATGTCAAACACATAGGAGAGATGTAGATACTCAAGGAAGTGGTGCTCCTTTTCACTCTCTCTTCAGGTGACAGTAAGAGTCCTCATCAGCTGAGAAGAAATAAGTTTTTGCATTGGCCATTTCAGAAAAGGGTGGCACCTCTGGGGTCCACATAGCCCATTACAACTACTTTGTTTTCGTTTACTTTGCACACATCTTCATAACACAGAAAACAAACGAGACATCAAGAAGAACTCCTTGTCCATAGAGACTTTACAACCTCATTTCTCCCTTAATACTGTAACTGCTCATAACTCCTCCTCATCCCCTTTTTCCTTCCAAACAAATAAAGCAAGGATTTAATCTTTAAAGAACCATTTTAACAACGTCAGACAAAAATCGAAGGAAGAACTCACAGATTATGAAAATACTTGATTCCATCATCTCAATCTTTTGTTGTTTAAATCTCACCAAGGAGTTTGCATGATTGACATCAAACCCATAAGAATCAAAAAGAAGATTCAGTCTGTTGTAGAAAGTCAGCTTTACTGACAGAGATTGTACATCTTTGCAAATATCAGGCACTTACTTACAAAGATCATCAGTTTACTGGAACAAAACAGAAGATGTGAATTAATGACTAAAAGAGAATTAAAATTCTTTAACTTAAAGCCTTCCACTTCCAAGGTGCTGGCCTATGAAAAACAGGTACTCCAGGCCCATTAGAGGAAAAAAAAAGGGGGGGGGGGGCGGGGAGAGAGAGAAAAAAAGGAAAAGTGGCTCATTTTAAGACTACATTCTGCAGGCAGGTTAATCGGAGGCTTTGGTCCAACCAAAACAGCCTAAATTTTACATATGTCCTTGTACTTATCAATTTACTTAAAGTCTTCAGAGATAGCAGAAGGGAACCAGTAAATTGGCTTTCCAAGAGGGGACAGATTCAGACTACAAGATCCCTCCATGTTACTACTATTTGGACCAGCCTGTATTTAAGTGCTCTCTTTCACAGTTCTTCTCACTGCTCCCATGAGAAACCAATTGAAATTTTTCCCAGGTCATGTGCATGGAGGTGAAAAAAATGAGGTCCACTCAACACTGGCAGTGAGCCCTGTCAGATTATTGATACTAACCAGATGATAAAACCAGCGGAAAGTCTATTGGCCGCTCTGACCTACCAGCCCACATAAGTAAACAGCAAGCTAGTGGGACTGTGCACCCCTTTTGTAGGCTCCTCTCCAGTTGCAAAACATGGTAAAAAAAGAAAAGCGTAAGAGGGTTCCTGTAACGTAAGCAGCCTACAAGGACTACATTTTTACTAGACTGATATGAATGTTATCTTCCAGTTGAGTTCAATTTCACAGTCCAAGGCAAATTCTAAAAAGCTACAGCTTTTATTTTTTAAGACAGTTTCAGTATTTAACTCTGGCAGATTTAAAAAAAAAAAAAAGTCTTTGAAGAATTTAAAATGTTGCCTTAGCTATACAACTTACTGATTAACACCAAGTGTTTAAAAAAAGGGAAGTATGGTTTGAGGGAAGGGGAAGCAAAGTGGGGGAAGATAAGGAAATACTCAAATCATTATAGATAGTTCAGCCATATGTCTCTAACAAAGAGTTGAGGGGCATCATTTTCATATTGTGCAGTTGCATTGATATTAGGTTTGTCTACAAATTCTATCTCGCATGCCTGGGTGCTGCAAGGAGAATGCTCCAGCTCCAACACTGTTATGTTGTTTGGCACCGATGAAACAAGTATATTGCTTGGAACAAAGAGAGTCAACTGAGGACCACGGGCCGGCCAGTAGCGACCAAGATTAAAGCCATTGATCCAAATTTGCCCCTGTTAAGAGAGAAAGAAAAAATAATGACATTTTAATAATTTGAGAGAGATCAAATGACAAAATAGCTTTAAGCATAACACTCTTCATATAGTAACTGAATTTCCAACATCCTTCAGTTTGATAGAACACAAGGATAGAAAATCTGTTCAAGAAAATGCTAATGACAGTCAAAAGAATTTAAATTCCCTGATGAGTTAAAGCCATCATTAATATTTAAAAAGAAAGTGGTCAAATACTACAGTAATTCCAAATATGACAATACTTAGGAAAACAGAATGGCAGGTTCCTGCCACTGAATTTTGCACCAAGTTTCAGACCAGAGCAAACCTGAAAATTGTATTTGCTTGAAGCTGATTGTTAAAAGGAGAAAGAATTCACAAAGGAAAAAAGCAGATCCTAATTCTGTTGTAGCTGTCCATACAAGTGTAAGACTACATTATCTTGGTAGTCCCTTCCTGTTGCATGAAAAAGATACAGCTTGTCTAAACACATGAAATTCAGATGTCTATTATACTTGTAATAGCTTAGTCAACAAAAGAACTTGTGAAATCATACTGCAAGAGAGTACTGTATTTTGTCGTAGTTACCTACAACCATTAGAATCTTTGGGGGGTCTGCTAGCATTAATTTAAGTTCAATGAAATTGTGGTTAACTTGGCACACAAACCCTTAAAATCACTTTTTATAGTGGAGGTGGCCAGAACTGCTAGTTCAAAATACTGTTCTAACATTATAAATACCTTAAGTTCAAAAGATAAAACAAAATTGGGCAAGAGGAAAAAAAAAAGTCATAACAGTCATTTATACACCACAAAATAGACACATTGAAGACATAAATGCAGTTTTTCCCAGAAGTCTATAAATTGGTGAGTTGCAGAATGTTCAGTAAAACTGTAAATGGACTCCTACTGAGTTGAGCTGCATCTTGGTTCATTAAAGAAGACATAAGGCAGGATATACAGCTGATTTGGACAAATAATTTGCTTTTACTCCCAAGTGTCTTTTCACTATATGTCAGATGAGTTCAATGGACAAGAAAAGGGATGGGAACAGATAACTGCATCTGTGTTTTCCCTCTTGCTTTGGCCTTTGGTAATCAGAATATAAAGGAAAAACAAACTTGGCATGGCATTGATGTACACTGATAAAAATAATAAAATAATCTGAATTAGTGGAAAGTAAGGACTTTTGCTGCACCCTTGGAGATTTCTAAAATTGTCTGGGATAGCTGAAATCACAATACTACTTCTAAAGGATTTACAGAAGCACAATTGTAATATAGCGAGTATTGCTGTTCAAGCTGTTTTGGAGGTATTTTTCCTATGTTTTCTTTTTCAAGTATTTATGAAAACAAATTTTATGAAACTTGCAAGAGAAATTTTATAAGGAGTTGGTACATTTGCAAATGCAGGTGAGTTATTTCAGCTCTGTATCTACTTCCGTAGTATAAGATCCTATCTTGCACAGTTCTGCCAAGGTGTTAATAAACTTTGACCTAATTTTTTTTTTTTTTTAAAATCAAGTTTATCTTGCTTTGTGGCTTGTCTTTGCTGTATTGAAAGGCAAGAGAAGAGCTATTGATGCAAGCTCACTACTCTGCTTCTGTAGTAGTTTTAGAAGAAAACATGGCATTAATGCAACCTCCCCACACACAAGATGAATTAGTGAGTGTACCCACCAGACAGCAGCCTACCTACTACAGGGAATGACTGTAACCCTGGGGCAAGCAGGAGTTTACTGTAGGAATCAACTGCATTAGAGTTCTAATGCAGGAGATATGATCACACAGGTCTCTGATTGTAATCAGTCACTGCTTGTAACTCATTTTTCCAGTAAAGCTATGAACTTAATTTCTCAATTCCAAACTGTCCTTATTAACATTGCAGTTCCTATACACTGCACACTCAGGAATTTCTATGCCCTAAACCAGCAAATCATGACGCTATACATGCTACAAATAAATATGCCCTAGACAAAATAAAAGGAGAGGGGATCTCTATCTTCAGTAACAAGATTTCCTTTTGCAGGGTCAGCAACTACAACCCATGATTCCACAGAAATCAGGAACAGTCCTGACTCCAAATCCTCTTTTCTGTTGAAGAAAAAAAAAAATCCGATAAATCTAACCATACATTCAGGGGCATGAACGCTTAAGGGCATTGTGCTTCCTCAAGCGAGGATGAAGGAAGTTTTATTAATAGTGAAAGGTTTAAAAACCACTGAAGACAAGCGAGCTACAACAAAGATCATGACTGTTAATGCTGCACCTTTCTTCCAGGCTGTCCAGCATGCCATATTCCTTGTCTTAATAAGCAAAGGCAGGATCATCATCAGAACTATATGTTTTCTTGATAAGTGTTGTTTCCATGGTTTTCCAACTACTCAGACAGGTGGGTTTTAACTCCTATTAAAAGTCCCTCTCCACACCTTGGTGTCAGCAATTTATACAGTGCCACTCAAGGAATTAAGGTCCAGATCCAGTGGGACCTGAGTGGAATTTAAACCCTTACAGCCCTCTGCCTTAAAGGCATTTGCTCATTGGTAAAGTTATCTGGAAGTCTCAATTTCCACGCCCAGTATCTCCTCAATCTTATTACTCCTGGGTATCTTATTTAATACTTTGGTCCAATCCATATAAAGCTTGAAGGATCAATTCAATAGCCCTACTTACAGTCTGTCTGGGATCTCTTCACCTTGACTGCTTTAGAGGGTGTACAAACTATGCAAAACAGAGGTTTCTATGTTCAATAGATCAGAGGAAAAGATTCCCACCAATACATGACAATTCTTGGACTCATTTGCCATTTCAAAGATGAGTTTGCCAGCAGGCAGCTATGGTCATCTCGCTTCCTGAAGAAGATTTATGATTCATGGGGTCGCAGAACTTACTGCAAAAGTCTCAGATTCCAGTTCCTGTGCAAAGAGCTGGTTTTGGATTTTATTCAGTGATTGTGTAAGATAGTCCCTGTTCCTATATATGTGCATAAGTCAGACTTCCTCATCCAAGCTCAGTACCAGCAACGCTAAGTGCCTGCAATGAATCACAGTCTTCTGCATATCGGGAAGTGCTTTAACCACTACAAAACTGTAGATAGATCACCAGCAACTCCTTCTCCTACTCTGTTTTAATAGCAGTAAATTAATTGTTTCAGAAAGGAATAATTTGCTACCAAACACTATCACAGGCACTTCCCTGAAGCCTGGACTTAAATGCTTAGGCCTCCAAGAGGAGTGGCACTTCAGTGCACACATTCTGCTCTCTGTGCCTCCCACCACCTAGTTGAACTGGTCCTTACTCATCCTGCATGCTGACTGAAACATGGCACTGTGAAAACACACTCTCTGCTGCTCTAGCTATGCTCCAGCCCTGTGAGAAGTTCCCATTAACAGAGATCTGCCCACAAGCTTCTCATGGCAGTGCTCTCTGATCTGTTCAGTCCAGTTACAGGTAACCTCCAGAAGACAAGCAGTAACATCTTCCATGCCTTGGATCCATATCTATGGGCATAACACCAGCAGTTGTGTCCAACACTCTCTATGCTTTGTAACAGGATCCATAGTTCCTCACACAACACTGCAAATATGTTCTTAGTTACTTTTAATCAATCAATATAACCAGGAAAGCGTCCTGTAGCATCTCACTTTCTCCATAATAATTTTTTTTTTTTTATCTCAAGGCACGTATTCACTCCCTTCTTCCAAAAAGCTGTTTCTGTTCCACATCTCAAGACAAAAAAAACCAAACACAACTAAATGCAGCATTTCTAAAGAGCCTGACAGTTCATCTTTCTCACTGTTGAAAACTAGGGGTTTTTTTTGTGATGCTCCGCTTTGTAGACCAATACCATGTATCTTTTGAATATGTTTCCCTTCTCTTAATGGTATATCTCCATATTTACTTAAAGCAAGGAATCCATTTCCTAGTTGTTTAAATATAGCTGAGACACCCCACCACTACAACTAACTTCTACCCATCCAAGAGAGGTGGGCTTTGATCATCCATAGAAGTTTCAGTAGCTTTCTGAGTGGACTTCAAATTTTTACAGCAAAAAGTTATACCTTTGTCCAGCCGGGAAACTTGACATAGGTGTCTTGAGGCAAGTCTGGAATCCCTCCAGGAATTGAAAGTCTACCAGTGTAAAAAGTAGGTGCTTCATAACTCAGTGGATTGCCAACAGATCGCTTTGGTCGGTCAAGGTGGCCATTAATGTCATGGTTGACTGCTCCATCTATGTCTAGAGGATAGATTTCCCATTCAACAAGTGTATCTTGATCAAGAGTTAAATTTGAAACCAGACCCTAGGAGGAGAGAAAAAAAAAAAAAAGCCACACCAAAAAATAATATAATTAGCTTCATGTTATTGAAGTTATTTGGCTGCAAACTACAAATCAGTTGGGAATAAAAACTGAATCAAAGTACTTGCAACAGCTGCCAGTCTGTGTATGAAAAAAACCAAGCATCTGGTCTTCACCAAGTTATAAGCTTTGCTTAAGAATAAAGGGTTTCATTTATTCCCTGTAAAAGATCTGTTCCTCTTCAAAGTTTTGAGCTTTCACTGATGCCCCAGGTTTTTTTTTCAAACTTTTTTCCCGTAACTGTGAAAATTTCTGTTTTGCTTTAACATGAACATGATTCCAGACCCTGGGGCTTAATAAAAAGTGGAAAGAGCATTCAATATCGTAAGTTTGAGATACCATCAAGAGATTTGGTAACACTGAGTCACTAACCCAAGACATTAACCCACACAATAGCAGAGAAAGCAGTATTTACTTCCTACAAATCTTCTACAGCTAACATACAGTATCACAAAATCAAGACACATGCTTTGTGACCCTGATTCAGTGAAATACTTTAAGCTTACAGTCAGCTTCAAGCCCACGGAGTCCTGTTTCATTTCTATGGAACCATGTGTGCAGCACACCAGGGTACTCACATAACAAATGCAAAAACAAGGTAAGGTCATGATTTAAGAGTGAAAGGAACATTAAGTTACCCCTGCACATGTCCTAATTGTGTTATAATAATAATTTCTAAAGTTGTGTTTCAGTGCAATGCAAGGGGTTGATTTTAAACCAATGCTGCTACATCCATATAATCGCTTGAATAGACCCTACATAGAAGCTGTTTTTCAGTGCAACTTAAGTTCTGTTGCAAACACCACATGTTGAACAGGAACAAGCAAAACCACATCTTCTATGGCCTTGGAGGGCTGATACTATGTTGTGTGTCTGTTCTGATGTCTAATAAGCATTGCACTGACTCCACAAGCCTCATCATCAGTACAAGCACTAATGAGTTTTCTCTTCCTTTACCTAGATGCTCACTTTACAGAACAGGAACTTATTTTTCTTGTATCAAAATAAAATATCTGCACAAAGTGGCAAAACTTTTCTATACAACCTAGAATTTACTCTGTCTAGCAATCAATTGAAGTAATGCAACATAACTTTAGCCCAAACTTTCTAACCTGCCTCCCTAAGTCCATCTTTAGGCACTACGAAGGGTGTGATTTTTCAAATGAGATGAAGTGCCTTACTAAGCATTCTTACTGTTGTCTGCATAAGAATACATATTCAACAGTCCAGACACAAAGATAAATTTTCCAAAAAACAAATATAGAGGTGGCAGCGAGCATGTGAAAAAAATATAGAAAAACCAGAAACCACACTCTTCCTTCCTTTGTGTCTTTCAACAAGACTAAGATCAGCAGGATGTTTTAAAACCAAAACGCTTTTAAGATTCTTTCCCAAAATGCCTAGTTCCAGTTCAAGCTCAAAAAAAGTGATAAAAACAGCCAAACAAAACCCAGAAAAGCTACCCTATTTGCTTAAAAATGCAAGGCTTCACAAGGTAGGAACTGTTTCCCTAATGTTATTTTTGAAAGCACAAAATATCTAAAACTCAAGGTATAATTATTCCCAATTTTCAAAATCAACACAAAGAACAGCGTGAGGGAGGGATTCTATGGGAAGAAGCAATGCACATTTTCCAAAGCTACCTGAGAAAGGCTGCCTCTTCTACATGGAAGCATCCTGCTTTTAGAGGATTATTCTCACAATGCACATGTCTACTAAACTTGCTTTCACTCTTAAATCTTTAAAAGATTGAAACCCTGGTTTAAGTGTGAATTTCAGCTCAACCACAGCAACACTGCGCACCTCCCTAATCCAACCTCTAACCTTCTATTCTGTTACCTTAATTTAGCCCTAAGCACATAGGTTCCTTATCACCTGACCTGTTAATAAATAAATAAATGCAATATTTCTGCTGCCTCTACTTGAAAGCAAAGCACTGGGGAACTAGCTGCCCTCTCTTGCCACTCAGATAAAGGCAAGGTACCTCAAAAAGACAGTATAAACAGAGTTGACACTCCTGCTGCCCACTGAATTTATATGCCACAAGCACACAAAACCCTCAGTTGCTGATGCTTTTAATTCAGAGGCTTTCATACATCCTAAAAGTTCCCACATTTATTTAGGTTTGTTCTGATTAGGATTTAAATACCTGTATGCCTTCCAAAGCGTAAGACAGATGAAATTGCTTTCTGATATGGTGAAAGCCTGTAAGGTACCAGCTTTGCAAATGCTGACAGTTATGTTGCTTTGCCTTGACTAGAGTCTTAGCATAATTGGAAATACACCTAAAAATCCTCATCACAGCACACTTAAGAAAAAGATAACTGGTCAATTAGTCTCCTTTAAACCAAACTTCAGCTTCAATTCTTCCATGCGGCTTAATCATAACCAATATATCCTTCTTTAGCAATGCAAACAGGCCCATCCTACTCACGGCAACACAAGTGTGAGAACAGGAGACTCTGCCTACTGGAGATCTTGCAAGTCTCTTCCCAGGCTATGTTTTATGATGCAACTGGATTCTGCAACAGGCCCATACTCAAACAGAGTTGGTGGTCTCATCAACTAGGCTACTCAAGATGCATACACATTTAGGCTTACTTTTTCCCCTACTTACAACATTAAAAATCCTACTTCCTCACAGCATGTGTGCCTTTGCTTGATAACTAAATGGTACTGTTCAGGCACATGTCTTTCCTGTAATGTTTATCTGTCCCCAGCCTTTGCATCCAAACTAACCAAGAAACACTTCGGGCAAGTCTTAATTCTGCTTTGAGACACCTGTCACAGACAGAATTTAGGTTGAGAGGAAACAGAAGCTTCTAATTTACCTGGCATCACCTTAGCACCAAAAGGCACCACAATCACCAGAGAGCTATTAATCTGGACAGTCATTAAACACTTGACAAGCTTTTTGAACACCGCCAAATCAATTTAGGCCAAGTCAAATCTAGGGGGTGTTTAAGAGATTCTTGCAGTTAGGGGGTTGCAAGCTCTTCTTACTTGCAAAGCTTTGTCATTACTTCATTAATACTTGTAACCCAGTAATATCGAAAGCTAAAAAAATAGTGTGCTGTGGCACCGAACACGGCAGAAACACAAGACTGGCCTCAACAATACTCCTCTCTTCAGCAAATATCACACAGTGCTTAAGATCTCATGAAGTCTAAAACCAGGAAAGTTTCCTTTTTGCCCCTGCCCTTCCTAGTGTTATGTTAGTGGCATCGCCACTGTATTGGGTTTATGTGGCAAGGTTTTGGTAGCACAGGGGCTGCAGGGGTGGCTTTTGTGAGAAGACGCCAGAAGCTGCTCCCATGTCGGACAGAGCCAGTTCCAGCCAGCTCCAAAACAAACCCACTGCTGGCCAAAGCTGAGTCCATCAGCGACGTTGGTAGCACCTCTGTGATAACATATTTCAGAAAGGGTAAAACACACTGTGTAGCAGCTGTTGAGAGAGGAGTGAGAAGAATGGGAGAGAAATAGCCCTGCAGCACCAAAGTCAGTCAAGAAGGAGGGGGAGGAGGTGCTCCAGGCACCAGAGCAGAGATTCCCCTGCAACCTGTGGTGAAGACCATGGTGAGGCAGGCCACCCCCCTGCAGCCTATGCAGGTCCACAGTAGAGCAGATATCCACCTGCAGCTTGTGGAGGACCCAATGCCAGAGCAGGTGGATGTGCCCTGAACAAAGCTGCAGCCCATGGAGAGCCCACGCTGGAGCAGGCTCCTGGCAGGAACTGTACCCAGTGGAGAGGAGCCCATGCAGGAGCAGGTTTTCTGGCAGGAGCTGTGACCTTTTGGGGGACCCACACTGGAGCAGTCTGTTCCTGAAGGACTGCACCCCATGGAAAGGGCCCATGCTGGAGCAGTTTTTGAAGAACTGCAGCCTGTGGGAAGGACCCATATCGGAGAAGTTCAGGAAGGACTGTATCCTGTAGGTGGGATGCCACGCTGGAGCAGGGAAGAGTGTGAGGAGAAAGGAGCAGCTGAGAAGAAGTGTTATAAACTGAGCACATCCTCCATTCCCTGTCCCCCTGCACCTCTCAAGGGAAGAAGGCAGAAGAGTCAGGAGTGAAGTTGAGCCTGGGAAAAAGGGAGGGGTGGGGGGAAGGTGTTTTTAAGATTTGTTCTTATTTCTCATTCTCCGACTCTATCTAATTGGCAATAAATTAAAATAATTTCCCCAAGTCGAGTCTGTTTTGCCCATGACGGTAATTGCTGAGTGATCTCCCTGTCCTTATCTCAACCCACGAGCTTTCTGTCGTATTTTCTCCCTGTTCTGTTGATGGAGGAGGAGTGATAAGAGTGGCTTAGTGAGCACCTGGTAGCCAGCCAAAGTCAACTTACCACAGCCACTCATGCAGGGAGGTGACAGTCCTGAAGTGTAGCATGGACCCAGAAGCATTCAGAAGCTTTCTGATAATTATCATCTCTAATGCCTGATCAGTCAAATCTGAACTGACAATTCTGCACAGTAAAGTGCTCGTGAGACAGCCTTTCCTAGCCACACTGAAAATATTGCAAGGGTACGCTGCTGACAAATGGAATGGGACATGGAAACAGATAAAAAAGTGTATATATGTACACATACATACACACACACACACGCACAAATACAACCCCAGGATTCACAAGCCTCAAAGCACAATCAAGATCTAGACTGATTTCCAACTCATTTTTGGAGTTTATCCAAACAGCTTTGCACATTTTAAAATGTTAGCTACAGGCTCAACTCAACCTGAAAGTCTTGTGGGCGACACTTTGGCTGACAACATAAGTGAACCATCAAAACAAATTTAAAAGATGTCTGTCAGTTTTTAATTCCACTTTGATTTCGGTGACTGGAAAAACTCAAATGAAAACTAGTGAGTAGTTACATTTTGAGGTAAAGTTACCACTGTGTAATCCTGATCCTTTTGCTCTCTCTAACCCACTACTTTCTTTTTAACCTGTGGAAAAGAGGAAAAGCCACTACAATCCAGTAACTCGATTTTTACTTACCTTAAAGTCATTGTTGTATCTACCAAAGTTGACTCGGCCCATATTCTCTACCAAGATGTCCAGATTTGCTCCAGCCTTCCCAGTTATATTTATCGTAAGTGATTTGTCCCTTTCAAGGACACCTTGAGGAACCTATATGAATTACACCAAGAGGAAGAAAACAATAACCATTGAAAACCAACAAACCCCTGTTATTTATCTCTTCAACTTGCATGAAGAAAAGAAAGGGGACAAAACAAACAAAAAAAGTAAAAAAAAAATTTTTCCTGTCCTCCTTTTGTATGCGAGCGCACACACACAAAAAGTTGCTATGGCAATATTCACATTTCAGTACATCAACTGGATGTGCTACTAGGCAGCATTTGTCTAACTGACACCATCTCTTCCCTTAGTTGAATTCAACTAACTCAATCAACTTTTAGAACCCTTGAGTTTTTGACGCACCTGATTCACAAAAAGCAAGTTCTCAAATTTAGTCTAGTGACTGAAAAGATTTTGGCAATATCAGTGATTGAAAGGGGTTTCATCTTCCAATTAAGCTCACATCAATATTTAGCTTTATTTATACCCATTCCCACAACATAAGGAAAGAAGAGCTTGACCTGGACACAAAGGTGATGAGAGTCAGCACAGGTCAAAGAATAATTAAAAAATAGGCTATCAAAGTCTGTGAATTGATGTTAATTCTCATTCAGCAGGAACAAAACCCTGCGTAAGGGAAGAAAGAGAATGTTCACATCCTGTACAATAAACTTTTTTTTAACTTGTGGTCAGAAGTCAGTTTCATAAGGTAAGACAGGCTCAGACTTCCACTTCCCCCCACCCTCAAAGGAAAAAAAGAGAAGAATTAAAAAAAAAAAATTTCTATGGAAATACTGTAGAAAGCCACCAAGCATATATATTATTAATGTATTTCATGAACCTGCAAGTAAACTCTTCTTCTAGTTTTTTTTTCACTGAAGTCATGAATCTGTACCAACATTTAAATATCTTGAAAATCAAAACAATTACATTTTCCTTAGAAATGATAGTCATATTTTCTGAAATATGACTATGAACATTTAGTATGAATCAACTGTATACTTCCTTACTTCCTTGATTTGATTAAATAAGATTATATAATAAAGTTGTTTTGGTAAGCTGGAGAAAGGAGAAAAAAAAAAAACCACAACGCAGACTGTATCCATGACTTTTGTGAAGGCCACTCATAACAGAAATGAATATCAGCAAACAATGTTTACCCCATCAACAGAGACATAGGCACGATCATGGACTCCGTTTAAAGGTGAAGACAGTTGTGTTGGCTCCGTACAGTTTTTTGGAAGCGTAGTTCTGTACAGTACAAATCCAAAATACTAAGAAAAGAAAAAGGAAAGAAACCCAAACAGATTAATGAACCAAGTCACTCCATAGCTTCAGTTCAGGTCATGAACTAGAAATATCCCACATTCCTGCCTAGATGCTCAGATTGAAACGTTAACTTTCATTCACTTCAGATAGCATCTATCACAGATACCAGCTTCAGATTAGAGTTCACTTTGACATTTAAGTAATGGGTGTAAATTCCACAGTTTCCATTTTTAAATGTTTCATCAGAACATTTACCTAACTTCAAAAGATAAGGGTCTTAGCTATGGAGGTATTTACTTAATAAAAACAAAGCAGTTAATGACTAACAGTATTATTTCTTCATTAAAATCAATGAAAAGATAGCTGGAAAATCCCTTCATAACTGCATTTATATAACAAACTTGAAAATACACTTGTCAACCAGTGCCCATAAATTGACGTAGTCGTCAAGTCAATATTATCTATTTTAAAAACTACCTAATTTACATCAGGAACATTTTGGAATATTTTTCACTAAGTTCCCCATCAGGAAAGAAAAAAAAAGTCACAGTCATTGGATTTGTTCTCATCATAAAGTGAAACACAAATTAAAAACAAGTCAAAAAATGCATCGTCTCTCTCACTCAGTAGCCACAAAACCATTTATCTTCAAGACTTGGATTAGAACATAACCCTGGCAGGAAGAAGTGAGAGTAAACCATTTCCATTCTGCTATAATTATTATATTTGCAACAAGGTGCCCAGAAAAGGGGGGGCAGGGGAGGATTAAAAATATGCTAGGAAGCTCCACTGGCTGTCCTCTTCTCTCAGGAGTTTTCCTAAGCAGAGTACTAATGGTGGGAAGGCCAGAGGACAAGAGAGAAAAGCCCATTAGAAATTACATCCACGTACAACGTACTACCTGCAGCTTCTCTCACATCTCTTTATTAGTGGCTTGGAAAAGAAAAATCTGAGCTTTAAACCCCTACTTGACTAATGCCATATCCCAGGCATCTGCTGAACTGCTCCCTCCTCCCTCCCCCAGCTACTACTACCATCACATTATCTCCAAATAGTTTATTTTAGCTGCAGGCAATTAGCACACATGCTCCAGTCTGCAAAATTCGGCACAAAAGTGATCAAGGAGCCATGTAACCTTAATGGAAAGACAGAGCCCCTCAGCAGCAAGGGAAAGGTCTTTGTGAGGGAAGATATGGAAAGTCATCAAAATTGACAGGGAAACTGATGCAGAGACTGACAGAGAGGGAACACAGGGGAGAGTGGGAATCAGCAGAAGTCACAGGAAAACGCAGGTAAAGGTATTTTTCCTATCTCAACCAGTGGGGTGAATGACCTCGACAGTGTGTTGCAACAGCTCCAAGAGGTTGCTCCCAAAGGTTTCTCCCACCACATTCTCTTGCCTCACCATACATGTAGTCAAAGAAAAGGACTACAAATAAGTAGGAGACCCACAGAAGTGTGAAACTGATTGTATTCCCCAATCTCCAGGCCCCCAACTTGTATGAGAAAGCAGTGACTCAGCCACTGTGCTCACTCGGATAGCAGGTGGGGAGAGCCAAAGAAAAAACAGGATAAGGAAAATTAGTAGTGAAGGAAAAGATGGAAAAAAAAAGTCTCTTAAGAACCTGAAAATCAATACTTCAGAGAGGAGAGAGAGAAAGGTGATAGCCTGGACAGCATATATACCTACATTCATGGAAAGAGGAAAACCTTGGGTGCAGAACAGGAGCACTGTGGAATATGGAAAGGTCTCCAATTCAAAAATCCTGGACACCTTTATAATACCACTACTTCTGTGCTGAGCTAAGGTGTAAGACACTGGACATAAGGAGAGTCATACCACAGAGGGTTGTTCAAATAAACTTTACAAAATTACTGCAAAGTGCCTACTGAAGGAATCCTCACCTGCTTCAGCTGAACAAAGGTTAATGGGTAAGTGCTTTTCACTGGTCCCGCAGGTGACAGCCCGTCAAGAACCTCCACCACAGTGCCCACCTGCAGCATAGAAAAAGCAGATGTATGAAGGTCAGTAAATTTCAATTCAAATATAACAGCTTGCGTATCCAGCCACCTAGCCAGCTAGCGGCATCTGTCCAGAAAGCAAAGAAGTCTTAAGCCCTTATATCATCCTTACAGACACCTTAATAATACAATACAGTACAGAGAATTGATGAACAAAAAAAGAAAGAAACATGCTACATGTGGAGCAATGTTTTTAAAATCCAGATGTTCTAAAGTTGCTATGCATTCATAAAAGTGACCCTTTATTATTTGATGAGAACTAACCCAGGAGTTTCTCACAGAAGTTTTATAAACAAACACAACTGCTCTGGACAATTAATACAAAACAACTATATTATCTAAAATTTGCTCAATTAGACTTACAATCAAGCTAGGGAAAATGCCACGGATTTCCAGTGAGTTACTCTGGAATCACTCTGAGCTAAGCAGGGATACAATTTGGTTCCATCAAGACTTATCCAAGATGAATTTACCCTAGTCTTAAATGATTTTAGAAACCCTAAGGCTGTAATTCAGTATCACGTATAAGTAGCTGGACTGATTTTAGCGAGACTGGGAGCAAGGTTTAGGCTAGTCACATGCACAAGTACCTTGCTGAATAAGGACTTACATACGTACAATTAAATTGCCTTTTGTTGCCACCAGCAATTTCCTTTTGCAATTATAGAGTTTTCTGCTCATCTACAATTCTCCCTCAAAGTCCACTATCAATTTTATTTTAGTCAAGATGCACACAGTATGCCTAGTGTCTTACAAGCTCAAAAAATCAACTGCATTCATATTTTTCACGCAAGATGTCAGTCTGCTTTACCAGAAGCATTGTCACTGTTCAGTGGTAATTACACATCAGACATTCAAAATATTTCTCGAATGCAGATTTACTTTCAAATGCTTGAGAAAAAAAACAGTAAAAAAAAATTAGGCATTTAAAAAACATGCAAAACTGTATACTATAAGAGGATTCACAGCAATACAAACTTCTAAGGCTACTTCAAAAAGTAATACTTCAGGAGTATAGAAGTAAGTAATACTTCAGAAGTACTGAATTTTTGCAGAGCATACATGAAATTCAGCAGTACTGAAATATTAAATTATATATTAAAATGTACATCACTTTGTGCAAAATGCTGTATGTGACAGAAGTCAGCATGAATCATCTATGTACACACAATTACTTCTTCAGGATAGTACTGGTTTTGGCTGGAATAGAGTTAAATTTCTTCATAGTAACTTTATGGGGCTACGTTTTGTATTTGTGCTGAAAACAGTGCTGATAATACAGGGATATTTTAGTTACTGCTGAGCAGGGCTTACACAGAGCCAAGGTCTTTTTGGCTTCTCACCCCACCCCACCAGCGAGCAGGCTGGGGGTGCACAAGAAGTCGGGAGGGGGCACAGCTGGGACAGCTGACCCCAGAGATATTCCACACCATATGATGTCATGCTCAGCAATAAAAAACTGGGGGAAGAAGAAGGAAGGGGGGCATGTTTGGAGTTACAGTGTTTTGTCTTCCCAAGTAACAGTTATGCATGATGGAGCCCTGCTTTCCTGGAGATGGCTGAACACCTGCCTGCCGATGGGAAGTAGTAAATGAATTCCTTGCTTTGCTTTATGTGCATGCAGTTTGTGCTTTACCTATTAAACTGCCTTTATCTCAGCCTACAAGTTTTCACACTTATACCTTTCCAATTCTCTCCCCCATCCCACTGGGGGAGAGTGAGTAAGCGGCTGTGTAGTACTTAGCTGTCTACCACGGTTAAACCACAACAAGCAGGTAGACATACGTCTAAATGGACTTTTGAAATGAGCTTATCTCAAGTCTTTAGCTAGGAACAAGAAAGAAAAAGGAGGCCATAAGTATATAAAGGGTAATGCCATCACCACCTGGAGGTTGGGTCACCCTCACTAGTCCATAGATAAGCATGTTGACCCTGGTAAGAAGGCTGTCAGTCAAACGATGGCTTGCAAAATTTTCATGAAAGTAGTTTGCTCTTATGTTTCTAGTTTAAGCATTGTACCTAAAATAACAATCAGCTTTCATAGAGTAAAATTCTCCAAATGCTCTAGACTGCATATGTGCTCCATTCCTTATCTTGTGCTCCTCCAAGGGAGCCAGTAATGTTAAAGCAATATGCAGGACTCGGCAGGCCACAGGAGAGACTGAACTGCCAGGTCCTGTATAACAGCTGTGAAGCAAGAGATGAGTATCTTTGCAGAGACACTGACAGAGTTGATTTATAGAACTAAACAACAATCCTATGAGCATTAACAGCCCTTGGCCCCAGGTGGACAATGAAGTTAGAAATGACAGTAAGCGATATTGACGCACAAGGTCACTTGAATGAGCTACTAACTGGCAATAAGTGCTGCTTTGTGCCTTGCTGAACTGAGTATTAGCAGTTTGTACATGTGCCTGTTTGACTTCTTCTTAAGTTCCTGCTACCAAGGGGGCTTCTGTTCTGAATACAGGTTGACCACATATGACTCACTTATGGACTGGGCTGGTAGAGGCTTGTTTCTTTGAAACTTCAACAGATTATTTTTGTTCGGCTTTTCACTCTTAAATGGTGCATACAAAAAAAAAAACAAAACAAGATCTGCTTTTGCTGCAAGTTCCTGTTCACTGCTACCTACAGGACAATTGGTATCACAATAGACACTTAACAGTAATTTTTTAAATTACAAATATTGTCAAGAATTTTTAAAAACTCAACCTGTAAAACAACAGATGACTACTAATAAAAACAGCAATACTTTTTCATCCTCCAGAGCAAGGTCTTCAAAACCAAAGTTAAGATCAAGCATGAAAAAAAAGAAACAAAATAGCTCTAACAGGAATGATGTCAACTACTGGCAGCATCCTGTTTGCTTAACCCCTTTCTACCCCCAACTCATATCAGCATTGCCTGCTACTTGCTATTGCTTGAGCTCTCCACATCCCAAGAACTGAGTACAACTCTAGAACCTACAAGTCTGCAGGTTGCAGTGCTGGGGCAGGCATTTCCTTGTGATCAAGCACTTCTCAGGGCCCTGCAAGTGGTCACCAGAAACTACCTCCTGCTCACAAGCCTGCACAGGCACGCAGACAGATTGCAAGCACTGAGATTCATTAATTTCCCTCTGGAAAGGATGCTCCCCACATTCTGGGTCTTAAACCCTAAACCCTGTCATCTTACATTTCTTGAGCCCATTTATTGCTGTTCTGCCTTTGCCTGCCCTCACTCCTCATCTTCAACACTTCTCTTTTGCATCTATGCAATAAGATTTTTTTCCTTATCGCCTGCTTTCCTGTCTTCTGCTCTTCTGTAGCAATGTCAGTGTTCCCAGTACCTTTTAATAAATTACCTTTTTTCCCCCACTCAGGAGAATTCTTTAAAATAATTCAATAGCTCAAAATGAACAACTGCCTGATCAGGGAACAGCAGGGGAGTGTTTCTTTTTTTTTATTTCTTTTTCCTCCCCAACTAGCCTGGGTTCCCCAACTATTTTCATCTGGGGCAACCTATTTGCAAACCTCCAAAAAACAGCAAATATGACAAGCAGCACTGCTAAGGGCAAAGATCTCTTTTCCTTGAGTTTAGGTCCTGAGTAGCTGATCAGGTACTTAAGGACTGAATTGCCACAGAATATCTTGTGGGGAAAAAATAGAGAACAGCCTGCTCTGGTTACATGTACCTCTGTAAAGTACACCATATGACTCCTGAAAATACTCTGGAGTCTCCCTCTTCCTTTCTGCAAAAGTGTCAAGGCAGTTGGTTCACTGCAGTAGATTCAACACTCTGCATAGCAGACTAACTGCTGGACCTCAACTGTACAGTGAAGCTTCACAGAGTACCTGTTTTAGCACTGTCACTGCAAACGATAGGGCTGGGAAGTTTACTATTGCCAAAGCTAAGTCTTAACATTTAGAATATTCCCTCTCTGATATTCACTCAAATACATTCAGGCTTCTCCATGCAACAGGGTGCACTGAATCTGGTCCCAGCAGGGGCTAGAATGCATGATGGCATTGGCAGGATGGCTTTGGCTGGGACGGTACAAACCCTCTGTGATCTGAGACTCATCCTGTGTTGCAGTGTAACCAAGCAGAGAAGTAAACTGCTGCTGAAGTTAAGCAGTGGGTTCACAGAGCAAAAAGCAGCCTTCTTCCCAGAAAATGATTCTAGAGGCTTTCAGTGCAGGTGGCAGTATATGTACAGGCAACGACAGGAACCTCACACCTGGCAGTTTAGACATGCCATCTGGATTCCTAAAACTGCTGGGTGGAGAGTAAAACACCTCCTCTCAAAAAAGCAGGAAGTGTAGAAGGTGAGAAGGTGCAGGAACAGGGCTCCCAGTGCAATGGCCAGGTCAAAGCTGCAATATTTGAGCAAGTTTAGTCATCTGACTCCTCCTTTGTAAGACAGGTGTCTGGGCCAGGCACCCTGCAGCGTTCATTTCTTGAAGGCATGAAAGAGAAAGCTCATCATTCTAGTAAAATTGGACAGCCCTATCTGAAAGCCATGAACCATGCGAAGATGGGAGAGTCAAAATCTGATTGCTAGGCTCCCAAATGCTGGCAACCTATCACAGCAGTAGAAGTGGTGGGTGTACTGATAATGGTATATAATTAGTCACTACCAAATATAAGCCAGTTCAGTGAAACCTCCTATGGCAACCTCTGCCCTAAAAGGTCTGAAGATACTCAAAGGTTGTTGAAAATGATATGGATCTGTTTCAACTTCACCGGTGAATCACTTTATACAGTAAGCATTTCTGCCCACCACTTGAGTGGGATGACTTGAAAACACCTGCAAAGCCTTATCACTACCAAATTTTGCAATGCTTCAGCTGCAGTGCATAACAGATCAGATATATTGCTGATTGGAAAGGTGGCTGACAAATTAAAAGTGCAAAGTATAGAATCAAAGCATTATAAATTACAGTATCCAGTACACCAACTGCAGTAATCCTCCACCTCAAAACAACTTGTCAGTGCCCAGCAGAATGAATATAGCCAAGTTCATACCTATTGTCTCTTCCATCCTCCCTTAAACCATCCTCTACACTCACTGCAGGAACCTAGTTCTCAGCTGTATTTCACAGAAAATTGTCACTGGTCATAAAATCATGGTGCTATAGACAAACCCCAGCTACACCACTGTTGTCAGACAGGATATAGCAAGGCTGGGTTCTGCCTGCATGCTTTTCCCTTGGCAGGAAACTAATTTAAATTTCTCTCATCAGCTACAGATTTTCACAAATCTTGTAAGAAACATTTCAATAAATTTGAAAGTCCTATTGATAAATGTTCCATATTCAAAATTTAAACACCTAGAAGTATTTAAAAGATACATATATCCTACCTGCTGCTTCTACTTCAGAGGCATCACTAGCAACAAAAACACGTTTGCCATAGCTCTCATGCTAGCATTCCCCCCGCTACACTACTCATACGTGAGTTCTTAGACAACTATGATTCTGTTATGTTAGTAATATATTAATTTCAGTTTAGTAAAACTTCAGGCACAATACTGCATATTGCAAAAATTATCTTTTTATATCCAGATAACATACATTTTCTCATTTTCCACCATGAACATGATTCCTAACTCCCAAGCGCCGCTCCCTCCTTCCTGAAAGTTTGCTTTCAAGGTTTTCCTCTTTATTTTGTATGATAACTAGAGATTGCCATGACACCATCATAAACATGTTTTGCAAAAAGCAAACATACAGCATTAGGGAAAGATACACAGCGTATTACAGATGTTAATTTACCTTCCGCAAGCAAACCTTCCCATATGCAAATTTGGGTGTTGTTGGAGGGATGAGACCTTCTGGTAACTGCTTATACTAGAGAAGGAAGGAAGAAAAAAGACACACAAAACTTAAATACAAACATGCTTTAACCGAATTCTCACTTTCCACTTCACAACTTACAAAAGTAGAACTTTGGCTAAAAGTAGATAATCTCGCTGTGCTAAAGGATTACAGCTGCATCTAGTCTAAGATGGAGGGGTTTTTTTGGGAAGAAAAAAAAAAGCACATCTGACTTGATCACATATGGTAAACAATTTTTAATAACTATTCAACTCGAGGTAACGGTAAAAAGCATAGCAAACAAACGAGCTGCCAAAGAATCACAGTGCCCTTGGAGCCCTCCTGTGGCTAGAGCTCGCGTTACTGTCTTCTGCAACCCTCCTGCAGTTGCCTCCTCAGTCCATGGGAGCTTGAGACCTTTCCAAGTCCGTTGGACGTTATTTCCACCTGACCTTCCTTCGTAGCACTTCCATATGGGAATTATTAGCCTCTTGTGCCTTTCCTTTCAGTGTTACTATACTCCACCACCACCTGCTAATCCATTACTGCCTGGGCTGATTTTAAGAAGCAGGCCTTGAGACCACAGCCTCCTCCACAGCTCCAGGAACCCTTGAGGTCCTATTGTTAGCTTCCCTCTGGTCCTAGTCTAGACAACTGCCCAATCAATCATAGGGAAACATGGCAAGGAAACACTCTGACTGCTGCGCTATTTCTGTTTACTTCTTGCCCTATATCTCTAGGAAGAACCACCTGAGATCAGCAGAGAGAAGGGGTGAAGGATGTCCACCACTTTCTTGGACACCTTTGAGGAGTGGCAAGTCTAGACAGTGGCTTTCTGACCCATACCCTAGCCTTCTCCTTTCTGAGCCTACAACCTTCTTTTCTTCTCGCCATCATCCCCTTCTCCCTTTCCTGCCATTACTTGTCTCCTGTAATGTCCACTCTTCCCACCTGTTCTTTCAATTAGTGAACATGGCCCTGTCTGCACGTTATAGAGAAAAAACTTCTGCAGACGAGATACCCATCTGATCAAGCAATCTAAGCCTACATTTTAATACACATGCATAAATGGCCGCCCTTGGGAAGGCTACCTTAATCTGCACATTCGGTGACTTCTGAGTGCTTACTTTGGCAGCTCCTAGTTCTTTTTTCAATTAAATCTGGTGAGGGACTGAAAGGGCATTTTTCTTAAGAGATTTTACTGTGATTTCAGCTTGAAAGTTTTAGCACAAGGCATAATTTGCTGGGCTTACACATGGCATATCCACCATAAAACATGCTCAAAAGCTCACCTTTGCACCAAGACAGGGGATTTTTTTGTGTAGCTGGCCTTTTTTTTTTTTTTTTTTTAAACAGACCACAGCGGTATAATTCCCAATGCTCTCCTGTCAAATCTCAAGTATGGACTGATGAAAGCCTGATTTGTATTTCCGGTAACAAGTTCATTTCTTTCCCTCTATATTTGAAAATAATCAAGATATTCAGGCTTAAGGAAAAGAAAAACTATATTCGCCCAAGAGAAGAAGTCAAAAGTAGGAAATTGCAGCCTAAATAGTAAAAATTAGAGAATGCTGTCAGCAATTGAAAGAAGCTGTAGACTGAAACCCTTCTTTATCACATTTATTAACTGAAGGAAACAGTAACGGAAGATTATAACTTGTTAGCCTTGTAGCACAGCTAACATGTTGAACACAGTCGTTAGTGACAGGCAACTTAATTTTCTTTCATCAGCTCCACCTCAAACTGCAACTGAATAGATAAGACTGTTACAGGTTTAGAACACACAGCAGAGACAGGAAAACTTCACTGAGATCCTATGGATATGGAAGGTAAGAGAGAAACCACACCAGAAGAAAGCTGTACCATGACCCAACACACCTTAGGTTATACTGAACATTTCAGATCTTATCAAAGCTATCTCAGTGCACTAGAACGCTACTTACATTTCAGATAGGGATCTTGCCTTGAAGAAAACAACTCAAAAACAGAAAGTTTGGGAATTTCTCTGGTGAGAAAAGCTGTATCAAGACAGGAGGTTCCCCTCGAAAGGCTATCAAAATTATCCCATCAATGGAAAGCTTAGAGATAATGGAGAAATTGAAGAAAATCATCCACAGCAGGCCTGCTACAGGTATGGAGATAAAGGCGTGCTCAGCCCTAGAGAAAGTGTAATACAGTTTTGGGAGATCTACTCCCATCAAAAAAAAATTTTCTAGTGAGTAGGAATGTTGCTGGCATGCAACAGGACAGCAAGTACAAGCCTGAACCTTGGGATTCCCACGGAATCTGTTTCTAAGTCTCATTTGAACAGCCTCCAAAGCAAGGCTATTCAAAATCCAGATACAGGTTCCATGTTTCACTTCATGTTTCACACTTCCATGTCTCCAGTTTGTAGAGATACTGTGTGTTTTTACAGCAAAGGCAAAGCTGGTCCCACTCACTAGCTACAGTTTGTGGCATCACAAAACCAAGATGCGTTCATTTGTATAAGCACGCTCTTTCTTATAGAGGCCCAAAACCACAACACGAAGCTTGGGATACAGACAGGCAAAGCACTAACCTGCAGTGCATATCAGGCTGACATCGAGTGATGAGCCTGAGTGGACTGAATGGTTGATCGATGCTGCAAGAGAAAAGCTCTGTTCACTCCTCCTCCATTTCTACTCCCAGCCAAACCCCTCCTGCCTCCTTCTCCTCCCCTTGTGCCAGCAGTGGCTCTCATCTGACTGAGCCAGTCAATTCAGCTTACTGACCTTGAGCTGAAAGAAAACCAACGCAGCAAAAAAGAAGAGCTGAATCATTTCGGTGTCAGACCTGCACCTGTATCCCCAACTCCGAAAGGAAGGAGGGAGCCATCGGGACAGAAAGGATAGCCAGAGAGGTGCAAGATCTTTCCCCTTTTGTAAAAACAAGGTTGGCCTAATCGCCTTGTTCTACTTCACTTCCCTCACCTGCGGAAAATAGTAAATTCAGAAGTAACTTATACCAACACAAGAGCGAGAGAGTTTGCAGTATGCCAGGGGTGTTTCAAAGAACCATTCTAAATGTCCTAGGGACACTCACCATACCAATGACTTCCCTCAAGGCAAAATATTTTTCTGTCAGATCCCCTGCTTCACTCAGTGGAGCATCATAGTCATAACTAGTGGGCTGTGGCATATAGGGCATATTAGCACCTAAGAGAGGGGGGGAAAAAAAAGCAATAGAAACAGTGAAAGAGTTGTTTTTTTTCCAAAGGTATTAACTTTTTCAGAATTCTTTCCAATCACAGCCAGACTCTGCTACATTTTTAGATTCAATGTAGGCCTTGGTATTTGGGATTTGGCATAGAGAAACTACTCCTGATGGAGGGCAATGTCCCTCTGAGCTCACACTGCTCTGTTATGCAGTCTTCAGAAATATTCTGAAGACAAACAAATTTACCCATGTTTCAACTGTTTCACAGGACTGAGTGAAGCAGAAGTAGCCATTACAAAGATAAATACCATGTGGTTTTAGTGCAACGTGCTGGCAATAGACAGAGAACAGCTAGTGCAGTCATCTTTTGCCATGTGAAAGCAGGCATAGCTTATTCTTTCACAGAATACATTACTACCTAATTCATAAACAGCTCCCCTACGTCATTAGTATCATTTAAATAATTTCTTACCGTTCCAATAGGCAAAGTTAGTCCCACCTATAAACATGTACCTAAAAAGGAAAAAAAGCCATCCACTTAAATCAGGTTTTGCTGAATTGGGAAAAAAAAATCCCCCCAAAATTAACCTCTACTGAACACACACTTACAGGTTAACGTTAGCACCACGTGCCAGGATTTCATTAAGTGTTTTAGCTATAGTTTGTGTGGGCACAACAGAATGACGGTGCCCCCAGTGATCCAACCATCCAGTATAAAACTCAGAATTAACCTGAAAGGGAGGAAGGGCAAAAGAGGAAGGGAAAACATGAACAGGGAACAAGAACAGAATGCAATGTGATTTAAGGTTACTAACTGTAAAAGGGAAGGAAAAAAGGCACCTTGACTCATTTGAGCCATTTTTAAGCTACTATAAATACAGCAAAGTATTTACTTAGTATACTAAGACACTCCTTTTCAGCAGATTACTAGTCAAAGAAACTAAAGGATTGCTTCAATAATTTTATAGGGACACTTTGAAAATAATTGCTTAAGTAGCAAAGAGCATGGATTTCCTTGGAACCTGTCAACATGAACGTGTTTCAGATGCCTGGCATTCAAATAAATGATGGAACCAATACAATTTCTGCAGAATAGCATACGTAGACTAGATGTAAGGAAAAATAAACCATTCAAATACTCAAATTGCATTCTAAACAATTTCACAGCACAGAGATAATCTTGTACCCTTAACAGGCCTTCTCCCTTTGTCAAAACGGCTTCCAGTGATCTCACATCCCATTATAGCTTGTGTAAAACCTCTAGGGTAGCTGAAAACAGGAAGCAACTTCTAACCTGCCCTTTTAATTTTGCTTTTAACTTCCACCCACACATGTACCTCACTAACTCATCTAATCATACTTACTGTTTCTGCTGCTTTGTAAACATTTGTCTTAGCAAGGAAAAATACTGAAACAAAATCAATACCTTTTGAGACTAAAAAAGTATTTGCAGAACAGCAGTTAATGTGGATTTGACAAACAAACAGAGAAGATCCTCTGTTCAGTTTTTCTGACTGACTTGGAAATTATGTCTTCCTAAACATGTCCCTAAAACTGTCCAACATACTGTTGTCAATTCCTCTCTTATTAACCACTGCAAGATTAGGAATGATACAAGATATTTAAGTGAAAAAACATACCAAAGGGCCCATAGGTTCACTGCTCCTTTGAGCTAAGAATGCTGCTGTGACATTGCCACCTACAAGCAGACAGAAATAAAATTGAGTTGCTACATCCATGACTTTCAGTCCTTCATTTTACTGAAATAGGTGTCTTATCTCCCTTCCAACATCCAGGAAAAATCCAAACAAGAAAGTTACTTCAGAAAACACAGAAATCAATACCTTTGATTCCAGTGTTTAAGTTCCAGAACTTATTTTAAATATATACATACATGTATGCATGCATGCATGTATGTCTTTGCTTTTGAGATACATCTTCTGAAAACCCAGCTTTTCTCAGGAATGACGTCCTGGCACCAAAAACTCTGAGATGTGTCAGAATTGCTACCTAGTCATTGGAAAGTATAGGTGTGGTACCAAGACTACGGGGAAGAACAGAAGCCAGGCAACCTCTAAAGAGGAGTTTCACTTCTGACCACTCCTAGTGGCTCAAGCCATAGGGACTGGAAATAACTACTTCCATGAGTAGCTCACCATCTCATGAAGGAGTTCACAATTTCAATCTACTTGTAAGAAAACAGATTCCTGCTAAGCACACATCTTTGGCTGTAGAAAGAATAATGTACAAAAGAGGCTGTGTGTAAAAAAAAATATAGAAAGATCTATCTTGGAGTTTGTTTTGTGTGCCTTAAGCCTATTTTGCCAATTCCATGCAGTATATGAACATTTATATCAGTAGCTCTCCTATTCTATCAAAAGGGCACTTTCTGAACACACTATGGTTGCTTAGCCATTCTTCAGGCCCAGATCACAGCAAACTGTGGCAGTGTGCACATTTCTAATGATGATGTTCAGCAGTAATTTTTTGTCCAGTAACCACTGGTTTAGAAAGAAATTAACTATGAGGGCTGGATCCTGAGACAGACAGAGGACATTAAAAAAAAAACACCAAACCAAACCAACAACAACAACAAAAAAACAGCATAAAAAATATTAAAAAAAAAACCAGTGGAATTAATGCCAACTATTACTGCTAATTTTTAGGAGGTATGCACTATGAGCAGTGTAAATCGTTTATTCATGATTTCATGAGGCGAGGAAGTGATTATGACTCTCTAACTGGGTACTTGTGGGTGATTCTTATACATTTAAGAGTACATCAAATATACATAAATGCCAGGGAGTCGGACTTGATGATCCTTATGGGTCCCTTCCAATTTGAGATATTGCATGATTCTATTACCCCATTTAAACAAAGCCATCAGGTTTGTCAAGCAGTCAAGTCAGCTTGTCCTGCCACAAACACACACACAACAGAATTTTTTCGTAACAAACCGCGATCTCCAACCTGGGGCAAAGTCCACTGTTGCGTAAAGACCCTGAAGAGCTCCACATTTCAAGTGAAACTGGCTTGCACCATCAGTTGTGAACAGTACCACCTCATCCCCAAGATGCTGGCGAAAGAGCTTCAGAAGGGAACGTAGATAGTCATAGTCGCAAGCAAAGTAGCTTCCATACTCATTCTCCACCTGCACAGTAAAAGCAAGTCAGTAAAGCAGTAGCCAACTTCAGTCTGCATCTGATACCAAAAATGGAAAGCCCAAATCCAACCATCCTCCTCCTTTGACGGCAATGCTGAAAATATCATTTTAACTCCAGACCTGAGGAGTAAGAAAAGACAGCACTTCTAGGCATTCATTCCTCTCACCTGTATCTTACAGTCGAGCAATCATTGTGTGGAGATATAAGTCATTTTCCTACAAAATCACTCCCCACATAAAAGTCTCTACCCTAGCTACTTAGCAACAGTAATCAAAACACAGTCTCTATTAAAAATGGAGAGCTGTGACCCACCTCTCAAGCAGAACAATAAAACCATAGAACAGGTTGTGACATGATCAAAACTGCAGCAAAATTTGACTTCCAGAACAGAGACACCTACAAGGGGCTCACATGAATAGCAAAGCCCTGCAATGGACTCGAAGTACTGAGGGGAGAAGGACAACCCTACTACTACTGAGAGGTACACAACTTGCCCTTTTCCCAAAGTGATGGACTTTCAAGGTCCAGATCCAATGCCATGCACACCTGAAGGTTATTTCTGAAAATCCTGTTATAAGCATCTTATTTCTGCCAAGGAATAATTTTACCCAGTGCTTTTGCTCAATAGACATAATACACTGTTCAAAAACAATGATTTTGGTCATATTAGAAGAAGGGTCTCCTATTCCATCCTGTGCCAACCAGGAAGTTTTAAAAAAAAAAAAAATTAAACCAAAGCTTTTGTTATGGTCAAATACTAATAATATGGAACAGTCACGACTGCACATCTAGAAGGAGTTTAAGAGAGAAGCTACTCACCATGAACATACAACATTGTGTCCTGAAACACTTACAGTTAGGTGCTAAGAACTAAAAAGCCTAAAGTTTGAGGCCGTTTTTGTCACAAGTTTTAGGCTTACTCCATACTGCTTTTGCTTCTATCTGCAGGTATCTTTATTTCCCTTTTTCCTGTCAGAGAGTTTCAGGCAATTGTATGTATTGTGGCTTTATGTGAGAACTGGCATGAAACTCAAATCTAAAAAACTCCACAAGTTTCCTCTATTGCTTTCTATAGTTGTGAGAAACAACTTTGATAGAGCAGACAGGTGCTCTCTGAATTCTGGAAACAATGCATTTGGTTCTTTAGGATAAGGGATTTAATCAGAATCTTTCAGCTACCTGAAACTGTTACAGAACATCTCTGACATTACCACCCAACACCCATGGAGTGCCTGCAAGAGCAATATAAGCATCCACGCTGCTTGGGTTCATTTGATTTTCAGGAAGTTACCTGCACCATGATGATCGGACCTCCATTTTGATAGAGGTGAGGCCTCATCTTTGGCAAAAGGACACCCATCCATTTCTCTACTGCTGCCAGGTAATCTGTGATACACAAAGTACAGATGTTTCACAACTTTTCTGCTTTTTTTCTAGTTTTTGTTTTAAATTATATATGGGTAGTTTTTACCTAGTGTTCTAAATATGTAAAGTATAACAGAACAGCATTTAATGAACTGATGTGCTCTTATACTTATTTGTAAATGTCAGCTTCCAGTACAGTTTACTAAAAAATAAAACACTTAAAATACTGATGAACTTTGAAAATCACCAGAGAGACTTCAATATGTCCCACACAAGTTGTCCTAATACATTTCAACAGGAAACCAAATTCAAATGTTGCTATGTGTACTATTTTATTTAAATAATTTATCCCACAATGAGCAGAACTGAAATCAGATATAATATATACCCTTTGTCCCCTAATACGCACTCCAACAACCACATTCATCTCCTGCCTCATCTCATTGCTCCATGTCTGGCCCATGACCAGGTAGCATATAAGAATGTTGTAACTAGTTCTGGAATTACACGCACACGGACCAGCCAGGAAGGAGCCCCACAGTGAGTGGCCAGTTGGCTGCTGCAAAACCGAAAATCTCAAAGCTGAGAGCTACCTGTCTTTTCCTCAATGGAAACTGTCAATACCTTGGAAACTTTCTACCCTACTTTGTTTGTTCTACATAGTTATTGAATGCACACTTCTAATTAAAAGTACTGAAGATTTTACTCACAAGACAACTTAAGCTGAAATATGAATTATCTAGTAATGGCCTCAAACAGCAGGTCGCCTTGCTGCTAAAGTGTATTTTTGCTAGTCCTTTTTGATGCCTCTACCTGAATCAGAAGACCTGAGAACAACAGATTTCTTCTCCAACAGCCATGCAGGAAGACCTCCCTGGGAAAAGAAAGGGAATCACTTCAGTGAACATTTTTAGGAAATGTAAGAACAATTTAGCCTTTTATACTTTTTTATACTTTTATACATATACTGAGACCTGAAGATTGATTTTCTACACATAAGTAATAATTCCCGATGAAAAAACAAATATGAAGTAAGTTTGCTTTGTAAGAAGTTACTTAGGATGCATGGATTTTAATACGCTAAACCAAGAGCCTTGTCCAAGGATACACAAAGTTTGTTTGTCTACTTTAAGACCAAAATACTTGCATTAGATTTACCCTAGAAATGAGACAACTGTTACAAAAGGCTGTACCATGTCCCATTCTGCACAGATGTAAGGTCCAGCTCTCAGGATAACCAGCAAACCAGTGTCGTTAGCAAGCTGCAGGAAATACTCTAGGTCTTTGTCACCAGAAAAATCATACACGCCCAGCTGGGTTTCATGGTAGTTCCAGGGCACATACCTATGAAGAGAGAAGATCACCTTCCATTAGGAAACTGAGACTAAATCAGAACTCCAAATAACAAATGTTTGCTCTACACGCCCCAGAGATCTGTAATGCTGAACTGGTCTTCAGATCAGTAAAATACAAGAATAACTCTAGGGCCTTTCTTCTGTGAGGTACTTCATATGGCAAAAGGTGTTAAAATTAATACTGAAATAAGGCTTAGTACTTTGCAGTATGTCTGCAGGAGTCCACATCAATGCAAGAACAGATTTTGGTATTGCCATTTTGAAACCATGATGTCTGTTCCAAAATTTAAGTAGTTAACAGTTTTGATGTTAGCAAGGCAGCTGCCAGTTGTATAGTGGTGGGATGTTTGTGAAGAGATGAATACTGGAAATCACTCACAAAGGAGGTGGTCAAGAACAAGCTCACCCAAAACAGCGCATGACCCTTTGTGAATGCATCACCCAGCTTGCACAGGAAACACCAACTGGGCTGGCAGGTCCATGCTGCTGCCACTACAAAGAACTCAAAAATGTCTAAGCCTCAAATGATATTGCATCTAGGTCCTGAAAGTTTTCATTGACCAGGAGCAACGCAGATTCTGGAAAACCAGCATGGGAAGAACAGTCAAGTTAGAGGATGCTAAGGTGCACAGGAGCCTGGACAAAGTAAAACTTCATTTCAACCAAGTTATAAAGCTGCGAAACAAGCAGATAACCATCTGAGAGAACACCTCTCTGCTATTTCCAGGACTTAGGAAACCACAACCTCAGCACAGAACATCTCACAGAAGATAAAAAAAATACACTTGGTTGCAATACCACAAACAAACATGTTATCTACCAACTACTATGAGAATGTTGTAGCTTATGGCCCGTGCTTGACAACCATGAGAATTTCGGCTTGGGATAGTACTAAGTGGCAGTCGTAGCATAGACAGACATTAAAATTAGGGATGAGTACAGCCTGAGCAAGGATTCAAGAGAATGGGAAAACTCTTTCTCCATGCATTTACTTTTTTGCACATAGGTTTGTAATTTCTCTAAGAGAACTGTTGCCACTGCTCCAGAGACAACAAATTTGAGAAAAATTTGTAAAACCAAAACTGTGGTTAGTCAAGCAAAGATCCTCTCAGGCAACACTTTTCTTACTGTCTGTGTTTGTTTATATGTTCCAGAGTTAATTTTGTAAGAACTACCCAAGAGGGAAAGAAAGTGCAGAAAACACTGCTTTCAATAAGCAAGAAAAACAGGAACCCTCATGTGAGCACACTACTGAAATGGCCACAGTCAGACATAGATGCACATGAACATCAAATACAAAAATTATAATCTTTCAGCAACATTAGTTAATATTATAACCTCACAAATGCCAAAATCTTAAGCCTCTGTTTGAAAAGATAAAGCTTAAAATTTGTATGCCAGGATGGAGTCAAAGCAACGCACTCAGGCATTAGAATGCAGATTTTCCCCTGTATGTAGTATATCTTATTTCTTTGTCAACCTGCTCTAATTGTTTCCAAAGCATGCGATTAACTCACTTGTAGAACAAACTAAATGTGTATTTAATTAGTATATGAACCATGTGAAAATACATTCAACATTAATTTAGTTTTGTGCACTTTGTCTAAATTTCAAGCAAAGGAGCAAGTTGATAGCTGACATTTAAGATAAAAGTAGATAAAGTAGAAAACTATTTAAACAAACAGATGACTACCCTGCCTCAAAGAAGCCAATATCAAAGTATCATATAGTGCTTGCTTTCCTTGTTCCATAATACCATTATCCAGGTTATCACTGCAGAATAATTTTAGTTTGCTCTAAGCCGTAACAGCAATGTTATTTTCAAAACTATTGCTTAGAAATACAGAATTCCTTTAAGTTATATATATGTGACTATGGATTTGTCAAGGACAGATAAACGTAACTCCATTTGTTCACAGGAAAGCTTGCCTAAAGGATTAGGGAAAAGGAAAAAAGGTGATGTCTCTTGACTTAGCAAGACTTTTGGTACTTTGCTGTACGACATCCCTATAAGCAAACAAGAAAAAACAAATAGAAGCTAGTTGGTATAACATTAATATAGAATAAAAATTAACCACAAAAGAACAACACACCATTTTCTGGGAAAGCAATGGCGTATTTTGAGGAGTATCCCAAGTCTCTTTGGTAGGTCTAACTATATCCCAAGCTTTTACTGATGTCTGGGTGATGTAATGCACAGCACACTTTGCAAATGGGGAGCAGTTGCAAATCTGCTGGTGAACATGATCAGGATTCTAAATGCTCTTAACTAATGAGCAACACGGTCTGATATCAACAAGGAATTAAGAGTTATCACTTTTTAATTCTCTCTTGCATAGGAAAAGGCAAAAAATACAAAATGAGAAAGAAGGCGTATAGAAGTGGTATTAATAGAAAAGGGTCTGCAGGTACCAACATGACACTGCAGTAAGAGAGAAAGCTCTGTCTGGGAGGAATTAACAGGCATGCTGATGTAGCAACTCATTCACCAAAAAATGCTTCTAGCAGAGAGCTGCACCTGTTTCAGTGAAATAAAGATGACTAGATATTAATTTCATAACAGTTTCTCGCTGCCTAAAATACTACTACAGAAAGACAGCAACTGCTTATACTCCCTTCTCTTGAGGCTACCAAAAAAGTAATAAATAACTGGTAAGGAAATTACAGGTTAATATGAGAAAAGCATTCTAGCTGTAATTTAACTACACCTTGTAACCTGTTAGTTACGAAAATATACTCACTGGACAGGTTTATGAACTTGTTCTAGAAACAAGTCTGAAGGTCTAAATATGCTTAATAGTGTCTGAGGTGAGGACAAAAGGGTTTCTCCAACTCCCTTATGCTCAAGATGGAAGAAGATAGAAAAATTCTTCCAGAAACAGTTATAATTTATGCCTCATGTTCCCCCACAAGGGCAGAAAAAAAAGCAGATTTTAGTGGAGAAGGAGGGAAGAAAGTGAAGAAAAAATTTATGTGAAATGCTTTCTTACAGAATTAATCATGATATAAATTTATTTTAAACACTGATCTAAAAATTGTTACTAATACGCTTTAATCCCCCAGTATATTTTCTATAGCTAGCAACATCCTCAAATTAAATCATTTTGCTTTGAAATTGTTATTATCAGCATATACTAACATATATTCCTATATACCATTGTACAAATTTATAGTCAGTTGTTAATGCTGTACTGCTTTAGCTACAGAATAATGAATTTATAAAGGAATGCCACATTCCTTTTCCAAACTTGAAACACGGTATTTCTTCTGTATTTGAGTAATAGCATTTACTCTCCATTTACATACAATTTCTAAGCTTTATCCTATAACCTTCCTTTTCTTTAAAAGTCACAGTTTCCCTCTCCTATTTCAGAAAGATGTGAACAGGCAAAAAAAACCACTTTAACTACCCTAATGTACAGAATAATTCTCTCTGTAATACCAGTTGTTTTTTTTTTTTAATAGTGCAAAATTAAATAGCTTGTACTAATTTCATAAATAATAGAGCAGCATTTTATACATGCTAGTTAAATTACACATTTTTGAGTCTTTAGAAAAAGTAAATTGTGCTTATTTTTTAATTAACAGATATTCTAAACAGCATCTCTTTCTTAGAGGAAGTTTCTACGGGTTTATAGTTTTCTGCTCGTCAGTCAACAAATACAGTAAAACAAATAAAATGCTTAACATTCTTTAACTTTCTATGATCCTGTGAGGTAACTATGGATTCTTCCAGGAATCTTCTCCACTGATCTGTAAATCCTGTAAATATTTAGCCCCATCTAGTGGTTAATTGTTTATCTCCTCCATGCCAAAAAAACCCAAACCACGTAACTTTCACTCCTTTCCAGATGTCTTTGATAGCATTCGCTTCTAGTTGGCAGACACGGTTCAGGAACAGTTTCAGTTCAGGAACTGAAAACAAGGACAGTAACCCTGGTGTGACCAGATGCCTCTGCATGCTACCTGCTAAGGTCAGGAGTGGAGCTCCTAAGTACACCTCCATCATCTTCTGGGATGTCGCACCAACCACAACATCAAATTTCAACCTGCTATTTGGAAGGTTTAGGCCCTGATATTTTATGCTTTAATGTAAGATCAAGCTTCCTGTCACCTGTTTTCTCATATTCTGTTATTGCTTAAGACGTGTCCAGGTGCAGATGGTTATACACATATATTGACTTCACCCATTCAAGAGTCCCAGATGAGGTGCTGACTCAGTCGTTAGCTGAACGATGCATCAAGGCATAACGAGTCTTTTGGAAATGAGGCTGCAGAGAACAGGAAGGAGAGCAGGTCTGGCTTGCTTTGACAAGTTATTTATAAGGACAATCCTGTAATAAAAGGATCCTGTTTCCCTTGAAGTGGTAAGCCTCACTGGGAGCACCCTGATAAGAACAAGGAAGGCTCCCATATTTCAAATTATAGCAAGACCCTTCCCTGTCTCATGGGAAAAACCTGAAGCAGCAAAATCACAGTCTTCAGAGGTGGCCCCAAGGCTGGGAGTCCAAGTACTACATTCTGCCAGAAGGTCTGGCAGTGCTGCTGCCCGTTCCAGAACAACTTCACCCAACTGCTCAGTCCTTTGCTAATAGTTTTACTGATCCAGGAAAGAGTAGGCAGAAGAAGAGAAAACAAAAACACAACTAAATAATCATCTAGACCAATTTCCACTTTTTCCAAAACTACACAAAATCACAGCAGAGTTGTTTGGGATAACACGAAAATGTATTGCTTTATCTCAAATAATCAAGAGCAGTAAGGCTTGATTATCTGCAAACTTCAAAGAAAAACAAAAGGGGTTTGGTGGCTGGTTTTTTGGGTGGCTTTTTGTTTTGTTTTGGGTTTTTTTTAGCATCGAGAGAGAAAGATTAGTGTCAAATGGAAAGATGCATGGATTGATTCTTGTAGAAAATGCAAGGCACAGGGGTACTTTCTGTTTATAAGATACACATTTAGGAGCTATATTTCACCATAGTAGAAAAAATACAAAGGTAAGCAATGGTGGGGGAGAAAGTTAAAGAATCCCAGTCTGCTCTACAAAAAAAGGAGATTGTAAAAAACCCATTATCTGTCATCAGTGATCCAGCAACAACACCTAAGGCTATAGGTCACATAGCCACAGGGCAACACTTGCTAGCTGTACCGCACCTTCTGTGCCTGAACAGAAACAACTCAGCTCTCCCAAGACCAACAGAGACGAGTCAACATCAGCAACACAACGCAATCTCCACTCCTTCCTGCACAGGGGAAGGACACTAATGCAAAACAGTAAAGCACAAAGTAAGAGATCTTAACAAGTGAAAAAAAAGAAAATAAAGAAGGAAAAAAAAACTTATTAGTGGGAGATTACAAAGGAAGAAGAAGGAAGCAATAGGAAAAAAAAAACCCAGTCCTGCAGCAATTTTGCCATTAAACAACAGTGATGGGGGGGGATGGGAAAGAAAAGATTCCTATCTCAAAAGACCAGTGATGCAGCAGAGACTCGAACAGGCAATTTCAAAGAAAAAAGGAAGGGACTGCTTGGAAAAGCTGGAAATGAACAGAGGGCACTGAAGATACATGGGTGTTGGGAGGAGGAGGAAAATAAATCAGAGGCATAAGGGAAGTATGAGACACTACAGCTCACGGGAGTCGCAGAGCTACTGTCAGGACCCAGGCTGATCTTCAAGCCAGACATCAGGAGGTATAATTTTCAGGCCCATTTGAGATTACTTTTATTGCAGCACAAAATAGTAACATAGGCAATTCCAGCAACTCTGTCCAGAGCAAGTGTATTACTTAATCCCATTGTTCTTAGGTGAGGGAAGATAGAACTTGCTTACTTTATTAGAAAACAACAAAAACACCCCAAAAAATACCAACCAAACAAAAAGTCACTACATCATCACAACACAGGGAAGAGTTTTAAGACATAGGAAAAAAAATAGAGAATCCTAAATTTGAAAACAAACAAACAAACAAACAAACTTCCTTTCTTTCCCTGCCATCTGTTCTTCACATACTAACCTTTACTAATCACATCCCCAAGTGTACAAGGCAACCCTGCAACTTGAAGGTCAAACAAAATACAGGTTTCAAGGGAGGGGAAGGAGAGATGGTGCAATGCTCCCGCTGAGCAAAGTGCCCTGTCCTCTGGCAGTCCATAGCATGCAAGCAGGCTGTTTCAAAGAGAAGCTCTAAGCCTTGTAATGATTTAGGAAAGAAAAACAAACATGTTTGGGAATTAAAACCATTGCATGAAAAGACTGTGCCTTACACTTTTCTACCACCCTTCTTCCCTTGTCAAGGAAGCTTTGGCAAAAATAAGAGTAAGTTGCATTTTTTAAAATCTGTGCCTCACCTGTTGTAATAAGTATACAACCAGGTAGGAAAGACAAGAAAGATGGACTAAAGGTTTGGTACACACAACTGAAAGCTGTTTAAACTGTCTTTTCTTTAAAGAAGTACACCTACTCCCAACCATTTTTCTAAATTTAAACACTTCTGGTGAAATAGCTTTAAATATTACTGCAGCCTTTGCCAACATTTTCAAGGCTTCAGGGTGATACAACCTAGGCTGTATTAAGAGGTTATTGTCCCCTCTCACCTCGTCTGCCTTTTAACCAGAGATTACAATGCCCTTGGCAGAGGCAGGGCACATACAACTGTTTTATAGTTGCCAAAGTTCATAGTCCAAAAATTTGTTTCAGGTCACATTTGTACCCTGGGTTGCGAAGTAAGAGGTGTTGCCTATCAGCAGAGAAGTGGACTGTTAGCTATAACCTGCCCAATTGTCCGAGTCTATGCTGTTACAGGTCATCCTGTACCACTCTTCACTTCTCTGGGGCTTTCTCACCTATTACTTAATAATTAATAACAAGTAACAATGGTAGCATTCCACTTAACTACTTCTCATACATCTCCCAGGACTAAAAATCACTTTGAAAGTCAACAGTTACTTACGTTTGAATAGCATCAAGCCCTGCCATCTTCATCTTCAACAAGCGGTCTCTCCAGTAATACCGGGGCACCCGTGAGTAGTGAATGCTACCTGAGATGTAACGGAAAGGTCTCCCATCCTTGACAAAGCAGTCACAGTCATAATCAATCCCGAAACTCCTCTGGGGTATATTCTGCGTACCAAAAAAAAAAAAACCACAATATAATCTTTTCTGCCTTGAAAGACACAGTCTATACAACATCTGTGGGTTGTCCACAGTAGAAGGTACAATGGAGTTAAAATAACTGATGGTGAATGGCTCTCCACTAGCTATGTATAGCCCACCTGAGCCTAACACACCAAAGGACTACAATACATCTGCCAACCACTCAGCAATGACAGGATTCACTATGACATGAAAATATGCGGCATGCATTCTCCACTTTTAATGAGTATATAGTACCATCTTTCTACAGTGATACCTTTTGCAGTTGCTTACACCAGTGCAAATGATGGGGAATTAATTAGAGGAGATTTGGTGAGTGCCAACACTTCGCACTCAATGCTTCTACTTACTAAACTATTGGAAAACACAACCCTAATTCCAACTTAATGTCACGCTCAAGTCTAGAAGCAAAAGCCAGCTGGGAGTTTTTGAAGAACAAATACCAGATGCTAAATGCTCCAGGGCACCGATACATACACGTGTGAAAGCGTAGTTTCTAGTAAGTATAAAACTGTTTGATAGATCGGTCTGGCGAACTACATACATTTATCTAAGTCACTAAAAATCAGTCATTTTCAGAGAAAGTCCTACTTTCAGTACTTTTCCAGCTAAGCACACCCAAACCAGTCAACTTAAAAAAGAAGCAGGTAAATTAAGAATAAGAATCTGCACTTCCTAGCCCTAAGAAAAATATCTTAACTTCAAGAGCATGCGATTATTCCTCAAGTGAGCCTTATCTTAGTAAGAGTTAAACTACTATGACCAACAGCAGTACTTCTTTTGCTTGCTAAAAACAAGGAAAAAAAAGGTCTTCTGTTTAAGTGCTTGGCGCTGTCTTTAAGAACATTTAACTTTTTTTTTTTTATTATTATTTTTGAACAAACCTTAACTTGTGTCCTGGTTTCAGCTGGGATAGAGTTAATTTTCTTCCTGGTAGCCGGTACAGGGCTGTGTTTTGGGTTTAGGACGAGAACAATGTCGATGCTAAGTACCGCTAAATAGTCGCTAAGTAGCGCTTACATTGGTCAAGGACTTTTCAGCTTCCCGTGCTCTGCCCGGTGCATGGGGGGGGGGGGGGGGGGGGGGGGCTGAGAGGGAGCACAGCCAGGGGCGCTGACCCAGACTGGCCAAAGAGTTATCCCATACCACATGACGTCATGCTCAGTATATAAGCTGGGGGAAGAAGAAGGAAGGGGGGGTGTCCTGGTTTCGGCTGGGATGGAGTTGGTTTTCTTCCTGGTAGCCGGTATGGGGCTGTGTTTTGGGTTTAGGTTGAGAACAATGTCGATGATACACTGACGTTTTGGTTCTTGTTAAGCAGTGCTAAGTACTTGCTAAGTGGTGCTCACACTGGTCAAGGACCTTTCAGCTTCCCATGCTCTGCCAGGGGCACGGGAGGCTGGGAGGGGGCACAGCTGGGGCAGCTGACTCAGACTGGCCAAAGGGCTATGCCATACCACGTGACGTCATGCTCAGTATATAAGCAGGGGAGTTGGCTGGGGCTGCTTGGGGGACCTGCTGGGCATCGGTCGGCAGGTGGTGAGCAATTGTACAGTGTACCGCTTGCTTTGTATTACTACTATTCCATTTTTATTTTACTTTAGTTATTAAACTGTTTTTATCTCAACCCACGAGTTTTCCCCTTTTGCCCTTCCGATCCTCTTCCCCATCCCACCGGTGGGGGGGTGAGCGAGCGGCTGCGTGGTGCTTAGTTGCTGGCTGGGGTTAAACCACGACAGGGGGACATCTGGCATGATGGCGTTTGTCTTCCCAAGTAACCGTTACGCATGTTGGAGCCCTGCTTTCCTGGGGATGGCCGAACACCTGCCTGCCGATGGGAAGTAGCGAATTAATTCCTTGTTTTTGCGTGCGCAGCCTTTGCTTTACCTCTTTAACTGTTCTCTTTTATTTTACTTCAATTATTAAACTGTTCTTATCTCAACCCATGAGTTCTCTCCCTTTTACCCTTCCAATTCTCTCCCCCATCCCACCGGGGGGGAGTGAGCGAGCAGCTGCGTGGTGCTTAGTTGCTGGCTGGGGTTAAACCACGACAACTTGTAATCAGTTAGTTCTCCATACCTATCAGAAAATAAGTCAGAAGTCAAACCAACCAACCTCATGATTCATTGGACGTTATACTAGTCCAAATGAAACACACCTTTTAATATCGTAAATTAAAAGCTGTTGAAGGACACGCCTTGTTCTTAAAAAGACAGGCCTTGGCCTGTCCCATATTGAGAATGGGGCTTAGCAATTAGGAAATTGATTATTTGAAACAAAAGCCATGAAATCAGAAAGGCAAGAGAGATGTAGAGCACCATACAACCCCAGGTGACCCTCCACTACATGAGGGCCATCCACCATCTGAGGAAATCTGCCCAAAGGTTAAGTAAAGACCAACGGATCACACAGTTTTGAAGAACCTTCCCATGAAACCACTTCTTTCTGTTAACTGCTGAACAATTTTGTTACAATAGTATGTACAACTACAGGTAAGGAGAAAGGCATGGAAAAAGTGAAATACAGCAGGCATGTATAACCATAAAGATGCAAGTACTGAGACTCCTGGCCAACACCTGGACACAACTGCCAACCAAGACCATAGTCTTAGTGCAACAAGACAGCAAAAAGGAGCCAGTGCAACGTGTCACAGGCCAAAAGAACAAGAGTACAAAGAAAAAACACACCCTCCTGAAAACTGGAGGATGAAATTGCTGAGTAAGCATGCCTATCCCTAGACTGCCATTAAACAGAGCAACTGAGTGAGATAACACTCTACAAACATTTGAAGACTACAAACTCCAAGGAAGAGGAAGACTATAGTGTGTTGCAACTGTGATAAAGGCATTTCTTCACAGAAAGCCTAAAACAAAGTTGTGGAAAACATCTGAAATGCATATAGCAACCCAAACCATTATGCCAACAGTGAACAAGTAAAATTGTCTGTGTAGTGGTCACGTAACAAGAGATGCCATAAGATACAGCCCTGAGCTGGCAGGGAAACAAGACCTGTAAGGGACTGCAAACCATTGCATAGAGGAAGCTATTTAAGCCCTGATTCCACAAACACGGACCCATTCTTAACATTACTTAACAAAGAGTTCCATGAAAGTTGAAATAAATCTTGGCTAAACAAAGGTATGGATGTGCCAGGTGTCCACAAAATCAGGCCCTTACAGAACTGAGAAATACAAACCAACTGCTCTGAAACAAAAGTAACTCAAAGGTTGGGATTCTCTCTGGGAAATGATGTTGTTGTAGTAACTCCAGGCTGTTAAACCTCAAGTAAATTACTGCTGCAGAGGATGCACAGGTATCCACCATATGCTTATTTTCCTTTCAATTCAAATCTAACTGACATTTTGCTGATCTTTAATTTATAACCTGCATCTTAATTCCTGGGCATGCTGCACTAGAATGGAATTGTACTGTGTGTATCGATCCCCTAAGGAAACATTCACCCTAAGGAACACCAAGCAGATGTTTCACGTTCTTCAGATGTTTTTTACTGTAGGGTGCTGTGACAAGTTGCAGCATTAATGCAGAACCGAGTGCTTCAAAAATGATCACGACTAAATGAAACTCAGAACCCAGGTGCAGCAACACAATTTGCAATATTAAAAAAAAAAAAAGAGAAAAGAGAGAGAAACATTAGGAAAAAGCACATTAAAAGGCCATTATCCCTGGAATTAAAGAAGGAGAGTCAAAATAAATTGCTATTGTTTCCCTCTGAAAGAGGATTTTAACCCCTCACTTAGACTAACCACATCAAGAGGCCTATGGAAAAGATGCTTGCTCCGTTTAGGGCAAATAACTGTTGAGAGATACTGAACACTGAATCAACTGTTTACATAGCTCCACCCTCAGGGGACAGACACCTCTGGCAGAGAAACAAGAATTTCTTAAAACAATAAAACAATGAAAAGAAGATATTAATTATGAAAGTGATCATCATTGAACCAGTTACCATTTAAAGGCCACACTTTTAAAGCTGTGACCATAACTGCAAATCACCTTCCTTACACATACGCTTCCTGATACAGTATTATTAGGGGGGCGAGGAGAGGGAGGAAGCTTCCAGAATACTTACTCTGATTCGCCTCATTCATTGCCCATTGTAAACAGGCTTCCCTTCATGATGAATTAGTCAACATTCTTTTATTGTCAGGGCATGACTCTACCCGTGGCTTGCAGGCCAGAGCTTGCAAGGAAAACAAAACAGTTCTCCTCATGAATTTATGCCTGGCTCTGCCAATATGGTATACTCACAGTTGTGAATACACAGCAGGAATTAATTCCCTGCATCTCCCTAGAAGACAGGGTAGCGGGTCTGCTAGTTTGATAAGCAGATTCGACAGACACAAAACTAACTGCACACTGTTTAGGGTGTCAGTTCATTCATACCACATCATATTAATGCATATTATTCACAAATTTAAGTGGCCTTACCTTTCCCACCTTCCACCACACCTCACTTACACCCACGCTGCTAAGATTTTCCCAAACTAGTCAGATTTATTTTCAGTAGCTTTTTGTTGGTAAATAGAATTAGTGTGTTAAAACTATTCGGCATATACTGCTACAATAAATCTTGGTACAAAATAAGAGGTCATTAGAGGCATCTTTCTTGATAAGCAAATAAAGTTTTATTAGATCCCAACATTTAAAGCATTTGTTATACCACAATTTACATATTTTCAAATCCAGTCTATACTGATTATATAATGTAATAAATATAACTTTGACAAAGTGATGATACTATTCTATTCTGGTATTATTCTGACAGTGATTAACTCTCCCCCCATAGTGAACTGGCCTTTTATAGGAAGAAATATATTTTCATTTAGTTAAGTTCTCCAGATCAAATACATTCCACACACACACAGAATTTACAAAAAAATATTTAAAAAAAATTACAAAATAAGCAGCACTGAAATTGTTTTCATCTGGAATACTGAACATAGGTCTAAATCATGCACATTCAAGTCAAATTGGAAAAAGTATAGAAAAAGCCTTGAAGGACAATTAGGGATTGTTATCTTAAAGAGATTTTAGAAAAGGTTAATTCCTCTTACTAGCAAAAAGAAAGTTGACTGAGGATACTTTCCATTCATACTTTAAGAAAAAAAAAAACAAAGGCAAAACAGGAAAAGGCTTTGAAGTGTTTTGGCACAGAAAGAAAACATTTTAAGTGATAACTAATCATCAAGCAAACAAGCTTTCAGAGAGAGGGAGTTAAAGAAAAAACCCAACAAGATCTAAATTACATTGGGAGAACTCAATAAATTTATGAAATGATAATATGACCACTCCTAAAAGGACAGTATCTGTTCCTAAAAGGATACACAAATATCCTCAAAGCAGAGCATGTACAAATTAATGAAGAAGTCATCTACGCACCCCTGCGACGGAAGGACCATTTCAGCTAGGTTTTTGCACACGTTTGGACAGAATGAGGAGAAAAATAAAAAGGGTTGGGAAAAAAAAAGAAAAAATAATACTAGCAACTCAGTGGGAGTTGCCATCGAAAACCAGTCCCACAAAAGCGTCCCGATAAGGAAACTTGCTTAAAAAATTAATCTTAACATGGTAATAACCCTTAGCATAACAAATGAAAAGCTATCCTCCTGGACTACTGGCCTACAGGGAATACTCTGCACTACTAAACCTAGAACACAGCTTTTAACCAAAGGCATGTTGATAAGTAAACAGAGGGTATCAAGGTTATCAAGATTCTCTTTATGTAAGACCATTTGACACTATGCCACCGGCGGGAAAGAACCTCAGAAGGACCCCATGCGGGCAGTGTTAAATATATGTGGAAACTTTAGGATACTTCAGCAGATATTATTGCACAAGCATAAAAAAAGTTTACAAAATTATAGGTGCTGGGAAACAGAAATTATCTAGTCCGGCAAGTAGAGAGCCTGACTGGTCAGGTGTTCGGTTTTCAGACTAAAAGATGACTGACTTCTCCAGTTCTTCCACCAACCTTCCAGCACATGTGACACATTTACGGTATTTCTCAATATTCCTGTGAGTAAGAATGCAAGATGTTTGTACAGAGGAACAAGATACAAAAACAGCTTAGCAGTTTGAAAGTGCCGGGGGCGGGGGGCTGAAGGGAGTAGATGATGTAAAACGTCAAAATTTCACTTACAGAAAAACACAACTTTTCAAAGCCTATGGTACTCTTGAAATATACCCCCACACGCCTCCTGCAGAACGAGAACAGGAGCTGAAGAATATAACAGCAGTGTGTCTGGTTCAGGATCACACAGGAAGGCAGGAAACGACTGAACAGCGCAGTTCTGGTCTTGCCATCCTCAGCCTCCTGTGTAAGCACCCATCTCTTTTGCCCCATGCTACACAGGTCTGCCTGAGAGGAACCCGGGTACTGGTGGGCAGAAAGGCAGAGCAAGGGAGAGCCTGGGGCTACAGCTGGAGACCTCAGTCAGAAGGCAGGATTCCCAGGCTTGTATTGTTCGTGCACATTAATTTACATCCTGCCTTTCTTAGGTGAACACAAAGATATGGAAGCAAGAATGTTTTTATTAATATTTTCTAATCTCTCAAATTTCCCAGAATGATATTAATTTGTGTTAAACCCTTCTAGGAAAGAGAGAGAGAAATTTTCCATCCCTCATTATCCTGTAGCAGTTGTTCTGCTATGTGCCCACCAGACAACCAGGACATTGATGCACAAATGCTATTAAGGAAAGTCACCTGCTGCAGAGTCTAGTCTTCTTAAAAAGGACACCGTTTACTTGAAATATTAAAACCTTAAACAAAATTCAAGCATTAACCTATCTGCATTGTTTTCAAATAGCATCTCCTTACTCTTGTAAGAGAAAAATCACAGAAGAGAAATTAAGCATAAAAAAAATACAGAATGAAAAGAGACTGAGTATTTCAGCTTTGGATTTTGTGCTTTACATCAGCAGGTACTGTATGTTCAGACAGCAACAGAAGTTCTGTTAATTATGAATTTTCGTTCTCATTTGCTTTTATTAGAGCTGTTTTCAGTAAGTAATTACTAGACACCCAGTTATTCTGGGGAAAATGCCTGCAGAAAGACAGCTACTTTCACCCTTTGATATCAGTCTCCCCAGCTTTTTAACCAGAAAAAAATGAATTTCAGAAACTGATGCTTGGCACCTTACTGTACTGGTAAGCAACTCAGACTGGAAGCCCTAGCGCATGCTGCAGATAGATAGCAGGATAAAGATATCCAGCCTCAATAAAAAACCCCCAAAACTATTCCCTTCCCATAACATTTCTAGCATAAGGCTTCTAGAGTTTACCTACTCAGTGAACACTCTGTGGTCCTTTCTGCAAAACATGCATGGGGTGATTTCACTGCAAGAGATCAGAACTTCACCTGTCTGAGATTTGATAAGTCAGCTGCCTGATCGATAATAAACAGTAGAACATCAAGTAGCCGCAGAACACAGATATTACTAAACATGCACAGGACACACATTATCCCCATGACATCAGTGTTATCTTTAAATGCAGAACCTCAATATTAATGAGCTCAAAGAATTAATTTCTTCCATATTTTAATGTGCCCCCGATTTGTTTCATAGGCCCAAGATACAGTTAGTGTTTTCTGCTCAAACTTAACAGAACCTGCTGAAGTCCACCCTAACACATCTTCTCTGGCTTCCCTGAAAAAGGATTTGCTTTCAGAGCAGAAGAGCCAATATACTGACCAAAAAGGATGGTAAAAGTCTGTCAAATGGAAAATTCCTCAAGGAGAACGCAGAATTATCTCTGTTATTTCAGCTCTGCTGCCCAGCCTCATGGGTATTCCAAAGTACATCGTCCCCGGGCTGACGTAGACAAAGGTGTTCTGCCCAACTTTGTACAAGCCAACAAAGAAGGGATTCAGAAAATAAGCCCCAGCATTTAGTGGGAACATCTGCCCTCCATGAGTATGGCCAGAGAGAATTAAATTTATGTCTGGTCTCTCCTGAAGGGCCCACTTCGCAGCAATCGGCTGATGAGCTAACAGCACTATTGCATGCTCACTGCTACAATCTCGGAGAGCTTTTTTTAAATCCATGCCATGCCCTGAGTAGCGCAATACATCTGCTTCAATATCATCAACGCCAGCCAGGCAGAACCAGTCATCAGTGCTCTTCGGTGAAACAATTTTCACATTCTCATTATGGAGTGGCTGAATGTTAAATGATTTTAAGAGCTCAAACCAGTTGCTAACATCTGATGTGTAGTACTCGTGGTTTCCTGTGACAAAGTAAGTGCCCAAAGGGGAGTTAAGTTCTCCAAGAGGTTCAACAGCAGGTCGTATGATCGCTGCCTCAGAGTCAGTCAGGTCCCCAACAATCACGGTTATATCAGGTTTCAAAGCCTTAACCATTCTGACAATCATGGCAAGCTTGGTCTTCCCAACTGTAGGGCCCAGATGGATATCTGAGAGCAACACCACTTTCAGATTATTCATTGTTGAGGGCAGCTTGTGAACTGGAACCTCCACTGAATTGACAGTGGGAGGCTGGGAAGCATTTAACAGCCCGACAACAGTCAGCACAACAGTCAGCACGACTGCCAAAATTGGTTTCATCGCTGTTCTGCTGTTCTTGTTGCCAGCACCTGCCTTAGCGCCTCTCCCAGCCAAGAACTTGTAAGCCTGCTCTACAGAGCCTAGAGCGAAGAGGAAGAAGATAAGGATGATATAGGCCCCCAGGCAAGTGTAGGCAGCTAAAGAAAAAAAATAGGGCTCTTCTGCAACGAGAAATAGCAACGTAAAGAAGCTTGAATGAGCCAAAGCTAGAAACATGAACACAGCCATTTTCCACGGCATGAAACAGAAGGAGCTGGCAGCTGAAGACCTGGAGAACGTGGTGACTGTGCTTCTCCAAACATGAAGAGACCCTATCAACATGAGTGCATTAGCAAATAGCGCCATTTGCAGCCTTAGAAGCCAACGCCGTGTCCTGAGCTCGAGTTGTTCTGCCAGATAACTCCGCGATAGCATCATGGAGAAGAAAACCACTCCTGCAGCCACTGCAGCCTTTGCTTCAAGAGGCAGTTGCTTGAAGGAGATCATCTTTGCTTCCTGACCGTTCCCTTCTGTTCTGCAGAAGTCTCCAGTAGGCAACAGTGTGGTTATGAAGGGATGCCTTGGGTCAACGAAGCCTGCAACCAGGAACCAGTATCAGCCGTTTTAAAATATTACACACATTCCCTTTTTCCCAGACTGCAATAAAGGATTGTTACTCTGTACATACTACCCAGGACACCGGGTCATACAGAATCACTATCATAAAGACAGGGAGGGGATTTTCTGATGTGGAATAAATCAGACAACTGAAAACACTGGATTCTGGCAGTCCACTTCCAAGCTCCCTGCCTGCCTTCCTCAAATGATTCCTCCCCCTTTTTTTTAATACACCATCTCCTCATTCAGACTTCCTTATAGTAGATGGCAATAGATCACAACAGTGATACAAGTGCTGGAAACAATCATTATAGTATTTGCAAACAATCATGATAGTATTTGGAAACCCTGTAGGTGTTCTGTGACTACACTGCTTCTGCTGTTCATTTAGCACGTGTTCTCTGTTCGTCCCAAGCAGTTGGCTCCATTTCAAAAGCAGGTGTCACCCTACATCATTCTTACTGAATGCAAGAGGTTCTACTAACATGCACTACAGCAGCAGTGAAATCCCCACTGGAATAGCCACCAGATGCAACTGTGGTCCCAGAAAGTTGCAGATGATGTATTGGCAGATATCCTTGCCTCCACTTGTGAATAAGACTTCCCCAAAGCCCTCAAAATCAGCAGAACCAGTGAAACCCACATTGTGTTTTGCTACTCACTTCCTGCTCTCTTCCACTACATGTACTGTTCCCAAGACTCGACACCTATTTCAGCATATCCTGGTCTACCAGGATACAACTAAGTTGAAAAGGGATTAAAACATCACACACTGCGCTCCTTTAGAAGTAAAGGGAGCACTAAGTCTACTGCATCTCTGCTCCCAGAGTGAAAATAAATAAGCAAGCATCAGTTATGCTTGAATCGTACCAGAATTCCCTGGTTTGCTCTGTATTTTGCTCAGAGTTCATAGTGTTTCTACTCGTGCCCAGTTTGCATATTTCTATTTAAGATAAACCTACTGTTTTATTTTAACCACAGTTGAAAAAAGTCTGGATGGTCTTTCATAACATACAATAGACACCATGTCTGAGATAACAAACTACCTTATTTAAAGTCAGCGTATGTCACTGCATGGCTTTCAAAACACTTCCTGTCTCTCAGTCCACACTTAACTAGAGAAAAAGTAAGCAATCATTACAGCCAAAAATATCTCAGAACTAGGACATGAAAGCGGCTTGGTAGGGCTCTGCAGTGCGCTTGAGCCCAGAAGTCTACAGACCTGAGTTTACCAGGTTGCTTATCTGCAGCATATACTTTCCCAAGCTAATTTAAAAGAACATTAGCACCTCTGTCATGATAGGACTCTGCTATACTTTGAAGACTAGACCAAGTTTTAAGAAGGCCCCTTCCCTCATTGCTTGGTCAGGGAACTGTGGGTTGATAAGAGAAATCATGCCTCCCAGCCTCAGTTCCTCAAGCCTTCTCAGCTGTTACAACACTATTCTTAAGAAAGAGTGCTAGCCTCTACAGAAAATAAACAAAGCTAGGAAGATAACAGTATAAGACAGGCCCTACTGGTTTGAGTCCACAGTTCCTCTAGACACCAGGCCATATTCTCTCTGGACAACAGCAATAAGAAATGCTGTTTAAAGAAATTAGATGACCCTGGCCACTGTCTGTGGTCTGCTTCCTTCGTACTCCTCCAGCAGACAAAGATGTTACATTAGGGATATTAGAAGGCAAATCCTTGCCTAGTGATTTTTGGATGTTGTTTATAAACCTGATGTATTTTAATTTGGCTAATCCTTTTTCAGAATCTGTTAAATACTCTCCACTTCTACAACCTCCCATAGCAGCAAATTCCTGAAATTCACTATATAAAGTATTTTATCTGCTTTAAAGTAATCTACTAAACCCACCAAGTGCCCCTCTTCTAACACTACCAGATTTGGTGAGTATTGGTTCTCCATTCCTCTTACCCACCACCTTCAGAATTTGGCAAGAGGCAGCCATATCCCCAGCCCCCAGCGACCACACTTACTGTCATCCAATCTTCCCTTTGATAAAGGTCTCCCACGAGGCTGTGCTGCTTTTCACACAGCTTTAACCACCTGTGCATCGTTCAATTGCAACATCTATCAAGGTAACACCGACACTCGGCTTCAAACTCAAGGCGTAAGCGACACGGCACAGCTCCCGCAGCAACTGCAAAGACTAAGGATTTGGCCAGGCCCCCGGTTAGGCGGTGGTACGGCGTGCCGCTGGACAAAGCGGCAACAAGAGTTGATGCTGAACCAGGACAGAACGGGAAAAACTCCTCTCCCTCCTCTCCCACACCACAGGAAGAGCGAGTTTTCCCATGGGATCTGCTAATGGAGCCTCGGGATCAGGTAACCGCAGCTCGATTCCCACACCCCCAAGGGGTTGCTTAACGAGGCCGTGTGCCGCACGGCTTCTCAGAACGGAGCCCGCACGGCGGGAGGAGGGCAGGGGGCAGCCCCGCCTCGGCCCGCACGGCCAGCCGGCAGCGACCCCGGCGATCGCCCCCGAAAAAGGCGGCCCAGCTCCCCGCCCGGGGTGGGCGGGCCGGCACCGCCAGCCCTTCCTCAACAGACGGCGGCGAGGGCCGAGGGCCCAGCGCGGCGGGCGGCGCGGCGGCAGCGGGCAGGCCCGCTCAGGAGAAGGAGCCGGCCCCCCGCCGCCGCTGCACCTGCCCCGCCAGCTCCCGCTTCAGCGCAGCCCCAGGCCCCGCAGCTGCGCCCCGGTAACGCTCCCCGCGAACCACAGATCCGCCGATGCATCGAAACGGACCGCAGTCAACCGCCCTCCTCCGGGGGCGGGAAGAGGCCACCCCCCACCCGCCGGCCCCCCGCGCCCCTCGGAGCTCGGGGCCACCCCCAACAGCCAGGGGGCCGCCGCCGAGCGGGTGCCCCCGGTCAGGGCAGGGGGAGGCGAGGGGACTCACCGCCGCCCGGAGGAGCGCCGCCACGCCGGCCAGCGGGAGCAGGAGCCGCAGCATGACGGACAGCAGCGGGCAGGAAGCGGCGGCGGAGCCGGCACTCCTCGGCCCGGCGCCCCGTGACGCGGCGGCGTCAGCGGACGGCCCCGCCGGGCCGGGCCTGCCCTGCTCCGCCCCGGGAACCGCCCGGCGCAGCGCGGGCACCCTCCTCCCCACCGGCACCCCCGGCGTTGCCGCTCCGCCACCGGCGCCCCGCACGCTCCGTCAGCTCCTCAGAGCCACGGCGGCCGGGCAGAAGGAGGGGCCCGCCTGCCCCGCGGCGGGGGAAGCCGCGTCTCCCGGGCTACGGGCCCGCACCGGCGCCGCTGCAGACCGCGACGCCGGCGGGAGAAAGGAGGAGGTGGGCGATGGCCCTGCGCCCGTCTCTGCCCGTGCGGCCCCGTGGTGTGCGAGGAGGCTTCAGGAGGAGGACGCCGACATCCAGGGCAAGCGAGGAACAACCCCAAAGCGGAAAGGGGGAGAGGCGGAAAAGGGGTGCGCCCGCCGACGGTCTCCCATCCCCGTGCTAACCGGGGCCGCCATTGACTTAGCTCCCAAGGCCAGGCACCCCCGGGGCAGCGTGAGCTACGCGCTGCCCCCCGCTAGGCACCGCCACCAGCGCCGCCCTTAACCCCCCCCGGGCCGCCCCGCTGTCCCCACCGCCGACTTTCCCCCGCGGCCGCGCACGCCCTCCCCGGGGCGGGGCCGGACCGGCTTTCCCCGCCCCCCCGGCCCGCCCCCTCCCGCGATCCCTCCCGCGGCCCCGGCCCCGGCCCCGCCGCTCCCCGCTCCCCTCTCCCCGTGTCGGCGACGTGGTGGTGGCCGGGCGGCGGCCGACGGCGCAGCCATGTGGCTGGCGCTTGCGGCGCTTCTGGCGGCGGCGGGGGCGCAGTACGAGCGCTACAGCTTCCGCAGCTTCCCGCGGGACGAGCTGATGCCGCTCGAGTCCGCTTACCGCTACGGCCTGGACCAGTACAGCACCGAGAACTGGCCCGAGAGCGTCAACTACCTGGAGGTCAGCATGCGGCTCTACCGCCTGCTCCGCGACAGCGAGGCCTTCTGCCACCGCAACTGCAGCGCCGCCGGGCAGCCCCCCCTCGCCGCCGCCCCTGCCCCCGCCGCCGGGGGGGGCGCTGGCCGAGCTGCGCCTCCTGGCCGCGGTGCTGCGGCGGGCCCAGTGCCTGCGGCGCTGCAAGCAGGGGCTGCCCGCCTTCCGCCAGGCCCAGCCCGGCCGCGACCTGCTCGAGGACTTCCAGCGCCGGGAGCCCTACAAGTACCTGCAGTTCGCCTACTTCAAGGTGAGGCCCGGCCCTTCAGCCCTCCTCCCGTCCCCTCTCTCTGCCCTGCCCTGCCGCTGTCCCCCCGGCCTCAGCTCCCCAGAGTCTCGCCTAGTGCAGTGTCACCCTCCAGCCAAGCCAAGCCAAGCGTGCCTGTCGGCGACCCTCAGAGGCATTGCGGCGGAGGGGGACAGCGTGGTGTGTCCCTGCACAGCCTCGACGGACGCGGGTGCCCCATGCGCCCAACGCTCAAAAAGCCTCCTGTCGTGCCGACCTCTCACCAGGCCCTCAGACCAGGTTACTCTGGGCCATAGCCTCATTCCCCATTGCCTCCTCCGCACCAGTTTAGCCACCAATTGGTGTCCACCCCACCTCCATTTTGCACCCACCATGGTCGGGCCCCCCCAGTCCCTGCCCTCCCGGGCTGCCCACCCTGCACATCACAATCTTCTCCCCACCAAGTCTTTCATCCCCTTCCTCCTGCCCACCTCCTGTGACCCACTGTGGGACCACCGCGTGCCTTGTCTTCCCCCCTGCTCACCCACCATCCAGCTCGCTCTTCGCCAGTCTTTCCACAACTCCTCCAGCACGTCCCCTTGATTAGCCCCTCCAGTTCTTCCCAGACCCCCAGCCACTGGACCCCGCCTCCTTGTCCTGTAGTAGTTCTGTTTCTACCCCTGCCCCTCTCATCTTTCCATCCGCCTTACTTTCTTCTAACTTTCTCTGAAACCTTTTTCAGTCCTTTCATGTCACCGCTCTGCTATTGCAAGCGCTCTTTGCTGTTTCCTCGCCCTCAGCGTGTCCGTCTTCCTCACTTGCTCTCTTCTGGTCCAGTTCTTTCAAGTGCAGCAGCCCCCAGCCTGTGACTCGCAGATAGCCTGATGCCTGCAAAAAACTCCGGTTTTGTTACAGCCACAGGAAGGAATAAGGTGAAATTGGCTGCTTAAATGTGGCACTAATGCTAGCCCTGGAATGGTATTTACCTTTTGCTCTTGGGTCAGCCAAGAGTGGGGGGACACATCTCTCTTAACAGATTTCATCCCATTTTTCTAGCTTCTTGTCATCCTTCTGTCCAGGATCTAAATTTACTATTTTCTTCCCCCTCCTCATCTTCATCTTCTGTTCTCTAAATCAAGGTCCATCTCTCATGCCATCCCCTCAGATACTGCAATCACTTACATTTCAAACAAATGGGACATCTGTGGGGGGAGAAAACAAGCTGAACTCTTTGGTTAGGTTGTTTTCCCTTTCAGGGATTCACTCCCCACATATCCCGGTATACATTATATAGGGTTGTATGCTTGTGCATTCTTTTTGAGATTGCTGCTTGAAAACACACATCTTCTTAACTGTTGCTGTGTCTTATTTGTAAAAGTGCTGTTTTCTCATGAAAATATTCAACGGTTTTCCCAAATTACACAAACAGATGCAGGGAAATACATTCTCATAAAACAGGAACAGTATCCACATGCACAGTATCACATCGGCATAATTCCGTGCATTTAAAGCCATCCTTAAGACCGTACAGAAGAACTTAACTTTATACAGTAAAGCCTCTGCACACACAGAACAGAAGGTATCAAACAGGGGGCATTTCTTTTGAGTAAGAGAATGGGCAGGCACTCCTCACATTCTCGAAGCCATATATGGATACCAAAATGAGATCACCACGAATGTTTCCATTTCTTGTCTTACTTACTTTAACTATTCATTCCCCCTTGTGGCACATACAAAGTTTACAATGTATGGATCACAGCAAAAAATCATTCCTACTTACCATTCCTGATATGGTTAAGTAACTGGCAGGTAGGAATGCGAGAGGGAAATCGGAGAAATCTCTCCCTTTAAACTGTTTTTCAATCACATTTGCAGTAGGTTTGAGCACTGCAGTTTGGTAGTTTTGCCTTTATTGTCAGCTGTTTATATTGTCTTTCTTATTAAATTGTAGTCCAGCTCTGAGATCTTATCACTCACTTGGGGACTTCTGAATGGGCCTTCTAGAGGTACAAACTGCTACATACAAAGGACTTTTTCCTGGCTGGTGGTTTTCTGAAGAAAGGAATGTCACTTCCCCCCACCCCCCACCCCACCAACAGCATTTATAATGTAGGAGGAAGGCAGAGGGAAGTGCTTTTTGTCATTTTTTAGAGTGACCATTTGTTTATTCAGGTGGGTTCAACAGTGAAATTTTGCCACGTCTTTGATCCTGGGAGGACATGTTTCTGTGCTGCTGCTTGCTCCTCTGGAGGGAGCTTTCTCGTAGCCACTGAGTTCACTTAGGAATGTGTTTCTACAAAACTTTTTTTAAAGTGGTGAAAATTGAAACCAAGAGTGAATTATGGACTAAGCAAAAATGAGAGGCCTGTCAGCCTACCAAGAAACAGGGTTAAAGCATAAAGCACAGAAGAAACCAGGCATTTGACAAAAGTGCAGCTGAGATTTCCCTTTGTGTTTCGCACTGTCTGGGCTGACTGGAAGCGTGTAGTTTTGGGACAGCCAGGAAGGGCAGCTGGCGGAGTTCCAGTGCCGGGACACTTCTAGCGGCACAGCAGCAAGAGCTTGTGTTAGGGTTGAAGTCTTTCTTTCATGTAGTTGTCTCTCAAGTTTCTTTCTGGAATGAAAGGGTACTGTTTTATAGATGCAAACAGAAGAGTGCATGTGCATCTGTGCTTGTGATTCTTGCTAGTAGTTTTATAAGTACACTTCCATAAGCTATTGCAGATGGGAGGTGGAACTCTGTATCACCTACACATCAGTACGCTGAACGGGTTGATATGGATCTTGGCTTACAAGGGAAAAGTTTTTAACATTTCACAAATGCTTAAGAGTTTTACTTTCTCAGTCTTCCTAAATATGTGTATATATACTATATCATTTAAAAAATACGTGTATATATATAAAATAAAAAATATAAATGCGTGCACACAGCAGTGCCTATGTATTTGGCACATGCAGTTCTAAATGAGGAATACACACTTCACAAAGTAACCATGGTCAGTGATGACTCCTGCCCAGTATCCATAGGTTAGCATCAGTAATTGCTGTGAGATTCATCCCACAGAGGAGCTACAGTATACCCTTGTGCTTTGTCAGCTTTATGAACAGGGGAGGGGGAAGGGGGGAGAAAAAAAATCTCTGCTATTTGCAACAATAATCGATTTTTAAAATAAAATTAACAAAACAATGAAATGTTCCTAGTGATGCAGCTAGTAGTAAAACTGAGAAGAATTCTATCAGTTTTACTGTACCATTGTATCTGATGAGACTGGTTTCAGCAGAAGTAAGTTTGGGAACACAGAGGCTGCAGGAAAGTTCATTGACAAAAACTGAGAAACTTTGAAGGTTTTTTTTTTTCCAATTAACCTTTCTTCCCCCCTTCCTTTTTTCCCCATCCCTGTTTAGGCTAATAACCTTCCAAAAGCTATTGCAGCAGCTCACACGTTTCTTCTGAAGCATCCAGATGATGAAATGATGCAAAGAAATATGGCCTACTATAAAAGCATACCTGATGCTGAGGAGCATATTAAAGACTTGGAGACAAAACCTTATGAGGTATGCTTTTTATGCAGAGTCTGGTCTTTTGGAACTGTTCTGTTACTCCTCTTATTGGGTGAGATTAAAGGATCTCATTTGCTTATGTGTTCTCAGTTCTTACTCTGCTGTCCCCCTTGCTGTCTTCCTCCATCATCTCCCTTCTGCTGCCTTGATGCATTCAGTAATTCTCACCTCTTGTGCTTCTCACTGTTCCATAAGTCACAGTAAATCATAGACAGTAGCATACCTGAAAGCTACTACATGGAGATTGCTACTGGATCTAAGCAGGTGCATAGAGATATTCAAATGCACAGGTGCTGTAGCAGAACAGCTTAAAATAACTCGGACATTTGGGGTTAAGATTCCATTCAAAATCTCTATCAAAACCTGTGCTTTAGACTCACACTGTTACTTTTGTGCAGCAGGTTTCTCTGTTGATCTGAAATGGAGGTACGTACTCTGCTCTCTAGGATATAGCTGGTAAAATCCAGTAGTCATCTGTATTTGTTGTCCTCATATTAATTGGATAACAGCTTATATAGTAATCGAGAAATGCAGAGACATCATTTACTGTATTTGAATTTACACACAGCTTTCCATAGATCAGTTACTGCTGGGTTTCAGTCCTGCCAATTTTTCAGAATCTCTTTGTCAGGGCCGTGAGAGCATACAATGGTGAAAACTGGAGAACGTCCATCTCAGACATGGAACTGGCTCTTCCTGATTTCTTCAAAGCCTACGATGACTGTATAGCAGCCTGTGAAGGATCCCGAGAGATCAAAGACTTTAAAGACTTCTATCTCTCCATTGCAGGTGAGTGGTTAGGAAACAGTACGGAAGAATGTCCCAAAAGTGCGTTTCCGTTTATCCGTGGGATTGGCTACCAGAGTCGTGCTCCTCAGGTTGCAGTGTGAAATGCACACGGTGCCCCCTGCGCAGTTTGAGCCAATATGAGTTTATTAGATTCACTGACAACTGCTTGAATTCTGGTTTATTTTTTTCTTCTTTTCAGTAACATAAATGAGGGCTGTCAGAAAATCACAACAGAGAGTTCTTCCATTAACATGGAAGTTGTGTGTCAGAATAAAATAGAAGTGTAAGTAATAACAGCTACTCCATCCAGCTAGCAACAGTTACCCAGACAGATCTCTCAACCATTGTTTCAGTATCAATTTGGCCACCTTTGAGGCTCAGTGGTTAGCCGGCCTTCAAAATCTGCTTGGTGGTTTGTGTATCGCTGGTCACACCTATCTCCTTTCTCATAAATATGGCAAGTTTCTGTTGCTGTTTTTCATCTTTCCTACAGCAGAGTTTTGCTAGGACATAAGATTTCTTTAATTTGTAGCTTAAAAAAAATCCATTACTTTGCAAAGAAAAAGAGATACCACCTTTTTGATTGCTGTCAAAACGGCGATACACATTTCCTATGCTCTTCAGTAGCAAAAGAAACAAGTCGTTTCCCCAGTGCTCTGGACTCAGTGTTGTTGACAATATTTGTGTGGGGAATGCCTGCATGTTTTCTCAACAAACTTAAAAACATGAAAAATGCAACAGAATTTCTAAGTTGCCAGAAGGAAAACCAGCCCAACTTTTTGTCGTAAAGCCATCAGATGTGTTGGTGACAGGAAAGTTTGTGAAATATGTTGATACAAGAGCAGCTCCACAGTTTCTCACAGTGTGGAACTGGTATCCACCAGTACAGCTGACACGTGATAGCTATTGCAGACTATTCCTCAAGCCAGGCTTTACTTTTGGGTAAGGAAGGCAGGTGCCTAGGACAGCAGATAAGGAGCGAAGGTCAAATGGCAGGGGGTAAAGCATGAAACACAGGCTTTCTTCCCCGGTGATCAGAGCCCTGATATCAGGAGAAGCCCCAAACCACTGTAAAGAGTAGTGTCCATGCTCAGCTGTGATTGGCACCTGCTGTCATCCTTCCTCTTCCTCCTTGGAAGGAAAGGACACTTCCAGCAGTAGTGGTGAGGAGGAAAGGTAGGAGTTACTGCATGATGTCATCACGGCCATGTGCATGCATTTAAAATATTTTGTTCTTGAGATAAGAAAATTCAAATTGACTTGCACTGCCTGGGCTGAACTGTGCTCTTGTTCCAGGGAGAAATATCCTGCCTCCAAGATTTTTACTGCAGAAAGTAGCAAAAAATGTTAACAAGAAGTATTTGGTGATTGCACTAGGTACATATTTATCCCTGAGCAATGAGTTATGTTTGGAAGCCAGCTGTCCTCATTGCATGGGATGGTTTCACCGAGGAACTTGCATCTCTGGCTTTACGTGCTGGCTGCAACTGAACACTGTTGTGTCTGGAGACTCCACTGCTCTTGTAAAAGATGGGTCTGGTCATTTCATTTGGCCAACCATTTTTAGTTAGCTTCAATGTTCTTCATGTCAGGAGTTGTCAGAGATGAAAACAGAGGAAGGGGCCTTTGCTGTTCTTCTGCCTTCATCAGAGACTTGCTGCACAAGCTTAGATAACTTGCTTTCACCTGCCAAATGTGGCTAACAGGGAAACTAAGGCTTTAAAATATTTCTGTTCGGTGCTGTTGTCTAATGTGATATATCCTGAAAATGCTTGTAATTCTTTGATGGAAGGTTTTCTTGGAATGTATTTTCTAGTCCTATCCCATTGTACCAATCTCTCGTAGACAGGGAAAGCTTGTGAACTTAAACATTTCTGGTTGAAAGTGGTTCTGTAGTGAGCAGCGTATTCGTGTCTGTCTTCTCTTTTATAACATCCTAACTGTAGGCAAAAAATGCAGCCGTCTCTGGAGGTTTATTTTGCAATCACCTACTGTATTTCTCTGTGACACAGCTGTGCTCAGCAGCATGTGGTCCTTATTCATGCAATAATTTAATGAAATTGTAAAGGCGCTCAGAATTTATAAAATAATGGCACTGTTAAGTTCACAGTTAGGAAATACTGTGATACTTCATAACACTCTATATAAAACCTACCACCACGGACTGCCTGTAGGTGTCAGTGAAACATCACTGCTTAATTCTCTGGAATTGCAGCTTTGATACATTTCAAGTCCAGACTGCATTGGTTTTTACAGAAGGGCTGAGTACCAGTACTTCATGTGTATTTCAGATGGAGTTGTAGATGCTCAGTACTTCCAAGCAGCAAGATCCAGATGCACAGGACCCAGGACAGCATTATAAGGCCAAATTTTGAGGGGTAGCTAATGGGAAGGATTATAACAATTTGTTGTGCGCTATCCATATCCTGTGTTGTTGTTTTCTTCCTTCTAGATCATTATATTGAAGTCCTTGCATGTAAAGTGCAGTGCGAGAGTAACCTGACACCCATTATAGGAGGCTTTGTTGTTGAGAAATTTGTGGCCACCATGTACCATTACTTGCAGTTTGCTTATTATAAATGTAAGTAGTGATATAATGTGCTTAAATAACATTGGGATGATGGGGGACAGTTTCCATTCATAATCTTTTCCCTCTACTTATAATGCTTTAGAATGTAAATAGTGGCCTCCAGAATCTGCATTTCAACCTGTTTTGGGACAGAAAGTCTGAGCTCCCTGGCATCTTTTTCTCCCTGTATAACTGTAGTTAACAGACATGGGAGATAAATGTTATGTATAGAGTCTATGCTCATAAAATTGTCCATGAGAAAATAAATTGCTGAACATAAGTTCCATAAGGGATGGATTTTGCCCAGGGCAGGCCACTCTGTTTTAAGTTATGCATGGTTGTGACTGGTCTCCACTTGGGTGTTGGAAAAACGAGGCAGTTACAGAGTAAGTGTGATCTGATCCATCATTGCCCTTCATTTTTTGTATGATACCTACTGCCAGCACAAGTTGCTTACACTTTTCAGAGTTTCATTTAAATAATAAATGTTCATCATATATATTTTAGATGTTTAAATGATACACCAACTCTTCTGCCTTTTTGAAGTAACTCATAATAGAATGTGTTAGGGTAAACAGTGTCAGCCACTTCCTATACATTGGAACATGCAATGACTCAGACCCATTTTGTACACCTGCGTACAAAAAAACATGGTTTGTGCCAAAAAGCTGTGGTGGTCAAGCTGTCAGGCCCACATGGTTGTTAAGCTGCTGAATGTATAGCTCTAACAAGAAGTTTCTTCTTAAACTTCTTAACTCAGTGAGAAGAAAGATTGTGACTTCAAGGCAACACATTTAACATAACACCACTTATTCTATTGAGTAAATACTCGATTTTCAATTTACTATTCAGAATTTCTTCCACAGACAAACCTACAGAGTATTTCATACCATTCACTTTTTCCTAGTAGATTCTTATAATTGTGTTGGAATGGGGCACATGGGGCTGAGTGGGTTTTGAAGACAGAGGGGACCACTTAACAGAAATTGTAGTCTTCTGGTGCTCAGTGATTACACATTTGATTGATAGGTAAATCATTCAGTGAATTTGGTGATTTCTTGAGGAACTACCTGCACTGTAAAGAACACATGTAGCCCTTACAGCTATTCCTGCAGGCTCCAACAGCAAAGGGAAGACACATCCAGCCATGTAGAATCAAGCCATTAAAGACTTTTGCTCATGTTGTTTGACTACGTTTTACACATTGACTCTTCCCTCTTTGTTAATTCTAGTACAAAGAAGTGTGGGAGTGTTAATTTATTTTTTGTTTGTTTTTTAATAAATGCCCCACTGTTGATCACCAAGCTGTGGGCTGATACCTCACTGATACTGGAATACCTGGGAGGTACATTTGATTAGGATTTTCATAGAAAACCATCAGAGGTAAGTCCCCATTTCTGAATCATGGCCTTACCTGTTTCAGAACACAAAAATAGCATATCCTTTCTGGGAAGCATTTTTTTTTTTCTGTGCAGCTGCTGGAGAGGTAGAAAATGGATCCTGTTTCCATCTTAGTTTTTCAGAGCTTAGATAATAGTAGGAATTTGTTCATTTGCCTTATCTGGATTTTTTTGTGTGTGTTTGTTAATTAGTGAATGACATGAAGAATGCAGCTTCTTCTGCTGCTAGTTACCTTCTGTTTGACCAGAAAGATGAAGTAATGAAACAGAACATGGTCTATTATCAGTACCACAAAGATAAATGGGGACTTAAAGAAGAGGATTTTCAACCCAGATCGGTAGGTGAATTACTTAAAATGTGTTCTAGACAAATTCAGATATTTCTCTGAAACTCTTTGGGTCAGAGGTTGTGAAAATGGAGATTATCTATTGGTTCTGGCGTTAAAACACATGCTGTTTTACTAACACTATACAGAAAGTTGTACACAGAGGTGTACTATGTAATTTTAGGCAGTGAATGTCATTATAGTTACTTCCTTTGTGTTGAAATATACTACAATAGGATATGATATGATATGATATGATGACGAGTAAATTCACATTGATACTTGTCTGCCACTTATGTATATTTATATCTTTATCTACCTTGATAAGTAAAGCAGCTGGCCTCTGAAATCTCCTGATGAAAAGATCACTCCAGTGACATTTGGGCTTTTGTCAATCACTTATTATTTGCCAACACGTAGTTGCCCACCTGCTTATTATTTCAGGTTCTGTGTGCATCGGAACGTGTCCAGATATGATAACCCCAGCTAAACCCACTTTCAACTTACTCAATTTAGAACATGGTTGGGTGGATGATGATGGGAAAAGGCTCTCAACCATATTGTACCTAATTATCTCAGTTAGAATGCTTGCTGCAAAGAACCCACAGTGAACATCAGTTCATCCAGCAATGATTGTGATCTGGCTTTGACAAATGACTCTAAAAATGGGTTTCTATGCTGTTCTTAAATTTCCATGTCCAAGGAAATTTTACATATAAAAACATCTTTGCTGTGTTTCTGGAGTCCTGCAGCCTGGACTCTGACAATCAAGTTGGATTTTCTGTCATTTCTTGTTACCAGGATTTATGTCATGCAACTGAATTAACTGCTCTGTGACACCTGAGTGACTCCTTAGGCATCAGCGGTATGTGCTGTACAAGTAGTTAGTCATTAGCAATACATGTTCCACAAATTAAATTTAGTGCCTTCTCTTTCTCTTACGCATGACTTACCCATGGAAGAGTCATTTAAGTTAACCTAACTGAAGCAACAGTGGGCAGCCCACAGGATAACGTTCCAGTTGCCTTTCCCATGTTGCTTCTTCATACATCTCAGTCACTGAGACCTGTACTGGCCCTTGATTCCTAGTGCTGCATTGAGCTCAGGACATGTATGTAGTGCTTAGGTGACTGGCTTTATCCATAGCAACACTGCAGAGCAGTTCACATATGCACCTTATAGGTTGCACTGATTGGATAATTACATTTTCCATCCTCTCAGGCCAGCCAGCTCAAGTGAAAAATACCACTCCATTTGAGTTAAGTGTTTTTTGGTTGTGGACAGCTGTTGAGTTATGTGCAACACACCTTATCTGCACGCTGGAAACCCAGGCCTGCCCTGCAGGGCCAACGGAGGCAGAAGGCAGCGAAAATGCTGCTTTCAGGCAGCAACAGTGAGTCTGAGCTCACAGGGGACAGGGACCACTCCTTTGTCACTGCTTTTAGGAACAGAACTGTGCTTTATAGCCATATTGGAGACAATGTTTGACGGTGGTGGGAGTGAGGGGTAGCAACAGTATAGAACTACAAACCACAGACACATTTGGCATACATGTGCAGAGAGGACAGAGCAAGGGCCCTACACGTTAACTCTGAATGTTTCATTGATAACTTCTCAGATAATTTAATTTTTAAATATAAAATATTAAATGCACACAGCTGTATTTTCTTGTACTTTGATCCATGTAACTATGAACAGAAGTTGCTTGCTGTCCTGATCACTTGCCCTGAAAAACATAATGCCTCTGGTTTATTTTCACAAAGTGGTAACAGGGTGACAGCAGCATTTGGCTCTGGCACTAAGCTTTAGATGTTCTTGTGAAAGAGGAATTCTCCTGTTTTCCTCCCCAAAAAGAGTTAAACGGGATAATCAAAGTAGGTTACTGTTGGTATTCACAAATATGAGAGTAGGTGACTGAGCTAAACTGCGCTGTCTGGGCAAACAGCCAGGGAAGTGAGGAGGGACAGGTGGGTGACCGTGCAGAATTTCCCTAGCCCAGACGCGGCCTGGGGTGGTGAGTCATTATCATGCAAAATAGCTTAGTGTCTCTTTTTCCCAGAACTGCCTGCCGCCATACACCAGTGCGCAGGGAGACGGAGGCTTTCTCATGTCCAAAGCCCGCTGGAATGCAGGCACAGGCTGCTGCTCAGCTCTGGCAATCTCATTCCTTATTCTCAGGCTTGCCAATGCTTTGAAACATGAGAAAGAGGAGAGTGCTTTGTTCTTCTCACACCGATGGAGCCTGTGCTTAGAAAGATCCACAGAAGACATTGAATACGCTGCTTGCTGTTTCCTTTCTCAAACATTTGAACCCTCCCCGGCATCTGCCTTCTACTAAGTATGGGTCTGACTTCACTGGAATAGTTTCAGGTGACATGTGATGACACTCCCCTGTCTTGCTACCCTAAAGTAACACAAAAATTCTGGTTTTTGATAGGAGGCAGTTCGATACCACAACATAACCACACTCCAGTTGGAAATGTATGAATTCGCAAAGGAACATCTGATGGATGATGACGAGGTGAGTTTTCTAGAAAGGAAATCATGGTCAAAAAACCAGCAATCACATTAAAGTGAAGATGATACATAGATGGAATTCCAGGATTTAGGTAATATGGAAAAATCTTCTTGTAACTGTGACTAATTTATCATAAATTTTTCTTTTGTAAATGCAATATAAGAAACAAACCCAAAGAACATCACATAACATTTAAAAAAATATGGGCAGTATTAACACAAAGGTAAATACAATGCACTCAGCCCACAAAAAAGGAAAATCTACTTTGCAAGCTATAACACCAGGGGGCAGAGAAGTAGTGTATATGTGTGTGTGTGTATATATATATATATATATATTTAAACCCAACGTTTTTCTGTGTTTTTTTTTTTTCTGAAATGTTGTGTAAATTAGATTTAAAGATCCTTATAATTTTGTCCAGAAGTTACCACCTAAATTGTAAATTTTTGTCAAAAGGAAGTCTTGTTATCTGTTATTTTTTTCTGCACAGTAACATTTTGGTCACCCAGTCTTGCTTCTTAAACGGTTGGAATTCATGGCCAAATAACATATAGTGACTACTATTAGACTGGAAATATGTAAAGTGGATTTTTTGTGCAAGAAAAGTAGTTAAATTGTTGAAAGGGCATTTCTTTGTCTCCCACAGCTGAAATTAAAATATAAATCATGGAGGTTTTGGATTGCCTTTTGTTTTGCTTTGGTTTCAGAACCTTTCATTTAAAGGTTTAAAAAATCTTCAAATGATGGAATAGTTTGTTGCTGGCATTGGCAAAGAGCTATGTTCAGTTACGGCATGGGGCAGGGTGCTTGTAATGAGCACTGCTGAGGTCTTTTTTTGGTTAGAAAAAAGAAAGATGGCTAATGTTAAAAAATGAAATCACCTTTGCAATTTTTATGTTATCCAGCACATAGGGAGAGATAATATTTTATAGTGGAGAAGTAATAACATATCTGTGCTGCCTTTAGTATGCTAGTGACCTGAAAACAACTCTATATGTAAAATTCCATTGCAAGGTTACCAGACTTTAGGAAGACTTTCAATTGTGATAAAACACTGTGAAAGACAGTTTAATATGCTTGTTATAAGGTTAAGCTTAGATGAGGACTAGTCTGTATGGATTTTCATCAGGGTGGGAAATACTTGAGCATTTTTTTATATTCCCTTGTTGGTTTGTACTTTGCCCATAATGTTTTCCTATGTAAGGCATAAACTTAATTTGTAATTTTTTCCCTCTTTTACATCTGCTGCTTCAAAACACAGGGATGAGTGATTAAGGAAGGGCAGAAGCAGTCCAGTGTGAGGACTTGCCCCATATGTTGTTACAAGAAGGGATTAGAGAAACAATCTTCAGCCTCAAGCACAGTGTATAGAAGAAACAAGCATTCATTTGCTGGCATTCATTCCTGTAGCCTGTTTCACCAGTGCAATTATAAACAACCTTGCAATCTGCAGGAGGGAAGTACAGGGGAAACGTCAATTAAACTTTTGGGGAAGTGTCAAGGAAGTCACATTACGCTGGATTATATGTCTGGGTTAAACAACCAAAATTACTGGGCCTGGTCATGCCACAGATATCCCTACCCCACACTCTCATCGTATTGGGAAAATTATATTTCTCCTCTCCTGAGGAAAAGCTGAAGGGCTTCTGTGCCCTCGCTTACTAGGACTGAAGAACCTGGGAGGGATGGAGGCTGTCCATTCCTCTGGCTTGGCTCTGGCTTTTGGTAGTGAACTCATAAATCCCTGGCTACCAGAACTTCTCTTTGGCTGCAGGAGCCTTCCAGAGAGTCCAGACAGAGCAGGAATAGCACAAAGGTAAAATCGCTACCTTGCAGTTTCTGCTATATGGGCAGGACCTGGTAGTGTAAGTGGAATTTTTTTTTAATATTTCTCCTGGCATGACTGAAAAATTTATTCTATAGGAATGCTGAAAACTGATGAAAAACCCAGATAAGGTGTTACAGTAAAAGCTTTATTAAAAATTGTATGGATGGAGGCAACCTCTCTTTTTAGTGCACTCTGTTTATTTAAACCATGTGCTTCTTGGGCCATAGGCCATACCTTTTGTGAGTTTCTGTGGTCCGTGTTTTCTGTCTGTGAAGTTGCTTGTGGGCCAACAAGCCCATAAAATAATCTGCAGAAAAAAATCATTCTCCTTCCTTGAGTGAAGCAAAAGGATTGATATGGCAAAAGGATCTCTTCCTATGTGAATATGTCATTATTCCCAAGTGGAGCATCTCACTTTATTCAGACTTCTCAGTGCTCCTGTATCCCAGATCATCCATGTGTCTTTTTAAATCCCATTAGCAAAGCGAGTGAGAACATGTGGCTTCTTCCAATAATACATTGCAGTAATTGCAGAGGCTGGAACATGCAGTAATGGTTTTTGCATATGTCACTACAAGAAATACTGTCCTGTTCGTGTTACTTTATTAATGTTTTTCCACAAGGAAATGAAAAACTAGTTCAAACATTTAACACAGTAGAGGTGACAGAGAATATTAGCACCAACTAGCTACAAATTACTTTTTCTTAAAAGTAATTATTGTTAAATATCCTTACAGTTTTCCACAGTGAAGTTAAAAGATTGTTACGCAGTGTTGTCATCTTAGTTGGCCATGGATAGTCAAGCTTTTTGATTTCTTTTCAGATGTGTAATGCATAAAGGCTATAATAGATATAACTCCTAGTATTGCACAGATTTAAATAGCAAACTGAAATGCCGTTAAGAGCCAGATACTCAGCTAGTGTAGATATAACTTCAGCACTGCACTAATTGTATGAGACATGTTTCTGGCCCATAAAATCAGTGTTCTTGAGGAACTTTTTTTCAGGGATAGCTACTTAGCTGTTCTAAATTACATGAGAACCACAAGTATTTGGCTGGGATGATCCTACACTGTGATTTTTCTTTCAGTACTTAATCAGTAGGTGAAAAACTGTTGGCAGCTTTGACCCACTTTTTTGACATCTTGTTCTTTGTATATAATGTGTGTGTCCATTTGTATAGTAGCTGAAATTCAAATTCTCTGTTCCTGAATGTGATGCAAAGGAGAATAAGTGTTGAACTAATGTGACTGGTAGAAAGAGAACATATGGAACAGCATCAAAGCACGAGGGCCCAGTCAACTACCGATAGCAAATAATAATCTGAATTCAGCCTATTTTTCTGTTCAGGAATCGCTAACAACATATTTTCAGCTTTATTAACTCACTTTTTGCATCTGTTCAAATGATTTATACAAGCGCGCTTGTAACGGCAAGTTGTAAATGCAGACCTGTAAACCCTGCCCTGCCTGTGACCTCAGACCAACACGACTGCAACAGCACCGCTACACTGGGAAGAGCTGGTGGCATCTATTTCAGAGAGAGCCGGCGGCTAATTGGCATTGTTATGGTCCCTGTTCAACATACACTTCTTTAAAGAAAAAAAGAAATAATTTTTTTTTCATCATCACTTCCTAGTGGAGATACTGCCCATGTGGCTGGCTCTCCAGAAACTCCCTGCTTTCCCCTTTTGCTTCTTTACCATTGGATGTGTACCTTGGCCAAAGGTGTTCCTCCTTCCATTTAAACCACCCACCAGGGGAAGCTGCAAGCATGGTTGGGCTCAAACAGCAGGGTGTCCCCAAGTTGCAGGTACTGACATTAGGAGGAATTTTTACCTGTCCAGATTTTCTTAAGCTTCTGTGTGCAGCATAAAACAGCCAAGACAGCATAAGTAGAGCTCAGAAACAAAGCCACTAGAAGGCTCCTGTTTTCAGTGCAATGGGAGCAGAGTTGAAGTTGCTCTGAAACTGGGTTGACTCATGTTTTATAGGCATTATAAAAATGTTAAGAGGAAAGCACTTTTATTGGATTACGGTAAAATACTATTGTAATAACTGCAGTGTACTGCAATCCCCCATAGCATATGGGAAGAGAACAGTTACATGTTCAGAATATATCATTAAAAAATGAAATGGAAAAATATTTGAGAAAAAAAGTTAACATACATGTAAAGAACAACTAAGCTCTTGTAATATTAAAAAAAAACCCTAAAAGCATGTGACAGTGGGTCACACTGTGGACTAAGTATCTGAAAAATAAACAAGTTAAGGGCCAAATAATTTTTCTGCACAAAGAATTGAGGGATTTTTTTTCCCCTGCTAGAATGCGAGGAATGTGCAGCCTGGTCTGTACTACTCGTGGAGGATCTGGGAGGGCTTTGAGGTGGTTACAGTGAACTCGCGTTTTAACTGAAGGTTAGATCAAGGAACTTTTCCTTGGTCGAATGCTGAATAAACCTTTCAGGCTGAGCCACTCATTGACACATGCCTTACTGTTATCCCGAAATAATGTCATTCCCCCCCACCAAAATATCACTGGCCAGTGGGCTGTGTGGTGTGTGTGCTTGCAGGCTCTATCAGGCCCGCAGAGCATGTATCTTCCACAGTTGGCCATATCAAACCTTTGTCTTCTCTCTTGCAAGATGGTTATTCATCCTTGAACAAAATCTGCTGTTTTTCATGAACTAACTCCTTGTCATTACTCCCATTAGTTACTCAAATTAGTTACCAGGGCAGTTACTCATTAGTTACAGGGCAGCCCTGACCTCTCCTCACAGAGGCCACCCCTGCAACCCCTCCCGCTACCACAACCTTGCCACCTATACTCAATACATATGGGAACAAAATCTGTTACTCTCTACTGTTGAACAAGTTTCCAGTCATTAAGATCTTTGAACTTTAGCAAAATCTGAATTTTTGCTGTGAAGGACAGCTGCGGGACATTCTGTGGGATAAATATTTTCTTTCTAGGTCATAGATTATAAGGAAACAAAGATCCAGCCAATTCTTCTTGCTCTGTGTATCATTTCTTAAGGCTCAGTTTGTTGGATGAGTTAGGACAAAGGCAGTTTCTTATTCATTCACTGATAATCACCCATGAAAGCATGTCCATAATAATATTTTTCTGTAGATCTTAATTCATTCTAGAATACTGTTATTTTAATATTCTCTGTTACTTCCCTGAAGAACAGGCTATTCCGCTACAGCGCATATGGAATCCCTATAGAAAAGGCCATCAGCAGATCTCCATGGAAAGTATGGGTTATTGCAAGAAAGCTATTTTTCCCCAGAACTTTTCCAGTCCACACTGAGAAAGGACAGAAGAGATAGTAGATGGAAGCAAGGACCCATGAATGATTAATATTTGCTATGCAGAAGGCAATGCTTAGCCTTAGCAACCAAAGGCAAAGCACCTGGGTCTGTCAGTGAGCAGTACAACTGCTACTGGTTGCTACTATTTTTAAATGCTGCTGTCGAAAGAAGAGTTGGTGCTGGACCATCAGTTTCAAGTGGGTCATAACTGAGCCATGTATTGGTAGCTTTTCTTTGCTGTTTATTTTAATAGCTGGCTAGGAGTCTCCAAAGTACACGTTTCTTCTAAAAGGTTGTGTTTTGTGTGTGTGAATGCAGCATTTAATATTGCATAAGGAAGGGCCAGCAACAATCCCTGGCCCAATGTGTACCTTGGTCTTGGACACTCAGCTTGCGGTAATAAGTGAGGAGTTATGCATTTTTCTCCTTTTTAGGATTTATTTTTTCAAATGCTCTACCTTCACTTATAATAGTGCACCAGTCTCACTAGCCTGGGTTAGCTTATTCAGAATTGACCAAGAACTCTGTTTTAAAATTATTTTTTATTACAATCTACCTACTCATGTACCCTTTGTAAAACCTTCTTGAATTACTTACTTTGGCACAAAACTTGTTCTTTCTGTTTGTGCCTCTGTTCAGTTGTAATCTAAGCCAAGGGTGCTTAGTTTGCATATCTGACAGATAATTAGAGGCTCCAGTTAATCAGATCAGCTCGTCTGATTCTTCCTACCACTCACACCAGTCTGGGAGCATTCCCCTGCTGCTGTTCGATATCATGCCTCCCATATTTCAGGCTATACCTGTCCTATCTTTTCCCATACATCCTTGCTGTCACTCCCACTTTCCACTGACTGTCCCTGGACTGAGAGAGGGAAGAGGTTGGTAGCACAGGGAGGGAGGTCATGGGGTGCCAGCAGAGCTGTTGTACCTGGCCTCCAGTGCAAACCAGGAGGCAGTGACTGTGGACCAAGGGCCAGCTTGCTAGCGAGGGTGTGCTTCACTGCGGCTGACCAAGCAGTCCACATCTGCGCACTTTCCAGTTGTTGGCTGCCTAACTATCAGGCATGTACTGTTGTGGCAGCAAACCCTTCTCTTCCCCAAGCTTAGTCAGACTTCACGTGCTGATTTACTAGCTACCAGCCAGACACCTACATCATGCTTTGGGCCGTATATTGCTCAACTCTGATTTACATCAGCACTGTGTCTGAGCAGCGTATTTATGTAACTTGCATTAGAACTGGGTGGCTGTTGTCCCCTCTAGTAGCTGGCAGCAGAAAGAATTATGGGTTTGCAGCTGACTTTGCATGTAAAATTTGCTGTCCTTCCTATTAAGGTAGGTAGGAGCCAAAGAGGATACCAGATAACAGGAGGAACTCTGTCACACCAAATGCTTAAATCGTATCAGAGAATCATTTTCAGACTCCAGGTCTGCAGGCCAGCCTGAAGTTATTAGGTATCAGCGGGCAGGAGGCTTTTTCCCTGGAATGAACACCTGTGAAATAGTTGCTGACTTTAGTTGTGCAAAATGCCTGATGTGGTGTCAAGTGAGTGCTAATGGGGCAAGGACAGCGATCAATCTGGTCATAGCTGCTAGTGTGACAATGTGATCGGCCCTTCTGATGTAGCACTATCACCTTTTCATTAGGCTGCCAACCACAGTATGGACAACTTGCAAATGTTTTACATTCTGACCGTGAAGGCGCAGGCAAAAATATTTTAACTACAGGTTTTGTTTGTCTTTAACTGAGTTTTTGCCTTGGCAAAAACTCCAGGCAATTATTCAGTTGCACTACAGCATATTTTCTGTATGTATATTGTTTCAGCAACTATTTTTATATTTTTGCCATAATTTCAACCTCTCTTACTCCCCAGTACTTCTCATTAGATCACAACAGCTTCTGTCATACTTTGCCTTAGAGATCAATTTCAGGCACTGGAGATTTCAGATTTCAGTCAATTTTTTTTCACATACTGTTGCTTTTAAATATCTTTTTCCATTTAAAACTTGGGCTTCTTATGGGTTTCTGGATTTGAAAACATACCAGAAGAAAAAAAACTGAATTCTGTCTAGATCTTCTTTGTCTTCTGAAATACCCTACCTTACTGATGAGCGTGACAATAATATGAATCGAATTAAGTTCCCATATGGTTGAGTTACCAAAGGTACGGTATTGAAATCCCCATGTCTTCTTTATACTTAATTCTGGGGCATCCAGTCAGATCATAGCATCATAGAATAGATGTTTATGCCTTTCACCCTACCTCGTAGTCTCTTACCTTTTGAGGGTTGTCTTTGCAGATAGACTGAGGAGAGAAATCCTTTTTAATATCTGTTATTCTTTCATTAAACTATGATCCTGAGGTGTAAAAGAATCATTCTGAATTAGATCTCGGACCCCTGTAGTAGACACCTTTATTCCCAGTCTCGTAACTGTTCAGAGTTAATGGGACCTGCCTGTCTGTAGTCCTTCAGGAGGCACACAAATGCTTGTGCCCACAGTTTTAGGAGCTGTGCTATAAAACTTGCCCTGAAGTCCTCTGTGCCTGTTTCTGTAACTTTCAACTACTTGCATAGTGACTGTTGGACCTAGTGGCTATTTTCTTCATGTGCATTTGTGAAGTGGTATTGAGTTCCTCCCACGATTGGGCTCCTTAGGCAATCAAAATACTTCTAACAAAGGAAAATGTGCGGAAATGTCGAATTCCTGTTTTCCAATTGCCAGATTTCCTGCAACCAGGAAGACAAGTAGGGAATATGAAAGTGCTGGCATTTTTTCTTGTGTTTTTATTGAATTGGATACTTAGATGTTTTGAACACATTCAAAGCAAAATAAATTGCCATGCTTCAGGACTTGCTAAAACCACTTCATAGTTGCAAAAACTCAACAGTCTTTTAAGACAGAACTGTGAAGCAGGGAACAAGAGCAGCAGTTATTTCAGCCAGCTTTCCTCCCACTTCTATTTTTGTTTGCTTGGTTCTCATTACTTCTCTCCTGGCTAATCACACTTCTGAAAAATGTGATGTTAATATTTTTAATCACCATATCCATAATACAATTGTTGTATTCAAAATAGACAAAAAAAATCTCTATTTCCTCTTACAGTTTTCACTGACAGAGGTTTTAATGACCTTTCCTCAGCAGAACAGAAAACTGTAAAATTTCGAGTCTCAAACTGCATGTGTCTGGAAGGTGCTGTCTTCCTAAGGAAAACCTTTCTAGGCAAAAATGTGCTTAAAATTTAATTAGGATTGTAAAATACTGTTTGCAGTCTTCATTGAGCAGACCTAGAAGCCTAATACAGTTCACAAAGACTTGGAATGGGGGGTGAAGGGAAGAGAGAGAATGAGCATCCAAGCAAGGATGACTTGCTTTCAGGATAACTGTTACAAATTCTCATTATTTTAAACATGAGAGTGACTAAGAGCTGATCAGATTTTCCAGCAGAGTACTTTTCTATCAGAAAGTGACAATTTGTTTTGGGAAAAAACCTAAATGACATCTTAAGACCTTTTTTAGAACATAGGTTTATGTCAAGAAAGGAAGGACAGGAAAGTTTTAAAAAAAGAGTTAAAACAGTTTAACAGAACATTGTAGTTATTGGAATGAGAGGTTGGAAATGTAGCATTGAGCATCCACATCTCTCTTACAGCTCAGTATTTGAGTTGTATCAAAAAGTGAAAATATGCACAGGCATTCGCACGGGGTCTCCCATCTCAGGCAGCACTGTTTCTGAACTGTGCGTGGAAGGCAAACTGGAAAATCCTAGTATTTCCGAGGGTGCCAGCAGATGGGCTGCTACAGTGAGTTTTGAGCAGTCGGAGGTGCTTCTGCACGTTTGCTGTTAGCTACTTGCTTTTCACTACTGAAGGTGTTACCTTGGGCTGAAAGGGATTACAACAGGTTTTAGCTCAGCTATTGTAGCTTGGTTGACAAGGCAGTAAATTCCAGCTGGTGGGGCTGTATCATCCCAAAGTACTCAGGCTTGACTGCAGGGAGACATTTGGCTATGGTATATGACATATATCTACATCAGGAATAGTTTAAATAAAGAAAGTTGGATTGTTATGTTGTGTTGGTACCCTGTATTAGCAGAGTGGACCTTGTACATACAATATTTTCTGGTCTCAATCTAAACCCAACGTATTTGTTTCCAGCATGGAAAACATTCTAGTATCTCTCGTTCTTTACATTTTTGCTGTGTTGATGCATGGCATGTGAAGATCTGTGGTTGAAAATCAAGAAGGTGTAACAGAGGACATAAACAGTTAGAGCAGACAGATGCAAAGTCAAAGTTAGGGTTCTACAAAACACTTAAGCTTTCTAAAATTCTTTAAAGTTTTATGCTATTTTACCAATTTCCTAACTTGACAGGTGCTTTAAACATTTATGCCTCTACTTTCTAAGTTTGAGGATTTCATTGTCTACTTAAATACCTGAAAAAGTACAAGAAGATTTACTGTGAAGTGTAACATTTCTTTCTTTTAAGGTCTGTATGTCACTGCACGTACTTGTGCTACCTCTATATGGGCCATTTACTTGCATTTATAGGCTTGTTGTGCTAGCTTCTGTTTGAAGGGTGTTAAATACTTAGACACCTATTATTACAGTTTATGTTTTGATTAAAATGGTTAAAATTTTCCACTGATTTTGCAGTACAGGGTTAACTTGTTTCTGTTAAATTTAATCCTTTCTAGGGTGAAGTTGTGGAATTCCTTGATGAGCTGTTAGAAGTAGAGGAAAAGAAGGAATCCTGATGAGTGAAAGCACCAGGAAGTATTTTACAAAAGTGAAGACTCACCACCATTGCTCCTTACTATTGTTTTTGGTCACCTGTAGTTCCAGTTAGATATACCTCAAAGCTGCTCCTTTAAGCTCCGCCTTATGTCACAAGATCCACTCCTGAAAGATCACTTCCATGCTGCACTGACTCTTCTGTGAGCATGGCTTTTCACTGTGCAATTGGTGCACGTGGGTTTCCTCTTGAGCTTTCTTTCCTTTACACAAACACAACAAAGCAGACTATTTGTGTTTTCTGGGCTAAGGTTCCACATTTCAGTGCTGTTCTACTAAGTTATAACAGTACAGCTAAATTCCGAAGAACTCTTGTCAGATTATGAACCACGGAAGACATAACAGTTCCTCTAGAGTTTCTGAGCTATGTATTCTATTATTTATGTATGTCTTTTTCTGTGATGATGAATAAGGTGATACTGAATTCCAGTACCCCTGAAAGACCTTAAGATACATTTAAATAGCTGAAATAAGATGATTAAGAAAGCACAACTAGTGATGTTGTAAAAATTGCTTAAAGAATTCTGTAAGCAGTGTTGATCTTTCTTAAAAACTAAATGAAATTCCATGACATGAAACTGAGGTCACTTAGAACTGAATAATAAATAATGCCTTCTTCCTACCAATTCTTACTCTTTCTGTTGAAACAACGTGTTGTTCCTGTGTGAGGTAGGGCCAATCTTGTATAAAATAGTGATGGTTGGTGTGTTTAGTATTCTCTTCTGTAGAAAACAGTTTGCATGGGGTTTTTCTGTCTTGTGGGACTATCTGCAGGGTTTTCATCCAAAATTAAGTACGGGTGGCGACTGAGGCAATTTTAAGTGGAATCATGAAAAATATTTGCATGTGAATTCCTGACATTTTTATTAACTATATGGCAGAATCCTATACAGAAGTACTTTGAAGGCCCAAAAAATACTGTGTTAGAGATGAGTAGTGAATTAGTGCACTAGAGTACTGAAGAGCAGAAATCGCATTGTCCTCAGAGGAGGATCCAGGATTTCATCTTTTGCTTTCCTCTTCCATTTTTAAGGACCAAGTCCTGCAAGTGGTTTCATCCCATTTACATCAAGGGGAGACAAGAGCATTCAGTGCCTTTATGACTGAACCCTGATTCAGCTGAATGGAAGTGAATTGCAAAACCAAAACCTGCTTTATGTTTTTAAAAAGGCAAATCATGAACTACACTATCTTGCTGAGTTCTGGTGCTATAATTTAGGTATGCTGTAGAAGTGTAGTGTCTACGCTATTGAGTGTCTACAGAGAACAGGAAGGGGCATCCACAGGATCAGGTGTAAGTGTCCTCCAGCCTCTGAAAGCAATGAAACATTTTAAATTGTTAAAGTGTGTGTGAAAGATATTTGGAGGATCAGATTGGGGGTTTTTTTAGCTTCTTTAGTATAAATCACAACTAATCTGCTAAAGTCAATAGGCAGATTGTTTTATTCTCAAAAGTAAAATCTATCTATCTTTTAACTTCAGGAGATTTACCCAGCTCCACTTGTGGTAACAAGAGCAGAATTTGAGCATACAGAGGGTGTATCAGATTTCCTTACACTTTCTGTTCCACACAATAGTAGGCATCCATTTATTGTCATTTTATGTAAGAATTTAACATTGCTTTTAAAACTTATAAGCAGTTGATTGTAAACCATCGCTTACTTCCCCATGAAATACATGCGTTATAATACCCAGCTGGGGTAGCTTCTCCAGTCTGTCCCGAGTTTTCTCTTGCTGGAGGTGCGTGTATGCTCAAGGAAGAGGTTGCTGCTCTGGAAGGATCTTTTGTCCTTCTGCTTTCCAACCTGCATAGGACAACTCCAGATTTCCTCCTCAGAAACTCAACTGTTGATGTTAAGATCATATGCCCAAATAACTTCATCTTTGATACTCTAGCTTTCAAATCCAGAAATCCCACCATTAAAGGGCATGGAAATGGTTGAGGGTGGATGGGTCTATCTACATTGCCTTCGCCTTACAACATTTTTAGTTTACTTTTTTCTTATTACCATTTACCAAATGGACATAGGAGCTCTGCCAAGCACAGACTGTTACCTGTTCTGTGGTGCCCCAGCTCGTGTGCTGTCCGTAGGTACTGCAATGCAAAACCGTAAAGACTTCCAAGAGAGATGCCTATAATTCAGGTTCCTGGGCCTGAGGTTTTTCCATAACTCTACATCTTGTGTGGAAATAACATGAGTGCATAAAGCTTCTAATCAGATTTTGCCTGTTGGTGAAGCAAGTAGCATAGACTACAGTAGGTACGAGACGACAGAAAATCAGTTCCAGGATCTCTGGTTTGCCACCCAGAATTATTTCTTTCCAGTTAAAGAACTCCCTTCCCCTCTCCAGCACTAATTGTCGGAGATTGCTATAATCTTTTTTAAAGAACAAAGCATGTGGTAAAATATTGTAATATTTTCATTCCACGAGTAAAACACTCAGCACCAGACTTAACCTGTTTTGTGATTCATTTGACTTAATGGGTTACACTGGGGATACATTTAGCGCCTATGAACCCTAATTTTTCCTCTTCATCAAACAGTTAGTCAACCATTGCAAGTCTCTCAGGTACTATCAATTTTCTGGTAAGCTTGTGATTCTGTCTTTAAGGCTTCTTTAGCTGATCTCTTTTCATGTTCAGTCATTTCCTCAGCTCTCAACCTTACAGCTAAAATCCCCTGCCATTGTGCCTTCTCAGGTGGGGATTTAATGATTTACTAAGATGTCCATTAGCCAATGATTTATTTTGCTGAAGCCTATGTGAAATTAAGTCTGATGTCCTTTACCGTTCCATTTAACTTGAGGAGGCAGCTGATACTCTTGCGGCCTCCTGAAATGGCACTGTGATCCCTTTTTCATTTTGTTCAAGTGTCTGTGGATTTTTTCTGGCTTTCTTAATTTCCACTACATATGGTCCCAAGCCAGTTCAATCTTAATAAGTACAAGTAGTTCTCAAACCTTTGTTCTTTTCTAATGAGAAATAGCTCCTCTTCCAGTTCTTCAGTATTTATTGTGGCTTTTTTCAGCATTCTCAGGTTCTTTTAACTGATTTTTCTTTTGCTGCTGCTATTGTTAAATGCCAACATTTACATGTGACTGCAATAAATTAGTGTCTTTTCTTCCACTTCTCTGATCCTGCCAGCTCTTCTTGGGAGGCTGCGGGAATATGGTTCTTGCCTTCCTTCTGCCACCACAAATTCTTGCAGTTCCGAGTTGTCTGCCTCAGATGTTAGCAGCTTCTTCCTAACCTGATGGGATATTTAGATTTTGTCTCCATTTCTTTTTTTTGACAAGGTTTACAGTATGATGTCAATGCTCAGGGAAGCGTTATTTTGTTGAAGCCACTGTGTTAGTGTGACTGACTCGAACACAGCATCAGTACCCTGTGTCTGCTGACTCTGGGCTAACCCTGGAGGTAAAATTCCTATCATCAACCTCGGTGGCAGAGCTGTACAATTACACTTTTTAACAATTGTTCACATTTCTAGTAACAAAGCTGGCTATTTTGGTAGCTGCTGTTGGCCTCTGATCCTCCTTTGTTGCCCACAAGCAAGTCTGCAATAATTCTGAGCATGTCATTCAGTCACCACTTAGAGAGGTTAAGGGTGGGTGAAGTCCATCTTCTGGCAGATGGCTAGCACAAGGGTCTGCATGCAGTGCGAGTCCTGTGCTTGATCTCTTGTTGGATGGGGTCCTGCGTGATGGGGAACTGCTTGAAAGCTGAAGATTAAACCGAATCACAAATGCTGGCACACCGAAGTGGGTATTTGGTTATGTGAAAAACAAGACTGCTGGCTGTCATGGCAATCTTTCTTATGTAAGAACCAAAGCTTGGGCAAGGGAAGACATTCACAGGTTGGAAATCAGTGTATCTGACAGACTGTGCTGAGTATGTAATCTTTTTCAAATTAATACCTCATCTTACTGATAGTAATTCTTCATATATTACCGACTTCTTGCTAAGTCATCCTCATAAGTAGCAATAGTCATTAAAAAATGAAGAAGGGTGGTAGTGATTTTTCTGCCCGAAGTTTAATTCTGTTCCCATAAAACAGCATCGCAGGCTCCATACTTCTGTGTCTTGGCAATTCCAATAGCCAATAAAGTCAGCTACGAAAAACAAATACTTTGAGAATGATCAGTTCTGGCAAATTCAGCAGGAATCAAATGTCCTGCTGGGCCTTTTCATTCACTGTAGTGATTCTGCAAGCAGACCTTCATTAGTTCTGTTGACAATGCATGAGCCAAAAGTTAATTCAAATTGCTCCATTTTCCAGAGCTTTACTGCTTTGGAATGCTAAAATGTAAACCCAAAAGTTAGTCGGATGCTGTTCTCAATTCACCTGGAAAGCCCGTCTGACCAAGGAGGTGCCATTTCTTCATACTTGCCAGAATAAGTTCAAGGTAGATTTAAAGGTGCGTCTCCTCAAGACAAGCTGTTCCCCTGAAAATCCTATAGCGTGCCCTGCTTTACAAAGCTTTTTGTCAATAGACCATTGCTATTAATACCCACCATGTATCTCCACATCCTTTACAGTGAATTATTGTTCTATATCAATAATGAAGGCAGACTTAGAAAATCTTTCAATTTCTAGAGAGTCTTCATGAAAAATGGTTTAAATAGCATGCAAATTTTACAGCTCTGAAAACGGAGTTGTGATTAGACAAAGATTTGTTGGATTATAAAAGTACAAGTGTTTATTATGGCTGGTACTGAGAATAAACAGTTGCCTGCATATGCCAGCTACTATGGAAATATGTTTTTAAGTTCTAATGTGAGCTGTAAACCAAAGCTACTTCAGTTAAAAAAATTCAATACTTAAACTGTGGGGAGAAGTAGTCAGTGCCAGAGAAAACATTCCCATTTAATAATGTTTGAACATAGAGCTGTGATGCAGTTTGTAGCAAGGCAGTGAGAAAAACCCACAACTAATCCTTCATTGCAGCTGTCTGAACTTTTGGTTGTCTGCCATACTTTAAACAGCGACTTCTTTTTTCTGGTGACACAAGACTTGAATGACCTAGTGTGGAGAGTTTAAGCTATATACAAAAAAGAAGTTAAGTAAGAAATAGCCAAAGTACGTTGGGTTGCACACCCCAGCAAATCAGGGTTTTGTGTCTTAAGTCCTCTTCAGTGCCTAGGAAAAAATATTAAAATAAATAGATACCTATTTATTTATTTATTTTTGGCAAGGAAATATTCAGCGGTTTAGACACCCATCTCTTCTCCCTCCCCTGTTCTCTCTCCTTAGAGTACTGATGATATATGGAAACTAAATTCTGTAGAGAGTTCTGAATTTTTTAAGTTTATAAATGCTAACCTTGTCTGTAGAAAAACTTTCTAACTTTTCTTTGATTATTTTTAACTTTCTCTTGCCTTTGATGTACCTCATGGGTAGGCCTTTTAAGCAGCATGAAGTAACAAATGTGGTTTTTTTCCCGATTAATTCTTTTGCAAATTCTCAAGTGGCAATATGGGGGTCAGAGGTCTAACTTTATGTGACTACTAACTTTAAAGAAAAAAATTGGGGCTTTACGCCTTTGCCCCATTCTCACTATCACTTAACTGACAAGGGATTAAACATTTATGTATTATCCTGAACTGGTGGTAACCCTGTAGCTTGAGAAGTCTTACAACTACCTAATAATTTCTTGTTATGACTAATTTTTAAAACGGTCATTCATAGCTACATATTCTGATCTTTCACAGCTATGTATTACGTTGTATCTTTGCATTACAAATTATTGGATATTAAAAAATCCATAAATTCTTTTCACTGAAGGAAAAACAAATCAATCTATGCTGGCTTCAATGCCCATGGCAACAAATCCCCAACATAATAGCTTTCAAGGTACAGTATGCAGTAAGGCAGTACAACGCAATAAACCATATATTGCCATCTAGCTGGCAAACAAAAGGACAAGCACAGAAACTGAGGAGATTTCAGACTGAGAACTTACTACCTAAAATCCATGATCCCTGTGTTTCGGTACAAAGGGGAGCAAACACCTTTTGGTTGCAAGGGCTTGAACTCCCAAACACTGCCAGTAGCTTCGGTGTTAGACCCCACGGTGGCACTTCTCAGTCTGCCTGGCAGCAAATTCACACAGGGCTCTGCCCAGACGCAGCAGCACATGATCTGCATGAAATGGGGGCCCAGTTAATAGGTAGTTGTTAATAAAGGAAAGGAGGGGAAAGGGAGATCAGTCTTAACACCAGTGAGCTGATTCTGGCCAGCCTGCTGTAATACATGGCTTCCCTAGCAGAGGATGATACATAACTTTTATCACAGAGCAACAGATCAATCTTTTAATGAGTGGATGTCAGCATCACAAAATCATTCCCGATATTTCCCCCTTTCCTTTTTCATTTCTGAATTTCAACCCACAGCTGGCACTTTCAGCTCTTAATTCCTGTAACAAGTAGCTCATACCCTACTGTATTTTGACCTTATCATCTTCAGATTTTGTATTTACTGTACTAGATTTGTTGTTCGCCATCCCTACTGTCTTTGATTAGCCAAGTTTCGCACACAAAAGGAGGTCTAAGTCAAATGTATCATTCATGGGCTGTTTATCCCCATCTGTTAATTAGTTTTCCCAAACTCCCTGAATCATTCTGATAAAATGAAAACCGTGATTACAAACAGATGCTGCTGCAAAAGGGGTTAGATGGCCTTCTGAAGCAGAACCAGACTGGCAGCCTAAGCTAAACACTTTTCAGCTAATTTTTTAATAAAAGTGTCTTCTACAAGAATGATCCAAGTGAGAGACCTATCTTTTCTCCATAAATGTGGGCAAACTGGATGATTTGCACAAGAACACACACAAGCACTTCCTTTCCCTTTTTTTTGTAACTTGATTTTTATTTAAATACCTCCAAAGCATTATGTTAATGTACAATTTCTTCTGGTTCATGAATAACAAGTATTTCTAAGTCTCAAATAAGATCCCTGTACAATTTGTGTTTGTAATTATATTTTGAGTCTCATTTTCACACGTTCAGTTCCTGAGCCGAATAGTATTGACTTTTCATTTTGAATGATGCTACACAGAACTGTAACACATACTTGTACCTTTCAGTTAAACAATATTTTTAATGGATGTTCCTGTGTTTATTTTTCAGCATATTTCCATGAGATTACAGATGGTACGTTTTAGTTGAGTTAACAGTCTCCATAAAGTTGCTTAGTGCGAAATCCATTGGGTTTTTTTTAAACGTTACTGCATAAAAAAATAGTTTACAACAGAAATTCTAGGTTATTTCATAGTCTAGAATGCATTAAAAGCATAAAGTCATGCATATGTCAGAGAACACAATATTTACAAATCTGTACAGTTTCTGTTCTTCTTTATTTACTGTGGCTCTTGCCAGGCAATTAGATTCAACTCTTACCACTCTGAGGTCAAACTCTCCAAGATAACATGTAGCTGTAGTCTAAAAATGCTTTGTTTTCCTTACCAGCAGAGATTGATGGCTGTATGTATGATGGGCCCAATTCTGCACTCCATTTCATAAAGTCTACCTTCCATGGAGTTAGAGATGGTTACCGCTGTGACTCAAAGCAGAACATGAAAACGGGGGAACTCCACCCGGTCACCTTTTATTACTCCAATATTTTGATGTGTTGAACTACTGGCGTATTGTGGCTCAGGCTGTACAATAGAGTGGCAGATGAATTTATTTCTGACCTGCAGATTATTCACAGTTGCCAGTCTTTCTCCTGTTCATTCAGAAAGGTAAGGAAGAGTATTTCATACTAAACTGACCAGAACTATGTTAAGGGATTCTAGAAAACATCCTCCCCTCTCTCCCTGTTTATTTTCAGAACTGTTGGAAATGGACCATGCTGTTGGAAAAGCCTCTGTGTTTTTACAGCAACACCCAGTCTAAAAGCCAAGTGTTTGCATTTTATCAACTGGATGCAATTTCTCTCTTTCCCAGGTTTGCTTTATCTTTAAAGCCACAATAAGCAGCATTCAAAATGGATGCCCATCTCCAATAGCCAACGTCCACCCCAGACACCCCGCCAGCTGATGAAAGAGCAGAATGGTGAAAATCAGTCCTTCCACAGAGTTCATATGGCAGAAGTATTATACATGGCTTCAGTTGCCAGAGGTACTACTGGCTGTGAATTAAAATTCAGTATCTTGGTCAGTCGGTATCCTGTTCAGAAAAGCAGCCAACTTTATACAGGGTTCCCCTGGAAAGTGCTTCATCACTCTTTGGCTCTGTAATAAGAGGCTATTCATCATAACACCTGGAATCAAAGGTGCTCTGACTCCTCTCCTGCTGATACTCAAGGAACAATGGCACTTATTCTCTGAATTCCAGGGAGACATCATGATTTCTATAAAAAGATTAGTATAAGAATGGCACTTCTTCACTAAGGCTAAAAGAACACCTTCCAGAAAAGTAGCGTAATGATCCAACATTTGTGGCTTGTTAAATTCACAACTTTGAAGAAAAGTACCTTAGTAATCATTGCAATACTATCCATTAAAGTATGGTAGCAAATAGTTTTTCTTTTTAAGACACATCAGGTAATAATTTGTTACGGTGGTTTATCCTGACCAGCTTGGGCAGGTTCTAAAAAAGGAACAAACACCAAATGTGTGGTTGCTCCCAAAACATCCTTCTCCCCTCCTTCCCTCCTTCTTTCCCTCTTCCACTGAGAATAGACCAAGAAGGCCTGACCAGCCCTGCCATTACATTATAACCAGGTAACACAGAAATTAATCAATTAATTTATTATTAATAGGAGCAAAATGTAAAAGCGGAACAAATTGTAGATGTACTACCAAGCACGCTGTGTCCTGCTGATGTCTCCAAAAGACCCTTGTGATAAAAACGTACAGATTCTTTAGCACTGAAAGGTCGAATATGCTAAACTGAGATTTCAAAAGGATGAAATCTTTTCTGTCTTCTATGTTCTTTTAGCATTCTTTTTTTCTTCTGCTTTCTGCACTGCTGGATTTTAGCATCCATGAGTCATGTGATCCTTCTAGCATCAATATGTTTTTCTTCTGATTTCTAGCATCTCTGCCAAAAGACCCCTGATTAGACTTTCTGCATTTCGATGTGCTGGTGGTGGTAGTGGTGGTAGCAATGATGTCTGGGTTGACACCTTCCATTTAGTTTATAGACAGAATTTTTCTGCTGCCGTTTTTTGAAAAACCACACAGCCAGTACAGCTGCAGCCAGTAACAAGCAGAGAAGAATCACAATTACTGCTATGATAGCGCCTTTACTGGACTTGGGACAATCCTCTCCCTCACATGGCTCGGAAGTGGGGACGAGCTTTTCTCCGAGGCCCTGGGTGAGATTTTCTTGCTCTACTAATTCCTGGGATGATGTGTCAGTAATGACATCTGGAGCTGGTGCAGTGGTTGCTACTTGTGCTGGGTAGGTGGTTGTTTCTTTTGGTTCTGCATATGGTGTGTGATCGGAGGGGCTGACCATCACCAAAGTTTCTGACATGGACATTTTTAAGCTGGTTATGTCAAACAGCATCGTTGTACTGGGCTCCTGAGTCACAGTTTCCAGAGATGTAGTTGGGTGGTCCCACACGGCATCATCATAACCTCTGCTCACGCTTAAGTTCTCCAGACCACTCACTGACGTAAGTGGTACCGGTGTCTCTTTGGCCCCTTCATCATCTATCCTCGTTGTTGCTGCCACAATCTGTGTTAAACCTTCCTCTGGAGCTGGGCTACCATTGCCCGATTTTTCAACGTGATTCGGTTGGTCAGTTGTGAGGACGACATCGTCTTCTGTTCCCATTGAACCATCAACTTTATCCCCCTCCTCTTCATCATCCTCTACCACTTCCTGTGTTACTGGATAGCCATCTAACCACGACTCGTCAGTAATGGCAACTGCATCTATCTCTGCCTTTGTATCATTAGTTGTGAGAATGGGTCCAATGGGGAAATCCTCACTGTCATAAAACATCTTGGCACCAGGTTCATCATAGGCTGTCTTCACTCCAATGTGGTTATCACCTTCAGAAAACTGTGCTTTAGTGGAATCATCTGTCTCCTTCTCTGATTCAGGCTCACTGAAAGCTTCTGATGGGAACCAAAACAAGTTTTTTTGGCTTAGGAGTGACACAGGGGACTCAGTTGGTGCCCTGCTTCCTTTTTCAGAAGTGTCTATGTCCTGAGTAATACCTTTGGTACTTTCAGTTCTTCCTTCCTCTGAACTTTTACTGAAGGAAAGCTGTTCTTGCTCCTGCTCGATTTCCTCTTTGCCATTGACATGTTCATTCTCAACAATAGGTATTGATCTGTCATCAGGAAAGTTATCCTCATAGTCAATGTGTGCCTCGGTTTCATCTAGAAACATTAAAAAAAAACCCACAAAAGCCAACATTTAATTTCTCCAGAAAAGCACTGGGCTCATTTGTTACAAGAAGCAAAGAAGAAAGGTGCAATGAGGAGTGACTTTTAGACAGTATTTTGCATTCAGTGTTATTATTTATTTGAAAAGGGGATGGTCCACCATAAGCTGATAGTCAAGATCAAGTTTAAAAAAAAAAATCAGGATAGATGTCAATGCTAACTGCTAATATCTAATCTTTCCAGATTTAAAAATGTGTATCAATAACTTACTGTCTGCAGTTAGAGGACTTCCTTCAATTGCTTATTGCCTTCTCAAATCTTCACTCTCCCTATCATGACCCTTTTTGCCAGGCTTGAGGAAAAATTTTCATCGTATTCAAGCAAGAAATGGGCATGGAGAGGAATGTATAGCAAAAAGTAATCAATTACTAATTGGACTTAAAAAAAACCCCAAACTAGAAGTTTTATAGCAACTTCACCCCTTTTGAGCCAGCTGATTTTAAAGGATTATATTCAGTACCTTATGTTCAAATTTTTATCATTATACTACTTTTCTTCAATGACCTTGGTCTTGCAGTGATATGACACCTGGGGCCAGGTGAGCTGAATTTCTCATTCCATAAGAGCTCTTCAGAGTTGCCTGAGGAAGACCCCCCCCCACTAAAGCTGACACTGAGTTCTGCTCATCTTCATCTGAAGAAAGCAAGATGCACCCTTGACTGCAAGGATAGAAAACTCTGCCTCCAGCACTTAAAGCCTAACATCTAGGTATTCATGATAATACCGTCTGTAATCAACTCTCAGGCCTCCAATTTTAAGAAACTAAATGTTACCAAAAAGAAAAGAGAAAAAAAAAAAACAAAACAAAACCAGCAAAAAAATAACTGAGTGCAACAGAAGGGTGGATTCATCACAAAGTTTGAGTTTCATTTAGAAATAGTCCCCATGCCTCAACAGACATACCACTCATAGCAAAATAGGCTTGACTCAAAGCATGAAACTAAATGTTTGAATTCAAGTGAAATAATGCATTGTAATTTATATCTCTTCCAGTCTTCTAAAACCTTAGCTCAATGAAAAATTTTCCAAACTAGACAGGGTCGTTGATTTTCAGCTCACACAAGTTTTACTCCATAGAAAGTTGATGTAATTGCTGAGATTTATGCTGACATTAAAAGTCCTAGAAAATAGTGCCTTGGGATATGGAAAATAAAACAAACTGAATCATGGTGAGAATTTCTCTTTTTAAGAGAATGTTTAGTCTTTCGTGAAGACAGTGAAGCAATAGACCTGGCATGACACAGGAAACAAGAAATTAATAAAAGAAGCTGTATTACAAATCACTGCATTCATAAAGCCTTATCTTTTTTGCCTTTTTACACTCAACCATCTTTGAATCACATTTTCATCTGGAGCCCACCTCAGTTTCTGAATGAGTCATATTCTCCTTGGAGACTGCTTCCCAGACTGCTGGCAGAGCCATATTTGGTCTACTCTTAAGAAAGATTAGAAATATTGTCAAACCAGTCTGACCAAAAACACTTAGTGGTGATACAGCTCACACCAGCTTACTTTTTGCCAGAACAGCTCAAGCCAGGTGCCAGAACAGAATGAGTATTAGCAAAAGGTATTTTTCTTGGAATAGTGTCCGGGTCTACCATAAACCAAAGCAGTTATGCTGAGGAAACCAAAATGTGCGACATAGCCTGCGGAGAGTTAATACCTCTGTGAAAGCTATCATGCTGGGGAACTGGATGTTGTCAGCAGGTCCTCCCATCTCACAGCAAGGGCGTAGGGGGGAACCTGCACACAATACAACAGTGCCAACAATGGACCGCTCTTCCCCTGGGTCCTGGTGTACTCATCTGCTTGTGTAATCCTCTAGATCCTCCCCATCTTCTCCAAAGCAGGAAAAAACTTCTGTCTAGTGCAAAGACGACTTAACAGACAGGGGAATCCAGCTCTCAGAGTGGAAAGCTTCCTGGTAGGACTCTCACTTTTCTAATTCATCCTAAAATCTTTTCCAACAGTACTTCAGACCTTCATTAATGACTGGAGGGTACCTCTGAATACCAAAGCATTAGCAACATATTTATGAAGCTCTGTGTGGCACTGGCCACCGCTATGTAGCAGTTATAATAGCCATCTGATGCTAGTCTCACTTTGTCCCTTGTCTCGCTCTCACTTAAGAATTTTTCTACCTGGCACTGTCTTTGCATGGAAATGGTGCATTAAGCCATTTTGTCCTCTTACCACCCAGACTCCTGCTAAAAGTTGATATCTGGCACACCTGCTTCTCCGAAGTCCAGTGTCTCTCAGAAGAGCCTATAGGTGTCTATCGGATATATATGAACTGGAATACCATAATGTGAGAACTCACCATTTACCAACTGTGATGGTCATTGTTTTGTTTTTTTGAGATGAATCATCATACCAGTCTGTCTTCACCTGTATGTCTTCTGTACCTCTAACTATTTTTGCCACTCATTTACTTTTCAGAGTACAGTAATCCAGCTGAGGATGAAACATTGATTTTTACATTATGGTGTTCCAGCACGTGCGCACACACCCGTGAACAAAAATTACAGTCATATGCTTGTGTTGTTTCCTCCAGACCTATTCGTTGGTTAGCAATATGAATGAGCAGCTAGTATTCATCTTATTGACCAGTAAGGATCACTGGTGAATGCTTAACAACTGTAGTAATATGCTTTTTATAGAATTTTAAGCTCTTCCCCTTTAGTGCCTCTCCTGCCACGTACTATCAGCCCTTTAGAAGAAAGTCCTATGGAGGCACATCAGGAAAGAGCATGTGCTCCTAGGAAAATATGAGTCCTCAGTCTATCAGAACATATTAAGCGTTTGTTGAACCATCAATCAAGTCTCCGTCAAACCTGCTGTCTTTGGGCCTGATGCTGCATGTATAGAAATGAATTGGTGCTTTCTTAATGCTCAGCTGAGGAAAGAAAAAGCCCATTGTAGTCTAAAGAGAGCCTGAGATTGGAGCTCATTATGGGCTGCTCGTCACCACATAAGGGAGTCTTGTTCCTTCTGACAATCAGATTGTGGCCCAAGTTGTAAAGCTGCTATAACGTATTTTCATATGCAATCTCCCGTATTTGTATAGTTTATAGCAAAGACTATCAACATAACTAATGTTAGCTTATGGGATGCCAGAATGAAAGCAACTATTGAGCTCTCTAACCATCAAAGGAAATACAGACCCCCTTACTCCAAAGCTTTGATTTATATGATCCTGAATCGACTTACACAGTAATAATACTCTATTCTTTCTTCTGGGCCTCAGACCTTCAAATGGGGCTTGGACTTGGTATTTAGTGAGTTTGTGTTACCATTACAATCTTTTAAGTCAGGCGTGAGCTTGATTTTCCAGGAACAGATTGTGCAACTTTTGCACTTCTTTTTGCTCACCTCCTCAGCACTTTCCTGAGCTTTCCAGCTCTCTGAATTTTAGTCTCAGTACTGAAGAGCAACAACCAAAGTAGATTCAGCTCCACCTCTTATCCAAATAGTTGTAACCTTTATTTATATAGATTTTTAAAACAGTTAGCAACTGACTTAACAGTGGTTGCATCTTCCTTCCTATCCAGGCAGGTCTGGTTTTAAGAAGAGCCAGCACTGAAATTAATTAGTCCAAGACCAAAATCTTTCTATATTTGGTCATTGTTACATCTTCCCCCTACCCTCCTCTGGCAGACTGAAGGATCAGTGAGTTTTGATTCACTGTCTGAGGGATTACTGAGGCTGAAATGAACATTGTACAGCAACAGATGCTGAAATGGCATACAACCAAAGATGTGAAGCTCAATTAAAAGGTAAAATCCTTTTAATTTAGCCTTGTCCTTTCTGGGAAGCATCCAGTCCTAAAGAGCTTTCTTGTCCTTCAACTTTTGATCCTAATGTGAAAACAGTGATCAAACATAGAGACAGGCAAAAACAAAGAGCCTGGTTTTCCACACTCTAGGAACAGTTTAATTTTTCTTCTAGATAGCATATTGGCATCCCAGCTCTATTTTGAGTGTTGCTATTTTCGACAACCATAAAGTGCACTGCATATTTTGTGGATGTATTTTTGGAGTACAGGAAATTGAAACTTGATTCTATGTAGACCATCACCATAAACATTTCTACTGTATAAAAACATCTTTATTCTAAGAATCTCAAAGTAGTTACAGCAAACATTAACAAGCCGGCATCTGTCTTTAAGGGTGGGAAGGAAAAGAGCATATAGACCAATTTGCCTAAGATCAGTCCAATTTGTGAACTACAGCATCTCAAAGAATTATCCATTTGACTTGGATCAGGCACACGAACACACTGCTCTCAAACCATCCAGAGTACACTAGACAGAATTTGTGTTGCCTTTTGTCTTTTCCAACAGCTACGAGAGGGAGGATGATTTTTATTCTAGCAGAAAGCCTGCTAATATGAATAAATAACCCATCATATTTTTTTAAACTAATTCAATTTGGCAGAATCAGTTCATGCCAGATCGATACTTTACATTAATCTAATACAACTGCTCAGTGACAGACCTGAAAAGAGACCAAAGTTTGTCATAATCATTGTTTTGACAGGCCATGGACATATTTTGGTGTTTATTTCATTTGTCTGTCACAACTCTCCCTTTGCACCATTGGGGGTGGGGGTGGGGGGAAGCATTCCCAAATAAGATCAAAAGTGAGAGACATTTTGGTTTACTCTCCCCATTAAAAAAAAAAGAAAGAAAAATAATTAAATGATGCTGGCTAGTCATGCTTACAGACCACATGAATGTGAATCAATACTATTCTTGAAAACTCAGAAAACAATGTTTGAAGTAATGAGAATGGTTGAATCGGGCAAAAAGACTGGGAGCTGTAGATGAAGCTTTCAGAGGTGGTCAAAGTCAGCCAAATCCTCCTTACACTGAAATCAGAAGTATGGTCCTCAGTGTGGAAAAGTCAGACCAGCTCTGAATGCACTAGACAAGTATCCAAGTGTTGACACTGGAGAAGTTCCTTACATGTGCAGAAGATGTGACCTTTCCTGCCACAAGCTTATAGTTGAAAAAACCCAAAGCAGTCAAGGGAAAAGGATAAATATATGACATTCTTAGCCAATTTTAGGGCAGAGATGTGAATTGATTTCCCAGCCATCTAATCTGCCTTCTCTTTGGGGAAGCACTCTCAAGGATGCAGCCTAATGCAATGCAGTCCTGATTCCCCCCACTAAATTTTTAGTATTAATGCTCCTGATATTGAACCTATGGTTCATTTGGGGGAAAAAAAAGAATGTCATTTAGCAACGGTCACTTTAGTCTCTGTGCCTGCAGGACAGCCACAGCATGGCACGTAGCATCTACTTTCAGACCTTACTACAATGCTAATCTTTAGGGTGTATTTTGTGAAGCAAATATGTTCTCTCCACAGAAATAAAAAAAATAATAAACTGCAAAAACATGTATTTCCCTGTTCTCTGCTTAAGGTTGCTTTGTTGGGTTGAATATCCCTGTGTTTTCAGCTAGAACACAGCGTCTTTTCATGATGAGAAATTGCAGGAAAACACTAACTATACAGAGCCACTTTTTTTCCTAAAAAGCATCTTGATTAAAAACTAGAGTCTGTTACCTGGCATGCGCAATGTACATTAAAGCCATTTGCAATATGCTGTTTTCTTAATGTACAACATACTTTATTGTGTCCAGAATCTACTTAATATAACGCCAAAATGATTTTGTGCAGTTATGCCCATAGCTAAGTTTTGCCAACATATATTGGATTATGCGTGTGTTGATGCATAATATATTTTTCATTTTATTTATGGATTTGCCAACTGTACAGTTGTACACTGACATCCTGGGTGCTAGAATGGGCCGTATCTATTCTAACCGTATCAAAACAGAAAGGAAAGATGATAGTAAAGCTACTTCAGTGAACATCTATATTTAGATGCTGCTGCAATGATAGCTCCTTGACTCTGAATCTGCTCTGGATGAGCAACTGGGAATGTAAAGCAGGCCCAATGCTTTTACATAAACATGAGAAGAAACCAATTATTGCTGTTTAGTCTGATATCCTGCTTGGAAAGCTGGGCAGTATGATGTGGCCATTACCAAGTAGGACAGTACTACGCAGCTGTAACATCCACAAATCTCAGAAAGCTTTATGAAACTGGATAAACATTATCACTGCTTCAGGTATGAGGTGGAGAAAGCAGCAGAGAATATGGTCTCAGAGACAGTGCAAGATGTAGGAACAGGCCCTATGTCTTTTAATCCTCTGACCAGCGTTTTCTCCCCATGGTCCTCTTGTGTTGGCATAAGAGCATCGGGACCACTTCACATTTCCAGTTGCTCACCCAGAGCAGATGCGGAACAAGGGAACCGTATCATCTTACCAGCCTCTAAATATAGCACTTAAATGTTCATTGGAGTGGCTTTATGATCATCTTTCCTCTGTTGTGAGCCAGTTAGGACAGAAATGGCCCACTCTGCCAACAGGGATATAAATTCTCCTTTAAGTCCTGTCATTAACATTCATGATAGGGAAGTTACTCTCTTGCCTCAAAGCACTTAAAAAGCAGTGTGTGTGCTGTATTCTGGAGTACTTAATTAACAATTATTCTCCTCTCTACTATGACCCCAAAATATCTGTCAACTGTAAATCAGGTTTCTTTTAATTAAATTCTATTTTTTTGTTCTTTTTCACTGAATTCTTGCTTTTTTAAAAATAATGAATCCTAGCATCACACATTTTTGTCTTCCTGTAAAGCCTCCTCTCTTAAGAACTGAGATCAGGAAGATTGAATATATAACTATTAATTGAACACATATACACTATTTTCTATCCCAGGTTCTTAAAGTGGTAGAAAAACATTAATCAAAGGAAGCCCCTCAGCATGAAGTCTACATTTAAATAATTTTTAAAATCATAATCCACAATATTACATCTGCTCTCAAGTTCCAGTGTTGATGTTTGTGATTTTACAGTCACACTTTCCTATTTCTTTTAAAAATATTTTTCTCTCCCCTGCGGCTGTGTGAAAGGCTCAGGAAAAACAGGAGCAATAGACTATTTATCCAGGGAAAACAGTGAAACACATACAACTTACATGGCCTGATTCCTTCTCTTCCTTACTCTGGCGTAATACAGTTTTATTTCTATGTGTGATAAAGTTAGCATTTTCACTAACCTCAGTGAAGGAAAAAGAAGTATCAACTTGGTGCTGATTATAGGACACTCAGACCCATGGCGTTATCAGATGTAGATACTCTTTTTTCCTTCTCTCCCTCCATGCTCCCCTTCCACCCTCCACAGTATTTCACTTAATCATCTAAACTGCTGTTTATAATTACCGCTCTGGAAACTGAAATAGTTCAGAAAGATGACAATTTTTTTTTCCATATCTCTGTACCATTTGGATGGTTTTGAATATCTGGTTCCCTGGTGCACAGACATGACAGTTTCTACTAAGAACAAGTTTGACCTTTTCTCCTGATTATCCACTGCCTGGTGGTATATATTAATGAGTAAAAATAACTCCTTGCAAGCCCCTGGCCATTAAGGAATATATAGGTTCTGAAATGGATATGCTAACCATATACATAGCTCAGCTACCCAACAGCTGCCCATTCCTTTGCTTAAAATTTATCTGTTTTGCCAGAAATATCATCTTAAAGGTGTGATAGCTCTCTGAAAAAAATAGTAAGATACTCTGATGACTGTTCTTAAATATTGGAAAAATTGTGAGCTTTATGCATTGAGCTGGGTAACACGAAAGGGAGAATGAGAAAGCAGAATTTGGATTGCATCCACATTTGAACTCATGGTGCTGTTTAGCTTATGTTTAAACAGGGGGAAAGTTAAAAGTTTGTTGCAGAATCTAACTAACATATAAAGGTGGGTTTTCTTGAAGGTTTAAGTTAAGGAAATGTCAGTATTATAATTTCCCCGAGCTTTTACATTTTGTTTTTGTTGTTTTAATAAAAGCCTGATTCCTTGGGTCAAGTTATTTGGTAAGAAAATCCACTTTCATTCCTTTTAATGGAGTAAATATCTGGGTAGCTACTGTTGTGTTTGCAGACAAAAATCCTGAAAGCATGGTAGCAGATAAAAATTGTATGCCTTTTTATTGGGGCAAGTTAAAAAATAACATGCTTTTTTTTAGCTTTTGCATCTCACTGCTTAGCTCTAACCCAAATTGTATTTCTGTCACTCTGTCACAGACTTCTGTGGCACAGGCAGCTCTCTTAACTTACCTAGGTCTTTAATTTTCCTAACCTACCAAAAGGAAGCAGCATTTATCATGTATGTAAGGCCAGAAGTTCAAAAGTGCTAAAGCAACTACTAGAAAAGGGCTAGTAAAAGCTCAGTTCAGCCAAACTAGCTTCTTATAAACCAGTGGACAAAGTCTGGGGCTTAAAAGATGGACAGCTATTGTATTACCCATTTTGCATCCCAAATAAAAATCCAAGAACACCTAAAGGGTGGTCAGCTCAATTCAACCTAGAAACTATAAAGAAGCGGGGGAGCTGTGTGTGGGTCTGTTGTGTGTTTGAAAGGTATTGACCCGTGACTCCATGGAGCCAAAGTACCACCATGGCATCTTGTCTTTTCTGTAAGGAGGATGCTATCTCAGGAGCCTCACCGTGTAGCATCATACAAAGATGTAAGGCTGGTGACCAGGTGATAAAGCCATGGACAGCCTGAGCATATCTATGGTAAGGAAACATGTTATTTGCGTGCAGGCTACGCTCAGTGCATGCCTACAAAAAGACACCGGCTCTTCTCTGTACTTGCTTTAGATTCCCAAAGGCGAGAAGAAACACCGAGTTTTCATTTCAGTAGCCTGCTCTATAGCAACCCTGTGGCTTCATGTGAAAATAAACATAGCAGAAGACATACAAAATGTAGATTGTGCACTTTATCTGGTAAACAATGTCTTTGGCTCACTAACACTTCCTGGGCATGGCTTTTGAACTACTCTGAAAAAAATACCTCTGATATTTCTTGTAACGTCCATAGTAATCCCTTTCCTTGAGTAAACAAGGTAAGTACATTGAAAAGTTACAAAGCTCATCCAGTAACAGAATGAGCACATACAAGATTATAAACAGCTGATTTCCAGAAAGGGGCTGATTCTGATATTAAATACACAGCTGAAGGATATTCCCAAAGGTTATTTTCCAGTAATTAAAAATTATGTTCAGTACTAAAGAAAAAGGGTATTGTGGGAAAAAGAAGGAAGATGGTGGGCTGGAAGGCAGGATCTGAGTGATAACCCTGGGATAAGACCTAGTGAATCCCTAAAATAGGGTTACAGATATGGGAGAAATAAATATGGCATAAAAAATTCCAAGTTTTTATTTTGAATGGGTCCTGCTACCCAGAAAGAAACTTTATGCTCATATAAGTATGAATAAATTATCCTCTCCTGTGGTTTACTGGAGATGTCTACCAATGGGATTATAAAAGCCCTGTTGGGCCAGCTAAGACATTGATGCTCTAGTCACCAAGACCTTTACCAGGACTGCACATGCCCAGGAGACACCCCTGAAAGCGTCTCGGTTGGGCCAACGGGAGGCTGCGACCTCCCAGAGGGATGCTGCATGTGCTGGGTGAGCTTACCTTTGACGCAGGCCTGAACCTGCCCGTACCACTCCCCGCAGCTGTCGCAGAGCAGCGTGAATGCCGTCTCCTTGTTGCCCATGATGTACCCCTGCGCGCAAACATACAGCAGCTCGTCCCCCATTTCAAAGCCAGTGTGGCCATGCAGGATGGTGTGGGGGAAGGACGGTGGGTCCCCGCAGGGCTTGTCTGAAAAGAAGATAAAAGAGATTGTAGAGACCTTGCAATAGGCTTTAAATGCAGTGCTAACAGCGGTGCTAAAAGAGTTACCCCAAGGACAAATTTACACACGTCCACAGAACTCATACATCTCGTCTGATTCATGCCCTTATCCTCCTTCATAACTGTTTTCAGCTGTAAGTGGGAAGGTATATATTGGGCTATAACTGTGATGTGATAACTGTGATGTTACCAATGTGTAACAGTGATGCATCTAGAGGGGCTTTGTTTCCAACAAGCCAGCCCAGGATGTCAAGTTACAGCTGTCTTCTCTACCTGCTTCTACAAAAGCTAACGAAGGCTTGGGTAGATTGGAACTAGAAAGCAAAAGCGTGGACACAATCTTTTTTCTTAATTGCAGAAAAGCTTGTGAAATTGTTTGGCACTTTATTGTCTACTACGCTGTAGCAAGCAGTCAGAGGCTGAGCAATGACCCAGTCCACAGTCACAGAAAGGAAAGTCCCAGACGGACACCAGTCATTTTTCAGACTATCTCTAGCCTTTCTCAAATCAAAACTTTCTTCCCAGATACTCAGATTTTCCCTATTTTATGTTAGAGACATCCTAAAATAAATGGTGACTCATGCTCCTCAACTTAGCAAAAACCAGGAGTAACATAGCTCTGCTCTCTGTGAGAATCTGAAGAGCTAAATTTATTGGGATATAAAATCTAACAAGATGTTGTTTGATAATATTTCTGCTGATAGCACTAAGAACCAGGAAGCCAAAGTTACTGTAAACAATAACAAAACCAATTTCACTGAGTTTTTGGTTGCATGACAGAATTGCAAAGAGGAGGCAGGCAACTGCCAACATCAGTGAAAACTGAATTTGAATTCTTGGCTATTATTAACAAGGTGGACTGAGATCTTCTAGAGAACTTCTAGGCACCACGTTTTGCCTTCTCTCAAAGGTCTTCCTGTCTCAGAAGTGCTCTTGAGGGGGGGGGTTGCCATGTCCCCATTTTTTCCAGATTTTTTACAGTCCCTTTTGGAATAGACATCCTTGGTTACAGAAAAATAAAACAAAACAAAAAATCCTATAATGCAAGAACATGATCTTACCAAGAAACCCAGTGGACAAAATGTGCAGTGTTGGTACAAATAAACACTTCTATATTCTTTTTCAAATCTGGGATTTTTTTTCCAGAGGTTCTAGAGCCCTTATTGACTGTGGAAGAAAAAAACAACTCTTCCATTTGCCAAAATAGCTGGAGATTCAAAACTTGCTTTTGTCCTGATACAGAACAACCAAAAATGAAAAGGCTAAGAGGTAATAGGTCAGGAGTTCTGGTAATTATATGGGATAAGGGAAACTTAGGGCTAGGTGTCTGTGCTAGTATTGATCTCTCCTGTTCAAACAGTTTGCCTTGGTACAAAAACCTAATAACTTAGTTGGCTAAGCAAAGATTATGTTCCTTGGAAAGACTTTTGTTTGAAAGCTGAAAAAGTGACTTCCAAGACTATGCTCCTAAACATGCAGAAGGAGAAACATCTTCAGAGAGCACCCTTGCTACTCTGCTAGAGTCTACTTTTAGGACAGCATCAGCACAAGATCTTACAAACAACATTTCCATTGACACCAATTCATGTCCAGGGTTTTCAACAGGCAATAGTTTTGACAGAAAAGCTTTTTTCAATCTACTTGCTGCAAAAGCTCAGGCTTTCCTGCTTTTGCTCCAGGGACATTCTGCAAGATCCTTCTATATCCCAGCTGCAGCTTCTCCCACCACCTACCACTTCAGACCCAGGCATAGGTAAATACATGTTATTTAGAATTACGATGCATTTAAGTTGTCAGTTGTTTACCTCATAGTGAAATGAACATCCTACGATAAATATCCACACTCTGTGAAAGTTCTTTTGGATCAGGATTTTAGAAATTGCCTGACAGACCTGACTAACCACTTCTCAATCGGGTATGCTGAAAAACATCTGCCACTAATTTAAGGGACGCGCTACTGAAGTCAAAGCTTTGAAGTCTATTCTCCGTACTGTACACATACATATATACTGTCTAACACCTTCAGAAGTTAGTGGGAGTTATGCACACACACACTGACAGAAAAAAACAAGCTCTTGAGGCTACACAAAGCTCAGTTTATGTACAGTCTTATGGAGGCTTGGCATCCAAGGAAGTGAGGAGCAGTTAGCAGCTAATGCCTTTCCTGTGAACTGGTCGGATGAATAGAGACTAATGTGGATGAAAGGAATAAAAAAATATATTTTATTGCCTCATAGGAAGGCTACAAACCCCTGCATTTCATGTACTTTATTTATGTAGCTACTTCCGTCAGTACAAATGGGAGCTGTGTATCTGCTCTGAGGGAAGTATTGATCCCAAGACTGTATGGGACAATTATATGTCAGAGGGTATTCTTATCTACAAAGCCTTGCTTCTTAATCCTGTGGCCAGAGGAAGCAGAAAAGTAACACTTACATTAGTTAAACACATTTACCTTATGGCAAACACATTCAAAAAGCACATTATAACCTTCCAGGAAAGAAGGAAGCTGAAGGGAGCTTTGCTGTAAAATGTGGCAACAGAGACTAATGAGATCCTGAAAGACAGATCTGGCTGATGTGTGAATGGAAAGAAAAGGAGAGATTTAAAAGATGTTCACGGATGAACACTGTACATCGAGCTTCTGAATCTCTTATATGAGACTTTGTAAGGTTGTGTCTTTGCTGCAGAGCATATTGAGTGACAGCATGGACAAGACGTAGTGAAAGCTGATACCCTGCAAAGACATACTCGAGTTCCTACATCCATTTTGCTGATGTCCTCTCCCGTGCAGTGCAAGATGTAAAGGAATTTTCAGGGTTGCAGCATCTTACAGCTCCTCGTCCTGCTGCAGTCTCAGTTGCTATGACAATTCCTGCTCAGCCTTTTGCCAAACCTGTTCTTTCGGGTACACATACAAAAATGACATTGGCAGAGCAGCTCATCAAACCGAGCCACTTCTGGGGACAGCCTTTAGGTTTTTGTCTGCGGCTTTTGTACCAGGAGGTGGCAAAGCATGGGCTTGTTTGGAACAAAAGCCTGTGCTCAGTGCTGGCACTCAGGCCATTTTCTTGCTGGAAGAGAGGAGGCAGATCTGGGCCACGAAGCGTGACAGAGGATGTGTTGGCAGCAGCTTGTCATTTGGAGGAACAGCAGTGATCTTTGTTAAGGCAACTACAGAGGTTGCCTGGAGTGGTGACGCTGGTAGATGAGGACCAGGCTCCTCCAGTGCTGAATGGGTGCTGAAGTCTCCATCTGGAGCACTGCTTTTCCCCTCATCTGTCCTCCCATAGACCAGCATATATTCTTGGTGTTTGCTAAAAGATGAGCCCAATGCACACTTCCCAGTAGAAGAGCCTGATGTGCCTGATTATTTTGCCTCAGCACTCAGGCCCCATCCAGCAGATCCCATGCTCTGCCTGCTTGTGTGCAAGATCACATCCTCAAACCTGGAAACTTGGAATCCGGTTCTGGACATCATGACCCTTTCTGAGTTTGTCACAGAGAGCTCTGGTGTCCTAACATCAGCTGCAAGCAGCAGACTCAGCAGGTGACCTTCTGGATGTCTTTTTATGAAGATGAGATGTTGCAAATCTGAGCCACATATTGACAGTGAGGTCAAACACCTAACAGGGCTCCATACATTGGTAGCTGACCTGCAGTAAGCAAGGATGGATTAGGTTACGCAGCAAGAGAGCACAGCACAGATATGTGGCAATGTGGAAGTACACAGAAGATCCTCATGTCAGCAGTAGTTTGGCACAGACTGTCTCCTGGAGTGAAAATCACCACCACAGTCAATAAAGAACTCAATATACATAGATAGAAATCACGATGGAGTCAACATTTGACAACTGAATGGGAAAAAGTGGCACAGCAAAGATGTAAGTGTTGAGCATAGATATGTTAGGGCTTGTGATGACTCTGGTGGCAGACCTCTTAGAGACTCAGTAACTAATTTTTACAAGGGACTGAAGACGCCTCTTGTTAATTGAGTTAGCACAATCGTGATTGGCTTTTAGGAATTATGGCCCCTGTGAAGAGTAACTTGAACTCCAAATCATGTGTGGAAAGGAGTTTGTGACAGGTGATTTCCGGCAAAGAGTTGACACAAGTCACTTTAAGAACACAGCACCCCTCCTCCCCAACCCAGATTTCTCCAGAAGCATCTTCTTGATTTAAACTACAAGCATCTCATCAGTTTGTAAAGATATTTTTGAGATGTCTAGATAAAATACTGTTTACAGAAAGGACAGCCTAAGATCAATGCAAAAAAAAAATAAACATAAAAAAGATGCAGACTTCAGTTTCCATGCCACCTGGCAGAACTGTGAATCTACTGAAACCTGATTATCTGCAACCGCTACTTTAACTGTGTACCATGCTCTGAAAGCTGACATGAAACATCCTCTTTGAAATAAAGCATCTCCTGTTACAACCGCCCAATTCAGCAGAGTTTTTCCAGAGAGACCACTGGAATTTATAAGATGTCATCTCGTCATTAAGAAATTGGAAAACACAACTCTTCATGCTCAGCCCTGTGAAAGATGAGTGTGGATGTTTGTTTTCCTTCTTGATTGCAGACACACTAAAGTGTATGGATTTTTTCTTCTTGGATAAAAATACTGAGTACAAATAGAGCACAAAGAATGAAAACTCAATCATTAGCCAATATAAGTGCTGCTTGTAAGCTACTGATGTTAGGATGCCAATACCTCTTTCATCAGATAGGGCTTGTAAGAATAACTTCATTTATTAGTTTAAATGACATCACCAGGTAGCTGGAAATTCACTGTCAGCTATATGCAAAGCTCTGGAAAAGAAAGCTGTAGCAATGAAAAAATGAAAAACTTCATAGCAAAGTATGACAAATAGAAAGAAATGGTTCAAATATTACATAAAGCAAATCATAGTTTGATTGCTCTTTTAAAGTACATTTAATATATTTGCTGTAAAGAATACACTAATTTCTTTTTTTCTTATTGCTGAAAAAGGCAAACTGAAATATGTACACAAACCATTAAGCTTTGATGGGCATCTGGAGCCAGCAGTCATGTTTAACAAAGTTTTATTTGCATTTATGCTGTATGCTACTACAAGTTGCTGCCTGTTTAGTTTTTCTATGGTGGCAGCAAATCAAAGCCTTATGGAATAGAGATCTTACTTGTTGCCTGTAAATATCAGTGGGTCACTGAAAGAAAGAGCCAGTAAAACTTGGGAGCTATTAACAAAGAGATCTTTCCTTTGTTGCATTAAAAAAAAAAATACAAGAAAGGGAACCAAGAGGATTATATATGTATGAAATTGAATGGTATGCAGTCCTACAAAAAGTAAGACTGGTAGGAAAAATTCCAGCTTTCTGTTTTTCTTGCTTTATCTCTTTTATGCTTTGAGGCATTTTCTTATGAGCTTTGATAGAGAATAAATACACACAGATCTGACTTATGTGTGCTATTCCATTTTCAGAATAGGTAGAATCTAATATATTTTTAGGTAATTTTTGGAACTCAGGGCTAAGAGAGAAACTTTCTGATCTCAGCAGATCCTGAGCTGGTACAGAGCTGTCTTCCTGACTCTAATGGCTGCATAAAACATTCGTTTCTGAGAAACTGAGACGACACATTTCTCTGTGCTGCAAAAACTGCAGCAATACTCACAACATTCATAAAACATTAGAGCTATGTCTTTCCCTGTTGAACATAACTCTTAGTACTAATTCCCTGTAAAACATAACTCTTAGTATCAAAGGCTGCTGTGATTCTTCTGTGTGCACAGAAAAATAAATCCATTTCAGAAGCACAAAAAAAGGTATCTCTCTCTTCAGGATTTTTATTTGCAAAAGCCTGATCCTGTAAGCACACCCAGAGCTCTTGCTGGCATCTGACCACTGCCCCGGCTGCTGAGGCATGCTGAGGTGTGTGCTTAAGCAATTAAACTGAACTCATTTGCATGCTAAATGTTAATTGAGTAAAGATTAATTGTAAATCAAGGCCTAAGAAGGGAATTTTGTGATGGTTTGTACCAGAAGTTTCATGGTGGTTTGAGATGCCCTTTGCGCAGTCCTAAGAACTGAAAAGGGAGTTGTGAGGAGTTGCTATCATCAATTTCGTTTCTAAAGAAGAGAAGGCTGATGTGACTGTTCCCCCTGTCCATCCTCAACCTGTCCGTCTGTCTGAGCCTTTGGCTGATTTCAGCCAAGTCTGACAAAGAGGGAGAGCTGCTGAGCATCTGCAAGACAAGTAAGTTGAGTTGAAAAGAGGAAAGATCCAAAGCCAGGCGTCTTTTCCATTTGGATGTGCACAGGTAGGACTCAGCTCTTACCTGTTCCCACAAGTGCTGCTGGCCAGCTGATAGGCATTGCATACAGGCGGACAAACCAGCATATTCATCCCTCTAAGGCACCCACAGCACATGCTGCCTTCTGCCCAGCCAGCCATGCCGGGATCCTGCAAGGAGCTGAGAGTGCCCTGAAGGCAGGGAGATGATGGGTACAGGGTAAAGTTAAGAAATACTGGAGAAAGAACCATATGAATTACATGTGGCACTGCAGATTATTGGTTGGATGGATATGGAAGAAATGAAAGGGCTTGTGGTTATTGTGTGTGCAGACATAGGTCCCAATGTAAGAAACTTGGGATTTATCACTTTTGGCAGGGCAAAACAACTTGCTTTTTGTACTTTATTTCAATACACAGTTCTTAATACTAATGTATTACTGTATTATAATTGAAATTGTATCAATTAAAAGCAAACTTTTCTGAAAGAAAAAAAATACTGGGGAGGTTTCAAGTAAGAAACAATTCATTAATCATAACTTAGATGTGTAGTTATTAGCCACATGTACAAAACAGCAGAACAGATATGCTGTGTCTGAGGCTGTGGTGCGGGGTTTGCTGTTGTTGCTTCTTACTGGATATTTACTTCCCGAAACCGAAAGTAGCATCCCTGAGGTGCAGGATGTTCTTTCATCAGTCAGCTGCTTTGTGCTGGCTTGTGCGTTACTGCATATTACACTTGAGTGTTAAGGCTATCTCCCTTCTGGCCTTTGCTCTTTTCATACCAACTACAGACTAGGCTCTGCCACACAACTTCGCTCAAGCCTTGCTATTCAAACATCGACTTTGCATCCAAAATTTTTTATATATTCAAAGAGGGGACATTATTTTCATCCAGAAATGTTTCTGTGTGTAAGGACTATTTGGTGAGCGTATTGGCACGATCATCCCATTCTGTCATCAGGAAACTCCCTGCCTTGCACAAAATAAGTTGTTCATAAATTGCCTCTTCTTCGGAAATGATGCGAGTTTTCCCCTGGGTTTTAACTATGCAGTTTCTGAGTCCTATGTAGTACTCCTCTCCAACAAGCACTGTCAGACTATGTTCTTATCTTCACCTTTACTGCCCCTTTACCGTGAGCAGTAACCAAATGCAAAAGGCAAACACAGTTCCTTCACCAGCATCTACGTGTAAGCTCAGACGCAGCAGGTGGAGAGAGACAGGGGGGCACAAGGGCACAATGGAACAATAGTGGCCAGAGCAATGATTTCAGCATCCCACAGCTGTCCCACACACCGCAAGGTTTTTCTCGAGGGGGGGGGGGTGATGACAAAAGAGAGATTTGAAGAAGACAATGAGAGAGTTTTGCAGATGTTTACAGGGAGCTGCTCCTATATGTGAGGAGCAGCATGGAAGAAAGCACAAAGGTGCTTGTGTGAGAACATCAGCAACTGGTTGATGGAGCTGGCATCACTCATAGCAGCACGGAGCCTGGAGTTGATATCACGAGGGTTATCTGAGAGGATTTTTGAATGACTGGGTGCACAACAAATATGCATCACTTCTGCCACATTTCACTTTAACCATATTTTCATGCCCACTGCTGCCACTGACTCCTTATCAAAATGCCCCCCCTGTGTTGTGAACTTATTGCTACTCAGTAAATGCCATCTGCTTGCCCCTGCTTTTCTTGGAAATGAAATGCGAAACTTCACTGTGGACATCAACAATCTTTTTCAGGGGTTCCCAAATTTCTTTACACAATCGTGCCTATCAATCAGTAACAATTTGTTTTTTGCCTTCAGACTCCATCTTTGCTTGTGGGTTCCAGCATTTGAATAACAAAAAGTTTAAGCATCAACTTAAATTGGAAATAATTTGGTTTTCAGAATCATCCATGATATACCTCAGTCCCTAGCAGGCTGGTCTACGCTTGTTAACAAAAATAAACAAACAAACAAAAAATTAAAATGGAAGCAATTAAGTTATTTGCATACAAATGTTGTATACTGATAGATATGCAACAGCACAGTGTTTTGCAGTTGGAAGCCAGCTTTCTGAGGTACATTCAGTTACCGTGCTGAGTATGAGAGATGCTTCAGGCATCTCAGTTACATTGGTGCCAGATATATTCTTTTCCATAAAGTATATTCTGTGAACCCCAAAATGGGTTCTTCCAGATCAGTAGCGCTGTTTGAACTTGCTAAACTGCAGCAAAGACAAAAAATAATGCAATTTATTTCCTGCAACCAGTGTAGCAGTTGGCTCACTTGGCAGGAGATTACTATGAAGATTTATTCCTTAACATTCCCTCTTTGCCTCTCAGCAGGAGAAAAATTGAAGGTAAAACTTTTAATGTTGCAAGACAGCAATGACTGTGCATTATTTCAACAGTATATCAGTGCTGACCTTCATCCTTTACACAAAAAGCATCATATTGGTCATTCACAAAGGGATCGGTTTCAATTTTAACATCAATGGCTTTCACGCTCTGCTGTTTGCTGCCCGTCTTTCTGCATATAATTGTCCTAAAATAAAGAAGAAGAAGAAAAAAATAATCAGAAATCTTCTGGAGTTGTACATGCAGGTGAAATTTGGAGATCTTTTATCACAGTAGTCAGGCTTTAGCCTCAGCTTAACTGTTTAAGAGTTGGCACATAAGCCATTAGCGTGGGAAGATCTATGAAAAAAGCCAAGGGAGAATTAGAAGTAATTGAAAAAAATGTTTGCTGTAGATCAGTTGAAGGCATAGGAAACAATAAAGAATGTTTATCTTATTATGTTCTGTAATACTTCTAAATATTAGGCCAAGTCCCAGCATATTTAAAGCCGCATTCTGCTCTCACATTCCAGCAACACATATTCCCACCAATGGCACCTGGATAAAAATGAATAGGAAACTCAGGATTTGGTCTGAAAGATTATAAATCATTAGCATCTTTCTTACATTAAAATGACATTAAGGTTGCATATTTAACTGCTCAAAAGGTACCACAGGCAAGCTCAGAAAATTAATCTTGAGTTCTTGCAAGAAAAAGCTGCTTTTTTTTTTTTTTTTTACAGTAATTCCACACCTTTGTGTAAACTCCATTTCTTCTGGCTTGGTAATCAGCAGTACCTAATCCATCCTGTTGCCCTTCATAGGCTTAAACAAAGTTAATAAATCTATATTTGGTTTTACAAGTCTGTAGATGCTGAACATAAAGGAAGAGATTACTAATTATCTCTTCTCTCAGCTCTACTGGCTGCTTAAAACTAATAAATAAAAGACAGTTTGTTATAGAAGACACTAGTTTTACTGTTACACTGAAGGTTACAAAGGCTGGGAAAGCAAATTCAGCCCAAATTTTTGCAGCTGGATATTAATGGTGTGGGTTTTATTTTTTTGTGGACAGCAGGTTTGTAGAAGTGTTGCACAGTCAGCTATTCTAGTGAAAGCAAGACAAAAATGCTTTCCACAGAGGAATCTTTCCAGTGGAAGAAAATTTATCATTTTGTATTGTGCAATGGTTGAACTAATTTTGCCATCAGTCCCACACTCAATTTGGAGAATAAAATAAATGTTGACTAACTGCCCATTCACTGAGCATGGAAAAGATCCAGTGGAAACCCAGTATTTGATCACGCACTTAAATACTATATAACAATTGATTTACACAAGTGGAGTGAATTACAGTTGTACAGACCATCTTAATTCTGGCATGTGTTAGCTTTTGAGCAGTTAAATATGCAACTTTAATGTTCTTTTAATGTAAACAAACAAAAGCAACATGAAACAAGCCATATGGTGGTAGTCACGCATATGTACCAGAATGGTTCCTACCACACTTCTGCTCTGGAAAACGATGTGATATCATCCCCTACTGAAATCCTCATTATGATTTCAAATCAAATATGTTTCTTTTGTAAGGAAAACACCTCTTGATTTTTCAGGGGTCACTTGAAGGACAATATTGTCCATAAAAGCTTAAAACCAAGTTCTCTTAGAATTTAATGCATTTAAAGTCTGAGTACTCTAAGTCAGTAATCAGGCACCTAGACAAAAGTGACTTGATGTGCCAAAGTGAGTTCAGATGACTGGGAGAATCAGGCCATCAATTAGAAAATTTTTTTATGTATTCACATATTGTTCCACTAGGTCTTACAAGGCCTAAGTGAATGAAACAGTTATGCCACCTTCAAAAAGTGACTTACCAACCTTAATCTTTCCAATAATTACTCACTCACTTAGGTACCCAGATCAGTTATGCTTTGCAACACTGAGTACCGAGATATACTGACATGTCTTTAAAAATTTGTGCCTTTTTCCTGTAATTGTGTCCTTAAGACTGCAGATTCTGTTACAAAAAAAAAAAAAAAAAAACAAACCAAAAAAACCCACAACAACATTTTGAAGATTGTTGCCATCATAAAATTCTGAAAATCAGGCCACATTCCTTTCTCTGCTCAATCAAGGAATAAAATTCCTGATACCTGGAAGCCACTTTTGAAAATCTTATCTTGAATTTTCTGATTTCTAATTCCAATTTCTAGCCAATAGCTTTTGCTTCTGCCCAAAGCACTGTAATTTCTTTAACATTTCTTCAGGAGACTAAAAAGTTATCATCTGTGGGTGACACATCCTTGGTATACTCAGGTCATCTCCAAAACAGGATACCTGGTTCACATGTAAGATTGTGTACTTGAACAGCAAATTGTTCTTACTTTTTTTTCCCAAGTATTGTACAATGAATTACAAGTTTGTAGTTGATAGAATATATTGATGAGTTAAGACATTAGTTAACACTAAGATTTTTAAAATGCATTTCTCACTAAACTTTTTTCCTACATGAAGTGTAAAAATTCCTCTTCCTGTCTATTTCTTTTTTTCCTACAACAGACCAGACCCTGGTTAATCTTTTACTTAGGACTTTAATTTGGATTTTTGTCATATTAAAATTGAACTGATTAAAACTGCAAACATTTTAATGCAATTCTTCTGAGATTAAATCAGTCATGTCTTGTAAGCATACAAAAAATAGAAGGGAAAAAAAAAAGAAAAACCTGTTTAATCTCTCCCATTCCTCCTTCTCTGTCAGTAGTTTCCTACCATGAGTTCAATCCTGCAAGCTTTAAACATCTTCAGTAAGCTGTTATTACCACTGCTGAAAGGAGCTTCAAGAGTGCTCAGCATTTCTCAGTAGTGGGTCTAACAATCAGACCTGCAATGCCTTTGGCATAGAAATAGTCTCTTTGCAGTCAGTAGGACTCCAGGTATGAGTAAAAATATTCAATAATAGTCTCTTTTCTCTGAGTTCTTGAAGGTGGGTATATGTTTCCCTAAAATGCTAGTTTTTCATCTATAATTATAGATTAAATACATAGGTACACCTTTGTCTCAGTTCTAAAAGGTAGGTTTTGATGTTTTTAAGCTTATTAAACTTTTCATTTGAGGACCAAAAAGTGTCTATAAATTTAGAATTCAACATATTTTAAAATTTCTTCAGCAGCAGCATTGCCATGCTGAAATAAGAAACAAAAAAATGGTACATTTTTCCTACTCTTTCCAGAACCCTACTGAGAGGTTGTGGAAATGTGTCACCTAGTTTGTCTCTTTACTAGTTTGAATTGTTGCACCAGGGCATGCATCATGGTTGACAGAATGCCACTAAGTTTATACTTTTTTTAGGGATGCATCCATCTACCCAGCCATTTAGAAGAATGTAGTCATGCAGGGAACTTTAATTCTGTTTATTTCTACTTTCATGTAATAACTGAACTTAAAGTTACACAGACTTGCTCATTACTCATCCTTTTAGGCTACGTTGTAATCTGATGCTTAGAGCAGTGTAGTGCATGATTTTGTACCTTGCATTTAATAAATAGATGCAATTTTATTTTTCCTTCTGTGGAGATCTCTTATGAAAGTAGACATGCTCAGAAGGAACATACTGAGTTCAGACTACAGATCCATAATAATCCTCTATATTTAATACATATCTGCTTGAAACATCCATGCATCCCTGAAAATTACTCTTATACTGCCATGAACTCTGAAAAACTCTCCTTCACAATCAAAGCATAAAAATCAATCACACATACTATTGCTATAGAGCTATAGACAGTGTAAGTACCATATACTATCAGTAAGGTAAAAATAGCTGGGAAAGGAGGGGGTTTAGTGGTGTTGACAACAGCCCCTGCTCTCTGATGGAAAGTGGGAGGGTGCCTGATGTTGCTTCCTTTCGTTTCTCAACAAGCCAAGTCAAAAGCTACTGAGAATCTTCTCAGTCCACTGCTACTCAGACTAGAAGGACAACATGTTTCATGATGCCTCTTCTCATCTCAACTGAGAAAGCAAGAAGCCATGGACACTCTGCACTGCATTGAACCTCAGCTTAATTTCTGCTGTACAATTCATCCAACTAAGAACAATTAAGAGTCTTTGCCCTGTACCTACCCCAATAAAAAGATCAGAGGTTGGCCAAGCTGATCATTGTTTTCCTGGGTCATGACTCAGATATTGCACTTATCATGTGTGTGCATAAGGAGAAAATTTAATATATAGCACAATAAGGTATGAACCAGAGTTCCTAGAAGCCTTCCACTTACTCTTGTGCTGGTTAAATTTTTTCTAATCTATTAACTAACCAATGAGTAATTGGCATTTCTCCTAATTCCTCTGTTCAAAGAAGGAAACAGCAGAAAAAGCTGGCACGAACAGTATTTATTTCACAATATGCCATAATATGCCATTATGTAATATATATTATTAAATATATCATAATGATATACTTGAGCCATAGTAATGATACTTAATTTTATATATTGTATATATGCAGGTATAGTAAAGATTTATATAATAAACACATAATATTTATATATAAATTATAAATTCTGTTTATAGTGATATCCACTGGTACTTCTAGCTTCTAAGATAATTACATAGCAATTTTGTAATACTTGAAAATTTTTCAGTAAACCCAAGTTAAAACATATGGAGTTAACAGCTGAGTTTATATGACATAACATGATCCATCAGCACAGAAACCAGTAGGCGGGACTGGGATGTTTTGCAGTCACTACTTTATCTGTCAATTGATTGCAAGTTTTGTAGTCTTAGTCAATAAATTCACTGAACTGAGTCAGAATGGTCTTATGACATTTATTCATAGTAGTATGAACTTGCATACGAATATATTCAACTTAGAAGAACATCATCAACAATGTGTTAGCTGAGGCACTGTGAAAGTCTGGTTCATAACATAATATAACTGGAACAAACCTTCTCCTAATTAGAAAGTTAAAAACTTCATCACTTTTCTTAGTCAAGATAAATCTTTAACATCCTGTGCAAATTTTTTTCATGGGTCAGCTTTACCACTTGTGTTTCAGTAACTAGGTGAGAGAAAAAAAATCAGCAGTCTGGAAGCCAAACGAGAGGATTTTTATTCTTAGTCTTTCCCTTCTGTAGTTTGGGAAACTGCAAATTATAAAGCTGGCTCTGATGAGGAATAAAATATAAATGACATGTTCACGATTACCGAAGGGAAGAAAATTTCCCTGAAAAATCATGAAGGGGAGCACAGGTGGGCTTTGGAAAGTCCATTGACTGGGAACTATAGAGGCTAATTTTGGCTGGATGTGACCCAAAGAAAGCAGCTGCTAAGTGTGACATGAAGACATTCCAACAGCAATACTGCCACTGGAAATGTCAAAAGGAGGTCTTACCAAGGCAGAACCAATATCCTTTAGATTCTTAAAAATATACACTAAAATGCAGTCTTTTGTGCTTAAAATTGTACATATGACTACTGAAATAGTAAGGCCTCTGTTCATTAAATAAATATGGCCCATTCATGCAGATTTTCATACTGTAGCCTAGTATGAAAGATTTTATATAGCCATTTTACTATAATATCGCTATGTACATATAATTTGAGCATTCTTAGTGCACGTAGAGGAGAATCATGTTGCTTCCTGGCCTGGACTAGCTGGGTGCTCAAAGACATGGCAAGTGTCACTAGAAAGTTGGTGTTACCCAATTTCATTTTATGGGCTCCGATTTAATCCATGGCTTTCATAATAGATGCTATTGATTAGTTACCGAAGGGTTTAAAAAAAATACAAAAATATTTGCTGAACGCTATTAATTTACAAAGAAGTTCAATTCTCAGACAAAAGGCTTTCATATAGGACTAAACATTAAACTGTAAAAAAAGGGAAAATATATGAAGTTCTTTTGAAAATTAGAAAATCAACCCCATTAGAACTAACTGGCAAGTTAAAATCTTGGTATTAGTCACTCTCGCTCATTTGCTAAGAGTAAGTATATCCCCCTTCTGCCTTCATTTTGCTAGGCTAAACAAACTGATCACCTTTAATCACTTCTGATAAGAGAGGTGCTTTCTTAGACTGATCCTAGTCTGAGTTTATCCCTTCTGAGCTTGGACACCAAGAATTACATTGCACCGTTGCCAGTGGTGTCTCACCAGTGCCTCGTTCAAGCCCTTCAGTACTGCCCTCTCTCTACTGGAAGAGCTGCTGTTGTCTTTTAGGTGGATCGCATTTCCTTTTTCACAAATTTTATGTCAGTTATTTTATTTTACAACAGGCTCACTGCCGTCCTGTGTTGTGTGAATACACCCAGCTCTTTCTCCTGCTCTGCCGTTTCCAGCTGAACTGCTAGCTTACGGCAGAAATTCCTATTAGTCTTCACATAATACTGTTATATTTCACCCCATTTCTATTACTCCATCTCTGAAGTCAGGCTTACCTTCCCGTTCAATATTGTGATTTTCCTTGTTCTTATCAATGAGTTCTAACCTTCTGGCATTAACTAAATTCACTAGCATATCCCTACCTTTTGTGCCAAAGTTTGCTGAAGTTTTGCTAAAGCCCTCGAAGTTTCTTAAAAAAAACTCCCAGTAAAAATACAATTTAAAAGTGTGAGTCCCAGCTTAGTAAATGGCTACTCTGAGGACTGTCAAGCAACATTTTAGCAGACATTGTTTTACATGCTTGTCCTAGAAAATACATGTAAAATTTATTTTCTTTTGTATGATGCTTTTCCTGAAAAAGTACATTTTCTAAAAAAATTCTTCAATTATTGGGCTGTCTGTTTTACAAGAACCGTGGCTGTCATACTTTGCCCATGCTGTCTTCCCAGGCTGTGCCAAGAAAAGATTCACATCCCCCCCAAAGCTGATGCAAAGTGTCTCATGTCCACACTGCTCAGTGATATCATTCCTCGGAGTAAACTGGCCACGTCAATACATTAAACTCAAGTCTCTTGACTGAGCTTCATGTAGAAATCCCTATTCCTGAAATGCAACTACTTTGTTTTTTCTCTGTATGAGACTTTCTGAGATGATTGACAAGAAACAATGAGAAGACAAAGTCATCTTCTAGCAGAGCATGACAACAGCTGTGGGCTGTGGGACTACAGTTTGTGACATGAAGGCATTTCAGAGTGCAAGACCTCCTCAGACAGTTTCATAACCAATTTCAGTATTTTGAATTGGACCATGTCCTGTCAGCTATGTCTGGATTTTTCTCTTGAAGGGAATTAATCGACTCACCTCACACAGACATCTGGGAGCACAGTCATATGCATTATCATCAGGCAGCAGAGCACAGCCTTGAAATAAAACAGAGAGCTTGCCAAATTGACATATCATTAGGACTGCTTCTCTGCAAATAATCAAGTGGATGTGTTATAGCATGTACACCTGGATAGATTTTATGGGGCCCACAAGTCCAAGGGTCTACACACACAGATGAGAGGACTGGCACGGGTTAGCGATTGACCCTTATTTCATTTCTTCGATATTGCTTTTTTCTTTCCCAAAAAATGTGCTGTTATTACCCTACTGCCAGGTGCTGGGCAAGTCCCACACAGTAGGCAGAAAAAGAAGTAGGTAGTCTTGTGAAATGTCATTTCTGAGTCTTATTATTACATTTCCCACCGGTGCCATCTGCAGTGAGGGCCCTGTTGTGTTTGACACTGTAGAAGCATTCAACAGGAGTCAGCGCAAAACCCAAAGAGCTAACAAAAGGAAGGAAAAATAGAGATGAAGTAATTTTCCTAGCAGCAAACATCTGGTCTGTGGTCAGCCAAGAAAAGAACCCCAGTCTTCTGACTCCCACAGCAAGGCTTATTCTAGCTGACTGTGCTTGCTCACTCCAGAGTCATCCCCTCTGAGAGAAATCCTCCAGGGACTGGGTAGGAACCAGCCCAGGGCAATTTCATGCAAAGGAACAGGTTGACAGCCCTGTAGGAGGTCTATTATAGAACAGAAAGCCTATGCAGAGCTTCAAAGCCCTTATAGAAGGGATACATGGCTTCATTCTTTTGTAGACAAATAAGGAACAGGGTAGGGAATAGGAGAGCTTCAGCCTTTCAGTCCTAGAAAAGTGATGGAAATGAGTAAATTTGCTATGAATGTCTTAATACAAGCTGTTGAGGATGTTTACAATTCTAAAATAAATAGCTGCTTTCTACTATTCTTTGCACACGGCTGGTCACAAGAAAAATTGTCTCGTTCACTTTCCAAATTTCAAAAACCCCAGAAATGAACATAAGACCCTACAGAACACGCTGCCTAGCGCTAGAGGACTTGACACAGGGTTTTCCAGTACAACATCTGAATTCAAAAGATAGCAGTGAGAGGCCTCCAAAGAACTCTGCCACCTTTTTTCATTTATATTCTGGCAGATCACTTGCTGGTTTTACTGACTCACTTGTCTGACATGCAAATAAGTCATAAGAGTGTCATTTTTGTATAAATAGCTATTAGGGCTCATCTGACAAATGAGACCTGCCTAATGACATTTCATTTCCTGACATGTAACAATGTGTAATGCTTTATAAGTTACACATTTCAGGACTGACTTGTAAATGGTTTACTTCTGGGCTGCTAGAAGAAGTCAGGCCTTATCCTCTTACCCCTATCTATTTGTCAGTGGCTCTTCTCTAAAAGTTTCCAAGCCCTCGGACCTGCCAGCAACAGCCCTGAACTCTGAATTGGGTTGGTCTGAACAACTGAAAGTGGAAGACAAAAACATCCCCTTATGCTTGTGAAAGAGGTTCTGACCCAGGCTGCTCAAACCACAGCACTACCAAGTTTATCATCTCTTTGGATTTGCTGGCAGGGAACTATTTGTTTAAGCAATTTCCATCCTACATCAGTTGAAGTGAATCATATTTGTTGAGACCTGCTGCTTGGACTAGCCCGGTTTGCAGGGATTGCAGTGGGTTAGAGAACACAAAGTGAACATCTCCACCAGCAGATTGGTGTCTTCTTCCACCGGCATCACTCTCTGCAGAATGATGGTTTTTAACACCCAAACCAGTAGCTGGTTGCCCACCCTGCTCACTTCTGGCTTACAATAGACAAGAGATGAGCACCTCTACCAGCACAGCTGAGGAGGCAACAGTCACTGCAGTGGGTCAGTAAGGAAGCAGGTTGGAGTGAGCTGGGCTGCAACAACCTGGTTGGGTCCAACAGAGGATGTCCCATTGTAATCTCAAAATCTTTGCATACTTACATATGGATTGATATTTACATACAGGTCATCAGAAATTTGACAGTTACCCAAAGATCTTCAGATCGAATTCTCCTCTTTGCCCCTATAAGAGGTATAGCCCAGAGAGTGGGCAATATAAACATGCTCATGCTGACTCAGTAATGTGCCTCAGTCATAACAGGAGAAACTCCCACGGGTTTCCAGGCCTTGATTTGGCTGTAAAATTAATAATAAGGACACAACAGCCAACAGTGATGGATATATTTACTAGGAGTGGGATTGTAATTATTCACTAAGACCATAAAACAGCCATCAGAAGTGAACAAGTCATTGACTTGTGCACTGGAAAATTGATCTGGAGGTGAAAAAGTCCTTACATCTCTGCTAGAGCTCATGTTCAGTTTTAAGCCTATGTGGTGGAAGGAGGACTGAAGTGTGTCAGAAAATCTCCAACACTATGTCTTCACTCACATTGTTTGTGTTTACTTCTATTGCCAATGTCTAATCCATTTTTCCTTGAGGGAAAGATTAAGATACTTTCCAGGCACCAAATAAATAAAACAAACTGCATTCTTCCTGAAATTAGGAACTTCTTTTATCATGTTCCCTCCTATTCATCTCCTTTCTGATGTACATGGTCCAAGAGGAAATGGGAGAATATTAGACTAAAGCTCTGTGATCTGCACTGGATGCCAGTCAGCTGCTGGGAGGAATCCAGGGTTTTAGGGCCAACCTATAAAGTCCTGAACAGATTTGGACCTGGCAAACATGGGGAGGTCACTTCTTTCCCTAGGCCATGCCATCACATTCGAAGATGTGGAGGTCCATCAAGATGAATAACAGTGAAGAGTCCTTTATTTTGGAAATAATTTTCCCTACTTCTGTAACCTTCCGAGCATGCTGTGAAGCTTGTTTTCCCCTCTCCATGTTAAATCAGTTGAGCAGAGTGTGAACCGAGGTTTTTCTATTTACCAGCTATCCTTTACCCTTGCTATCATGTTTCTATTTATCAAGTAAATGCCCAAAGTATTGAATAGGTACCCACAGATATATATTTTTTAAATTAACTAATTAATTTAGTAAAATATTTTAAGTCCCTTCTTAACAGTCCCTTCTTAATAGTCTCTTCTTTTCCATGCCTTTAATAATTCTTGAGCCCTTTTTTGAGCCTGTTTTAGTACCTTTCTTAAGATGTGGTAACAATAATATGTATAATATTCCAAACAAGGCTGTTACACTGACCTATATGTGTGTATATATATATGTATATATTTTTCATATTCTGCATTCCATTCCATAAGCACTCTAGCAACTTCTTTGTTTGTTTGTTTGTTTGTTTTTACTACAGCTGCAGTTTGACAGAGGTTTTCTTTGTGCTGTCCATAGTGATGTCCTTATATCTTTCCTGGGCTGACAGAGGTAGCTCCAACGCCCACAGTAACTAACTGAGGATCTCTCAGGACTAACTAGTGCTTAGATAAAAAAGGGACAGTTTCTTCTCCTACCCATCATCACTTCTTACATCCATAATACAGAGGCTGTACAAAAGAACCTGTACAACAAATTTCCCATGCACTTCTTTGAGATGGATAGTTTTCCTGGCTCTTCAGCCTCCATGACATCTCAGCAACTGGCTTAGGAAAAAAAAATTTAGGGTTTAGATCACTGCCTTATATCCTGAGAGACTTCTGGATTTTTTTTAATGACCAAAAGTACATACAAATACATTTTCAAGCAATTTTTCACCTGGAAAAAAAAGGATTGCCAGAACTAGTTGCTTTTGCTTGAAGTTGTTTAAATATCACTTTTCATTAATAGTAGCAATTTTCTCTCCTTTGGAAACTTTATCACCAAAAATACACAAACACCAATGCTTACTTAAATAACTGATAACTGTGAAAAAAATCTAATAACACACTAAAGTTTGGGAACTTGGAAACAATATCTCGATAAACAAAACTTTATCACCGTTGAACATTGAGAGTAGATTAGATATTACCCTCTAACTCATGAGAACTTTGTAAAGTACCTCAAGGGAATGAATACATGTGTTACGCTAAGGCCGTGGCTGGTAAGCCTGATGAAGGAAAGACTCAAGAGAGGGGGCTTCAGATCCACTCATGCTCCTTCTGGGCAATTCCTGTATGGTCCCAGCTTCAGTGACAGAAGACATTTATGTCAACCCTCAGCTCCTCCATTTTGCCTTTTTTTTAAATTGAGTTTTCTGTGATTTGGTCTCTTCGTCAAATATGAAGCCTGTCTACCTGTACCTGAGGCAAGCTGTGAAGCCTTTCATTTTGGAAGTGGCTGGGCATTTGGAATGTGCGTGTTTGGCCCAGTGCAGTGCCACATAGCTAGACCTGTGCAAGACTGGAATCAACTTGAGTTAGCTTGGGTTCAGCAATCGCTCATCAGCCACGGCAGAGTGGCGCGGTGACAGGGCCGTGCTGCTTCTGGCATGCAGCGAGCACCTATGTGGACATATGTTCTCAAAATCTTATATTTCACTGAAAGTCATTTGGACTTCTGGAGTATTCACGAAAGCTAACTTTAGCCTCCTGAAACTATGACCAACAAAGGGAAGCAGTTTCCTCCACAGGACACTGCTACGTTCCTGTCTTGAACTGGCCTCTATAGAGGCAACGATGCTTCCTGGAGAGGTTGTGGCAGACCAGTACATCTGGAAGCGCTATCTATAATGCAAGGCAAAGCTCAGCCTTGTGCCATGTTGAGTCACCTGAGCTACCTCAAATAATACCATTCAGCACATCGAGTGACAGTATCAGCTCCTTGGTGAGCTTTTTCAACAAACTCTCTACCACATGTGCATTATCATATCTAAGTACACCTAAAGTCATACCTATTTGAACATGCCTATTGTCTATTCAGACACGTGTAAATACCTGAGACAGATATGTGGTTTCCATGAGAAGCTCAGCAAACTGAGCTCAGTGTCCACAGCCTGCAAGCTTCTTTAGGGCTCAGCACCCCTCTATAGGCCAGGAGGAAAGGAACCACAATAACATAATTCAGAAGGAAAGATGAAAAGGAAATCACTTCAGATCTGTGAAATACCTGATCTGAGACTAATAAATATTTGTGTCCCTGCAATATTAGCTGTACAAAATTGATTTAGTGGGGAGAGTGGCATATTTAGCTGTATGTCATGGTGCTTGAATTGTGGCCAGTGTTTTTCAGTAATATTCTTAGTCAAGGAGAAAAACTTGCTTGACAGCTGTCATTCATACTTCTCAGGAAGGGTTATGCTGTTGTCCTTACCCAATGGAGCCACCACCGAGCCATCCCGTGGTGCAGCCAGCAAAGGAACAGTCCAGAATAGCCCTTTTCAGTTCTTCTGCAGTTGCTAAGCGAGCATTCAGGTCAACACAAGCTTTTGCAGCTCCAGCTAAATCCAGACCCTGAGAGTTGTTCTTGGACTCAAGTGTAAACACTTTCCCTGCAGCACCAAGAAAGGACAAGTCACTTGTCATGGCATTGTATTCAATATATATTCAACAAAAATATTGCAAACTATCACCAAATAAAGTCTTCTCACTTTTACTAAGTTCATTTTAATGCACAACCGAGTTCTTGGAATGAGCAATTTTATCAACACTGTAAATACCCTTGTCTTAGCTTTTCTTTTAGTTTTGTTCATCAACAGAAAAGCAAGTATGGCTAAGCCCCTATTCGTTCCCAGCCCAGCCCATATGAGAAGCTTGTCTTGCCTCTATAGGTCTGTGCTTAAGATCTGGAGAGAGAAAGCACAACACTCTCTCATATGCACATATATAGTCAGAGTCAGAACATCTCCGGTAGGCTATAACGCTGGAATTCATTACTAAGCATATTACAGTTACATTTATAAAAACTGCATCTATAAAGCAAGCACAAATCTAAAAGCCAGTATTGCAACTCACTCTTCCACATCAGAAATAGATTTACACTTATTCTCTAAAATCAAAATTGCGTAATTCTACAGCAACTTGTGCTAAATGCTGCTGCAAAGCCACTTTGTTTTCATATCTTTCTGGAAAGACAGAGGGATTTTTTTTCTTAATGGAAGGCTTTTTTGAATGAGCCTGAGAATATATTTAGCATAACAATTTCTTGTGTTATTTTCAGTTCAGTTTATTTTACTTTAATTTATCTAACACTGTGAAAGCTGCAAGGGTGAAAGTTAGAGGTTTTGGCAACTGGGAACAGGGCAGTTGGGGTTTTGGCAATAAAGCTTGAGAAGTTACTGGGTTATGGAATAAACACATTAGCTGGATGTCTGCAGAAAAAGAAGTAAACAATGACATAGTTTACAGTGCTGATGTTTAAATAGCCATAAGTGTCTTCTTTCTGAAGATAACATCCCTCAGAATACCTTCTAAATTTCAAAGGTACAGATTTAGGTTGCTTGCAGGTGCAAGAAGACAACTTTTAAGCACTGCTCATTCAGTAAATGCCTGGAAACACTTATGTCATATTTCAAGAGTAAATTAGTGGTAGTGGTTATATGCATAGCTTCCAGCACATACCAAGTGTTCACTATGTAGCTAGCTTCACACTCATAGGATATATTGACCAGTATCAGGAATCCCTCAGACTGATTCAGCCTGATTCTGTACCAAGAGCCACCCCCACCGCACATTATTTCAACAAATTGATAAATATTAATCTAAACCTAAATATATGGAACCGATACAGGGTAGGTCTGTACCTGGAAGCTTTCTGTTCTCACCTGTGCACAGTTTAACCCACTGCAAGAATCACAGTCCTTACAGCAAAAAATGCAAAGTTCCTTTCAAGTAAGTATGTAATTTGTGTTGACATTAGCTAGCAAGCACAGATGGGTCCTGATGAAGATTCCTGCTTCAGTGGGAATTCTACATGTGCACAGTAAGAAGCCGTCCTGACTTGGGCAGATAGCAAATTAAATAAGCGGGACCAGCAGCGATAAGAAGGAAGAGGAATTCAGAGTACCCAGAGTGATTTTCTCACGCACTTAACAGTAGTTGACCAAGGGATGCAACCCAGAATCACAGATCGGTGTCCTAAACACTAGATTACATATAGTCTCTTGCTTCTCAACTGTAATCAATACCGTGAATTGTAATTAGAAGAGGGGAGTTTACACAGAACAGTGAAAAAGGCAAGTCTCTACTGTCCTGAGTACCAAACCTGAGTACCAGGATTCTTTCCAAAATGCCCCTAATAATGCACATTACTAATGTAGGCTGTTGTTTCCAAAGCCACGAATAGACGTAGTGAAGTATGCATGGGGTAGTGAAAGACATAATATAAGCAGAAGGATGATGGTTTTAAACAACGATTCCTAAGTTGCGGATCAACTTTCATTAGTAAAGGTAAGTGGGGATTAAGTGTAATGCTTTACTGAGGCTTTGTCCCAAATATAAAAACTTGTCCACATTCTACATTTCACAATTTGGCTGTCAGGATTGCGATGCATCATCAAAGACATATAGGGCAAGTTTGTGTAGCATCTGACTTACTTAAACCATAAATGTTAGTTTGACATGGCAGTAAGCCCTATTTTCCAGCCATTAGTATTTTAGTTAGAAGACTTAAAAAAAAGGAAACCATTAAGAATCGAGTTCCATCTAGATATAATTAGAAGAAATTAAGTTCATCATTTAGTCTTTTTACCAGTAAGTGACAATTACATTTTTAGAGGAGTTTAGCTAGCCAAGACTGAGGCTGAGACAGCTTTCCTTAACTATTGCTTGCTAGTACTTAAGATAAATTAACTTTTTACTAGAAACTATGAAGATGCTCGTTCAAAACAGACTCCTGTCCTTCAAAAATGTACTTGGGATATCCAAACTATGTAGACAAATAGGTTTTAGGGTAAGTTGGAGGGACTTACTGGTTGGGAAAATTATAGTGAACTGGTTTATAGGAAATTCTGGTTAGCCAGAAGTGGATAAAGGAGGCTAACCTGCTTACCAGACTGACCTGGGAATCTTCGCCAAAGCTTTAGAAGCAATATGGCCATATGCCCAGTTTTTAACATGTGGCCCCTGTTTTGCCTAGTTTCTTACTTAGAAAATATAATAGAAAGCAAGGTTGGCTTATTTGATGCTTGACCAATGGTATTCCAGTATCCTGGAATCCCCAGTATCCTGAGCTGTGTCACATTACTGAGGGGCATTTACAGGAAAAAAATATAGGAAGCGTGCTAGCATGATAACAGGAAAATACAAAAGCACATCAAAACAGGAAATCCCCTTAAATAAATAAGACTATAACACCAAAATTGAATTCTGCACCTTATGGTGGCATGGCTGACATGCTTGAGATATTCATGTATTGAATTTTTCTCACTTTTAATCACAAAAGTGGTATCATGTTCAAGCTTGGGATCAAAGGGTCCTGGTTAAATATTTGTAAGATTTTTACCACTGTCAGTTGTAATGAAAAGTTTTTAAAAAAGGTGTGTCTGATGATATCACAGACAATTTTGGTACTGGGGTTGTGAAAAATTCAAGTGGTATCCCCTTTCTCTCTAGCACATTACAACAGTGTGGAGTAGCTGAAATCAATTTTCTCTGAGATAATATCAAGAGATGTACTGTCATTCTGTTTTAAATATGCAATTTTAAATTGAATAAAATAATAAATATGTATATAATAAATAAATATGCAATTTTATATTGAATAAAATAATAAATTTGAATAAATAAAATGAATAAATTAAAAAAGACTGTTCTATATTTCCATAAGGCACAGGATGAAGGATCATGTCTTTGTGTTTATTTGTGTGAAGAACATAGTATGTGTCTGGTTGTGGTACCTTTGAACAGCCACCATGATGAGCGCCCTCTCAACTCTCTCCCTTCATTTCTGCCCTATAACATTTGTTTCCCATAATGTGACAATGAAACAGGTGGTGTGGAAATTTGTTCCCAAAACTCTATGTACTTTTCTGAAGCCTTTTTAAACAAAGCTAGTCCCTTTGGTTTCAAGATCAAGCTAAAAATCCATGCAAAGTAGTCTTTCTCAGGAGCCTTAATGCACCTCTTGAATTTAGCAGGTTCAGAATGAACAGTGTCCTTGTCAGAGTAAGTTTCTTCAGGTTTCCCATTGAAACCAGTGAAAAAGTTTCCATTTCAATGGTAAGACATAAATGATAAGACATAATTCTTCCAACTGTTAATTAACAGCTGGATTCATAGTTCTGAAGAAAGATTCACACTTGAAACCAAAAAGCATCTTTCTTTAATAACTAGCCTATGTTATATTGCTAGCTTCCACCATCATCTGATCACTATTATTACAGAATATTGATTATATTTTGATATATTGATAAAAGAATAATTTTTATTATTGTTTGGCACTGAAACTTTGTAAACAAGCAATAGCTGAATATAGTTTTTACTTAAGAGTACACTAATATATTCTGACTGAAAACATACCCACAGAAGCATAGATCTCAAAGCTTCTAGGATTCATTTTTATCATCTTGTTTAATTCCTGCATAACTAGACTGTAGATTTCGCCCAGTAATTCCAACATTGAGTCCAAAAATTCATGGCTGAACTAGAGCATGTCTTTTCAAAAGGCATCCAGTCATGATTCAATGACTCCAAGTAATGGAGAATTTACAGCACACTTTATAGTAAACTGTTCCAATGGTTCATTACTTTCACTCCACCTTATTTCCAGTTTCAAATTTTGCTAAACTCAGCTTCTAACAACTGGACCTTATTATGCTTTCGAGACTGAAGAGCCGTCTACAATCAAATATATAGAAGTGCAAAAAAAGGGACTCTTCAAAAATAAAATCTGTCCAAAACCCATTTCTTCATACTTTTAGGAATCTCAGTGGAATTAACAGAATATTCTTAGTTACCAAGAAGACAGAGTTTGGCTAATTTATTCTAAGACAGTAACAGATACAACAAGTAGTCCTTCTGAGGCATATAGGCACGGTTCAAAGACCACTGAACTGAGTTCAAAGTTCAAAGTTCTCCATGTCTTCAGCAGGATTTGCATCATGATTGAAGAAGAAACATAAAACTGCATAGCCAAATACACTTTGAAGTAAAAATACCTCTCACAAATAATATAAAATGAAAGCACTTTAAAAGGCATGCCCAGTGTGCTGATCTCATGACATGATACTTACTAGTTCAAAGGATAAAACCTAATCAGTTTCAACAAAATAAATGTGGTGAAAGATGTGCAAATGTGTAGTCTAATTTATTTTTACTTAAATGTTAAAAACTTCAAATTGAGGTAAAAGAGAGCAGAGGAAGGGAAGGTCACTTCTGTACTTCAAGAGCAATTTAATTTCCATTTCTATGGCTTTGTGTAACAATGGCCTTGATTGTAATAGTAAGGGTGGAGGATTCAGTAAAACTGTGCAATTACAGACAGAGATTTGGGTAATTACCAGTTTTGCTTAGTGTTCATGAATGTAGAGTTTATTTCTGTGAGAAACTAAAGTGAATGATGTCTTATTTAATTCAAATTGCTTAAAATATTACATCATCAGAAAAGTAGCAAAATTGGGAGGTCACCTTTGAGTTCCTCCTCAGCTAAATTCAGTTTGAGCTTAAATTTTAATTTTACTACATGCTTTAGGATCAAATAGTTGGAATTGTTTATGCCTTTATTTTTGCAACGTACAAGAATATGTGCTGTTTTGTTTGGGAGCTTGAAATGCTTAGACACCTGCTACTCAAATGCAAGTGTCTAGAGACAGCAGAAGAAAAAAAGCATTCTTTTTTCCTTTTCTTTACAAAAAAGGTGCAAAGCAAGCCAAAGGAAAGAGTATAGTAGGTTTTTTTTCCTACCTTTGACACCAGACATATCTGGTTCTAGGTCAGAAGTATGTATCTCAGATCCTCACCTAATTGTGCCTAGCTTTCGGGATTCAGGGTCCTTCCACTTGCAACCTCTGCAGTCACTATGCATGGTCACTACCAGATGACTGGCTTGACCAATAGGTCTTCCATGTAACCCAGATTTAGCCAACAGACAACTCCACTCTAGAGCAATTAGTAAAGTTTTGCAATTAGCACATTTTTTCAATTCAGGAGTGACTTAGTAAGGTAGATTAATCACCATCATTCTCTCCTGACATGCTCTGTCTCACAGCAAGTACTCTGCAGAAAACTATGGTTCATATGTATGGATATTTTAGCAGCCGTGAAAAGACAAAAGAGAGAGTCAAAAAAAGCAGAGGCGACTCCTGTGCAGGATGCATGAAGCCGCATTCTTGTTCTCCTATTCCAGCACAAATGCAAAGGAATTTAAAAAAGCCTACATTTGCACTGGTATGATTGAGACCCGTCATGATAACCTACGTTATTCTCCAGTAACTGCACTAACAGTAGTGGCACAGTAGGAACAAGCCCTTGAAGAGCCTTCTGTCCGTCTGACCCTGACCTCAACAGCTATGAGCAAGCACATTTGAATCGTAAAAAAACTGCAAAGTGAAACAAAGCTATCTTTTATTTCGGTATTTACCTTGGTCTTTCTGGAGTCTATCTGCACTACAGCAATACGTGCTGTGGTAAATACTAGTCAAAAGAGATCAGTTAAGCTTCAAAGCTTTACACCTTCACCAGACCTCGATGGTCTCCAGTTTTATTGCCTGCTCTCTGTCATTATTTGTGTGCAAGATAATAAAGCGAAAGTCTTCCTTAGGGAAATATATTGCAACCAGTTTCGGAGGTTTGCCTGTAACAAGGGCCAGTCTGAATTTCACGGGGCTTTTACAAGGTGAATTCAAAATCCCTTCAGCAGTTTGCAAAACAGTCAGTTACTTTTAGTTTAAAATAACAAATACACATATACATATGTGTCACCCAGACCGGTCCTTTGGCACGTAAGTGACATTTGCATGTATTAAAGAGTAGCACAACTGTATTTTCACCTACGGCTTACACAAATGAGAAGGTGGTTTCCTGTCTGGATCAGGCCAGAATCTGTTATAAAAGAAAGTATTAATCCTGTTTCGACTCTCAGATCTTCTTAAATACATAAGCCTACATGTAGTGGTAAATTTGAAAGTTCACATAAAGTGTTTTCTTCTGTATCAATGTATAATAAGCCAGATGGTTTATAGGACAGTGTTACAGTTGTTCGCTTGAATATTAATATTAGGAGAACACACTGAAGAGCATGTTAATAGAGAACTTGCACATTTTTCACAATGATACTTAGAAGTTAAATAAAAATGGAAACTACAGTATTATATTGATGTTCTACAACTATAATGTACTTCAGATATTCTACCCTTTAATTCTTATAATTGCTTTACCATGTGTGAAGTAAATTTGACAAACTGTTGAACAACAATTAAAATCTGTCATGAACTCTGCCTTAAAATTATCTCCAACATTTTTTTCCCTTTCTCTTTTAGAGGATGCCTGTTTAGGAACCAAGAAGGTGCCATTAATTCTACAGAATTAATATAAATTGGGAGGTGCTCTTGAAAAGATAAGGGAATTCTTCAGACAAAGCATTCTTAGCAAGGGAAATAATTATTCCTGTCCTGTCCCTTTTTCTTAAGTTCTGTGGAGAACCCTCTTTCATGGGTATGCATTTTTTTTCCTCATTTCAGAGGCATTTTGCTAGGGAAGGAGTATTTCCTAAAGTCAGAATTGCAGTTTTGCCTGCTGCAACACAGTGCAGTTGCCTGACACATTTCTTTTCCTGTATTCTTAATGAAAAATAATTTTCTTCAAATTTACAAGCCAGGGTTCTGTCGTATAAATGGTATTTTACACAAAGTGGTAGAAACATACAGGCAAGATTAATTTTCTCCCTTTCCTTTGCCATACTCTGTCATCAGCTGAAATAAATTTAGGTTAAATAGGAAAAATACTCTGAGAACAAAAAGAAGAGGTTTTTATTGCCCTATAACGTTTAAGATCTGTTCTCTGGAATAATGCAGCAAACATCGATGGTAAAGGATTAGTGTACCGAAAAAAAAAATCCTGAGATCAGGCATAAATCTATCGCAGCTGTGAAAGTGAAAAAATGTGGCCATTCAGCATTGCACTCCCAGGAAAAGACACAGTTGTTTCAAAAATAAATTGTATTTTTGCTAAGGCAAGTTGGTTATCATTACTACAGGCTTAACCATTAAAAAGGCAATGGGCTACGGGAAACTTTCAAGGGATGCAGCTATTCAGGATTATCATCAGCGAGTAAAAAGTCCCATTTCAGAGTAACTGGTAGCTGGTGCTTCAGCCAAATTCATGTCCTGATCAAATTCCTTGGCAGTGAAGTGCAGATGAAACTCAGGTGCAGAAAGGTGAGCAGTCGTCTTCAGTGTGTGTGGTACCAAACAGAAAAGGTTACAAGGAAAAGCCTTTGACTTCTTGTCTTCCCTTTCTCGAGTACCTGCCCGTATAAATTGATGTTGGGGGGCATGTGAAGTGGGCAGACAGGGAAGTTCTTTGGAGAAAAGATACTTTTAATTATAAGGAGAGCTCTCCTAAAATATAGCTGAGTCTTCTTATTCATGTTCTGGCTTTGTTTTATTATTCTTATTTCCTCTGGAAAAGTTCACTATCCTGTCATTTTCTTGTAATAAAATAATCTTACCCTTCTGGGATCTTATTTCCTTTCTGTGCTTAACCCCAGGATATTTGTAGAGTCTCAAAAACCTCTGAATCAGACATTTCCTAACCCAAACTAGGGCGTGTATTTAAGTTTCTTATTAAGAAAAAAAAAAAGTGAGGGTTTTTTTTTTTTTGCAATAACACATTTCAACATACAGCTCTCATTCCAGCCATAGCAACCCAGCCCAATCTGAACGGGGGACTCACCATCAGCCTGAACAGAGATGATCTGAAGGATGAAGAAGACAGATCCCATGCCCTGGAGAAAGGTGAGAGACAGTCTCTGAGATCCTGAAGCCATTGCCCTGCTTGCAAAGCCCTCAGCCGCAGGAGGTTGGGCTGCTGAGGCTTTTTCTCTCTCCTCCTCTGCACTTTCACAGTGGGGTCTGCAGTGATGATTTCAAGGAGTGCTTTCCCTCGGCAGGATCCTGCGTCTTGGGTTTGCACTGAAGGCAGGAGGGGTGGAAAAAAAAAGAGGGAGGGAGAGAGGAATCCTTGGCTTGGCTAGTGTGAAGGGGAGGGGAAGGTGGGGGGGGGAGATGTCCAGCCAGCTGGGGTTGGGGAGCGGCTTTATCCAGCCCAGTCTGCAGGGCAGTGCACACAGAGAGCCGGTGTGAAAAGTCACATTACCCTGTCGGTAAATACCTAATGGATCACAGTGGAAGAAATGTAAAAGCCAGGAGGGAGAGAAAAGGGGGGGAAAGGACAAGCGACGAGCAGAAGAAATCCCTGGCTGAGAGGAGAAGGGCAGCTAGATAGCTGGAGCTGGTACGTGGTGAGTTTGTGGGCTTAGATGTGCATCTCCGGAGGGATGGGTTCAGATGTGGGGAGTGTTTTCTCTCTGCAACATGAAATCAGCCAGCAGTACACTGCTGAAGGTCGCAGGTCAGGGGCTGCCGCAGCAAGCATGACGGTCTTCAGGTAAGGGCTGAGGAAAGGTGACAAATGGTGTGGGACCCTGGCAGCCAAGCCTCCCTGAAGATTGGGACTGTGATCGGTTAATCCTGCTATTTCAAATCTGGGGTTTGGGATGGGCATGAGGAACTGAAGGTCGAAACGGGAGTCTATCAGCCAGTCTCCATCAGCGCTCCTGGTCCCGATTAATGGGTTGGTGCTGGTCAGGTTTGTATGCTCTGAGAGCAGCTTGATGAGGGGAGTTTCCAGCTCCCACTAGCACTTACAGCACTGACATCTGTCCCTTATTCTCATTCCTCCTATATTTGTCCCAACACAACTCAAAAGAAACCCTCACAATAAGAGGAAACATACTGGTGGTGATGCCAGGATTTATTTCGCTAAATATATAAACGGAATAGTTTTGTGTTGCTGTTGGAACTGAACAGGGCTCAGAAATGTTGTTTTCATATTCCCATCCTATTTTGCTTTTATTTCAGCTTCTTAAAATTTTTTCCCTTAGAAATTCAAAGCTGGGCAAAAAACGCTCAGTCTCCTAGAAACTCTGAGCCACCAGGAACAGAAGTAAGGACCCGACCCTCCCCACTGCCAGTGGCCCCGGTGTCCTACATGGCAAGGTGCTGGTAGGCAGTTGCAGGCATCTTCTGATAGTGATGAACCTACCCAACGTTGTTTGCTGTCTGGCTGAAATGACTCAAGCTCAGGAACTTCTGTAAATGATATTCAAGGAAGCAAGTAACACCATAATACTGGAAGCTTTAAAAATACCTCTGTTTGATGAATTTGGGCAGATAATGCTCTGATCCTGTTGACTTTTACAGAATCATAGCCTTCTTCCCCTTCTTTATACCCATGCATGACATGTGAATGTACACGCTGAAAGCTTTCAGACAGGTAGCTTTGAATTTTCTGTTTATCCAGAGAATAGAGATGGCAGCAGGTTTCTTTACACTGCCTTGCCAGCCTAACTCATAAGGAACACCTCCAGAATTAGAAGGAAGGGCAGTTTCTTGCTCACTCCATCCCTAACATGGAACGGCTGGCGTAATGTAACTACGTAACTGCGTTTCATTTCAATGGAAACTATAAGCTCTGTACAACAGAAATTAACATATAACATGACAGAAAACAGAAAATTGTAGTATTCTTTGAATTTATTTGAGTTTCTTTTACTGGTGACATAGCTAATGGCATAAAATGCAGTTTTAACCCTCCGATACGCCAATAGTTCTACCCCTATTTTAAAAATCAGAGGACACAAAAAGATGAGAAAATATCTTGAATCTACACACTTTTAGTGAGATAGCAAAGAAATTCCATGAAACCGAGTAAGTAATTACAGCAAGACACACAGCCATTAATACAGACTTGACAGGACCAGAGCAATAGCTCCAGGTTTCCTTGACACTTGTCATAGGGCTGATGACTTTGTTGGCCCTTTGCTGTCCTCATGAGTTTGGCCAAAGCAGTTGGAGGAAAAGACAGTATCTTCCGGATTTCCATCTAAAATTCCAAAGGTCTGTTGGACTAGTTTTGCTATAACTGGATCATTTCCTTGTGTTGATATATGTAAAGGCATATTGCCACTCTGGCTCCTGTCTTGGAAAACCTCAGCTTGTATTCTTGAGTAGAACATCTTACTGATTTTAAAGAATTACAACAGATCACAGGATCTGTTCCTTTTTGAAGGCATGAACAGTTCGTAGAATGACCTGGCTTCTTCTTGTCATCCCATCTCAACTGTAAAGTAAGTCTGTAAGCATGGAAAGGTAAGGACACTTACCAGTTATTAACTCCTGGAAGGTAAGTACCTCACTGCCAAACAGTTGTTCTTTCAATCTAATATTTCTATCGGCAAAAATCCCTGCTCCTAGGGTATTTTGGAGGACTTACATAAAGCTGAGCAGATTAGGTTTTGTACTGAAATGATGTACACATTGTTTTGCATTGAAATCAGCATTAATCCTGCCTTTAGATCTTGGGCTTCTTGGAACCAAAAACTCAAAATGAGATCTGGAAGTTAAGATGGTTAGAAACAGATATAACCTTTTGCTCAGAACCTCTGGCATTCATAGCACTACAGTAACACATTGGTCAAACTATTCAGTGTATGATGTACAATGTACTATGACACATTACAAAAGATTAATTGTACGTGCAGCTTTACACAACTCATAGATTGTGCCTTCCTTGGGAGTAGTGAATGTGCCAATGGTGATATTTTATAAAACAGTGCTTCACTATATGCAAACTTTTACATAGGGAATAAGACATGTGAAGGCACTGGGCCATAAAGTATGTACATACACACATGAATATACACACACAAAACATTCATGCGCTGCGAAGCACACAATAATGGTTTGGGCATCTAGTACCTGAAGAGCATCTAATATACATTTACATCTGGAATATGTCATTCAAGTTAGAGTGGATTTTTAATGCTAAATAAAACACCTAGAAGAAATATAAGTGAACACATTTGAAAACAGGAACATGTGTATTTACAATAGAGATTATTGTATTTGGTCTCTTCATATCTACTACTAGGAATATTTACTTTCTGCCATTAAAAATTTATATACTATAAACATTAGAGATGTACAGGCTCCAATTCTGCAAATTCTATCACATGATCTTAAGCCTTTGCAAGATCCTAAGGCCTTGAGCAAATAGACACTCTCAGAAACATTTGCTATCTCAAGCCAAGCTGGGCAGATGTTGGCAGATTTGTTAAAGTGCTGCAGCTGGCAAAGAATCTGGTCTTTGAAGAATGCTGGAAAGTCATAGGAAAGGTCACTTTTCATATCAGAATAAAGCACAATAGAAATAAAGTTCCTGTTCAGAAAAAGATACCTCTCTTCTCTGTCACTAAAGCATGAGATTCTGTTTAACTTGTTTCTCTGCATAATGCAATAGCTTCAGATGTTGACAGTCTGCATAATTTAGCTTGAAGAACTGAATTTAAATGGAATATAGGCTTTAGGTTTACTTATCATCCTAAATGTTAATTCTTTTTTTTTAAAGAAAGAGATCTACATTAATATGTGAGCAAGGTGGTGACTAAATTGCTCTAACTAGCATGATTATTAGAATTTATCATATGGTCTGGGACTTCTAAAGTACTGTCTCCAGACAACGTTGAAAGGAGATAAATCCAGAAATAACTGAGGCTTGCTTGCTATGTGCCCTACACTCTGCTGCAGAGCCTGCATAAAATGATGGCACTACTGGATAACTCCATAACCATTTGTGGTGATCCATGACCAGCCATGGGTTGTAATATCCAAACTTTCAGATAACAGTTTATATATGTAAATGTCATGAAATAGTTGATTTCCTACAGGCCAGACATATTGGCAATGGCTCGCCCTAGATACAGTGGTGAGAACTGTGGAAACCAAGAGGATTTGGATTCTGCAGCTTACTAACATGTCAACCTGTAAGTCTGCACAACCTCTTCAGGCTCTCTCTCTTCACATAGAAATGGAGATAACCAACTTTACACACCATTCTGATACACACCTAGTAAATCAACTTAAGTTTCTTTATAGATACTTTTGTAATGTCATATCATTATTATGGGGGATGTCTGCTTTCCTGAAGTCTATGACTTGAGCTGCTGCTAGAAACAGGACATAAAGAATTATGACTCAGCTTGTCAAGCACCATGTAACGGGACCTGAAATACCTAATAGACGATATAACATTTACATACAAGCATTGCAATGACTGACATCTCCTAAAGGATATGGAGTCTGTGTGACTGAAAGGCAGGCAGGAAACCTTGGTAGTACTGTACGCTTATTGTATTCACGGATAGTACACCTACTGTATACTGGGATACAAACTTATTCTGCAGCTGTATCCAAGCTTCTAACCCCAAAAAGGCAACTGGAAAAGGGAAAGAAAAAAGAGAAAGATTTCTTTGTTTATAAAATGTGAATTATTAAGCAACAGTAACAGAGACAAACATTTTTCAGTGTCTGGCAGTCTGCAACAGTCTACTAGCTGCAGGGAACTTTTTATTTTATTTATACAGAGTGTTTGCACCTAATTAAATGAAAAAGTAGAAACGTGCAGAACTACCTGAAAGTAATTCAGGGAGCTGACAAAAAAAAAATATTAAAAAAAGGGAAAAGGCATATGCCCCACTTTGTGGGTGGTGTGTCGAACACAGGGACCTGTGTCATGGTGCTTCTGACCCTGAGAAAGAGTGTGATTCTTACACTTACATCATGTTATGTGGGGTCAGGCATTGTCATGTGACAGGCCACGACCCTCATATAAATCATTGCCATGTAAACTGTAAAAATCACACTTCATTTCTTGAAGACTGAGCAGTCTCAAGAAAAGAATGAAGATATGTGGCCATAAAATGGCAGCCGCAATATTAATGATATACAAAATTAACTCAATTTTTTTCCTGACGAACAGAGGTAAACCAAACATCTGGCTGGTTTTGGTTGGTGTTATTTGGCCAGGGGGGAGGGCAATAATTTCTATTTTCTTCTTTTTCTAAAACCTTGCAGGAGTTTAATGGGTGAAAATTATGTAGTGGTGTAAAAAAGTACTCAAGTTTAGCCAAATGGTTTCTCTTTAGTCTCTGTGGGCATCTGTAAAAGTCTGGGTAGAGACAGAATCTAATACCTTGACTGGATTCCCCTCTTCAGCCTGCAGACAAGCCACTCCCATTTCACAGTTTTACCCTCCTTTTTCCACACCCTCTAACCTTCAGCAGCCATGGTCTTCAGTTAGATGAGAGAGAACAATTAAATTCAAGACTACCTGCATCTACCTAGTCAATACCTGCTGACTGCCTCACACCGGCGATGTGCGGCATGAGCAAGCATGGGATGTGACTCATCTTCTCATGGTCCCTGGGCAACAACCAGACAAAAGACAGTCCATTTCTAGGGGGTCTCACTGATGCTGGGAGTCTCCTCTGAAGCAGGGTGCCCACAAGAGCACCCGTACCTGCATCAGCAGGGTGCCGCGCTGCAGGCATTGCTCTGACATATACTTCACCTGGACACACGGGGTCAACGCGGACCAACAAGTAACAGCTGAACTTCAACATTTATCACACATCCCCACAACTTCTCCATCCGCTCCCACCTTGAGTCCCTCCAGCCATTTGTGAGCCCCATTGCATGGAGACCCAGGAATACTGCAGGGCCAGAGTGCCTGTGGCAGGAAGAGTTCGGCTTCAGCAAATTTATAAGGTGCCGCCTCTCTGGCACGTGGCACTTGGCATGGAGTTGTCTTTCTGCGGCAGAATTGTGCTCCAGCATCTCAGCTTTGGTTTTCAAAGGGACACGTCTAGTCCTTCTGTTTGCAAACAGACCCTTGCAAATACGGGAGAAGGAGGTGTGCAGAAAGCTGGAAACGGCATCTCTCAGAGCTGCAAATGCTCCCAACCAGGGCTGTGGGGAATATGCAAGGCCATGGTTGTAGTGTTTGTCATGCTTCCAGCATAGCAATTAATTTGCCATTTATTTTACCAGTCACCTAATATTTTGGCTTTTGTGCCTCAGCCTCCTTCTCCAGCTATTTCCTAAAAGTTTGTTTAACTGCATTATAACGTATGGTCCCTGGACCTTCAGGCACCCTTATGTCACACAGGAACTGGATGTTGTGTTATAGACCCCTGGCTTTGCCATAAAGCCAGCTGGTGTTTAAAAGCTGACTGGTCAAATGCTAAATGGTCAAAAAATCTACATGTTGACTAAACTGACCTGACAGGTTTTTGTGCCTCCTGGGAGTGGGTTACCAGTCCATTTGTAGTCATTTAAACAACACACCTCTGAAATACAGCCCACCTAAACCCCATCATTTTACAATACCAACTGGTTCAACTGAGATTTATTTCTTGCATGCTTATGCAGCTCAACCCGTGGCTCTGATCCTCCCCACAGGTTCTCAGCTGCTGGGGATGTGACCAAGTGCTGCTTTGAGCGAAGCACAACTGAAAAAGTTCTTCACCTCAGTGCCTGGAGTTCGAGGTCAAGGTGGAACGAATGGCTGAGCCAAAGAGAGCACAGGGCTCTGCTGAAGCAAAATGGCAGGCTGCCACAATAACCAGACATGGTATAGTCATGAAATGTAAGTGAGTTTCAGCCTGGACACTTTGCAGTTTGCAAAGCATATGCAAGAACAACTGATAGTGCTTTGCACTTAAACAGTAGTATTTTTAAGCAGAGTTTTATGCAAACTCTAAAATGCTGTGTTTTCTTAATTCCACTTTGGGAAAATGACAAATGCTCAAACACACTGAAGCAGTTAGGATAATGTTGTCATGTTTCCTAACTCAGCAGAACTGAGTACAGGGAGATAAAGGCATGCCTGTTGATATCAATCTCTGAAATGCCTTCCCTCCTTGCACAAGGCAAGGATGCCATTACTAAGGTCACTATAACTTTTTGGTAAGGCAATAGAGAATATGAGAAAGGCAAATGCTGAAGAAACTTTGAGTCCTTCGTGTCATGGATGCTCATTCATACTTGGGAAGGAAATAGCCTTCCACACTCCCCATCTTCCCTTCCTCCAGTTAGCACGCTTAGCTTTCGCAGTCTGACCTCTTTCACTCCTCTCCATGATCTCTCCAAGATATGCAGGTACTTGAGGAGAGTGGAACTGAGCATCTGGGAGTGTAAAGCTGCTGAGTCATATCTGTAGGGTTTTATTCAAAGATCGTTGGAGGAATTAGCATGACAGAGAATAGATAGGAAAAGCTAATGCAGATGCAGATGGTACCCAGCTACTGTGGGAGTCTGGGGCACTGAAGCATGGAGAGAAGGAGGATAGAAAGAAAAAGATCAAGCTCTTTAGCTCTTAGGCTGGGGAAGCCTAATTTCTGTTTTCTCAATCCACCACCTCCATCCCTGCCCACAGCGTAGCTTTCCACCTTTTCAGAAAATATGTTTATCGGGTTCCTCTCAATGTCTTCTCCTGCATCTTTTCCACATCTTTTCTCCAACTCTTCAGCTTCTGAGTCTCACGCTAACACTTAGTTCTTCCGGGTGGGGGGGAAGGCTGAAGAAGCAGAGCGAGATTTGCTGGACAGACACAGGGCCAAGAAAAGTGCAGTTGATTCAAAGCCAGTGTCAGGGTCCTGTGCAAGGTGATGGTTACCAGGGGTTCAGAGGTATGAGCAGGGGGCAGTTGGGTTGGGCTGTGATGATACTGAGAATGTGGTTTCAAAGATCAAATACCTAAGCAACTTACAACAGCAGACCTATCTGCCATCAGTTTTACAATGGCTAGGTTATACTTTGGGAACACCAGCTTGCAACTTCTGCCCTTCAATGCAACATTTCAGTTTGTGTCAGGGAAAGTGGATACACAATATTCAAACCATATTCACACTACCCACCAAATACCATCCACAACATCTAAAGTTCATTACACTTCCATCCTTGCAGTAAGTCCAATCGTCAGGAGCTGACTAACACTTAAACAGCTGTTAAAGTACACCCTACAAGCCATAATGACGACTGGGGTTGGGCAACAACACAATTTGTGTACCAAAATCAGTAACTGGTCTTAAGAGTCTATGAGTTAATGTCAGTCCCTTGAACTGGTCAGCTCTTGCAAACAGGTTTGAGTTGAATAATGTGAGAAATTGTAATTGGTGTATCCACAAATGCGAAGCTACTAACATTGCAACCATTGATTTTTATTACTCACTACAAAAATAGTAGTGAATTATTATTAGCTAAAAAAATACTGAAAAAATATATATATGTTGTTACGTTAAATTTAAACTGACATCAAAACATGCACTCTTAGCAGTGGAAGTAGCCAGGATATTTTTGATATTAAAATATTTATTTAAAAAAGAAAAGAAGTATTCTGCCTCATTTGGTAGAAGAAAAAACAACAAACACTCTGTGTCCCCAAAGAATTGATCATTTTAGCTCTATAAGGAGAAGGAAATTCGCAATAACTCTGGATTCCCAGGCCAGTCCAGGGATTGAATATTGCTATTGAGGAGATGACTAATTTTTTTTTTTTTTTAATATAGAAATCATATATTTCATTTGCAAATGAAATTGAACCTTGCCCTGAAGTTTGGAACATCTGCAATTTGTAATTGTACAAAGAAGCCGGGAGAACTGAATCAAAACAGAAGCTTTTTGTGTGTACGTGCATGCGTGCATGCACACACACATGTGTGGGTGGGTGTGCTCGTGCGGGTGTATTAGAGGGAGGGAGGGAAAGAAAAAAGGAGAAAAATTTTCCTTGCTTCTTTATTTTTGCAGCTCAGGACCTGGCAATAGGTGATTTCCAGACATGGATCTAATGTTGCAGACCTCATCATATGCTGATACCTCCGAAATTAGATTTGTGGCTAAGGCTTCCCACTTGGAGCACTTTGATATTTTTCCGTGTGCTTCATGGACATGTGATATGTTTCAGTAAATGTATGAAAAAGATGCTCTAAAGCATGAAATGAAGCTAGATTTAAAGCTCAATATTTGCCAAAAAAAGGTTATGGAATAGGAAGGTTAATTAGTAAGGTATCTGATAAAATATTTGAATACATAAACCAGTATTTAATTATACAATAAGTATTATCTAATTTCAGTAGCTGAGGCATTGCTGACCAAGTTGCTTTACTAAAAGCCAATTTTAAATCAGCAACAAATTATTGACCAATAGATAGTGCCTAAAATAAGACCTACTCATTGTGGCTTGGTCTATGGTCATAGCGTATTTATCAATCCATCTTTTCTCTTTACCTGACTGATCTTTTTTGGTCTCTTTCAGTCTATTTGTTGCCCTTGTGGAGCACAACCAATACTTACTACTAAGACAAGCAGTCTTAGGGAAGGAGAGATGAGTGCATGAGAGCTTTGCACATGAATGCAAGTGCAAATACTCTGTGCTTCGGAATGCAATAGAAAGAAGTTTATTTTTTCAGTGTTTCAATCTTCTTTACCAGTCAGAGTTGTACCACAAGAGCAATCTTAGCTTCCTATCCAAGTCACGGTATCAGTGCTTCTATGGTTATCCTTAGACTTCTCTGGTTTTGTATTCAGCCCTCAGTGACAACACTTCCATCCAGGTAGATTGTACAAGGAACCTTCTATTAATTTGGGCTTTGCATTTGAAATCTGCGGAAAAAAAAATCCTGCCATTTACCCTAGATTAAATATGGCTCACCAACTACAGCAAAGGTAGATCCAACCTCCTGAACTACATAACTTATTAATTGCTCTTCATTCCATAGGGACACGGGATACATGGAGTGCCTCAACAGGGACTAAACATGACATATCTATTTCACAAGCTGGAAGAAAGAGTAGATGGATACAAAGAGAGCTTGTTATAGCCAGAAATCTTGGAAATTCAATGATTTAAAAGGAGATGGGAGGCAATTCAATGTGTATAAAGTAGGATATCTCAGATTTTGGGGGCAGAGAGAGAAACATTAAAAAGTCTAATAAAAGAGAAAGCAATGAAAAGACAATTCTACATCAAATGAAAGGGATAAGAATTCTACAGGAGACACACTAGCAAAAAATATAGAGAGGTAAAAGGGGAAGAAATTCTAAAAGTGAGAACAACCTCCTCCTTTGAAGAAATAGCCAGACGTTAGTGTGTTTTGCTGAATTATTCCTTCAAGCCTTCTGAAAGTCAGGTATCACAAAGACTCAGGCTATGGAAAAGCAGACTGAGACAGCCCTCAGCAGAGCTACATGCCTGCTAAAGAAAACAAATTTTGCAGATTTAATTTCAGACCTAAGAAGTTTAAGAGTATCCCTCCAACCCAACATCCTTAAAAATCTCTGAATTTCAAGTTACCTTCACCCTCCAGAAGACACATATATGCAGAACAACATGAGCGTGCAACATTTCAAAGCTTGAAAACACCTGGTCTCCGAAGGTCCACATGCTGCTGCCCATTTGCTTTGGCAGGGCTAATCCTCGGTTAAATATTGGCACAGCTTCAAATTGTTAATTACAGATACATAGCTATTTATAGCCCTGATAGCTTCCAGAGCCCCAAAGCAGCTGCCACACTAAAAGGATAGGTATATGCAGAATGATATTTCTTGTTTGTTTGCTTTGCTTTCTCCTCCTAAATCTCCCCCTATTGTGAATATTGCCATCCTCCTGCTTCATCTCTGTTTCCACCCTTGCCTTCCTTTCTCTGTTTTCTATTTCCACTATTATGTTGTTGCCTATCCTTCCCTAACTTTGTTCTCATGTTTTTATTTGTATTAACTTGTCCACTTTCTCTGTCATCCTACCCTGGACTTCATATTATAACAAACAAAACAAAATATGAGGGGAACAAGACAAAAGATTGCAACTCTAGTAAGCTTATTGCACATCTCATGCTATTTGGTACATGAAGCCTTAGTATAGGGCTGAGGCTCGACTTGAGAAATAGTAATTTTTATTTGGAAAAGAGAAAGCAGATTTCTAGCACACGCTGTTTCTGAGAAAACATTATCTGAGCGTACCCTGAAGGCTAAGAAACCAAAGGCAAATAAAAGGAACCTCAAATTGATTATTTTTAAGCCAGAAGGCAAATAAAAAGGAACTCCAAATTGATTATTTTTAAGCCACCCTCATCACGTATGATTTTGGAACACTTAGCGTTGGCAACACTGCAACGCGGATCAAGCGTAGGATTTGCCAAAAATCAGTCTGAGCTTCCTCCATATGTATGCTTCCTCTTCTACTCTTACCTATTAGTAGTGCAGGATTTTTTTGAAGACTGACTGTTAAAGTCTATCGTCTGCAAACTAGCAAAACAGCAGCGTGCACCCTGAAAACTGGTGGAAAGAAGCAGCACCAATCAAAACAGGGAATAGAGGAATTTCATGACTGCTGTGTTCCCTCCTTTCTCAATTCCCAAATGAGGATGGGCTCTGAGTCTGGCTCTGAAACCACCGCACTTTTCTGCCTTGTTTCTAGGGCTACTCCATCAGGCTACGTGTCCTCTTGTGACCGCAGATAGCAAATAATGACAAAAGTGAGTGGTAGTGTGACAACGCAGGCAAGTGGTGAGCATTACTTGTCCCTGGGTTTCCAGGGCTGAGAAGGGAACACGCTAAGCCACAGTGTCATCTTCCTCTTGGGTTTGAGGGGTATTTGGTTTCCTCCGGTTTGCTTTGCTTTTAATAGCCTTAATGATGTCTCCGTAACGGCTCAGCTTAAATAAGAAACTTCTCCAAACCTGACCAGATTTCTGTGAAGGACGAAAAAGTGTTGAACTCTCATTGGCTTTGCATTTTCTACTTTGTTTTGTTAGCAGAGGGAGCAGAATCATCAAAAAATTACAAAAGTGCGACGGCGTTCCCTGTTCTCAGTTGATTACTTCTGTTTGTGTAGCTAAGGTGTCTGGCACCCTGGTAGGTATCACAGTATTTCTGGTTTGATTAACACAAGTTGTACTAGAAATACCACATGACATGCTCCTCTCTGTGCAGCTACTACCTTATATTTCAATCATTTTCAGGCACAAATCCATCTATTCCACTCTAAGCTGATCTAAAGCTTGGAAATCAGAAACTGTGGAATCCATAAAGGAAATAGCATACAAAGAAGAAAAACAGCTATTTACAATTATAGTGACTGGGGTTTTTCCAAGAAATTCTGATTTTGTGTATTCCTCTGCCCACGATGTTTCAGTTTCTGCGGTGGATAGTTTGATGGATCTGAATTGGAATGACGTTCCACACAGAAGAGGCAGAAACAAGTGCAGAAACCTTGGCAGTGCTGCTGTTGGCTCTTTGCTGGTGGCAAGGATATGGAGACTAATCAACAGTGTAGTTCAGGACACGGTGAGTTAGGGCTTAATTGCTGAGGGTGAGCCATGGAAGGGATTCAGCAATTCCTGTCCAAATGGAACCTAACACAAGAGTTTTACGGGTGTATTGCAGAGATGCATGCCCACTATGAATACACGTATGTTGTGAGGAAGCTGAATGTTTCTGAAGTCTCAGCTATGCTAGGAGAACATTGATTCAGGTTCACCTTTCCAGAAGTGCATCACGCTCTTTCTGCCTGTTAACATCACCCTGTTCCTCCTCTATGTGCAGGCACACCTGTCTCTTTCCTGAACCTTCTTGCCATTTTGAAGCTGTTGTGCTACTGGGTAAACAGGGATAAAACAGACTCTAAACTTATCCTGGCTCTTACATGAACTGCACAGGAAGATAAGGTGCTTAAAATCAGCAGTAGTATCCAAGGCTGAATGGTGCATTTAGGAGCTGGCAGAAATTGGCTTTTGAAGCAGCATCTTTTTGAAAGTCAAAGGGTCTCAGAGATACAGCCAAACTCTTTGAAAAATTCCTGACTGTAATGCTCGTTTGTCCAGTTCATAAATCTGCCTCTCTGTTCTTCAAAGTGCCAAAAGCTATCTAGCCAGACATCCAGCTTTTATAAGACAGTCTAACAAGCTGTCTGGCTCAATTAGTTGAACTCTGATGGTGCTCCAGATTTTCAGTCAGCAGACCACTTTGTAAGGAAAATATCAACTCGCAGACCCCATTCCCTTCCGGTACCAGTAGCTTAATCTACCATGTTATAGTTCTAAAATGTTTTTTTTCAATGAACCACAAGAAAGAGCTCTGCAGTCCATCTGCACACCACAGTTTCAGATCCTCAATTCCTCAGCCTTTTTTTCTTGGCCTTCTTCACCGTAAATGGTGGAAGCGATACTTTCTATGGTCTGGTCGTGCATAACACAACGTGAAAAAAAAGCTGCATACTTGGTTATGACTGAGAAATTCTGAGTACAAAAGTACTCTTTGGGATTTCTTCAGCCTGAGCTCACTCTGTTCTTGGATAAACCTGTTACAGGCTGTTCTATATGATCACAGATGTAAATGGTCCCACAGAAGCTGGACTCTATTACCAAGTTAGACTGTATATGGTTATAACTAATTGCTGTTTCCATTATAACTTCTAGTAAAAAGCTGGTATGGCTCAGTTAAACAGAAGCAGTCCTTATAAAAGCATAATTTTCATCAACAAAGAGTAAAATAACCACTAGAATTACGGATTTGTTGTGATGTCTCTTCCTAAAAAATGACAATGATTAAGAAAGTAATCTTTTTTTTCCTAGCTGCCCAATTAACCTAATTCTTCAAGTTTTACGCTTGGCAGTCAGAATACATACAGAAAGAGTCTCTTTCTCTCCTGGCAGTCAAGGGGCAGAGACATTTTCACCTTCCCATATTTCTACTGTTGGCCACTAATGGCTTCAGCAACGTTGCCACCAGCGCTCCCAAGAACCCAACTGCTTCGGTAATCCCTCACTAGTGATGTCGGCATCAGTAACGCAGCCACACAGACAAGACTTTAAGGAACAAAATCCAACCAGAAACCTGAAAAACTGGAGACTCAGAATGAATTGTTCCCCATCATTTCGTGCGCGGTTTTCTTTTTTTACATTGGCCATGCAAAGGTGATTCAAATATGTTCTATTCTCTGACTGAAAATTGACAATGATAAAATTCTCAGTCATGCAAAACACAAAGAAAAAAGGTAAATACACAATGGGAATGCAATGTTATTAGAGCTTTTATGTTTTCAGGATTTACTACATTTCAGCAAGCAAATTCAGCAAAACCATATAGATTCATTTTTGTCTGTGTTTAGTTTTTGGATTTTGACCAACCTCTAGCTATACAAAATGAATCCAAATAAGATGCTACTTTCGTATACTACGTGGTTAACTTAATTCTGTACAAACGCTTCAGTTAAGTGCTTAAAGCATAACACAACTCATCATCCTATATGTAGCAAACATCAGGGAAGAAAAGCTATTTTTAAACTAGTTGCACTGACTTCGACACATTTTAGAGCAAGCCTTATTTTCATAAACTTCACAAGTTAATATGCTATTTTTATGAGAGATAATCATCAGGATTATGTGGAAAAATGTTGGCAAAGTAACACATGCAGTAAAACAATTCTCAAAATACTAGTCATTATTCTCAATTATGTTTTCTATTTGATTGTTAAAAGCCAATCTTGTTGACCCAGCAATATACACTTGGCTTTGCAGCCACTGCTGCTGCTTAGTAATGTCTTGGGAAATCCTATGCCTTTGAAACTCTATGCAAATCATCTAAAAGGAGCCAACGTTAACACTCAGGCTGAATTAGAAAATAGGAAAATACACAAAGTAAGTAGTTTAGGGACAAAGTTGTCTCTAGCTAAAATTAAGCACTGATTCAGAGTGACATTATGAAAACACTAACTGTACATTAAAATTCCTAAACATCACTGCTATTCACAACAGGCCAATGCAAACATTCGTTACTTCTGTGTCTGAGAGTGAATTTGTAAGTTAGGAAAATGATGTCAGTATAAAAGAATTCAAAACTAATTTTATCTGATTGGCAAGTGAGTTCAAGTACTGAGATACTAAATAAATATTTGACAGCACCATTCCATAGTATAATTTATTTCACATATGCACAAAATTAAAAGGAAAGCTTTTCTAAACTGCAAGCAATTTCCAGGCAAACCGCTAAGCAGGATGATGGTGATGGCTGCCATTGTGTCATGGTAGAGCACCTTCTCACCCTTGCAAAGGTCACCAGAGTTTTGAGCAAATAATCAAAACCACAAGGCAGAGAACGGTACAGTAGGTCCACTTTTGTCACACTTGTGACAGGGAATTTAAATTTATACCGCTGAGTGCTTCTGCTCATGGGGGAGGAGGAAGCAATGCTGAATGCCTGACATTGTATTTGTGCCAGTAGGGCTACCGCCACGGATAAGGAGTTTTGCCTAGCAATGGGCATGGCTGGGAAAATTCAATCCAGCATGATAGGGCTGTTGTTAAGATCCTATTTAAATCTATGATGTGTCTCAACGAGCGTGTGGAAATGTGTTATTCGCACAACAACCAATACTCATGGGCACATGATGGCACGGAGAGAGAAAGAAGAGGTATGCACGAACTATTAGACGTGATGCACAAACAGACCCAGAGGTCAGAAATGCTATCAAAGAGGAAACTGAAATACAGTGTGCACCATTTTTTTCCTGTATGCTGAAATGGAAGCTGCAGAGGCACTATACTTTCAGGTCCCCACAGTTTTGGAAAAGGTAGGTCTCTTCAGTGGTTCCTACCAAAGCAGAGCTCTGTTATTTAATATTCTAGCAAACAAGGAAGAGTTTCACATCATTAAAAGGATATAGAGCTGTATTTTTAATACTGTAATTATGGAGATAAATAATCAACCTGGTTTAGACCTTGCTGAAATGCTAGGGTCAAAGTTAGAACTGAAATTCCCTCAAATTGAGAGACTATTATGCAGAATTTTTATTTAAACCCCCGTAGAGACAATAAATAGCTGCAAAGTTCAGCTGGTTTATATCCCAGAGGACTTATCAAGGGCAAGGTTAATAACTAACTAGGAGAAAATATAGGTAACACTTACCTCAAATGCAAGCCTTACCTATATGTAATACCATGTGCTTTTAAAATACTACAATGTAGATGCTACTACAATGTTTTGGATGTTAAATGCAAAACAAAAAGTATTCAATAATAGCTACACTGACACAACAATCATAAAAAAATCTGTGCTTTTTTCCCTGTTACAGAAAAAGGAGGAGAGTTATCAAAAAACAAAAGCAGCAAAATGGAAATGAAAACTTGATTTATATGGGGAGATTAAATTCAGAATGAAATTTTTCAGTTTTTAATAATACATTTTGTATTTCCTGCTTCATTATCTTCCATAACCTAGAGAAGCCTGGAATATCTACTGATTATCCTACAAATCATGAAACCTTAACTAATATGCCATTAAAATACTTGAACTATTAAAAAGAAAATGAATACAGACAGTATTGGAGGTTCTACATTAATCTTCACTCTTGATCTAACAGTTTATATCATATGTGGATATACATGCTCTCGTCTTCTTGACGTACTTTCTGTCATGTACACAGGGTCCTTTTCTTTCTAGAGAGTGCTAATGCAGAAAAATGCATTTGTTGTGAAGCTTCACTAATACAATACAGAGTCTGTATAGCCCTTTGGCATTGTTCTGGATGAAAAGCATTACATGCACGTAAGCTGTGTCATTAAAAAAACAATTTGGGAGATTAGAGAGAGTGAAAAAGAGAAAGAAAATAGTGGTTCTGAAAGAAAATAATGGTGCTGGGAAGTCAACATTCTATCTTTCTAGGCTTACAGTGCCACATAATTACCAGTGTGAAGTAGCTGTTCACTTTATTTATCATTGCAAAATAAACTCTCTTTGTGTGCATGGATGTTCTGTTGCACTTTGGAATTAACTACAATTCGTGGCTATTGAAACACCAGCAATAAACTGTTTTCTAACAACGTGCAGGAGGAGTCAGAAGGTTGACTCACAAGTTAGTACTTATTCAGCTACCTACTAGCCTTGTTTCCAAAGTTCAGAGGTCTCAATATCCTCTTTTGCAATTTCTTCTGTTTTAAAACTTTTGGCCTAAATGTCCATGCACAGATGCTACAGACGCAATCTTATGGGCAAGTACACGCGCCCCCAAACTGGGCACAAATTGGATACGACTGTTGGGTTTGTGGATGTTTAAAAAGGTATTTGAATGACAGGTTTAGCTAATTTCATGTGCAATTTGTAGCAGAAGTTTAGACTATCTGTATTATTTCAAACTACAGTGAAATTAACAACTCTTAAATTTAAGAGTATCTATCTCTGAGAATATGAATGTGTGGTATTAAGCTGTGGTATACTGAATGACTACAAGATTTTTTAATAACACTGCAATTAAACAGCTACTGTGCTGCCAATGTGTTATTCCAAATTATGTCAGCCTAAACTGGTGAAATTCAATTAAATATATTACAGCTACACCTGATTCCGACCACACTCGGTTTGAGCTGAAGTGTGACACATCCTGACATCAGACTAGGTTAAGTGCCAGTCCAGAGCTGACTTATTCTTTGGCTACCATAAAATTGACAGAAGACACCTTATTTTTGTCAGGAAATAACTTGAATAATGGAAATAAATTTTTGTCACCACAATAACTTACTGTTTTCAATGTAATATTACTGAAAAATACATTTTTAGTAAGTGAAAAATTATAACGTGGGATCTAAAGGCAACTGCACTGCTCTTCTTTCTCTGATCTGTAATTACATTGACTTTCTTCCAGCTTTTCCTACCTCATCACCGCCTGTCCTGACCCTAGTGCAGTGCTGTGTTGTTGGTCAAACTGTACTCGTTTCTCTTCTGGCCTTTTTCTGAGCGTAGGCTTCAATTTCCTGCTGATCTACATGGTGCCTGGAGAATTGGTTTGTTCTGAAATGAGGTTGGTTTACCACCCTGTGTTGTAAATGCCACTCTAAACAGTGCAAACACATATGTCGGTTTGGCTTATCCGTGTCTTTCAAATCCCCAATGTTATGCTCCAGTAAATTTTACCACAGAACCTTTGCAACAGGCACATTCCACCCACCCAAAGCCTAATCCTCTACAAATATGCTCACGCAAACGTCTTCCTTCTCGGTATCATTTTCTAGTTCATTTCTGTAGCATGGAGTGGTCATTCTGGCTGTCAAGTGTCATTTTCATCTGGAAAGGGCAAAAAGACAAGCAAAGAAAAACAAATAATTCTACAAAAATAAAGATGGATAAAGCAACTGGAATTGATAAAGTTCATTCATCAGCGATTTCAGATTCCATGGCATGCAATGAGGGTGGGAAATTAAGATTCTCAGACTTTTTTTCAGCTGAGGAAAAGCAAACAATGGGAGCAAAGTGACTGCTGAGGGAAATTGTTAGGATAGTCACTGCCTCACACCTGCCTCACTGAAAAAGGAGCCTGCTCTGCTTCATTCACTACAAGGGGAACCCAGACACCTTGTTTATAGACCTAACTCATACCATGCACGTACTTCTACGGCATCCATTACACAAAGGCTGCAGCTCATCTTGCAGTATCTGCAGCCCTAGACTATCTCACCCTTTCTGAGAAGAAACCCCCTTTGTTCCATCCATCTGCAGGACAGCTGGAACCTTCAGACTCCAGGACCATGTCAACAGAAGAGGTAACGGTGAGTGGAAGAGGTAAAGCCAGAACAAAGTGGCATCTCCTTGGCTGGGGCACAGCTCTGTTGAAAAGACTCTGGTGGTCCTGGGGGTCAGCAAGCCAAGCATCAGTCAGCAGCAAAGAACATCAGCCCTGGCAGCAAAGGCGGCCAACTGCATCCTGAGCTGTATTAATGGGAACACAGCCAGTAGTTCCAGAGAAGTTATTATCCCCCTCTACTCAGTGCTTGTTAGACCACATCTGGAATACTGCGTACAGTTTTGGATTCCCAGTACAAGAGAAATTGGAGTGAGCTCAGTGAAGGGCCACCAAGATGGTTAGGGAGGGCTGGAGGGCTTGTCCTGTGGGGAGAGGCTGAGGGAGCACAGCTTGTTCAGCCTGGAGAAGGGAAGACTTTGGGTGGACCTAACAGAACCACCTGCCAGTGCCTGTTGGGAGGCTGTTGAGAAGATGGAGCCAGGCTCTTCACACAGTGGTGCACAATGGGAGGACAAGAGACAACAGATATGAGATGAAAGAAGAGAGGTTTTTACTGGATATTAGGTAAACCTTTTTCTCTATTAGGATAATCAGGCAGCAGAACAAATTGCCCAGAAAGACTGTGCTGTCTCCATCCTTGGAGATTTTCAAGATCAAACTGGCTAAAGCCCTGAGCCACCTGCTCTGATCTCGGAGCCAATCCTACTCCAAGCAGCAAGTCAGACAGGATGACCGCCTGAGGTCCCCTCCAAGCCGAATTATTCTGTGATTCTGTAATTCTAAATCATTATGTGTGCTGTTCAGAAAAACAGCTGCTGGGAAAAGCAGCTTTAGTTACCTCTTATATGTTGGTTTCACTCTGTCTGAAATTCTGCACGCAGATGAATACTGTGTTGCACTCAGAAAGATTTTAAGGCTAGTCTAAAATCATGGCTATCTTCCCAATGGATAAGCTCTATAGAGCTGACTCTTGAGAAACATTGAGACTTATGGTGTTTCCATTTGAGTTTTTTCTTCCAGCATCCTATCTCCTAAATCCACACCTCCACCCCATACTGCTGCAGTAGTCAGTGAATGCCAGGAATATAGCAGGAGGATGACCATGAATAACTCCAGTGCAACCATGTAAAATCACAGAGAAAGCAACACAAAGAGATGATGCTGCAGGATGTTATAAAAGGAGTATTTGCAAGCAAAGTAATTTAATTGGTACGTAAAAAGCTTTCTCTGCCTTCCTCACATAAGATTATTTTGTTTACCTTCACTTCAGGACTGATACTTTTTCTCAGAACAAAAAAGAGTATACCACATAAGGTCACAGTATACATTATTGGTAGTAATAGATTAGCATCAATCTCACACTTTAAACAACAATAACTCTGCTTGAAACTTGCTATTGCTTCACCCAGCTGTCATGATTCCTCTGTATAACATTTGTTTTCCATCCATCCTCACTCTCCTCCAAATTCTGACTTTTCTCCCCATAGTTTCAGAGATCCTAAGCCTGCTCAGTTTCTGACTGGTTTTTGCCTTCAGTGTTAGCCAGACTGTGACCGACAGGAAGAGAAGACGTGTAAGGCCAGACACCCTGCTGCAGAAAGCATACACAATGGATGCAGAAATACACAGGCTTGGTAATATTGCTATAGATGAGGAACATAAAAGGTAAGGCTCGCTCCAGCAACTGACCTTAATACATTAGTCGATGTAAGAAAGGAGACATTGCACTTGGATTGACTAGCCGTGAGAACGGCCAGAAATCCAGGATATTTGTGAGGCCTGGTACCTATCATCCACGTTGTCCGTGGATGCCACTTATAAATATGTCTCCTCTAGGGGCAGGTGATGTTCAGGCTCTCCAAGGAACAACATGGAGGACTTCTGTTTGCCTTCTCCCAGTCATGGGACATGACTTCAACATCAGATGGGACCAACAGCAGCTATTCAAGAGATCAGGGCCTCTCCATGCACAAGGTACATGTTATTATACCGCTTATCACTGAACGCAAAATGTTGATGGATTTCCGAGGAAATCTTAAACCATGCCAAACCTTGATTCACTGATACCAGTGTCATTTTTCCAGTGGTCTTAATGAAATCAGGACCTTGCCCCTAGACTAATTAAAGTACTTGTCCTGTTCTGTATCTTTGAAATATTTGCTCTATTTTGGGGTACGCTGTGTGTGTATTTGTTGTCATTCTGGAAAATCCTTCTTCCTGCAAAGAGCTTGTCCTCCAGAAAATTAAAACAGCATCATAATACATGTACCAAAGAAGTATGTATGGCAATGGGTAACCTCTATGAAAGCAGATGGCATTTCACTGATAATTTCTAGAAATCCCTTGGGATTGCTTGGCTGTTTCTATTTCCCATATAAAGTATAATTAAAAGAAAAAAATTATAAGTGAAATTCACAGTGTGAATTCTTGAACTAATTCTATTCCTGTCAGTAGAATTACAGGGGAGATCAATTTAGTTCTGTGACTGTCAAGGAAAGAAGCTGTTAAATTTACGGATTTTTTTGGTGTGCCTTTATTTTTCTGGTAATGAAAGGACATAAAAATATATTCTGTATGGATCCATATATTGTTTTAATAACATATCCAATCTGAAATAAATATGATTCACCCTTCATAATTTATTATTCTCTGCACTAATGTGCTTATTACAACAGATAGGTGAAGGGTTGCCATTAGGATTTTTCACCATTTGATGTAAACCAAACTGAAAGTTATTTTTAGATCTCATGTATTCAATATTTAAAATATATTTCCTACATAAAAATGCAGAGATTATGGAAATTCTTTAGAAATATGGCCTTGGCCTTGTTTTTGCATGTTTTTCTCTGTTATTGCACACTTTTTTGGATATGTTACAGTATTTCCAATCAGCCATTAGTAATAGGTTTAGCAGTTGTTTCAACCTCCCTCAAAATTCTTGTTCTCATTTTTATTCCATAGAAGGCAATTTAGGGATCCATCTGCAAACACTTGCTATCCAAAGCAGTGCTTGCTACCATTAATAGTCCTTTTGAAATCAAAGTAGCAAGTACTCTACCTAGTAATGGGAGTCTGGAGGATTGGAGCTTAGGTTGCAAATGTTCATTTAATTTTGAGAGGACATTCAGGCAACCCATGTTTTGCACTACAAATGTACACCATGTTCTGTAACTCCTGCTTTTTATTTCTAACACTGCTTCTGGCCAGCTGTATCTACTTGAACATGGGCCATACTGTCTCCATGCTTCAGTTTACCTGGATTTAGAATAGAAACAAAAACTGTCCCATGGCATTTGGGAATACAGTACTTCATTAGGTAATTTGAGAAGTAACTATGCGAGTAACAGAAGTACACTGAGGTCTTCAGTGGAAATGCACCCTTCTAAAGAGTCCACAAAATGCAAAATTTTCAAAAAGATCTTTCCCTACTCTTTATTTCTATGTGGGTATCACATCTATAACTCCCACCTACTGTTTCTGTAGCAGTAGTATCTAGTGATCCCACTCAGGAGCCCCTTACACTAAACACTAAAGAAGAACATCCTGATAACATTAATATTTATGCTTCACTTTGTCCATATAACGGTGTTTACATCTTGAGCCATCTAATTTCAGGTTCCCTATGCACTCAACAGGGAGCAGGTGGATTCTTAACTTCTCACAGGTCATTACAAAAGGAATCCATTCTAATTTAAGCAGCTAATTTAAATGCCTAAAACTCAGCTGTGTCCAAAACTGTGTATTGAAGCAACTGAATACAAACAAAAGCCTCAGACATCCAGTTCAAAATGGTAATTTGGGAAGGAATCATCGCTGAAAGGAGCAATGACTCTAAAGGAACAAGAAGACTGTACAAAATAGGTATCTATGCTATCTCTTTGTCTAAGTTCCCTACTGTGCTCCAACCTTTTGTTGGTGAGCCAGATGAAAAGGATCTCTCTGCATTTAGTTCTAATCCCAAGTCCAGTGTTTCACAATGTTTCCTTTTTCAAAGCATCAAGCACATTTTCTACATTTAAGAATTCACAAATAAGAAATATATGATAATGGAAATGGCAGAGGCATGAAATATCTCTTCTGTTAAAGCAGCAGCATGTATTCCAAGTTTCGAGGAAGCAGACATGCTGCCAAGGCATTTGACCACAATCATTTTCATTCTCCATTTAGAATTCTAGTATTTATCCTCTCTTCTGCTTTTATCCAACAAAACTCCATTCGGGTTTCTACCTGATAAGACTTTTAGTTTACCGGACCAACAACTAACTACATCAAAAGGCTTTTATTTCACAGTTGCAAACTAACATTACTAAAAAATTCCAAGATACAATGTACAGTGTAGAACGGGTTTATCAAACGTAATTTTCAAACTGCAGAATTGTTGGATGCTACCACACACTTAATCTAAACTCAAATTAGGTCTACTAAACTTTGCCAATAATTTGCGTGCAACAATCTGAAAATTTTTGTCTGGTACTTCTATGCAAATAAATATACATACATTCCCCCAAAACACAAAGCTCAAGCAAAAATCTTTGCAAATTATCTTTAAGAGTTCACATTTCTATCTGTCAGTGAGTGGCTTACACATGTCTGTAAATTAAAAAGAAAAAAGCAAAAACCACAGCAGCGCAGTGTATGAGCAAGGGACTTTATCACACTTTGTAAACAGTATCCTATTCCATCACTGCTTCTGTCATCCTAATATGTTTCACATGAATGCAACAAATGGGAACTAATTCAAAGAAGTATTAAACAGTAAGTTTTATTGCAATTTCTTTTGACACAGGCAGAAGATTAGGACATGCAATAAAATACCACTCTACTTGTGAACCTAAGTTTTATTTTTATTTGCAACCACACAAATCTTACTACAGTGATTTTTTATTCCTCTAATTTTGACTTCAATTTTTTGAACATAGCTCGAAGCCAAATATACTAGGCTACTGGGGAAGCCATACATGGTCAAAATGCTACCCACAAGGCTGTACCGCATGGAAAGTTAGTCTATATCTGTGTACTGTTGATAGATATATGCAACAGCAGTTAAGCATATGTACTATGTCCTTGTCAGGAACATAAGCCAACTTTCCAAACTTTTATCAAACTAGTTTTCCCAAACAAATATCTTCTAAAGGCAAATGTGATTGATGATAGACATTTCAACACTTCTTACTTAAACTAGAAATTAAACTAAAAACACCTGAGCAGAGATCCTTCTGCAGGGCAAATTAAAGTGCGCTCTGAAACGCACTTTAAATGTACCATGCTAGAAGAGGTACATATAGAGAAAATTCTGGAGCTGGATATGGAGGAACTCCTATAGCAACTCTCTGGTTTTGTGCTTACTGAACTAAGGTGAGGATAACCAACAACATATGCACTTATAGGACTGGTGCCATGGCTTATCGAAGTCTCACACACAGATAATAATTGTCAAACATTGCCAGCTCATTATTGTTTGAGTGACTGTGGTAAAGTTCAAAGACTTTATCTGGTTGAATCTTTGTTCTTTGTTTGTATAAAGTAATTCTCTGCCGCAAAGATTCACTAATACAGAATTGAGTTTAAAAGCACCTCTTTGAATTTTTCTGAAATAATGGGAACATAAAGGAAGGACCAACCTTGACCTCTCAAAACCAGGAAAAATGGGTGTTATGGGAAAGTCTTGAATACAAAGCTGCCACACATTCTCTTTTTTCTGACTGAAAATACTGTCCGGTTGACACTCAGAAGACTTCCTAATTTGTCTGGGATATCCTGATGTATGGCAGCATGATCAGAGCCACTGTACAGGGACTACAACCAGGCTGCCACGCATTAAGACGACCTGGGACATACCCACAGACCTGCATATGCACAGAAGTTGGTGACTTTTGGGAAACACCAGACCGACTGCACAGGCATGAGAGTCCATGTGTACCTGACTGCTCAGGCCTCTCCGGACTTGCATATATTCCCTGCTTTCTGAACTTGAAGGAGGCCAATTCTTCTCCTGCACTTTCTGTGGCTTCATTTGAAATTCCCGATGTATACGTTTTGCCAACCAATTTTACACCTTAGCATTGACAGAATAATAGAAGTTGGAAGTGACTTCCAAAGGTCACCTAGACCAACTTTCTGTTCAAAGCAGAACTAACTTCAAGTTAGAGAAGGTTGCTCGTGGCCTTGTCCAGCCACGTTTTGAAAATCTCCAACAGTGGAGACTCCACTGTCTCTCTGGGCCCTGTTCTAGTGCTCAGCCACTCTCATTGCCATGAATCTTCTCCTTATATCCAATCTGAATTTCCCTTGTTGCAACTTGTGACCGTTGCCTCTAAGCCTTCACAAGACACCTTCAAGGAGTCTGGCTTCATCTTCTCTACAACCCCCCTTTTAAGTAGTAGAAGACTGCAATTAGATCCCACCTGGTCTTCTTCTCTAGACTAAACACAGTCTCTCCTTGCTTGGCATAGGCTGCAGCCCCCAAACACTATAGTCCTGCTCCACTGGACTCTCTCCATTTTGTCAACATCTCTCTGATGACCAGGACCCCAAACTGCTCAGAATACTTCAGATGCAGTATCACAGGTGCTGAATAGAGGGGTATAATCACTTCCCTCAACCTCCAAGCTACGCTCTTGCTAATGCAGTTTTTGTTGCCGCCAGGGCACACTTCTGACTCACGTTCAGCTCACTGTCCACCAGGACCCCCAGGTCCTTTTCTACAGAGCTGCTTCCTAGCCAGCCAGCCCCCAGCCTGTGCTGTTGCAGGCGGTTGTTGCATCCCAGATGCAGGATGTTGCGTTTGCCTTTGCTAAGTGTCCTGAGGTTCCCATCAGCCCATTTCTGCAGTCTGCCAAGGTCCCTCTGAATGGCCACCCTGCCCGCTAGCACGTTACATGCTTCTCATGATCCAGGAATGAGGTGGCTGAGGATGCACTGTCACTTTGCCAGGTCACTGGTTTGGACCCCTACAAATTATCTGGGTAGGGCAGGATATTCCCAACCTATGGTATGTGCACCACCAGTGGTATAACAGCAACTTTTGAAAAAGCAACAGTACCACAGAAGTATAAATTCTGGCACAGAGCTAGCACGTGCTGGTGCCATGCTCGCGGAAGAAAAACAGTTTGGGAAGTCTTGATCTATCAGTTCTTACAGGGCAATACCTGAAAAGCTGTGTCAGACATTAAAACATCACCTATTTATGCTTTAATGCGAACATGCAGAGCATACCAGAAAAGCATCCTAGAAACAAGATATACTCCCTTGACCATTTTTACTCGTAACAGCAATTAACAGCTGTGGACGTTCTTGTCACAATCATTTAACTTAAAGAAAGATGAGCTCCTTCAGATCCAGCATAGTAGCTTAAAAAGTTAACTACCTACAACCATTTTGCTATGCACTTGTAGTCAAAGTCCTTCACAGCTGAGTTGTGTTAACACGATCAGTCTTGGTGCAAGTTAGCTTGAAGCTTACCACCAAGTAAGCTTCACGAGCCTCTGCTAACGCTGTGGAACCAAGAGCTGTAATAAACAGCTGGGAATTGTAGCACCCTACATTTACTGTGCCTGTTCTCTGGGACATACTTTCATTTGACTTGCATAAAGAGAGATGGGGAAAAGGGAAGGAAGTAACAATTAGCTTGTTTCAAACTAAATTCCTTCAGCCAGCAAGGCAAATACCTGGAAATATTTATATGTAGATTTATAAGCACATGTCCACTACTAAGAATACCAACCCACTTCTAGACTCAAGGGAGTTCAACAATCAAAGGACTGTTGTAGAGGAAGCTACAGCATGGCAAGTTTCCTCCTGAGCTGAAATGGTTCGGGTCCTGCAGCCTGGCAAGGTTCAGAAACAATATACATGGGGAAATCTTCACTGCTTATGGAGTGAAGTCAGGGAAAGCATGAATGGATGGAATCCAGAAACAAAACTCCTTTTGCGAGACTGGGCTATGCAGTCTCTGCGATGGCTTTCTGGAATCTGAACGTCTCTTCTGGGCTGTAGGACCTAACACCCCTGAAGCTGCTGTTCAGCAAGAGCAAAGACCTCCAGAATCATACTGCTAACCCACTCTCTCATGGATGGCACTTGTTCATTTTCTCTGACAGGTATTTAAACTATTTTTCATTTCTTCTAAGTTTGGTAAAAAGGTAAGCAAGAAGGGAATTGGGTCAGCATTCAAGGAGAGTCTAGAACAATTAGGAGGAACTTCAGACAGTCAAGGTAAAAGGCCAAGCTGTTGAATGTAGCTCTGCAGCTTACCAAATATAAAAAGACATCAGTAATAACTTGCTTAACGGGTCATTCTAAAATGACCAGTGCAAAGGCATTATTTAAAAATTTAATGATTTTCAAAGAATGCTAAAATTAGAGCTAGCTGGGAATTTTTCGATGAAACGTTTTCCATCAGAAAATACTGCTGTGGATTGGTTGAAAGTAGGACACTAAACATGGCTATCTTCTCTTAACACTTCAGATGTGTATACTGAGACATTCCACAGATGGGAAATGGAGAAGACAGACCAAGATGTATACACTTCTGTACACACATTTCTGAAGTCTCATTTCCACAACTAATTGCGTATTTGACAAAACTCAAGCCAACCTAGAGGGTTTTTTTTGAGTAAGCTTTTCTTGAATTTTCAAGTGATACCACAACATAGACAAAAAGGAGTCCAGAAAGTCAGTAGTGCGGTGCTGTAACGTGATTAGCTGGTCCAGATCCAAAGATATGGATTTCAGTCTCTCACATCCTAAACAAATACACAGGTGGCAAATACATGGTTGTCTTCTCTTTCTTGAGGGGTGAAACAAGGAGCTTTCCTTCCTACAGTCTTTTTACACATAAAATATTGATTCAAATCTATTCTGCAATGTTCCACTCCTTCCAACAGTTTTCAATCAAATGAGAGCTGATGTTAGGCCCCAGAGAGCCTACTTGCACATTTGCCTCCTGTCTTGCCTCCCTTCCCAATTGGGCTAATTATCCTGAACTCTTCATTGAACATGGTTATTATTTTGCAATGTCCCTTCTTTTTGCAAAACCAGATTTTTTTTTTTTCTTTTTCGTCAGGTTGCTGCAACTCAAACTGATTCTAGCTCCCTAAATTTCTTTCTTTTTACTGTAGTGACAGGAAAATCTGTCACTATAAGAGAGTCCAGAGATGTGCATTGAACTAAAAAAAAATATATGATGTGATAATCATCATCTTTTTTAATGTGAATCAATACAATTTAGAAACTGCTAGTCCGGGCCTTCTGCAATTCAGCTGAACATGTCTAAATTGTTTATACATATTTCACATTTCTGAGGCTTTCTTCCCTACTATACAAACCAGATCAATTGTATGAACCAGGTCATTCTCCAAAATTTGGAGAGTTTAAGACAGTAGATTCAGAGATATGCCAACAAATGGTATGTGCATGTACCAACTATTTCCATGCGGGTTCTGAGAAAGGACACTTTCGTAAGAAACTATTTTTGTGTTAATCAAACCAGAATGTTTTATTCCTTAAAAGGAATGAACACAGCCCATTTCAAATAGCAAACTCCTGTTATTCTGCAATGGCAACTTCCGTTTCTTACAAGTCTGAAGGACTGAACAAACAGAAAACAATACCTGCTGGGATAGATTTTTCTCCTCAATTTTTCCCATCTCCTCGGTTTTGTATGTGGTATTGTGACTGCTGAACAGATGTAACCTGTAAGTGTGCTATTAACAGTATTGTATTTGGCTTTGACAGTGGTTTTACGCAGTGTTCGCAGAAGCTCCGCTCTTACTGACAGCACGCACCGCTTTAAAGCGCTTGGCTGACAGACAAGCTTTTTCTGGATTTTCTTGTAGCAATTTAAGATGTTATCATCCCCGGTTAGCTACCCTGGTGGTTCCAACACCAGCAAACGTGTGCTCAGGTCGCAGCCCCTCCAGTTTACATGGCAGCATCTCCGACTGAACATGTCGCCAGCGGTCATTTCACCCAATATGCCAGGCTGCAACCCAGAGGAGCAGGGCGCAGCTACCCCTGCGCTAGGAGCACCCAGCAGACCTTTAGGAGACCACGCAGCTGGGACCGGTGCTGCCTGGCAGCTGCACCGGCCCTTCCTCGCCTCCGAGCCCGCAGGCCACTGCAAACCCCGCGGGCCGGCCGGTGCGGGCTGCCAGTCCTTTCCCACCGGGAGGAAAGGCGGCTGCATGAGAACGGCGGGAGGGGCCTGGCCAGGGCGGCAGCCCGCCCTCACCGAGCTGACAGGCTCGGGACCCGCCAAGGAGCCCTGCCCGAGGCCGCCTCCCCTTCCCGTGGCTACCAGCCCCAGGAGAGCAACGCAGGCCGCCAGCGCGGCCGCCATCTCGCCGTCTCCCCTCACGGCGCCACCTGCGGCGGGCGGGCGGGCGGGCCGGCCCGGCCGCACCGCGCAGGGGCGGTGCCGGTCACGTAGCCCGGCGGCGGCCCCGCCCCGCCCCAGCTCCGGCAGCGGCGGCGGCGGCGGCGCGCGCGCAGGCGTTGCACCTGGCGCCCTCCTCGGGGCTCCTCGTCGCCAGGGCAACCGGCCTCGCCGCGGCGCCTCTGCCATGGTGAGCCTGCGGCCCGGCCCGGCCCGGCCCGCCGCCGCCGGGCGGTAGGGGGCTGGCCCGGCTCCTTGGGGCCCAGGGCGGGGAGCGGCGGCCAGGCGAGGCGGGGCGGGCAGGTGGCGGGGCGGGCGGCGCCGCCGCCGCGGGCAGCGGCCGCCGGGCCGGGCGGGCCCCTCACCCTGAGGGCAGGGTGGCGGCCGGGGCAGGCGTAACGTCTGCGCCTGGCGGGCGGGGGTATGGGGGGTACGGGCGGGCGTGCACCGCCGTGCTGGGCGTGCGGCCCTGCGGGGGGCTGTGGCGTCCCCCGCTGTAACGGTGGGGAAGAGAGAGTCTGTCTGTCTGTCTGTCCAGAGCCGGTGGAGCGCGGTGGGACTGCGTTGTCCCTCGCTGTAGCACAGGCGGGGAGAGGCTATGCCTGCGTGTCTGTGGGTGAGGCGTGACGGGTGTCTTGCCTCCCTGTGTAACGCCGGAGCAGCCATGGTTGGAGTCTGCCTGTCTGTAGTCAGGTGTGGCGGGGGTGTGCTGTCCCCCTGTATAACACAGGAGAAATAACGTGTGTACATGGGTGCGTAAAGCGGCTGGGGCGTGATGGAGGTGTGTCGTCCCCCTGTATAAAGTAGGGATGAAGGTAATGCGTGTGTTAGTGCACAGAGCAGATGTGGGGTGTTACAGCGTGGATGCGTGGGGTGCTGGGCTGGGGCACTGTGCTATATGCTTATGCGTGTGCTATGAGCCAGGGTGTGGCTTGGGACGTGTGTGTATAGCAGATGTACGGTAGGACGTGAGGGTAACATCACACCTTGTGTCAGTGTGTGTATATCTGCTATGATGTGGGCTTCGGATATGGGTGTGTTTGTGTTGTAGCAGGGATGTGACATTACGTGCAGGGACATGACATGGCATCGCATGTATGTAGTTGTGTCTGTATGCTGCTGTCTGGTATGGGCTTCTGTCTGTGTGTGTATATATAGTGAACACTGGATGTGGCATAATATGTGGATATTTTTATAGGCGTGTATGCTATGGGTGTGGCAAGGATTATCTGTATTTTTATGTGTAGCATATACAGGGTATGGCATTTTGTGTTCATAGAGTGGCAGTTGCTTATATGTGTCAGTATGCATAGCTGTGATGGCTTACGTGTATGCAGATGCATTTATAAATATAATAGACTTGTGGTATGTATGTGGCTGGCATGAGGTTTGTTGCATCTGTATGTAGAGACGGTGTGTCATGGAGCGTATGTAGTGTGGAGGGTGCAGCAAAGGAGAAAGAGTGGTTGAGGTTTGCTGTGTGGGGAGGGTATGTGGGGATGTGATACAGAACGTGTATGCAGCAAGTGGCAGGGGAGAGGTGCATCATGATGTTTGTGAAAGGAGGATGACAAGACACGTAAGGGGGAGCGAGTAGGGACAGGCACAGCGTGTTTAGAAGGGATATTGGTATGATCCCTGTTTTCAATTACAACTTGAGTATCTGATGCCTTATTGCTTTGCAGTGATAGTTTTATACAGGAAGAAGGCACTGTTGCTAGCCTTTCACAAGTGGGGAAATGCACAGTGTTTTAAGGCAGAAAATCACTTTATGTGTATATTTATGTGTGTGTAATGATAGGTTTCCTGTAGCAAGTTCTGGGGAGGGAGAGGGAGCACTCAGCCTTACAAAGAGAAGGAGCATATGTTTCTTTCTCCTCTTCCTTTGCATGAAGGCTTGTTCATGCTCCTCTTTCTTCTGCACTTTGCCTTCTGTTCATTCCTGAATCTAGCCTGTATATTTTGAACCTAAGCAAAACAACCTTGAAAACTACAGCATGAGGTGGAATAAAAATATGGATAGACTGTGTGGGATTGCAGTACTCTTCAGAGTAGAATCATGTTGGATTTGGTTTGCAAAGGTTTTAGTATGCATCTGTTGCTACAAGGAGGAGTAAACATCAGTGAATGAGGCTGCGGATGGTGTAGTACTGGTGAAGTGATTACGATGCAACTTGATGACATGTCCTACTTCACATTAGTATTCCATCACACATCTTACTGTATCTTCTCTGATGTGGAGTATCTTAAAAGTCAGTTGAATAAAATGGATTTATCTCATGTTCTAAACTTAGGAAAAATTACAGACTGAAAACAATGAACAAAGTATTTTATAAACTGTTTCACAATATAAGTAAATATTTTCCATTTACCAAACTCCAGGCATGGAGTTTTCCTTCATGGTCCATTTTGACATTCCTGATGAGATACCTTTAGCAGTCTAAACTCAGCAGACGTAGAATCTGCAAAGAAGCACTGAAGTGTTGCTGTAACTGCACAGGTAAAATCTCAGAAATTATACTGGATAAGCTTTACTGCTGTGCAGATTCTTCTATTGGGCAGCTCCTTAGTTGCACTTGACAGCTGATAAGAAAAGGATAAAATAGCATCGCTTTTTTAATATTTTCATTTTTTTTTGATCTTTTATTTGATGGATGCTTATACTTGAATTGCTCCCTGTTATAGGGTTAGTCCTGTTTAGGTTGTTCTTTCCCCTCTTAATTTTTCATAGATGCATAGTTGAAAATTCAAGAAAGTTGAGGAAGGAATTAATTTTGACCAATTAATGCCAGACCTTTTAATATAGGGAATATCAGTGTTCCTACAAATCAGAAGGACCATTAGCTTATTGCTTTTTTATTTTGACAATAGACTTGAAATATTTACTCATCTTTGTTAAAATTAGGGATAACATGGGGCTAGCAGATGTGGAAAGTTTAAAATAAAAGTCAGATTTTCACTGAAGCATGGCAACTATTTTTAGGTTAGTGTAGAAAAGTAGTACTAATCTTGGCACTGTGACAATATCGATCTGAATGCCAGCAGAAGGCTACACATTAACAGTACTTCAGCTGTTTTGTCAATTAGAAATCAGAATAACTGCACTAATTTCGTATAAATTCTTATTAACTTGTGTAATAGTTCTGGTAGTGTTTCTACTGAATCAGAAATACACATAAATGGGATATGCTAAGTAGGACAAAACCAGATGAAATTGTGAAACCAAAGAGTTCTCCCTCATAGTTCAGACAGTAGCCTCGAGCTAGTTTAGACAATAGCCACAACATTCACTCGCATTCTTTCTAATAGCCTTTTTAGGAAGGTGATCCATATACTCCATAGACTTCTTAATTTTTTTTTTCTCTTTATGTTTTAGCACAATGCAAAAACTGTTAGAATTTCTGGTCATACTTGAGCTATGTATTTTGGGTGATTTGATTTGAATGTGATAAGAGTTGGAGTCCAGCTGTCTGCGTGAGCTTTTACAAAACAGCTTTTCCCACTTGAACTTTTAAGATGGGGTGGGATATTCTAATTGTTTGCAAAGCTTCTGAGAAGGAAGATTGTAAACACAGAGTAACTTCTAAATGGTGAAAGTCAGACTTGCGTTCTTAAAAATGCAGGAAGTCTTTATCTGTTGTTACAAAAGAAGAAGGTACACATAAGGCATTAAAAGAGTATGGTGATGGACTTAAAATTCACAGCATACTGGTATCTCCTCTGGCAATTCCATGTTTATTTTTCAGGATCAAGAAGCTTCTTGTATGTCTCTATCAAAAGTTTAAACTAGTTGTTCTTGCGATTGAAGATTTTTTTTTTTTTTACTAGTAGTTTGGGAAGACCAAACTTTTCTCTTGGACTAATTTTTCAAAAAATGTACTGTGCTATGAATGTCTGAAAATCTGCTTATATAGTGTGATTCTACAAGACTGCATGAAACCAAACGGATTATTTTTGTGCTGAGATTAATTTTAATTTGAGTACGGTCCCTGTGAATGATGTTGTGGTGGAAGCTGCCTTAGATTCTACTTCAGTTTGTGTAGAGTCTCAAAGTTACTTGAATGGTCAAAGGGAAGTACCTTTCTCAGGTGTTTTGAACTTAGGCTTTTGCAAATGGCATTTGAGTGTCTGATGCCTAAGGAGGGATTTGTTATTTACCTGGTCAAGAAAAAGAAAGTACAGAATCTGTAAGATGCATAATTTTTGCTGACTCCAATGACCTCCCTCCTATCCCCACCTGGTCCCCTGTCCCCCCCCATTTCCCCCACCCCGCACTCCAGCCCCCCCAAAAAAAAACAACCAACCAAAAAAACCCCAACAAAACCCAAGCAAAACTACAGTATGAATTTAAGTGTTTTAATGGACTAAAATAATTTCTGTTGGGTACAGAGAGGTAATGGAAATGCAGCAATAGTTGCATTGTTTAAAACACAAGGGCACCTCAGCTGATACAATCAACTACAGCCAATCTCTTGAGTGATTCCCTCTGAGTTGTTATCTTTGCCTTGGAGGAACCACTGCACTCATGCTAGAGGAGGACTGGAACTGGAAATGTGCCCTTTTCTGGGTGTGCGCATTTATGACTACTTGGAACCACAAGCTGCTGCTGTGAAGCCCACAAGAAAGTATTTAAAATTTGGTATCAAGCTGCTACCCTTAAAATATTGGCCATATTTCATGGTATACTCTGTTTTTCTATCCCAGTGTTTTCCTGTGTTCTCCTTCAGGCGGAAGGAAATAGTAAACTCTGTTTTCATTGGATTTGATTGCTGTTCAACTGGTTAACCAGTATGTTCTGTAAATTTAAATCAATAAGGAGACAAGACATCATCAAATCTACATAAATGTGAAACTCTACCAGTACGTCAAGTTTGTCTTCAGAGGTTGAAATTGAGGTCAGAGCTTCACAGAGAAAAGGCATTTCCGTATCATGACTGGATGTTATGTGGTAGTTATCTGAATATTAAGAGACAAAATGTCTGAGTGTGCTTCTCAAGCAGAAGTATCAAAGTTATTTTATTTCTGCAGAAATTCAAGAACCATAAATTTTGGCAAATACTAACAATTAAGTGAGTGCCCCGTTTCTCCTCTAAATCTCAACCTCTTACCTTTCTTGGAACAGTTTGAAAAAGATGTTTTGGAAATGCTACTATGATGCTATTTCCTTTGAAGTCAGTTATAATTGATGCTGGTAATCATGAGGAGGTACCTAATTTTGTCTCTTACAACTGAAAGCGTTTATTAATTGTACACTACATATATGGTGTGTGCAGCCACAACACAGATTTTGTGTCTCTTTTTTTCTGGTTCGTACTCTAGGGAGATTGCCTTGCAGAGAAGGTTTGCTCATCGTAATAAAGATTTCACGCTCTCAGTACTAGGAAAAACATCAGTTCTGACGTAGTGTTTATGATGCAGATCAAGCACTGCTTTGAAATGGCTTTGTAGAAGCTATAGAGTCATTTCTGTAATGAACTATACCTTTTAAGTCAAATATATTTTTGAAGAGCAGTTATGTTGGGGGGGAAAATATTAGTACGCAAAATTTTTGTTTCACACGTGCTTAGAAGAAGGGATTCTGCTTCAACCATTTGGAGTTTGAGCTAAGTACAGTAAGAAAAAGAATTGCCTTTCTTGATGTGGGATTGCGTGGCTGGAGGAAGGACTGTGTCAGTCCAAATTAGAATGGTGCAAGCTCCTGGGGAAATGGACCTGCAGAAGAATCTCTGTGTGCACACTCTGGGAGGATTTCAGGTCTCCATTGTCATGCCATCAGTGTGTTAGTTTGTATGCCAGTATGGGAGACTGGGAATAAAACTTAGATGTATGAGTGGCAGTAAAAACAGCTATCTGCAGAAGTGATAGAGGAGTTTTGAAAGGTGTGCTCCTAAGGTCTCTGTTGAATCTGTGATGTGGATTAAATTTGGATGGCTGAGACTGAATGGCAATCCCTAAACAAATATTGCTGCATTAAAACAAATGGTCACCAACTTTTCTCTCAGCCTGATTTTTCAGGAACGTATCCTGCTCTGAATGTCTGAGAATGTGTATTATATAGCATGATTCCACAAGGCTGCATGAAACCAAATGGATTATTTTTGTGATGAAACAAATTGTAATTTGAGTACACAGTCCCTGTGAATGTTGTGATGGAAGCTGCCTTAGAATCTGTTCCAGTATTTCTGCTTAGAGTCTCAAAATTACTTGAGTGGTCAAAGGGAAGTACCTTTTTGAGGTGTTTTGAACTTGGGCTTTTGCAAATTGCATTTGAGTCTCTGCTTGATGCTTAAGGAGGGATTTGTTGTTTACCTGCTGAAGAAAAAAAAAAAAAGCACAGAATCTGCACAATGCGTAATCTACCCTTGTGATGGGCTGCAGTCAACAACTGCTTCATCCATTTGATTTTAATTTTCTGCCACAGGTCTGTTGATCTCCAGGCCTGTAAAGTAGATGATATGGGTTTCCCCATTTTCCACTTTAAAGTGATTTGTAAATTTGACTGTTAATTGAATGCTTTATTTTGTTTTTTAGGAATAATGTCTAAATGCTTCATCATGTACTGTTTTTATTTGGAAGTGCGTAATCTTAAAAGAAGAGTAATGCATAAATATTTGAAGAAGGAAATATTCAGTCATTAATTTTTTTTTAAAAAGAAAACAAACTGAAGAAAAGATTTACCAATCAGTATATGATTAACAGATGATGAGGATAAAACTTTGTCAAACCTGTTTTTTCAGTTGTCTCTTTATATATGTTTACATAATATACAAGGATACAATTAACAGCTTTTTCCAAATTTCTTAGTGTTTAAACAGTAGTTGTTGGATTTTTTTTTTTTTTTCTTCTTCCCCCTCCTGAGCCGAACCAGTCTCTAGTCATGAAAGATTAGGTAAAGGGTAGTTTATTTTTCCATGTGGTTCAGGTTTGTTTTGCCATCTCTGGTAGTGGTTAGAACAGGATGTTTTAAAAGACAAAAGTGTGAAGTAGGTGGATCATAACCTGAATGGAGGGTTAGTCTTCCATGTAACATGGAACAGTAACATGGAGGAAGCAGAACTTGCAAACATTTTTTGCAAGTAATAGTGTAATGCCTGTTTCTTTTGGTTAGGTATTGGATTAAACCTAATGTTTTCTGTCATGCAGGCTACCAAACATCAGTTACATGATAATGAGCATTGATAAAATGCTATCTTTCAACTGAATTTTAGGTCTGCAAGTAATTAGGTCAATCACTAATTCTGCAAACCATTGGATTTCCCCTTCATAATAACTTTTAACAAGTTGAAGTAGGAGCTATCACACTCAAGTCAGTCTGAAATGTTGACATGGTACAGAAAAATTTATGCAGCTTTAAGTTTGTTCTGTTCCTCTTTGGTTTGTATCAGAATTTACAATGAATTAAATATTTAAATAGATCTGTGTCACAGCACCTTAAATAACAGTGCTGGTAAGACAGCGGTATGTGAAGATATGCTTAATATGTGGGGCTAGTTCAGAGGATTGCTGTCTCTTTGGTGACTTTGTAGGAGACAAGGTTAAGTCTTGCATTAAAGGATGGTCAGCTCAGCTAACAGGTCAGGCTAACCTGTTAGGCCTTAATACCTTGGCTGCTTGCAGTAATTAAGCCATACTCTCGAAAAGGCTTGATTGGTGATTTCCAAATGTTGTTGGCAGTAGGTGACTGCCCTTCTGAAAAACATACAGGAAAGGGTGATGTGAGCTATTTGGTCAACTGAGAATGAGCTTGTGTGCTGGAAACAGCAGGCAAGGCAACTTCCAAGCACCTCCTGCTCCACACTAAGAGGCAGTTGAGTTGAAACGGCCAAAGGCCTCAAGATAGAGTTGTGCAGCTACAGACATCAGCTCTGAAGTTCACAAATGACCTTGATCTGTCACCCAATGAGAGCAGGGCCTTGCAGAGCCAGACTGATGCCCTCCGGTAAAATGTGAATGATGTGGTATGAATACCAGTGCTGGCAAAACAAGAATGATGGCTCTTCTGGAAGAAAACCAAGCAGCAAAGTGGGCAGCGTGGCCAGCTGCTTCTGCCTGGCAGGTTTTATTATATTGGACAGCACTTACTCTGGGGAAACTTTAAAAGCAATATGGCACTTATGGGCAGCCCTAGGTCAGTGGAAGGCATTATGGAAAGCCAGAGAGATGTTCCCAGGTGTATTTGATCTTGTTCTCTGAAGGTGAGGCTTAACTGTTTAAGATGACCAACACAGTAAGAACAACAGGCTTTTATATGAGGTGTTAGTTGCTTTTGATCAGTTTGTCACAGTGCTGGAAGAGAAAAGATCCTGAGGAAAGACCAGTGAAGAAGATCTAGTGGGTATTTGGTAGCAAGGAGGAAGATACAAGCCTACTGAAAACAATGCCCTGGGCTCTCGTGGAGGGTATCCAAGGCAAAAAGAGGTTAGCGACTATGACAGACCTGGATGGCTGAGATTTTAAAGTGCACAAAGTCAAAGCCTGAGACGGAGCACAGTGAGCAGCTGTAGCATAGGAGTGAGAGCCTGGAGGGCAGATAGCATCTGTGTGTTGAAATAAAAGAATTTGCCAGTCTGCCTCTGCTGTAGACGAGCTTGGTTCGAGATAGCATTGCCTTTCCAGGTTCACTTTGATGTGTCGTAATTTTATCGATTACACAGAAAGCTTTAGCATGGGTTCTAATTTAACACCAGCCCTGTGCCATCAGGTGTTGTGTCTTCATTATCACTTTTTTCAGTTCTGTTAGTGCATATCCATTTGCCTAGCACTCCTTTTGTTGCCTAGATACAGTTACATTTTGCTACTTGCATGGTGTTAAATGATTCTGCCTGTCTAATGCATTAATTGTACATTTCTGGAGGAAGCGCCAGCTAGCAGCAATTCTCTGACCATTAGAGAGTACTCTATAGCGTAACACGTGAGGTAATCCAAAATTTATAGAAAAGGAAGATCGTTCTCCCTTTCCATCTTCCTCCTCCATTTTTCTGCTGTATTTAAATATAGGGATTTTTAGGGTGCCATTCATTACTTTAGTGTGCTTGTGAACTGCTCTGGGTAGCAAAGCTGACCTGCTGGCTTTCCTGCCGCCATAGCAAGAGGCAATTTCAGTAGCATGCTGAAGGGGAAATTGCACAGGCAACAATTGGGCATCTCCACTGAGGAGGAGAGATGTGCAGCAAGCTGGTGGGTTTTGTGTTTGCTAACAAAAATCTGCACATTAGGGGAACGAAATAAAACTTTTATTTTGTCAGGATTTTCCTTTAAAACATCTTGTTCTTACGATGCCTATTACTGCATAAATAATACCAAATAAATACTGTTCTTGCCAGTGAAAACCTGGAAGAGTTCATGCTTTTTACATACAGCAATATTTACAATTTAACTAGGACATTTGCTCTGTCAGCCATAGGAGAAGGGAAATGCATGGATTTAATTCTAAACTACTGTCTCCTTTGGTGACAATGACCCAACGCTGGGTTTTATTCCTGACTTGATAAAGAATTCAGCCTTGTTTTCAGTATATATCTGTCTTCTCTTTTTGCTGGTGTTTTTTGGGGTTTCTCAGACTTCCATCTTCCCTCTTTCCCAAATCTACATTTACCCATAATTACTCCCTTTAGCACACTACTAAGCAAGGCTATTTTTGAGAGTCTGGTTCTTAATAACTTTTGATTTGAAAAGTTGACAGGTTGAAAGTCCTTATCTACTCTGATTTCAGTGGAAATTAGATACATAAATATCTCTGTGGAACTGAGCCATAACGGCTGAGCTGCTAACAGAACTGTTTCATTTGTAAAGAAAATAGTCCTCTTCAATAGAGGTCTGAATGACAGCCAAAATTGCATCATTGAAAAAACCTAACAACATGAGTAGTATAACCTTATTTTGATCTTGAAATAGTTGAAGGGAATTTCTAAGTGTTTTAGATAACCAGGATGAATATTCCTTTGTTTCTTTGTAGAGAAAAATGAACTTTTTTGAGCATATTACAGTTCTTTGCCAGTCTGGGTACAAGACCACACTGCGCAATTCCATCAGAAAAGATTTCTTCAACTCAGTAATTCTGATGGAAGCAGGAGAGCTTTATCATTACCTGTTAGACCAGAAGAGAATAATATGTGGTGCTTCTAATGGTGGCAAGCTAACTGTGGTGTAGCAAGAATTTATGTTCTAGGACTAGTGGCAATTAGTGTGTTTCATAATGTGGAAGGGGAAGTAAAATGAGGAGATTATTCTTTTTGGATTTGACAGATTTACACAATGGATACTTTATTTATACAATAAAGAGACAAAAAAATTAAGTGTAGTTGCTGAAGAAATTGAGTGTAAGCAAGTATCAGGTCATTTTTTTAAGGAAATACTCCCTTTTTAGCTCATTATAACCAGTTTTTCAAAAGTACAGTGAAGATACCACCAAGAGAGGTCAGTTAAGGAATGTAAGAAATGGCTCAAGATTCAAGTAATAAGCAATTAGTTTTCTCTTGTGGGTTTTGTTTTGTTTGTTCTCACAATTCCTTTAAGAATGTAGGGATTTTCTGTATCTCTTATGTTTACGGGAAGTTTAGAGATGGTTTTAAAGTAACATTTATTACATATGTTCAATCTCACCTATTCTTTTTCCTTGTGCACAGATTTGTCTGTTGTATTTTGGGTTTTTATACAGTTAAACCCAGACTTTTCTAGAGTTTGAGATACCCTCTCATTAACACAGTCAAACTTCCTACCAAATGCAAAAGCAAAGAAAGAAGAAATATTCTTTCTACATCCATGGTATTCTTAATTGTTATTTTGTATTATTGTATACAGGTATTTTGAGACCATGTAATTGTCAGCACTATCTGTAACTGAAGAAAAATAAATAATGTTTGACAAGATTATTAGAATATTTTTTACAGCAACAGAACACATCTTTGACTGGTTTTGGTGTTTGGTTTGTTTTTTTTTTTAAATAGAAACAGAAAACTAGAAGTTATGTGATAAAAATCAAGTAAAAAAATAATGACGGCACTGTTTACTTCAGAGGGGTGATACCCTGAATACATTTATGTATTTATTTCATTAACAGAAGTTTTAGAATATCAGGAAACATTCAAAGAATAAATATATTATCCTGTTTGCAGCTTCTGTCTTTTCTCTCTGCTTGCACGCGTTCAAAATCATGTTATAAATCTTCATCTGGGAGATGACTACACCAGTTATCCCATGCCTGTTCTTCATTTGGGGGAAAACTAGTATTGAAGAGCCTTTAAAGAAGTCTCTCTCTTCCTCTGAGATGCAAATGCAATATGACTCTAGAGGCTAATACACTTTTTTCAGAGTGAAAGAATACTTTAAAGAGACTCTTTCATTTTTCTAAATATTCTTATTCCAAAAGAATAATACTTTATGATATGATAACTATAGCTAATGCATACAAGAACACATAAAACTTACTGTTTGAGGGAAGACAACTTCGAGTCTGTGGCCTCTTCTGTGACTTGTGTAGCAGGCATGGTACCTTGTGTGTCTGGGCAAGTAGCACACTTCTATTCAGTAGTAAAAAATGCATTTCTTTTCAGTTTTAACTGGGATTCCTAAATGCAACGTTGGTCAAACTATTCAAAATAGTTTGTCTGTCCAACTTTAACTTATAAGTCTAAAGATATCTCACATAAACATATAGAGATTATAAGCCTTTTTCCCCTAAGAGTTGCCAGTTTGTTTGTAGGTTTAGATTTTCAGCTTGGCCCCAGTAGAAAAATACTTACTATTCCCAAAAAACTGTGCTATGGTTTGTAGTGATTTGGCTTTTTAATGTAGGAGTTGAGGAGTAGTTGGAAATACTCAAAAGTCTTGAGCATGCATTGTAGCTGTTTGTATTAAATAGTAACTTGCTCATACCTTACTAACTTAAATGCGGTGTCACCTTCACACAGTGAGCATATATCCATGTTACTGTACATCTGGGAATCTACGGTGTAAAGAAAAAATGGATAACAACAGCTTTTGTACTGGCAAAGTGATGGCATATGTGTAAACTAGCAGCATGCTGCAAAGTAGCTTTATTTAAAAATATATACTTATACATGTAAGCAGGAAATATATTCTAGATGATGTAACTTTGGAGGAATTATGTGCAACTATAGAATAATTAAGTGAAATGAGGATTTTTAGTGGTCTATGATACTGAATGTTCAGATTCTGGGCCAGAATTAATGAGATCTTAAGTTTACTTGTCTGTTTTACCACAGACCTTGTGTATTCTCACGGAGGTAACTTCCTTCTTTGCAACTTAATTTTTTTTTTAACCTGTAATGCACAAGAATATTTCCCTACTTCGCTCTTTAGTGATCTTAAGTTCTAGGAGGATGGCATATGTGTCTCCTTTTTCTGAATGAGTGCTGCAATAAACACAATTAGGCCTATGTTTTGACTGTTCTAAAAATTATTTCAATATATACTATTGTTTTCAGGTTAGAAGCTGCAGACCATCAGTAGCGTATAGTATTAAAATGGCATACATGCAGATAATTCATAAATCTATGAATTACCAAGCTCGGAAGCAGTCAACCAGTTCCAAAACCAGTGTTGCTGTACATAGTGTATTTCAGCATAAAGGTTGAAAACACCGACAGCAATGGCTATCAGATGTAAAACAGAACCAGAGCAAACCTGAAGCTGTGGTCAGCCATGTGGAACTGCTTAAAGCCAAGAACGTCTCTCTTCTGAAGGAACTAGAATTGTCCTATTGAAATATATATGCATAGGTGTTTTATGCTTTGAATGTCTACAGTCACGAGTCCGTGAATAATTGTGCTGCTCCAGTTGCAGGAAAAGGAAGCTTGATTGAATTTGTTGGTCCTATTGAAAGTTGCCAGTTTTATTGTTCTCAGGTGTGTGGATAACTGTGCACAGAGGTGGTGGGTGAAGAAAGTGGCTTTTGCTGTTGTGTCAAAATTGAGAAACAGTACTATGCAGTTAGACCTGAAATCAGCCTAGGATGTACTGGAAGAGAAAAAAGGTTCTTGATGGCAGCCGGAAGGAATTCAAGTTTTCTAATCTTACAGTATTTTTTAGGGAGATATTTTCAGGATTCCCAGATGTGTACTTTCTGTTGTCTCCTTTTTTTTTTTAATGAAGACAGAGCCAAGCTTATATTCAACTTTTTTTTCATTCTTTGCTTGATGTACCTTTGAGCTTTCTCCCCCCGCCCCCCCTTTTTTTTTTTAACCAAGAAGCAAGGCAAATTGTAACCAAGTATGTGATATGTGTTGATGGTAGGATGGACAAGGGGTAGTACCCTGATGCTTGAGTCAGGAACAGCATATTCTTAGTGAAGGACGGGGAAAGATTTCCAGTTGTTTTACATGTTTCTGTTTTGTGTGGCTTTCATATTTACCTTTTAGCATTCAAAAAAACTCTTGACTATTTCGAATCCCTCTTTCTAGCTTTTGTTTCTGGTAATGTGGACAGCAAATGGACTCCATAAAGGTCTTCTCTGTGCAGGGGAAGTGATTGCTTGTGACTTTGACTTCCTCCAGTCTATGCCATGGTTCCTTAAATGCTGATTTACCTTCTGTTTTGTTTATTGCTGTGTTCCTCTGGCAAAATTTCTCAAACTTAAATATTTACAATAAGTTGTAAGTCTGGTCAATGTCTCCTTTGTTTAGTTTTTCTATTTAACTGTTGACTGATCCTTTTCTCCTTTTGCAGAAACCTTTTCCTATATAATCTTCGTATTGCCTGCTTTTTCCCTTGGGCATTTTCTTTCAGTCTCACCACTTTCTTAGGAGAAACGCTAGTAATATGAAGTTCTGGGTGAGAGGTATTTTGAGTTTTTCTTGTAGCATTTCTTGAGGTGCTTCCCTTGCTTATATAGCACTTGCTGTCATATCTGTGGCAGTACATTCTTTAACTCTTTAGATTATTATATTTTATCCATATTCACATACCTGGGCCAAAGTATTTACACTGTAGACAGTGAAGGAAGGGACCTGAGTAACTGGGAAGTGTCCGGTTTCTGTTTTCTGTAATGGGACAGTTTTAGGACTGTGCAACTGGTGTGTGTTTGTATGTGTCTTGCTATGCTAGAAATTTCACTACTGCCTAAAATACTTCTTTATGGGGTGTAAGTGTGGCTTCTGATTGCTTGTTTAATGATTGTTAAGTTGCTCCACAGTTTTTGTGCAGTTAAATCTTAGCACTAGGGCGGAGCAGGTATATGTGTGGGTGTGGCCTTGTGCATATTGAAATAATTTTATAGTATTGCCAACTAACATGTTGAGAACTTGACATTAACTCTAAAAGCTGTTTTTCTTGTTGGCCTTTTTAAATGATGTTTTTTCTTTCTGTTTCTAGGTTTTCTCAAATAATGATGAAGCCCTTATTAACAAGAAACTGCCCAAAGAACTTCTGTTAAGGTAATTCTACATGATGTTTTTCGGAATAAAAACCTGAGCATCGTACATTGCTATTTATTTCAAGACAGATTTAAGAAAGAATGAATAGCACTTGATAGCCTGTAAGCTACATAAGCAATGTATCTGATTTAATTCTTGGAATTCTTGAACTTGTTGTCTTTTGGTTAGTCTTGATTTGTTTAACATGTTCAAATTATACTATACCATGCAAGATGTCATTTAATAGTGATCTCTTCCTTGCATATCGGAAAAAGAATTCAAATAAAATGTCCAAAAAGCTTTGGTATAGAGAGTAGTCAGCTCTTCCACACTGCACAATGTTTTATCTGTCTGAAGAGCCTATAATCCTTTCTCTAATGTAGCTCACACTCTTCGTGTCATGAACTTTGTTATAACAAAATAAATATAAATTCAACTTCAAAGCTTTCAAAAAGTGACTTCAGTGAAAAGTACTGCCTGTTACCATTACTGCCAGTCTCTGTTATATAAGCTAGAACCAACAGGAGGATTTTTCTTACTGTAGTCATGCGGCTAGTTTAAAATTTCCTCAGCTTGGTGGTGTGTGAGTAGATCACCTTTGCAGGAGTTAGCTACAACACAAAGATCAGTAAAATCAGCGACATTGATGGAGGTCTTCATGCTCTCATCTTATTGAAAGTTGATTTCAAGCAAAGTGTAACCTGCCAGATGTGGAGATACTTATCGACTGGATGTGACCACTTCAGAGCTAGAACTGAACCAGCTCAGCAATGTCTTCTTTACCTGCATATAGGTTTTGTTACAGCCCACTCTTTAAGGGGGAAAAAAAAAAAAAGTGTTAACTTACAATGGTGCAATTACAGTTTTTAGTGATGGTGTTATTAAAATTGAGCTGATGACTTCTTCTAATACACTAAAGAGATGTTTGGGTTAGCTTGTACGCATGTCGTTGCTTCCTGTTTGATTTGAAGTGGGAGAATGTCTCAATGGTATTTTGCATCTTGTGTCTGAAGAAAGTGCTCTTAAAACATTATGACTTCTTTTAGTGTCTGTACTATCACAGTGCTCTCTTGGTGGTATTAAAGAAGCAATCTGTTGTTTAAAGGAATTGAATTTTAAAAGGATTTTCATTTTTGTTGAGAAATACTCATTCCATATGGTGACAGTGTTGTAAATTAGACTCGTAGAACTGTTTAGAAAATGTGATTAAAAGAGATGCATCACTGAATGATGCCCTGAACAGAAATTCTAATAACTTTGCTTTGTTGCACTCAATGCCACACATGTGCAAGATAAAAGTCAATTTAATATGCCGCCTTGTCCTGCTTTCAGCTGGGATAGTGTTGATTTTTCTTCCTAGTAGCTGGTATAGCACTGTGTTTTGGATTTAGTATGGGAATAATGTTGATAACACGCTGATGTTTTAGTTGTTGCTAAGTAGTGCTTACACTAGTCAAGGACTTTTCAGCTTCCCATGCTCTGCCAGGTGCACAAGAAGCTGGGAGGGGACACAGCCAGGACAGCTGACCCAGACTGGCCAAAGGGCTACTCCTTTTGAAATTGTACTGCTGCAGAGACAAACTCACAAGGCCAGAGGCAGAGCATGTTAGAGACTGTTATGATAGGACATAGGTTTGAATTCTCATCCCTGCAGAGTTGTAGATACCTAGGGGAATTTAGAGGCACAAACCTGGCTGTCTAAAGGATCATCAGTGGGGGATTTGTTTTATGCTCCTGCACATAAATGCTTTTGTAAGACTGAGCCTGAACGTCTTTCAACACGTAAAACAGTTTATGCTCGTGCTACAACGTATTTTAAAATTGTTTTGCCGTATGGTTATGACAGGAGAGATTAAATATTGCCACACTGAGTGTAATTAGTATCCTAATTATTTTTTCTATATTAACTATGCAGTCTACCTTTTAATTAAAAGGAGAGTAAACCAGCTGCATTGGAAACATTTTGCTCACCGTGCCAGAACTGAATACTAAATACTGTTGAAAGTGTCGTCAAATGCACTTATTTTGTTGCTTGCTTATATCAGATGCGTATGAAAACTGTTGGAAAGCACTATAGCTCTTTTCTAAAAAAACCGTAAAATTTGACACATGGAAAAAGAGTGATTAATATCTTGTTACAAATATCTGGAAATAAAATGTAAACACAATTTCTTCTATTGGAAGTATTGGTCTTCTTCTCATTTGCATCAAGTATTTAAACTTCTGTAATCTGACTATAACAAGCAATCTTTTTTTTTCTCTCTAAAATTGAGAAACCCTTTTCTGATGGTAGACTTAGGAAATACTGCCACTCTAAAATTTTTTCATTTGTTGCTGTAAGCCCTTGGTCTTATACTGCAGTTCTTACTCTTTTTCATTATTGTTATTTTTATTTATTTATTTATTATTTATCTAACAACCAGAACTAGATTGGAAGGTTTTCAGGGCAGTGTCATGTCTCTTACACATTTTCTACAGAATATCTACTACTACTTACTTGTAAGTGAATGATTGAAACCCTCAGCTTCTCAGGCAAGAAGCTCATCTGAAAGGATATGAAACCAGAGATTATTTGTTCCTTCTCAAGTAGACCCAGATAACTGGGCAGAGGAGGAAGAGGATAGCTGACTAACACGGACAGTGGGGATTTTGAAGAAGACCCTGGTTTGGAGGGACCAGTTATGCTTTGAGGTAGGTAGAATAGCTTCAGTGGAGAGAGGGAGGCGTTTCATGTGTAACTTTTTCTGGTTTATGGGCATTTATTTTTATTTGTAATATCAGAGTAATTTTTTTTCCTGTGGAAGAAATAGGCTGCTTCTAAAAACTTTGATTTGTAGTAGTGTTCAAGCTAAAAGAAAAATGATCACCCTTGTTAGCTGCTGCAGTTCTATTAGTTTGCCAGTTGGCAAGGAACACTCTTTCCCCTCTGCTTTTATATATTAAAAGAAGTGAAAGGTTGAATAAGTGCTCAATTGTATGATGTTTGAGTAAGAATCCTGTGGAGGTATTATAAATCATGTAATTTAAACAATATTTTCAGACAATTGTAGCTTTATTTTTTTTTACTTAGCCTGTGTGTTTATGGAAAAGCATCATTTGATTATACAGTACATTAGTTGTGGATTTGCATTGGTGTCTAACGTTAATAAACCCATATCTATCATCAGAAGAAATAGAAATCAAGTCAGAGATAGACTATTGCAATTTTAACGGTAACAACTTTTCCACTAAGGTGTCACAGCCTTGAAGAGGATCATATTTTTCATTTTTTCCGTGTAAATTGTTGGAAAAAACAAATGGATTTTAAAAGTTACAGTATGAGTTTGAAAAGCATTGGAAACAAAAAAACTTAAGTGAATGTAATTCATATTAGAATGTTCTGACTTTCCAACAGCTTCCAAAAATATTTTTTTAATGTTTTATGCTTGATGAAAAGTAATAATACATGTTTGAAAATGGAGCTATAGGCAAGCACTTTTGGCCTGTAGAAGGACAGATAACATTTGTTCATTTGTATTTTAACTGCTCATGTTCTGTCTTATAAGGTTTTGCATGAAAATGGCAAGCTTCAGAAACATAGATGTTTATTCTTTTCAGCCACCTGAACCATTTTCAGTTCCTTTCTGCCTACAAAGTACCAATTTCATAAATTGTACAACAACTGTAGAAGCCATTATGAGTTCTGCTATAAACCATACTTATTTGGTGCATGTATTTAAATAATAGATCTTAGTCATCAGGCTCAAAATTTGAGTGCTCGATCAGATTTAAAAGAGGATAAGCAAAGTTTTGGGACTCAAATTAGGAGAGGAACCCAGGAGCTGTGCTCCAGCAGCAGCTTTTCTTGTATGCAAGAATATGCAGCTTGTGAGTTGGCTAAGTATTATATAAGTTTTCATGTTTCTATTCTTTGTTTTTATTACTGCACACTGATTTTTGCTCAGCTGTTAGTGTGTTCATTATTGTAGAGAAGAAAAATTACCAGAAGCTTAAAATTAGTGAATTCAAACACAGTATTTGGTATATTTGAAGTGACCCTTTACCATCTGTGTGCTTAACTGTGGGGGAAATAGAAAAGAAGTATAGCAAAAGTTACAACAAGAAACTACCATAATGCCATTGGTATTTCTTAGCTAGGTACTGTAGGTACTTAAATGGCCCACAATCACTGTAAAATTTGTCTGCTGTATCTTAGCGTACAAAGTACCGACTGGTGAGTCAAAGAACTGAAAAATATAAACTTGCATCTGGAACTGTTCTTAGTTGGTAAGAATTTTGTAAGCAGACAAACAATGCATGTATTTTGAAGGGTGGGGGGGAACCTGTCATCTCAAATATGATTCATTTTCCCCACTTCGAGGATTTGTATAATTAAATAGAGCAGTATTTCACCCTGAGTAGCAAAGACTGCTGTTCAGTGTTTGACAATCTCAGGAAAACATTCCAGTTTTATAATGCACATGCAGTCTTTTATTTTGATTTTAGACCATGTTTTGCATCTATTTGAAGTCCTCTATATTAGTCTGCCAAGCAATTACAATATAGCTATTTAGAATGAGAAACAACCAAACTGGTACAAGTACATGAACTGCGTTCATACAGATTATGAAACGAGTTGATTGTTGCTTTTGAAAGTAAAACTTATTTCCTTTCTATATATTTACACAAATCTATGGTTTCTGTAAAGGGAAGTCTAATAGTGCCTTGTACAAGTAACTTTCATTAAGTAAAGTAAGTCCTTTGATTTAGCATGCCTGAAATACATCTGTCCAACGAATTAGTGCAGAGCAGCTACAACACTCCAGTCTCTCTCTAAATACTCAGTATAGAAAACTCCTTTAGATAAGGGTGAGGGAAACATATTTGTTAAATAGAAATATGGAGACTAACATTGACAGGAAGCAAGCAAGAACAATACAACTGATAACACCATAATATCAAATCCAGACTCACTCCTGTGGAGCCATATACTCACTTCCAGTGGTCCTTACCTCCAAAAAAGTGATCAGAAAACCGACCAAGCAAGTGATCAGAATGAACCACAGACAAAGGTCATGGACAAGATAAAGCCTCTGGAAAGTGATTAAATATTTTGATCTTTAGCCAGGGAAACAACAGAATGGTAATTCTTTAGGACTATTTAAGACTTACTGGGTGTTTTCAGAATTCTTATGTGCTTTAGCAGCAATTGATAAATAGTATCACACTACCAATACTATTTTTATTTGTTTTAACGTAATTTACCCAATGTGAAAATGGATAGTCATTTAGTTTCTCTGTACCTTCACCCTTCAAGGTAGTGTATCTAACTTCAAATATGCATTGAGAATGCAATAAGTTGCAATTTTCTGATTAATCGGCTTTTGTTAGAAAATTTTCCAATTTTTCTGAAGTAGGAATGGGTTTTAAAACGTTCCAGTGATTTATCTGAAATTCAGGACAGAACTTGTGCTCTGTCTGAGAAAACAAAAGACTCAACAGCTTGGTGGTCAGCGTACCTCCTTCAGAATATGGAAAAGGTCTCATGTTGACCTTTTTTTTTTTTTTTTTTTTACACTGCCACATGTATTGTTTGTCTGCTTATGCAATTCTTGCCAAGATCAGTTCCAGATGCAAGTTTATATTTTTCACTTTGTATGCATTTTCTGGATTCTTTGTATGAGATGCTGAACACTTGCAAATGATTATATGATCAATTAAGTTTGGCCTTTTGAAACTGGAGTAGGTAGCTGCCATCCTCTTTAATATGTTCAAGTGATTTGTTTTTGTTCAGAAACAAATGCAAGAATAAGCTTAAAACTGAATGGTTTGGGCAGAGATGTTTCAGATGGAATGCCTTTAAAAATGTGAGTGGGAGGCTCTAAGAACACAAGCCGAAAATTGCACGCTAGTGCTCTTGTATAGTGTGTTAATGCAGAAGAGGAGATTTGGGAATGGAAGAGATTTTTTTTTTTTTTTTTGTCAAGGTGCTGAGTAAGATTTGTGAATTGTGAAAAGGAAATACACTCTTTAATGTTTCTGCTTGAACAATTGGGACTTTCTTATAAATGAAGTGCTTCAGCATTGCTTGGTTCAAGTACAGATATTATCTCTCAGTAAGAACATGCTTGTGACAAAGGATTAGTCATACTGGGACAAACAAAAGTAAATAACAAGCATTTGAAGCAGTAGTAACAGCTAAAGGGGATATAGCAATGACTTAGACAACTCTTGGAATCATACGTTACCATTTATTTTGTTTCATTTTGTTTTTCTTTTATTTGCTATTAAGCTTCTCTTTAGAATCTGTTCTTTAACTAATCAAGACTTAATTCCATTTAGAGCTTTATTTACCTTGAAACTGGAGTCTTATTTAAACTCAATCTCTTGATTAACAGATTATCAAAGCCAAATGTTCAGAAGTATCAGTTATATAAAGAAGTCTTGCTTTTTATATGGAGCTTTGGAAGGCAGAGGGGGAAATGTTGTTCTTCCTCATTTCCATGCTAAAAGTGCCATCAAAACGTAAAGGCAATTCAAAAGATGCTCTAACTCCCTACAAAAAAAAAAAAAAATCATTTTGTTAAATATTGATGCTAGACAGTTTAAATAACAATACCAAATACTTATACTTTTTTTGTCTGTAACTCCTTAAGTATTTACAGAAGAGGTGAGCTTTCTTATCTGTGTCTTCCTGATGCAGACACAGGCATCAGGAAGAGAAATCTTTTGATCAAGGTCATCCTCCAAGCCAGTAGCAAAGCTACAGGTTGGGTCAGGTCTACCAAATTCTAGTTCAGCAACTAACCAAAGTTTCCATAAGCTTTATGGCTGTAGCGGTCATGGTTTATGGAGCATCCCTAGGCTGCATACCACCAGGGCATCATGTTATTTTTCCACATATCTACCTAGCACTAGCATGCAGGGTGGGTATGGTTGATTTTTGGCTGTTTGGTGCACAAACTATATAATCCCTTCACTTGTTGGAAAAGATAGACCGTAGGATAGTTGGAATGGCCATCAAGTTGGATTGGGACTGTGGGCTGCAAGTTAAACCACTCTGAACTAATCATTAGGGTAACTGCTTTTATTTAGTAAGATGTGTTATAGTTGCCAAATTTGTACTTCATAAAACCACTTCATAAAAATAAAATTTATATTCAAAAAAATTATAGAATAGCTGAGGTTGAAAGCGAGCTCTAGAGATCACCTAGTCACGTAGACATGGCGCTTAGGGATATGGTTTAGTGGTGGACTTGGCAGTATTAGGTTTGCAGTTGGACTCGATGATCTTAAAGGTCTTTTCCAACCTAAATGATTCTATGATTCTAACTCCCCTGCTGAAAGCAGGGTCAGCTAGGGCAGGGTTGTTCTTGGCATTGTCCAGTCAAGTTTTGAATATCTCAAAGCATAGAGACTCGCTAACAACACTCCCAGGAAAAAAAAAAGTTCTTTTGTGTAAGTGGAATTTCTTATATTTCAGTTTGTGTCCGTTGCCTCTTTTCTGTCACTGGACACAACTGAGAAGTCTGTCATCTTCACTCGCTCCTATCAGATATTTATACACACTGATAAGATCCCCCACAAACCTTCTCTTTTGAGGCATGTTCAACATGGTGCTTACCAGGACCCCCAGGTCCTTTCCTGCAAAGCTGCTTTTGAGTCAGGCGGCCCCTAGCCTGTATGGGTGCATGAGGTATCCTCCCCAGGCTGTGTCTCCTTTCATGGATTCCTGTCTGCCCATAAGTAATAGTTCATTCCTCATTTCTCAAATGCTTTTCTGTAAATTAGAAATATTCAGCTGAGCCCCATTTTTCTTTACAGAATTCTGTCTACTTGTTGATGCCTCAAAAAAACCCAAAACACAAAAAAAAAACCAAAAAACACCCCCGCAAAAGCCTGTGCTCTAGATAAGAGCATCTGTAGCTAAAACTTGGATAAAAATCCTGCCAATGAAGCTGGAGAGTCATATGAGCTGCAACAGGCAGGGTTCTAGAAATTACACAACATTGTAGCTCATGCAGCACTTACAAGAAGTGATTAAACTGGACAATCCATGGGGCTTTTAAAGTTAGAAATCTGGATCAGCCCCCTCTAAAAATATTCCAATTTTAGGAAGGCATGAAGGATGGTGTGGAGATGTTGACGTGCATGATGGATGAGTGCGGGGGTGTTCGGAGTCCTCTTAGGTTGTTACCACTTAATTTCTAGGTAAAGCCCATGACTTGCCTCATCCTTTTGTTTGAAAGACAGTATTTGGTCTTTAATGAATATTGTCTTGGGAAGGGAGAATGATGATTTCTATTTAAAAAAAAAAAAAAAAAGGAGAAAACTCATAGCAAAGAAAGGATTCTGAAACTTTCTACTTCAGCTTCCCTTTTGGAAGCACTGCAGTGAGATTCCTAACCAGTGTTATTAAAGACTTAATGATGTTAAATATTAAGATTCTTTTCTAGTAACAGTTGTTACAGTTTTTCTGCTTAAGTGTCTCGTGTTGTGCTATTATGTGAATCAGGATAACGAATGCAATGAGGCGATTCCTCAAAACTGTTAGGTCAACAGCTGTTTTGAGTGAAACCGAGTTAAGCAAGGATGCTGAAACTGATTCTAGCACATATCTGACCTTTTGTGAAACATTAGGTAAAAACTGTTTCATGGGTTGAGCTTTGCTTGCACACTTACTATGTGTAAGTTTTGTGTTTGAGTCTTTAACTCGACTTCTAAAAGGTTACAAAAATATGACCTTTTATAGTTGCATTACTCATCCATAATATCCAAGTAAATATAAATCAAAGGTGCAACAGGGATGCATTCATGTGCTATCTTCTGTATTTCATTTTCAGACTAAAGTTACTCTGTAATTTGCATAATGTAGTTGTATGTATTAGCTACATAATCGACCCTGCAAAAGAAATTACCACGTAATGTAGTTGCTGTATTCTGTATATTTGATGGTAAATTAAACAGAACTGGTCCTTCCTGAATTTATCATTGGACATTTTCTTTCAGATACTAAGAGAATTATGTACTGAAAATGTTGCAGTTGTGTCACGGTCATACTTTACAAATAAGTAAAATTTATTTTTTTTTTAAGGAGCGAGTAATATGACCCATTTGTGTTGCAAGTAATGTATAGGCCATAAAAAGTTAGATGTTGTCCTATAACTATAAAATGAATCCAGCAGAGCTGATTATTTGTTGAAAAAGCTGACTTCTATTTCAACTGAAAATGGATATTAAGCATCCTGTAGATGGCCTGTTCTTTTGCAATTGCTAATACTTATGTAAGGATTGTGTAGCAATAATCATCTTGGCAAAAGAAAAGGTTTGGCTTGTAAAGAAATGTTTTTTGGTGCCACGTTTGTTATTGAAAGATTTGCTGGGTAGATGTGCTGAGAAAGGCATCTTAGCCTGAGTAGTTTACAAGTGGAAATTGCAGGGGTAAAAGTTACTGGAAAGTTTTGGAGTGTCTCACACAGGTTCTAGTTTAAGTGCTTTATTTCACAAAGTAGCACATCCCTAGTAAAAAGGGATTTGTTTTAATAATTGACCTGAAAGATCAAGCATTAGATGAGTCAGTGGATGTGTGCTTCATGTAGAAATTGGAGTTTGTCAGCCTTGTGTGACATGCTACTTAAAACAAACCTGACAGAAATGAGCTAAAAGATATATATATATTTTTTTAAATAGTCAGACTCCTCAAGCTTTTAATATGCCTCACCATTTACCTTTCCAAGACAAGTAGTAGTATGGGGGTTTGTAGAATAAGATATTACTGGAATTTACCAATGGAGCAGGTTCCTACCTGCAAAGTTGGTGAAGTTTAGAACACTACCACCACCAGAATTGTTAATTTAATCATATAGATATAAATTTATGCATGCAAAATTCTGCTTTTTCTGATCATGACTATAAATTATTCAGCTTATGTGTGTGTTTTCTAGCCTGCATGTTTTTATTATAGTGTTTATATGTACTGCTGGACTACAGTTATTAGTGACATGCCTCATACCTCGGTAGGGTGTTTAGTAAAATGGGGGACAAAGGGAGAAGAGAAACCTTCCACATGTAAAGAATTGTAATAATGTTTTATATTTATTGAATAGAATGTTTTAGGAGAAATACAAGACAGCTTCTATGGTGGTTGCAAGACTTTGCGACTGTGTGTGTTCAAATGTGATTAGTAGTGAACTGAGAGTGGCTGATGCTCTTTTCCCCTGTTGCTTGTTAACAGAATATCCTTGGACATTCTTCCAGAAAATTTTGAGAAAAACCTGCTAAAAGAGGAAAATCAAATCTGTGAAAGCTGTACTTTGTCCCTCTGTGATACTTTTTCACATGTGTAGGCTTTACTCTTCCATATTGCATTTACATTCCAATAGCATGTAAAGGACTTTCACGAGAGCGGGTTTGCTATGCCAGGAATTGTACAAATCAATAGTGAAGTCCCTTTCTTAAGCAGTTCATAGTCTAAAATGGGGAACATGTGACAAATTTGTTATGTGCTTGTTGTGTAACAACTGGATGGTGTGGTAAAGTTGAAAGGATCCTCTGAGCAGATTATCTAGATGATGTGCTGTCTTCAGTCAGGCATTTCTCATCCTTATTATTTTGTTTTTCATTTTGATACAGTTTGTCACCATTCTTTCTGTGCGAAACCACTATAAATTTAAAAGACGTGAAAAACAGAAGTTCTGAAGTAGAATTCCATTCTCAAGTCAGTTATTAAAAAAAACCCCCTAACTTATGTTATTGCTGAAGCTTTTTAGACATTATTGGGCATTTCTGTCATACCAAAATTTGGGGTTCGGGCCAAAAATTCCAGGAAGTCACAGTATATGTGTATGGTACTTGCTGTATGCATTCTGTTATCCACTTTTTATCAATCCATATAGTATTGTATCAAAATATTTAAAATGAGTAATTGCCGGGCTGTTACTGCAAAAGCTTATTCCTTACGTGGTCAAATTGGGAAGGGCCTTACAAAGGTGAGAGAGAAGCAGTTTGACTCTTGCGCTGTTTGATTTCTCACTTTGTAGGTGGTACGCTGCACAGTGTTGGGGTTTTGAGAAATAGCTGTTTCTTTCCATGGCTCCATAGGGAGGGAAACAAAGTATTTGAAGTCAGCCATCTCTGTGTTTGGAAAGACACAGGACAGTCTGTTTATAGCACATGGGAATAATGAAGCATGTGTGGAAATAGATGGGAAGATGAAAGAGACTGTAAATCATCACTTCTTGTAGCTGGCAGGACCATATAAATTGCAGTGACAATGCCTTAAAAAGGTGACTTAGGAGGTCTGTGGCCCTCTTCTGCTGAGTTTTGGTGAGTCTTGGGTATCAAGAAAATTCCAGAAGACTAGAAGAATATGAATCCTGACTGTAACACTTTTAACTAGGCAAGGGAGAGATGACCAGAAAACTCAGCCTCATATTCAGTATGCAGTGGAAAAACTCACCATAGATTTGTTTGATAGAAAATAGAGAGAGAGGAATATAACTGACAGTTGTTGTGGTTTTGTGGAAAGTAAGTGATTGGACAATATCATTCTTTGAGATTAAACAATCAGTTGGTTTTACCAACCAAAATTACATGTTTCTACTCAGGCATTTGACTTTAACATTTGACCTTTTCATTTTAAAAGTAGCATTGTGCAGTATATCAGTGCATGTTAAAGGGATTCAGGATTGGTTAACAGTTGTTGCGGCAGTCAACAGGTAGGCCCAATATATATATATTTTATTTTTTTTTTAACACGTTGGAAATCACTGCTTCAGAAGTGACTGGAGATAAAAGTTATAGACAACACAGAAAGAACTGTAATGGTAAACTACTGTGAAGACAAGGCACTCCTAAGGAAGTCCAAATAACATGATAAATTGGGATGTGTTCAAACAAGATTAATTTTACAGATTAGTTGTATGTGGTTAGATATACAGGACTAAGGAATGATACAGAAAGAGCTGTGGTCTGGAGTGTGTATTCCCAGAAGAGGATGTGAGGGTGAAATGGGTAAGATACTGTAAGACTCTTGTCTGATGCTGTGTCAAAAAGGCTGTTACAGTGGCCTGAAATGGCTCTGAAAATGGGAGTAGTGAAATCATACTTTGTCTGTGTTCAGCTTTGTTGATAACTAATAAATTTTTTAATGCTGCACATGTTTCTGATGTCTACATTTGAAGAAACATACTGGAAAAAAAAGAAGAATGTGTCGAGAAAATGAGATTTAAAGAACTAAAGTCAAAAGATCGTTAAAAAGAAGAATTAAAGATGACATGATAAGTGGCTTTAAAACTCGATGAGGAGAAAGTACTAACTGCTAAAGCACTCTCTAATTTGGTGAAGAAAAGTACAAAAAAGCATAAAGCTGAAAGTCAGACATTCACCTTGGAAATCAGGCAAACATTTTAAGAGTGATTAACCAGTGGAACAAACTACCCGAGAAGGTGATGATTTTCCATCTCTTGAAGGCTTTCAAATCAAGTATAGATCCTTTCCTGGAAGTTAAACTTTAGCCAAACACAAGTTTACCATAAAGGAGTTGAGGAACTGTGAGCTTGTACAACTCTTTGTGCCTTTGGCCTGAAGCTCATGTGTGCTGCAGATACTGTTAACATTGAAAGATCTCCAAGGCCAAGCTCACGAGGCATGAGTCCAGAGTGGTATGTGCCTAGGGATGAAGTCTTGAAGAGCTTCAATTATCGGTAAGCAGATTCTCCGTATTGAGCTTGATACAGCATAACTAAAGAAAATTTAATAGCCTGAGATATAGCAAGTCCAAATAGATGATCCTAAACTTTACTGTGGATCTATTAATTTAATTTCCAGTTTCCCTGTACTAATCTGTGCCAAAGGCTTAAGTGGAAATTAATCCTGCTGCTGGCTGCATTAGCTTCCATCTACATAGCTATGGTCATAGAGGACAGATGTGCTATACAACCATCAGCTGCCCTACTTGGTAGTTTTTTCCACTTTTTAAAATTACAAGTGCCTGCTAACAGAGTCCTTCACCCTAAGTGCCAGACAATGTCAGTGTCCGACACTGACAGATGACTGACAATGTCAGTGTTACTATCTCCATCTCAGTTGTTGGTTGTGTTTAAAGTCTCTTAAAGATTTTAAATGACTTTAAACCTTAGTCTTGTGTCTTGTTGGCTAGTTTCCCTGACTGGCAAGTATTTGCTAGTAGTTCTGTGGGACTGCAAGTAGAGAAGCAAGTGTGTGTTAGTGGTTTGCATGTAAGACTGTACTATAGAGGGTAAATAAATAGAAAGGTGTGGAAAAAATGTTTTCAAGCAAGTTGGCAAAATGACTCTTAGGAATTGTAAAAGAATTTACTGGTATCTCTTACTTATCATAGGATTTAATTGAATAATAATCATTCTGAATTTGCTGGTTTATAATGCATCCTAACGTTGGTATCTATTTTGATGGGGACAGCTTGGGCCATCTTGCAAGAAAGTTTCTTCTTTAGAACAAAAATAAAAGCATCACAAATGTTTACACTTACTAAAATACTTCGCCTTTTCACATAGAATGATCACTTTTAGTTTTTGCCTCTTTAAAAAGTCACTTCATACAGAATGGAGCAAAAATAAATACATCTGTTCTGCATTTGGTTTTAATTTATTTTTTTTTAGCAGAAATCGTGCATCAACATTAATCTCTTAACGGCAATAAACAATCAAACATGAAGACAGACTGCCAGACAACTCAGGGTAGCGGGGGTGTATAAAATACCCTTTCTTCAACATCTTACAATTCCTTCTGTTATTTCTTATTTCAGTAGAACTTGATACATCACTTCTGTGGTGGTGCCTGTTCCCCCTGCCTTCCTGAACTGTTTTACAATCTCAGTAACTCCCTTCAAAACTTGGCCTTTGTGTAACGAGTCTGGCAGTTAAGAGTCCCTTGACCGTTTCAGGAACTCTTACATGGCTGAGGTGGGAGCAGTGCTGTCTGTACCAGGGAGCCAGTTGCCCCCTGACAGCCTTGGAACATATTTTACGTCTCTGCCAGGAGTAATCAGCCACCCCCAACAGCCTTGGGGTATGCCTGAGTTGTAATTCAGAAGGATCTCTACCAGCGTCACTGGAATTGTTGAGAACTTTAGTAATTTCCAACCTGGATTGTGACAATAGGATGGAAAGTTACTGATGCCTAAAGTCAATCATCTCATGACCCTATAAACAGCAGTGCCAAGTGAGACCCTTTAAGCTCTCCTGGACCGCAGCGGCTGCACCATCATCTCCCTGAGTGGGACGCTTCTCAGAGCTGTGAACTTCTAAGTTTGCATACAGAGGCCTGACAACAGGACCTGGGCTGATCTCCGGCGCCTTTCACTCCTTGAGACTCAACCTTTGCCTGTTGAGTTAATCATTTGATGTGAGTATTTCACTGAACTCAAGGGGAATTTTTACTAGGTACCTTTATATATGCATATTGTGAGTATTTCACTAAAGTCGTGACAAATTACTTGGCCTATTGTGTGTGTGTACGTGTGTATTGATACAAATATTGTAGCAAACCCTATTTAATCACCTTGTAGATGCTAAATTAACCAATGATTAGTTATTGCTAAATTCTTGTGATTCTCTCTTAACTGTGAACAAACCTTAAACTGCGGTTAGAGATATATAATCCTTAGGCATAAACTGTTGACCAAAGTCTGAGACTAGGATTGGATCCAGCCACACCTAGGCTCCTCTCTGAGGAGGAGTTTAGAAAACAAGGGGGTCCTTTCTGAACCTCATGACTCAACGGGGGAGCCCCCTTTTCCTCCTTGTATTTTCTTCTAACTCAATTTCCTCTTTCTTTCTCTTTATATGTATGTATTCCATTCATTTTAATACGTAATAGAGTGAACCTTGCCATCGAACTTTGTTAAATCACACTTTTATAGATTTCTATTAAAATCACTATTTGCAAATATCTTTGACGGTGATTTTTTAAGCGACCTAACCACTCGTCCGTGACCAATTGGCATAGTCGGCAGAATGGCAAGTAGTATCACTGATTACTTACAAAAAAATGGAATAAGTCCACTTCCTGAATTCTGGGCTGAATGGGCTTGTGATAACTGGCATGACTGGGAAGCTGTGGAAAAACAACTACAGGTGGCCAGGGCTCCTGTAAAAGAGGGTAAAGGAAAAGGAATTATTTGCAAAATGCTGGGTACCTGCTTAGAAACTGCCTGTCAGGATAGGAAATAATCTGATAGAGAGAGACAAGCTCTGAGAGAAGAAATAGAAGGCAGAAAGAAAGCTGAGATATTGCTATCCCTGCAAATTGAACAACTGCAAGAACCGGTACAGCAGGAAAGGGAAAAGAAACAAAGGACAGCAGACAAGGTTGAAATGATGCTAATGTGGGCCCCAATATTATGGAGACTTGGGGAGGAGATAATAACTCTTTCCTTCTCCAAAATCCGAGATCAAAAAACAAATAGCGCCTGGATGACAATTGCATCTGTCTGTCTGGCAAGTGGAATCCTATCAATGGATAATGGCCCATATATTTTAATCCCAGTTAGACCTTGTCAACAATTAACGAAATTTCTAATAGATGCAGGAGCACAAATTTCCATATTAACACAACAAGATGCTGAGAAGCTGGGTATACGACCCGGACAGCAAAGAGTTAAAATTACTGGAGTAAACGGAGCAAGTGCTATTTGCCAAATGGCAAAAGTTAATTTATGGCTCCCTGGTGAGAAACGTATGTTGTCTACTCGCTTTGCAGTTAAAGATGACAATGAAAACATCTTAGGATTTGATATTTTAAATGGACGAACCTGGCGTTTGCTGAACAGCAGCGCGTGGTCCTTCAGTTCAAGTATTAACCCTAACCCAAACAAACATCGGGAAGCTCCAGTGCGTTTGCTTCATGCAGCTCCAGCACTCCCTGATTCAAAGATTGCTAATGTCCCACAGTATCCAATTTCTGCTGTGGCATGAGCAGGAATTTCTGAAGTAATTGCTGATTTGGAAAAACGACAAATTATTTCCAGAACCCACTCCCCATATAATTCACCGGTTTGGCCAGTCAGAAAACTGGATGGGAGATTGCGATTGACAATTGATTACTGGCATTTAAATGCCAACACAGCCCCACTAACAGCTGCAGTGCCTAATATTGCAACTGTAATTGCCACATTACAAGCAGCTGCACACCCATGGATGGCAGCATTAGATATGAGAGAGATGGTTTTTCATGATCCCTTTACAGGACAAAGATAAAGAAAAATTTGCTTTCACTTGGGAAGGAGTGAAATACACCTTTAAAAGACTCCCACAGGGATATAAACATTCACCTACAATTGCTCATGCTGCGCTTGCTGAACTTTTACAAACAGTCTCACTCCCTCGAGATATAAAACTGTATCAATACATAGATGATATCCCAATAGGAGGGACCTGCCCTGAAAAGGTGGGGGAAGCAGCAACGGCAGTGTGGCGAGCATTACACAGGGCAGAAGTTGAAATTCCACCTGAAAAATGTCAGGGACCAAGCAAAGTAAAATTTTTAGGTACTTGGTGGATTGCAGGTAGTGCAGCAATTCCACCAGACACCCTAAATACAATAGAACAATTACAAATGCCCCAATCTAGGAAAGAATTACAGCAGCTTATAGGTACTTTAGAATATTGGAGAAAACATGTACCTGGATTTTCTATCATTGCTTGTCCCCTGTACTCACTTTTACGGAAGGGAAAACCATGGAAATGGAATGCAGAGCATGCAGAGGCAGTCAAGGCTCTTGATACAAGAATTAAGAACATACCGGTCCCTGGGACCAGTACATCCCTGTGATCCTATTATAGTGGAATGGGGTTTTGTGGAGCATGGTACTTACTGTAATTTCTTTCAAACTGGCCCTGACGGACCAAAGAGACTGCTATTATTCAGTCCAACTGTGTTTAAAGAGACAGAACAGAGATACTCTGAATGGGAAAAGGGACTTTTGTCTTTAGTCTGAGCAGTTAAACAAGTTGATAAGATACACCAGGGACAGCCTGTGCAAACCAGAGGCCCGTTTAACTTATTAGGAACAGTTTTAAAGGGAACCGCTCCTCCTGAAGGAATTGCACAGAAACCCACTATCAGAAAGTGGTATGCCTGTCTAGTGGGAGTAGCAGAAGAAATGCAATTGACTGAAGGACATACAAAAATTTCCAATTTCAGATGATTGAAATTGCAAACAGATCACCTTGCTAACTTACCAACTCTACACATTAATGAGGGAAAGCAACTGTATAGTCAACATGGCACATTGATTACACTGAACCCTTTAAACCCTCCTTGGGATATCGATACGTTCTCACAGGAGTAGAGGTTGTTTCAGATCTAATGATGGCAACTAAATGTCAGAAAGCTAATGGTCAGAACACCATTAGAGGATTATCCTCTTGGTTTTCAAGCTTACCAACTCCTGATTTCATCCAAAGTGACAATGGCTCGCATTTTTCCAGCAAAGAAGTACAAGAATGGGTAAAACAGGAGGAAATACAGCGGGTATTTCATACTCCCTACTATACTGAATCAAATGGGATGGTAGAAAGAGCTAATGGCTTATTGAAATGGAGCCTTAAGCCCCACGAGGCCCTTTGGGATACTCAACTCTCCAAAGTTCTCCATCAACTGAACAATCGATACGGGTCCACTGGGAGCCCTGTGAGCCAAGCATTCTTTTCAAAAGATGGACTTGATGTTCTACCTCCATCTCCAGGTGAAAGAACACAGCCGGTAACATTGCAGCCAGGACAACCTGTCATGGTAAAGTTACCACAAGTTGGCACTGTACCCATGACTCTTAATTAAACCTCATGGCCCACTTGCCTGGGAGGCTATTGACAACAGTGATGCAAAACACAGAATTAGTGCACGATGGATTTTTCCTTCTTTCTAATGGGATAACCTGTTCAGACTCTCCCCGACAAAACAAATCTGTTTTTCTCTTACAGCACCCTGCTGGATGGCAAACAGAAATCCTATGTTCATGATACTATTCCAAACCCTAACCATGCTGCTCCTCTCAACCTGTGTTCAAGGAACCCTAGAGTGGCCATGGTCTCAAGCTCATGTTAAGTACACTGGGAGTATGGGAATGCACTCTAGTAAAGGAGATTTACATCTTTCCGCCATGGTCATGCATGGAACTGAGGTATATTCGGAAAATGAATGAAGCTGGGATGAAGATGAAGCTGGTGATAAAGTTCCTCAACTTTGGGGAATGGCAGGGGAAAAAAATTAAAATAGGATGCTGGATGATCAATGGGCCTACCCATGAGAAGGCATCTCAGATTTCTGTGTACAACATTACATCAAATCCAATAGCAAAAGATACAAAAATTTGCACCTCTAAAAAATTGGACTGTTGGTACAATTTTACCTTAGTACAACCTGTTTGTGTAGTCTGCCTCTGGGCTTACATAGTGTGGGACTTTTCTTTAAATTTAAAATAGACATTATTGAGCCTAGTACAACAACATCCACCCCGATTGCAAAGGATAAGAAAACCCTATCCCCACAAATTTTTGAAATTGAACCATATGTGATCAAAAATATAGGCCAACGAGTGTTATTTAACCCATCATGGTCTCTCAAATGAGTAGAACTGTCAATTCAGATTAATATCTCTGCAATTAAACCTACGTGCTCACCATTTCTGGATACATCTTATACAGGATGGTTAGCATGGCTGCATGGACAAAGCCTCGCCTCTCCAAAACTATCAAGGAGAGATGTGACTGGCGTCTTAGGAACAGGATTAGGAGTACTAAACAGCATAGATGCCGAAGTTTTAGCAAACAAAACAAGCTCAGCAACAAGTAATTTATGCAAATTAGACCAACCATTACAATCTTTTCTATTGGCATCGGGAACTAATCAGTGGCTCCTATCTGATATATTACCCCAATGGGAAAGAATCAGTGAGAAAGACCATCAATTAATTGTGAATGCACTAGGTGCAACCCACATTAATGTCTCTCTATGTCTCTCTCTTGCTCTTAGCTGTATTCAGGCTCAACTGCGGGTACAATTTACTGTGGCAGCAATTATAAGAGAAGGTGAAGAAGGCACCTTACCCGCTGAAATTCGAAAAATAATTTGGGATAATGCAACTAAATTTGAAAGGGAATTCCAGTCATGGTGGGAACTAGTTAATTTCACCCACGATCCCACTACCAGTAAAACCAAGGCTTTTGTTTTGACAATATGCAATGCTTTGGTATACACCATATATCCAATCATTGTGCTGGGGTTAAATCACCGTGGAACTGTACTCTGTCTGTTGGAACATAGAGTATGGGCCCAACAAAATGGGAACAAATGGCAAACTATTGATGTTGATGCATGTGTTGTGTGGGAACAACAGGGATTTATTTGTGAAAGTAATACCATTAAGGCCCAAGACATTTGTCTTGACACTGAACAAAATGTTTGTCATTTTGAAATACGCCCTGATGTAATCCCTGAAACCGTACTTATATATGTTGGAAACGGATGTGTTTGCATGAGAACAAATCTGTGATTCTGTATCTATAGACAACACCACTGTAGATATATATCATCACTCAAATAGCTGTGTTTGTAATATTACCAAAATCATAGGATGTGGTTTTAACTATTCATCTCCTGTCACAACTTATCAACTGTTACAATCTAACTATACATCATACCAGGATCTATTGCCTACCCCTATCGGAATGAATCTTACACTGGTGAAGAAACTACGACAACACGACGATCTGCATCAACTGCAAGAAAGTGTCCAAAACGATGGAGACAAAAATCTAATTACTGGCCATCATGATGCAGAGGAGATACACCATGTCTTAGAAAGAGTGAAGAAAGATGGAGAGCATCACTGGTGGGATACCTTATTCAGATGGCCCCCAAAAGCAACTGGGATGTTGAACAAGATGCTACACCCTACTGTGGTTTTGTTAACTCTTGTTATACTATGTTTGTTATTGAACATTTTCCTATACTTTAGGGTGTGGGGAATAGCTAGACAAATAACATTACTACAAAAACCTCCTCGTACATATAAAATTGCTTAGCTACACTTAACAAAATCCTAATAATCAAGGAAACCAACCAAAAATTGCCCTTAAAACTTACAGTTGGAATAAAACATTACTCTGTTTATAAGCACAGAGGCAAGAGGCGATCACACTGCCACTCTGTGAGAGAGATGGATTGACTTTAGTCACGGGGTGGATTGTGGTGGTGCATACCGCCCCCCTTCCTGAACTCTTTTACAATCTCAGTAACTCCCTTCAAAACTTGGCCTTCGTGTAACGAGTCTGGCAGTTAAGCATCCCTTGACCATATCAGGAACTCTTACATGGCTGAGGTGGGAGCAGCGCTGTCTGTACCAGGGAGCCAGTTGCCCCCTGACAGCCTTGGAACATATTTTACGTCTCTGCCAGGAGTAATCAGCCACCCCCAACAGCCTTGGGGTATGCCTGAGTTGTAATTCAGAAGGATCTCTACCAGCGTCACTGGAATTGTTGAGAACTTTAGTAATTTCCAACCTGGATTGTGACAATAGGATGGAAAGTTACTGATGCCTAAAGTCAATCATCTCATGACCCTATAAACAGCAGTGCCAAGTGAGACCCTTTAAGCTCTCCTGGACCGCAGCGGCTGCACCATCATCTCCCTGAGTGGGACGCTTCTCAGAGCTGTGAACTTCTAAGTTTGCATACAGAGGCCTGACAACAGGACCTGGGCTGATCTCCGGCGCCTTTCACTCCTTGAGACTCAACCTTTGCCTGTTGAGTTAATCATTTGATGTGAGTATTTCACTGAACTCAAGGGGAATTTTTACTAGGTACCTTTATATATGCATATTGTGAGTATTTCACTAAAGTCGTGACAAATTACTTGGCCTATTGTGTGTGTGTACGTGTGTATTGATACAAATATTGTAGCAAACCCTATTTAATCACCTTGTAGATGCTAAATTAACCAATGATTAGTTATTGCTAAATTCTTGTGATTCTCTCTTAACTGTGAACAAACCTTAAACTGCGGTTAGAGATATATAATCCTTAGGCATAAACCGTTGACCAAAGTCTGAGACTAGGATTGGATCCAGCCACACCTAGGCTCCTCTCTGAGGAGGAGTTTAGAAAACAAGGGGGTCCTTTCTGAACCTCATGACTCAACGGGGGAGCCCCCTTTTCCTCCTTGTATTTTCTTCTAACTCAATTTCCTCTTTCTTTCTCTTTATATGTATGTATTCCATTCATTTTAATACGTAATAGAGTGAACCTTGCCATCGAACTTTGTTAAATCACACTTTTATAGATTTCTATTAAAATCACTATTTGCAAATATCTTTGACGGTGATTTTTTAAGCGACCTAACCACTCGTCCGTGACAACTTCTAAAGAATGTCACATTCTTCATTTAGCAAGAGTATTGTGTCATGAAATGGATTGTCACAATCCTTCCTTTCTTGGTTACAAATAACATAGAAATTTTTTGTGCTTCAGCTTCTGTAAATCTAAGATAACCCCCTGATTCCACTCACACAGTGGTACTAGGAGGAAGCTTCTACAAGCCAAGAAGCTTTTGCAGCTCTCTAGAATAATCTCCACACTCTCATCTTCTGTCATTTGCCTCATGCCGGGAGGAAAGGTGACTTCAGAAGAGGGTTCATGGTGGGTCATTGGTATAAATGCTGCTCTTAAAAGAGAGAGAACACTTTCAGTGCTCATCCGAACAGTCCAGCAATCTTGTTGAGCACATTAAGTGTGTACTTTGTGTATGAAACGCTGCTAATTTTTTTAAAGTGGGCAAACCTCAGAATGGGTGTTCAAATGACAGAATAGATGCTATTGAAATAAATGTTATTGACAGGGTTTTATAAATTGTTTCATAGCTTCTGAGACTGTCCTTCTGTTTGCAAGGCTAATAGTTTTTTGAGAAAATGTATTACTGTATGGTGAAAAAGAGAAAGTGTTTTCATGGGTTAATGAAATATTGGAAAACTAATATCTGAAGTGATGAGAATAAATGTCCAGAAGGCTGTTATGTTTAAGAAGTACTTCCATTAATTTCCATTGCATTTTTTGACTCTTACCACAGCTAAAAATCACAGCCCTTAAGATGTAGGCATTCATTTCGAGCTCTAGCTTCAGATTTCCACTTGGAAAACAGTAACCAGAATTTTACGTGATTAAATTCAGCATCTTTTACCAGATGTGTTTGCTCCTCAATGTTAACATCTTGCTATAAGATGAAATTGTTATTATTACTGTTCATTGTTTTGATGACTGAAAAAGTTCATTGGTGAGCAGGTAACAGCTTATAAGTGAATTACAGTAACATCTTTCATATCTTTCATATCTTTCATTCTCTGTAATAGAAAATCATTTTGGAACAGGATCTATATTTTATGCTTAAGCTAATGATTTTTTTCGCTGAGAACAGCCTTTGAACCAGTTTCATTGTTGTTTGGAAATGGTCTTTAGCAAAATTCATTTTGACAGTGAAAAATTTCTTTCAGAAAACTATTAAGAGTTGGCAGTGTTGAGGAATTGGTTCCATGATCAGAATAATAATGCTAAATTTTCAATTGTAGTTGTTTCTTGTAGAGTAAATTAAAGATACTGACTGTGTTAGACTTGGTAGTCACTGTGAAACCCCTTTAGAAATTTGGGTCATCGTTCTTTGTGTTAGTACTTAGATTCTTGAACTTGAATTTATCTATGCTTTGTTTTCCATTTCTTACTCTTCACCAGCCTCTGAAATCTTCACCTGTATTTGTGTAAGTTATTTCTTTGATTGTAGCACAATTAAAGGTATGTAAGCTAGTTTCTCTGAATTAAAAAGAAGAATAAAAGAATTTGTTATCATTCATACATGTTTGGGTAGTAAGGACAGGGAAACAGAAAACAGATTTTTCAGAAGCAGCACATGCTGGTTCTAATATGTTAGTGTTGACTGTCTTTAGATGATAGCTATGATATTATTCCTTAAGTCTTAATAAGCAAAATAATTTGGTAAAACACTCATATTGCATTTAACTTGCTTCTTGTGTAACTGGTATCTTTCCATAGAACTACAGCACTGTGAATCCGTGTATTAGTCTGAATTTATAAAAAAACATATTAATTGTTATTCTTTTCCTTTCTTCCTAGAATATTTTCTTTCTTGGACATAGTTACTTTGTGTCGATGTGCACAAGTTTCCAAGGTATGTATTTCTGTTGGGGTTTTTGTTGTTGTTTGGGAATACTCTTAATTACTTGCAGATTATGGGCTTTAGAGCAATCTGCTTCCTGTCAAAAAAAATCAAATGGTTCTCTCAGCCTCTTTGTTTATTAAAACAAATAAACAGTGGGTCCAGTTTTGCATTCAGATGTGGAATTAGTTGCTATGTACTGGACTTCTGTTTAAAGGCTATGGAAAAGATATCCAGTAGTGTATGCTCTGTATCTGGAGAAAGGATTAAGCCCAGTCTGGCATAATGGCATTTGCTTTTTATAAAGCATGTGGCTGTATAACACTGTTTTTCAGACGCATTTTCTGCTTAAAATTCCATGTAGTTCAGTTAATGTGCACCATGTGTCTAAGAAGTACATCCATCGTTTGCTTGCCAAGTACAAAAGGTGTTAAGTAGATGGACTACTAGTAGGGGAAAAAGGCACACAGAAGATAATAGAGAAAGCATGCTAAGTAAGCTTTCATGTTTAGCTTGTCTTGATTTTCTTTTTCTTGAATTAAAATGAAAAATACTCTGTTCCTATGTCAAGTGTGTACAATGAAGTGTATTCTTATACAACATGAATGAACTTTTTCATTTCATGCTTTTCTTCCTCCTTTTAATGAGGATTGGGTTTGGGGGTTTTTTGTTACGATTTTTTTGTTTTTTTGATTTAATGTATAATTAAATGTATAACAATTTCATTTCTACACCCTTATTACCCTGGCCTGCAACTTCAGTAAGTTTTGTGAGCTAATATCAGGTTTTCTTAGAACCTTCAGCTAAAGCCTAGAATACAGTGGAAGAAAACCAAGGTGATTGAATAAGTTGTGTTTTTCTCTCAGAACTACCTGTCAGTTGGATGCAGTACTCTTTTTTTTTTTTTTCTGTTTTTCTGAGTATATTTGTGTTTCTCTGGCTTTTTTATTTTGTTTTACTTTGAACAACTGTTACTTCGACAGCAAAGGACAAATTCTCAAACACGTACGTTAGCATGTGTAAAGGAAAGGCCTGATCCTAACAGTGGAAAGTCAGCAGTTTTCTGAAAGGTTTCTGTTCCTCTCAGAATAGTAACTAGTGAGGTTGAGGAACTGTGGTTTTATTGGAAAGAATCTCATCTGCAGTTACTTTTCTCCATATAGATCTAGCAAAAGTAACTTACTAGACAAATTTACAAAAGCTTTTTTAAAAATGGAGGGATAAATCTTGCTGTGTCCATGTACGTACTTCATATTTAAATTCTTGCTTTCCTGCATGTTTTATGGACGTAAGTTAGCCTTTGAAGTGTAATCCATTTAGAAGATTTGAGATTCATTGCCACAAATTCTATGTTGATATTGTATGACTGCTAATATTTACAATTATATTTCTTTTTAAAAAAATGCTGCCTGAAACTGTATATTTTGTTATATTTGAGTTTGTTATATTTGAATTGCTGAGAGGCAAATGAAGGGAGGAGTCAGTGGAGGTAATAAATAACTGTATTTGTTTTCTGTAGGCATGGAATGTTTTAGCTCTGGATGGAAGCAATTGGCAAAGAATAGACCTCTTTAACTTTCAAACGGATATAGAGGTTAGTGTCTTTAGGTTTTTTTCATGCCTATGTTTAAGAGCATAGCCCATTTTGAGTATCCTATAGACTGTGCTTGCGTTCACATGCTTTAAAGGCTAAAGTTCAAGATAATAATACTGCGAAGGACCAAATGGAAAAAGAACTCTATTTGACTTTTTTTACACTGGATGAGTATTTCAATTTTGGTTGCCAGCTGTGTATCGGATAATTAGCATATGTCATATACATACAGGGCTCTAGAAATCCAAAGCTGCTCATTTCCAGAAAGTAAGTTTATAAATACTGCCTCTGGATGGAGTGAGATCTTCCAAATCACTTTCACGATCTAGAGGATAATTTTGTTGGTGTTCCCAAGTCTCTCTGTGAGGGTGCCATCTAGTGCTGAAAGCTCTCTGAATACTTGGCTATGGGACTTGGAGACTGAAACAATAAAATGCTGAACAACTTTTCTTACCGCTGACTTGCCTAGATTTGATTTGGTGTGTATCTAATTACCATTTTATGAACATTTGTTTTATAAGGTTTGAACCTTGCCTGAAATGCAGGTACATGTGGATTAAAGTCCTTTTCAGCATATAATGAAAGGATTAGGGCAGTCTTGTCTTCCATAAGAAAAACATGTCTGCATTAATGCTATCATAGCCATGCATAACAAAATAAAATGACATCTGAAAATGAAGACAAAAATCCATGGGGAAATACAATTCCTTAATTGAATCTGAACTGGTTTATTATTTGTTGTTTGATGATACAAATTAAATTTAGACTACAAAAATGAATTTGCTTCTGGATTTTACATTTTAGCTTCTTAGTTGCATGAATAAAATCCAGATGGGTTTCACTTGGTATATTTTGCTAACCGTAGTTCAAACTGTTCCTAAAGCTTTACAGTAATATATAGGGTAAATTTTTTTCACCGCTCTTTTAAAATTTTATTGCCAACTCCTCTGCTATACTGATGTTAAACACGAGGATCTTACAGAGGTAGGAGAAAGATTTTGGCATCTGCCTCTATCTACATGTGTCCAAGAAGACTTGGAGCTTTAATGTAATCTTTTCATTTGCCTTTAAAAAAGCTTGTGTTTCTCATTTGCCCAGAAATAATAAAGAAAACCCCACAGGTCTGTGGTCCTTCTGTTGGTTAGCCTTTTCTGTGACTGAAGCCTTTCTGCTATTTAGAAACACAGTGTTGGATTTTTATGGTTTTGATATGTTTGTCTTATGTTGTACCTAGTGGTGTTGCCCTTTGAGACACTATGTTTGTAGCATGGGATTCAGGAGAAGGAATGAAATTAAGTTATGATCCTCTTTATATTATTCCTCTATAAGAAGCTATTGTGGTTTTGAGGAATTCAGTTACTTCAGTATATTATATTTAAGTACTTTTGTAATATATATACCTTAAATTTATTCATAAGAGTATGTTAAACCAACCATCATTACATAAAGTAGTTTTGAACAAGATACACTTTCACATTTGGTGTCGAAGAACTCTGGTTTTTCTTCAGCTGTTTTAGTAACATGGTTTTGCCTATAGATTTAGGACAGGTAAAAGCTTCTAATTGTATTTGGCAACTTTTTGCTTAGTTGCATGTTGCACTGTTTGGTGATGTTTCACATAGCATCAAGCAGTACTTGATCTGAGACTATCAAATAATGAAAAATTAGGTTGTGTTGTGAAATTTTCTGTATTTAAGACAGATTTCTGTATTTAAGACATTTGTGGTAGACAATAAAGTGAGAAAGAAAAACTATAAAGAAAAAATGTTTCTTTTCTGTCACAAAGATGTGTGAAGATCTTGAAGTTAAATGTGCCTTAGGATTTCTTGTTATGTGGAACCAAATGTAAGCTGGGGTAGTTTGAAGAACTAGTTTTCTGAGTGACATTGAATTATTCAAACAGCTAAACACATTTGAATGCACTTAAGTTGTCTTTTTGAATATGGTGTTTGTTGGGGTTTTTTACATGCTTAAAGAAATAAATGGGTTTGGGAAAACTTATCTCATTATTTGTTTCTGTTTTCTTTGAATAATGCATTAGGGTTTGGCTTTTTTTCTGCAATGTAGATTGAACTTGCATTATGTTATTCATTGAAGACTTTATCCTTACAGTAAAGGTATTTGGCCTCTCCTGAGAAATAATTCTGACTAATTGGAAAGCTTTAAAAAATAGATCATTTTGTTTGTATAATGATTTTCAGTCTGTTTGTTTTGGTGTAAATTCATCTGAGAGATAAGATAAAAAATGTTACTTATGGACTAAGAAAAAAGCTCTGATAAGAACATATTTTCACATAGTGCTAGCCAGGGCTTTGGTATTAGAGGTGAACAACAAAATGTAAGAAACATTTTACTGTTTCGGTAAAATTGTTACCATCCTGTACAGAGAGGAAAACAAAAACAAAAAATCCACTGACCTGTAATTTTCTAAGTATTCCTTCTTTTAAAAAAGAGAGAGAGAGAGAAGAAAATAAAAGGTGCTGTTAGGTATTAGTCCTGTTTGTTAAATGATCAATGTTGATTTCTTTTACTGTACCTCCCTGAGATTAGACACAATGTGATGTCTAGTCAGTTTTTGCAGTGGCCACCTGCTTTTTTGCTATCTTATCTTGTTTTTCCTAAAAAACAAAGTAAAAAAAAGTATATTTTTATTGTAGTTTAAATAACATTTTTCCATAATGCTACTTTCAGATTGAATATTAGAAGTACTGTGCCATTCCGCTTACTCCTCATGTATAGCAAAACATGCTTTCAGGATGTAAATAAAAAGCATTTTGTAGCAAACATGGGGTCAAGTAGGAAGTTTTGTTTGTAAGCTGTGCTTCAGCTTTTGACAGATAACGAGGCATAAAGTCTGTAAGCTTTCCAGTGTGAGAAGTTCTTTGGCGTTCCCAAGTGTTAGGCACAGACACCCAAATATATATGACACTGAAGACTGGCAGGTGGGCTTTGGCAAATCTCCTGGAGGCAACTGAAGTGGCTGCTCCCACCAAGGTGTTCAGCACCTTTCAGTTGCGGAGGTAACCATCCCTATAGCAGGGGCTGTAAAACGGGGCTTATCGGAGGCTGTAGTTCAGCGTGACGTACTAGCCTAAGCACGTCTTCGTGGACAATTTAAACTTGCATGCTGTAGTAGTAACTGTGATCCCTGAGGAACGGGCATGCCTCCCATTCCGCCTCTGAGGTGGTTCTTCAGGTTCCCTACACATCTGACAAAACTCGAAGATCATTTTAGCAGTCTTAATGGCAGGTTTTGCTGAGACAAAAAATTGAGCCATGTGTGACAAGCTGAAAAAAAGAAAGAGGAAAGTAAAGGTTGAATTGAATAGCACTTCAATGTGAGCGGAGCTTCTCAACAGGTAACTGTTTTTTCTTAAAGTAGCAAAAGAAATTCAAAGAGGGGTAGTTCTAGTGGGGTATAGCTGGGGCTGGTCTTCACTCCCGGCATTTTTAATTTGGAGAGAATGTTATGTCAGAAAAAAACTCAACAAAATCTTCCTTTTATTTCGTTTAAGGGTCGTGTTGTGGAAAATATATCGAAAAGGTGTGGTGGGTTCCTGAGACAACTTAGTCTGAGAGGATGTCTTGGTGTTGGAGACTCCTCTTTAAAGTAAGTAAAGTCCTAGATTGAGACATCACTTATTTCCTAATGTCCAGACCAAAAGCAATTATTGTTACATTTGTTTGGATTTCTAAGTACTTGACTAATGACCAAAATGGGATACTTAAGTAAGTACTAAGTACCTTAATGACTAAATGAGACATCATTTTGAGATCGAAGTATAGCTGCTGTTATTTTCTGAAAATTAATTAAGAAATGAGAACTATGCTTTTCAGAAATGTGTCTTTTTTTTCATTAGTATTATGTTGATATGTCTCCATTTTCAAGCAGTTAAAATGTTTTCAGACCTATACTCTGGCATCTTACAATATTAATTTCATCAAAATTAGTAGTCAGTCAGTTTATAGTTTATCTTCTAGTCTGGACAAGAGGTGACCCTAGCAACGGGAGGAAGAATAAAGATGGATATGATTGAGTGCCTACAAAATTGGGAAAGGTCTGGGATTCTCTTCTTGCTCTAATATAAGAACAGGCAGGCAACAGGAATGTCTCAGGAGTCTCTAAATAGAGACAGTGGCCCTTCTTTACACAGTATATAAAATGAATTGTGCAATTTGTTCCCAGAAGATAGTTTGAATCCATATAAGCTTTTTCTATATGCAAACTGTTTAGCCAGATTCCTCTGTGGATATTTCTCTGAGTATTTAAGCCCAAAGATCCTACCTCCAGCTGAAGGGTCTCTAAACTACAAGTACTTCGGGGCTCAGAGAATATTTGGAGGAAGCCTCGGGGTATAGCTTTTTGCAGTTACGCTTTCCTCTGCTGTCACAGGGGACTGGGCTGGATGGCATTCAGTCTGACATAGTGTGGCCGTTCTTAGGGGGAAATAAAAGTGCAAAGATTTTTTTAAGCAGTGGGCATTAAGTTAGTGTCTTGCAACCTTTAGCTCTTTCTAAAATCTGTAAGTCAGTCTAATCTAGTGATTTTTATCTCTAGAGTAAACTCATCCAGCAACTAGTTAAGCAACAGATTGCTTTAGTAACCCAAATGGGCATCCTAGCTTCAAACCCGAAGATTTCCCCGGAGCTTTCCTTGCCTCTAGGACATCTCCCTAACTGCTCCCTGCTGTGTCGCTACCTTCAGGCAGTCTTGCCTCCTCAGGGGAAAGTGCATATTATTACCATCTCTCAGTTTATTGGCAGCTGCTGTCAAAAAAAGAGGTAGCCCCAACCAGAGTTAACTTTCTGCAGTGCTCCTCCAAGTTCCCAGAGCATTCATGCTGACAGTCCCTGTGTCCTCAGTAGAGAAGGCAATAGCAGAAGTGGAGGAGAGGGGGAAAGCAGGCTCAGAGAGAGGTAGCAGCTACCATGGGGAGGAGGTAGCAGGGAAGGCGATGAGAAGGGTGTAGGAAGAAAGAGTCAGGACAGTAGGTAGCAGTTTTCCCCCTCGTGACTCCATTTTCACATTTGGTTTAGGCTCCCAGCCCTGCTTTTCAGAACGCTAAGGCTCGGGGACTTCAGTGAGGGCTGTGAATAGGACCAAAAATAGTGGGTGGATTCAGGTACTAGTGGCATGGGAGGAGAGGGGGGGGGCTGGGGATAGGATATTTTTAAATAATGATATATTTAGTAAACAGATACTTAGAATAAGTATACAGCAGTTCACTGTGTATCATGTGTACATTGTAAGGATGATACAGCTAGTCATGCTAGCAGGTAATAGGACAGGCTTAGCTGAGACCAGCTACCAGTGTGTTACCAGTATTCACACGTGCATCTGTAACAACTAACTGGTTCAGATGGTGATGTCTAAGACACTTCAGGAAAGAAGATGGTTTTACCTCTGAAATATAAGCAGGCTATATTGAAATTACCCAATGAATGATAAATGCATGAGCTTTAAGACTTTCAAAACATTAGCCTGAGAAAGGTGGCATTAATTTTCAGATACTTGTCCTTAAAGCAACTTTTCCTATCAGGCTTTTTGTCTTGAGTTGTTTCCAGATCCATTATTTTTGTGGGTGATACTGATTTCTCTATTTATCCTTCTTCTCCATCAACTTTTGTTTAAAAATAGCCAATTATTGAAGTAGGTATTGACTATGTAAGTACTGAATGTCTGTGGCAGCTCTGTCAGGCCATGGCCCATGCTTGACTCTCAGAGGCAAAGTTTGCTGTTCCTGCAAGTTATTACAGAGTGTAGCGTCTTTCCAAGTGATTTGAAGAGTGTCTCGATTGTAAATCTCCCTCCAGTACGTGAATTTTGGACTAGCTGTTATGAGAATTCAAGTGGAAACTCTCACCAGTATAACTGCTTGCTGGGTTTTTTTCCATTGTTTTCAATCCACGCTGGAGAGCCAGGAGGTTGTTACCAGCTGAGTGTGTAGTCGGATCCGTTAACCACGGCAAGCCTCCAGACAAAACTGGTTTTTTGTGTTTCCTCCACCCCTGCCAATAAAATCCATGCAGTTGGAGGAAACATGGGCATAAAAACAGTGTTCTGAAATGCAACGCAGCTGTAAATATTACTCTGCAGAGACGAAAAGAAAGTTTATGTATTTCTTCTGGGTAATTAGTATAATGATACATACAGGCTTTTCGCAGTATAATAGCTCCAGTCATCCTTAGAGTTCATACCCAGTAGTGCACACAGATGCGTTTTAATTTTTCAAATCATAAATAACTAATTTGCAACCCACAGGGCTTTCCATTAGTAGTCCGATAGGCTTAGGTCCCACTTCGGTATTGCACAAGGTACATTCCTTTTCATTTGATGTGGGAGCGAACTCCTTAACAAGACCTACAAAGGCTTCAGTAATGAGATATGCAAGAACTCTCCCAGCAACTTAATATTCAACTGATGTGATATTTAAACCTTTCTGTTTATGCCCTTAATGTTTTTAGTTAAGGCATTTGAAGCAAGTCAGTTCTGGTTTATATATGACAGAAATAAACACCTTGCTCAAGTGGTATTAGAGAGAGGAACAACACTTGGTTTCAGGAGTTGCCCAAGACAGAAACTTGCAATAGCAAAAAGAAAAAGCAACCACTGAGACAGATGTATTTGAGATGTACTTTGTAATTACTCTGTGGCGTGAAGATTAAGCTTTTTGACTGAGGTGGAAGGAGGTAGGGGACAGAGCGCACTCTAGTGACTGTATTACAACTTGTGACGTTATATTAATTCTCCAGCTTTTTGTTGCTGTTTTAGGACCTTTGCGCAGAACTGTAGAAACATCGAACACTTAAATCTAAATGGGTGCACAAAAATCACTGACAGGTAAGTCAAAGGGGTTTTCTGTTTGATGGGAAAATTTGGAAAAAGAAGTAGCTGAGGGTATTTTTAGTGTGTCTGCTGTTTTGCAGCACGTGTTACAGTCTTAGCAGATTCTGTTCCAAGCTGAAACATCTGGATCTGACATCTTGCGTAGCCATCACAAACAGCTCTTTGAAAGGCTTAAGGTAAGAAGATTCAGTGGTTTGTGTTAAAGAAAAGCGTTTAAAGAGCTGTTCAACATTTAATAAAGTTAAAAAGATCAGTGCTGAACCTTAATACTGTGTATCAGCACTGACTATATCCTATATCTAGCACTTCTTGGGTGTAGGCTATGGTGTTTGTGTGTGGTCTTTTCTCATGACTTTTCTGTGGAGGCCTGGCACAGTCCACTGGCTATCATTAATTTCTAACAGTGTGTTTAATTTGGGTTTCCCACTGTTATGACTATTTGAAGGCTGGATTTAACTTTATGTATTTTTTTAATTCTCCCAGTGAGGGTTGCAGAAATCTGGAACATTTGAATCTTTCCTGGTGTGATCAGATTACGAAGGATGGTATTGAAGCACTGGTGAAAGGGTGTAGTGGACTAAAAGCTCTATTTCTTAGAGGTTGCACACAGGTACATAACTGCTTGGGTGATCCTTTAGGAATAAAATTTTATTTGGGGTTTTTGAAGTCTCCATGAATTAAAAAATACCATTTTTGTTATAGTCTTTTGTTCAATATTACAAGATGTGTACATTCTTTGGGCTGCTTTGCTTTGCTTTTAATTTCTTGTTTCTTTTCCTATGTCTGATTTAATTGCTAAATACAGTTAGAAGATGAAGCATTGAAACACATTCAAAATCACTGTCATGAACTTGTAATCCTGAATTTGCAATCCTGTACAGTAAGTATTCGAAGCTTCAAAAGATACATTCTCTAAGAATCGTAAACCATTTTTGAATGCTAATTAATTGATCTGCTACACACTTAAATGATTCAATTAGTACATCTTTGCAGTTTACAGAATTTTGTGTGGAATAGAGGTCTTAAATGAGCTGGCTGTCTCTGCAGCTGAGTGTGGATTTGGAGCGTTAGTTATTTTTTTTCTCCTCGTTACATCTTTTAACTGTAGCAAGCTCTAGAGTAAGAATTAAGTGCATTCATTCAAATCTCATGAACTGTGTGTGCGCTAAACCATGCAGTTTTACAGATGTTGTTCTCCCATTTGTTAAGGTCAAACATTCTGGTCTATTCATAATTTTAAGGTTTCTAATTGAGCAGAAGCCATATTCTGGGCTACATAATTGAGAGTAAAATGTAGTGACATCATAACTGAAGATGATTCAGAACCATCTAGGTAACAGGAGAAGGGCATGCTTTTTCAATAGTAATGGAAGAACACATTCATTTCTAATGAAATGACTGGGAATCATTCATGTACTTTTAATTCTACTTAGTACACAAAAATTAGATTTGCTTTATTTTATATTTGCTTTTTTGTTGTTTCTGACGTGACTTTTTAGGAATGGGAAAGATCCCCTTTTAGATTTTAAATGTATTCAAGTCATTCTTTGTCTGTAAATAAGCCTTAGAAAATATTAAAATAAATTAGAATTTCAGTGTTTCAGTCATGCAAATTTGAATAATGAAGTTAGATTATTTTTTTACTTTTGAAAGTTTTCTACAGTTTTATTGCCAGAAGGTATCATAAAATCTGCTTGGGCTAAAACGTTCAAATCTGTTTCACACATTATTCCTGAATGAATGTGGCATGGGACCATTTTTTATTAAGATTGTATGAAAATTTTTGGACCTAATAGGTTTCTTTAAAGTGATGAACATTTTGGAGTGTTAGGGATTATTAAAAGTTACATTAGAAAAATTGCAGAATTTAAGAACAATATGAATACGAAGCTTGAGCTTCCATGAGCCAGATGTTTAGTGAAAGAGAATTTTCAGATTTTTCAATCTGAATTTAGGTGCTCACTGAAGTTGGGCACCTAAAGATAACGGAAATGAAAGGAAGTTCCTTCTTTTGGTCAGAACCTCACTTAAATAAATAAAGTCAGTACGTAATTTCCTCCCCTTTCACTCTTCCTTTTGCTGTCCTCCTCCTCCAAAGTTCTTTTTCTGTTGTGTTTTACTGGAGACTAATGAGATATATCAAGGCTAGCCTTTTCCCATTATTTTTGTGGAAGGCTCTCAAGAGGTCTCATGATAATCAGTTATGATCTCTCCCGCTTCAAAGGGGCATAGAAGTGTACCAGAGTTTTCCCTTGGCCAGTGTGTTTGTTGTCGCGTAGATATTAAGTGCCAACAAAAAACCTCTCATGAGTGAAAGTATTTTTCCCTTTGAATTTTTAGAGTGTCCTACCTAGTTATGTGCGCTTCAGAGCTTTATTTCACTGGAGATGTGTCCTGCTTGCTATGGCTTAGAAGTATGCTTCCAGAAGCAGCCAGGCTCTTCATGATCAAAGGGCTAGCACTGATTTTTACACAGCAGGTCTCTCTGTGCTTTATATGATCCACACTTTAATTCTAGTGGCTCTGTTTTATGGACCTTGTAAAATACCAGGCCAGCTCCAGCAGCTATGGAACGAACTGATATTAACTCTGGAAACTGCACATCTGAAAGGTACCATCTTTAGAGTGTAGAAACTGGGGACTTTGTAGGCATTTTTTGAGCACTTTTCTTTTCTGAGAGGGATGCAGGCATTGAAATCACAAGCAATTTCAGAATGGAAAATTTTCATATATAACTTGAGGGTTTTGTCCATCTCCAGCAGCAGCATAAAATTTAAATAGTCCTTACCTCCAAAATAGTTCCTTTTCCCAATAATAGTGTCATGAGTACCTCTCAAAGGGAACGAAACAGTTCCAGAAAATATATTCTTACCTGTAGATGATGCAGATCCATCTGGATCCACAAAAAGAAGACAAGACTTCTAGTTTTCTGTCTGGAATAATTTTTATTTGACAGAACGATTTGCAAATTTAAACTACTGATATTAAAAAGTGCTGGGTTGGTGGAGGGGGCATAAGGTGATCTCTCTTTGTGCTGAGCTACTGCTATTTCTTGTCCTGGTTTCATCTATGAAAGGTAATGTTTGTGGTAATAGCCTCAGAAATATGCTGTAGTAATATTAGCGTACCTAGACGAGTGGCTTATAAAAGGAATGTGTATTTTCAATTCAAAGTACAGGAGAGGTCTTTGTTATCATTGGAAGAATAACGTTAGGCCAGGAAATAAAATAACCTGTTTCACCATGAAGGATTAGTCATTCAGCAGAAAAAGTAAATTCTTGGTGTTAGGAGTGGGAGGAGCAGAGAATACTTTTTCCAGAATAGAAGACCTGTAAACAAAATAATATTTGCACACACACCCAATAACCTAGTTCCTGTTGCTATTCTGTGTGCAGCTGCATTGGGGCTATTTCTTATAGTTCCTGTTTCAGAGAGAACTTTTGGATTCATAGTCCAAATTTAGAGTTACTTTTTTCAGAATATTTAGTACAAAACAATTTTGAGAAATTAAAAAACCCTCTTTTGAGTTAAATCTTTCAGCTAAAGACAACTGCATAGGGTAGGGAAAACCTGGCTTTTACATTTGTCTTCTGTAAAGAACGGATTATATATAATTGTTTACCTGTAACTGTTGCTTTGAAAATTACCTGGAGGTGAAGGATTTTTACCCTTGGGTGCTACTGCTCCAGTGCAAAATAGGTAGTGAGCTCTCCTGCTGTCGAGCTTTAAGCTCTCTTTTGCACTATTCTTGAACTTACACAGTCACTGGAACGAAAGGCCTGAACTCTACAAACATATAAGAAGCAAGCTATTTCACGCAAACAACAACTGCAATTAAAAAAACTATGTGAAAATTATAAAGTCAAAGCAAAGTGAAAGAGGAAGACAAGAACAAACAAGTCTCCCTCTGTGCTTCAGACTGCCTTTGAGCAGTCCTCCAGATCTGTGGAAAAATACATAGATAAGTAGGAATTGTGTGTGTTGATTATCTTGAGTGCTACCAGTGAACATGGTTTCACGATGGTATTTTTTGGTTGCAAATCCACAGGCTGCCATGGTTCTATATACTGTGACACTAACAGTTCAGTAATAAGACTTGATTTTTGTTCTTAGCTTGATTACTTGATCACGAAGTAACTTCAACCTTTTTCTATGTTGCAGCAAATTTCAGATGAAGGCATTGTAGAAATCTGTAGAGGATGTCATAGACTTCAGTCGCTCTGTGTTTCAGGCTGTAGCAACCTTACAGATGCTTCTCTCACAGCACTTGGTCTAAACTGTCCAAGGCTGAAGTGAGTATGTCATGAGCGTGTCGTGAGTATGTCATGTTGTTACTGGCCTGATCTAATAAATTCACTTCTGAAGATAATCAGCTGATATACACAGGCTTGATTTAGCTTTGTGTTGTGTTACCTTTGCAATCAAAACATTAAGTTAGAAGTACCACCTGAATGTAAACTTGAGAGCTGGTCCTCTGTAGCTAGCATATGAATGTAGACCACTGTATATTGGAAAAACAAGAATTAATATATGACAAATAAAACATGTTGAACCTAGCAGTTCAGTTCTGTGCTTCTAGCTAAATATTTTAGGTACTAATTACAAGCCAGAAGAAAAGAAGATATAAAGCCCATTATTTTTTTAAAAGGTAAAAATATCTGTAGTTGTGTTGTGTCTTGTGATGTTTGTACTCTGATGTGGTTTTGTGCAGTCGTTTGTCTCGCAGAAAACTAGCCATATCATATCTGAGTATTATATTTACAGATTTTATTATAAATGTGTTTTTAATATGCTCTGTAGTACATCGTGGCGTTCTTAAACTCTGATATGGAGTGTGCTAATGTCTCTGCAAGCACTGAGGACTGATATTTATGGGATATGTTTTAAGTAATAGAGGCTCGTCAGGTAAAAATAATGTAAACTTTTACATTGATGTAATTTGCGCTAACATATGTTATGGTGGTATTCTCAGAAGTGGGGACAGCTTCAGCTTTAATAATGAAGCTCAGTCATGCAGCAGCTCTCTGATTGTAGGGACATATAATACTTCTTGTAAGGTCTAATTTTAATGTAAATTAAATCAAAACAGAAGATTTTTGGATGACACTGAATTGCCATTTATGACAGGAATGTGCAGGAGTCGCAACTTGTTATACTTCAATCACAGATAAATGGAAGAAAGCAGACTGTAAAAATTCAGGGAAGCTACATTTAAATGCCAGTGTGCAATAGGCTGACACACAGTGTTCCTTTAGCTGATTGAGTAAAAAAGAGCTTTTGTTACTGTAGAAAACCTGTCCTTAAGACAATTCTAGAGTGATGGTCCCCTTCATGTAATGGTTCATACTTACACGAGCTTACGTGTGCCCACATTTGGGGCTGAGGAGTCTTCTGACTCACTTAATTGTGTTCCTTAGAAAGCTCTGCTGGTATTACTGGTCTTTTTCCACGATTTCTCTCATTCTCTCAATTCACAGCTCAGGCTGGAAAGAAAAGGAGGTCTAAAGCGCTTTTAGTTGTGCAGTTCAAGGGCAGTACAACTGTAGCAGGAATTGTTTTGACTTTGGTAGGTAAACTGTTAGCCCCTGTCTGTGCCACGAGGGGGAAGGCGTCTGCCGTTCTTCTCCTTTAATGAGGAACAGTATAAAGTAAAAAATGACCCTTTGCAGTGATCACTGCAGAGGAGCGCATGATGGAAAGACAGATGATACAGCTGGTTACATCTAGACTTTTGGGATCATGTATGGAAAGTACTTGATAAAAATTATGTTGGAAATTAAAGGAAAATGTAATTCCACACTGGTTCATACCTTCTGAATGTTTCGGTGTTGAGTAGGAAAGAAAACTCTGCTGCCTCTGTTGGACGCGCTGGCCCTGTTAGGAAGCTTTTGAGTATTTTCTGTGCTGTGCTACTCTCACTTCACTTCAGGGTCTTGGATGTCCTACTATGCTGCTTTCTATGCTATTGCTGTGTTCTGCAGCTGTTACCACTTACATATTACATCTCCTTGGAAAAAAAAATCCTGAGATGACCAAGTCCCGTCAACTGTTTTTCCCCCTACATCAACATATAGCTGTCTCCTCATCCCTTTTGTATATCTGCTCGTTTAAGTGCTCGATACCTTCTCTGTTTTTCTTTTTTAGCACTTTTTAGTGTTAAAATACTAGTAGGTGTTTTGGTGAGGCTTATTGAGGAAAGCATCCATGAGCCATGAATGTCTTTGTCTAGGAGGGGCTGTGAAAATTAGGATCACGTTGCCTTTAGCCCTACCAACGTTCTCTCCCTCCTGCTGCTAGTTCAACAGGAGTAGGGAGGTGCTGTGTGCAGAGACACTCCAGGTGTGCCCCAAAGTCATCTGTAGACAGTGAATGCAACTGTGAGGTCTGCCTCAGAGAGCATTGCTTTATAAGAGTGGGGAATCTGCTCTGGGATGTCATTTTGCCTCATTAGCTCCTATGCTTGGTGCTTTGTCACGAATCACTGGATGGGAAGTAAATGTCAGCTGTATCTGGAAAAAAGAAGAGCCCTCTGTAATTAAGTACAATCATTAAAACAAAGCAAAAATTAGAACTTTGCTCAGGTTCATGCTGACCAGTGCCTTCCAACCTCTTTCATACTGGGACCTGATTGATGCAGTGTGTGTATATATAGCTCACTCTCCCCATTCTACTTTCCTGACTGCCTGCACACCCTGTTTTCAGGAAAGCTAGAGCTCTTAGTCTTCTGCTTTCTTACTCCCCTATTTCCATATTCTTATTTTCAACCAGATGTGCAGCAAGTAGCATCCCCGCTATTTTGCACACTCCAGATGTAATTTCCCATCCCGTGTTCCCCACCCCCGCCCCCCTTAAAGTCAGAAATGTAATGAGGTTGGGGATGCAATGATTCTAAGTGTAGATGGGGTTGAAAGCAAGTAAATGAGGTAAAGGGTAACAAATGTGACCTGAATCATGATGTTTTTGGTGGTGGTGGTGGTTTTTTTTTCCTTTCCTATCCAGCATCCTAGGTAATTTTCAGAGTAGCTGAGTATTTTATGGTAGGTTGCTAACTGCCCTTGATGGAAGGGCACAAAGTTCCCAAGTGTGAGTCCGGAAGGAAAATCTGGAGGTGTTACAACCATCCGTTTGGAAAGCAGTACCTGTCTTGCCACCTCTCTGTTGGCTCCTCTTGACTTTCCATCATACTTCTGAACCTTGTGGAAGACTAGCGCTCTGGAAGTGGTTATCAAGGGCGCAGCCTGTGGGGCTGCTTACCTCTAAACTCAACTGCACTCTTGCTTTTGGCTTGGAAGAGATTGATCCAGCAAAGCCGTATTCGGAGCCCCACATCCCTTTGTCTGGTGGGGTTGTATGTTTCTCATGCACACAGCAGGGCTTTTCCCTTTGCACTTTACCCATAGAGAGAGTGCTTTCTAATGACCTCCTAAACCAGTGGAAGGGTCTGGATGCCTCTAAGTGTTACCACAGCAAGAAGTTCTTTCGTCCGTCTTGCCCTGCCTCCTCTCCCACCGACCTCAGTACAGAAGTAGTGTTTGCTGTGGTTGCACAGTGCTGTGCTTTCCCCTTATTCATTTTGATACTTACTCCACCTGCAAAGTAAAAAGTGTTCATTGAAAAAAAGGGAAAAGAAAATGACGATGAAAAAACCAGTTACGGGATGGAGGCCTGTTCTACGTACTAGTGGTGCTGTTTGGGGTGGTTGATCTTTTTTTTGTTTGTACTGCTTCCCAGTACCTCTTAAAAGAGTGTTAGGTTTATCTTTCCAAAACACTGTGTTATTTTCTTTGAGGTTGCGTTGGTGTAGTTTATTGTTTTTACTGCAGGCTTGGAGAATTTAAGCTCCTTGCTTTCTGGTAACTTGCTTCACTGTGCTTCACGCAGAGGCTCTGAGTGAATTTCTAGTAAGCAGTTTCTCAGTTTTGTGGCTTCCCAACATCCTGTGTTTAGGTAACAGGTTTTAGATGCAGACTTCATCTGCATTTTCCTTAACTCCGGGTTTATTCTCCCCTATCTTTCCTCAGATAACACATGAGAAAACTTGAGCATTATGCTGTCATAGTGAAACAAGAGGTCAAAATGCCTAGAATTATGTATAATTTTTTTCCACTAAATGTTGAGAAGATTTGAGGATTGAACTTAATGTGTTCTGGGACTATTAGAATCTTCTGATAAGCTGGATCAAACGTCTGCCTAGTGCTTTTTAATTGCAAATTACTGTGAAAAGTAGGCATATATTTGCTATTGAGAGCTTTAAGTTGCAGAAGACGAATTTGTATCTCAAATGCATTTGCTTTTCTCTGTGTTAATGTTTTCTTTAACATTTAAAACTTTTCCAGGATTTTGGAAGCTGCAAGATGTTCACATCTTACAGATGCTGGTTTTACCCTTTTAGCACGGGTAAGGGTCATTTCAGAAGGTTAGAGCTCGCCTTGTTTTCATTGCTGTGGAGCAGCTGTGAATTGATGTAGTCCTGCTGGGAAGGGATATGAGAAGAAGAAAAATAAAGTAGAAAGAACCCAGTGGAGGAGGGGACTAAAAAGTGATTTTATTTCTGAATTATACTTAGAGCTGCAACTTGATCTATTTTGCCATCTATCATTACATTTTTCCCTTTTCCCCCCCTCCTTTTTTAGTATGTTTCAATTGGATTTATTATGCTTAATGTAATTCTAAACTTGTGTTATGTATTCTAGCCAAAAATCCCCTATAAAGATGACACACACCCTTGTGATATTTACACCCCAAAAATCACCATATAGTAGATGATTCTGAGCATACCTTTAAGTTAAAAAAAATACTTACATTATACATTATACATTATAAACTATAAGCACTTGTGCCCTGATTCATGCTTTAAGTATGTAAAGTAAGCATATAGATTGTATAAAATGCTTCAAGTTCGACTTTTATGCTTGCTAGTTTAGGAAATCTGAACACAATGATACTCTCTAAACAGGATTCGTTTACACTACTGATATTTAGTATTACTGATATTCATTTACATTACTGATATTTTTGTAGCCACAGCAGTTAAACAGAGTGGTTTTCTAACCACTCAGCACTGCAGCCTTGGGCTTTCAGTAGTCACCTCAAGCCTGCTTCTGGGAGCTGCAAGTTAAACCATTTTTTCATATGCCTGTAAATAAGAGGGTTTGGGCTGAGCCGTGGCACCATGTGGTCTGCTGCGAAGTCACAAGGTGACACCATTTTCTTGAAATTGGTCATGATCAGTCATTGAAAGCACTTCTAAAAGCTTGCTAGGGATCTCTCAGAATACTGGGAAAATTGCTTGTATAAATGTGAAGTGCAGCTTTCTCCCAGCCTTAAAGTGGACCCTATTTTAATATTTTCAGCATTCATTAGCAAAGCAAATTGTTTTTAAGTTAATTCTTTCTACAGTATGATGATGAAGAGACATGTTTCACAAGCTTAGGTGTGTTTCAGGCTAGTTTGGTGCAGGTTGATGTACGCAGAAGCTGGATTCATCTGTATGCAGATGAGTTGGCTTTAGTGCACAGGCTGTAAATACCGTAGGTTTGAATTGAAAGTCACCCCAAGAGGGGGGAAGGGAGGCAGGGGTGAGTGAGTACTGATCACATACGTACTGTTCCAAACCTTACGGGGCAAGGAGGAGAAACCTCACTTCGTAAGAGAAAGGCTGAAAATGTAGAGGTTTGGGAAGGAGGGTGTTGTGTTGCTTGTGGATTTTTTTTTACCGTTTTTTGTCCTTTAATGGTGATCAAATACTTGAAGGGATTTAGCTCACAATTTCCTCTTGGAGGCTGTGCTTTCCCATATTACTAGCCCTGCGCATGATTTTATGTCTATATGTTGTTTAATTTTGTCTTTTGTTTATCTGTTTGGTTTTTGTTTATTTTAGAATTGCCACGAGCTGGAGAAGATGGACTTGGAAGAATGCGTTTTGGTGAGATTTAATATGAAAAGGAATATTGAACGTCCAGTGTAAGAATGCAGTGCCAATAAGAACATTAGCACCTTCAGTTAAATGTGCTTTGTTTTTCATTAATAGTGCTGTGTTTATGATAGTAAATAAAAATAATTATTGGGAAAGTCTATGCAGGGAAGTATTTGAAGAGCAACAGGTGATTGGGTGTTTTCCAGAAATAACAGAGCCTTCATCTGGTAGAGAAAGAGAGATCCTATTTGAGGGTTGGCCCTCCTGCTGTCTGTTGCTTATGGTTGGTTGGTTTCTTTTGTTTCTAGATAACTGACTGCACACTGATACAACTTTCTATACACTGTCCTAAGCTACAAGCATTGGTAAGTTTAACTCTTTCTTTGTGAACTTTAATACATACCTCCAAAACCACACACATACACAACTAACTCCTTCAATATAAAACCAGGCTGTTTAATCTGGACCTAGAAAAAGTTCCTGATGTAGTATGATATTGTGCAAAATATATGCGAATTTCCTAAGTATTCTAAAAGCGGCAGGTTACTCCTAAACTATTTACATGCATTGTGTGATTAAAAATATTACCAAGTCAGTGACTAATAACCAGAAAGCGTATATTTGATGGTTAACATCCTTTGTATTTGATTACTTAGTTAAAATAAAACTTTTCATAGGCAACTTACAGTACTCAGACCTTTATAGACACTCTTAAGTGTTCACTAATGGTTTTCTTAGGGAGTATGACATTTTAAGTCAAATATTGAATAAACAAAACCACCCAGTGAAGATAAATGTAATCACTCTGTAATCAGTTTTGCATGCAAGCAGTTTTTCCCAGGGACTACATTTACATAGTAAATTATGGAAGGTTTTTTGACCCAGACTTGTGAACGTAACTGGAGAGGATTGAGATGCCGTCAGTAGGGTACCCTGCTTACTGTATTTCAAAGAACTGGTTTTTGGGGAACGGTTGCTTAGATCTTTCAGAACATCAAAAAAAATTTCAGATGACATAAATTTGGCTGTTCTTCAGTCAAGGTACTCCAAAATTACTAGACCGTCCTTACAATAGAGGCTCCTGTATTTAGAGCCAATCGTCCCGTAAGTGTAGATTTGTTATATACTACTTCGGATGGAGCTGAGGGAACAAGTATCTTTATAATTTGTTCTTAGATAGGATTAAAGGTTTGCTGCTTCATTAATTAAATTGTCTTATGATTGGTTAGCGTTACTCAGTGTTACTAAGGTAGCAACATGAGGAGAGATGACTTTTTAAAAGGAGCTTGTTCACTATTTTTTATTGTTGTTGTTGGGGTTTTTTTTTTGCGCTCATTAATTGCCCGACCTCATTTCTGTACCATAATTCTTAATGTTAAGCCAAACGAGAGTTGTCAGGAGATGTGGAGCCATTTATATGGGACACTTTCTGTTCTTCTACGACAGCTGTGTTTTCGTATTGTAATCCTAACTGTAACCACTACTTGCAAGAGATCTTTTGTAGCAGTTCTGCCAGTGTTTCACCAGAGTTATCATAAAACCTCATAACTGTCAAGTCTTTTTCTCAACCTGCTCCTGTTTGCTGGCCTCTGTGTGTTAGCCCACAGACGGGGAAGTGTGGCATTGGTAAAATAACACACCTTTTCCAAGGGCACCAGAAAAATGGATTTTTTTCTTGATGTGTATATCCTGTGTGTAGGAAGGATACACACTCAAAGATTGTGAGTGAACAGTGACGGCTGAGAATTCAAGGGAAAGAAAAAACAGACTAGCAGGTGCCAAATACCCTGTGTGAACTAATCTCGGTACTTCAAATGTGAAATCACGTACTGTTGACGGTTCTGTAAACTGTTGTGTAGCTGTGCTTTAGCATATGTTTAGGTATATTTGCAGTTTAAACAAATATTTTGGAGTTGCAGAAATCAACTTTGAATTTGTTTCTTGGTGTTTGTTTGGAGACTGAGGAGACAGTGGAAATGAGCAAAAGCACTGTTAGACCAGTTATAACCAACTGTTACATCTTCAGCATTACCAGAGTACTCAAATGCTTTATTACTTCCTGGACTTAAGAAGTAATTTCTGGTGACAGTGTTTAATAATTGTACATTCAAAGTATTAGAGAAACTGTGAAATACTCATGATATTCCTGGAGATGAGAAGATAATTGAATTCTTCAGTTAAGTTGATCATACTGTTTCTTACTGTCACAGTATATCATGCCATATTTGATTTATACACAGCATTTAGTATGTATTAACAAAAAAAAGAATTTGACCGTTATCTCTTTGTTCTAAAGATTTCAAGCAATTGTCTTTCTTTGTAAGATTTCACATTATTAACACTTTCTAACAGGCTTATGAAGTCAGAAAAATCATGTGGTTTAATACGAAGTATGTATCATTTGGCGTATTTGTTCTACAAAGTTCTACGAACTCAGCTGTACATCCTGTATTGTCCTTTCAGTACCAAATACAGTGTCTCAGGAAAGCCGATTTTATAAGCTGCTTACTTCCCGGGACGGAAGACTTTTTTAATTAGCCAGCAGACTGCTGCCGTAGCCGACAGCTTCATGTAACCTCCTGTCCTTCCTTGAAAGAGCAGGTCTATTATAAATGTTCTTTAACCCTGCAACTGCTGATTGTTTCCAGGCTGTGAGCCAAATCAAATGCTCGGAAGACGTGCATAAAGAAAGTAGGTATAGGAGAGGACTTGAGTATTTAAAGAGTTGAGAGGCTTGCAGAATGTAAACATGTCGTAAGATAAAACACTGTTGATAGGGGCAAGCAAGCGCTTCATTTCTGTTGCCTCTTGGAGACAGTGCACGAGTTGTGGTCTTGCTTGGAGTCACTGCCAGCTGCTCGCACTCAGTGAGCGAGTAAAACTGGCCGAGCTGGAGCTGCAGGGAAGCTACGGGGGTGGCTCCCCGTCGGACTGGAGAGGAGTTGCAGACCTGTCTCCCAGCCTCTTCTCTGGTTGCTTGTTCATCCTGGTCAGCAAAGAAGGAAAAAAAGTTGAGGGGCGAGTTGTTCTAAAGGGCAGGGTAGACCCCGTGTGTCTGGTAGCAGGCAAGAAATGCTCGTGACTCTAGGTAAAATAAGGGTCAGCCACGGTTGGGACTCCTCAGGCTTCCTTGTCAGGCCGAAATAAAAGAAGATAAATGTATTGTACCGAGAGAAGGGAAGAATGACATGTTTGATTCAGATGACTGGCAGGAGGTACTTTTGAGCACTGCTGTTAGCTTGCGCCGAGTTAAAAAGTGCTTTTGGATTGCTGCAAGTATTTCTTCATCCAGTTGCTGTCTGAACAATACTTGTGGCAAGGAAATGCTACTTCAGAACCAGTCACCGTTAGACTTAGATACAAGTGTGGGCAAGACACAGGCCTGAGCAGAAAGCAAGGAGCTAGCTCAGAGCCCGGGGCGAGAGTAGTAGAGTTCATAGATCCTGCAGGTTTCCCAAGACTTGAGAGCATTCGTTTCACTGGTGGCAGAGTGGTTTTTAAGGCTCCTCTGAGGAAAGTCTGTTTCCTGTTGGTGTCATGATCAATCCTTCTCCAAAAGTCATGAATTCCCTAAAGGGGCCAGGAAGCTGCTTTATGTGGTGCTGCTGCCTGAGACGCTGCAACTTTTTCCATGCTTTTGAAATTCAAGGGAGTAAAAAAAATACACTGAAGAGGAGCAGAATTTTTTTAGTTTATTATGCTGACTGTTGCAGAAAAGATGTGCTCCTGCAGCTGTGCAAGAGGTTTATTACTCCTTGTATGTACAGCCTGGGGTGCTAAGTGTTGACAGGTTTCCTGAAATCATTATTTGGCAAATCAGTCCAGTCTGATTGTTCTTTATCTATGTAGACTTGCACGGGCTTGGTCCTGGTGGTATGTATGAAAACGTGGTAGGTGTGAAACAGTAACTCCTGTTGGTAGATCCTCATCTCTTTGTGTATGTGTGTCCTTGATCATCCTTTGAAATTGTCTCCTGTTTCTGGCACAGCACGTGCGTTGTTTGCACCCATTGGTAACGGCGGTACATGACAATTGGAACAGAATTTCCACATTCAGAGAGAGCAAAGGGGCCGGAGGAGTTTGGCAGCGATGCTTGTTTTGGGACTCTACTCGTTTGGAAGCAAAGTTAAAAATAAAAAGTACAGCCCTTTTGTTAAGCAGAGCTGTTTCTTTGGTTACTCTTCTGGATCTCAGCTGTATGCTCTTCGTAACTGCTTAACCACTAGAATGAGGGAGGTTGAAGAGGACTTCTGACGTTCAGAGGAGTAACTTAGGGCTGAGTGATGTTATTAACTATTTGCCTCTCTGTTTCAGAGCTTATCTCACTGTGAATTGATCACCGATGATGGGATTCTTCATCTGAGCAACAGTACCTGTGGTCACGAGAGGCTGCAGGTACTGGAGCTTGATAACTGTCTTCTCATCACTGACGTGACTCTGGAACACCTGGAGAACTGCCACAACTTGGAGAGAATTGAGCTGTATGACTGTCAGCAAGTCACGCGAGCTGGAATCAAACGAATCAGAGTACGTATTTGCTGCCTTGTTCTGGTGGGAATGCCCGAGCCGTTGTTACAGCTTGAGACTGTATGAATCCTGCAGACGTCCCAGGCGAGGGAGGATGGAAAAACAGAGTCTGACTATCCTGTCAGGCCCCCATCTGTAGGGACTAAACATAGCTTTTCTGTGTGAGCAGTAATAATTGTCTAATTCTGTTTATAACTCATGACACTTTTGCTGTTGGAATGATTGAGTGATTATCTCCTACTTTCTGTATTTTTTTTAAATACAGGCTTGTATGTTTTTAGGATTGTGTAGTGGCATTCTTTAACTCTCCTAAAATGTATGTTAATACACAGAGCCAATGCAAATACAATATCTGCATGGAGATTTCAGTTGTAGGGCCGTTAGGCCCTGGAATCCAGCCACGAACTCTTCTCCCCTGTGTCCCTCCCCCATTAGGTCAGGGACCGCCTACCTGGGGGTCCCACGTTTAGCCTGCCTCTTAAACTTGTCTGCAGCTTCGTATCCCAGATTCATGTCCCAACACTTTTGCAATTGGAAGGCTCATCCCTGATGATGATCTGCTGAGGGCAGATGCCCCATTCTGTTCCATGCTGCTGTCTAGGATGAGAGAAGCGGGGACTATGGGAGACAAGTCACAGACAAGGCTGTCGTCGGTAGCCGGGGGGGTCCATCTCTCCCCTGCAGCAGAACACGCGCCTCCCTTGATGGCGGGCGCTCTGGGCTGATGGGTGCTTTATTGGGAAATAAGTGGGAACCCCGAGCAGGTGAGCGCCCGGGCGTTAGCGTGCCTTAGCTGGATGGGACGCAAGGATTACGTGTTGGGAGAAGACAGCTTGGATAACACCAAGCGTATAGATGCTTTCTTTTTAGCTAACCAGCCTTAACAGGCCCTGCAGTAATTGAGGCGTACTGCCTCTTTTTACTAGTTGTGTTGATTTCTCTCCTGTTACAATGCAGACTTTTCATCCACAGGCTCATCTACCTCACGTGAAAGTCCACGCTTACTTTGCGCCAGTAACTCCCCCTCCTTCGGTCGGAGGGAGCGGACAGCGCCTCTGCAGATGCTGTATTATTCTTTGACAGTAAGTGCAACCAGACAGAAAAGCTTGGTGGTGGTGTGGAAGAACAGACCGGGACTGCAAGTCAGTGGAAGGAGTCGGTTTCCTGACAGTCCTAATGGTGGTGTTTGGTCATCCAGTTTTGTGACAAGAGAAGCCTTTTTTTCCAGGTAAAAAATCTTAACATAATGTGCAGCTGTGGATTAAGTTGGTGATGCTTTGGTTTGTATTAGTAACTCCTTCCTTCTGTTGGCATGAGAACTGAAGTGCCGTGTAAAATGTGGGGGCATTTCAGCATAGCAGCTACTTGGTGAAAGTTCACTAAACTCAGAAGTTAATTTGCATTTGTAAGCACTATTCGGTGTGCAGCTGGAACCTAGCGCGAGGCTCCAGTCTGTCACACCGAGGAACTGAACCTGCTCTTCTGGAATACACGCGACAGATTCAGTGTCAGGTTTAAGGGCGAATCAGCATTAGCAGATGTCGACCAAAAAAAAGAAAAAATAATAATCATGAGCTCTTGCAGCAGAACAGCTTACACTTTTTCATGATTCAGCTTCACATTTAACTACATAACAGGACATAATAGGTAATATCTCAAAAGGTAAGGTAGAAATAGAAATACTTTTCAAGTTTTTGAACTTGGTTCAGTTGACCTACCTGTTAGCATACAGCTCGCCCATCACTGAAGCACGTTGGATGCCCAGCGCCATCGGCCTTTAAAAGGGGCAAGAAACCCAGTGTGGTGGGGCTTGCGCACTCCGCTGTGCCCGGCTGCCACACCCATACCTGGTGCTTACTGTAACGCCGGCCCTGCGGGTCTGCCATTACCTCCTCGGTTTGCAAGGGAAGGATGCAGCGGTGCTAGGCAGAGGGGTGCATCGTTCGTCCTTTTCTCCAGAAGGGAAACCAGGTTCAGTTACAGGAATGACGATGGAGCGAGGGATTCGATCCAAGCTGCTTGTCCCACCCGTTTTTAGGGCCGCAGCGAGCAGATGGGCAAATAAATCTGTAGGCAGGAGTTGAACCAAACCAAACCCGTGGTTTTCCAATGTAGAAAGCCAAACTCTTCACATTTGGGTTATTTAAGAAGCTGTCAACTTCTGAATTATAACAATAATAAAATCTATGTATTAACTCTTAAGGCCATGCTTTCATCCTTAGTTTTTCAATGCTAGAGGGTTAGATAAATAAACTTTTTTATATTAAGCAACTTAATTATCTGAGATAAGCTACTCAACAGTTCAGAAAGCTTTTTTGTCTAAGATTGATTGTGTGTGCGTGTATGTTTTAAGAGTTCAGGGCCTGTGTGTTTACTGAAAATTAATAGAAATACTGGCTTAAAAAGCAGTTGGAGAAGTTCCTACTGGATAGTACCGCAATTTCCCCCCCAAATTTTAAGCTACTTTTTAAAAGGAGCGTGAAGATTAAGAGACTTTTATGGACAACAGCGGCTGTGTTGTGTTCACGCTTTACACATTCGCAGACGATGGGGACGGTAAATTAAGGTCTCGGCATAGAGGCTAAACTACAGATTCGAGCGCAGCACATGGATTTCTTTACTACTAGAAAATAAGCCAGTCAGGGCTTGTTTTGCACATTAGCAGAGGGGTGGTGTTGCATTAAGATACTGCTGTAATGGAGAGTTTTAAGCAGATTTTATTCTCAACCGTACCAGGAAAAAGTCGTTGGTACCAGTATGTGAAGATGTGTTGCCTTTTGTTGGCTCATTTTTTTTTTCTAAGAACATAATGAACCTTGTAAGTCTACTGCATTAAAGATGTACAAAACCAAATGGAACCTACTCTGATATAGGACACTTAAATAAACAATCAGCTGATGTCAAATTTGAATCTGTTTCAGTTATTTCAAATTTAACTAAGTTTTCTATTGGAAGCAGAAGATCTACATGCGTGTGTTGGTTGCAGGATCAACTACAGAACTGGTGTGCTTCCATTACTGACCTTTACTGCTAGGCTAGGTCTTGCGGTTAATCTAAATCTTAAAACCAGAAGTATCGCTAACATGTGCAGGGGGAAAAAAAGTAAACAAAAAGAAAGCACATTTACAAAATTATTGAAAAACATTTATTATACTTAAATTGAAATGTGTACATCTTATTAAAAAACAAAAGCAATTTGCTGGTGCCATAATTTAATTCCAATTTCAAGTGAGCTGGACAAACTACTGTACAACTTTCAATAGTCTTTAAAATTAGATATTTGGATACTTTCCAATCAAGGATTTTTCCACTTTTATAAAACATTTGGATTTGAATACGGTGTGAGCTGGAAAGACACAAGTGTCAGTTCAAGAACATAGTAGGACCAAACAATACCCAAAGATGAACAACTCAACTTATAGGCAGAAATGTTTAAGTACACAAAATTTTACTTTCAGTGCAGAAAAAAAAATAAAAATAGGAAAGAAACTCTAGCTTTGATGAATTTAAATTTTCAAAATGCTACAGCTTGAAGAAGCTTTTCTGCTAAGCACTTGAGCCAGTTATGAAAGAGGGACTGCAAAAAACCAAAGTTGCTTTTTTACATGCTGTGGTAGTTGTTTACATTGAACACCGCAGCATAAAAAGCAAACTATTCCCAAGCTTTGAAGCCAGAGATCAAGGTGGAACTTTTCAAAGGCACAAAATGACAGCTATGAAACCACCACTTAACACCTTTTGAAAGAGTCCCCTCTAAGTACCTAACCAGTTGAAACTTAACATAGGAAACGCTGTGCCACATCTTTACAAGAAATATCCAAAACATTGAAAAAGCACATTGCCTGTTTGAAAGAAAAGTAAATATTTGGTCGGATGGAAGAGGCACTGTAACAGCTGTACAGTATGGATGGGAGGGCGGAGAAAGGGCAACAGAAAAGGAAAGATACTTGTCTATAATAGCAACTACAGCAAGGCCTTTACCTGCTGGTAAGGAGACTAAAGTGGCATATATTTAGTGTTTCTTAAGCAATTTATCTGATGTTGCTGAAAGCTATGGCAGCCCCATGGTGCCGGTGGGTCGTCTTCCCTCATCAGCATAATGCCACTAAGTCATAAAAATCCACCCCTTGCCGCTAGGATTTGTAAACCCACAATTTTACAAGCAAAGAGTTAAACTGCAGCAGTGCTCCGCAGAGAACCTAGGAAACTAAACATAAAAGGATGCATAGGCAATTCTTTTCCATTAAATTTGTTAAAGCAAAACACAATTACTTGGTACCCCATAGGATTTATATTAATCCCTCCAATAAGGTACTATTGATAATGCAGTTTGCTGCATGCATATATTGCATCTGTCTAGGGCTTCTTACAAGCCCTGCTCTGGCATTTACACTTCTTACATACACTCTTATACACAATTTACACGGGAAGCTGTTTTGACAGCTTTACTCTCAAAGACCCGACGACCTGATCACTATCAGCTTAACTACTCATCTCCACACAGATTAATATGTGCTCTGCTAACATCAAAAAATAAAACCAGCATAAGGTACAAGCAAGTAACAGACAAACTGGCACAGAAAGGTAAATGCCCCAAAATGAGTTTACATTCATCTCCAACTGGATACAGAGAATAGAAAAGCAGCAGCGCTTCGCTTCTAGAACCTGTATCTACTGGCCGCGATTTGCCTTATTTTAGTAAAGGGCAAGCACCTTTGCTTACATTGTCTTCCATGCCTGTACGTAAGCTGTCATGGCATTATACCTCTCATGAGGACACTTAGCTATGGCAGTGATAAGAAAGTTCACCTATCAAACAGCTCGTTAGAAAGGTCATTTTGTGTTTTCAATATGAAACATCTTATACGGTGAAGTTAGATCCTAAGGTTTTGGATGATCTTCATAATCTTTAGGCAGGACTTGATTCTGCGTTGGGAGTATTGGTCTAGCAATTGTGTGACATCACTTCAAAATTATATGGAAGCCTTCACCATTTTCAGCTGAAAAAGAAAAAAAGGGTCAGTCTTTCGTAAATAGAACCATAAATACAGGAGCCAGCACGCTACAACGTCAAAGTACGGACTTGTTTTTTACTGTGTGGAAGTGGTTCACTACTAGTATGAAATATTAAACTTGAAACATGTGAAATACCAGTAACCTGCTATTCAGACTGAACACTTGAAGAATAACTAACTTTTAAAAATCTGTCTGGTTTGCAGTTATTTCTGAACTCTTCCTAATACACATTAAACCCGCCTCATTTGCCAGTGACAGTTAATATCAGAGAGGGAAGCTACCTTCTGCAAGACCGATATAAATCCTTAGCGTGTGTTTTTAATCATCTATTTTGTGATGCTCAGCCTTAAACTAGAAAGCCAAATGGAAACAGTGTTAAAAAAAAAAACCCAAAAAACAAACACCCCTGTGGATTTTACGCCTAGAAGCTAGCAGTACCACCAGAAGGCTTAACGACTGAGACGAACAGGTCTCTAACAATCACTAACCACGTGAACAGATTTTATACTGCACAGAACAATGGGTTTCACATTAGGATGCTGATGAAGTGAAGCAGACTTTAGAAATACAGCTTATCTACAGGGAAAACACAGCTTTTAAAAATTTCCTACTTGTGCTGAACAAAAATGTTATGACTGACAATTTGTAATTGCATCTTCGAAGTCGGGACAGTTTCTGTAGGTAAAATTTGCAGAAAAGTCAAACTTGTCCACCGATTATAGCAATTTCCTGGCACCTTTTACGAGAAACAAACTGGACTCCTAAGGAAGTGGGGGGTTCACCCCAAACACCTGGTGTTTGTTTAAAAGGGAGGCTCACAACACACGTTGAGGAAACCTGAACAACAACGTTTGTGGACTAAGGATGGCTGCATCTTAATTGCATACAATTAAAATGATTGCACCTATCTGACAGCACCGGGCAGGGAGGAGTTTGCTCTGTCAATGTTCAAGTCCACTGGCTGATGCTGAACAGCAGCGTGACAGGAGCGAGTCTTTGTTAGGCAGAGGAAACGCGCTGGAGCCTCCCCAGCAAAATGGCCGTGTTCTGTCTACAGCAACAGCCTGCTGAAGAGGATGATGCACCAGCAGTGAAAGAACAATTTTATACTCGGTTCTGCCAACTATCAGGACTCAGTTAACACTTGGTTTCTGAACTTCAGAGGTACTACTGCTAGGATTTTTTTTTTTTTTTAATTATTTTGAAACTTCACCATTCTCAACAATTAGTAACAGCAAGCACCGTTCAGTCATGGTTGACTGAATTTTAAATGAGGTTTGTTACCGAGTGCTGCACTGGTTCTGAACTGAAAGCTTGGAGAAAAGACTGAGGTTCTACGCAGAGGCTGAAAGGTCTGGCTAAGAGAGGAGGAACTCATGGATATTTTCTGCCACTACTGTAGGCAGATGATTTTTTTTTTTTTTTTTTGGTAAGTCAGCCTTCACTAGAGCTGCTGTTACTCTTTGCTTGGGTGAGTTTTACTAGATTAGTATTCTGATTTAAAGAAGGCTCCTTGGTAGAATAAACAATTATGTTTTTGACTGTCAGAAAAGACACTGTACCTTTTATTGTGGTGAATAAGAAACAACTCTCATCTTGAAAGTTTTGAACCATCTACAAAAAAAAAAAAACCACGTTCTGAAACCCTCCTGAGTATGACCAATGCAAAAAATAAATACATCAGATATTAGACACAGCCTTTTATAAGCAATTGCGTATTTTTTGTTTTATTCAGCAAGTGACAAGCATATACCAAATTAAATTAAAATACATTACTGTCAAAATACTGCTTGTTAACCATGTGACAGCCAGCTGTTACTGTTGGCTGTGGTTTTGGAACTCTAAATATGTGGAGCAGATGCTTGAATAAGCAGAGTTCTTCAGCAGTATTTAAACGCTCCCTGCCTTTAGGCATGTTCAAAATAAATACATACTAAGTAAGTACTGCAGCCTCTCAGAACTATACAGACCAGTTGCCTTTCTCTTCTCATAATTTGAGTTTATTCAGGTAGGGGAAGAGTGACTTTTAAAGGATCTTTCTGCTCATTTTAATGTAAAGGAAAAAATATTCTAAATGTCAGAAAATACTAGGTTGCCTTATCAAACAGAAAGAACGGTAATAAAGAAGGAAGCATAAGAAAATCCTCCATTCTATTTAATTCATAAATAAAATTTGTCAAGAAAATAAAATTTCCATTACCTGATCACTAACAAGAATGTGGATACCTGTGGGACCCTGTCTGTAAACCTGGTTGATCTGATGCAAAGGAATATTAAATGCCAAAGCAAGCTTGCGTGTGACTTCTGAGGCTGCCATTTCCTCTAAGTAGATTGCATGATAAACTGCAAGAAAGAAATTTATTTTAAAAAGCATGGTACTAATTGATAACAAGTAACTATATGAAAAAAATCTGAATTTGTTTATACCCCTTCTTTAAAAAAAATTTAAAAGCTAGAAACCTTTACTTTACTCTCCCCCTGTTCTCACTAAGAAGCATGAACTGCCACAGCTTTTCTTTCAAGGTAAAGCCATAACCACAGCTCTCGGACGAGGGGGAGGCTTCTATTTGCTCTGATACTGAAAGCAACTTCCACATTTTTCCCTGTATCCTGCACAAAAAGGCACAGTCATGTGAAACAGACTTAAATGGATCTTTAGAAGAGTCACCTAAGATGACTTTGGAAGTACTTTTGGACCATCTTAAAAGAAGCAGGTAACATGGCTGACTTGTACCACTATGCTGTCGCTTTAAATAGGGATGGGGGGGGTGGGGTGGTGGTTTTGTTTTTTTTTTTTTTGTTAAAAGAAAGCCTTTTTTAACTGTCTGAATAAATTTCCTACAGATCATCTCAGAGCTGAAGGGTGGCAGGGGGGAAATACACCACTGCAAACAAACAGAACAGTAAGACAAAGTAGCTGTTGAGTTTGATGGTGTATTTACAGCTCTATAGCTTTATTTATTATTGCTAGGAGCCCCTGGCAGCTCCACGTTTGCACATTCTTCTGTCCCAAACCAAAGACTGAAGATACCCAGAGGGAAAATATGTATTTGACAGAGACAGTACCCTATTTACAGATCCAGAAACAGAAATTCAGGCTCTTCACTCTTCTTTTTTCCTTCCCATCTATCTTGGTTTAGACTTAAAACACAGAAATGGTATGCTAAGAGACCCCCAATGTGCCATACCGTATATTGCACCATTGCTGCTATCACCATTGCCTGCATCTTGTCTTTCCAGCTGTATGCTCCTTAACGGCTCCTGACAGACATAGATTGTTAAACGGGGCCTAACAGACCTGCAATTCAAACAAATCGCGTATCAGTGAAAAGGTTCCTTGCCCTGGAAATACAGAAACCGATATGCCACAAATGCAGATTTGTTGTGCCTAATAGTATACTTGAAATGTTTTCTTTCGCTGACCAAAAAAAAAAAAAAAAAAAAAAAAAAAGATTAATATAATGGTAAGTGGTCTCTCAGATGCTACTAAATTTTAACAAAATTTCAATCAATTCCAAGTTCAGCAATACGCTGCTTGTTGGAACCCTGGAACATAACTACTGAGTAACAATGACAATTCTTACAAAGGTCAATGGTAGCAAATACCCATTTCAGTCAGAATCAGATAGATCAGTTGGGATGCGGTCTGTACCCTCAAAAGGCCTCGGGTTGTTCTTAGCTCCCCTAAATGAGAAGTTTTGTGTCTTGGCAACAAATCCATCTGCTTTCAAGAAACAGACAGTGCCCAACTGCACCGGTAGCAGTCTCACAGCCTACCTTTGAACTCCTCAGTGCCTGCATCCCATCTGGGGTCTGCCCTCAAGGCGCACACAGGAGGCTCTTTTTAAACATACTGCTGCCAGTTCCTGGGACAGCTCACGCAGGCATCGAGGCCCATCCTGACCCTGACTTCCCAGATCTCCCAATTCTAAGGACGGGGGATTCCAGTAAACGACAAAACAAAACGCACTCGGCCTCACATTCAACGTATTACCTGGATTTCAGTGCATTATATAGCCGAATCCCATCGGCTGGACCACAGATTTGTACCAGATCTTCTCTTGTCAGCTTTAATAAATCAGCACCTGGAAAAAAAAAATGATTGTATGAAGTTTATTTTAAAACATCTATACTTTAAAAAATAAATTTTATGTTAATTTAAACAAAGAATAACAAACTCCACCATTATAAAAATGGAATCCTGCAAACATAAACAAGCAAGTAAAAATTAGAATAGGCACTAGCTAGCACTAAGGAAAAACAACTGAGTTTCCAAAGGCAGTTAGTTTCACTTGATGGTGTTCACATCTTCAAAAAAGTACAAACTCTGCAAGGCACACAATTTTTGTAGAGACAGATGATTGTTCTATATCCAGACAACGGGTTAAACGACTCAAAGTTTTAACTGACACCCAGGTTAATGTATTTTAGACACACGGAAAACACTGAGCAAAGATATTTGATGGTTTCTCACATGCAGTGACACTCAATGAATCATCCCAGACATTCAACTAATACATCATATCTGCTATGCACTTAAGTTATTACAATGCACTCATTTATAGAAGATGCTGCTAAAGGCTGGCATAACTAAATCAGCGTGGGCAAATCGGTACATCAGCAGCATATGGGGTGAATCCAGGTTACGGGATACTTCCATCCAAAAGCAGGGTTTTTTTAAATGATCCTGGGAATAAGTGCTCTGTGAAAACAACTGCTTCCCAGAACATTTACTTTAGAAAAGGAAGCTTCAATAAAAGATGCTAAGCAGATCTGAACACAAAATGGAAGGAAGGATCCTTCTCACAAGCAGCACGGGCGTCAACAAAGAAATAAACAGTCTGAAAAATCAGTCACTGTAATAGATGAGTGGGAGGACAGGAAAAAAAGGTAGTCTTTATTCGTGAAAATACTCCATAGACAATCTAGGAATGCATAGGTGAAAGCCAGCAAAAATAATGTCATCGTAGCCCTCAAGTACTGTAACGGGGAAAAAAAACCACCACACCTGAAGAAGTATAATAAAAGCTACACTACACCTCTTGCTTCAAAGAAAATCTATCAGCCAGCTAGTATTTGACTTCTAGAAATGCATAAAGATAATAATGAAAAAGAACTGCTTTAAAAGTTTTCCATGAGTCTTTGTCAGAAATTTGGCACTAAAGTTTACTGAGAAAGCTTTGCAATCGTAATACAAGAAGCACAGATCAAAAACTACCCAGCAGCAGAATAAATGGTCAATTTCCAACACTACAAGGGCTGACTATAAAATATTGTGCTTTTTCATTAGGTCCATGGTATTTAAAATAGAATCATCATGTCACTGATTAACTAAGGAGCCTCAGTGTGTCAGTCTTGATGAGCTGGTGGATGCTGTTGGTTCCCAGGAAGCTTGCAGCAGTACCGCCCACTGACGTACAGCACCAGGTTGCATTGCTAGAAGGTGCACTGAGCCACGCTGAGGAGGGAAACCCAGGGCGGCACCAATTTGTTGCTGAGATTGCTAGTAGTGCTAAGTGGTTCTTACACATTATATATGTTATTTTGTTTGGTTTTTTTTTTTCCTAAAAAAAAAATCATGTTCTTATGTGTCAAAAGCTGCAGTTTTTCTACTACCATCTCAAGGTCTGGTCAATTTTTATTTGGAGAAGTCATACTGCCTGCGCATAGGAAAACATCGTGGACCCCTGGGGTCTCAAAATCTTAGTTATTTTTAATATATTACTATATTATTATTACCAGTAGTTTACAAAATTTTAGTTATTGCTGCCCATATTGATGTCAACAGACCTATACATAAATAATTTTTATCAACACCAAGTTTCCATACTGTTTGCTAAGGAAGGTACTGCAAAATCCCGGCTCATTCATTAGTGAGATGGCAGAACTTCCTTTTTCAGGGTTGGATGACACCTCCACAGCTTGTTCAGAAAGGCTAAATGTGCGCTTATTTCTCAGAACCTGTATATCCTAGCAGAAAACAGTATGAATTTTAGGCAGAAAACACTAGGCAGCAGCAAACATAATTAGTTAGCTACAGAAAAGACAAAACTTCTAGTCTTACAGATTTCAATGCCACATTAGAGAATCTCTACTTCTGGTCTTGACCAGGGAAGATGCCTGGTACAAAGGGAATTCTGGCAGAAGCATGAGCTAAGCTCAGAAGCAGAGAGCTGGAGTTATTCATCAGGTTCTCCCCATCAAGGTGTCACCAAAGAAAACTGAGAAGGAATTTTACTCATGGTGTGTACTGTGTCATCCCACCCTTTGCACAATTACATGGAGGATTAAAGAAGCAAACAGCAAAAGATAGCGCATCTATTGCTATTTCTTGCTTCCATACATATAGCGGAAACTATGCTGACACACATTTAAGGCGCAGCAATCAGACATTCTGCTGAAATGGGAAAAAAAAATAGGCAAATACATGTACGTAAAGGAATTCTCTTGTTGCATGGCATTGAAGCAGAGTTCGATACAAAAAAGAATTTGCCATTTCTGTGAATAAGACAACTATTCACAGCTTCAGAGTTTGGAAGGATGAAAGCTTCATATACAATTAAATCTAACTCATAAGAAAAGATCCAACATGGGGCACATGTTAGCTATTTCTTGTACTTTCTTTGAGATCATTGCATACTGGCTGCCATTAGGAAGCAGGATAGCAAAATAGATGCTCTGCTGGTCTGACTCACCAAATTCATTTCTTTTTCTCAAAGGACTAATCAAGGTTAAAATGATTTTGTGAATTGTCATCAGGGAAAAAGAACCTAGCTTCACTTTTGGGTGTTAGGGTGAATTTCTGCAAAATGCAACTAGGAAAAAAAAAAAGCCTTTCAATGCAAATTGAACATTTAGTAAGTAAATTAGTAAATTACAATAAATGTTGATGCCAATTTTTTTTAGAGAATTATTTTCCCACACAAAGCTTGCTCATTAACACAAAGACTCTAAATAAAAAAGTAAACTATAGATACCTGAGAAATTTGAAAAAAGCCTTGTATAGGTAGAGAACCTATTCTTGAGCAACCATTGCTGAGTTTCCTGGATTGTGGCTGAAGGATGAAGCTGCTGTAAGAAACAAGATTGGATATGGTAATTTGGATATTAAAAAAAAAAACCAAAACAAAACCACAAAACCATTAAAAAACCTCCCTCAGTTAAACACTTCCTCAGTACCTATTAATATCAAGGTATGTATAAATCAAATGTTCTGACACCAATATACAAATATAGCCATGATCAATACCAGAAAGCAAACACTCACATCTCCAGACCCTTGAGAGGTTCCATCTCCTTGATGATTTGGGGAGGAAGAATTGCTACAGATAGGGGGAAAAAAAAAAGTATTACTAGTATTAGGTAAAATATTTAGGCATTGCTGAAAAATAACTTGAAATTCCCAAAACAATAAATATCACTGTCGAAAAGCAAATTAAACGCTGCATAGAGTGAAACTTAAGTTAAAGTCAAGAGAAAGATCATCACACGTCAATATGCAAGTCATCTGGTTCCTATTCTGTGTATTCTTTATCAACTGGAGCAGCAGCTTTACCAGCACTCACAGGAGGTTATACGGCCACTTATCTGTCTTAAAGGGTGACTGACAAAGAGGTAGTAAAATACAAGGCAGACAAAATAGACAATACCACTGTAAATCATTCCTTGATCACCCCAAGTTTAATTACAGTAGTTTAATTAATGCCTCAATACAAAATGTTTCTACCAATACAATTGCTGTTGAAAAGCTTGTAAAGATTATTGCTGGGTTTTTTTCTTGCTAATTATGTTAACTGTGTATGAGGGGAATGAAGACTGTTCTTACTGAAAAGAGCTAAATAGCTTCCATAGACAAGGACTAAATTAGAATAGTTAAAAGGTAAAGTATTTGCTACATGGCAAAGGACAAGAAGAAAAGTTTCCAACAAAGTATAGTGAGAAAGAAAAATGTTGAAGCAGAAGTAATTACGTTGTAATTGAATCACATGATGCAAATGTTAAACTCTCAAATAAATACACAGGTCAAAACAATTTGTCATTCCCCAGTGGAACTAGAAAACAGTTGCAAACTCCTGGATTTACTCAGAAAACACTTTTGAATAAGCCTGATTTTAAAATGTTATCTTTAATTAGGATACAGAAAAGAAACCTACCTGTCTGGGACACTGTAGGTATTATGTTGAGCAGAGGTAAAAGCTGGAGCAGGAGTAGGACTGTTGTTTACAAATGTTGTAGGAGTATCAGGCCATGGTGAGCACTGAAGATAAAGAATTTAAACTTAAGTGTCTCTTGACAATACATTTTTTTACTCTGATGCACAGTTCTTTGACCTAAAGCCAGTTTTTTTTCCACAAGAGAATTTTGATTTGTAATTCCCAATAAAGATTCCCTCCATCCCACACATTACATGCAGATACTCCAGGTAAAAATCACTTTTCTTTTATCTTGTTCTTTCAAGACGACTCCTATTTATACTGTCTTCTGTTAACAAAGTGAAGGTATTAGTGGTGGAACTGACAGAAGACCAGTACAGATTACTCAGTTTAAATCAAACCAACCAACCCACCCCAAGCCATGTGCTGAAAAAACTTCTTTCCTCCTAAAAGGGATGGAGGGGCTGTTTAAACAAACTGCAGGTATCATGACTTGACAGCAGGTATTCAGCAACAGTTAGTAAAACTATGAAGCTAGATTTCACCTTGTGAATAAATTTAACGTATCTGCCCTGACAGCAATTAAATACAAATGGAATTTTCCGTAGAAATTTTGTGAATTGAAATTTTTTATTAATTTACTGCAGGACTAAATGATGCTTACATGTACTGCTTTCTCTAAACTGCTTGGTAAACTGGAATTTTTATACACAAATTTAAGTCATCACAAGTATATGATGAGCCAGCTGTCCAATTTAGTCAGTCTTTTTTGGATATTTTTTAAACAACCATGATAAAAGCCCTTCAAAATGAGACTAGCTTTTAGTGTTTTCAATACCATTGCAAATTCAGTATTTTGAAGAAAAATAAAAAACAAACAGATTTTGGTATGTTCAAAGACAAACAGACAGGATTAAAACAAGCAAGTTGCCCAAGGTAAAGTAAGCTAAGACCATGCCTGTTAAAACAACAAAGATTTCTGATATACTTATCATGCACCAGCTAAATACCCTGTAAGGAAATTTCCAGAGTTATATCATAACCTTGCAGGGCGGGGGGGGCAAGTATGACCTAATATTAATGGAAACACGTTTCAACAATTTTGTATTGAAAGACCCTTTCACTATCTGCGGGAAACAGTAAATGAACGCAATACCAGCTGCAATGTTCTGTAAAACAGTTAACAACGTTTCTGTGCTGGACTCCAGTCTTCACTCGTCAAGAGTAAGACTGCAAGTTCCCCAGCATGACGCATACAATTTAAAAAAATTAATCTTGCATACCAATAGCTTAAAAATTAGGAAATTTGTCACCTGTCCGAGATCTGATTCAAATCAGCATTTTTGCTAGCCACTGTGTACACACTGCCTTTGATTACATAGTCAAAGCCACCCTTTAGACTACAAACAGTGCCATTCACCCAAAGCATGCTCTTCTATGACCTTCTAGTGTTACCCACTCTTCCTCCTGTTCTGTATATTCCCATCTGTTGTTTCTCTTCAAGCTCATTTTAATGTTAATCTCAAAGATGTTATATTACAACAGGTAGTTAAAATAGGCCTTCATTCCCTAATTATGTGGTCCAAAGCCATAATTTTAAAATAAAAGCTCAATACAATAATGGTAGCTTTGTTCTTCTGAAATATTTTGGAAGTGCAATTCATTTTCTTTAATCTTCTGACATTCTCTCCCTCAATTGTAATGCAAGATGTTTATCTGGACACACAGATAAAAGCTGTACGTCCTTAGCCACTATTCCATTACAAGATTCTGTTCGACATATATTTAAATTCAGAGGCAGGGAAGAATGCACTGGTGTCAGAGATCAGCTTTTGAGCCATTCCCAAGGCATGGACTGCAGTTAATGTTTCTGTCCTTCAAACTCAGCTGAAGTTGTTCAGAACAAAACTCTGAGTTGAAATGCAGGAAGAAGCACAGTTGAACTATTTAGAAAAAGAAAATCACAACCCAAAGCAAGTAGCCTTTCTTCTCCTATAAATACACTTCCCTACCTTGTCTCCTCCTCCAGCAAAAATGTTACTAGCTATCCACTGAGACTGAATCAGTTGGTTAAAAAAAAAAAAAAGTAGTAGTAATTGTAATACTACTGCAACATGCCCATTGGCTCAGTTCTCCTTGCTTCTGTCTTATAGGTTGTGGAGGGAAAAATGAGTATTTGAGCACTGAGATACTTAATTCTGAAAGGTTCAAGGAACAAGAAAGCCTAGCATTAAAAAAAAAAAAAAAAAGTAAAAAAAGGCTACAGCATATATTCTTCAAGGGTCTTCTAGCAATTAACCCGAGCTGCTTATGCTTGTGGTACCACTCACATGCACAACTGTCCCACCCATTATGCTCAGAAACAGAATTAGACAAATTCCTGGGCATCAAATCCATTAACACTAAAAAAATTAAGCAGGGATGTGCTTTCTAACATCCTGCACAATGATTCTGGACGCTGAGAGGTTACGAGGGGAATGGATCACAGAAAGTGGCCAGGCTTCCCTGCTGCAACCTTTCTTGAAACAGCATCTGCAATTGCCACTGCCTGGGACAGAGCACTGGACTTTACAGACTTGTGGTCTGATCAATCAGGATATTTTTTACATTCTTAAGCCCAAAACTGACTTAACCAAAGGACGTTCAGCAAGCTAATGATACTAATACAGAAGTCCCTGGCCATTAGACATAAACTTAAAAGAAAAATGTCACTCTGTCACAAGGAAGCATCCAACTCTGTAGAAAGCCATCAGAGAACAGAAAAAAGATTGGCATTATATCTTTACCTGTAATGAACAATGAATATATACTGGTGAAGTTTCAAAGAAGTTGTTTCTGAGGTCTCAAGACTAACTGCCCTCCATTACTAGTCCACTGATACAACACTACTGATACATCTGCACTCTGGAAATTATGCCTTAATTTCCAAACACTGATTAATTCTCGGGAAGGAGAAAACTATTTTGGTTTCAGATCTTTAACATCCTTCTCTATAGGACATAAATGAAGTTATAAAGTGTTGTCCAATGGTTTTACTGAGTTAAAAAGGAAGACAGGAAATCTTTTTAAGTATGACTTTCCAGAGTCAGAGTATTTAGCATTTAAACTCAGAACATTCCTAACTTCTGAAGAATTGCAAAATCTCAAGTTATTCTAAGATACTGTTCAATGTCATTTCCCTTCCTGCTTCCAATCTACCTGAATCTGCCCAAATTCATGCTTTACCGGAGAGCAAAACCGAACTTTGGCAAAGAACTCCATGCTATATTCAAATACCAAATCAACATGAAAACAAAACATTTATTCTCCAAATTAGGCTTACTATACTTGGGCACACAGCATCATTAGAGAACAGGGCAGCAATTTCATTATACGTGGGACAGAGCTTTTTCAATTAACCTATAAAATACCGGGTTCTTGCCCCAAACAACTGCAGCCGTTGTTGGCAAAAGCAAAAAAACTTCTGTTCATATAGACTTAATTACTCTGAATGCAGAAGTAAAGAAGTTATTCCCAAAATGTGAAGTCTCCCACATTACATATCCTGCATGCTACTGATACTGCTATATGAAGTATAGATGGATGTAAGGAGAAACAAATTGAAGAAATAGTGCATGCTTATGTTACTACATTAGTTCTGCTCCAGCTCCACTTTCTGACTCTCATAGCCTCTACAAGGTTTTATATTCTAAATTTAAGTCACTTACAGAAAATATTTAATCAGCTCTATCGGCAAAAAATGTGCATTTGACCAAGTTTAATCAAATTGTAGCTTTATATATTCTAACTTGTGACATATAATATATACTAATATAAACATCAAGCGAGATACTGCAGACAGAAAAAAAGTGCGAAGACCCAATTATCACAATACAAATGTACCTGCTTTTTAAAATTCAAAGCAGGGGAAAGAATCCAGTGGGTTTTTTTTTTTCTCTTCTTCCTTAGATAAGCTCTAGCTTCTATGTATTTGGAAGAGAGGAAAAAATAAAGTGCCCCCTTCATAAAATGGCCCCTGAATGAAGGTCACCTGTACAGAAATGCCCACTCTGAGGTCCAGAAGGCAGTGTTAAGTTCATAGCCTTTTATCTCTACAGAAAAAGCCAATGGTCTATAGCATGACAAGAGAGTCTTAACAATTAGTTTAACTATGCGCATCTGTCTGTCTGGAAAATACTGAGATAAATACTGCAGAAATTGCAGTGAATGCACCGGATTTTGAAACATCAGATAAAAAAAAAAAAGGAGTAATGGAAAAGCATATCTAGATGTCATTCTTATGAAAATCAATGAGAAGAAAAAGATGGGTGGTGGTAATTAGAAAAAAAATCTCTGGTTCTTGGGAAAGGATAGGAGAACAGCAGAGCAGAATGACCATTCAGAAAACAAGCTTTACCAAACTCTTTGTATTATGTTAGAATCCCATACAAATTAAATTGGAAAGAAAAGATATTAGATTCAATGTTTCCTGAAGGAAGCACAGTAAGAAACCAATCTGTCCAAATCAGATTGTGGCTGAGCTGGAAGAAATAGTACAGGGGGGGGAAAAAAAAAAAGGGAAAAAAAATTAGAAGTATCCAGCAAACAGAAGAGCAGAGGCTTGGAGGGGCAAAATAAAAAAGCCAACATACAAAGTGAGATGCAAAAAGGAACAAAAAAGACCGACTATAAAATAGGTTAGGTGTAGGAGGAAGATGATAATACCCAGCTTTAAAAAGGAAGAAAACTATAGACTGGATCAACCTAAATTTCTGGAATTCAAGAAAAGATAACAGAAAACTATTTCTAGGCATCTAGGAATCAGCAGTGGCTAAGTAACAGTCAGCACTCTCAACTTCATCAAGAAAAATACACTCCAAACAATCCTGTTTTCCTTCTGTAATGGAACCACAGTTCCTAGGACATGCCAAGTACAAGATCCATCGTATATAAAGACATAATATGTAAAACAGTGTCAATTCTCATACTTAAATGTAGGGAAACAGGTCTTCCGTTTTTGTGTCTAAGCCCCTCTGTGACAACTGTACTGCACATACGGTACATTTCATATGCACAAATGAGTTAAGTCTGGTAACAGCCAAACCTTCTGCTTTAGTGGATAGCTGCATTTGGGAAGACAGATTTGCAAGGACAGAACTGCTCTAAGTAGGAACATGCATCACCCCTTGTCCATATTTACAAGGCCCACAAGAATAAGCCTGTCTGGTGACAAGAGAAAAAGGCAGATAAGTTGGCCTTCAAGCTGCAGATCAGACATTCCTTTGCTAGACCAACCAAACAAGTTGTACACGCAACTTATATAGTTAAAAACAGTATTTAAAGAGTGTATAGTGATTACCAAGGTTTCTCTATGAATACAGAAAAAATAGTGTTTCATGGTATTTTTTACGGGCTTGGTGATTTCTAATAATCAATATGATAAAAATCATTGCCATGATGGAACAGGTTATATGTTAAATCTGCAGATGATACCAAGTTAGCAAGGCTGAGAGCATTTCATCCTACAGGAATAAAATTCAAAATGGTCTTGACAAACTGACGAAATGATCTCAAGATAGCATTTTATTAAGGGCAAATGCAAAACAGGAATAGTCAGCTGCACAATTAAGAGAACTGGAAAGCTGTACATAGCTGTTATTCCTAAATAGTCTGTGGGTCATCCTTCATCCCAAGCAAGAAGTGAAGAAATAAACACACACACACACACACACGCGCTATCCTTTGTGGGCTTTGTGAAAGGCATTACAAGTCCAGTACCACCTGTCCTACCTCAATTTTTCTTCACTACAATTAAGGTAATGCTCCCATTCATAGAAGATTAGTATTTCAGGAGATTGTGAAGAACAGGTTAGACAACTTTCAGATATCATTTGGCTACAGTTTGTCCTACTCCGGACAAGGAATTTGTCATACCTTTTAAAAAATATCTTTTCCTATTATTCTTCCTATTAGCAACAATCATTCAATGATGCACTTATAACAACAGAAAGAGAAGAGAGCGGGGGGGAGGAGAAATCCCTCCAAGGACCAGCTTCAAAAGATGCTTCAGACATGTTTTATAAGTGATAAAATCCTGTTTTCTCCTGTCTGTACCTCCCCCCACCCCCAGGCCATCTGGAACAAATAAAAGAATGTCTGCACTGCCAAAGAATCCTAAAGGTACATCTTAAAATAAAGAAAAAAAACAACAACCAAGAACAGTAGAAGGTAAATTCAGACAGCTCAGTGCTTACAATAGTTTCAGGGGGGCAAAAACAAAATCCCCCAAAGAACCCATCTGACTCAATATGACTTGCTTCCTCCCACGCAGTTGCACAGTTTATAAACAAGAAGAGACATACACTGAACTATTTTATAACCTAAACCGTATACTTCACTTTTACAGATCATAAATACAAACTAAATTATGTCTGAGGGACAAGACAGACAGTCATTGCCTAATTGCTGCTGGGAAAGAGCTGTCAGCACGATATGCCTGTTCAAAGAGCAGTCAAATAATTGTCTTCCACAGTCACATTACTAATTGACTTTTAAACTTGCCAAATGGAAGATGCAGGATTGTTTCTCATCTGAAAAATGTAAGGTCACAATGATATTCACCTTAGAAACAGCAATTAAGAAAGCTAAAATGCTAACCCTTAGACAGGAAGAGTGCGCAGGACATATGCTAGATTCGTTTGGGGAGGCACATACAGAGTTAGCGTACACATGTCATGAAGATGTGCTGACTTTTCTGAACTGCATTAAACCTGCTTGGAGCGCAATACGTAGATGGCTAAAGGAAAAATCAGTAACTAACGATCAACCATCTGCAACACTACATGGCATTTTAAAAATACTGATATACATGGAAACTTATATTGAGTGAAAGTACAAATATGGAACAAAACACTAAATTTCACTGTTCTTACTTCCACTAATTACACACATATAGGAAAGCAAAAAGCTATTTCATTTAAAGTCGCATAAATGGAAAGCTCTTGACTTGTTTAAGTTAACACAGTCCCTCTGCAACAGTTTAAGTGTTAGATTTAGGAAGGATTCCTTTGCTGAAAACGAACATGGAGTAATTGGTATACATAAAAGCGAATAAAATTAAGACACAGTAATAAAAAAATTTTTACTTTATATAATGGAAGTTTCTCCTATATCTAACACTGCACAAGGTATCTTGCACAATGAAAAGGTAAGCAGAAGTCCCTTACACTGCCTCGCTTTGCCAGAGAATCACCGTAGTCTGCTGGCAAAGTCCGCTTGCTGGACTTTTTCTGCTCATGTTCAACTGCATCTTCAATTATAGGCTCAAGCCTCATCTGGACAAACACCAAAGATTTGGATCAATTTCTTTTCATTATACAGTGAGGAAAGATCTAAAAGCCTTTTAAAAACTTCTGAAATGTTTAGAAAACTGCATAGAACTCACTGATGTTTAAATAAAAAGAAAATGCAAAAAACTTCTGAGGCTCTGGCCTTAAATTCAGTCATCTCCAAAAAATACACTTTGAAGCTCAAATTTGGCAGATAATTACATTCTAGATTCCCCCCTCTTTTTTTTTTTTGTTTTTCAGCTGCAAGGATTTTACATCTGTACCAAAAGACTTGCTCTAGGGTCCAGTACAGTCGGTCAAATAGTGTTCAATCTCAGTGTGTTTTATTACAAGCATCTATCGAGTATCTAAATGAAAGTTTAACTACACAAAATCTTAAAATTTAATATTGCTGTTCACTGGACAAGTTTGTCAAATAAAAAACTTCTATTTGTGTAGAACAAATTCTTCCCCAACCCTTCCAAGACTGCAGCTAAGTTATATGCTGTATCTATGTGTTTTCTCCTCAGTAAGCAGATGCAATTCTATTTTGTTACCTCTGTAAGAACTGTGGTGTCATATGAAGGCTGATACTTTTCTTTTTCATGTGCAGTTCGCTTTTCCATCTTTTCTCTGTCTGTTTTCTGTTTCCTGTCTGCTCCTTTTGGCTAAAAATGAACAGTTACATGAACAAGAAAGCAGGTGGAAAACAGCTGCATAATTGAAATCTGATCTCAGAAGTCAAGCAATAATATAAAGATGTCCCCCATCTTTATGAGAGCTTCTGAGAGACTTATTAAGGAACTGTTTCCTACTGTTACCTTAAAAACTTTGATTTGACAACTGGCTGAATGCAGATGATCTGTATATTCTCCATTTTCAGTCTGTTTAAAAGTGTCGACCTGAATCCTAAAAGGAACTCCTTTCTCTCCTCCATGTTTACGAGGGGTAAATTCAGTGCTGATACAATGTACCTGAAAAAAAACCAACCACCAAACAAAAAGGACCCTCAGAAGCCTTCTAGACATGAATTTTATTATGTGTTACCAACACCATACACATTTTCTAAAGGACAAGTAACAAATTACCTAGCCTATCTGAGGACCAAGCTGCATCACTAACATTTTGTTCCTTTTCATGCCCACGTGCAAATGAAGCCAAAAACATTATATTTGAGCTGAAACAAGTGTGTCACCAAAATCTCTCCAAAAAGGCAGAAGTCATTATAGATTCTTATTAAATAAGAACTTGCTGGATCTTAAGAAAAATGTATGTGGATGACAACTGTATCTATCACGAATACAGCAAAAACTTTTTCAGGCTATAGCTAGAATAAACTTCAGAGTTACTTGTAATAAATATTAGCAAAGCTATAGAAGGTCACTGACTGGAAGAGTTTTTAATCTCATGTGAAATGAACGTATTTTCAAATATGCCCAACTTCCTATAGAAGTCAGCAGACTTTTTAATCCGTAAATAATTGCCTGAAGTGCTTCATCAGCCTGAAGACTGGGTTTATAAGCTAGAAATACCACTAAAAGATATCTAAGGAGAAAATCTGTAACAGAAAGAGTTATGATGAATCTCACTGGACAGTGATCCCCATTTTTTTTGCTTCTTTATGGAATCTGAAGCGAGCCAAGTACCATGGACAATAGCATACCTTGCACTCTCAACAACTACAATGCTATCTTTTTATTTCCTACAGCCATGAGCAACAGAGAACCACAGACTGGAAACTGAAGCTGTAAGTGTAATGAGTGCCGCTATGCTATAGCCTTTAGAATAAGTGAACTATACTTGCATAATAAGAATCAGTTCCTTTTTCGCTCCTTCTGTTATCACTCCTCTAAGGAAGTGCATAAACAAAAATACTCAATAGGTTATCTCACACCTCTTCAAAGAGACTACGTTTTCATACTTGTGTAATTCTTACTAGAAAAAATGTCTTCAAATGTCAGTTACTTTACTGACAATGTGGAATTTAACCTACTTTGGCAGCCTCAGTAAGAAACGCTGCTACCTCAAACTTTATACCTTTTCTTCATAATAAAAACAGATCTGAGACAAAAGTAAGCTAAAAATTCCAATGCAAAACTGAGCATTCCAGCTAAATAATTTCCAAAGAAAGCATGTTCAATTGCCCTGAATATCAAATACATAAATAATAAAAATCCTACTACAAGGAAGCTTACTGACATAGTAGGAAACATCGTTGAATGTCTGATTTAAAACTCTGTTTGTAGCACGTTAATTTTCATTTTGTATCCTCAAGCCAAGCCTCTGCTAAAGCTCATCTCTAGGAGAGTGGGCCTCTCAACTAAAAAAAAAAAAAGTAGCAGTGACAATTATTTAGAGGGATATAAATTAATTCTAATACTTCATATAACTAAATATTTTAACCATGGCAGCTTTCTGCAAAGAGCTTTTTGAAAGCCTTTTATTTAAATTGTTTTTAAAAGATGCTTTTGTAAACTCAAATCAAGTTGAAAAACCTAACTAGGAACGCTTGTAGAACTAAGAGTTGCTATAAACCTGTGGGTTTTTATAAAGCTGGTATTTAACGTCTATCCCACAAATAAGAAACCCAAGAAGCTTCGTAGTACAAGTACACTACTCTTTGTGACCTGAAAGGCACCAAACACAAACATCCAGTCAAGTAAAGTTTCAAACCTGAATAAAAGCAGATGTACATTTTGTTGGATCCCACAAAAATTCAACTGCATTGAGCTGGCTTGGATTTGTCTTGATATCAATGACTCCAACAGACATTGGAATATCTACATTAAAATAAGTAGTATATATTTTAAAATAATCATATTCCAAGAAAACACTAGAAATAAATTTTAACATAAGGTTACCATCAGCAAACCTGGGTAGGGTGAAAAAAGGTGGGCTTTGGTGGCTTGACCATAAGCCCATAAACAGTTTCTCAGGACTAACCTGAAGAAACTTAGTAGACTCAACATACAAAGTGGTCAGGGTTTGGGGGTGTTTTTTGATTCCCCACCCCCTCCCGCACCCCTCAGCTTATGCAACAAAAATTATAAAGTTACACAAAATAAAGAAACCATGTTGGTGTCATTTCTGCAATCTACTAGAGAAAGTTATTTTGTCTATGTTCTCCTAATTACTGTAACATTTAGTAATCAAAATTAAGAAGATTACTAAATGTAAGAGGTTGCAGAGTTGCTATCTTACTTCTGTAGCACTTACAGGTTTTAAAGTAATGCGAAAGTAGTAAGAACATTTATATTGAATATACACACTATGACAAAGCAGCACACAGAAAACTACTCTGCGTTTTTTCACCAGCCCTAGCATAAATGTGACCACGATCAATTTAAATTTGCAAATTGACTTTCAGAGAGTGGCAACGGATAGAAACAAACAATTATACCTAAGTCAAGAAGTCTGTCCCCAGGGCGGTTCCACTTCCAACCTTCTAGCTGCTGGTGTTCTGTATATTGCAACCTTCTGTCATGGAACACAACTCTTATAATACTCTAACAAAGAAGAAAACAAGCACCTGATGAGCCACAAAGTTACTATACGTTTAGAAACTGCCTGAAGATAAAGCACTAGAACATCCCAAAATAGCCACAGTGCTGATAAACATGTATTTACAGCAAAAAATTTGGCAACCATCAGTATCCCAAAATGTTCCAGAGCACAGAAACAGAACTGAGCAGCAGGAGATATTTGAAAAAGTGGTAAAAATGCAAAAGAGAGTTACATCTGATTGTATATTCTAAATGTCACAGTGAATTACATGCAGTGAACTGAGCAACACTAACAGCATAGTATCAACACTGTGTAGGCAACACAAATGTATTTTAGAGAACGAACACAAAAGACTTCATTTATTCTGAAAAGCGATGACCATTTTTTTCATTGGGAATGTTTTTAATTTTTGTAGAAAATTTTAAGAACTAAAATTAACAGAAAAATCCCTTCCAAGTATTTATAAACATATTTACACCAAATATATGATTTTAATAGCAAGAAGTAATAAACAACTTCCAAACTATTCCAACTGTTCTAGCTGAAATATTAATCTAAAAATACTATGACATGGTTAACTTCATTCAGCTAGAAGCAATTTAGCCAACAATACCTATTTTTGTGACCAATTCTGCTACAACTGTGCTCTTAGTCACATTAAAGAAAGGTTTCTATTCTGCTGCATGAATGCACATACAAAGCAATTTGTCATACAGAGGGGAAAAAACTGTATACATGACTTGCTACTGAACAAACAAAACGTAGACAAACTTTTTGAAGTTTCATTCTTTCCCATTGGTCCATAGTCTAACTTGTATTAACAGTGGATAAAAGTGTTCAAAAAAACCCCAAGAACTTTTAAACAAAGTGCCTCCTCCAGATACATTGCATTTCCTTGGTTTTATTTCAGAGATAACAGGAAGCACATGTATGGGCACACACACACGTACAAACATACCGCTCCTTTTTCACTGCAAACTGGCAAGTTTGGAAGTTGGAAGTATCTGCAGCCACCTTCACCAACATGAAATACCGCCTTTGTTGAAATACTGGGATTCCAGTATTTAAGTGTCCGAAATGGAAAATTTGTTGATGCGGCATTACAACGCCTTGCTGTGGTGAAATTTACTTTTTTAAACTTTTACGCCACTTTGTTCTATTTTACCTACCAAATGGCTCATCACCAATATAGGAACCTACAAAATTACAGCAGAGAGATTCCCCAAAGCTACAAGGAAAGAGCACCTAAGGGGGCAAAATAGTCAACATGCTTATTACAGCAAGTCAACAAGCCAGGTTGTAAAAGATTTAATTACAGAACTCGCAAATCCCAGCTTTATGCTTGTACTGAAATTATCTCTGAAACAAACTTCCTGAAATTATCTCTGAACAAGCATGCCACAGAGAAATAAGAACAAGGCACAGGACTACACAAGCCAGCCAAAGTTCACAAATTATATAGCCCAAAGTTGCCAGGTAAAGACTCAGCCTCCCATGGGTGCACTGTTACGGTGCGCTTATCAGTACCACTGTCAAAGTGACTTTAATTGAAGTTTTTCCCTTCTTTCCCAATACCTGAGTAAGATTTTTCAGAGAATTTGATAAAATCATTAGATACTTATAAGAAAAATCCAAACCCCTCCCCTTCACCAGTTCTTTTAATAATTTGTACCATGAATTGGGTATTTTTCAGTCTGCCTCATTCTTATATGTCATAAAATACCTCAGATCCACAGTACCTTCTGCTAACATTGAAGCACAAGGAGACAAATCTGGAATTAGGAAAAGGAGCTCAGCTGTGGAACAAACTGCTCAATGAGCAGCAAAATTAGAGATCTGTTTTCCTATGGATATAGCTCCAATATCCCACTGTTGCAAAAACCACAGACTGGCTCCATGTGTCTTCCATAACACCTATTAAGAAACATCCTCATAATACCTCCACTTCTTTCTAAATGATCCTCTAGCCTCCTTCCACATCTCCTAATCACTTGAAATGGACAAGGAAATGGCTCAGAAGATGTTGGATACAAAACTATAGACAACTAGGTATCTTAAGCTTTGCATAAAATAATTTGGTCTTCAGTACATACAAGTACTCTGCATCAGGTATTCATATTCACATTTTTTTTTTAATATCACTGGTCTACATTCATTCTGAACAAGTATCTAGTGACAGCAGAAAAAAAAAAAAAAAAAATCCATAAAATGTCCAGTCTCTAGATTGGATTTCTCTCACCTGACTTTATATACCTAAATTTGAGATCACTGTTACCACAGCTTCCTTTTACTCAGCAGAAAGACATCAGCACATTTAGTGGAGATTCATCTCATCTTAAAACAGACCAGACTGCAGACCTCATAAAGGGTACCTGAAGTGATTAGCTCACCTTTAGCTATCTGAAGTTACATGAAACTAACCCATTCATAAATGGAGAAATGCATACATGTATATTCTTTTAATTTGTAGTAAACCTGAAACAACAAAACTAGGCATTAGGTTCCACTGTGCCTATTTTCTTTATTGGTCAGATCAGCTGGTCCATCATCCTCCATGAATCAGAGCACAATAAAAGGTTAAGAAATACTCTTTTCATATGCAACCAGCAGAGGTTAGTTAGTAACACTATCTAGAGAACTTCAATTCACCTTCACCAGTTTTCCATTGATCTCTGGTATGTCTCCAGCTTTCCGATTATCTAGCATCCGTATTTCATAGGACTGACCTTTAAAGAGAAAAAAGTTTGTATCAGTAGAAGAGCCACAGCACAAAGTTATTTTGTGTTTAATGCACCTGAATTAGCTTTTGTTCACAGTACACAAGAATAGTAACTGAAACTTCTGTTTAAGAGATTTTTATAACAAGGTTCATTTCACAGCACAGGAATTATGGCAACAAAGTGGAACTTTTTGGTCCCTTTAAAACTATGGACACTTTCAAAGTTTAAAGTATTTCATTTTACATGCAGTGTAAGTACTTGTTTCTCTATTTTTTTCTGAAGAAAAACTCACCTTCAAAGCTGAATTCCTTTATTTTTGAAACTGATGAAAGGCAATACACTGAGAACCACAGACTGGTCTTCTGGAACTAAATCCTGCAAAGAGTTTTTATACTCTTCAAACAAAATACATACTATTCTCCCATATTTAATTTTGCCCATGTACGTGTTGCCTTTGTATGATTTGTAGGCTTCATATGATTTCAGAAATAAGCCTTTAAAAGAGCTAGTTACTCGTTATTTCAAACAGGTATGAGTGAACCTATGCTTCTCATGAATTTGACAAACGTATGCTTCAAAAGAGAGTAAGTTAGAAGTAATTTATTTGAACTATGGGGATTTTTTTCTTCTAAGGTGAGCAGCATGTATTCATTTGCAAAAATGAATTTTTAAAATACAAGACAAAATAGATTATTAAAATATAGGACAAAATAGATTTCAAGACGTTCACTAAGATCAAGTGCAGTAAATTCATTACATTCTACATTACCCTCCAAACTATCTTTACGCTCCAGTGTTTACTACATTTGAAAGACATTTATTGGCTTGCCCTACAAGGTAAAGGTTCAGCTGCCATACCCCTGTGAACAAGCAAACGATTTCTTCAACTCCTTTCACTGCTCCACAGACTGATGTTACCCCCAACTATGGACTGTTTGGCATTTTTTTGCTGTAACACCATTAGCACATTTATGTATATACTCTACACATGTACAGACTTTCTTTACTCCAGCAGCACTTGATCACTGATGACATAAATCTATATAAAAATTAAATGTACCTAGTGCAGCTGAGTAAAGCAACAGATTGTTTCTCCTCCTATATTTAACAGGAGGGAATTTTTTTTCCTGTTAATGAGATTTGTTCAATTACCAGTGTTATTTTGCTCACATGGAGATCTAACACACGTAAGTCCATCTGCATTTACAGACAGCATCAGGGTTTTTTTTTAATCTAGCACTATTAATAAAACTTTTGCTAATATTTCCCTGTTCTCTTTCACTATTATTTTGAAAGGCGGGAGGGGGGAGAAAAAAAAAAATTGATTGCTTGCTCAACAAGTGTTGCTAAGCTTTTACAGGTACAAATAATATTATAAGACTGAAGATTTGATGAAAGTAAAAATCAAGGAACGCCACGCTCAAAAATGCAAAAATAGCGTGGGGAGTTTTCAAAACAAAGGGACGGATAAATTTCATTCTGGATTTTTGGACACGTAGCTGCCTGAAAGTGTAAAAAGCACCACAGCATTGATCGTAGTAATCTCTATAGGAAAGCCATATATACTACTTTCTCTGCTGTTTCCTGAAGAGCAACCACAGCAGCAAGGCTAGGAACTTTAACTGCCCACTGCTTAACACTGAAGCAATAATACCCACCTTCACAAAAATGACAGAATGGTCGAGGTTGGAAGAGACCTCTGGAGGTCATCTTGTCCAACCCCCCTGCTCAAGCAGGGCCACCTAGAGCCAGTTGCCCAGGACCAAGTCCAGGCTGCTTCTGAGTATCTCAAGGATGCTCATCCAGCCCATACTTCATTAACTTCTCTATGAGGATCTTATGGAAGAAAATAGCAAAAGCCTTACTGAAGACAATGACTTGTAGACAATATCCACTGCTCTCCCCTTGTCTACCAAGCCAGCCATTTCATCATAGAAGTTTATCAAGTTGTTCAAGCATGACTTCCCCTTGGTGAATCCATGCTGACTACTCCTGATGACCTTAGTGTCCTTCACATGCCTGCAAATGGTTCCCCAGGATTAGTTACTCCATCACCTTCCCACGGATGGAAGTGAGGCTGACCAGCCTGTAGTTCCCTGGGTCCTTCTCTTCGCCTTTTTTGAAGATCAGAGCAATGTTTGCTTTCCTCCAGTCCTCATGCACCTCTCCTAGTCACCATGATCATTCAAAGACTATTGAGTGGCCTCTCAATGACATCTACCAGCTCCCTCAGCACTTATGGGTGCATCCCATCAGGGCCCATGGATTTATGTATGGCCAGTTTGCTTAAGTATTCCCTGACCTGCTCCTCTTCCACCAAGGGTACATATTCTTTGCTCGTCTTTCCCCCGATCTCTAGTGCCTGGGATTCCTGAAGGCCAGTGTTGCTAATCAAGACTGAGGCAAAGAAAGCATTCAGTACCTCAGCTTTCTTCTGTTCTGTGCCACCAGGGCCCCTGCCCCATTCAGCAGGGGTCCCACATCTTCCATAGTCTTCCTTTTGCCACTTATGTACTTCAGACGCCCATCTTGTTGTCTTCGACATTCCTTGCCAGATTCAACTCATTGGGCTTTAGCTTTCCTGACTGCATCTCTGCATGCTCAGACAGTGTCTCTGTATTTCTCTCAGGTTACCTGTCCCTGCTTCCACCTTCTGTATGCCTCCTTTTTGTGTTTGAGTTTTGCCAGGAGCTCCTTGCTCATCCATGCAGGCCTCCTGGGATTTTTGCCTGACTTGCTGCTCATTGGGATCCACTGCTCTTGGGGCTGGAGGAGGCGATCACTGAATATCAACCAGCTTTCCTGGGCCCTTCTTCCCTCCAGGGCCTTATTTCATGAGACTCTACCAAGAGGATCATTGAAGAGGCCAGAATCTGCTCTCCTGAAGTCCAGTGATGTGGTCTTTCTTTCTGCCCTACTTCCTCCTCTCAGGATCCCGAACTCCACCATCTAATGGTCACGGCAGCCAAGGCTGCCTTCGACCTTCACATCCCCAATGAGCCTTTCCTTGTTGTATGAGGTATAGCAAAGCACCTCTCCTCATTAGCTCCTCTGTCACTTGGGTCAGGAGGTTGTCATCAATGCTCTCCAGGAACCTCCTGGATTTCTCATGCCCTGCTCTGTTGTCCCTCCAGCAGACATTAGGATGGTTCAAGTCCCACTATGAGGACCACAGCCTGTGAACATGAGGCTACTTTTCTAGCTCTTTGTAGAAGGCCTCATCTACTTCTTCCTGGTCAGGTGGCCTATAGCAGACACCCACTACAATGTCACCCGTATTGTTCTGCTCTTTAATCCTTACCCATAAGCTCTCAGTTGGCTCATCCATGCCTAGGCAGAGCTCCAGGAATTCCAGTTGTTCTCCCACATAAAGGGCAACTCCCCCTTCCTTATCTTCTTGTCCTGCCTTTCCAGTATCCCTCCATTGCGACATTCACCTACGTGAGCCATCCCATCACGTCTCCGTGATCCCAGCAAGATCATAGCCCTACAACTGCACACAGATGTCCAATTCCTTCCGTTTACTTCCCATGCTGATTTCCCAGAAAGGGTTTTGGGGTTTCCCCATAATGGTGCTTTATAGGCACTTCCTTGCTTACACCCAAATGCTGGAGGTGACCCTGTTTAAGCCCCCTTTTGTTGATTTTGTGTTCCCTTTCAGGCACATCACTCCAGGCCCTTTGCTCTCTCACAGTGCTGCTGGTAACTCTCTCCCTCCTGTCATTCCTACTTCAAAGCCCTCCATACCAGGTCAGCCATCCTGCTGGCAACAGTACCTTTGCCCCCCCACCCCTTACTGAGGTGGATCCCATCTCTCCTAAGCAGTCCTTTGCATTCACAGAACTACAAGCCTAGCTGCACTGTGTAAACCAGCCTAAAGAATGCTTCCCCTTTAAAAGCAATTCTCTTCCATACCACTTCTGCTATTCAATATACATCTAGCTGAACAGCAGCCAACCCAAAACACTGTCCTACAACTCTGATATGCATTCTCCATGGACTCATTTAACAGATTTTACAGTTAGCAAAACAGATTTTACAGTTAGCAAACCCCTGAACAACCAACCATCATCACTCCAAGATTTGAACTTCTAGAATCAGCTTCAGCTGAAAACCTAATCACTTTAAATATTCCATCAGCTCACAGAATCACAGAATATCTCAAGTTGGAAGGGACCCATAAGGATCAAGTCCAACTCTGTGCTCCTCACAGGACTACGTAAAACTAAGTCAAGTGACTAAGATCATCATCCAGACGCTCCTTGAACTCTGAACGATGCTCTTAGCTATGCTGATTAACATACTTACTGACAGAGGGTAAAGTCAGGGCTTGCTTAAGTATTGCCTTAGGAAACATAACCATAGCTTAACAGACAGGGCAAATGCCCCTGTTGCTTCTGGTGTTCCCAATCCAGTAAACTAAGACAACTGCTGATGAAATTGAAGAGGGTATTTGCTCTCTATGGTACTGCCTATTCACAATCCTCTTGAAAATTATTTAAGGCAAGACACTGCCTGATAACGGAGCCAAACTAGAAACCAGATAACTGAAGTCATCATGATTAAAATTACTCTTTTTCTAGAGGACTTAATCCAACTCATTACACAAACGTATGTGTCAGTACAACTCAGTGTTGCAAACTGATCCTTCTTCTAAGCTGGCTTTGGTATGAAAGATGTAATCTCTCAAAAGTAGCCCAAGTTTGGGTTGGGTTTTTTTTTTTTAACATATATATACACCAACAGCTAGTAGAGAGCTTTTTAGGAAAAAGTCTTAACCTAGGCAGCAAACGTACTGTCTTTCTGTCTGAACTATTAGCACAGAAGGGAAGTTGGCCAACTGTTTTTTTTCCCATATTTATTTAGAAAAAACGGTATACCAATGCCTTCATTTTTCAACATCAGCTAAGTTACCTAGGACACTGAAAAACAGCAAAACTGCTTTGCAAAAGAAATCTTTATATTAAGAGATTTTCAAAGGCAGATTAAACATTTACAGTCATTTCAGACACTGTCACTTAAATGGCAAGCTCTTCTCAAAGGCGAGATAGCAAATGCTTTCTTCCTTCAGCTTGCCGCCTTGTGCTGGTTCCCCAGCACACTGAGCTGACCTTCAAGCTTTGTGTTTGGTCAGGGAGGCTAGATCCTGCCACTGAAGAAAACAAAGTGTATTTCTACAGAGTTTAAAGTTTATAAAACTTTGAAGTTTTTTAAACAGTGCAAAGCATCTTGCTGGTCCAGAATACTGCTGCAATTGTATTGTTTTCTGCTGAAGAGAGTGCTCAGGGTACAAAAAGTGATAATAAATAAAGTACACCTGACTAAGCAAATGGCTGAACTATGCAATCACATGTTTGTAAGAAACTGCAAATCACCTAAAGAACTTCCATTATTCTCCTTAGTAGAAGAGTCAAGTAATGTTTAAAACATATTTAGAAAGGCTGGATACTGCAAGATGAAACACTTCGCAACTTTATTCACACGGAAAACTGAAAATGATGCTTTGTCATCATGTCAGTATCAAATTAGATACAATCTGCTCTCACAGATTTTAGGGCCCCAGTACACAGTCAAACACTTCCAGGTATAAAATGTATCACCAGAAGTTCACACTACTAGAAGCATTTCGACTTGAGTAAAAAGGATACCTTATCAAGAAAATACACACGTAAAATACACAAATTCTACAACCTAGTAAAGCAATTAGTTAAGTTAAAGAGCTCACAAAGATTAAGGAAAATTCACCAATATGTATTTTAAATTACGTCCTCTTAACTACACACTGAAGTAGTACACTGCTCAGAGAAGCACATGAGCTAAGAAGATTAATTGTACCAAAACATGGTAGGATATGGAAAACAAATGGTGAATGTATTTTTTAATTCATAGAATCATAGAATACCAGGTCGGAAGGGACCTCAAGGATCATCTGGTCCAACCTTTCTAGCACAATCTAGACAAGATGGCCCAGCACCATGTCCAGCTGAGTCTTAAATGTGTTCAGCGTAGCGGAATCAACCACTTCCCTGCAGAGATTATTCCAATGATTGACTCTTCTCATTGCGAAAAATTTACCTCTCATGTCCAATCAGAATCTCCCTGGGAGTAACTTGCACCCGATACCCCTTGTCCTCACCATGTGACTCCTTGTAAAAAGGGAGTCTCCACCTTCTTTGTAGCTCCCCTTTAAGTACTGGTACATGGTGATGAGATCACCTCTAAGTCTCTTTTTCTCAAGGCTAAACAAGCCCAGCTCTCTCAGCCTATCCTCATATGGCATCAGCCTATCCTCATATGGCAAATTGTTTTTATTTTTCATGCAAATTGTGCTGCAGGACTGTGTCTTCTAATTACAGTGCTGTCTATTGAGAGATTTTGGGTTGAAGTCCACAAAGAAAACAAAAAGCAAAACTGAATCTAGGAACCATGATCCTACAGCATTAGAGTTGGGAGTGGGGGTAGGGTGGGAGTGTACAAAGCCATTGGTATGGTCCAAAACAAATGATAAATGGTTTTATTTGAGTTCAGAATACTAGCTGACTAAACTTAGGACACCAGTGTCATTTCCAGAGGTGAGGGAGGTTTTATCACATGGCAATGACTACATTCAGACTATTTTACCCAGCAGTCAATACCCTCTGTAGAAGGAAAACTGAATTTTCATGCACATCAACCACAAGCTATGAGGAAAAAACAGCAAGACTCATGTGAAGTATTACCTAATTTCTCATAAATGTAGACGGGCAATAGTGAAATACACACAAACCAACTACAAAGGTAGCTCCACTTGTGTTTATGTTTCAAACATAATACTGTTCTGGGCAGATACGTATAGCTAATTTGAGAACAATTACAGTGTCCTCTGTTGTGCAACACTTTTTGTTTAGGGATTGACATTTTAACATTTATTATGACTTTTTGGGGGTGTTTGTGTGTACCTTATGCAAATATCATCTAATTAACTTGCTATTATCAATCAAGTTTAAACAGGAATGCAAAATCAGTCTTGTATTTTAAGCTATTACTACCGAAGTTTGTTTCCTAAAAGCTCCATTGGCTTGATTTTCTTGGGGAGGTGGGGGATGGAGAGGGGTAACACGTAGAGCAGGAAAAAAAAAAAAGAATAAAGAAAAAAAAAATCTAGGCTCTAAAGGGGAAGTAATGACAAACTATAGCTATGAGTCTGCGAGTTGAACAGAACAACACTACTAGTAAGGTATCCAACTTCATTTTTGACATGCATTTATTTTGTATGTACCCACATTTATCAAAACATGAAATATAACTTCAGTTTTAGACTTGCACCACAAGCTGCATTCACTATAGTTATGCCTGCAACATATGGATACCAACCTTGATTCAAGTATGTAAGAGTTTCATCATATAATTTTACTGCCGGAGATGTTGCAGCACACATAACATACTGGAAGGGTGGATGTTTGGTCTCATTTTCTTGTGGAAGGCTGGAATCTTCCTGTTTGAAAATAGGCAGTGCCAAAACATCACTGAAAAGAACAAACAAATAACTTTGTGAGACTGTTGGCCCTGTTTTGCCTGAAGTTAAAGAAAAAAAAGTTATTTGTGACTTAAAAACCCCCACACTGTAATAGGTACAGAATTGTGTCACTCTGAGTTTATTAGTGAAAACAACATGAGCAGTATCCAAAACATTGTCCACCAGAATTTTAGGCTAGAATACCTAAACAATGCTCTGGGACCTAAGTAGACAATAAAGAAAGTTGTGCTGATCCTCTGAAAATTTGATCTTCAGCTCTTGTCTCCACTGAAAAAAATCAGTTTACTCTTAAACTATTTACCTGTCAACACAGGCAAGCTTGCCTAATACACATGCAGCTGAGAGCAATGCATTTACTTTGTTCTTCGAAAAAATATACTCCCCAAAGTAAGTTAGTTACACTGTGAAAATCTTTCTCCCCATTTAGTGTAATTGTATCTAACTATTAACTCTGTTGATATTAAAGATTTTTCAATCTTAATTTCTTTTAGGCTTTAGCACACTGAATAGCACAAAAATGATTAAGCAGCAGATTCACAAAACCTAAGTTATAGAAAGTATATGCCAAGATGCACTTCACTTATAAACATAAGACCAGAAAAACTTTGGAACGGCAAAGTTTCTGAAGAGTAAAGAGCAATCCATGCTGTCCACAGGTAGCAGTAACAGAGACAGCTTCACCACAACCAGCAAACTCATCATCTGCTTTCTACAGAATTAAACATTCTATATTAGCAATATATTCACTTTCCTTGTATACAGTAATCCTTCATAAATAAAACTTCAAAGAGATTAGTGAGTTCTGTTCAAAGATAGTGTTTTTCTAGCACTGAATTCTTGTTCATGATGAAATTTTTATCTGCAGATCCCTGAAACTTCCTTTGAAACCTAGTTTCTAAACTCAAGATTTCTCACACCACCTCACCTGTTGCTTCAGTTTTAATCTACATGTATCTTTTGTTTTTCTCTTGCATTGATCACAATCATAGATTTAATATATTTTGTAAAAGAATTAGAAATGTCTTATCTGTATTGCACTATTATTTACACTTTATACCCTTGAAGTAAAATTATTTTTTGCTGTTCCTCATTTCTGTGAGAGCGTGCTTTATTTGAAGAGAACTCTGTAATTCCTCTTGAATTCCAGATCATATCTGGAAAAATCAAAAAGTACGGTATCATAATCAATTTAAAAAGTGAATTACAGCCAATACTTCTGTGTCACAGAAGGTTATAGGATAGACTTGGTCTACGTAAGCATTAGGTATGAGGAGAGCAGCTGGGGCATCCCAACTTTTCTTTCAGAGCATGTGCCACATACATTAAGTTAAAGGCCAGCCACATCATATTCCACTTCCCTGGCTACCTGGAAGAAGCTGTATTGACCTGAAAGAGGAAATACTTATGAACACTGAAAAAGCCCAAGAAGTTTGTCTAGACCTTGTAGAAACTGAATAGTCTCTCCCAAAAACAACAACTAGAATTAAAAAAGACCAAAAAAAGACACCCATACAGGTTCCTTTCCACTAGGAAGAAACCACAGGAGATGCTACAAACAGGCATGCAAGAGGGCAAGGAGGGCTACTGTCCAAAAAAGCAGTACAAGCCTGCTCAACCATACCTTAGCTACTTCTGATACCAGCTCCCCAAAACAGAGCCCAGAGGAGGCTGTATTCCCTAACTAGCTACAAAGGAAGATAATGTGAAATACCCACTTAAGAGAGATCTGTGGACTGCTACTTGAGGATGACTCAGAAGAAACAACGAGATGCTTCATGCCTTCATGTCAGTCAAAAGGGCAGCATGAGCAGAGGGCAGCCCAACACAAGAGGGAGCAGTGGGACAAGCAGAGAGAAGCATCTTCTCAAGACGGGACTTCTACACCAGGAACCCATGCAACCCATGCTCATCACGCACTTTGGCACATAAAACGCTAGCTGGTGTTTTTATGAAGAGGAACTTTAAAACAGAAAGAACACGGAAACAATAACGATGTTTAAAATACACACATAAGAGTCAAGGTGCAACAAAGAAGGCATGCAAAGTACCTCACCAAATAAATAACCTGTAATTCTCGACTAACTTCTAGAGCACTTGCTTTCACATCGCACGCAAGATTAAGAGGAGAAGTCTTTTGTGTATTTATAAAAAAAAAAAAAAAAAAAAAAATCTTTCAAGCCTTCATTTTCCACCCACAATTTGAAGATAAAAATGCATCTGGTCTAGCTTGAGAATGTGTGCTGTGGTTAATGAACTAGTTAAATTAACAGAGAAGGCACTGGAAGCCAACAAATACAAATGGAAGACAAATTTAGCCAGATTTAAACCTACTTTTGCTAATACTTACAAAGTGGTAATGACTAACTGCCACTGCAGAAGGGAAAAAAAAAAAAGAAGACATCCAACTCCTCAACCCTACAATTTAGTTGTAAAGAGAGCATAATGTGTATTCTTAAATGCCACCATTCCAAAAAAACACTCCAGCAAACGGCATGAGGCAAATGTAAGAATCTTCATTTATTTTTCCAGATAAAAACATACATTTTTCTTATAAAAGAAAGTCTTCCGGGTACTAGTACATTCCAAAGGAAAAGAGAAGCCAATGCAATTTAAAACTCCTTCCTAGACCATCTTTAAACAAATACCATTTAAATAACATTTTTATTTGTTCACTCATAAAGAACAAAATATCAGTGTTTTCACATTTAAACATACACTTGTTCCCATCTAAAACCAGATAAAAGCTGCAGGCAATTAAGACGAGTCAATAAGGTATGAATAAAGTATTTCAAATTAAGATTTTAAAGTGTCAGTGATAAAGAAATGTTAACCAATTTAGAGCCAACTATTAACTCTTAAAAAAAAGCGATGTATCTTTTCTGACTTTCAAGAAGGAAGCCGCTATGAAGCGACTGACTGGTCTATCCTTCAGCCACCGTGGTACAGCAACAGAGGATGACCAGCTTTATTCAATACCCATGAGCCTATGGTTCAGCAACGCAAAAGGTCTTCTGGGCAGTCCTGGCATAAAGAATTGCTGCCAGATGAGCTGCTCCCTCCCTACCCTTCCCCTCTACAAAATATTTTTTTGGCTATGTTGGGATCTCTACCAGTTTATAGCAGAGCCCAACACACAGCTACACAACTGAGGGCGGTAAAAGCAAGTGACAAAATCTTACTGTAGAGAAACCCCCATCCTACCAAACATAACTTGAGGGCAGGCATAATGAGTTAAGCTCATTTCCCTCTCGTGATTGGCAGTAACAGGGATATAGGAATCAGGGAAGAAATTGCTAATGTCTATATTTACCTAGGAAATCATCAGGAACATGCAGCTTTGAGAAACACAAGAATACAGAGAGCATTCCTTCCAGTTTTCTGAGACCAAACTCCCTTGTTGTTTATCTTTACATTAGTTCAAATGGGGACCATCTAAATTTCACAGTGACAAACATTTCCTACAAAATAAAATTCATTGCTCACACAGCACAGCTAAGAAAAGATGCCAGGCGTACTCACAATTCAGAGTAGGAAATCAACAGGAAACAGAAATTTAATATTTTTAATAGCCCTCTTTACTTACACTGAAGAAGAGTATCTTGTAAGTGATAAACTGCATATAATATATGCTATTATGTAGATCACGTTCCTAAAATCTACAGAGATCCTAGATGACAGTCTTTTTACCACCTCTAATTTAATACGGATTCTATTATAAGACCCAACAAAAAAACCCAGGAGAGCAGGTCAGCCTTCTCAGTTCTCACTTTTCTTCCTCAGACTCCAGATACAATTTCTGCATTTATAATGAGCCGATGGACTAGCAGTGTAAATTATCTGCCCCCCAGTAAATCACTGGCAGCCTCCATGTTTACATATACTTCAGCATCCTTTAGTCATTTTCCTACTCCCCTGGTGAAATCTGATTTGTGCTGGCCCAATGCAGATTAGTGACAGGCACTTTACTGCCAGCTTTGCTGAGGTTATTTAAAATGGTAAAGTACTTCTTACCTAAACTGAAGCACCCACTGGCAGAGTTGCCCAGATGGAGGAAAAATAAGTTTTCCAAAGTAGTTACTGTTGAAATGATCTTGGGCTACATGAGAAAAGAGCTTTAAGAGACTGATTCTGTTCTTTTTCTGCCACTGATAACTTTTGGTCTTGTGAAGTAAAAGACTAATTTACTTCACTTGCCTCATCTAGGCGAACTTTGGAATATTACAAGAAAGCTGTGGTATAAATGAATAGCAATGTTTTGAAGGAGAAGTAGCATCTTTTGTTAGACTTCTTGATGTCATTTGAAAAAGCAGATCTATCAAGGTTTACTCTCCTGGTGGAGGGAACTCTGAGACCAAATTTTTGAAGCTATTAGCTCCAGCAAGAAAAGTCTTATCTCGGTCCCTCACAATTTGTTATCTAAAGCATTCAACTGAAAGCATTCTTTCTTCCTAGAGGGAGGAGAAAATTTTCCCAGAAAAACAAATAAAAACAGTCTTCATTACACACCAAAAGCAGGCAGTAAACACATCTCCAACACTCAATCTTAGCTAGCTATGCTACAGAAGAAGTGCATAAATGAAACTTCACCATACAAAAGTAACAAGGCTTAGAAGAGAAAGCAAGGTGCATGTTAACACTTGAACCAAAGCATGCAGTGGGATGGATGATGTGTGACAAGCTATCCGATGTTAGGTAGACTACATGAGCATAGTACAAAAAGACCAAGAAAAATATAAGTTATCCTTCTCCCATGCTTGTAAAATGTGTTTGTCAGCCGCAAAATCACGCTCCTTCCAAATTTAAAACCCTCTTTTCAACATTTTTTCTGAAGCATTAAAAAAAAAACCAAAAACAAACCACCTGCCTAATAATAACAGGGTCACAAAATAGATGAAGAACCTCCCGTCCTTACAAGAACAGGAACTAGTATGTCATCAAAATTCAAAGTGACTTTCCATCAATCGTCTGCCTTATCTGTCTTCTGGATTGTATACTTTTGGGTGTGAGTACTAAAGCATCCAAGAACATGCAGGTCTTTTGAAACTTTAAAGCGTGGTTTACAAGGACAAATACCTTGAAAAAATGCTTCTCAAGCACTATTTGAATTAGAGTTATGATCTCAAAGCCAAGCTCTGTACCGTTAAGAGGTCTGAACAAGCCGTAAGAAAATGTAAGGAAGTATCAGCTCTCCCATTCCCTAACACTTTCCCTGTGTCCACAAAAGCAAGCCTGATATGAGATGAGACTCCTGGAACTTGCTGCTGGGAAACAACTTTCTCTGAAGCAGTTGTCAAAAAGTGCAATATGAATGAGAAAACAGGTGCAAATGTAATGCTGTTCCCAGGAATCCTACAACCCATCATACAGAAACTCAGCTGGTTAAAGGCCTCAACTCATGGGGAGTCTGGCACAAAATGCAAAAAAACAACCAAAGAAAGAACAAAAATCCCACCACCAAAACCTGGGTCTTCCTAACCTCTTGAAGGTATCAAAGAAAAGCTGTAAGAATAGTATTTGTTCACAATTACAAATCCCTGGTTCTCCATCCACTCCTCTGACACAGGGAGGTCAGGCAGCTGCTCTAATTTGCAGCAGCTATAGTACAGATTGCTCCGAAGCGGGAGTAACGCGTAAAGCGTAAATGAGGGTAAACTTGCTGCCCTGCTCTCAATCTCGTACGTCCATCCACCATGAGAGGTGACAGGGGAACAGAGAAGATAGTTACGCAACCTGAAGAGTCTTTTCCTTAAGAATTAAACCGCTCGACCTTTTGAAACGTATTCACACATTCAACTAGGAAGAAAAAAAAAAAAACAAAACCCCAAACCAATGTCAGTGATCTAGAACATGAGGATTATCTTTCAACAAGTTTTACCTGTGGTAACAAAGCGAGGAGGTTTAGGTCTATTTCCTCACAGGTATTTACATATTTGTGTGCTGGCACACAGAATCAAGCTTCAATTCTAATCAGTACGCAAAATTTTATTTTAGATATCACTGTCTAGATGTCAGTGAAAGTGATTTTTTCTACAGTGCCATACATAAAAATAGAACAGACCACCGCAACAGAAGCTTTTCAATATATTCTGCAGAAAATAATGTGTACATCTTAAAAACAAAAAAAATTTTCAGGATACCTTAAGTAAGCACTCCTCTTACAAAAACCCAACATAACCAGTAGCAGAGTCTCAAAAGAGTGGGAGGCGTTAAGGGAAGCATAAACAGTCATTTTGTCTGTCAGAAAGTAACAGCAGCCACAAGGAAAACAGGGCCTGAATGAGATAACTCCATTCTTTTATTTTTGCACAGCGACTATAAAGTTAAGACAGTAACTGTCATGACCCAATCGTGTTCATCAGAAGCCAAAAAGAGGATGTCAGGGACCTGAAAGCTGTTAGAAGACAACACCCTCCCTCTCTTCTCCACCTGAAAACAAAGCTGTAAGTTCTAAGACAAGGGTCCCCCAAATCCTAACAGACCACCTTAATCGTTACTTTAGCCTAAACTTTGGAGGAGAGTTGATACACAAAGTTCCCTCACCATCCAAGGCTCTCCACAGCACAGTAAGGAAACAAGACTGACAGCAGTAGGTTTCTGTTCTTTTGAACCAAGGCAGCAGCCAGCTCCATTCTCCGACGACACTCCAAGTGTTTGGGAGATGCAGCAGAGTCAAACTGACTTGATTCTCCAAAAACGGAGGATTGTCTGGATGTATTTTCCTACAGTCTTTTGTATAGACTTTCATGTTTAAGAACTAAGAGTCATCGTTTTCAATTTAGTTTAATAAACTTCAGGTTTTAATCTAGAAATATATACCAAAATAGCTACTCCTGAAATAATCATCAAGCTCCCCAATGACAGGCTTCAATTTTAGCACTACAAATGTCATTGGAATTGCAAGCATTTAAATAAATCCATATACTAAGCTTCCAAATTACGCATAAAAATTCAGTCATTAAGGTACTTGTCCTTATATTAATGCTCATTTAACTTAATTTAAATCAATTCATTAATCAAATAATTCATTACATAAAAAATGGAATTCTGCTAGAGAAATGGCAGGCAGTTCCTGAAACTTATCTTTTCAATGAAATAGCCTCCATTTTTTAACAGTTCATAGCAACAAACAGTGATCCCAAAAATTACACAATTCTTGCTGTATTACGATGGATATTATGACGGATTTGTAAGAAATCACTAAGAGAGTCTTAAATCTATGCAATGGTGTCATTACCAACTGAAGTTAACAAGTAATTAGCCTCTATTGGCACACAGAACAGTGAGAGAGTAGTATCGTCACTCTGCATGCTACACCACTTGTCTTAGTTTTCCCCTCTCACATCACTTAACAGGCCATGATTTCCCTAAAGCAGAAATCTAAATAATACATAAAATAACTAACATACTTGCTGAAATCACTCTGAATCCAGCAAACACTAACTGCAATTAGGTGATCCCTTTAGCTATATGTTCAGAAATTAAAGTTACAAATAATATTAGCGTGTGTTCCAAAAATACTCTCATCTCATCATTAACATAAAGCGTGCAACAAAATTTAAGACTAACATACAGCTTAGCTTGTGCAATATTACTTTTTACGAGCTGTTTTTAACTGCTACAACTCTTTGTGTGGTAATTCAAAATATCCTAATAGGCAGGTATATGTAACTAAAAAACCACTTAGGATTGCTGCCCTCCATGAAAGGATGATACAAGCAGAAGAAACGATCTACACAACAGCAGTAAAGGTTAAAATTCTTAAAAGTTTCAAGAAACTAAACGGTGTGCACTACTGGGAAAAGAAATGAAGCCTGCAAAAAGAAAGGGAAATCTTTAAAAAGCCATCCCAGTCAAAACTCAAGACTTCTAATAATAAGAAAACCTAGAAAGAACTGGATCGTGATAGAGAAGGAAGAATGGTTCTTGAACGGCAGCACACGCATTGGTGTTTGCACAAGGAAAAGATAACCAGAAACCGAATGCTGAGAAGCCATTCGGACAACTGCCATACCATTGCCCACAAAAAGTGGCACACTGCTTTGTGAATGAATGTTCGCTTGACAAAGACGGAAATGGGACAGAAGTGGAATAAAATCCAGATGAGCTGAACGTAAAATCAGGAGTATTCTCATGAAGAGAGGTGAATCACCTTGTTCTCTGAACTAGTAAGTTCTCAAAGTTATTTTTAATTTTTTAAAAAAAAAAAAAAATCAAACCCCACACAGAACAAAAACCCCATCAAATACATATCCCACCATAAACCTGCTGTGCTTACAATCCCAAATACTAGCAAAAAGGTCCTCATTTCTATTCAGCTGAAACCCTTATTTATAACTTTGAACAAAGATACTGCAGTTCTAACACTTCACCTGCAAAGCACTGCCTTAAAATACATATAATAGCTGAAACTTGTGGTGTCCTCCAAGTTTCAGGTAACCCTAACAGAGAATGCATCTTCCATACAGGCTAGGCCATCAAAAGCACCAAATGCCAGACTCCAAATTCTCCAGACTCTCAAAATACTGACTAATCCTGTCAAAAACCTTAGACTAAAATGTCTCCCAGCGTCTCCAAAGCAGTTTCCCTTTTTCACGCTAGTAACTCACTTGGGAATCCACCCGTTCTGCCCATAACTGAGATAAAATGTACTTATTTCAAACAAGTACAGTTTTATCTTAACTTTGAAAAAGCACACCCAAACACTTTTACTGTAAAACCTGGAAAACAATCAAAAGGTAAAGAAACTGCCAAGTTGATTAAGAACAGAAAGAGCTACACGGCAGGAAAAGAAAAAAAAAAAAAAAGAAAACGTCACTAAAGACACCTACTAAACAGAAATATGAAAGAAAGACTGATTAAAGTACAACCATACTACTACCTTATTAACTACCACAAGGTTTATTTGCTCAAGAAAGAACGTTTTTTAAACGTTAGAAAAACCAGCTATTGTTTATTATGAAACAGAACTACATTCGCTGAGCGGAAGATGATCATCTTCTGAAGTGGGGGGTCCAGTTACATGGCCAAGGAACAGAGTAAATGTCATTTTGAAAGCAGGGATTATACATATAGGGCAAAAGCATCCCAGCAGCAGCCCGCCCTTGCAGCAAGGCCATCTGCCAAGAGGGGCCTGGGCAGCCCCTTCGCGCCATGCGGAGCACACGGCGGCCAGTACCGGGGAAGAGGCGGCCGCGGCCACCGGGAGACAGCGGGGCGGCCTCCGCCATGTGCCCGCTCCTCGGGAAAACCTCCGGGAGCCAGAGGAATTTTTTTTAAAAAAAAAAAAAAGGAGGAAGAAGGCGGGGGGACAGGACACGACAGCCCCAGCTGCCGCCCGCGCTCCCTGCCCGAGGAGGCCGGGCGGGACGCGGGACCCCCCGCTCCCCCTCCCCCCCCCACCCCCGGCCTAGAGCGATGAGTTACCTCATGCTGTAGGCACCAGCTCCCAGCTCCTGCCCGATGCCGGAGAGGCTGGCATCGAAGTCGTGCACCAGCCCAGACTCGATCACTTCATCCATCTTCAGCACCCACGCCATCTTCCGCCGCCCCCCGCTCTCCCGCGCCGCCGCGGGAGGAGCCGGACGGGGAGGAGCCGCTCAACCCCGGAGCCGCCGCCGCCGCTGGTGCTGCTCCGGCCGGGAGGCGGCGTCTCGGCGAGCGGCGCCGGGAGAGAGTGAGGGGCTGAGGGAGGCGGGAAGGGGAAGGGGGGGGAAACGCGTGCGGGGCAGGGAAGGGGGGAAGTCCGCGTTCAGCCCCGGGGGGGCCCTTTCCCCGCGGCGCGACCAGGGCGCGGGGTCGCTCTCAGCATCCTGCGCTCGCCCGGCCGCCGCGGGGGGCTGGGGAGCGGGCGGCCGCCTCCTCCTCCGCCGCCTCGCCCTTCCCCGCCGCCTCCGACCGGACACTGCCCAGGGCCGCCGCCGCCGCTTCTGCCACCGCCCGAGCTCCGACCCAGCCCAGCGGCGCCTCCCGCCGCATCATTCACAGGGGGGAGGCTGCGGCGGCAGCAGCAGCAGCGCGGGCGCCCGCCGCCGGCTACAGCCCCGCCGGGGGGGCAGCCGCCGCCGCCCGCCTGTAACGGCCGCCCCTGGGGGGCTCCCCGCCCCCCCCCGCTGCCGCCGCGGGAGCCGCGCGCCGCTCCGGCGTGGCTCCGCTCCCGCGCAGCACCACCGCTCACGCCAACATGGCGACTACTTCCACCCCGGGGTGGCTGCCGGGGCAGGGCCTTCCCGCGTCTGCGGACGCCGATTGGCTGGCCTCCGCCGAAGGGTCCAATCAGAGGAGGACGGGGAGGGGCGAGGGGGAAGCCCAGCCAATGAGTGGGCACTTCCTCACGCCAGGCGACGTCACCGGGTGACGGGCCGCTCGCCCCCCGCCTCCGCGGCGGCGCGGCATGCTGGGAGCGCCCGCCCCGGAAGCGGGGGGACTGAGCGGAAGCGGAAGGCGGGCAGGAAGTGGCGTCAGGGCCCCGCGAGCCCGCCGGGCGAGGTGGGGCGGCCGCTGCCCTTACCCCTCCCTCACATAACGCAGATTTTTTACATCGCAGTAAGTCAACTTCCTGGTCTCGAGGGAGAGTAAAGGTAATAGAAAGGAAAGCGGCTGACGTTGTCTGCCTTGTCGGGACCTACGTTTTCCAGAGAACACGGAGGAGCCTGCCCTAACGAACCCAAACCCCCTTGCAGTCTGAAAGACCAACGAACAATCCTCAGTAGTATGGGAAGATTAGATAGAAGAAAAAGACAAAGCAGTACCTGCCAGGCAGAAAAATATTTACGTTTTACGTCTCGTATACTGCCTACCATACACCATAAATACACTACTGAATGTGAGGAACGACATCTCAAAACAAAAGTGCTCACAAGTGACACTGCCATGCTGCTGACATGGCAGCTGCAGGCAGGAGTGACTCAGAAATGACTGGCGCTCAGAGGAACATACTGGCAGGTCAGAGCCCTCTTATCACCTCATTGCTAGAAGGAAGCTGCTAGGAAGATAGAGGTAGTGTCATCTTCAGGTTAAACTGCATCCACCTGTGGTAAGGTGAATAGTGCACTACCTAGAAAGAATTCCTTTGCTTAGTATTCATTTCCTCTGTTTCTTTCTGGCCTTTGACTTGTTTCTTGGCCCATTTTATAGCAACTTGAGTCCCCCCCGTTTTTTTTTTGAGTCCTTTTTTTTTTTTTGAGATACATTAAGACCTGCCTTTCTCTCCTTAAACAGGCCAAAACGAGTTAAATCCAGATGTACTCAAGTAGCATAAAATTTCTCTTTCTGGGATATGAATTTGTATTTTGTAAAAATTACTAAAGTAGCTTGATTTTATGCTGTTATTGATTATTTTATATTCTCCAAGGACAGGATCCAAGAGGCAACTAAGCTTTTAATAAATAAATCTTACTGATTATAATGGCCTGGCAAGTTGGAGAAGCCTAGGAGGGATGCAAGGAAGAACTGGAACTGCCAGTGGTTTAGATTTTAATCCTGTCCCCTCTGGGTATAAAATACTTAGTCCGGTGAGGGGATGCTCATAGGGTAAGTAACCCACGACTTCATGTAAAGAAGGGTTTCTCAAAAAACCTCAAAATGTTAATCATTCAGAGGATTGTTAAAATAATTTTATGAGAAGTTTCATTAAAATGATACACCCAGAGAGCAAACTACAGAAAAGCGCTGAGACCTTAAAATGTATTTTGATCATATAGTTACATGCTTTAAGTACAATTGCACACGTTTTTCAAAAGATACAAGTCAGGAAGGCCCTAACTTCATTAATGATTAACAGAATACTAGCTGTTGTTGAAAATGTACATACGACCTTCTCAAAGCTTAAGAGGAGCACACAGACCATGATTTATCATTTTTAAAGGCTATTTGTAAGTTAAGATTCGACTGCCAGCTTCTCCAGAAAATGGTACTGGTATTTTTGCTGCTGTAATTGATTTAAGAGTTCTCTGCCTACCTGTGGACAAATGAACAATTCATCTGCATATAAGAGGAAGCTTAAAAAAGGGAAATTTATGAAGAGGGTGTGGGCTTAGGGGCAAGTCACTAGCATAGGTGCTAGCTACCAAGTTACAGCTTTTAGTGAGAAGAACTGAAATTACCACAGGCCAAATACCTCTTTTAAGCCTGACAAGACGACAACAATACCCTGAACTCATTATGACGGAAATATTTGTTAGCAATTCTGAAGATGGGTAACAACCCAAATGATGGCATTAATTAATTTCAGTGACTGTTATGGGATGTTTATGGTCCAGTTAATAAATTAGCAGGCATTATTCAGTATACAACACTAGTGCCTACAAAGTTAGCTTAAACTCCTATCATTGTAGTTCTAATTGAGAACTCAAACCTTACCCTAAGCAGACATTTGTAGACCTAAAGTGGACTTTATACAAATAAGGTAGCATAAGTAACACTAAAACCCACTTTTGTAAGTGATAGAAAAGGAAGTGATGGTTTGTGGAAAACTAAAAGTCGTGCACTTTCTACTTCTGACAGAGATAAGTTAAGACAGGATCCTAGACCAGAGAAGCCAGATACGGTTTGATTTATGCATAGCAAAACTGGTTTATCTGCTTACTGTACGTACATTAACATAGCTACATAGCAGTTACAAGATCATAAATTGATTATTTTTATACTGGGAATTGTTTTGTTCTGACATACCCTCAGCAGAGGCTGGAATTTATCTTGAGTGGGTACAGCAAGACCCATCCTCTTGCAGTTCAGTCTTTAAAAGCTGGGTAAACCTTGTCCATGATAAGCAAACTGACGGTTAACATTTCTGAAGATGTTATCTTTAGTTATTTTAGGGCACAAAATGGCTTTTTCCTATTAAATTATGAATACTACAGTGCATATCTTTAGCATTATTTGTATCCCTGGCTAATTTACAGCAAGTTTTCTGTAGAGGTTTGTGGTGTTTGTTTGGTTTTTGTTGTTTTTAAAGTGCAGGCCTCTGATGTGTTTGCTTTCTTTGGGGCAGGTTCCTTGATCAGCCCCATTCTCAGATCATCTGCTGAGGATCAGCAGTGCACACAAACACCTCCTTCCAGCCAGATCTAGCCAGCTCCAGTGTACGGGGTTGTAGCTTCAGTGCAAATCAGCTCAAGTACTCAAATCTCTAGTTTTTGTGATTATGATGCAGTGTTCTCAACTTTTGCCAAAAGTGTTTAAAAATATCTTTAGGCAGGTAGTGATTACAAACAGAAACCTTGAAAACAAAAATTTTTCTGTTCTATTTTTCAGTTTTTAAACTAGCCTTGTGATTTTCTTAATGCCTACAGTTGACAGTCTGTATATTGTAGTATGAATGGTAGCTGCTCCCATAGCTTTTTTTAATTTTTAATCCTAATTTTTCTGTTAGTCTTCCCATAATTTAAGTTTTGGGATGATTTGTTGCTAAACTTAAATATTTGCCTTATACTCGGGGAGAGTAGAGTCAAGTTCAAGCCATTTTAAAGACTAAGCAAATAAAGAATACCGATTTCTGCTGCAAAAGTAAAGTTGTTCTTTATAAGCAACAGCCTTGACTGGAAAAATTGTCACACTTTTGATGCTGTGTGTATTCTACAGAAAACTAGAGTGGGTTTAACCAAGTAGGACAACACAACCCTTAATTTATGGAAGTGCCCCCCCCCCCATGTTGCATTTCAGTACCAAAACACAGATGCATGCCGCCATCCAAACCTAAAGGCAGGTGCTCAAAAGAGCGTGGGAAGAGTAACTTCAGAGGGACTCGAATGGCAGGTTTTTAGATAAGGGTGGAGAAACAGAAGCAAATACAATGAAGACAGACAAGGACATGGTGAAAACGGGCCCTGAGAAAAGCTAGGAGGGGACGCACCTCTGCTAGGCTGAACAGGGGCTGGAAGAAGGGGAGACTGGAGGTGCGAGCGGATGTCCTCACTTTCCCTTGCTGTTTGGTTCCTTTTGCACTGGGAACTGTGCACGTCACTTGTAAACACGATTGCATCAGGGAACTCCAGCACCCATTCTTCATTTCTGGTTTACTGCTTGAGTCAATGGAAACAGCACTGTTTGCGCTACATATTTGTGTTAGTCAATCTAAATTTCAAATCACCCTGACCTTTGTATTGAAATGGTTGATTTTATAAAACTCCTCTGCAGTTTCATTAGTTTCACACGGTGGAACCCAAATATAGCCTCAATCCCTTTGCCTTTTTTAAACCTAAAACCTAACACATTTCTAATAAAAACATTCTACTCAACAATTCTACAAGAGCAGAAGTAATGTTGTGATATAGAAATAGGTGTGAGACTACCAACATACAAAAAGCCGTATCAAGGTAGATGATTAAACACTATCAGGTTTACATACATTGTATATAGCCAAAAAGTAATAAGCTAGAGTTTAATACAGAGAGTGAACCACATTATAAATTGAAACTCAATTAACATCAAGATTATCTGGAATCTATGGCCTAGCTCTTATCAAAGCATAATCATTTTTAATTGTAAGAAAAATTTGAATACTGTACACAAATTCTTTTAGTCATGAAGAGGTAAAGTAGGTTCATAGCTCACAAGAATATGCTGATGCAATAAGCTATATATTGCATCAGAATTTCAATGCGAAGCATTTAGCCAGTGTGCCTGGACTGATAGGATAAGCAGCCCATAGTCCTGATCCTGCAGATCAGCTGAGCTTCAGCAGATAATCAGAGTAGACGTGAAACATCAAGGTATCTATAAGTCTGTATTACTTGATATAAACAGTTTCATCTGCAGACTGTGAATGTCATTTGAAAAAGCAGCAAAAAAATTAACACATCTGTGAATATCATATTAAGCAGTAAAACATTCCTATCACTGTTACTAGCACACACGTACGGTGGCATGGTTTGTGAAAATCATGGAGCTGTAGTAAAGTAAATCTCCACTATGTTGACTGCACTGCTCAAACTTTTCTCAAAGGGTCTGTGATCAACAGCTCTATTTGAAGGCTTGAACTTGTGCATTAGCAAAGGCTGTGTAGTCTGCATTTTTGTGTGTTTTAGAATTATACTTATTGTTAAAAATCAACCCCGTTCTTTTCTTACCGCAGGTAGCTGCTGTTACTGGTGGGATACTGGTGATGGTGATAATGTTCGGGCTGGCTGTGCCAGAAAAGCATTTTGGGATGAGATGAGGCGTTGTGCTCAGCTAAGAGATGGTCACTGCAGTGATGGGAGAGAGGAAAGAGAAAACAAATACACGCATTCAGATTAAGGTTGCAGTTGAGTTCCTTTCACACCTTTACATTTAGCTGCTGCCAGCAAGTTTGCCAGTGTCACTCTCTCCAGAAGAGGCAGGTAGGAGAAGGCTTGGCTGGTCCCCACCTACTCTCCTGCTCCCCAGACTTGCTGTGCTTTTAGCTGCTGCCCAGCTGCAAGCCTTTCTTACTAGCTGATGTGACATCAAGTGCAGCTCAGACCTCAGCAGCATCCCTGTTGATCTCCTCCTCTTCCTCCACACTGTCAGAGCATCACTGAGCAGAACTGTGTGTTACAGAGCCAGGAGAAAGAGCAATTTCATCGCACTTCTGCCTCAGAGAGGCGTACAGCTCCCTCTTCACGCAGTCCACTCAGAGTACTTGAACACTATAACCTGTATAGGCATGACTGACTGAAGAGAAAAATTAAAAAGGTAGAATATACAATGATCTCTAAGGCAAGCAAGATGCCTTCTCAGTAGTGCTTAGACTTTTGCCTGTTCATTCTGTACAAGTTCAAGTGGCAGGCTACTACAGAGTACAACTTTACAGTTACCTTCTTACCATTAAAAAAGATTTAAAAAAAACCCCAATGACAACACTGTCAAACTGCAGGGAAAATATTTACTCCAACACCCACCCACCCCACCCCTCACACACACACACTCTTTAGGGAAAAATCATATTCAGATGCAAAACAGCTGCTTGGTGCACTCATGTCTCAGTGCCATTTGCTTGCCTGGGTTTGCAATATCTGCTTTAAAACACACAAAATAGTCCTGGTCAATCTGGCTAAGACCTTGACACTCAGAAATAAAAGGGGGCACACATCCAAAAACCTCATCTGAAAATAGTTACCTGCAGAGGGCACCCATTCTGCTTGAAATAGGAATGACTACTGACAAATAGTAGTAGTAGTTCACTGTTTTGGTTTTTGTTTTGTTTTGGGTTTTGTGGGGTTTTTTGTTTTTAAATACCACCCCCACACAAGCACACATTGCTTGTTCCTTACAGTTCATTCTATAAAAAGATAATTTTAAAAGGTATTACAATATTGTGACAACACTCAGGCTATGAAAATCAGAATAGCAGAGAGCAGGGTTCTGGAAAACAAAAAGGAATTATTTCTTATTAGAGCGACAGTAATATCCAGCAGTCAAAAAAACTTCAAATTAACAACATTGTTGGTTGGTTTTTTTTCATAGCATGAGGCAGTTCTCCTTTAACATACCATTCTTATTCAACATCAGACAATACAAACAAAAAGCAAAGGCCAGAATAATAATAGAAGAGGAACTGTAAATATGGGAAGAGAAAGAAACACCCACATGTGACGCTGTCCAGAAAAGCAGACAAGAATTGGGATTGCTGGCTTAGTGATTCTAAGAGATTATTCTCTTCCAAGAGGCACCTAGGTACCTCAAAGAGGGCTGTCATCACACAGACCTGCTTATGTACATGAACTGATCTTTGCTCCAGCAGGGATGAAAGCTGGAAGAGTCTTTTCAAGGTTCGTTTTCCCACTTATATGTCTATATGTAACTGCATACTCATAATAGGCACCCTCCTAGCAGATGCAAAGGGCTGCATGAGTCCCAGTGATCACTGCTGCATTTTTTTAATAATTGATTTCAGTGACTGTAGAAAAAGAATATGTATCCTGCTATCCAGTTTGCTCCATCTACTGGCAAGTTGTAAAATAAAATCACTCTGTCGCCAACCCTAGATTTAGGCAAAGGTGTTAAATGTGTACAGCATGTTGTATTTGGAAGCCCCGTTTCCCTTTGCACCGATTACTCTCAAGAAAAGGACTACACATCCCTCAAGCCACTTTCACAACCTTCCCTTGGGGCTGACATGAGCTTCCCACATAGAGGGTAGGCATCTGTTTTGTCTATTAAATGGAAAAAGTAATACCACAGATTCCCCTTAACTTGAAGAGCTTTCAGTCCCTAGCACAGAATGGCTCCCACCTCTATGTGTAGCCCACAGAGCTCAGGTGGCTTTAAATTATCAGGCACTTCCCCCCGCCCCCGCCAAGTAGCCTGTTGCTTTGACAGGTGCTGGTTTGTCAAAATGCAGGTGGCAACACTGCAGTTTCGATCAGTCATTTTTTGTGAAATTCAGGAGAGAACTTGTGAGCAAAAGCAACTGAGATTCCCAGACTAATCAGTAGCCTATTTTTATATATATATATATACACACACACACACACGTACATCTGCATATGTATACTAAAAAACTGCACTATTTTTCATCTTTAGCACAGTAGGCTTTGTTACTAGCCCTTTTAGAAGTAATTTTGATGTTTTTAAGTAACACACACACAACATATCAGAAGTCCTAGATCTGTTCTTACGTCAAGACAGACAACTTGCTGTTGTTAAAAACAGCCACCCCGGGGGAGGCCGGGCAAGCAGGTGCAGATTAGGCTACTGGCCTGGGTTTACCTCATGTTTTGAGTGTGGGTAGTGAGTGAGAGCTGGTAGGCCTAGGTATTTCAGTTCTCTGATTTCAGTCCTCTCTGTCATTAGCTTCCCCAGCTGTTAACAAAGCTTTGACTCTGCCCACCATGCGAGTAGGCCGTAACACCACAGGAGCATCACAGCAAACGTGCCCATTCAGTCTCTTACCTTCATTTGATTTTTCAAGTGTTATGCTTATGCAGACTAAAAATAACTGAGTCATTGGTTATATCCAAAAAGCTACTGCCTCGAGGAGATGGGGTGTTTTATTAGTAGAGGAGGGTGAAATGATGAAGGCTATTCTGATCTCAATTTCTAAGCGCCTGCTTCTTTTAAAAGGCAGACGTTCAAGGCTTGTGTTACAGGTACCCTGCCTGGTATGCAAACCACTTCAGGCTTGAGAGAGTGTGGCCACAAAAGCTGCTGCTACAAACCATCATATCCTACTGTGACCTCTGTTTCTGACAGTGTAGGGAAGCAAGCAGAACCAAATCTTGTGGATTTCCATGCAAAAGCACTGTGGAAGAGGAAAATTTGCCTCTCGTTTTTCCCTCCAAGGGTTGACAAGATGGTTGCCTTGTCACTCATAGAAGCTTTAAGTTCCTTGTATGGAAAGTACTAGATAGAACATGTAGGAAAGACGTTATTATTCAAACTGAAATTAAACACTAAAAAAAAATAAATCAGTATTTCTTTTCTTTCTTCTCTTTACAGTCTTGTGTTTTGACTGATCTTTGTTGCAAACAGTATATGGGTAAGACTTCAAGTACAGTATAGCTTATTTTTTAAAATCAAGATAAACTTCCCAGGTTATATTTAATTCTGGTATTTTGCCTCATGAAGCACTATATATTCCCCACACCCACACCTGCTGCCCTTGACTAACCTCTAGACATAAAGGTATGTGGTGACACAGTCTTGCAAGTTTGGGGACAAATAAGGTGAGGTTTTTTTTACCTTGTACTGTTTATTGTTAAGGGGCTATTTTTGTTTCTTGCTTTATAATCTGCCTGGTAAGTACCAAAACAGATCTCAGCAAAGAAGCATTGTATACACAAACAACAAGACATTATTTATTTAAAACATCTCTTGCTTTAAGGCTTGTGTATGGCATGCAAAGTCCAACCTGAAATTTAAGGTGGGGAGGCTAATGTTTTGCTAATGGGTGGATCTGCACTGAAGTACTTTAGCATATGGTGCCTGAAAACTTTAATTGTTGGATTTTTCCATGAGCAGCATCCAAAATGATGAAGTCTCCTAAGGCATCATTCAATTTGCTAATCTTTTTTATACTGATCAGACTCCTCGCTTCATTTTCTGATTGCTCTTCTGAGAACTACAGCAAATGACATTAAATATGGGTGTTATAACTGGTTATAAACACAGAATGTAATCTTTGCTCTTTTGTTTTTAGCAAGTAAAAATTATTCTACAGACAACACCACATGGAAAAACTCAATCAGGTACCATGTAAGACATTGTAAATTCAGTATATGTTCCAAAAAAAGTATTTAAAGGAAGTTTTTGCTGTCTAGTGATGATTTTTAGTTATGCTTAAAATGCTAGGTCAGTTCAAAATCAGAAGACAGATTTATATGTATGCAGGAGCAACCCCTGCATACTTCAGCCCCTGAACAGAGTATAGGGGAGAAAGTAGCGCTATCTTGATGCGTCCTGTTTGGTCTTTGGACTCTTTTTGGTTGTGTAACAGTTGCTGCCAAACGCAGGGTAACTTTGGAATGAAAGCATCTGTCAAACCTGACATCGGTGACCCTGTTCCCCTAAATCGCTACGTAACAGTGAGGTATTCACGTCTAGATGATACTCCCTGCTTGGATGGGCTGTGAATCCATCAAACATCTCTGTGAAAGGTGCTGAAACATATTTCTAGCCCTTCCTTGTATGCACTTTTGAATGCACAACTGCTGTCTCCTATATATATTGGTAGCGGGACTGTACTCATTGCCACTACTATAATGAACTTAAACACTGACAGGTAACAATCAGAAGCAAGAAAAACTTCTGCATGTGATCCATCGCGGCACCGACTTGTAGTTCTCACCACGCATCTCCTAATGCACTAAGAGTTGACCCAGCCCAGTCCTATTGCTACATCTGGTTATCTGACGGTGGTAGTAAGCACGGAATCACTGCCAACAGTCAGTCTGCGAGCAGCAATGCACCGTGTCTGCTTAGTGCAGTAAAGGATAAGCAGCAATGCCCGCATATTCTCTACGTCCACCTGCCACCTTTATTCTGGACTGTTGGATGGGTTTAGACATCCTAATCTGGGCCTGCTTAGCATTGAAGCACTGTAAGGCCTGCTGCATTTACCAGTCCTTCCTCTGTGATACAGAAGAACTCTTGAGAAGTGGGGCTGCCAACAAAAATAAAGGGGAAATGGGAAAAACCAAAAAGAACATTTTTGGTAGACCTCCTAAATTCCAGTAGAAATCTTAAGACAGACACTAAGAGCACAGAGACAAGGCAACACATCATGGGGTATCTGACCAGTATAGTGTGTGTAACAGCACTGAGCACACCTAATACTTCAACAGCTCCTTCCGATCACTTTGATGAGATACATTAGATCCATAGCAGACCCTGTGCTGGGACTTGCTTCAGCATTGCCTTGAAATGAGGCCCTCAGAGAACTAACTTCATATGTAAAGGAGAACTATAGATTGCCTTCAATGCCTCGAGTGTCAGTTTACAAAAAACCATAGGTTTGGCTTTTTCTGAAGAATGCAGGGTATGCTGCTTTCCTCATGGGATCTATCCCCTTTTAAAAAAAGTCTGAAAGTCTCCATTGCAGGGTGTTACTGCACTGTAATTTATTCCTCCGTAGTCGTATTCCTCACATAACCTACTTCTGAATCTAAGAGGATGCGATTAAGGTGCTGAGGTATGAACTGAGGAATAAATGTCTTACTGACTTCACATCTTATGAGATGGAGGCACAGTAGGTATTACCTTTGCTTTCTTCTGTTTCTTCTGCTGCCTCTTAGGAAGACTTTAAGGCCTGCAAAGGAACCTATCATATGGAGATCATTTGTAGGCATAAAGAGGTTTAGACAGCAACATTGCCCAGAGAAAATTTTGGTTTAACCCATCACATCACACCCGAATCAAAACTTAAGTCAGCAGGTTTTTATGGCTGTGGCAAAGGATGGAGTCAGGTTTTTTTGGTAGAAGATTCAGAAATCTGTAAAGGTGGACAAGTTCAAGTGTTGGTTATTCTGCTATTCTATGCTTTCTGCGCACCTACTTGGTAGGCTAAAAGAAATCAGTATTTGGACTCGCAAACTGCTGCAGCGATGTAGGCTTCCTGCATGTTCTGACACAGCAAAGACAGCTCAGTTCTTTCTCATTCCTAATGAACAAAGTCCCTTTTACCTGAGGCTCTGAGGCAGCTTTGGTACTCTACCATGTCTAACATTTTCTAGCATCGTGCTGTCTTAGCTTTGTGGACAAAATCCTCCAATATCAGTGTTTTCCTCTTAATTCCCAATGCACAAATACATTCTGTATCCCAAAAAAATCCCCTTCCTAAAAACATTACAAACTACACTGGATTTTTAAGAACAAGAGCTACAACTTACAGGGGTTTAAATTAATTATATGCCATGTTTCTCTCCTCATATTCTGTAACAACCCTGTTGTTTTCCACTTCCTAGCAGGGCAAAAATGTCCTTTCTTACATGGTTCAAGAAGCAATAGCTCATTAATGGACTTCTGAGAAAGGGCAGCCACTGATGATACCAGCAGCTACTTCTGAGTAAAGTTTTAAAAAGTTCCATCTGACAATTTCTGAACAATCAGGTAACAGCCTATTAAGATTTTTCTTCTTAAACCAATACAGGCTGTATAAACAGCAATGCATGAAAACTCCTTTGGGAAAACAGATAATTTCTTCTAGGTAAAATAGTTCAATTGATTAGTTGGCCAACATGGCCACAGCTGTCATCTGAAAGATAAAAACCATATCAAACACCTCAGAATTTCTCTACATAAAATACAACCATCTATAATGACATTTAGTATAGTGTAAAAATGTTTTATCCACATCAGTTTAAGTTGTGCTGAAAGGACAAAAAATAACAGGCCAGAAATTACTATTTTACCAGATTAGAGGCTTTTTGCTCTTGTATACCATTACAGTTACATTTCAAGTGTATTATTTCAGATTAGCAGATAGATTAATTAAGCATTTCAAAACACACTAATTTACAATTCTAACTGAAACAGACACATCCCGTTCCCCCCATAGGCTGGCACTTCAGCTGTTTAAACGTAGTTGAAATCAGTTTCCTTGTCTTCCCTGGTATTTTAACATGAACTACATATGCTCCGGCTAAATAAACTGTGCTAATAAATGCTTTTTTGTATTTGTTTCCCTGCCCCCCCCCATACAGGCAGACCCTCAAAGCCCACGACAGATGTTCACTTTTGCCAGCACCTCTGGCAGAAGTTTCTGATCCCAGGGTGCTGCTGGAGGACCAGTCCGAGACTGTCCCCCAGCGTGATTTGCCTGGAATCGATTAAGGGAGCTCCCACAAGATACTCTGTTGGCTCTGCCATGGGCAGAGATGAATAGATGGTGAGGGAATACCTAAGCAGTCTATCTGGCCTTTAGAAATGTCTGTCTACCGCCTAACTTAAATCTACGTTTGTTTTTACTGGTATAAATCTTCCTTGGACAGACAGGCACTACCTTTGAATCTAGCCTGACATACAGTCAACAGAACTGATGCCAGTACCGATTTCAGTACGAGTTTATAGGGCTCCAAAGATTTGCATTGGTGGACAATAGCACGATCTAGGAAAGGAAGCCCACTGAAACGGAAAGCTTGTAAAACTCTGATGCCCGAAAGTTTAGTTACCTTTCTACCTACTGCCAATGGTAACAAGTCTGGATATCACACAGTTATATGCAGGTATGTTGCTTTTTCCACTGAAGAAAGATATTTTCCATGTTTTGCTATCCATCATTTTTTCCAATTTTACTTCCTCAAAATATGCTTCATTAGGATCACTTATATCTACCTAAAATACATCAAGAGTTACAGAATTTTTATATTTGATAGAAATCATACAGTGTTCAAAACTGCTTGCAAAATACCATTCCAAAGTGTCCAAGAGTCACTGTTAAACAACAATTTACAAACATAGTTGTGATTCTGTCCCAGCAGAAATTACCTATTAGCAAACTTTCCTCAGTAGGGAGCTTCTCTGTAAATGCACTTATTATGCTAAAATCCTATCAGCAAATCTTTAACTGGGATAATCCAAGCTGCACAGCTTGGGAAACCTTGAGGTCTTAAAATATACTTAAATATACATATACACAATATAAAAAAACCAGTAAATGAAGTTTGATTTTTCTTCACTTGCCAGACTAGCACAATTAGTTTCTCAAGCTTCCCACATTACTGAAAATCTTCTGTGGTTTTTTACAAAGAAGAAAGAAAAATTTTAATGTTTAAGAGAATGTTTATAATATATGAAGCAAATCTTTAAAGTATATGCTTTTAAAGAGCTGGAAGACTTAATTACAAAATGTAGGGGAGAAAATGTAAGACATTTTCTTTAGAGATTGTAATATGAATATTGACTTTCATCTTACCTGGAAGTAGACTGCAACTGCAAAACCGATCAGTTTACTGTTTCAATTAGGAGAAAACATCAGTTTTCTTTCTCCAGATAATCCTCCAGTTCCCAAACTGCCCACTTATCCCCATCATATTTATGTTTATTGTGTTCTATGTTTGTGTTTTCTAAGTCCCAACCTGACAGCCAAAGTTACCACAACCAGCTGAACCATTCTCACTAGCCTATCATACGGACTAACTATAGCATAATTCAACAGATTTATTCCTTGAGATTATTTTCTCTTTTATGATTTTTTTCAAAGGGACAATGTCATATTCGGAATTTGAATTCTTTTGCTGAAAATTAAACCGTGAGCAGTTTGGGCCTGCATTCTCAATAAGCTTTTTACATGAGTATGTTTGTGAATTTACTCAAACGTTTAAACATTCATAGAAACTACTAAGAATATGTAAGCAGTTCAGGATACAAATGTTTGTTCTTTTGCTCTGGGACTCAGACCACAAATAATAAACACAACTCAATCTGTTGCAACCTTTATCTTCAAAAACAAACAAGCAACCCAACTCAGGAAAATTTACATGACGTTTCAATTTACATTTACTATCCCAACTTCCTTGCTAAGACTTCAGCTGAACATAACGTGTTACTCAAAATTCTTTGAAGCAAATGACATCCAAGTCTGGGACATTCAAGACACGGATTTCCTATCCTGATTCTGCATGTAGCTTTCTTTCCGTCTTCCTTTTTTTAAGCCCAAACCCAACCTTTAAGAATCATATTTCAATATTCAAATGATTGCAATGACCCATCTTTACAGAATATTAGAAAGAACATGAAGAAACCCTTTCTGAAAGAACAGCAACTTATAATTGCCCTAATTTTTCCCAGATCTTTATGCTAAACCATTGGAGAAACCACCTCCAGCAGGAACATAAGGCATGACTAATCACTGCTCAAATTTAACTGAGCTAATGTGTATTTATAATATAGGAAATGAAGGCGAAAAGCAATGCAGTGAATCTGGTAACTGGCTGCAGTAGAAATAATTTTGTTGCAAATTCTTACATTCTGATGGCTCCATGTAATATAAACAGATTCTATCCACTATAGCAGCCCCATCTTTGTTGGAAACAGAACTAGTCATATAAGTAAAATATTCATTTAAATATATTGCATTTAGATTTTTAATACATGGGATATCCACACTTAGAACATTTAAAGATGGCTTAGAAGCAAAACTGAGGGACAAACTTTGTGTAAATATCTTCCTCCCCGCCCTACCCAGAGCAAAATTTTTCAGTCATATAGGGGATAAAAACATTTCTTTCTTACCAACTTTAGTTTACACACACAATAAAATAGGTTCATCCAGAATATATACTGTATGTTTCAATAACTTATTTTTTCAGTATGAAATAGCATCTTCAAAAAGATGACAAACAGCAGTCATCTTTAAATGATCCTCTGAAAATAAATACTTCCTGTAGAGAAAGCAGGAATAACATACAGGACTATTAAGCTTAGAATTTGTGCATTTTTTTAAAGTCATCTTTTGTATAGTCAAAATGTAAACTACAAGATTGTAGACTGAAAAATATTTTTGAAATATTAAAAAAATAAAATGCAAACAATGTATAATGTACGAATAAATGAAACAGTAAACAAGAAACCTGCCTAGATGAAGGAAACTGGGTGTTCATAAAGATTCTATTCAATTTCCAAAAAACATTTTGTCTAGCATACTTATATTCACAGCATATTCTCAAATGCCAAGTCAGATTTAGTAACAAGAGTATCTAAAGAAACATTTGGACACACAAATCATGAAGATTAAGATAATTTTTTTTTAACCAATGCTGTATCAATCACATTTATAATTTCTCTTATAGCATGTGATCAAATAAAACAGAAAACCAGAATGTATACATTGCTATTTTTTTAAGTAATGTTATGTACATTTTATTGCCAGTATATGCACAATGGTAAGCATAGAACTATAAATACACAATGTAATTAACCAGTAGAAAACAACAAGGATGTTACACAGAACAAAGGAAAGAAAGAGGAGATACTATTTTCTTGATGTAGCTGCTAAAAAGGGCTCGTGACAAGTTATGACAGTCTTGGTTTTAAGTCTTTACATATATTTCTACAACTTTTCCTCCAAATAAATCTCTGCAACGGCATTGCTTCTTTAACAACCACATCTTAGCTCTTTCTATTGGATTCACTTCAAACTAAAGTGAAAACAACCCTTCATGTAACTACAAGCATCTGACAATTTTTATTCAGTTTTGCTTTTCAGGGTTCCTAGCAAGTAAAGTGTATAAGTAGTTTCTTATGATATTTGGCTGCAATGTTGAAGAACAGAGTTTTGAATACACATTAAGTGATAATTTGGGGGGGGGGGGGGAAGAGAAGAAAAAAAAATTTTCTGTAGATAGTTCTTCCACTGGGTGCTATATGCAGCAGCTCAGTCAAAAAAGAAGTCACCCTGAAGAGGTAGAGAGAATTTTAGCCTAGCATAGATCATCCTTGGCACCGCTAATTTCTCTCATATCAGGATACACTTCCTACAACTAGACAACATCACAGTCAAAGGGAAAAAAAGTCAGGAAAAAAAAAAGTTCCACCATTCCTGGGAAGGGCACTGTTTCATCCCAGTTCTCAGTTAATTAGCTTGCTGCTTATTTCCAAGACCAAAAAAAAAAAAAGAAAAAAGAAAAAGACAACATTTAGGGGCACGTTTACTTGATCTCTGTTCTCTTTCCATTATCAAGTTCATAAATACAAAGAACCATTATTCACAATAAACTAACTCTTTTTCAAAAATGGAAAAACAAACCCCGGAAACAATTCCACACCTTAATCCAGATGGGTCTTGAGGATGCTATTCAAGAAAACCATGCAAATAATTTGGTGCAGCTTTCCCAACTCATCCAAAATATATATATTTTTTTTTAAAATTAAAAGGTGGCAAGATCCATAGCATTTGTGACTATTCCCCCTCCCCCCATTTAAATTCAATGCAGAAAATCTTGGTGCTTTTAGGAAGGTAACGAATAAATAGTTTTCTGCACTGTTGTCATAAAATCCCATGTGAGTTACAATACAAGACTACTTGTTCCAGCAATTAGGTTGAGAGGAAACATTCTAGTGATAAAGATAAATACATACTGAGCATGCTTGGGCAGAGCACTCCATTCTGAAGCATCCTGCTTGAAGAACGAAAGGTGACAAGGATGGTTCACGTCCATCAAGTGACCATTAACTCTGCTGCTACAAAGCAGACTGCCACACTATCACCAGGTCGGCAATGCTACCCTGAAATGGGCTGTCTTCCACATTAAGAGGTACTGGTTGTACCAGTCCTCTACTGCGCACACTAAATTCTTATTTATGCAACAAACATACAACCAATGAACAATATCACTTTTACAGAACTGGATCAATCCAGCTTTTTTTTATAGGCATATTTCTCAATCTCCAGAATATCCCAAACAAGCTGTAAATAAGATGATGAACCACCAACACAGTGAACGAGTCTCACTGCAGTTCAGACTAGTTCAGCCTTGGTTCACATCACTTCTTGTTTCTAGCGAAGGACATGATACTCAAACAAAATAGCAATAAAAAAGTAATGTTAGCTGCAGCTGAATAAAAGCAACAGAACTTATATTTTAACTTCTGAAGCTTAAAGCATACCTTTTTAATTAGCATTAAAAAAATCTTTTTTTAAATACAATAACACTGGCAAAAGTTAATGGGAAGACACAGAGGATTGCGAACAGGATAACTGATGGATTAGATTATTTTTAAATTTTATTCTGCTTTGATCAACTGATGTTAATACTGTTTTTCCTTGGATTTGGAATAATTCTATTGCAACAGTCACATGCAGGCTGAGGACAGCCGTTGGTTAAAGAAAACAAAAACAAAACAAAAGAAAGGGGAAAAAAAAACAAACAACAAGAAAAAAGTTCCAAAAGTTGTATGTAAGAATTTTCCTTTCACTGAAGAGGGCCTTGCCCTTGCTTTAGGAGACCTGGTTAACTCTTGTCAGCTTCATTAGCTTTGTCCAGACATATCTGCTGTTGTATCCCCTGGTCCAGAGCCTGTTTGTGCACGTTTGATGTAAAGGTTCAATAATTTCATCTGCAAATTTAAGCCAGAAATTCACTTTGTTTAGTATTTGCAAACTGTACAGACTACAGGAATGGTACAACAAAGGAGACATTAAATAATTTTCTTTTCCCCACAAGCAAAATTGTATTTTACACAGTTGATTCAAAGGTAACATACTTGCCAATGAAAACATCAAACACAGCAAAATTTGTCACAAGGAAACTGCTCGAGCTTCTTTAAGGATGTAAAGAGAATGATCTAAAGTAGCTAGATTAAGATAGGTATAATATTTCCTCAAATTACAATGTAGTTCTAAATAAGGTAGGAGTTTTTTTTCTTTTAAGTTAATGCTGAGGTTTTAAGTTTCTAGTTAGAGTTGTTGATGCTGGTACTTACTAAAGCTTCCAATACTGTCTAGAATCACATTCAACACAATCACTGCCAGAGAGTATTTTTAAGATATAACTGTCTTATTCAAAGATATACAAAATTAATTGCCCTGTTTTATTCCCAAGGACAAAGAGAATCACAATTAACATACAGCTGTTTGCATGCAAAAAAACTGTATGTAAGAGATGTCAATAAAATCATAAATATCCTGAACCAAAAAGGACCACAGACTGATTACTATTATTATTATTTCAAATTAGAGGTATTGAAAGGACTGATGAAAGCAAAATAACAAGGAGGGAGAACAAATAAAACTTCTGTATGTAACATCTACATATTACATTTACTGCTTTCCAATCAGAACTTGCATGAAAAACAAACCAAGAAATACTGATAGGAAAAGCCATGCTGAGTATAGCCATTAGCACTACTACCTGGGATACACCCAGCAACTAAATCCATTAAACAGCAGTAAGGAACATAATTTAGTATTTATCTTAATGCTAAAGTTTGTATACTTGCATAAATAAAGATCTATGGATTTTCAGTTTTGAACCTTTTATGACAAAGTTACATTAATCCTCAGAGGGTTTCAGTAGCCCTGATATTCTCATTCAAGTATATAATTTTATGAAACTTTCTGGCAATTGCAACCAAAATGCAAATGCATACATGAAATTATGAACCAAGATTTCTTTAAATGGTATCTTTTACTTACTTTACTGCCAGTGAGTTGACTGAGATGTGGTTTTAGTTCATCACCAATTACTGCATGAATGGCTACGAGGCAGAAAACACATGCCTTACGAACACTGCTCTCTGAATTATCATAACCCTAGAAAGCAATAAAATTAACATTAATACCTTATCAGTTAATGATTAAAAGTCTCAGAAAGCTATTTACTTGTTTACTATAATAAATACATTGAAGTCTACAGTAAATGAATGCTAGTGTAGCCCAATGAAGCATTCCAACAAAAAACCAAACACGCAAATACGGAGCATGCACTTAAAAAGCAGGCTGCTTATTAATCACCATCGATAATCATTTTCCAGACTGAAATTAAAACCCACACAATCCTGTTCATAAGTTACACTGAAAACAGAGTTGCTGTCATGCAACTGAGGAGTACATAAGAGAAATTGTTCTAGATTACACAGATATTTACTTAAAGCAGAAGAGCACTCTATTTAGAGCTTCCTTACTCTGAAAGAAGTATTCTCTTAACAGCTCAGGATTCTTTCGTTAACTCCCATCTCATTCCTTAATGACTTTTGTTTCTTTTGCCACTTTGCTAGTACCCCATGCCTGGCTGTCTCACTCACACCCCCTTCTCAGAGGGCCCCTTCTCTGCCTTTACCTTCCTGCAAGATGTATGATTGGATCACACCCATAAAGACAGGAATCTGCAGAATGCAGCTGTCAAACTCTGAAGTCTTTATCCATCACGTGCAAATTAATGTATCTGGGCTCTTGATAAGGTGGGAAAGAATTTATTTTTAAAGACAAAGGAAGAGAAACCTCTGATATCCTTCTCGTTTTATTAAACTTTCCCCAATCAACTGCTTCTTTCCTCTTGCCTCCCCCAAACCCCAAGTGATAGAACCCTACAATTGTACACAAATACAACATGGACGATTTCAGACCAAATGATTACAACTTGGAAAGAGATACAAACAATAAAAAACTATCTTATAACTAGAAGTATCTACTAAGCTTAACTATAACCAGTACTTTATATCCTGCTGAGATTTCCTTTGAGTCCTAACCACAATTATAATTTAGTTACCTGCCAGTTTGTTCCCACTATCTGAGTTATTTTGGGTCAAAGCAGCCATCAGCTATCAGACAAATAAAATCCTTCGTGAGAGCCAAGTGATATTATTTTTAAAAAGTCTTTTCAATTCTTATATATACAGTTCTTTTTGTTTGTTTCTTTTTTTTTCTTCCCTTTCTTCTCTCCTTACCTGTATTAGACCTGGCACAATCTCTGGTAAAAGCTGAGTAAGGGTTTCTTTAGATACTCTTTCTATGACTTTCGTCTGCATTTTGATTGCAGCCAGATTAATGGGGTAATCTGCAGTTTGGATAATTGGACAAAGAACTTTGATGCACTGATCTGGGCTAATGGAAGTGGCCAGCATGGAAGCAGCTTCTTCAGCAGATCTCACCACCTATTGAAAAAGTAGAAGACATGGGAAAATGATTTACAAGAGACTGTTACTATGGCCTGTTATCTAGCAGTAATGGTCTTGAGCATAAAAATTTCCTACCAAGAGCTCTACAATATTGTAGAGATACATGAATGAAGAGTCCTTTGAAAATATGTTTACAAGATTCCAACTGTTGGACATACTTTCCTAAAAACAAGACTCTTCCCAATATTCTGTGGCTAATATATGTCCTTGGCAATACGCATATGAGTTTTTCAACTTACTTTTTGAATCGGATCTGAAATTGCTCTATTCTGCAATACCCTCCCAACTACACACTGAAATATCACCACCTTTGTAAAACGGTAACTTCTTGTGTGGGTCATTTGTTACTGCTTGTTATGTCAGTGATCACTGACAAGACATGTTTTCACATTCATCTCAAAAACATGTTTAATGGCATGCCTAGATTGCTACTTCTAGAAGTCAATTTAGCTGTTTTTCCTCCCCTCTAAGTTTGACAGAAACTATGACAAGAAAATACTTAAAGCCTGAAGAATATGCAGAACAAAATTAGGTAGGAAGTCAATAGGTACAGAAGCTCAGCATACAACATGGGCACAACAGAGAAAATTCACATCTGATCTTCGTATTAGTGCAGCTGTGGCATCTGGCATCTAACAAGAAAAACCGCTGCACAAGATCAGCAGTTTGTACCTCAATGATGTACAACAACCTCCTTAACTGTTTCTGTCCATCCTTGCCCTCTTTACTCTCCCACTCATATACACAAAACTGAGAGAGAAAGAGCACAGTAACAGAGAAGGAAAGATGGGGACAAGACACTGTAATAAATACAGTATATGAAACAAATCAAGAGGGTGCAGGGAAAAGAGAAATGAGTATCAGATGAGTGACCAAAGTCATTGGTATGAGAGGAACTGCAGTCAAACTTCAAAACCTGGCACTCCACAGTAAGTTCCATATAGAGTAAGTGTCCTTGCATGCAGAGGGCAGGGAGAAGATACACTCATTTAATAATAAACCTGGATTCTTTCCATAGCATTAGTGATACTGATGTGAACTGTTCAATATTGGGGTGGTTACTGTATTTGTGTTTCTTCATCTACATGCATTATCCTCTATTGCGTATGTTTGCATCACAAATACTTCTGAGCAAGATTACAGTTATCCTTCTACTTCTGAATCCCCTCACTATTCCCAGCCACAACCAACTCCTCCTTTTGATACGTTCCTGTGCGTTCTCCCCTAACAACGTTCAAAGCCATGCTCTTGAATGGTGTAGAGCTGGCTAAAAATAGAAAAGGTTGACAATTCCTTGCCATGTTCAGTCCCATCTCTCAACCATGAACCTTAATGAAATCCAAAAGCTTGTTGTAGAGGTCCAGCATACCCATATGTGGCTTAAGATGTCATACACAGAAAGAAACTCCCTTCAGTTACTCCTTGAAGAGCTATAACGACACATCATTGGTTACTATGTCCTCTTGGACAGCACCCAAGGCAATTGTTATTAGGACTGATATTAAGCATTTGAGAGCTTATAAAACTGCAGTTCTTTTTTTTCTTGTATACCCGTGTTAAGCAGTAACAGCTGAATGCTTCATTATTAAATAAATTACTTCCTCAGTAAGATCTGACTAATTTCTCAAACATTTTTCGTGCAGCTGTTTCATTCTGTAATCATTTGTCATAACCTCAAACAAATAGAATAACTGATTACTAACCTCCTTATGAGGATCCTTATGCGCTTCTAATGTCTTCATGATTGTGAGCTCTGCGTAATTCTTAAACCTTGCTGGCTGGTTTCTTAGAATTTCTCTTAGAACTTTCAATGCCAAAGCTCTAATTGCATGCTAAAGATTTAATAATAAAATAAATGAGTTATGTATCTTTAAACATACATTTTTACATTTGTTCAGCAGCTGGAAGAGTCTTTGATAATAGAAAAATATCAGATTATGCTCTACGCATATATACAGTATGAACCTAGTGTTAACAAGTAAAGCTAGAAAAGAATCTTCAGTTTCTCATTCTTCTTGATCTCTCTTTTTGCAGATAATTCAGGTGGCATATCATAAATGTGTTGCTAACCTAATTGAGTTACCTATGCTACCCAGAAGTTAAGCTGCAAACAGTTTTACTCTTCACAAGTGCTGATGAAAACCTTTAGCATCATATCATGCAAATATGTTTTTGAATTTTTTTTACAAATTATTTTTTTAAATAAAAAAAAAAGTATTACTGTCTTTTTGATCCTCAGTAATTTCAAAAACATGGCCCTTGTAGAGAAAACAATTACACAGAACTCAGTCTCTTCACAATGAGCATTACTGTATTTTAGAAATATATTTTTAAATGCTTTGCCACACATGATGGTTTGATATTCTAGATTCCACCTGGGGCTATTAACAGATAAACTTTGAATCCCAGTGGAAAATGCTTCATTTAATCTATGGTGTGGGAATCATCAAATGAGAATACTTGAGAAGGTAAGTATTACTGATGCCTTTTTCACCATCAGGGCATTCAGACTTCATGACGTTTTTGTATTTCCACCGTTTTTTGTTTTTCAAGACTGACTGGAATTTGTGCCCTTCCTACTACTCATACAAATTTCAAAGATACTGAAAGTAAACCATGTGCTTTGTTAATATTCTTAACTGGATTAATCTGAATTTACCTCTTTATCTCCAAGTGTTTCAAGCAGCAAAAGCAGTATTGTTTTGAAGTGCTCATCCCAAACACCGAAAGACTCTTCCTGAGTTAACTTCATGAGCTCGTACAGGGCAGCCTTTCTTTCCTCAACTCTCTCATTATGGTTTGATAACTCTTTCAGTAACTCTGCAACCAGATCAGAATGGTCCATGGGAGGCTCTGTCAAAAAGGAGTCCACAAACACAGTTCTCAGATAACTGCAAATAAATATTAGTGCCTGCTGTACAACTGAAGGGTATTTTCTAGGATAGCTAGCTGGCTTTCTAGCATGCTTCCCCCCCCCCTCCCCAAATTCATCTGCAAAAATTGCAATTTGACTACTACATTTTCAGTGCAGCCAACATTGCTGAACAAGCTTACAATCACCAAAAAACCCCTACAATGGTATTGCAAAAAAACCCCCTGTGAGCTAGTTTACTGCAAGAGTTATGCTTGCAATACCCTAAGTGATAAGTACTCTGCATCCTTTTAAATCTGATCTATACACAAAGTGCTACCTTTTCCATATGACCCTTCCATCCAAGATGATAAATTTGTCTTTTCTCCATTAGTATTACAGAATTGCTTAGACTTTTGTAAGCCATGGTTCCTCAGCAATAGCTAGGCGTTAACACAAACAGGGAAAAAAAAAATGCACAAGAACGGTGCTTGGTACAAAATAGCTGAAATAGAAGAAAACCAAGGCCGTTAGTCCCACAGAGATTCCCAATAGCAGTCATTACGAGATGGCTCCGGATTTTAGTTTGGATTAGAGAGGATTCCACAATGATAGAAAAACACATTAGTAACACAACCCATAGTTGTAAACACCGGACTGCAAAAGGAGAGATCTGCAAACAGTCAAGAAACTTAAAAATGGTCTTATTGAAAATTAAGTATCAAGTTGTTGCCTTTATTCCATCATCAAGACCCATTTAGCCTTCAAGAAAGAAAAGCATATAGCTTCCATCTTTGCACTGAGACTTTTGGATAAATTACAAGGAACACACATTTCTTTCTGGAAAAGGTTGAAAGTATTGGCATAAAATGCCAATGTTCCTGAGTTGCATCTTTCCTAAAATTATTCCATTTATTAACACATGAAATACATTCTCCATAACAAATTTATTAGGTCATATACTGAAACCACAGCCCTTGAACACCTTTTTACTGTATTCAATATTGTAAATTATAAACACTGTACAAAGCACCTGTACAAAGAAACGAGTAAAAGCTGAATACCACATATCAAGTAGCTTAAAATCACACATCAGTTACCTTAAAAATCACACTGGTTTTGTACCCAGCATTCCTATTTGCATTCTGTTTTGCATGAATAATCAGGAGCACAAGCACCTAAAAGCAGAAACTTTTCTGCAAGCACTTCTACTGCCTCTATATTAACGCATGCTTTGCAGACTCTCTAAATGGATCATTAATGTTTGCCTAGAGGACAGACTGAAATTGCATTAGGCAGGTTATTAATTAGTACAGATGCGCAGAATGGACAATCACTTTTACAGAAGCAAGATCATTACTTTTAGTACCAGAACTATTGCACTTGTTCTACCAAATTGAGGTAAGATCTGTGAGGATTACAGATATAGAAATCCTATTTTGGGGAATGCATATTGACACATAATTAGCAAAACTACCCATATCTGTTTGAATAAAGTTATTTTCACTGTGGAAGTATGAGAATGACAGAAGTGGCAACTTGAATGTATGGAGGGAAGGGGTAAAGAAAGGAGAAGGTAGAAGCCAAGTCTATGCAGGAATAAGAAGCTCCATTAATGGAGGAAATAGCTGGAATTCCTGAAAAACATGAAGACAAACCAAGAGGGATGTGCCTTCACAGCCTGTATTTTCCATTCCTCCGTATGACTTAGCACCCAGCATTTCACTTCCAAACAGTCTCCAGATAAGAAAAGGAGAAACATAAAAGAAGTCATATTCAAAGTCTACTCTCAAAATTTCTTGTTCAGAAAGAAAACAAAACACAAATGAGGAGCAGGTGCAACTCCTTCATTTGAATGAATTAAAATATGCATGAGAGAGAGAAGTATTTGATGAAAAACAGTTCTTCGCAAACCAATCAAATAATATCCTTTTGACAGGACAAACAGTGTAGAGGTTAAAAGGGAAAATGTAGGTACATCCTGAATTTAGTAAAGATTTTCCTACTGTCACCCACAGCATCTTAATACAGAAGCTATGCAAACATGGTGGCCAGAAAAGCCAACGAAGTGGGCACAAAACTTGATGAATCACTTGCAGGGTGACTGGACTATAAATGGCTTTCTATTAATGTAGGAGGATACGAGTCACGTCCCTGCTCAGGTCTGCGCAGAGCCTGGCTCTGTTTGATGCTTTTGTTAATGCTACCAAAGGAATATGGAGACCACTTATAAAATCTGCACATGACAAATTTAAGAACAGTTACAAACATTCTGGAAGACAGGATAAAAATTGAAAATTATCATGATAAATCAGAGGAATGGTCTGAAAGAAAAAAGATGGTGAAGTGTAAGGCAACACACAGAAGCAGAAATCTTAAGCCCATATACATAGTAGCAGTTAAAAAGGAAGATGTTTGGAAAACATAATCCATGGAAGTAAGCTGAAATAAATAAGCTTCTTTGAAGAGGAACACTGTTTTTCAACCAGAGATGCGGACTGCTTTTAAGGAGTCTGGAAGTGACTTAGCCAGGTCTCCCTATGCTTTGGATAATGAGCATCTCCGTTGGGGAAAAAAAAAAGTGCTAGTGATTGGAAGATTTAGGCTGTTACTCTGAAAACCTTTTTACTCTGAGAGGCAAAACACTCAAATAGCCATGTAGAGTACACTGTGGCATCTCCTCCACTGGAAATTTTCAACTGGTAGACAAACCATCTGCAGAATACACGTTCATGCCTCAGTGCTGTTGATGGGATTATATGAGCAGCTAAGGTTTTCCCATCAACCCCTGTATTTCTGCATCTTTCTCCAAGTAACACATGAGAGGATAGCTAGGAGTCCAGTAAAAACAGGACACTGTCATGAACAGGCAGCACTTCTGTGGACTTTCTGAAACATAAAATCTAACGTCCAATGAGCACTTCAGGTTTATGGGAAAAGCATGCAACTCCTAATTGAGGGATTGTAGGCACAAAGTATTTTGCCAAGTGTATCTTTTTTCATGCAGACTTTTTCAAAGTTATCTTAGATGAAATTCTAAAAGTAACACACAAATGACAGAATGCACATGGTATAACTGAAAACTAAGGGTGAACACAGGAATGAATGCAAGTACTTTGTTAAGATCCATTAAAGAGCAGACCTAAATAACACGTTGCACTACTCCTCCAGCGAGGACAAACTAATACTGGGTGGGGATGCTTCACTCCATGAGTGTCATGAGTTTTTACAAAACCAGAACATGCTGGCGCAGCACAGATTGCATTTGGTTTAATGCAATATCCAGAAATATGTTGTCAGAAGGTATAAAGAGGCTTATCCCATGTAACAACAGTATCCCTGTAATACAGAATCTCTTATCATAAACTGGGTCTGTATGTGGATGACCAAAGTATTTAACTATTGATATTTACATGACATGATTTGTAAAAATTTGCTTTCCCCTCAATCCTTTTCAGAAGGTAATAATTGGCCATATGCCTCTTCACTAAACAGCAGAGAAAACAAAGAGAAATGCACCTTAGTTGGATTTGGTTTTAATTTAATGTAAACTTAAAGCCAACTTCTAGAATAGCTGAATAAAACACCATGTCAGAAAATACCTTTGTTTTTCAACAGTTTCTACAACACATCTTTGTTGGATGACAGAAGCAAAACATTCAGAAGGGGGAAATTCATTTGTCCCTCACTATTAAGAAATTTTTTAATTTAAAGACTGATTTTGATCTATAACCGAATATGAAATATCAACAATCATGAACACCAGATTATGAAAACCACCTACTACTTTTTAAAATAATGATAGTAGTGATACTTTGGAACCTTCTCAACATTTAGATATAAAAAATTACCCAAAGATATACTGAGAAATGTTAAAAAGAGGCTCTAGAAGCCTACAAAACAACAGTCCAATTTCCTAGATTTACATGGGCTAAAAGAACCACCTTCCTGGTAAAAGCTGGTTTTGGTTTGGTGGTTTTTTTTTTTTTTTTTTTTTTAAAGAATGTTTAGTCAATAGAAAACACCAATGTCATGTTTCAAATACAAATATATCACTAACAAAATACTTAATCTTTCACCTAATTCCCAAACTGGTCTCATCCAGTTTTACTTCCTTGCTGTAAATCCTTTTTCTTCCCCCTTTAAATTTCAATCATAAAGCAATCTAATAAGTAAATTTATATTGACAATACTGCTACAGGATCTGCTACCAGAAGTATACAATATAGTTCATTATTTATCTCATTTTTATGCTTAATCTCTGCAAATACCAAGTAATCCAGCAATGTCACTCAAAAGGATTACTAACAAAGAAACTAATTTGAAATGCAGTATTTGTAAAAACCTCTCAAAGAAGCGGCACTGGTGATACATATATTACTAATAATAAATTCAGAAACTGAACTAAAAGATGGAAAAATCTTGCCATTTTTCTTCTAGCACAGAATGCAGTCTGAAGCTTACCATCAGGAAATTGCTCTGCATCGTCATCAAACATGGCTTCTTTCAAAGCAGATTTATTAAATGAACTGATACCATCAGAATAATTGTATGGGTTATAATCTCGTGAACGTGGCGAAGAGTGGGGAGGCATTGTGTTGAGTAATGATGTTTTGTTATCAAGAGCTGTTCGGCCTGTATCGCTCACACCACTTCCTGCTCGTAGGTCTACTATTCCAGAAGCACTGCAAATCTGCAGGAAAAGAAATATCATATGAGCATATGAAATACACACTTACACTTTTCTATTAACTAGATTACTAATTCATCTAGGTAGCCAAAACTTAAAAATTTCAAGAAGTTTACAAATTTCAAACTAGCCTTCAAATAAGAAATCTTAAAAACAGTTCCCTAAACTTTGCTTTCCTTCAAAAAAAAAAAAAAGGAAAGTGTGCATAGTCCAAAAAAATTCATGATGTATAAACAGCTGTCAGTATTTTATCTCAGAAGTTTGATGCAAAGTAATTAAAAACATGTTTAAGCATATACATATTTGGAAAGCTCAACAAATCCGAAAGCCAAAGTTCCACAGAAACGGAAGTTTAAAACACTTCATGCAGCACTGAAAAACCCACAGGTTTTGTAGGGAATAAAATAAAACTTTTGGAAAACATATAGTAAGGTGCAGACCTCTCAAAAACTGAACTCCAGCTGTTTTGCAAGATAATCTATTTTTAAAAATTGCTAACATTTTAAATAAACAGCTAGTACTACTTAGAATTAGCATTTACATTTCCAGAACGTGGTTCAAGACTAGGAACAGATTTTTCTAAAGCGCTGAAGCAATTTAGGAGAAATGTCCCATTTCAGAAGTCCTAACATATAAGCCTACTGAAAAAGATGCTTTATCATTTATAATACATCAGTGATTGGCTTGGTTTACTGATACCAAGATGCACTGAGTTTAAATACTCACCGAATCACCATCATCTTTTTTGGAATCTCGTTTTACAGGCTCATTCATATCTTCCTGACTACGAAAACTGAAATTCTGAATGGCTTCAGTGACTCCACGAAGAGAGCTGTAAATATCTTCAGAATTCATATTTTCAGTGTCATAGTCAAATGCACTGTGGGCCACAGAGAAGGACACAGGAATTATGAAGGATTTATTTTGTGACGCCATATTTTTAAATAACATTAGCATGGAACTACAGACACTCAAGAAATATTAATAAGATTATTATTTTTCTTGAAACACATTAAGGAAGAAAGCTGGGTCTCCACATGACAAAACTGTACTGTGGTACATCTTAGTAAGTGTACTGCCACTGACAGACAAAGCACTGGGAGTAGCTAGCGAGGGGAAGGGCTACATTAAGTAGCAGCATCTGTCTGAAGAAATGAACTTCTTTTGCTCTGTTTTACTCGAGTAAGAAACAACTGGGATTTTTTACACCATTCTCTCTTTCTGAAAAAAGTTCCAAAGTAAGGAGGACTGATAAAACTCAACAGTTTTCACAGTTAGGTTGATTGCTAAAAGCAAAATCACAAAATCCACTTTGTTGGCAACATCAGTACCACAAAATTAAAGACCAGAACATTTATGAACTACTATTTTTTTAGTCTCCCCAATATTAAGCCTGGTTTGATGACCTAGCTGACCTATTGTAATATTTGCTAGAGATGAACACTTCCGTTCCGTCTCTTGCTAATCCATTTTCACTCCAAGGTGCACAAGCCCTCCCACCTCCGGCCAGCCCTGGCACTTGTCAGACCCTTCAGGGTAGCTAAGCAGTTCACTGTCATTCCGTGGAGGGAGGGGGATTATTTTTCAGTATCTGTCACTTTGTGCAAAATTCGCTCCACGCTTTCACTGTTGGGGTTACGATTTTGCATAATGTGTAATGAAGCCTTAGATGCAGAACTGTAGCAACACCAGCCTACATTACCTTGGTGACAAAGTGTTCTGTGATGTATTGGTTGGGGAAGTGAGAGGACTGGACCAGCTTGCTGGGGAGCGTGGAGTAGGTCTTGTTAAAGGACTTCCCATTGATCCCTGGAGGAGGAGAGGTGAGAAGAGATACTCCAGTAGGACTTCAGCTTCCCATTTAACTTATTATTGTATTTATTTATTTTCTAGTGCCCAGAAACATTTAACGAGCTTCTATTTAATTAGTTGGATTGGCTAACTAGTAACTCCAGTCAAGTATAACTTTGAAATGAGTAAAGTAAAAGATAAACTACTCTTAAAAAGCACGTTCGAAGTTATTAAGTCACTTGGAAGCAACATAGACTTAGTAGCATTCTCCAGAGGAAAAAGAGAAGGCATTCCATAAAGAGTGGTATCTGCTACTGAGGCAGACTTCTACATAGGATTTGGGTTGCCTCCCCTCCTCTACCAACCTTCTTGCTCTCACAAATAACTCTGCTGCAATGGACTTATGTTCAAAACACCAGTAACTTCAGAAAGAATAATGAGAGAGGTGTAGATACCTGACCACTGTTTCCTGTATTCCGGAGATGATTATGGAGAAGCTTTGTGGCTCCATCCTGAAATGTTTTTGGTAAAGCACCCAATAGCATTGTAAACTCTGGAGTGTTGAGTTCAAAAAGGGAAATCAGCACTGACTGTGCAGCCTAGAAGAAGATGATACAGATTGAAGACATTAATTTGAGTTTCTAAAGTAATTTTATCAGCAAGAGATGCTATAATGAATGGTAATCACAAAACATGACTTAAGTCTTGATCAAGCTTGAATAAAGATGTTAACAGATGTGAACAAAGGCAATTCATATTTGCTGGTAAGCTGGAAGTTCAGATATTGATAAATCCAGGCACACAACAATGAGCTTACACTTTGCACAATCATTCTAACAAGAAGTTTTTCAGAAATGTCCTCCTCACACCCCCCTAACTCCAGATCCCTACTTACTAAAAAAAGTGCTGAAAGAATTCACAAAATGGCTTTCAAAGAGTTTGGCAAGTTGGATAAATTTAAGGAGAGGAATGGAACACACCATGCAGGAACAAGCCTGCAATTCCTTCTCCTGAGTTCTCCAAGTGGTAATTACAGATGATGGATAACCAACACACTAACTTGAAAAGGAACAGTTATCGCTTTAGAAATTAAAAAAAAAAAAAACAAAAAACAACCAAAAAAAACCCCCCAACAACAAACAACCAGATGCCCTAATTTGGAAGGAGACAGTCTTGATTTTGAGTTGTGATGACAGCACTTGATATTCTTTATAACTTGGCCTACAGCCAAACTAGTTAGTTAGCCTTCCCCGCTTCCCGCCTTGCTTCCTTTATCTTTTTAAAAAACAGGCAAACATCATGAGGAATAATTTAACTAACTACATATTCTAAAGATGAAAACTGTTAAGTATTGGAGTTTGTAGTCTACTGGATGTCACCTCCCACACCCTCAATTTTAATAGTTCATCTTTAACGTCATCCTCATCCTACTGCATGTCTTACTATATATATATTTTTTTTTAATCTGAACTAAAAATCAGAGCTCTTTACTGACAAAGCAACACAGTAGGTTATACAATGGTTGGGTTCCCTCTAGTAAAGGAATGTTGACTGCATGACTTAGTAGTTTGTACAGTTTGATGAATATTCACTGGATAGGCTAACAAACCTGTCAACATAGCAACTAAACTAACACACGCAATGAAGGGCTAGAGATTAAGTTCTCCAGAATTGTTTAATAGTTTATTTGTAGTACGAAACTCTGATTCTAAGATTAACCAACTATGTCTAGTTTATACAGCTCACCATCAAGCTCTGCCATGTACTGGAGAGAACCAGTGCCTCATGCTAGACAAAATGATAGGCAGCTTGCTTAAGCAGCAATATACTTCGAAGCAAGTAGTTTAGAAAATTCTTTTAGACATTTATTTCCCTTCTTTTGCTTCCAGAGCAATGAACTGTAGCACTTTTTAATTAAAAGTGGAAAGCCAAGGTATGAGCACACATACCAGCACACATCTTAGTATTAAGTTTAACGACAAAAATATTAACATGTTAGATTGCCACAAATTATCTTCGCAGACTCGTGACTGGCTGTTTTCTTTAACTTTTATTCCCTTCTCTCTCTGATAGCCTTCCTTTCAAGTGAACACCCTGAATGCCCTCTATAACCTGTCTTTAATGTTTCTCTTTCCCTTGTTATTTCTTATGGTCTTTTAACAGAAATTGATACAAAGCAAAACCAAAACAAATCCCGCAACTGAGCAAAGGCTTGGGAATGACCACTTTCCTTTTTTTGTCCTGTAACCCATGTCTCCACTCCGTAACACTATTTAAGCTGCCAATGAAATAACACAATAGACAGTCCAGAGTCATATCAGGAAAGGATCCGATACCATCAAGTCTGCTCAGAATGTAGCTCAACCTAAAAGTATCAACTGATATTGACTCACAGGTGGTTTTCAACTATGCAGTTATCTATTTTCTCTCTCTCTTACTCTAAAATGCACTTTTTGGAAGGATTTGGAGGTTTTTCTTCTCCTCAGTATAAGCTCTCTCTCTTGAGATTTAAGCCCAGTCATACAAATAACATCTTTAAAAGTCTGCAATAAGGATGAGAATTTCGTTTTGTTCTTAGAAGAACCCTAAGACGACTAATTCTTTTCAGATGAATTCTAATCTTACAAGAAATCTAAGTTCTGAAACATAGAATTTTACCTTCCAGAAAGAAGTCCCATGTCACTGAACTGCACTAAGAGTACCCAGCTTCAGACTAATAAAAGAAAAAAGGATTTTTCATAATACTTAGTACTGGAAATGTTTTTACTAAAAAAAAACCCCAAACCCATCAACTACAGAGAAATACACTTGGCAAAAACTTTCAATTTAAAGAAATCATACTAACTGCTATAAACTTATTAAAATAAATAAAATTAAAAAGCCTGTGATAGCAGGCTGTGAAGCTTGTTAAGAGAATGAAACATATACCATCAGAATAACTCTTGAGTTACTTACTGGTGAAATTTTATTTTCAAGAGTTATTAAAGGATTTTGCCAGTTAGCTGCCTCTAACAGCTGTGTTATGGAAAGAAAAAATAAAATAAGAGAACTTCATATAATTAAGGTGTTCCAGATGATTAAACTCACTGGCAATTCTTTCCATGATTCAGTTACTTATTGACATAAAAATGCTTATTAGAGATATGAACCACCAGATAAGACAGCTTGCCACGTGTCTTAGTACTAAAACTTTACTGATTTAGAAGATAGTGCTGCTTCAATTCTCCTCCTGTTTTATGGTCTTATACATGTCACTAGAACATGGTACTAGGCAAGAAAAGTCCATAGGATATAATCTATTACTGCTTTCTCATACTCATGAAGTTATAGAAGAAGTGAAAGGCACAAACATTATCTCCAAATAAACTCTCCTATGTTTTTTTAATACATATTACAAACATTCCAGATATCAAGAAGTTGTGGAAGTTACTTTTATTTTTGTTCTTTTCACATTACACACTTTGTGAGACAGCTCCCACTATTTTCTCTCAATTCTCTCCCACAAAACATTCCTCCTAAAGAAAGGAAGTTTTGGTACTGTTTCCAGAAATGATGAAGTTGCCAAAACTCAAACTTAATTGAAAATAGCAAAGGAAATCTAAACAAATAAATTGTTCCAAATCTTCAAACTGCAGAAATAAACAGAGAAAAAGGAACAGAAGAGGTAGTTCTCTGTGTCAAAGATGCTTGCACTTATGAGCCATAAAGCATGTTTGTTTAGCATTCAAGAAGTGTCAGCATGCTGATAATGGCAGCTAAGATAGAATGGCTGGTGACAAACAGAACAACAACAACAAGACTCTGTTCCATCAAACTGCGAACAAAATTAAAAGATTTTTGCCTTCTATAAATGGAAAGACTATTTAGAAACCTTTTCCAAAGACTGCACTAGTACATTTCTCATGGTTATTCTGTATCCCTGGTATATCTACGTAGCTCACATATTAACTTTCACTTCCCGACAGTTATGTGAAAAAGAGTTTTGCACTGGAACTGCAGCATTACAAGAACAAGCCTTTGATGCTACCTTGTTAAAGCAAAAACTTTCTTCTGTCAAAGGGTCAACAGTTATTTACCTATCTTTTGTTAAACAGAATGTATTCAAGAAAATCCAGAGATTGAACAGAGTTTGCTACCAAATTTACCATTCCTGTTACGAAGGTGATTTTAGTATCACGGGGTGGTCTCTGAAGTAACATTAAAACTGTATAGAAAATGCCCACTGAAGAGATTTTAATACCAGATATAGCTTGAAACAAAGTTATTCCTTGTATTATGAAATATAATCTCAACATATTAACAAACATAAAAATACAACCCTAGCGGAGAGTTTCAACATGTGTTAATTTTAAATTTTTACTTGAATATTCTTAAACATATAATTTTTGGCAAAGTTTTGCTTTGTCAATTCTGATACTTTATACAGAAAAATTAGGTGTGTTTGCTGAGAAGGATATAAAAGTATCTTTTCTCTATGAAGGAGTAAGTTTGTTTCAAAGAAATTTTTTTTTTTTTTTTTTAGACAGAAATATTAGCTTCTCTAATTTGCCAAGATACTTGGAACATACTGCAATTCTAAGCACAGATTAACAAACATACCTTCCTAACATCTGAGCTTTTAGGTTCCGTGGTCCAGGTGATGATTCGAGACACTGCTAACCTAGTTTCACTTGAATTTACAAAATCTCCTGGATCCATCTGTTGCGCAAGAGTCTCTATGTATTTAAGGATTGCAACTTTGACCTGCAAAGAGAAATAGAGTCAGGTGGACAAGAAAAATGGTGTGCTGTAAGAACAAGCGTGCTCAAAGAGTAGTGCTCATTCCCCAAAATAATTTTTTTTTTTTTCCCAATTAAACTAAACATCTTTTCAGCATTGATGGAAAACTCTACACAATAAATCAATTTACAAATGGATGTAACATTTCAAGAAGGGAGTTATTGCACAGAAATTCAAATATTAACAGAAACCTTAGATTTCACTGGTAGCAACTAAAAGATACACAAAACATTGCATATGCAGAAGGTTAAATATTTAACAAAAAAAAACAAAGTACTCAGAATATTTGAGAATAATCAGGGTTTTAAAGAATTATTCAGAATTATTAAGAACTTGTTTTCAAGTACTAAAATGAAAAATGAACATCTTCTGATGAACCAATAATCAGTTCCTGTTAGTTCCTACTGTGTAGTTAACACTTGGCATTCTTTTATAAAACACTGGAGTTGAGCAGTCACTGTCTTTGGGGATAAGCCACATGAATCTCCCCATTAAATACTAAAAAGGTATGAACAGAATTTCTACAAAAGACTTAGAAGGGGTCACACACACATTTTTCCTTTGAAGATATTTAGAAGATAGAGACATGGATTTACCAGGAGGATAGAAAAGCTGCTTTACTTCCTCATTTATCAGATCACTGTTCTCCTACTCCACTAACTCCCTCTACTCCTTAGGCAGAATCTCTGTTTTATTACACCCTAGACTGCAGCCTCCCTCTAGTTTCTCCAAAACTGCACCACTGCACAGCTTTGGGCAAAGGGCTATTATGCCTGTATCTCCCTTAAATATTTATCTCAACTTCTGCTGCCTCAGAGATTTGTCACGCAACCCGTCAACCAAAGTGGTGAACATTTATTTAGGCCACCTAATTGACTTAGCCGCTTTTGTTTCCACTAATAATTATAGCGAATCAGAAATACCTACCGGGGGGAGACACCCATGTCCATCATAACCAGAAAGAAAAAGAGTTCTGGGTGTATTTTTAATTGTTCATGGCTTGTAGTACAACTGTTCCGAGCAAAGCTATACAAAAATTTCCCTTGGTCACGAAAACTTGCAAGCTATTAAAAACTCAAGATACACTAAGTGACACACACATTAGTGATAGCTGGTACATGTAGATTAATAATGAATACTTCATTTTCACAGCAGCTGTTAAAGCTCGACTTCTCCGAAGTTATACAACAAGCAACAGCTGGAGACTTTCACTTTATGCAGATCAACATCAACGAATGCAGTAAAAACCACATTATTTGCTAGATTCTTTCCAAGGGAAAAAAAAAAACCAACCCACAAATATCTCCGCAGCAAAAAACCTTAGGCTACATGGTTTTCCAAATACGAAGTAACAGTTAAAATTTCTAGATTACCAAGTGAAACCATTACAACAGTACTATGTTTCAGTGATCACGATTTAAATATATATATATATATCACAACTTGAAAAAAATTACTGTTAAGAACTGCAACACTTAGAACATCCAGAGGCATTTCTCCCAATGAAAAAATTCTGGAGTACTGTATCTCACAGAGCAGTATTATTTAGTGTTTACACTACTCCCACAGAGTAAATAGCACAGACTTCTGAAAGATGGAGGCTCTCATGAGACAGAAGAACACTGAACAGAAGATGAATAGAGAGAGTTCACACTGGTAAAGCTTTTCACAGTGGGACAAGATACCCAAAAGTAAGTTTGAGAGCTATTTTGAAAGAGAGTGTTTTTCACTAATTGCTTTTGAGAGAAGAAATTCTGGAAGGTGTATCTTTCTATGCTCAAATATAATGAGACAGTATTATTACAGATAAAAAACCCACCTTGAAATAAACTCTGTAATAGCAGCAAATCTGCTTATGAATTTTTTTTGTCACTATTTCCAGTACGTATGTAAAGAGTTGAGATTTAGAAATAAAAGATCTAACATAGTCCTCCTCAACAATCCATTTAATCTGTCTGAGAGAGGAGATAAACAATTTTTGACTGCAATGAAAGCAGCTCCAGGAATTCTTACAATGAATATTTGTCGTTAATCTGAAACCACTGTCTATGAAGTTGTTTAATACTGTCTTGACTTTCTTTGTACCCTTCTAGGTTGAATTTATTGTACTTTTGCTGGACTATAAACACCGAGACATTTTTCCTGTACAGCATATAACACAGACAGACATTTTGTTTAATAATAGCACTGGTGTAGTAAGTGAGCTGAAATATAGATCAAGCCACAATTAGCACTATTACTCACAAAGAAAACATTAGACATAAATGGAACTAAAGTGCTTCATAAACATCTTTTACAGATAATGAAATGACAAATTCTGGCACAAAAATATGTACAACTACCTCCAGAGATTCAGGAAATACTGTAAGGATGCTACACAGTCAGTGTTAGAAGGCAAATTGTTTTCCTGTCCTGTGAAAAATTTCAGATTTACAGTTTCATTTGTTGCATCAGAGTAAGACAAAAGAAACACTTAATGTAACAGGAAAAAATGGGGGGGGGGGGGGGAGGAGAGAGGAATGTAGAGAAGCTGCTTTACTTAAACCAGAGAAAAGTCTACCTCTTACAGTGCTTTCCTGGGATGCAAGAGACTCTACTCTGCCTTACTCAGGCTGAATACAAGCAATCACGCAAAGTGACTTTCAGATTGTCACATCCCAGTTATCTGTCCCTAAGTTACTGGATACTTAGGAGTGACTGCCTCTGCCATTATTTAACGAAATGACTAAAATATACAGTAAAGATGAATTTTGAAGGGCTCTCTCATCTCTGTGAATCTGTATCATTGATTGGTTGTTTTTTCTGTAATTCAGAAATTTTAATATGGACTTAGGAAAAAAAATAAAAAAATCTTCTGATCAACTATGGCAATAATTTTTTTCAACAAATCAGTATTTTCAAAGGAAAGAAGGGTTCAGAAACTTGTAATGAACTTTGGTCACAATGCTTAAATCACTTCCTCACTGAGTGTGAGCCATGTGATATTCAACCTGAGAAAAATGAAAGTGATGATTTGAAGTGTATTTCAGGACAACACCCATCCTTTGGAAAGCCTATGTTCTGCACCTGCAAAAATAAGCTTAATAGATTACGTCCCATCTAGAAAATTTGACTCCTATGCCCATCCATACATTTGACCAAAATAGATACATGCATCTGGCACCTCTAAACTGTGTTTCAGCAGTTCACCACACCTACATGTAAAATTATAGCAAAAGAAAGTAAGATAGATACAGTGCAACACACTGTGCTGCATCCTCTGTGGATTAGGTCAGTAGAATTCTCTCCCCTCTATGTTTGGTCCTCTTACTGGCTAGCTATCCAAATCCACCTCTGTGGCCACTCTAAAAGCTTGACTTTTATTGCCCAAGATAGTTGTGTTTGTAAATGTAAGAATGACAAAGACAGCTTACTCTAAAGGACTATGATTATTTACTACTACCACATGAAAACCAGAGGGAAAAGTAATTTGTAGAAGGGAATTCCTTCCACGGAGCAAATTTCTGATCTATCATCCTTTCTTATATCTGATCATTTTCAAGGATGCTGAAAATCCTTTCTCTGATTTTTCCTATCACAGTGAATGTTGTTTCTCAGTATATCTAGCCCAAAGGCACATTCTGCAAGAAAATAATCATTTCTCAGAGTAAGAACAAAAGCTGAAGACTTCAAGAAATGGAGTAGTGCCCTACGATTATCAATTAATCTGTTAGACATCTGGGTGCACTGAGGATGGGATTTAGACAAAATATTCAAGAATGTGGATATTTCTAAATAGATACTTCTGCAATTTATGTTAAATAACTTTACTGTCTGGATCCTGAAGTTGTAGTTACCTCGTGAAGATGGAAGTAGGGGGTAGATACCACTTTCTTCTGAAAAAAAGCTTACCTTCTCTTAAACAGTCACATACTTTACTGTCCAAACAATTCATTTTAAATACTCTTGATTTTATTTCAAACTAACAGGTGTTCTTCTATGGAGGTAGTTTTTACCGACATCTTGATTTCAGAAGTCTCTCTCAAATACTGGAAGTTATTTTCAGAATGTCTTCCCATTAAGTGTTTCAGATTTTTTAATTCCTTCTAGGTCGCATAGTGAATATTCTTGAATTTAGCCCCAGTTCAGCCTAGTAGGAGTCCATGTCTCGTTCCAAATCTACACTCTCAACTTTGAAACATGATCGATACGCATTTACCAGCTATACTACTGTATGGACAAAAAGAACATCTCAGCCATCAAATTCACCTTCCTGGGGAGGAAAATCAAGTAAAACAAAACCAAGCCAAATTTTTCCAAGGATTTATTTAAGCAACAAACTGATTTTTACTACCTCATTTGCTGTCTTCAATAAATGACAGCAGTCCCTTTTTAACACAGCTCTACGAAGCAACAGTGGTCAACGTATCAACTGTCCTCAAAAGCTTAAAAATATAAGTTTTACTGTATTGTAGACAAAAAAGGCATATTCATGTGACTTTAGGTTCAACATAATTTGGGAAAAGTCATATTCTTGTGCAGTATCAAACTATGTAAAAATATTTCGTGCAGGATAGAGCAGAAAATGCCAGTTATCATATGCTTGTTATTTCCCCATTTACATCACTTGTAAATCTTCTTAGGATTTGATGCATTTATCCTAAAATCAACTCTCTTTGGAACTGTAAATGTACCACAGAATACATTTTTACTTTTCAGTTATACTAGCAGGTCTATGGACTACAGATTCTTATGAAAAAATGTGTGTAGTTATAAAGCTATACACTGCTTTCAGAAATGTAAGTGTACCGCAAAGGGAGCTGATTTTTAATATGGTAACTCAAGTTCATATTAATATTAAAATAATCTAAATTAATGCAAGACCTATCAGGCTGAACACAGGAAAAAATATATATGAACTAGGAAAACACGATTGGGAAATCACAAACATAAAATTAGAAAAGATTTGATAGAGTGAGTTTGCATAACCAGCTTGATGTTAGGCGGCCACATTTTTGTTGCTCATTTTTACCGTACTGTGGTTTTATTAGATGTCTCTTGCAGCAAACATTTTCATACTAGTATAATGTTTAAAATTGAACATCTGCATGCTTAAAGTTTCTCGCAAAGGTTAGTAGCAGCATACGAATGCATTCAAATAAAAATTATTGGAAACACTATAAGAGTTTGACATAGGGTTAAGAATAAAGACAGTAATTCAGACAAAAACCTTTGAGCTCCAAAAAGAGCGAAGCTGGTCCTGCAGTGCTGGCTTGACTGTCTGAAAGTTTACAAAAACAAAATCCACTAATTGAAAACCTTTTTTATTTTTAACAAAACAAAAATAACAATCCAAATTCAAATATTAAGACAAGCAAATGTCTATCAATGAACACTTTTGTTTGCAAGGCAAGCCTGAAAATTCTTACCTTCAGGCTAGGTGTTTGAGTCTGGTCAACAGTAAATCTCATTAAAATACTGAACTGGAGGTCATTTGGAAAAGATTCCCTGTAAAACAAACAAATCAAATCCTGCTAAGTTACATGAAATTTTCTTTTAATACCTGTTGAGAGGCACTAAATAAACCCTCACTCTTTGCAGTAAAGAAAAGCTTTAGTACTTCTAAAAGAAAAAAATTTCTACCAGTTTTGTTGATACCGTATCTGACTTTCAGAAACATACACCTAGCACGTAAAGGACAAAATTTAAGAAATTCCTGCTTTGTAGCAATTATACCTAGAATAGATAATACAAGTAATAAGGAATGATATAATAATGATACGGTAGTATTCTGATTCTAAATCTACGCAATCCCCAAATTATTATGCAGTAGTACTGCTAAAGGTATATACACCACACCCCTCCTGCACGCTTCTCTGAATCATCCTGTTCCATTCCTGCCTCTGCTCTCCCACATGCCACACTCCGGGTATGACCCTCAATGGCTCTGCTGCAGCAGCAAAAAAAAAGGTGTAGCAGATCATATTCCCTCTCTCCCCACAACACACACCATACCCTTCCCCAGATTTCACAGCAGATCTGCCATATGAATAGGTTCAGCAGATGCCTATACTGTCCTGTACCTCAGAGAATAGAGGATGAGAAATAAGTCCCAGAGCCCCTCAAACTCTACTTAAAAATCTGGCTTTCATTTGGAAAAAAAACTGGCCAGGGGTGGGCAGCTCTGATGGCCCCCAAAATCACGTAACATCATTTTGGAACCAGGATATCAGTGATGTTTGGTGAGAGCAGAGGGAAGACAGAAAGCAAATCCATTATTGCCATAACTGCTTAAAAGCCTGCTGACACCGAGAGATGAATATTGCAAAAATATTTTTATATCAAAAATAAAGAAGTTCAAACACAAGCACTGCATCACTGAATGCAAGGCAAGACAACAAACATACATGGCTCAGATGCACAGTTTGGAATCAGATAAGTAGTATCATATTAATTGCTCGGCATTAAGGACTCAAACCCTTTCAACTAAGAGTCATTTAGGAAACCAAAATACTTAAGCAGCACGGTTTACTGAAGTTTCACCATCTGTTGTTAGCTCTGCATTTTTCCAAGAATCTCATAGCACGCTAGAAAAACCCAAAAATTTGGAAGTAGCATGGGGGTTTGGAATTTTTTTTTTTTAGTGTTTTTTTTTTTAATTTTTTTTTAAATTATTTTTTTAAGAACTCATTACCTTGTGACATCAAGTGCCTTCTGAACTTTTGCTTGTACAGATCCAAGCAAATCAGCACCCATTTTTTTCAACAGCTGTGTCAGCAGTACAAACAGCCAGTCCTGCAGATCTTCTTTATGGACCTGGATGAAGTCCACCAGTGTCTCCAAAAACATACTGAACACCTAAAAGGCAGAAGAAGATGGAAAGAGGGTAGGATGGGGCAAAAGAGGAAACGACACTGACGTATGCTGAACTTACAAACAAAGAAGAAAGCAGTAAGGGAATCAGAGGCAGAGAAAGGCAGTGTTTTGCAGCCAAGCAGGAAAAAAAAAAAGAAAAAAAAGAAATCTGTCTTGCTTTTTCATTGGATTTTGATACAAGAGTACACTGGAAATGTTAGCTGACATCTGTAGAAGTTTGACAATTAGGTATTCCATGCAGTTTCATCAAGAAAAGAAATGCTTACTGTGATGGCTGGCGCAACCTCAATTTTTTCAGTAAAACTTAATTTTTTTTACCCTTTCAAGCTTTATCATTAAGTTGTTTTGACACATTCCTCGAAGACTTCAAAAACACTTTCTCTCTAAAACCAAAAAAGCTGCTACAATTCTTTAGCAAAATATTCCTTGTAAGTATCTGCGTTACTAAATACTGCAAAATCATGAAAGCCGGCCAGTTCCTTTGCATCAAATATTTGTGGAACAGAACAGGATTCTCCTGCTATTGCAGATATCCAAACACAAAATTATTCACCAGAGTAGGGAAAAAAAAGCCATGATACATTTACAGATTGGCAGGTGTTTAAAACATGTAAGTACTTTTGTCTTTCTAAAAACATGATCTCCATTGTGTTCTTGTCAACAATTAAAGTTGAAAAGACTGCATTCAGTAAAAAAAAAAAAAAAGACGACATATTATTGTCTTTATAGTAACCTCAGCACTCAGACCAGGAAGAAGGGCTTTTTGGAGGGAAGGGGTAAATCAGGGCATCGCAAATAGGTAACTTTGTTTAAACAGCCTTTTTAGTATCTCACTAATTTTATGTTTTTTCAAGACTTATGGTGAAATCAGGATGTATACCAGTGTGGCCCATGGGTTTCTCTGATAAGAAAAATGGGTGTTTGGGCTGAAAATGCTACCTTCACAACTGCCAGGCACTCCAGCTCCAGCACATAGCTGGGTACAGAAGCAAAAGTATTGCTGTGATGCAAAGAAGGCTGGAGCGATATTGCCTCCTGAGTACTTGTGGGTACAAGGTTGAAAATGGCTACTGCAGAGGAAGGGCTGGAACCCCACATCCTCCTGCAGCTGACCTGGCTTGTCATAAGGCCAAATTCTGCTGCTGTGTCTGTGAGAGCAGCTGATCCCAAACTGTGATCATACCTCACATGGCTGCAGAAACCAGTCCACGGAAGTGGGCTTTCTTCCACAGCACTGATCGAGTGTGGACGAGTTGGCGCATGCTGTTGCATGCCTTCATCGCTGAGGAAATTAGATCTCTTTTCATGTTGATAATCAAGCCAAGGTAACCAATTTCACACCATAAAGTGAAAAAAACCCATACAGGTATCTTTAAAAGACGTGCCTCAAAATTTACATTGGAAATAAAAAATAAATGCAGATTCTTTCAGGATCTCATAAAGACCAGGGAGAATATTAAATCTTTAAATCTTAATACTGAAAAGCTGTATTAGAAAAAAAAAACCAACAATACAAATCCTACTTAACATAAAGCCCATCAGGATGAGCCACTTTAATTAAACTTCCCTATTGGGGCAAACTACATAGAAAATTGTAAAAAAGAAAAAAAAAATTGCTAACTCCTCTGCTATCTGTCTAGATTTGCATTCAATTCTGAGGTTTAAAAATTAACCCCCCAGTAATGGGAGAAAATTTTTATGCTCGGGATTAGAAATAAGGTCTTCTGTATTTGGCTGAACTGAAACAATATACCACTTTGTGGATGCACAAGTAGGGGGCACAATTATAAGACCTAGGCAAAAACAACCCAAAAATTACTTTCTGTATTGTAATATGACAGTCTTTGGATTTCACAGCCCTAAAATAAGGGGAAAATATATTGTACTTAGCAAACAACAAAAAAAATTCTGGTGCTACAAAGATTACACTGGAAGTCTTACAATTGTATTTAAAACCCTTCAAATTAAACTACACAGCTCAGCAGAATTTAAAAACTGTACCTGTTTCTTCGCATTTGCAGACACTGACACACACGTCTTTTCCATTAAAATGTGCAAGCTGAACAAACTAGTTACAACCTCTTATTTGATGGAGTAATGTGGACTACTTATAATACTTTAAACATGTAAAGTGGTTTCAATTGAAGTCATTATGAAGTGAATTATGAATCACTATGGCAAAAGCACTCTAAAGATCCTCTGCCAATGTTTTAGCTGTTAAAAAAAACCACGTAACTGATGACTCAATTTTGTTTTCAAGCTTTGTTTGATTTTAGGTTTACCACAGTGAATGTCTGGAGAAAACTTAAGTAAGTTGAGTCATTTTGTTGTATTTTAAAAAAAATATGAATCATACCATTTTGTCTTAGGCCAAAGCATGAAGAATTTAAGAAGGCTGGAAGAGCATTTAAGGTAAAGAATGAATTTGAAATGGAAAATGGAACTCAGCCACCTATATGTTGAACAATGTATGTGGGTACTGTGATTTTTGCAGTTTTCATTTTTATGATGTAAATTAAAATTCTGAAATCAAGCATCTAAAGTTCAAGTTTTTAATAATTTGGTAGTGGAAAAAATAAACAGATATGAAAATAGCTATAAGTGATCTACCTCTAAAGTGAATTATTTCAGATGTGCCAACCACCACAATATAAAGCAGGAATGCATAACCAAATGATGTCAGTTAATTAGTAGATAAAGCACATCTCGAAACTTTACCACACAGTTTACATAATTGTATATAGCATTTTATGATTGCAAAAGGCTTGACACTGCATGAACTCTTTGGGGAAGAAAAATAGAGAAAAAGGGTTAATTGCACATTCATGCAAGTAAGGTTAGGCTTCCAACAAATATTGAACCAACTTACTCTCTAAAGAGAGTTCCAACACAGGGGACAGCATGCAAAACGAAACGAAAACGAAACAAAACAAAAAACAACAACAAAAAAGGGAAAAAGATAAAAACACACAAATTAGTGGCCATCAATACAAAGTTCCTGTATGGAATATAAAACAAAACAAAACAAAAAAGGTATTTCAAAACTTTTATGATAAATGTAGTAATTTTATTGGGATACCCAATGTATTTTAAAAGTAAGCACTTGGCATGTCCTTCAAATCATTCTCCCCTTTTCTCCTCCAAATGATATTATTACTGTTTCTAAGCAATTCCCTACATATCCACCTATCATCTTAAAGTAAACCTTTAAAAAAAAAAAAAAACAAAACAAAAAACCCAAAAACAAAAAGTGATGACAGAATAATTCCTACAGACACTTGAAAAGAGTCTAAGATGAGATTTGTGTGCGATAAAAAATTCACAACTCATGAACTCTTAATACTTAAAGGATCCTCCTGATAATATATCGATAACTTAATAGTTTTGCAACACCAAAAAGCAGACAAGGTTTTTTCAGTGACTGGAACAGGTGTACCACATGCACTAACAACACAGGCCAAATTTTCAAAATCAAAGCAAGGTTCTTTTATGTCAGAATGCCCAGTAAACAAAACAAAACAATCAACTAGAATAGTTCAATGTAACATTCCTAAACGCATAATGAAAAGATAAAATGCTCTTCTGACACATACAACTACCTTTTGGAACAATTTTCATTATCCTTCCCTGGCTCCCCCACTACAAAAAATATACAGGGTAGTTCTGATATATGCATAGCTGCAATATTAATTAACACAAGAACAAGCAAAATTAAACCTAGCAATTAACAATTTTGTCATTACTTCATTTAAAAAACAGTAGTATTTCAACACTTAATTTTCTTTCCTCTCCTCTGACTTAACTGTTCTTTTTACGGAATGTTTTCTTCAGTTTCTCTTTAACTGCTTGGCTTTAGTCTTTTCTTCTGGATTTCTGCAGTATGTGAGCAACTTTAATATCACGTTGCTGTGTGCAATGCAAGTTTCTTCCAAAATACATGGTGTCACAGATAGCAGCTAGCCACTTTTTCCAGCAAGAAAAATAAGGAGGAACACTAAGGTAACCTGTCAAGACTTCTCACCACTCTGAATTTAATTTTCCATTGCAGCAATAAGGAAGATTTAAAAATATGTTAATGCAATTGCATAATCAAAGCAGTTTTTCAGAATTCTGCTGGGAAATGCCAATACTTCTGAAATAACTAATTTGCTCTGAATTTTTCTGGGTTATCATTTTATCAGTTCTGAAATACGAACAAAGTGGGACATGTTATACTCAACATAAAAGATAAGGTTTCTTCCAAACAAGCCTATAATTCAAACAAAAGATGAAGTTTCATGTTTTTTACATGATACCATTATAACTTTATTTGGCTCCTTATTTACCTGCAGTCCTTTTGCTATGGGAAATTACTGCATATATGAAGCTGTGCTAGTAACCCACCTCCTACAAAAACTGTAAAAATACTATCAAGCAAAATAACTCAGTTAAAAAGTTTTTAATGGTCTTAGAAAACAGAAGGATTATTCTCCTTGTTATATCACCCATACTGGGTCTTTACCTAGATAAAAGTGAATAAAATATTGCATTTTCTTTTATACCAAAGTATAGTCTCCACCTTACTTATTGAATACTAACAGTGATGTAAAAATTATTAAACAGTCTCAACTGCCAGCCCTATCAATGAAATTTGAGGAAGACATCATAACATAATACAAAATACCCTCAAAAATACCTAAGTACACATTTGGTATAGTTCATCAGGATCATCATGTACGATTCAGTCAGACCACTTTACAATTTAAATTACTGCACCAGAGCCTTTTGTTTCTAATTGAGAGAAAACCTTTACTGATGTTAAAGTGTCCTCTGTAAACAACATGACTTACAAATTTTCAGCACAAACTGTTGAACTTCTTCAATGCATTTTAAATGAAACTAACCTTTATTTCAATTATCCTGCAAAAAAGGTGGAAAATTATCTTGTTCAAAATTGCAAATTAAATGGATCAAAATCTGACACCATAAACTGCTTATAGAACAGAGTTTGTGCAATTTCTACATCTGCAAATACCACCGACATATTTTACCCCAACTGGCTATCTATTAATGTATGTTTTCAAACATTTACTGCAAGTAAGAAAAACCTAAACATACCTTACTATGAGGATCAGCAAACATTCTTGTGAAGATTTCACACAACCTTTTCAACTCAACACGACTGTCAAAGTGACAACAATAGATTAGTCAACTCCCCTGCTAGTAGTACTAGCAGAGCAATCAGTGAAATCAACTGTAAATATTGAATCAAATAATCGAGCAAAGTAGAAAAAAGCATTTTGTTTAAGACTAATTCATAAATTAAAACATTCCCGACTATTTTAAGAGCTGATAATGACAAAGGTTGTTCTTAGTAGCTAGTAGTAAACAGTTTCTTCTGAATAAATATGGAATAAATAATAATACTAAAATATTATAAGATAAATAAATAAAAATAAAAGCCTTCCATCAACACTAGATGCAAGTACTTTAGGAATCTTTTGTATTGCAAGAATTCTCTTGATTTTAAATTCGATTTCTTAAACTGAACTTTTTAAACAGATCCTATACACTAGTGGCCAGAAGCAACAATAGCTTCCTCACCCCTTCCCCCATCTTACTCTCACAGACACACACCCTGCTTTCCCTTCCCCAACTTCCTGTATTCTTTAGAACATTAGCCTCCTTTCCTACTTCCCTTGCCTGACTTCAACTCTGAAATAAAATGTTTTTCTGTTAACATGTCTTCTTACCTTAAAGTTCTCTGGTTCTTCAGTAAGTTTTGCAGGCCTAGAAGGCCTTCTTTTCTCTCTGACCAGTTGGAGCTGGCACAGCGATTTAGGACTTCAGCCACATCTTCCGTCTGTCTCATATACGTTGGTATGCTTCCATTCCTAGAGCTATAGGACCTTTCTGAACAGGCACTTGATGCATCACTGTTGGCATCATCATCTGAGTACATCCCATAGGACTCGTATCTTCTTCGCACAGGCTTCTTCTGTTGTACAGAAACACCCCACATTAGTACTGATTTTTGAAGAGATAGCATACATACCCATAATCAGTAGAAAAGACCAACAGTTCAAATAATCGGTGTGACCCCTACTCCCTGCAGTGACAAATGGCTCCAACTGTTCAACAGGTCAAACCCAGTTAATAAAAATATTTTTAAGTATGGCTTGCATAGTATTCCAAATATAAAAGCAAAGCAAATGCAGAGACATACGTTTGATGAAACGTTCAACTTAAAGTTTACTTGTAAAAATCCATAAAATCGCATTACAGGGTGACATAAAGACTATATTGAAAGTTAGTTATTTCACTTAACTTTATATATGTTACAGAACATAAGAATCAGGTCTAAACCCACATATTCTGTCATTTTAACTTACTCTGTATCAAGCATGTTAATAGCAAAATATTAAACTACTGAAGAAGGAAAATAGTTTCTATACCTTAGTCCGTATGTCTCCTAAGAGCTGTTAGCAGTAAATTATTGAAAAGAAACAGAAATTGAGAACAGGAAGGTAAGGCATAGCAGCATTGTGACTATTAAACTACCTGCCACTGGAAAACATATAGTCTTATCGTAAATTTTGTTCTTAGTGCTCTGTATCTGATTAGCATATACGCATCGCCAAGAAGTAGTTTGCTAAGCTTCCATTTTCCACAGAAATATTATATATCATCTGCTGGTTGGTCACAAAGACTTCTTTGTCAAAATCTTTGTGTCTTATACAGTTATATTTGAGCATGAAGACTTAACACATGCTGTCAATTGCTAAGTATCAAACCTTCATTTAAACTTTATTCTCCCATAAACTTCTCCATCTCTTTAACTTCATTTCAATATCTAAATTTTGTCATTGCAACAATTCCTACAGCAGCCAATGTCCTACAAAAAAATTACATAATGCAAAATCCCAAATCCCCTAAAACAAAAAACAAGCCAACAAAACAAAACACAACGTGCCAAAGGCCAGAAGAAAGAAAGAAAGAAAAAAAAAAAAAGATATATTTATCCCAAAAGGAAAAACACACACCTCTGCAAAATAACTCTGCCATTCAAATTTTGGACTTGAAGCTAATAGTTAAAAATTCGATTTCATTAAATACTCAAAGAAGCAAAAATATATGTAAGTGATTGTTTTCCCCTTAATTACCATTGCCATTTGCACAGGGTTCTCACTTTGCCTGTGGAATAACTTAAAGGATACCACAATACAAGCTAGTCAATACATCATGTAACAAGCAAGCTTACCGTCAACAGAACAAGCATACATACATGTGTAAGAGAATAAGGAAGGGAAAAATCACGAAGACATGAGCATTTTTGAAAAGGGTCACCGTAAGTAAAAAAAAAAAATTTTTTTTAAAGAAATAGACTCTGAAATGCCAAGGACTGTGCTAAAGTAAAACGTATAAAAATATGTAAAGATCACCATATTGCTGCATTTCAGGCGTCTTGTATTCAAACCAGATCTTGGCCAGAAGACTGACACCGCTTTGGCTTGAGAAGTATTAAAACTGGCGGAGTATTTTTCATACTACAAAAATAGTAATACAATCCAGAATATTTTCGATTTTTATTTTATATCTGTCAGGACTCTACATTCTACCTTTTAAAAACACTGTTCTGAGGGGGGCTTCAGTCTATGACAAAACAAAAAGTGTTCATAACCTAATTTCCATCTAAATGGAGCCATTTGTACAGGACTACCTGTACATTTAGAGCATGGCAAGCGACCAGGCATGCAAACACTACAATAATAAAATGTTGCTGTTCTTGATCCCTCTTTGTAATGACAGATTCTAGCTAAAATATAAAAACTAATTTTCCTCTAACATTTCCAGAAGCATCACACTATTTTGGATTCAGGTAATACAAACCAGTTTCTGTGAACAAACTTTATTACTTCAACAAATCAGGACACATTCAAGCCATAAGAGCAGTCATTGGAAGCATGAGTTTCTCCTCAATTTATATTCTTATTACATACTTGGCCCAGCTAAATTTGAACAAGCTATGAAGCTGCTAGAAGGACTAAAGATACTCTTCATGTAGCACCAGTGTGGATAAATCCAGGCCTTGGACTGACAGCCAGAAACTTTTCATGTTCCACGGACTGTTTTTCTATTGTTCCCTATTCCAAAATCCAGACTGACTTCCTGTTTACTGACTAGCATTCCCCATCAATGCTGAAAACTTTTTACAAGTTTACAGTATCAGAAAGGGGAAAAACCACTCAATCTCACCATGACCTCTTAGGCAAGATTTCACAGATATCCTGATCTCTATGCCACTGAAGGCACATAATTTTAAACTACTGTGCCAAGAAGACAGTATTAACCAAGAAATCGATAAATTGCCAGACTAAGAACATGACAGAGTTCTTCATTTTTTTTCATTTGAAATTTTATTTCTCTCTATCCAGTCATATCTAGCCATAATTACATTTTTTAGAGTCTAATTTGTAGATTTTTACTAATGTTCCAAATAATCTTTTTGTTAAAGCAGAGTAATAATGAATTCCTTAAAGCATTCTGATAACTAGACAACAGGTACTTACAAATATTTAATGATATGCAAATAGTATACAAAACCTGATAAAAATGTATTTGACTCATAGAATCAGTATTTTAAATTAATTGAAGATTTCAGCTTGCTGATGTAAGTGTCAGAATAGCAAAATAAATGATGAGTTCAGTTTGGCTTAACTGGGGCAGGGAGGTAAAGGAGCCAAATCCACCCTTTTAAAGAACAGTAAAGGTTAAGAAAGAAAATGGCATAACCAGTTTTAAATTCAGAGGAGCATTTTGAAAACAAAAACTAAACTTATGAAATGCTGCCTGACAAGCCATCAGTTCATCTCTTCAGCATCAATCTCACATGTTGTCAGAGAAAACAACTTTAAATGGAACCCAGGCTTATGATAAGCAGAGTGCTGTCATCATTCCCAGCTGGGACAAGCCTTCAACCTATCCAGAAGTTTGCCTGGCTGTTGTGCGAAACTGGTGAGTGCCACCTGCTCAAGTGGTTCCTTGGGCCACTCAACAGACCAGTCCAAGACTATTTCCTGTCTGCCATGGAAAAATGTACATTTCTCAAAAGTTAAGACTTCTGTGGGGAACAAAAATTTCCAATACTTTGCAGCTCTAGTAATTCAGTTTCTCTTTTTTCCCCTACCTAGAAGCCAATAAAATAATGAATGACAAGTTCTTTTGCATACTTTAACATATAGGTACTAAACATTTTAAGAGTCTGTGTCCTACACAAGATAAGTGCGAGATTCTTACCAAAGCATCTGCTACTGCCTCTTCCACGTCAGAACCTGTGTTCAGAACTCGCATAGCACTAACTGATGACGACAATCTACTCGACTGACTAATTCCAAAGCCGGTACCTGTTATAACAACAACAAAAATGAATATAAAGAATTCAGTCAGAATAGCAATGTGGGACATTAATACCTCACTCACTTAAAAAAAACCCAAGCAGAAGAAAAGCGTTTGCTTAACATTGCTAATAAATTATGTAGTGGCTAAAATACTTGTTATTTTCATTCTGAAGTCTTTAGTGGTGCAGTGAAACATTAAGAAATGAAGTAAAAAACCAGAGTCGTATACAAACACTCTATTCCAATATCATGGGGGGGGGGGGGGGGGGGAAGGAACCAACTGGTTTTAACTGAAAGACCCTTTCCTTTTTTTTTTTTTAAATTAATGTCTTCTTCATTTTGGGTTTTTGTTTTCATTTAAAAAGGAAGCAAATACAATAGGAAGGCTATTGAGAGTGCTGATTAGAAAACTACATGCATAAAGAATGCTCTACAAATACTGAAAAATGGGAAACTAAAAAAAGTTCTTCTGCAAGTAAAAATAAAATGACTTGTTAAGGAAGAAAAGGATTAACATCGGTGGGTGGGGTGGAGACGAAATCTAGCAACATAAACACATCTATCTGGATTATTAAAACCACAAAACTCAAATTAATATAAATAATGCTTTTTAAAACTGAACTATGAGAATAACCAAATGGGTGGGAAAAAAAATCCAGGATGACTGCACAGATGACAGCAAAGTGTACTCATCCTTCACCTGTAGCCCCATAAACATCAGGAGCGTAGAGGGCACCAGTGGATCTGGAGTGATGTCTGGAAGCTGCAATAACAGGATCATATAAACCCTATCTATTACCATGGAATCGAAGTGCTGCAATAGTTGCTTACATGAACAAGAGAATATTTATCAAAAAGATTCAGCTTTAGCACAAGAAACTAAGTATTACACAGAAGGAAAAAGCTTCAGAGAAGTTCTTTGATTATATAGAATATGATTACATAGAATTATATAGGTTTATGTACACTGGACATTTCATGCATTTTTTTTTAAATTTAAAAGATTAAGAGCAGATTAAAAGCAAGTATGTTTAAGTTCAAAGAAGAAAAAATGCATAGGCACACCTGCACACACACACACACACACACAGAATCCTCAGAAATATCTAAAAAGTTCTACTGATACTGGTCTTCCATTGTAGAGTTAACTCAATTCTACGTGCTAAAGTCAGAGCCAGAGCTCACGTACCAAACGTTATCTGCAAGAAGTGACTCCTCTACAAATTTACCCTTTAGCAGCTGACAATTTGTATAAACTTGAGTTCTTGCCTATGTGCAGATAACTACTTTAATTAAAAGTTTAAAATAATTTAATGCAATTAATAGTTCACATTTGTATTGTTTTCTTTAAATAAATAAAATGTGAAATTGAAACATTTATGTTAGTTACTGTAGCTTACTGAGATTCTTTAAGGTTATGGAAAGTGGGAACCAAAGATCCTTAAGGACTTTTGAATGACACTGAGTACTCTCCTGCTTCTGGCACTTGTATAAAACTGGTCTTTTAGAGATTCTAAAGAAGTTAACTCACCATTGCTAATATTTTTTCTTTCTTAAACCGAGTAATTTTAAATTCAATGTGTTTTTAAACAATTCATCTTCTTTCTTCAGTTCACTTAAGTTAGAATTTTACAGCCATGTAAATGAAACTGGTTTTGACAATTTTAACTTGAATTCAAATGTCCACCCACAGTGACAGGAACCCCACATATAACCTTACAATTTAATAAATAACTGTTAATGCAAATATTTTACACATTTTGGATACATAAAGTAGTATAAATAGAAACCAGGAATCAAATGAATCATCCTTTACTCTGATTAACATAGACAATGTAAGAGTCTGATTTGAATCAAATAACCCTGACACGGACCACGTCATATTTGGGGAAGCACACCTCTCTTAACCCGAGTAAACTCCAAAATGATCCTAAGTCCTGTAAAGGTCCCAGAAACAATGTTGTTTTTTCCACATAAAGTTCTCTACTCCTTACACAAGGCACAGCAATATATTTTATTTCAAACTAAACCTGCATGAAGCTGCTTAGCTAGGGAATTTTATTTTGCAAATAATGCTTTGTGGAATACTTGGTTTTTTAGAAAGCACGTCTCAGCATGGAAAAGGAGACAGGATGGAAGATGTCAAAAACACAGGCATCAAGGCTGATAAAGCTTTAAATACAAGCAATAGCAGGATAAACCTTTCTATTGCTTTCCATCAATGAGCCCTGAAAATTAACGGTACAATTAAAAATACAAACTTTAGGCATATAATTCAAGACGATCCTGCCCCCATATACATTTGAAATATTCTGGAGAAGTTTTTAAGACAGTGAAAGGAAGCACTATATTGGATTAAACATACCTTATTCCAAAGCATATTTTCAGGAATATTCTTTGTACCCCTCAAATTGCAGAAATTGTGTAAGTATTTACTTTTGTTGTTTCATTTTTTAAAAGATGAATCAAGATAAGATTTTAAATGGACTCAAAATAATGTATATGGAAATTATACTAGTCTTGATATTTAATATTAACCATATGAAAAGAAAAATAGGCACTTCAATATAAATTACAAATCACTTGCTTCTCAGAGTGGCTGTTATCTCCCAGTTTATAATCTTATACTGAGATGTGAGATTACATAAACACTTAATACCAACGTATACAGAGAAGCAATTACAGAGCATTTGGGTCATTTTATGCCCCAAAGGGCTTAGCATTTGTAAGCAAAAGTTTCTGTGCTGAGAATCAGACGCAATACAAATTATATTCCTCCCTCCAACCCCACGTAAAGCTGGCTCTAGCTACAGAGCTGAATTTGCCTTATTTCATCTTCCACTTGTACCTCTGAAAAACATTAAATTTAATATTTTTGATAGAAGTTAATAGCATCCCATAAGACAAAACTGGTCCAACAAAACACTGAATGACACTTGAAATCATTCAAATAAGAAGCCGTACTGGAAGGAATCCTATGAATCTTCATTTATTCCAGGCATAGCTGTTTTTGTTGTTGTTGTTGTTTGTTTTTTAAACAACACTGGATTCCTATACACACTAATTTGCATTCTCTGTGCTATCAGACAATTCAACCTATTGTATCTGTATAGGTACTTGTTTTGATATCTGAATACAAAAATTAAACTCCATCAATAAAAAGAAAATCTCAAGTAGCATTCGTCCCAATGAACCATCTTATGGTATTAGTTTAATATGGATTTCTTAAGGTAACAAGCATTTGACCAACTATAGAACATAAATCAGATCTCACATGCATGCAATTGAAATCAAGCTGTCAGGTAGCAAAAGAAGCACAAAAATATCTGGAAAATACCCTCTTTTTAAAAAAAAAAGAAGATATGTGTGTACTACAACACAGTCTGCCAGCTGTGTTTTAGTAAAAGATAAAAGTTTACTAATGGAACCTGCATAATGTCTACTTTTAATTTCCCAATTAAATAGCATCTGGACAAATTAGCATTAGCTATTGAAGCAGCTTTCATTCAATTAATCCGTACTTTTCCAATAAAAACGTGGGTGATGGGAAGCATACTGCCTTAACAGACCACAACAGACTTCCAATGCTAATTAGGAGTACAGTTGGGTGCCTCAATTTGAGATAGAAACCAGAGATTTACTATTTTCAGACTATGTTTAACAGCTAGTATTACAAAGTCATTAACTGTAAGCTACACTTGAACAAACAAAAGAAGAGGGATACATACTGAAGACTAACTCAGGCAAAGATAACACCAAAAAAGATCAGTTTCAGCTACAATCTTAGAGACAGTTTTGTATTACCAAACAATTAAAAAAAAAAAGGACTTTTATCAAAATTTACTACCAACTTCGTAGTAAACTTGACAAGGATACATGGAGATGAGGAGCTTCCCTAATCCTTAACCAAAAACACGTTAAAATAATTATAAGCTAACATTCCTATGCCTTATTGATGTTTCAGAAATGGACAACAGCTTGACAATCTTGCAAAATCTTTTGTCAGGCCAATAAACTTAAATACTAAGTGAAACCAGAACTTTTGCTTATAGCAGCTCTAGGAATGACGACTGAACATGGCTATGCATGTGTGAATGCTAAAATTTTCAATTCCTCTCTTCTTCCCTATGTAACAACAGCTGCTACTTTAATTACTCATCACTTGTTTTACATAGATTAAAAGTAAACTTCAGAACTGTTCATCTATGTGGATAAGGACCTTGCTACTTGCCCTGTTCGTTTTTAGAAAATGGAAAGCAGCCTCAGAATCCAGTTCTGCTTCAGTAGATTGGTCCCTTATCTGCACCATCATATTTACTTGCTTTAATAGCAAAAAGTTAAGATTTTAATTTTTTTCACATAATACAGAGATGACAGTATAGCTAAGGAGACATAAAATGAAGTGTATTTTCTTCTTATACACCAAAGTGATTCATGGACTAGGGAGCAATTTTGAATACTAGCAGACCCTAGCTGTTGATGCAGGGAAAGGCAGAGGATGACAGCCACAGTTTATTGTTTGCTCTAGCTGGTCAGTGAGAAACGGATTATCTAACTGCACCCAAGCAATGAGTGCTGTAATAAAAAAGAGAAACACATAATTTCAAGAAACTTTTCAAAAGCAGAATTGCCCTTTCAAAAAAAAGTCTCTAGGCACTACGTATCACACACCTTTCCAGACTTGGTATTTAAGATAAGACTAACACTTAGCATAGTGTTTATTTTTCAAGTGTGCAACCCATTCACACATTGGTCAATTTTCCATTGAAGTAAGTGGTGAGTGAGCCAAAGGAAGGGAAAATAATGGTGGCTGGCTACAAGCTAAATGAAGGAGGCACGGATTCGTTAGGTGCGAATAATGGAAGGGCAAAGACAGCCATGCACAACAAGGGGCTCTGAGTACTTACCAAGGGGTGGAAAAGAGCGGACAGGGCTTGTGTCCCTGCTACTTTCACGGCTGGCCTCCCGACTGCACCCCTGACTCACACTAGGCCGAGGAATGCGGCTGCCTCGTGCTAGTATGATTCAGGGTACAGACAAACAGCAGCACAGAAGGGAGAAGACATAAGAAAAGTTGCAGTTTTAATGCAGTTCTCTTTTGTAGTAAGATCAAAGACGTATTTCTAAGAAAAGACACTGATGATTATGTTGTATTAAGTCGTAACTGTTTCCACACACTTTCTTGATTGTGTTAGATTACGCTAAGTGTAGCCAGTTCAATGAAATTACTTCTTCGCACAGCTAAAAATGGGGATTTACAAACTCTTTACAGAATGGTTGGAAAACCTCTTGAAAAGCACGGAGAGGAAACAAGCAACGAAAAATATGAACAGAGTATTGATTCAAAATTTTTGCTCAAGATCAAGTCAATCAACAGTACCGCAAATGAAAAAAACCCACAGTTTTCAAAAGAAGGAATAAAGTTAATACAGCTAAGGTAAAAATCAAAATACAAAACAATGAACAGCAGCAATGCCATTAAAATCAACTGATATTTTTCAATAATATTTTTTGTAATAGAGTGTAATCAGGTTATACCGTGAGGTTTAAGTAGTATAACATTCATTTTTGTATCATAGAAGTATACACATGCACGCACACATACACAGAAGACACACAAAAGTGAAGAAGAAAATAATCTTTTCAAAATGGTATCACACTTTCATTCAGTGGATGTGAGTATTTTGGGGGTAGGGATAAGAAGTGAAGAAAAGTGAAAGAGAAGGAAGACAGGGAGGTGAGAAAAAGAACAACTACTGCGTTCTGACAGAAAAAAAAAATTGAAGTTTCAGCTTAAATTTAAAACTGTCTTGTATATCAAAGACTAGCCTCAGAAAACAGACATGTTTTAGATTATCAGTATGTAGTCCAATTTTATCATCCATCTATAACTAAACGCAAGCTGTAGATACCCAGCACTTAAAAGTAAGAAGGGCTATAAAGAAACCAAGAGGTATTTAGTGATTCTTACCTACTGACAATCTAGAAGGACTAGCTTCTCTACTGCATCCCTGACTTCGTGGGATTTTGCTTCGTTTTTGTGCAGCTGCAGGATTCACTAACACTCTCTGAACTCCTGTGTTCACAGTGGAAAGTGTGGTGGTTGTCAAAACTCTTCCAGGAGACCCAGATCTACTGCCAGCTGAAGGCAAAATGAATAAATGTAAGTAAGAGCATAGAAGATAAACAATCATGGTTAAAAAGAAAAAAACACTTAAAGTTAGTACAAAAGTGGTGGTAGATTGAAATGGTCTGGAAAAACTTACAAGGGAAAAATGTGAAATAGAGAACCCTGGTGCAAGTTCTTATAGCACTACATACAAGGCAGATAAAATTATCAATGCTAGGAAGCACTTGGCATGGTATTTAGCACTAGATACGCTCAAGAAACCATAAATAATATTTCTAGTCTTCATCAACAGTTCCAATGTCCCTAACATGAACATTGGTGTGTTCATTTTTTAAGCTACATGGTCTCACTGATTACATTTTCTATTAAAAAAGAAAAAAAAAACTGCTAGAAAGCTAAAGGGAGCAACTTTAAACTAGCGATTTCATAATTATCCCACCTCGTCCAATGTAACCAATGTTATAATAAAACAACATAATTTTCCCTAACATTTAAACTCTTCTCCCTTGCTTTTAAAAGCATAGGGTCTTCAAGCAGTACTCTCTGAGAAGTTAAATAAGATGTCACTGAAGACAACTCATGTTCATTTCGGTGGAGGTTACCCCACAAATTCAAAGAAAATCTTCAATTAGTTTTAAACAAGCTAAAAAATTGATCAAGACGTACTTACGCTGTACATTATGCAGTTCTATAAATGTTCATTTCAACACAATGTACTCACTACCAGAAACTGGTCACTGATCCCTAATTTTGATATTTCAGTTATAGAAAATTTAAGTTCTAAGCCCTAACAAAGAATCCATTCTTCTCTAGTTATAACCAATTTATACCACCAGTTGATATAAATATATTGTTTCCAGCTGCAGAATTCAAGAAGTCTGACCAAATAAAAAGCAAAACATAATTTTAACCAAAGGTTAATTACATACAGATACGAACCTTTCATTAATCTTTTAAATATAATCAGGTAACTGTATGACCACAGCTATGCTATCAGATCTATAGACTTAACATGCAAAAATCTCAAGTGAGTTTCATGGGTTACTTCTTATGAGGCACATTTAAAAAAGATAAAAGTTGATTAAAGCTTGACTACATGGGAACAGAAACAAAATCCCAAACAAAAACAAAACATATGCTGGGTGGAAGGGAGAAAACTAAAACAATGTACCATGCATATACTTTCAGATTCATTGTTTGAATTCAAACTTGAAATGATTATTTAGCAAAATCCCTTTTACAAACTATGTACCTATTCAGCAGAAATGATAAAGAAAATATTACACAGCCTGGAAAAAAACAAGCATAACTTCTACAGCAAAAGAAGAATAGGCAAATCTATAAAAGTGCTGTGGTGTGCAAAAATTAAGGCTTTGGCAGTTTCTTCATATCAGGGCATTTCAAATTAGACCTGATATTACTATGCCTTCTTCCTAGCCTCCAATATTTGGTATCTCTTTAAAACAATGAAAATATTGTAAAAGTTTTCACTATGCCGGAGACTTAGATTTTCTTCAATAGGTCAGAAACCTGAAAAACTTACTCTTCTCAGAATATACCAAAGAATGCAACTTCTTATTCTAATACTTTATTTATCTTTCTATTGTCTGACCTGCAAAGTGTACCACTATAGCATAAATAAACCAAATGAAGCTTAATATCCTGAAAATATTATGCTAATAACAGCATTGGCATACCACTATCAGTACTAACATCAGTAGTAGATCTAAGTGAACTGAATGATGAAGGAATGAGTACTAAAACAGTATTCCAAAATGACAAAAAACTCCCATCTCTACTGCCTTCTAAATAAGGATTACATCCAATTGACTAAGTGCAGCATATGGAAAAAAGCGAGCCAGAATTTCTGCTGAATAGGGTCCTTAAATGAGGTATGTCAAACAGGTGATCAAACAATGATGTATACACAAATTCTGTAGACTCTTACCACCAATGGGGTTAGCAGACTGTGATCCTGAACAAGTGTAAAGGCAGGATTAGGGTAGGGGTTTATAATCCATGAAGAGGGAGGGAGCAGAGCAGATTAAAAAATGGATGGCAAATGGAAATAAGAAAGCTTTAGTCATTTCACACAGGAAAAAAAGCCACAAGGGGGTTATGCTAAAGCAGTGCTTTTAAGTAGCTTCCACAGTTGAAGAACTAAACTTAGATGCTATATGTACAAAGCAGATGAAGCAAAGCTGCACAAGCAAATTACAATTCTTCAGCTTTCTAATCAACAACTGGATAATACTGAAGAATTAAATTTCAATTAAACATGAAACTGTAGCCTTCATATTACTTTAAAAGAATATTACATTGCCAAAAAGGTTCAAGAAGTTCAACAGCTGAACAAAAATTACACACAAGGCCAAAACACTTTTTTCTTTTTTTTTTTTTTTGAGACAGACAGTAAAGGAACTGAGCTGCAGGTGCGGTGGATGACAAAAAAAAAAACTCACAATGGCACAACTGAAAAGACTTGCATAGAATTTCAGGTTTTCCTCTTTAAAATTAATCTGAAGTATAAAAGTAAGAATTTGTTTCCATTCAGAAATTTAATTTTTCTCTGAATTAGGATTGTAATGTAATTTTAGCACACCTTGTTGAATTACCTGACAATGAAACAGGAAGGGAGAGGAAAACAATGGAAGAATTTTTTTCCAAGATAAGAATAAAATAACAAGCTATAGATTGTATATGCATTTATTTTATGTTACAATTTAAAAACAGAAAAGGACAAGTAAAGGGCTTCTAAAACCCTAAAAAATTTATCTTTTGTAAAAGCATTCAAATTTGCAAGTCTTTCATAAAATGATCTTTGAACAAAAGTGCTAAATAGTTGTAACCCTAAATTTACAAAGGCATCTGTGTTACAGTGGTTTTTAAAAAATAAAAGCTTAAATCTAATATGAAGCTATTTTCCCACTATAAGCTGGGGATGAAAACAATCCTCTGTATTGAAACATCAAGCATCTTGCTCCCCACAATGCTGTGAAAATTTTCAGTCACATAAAGAAGCATCACCCAAATAGCTGGCATACAGTGCCTGACAATTCTCCTTCACCTGTCCATTCATATTTGCCCTGTTTATCTTCCTTAAAACATCTCAGAATTCTTGTTCTCCCCCACTGACAGGTTATAATGAGCTATCTGAAGCCATCAGTTCTGAACAGCAGTAGTAATAAAAGGCTGTAAAGATGCATTCACGCATTTAATTTTCACACATTATCACATGTAGACAAATCTAGTTATTTCAATATCAATTCAACTTATCTCTTTAGACATTAATACTGTGCAAAAAATGAATTCTCTTGGGAAAAAAGTCATTATCAGTAAAAAGAAACTGAAAAAGCTTCAGTTTGTTTCCCTGAATATACTCAGTTTTATTAATATTATATGACAATGATAATCACAAGAGTCTTGTATTGCTACCTAAATTTAACCCCACTCCCAAACAGTTTATCAAACACCTTAACTTTTTAAGAATTTACCAAATTTATGCAAAGTACAAAGGTATTTTCAAAAAGCTTATTTCAGAACTTCCCTAATACTAATGAAATGACCGTTACAGATACTGCTTACAGCTTTTCATAAAGAGAAGAAGTTATTTGACGGGACTGTTACTTCCCCTCCCCCTTTAATTATTAATCCAAATATTCTTTGCTTATGATATAGTGTAGTCATGTTAACACTGAAAATGTAAAACAAGTTTTGCACAACCTTTGTTACAGCCAATAACTAGACTTTATTTTCAAGCTCTCATCCCACAAACGCTCACGGGATTAGAGCGCTGTGAAAGCAAAAAAATGACTTAAGAGAACTTCTGTTACTGGATTTTATATTTATCTTTTCAGATTTTTTCAAAGTTTTATTTCGCAAAACCTGCAAGCATTGGATCAGGTTTGATCCAACTGCATTTGTTGGAAAATGAAGTAATGCAAAACTGAATGGGAAACACTCTAACAGAAAAAAAAACCGTCAAAACTCTCTTACCTGCTTTTTTAACCTCTAAAGTCATTCTATTTATGATAAATGCAGTCTTAGCTATGAAGATAAATGTTTCTGCCATTAAACACAGAATTAAGGGGGTTTTATTAAAAAAGTGGATACAGTTACCGATAGCAAAATAAATCTACTGGAAAATTCAAAACCTGTATAATTTACTGGGTTTATAACATTAGACCTGACAAACTGTAGGACTGATTAGTTTATTTTTATTTTATTGTTAATTTGTCTTCCTTTCATTAATTTCATTGCATTTCACTTAATTAGCCAAAGACGAGAATCTGAAAACACTACAGAGCTTAGTCAGATGTCATCTGTTGGAGACACCAGATGTGTGAACAAATTGCTGTAGGTCAGCCAGTGCCAAAGAATGTGAGGTAATCAGGTCTTTTTAATTAATGACAGAGTGCTCAGCTAGATCGGAAATTTTGCATTTGCTTTGGTTTCTAAACATACATAGAAAATTACTGTGGATTAGCTGACATACAGTAAATTGTTTGTTTTAACCGTTTGATTCAATATAAGCTAAGTAACTGATTATAAAGTTAGGGTTTAGTATTTTTACTCCAAAGAAGAGTTAAGAAAAGGTAACAGTTGTAATACAAAAAAAAAAAAAAAGGAGTATATATCCAAAAACTAGACTAGTGCCTAGCTTAAAATGAAAACAGGTATTTCTGGCTGAAAAATAAGACTTTTTGAAAAATGAAAAATTACATTTTGCAGGTAACACTGAAGACACCATTCAGCCTACTCATTCTTCTGTATTACTCACCCATGTGTCACATGTAACTGACACAGAAGTTTACTGGTGTTTCATGTTGGGGAGGTCAGAAAGGGGGGGAAAAGAATGTTGAGAAGTTATAACTGAAGACAGAATTTAAGGCTAGATTTCATTTCCTGTTACATTATCTAATTTAAGTGGCAAACTAAAACCTAACCTATTGTTTTGTCCAGAGAAAAACAACATGAATTAGAAAAGCATGCAAATACCACTGACCCAAAACACTGAAAAAAATACCTTCATTTTTGTCTGGCGATGATGAACCTAAGGCACAGAACAACAACTCAGTATGTAGCTTTTCAAAAAATTAACTTTGACTGTAGCCATTGGTCAATGAATATATGCTTAAGCATTTGGCCTCTTTATCAGGTATAACTGACAAACAGAAAATACATACGCTGAGACTGTGACACCACTTTGGTTCTACTCCGTCCTCTGGAATCTGTTTTAGAATTTCCAATACCAACAGAAGGCGTTGAAAGCTTTGTTCGTACACGACCTAGAAAAGAAAAATGGCATTAAATCAGTTTTTCATAGTAATGTAGAAAGCAAAGCATCAGTAGCATTTACTAATATTTTCTTAAGTTTCTGCAGATAAAAAGAAGCATAATGTAACTCAACTGGTGAAAATTCACTTGGGATAATTAGTAGGAATTTGAACGCCTTGAAGGACTTTATAGTTGAGGAATCAAAATACTTCTCCTCTGATGCTACATGTTTCAGTAAACAATTTACACATTATCATTTAAACACCCTGAACTAGCTAGCTAGTTCTTGCTTCCTACATAAATAGGTTGAGTATATTAAAAAAAGGGAAGTTATAAAATATAGTAGGTAATGCATATGCTAATGTTGCTGTATCAGGTACAGTCTTCTCATGATTACTTGTGGTTATAATTATACTTTTGCTGTCGTAAAACTACAAAAATGATGTTGACTATTTTTTGAATAGGGTTCTAAGGCTTCTTCCTAACGTCACTCTTCTTTTTAGAAATCTAAGTACTAGCTTTCCTATTACTGAAGATTCTACTGTTTTCCTGGCCACGGTCATATAGACTCCTACAGGATTTCCCAAGCCTTTTACAGCATTTTTCAAAGACATTTTTCAAAGTACACTTAAGTACTTCTCGGTGACAACATGATATAAGGAAATACTATTCTCCTCAACAGATAGAAGAATTGAGGAAGAGACAGATTAAACTGAGTATCTACAACTAAAACGATAGATTCACTTCTCTCTAGAATGCCAAACCATCTTGGTTTTGGGTTAAACCTTTCTGCATTATTAGCCATGTTCCTCATAACATCCAGAGTATACAATGAAATTACAAAGGAAAGGAAGACCCCAGTTGGATAAATTATAGATAACTGAAAGATTATTCCTAAAAGAAAATAGCAGAGTTGTGTACTACATTTCCTAAGCCAACTTCTCAAACAACAGAAAAATGAAACAAAAACCAAAACCATGCTAACCATAATTCTTATAAGTTGCAAGAACAAAACCCAAAAAGCTTGTACAGGGTGGATCTAGCTCACCAAGTAATTCACTTCTAAAACCAGCATAATTAAAATATTTTCTAGACATGTAGAGTCAATATTTGACCCAGAAGAATTAGGTACACAGACTGTTATTTAGTTCTAGCCTCTTTAGGCCTTCCACAGCAGAATTTGGAGACCAACCAAGTTAATATTATTCATCCAAGTAGAGGGAATAGCCATAGGTGAGAGTCTATAAGAAGAGAATCAGGATAAAGGAGGTTATTCACTAAACTATTAGAAAACAATATGCTAGCAAGAATGGTTAGATTAACTAGTCCAAACTCTACTAGTTATCCCCGTGCAATGGCAATGTTTTCCCACTGAGTGCTGTGAGACTGCAAGGCATGTAACTGCTTTCAGAATTTGACCCAAACTTAGGAATACAGAGTGCCACTATTTCGATACTATGTTAAATTATCACTTGGAACCTGGTTCAATTTTATCAAAGTAAAAAAACAGTTTGTGAGGCAAATGAACTGTTAACTCACTTACGAGTCTCTACATCCATTCACTAATGACAGGTTTAAATGTTAATAGCATACTGAAAATGAATTCCCAAGTCTCAGAGAGATGAGTAATAGTAGCACCTGCTTCCCAGAGCACGAACACATTTGATGAAATATTCTGTGACAAGATTCGCTTTAAAAAACAAATGCAAAATTATAAAGCTCCTATATTTTCACACTAAAAATGTTAAGCGATGACACTTCTACTGCAGATGAGTACTTGAGAATTAAAATAAAAGCAAAAGAATTTAAAAAATACTACATGGCAACCAAGTATCAGATGCATAAGCTATCTGGAGTTACGAACCTCCACAAAGCCCCAGAAAGACCACATTCTACTTTTAAAGCTTAATTTGTATCAATGAAAATGTGAAGCTGAAAATATTAGCTATTCTAACAAAATATTTTCTTACCATCTTCAGAAGCTGTTCCTAAACAGAAAAAATAATAAAATACATGATATTCCAAACAACACTGTGTCTCTCCAATTCCTTTTTGAGATTAATCTTATGTGTCTTGACAAATTTTATCAAGTCAAGAGGTCTAAAGTTTGTGTTGCAACTCCATTATTGCACTGAAGCAAAATTATCAAGAAATATCCATACTATACTGTTAGTGATTTACGAGAACACAATATAAAGCACTGACTTCCAAACTTGTTACAAAATCACCGCAAAAAATAGAAAAAAATATAAACCTATGAGATCAGTCAACAAAATGACATGTACAGACCAAAACAGACATTGAAAATACTTCAGTGCAAGCTCTTCTGAAAATATAAAACATACTATTATAAATTATCTCAGAGAAAAACACAAGGACAGTGTTTCCCACACTGGACAGTGACAATTTGATAGGAACTGCCAACAACAAGGATTTCTCTGAATTTAATCCATGATTACTCTGAATATCTACATGCACAAGATCAAGTTTTACTCAGAGAAGTGGAAGTAATGTGAGCTTGCTGAAACCAGATCACGCTTGAACAAGTATGCCAAGCTTAACAAGGCTTGATTATGACAAAATGAGAGCTGGACAAATCTTTTCACTGACATCAGTACCTAGAAATTGATGGGAAGCTATCTAAACAGGAGTTCTTCCTCTCTCTAAGTTCCTTTGAAACAAATCTGATTATGGAATAAAACATATATTAGTAGTGATAAAAATGTTAAATGCCTCCAAAAAATCAAAGGTATTTCCATTTTTGTTTTCACTCTCTCCCATTTCTGCCTTGTAAGAGAACTACAATGATTAAAACATCTGTTAGTGTCTTTGGCTAGCCTGAACTCAACTTTCTTGGCAAATCTGGCTATGGCTTTCTCATATTATACTATCTTCAAGACACTATTTTTAAAAACTCCCTCCTAAAAATTAATTCAGTGTAAGTTTCAATGCTTCTTCACAAAATAAGTTACAGTAATATTTATGTAGGAGTGCCTCAAAGTTTTCCAGATCAAATTTGCCAGTCTGTATAAAAAAACCCAAACCCTAAACTATCCCCCCAAATCCAATATTCTTCTAGAGTTGCATCTGGGAAGGCAGGTTCTGTGCAACACCTAAGCCAGGCTAACAGCTAGCTGCTCCTAAAAGGGGTGGTTCTGCTTCTCCTTCCTCTCCACCCTTGTGCTACCACCTGGTTTGGATGGCTAAAGGCTCACTGTCAGCTCCAAAAGCTAAATAACAGAATACTATTCACTTTTGTTTTATGAAATCAATTTTCTGGAGTTTGTTCATCTACAATGATTGATAATGGAGTATTACAAGGCACTAGTGAAAGAAGTGGTAAAAACACGTGGCCAAGATTAGTGGGAAAAGGAAAAACGATTTGTTCCTCCTGGTGGCGGTTAGGTCAGAGCAGCTATGTCCTACAACTGGAGAGCTAAGCTGTGTTCATTCTGTCTCGCACATCATCCCTACAGATATTCTCTAGAAAAAAAAACTGTTATTCTGATCAGTTGTGTAGAACTTCCCCTACTATTTTTAAACAGATTTGTGAGACACTATTAGTTGTGACTACTGGTCTGAACAAAAGAAAAAGCCTGAACATATGGCCCTAAGAACCTTTATTGCTGGTGACAATGTGCAAAAGCTCAAGATTAAGTGTTTAGCACAAATAGTTATAAATAAATCCTATTATATGCAACATAAGGACATCTGATATGGACATAAGCAAGACAGACACTACTACCCTGTACAACCCCCCCTTATTTTATTAAAGTAGGCTTGCCATCTTCAATATTGAAAAATAGCTCAAATTCTTCTAAAAAGTAGCTCTTATGAAACTGATTATCTGTGCTTTAAAATGATTCAGGATTCTGGGTTTTAGAGATCTACCTTCTTATTGTTTTCATTTCTACAAAAATATGCAATGAATTACAACTAGAATTATCAGGCATCACGCTTGGACTCTGTCACTTTATTATGGGAAGCATTACTTACACACACTCAAAACAGACAACTGATTCTCAACTGCTTTGCAGTTAGGATAAAAATATATGACAGCTCTCTCCATGTGTTTAATACAGTGAATTAAGAAAAAGTAAGCGCTAAAACTTAGTTGGAATACTTGGCAAGCTATTTTAGCAGGTAGGTCTTCTTAATAAACTATTCTTTAACAGAATTACATTGTATTACAAGACTTACAAGCACTTAAATTTATGTAGCTAGACTACATTTTGATACAGTACTTTTGAAAGAGAAGATTTTAGTTTGGTTTTTGTTTTTTTTTTTTTTTAAATCCTTAATAATGTGGTCAAGCATCTTCTGCTCTCCCATTGCTGTTCTGCCAAGAAGTCAAAAAATTTGACTTTATAGGTAAAACTATGAAACATGATGGAACTAGAACTGATTAGGAAAAGCATATATTGATTACAGAATTGCTCTGTAATTAATGGAGCTTTTTTAAAAAAACAGGAGTAGCATCCAATTTCTGATAAAGTTGCTGTTGCTGATTAAGAGACCAATCATCAAAAACATTGACAAATACAGCAATAACACAACACATATATTAAGACCTCAAGATTATATAGGGGTTAATGAAAACAGCATAGTATTTTGTTAATGAACAGACAAATATATTAAACATCAATAATTTTACATAAAAGACATTTTATTAAATATTTAATAGAATTAGAGGACAGACTAAACAATTTCTTACCATCCATCTTGTCAGAAGTATCCTCTTTGTTGAAAAAGCAGGCAAAGAAACATGGAAAACTTAGTGTGTTAGAATAAAGGTGTTCACAGCAGAGTCATAAAACATTAATTAAGGAAAATACATTAATATTAAATACAGCAGACATGTTTATCTAATTCATGCATGTATAAGCTACCTTAAGTAAAGCTGGTTTCTCTCCGTTCAAGGTACAAAATTACAGAGGAGGGTACAAGTATCCTGCACAGGGATGTTGCATCTCTCCGTATTACCCAGATTTGAGCAAATCCTTACAGTAAAATATTTATGAACTGCTTCATGCTTAGTGTCAACAGTTATTGAAGCATCAGTACATATTTATATCATTACTGAACCACAATATTTCTATTTCTTATGAAATTTGTGACTGAGCATGAAGCCCCACCCGGGGTAAGGGACAGGAGGGAAAAAAGATATCACAATAAAGACAGAGGACAAATGGGAGAAAGTTCCACTCTGGTTTAAAAGCATTAAAGATTTACCAGTTCAGCTGGAAGGTAGTACATACATATTCTGACAGTAACAATCAAAATATTTTGAGTGAGACATACATAATTACAGATCAAGTCTCCTCAAAAAGGACATTAATAGTTAAGGATGTCAAAGACAGTCAACATTTAAGAACAACTAAAGTAGAGAATGTCCTCATGCTTCTAGAACAGTTTAAAAAAACCAAACATAAATAAGCAAGCAAGAGTTATTCTATTAATAATAAAAACGGAAAAGATGGGTGGAGACAATTATAGATTACTATGCTCATCAACTTGTGATCCTCTGAGGCTCTAAATTTGGCAGCAGTTTAAGCAAAAGGTCTATGTTTCTCTGAAAGTAAGGATGAAAATGAAGATAAATTCAAGCTCCAGAGGAGACAATGTTATTTATTTTGGTATTGACTGCAACACCTGAGAAGATGTGGAAAGCATTATGGAAATACAGTAACATTTTCTAGGCATTTTAGTACCACGGTCAGCATTATCTTGACAATTCTGTCATTTAAATTGCCATATTTGGATTTAGTATAAACAACCCCCTTAAAATGAACAGAGAGGAGAAGTTTACAAATTAGCCCATTTTCTGAAACATGGCACTTGCTTGGATTCACATTCCATTCATTTTAAGGTTATCTTTTGAAAGCTAAGAGCAAACAATATTTTGAGGTGGACTCCATGGTTAATCCACAGACAAACACGCAACAGTCATGCTCTCTAAGAAGGGGCAGGTATGTGTAATTTATGTTACCCTACCACTATTAAAAAACTGTAAGGAGAATGAGCCACGATCAATCAAGCAGTACTGCTTCTATGTGACTGTAAACAAACCTTGGTCTCCTTGACTATCACTGCCCTTACACCATCTGTAATAGGATTTGACTTTACTATACATTGCTAGTATCACATTATTTTGCCATTTCAAACCACTGTTGTATTCTTCTCCACAAGTGATTGCATCTTCTAGCAAGGCAAAGCTTTCCAGCTACTCAAATCCTTCAAAATAATATGACCTGGACTTACTGCCTTATTTATTGCTCTCCTCCAGCCCTACTCACCAAATCTACAAACTACAAAGAGAATAAGCTATTTCTTTATTTCTGTTATTTTCCTGCATAAAACCACCACTATTTACTTCCCTGAAAACCTCTGTGCCCTTCTCAACCCTTGCTTACAAAATTCTGGGCATGAATCACATATTGCTTAAAAAGTTCTGAAAGCAAACCAATACTCCAATAAAGAGTTAATTTTCTGTGAAACTCCTAAGACCAAAGTAGTCCCTTCATTTCAGCAGCATGAAGAAGACAGACTAACAGAGAGAGATTTCTCTCTTCATTTTCCGTTTGAGATTTTTTCTTCTTTCTACCACCATGCTCTATGGCCACTTTTACTTCTCACAATAGCTGAACTCCAGCTTTGTCCAAGATTCAGAATATGTCCTGTTGCACACCAAAATAGACCAGGCAATACTCTGATCTTGGAGAATAATCATCCCACCTATTTCAGGCATTTATGCATTAAGTTAGGAGGAACTGAGAATTCCTCAAGTGATAGCCACAAGCATATCTTGTCCACCAAGCAAACTGAGCTGCCTAACTACTCAGTGTCCCCCTGCTACCCAGCAGGTTTTCTGATTCCCGCCCTGTGGGCACTAGAGGGAGCCCACACCCGAAACTACTATTTCAAGTAGCAAGTATTCCTTTTAGTCAGCATCACTCACACTCATAAACTTAATCCTAAAATCAATGGTGTTCAAACCATTTCAAGTAGGCTCTGATAACAAAAGAATCAACTCATTTTAAATAGTTTTTAACTTAAATTTTCATTTAAAAAAGCACAACCAAAATCTTTGAAAACCATAGCCTAAGTGTATCTAACATCTCCCCAAACACAAGGTAAATCAGAAGACCTATACAGTTTCTCTGCCTCTCTTATCATCATCTTTGGCAATACTGACATTGGGACATGCCTCCTTGGTGATCTAGCTGGCATGTAAGCCGAGAAGAAAAAACTAACCGTTTTGTGAACACTGAACCTTACTTTCCCCATTGTTACCCCTGCAGTATGGATAACCTAAAAAGAACAAAACCATGCCCATATTCCTTTACCCTCCCCACTTAGTGGAGGTTCTAGCATCTAAAACTATCAAATACTTTTCTGCACTCTTATAATTTGTAGCACTTTCTATGTCTAACAGCAAGTATTCCTATCAATGAAGACTGTCACCTAGATAAAAACATACACATAGTTCCATCAACATGCTTAGGAAAGAATCTATTAAATCAATGTTGGATTAATGTGTAAAACACTTCTGTATTACGTGAAGAAGCCACGACTTACTGCCAGGATGTCTCTTTAGTATTGTTGTAAAATAGTCAGCTAAAGAGCTGAGAAAAACAGAAAAATCAAGAGTCCTAACACTCATTTCCCTATTACTTCTAGAAACAAAAAAAGCCACGATCACCATCTGCTGTTAAGTGAAGGTACCGTTCCTTCCAATACTTAATATTAATTCCAGATTAACACATTTAAAGAGAACAGTATGGATACATTCTTTCCATTGGCATTCTTCCAGCAAAAGAAAAATAAAACATCTAGCAAAGTTGGTAGCTTACTTCAGAACACCTGCTCTTTTGCCATCCTCCAATACTAGTAAAAACGATGACAATTTTTCAAATATATAAGTATTTTCCCTGTAACTTTTTATCAAAAACTTCAAAAAATATTTCACAGTATTGTAAAGATGTTTCCCTTACCTAGCGAAGCGTAAGATCCTGGAGGCAGACCAGCTGCTGACAAGCGCCCAGCTCCAGCTGTCTGTCCAGCAGCATGGCGGGCCTTTGCACCTGCGGCAGCATTAACATCAATGTCGCTGCGAGACCTTTGCAGAGTTCCTGGGCCTGGAACACTCTTGCTGCTGCCTGAAACTAGCAAAAAAAAAAAAAAAAAAAAAAACAAATTAGGAAATTAGTTGGTAATGAATAAAATTATTATACTTGAAAGGTAAAAATTTTCTACTACTGCAGCATACCTGCAAAAAGTACAGAGAACTATGTAAAATAGTGTAAGTCTAGTAAATATTAAACAAAGTATAATTGAGGTTAAGAAGCAAACTTGACCTGGTCTTGCCATGAAATTCAGATAACACACAGTTTATTTTACACCAGTATTTATCTTCATTCAGCATGAAATGTTACCATTATTTAATACAAACTATGTGCTCCCACCCTAGTACAAATTACATTATTCTGAACATTTTTGTGATTTATTACATTATTGAATGCTTCACAAACATAAGGACATTGACAGCTTCCCTTGTGATACTGAGTGAAGATAATATTCCCACACTTCAGCTAAGATAAAGCCACATGCAAGCTGAACGCATACCTTGATTTGCTTTAGCGTCTAATCTCCTGTAAAGTATTTTTTATATTCACCTCCTATTATTTACTGAATATTAACTATTCACTTTGGTTAATTTTAACCATTGGTTTATGTCTTCAAAACTTGACTACCGCTTAACAGTTTCAGTATCCAGAAAATAAGCACACTCAGTTACTGGCCATTTGTAAAAACAGTGATTCACTCTCCAAGAGTTACAAACACATTATGTGAAAAGAGAATGAAGAAATTAAATTCTGAAAACCCAAGACAAAATTAAACTCTTTGAATTACAAATCTGTGGGTTTGTTTTTTTCTTTTTTTATAAAGAACAGCAGCTACATGGGAATAGATGAAAGGTCCAAGTCCTTCATTTCCAATTGCCATAAGCCTAATAATCATTAACAGACCATAGAATAATGTTTTGCTTCTTTGAGAGTGACTGTTCCATGACGAAACTCCAAGACAGATGACCAATTAATAGTACCAATACATACCAAATTATGTCTTATGCTTGCAACAACTGAACATACATAAAATGTGAAGCAAGTATGAGGCAATCTTAGCTCCAGGTGCAGTTTGTAGTGACACATACCACTATGCAACTTGGAAACAGGGTAAATGCTTAAGACAGTAAGATTTTAAGCTACATTTAACACTTTTAAGTCAAAGAACATGAATAACAATTATTGTGCACTGCACTATATAGCAACCACCTTACCTCTGCCTGCAAGGCTTGCTGGGCTGGCTGCAGACCATTTAGAAGACAGAGGCCGACTGAAAAAAAAAAGTCAATAAACCCAATAAGTCAGTCTCATGTATCAGATCCAAAAGGCAACAATAACAGAGAGGAAAAAAAAATTTCTGTTCTTTTTTTCCCCTTCAACTCTCTCAGCATGTTTTATGAACACATCATATACAGAATGATAAGGAAAACACAATCATCTTATCTTTTGTATTTCATAAAACTACATCTTCATCACAAAGCATTAATCCTTAGGTTACCAACAGGCACACTTTGCTAACACAAAGTTTAGGCATTCCAGACTTGGTCACAGAAACATTTAAGGTCGTCAGTACAAGGTTTTAAGCACAGGGCTGATCACCTAAATCAGCTGTCAAACAAAAATAGTGGGAGCTACACAAAAAGCTTGATTTATGAAAGAAATTATGTGAAGTGCTGTCTGCAGTAACAAGGAAAACAGGTGTACAATTCATAAGCCTCCTCCAGTCCTGTATCTCCCAAGAATCAAGTCACAAATTAGAAAGGAAAATACTGGAACTTCCAAGCAGCTAGACTGAATTTCCCATTTGAATGTTAGAGGCTCCCACAATTTATAAAAGGAGAAAAATTCCATGTGTTTTCCTCTGTTTTCTCTCCATTTCCCTTTACTCTTACTGCAAAAATGAGTAGCTGCTGAAGCAAAATCTTTCTGTCTACTCAAGTTTAACTGTGAGCCCTTCCTTCTGCCTGGTTCAGAAGGGTAAAATGCAGTCAGAGGGACCAGGGAAAAGCAAAATACTAGTAGAAGAAAGTATGATACTTTATTAATTGATTAACATCTAGCCATCTAAATATTTATCTGACTGGGAAGGTTTGTATTTGCTGAAAGTTGACTATTTCATCAACAGTCAAATTACAACCTGAGTCTACAGTCTCAGCTTTCGTAAAAATAATCCCTCTCTAATTTTAAACCAAAAAGCAGAGAGAAAAGAGATGCATAATATTGTCTATTTATCTGAGTTATTAGCTGCTCAATGATAATATAGAGTGCAGCACTGTTACCTAAATCCTCACAGAAGATCATGTATTTGCAGCTTATTATGAATAACACCTGCTTTTCTGACATTACTAACTAGTGTTTTGGAGGTATTTTGCTGCAAGTAAGTCGGGGAGGCCCAGGCAGAGCATCTGGGTGCATCCTGACCTTACAAGTTGCTCCGAACAGAAGGCCCAGACAACTGTTAGAATTTCAGCACTTGCACAATCTATTGCAATTAACATTTCATTTAAGCAGTTTCATATACATAGGCACAAGTCACCACATTTCTCTCATTCCACCATCCTCTTTAAAACCATTTTTGATCAATGATCTGTAAGAACTATAAGTTCAGAGGGTCAAAAATCATGGAGGATCAGATTTTTAGGAAAACCATACCCATGTTTCCTAAGTTAGTCTATGCAGGGAGAACTCAGCATCTATACTGGGAGCCAGAAACATAATTTTGGGTAACACAGGGAAAACAATATGCATCTAAATGCAAAATTAGTGAAAAATCAATTAAAAATTAATTAATTTCCAATATAATGATCTCTTCCATTCATCTCTTATTTTAATCCTCCCTTTCTGTGTTGTAGTACTCACATATCTTGCAATACAGGAAATAATATTTACTTGAGGATTTAAGAGTATTTTAAGATTCTAATTTCTCTGTAATCTTGTTTTTAACATTTTATTACTACTAACTCATTAACAGCACTTTGATTTTCAGACAGGGAACATAGATTAATTTAAACAAGAGTAATTAATCTTTGAATAAACATTTGTTTGTGGAAAATGAAATCTTAGCAATAGCCTACATTACAGGCAATTATTTTAAAAATATTTTTTATAATTACGAGTATCATAGGAAAGATAAGATTTGACAAAGAAGAGGGAAAGCCTCTGATATTTAAGGTAGCAGCCAAAAAAAGGAGAAAAAAAATTAACTTCCAGTATGCTGGAAGCAGTCTTTGCTTTCAAGTCAAAAGTGAGCAGACAAGTTCTCTGGCTTTGGAAATTAAGCATCTGAATTGAAATCTTAACAGGTTCAAATACTTTGAGGAAGCTTTCTAGAATTTAAAGGAAAAAAATCACCATATACTACTACTACTATTATTTTACATTTCCACTAAAAAGCCAGTAGATTTCTTTTGTTATTGGTACCTAAGCAAACTTTAATCTATTCAGCTCGACTGTCTACACGTTTTAATACACCACTGACTGCAGCACAGACCCACCCTCTAGCAATTAGCATAGCTGCAAAATACTGCTAATACATATTCAATACTGTGAAGACAAGGAAAAAAAAAAAAACAACAACACACCACCAATCTCCGATCTGAATGAATCTCACTGTCAATGTCTCTTTCTCATGCTTCCCAGTGAAAAGGGACAAAAAAGGATAAACATCATTATTTCTTTCCTAGATTTATTCATTGCACCATAATGCTGGACATCAAAATGTGAACCTTGAAGATATTTTGGTGTAAGAGGCTGCTAAGGAAAAAATATATGAATAAGAACAGCCTGCTAATATCCAGTTAATGACTGCCCGGATTTTTCACCTTGCTGGGGTAATACTGTCATATAACAAAACACAATAAAAGATTTTTTATTAAAAAAAATTAAAAGTGACAAAACACAGCTGCAGCTTTTTTGTACACCACAGAAGTCTGGCTCATTTGCTTTTGAGAAACAGTTTTTATTTGTTTATAGGCTCAGAAACAGTTAAGTGACCCTTACTTGAGGCTTTCCTGTGAGCTGGAGGATGACCTGTCTGACTGAGGGAGGGATGCTATACTGCCAGAATTCTTCAAGTAGGTCTGGAGGCTTCTTTGGTAGGGCGGCTCAAGAGAATTGTACAGAGTCTCGGCTTCACTAGGAAAGTGATTTCTAAGACCCAGATAAGCTCTGCAAAATAAGAGAATAACCACATGTAATTGCTCTATATTTTCTTCGAAGTGTGGCATCAGGAAGTAAAGATTACAGAATGGACCAGGGATGGGAGGGAAAGGAACTCAGACTGAAAATATGTAATGCATGCTCATCAAATCATAAAAGAAACCAGCTACGTTGACTGAATGAATCTTTTCAAAATAACTTAAGACTATCCTCTGAAATTCTCACATTCATTTACCAATTCTGTGGGGAAGCAAGAGAAATTCTTTCCTGGCCTACTCACTAGTCAAAGTGCTGCAGTTGTTTAATAACTTAATGGCGGGGGGAAAAGACATGATTATGCAGTAATATCAACCTTTATGACTCCTGTTTCAGTAGAATCCTCAAATGCTGCACAACAGTATTAATTGCCTCAACTTTTAGAATGTCTTTTGCAAAAGAAACTAGATATTAATTCAGGACTCCAAGAACAGAAACATCAATTTTCAAGCTAACTTATGTCCTCTTCTTCATCCATAGGTTGCCGCTCACCTCCTATTAGTCTTCGATCGTTCACATAAACTATACAATTTTTCAGAGCAAAATGTAGTCAAAACTCACTTTCTTGCCTCCACTCTTGCTTCTGCATCAGCATCATGAATGCCTTTCTTGATTGTTTCAACCAAGACAGCTGCGTGCCTAGAAGACAGATATTTTTCATGCTATTTTGCTACTCCAAATTCTATTTTAAGTAGTAGTTTTACACTTTAGTTAACATTTCTCTAAGTAAAAGCCAGCTTAGATAGTAGTTCTAAGGTATGAAGTAACCAAACATTTAAGCACACTGACAATACAATTGCACCTTCTGTAAAGGTTTGGGTAAGCTTCCTCCTTCCATCTAAAAGAATTATAATCTACTTTTCAGACATACATCCACCCATCACACTTAAAAAGTTATTTAAAAATACCGTTTTAAAGACACCTGCTTTCCTGAGATGGAAAAACTACTTCCCATACTATATTAATAGTAAGAAAAAGGAAAAAGTTAAGATTAGTAAGTTTGCTTTCCTGGAAATTAACCTCTGAAAGCTTTTGGCACATGAGTTCTAAACCTCAACACATGCTCAAAGAACAGCAAAGTGCCCATCAGAACAATCAAAAATTGTAATGATACACAGATTTTAATAATTCAAGACATGTTTGGGGTTTTGGTTTTTGGTTGGGGTGTGTGTGTGTGTTTTGTGGTTTTGTTTTGTTTTAAATACACACATACACACTCTGACATAACTCAAGTAATCTCCCCATTGCTCCCTTTTCTCAGGAGCACCTTCGGGGGTTGAAAGGTGACTATGGAGCTGGATGAGCTCTTCAGAGCCTTCTCTGGATGCCCTGCAGTCTCTTTGCTCTTACTCTGTGCTTACAGTACACATTCTACAGAGCTGATGCATGTATGTTTTCCCATCTACTCGGAGAAGCTACAGTGTGCTCTTAATCATTAGCAGAGAAAGTCCTCCAGCCTCATATCACTTGCCCTCTTCTATGGCTAACACACAAATTTCGTCCTTTCAGGCAAAAACACAGATGCTTGCCTGTGCATCTTTGCTGCACAGGATACATAACATAAGTGAAACTCTGAGAAAGCATGGTACGCATTACTCACATGTGATATAGGAGAAGAGGCAGAAGGTAAGGAGACGAGGCAACACAAAGTCAAGGCTGGAGCATATAGCTTCTCCCTGGCACTTGAATGAGCCACATGACCTGCTGTGCCAGAAAAGCTGTCTATGCTAGAGAGGTTGGCCAACACTGAACAACATAATCCAACTAAAGAACTCAAAAGATTTCTGTCTTAAAATTTGTTAGCAGTTTATTCTTGAGGAAAAAGTATATTGGCCCATACCTTTCCAATGAATGTGTTTGCCACTCTTGTAACAACAGGTCTAAAAATTCAAAGGAGCGCCTAAAAAGACAGGTGAAAAAGTTATAATTAATACTCATTTCTCTAACGTGCTTGCGGAATAAACAGTAACTTTATTCTCCCCCCCTGAGGGAAACAAATACATAAAATAAAAGTAACTTTATCTGTTAAATAAGAACATTGGTCACCTTATAGCAAAGTTAAAATATTCTGTATAGAAAGCAAACATGCAGGCTAACTAATACTAAACTTCAAGAAAATAGATCTGGTTCAATTAATCATCTATCATGTTATTACACATATGCTATGTCAGTTTTACTAGTCCCAAAATAAAAAACAAAAATCAGTAAAGTTTAAAAATGGTACAAACTATAAAATCTTAAAAAAAAAAAATCAATACTTTAAAAATTCAGCTATTAAGTCACAACATGATGTTTCTACGGCAGTGTACTTCTGTCCCAAACACTATTCCCATCTTTTCATCTGTCATTACTGAGTATGTAGCATAAAGGAAAATATGAGACCATTAGTACAGGTCCCTGCATATAGAAAGCACTCTGTGCTGGTTATGGCTGGGATAGAGTGAATTTTCTTCATAGTAGCTGGTATGGGGCTATGTTTTGGATTTGGACTGAAAACAGTGTTGATAACACAGGGATGTTTTCGTTACTGCTGAGCGGTGCTTACACAGAGTCAAGGTCTTTTCTGCTCCTCACATTGCCCCCAGCCAGCGAGTAGGCTGGGGGTGCACAAGAAGTTGGGAGGGGACACAACTGGGACCCCAACTAGCCAGAGGGATATTCCATACCATACGATGTCATGCTCAGCATATAAAGCTGGGGGAAGAAGGAGGAAGGTGGGGACATTTGGAGTGATAGCGTTTGTCTTCCCAAGTAACGGTTACGCTTGATGGAGCCCTGCTTTCCTGGAGATGGCTGAACACCTGCCTGCCCATGGGAAGCAGCGAATGAATTCCTTGCTTTGCTTTGCTTGCGTGCGCAGCTTTTGCTTTACCTATTAAACTGTTTTAATCTCAGCCCACGAGTTTTCTCACTTTTACTCTTCTGATTCTCTGCCCCATCCCATGGCAGGGGAGTGAGAGAGCAGCTGTGTGGTGCTTATTTGCCAGCTGGGGTTAAACCACGACACACTCAAAGATTTGCTGGCACTGTACAAACTAAGTTATGTAACCTTATTCATTATTAATTCAAAATTCTTGAGAATTTAGCAGACAGCCATTAGCAAAAGGCATACTTTAAAATATGTCTGAAGCTAGATCCTGGTGAACAAATCAAAGTGACATGGATTAGGAAGGTGAAGATAATGAGTCTTCAGAAAGGTAGTGGACCTGCTGGTCACGCTTCCTTTGGTGCGGCCCAGGATACGGTTGGCTTTCTGGGCTGCAAGTGTACATTGCCAGGTCACGTTGAGTTTCTCACCAACCAACACCCCCAAGTCCTTCTCCTCCTTCTCTCTATCCATTCTCCGCCCAGCCTGTATTTGTGCTTGGGATTGCCCCGACCCATGTGCAAGACCTTGCACTGGGCCTTGTTGAACTTCATGAGGTTCACATGGGCCCACCTCTCCAGCCTGTCAAGGTCCCAAAGGTTTCCTTTGTCTTTCCAAAGGAAGTCAGTATGAAAACAATGCAACTTTGGCCACCTTCATTGATGCTCACTGGATTGTGAACTGCAGTACCAAAGGCACCTACAGTCTAATGTTCCTCAGCAAAGCAGTGGTAAGTAGAGGCACTGAAGCCCTGTGAATTGTTTTGCAGTCAAACCAGAAGTTGTGACAGCTCAGTATAATCTGGGTTGAGATAACGCTTGCTTTGGATGCAAAGACAAGCTTAGATTCAGAGCAAATAGTTTAGATGCTCAAGCTATTTCGTGCATACACATAGCTATATCGCTTTCAGGGCTAGCATGTGTCCAGAAACAGCATTAACCGCTTTCGTAAGAGTCTGTGCAGAAAATGACACTCTGTCAGAAACCAATTAATTTTGTCAAGAGCCAATCCAAGTGTTCAAGTATCATGTTCTTGGAAAAAGCAACATGCTGAAGATGCACCTCAGTTGTTAAACACGACCACACATTGATCAACCATGTCCTGTCTAAGGTAGCAGCCACTGTTTCAACCCCGCAGTCCCCAGCATGGTAGGTTTATTATTTTGGGCACAGTATCAAGACAGCCTAGCTCCACGCATTCAAACCGCATTGCACAAAGTTACAAAATCCTCCTGACATCAGGAGAGCAAGATGCTGGCACACAATGCAGCAGTATGCTGTAGTGCTTCAACAAGAGCTAACCTCACTAGGCCTGGCAAGTCTCGCCCTAACAGTAACTAATGGGCTCAAGCTGGTTCTTCGCAAAGACACACGTATCTTGTTTAATGCTCTCCCAATGCCTCTCAATACCTGTGTTGTTTATTCTCATTGGACTGAGCAGCACAGATTCAACTACAGGTTTTTTTTTTTCCTTCTGGTTTTAAATCAAAAGGTACTTTTTGAACAAGTGTTAGGAACATTTTAAATTAGAATAAATTCTGCAGAAGGATACAGTGTACGTCCCCCAGTATGGCAGAAAATACCATTCCTCAACATCACCTGATGTAACTTTGCTGAAATTCATTTTTGTAGTTTACTGGATAACAGTTTTGTGTATTCAGATTTAACAGCCATAAATCTTCAAATCTGTTTATTTTCAACATATAATAATCATATTTAAAAAAGCAACAGCTTTAATAATTTGCTATTTATGATGTACTCACCTTCTAACTGCAACTGATTTTGAGGTACAGTTGCTTGTTATTAAAGGTATGAGTCGTGGCACATGGGTATGCTGAAGAAAAAGAAAAAAAGACAAAACAGTTAACGACAAAAGCATTCCTGAATTTGTACTGTACTAATTAAGTGAAACAGAATTAGCAACGTAATAAAAATCATAATCATTTAAAATGCTTACTGAAACTAAATGTAGAATACTATTAAATGAGAGACTGCTGCTAGCACGTGAATCGATTAAACCTATTTTTTTCCAAAATGTCAAGCAAAAAGCACTTCCAATGCCATCAACAATCACATCATGATATGCAATATTTAGCTGTCCGAAGTCATACACGAAGGCACAAATGTAAGTGTCTCCTCAAAGGAGTTGTAAGTTGATGTCATTTTAGTTTTGCCACAGAAAAAAAAAAGCAATAAACATAGCAGTCTTAAAAATCAGAGTTATGGAGCAAAAAGCAAATCAATTAGTCTGAAACTGTGGGCATTCTTTTAAAGATCAATCAATACGATTAGTGCTACAAAGACCAAATTCCTTTTAATGCAAAATATGTCAATAAAATAATAAAAGCATGACATGTAATATAAGCAAGCTTATGTATATAAACTATATGGAAACACTAACATCCTCATGGGAGAAGAAAGCCCTTGAACTACCATTTAAAGTGGATAAAATAAACTACATTAAATCTAAATGCAATACTTGAATTCAGAATTAAAGCAGCCTTACTTCAGCTTATCTTAACTAATTGTAGACACAAAGTATTAACATTTTAATTCCAAGTAAGAGTAACGTGGTTCAACAAATCCATTTTCAGTTAATTTCTTTATTCCTTTCTTGATTAAACATGTAACTTCTAAAACAGTCCCCAATACAGTGTGAAACTGTAGCCTATAAAAAACTGCTTAAAAAGTACAGGACTGAACAATTCTTAGTATCTCACGTATCATACTTTCTCCTTAGGTTATTGTTGCAGGATATAAACACACAAATCACTAAAAAGGCAGAGATAATTATCAGCTCTCATAGTACTGCCAACTTCAGAATTAGAAGGGGATTAATCCAAAAATCTGGAAGAGCCTTACAGTTGCATTTGTGCGTACTGATATACTTCTAATAGGGTTTTAGGGGGTTTGTTTGTGTTTTGCATAGTTTTCAAATTGAAAAGTGGCACATGACTGCCAGTAAGGGAACAATAAGCAGTATCAGGGGAAAGAATAAAACATTTTTACAGATGGAGAAACTGTATGTTCCAAGTCTTTGGAGCTATTGACACTGTAATTTCTAGAAAGTGTTTTGCAAAAGAATCAAAGCCTCAGGCTTGCTTTCATTCAGCTTTAAGATTGCACATTTCATGTTACCCCTTTGAAGCCCTAATGATACACGCTCCCTCCCAACCCACCTTGCAGCTCAATTGCCCAACCTGAATCCAACCTCCCTCTGGAAAAGATTTTCTGCCATCATGCCATCTCATCATGACACACCCTCCCCCCACTTTTTTTTTTTTTTAATTGGTTTCCTGATTTACTGAGAGTCATGAAAGAAATCAGACTACAGTATAAGAACTATCTGGAGAAGAAATATGAAATCCAAGAAAGGGGCAAAGATGACATGGAGCTCTTCAAGATCACTGGTATAATACAACCTCCCTGTTTTTATGTACACTCGCTCTCATAGCAATTAGATACTAAAGCACCAGGATCTGAACTGCCTGTCAGTGGATTCTAGTAGGATTTTTTGGAGCAAAACGCTGACTCCAAAAGCTGTAATGGCTTGGGCTCTAAATATTCAACTGATCACGCGCTCCCTGACCAACTCGTATTGACTCCAAAGGATCGCAGTCCAAAGGAGAGTGGGACTGTATTTGGTTTGACCCTGATATTTATTTCTTTCTTTTTCCACTGACACCTGAATTTTCTGTCAGAACACCTTGCATAAGCCATTTATTGGTTAGGTATTTGAACGCTGTGGATAGGATTTTCTCAATTCTACACCTCCAATCTAGTATGTTAAATTACAGCTAAGAATAACAGAAGTTTTAACAAAATCAGGGCAGCTATAGCCGATGTGTAGGCCTGTCTCCCACTGAACTGAACCAAGAAAGCCAATTTATTATAATCGGTGAATTTTTATTTCATGCTGCTTTTCTGGTGCTTGATTTGGCTCCTGTAAACCACAAGACAGGGTTAGTTTCTTACATGCCTGAGCTCGTCTAATACTACTGTGAATGGTATTCTTCTCTTACAACTTTAATCATCCTGTGTAAGGTGTATTCCCTCCTCCACTCTCAACTCTGTGCCATTAGCCATCTCACAGTACATTGGTAAGAGTCTGGGAAAAAAATGCCAGTGGTTCTTAGCCCAAGTGCTGACACAAAGGTAATGCAGAAGTCTCAGAGCACATTCTCAGAGGCATGGTTAGACAGAATAAGTACAGATTCCAAAACATACTGAGGATGGCAATAAAAGGTGTGATTAAACCACTTAGGTTTTGAACAACTTACAAAATTAAAACTACGGATGAGATCACAGTGAATAGCAGTAAGTGCCCAGCCTTAAGAACACCACAGTGTTTAATGCAGAAACTACAGGCAACCTCTCACTTCTATCTGAAACACAAAAATATCAGTACAAGTCCTAAAAACCTAGCTAAATATCTTGCCTCAGACACCAGTCAGTAGCAGATGCCTAAGGAACAGACAATAAAAAACCAGCTAGTATACAGCATTTCCCTCTTCTATATGCTATAGCTTTAAGGATTCAGCTTAGAAAGTTCTTAAACCCGAGGATTAAAATCTCTATTGGGCTTTTCTTCCATGAACTTGTGCTTTCTGAACTGATCCACGTATGTCCGGCCTCTTCAAGATTTTATTATTAACTCTACAGTTCCAATTTTTAATTTTTTTTTGTTTTTTAAATAAATTCTTACTAGCTTCTTAACTACTAGCTTAACTTTGTCTTCTCCAAAAAGGCAGTTAAACACAGTTAACCTTTGAAATACACTTGCCTTTTTACAATTAACACATTACAAAAAAATCATGAAGATAGACTTGCTTTTCATACCTATTCCTCTATCTTTACGATGGTATTGCTGCCAATTGGTTTCAATGATAAATACTTGTCCATCTATGAGAAAAATTACTTCTCCGTGAAAGAGTGAATTATAATCCTGTATTTCAGAATTGTTACTATCTCTGCTAAGAGCCACCACCTGAATATTCCTAGCAAGCAAAGTGAGAGAGGAACACCTACCCGAATAATGAATCTAATGGCTGCACACCCTGAAGTTGCCATCACTTTGGCGCTGTTGGGAACCAGATTAAAAAGAGTAGGCACAATAGCTTCAGCGCCATGATCAAACTTGTTTCCCAAAACAGTTGAAAGATGGCTATTTAGGGAAAAGAAATAAAACTTGTTAACAAAAATTAATTTCTTCACTGTACCTTTTAAAGATTTATCTTTCCAAACAACAGAATTTCTTAATTTAATGATTTCCAAGTCCTTGCCTCATTAGAAATGCAGGATTTGCAGAACATTTTTGTTACTGGAGCAGACACATTAAGAGGTTGAACACTAATAACTTTATTTCATAATGAAAACCAAATACCACAACTTCAAAGGCTAAAATTCTCATGTCCACATAGAATATCATAGTATTTCTGCTTTTTAACACACTTTGAGAGTATATAATTTCCATAAGACTTTAGATTTATTGTTCAAGATTTTTTTCCTTTTGAATGCAGGATGAGGACATACATACAGTACTTTTACGCTACTCCTGACTTCTCGTAGGAAAGGTTAGCATCATTTTCTCAAAGTCTGTATTTCCCTGGCAAGGACAGTTGTATGCTCCAACAGGTCCCCATGTGCTGTTCCATCAGGAGACCAGAACAGCAAGGGTAAACTCCGGTGAATATCTGATCCACATGGCCATTGAAAATCAGTGGTTACATTAATGCCTTTCCAGAGGAAAAAAAAAAAAAGCCATGGAAAACATGGAAGCGGAAAAGACTGCTCTGGTATAAAAATAAGGCTTTTTCCCCCCTCCTTGAATTTAATGAGAGTCCCCAAGATGATGAGAATGGAGATCTTATTTCTGTTTAGCCACAGCTTCTAAAATTATCATGGACATGAAAAATATTACCCTCACCAAAACGTACAATGTTTTACGGAAGCTTTCACTTGGGTTTTATATCTTTTTAAACTGCATCTCAGACAATTCAGCAGTCAAGCGGAAGGGCTCAAAACACTATAGGGCAGCTCACTTTGTTATTACAAGTAGTCACAGTAAAGTCCTGTGCCAATCACTCAAGCTAAGTGCTCTGAAGACTAGCCCCCAATATTACAGTAGTACTTACAGCAGTTTGTATTAACTTGCACTAAGTACTCAGTGTAATGATGGTAACTTGCACTTCACATACAATCTTTGTAAAAGATTATCAACTCTGTACATCGCCTAAAAGAACAAATTCCTTTAAATGTTTCTTTTTCTCTATGGCTTCAGATGCTGACTTGACTCTTTATCAGTCATAGTGCACAGCAGTCCAACAAGATAATCTTTCCTGCAACACTGATAAAGCATCTTGAAGTCAAATTCATATTAAACTCTAGCAATGTACACAAATGCACGTGAACTATACTTACGCTACAGTAATGCATGCTTCTCTAACCACCTGGGATCTGAGATCCTTGGCCGACAGCTTGAAAGCACCATCCAACAACCGTAAATGCTGGAAAAATCCGTCATACTGTGCAGCTCCAGCAACAAGCAATGACCGAACTTTCTTCAGCTAAAAATTTAAGGCATTTAGTTTAGGACACTAACAATATGCATTTCAAAATAGAAAAGTAACAACTTCATTGCAAAAATGTACATAGGCATGTCTTTGAAGCAAAGCATCATTTTGAAATATACGGCAGTAATTTAAGAACTGTAAAAAAAGTCTATTACTTAAATTGTAGAGCTCAAAAGTCTCAGATCCCAATCTGCAAATACACAAATATGTAATTCTGTTCACACACCTGTTTCCAAACACTAAGATACCATAAACCTGATAAAAAAATATAATGCTACATCCACACAAACATTTTAATCCTACAAGTAGAACTTATCATAGCCGTACATAAGAGGTACTAATGCTAGCAGTTTACCTGCAGAATATGCAATTTTGCATAAATGCCAACTGAAACATACATGATGGCTTTTAGAAAAGCTTCCACTTACATGTCAGCAAAAATGTATTTCGGCCTTTTAAAAATACTTGCTCAAACTTATTTGGTATATGGAAATTCAATGTTTAAAAATTAACATTTTCTTTGATTGTCTGGAGTGTAATTGCTTTAAGAGAAACCATTTTAAAATAACTAGCTGCCTGTGCTTTATGAAATACACCTACCCAAACCTGAAAACCAGATAAAAGTTTACCGCATTAGTTCGTTGATCCCAATCATGTTTGTCATCTGAGAGAATTTCCCTGATTTTGTTCAACGTTTCTTCAAGTTCTCGACTAGAATAGATCTGAGGTATTAAAAAAAACCAGAAAATTTATATTGTTAATATTCCAGGTAACCTGATGAAGGAAAATATCTTGAGAAGACAGAAAATACAATTATAATTCTGAAAATCTTGCACCAAAAGTTCCAGAGAACTGTATAAGAGGTATAAATGGGCATTTTAAGGCAAATCTTGGAGGATTATCACTGACTAGTAAATATTCATTAAAAGAAAAGCTGAAGAATCAGCATTTTCCCCAAGATTTCACCTTTCACCTTTGTAATGATCTAATCATATCTAGAATTTCATTAACTCCATTCAAAAAAAAAAATTCAATACAAGCAGGGGTTTTAGATAATGTGTTACAATACTATTGCAATTCAATTTCATTTTCATACCCACTATTACAATGATACTCAACCAACAGATTTTAACCCGATGCAACTCTTTTGGGGCAGGAACTCTCATCCTCATTACAAGAGCGCATGGCTCTATGAGGGCCTAACCAAGCTGCTAGTTCAACGCTAAAATTAAAAATCTGTCTGAAAAAAAATAAATTAAAACTTTCAATAGCTTCTATATGTATTATTACTCCAAGCCTATCATTTATTAACTTATGCAGTCAGTAAACAAATGTAAGGAGCCGCCTCCCATCAGAGTTCTCTATTCTCTCCACAGAAACTCCAGCAAAACTGAAGCCTGATCAACATCAGTCACTATTTGGTAATACATGAATTAATGTATTTATTGATAACTGTACACATACAACAGTGGATTTCTGAAGAAGAAAATTTTTAAAAAGTAGTCATGAAAACATATTATTAACATCAGAAATAGACAGACTTCCCTTCTATTCTCCTAGACATAAGCCACAGCATGCTCTTTTCTGCTTCCACTGAATATACAAAATTTAATTTCCGCCCCCCCCCCCCCCCCCCGAGAACAAGTTGAAGAGGATATGAAGCAAATTACTCACCAGAAACTTGATCTGGCCAGAACTTTTTCAAACACATATTTTCAGCTAAAGACTTCCAATTTTTTGGATCAAAAGCTGTTTACATAAACACATTGGGCTAAACTGAATGGCCATACACAGGCATCTGGTGCCATCTGAGACACATCCAAGACATCCACACAGGGCTGGCAGATTGGATTCAGGACTTCAAGGACACTCATACCCTTCTAGAGTGAAAGCTGGACGCCAGCATGATAACTTACATAGCACCTAAATAGTAGTGCCTGATGCTCCCTCATTATTTAGGTCCAAGACAATTTTTTTATGTGCAAGAGCACAGAGCATGTAGAGGAAACAAGGACCAATGGTTAGGATACCTTGCTTTGCATGAATTGCTGAAGAGCTTTGACACTGGTCTCTTTAACACACTGTTCTGCATATATATATACATGCATCTTTTATTTTGTATTATATTATATTGTATTTTATTGATTTAGGAAGATCTTTCTTCTGTTCTGCAGTTAAGCGGAATGCGTATTTTCCACAAAATATCTTATTTTCCTGGGCAACTTCAAATTACTACAAGAGTTATTCCAAATACAGTCTAGTTTTCCAATTTCCTGAGCATATCAAATTAATTCAATTTATGGTAGACATGGGACTTTGACTCTGCTGACATCTACTTTTGTTCCAATGCTTTAACAGAACATGGTTATGGAGGCCTCTATATTTCATGCTGGAATATTGAGGAGGTGGAAGACATCCATGCTCTAAAACACCTGCATATCTAGTTTGTAGGATAAACAGGGTAGGAATCACTTCAGAAACAGACGAATTAGTACACCCGGGCCAGCTTCACTATCATGTGGAAAACAATTTCTGAATATGTTTTACCAACAAAATTGAAATTTTTATTTCCACACAGCTGTGTAAGCTTTTCCAGGGTACACTGTGGAAACAGATTTGCAGTTCTATACAGGGGACATGACTGCATCCATAAAAACCAAAAAGCTATTCCTCATGATTACTGTTTTCTTCTTCACTAGAAGTCAATAAACATCTGATGCATAATTTATTTAAAAAGAGTAAATGATTTAATGAAAACAGTGGGTCCAAGTGTAACAGACTTTCTACTCCACTGCCCACAAAATAGAACACGAGTTTTTATGACCATTTAATATACTTGTGTATACTGGTAGCATATAATACTTGTTGCACAACACTAATTTACTCTAACACTAATTCAACAGGTACCATACTATTAAGAATAAATATTATGTGTGTCTTGGTAAGCATTTTTATCAAATTAAATTTTCATTATCAAAGAAAATTCTTATTTTCCTTTTAAATGGGGAAGGGAGTAGTCACTGGTTAACTAAAGATGCAATTTCACATTACGGTGACCCTAATGCCATCAGAATTCGTGACACGATTCAGCCTCCTCAGGCTCACCCTTTACCATCACCCACCTTGCCCTATCTCCTTCCCAATTTAGGGTTTTAACATACAAAAAGTTAACCCTGCAAGAGGAAAGGCAAAAATTTCTCTGCCAGCTCAGCAGCCTGTACCAACTTATTATAAAGAAGTGAAGTGCAACAACAAGGGAAGCAGGATCATGCCTTTTGGCGGCAGGTAACTGAGATCTGTTTAGTGCACACTCGAAACTTCCATCTGAGGTTCTGGTCAAGGCACAAATACCTTTTTTAAGTTGTCTGAGTAGATCCTCAAAAATGGGACATTTTTTGTTGTCAGGTATGTGTTACCATAGACCATGTCCTATAGTTACTGCCACAGGATTAAAACATGCTAAGCAGACAAGCACAGAAGCAACATGTACAATGGGTTTATGTCCGTCCTACTTGCATGCCTAGGCAAAGAATTTAATTTTTTCTTTAATTACCTGGCACAAACTGAATTGGATCTATGCAATTTCTGCTATTCAGATTGGCTTGTAATGAGGAATTCAGTAAATGGTATAATTTTATCTTGTCATGAAATTGAAACTGTAATTCCACTGAAAAATTCCAAATTGTCAAGGTTGTCCATACCTATATTAGTTTCAGAGGAATAAAAGGTAATTTTAATAATTTCTTTTCTCCCTGTCCTTGATTATGCTTTTAGAAGGCCAAGATGAAATTCTGTGTTCAGCCAATGACATAATACATTTTTTGTTCATAAGTTCCCACATCAGACTTTTATAAAAACAATTAAATGCTTTGAAACAAATTCTAGCTATTAATGGGAGTTACTCCTAATAACCTGAACACAGAATTTTCTTCAATTTAAGCAAAAGCAAATAAACAGAGTTGTAAAAACATTATGGTTGTATTCTCAAATATGAAGGCACAATCCTCTCACCACAGTACTTTTTGGCACACAGATCCGTCAGACTATATCTCAAAATCACCCATCTTCTTCATAAACTGCTGTTATCCATTAGAGGGCAACACACACACACATCACTAAAGGTAAGTGCATCAAAGGCAGAAAAATTAAAAGCTCAAACACAAGTAAGAGTAATAACTATACAGATGGAAAGTATTTCCAATATGGGGATTACAAACTAGATATAAGTAAAAAATATGATATTCCTAAAAAATTTATGATGAGCAGTCATTGGAACAGGTTACTGGAAGGGCAGATCCCCCATTGAAGGCTGTTAAGAATGAATTAAACATACACACGCTGTAAGTAACCTCAATTTACTTGATTAATCCCGATGCACTTAATCTTGATTAAGAATTGGATCCGTTTTTCCGTAATATATTTCCCTTTCTTACTTTCACTGAAGCCACTACTGAAACCCACAAATGTAATGAAAACAGAAAGACACAGGAATGGGCCTGATCATGCACAAACAACTCCCTCTCTCCATTCGGTCTAACAAGTTTACTTTGCTTTTAGAATAACATGGCAAATAACAAACATTCTTTCACAAACATTCTTTCCTCACAGGGTCTAGTACAGAAACTTCCGTCTTCCTTAGTAATTAACATGGTCTCAGAACGTGGGATCTGCCTTTTTTTTTTGAAATATCAGAGATTGTCCACAACCAGAAGCACGAAGTTGAACAGCAAGAAGTCATTATTCTTAAGGATAACAAACCGCCCCTCACTTATTTTTTTGCCTGGTCAGCAGATCTTTCTTACATTCTCATCCATGAAACAAACAGGTGGTTTTGAGGCCAGTTACACATTTCTCCCCTGAGTCCTCACCTCAACTCGGGTAAGATTAGTAAAGACAAGTGGGTCTTTCTCCTCTACCTGTTGCAATTTAGGAATGACCTACCTTCCTAGGTCATCCAGCAGTCAGACAGAAAATCACGTGGTCATCAATGACATACCGTTACCCCACTTTTGTTCTTGCAATATTATTAACCAACTTGAGTGACTAGAGAACTCTGCTTGGGACTGCAAATATTAAGGCATCGAACTACAGGCAGCACATTTTCTGTGCTGTGGAATATGGCTCTGTTCAACATAATGGGGATAAATAATAGTAACGGCTCCATGTTTTTGCCCTCTAAAGAATTCTTAACACAGTTTGGAGAGGCAGAGAAATAAAGCTCTTACAGTGTAAGACAAAGATTTCCTCAATATGACAGGAACCATGGAGATGAAGTGTTCCTTCATAAAAGCAGAGAGTATTTTCTGCCTACAGAAGGAGATCTAATAAATAACTACACTATCATCTTGGGAAATAAAAATAGAACAGAAGTACAGACCAAGAAAAGGAAGTCATATAAAAACCTTCTGGTGTTTGGGAACTATGGCTGACTGAGTTTTTGGTTGCCTTCTACACCTCAGCTGCTCAAGGAAAACTTATTCAAAATAGATCTAGGAAGATACAAGCGTGTTAAATGACTCAACTGTGTGAAAGTACCAAGCATGTGCAATTCCCACACTTAAAGAACAGAAATTAAGATCTGATCTTTCAACTAAGAACTCAGAATCCAGCAGGTTCATTAGTATTCAAATAAGGCATTAGATTTTTTTTTTTTAAGTATTACTAGAGATGATGACATGTATGCCAGACACCATCATTACAATTCAGACACATTTGAAAATACAATTCTTGGGTTTTTTATATTATTTGCCTGTATTATTAGTACTTGATTATCCCATGAAATTGCAGTCCTGAATCTTTCAAATGTTATGGAAATCTTTTTCTTATTAAAATTAAAACATACAATTATTTTCAGTAACTCCCTGGGAAAGATTAAGAAAAGCAATAATGGATCTTAGCAGAAACACAATGTGATAATAATTAGTAGGACAGTAAAGAAAAGGTGGGGTTTTTTGGTAACTAACTGGAAAAAGTAAAAAGAGCTTTCCATGGAGACTGTAAATTCAGAAAGAAGGAAAAGTAACAACACTTGCTTAGAAGACTGTAAAATTAATGAAGTTTTAAAAGTAGGCTAATACGTAATATTACAAATAGCATATTTCTGAAAACAAACGTGAGTATACACAGCATCCTACCTGTACAGTAGGAACATCTGTAAATGCCTTAATAAAATCATCCTCATCCACAGCTCCAGCTCCTCCTTCTTTAGAGGAACCTACATAAATGTAGAATACTGTTAATCAGTATGTAATGTATGTAAAGGTTTTCAAACTGACATAAGCATCTTTCACAATACCCATTTTCAAATATTTAATGTAACTTACAAAAAACCTGAACATTCATCATGTGTAAAATTGCAAGACCTTAAACTCTGACTTCACCATGAATAACAAAAAAGTTAAACTTTTTTTTCTTCAAAAATAAACAATTCTAAGCAGTTTCCAATTTGACAAAGTTAATGGTTTCATTTTATTATTTTTATTTGTGTTTAACTGGAAACACATTTAGTACAACAATCCTCTAGTAGCTGTTTGCATAGAATTCTGACACATGCATCCTGATAATACAAATGTTCCCAAATAAAGCATAGAATTTCAAATTGTTTACCAAAGCAAGAGTTATTTGTCATTAAATGGAATTCCTCTGGATGAATTTTCACCTTAACACATGTGCCACAAGCAATCAGCCCTGGAATACATAGTAGCCCTACACAATTAACCTTGTGCTTCCCAGTATTCTCATGAAGCGCTAAGAAGTGTGAGGTGCATTTCTCAGTCTCAAAGCTCCAAGAACTTCAACAAAGCAAGCAAGGACATGGTGCAGGGAATGTTGTGTTGGAGCAAACTCTGAACTCCACCGACTGGCGGCCTCCTTCTCAGAGTGCTCATCCCCATGTGTGTTCCACAGTGGGGCTCCAGGATTGTATCACCTGGAGGAAGCTCCCAAGAACCTTCCAGACACACTACTAAAAAACTATCATACCAAAAACCTCTTCTCTCCAAAAGCTTCCATGACAGCTATGCAAGTAGTAGGGAGGTTACTTCTGTGCAAGGTAAGTGATGGAACTATTCTCACATAACAGGCAAAGATGCCCCAAATCTCAAGCAAAAGGATCAGGGAAGAATACTAACAGGTAACCTGCCAGTTTCATACTGGCATATGGTTGCCAAATTCATTAAAATCTTGGGTAGAAACTAAGGCAATTCTAAAAAAGAAAATCGTTTTGAAAACAGTGTCTGGATTTCACTTCCTTGCAAATACTAGGGTTACCAAGAAAGCTCTTTTTTTAAAGGAACAAACTCAAGTTTGCTATCAAATCAAAAGGACAAGGTCATCAGATCCAGGGTGCGCTACAAGCCTAAAACTCCCAAGTACAAGGTGAAGCTTGGCAGAATCCTTACAGATCTTCAATAATCGAATCAGGCACATAATATGACAAGACAGGTTAACTGCATAGAGATAATCAGTCCAGTAGAACATTTCCTTCTTCGGGGGGGGTGGGGGGTGGGGGGAATCTCTTCCAGCAAATGAGCACTCAGGAACAAGGGTCTTGCCTCAACTCTTTCAGAGTAAGGCCAACAGGACAGATGGCAGAATGTCCTCCCTAACTTGCAGAGCACAGCTGAAATGGAGGCGTCAGGCAGAGAAGACATGTATTTTACTAACTACAGAACAAATAAAAAACATAAGTAAAAAGCAGTTAAGGCTGAGTGGTCAACTAAAACAAAAATCTAGGACTTCTTGACAAATTAAACTCTTGGTGGCTGCAGTCCTCAAAAATCTTTCACAGTTTACAGTCCCTGATCTCCTATTTATAGCGCAAGGAATTATGTCTGCTGTGTTTGTATACTTGTGTAGTTTGGAAACATGAGGGTCCACTACCACTACAGATTTGATGGCAAACTTATTAGATCTCAACACCTCTATGCAGAACAAGATCTCTCACATGCCTTTGTGGCTGCTTAGTGTAAAAACACTGAAGTGATATCTAGCAAAATTTGGACATGGTGCCTGCAGTATGATATAGGAACACGTAACAAATTTTGACAGCCTAAGCTCAAGGATGTTGTAAAGAGATGCTGTACATAACGCATTTCTACATGTGTATCTCCAGCACCATCTGTCATAATTGCCAATGGCAGCCAGAAGGGAAAGAAGAAATTATAACCGCCTGTTTCTTCTCCCTCCAGACAGTAGAGGGAACAAGTCCTTCCACAAAGAGAATGAGTACTTGATTGGCTAAGAAAAGGGAGGGGGAAAGTTTACACCCAGAACACACCCTTCCGCCACACAAACTTGTACAGCTCCTAACAGGGAGGATGCCCTGGTCAGAGAAGAATTTTGCTGAAAGAAACCTTGAAAAGAAAGAATTTGGCACAGGGGCAACATGCTAAAGTAGGTGGTACAAACAACCGCCTGGATGCTTGATTCATAACCTCATTTGTCCCTCCCAAAATACTCTGACATGTAAGAAAGTCTCATAGTACCAAAATAATCACAATCAATATGCCGTACGTACTCAGAAAAAGTAAATGGAAAAGCAATCTTAAGTAGCCAAAAGGTTACCAGAAAACCTAATTTTAAAGGTTAAAACATAGTTTTCATATGGTCAACGAACTTACTTTTTAAAAATGTTTAAAAAGATATAAACAGTTCATAAAAGGTTTCTGTTCTTATCAAAATTGTTTTAGTCAAACCTAACCCATTGTGTTAGTCACAACACAGTAAACCCCTAGGAAGCTCAGACTACATGCTTCTTTGCAACCTGATAGAATATTAAGACTACAGTGATCCCGTGACACTAGAAGCAAACACTTCCTGCAATTAACAGTTTATACAAGTCTTGTATTATTATTCGGTTACATAAATACCCAAATGCCACTGTTAAAGCAGGGAAAAAAAGTACTTTGCATTCCCATCCATTACTTAGGAGTTTTCTGCCAAGGGAATAAACTTACAGAAATCAAACATTAAAAATTGACACATGTAGGCATGAAAATAAAAACCATAGACAACGTCTGGATTTCAAATATTCGTAGTGCACTCCTGTACACTATAAAGATTAAAAGGGGATGAAGTTGCCTTTGCTAAATAGGCAGATGTCATCTGTAGTCTGCATTAAATTATCGCTTTTAAAATCAGAAAATAACATAAGACTACGTGACAGACTTTCTAGCACCTTAACACCATCCAGTAACGCATCCTGAGGAATAAGAGAAAATCCTTTATCTAAGGAATAACAATTTATTACTTTAAAGAGAGAAAGAGGAAGGACAGACTACTACTTAAAATCCATTTCACATAGTCCAGGTGCACAACATTTCCCACCTTCCCTAGGCTGAACAACTAGTTCACTTCTACAGATCACTTTTCTTTGAAATTAATACTCCCAGCAAATTGTTTTATTGCCTCTTTGCCTGGTAATAAAAAAGGTTATGTCGTTTTTTTTGGTAGGTGACACTTTCTTAAAGTTATCTCTAAAAGCATATTCATTTGTATTTCACTAATCTTTCTCCTCCTCAACTGCATGATCACATATTATTGTCTTCTCTTTATATTGTATACAAGTCAAAACTCTATACTGCACAAGGAGGAAAAATATTGTTCAACCTTCCCCTTCCCTTCCCAATCTCTTCGTAGGTATGTTTACCAAGTCACGGTTTCTGCAAAGACTAACCAAAAAGTGACAGAACTCAACCCACTGTTTCCCAATTCAGGAGAAAGTCTTTTACTATGCTAACAAGATACATAATAGTCACACACATGCAGATGCCTTCAAAGAATTTCTCATGCTTTTGTAAGGCTTGGCTCTCCTTCACAGAAGTCACAGCAGAGCTTTACAGAATTCTCATTTCAGTACTGCCTACAGACTCAAAATTGACATATCTGACAGAGCACACATACTTTGATAAGCTGTTTTGTTGTTGCTTACCTTCTCAGACCAAGCTGTGATTATGAATTTCTTAGACGTATCTCTCTTGAGTGTTAATGCCTTCCACTGAATAATGCATGTTCTTAACCTTATCCATAGAACACATAATCCTTTGACCAAGTACAGACAAGTTCAACTACTGCATTCCTAATGGCAAGGACACTATAAACAATTCTAAGGGACTGTAAACCCACTGCATTTAACATCTTTAAGTGCTCAGCAGATAACTAAAATCCAGAGCCTCATCAATGGGCTTTTTCTTAAATGAGTGCAATTTACATTACCCTACCTTTGGACTCAGCCTACTGAATCCAACTGGGCCTCCCTCAGCTGAGACCCAGAAGAGAAATGCATCTGAAGGAGAAGGAGAACACGACATTTATCTACATTATTTGTTAGTTTTCATTCATTTACTTATTCTTGTCCTTCAAGCACCCTGGTTAGACAGACTCAGAGAGATATCTGCAAGCCTAAGTTACACTACAGGAAGCTGGCGAGAAATCTACCAAACATAACAAACAGACTTGATACAGAAGTAAATTACAGCAGCTGAAGCACCTCCAAGTTTTACAGTGGGTTTGTGGTTTTGTTTTTTTTTTATTTTTTTTTTTAATTTAAGTTCAATGAGTCTGAGGATGGAGGCAAAGGAAACAAAGCACTTACTTCCTCCAGACTACTATGAGATGACATCTTCCTAAGTTAAATTTAAGGATTTCTAACATTTTGTGAGGCCCTAGTAGTCTTTTTTTTTTTTAAAGAAAGTTTTTTCCAGTCACAAGGCTTTGAGTTCAGCATTGTGAATAGCTCAACACCAGAAAGGGTACTGTATGCAACTGAAGAAATTACCCAGTCTTTTGCAAAATCAGTTTTCTCACCCAGGAATTAATTCCTGCGATTGAGTTCTTCCCCTCTTCTGACTTAAACATTCGAAATCTTTCCATCATATCACAAGACTTTGAACTGCTCACTTACTCTACCACCTTGATGCTCTCCCCACTAGTATCTACAAAGCTGTGCATGACGGGATGAGAAAACAATGGGACAACACTACATGGGAGAAGAAAGAGATTATTAGGGTGATACTGGACTGGTATTTTTGTCCTGAAACAAAGAACTGTTTAATCAAAGCATGCTTAACTGTTTAATAAAGCATAGAAGCACTGGTCTAAAAATAAAAAATTGTTCAGCTTGTATTTGGTAGCCATTCTTTACTAGTCTGATTCAGCTTCCTCTGCTTCTGTGGGTCTTCTGACTAAAATTTCAGAACAAAAATTTCCCTGTGAAAAAAGGGAATTTCAAAACCGGTACAGAAACTTAGGAGTAACACAAATTCTAAAACTTTGTTTTACTTTTTGTTCTCAAAAGCTTTTCTCAACACACTTCCCTATAACAAATTCGTAACTATTTTCTGATACAATACACATCACAAATTGTTAGTAAACTTTGAAAAGGGTACCATTATACAAATGTCTTTTATCCCTCAGAATTCTCTAATTGCACGCAGTAACAGCATCTTATTAAGCAACACAGCTAGAGTAAGATGATGTGGATTACAATTTTTTTTCCTGAAAAAAAACAAAAAAAACAAACCCTAAAGCTATACCCACATTGCAACTAATTCAAAAGCTTCACTTCTTAACTACCAGACAGTGAAGCAGAAGTAAAAGATGCAGATCATTCCGGATTTTATTTAAAAAAAGAAAAAAAAAAAAAACAGTACTGTTGCCCTTTTGGTTTTGTATGATAATAAACAATCAGCTGTAAATTAGGAACTGATAGCAGCTTCAGCTCAGCGTAGGGTAAGCAGACAGGACAAGCTCAAGTACTTACTCAGCTTTTTGTATAATAGGTTGACCAGCAACTCCCGCTCACTCCTACTGACCTCCCTCATTCTAGCACTAGCACAGCTGAATAGTAAATCACAACGGGGACTGACTAAGCTGAGAATAAAATAAACTGGCCAAGAAGAATGGTTTCAATGAGGCAAGTTCCCTGGCCTGCTTCACTGCAGGGCCGTATAAACACTGTGCTAGCACAATCCAATGGATGACCTGGGACACAAATGAGTTAGTGGAGATAAGGAAGGAAATTACTCCAGGCAGTTGCTGAAAGCCTAAGTATAGGCTAAAGGGAGTAGAGCAATATTGAAACAAAATGAACTCAAGCAAGGAAAAGCGCAACAGCAACCTAGTGGAATGGACAGCCTATCTCACTAAACACAAAGGGGGGTGGAGGGGGGGTCTAAGGAAAGTGTTGATACCAAAAAAAACCCCAACAAACAAAAAAGGCAAATGCACCCACAGAAGCTACAAATAAATTAACAGATTACAGCAACCATTTTTTAGAATCCCTATCAACAACAAAGACAAAATCTAATTGTTTGTGAACAGAGTTCTTTAGCATGGTACTTGCAATGGACAGAGACAGTGCTCAATAACCAAATTCTGTTCCCAGTCCTAGTCGACAGATGTTGCAAAGGTCGTATTTAACTCTTTCTTTGAATATATGTTCTGTGGTTTGTTAGTCTCTGAAACTAGGATTTTTCCTGAATCTTCTGTAGTTCTCACATAGTCTTTGCAAAATCTACTTATTTATCCTTGGGTTAGCCCTTATTCATATTTGATAAAACTGACCGCTTACCATACTTACATGGTATCTGTTGGGGACAGGGGAGAGTTACCAGTGCTTCATAATCTGAATTACCACCTCTGAGATAGCAAAGGTGAATTTTAAGATGATGATTCTGATAAAGCCCTGTGTATAGACTGAATTTCAGTGGCTCAGTAAGGAATGTCTTTATCTTTCCAGATATCGTAAGATTACTGCTGCAGTCAATACAACAGTCCAGAATAACATATTTTCTTATGCACTTTTCACACTTCTGCTTCTGGAAAACATGAACCAAATGTTTGGAAAAAGTATCTGAAGATTGAGCATCTCTGAAAATGCACTTCATGTTTTAAATTATTGGGTCATCTAAAGCAATTTGATATACTGTATACACACACCTTGACATATTAACAGAATAAAGGAAACTGGTGGTCTTACCTCAGTTCTGTCAATGTTCCAAATGTTCTTCATTCTATGTTTGAAAAACTGATCTTTGGATTTTAATCAAAAAACTTGAATAAAAAAAACTCCCATAAGGCAAGCAAAGAACTATTCTTCAGTCGCAAATATCTGGATAAATCACGAAGGTGTTTCATCAGGTGACTAAGAGTCACTGAGTATAGATGCCTTCAGCTTGCCTGCTTAAGTTAGGAAAACATTTGAGAGCAACACAGAAATAGCACTTGCTCTAATAAAAAACACTTTGATCAACATTAGCAAGGTGGATTTTTTTGTAAACAAGGCAGATTTACTTGTACATAGTTACACTGCTAAATCCTCTAGGATGGACGTAATGAGACTAATTTAAATAAAATTATGTTAGTGTAATAACTTTTACCAAGTCCTACTCACAGCATAAATGGTATCAGTCAATGTATAATTCTCCCGGTGTAACTGTTAGCATCACTTCCTGGCTCTGTTATACAAGTTAAGAAACAGATCACGCTGCTAATTGCCACAGCTCTGCTAATAAAACTTAGGGGAAGACCAGACCATGAAAAGCTGTAGTGATAGAAAAAAAGCCAACTACATCCTCAAAAACCTGTTGTTAATAAACTTGTCTGTATTCCTAGCACTTTTGCAAGCACACGCCTTGCCTACCAGAGAAACCAGAATATGGTTTATTAACTTAAGCTAAAATGCCTTTGACTTAGGCCGAACTGCCTTTGACAAAGTCACTGGGCAGACAATTAGGATCAGTAAACCTATTTCGGTTGTTCCAAAAAACCCCAGAGTTTTTTGAAATAAGTTTCAGAAATAAAATACATTTTTAAATCATCAGATACAACACTAAACCCAAATAAGCCTCTTTTTTTTTGGCAGAACCTTAACTGACAAAACCTTCATGTTGTTTTAAACCAGCTTAGAAGACAATTCATAACAAAGCGACTTAGCAGAGTAGGAAAGCCTTTGCTAGAAAGCCCACTTTAAGTAAACTGACAGATGAATTCTGTCATGTTCAGTCCCAGTGACTGACATTTGTTCTGAACTGATGTCCACCTGAGCTCCTGCAATGCCGAAAGTCATTGTTCCTGAGGCACACAGAAAGTCATTCAAGCTGAAACAGCTGCACAAACTGAACAAAATAACAAAATACCTTCAAATACCTTCATAATACCTTCTATTCCTTACTTTATCTGCCTATGTTAGAAACTTGATGGACGTGAGAACTTCTGCAGAGATCCCACCTGTATTACACCTGGTTCATTAAAACATTCCTCTTATGTGCCAGAGACATTGCACGTGAACAGAAGTTTCCACCCAGCAAGTGAGTGCGCTGTCTCTGAGGACTAACATGCTAAGCAGATCTCTCCATACAATTACTCACCCCAGGAAAGAACAGGAGCAGGAGGGACAAGAAGAAATTAGGAGTGAGCTATGCTTACAAGGAAGAAGGTGGTGGAAGGTGTTTAACTATTAGGATAGCACATCTCAATCCTTGAGGTGTGCCACATTGGTCAGGAGCAAATACAGGACTCACGTACCAAGAAGAAGCACAAAATAATTCTTGCGTGGACTGAAGAGACTAAGATCAGTGCACCAGCATGCTTACCTTAAAATCTGGAGCTGCTCTTGAGTGTGAAAATTCCTTTGGAATTGTGTATTGAAAATTACATTCTCTGAGAAATTTAGTCAGTAGTATTTGAAGCTGATTCCTAATACTGAATGCAGTTTCAACAACTTTAGCCTCAATTCCTATATAACACACAGTTTCACAGGTATAGAAGATTAATAATACTACCTCTTATATTCACAGGCATTCTATGGAGATCAATTAAATTCAGAAGCATTTGTGAAGCACGCACAAAACATGACAACTAATCAACAAAGAAATTAAAGTGTTCTACTTAGTACGAGGTTTGGACAGCGTACCTTAGATAAGACCAAACCCTGGGTGTGAAGAAAAACAAGCAGTTCCACGAGCAGCACAGATACAGATAACCGATTTCTTTTAGGCTTATCTCACCATTGATTAATGTCTGTTTCTAGTCAATTGGAAGCTTATACAGTCATCTTTCAACTTTCATCTTTCATGCACAATGTTCACATTCACACAGTAATCTTTCAAAACACTCATGTATTTCTTTTCTCTTGGCACTCATTTTTCGCAAATACTTAAAGGAACATACATTTGAGACCCTGGCTCATTCATCCAGTTTCGACAGGTGAGCTTTAAAGTTATGCTAATTTTATGAGCATGACAGCATTAGTCTTATTTTCAGTTTTTAGTATCGCTTTCTAATAACCTAGTATTTGCATTTTATTTTAATTTGTTCCTAGTTTTACACCTGAATAGGGAAAATTGCACTAATTATTTTACATTACAGAAATTACTGAGAACAACCCGGAACACAAACAATTCATTTCTATCATCTATAATTTGTATTGTAAAACAGACTGACTTGGGATACTGTGATTTTTTGGAGTTGTTGCGGTGTAACAGTTTCAGAAAAATAGTATTTATATTACTGTTGTCAGTTCTCTTCAACTGTGCATTCTTTTCTGAAACAATTTAAACAGACACTGTATTAAGAACAATTAGAACTAGCATTGCCTGTCATTGCAAGCTACACAATTACAGTTTTTACATGTTTTAGACAACACATTTTTATCTTTTACTTCTAAAAGTTCACTAGTGCAAGATAGAAGATCAATGTGATTTGATTTTAATATATTGTTTTTCCTCTTCTATTTTTAAGAACATTTCATTTATTTGTTGCAAGTAATATTTGCACCTTTGGTGAAAATTCTCTACTCAGATTATAAAAATAATTTGCATCTTATGCTTCTACATTCCCTGCTTCTCTGTTTGAGAGCATATACAATTGTCCAAAGAAATTAAACAGGTTGGGTTTTTTTTAAGACACTTCTCCTCCCCCCAGCCCTACAAAGAGGAATCACACCTGCTACTTTGCAAAGCAGCAATGTAGGAATGTTTTGGAATGGTTGTCTTTGCTTACTCTGTAACACAGACACAGTCCATAAGGACTCAAAGTGGCAGGGTCAGCTGATTTCAGCCCAGCTTCCTCCTCCCTCCTTCCTCTTTTTCCTTCTGGATTCGCCCATACGAAAATATAAACAAAATGCTTCCCCTTCTTACTGCTTGAAAAAAATTCAGTATTCAATGTTAGCAAACTAAACAAGGGGTGGGTTGTCTTCCTTATTCTCATCACTGCCTGGTACAACCATGATTGCTAGTAGGACATTTGGGACTACAACGCAGGGTAGAGATGTCAGAAGAAGGTTACACAGTGCGGTGAGCTCTGATCTCCAGACCTCTTAATTTCTGCTCCATTGTTACTCTCTTCCTATTTTATCCATTTGTAAGCTGCCTTCTAGGCTATGAACCTTTTGAGAGAACACTATCAGATACAGTATCGTGCTTATACCAACATAATAAATCCTACAATCTAATTGAAGCTTCTAGAAATTAGTGCAAAATAAAGTAGTATGAACTATCTGCCAACTGTCCTTGGGTGATGCACAGAAAACAGAGAGACTAATGAACAGTAATTATGAATACATATATATATATATTCTCCAAAGGTGTATGTATAGGTGTGTGTACATATATATATTTACAATTTATCATGTTTGTTTATTTTCATTCAGATTCCTCATTAATGCTGATTTTCCAATCCTCCTGCTGAGGCTAGCTGCAAAGGAAAGTATCTGTTAGAGGAATGGAAACCCCAGTGACTCGATAAGCATTAAAAAAGGCCAAGGAGAACAGACCACTGATCATGTGCAAGGAAACCCTCTCCTGAAGTGCCATTCAGGGGAGTAAACAACAACAACAACAAAATCCAACACCTCTCAGACAACCTGGAAAGTTGGAAGATCTCCCAGCTCCCTGAGTTCTGGGTTAGGTTAAAATAGCAGTTCACAACTGCAGGATTGCAGCCCAGCAATTCCATGGGCAAGGATCTCTCAGGAAGGAAGTTCATTGACATTCACTGTGGGGACAAGGAAGCAAACAGGTATTCTGTAATAAATCCTCTGATTCAGACTCTGATATCCAAGGCTGATCTCAAAGGCTGCTCAGAAAGACAAAAAGGCTGATTTCAGCTGGGATCTTGCAGAAAAGTCCTTGAATTTCACAACAACCTGGAAATCAAAAAGGGAAGCAAGTGCCACGGAATGTCAGGGATGCTTTGCTGACCAAGATCATCTCAGAGTGGTTTTATGTCATACAAAGGGCCAATATAGAATAATGGAAAAAAATCCTGGTTTATTTTACATGACAAATACAGCACTTTGGAAATCACTTAATGAGGGCTAAACAAATAATAGAGGAAACACTCCTGAACTTACCTTCTGCAGAACTCAAAAGTTAAAAAAAACCTAAAAAAACCAAACTTGGGCATTGATTACTATGAAGCTTTTTTTGTGCAAGTAAACACAGAACTGTCTTCATGAGTCTGAGGACAATCGATACAGCAAGCACAAGTTTACCTTGTTTCAAGTCCATTCACTAACAATTTGTATTTACAGTTCCACAATTATTGAAGCCCTTTTAACAAGAATGTTTCTTAACTACAGTATGTGGTTTGAATGAGGTTAACTTCACCTGGCTAAGACTTCAGAAGGCAAGTATCCATGTTTCAGCACCACGTTTGTTTTATGCAGAGCCTTTCCATTTAAACTGTTTCCTACTAAAGCCTCTAAACACTTTGAAATGTCTTCTGATAGGAAATAGAGGCAAAAGAAGCAAATCAGTACCATTTTAATACTCCTCCGCAAAGAGCTGTATTGCTATTATTGAGAAGGAAAAAAAGCATTATGATGCTGATGGAACACACTGGAGACAGATACACAAACTAAACTTAAATTTCCTAAAGTTGGGAATAGCTTCCTACTGTTGAGAATGTGTTCTGGTAGTTAAGAAAAACATGTACGGTATTACTATAGTTCTCACAGCCTTCTTTTGCCAAAACTGTTCACCTGGTTCACCCAAGTTTTCCAGTTATTTGATTTCTACCTAAAAGGAGATATTTTTAATGTTTTTTGTGCAACCATCAGACTTTAGGAAGCCTTTTTTTTAAGAATTAAGACCATCCTAAAACTGAGGGTGATTTCAAATAATGCCAGCATCAAACCTCAAACTGGCACAGTTGCAGTCTTCATTAAGGACCAGATCCTTTGAACAGTTTAAGAAAAGAAGGCAATATCACAGTTTTTATGTTGGAAAAAATGGTTTTTGAATGCACACTTTTTTTTTTTTACAGAAAAAATAAAATTTTATGTCCTTGGGGTTTCACTTCATATTCTTCACGCTTGGCATCAACAACATTCTTACTCCAAAATACCTTTTTAAACAGCAGTTACAATAATTATGACATTTGAATTAATAACATCCCCTTCGCTGTTTTGTCACTGGATGATTCATCCTAAAGCTATATATGTTGTTTCAAAAAGTGTAACATCCTTATTAGTGTTAAACAGTAAGCAATGTGTAATAATGCTAGTAGGCCAATACACTATAGATCTAAAAAAGCCAACAAACCATAGGTAAAAATACACGATGCAGTATCTTCCCGCTGAAGACAACTGCAAAAAGTACAAAGTCCACCTTGTTTCAAATTATAACATTAAGAATGATGTTGCAGCCCTACAGAGCTTCTCATAAAACATACAACAAAGTTAATACCAACTTTTGTCACAATTGGGTTTCATCAGCAAGCTTTTCTTCCAAATGCCACATGGCTCTATTGAAGCATCACTATTCCTACATTTAATCCATTGTAAAGACTATGGACTTAAACTGACGTTTTGGGAAAAGAAAGGAGGCCAGTCGTCTTGTTGAGGTACAGACTGAGGTTTTCTACTAACATCTAGACTACATAAAGCTTCTGAATATTATACAAGCAAACAATTCCCTAGAAGACTTGCAAGAAGGAGCTCACATTTTGCAAGAGAACCTGCCAAAGCCCTGTAAGAGATCTTGAACAGCACAGGGACAAGAATATAGCTCATTTGGCTAACATACTCAATTTTCTACTGTAAATTATTGTTTCCCTTACAATCGAAAAGCTGCTTGCCATACTGCCAAGAAAGAGCCCATGAGTATCCATTTCTGGAAGGGCAGAACAGACACTGTGCACATTCTCAGTAAGAACGCCTTAGAGCAAAGGGGTATTTCCAGAGGCTCTGCCACTTGAATGAAGAGCTGAAAGCAAGTGTGTCAGAAGTAGGTAGATCAGCTGTGCATTTCCCAGCAAAGGTCTAACTCAGGAAAGTGTACTGACCATGGAATAAGAAATATGCCAAACAAAGCACTGCCCCATTACGTTGAAGACCCATTGCTTCTCATTCATCACAAGCAAGAAGGTCAGTGTCTGAACACCTTCCAGCACAGAAATCAGGTAAGAAACAGACTGCTGGATTTCTTACTCTCAGGGCAGTGCCCGGCTGAGGCTGCCTGCCCTGATGCTTTTCTGGCAAGCTGTCTTCTACAGACTTAATCACACCTGTCAGCAAATGCACAAGTTCTACAAGCTCTCCCATCCCTACAGCCAACAGGAAAAGGTCTTGCAGAGTCATTCCCAGCACAAGGAGAGAGAATTCCAGCCCGAGTAGGAACCTGCTATTGCTAATGTACATAGCTGTTTCCTCTGCCTTCCTGGACAACGATTTTGCATTTCCAGTGCCACCAAAGTGCATTTCCTACACTAAATGGAAAGTGCCTAACACAGTGAAAGACATCTCTTTTTGCATATTGGATGGGTCCTTTCACTTGAACAGAGTATCTGGTCAGTGGTGGAATTATCCATTTCTTCAGTAAGAAACATCTCCATGGAGTATATAATGAAAAGCCAAGCACACATGGATCTGAGGTATAATTCAGCAGATATCAGCATAAAAGAAAGCGAGCAGCTTGGCTAAGAGGTTTAATTTTCTTAGCCTCGAGACAGGATAGGCTCCACTCCCTTTGGGAACCAGGAAAAAGCTGTACTTTGTTGTCATCTACAGCTGACAGGAAAAGACATCTTTCTAAAGCAATATCCTAGGAAAAGGATCTCTGAAACATAAAAGGCAGTTTAAATGAATGGCACTTGCAGTAATCTCAGCCTACACTCAGCACAATTTCTACCTGCACTAGCAGTTCTGCCTGGTCACAGAAACTTGAAGAGAAGAAACTGCAGTGAAGGACCGCTTCAGCTGTGGGTCACTGACATAACTTTGGAGATTTTTGTGAAATGGAAAGAAAAAGCAACACAGTTAATGGAGCTGCTGCTACTTCTTCCTCCAAGGCTGAACTACAACTTCTTAGTACGTATATATGTATATATGAAAATAGACTCGGAGAAAACTTAGGGAAGCAGGACCAACAGGTGGCAGAATAGTGAGGCGAGCAGTTATAAGCCTGAAATACCTGTAGCCAGTGCTTATGAGGGAAAGGTGAGAAATGACATTCCCACTGATTACCGGGTTGGAATGCAGTGGTTAGCAGAAGGATTTCGAACTGCAGGATATGGCAGAACCTTAATACATCAGCAAGAGCAGACAACTTCCAGAACCACGGATTTGCTCCATAAAGATGGCAATTTTGAGGCTGGAGAAAAATCTCAGGTGTCTTTTAGGCACCTGCAAAGCAGACCCTACAGAAAGTGAATGCAAAAGAGCATCAAGGTTTGTTTGTAGCCATAAAGATCCATGAAGTCTCAAGATAAGCAGAATAGGATGCCCTAACCGGACGCTTCAAAGACTGTGGTTCTCTGTGGAATAAAGCTCTCTAAACCCAGCATTTTGTCCTGTACTGACCGTGTGCTTCTAGATGCTTGCCCTGGTCACGTACATTTCTCTAGTAGCCATTTCTGACTACTGTCAGATGGGACAGTGGACTATATAGACCTTTTGTCTGACCTAGTATCATTGTTCATATGGATGTTATGGGAAACTCCTCACTTCTGGAAGAGATTATGACTTGACTAACTTGTTGAAGAAATACATTTGGCATCTACACTAATGTTCTTCATTAGGCTAGGACCTGAGCAGTCAAGCACCTGGGCAGTCTGCACAACCATGCCATAGAAGCACATACAGATGAGCGTTCACAGAATGATTTGATCAACATTATAAAGACCAGCTGAACATTTAATCCTAAATTTTCAAAATTCTGACTACAGACATACTGACAGAATGAAAAAAGAGGGGAAACAGATGCACATGTGAACACTCCTCAGTATTTTCCAGAGTTGAAAGGAGACAGTATAAAGCAAGGAGTGACCAAAAGTTCCTCTCTGGTTTTGGCATGATTAAATTTTGTCCTTGTTCCACGTATTTTTTCATTTTAATTTTTTTGAAGTTTGGAAATATAGGAAAAGGACGAAAAACACTGTAATAATTTTTGGGTTTTTTTTAATCTCCTTTACTTCTGAATTTTTAGATAAACTGAAAAAGATCAGTCGAGCAGTTATTCTGTTCTTATTTCCCTTCCCCTGCTCTCCTATCTCCGTGTTTTTACTGCAGAGCATGTAAAGTGAAAGGCTACATGTAAAAACAATTTTACATTTAAAAATATCTATATTTTATTAAATATTATTAAAAGCGGCCCATAGTGAAAGAAACAGGAATCTTAGGCATTCAGTTCTGCTACTATATGTGTTAGTCTTGCATGCAAAACCCACCATGCTTCAGGTTAAAGGAGATGATAGTATTATTACTTATTTGTGTAATAATAATAATAATAATAAATACTAAGAGTCAATTTCAAGAGATAACTTCCTAAAGGAAGTCTTTTAGGTGGTACTTTCTGATTCATACTGCTATCAATTTTGGCAGCATTGATCCCGCCCGAAGGGAATCTTTTAAATTTATTAGGAATTCTGAAGATCACATTAGAAAAACAATAAATTGTCAAAACATTAGCTATATCTTATTAACATGAAAATACTTAAGGCAGGTTGTTTGGCATGTATATCTTCTTTCAAATTTTATCTTTGCAGGTCACATAAGGGAATGTTACATGAATAGGAACATGAAAAAATTACTTACTCTTAAAAAAAAATCCCTTACTGAAAGGATCAATTATTCATAAAAAAGCCATACCTGAAGCATGGTACATTTCCACTTAATTATAAATTTTTCTGAATGTGTACATGAACGATCAAAAAAGCTGTCACTTCTTTAGCAGTAAACAGTTGCTTTTGTTAGATTACCCCCGCCCTAAAAAAATGCGGATTTCCATGTTCAAAGATTATAATTAGTAAGCATCATCATTGTACTGCTTTGAAGTCTACCATGCAAAAAAAAGCTGGCAAGGGTTTTGGCCCTCGTTTTTTATCTTTCACAACCAATTTCAAAATGCTCTGACAGTTTAAGGAATAATAATAATAAAAGTCATTCAGGTGTAATATACACCTCTGTTGAGGTATATGGCTGATGGCTAGTTCTTTCTAGCCATGTGAAACAGTGCAGACCTACAGTAAAAATTTCATCTACACCGACCTACTATAGAATTTCACAGTATATTTATATATACAGTAAGTGATGTGTGGATTCCATCAAAGAGGCACCCATACAGTCATTTTACCAACACAATTGCTACCTCCAGATGTTAATTTTATTTATAACATGAGAGGCCTTTATAAGCTAAATGTACATTCATAAAAACAAACAGACATGCACACACCTTTACACAGGAATAATTACGTAAAACAGGGTCCCTTGCTGTTTTCAGCTCTGCAAAAATACTGCAGTCATGAATTAAACATCACCTTCCAAAGTTCCCTGTTTTGTGCCTGCTCTGGCAAGGTTTCTGGGAACACCGATAAGAATCTGAATAGCTTTACATTACCTCCAACCTTAGGCCCACCAGCTGATCCTGGCTTTCTTGCACTGTTTGAAGGATTTCCTGGCTTTTTAGGTGCCGGAACCTTGAAGGCTGAAGCAGCTGATGATGGCCTATTTCCATCCACTGACTCTTCATCATCAAAGCTTTTGTCTAGAAAAGTAGACATTAAATAAAAATACAACTATTAGAATGAATGTATATTTATTTCCTAATCAACTATTCTGCTTCATATTTCATAGAAATTCACAAAATGTATAAATAAAACCAAATATTTATCACTTTGTCCTCTTGTCTCTGACCTAGGAATAAAATGACAATGAGAAATAAACAGCATTTTCTACATGTTAAGTTCTTATAAAATAATATTTTGCCGTCATAATTGACCACCATAAAACTGAACATAAAAACGAATCCTACACACGCATTCCCACAAAGGGAAAATATCTTTACAAAGATCGAGTATTTTTGCCCATTTCTGAATATTTTCCCCAAAGGAAAGCCCTCAATACAATTTTTATCATTCCAGTCTACCAAAGACAAATGCTTCTCCCTTTTCTTCTTTTACTCATGCATGCATTTTCTGCTACACATCCTCCCACAATGTGTCTAACCAGCACTCCCTGTCTCTTTCCTTCCACCCAGATTTTTCAACTTACAATCACAGATCCTCTTGCAGATCAGCCGCCTCATTCCTCTGATAGCTCTTCAATCCCCTCACCCTAGGACGGACCTAGCACCTCACATGGCCACACGCAGTAAATTCTCAATACTAATCAAAGATTCGATCAAAAACTGCTCGCAAACACCCTAGATCCACCACTGAGATTTGTGCCGGCATCTTTCTCTCCCTTCCCCGCACTAGGTGCCGCACAACCAATGAGCTGCAAGGTGACATCATCTTCTGGGAGCCACCGCCAGAGGAAAAGGTGAAAATTCTCCATGCAAATAAATTCATTCCCACACACGGTATTTGCCACTATTCCAATCCTTCATTAAAAAAATTAGACAGGCAGACAATACTCCGGGGTTTGCGCTGCTCTTTCCTATAATTTCAGGTTTGTGTATTTTTAATCAAGAACAAAATTAATCTCTAGCGACTAAATAAAATAGTCTCAAGACAAAATATTCAGCCTTCAAAAGAAAAAAAACCCCAACATATTCCAACAGCAGAACGTAACAGTTTCTCAATCCACTTACGGAAGAAGGATTTATCTATAAGCTTGAGCACGGAAAATGTATCAGCCTATGGTTCCTATAATAAATAAAATGGGCGAGGCTGAGACACAGCTGCACTACAGTAATGGAAGACCAATTTAGCGTATTACCTGCTCTAAAACCTGCCATTTCTAAAAAAAATAAAATTAATTGCGAAGCTTTGTTATCTCTGGAACGGTGACTATTTACCCTTTGCTTATTCAGAACTTGCTCCCAGTGAAATGTCAACTATGTTTAATAATACAGCCTCCCAAAGGAAGGCAGCTTTCATTAAAAAGGTAAAGCAAGGTTTTGTCCAACAGCATTTGCAGCACCATCGAATGTTAGAACACCCCAGATTTAACATGTCCGAGATCACTGCTGCTATAGTTAGTACATTTTGCTAGCATTAGCGAAAAGCTGTGTGTTGCACTAACAAATCTTCACAGTTAAAGAAGATACAAACCACCACAAGAATCATCTGGATGTATACTGACAATTTTCACTAACATTATTTCCTTCTCTCCTACAAACACTGATTTTTAAGAGAATCTTGCTAAGAATAATCATGTTTGGATATGTAAACTCTCAGAATCAGGGAAAAGGCGTCAGCCTCCCCCCCACCAGCCTGTGCGTTGCCATGGAAACAGCACTCCCACTCAGCATACGGGCTGAGGCAGAATACATTTTGATTCCTGATGCTTTTACTCTTAGTATCTTAAATAGAACCAGACCTCAAGATTTTTCAGCAGGGAAAACCACTAATCCAAATACCCGATCAGCTGCAATGAACTGAAGACTATAGTAGAAATGTAAATAGCAATGGTTAATATCTAGGATACCTGCAACATTACAGGTAATTTTAAAATAGCATTAAGAAATATACTGTGTATTTTTAAACAGCATGAAGAGATCAACACTGACACATGAATACGCTGTCATAAAAACTGATTAAAAGTGAAAACGTGCTTCTCAAATAAAAATGTTTTTGTTGCCGCGGGTTTTTTTTTGTTTGATAACGAAACAGGATAGACTTTCATGTCACTATCCAACAGAAGTACAATGCAGCATTGATATGCAAATATTGCACAAGAAGCCTTTGAAAAAACAAAGTTATTTGCAGCACAATTTTAAAAATAGTAAGTGAGCATTTTGCTCATTTATGCAAATACTCCTAATCAAGAAAAACCTAAACAATCCCAAACAACAGTGTACTTCGGGAACCAAAGGCTCAGATAAATTAATTTCATCCTTACCAAGCTATTCATTATGGAGTATTGAAGATGGAGAATCGTAGAAGTTACTGCTCAATCCCAAAATAGAATTTCAGAAAAATGCACAGGCAAACATTCCCAGATACTGGCATGTTGTGTAAATTATAGGATGACATATTAAACAATGGTCTTGGTAATACTGTCAAATTACTTTCCCTAGTTAAAAGATTTTTTTTTTCCATACATTTAGAACACTTAACAGTGGATTAAAAACCTACACTATGAAATAGTTTCATACAGTTCCTTAGTCCACATAAAACTTAGCTTTTAAAATAAATTCTTTCTATTTTAAAATGCATAAGTTTTTATGAGAAACCTAGAACTGATCTTAACCACTGATTCATGGGCATTCTTAACTGGACTTTTCATGATTTATGTTAAAATAAGTTAAAAATTAAAGTACAGTCACCAAAAGTGTTCCAAAATTATAGCACAGTACCATATATGTATAAAATTAACGGCTGAAAAGGATCTTTTTTAATTCTTTAAAGGCTAAAGTGATAACACAGCTAAGTTTCTTCTCTTGTGGGTTTTTTTGTTTGTTTTTAAATAAACATTAGTGAGAAAATTTTGTACCGTCTTTTACAGAAACCAGAGGTTTTCTCCACCCTTTTGGGCCTTTACACTTTTACTTCCCTAGGCTCTATTAAAAATGTAACCCCAATTAATCTTTATGGACATTCCATTTTCAGAAAGATGCTTAACAGTATTTGTGAAGATCTGAAACCTGAAGTCTGTCTTTATAGCAGTTAATGAAACAAAAGCATTATATTTGCTTCCAGTATGATCTGCTTTCCACATGCTCTCACTCATGTGCCACAATACACTTGCTCGTATCTCTTACAAAAGCATTTCCATATACTTCAGCATACAGAACCCCAGCTTGAGGTATAAGTGCTACTCCGCAGGGTATCATCAAGGTGCAGTTCTGCTCAAGCCAGCTGAACCAAACTTGTTTACTACGTGTCTCTGGTCAGCCAGTGGACCAGGGCTGGAGCTCCTGACTGCCAATGCGCAGAGCATGATGACAGTTCTACTGTCAGCATCAAACTTTGACTGTAATGTTAGTTTCATGCACTCTGCAAACAAAATTAATTTCTACAACAGAAGTCATAAAAGCCCAAATATAATTGATATTTCCAAACAAATCTATCTGAAGGATGCAAACACTTTTTCATTCTAGAATGGCTAGACAATTTTCATTCTAGGTAATTTTAAAGGCCAAACACCACTTTCAGCGTATCAAATTTTACATATGCAAATACATCTGACAGCTGAGAAAGCACTAGCCAACCAGCATTTTACAACAAAGCACTAAGCTACTAAAAACAGGAATAAAAAGCTGTATGAACTGCTAGCAATGTACAGAACATCTTAAATGAAAAACACAATTAATGAAAAACACTGAGCCTCAGTTAAATCTCACAACACTCTTCTTGTACTTGATATCTTCATTTTAAATCACAATGGGTAAGAAAAGTTTTGGAAGTAAGCACACCCCACAGAGCAGAGCTTGGAAGCTAGTATTGCCAAAAGGTCCAGAAGAAACCTGAGCAGCAAATGTTCTTACTCTGGTACAAGTTCTCTTCCAGATGAACAACTTCTAAGCAGAAAAAAATAGAAAATTCAAGAAAAGGTTGTTCTTAGAAAGCTAGAAACACAAGATTCAACTTCCAAGCATTAGAAGTTTTCTCTGCTAATAGAAGAGAGAGATCTGTACCACAAAGGAGCGCTCTGCAGGTACTAAGCAGCAATCAATGGTATCAATGAACTGTTGTGCATTTCTACAAAACGTTTCAGAGGAGTCAAAGGAACGTTTCTAGTAAAAAACCCATCAAACCAGCCTGTATGGTATATCAGACCCTAGAGTTTACCACACTTTCAAAACCTCGGGTTTACCAAAGTTATTCTAAGATTAAATAGAGACTCAGCTGTTCAACTAGAAACAGAGAGCAAAATTCTGAACCATCAAAAAGGTTTAAATACTAAAATTCTTAAGAAACAAACAATGAAATTTGTACTAAAAATAACTAAAAGATACGTGAAATCTTTGTGCCTCGTAGCATTACTCTTGGGGACCAGATTACAAATATGTAGTATCTGTTTTTTAAAGTATTCAGAGATATCAAAGGATAAGCGTTTACAATCAAACTTGATACTCAAAGAACATTCTAGTACTCCCAATGCTAAAAACTACTTCCAAGAAAAGGTGACCCACTTAGTGGATGAGGGGAAGGCTGTGGATGTTGTCTACCTGGACTTTAGTAAAGCCTTTCCCACAGCATTCTCCTGGAGAAACTGGCTGCTCACAGCTTAGATGGGGATACTCTTCACTGGATTAAAAACTGGCTGGATGGCCAGGCCCAAAGAGTGGTGGTGAATGGAGTCAAATCCAGTTGGTGGCTGGTCACAAGTGGTGTTCCACAGGGCTCAGTATTGGGGCCAGCTCTGTTCAAGATCTTCATCAACGATCTGGATGAGGGGATCAAGTGTTACCCATCAAGCGTACCATCAGTAATTTGCAGACAACACCAAGTTGGCCAGGAGTGTTGATCTGCTGGAGGGTAGGAAGGATCTACAGAGGGATCCAGACAGGCTGGATCGATGGGCCAAGGCCAACTGTATAAGGTTCAACAAGGTAAGTGCTGGGTCCTGCACTTGGGTCACAACAACCCCAGGCAACGCTACAGGCTTGGGGAAGAGTGGCTGGAGAGCTGCCTGGCAGAAAAGGACCTGGGGGTGCTGGTTGACAGTCAGCTGAATGAGCCAGCAGTGTGCCCAGGTGGCAAAGAAGGACAATAGCATCCTGACTTGGATCAGAAACAGCATGGACAGTACGACCAGGGAAGTGATCATCCCTTTCTACTCAGCACTGGTGAGGCTGTACATCGACTACTGCGTTTGGTTTTGGGCCCCTCACCACAAGAAGGACATTGAGGCACTGGAGCGTGTCCAGAGAAGGGAAACGAAGCTGGTGAAGGGTCTAGAGAACAAGTCTTAGAAGGAGCAGCTGAGGGAGCTGGGGTTGTTTAGCCTGGAGAAAAGGACGCTCAGGGGAGACCTTATCGCTCTCTACAGCTGCCTGAAAGGAGGCTGTAGCGAGGTGGGGGTTGGTCTCTTCTCCCAAGTAACAAGTGATAGGACGAGAGGAAACGGCCTCAAGTTGTGCCAGGAGAGGTTTAGATTGGATATTAGGAAAAATTTCTTCACTGAAGAGTAGTCAGGCACTGGAACAGGCTGCCCAGGGAAGCGGTTGAGTCCCCATCCCTGGAGATATTTAAAAGATGGGTAGATATGCTTAGGGACATGGTTTAGTGGTGAACTCGGCAGTGCTCGGTTAACATGATGATCTTAAAGGTCTAGGTGCTAGGTTTGATGATCTTAAAGGTCTTTTTCAACCTAAATGAATCTATGATTCTGTTTTATGATTCCAAACAACGTATTTACTGCTATTTGGCTATAGAGCAATAAGGGTAATTACAGGTTTATCCAGGGATAAACGGGACTTTAGAACTTTTCCTATCTAGAGAGAAAAATATTTTATTTTTAAAGAAAATGAAATTAAAATATATCTATTGTTACTGCAACTCAAGCCTTTAGCTCAGCTGGTCTTAAGATTCATAGAATTAACGTGACATTTAATATCTAACATTCTGTAAGTCACAGTCAATAACAGAAGAAAGAAATATAGTATCATCTACATGGCTGCAGAAATAGACAATATATATTTCACTCATGCTACTCAGAAGCAACCAATCAGACGTTAACTGATCTTAAAGCAGATCCCCAAGTAACACCACAGGTGGGAAAAAAAATGGATCCCCTGAAGAAACACTGAACTAAAGCTGTCCATAAAAGCAAATCTCGATCCTGTATCAGCATCAACATCTTACATGTCTAACACTAGTAGGGTTGTAAATACCAACTTGCAGTATTTTACAGTAGATTGATGATAGTCAAACCAGAGAACATAATATCTTTAATAAAACTGCTTTTAAATTTTTATATTTGTTAAAAACGTGCCCTTCCTATATCCATTTTCTTTTCAACTATCACTAACAGACAGTAAACGTTTTTGAACTACTGCTAAGAGTTCCTCTTTCACACAAGCAGTTTATAATGACATGATTGCAAAATCATGCCCAAGCAAAACAATGACAAGTAGATGAACTCCTTACATTTCCCAAGTCACTCCCACATCCTGCGCCTACCAAGACACCGACTGCCAATCTCCCTTCAGTGATTTACAAACATAGACTGCATCAATTACTTGGAACATCTGGGACTGGATCGTTAGCTCAATTCCAGATGAGCACAGCCTACAACATTTTCTGTCAGGCATGAAAATGAAGCTGCAAGCACTACAGATGCATCAGGTTTGTTGATCCTTCTAATCCATACTTCAAGCCAATGCCCCACATCATTTAGTGGGCACTTTATCCCTTACACATCAGACATTCCATACAGCCTGAATCTGTTTGTCCTAACACAAAGGACAGGATTCATTTGCCTAAGCGCAGTCATCTATAACCAGTTTAGACAGTCCTGGGTATCCTGTCTGGCCGCCAGCTGACATTCCAGAAGGGCACAGATCTCTTGCGGGTCTCGTGTCAGCCTTGTTTGCTCCATGTGGCTACTCTGGATACTGCAAGGCACCTCAAGTGGCATTAGACGCCTATGTCTGGGCAGCTGAATCACACCTAGGATGCTTTAGATCTACTGTAAAGGCATCATTCCTGGGCATTGGCCCTGTGCCACAGCAGGTGCTGGGATCTTGAACCATTAGGGGACACATTCTCATTCAAAAACAAAAATCTGCTTCCCACAATGATGGAGCCTGGTCCTGCAGAGGACGACAGCGTAGTGACAGAAGTAACATGAGGCCACTTACTGATGGATTTAACTTTACTTCATGGTACCTCCTCTGTTTCTCTTGGCATTCCTGAAGGAGGCAACCGTACCTATGATTCAGTGCTGGCAAATGGTTCTCACATTCTGTTCAACATATTCTGATGCTCATCAGCAAAATCTCAAACTCTTACCAAAAGAGAGTCCTTTTTCCACTGTAACCGTACGGGGCAAGGGGAGCAAGGGGGGCAGTGGGGGTGGAAATAAAAAAATACCAATGACAAAAGTAGCTCAATAATACAACTTGGGCCAAAAAAAAACCCCCAATGTACTAAAGCCAATTGTGAAGCCAAATGTTTCCTTCACATGCTAGTTTTTCAGGCAATTCTAGTGGACTATGTCTTTAAAAAAAGAATAAAAAAAGGCAGCAAGCACAGGGAATAGCAGTCAGTTACAGGAATGAGGCAAATATCTATCAGTTAAATTTATGCTGCTGATCCAATCTCAAATTCTGAAAAAGTTCCCCTAACTTTTCAACAAGCAAAGCAGAGTACAGCACTCCTACATTCCACTGATCTACTACAGCACACTTAAAGAGGCTCATGCCAGATGTGGGGGTTTTTTTGTTCTGTTTTTGTTTGGGTTTTGTTTTGGTTTTTTAAACATTAATCTAAATGAATAGGGCAAAAGAGAAGAAGGGAAAACTGGAAAGAAGAGACTAGACCTGATAGGGACATCTAGAACAGAAATATTTAGGAGTGGTAATGGCACTTGCCACAATAATTATCCACATTTCTTACAGGCTTATTCTAATGATACTAATAATTTATCCATTTCCCTCAATAGTTTCATGAAGGAATATGTCCAGAAAAGATTTAATTCAGAAAAAATATAACACATTCCAGTAGTATTTTCCTGACCCCAAAGAAAAGCTAGTCTTACAGTCCATCTTACTATTGTCTGGCTGAAAGACAAGATTTAAATACAGGTTTCAAATCTGCAACACGTCAGAATAAGCAACTGAGCTAATTTCGCTCCCAAGCACAGCTTCATCCCAATTGCTAGTTCTGGAATAGCTCCTTTAAACCTAAGTAAGTTTTCTTTTTTACCTATTAAAGTTGAAGACAGCTTCTGTAAATCTGGCTATATTTTTTACCTTTGCAGCGCCTGTAAAATTATTTCCACAGTCCAGTTAAATTTGTTAAAAGTAAATAAATAAAAAATTCCTTTAGTCAGTTTTAAATTCTTGCCATTGGACTTTCCTGTGTTATACATTTCCTGAATGCTACTCAGTGCAATCTACTGAAAACTGGAGATACGTCACTATTACTGTACTTCAGAAATCATCAATTTCACTTTATTTACAGCTTTCCTCAGGCATGTTCAATAGCCTTCTGAATCAACACCTAATAGTCTATAACCTATTAGTAACCAAAGCACAATTTTATCAGTAAAGAGGGAAGAGAAAGAGAGCCAGGGTCTCCAGAATTCATGACAAGGCAACACCTAAAACAGGATTCAAGATTAACTAGCAAGATAAAAAAAAACTATGTAACTACTGTTATTGTTTTTCAACATTTGTACTATGTCATTGTTTCAGGCCACACTGTTTGGGCCACGCTGCACTGTGCCCAGCGCTGAGATGTTAACAAGTTATGTGTCTTTTGAGCAGGGGGGAAGGAAAAAAAGCATAGAAAGGACACAGACATGCTTTGTAGAAGAAATTAAAGACTGATAATTTCTGACAATTTAAACACATTACAGGTTGACTCAGTAGCTGTAACACAGAAACTGATGGGAATGCTCCTCTGTTATAGCACAAAGTACAATATACCTATCTCAGCACAGGTATTTTGCTCTCCTATGAAATGCTAGAAGTAAAGCTGAGAAGGGCAGTAATTTCTGAAGCAATCAAGATCTCTGGTAAATGAATGAGTACTCCTGTGGAAAGTCTCCCTATCCAGACACTGATCAAAATGAAATTAGGTAGTTCACTTAAAAAAAAATTAATGGCTTGAAGAGAATTTTTCCTTGATGCCTGGTAAATCTGTGAGCCACAAGAGAGACTATCATTTGTATCAAAAGTTATGGTTTGTTTAACTGTTGTAGCCTGTCGTCTGAATTTAGACCTCATTTTTGGCCTAACACTTCACTCTGTTGCTTAAGTTGCCCTCTAAAAAAGCTATCATTTCAAATATTTTCTTGAAGTATAAACACCACTATTCACCTTTTAAAATGTTCTGTAACTCAACAGCTAGTCTTTGCTCAGTAGGCCTGGTTTCATTACTGTCTTCATTACCTAGGCTCTAGAAGTCATTTTATTTCTTTCTTCAGAAATTTCCTTTGCTTGTACATCAAGTATCTACTCTCAATAGCACCAGTATTTTCTTCAGTGAATGTAATGCCCTATTTTTAAACCAATATATTCAATATGAAAACACATTATATTTAGAATCCACTATCCACAAATTACAATAATATGACTAGTATTATCGATGTATTTAAGTTTGGACAAGTGAGAAAAAAGGACCATCATTTTACTGTCTGTAGCTAAGTCAATCAAACAACTGATATCCATTGAGGAAGAAATCGTTTGTGGTATTTCCAATACTTAATTAATTCACACAGAAACACTTAAAAGAGTTTAATGATTTGATTTTTCAAACTATCTATTACATCACAGCAAAGGTAAGAGAAGCAGACATAAGGACCATGTTCATTCACCTTTAACATATATCACATGCATATGTGATAGCAAAGGGCCATGTGATATGTATCATATAATATCAATAAGAAGGTTTACAAACAATGAGCTTAAATTGTGACTTACTATTAGAGGCTGACAGTGACAAATTTACTTCTATCATCAGAGAAATTTTAGTAGCAAACACTCTCATAACTTTTTAGTGTGGCCAATTTCTGTGTGTTAAACTCAATTTGTATACTGAAAATGTAAAATGCCAAGGCAGGTCCACAAATAAAACACAGGTCCTAGAAGCGGAAAGTGTAATACGGACACACAGCAGGTAACATGTAGAGAGATTTATTTTTCTGAATTTACTTTAAATCCCTGTAGTTCAGCAATTAGAAAATAATATTTATCTCTGAACACAAAAACATACACATGACAGCACAGAATAAAAAGGGTTGTTAGTGGCCTTTGAGCTCACTGACCAACCTGTTCCCTACCTCACATATTCAGAACTGGAGATTAAGAAATTATGGCAAATTTTCTTTAATATACTCTCAACGCTGCAGCTTCACTGTACGTGACAAAACCTGTGGCTTTAAGAGGATAGACTCTCCTGAAACTGGATTTCTTATATGATGCTAAAACCCTCACATTGGTTCTGGAAAATCTGAAGTGTCTGATATGTAGCTAGGCAGCTTTAATAGCTGCCATTGGTCCTCTTGTTTTGCGAGATCATCATCCAATCCCAAAATAATACATACTGCCTGCTTCCCTCAGTGTTTCTAAATAGTTTGCAAAGATCAACTCAACACCACAAGGAGATTTTAGACAAAAACAATATACACAGAAGTGCTTTTGACCTTCAGTTCAATAGCAAACCTCATATTGTATAAGTTGATTGACCAAAGGACTTTTATCAGGTCAACACACAAAACAATCCATAATGATAAAAAGATATTTTGTCAAATAATATCTAATTTGAAGAAAGTCAGTTTCTTCTGCAGGCTGTTAAGAGCTTTGTTCTACATCTTCATCCCTTCTCCTCACCTTTCCTCAGGCTCCAACTATCCATAATTTTTGAAGGCTTTTAAGTGTTTCTCAGTTGAAGAGAGGAATTTTCACATCGATTAAATACATGCAAAGCCGTACCAGAGATATTTTAAACCAGTAACCATGAAAATCTTGTTGCCTCTACTCCATACAGCTGTGAAACTCCTTTGAGTTTTAAATTGCAGTTATTTCTTGTAAGAATCTACAGGCATAGCTGGTTTTCAAAAAGCTCTTTCAAGTTAAGCGCTGTTCTTTCCTGCTGTTGCGACACCAGAGTATTTTGATGAAGGAGCTGGGAAAGGAAAGAACACACCAAACCCAAAACACAATTCTTTAAAACTAGGCTACTTTTATAAATACAATATACAGAGTGGAATTTCTGATTCAGGTGAATACTACAGCAGAACCTTCACCTCTGAAGGCATTTCAGACACCTGAAATGATCCAATTATAGCTTACTTGCTCATTAGGATTTCCTACAGTAAGACTTCATTAAAAATAACATATAACAGTAAGGAAAAACTCCTTATATTTAATAGGTAACAAAGATGAAAATCAACCCTGCAAGGCAAATATCCAATGAGTCATGTGATGGAGTCTTGCAACATCTGTCAAAGAAAATCCTTACTAGACTTTAAACTTCTCCTTAGGCTGTTGGCAATTCTAATGCTTGTTTCAAAATGCACCTTTTTTAAAAAAAAAGAAAAAACCTGTAATATTAGCAATAGTCTGGACTAATCAAAGATGTTTCAAAGCAAATAAGGATATCAACTGAAACACCAAAGGATTGTTTTTCTTATGTAACTTGTTCTTAAAAACAAATGGAAACAGACTCCAAAAGCAACCAACACTTTTGGATGCCAGATTAAACATATCTGGAAATCTTATTAGTGGAGCAGTGTTTCACATTTAATGAAAACAACAACAACCACCACCACCCACAAGCTCCCCAGAACTGAACACCAAAAATTCCTGGACACTTCAAAAATGTCAATTTAGAAACAGGAAGACAAGAACTTACTTGTAGTTGTTATTCTAGAATATTAAACAATCAAGTGCAGTTATCACTCTAGAGTCTATGCTGGTTTTGAAAAAGTAACTGTTTGTCGTATATTTGCAGCTTTGTTTTTTAAGTAAGAAATGCTCCTAGTTGCACACTTCTTCCTTGCGTTATTTTTTTTTTATTCACATCAGTGTTGAACCTTGCTGTATTTATCCGTTCTCTGAGTAGAAACTGTGTCTTTTCATATAGCCCTTGGATTGTTTACACATTCCCTCCCTCTCCCACTCAGTTGTTTCACTGTCCCACTGTTCTTTTACTGCTATTAGCAATGGTACGTGCACTTTATAGACAAAACGCTACTCAGAAACTATGTTAATCACTGGGAGTAGCATATGACCTTACCATGAAAAGAAGCTTTGCACTGGTTTGGTTCAGAACAGCAATCGAATTCCAACTCACAGTATCTGTCCTTCCTCTCTTGGGCACAGTGAGTAAAGCCATTTCCCAAACCAATGTGCCCACCAACTGCTAATGAAGGAAGAGGAGAGGTGTGGAGCAATTACAAGGAAAGGAGCCAGTGCAGGCACAGTTGGTATGTTAAAAAAAAACAGGCCCAAAGAAGAACAGAAAAGGGAACAAGTGATGCATTTCTATTTCCCAGAAAAAACTTCTGCTTCTATCTCTTTTTTTTCCCAGGAAACAGCTCTGAATGGTGCAAAGCACCACAGTTACATCCTGCCTAATTTCTAGGCCAGTGTAGTAATTGCTTTATTACCATCATTCACAGGACTCTCTTGGTTTAAAATGCCTCCTCCCTCCTACCAGGGGAAAGGAAAATCTAAAATACACATCAGAAATGCATATGCACTACAATTATATACACAAATTTTAAATCAAGCTAACATCTCAAACATCACTACAGCCTCTGTAGCTTTAATATGTCCAATCTTTTTTCCAGTCAAAAGTAAAATATTAAAGCTGTACAGCACCCACATTTTACAGAAACTACTAATCAGATTAAAGACTTAGGAAGGCAGCCTTCCCTCAGAAGAATATCAGGGAATGGAAAATAATTGTTCTTGTGCTCTAGGACCATGCATACACTAATGAAGTATTTTGAAAGAAGACAAAACCCATAATTTGATATGCATATGTAGTAAGATCTAAGGATAATTCCTATTCATAAACCAGTCACATATGCTTTATCATCTGAAATCTGACAAGTGCTTGAAGTCATGAAACATCATTACATTGTATGCCATTTAAATAAAAATCCACTAATAAATAAAGTAGTAGATTTATTCATTATATGAATCAAAATAGCATACTTAATACATACTAGTGCAACAAATGTGTGCACCAAATATGTCCTCTTACAAAGCTGATTATATGCTTTTAGATAGCCCTCAAATACCTTATGTCTGGTACTGCAATATGTTTAGTGCATCTTAAGAAAACCTATGTCTAATCTTCCCTTCATGGCCCCTCATAGTTTCAGGCAGATAATTTTGTCCTTATTCTAACTACCTTGTTCAACTGGGAGCAAGACAGTCCCTTACTTTGGAAATAACAAAGTAGCATAGCACAGACTGACAACAAGGTGAGAAAGCACTGATGGAAGCCACTGAATTACAAACCCTGAAGAGAACGCACAATGTGACGTGCCGCGCTGCGATTCTGTTAGCAACCTCCTAAACACCCTAATCTGGTTATCAATGGATAAGGGCATAAATGTATTATCCTCTCTGAGGAACAAGAAATCCAGAGCGAGGAACGGTTCCTGACTGGTTTTCCTCAGCAGCCTCAACTTGCAGGTCCAACACAGACCTACATTCACACAAGTATGTGAAATGCCTTTAAGACTGAGATAGTGCATGCTTTCCCACTGGCACGCATTCAGTACAGTAGAAGTAACAGCCCAATTGTCTACTGGGCCACAAACGCAGTACTATTTTTTTTGTTCTACATTCTTCCAACAGAAGATTGTAGAGATTGAGACAGTTAACATGGGGGCAAACAGAAAATCTGGCTCTTCCCTTTAATCTTTACTTGAGAAATCAGATTAAGATTCAACTGTTAAGCACCATGTTTTATTTACATTTCTGCTTGTGCTCAAGAAAACTGAAAAAAAAATCCAAAAGGTTACAATAAACCAGTGTCTTGCATTCAAGATAAAATGTTGAAATTACCACCTCTATACAGCATTTCCAAACATATTCTGTGCAATTTTGTAACGTATCTAGGCTGATTAAGTGAGCAAACCAAATAAATTAAAAAAAAAAAACTGTTCTCTGAAGTATCTGCACACCACCTTCCAGAAAATCAGCATAGTCTCACAAATAGTAAGTTAAACATACATACTGGCCACAAAAGTGCTGTTTTGTGAAGTAAAGACATTTCTCAAAGGCTGCAGAATCACTAACCTTAAACCAGACTGTTTCTTCTATGTTGCATACATTAGGAGGATGTACAGGATATTTGCAAAACAAAAGACCATGGCAAAACCTACATTAAATTCAGAAAAAAGATCAAAAAGTTTTCTTACTAGTAACTAAGCTTTTGGTTTCCCTAGCAGTTTCATAACACAACGTCAGAGGACTGAATTCCTTGTAAATGTGGTAAGCGGTAGTTTTAAGAGCTACCAACAGCTACATAATCATCCTACACACTGTTAATTGTATCTGGCGTTATTGCTCAAAGCTCCTACACAGAATGTCAGCTGACTGCCTGAACAGTACTTTGTTCTTAGTGCCTTTGTTAATGACGAATTAAATTATACAGAAGAGGGCTCCACAACCACCCTCACTTTATAAACCTCGATCATTACAGAACCACAAAAATCCTATGGCTTTGCCTAGGGAATAGCTATTTCTTAACATGCTGCAACTTGCATCGTTCATCTGCAAGTTACCACAATCCATGTTTACACCATGGAGAACTGTGTTGCTTCACAGGAAGGAAACAAAGACGAAGAAAAACATTCCTAGGAAAAAAAAAAAATCTCAACAAGGAAGAGCTTATTACACATTCAGTTCTACAAACACGAGGACTTCCCTTGCATCTTACAGATGACAAACAAAAATACAAACACCAAAGAACCGCCCAATTGTTTTTTTTAAACTACACAGTCCAGCCTTAATTTCACTGCTCTGGTCACAGTGATTATCTCTTTCAGCCTCTAACATGTCACAGAACTAAGTGAAAACACATACATTTCAGGATGCCTTAAGAAAAGGTCTTTCTCAGGACTCTTACTACTAATGTTTTAGCAAATTCAGATAAAATATTCACCTTAACCAAAGTACGTGATCTTTATAAAACCATCTTCCTTAATGTTATTTAAAACTATATGTATAATCATTTGTAAAAGCACAGCCCTCCTACTACATTTCTAAACTTGCTGCAAATCCAATGAACGCTTCTCAAGTTTCTCTGAAAATAATAACACATATATAGAAATTCATCAAGTTATTCAGCTCAAAGAACCTGGGTGTCACACAAAACCAAGAGATGTCATAAAGACAAAACATATGTCCAGTTTTTAATCAAAACATAGCAATATAGCCTGTATTGCTTTACTGACCTACTTTCCATTGGTTTGTGTAACAATACACCATGCACTGAAGGAAACGTAGTAACATCCCATGTCTTTATGAAATATATATTCCTAGCCCTAGAAGCAAGGCGCTTCTTTTATGGCTACACTGAATTACTATACATTTCCTCACAGAACAGCGCAGATTAACATGTGCTTGTTTACAAAGCGGTACAGTAAATTCAGTTTTATCTTACAGAGCTGGCTAACACAACTAACACTGAGACAAGCGGGGTCAACAGAATGCCAACATAAAAATGCGGAGTGGAAACTGCCAGCGATGTAAATAATTAAGATCACGGGCCATCCCAGAGACCCATGCATGGTTAAAAACCCTAAGGAAGGACTAGAGCTGCCCTGCTCGGCACCCAGCAGCGCACCACCCTGCAGCGGCCGACTCCATCGGCGGCAGCGAACCCCGTCAGGCTGAGGTGCCAACCTGCCACACGGGAGGTGTCAAACCTGGCGTTGGAAGGCGGAAGAAGGGGAGCGGAGCCCGGCAGCGCCGCCGGCCCGCCTCCCCCCTCACCGGAGGGCATCGCCCGGCCGGCCCCGGCGGGCCCCTCCGGACACCGAGCGCCCTGACCGACCTGCGCGCCTCGCCGGCCAGACGGCACCGCTCCCCGGGCAGCCCCGCGCCTCCACAGGGCTGCGAACAACCCACCCCCCCGCCGCCGGACGGGGCAGCGGCGGTGCCCAGAGGCGCGCACTCACCGTCCCCCACAGCCATCATGCCGCGGCCGTGCCGCCGGAGGGCGGGCGGGGCGGCTGCCGGCTCCCTGCCGCGACAGCCGCCGCTACCGCCGCCCCGCTTCAAAATAGCAGTCCCGCCGCGCACGGCAACCCGCCCCGCGCCTCCCGCCGCCGCGCCTGGCCCGGCCCCGTCCCACCGGGGACTTTTACTGCGCTCCGCCCCCCGCGGCGGCGGTCACGTGCCCCGCGGGGTCCCCGTCCTCCCCCGCTCGCCTGCCGGCCCCGGCGACCGCCGGCCCCGGCGAGCGGGGAAGCGGCGGCCCAGCCGCGGCGCCCGGGAGGTGGAAATTTCACCCCCAAGGTGAAGTCTTCCCCCCCCACACCGCGGGAAACGATGCGAGAGCCCTCCTGCGCCGCTGCCCTCGCCAGGGTCGGCGTTCCGCAAAAAGAAATCCGTCGGCAAACGAGTAAAATACAGACAAACACGGGAAGCAGAAGGTAGCTCGCTGAAGGAGCGTGCTCTTTGACAGGACTTTTTGGAAATCCCCTCAAAACTTTTAAGAGAAACAGCTTTTCAAAGCGTGCACGCAACAGATGCCGGAGAGCATTCTGCAGTCGTATGGAAATGATAATGAAAACCTACCCAAAACCTGAACTTCTGTGTACAGTTTATTCCCCAATCAATGCTTTAATCATAGAATCATAGAATTGTTAAGGTTGGAAAAGACCCTTAAGATCATCAGGTCCAACCGTTTAATGACATACTGAAGGTAGAAAAAGCGCAATCCCATAAAGTGATTTAAAAAAAAAAAAAAGTACTTCCAATTTACTTCCTCTTGCCTAAGGAAAAGTTTGAAAGGCAGAGGGACACGCACCCGTAACAGGCTGGAGCTGCGCAGCGCTTGCAAGGCACGCATTCGCAGGAGCTGGAGCTGGAGCCAGCCGTAACTCAAAAACCTCATCCAAGTTCCTGAAAAACCAGGGGAAGCATCAGCCTGCTGAGGCCCTTTGCTTCCAAATGGGCTTAAACTGACCGTCATGCTTCACTCGTCAGTGAATTTGCCTATTTAAAATTATAAACCAGCAATAGTAACAGCTGAAATTTAAAATACCGTGGCTATATTCCGACCATTCGCGCTGAGCAAGCAAAAGAAATGCAGGTAGCTCAAAAGCCTGTAAAATCATCATGGCAGCTATCACCCCTTCCCGTATTTCCCAAACTACATACATTCATACACTGGTGAGCTCTGTCAGAGTATGTCGTCATTGTCTCCATAGTAACTATATTTCCAAAAAGAAAACAAAGGGAAATAAAAAACAAGAGCGTAATGTGGAAAAACAGATACACATTTGTGCTATGGATTTTTGCCTTTTTTTCTTTTAGGAGAACACTGAACTTTATCACCCATAACACAGCTCCCCCACAACCATGATACTAACATCACTGATCCTACCTGTCACATTTTACGTTTAGAAAGCTAACGCTATGAGGCATACCATTAAAATGGGAAAATTGCACAGGTTGAATAGAGATGCAGAATTTATATTCAGCTCAAATCACTCTGTCTGCTGAATGAGGCAAAGTAGAGCGCTTAATATTGTTATTTTCCCTACTTTTCTTTTCATTCCCTGTCTCAAAATTTACACCACTACCCAATATAGGAGTCTTTTTAAATTCTCTTGGAGAAAACAGTATTTACAAATCTCAGGCAGCAGAAACAAGGGCTTTTGCTGCTTTGAGATTGGCTGCCAGTACTGTTTCCATAGAAATGAACATTCATTTGCTGAAAAATGGGGAGGTGCTTTAAAGAACCTTCCCCAGTTTGCAGGGATACATATATTTCTGGTGGAGTGAAAGGGCAAAACTAGCAGCACACGTAAGATTTTGCTTAACAGGCAAACATCCTGACATGATTCTCTTAATACGCAACATCATTATGAATGTAAACAAACCCTAAGGTTTTCACAGCAGCTAATTCATTCACATAATTCACATTAAAGAAGTGATGTCTGTTTTTACTACCCACTGCTGAGGGCAAGGGAAGATGGGGGAATGGGGAAAAAACAATTTAAAAAAAAAAAAAATCAAAGGTCAGTTGGAGAGGCACTTGCAGTGTGATATTATTTAAGCCGGTAAGTTACCCTCATTAAGCAAAAGCACTAAGACTCTTGCCCAGTCCCCTTGTTAGACACGGTGCCTTCTCATCTGTTGGCTTTTGAAACTCCTTGCGACATATCCTGCCCCAATTATTCCATCCTTACTTGTTTCAATATGCTTTTCACCTCGTCCACCCTCCAAGAGGATCTGTCAGTCTCTAACAGTAACTCATTTCCCTCCTCCTCTTTACAGTTTCATCAGGGATCGAATTCAATAAAGGAAGATAGTACAAGACCAAAGGGACTGTTCACGCTAGGTCCACTCTAACACAGTCACAGGGATAACAAGATATTAAATCTACCAGCGTGCATAAGACTGAGGTACAGTATCTTTTCCTCCCCTCCCTGTATTTCTCCGACATATCTAAGCACACCAATACAATGTTTTTAAAATCTGTCATGTGTTTAATCATGTTAGTACAAACTTTTTTTAAAAATATATGTTTGATTATTAAAATACTACGGAAATCATTCTTGTATTCAGATTGTTTAAAGCTTTGACCTTTGAGGGTTTTCTTTTTTTCTTCCTTTCCCCCCCCCCCCCCTAAGTACATGCTGAATAAAGAGACTGAACAACTGACATTAGTATCATTCGATAACAGAATCCTAAGTCACATCTCTGAATTCTCAGAAACTAGGTCAACACAACAAAGATTTACTACCACAGCAGTGTCACTCAGGACTATGAAGAAGCTGACATCTTCCACAGCTGTACTAGCAAACCCTTTCCTATTCGTCACATGCTGAAGAGAACCCCCATCAATACAGTTAACTTATTTGGGAAAGTAACTCAATCTGGCAAAAAGCCAGTCACTTTTGCTGGTAAAAAGGTCCACTAGAGAGCTGCGCCAGTCTCATTATATTAAAGTCTGTTGAATGGTTTTTTTGCCCCTTCACCCCTCTCTTTGAAACACAACCCTATTCCCCCCTACCTTCCCAAACCCTACTCCAAAATATCCAAAGCACTAAAAAAAATCCTCAACACTAACAGATGTATTTAGACATTAAAATTTGGCCTTTATCCAGAGATGTTTGATAAAGTTCCTAAAAGAAAAGTTAGTAACAAGGTTACAGGAATTCAACAGCAACTTTCAGTCTACATGTGCAAGCAGTAAATACAAATTGTCCTTCAGAGAATAATGAAGGACAAAGCCAAGATAAAGCACTAACAATGGAAGAGTATCTTTTCAATAACATTAAAACATTGTTTAGATGGATGCAACAGATAAACTAGGTTCAAGCAAAACACTGAAACCAACATATTAGAGGGATTCTTTCTCTATAGTACCAAAACAGAATCATAATAACATCTGCATTTTACAGATGAGATAAAAACAGCTTAAAGAAAAATAAACTTAATCAACTCTCTTAAAAGAGACAAAAAGCTCAGAAGTGCTATGTAACCTAGTCCAGCAATGTTGTATATATATTTTTCATATATATTTAAATTATTTCAATGCATTTATATTCCCTCATATAACTTTCTACATTCTCCTGAGAACTACCAACAGGAAAAAAAATACGTGTAAAATGCATCTTTGAACATCTCAAACCTATGCAGCAGTATTAACTTTAAATGCAAAAGATAATGGTTTACCCTTCCACAATGAGTAAATTTACAATCTAATGTAACATTTATGTAAAACATTTTCCCCCTAAATTAGTATGTTTTCTTTTTTTTTATATTAATCCTTAGAAATCTATTTTTGTATTTTTTAAGTCTTCAAGAATAGCAAAGTTCTATTTCAAAGCAGAATGCAGCATAGAAACTCTTACTACCTCAAAGAAAAGGTTGTAAAAACACATTCCTTTGAACCTACAGTCTCTTCTGTTTTCACACTAACAAGAAAAGGGTGAGAATATTTAAAATGAAAAGGTATATTTGAGTACATTAACAAATCATGCATTCCCCAAAATATTTCTACTCTTGCATAGTTACACCTTTTAGATCTAGCAGAGGCTCCTTTTCAGTCAGCATAGCTGCTTTGAAAGGAAAATGAACAGAGAACCCTCTCCTATAAAACAAGATCTACTGATTCCTTGCAGAAGATAGACAACGAAGCTTTCAAAACCAACTATATTAAAGACATTGCCACAAGACCTCCCTTGTTGTGCTGCTATGTAACAGGTTTTTTTTAAATTATAGTTTTAAGTAAGAAAGAATTATAGTTTTACTCTTTTATACTATAAAATACTATATAAAGAATGCAGTAGGGAGCAACAAGGATTCTCTGCATAACAGGTTTTCTTTTCATGAAATACACCAAAAAATAAAGAGCTCAAATTCAGTACAGTAAAGACAAAGTCTTAACTTCAAGTGTCTTTGAATGCTGCGATCACCTATTTATGTAATTTAAAACTTCATGTATTATAATCATTATTCATCATTTTAACTGAGAAGGAAGCAAACACCTTCATCACTAAATTACTGTTTTCTTTTAGAAACATACTGTAAGATAGGATAAAGGTTCATTTGATATCCCCCCCCACACACACACACGCATGAATACGTTGCAGGATTCTTGTATCCTCTACTGAGCACACATGTAACTTGTTAAAGATTCACTGCTTGTTTCCATGAAGTTTCAACACCTTTCCCAACTCTATTCTGACTGCAGTCCAGAAAATACTTTCAGTAACACAGTATGTCTGTTTCACCAAATGTCTCATTTTCTTAGTACTTCCATGTGTTTCTAGTCATCCATCTCACATTGATAACGACAGCATTTAAACATTTATCTTGTATTAATCTAAAGCTGATTATAAATATATCTCATACTCACCACTGATGCTACTTAAAATCATATTTCCAGAGTTTCTTACTTCATCAAATTTTGCAAAGATTGTTTGCAACCTGTAAAGAACAACAACAACAATATTTTTACATCTCTGAAATCCTCCAGGTTACTGGTAGAAACAGAAATTAGTTTATTATATATAAAGCAGTAATAGAGAATATACAAGAGATTAAGAGTATCTAGAAACCATTTCTTAAGTTAGTTCAGCATCTTCACACAAATGCACAGAAAACTAAGTCAACTTAGCAAAGAACAAAACTGAGCATTGTTATTAGCATGATTAAAACTAACTAACATTTTAAACTTCAGGTTCAGTGATAGTATATATTGGGTTCAGATGACTCTGCTATTATCCTGTTTATACACAGGCTAAAAGGCAACAATTTGAACTATGGAATGTTCATGTGAGGAAAAAAAATAGGAATTACTATTTAATTTGTTCTGAGACAATTGCTAATTTTCCTCAAAATTTTTCTTCCCCAAAATTTCCTCAGTTTTGCTACGAAAATACTTTTGTAGTAGTTAGCACTTCCACAGCAAAAAAAAAAAAAAGGAAGTACTTTTTTCTAAATTTAAGGTACACTGAACACTTCAGTTATGTTCAACAGGCATACCACTGATTTAAACTCTCACAATAGAACACACTACAAGTGCTTAGCTAACATGTAAATAGAAAAAAAAAAAAACACCACCACGCAAAAACCCTCTCAATTTGCAATCTAGTCCCACAAGGTAGAAAATGCTATTCAAGCCAGAAAGCTGGCAAAACGCTTAAACAGCCATTTCTCATCACTTCTGCAGAAAACTCAATAAAAGCAGTGGAAGTATCTCACAGAAAAATATGTGACCCACACACTAGCGATGGGTTTGTACTGACACAATACACTGTTCAGCTGCAAACAATTGAGAACATTTTCTTACATTTCTCCAAAGACTTTTCTGCACTTTAGACTATTCAGAATACGGTAATATCTAACATGCACATGAATTTTTAGCTACAAGACTAGCAGGACTGAGTCCTGGCCTTAAATGCAGAGTTATGAACTACAAATCACATGATAATCTGCAACTCTCCAAACAGGTACAGTTCAGCTACGTTACCAGTACTAGAGACTAATTACCCTATTCAAAACTTGCTAAAAGAGCAAATACTGAAAGGCTGTGTTTACAACTCACAGTCCAAACTATTTTCAGACAAAGCAAGAAAAATGGATAAGAACAGTGCTTGGGGATGAAAATTTTCACAATACATAAAGGCGCAAAGTCAAGGACGCACAAAGATTGAACTTCAACGTTTCCTTATGCACACACCACTGTTACTCAACGATCCGTGTAGAGAGGCTGCGCGCTCTCACGTGCACAGTCTGCCTTCTCTGACACACTGCATACCCCTTTCATTCACTGCTACCTCATTTATCTAATAATGAAGAATGTGATAAAATCATGAAACGCAGCCAGACTACAGTATAAAAAGCCTGAGCCTTTCCCCACTCTTTCCACTGTTTTAGGGCTCTCACAATGCGTTATTTTCACTTTCCAAATACTTCAAAGCAATCTGCTACAGAGCAGATTTGTCCTGGACTTAACAGGCCCACAAGAACTACCCGGATTTAGCTGAGAATTCCACAAAAAGGCCTACCCTACTGCAAGCATCTAAAAAAACAAAACCAAAAAACCCCTTAATCGTGTAAGTTAATAACGTGTAACACAAACCAGCAGTTATGCTACCATCTCAACTTATCTCAAAACTATATGTAGCTCAGTAGTAGTTTGCCTAATCTTCCCCTAATGTACTTGTCAGCCTTCTCTCTGGAACCTATTATCCTCTCCCTTTTGCGCCATCATTGCGTTTACAACCACTGCAGCCACAGCAAAATGTCTGAAATGGCAGCAATTCACAAATGTCAGGCTACGCTGCTTTAATATTAAACCTCAGTCTTTTAATGAAAAGGTCAATTTGTAAACCAAAGGCAATTTATACCAAATTTTTTTTTTTTTTTCACTTAGACTTGAAAAAGTAAAACTACAGTTATTATATGAAATACTTTTTTGGTACTAGCACTTACTAATGACACATGGAATCCCATTAACGTGCTATCTGCTTTCAAACGTACCAAGTGAGAAGTTCACACAAGAATCAATACACATAGTAATGCATTAGGCCATCTTGCTTTCATAAAAGGAAGTTAATGCGTTTGCTTCATATGTACCATAGGAAGCGTTTTTACTATGTACCAGTGACTGTGAGTTCCCCTCAACCCTGCTGGATTCCATACTAAACACTGCATTAACAGTCTGCCTAGTTAATGAGGAGGACTTAACACTACAGCTGAAAGGCTGAATCTGTCATCCTGAGAGAAATTGAACATGAAGACTAGAGAGATTAGCAGATTTCCTTTAAAATTTCGCTTTAATTTTTATATCCTGTTAGGCTGATGTTATGCATTTGGCACACATATTTTAGAGAATTCAAAAGAAAAACAAAATATTTCCTGCTCTTTTGAACTTAGTTTTCAAAAATGCTTTCCTGAGCGTTTTAAGCAGAAGAGAAAGATGAAATGCTTCCTTATAAACACATTATAATAATACACACGTTGCCTCTCACTCTGGGCAAAATATCTGATAAAGTACTGACTATGAACATTAAAAAATGTGTTTCTCATCACTGGATGCTATGTAGGCAGTGGTGCAGGCTGGAGAACACCACAGTACTGCTGCTCCTAAAGCTTTCAAAGCATGTCTTTATGACCAGAGGCACACGCTATAGTATTTTGTCATAATTACACACACACAAAAAATCCAGTAAAACACAGCTGACAAAATGGTCAAAGCACTACTGTAGATCTAACCTTCTCTTTAGCGCAGCTTACAGGAACTGTAACGACTACTTTGGAAAGACTCTCACAAGTTTCTTCCTCCCTCTCCTCCCACCCAGCTCTGCATACTACCATCTTCTCTTCTCATATTTCTTCACACAGGCAGCAAGGCAGTATAGGCTAAGGTCTCTAAAATTATTGCAACCACCATCAATTTAAGAATGTTTACAGGAGTTCAGCTCCTGGCAAAAGAGAGCCTGGCCAAGAGGAATCCAAGGAAGTTTACAGGTCTGGGTGAAGACTGGTTTCACCACCATCAGCAATGAGGAACATTCTTTGAGAAGAGCAGCATTATTACTCTTTTATCTCATATCTGCAAGCCCAAGTCTGGATATGACATGCATAATCAGTCAGTGAAGTCATTAGTCAACAGAAATACTATGTCACTGGTGAACAGAAGTATCATTTTCTTTCTCCAAAAAGGCACAGACAGGTCTGCAACTTCACGTATGGAAGGAAAAATCCCCATTGACGAAAAACACATGTTCAGGACAGCAGGCCACTTCTGCATGGGCTGGATGATTGTTGCTGTCTCAGTGAATGAATGAATGAACGTATGAGGTTGTAGCACTTTAAATGGGGGCTCCTGGCAACCTGCTAAACCCTCTCCTATGGCAGGTGACAGGTCTCTATCACAGGATTAAAATCTTGTGGTGATTACATTCAATGAGAGGAATACGTACCCTTCTAAGACACAGCATGAACCGACATGCATGCACGTGGAAACGCAGATGCTAGCAAAGAACATGCACCATACTTCTAGACTGAAAAGCTGTTATTTACAACTATGCTTGATGGAGTTGAACTGTTTGCATGACAGGCAGAGGGAGACACCTAAAAGTTTGGACCCTGTGATGAAGAGGCAAAAAAGCACCACTCCCCTATCAATAGCAAGAGGATAAAGAAGAAGAAAGGGTGGTAACTAGGCTCTTTTTCATGTCCAAAGTGGGTCTAAAGCAGGAAACAGCCCATATGAAACCTTGCACTTATTTCCCCTTACTTCCCCCTTCCAAAAAAAAGGATCTTGCAGAGACATGTGTCCACATCTGGACACACAGATGGACCTCATCTACAACATAAACTAGACAGATAAGTAGAATGTGCATACGACAAAATGCAGTATTCAGAAATGCATACTGCAAAATGCTTTAACATTTCAGTATATGAAGTTGTGGCCCTAGACATAAGAACTAAACAAATAGCTGGTTTTATACATTTATGTTTCTCAAGTAACAGTGGGATAAGTTGTCAGATGACTTCCTGAAAGGTCTTAAAAAGCTTTTAACACTCAGACTAAGCAACTGCTATCCAGAGCCACATAAACTATTTCCATTCAGGGAAGATCAGCCACACAGATTCCATACTGTAACAAATTCAATTTGGCCCATATAAAACAAAACCTGTCCATTATTCTTGGCTCACAGAACAAGAAATATAACATCCACTTTCAGTATTCACAAATATATCAACACTAATACTTACAGGTCCGATACCAAAGACTGTCAAACCTCTTTGGGAGCAACTTTAACAAATGGGAAAACAACATCCAAATTTCCAACCACTCACTTGATACTAATTTTTCTGAAAAAGGAATGTGCTTCAGGCAAAAAGCACAACATTATTCTGAGATTTGTAAGTTGAAAAAGAACAAATAGAAAGAGGAACTCACTGATTTTATTTATAAGCAAACTCACAAATTAATCTCTGTAAAGAATAAAAATGCACTAAAAAAATACAGTAGTAGCAAGTAGAGTTGAACTACAAAAGTAAGATCCGATCTTCTTTTATTAACTACCCAGACTCCAACAGGTCCAATAACCTTCTCTAGAAAATCCAGTATTTTCCACAAAGGCAAAACTACCAGGTGCAGATTACAAAACCTTTTAAGCCTACTATTATTAAATTGCTAACTACATTTGGCTTTATATAGACACAACCTGTATATACCATTTGCATATTTAAGGAAGTTGAACAATTTCTCAAAACAATGTTTGATTAACTTTCCTGCCTTCCTTTCAGCAGACAAGAGCTCTTGTTTTCAGTGCTTTAGGGCAGAGTGCATTCAAGCAGCAACACACAGATCTCTAATGTGTAATTTGTTATGTAAACCAAGCAAGCCTACATTCTATTAAATCACGTGTGCACCAAATACTGAAGTAATGGGGTTTTCTGCTAATATTTATGTTTACACACAATTTTTAATGCACTGCCATACAGTGAAGGAGCTGCAGTGCAGTTCTTTAAGGCTGAACTCAACAACTGAAAGCAGCTGTGTCTGAACCACAGATTATCCGTAATACTTAAAACCCTTAAAACCTACCCAGACACACAAATGTGAACACAGATTCCCCTCAAAACAGTGATGATACTCTACATCAAAGGTTTTTTTCCACGGATCATAGCTTCTGCAAAACCACATGAAAATTTTCATGCATCTAAGTGAAGGGAAAACTTCTGACAAGCACTGGGGAAGAAACATCTTAAATTAGGTCTGCCTCTGAAGGAACAACAGTCTGAGCTACCATAGAGCTAATCTGTCTTTCCTGAGCTTTCTCAACCGTCTTGTTACTTGTGTGAAGGAGCAAGAAGAGACTACAGGAACTCTGCTTTCTGTCAGCGACGGATGGGACAGGGAATAGCAGACTCACGCTCAACTCAAGTAAATCATAACTCGCCCCTTTATCCCAACTTGAAAACTACTGCAGAGGACACAGCACTGAGACGCAGCTCATGTATTACTTTACACTAGCGTTGACTGTCAGGTGCAAAACTGCTGAGATTCAGTGGCAACAACCTGTTTAACATGCACCACGTAGAGTCTTGCTTCTTTATGTAAATGCAAATGGTACAACCATGCTTGCTTTCAGATCAGGGGGAGTTTTGTATTCAACTGGTGCAGAAAGTAGAAATAACAATTTGGCACCTACTGCAACGAAATTAGGAGCTGTTGATTGCCCTGAGGATACAAAGCTCCTATGGTGTTTAATCCTATTTGGATCCCAAGATTTACTCAGTTTGTATCACATGGAAATGTGAACAGGATGAGTGCTGAACTGAAACTTATGGTCAGACCCAACATGCAGAGTACAAACAAAGGCTGTTATCATTTGCACTCTTTTGCTCTTATTCTCTGTTCCAAAAGATGTCCAAGACTCTATCTTAATGCAAGAAGGATCTTCTCTGGTATGTTCCAATTAACTGCTATAAAACTCATTTTTTGGAATTGTAGTAATTATTGAAGTTTAAACTTCTGTGGTAACCATATAATCTCTTAATAGTCTAAAATTGTGACAGCCGTTAAATAGAAGAGAATGTGTACCACTTCCCATTCCCCTAGGCAGGGTAAGCTTTTGTCCAAACAGGCTGAACTCTGCCTGGAATGTGAAACAATAAATTCAACACCATTCTCCTATGATATTTTGATACCCTACAAATCATCATTAAGAACTAGGGCTAATAGTTTTTTAGAAGGGTCTGATGAGGCACAGTATCCATTCTGATATTCTCTCTGACACCATATATTAGATACATTCAGCTTTATCAAAATAAAGAAGTGAGATGAAGACTCAGAGTAAAGTGGTATGTTAATTGATAAGGGGTTAACACATTTTAAAAAGTGTAAATTGTTTTAATAAGGAATTTGAAAGATTTTATTGTATAAACAGTCTTTCCCACTAAGTACAATTTCAAGCTCTGTCTAGCTTTTTTAATTAAACAAATCCTCACCAAGGTAGCAACAAAACAATGGCTACTTTTATTTCATATAAACTAATATACGCACAACACAGACCAGCCTTTAAAGACTGGAGCTGCTTTTCAGAAAGAGAAAGGACCGATGAAGCATGCATTTTCAAAACTTCCTTGCACCTTTTGCAAGAAACATCCAGTGTCCTGTGATGGCACGTGTAACAGTCAGACCAATGAACACTCCTTTTGAAAACACCTTTCTCACTAAACCCCAGAATTGCAACTTCAGAATTGGGAAGCAGTTATTTTGAACAGCACCTCTCTCTCTCGTCTAACTGTAGCCCATGAGCAAACATTTAGAGTGGAAAGGATTGGTCTGATGTTAATTAGCAAGAAGCAAGGGAGGACAATTTTTCCATTTTAACTCTCTTCAAGAAACTAGGAGCTTGTTGATTTGCCATACTTTCATTGCACACTTACACATGTACACATGTACTTTTTCTCTCTCACACATGCACAATACATGAAAAGTAGTTATTTAAGTGCTTCAGTTGAGACTCTTCTACACTGAGACTAAACAGCAACTCTAGAATAAGGAACAAGATGTATATATTCAAGTATTTTCTAATTATTTCCTCACTGCACTCAGTATATATTTGCTTAATTTTGAAATATTTTTCTACTACTGTCCAACTCAGCTTCTCTTAAAGTCAGGGGATTTTAACTGGGGATTTTAACTGGTGAATGTAAGGCTGCTTTTCATCACACACCTGTATGCCTCTTCCAAGCAGAAAAGACAACAGCAAAAGAAAGTCAGGAATCCTAGTAACATCACGATGGAACCAAAACTAACAAGAAGATAAAATAAAAATTGTAATAGTTTTAAAACGAAGTTTTTCGTGAGTTTAAAGTTCTGATAAAGAACAGTAACACAAAATGGCTCAGGATCAGAAAATCAGAACAGCTAACTCACCTTCCAGGAGGAATTCCTCTCTTTGTAAGATCTATTCGTACTTTCTCTCCCACATGTCTATAAACCTCTACAATGGCTAGTATGGCAGCATCTCTCACCTGTGAACACAGAGTTTAAATTGTTAATTTCAGGGTTACAGAAAACAAAACAACATTTGCTGACAAACCACTAATCTTCCAGTTTCTATGGACCTGCATGCCAAGTCATTTCACAAAACAGCTGAAACAGTAAGGATGGAAGGGAAAGGAAATACAACTGTTACTTCAAGATGGTATTTGTTCCAAGTTAGAGCATCTCCAGATGGTAAATGAAAAATCCTAGAAATAACAGCTCTAGAGGGAATTTCTGGGATTGACATAAGAATAATATCTGTGGAAAAAATACGCTTTATTTAGGACTCTATCACAGTAGGCAATACTTCCAAAAGTTAGTCCCTGCACTCAGTCTTGACACTTCATCTTGCTTTCATCTATTTCTACATGCAGCGAGGCCCTTCTGGAAAACTAAGGACCTGACTGCCCACAAGAGTGGGCCAAAGTGATCAACGTTTTCTTTGCTTCCTTCAACAGGAATTATGTGGCATCATATAAGCACAAGAAAGGGAATAAGACGAGACAGAGGAAGGGGAAAGAACAGTTAAAGCAAGGAGACAGAGAGTGCCTCTTAAGAAATTTAAACCATAGTCATCACAATAAAAACTGCCAAAAATGCATGTTAGTAAATGCCATTATTCTCTATAAAGAATTACTGGAATGACTTTAGTATTGTTCTTTGTAACAGTTCGAACTAAACCCACAATCGCTCTATCAAGATATGAACTACATCTTTACTAATGATCAACAACAAGACAAATTCTTAACAGATTTTCTCTAGAATAGAACAATGCTATGCTATACAGAGGAGACAAGGACTTTGCTGCACCAAAAAAATGAGCATAAAGACCTATCCTGTTTATTTGCCCATCTCCTACCAATGCTACCTTCTTCCTTACTGGATTCTTAGTCTTTTCTCTCAGACACAACTTCAGATAAATCAAGAGAGATCTTACCCATTTCCATTTGACAGTTTTCTGAAGTTCAGATGTCACCATTACGAACTACATCTTGATTTTCACTGCAGTTGTTTTTGCTTAATTAACTGATTTTAACTACAGTTCTTGCATGTGCTCAAATGCCATTTGGGTTCCATTTAGGAAATTATTACCTGTCCTGCACATGATAATGTTATCTTTAGCAAATTTGGCAGACTATTACAGATCTCATGTAGGGACTCCTTCTGGAGGCAATTCTTCCTGTCAATATATTTTTTTTCCTTTTCTTTCAACATGCTCTATAAGAAACAACAATTTTCAGTAATGACTAGTTTCAGCCTCTGAAGACAAAACTAAAGGGGCCAGCATATCGCAACACTGCTGCCTTTGCAACTCTACTTTCATCTTCCAATGGATGGACTGATTCAGCAGAAAATGGGTTTATTGTTTCTCATGGTAGAAAATAATGATCTGTTGTATACAAGCAAGCCTATCGGCTTTTCTTAAATGCCCACATTTATTCTGCTTTCATTCCTCTGTCAAAGTATAATTGTTGAAGCACCACTAAGTAACGAAATCCTTACCTGACTATTTGAGTCACCAAATGCTGTACACAGATATGGTACCAACTTGCTGAGGATTAATGGTTGTGCACCATGACTAAAAAAAAAAAGTTAAATATACTTATTTTACAGAAAAACACAAGATACTTTATGCAGAAGTAAACTTTTAGCTTAGCAATGATAAAATACAAACTTACATCAATCAAGCTCCATCTCTCTCACTAGTCCTTTGTCTACTTTTAAATAAGACAAAAATACTATACCTTCAGTCTTTCTTTCAGGAAGCTCACAAGTTAAGTTGTTTGATTTTTCCCATTTATTAATTTAATTGAATCAGACTTCCTAAAGTAGTAGTTTCAGAGAAAAATGACATTCAGAAGAAGGATAGAACCATTACGTCTCCATAGAAACAAAAAGCTTACATGTTTAAGGTAGCAATAAGACACAAACACACTCCTTCTCGGGATCGGTAATTCTTGTGTTTAAAACCAACAGCAAGGCGTTCCCAAATGTACTATAAAAACAGAAATAATTGTCTCTGATTACCAGGAACACAATCCAATGTAATTCTACCCATACTTCACAATTACATTGATAACAGTTGCAAAAAAATAACAGAATACAGGTCCACTGGAAAAGTAAAGGCACTTCTCAGATAAAATTAAGTTATAAAATACACAGTATGGAACACAAGACAGATTATTCCTATGTCAAAAACCATTTCTAAAAAACATCCTTCAGAAATCTAGCGGAGTATTTTTATTGTTTGAGAAACAGCTCTTAAAGACATGCAGAATTGTTACAGTTAACACACACAAAACAAACATTAACATTACAAACTAGTGACTCAAGCAGAAGTTGCTATACTCTTTTTGCTTCATATTCTGTTTCCCTGCCAAAATATCCTCTCATCCATTTTAGCTCATCCTTATCCATGCTCCTGCTGTCCACTTCTCCCCTACTTTTGCATCAAATTTATTTCTTCATTTTTCAATTATTTCTTGCCCATTCATTCTAATTCCTTTGCTTCCATTTTTGTTCTGCTTTCACTTCTCCTTTTGTGCTGGTGCCGCTTCCTGTAGCACGATTCTCTGGCTCACTAAACCCTCATTTACCTTCTTGCGCACTTGTTTTTCATTGCCTGCCTTTAGCCTTCCCCTCCTCTGTTTATCTTTTTACCTTTCCATCTCCTTGCCGTTCTCTAGCTGTACGTTACGGTGTAAGAAAAGTGTAAACATGAAGCTTACGAGACTTGGGATTCTCAGTGGTATTTCAGAGCAGATGCACAGACTCAAACTGCAACTCCCCCAGCTGCAGAGCTGCCATTACAGCCTCAGCCAGCCAGCCAGCATCCGCGGGGAGCGTTGCCTAGTGATGGCTGCACACTGGCAAGAGCACATTTTTTGCAGCCTGGGCACCACCCTCATTTCCTAACCCCGAAGTGGTGCAATTGCAACGTACAATGTTTCCATACAAATCTGCTAAAATGTATTAGATACAAATTATTGCAAACGTATTCAGCTTTCTGGAAAAAAAAACTCATGAACAGCTATTGATCAACAAAGACAGCGTAAGAGCAGGGAATACTCCATCCTCTTTATTAATGAGGTAGCACACTTCATAGCAGACATAAAATTTTCCAATTAGAGCCTTGCTTGATCATTTTGTCCCATCTGTGGTTTCTTGTTTGTTTGTTTTATACTTCATTATATTTAGAGAAAACAAACCTTAGACAAGCAGGATACGGCTTGCCAAAACTGCACAGCTTAACAACAAAGAACAGGATTTTACAGAAGAAAACATCCTTCCGATTAACCCACTGTCCCGGACAAACACGAAAAAAGGAAATCTCCTTGCTAGGTGTACAAAAATACAGGTAGAAAGGTAACTCTAGAGTACTGAAAACAAACAAAGCAGACTGAAGAGAAATTTAGTCTTTCACTAAATTAACCCTACTTTAAGAACTGAATCCTTCTAAACAGAGAAATTCAAATGGCTGCTTCGAAATTTCAACTCTCTGGTCTTTGCTAGCAACAGTTGGCGTCAACCTCCCTTTGTCCCATTCATGCATTTATACAACTTATATTCTTATTTTTATGCTTTCTTGCCCATAACCAGCTACATCTAGTTCTCTCACATAGAAAACAAAGCAAAAAAAAAAACCCAAACAAACACATTTAAAACAAGAAAAGGGAATTGACAACAGGACAAATTAAATACTATTCAACAAAACACTAGAATAGACAAGATGAGTTCATCAGGAAGAAACTTACAGGTCTTATCCCTAAAAAAGGATTCCACCCAGCTCTTCCAAAGGGATGTTTCTCTGCAGCAAAGGGAGCCTAAAACTCTGTCTTTCGGTGTTGGAGACACAGGAAAGGCTTCTCTGTTCTGGTCCCTGCTGTGAGGATGACGGATGCCTTTCATCCAAATTTTTGATGATACATAAGCTGTCCTGGGAGCAGACACCTGAAGCCAGGTTTCTCCCACCCTAAGAGCCATACCTTCTCTTATTTACACATGCTGTTCCCTGGACTTCGTGAACCTTGTATTCTTTCCTACACTGCGGGTAACCTCCAATGGGTATGGAAACTTCCTTCCATCACCTCAGTGTACAACCTAATACCTCTTCAGAAACTGAAAGATGGACCCATAATCTAAAACTCTTTCATGATGAAGGCCTAGCATGAAGCAATTATCACCACATTTTTTTTATCAGCAATTGTTCAAATGAATGTGTTGCCAAGATGCTCTGCTGTGCATTTATCCAAATGCTATTATTGTAGGAGTACCTTCAGGTCTGCACACCAGGTACTTCAGAGCATCTTGGGTACAGGAACACGTCACTCATGAACTACTTGCACTTAGGCATGAAAAAATGCTGCAATGTCTCTTATCAATGAATACGATCAAAACTAGATCTCGTGAAAAGGTAAAGGCATGTCTTTGTGGATGACACTACTAGAATTTGATGCCTAAATCCCACTCAGATCTGTGACCAAATCATGTGAGAAAATAGCTCATGCTTGAAGGGAGATAAATGTTTCTATAGATGCCTAACATGCTACCTGTTTCTCCTATCAGGCAAACAAAGCAATCGAGAACAATTTTCTCACTGCAGATGAAGTCTGCAAAATCTTATTCCCTGCACATATTCAAACCTGTATCTATGAATAAACAAAGCCAGGAATTAGCACACGAAAGAACCTCATTTTCATTCACAAAAAATAAGACGTTCCCTACTAACTTCTGCACTTAAAAACAGATTTTCTTCAGAAATTAAAAACTCAAATAACAGTTCCTACTGACAACCAGGGTCTCCAGAGTTTCAAATAACATAATTGCTCAAACAATATAATCCTGTAAACAGTCCTACGTTTTGCAGACTCACACAGTAGAAATACAAGATTTAGCAATTGGAAGCCACATAGTGCTAAGAACTGTAAAAAGGTTTGCTTAACTCAAACTTCAACCTAAGATGATGAGGCAGAGGGAAACTTATCCCTGTCTCAGTTTGTCAAAGGTTCACACAGCATGTTGTTCATACATCTAGAAAGCCAGGTTTTCTAAGTTAGAATGCACCATCTCAACTGTGGGACTACTCCTACATGTTCAAGTACAAAGCTAATTTTAAAATACATTCAGAGGTAAATAAACTTATTTATTCTCATTATGCAAACTCAAACCCAGGAGGTTGCTTCAAACATGCTTTAATTAAAGTCTTGCCACGTGACATGAAAACATCTACTCAAAATTTAGCTATGATATGCAAAAACTGCAGAATTGCACTGTGCCAGATTTTTATCTTTAGCTGAACAATGCATCAGTGTCAATCCATTAAGAGTATCTTTAACATTTACACCATTAATAGTCACCATAACATTGTGACATATTCAAAGTCAAGCTCATGCATAAGTCATAAAAGCTCACTGGAGACCTACATCTGAATCTACATTAAGTAATCATACCATGGGCGGTGCTGCTTCATCCATCAGTTTCAATATAAGATTCTGTGCTTGCTCTCGAACTTGGTCTTTGGCATCTCCCATACGATCTATCAAAGGCAGGAGAACTACAGGAGAGGAAAAAAAGAAAAAAAAAGATTAAACACTCAGTGAAGATTTTTCTAATACTTAAGGATACTTCCTGAAACAGATTTAAGATACATCTCATTCAAAAATAAAATCTGATTAAGTTGATCAAAATATTTTAAAGTTTCAAATGCATTTCTGAGTATGTTACAAGACTAACAAGAAATGCATTGGACTGAAATTGAAGAAAATAGTATTTTCCAACAGGCTAAAAAGAAAGCTTCCTGTCTTAAACACTGTATGAATGACTTCAATTTAATCTGCAAAAAGTATGCTAGTAGCTTCTCAATGCCTGGCTTTTCTGAAGAATAATGCTAGGACTTGGGGCATGAGAAAGAACTGGGATAGGAAAAAGCACTATTATTAAATCAGTAGGATTTTGCTGTTTAATTACAAAAAAATTTAAAAAGTTTTAAATCCTCCTATTTACACAGTGTATCTTCTGCAAACTTGGCCTTACTTCAGTAAAACTATCAGTAAAAGTTACTACTTTAAAACAAGCGTCCTCAAATAATATTTAACTAAAATTGCATGATAGCTGATGATTTCACATCCTAAATATCAGAAACTCAGTGAAAAATGAAAGGACTCGCCAATTCATAGAATCATAGAACGCTCTGGGATGGAAGGGACCTTTAAAGGTCATCTAGTCCAACCCCCCTGCAACTGGCAGGGACATCTACAACTAGATCAGGTTGCTCAGAGCCCCATCCAGCCTGTCCTTGAATGTTTCCAAGGATGGGGCATCTACCACCTCTCTGGGCAACCCAGGTCTTTTCATTTGCTTATCCAGAGAGAAGTTTCTAATTACATCTGATAAACAAATTAATGTTACGATATTTAGGAAAGTTATCTGAATGAACGCTTAGATCAGCACTGTGCAAGACATCTTGCTATACTGGTTCCCAGTCCTCCATCTGGGGCCTACACACACACTGTGCGATATTCTTCCCCCAGTGCTTTTGGTACCAGTTCTTCAAAACGAGGGGTGACGACACCGGGCGCACCGCCTTCCCTCAGGAAGTACAACTGACATGGAATTGGCAGAGATGTCATCTCCCGCGGGACAGTGCTTTTAAAGTTAGTATAAGCATGTGAAACACCACCTAGAAAAAGCAGTGTCACATGCTAACAGCAACATTTACCTGTCAACAGCTCGACCTTCTGCATTAGCTTTTGTTTCTGATCTGATCCACAGTTTTCTAAGAGCTGCAAGTATCAGTCACGAAACATAGGCAGAACTTACTCACCACAGCCCACAGCAGCCACCCAGCCCATCCTTCTGCTCCTGTGCTCTAGTTAAGCCGGGGCTAAATTTGCAATTACCATGCCATTTATTCCAAACTTCTAAAAGTAACATAATGTTTACCTTGAGTCTTTTGGAGACTTGCTGATATTCCAACAAAAAAAGGTAACAGTAACAGCTTAAATCACCTTTTGCTGCGTGTGGTGTTACATCTCTGAACACCCGAGAGTATTTTACAGTTGCTGCCTGATCTCTCTCAGCTGCTGCTATAAAATTAATTTCCCCATTCGACTCACAGAAGAAATAACTGTATTGCCCTATTTGTTTGAAAGGGAGAACTCAAAGAATGTTAACAATACATAGTGATTTTATAGTAATAACTGAACAATAGCATTGCCAGCAAAAGAAAGGGAACAGAATTGGTAACTCGGGAGGTCTCCTCAGTCTTCTGTTCCTCCATGAAAATCAGCAGCTATTTCTGTAACATGATTATTAGTGGACAAATACGCTGCTGAAGTTGGAATTTCCCCTCCTGCCGTATCTGAACACTTTTTAATTGTCCTTATCTGAATATTTAATTCTACTGGCTCTGGATATTCCACTGACATCTTTAGCTACCATTATCAAGTTTTTGCATTTATTAATTTATCTTCTCTTCCCTTTCTCCTCTGAATAAATTATTACAGCTACCTTCATTTTACAGTTTGAAGAGAAGGGTTTGGGTTTTTTTGTTTCAGTTTGGGTTTTTTTTTGTTGTTTTTTTGCTGTGTGGTGATTTTTGTTTTGTTTGGTTTTAGGTTGGGGTTTTTTTGTTGTTTTGTTTTGGTGGGTTTTTTTTTCCATTTTGTGAACACAGAAGAAACATCCAGAACTCGAGAAGTGAATTTTGGAAGTACGCAGCTGACCTCTCCCCTAAATTTCAATCACTCATATACTTACCCATTACATTTTTCTTCCCAACAGTGTTTTTCGTTACTATTTTCAGCACTTCTACACTGTCCTTTTACCTGCAGCATACGTTACTGGTGAGGTCTGCTACATTAACCTGACCAGTGGGCAGCTGAAGGCAACTCTTGCGTTACGGAGAGGGAAACAAACAGGGCCAGTGAGAAGCTGTTCCAGCGGAGGGAAACACAGCGAGTGCCGGTCCCGCGGGAACACGGCTCCTTTGTGACTAATTAGCACGCTGAGTCAGTCGACGGAGCTGCAGATACCAGGGCTCCGCTTCAAATCACTAAGGCAAGCACACAGAACAACTACTAGAAGCCGCTGAACAGAGGTGAGGTCATCGAGTTAAACTAAGCTATGACACAGCCTGCAGATTTCACTGCGTGTAGCTACTGAACATGCCAGCCTTTGTCACTCGTGGAGCTCTGACAGAGGGACAGCCTGCTGTAGGAGCTGTTAAAGGGCCCACACGTCTGCAGGCTTGACTTCCCCCCCGCCCCCCCAATCTCAAGTTTCTGTCAGACCCCGTATAAGGCATGATATATTCGGTTTGCATAAGAAAAATGAAATTAAGCTGTTGAATGCTGGCAACCACCACCTGGTTTTCAGTTTGGTAGTTCATCTTTTCTGTCAGAATAAGCTCCAATAGGAAGTTATCTGAAGTTGGCTGCCTATTGATGAAGGTTCAGAATGCTCAACCAGAAGGGGATCTCCGCCAAACATGTTTCAATTTGAATTTCTAATGCCTTCATCACTTTTTCTCCAAATGTTAGTCACATCTAGGGAGAACGATAGTGAAAAATAGCTGAATTGTGTTAGCTGTCCTTTCTATGAATGAGTGGGAAACACATCTCCCTTATCTAAAAATTCTGACACCATTTGAGACACTCAGGTCCATCCCAGCATCCTGTGTCGCTGATCACCCTTCTCTCTCCCCGCTCCAAGCCTCCTGGCTTCCCCTTGCTCCTCTCTAGCCCCACCCAGCCAAAATCACAGAGCATAAGGAACTCTTGAGTTCTCATAAGAAACCTCACCTAAGCCCAAAGCAGCAATTACAGCTGAGCATCAGAGATGACAGTACAACACAGGCTTTTGCTCTACATCATGATAAGCAAGTGCTTTCACTAGAAAGCAGCAGCTTTGCCACCTCACTACCCCAACCACTGCTGCCCCCTCACAGCCCATACCAGCCCTTGTACCAGTACCTGTCCGTTTACAGGATGAACTGAGGACATACTCAGACATTCAAGATGATACACACATATCAATCAAAAGCACGAGCTAAGAGGCATGGTGGAACTGAGCCAACAGGAACAGCCTGTGGAGGTTTTGGCACGTTAGGAAGTATCCGCTGGGTGTCTTGTGCACTAAGATTTTTATAAAAAGGTTTTTACCTTGGCCAGCTTTAGGCAGGTTTCTGCCAGGAACAGCTGAAGTCATACTTGCAATACAAGGGCACCCTTTACCAAAAATCAAGTCTCTGCTTTAGAAGATTAGAGCACTACTACATCCCAAAGAATGGATGACCAGAAAATACATCACTAAAAACAATGCCTTTTTTTTTTTCCTCAACTTCATTCCAAATACAACTGAACAATCATTTTGGCTGGTACTTTAAGTTTTATATGCTTTCTCATCAGCATTATCAAACTAGCATCCTTCTTTATGCTGCAGTGCAAAAATATGCATTTGGTCATTTCTGGCAACAGCCTGCAAACTAAACAATCTCTAATAGATGTTGGAGTTAAAAGGAAGGTGAGGAGGGAGAAGTAGGACCATGCATGAATGCAGTATTCAAAGTGGTAGTCTCCCACCAAGTTACCCAGTGAAGTATGTAATTTGTCGCATTCAGTATGGATTCACGCACTCCTACTGTTTTATATTAACCTTACCCATCTTACTACTTCTGTTGCCTAGTTTCTTTAATTATTTCAAAGGGATCTGGAAAACCTAATAACATATGACAACTTTCTTCCTTTTATTTATTTCTGCTGATATGCAGAGAAGCATTACACTAAATTTAGGAGACGCTGATTCCCTTTGCAGTTGCTGGTTATTTTTTGCAGAGCCAAGAAGCACTATATCCTATTCAATTTGCCTTTTCACCACATCTTAGCGTATTGTCAGTTTCCTATCACTACCAGCCACTCCTGAGTTTTCCCTGTTAAGACTTCTATATTGTTATACCATGATTTTACAGTTTTTGATTACTGAAGAAAACTTAGAAGTGTTAGTAAAAACGTTCTATAGCACACATTATTTCTACCAGATCTACCTCAAACTGCCCTGCTATTTACATCTGAGCTGCTATTTATGCCTTCTTCCCTTCTAATTACGTAACAGTTATCTTTCTATTATATCCCTAACAGAGCTTATTATTCCATCGGTTTCTTTTCCATTTTTTGTCTTCCTTCTCTTGGCTTGGTAAACCTAAATAAATTTTCATTTATACAAATTCCCATAATTTTATCACCACTAGTTGGACAGTAGATGCAAGAGTTAAGGCCAAAACCAGCCTGGAGAGTCAGAGTACAGCCTTGAGAGATTAAATATTTACTTCCTCTATGGGGACTGAAGATGATAAACAAGTAAATCACAGAAGTCAGTGCTTAGAATGGCACTCAATGTATTTTTTTAAAAATCCTGAGCAGCTTAACTCTATGACCCCCTGCAGCAAAGAATGTCATAGGTAGGACAAACAATTTCCTTTTGTTAAACTTTAACAAGAGTTCCTTCTGTTATGACACAAATATGGAGCTTTTCAGTTTGTATTATTGCTCACAGCTCCCCCTCTATTCCTTCTCTCTTGACCGCTTATACCTGCTCTTTGTAAGTGCCCGTTTTATGTATACCCTCTCATGCCTACCCATTTCTATGAACCAACTTTAGATAGTCCATGTCTGCAAAGACTTACAAAAAGGCATTAAGCAAATAAGAACCTTTACCAAGGAAACATCATCAGTGTTGGCAAAAAATCTGTTACTAGAAAGTCTGACTTCTTGTCTCAGACATTAAAAGAAAAGCCTTTGAGGACAGAAAGAGATTAAAGCTAGGCAGCAATATCTTCCTAGTTTTCTCAGAAACCTTGCCAGCTCAGGGAACAGCATTAAACAGCTGCCATTAGAAAGAAGGGAGGGAAACAGCTGCCTCTGCAATTAGAGCACTCTCTGCTCTTCTGGGCAAGATGCACAGGAGAGAAAGGAATCCCACAGAGGCTCCTACGGGGCCAGCAATAGGGACGGTCTGACAGACCTACATGGTCAAGGACTACTTCTAAGCAAAGAATCATTGGCAGGCTCTCAGAGAGGGCCTCACTGCTCCCCTCCTCAAGATAAAGTCCAGTCCACAGTAAGTTTAATCAAAGCCATCTCAGACATCAGTGTGCTTCTTTGGGTCTCTCCAGGAGCCAGCTAAGAAAAGCATTAATGGGATTAATGAGATACACTCTTCATCACCAGCAGTGGAGGGAAAAAACAGCCACTTTTTTTATATGATACATCCATAAATCTATCAGGGTCTCAGGAACATGAGAAGAGATCCTCCAAGTCCAAAGAGTTTCAAGAGGTGTATTAGACCAGCAAGAAAACTAGAAAGTAGAGAACAAATGTTCATGTCATCTTCTGAAATTTTTTAGCTCTAGGCTAGGTTTTTACAGAACTAGTATTAATTAGAACCAAATATAAACCAAGGAAGGCTAGGATTTCTCTACTCTTATTTAATGGCAATGCATTTCTAGGTGTCATACAGTGAAATGTCCACAGACAGCAAGCAGATGGTACTCTAAGTCACAGCCTATCACTCAAGCATGGATCACTTCAGGTAAAATTCACTCCCACTACTAATAAATTCCAGTGCTAGCCAGCCAGGACATAAAAAACAGGCTGCATAAACGCTGGAGAGATTTTAATTTTTTTTTTTTTTTCACTAAAGCTTTAGGGAATCTGTCACCAAGATGAAAGAAAAGTCACAGCTTAAACCAGCTATAACAATGAGCTATGATCATTAACTACAGAGGGAACCAAAGAAAATTTTAAAATTTTCTGAGATATTGTAGGAAGTTCATAATTTGAAAATATAAAAGCAATTCAAAACATCTATTGTGGAGAAAAAAAAATACAAATACTGGAGTCTCCTCTAAAAGTCGTTTCTAAAAAAGTCTGAAATATTCAGTATTTTATTGTTTAATCCTACAACACATATCCAACACAGCTTTTCCTGAGGTCAATAAGTCGTAAAATGAAAAGGCAATGTCAGACAGAACACCTGACTTGCATTTAGATGCAATAAGGTATCTTTGTGACAAAACTTCTCTCACATAAATAGAAAAGCTTGCTTTACATTATCTGAGCAATTCAATTTCTTGAATTATTTGATTTAATTTCAAAGTTTTCTCTAACATCTTAGGTTGGCCATACTTTATGCAAAGACACAAGCCAGATGATCTTGAAGGTCCCTTCCAACCTAAATTATTCCAGTTTTACGTTTGGGTGTTCTGCAAGCATTTGTAATCTGGAATCCTACAGTAGATTGTGCCATTAGTATCAACATTTAAAAGAAATCAATAAAAATTAAAAATAAGAATAAAAATCAGACAGTCCCTAAAACCCAAAGATCCGATGTTTTTCTATGTGCTTGATATCCATGGTAGCTCACGCTAAAACAGTTCTTGGTTTTCATGGTGTTGAGGAAAGCATTTCTCCATACATCATTAAAACCACTTATTGAAGAGTCACATCTTGATTAATCTGTGCATTTAAGTCTTTTCCATCCAAAAATTTCAATCATTAAGGAGGAGAAAAAGCAAAAATTAAGAACTTGTGTGTCACTTATCTAAATGCAGTCTTACTCAAACAAATCTTTCCAAATTCTTGTACCAAATGCTTTTAATCCAATTTCACTCAAAAAATTCATGCACATTGCAAGTCCTTACAGCTGCTTTAAAATAAATCAGGCAACATACTTGCATGCTTAATTATGACAATAAATTTGAAAGAGCATTTAAATTATTCTGAAGAGTCTAATTTAAAGGTTCTTCCATCACTTCTAGAAGCCACCTGGGAAAGAATTTAAACACTTCAAATTGGTTTCGCATCTTGGTGTACAGCACTACAACCATCTTCCAAAATTATTTTTGCCCACTTCTTTCTTTTTACACAAAGAAGAATTTGAAACTGCTATTACACATATACACACATTTACATATGGGGTTTTTGTGTGTAAAATGTGTATCTATATTTAAACATACGTATATAAAAGTAACATGCGTATCTGTGCTTGGGTCTTTTTTAACTGTCAAGTCTCTCTCCTTTAATTTGCAGATAACATATTTTGCAACATCTTGTAAGGTTGTACGTGAAAGTGAATGACAATATAATTCTACCATAGACTAATAGACAGTTCAACATATGTAGAAAAATGTCACGATATAACACGACATTAAAACTGAAACAGATTCCATATACCTTTATTATACTTTTTCTTTCCCATTCCTTTGACAATAAGAGAGCAAAATAACATTCACTTCTTTTAGAAAATGAAACTACAAGTGTGAGTAGAGACTTTTCCCAGAAACTCTATCATCCAGCCACATTTGCCCATAATTCTAATATTCTCTTTTATTTCTGATATATAATATTTTAATAATTAATGCCATCACCTGGGAAAAGAAATTCATCAAATTAATGCCATCACCTGGAAAAGAGTAATTATGTACTCTTATGTAATCTCTTTTAATCACAGAACAAGCAGTAGTTTCAAATACTGAAAGATATAACACTCCAACACTCCTTACTCTGCTTTGTTTTTTCCAGAATATAGCCACATAGTCTTATGAAGTAACACATACTCTGATATTTATTGCTTGCAAAGTATTTTCAAGCACCTTTACTGGAAGTACTAAGAGAGAGATTTCAAATTTGTGTGTCCAAGTTCCCAGAACACTGATGCCAGCTGCAGAGAGCGTGCAATGTGGTTAATCATAAAAGGATAACACCTTGGAAGAAAGTTACTGCAGTGTTAGATTGTTGCCCAGGAAACTGAATTAAGTCTCTTATCAAGCATTATACTTCAATACAAAGATCACTAACATGCTCTTCAGAATATTGGAAAGCATCTGTCCTATAACTATTGTATTGATTTTGCCCAAATCTAATTTACCGCATAGGTGTAGGCTGTAAAGATGGAAAAAATAAAGCATTTGTGTTTTTTACTTCTTAGCAAAAAGCCTGTAATGCTTATGGGGGTGAATATTCAGTCACATTAGTTATTTTTCTCTACACTTAAAGAAATCTATCTTCATCATAACTGAAGAGGAAATTAAACAGGGGCAGAAAAAAATATGTTTTGCCATGTAACAGTTGGGTAATCTGCTATCATATTTCCATCATTTATTGATTTCTGAATAATGAATAAAAACATCTCAGGGTCACCAAAATGTAACACTCTTTATTAAGACAAAAATACATTTAAGGTTCCAGGTATTTTATGACAATACAGCTATAGAAGTGAAACCTCACCTAGAAAATAGGATTCATTGTATTTTAAAAAAGACCAAAACCAGAGTAGGTAAGTATTTTACATATACATCTTCCTTCACTACATTCATGGCGCAATCCTGATCTTCAGTGAGAAGGCAAGTACCTACAATAACTTGGTGCAACAAACGAGAAGTTAACTATATTTTGAATATTTCAAAGTAATAACTAAATTGCCTGGAAAAGTTCTATTCTGCTTGTCTTTGAAAAAATAATATACTCACATTTGTTTGACCAAAACAGAAGAAAGTAAATGCCTACCATATAAAATACTACTAAGAATTCCTGTGGGGCTATAAGAACCTCGTTACTTAGTTGAAGTATTTTGCTTCCAAATTTCCCAACATTTTCAGGCTTGATACCATGTTCTTTATTTCCTCCTCATAACACCTGTATGAATTGCAAATTTGCAATACATGATTACCCATCTCATTAACTATGTTCATATCAAAAAATGACCTAACTGGACATAACAGATTAAAAAAAAAGCTAAAATGGTAGTTTGCATAGAATAGTTGATTCTTCACAAATGCGTAACTATGGAAACTTCACAAAAGCTTGGGGGGAAGCTTGTTTTTTCCTACTTCTAAGCAATTTTCATCACCTAGATGTAACAACGAGGTAGCATCTAAAACCTAAACTAAAAGTACTCCCACAGCATTCTCCTGTAGAAACTGGCTGCTCATGGCTGGTGGTGAATGGAGTTAAATCCAGCTGGTGGCCAGTCACAAGTGGCGTTCCCCAGGGCTCAGTTCTGTTTAATATCTTTATCAATGGTCTGGACAAGGGGATCAAGTGCACCCTCAGTAAGTTTGCAGACAACACCAAGTTGGGCAGGAGTGTTGATCTGCTGGAGGGTAGGAAGGATCTACAGAGAGATCTGGACAGCCTAGATCAATGGGCCAAAGCCAACTGTATGAGGTTCAACAAGGCTCAGTGCTGGGTCCTGCACTTGGGTCACAACAACCCCAGGCAACGCTACAGGCTTGGGGAAGAGTGGCTGGAGAGCTGCCCAGCAGAAAAGGACCAGTTGGTCGACAGCCAGCTGAATATGAGCCAGTAGTGTGCCCAGGTGGCCAAGAAGGACAATAGCATCCTGGCTTGTATCAGGAATAGTGTGGCCAGCAGGACCAGGGAAGCAATCGTCCCTCTGTACTGGGCACTGGTGAGGCCGCACCTCAAATACTGTGTTCAGTTTTGGGCCTCTCACTACACGAAAGACATTGAGGTGCTGGAGCGTGTCCAGAGAAGGACAACAAGGCTGGTGAAAGGTCTAGCGAACAAGTCTTACAAGGAGCGGCTGAGAGAGCTGGGGTTGTTTAGCCTGGAGAAAAGGAGGCTGAGGGGAGACTTTATCACTCTCTACAGCTACCTGAAAGGAGGCTGTAGCGAGGTGGGTGTTGGTCTCTTCTCCCAAGTAACAAGCGATAGGACAAGAGGAAACGGCCTCAAGTTGCACCAGGGGAGGTTTAGATTGGATATTAGGAAGGACTTCTTCACCAAAAGGGTTGTCAAGCATTGGAACAGGCTGCCCAGGGAAGCGGTTGAGTCCCCATCCCTGGAGGTATTTAAAAGACATGGTACTTAGGGACATGGTTTAGTGGTAGACTTGGCAGTGTTTGTTAGGTTTATGATTGGACTCAATGATCTTAAGGGTCTTTTCCAACCTAAATAATTCTATGATTCTACTTTCTTCTGGCATCTGTAAAGAACTCACTATAGTTAGAGTCAGTACACACAGACATAATAAAATCAAACAGAATTATGCCACTATAAATATATGCTGCATCTGTGCTGTTATGGCTTCCTCAACTCAAAAGCATTACAATGGAAACGCACAGAAAGGGGAAACAAGAACAATAAAAACTGTGGAATCGTGTATACAAGAAAGAATTAGACTGGGACTTTGGTGGGGGGAGGATAGCAGAGGAGAGGCACAGAAGAGATCCATAAAACAAAGACTGGCAGTCAAGAAGATAAGAAATGATGGCTGACCTCTCTACACAAGGTCTAGCAAGCATCGAGTTGTCAGGCAACCAGTCCAAAACAAGAGTTTTGCATAATTAAGCATTACTATGGAACACTGTAGAAGCCAAAGGTCTATGTGGGTTCAAAAACCAACCAGATAAAGCTGTAGGAAAACAGGGTGACAGGGGAGACACTGAAGATACCATCTGCCTCAGCTGGCCCTAAACTGCAAGACTGCTGACAGCTAGGGGGGTCATATTGAAGGAGTTATCACTGCATGTTTGTCCTGCCCTTACTTTCTTCTCAGGCGTTCACAAACAGATCGCTGTCAGACACGAGTCTTTGGTCTGACTTACTGGAGTCATTCTCAGCTTATGTCAGAAGCCAAATCTGCAGAGTCAACAGAACATGATTTGGGAAACTGCTGGCTCTTCACATTTTGTTGAAGGAAGGAGTTTTCTTGCTCACCGGTGTGTTTTTAATTACTCTCATAAACCCTGGACTATCCACACTCCCAGACATTTACAATAAAGCTTTTGTATTACTGCTTCACTGACAAAAACTGAAAGTGATCCAAATCTTGTTATAAGACTTGGAGATACAGCTACCAACTGAAGAGAATTCATACTATAAATCACTCTTTTAAAAAAGTAATCTAAAATAAAGATTGTTTTCTGCCCTTACCGAAACTAACATTTCAGTGTCTGTTAAGCTTATATAAAAGCTGATCATGGCACAACAGTGATTTGCATATTCACCATAATGCACTCTACAGGTCTTGATTCTAGAGATGCTCAGAAGACCAGTTTGAGTTGAAGGCACTACTACTCAGCTTTTCTAAAAAGTACTTCTAGCCTACACAGCTTCAGATGTCTACTGATGTTACACATGTTCGATAGTCACCCAGTGCCAGTACTCTTTTTTTTTTTACATATAAATGTTACTGAGTACTGAAATTTAAACCTTTAATTTGCTCATAATCTCAAACTACTTTCAAACTATTCTCAAATAGTTCACAGCTTAAAAAAAAAACAGAAGAAATGAAAAAAGCTTTCCAACCTCTAATGAAGCTGCTGTAATTTTAAGTTCTACACACCACTAAAATATAAATCAAAACAGAGTAACACTCTGAAGCCTAGCACTGTTTGTAGCTACAAATGGAGACTATTCAGAAATCAATATTCTGCATAGCACAATACGCCTCCAGTTCCCTTACACTGCTCCAATACGAAACTAACCAGCCAGAGAAAAACCCTCTGCAGCAAAATAGATTTAAATTCTGTAGCACACTATTGCAGTAGTTCTACAGAATCCTGAAATATGCTTTCAATGAATTTAGTTAGTAACTTGGTACAAACTATACTTTGTATTCCTAAACTTTAAAATTTTGCCGATTTCTTAATTCTTAAATACAAAAGTAGACACGTAAAGAAGAGGAAGCTTAACATTTTGACAGAGAACGTGAGATAGCTGGGCATGTGGAAACAAGACGCGAGATAATTCACACAAATTTTGGAAAAGGACATTAAGCTAGAAACTTCTGTTAAAAATAGCCAGTGATATAACACCAATGTTAATGCCCTAGTATCACTATCTGTTTTCAAGGACAGCAGCAAAATGAGTTGAGCAGCATAGTTTGCTCGTACTTCCCAGAACAACTGTTTCATACTCAGGCACATGTAGATCCATTAATTTGAAATTCATTCGAGTAAACATTTCACACAAGAACAACAGTTAGTACTTTTTTTTTCACCCCATAGAAAGTTTAGACTACTAAAAGCTACAGTCCAGTTATCTAACAGGAGGTGGACCGCATAGTCCTCTGAGACCACAGGCTTCAGCAGACATAAGGCTCTAATTAAAGGGATCTGCAAATAAAACCTTCAATCTTTAACACAAGTTGAAGGTAACACTTATGTTCCAACATAATTTTTAGATGACTGTCTTGGAGTGGTAAGCAAGAACGTAGCATGGGAGTGGTAAGCAACTACACAGCATGAAACTAATTACTGAAAAAGATAATCCTGGAACCTTTAAAAAATCCCAACCACCACCTAGAAATCAGTGATTGCATGACAAATTAATATTTATGAGTTAATATAAAATTATTGAAATTCCAACAACAGCAATAAGATGCCTACCAATATATTATAATTAGCTCAGAAAGCTTTCAACATGTTCCACTTCAAGTGCTAGGGGAGGAAGAAAAAAAAAAGTGTCTTTTACTTTTTGGTCTTAAGAAAAAGAAAGTTATATTTCACTTACCAGTTCCTATATAGGATTTAAAGCGTCCTGATAGTCTGTCAACAAAGGCACCTAAAACATCTAATCCAAGTAATGCTACCTGTTGAAACAAAAGCATTAGATATACAAAACACATCACTAAAGAATTCTTTAGAATATATTTTAAAGAAATTAGACATATATATGCAATCATGGTTGGACTTGATCTTAAAGGTCTTTTCCAACCTTAACAATTCCGTGATTCTATGATTCTAAGCATGCTGAAGACTCTATCTTAACCTAAAGATAAATTAAAGTTCCAGTTAGAGAGCTGATAATTCCTTGAAAGCTTTCATTAAGAAAAAGTTATCAGAATATGTTTGGAATGGATCAAATATGTTTACATATACCAGAACAGTTCAGATTTTTCAGTACTTGCCTTAAAACAGAAAGAAAATAAATATTAGAAAACCAATGTTTTAGTATTTTCAACTACAAATGATTAAAATTCAAATTAATAATTGTAAGGACTAAGGAGTTGGAAAAAGCTTTATTTTTTCCCCTCTGGATCATATATTAGGACTGCAGTTCTGTCCCTCATTTTCTTTAAAAGATGACTCCAGAGGTCTAACTCAGTATTAACTGAAAATCCAAATTCCTTTGAAACAGGTACCAGTAAGGCTTTAGGCCTTACTTCCTCTACCAGGTTTCTAAGCTGCTGAAAGAAACAAAACAGAAGGCTTTAACAACAAAAAAAAAAAAGAAAAAAGCCGGGGGCAGGTAGTGCACAGTTACCAGACTCGGAAAAAGCAAACAACTTAAAATGCAAAACTAACTAAGCCCCCAAACATTAGTACTAATACAGACTGGGGGGGGGGGGGGGTGGGGGATGGGGGGAACCACCACCAAACATGGTTTAAACAGTTTCCCAGATGCTAGGAGCTTACTTCAATCTGGCTACTTAGCTCATCCACTAAGGTCATTACATCATTTTCCAAACTCCCAAAAGAAAACAACTGAGAGAAGCTAACACTGTCTTCCCTACTAGTTCAGACCACACCATTTGTCCACCTGCTTGTTAAGCTAGGGAAGTTTTATTTCTCTTCATTTGCTCTTGTTAAAAAAAAGAGATAAAATCAGAAAACAAAAGGAAATTGAAAATAACACTGGGATTGTGGGGAAGTTCCTATCTATGAACAGAAACTAGGTGAGAGGACAATATCCACTAATACAGAAACAAAAACATAATCAGAAATGATCAGTTAAACTAAATTATTTTAACAAGTTAGGACACTTTCTTTTCACCCTTAACTATCCTGCATACTGTTCCAAAACTTCATTCTTAATTTCCTATAATAGTTCATTATGAACACCAGAACCTGCATTTTCACATCTTGTAGTTAACTCTGCTGCCCACGAAGGTGCAAATGCCAAATGAAGGACCTCCTGAAGCTTGGGCATTCGTAACTGTTTTTCTTCCTCTTTATTTTCTAGTAAGACAGGCACTGCAAATTTTTCCCCACAAAGACAGGAGTAGAATTACTCCCCTCTATTTATTAGCTATTATTTTCATAAAACTTGGAACCACATTTTCTTGGACAACTCTGTTTCCTTAAGATCCTTATCTGCCACAATTGTCCATGCTAGACAACAGGCCAAAAAAAATTTGACTGGAGATGGATGTGAATACACATGGCCCACGCACACAGGATCACGTGAGCCTTGTTTCCCCAGGAAACTTGACAAAGAAGGTCCCCATAAAATCTGGGATCTGAAGCAACCACATAATTAAACAGATTTTAATAAATTCAGTATTAGTCCAATAGATCTCCTTTTAAACAGGAGATACAAAACTTAAGTTCCACATTAGTACAACTTACTTGGAAATTTACACAATTTTATTACATACTAAAACAGAGCATAGCAAATATAAGTGGATGGCATCACTGGCTTAAATTAATGTACTGCCAACAAGTGACTGCATCTATGGCTTAGGATGAGAAAACAGAATACTATAACTGATAACTTACTTAGACAAAAAAATGTAAGTCAGCTTTTATGGTTATGTCAAGGTTTCCCAAAAGCTCTTGCCTTTTTTAATGCTCTTTTCCAGATTGTCAAACTGTATGAGACCCGAGACAAAAATCTCAATCTTAAAAGTGATGCCTGAAAGAAATACGAAATTCATTCTGGATGCACATTGTTTTCCTATGCTTCTGTTTCCTGACTACAAGCTCCACCTTTGACTTGTTTGTCTTCCAGTGACAACTTTTAAGGTACCTTTCCCATGCAAGTATTTTGGGGTCCATTAAAGCACAAACTGCAGCCTTTCCTTCTGTAAAGGTACTTACAGAGAGTGTCTCTCTCTTCTCTGTACATTTGATTATCTTTCTAAAAATCTCTCTTGAAGACTGCTACCATTCTGAACAACAGCAGCCCAGAGATTTAAAAAAGCAAAGGACACATGGCTGGTTTTTACTACAGATCTACTACTTACTAATCCCAAAGAAGAGTTCTGAGTAAGACAGAGTATTTCTTGATTAATTCCTCCAGTGCTTAGCCTCTAGGGTTTGGAGGGGGGGTTGTGGGATTTTTTTGCCTTTTTTTTGGTTGGCTGGGGAAAGGGGCAGAGATTGATTGTTTTTCAAGTCTCACCTGGGTAAAAACAGTGGCTGTACAGAATATTTGAACCTCCATATACCTAAGGGTCAGAGGCTTGATAACTACCAGAGAAATGGCTATTCATCCTACCATGACTGTTATTGCCAACAAAGAATCCAATTACTTGTATTTCATTTATGTGAGTATTTTATTTTGATCAAGAGCACTCACTGAGATACCGCCTGCATATTTCATATTTTTGTATCCCTCCCTGTGAATGGGTAACGTTTAATCACCTCTTATGATGCAAGTCACATTTATCTTGATTAACCATTCAAGCAGTTGTCAATATGGTGTTGGCTCTTCGTAACTGTCTATCAAAGATTTGCTTAATGAATGCAGTAGGGGTTCTACTTCAATAATTAGTGTACAAAAACCACTTCAGTAAATACTATAAATTTAAATATCCTGATGAGTAGCTTTGTCTTATGATGTCCTTATTGTATGAAAACATATAGTTCAGACTGCACAGGATGAAATAAAGCTTTCAAAAGTTACCCTTCTAAGTCAGAGTAAGATAGGAGACTAACCCTGGCTTTAAGAAATGGAAAAGTAACAAACACTGCTGTGTAGCTCTTTAACAGCTACTAAACAAGAACCTTTACAGATAAAAGGTAAGGGAACAGGTTACTACAGTTTTAAACGAGCAATTCTCTACCTACAACATGATGGTATTCTTTAGCTCATACAAAGTCCTCTATGGTCTGCAACTTTGGAAAGGTAACAGGTATGAAATATCATGGTATCTGCAGAGTGAGAAAGTATGATGCGACCTCAGGCTGGAAGTAATGGGAAACTGCTCTAGCTACAAAATTGGCTCTTATTCCACATTTCAAAACAAGTCAGCTGAAGCATACCACTACAGAGTATATCAAATAAACTACCTCTTATTGTTTTTGTAAATCAGTCTTAACATTTCTCTGCTTTGATAGACAATGTTCTGAGTTTCAGCATCTCCTGATAGGTATCATCTGTGCAGTATTCAAGCAGCCCTTTGGAAGGAGTCCTTAGCAATTGATATAGGTCACATGAGCAGCATTCAAAAAAAAAAAACCCAAGCAAACAAAAACAGCAACAAAAAACACAAGTCGACGCAGAACTGATCTGCAAGAAAAAGATTCCAAGCTCTCAGACACTGTGTGGGACCATGTACCAACACAGGCTCTCCACTACCAACAGAAAAACCTCTCACCAGCATCATGGCTCTTTCCCCACCAGCTTCAATGAGGGATGTATTTCTTCTGGGATTAAAATCATTGGATCTGTTTCTTACTCTGCATTCATTAAGCCTTTTGCTTGCTGCCTAGAAAGAGCCTTTGTACGTTGAGACTGATTCATCAGCTCACTATTGTTTGATGCATTTAAACACTGCTTTTGAAGTCCACAGTGGAAAAGAAATTTAGGCTTATTTGAACTGGAGTGAGTTAGTTGTTGAGCTACTCTTTAACAAGCCAGTGTCCTTGACTTCTCAGATTACAACAAAATTGCCAACCCAACTGAGAAATATTTTATCTGTTCTGTAACAGACCAGACTCTTTAGTGAAATCAAGATGTTCCAACCAAAATGCAATTAGGAATTGAGCCTATTTCTTGCTCTGCAGCTTGTTCATTTTCCAGCTCTCCTTCTACACACTCTTTCTAGCACTGCCACTGCCATTCCACGGACAACTTCCAGGCATCTAAGTCCTTGCTAGGAAAAGAAATACTGTTCTTCATACCATACTTCATTAACCATGCATGCTTACTATTATTCTCATTGTGATTCTGTAATTTCCCATGCCTGTGGGGGACATCTAGGGGCAGGACACTACCAGGAAACCATTTCTAGTTACCTAAGTTGCCAAATGACCTTAATATGAATGTCCTTGGATTTGGTCATAGGATCTCTGAACTGTATATGGAAATATGGATCCTGCAGATCACAATCTGAGAACTAGTCATGAGAATCTAATGGAGGAATTATGGAGGTCACTATCTGGAACTCTGAAAGAATGAAATTAAGGCACTAGACTTCCTGTCACCATGGGGACAGCTGTAGTATCACTAACCATCAACTGACAAACACAAAACAGCACACCAAACAACTACACCCTGCAAGAACAAGCATTGTTCCAGCATTGCTGTGCTGGAACAAGACATATGCAAGAACAGAATGGATTTTTTGTTGTTGTTTTAAGTATCATCAGCCAAGCCCAAAGGTGTACTTTCTCAATTCTCAAATAATCTCAAGCACCTTGCAAGTAGCTAAACATGAAACAAAACCATGTATGTAACGTGCAGTATCTTCTGCTTCACTTCTTGAAGTTTCTTATTCCTAGTTCTCTTTACTCATCTCCCCGAATACACCTCTCTCCTATTTCACAGGATACTCAATCACTTTTTGCTCCCTTTACTGTTTCCCACTCCAATTCTCTCCACATGGCCCACTTCACTGAGATCTACCCATATTCCATTCCCTCCCTTAACCCAAAAGCTTGCAGATACCAAAAACTGCCCCTGGCTCCATGGGCAGAAGGAAGCTTCCATTTTCCTGGGTCATTTCTTCAACCCAGATTGTTCTTCAGTCCCAGCCAGGTCATCTTCAGACTCCATTCTCCCTTGTACAATAAAATGCATTGCTGCAATCGTCCCACTCAGCATCAGCTGGGCAGGGGTACAGACTACCAAACTTCTTATGATAATCTTCCTTTCATTATCTTTCTGTGATGGCCAACCACAAATCATGACAGCATCACAGTATAAGTAACCACGCTACCAGACGATTACTGAATGAATCACTCATATTTATCCAGAGACTGATGACTGTAGTTCAGCACTGAAAAGGCTTGGTTTCTTCAGAGGTCTTTCTCAACAAGCATAGATCTGGGTGGTCCTTGTTATTTTGACCTCTCCTGCATAGCAGCCAAAACAAGCAAGCATAGTGCTGTCATAAAAATTTTAAAAGCTTATTAAAAAAAAAAAAAAATCTGCTTTACTGCCCTTTCCCCATGATGGGAACTGTAACATTCCTCCCTCCCCGCATTAATTAAGAAACATTTTTACCCAATTTTGAAGAACACAGTAGCATAACGCTCAAAATGGTTACTGGAAAAATGTTTAGAATCTTCTATAATTTCAAAATCTCACATGATCTTCAAACTGACTTGAGTTCACACGGGAAGTGTGATCCCCAAATTGTTCTGTATTCTGGGCACAATACAGTGATCAGTACTCTGAAATGTGTCATGTACTGCCTCCAGCTTGATCCATCACAGGAATATCTACAGTTTGCTTCATACATACATGAAACGTTCCTCCCTTGACCACTGTCATAAATTTTTCATAGACATTGTGCCAAGGACAGTGAGCATAAACCAGAGGTATATTACACAGCAACACCTAACATTTTAAGCCATTTTCTTTTTGAGATTGTCTGGCTTGAACTTTATGTGCTGCAGTGGAAAAAGTTTGAAGACAGAGCCTCTTTAAAAGCAGGGCTCAGTGGGAAGACAATGAGATGTATGGTATTTCTCTTTAGAATAAATAATTAAAAAAAAAAGCAAGCTTTTTTCCCCCCCCCAAAGAAAATGGCACTTGAAAGCCTTTCTAAGCATGTTGATGGAGCAAAACAAAGAAACGCTTTATTCTAGGACTTAGTTCTTCCAAAATAATATCATTCTTTTCGTGCCTAAGGTCTCTTATTTTCTTTCCCATTTCCTCTTATTGAAATTGTACTAAACATATAGTGATTCCCATTCTCTGCTACTTACTCCTACCCCTGCACCAGCTCCTCTACTGTGAGGAGACAAGTATTCACGCAGCTGAATAGTAACCTGCTTTAGGAAACCAGTCCAACAAACGAACAAGAGAAAGCATCTCCTCAGCCATATCTCTTCCCTGAGCGTGTTCACTTTGCAGCCTCACAAGCACTCTCATCAGAGCAACGAAGGCACGATGCACCATCACAATTCAGCAGCCAGGGAAAGAAACTGCTTAAATCAGCAATGCTGCTAAAAACAGGCGTTGAACTACGCATGGCTCGCGCATTGACTGCTGTGAATTCTGTTCTGAAGGACGCACCTCTCCTCTTGCACGCTGCACAGAGCTTGGAAAGCGTCTCTCTTCACACCCAAATCAATCAAACTGTAGGCTAAAAGGGATAGTGCTGTTCTCCCTCTTGTCTTGCAGGCATATTTGATCTAGTGCGCTTAAATCTCCCGTAGCATCAGTCAAATCAGCTTGTTGAAACATTAGAAAATGAATTCAACATCAACAGAAAGTTTATTGCCTCAAGAGTGACAGTGAGAATGCCTGGCCACAGGAGAAGCAGAGCTGCTATTTCATCAGGGACTACAGTTAGGCTGGATTACACAAGCTGAAGCTGCAAAGCAATTGAGAACTGTCAATTCCACCTCTGGAGGAGATGCCCGAGAGTTTGAGACTATGTATTCCACACTCTTAATTAAAGGCTGGACAAAATTAGTTTTAATTAAACTTAATTAAAACTTCTTGCAAGTTTCCCTTGTCTTCTGGAGATCTGCTTGATTATTTGGCTAACATTCAGTAGTTTATTTAACATTCTATAAACAGAACATAAATAATACATGAAAAATAATAATTATTACTCAAGAAAAATAATCGAATCATTGAGCTTGAAAACTAAAACTGGATTCATACATGGACAGGTCGAACCACATTCTCATTACACAGAAATAAGGGAAGTAGCTCCACATAGCCAAGATGAAAGAAACAACTTGAAGAAAGGAATAATGAAATTCAGCAAAGAGCTCAAAGTCAAACACTTCTCCTCCAACAAAGACATTTAAATTACCACTATTTGCTAACAAAGACTAAGGAAATACCAGAATCTATACAGTAACTGAAAAACAAAGGCTGAGTTGGGTCCTCTTTTATTCCATTTTTCTGTCCTGCAGGTTAGTCCTACAACTCACTACAGTATTTGCCTTTTGTGTAGCGTATGTTGGCTTGTGTTCAAATCCAAAATAACCCACACATTTTCTTCCTAAGGACAGCTACTCAATCACATGCTCCACATCCTGCATTTGTGCGTTCTATTATTTTTACTGAAATGTAGGACTTCACATTTTTTTATTTATGAACTTTCCTTTTTCTTTTTCCCAGTTCTCAGTATCTGCATTTTGTTCAAGTAATTTTTTAATTCTAGCTTCCACCTCACGCGCTTACATGCGGTCAACAAAATTATAACTGCTGCTATCTCTTTGCAAGGACTTCAGACAAACATCCTAACTACTTGTCTTAACTATTTGCAAAATTACAGTTCAAATCTTCCCTTCCTTTCTGGAAACTGAAAGCTCCTCCTGCTGGCCTTTTGTTGAACTAAATATAAACCAAAATAAATACTTGCCAAACCAAGGAAATACAAAAATGCAACAATAACATTACTGGTATTTTAGTATCTTTCAGTATTTGGTGTTGAGACAAAGCAAGCTAAGAAAAATCTCACTCTACAGGAAGCACAGAATAAAAGATAACTCCAAGGATTTGCTTAAAAGAAACAGTTTATCCACGCTACCAGAAACAGATAGTGTGAAATCTGATTTTTTCTTTGCATGGCAAACAATTTGCTGCTCTGACATAAAAACAGCGATTATTAATTTTTTTCCTACTGCAGTTGAGGAATAAAACAAGCTAAAATATTCACTACAAAGGTAAGAAATACAAAGATGACTCACAATCACAAACATTACTGATTGCTCTTCTCACATAAAACTACCTTGAGAAACTACCAGAATTTTAGTCAAACGTTTGTATTACTTCTGATCAGGTGTGATTTGCATAAAGAAGCAAAAGGTGGCTTTATTGCTCAAAAAATAAATTTTATGAGGGTAACTACTCAATTTTGGTGGGCTTAAGAAAAAACACAACATGGCAACAGCCAAGAGTAGACTTGCAAAGCTCTACTTGAAAAGTCGTATTTCTCCATCCCACATCTCTTTAGCAGAAGTTAAAAGCAGATTTCCAGATAACTTGAGTCAGACACAGAACAGTGAGCCACCAGACTGTACAAAGTTAGATAATCTTGTAATTATTTCACGTGACTATCGAGTACAAGAGAGACATAAGAGATGTGTAAATTAAAACTCATGTATACATAGATGAACTTCCAGATTAACCCAGTAAAGCCAGCAAATATCTATCAGTAGTGATACCCTCAGAATGCAGAATTAACTTATTGCTTGAAATTCACTTGAGAGTCTGAACTCAAACATTAGCACTGTTCCAATTTTCTGAGATTGCCAGATATTTCAGAGTTTGAGGAGAACAAATACCAGCAGAATAACACCATCACTCAACTCTTAATACTTTGCATCGAACTTACCTGCTCCTAAAAAGATTTCAAAATTCACCACCTTTATTTTTTTTCTCCACTATTCCTCACAGCCTTGAGAAAACAGTCATTTGGGAACCACATACCCCACAACCAAAGCTCTATATTGTAGGAGGAGAGAGGTCAGCCCCAACCAATATGAAATAAACCACATCACCGTACCAGGACACCAAGCAAACAATTTTCAGTTCAGTGAGCAACTCTTTCATACTAATGAGATCCAAAATAAAAGCTTAAATTATGCATATCTTCTGGGTTCTCCCTGGTATTGCAAAGTTTTCAACAGTCTTTGGAAGCTAATTTATCACTGACTGCATAGACATCGTAACTGAAGTCCCCATAACACACCATTAAGGTCAGCCTTTAAAGATGACTCATCTCTCTCTCTCTAGGTCACTGCCCATGTTCTGCAACCAACTTTCACTAGGACTCCATTGCAGATGAGTCAACACATCCTTAATCCCACCTTTTTCATTTATCAATAACTCAAGCTGGTAATTGTGTTTTCCACTTCAATAAGCTAGATGAATTCAGAAATTTTCCTATCTGCTTTCTTAGTTTGGAACTGCCAGATTGTTTATTAAACCACTATAAATAGCCACAAACTTCAGATAAGCAAAAGCTCTACTTAGATGGCCAAAATCTTTTTGAGACAAGTTAATTCAACCTTGCTGATAACAAGTCCATACTTGTTTACTGAACGCCTATTCACTTTTTCCCCACTCATTACCAAGTCTGCCAAACCAACCCTCCTATTCCCTCCAGATCCTTTCCCTTCTGGTTATGTGAGGCAGAAACTTTCCAGGGAGGCATTTCATAGAAAGTTTTATTTTCTCATGCACAGCATAGAGTTGAGCCTAGAGCTCCCAGATCATGCATGTTCTCTTTCAGTATGGTCAGCAGAGTGTACGGCATGCGGGAACCGAGTTTTCACACGGAAGGAAAGATACGGCACATCCAGGGCAAGTTACATTAGTTATTCCCTCGTTATCCATACCAGTCACTTACAGTGGAAATAATGCTCCCCCTTAAAACTTCCTCCAGCATTCCCCACTTGTCACTCCAATTCATCTAGCTCAGCAGTTCTGATAAATAAGCCAGTTGCCAGCCATTATCACTGCTCAATTAAACAGCCCTGTCAACAGGGAGGGATTAATTACTTTGGGACTTTGAAGACCAGCAAGACCTTTAGCAAGATATAAAAAGAAAGAGATGATAAGCAGAATTATCTAAGTGCTCTACATATCCATTCCTCAGCAGAGGAAAGAGTAACCAACAAATTATTAAAAATACAGTAATCAAAAATAAAGATTACATTAATATTTTCCTGGTGAATACATGTAAGCCTGTGGTACTCATTACTTTATGATATCATTCAGGCCCTGAGTCTAATAACAAACTCAGATCTAACATTTCAATGTGTAACACCTATGCTCGCATAAGATAAAATATGCAAGTAAAATGCAAACCACCGTTTTCCAGAGTATTTTTGATTTTCTTTTTGAAGCAGCAGATGCTGGCAGTCACCACCACAGCCAAGAACAGTGGAACTGATCATAAGCAAAACATCCAAGATCTTGTGCTGTTGCAGTTAATATAATGTATATAATATGCTTTGAACTGGAATATTTTATGTATAAAGAGCCACCAGTAAGTGGACATAGAGAATAGGTAAAAAAAAAGATTTTAATTATTACGCAAGCTGTTTTTAAAACCCTTAGAATCTGTAATACTTTTAACCTCATCTTGTACAACTGAGGCCTGTGATCTGGAGTAGTGCATGTTCCTTATCTGTCCTACAGTTCTAACAGCCAAGGAGCTCTGCCACCTTACATCAACAGCAAGCAGAACGTCTTGCATTATGAAAAATACATCTTGAAAAGCCAATTTATTTACACCTAATTTCATCAGTTTAAAAGTGCAGGAAGAAACTTTTACATTACCCTGTTGATATAAGTAAGTATCTAAGTCCTCTTTACACAAAAGGGTATTTTTAAAGACCTGTCTACGTCTCACAGTAATCAATTATCACCAACAACCGCCCTCAGATTAGGAACTTAAAAACAAGTAAGTTATTCTTGTCCAACATAACATTGTTTCCTCAAGCTAATCTGACCTTTACTGACAAATACGCTTCCCAAAAAAAAAAAAATCATACGCGCAAATAGAGTTAAGCCTTATTAGTTTCAGACCTCAAACTCAGCAGTGCTATGTGCAAACACCGGCAGGTAGGCAGCACTGTAAAGTCAACGGAGAAAAAAAAAAATACCCACGTCATGAGCATACTGCCCTTACAAGTTACTCCTACGTTTGCCCCCTGAGCCTAAGCAAACAGGAAAAAAACGACAATAACCTCACTACAGTAAGTTGAAAGGCGCAGAGTGCCAGTCAATCGTCTCGGAAGGCAAGAGGGCGAGGGAAGAAGGGCGGATCTCGCCCGGCCGAGGGAGCCCAGCTCGGCACCGCGGACCAACACCGCCACCCGACGACGGCAGCGCCGACCGGTCCCGGCGACAGACCTCACACAGGAAAAAAAAAAGAAAAAAAAAAAGGAAGGAAAAAATCGCTAATGCGAATACGATTGTCCTTGGTAGGAAAACTGCCTTGTCGATCGTGTTATCGGCTGACCGACGTCAGAAAAATTTACAAATATTACAACAGAGGTGTGCAGGAGTAATCACCGTTTTCCCGTAGCTCAGCCTAAAACGCACGAAGGAAAAAAAAAAAAAAAGCGAAACGTGAGTCATCATTGGGCTGCTATCAAGATACTATATAACTTCCCACGTACAGGAAAGTCACCTAAAGACGGTATAAACAACTTTAAACTTAGAATAGGAACCCCGAGAAGCAAATTATTCATTAAATCGTACAAAACGCACACGGCGTCATACAGACCCGGTGAAACAGCACTCTTTACGGCCTACAGAAAATAATGGCAATCCCGTGAAACATTACACCCAAGTACAGAGACCGGGGAATGGGAGTGGTAGTAAAAAAAAAAAAAAAATATCACCACCTCTCTTGTTTCAGAATAAGAAACGCAACCCAAGTATGTAGAATAGTTGCGTGAGGTTTCTTTAATATTATGTAGAAAAACGTTTAACCAACGATGAAGGCAAAACCAAAAAACCCCATTACCGCTTCTTTTAGGACAGAGGAATAGGAACGAGAAAATGTTAACCAATCCCTCCCGACATCTCTGAATTTCCCTTTGTGGGAGGAGGGATTAAAACTGGTACAAATGCAGTTTTATTTCTGCTCGTATCTCATTAAAAAGTAATCCGGAGCTCTCTACCTCCCTACCATGATGAATCATGGTCTTCCTGCACCCAGCCCCGCCGACCAGCCTCACCTTAAAATTACTGGAGTTGACCCATCCTGTTAATTCGTCGATCACTTTGTCAAGGCGTTGCTGGTCCTGCTCCAGATCGGGGGACCTGGCCGGGTCGCCCAGGTACTCCAGCAGCTCCTGGCCGACCTGCATCCTGCGGCCCACGTCCTTCTGCTGTACCTGCTCGCAGAAATAATCCATACCGGCAGGCTCCATCCTCGGCCGCTGCGGAAAAGTTTTTTCGGAGGGGAGCCGACCGCTCTCAGGCTCGGAAGCGCGGCCGGGGCAGGGCGGGCGGCGGCGGGAGGGAAACGCCCGGCGAGGCGGCGATCCCCGGCAGGGCCGCGGCGCTCATGGAGCCTCTCCTCGCCCTCTCCGCCCCGGCTCCGCGCCCGCCGCCTCCATGCGCACTCGCACCGCACGCCGCCGCCAGGGGCAGGGGCGGCTTCCTCCGGCCTCCTCCCCGAGCCTGCCCGCAAGGTGAAGCCTCCAGTAGGAAGGGAAGACGGGGACGCACGGGAGGCTTGCGGCGGCCCGGCGGCGGGGTCGGGCGGGAGCCGCCGCCTCCTCGGGCTCGGGGCTTTCCAGGCGCCTCCGCCTGCCCCTGGGGGGATCCCGGGAGGGCTCCCTGCCGCCGCCCCTCCTCTCGAGAGGAAACGGAGAGCGAAAGCAAACGTTGAAGCTCACCCCGCGGAGCGGGGGGGCTCGCAGGCACCTCAGGGGAGGGCGGGCAGCCGCCGGCTGAGGGGGTCCCCGCGGGAGCCGCCGCCTCTCGCTCTCTCCTCCCGCCCGCAGGCGCCGGGGAGCGACCCCCGGGCCGCCCCTCACCGCCGCGGGCACCGGCCCGTCCTCCCACGGACGCAGCGGCGGCGCGGCCGGGTCAGACCTCTCATGCTCCCGACGCCGCGCCTCCGGGCCCCTCCTGCTCGCCCGCGGAGCGGCTTCAAAACTTCGCCCCGGCGGGTCTCAGCGCCGCTCGCTCCCCTTCCCCCTCAGCCCCACCGCGGGCCGGCCGAGCCCCCCACGGAGCCGCTCACGCTCCGCCGCCCGGCTGCTGAGGCAGCGCCGCCTCCGTCCCGTGGAAGTTGCGTCCCCCCCCCGCCGCGGCCCGCTCCGGCCGGCGCCAGCGAGACCGGGCGTGGCGCCCGGCGGCCCCGCCCCTCCCCACGCCCCCGCCACCGCCTCCTCCTCCCACTTCTCCCCCGCCGCTGCCCGCGCCCGGTGCGCGGTCCTGTGGCCTTTCCCGCCCCGCTCCGCTGCGGCCGGGCGCGCTCCCGACGGCGCCCGGCGGGCTGTGCCCTGCGGCGGCAGGCGCATGCGCCCTCCGCCCGGCGGGATGGCGGGCGGGCGGGATGGCCGGGCGGCCGCTGCGCTGCTGCCCGCAGAGGGGAGGGCGGTGCGCGGCCCGGAGAGCCCCGCCGCAGCAGGCAGAGAGGTGGGCCGAGGGGGGAATGCAGCCGATGTCCTTCCAGCGCGGTCCCGGCTCTGTCAGGTGGGGCCCTGCAGCCTCTGTCGCCCGACGCTCTGCCCCGGTTTAAGGCGGAGAGACCCCCGGGATAGGCAGGGCTCGGTGAACTCTGCAGCGTAGCTAACCCACATGCAGACTACCAGGATTTGGCTTTATTTAAAAGGAGACCCTTTAGTCCAGGGACCGTGCCTCGAGATGCTGTTTCAGGGTCAGTTTAAACCGGTCCAAATCCCCTTGATGCCGGAAAGGCAGTCCTGTCCCACTCCCTCCCTCTGCCTTGTCCCGGCGGCGCGTTCCTGTGGGCGCTCAGGCCTCTGAAAGCACGGTTGTGGTTTTCACATGCAGGGAAAGGAAAGGAGAGGAGCTCCCTTTCCCCCTCCTCAGGCCCGAGCGGCTCTGCTTGGGCCCAGTCTTGTCCCCTGTGCCAGGTCCTGCGCCCACTGACCGCCTGGGGTTGATTCAACGGGCTAAAAGACGGAGCTGGGTTGGTATCGGCGAGTCGGGCTGGCTCACAGGTCTGAAGGGCAGCGGCTCGGGAGATGAGAAGCATAACGTCCCCCGTCACTGGCGGTGGACAGCGATGGTGGCCTGCTGTCCCTCTGACGCGGGGAGGATTCATGTTACACCAAACTGCACGCTGCGGTTGATAGAGGTGGTCCCTTTCTTCCCTGGCTGTCACGTATACAGTCCTTCCTTTTCTTATACCAAAGCTGGCGTTTATTTCACTTCATGTAAACAATTCAGGGAGATAATTTTTTTTCTTTATTTTTTCTCCCTTTTTTTCCACGGAAGTAGCTTTTTGCTGATTCAGATTCCTAAATTGCCTCACACTGGGGTTAAGCAAGTGCCAGAACTGGTGCAGGGAAAGTAGAAGCAGCCAGCCAGAAGGTAGATGTGGGCAGACAAGGGCTGGTGGGACCTCTTCCGATGGCAGCCCTTGTGTCATGAAAGCACAGCTTAGTTTCAAGACAGCACAGTCTGGCTGTCTGGCTGGCCTCATGAGTCCTAACGCTGGGGAAGGGTGAGACTGCAGGAAAGTGAGGTACTCCCTTCGCTTGGCTGCAGGATCTAGACAGGTATAAACTGACTGAGGAACCATGCCTGCAGACTGCAGTTTCACAGCAGTGTAAACCGAACTAAATTGGTGCTACAGCGGTCCTACTTGCCTGCTTCTCACAAATCCCATTTGCAGGGATTCTGCACTTCCTTTCTGTCCCGGGCACTGACATCTGTGTGACCTTGCAGAGGGCTAGTTCAGGGAATTGATCTGGCAAAAAAAAGAGATCTCTGTCCACAGGCACCGCAGAAGGCAAGACCACAAGCAGCCTTTTGTTGATTTTGGTCTGATGTGGCAAATTCGGGATCCCATGCTTGATCGGTCCCTAGGCATTACAATAATGAAGACAGTTAAAAAGATTATAGATGCCTTTAAAACAGAAATGTATGTATTGTACTTTGTGCTTATTATAATTTTAGGAAAAAAAAATGAAATTGTGTTTTCACCATGGATTTCCCTGTGCACATACAAAAAACTGTAATTTTGGATGGAGCTGAATAGTTCTTGTCCTGTGTGTGCAATGCCATTTACGAAGATAGATTATGAAAACGTGGTATGGAATTACTCATTGCTTTTATTGAAAATGGGACTCAGGAAACTGCTGGAAATGGAAAAATAAGTATCAGAAAAATAACACTGCATTGTTATATTTTTTCAGTGTACTAGAATCTGATTCACTGGTGGTGTAAGCTTAAAAAGTAAATTTCTTGCTGTGAAAGTTTTAAAAGTAACTGTTGATCTAATAAGATTGGCTAAATAGAAAAGAACTGAGTAGATGATACTGAACTCTTGGAGTATCAAGAACTGTAAACGGTTTCAGTCCACCAAACTTTCTGAAAAAAACCCAGGCAATATAAAAGTCACTCTTCATTATAGTCCAAGTTAACGTCAATCTCTTAAGACAGACAATCCTAAGCAAAAAGAGGGGGAAAGCTTGTGGCACTAGCTTTTCTGAATTTCTCTTGATTCAAAGCTCATACTCTGATTAGGTAATCTAATTGCTGTGAATAGCACTGAAGCTGAGGAGAAGGGTAAAGTATAATAAGATACACACTTGAAATGTTGAAACTATTTTGCAACCCAAAGACGACATCACAAAGCTATGTTAAGGGCAAGAAGCCATCCTGGGATATGTGGCTTTTCTTTTTTTTTTTTTTTTCCGTTTCATGTAATAAGTGTAATAATTGCCTTGCTGTAAAATCAGAGGATTAGACTACTGTATTTCATCCTGTTACTACTTGCCAGCACTAGTGCCCTTATATTGTATGGACACTGATATAACACTACAAAATTGATAGCCTTTTTATCGCTGAGGTGTTCTGATAAGATCAAGGCAATTTCCTTTGACATCCTAGCACTGAACAGAATTATCTTCTTTGTGGGATCAATAAATGTTGGTTCATTTCTTCCTCTGCAAACAAATAGCATTTTGATTTGGCAAATAGAGCTTCTGGATAGTCATTTCTTTTTCTAGCAAGGCAGGAGTAGCACTCTAGCGTTGAATCTAGAGCAGTCCCCCAGTTTACACAAAGGACACGGTTTTGTTGTTAGATGTTCTCACCAAGTCCTAGTGGACTTTATACCTAGGGATGTGGGCTAGGCTCCAAAAAGAAGGCATTTTCATTCAAGCCAAAGACCTTTAAAGCCTCTTGTTCTCAGTTAAGGAGATTGCTTCCTTTGGAATGCAATCTTCTTTTTGATATGCAAGCATGTGAGCGTAAATCCACTACTCTTGTGTATTTGTACAATGCATAATATTTTGTAGCGCAATTAAGCCCCGTAATTGAATGCAGAATCAAAATTTCCTTCAGTCTTCCCAATGTGACTTGCTAGCAACCAGAGCGATTACAGCAGGACCTGAGGTAAGCGACACTAATCCAGTGAGGCGCATTTCCAACCTGAATTGCACACCAAACCTGTTTCTACGCCCCCATGCCATACAAGTGTGCTGCACAATTACCGCACGTAATGTCCTGTTCTGAGAAAGGCAAGAATCATACAGAGAAACAGGCTGGGGAGGGAGAATGCTGTGCTCTTCGTTCCTTTGGCTGATAAGAAAGCGTGTACCGTGTTTCAGGCTCTGTTTCTACCCTCTTTCCTTTCCTAGCAGTAGCTTTAACAGGCTGAGACCTCGTGCCACCCAGATTTCGATCTTCTGTAGCGGGCCTGTCACTCATTCCAGCAGAAAGCTCCTTCCACAGCCTGACTTCCCCTTCTGAAAAATCCTTCCTATACAGAAGGTGTAATCCCATCACTGAAAGAACCATAAAAATCCCTTAAAAACCCTCTGATTAAAAGGTCTATTTATCACAAATAGCAAGCGCAGGCCATAATAATAAAAACAGAGTGAATTTAAACATGAGTCACTCAGAAAGTTCCCATAAATTACACTTGGCGTAGCCTAAATTGACACTGAAGAAATCTCTGAGAAAGTTGTTCTGACATTCCTGTCAGATTCCTCAGCAGCCGGGACAGCACTTCTACATCATGTTCCACCCTGGGCGGCTTGAAGCAAATGTTCGCATTGCGTCTTGGATGTGGTGTCCTTCAATCATATACCACCTCCTTTTAATGTATTCTGGAATAACCATAGGCTTTTATTTGGTCATAGGTTGGAGATCAGTACGTCGAAGTTTTTCTTAATACTGTCAGGAGGTATAATAGTGTCATATGGTGCTTTTTAAAGCAGAAATGTGGCATTTTTTTGTTATCCATGTCATGTCACATAGGTATTGATTTTGCATCTTTTCTTACATTAATTGTAAGATGATGTGTATCTTTTCAGGCTGAATTTATCACTGTTTTGAATTCCTCCCTCCAAAATGAAGTACTAAATATCTTCTAAATATAAATCAACTCATTCGCAAAGGAAAGGTCTTCTGATGATGTTGCAATATATGTCCCAAGCTAGTTGAAGTATTGCCCATTTTTTTCACAAGGCCTTAAAGATGAAATTAGATGTAGCTCTATTAAAATGTACTCGGTGAACTCTGCTACATTTTGGCTTGTGCCATGGATGTTCATGAAATTACACATTTAATATAGATCGCTTTCATATGCTTATTTTATAAAACAGAAGTTGAAACTAGTAGTCTGGTATTTTTCTTGTACATACTGAGTCAATCTGATTACAGAAATGGGGTGTGAGGCGAGTCAGACTGATGCCTTATTACTGCATTACTCCAAGGCATTAATTTGTTCCTTATTGTCAAATATGTTTTAACATGTAGGTACTGCAATTAAATAATTCATCCTGATAAATCTTTTATGATTAATTTGCTAATTTTCTTGATACAGAGAAGGAAGAACAAATGAAAAACTATGGGTAATGAAAAGTAGTAATAACAGATCAAGAAAATAGTGTCAGAATTAACATGTAAGTAAGTGGCTACTTTTATCACATTAGTCTATAATGTCTTCTATAATTACTCAAAGCCCTGCTACGTAACTTAGTATCTTTATGTCATTTTTGTACAGTGGCAGAGACGTTTGTCTCTAGTGGTGAAAGTATTTAACTGTGGTTTGTCAAGTGAATGATTACATCTGTTTTGTGCAGCAGGTTAGTTTGCTAGATGTTGATCAATTATGCTTTTCTGTCTTTAAATTTCTATGGTGGAATATGATATGCCAGTGTTCTGTGTAAAACCTTTGTATAATGTTGCTGTATAATGATTTTGTGTCATGCTGGAAAAATTTGGGATGCAATAGATCAACATAATAGTCCATCAATACAAAATTTTCTAAATTGTTAAACTTAAGAAATTTATTAAACTTTTAGTTAAAATACCTATGAGAACTATTTCAATATAGATGCAATTACTTTTGTATTGTCATGCTACTGTTTGTAACAGCAGTACGAAAGAACTAGAAAAGCATCCAAAACACTCGATTCATCTGACCTGAAAAGCAAAAGCTAGTGAGCACACAGTGTACTGCACAGCAGTGTCTAGGGACGTGTAGCTGGGTGTATTTTGGCCTTGGACTGGCAAAATCTCTGTTCTTGCAAAACATGTCATGGCATTTTTATTATCTGCAGGAAGCTTGCAAGACAGTGAATGCGCTGAAGAATGTGAAAAGCCATGCAGAATTGTATCCTTCTCATTACATAGAAACAACTTTCCAAACCAGGCAGCGTGTTGATACTCATCCTAGTAACACTAGTGCAGTGGCAGACGCTGCCCACATTTACACAAAGCAACCCACTTCTCACTGCATGGGAATTAGAAGGGGAAAGGAAAAACATGCATGGTCTGATTTGTTGGTCTCTGGTTTGGCTTGCTTTTTTCCAGTAACGCAAATCTTGCCATAAATAGGACCAGATTCAGCAGGCATTTATTACTTTGGTAACTCCTACATTACCAGTATTGATCAAGAAAGGTTTTCTCAAGAAAGAGGAAGCTTCAGGGTTCTTCCTCAGAAAGAAAGTTTTCCTTACATACTGTTGTGGTTTAACCCCAGCCAGCAACTAAGCACCACACAACTGCTCGCTCACTCCCCCCGGTGGGATGGGGAGAGAATCGGAAGAGTAAAAGTGAGAAAACTCATGGGTTGAGATAAAGACAGTTTAATAATTGAAATAAAATAAAATAGTAATAGTAGTAGTAGCAGTAGCAGTAGTAATAGTAATAATAATAATAATAATAGTATACAGAGCAAGTGATGCATGATGCAATTGCTCACCACCCACCGACTGATGCCCAGCCCGTCCCCGAGCAGTGGTCACCCCCTCCCAGCCAAGTCCCCCCAGTTTATATACTGAGCATGACGTCACATGGTACGGCATAGCCCTTTGGCCAGTCTGGGTCAGCTGTCCTGGCTGTGCCCCCTCCCAGCTTCTTGTGCACCTGGCAGAGCACGGGAAGCTGAGAAGTCCTTGACCAGTGTAAGCACTACTTAGCAACAACTAAAACATCAGTGTGTTATCAACATTATTCTCATACTAAATCCAAAACACAGCACTACACCAGCTACTAGGAAGAAAATTAACTCTATCCCAGCCGAAACCAGGACACATACGTATAGTTTAATGCATACATAAAGTTACAGACATGTAGTTTAAAATGCTTTTTTTCATAAAGAATTGTATGCATTTACATTTTGGGATTAAGCTGATTGAATTTTTTGGCTGTTGCCTAATATTTGACATGCTTTTCCTTTGTAGTTTGAAAAAAACTTGTCTGGCTGCTTGAGAGCTCCCTCTCGTGGTAAACTTTCCTGCAAGATCTTCGCAAGTATTCCCGTCCAAAGGCATGTAGTTGAAACTTTACCTACCGTATCTATTACTGATAACGCGGGGCAGCAAAAGAAAGAAGCCAAGCTAGCAGTTGTTGCAGATCATATTTTTTGCTTGGCTGTCCAGCTTTCTCACATAGAAACCTACTGGTTTGGTATGGATGCAAATATCAGTTGGTATTTGGGGGGAAATTCTGTAGATGAGTACGCATATGAAAAAAATGTAAGTATTTGTCTGTGTTCTAGGAAAAAAAAAAACAAGTCATGGATGATTTTATTTTTTACCCTGAAGAGAGTAAATTACTGTCCTTGTCTACAATAGCTGAGAATCCCTTGTATCTGGGTTGGTGCTGCTGAACGTGCAGTTTAAAGCAGGCTACTTAGTACAGACATCAGCAGCTTTGACCAAACACCCACTATTATGGGTCTATGCTGCACAAGGGTGTGTTTTTACTAAATTGCTTTGCAGTTCAGAACTGTCACCCACTCTGCAGGAGGAGTACCAAGGGTTTGGAAAAAGAGGTTCAGACGTTCTCCCCCACACACACATCTTGACCTCCTGTGCCTCACCTGGGAAAGGATGTGGATCTGCAGCGTCAGGGACTAAAGCAGCAGCCACAAATCCTGCAAACCTCTTGCGCAACATGGTGGAGTCATTGCAGCTGGCTCTTTATATCTCCTGTGAGAAAGGCTGAGTCACGCTTTTTGGTACCTCTGCACCAGCTGATACACGGGAGTGTGAAGGTTGCTTCTAAGGGTACAGAGGGTGCACCAATTCTCCCTGTTTTCCTATGGTTAAAATGATGGCCTGTCCAGATCTTCCAACCAAGAGTGAATTATATCATTTTAGAATCAAAATTGAAGTGAAATAACAGCCATAAATACAGTTCTGAAAATAATAGCACTGCAAGTCAAGTGGGAAAATAGTGGGAAAAGTAAGGTAGATTATGGGGGAAGACAGTAAGGTTGGTTTTGTGTATGTGTATCGTGGCTTCTGAAGTGGACTGCTTAAATTAAATGTAGTTGAATTCATGGTGTTTTAATGATCAACAGGTAGCTCCCTCTATCAAGATAATAAAGCATTTAGTCACATGTAGTTATCTAACTGGGAAACAGGTAACAAAACCACATAAATCCAGGCAACTCAAATTCAGGCAATTTTTGAAAACTAAGGTTGGATTCAGATCCTATGGTTCTGACCAGTATCAGGGATTGGGCTTGCTATTTTCCTTTTTTTTTATTTGCAGGAAGAGGTTGAGGTGCTGATGTGATGTGTACTGATGGGATCTTGCAAAGAATGTATGTGGAAACAGTAATTAATCAAAGTAATAAAAATGAGTAAAAGTTTCTTATAATTAAAATGTAATACAATTGCCAGAACGTAAATGATAAATTGTTATATAAACATATATGAACAAATTTAATTAAAAAACCAACCTGTTTCAAAGAATTCTTCAGAACAACTTCTAACTTTTCTTTGGTATTTATTGAACCCATGTAGATCTTCAGTTTACTTCCCAACAAATCCGTAGCCACTAATTTATTTGATGTTTGCAGATGCCTTTTGACACACATATATAAGGAATTTGATATTCATTTACCCAAATCCATAAAGTTGCAGTTAGTACTTACATAAAATAACGTTTAGGTGCCAATTTAGCAGTATTTTAATAAAAATTTTAGGTACTTCACCATTTCTACATTCTAGAATGGAAATGGTTAGAGAAGTGAACGTACAGATTTGATACACAGGCACTTTGAACAGACAATATTTCTTAGAGTCAAATTATGAATAGGGGTTTTGTTCCCCTTTTGGAGCCTCTGTCTTTCCAGTGAGAGAACTCACTTATCCACATTGCAGGTCTGGGGGACTATTTCACTACAGACAAATCAAGAAAAATATGTCATAACATAGGCAACAATATAATACAACTTTTTTTCTATAAAATCCCAAGCAATATCTTGCAAATTGGTGGCAGCAGAAGTGGACTCTCTTTAATCTGCTTTTAACTGAGTAACCATAGTGTCTGTGATGCCTCAATTGTGAATTCCCTTTTTTCTTAATATTGTATGACTCATAGCAGAAATATTCTTGTATTCATTGCCAGCATTTAAAGACAATAAGTGGCCTATTTAGAAGTAGATTCCTATTGAAATAAAAATTTCTGCATAGGGGTATTTCTGCATACAAACGTATCCTGTGCTATGGATTTTCCAGAACGTATGCCCAGTGCATAAGTAAGCAAGCGTGTGAGTGCTGGAAGTGACAAGAGATGCAAAGGCCTACCCCCAGCACGGTACGCAGCCGGCTTTGCAGTGGATGTCTGAACCTTCCCCTGCCTTCGCTCTAAAGGTTGTCACGACAGACACTCATAAGAAACTGAGAATGTGTAAAAGTGAGAGTGATTAGCCAAACATCACCTATGACCAGAGTTTAAGTTCGTTCAGTTTAGATACCTGCTTATGTTAAACATGTTGATTTTAAACTAGTTTAAATGTCGATCTATAGCCTGATCCTTTGGGAGGGAAAAGACTGTACAAGCTCAGCTAAAATAATACCAATTTAGTGACTAGTAGCTTGTTTTGTTTAAAAAACCAACATTCTTCATTCTTACATCTCAATAATGTAACTTTTATTCAATGATCCTGGTATCAAGCAGATGTTCTTCTAGGTTCTCACCGGATCCCATGAACAGCAGGGGGATCACTGCAGCGAGAACTGCAGCTGGAGCAGGCTGCTCCGTCAGGGGAGGCAAGCCCCTGGCCGAGGGTGACGGCAAGGCAAGCCGGGGCAGGGCCCTCACTGTGCCCAGTGCGGGAGCACGGCGAGCAGAGCGGTCCCCTGGCAGTGCAAGAGTCAGCCAGCAGCCCCCTGGCTGCCAGACAGGTCTGCAGTCACAAGGCAGGTCCCAGGTCGAGCCAGGTGCCTGACTCGGTTTGGTACGTGACTTGGGCTCAGGCGCAGCTGCAGCATACCTCAGGTGGGGGCCCAGGGCGAGAGCCACCTGATCCGAGGTTACACAGCTATACCACATTGCTGCTGGCCTCCAGCACAGGCGGTCACACTTCTGCTGGCGGGCTGCACCCAGGGTCCTCATACTATGGCTTTAATGGTATATGTGTGGTCTCTGATTTGTTGGTTGCAATTAAAATAAACTCATTTCTTACCTCTGTATATACTCTCTCATTTTCTGAAGTGTAAAAATACACGCTTCTTTATGTGTATGAGAATGGCAGTGTTCTTTAGTCTTAAATGCTTTAAACGTTTGGTACTGAATGTAGGAGAACTTGTATCCCACTTCTGTCACAAAGCTACATGGTAAAGGAGGAGTAAGAGCAGTAGAACCAGTCATCTGAACTACTGATTTAAATTTGAGATGGGCCTGAATGACAACATCTAAAATTTCAACAGAGAGTTTGATTTTCCACCCACAGTTCACTTTTATTCATCTCTGTGGTTTTGCTGTGGACCATTATAAGTCTAAGGACTAGTTTCAAGACTGTAGCTGTAGACTTGGGCTGAGATTCAGAAATCCAGAAAATCCTGTTATGATGAGGCTTAGTGTCAGTCCTTACCTAAGCACAACTTCCCTTGAGTGCAGGGAGTGTTGCTTAAGTATCAGCTTCCGAAGTATGCCCAAAAATAGGAATGAAGCACATCTTGGCAATGGCTACAATTCCTCATATTTATGAAAGCAATCCTGGGGCATGATGACATTTTCAAAACTGGCATCCAGTTATATGTATTTTTGGAAAAAAAATTGAGACATACTTCAACAGAGGATAAGAATGTATTATTCTCATTTTTCTGAAGTGTGTATGATGAAAGGAAAGTGCTTCCCAATCATCCATTTTATTTCTTCAGGCAAACACTTCAATCGATCAGATTTTGCTAACTGAGAAGACTTCTAGAGAAGTTGCAACATTCCTGGCATTTTGTAGCACTACTTTCTTTTCTCTGGGGTCCTGGATGTTTCACAAAGGCTGTGTTCTCTGGCTTTCACTGAGACAGATTAGACTGGCAGCATTTTCCTTCTTCGATGCAATGTAATCGATATCTTGATGCAGCTTCAAGAAATGCTAACTTGAGCCTAGGGAATGAAGCAGATACACTGGCTACGTCTATGCTGCATTTGAGGTTACTCTGTCCATGTTCACGCTGCAGACTGCAGTGTTCACACTTGCAGACTGTTACAGGGATGCCCATACATAGGGATACACTACAGTTACGTCAGAAAAAGAAATCAGACCTTTTGGCTTTGAAAGCATTTTTGAGTGCATATTTGTGCAACCTTATGTGTTTAAAGATGTGGGTTTGCGCAAGCCAAAAGCTGCCTCCAAGGCACCATTTCAGGAAGCATGGTATCTGTATGGTTATGTGACCATATTCCTGGCCGGGCCAGGAATTTGATTCAAGGCGTGTTATTCAATACAAAATACTTTTGCCATTCTTACTAGCATAAGTTGTAGCCAGAGTCTGTCACAGTCAGCTCCAGAGAGTCTTGCTAGGCAGTGCTTTGCGTCCCAGGGTTTGGTGCTCAGCTGGCATTGCTGGAGCAAGGCCTGCAGCTGCAGGTGAAAGCCAAAGTGAAAACATAGGTATAGCTGCTGTGGCCGTGCTTGTCTACTGCCAACATTGCTTTGCACTTGTTGTTGTAGGTGCAAGGCAGACTCTGGCTTCAACGGTCACCCAGCACTTAGCCCTTCTGGAGCTGGAGCGTGGTGTCATGTCCTGTCTTGTGCCTTGTTGGTGTGATGGTGTAGTCAGGCTAGCAAACCAGACAGCTGAATATCCCACCTGTGCTGCAGAATATCTGAGGAAGCACGTCACAGGTGAAGGTAAGTGCTGGTGGTGCAGGCCTTGGTGTGGCCCTGTAGGGTATATGTTGTCCTAGCAGCAGTGCTTGAGAGCAGATCAGCCCAGACCTCCTCATTGCACGTCCTGGTGGACGCGTGAGGAGGATCCTCTGCTGGCTTAACTACGTTATGCTCTCAGTGCCTCGGAGTGTGCGTAAATAATTGACAGTGGACGGTCAGGGTTTCTGGCCTCAGGCAGTGTACAGTCTAATAAGGCGATACAGCTGAGATCACAGAACAGAGTTTCAAGTATACGCTGTACCTTCCATGCCAAGACATGATCATCACATGAAAATCCAAGAACACAATTATCACAAAAAGTTTTCCTGAGCAATAATTGTGCCCAGTAGTCCCTGTAAACAGATATTTAATCCAAACAATATTTTTCCACAAAGAGGCACGCCCCATCAAAAGATAATACACACTGTATCTCACAAAACTGGGCAATGGCTATGTAATCATTGCTTGAATCCAGACAGTCTTTATCAGCCTTAAAATGTGTCTGTAATCTCTCCTTATAGGCATATAGATCTCAGCAGGTGTTTTGCCTGAGGGGTTGTACAGCAGCGGGCCTTCTGAAAGTAATCAAGCCAAAACTCATCATATGGTTTCAGTATAAAACTGTTACTGATATTTTAAATATTTCCAGCTTTAATTAAGTTTAGCTACCATTACTCACTTCTATTTAATGTATCACCATTATAGTTTAATTGCAGATTGACTTTCTTTCCATAACCACTAACCAGCAGTTGGGTTTATGAGCCCTGTTTTTTTTTTCCCACTCTGATAAAAGTCCATTATACAATAAAATCTGACTTAATTTCAAAAGCGTTCTGGTCACTGTCTTTTATTTTACGTGTCAGTAGTCATAAAGCAGAGAGCTGATCCTGCAACAAGGAGAAAATCCAATATTAAATTAATACATAATAGCTTTGTACCATGTAATCTTTTGACACTGAGATTAATTTTGTCAGCATGGCATTTGCAGTTGGTAGTAGATTCAAGAGACACAATACCCCTCTCACAAAATAAGCCAAAAGCATGGCATGAATATTATTACTTTTAGCTTTATCTTGTAGCTAGAAAAAATGAGCTCCCTATCACTTCTATCAGTATCCCCTATTTATTTAGGCAGTGCTGAGTGCAAGGGTGGAAACATGATTTACATGGTAATTCTTTCTAAAAGTTTTTTCATTCCCTTCTATAAGCGAATTTTTAAGATAGAAGGGGAAAAGTGTATTTTGTTCCTTGATGGCCACAATGTTGTGGGTTGTACAGTATGGCATGACGGCTACCTCTGCGCTGTAAGACAGAGCTAATTGGCTTGGGGCAGTGCTTCTAGAGGCTTCTGCTTTGAGAACTAGTTCTGGTGGGGCTACATCAGGAATCTCTACGCTGTAACCTTGTACATTTCCATCTGTCTTCATCTGTTGGCTCTCTACAATTGTATGTTGTTTCAGACAGCATTTTTTTATTTGCTTGTACAGTAATTCATGCAGCTGTGTTCTTCATCTGCAGCATAGTAATAGTGACAACACTAGAAAATTGAGACAATGTCAGACAGCTTACTTCCTTTCAGGTGTAGTACAGAGCAGAAAGCAAATGCAAGAAACAAGTACTTATCTCCATTCTGAAGTTGCCACAGGCCAGTTTGGTCCCTGGAAAAATTCCAGCTACCCTAAGAGTTGCCCTAACTTGTACCGTAATTGCTATGTTTCCCATAGGACTTTTCAGCCCTATGCATGACAAGTACTAAAGAACATCTCAGCCACACCTCAGACTGCTTTCATGCTGGCTTGCACACGGAGAAATCTTTAGCAAATACTACCAGTCTAGTAATTTCTTCATTTTTTGGGAAGACCTCTTCTGGTACCGGTGTTCTTGGGAATGTGAAGAGAAGTAAAAGGGGAGAGACAGGGACAGTTAATGGCCACAATATGTTAATGAATTCTACTGAAACTGCTCTTAACAAATAACACATCACAAGTAAAATTCCCCATCTCTCACTGAGCTGTTTTTTGGGCACGTATTTTGATGTGCATGTATTTAGACCTTGTAAGAGTTTTATACAAACGGAGATGGTTACCGTTGAATCACTGCATGTATTTCTGGCCAATACAACAGAACATTTAAATAATTAGCATATAAACATTAGGTACGTTGAATTAAAAGTCATATTGAATCATCTACATAGTAAAGAAAAAATTCTTTAGCTGCTTCATCCCTGAAAATAGGTACCTCATTAGTCACTGATAAACTGCCATGCCAAGCAGGTAATACTGGTAAGATCAAAATGGAAAAAATGACAGTCATGAGGTGGAACAAAACATGCCATGGGAAAACGAATTGACCTGCAGTGATGACTCACATCTCACTAACCAATCCGACGCACGTTCTTTGAACCCTGTGAAAAGTGGAGGAAGCAGATGCTAGAAACAAATGCAGACACAGGGGTACAGAACGGATACACAAAAACACAAGCCTGAAAGTGGACAGACACATGCGCACCTGGTGTTACCAGAGTTACAGAAGCATGAAGGGTTCTATCAGTAAAGGAGTGGTTAGTCTTTGCTTTTTACTTCGTGAAATTCACTTGCTGTTCTAGAGTGATTCCAAGGACAATTTAATGATGTCAGTTATGCCTAGTCATCGTCCAAACTCCTAGCTAAGTAGTTTGTAGGTAGTGCCAGCTGATTGCAAAAGTGACCGCTGATAAGCCTGTCAATGCTTGCATGGAGAATGGATAGTAATTAAGCATTCATTTAAACATAATATTTGAAGCAGGAATATATTATCTCGTGTTCCTTGAAATATCTTATTTGTGTATGTCAACATCTCTGTATCTGAAAGGAGAGGAAACAGTGTTAAGTTGCTAGGCATACTGGTTTGAAAGGAACACAGCATTACAGTTTATACCCATCAGTGTGAATGGAAGAAATGTTGCATATACAAATCAGCTGAATGTCTGATTCCACAGAAGAAAATACCAGTTAAGAAAATGGATTTTTTCCCTCTAAAAGCGATTCGTTACAAAAATTTCAGTCTGTGTATATGACAGTAAGAACTTCCTGGATCTTCAGAAGGAACATCAGGCAGAGCAACCTGAGAATTCATGAAGTAAGTATTAGGGATAATCTGCTGAGCTTGTAGAACATAATTTGCATGCTAAATTCCTTACAGTAACATTTTAGGTGCTGGCATTAGTCAAGCCATGTCCAGCTACCTCATGCCAGGATGAATCATGACAAATAATGCACTGAAATCTGCCCTAATTTATATAACTTTTGCTGCTGAAGTCTCATAACACAAACTGGCTCATCCAGTGTCTCTCAAACTCTCCCCTTTAATGTCTGAGTCAGACTGTGATGTCCTATGGACGTCCTACCACAATTAGAAGCAACTTGAGCCACAGTTATCTCCTTTGATGAAAAAAAAATATGGAAAAAGTCATGTATTGTAAAAATGCCTTTGATCAAATCATCCTCCCCTTGCCTTTTTTGTGCAAAAGCACACTGCTAATGCTGTATTTTGTTGCCTGCTTGCACCACATATGGCCATACAGAGCCAGTAGTTTGATGAAATAGATTAAACCACATTTTTTGCATCTTACTTTTTGTAGACTGCGCCAGTGCAAGTTTGTCTATCATTTCTCCTTTGAACATTGCAAAGCAAGCATTTTTAGGAGGAATCCTCTGGCAGTGTTGTCGGCAAATCCTGTCGCCATTTCTTTATCCCCAAATTTTTGTGGTCGGACCAAACTTTGCAAAAGAGCTGCCTGTACTGGCATTTGTTACATTATGTAACAGAGAAACTTTGTTCTGATTCATTATGTTTGCAATGTGTAAGATAAAAACCTCATTATGGACAAGTTTAACAGCAGGACATAAAGATCTTCACTGCTTTCAGAAGTGGGTTCCCTATATTGTTATTAGAGGTGGCTCTTTGAAAGCCCGTCAGTGTGTGTGTGTTCAGGAGATGTTTTGAACTGGGAAAAGTCATAAACCCCTCCCTGCAGGGACCATGGAACAACCCTGATCTCAGTCTCTTCTGTCTCTTGTTTGATCTTTCCATTTTTTGTAAGGTCTCAGACTGTCGTTCACTGGAGTGGGTTGTTTCCAGAGAATGAGGACCACAAGCTGTTCTTCCCGGACTGCCTTCCTGGGGAACGATTCATTCAATTCCCACACTGGAAGGAGAAACCTTGAATGTACAGCTTTTAAATCAGGTTCTTGCTTTCTTCCTTACAAGCTTGTCATCCCCCTTGGACCTAAAATTAGGCCTTGGCCCTTGCTGTTGTCTCCTAATACCACTCTGGCAGCGTGATTCTGCTCTGTCCAGCACGTAATGGCAAATTCTTCCCCCTGACTGTGAGACGCTTTTACGTAATAGATTCCATCTACACAGAGACAACGGCAATGCGCACAGATGGGGATACGCAGGGTCGGCCCACACCAGCATGCTCAAAAGTACGTCTGGCTTTCAATTCACCTTGCTTCAAAACCCCTCCAACGTCGCTTTACTGAGTAGGCAGAGCACGGTGTCTCATTGCTTATCTGAATTAGCGAGTAGGTGGCAAATAGCCTAGCAACGAGCCGAGAGCTGAACTGCACGTTTGGGCAGCCACTGCTACAGGCACATGCCCCCCGGCGAAGGACCGGCGCTTCCCGCCTCACGCATGAGCAACAAGCTTGTCTCTGTGGGGGCACATCTACGCAGCCCACAAGAGGCACAAAGTTCACTGATGTCTTCTCAGAAAACAAGACTGCTTTGTGCAGTGAAGGAGTTCTAGATATTTGAACTGCGACTTATGCTCCACCTGAAATGCTGAAAATAAAATACTTCACTGTCAACAGAGGATTGCTTAGTTGTGTAAACCTCTCGCTTGCTATAAAAAGAGTCCGCTGAATGACAGAACTGAATTTCAGCCGTGTTTTTTAGTGACATTTACCAAGTGAAGGTATTTTTGTCGAGATCTTATTTACCGTCCTGCTTGTTCCATGTAGCAAGAAGTGATGTCTCTATACTAGCTCTATAATGTCTCTATAATGACTGACTACCTAATTCCCTCCTTCCATCCAGTCCTATTCCAAGCTATGTAAAATTATTTCTATTTGAATATTTTACAAGATATTTTAGGATAAGAAACACTCCAAATAGAAAATACTATTGAAATAAATGCCAAGTCAACGATTACTTATAAAAGATCTTTGTCAATTAACCAGATTTAATTTCTTTTATATCTTCAATGTAATAAACCTAGCAGTCTTCAAATTATACATGGAGTTTTCTAGTCAAGCTTTGTAATGTAATGAACAGGAAAAGGTATTTTTCTTGCATTGAATATACAGGCAAAACCAATATAAAATTTAATTACATATTATAAAATACCAACAAAGGACAAATATTAATTTCTCCTTCTTTGAAGGCTGCTCTGTCCTTTGGTGAAAAAAGTATTTGGATTGAATTGATGACATATTTGGACAAAATTCTTTATAAAATGTGAAATACAATGCTTTAAATAAATAAAGCAATGTTTTAAAATGAATAAAATAAAGCTGTTGCTTTAGGTATACCCCATATTGCAATAATTAAGAGATTCAGTTACTCAGTTATCTTTCATCTATTTTGTTACTTTCCATTATTGATATATTTGCATTATTTAGTAATACAGAATTTAAGTGAAAACTTTCTGACTTTCAGATCTTATGGGGTTGCTTAATTAGCCAAGCTTGTAAGAGCAATTGGTAAAATAAAAAACTCTTCTGGAATGAATAAAGAATCACATACTTAAGTTTCAGTTGTTTATTATTTTAAAATTAGAAGCAGTAAAAACACAGCATAGTTAGGGGAAGGATACATTGCAAAACACTTGTGTTTCAAGGCCATTAATCCTTTCTTCTTTTAATTAGAGATGTGATAACATTAGAACAGTACCCATCTCCTGTTGGGGCTTCTGAAATCCTATGCCAGTTCAAGGAAATGTTCATAGCAAGAATATGGCAGTGTATGGCAAAATTGAGTCCATTATCACAAAAAGCAGATGTTTGATTTTTCATCTGCTTTTAATGTAATATGACAGGTACTTTGTTTTCCATTCCTAAGGGTCAAAATTATTTAAAGCGCCATAATTTACATATGTAAAGTAGAATTAATGATTTACTAAGTAACATCAATGGTTCAACACTGAACAAAGGTAGAACAAACCTTTTCCTTCTTTCAAAAAACTTTCAGAAGGCAGCTCTGAACTTTTTTCAAACCGCACACCATAAACATTGCACCAAAATGTGTCAATTGCAGAGTTTGCATGCCAAAATCTAAGTCAGATACTCATGCATGACTTTGGATTTTTCAGAAACTTATACGCAAGGCTGGATTCAGCAAATAGCTGGGCAATCTGCCCAGGATTAAATGACAATGATATTCTCTATTACATCCATGTCTTCTTATGCATAGTTGCCCCATAACCAATAGACGGGAAACAGAGTGGAAATTTATATCCTCACAAATACTCTCATTCAGAGTAGCAGTGCCCATTTTGGGGGCTACTAGTCACCTGGCTTGGATCAGTGTATTGATAGCACTGCACATGTATGCTTTGTTTTGTATCAGAATAATTACCTATGTAAACATTGCCTCTTTTTACATAGAGAGTGTGTATCTGGAGGCAGAATGTGACTGTACCCTAATATACGGTATACAGGGCTATGGTAATATAGCTAAATAGCAAGCAGTTTTATTCAATGTATTATAAAAAAGCATTTTATATGTTTGTATTTATACATCTTGCACTAATCCTGACCTTCAGCTTTTGGGAAACATGTCTTAATAGCCTCTCAGCTATTTCTTACTGAACTGAAAGTTGCTGCTGTCTTCTACAAGCTGTTCTGCTTTGTAAATCTTCTAGAACCACAGCGATGTGAATAGTATAAGCAGTAAAAATAATAACATTTTAAAAACCTTATAAATCCTTTTGAGTGGGACATAATTTTACCAGATTTTTAATAGGATATATGAAAATAATTTAGCTTTTGGTGCTTATTATGAAGACCCGCTACTACGAACCATGATGTGGGACAGTGAAGGGCTGTTTCTTCCTGATTACGTGGTGTATTTGAGTAACAAGCACAGGCACTAGCATTATATGATCAGTAATATGGCATATTTCTGAAGCCTGCTGAGACTTGAGAAGAATTCTAGGCTGCATTCTAATTGGCCTAATTGCTAATATTCCTGTAACCATTTATGGAAAATATTGCACTAGTGCTGGTTGGATTCCCTGTTTGCTCTGCTCTAGTCCATCTACAATGCAGCAGGTAATATTATTTACCTAGGTCAACAATTTCCAGGCCTTGCATAATCTCTCTCTTTCATGTCTCATCTAAGTTTGCATTACTTCACCTCTGTCTTCTCTTTAGCCTTCTCTCATCCCCACTTCTGCTCCTGCTTGCCATTTATTTCATCGATAAGGTCCTTTTCCGTGCCACTAGCTATGCATGCAATGCCCTTCTTATTCTAGACTGTTCTGCCAGCACCCTCTCCTCAAGCAAAAATCAGACATAGTCACTGTCCTTATTTAGCTTGCAGTTGAAAGACGTCTTTGTTGTAATTACCACCATACACAAGTGTCTACCCTAAGTAAGTGTACCAACAGTATTGACTTAGACCTGTTTTCCCCCTCCAACCTAAATGATTCTATGATTCTCCAGCCTCTCCCTTCTTCATCCTGACCTGCATCGCACCTGGAATTTAGACTGAAGATGTGTTTTTCTTATTTAGCATTGGAACAGCGGGAGGATGGTATATCGAGCATTCTTGTGAATGCAGCTCTACAAGCACAAAGATAAGCACGGCCCCTGCCCAGCTGAGTTTGCTACCAATGTTATCTTTTGGTTCAAGTCCCTCCTCAGCTATGAGAAATAGAAAACTCTAATAAATACAAATTAAAATTGAGGAAAATAGGATTAATAGTTCCTCTAAATTTTGAAACAAAAGGTAAAGGAGTGTCAAATTTGAAGGAAATGGTAGGAGTTCTTTCTCATGCTTTTGATTATGGGCTGTTAGGGAGAAATTTCATTCATAGGTCGTAAGAATTTTACATTTGCTTCTAAATGGGCAGTAGGACGAGATGGGTTATTCAGATCAAATCAGAGCTTCTTCTGACATACCACTTGTTTTCTGCATTCCCTCATTTTGGCAACTGATGATCATCACTCCTGAAACTCATGGTCAAAAGATAATGGTGATAAAAGGCTTGGTCCTTACCCTATGTCACCAAAAGATTATGTTAGGAGTATCAAAACGGGGTTGGATCTGAGTGATTAAATGAAGCTTTAGGCAAGAGGACCATCAGATTTAATGAAAGGAACAACTAGCTGCCTCATCACTACCTTTTACTGATTTTGAATTTGTTTAGCATAGCATGTTTGCCACAGTGCAATTGCTATGGGGCAACTCATGCTATGGATAAAGCAGCATGATCAAAATCTACAGAATAAAATACAGCAAATGCAGAATAAAATCTTGCTTTAGTGAAGTATCTGTACACAAAATTTGTGAACAGAAAGCAAGCATAAAATAGAACATCAGAGTTCAGTGAAAAGTTTTCTGTCTAAAAATCGTAGACAAAAACCATGAAGCATGCAGAAAAGCCAGTTTGCATACTGAAAGCAAATCTGACTTTTAGAAACGCTTTTGCAAAACTGTGGTGCTCTACATATACATAATGGTTGTTTAGGAAAAAGTGGAAAACTGGGGACATCTAATGATCTGTCTGCACTAAAATTAAATATATCAGTGACCTTGGTAATGCTTTAATATGGCTATAACTTGTTTATGCTGCATTACTTTAAACATTTTAGGGGAAACCTGTTTTAAAGTGGTTCCCTTAGATACTATCATAAATCTGTTGAAGAAGGAAGTATGGTCTGTTGTTGAAAGCACAGGACTCTGAGTCAGAAGATGTAGATTATGCCCCCTGCACTGATAACTACTGACTATGTGGCTTCCTCATCTCTAAATTGGGAAATAGTAATTAACTAGTCAGAAGTAACAAGGAGACAAGTCATTACTACTTATAATATTATAATTGTAATAATCAGAACAAAGCCTTCAGAGGAGTACTGATTTGTTAAGAAATCTGTGGGAAAGAAGCAAATCACCTGTATGTTTGAAGTTCTGGAAACTTGTTCCAAGACAAAGTGAAACTTCTGTGCTGTGTTGGTGGACGGTTTAGGAATGCAAAGTATCAGTCTTGCATTTGTTAAGCAACAGCCATCTAAAGGTCACTATGGCTCCAAAGTAGAACTATGATCTCATAGCTGCAGTTTTTGCCCTTCCCTGTTCACACCCTTTCCGTGTTCATGACTGTTGCGCTGGAAGGTATTGATGGCTTCCATCTTCCATATATAGACAGCCATATATCTTCTAATGATGTGTAGGCTAACTATACCCCATAAGGTCTTGATGCTGGAAACAAAGGGAGGCAACTGCCCAGCTGACTATATCTTAAGACTGATCAGAATCTAAGCTTGTGAGGGTGGCGGTTTTCCCACTTTGACAGCACTTTCACAGCAAAGTGCAGTCAGCAAGGCTGACTCAGGCAAAGAGACCAACTGCTTACAAGTGTATGTGGGCAATAAAATCTGGGAAAAAAAAAGCAGTGAGGAACTCACATACCCAGATATGAGTAAGGCAGGACAGCTTACTTTCTGTATTCATTGTACGACAAAAATCCTTTTTTTTTTTTAATGTAAAATTAAGCCAACTACTACTTGGTTTTGATTGAGCTATGAGAAATTGAGTTGGGTGTTTACTCACAGCAGGGAGGCAGGACTGCATCAAGGAACCGTTAACATATATATTCGCTTTTTGTGAATATAGCAAAGGTTTGTAACAGAAGCAACCCGGCAAGGCTCTGAGGGCCCCACCAAAGGTGACTGGAAGCAGCAGAATGAGGACAACTCCATCACCTCCTTCCCTGTGCCTGTTCCCCGGGAAGGCCCGGCTGCTGTTGCCACAGCATCTCTGGACTGTGTACAGGGATGGTTAATACTGGAGGAGCTGCCCCTCCCAGTGGCGACAGAGGCAGTTAAGACTGATTTCCCAGGCTCTACCCTTTTCCTCTTATGCCACCACTTTAGACATTCATCAGATGACAAAGACAGCTTTACTTACTATAGTACACTTTCAGTAGGAAGGGATCATCAGCTTTACTTTACAGCAAAACTCGTGGTTTGCCACAACATGAGAACAAACCCTTTTACATAATTTTAAAAGCACTTTTACCACTCCTTTCTATGGTATCATCACCTCGGGGCTTATGTAACAAGAAAATAGCAGGCTTACAGCCTTAGCTGTCTGGGACGAGTGGCAGAAGGAAGGGGGAAATGAGAACACGCGTTAAATATCCCTCTTCGGTCTCCAGACGAGCCAGCCTTGCAGATGGCTTGTTCTGCCTATTTGAGCTATGCTGGGCTGAGTCAGCAGAAAGCAAGTGTGATGGGGATGACAGGTCGTAATTACAGCAACACGTGAATCTGTGCCTTTTACTGCCAGTACGGACACTGAAACATTCGCAGCGGGGAAACAACGTTTTTACTTTATTTAAAATACCGATTCTTAGGGCGAGTTGAGTATGGGACCCTTTGCTTCCCTCCTAGCCCCTACCAAGCCTGACATCTCACTGACTTCCCAGCAGCCACAGGGTCAACGCTGCTTGTACCGGCGTGTCAGGGCTTGTGTTACCGGCCAGCGAAGTGTCCCTTACCGCAGCTGAGCTCCGCGGTCACGTCCTTCGCTAAACGCCCCTTCTCCACAGGCAGCACTCGAGCTCTCCGCCTGCCCCGGGCTCCAAACAGCTCCCCCCCGCACCGCCCTCCTCCAGCACCCACCCGCTCCTGCTCGGTGAAAACGCGCGGCTCCCGCCGACTGTGCCCACCCTCCGACACCCGGGGGCGCCGATTTGAGCAGCGGGGTGCCCAGCGGGCCCGCAGCGCTGCAGCGGGGCCAGGTTCCCCCCCGCCGCCTCCGCTCCCTCAGGCGGCAACGGCCGCGCCGAGGCTGCGCGAAGGGAGCGAGGCGGAGACAGCGCGCGTGACGCCGCTGCGTGGGGAGCGCGCGCCGATCCCGGAAGCGCGGGGCTTGGGCCGCGGTCCGGGCAGGCGGCGGGCAGCGCGCGGCGGGCAGCGGCGGCTCGGAGAGGAAGAAGGGGGCGCGAAGCTGCGGTGGTGGTGGCAGCGGCGGCGGCCCGCCCCCCTCACCCCCCCGCCCGGCGGCCATGACGAACTTCATCTCGGTGCAGCTGAAGAAGGCCTCGGAGGTGGACTTGGCCAAGCCGCTGTGCAAGTTCATTCAGCAGAGCTACCCGGGCGGCGACGCCCAGGCCGAGCACTGCCGCGCCGCCGAGGAGCTCAGCAAGCTCCGCAAGAGCGCGCTCGGCCGCCCGCTCGACAAGCACGACAGCGCGCTTGAGACCCTCCTCAGGTAGGGGCGGGAGGGCCGGGCCGCGCCGGCACAGGCCCCGCGGCGGCCCGCCGCCCCCCTCCGCCATCCCTCCCCTCTCCCCCCGCTTCCGGCGGGGCGGGCGCGCACCCCCCCCCGCCCCGGTGCCCTGCGCAGCTGAGGGGCCCCGGCGGCGGCCGCGGGCCCAGGCCCTGGGCGCGGCGGAGGAACCAGGTGCGGGCGGGCCCAGGTGTGGGCGGGGCGGGCGGTCCGCCGGGAGGAAGCGGCCGGGGCTGCCGGGCTGGCTCTGGCGGCCCGTGGGTTGCGTGCCCGTCTCCCCGCCGCGGGCCTGCGTCTGGGGCCGGCATGCCGGCCGCCGGGTGCCTTGCAGCATCCCGGGGGGTCCCCCACCCTCACGGCGCGGCTCGGGTGCTGGGCGCCGTGGGGTGTCGTGATGGCGGCGCAGGGCGGGCGGGGGAGGCGCAGAGAGGAGGCCTTGTCCCCATCAGCTTCCCCTCCCGAGTGTTTGTCACCTGCCAGTCGCGGCTGGCTTTAGAAATTACAGACTATTTTGCCTCTCAGGAGAGGGCGGGTGTGTCTTTTGTTTTAGTGTTACGTTGTGCTGTTACAGCTGACAACTTTCTCTTCCTTTTTTTTTTTCCATTTTTTACTTTCATATTTTCCTTCTGTTGTCTGTTTAGCAGCCTTTTAATGTATTTGCACAGTCACATCCTTACTTTCTACTTAACACACTTCGTTTGCTATCAGAAAGTTTACTGGTGCCTCTGTTGTTGTGCTGGAATTGTCACAGGTTAGACAAGCAAAAGATTAACCTGTGCCTTCTGCCCGGTGAACTGCATAAAGCCTGCTTTAGGACTAACTGCTCCATCATCTACTAAAGCACTTGCTCTTTCTTGTCTCTCTAGAACGTTTATGGACTGCAGTATTGACTTACTGTGGTAATCCTGTTGTTCTGTTCATGTTGGAAATAGTTTGAGCCCATTTATTTGTAGCTCATCTACTCACTGAGGTCACTGTGATTTATTCACTAGGTTAATACTAAGTACACGCTTCTATTTGTAAAGCTGGGATCAAAAATTTGCAGTACCAGAATATGAGTTTTTACAGAGTGGCAGCAAGTTTATTCTTTTTCTTTTTTTTTTTAAAAAAAGAAAAAAAGATAGAGGGATTTTCTAGTATATGGAGAGATGATACTTGTAGATGTGACACATTTCTGTAATATCCTGAACAAGTAGAAATACATTTGATGTTCACTAGAATTTCTTACTTATAAACTTAAAAAAAAAAATGAAGACAAATGGAAAAGAAACAAGTGACTTATTAAAAAGAAGGCAAGATTTGTAAAATGGGTTACTGATGTTTTCTGAGCTTATCAACCTTCACTGGGTGTTTGGGCTATAAAAGCTATGACTGTGCTGATCATGTTTTACAGTATCTTTGTAGTTTCCTGTTCTATTCCTGTTTATTGCTGCGTGTGCTTTTGAAGGTATTACTGTGTATGCCTTTTGAAGGTCAGGGAAATAATGAGCATCTATGAACTGAAAGAGGGACTCCGCTAGCCAAATTGAAAGGCATATTCCTGTCTTCCCTTGAACTCTGGAATTGAGCTTCCTTTTCCAATGGTGCCAATCAGCTTTGTGATTAGTTTCTATCTGAAATCCCTGTTTGGCCCAGCCACATCCTATGACTTCACCCTATCTAACAGCTCTACGCTGCCAAAAGAAGACAGCCCTCCTTTCAGTTCTGGTCCTCCTCTTACGCCATTTCTGGAAGGCAAAACGTGTACATGGCTTTCTGACAGGTGAGCAACTTGAATGAGTTCAGTGGAAGGTCACATGAATATCAGGACTGGTGCAAAAGAGGATAAAAGTTGCTTGAAAGCCAAGGGGCTGAGTGGGACCGCCCTCTTTTAGTGCCAGTAGGTCATTAAATTAATTCAAGCCATAGTATGCAACTTTACCTCAGGTTTTCTCTCCAAATAATAAAGGGAAACCACTTGCAATTGCATAATTACCAGTTTTCCTTTTGAGTCAATTGCATATGCAGTGGTCTGTTCTCTCTGCTGTTGGTCAGTGATCAGCAGATGACTTCATCTGTCCCAGGTGCCGTTGCAGTAGTCAGGAGGTGTTGAATGTGGCTCTGCCACCTTATGTGTGAACAGGAAGTGATATCCCTGCCACACAGAAGCTCCTCTCATAAAACACCTGCATTTTAAGTTGTATCATTTGAGAATATTTGTTCCCTTTACAGTGGAAGTGAGATAAGATGAAGGTCTGAATTAACTGTAAATTAGAGAAAATAAAACAATCAGATGTATGTTTTTCCCCTATCTCTAACAAGTTACGAGTGGTTTGTCCCTGTCTGACCATTTATATTCATTACAGTTGCTGGAAAATAAGTTTGTTCTTATTCTGTAAGAATATTCTGACATATATTCTGTTAATATTCTGGAAGGCACAGTTACTTTAAAAATTCAGACTGTCTGCACACCCAGAAGTTTGAAGAATCCAGCAGAGCTTATGATTGAAAGAGCACAAGCGTCTGAGTGCCTTGCGTTTCCTCTGAAAATTCCCTTCCCTCTCCAACTTCCAGTATTTTCCTGTTGCTATGTAAGAGTTGTACTCAGTCTTACGTTTAAGTGACAACTTTAGCAAGATTTTCGTTGGGAGTTTAAAACTGGTTTGTTTGTGAACTGATGTTGGAAGAGCTAATTACAATGTGGATACCCTTTGCATACATTTACTTCTTTGCGGCTTTTTATAGACCATAATACCTAGTAGAGCACTTCAGACCATTTAACTGTTAAGAAATGAGGGCTTAATCTTCTGCTAATTAATCTAGGCTTTGCACACGGTTTTGTAATCTTTAGAAGCCTTGTTTTGCTGAGTAGTTACTGCAGAACTTTTATGGAAGAAATGAACTCAGTTGCAGCCCTGTTTCCTAGGCAAACACGGGCCACCAAAGCTTTGAAAGTGCATGGTGCGCTGCTGTTTGACTGATGAACACAAATGCTTCTCTTGGAGAAGTATTTGAGGTACCCAGTGAAATGGGGCACAGTGTAACTAGGAAAGACAGCCTGCTTCCAAGCTTTCTTTGTTTTCTGAGAATATGAGTGCTCTGAAGGTGACGTAGGTGAGCTTGGTACAGATGTTTCCCCTTAAGTTCTGTCATAGCAGATTTGATTTAGTGTTTTGTTGTGTTTTTGTTGTTTTTTTTTCCTTTTTCTTCTTCTGAGTATAATTATAGCTTCAAGGGATTCCTTGCTTCCTCTCTTAATATTAAAGATAGCCTGGACTTCATTTCCGTTTTCTGAAGGGATGGGGTGGTGGTGCAAGTTTAATTGGTTTAATTTTGCTAACAACTCTTGCAGTTCTTTTTTTAAAAGAAAAAGGGGGGGGAAGTGGGATGCATGGTTTTATTTTGAATGGACAAATTCTCTGGGGGCTGAAAGTTGCAGTTCTGGTTTCCAGCTGTGAGTTCAGGACTCCAGTTCTTGTCTAGAAGAGTGAAGGCAGATCTTGGTCTCTTTTGTGTTCTTTTGAAGGAGATTTTTCTTTACGATTCTTTGAAGGAGGAACAGGATTTGAGGTTTTTAATGCAATACTTATATTTTAATTAAATTCTAATTTAAACCTTGACTTCTAACTCATTTGACTGCTGTAACTCATTTTTACTAGCATTTAGGAGTGTGTAATGCCTGTTGTGGTGAAAGATTGCTGTACTCGGAGAACTAGATCTGTGTTGCTGACATCTGCCCTCCCTTTCATTGCTGTAGTCGGAACTCGGGCACTTGATATGTTTGCGCAGTTTTCTGTAGTTCATCACTCTGGCACAGCTGAACACACAACGCTCATCTGTGTTGCGGGGCAACTTATGTTCTTTGTGTCTTGATACCTAGATGACTGTAAATTTTCTTTTAAATAACACCTTTATGTTTACCCTCATCCTTCAAGGTGTAACTGACTTGTGCATCCGATGTGGTCATTTCTTCGATTTTTTTTTTTTTTTTTTTCCTGTCTTTGTACTGCTAGTTTTACGCTGTTCTGTGGTTAACGTCTTCATTTACCATTTTATTTATATATGTTTAGTTTATATATACCATTATATTTATACATGTTTAGCTACTGCTAAACAAAACTAAATGATTTTACATGTGTGGGGGTTTTTTTCGGTCTGCAGAGTTTTAAAGAGCTCTTAAATCTTGAGTAGAATTTCAAGTTCTTTAATAAAAAGAAATGACACTACATGCTTAAAATAGTAAAGAAAATAGTAATGTAAGTTCTGAACTTGTTTGAAACCAACCAACCAAAAAGCCCTGTGTTGTTGGTATTCATTGATGTTAAATGCAGCAGTGTGCATATTTGGGAGGAACATACACCTCCTTGGCTTATTTTCTTTTTCTTTGTCGTTCTGTTGACATACAAAGAATAGTCTGTTTGCAAATGGCCAATGCTTAGGCCCGCTGGACTTCTCAAGGCCATTTAACAAGCTTTGCTTCTTGACTACCCTCATGGCAGATGAGGACAGGGTAATCGTGGAATGTGGGAAGACAACTCGGCTTTATTGGTGGTTAACACCAATTTTTTGGTTAACAAATTGAGGCAGGAGGGAGACAGCATGGAAAGTCTTTGTGATACTACATGAAAACCACTGTGTTGAGACCAGCCGAGGGCAGTGAAGGGAGTACATATAAATATATTGGTTGAAGTGATCTTCAGTGCTAGTATTGAACTAATTTTTGTACTGCTTGTGTTAACCTGTATCAGTGAAACCGATCAGGTTAGGAAATGGAAAAAAGAAAGTGTGATGGTATGATAAATCAGACCAAACTTAAACTGATGAGAGGGCATTGACATGCAAAGCTGAATTTCTTTAACTACAAAAGGGGTGCTGTTCTGTACGATTTTTATAGATCAAGCCTTGGATGTAAGGTCACTTAAAAAAAATTGTAACTAAATTATTTTTAATTATCACTTCATTTCAAGTGGTATGTGCTTTCAAGGTATGACCATCAAATGAAAGATGAAGAAAACAGGCAAATGAAAATCTTTTACAAAAAATAAATATACATTCTTTTAAAGCCAGTACTTTTCATGTGCTAGCTTCATAAATGTAGGAAGATGTTAGTTACTGTACTATCACATAATTTAAAATTATCAGACTGTTATTGCCAGTATTTTAGTTCTTTCTGAAAAACACCTTTGATTTATGAAGTTAAGTCTCTCAGTGGAGGTATATTTGAAATCTGACTTCACAATGGCTGCTCTCGTACTAGCAACCTTAATGCTGAAGTATGGCAAGGCAGAATACAGATTCATAGATCTGTGTAGACAGTGAGAAAAATTCTTATTAGCTTTAAAATCCACATTAAGGCTTGGTTTTTTGTTTGGTTTTGGTTGTTTTTTTTAACTATACTTTTCACATACTTGGTTAAGTTGTTAAAAGGAAGAATTAATGCTGATTAAACTGCTGTCACAGTAAAGATCTGCAGACTTTTTTTTTTTCTCCTCTCCCTTCACCTTAGGAGCAATTTCTTCCAACTCAATTATTGGTGGAAGTCCTGCTGTGTTACTGGTGCAGATTACTGTAGCTTCTGATATGGCTTAGTATATTGTGTCTTAAATTGCAGTGTCTCAGTTGAAGCCAGAAACCTGTAGTATTATATAAATCAGCAGATATAATTCACTGAAGAATATGCTAACACTGTTTTTATTGTTGTATATGACTTCTAAAAATGCTTCTTGAATTTTTAAACAAACATTTATTGCCTGTAGAACATAGGCCTTGTACATCTGCTTCATGTCTAGATCAACAGTGATTAATATTTAATAATGGAACGAAACAAGAACAATGTTAACCATTTCACAGACTGTGAAACTCATTACTACAAGGTGTTTTGTATATTGGGAATATAAATTGTTAAAAAAAAAATTTGACCAGTATAATGTTGGGTGTATGCCCATATGGCAAGTGCTACAGAAAGAGTATAGGAAACAGGCTTCACATGTCATGTGTTCCCAGCAGTTGGCAGTTTAAAGGTTTTCTGTTCTGCATCCAGCCTGTCATGTTTAACAAGTGGTGCAGGTGTAGGGTACAACTTAGGAAAACTTTGACTTGCTAACTGTTGCCTGGATAGACTGTGTGAGGGACTATGCTATACTTGCTGTATTATCTTTCTGGCATTCTTTCCTAAACATCTTTCACTGTGAGTAGACAAAATACTGGCACAGAGAAACTTCTGTTTTTAATTCACTGTGACTGGCTACAATATACTCTAATGAAAACTAAGCTTACAACTAAAGAATTTTATTAAGGGTTAGGCTCTCTGGTTGATACTGTGCAAGGCAAATGGCATCGATTTCAAAGACATTGCAATTTAAACAGATGAGTCAGAAATTGTAGGGGAGTGGGATATAATGTTCAGATCAAGAGAGTGTGGTGTAGCTTGTTAGTACGTTAAATGCTGTACTTAATTTACTTCTGCAGCATGACTTAATGTCTAATGTACTCTTTGTCTTCCTGTATATATACAGGGACTCTTTTGCATGACATTCTTTTCTAATCCACCCTCCATCAGAAAGTGGCATGGGTCAGCTTCATTTCTGATACTCTTCTACTTCTGACTGAGATAGGGTTTCCACATTATCTGTGGAAGACTACCTCCTATTGAACTTTTTCCTCTACTGAAAAAATCCCTTTAGGCAGAATTTCTGTCTGTCCTGCAAATCTTTCATAGTTACAAATGAGCTTCACAACTTATTTGTGTGTGGGATTTTTGCGCCCTTTTCCTTATGTGCCAGTGTAAGAAACAAAACTCTTTGATTTATCTAATAGCTGTTTCTTTCCTTTTTTTTTTTTTGTAGATACTATGATCAGCTGTGTTCAATTGAACCAAAGTTTCCCTTCTCTGAAAATCAGGTAAGACGACTTATCAAACTGTTGAACTGAATCACGGCACTGATGATGTATGACTTTAGTGGATTAGGTACAGGCTTGGAACAGTACTTCGCTTGGGCAAGGCATTTAATCTCTTTGAGCCTTATTTTCCTAATCTCTGTTTATTTTCTAGTCAGTGCTCACATACAGTCTATACTGAAACTTCACCTCTAGTGGCCATAATTGCCTTTGTTCTACAGATTCAGAAACGTTTTGACTTTGGCTAGTCCTCACTGCGGTCTTGGTCAGAAAGAGTTGTGCTGTGCTGATTCCTCTTCAACTCTCCTTTTTCCAAGGAGTCTACTTCATACTATGTTATAAAGGCTTTTTAAACCATAATTTCTATGGGAAAACCTTTAGTAATGGATGGAATATGATCTTTGGTTTTTGAAGTAGAACAGATTTTTCATTCACAACAGCCAACAGAATAAGCCCACTTAAGAGCTTACCACTTTATTCCTGCCTCTGCATCTACAAATTATGTAATTTTTCTATAGACATGGTGTTCATTAAGCTTTTTTTGTCTACCATATTTCTTTAGAATCCTGTCTCTAAGGAGAAATTCAGCTTAACTCCTGTCTATTGAAGTCTTCCTCTGGTGGAGACTGGAATAGGTCTTTAGACTTCTGTATTTTGGTGGAAAAAGATGCAGATTTTTTTGGATGTGTTTACAAATAGGACAGAATTTCCATTTCTTTCCTGATCAGATCATATTTAAGTGGTAATGTTACAATTAAAAGAAAAAGTTTCTTTCAGACTTACAGATTACAAGTAAGGGAATAGTTTTAATGCAGTTCAAACTGATTTGAGTTTTGCATGTAGCTGCATTCACTTGTAGCCAAGAACTGTAGTTTGGTTTTTAGTGTGCAAATGTTTTGATACGGTGATCTGCAAACCCTGAGACATGGAAAACTGGAAAACTTTAGGAGCAAGTTCTGCAGATCCGTAAACTGTTCCATCAAAGGGAAGCAGTCGTCAGTGGAAGCAGCAATGAACAGCTGGGAACCAGAACTTCCTGAACTAGCATTGCTGCTAGAGGAAAATACATTCTCAAACAGTACTGTGCTCTTTCTTAAGTTATTCTCCACAACCACTTTAAAACGAGGAATTTTGCTATCTTTTCTGGTCTGATAGCAGTTGCCTACAACTAGTTTGATCAGCTGAATAAGGAATCAAATTGTGGAACTTCAAAGCAGATTCTGTGAAGTATTTGCATTGTCTATGAAATATATGCTGGAAGTATAATATAAACCACACTGGTTTTACCTGCATTCTCTTTCCTAAGTGCATTTCCTGGTAATGCTGCTATTGAATTCACTCATAAAAATGAGTGAATTTTGATATTACAAAACAGTTCCAAATATGCTAGTAATTTGGAACAGTGGAAGCTGCCTGGTTGAGTGGTTTCCTTTAACTGTGACTCTACCTGACTGTCAGACTTCTTGGGAGAGGAATATCTTGGTTTGGAAATAAAGTTATCTGTCACTCAGAATATGAGCAGAACTGAAAGATTATTTTGAGAATTTCTGTCTTGTCTGCTTAAAATGTTTTGAGCAAACTAACAGGAAGGAAAAAAAGGTAGAATAAAGTTTTTTAAAATAACTCTTGATGATTTCCTGAAACTTCCAGAATGTCTGTAATTTTATAAGTGAATTAAATGTTTTACGCAATTAGAATATAAAAGGATAAATGTGTGAATTTGGGATATTTTCTGAAGATTTAATATTTAATTTTAGAGATAAAGATCTTTCTTTTTTACAACTTTCAGGTCTGTGTAACATTTACATGGAAAGATGCTTTTGATAAAGGATCACTTTTTGGAGGATCTGCCAAATTGGGTATGTGAATATATTGAAATTATTAATGATATTAAATTTTGAGAATATTTTTATATAGCTGAACTCTTACTAGCCTTTCTAGTATTCTCAACATAGCTTTCAAATGAGTTCAACTATATTGGTAACAAATTAATCACCTCGACATTGGTAATGAATGAATGGGCACCATGCAACGAATTTCTATAAAATTGAGGTTTAATATTAGTTTAACAGAGACACAAATAGATGTGCAGTCTGATAATAGTTGTGCTGTCTGCTCCTCAGACTCTTTCTGGGAGCAACCCCAAGTGACGTTAATCAAAACTGTTCAAGTTAATGTTAAGTTTCAGTAGGAGGTTTTTGGTAATCCAGCTCTTACTGTTCTAAATGAATAAGATCCTGATGAGATGTACTTGTGAGTGAGTGAGTCCCCTCCAGAAGAAGGGGAGTGATTGTAGCTGGCTACCTAGTCTGATGTCACATTTTGTTCAAGAGAATAGAAGGATCTGCCCATGCCCTGAAATGATTCTCCTATCGCTTCTTTTTAAAATATTTTCCTACAGATTTCAACTCTTGGAAAGAAAAAAAATTGTATTTGTTTCCTGCAAACATAAGGAGTTTGAGTCTATGATTCATTTTAGTCATATAGGGACAATTCTGCACTGCAAATTCAGGATCATTAAATACATTTGGAACACTTGCCAATAGAGAAACTAAGAGTAAATCCTTTTGAGTTAAGTGAGGAGCTGTTCTGTCGTATGTCATCATTCTGTAGTGTTTCTATTTATACCTAAGTGTTCATCATGACTAGCATTGCGAGATGACCATTGCAATTTTGAAGCTCCAGACAAAGCCTGAAAAAATGTTAGAGTATTTATGCTCTTTTTAGTTTTTTTTTTTTAAAGTTTTTGTGTCCTTTATATAGTTCTCTGTTAGCAACTACTGAAAGTCTTTGCAGGTTTCCACGTTCTGATAAAGTTGTGCTTGTGTGAACTACATGTGTAACAACACACCACATTCCTGTGTGTAAGCAGGTGGTGCACACCTTTCTTTGCTTTATTTTCTAACTGTTCTAAAGTCCTTCTGGATAATTAGAGACCTTCCTGAAGATGCTGTGTTTTTTCTTAGAATTTGGTTGGTTCTGTCTCCTTTGGGGCTAGCATTTCATGATGATTGAACCTGTTTCATAGTAAAGTTGAGAATATTTAATTATGACTTAAACATAGTCTGTGAATTGCCAGGGATTTATAATAATTGTGAGAAAAAGAATCAGTAATCATAACGTTGATGATTACCCTGAGAATTTGAATAAATGTGATGTTACAGCAGCTTGAGAAAGCTTGCTTGTCTGCAGGTTAATTATATACTAGTCTGAATAATCTGGGAGGCAGATGGCCAGAGATTTCTGCAACAGTCCATGTGAAATGTCAAAGAAATTCTTAACTGAGATGTGAGTAATGCTCAGTTAACAAGCAATGGAATAAATTTTATTTTGAAACTTTAAAGCAGATCTTAGTGGAAAGAAATTAACAAAAGGAGTCTTTTAGTATATATCTTCACAGTGCTGTAGTGCAGATTATCCAGATGCAGCTCTCCAGAATAACTATAGCATGTGTGTATCACTTTATTTCAGATCAGAATTAGCAGTGAGGTTTCTCAGTGTAAAGCAAAGTTTGCAGTTACTGAGGGAGCAGAATTTCTGTTGACTTATAAGAGGAGGCGATCTTGTCTCCAGATGGAAATTCAATGTAAAACTCCTTTGCCTTTCATGGGGCCAAGGTGCAGGGGTGTGACTGGAGAGTTATGGCTCTTGCTGTGGTGACAAACTGTTTTCTTCCTATCTTCCTGAATCCCAAGTCTATATCACAGGGGTAGCTGACGGATACTGTGGCTGCTTGAAAAGTGACCCAGTTCACGGCATGCCATGTAATCTAAAATATGTTGGCTTAAATTAATAGGTAGAGCTATAAACAGATGAGTCTGAGGAAAATCTATATTGCTAAACAGCTGTTCTCACTGTAGTAAATCACACTTGAGAAGCAGTCCACAGTATAAAGTAATTCTGCATATAAACTAGTTTTGCACTTCAGAAACTTTAAAGCCATATTTTCTTTCCTTTCTTGTGTTTGTTTTAGTCTTTGAATGATGTGTGAGTTGTACAAGATCTTCGTTTTAGAAAAATTTGGGAAAATAAACTACAGAAGAGAGATGATCTAGATAAATGACTATTATCTTGATGAAATACAGTGACTGTATAACTCGCTTTTCACTCAGGGAAACAAAATGGGGCAAATGGCATGTCAGATTTGTGGCTGCTTGTCTGAAAACTTAGTACAGGTCAGGGAGTGCTAACATAGAAACTTCAGAGATATGTTAGGTAAACGTGCAGCTTGTATAAGGAGGCTGGATGTTAATGAAATGAAACAAATGGACCTCTTTAGTACCTTCATATTTTAAGGATAACTTAGAAGTTGTACCTGGGTTTGTGAAATTGAAAATTCACTAGTTGAGTTTTCTGTATCCTCCAAGAGGAGTGTCTAGACACTTCTTAACAGTAGTAGGAAACTAATAGCACTTGCATATGGCCAATAACATTTTGAAAGCAATTAATAGATTCAAAATGGCTCCTGTTCAGATATTACTGTTTCTAGAAGTGTGGGCTCCATCCTCTGGGTCTATGAAGTACTACAGGAGTTGAGTCTGGACAGGCCACACTGCTGTCTAGTGAGCACGCATTTTAATTAAGTAAATCCTTAGCTGTTTCTGTATCTTCAGGAGCCAAAAAGCTGCACTCTAGTTAGGAGGACTTTGAAATTATTTTGTGTTTTGTGTAGATTTTCATACTACTGCTTTTATGCTTTATGCCACTCTCTATAATTCCTCATGTCGAAATATTTTGTGGAAGTACTAAATTAGGCTATGTAAAGCCTTCAGAATGAAGAAGACTTTGACTTTTAAAGCTCAGTATGATTGTGGTTTTTGTTTTTTTTTTTTTTTTTTGAAATTGTCGATAACTTTAAGTACAGATATTAGTCGTGTTGGCCTCATCTATAGGATGCTAGAGTACTGAAGTTTATTTTCTTAACAGTATGGGTAACTGTCTGTCTTGATTGCAGCTCTGGCAAGTTTGGGGTATGAGAAGACTTGTGTTTTGTTCAACTGTGGAGCATTGGCAAGCCAGATTGCAGCAGAACAGAATCTAGATAACGATGAAGGACTGAAAGCTGCAGCTAAGCACTATCAGGTATAGAGGCTCCCTGCTTATCCTTAGGAATTCAGAATTATTAATCGTAGAAGATCAAATAAGTATGTCTCAATTTTAAAGCTATATATAGACATACACAAATATATATATGTATTTTCCCCATCTTAATTGCAAAGGTGGATTGGCTAAGTACTTGGTCTTGGCTTATATTTATTTACCAGCTTTGAAGGATTTAATTCCATACAGTTCCCCATACCCCTTCCACCCAGTGTGTTGATAACTAATAACCTTCAGCTTCAGATTTAATAATTTTAGCTAGTATAAATTTTAGTTTTAACAAGTTATACAGTAATGATCTCTTTCTTTCTTCTTTGTGGAATGCATTAAAATTTCTGTGTTCTTATGCTGTAAGGTGTAGCCAATATACCTTTACTTATAGTCCATCTTGATAAATGTCTCAGTGTAAGTGGCTTCAAGAACAAGAAGTCACAAGGAATTGTTTTTAGTAGCTAAACAATAAATGGGACACCATATAGCAAAAAAGTCCTGTTTTTTTGAAATTGATGTATGTATTATATTTGTAAGAGAAAAAAATCTGTTTGGAAACATCAATGATAATATATTGTTTTGTTTTACTTAGTTTGCGAGTGGTGCTTTCCAACACATTAAAGACACAGTTTTGTCAGCCTTGAATCGAGAACCTACAGTGGACATCTCTCCAGACACGGTTGGAACTCTCAGTCTTATTATGTTGGCTCAAGCCCAAGAAGTCTTTTTTTTGAAAGCTACAAGAGGTATATCTTAATTTTTGGCTTGTATATTTATGTGCTCATTACAACTTCCACAAAAACTTACAAGTGTTTTAAGTTACTAAGAGCTTGTAAAGGGCCTTTCAGAAGTTTTATTTTTGCCTTTACTGATTCTTCTTCCCTGCCACCCCCCCCACCCCCCCCCCCCCAACTGTGGAAGGTCATTAAACACAAACTACAGATGCCACTTAAGAATTTGTTTAAGGTTCACCTGCCAATGCAGTTGTCCCACACTTGCCTTTCCTTTCTTTTTATGTCCAAAACCATTAGTCTTCATCTTTACAAAGGATTTTGCTGGTTTATATTTTTTTCTTTTCCCCCTTGAGAACAAAAGACATTCTCTAAAAGAACTGCAAGTACTAGAAATGGTGCATGGGGGTTTTACCACTACTCCCCTCCTCCTCTGTCTGGGGAATGATTTCATGAGAATTTAGAAAGAAAGATATGACTGTGCTAGGAAACAAAGGAAATTTTGTAAGAATTTAGGGGAAACAAATTCTGTTTGATAGCTCCTATTTTTAAGAGAGGAACTCTTTGACCCAGTCTAACTCTGAGAATACCCTGTTTATCTCAGAAAGTGAAATTCTGCAGGTAGAACAAAGAATTGTGTCCCTACCTGTTAAAGGCTGATTGTGAAATACTGATTCAGAGACTCCATATTTTAATACAATTATTGAAGAACATATACTTCAAAGAATTTTCCTGTGGAACAGTACTGTCTTCGGTACAAGATCTCTTACTCTTTGCTGTTCTGCTCTTCTCTCTGTATTTACAAGAAGTTGTGCATCTAGAAATTACAGATATCTAAAAGTAGAACTAAGGACATAGAGGTGATGTGATTACCCACCACCTCCTCTCTCTCCCCACATTGTTTGGAATACAATGGAAGAAGACGGGTTATCTTAACTGGGATGTTTCTTCTCTTCACAGGGAAGATCCCTGAAAATTCTTGTAGTCTTACTGCCTTTAGGAGAATCTCAATGAGAAACTATTGTCCTTCAGCCAACTGATAAATTGTGTTTATGTTATCATGCTGGTAGCAGTATTTTAGTCTCTGGCTATTTGGACACTGCTTTGAAATAAATTTGTATAACAAATGCCTGAAACTTTTCTTCAGAGCAGGAGCGGGCACCTCATTTTGCATGGGAAATAGATCTTTCTGTCATCTCCTTGATTTCTTCTTATTCAAAACATGGAAAAGATAAAGCAAGGCTAATCCAAAACCCACATGTGTCCAGTGAACTGAAGATTTTTGTGACTACTCCCAAGACCACAAGTCTGCCACTGTTAGAAGGACAGTAAGGTTAATGATCATCTGATTGTGGAGGCTGTAGATTTTGCCAGATGTAGAGAGGTTCCTTTCCCTGGCAGGAAAGACATTTTGTGAAGAATTATGTTTGACAATGTGATTAACTTCAGAAATGTATTTTTCAAATGGAAATGCTTCAAAGTTTGATCTCAAAACTCAAATTAAGCTTCTTGCTGCATTGACTATTTACCTTGCTTGCAATTTTCTGTTTTTTTTCTCTCATGTGAGACAGTCCATTTAGCAGCTTACCAGCTGATAATGTTATTTCTGATATAACTGAGTTTATTCACAAGTTGAAAGAAAGCAGAAGTGTTTGGCAAAAAACCAAATTGGTCAGTCAAATCTAACTCCACTGTGTAAGTGCAGATCAGTTCTTTCATTCCTGAGCCTTTCTTAATGTTTTCTTTAAGTGTCTTTAAGTCTGCCTGTGTTTGCTATTCCATCTCAAGGTTCGCATTGTAATTGCAATATTTTAAAGATTTGTGAGTAAAAACTAAAGCTTCTGGTGGTGAAAGATCTATTCTGAGCTGTCTGCATGGACAAATGAGTCTCCTCTAACATTTCCTTTGTTAATGGAAATGTAGTTAGTATACCAATATTTTTTTTTTTTAGCGCGCAAGCTCTATGAAGAAAGATGCAACTACCACACACTAGGTGGGGCTGGAAGGACAGTCTAAATAGATTCTGTTTGTTTTGGTTTTATTAAATATTTAGTGCACTGGACAGAAACATTTTAGCAAAGAAGTAAGCTGCTAGATGTCATAAACTCCTTTCTGTTTGTCATCTAAATCCTGTTCCACAGTGAAAAGATCTTCCTAGCATACCTTAAATGCATTTACCTCATAGAAGGTAAATATCTTACATCATAGCTCGTGCCTGAAGCGTTGTAGATAGATGTGTGAATATGCTGGAATGAGCAGCCCACTTGGGAATTCTTTTGATTTAATTTTTGGCAATTAATCATACTCTGCAGACTTCCTAATCTCCCCATACCCCCCACTCATGCTTATCAATCTGGCAGTACATAAAAATCACCTGAATCAGAGGATACTTGTTTGTAGGGGCAGATGTTTAGACAGGATGGCCAACGTTCACGTTGATTGCCTGCCTTCTCTTGGAAGGCTAAATTGCTAGTGCAGGCCAGAGGTGATTATAAAAGGAGATAAAGATAGGTGCAGCGTGTTGCTATTTTAACAGTTTTGGCTTCAGGAACAGGGTGAGGACATGAGGCAGGGAATACCGCTGCCACTAGGCACATGCAGCTCTCATATGAAATAGTGGATACCATTCGGAGGAACTGTGGTTATTTATGTCTAGGAATGGTGTTTCTATACTTGCTGTAAGCTAACAGTGGTGTGGACTGCCATGGAAAGGACCAGTCCCTTCTCTTCTGTTGCACTTCTGCAAATTTTTGAGAGTCCTGACGTGGAGTTGGGTTAGAGAACGGATCCTGATGAAAATTAACTATTTTTTGCTAACTAGATTTCAGTTAAATTCTTTGACAATGGCTGCACAAATGCTTGTGCTGGCAGTAGGGAAGGGCTGGGAACAAGCTGCCAGAGTTAGAGTGGGACTGCAGCTTTTATTGGCAGCTTGCCATTGGTCCGAGGTAAAGCATCACCCTTAATCCTGCATAAATGCCAGCAGCTGCCAAAAGATTTCTTGTACAACTGACTGAACCTTCAGCATAATGATTGAAGTAGAAAATCTGGAAACTGCTGCTGAATGTCAAGAGAGAAGAACGGGATCCCACCTTTGAGCTATAATGTAAAGCTGTACCCTTAGAATGCAGTTGTTGCTGTTTGAAGTAATTTACCTGTTCACTTGTAAAAACTGATGATAATCATAATTGTTCTTCGGTTTTTTTTCTCCCTTTCCCCCTAGATAAAATGAAAGATGGTATCATAGCTAAACTAGCTAATCAAGCTGCAGATTACTATGGTGATGCTTACAAACAATGTCAATATAAAGATACTTTGCCCAAGGTTAGTAACTCTCATGGAAATAATCTGGGATCTGCTGTTACTGTGAATAACTGTTATTGTTTGCAATGTACTTGATGAAATACACTTAATGTATCCTCAAGAAAAGCTGACATATTGCTGTATTTCAGGGAAATGAACCTGTAATTTGAAAAACAGTGAAGAATCTAGGAGGCAAAATATGAGATTTTACTTATTCTAAAAAACCCACACTACTACATGAAATGTGTTTACTTGCAATGCATTAAAGTGAACTTGAAATGTTTATGATAGTATTTAGGAATGCCTTCTTAGTACTTAGTGCCTTACTAAATCTGTTTTCAAACTAACACTTTCTAATGGGGCTTAATTGGCTTCTAGCCTCAACGTTTTCATGTGAAATTTGCTCTCATGTTGACATCATGAATACAGTGGTACTGTTCGCTTACCTGTTAATGAAAAACGTGACTGGAAGTCAGTGTGTGTCCTTTGTCCTTCTGCCTGCCTTCTCTTCCTCCACCCCAAAACAATCTTCAATTTTGTAAATGATCTCATTTCAGTCTTGACTGTTCATTTGAGTGCTGTTGATTTTGGAAGATGCAGAAGGATCTTTTTTCATGTTCTTTGAATATATACTGTATAACAAGTACTTTAAAAATGAGCAGATTTTCAATGTATCAAGTGTATCAATTATGTTCAAATCATAAAATAGTAGAAAACCTTTTGTGCAGTGTTAGAAATGTAAAAGTTGGGTACGATTTACTTAATTTTGATATTGTTGGACTCTTGAAATTTATATCTAGCGAAGTAGGAGATTGTCTTCCGTAGTGCTTTTTTTGTGAATGTCCCTGGGAAGCATCCCTTGTTGCTAAGTTGCAGTTATTTTTTATTCATTAATAGTTTCAAAACTCTAAAGTAACTATTCCAGCTTGCAGTGGTCTTTCTTGTTACAAATAAAATGTGAAACATACTAGATTTACTAAAAATACACTAGAAAACTTACTAAAAATATTTCTACCAGTGATAAATGGAAGTGGTTGATGTCTGGTCCTATAACTTAATATGCAGTCTTAGTCAGATAATTGCCAAAGTATTTGCTAAAGGCACTTGTATTTCCTCTGGGGAAAAACATCACGTAATTTCCCCCCCGCCCCCTCTGGTTTCTAATGCAGAGTAGAATCTTGATAACGATAGGAGCTATATGGGTAAGGGCTACTGTACTAAAGTAAAAGCATGGATTTTTATTAAGCAATAAATGACACATGCCTTTGTAGGCCAGTCAGTGACTTTTTATGTATATATATTTGAAAAAAATGTTTTTCAAAGTTCAGTTGATATCTTGCTTGGCTGCAACTTGAAAGTTTCTTTTATATATACACATATTTCCTCTCACACATTCTGTGGCATTTTACAGATTGGGCCAATTCCTTACTTAGGTATTATGCTTATGATTGATTTCTGAGAGGCAATGAGATATAATAAAGCCATTGCTTTGTCTTTTGTTGTTGTGGACCTTTCTAAGCCATAGATCTGCCCCTTGTTACAGTTGTACAGTAATCTGTCAATTGACTATTTGAAAGAACATAATAAGATTTGCTGATTTCATGAGTTAACACCAGTTCTGAGAACAGTTACATGTTTAGGAGGGTGAAACAGAGGTTGACTTGATGCGTCAGACTCCAGTCAGTTGCAAGGCCTCCCAGACAGGTTTTTCTTCCAAATTTACCCTCTTTTTTTTTTGTTTTTTCTTTCTTCTCTGTGGGGGCAGCAAGTTTGCACAAATGTGAAGAAGCATGTCTTTATATACTGAGGTCTTTAAAACATCACTCTGGTTTTCCAGTGCTCCTTGGTTTAAGAAATAAAACAGTAAGGCCAAATCCTTGATCAAAGACCATGCCTATACTGTGGGCTGCAGCATAATGTTTTCTTCATGTCTTGGTTGGTACTCCTGCAAAGATAAGTGAATTTGTATAAAAGTCTAAAAATGACTTTTAAATTGCTTTCCATGTCAACAGTTATTGGTCCTCTTTATTTGTTCTTTGCTTTCATAATTTTAGAGTTACTTTCTTTATAGGCCTGCTGCTGTTTTAAGTGTAATTGCTTTGTTAACTTAAAAAAACAAAAACAAAAAACAAACCCAACAAAAAAAACCAAAAAACAAAAAAAACCCAAAACAAAACAACAAACCCAAAAAACCAACAGAAAAAAGGCCTGTCTTCCCCTGCCTCTCCTTTTAAGAACACTTTTGTCTTGGCTTTGTCTTGGGGGCATTTGAGTGTGTTCTTTCAACTATCCTTTCTAATATGTGCATGCACTTCTAATCTTTGAAGTAAATGTTGCGACTTCATGGCTTGAATTTAAATTGTAGCTCATCTAGAATAATGGACACCAAGAATTTTGCAACAACAGATTAAAAAAAAAAAAGACTGAATTCAATCCATGCAAAGTCACGTGGTCTCTGACATTTACCTCTAATGTTTTAACCTATCTAAACCATTAATTGGGTGATTCTAATTTCCTTTTCTTCTTCCTTTTTCTTCCTGCATCCCATGTTGTCTGTGGTGGTTAATGTGGTTGGACTTTCCCCTGGTCAGTATTTTTATTTCCAGGAGGTGTTTCCTGTTCTGGCTGCAAAGCATTGCATTATGCAGGCCAATGCAGAATATCATCAATCTATCCTGGCAAAACAGCAGAAGAAATTTGGTGAAGAAATTGGGAGGTTACAGGTGGGTAACTTTTTCTTCTCTGAAAAATATGGGAAAACTCTAAATCCTGAAAAACTAGCTCAGAGATCTAAAATTCAAATAACTAAGAATGAAACGTATTAAAAAAATTGCAGAGCATGTTTATCACATGAATCAAATCATTAGCAGCTGTAAAGATGAGAGGTGTCTCTGTAGCTTTTATAACCGTGTATTTTAATGAGTTTTGGGCAGTTTGATACTACTTGACATGTCAAGTCTGTATCTTTACGTTTGCATAGGCTTCTTGTCTCAGAATAGCTAATATAACAGATTTGTTAGTAAATTTTTTCTAAGTAATGTTATTAAAAAAATCCCCAAAACATTAAAATTCTGCCTGGTCTATACCTAACTCCTTTCCTGCAATCCTGATTTAAATCTGAATAATTTTTGAAAAATGTACAAACAGTTGTATTTTTAGTCTTCATAGTTTTTTGCCTCTGTATCTGGTTTCTAGAGGGACTCAGATATAAATGTTGTAATGAGTGGGGTCTTCTCACATTTTAAGTACAGTAGGGGAAAAAATGGCTAAAAATAACTACTTTCTTCGAGTCCTCTGGTCCTTGGCGGGGAAGAAAGAAGTGCTGCTTTGACTGACTTTGTAGGATCTATGTGCAACATCTACTTAATGATATGCAGGAGAGTTGAGAGACTTATATAAGACTATCATGTTGACATTTTGAAAGTTACCATTATGCATTTATTGACTTGGTGCGGGACGGAGCTTGAAACTTTGTTTTGAATGCTTACATGACCATGAAGTGCCTATATGAACTTCTAATACCAAGTCGTTATATTATGACTACATTACTAGGTGATGGATGAAGGTGTATCTGTTGTTTATTCTTGAGTTTCAAATCTACCTAGCAGACCTCCTTTTTCTAGGACTGCTAATGGAATATTAATGTCTTTTTTTTTAGTGTTCACCCTTGACAGGTCTGGCTATATCAAGTTTACTATCATTGTTAAGTTGTATAGTAAATTAGCTTGTGTCCATGATTTTTCTTCATGTCGTGTTACAGGAAGCATCGTTTCATGCTGAGTCATTAAAGATTTTTCTTTTTTTTCTGTGAAGCCTGAGGGAAAATACTCTATTATTACATATTTTAGCACTGCTTCATGAAAAACATGTAGTCAGAAGTTAAAATCCTGTGTCTTCTTATATAATACATTTAGGAAGATGAAACTTAAATCTTGTTCTTCGTAGTTATTAAAATACTGCTTCCATAATTAATCTAAATTAGAGGTTTAGTATCCTTTTTGATGAGTTTTTGAAAAATGCAGTTGCTATAAAGTAATACTCTCTTTTTATTTGCCTTTTTAAAGGCTAGAACAAAGATGGATTAAATTGGGGGGGAGGGGGGAGATTAATGTAAATTCTTCCAAATTAAAGTATATATGCACACCGCTGTTTCTTCTTATTTTCCGTTTCTGGCAAATGCTAGTTAGACTGTAGTATTTTATCAACCAAAACTACTGTTGTGTGACTTCTGGCGCAATGGAAAGTGGCAAAGAATCTCAGCAAATTTCAAATGTACTTCACTTCTAATGCAGCTCAGGTTCCACTTCACAATCCCAAGAAGTTCAAGTTTTTGAATTGTTGAGTTTATGTAAACCGTGACTGACATAGCTTCTTAGTGTTTTGTTTTATGCATTCACAACACAAACGTGATCAGGATTGAACAGATACAATCAAAGGACAATGTTTTGTCTTGCATCTCTCCTGCAGAAAATTGGATGTAGGAAAACCAGATACCTCAGGGTTGCATCTAGGCTGAGCAGACAGAATTGAAGAGAGAGCAGACCTTTTATTTTATTTTAATTGGCAGTAGGATTCCAGCATAATTTCTGTAGCTTCTGAGCTCAAGGTTAGATGGGTGTTAGTGGCAGATGTAAAAAGCAGGACTCTGGTATCTTCCTTCATGAATGTGAGCAAAGTATGAGAAACAATTTGCAATACCTGCAAAAGCAAGCTGTGGGTTTCATGAAACAAGATGAAAACGACATGGTGGGATTTTTTTTTTTTTTTTTTTTTTTGGTGAATGGGTGTTTGAAGTGTTATTGCCTCTAACTCATGATCACTTCTTGTGGATTTTGGGGAATCATAGTGAGACTATTGTGAGATATTAACTTGGTTACTGGTTTTGTTTTTCTTTGTTGTGGGTTTTTTTTTTTCCCCCCAAATGAACTATTTCAATGACTATGATCTCTTTTTTCCTTTTTGATACATAAAAGAGGGGAGAATATTTTCTTAAGGAAATAATAACATCATATGTGTTGACAGTAGGCACTTGGCTAACTGGGAAGCTCGTCTATTTTCCTAAATATATATGAATGGCAGAAAGAAAAGTTGTTATTTTAATTTTAACTGTATTTTTATTTTTTTTAGCATGCAGCAGACTTGGTGAAAACAGTGGCATCTCGTTATGATGAATATATAAATGTTAAAGATCTGGTTGACAAAATCAACCGTGCACTTACAGCTGCCAAAAAAGACAATGATTTCATTTACCATGACCGGGTTCCTGACCTGAAAGATTTGGAGTCCATTGGAAAAGCCAGTCTTGTGAAGTCTACTCCAGTTGTTGTTCCCCTCAGTCAGAAATTCACTGGTAAGGGAAGTGTGTGGAGCGCACAGGGTAATTGTTACCTTGTAAAACACATGGGCACCAAAGTTCATTTGTGCCATGAAAAAGTACATGTTTACTTTTGAAGTGTTTTTGAAAGTGCCATTTGTCTTTTCCAGTTTGTCGTTCTATTACTTGATGATAAAAAGTACTGGAAGAATAAACCACAGGTTGAAAATAATTACCTTCTCTTAAAGATTTTTCTCAGATTATCTCAGCAACTGTATTTTCTGTATTAAACCAACCTATTTAATTTCAGAAGAAACACTAATATAAGGGAAAGGTATCAAACTGTACAATCTTAACTAACCTAGTTGCTGGCCTTCCATAAAGCTGAAAAATTTCAGTTTGTTGGCTGTACAGGGGGGTTCTGAAAAATGATCCTCTCTTTTCTTTCTCATTTTCTTCCTTTAAAGAAGCAAAATTAGAAATGAAACATTAAGGCCTTAAGGAAAATCTGATTTGTAATCCTACAATTGTTTTAAATACAGTGCCTTTAAATTATTTCTAACTCAATTTCAGTCTTAAAAACTGAAATCTAATCTAAAAACCTGTAGAAATAGTTTGTTTGGGTTTTTTTATAAGACATCTTGGGGAGTTGGGGACCGAGTATCTTAAACTGTTTAGATCTGTCTCTCTAGTACAACCTGTACGAAAGAGCTGTGAAGATGTTTGTGTCCTTTCACCTTCACAGTGCAGCTTGAATAATTTATACTACTTTAATTGCAGACCTGTTTGAGAAGATGGTTCCATTGCAAGTTCAGCAATCTGTGAGTGTTTATAACCAGAGAAAGGCAGATCTTGTAAACAGGTTAATAGCCCAGATGAGAGAAGCCACAAATCTGGCAAATGGGTAAGTATGGCTGCTTGTTAAATTTCTCAAGAGGAGTTATGGAACACCCTATTAACGTGGTTGCCTTGCAGCCTGCAGACATCCAGATTACAGCAGTGGTTTTTTATTACTGTATGGTAGGCTGGCAGACTTCAGCCATAGCAGGGATATTTAGAACTACTTTTCTGCAGATGTTAAGACTGAAAACATGTTAAGAACAAATAGTATTTAATTTTCTTCATTTTTTTCCTCATATTTTAAGGAGTCTGACACTCGCTCAGAAAAAGTTCCAGTACCATTAATCTAGAAAGGTTTTCACATTCCAGTGGTCAGCTTGATTGTACCAGTGACTCAATACATGATATTTTTCCCCCAAAATTTTGCTCTTTAATAATAAAAAAAAGTAAGGTGAGGTATACGCTAGGAATAAGTTTAGTGTTTTCAGTTTGAAATTTCTGTCCAGGAGTACACTATACAGTTTCCATTATAATTGACTGTGTGATTGTTTGTTTGCATAGCGGTGTTATTTACAGGATAAAACTGTATAATAGCACAAAACAGCTTGCGATTTAACATGTTGATGTTTTCAGTGTGTTGGCTTCCCTCAATCTTCCTGCTGCTATCGAAGATGTGTCTGGTGATACCGTTCCTCAGTCTATTTTGAACAAGTCTAAGTCTGTGATCGAGCAGGGTGGAATTCAAACTGTTGACCAGCTGATCAAAGATCTGCCTGAACTGCTACAAAGGAACAAAGAAATTTTAGATGAAGTAAGCTCAGCAACTGCTAACACTAAAACATTCTTGAGCATCACCACTGAACTTTTTCTCTTTAAATGGCAATAAAAAAAATGCACGATTATCCAAAATGCTTGTAATTTTAACAGCACTTTAAAAACGTGCCATTTAAGTGTTTAGTCCATACAAAAACTGTGCTGTCACATGTGGATGTTCCCTTACAGGTATTTTGTTTTTAAAATTGTGTGTGGGGGGGAAGCATTCTAAAGAAATTTGGGTGATTTGTGCTTTTCATGCCTTTTTTTTAGTTGCCAAATTAAATTTGTAAAGGATGTATAGTCATTCTTTATATTTTCTACACTAGCTGTATATTTTGTAGCTATTTCATGTTTAGAACGGCTTATAATGCATGTAACATTTTACTCTCGTAGTCACTAAGATTATTAGATGAAGAGGAAACTACAGACAATGACCTGCGAACAAAATTCAAAGAACGCTGGCAGAGAACACCATCCAGTGAACTCTATAAGCCTTTAAGGGCAGGTAAAGTTCACGTTTCATGCTTTGGATTCTGGGGATGCTCTAAAAATGTCCATTCTTATTGTGTAAATTAAAGTAGTTTTTAATGCTATATTATCTTTAGAGATACAGATTTCAGTTGCAGAGAGATTATGCCAAAAATATCCTTATTACAATCTGTACCATTTGAAGTTGAGAGATGATGTGATAGCACAGAATTTGCTGCTGCTTTTGCACCCCTGGAGTGCAAATGCATGCTAAAGTTTCAGAAAGCATATGTAACGGAAAATGGCTGTCCTCCTAAGAATCTGGCTGCAATTACCTCTTAAATACTTCAGCGTATTTTTCTTTGTATATTAACATCCTTTTTTGTATTGCCCATCAGGGTGTTCTTTTCTCTTTGATTTGGTGTTTTGGTTTTGTTTTTTTTTTTTCCCCCAGCAGTTAGTCAAACTACTTAGGGCCATCACTATAGCATGTTTTATATGCGCTTAATACGTATTGTTTTGAAGCTAGCAAGGGACTGGTACCACTGCCTTAGTTTGGCAAAGTTACAGGGGTTTAAATCTGGGGAGTAGCTCAAACCAGTGTTCATTCATATATTTTTGTATGCTTCTCTGGAGAATTAATGTAGGTGCATAGTTTATACACTATTTAAAACATAACTTAGAAGCTTAAGTTTTATTTATAAGTCTTAATAACTTCATAATGTGGAGGCTTATAAAAACGTATGAAGACTTGCTGAAAAGCATGGAAACTGCTCTCATGCAAGACTTGGATAAAACTATATAAACACCCTTTTTTTTCCTCCCACCACCAGAGGGAGCCAATTACCACAGTATTTTGAACAAAGCTGTGCAAGCAGATGGCCAAGTTAAAGAGCGCTATCAGTCTCACCGGGATACCATTGCACTTCTGTGTAAGCCAGAGTCAGAACTCAACGCAGCCATTCCTTCTGCCAACCCAGCAAAAACTTTACAAGGAAGTGAGGTAAAGCATTGAAATTTGTCTCTATTTTGAATAGAAGTGCTGTTTGTCTAACAAAGTAAACTTACAGGAATTGGTGCGGAAGCTGATCCTTAGCTGCTCTTGTTTCTGTCACAATTGATGCAGGAGGTAACTAACAGTTGGAAAAGTTGTGTTTTTGTTTAAAATCTGCTAGAGTATATTTTGTTACACTTAGTGTGAGCAAGTTCAATCACCATGGACAGCAAGACTGGATGACTATTATGAAAGGCACAATCCTTGATGAATATTTTTGTTATTGTCGTGGTTTAACCCCAGCTAGCAACTAAGCACCACACAGCCGCTCGCTCACTCCCCCCCGGTGGGATGGGGGAGAGAATCGGAAGGGTAAAAGGGAGAGAACTCGTGGGTTGAGATAAGAACAGTTTAATAATTGAAGTAAAATAAAATAGAACAGTTAAATAGGTAAAGCAAAAGCTGCGCACGCAAACAAAGCAAACCAAGGAATTAATTCGCTACTTCCCATGGGCAGGCAGGTGTTCGGCCATCCCCAGGAAAGCAGGGTTCCATCACGCGTAACGGTTACTTGGGAAGACAAACACCATCCTGCCAGATGTCCCCCCCCTTCCTTCTTCTTCCCCCAGCTTATATACTGAGCATGACGTCATGTGGTATGGGATAACTCTTTGGCCAATCTGGGTCAGCGCCCCTGGCTGTGCTCCCTCCCAACCCCCCGTGCACCGGGCAGAGCACGGGAAGCTGAAAAGTCCTTGACCAATGTAAGCGCTACTTAGCGACTATTTAGCGGTACTTAGCATCGACATTGTTCTCGTCCTAAACCCAAAACACAGCCCCATACCGGCTACCAAGGAGAAAATTAACTCTATCCCAGCTGAAACCAGGACAGTTATGTAGGGTGGTGGGGTGTAGTGCTCAGGTTCTTGGGGCAGTTAGGCAATGTAAAAGACATGGCCCAGTATTTTAAAGTATTAGGCAATTACACCAACTTGCTTTTCAAGAAGGTCATGGCTCATCTACAGCAATATGATTATTTTTCTTGTAAGAGTGATTTCAAGTCAGTGTTTTTGACTGCCATTTTTAGAATACCCTCTTAAAGGTATCTGATCAGTTTTAAAAAAAAATAGATTTAAAAGTCTTTGTAGTAATTCAGTGTTATTAGCAGAAGGAAATCTTTAGAGGAGCATATAGCTTGAGAAATCCTTGAAGATCTTTGTTTCCTTGCATTCTGTCCTGGTTTGTCATCTTAAATACATTTATAAACAAATACTCATGCAGTAGTGTTGCCAGCATCAGTGAGGAGTGCAAGATGGAAATGAGTAATAGAATATACTTCTGCAATAATTCCTCTAAACATGCTAACTTCTGACAATTTCTATTTCCTAGGTTGTTAATGTCTTAAGAACTTTGCTGGCCAATCTGGATGAAGTTAAGAAGGAGAGAGAACAACTGGAAAATGACCTGAAGTCTGTAAATTTTGACATGACAAGCAAATTCCTGACTGCGCTTGCACAGGATGGTGCTATAAACGAGGAGGCTATCTCTGTGGCAGAGTTGGACAGAATTTATGGAAGTTATACACAGAAAGTGCAAGAGTCCCTAAAAAAGCAGGAAGAACTTCTCAAAAACATTCAGGTACAACAACTTGTATGTCTTCCTTCCTCTTAAACTAAGGAGCAATGATTCCTCTACCCCTCCAGTGCCTTAGAAATCTCACTTCGCTTTCTACTCTGTTTTGCTTGTTACTCTGTCATAGGCCGGTTGATACTCCTTTACTCCTCTGATCACTGAAAAATACAGGTGTGGGTTGTTTTTTGTGTTCACTGGAAAGAAATGTGAACTTTTAGCAGACTCTCCCAGAGCTCCAATGTAAATTCTCTTGGACCTTTTCTTTGCCCAATTCTGCAGATTGCTTTGCCTTTGAAAGAAGCTTAACTGGTGCGTTAAGAAGTTTCTGGTTTTGTTTTAGTTTTTCCCCTCATCCCATCTTAATACTTCTTTCTGGGATAGCAGGAGACCTGTCCTTACTGTCTACCAGAAGACATTTTAGGTCTCTGAAGTACATTTTGGTTTATTGCTAATTGCTATTTATAATGTGCTTGACTTCCAGTATGTGCAAAGCTCATCAAAGTAAAAATTAATGGGAATTTCCCAAAGTTGATTTATAAATTCAGCCTTAATTTGTCAGTAATACTAAAGGCAGGTACCTGAAACTTCTGGCAAAAGAGGAAGTCTTAGTGCTTGGACAAGTGACAATAGTGGCTTAAGTAGTGATGGGGCCTATTTGTGCACAAGGTTACTTGGAACTTCAGACTGCAACTTACATTTGCAGGAATAGGAGACTTTTCCAACAGGGAGAAAATTGTTTCTAAATAGCTGTATGGCCCAGGTTTATAAAGGGTTTTATATTCAGATATCTTTTAACATATATACTTCTAAAATCTTGATGGATATCACTTTGATGTTGGAATGCAAGTTTGGCTGCTTCTGGCAGCTGAAGTAGTCTTTTTAAGTTTGCTTGTTTGTTTATTTTCCCAAAAGAAATAGAGGTAGGTGATTCTTCTGTCAGTTTTCCACTTCCCTGTCCTTTTAATGGCTTGCCAATGTCAGCCAAATTTGAGGTAGAGCTTCTTAAAAATACTAACTTTCAATATGATTTGATGAACATCAATGGAGGGTAGTACAGGAGAGAGCCTAATTAGTATAGCTTCTGAAAGAGAGTCTGCAGTATGAGACTGAACTTGAGAATTAGCTGAAGGCAGCCCACAATAGAACAGATAATTAGCTGATACCTACTGCTAGTGAGTTAATATATGTATAGTTCTGAAATAGCCACTGCACTTGGCAGATAGCAAGTATCGGGAAGTGGCTGGAAGGTGAGGAATGGCAGGTATTGAGAAAAGGGCATAGAAGCAATGAATAAGAGGAAGAAAACAAAAAAATACAGAATCTTACACAGACCTGGGTTGCATTATTTTCACTGCTTATTTTTTTCCCTTTTAAGAATGCACATCAGGATTTTTCAAAGATGAAACAATCAAACAATGAATCTAATTTAAGAGAAGAAGTTTTGAAGAACTTAGCTGTAGCAAATGACAACTTCGTGGAACTTGTAGCCAATTTAAAAGAAGGCACAAAGGTATGGTAATGCTTAAGGGACTGGAAGAACATTTCTTTATTTACACAATGAGACAAGAATCAAAAATCATAATAAACTTTGCAGACATGCTGGATGAGAGGTACATTTTTGAGGATTTTACTACTGAAGTAAGGACAGCAAGTTGCTTGAATTTTGATTGTTTAGACAGCTGTGAAATGCTTCTTTGTTTCTATCTGGGAAGTAAGCTTTTCTGAGCATTGCTTCATATTAAAATAGGAAAAGGTGTAATTACAGCTGAGTAACTGATGCTGAAGTACTGAGATGAGCCATTTTATGTGAAGAATTCTTTCATCTGTTCTCCCATGGTATTTAATCACCTTATCGAATTTGTGTGTTGTATACTGCTACTGCATACATGAGGAGAGATGATGATGAGGGCTTTAGCTTGCTTTTTTTGATCTGGGCTTCTGGAAGGTGTCTTACTGCTTCTGTATTAAGTACTTTTTGCTGCTTTATTGGTAGCTCACTAGAGGAAAAAAGAAATAAAACTCTGAAATGTCTATATAAATGAAATGCATGGAACTGACTGAAGGCAATAAAATAAAAAAAAGAAAAAATTATCCTTTAAAAATAAAGAGTTAATCACCAGAAGTGATCTAGTTTTGTTCTTTTTTTTAATACATTTTCTAGTAGTTTTAAACTATTTTTATATTTACACATACACACACACACATATATATATAAAAAAATTGTATGATATTACAGAGATGGACAACAGCTGACTAATATTTGTTTTTGAAAAGCAGAATAAAATGCACTAGCAAACTTTACTGGAATAGGAGGTTCTGGGCACTGTAATAGTATAATACCTATAACTGGATCAGTATGTAGAAATATGCTAGCATGGAGTCTCAAAGTATTGATTGAGCATGTTGGGTTTTTTTTCTTCACTAGTTTTACAATGAGCTGACAGAAATCTTGCTGAAATTCCAAAACAAATGCAGTGACATTGTCTTTGCTCGCAAGACTGAAAGAGATGAACTGCTCAAGTAAGATTTCAATTTTTTGTTTAAGTGTTGTAGAAATGGTTAAGTATTTATCAGAAATTAATCTTTGGGGACATGTTTATTATGGTACTTGATGAAATGAGAAAGGGAGAATAGGTATGTTAAGACTATCACCTCTTCTTTACCTTAATGCTAACCCCACTCTACCATCCCCTGAAAACAGAGGAAAGTGATAGGAGAAATAAGTACAAAAATCTACTTTGAAGTCTGCTCTGCTGTTCCTCTATACAGTTCAGCATGAATCTGTTTCATCTTATGATTTCACTCTCGGTTCTTTTTGGAATGCGTCTCTTAATCATTTTATTTTATTGTTTCCTTTGATGAACTTCTGATTTCTGCACCTTGTTTCTGCTGTCACTTTGGTTTGAGAAATTCGATAAATGCTTCTGTATATGATTGCCTTCCGTGTACCCAGTGTGGTGGGGGGAAAAAACGTTGGTATTCCACCTCTGCTCCATAGTCTGATCGAGTCTGATATTTTATCATTGTTTAGATATGTGGGTTGCTTACACTGCTGGGGAGAGAAGTAGATTTTGTCCTTCATGTGAAGGAAAGTGTCTGATGTTGCCGTTGTCCCCCAGATGTGATCAGGCTAGTATAGTACGCTTCACCTGTGATTTTTAGGCTCTCCTCTTAAGAGGAAAGCATAACAGAAACGACTTACCATTTAATCGATATTCTTCAGCAAAGCCCGTAGCCTTTTATAAAAAGGGCTAGTTGTTACTAAAGTTTCAGTTGGTGAAATTGCAGTTTTTCTGTGCACGTACCATGTTGTGAATGGGATGCTCAGCCCTCAAATTTTACAGATCCTAGCTTCATCCTTTGTAGAACTGTTATTTTCCAGTTGGGCATTGTGCTTGTGAGTTAATTCTTAGTAACTGTATGCAACCTCTTCCACCTCTCTTCCACTTCCTACATTCATGCAAATTGGAAGCTGGAGGCTGCCTAACCAAGGCTTAGGTCTGAATATCTCGCATCTCTAATATCTTAACATTCCGTGTTAAAGCTGTAGATTTAGTGTTGATATAACATTCAACTGAATCTTGCCATGATATCTTTTACTGCCTCATGTATTAACTGTTCACTGACATGAAACCCTGTCAAGGTTAGAGGCAGTGATCAGATTTGGGATATTTGTAGTATATGTCTAAAAATTTATTTCTTGGTGTGCCCAATCCACAGTTTGAGTGAACAAAATATGTGTTTTGCCCCTCCTCCCTGTCCTGTCCTGTCCGCCCCCCCCCCATTGACTGGGGGCTGCATCTTCACTTAGTGAAAATAAATGCGTTTAGATGGTTTCTCATTTAAAACTAGAGACACACCCCCCCCAATGATTGCCTATTGGAAGATCAGTTTTAATAATATTTTAAGCTTCACATTTAATGTGTTTGGTCACTTTGTGGTCAAAATATACTTCACTCTGAATGGTAGGTACCACTGTTCTGTAAGCCATTGGTCTTCGCAGCGTAATTTTAAGAAGAAAATTATTACTTCCATCCTTTATGTCATCTTCTAAGATGTTAAGGTATCTTCTAAGATATTAAGATAGATCTTAATATCTCCTAAGATATTAAGTTTTGGTTTTGTTAGTTTAAGTATAATACAGTATTGAATAGTTAACCCCACTGTCTGTAACAAACAGTTTGAGATACACATACCCATATGTAACAGAGCATCAAGACAGTATTTCCAGCTTTTTCTCCATCGTTCCTTTTTACTGCAGGGGTAACTAGGAGGACAGTTTTCTTGGGGTTTTTGTTTCAGTCTTGTTTTTTCTACCAAGTTTCTACTAAAGTTGTCAGTTTTGTTCTCCTTCTTTGGAGCTCACCTCTGCATGCTATGTAATAGGAGCCTGTAGTTTGTTGCTAACTAGACTGTATACCTTTGTCAGTCTCCCCTGTCCTCTGTTACAGAATGCCAGCTATCAAGTTCTAGCTATTACATATTGCTCACCTATCATTTTTATGCAGAATTGTCTGAAATTTTAAATGCTTCTGAAGGTCTCTGAAGAATCTGCCCAATCTCAAATATTGAGTCTTTGCATTGAGAAATGCACTACCTTCCTCTGAATATGTTACTTAGAACTGCTTTCTTGGAGTTTTCATGATAAGCTGACTGTAAAATTATACTGTTTAATGGCAGCTTGTAGTACAACATGACACCAAAGCCTCCTTGTATCTTACCAAGAGTCATTCCAACAGTAGAGGTAACAGGATAGAGAACTTGAAAGCTCATGTGCTGAGCCATTCAGATTTTTGCCAGGGTTTTTTTGATAGTTATGCTTACCCAGATATAAATGATATTGCAGACTATCTAGCAGGCTCTTTTCTTTTCTTTTTTTTTTTTTTTTTAACAGTTGTTAGCTGCATGCAATATTTAATTTAGGGCAATCTACAAGCAATACAACATTGCTTTTCTTCTGTATTTGAGCATCTCTTTATATGTCAAAATTACTGAAGTTTGCTTTTATCCTTTTCCATAGCCTTGAGGTTTACTTAGGTTCTCAGGAAAGCTTCCAAGTTCCTAAATGTTCAGACTATTCTATAAGTTCTGATCCCAAAGCTTTTGGCTAATTCAGTGATGTATATCCAGTATTGATTTGGAACATAAAGATATTATTAGAAAATAAATGTAACAGTTAATCAGAGGACTGGCTAGAGGATTGTTTCTGTGGAAGTGATTTGGTCTCCAAATTTAGTTTGAGCTAGCTCAATGATCATGCTTTAAATACTAGATGGACTCTGTTGCATCTTTTTAGCTTAGCTTGCTGAAGTGTATAACAAACAATTCTTAAACTAAGCTGTATGTTCGCTTGTTTGTTTTTGATAGAGATTTGCAACAAAGCATTGCTAGGGAACCCAGTGCTCCTGCTATTCCTCTGCCTACGTATCAGACCACATCAGCTGGAGGAACTAAGCCTGCTGCATCGCCGACTCCTACTCCAGCACCCAGAACCATGGTGGTAAATATATGCTACAGAATTAGTGGGTTGAAAATAGAAGGTCCATTCTTTAGAACTCCAAACTGATCTGTAATTTGTGTATATTACTCCTTAATTTATCTGTGTATTTGGAAACATGTAGAAGTGAAATAGAGGGCAAAGTCTGAAGACTTTGCAGAGAGGTGTGTTACGTACTATTGGTGTTCATAATTTATAGATTTGAAATGGAAAGCTTATTGCTTTTTAGATGCTTTCCATTATTATCTGTATAGAGTAAATATAGAATGTCTGTTTAAAATGAAAATAAAAATAAAAATAAAAATCAACCAATCATATAACCACAGCTTTTGATTCCAAGACTTCCAGAAAGAAGCTCCAGCTTAATTCGCTTTCTCTTGTTAGGGGACTAAACCACAGCCACCAGCACGGCCACCACCACCAGTGATTTCTGCAGCAAGCAGTTCCTCTTCTGCATCAGCACCCCCTGGAACAGCTGCGCCTCCTGCTGCACCTCCTGCTGCTGCTCCTGCTCCAGGAGCCAGTGCACCTGCAGCAAGCACTGCACCTTCACAGGCACAGGGACCTCCTTACCCAACTTATCCAGGTTACCCAGGGTAAGCTATGGGAGTACTTAAGCAGTTCTTTGTTATCCTGTTATCTAAAAGCACTTGTTTGTTGCATGTGGTGTTTTTAAATAGGTTATTGTTATAATTGAAGATGTGTTTAGTGTTTGAGGCAAGATGATTTTTTAGTTTTAATCATGTAATTCTTGTCGGAATCATTTGCTGGTACTGTTTGTGGGGGTTCATTTTAGGTTTTTGTAGTTTGTCTTTTTTAAAGGAGAAGGGGAGATAGGGCTGCAGTTCCATAACTGTGGTTTGTGGACTATTGCCAGCCCTTGCATAATCAGTTGGTGTTATTTATCTCAAAAGTGTTGGCATATCTCATTTTTCAAATCTTGGTATCTTGCTAAAGATGATGAAAAATACAGAAGAAGTTCCAGTTGAGTAGTGTGCTTTCTTCTGATGCTTTTTTCCATCTTTCTGGAGTCGTCATGAAGAATTGAAGGCATCTGCTCTCTCCTTCAGTAGCAGGCTCAGCAAATGTTAAAATATGTACAATGATATTAAACACAAGAGAATCAATTTAGATCAGTTCTAGTTCCAGCAAGTTGCCTTTACTCCACCTTCTGTCTGCATTTCTGTTCCATGCATTATAATTTTTTTCATGTTTGATCCTTGAAAGTTACCATGCTTTCGCTGCACAAAAAGGAAAATGAAAGGAAAGCATTTGTGGTGATTGCATGTCTTTTTTGTATCTATTAATGAGTTGTTATTTGCAAATTAACATCATTAGTGTTTTACAGCTAAAGTATGCTTTTGTTTTTTCCCCACACATACAGGTATTGCCAGATGCCAATGCCAATGGGCTATAATCCATACATGTATGGTCAGTATAATCTGCCATATGCACCGTCACCTGTGTATCAAAACCCTGGACAAGCACCATATCCAGCACCGCAACAACCTGGATACCCTTTTCCTCAACAGCCTTATTACCCTCAGCAATAATGTATCTGCAAAGAAGTTCTGCTTGTGAAAATTTGGGAGAAATTGGCAATAAGCATACTAAAACTTTTAGCTTCAGTTAATGTACCATACTGAACTGTATGCAGTCTATAACTCCTGTTTGTTGTTAACTGCTCAAAAATGTCTAGATCAGTTTTTGATTACACTAAACACTCTGAAAGATCTGCTGCGGTGGTTTAGACTGCAGACTAATGCCAGAATTAGAGCCTAATTCAGTGGTCTGAAACTGTACACTACGTGTTGGCTAGACCAAAATATTTCTTTGCAAAAATCCTATAAGTAACAGATGGGTTCAGATGCGAAAAATGAAGCAGTGCGTGCACAGGGTGTGATATATTCTCCAGAACCATATAGCATTTCCTTCTATGCTCTATTGGTTTGTATTTTTTTTGAGTTTAGTTAAAATATGCTATTTTGTCTAATAATCAAGGCCTTGTAAATCATCAGTAAAAAAAATAAATTACCTAAGAATGGTTTAAACACCTAGCATTCTCATTACCATAAACACGTGTTTTGTGTGTCTGTTAGATTCTTTCATTTGTCCCTTGACTTGCATAACATAAAGATGACTTCTTAAGTATTTAGCCTTACAACTGAATTTCCACCTCTTTTCCTTGATTCTGTATTTTTGTGACAGAATCTATAACTAACCATTCAAATCTTTGTAGATGAAGTCTTGTGGGTAGAATTTTCCTATAAATTTGAAGTGTATTGGACTAAAATACGTTCATTACCTTTTTAAAAGAATGGTTACTCTTGTCTCCAGAATACTACTTAAAAGAAGGGACATCAGGGTCACTCTTACGGGACCAGTGACTGGTTGGTCTAACCCACATTTTCCAAAGACATGCTGATCAGAAATGTGTTATGGCTCAAAATAGGGCAACTATTGATTGTTGGAGCTTTTCAGATCATGTTTTTAGATTATTTCTTTTTTCCCTTGAAAAAATTAATGTATTCCCTCAGGGAGCTTGTTATCAGCAGAGAAACTTTTTTTTGTGGGGAAAAAAATATTATCTTGTAAATTAAAGCACATTGAATGTTTACTTCTGAATCCATCTTCTCAAAGGATTAATAACCTTGCACTACATTTTGCATTAGGTAGTGAAGAATATAAGTTTGTGGTTAATGGCTTCTACCAAATATTTGCTAACCGTCTTTCAGTCTTTTTTCCTTTTTTTTAAACATGCTTGTCTAGTGAGGGACTTCTCTATTCCTTTAGACTTTGACATGAGTTACTTGGTTCTGTGGGACAGTTAATTTCCTGAGTGCTTCATGCCAGATGTTCTGGTCTTACAGAATAGCTATCACAGTACCTATGTTAAATGTTACTGCATTGTTTTTCTATTTAAGTGCCTGATTAAAATATTGAGGTATATTTTAATGTAGGGGTTTAGAGGGTGCCAGTTATTGTAGCATCTGGGTGGAAACCTCACTGGATCTTGAATATTCTTCTTCATAAAGAAAGCAGCATACATATCCATATGAGCTCCTTTCTTTCTGTCTCAAGTTCTTCTTGCTATGCGATCACTCCGATTACTTTGTGAAGACTACTTGTCTTTAATACTCCCTGACCCCCATGGAAAATGTGGATCAAAAGGTAAAAATAAGCATCCCTCATAGAATACGAGTATCTAAATGTAAACAAATGTATTAACCCTGTAGAAGTTCAGTGATGTGGGGGAACAGGGTGGAGTAAGGGAATACAGCACTGTAGATACAACTGTGTGCAAGGACAGGTGCTTTGCATTTCTTTATAAACATTGCTGAATGGGGTGGCACAGGAACCTCTCCATTTTTTTTTACCCCTGATGATAATACGTAAGAGGCAAGCGAAGACAATGAGAAAAAGCTAGGAGGAGAACTGTTTGGAACCAACAATCAGAGCCTGATTTTACTCTAAGTGAAAAAACAGTAGTTTTCCACTAATTTCACTGTGTCAGTGTGAGCAAGTGCAACCGTCTAAGTTTTAAATTTCTAGTACACTATGGCCTGTAGATTTTTTCAGTTCACACATTAGATGCATCTGAGCTATTGTGTAAGTAAGTTTGTTTCTAGTGCCTCAATTTATAAAACTTATTTTAATGCTGTATAAAAATGTAACTTGTTCAGCATAAAGATTCCTAGAACTGAAATTTCCTTTTTAAGGTTTCGATTAAGATTCTAGAATCACTGTTAAAACATTTTTTCCAGTTGTGTTACTGCTTGCTTTAGCCTGCTATTATTTGAGTATGTATAGAAATCTATGCATTACATTCAGCTTTCACATGACTGTTTTTCTCCTTTTTTCTTTTTTTTTTCCCTAAAGAGAACAGAAAAATCCAGACACATGTATGTATCTGCTTTTAAGCATGCAGCTGTCATGACTTTGGTTGAAATGTTATCTTGTTCTTCTATAGTTTATTAAAAAAAAAATCAGTTAGAAAACCTGATTTCATGGCTTCTCTCTTGAGTCCTTTGGCTTCAGACAAACGTTACCTTGGAAAGGATGGAAATAAGTTATGGGCCCCCCAAGTAAGTTTGTGCTGTGCTGAAGGCACACAGCGTGTCGGGTACCACGTGAAACGGTAGCCTGTGTCCGTGCAGGTGCTTTACGGGACAGCTGCTGCTCTGTAATAACAGCCATGTTTAAATCCTTGTAGTTGTGTTTATTTCCAAAGCTGATGGAGTGTATTTCCCTCTGGTTATATGAGGAGGAAATGGTAAGGTCCTTCTGCCTTCAGAAACTTTGATTCAAAGTTAGTTTTCATGAACTCATGTTAGGCTGGGTTGTTTATGACTCACAGCAGCATGGGTATGCTGGGCAAAGCCATTAAAGGCTTGTAAGGGCAGTTAACTTTTCCCAGCAGATAAATGGCCCCCATGGGCACTCCAAGAAGTTGATTTTTTTTTTTATTTTATTTTTAGAAAAAGACTATAATACCATGCGTATTGCAATTGCTATGTGGAGACAAAAGTTTGTAATCACGTCCTTTTGGAGACTTGGAAGTCAAGCATTTATTTTGTCTTGCATAAAAGCTTTCAATGCAATTAATGAGAAAAGGAAGTCTTATGAAGCAAACTAATTATGGCTCATCAGTGAAATACCAAAATATTGCAGGGCTAGTAGGTCTTCCCTCATTTTTTTTCCTTTTTAATATAGTTTCAGCCCATATGAAAAAGCGTCTTCTTTCCTGACCGCTAATTTGACATTGCCAACTAATGATGGTTCTTTTATTATCATCCTGAAGAGGATGTAGGATTATTTTGAGTGCTTTTAGGGCTGATCTGTGGCATCTAGTCTGAATTACACTGAACGTAGTCCTTTGCTATTTCAAAGCACCTTGAGGCAGTATTTGGACCTTGACGTTCAGAAACAACGTCACCCTTTGCCAGGTAGCTGAAAACGGCAAGAAAATTCTTTGGAAAGCAAATTTTTTCTTTGTGTTAGCTGAGAGATGTACTTGTTACTAAAATGTGTTTGGTTCTGAAGTGACCTGCATCTCAGAACCTGTTTTCTGGCACATGTTTATCCTGACGGAACATTAAAATAGACTAAGCTGAGCGATTGTGTTTTTAAGTTTTGGTTGTATACTGTTGGATGAAGCTACCTGAATTTTCAAGGCTTTGCTATGTTTAGTTTAAAAGAAACTATTCTGAAAGTTCTAGCTCTCAAAAAAATGAGCTATTACAGTAGAGCAACACTCAAAATTGCTTTTGTGTATTGCTTGTGGGGAAAGACATGGGAGGATTTGGGGGGTTTTGTTGTCACTTTTTGACTAGCATTAGTCACCTGCTAGCTTTTTAGAATTATTATGCCTCTTGAAAGTTGTATTTGAAGTGGTCAGTGTTTATTATTTTAAAAAAGTTGACATCCTGTTTGTCATGATAATTAAATACTGCTAGATTTAAAAAAAACAAATAAATTTTGACTTTTTTTCAACCATTCTAAGTACTTTTCCCTTATGCTTTTGTTCTGACAAATAGCCAAAACCTTTATGCTCAGGTTGAGATTTTTCTGATTTGGACTGAAATTTGGAATTATAGTAACCTTTACTGGCAAGCATACAGCTACTGTTAATGCTGGATGATGACTGCAGTCTTGCATCTGATTTCCCTAATTGAGTGCAGTAATCCCTGATGGTAACAACTGTATCTCAGTTGTTGTATCTCTTTTTTTTTTTTTTTCCCCTGTAATAAAATGGAGTGATGTTTCTTAATCATAGGGAGAAGCTGGCCACCAATTTTAACTAGGTGTGAAAAAAACCCTTTCTACTATCAAGCATGAAAGGGAAGAGATGACTGCCATTGCAAAGTCAGCACCAAGTCTTCATCACAAATTATCGCTATCGGTTTGTTCAGGTCTTTCGCCTTGAATCCATTCAGCGATTTTGCATGGCGATGTCTGACTGCATTTACACTTCTAAATTAAAGCACTCTTGGGCACTGGAGTGCTGTTCTCTGTCCTGGTAAGCTGCTGGAGCATTCGCTGGTGTGAAGGTAGCCCGTTCCAAGCAGTGCTTTTGCCAGCCAAGCTTGGTGCGTGGCCGGGCAGGCAGGGCAGCTGCAGGGCTGTTTCGTGCAGCCCCCGAGGGGAGGCTGAGGTGGTGAATGAGTGTGTGGGTACGGGCTCTCTGAGCCAGCTGGCTTTGGCCCGTGCTTGGGGGCATGGGTTGTGCACATAGACAGCTGATAGCATCTGCGTGTCAAAAACACAGTAGAGACTTGGTTCTGGCTTCCAGTGGGGACGCTGGTGAGAACTACACCAAAACCAGATTTGACCTCAGGTAATCTTTGATGTAGAGTAACCTTTCACCTAGAGTAACCTCTGTCCTGTGACCTGAAGTAACTTTTGGCCTCAAGGAACCTTTGACCTGAACTAACCTTTGACATCAAGTAACCTCTGTCCACTGACCTTGAGTAACCTTTGACATAGATTAACCTTGGTCCTGTGACCTCAAGGAACCTTTAACCTCGAGTAACCTCTACCCTCTGACCTCGAGTAACCTCTACCCTCTGACCTCGAGTAACTAACTTCTGTCCATTGACCTCAAGCAAAGGACACCTCAAGTATCCTTTGTCCTTTGACCTCAAGTAATGTGTGACCTCAAGTAACCATGGTCCTGTGATCTCAAGTAACCTTTGACCTGAAGTAACCTCTCTCCTGTGACAAAGGCCGCACTGGTCTCACTCTGGAAATCTGCCTTAGAAAGTAACCTTTGACCCCAAGTAACCTTTGACCTCTAACCTCAAGAAAGCTTTGATCTCAAGTAACCTTTGTCCCATGAGACAGCCCGGACTGGGCTCACTCTGGAAACCCGCCTTTGAAATTATTGGAGAGAAGCAGCAGCAGGTTCCTCTGTGGAGATAAAGCCCCAGAGCCAAGGCAGAGGAGAGGAGGGCCGTCACTCGCGTGGTGTGAGTTAGGTTGCCCAGGCTTCACTAATGCTGACTTCCACTGGATCGGAGCGGTTGCCTGCGATAGAAGACTGCCTTCTGTTTTGGCTGGTACAGTGTTCACAGGTTAACCCCCTGTTAACCCCATTTAACTGGGGGTTGCCGTCAGTCTGCCCACTTTTCGGTGTGTGATGGCGCGAGTGCACAGAGCACACTAGGCGGGAAACTGTGGTGTCAACGTACGCTCCCTTACAACTGGAGAATTAACACCAGTGCTGTCTGTCTGAAGATGTGCCTACACAACTCTTGTTTCTCTGCTTCGTATCTCCTACTAAGGATTTTTAAGTCTCCTCCTTGTCACGCCTTGTCGGACCTCTTAATTTTTACTGGTTTAAACTACACTTTACTGAGTTGTATGTTCATGTAAGACAGGGCCAGCCCGTGCTGGTTAGCGTTCTCAGGAAATAAATGGCAAGGGGAGGTGCAGCGACACGGTGCCATGTGCTGAACCTGCAGCAGAGGGCAGGCTGAAATCGCATAACAGAGAAATGCTCTATGTTGCCAGCAGATCTTTTTGGTGCGACTGCATGCAAAAAGAGCTTTTGAGTTCCTGTTGGTGGAAGGACAGGCAAATTGCTTTTAATTAAGCATTGCCAATTTTAAGGGCATGTAGATATCGTGAAAACTCCTTGGTTGATGACCTGGAGCCTGAACTGTAGAACCGGCCAAGCGCAGGGACTACTGCGTCGGCTGCCCATGTCCACCATCCCGACCAGCTGCAAACTGCACTCGGAGCACTGTGCTGCAAAGGTGAAGGGATAGGTAAGACTTCACGGTCATCCTAAACTGCTTTATTGCCCTGTAAGAGTTATGTAGCTTTTGGGTATTTTCTATCTTTAGTCTGCATACCTGGACGGTCTCTCTCTGAATCTACCCAGTGTGGTTTAAACTCGTCCCCCTCATCCGACGTCATAAGTAAAAGATGATGCATGCACTCCTTACTTGGCTCAGTGTAAAGTTATCTGGTTAGGCTTCAACCGCTGCTACCGTGAAGTGACACTGGAGTAAAGTGGATGGTGGGTGTTATCGTGACCCATTCTGAGAGTGGGAGTAGAGAAAATGAGCACATGTTGCTGGCAGGAGAAAAACGCGTCGGCAGTAACAGTTCTGTCACCGTGGGGCAGCTGCAGCACTCACAGCAGATGTTGCACCACAGGGATGTGTTGCACCACACTTAGAGAGGGAAGGTGCCAACGTGGTCAGAGAGGAGAAAGAGCCAGAATAAAGTGGAAGGACAGCTGATGGCTGAGGAAATAGGGCTTGTGAAATGAGTTTAGGGAGAGGAGGGAGCACAGAAGAAAGGCCCTAGGATTTTGACAGCATGAACTCATAAATTGTAACATTTTGGGTGGTGCAAGGAAAACAGAACTCAAGTTGAAAGGGCGTAACAATTAACTGAAACAGAAGAAAGACCAATGGCAGTAAAAGGAAGGAAAAAAGAAATGGAGCTTTAGGTGTACAGGCAGGGAGGGAGAGTTCAGAAAAGGAATTTAAAGGTGAAGGAAAATAATTTTTTCCCCTTCTCCTTGGGTGAGGGGGGAAGTGTAACGGTAAGGAAAGAGGTCGATCAAGAAGGTGATTTCCAGTGGGACTGGAGAGCTGGGTGACAGCTAGGAACTGGTGATGGGCAGAGAGAGTCTTTTAAAGGCAAGAGGGAAGACATAGCGGATCAGGCGGATCTGAAACCATTGGCACAGGCCGGCTGTAACAGGGAGTTAGGTCTTAGAAACGAGTAGGATCATCCACGGAGTGACCAATCTGAGTAGATGAATCAAGGCAGGTGCTTACATGCCAGTCTCCAGTGTTGGAGACAAAAAGGGGTGATGTGAACCCCGCAGCCTGTGAAGGAAAGGGGAGACAGCAGGTCAAGATGCAAGAGCCCAAGAACTGCTGGCAGATAGGAGTATCTTAAAGAAAATGGAGTTTCTTTTTTAAGTAAGAAAGCTGACTTTCTTCTCTATTCAGCCTCTTGCTGCCACTAGTTATATTTCATTAGTGAAGGAGCATTTCATGTTCTATTAGTAATTTTTTTGTTAGTCAGTGATTTCCAGTGAGTATTAATTTCCATAAGCAGGAAAGGAGTATGTGATCTAGCACAGAAACAGATGTAGATCCAGCGAAAAAAACCCTGCCTGATGTGTTGCTGTTTTCCAGTGTTGTCATATGGCCACTTTGAAACACTTTCTCTTGTTGCTTTGAAGTAAACAAAACTTCACAGTGCACTTCTAATCCCCAAATGAAAGGAAGAAATTAAGGCTGTCTGGCAGTTTCCATATAATGCACGCTAGGTGGCATTATATGGAAAGACATAACATAAACCCTAATCATCCAACACGTACTGCACTGCTGTTAAATCCCTGCATCTCAATGGCATCATCAGCTTTGTGTGGAAAATTTTGAACAGCATTGTTAAAGGTCAAGATGAAATGATACAAGCTGATGGAAGAAAAAGTTTTGCTATGCTATAAAAGGAGGCTGTTGTGAAGATATTAGAGAAATCGAAGCACTACCTGTAAGTCTCTAGAAGATAGTTTTCTGGACTTAGAGATTTTTTTCCCCCACCTTTGGCTACGTTAAGCATGTGGTATTTCCCCACAGGGTTGTCAGTTGGGCTTAACAATGGAGCCTCTCTATCCCCACCCGTTTTCTGTGAAATAACACCTCATGCCCATTATTTTTAATTAAGGGACAGAAGGGCAGTAGGTTGTTTGAAGTACTGATAGCAATGACCTACATTTAATAACCTTGCCAGTATAAAATATTTCTCCTCATTTCTGAAGAGGAGGTAATAGCAGATATGGGAGTCGTCTTACTCCGTTCCTCCCCTGTGGACAAGGGAAGAGGAAGAGCATGTGCCCAGGGTGAATTTACCTGGGCTAATTTTTTTACCTCCTGTGGCTTCACAGTGGCTGCATTTCGTGTGGCCTCTCATCCACCGTGGAGAGGAGCATGAGGAGGTGAGCTGGAAACTCAGGGTAATAGAAGTAGAAACTTCTTGTGCCTTGGTGTACTATTCCCTGGAGCCGCACTCACTGTCTTTTAGGGTGGTGTGAGGAGATCTGTTCCCTGCACAGCTGCAATAATATTTGTATCACACGGCACAGGAAACATGCTGGCATTTGGAGCACACTCAGTAGATTTTTACCTGTTACTGAATGTTACCTATACACAGGTTATTAAAACTGTCTGTGTGTGTAGCAGGAGGTACAAAGCCCCTGTTGCGAAGATGATAATCCTGAAATACTGCTCAACAGTCACACAGGTCACTTTGAAAACGACTATAGGTGTAAATAGTTTTCCTCCTCTATAGAGTGTTGCTTAATACAGGTCAGGGTAGTTTTAGGCAGCTAACCTTAAGCATGGATGATTTCTTAAAGCATGTTCAAGGTGAGGCTGACGGGGCTTTGTCATGAATATCCTACACAATAAACTAGCCCCTAAAGCTTTTGAATAAATGCAAATGCTCCAGCTAGCAGGTGTCTCATTCAACCAGATCCTTCTGCCTCCAAACATGCTCTGAGCGATACCTGTTGTGGGAGCTTTGCTTTGCATACTGTGCATTAATGCTGTGCATGGGGAAGACCGAATACAAACAGAAATTTGCGATCGGAATGACCTTGAATTCTGATTGAGAGCCACAGAGTAAGGGTGAGAGCAAAACTGGGCTCTGTGGGAAAGCATCTGGTGTGTGTCTCTGCTGACAGCTTCTACTGCAGCAAGCAGAGAAATGGCTGCCAGTTCTTGCAGAGAGCAGATTAGAGATTAGAAAGTGTAGTAAAAGAAGACAAAGGTACGGGTTATACGCTTGCATGATCTTGCAGCCTACTAGGGTGCAGTCTTGTGTAACTTAGTTCTTATAATTGGATTAGCAACAGTGACAGAGGGGCATAAAAACTGTGAATATAAACGTACACTAAAGGATTTCATATCTTCCTGAAATGAGGAATGTAGTGATGGATGCTCAGCATTTCTCCCTAATTTAGCTTGATGATCCAACCTGTCCTCTTTCTGGTGTACATGGCTGTGAGAGGCAGCATGCTAGCTCATTTTGAAGGAATGAAGAGATGGGCCAAACTTGGTTGTCTACTACTTTTTCTGAAGAGTGCAGGTGGCAGGGCAGGGCACCCCAAAAGATGGACAAACAAGCAAGACAGATGATAGTTACTCTGTTGGCATCCCAAACCTTCAGGCAGGATGTCTTGCATTTTGACAGCTTCTAAACAGGAGCCTTGACTTCCAAACCCAAGAACAGATTTCCCATGGATCTGTGCCTTGTGGCAGGCAGCGTGTCATGGTGTTTGATGTCCAAGCAAGTACGAGCTTTCCTACTGACAGATGCAGCAGTTACAGGGGTGGCCTCTCTCTTATTCTCCTCTCATGCAGGTTCTCTACTGTCTAATGAGATTTCTTTGGCTGGAGGACTTAAAAGATCACTTCTCCCTTACCTGGATGCTCTCACAAAACTGTTTGCATCTAATTATCCTTTGAACATCAACTTTACTGGCAATTTTTTTCAAAGTTGCTGGAGGCTGGGAGAAGAATACACAGATGTACGTACACATGTGTGCATCCACTCATTCCCTTGCAGGACAGCATCATTGCACAAGTGCTGTTTCCATGGAAACAAGGCTAAAAATACTGAATAATGGAAATTAGAGACTCATCTAACAAGTATTTTCTATCCTGGACAAGGTTATTCTCATCTATATGCTCTGTCTGCATCTATCTTCACAGGTTTCTGAAAGACTGTGGATTTTTTCTTGTTTTGTTGGTACTCTCTTCCTCTTATATGCAAAGAAGGGCCCTCAGCAATAGCCCCTGTTGTTATTCCTTCTGAAGAAAAATGCTGCATTGCATCACTATGTGCTGCTGAAGCACCTCAACGAGATCAGAAATTCATGTTAAGGATTCTTCCCCTCTGTTGGTTGCTCTGCAACCACGTCCTGCAGAAAGCAGCCCCTGGGGGACTGGAATAGGTAGCCCGAAGCAGGCTGTGCGCTGGCAGCTCTTGGTCTTTGAATCAGGGGCAAGCACCTGCTTCACGCCAGCACCGGGAGTGTCAAAAAGGCACGTTAGACACTGATTTATCCTTGCCCTGCAGCTCTCCCAAACGGGCGTTCAGGACAGCTGGGCTCTGAGCCCGTGGTCTAGCGCGCACCAGCGACTGGCTGTGCGTGCCCCGTGCCCTGCCCCAAGCAAGCTGCCGCAGCCAAACGAAGCCTTTAGAAGCCTACAAAAGTGCTCTTGCAATTTGCATATAAGCAAGACTCTGCACTTCAGAAAATCTTACATTTTATTTCATAAACATAGGCATCTGCTGCTAATTAAAGTAGCAGCATATAATTATACCCTTTCTTATTAGTAGATATAGAGTCTGACAGTTGCTTAGATACAAAATAAGCAACTACAGATTGTCTTCTGCACTTTAACAGGCACAGGGACCTGGAACAATAGAATTGTAAACTTCTTCTGTATTATCTTCAGCAAATGTGCCTGGAAAAAATATGTTTAATCTCATTGGTAGCTTGTAATTTTAGCTGTAAGGTTCTTCAGCTACCTCTCTGCTTTCCTCCATGAAGTACCAACTAAAAACTTTCCATGGAGAGGGCAGGATACTTCCTTGGGGAAAACATTAGACAGAAGGAACAACAGTGCAGATAACAACCACCATTTTGCTGAGACCCCATTTTCTAGCTTTTTATTTCCAATGAAAGTAAGTTTCTTACTGATTAAAAAAATCCAGGAGCTAGTGCAGTTATCACTGTAGACATCGACAGATAAATAGGAACATAAACCATGCACACACTGTAGCTAATATTTTTAAAAGGCAGATATTGCAAAATGTGGTTGCCTTATTTTTTTATGGGTTAAGTTCACAGCCAAAGCACTCTGGATGTGACAAGATGGATCTACAGCTTTTCTAACAAAGTCCCTATTGCTTCTTATCAGAAAACTCATGATGCTATATTGAGAAATCACTTTTCTTGCCCCACAGAATATGTCAGCCGTACCCTGAGAGGCACATTTGAGTGTGTGGCCTTTTCTTTTCTCACATTCTGCTAATAACCCCCAACTTTCTTTACTTACAAATCCAAAACTCTGTTGATACACCTACAGTCTCAATGCTCTTGTTATTAAACTGTAGGGAATGTAATCAGAGCAGTTAATGCCACAATAATCCTCCTGATCCATGCGGTTATCTCTGAAGATATCAGAAACGATCCTGCCTGGAAAAGAAATGATGTATGTTGTGGTTAATTCTGCACCAGCAAACCTTTGGAGGAATACGCTGAGCTAACCTTCAACTCTCTAAAACACTTGAAGCCGCAATGAGATTTCAAACGCCTTTGTTATTGACTATCAAAAATATTCAATATTTCTCGATGGAAGTGGTTAGCTAATTCCTAAAAAAAAAGTTCATTTTGGACAAGGTCTTTCTTTCCTCTACAGCACTGTTGTAAGAGACCTAAACAAAGGGACGAGGCTTTCGGGGATGCTGGTAGGTCTTGGGCGGCAGGGGGGGCCCGGGGAACACGGCAGCCAGCCTTGCTCCTCCGGGAGTGTTTCTTCTCTGCCCAGTTTGGAAAATTACGGGTTGAGCAAAACAAATCTGAAGTTTCTTCTTCACTTAGTTAGAGCAGCTTTAACCGAATTCAGGGCACCGTTTCGTGGAAAGCTGAAGGCAAAGTTAATATGCAGACAAGCAGCTGAAACTTTTTCTTCAGCAGAGCAGATTCAGGCAGCGCTTGGTGTGCTGCTGAGTTACCTATCAGATCACCAATACAGCAGCTTGCTTGCACAAGGAGAAATTGAGATTTTTTTTTGTTTTCAGTCACCTACATATTTTTCTAAGGTCTTTAAGTTCTGCTAACTGGGACTGTTTATCACCTGGTGTCAGGGTGAAATGACCCTTCCGTACAAGAATCTTAATTTCTGATTTTCCTCATCCTTCCCAAATACGTGATAATGGTTGCCATCTGTGCTAAATAGTACTAAATATTTAGCGAGCAGGGTGTCAGATAGGAGTTCAGGTTCAAGACGGAGGTGGTCGTGTGGTTTGTTGGTTGTAGCTCACAAGCAACGTGTCTCCCCGGAGACCCTCCTGTTGCACACAAGTCCAGGAAACAGGTTGCTGGTGAAGAGTGGAGAGCGACGGTTTGCTTAGTACTGCCTGTGCAGCCTGGTGGGGCTGACAAGTTGGCAAAGGTTAAGCAGGTGAAGTTAGGCTGTGCAGCATACTTAGAAATTATTTTCATAAGTTTGTTAGTCCCAGATATTTAAAAAAAAAAAAAAAGGGGGGGAAAAAAAGGAAAAAAAGGAGGGGAAAAAAGAGAAAAAAGAAAAAACAAAAAACAGAAAAAAAGAAGAAGAAAGAAAGGAAAAAAGAAAAAAAATACAAAAAGAAGGAAAAAAGTTTCCGAGCCTAGTGCCATCATTGGGTGTAAACCTTGTCTAAGTACCCTGTGATGGCTGAGTGTTGGTGGGTTCGGAGCACCTCTTCCTCTCTCCAGATGGCCTTTCAGTGTTGGTGGGTTGTTGCTGTTCTCTCTTCTCTGAAGCATCACCAAGTCTTAGATTCTGCCTTATCGTTTTGGCAAATGTGCCTTTCAGTAGCTGGCATGAATACCTGATCAGTCTTCTTGGTACTTTCTAAGTTAGGCAGAACAATAGCACTGGCATTCCTGAAATATAGATAAAAATGCTTTTTGGTTTAAAGTTTTTGTGCTATGGGCAGCATCAGCATGCCAGCAGATAAAGGCCAAGGCACCTTTTACTCTTGCTGTGTCAGTCCCTGGAGTCTGAATCCCCGTCTCTTTCCAGTCTGCGTGTGAGCTGGTTGGTTTGCTCTGCGCTGTGTGTCTCCTTACAGCCCACTGTGAACTGACATAAAGGAGGACACACAGATCAAAAGACACCAGTACATAGAGATGTGGGGAAAAACATTACCAGAAGGTAAAGTGCTGCAGTGAAGAACTCTGAACATCTTTTCCCATCTCTGTTTTTGCTACTGGGCTATTTCCCTTTCCTTCCCAGTGTGATATAAATTTTATCATTCCAGTAACATTAATTTGCCAGATCCACCTCTCTCTGAAAGACTCCTGACAAGAGGGCTGCGCTGCAAGCTCCTGTGCTCTCTACCTCCCAATCAGATTTTTCAAATATTTTGATGTAGGTTCAGAAGCTTCTTTATTCTGCTGTTTTTATTTCTCAGCATGAACGTCATGGTCCCCAGAGGTAGATTCAGAATTTAAAGGTAAGCAAAATGCAGCGTCATTGGGTATGCTTCAGGCTCTTCCACATGAAACACAGAAGCATAACAATCCCTTCACCTCCTTCCAAACATAAGTATAGTCCTACTTCCCGTCGGACGAAGTCATGCAAAAATCAGTAAAAACCACAGTATAGCCAGCTGAGCTGGCTGCTCATCCTTTTGATCTGTGGGCAGTTGACAGTTGTATGAGATGTTGTTTTTTAGCAACTTTCTGATGAAGTTGCTTGTAAATTCTGCCCCCTCCAGAGCATCATGGATCCTTTACAGGAAACCAAATTTCCAAACAAGGTAATCTAAGAGGTTGCCTACCACAGTCTTTCTTGACATTTTGGCTTCAGGCAAGACATGTAAGCGCATTGGTGTGCTGTGCCAAAAATGTATTTCTCTTTTTTTCTTGATATGAAACATCTTCTAACCCAAGCTCAAGTTACCTAGTGGCACTACAGATGAGTTGTGGCAGTTTGCTTTGTGCTTGGATGCAGGTACAGGCTCTACTGACAAAACACGAGGCTCATGTGATAAGAAAAGCAACCTCCAATGAGCTTTCATAGACCTCTTGTTATACCTCCTTTTCTGTACTCTTCAGTTCCCTCACCTTTTTTAATAATATTTTCTAATTTTTTAAATATAGCTTTTTTTTTTTTTTTTTAAATAAGAGATCCTCCTCAACTGACGTGCCCCTTTCCAGACAATACCTCAGGCACCTCACAAAATAGACCTCTGAGGGGCTGTGGATGTCCTGTCCAGTGGTTCAGTGTCCATTTGCCAGTCACCCTGCTGAGGGTTTTGCTATTTCAGCAGCACAAGAGCAGCAATTAGACCTCATCTTTTTAGAAAGGGCTTCACAACACAAGAGGAGGCAGTTCCCAGTCGGGCTGCAGGAGAAGGCTCTCCACATGAGCAAGTGCTTCCCATGGGCCAGCTGAGGTGGAAATATTGCTCCCAAGGCCCAGGTCTGTGGGCTTTTGGTGCAGGCAGGTGTCTGCGTGTGGCTAAGGAGGTAGGGGCCGGTAGGTGAGTCTGCAGAGGGAGGGATATGGGGTTATGACACCAGAATAGGATGGGAGGGCAAGGAGCGTCCTTTTTGCTCTGTCTAGGGGGCACACGTGGGCTGGTGTAGGACTGGTACCACTTTGTCCCATGATCACTGTGAAGGGACCACTGTGGGGGGACCTAAGCAGGTTCAGTCTGAGAGAGCTCCCAGAACAGATATCTCTTATTATGTGCAAGTTGAAAGTTACAAGTTACTACAGATCCAGCAGTGAGTTCCTAATGCAATACACACGATCTGGGAAAGAAGGTATCTGAGAGGTGGAAAGGTGATCCTCCAGCTAGAGTAGGTGTAAAACACCAAAGTGCCAAATTGGCTTCTTATATCCCCGCACATGCTGAAGCAGTATTTAATTTGTGCTCTCACAAATGCACAGAGCTCATCAAAGCTGTAAATGCAATCAGCCCCTGTAAAGTGACTAGCAAGAAAGGAGGAAAAGTGGGGACCCAGGACCTGCTTTGAAGCTTCAATGTGTCACCTTGATAAACTGCAAGTACCACCAGTGCGAGGGAGAGCCTAAAGCAGGGTCCCCTTTGGCAAACAGCTCTCTTTAGGCTGGCCAATGCTTACCTGTTGCAGTTAAGGGATGTCTGAAAAGTACAGCTAATTGGAATACCTTGCTGTATCTTGATGCATCTTATACTCCTAGCATCAGTAGTATCTTTGCTAAAAGGTGTCTTGGAGAAACCTTAAATAATTCCTTGGCAGAACATTAGATTTCAAGTACAGGTCAAGTTTGCCTTTACTCACATCATGCTTTTCTTTTGTGACTTTACTTCCAAGATGTTACTTAAGAACTTGGCCCATTGCTTTGCCAGAAAAAAAGTTTTGTTTTTCTGCAAAGCTTGTTGGCTGTTCAGCATGAACTTCAGTGAATCTGACAAATCTGGGATGCTTTTGCTTCAGTGAACTAAAAGATACCCAGATGAACGCTGTTGCACTGAAAACTGTTTTGGTGTCTGCAGTCCAGGCAAAACGGGGAAACATCCATATTGTCATAAAGGGGTCATGTTGTTCCCTCTATAAAAAAAAAAGCTTTTTTCAGAGTATAGGTTTCAACAATTTGTTGGTCACTGTGTTTTTGAAAAAGAACCTCCAATTTTCCTGTTAGTCCTCTTCCTGTGCTGTAAACAGTGATGCTCGATCAAACATCCTGACACCATTATAATGAGCTGTACCTAATACCTTAATGAAAACATCTGCGTGTAGGCTACAGCAGAGGTGAGAACCAATAGAGACTATTTTTCTGACTGTATCAGCATGTTCAAAACTCTGTAGTTTGTATAGTTCAGCCTGATCTCTGTTCATGCCTTTCCCTGTTGGCTTTCTTCTTTTTCTAAATCTACTCTGGGTATCCAGCATTGGGTATCCGGGTCCAGCCATAAGAACTCACGCAGCAGTTCTGCTGCTCGGGGCTGGACTGTCAGCAGCACTGAGGAAATCCAGCAACCAGCAAAGACTGTGGTGACACTCGGTGGTTTCTCTGCAAGTACATCCTATGTGCCACGTTACTCTGTTCTCTAATCCCCTTAAGCAGACATTTTGATTCCCATGTCATACACTTCTGACTTAGACCACATTTAAGACCTTTCAGCTTCACCTCCCTTTTCCCCCACGAATAGAATATTTTTCTTGCATTCTCTGTGTGTTCCTCAAAGGCACTACCGTGCACGAGGGCATCAGTCAGCACGCAATACCTCATTCATAAATTTTCCCAGGCGCTCTTCTAGACCCAGCCAACAAGGGCATTTGTTAACTGAAACGGGATTTCAACCTATGTGATACAGTATCTGTGGAGTTGACTGAGCCTGCAGAAAGCTGACAAGAGATGATTTCTTCCAACTGTGAAGCCTTGAACCATGAAGTTCACAGCATTGCTCAACCTTTCAGAACACTGTCATAATTTGATGGATTAATCAGGGTTACTTAGCAGGGATGCTTACCTGGCAAGACAATTCTCTACCTTTTGTGCCTCTTGTGTACAAAACTCAAGGCCAAGGAGCAGCTGCATCTGGCTCAAACAGTACTGTTAAACTTCACTACCAAGATATACGTGAGTTTTACGTTTCACACATGATTTTTTTTTTCTCCTTTGAAGATACTGCTGTACTTTGTCTTTGCTGAGGTGCACACTTCATTGTAACGTGCATTGTTGCATCTGATGATGTTCATAGAGCCTTTTGCCCCAGCAACACCGAGGAAATGTGTGTTTTCTATCTCTGGTAAGTATTTGTTATTAACAGTCCGGTGCATGCCAGCATTATCATTTAAAGGATATTTGTGCTTCAAGCCCTCTGGTGCAAGTTCTGTTGACAGCTTCGAAATCAAACTTTCTGCTCTTCTCCAGTAATTCTTCAAGCTTCCTAAAGCCTGTCTTGGGAGATGGTCAGCTCTCAGGCACAAGACCGAGCACACGTGTGTGTGCCAGTGTCCTGAGGCTTGGATGTTCTTTGTCCTCAGGAAAGGTCATGAAATGCCTTTTGCTAGTGAAGCCGGGGCCCTCATTTGGGTTGGCTGTGAGACGGCAAAGAGAGGACCCTATTGCTGCCTGTATGCAATGTGCTCAGGTTAGACTTTGCAGCTTGTGATTCCTCCTGTACCCTTCTGTGTGGCAGCCTGATGTTTAGGTTTCTTTCTTCTCCTATCTTAAAGAGAGGTCAAAAGCAAGCTAGCTTGCTGCTTTCTTTCCTGCCTGCCCCGGTTTATGTACTGTGCTCTGTTCTTTTGGCACCTGCCTGGGCAGCTTGTATTAATACTTTGATTTTAGTTTTCAGCCTTTGATCTGCTCTCCTTTAGCTATTAAGTGCCCTATCTCATTCATCAGTGAGACTGCTTTTCCCCTGAGAGGAGATGCTCTCTTCCTCTGCCCTGTTTTCCCTCATATTAGAGCTACAGCATGTTCACAGTGCCTGAACTCAGCTCGGCATTGTATTTTTCTCTAACTCGTTGCTTAAAGCAGAATAGAGCTTCTCAAATGACATCTCATCTGCAAACACACTCTCTTTTAAATAAAGTCTCATGGTATCTGAGGGTGACCATGCTGTAGTCATGTCAGGACTGAAGGCAGGAACACATTTTGCAGAATGGCAGGTTTGTATTTCAGATTGGAGTCAGCCCCTCATGAAGCAAACAACACTTCTGCCTCAGATCAAATGCTCGGACTAGAAAATGCTGATCTCTCTCTTCTGTGACTCACCTGGGGCTGCAAGTTGAGCTTAAGAGCATCTTATTCCTGGTAACAGGGATCTTTCAGAAGCTCTCCAGTGTTGGAAGGCTTCAATCACCTTTTCCCCCTGAAGAGCTCCAGTGGATCAGGAGTGAGCAATATGGTCTGATTACTGCTGCCAGACTAGACCTCATGCAGGTTTTGATAAACCCAAAAGCAGAGGCTTAATCTTTTTCCTAGGCATCTCCCTACAAATTGTGTTCTGTTAATTAAAAGCCCTTTTTAATTAACATTTTCAGAGTACCCTTCTTGAATGGCCGCTAATTAATGTTTGCTCTATTTTGGCATAGTACCCAGTATAAAATCTCTTTTAAATTGTTTTTGTTTAAACCACTGCTATGTGGAGAGTTTTACACCTTCCAAGTGTTTTGGTTTTTCCCTGTTTAGGTAGCTTGACTATGTATATATATTTAATGCTTTTGTTTTTTTCCTTTTTCTTTTTCCCTGCAGTTCTGCTGCAGTCAGTTCTGGAAATATCCTGAACTGTAGATTTCGCCTCTGTGCTAATTCTGTAAATGCCATAAAGTCTTCTTGCTTCTACGTGAAGGCTTTTTTAGCCTTCTCTTACCCAGAAAACAAACAATTTCTGGCTGCTGCAGAGGAATTCAGCCTGCTCTCAGCCGTGTTGTTTCAATACAGCTACCTCTTGGCTTGCTAAATATTCCACTTCTAGATGAGAGGCAATTTTAAAAGTAAAATTTTAAGAAGTTGAGTATTTCCTCCCTTTCTCATAACAAAATAAACCCCCTTTGGACCCCACACACATACAGCTTATACCGGCCTCACCGTGGCTGAACGTTAGCAGCACGGTGCAAAGAAACCTTATCTTTCTGAGTTACAGAAGGTCTTCTCCACTTGCACCCTGCTGGATCTCCACTGGATGCCCAACCCCACTGGATGTCTGCAACGCTGCACGTGGAAGCCCCAACCTTCCAGCAGCTGACCTTGCTCCAGAGCTGGGGGCAGCTTTTGAACTGGAAGTGGTGGGCGCTGATACCACGGTGCCTGGGCTGATTTGCTGCAGGGCTTGTACCACTGCACTGAAGTGACCCTCCAGGCTTTGGACCAGGCTTTGCAGGGTGTCAGCCCAGCACCTCCCACTGTCACGGGTCAGCTGGAGTCAGAGCCAGTTTGGGAGCGAGGACAGGCGACTGTTGAGTGCTCCCAAAGGAGCAGTAACCCCAAACACAGTGCTTTCTATATCTAACATTTTTCCTTTGCATACCCCCATTTTTCAAGCCCATCCTGCTGTCACAGGATGATGTGCCTTATTCTGAGTAAAGATAGGTCTGGCTGCTCCTGGGAGGATGGACTGTACTGCCCTGCACTCCTCTGACTTAGGGTCATGCTGACAGCCCCTCCTGAACCTTGCTAGATCCTCAGTTGCTCAGAAATCTCCAGATAAGAATAGACACAAAGGTGTTCTTTCATTTCTAGTTGTCAAAAAGATTGCAAGACCATTTTTTCTACAGATGGATGTGAACTTGCCCTAACTATCCAAGCCTTTTACATCTTCATATTAAATTACTTCAACATATTTCTACATGGGGCTATGCAGAGTGCAGCATACAGGAAAGTTAATAATGGAAAAGCAAAGAAGTTAAAAGTAAATCTGGAGTTTTAAAATTCATTCATGTTAATAATGCAAACAGCTGCTTTTTAAAATTCCTTGCTATGTTTTTACAGTGGTATTTCAAAAATCTCTCTATAAAGAAGACTAAAAATCAAATACAACTCATAACTTTTTAAGTTGCTTATGGTTTTAATGGGGAAGCTGCTGGTGTCCATTGGTTCAATGATTCACCCAAAGATCTTAGGAGCATGGGAAGAAATCGAGGAAAGGTCACATATTTCCTTTTATCTTTCTGTTGCTTGTGATACCACTACAACACACTGCAATATTCAGTGAGGCTTCTCTGCTGATGGCTTGTGAGTGTGCTGCCAACTCCAAAGGCTGTCCTAGCATGAGGTTTAAAAGGGAAGAATCTATTTGGTTCTCTGCTTTGAGTTTTGAGGTTTATGTGGGAATATGTTCTAAGGTCTGGAAGGCTGGATGTTTTCTCCCTTTCTTTCTAAAAGGTGGTTAAATTTCCTACGGAATTACCTGACGTAAAAAGCCTGAAGAGACAGAAGTCTGAATATTTGGGAACTGTCAAGCCCTGGCATGATGTTGGATGCTCAGATAGGTAGGCAGGAAGGCTGCCGGCAGACAAAGATTTCTCTTCATGAGTTTTCATATTGCTAGCACTGCTCAAAAGCTGTTCTTCATTTAATGGTACTTCATGGACTCATAGAGCCTTTGATATGGGACAATTTGGCAGATTAACATTGACTTAGAGCAGTTTAACATTTCTTAGGTGCAGTATCTTTGCTGGGCTGGAAATACTTAGTTGGCAAAGTGTATATGGAAGAAAGGAAAACATTCTTAATATCATTAAGATACATTGGATTAAAAAGAAGTAGAAAAGGCTTGGCAAACAGAATTTGCCACTGCTAAGCACCAGAACAGATAGAAGTACCAGGCCAGTTTTGGGGACTTGAATTTTAATCCTTGAAGAAAGCAGGTTGGAGGGATGCAGCTGCAACTGGCTGAATCAGGTCATTCCCAAGCAGCACTCATGGCAAATGCAGGACCTCCTTCTGCAGCCACCTCCACAAGGGCAGGCCCATGGCCAGTGGCTCACGTGGACAGATCAGGGAGGTGACCTTTTCCCTGATGTCCAACTCTAAAAAGCAATGAACTCCACTTTGTTTGAGACCCTTCTGGCTGGAGACCATGGGCAGCAAACAAGAAGCACCAGGTAGAGACAATACCTCTCCCCAGGACCACATCAGCCTCTCAGTCCCTTAATGGACCCAACTGGCCTCACCTGGGGTCTTTCCCCACCCCTGACCATGACCCAGGAGCCTCAGTTCAGCCTAGCCTGGGTTGCTGCCTGTCCCCCTAGGAATAGCTGGGTTTTGCTGCTGTGAGTTATACAGGTATGTGTATGTAGGCTGTCTTACTGGGTGTCTGGGTCTGTGCTAGGGCTAGTCTCAACATGGGGGGGAAAACCTGACCAGGTACACTGTAATTTGAAGCTTGTGCTGGGGTTTGCACTGCTCTGACTACATGTCCAGCGCTAGCCTGCTTGCTCTGTTACACCTAGCCTGTGTATGCCTGCACAGTGGTGGCTACATAGGAGTTATCTGTTCCTCTGAAAACCATGTGCTGCTCAGGCTAAGGCTGGAACAGCAAGCGTTGTGCTGCTAGCAGTCAAGGCTAGCTGAGTTCATGAGCTGTCTCAAGGAGGTCTCTGTGGATGAAATCTAACAGGGTAAATGAGATCCCCCTCTGAAAAGGGTCCAGAGGTCCCTGCAGGAGAGGTGGACGTGGGTGCTGTCTCTCTCCTACCTACAGAATGACAACGTCTGCAAGGCTGGCTGCTTACAAAGGGTTTGTAAGCCCACAGTCCCCTTTGCATTTGCTTTGTAACTCAAGGAGATCATAATTTGATGCCTTACTTTTCCTTGTTGACCAAGTAGTCTTGACCCTGGAGCTGGTGGTTCTCAGGCAGCCCAGGTGCTGGCCATGGCAGCAGTGTAGGGTTTCACCACAGTTTGCTGTTTGGTTTTCACAATGTTAGCAGGGTGAGCTGAAGAATTTAAAAGGAAAGAGGACAGTTTCCTCATTTAGGGGTGCTGGTAACTCCGAGAGTCCTTTCCAGCCTTGTATTTGCCATCCACTTCCCCAGTGGGAAGCCTGAAGGAGCAGAAGTAATCTATTTCCTACTGTTTAGCTGTATTTATTTTCCACTGCCTGCTTCTCTGCCTGCAGCACCATTAATGTTCCCAAAGCACCTGAAGTCATTTATTTTCTACCTCTGCCTATGACAGTGGTATTGCACCCTAGAAGGTTTTGCTTGAAGCCTTCTGGGCTTTACTGGGGGTGCCCTAGGCATGTGAGAAAATAAATAGACTTAGGAACAGTATGTGTTCAATCCACAGTGGGTGTCTAGACTGCCAAGGTTTGTGTATGTTTTCACTTTTAATAAGTGTACATAGATATATTACTAAGTATCTGGTAGACAAACATACTCTAGATGCTGCAAACTTGCTGTTTGTATGGTCCTCTCAGGAGCCATTTGAACAGCATCAGCTTCCCTTTATAAACACTGTAACATTTCTTTAAAAACTTAAATTACTTTTGATGGTCTCCATTTAATTAGGAAAATCTTTGCTATGTTTGTCTTGTTTTATGAGCTTTCCTGGGTCATTCAAAGTCCTCTGTGAATAAGGAGGATGCTCTGTTGTTGCTGGGCTGTTCAGGTCTTACTGCTCTGAACCGAGTTGTGCCTGCACAGACCAATGCTCAGGGTTTTGGGAGAGATCAGCTGAGGAAAGGAGCCAGTCAGTTGAGTGTTTTGAAGAATGATGAGGTTTGGTGTGATTAAATAGCTACAGGCTTCAAAAATAACATGACTTTCATTCTCCTCTGTGATTATAAATGGCTGAGAGTCAAAATGAGTCCATTTATTTCCATGACTGGCTGCTTGGGAAGTGCCTGCTTCATGCTTTGAATAACTTGTGTTTTCCTCTCCTTCACACTCTCAGCTTCTGATGATATTTTGCAGATGTACCTACACATACTTCACATTTCTATCAGCTGTGTTTCCTTACCTCAGGTGGTGTCACTAATGTGACCTCTAGATCTTCACTGGCAGCTTTCTTGACTGCTTGCTCAGTCATATAGGAAAAAAAAAAAAAAAAGGTGCTAGCTTCATGATGGGGCTGGTTAGCAGGGATGCTGTCTGCAGTTTATAGCCAGTCTGGTCTCTAATGGTGAGCGTGCAACCAGGTAAGATCTGAGGAAGGGACATGTGAGGGTAAGCCAAGCCTGTTTTGCTCTTATTTCACTTGGGTGCTCTCCCTCTTTCCCCTGTATCTTGATAGAAAAGGCACCTGCCGCTTGTCTGACAACCGGCTAAGACTCAAGCTGGAAAAAAACTCATGAGATATTTAAAACTTCTGTAATTTGAACTCCTGTGTAGCTTCCCTACTTACCACAGGGGAGACAAATCCTCTTACCCAACTGTCAAATAAGGCCAGCAGCGAAGCTGAAAACAAGCTCTGCGTGTCCGCCCAGTCTCCGTGGGAGCTCCCGGGAGTGTGCTTGGCCCTCTCCTGCCTTACAGGTGTTGCCTGGAGCTTTATGGGGACCTCTGGGGTCATCCTGGGTGCTGTGGTGCCAAAGAAGCCCACTCTGCTTAGCAAAGTCACCCAAGGTGACAAAAGCGGTTTGAGGAATGGATACAGCTTGAAGTTACAGATGAAAAGGGGAACTTCTCATGAAATAATTCAAGTTTTCCTGTAATGCTGCTGCCCCCAGGCTTGCTCTCCTGATGATCCTCTGTTGGCCTGTTCTCCCAGGGGTCATAGAAAAACCTCTCTGTCTATTGAGGAGGGGGTGGAGGAGGAGGAGAAACTAAAAAGAAATCGGTTTTCTTTTTTTTCTGAAATTGAAAGGCATTAAGTTTTCTAGAACATCATGTCAATCTGGTCTTGCTGTGGAGCAAGATCAGTGCCATGTATAAATACAGATATTAGGGAAAAAAATTTAATGCAAACCAATGTCTTATTCCTGTGCAAGCTGGAATGGCTGCACAATAAACACAAAGCATGCAGTCTGTGTTTAGCATGCTACAAGAAGCAATAAAAAATAAAGTTTCTTTTTTTCTTTTTACTGAAGTTACTCAAAAAGCTACAAAATTAAAAATAACAGCTGATTCTTATGAATTTTCCTTCCTGGGGGTTTATAAATATCTTGGGTATTTTTGTTTTGGACTGTGTTTGACATTCAAACAGCCCAATGCAGAAGGTATGTACAAGACAAGTAGCTCTAAAGTGCCTCTTTGGAACATTTCAGAGGCTTCTGAGCAGGCTCTGCACTGAGGCATAATTGACATTACAGCATGTATCCCGCCTCTCTCAAAAGTTAAAATTGAAACATAAAAAATGATTTCTCCAATGCGCTCCCCCAGGTCACAGTCCAAATGCTGCCATTTGTTAGCAGTGTGGGCTTTAAAAAAAATGCACCTTGTCAGGAGGTGAGGGAAGGCACTCCATGAAATTTGCTGCCCCTCTTTTGAGGCTGCATCTGAGCCAGCTGCTCCTCCAGGTCCTGCTGAGACTCATGCGGGTAAGCCTTATAGTGTTCTACTCAAGGAAAAAGCAGATTTTTCAAACAAGAAGGGTGGCGTTGAGAGCTTTCAAAGCTCTGGGTTGCTCTCCTCAAGTGAGGTAGCTAGATGCAATGCAATCAGGCATCCGGTAGGAAAAGTCACTCGGGCACTATTTCAGAATTTGCCAAAACTGGGCATTTATCTGCTATTTAGTCAGGACTCATCAGGATAGCAACTAATTGAAGCCAAAGGGACCACTCATGGTGTAAGATACTGGGCAATGTGAGTAATAATAATACTATTTGTCCTCTAATTAGTCATTCACAGTTCATTTCAGAGCTAGAGAGCTCAGGTTGGATTCACTGCTCCTGCATATGCGTTCCTTGTGGATTAATTTGTGGCTCCTACAAAAGGTATGAAGGTCTGGTGACTGCTGAGCTGCTGATGCCTGCAGGTGTTTGCACTACTCTCCTACCCCTTCCATTCATCACCTGAGAAATCAGGATTTTTCTCCTCCTTTATCACAAAATATCTGTGGTCTCTCAGGTGTCTTAAATAAATCTTGCTGATTTCTCTCAGTGCCTGCTAAGTTACAGCAGCTTTGCTAAAAGATAACAAGCCTGGCTACCTCCCAGCTGGTTTCTTTGCTGGTTGCCCAGCTGTTAACCTGACCAGGAAAGTGCTATGGATGTCTGTCACAGCGCAGGGTTTGTTTTTTTTGTCTCATTCCTTATGTTGCTGTAAGTATATTTGATTAGGGTTGAACACCTGAAGTCTGTGGGAATTAAAATTCTTGATTATTGCCCATTAACATCTATGCAGGGAGACTCGTTCTCAACAGATCTGGATGGAGATGATTTTTTTTTTCTTACTGCTGGGTTTGTTTCTTTTAGGAGTATATCTTCCTGGAAACCTTTTTTTTTTGTTCTCCTGTTGTTGTCTGTGTACTTTAACAGGTAGACTGACTAATATGGTGATTGCTGCTGGAAAATGTTGGATGGGCAGATAGGATTAGTGATAAGTTTCAGTGCACCCTTACCATGCGTCCCTTGAGGTCTGGGGTCTTTCCTGGGATCCTGTGCTCTGGCTGTTGTGATTTGATGTGGATTGCTGTTACAACATTGTCTCTGCTCATTAGATTTGACATTGCTGCGAATTTAGAGAGGTGGTTTACTGTTAATCAGCTTCTCTGTTAATCTCACACATGTCCCCCTGCTGTGTAAAAGCTCCCTGTGAACTTACACTAGAGTCTCTTCTTGGCTTTGTCTCCTCGTTTCTGTTTGTGCCTGGTGTCAACAATTATATGTATTGCAGTGAGTAACATAATTTGCTGAAACCTGCCAAGAAAAGTCTCCTATTCTTCATAGTTGTTTGGTGGTGGTGTTTTGATGGTGTGGGTTTTTTGTTTTGCTTTGGTTTTTTTTTAAATAAGCTGGCTTCTGTAGTATCAGTCCTTGTCTGTTCTAGGAAACGAATGAATCCTTTGCTGAAAATGTTTTTCACCAATACATCTTGCTGTACCAGTATTGAAAGCTAGTCTTATCTTGACAAGGGTACGCATGTTTTAGCAGTGCTCCCTTTAGAAAATGACTAGGACTGAGGAATCCATTTTGGTACCTTTGGTCTTCTGCATTGCTACTAACGAATCATCAATGGGATGTGCTTTTGTTTAAGTGGGCACAGCTTCAAAGGAAAGCTGCTGCTATACGGACAGTGACGTCTAGAGCTGAGTATCCTGCAAAAGGCAACGAATGCTTATTGCGTGGAGGGGAGTGGTGCATATTCAGGCAACTCAGGTCAATGTTGAGCTTAAGTACAACAGCAGCAATCAACTTGAATATGATTGCTACAAGATCTGCTTGTTCCCACCACAGAGGTCATCAAACAGCACCTACAGTGTGGACTAACAGACCTAAGGGTGGGAGGGAAGCTGCTGAGGCGAGATGGGCAAAGCAAAAGGACAAGAATTTTTGCCATTTCTGAAACAGAAGCATCTAGATTTAGATCCTGTATAGAGGCCTTACCCTTCAGAAATAACAGCCACCATAGTACTGGGTTAGATCCTCACCCAGCTCCAATTTGTTTATGAAACTGGAAGGCTTGGTTTTCCTCAGTCCCCAGCTCCTGCAGTCTAAAGCTGATAGGAGTTTCATAAGTATGTGTAGCTAGTGCTATCCCTGTTAAAAGGGGGAGAAAACTGAACCACAAGTAGTCATATACTTTATCAATTAGCAGATTGGAACTGGAAAAAGAATTATGCCTACCTGTCCTCAGCAGTTTCCTGTCTGCTGGAGTTATTGAACCTGTTCCTCTTGACTGAAGCATAGATCTGAATATAGAAGATCATGCTGCTGCTTAATATGGGTGAAGCAGAGAATTTAAAAATCAGTCCTTTTGAGGAGCAAATATTTTCAGCCTTTCACTCTTTCACTCTTCTGCCTTTTCACTCTGTTCTCCGAGCTGTGAAAGCTTTTAATTTCTCTGCATTTGACTGTCACCCCTGAGGACATGACGCATCAGTGAAGGGACAGACATGAAGTTTGTGTTCTGTGGTTTCTTTACAGGGACACATCTGTCCCGAGGCAGTTCTGCTTTTTAAGTAGCAGGGGGTTTTAGTGGGCAGATGAAAGGTGTTTTTTGACTAGGAATGATAAAGAGTATGTAGTAAAGGCTGCTAAGAAAAATGGTCCCCTAAATTCCTTCAATTGTGTGTTAATAGGGCTTTGTGTCAGTGAGCATCCAAAGGTAGAATTTGGTCTGTGGAGGCAGCACAAAAAGATGTAGGCATCCTAGAGGGCCTTCTTTCCCTGTGTTGCTCTGAGCTTGGAAGGGTCGCTTCTCTGCTTTTGAGCACAGTTCCAGAAAGAAAGAGAGAGATCTTATTTACACCACAAATAAAACTGTGGGGTGTACCTGTGCTCTGATAGAGAGCTCCCAGCAGTAGCTTTCTCTGTGCAGCCACTTATTCTTTCCTTTGTCCCTGAGGTTGTTCCCACTACCATGGTGTTGGGATGCCTCAGGGAGTTTTGCAACTTGAATTAGCTCATGCTGACTAACTTACCTGAAGGCTCTGAGGCACAGGTGTTTGTGATTTACCCCAGGTGTTCAACACCACTTGGAACCAAGTTACAAAAGTTTGCTTCTGGACAGATACAAATAGCTTTGGAGTGCTTGGTCTTGCCTGTGAAAAGGCAATAGCTATGTTGAGCTAGCTGGCAATACTGATGTATCTACCTATTTTTTAAATTCTAACGTGGTCATCCCTGGCTTTATAGGCTCTGTTCAACCCCAAGGAAAGCACAAAGACTTTTTTCCAAATCAATCAGCTCAACTGATTGACAAGGCGTGCTATGTCACAGGAGGGATGGGTGTTCTGGTCCTAGAGAATTTACAGCTGGCATGATAGGTGCAGTTTGAAGAGTGTTAATGAAGTGAATGGAGACTAGGAATATTAGACTGGAGAACAAACATGAGGCAGCTGCATAATACCGAGACTTTTCTGGTTTTCAAACCTTGGAAGGAGCATCCCAAAAATTAATCTAGAAGCACCTTGCACATATATTATTGAGATCAGTATGACTGCTCATGGGTGACTGATACAGTAAAGCTGTAGTATTGACTCTTAGTCAAAAATGGGTTTTTTGGGTGATGGTGTGTGGAGCAGTGAAGCATTTTGAAATGTCCCTCACCTTCAGACCACTCTGTTGACTGGTGTGTGCAGGAGAGGTTGGGTAAGAGTCTTGTGGAAGGGAAAGCTGCTCAGAGTCACTTTTGATCTTGCCAAGTGGGGTAAGTAGTTTTCCTTGTTAAAGAGATCAGCCCCAGAAATGTGTTGTGTTTTTTTTTATTGTCTGTCTGCTGTTTTAGGGCATCCTGGGAAGATATTTTGTGGTGTTCATGAGTGAGTACAGCAAATGCCTATAATGTTTCTCGAACTCTTTCACTACTGTTGAGGGAATTTCTGTGATTTTGCTTTTTCTATTAAAGATGACTACAGGTGTGTAGGAACCCAACTTCATAAGCTTATGAACTTGAAGCAAATGAATGCATTTCTTTCAGTTTCCTACGGCTTTAATCTCAATAGGCTTTGATAATATAAGAACAGGGAAAGGACAGCTTGTTGTGATGGACAGTTTAATCTTACCTGTCTGCTGGTAAGATACACTGGCTGATCTGGAGAACTGCAAAGTATAAATTGCCTTTTTAATACTGATAAACAGTAAGGGCGGGGGAACTTAAGGAAATATTACATCTTAATTGTAGTTCTCTGTTGGGATCAACAAATCTGGTTCATCCTTGAACTTCTGCTGTTTACTAAGTCTCTCAGCCCCACAATAATTATTTCCTTAACCCTTAGTAGGTTAGTGACATAATCTGTGGCACAGCAGTAATTGTATAATAGCTTGATGACGGGACTTTTTTGTCCACGGTTATTTTATGACCAAAACAATCAGCCAGCTAAGTATCTGTCTGATTCTTCTGTGACTTTGTAAGCAAACTCATAATCTAAATGATGTCTTAATACAAAGAGAGGGAGGCTAGATAATCCCCTTAGTCCCTTACAAGAGAGTAAGCTGCATTCCCTGTTACTTCAGCCTCTTTGCATAGAAAAGGGGTAACAGGAACAGATTGAAAATATGTAACTTGACCTAATCACAGAACTGTAGGGCTGGCAGTGACACTTCAAGAGTTTGTCACACTTGTGTGACACCCTTCATTCTGCCCTGGGAAGAGACAGGACCCTTTCAAGAACTTCTTACTGCGTCTTATCTCTCTATCATAAGGCAGAGCTGGCTCTTATCAGATTTCCAAGCTGATCTGACATAAGAGAGATTAAAAGTCCTACAGCCTGTCAGCTGATGACCAAGCAGCCTACAGGTGCCACAGCTTGGGAATACAAGGATGGATATTGTTTGAGAAGATCTAACATGGGAACACTGAATGAAATTGAGTCTAGGCTGAATATCAGGCCAATATTTCCCAGCAGTGAGGTCTAACAGGCTGTAGAATACTTCTGGGAAAACAGTAGTAGAAACGCTGTTACATATGGTCTCCATGTGAGTGCTTAAAAAACAAAAACTTGCATATGGCCCTATAAAGGGCTGTACTATGCCATTAGGAATGAACAGACATTGCCTTGGCAACGCACACCAGCCAGACCCAGGCTAAGCTGGCTGTGATGGGAGCCACCTGCTGCAGGAGCAGCTTGCTTCCCTACCTGGGCAGCAAATTACATGTTAGTTAATTGATTGCAGTCTAAGGAAGGGCCTAAGCCTATTTCACAAAGATGTATATTATCACTAGTTTATCCAAGAGGAGGTTGAAGTTCATGGGAACTCAAACAATTTGGTAACCTGTCCATCTCCCAGACCTTGCTCTGACCTTTAGGCATGCTGACCCCGATCCACCTGCGGCACCACTGGTAGCACCTCAGTTCAGCCTGATTTTAGTGTGTTGCACTGAAGTCCTCTCACAGTCAGTCGAGCCTACCAAGTCCAGGGCTGTGGCCTGCCCTGACAAATGGGATCTATGGCATTTGCCTATTGAGCCTTGTTTTAGATGGCTTATTTTTCCTTCTACTCCAAGATCCCAAATCACTTAAAAGAGCAGGCTCAGTTACTTACCCCATAGGAGTGGGGCAGTGTCGGAGGCATATGATTGTGCTCAGTGTGGCCGTCTCTGGCTGGCATGCAGCAGGCACTGAGAAATGGCACAGAAGCTCAGCCTTTTGAACAACTAGGAATGGGCAGAGTTTTGCTGCCATGTCTTGGGGAAAATGATCCCCCTCAGGGGAATGGGATCTGCTGTCATCACGGTGTTGTGTGGAAGGGGTGATGTTAGCATCTGAACTGCTTTCTGTAACACCTGCGTGGGTCACTGCTAGCTCCCCAATTAGCTGACTACTGTGAGATGGGAAAGGATGACTGGCCTCTGTGTTTTAAGTACAGCCTGTACCTACCTTCTGCAGTGGTTTTATGTGAGCCTGGGAGGGCAGGCATTGGAGGGCATCCCTTTCAAAGAGCAGAAAGGGGCTCATTTGGCTTTGCTCAGTATGCTTAGGAGGTGGAATAAACTTAAATATCCCCTTCAATTTTGTTCGGAGAAATCCATTTGCATGTTACACCATTATTAGCAGAGACAATGGGACAAACATTGGTATCCTGTTAATTATGGGCATGTTAATGATATATATTTCTGCAGTCAAATAGCATTGCAAGTCTATTTCCTTTCTTAATTTTGTGCTGTGCTGTTTGAAATGTTAATGAAGCCAGAATTCTCAAAGGTCATCCTCTGAATGCATCGGCTTTTTTTCTGTTTTGTTGCAGAACAATTTAAATGAGCTTTTGTTCCTGATGTTGCTAACAATGTTAACTTTCCTGTTTAATTAATGAAGGCGTGGGAACATGTCTTCGACCTGGTCAGTGAGTTAAATGAGAAAAGCTCTGTATTCTCCTTTAAACCATTCCTTGGCATTTTCCTTCCATGATGTGTGTGCTGCCTCTCCTTTCCCCCCCAGCAGCCTCTATTTCTTTCTCTTCATAGCTTGTGTGAAGGAATGGTTAAAAACAAAACAACCAACCACCAACAGAAAAGTGCAAATTTAGCAGAACTGAGCATTGCATTTTCTGAGGAGCCATTTATCATTCTCAGAAAGTTTCGATTCTTCACAAATAATAAAGAAAAAGGACTAGTAATTGCTGTTTCCAGCTAATTGACAGAATTGTGTCATGAAAGAGGGAGAATTTCCGTGCTGCCTTTGCTGATGACACTCGAAGGTTGTTTTAAACTTTCCTTTGGTACTAAATTAAGAGATTGTCCCTTGTCTGTGCTCATCATTAATCCAGTAGGTGGGTTTTTAATTTGTTTTTAATACTATTAGGTGATAGGGAAGTGGCAAGTGTAAAGGATATTTCATAGAATCATAGAATTGTTAAGGTTGGAAAAGACCCTTAAGATCATCAGGTCCAACCATTAACCTACCACTGCCAAGTCCACCACTAAACCATGTCCTCAAGCACTGCATCTACTTGGCTTTTAAATACCTCCAGGGATGGGGACTCAACCTCTTCCCTGGGCAGCCTGTTCCAATGCCTGACTACTCTTTCAGTGAAGAAGTTTTTCCTAATATCCAAACTTTCCCTGGTGCAGCATGAGGCCATTTCCTCTCGTCCTATCACTTGTTACTTGGGAGAAGAGACCAACCCCCACCTCACTACAACCTCCTTTCAGGTAGTTGTAGAGAGCAATAAGGTCTCCCCTCAGCCTCCTCTTCTCCAAACTAAACAACCCCAGCTCCCTCAGCCGCTCCTCGTAAGACTTATTCTCTAGACCCTTCACCAACCTAGTTGCCCTTCTCTGGACACGCTCCAGCACCTCGATGTCCTTCTTGAATTGAGGGGCCCAAAACTGAACACAGTATTCGAGGTGTGGCCTCACCAGTGCCGAATACAGGGGCACTATCACCTCCCTGGTCCTGCTGGCCACGCTATTCCTGATACAAGCCAGGATGCCATTGGCCCTCTTGGCCACCTGGGCACACTGCTGGCTCATGTTTAGGCGGCTGTCAACCATCACCCCCAGGTCCTTTTCAGTCAGGCTGCTTTCCAGCCACTTCTCCCCAAGCCGGTAGCGTTGCCTGGGGTTGTTGTGACCGAAGTGCAGGACCCGGCACTTGGCCTTGTTGAACCTCATACAGTTGGCCCCGGCCCAACAATCCAGCCTGTCCAATTAATTGGTTAATTTCCATTAACTCAGTTTGTGTCATAAAGCTCTACAGGTTTGTAATACCTTAATATTGCAAGGTAGTGCCTAATTCAGCTCCCACTTTGCAGCCTTTCTACTGGTTTCACTGGAAAGTAGATGGAGGCTCTTGAGTAGTAGGTGCTTTAATACATAACCCTCCATACAGCTTCCTGGGTGCCTCTAACACCTTCTGTCCTGGGCCTGGAGCTGTTCAATGGTTGCTAAACACACAAACATGCTTTGCCTGGCTTGTGCAATTTCAGAATTAGTTGTTGGTAGGGTTCTGTGAAGCTGAAAGCTGATGCCAGCAGCTGTCTGCTGAGAGCAGTGCAAGGCTTGTGAGGTACCCAGGGGGGTCTGAGGAGGTTTATGGGTGCCTAAAGCCCTTGGGCTGTATGTGTGGAGGGACCAGGCAGCAGCAAGGACTACCAGTTGCTGGAGGAGACCAAGATGCTGGGGCACTGTGTCTTCACTAGCCAGACTGACTGCCCCCAGGCCCCTGCCACCAGTCATAATCCACCCACAGCAAGTTCAGGCAATGGTGACCACCTGACAGAAAGCTATGTCCTCTGCATCCCCTGTGGTATTAGCACCCACTGGGACAGATGCAGCTACTCAGACAGAGCTCTCAAGGGAATATGCAGCCTTCCAGGTCTCCATCTGCAGGATAGGCCAGGGGTTTCTACGGGTGTCTGAGGGCAGTAGCGAGAATTCCTGTGGGAGGTGCACCCAGGTAGAAGAACTGCTCAGCTTGGTGGCTGAGCTTCAGGAGGAAGTGGACAGGCTGAGGAACATCCAGGAGTCTGAGAAGGAGACTGAGTGGTGAACCATACTCTGCCCTCTCTGGAATAGAAAGGTCAACTAGGTAGAACACATGGCAAGGGGGATCCTGCACCCGCTCCTCACCAGGCAGAAGGTAGTGACTTGAAGGATAGAGGTGAATGGATATAAGTCTCTGCTTAGGGCAGTGGAAGAAGCTCCTCCTTGTCTACCTTGCCTTCCCAGGTGCCCTTGTACAACAGATAACAGGCTCTGGAATAGGAAGGACAGGGACATGATGAAGTGGATGATGATGCATCTATACTAGAGGAGTCACCAAGATCAGGTCAGTCTATCCCCCACTTCATGACCACCTCCATGAAGAAAAAATGGTGGGTTGTTGTCATAGGTGGCTCCTTTCTGAGGGGAACAGAAGGCTCAATCTGCCAACCAGACCCACCTTTTAGGGAAGTTTGCTGCCTCCCTGGGGCTAGGGTTAAAGACATTGCCAGGAAACTTCCTAGCCCGGTATGGCCCTCAGATTATTATCTGTTATTGTTTTTTCATGCGGGAACCAATGAAGTTGTGATGAGAAGTCCAAGGGAGATGAGAAGTGATGGGATTCACCTTTCTCAATGGGGGAAAAGTTAGCAGACCTGGTTGAAAGAGCTTTAAACTAGGTTTCCGGGGGAAAGGGCTAAAATCAGGCTTACTAGTTGTAAGCTATGGGATGACATGCCAGTGTTTGAGGGACGGTGTGCCTAGTGAGGGCTTTTGCTCTGCGCCATAATGTACTGAGTACACCGGAGCACGTTTGAAATGTTTATTTACTAATGCACCTGGTATGAGGAATAAACAAGAGGGGCTAGAAGCTTTGGCTCAGTCCCAGAGCTACAACATCATTGGTATAAGTGAGACTTGGTGGGAAGAGGCCTGTGACTGGAGTGCTGTGATGGACAGTTATAGGCTCTTCAGGAGAAATAGGCATGTGAGGCAGAGGGATAGCGCTGTATGTAAAGGCAGGGTTGGACCATACAGCACTTGCAGTTGTGGATGACATGGTTAAGAGCCTCTGGGTAAGGATTAGGGGAAAAGCTAATAAAGTGGATGCTGTTGTGAGAGTCTACTATAGATCACCCAGTCAGGATGATGACACAGATGTATTATTCCATAAGGAATTAAAGGAAATCTGTAGATCAGTCTCCCTTATGCTTATGGGAGACTTCACCTTCTCAGATTTTAACTGGGACTATCATACAGCAGACATGAACAAGTCCAGGAAATTCCTGAAGCATGTTGAGGATAACTTTTTGATATAAGTACTAAGGGAGCCAACTAGGAAAGGTGGCCTCCTAGACCTGTCGCTTGTCAATAGAGATGGCCTCATGGGTTAAATGACTGGTGGCTGTCTTGGCCACAGTCATCATGAAATGGTTGATTTTGAAATCTTTGATATGAGATAAACTGTCAGCAGAGCTTCTACTCTGGACTTTTAGAAGAGCAGACTTTAGGCTGCTTGAAGAACTAGCTAGTAAGGTCCCCTGAGAATCTGCTTTTAAGGGTAGCGGGCTTCATAAATGCTGGTCACTTTTTAAGAGCCATCTTTTAAGAGTGCAGCAGCAGGCAATTCCAATGTGTCAGAAGTCAAGCAAGAAGGCTGGCTTGACTGAACAGGGATCTCCTGGAACTTAGGCAGAAAATGAAAGTGTATGGACTGTGGAAGCAAGGTCAGGCTACACAGGAGGACTACAGAGATGCTGTTCGCCACTGTAGGGAGAAAATTTGTATGGCCAAAGCTCAACTAGAGTTGAAGCTTGCCAGTACTGTGGTGGATAACAAAAAAGTCTTTTTAAAGTGTGCTAACACCAAAAGGATCACTAAAGAAAATGTTGGTCCATTACTTGATGAGGTTGGTCACCTCACAAAAAGGGATGAAGATAAAGCAGAGACATTTAATGCCTTCTTTGCCTTAGTCTTTAACACCAATGATGAGCCTTGGGTTGGAGGACTGCAACTGGGGGAGTGATAAGCTCCTGGTTGACTTTGAACTGGTACATGATTTGCTGCTGAATGCAGCAAATGTGCAGGTGAATGCAAATGAATGCAGCAGGATGTGCAGCTGAATGCACATAAATCTGTGGGACCCAATGGGATTCATCCCAGGGTACTGAAAGAGTTGGCCAATGTTATTGCGAGACCTCTGTTATTTACCAATGGTCTTGGGAATCTGGAGAGGTCCTAGTTGACCAGAAACTAGCAAATATTATTCCAATTTTCAAGAAGGGCAAGAAAGAAGACCCTGGTAATTATAGGCCTGTCAATCTCACTTTGGTGCCCCGTAAAACTATGGAGAAGATTATTCTGGGAGTTATTGAACACAGCACTTGAAAGACAATGCAGTAATCGGTCAAAGCCAACATGGGTTCATGAAGGGAAAGTCATGCCTTACTAACTTAATATCCTTTCACATGACAAGGTTATCTTCATAGTGGACAAGAGGAAGGCAGTGGATGTGATTTTTTTTTTTTTTCCTTTTCTATTTTTAGCAGAGTTTTTGATACTGTCTCTCACAATATCCTTCTGGACAAAATGTCCAGCATACAGCTAGACAGGTACACAATACGATGGGTGAACAATTGGCTGAAGAGTTGGGCTCAAAGGGTTTTAGTAAATGGGGTAGCATCTGGCTGGTAGCCAGTCACTAGTGGTGTTCCCCAGGGCTCCATTTTAGGGCCATTTCTCTTTAATGATTTTATCAGTGACCTGGACACAGGAGTCGAGTGCACAGTAAGTAAGTTTGCTGATAATACTGAATTAGGAGGAGCTGTTGATTCCCTCAAGGGTAGAGAGGCCTTATAGAGAGATCTTGATAGATTAAAGTGCTGAACAATCGCCAACTGTATGAAATTTAACAAGAACAAATGCTGGATTCTGTACCTGGAACAGAGTAATTCTGGATGTGTATAGATAGACTGGGGTTTCAGAGGCTGGAGTGAAGCCCTTCAGAAAGGGATCTGGGGGTTTTGGTTGATGGCAAGCTCAATATGAGTCAACAATGTGCCCTGGTGGCCCAAAGGACCAACCCTGTCCTGGGGTGCATTAAGCACAATATAGCTAACCAGTTGAAATAAATGATTGTCCCAATATACTCAGCATTGGCGTGGCCTCACCTGGAGTACCATGTGCAGTTTTAGGCTCCACAGTACTAGAAGGATATAAAAATATTAGAATGTGTCCAAAGGCAGGCAACAAAGACGGTGAAAGGACTAGAGGGCATGACTTATGAGGAGCGGCTGAGGATACTAAGTTTGTTCAGCTTAGAAAAGAGGAGGCTGAGGGGTGACCTTATTGTTGTCTACAATGTCCTCATGATGGGGAGCAGAGGGGGAGGTGCTGATCTCTTCTTTCTTGTGTCCAGTGATAGGATGAGAGCGAATGGCTTAAAGCTGTGTCAGGGGAAGTTCAGATTGGATGTTAGGAAAAAGTTCTTCACTGAGAGGGTGGTTAAGGATCCCCAGGGAACTGGTCACAGCCCCAAGCCTGTTGCTGTTCAAGAAGCATTTGGACAATGCTCTTACATATATGGTTTAACTTTTAGGTTGCCCTGTGTGGAGTTGGGAGTTGGACTCAATGATCCCCACGGGTCCCTTCTAACTCAGGGTATTCTATGATTCTAAGCTGTAATCTGGCTCCCAGTTTTTAAGCCTCTGATATGGTGGAGCAAAAAAGAAACTGGCCAGAGTGGTAACATGCAGAATTTAGTTTCTACTGGGTTAATCAAAACTGAAACAGAGGGGAAGAGCACAGGATTTTAACTAGGTATTTTATCATTCATACTTGTGTATACTCATAAATCTATGCAGGAGAGGCAAACCTGAGACCTTCTGAAGTAAGCTTGTTATTTTTCATGTAATTCAGATGTCATGATCATACTGCATGTAGAGGGCAAATGTGTGAGTGGAATTTTACCTGCTTCTAATATGAGCAACACAGAGGTTACTTCTTACTTCTTCCATGAAGGTGACTTTGGTCCACTTCTTACATTTCTCATTTTACTACTGAGATTGTCAATGTTTTTTACCTTCACTGCCTAGGGCTGGAGAGTTCCTCAAATATTATTTTACAGCACGTGTTTCAACCCACATCTCTAAATTTGCATGTTAAGAGCACTTCAAGGGCAGCTTTCCAGACTGCAGACCCAACTGTCATTCAGGTACAGAGGACACTTAATCCAGCCTCTGAATGGATTTCAGTGTGCATACAACATGCAACCATTGCACAGGCATTGCTGTTTTGTCCCTATGTAGAAGATGGGGAAATATTTACCCTGTGGTGAACAGCTCTGGATACAGATATGAGAGCTGTGTGGGAAGAAGTCTATGGCATTCATAGCTCAGGAACACCCACTAGCTTAAAATCAGGGTTGTGGCCACACAAGCCTCTAATTTAACACAACTACAGAGGATGGGAACCACTTAAAATGATAGTGCAAAAGAAAGGTGGGTTTTGCTTATGCTAACTACAGGCAAGCTCATTCTCTGAGGATGGTATTACTGGAAAAATCAAACAAGAATGCTGTTGGACTCAGCAAAGCTCAGGGGACAGGTTTGTGGGAATGCTTCCCTGTGGAGCGCAGCAGTGGAGCTGCCCCAGACCCTTTTCCTGATGCCACAGGGGAGAAAGGCTCTTTTCCTCCCTGCTTCTTACTGAGGCTTTCAAGCAGCAATTGATGCAAGGGCTGATCTCAGCTCAATTTGCGACTGAAAACAGACCAAAAAACCTACAGGCAGAGATTGTCCTCTGCTAAATGTTAAATGAAAATGAGGGTTTGGAAGAATGCATATTGGTGTATGCCTTAGACTAAAGTTTCTTATTCCTCTGCTCACAAAGTTGAGAGCCTTATCCTACCCTTCCCAAGAAACAACAAAGGCAAAGAAAAACACATGGTGAAGTTGTGGGAGCGGAGCCCTCAAACTACCGGACAGCGTTCTCTGTAACACCCCTGTTTTGGGAGGTTAAAGAGTTTAGCTATGTGGATGTTAGCCACATTGTGCTATTGGCCAGCTGGAACTTTTTTTTACTATTATAGATTTAGTCACAAAATCCAGCTTTGTACCCAAAGCACTAGCACATCCATCAAGATGCATTATGCTCTCTAGGGCTTTTTGTTTTATTTTCTTTAAATAAAGACGGTGTATTTGGTTTCACATTAGAAACCAGCTTTGAGAGAAGATTGATGTTTTCAGCAGATTTTGGTATTTTATGATATTTACAAGGCACAGGAAAGTGCAGAGGGAAAACAATGTGACAATAACTTTTCTCGAGTACCCCAAATAGTTAAATGGAAGTAAAGTTCTTTGTAGTTCCCTAGCAAAAAATGTCTTTTTTTGCTTTGTGAGGTAATTATGGATTTTCATGAGCACTCCTTGCTAATCTGCTTTAATGACACTAAAGCCAAATCACATTATAGTTATTTTCCTAGGCTGTGTTGGAGACATGCCACATTAACCCAAAAGAACAAAGCATAGAGATGACAACAAGAACAACAGTAAAAAGAAAAAAGGAAATGGTAGAGAAGCAGGATTCTTATCACTCGTGGGTCTACCCCTTGCACAATGAGTGGCACAGCACTAGAGGAATAGGCACTAGTAAAATGACTGATAAGTAGCATTGTCCTTGAATCTTCTGGGAATCTAAGGGACTTTGGAAAAAGACTTACTCTTAATTTTATCTTTTTTATTATGATTTCTAGCTGATTAAGCTAACAAAACCCCTGTGTCTTGTAGGGTTCCATTATTTTATTATAATGTGCTATTGCTTCTTGCTTGCTAAGTCTAATCTTGCTCAGTTTTTCAGTACCAAGGGTTATGACTGAGCCTTGGTCATGAGCTCACAAGGTGAAGAAAAACCTTGGGTATTTGAGGGATGGAGGAAATCTCTACAAGAAACCAATGGTGGAACCTCACACCCCCGGTGATGTATAAGGCTTTAGCAGATGGGCGTGAAAGGTGCAGCCCTCAGTAAGTCCCATCCAGCTGGGAAACTGTTTGTTACTGATCTCCACGGATCTGTTGTGTCTTTTGAGGACTGCATATGCCAACGTAACAGTAAATACCAGTGTGGGTTGCCCACTTTCTTCCATAGTCTCTTGCGTTTACCTCTCCTCTGTAAAAACACATGTATTCCGTATTTTGTTGAGGCTGAATAAACGGTATCTATCATTTAACATATTAGGTGTTGGCTCTCTGGGAAAGTATTGCTTTGAAAAATCAGTAATAATGGATGCAGTTTAAAAAGAAAGGTATCTTTTTTTCCTGTTGTAAAAACCAGAAGGTAATACAATTGCATGTTTTTTCCCTTGGCTGGATAATAATTTTGGAAAGCCTGTCCATACAGGCTGTGCTCCAGATAAAGAATTGACAGGAATTTCATTACCAAGCTGAGAAAGGGATATGATCAAGCTGGAAGTATCTTAACATTCATACACAGAGAATGCTTTTCCATGTATGCACCTTCTTAGTCCTGGTAAGAAAATAAAACAACAAAGTGACACATTTGAATCCATTTTGTTATTTTATCATGTGCACTTATTACTTAAAATGCTCCTTGTCATCCTTAATATATACTGAGGGGATAAGATAAATCATGTCATGAATTTCCCTGTGCTATGATTTTGCTCTCTGGCCTCCGTAAAACACCATGAGAACTTAATCTGTAATTAGTATGTGAATTATTTGTGGTATTGTAAAGTACTAACCCACTGTAACTGTTGTCTTTTGGAACCACACAACTCTCAAAAATAGAGAAGTGATGTAGGATATCATCAATCTTTTCTTTGAGGTTCAGAAAAGGAATCCATTTTCTTTGATAAAAGACCCATTGGTCTTTGTGATCTATAAATCATTCTTTCAAAAGAAGCCCTTTGAAATATCAATTCAAGGTATTCTCACAGGATATCACTTTATAGCTTTTTCTAGAGATGGAAGATAATCCTTGTGCCTATCAAAAAGGAAGATCTGTACTATTTTTCATTGAATTTTGCAACTTTAGTGGAAGCTCTCTAAAGGCCCAATATTACCATCTCTAGTCTTGTGTACTGCATGAAGTCAGAGCTTTTGTGTCAAAATAACATTTCTCTAATGTCCAGCAGAGTCTGAGATGACTGAATTAAAACCAGGATCCTATAACACAGCATTCGTCACAGTGTTGAAAATCCTTAGCCCCTTTAATGAGAAACATTGGCATTTTGTGTGTGTGTTTTGTTTGTTTGGAGGGAGGAGTTTCTTTGGGTTTTGTTTGTTTTAAATAAAGAACTGTTTTTCTATTACTGTGAAACTGCTTTAGGGACCCTGCTGAAGTAGCTCTTCTATCAGAGGCCTTTTTTTGTAACTCATTTTGAACATATCTTACGTTCTGTGGAAATACCTGATGTTACATGAACTTGTTCTGGATATACCTGCCTGTACCAAGACCATAAGCCAGTATGTGATAACAGTGTGGTCCTTGGTGGAACAGCTGAAGAGGAGGTTGCCAGTTGTTGGTGTTGCTATGCTGTCACACTCCTGCAGCTGGAATAAGTTTGTGGTGTGGTGGGTCTTCTGGTTTTGTGTTTTTGTTTTTTTTTTTTTTTTCCCCTCTTTTAAAAGCATGCATATTTTCAAGTTTTTCGTTACTCTGTGAAGGACAGAAATTTTTCTTCATGTAATATGAAAACTGCAGCCATAACTTTAAGGAAAACGCCACATACTGTAAAAATGCCTGAAAAAATTGCCAGGGGAGACAACAGAGCAGTCCCAGGGTGTCTGCCTTTCAGTGGTATAAGAAATGAGCAGCCCTTAAATGTGCAGAGTTTATCATTCCTCGGAGGCCTTCAGGAACCTGCTGTACAAGCTAAAAAATAATAAACAAAGTAGCTCTTTTACATAAATAATCCTTTCTGTTTCTAATCTACTGGTTTGTTCCTGCAGTGGCATACTGTTTGCAGTATTTATCTAGAGGTATAGTTATTGATCTCTATTGTGCAAAGGAAATGAATTTATCTGCATGAAACTACATTGTTGGAGAGGTGCTCTGTGGCTGTATTTACAGTTTCCTTCTGTTTAGCGATTACACTGTATCCTTTTTTTTTTCCTCCTCAATTTATCTTTTGGTTGGCTGGCTCAGAGCAGCAGGATGTTTGGTGCAGGCTGTGAAACAGATTTAAGAAGTCAGAGGTACTTTTAATCCAGCCCTAACTTCTTCAGTCTGTAACCTGCCTGTGGAAATAATATTATTTGTTTCCCTTTTTCACAGGGACATCGTCAATCTCTGCTTTAAGTATTTCCGAAGAAGTGAGGATGGTCAATAGAAGAGGGGAGAGGGTGATGGTGGGGGAAGCCTACTAAAATTGCACCCTTAGTAAAGCTAAATACAGTAATCCTAAAGGGTGAGAAAGGCACCAAGATCTGAATCTAGCTGGAGGCCACACAGGAGAGATGGGGTGTTATAGCAAACATGTTCCTCAGCCTATATTGCCTGCTGTGAGGAAAATGTGAGGATCGAAGGCTTGTTCAAAGTAGTGGAGCCTTCACCACACAGTTGTCTCATCTAAAACTGTATAACAAAGAGAGAGAAGACTCTTAGATCTGATCCTAGGATGAGGGGATAAAAGAGAAAAATCACACTTCTATTTCTGTTCACTCGTCCTTCACAACATTAGAAACGGGGCGTTTGTTTTTTAGATTTCAGTAAGTCAATTATTTCTTTGCTTTTTACTTGGCTTGTATTATGGGTGGTGTCAAGGTAACTGACAACTACCAAAGCTTTGGTACTGTTCCCATGGGTTTTCTCATCCTCAAAAAAGGGACCTGAACTGCTTTTGTGAGATCCAGCATCCTGAGCTGATTGTCCAGAAGATCCAGAGCAACCAGGTGCGTCTTAGCCCAGCTGCATGGGCTGGCTCAGCAGGTGGTTCCTGGGGTCTGAGGGGAAGAGGAGCCTCCTGGTGATTGCCATTAGGCAAAACCAACCAAACAGAAAATCTCCTTGACCTGCAGCACGATGCTGGAGAAAGGGGTTTGAACTCAGGAGAGTTCTTAAAAATTATCCTTAGAGTACCCCTTTGTTTTTCCTTATGGAGCTCAGATGCCAGTTCACTTCTTTCCTCGGGATAAGCCAGCCCCGCAGAGTTGATGTGGAAATCTACTGGCTTCAGCTTCTTGTTTGACTGCCATAAACAAGGAAATCCGTATCCTCCTTGCCAGTTGTTCAGCAGAACCAACCTGCTTGTTCCTGGGCGGCTGGGTGAATGGGATTTTGGAAGGATGTTTTGTGTCTTTGAAGTCTTTTCTGGCTAAATATCATTACTCTTCAGAGAGATTCAGTTATTAAGGTAATTTGTGGCTTTCTTTTTTTCTTTTCTTTAAATCCTTTAAAGGCATGATATGGAAAAACTTCTTTGCTTCAAGATTATCCAGTGTAATTAGAACAGTGTCACTCAACTTAGTAAAGTCCTTTATAGATGTTTTTTCCTCTCTTGTTAAAATTTAAATCCATGATACATGGGAAAAGGTGCAAGTTATTGTTCGTTTATTCAGTATCTGCCTATACACTGTATTCCTAAACCAGCCAGCATTTCTTTTTGGTTTTGTGGCTTTTAGGGTGTGATATTGAGCACAATTAGTTCTGTGAGGGGTTGCTGTCTCTGTGGGAGGCTCTAAGGTGCTTTCCACTTGTATCAGGTTTACTAATTGCCTTGGCAATGTATGAAATACTTGTGTAACAAGGCACAGTAACTGGGATGTCAAATACAGATTTACCAGACACAACTGGGTATGCTGCTTCCCTTACCTGTGTGTCTCTATTAATGAAAAAGGGAAACCATTTGCTAACCCACCTTCATAAAAACCTTGTTCCTTGGAGGGGAATACTACTATATTAGTATCTAGTGTTGGTGTTTCCCTGTTCCCTCCAGTGTAAGAGACAGACTGGAGTGAGACCAGTGGAGGGCTATTAATATGGTCAGGGGATGGACCATGAAACATCCTGGGGAGGCTGAAGAACATGGGTTGGTTTAGCCTTGAGATGGCCAAGGCGGGGATCTAGGGATCTATTTGCAGCCTTTCCATTCCCTAAAGGGGGTCTGTAGAGAAGATGGAGTTTTTTCAGGTGTACAGTGAAAGGACAAGAAACAATGAGCAGAAGTAACTGCAATGTAAATTCCTATGGGTTTAAGGGAAAATTCTTCACAACAAAGGGTGCTCAAGCACAGGAACAGGGCCCAGAGAGGCTGTGGACTCTAACTCCCAAGACTTTCAAATCTTGATGGACCGAGACTCGAAGCAACCTGGTCTAACTTTGAAGCTGGCCCCATTTTGAGCAGGGGATGGGCCTAGATGACCCGCAGATGTCCCTTCCAACCTGTATTTTTCTATGATTATTAAAGTTATTGCTTGGGTTTGTTGTTGGTTGTGGTTTCCCCCCCAAAAAAAGGCTACCTGAAGTGTTATTTTCGGCTAATGTTGTCTTTGCTGGAATACTTGCTGTGAATCCTTCTGATCCTCAACCAGGAGCTGAATGTGATTTGTTGATCTCAGCTCAAACTTGAGCTGTGACTTTCCAGGCTATATAGAACAGATTGCTCTTATTTCCAGTGCTCAGGATGATAAAGAAACTGTCTCTTCTCTGTTTCAGTGCTTCATTTGGTTGTGGAAAACATTGCCCAGATATGACTCGTATCTTCCTCCTGCAAATACCTTGGTGTGGTGGAGAGCTGACTGAGAAGTTCCCTTTTGATTGCTTATCACTTTAAATCTTGTTCATTTGGGTTAATACTATTTCAAACACTATTCATTAATTAGAATTTGGATTGCTAAATGCAACATTATCTTGTGCCTTGTGTAACCATTCATCATCATATAAGGGAATGACCATGCTGTTTAGTAGACTTTAATAGCCATTTTCTATGGATGTAAATGACTATAGAAGGTAAAAGAAGATTTAAGCCAGCCCTGAGCTAGCTGCATATCTGTCATAACTGTTTTCCAAGTATTTTATTTGTTTTGGCTTCCTTATTCTTTGGATTTGTCTGTTATAGTTGAAAGGTCTCTCTTCTTTCTTTTTTCTTTCTTTTTTTTTGGCCTTGGTTTTCTATGCTTGTCATGGCTTTTTAAGTGCCACAATTTGTTCCTCTATCCATGCAATGATAAAACCTTCTCCTAGTTTCCTTTTCAAAGATTTGACTGACTTGTTCATCACTTGAATCTTGGAAATGAGAGTTTGATTTGTAGCCTGCCAGATCCATAATAATTCTTCGTCCACATAGTTCACGTTCTTTATCGGAAGTTGCAATTTCTTACAAATTGCTGAATAACTGCATGGTGTTTTGCTTGCTTTCTGTTTGTGCTGATTTCCTAGCAGCTTCCACCATTCTCTATTTGCCATTACTGTAGTCTGTTCTGTTCAGAGTTTGGTTTTCTCACTTCTACAAGCCTTTGGTATTCCATTTGTCCCATGTGAAGCCTCCAACAGGCCCAATCTTGTGTACTGAATATTTGTTTCCATGACTTTATGAGTTATCTTTCACCTGACAGTCTCCTAGGAGGGGAGTCTTTCCCTGTACCTTCATGAGGAGGAGTACCTGGCTAGATTGCTCACTTGTGGAAAGAATTTAATAGAAAGCTGTTATTTGCAGACATTTCTCCTGCTGTGTCTGAAGGACAGAGGAAGACAACCAAGCTTTCTCGTGAGCCTGTGAAGGCAGTTTAACAGCAGGCAGTCATGCAAAAGTCTGATTTTGAGGACAGGAAGAGTGATTTCTATATAAAAAAAGAAATAATATGTCTTCATGGTCCAGTTTTGCTCTACAAAGAAAGAGAATTAGACAGTCAGGCTTTATCTTCATGATCTGGAAACTCTCATTTTGGTTTGACAAAATGCCTGGAAAATATTGGTAAAGGCAAAATATTGATGCTAAATGCTAAATTAAATGTTCCTCTTAGGTGCTTCAAGCTTATAGAATTTTTTTTTTGTCAGTTTGATTGTCCTAAATCAAAATCCTTTCTTAATGCTCCTAGGAGTTCGGGAATTGCCGTAAACTGCCAGATGCATAGTCCATCTCCTAGTCTCTTTCCAGGAGTATAGGCAAGAACACAAAGCTGCCTGTAAGCTGGTTTTGAAGTACTGCTGGTTTGGTTCACATCCTGAGACATGAAGAGATCACATCCCTAACACTTTCAAAAGGTTAGTGCGTGTGCTTATTTTGTCCTTTCTGTTAATCTTGACCTAAAACCACCATGGCAATGCTTTTCATGGCTCAGCTATGCACTGATTAAGGCTTTATTTGTAGATTATAATTGAAGATTTCAAAAATACAAAATCTAATTACTATAGCTGTGCAACTGAGGTAATGGAGTTCTTTAGAGAGGGCCTGATAGTGAAATAAAAGATTAAGGAGCAGAATGTCAGTAATCCATCAAAGGACTAAGCATGGGCTGTGGAAGACCTGTATGGCTCTGTACAAAGAGAACATATGGCTGGGAAAATGCAGAGTGTAACATCTGCAGGTAACAGCTCATAACTTGAGCTGTGTCCGTGGTGCTGGTAATCACTGGAGCTTGTGAGCATGCTTTTCCTATGAGGAAAAATAAATAACCAAATCGAAAATGTATCATAGATGATAATCAATAAGACAGTGTGCAATACAGCACACTGATAACATGCATATGATATAGCCCATAGCTTGGGTTCTTTGGATTCAAAGTGCTGGAGTGTCAGACACCGTCACTGGTTGTTTAATCACCAGTGATGTAATATGTTTACTACTTACCAAATCGAACAATAAATCCAGTATTTATCTGAAATGTGTGATAAGTTAAGGTTGAGGGAATCAGGTTCATTGAAAAAGATGGGATAAGAAATGGCTTCAAGAGCAGTAAAACAACCAGTGGGTGATCAGTTGTATTCTGGAGTGCTGACAGTCATTTTGGAGTCCTAGCAGTGACAGTCTTTGAAATGCAGACACTGCTGTGAACAGGCAGCAGATTGTTTTTGTTTAATTTAAAACTTATTGCCTTTTAACTTTTTTCCAGTCACTTTTTCTTGAGGAGAAATAATTTGGGTACCAGCTCTATTTACCCATTGTGTTTGTTGGGTGTATAGCTCCTTTGCCCTCTTCATTTTTTTTGGTAAAGGGGAATGTTGTCTTTCAGCTGACTAGGAACTTTTCTAATCTGTCATTTTGCAGGAAGGAAGCTTAGTTCTTGTCTCCTTTGCAGGGTGGGAAGTGCTGCCATTTAAGTCAGTGGAACTGCTCTGTTGCAAAACTACTTTATATACATCAGGAATCAAGTTAAAGGAATTCTTCCAGCTGCTTGGACCAAACTGGTTCCCTGGTTTTGGACCAGTTTGCTGCTTCATCTTTGTGTAACATAATTCTGCAATCAGGCTTTGGTATCAGAGAAATTTCTGGAGCTCTTGCAGATTTTGTTTCAAGAAACGCTTCCCCAGTCTGAGTAGGTGTTTCTTATACAGTTCAAATTATATTCACAAATAACTTGTCTGTATTTGTATACCCCCACTGGCTCTGTGCCTCAGCATGCACCATAGTATTACAGATGAATTCATTAAAATGCTTAGGCATTCATTGCTGACATTTGTTCTGTTTAATTGAAATAATTTCTTCACCTTCTAAACTTAGCTTTTATGACACATCAAAACTTCGGAACATTCTCTTTTCAATTATTTATAAGCCTTACAAGTTATTTCTTAATTTCTTGTTTAGTTGTCCCAGATCATGTTTTTATGCGAGTATGTATTAATATAATAGCATGCCCTTCATCTTAAGAATGCTGCCTAACATCTAGCTTCCTAGAAAATACATCTTCTACGAGCTGTAGGGTGAATGTACAATACAAACTGCTCTGTTAGAATGCATAGACCATAGTGATGTTATGCTTTTGAAACAGGAGTATTTTAATATGTGTTTCTTTGTGCTGTAACCTGTCCATGGCTGCAAGTAACCTAGCATCTGGAGCTGCCTAAATGAGGATTGCTTTGTAACTCAACTGCATTACAACAACAGAAAATGCAGGACACATTCTGTCTTCACTTATGCTTTTTCCAATTTACTGAAATCAGGGAGGTTTTCATGGCTGAACCTGAGCTTGATTGCCTTAACTTACTGATATATAAGCCTGCTGTACCATGATACATCCATTCCGAGAGTTTGTAATTGAGCTGGAACAAAGAAGGAAAAGAGGGTAAGGGTTTATTGACAGATCAGCACGTTTTGTGTTCACAGACTTCAGCGCAGTCTTGTATTATCAACTAAAACATTGCTTCCCCAGCATATAGCTGCTCTCTGGCTGTCTTAATAATTTTGCATTCTAACCTCTAACAGTGCCTTCAATGTGTTAGTAGCAGCAGGGTCACTCTGTAAATGAGTCTGAGGAAACATATCTTTTTTTCTGTTGCATTTGAAGGGGAAGAAAAAAAACCCCAATTCTGCAGCATAAATAGGTTTTGCCTGAATGCAGCAAACTCCAAAGGGTGTTGAGTTTTTTAAATATGGGAGTTTCTTCCTAGATTCCTACATCTGCAGTCAAGATGCTGAGGAAGAGCAGCCTGGTTAAGTTCATCTACCTACAGAAGTCCCCTGTTCCTGAGAGCTGCAAGGGCTCAATTTTTTTTCGGGTTGAGAGGCTTGCTTTTTCCTGACTTTTAAAACTTGGTTTGCCCAGCCAGTCACTTGGTAGGTTGGAGATAGCACTGAGGTGATTTGCAAGCCTAAGTCCTCAGAACTGCAAACCTCCCATTTTGCTCATGTTGAAGCGTGCATCTCTCGGGACCCACGGTTGAGGCATGTGTTTGATTTTACTTCCAGTGCAAAAGTTCTTTCAGTTTCTGGAACTGTGTTCTTGCCAAACAGGAGAATTGGGTTTTTTGTAGTGTTATAATTGATGGTCAATGTTGGAACTAATACCTTTGCTGTGGGCTGGGCGAGAGAGCTTCAGAAAAAGCACAGGGTTGTTAACTGCAGTGAAAAGCAGCAGCATCTTCTAAAACAAAAAATGACTTGCAGAAGTTCCTGTGGAGTTGCCTATTTTCTTGATCCTCATGTAAGTGCTCAGTATTAGTGTTCATGAAAAGATGTTAGTGCTAATCCTCCTGTAGGTTCCTTTGAAATATAATGTTTGACTTTTTTTTTTCTTGTTCTCTTAAAAGTTTTTAACAGGCCTCCTACGCTTCTTTCAACGAACACACAGTCTCTGATTTATTAATGCATAATGTGTCCCAGAAATCAGTTTAATTGATTGCCATCCATCAGTCAGCATCACTTTTTCTATTATTTTGCAGAACAGATTTCTTTGAAGCCCCATTTTGTAGATTCTGGATGATATCTTTGTCTAACTTTTCTGAAGAAGGGAGAGAACCTACCAGTTTTATTATTTAAGATTGAAGGGTGCGTTAGTAAGAGCCAGAAACCTGCTTTCCATATAGATATTGAGTTCTGTTTTTCAGAAGCTGCCTTTCACTCACACTTTTTAACTCTTAGAAATGAATTTAATGATCAAGAAAGGACCAACAACACTAGTTAAAGCAATATTTAAGACCAAGTCTGTGTAGAAATGCAAGGTCTGTAACCATAGAGTATGCTTTCCAAATAAATCTAAAGTGGAAATGTTATGCCTCAGAGGCATACAGCGCACAAGCCTGGTGCAAAGACTAGATTTATCATGATGTGTTGTCAAGCAAGCATCTTCCATCCTGCTATTGCATGTGTGTCCTTCCCCTAACAGTACTCCTAGTTGGCTGTCCTGAGGCACTGATCTCTGCTGAATACAGAATATGTTGATTTGCATTTCTGCTCTGTGGTATTACTGAAGCTTATGTAGAGGGATGTAAAGCTAGTATTTTTTATGCCACTTCAGCCATAAAAATATTGCCTGTACCAAAGCAATCTAGTGGTCTCTGGTCAGAAAGCAGGCAACAACTGGGGCACAAAGACAAACCTTTTCCTTGAGGACCTGTTATCTTAGCTGGCATTTGGGAATGATTCAGAGCCTCCCTCAGCCAAACACATCCAAACCTACATCTGGAGCTGAAAAAGCTCAGCTGCAACTAGAAAGACTTGCATCTCCTATAGAGCAAATCAGGAGAGAAGGACCAGAAATGAGTCGGCCAGCAGTGGGTTATACCTAAGCTAGAAATATTTAAAGCAGAAGCCTGGAATTTGCATTCAAGCAAAGAAAGTGAGAGACACGAGAAATTTCTGGTGCTTATTACTCCTACACTCTGGGCATGAAGATGAGTAGAAGTAGTTCCCTGAAAGTGAGCCGTTTGGGTTTGCTGATGGAAAAGCTGTTACCAGACTTCCCTCGCTATGCACCGGGACAATTGAGTTTGTCCGCATTTTGAATCAGGCATCTTGCTACCATTTATCAGGAGTTTGCAAAGCTTTAGATTAGTTATGTCCCTGGGTGTGAAATCTCCATACAAGTCCACAAGCAAGGCTCCGTTTCACTGTTTCACAGTAAAACAGTGCCTGCAAGCTTTGTACCTTTTCCCAGAGCGTGTGGGGTAGATGTGGAATCTATAATGAACAGCACCACTTAAAAGTTAGCTAAGAGGCAAATCGTGTATTGGTACTGTGGAGAACTTGAGCAAGCAGTTCATGGCCACCCCGTGTGATTGAGTCATCGCAGTGTTGGAGCGTTAACTGCTGCGCTCTGTACAAACTGTTAAACAGCCAAGTTAGGCTTGCCGATGAGTGTAGGCAATTTGGGAGTACAAAAACATGTGCATCAGCATCTCTAAATTAGGAAAAGAAGTAGAAGCCTCGACTCTGGAAAAGTTTTACAGGTAGGCAGCACCCACTTGCTTTAATCAAGACTACAGGAGAAGAACTGAAGGTGACCAGTAAGGGTCTGCTGCTTTACCAGGTATAAAAAGACTTGAAGCTGGTGTGTGTGGAATAGCACAACAGTAACTTAAAGACCTGAGAGAAGAGAGTTCGCTCTTGATACTTCCTCGTGAGAAGAGGAAGCCACAGCTTTTGAATGAGCAGAGACCTCCTGACTCCCTGAGGGTAGGTCTTAGCTCATTTAACAGTTTAGTAGGAACCCATGCTAATCGAATACAGCCCCTTTCTTCTGGCTAAGCAGAGGCTTACAGAACATTACAACAAATTTCAGCCTTTTCTTGTTTTGTTATTTTTTTTAATAAGATTGTGACTAAAGGGAGCAGGTCAACCCTGTGGCTGTTCCCAGAGGGTAAACTTCAGAGGTGTAGTGTACAACGAATAGCAACTCCCTTTTCATAAGATGTATTGCTTCTGTTCAGAGGCAGATTCTAGCCTTTGTGAAGCCCCAAGGAAGGTAGACAGACAGTGGCAGAATTTAATAAATATTTAGCATCAGGAAGCCTTTCTTAACTAATGAAATGAAATCAATGTTGAAGAACAACAAACAGGCATTGAGATTTGAATAGCCCAGGTTCTCCTCTGAAAAGGAGAGTGATGACACATGAAAGCCAGGTAATGTGCTCCTTGTGTGGAAAGACATTTCTGGATGATGTTCTGAACACAGATGTCAATACCTGATTTGTTTTCCAGGCTGTGCCTACACTGGATAATTTCATTTTGACAGGACCCCAATACTTGCTGGCACTAGGATTGCTGGGTCGTTTACGCCTGAGGGGGAGTCCCAATCTCAATATTTGGGCTGTGTGCTCTACATGCCACGTGGCTGTCAGCGTTCAGGCCCATGACCTTCTTCTGACTGACGCATCCCATCCTGTGCTCTGGAAAACACACACATGCACACCCACGACTGCACAGAGTTCATAGAGAGGACACATGAATCACAAACTTTGTTATTGAAAACTGTGGTCTTTGCCCTTTGCTTATTTGTTTGTAAATGTTTCTGTACAAGAGCATGCTCTGTGCGTGTTTCTGTTTAGTTTATAAGTGACAAAATCTGATCCTGCTTTATGCTCACACTTGTTTACTTCCAGAAGGTGGTGTGATATAGGTGCTAAGAGAGAGACATTCATTGTGAAAACAAAATGAAAAGACCCAGAAGTGCTTGGATACTTTTTTTTTAGCGATTAAAGCTTTTCCTACTGCATTATCTTCCAATCAAATTTGCAGTCAGGTAATAGGGCAATAAATGTCCTAGGCAAAGCCGAGGGACACTTATTAGGTAATCTCTTCATAACAGTCATGGCTTTGGATGGTACCTTACACGACACTAGTATTACATGGCTAGTTAGTAAAGGACAGGCAGTTGCTATAAATAAAAACCTCCAACCCAAAACAGCCTTTAAATTTTCAGTCGTTAGAAAGATGAGTCCTGAACTTCCATGTAATTATTAGCACCAGGGCAAAGTAGGTGAAGTACTCTGTGACTAACTCTGCAGCTAGTAAGCACCAAGTGTAAATGGTCACGTAAGAGGCAACACAGGAGAATTGCATGTGGAGGTTTGGTTAGTACTTCAGGTTGCTATGAAAACTTCAGTGTAAGGGTGATAGGAATTGGAACAGTTTTTACTCTATGATAACGAGTCATGCCGAAAAAAACCTTTGTTTTTCCTGGTAAATAGCTTCAAAGATTAAATATGAATTTAGGCTGTGATTGTTTTTCCTTTGAAAATAGTAATGTATTGAATCTAATTTCACCGCGCAACCAAACAGTCTTAACATTTTTCCAAATCATAATGACGCTAAACAAACTTGCAGATTACTAGTAGAAACTTGTCTTTACGTAGGAAAGCAAACATTAGTAGCCACTAAAAATACTGACCTGAATGTGCAGGTGCCGTTGCATTGTCAAATGTGGAGATCTTTTGCTTTTTACGGTTGAGTGTGTAGTTTTTCCACATGCATGTGGTGCTCGTCCTTTGAAATACTACAAAAATATCTTCTCTCCTTTCTTACTCAAAGGAAAGTCAAGAAGTATGTGGCATATTGACATATCAACACTTATACAGGGCGTTTTTCTGGGGATAGGATGCTAATTAAACTTGAATCAAAAGGAACTTGAACTAGAACTCACCCTCTGTTGGGTGAGGCATATAATATGGTGAAACTAATAGTTAGTCTGTGAAAAATGGGACTTGTGTAAGAAGGTTAGTCTTCTTTGGTGGGAAACACTCTGAAATTCAACAAAGTGAGTTTGAAAAGTATTTTACAAGGTGCAGTGGTCTCCATTTCAGTCCCGATGAATACAGAATGACCTGTATTGTGCTCTTAGTAATAGCCTGTAGGATTACCTACCTATTCCCAGACCTTATTTAAAAACCTTATGGAAAATGGGGGAAGTGGTTGTGAGTGTCGGCAAGCTAAGGTCACTGAATCCAGCCAGATTCACCACTTCCTGGGGAGGTGTGCAATACAAAGATGATGTTTCATTACCTGCACAGTGTCCACCATCTTCAGGAAAGAGTGAGCTTGTTGTCCATATAGCAGTGGATGATGGAAGGAGGAAATTTCAGGAGAGTTTTGGGCTGTTGATTTCTTGGATACTGTTGACTTTGAGGTAATTAAATTTTAAAAAATTCAGCTGTATCCCCCTTTTAAGAGTGTGTTATTGACTGATGTAGATATCCTGTCTCTTCTTGGTGTGCTAGCCCAAGGGAACCCCCTTATTGGCCCTAGTCATTGTGCTGCACAGGGAACTTCAGTGCTGGACTCTGATTGCGAGTTCTAAATTTAGTGGCCAGATTTTATAGGTTGAGAGAGCTGGGTTTGTTCAGCCTTGAGAAAAGGAGGCTTAGAGGTGATCTCATCACCATGTACCAGTACTTAAAGGGGAGCTACAAAGAAGGTGGAGACCCTTTTTACAAGGAATCACATGGTGAGGACAAGGGGTAATGGGTACAAGTTACTCCCAGGTAGATTCTGATTGGACACGAGAGGTAAATTTTTTGCAATGAGAGGAGTCAGTCATTGGAATAATCTCCCCAGGGAAGTGGTTGACTCCACTACGCTGAACACATTTAAGACTCAGTTGGACATGGTGCTGGGCCATCTTGTCTAGATTGTGCTAGAAAGGTTGGACCAGATGATTGAGGTCCCTTCCAACCTGATATTCTATTATTCATATTCTTGAAACTTTCTTCCTGGCTCAGGACTGCATTTCTTCTCTGCATGTGACACACCTTCCTCAGCTCCATTTGTTGCTCAGCTGATAATGACAGTGTTTATTTGTGGAAGTCCTGGTGCAGGATAAAGGAAGCTGCAGAAAGTAAGATTGCATCAAAGCAAAAGGTTTTTTTGGGTTGTACAATGCCCACAGCAGGTGTTGCCTGCCTTGGATGCATCACATGGATAGGTGACAAGAAATGAGTTACCCTATTCTTTGCTGGACGAGGAACTGACTTGGCTATATCGCAGAAGAGTGGTGGGTTCTTTTTTCTATTTCCATTTTCTTTGCTCCCCTATTCATTGAACTTTTCTGACTGTGTAGAATGCAGTCTATTATCACTCAGACCTATCCAGAGAGATGTAGCCTTTACAGCCAGAAAAATATAGTTCAAGTACAATTGGTGTGGGGAGAATGCCATTTGTGCTTTACAACTTATTGTCAAACAACTTAGTATTGTCGACCATGGAGCAACTTTGATTAGTCTTAGTGTAATGCAGACAAATTCTTTAGAGAAGATGAGATTCATGTAGAATCAGGATAAATGTTCTTAATAGGCTCTTTCATTTGACCAAGCAGTAGTAATAAACTTGTAATTGTTGTATGTGTATTTCCAGACAAGTCAATAATTTGCTTCTAAAACCACTCAGAATTACATGCAGCCACTCATAATGAAAAAGTTTGTTCTGGTTAATCTTTAGCACATATCTTTTAATCTCTTATTGAAGATTGAACTATGATGTCTAATGTGGTTCTTGAAAGGGACACTCTTGTTACGCTTTTCTAAAAGAAAGTGCTGTACTTGTAGTTTTAAAGTGGATTAAATTAAACTTGATAATGCTGCTGTGAAGAGAGGAAGTAGGGAAAGACCAGGATCACTGAAGTCATCACTGGAAAGCAGCACAGCTCTTCATCACTGCCCTGGTGATTTTGCTAGAATGACTTATACACAGAATCTAAAGAATATGGTGTAAACTCCCACTTAGCTTCAGGCTCTTTAATTCCTCAAGTAAAAAAGGTTTGTTAATCTGCAGAGCAAAATATGCCCTGCAAAGCTCCTTTTCATAGGTCTAATTTAACCAACTTCAGCAAAACGCACAGTCACCTGAGAGGGGATGCTCTAGGTACTAGTAAAGCCACAAGCCTCTTAACTCATTTTGTTGATGCCAGTTTAAATTGTTCTAATAAATTTACAAGACAAGAAGGTCAGCGGGAAATGGAAAATACTGATCCTTAATGCTCAGGACATGCAAAACTATTCTGAGTTGCTGGGAAATTTTGAAGGCACATGTTTCTCCATTTGTGAGCTGCCTTTTGAATGTTTTGGTCTTTAATGAAGTCTTCAGAATTCATGGCATCTTGTCAAGCCCCACAGAGCATCTGGCTGTTGCCAGGACTTGAAACAACTGACTTGGTGTGTCTGGGTGATGCACAACTGAGGAGGTGTCTGCTTTGTACAGGTGCTGTGGCCTTGTTCCTTGCACCAGCCCTTTGTGTCTGAATGGGAAGGAGCAAGATGCTTTGGAGGTGGAGATGGGAGCCACAGAAATTTCACCTAGAACTGCCAATGTTTGATTAAGAGGGATTCATTTCAGACTGAAAGATTTGAAGGGTTTGTAAGGATCCTTATACAGTTACAGTAAAGAAACCCATGCTTGGGGCCTGCCCTAAACACTAGAATGAAGATTTCTGGAAGCTGGTACAGAACAGGCTTATATATTCATGCTTGGGGTTGGATATGTTTAGGTGTCTATATGGTATCCAAATTCTCATCATGGAGACGCTTGATTCACTTGCCTATAGTGGTCTCATTTGAAATGGCCGAAGATATCCTACCTGACCTCCAGCTGTTGCTCCAGGTCTGCTATGACTGTCTCCGATATACCAGAGAATCTCAAAGGCTGGTAGGTGACCCGTGCTTTGGCATTAGGTTCAGGATATACCTGCTCCTTGAAGAGTAAGGTGGGAAAGGCTGTTTGTGCCCATTGGAGGCTGAAAGGTGTTGGCATGATTGCTCTTCCTGGGAAGTTCCACTATGGAAGAACAGCTCAGTTCACTGGGATTTGTATTACGGAGGTCACCTGGAAGATAACTCTGTAACACTGAATCCCTGGCTAGGCTAGATGCTCTTTGGTACTGAGCTGGGTAGTTCTGTATCCTTCATTATTTTGACTCTCTGTTTTGGTAGATCCCAGCATGAAGGCCACTGCAGTCATTCCCCCTTCTGAACACAGTGGCCTGTTTGATTTTTGTGAAGCCAAAGCTGTCTCTTTATGCTCACTACTTAATGGAAAGGTTTTGCATGCCTCTTATGGTCGTACCTGGGCTTTGGGTCAGATGTTTTTCACTCTTAAGATTTCTTTCAGGAGCTGTAGCACAGTACTTTGTGTTAATTTTTCCTTCTCTTGGGACTTTTGAATGTCAGGAAATGTGAGGATGTGCAATTCTTGCTGTACAGGCAAGAAACCTGAGGCCGGGGCTCCTTAGCACGTCAGCTTCAGTCACGTGTGGTTATTTGCTACAGTTACAGATAAAGATAATGTGGTCTTTTTTTTTTTTATTTTATTAAAAATATCACAAATGATGAGAAAGCTAATAAAGGAAATACAATGTGCTTGCATGTGATACTAAAATAGAGGACTTGTAATCTGTATTATTAATATCATATTAAGAATCCCTACAACCAAATTGTAATGGCTTGTTATAGGTTTTTGTCTTAGTAGGAGCAAGGTGAACAACAGATATCAAAGATCACTTTTTCAGAACAGTAATTATTTTTAATGAAAACTTCGACTTTATTTCTTGATAATCTTAAAGTATGCATCTTAATCTGTTTTTTACTTATGCTGTTATCACCAGAAATGCAGTGTGGTTAAATATAAAGTACCTTCAGAAAATAAAACTTTACTGAAGTCTTATATGGGCCCTTGATGTTGAAACATCTTTATTATCAGTTTATAGACATTTAAAATGTCCTTGTCCTATAAGGTTAATTGCTCTTGCAACTTCAGTAATGACAACTACCTGGCCTGCCTTGTATTGAATTAAGCCACTGTATACTTATGTCTAGAGTCATATGCTTCTTCCGTTTTAAATACTCTTACATATGTTATAGAAATTAACAAAACTTTTTTAGACAAGCTTTTTAAAGGCTGATGTAACTTTTCAATCGTATCTGGTTTCTGTTTGTTTACTTGCAGAGCCATTAAGAGAGAGACCTAAATGTAAATGATTTTGTAATGTACTTGATGCCTGACTAAAATATGAGTCTTGTCATACTCAACTGTTATCCCTGTTCTCACCCTTGTACCAGTCTGCTCTTTTAGCAAAGTTGAAGAGGGTATTTACCGTTCTTAACAGCTTGGGTGCGAAAAAGAACCTGTAGGGAGTCCTAAACTGATTCATTTATTATCTACTTTAAGACAATAATGCAAGGACTGTTATGTCTTCAGTATGGGTAAATAGGGGAGGGAAAGAGATTGGAATGAAAAACTGTGAGGTGATGTAATGAGTTGTCATGGTGTACTGGCATATAAGCATCAACGCGCTTTGTAGGGGCATTTGCCTGTGTGCAGTGCTCCCGAGTGTGATGTGCAGAGATGGTGTTTGCAATTGCCCACAGGGCAGCTTGGCATGCAGCTACCCGATATATACGCACAACAGCTTAACAGTGTGCACAAAATGCAATTTGTGGATGCATAAAAATATGTGCTGAGAATATAACTCCTCAGGAGCAAGCGTATTGATCACTTGACTCAAATTGTTTCTTAATTGAAACACAAAACAGCTCCTCTTTAAACTTCAGACTACTTGAAATCATGTCTGGTAGGGAATATATAAACTGCATATTCGAGGAATGGTGTGTCTACTTTTTTTTCCCACTAACAGATGTCATTTGGATTAACAAATAAAGATTCTCCTCACAGTAGCAATATTTGATGAGGTTATCAAATTCTCCTAAATTAAAGAGAACTTGACAGTGACATAAATCAGATGTTATTGCTGCACATATAAATGTTCATTTGTTAGCCCAAGTGTTAGTTCATTTTTCCATAGCTGAGGAGTTCCTTTCTTTCAAAATCTGGTAATAATTCAGCAGTGTATTTGACCAGGTTTGTGTACATAAATGACTTCAGTAGCACCCAAAAATGTTTGTTCCTCATGTGGGGCTTTCAGTCATCAGACCTTTGTCTTTTTTGGCACGGGGCAGGGGAATTTCAAGTCAAAACTTCCTTTGGTAGATTCACAAATATGTGTTTCATACCTATGATTTTGTTAAATTAAGCATAGGTCTGAGATGTTAAATTCCAGTCTTAATTAAACCTATTTCAGATCTGAGGTGTCTGGACCTTGAGGTTTTTCACTTCCATTTTATTACAGAGTAGGTATCAGTCTTAAAATCCCAATTTTGATCCTTAATGTTTGGGGGGTGTTCGGCACTAGACTTTTTTTGTAAGCTTGCCTTTGTGGTCTTAAACAGAGTGATTCAACTAGTGGCTATGTTATGTAGCTAAGTATATGCACTTTTTATGTGGATAATATCTGGGCTTAACAGTTTTCTTTGTTTGCAGCCTCATCAGGCGTAGCAACAGCTCCTGTGTGTCAAAAGCTTTTGCCTGGGGAATACCCTCTGTGCCTTTCTCAGTCAACCTCCTCTTACCACTGAGGTTCCCAACAGGACAAAAATATTTTGTATGCATTTCTGATTTCCTAGTGGAGAAGTTGGTCACTCTAACGTTTTTTTCAGGCCTTGAACTTTGAAGAGGTCCGTTTCCTTATGGTTTCTTTTACGGGAACAAATAAAAAGATCAGGAAAGAAACAACATCACCCCACAGCAGCTATACATTAGCACTTGGTGCATTAACTTTCTGGGCTGTTGCACTAATTTAGCAATGTTCTTCAATGTTTAGTAGGTGGGAGGCAGATGAATCTTGGTCTTTTTTGTTTCTAACAGTTCAGGATTGAGTGCAGTCTAGAAATTATATCACGATCCTTCCATATTGGGGCATGAAGAAAAAGGCTACACATCTGTGTGAGCATGACCACACTGCGACTTAAAGCTCTGTACTGAGTGATGCTAATATATGGAGGGAAGGTCCTCCTTGTCCACACTATTTCTGGCTTGTAAGAATTCAGTTTACTTTTAATGCATTTTAGAAAAACAATTAAGGAACACTTATCGTTGCTGCATTTTTCCTGAAAGTATCTAGTAGGGCAAAAGCACAGGGAAACTGATTCATTCCCAAGGTGGGCAGAATCAGTTGAATCCCAATCTGTGTTCACACTTGTTGGTGAAGGGGGACAGATGCTTGGGGATGCAGAAATTGCACTTGAAAGAATCTCTGAGAAATATTTGCTTCTTTAGATAGTCTTTTGGACAGGCCTATATACATTCTTTGTAGAAAAGTGCTATAGCTATCCCCATCTCTTTACAACCTGCCTTTGGTAGTATTTGCTTTGAAAGGTACAATCTGGCCTTGCTTTGTTCACATATGCACATTATTTCTAGTTTAAAAAAATGTGCTGTGAGTAAAAGCAGTCACAGGGTAGGATTCCTCTGCCTACAACCGAATTTCCTTTACAGTCAGCGGAGATCAAATCAGGACAGTCAATAGATTCTGGAGTGTAATTCCTGCTGTCCTAAAGCAGCACTTAAGTGGGTCAGATAAACCATGCCTAGAGAAGCTTATTTCTTTCCACTGATTTTAGAGGGAGAGTAGGTGGCTGTGTTACAGTCATCAACCCTGTAGATGATAAGGTTTGGCGTTGTGTGTCCCACCCATTGTGTCAATGGTGAGTGGTTCCCGTAGCGGGGTGCCCCTGCTTATGACACTACAGCTCTGCCCTTCTAAGGGCTGGGCTCTTCTGCAAACTCTGACATCAGAGTTCATCAGTATGAGTGTGGAGTCTCCAAATGTTTCAGAATGCTGTACTTACGCTAAAAGTGACATGCTAAAATTAAAACATTTGAATTTATGTAACATATAGGAAGGGAGTGGAGATGCTGCAGGAGTTTTTTGTGAAATGGGCCTTTTGCTGTAAACCTACAGCAAGTTAGTGCTGTTTTGAGCAGGGGTTGGATTATGTGACCTCCAAAGGCCTCTTCCAGTCTAGTTTATTCTGTGATTCTTCTGCCAAAAAGTCTTTCTAATGAATGATTACTTAGTGCCAGATTTGGAACCACTCTGTGTTTAGACAGCTATCCAGATCACAAAACAACTTGCTGTCTCAAGTGTGGACCCTATTGCGTTTTTCTGGCCTTCTGCTGGGGCTGGATGAGGAGGTCTGGTTAGCTTTTCTCCCTGAGATCAGGCTGGATCTTTGTAGATACCTAGAGTATTGCTTTACAGTACTAATTTTTTTTTCTACTCCTCTACAAAGAATAAATATATAAATTAGAGTGGTAGAAGATGTTTTTCTGTTCTGCTAGGAACATTTTGTAAGACTTGGCATGAGTATCCTGGGAGTCTGAGCTAAAGATGGTGAACATATGGGAAAGCCCAGGAGGAAGCATACAGTTTTAGTTTTCAAACCTTGCTCTTGGATTGTTACACTGATGTAATGAAAGGACATTAAATGAGCTGAGGTTATTAAACCCTAAAGGTTACTGAGTTCTATTGGGGATCACATTCAAAATGTAATTGAACCAAGTCCAGATATTTTAATTTCTAGCTGGAGATTTAAGCAGCATAAGCTGATTCTTTTTCCAGTTCTGAACTTTACTGAAAATGGGCTTGTGAATTTGCTTATTTCCTTTTAGCAGTAACTGAATAGATGTTGTTTAGGCCCACTTGGCTCTAGTAAAACAGTAAGTACCAATATCAAAGTCATGGTTCAAATCAGATCAAGTATCTGGGAAGATAGATGCTTGTACACTGTTATTAAAATCTCACTCCCCCAAAACTATGTAAAGTCTGCAAACAGATATCCTCAAGGATCTGGCTGTGTATTGTTCCAGACAGTCCATTGCTGGTGTAATGCTCTCTATATGGTATGAGAGGGAACAATAGCCTAAACTGTTAATGCCGCTCATTAGGAATATGGGATTACACTTATTAATATGGGATTGTTTCCATCTAAAATGTTCCAATTTCATTGTAACATGAACTAAATGATTTTTAACTCTTTAATTCTAAGAACACTAAATATTCTATTAAAAAAAAAAGAAAAAATATAACTGGTCATCCTGAAATCCCAAAGTTTTGTGGATTTGACTTGACTTCTAGCATCAGACTCAGTTGTTGGAGTGATCTCTCTTCTACTTTCATCTGACTAGCTTAGCTGCTCTTTGACAGTTTGGCTCTACAACATGTTTTCCTCAGGCCTGAAGCTGATCTAAGGGGTTCAGTTCCCTGGTACTGCAGTTTGCAGGTCTGCACTGGAAAGTTAACTATTGAAATGACTTGGGTTAAAAAGATGAATCCCCCACCCAACTTATTTCTTGGGCTGTTTCAGTGACCTGTTCGACATCGTGGCTCCACACAAAACAGCACATTTCTGTGCAAAGCATGATTTGAATGTGTCCTGTGGCTGCTATGGACTGAGGGATTCTTCCCCCTGGCGATACCATCCCTATTCATGCAGAATATGTGAAAATCAATTGAGAAAGCAAGGGAATAGCTGTCTGTCTTGGTGACTTGTTCACACACTTACTGGGTTTGTCTGACCCAGGATGATCAGGCACTGTGACAGGGTGCAGCTGGGGACTGCGGAAGACATGGGTTAAAATCCCCAAGGTCAGGAGAGAGACTCAAACCTAAGACTCCTGCACCTTGGGCTGTTGACTTAACTGTTGGAGAAAATGGAATGGTACTATGAAAACATTCAAATTTTGAATTTAGAAATAATTCTGGGATAACCAAAGCCATCTTTTTAGGAAAACTTACTACTGGTTCTTAATTTTTTGCCTGCTACACCTGTGAGAACATGAAAAGGAGGAATCTTAGGACAAGGAGGATGATGAGGAATGTTTTTAGGGAAAGGAGAGAGACTATTTCTTTCTTAATGTCCATCTATTGGATAAAAAGGGTTGCTGTGCCTGAGACAATCAGGGTAGAGGATAACTTCTAAGAGATCTACTTTCCTGACAGAAAGTATTCCTGTTTGAGGGTACTAGAGATGCTTTACAGATTGTAGGCAGGCTGGGGTAAAAGTTGATTCAAGGACTGAATTCAGGGAGAACAGTTTGTATGTAGAGGGAGGAGGTGGTGAACCTTTCTTTTTGCTACTCTGTGGCAGGGGTGCATCTTCTTGGGCTGTGTAGGGGTGAGTGACTGTGTTAAATTAGGGAAAAGGCCAATTTAGGATACTTTCCCCCCTCGATCAGTGATCAGAAAAAAACCCAGACAAGTGGGAAGCGTCTGGTAATGTGTGACAGTAGCCTCAATATGCAGAACACCCCAGAGAAAATGGCTCAGCAGCAGATCTCTATGTGGGCGTCAGCCAATGCTCCCACATTAATTAATGAGGTGAGGAAAGAAATGGAAATGCTTGTTCTCCAAGTTCATTCTTTACGGAAGATTTATCTGGAAAAGCTTCTAAGTAGATTTAATGGAGATCTACATACCTCTGAAAAGAATTTGTACATATCGTTCTGGGCTATTTGAACAGAGGTCTCAAAAATGGAGTAAGGCAAGTGATAACAGGTTTCCCCGCATTGTTTTTTTTTCAGGTTTTATTTATTTTCAAGCAAGTGAAAGTCCCACGGAGTTGAGGAAAATATTTGAGCCAGTTATTCTCCTGTCCTCACTGGTGACTCCTCCCTGCAAGAGTGTTTCCTGAGGAAAAACTGATGAAAAAATTGGAATTAAGGAACCTGATTGCCCCCAAGAAGAGCAGCTCTGGTAGTTCTGTCTTGAAAAAGTGCATGTTGGCACAGGCCAATGTATGAATTTATTCCATATCCAAAATGCTTCCTTAATGCTGGCAACATGCTAATGACTTAAAAAAAGGAGGAGGGGGTGGGTGGTGATGGAAGATGAGACTAAGCAGCAGCAGCATGTAAAATATATCCAGCTGAAAGGGACAAAGGGATAAAGTGAATGTGCTGTGGGCAAGGGGAGCTATTTTGAGTGAGGTCAAAACTGAGGGGGTAACAGGTCACAAATGCAAACTAGAGAAGGTCCAGTTTGAAAGGCGCTTGGATGAATTTTCTGTATGGTGAGGAGATGCAGCAGCAAGTCATGACTCTGCTGTTAGGACTGAGTTTTGAACTACTGCTGGTTGCATATGAAAGGTGCAACAGATCCTCCCCAAAATGATGGTTGAGTGCAGAATTGGGTTTCCAGGGGGTGCAGGAATAAATCAATTGACTGGCTTATGAGCTAAAGTGGATGGAAAGTGGGTCACTTATGGAAAGTCAGTGCCCTATGGCAGGTGATGGCTTTGTTTCAAGTGATCCCAGCAATTCTGTGCACTCTCTGCAGGCTCTCATCTGCGTGGTGGGTGATGCTGGCATAATAGATGTAACGCAAGCAAGGGATCCAAACTAATTTGTTTCTTTATTAATGCAAGCTTGATGTTGTACTATGCTCCTATTTGCCCTTATGCACACACACTTCATGAGTTGCTGTTACGGCAGGGGGATGAGGAGTCCCCTGCTGCAGTCTGCTGGGCTTGGGTGCGTTGGTTTGAGCGCTGCTGGGGTTGTGGCTTTCTGTCCAGCGTGCGGTTGTTGCTAGAGTTTGGCTAACTGTATGTTGCTGCCCTGGGCTGTGGAAAGCATGGCCCTTCCACAGAAAGGTTTCATCTCATGCTCTTCTGGAGAGAGAGGGAAAATGCAGGCTACTCTAGTTTGTGGCAAGGAAGAGAAATTGTACAAGAAAGCTTGCTTTATAAAAGGAGTAAACCAGCAGCTAATGTTGGTGCTGAATGCCAATAACCTAGTTTAGGAGACTGTAACGTCCAGAAACAAGCACTCAAAATGCAGAACCTCCAGAAGCAGTCAAATGCAAAACAGACCTAAATAGTCAAAAGCCTGGAAATATACAGCTAGGAAATTTCTGAAGCTTTAGCTTCACCTAGTAGCGTAAGGAATTAAAAAAAAAAAAACAACAAAACGTTCCTCGTCTCACCTAAAATCCTCCACAACAAACAACCCCTTCAAGTCTCAGGTGTTTTTGAAAATTAGTGGGACCGTAAATATTCTTATACAGCACTCTGAATGGTATCATTACACCTTTCAAAGAGGAAAAAATTGTATTGTGTGACTTAATAATGCATTTCCATGCATCACATTTTACTTGAATTTCTTTTCAATTTAAACTTAAATTGGAATTTCTTTAGCTTTATGATTCTTGTTTGAGGGATTATTATAATATTCCTATAATGTTTTTGCCTTCTCTGTACAGCTGTAATTCCAGACTAATATAGGTTTGATCTAAAATATAGAATGGAAGAGAGCTAGTGCTGGAGTTTGAATGCACTCAAAATTTTGTGCATATTTAAAGAAGCCTCCTCTTTGGTAAAATTGTTTGAATAATGGAAGGAAGGTACCCCTATGTTTTCTGACAATTGGTGGGGAAAATGCTGGATAAACTGGAAATATTGTTCACTTGGTCCTATTGCCTTCCACTTGCACACACAGTGCTGAGCTCAAGTGAGAGCTCCAGGGACTGGAACTGATTTTATGGAGTAAACAGGTTCCCTTTTATTAGAGCTTATTTTCTCAGCTTCACAGAACTAAACTTAGTGCCCTGCTGTTGATGTCATTTTAAAACCTATCACTTAGGCCCATCATGTTAATTATAATTGGTCTGTCAAAGATTTAAAAACGCCTAAATCTCACAAGAATCCTCAGCCTTCTCTTGAAGTATCTGGTATGGCAACATAAAAAAAATAGTCTCTCTTTTCATAAATTTTTAGGATGCTTTAGTTTTCCACCTTGTAATAATTATATCTCCTGAGATATTTGTGCCCTTAGTTTTTCTCCTGGTTGTTTCTTTTAGGCTTGGTACCTGTGGGACCAGCAGGCCTTAGTGGTTGCAAATATTGTGTAGAAATTTGAATTAATCATCTTTTCTCTCCTCTTTCTTTGTCTAAACTAGCATGGATTAGGTGGTTCAGGGTGTATGGCACGTAGATATCATTTGGCTGAGAATTTCCAAGTGGGGTGAAGATCCTTGTGAGGAACATCCGTCCTTTTCAACAAGAGCTTCCTCCAGAACCCAGGAGCCCAGGAAAACCTGCAGCTATGCCTTGCAGTGATCTGGAAGGCAGGAGAAAGATGAGGCTGACCAGGAAATAAACCTGTGAACCTATAAAGCATTTGAAATCGGCAGCATATATTCAAAGTCTGTTGTTTGGTGATATCTCTCCCACCTTCACCAAAGGTTTTGTTACGTTGCTGTTTGCTTTGAAGCTCTAGCAGAGCACTGCCATGGTACCAGACTTAATCTGAGAGTTAACAGACTGGTCTCATTTGACAGCAAACTCCACAGTCACCTAAGTGTCACTGGTGCCATGCCCCACATACATCCTGGTACGGTTTTCCTCAGAAGAAAAGATGACAGTTTTGACAAAGACCATGAAGTGGGAATTAGCTAAGCAACATAACTGGGAGTGTGTTCACTGAAGAAAGGAGAAGTTTCCTTCTGGGACTCGGGGAAGGACAGAAATTAAATGAATCTTTCTTGTAAATGTTATGTACTGGGGCGAGGCAGGGAGAAACTCTTTGCAGGCTTGGCTGAATGACTAAGTTAGCATGAAGTAAGCTAGAGAATGAATCATATAGCCAGTTGTATAGGCAGACCCTGAATTTTTTCTTAAGGACAGTTTCCTGTGTGACATTAATACCATTGAAAAGGCTCCCAATTTTCTCTTATCTCTCTAGAGGTTTGCTGGATGGTTATTATTAATTTTTCACAGACTGGGAGATCTAAGAGTTTAGTTTGAACTCTATCCTCGCTGAATTTTTTTACAGCCATGCACTGGCATCTAGACGGTTGGGTTATTGTATTGGTTCCCTTTTTTTTTCTGTCTATTTTCCTATCAGTATATCAATTGTCTGTGATAATGTTTGTTCTAGCATTATTTTTGAGAGTGTTTCTAAGAGCAATCAGACCTTTGGAACCAGCATAAGTGGAAAAGACCATTTTCCTGTTGTCCTCTGGATGCAGAAACATGGCAGCACCTACAAAAAGCAACATATAAATCATAAGCAGAATGCAAATTTGCTGAAGAGGGTCATTATATGCTCCTTAGGTTAGAACAACTTGATGTCTGCTTAGAGTGGAGACCTTGGAAAGGCATTCAAAATGGAGAACTTTATATGCTTGATGTATAAAGAGGATGACTTAGTGGAAGCCATGCATGGTATTTTAATATTTACAGCTTTGCTAGGGGAGGGAAAAAATCCAGAGGCTTATTTCTAAATGAGTTCTAGCAGTGACCCATGCAGTCCTCCTTCTTCTTTTATGCACACAAGGGATCTCCCACTGTAAAGAGTGCTAAGTTTGCATGCTTTAATTTAAAATCCTGCTTAAATAGAGTTTAACTGAAACCTTAACTCTCTTGACATTAGACATAATTATTAGGCAAAGCAAGTACTGTCTTTTATTAAACTAACTGGTAGAGCTGGAAAAAGTAGACAGGCTCCTGGGACATACAAGGATTTGTCTGCTTTTTCCACCTCTCCTAGTCAGTCTATGAAAAAAACCCAAAAAAGGTATTTTCTCTTTCCATTCTAACTTTATCTTGCTTGTGTCAGATCTCCACAACTCCATCAGCACTGAAGTATGCATTAACTATAACTTGTACTGTAGTTGTGCTATACAAACATATCGTAAGAGGTGGGTCTTGCTGGGAGAAGCTGCAGCCTAATTGGAAACCAGACTCCACTGTGAAGTGTGACAGGCATAAGAGCAGGAAGCACCAGGGGAGAGATTACTGGAAAAGTGCGTTTGCGTAGGTCAGCTCTCCGTACAGCTCATTTCAAGGAACAGGAATGTGTTGGAGTACACTTCCAAAGTTGCCAGTAGCCTCTCCTCCTCCTTGTTGGCAGTTGTTTAAGGGCTTGATGGTAAAAGAGGCAGTTTTGAAGAATGAGTTAAGGAGTATGGCTGGAACTGATGTAACTTAAAGAGGTTACATGTTAACATCCAGTAGATGTGGGTTTCCAATGCTAAGCTGGCCTCTGTGTAGTCACAGACACCTGGAAAATGAAAGGTTTGGGAAAGCTTGGGAAGTTCAGACCTAGGACCTGGGTTAGGCTCTTGAAGGAGGCAGAGAATGCTTAAGAAAATCAGTCTGAATTGGGTTTTGAACAACCAGAAGATCTGAAAGGCTCAGGTTTAATGTTAATGTAAAACTTTAGCTGGTGAGATGCTTGAGACTCTCTCCTGCTCAGATGGTAAAGTAGGGCTGAAGTCTGCTTGGATTTTCCAGCTGGGATTTTCTGGTTTAGCAGAATTTTAACTGGTGCAACTCATGTATAAATGGTATCTGCACCATACTCTGAATCCCTGACCCATCCTGCAAACAGCAGCTGTGGCTACGGTGTCCTATTCTCCAGCCATCCCTGGTCTTATAGTATGGTATTTGTTAGAGAATGATGTAGATATCCCTGGGCAGTTGGAAAGCCATAACAAGCAGACCTTGCTGTAAAAAATATTAGTTTGGTTTCCAAGAATAATTTATTCACCTGCATTGTTCTGAGACCATGTTTTCTAGAATAAAATGGAAACATGGCTAATGAATTTCAACAGATGCACATCAGATCTGCTAGAATGGGGGTCCAATATGTACTATTTCGTATGAGACTCAGGAAAAGGGGATTAAGTCTCTCAAAAGCTGAAGTTATATCCTCTCTGCTGCTCCATACTACCCAACATCACCTCTTAACTAAGCTTGGTAGGGCCATCTGCAAGGGTGGGATGCGTAGTGCTTGGTCCCAGAACTAGGTCTGGATCTGAGTAGACAGTGATTTATACCAGGGTTCAAACAATGTGTAACCCATTTCTGTGAAATATTTATATTCCCAAGAAGAATTTTATCATGGGAGGATTTCTTAGCAGGTTAGGCAAATACCTATGCAGCCTTCATTTTTCATACTCTGATTTAACTGGGTCTATTCAGGAAATGAATAATTGCTACGCTGTCATGATTTTTGCTTTCTCCTAGAATTACAAGTTTAGCTGTTGCCTGTGAAGTTGTAACCTGAATCTGAGAAAACAAGAATAAGGTGCTGCCTTGGACAACAGGTGAAGTTGAATCTTGACTTAGATTGCTTTGCATGATTCCTGGAATAATCTGCAATGTCTCCAACACCACAGCTGCTTAACTTCAAAGGATAGTAGGTGGTAACTTTTTCCAAGTCTGCAAAAAGTCCTCTAAACTCTGACAAATTCAGACCCCGTGGCCCCAGTAATGCTATGCTGTTCTGGCAAACCATCCTTAAGGATGAAGAGGCACAGGCAAGTCCTGCTGCGAGGGATGTTCAGTCGCTGCAGCTGGGCTATCGGCTTTCTGGAGCACGTGTTTATGAGGGGAATGCTCTCCAGGCTCAAACACTTCCAGGCTGTTTGTTAAGTTCTGGTCTGATTGTCAGGCTCGGGGAAGGTTTGTAATGATCCCAAGGGCGAAATTAAGACACAAATGAGGTCATATGCTGCCAATCAGACGTTTTATTGGGTAAATATAAAAGCATAAAGCGATAGGAAAGGCAGGAAATATTAGGAGGAAATTAAGCAAGCATTCAGAGAGATAAGCAAAGGATAGTCACTACTGTGGATCCAGTGGCATCCCGTTGGTCCTCAGTCTTCAGTTTTTCGGTGGTGGATGGCCACACTCAGGTTTCATTGTGCCATCTTTTATCTGGTGTTGGAGAGGGAGTTTGCCCTCTCGTTTCGGTTTGGTTACCCAGGGCAACATCACGTACGCAACACATGCACATCTAATCACAATTGTTGGTGGGCAAGCGGCCTGGCCCGAATACCAGTTGGTGGCCTATTCTTGGTGGTGCCTGATAAGCCAAAGAATGGCCTGCTGCTTCAGCAAGTTTGCACAAGTTTTCTTGCAAGCTAGTGGTACCTGATAAGCCAAAGAACGGCCTGCCCTCGGGTCTTATCAGACAAGAGTGGTCTGCTGTCCATCTTATCAGATAAACACACACAAGCAAGCTTTGAGACAATTGTTCTTAACACTTCAGTCTCTTACACTGTTGTACTCACAAAGTTTTCACTTAGGGTTGGAGGGCTGAGGAAAGCATTTTCAGTGCCTTCCATCTGCTAATTGTTGTCATCTGTAGCTGTGCTTATCTCATGGTTTCAGAAGGCCCTGAGACTAAGAGGTAGCTCAGGCTATATGGCCTGTGAACGATCTGGCCCACATCTACTGGTTGTTTAACTTTTCCGAGTTGCCTTTTTTAAAAAAACAGAGCAGTGGAAAAATATGTAGGTTTTGCAGTAATTGTGATTGCAACATTTGCTTGTAAAAATATTTCTAGTGGTAATCATAACAGCATCTGGGGATCTTTATCTTCTCAACCTTATGTTCCAAAATGTACACTTTCATCTAAGACATGTATCGATTTTTTTGGGAAGGCTATTTTGATCATGTGTTCATTTTCTATCATCTTTTTTGGGAGTGGGGTGGGGGGGACGGACCTTTTCTGCCAACCGAGATCATTCATATAGTCATAAAAAAGAAAAATAAGGAATGAAAACTGAGACGTAGCCAAGATCCAAGAACTCCATCTAGTACTAGTATTGCATTGCAATGTGAATCACTATTCTCACTAGCCACAAAAATGCTGTAGTTTAGTTTTAGCTTCCCAAACTTACCTGTGTTACTCGAGGTGCTCTAAAACACAAGGGTGAGCTAGGCAGAGAGCAGTCCAGATGAACCTACTACATGCGTTTTTTTAAAATGCAAAGCCTATCCCCCTTTGCAGTATAGTAACTAATTTTTCATCTTTGAAGTGCTTTCAGATCGTTTGCTTTTAGTCCCAGAAAAAAAGAGGCATTATGGAAGTTGTATCTGAGAAAGAGAGGCTGAGGGACTTGCTTCAGGCCCCAGAGGGAACTGGTATCAGGGCTAAAATCTGGTTTCTGTCATTTCTGTCACAGGCTTTGAAGACCTATGCTTTTATTCTCACTCGACTCAGCATTATGGGCCCCCAAGAAAAGCCAACTAAAGCTTACAGCTACTTTTTTTTTGTTTGTTTTTTTACAGAGCAATGTCTATATTTTGTTGCTCCACCTCCACTGCAGCAACACTAATGCAAGTTTCAGCGCTGCAGTGGTGAGAATACGAGGTGTTTGTCAGGCGACAGCTTAGCGTTTTTCATAATGACATCTCCACACAAACGATAATTCAACAATTCTGTGTTGGAGTTATCTGATGGCAACAAAATTTTCAGAATCAAAGGTATGGGGATAATTAGGACTTCTGCTAATCATTCTGTGCATTTTTATTTTTTTCCTTCTCAATGAAATGAGATTCACACGGATTAATTACTACCTGCTATAAATAAACCCTGTGAATGGCAATCTGCATCGCAGAGGAAGAGGGTAGCTGTCGTTTAATATATCACAGCTTTCCACGCACCTGTTCGCCCGATGCTGTTGCTATGGGAACTTCACTTTATAAGAGAAGCTCTGCATAATTAGCATGGATAGAGGTCTATATCAATCAGAATAATTTGGAGGAGTACGAAGAGCCCAAAGGAGAAGGCAAAGCTACTTGTCTCTGTAGGGAAGGTATCAGACCTCCACTGTGCGGTAAATAGCGAGGCAGTTACTGGAAGAATTCAGCAGAATTAGCAAATCTAAGGGAACCAAATTACACAAAAGACAGAAAGCTTGGTCCCTTTGGCTGTCATTATGAAACAGTGTTGGAATGGCCTTTGAAAAAATGAACAAAGACAAAAAAAAAAGTACTTCTATACTTAACTTGGAGGCTTTGTCACAAACTAAGAAATTTCATAGGCTGCGCTAGTGCCATCAGTCTGGGAGTCTGGCAGTGATGCACAGCAGTGCTGGTAATGCACAGCTATACCTTTTGGCCCTTCTGACTGTATCAAGATAACAAACATCAATTCTCTGAAATAGATGAGAGAAGGATAGTAACTTACGTATTCCAAAACTGCTGTTTCTTAAGCCCTTGTGCCTAGAGTTCATTGCTTTTTGCCTAAACCTGCAAGAGACACAGCAATCCTACAGATGCAGCTATCCAACCAGTGCATCATCCTCATCACAATGCAGCAGATTAAGGATAGAACAACAGCTTTAACTTTAATTTTTCTTCGTTCTTGTCATCTGGTGTCAGAAATATCACTTTAAAGAAATGGTTTAATGGTGTTGTAAAATGCCTGAGATCGAAAAGTTGTTTTTAGAAAAAGTTGGAAGAGCTCTGTGTGTGTGTGTCCATGCACAAGTAAGTGACTAAGTAAGTGAATCTGCTAATATTGTCTTGGCTGTGAGTCTCAGCTGGATGTGATACAATATTAGTGGAGTGCTGCAGTATGGGAGCTGTCTCAGACTGTAGCTGTATGTGAAGTAATAACTTTGAATTCTTTAGGGGTCCAGTTTGAATGCAAGTGTCAATGTAGCATTATGTTTCTGTGTTGATAATAAACGCTGACAAGATGAGTCATCAAAACAGCTCAAAAGGAAAAGGTGATGAAAACTTGAAAATCTGTGCTTTTGGCATTAGTAATGACAGGAAATAGTTTCAAATACAATGGATAGTAGATCTAAAGGACTTCTGGTAAAACAGTAATGTGATGGCATGTAGTATGTGTATTGTCTTGGCTTTTGAATATGCATCTACTGAAATCAATCTAGGTTTGAAGAATTTGTAGACCTTATAAAATAGATAAGCTATAATTCTTGGATGACACTGGATTGGCCTATGCTACTTCATTTAACTTATTTCAGAAGATCATGGTAATCTTCTGTATTGGGCAGATTGTGAGGAAAAAAAATTGAATTAAAATCACAATTGCTTTAGTTCATTTCCATGGTATTTTAGTCTATGTATTGAAACCCTCACTGACCCCTAGGATTTTATTCATGTAGAAGCTTGTTGCACTGCTGAGTGCTGCACTAGAACATGGTCTGGAAAAAACTCTTTTGCTACATGTGAGCAACAAGTCCAGAAGAGAAGGTGAGGTGGTTCTTCATCTCTGCTGATCATTGGTACTGGATGGAGAGGCTTCCATCTGTGCTACCAGGCGGAGGCTTCCATCTGCTACCAGACGGAGGGAGGGCACTTCATGGGCACAAGCACAGCTTTGGATGCTGCTAGTGCAGAATGTGGAAAAGGTACCTCTCATAGCTGCTTCTGTGGAAGGACAAGGCAGAGACTTGAGCCTTGGGTCTCTTACCAGAAGAGTGTCCTCACTGTTAGGTTTCAGGGCTGTGCTATGTCTGCCTCTCTTCTTCCTCCTCCTTGGACTCTTTCCTGCATGGTGTTGCAGCTTCAACAGTCAAAGCAGTGCGTGCTCTTTCCCAAAATGAGTGGCTAGAGCACTTATTTTGGAAAAGCAGTTTTGAATCCCTTCACCCTAAAGAGGGACTCCAGAAAGGAGAGCCATGGGTGCAGCCTCTTGTTGCTGTGCTTGCTCCAGCCTGGTTTTGCATCAAGTCAGAGCTGGGTGCCACTGTGACTATCCTGGGCAGGCTTGGAAGAACAATTTAAGGCATGTGACTACTTTCAGTGAAAAAGGAAAGTGCTTAAGGAGTTTGCTTCCAGGGAAAGATTGCAACTGAGTGAAATCATTTGGGTTGTAACTTTTCAGGGAGGCACCTACATTCAACAGAAAATCCTGCTTTTAGGAGCAAATCTAGCTTCAAGTCACTATTTCAAGTTAAGCATTATAGCTCCGAGAGTAATGATCCAACGCAAGTGTTTCCATATATTCAATTCATTAAAATAATATTTCCTCTGGCCCCAAAAGTGCCAGATCTCATAAACTACCCATTTGAAATTGTTAGATAAGTTTGGCTTTTTTATTGTTTTTCAAGAGAAAAATGTTGCCTCGAGACTAGGAATGTGTTTGGTACAATTTAGTCAATTTTAGAGATGTGTTCTCATTGGAGTTATTCCTCGTTTTACTTTTGTATAAAGGAGAAGTAGGTCCTTAGCTCTAGTGCTGCAAATCCATTTATACCTGTACAGTAATAATTTAGAAAGAAACAGAAAAATGTAGTCAGAAAATCTTAAATAGTGTGGGGACAAGCTTGGAAGGTAATCTTTGTATTGCATTAAGATTAAAGGATGGCATAGATGAGCAGTAAGAAAAATTTCTTAGCCTATGTCAAATTATTCTGTGACCTAGTAAAACAGCAGGCTAGATTTTTCTGTGTGTCTGCTTCCATTTTTTCTTTTTCTTTTTTTTTAAATGCTATCTATTTTGTCCTGTCTATTCAAAACAGTGAAAAATGCATGTAAATCTTCCTTAAATATATTACCATCTATTTACATATGTACCACATACATATCTGAGAGAAGAGGATGAATAAAAAGTCTCCTGGTAGAAAGCCTCGAACAACTGGATGGAAACAAAGATTATTTTTTAGCAGATGCTTTTAGTGTTTATGAAAGGGACTGGATTGTGACAGCAGGAAGAAAGACTGTAGGTTTGAATTAATTAATAAGGAAAAAGCTCATAGCTTGGGCAACTTCCCTGGCTGCAGCATTACTGGTACTTTAATGGTAATTGTTGAGAGATCATCCCCCATGGAGATGAAATAAGAGTTTGCTTTTCCCCCCTGCCTTGTACCTCAGTTTGGTCATATTGGAAAAGGACCACTATCATCCAAAAACTAAAGTGAAAAGTACTGATTCATTTCATACGTGCCTTCAAAAACCTCTTTCACCATGACAGACTTCAATCGCTATCAGTACTAGTCATTTTGAGGTGAAATGAAAGCCTGGTATGTGCATTTTCACTTCGCCAAGCCAACTGATATACTTGCCACAAAAATGTGATCATGTTCTAGGCTTAATTTCAACGTGCCTTGCTGAAAATGAAGAGACTAAGAAAATTGTTCTGCCTTTGAACTTATGGCTGATCAGTGGAAGGTGCTGAAACTTCGCCAGGTAGGAAAATGGGGCCAAAGATGTCCTGATATGTCTTCTAGTCTGTGATAACAACAGCAACTGAGTTGGTACGTTTTGTAAATTCAGAAAACTTCAGTAAATTCAGGAAATGTCACCGTCACACCAAAGAGGTTGTTCCGTGAACAATGTTTAATAAACACCAAGTTATGAGGCAGGCACAATTGCCGGAAAGATCTTTAAAGGTTTGAGGATTAGCATCATGCAGTTGGAGTTCTGTTTTTGCTCAGAAACTGCTTGGTCCAGTTGGTGCCACATGGACCCAACAGAATAAGTTTCTTCTGGAAACACGGATTATTTTGTTGTTGTTGTTGTTTTTGTTTGAATTTCTGCACCTGAGACATGCTTAAGTCTGTGTGCTGCACTGGAAAACAGCTGTTGTCAGTTTGCCTTTATTCCCCTTGCCCCCTTTTCTTTTCTTGCCTGACTTGTCTCCAGTCTTTCTTCTCTGGTGGCTTGCTTTAATTCCTTCTCATTCAGGGCTGGAGAGCTGGAATGGGAATGGAAAAGCAGTGAGCCAGAATCAGATTTGTAATCTTCACCTCTTTGGCAAAGCAAATGGCATTAGCTCTAGGTCTTCATTATTTCTATTTCAGTAGTATGCTGGGTTACTACACTGACTTTTCAGTGTAAACCTGGCACAACGGGCTTTCAGAAAGCGGTGTGTAATTCAGATATATCTTATGTAGCCATGCAAGGCATATTCTGGACTTTCACCTTGTAGGGGAAGGAGAGAGTGAGAAAAGAGGCATATCTCCATTGCCCAAAAATACTGTTAACCACACTCAGTGGGTACGTTTACTTTTTTTGGCATATGGGGCTCGGAGGTGCTTTGGAGAGCACAGGGATGCAGAATTTTCCTATCTGAGTGAGACGGGGCTTGAAATGACACATACCCTCATAGGGCTCCATGAACCCATTCTGAGATGCTTCTGTTAGGCATGCACCTGAACACAGATCTTGATGGACAGCAACGCACTAAAAGAAAAAGACGTAATTAATGATGGTGCAAGAAAAATGCAGCATCCTAAACTTTCCCTTTGAAGCTCAAGGAGTCTTTAGAGATTTGTAGACAGCAGGGGCTGCTTGTGTTGCTTAACAATGTCTTCTGCCACTGATACAGCAGCACCTTGCTTTTATAGTTAATGCGGCAGAGTCTCTCTTTCTATCCCTGTTCGGCTGCCCATGGAAGTTATTTACAACCTCAGCAGAAAGATCAAATAATGCTGTGATAACTGGCCCCTATCGACACTGTCAGGTTTCCAGGTCTATAAGACAAATGTCGCTTTCAACTCACAGCACCCTGTGTGCTGTGCATTTTGATGCAGATTTTTATTACCTGGCAGGTGGCTTGGGAGTCACGGATGGAAAAAAGGGCTGAGATCAATAATGGGGAATGATCAAGTCGTGTCAGAGAGGGGTCAGGCAGCAGTTGTGGAAGTTGCCCCTTGACATGACTCTTGGGGGTGGCGAGGGGGAGTGCCTTGATTTCTGAAAAGCATCATGCTGTGTTAAGAGTGCCTAATTATAGCTGTCGCTGTGGCCAGCTAAAGTAACAGAGGGCTTTGAACAGCGATGGTGAATAACTGCATTTTATTCTGGTTGTTGGTGGTGTTGCTGCCATCTCTCTGTCTTGCACTGGGCTGTGCTGGCGTGTGTCCCCAAAAGTGCAGCCTCTGTCTTTTCCTAATGCTACAGGTTTGGGAGAGGCCCCGAGAGACCCTCTAGTCCCATGTGAGATTAATTGCAGCCATTTTATTCCTGAGATGGGCTTATCCTGCCTGCTCTTAAAAACCTCCAGTGTCACCTTCCTTTAATGCGTTCACTTTTGTGTAGCAACTGGTGCTGCCACTGTTTCATCTGTAGACATTTCAACATAGGATTAACTTGTCCAGCTCAAAAAGGCAAGTGGCTAAGATTTCTGGCAAAGGATATGGGCTGCTATTGTGCTTTTATCCTGCTATGCTTCTTCCAGGATCAGAGAAGTCCTGTTTTCTGCAGTAAGACCTCCAGATCCCGTTGTTTGATTTCAATGTTGTACTAAAACCTGAGGAAGCTTTAAAAAAAAAAAAAAAAAACCCAAACCAAAACAAACCAAAAAACCCACAACCAAAAAAAAACCTCACAATTTTTGCTCTGGTTGCACAAACAGACCTATGACAGAGAAGGGCCTCGTCAAAGTTTCAGACAGAACTCAGTAGTAGATTTAGCAATCCCTTCATTTTATCTTGGTTTGTGCCTCCTTGGAATTAGATGAGCAGCAGATTCTGCAGTTTTCTTCCAGCACAATCCAGGAAGATGTCTGTAAGCAATTTCTGCGTTATAGTCCCTATTTATATCTGTAATTAAAGAAATAAGTATCATAGTTATCTTTCTAATTTCATAATTACCTCTTTGAAATAATAGCCCCGTTCCAGGTGTTTTCTAAAATAAAACAGCTAGGGAAATTAATTTCAATTAGAAAGGAAAAAATATAAACCGAAGTGGAGTTTTATTAAAAAAAAACAAAACCAAAACCAAACAAAAACCCACCCAAAAACTGCACCAAAAACCAACAAACCACCTAAACCCACAATCACCAAAAAAAAAAAAATCCCAAACCAAACTCAACATGCATTTCTTAGAGGGTACTTCATTTAGGTAATTAAATCTGTGCAGTGTGAATGAACCATTGGCAGCAGTGCCCTTTATCAAATGACATTTAGAGCACATTAATCTGCTGAATTCTGAGGCTTCCCAGCAGCTTAAAATACATCTGGAGGCAAAAAATCAGTGAATTCCTAATGGGAATGAATAGTCTTTTGGTATGTAGTACAGATGCTCTAGGCTTTCTCACTTGGAAGATTTAGTAATGTGGAGAAACCTGAGTTGTATACATGTAAATTCATAAGAAATCACAAGTTTATGGTGTGTACATGTTGGAGTTCAGAAGACAGATAAGTTTTTCATCCAAAAGAAAATGAGAGAAACCATGAAGGAACACTCTTATCTCAACCATTGCTTTCTTTTCTTTCTCCCTAATCTTTCTTCCAGCACCTTTTGTACTGTCTGTGACCACTGCAAATCCTATTTTCTTCCTGAGACAGGGTTGCAGGAGGAAACTGTTTGATGTGGGATATGTGGAAAGGAGCTCTCAGAGAGCTGCCAGGGCTGGCAGATTTTGGGAGAAAGTCATGCTCGTTAAAGCTCAAAGTCCAAAGTTGGATTCTGCAGCAGCACCTCTTCTCTAGCTTTAGGCAACTCCCAAAAATGGTCACTGGAACAGACCTTATGAGAATAAATATGGCCTGAAAGCAAATTATTAAGGTCACAACACTCTCTTGGAGTTTTTCAAATTGTGTCTGTTGCTATTACTCTTGTAAGGTTTGCTATTCCTGTCAGGAATTACATCAGCAGGGTACAGTAGCACCCACCATCCTGCAGGTGCCATTGAGCTGTTTAAGTTTTCAAAGTATCAATATTCTTTTTTCCCCCTAGGCTTTAATTCATTCACGCAGCCCTGCTGGGATGTGGAGGGTCCTTCATGAAGTTTCAGGTTTAATCAAATGCTTGGTACAAGTGAAGAGCTCAAAGTTTGCACCTTTGAATTTGTCTGTAACTTTTGAAACTGGCCTGGTCATCTCTTAAGAAAGCCTTCTCTAGTAGGATCCCTAAAGTCCTTGGCTTCGTCTTGGGTAAGAATTAAAATTGTTCTCAATCAGCATAGGGAAGTGCTATAGCAGAGGGCAAAAATGAACAGGAAAGTTCACTTTACTTCTTTAGAGGTAAAATACAGTCTTGAGGACACTGGGTGTCTGCAAGCATGTACTTTTTGGCCTAGAGACAGCTTATCAGATCTGCATGTTGTGGTAGCCATGTGCTATTTCCATTTCAGGGTAAGATCTGGTGCATATCACCTTGTCCCACCACCCACACCACCTGAACTAAATGACTGGTTTACAACTGCAACAATTCCTTTGAATTAAATATCAGTCTTTTCACTGATAACATGGGACTACAAACTCAGCAAGGAGGTCCTGAGTGGGCATTGGGAAGGGATGGAATGAAAAATGACCAGGATTCATTCACAGAAAGGGCATATTTCAAATGGAGAGTGGGATTACAGATTGGAAGAACAGAACCTGGGCATTTAGGATCTCTTTGAAATTAGCGCTTCAAAAAGCATTTGCCTTCTAGGGAAAATATTCTTTGAACACTGCAAAACATTAGTGAATTTGCCTTGGATGTATTTTTCATAATTGTTCTCTTTCTTTGTGTTAATAACTAAGGCTATTGCTGCTTAAGGACTTGATCCCCTACAGCCTGTCTTTTTCTCTCTCCTTGATCCTGCAGTGAAGTATAATGCTGCACTTTTTGTGATATTACGATCATTTCCATGGCAACAGACTGATGTCCAAAGTATGGGATCATGACTTCAGTGTGGGATCAAGCAAGAGGAGATAAAGTCCTTATTAAAATACACTTTGTCAATAAGAAGAAAAGGAACTTGTGAAAAATCCATTAATTTTATTATGCATTTTCTTCTCCAAGTAAGCATAAGTGCAAATGAAAAGTGCTTTTTCTAAGGAGCTGTTTGTTTTTCACTTGTTTATGTTGATCAATAAAACGTTAGTTTGAAAGGAAACATGAACTAAAGAACTGCAGCTATAATATACACAAAACCTTACTTAAAACCCTGATGGTAAATTTTTTTGAAACAGAGGAGTGCTTTCTAATACCAATAGACCTATATAGAGCAATGGCCATGAAAGGTTTCTTGGCAGACCTTCCCCAGGAAAGATTACCCTTTGTTTGTAGGCCCCTTAGGAACTTCCTGGTCCACCCCAGCTGTATCTATGCTCCAATTAGCCTCCCCTAGTCATGATATTTCTCTCTTACAATCCTGCAACATCCCTAACAACTGTTCTGCCTCCAGTCACCCACACCAGGGAAAAAGAAACCACAGCCCTAGAGACCTGTTCTGCAAACCCTCGCATGTGCTTAGTAGAGAAGACCACCTCCTGCCCTACTTTGGAATACCCTGAACCCAATAGATATTTTGGAGAGCATCATGAAGGCCAGGCAATGTTAAAAGAAGCCTATCTGCTGCTGGCAGTGCAGAGGCATCAAACAAACTTACCAAATGAAAACACCATCAAGGTTACCTTTGCTTTGTGTGTTGCCCTTCCCTAGAACTGGGGGTAGCTTGGAGAGGGCCCTGCATGAACATTTTCTAGATATTTCCAAATAGGAGGAAGAAAGAGGCAAAGGATACCCTGATTTAGTAGTCCTATACAACAAAAGATGCCCTTGATGCAACAAGAGGTTGGCTGACTCGCCTTCTGTCATGCAGTGGTTCATACAGAGAGGCTCTTTCTGAACATGAGGCTATTGTCAGACCTGTCTACTTCCTCCAAGACCTTGTTCTAAACAGTTGTCACCCCAGCAAGGAAATACCAGGTTTTCTGTACTTCCGTGAAGTACATGTGGAAGGGCTGAAGGTATGGCTGGCCAGCCTGTGGCAGAGACGAGGGATGGTGAGGTAAGGATAGCTGAGTTTGGAGCATGAGTCCCAACCTGTCCCACGCTGTCAGCTTCTGAGGAACCATCAAGAGTCAACCTGTGTTACTCCAAAACCTCTTTCTGACTTTTGCCAGCAGACTAAGATGTCAAATTCTCTGTTATCATCCCACGGACTTGATTCTTCTCTGACTTACGCTGAGGCATGTCAGAAGTGCTCCCCCTGAGGCCAATATATTGGTGTAAATGAGAAGAGAATCAAGCAGTGGGTAAAGGCAGTCGTAGGCTTCAGGATCTGTTCTCCCTTCAGTGCATGCTGTGATTTATGCTCAGAACTCCTATTAGCAACAGTGGGAGAAGAGATACTTACATTGCTAAACAGGATTTTTTTTTTCCTCAGCTGCCTGAAGCTACTCAGCATAAGCCTGTTGTGAAAGTGATTGGAGATTTAGGGGAAGGAATGCCAGAGAGAAATAAGAAAAACAAAACTAATCCTAAACTAAGCAACTGTAAGAGTTGTGGGATTTTTGCTGTTTTTTTTTTTTTTTCTTGAAACCTGGAGGTTTTTTTAACAACTAAATAACTGTTCTTAGTAGTCCTGAATTTTTGGAGTGGCTCTGTAGGTGGGGATTTGCACAGCCACTGATGAGGGTTAGAGGTAAAAGGACAAGGAAAGTTGAAAGTAGAAAAGCTGGAATCACTTCTGCTCATTTCCTACATTGCAATTTGCCTTATAACAGCAGACCTCTATGGAAATACAGCTGTTGCTCTTGCTATTTTGTAAGCCATGTTTTGCTTTTAATAGAAGTGTAACTTGATCTGGTTGCCAGCTCCAGAACCGTTACAATTAAGATGAGTTTTTTTCTCTTCTGCTTTCTCTGCAATGTCTTCTAAATTTTTAGTCCCTTTAACAAAAGGCTTATTCTCTTCCTTTGGGATGTATGTATAAGGACAAGCTACTCCTTGATATTACAGGGTAGAATCTACCAGTTCTGCTATTATCCAAGTCCAGGCATTGCAGCAAACTGGCAAGAGTTAATCTTTATTAAGCAAAAGCATGTAGGACCCGTACAGGCTCTATAGTCACACTGTATTCTCATGCTTACCATTTCCTTTATTGATTTGCTTGTCTAAATGAGTACTTCTAAACTCTGTGGGTGTTTTCCAATTAGATAAAAGGCAATTCATGTCACCCTGCTGCAGCTCTAACAGTCATAACCAAGAGAGTGCATTGAGGACTTCTCAGCAGAACAACCTAGTTTAATCAAGGCAGCCCCCTTCAGTGCTACCTCATCTGCAGGACATCTCTCTTCACACGCAATGCTTCCTTTATTGGAGCTTTAGAGGAATGGGCCGCAGCTACGCTAACAGCTGTGGCTGCGCTTTATAGGCCAGCTATGTGGTTAGTGGAGAAGATGCATGAGCTTCCCTCTCTTAGGCTGTTTTGGGAAAGCACTGCTTCTCCAACAAGAACGTGGGTGCGATACATGCAGAGCTCGGCACCTTGCCTCCAGTAAGATCTCCCAGTGGCATCACCCTTTCCAGATGGGAACAAAAACATCTCAGAAGATTCTTACTGCTGCCTATGTGAATGGTGCTGCTGCTGTGAGAGCTGAATCTGATAAACCTCCTAACAGTCAGAGCCAAGCAGGCATTTGCTGGAGAATCATAGACTCTGTCTTTTGTGGGAGAAGCATGTTTTCTGGCAGGCCCAGAGAGCTCTTACGTTCCCCTTCCTGAGACAGTGTGCAGCTGATGGACGATCCCTGGGTATGGCTGAGGAAACCACAAAGGGAAGTGAGCGTTTCAATCTGAAACTCTGTTCAGCTTAACAGTGTGTATCCTACCCTAGTTTTGACCCTTTGAATTCCTCCTCACTGCTGCCTTTCACACTCCTCTGCCACACACTCTCCCAGCAGACCACCCAGCTGAAAGACTTTGGGCAGATGCCTCCCTTCTCACCTTCAACAGGGTCCCTGTGCTTCTTGCTTTACTATCCAGCACCATGTCCCCACCACTCTCTTTGATTGCTCTAGTGACACATCCCACGTGACCTCCACAGAAGCCTTACATCTCTGAGCCTGTTTGTCACCTATGCGTAGGACCACTGGAGTCAACCTCTGGTGGATAAAGTGAGCAACCAGCTGTTCCTTATGCATCAGATAGAGCTCTGAGAGACATGGGGAAGGTATTCTTGGCCCCATGTATTTGTTATTTAGAGAGAAATGTGTCTGGGTATGCAGAATTTCATTTGCATTGCTTTCTACCCATGGTCCTCTTGGAAGGTACCATGACTTCATACAAACTCAGAATGACTAGGTGGCTCTGAGCTAAAGGAAGGGGGATGGGTTTCTCTGTGTACTCCATGGCCTCGTTTATTATCTGATATACAATAAGTTGTATTCATAGTGTCCTGCAGCACAGAAAGGGCTTTTAGCTTAAACTGTAGAGGACAGAAGTGGCAGAGCATAAACTCAGGTAAGATCTGTATAGATACTGAAATTTCTTTGCCTATGTAAGGTCTCACCCAGAACCTTTTCAGTATCGGGTAGTCTTTCTCAAGGGACAGGTCCATCTAAGTGCTCCTTGAGATGCCAGGGTAATGCCACTACAGACCCCAGACTGTGATTGAGTCTTGTGGAGCATCAGGTAGTCAAGGAATAATTTTCAGTTGCAATTCCTAGATTGTAACCAAAGTTACAATGAGGAGTATTTTATTTACCATCAATACATTTTATCATTACCAAAGTTAACACTGTATTATTCTATTTTTGGTAAGAGGAGAGAAAGGAGTATCCTGTTATTCTGTTTCTTATCCAGTCTAATGTGTGATACGTAGAAGGACATAGTGCTTTTTGTCGTTGTTGTTTTTTGTTTTGTGGAGTTTTGTTTGTTTGCTTTTGAGAAAGGGCAAAAAAGAGAGTGAATGGCATTTGGTTATGATTCTCCATTATTTTAGGTTAGGGTCTGGTATTAGTGCTTGTGCACTGCCTATGCAGAGCAGCCAGAGAAAATATGCCATGATTCCAGAAATTCTGGGTGTGACTTTGAGCAGGTTCTTCTCATTTTTTCTGGGCTTGAAGCAAGATAACTGGTCCTTCTTGCTTCAGAAACTACTAGCACTCTTGCTGCAACAGCATGAAGCAAAAGAAGTATCTCAAGTGCTGCTGCAAAGGGTGGTGGGGTAGGCTGCCTGTAAGAGATGACTTAGACTCTCTGGTGTTTGGAGCTCACCTGGTATCTTCTGGCTTGGGGCAGCATGCACAAAGCCAAGAAGCTTGCCAGTGCCCTACATAGCTCACCAAAACCAGTTATAGGACTCCATTGTATTCACAAAATGCAGCTGCATCATGTTTATGGTGTAAAGAAGAGAGTCACTGCAAAAGGTAACACACTTTCTTTGCATAACATAGCTCTTTGTTCAGCATGAGCAGAAAGCGCTCTCAGCAGCAGTTCTCCTCCCATTGCCACGTGTGTCAGCCAGCCCAAACGCTGCAGCAGCTCTGCAATCTGCTCCCCTCTAGACCCTTTTCAAAGTACATTAACTGGCCCCTTTTAAAAGTCTCATTACTGCTGCCCTTAGTCACAAGACTGCTTTAATCCTTTCATCATGTATGATAGCCCTTAGGTGGGATGTTTCCAGGCCATGGCTCTCAATCCTCAGAGGCGTTGCGTTTTTCGGAGGAAACGGTGTTGAGAGGCAAACACAAAGGCTGGCAAACCTTGCTCATCGGGAGCATTAGAGTACGCTGCCAGTTAGCAAATATACAACAATTTGTCCCTCTTCTCCACACCACTGCAGCAAGCCCCTGGCTAACCTGGAGCTTTGCATAGCCAGTACGTTAATGCCACCTGGCTGCTGTAAAGCAGAATGGGAGATGGCTCCGCTCTACTTGCCTTTCTTCTGGGGTGTTACTGGCCATGTTAATTCGTGTCTCTCTTCTCTAGCCTGCCCATTTTTCCATTAAACTTGTAGGAACTCAATTATATCGGAGGCTTATATCTTCCTCTTTCAAATTTGGGTGAAATTAGCCATTGAGCTCAAAAGATGAGGGAGGACTTGCAAATTTACACATTTACTGGACAGACAGAATGAATGTGTAAGCTTCCTATTATTAGAAAGTTAGGTTAAAAATAAACATTAAAATGCCTGGAAATTTACAGCATGACTCTCATATCTTAAGCATCATCATAAAATATTATACTTGTCTATGCAAATCATTCCAGTAGGGAAGAATAAGGAAAAAAACCCTAAATAATCATGGTAAATGGCATTTTTCAGCTTTCATTGGAGCATAAGCAGAGAAGAAGCAGCTAAACACCAAAAGGTAAAATGAGTAATGCGTTACTCATTTCTCACATAGAGAGACTGAGAAAAATGTGAAAAAAGATATGTTAAGAAGAGTAAAAAAGTAATAGATTAGTTGAAAATACTTTGATGGCAGTTTACGTTTATTTCCTTCCAAAAATCAAGGCAGTTTATTTTTTTTTTCAAAATGTGCACATGAATGCCTCTAGCTGTAAATCTTACAAGTATACTGAAGGACTTCATTAATTTTAAGAATTCTTTAACCTTGCTTTACATCATCTGAGAGATGTAGGTTTACTCAGGAATGTGTAATCACTGAACAAGCACTGCATCAGAGGGCAAGATGAATAGAATTAAGGTTGCCATGGGTACTTTGCTTTTGAATTTCTTCACTTTTGAGCTTGAAGTCTAAACATAAAAATCCCAGTAATTTTTGGCTTTTGTAGTTTAGCACTGAATATACACATAAATTAACGGCTTACTCATGGCTGCAAGTGTAGCTATTACTGTCTAATGTATAATTCCCCGTACGCAGACAAGCTTTGTTTTTTCCTTGTTCTCTAAGTTTTTAATTGCCTAGTGTTTTGCAGTACGACATAAAGAGCAGGTGTTCAGAAACCATGTAGAAATTAAAAAAAAAAAAAAGGAGAAACAGGTTATTTTTTGACTGAGAAATTTCCTCTGGCATTTGGAATAACGGAAGGAAGATAAATGAAGACCAGTGTTGAGCTAGGGTTTTTATGGATACTAGTGTAGGTTATTAAAAAAAAAAAATCAGAAGTAGTAGTCTGTGAATAAAGACATGTAAATGGCATTGATTTGGGGAATATCAAATTGCAGAGCATTTCTTCTCCTTTGTGCAAACTCATGAAAGCAGTCTGTTGCTGTGAGGAGGTTAACTGATTCTAGCCTGAAAGTTTCATCAAAAAGTTGTATTGGAACTGTTTGATGTTCACACTGGCACCTGGAGAGGTGCACAGATGATGCGGTAGGTGCTGCATTGAAACACAGAAAGCTGAAACCATCCCAGGAGGCCTGAACTTGCTTCCTCTATTGCTTGCCACAGGGACCACAGTCTCGCAAGCTGAGGCTTTGAAGCCTGCATTTTGCACCCCTTCAAGCTTAGAATACTGGGGTGATGCTCCCATCTCCTGTTGAATAAGCACAATGGTGAGACCCAGCATGCGCTGACCCCCTGGTTGCCAAACTCTTCAATGAACATTTCCACTATAGTCTTTATAGACGGAGTCAAGTGATTACTGAAGTAGCTGCCCTGGTCATTAGGAACAGCATAGCTGTTGGATGAGTCTTTCCCAGCTTTGAAGAGAGTTTTGCATTGGGTTATGCCTTGCAATGTTTACTCTGTTAGCCAGTCCCAAGCAAGCAAGGTGGTTCAGAGCTATCCCAGGCATCTGTAGGAGCCTCAGTCGCTGCTGTGTGGGCGTAATCCTGGTCCTGCTAGCAGGGTTTCTCTCTTGGCTAACAGGAGTCCTGGAAGACAGAGTACGCCTGTTGGCATCCCTGCTCCCCATGGCAGTGCTGGTTTGTTCCCCAGATTTTAGAGATTCAATGAAGCTAAAAGATCACCTTGTCCATCTGCTTGGCTGGCGCATGATTGTTCCCCACAGTGTATTTTCAAGTGTTTTGTCTCACTTAATTGACTCAAGTGGTGGGGCTTTCATTACATGTCTTGGGAGACATATTTCAAAATATAATAGACTTCCTTGTTGAAAAATATTTCTTGATATGCAGCCTACACTTTCACTGTTTTAATTACTACTGCCATTTTGCAATTACCAGTGCTAATTACCATTGCCATGTTCATTTTTAAAACAATGTAGTGAGTTCTGAAGTCAGCTGGCATTTTAGGATTCTGACAAATACAACTGGATGAATACTCATCCTGTGGGAAACTCTATAGTAAAATGTTATAAATTCCATTATAAATCAAAGTAAAGCATTGAGATGTAAAAATTTATTCTGAAATGATGGGCTCTTGGAAAAAAACAAAACCCCTTCAAAATAAAATATTTCAAATTTGACGTTATTTTAAAGAACTTAATCTAACTTTTAAAAATATTTCTTCATTTTAGTTGTCTGTCATTCCATGTTAGCTTTTATATTTTTTTTTTAAATGACTGCTACTCTTGGAGTAAGCGAAACATCTTTCCTGGCCAACGTGTCCCTTGATTCAGATGTGTTTCATTCTTTGGAGCATAGAGTTGTTTTCTCTCTATCCCTGGGGCACCTGAGGAACTGGGATCCCTGCCTCTGAGACAGTCCCCTGGCAGAATCGCTTTTCATACAAGCCCACAGATCCGACTCCTTGACTTCAGAGCAGCTCCTCTGCTGTTCAGCCAAAAATCCAGGGACCCCAAGTAACCCTTGCTGCTGCCATGCTGAACATCAAGGAGAAATTTGCCTGGAATTATCTGCAATTGCCACAGTCCCACAAACAGCTCATTTTTTAGCTAGTAACTTCCCATGGAAAACTATTTTGTTGGGGAAAACATTCTGAGCAGGTGTAGGGAGAGTTTCTCTGCAAGTGAGCAGGGAAATGATGGTTATGTTGGAGCACTGCTGGCAGGACTAAATTCCTTCTGGTTATTGGAGATACACTGATATGCTATTCTGCCTCTTCTCATCTTGCAAGATGTTCTGGGGGATATCTTTTTAATGGTAATGGCCACACGTTATAAGATGTGCCCTGAGATGAGATGGATTTTATACACTCTTACCCGCATTACAAATGTGACACTTGTGGTATGAGTTGGTGAGAGTTATTCTTGATGGAGTTTAGTTGTTATTTCAGCTTCAGTGCATTTTAATCATGCTTCCTCTGTCAAACATAGCAAATATTTCCATTCTTCACTCAGGTAGCTTTTTCTTTTTCCCTGTGGCGCTCAGAAACAAAACAGAGCAATAGAATTACTTCAGTTCATCTGTATGTTGGTGTGTCTCTGCTCTTCACCAAAAGCACATCATTTAAAAATCCATGTAGTTTTGGGGAACTATTACTATTACCCTAGCTGGCTGATATTCTGCAATGCCTGTAAAACCGAAGTCCGCTGGAGTGTTTAAGGCTGGAAGAACATTTAATAGTGGGAAGGGAACCTGTACAGAGAATTGTATTTTTTAAGCCCAGTTGCTGGAAGGGTTTGCAGTTTCTAGCCAAATCAAAACAATAGTGGGTAATTTTAAGTAGAGGAGCCAGAAATCTCAGTAGGATCAGCAGTACTCAGGTCAGGGTCTGGAGGCAGTAACTCTCAAATTCTCCTCCTGATTCTCTCCCTGATGTATGGTTTAGTCTGGGGGAAGCCATTCACTCTGTCTCCAGGCTCAGTTTTGCTAAAGGTGATAATGTTTGCAATGATTAAGAAGAGGAACATTATGCTAATGCAAATGGTGGGGTGTTGGTGTTTGTTGTTGTTGGTTTTTTTTTTTTGTGTGTGGGATTTTTTTTTTCTCTCCCAGATTTAGAATGAATATAAAGCAGGTTTATCTTTTCGCGTTTTTTCTGAAAACTGATTCATGTAAGAGTTTATAATAGTAGCCTGCCCTCCATAGGGATGATATGCTTGTTCCAGTTATTGGTACTTTTGTTTCATTTGCCAGTATACAACAAAGTAAACTGTGCTTATGTGAACAGAGGATGAATTCTGGGGAAGAAGAAAGTGGGGAAGAGAAGGTTGTGAAGTGTTTCAATGGAGGATATTTGCAAATAATAATTATAATACTCTGCTCTGCAGTCTCTTGGGTTTCAGGGACTGTAGCGGTAGTAACAGGCTTCCTTCCTGGACAGGGAAGCAAAAACACCAAACCGTCACCTCTGTGGGAACAAACCACATTTGTGGCAGTGGGGTCCCACCAGGGGCTTTAATGGAAATTTGTGAGTGAGCCAGTCAGGGAAGGCAGTGATGATTCAGAATTAAAAAAAAAACAAAACAAAACAAAAAACCCCCCAAAAACCCAAGAGGCAAAGAGTCTGTATAAAGAAGATGAGAGGAGCTTTTGTAGGCTGTAGAACATGCCTAAGGCTTTGCTGTCCTGGAGGACTCTGAAAGTGGTCTGCAAATAGTGTATTAAAAAATTTGTAAAATAGTAAACCCAAAAAGGTAAGCAGCTGATGACAAGAGAGATCTGGACATCGGTTTTGCCAGGGCTCAAACTGTCAGTGCCAGCCAGAAGGAAAATACAGCTCTGATGGGAGATCACGTGTGCCACTGTACACTCTGCCTACCTCAAATTCCTCCTCATTTCCACTTCTTAGGGGAATGTAATTTTGGCATGGTCTATCTGAAATCTGCAGCTATTTTTACTGTTTCACTATTCTTGCCCTTTCCCCTTTGGGTTAACCTTTTTATTAAGTCACAAAAGTGGCTTAAATTCTCTGTCTGTTGTGAAGGGGAAGAATTGAAGCAAAATCCCAGTAGAGGCACTGGTTCTTTAATTCCACATGAGGGAAAACAGCTGGAGTGGAAGACCTTTATGGAGAGGGACTGATCTGCAGTGTTAGGGCAAGAGAAATAAGCGGAGCTCCAGTGAAAACAGCTGAGTCACAGAGATACAAATACAATAAGAACAGGATGTAAAGTATATTTTATGGAAAAATTCTCTACAGACAAGAAATAGAAATCTATTGTACATCCGATTTACCTTGATGTGTTACTTAGCAGGATGGCTTTCTGTTGGATGGCTTTCCATTTGGATGGCTTTCCTGGGGTGGGATGCCATGACACAATCATTCCTCTTTAGCCCCTGGCCCAGCAGGTGCATCTCCTCTGTGACTACCCCACCTTCCCAGGTGCCCTTTGTCGAGGACTCTTATGGAACTGGTATTGTCCCGACGTTGCCGTTATACCGCCATCTTCTGGCTTGGACACCCAGCCTCCGACAGGCTGCATGCATGCAGACCACAGGGCGCCTGCGCAGAGACGAAGGCGCGAAAAGCCAAAGACCTGCAGATAAACAACACAGGGCGCCTGCGCAGAGACAAAGGCGCGAAAAGCCGAGGCACATTCTGCGCCTGCGCATGGCCCTATAAAAGGACCGCGCACACCTTTTGAGGTGTGTGGCTGCTGCTCCCCCTCCTACCTGGCGCACCCTCGGAACCTGCTCCTGCGGACGCTTTGACACCTGGACACAGAGGCTGGACCGGCTGGACAAAGAGACTACTGGACACCGTTGGACTCGGAGTGGTGATAGCCAGTTCCCCCATGTGGCCTTCTTCTCACCCGCCTGAGCACGCCTTCTCTCTCTCTCCCGCTCTTGCTCTTTTTTCCCCTCTCCCTTTTTTTCTCTCTCTCTCTCCCCCCATTTTTCCCCACTGCCTCCCTACCCGGTTCCTCACCCCTTCATCCACCGAAATAAAGTTAAAAGGTTGTACGGCATCTGACCCTATTCCGTGCCTTAATCTCATCCTTGGGATCGTATTGAAACCTCCCCTGACATTGGATCGGGACACCCTTGCATAATAGGTATGAGGCTCTGTAAGTGGAAGAACAAGAACAATGATGAGGATGATGGTTCATCTAGCTTGGAAGAGTTGCCAAGGTTAAGTCAGCCTATGCCCTGTGTTGAAACTGCTTTCATAAAGAAAAAAGATGGGTCATTGTCATAGGAAACTCTCTTCTGAGAGGAACAGAAGGCCCAATATGGAGACCGGACTCACTTCTTAGAGAAGTCTGCTGCTTCCCTGGGGCCCAGGTTAAAGAAGTGAAGAGAAAGCTTCCTACCCTCGTAAAGCCCTTGGATTATTATCCATTATTGATTTTTCAGGTAGGTAGTGATGAATTTGCAACAAGAAGTCCGAGGGCAACCAAGAGAGACTTCAGGGCCTTGGGACAACTGGTTAAGGGACCAGGAGCACAAGTAGTGTTCTCCTCTATCCTTCCAGTTGCAGAGAATGATGAGAGAAGACACAGGAAGAGCCAGCAGATCAATACCGGGCTCCAAGCCTGGTGTCACCAGCAGAATTGTGGGTTTTTTGATCATGGATTTGTCTACATGACACCAGGCCTGCTGGCAACAGATGGAGTACACCTGTCTCAAAGAGGGAAAAGGATCCTAGCCCAGGAGTTAGCAGGGCTCATTGAAAGAGCTTTAAACTAGATTTGAAGGGAGAAAGGGGTAAAACCAGGCTCGCTAGAGATAAGCCTGGGGGCGGCATGCCAGTGTTTGAGGGATGGCGTGCTAGCAAGGTCCTTCAGTCTGCCATCTCAGTGGAGGCAGGGGATGGAGATTCATGCAGCAGCAAAGACACAAGGTTATGGATGTGTTTAGAAACCATGGAAGCACCTGAGAATAGTCATGTAGGAACTGGGACTTCTCCCCCAGAAAAGGTGCTGGGATCAATAGCCCAACTGAAGTGCATCTACACTAATGCACACAGCATGGGCAACAAACAGGAGGAGCTGGATGCCATTGTGCAGCAGGAAAACTATGACATAGGGCAGACTTTGGCCTGTTTAGGAGCCTGGTTGACAGAGTCCCCTGGGAGGCAGTCCTGAAGGGCAAAGGAGTCCAGGAAGGCTGGGTGTTATTCAAGAAGGGAATCTTAAAGGCACAGGAGCAGGCTGTCCCCATGTGCTGAAAGACGAGCTGATGGGGAAGAAGACTGGCCTGGCTGAACAGAGAGCTTTGGCTGGAACTCAGGAAAAAAAAGAGTTTATGACTTTTGGAATAAGTGGCAGGCCACTCAGGAGGACTACAAGGACGTTGTGAAGTTATGCAGGGAGAAAATGAGAAGGGCCAAAACCCAACTAGAACTTAATCTGGCTACTGCCATAAAAGACAATAAAAAATGTTTCTATAAATACATTGGCAACAAAAGGAGGGCTAAGGAGAATCTCCATCCTTTATTGGATGCAGGGGGAAACATAGTGACAAAGGATGAGGAAAAGGCTGAGGTACTTAATGCCTTCTTTGCCTCACTCTTTAATGGTAAGACCAGTTGTTCTCTGGGTACCCAGCCCCCTGAGCTGGAAGACAGGGACAGGGAGAAGAATGAAGCCCCCAGAATCCAAGGGAAAATGGTTAGCAACCTGCTACACCACTTAGACACACACAAGTCTATGGGGCTGGATGGGATCCACCCAAGGGTACTGAGGGAGCTGGTAGAAGTGCTCACCAAGCCACTTCCCATCATCTATCAGCAGTCCTGGCTAAGTGGGGAGGTCCCAGTTGATTGGAGGTTAGCAAATGTCATGCCCATCTACAAGAAGGGCTGGAAGGAGGATCCGGGGAACTACAGGCCTGTCAGCCTGACCTCGGTGCCGGGGAAGCTTATGGAGCAGATCATCCTGAGTGGCATCACTTGGCAGGTAGAGGACAACCAGGGGATCAGGCCCAGTCAGCATGGGTTTATGAAGGGCAGGTCCTGCTTGACTGACCTGATCTCCTTCTGTGACAAGGTGACCCGCTTAGTGGATGAGGGGAAGGCTGTGGATGTTGTCTACCTGGACTTTAGTAAAGCCTTTGACACCCTTTCCCACAGCGTTCTTCTGGAGAAGTTGGCTGCTCACAGCTTAGATGGGCATACTCTTTGCTGGGTTAAGGACTGGCTCAGTGGCTGGGCCCAGTGAATGGTGGTGAATGGAGTTAAATCCAGTTGGCGGCTGGTCACAAGTGGTGTTCCACAGGTCTCAGTATTGGGGCCAGTTCTGTTTAATATCTTTATCAATGGTCTGGATGTGGGGATCGAGTGCACATTCAGTAAGTTTGCAGACAACACCAAGTTGGCCAGGAGTGTTGATCTGCTGGAGGGTAGGAAGGCCCTACAGAGGGATCCAGACAGGCTGGACCGATGGGCCAAGGCCAATTGTATGAGGTTCAACAAGGCTCAGTGCCAGGTCCTGCACTTCAGTCACAACAACCCCAGGCAACGCTACAGGCTTGGGGAAGAGTGGCTGGAGAGCTGCCTGGCAGAAAAGGACCTGGGGGTGTTGGTTGACAGCTAGCTGAACATGAGCCAGCAGTGTGCCCAGGTGGCCAAGAAGGCCAAATAGCATTCTGGCTTGTATCAGGAATAGTGTGGCCAGCAGGACCAGGGAAGTGATCGTCCCCCTGTACTCGGCACTGGTGAGGCTGCACCTCAAATACTGTGTTCAGTTTTGGGCCCCTTGCTACAAGAAAGACATTGAGGTGCTGGAGTGTGTTCAATGAAGGGCAATGAAGCTGGTGAAAGGTCTAGAGCACAAGTCTTATGAGGAGAGGCTGAGGGAGCTGGGGTTGTTTAACCTGGAGAAAAGGAGACTGAGGGGAAACCTTATCACTCTACCTGAAAGGAGGTTGTAGTGAGGTGGAGGTCAATCTCTTTTCCCAAGTAACAACTGATAGGATGAGAGGAAATAGCCTCAAGTTGCGCCAGGGGAGGTTTAGATTGGATATTAGGAAAAATTTCTTCACCAAAAGGGTGGTCAAGTATTGGAACAGGCTGCCCAGGGAAGTGGTTGAGTCCCCATCCCTAGAGGTATTTAAAAGACAGGTAGATGTGGTGCTTAGGGACATGGTTTTAGTGACGGACTTGGCAGCGCTAGGTTAGCAGTTGGACTTGATGATCTTAAAGGTCTTTTCCAACCTAAATGATTCTATGATTCTGTGATCTTGCTGTTATTTTAATATTTCCTTTGGGTGTCTCTTGTTTCCTATTAATAAGTAACCACAGGCTATCTTGAACTCTTCTGAATTTGAGGCAAAGTTATAATATCTTTCGTATCAAATGGAGACTGTTTCCATTACAACAGGCTTTGTAATTATTGACATATGTACACTAAATAAAACAGAGTAAGCCCTAGTATGTAAGAATGCTTTGGAAGATTGTTCCATATAGTTGAAACTTATAGTTCCCTAATAAAGACAGGTTTGAAACATCAACTTGAAGAAATGTCTGCAAGCAGTTTTACTATTAGTCTGGAAGATATTATATATGTATATATTCTTTGTGCATGGGCTCCCTCTGGAGCTTTATCTTATTAAAAAAAACAAACCTAAAAGTACTTTTAAAGGTTTTAATCAAAAGCATCAAGCAAACAAATGAAATAAAGTTATTGTTTCTGTCATTGCAGCATTCAGTACAAATCTGTACTTCATGTATGTTAGATACATGACCAGAGTTTCACCATGTTATGCCAGCTGAGAAAGGGAGCCATTAGAATTAATGTCTAGTTGGACATTAGAAGAGCCTTGTGTGAAAACTATGCCACACAGCACAAGAATAATTAATTACAGTACTCTGAAGATGCAAAGTGCCATGTAAATCCCAGGCATTTATCACACCATTTAGAATCTGATGGCTAATAACAGATTTGATTTTGCTTTCAGTGAATCATTATCAATGGAAATTTTGTTTTTCTGAGTATTTTCACTATTTTCCATATGTGTTATATCAGCGTGCGAGCACACACAAAGGAGAAACATTTACTTTATTAAAATCAGACTCTGCCAGTATTGGTGCAGACACTTTCAGTGCTTTTCCCTGAGAAATTCAACATAATCTTGGACAGAATTGCATGTCTGAAACCTATTTGATGATGCTGAGATGTTTACCAACTTTTCTTTATTAAGAACAAAGTAAGCAATAAGATCTGTGTTAGTTTTATCAGATGGGAAGACAGTAAAAGTCATATTTCCTTGAATTGTGTTATTATTATTTGAAAAGCTTACAAATAATATTATTCTGAGTATTTTCTCTTTATTTTCATAAAATAGGAAGTTATTGTGCTCTAACCAGCTGCATTTCGTTTTTGTTAAAGAGAGATTCTGATTGACATCAGTAGCCAAATACAGATTATGTACAAATACAGATTATTTATCAGTCATCTGTACACTGTGCTGTCTTGACATGAGCAGAACTGTAGTTTTGTCTATTTCTCGATGCACCCTGACTATGGGCGAGGTGTATCAGAAATTTTGTCACACTTCTGACCGTTACTGTTCTCACAAAAGAGACTTTTAATGCCTTATCAGACTGAGAGGAATTTCTATTGCGTAGAGGCCTGACTGGATTTCTATTCCTTTTTGAAGCTATTTCAGTGTTTTCTTGGTTTGTCTTTCCTCCCCCCGCAACATGAGTGGCCCCTTGTACCATTAGTTTACAGACAGTGATGTGATGGAGATATTTCTTCCATACTTCCTGTAATAAGTTTGTGACTGTCCTTGTAAAAGCATTCTGGTAATAAGTGACTCTTTTGCTGTGGAGCTCAGAAAAGGAAGCCAAGATGTTCAGCTCTGAAAACAAAGACTACCCAATCATTTTTCCTGAAAAAAAATCCAAACCCCCAAACCCAACAAAACTTTTCTTTGTTAGTAGCAGAAGCTCTTTTGTCCTCCGTGAGTTACCCATGGAGCACCAATACTGCTGTTCTGTGTGTGAGGATCTCTCATCCTGGTCCATTACTTAGGTCCCCTTCACATCTTATCTTATGGTCTATTTTCCTCTTGAGGTACATTGGCCTGGCAGAATTTCTGAGGCTAGAGCGTCGTGGACATTCATACAGTTCAGAGTTTCTTTGAATCAGTGGCTGTCTGCTCCAAGCGCCTACTCTGTTACACTAGTGTTAATCTTCCTTGTTTGTGCATTTTATTTTTGCAGCTCCTCTATCCTTGTTAGGAAAGGTTGATAGTGGTCATGATAATCTTGCTGTTTATTTTAATTTATTAGCTGATGCAAGGCTGACAATATATGGATTTTTAAAAAATAATAGAGCTATTATCCTCAAGGCTGTTATAAGCTGAGTGACTTTTTCTGCTAATAACTCATATTTTTTCAGTTCAATTTGCCAGTTAAACATCCCATTTTCATTTTTAACATTTACTGCGTTTTTGAAAATTTTAATTTCCCAGCATTGTCTCATAATTAAGCTCACTGTGCAAACTGTGTAACTTAAAGGGCACTAATAAGCAGGGCATCGCATAAACTGTTTCAAATCACTGGCCTTTAAAGCAGACATATTGAACTTAATGTGGTAAAAGAAAAAAATATGAGAAGCAGCAAGATCCATTGGGGAAAATTGTCATATTGAGTGTTGTGATTGTGGTCCTACCTCAGGAACAAAGTTTGTTGAGACCAGTAAAATGTGAATTTCCTTTCAGGCTGAAACCCTTTTCTGAAAGTCAGTTGTGGTCAGGTTTGGGGCGCGATGCACACAGGCATTTCTGCACTAGGTTTCCTTTCCTGGGTACAGTCACTTTTCTCAGAGCAGGAAACGGTGAAAGGGGCTTCAGCCTGGCAGTGACCATGTGGCTGAGGTCCTGCAAGGCGGGTCCTTTGGATATAGAAAGCAAAGCACCTTCCCCATCTGAGCACAGAGGTGCAGCAGAAGTTGGATTGCAGTAGAAGGGCAAGGGTAAAAGGGGCAGCTACAGGATCAGCAATATTATTAAATGAATCTTCTGGGCATCTAGCCAGTTCCCATAAATTGGAAAAGGTCTTCTTTTACCTTGGTGACAGCCCCAACAGCTTGGGGCTAGGCAGCTACTGCTAGCACCTGATATTTCCCCTTCTCTGCTTTGCTGAGTGGATCTCAGGTGTTTTATGAACACGTGAAACCCAAGGTTTGCCTTGGTCCTACACTGCTAACAGGGACTCTTTTCCTTTGTCTGCTAGAGCTGCTACTGATGCTGCACAAAGCTGGCAGGAGAGCCCAGCCAGTTGTGCGGGAATGGGAAATAATATTCTGTGATTGATCTGAAAGGCAGAGAAAGGCAAGGGAGGAGTGAATGTAATTGTGTGGGCTCAGCTGTTTACTATTTGCAGTGTGAGACTGTGATCAGGAGACACTTTTGAAACTCAGGCTTCTTAAGCAAACCTGATGAATTGAATGTACAATGTTAGCTCAGGCTGTAGTCCCTCTTTTTTTCTGTGGTTTGGTTAAATAAAGACAGTGCTTGTAATTTTTCATTTGATTCTCTAACACCCCACTGAAAACTAACTGAAAGTTGTGTGATTGTGCTGTGTCTGCTACTATGCCTTTTTTTCTCCCCCTCCCAATTAACTTTTGACTTGGTTACTTTTAAGGTCATTTGATGAAGAGAGAGAAGTTTCAAAAATAAGGACTTACCTATTAGCTTCATGAGAGTAGGTGGCTGGTCAGAGAAGACGAAGGCCCCATGCATGTCCCATAATGGGAAAAGCTTTGGAAAATCTGTAGAGAGCACAGAGATGTGGAAAGCCTTAGGTCAAAACTTTCTGGAAATCAGGCTTTCTAGCTTTGTCTGCTTATGGCACTGTTTGCTTTGCATTTTAAATGCACCAAGTTTGTGATGGCAGAATGGGAGTTATTCTGATCACTTGATTTATGTGATGAAATTTTCCATACAAATGATGCATGAATGGGTATATGGTCCAATTTGAGGTAAGTCTGAGGCTCTCGAATGTTCTGCTCAGCCTGAAAGCTTGGTGAATCTTAGGAGTTTGACACCACTGCCGAACTTTCTGATTTATGAGAACATAAAATTTTAAAGCATTCTTTTTCTCTTTATAATTGGCCATCCTGGGTCTCCTGTGGGGAAGGCCTATTTCACATTAAAATAAAATAAAATTAAATGTCAAAGTTATATTGAGGATGGCAAGGATTTTTTTTTTCTGTTTAATTAACCATAACATTGTTTTTATACTTAAAGATTGCTCATTGCCTTTTCTGCCTTCTACAGATAATATTCAGAGGGTACCTGTATGAACCTGCAGTTTTTATTCCTTATTTTATATTCCAGAGAGTCACATTTCACAGAAACTTTCTAAGAAAAGGCCAGGGAAATCAAAGTTGTTGAAGGTCTTAAAGCCACTCCACTGAAGTATTTTAACCTCTTTGTTGCTGCGTGGATGCAAGCCTACAAATATTCCCACTGACCCAAATTTGTTCTGGGTAATATAAATAGCTGCTTTTGATAGATGGGACCTGTCTTTGCTGAGACCAAGAGGCCAAGTATTTTAGATCTCATGTGATTATGGTTTCCTCTTTTATTCCTGCTTATATGAGCCTAATCCAAAGTCCAGTGAAGGAGATAAATCTTCCTTCATGCGGCACTGGAAGGAACATGTAGATAGAGCTGTCTGAAAGATTTTGGCAGTTTGTTTTTGTCAAAACTGAAACGGCTTTGTGGTTTCTTTGAGGAGCAGGCAGGGACCAAGTAAAAGACCCTGTTCTCTCTGGCTGTGAGGAATATGCCTAGAGAGAGAGTGAGCATCCAGCCCTGGCTCCTGACCAGGCAGAACAGCCCTAAATCTCTTGCCCCACACTGTAGGCAAGTGTCCAAGTATACAGGGTCCCTTCTGTGTTCTTTTTTTTTTGTCAGTGAGTACTTGAAAGGTTATTTTATTCATTAATACGCAGAGAGACATTAAATTAAGTCACCATTTTCCAACCAGTCCAACTGATGCATATGAGATGCTTAGTCTGGCCTTTCTGCTTTGGGGTGCTCCTACAGCAGCATGTGACTGCAAACGGTATGATGGCCATCCTAAGTGGTAAAATTTCTCGCTGTGCAGAGGGTCAGCCCCAAGCCCAGAGGAAACACGCTTTCCACAGGAATCGTGGTCTAAAAGTGAACAAGGAGTTTAATTAGTCTTTAGGGGTGTGAATTTCAGTGGTGGTTTGTATCAAAGATCAACCTCTGTACTTCTTCCTTTTCTGGTGTTATGCATGCCTTCTTTGCTTTGGCTGTCATTGAAAAAATCTCTGCTTGATTATTTTCATGGATGCACAACTTGGGTTGTTTTCTTGTGTGTTTTCAAACCTACTCCTTTCCTCTTTCTACACTCCAAATAATGATTTCTTGTATAACTATCTTGTGAGTGAATTTTCAGAAAAGTATTCTGTTAAAGTTGTCAGGTAGCAATACAGCATTTGTATTATAAGCAAACACCTAGCTCTGGAGGTAAAATATGGAATAGGTGTACATGTGCAACATGCAAGGGTGTGTCCCCATATACATGTACATAAAAACCTATATTTGTGTGTGTATATATTCATATATGAATATGTGTAAGTGTGTGTGTGCACACATAGATATGTATATATAGGCAGGTTCTTTTGCTGCAAGTGGGATAGGTCAGCTACAATCTGTGGAACAGTCTGAAATGATCCACCTATTTTATGTTGAACACTGCAGAGTTATGAAGCAGTGAATGTGCATAATGAGAATATAACAAAATTACTCGAAAGATTAGCTAGTTTTACAGTCAAATGTCTCAAAGTTTTAAGAGAATGTAGGAAAAAAAACCTCATTACAACCGCCCACTTTTGCAGTTGCTGCCCAGTGCAAACAGACTGCAGAGGGTTTTAGAAAAGAGAGACCAGTAGCAATGGCATGTTTTCAAGAAACTGCTTTAGAGCAAAAAGAAAATGCATTGAAATGTAATATAATGCATAGAAATTTAGCATAAAGCTGTTCTAACTGAATTAAAAAAGGGCATATTTCAATCAGGTTCACATTGAGCCAAACACTGTCTCTGTTGTGCTAGCTGGATTCAAGAGGGCTTTTGCAGGAGCAGAAAATGTGTGGTTGTCCTTGCTTATGTTGTAAACATCGTGTGTGTTGTCAGGTCACAGCAGTCTGCCACCATTCAAACAACATATCAAGTCTTGACCATAAAGGATGGAATAAATTTATAGCAGGAATGTGAAGGGACAATATCAAAACTATCAAGGCACAGAAACAGCAACACAAAACAGTAATAGGATGGCCAAGGGAAGAGTTGGTCTTCTGCTCCTGGGAATAGGACGTCTGAGCCACAGATGATGCTGAGAAATTGCTAATACTCCATCAGCCTTCACTGAATTAGTGTCGGACACACTTAGTATAAGTGACAAAGGGTAAGATCTCAGCCTTTAACAGGGAAGAACAGAATGGAGACTTCTTGAATAATTTGATATTTTTAAATCAAGCTGGCCTCAGAAACATCATCCAAGCCTAAAGCACTGCTGAAATGCCACAGCAAATTACCCATAGTCAAAATACTGAGGCTGTCTTAGACCCAGTATTGCTGAATATTTTCATCAGTCACCTAGAAGACAGTGTAGAGAGCATACTTGTTAAATGCATAGATGACAGTAATCCACGAGAGACCTCCAGAATATTTTAAGTGAAGATATGAATTCTAAATGACAGATTGAAGCTACTATCTGAAAAAAAAAGAGGCTATGTAATAGTGACAAGGCAAGATTCTACAGGTAGATAGGAGTAATCAATCATGCAAATCCAGGATGATTAAGTCCTGTGGAAAATGGGTGAAGGGAAACATGATAGAGTCACAAAAACAAAAGAAAAAGAAAAGATGATTCTAGGATGCATAAATGTGAAGTAGTTTGTTGCTTGGATACTGCCAAACTACTCACCTAGAGTGGTTTGCCCAGTTCGGGTACTGCACTTCAAGGAAGATGTGGACCAACTGTAGAGAGTTTACAGAAGAGCAAATGGAAAGATCAGAGATTCAAAGACACAACTGAATGAACAGCAGCTTCTTAGCATAGAGGAAAGGTGACAGGGTAGGGATGTGATAAGATTTTTCAAATTTGCAACATAGTACATATAATTTAGTGAACAAGGTTCAGAAAAAGTTGGGACTTGTCAAGTAATACAGCCAATGAATGCTTGCAGCCAGTATGTGAGCAACTGAGACATGTACATTTGAATTAACAAGGGTGAATAGAGAGTAGTTATTTTCAGGCTTTAAAATTATTTCTTTAAACTTGGTTCACTTAAATATAAAGCTAGAAAATTGACTTGGCTTCCTGGGTAAACTTCAGTCATCCTGATGAACATATGCAATGATGTTTGGATAACAAAAGAGAGAGCATTACCAAGGTGATGCTTAAATGAGCTAAATCCACATATAATTGTTCCTATTATAGTGAAGTACTGTAGCATTTAGATGAAGTAAGCCACTTGGAAGATTCTGCAAATGTTTCATTGTGTTGTTCCTTCTTCTCTAGCTTACGCTGACAGGGATGAGGAAATGGTCTATTGAAATCCATGGTGCTAGGCAACTGTTAAACATCATTTGACATGCCAATATTAAGGCAGACTCATGTTTTCTTTGATTTTCTTTTTAGTAAATTATACATTATTATTATTATTATTATAAGTGAATGGGTGAAGCTTAAAAACCCACACAAAAAACAGCTAAGGAGAACAACATGAGGACCTAATGTCAACAGGGCAGTTCTCTCGTATGAATCTGGAAAAGACAAATAGGTGTGGCCTTTGTGCAAAATCATCTTTTGCCACTCAAGTTTCTTATCAAAAGAGTTTTACACAGATTCTGGCTCCATTTAATGTCAGTTTTATCCAGCCTAATTTATCTGTGGCTTTAGGAAAACCTGTTGCCATTCAGGTACCAAATTGGCTAACGGGGAATGTCCTACACTGGTAGCAGCCAATTTATCTGGGAAGAGAGGGGTCAAGTTAGCATGCTCATCCATTCTCATGCTTTAAACATTCTTGCTTTTTTTTTTTTATGGGAAGCTGGTAAACAATTAAAGGAAGGGGAGCAAATAGTGAAGTCCACAGTTATTTCACATTTGTAGTTAGAGGTTCTTTTCTGGGCATGATCTGGATTCTTTGGTCTCTTTTAATCCTGTCTATGGTGGATAGGGATGGAGGGCATAGCCCTGGTTTAAAACCACTATCTGTTTCTATTATTTTATTCCTATTATTTTATTCTTCAGGGGCTGCTTAGCTGAAGTTAAATGCTCTGGAAGTTACTTGTATAGTTCCTGATGTTTTTCCACAGGAGAAAGCGAAATATTCCTAATCTTTCTGAGCAGTAGTTTTCTTTAAACCTCTTCCTTGCACTCTCTGTGCACTTGCATTCAACCATCCCTTTACCCTTTAAAAAAAATATGCAATCTCATCCAAGTGTGAATTCAGAAAAGCAGAGAACAATGTTTGGCTCGCTTCCTGAGAAGGGCAGATGGGGTTCTTGGCATATGTTCATTCTTTATTTCTGAATATTGTGTTGGGCACAGTTTTTAACAGTCTTTGCCTGTTTCTTTCTCCAAGATTTGGTCAGCCTGAATTCTAGAACAGCTGGATCTTTTGTGAAAAGTAAATGTCAAGTCCCTTGGGTCCTAGATCAGTAACTTCTTTCTTCCTGTCTTTCATGTTGGAGAACGACTGATTGTGGCTGACAGTGCTGTGCTTCATAAACCTTTCTTTCCAGTCATTGCTGACAAATGTAAGGAAATATCTTCTGATATTGCTTTAGATGGAACAACTTGTCCTCTGATTTCTTGCTGAAAGCTCACTAAGATCTTATTATTCAGAACTCAGCAATTCCTGAGAGCAATAACTTCTGTAAACTGGAGTGGGAATTTAGATAATGTAGCAATATTTCCTTGAATCCACTATTTACGGTGGAAAAGAAGAAGAAGAAAAATGTGAATGAAGCAATGAAAAATATGGTAGGTTTTAGTTAATGAAAATTAAGCATTCTGTAAGTTTGTGCATATTTTACATTAAAATAGAACAGCAGACCCGGTTAGAATTCAGTCCATAAGAGTAGTGCTGACAGTTACCTCAGATAAACGTCACTTTGTCCTTTAGGAGATCAAGAAGAAATTGTTTTTCAAAATATGAAATAATATTGGGATTTTTTGGGGGATATGAATCCTTTCAGCTTTCCTAAGGACTTGTGCATCACCTGTAGATGTTGAAGACGGAAAAGTCTTAGTCATGAACAAGGCCATTACAGGTTTTATTCTCTGGAGTACACTTTCTAGTGTTGTACTCTAGTTTTGTATTCTCTCAACAATGTCTGCCTTATCTTTTTCTCACGAGGCTATTCCACTGCCTAATAGGAATCACTATCAGGAAATACTTGAGGTATCAAGCCTACTGTTGCCAAGAGCTCTGATGCAGCAGTGTACGGACAGTCATTCTGTACTGAGCTGGCACTGATCCTTCAACACAGGGAAGCTCAGTGTGAGCTTTGGGCTGCTTGAGTTCACAGGAAGGTTCTTACCAGAGGAGAAAAGTTTACCACATCACTGATGGATTTATTTCACCTAAAATTAATTCTGCACAATGCTTCTCAAAATTTATCCTTACTCATGAACTATTCTGATTAACCAGAGGACAGTGACTGACAGCTAGTCAACACTGGAGAAACTGGGCTGCTCCCAAACCTTGTCACAGGAGCCACAATTTCATACTGTTCATTCCAGTCATTCTCCTGGAGCACATTAGCTATGTCCTCTCTGTGTTTGTTATTGTCATCCTTCAGGCATTTCCAGGCTATTGATATCGCCTTTCCTTATGGCTTGAACGAGTTATGGATACTTGGCTCTTTTAATTCTTCTTTATAGCTAAGTCCCTTCATCCAATTTGTCTTGCTTGTCTTTGAACTCTGTCTGTTTTACTGACAAACAATAAACACTGTGATCTACTAGCCGGGACTGAAAGCAGTTCAGCATGTGGAGTCACTCTGGAGCCACAGAAGCAGGGATTTTTACCTCCCAGAGTGCTAAGCAGCAGCCGTAGTAAGGCTGAAATATACGTATTAATTTTACAGTAAGTGTGCTCAGTTATGTGAATCTTTCAGCTCATCTCTAAAGTCAGTTACGGCAGTGCCTACAGAATACCAAGAAAGCACATTACATTGTTAGGGATATTTTATTATATACTTCATCCCAACCACTAAACTAGTAATGAAGTTTCTCCTCTGTAGTACCTTCCCAGTATATCTTTGATATGCTTGTAATCTTCATAGATGTTTGCAGAATTCTTAAAATCTCTGGTGGCTGAGCATTTGCCGAGGTGCCCTATTGCTGGCTTAACAAGGAAAGCAGCTGAAAGAAGGAACTTCTGACAGCCAGAATCAATAAAGCCCATTTAGAAATCTCCTGCAGCTTTTCTTGGCCGAGGACTTCCCAGTTCTGGAGAGAAACACTGGAAATAGTTCTGTCCATCTTCTGGAAGCAGGGATGTGTGTTGTGGCTTAGCTTTGCAGCCAAGACCACTCAGTAACCCAGAGTCAATTTATTACCAGCATTCAGTTGTCATCACATCACCTGCTTAGGAGTATGCAAAGTGTGACTACATTAATGATGGAGAGAGCAGGGGGCATGTTATGTGCATGTGTGCTAGTGTGAGGGGAATGTTAACTGAAAGAACCTCCATTTTGCTTTGGTCAGAAGTTGCCAAGTTTGCCTTTTGATGTGAAGAACAAGATAAATAAGTGGACCAAGTTTTCTCCAGTTTTCGTCAATATGAACCTGAATTCAGGCCACAGAATCCAACAGAGACTCTATGAATTTATACTAGTGAGTACAAAATTTGAACCTCTGCCTCGACAGGCTTTTCCATGGTATTAGCTTTAAATTTCCTCTTTGTCCCAAATTGTCCTCTTTGTCCATATTGCCATATGCATTGGGTCTTTTGGGACATGTTTAATAGAGGAGATTTCTGGTGAGGAGATGGATCAAGGAGTCTGGCAATGTGCCATTCATCGACATCTACTAACCAAAGCTAGTATACCAAACTAATAGGTAGCTCTGCTCACAGTGTCTGGTTAACCTTTGAGATGCCCTGCATCGTTCCTTCCACCATATCTGACTTCCTCTCCCAAGAGGAAACTGTCTATCAGGAAATGAAAAACCCATCTGTCTTGGATGTGCCATGTTCACAGTCTCGACCTGCTCTAGTTGTGTTCTCCCAGTCCCTTTCAAGCAAGAGGGCAGATTCATGCCCTGTATCTCCTCCTCTTGCGTGTTTTTGCAAATGTCTTGCCTGTTCCTTCATAAAATATATCTGTCTGTAGTAGCAGCCTCATATAATTGAGGGCAACCTCTTGAGACAGTATTGCTATTTACAACCGTTGTTTCTCTTCATTGAGATGCACAGTGCTATTTCCATGAAGTGGGGCAGTTCCCAGGGCTTCAAATTGTATTGTTTTATTTTTGTTTTTCTTTATCTGTTGCTTTATACATGTGAAAATCTCTAATGTGTTTGACATCAGGTTTTAACAGTGCAGGCAGGAATTCCGGTTTTCAATTTTCTGTTCAACAAAATGTCAGAGGGTGAAAACCCACAATTCAGTGGTATTGTTCCTTAATTAAATGGTGCTAAATATGGGTAGGAAACTGATTCCAAGGTCTTTCAAATAAGCACTTTATTTTGATATCATTTCCCAATACCCCTTTAAATTAAGGATAATGGAGATTATTGGTTGCTTCTCACTAGGCAGTGTTTAAATTCACGTCCATTAAATTCTAGCCCAGTCTCGGACATATCTCTGGGCAGGTAGAATACATAAGAAAAATGGATTTGATAAAAACAATTGTTAATTTAGTTGCCCTATCTTCTAGGGAGACTATGTCAAGGAAGTGCAAGTAGCAGTCCAAGGGAAGTTTATTTTTCTATGTGGGATGAACAAAGATTGGAAATGTGCCTTTCCAGCCATGCTTTACTCTGTACATTACTTCCTGTGTGAGCTAAGCCTTGCCAATAGTTATGAAGATGGACATCCTTGCGTCATTAGGGACATTTTTTGTAAATGCAGACGGACGCACGTGAAACCCAAGTTTTCTCCTGCTGCAGGCAAAGGCTGTTGAATACATGCCTGCAGTCACCAAATCTCTTCTTTAACTCCTTTGGTTTCCCGTGTCTGTTTTCATCATGGCAGATTTGTTTCATTCATTTGGACACCTGGTTTGGGCACAAGTCCTTCCCCTGATTTACATCCTTGAGGAATCTCTGTGTCCTACGTTCTGCTGGGTCACATGTATTGGTGATGGCTCCAGCAATGCTGCCCCCACTACCAGGGACTACCTCAGGCTTCCCACAGAAGTTGTCTTTGCCTCTAAAGGGAGGCAACTAGACAGCCCCCAAAAGAGAGTAATATGATCAACTCAGTGCTGTCTTGACACTTTTTTTCAGTGGCTGCCAGACTGAACGCGGCTCCTAGGGTCCACCAAGATGTGTTGGATTCAAGAGATTGATCACATAGCCTGAGTTGAGCATAACATCAGATTTCTCTGGTGGTGTATTTTAACCTTTTCTGCATAACTAAGGAAAAAAGTGCTAAGGTTCAAAACCAGCTGATACAGTGAAGCATTGACATGTTTTGGTAGTTTAAAGAAGCGCCAAGGTTTATTGTGAAACAGGGGATTTTATTTGCATTTGATTCTGCAACTCTAATCTCATCAGAGTTAAGAGAGCCAAGATAAACCCAAGGCAACTTTGTACTTAATGTATCTTCTTTACGCAGTCATGCTTAGCAACACTGCTATATATTCCCAGGACAACTATGGCCTGTTTTTTAGTGTGTATTGGAGTGTTTCTGTTTTTAATGTACAGGTCTGACTTTGAGGAGGAGAAAAACATGCTTTTTGTAAGTTTTTCATGCTGAGAACCACAATTAAACGTAATTGCTTCTATTTCCAAAGTAAAACATGCCTTTTAAAAAGTTTAATATTCACTAGTACCCAAGGGGACACTTATGCCATGTAGAGACAGTTTCCACATTTCACTTTGTAGGTGCTCCCATTTGCCTCTGTTAAGCAGTTCTTCCTGAGAAATGAATGAAACCGTTTCCTGAAAAAAGCCAGTATAAAGGGAAGAGGAACACAATATAGCAGAAGTAGAAAAATGAAATAAAAGTGATCATTGCATCAATCTGAAGACATCTGTGCAAATTGCCTTATAAATATAAACATTGTAGACTGCTGTGATAAGTAGAGACATTTTAAGGTTGAGAAGTTTTATGTACAACTCTGATGCTAATTGTAAATGAAAAAAATATTGATAAATCATAGAATTATTAAGGCTGGAAAAGATCTCTGAGATCATCGAGACCCTTCACCAGCTTCATTGCCCTTCTTTGGACATGCTCCAGCACCTCAATGTCCTTCTTGTAGTGGGGGGCCCAAAACTGGACACAGTATTCGAGGTGCGGCCTCACCAGTGCCGAGTACAGGGGGATGATCACTTCCCTGGTCCTGCTGGCCACACTATTTCTGATATATCCAGGATGCTATTGGCCTTCTGGGCCACCTGGGCACACTGCTGGCTCATGTTCAGCCAGCTGTCAACCAACACCCCCAGGTCCTTTTCTGCCAGGCAGCTCTCCAGCCACTCTTCCCCAAGCCTGTAGCGTTGCATGGGGTTGTTGTGACCGAAGTGCAGGACCCGGCACTGAGCCTTGTTGAACCTATATTATGAAATACGAAATGCACATCATTTCATATGTGCATATGAAATGAATCTTGCCTTGCATTTTTTTTTTGCTCATAAAATAAAGATAGAAATCTCATGAACTAAAGTTGTTTTACCTATAAACCATTACAAATAAAGGAGAATCAAGCTAATGCCTGAATTTGAGGGGAGACAGAGCAATGTAAAATGGATTTGGAAACCAATCCTGACCTGGTAACAAATTTTTCTGAAGCTGCCTAACACAGAGGCCCAGATCAGAATATCCCACATTTGGAAATTGGAATTTTATGCCTGGAAGAGACCTATAAAACAGTACAGGTTTAGATTATACAGAAAGGGTAGACACGGCTTTCTGTATAACTTATGCCTGCCTGGGATAACCCGCTGTCATCTGATGCAGCCAAGGGGAAGCAGGCAGGGAGGTCCTCTGTGTTCATCCCCCTCAGAGGGACAGGCAGCAAAACACATGAAAGCACAGGTGTGGGGCACGCTTTTGCTCTTTCCAGGTTATGAACTTTACCTTTTTTAGGTAATTACTTCACAGGGAAGAACAACTGGACAGGTGTTAGTTTTGCCAACTACCTTAATGTTTACGTTCCCTAGAGTGCATGCTACATACAACGTAGAAGTCAGATTCTTGTCAAATACTATAGAAAGGAAGCACAGAATCAGGTCCCTTTGCAACCTTTTAAAATGTTAACAAACTGGCGAGATTTACACAGCATCATCGTTGTTTTCTAGCTTACTGAATTGGCCAAGTCCATTTTCCAATTCCCTTTGAACTTCCTCTATAGTTCAACCCCCTGTGCAGATAAATCTTAAAAAAAAAAAAAAAAGCAGCTCAGTATGAAGTGATAGCCCAGGCTTTCAGGAGGCCTGAGCCTCTATATGTAAAAGCCTGGTTTTCAGAGGCCTTGTTCACATAGCCATAGACATAGGCGGTACTTTTAGAAGCAAGGATGGGATAGGAGGTTAGGGCACTGGTAGGATGCTTGGGAGATCCGGTGCCCTGACATCCTGCTCTCCATAGATTTCATAAAGGATTTGGGGCAGATCACTTTGCCTCTCTGCATTGCAGTTACTCAGTTGTAAAATGGGGACAGCTGTCCTCTATTTCTCAGAGGACTTGTGAAAATAAAGGCATTAAAGACTGTGAAGCCATCTGTTGCTATCATGATGAGGCTTATTTAGGCACCGAAGAACCAAGATTAGAAACTAATATGTTTCCTTGTACAACTTACTTAGAATATGGATGGGCAGTGCTGACGTATAGGGTCTGGTTCTGCCTCCAGTAATATGGTTATTGATTCTCAGTAGGGACAGGATCAGTCCTCAGGAGATTACAACAGACACGTTTTGTTAAACTCTATTATTTTAAATGCCTCAAATTGGGTCAGTTGCATAATGCCTTATGGTGGCCTGTTATACCAGATAAAAATGATGTGCAGGATTTTAACACCTGTCATAATTGCTAGATGCTTCTACACTTCTTGTCAGGTGTTTGGAGCTAAGGTGAATGTAGCGGAAATGCGGAAATTCAGCAGTGGGGAAGGTTTGTAAAATTTCTGGAGGTATTGGGAGAAAGAGTGGGGAAAGCATAAAGGGGAAGGGATTTCCTTGTTTCAGATCTGTGGGAGTGCTGTCACAGGGAGCACGCTACGGATGAGTCAGAGGATATGGAGCAAAGTGCTCAGGGAAAACGGAGTCAATGGAATATCAGTGATACCGCCATTGGTGGGGCAGGCTGAGATAACTTCCTTTTATGTGGTGGTTTGGCCTGCAAGATTAGATTTGATATCCAGAGATTGATAGATTTTGCAAATCCTGTTTGCCTGTCTTTTCCCAGTGCTGTGAGGATATCATCAGTACATTGACACCGCTTACTATTATTGAATAATTTAGGTTGGAAGGAACCTCTAGATCTTCTGGTCCACCCTCCTGCTTAAAGGAGGTCTGACTTCAAAGCTAAACCAGGTTACTTGGATTCTTGTCTAATCAAGTTTTAAAAACCTCCAAGGATGGATATTGCACAACCTTTCTGGGCCCCAGTTTCAGTGCTGAAATTTTTCCTTATGTCTCACCAGAATTTTCTGTGCTGCAACTTGTGACTGTTGGGTCTTTATTGGACTACTCTGAGAAAAATTGCCAAGTAAGTTCAGTGTCTTGAAGCCTTGAGTGTGTCAACAGGATACTGGGCTTACTAGCAAATGCAGTGCTTGAACTTGTGTTCATGCATGTGCTGGTGCACAAGTCTTACTGCTGGCTGGACCCAAGCTATAGCTCTGCGTGGGACAGCCTTGTACCACCTACGCACTGCCTCTCATCCTCAGTTTGCCTGGGTATCTCTTGTATTACGCTGCTTTGCACCATCTGTGTTTGCCCTTGGAAAACAAAAACATATTTAGAATGGGGAACTTTAATAACTGTTTGGTTCAAAAAGATGAAGCATCTGGGGTCAGCTATAAGATGTTGGCTTTTAAACAGCTTATGAAAATATGAAATACTTTCTCTAAATCTGATATTGAGAGAAGTCCCAGAGATCTGTGTCCCATTTCCAGATGGACTAACTTAATATCTCTGTGAATTATTTGGCACATTTTAAATATATTCCTCTCTTTCCTGCACCTGAGACAAAAGTATCATAACACTATGTCAGGATAGCTTGGTGAATTGTTCTGATTCTTATATTAAGGAATAAGTTATTCCTTACCAGACTTTTTGGGCCCTCTTTAATATTCTGTCTCTTTTTAAACCTGACATAATTTTTTCCCTATGTATTTGTGTCTCTGGGTTCCAGAACTAGCATCCAGTTGTCACCCAGCTGTTTTTGTCCCCTGTTTTATTCTTTTCCCTGATGCCCTGCAGCTCTGATGTCTCTGACACAGAAGGAGCATAGGAGCTGGTAAAAAAACAGAGCAGCTAAATGATTATATGTTCCTGCTTGACCAACATGAGTTTTTCCTAGTCTTTAATCTAAGCAAATATGACCACTAAATGCAAAATTCTCTGAAGAAAAAGAAACCCAAGAAGCCTTCCTTATTTTCTGTATTTTGCCAAGGCATTTTAGTCAGAAGCAATAGGAAAACAAACGTTATTTTCTCACATCCAGGTGAGACATTGATTTTAATTGTTGAGAACAAATTTTGTTTGTAGAGTTATCTGTGCATCACAGCTAGTTTTGCCAGTAATTTTCTTTAAAAATAATAAATAAAGCAAGCTGTGTAGAATGCCACAGTAAATATTCTTCTTTACCATTGTCTGTAGTTTAGTAAAGCACTTTGGGAGGAAGGGTTCATGTTTCCTAGAGTTTATAATATTAGTTTGTTTAGTCATTCTTGGCTCTTTCAGGTGATTAAGCTAAGGCTCAAATTCTACTTTCCTGTACCTCTGAGTCATTGCAATGACTTGCACTTTTCATTTGCTTCTCTTGCCTGAAGTAAAAGTCAGTAATCATATGTAAATGCACTTCAGAAATTCCACAGGTACTACATGGAAAACTGGCTTATAAATTGAATTAAGATGGAGTTGGATGCTGCTGAAACATATAAGTAAAGGCTACATAACTGTGCTCCTGCTACTGGGACCATGATGTGGAAGGCATTTACCAATTCAGATGATTTCCTGAGTGGGGATTGAAAAAATATGGGAACGTAGCCTGGGAGTCGCTAGCACAGCTCAGGCTGGCCTTGCACAGGCTGCAGTGCCTCCACGAGCCGCACTGCCTGCTCCAAGGGCTGGCCCCTAGGGAAGCAGGAGTGGTTTGCTCTCCGTGCTAATGGCTGGGCTATGAATGTCTTAACCCCCTTCTCCTTGTTATTGCCTCTATGGTGAAGGGAGCAGAGTTCCTGGCTTTTTCCTTTCAGTGTGTTGGCCTGGGTCTTTGGTTCGCCAGGGATATTTTCATTAAGGGGTTGCAAAGCTCTCTTCAGCCTGTTTGTAATTAGCAGATTGTGCCCAGGGTTGCTGAGACAAGTGATGTGGCCTTGCAAAAGCAGTCACAGCTTAGAGTGGTTTCTTTGCCACACTCTCTCAATGGAAGATTGATTGCTCTGTTATCCTCTGGGGCAGGGAGGGGATGAGCAGACAGAGAGTTATCACCAAACAAGAAAAGTGCATCATCCTGGTGTTTCCTGTTCTGCTCCAAGCTCCTGGGTGAATCCACAGAGAGCAAGGCATGCATGTAAATGGCCTAGATTTTTTTTTCATTGCCTGGTTTCAGTATTCTCCAAACAGTTCACAGCTTTCCAAATGTTTGCTGGTACATCCGCAGGACAGGTTTCCATTTGCTGTATGCAGTATTGAGTAAAAGGCTTTCCAAAAGCCTTTAGACCTTCACTGCATTTCCACACTGGAAATTGGATTTAAACACTGCATCTCCACTGCAAACTTAGGCTCTGCTTTAGAAACTGGACCAGTGTGGTTCAAAGGCCGATGGACTATACGCGTGGCTATGAAAGCAGATTTGCACCATGATTCAAGCTTGATATATGCAATACCTTAGCTGATTTGGAGGAAACAGGCCTTTGTTCCCTTTTCTTCTGTTGTTTGGAGAGAGAATGTTTCATGAAAAATGACCACGTTAAAGTTAACTTTGCAGCTGATGGCTGTATCCCTGCCTGTAGCAATGTCATCTCATTTCAACCCTCAGTGATTGCAGTGAAAGATTCAATGGGTCTGATTATGGTTTTACTCAGACGTGCCTATGCCGGCAGGCTTCTGTGGTGGTGTTATTGTTTGTTTATAACAGTGTCAGAACAAGAACAGAGCTACTGGGGACAAATCTAGATATCTGGATTATTTCTGTGGATATCTGGATTATTTCTGTGGAATTCAGCTCATGTCTTGCTCTCCCTTATCCTGACTCTAAAGCAAACTGCCCAGGCAAGGGACTAAACAAACTTCCCAGGTTGGTACTCTTCCAAGAATATCGTCGTGGAAGTTGTATTACTTGCCAATGGTTCAAAAAAACCCCAGTAAATACTGCTTGTCTCATTTCTTTGACAGAGAACAGGTGCCAGTCTTAAAGAGAGGAGGTTTTGAGCTGTGAATCCCAGGCAGACCGAGGTATTTCTTGTAGCTGTGAAGAAGTTGTTGGAGGAAAATGTAGATTTAAGAAACACCCTAACCTTACTGTGTCTACTTTGGTTAGCTAAGGGCAGAGGAGTTCCAATTTTAGGTGGTCCCTTGGTATGCCAGTTTAATGTGCATTAGACTTTGCTGTCATGCACCAAACATACCATGTATGAGAGAGACCTATCACTAGGGGTGTGGTCTCTAAAAGTGAGGTGTGGCGGTGGACAGCTTCAGTTCTGTCTTTAGTGTCACCTTCTTTGCCCAAGGAGGGAAATCGTTTAAAGTGACTATATTTTCTCTAACAGCAAAACTGAGATTTCCTTACTGTCTGAATGAAGAACATTCTGCTTTGGTAAAATGAGTGAAAAATCCCATTATTAGACAAGGGAAGGGAAAGAGAGAGTGAGACTTTTTGTCCCTCAATGTATTCCTAAGAAAATTTCAAAGATGTGGTGGTGTTTAGAAATCGATGAAAACTAGATGGGGTTTAAATATTAAGAGGCAGGAATTTGCCTTCAGGTAAAGGATGACATTTGCATAGTAACAAGAATGACTCATATGTTATTAGGTGAATGTCTAACTAGAATCTAAAATTCCTGTGCATCAGTGACCTTTTACCTTAGATGGCAATGGGAAATATGCTAAGCAGGTTACCCAACTCTCCATTATGTCCCACCACAGGAACTGATCGGAGGGAATTAATAAATAAGGTGTAGCAAAATGAGATACTGAACCAAATTTTATCACTGCACAGGTAAAACTCCCATTGCTTTTTATAGAATTACTGAACTTTCTTTTTTCTTTTTTTTTTTCTTTTTACCATGAAAACCATGCAAGAAGAGGGAACCTCTTCTTGTAGTAACTACTTTAGAAGCTATTAACTTCATTGCAATTTCACTTCTATAGTTTAAATTTTATGAAAGAACATGCTGATTTATCTTCTTAACCATGTTGCTCCTCTGCCTAGAACTATAATTTTCAAAACAGAGTATCCAAAGGTAGAAAGGCAGTGAAATGCCTCTGTTAAGTTCTGCTGATTTATGGTACCAAAATGGAAGTGATTGGTTCAAACATAATGTTCTTTTTGTAAATCTTTGAACCAGCTTTCCTGCAGAGAATTTGTTTCAAATTCAGTTCCTCATCTTAACTTTTTATTATGGTTTAACAGTTCAGGCAGGTTAATATAAACTGATTTTACTGAGGTTTCCTCTTAGGTGGGTAATTCAGCCGGAATAGGAATGTGACCCCTTTAGCTACTAATCCTGTTGCTACAACCAGTAGGTAAGGTCATCTCCTATTCTGTTACACTTTTCCAGAAAGGTTACAATTCTGTCACTTGTGAAAACATATATCCAAAGCCAACTCAGTTCTTTAGTACTTTCCTTGTATTTTTAATTTGCCATTTTTTTCTTCTGTGTCTATCAATTACCTGCTCATTGAACCTGGAAAATACTCCATACAACTACTGAACCTAGCCTGAAAATAAAAACATTACTTTCATAAGGAATGCAAGGTGAAATAGATGACAACTTTTACTTTTAATTGCTGCTTTGTGCAAAGCATCCAAGCAACTGTAGTGCCTAAAACAGACTCAGGAGTTATAGTGTCTGCTGGAGTCATACAGAGTGCAAATACATGACAAACTTCCCCAATTTACATTGCCAGAGCACAGCATTGCTCATCTGCAGTAATTCTCATTAGTTCTGGATGAACTTAAACAGGTACTTGTATAAATCCACAAAACACTTCTTTACTTGAGATTTAAATATACAATCTGATAATGAGTTGACTTTAGGAAACCTGTGCAATGGCAGAATTAGCCACCGGTAAGCAGGGATGATGAACATCTGATAGTTCCCTGGAAGGCAGCATTCTGTAGTTTCTGATCATGCAGTTTCCTACTGTGGCTGGAGATCCTGTATTTTTTATTTTTAATTTTTATTTTTAATAAAAAAATGAGGTTTTTTTCCTCATTTCTATCAGAGTGAATAAGGAATTGCTCCACTTCTTACTGGAAAGCAATGAAGTGGAAGAGATGTCTTAATCAGTTTCCACATGGAAATCTTTAAGACTCTGGACTGGACTGATACAGCAATACTTTTCTATATGTCTTTTCATGTGCCATCGGATTATTTCCATGTGAGGAAACATTGTGTGTTATAACAGTGTAACTGTCTGCTACTCGATCATTTTGGCCTGCAGATTAAAATAATTTTCTGGGAAATTTACTGACTTGCATGTATTTCTGCAAGTTTTATTTCAACACAGAGATTTGCAAAGCTTCTGTTATTTCTAGGAGCTTCTAAATAAGCTAAAGCAAACTTACCTTGTCTCTCTGTCTTATAAAGGAGTATGACTGTGGATGTTTTAAATCATGTTTTCAGAAGTTGTAGAATAAATAAACCCTGACCGACTTTTCAGTATTTCTTTGGTGGCTTGTCATGGTATTCAGTGAAGATTTCTGCCTACATTATTTAAGTCAAATTCAGCATGACCTTAATTCACTGCTGTAAATTGTGTTTGAAGATATCTTTGTGTTAATTTTTCCTCCTAACACATGGAAGTTTATCTCCCATAGAAAGAATAGCCTCCACCTCATTTGTTGGTATACTTTAATCTTATAATAATCAGCACTTAATTTTGCTTTAATCTTGACTCTGTTATTTCCTCTGCTGTAATATCATCGACAAGGTCCTTAACCTCTGCCTGCCTTGAGTTATCCACTTAAAAATGGTTATCTAAATAGCAACCTACTTATATTGTTAAGGATCAATTCATTTATTAACTAATTAACTGACAGCACTCTGAAAGTATAAAGTGCTATAGATGTAATTTTTATCATTAACAATGCTTCAAAACTGGTAATGCTAAAACATTCATTGGCAAAATCTAGTGGGTACTGAAAGAATATTACATTAACTCAAAACAGGAAGGTGTATTATCTGGATATGTGTGAAGGTGTTTACAGTATTGGGAGTAGAAACAGCCTGATGCTGGGCTTCCCTCATGCCAGCTCGAGTCAGGGAAAATGTCCAGTGCCAATAGTGACGTACTCTAATGTCAGACTGGTGTGAAGTATATCAACAGTTGGGACTGGTTTGCAGTAGATATAGATCTATATTATGTAAAAATGTTCAGGTTTGTTCCTGCCTTATGGTCTGTTTGTAATCCTTACCTATGACCTTTCAGAGCGTTTTTCCCTCATCCTCTGCGGGTTGCTTATTTGACAGCATGAAAGGATGAGCAGGAAATAAAATTTGTTTCTCGATGTTAATTGCTCCAATACATGGTGCTTTTTGTGTGTCTGTCTTCTTCAAAGTTCGCTTCCGCTCAAAGTGCGTGCTTCCTGCTACGTTGTGTTAAAGGGCTTTTAGCAAAGGAACGGTGCCGCTCGGTGATGGGGAGGATGTCGCGCTTTGATCAGCAGCTTTTGTGCCTGCTGAACGCCCCCGCTCTGATCTGAATGCCGTGTGTGCCCCTCTGGATTCTTGATCGGTGTGGTTTGTTTGCTGTAGTTCTCGTCACAGTATTATGAAAAGCTTGTTAAAATGCTGACGTTTCCCTCTGCCCCCGGATTATTTTTCCTGTGTTATTTTTGTGACCTCTGGTTGAGGCAAGGCATAGCCTCTGTATACCTCATATACTAATTTGCTGTTGTTTATATCAAAATAGGATGCTCTAAGTTGTTATCTACAACTATCTAGGTTATGAAAATATATATTCAGCAAATACATCCTCTTTGTTTTGTTACTTTTCTGCCTTCTGTTCTTTTCAGCACTTCAGTATAGCTCAGACTGACCAAACCTAGAAAGAGCTGCTTATTCCTGGCAGATTTTAACACTCACATCAAAGCACCAAAGTTCTTAATCCTGGTATCTGTGAGCCTGTGTACATACCCACAGGGCCATACTTACTACTAAATACCACTTCATTGCTTTCCTCCAAAAGCAGGTGATGCCAGTGGAGGCTACCTTGGCCACCAAGGTATGTCACCGGGCAAGTGGGAGTGACAGGCTTTTTTTCTTACTCCATCAGAGGGGATTCAAACCCACTTCTATGGGGCAGAAGTGATTGCTGCATGACTCATTGCATGCTATTTGAGGCCAAGTCCCAGATGTCTTTTCCAAGGTGCTAAATATTGCTAACATTAATAAAATACTTTTTTTTTCACTCCACAGTATGTGTCACACTTTCATGATCATGAAGAAAACATAAGATACCTTAGTTTTACGCTAAGATAAATTTAATGAGATAAGGGACAGCATGGACCTCATCTAATTTATCTGCAATAAAACGTAACTGGTAATAGCCTTGAGATCTAGGTGGCATGAAAACAGGTGTTTATTACTTATGGCATGTATTTGCAACACAAGATGCATTTACATGTAAAATGCATTGCCAAGATTGATCAAAAAACAGTATTGGCAGCAGTGATAAGGCACTTTATGATCAGTCATGTGGCATGGCTTGTCAATCAAAGAGGAATTGCTGCTCTATTCCCCCACGGCCTTTGCAGACGCAAGGTCAAGGTAGTGAGAGTGCTCAACAATAGAGTCGGCTCCTTTCCAGCATCAAAAGCTCCATGTTTGCTCTTATTTGCTAAATATACAAGAAGCAGAATTTCTAGTTTTCTGAGCATCTCAGTCCAAGAATAAAAGCTGAACTTTTATCTACACTTTATATGCCATGTACTGCATTTGCTGTCTTCTGCTGCAGCTGAGACACCCTGTGTTGCAAACAATAGATGTTCTGCCTTTACCCTTAAAGCATGCTGGTAGGGATAGTTACCCTGATTCTGCTCTCACAACTGCGTCATTCTGAGTGAAGGGCATGGGAGAAACACGATTTCCTTACAAAGTGCCATCGGCTTTATTGTTCTTAAACTTATTTATGTATTAGATCACTAAAAATCCCTCCTTTTATGGGTTAAAACAAACCCTAACAGTGTACGAGCATAAACAGCTAGCAAACAGCAGGAATTGTTTTACCTTTGCAGTATAAACTCTTTAGCCATTTCTTTAAGTTAGGCAAACAATTTGGGGTGCAAATAACATGGACTAAAGTGATTTCATTGTGCTTAGGGACAGCTGCTCTAATCACTTCATCCTTACATATAGTAATAGGACTTGGCTGTGGAAATATTGTAAAATGCTCATTCCTGTGACAGTCTAAATCAGCAGCGTGGGAGCTGGCTGCTCCGCAACGGCAGCTCAAGAGCCACTGTTTGCTTTTCCAGCACTGTAACTATATAGAGAGGGACTCCAGATCTGTAAAAACACATCCTGTGTAGCAAACAAAAAAAAACCCCACCAGCTTAAATGATATTTCTTTTGAAATGGGAGTAAGAGAACATAGCTAACCCTCTTCTGTCGGCTTCTGTCATTGCAGTAGGACTCTGGTATTAGTTTCATAATGCCATTCAGACATATAAGCACCTTTTCTTTTACAACCTCTCAAATTATTGTACAGTTCCACGGGAAGAGATTTCTTGTGCAAAGAGATATTCCCAAATCCCCTAGCCAAGGAGACAGGTGGATTAAAAAAAATGAACAGAGATAACCCTTCTGCCTTAAGGCAGCTGGATATTTAGCCTATTACTACTTTTTTTTTTTTTTTTTTTAAAGCCTTATCTTCCCAAAGCTCTCCTTTACCCCTCCCCTTCCCCCCTTTGCCATATGAAAAGCTCAGTATGACTTGGGCAGCTGGTAACCTCCAGGTCGTTGCATGCCGCTGCTACCCAAGCCTCCGAGCCTCAAAATTACTCCCCTGACATGAGCAAGATTATTTTTTTTCCCCTTGGAGCAGAATGTGGCCCTTTTCAATCTCGTCTGTTATTGCTGACTCTTCATTCTATCTCAGCATCTGTAACAACATTAATTGGGGCTGAGCACATACAGGGTACAGCATAGGCGGCACTCTGTGGGTATAGAGATATGTGGAAAGCTGGTGGAGATGTAACATGCTCGTTACTTAAGGCTCACTAATAATCGCAGTAGTTCTGTCTTGGTTGCCAGTTTTTAGATTTGTGTGTTGAAACATCTTGAACAAAATGTTAGTGAGAGCATTTCTGCAGCGTCCTGCTGACTGAATTCAAGGTGCTGCCGTGTTTGCCATCTGCCTGCGAGCTCACAGTGGTAATTATAGCGAGTCTCGCAAGTGCTGGAATGAGAGGTATGTCAAATGCATTTTCCTTCCTTTTGAAGGTAATTTTCATTTTCTCAACTCATTTGAAACTGCATATGATTATCAGCTGCAGGTGTGAGAGCCACACAGAAGAAGGCAGACGTGCGTACACACTCATGGAGCAAGATATCAACTCCTAGACTGTCCAGAAGAGCTTACGTACTAATCTCGGCACTTTTAAATTAAATGCAGTGCTGGAGAAAATTCCCTCATTATTACTGCTCCTATCCTTGTGCATAGAATCTTAATGTCTCTCTTATTAGTGTGACAATATATAAAAAAAAAAGGCACTTGATTTTGCTGAGCATCACTGGAATAACAGGCACTGGAATAATAACACATATATCACAAAAGCTGCTGAAAGTGAAAGTCACTTGCAGTTTGCTGAAGCTTCCAGGGGTTTCTAGTTTTGGTTGAGTTGCTGCTATTCCTTGTAGGTTGTTTCAAAACCTTGGAGGGTTAAAAAGGATTGTGAATAGCAGAGAGCGGTAACTGAAGTAGATGGTATTAACAGCCTTCCTCGAGTTGCTGCAGGCATTTCATTTAGTTGCCATTCAGAGCACCTGATTGTATTCTGTGTAGTCGGTGGAGGAAAGAGGCGAGTCTGGAGGCTGATCCAGCAGACGTAAGTTACGTGTGTATTCCCTGCATGGTTGCTGTGGTATGCGATGTACAGTGCAATCTATAGGATCCTTGACCATCAGCCTGGTGCTAACAATGTGTCCTTCCACGAGGTGGAAGGGAGAGTGGTGGCGGCTTATGGACACAGCCATGGTGAGGATAAACAGGGTGAAAAGCTAAAATTGGCGTTATGTGATGAACAATTTCATTTGGTGCGTGAATGTCGCTGAGGAATTGGGGTCCTGGAACTAACTTTATTTTTGAAAGTGATTGGCCACCTTGGAGGAGGAGGCTTGGATCTGGTGTGGCACATGGGAGATGGATCCAGGAGGTTGCTCCAGCCCTTCAGGAGTCTGCCCATCCTCATGCAGGGGAGTACAGGGAGCCACCTTTCAGGGCTGTGGCTGGGATTCATTTTGAAGCTGTGGAAGAGCGAGCAGGTAGAAGGAAGACTCTGTTGTCATCACATATCTTCTCTGCTGATCTGCTGGGAAAATTGGAGTAGGAGAGAGGAATGAGTGGAAGTTTGCTCTCTATGGATTTCCCGGTGGGACTTGCTTGGAGTAACCCACTGGAGAGGACAGCATTCATTTGAAGATGGGTCTTCCCCCCGCCTCCCTGAGTTTGCCACCTTTCTGACTGTGGTGCCTGGACAGGAGGTGGGAAGGGGTTACTCTAAGAGAGTCCATTGGGCCACTGCTGTCCCTTGTTTCTCCCTTAAAAAAAGAAGAGGGATACTTTGTCCAAGCTGCACTTTCTCCTAAGTGTAACTTTGAACTGCTTTCCAGGCTGTTTGCCCTTGTGAGATTGGAAAGAGAAGGGCTGTGCAGGGAAAGAGCAACTGAAGTTGATGGGCTCAGTGAAGGGAGACTTACAGACCATCCAGGCCATGGGTAGATTTTAAGGGATATAAAGAAGGGTCCTTTAGGAGATGGTGAGCACCAAGGCTCTTTCAACCGGCTTAAACAGGACATTCTCGCATGCTTTGAAGTAAAGCTTCTGCATTTGTGCTTGCAGGTTCAAGGGTGAGGCATGTTCAGCAGTTTAATACGTCAAAGGCAAGAATAGACTTGAGCTTTCCTGATTTTATGGCTTAACTAAAAGCACAGTGTTACGGTCATCTTTCCTGTTCGAAATTCAAACTAATTCTGGGGCAGTGGAATATCTTGTACTTTTCAAACAAGAACTTCTATAAGCATCTGGCCCAATAATGTCGTTTCCCATGGATATGTGTTTCATGGTGGCTTATGAGCTCCAAATGACATCTTTCGCATGACTGGGGTATATGCTGTCTTCTTGCCTCACCTTACTTCATGCCTCAGTGAGTAGACTCGCTCATGGCTAATGAAGGCTGAGCTCATCCAGCAGCCTTCTTCTAATGAGGGCAACTACTTGGATACCCAACTGCCTTGCACAAACTGGAGGACTTATCCCAAGCACTCCACCATTCTGTCAGAGGTAGCTGAAATTAGCCAATGGGTTCAAAAGTTATTGAGGAACGTATATAGAGTGTGATCACATAAGTCATGTTTCCATAGGAACTGGCTAAAAATACATCTGTATGAATACTCAGCGTCTATCATGATGAACTATTATGTAAGTAGGTTTTTTTTTTTCTCAGTAAGAACATTGCAGCTGCTTGTTAATAATTTGTGGTAGAATTTACAGACAAGTTTACAAGTCATCATATGTGCAATCGGCTGTGTGCTTATTATATCGTCTGCCTTCTCTCCTGCTGACTAAAATGGGAAATTAATAGAGCATCCTTTCTCAAGACTTAAAAACATCCAGAAGATTAAAAATAGCCTAAGGCTTAAAAACTTCTTCACCTGGTAAGACAAACAGAGTTTTGTACTAACAGTCATATTACCGTGAGTGTTGTAGCTCCGTAACTATAAGTGCTGTATGTGAGAGCTGGAGAAGGAAGGCTTGGCGTCCTGTACATCACAGAAAGTGTGCCATATTGCACTGTGGCAACTTGTGAATATTTGCTATTTGCAAGTAACGAGTCACTGCAGACCAGGAAATTGTCACCAAATAAATTATTCAAATTATGAATACATTTTTACCTTGGGATAAACGTTCTTAGGATAGCAGATTTTTGCAGAGCGGTGCTTTAGGTTGTATGAGATGAGACAAAGAAGGTATTTTACCATGAGGTGACATACATTATAACATCATACATCCTCCATGACTAAGATGAATTTCTGTGCTTGCAACTGCTTTTGTCTGTTTCCAGAAGCAGGTTAGGAATTGTCTATTGTGCCAACTAAAGGATGGGACTGGATGATGCATTCTTAGGAAAAAAATCACTGAAAATATCTGGTTTGAAAAATTGTATAGAAGTATCCAGCATTGGACTTCTCCAAATAATTCTCTAGCCTGTTATAATATTTTGTCTCAACTTACCAGAATTTATTTCTTAAATATCTGGAAGCATTTTTTTTCTGTCCAGATTTTTTATTTTAACTTTCTTTCAAAATCACATTAGGGTTCAAATTGTAAAGCTTAGCATCATGAGTTCATTTTGGTTTGTTTGGTTGGTTGGTTGTTTTTTAATTCAAATTTTAACTGTTAGACAATATTAGACTGTATATGTAACAGTAAAATTTACAAAGTGTACCTAATACTATACTATGCATATTGTTCCAAAGAGGGAGGAGGAAAGAGTCCATATGTCTTCTGAGCCCCATAAAATAGTATGCCACTGGACAAATTTTGAGTTGTGAATATTAGCAAATGATGAATAACTTACAGACCCGGAGTTAATCATCAAAGATATTATTTAAATTAAAAATGAATTCAAGAATTCAACATGCTGTCTGTGGACAATTCATTGATAGAAAAGAAAAAAGGATGAAATTAATCAAATAAATAATTCATTGTAAATCATGCAGTTCTAATTATAACAAGGTGTTAAAAAATGGATCAGCTTCTGAAAGCACAGCTGAGTTCTACTACGCATATGTATCACCACAAATGCAGCTGTCGAAGTATAATCCCTGTTTTAATTGCTTTTGGTTCAGGACAATAGTTAGGTACAGAAGTGGCAACAAAGGCATTGACTTACCCCATTTATTAAAAGCTGTTTTGTTTGCTTGCATGACAAAGCACCCTAAGCTAGTGGTTCTGCAATGTGAGAAAGGCCAGTCTACCCTTCCCAAATCTTCAAAGAAAGAGTCTGCACTAAACTGAGGTTTTCTGACCTTCTCTCTCACCGACTGCCAGCTCAGAGGTCTGTCTCTCTCTTTTCCAAGGAGCTGGTTATTAAAAAGGTATAGAACAGACCTTTCCCAGCTCTCTTTCCTCCTGCAGAAAGCAGCATTTGCGAATGCTCCTGCGCCACACTCGCCAGCTCTTGGGTGGAGCAGCCAGTGAGAGGACAGCTTCGCTGGCGGATGCGGGGACCTTGTCAGGAGCATTGCTCAGCAACCTACGTGCTGCTGAATTTTAGATGGAGGGTGAGGAACAGACAGCAGAGAAACTAATGAGATGTGTACAAACACATTTGTTCTGAGGCCTCCAGAGCAGTGAATCAGCAGGCACTTCATCTTCAGCTTCCTGAACTCTTTGATAGCTGAGAGCTGGGTTTAGTAAGCCACGCTGGTCCCACTCCCTCATCCCACTGAGCCACCAGCACTCACCACTGCACAGCCTGTACCAGTGAATAGGCAGGATCCAGCATTTATTACATTTTTTAGCTTTCACTTAGCTTCCTCCCTACCAGCAGAATGCGGAGGACTCTTTCTCAACTTTTTTTTGTGTCTGCAAAGCATGTCAGGGTTGGATGGTTCTCACTTGCAAGAACTGTGTTACACAGGCAAGGACAGTGTAACACTGTGCCCTGCACTTGCAGAGGTCCTAGTTTAGTTCCCATTATGATAAGGGCTAGCAGTATTTGTAGTGAGAAGATGAGTGCATTTATCATGAAATATCTGTATAGATTTTGAGCAAAACAACTTTTATTGCCTTAACCACTTTTAGGGCAGCGCTGGAACAAAGGCAGGCTAGAAATCCTGAGTTCAAAAATAGCTGATGCGTGAACTGGAGCATCCACTTAGCTATAAATGGTACTTTTTCCAGAGAGCTAAAAAGTCCCTGTCCTGTCAAAATTGGTGTGATGACTGGAAGTTTAAGATGCTCCATAGTGGTGGGTTCAGTATTTTTGAATATCTGCACTGTTTCTTGGATTTGTCACATCATCGGGTCAGGCAACAGCTGGTAGCCTGACTGTCACCATGCTGTAACAGTGTCCAGTCCTTTCGCCATCAGAAGTTGTTGAATATACTAGTTTTCTCTGCAGTCAAATAATAAAATAGAATGTAACTTGTGTACAGTACCTGTAAGATGATTGAAAAGTGAGGTGGAAGAGCAGGAAGAAGATGAGCATAAAGAGGATTAAAGTTGCCTTTATGTCAGCTGTGCCATATCATATTAGTAAAAATAAAATCATCTGAATAATACAATCTCACAAATGTATTTACATCAGCATTTTGACCTCTGAAAATATATTAGCAGCAGCTTTTGCACCATCCTAGCAAAATTCACAGTGGTGGAAAATTACTTACCATTAGTATACAATAAGGCTTCCATTTCTTCCCCTTAAATTTCAGATCCCCAAATACTACATAATAGTCCCCAATATGCCGGTGACTGGGATTTTTCTGATGTTAGCAATTTTGAATGTACTCACAATGTTTTTGCCTTAGTGATATGAAAGCAATCAGCACTGCAGAACAGGAAAAAAAGAAGGAAAAGACCAATATCATGTATTAGTCAGCTTCAAAACATCACAAAATTCAGATTGCCACATGCTGAATATAAATGTGGTAGAAATGTTCAGAAACTGCAATCAAATAACTTTGAATGTCAAATGAAATTACTTTGGGAATCTTCTAAGCCCTCTTCTTAAAGCACACTGGAACATAAATCCCCTACTTTCATTTGATTAGTCCAAAAGGCTATAGGATATATTATTACATCTAGAAAACATGACTGGAGTCTTAGTCATTAGCATCACTGAACACACAAATTCCCTTAGGTCCTTATTTTTTCTTGTTCCGTATCTTCTGAATGGAGCATAACCAGTGAACTTTTAAAATAAAAATATACCCTAAACTCACTGATGCTTAATTATAAATTATTTTTTTAAAGAAAATCCCTTGGAAGGTTTGCATCTGCTCAATTAGTGTGTGACGGCAAAATAAAAAAAATTGATAATATTAGTGAATATTAAGAACTGTGGATAAAGTTATTTTGCTCCTCAGAGGTTTTAAGAATCTTTGGTTGACAAACTCCCCTGCAGTAGTAGCGATCAACTTTGGCAATGGAGCTTTTATGTAATTAAATCACAGAAGTGTGCATTCAGTTTGCCCTTAATGAATTGTTGCAGCACTATGCACATTTTGCTTTTTTTAGCCTGGGAAAATGATAACAGAAGGTGAAGGCAATTGTGCAAAGACATTGATATGAATAGTAATAACAAGACCTCCAATCCCAGAAAACACTTCCGTTTAAGAAAGGATTTATGCCTGTGCCTTAGTTCTATTAAATTTAATTAGACTTAAGCATGAGCTTAAAATTAAGCATGCATTTAAGTGCCCTCCTGTCTCAGGAATCTTTGGGTCTGCAAGAAATCCCTGCTTCCCTCTCGTGGCCTCTTTTTGAAAGAGGTTGAACAGACCATTGAAATGGCCGCATTGGTCCGTGTGGCACAGTATCTTACACTGGACTAACATACAGGATACGTCAAGTACATAAGTATAGGGCAAATGTTTAGTCCTCCTTGCTGGTAAACTCTTCCAGCCTCCAGTGGTTTGAGGTCCTCAGCCTGGTATGCTGTCTTCATGTTTAAGAGCCTTAGGTGGATTGATTGATTGATTTATTTATTTATTTATTTATTTTCCCCTCCATGAATTTTTTTCTGATGAGTTTTTGCAATTGTGAATTTTTAGCATTCCACAGGTTTGGTAACAACTTCTGCAGTTGAGCTATGCATTCTTTGTTTTGAAGGTACATTCTGAAAACTTTGTTTGATGCCTACTAGTTCTTGTACTAGAAAAGAAAATGAGGAATTGTTTCCTGTTCTCTTTATGCTCTTCATGGTTTTGCAAACCCCTCTTGTTTTCCATCTCCATTATCTTTTTTCTCAGGTTGAGAAATCACAATGCTTTAGTTGTTCCTTCTTTGGAAACTGTGCCAAACCTTTGATCATCTTTATCGTGTTTCTTTGTGTCTCTTCTAGCTCAACTTATATTCTTTCAGAGATGAGGGGAGCTGAATTGAACACAGTAATCAAGATGTGGGCATGATGATGGTTTTCGGTTTTGTTCCCTATTTCTTTCCTAACAATTCCTAACATTCTAGTTACTTTTTTGACAACTACTGAGCACCAAGCTGGCATGTTCACAGTGCTATCATTATAACTCCAACATCTCTGTCCGGAGTGGTAATAGGTAGTTGAGAGCCCATCACTAGACCTTTAAAGTTAGCAATCTTTTTTTTTCCTCATGTACGTTACTTTTCATTGTCGCTTTCACACCTGATACAGGATGTGGTATTGAACCCTTTACTGCAGATTGTTATTTAAGAGCTGCTTTCTGTGTTTGGCACACACATCAGGCCAGAGTCAAATGCATCTTGGTTTTGAGGACTTCAGAGGAACTGGTGCCCTTTGCCTTGACAGAGGAGCTGTCTGGTATTTGGAGTCCATTTAACTTGGCTAAACCAATAGGTTGCATGACATGTTCCATAAGAGATAATTGAATAAAAATTGGAAAAACTGGTCTGTGTGATGGACAAAAGGGGAAGATATTTTGGTTTACTTCAAATTCCCTCATGATTCTCACCACGTAATAGGTATTGCCCCTTTTGGTTACAAAACCCACGGTGCATTGTCACTGACTGCTGCTTTAGCACCTATATTGGGTACAGCTGTGTATCAGCTGATGCTGTGGGAAGAAGTGGCTTGAACATTAGCTACAGGGTCAAACCCTGCAGTTGTTGGTCCTATATTTCTTGAACAAATCTCCAGGGCACACATTTTCACGACATTTAGGTCTCTCTTAAAGATCTGTCTCTGTGAGGATGCCTTAAAGAAGTCTGATGTTGTTATAGTCGGGATGTAATTTCTGTACTGTTTTGCACATGGATTCTTTATTGAAGAACCTTATCTTTAGCTTAACCCACTTCATTTACATCTGCATTTGTCTTGAGACTGTGACTGTAATAATAATAAGCCATAGTTTCTATGAAGTATTTAAATAAATGTCAGTGACAGGCTCTTTCCACAAATATTATTTTTGTGGAAAAATAGTCCATATCTTTAGGAGTGAGACATTATGTAGTCTTAGCAAAGGATACTATTATTACCCCTAGCTGCAATACAAAAGCAATAATTTATACAACACTCTCTTTATGTTTGCAAATAACAGTATTAAGATGAAAAGGAAAAATAATAGCACTCAGAGATGGGACTGAATCTATCTAAATATGCTACTGATTCTTTTATTTCAATTTATTTGTACTCAGAAGTCAGGTTCTGTGTGTGGAAAAAGAGAAAGATGAAATCAGCACTTTTCCCTCCAACCAAGATTTATGTGTATATTGCAATTGGGGCAACAGATTATGCCTCCAATTTTAGAAAATCTTCTGTTTAAAGTTGCAAGTGCATATACGCCGCTACAATATTCGACATCTGCTCAAACATGCAGATATTTGTTTTGACACTGTGACAGTTGCAAAAATGTATTTTTTTGAATTTTGAAACATGTCAGTGCGATAATTAGACCTTAATTCCCATTTGCCAGTGACATAGATTTTGAAGTCAAGTATTTTCTGACATATTTGCAGGCCATTTTCTCTAGTCCACACTGGTTGCTTCTGAAACCTGTGGTATTTCTGTAAGATGCAAACTTTGTTCAGCCTCTCTTGCCCTGCTCTCCCTCTTCAGTATCTTGAAGCTAGTCAAAGCCAGAACTTCATTGTTCCCTGCTGTTTGTTTACTGATTAGTGAAAGATAAATTGTCTTGAGAAGTCTTAGAGTCCAAAAGACAAGATGACCTTTGTCTTAGTGGCTGAGTCTCTAGAAACATGCAATAAAGCCCTCAAGTGCCTACTCCTTTCCAAGCATGCTAGATGTGTTTCCACACCATACAGCTTATCTTGCATTAAGTCCATCCACAGGCCAAATGATTTTCCAGTGCTTACATCAATTCTTGCCCTGAAGGGCATGCGCAATGCTGTGCAAAGCCACAAAACAGGAGAGGATTTTCCACAGCTAAGGGAATCCATCAGCTACCCCCAACTACATTGTGACCATAAGATGCAGCCTTTCCTTTATTTATTGTTCTGTGTATAAAGTTGTCTGCTTTATGTTGTGCCTCCTGTGCTGTTATTGAGTTGTAAATTGATGGTGTTCACTATAAATTACTATGAATAATTTCATTTTTGTTACCCTGTCCCCAAGCTCCTGGCATTGTTTACTTCTGATTTTGCTTAGCATTTTCAGGAATTCCATCATAAATGTGCTGCTTCCTCATGCTTGTGATGAAAAGGTGATCTTTTGTTCTTTCTTCATAACCTTTAGCATTTTGCACTGCTCCTGTAGCCATGAACATCTCGTGCGTAGTTCCCTCTTTCTTAGAGATCTATCTTCTTTCTCACAGATCTATCTTCTTTCTCAAAAACCATTCTCTCTTTTATTAGAATCTGTTTTGAACAGCGAGGAAGACCTGAAAAGCATCACAGCAAAGGTAAAGGCAAACAGAGAAATGTCAGGGATAAGTACAGCTCTGGAAAATTTCTGGAAGCAAAGTTGGGAGTTAAGGTCATTTGAGATGTCAGGGGAAAAGTATCTTTTCTCACCATGAGTTCAGCATTGGGTGTTTTAACATTATAGGATTATTAGAGGATAATTTTCCTTAGGACTTGAGTATTGGATTCTTTTTTACTTGCCTTGTAGCATTCTGCAGTGTCTTGGTGTTCCGGAGATCTGGCCAAATCTTAAAGGAGGGTCAGCAGGGTATAGACTTTTGTATCTGTATGCAGGGTGTAGTTCAGGCACTTTGGAAAGTTTGAGTTGAACCGTTTGGATGGAAACAGCTAATCTCTCTGTCCTGGTTTCAGTTGGGATAGCGTTGATTTTTCTTCCTAGTAGCTGGTATAGTGCTGTGTTTTGGATTTAGTATGGGAATAATGATGATACGCTGATGTTTTAGTTGTTGCTAAGTAGTGCTTACACTAGTCAAGGACTTTTCAGCTTCCCATGCTCTGCCAGGTGCACAAGGAGCTGGGAGGGGGCACAGCCAGGACAGCTGACCCAGACTGGTCAAAGGGCTATGCCATACTGTATGACGTCATGCTCAGTATATAAACTGAGGAGAGTTGGCCGGGGGGCAGCAATCGCCGCTCGGGGATGTGCTGGGCATCAGTCGGTGGGTGGTGAGCCAATTGTATAGTGTATCACTTGCTTTGTTTATTATTATTATTATTATTATTATTATTATTATTATTATTATTATTATTATTATTATTATTATATTACTTCTACTATTCTATTTCATTTCACTTCAATTATTAAACTGTTCTTATCTCAACCCATGAGTTTTCTGACTGTAACCCTTCCAGTTCTCTCCCCCATCCCACTGGGGTGGGGGCAGTGAGCAAGCGGCTGTGTGGTGCTTAGTTGCTGGCTGGGGTTAAACCACGACACTCTCCAACCTGCCTAACACTACTTTCCTTTGTTCTGTTTGGCTTGCAAGCTATTTGAGCCCAGTTGGTACACGTTTGTGTAGCATGTGGCACAGAGGGCTGTAGTATCAGCTGGGTTCCTACTTCAGCAATACATAATTAAGCTCACTATTTCTTTAGAAGAATGATAAATACACAGTCTGCCTAAGATGCACTATCAAATCAGTGCCTTAAAACGGACATGTGAATCTCCTTACTAACTTCTTCCAGGTGCACGTGCTATTGTGGTTATAAGGACAATAGAGTTTCTTGTTTACGTTATTTTGTGACTCACCTAGGACAAAGCTGCCCACTGCTGGGGATTGTTTTCAAACCATTCTGTTTGCTGACTCCTAAAGAGGAAAGCAGGAGGTGTGTTTAAGAAGCTATTTTGCACGTGGCTGTAGTTTACTCCATCTGTTCTTCCTCCGTCTGCAGCCACCACTTCTGCTGGGTTATTCCTTCCCAGGCTCTGATGGGGTAGCATTTTCATGGGACCTGTCCTGTAAACATCCATGCACACAGGAGCTAAGGTGTACAGTCTTGGTAATTCCATGTACCAAGGCACAATTAGATGATGGGATAGACAATATGGAAGAATAATGTGCTTGCTTAAATATGCTTATGGAGGATCTGACAAACATAAACTTTTCTGTCTCTGTTCAGCACTGGTGAGCCCATACCTGGAGTGGTGTCCACTCCTGGGCTCCCCAGTCCAAGAGAGACATGGACATACTAGAATGAGGCCAGTGAAGAATCACAGAGATGATTAAGGAATTGGGGCATACATACATGGAGAGGCTGGGAGAGCTGGGGTTGTTCATTCTTGGAAGACAAGGCTTAGGGAGACCTCTTCAGTGTATATCAATACCTGATGGGAGTAAGGAAGGGGAAGCCAGACTCTCCCAGTTGTACCCTGTGACAGGACAAGAGGCAACGGGCACAGATTGAGTTACAAGAAATTCCATCTAAGCATAAGTTTTTCTCTGTGAGCACTGGCACAGGTTGCCCAGAGAGGTTGTAGAGTCTCCATCCTTGGAGGTATTCAAAACCAGATGGGACATAGTCCTGAGCATCCTGCTTTAGCTGACCTTGCTTGAACAGGGGGACTGGACTAGGCGACCCTGCAGAGGTCCCTTCACACCTCAGCCTTGCTGTGATTCTGTTGTTCGTGTTGACTGTAAGTTGTCCTTAAATTGCTCATTGAATGAAACTGGGCTTTTATAAAGGGAAAACAGAAGTCTGCGGTGCTTCCAATGGTTATAATACACTACGAAGTAAATAGCTCAGTCTCCTGAATGTAGTTTTTTGGTCTCTTCTGTAAATTTCATTCTTTTTCTGAGGACTTTCTTTTTCCTCTTTAATTTTTTTGACAAGTAAGGAAAGGCTTTCAGTAGAAGCTGAAAATTATTTTCTCTGCCCTGGGGGAAGAATCCTGGGCCCAAATGCTCATAAATTTTGTCTGATGATAGCCAGATACACTTCTAGGACTATTAAAAAAATAAATAGCAGTATTGTTCAGTAATGGAGTGCAACTTACTCTTACCTATGCTCCCGGTTAACTTATTCCAAGTCTGGAGAGAGGAAAGTGTTAAAGTCCTACTGCAGGTGCATTTTCTTTTTTTTTTTAGCTCAAAATCTACCAGCTCCCTGGTTCAGTTATAAGTGTTTACTAAAATGGTCACCTCCACAAAACCAAGCATTCAGCTTTTCAACATTTTGTAGTGCTTCAGGTATATTCACTGATTAAGCCTCTCAACATCCCTATGATGGAGATGAGTCGGTACATGTTGCAAATTAATAGCTAAGGAAGTTAATAATTCAGTCACACAGCTATTTTATTTAAGCTTTAGTCCTTTGACTTCTAATTGCATGCTGTAACAACTGCACTATGCTTCCCTGGTAGGGAAAGTCCTTTAATGAAGAGCTTTATTCCAGGAAATATCTTGTTCCCCTCCTGCTGATCAGGAGAGCTCTGTCGGATGGCTTTCCGAATCAGTGTGGCAAAAAAAGATGGATTTTACTCCAAGACAAACTTTGGAAGGCACACTTGAGGTTTGATTGGCAGAAGCAAAGCATTTGGGCAGACTTGGCATTAAATGAGGGCAGCATTTGGTTAAAGTGCCTGAAGCACTGTCAGTCACTTACTAAAGATCTGCTCATGAAACAAGAAAATATGCTGGTAGCAGCACCTAGGTAATCTTCCCTCTCGCTCCCCCTCAAATCCCATATTGGACATATTCAGCAGCCTTGTAGCTCTGTCTTCTGGAGAAGATAACCTGCACCTATGGTTTTCTTTCTATGTGAGGAAGGATTTGAGTTGTGGAAAAGGAAATCCTGACGGTGGGTCTGAGAGGGACAAGCACGGTTTCCTATGCAAAATTAAGCTAGCTGGTTCAGGTCTTGGAATGATTCAAAGCAGCCTTAAGATTATTCTAACATTTTCCAGGTCGACACTGGCCCCAAGCAGCTGTTCCAGCAGCTGGAGAATCGCGGTCATGAGCTGCTGCTGACATTTGCCTACATCACCTCCACAGGGAGGAAGAATGATACAGAGTAGGTGTTTCTGGCTTTGCGGTGCATGAATTCCCTTTGCAAGGGGAATCTCTGACTTGTCAGCCAGCATGGCTTTATGGATCCTTTGTGCTACTGTGGAGGTGTACATTAGAGCGAAGTTCTGCACTGAAATAAAGCAGAAGACGGCTGCTAATACTTGTAAAGGCACAGCTAATTCTTTCTACCCATTTCCATCCTTGCTTGAACTCAAGGAGGTTGTCAAGTTAGTTCCACATTTTGAACCCTCGATAGAGATATGTGGCTGAGAAACTTCTCCAGGTTTCCTTCCAAGAAGCTTGGACCACCTGTGAAGGGTGTATTAGAGTGCTCAGATATGATTTGCATTGCTGTTCCTTGTAGAAGGTGTTGGTCAGATGTGGGGTTATACAGATGTTCATACTGGGTGGTGATGGTGGTGCAGGACCTGGGGCAGAAAGGCAAAGACCTGTATGGTTTCCTTGATGCCTGGACCCAAACTTTTTCTCTAGTGCCAAGTACTTCAGATACTAAATCAAAATGTGAATACTTCTGTGCCTGCTTTTCTCTCAGAATACTGACAGGGCACTTACTGATGTCAGTGTCATCGCAGCTCTTATGATGCAAATTGTCACTCTCTGCTACCCGGCACTGTCTCTCAGGGGACCTGTTTCACATTAAAAGACCGGCCTCTGCTCTCAGTAACCCCAGTACAAATCTAGAATAAATTTTATATTGTCAACAGCAATTATACATGCCATTCAGGGTGTAAGCTATGGATGCAGGTCCTGCCCGAAAGTCGATTGAAAGCTCTGATGATTAGAAGGTATCTCTTACTGCCCAGTACAGCTATTTAGTATCTTCTTAACTTTTGGCATGGACTCATTCCCTTCCTTTGGATTCACATTATCATTTTGTGGTGGAAAACCAAACTTGCCTATGAGCACAAAATATGACCTGGCCATACTCATTTCCATGCGTTGTCTTGGATTTGAGCAGACTGTCCATCAATAACTGTGACCTTTTGCATTTTATTTCACCTGGCTACATTCACTTGGGTGGTGTGTTGGGCAAATTAACACTGCTTTGGATGGCTCTGATTTCACCCATACAATGGGAAAAAAGTTATCTAGCCTCTCTCTCAAAGTCTGCTCTTTTTCCGATTAATTTAAAAGCGAACAGCCCCTTCTTAAAAAAAAGAATAACCACCAAAAACAAACAACAGAGAAACTTAAAGCAAAACAAGACTGCAAAATAAGACTCATGAAAAATTTAATAGGTGCAAAATTATTTGAAATCCTGTTTCAGGTGTGCAGATGCTGTGATATCCCTCCTTGGTTTTGTGTCAGCCAAGTTTACTACCAAACTGTAAGAGTTCACTGAATAAACCACTGAGCACTGCAAGTGCTCCCACTATATCACAATTACAGAAATAGAGGCACTAAGTAAGTTTATGCTGATCCACTGGGAACATTTTTAGAAAGTTTAATAGCCCTTAAAATTTCTCATTTCTAACCTGTCATGGGCTTGCCTCATGACTGCTCATTTTGCTGTGTTATGAAAGCAGATAGAAAATCAGATTTCTGCCTTAAGACCTCACCAAAACCATCATTCCTGTTTAAGACAGCAATAGCCACATATCATTTAAGCCTGGATAGTAATTTCTTTCTACATCTACCGCAGCAACGTAGCAACACATTGCATGGCTTGAAATACTTCTGCTCTAATTAGAAGAGCTTACAAAATTCTGTGTAAAAATTATATGAAAAGATCACTGGAAAGAATAAATAACAGGAGTCTAATTTCCAGTTCTGGGTACCTCACAAATGAGAAAGGCATCTTTAAAATATGGATTCTGTTGGTAAGATCATTAAATAGCTGCAGTGATTACATGGGCTTTGAACCCCAATCAGGAACTTCTGCACAGAAAAAGGAGGTTTTTTAACTGTCTGATGCACTTCCAGTCTAGTAGCTCCAAGTATCTGAATCCTGTCCAAGTGCACCTGAGCAGAGCACCTGTTGTGGCAAAGAGCTTAAGAACACACATAACTTTAAGCACATTAATTATCTCCCCTTTTTAAAGAGCACTACTCAATTGAGGGAAGTGTCCTTGAAATGAAGGACATTCATATATGCATTGCTGGATCAGAACAGAAGTACTCAATACATTACAGGATTGCATTTGTGAAATAAGGACTCCTTTGTAGTTGTTTTACACACATGGCTGAAAACACGATCTCATATTAGTTGATTCAGTAGTCAGTAGAGAAAGTTGGAAACTAGCCTATAAAATCACTCCTGTTGGGATATCAAACAGCTATTAAAAATTGAATTGATTAAGGGTTCAGTATAGTTCCAGAGAAAGGTGGTTAAGACTTAAATATCTGCCTTCTCAATGGGTTGACAACTCAAAAGAAAGGCCAGCTGCTGGGAAGCTGCACTTACAGTGTGTGCATTTTTACTTTTAAAAAGAAATACATTATCAAGTGTATCAGCAAATTAACCTGAAAAATGGGGTTTATTTCTCTGTCATTGTTTTCCCTGCTTTGTTCTGTACCTCTTGGGCTGCTCCATTCCAACTGGAGCAAAATGCACATGTAGAGGAACAGGGAGGCTGGGGAAAGGCAGAGATTGCTTTAGGATGAGCAGAGTACTCCTCTGGATGAGGCTGGGTTTGGAGCATAAACTGAACATGCTATATGGGAAGCATTCCTCTTGGCTTTATCTTTTTGGTGGGTTAGGAGAAGGATTTCAGGTTAATTGCTCCTCAGCAAAGCCTCTGTCAGTACTCTGGGAATCCAGCAGTAGATGGCCATTATTCTTTTTCAAATAGTTTCTTCTAGTATACCAGGATCACACCAGTGAGGCTTTGCACTGTTCCTCCTGGAGTGGACAGGCCACCCTTTGAACCATGTCAGAAGTTGACTTGCCGTGACTGTAGCTGTGGCAGGTGGTACGGTAGTCTGCTCAGCAGGTCTAGGTTTAAAAACAGGTCAGTAAGCCTTACTTCTACAAGGAGACATGGTCTGGTACAAACCTCTGCTTGCCTGGGGTACTGGGACCTAGCTGAAGTTCTGGATGAACCAGGAATCTGCCCTTCTGCATTTAAGTGGAAGATTCAATCTGGTGAAAACACAAAGCAAATGCATGGTTTGCATCATTGGTGGAGTATTTTGCACCTGCATGGCTAGAGACTGAAGGAAAGATTTCACAAGGTCCCTTAAAATACTATCCTCTCACCCCTTGTTAACACAATTTCACAATTTCTTGTTACATTTCTCTGAGGGTGCAAGTTAAACATCTTTTTGGCCTTGAGGTTCCTTATATCCTGTTCCTGATAACACTCTGGTTGGACTAGATGACCTTTAAAAAGGTCCCTTCTAATCCAAACTATTCTATGATTCTGTGATTGTCAGCAGTGCCTTCTGTGGAGGAAGAAAAACAACCTTAATTGGACAGAATCATAATGAACCAAGAGTAAAAATTCAGCCAGATTTAAACCAAAGAGGAATCAAAACTGGACAAGATGGATGGAGCAATGCTGAAGAGACGTTAGAGCCCTTAGAACATGTTTCTGGGCTACGGCAAGTCCCCACTTTTCTTTTTCGGAGTGGGCTGTGGGGAGCCAGGAATGGGCTTGCCAAGGTCCTGGCTGCACGCAGTTTGTGGGAAGGGAAGGTTTTGGGCAGGATGCTCCTCCCACTCGAGTTCTGCTCTGGCATTGCTCCGCCAACTTTAGTGTGGTTTCTCCTGGTGAAAAATCTCTGTCTCTCTTGTCTCATGTTTTATCTTCCTCTGCTACCTTTTGTTGCGTGTGTTTACATAAATCAGATGTCTGTGTTTAAGATTTTGTTTAATCCGTCGTTTTTTTTTTTTTGTTAATTCCTATTCTATTAGTTATTGCATCCAAAACATGGCCAGCAACTGGGAATCCATTTCACTTACATGTATTTCCTTATTCATCTGAGAACTAGTGGATTCATGACCAATACAAGTTCCCTGCTTGAGAAGAAAGTCTAAGTTTTGCTAAGCACTGATGGTAAAGGTGGCCAGCCAGGATATAACCAGCTCTCACTGGCACCCCTGTAAGTTAGAGTGTTCTTGGTGCCAAAATGTACTGAAAAATTTGAGTTCTTTCTTGCTTTTGAAATGTAAAAGAAAATGAAAGCAAGTACTCCCAGGATGATCCATAATATCAAATGTCTTTCTGGCCATAAGTCAGACTGAAAAAAAAGCCTTATGCAGTAGTGCTGGGTGAAGAAAACTATGTAGTCATTACAAGCAATAATAACACGAGATTGAATCCCTCTTCATCAAAAGGTTTTCAAAAACATAAAACTCTTCTCACAATATCTTCCATGCCATTCATAAGCAGCTCCTTAGCCATTATCTATTTAGATTAATACTAATACAGGAGAAGATTCAGTATATGTAGCATCACAGAAGATGATGTAAGATAAATCTTTGTAGTATTGATACAAGCAGGTGATGTATTACTCCTTTGTGGATGGATTAATCTGTTATTTTAACAAGCTCTTTTTTTTTTTTTTTTTTTTTAAAGCCTCTGAAAGCCAAAGTACATCCATTCCTGCTATGGTCTTTTATTTTCTGGTAATGGGCATATTTTAGCTGGATTGAAGTCTCAATTTCAACTGTTTGATTTATACCAGGACTTTATCAGGTTACTTCAGGTACTCATATCAGTATTTATAATTCAGCTGGTTCAGAGAGAAGGGCTGAAAAAACTATGTGCAAAGGAAAAGCAAAATCCTTTTGAGCTCTTAAACATCCATAGATTTCAGAAAACCAGCTAAGTCCAACTACCAATATTTGAGGTGGGACTGCAAATTGGGGCAGGGGAAGTATTTTTTTTAAATAGCAATGCACAGAGAAATGGGACTGGAAGGGACGACCTAGGTTGAGGCAAGTCCACTGTTTGGCAAGTACTTACGTCATATAATAATTTCAGGAAAGGGATCACGCTGCACCTTAAAACTAGAAGGAATTCTTGTTCCTCTTTGGGTTCTTGTTACCACTTTCCTGTAAGAAGATGGCTCTTCTGCCTGCCTCCTCTTCTGATCTCCATCTTAATATGTGATCATGACAAATTGACGCTTTTTTGTGCCCATGCTGTCCTTTAGCATAAGTCATCATTTTCCCTAGTAGGTGTTTATTCTCTGCTGTGTTTGTGGACAGCGTTCATATCTCCTGAAGCCTTTGTTTCACTTCTGTTCACATCCTTTTGAAAGATGAAGCTGCTCATTTCCTTGATTATCCTAATCACCTGCTCTAGATTCAATTTTTTTTTTCTCTGTTTAAATATGACTGCCTAGAAGTGTACTGCAGAAGTCATCTCTATGGCATCTATGAGCTATACAATGGCACTGATACTTCCCTGTTTCTACCAGAAACATTTTACCTGATAACAACCGAGGACTGTATTTACACTTTCCATCATGTCTCAGTCATCCTGTCCTCCATGAATACCCCCAGGCCTTTTCCCCTTCTGTCATCACTGACTAATGAGTTCTCAGCTTAGAGAAAAACTTCTTGTTCCTAGTCTTTAAGTGCAAGGTGATGCCACTTTTGTACTATGCAATTTGATTCCATTTCCACTGCTCCTGTTCTTGAACGTCTCAGGTTCTTCCCACGCAATATCCTGATACTCATCTTTACCGATGACATCCCTCAGCAAATGTCGTACCTCAGTCCTGTTTTAACTGAAGTCGTTACGTGAAAATATGAGACGTGACTGGTTCCCACAGATTTTTAAGCTACAGCTGCAGTCAGCTCTGCTTTGCCCAAGAACTTCCTTTTTAAACTCAGACTGCTACATTCCTTGCACTAATCCCTATCTTCTCCTGCTTAAAAAATACTTTCCCATGTGGCATTTCATCAAATGCTTTTTTCATGTCAAGTTTGATGAAGGCCCTGCGTTTTTTTCGTCTAGAAAATCACCTATCAAAGAAAAACTGTATGTTTATTTTGTGCTGTCATTCAAACCATGCCCCCAGTCGCTAACTCTTCCATGGGCTCTATTTTCTTTCTTTGCTGCTACTATTGGCACTATACACAGGCCTAAATATCTCCTGGCAAGACAACTCAATCACTCATTTCAAAAATCCTTCACTAATTTTTAAAATACTAATGGTGGTGTCTTTTTACCCCCTTTAAAAAGCTGATTTCTTTCCTCTTATAGTCTGACAAAGGTTTGCCATCAAATCCAGGTTGTGGGAAGACTAGAAGTCATGACCCTTCAGACTAGAAATAATGTTTTAGGAAATAAGAGCCCAGATCTCTTATTCTTCAAAGTTTAAGGCTTATTTAGGCTTCCAGATGAAGTATGCTTTGTTGTTTTCTACTACTACCACATGAATATTTGTCTGCATCGAAGTGCCACAGACAACTAGAAGGGCATTAGCTGATTATCTAGCCAGAAGACACCCAGTTGTGAAATAGTTGAGTTTTTTAAATTATTTTTATTTTGTCTCCTGATAAGGTTTGAAGTGAAATGTGGAGGTAAAAAAGTAAGTTTGAAATAGCATCTGCCTAGGCTATGCTTGGCTTTATCTAGGGCTCTACACACCAGCCTTCCTGAGCTCCTAAATTCATTCTTTATTGCAAAAGAATGAATGCTAACACTATCTTTCGTTTCAGTTGCACCATTTCAGCAAATTTACCTCTCTGGATCACTAACTGAACTCAACAAAAGGTTTTTATCTGCTGATAACTTTCCATCTGAGAGATTTAAAGTGCCAGATGACATTAGCTCTAGCTCAACGATGTTATTAAATTCTCACATTAAATCTCACATACAGAAAGCTCTTGTCAGGTCACATGAATGAGATGATTGCATTAGTCATACTACAAGAGTGATATACTCATTTCAGTAAGTTCACTGTATTCAGGCTGAAGTTTGATCTATGACAGGACACTTCATATCTAACATGATGTGGTTTCTTTACTTTGGTGTTTTTACTAGTTATACTCTTGTCATTGTAATTTATACCCCCTTTGCTCTGGAGTATGTATTCCTCAGTATCCTTGCTGCTTTTATTAAACTGTAATCTACTACAGTAAAAAAACCCACGACTAGTTTATTAAAGAGATTTCTTCTATTCATAGTTCAGCTTGAAACTAGCTGTACACTTTTGAAGTACAGTGTCCATGCCCTGGCCTCTGAATTACAAAACTAAATTAGCATGACTGACATTTTGCATGTGGGAATTTATGCAAGGATCTGCTTGTGGAAAGTTTAAATACACCAGCTGAAACATTGATGAATTATGAATGATTAAAATTAAGTGGTTTTATTTATTCATTGTTTTTATTTAATTTCCCCCTTTTTCTGGCTTCACTTAACCCAGTAATATCCAGACGGCTTGGGATAGATAGATTTTTTTGTGTGTACGTGTGTGTGTTGATCTTGAAGGAAACCAGTGCTATTGACTAGATTTGGGGATTAAAATGAGTTTATCTACGGATTAAAAACTCCACATGCCAGTTTTAGTGGGTGTTACGAAATAGGAATCAGCTAGCTACAGAATTCCTAATACACTTATGTACTTTTATAGCCTAAATCATCTTAGTATCAGGGCTCTTCAGCAACTTGAATGTACCTACAACACACGTGTGAGTTAAAAGGGTTATCTCCTGATTCTCCTAATGGGATAACTGAAGTGCAGAAAGATTAAATGGCTAAGTCAAAGCCAGTAAATAATCTTCAGCAGGCTCGGAGCTAAAAGACAGTTCTCTGGGTTCCAGGCCACTGCCTTGAACACAAAGTTATTTCTCCCTCCTTGCATAATAGCCTTACTGAAACCAGCAGCACACCTCCCAAAATGTTCTGTGCAGGGGAGATCCTTTAGGCAGGGCAGAGTGGGGAGGCAGATGCCTGTCCTCCCTATTTTCAGATCTGTCACTCTGTTTATGGCATCTTTTGTTAGAAGATCACAGGATGCTTTACAGACCTGAACTGTGTCTCCCAGCTCTTCTGGTAATTGCAGCAGGTTTGTAAGTACAATTATCAACATCTTATAGCTGAGGAAAAGGGAAGATGAAGTGCTTGGTAAGTGTGCGTATCACTGTAAAATGGATCTGTGTATGAGTCGGGAATCAACTTTTGCTTTCCTGAGGTTGTCCCACGCCTCATCTGCTGGACCCGACACCATCTCTGGAGGAGACCCCCTCCTCGCTGGTCATGTCAAGGAAATAACAGCAATGCTTGGCAACACAGCAGGGATCTTGCAGTTAATTAAGATTTGTAGATGGTTTAAGAGAGTACATTTTTAAGTAACATTGGGGTATCTGTGTTGCACACAATTCTTGGAGGACAGTGATGACCCTGCTTTCTCTAGATTACTTAACTCAGCTGCCTCAGCCTCCTGTTAGCGCTGGCATGTACGCCACACCAGCTTGTATTACAACCTTATTTCCCGTGACTCAGAAGCACGGAAACTGTATACCTACACACGTCACATCTGTGCAGTGAAAATATCAGTTACATTCTGTGCTAAACAAAAACAGATGTTCTTGTTTTGGTGTCTTTTTTTATGTTATAAATTCCAAGCAACACCACAAGGAAAGTTCTGGGAGTCCCAGAGCACCAGCAGAAGTGCCCTTCTGGTGCTGGGGCTAGATGCGTGCTTCAGCATGGACTATTTTCCCACTCTACTCAGCACTTGTCAGGCCACACCTGGAATACTGTGTACAGTTCTGGTCCTCATTATACAAAAAAGATGTGGACAGGCTGGAGGGAGTCCAGAGAAGGGCCACCAAGATGATCAAGGGTCTGGGAAGCCTTACATATGAGGAGAGGCTGAGAGAGCTGGGTTTCTTCAGCCTTGAGAAAAGGAGGCTTAGAGGTGATCTCATCACCATGTACCAGTACTTAAAGGGTAGTTACAAAGAAGATGGAGACTCCCTTTTTATAAGGAGCCACATGGTGAGGACAAGGGGTAACGGGTGCAAGTTACTCCCAGGGAGATTCCGATGGGACATGAGAGGAAAATTTTTCGCAATGAGAAGAGTCAATCATTGGAATAATCTCCCCAGGGAAGTGGTTGACTCTGCTATGCTGAACGTGGTGCTGGGCCATCTCGTCTAGACTGTGCTCTTGCCTAGAAAGGTTGGACCAGATGATCCTTGAGGTCCCTTCCGACCTGGTATTCTATGATTCTATGATATTTTGTAGTCAGCCTTTCTTATCATCATTACCTTTCCTCTTGCTATTTAAATATTTATCCCTTGCTCTCCCCTTGTTTCCAATTTCTTTCTTTTGTATTTCTCTAGCCCTTCAGGTCTAATAATCATATAAAATTGTTTTGATGCACACCACTGGCTTATTCGGTATATTTTCCATCAACCCTAGTACTTTTTGGTCTGGTAATAGGTGTGTTTCTCATGAAACCTTCCCTTTGTCTTTTATGTCATCTATTGGCTCAGTGGCCATTTACCAACTTAAAATTTTGTGTCTTGCCACGCTCTTTCTTACCTTTCTATGTCTCTTTTTCCCCCTGTGCAATCTTTTTTTAAAAAAAGTTTTTTTTATTTTTATTTCACTTTTTATTTAACTTTTTTTTAAAAAACTATTCCCTAACTCCTTTCATTCAGATCTGCCTCTCTTCTTTTTCCTTCTGTCAATCCTGATTTTTCATTTCAGTCTTTTGGCTCCTTTTTAGGGCTCTTTTTCAGTTCTAAGCCCCTGCCCAGTATTTCACATAGATCCATGCAGAGCAGTGTATTGGAGAACCCTAAATTACTGTGTACATCTGAAAGAGCACAAAGTGGCTCATGGCTCCTTGAAAGCCTTTCTTCACTGTGGGATGCGGAGCTTAGAAGAAACTGTTGCTCCTGAGTTTCAGTCCCTAGTTGGAGTACTTCTCTGTGTCCCACAAGGCTGGTTTTCTCCTGACAGCCCCGGCTCTATTTTCTGCTTTGTCCTGCTACAGGACAGGGCAGTGAGAGACCTCATATTTGATACTGTTTTCCATCAGTGTGGCCATACAAAGCTGGAGTTGGCCTTGGCCTTTCTTGGATTCTCACCAGTCGAGGCTGGACAGGGGCCATCCTGATCTCTTCTATGGCCCCATGTTGCTGAGAAGGGGCTTCCCTCTCTTGCAGCGCAGTGCTGGGGCCAGGGGGGGCTGAGACCCTGCCATGGGCTGGCTCCTGCAGCACCCCGCTCCACCCTCCACATCCCAGCATCCCAGGATGATCCCAGGATGATGCCTTTGCACCCTGTTCCCTCCAGCAAGAATGGCCAGCATTCAGTGCACCAAAATATCTGTGCAGGCAGTGTTAAATGGCTGCTGCTGCCTTGAGAGCAGCAGTGCAGCAGTGCAGGACCCCACAGGATGCCATTTCTCCCTCTGCCTGGTTCGCTATGTGGACTGTGTTGCAGATGGACACAGTTTGAACTTTGCGGATGAGCAACCTGATCCTTGTGACAGACGCAAGCCTCTGCCCCATGGCGGTGTGTGAAGCAACAGAGGCCATGGCTTGAGGTATCACTGGTCTTGTGTATGTAAACTTTGTGCTTTCAAGCTTTTTGGCCTTCGTGGCTGTCAACAGCAACATTCTCTAAAGCTTTTTCAGCTTAATGTACTGGCGTTTATTTACAACTCCACCTTGACCGAGTTTTATTTTATTCTTTCACATATAAAATGCATTGTTTGTGAAAGCAAGGGACTAATAGCAGACCAGAGCTAAGCCTAGTAAAAGCAGGTGTTATGCAATTTGTCACTGCATGACTCTGCTAATGCATCTTTAGTCCAGGCCTGCAGTACCCCTGCCATGTTTTAAAGTGCAGAAAGATAAGTGTATGCTGTACCCTCGAGTGCCTTACTCTATAAATGTAGTTCAGAAATATGGGAAACAGTGCTCTGAATCTGATGGCCTTTTTTGACACAATTACAGAAGCAGTGTGAGATGTTGAACATTTGCAGCAAGGGTGTACAGAGCAAATGGGAAGTTGGATGTGCAGGCTGTTAATGCAAGCCTAGATAAGCCTCTGACTAAGAGGGTTTTAATTTGTTTTTTATCCTAATATGATGCTTGTATGATAGCAGTGTTCCTGAGAAGTCCTATTATGACCTATGCTCATCTGTAGAGCCACATTTAATGACGAGGATACCTCAAGCTTTTGAATGGGCCTCTACAAACTTCAAGGATATGAATCTAAAAAAGCGTTGAATATCAAAACGTTTTTATTTGACTGCAGGTGAAGACACTTTAATCTGGAAAAATTGTGTGTGATTTGAAATGAAATGAAAGGGGCAACAGATGAAAAAGAGTATTTTCTCTCAAGAGGGAGCCAGAAAAGGCATTTGATCCTCCAGTGCCATGTTTGTGTCTGTCCTTTCAGGATCACTTCCAGGAAGGTACTAGGAACCTCTCTTGAGCACTCAGTGTCCTCAAACTTTGCTGATATGAATGAGAATTGAAGACTTTCAGTAGTGTAGAGGTGAGGTTTAACGCCAGGGGTCAGAGATAGGAAAGCATATGCCTGTGCTGCAACCTCCAGATGCACACTGACAAAGTATTAAATCACACTGGCAGAACAAACCAGGCAAGGTTGGGCGGGCTACTAACATTTTTTCAAATGGTTGAACAGCGACAAATCATTGCTCTAGTTACCTGTTGAGATCTCACTGAATAACCAGAGCCTGCAATATAGCCTGGAAATCAATAATTCCGGGCTCTGAGTCTCTTGGAATAGTTAAGAACTAGACAGAGAGAGGATGGGCAAAGTAAGCATCAGCAGATGCATCCTTATTGGGAACACTCAATGTCCATCATTTCATGTGTGTAAAATCAGGGGGAGTTTTTTTCTCTGATTTCACTCAACAACAGGTGGTTAGCTGGTGCCTGTGACAAGTCGAGCTTATCTGGTATATTTGGCTTTCTGTTTCTTACGGCTATAGAAGTGTTTGTGTGAATGGGTAGATGGAGAAACCTCAGTTTTTCTAACTTGGTTCCCTTTGATCTTACCTGTTGGAAATATACGATATCTGAGCAATTTTCCTGGCAATGAGTTATGATACCATCTCAGGAGAAGGTTTTGGGGTAGGCAAACATTGCAAAAGTTGCCAACTGTTGCAAGAGTCCTTTGATCTACAAGTGTGTGTAAATGAGCATTCATAGAGCTGGATGGCAGCTCTTTGAAATAGTATCAGTGGAGAAATGCACTGCTCTTGCTCTTTGCATATTTATGAGTCATTCTGTTTAATATTGATACTGTAAGAATTTTTTGCTCCCCCCACTTTGTACTCAGCAAATTGTGTGAGAAAAAAAACTTTTTTGCATTCTGATGGAGTACAATTCTCAAGACTGGTTACCTTTCAAGTGTTTATCAGTAGTGGATGCTGGACCTGATATTACTTAGCTTTAATGCTCTTTTTCTGAAGGTACAGGTTGTGCAGCTACCAGCACTGGGTGTGCTTGACCAGACACTTTCTTCTACAAAGAGCTGAGATTGTGTCCCCCAGGGGGAATCTCATCATCAGCTCCAAGGGTTACTCTGCAATTTACTTAGTTGTAAGGACTGTGGTCCTTTCAGGTGCCAGTACCAAGCATAGCAGGCTGTCTTCCTTTTCCTCTCATGCACTTCAGCGTTGCAAAGCCTTCCTCAGGAATAGTGACTCCTGCAGACAGGGAGGTCTCTTGTGTAAAGTGATAACAGGTATGCGCTAAGGCAAACAGAAACACCATGTAGCCCTCAGCATGAACAAAGCCCAGGGGCCACATTCAGAGCCCCTTCAGAAACATTGAACTCAGAGGGGCCGAGTCTGTCTTGAATTTTGGCAAGATTTTGGCCCAGGTTTGGATGCTTTAAAGGGATTTCTGCAAGAGAAGCTGAACCTGCAGACTTTTGCCCTTCCCCAGCTGTATGGGCCATTCTTCAGGGCCATCCAGACACAGAGGTTCTCGTTTTCATTTGTACTGGCTGCGGCTGTTTCTACAAGGCTGTATGCCTTGAGCCCATGCTAGTAATATACATACAAAGAAGAAAGGACATGGCTGTTGCTGGTGTTAAGCCTGCTCTCAAACTTGCTTGCAGCAGGGAGAAGGACGCTCCTGCCTCCAAGAAGTTCCTCTATACATTTCTGCTTCAATCAGTTCTTCAGATTTCACCCTAAAGATTATTTGCCTTCTTTTGCTATGCCAGGTAATCCCAGTGTTTAGCAATGAGGTATGCTGTTCCTGGCTGCTCTTAATTAATATATTTTAATCTGTCAATAATTAATGCAGAAATCAGGAAGAATAATGCCGTCGAGGCTACAGCCTGAGATCTGCTGCCTGGCAACAGTGGATGTACATATCCATTATATCAGGAAATTAGAAACTGGAGCAAGAACTGATCTGTCTGACATTTTGTAAGATGATATAAATGGGCCCACTCAACAAACACTAGATTTATGTGAGGATATGAATGATACGTGTCTGGGGAAAAGATATTATCTCTCTTATGAGGGTGCAGTTAATACCAGACATCAATTAAGTATAGTTCATTAAAGCCTCTGGGTAATCTTATTTTTGGACTAGATCAGAGGAGCAACCTACAAGGACTGACAGAGGGGTTATCTTGGTAGTAATCTCCACTTTTGCATGTAGCATCTCTCATAGGATGGGCTAAGTGAAGTAGCATCTAGACTGTAACGAAAATAACCTTTTCAGCTGGAGAGACTGTGCAGTGAAAAGTAATAGTGGCTTATTATGTTTGAAGTAGTTGTATCAGATAGGTATACTGAGATATGCCAGTCATGATGGTAGCGCTGATATGATAATGGTTGGTTTATGCACTCACTCCCCATCCTCAGAGGGGCAGCTTTGCCTCTGCCATGTTCATGGGATGTGGCTTTATCTAAAATATTTCATCCCTACAGACAGAGTGACTGGAGCCAGGGAAGATTATGGTACTATTAGAGATAAGGAGGTGACATTTTCTTGCTTCTTCCTGCTCTGGCTAAAATATTCCTTTATATATTGAAAGATACGGTGTTTTAATGGAATCAGTTTGAATGTTGTTTTCTTGAATTTGACCAGTTGTCTCTCCCTTTTGAATCCCAAGTGTAATGCACCAATTGCTGCTAGGAAATAAAGTGTTCAATAAGGTAAGGTGTTAATGACTATTGCGATGCCGTATCTTATTCCCATTTAGTGATGTGGCTGGCAGGCAAAGAGATAGGAGGAACAAATTTCTTCAACCCACCTGGAAGAAACAGGGTAAAGCTTGGTGTGGAGCCTGATTTTGCAGGGTAACTTCTGAGAATGCCTCACTTTCCTACATTCAGCTACCGAAACAGGCTCCACACTTGCATTTTGACATTAAAACTAACTCCTCCTGAAAGCTGCCCCTCTTTTTTTTATTTTTCTGGTCTGTCTTCTGAAATCTTCTGTGGCTCCTTGCCTATGTTTAATTTGTGTCACAGTTGCTCCTGTGTCATGAAGCATGTGGGCTTGGGGGTGCAGGAGGCAGTGAGGAGACTGAGCATTGCTGGAGGTGGAGGGGCCCAAAGGCTCCCAGAGGGCGGCTGGAGGGTGTCAGGAGAGAGAAAGGAGAGGGGACGGGCTGCCTACTTGTGGCAGAGCTAGGCTAGCTGGTGTCATACTTTCACCAGAGAGAAGGCTAAAAATGAGAGAATAGAAAACCATTGTTCAGGAGGGGATTTTAAGTCTCTAGATGTTAAGACAATCAGTCTTTGACCAAGTAGTTGGCTGAAACTGCAGCTCCTTAAGTGGGATGATTTTTACTTCTTTGCTTGAACTAGAAGCTTTACCAGCCCTTAGCATTACAGCACTGGCACTTTAACTTGCAGACCCTGTCTGCAGGGGAGAAAAAGGAGCTTTGCTACTCTGGGATCTCCCCAGAGATTACATCCTCCTCAGATTCCCTCCGTGGTGAGAGATCATTGGGAGGATGTTTACCAAGAGCTGCCATCCATGCAGACCACAGTGAGGCCCTGTGGAGGAGCAATACTGCCAGGCACTTCTGCTTAAATGCGGTAGCATTACTGTCCACCTCTTCCTTACTCGCCGTTTCCCTCCTTTTCCCTTCTCCCCACAGCATGGAGCCTCAGCCTTGCTCACTGTGGGGGTATAAGAACAGCTACAGCTCTCCAGTGCTTGACACAGCCTAAAGTATGTTGGGTTTCTGGTAGTGTATTTCAGCTAATCCCTATTATATCTGGGGTTTTCTGTTTCACAGGCACTCAGAGTAAGAAGTCATGCCAAATACTGTATAATGAGAGAAAACTGGCAATGCCGACTTACTGAAGGGATTATTTCCCACGGGCCGTTCATACCATCATGCATGGTGTTCGAGTTTTCTGCTTCCCACAACTCTCCCCAAAGCCTTTTGGGATCCTCAGATATCTTTTTCTAGTAATTATTCCGCTTTGTGGATTTGGGTCTTTTCTTTTCCACTACCTGTGTTAACTGGACAAACAATCATACTCCACATCCAAAGGCAAGAGATAATCTGTGGAAGTTTTTGGACTTGAGGGGGATATTCAGAATAGCATAAAAGCAAATCTGGTATATACAACATGAGTCAAAGCAGAGTCATTTCCAAAAAACCCAGCTCTAAACATCCCTCTTAGCAAAGCTTCTGCACTCTACTTAAAGAGCTGGCAGTAATATAGCCAGCTTCAAAAGTATAAAATTTTATTGTACTACCTGCCTTGTTGCACTGTAACTAGTGCAGTTCTTTGTCAGGCCACGCTGTGCCTCAGTCTGCAGCAGCTGTCAGCTCCTATGGAAGATAAGAGAGAAACATATTTCATGATGCCAGACTCTGGACAGTGCCCAGCTTGCTCTCATTTTAAGGGCAGCTCTGACTCAGATTTCTGCTGTGGGGCTTTAAAGTAGCGGTGCTGGAAAACAAACAGTCTGTGGGGCTGCATCGCCCTTTCAGAGCACAAGGAAACTTGCAGCTTCCTGAAGCTGAAGGATTTGAATTCTTTTTTTCTTTTTTTTCCCCTTTCTTTCCTGGTAGATTTTCTGCTGGTCCTACCTGATGTTGTTTTTCAGGTTTATTTGCTGCTGTCTCCATGTGAGAACCTGATGTTTTTTCAAAGTGCTGTTCCTCGCAGTAGAGGAGGGTAAGCTAAGCAGGCTTTGCTGAGCTCTGTCAAGACAGATGGACTCCGTAGCTCTTCCTGACATCTCTGCTCCAGGCTTAGCCTCAGCCGCTGCTGTTACTTGTCACCACCTGAGGTCTCACTGAAACCTGAGTTCTTTATCCTTCTTATATACAATTAAATTAAGTCAGCATGGTTCCCCAGAGAATGCATGGACCAGAAGGGGGCAAATAAGACAGGAAAGAGTAGACGGTGAACTAGTTATCTCTTCCATTTATACTTTTAACGAGATGAATTAAGAAAGGCACATTTAATAGCAAATCTCACTATAGCTTTTGCTGAAACGTCTGTGCTGTGAGGCTGGGAGAGACTTCTAAGGCTAATGTTCTGATTAAAACAGTGTGCTACTGAAGGGCAGCTAATTAGCGAAGCCACAGTATTTTGGCTGTTACGATAGGTTCAATCACATTGTGAAACTATAGGAGATGTGAGTGTCTCCCGGTCTATTTTTCAAAATCCTTCCTTTTCTTCAGACTGGCCAAATATGTACTTTCAGGGTTTATTCCAGTTCACACTGATATCCTAATTCTCACAGCATGTATATAATAAATTGCTGGTCCAGCACAATTTCTGTAAACATTTCATCTCTCACCGTCTTGTGTGCATGTGTTGCCTTTTCCCCCTCTGCTTGCATTAACTGGACATCTATTAATGCTCTGTAACCAAAGGCAAAAAATAATCTTTTAAAGTCTTGGCATTGGAGGCAGGAACTTTGAATGAAATAAAATCATTCTGGTGATTTCTTTAAATGATTAAATTTTTTCCAGATTAGTTTTTCTGTTTATATATTTGAATCAATAAAAAAATACTGCAACTAAAACCCCATAAAATAAATGAGCATGCAAATATGATACATTCATTAAAAGACCCCCAGATCTTTTTATCTCCATCAAAACACTATGCAGTTATGCTGAGCGTGGTAACTTCATCTCCTTATTCTGCCTTTCCATGTTTCTTCTCATTGTATTAATTTTTCATCATGTGCACCACTATTCATCTGGATCAGCACCTACGTAACACCAGAATCCGGATGATGACTACTTGGCAGATGGTCTGTATCAGTCTGTGGTCTTCTTGCATTTCTCATTTGGTCCCACTGTGTATCTTAGGGGTCTTGACAAGCATTGGAATAAAAAGTAGGAGAGTATGAGAGTGAAACCCTTTGCTATTGAATGCATAAAGCAGAAAAGACTTTGCAAGACGGGTCTGCGTCCCCTTTTCCTGTGTTATAGATAGGGTCATTGAGACATGGCAAAATGATTCAACTTTTGTCATCCAGCAGGCAAACAGCAGAGCCAGGATAAAGACACAGGTATCCTGAGCTCTGATTTAATCTACTTCCCACTGGCCAACACTGCCTCTGAGGCCCTGTCATCTGGAGAATGTTTCTTCTCTTAGTCAGTAAGTAGCAGACCCACACAGAGATCTGTGAGAGCAATCCTACTGAAGGCAATGAAGGCTTACCTGGGTCTTATTTTCTTCCCTCAGTGGTAAAAACAAATAAAAACATAAATCCCTCCTTTCAAATTAGAGTTAATATACAGAAGTGTAAAAAGATACTTATGCAAAGAGCGAAAGATATATGAGCTAAGAATGGGTAATGAAATCCATGTGGGTGCTAAGTATCCTGCTCATAGTATTATAGCTTTGAGGATCAAAAATTCTTGTCCTAGATACGTGTGCTGATTCACTGAGAAAATGTGCAGTGTTAAATCACTGTGTCATATTTCTTATCCATGCTGGGGTTAGACCGGAGGTTGCAAACTGGGTTGTCAAAACAGCACACGTGGGATTTCACAAGTGTGAAATCTGGCTGTTTTAAACACTCATTGAAAATCTATCTTCACTTGAAAAAAACTGGGAATTGGGAGGATATGCCAGGGGAAGGATCACCCTGCTGCTTGCAGTGTTTTACAGCTCTATTTCCCTAACCAACTTCTTCAGGCAACCATCTGAGAGCAGGCCACAGATCAGGTGAACCTTTGGGGTGACCCTAAAGAGCCATCAATATATTTTTATTTGATGTTTGAAGAACCCTAAGAAATAAATGGCAAGCATCCGCAGCACTAGAGCCTGTGATAGCAACACTGCTGTGTTTAGCATTTCCACTGCAAAATACTTCGGCATTATTAAAAGTAATAGCAGATTATGCCCACAATATGCAGTAGACAATTTCCTTTGATACCTTTTGGGGTAGAATCAAGGAGAAGGATTTTTCACTACTATCACAACCCACACAGCTCTTGTGATTCTCAGTGTCATTTTGTTCTCAAGAGGAAACAGAATGATTGAAGAGAATGACACTGTCGTGATGTCTTTAACATTTTTCTTTTTAAGACTGCTTGGGTATCAAGATTTAAATGAAGACGAGTAGCAGCACCTACACTCAGGAACTTGCGGGGCACGAAAGAGGAGCTGCATTTTAACTGCAGAACTGAGGATTTGTTGAACTTGGGCCTCAGATTTCAGTAGGATTTTTTTTTCTCTCTCTGAAACATTAACATGAATAACATTAGGTCACACATACAAGTCTTCTTGAGGGGTAACATGCATATAATGCAAAAAGTGAGCGAAGGCTACTTGCTTATTTTGGCGGAATTGGGTTGGGTACAACTGGTCTGCTACAAGGCATTTGGCCTCTGAGGTATTGATTAGAATATTACCAATCTCAGCAAAGACTGCTGTGTAATGGGCATTGAAGGAGGCATCAGTAATCTCACTGAATTTTCAAAATCTTCCCTTTCCTGAAGCCAACATTGTGAAAGGTGCTGCCACTCTTCTGTCTTAGTGGTGTTGCTAACAAAATTGTTAAGGATTTGATGGGCACCGAGATTGTTCTTGTTCAAAACAACACTGGTATATGTCACTGAGATAGATGTGATGTGGTTTGCATTATCCCCTCTGCCCAGGCTTGGATTAGCAGCTTGCATTGGTGCTGGGTGCCTGGAGCAGCTCATGTAAAAGATGCTGTGTTTGACATTTCTGTTGACCTCTTGCTGTCCATTTCATAAGTAGCTCATTGGAATTTTGTTGCTGGTCTTGCAGGCTCAAGTAGAAGTTGTCTGTTTTTTTTTTTTTAATTATATTCTAACTTATACTTCAGGTCTTATTCCTCATTGCAAGGAAATGCATATTAATAGTAGGAATATTATATATTTGGTAAATGATGTCACAGCTGAAATCTTCACACGCAGTACAAAACAACTATTTGTGCTGAGATGGATGGATGATTATTACCCCTTTGTTTTCTTTTTCATTATCCTTTTGAATTAAAACCTCCTTGCAAAGCCATTATCCTTGCTTTAAACAGCTCTCTATATTGAATATGTCTCTGCTTCTTCTACCCTTTTTTTCTTTGCTTAGATTGAGTTCTAATTTTCTGTGATTTCTGAGCTCTACTTTCCTTATTGTTTCATAGTTGTACAATGACCTGTTCATAAATTCAATACGTGCATACCCTATTTTGTTTCTGAAATGCATGTAGGCCACAAAGTAGCAGGAATCTTCTCTAAAAGCTATATTTACATCTCTAGTGGCAAGCACTCTCCTCCTACACTGGAAAGCTGTGAAAAATTGTCAAGATATGAGTGTGCATAACAATGCTCCTGACGGCTGGAGCTGATTTATTTTTTAACCATGGCTTCATTTTGTCAGTTAGACCAAATACAATGGGAAAGAATCTCTTCCGATAAAACCCAGCAAAACACAGGCTTCAAAACTACTTAAAATTGCAGCATCTCAAACTACTCTACCCTGCATAGAGTGGACATAGGTATAACAGGACCAAAAAAGACTGGTTGTGCCTAGGTCAAATTCCTTGTTTTTCCAGTTCAGAAATAGTCAGGAATGTTCTCTCTACATGTGACAGTACCTGGTGACCTCCAAAATGCATCCTAGTAGCCACAGGACTCACTCGAGGCCAAAAGTAAGAAATGGACCTCAAAACTGCCATGTGCCACAGGAAGGCAAGAAAGTCAGCAGGTGCCATCAGTGTCATAGGTCCCTGCAATAGCACTAGGTGCTCCCTAAAAGTGGACAGTATCTCATAATATGGAGGAAAGCCAATAACTTCTTCAACTTCCTGTTGGTTCCTTGCCAATACGACCCAGGAACGAAACACCCAACAAAACATTTGATACTGTCCTGAGTGACATCCTTGTCTCTAAATTGGAGAGACATGGATTCAATGGATGGACTGCTTGGTGGATAAGGAATTGGCTAGATGGTCGCACTCAAAGAGTTGCAGTCAACGGTTCAATGTCCAAGTGGAGACCAGTGACGAGTGGCCTTCCTCAGGGGTTGGTATTGGGACCCGCACTGTTTAACATCTTTGTTGGCGACATGGATAGTGGGATTGAGAGCTCCCTCAGCAAGTTCACTGACGACACCAAGCTTTGTGGTGCAGTTAACATGCTGGATGGAAGGTATACCATCCAGAGAGACCTTGACAGGCTGGAGAGGTGGGCCCGAGCAAACCCCATGAAGTTCAACAAGGCCAAGTACGAGGTCCTGCACATGGGTCGGGGCAATCCCAAGCACAAATACAAGCTGAGCAGAGAACAGATAGAGAGCAGCCCTGAGGGGAAGGATTTGAGGGTGTTGGTTGATGAGAAACTCAACATGACCTGACAATGTGTGCTTGCAGCCCAGAAAGCCAACCGTGTCCTGGGTGGCATCAAAAGAAGCGTGACCAGCAGGCCAAAGAAGGTGATTCTCCTCCTCTACTCTGCTCTCGTGAGGCCCCACCTGGAGTATGGCATTCAGCTCTGGGGCCCCCAGTATAAGCACATGTACCTGTCCCAACAGGTCCAGAGGAGGGCCACGGAGATGATCAGTGGGCTGGAGCACCTCTCCTATGAGGACAGGCTGAGAGAGTTGGGGTTGTTCAGCTTGAGAAGAGAAGGCTCTGGGGAGACCTTACAGCAGCCTTCCAGTACCTGAAGGGGGCCTACAAGAAAGCTGGAGAGGGACTTTTCACAAGGGAGCATAGTGATAGGACAAGGGGTAATGACTTTAAACTGAAAGAGGGTAGATTTAGATTAGATATAAGGAAGGAGTTCTTTACTGTGAGGGTGGTGAGGCACTGGAACAGGGTGCCCAGTGAAGTTGTGGATGCTCCCTCCCTGGAAGTGTTCAAGGCCAGGTTGGATGGGGCTTTGAGCAACCTGGTCTAGTGAAAGGTGTCCCTGCCCATGGTGGGGGGGTTGGAACCAGATGATCTTTAAGGTCCCTTCCAACCCAAACCATTCTATGATTCTATGATCACTTCCTGTCCTTAATTTGATGATTGGCTTCATCTTAAACATCTGACACTGATGTATTGGTTTCATCCTGTACATCAGCCAAGCACCTCCAACAATGTGAAGCTAGTAAGGAGGTTAGCTTTCCATAACTCTCATTACAGGCCAAACTCTATTACCTCTGCTCATACTGGACACTGTTTTACCATGGGCTGATTCAAAATGTGGTCAGTGGAACCATTCGCTGTGATTTCAGCATATTTGGAGTCAGGCTCTAGTTGAATAATCCTATTAAAACCAGCGGGAGTTCTCATGAAATAAGGTGTCATTAAATCAGAGTAAAGGCATTGGAATGTGGGTCTGTGTCACCTGGATGAATGACAAAAGTCATTCAGTTCTGTGTATGTACACATTTATTTGCAATGTGGCATTTGCATTTTCTGCAGTGTTTTCTGTACTCAGGATAGATACAGCTATGTCCCTGTGCTAAGGGGAAATATCAAGATAAAACAAACGATCAGTTTATTCTTTTGTTTACATAAGAACTTAAGCTGAATATCCAATGGAAGTTTAAAAAATCTGATAGAGAGAGAGAAAAAAATAAAGTCTTTGGCTACAGTCCTGGTTTGGTTTCTTCATTTCATGGTCTTAAACTACTAGTGATATTAAGGCTGAATCCCTTAAAAACCCATCTGATCTCAAAAGCAGCTAGTATGAAATGGAGATAGGAGCATATGTCTAATACTGAGCTTCTGTCAAGTAGCTGCAGGTGTGATGCCTGTTTCCTGCAGATATCTGTGATAACCATTTCTCCCTTGTGCCATGTTCTCTCCTAGACAACCTTCAGGTGACTTCTTTTGTCCTACAAAATTCATGTTTTTTATAGAGGCTTTGGGGCATTTTAATGGGATTTAATGGTGCATTTTAATGCTTTGATTTTGCAAAGGTGTCCCTGTCTAAAACAAAGCTTCTTGCGCTTATTAGATGAGATAGCTTTCATTGGCTAAATGAGATTTTAGGCTGGTACCTGCCTGATACAACTGGGAAGTAAACCTGCCTGACCTTTCAGCTGAGGATTAAGCACTCTTAAGCCTTTTGTCTGGCTTGTGAAATATCTCCATCTCTGGTCCGTCAGTGACTGATTTCTTAGGTGTTTATTGTGTGCATTGAAGACAGACCTGTAATCAGCCTCTTGTCCTCATACTGTTATCTACTCTTCTCCGCTTCTTGGGTTTTCCCAGCTCTGGAATTGACCGCAGAGATGGGTGTGCAGCACAGGAACTGGGAAACAGGAAAAAATGCAGAAAATCTCCAAGAAGGAAACGCAGCATCAAGAAATGGTAGCTACTACCTCCTTTGCTAGACAAATGATGGATGGGGAAGGAGGTTCATGGGAGAGTGATGAGGAGTTAGATTCAGGTGTTTGGGAATTTGGGAGGTGGAAAATAATGTCTGAGCAATGTAGAGAGTGGGGAGCAGAGAGAGGTGGAATAAGAAAGTAAGACCAGTAAGGGCTGAAAGAGATGAAGGGTCACCAAGGGGAAAGGGACAAAAATTTAAAGTGAAGACATAAGAAAGAGCGGATAGACGTTATTCAGAGGCAGATATCCACTTTTTCCTACACAGTGTAGGAGAGAACTGGTTCTGAGAAATCTTGTGCTGGAGAGAGGATGAGGAAAGGGGACACAAGATGGGAGCAGGAGGAGGGAACAGGTTTTCCACTGTCAACTTCTGTAGGCCTGACAAAATACCTTTTGCTTATCTGGAAAGCACATACAATTTGCGTAGACAAGTGTCATTGTTTATTTTCAGCAGATAAATAGGTTTGCCATGATAGGTAGGCATATCTGCTTAAAAGTCTGTTATGGGGACATTTACTCAACATCCCTTATCACCCCTGTCCTCCATGTTGTGAGTGGGTTATGTCTTCAGCAAGGGCATCTTGTTTTTCTAGACCTTAATTCCAAAACTTGGCGGAGCATTTTAGAACTGACTTAACAACTGCAAGTGAATGTCACATGTGACTGGTGTTTTCATGGGCCAGCACGGTTCTCCAAGCACTTCTCTGTGGTCCATTGTAGGATCTGTCAGTTGCTATGAGAAAAGATGCAGCTGTCAGAAAAAAAATGCAGGGCACAGACAGTTGGGTACTGACCCATCACTGAATCACTCGGAGTAAGAAAAATAATTTATTAGTACCTTATATTTGCTATAGTGAGAGAGACTTAAGGTCCTCTTAGGGTGCGCAGAGCTAGATGCTTGTGTGAAAGGTGCAGGAAATGTTTTTGCAGTCAATTAAGGATGAGCCCCTCTGCAGAACTTTTCTTTTGAATCTCAGCAGCAGCTAGTTCATGTCCTGGAGCACAATCTCTTACAGTTTGTGTAAACATTGCTTAGCTTAGCTAGTGTAATAAGAGATTAATATCCTGGTGTCCCTTTAACTAGCAAAAATCTGAATAATAGTTGATCATTTCCTTCCATTTCTAGTCATTACTCTTGCATAAGTGTGAAAGTCAGTCTTGCTTTATGTACAGCAGGCAGTTGTGTGTGACCCTGTTATTTATGTTCTGCTAGTCCATTAATGGAGAACAGCACTGAATGTAGGATGCCTGCATGGTCAACAAATTGCTCTGGCTAATCCTCCGTGCATTGCTTTTTAAGAACAAATAGCAGTCAGTCAAGAAATGAGCAAAACCGCTACAGATATACCAGCTTTTCTCCTCATTTTACAGATATTAGGAGGCAGGTTTGTTCTTTTTTCCACGTACAGCCTTCATTTTGCTGCACAGCTTGAAATGCTGATGTTTCAATATGGGAAATACTGACTTGCTGCACCTGATATAGAATTTTCTGAAATTTGTTTTGGGGCATGGCCATTGCATCATCCATCGGGGAAATCAAGCTAAACTCAGGCCTCAAATCTGTCTTAGCTCATAAATGAAAAAGATCAGTGGACCTAAATCCCCAACAGCAGACATTTATTTGCCTTACGGAACTGCTGAGCAGTTGATAGACCTGAGAAATTGGTATGCCACAGGGAGGAAAGGACCAATATATTTCCTAGTTGGAAGCTTTGTTGTAAGTATGGGCATACTTTATAAAATCTCATGCATTTTAGGGTAATATACACCACCTTCAGCAGTGTTTTTATGAATGAAGGAGAATGATAATAACTCTAAAGCCTTTCTAGCTTGTCATGGATCAGTTAGCAGAATCTGGAGATTGAAAGGGTTTACTGGAGGGGCCTCTCTCCTTTACTCCTCAACTTCTACAGTTATTCTAACTTCAATGCTAACTCCCCAAGTGTTAGCTAAGTGCCCTAAGCTTCAACAGGGAAAGTTTATACAATTTGCGTCTGAAATTCGTCTTGCATAACACCTGTGTTATGGCATACAGTGACAACTCACATGACACGCGTTGATTTTTCAGCTCATTGCCTCTTGGCTATCAGCACAAAGAAAATTAGAGCCACTGTGCAAAACACTTGGGCCTCTAGTGCTTAATACTAGATGAACTGGCTTAATGCTTGCCAGGATGAGAGGAAATGGCCTCAAGTTGTGCCAGGGGAGATTTAGATTGGATATTAGGAAAAATTTCTTCACGGAGAGAGTGGTTAGGTATTGGAACAGACTGCCCAGGGAAGTGGTGCAATCACAGTCCCTGGAAGTGTTCAAAAAACGTGTGGATGTGGTGCTTAGGGACATGGTTTAGAGGTGGAACAGGCAGTTAGGTTAACGGTTGGACTCAATGATCTCAGAGGTCTTTTCCAACCTTAATGATTCCATGATTCTATGGTCTTGTCTACGCAAATAAAAATGTTTGGTGACCTCCAGCTAAGAAGTAGATATCTTTTCCTCTTGGACAATGACCTGGTCACTGTGGTTACTAACGGCCAGGTCTGATTATTTTCTTTGGTGCTAAACAGAACATTCCCAAAATTTGCCAAAGGGACCTTGGCTCTCCCTTCTTGTTTTCCAATTTTTTTTTAAAACAGGTGGGCAATGTGTCCAACCAACGTAGCATTTGGTTTTAAAGGAAGGGAGGTGCTCAAGGAGAGCTGCCCAGTGCTGATGTAATGCAACAAGCAGAGGTATTCAAACTGGCCTCGAAGAATAGGTTTGAAAAGTCCTTTTAGGAGGTGTATGCTCTAGTATCAGAAGAGCTGTGTACCCATCTCTCACCTTCACTAGGTATAATACCATCAGGACTCCAACAAAACCTGCACATTCCCAGACCGTGTAATTCAAGATCATAGATGCCTCAGTTTGTAAAGTATCTCTCTGCCAGTCATTGTTGTTCAGCGTATAGCTACTCAACTGCATTTGTTTTCTGTCCTCACCTCTTCACACTTGCCTATTAGTTTCTGGGGGGTTGGTAGCAGAAAACAACCTCTGGGAAGTCACACCATATGCCCAGTCACAACCGAGTTGGGGTCCCTGCAGTACTTCTTAAAAAAACTTCTGAATATGTTTCTCACATGAAGATCATGAATGGGTTTCACTTGTGAGATGGCAATAACATGTTATGTAGTAAAGAGCTGAGCTAATGTTCTCCTCCCCCCTTCCTGGATGCTTTACCTTCTGCTGGTTTTTCTCCTGTTTTTCAGTTCTTAATGTGCCAAAGAGAACAGCTCACTTCTGACAGTGAGATCACATTTGCAGGGATTGACAAAAGAAAACATTTGTCCTTATCTAGTTCCTGAAGACACCAGCTGCACACAAATGTGCCATCCTCTATATCAGGTTTCTCACTTGTCCTGTCTTACCTTGTGGATGGGTTTTCTCTACTTCCTCCCACCCTTTTCTTCCTGTCCCTGGCATAGGACGGGGAGAAAGAGGTCAGAAAGATGTACCGTTTGCACTGCTTATTTACAGCCCAGAGGAAAACAAAGGGAGAACTGAGCAAATCGTGAAAGCAGATTTTCTGTCACACACAAAACAGACTGGAACTGTAACACAGCCAACATGCTTAAATCCAAAAGACATAGCATTTTGGCAAAGGAATGGGATCAGATTAGGGAAGGAAAACATTCAGGTCTTAAGCTTAGCTAAAGAGTTTGGTAGAGACGGGAGCCAGCGTAGCTTCCTCCTCCGCAGACAGCAGCCAGCTACACCAGAAAAGTGAGAGCATTGCATGGTGGGAGCAGGTGTTCCAGATGTCAGAGAGAGGCATCTCTGACATTCTTCTCCTGCACAGATGTAAACCAGCACTAATGCTGCCTCAGAGTGACAAACAACATAAGGGGGATATTCAGACCTGAAAGTGAAGCATAGTCTCTACTTAGAGATGGACATATTTATGTAGACTAGCCAAAAGGGTGCTATGATTGAACTGAAGCTATGCTATTTTCTGAAATGCTGCCTTCAGCTGTCTCAAAGATCTCAAGGCAGTGACAGAGATGAGCAACTTATTTTGCTCACTTCCAAACACAATCTAAGGATGAAGATTTGCGTTGCATTTTGGAAACTGTATGGGAAAAGGAGCATAGGTGCAGGGTGACAGAAAAGAATGCAAGGAAAGGAACAGAGTGAAAAATAAAGGAGAGACTAGAGAGCATAAAGAACAAAAGGTTAACAGACTATGCCGTGGTTTAACCCCAGCCAGCAACCAAGCACCACGCAGCCGCTCGCTCACCCCCTCCACCGGAGGGATGGGGGAGAGGATCGGAAGGGCAAAAGGGGAAAACTCGTGGGCTGAGATAAAAACAGTTTAATAACTAAAGTAAAATAAAAAAAAAAATAGAACAGTAGTAATACAAAGCAAGCGGTACACTGTACAATTGCTCACCACCCGCCGACCGATGCCCAGCACATCCCCCAAGCAGCGATCGAACCCCTCCCCGGCCAACTCCCCTGCTTATATACTGAGCATGACGTCACGTGGTATGGAATAGCCCTTTGGCCAGTCTGAGTCAGCTGCCCCGGCTGTGCCCCCTCCCAGCCTCCCGTGCCCCTGGCAGAGCATGGGAAGCTGAAAAGTCCTTGACCAATGTGAGCACCACTTAGCAAGTACTTAGCACTACTTAACAAGAACCAAAACATCAGTGTATCATCGACATTGTTCTCAACCTAAACCCAGAACACAGCCCCATACCGGCTACCAGGAAGAAAACCAACTTCATCCCAGCCGAAACCAGGACAGACTAGAAAGACAGAGAAGCACAGGGAGAAACCAAAGACAGATACATGCCATATATAAAAAGTAAAAACAGATCAGATAAAATATTGTAAAACAGAACAGAAACAATGGGCATTGCCTAAATTCGTATCTCCAGGATGTGAGGTTTGGCCTATTTTTGTAATTTAAGTAATAAATTTGTATGGAGGGCAGGCAGTTACAAACATAAACCCTGGTTTCTAAATATCTTCGTGATTTGTAATGATTGATGCCTTTTCCTTCAGGGTCCATAGTCTTTCTTCTTTTCCCTCCTCCCAGTTCCTTCCTTCCTTTCTTGCCCGAAAGAACCTCTCTGCATTATCTAGTTTCTGAGCAGTATCAATGAGAAACGTGTTGTTTATCTATCATGATGAATTAGCAGAATAGCCAAGCACCTTCACAAGATCTTATGACTTGACACATAGTTACATGTATGTATAATCTATGTTTAAGTTCTCACTGCCAGCAGAAGGAATGTATGAACCATTAGTCCATACTGCTGCTCTAGAATTGTCATAAGTTAGCTCTTTTTTTGTAAAAGTTTATTACATTAAAAATAGAAAGAAATAGAGAGAAATTTCACCTAGTTCTCCTGAAAAGAAGTTCTCCTAGCAAAATAAGAGGTAGTTAAACATGGATTTCTCTAAAGCAAAACAACTACTTGCAAACTTACTGCTGGATTGCTTGTAGGGAAACAGTCTAGCATTTAGTATCCCTGGGCAGCTAATCCTGGCCCTTTGAGAGATATGAATAAATCAGTTTCATTGCGACTGTCTTACAGGTGGCTAAGCTGAAGCAAAGCTTTCACTCCTTGGAGACCATAGATATAGTCAGTGCTGTAGATATGCAGTCTTCGACCATGATACAATACCTGTTTAAATCCTGAAGAAGGCTAGGGCATTTGTGATGTAAACGCAGAAGAGTTTGATGCAAGAAAGTTTGTACAGCATGGTTCATCTTGCTTAGAGCTGATTAAGAATTAGACGAAGCAGTTATTTTTTGAGCATGAGTCATTTTGTTTAAACATTAAACTGTAAAATCAATCTTCTGATTGTTTAGTCATTATTTCAGAGGAATGGAGATTTATTTACAGTCTCTTTCATTATGTTCCTTTACTTTCCTTGCCACAAATTATGACATTTTTCAGAAGGTCACAATAACTTTCTGCATGAACTAATGTTTCTTCCCAGGCACATGCAAAATATATTTACATACACGATCTATGGACTGGACCAGGAGCCTGTGAATCAGGCAATCCCATTTCTTATTCCTAGTGTTGTCTTAGATTCTCTATAGAGCCTTAGGCAAATCATGTTGCTGAAGATTGTTGTATCTGTCTGGCTTTTCTGAGGAGCTAGATCTGGAAGGAACAGGCTTTTACTAGAGAAGGTTTGAGAAAAATAAATTGTCCTTTTATTTGCATAAGTGCTTATTATGCTGGTCAGGGGATTGTCATTTGGTCCTAATACTATGAGCTTAAGGATTGTTGTGGAGATTCCTTAATCATGATGTAGCTGCAGTAATGGTGATATCCATGTCATTTTCTTCGGAAAGGCTTAAGGAAGTCATGTTTCAGGAAAGATTCTTGTTAAGCTGTGAAAAAGAGGACTATCATCCCTACTCATGATCAGGCTGTAGAAAATATCACTACTGTCCACAATTCTCTGTCAGGGTTTTTATCCCAGGCTCAACATACAGTGAAGATCTGGATCAGGACACATGGTCCCACTGCATCATGTCTGCTGAGCAGATCAAAATGGAGTTCCTTCTCCTGCCAAATCGGCGATCTTTACTTCTGCAGCTCATGTGAGAGAAATCTGCATTAGCCACTACAGGCACATTCACATTCGTTGTCTGTTGGTTTGTACATGTGCAGCTAACTGCAAAACTGAGATGTATGTCCCAGAAACAGAACACGTTTTGTATGGATAAGGTGGGAGACTGGGTGTTGACTGCCCACTCTGTTGATTGTAAGTATGCAAATCTGAATTGGAGAATGTTTGGCCTATGGAATTTTACTTGAATTTAACACCCAAATATGGCATCAGGGAAGCATACTGAGAGGAAATTGTTTATTAGACATATGTTATGTGTGTGTTTGTGCATATGTATTCTATGGTGGTGCTATATATAAATTTTATATATTAGCTAGATGTGGATGAGAAGGATGCTTCTTTGAAAGGTTTAATTTCTTGGGTGTTGAGAGACAGAAAATGGATCAATTTACAAAAAGAACATACAGTAACAGCAAATCAAATTGACAGTTAAAAAAACCCATACAATTTCTAGTACATTAGCAAAGCATTATGTAGCTTGTTACGGACAGACTGTAGGAATAGAGCAATGAAAAGATGGCTAATTACAGATGCTCAAACAGAGCACTTTGTGCAGATTGGATAGGATGATGAAATTAATCAAGTATACATGTTGAATTAGCCCGCAAAGGTCAAAGAAAAATAAGGAGGACATGTGTGAAGCTCTGATCTTCCCAAAAAAGCAAGTAGACTGTACAAATTAATGTCTGCATCAAGACACTTTGTTAGCAGTTGACAAGACTTTCACACATGCTCATGTCTCGCTAGGTGTATTAAATCTCCCTTTTTCAGAAAGAAATTATGGAGTGGGGAAAGAAGCATGTGATCCCTTAAAAGGACATTTGGAAGTCAACCAAAGAGACCTTGTTATCAGTCTTTTTGATAAAATGCTTAATCCTCCCCCCGCCACCCTGTCTATTAAGAAAAAGGCAACATGACAGTGAACTTGGCAGAATATCGAATCTGAATGTGTGTGAGACTGTAACACCCCCAACAGCTAAACTACTTCTGTTGCTGAGAAGCCATTTGTATCTATGGGAAGCTTAAAAAAGTTTTTAGGTTAATGTGCTTTGTTGCTTACTCGGAAAGTGTCTTCTGCCTTAATTTGATTAGAAAGACAAAGGGAAGATTTTTTGTTACTTCTTGCACGTATAATTTTACATCTTTTCTCAAAAGATTCTCTGCTAATGCAAAAGACCTCTATTTTGTCACAAAGAGAGCTTTGCAAAAGTCAAGTTACTATAACAACCAAGCACACCTTTTCAATCCAGGAACCACGCTCTTATGCTAGTCTTTCTCTTGCTTTTTTAAAAAAAAGGGCTGGATAACATAGATACCCTCATAGATGCACACCAGGATTATACAGACTTAAAAACATTCACAATTTGAACATATATTTGAGAGACATCCAATATTATGCACACACAAACCTTTCATCATCTCTACAACTAATCTAGAAATGAAGCAAGAATAGAGGAATAAATTTGTCTTAGTTGTTTCTGTACCAAAATACCTACTTTGCTTTCTATATGATCCTTACGAAAAGCCAATGGAGAATATTGACTAGAATCACCATTGGATGAACTGCATTATTTACCTGCTGGCATGGCTGGGATCCCGCTGTGCCTATCCAGTCCCTTTCTGTGCTGTGGCTCCTCCAAGCTGTTGGCAGCTGATGGAAGAGCAGTCTTCAGACAACTCTATATATGCTAGAGGACCAACTGAGGCACTTTTCAAACCAGAGACGTGGGCAAAACTGTGTAAATTATTTTCTCCCCATTTTCCTCACAAATTGCTCTCTGAAGTCCTTAAATGTAACTAAGAATTTGACCCTGTAACTCAAATAAGAAAGCACAGTGTAGAACAATTTAGTTTACAACCGATCTATTTGCTAAGCACTGTGTTACCTTTTTAACTTTATACTTTCTTGTCCAAAAAAGTACCAATAGTCTTAGCATTGCATTGTCAAAAATGAAAAAAACAGCACAGATGAATGCACACAAAAAGCCAAAGCATACAACTCAGCCTTCTCCACTTCCATCTGTTCTCCCAAAGTAAATTATTACAGTGTGGGCTCTCTACTTAAAGTGCTGCTGCTTGTGAAAGAAAACAAGCTGGGGTAAGCTGTTAAGCAAATAACACTATTTTGGTTTTAAGGCTAAAGTGGGGAAAAAATAACTTCATTTAGGCCACTCAGAGATTTTTAAAACTAGAATTGGTCTTCCCTGGTGTCTATTAAACGAATAAAACCCCAACCTCTCTGCAGAAATCTGTCAGAACTTCAGATGAAAAGCTTTTTGATGTATGCCATAATGATTGGTTTGAAAGTTGTTGAAGGCAGCAGGACTGAAAATACTGGGGAATAACTCTGTCCTCCAGGGCTGGAGTGTGCTGGAGTGAGTTTGCTGCAAACAACAGTTATGGTAAAGGAACTTTCCCTGGTTCGTTAAAGTGCAGGTTGAGGCTTGAAAAGCAGCAGTACTGTTACGTGCATCAGAACATTTTGGGTGATTTGTTCCATGTTGCCGTGCATCCCTTTGTCAGCCAGGACTGTGGCCTTCCTTTGTAGCTGTGAGCAAGGGATTTTGGGGGGTGGGGTGTCACAGATAAAAGAATGAAGAGTTAGGAAAAGGTAACTAAGACTTGAACCTTTTGTACTGGGACACTGCTAAAGGTCAGAGAGAGAAGCCTATTGACTTGGTCAGTCTAGTGAGAGCACGCTTAGCAGATAAGCGAAACAGAAGCAAATCACCTGGCAGCATTTAAGATTTTAGGTCTGTGAAGATAGTGCATTTCCTGACAACTGTACGGAAGAGGAAGAAGTAAGGACCAAGTCCTCATACTGAGTTGACAAAGGAGGAGGGAGTGAAAAAAGGGAAACTGGAATATTGTTTTCATGTTAATGCTGGTAAAAACGATGAAAATCAAGCTGAGACTCTTGCCTGGAACAATACTGAGAAACAGAGAAAGAGAAGAGCTGATAGGACTCATTCAACAGTAGTGATCCCAGATAACAAGACTTTAACAAGCTTCATACTAGAAACCAAGAAGAAGAACTCCTTGACCAAGGCGAACAAGGATCCAAGTGTGCTATTCCCTATAGAATGGCAGTGAGGCACCAAGGGTCCTGCTTTGAGGCTGCCACTGTGATTCTGGATTGCACTGGGAGAGAAATTTCCAGTAAAGAAGGGGAAGCGTTAATGCTTCTCTGCAAGGGATGTGGAAGTCTGTGTGCTCTTCTGATCAGCCATACTCAAGAAAGATAAAGTCAAATTGGAAAAGATACAGAGAAAGGCTACTAGAGTAGCTGAGGGAATGGAGAACCTTACCTTATAAATAGAGATTAAAGGGACATGTTTTCTTTAGATTAGCAGTATTAAGGCTGAGCAAGGATGATTGCTGTCTACACACGTATCAGGAGAGTAAACACTACAGAGGGATGAACAACACGTTAAGACAAAGAACAATGATGGCAAATGAACAAAAGGTCTAAGCTGGCTGTTAATAAGCAAAAGATAGAAATTACAAAAAGGTTTTCAAGCATCTCGGAAATGGGGAAAAACACTTCCCCAAGGTTTTAAAAAGAAGTTTTGATAGGTTTATGAGAGGAATTATCTGACATGTTGTCTAAAATTGAGTGCTGTCCCTGATGGACCAGACTCGCCTGCCTCATCCCACGTTCCCAGCATGAATAGATGTGTACATCACCGAGCTGAGATCTCTGCCCTCCTTACGTAACTCTGGAAACATAATAGATTGACTAATTAGAGCCAAGTAAAATAATTTGTATGACCACTGACATCAGTTTACAGCAGAGATTATTGAAAACCATATTTAGTCTTAGAGAAAGGCAGGCAAATAACAAGAGAAGCTCAACTGTCCAGAAAAAAAAGAATCAAACAAGGCAAGCAAGTAGTGGAAAACAAATACAAGGGCTTAAGATAGAAGTTTAGTGGTAGCAAGACGGAGACAGACAGTCTGAGAATGCAGATGTCTTGCACTTGAGTGTGGGTGCTAGGGAAAGTGATGGAATGAGTAAGGCTTGGCCACCATCCAAGAGTCCATAAAGTGGGAAACAAGGACAGCTTTATGGCCTGTGGCTACTACTATCCCAGGAAGAAAAAAAGCAGCAGAGTGTAGAAAGGATTGATGATAATCTGACTGTAGCCCTGCAGCTGTGCTCAAGTTGAACTTCCCTCATATAAGAGTTGTTTAGATGCCAACTTGTGCTCAGGTAAAAGCTTTGAATGAAGTTTATAGCATGGTTGGAGAGAAAGCTTTGGGTTGTGTTATTTCTTGGTATGGGCTGAAGCATATGAGCTGCTGTGTGGAGGTTTTTTGACTGAAATTCAGTTCAGAAGTAGATTATCTGCCTTTGCAGTGCCAGCAGGTGGCGAATGTTGAGTTGGTAAATTGTCCACGGAAGTCCCCCTAGATGGCCTCTTAGATTGTATTTGGCAAGATAAGACAGCACTGGTGGGCAGTCATAGAATAACACAAACATTCCATCTGAGCTACAGGTGTCCTGGCTGTCTGGCCTGCACTCCTTAGACAGCATGGTGACATCCATGGAAGATGTCTTCAATATGTTTAGAGAACTTTACATCTTTGGCAGGTGCAAAGTGTCTTAGTGGAGCTGTTGGCTGAAGAAGGGGCCAACAGCCATTACACAGCACATTAAATCAGTGACCAGATGGATTTCATCTGCATTGTGGCCCAGCTTCAGTGTAATCCTGGCAGCACTGATAAGCAGCAGCACTAGATCAGAGAAAGGTGAGTAGATGCTACTGCTGTGGAAGGAAACCGTTTAGAGGCTAGTAGCATATGCAAGCTGCTGACAAGAAAAGTAGCAGAGTATCTTGCCAAGATAACCCAGTACAATAAAAGATCCATAGCTGAACGTGATCAAGCATCTACAGTGTGTGTTGCCAAGACCTCAGTATGTTGAAATGATGATAAAATGATATATGGAAAAGACATTACTGATGGAAGGTACCAGCAGCTGGAAACAACCTCCTGAGTACTAGAGGTAGCTATGTGGAAGAGGAAAGATAGCATACTGGTATTAGCCTCTGCATTTTTATCAGGAAGATGCTGGTGATCCACAAAAGTACTGAATGGGGTGTGATACAATGGGCAGTTGAAAGATTCATACTGCAGGTGTGAACAGCTCAAAAAGTAAGCAGCACAGGAGAATATGTTGTAGGAATAACTGGGTGCAGAACAGGATTTAGTTTAAGGGGTGAATGCGAATTCCAAAGGGTTAGGAGTTAACTTCATTAGGTGGATTAGAGTTTACCACTCTAAAAACTTTCTTTTAAAAATTCAGTGTGACTCAAACTATTTGTTTCTTTCTTTCTTTGCCCAGGAGTTTGGTTTGATGACTGAAATAAAAGAAAATCCATTTCATGCCCAGATTTGAACTGGGAGAACACTTGGGCAAGGACTGTGATCAGGCAGCTGAAAAAGTTAGATGCTTCAGAAATGAGACAAGCTTGAGAGCCTTTATCTGGGAGATTTCTGAACTCCATCTTGCACAGAGTGAGATAGGGTTTAAATAATTCAGATGAAACTTGGTTAGATATTGTATACGTTACAGTTAGTCTCAGCTGAATTTTTTATTGTTTCACTTGAAATTATATTTTAGTATACTGGAGGGTCAGATATGTAAAAAATTTTTTCCTACTTAAAGGAATTAAATGGAAAAGACAGGGTTTTTTTAGAATTGACTGACATCCTCATGGTAAACTCTTCTGCAAATCTGACTGAATATTTTGGTCTTTACATGACAGTAGGTCTCTTCTGAAAATCTGTCTTTAAATATATTTTTTAAAGGCACAGAGGTTATAGCTCTTTCTGTAAACAAAGCAAACTTGTTCAGTGCTTAATCTATTGCTATAAAGTCTTACAGACTCCAGAGTTTGTAGACTCCAGAGTCTTATAGACTCCAGAACAGGGTAGCTATATGCAGCCTCCTTGGTGGGAGTGACCTGTGCCACAAACCAGGCTTGGGAACTTTTTCAGAGCACGTGGGTGAGCAAAAGGCAATTGCTGCCCAGTGTCTGTGAGCCTTCCCAGACACTCTTTAATGCACTCGCAGGGATGTAGCCCCAGAGGCTTAACTCTGAGTTGCTGATGTGGTTTTGGATCAGTTCTTGCACTTTAATACCCTAAATTATGGTCTGACCCAAAACAGAATAAAAATTTCAGGATTACAGCCCTGTGTACAGCTGAGGGAGGAAGAAAACCCAGAAAGCCTTAATAAATATATTAGATGCTTAATTGTTCAATTCAGTGCTTGGTTGGTAACGAAATCAGACACATATGGTAATAAGGCTGTGTTTTTACTATTACAAGACATTTTGGGACATTTTGAATATGCAGGTTGCAATGGTATATTAAACCAAATTGTAGTTCTGTATTTGACAATTTGGCTTTGTTAGCATAATACGATTTGGTTTTATTGCAGTAGTGAAGAGGGAAACATTTTGATAATAATTTGCTTTCATTATCCATTTATACTACTTCTTCCTACTCAATATTTTATTTTTATTTTTTAAACAAAACAGAAAGCCTTTACAACCAAAGGGGCTGAATAAAAAAAAGTAATCCCAGTCTGATTAGTTCTGTTTTCAATAATATTAGCAAGGAGAATGTTGGCATAAGAACACAACTTTAATATCCATCAACTCTCCACATATTCCAGGTATTTTTACAGAAAAGCCTAAACAAGATCTTTTAAAATCTGTGAGATAGTAAAAAGTTACTGTGCTTGTGATTCTCTCAGGATGTGAGAGAGAGAGGGTTTGGAAGGCATGATAGTATCTTTTATTACGTCAACTGGTATAATTGGAAAAAAATTGAGAAGAAGCATGTATGAGATCTTGCTTGGGTTTTTTTTTGCAGTGGTATCAGTCTTTTTTAATAAAAGGTATTGTTTCTTTCTTCAAATCTTGCCTCTCTTAAATAATAGACTCTCCTCCATGAAAAATCTTGCTAAGATACTGTTTGTGCAGACTCTCAAGTCCCTCAGCCTTTTCCATTATCTCCAACTATGCCTAAATATGGTCATTTTCTTTCAGAGCCTACTCCTTCCACAGCTGGATTTTGGCCAGCTGCATGGATGGACCTGGATAGCTCTGCCACCCCCTTTCTGCTGCTGATGCCCTCTCTCTGCCCTGTCTTGCTTTTCCCACAATTAACTTCCTCTTCCCTTTCTCCAGTGTCAGCCTCAACAAAAAAATACCTTTTCTGTTGGTGGTCTGCTTATCCACTATCTTCTCTGTATTTTGTCTCTAACCTGTAGGTAGGAGACGTGCCAGGAGCAGGATGAAATGTCCTTTTGGTTATCTAGACTTACACACCACATTTGCTGGGGCCCATGCCTTACATCCCTGCTGTTGGTCCACCAGCCCCCATAGGGGTAGCTATAAGGAGGTTGGATCCTGCTAAATCTACAGCTGGCAGATGTCTGTGTAGTGCTCTGGTTCACACATAATGGGCCTGATGGTGGGTCCTACCTGCCCACAAGGAAGGAGGCATTGCAAGTGGGACTTAAATCTGTGGCTGCGCTTCCTTTGCTTCCCTCAAAAGTAGAGAATATCTGCATTTTGGTATCCAATCTTAACCTGCATTTCAGTATCCCATCTTACAGCTTTGAGTTGCTCTTTTTGCAATACAGGCATAGTTAGTTCCAGCTCTTAGCTGTGGTCAGTCATTAAATAAGATGGAGTTATTAAGGTAATTAAAAAAAGTCTAGCAGGAGAATGGAGAGCAGACTTCTGCAGGATGTACAATTAACCTTAAGTGAGTGAGGAAGGGAAACAGCAAATTAACAAACTGGTTGCCGTTACTCAGTTACTGTGCTCAGCTTTCCTCTCTCTGTTAATCAGACAGATTGTTACATGCTTTGGGAAGTTTAGCTGACTTGCCGTATCAGCACAAAGCAGAATCTCGCCGAGGAGATCACACAGTGTTTCTAAAAGCATCTGAAGGAATTTATAGCTTGTGAATTACAAAAGCAACTCTAATTAGTCCCAAGAGGCAGTTGCATAAGAAAAACTGAGAACATTGCCTCATCATATTTGCTGCCTTCTCGCGATTTTCATACGAGATTCTGATAATGAATGTTTTCTAAAAACTGGAGCTCAGAGACCCTATGGCTAATAACACTCCTGAGTAAACAGCATCCTGTATTTGCAGTCCCACAAAGATCGGTCGGATACAGGTACTTTTGCTATGTGTCAATATTGCCACAGTTGCCCAGAGATTTAAGCTGGAAGATTCTGTAGCCACCCGGGAAATGTCTGAAGGAAAATGAAAGTCCTGGTAGTCTGGCAGTAGCCAAACCACCTGGCAACTGGTCATTCTTTGGTATGGCTTTTTTTTTTTTTTTTCTGAGGTGTACGTTTTGGTTTTAAGTTCTGGAGGTATGAATTCTTCTCAGTGCTTTCCTAATGGGGTCTGTTCCTACATTATGGAAATCGCTAGAAGCTTTGCTGTGGTATCAGTGAACTTGATTTCAGATAGGCAGGAGCACAGATATGGGTGAATGCAAGCCATCACTCTTTATACTTTTTACGTCTTACCATGCTCCCTGTTCCATTCCCAGATTCTGTTTTCCTTGGAGTTTAACATTTGAAACAACATGAACCAGCTGCCTGCAAAAATCCAGGGAGCCTGAATTTAAAAATTTCCCTCATGTAGGATCATTTGAATAGGGATTATAGGGTCAGGCCCATTGATGGATGGCATTCTGGGAGCTCCCTAGTCTGAGACAAAGTTAAGAGTTTTAGTATAGTAACAGTTTTCTTGCTATCTGCTACAAAAGCAAATGTGAAATCATGCAGTGGCTATCTTAGACTTTGCAGACCTGTGTGCCTTGATTTACCAGTCATTAGGAACAATTTTATTTGCTAGTTACCTTAAGTCCCTCATGTCAATATGCATAACTCAGTGGCACCATGTATCAGTATGCTTGACATTATATGAGATATAAGAAGTTATCTTCCTAATCCCATAATTTAGAGTTGTCAACCCAAAGCTCAATTTTGATATTTTTCATTTCTTATATTGGGGCAGAAGTTTCTCAGAATAGTGTTCCTAAAGTGAATATTTTCAAATGTGAATACCTAGAGTTAGGCATTGTATAAGTACTCAATTTTTCACTAACAATGGAGAAAACAAAGTGACTAGGGAAATCAATGCGAATTGCTGGAAGTTCTGTATTTTTTTAAATTGGGTTGTTTATTTGGTTACTTATATATGGATTTATGTGGTTGTCATTAAGCACCTAAGTATGAAACGCTTGGCCTCAGGTAGTTTGTGATTTCTCTTCTATTTATCTTGATTAGAGGATGATTGTTGCAAATCCCTTAAAGGAAAGTGAAGAAAATCTTCACTCTCCACACTGGTGAAAAAGAAATATTTGAATTAACAGCTTGATGATTAAAGGGTTTCATTAGTTTTAAAGGTGAAATAGGACCTCAGAGATTCACGGGAGAAAAGTAGGGGAAAAAAAAAAAGGTGTGCAGGGTAGGAAGAAGGGATGAAAGACAGAAATGAAAATTATATATCATGGACAGATCATAAACTGAGATTAACATGAGTGTTTCTCATTTAAGTTTTGTGTTTGATCACGAATTAAAGAATTAAGAGCTGTCTAGGCTTTGGAATCAAAAGAATCTGTCTTTTCTGATTGTTAGTTTTATTTTTAATACTGAGAAAATCAGCCACCTATCCAATGGCAGGATTCCTGACCAGCATTCACAGATAATATTTTACAAGGCAAATCAGGCTTTCTGAAAAGATATTTGCAGAACTACAATACTTTATGTTTCTCAGTTGTCGTCTTTGTTATGGATAAAGTGGTCTCTGATTGACTGAAACACAGAACAGGGGCACCTGCTAAGATCACATTACTTTGAGGTATCCTGAGTGCCGTTGAAGCTCATTGACTCCCTGAATCAGCACCTCACACAACACACCCCTCAAATGATCAAAAAGCAGCGGGTAAGTAATGGTTCATTGAAAAACTTGCACTCTAGTGCACCAACAGATTTATTAGATAGGGTTGTCTATGCTGTGCATTTGATAAAATCCAAATAACAGAGCATTATCACAGCATCTTTGCTCTTACTGTAATAGAGGATAAGTGGCTCTCTTTTGCAATGCTATTTATCCATTAAGTGTTCCAGAAAGGTGATCTATCTTGCCAATGCATGAAGTTGCGACAATAATGTAGTCCTCAGACATTAATTCTGCAGTCTTATATGCTAATAAGCGTAATTTCTAGGCCATTAAAAAATATGTAAAACTTTGAATGGCTTTGAATAGCTAATTAAAAGCCATTCAGCCCACATTCCATTGGCAATGAGATGCCATCCTGACATCCCTGCGTCAGATTAAAACATGAGCTGAACTGCTCAGGGTTTGCATGTGCTGAGAGAATTGCAGCAGGACCTGTTCAATCACTGAAGCAAGAGAGAAAGAACTGCGATATAGCCTTGATCTTTGTCTGATACCTGAAACAATACTGGCAAATTGATCAGGTCAGCAATGTGTGCAGGTCATAGAAGGGGAGAACTGTAACAGGTATTACTGAGAGGAGTGTGAGAGGTGGACTGTCATCAGCTGCTTCTCTGCAACTCTGATTAGTCCCTCCTCTGAAACACTGCAAATGAGGTAACAGAAAAATTGGGGTGAATCTCAGGGAATCTCCATCATATTCCATTGCCTGTGTTGCTCTGTTTGGTTCTCCCTAATCTAGAAGATACCTCTTTTGCGTATTTTTTAGCGGTTACTTTCTTGAATTTGGAAGCTGATATATGCTTTTGCAGTGCTCATGTCTGGGCTGCTGCTGACCCTTCAGATAGACCCTGTGATTTTGACTTAATTGCTTCTGCCAACAGGCCAGCCAATTTGTGCTTCCCAGGTGATGACCTTGCAGAAGATGCAACAAAAAAAAACAATGCTGGTAGCAAAAGTGGCAAAAGAAAAAAAATTGTTGAGAGAGATGACATTTTGAAGTGCCTTGAGTACTCCACAGAAAGACTTAAAGGACCCTCTGGCCTTTCCAGCGTGTTAACAAATAAGTTTAATGGGCAGTGGCTGAGAGTCAGTCAAATGATGAATTGAGACAATGGTTATCTCCAAACAACTCGTTTACTGTACCTTTTATCTTTGAGGCAGTGATGTTTCTGAGAGAATCTGCAGATGGCTGCCATTTATCTAGACAGACGAACTCATTTACAGCAAGAGGAAAGGCAGAGATACAAAGATCGACATTTCTCCTGTGTGGTTTGAAGATATAATGTAAAGCCCAGGGTCCCTACTGTCCATGGGATGCTCATCTGCTAAGGTGAGTGAAACACTAAATGGATCTAGAGAAAAACAACTGCAAAGGGCAGATAAGGACTATGCTCCTGTGAATCCATTTGTATGCAGAGATCAAAATGCCAGAGGACTGCTGACATGCCGTGTCATGATAGTCACCCTTGAAAGTGAGATTAATTGGCAGCAGACCTACTTTGAAGGGACCTTCCTGGCTGTGGCATGAATCAGGTGTGTGTAGGCGACAGGCTGTGGGTGTGTGTAGGCAGGTCTTGGCTATACGCGGATGCTGTGGGACATGGCTGAGTTTGCAAAACAGGCCTATCTTAGATAAAGATGGGGAAAGATATACAGAGAGAAGGATGGGGTGAGGGAGGAAACCTAAAGAAATGGTAGGAAAAGGATGGAAGGAGAAGCATTGAAGGAAAGATGCAAACTAGCTGGCGAGAAACAGTTGTCAGGGAGCGGAAGGAATGGAACAAGAGAAATTTGGGATTTGTCCATTTGGGTTGAAGAGGGAGGAGGGAGCAGGGCTAACTTAGCATGCAGGCAGCAGGAAAGGCTGCTGCCTGCAGCCCTGAAAATGAGAGCCAGACGAGAGATTCATAATCATTTAATTGAGGGAATGACAGTGGGCCAGGAGGGCTGACATTTACCAATTAGATTGAACAGAGCGAAGGAGGGAGTGTTTATAAGAACAGCACTCAAATTCACTCAAAATTGGAGGGAGATGCACCAGAAGAAAAATGTTTGCAATGACTTATCTGAATCATTAGCAATGTTCCTCCAGGTCATTTCTGCACTGTTAAAAACTCTGAGTCCTTTACTTATTTCTCTAGTCAGTCTTTTCTTTTTCATTTCTTAGCAATTTATGGCCTGATCATGCAAGTTTTATCCAGGTAAATTTCCCTTTCAGTCTCAAATTAGTGGAGGTTTTGCCTGAGTAATGGCTAAATTATTTGGTTCTTCAAGCTATTATTTCAAGTATTGTAAAGCTGTTATTCATCAGTAGTCAATTTGTGAGTGTACCTGACTTGTGCCCTACCTGAATTAAAAAAGGACACTCCGTAAAAAACTGTAAGCCAAAACCTACAGAACATGAGAGAAAGGTCCACTTCTTATGGGGCTTTAAGCAGTGCCAATGTGCAGTGCTTTCTAAGAAATACCTTCTAGTGATGAACAAAGTATAATTAATTTTAAATGAATTTCTGATGTTTATAAAAGTACTGACATTTCAGTGAACAGAATTGTGCTTAATTGAGTGAAATGGTATTTGTTTTAGGTTTTTTAGTAGTTTCCCAGTTGATACAAAATTGAAAAAGAAGTACTTCAAATTGTGAACACGTACATTCAAACTTTTTCTGTGATAAAAGGTATAAATGCTGAAGACTTCTGAAGTGACTTTTGGTGGGGTTCAGAAAAAATCAGAACATTTTTTGAACTGCTTTATCATTGTGATGCGAAAGAAGTTTTGCTTTGCTTTGCTTTGCTTTCCTCTTGGATGTCTACATTTCTGCTGCCCTTAGCATGTGAAGTTCTCCTCATGACTGTGTCCTTTGCTGAACTTTTCAACTGTGCCACTGGCATCGAAATACATTTCAGATTTTCCTCTGACTCTCTGCCAGCAAATATCCTTCTACGCTCACCTGATATCAAGGGGTTGAATATCTCTCCATGGGTTGTATAGTTCATCCCAGAGTCTCTCTAATTTAGAATACCTCGTTACTTTTAACTTTTTTTATTAAGACTTTGGCTTTTTTTCCCTCATTTTTCCAACTTCTTTCGTAGCTATGTTTGTCTACCATAAACCTGAGTTAAGTGTCCTATACCTTATCTGTACGTGTTTTAGAAATTAAAAAAGCCCTCTGATGTTACATCTGCTGTGTGATTGGCAAGGACATCCTTGCAACCTGTATTTTTGGAAAAGTGACTGAGGACTTTTTTTGCTTGACACTTCAGATCCTTGTGCTTCAGGAGAAGTGAATCTGCTTTCTGGCTCAGAAGCTCATTGCTAGGAGCAGAGACTTTATGTTTACTTACTTATGTATTTTCATTGTTTGGTACCATCTGGAGGCGACTTATTTTGTGGGAAAAGAAAAAAAGAATCAATCTTTGCAATGACAGAGGACCCTAGGAACTTTGATTACTATCCAAAATATTTTGAGAGCTAATAAAAGCAGCCAACATGCCATTTCTTGATGATATTTCTCCTCTTCGCACATACTTTCAGAGCTAATACAGTGCTTCGAGGAGGGGTGCTTGTGTGTGAAAAAAGGAGTTCTTCATTGTCACAAGCCTTAGCATACTGCTCTGGTACGCGTGCCTGTGAAATGCATTTCATGCCTCATCTGTTACCTAAATGAGATGTGAAAGCAGTTCACACCTCGTTTACATTTGTGCTGTTTTATGGAACAGCATAGATGCAGTTCCACTGAAAGTATTGAAATGAGGTCGCCAACCCCCTTCTCTCTCTTTGGATTGCATCCACACGGCCTGATCCTTTCAATTCACTAAACTGGAAATAAATCTATTTCTCTGAAGCAAGTTACTACGAAACGCCAGCATCCTCCAGTGTGCGTCAGTCATCAGGATTTTACAGAGATGTAAACTGTCCACGTCGAAAATGAAAATGTAAACTCTACATTTACATGAGTTATCTGAACCCAGAGTGATTCCTCCTGCACTGAACAGAATATAATCAAGGTGAATAAACAGGAAAATTGACTAAACTGATATGGAAATAACACCAAAAAAAGGTGAAAAGAATGCCATGCATCTATGCTACCCCCTCCTTGGCTGAGTTTGCAGCAGAAAACTGCAAGACTGTGTCCGAGGGGCTGAGGGCTGCTGAAAGTCAGTGCACTTCCATGGCTCTGGGAATCCTGGGTGCTGGTTCAGATCCACTTCTGGAGAACTGCAGAGATTTTAACTCTAGAGCCTGGCTCCTTGCTGCCTTATATTTTGCACCAGAATAGAGAAGTGCAAAATCCTACCTGTCTGTCTCAATATGATTATTTATTTTTTAAAAAATTTTGAAGCTTTTTATCGTGTTGTCGTGGTTTAACCCCAGCCAGCAACCAAGCACCACGCAGCCGCTCGCTCACCCCCTCCACCGGAGGGATGGGGGAGAGGATCGGAAGGGCAAAAGGGGAAAACTCGTGGGCTGAGATAAAAACAGTTTAATAACTAAAGTAAAATAAAAAATAGAACAGTAGTAATACAAAGCAAGCGGTACACTGTACAATTGCTCACCACCCGCCGACCGATGCCCAGCACATCCCCCAAGCAGCGATCGAACCCCTCCCCGGCCAACTCCCCTGCTTATATACTGAGCATGACGTCACGTGGTATGGCATAGCCCTTTGGCCAGTCTGAGTCAGCTGCCCCGGCTGTGCCCCCTCCCAGCCTCCCGTGCCCCTGGCAGAGCATGGGAAGCTGAAAAGTCCTTGACCAATGTGAGCACCACTTAGCAAGTACTTAGCACTACTTAACAAGAACCAAAACATCAGTGTATCATCGACATTGTTCTCAACCTAAACCCAGAACACAGCCCCATACCGGCTACCAGGAAGAAAACCAACTCCATCCCAGCCGAAACCAGGACACGTGTAAATAGCTGTGTAAAAGAGGACAGTGAAGGCCCAGGAAGATAGCTGTACAAATTCAACCACTTCTGTTCTTTCATCGCCTGAGTCCTAGTGTTGAAAATAGAGTGGAAATGTAAAGCTTACAAGGTGCCATCTACATTTGTCATCTTGCTAACATTTCAGAAGACAAGGACTGAAAATACTAGCTTTCTTCACGGGGGTACCCTTGTTTTTCTTCTAGTGCTCTGTGTTTTTTATGGGATCAGGATGCTTTGGCTGGACTTCACCTCACATAACTCTGAGTACCAAATAGCCATGTACATCTGAGCAGTCAGCCTTGACTGCTGCTATGGATGAAAAGAGACGCACGTTTCAGTAGCGTGGCTATTCTGTTCATATTTTCACAGGAGAAGATGGAGCATGATATGCAGGTGCCTTTTTCTTTCTGTTGTCTACAAAAGAAGTCTAAGGTGCATGTGTGGGTACCAGGGTTAGCTGAGATGAATCCCTCTCCTGTCTGCTAATGGAAGGAAGATGCTAGGATAAAGGAGAAAATTGTCATGTTTCCCTGAGAAGAGGCAATGCAGGCTGAGGTCACGTCTTCTCAGTGTCCTGCACTAGAAATGCTAACAGTTCTTGGTTCATTAGATAACTGCAAGAAAAACAGATCAGGGATGCCAGCGCATAAACAAAGAAGCAAACAAAACAAAGCTGTCTTGGCTCCCACCATGTGACAGCAGAAATATTATTGGCCAAGTGGAAAAAGACAAAATCTGTTGAGGAAGAAATGCTATTTCCAAGCTTTATAAGAGGAATCACAAACATTAAGAATAAACAAACTGGAGAGTATAAAATATTGGTTGTGTTCCCCTTTTAGTGTTTGCAGGAATGACAAGAGGGAATGTGCTGGACCTGCTGGAGATGTGTGAGACTATAACGTGCTGCAATGCTTGTCTTACAATGCTCTAGGGTTTAATCCTTATATGAGCAAGAAACCTTAATGAGTAGGTTTCTTCTAACAGCTGGCTTTTTAGCTCAGTTCTGTACAGTGCTGTGTGCCCTCAGACGCCACTGAAGGTGCTTGGAGTGATTCACAGGATCCCTCTCTTTGTGCTCAGGTTTAATGAAATGGAGAGAATTGTTTGATTTATTCCATCGTTCAAAGATGTACCTAGCAATAGTGTTAATGCTTTTCTCTCTCTCTGCACAATGACACTTTTACTTTTTTCTGTTATTATGTGCCTGTTGTTTCTGCAGCTCTCAGTCAGGGACAGTCTATGAGGTGACTGGCCCATGCTACATAGACACTTGCATACATGGATTAACACAGTTCAAAGCAGATTTGGAGTACATTTCAGTTGTGTGGGCAAGTGTTGGGGCTGCTTCACTGGGGAGCAGCACCATGCTGACTAAATTCCTAACAAAATCCCTACCCTCCTCCTGCTTTGCAGCTTGCCACACCCTTGTCCGATCAGAAAAATCTCAGCCCAGGGTTTTTTCTAGCCTCTGTGATGCTAAATGCGTCAGGTATGTATTTTGTTTCCCATTTCTGTTGTATTTCGCTTTGCTTCCACTTTGTTGTGGATGCAACATGTTGGAGGATTTAAGCTATGATTCCACCCTCACTTCTCCTCTGCAAGGTAACCTCCCTGAGAAACACCCTGGGAACAGGACACTCCTTCAAAATATACCTGGAAACTCTGAAGAAAAGAAGCAGCATATACACTGATGAGGAAAATTTCTCCAAGGCAAAATTACTGTGTGTGGATGGACTGGAAATGTTTACAGTGAATCCTGCCAGACCTGAGGAAGTAGGTGCAGTGTCTAGTTTTACAGTGAGAAATTCGACCATGTCTGAAGTACTAATGAGATTTGGACTGTTTTGTGGGCTGAAAAGAGGTGAAAAAAACACAGGTCCTCTCTGTTTAATTTACAGAGACTAGGTTCATTAGCTTCTGGGGTCCTGATATATGCATGCAGGCTGGTAAGCTGACATTTCTATATGTGTTTTGATCATCTGTGTGAATGACCAAATACTCTGTTGATGGCCAGTGCAATAAGTCCTCTGCAGACTTTTGTAATCTGACTGCATGTGCAAGGCAGTGCCTGGCAATAAACCAAGAGAGATAGCGGGAAGTGTATTTTAGCAGGCAAATGGTCCTGCTGGTGCCAAACATGGCATAGGATCATCTTTGTGAATGAAGGGCAGAGCATCTGGAAATAAATAGAACTCATGATACAGGCCTCTTGATTTCTTTTGAGGTTTTACATCTTTCTAATATTCATAGGAATTTAGGTCTCACCTGAGTCAGTGGTGAATCAAACCATGCTCACTGAGATCTTTTGCTTTCTTTCCATTGTGTCAGCCTATTCACAAACTCCTGACAAATCCTATATTTGAAGTTGTTTCAGGTCAATGTAAGTCAGGCAAGCAGTTAGGTAACATCTTCCCTGGCTTGGCAGCAAAGTCCTATTGGTGATCTAAATTGTAAAGCTCAATGTCATGAAAGAACTTCACTGAGCATATTCTTCAGGTTAGTGTAAAGGTCAAGAGTTAGTATCCTTGAAGGTTTCATGTTGATCTGTGGCAAAAAGTTTCCTGAATTTAGCTCTGTAGTTTCCAGTGCTGATCTCAAGTCTGCCAGACCACTGCACCAGATGCTTGGAGCAGAGTGAAGCATGGTTTGCACAGGAACTGTCCATACTCAGAGCTTCTGAGCTCTAAAAATAATCAGACTTGAGATGCAGTCAGATTTGCTGAGAAAACACATGAAGGCCTCTTAGAGCAGTCTTGGACCACCACGCCTCTACCACAGGCTAAGCTGACAATGCCACACAGTTAAACTAGCAGCTTCTGTGGAGCAGGAGAAGAGAGGGGAGAAAACAGTGATAAGGGGGAAAATATGGAAGAGAGCTTCTCTGAAGCGGATAACAGGACAAATGAAGAAGTATCGGAGATACAAAAAAGTTGGAAAAGCATAAGGGGAAACCCTGTGTTGCTTAGCTAAGGCCAAATAATTCTGATTTTGCCTAGCAGAGCAACAGTTCTCTGGAAATATGAAGTTTTTTTGCACAGACTTTTGCATTGGAAAGATGTGTTGTTTCTTGAACTGCTAAAACTTCAGTAAGATTCTCTTAAGTTACATATAGACTTCTGTGAAGAACTTTACGTGTGATGCAAAACAGAAGACTCATGACCTCTGACTCACCTGGCCAGTATTCAGTTTCTCCTGCTTAGATTAGCCTTTTCAAACTACTATGTACTTGATTTGCGAATGTCTTCCTGTTCTTCTGCAAAATGGCAAAGGCACATAGCAGCGCTGCTAGAAAATTCCACTTGTGTTCCCTTTGTACTCTACCCTAACCCAGGGGCAGAAGTTGTGCTGCGTATAAAGGACGGTGGAGAAAGGACAAAGCTTTTAATACACAGAAGTTTACAAAATTAGGATTCTTTTTCAACCTATCTGGAACTTCATGATCTCACCCCAAGGGTAATGGAGATACTCGGGAGCTAGTGAAAGTCAGGGGCCTGAAGAACTATTTTGTTTTTTCCATCTGTCCTCCTTTTCGCAGTATCCATGTCTCATGTAGGCAGATCCCCAAGTAAATTGTGAAATGTCGCATCCATTATCACAGGACTTACTGTTTAGATGAACATCTTAAGCTGCCAGAATATTCAATAGTAGACCCCTTAGCGAAAATGTAGCATGCTCCATCAAGAACTTGGCTGTTCTTGTACGTGTCAAGCGTGTTTCAGAAAGATATTGCTTTATTTTTGGCTTTGTTTAGAAGAATATGGAAGTGTTAACAATTTATTCACAGTGTGAGACAAACAAATATTAATAGAATTTTAATGAAGGCCTCTCAACAGGATTTGAAGATTTTTTTTTTATCGAGTGTTGTGTGTGTTCCTGTTAATACTGTGAGAGTCAAAAATACAGGCATCATAGGACAAGTATGGAAACAACTCAACCACATTGCCAGAGACAGCAAGAAAGAAGAAAGTAAGGAGGCAATTTCAGCTGGACAGTACCAGATGCTCTGTCACCACCAAAGCCAAAGCAATTATTTCCAGATTCCCTTACAAATTATCACATAATGGCATGCACAGACTCAGAGGCACTTGAAATGCATCTTCACATATTGCTCCAAGGTGGAAGAGGCTTTCCTGTTTTGGGTTCATCTTCCGTGTCTCTTTAAATAATTGCTTCTCAGTTCTGCCTTTTTTATATATATAATTTAAAACAGCTGCTACCTGCTGATACTCCCTTAAAAGCCTACGTTTTTACGTACACAGAGGCACAGTTTCAGGCCTCCAGCTTCCCATCCTTACACCTCAGTGACCTTAATAATGCCTCTGCCTACTGAAGTGATAAAGAGAGGATATACTTCTCTTGGCCCCTGCTCTCTGAAGTGAAATATTGAAGCTTTCATTTTGTTAGTGAGAAAATCCTTGCTATGCACTCTCTCATCTCTGACCCCATATTTTGTTACTGTATTGTAATCTTTTTTTGGGCCACCACTAGCTCTAATGCCAGCTTTTTGTGCGGAGATCATGATTTATCTATGGAAGGCAGCTTCCCAAAGGCTGAATGCCCTTCCCTGATGATAGACTCCCGTCTTTAGTGAACAAGAACATAAGGGTCAACTATCACCCCTATCACTAGTACCACCCTACTTACCATCTGAATGCAATAAGGATGCTGGTGACTTCTACTCTATTAGCCTATAGAGCAGCTTTATAGTTAGCAATTTCCATTTCAACACAGCACATTGCTGAAGGGCACAGCTTCAGGTGCTTTTTGTTCCCAAATGAACACTGATAACTCCGTCCCTTCTAAATCTTTATGCCTTTATACCATCCAAAACATTACCTGCTTTTAATGTAGAGTATGGCTCAGTCACATTTCCTTTGCCCTCTGCAGTTAGTTTACCTAGTTTGGTGGCTTTCACCCAGTCCTTTGCTTGAAATCTGAGCACATGGAAAGGCATAAGGTGCTAGGGGAGATGGGGGTGGGTATTCATTCAGGGTCCCAGAAAAAAAAAACATATTGGCAGCCGTGATTTGGTGTGATATATAGGACTAGGATATGTCAGGACTAATTAACTTGAATCTTAGTGTGTATCAAAACAAAGACCTGTAACTATAGTCAATTTTTTTCCTTGGTATCTGGACAGATTTCTCATGTGTGCCACTGTCACCTACACTTGCCCTATTAGACCTGGGCTTTCAGTATGGTGGTTAGAGGCAACTGAAGCCTAAAAACCTTGCTCTTGCGTAAGGCTTTTATGGGATCTTACTTTCAGCTAAATACTAACAATACTGAAAATAGTTTACTAACCTCTTCAGGAAGCCAACTAACTCCTAGATTTTATTCAGAGAAGGGTTTTGCTGAAGTCAGTAGAAAAAAAATTAGGATCCCTTCCTCCCATGTTCAAGGGCCTCAGGGTATGAAGCCATCACTGCAAAATCCTGTAGCAATATCCTAAAGGGAAAAACAAACACAGAAGCTCCGGTTTAGTCTGCTCTGACAGCTTGTGCTCTTAGGAGCAGCTTCCGTTTCAGTTTTTTAAACTTTTATCTTGGAGGGCAGGGCAAGTTCACTGCTCACATCTAGCAGGAACTGCTGCCAAAAGGACGGTTCAGTTTGGTTCCTGACACTGCATGCTAGCAGAAGAAAAGAGGAAAAAAGGATTCGCTGGTTATGAGTGAGCCTGTGTTTGCAGAAATCCTTCTCTCTCTCTCTCCAGTTTTTATTGCTTTCACTCTGTGTGATGGCACCTTGTTTTACCAAGATGCCTGTGGGATAGCTGACTACTTTTATGGTCTTCTATGCACATTTACCTGCTTCAGGACAACGGAAGCTACAATATATTTCAGCTACACCTTGGGAGAAATGCATTGTAGTCACAAGAGACATCAGACAGATGCCTTTCCCTGTTAGACTCAAAGAATCACCTTTGCACCTGCTCATGCTATGAACACCTGTGCAGTGTGTGAGATGCAGCCCCTTTCCCCCAATCTTCGGTGTTCCACTCTCCTACCCACTATTTTCATTTATTATGCAAGCCTTACTGATAATTGCCCAGTCTTTCCAGGCTTCTGTGTGCATGACCTTACCCTTAAGATTTAATTCTGAAGCGACTTAAAAAAAAAATAAATCTATTTTCTCTTCCTGCTTTCCCCCTTTTTATTTTTATTTTTTCTATGTGTGTGTCTCATGTACTGAATTTTAAATAGGAAAACAAAGATGTATATCATCTGGAGCTGAGAAGGAGCACAGGTGCACCTACCAGGCAGTGAGTGAAAACAAAACAATTCATTTAAAAGGTTTTGATTCACTATTGTGCGCTCGTACTTTATTCGACAGCCCGATATGACACCTCGAGTCCGCCTACGCGTGCACACAGCTTGGAACAGAGATGTTTTCTTGGCTCCTGAATGTTGTGAATTTTTGCCACAGCTCTGCTCGAAGTTGCCTGGCACAGGTGCTTTGCTAAGTATACTGAGGTGGGGGAGGATGGCGGGGATGAGAGAAGAGTGGGGGGTGAAAATGAAAAAAAGAAAAAAATCTCAAATATTTATAAATGTATTTCTTTACCAAATGTGCTAGCCTCAGTCCTATTGGCTAAAGAGAAAGTTTCCATTCATTTTCCAAGTCTGTGGTTTTGGTTCGTGCTGGGCAATCTCTGTCTAGCAGGGCACGAGAGCAGACCTTGGCTCTGGGTGACTTTGACAGGAGGTTTGGATGGCAATAATGGAAAAGCCATCTCTGTACAGAAATTTTTGTTTACCAACTTGAGTTATGAATTTTAGAAGAACAAGTGATTAGCCTAAGTCCTCTAACGTTTCATTGGGTTCTGGTCAGGGTAGGTAGCAAAAATGACTCTTACATGGCTTAGGGGTGGACCTGCCTCTCCTGGTTTCACTCTGGCTTGCTGCATATCCTTGGAAGGTCACTTCACTCCCCATGCTTTTCTTCTCCTTCCTTTGTCTTCTAAGACTGCATATCCTTGGAAGGTCACTTCACTCCCCATGCTTTTCTTCTCCTTCCTTTGTCTCCTAAGACTGTAACTCTTCTTGAGACAAAATGTTGTCTTTGAAGTGTTTGTGTCATATCTCCCACACAGGAACTGGTGAGCTCTCTGGCAGTGGTGGTATGTGGGTGGAATCTGCTCACTCCTGTCCTGCCTGCGAGAGAAGGAGGTGGGATGCGAATTGTCCCAACACCCGGGTCTGTGGCCTCACCCCATCTTACTGTAAATCTATAGTTGGATTTAATCCATTTGTTTTACTCGGCAGATGGAGCCAGAGAGCAGCAACCCTGAATCCTGTCCCCTTTCAGGATGCTGTAAGTGCACAGTAGAGAAATGAAGTGTTAAAAGTGCACTGACTCCCATGTTATTTCTGCTGTAGCTTCCACACTGCAGGCTGTGGAAGGGTGTGTATATAGGGAAAACACCCAACACCAGGCTATATGTTTATGGGGTCTGAGCTGTTACTGCTCAGGAGCAAGATCTTGGAGTTTTGACAGATCCTTCAAAACATAAGTTCATTTTTGGTGGAAATGCTCTTTTTTTTTTTTTGGTGGAAAACCAAATAAAATATCAGGAATTGCCAAGAACGGATTAGAGAACAAAGCAGAAAATAACCTTGGTTCACTCCTATCTTTAATACTATATGCATTTCTCATCTCCTTGTCTCAGGAAGAATGTAGTGGAACTAGAAAGGATTCAGAGTCAGTGGGGGTGGTTAAAGACCAAATAAACTAGGACTCTTCAGTCTGGAAAAGAGATGACAAAATCTTGAAAGGCACGGATAAGGCAGATAAGAATTGATTGTATATTGTTTGTGTCAGTGGGAGAGCTAAGGCGCATGGAGTGAGGCTAGAGAGCGCCAGGCTCAAAACAAACAAAAGGCGATGGGTAATTCCTCATGCAGTGGGCAGCAGCATATCTGTGCAGCTCCGTGCTGGAGAAAGTTGTGGATGCTAACACTTCACAGTGAGTTTGAAGGGAGCCTAGACAAGTTTATCTGGTTCCCCAGTTGCTGTAGCTCCAAGATGGTGAAAGTGCTTTCACCAAAATAAAAAAGATAGTGGCCATGAGATCTGTGAATGCTGAACAGATCCTGAGCTATCACTTCCCCTGAGGAAGCAGAGCTACCAAAATGAGAACTAGTTGGTTTGAATGGTGATACCTAACCCTTTTACGAAAAATATTCAAACTAAAGGTCACAGATATTAGTTATAAGAACAGTCAGAGTAAGGTATTTCCCTAGGGTGGGAAGAGGGAGCAGTGAGGAAGAAAAGACAGAGTGGCATATTAGGACAGGAAAGGAAAACCTGGGATAGGTTTCTACGTGTATTTAACAAGATGGGTTAATAGGGTTTTAGCCATGCTGCCTGGCAGGACAGTGACTCGTGTTTCACAATCTGCTGTGCCGGTCCTGGACCTGGCTTATTGCCAGTGCTGAGCCAGGAGAGAGACACTGGTTTGAAAAGGCACTTAATGAGTTAATAGGGGAAAATCACAACCCATTTACAAGGGAGGATAAAAAGCACAACAAAACTTTGACCTGGTTGTACTAGAGTCACCAAGAGAAAATGAGGAAGATATTTTCTTTGAAAAGAATCAGTTCTCTGCAGTGGGGATATTCCTTGATGGCAGATGAGGGACTTCAAGAAATATTGCTAAAACAGTGGATCAAAAATGGAGGAGTGTGAAGTGCAGACTAGCTACTTGTAGGTGTCCTGTAGGTTAGATGAGAGAATGACTGAGGAAGAAATCCCCACTGGAAAACAGCCCGTGCATGGGAAGGACGTGCCTGGTTGACAACACTGGTGATGCAGTAGGACCCTAACCAGAAACAGCAGAAACAACAGCTCAAGACAGCAGGAGCTAATCAGGTATTCATCTGAAGGATAAAGTTCTGGGAAAATTACACTGGGTTAAAATATGCTTGATCTGTAGAAAGTACCCAGGTAGGAACTGAAAGAAAATGTATAGTCACCATATGTATAGTTTAATTCATAAAGCACTCGTGGTGAGCCACCACAGGTGACACAGAATACCAGCTACCACTTAGGCTAAGGACTCTGCAAGCCCACTGACGCTCTGTGGTGCCACACTTGCTGTTAATGCTGTGTACACTTTCTACTCAAGGATATCACAAGAGCAGCCATCTTTTCCTGTGTGATATTCAGTTACATCTACCAGGAGGAGGAAGTGAGCGAGCAGTTCCTAGAGCCTTAAAGGTGCTTTTTCCTTGCCTACAGGGAGATAGAGATGAATTAGTCATAAATTATTTATAAGTCGCTCAAAGGGCATGCTCCCAGGAACATGGTTTGGAAATTAGCAGTTGATGGCAATGGAGCTGGTTACCTCTGACCCTGATTCTGTGTTTGTAGAGATGCAGCCACTGAAGGCTGAGATGATGGTGGATGGGTTGCTGAGCTTACCCTGCTGGTTTATGCCTGCAGTCATCAGGTTATTGTGATCAAGTTTCACTGTGCCCTGGTTATTTCACAAAGTTTTCCAACGATCCCAGCCAAGCAAGGTCTGAACTGGCTATGCCAGTGAAAAGCTCATCTATTCACATGAGGGCTCTCAAGAAAGGTGAATGTGATTGCACTTTAAACTGGATCTGTTACACTGCATTAAGCATTGAGGAGGGTGTTTGTATTCCAAATTAAGGAGGTTTTATTTCAAGTTTCTTTATTCCAACACCAAAACAGAGCCTAGAAAAGGGGGAGCTGCATTTCTATCCAGGAAGACACCAAAAAGCAGTTAGGAAAAAATTCCAAAGGATGCCTTTTCTTGAGAAGGACTTTAAAGAAATCAAACAATGTCTCCTTGCAGATCCAAAATGTGAGAGCTTGCCCCTCTGTAGTACTTTTCAAGCACCTTGCACAGGAGAAATAGAAAACCATAAATGCAATTTTGGGTGAGAAAAAGAGCTTATTGCCTTTCCATTTCTGTTCTTTGGATTGGTCTCACTGCGCACAGTGGGAAAAGTGACAGCTCCAGGCACTTGACCAGCTGTGTTTACCTGGTAGTGCTTAACCAGCTTGATAACTATTGCTAATTCTGAGTTAAACAGATTTATCTATATAACTCAGTCTTTTTGTGTGCAATAACCTTTCTGCATGAGTTGCTTTTCCAAGATGGTTGGTGAAATGAAATTGGATGCCATTTCATTTGTACATCTGCTACTACTGTTTTTATTTACTTGAGCTGCTGAATTGTTGTGCAGCTTACAATACAGACAGTGTTTTTGTTGGAGGTTTGGAGAAAAAATGTCACGTCTATGGAGATAAGCAAAGAAGAAGAGAGAGCCAGTGGACATGCTTCCAAATTAGCAAGGAAGATGTGAATGATTTACACAACTTCAGAAGATCCATGTGCCAATGCACTGCCACTGCAGAGCATGAATTTGAAAAATGCCCTTCTGAAACCTGCTCAGAGCCATTGTTGCCTTCCAGTTTTGGAACTCGTCCACTTGGAAGAAAAGCACTTAAATATATCTACAATGGTTGTGATGATACATGCCAAGTACATTTCAATTGCGTTTTCTGTAATGACTGATTTTCACAAATCATTAATGTCCTTGTATTGTATCTCTGTCACCTAAAAGCATGGTTACCTGGAAAATGCTGGTAGTGGAACCTGAAAGAATTTTCTATTTCTGACATTGGTATAGTCCACATTATGATAGCATTATTTTGGACATTTAAGCAGGGGGATGGGACAGAATTCTGTCTTGCGAGTCCTTTTTGCAAGTGATAAATTGAACTTCTGTACCATAAGAAAACCATATCTTTACTAGAAAGCTTCCTAAATGTCCACATGCATCATAAAAATGGGAAACATTCTGTTTGAATGGAAGTGTTCTTGGTAAAAAAAAAAAGATTAGTAACTGGTGAAAGGCCAGATAAAGACATATTTTAAGTGTTATAAAGGGATTTATTCTTGAACTGGGATTGTCAGGAGGTGCTACTTGCTGTTGAGCAGTGAAGCATTGTATGACACAACAGACATGGCAAAATGAATAATTTCTACCTCCAGCAGATCTGTAGCTCTTTAGGATTCAGAAATACCAACCAGGTTTTGAACTTTCATTGGAACCGCTTGAGAACAGTTGGATAGACCTGGTAAGAGTTGAATAGATGTAATCCACCTGTCCGACTGCTGGCTAGCGAGTCCTGGGCAGAGATATTGATGACCTACTGACAGCAACAAAGATAAGGAAGCAAGTGCATGGTGATTTCATGAAGAACAGAGTGATGCCATTGAAATATGACCAGATGGCCATTGTGATAGCAGAAATAGCTGATGTAGATCTCAGGAAATGAACTTATACACAACACACTGCAGTTTTTTTGGTAATCATGCTAATTGTTGTCTGAAGATGGACATGAGCAAAGTAATGTTCTCAATAGGATCTGTCCTCTGGGCATCAACATGGTTTGATGAGTCCGTATAAAAACCCCACAAGGCAACAGAGGCATACAGACTGCAAGTGCTGCTGAAAACGTCCTCTTGCCATCTGGTTAGGATGACCCTGCTCCAGAGAATAAATGGTAGTAACAGAGCATTTTCACAGCTTATGAACTGTGCCTGGTTGTCAGCACTGTGTGAAGATGAAGAAAATCCCGTAGAACTGATGTAGCCTTTAAAGTTTACCAAGAGATATCAATAAAAACTGCTGAGAGATGCAAAGTAGATCCAAGGCAAACAGTCTTTTTCAAGAGCGTAGCAACAAGTCCCACACCAAAGAACACTTTTCTTTTTCAGCAGGTCAACAAAGTCAAGCCCAAACAGATCCTTGAACAAAGAATAAGAGAAAAATAAGCACATTACAGAGAAAATTTGTCTATGCTGTACTAGAGTTCTATGCAACATGCTGACCGAAGATCACTGTGTGGAAATTGAACTCAAATTATCTCAGAAGCAAGAAGATTCATGTATTATCTTACATGTGTTTAGTGACCCAGATGATAGCTGCAAATCAGTCATAACCCACACACATATCCTTGAGCTCTTCCTGCATTCATGTCTTGCTCAATATCTCAGAAAGCTGAAACACAGTCCTAATTAGGACACTGTTAATGTAATATGATGAACTGTATAATGTATAAAAGCAGCGTGTTCTCTTGGAAATGCTGTACTTGAAGCACTTGAAAGCAAGTAACCGTAACATTTAGGCAAAGAGAATGCAGCTGTCACCTGCCCTTTTTCAAGCTTGGCAAACACTGTGAAAACACTGATTTTGCCAAATGTTTTCATACCAAATGATCCTAGTCCAAAAGGGGTGAAATAGCCCACCAAGCTTGTGCCCCAGAAATCCCACTTGTTCTGTCATGTTCTCTGTGCAAACTGTCAAGAAGGAATTTCACTATGTGAATTCCTTCTCCTGTTCTGGATCCATGAAGTTATGGCTGGATAACTGATCCCAAGAGGAGTTTGGGCAGTTGATAGATGTTTGTATTGCCATCACCCAAAGCAGTTCGGGCATCTGGAATTCCACCGTGTCTATTCCCCCCCAAAACAGTGACTGCACATGCATGAGGAATGCTCTCAAGTGCCCAGAGACAGGCAAACCACAAACCTGAACAACCAAAAATTGATTATAAGGAGGAGAATGATGTGCAGTACCATCTCAACAGGGATTCCGAAGAGCAGAATTATGATATTAGAAATTTTAGAAACAGCAATTTCTTCAAAGAGGCTTACAGCAAATCTAACATGCTTTCATTAACGAAAAGCATGTACTTACTTTCCTAACATTTGAAAAATTATTTTTGCTTCTAGTTCCTTAATTGTGTAGGAATCTTGGTTTGATAATACATAGGAAAAGTGTCATAATGTAAAATATATTTGTCAGAATTTAGGAGGGTACTGCTATTAAGAATATAATCACATCTACTAAGCTACTGGTGAGCAAAGATTATTATAATTAATAATAAATAAGCCTGTGGGCAGAGAGATCTGAAAAATAAAATCAGGGGAAAAAAAATCTCAGGTGACACCAATAACATATTTCTTTACATGGTTCCTTGACTTTGAAGAGAACTTGGCATAATCTAGCAGGTTCTCATGGCTTGTTGTGAGACATTGGTGGTAGACTGTTACAGACTAGAGCTGGATGAAATTTTTAGTAAAGTGGAAAGGAATTACTGGCTAGGGTTGAGCTAAAATAGAAATCTGGTAAGAGCTTGATCAAAGAAAAAATACTGCTTTGTGCAACCAGAATAATTTTGTGTGACTTGGGATGAAACGTTTTATTAATTTTTTAAAATATTGCTATTCTTTTGTCAATTTTTTCACTCCTGTTGTTAAATGTGGTTAGTTTTTAAAAAAGAGAATGCAGTTTTACAATGAAAATCCAAAGTTTTAATGAGAGAATGATATCGGTAGGGTTTCCTCAGGATTTTTTCCTTTCATTGTCTTCCTTTCTCCCCCCTGAAGTGATGAAACACAGAACAGGAGACAGTAGCTGAGGCAGCCAGTCAATAGGAAACCCTTCACACGCCTCTTCTGCTAAAGGGAATTCTTTGTCGCCTTTGATCACAGGGAGGAAGTGGCCGGAAAAAAAGTTGAGTCTTGCCTGTGTGTGGCTGAGGTGGTGGTTTCCAATGTTCCTGCAAGCCCTTTGATTTCTAGGGTGAGGTATCTCCCCATTGCACCTCCTTCTGCCTGGCTCCACTGGCCTCCCTGTAGGACACCGCCTTCAGTGCCGCATATTCGGGATGCTTCACCTTCTTGTCAGAGAGAAACGCTGAAGTGAATGTGCTCGAGATCTGCAGAGGGGCTTGTTTAAATGAAGGGTACTGATAGATGGCCTGCTGGGCAGCGAGGGGAACGTGCTGGGTGCCGCCAGAGGAGTGGGAGCAGGCAGCCCCTGCTGCTGTTGGGAGCGCAGGAGCAGGCTGGAGGGCTCTGCCAGGCTCCCACCCTGGCTGGGCTCAGCAAACTGTATCGGACAGCCAGGCTGACTGACGGGGTGAGCCATGCTCACAGTTTTACGATTGGAGTTTTATGCCAAGTACTTTCCTGGGGTCTTTTCTGCAGTGAAACTAATGTCATTGACAGGCGGCCATCACTATGCTAGGGTGTCATGGTGCTTGAGAAAACAGAGCCCTGAAGTGACAGCATAAGGACATATATCCTTCCCTGGTTGTATGTTTCTGTTTTATGGAGCTGTAAGAAATCACTTTTCCTCCTTTGTGAGGAGATAGGTTAGAAGTCTTTTATATTCTTTTTTTTCAGATCAGACTAACTCTTCAAGTTCTGCCAGATGAATTGGGGTGAAAACAGACTAAATAAGGCTCTTGATCTTGCTGTGCTCTCCATGCACAGAAAGATAAACAAGTCTGGATGTGAAGAGAAAGATTCCTGCTCATTGTGCATCTTAAAGGTCAGCGCCCCTTATGCTACATCACTCCCTCCTACCTTTTAGGTGGTCAAATAGTTCACACAAAGCCAGGAGACAGGCCAGAGTCAGACGATTTAGATCTGGAGCTAGGTTTCAAAGGCTCCAAAAATCAACTTTCTCGGCAGATCTGGGCTTAAGTTTGAGCTCATTGTGAAAATAAAGTTCAGCTGCAAAAACTCCACATGGGGTGTGAGATCCGTTTCACGGCCTCCAAATGTGGGCGGTGGGAAACAGTTCTGGTGTCAGATTTTGGCTATGTTTGATTCTAGCAAAACTGGATTTTGTTTTTATTTTAGTTCTGCAGAAGAAAATTTAAAACCCTGATGAGCTTGTCTGCCTGGTGCTGCAGTTTCCAAAGTCTCTTCTGAGTGCATCTGTCCAATGCAGTGCTGAACCGACTGCCAGGTAAAATTGAAATACACTGCTCCTCATGAAATACCATATCACACCATTAAATGCTTAGGGAGAAATATGTATGCAGCTGACTGATTAATGGATAACTGAAAGTCAGTTCCATCAACATATCTTTAAAATCATAAGAACATTTTCTCCTTTTTCTTCAAAGATATTTTAGGGCTAGGATGGAAAATGAAGGTGTAAGCTAACTTAACCCTGTGTTATCTTTTGCTGGCTAGCCAGACCTGCCTGCTGACCTTCTACTTGCACGCTGAGGTCTGCACCTTCCCTTACCCTCCTCGTACAAGCAGGGGACCTACATAAAAACTATCTTTTCTGAAGAGCCACCTCAAGAGAGGGCAGTTATGTGCAACCCCCATATAATCCTGTGTGGTGGTTTCTGGTACCTTCCTTATTGTGCAGATCTTCTGACTAATCTCTTGTCTCACAGTTCATATTCATATGTTTAATTTCTCTGTGGGGCACTTGGGCCAAATCCTTAAGTGGTGTAAATCATGATGGTATCATTAGCCATGCTGACTTCAGCAAAGCTGTGTTGATTTATAGTAGCTGAAGGTCTGGACCCCTATTTAAAAACAGAGTTTTCTCAACTCTGAATTCCTGGACGTTTTTTTAATCTATTGCTTAGAAACGGATATAGCTGAAATAAATAAATAAATGCATAAAGTCAAGAGTATTATAGGATGTGGCTCTGTTTCCATGGAAACTGATCTTTTTCTTATCCGGTTCTTTTTTTCTCTGTTAGCCAATTTAACCTCTCTATCCTTCTATTAAAACTCCTTCTCATTAAGCACAAGGTTGCAGGGTTTTTGCAAGAGAAATGTGGGCAGAGAAATATCACCTTTTATATCTGTTTGGTGAACTAAAAGAAAAGCATCTGAACTGTAGGGAAGAATGTGGAGGAGGTTGAAGGTAGCGGGAAATATAATCATATTAAAAATAAAAATATGAATCAGTTTGGATAATCACTGCATAAATTGGGAGCAGGCATGCAGTCCATAAGTCAGTATCTTTTCTTCCTGTATTTGTTCCACTCTGTATTACATTAAGAGGTGCTCTGTCACTTAGGTGTACAACAGGGCGCAGTTTGGAGTAATATGACATGATATCAGTTACATAACGGTATGTGACCAATAACATTTAAAAGCAGAATTTGCTCGCTGACTGGCTTGATGGGTTGGTGTTGGAGGGGGAGTTGGATATTGTGGCAGTTCTCTTTCTCATTTTCATTTCTGAGTCACTTTCTCAGCCGTGGTGACAGGGCTTTCACATTGAGAACTGCCAATAAAGGATTCAATTCTTTTCTGAGAGCCTCCTGCTAATTAATTCGTACGCTGAAATGCACCTGAATGACAATGGAGGCTTCTGAGCTATTCCTGAGTGCTTTCTGCTGGGCCAAGTTGCTCTTTCTGTTATAATTTTGGACACAGCTTTTGTCCTGTCTGCACTCCTGGTAATGTAGTGGTGATTTTTTTAAGTGGTGACCCGACCCAGCCTTGGGAGCAATAACATTGTTTTTCTTTCTCCCTCTGTTTTGTGATTGCTGAATAATGTAGTGTGCTTCAGTGGCGAGGTGCTGAACTTCCACTGAGGATAGGAGTGCAAGTGCCCAAGCCAAGAGACATTACAGAAAATTACATAAATTTTCCTGCATTTTTGTCACCTGTGGCAACTAGTGTTTTTTAAACACATCTTGCATAAAGATCTTGTTTCAGTAAGCTCCAGGCTGGTCCTGATCTCAGTGTAGTCTTGTAGGTCTTGTGAAGCTGTGATTTCTTCTGCATAGAGAAAGGTCAAGCAGTTTGACCACGGGTGAGATCAGAGGGCATGAAAGCTCCATAGGGATGAAAATACTTTTTTGATTTTCTGAAGAAGCATTAATCAAGCTTATATGGTGTATGTAAATATTATTCATAGTGAATTTTATGACACTAATTGTGTGTCTGAGAGAAAGATATACACTGTAATGTGTCAAACAATGTCTTCCTTTCCCCTTCCTTTCATGCTTCCAACAACTGTAATTCCTGCTTTACCTTGCCTGGTTTCAGGACATGGCTTCCACAGGAGTTTAAACGAGTCATGTCTGAAAATGCATTTGGGAGTGGGGGGTGGATGAAACATCCTTCTTTCCAGAGTTCCATGTTTGCACTGCCTTCCCTGACAGCAGGGAAATACAGCTGGCTCATCTTCATCATTACAGTGCTGCTGCTCTCTTCTTTCAGCAACATCTCTTTCAGTGTCCTGTGAACCTGGTGGCCAGGAGGGTGCCAAGGTCAACCAGAGAGATATGGCCACACTTCTGGCTTGCTTACAGAGCAGTAGTAAAACTGGTTTACATGTTGTCAAGGTGCTAATCAGGCCTGCAGGTGAGAACCTTGGGTGTAATACAGCCACTTTTCTCACCCTAAGTATTCAGCAGAGCTTTGCGTCAGGGAAGTGGGGTGTAAAACTAACTGAGCCTGTTGTGTTTGTCATGGCTTGGTGGAACCATGTTATATGTGTTTTGCAAGCCAGGGGGCTCATTTGAAGGTTGGATTTCCAAAAATTCTTCCATGCTATGGCCCAATTGCTGGCCATATATCAGGGTGTCCAGCCCTGAGAAGGAAAGGCTGAACATCTGTTAAGCAGCCTGCAAGGTGAATAACTTTTTGGTGGGCTGGAAGAAATTCTTGCAACCTTTATGTGTAACTGCCTCTCTTTCCTGGTGTTGTGGTTTAACCCCAGCCAGCAACTAAGCACCACGCAGCTGCTTGCTCACTCCCCTCCGGTGGGAGGCGGAGAGAATCGGAAGAGCAAAAGTGAGAAAACTCGTGGGTTGAGATAAAAACAGTTTAACAGGTAAAGCAAAAGCTGCGAGCACAAGCAAAGCAAAGCAAGGAATTCCTTCACTACCTCCCATGGGCAGGCAGGTGTTCAGCCATCCCCAGGAAAGCAGGGCTCCATCATGCGCAATGGTTACTTGGGAAGACAAATGCCATCACTCCAAACGTCCCCCCTCTCCTTCTTCTTCCCCCAGCTTATATACTGAGCATGACATCATATGGTATGGAATAGCCGTTTGGCCAGTCTGGGTCAGCTGTCCTGGCTGTGCTCCCTCTCCCAGCTTCTTGTGCACCTGGCAGAGTATGGGAAGCTGAAAAGTCCTTGACTAGTATGAACACTACTCAGCAAGAACCAAAACATCGGTGTGTTATCAACATTATTCTCATCCTAAATCCAAAACACAGCACTACACTGGCTACTAGGAAGAAAACTAACTCTATCACAGATGAAACCATGACACCTGGGATCCTGTATTTCTTCCCCTGTCACATAAACAAATACTATCTGTCATATGGCTAAAATGCTTTTGTCACACACTTTGTACCCTTTGTGTGAGTAGGCAGTGCTTGTACCAACACCCATGTGATCAGATATGTGCTCGTTATGTGATTGGATTTGTCAGTCATACAATGACAAGGCAGAGGTTCAAGTCCTTTGTGATAAGGCAGAAGGTCCAGGTGATCTGGGAGACATGGAGTTAGAGGAAGGGTGATTGGTGACATGAACTGCACATTCAAATAGTTGGATATCAGCGCTTGAGATCACTCACAAACTCTCTCATGAATGGAACTTATGATGTTTGTCAGGGATAAATAAAAGCAGGGAAAGTCTTCATTTCCCATTGCCGGAAATGATCTCCAGAGTCATTCAGTTCCCACAGAGATACTGATTTAATTAAATATGTATCACTTCCTCTAATTATTTCTTGGATAAACTTGGTGGGAGTAGGGAATGGGAAGGGGGAATTCCCAGGGGAACCACCAAGCATGTTACTAATCTTGATTTAGAGTCTTTTCTTTACCTAGGAAAATGTATCCTCTGTTAATCTTAGGATACCTTTGCTCTTGTACGGGACTTCCTTGTACTAGACTTTTCTTGAGAAGAGATCTTCTCTCAAGAGATCTGGGCATCTTCTTTCAAGAAGAGTTCTTTGCTACAGGAGTGTGCTGTACCACCAACAAAGTGCCCAATTATAGATTCATGGATACAAAGGCCAGAAGGAACCATTTCTCTTGTTTGAGCTCCTGAATAACACAGGACATAGGATTTCGCCCACTAATTCCTGTATTAAGCCCACAACTTCTGTCTGAGCTAGGCAATGTTTTCTGTATGCCTTGCATTAGTGCTTTTTTTCCCACCATGGGATTGTCTCATGTGCTATGGATGTACCTTCAGTAGAGAGCAGCTGTAATGCCCTCTTCCCCTCCCTTCAGGTAGTCACATCATTTGATAGTGGTAAGGGTGGGAAGCAGCTCCCTGGGGGTCAGAGGACTGCTGACCTCTGGGCTGTGGTGCAGGGAGCTCTAATGCAGTGCTGGGAACGCAGGAGTTGTTGCTGCAGTAACTGGAGACTGGAAGCCAAAGTTGCGGCGGGAGTGGAAATCTACTAGGAGCAGTCTGGTCCAGCGGGAACTAGATTGAGCTGTCATATGTACGTCACGTAACCACTGATCGCCCACCAGGTCATTACAGAGTTTGAAGGGATTTATGAGGACAGCTCTGGCGTTTGATTCTTGGTTTCTGTTTATTGCCATTCTACCTCTTATAGTGGAGATTTTTTTTATTAAATGTTTACCTATTTAGAATTCAAGTATGCATTCAGATGCACACTATAGTAAAGGAGCTCTGAATATTGAACTAGTAATTCTACTGAAATACATGCCTGAGATGACAGCTCACACAAATGTCAGAAAACAACAGGTATATTTAACTCAGTAGTCAGCCGGATAAACTGATAAGGAAAATATACCTCTTTAATCTGATCGCTATCAGTAGCATACATTGGGCTCCCAGATCCGGTTTTATTTCTGTCTTTGTTCTAAATCAGGCTTTTATCTTTAGATGTCCTGGTTCGGCTTTGGTATTAACCAAAATGGTGATTGCTATCTTTCCTGGAAAACAGGAGTGAGCATAGGGTCCTTTGTTGTCAGTTGCTCCCCGCTTTCTTCTAGTGATGCCAGCTCTTCACTGGGAGCGGTGTTTGCTGTGAAGAAAAAGAGCAAAGGAGTGAGATTAAGTCATTGGCAAAAATATAGGGGAAAAAAGTCAATTTTAATTTTGATAAGCAAGTAACTGCCATGGATATTTAAACTGCCCTGCTGTGACAGCAGCCGCTTCACCCCAGCCACTCAGCCCTCCAAAGGGCTCGGTGGAGCCTTAGTGGATGGGATGCAGGTAACAGAACTCCTTGTGCTTAACACAGTAGTGTTATGCTCTTGGTAGGATCTCTTCTGCATTGTAGACAGCTCTAGGTGTGTTCACTCAGCCAGTATAAGTATTAATTTAGCAAGCTATGGCATGGCTCAGGCTGATAGCAGATGGGACTACAAGATGCAGTGTTGGAAGACAGTAGGTTGTGAGCCTGTTGGTTTTGTTGCAGGACTCTGGCAGGAGATCAGATCACTGTGCTGTTTGCTGAAATGCTGAATGACACTCCTTGTGCCCATTGTTAAAAGCATTTTCCCACCTGATCCAAAATCAGAGGTGCATTGATAAAGGAAAACGTGGATAAGTATAAATTTGCATTTTTCAGGTCAGGCAGTGAACTAGGTAGAAGGTGCTCTCCTGTGTTCTTGCTAACATTTTTAAAATTAACACTGCCTACAAAGCAGCCTTGTGCACTTGTATCAGTCTCTTTTCTCCACAAATTCCAGTGCACTTGAGTCCACCTCTTGCCAACCTCCTGAAATTCAGGGAATACTTGACGTTGGATCTGCCTTAACACCACATTTTGTTTGCAGACGATGGTACTTGCTGGGTGCTTCATCTTCAACAGCCATTGTTGCAGGGTTGCCAGCTACCATAACTCTTGGAGGGCTGATAGCACTAAGGTCTTTTTTTTTTTTAATTCTGCATCGTGGTATCACTTTGAAGAAGACTTATTTTTTTCAGAAATGACCTCTTCTATTCTAGAGGTGTGAAGGAAGTTTGAAAATATGAACCTTAAAGCTGAAAAACACATTTTAAGAAATCCCACATAAAATTTCAGGAGATCAGAGGATGTGATCAGTGGCTTCTCAATATTTTGTATCCACTGTGACAATGCACTGTTAACTTTTCTTAGGTAGTCTTTTATTGCTTTTCTCTTTTTTTTTTCCTGGCAGTCTTCCATGTTGCCTTTTGCCTTTTCTTGTTTTGTTAGACAATGCCAAGAGAGAGAAAAGAAGAGCTCTAATATGCAGCATCTGCTGGAATATATTATCAAATTAAAAAAATTAGCACCACAATAGCTACATTATGTCATAAACTTGAGAATTCTGTGTTGTGTTGACTTCATTATAATTACTCCAGGCGGAGTTAATTATGTTAGGTGTGCCAAAGATATAGTGATTTCAAATGACTGAGCAAACCTTAAATTGACAAATGAGATGAATGTCCTCTGTCCCTCAAAAATCCCCCATTTAGGAGAGAAACTTCTGCCACTCATCTTTGAAATCTCTGCAATAGTTGGTAGCTTGGCACTGAATTACCCGATTTTGCTGGCACATATATAAAACCTGTCTCTCCATAGCAACAAGAGATGATCATGGTAACAAATGCAGCTAAGCCATACATGCGCATTTTATTCTGCTGCTCCCTATTCAGTTTGCCTTAAGTGACTTTTGCTTTCATAGTCAGTATAAAGATACCATACAGACTTTTAAGGAGAAGTAGTACCAAGACACGTAGTTAAGCTTTACAACATGGAGATGAATTTAGCAGTTATCCTTCCCATGCATTGCCTTGAACAGTACAAGAAGGACTATGGGAAGGTGACCATTTCTTGGTGGAAAGCAGTTGGAGTAATGTGCCAGCTTAAATTTCTTTACGTTTCTTTCAAAATCCCAATCTCGCTTCCTGCTCCAAAGTCTTTTCTAAGCACCTACTAAGTCCATTGGTAATTGTTATCTTATTCCCATTTTAACAGGAAGAGGTGGTCATGGACTTATTTAAATAAAAGATAAAGATATAAGAAGATGAATGCAGGAAGAAAAGGGAAGGGCAGGGCTGTAGCAATAGTTTCACCCACTTTGGCCAGTAATGCACGAATCTCTTCTTTTTATTCTAAAAATGACAAAATGCTTCAGATAAATCTTAAGAGTTATTTATGTCATTCACTGCTTTCACTATGTTCCTTTCAAGCTCTCTGCATGAATGCCTAGTGTCAGGAGTATATAACCTCCAGCCTGTGCAGTTTACAAATCCAGTGGCTTCATCCCAGTCACAACCAGCGGATCTGCAATGTCTTCCCCTCTTGACTTGAAATAATTAATCCATAATGCAGCATTTCAGCAAGTCAGACCTGTGTGTAGTTGCACCATGGCTGTGGATCTGTTCTCATTAGATATGGAAAAGGAAAGGCTTTGCATCACTTCACATCCTAGCAGAGGGCTGGCTGTTATGCAGAAGAACAAAAAAAAAAGAGAGTCCCTTCCACAAAGGACTTCATGTTGCAGACACAGGAGAGCAGCGGTGGGCAGGGCTGGCTGTACCAGGCAGTAAGAGACATTACTGTTCAGGAAGGTGGGCAGTGCTCTGAGCCAGCCAGAGCCCACCTCCTATGTTTGTATGTCTCTGTGTATGACTATAAAGCACAGTTTTCTATCATTCAGAGTTGCGCCCAAAATAGCAGGGTTGTGGCATATGATGTGTGACCATATGTTGGAAAAATATATTTTTAAGGGGGCTGCATCCCCTCAGCATGTTTCTCAAAACATTGTTAGCTCCCTGTGTGGCATCCTGTGCTCCACCATACCAGAGACTTTGTAACCGCAGCTTTAAATATGCAGCAGGCAAAACTTAAAAGCAACTTCATCATCTCAGCTGCCAAGAGACCTTACTGCATTCATCCAGATCATTATACCCTACACAACTGTGTAACCCACCTAATTTTTCCTTAATGATTGCTTTCCAACATAAAGAAACATCCCTCCCAAATTGACTCACTCTGCAGCTGAAAATGAGCGAGTGAGTGGAGGCCGAGAGTGATGAGGAAGCATCCGACCTCCCATTGTAGTCTCATCTCTGCTCAGGAGAGAGCCAGGAAAGGTCACAAGGAGCACAGGGCTAATAACGAGCGGCTTGAGGAAACTGGCCATACAGCCGAGCCACTAGCTTGCAGTACTTTGTAGTCAGAATGTCCTCTGCTTCTGGCATTTATAAACACATAAATTAAATTTGCTCAGACATATCAAAAAAATCTGGATATTTACTAACACCAACTGATCTGCAAAATAGAGTCCTTCTTTCTTTCGATGTATCTGCAGCTTCATTAGATCCAGCTTAAGACATAGTAACATACTGCACACAACTGAATTACGATTAAGCTTGTAATAATAGCAGAGACATCTGTCAGTGCTAGGGAACAGGTATGTCAGCCTTCCCTGCTTCTTCTCCTGAAGCAGAATTATAACAGTGGGCGAAATGAAGGAGGATGAGGTAATGACAACTGTTTCTAACCTTCGACAAGAGAGCCAAGCATTACTCCTATAGTTCTTTACTGCAGCAACACAGATGCCATAGCAGTTGTGTGTAGATTCATATCCAGAGAAAAGTCAGGAGTAGTTTTATTATTTCAGATGTATATATTTTAGTTGCATAAAAATAAAGCATTTTCCTTCTTCATAATATGACATTAATCATCTATTTTGATGTGGAATAGCAGTGTATGGTTGTAGGTAGCATCAATAACCCAGTCTAGACAGTGCTGCCAATGGAGACAATGAAATTACTCAGATACTGGATCAGGACCTTGAAGTATAACAGGATGAAGAGAGGAGACACAGTTTCAATCCAATTGTGTTGTGAGAAAGCTGAACTATCCTTAAGTGCTCTATTCCCATTGAGAAGGCAAGAGCTATGAGTGTTCATTGCAGGAAATACTCAATTCATGAGAACGTATTTAGCAAAATAACAGGGTTAATTTTTTATTTGGAGCTCAATTTTACCTGTTCTTAAATTACACCATGGTATAAATGTAAAAGAAACCAGTATTTTCCTCTGAAGAAGTAATTTCACTTAAGCTCTAAAATAATTAGGAGCTTGAAGCAATTATAACACCAACCAGTCATTCAGAAATAGTATCTCCAACCTAAATGCTTTCTTGGACAAATATGCCCTGAGCTGGGATACCTTTACACCCTGACCACATTACAGTGTTCTTGATCAGAGCACTGAAAATATTTCACTGGCCCATCACTGTACTCAGAATGCTCCAATAAGTACATTTTATTTATTCCTTTTCTTAACTTTTTAATAAATGTCATTGTAGTAATTTCCTGCATTCCAAAAAAATATTTTCTTTCCTGTATACCTAGCTCTATGCATTCTGTCATGTAGCAAACGTTACTGCTGATGGACAGCTCTTTCTTTCAAGCTAATGATTTCATTGTCTGAAACTCATGCTGGTATTTCAGACTTACGTTTTAAAGTCTGGAATCCCAAAATACCAGAAATATTAAGTGAATGTGGCCATGGCAATTCTTTTCAAAATAATTGGGAGGAAAGGAAGAAAACAGAAAAGTGAAGCATATGTACCAATAGATGTTTTAAAAAAAAATCTTTAAAACCCAAATGTCAAGAAAAATAGCTAAGGAGTTTCTCTTTTCACTTAAAGCAGAGGAGAAGAAAGAAGCTGCTGCACCACAGAGAGCTAGAGAGAGGTGAAAATGGTACTGCTTAATGTACAGCTGTGCCCTGGATGTTATGCCCAGATCTCCCAGACACCTCACAAAAAACAAGAACACATCTGTGGTTCCAGAGCAGTTTCACTGTCAAAGCATGACCGCCAGCAGCAGGGAGAGGCATTTCTAGAAAGGTGAGTCTGAAAATTGTTATTCTTGTTGCTCCTGCTGCTGTATTGTTTGAAGCCTCTCCAGAAGCCTCTGTGATGGGTAGGAAAAGAAAACTGAAGAAAGAATGTTTTTTGTCCTTGCAGGACTGTAGCTCGAGGCCACATGTGCGGGGCACAGGAGCCCAGGCTGACTCATAAGCAAGCTATTAAGCTAGTAAGTCTTTCACGTCTGGATATTGCAGAGCTGAAAGGACTGATATTAGTGCTATTCCTTGAAGATGGATTTAACAACCTTCACAAGCCTCACCATTTCATACAGGATGCTGTGCTAGGGCAGGTCAAGCTTTATAAATGCCAGGTTCCTGGCACAAATAATTTCCTGGATCCACTCACCTGCTCACAGTCCAGCTCCCCATTCTGGTAATGCTGTTATCCTAGTTTTAAGCAAGGCACTCTGCAGATAAGGTGGGCTGCTCTCTAAGAGCCATTTGCAGGATTGGGCCCAAGGGCCTAATGTTCTTAGCTTTTCATTGCAATTAGAGGTACTGGGAATGAAGCTCTTTAGTCTTTCAAAGGCTGATCCAAAGGTGAAAAGAAAAAAAAAAAAAAAAAAAAGGAACAAAGAAAGTCTACCTCTGAGTCTTCTCTCTCTGAGCTGTAAATGAATGTGGTTGTTATGTGGAGTATGTATGGGACCACGAGGCATCTGCTTGTCAAATGGCATGTGCATCCACTGCCCTATAAGACAGGAAACATTTCTCTTATTCCATTAGGTTAGGAGATCTAGACATGTGAATTTAGGGCATGAAGATGGCTTCTGGTGAGCCGATGATCTGTCTCAGGGTTCACCTGCTGCCTGTTTTATAAGTATGGTTGCAGTCCTGCCTCTTTTTTCATCCTTTTGTATATGTGTACATGCAGCCTTGCTTTCATTAAATACAGATTTCCTTGATGTTTATGCAGGATACATGTGTATTTCTATCAAGTCAGTTGCAATAGAATGGAACATGCCAAACTTCCCAAAGCAAATACAAGCTGCCTGCTACATCTCTACTAGAATATAACATAGAAGCCAAATCTCATCTCAGTCCTTTCCTTGGGAATGATTAATGCTCACTCATTTGAGTGCAACTTTCTAGAGCTCATATTACAATGTAACTTCCCAATTATGCTTAAAACACAGTGGTATATGGTGTTTCTATATAAGGAATATACTAATGTGTTTTGTCACCCAACACATGGTAAAAGTGTTTCAGTTCTCAGGAGAAATGGTCTGTGTGTGTGTGGGTTACAGTCATACAAGTACAACTGCATATATTCTCTGCAGTATGCTTCACTTTCCTGAAAGTGAAATAAAACCAACTGCAATAGTATCATTTTTTTCTGCCTTAAAGGAAAAAAAAAAAGTCCTGGTAGAAAAATATAAAGAGATAGAACAGAAAGATGACTAAGGAAACTTTATTAACAGCATGCATGTATACTTACTAAAGGGCAAGGAAGTGGAAATTGGGTTAAAGGAATTGACTGGCCTCCTCACGCTTTGATATCGCTCACAGGGTGACACAGAGGAAGATGTATGGTAGTTTTGCCATGGGTTTTGATGGAGGTGGGTATCTGATGGAAGTGGGTATCTGAGGTAAGCCAACTCAACCAGATTATCCTGTATGATATGCACAGTGAAGCATCACTGTGGGGCTATGCTGAAAGAAGTGGCTAGTCCAGGGGCACCAGCTGTTGGTAGAGAGGGTGCGTTACTGCTATGCAGCGTGCCAGCCTGCTTGCCCGTTTGCCAGCTCCTCTGCCTTGTCTTGCTCTGCGCAATTCCCAAAATGGATCTCCAAACAGCAGTTAGTACAGACAAATGCACAGGAATAATACGCAAAGAGTTTCAGTGAAATCCCCCAATAACGCGTCCTCCTGCTCCTTCCAAATGCTGCTAGACTTTCCCTTACCAATACTTCTTTAAAAAAGAGGCATGTTCTGCAGTGTCCAGATATTAGTGCTGAAGAGATGCAGCCTTTTTTTGTCTATCAGCTAACCAGCTGCTGCTCACTGTGATCTGCAACAGGCCTACCTAATCTTACTTTGCCCTCTAAAACGCACAAAATTATCAGGATACTATTCAAAATAGACTGTGCAGTGCTTGTGGATCTGGGGTTTGCATCTGCCACCATCCTGCTTGGCCCTGAGGAGGACACCTCTGTGTTTGGGGTGGAGAGGAGCCATTTTGTATCTATAGCAGCTCCCTGGTCTGGAGACTCGAGAGACCATGACTCGGAGCCACAGACTCACATGCGCTCACATGTACCTGTTATTTCAGATGTAGCTGGGCTTTGCTCAGCCCCCAGGGGTGGGGTTTTGGGGCAGCAATCACATGTAGAGCCTGCTCCTGGGCCTCCTTGCCCCCTTGCTTGCCCTCGTAGAGCTGCCTACAGCTGCTCTGAAATGAGGGCTTAACTCTTCACGGGGAGCCAACACAGCCGGCAGCCGTTTTTTTGCAAAGCAAGACAGTCTTTCTAAAACAAACCAGCATTTCTTGGTCAACTGGATGAATGCACAGCTTGGGTTGGGGCTCTGCCCCCGCAGCGGTCTTGTCGGGCAGAGAGCAGCACATCTGCTCAAGCTTTCTTTCTCAAATGTGGAAAACATTTGTCAGTGTCTCTCTCACTCCCCCTTATCCATCATCTCTCTGCCTCACCTGCTGCCATCCTTACAGGACCACTCTGGCCAAGGCAGGAGTCCCTGTTCAAAAGAGAGGATGCTGCTTCCGCTTTTTCTTAAAAGATATGTTCCCTGGTGTTCCTTCTCTGCTCGGCTCCAGATGGGTCATTCGCCTCCAGATGAGATGAGTGAAGGCAAATGCCCCCTTTTTTTTCCATAGGTCCCCTTGTCTTTCATCCTCAGGCAAGAGTTTAAACCAGTCCCCTTACAAACAAAATGCAGACTGTTGAATCACGCACCTTGAAAATGAATGTTTCAAAATATTCTGACATTCACCACTCTTAAGAAAACTGAATTTTAAGACCACCCTAGTAATTAATTGTTTTGATCTTGACACTTCTAATCATGGCAAATACTCCCTGTCAGGTTCATGCCATACCATTGTTCTTTAAATCCAGCACCTTTCCCAGGTTTTTCCATCTGCTGCTTCTCTTTCACATCCCTCCCTGTCTGCCTACAGCAATCGCTTCAATTTCTAGTCTTTTCCCTGTGACAGTCCTTTTCATCAGTGTCTCCTTAGTCCTTTGCACAGCTCCCTGCATATCTTCTCATTCCCTGCAATCCCTCTCAAAACACCTCTTGGCCCATTTCCCAAGTAGGAGTCCCTGTTCCTTCCATATTGCCCTCCATATTGCCACACTAATACTGCTAGTCACAAGGGCTTGGGCGTGAGTATAATCCATTGGGAGAAGTGGTTCTGATATTAAAACAGGAACATTTTACAACCCGAGTCAGTTGCGCTGGAATTTCAGTTTGGGAGACCATCAGAAAGAAAAACACCCAGACAAAAACAGTGTTTTTTGGTTTTGCACTACACTTGTGTGTAAGATTAGAAAGTTTAGAAGGGCTAAAATCAAGATGCAGCCTTTCAGTTTTGAGCCAAAATCAGGTTTTTTTGGGCATGAATATGTAATTTTCATTCATTGGTGGCTTAAACCAGTTTTGGTTTTGACATGTTCAAAATGAAACAAGGTTTGAAATATCCACATTTCCTTATATAATGAAACTTCTTTCATAGTCTGAGTATTCCTGCTTCCTACTTCTTCTTTTTAGATCAGAGGATTCCTAGATGTGCTTCTACAGACTTTTTTGTGGTGCCTTTCTTCTCACCCAGTTACGGTGCTACCACCAGTCATTTCCTCCTTTTCAGTCCACACCAAATTTACTGTTCCAGAACCATAGCTGGAGTGGCACAACGCATGTCTTAGAAAGTCGATTTTGTGGAAAACAACCAGAAATTAAATTCAAAGTTTTCCCATTTTGTTACAGAGAAACCATCTTTGTATATCTTAAGCCTCTTCCTGACTCTCTCAGTTTTCAGACACCGCAAAAACAGGTCCTCCTCCCCACCCAGTTCGAAACATTTTCCTTCAGATGCTCCACCAAAATAAAGGACAAGACTGAGCTGTTTCAACATCTGAAAAAAACCCACTTTAAAATTCCCTATAATTTCGAAACTTGTCTTTGATTTCTACCAAACTTCTAGGAATGGGAAGGGATAAAAGGCAACAGAAAACAATCTAATACAATATCTTTTCTGTGTGGGTAGCTAAGGGACTTAAAATCACATCAAGGTTTGATTTATGATAGTAAAAGTGATGAGTCTAAGCAAATTATCTGGATAGGGAATCATTAGAGGACATTCAGAGCTACCAATGGAATCTTCTTTTACCTGTGTTTTCTGATAACATTTCAGAAATGCTCAAGAGACACCAGCAGCTCAAGTGTTGCATCTATTAAAGGATCCAACAGGCTCTGGTTAAATTATTATTTATTATTTTTATTACACTATTGCCTAAATGTCAAATGATTCACAGCTGTTGCAAAAAAAAGGTACAATCGTTTTATTCACAGCATCTTTCCTACATTACAGGAATTTACAGCAGACATTTTGCAATCTGGGTCGCTGCTGAGGTGAAATTCCTACCCTCTAGGTACCTGCTGTTATACTGAGTTCCAGTCCATCACGTTGCGTGTCATGTCACGTTACATCGTTCTGTGCCACATGATATTATTAAGAACTTCCTTCCACGTTTCCTCTCCCAGCTGGTGATGCTTTTCCCCTGGGGAGCATCGGTTGCCGACACAACTGTGTGATTTAATACATCCGAGCACCTGGCGGTCCCTGAAGGATTTGCTGAGAAACACGCTGATGAGCGCTCGCTGGATGCTGCTGTCACCGGCCCCTCTTGCAGCGCTATGGTCTGCTGAATAGCAGAAAGAAGGTCAAAGTGGAGGGCTTGGATTCTAGCTTTAAGCCATAGGGATTGCACTTTCACCTTATTCCCCAAATTTATACTTCACCTATCACACAGCTCTCACAGGAAAAAGAATAAAAGTAGATTATACACTTTGTAGAAGCTGCAAGTATATTTAGCCGCTGCTGATCTTGTAACTTTTGTTACTTTGTATGTGGCTAGCCATCCATTCTTGCCAATTACTAATGCGGTGCTTTGACAATAGCGGAATGAGATTCACAGCTACGCAGTCACAGCTTGAGACTTTGCAAATGAACATTCATAGCATGCTTCTCAGCTTCCTTTTTATAGAAAAACTGGCACTTACAATTATATACTTTTTAACAAATACTCCTGCATCTCTAGCTTCCAAGTTTGCTTTGTGATCCTAAGGGAGCATTCTTGCACTGCTAAACTTCCCAAAAATAAAATGAGATAGAGGGAAATTATGTTCTCTCATAAGCAGGAGTAGCTAACAGAGGTTATTAAATGAAGATATCAGTTGTCTGATTCACTCTTTGAAAAGTATTGTAAATCTAAAAGTCTTACTATTATTTTTGGCATCACCAACTGCATCTAATCCAAGAGAAAAGATTTTCTAGCTAAAAGCTTTATTTCTTGGGAAAAAAATGGATATGAAACATTAACATAGCAAAAACCTCAAGACAAGGAGAAACAGTTCACCGTCCTTAAATCTACAGTAATTCCTGCTGAAAAGGAGGTGATAAGCGACCAGTACTAATGGTCAGCAGGTAGACTTACAGCGCTGCAGGTCACAAGGGGCTAAGGCCGGTGCCTCTCTCAGGGCTGTTAAAGTGAATGTCTCATTTATATCTCACATCAATCTCAGAGTTGCCCAGTGCATATTTATTTCAAGTTTTAGCCGAGTGCAAAATGAATTTTAGCTGAGTGTTATCTGCTAAATCAGCTGGGAAAAAAACCTAACAGGTGATGGCTGGGGGATTTTTTGTCTTGTTTTGTTTTGTTTCTGGTTTTGACTAGAACACAGATGAGCAAAACCTTGTCCCTTGGTTTCAGGCAATTGCTGCTATCATGGCTATGTGGCTGCAGAGCAGGGTGATCCCTACTCTGTATTTTCATTTTATTGATTCTTCCCTTCCTTCTTGTTTCCACAGATCTGGTGTCTCTTCTCTTCTCCTATATTCTCCCAGCATCAGACTGGGGCCCAGTTAGTGCACCCCAGCTTCAGTTACAGCCTCACCAGTGAGAGCTGGTCCTATCTCCTTCCCAGGAGATGTTTCTCCTTCCCAGGAGAAGCAAATGGTGTTTGTCAATGGTGACAGATTTCCTAGCTAAACTGAAGCAAACCTTATCAAACTTTCATTTAAGAAAATGAGGTGGTAAGGTAAGAGAAAGCCTTCACCTAGATTCTCCTCACTTGAGACCAATTCACTCTGGGGAAAGAGGCAGAGGCAAAGACTGCCTTCTTCAAACCCTTCAGTGAGTTCTTCCTGCTTGCTCTCCATCAGGTGCTTTCTCTGTGAATCCACCACAGACACTCTTCTCTTTACAAAGGTAGTTTTATCTAACCACATTTAATCTAGACAAAGTCCTTTAACTTTTAGCTTCCTACGTGGGTCTTGTTTTCCAACAGCCTGCTATTATATTTAGCCAATATAGTCACACAGTCAATAGTTGAATTGCGCGGTTTTCATAAATGATTACTGATAAGAGCTATTTCCATCACATAAAACCACTTCCTTGTGTCATTGACGTTACCAGAAACAAGGTGATAACATCTGGTATGGGACACTACCTATCAGAACTGGAGGCTATAATCAGAGAAATAAATAGAATTCGCTCCACCTAGCATCATAAAATATCACTGAGGGTACAGTGGTGAGTCACAGTTTGTAAAAGCAGTTGGGAGTACAAGGCAAATAATGAGGTGCTTGAGCATGCGTTTATCTATCCTTGTTTATGAAGAAATAACCATCAATAGAATTGTACTGATGTGCTAAATTTTCTGAAGAAATTCTAGGCATAAATAATTCTTTAAGGAGGAAACATATTAATTATCAATCGTTTTGAAGACTGAGTTAAAATGCAATCCTTTTCTAATTTTAAGGTATATTCTGCACTCCTAATTCACAGAAAACTGTTACTGTCATCATGTTTCCCCTGATAATAGATGGGAAACCGTAATTCCTTATTTTATTGGAGTGTTACAAATCTGAATACTTTAACAATATGACTGTGAGGTAGGTATGGACAAGTTTTAATTCTGTAGTTAAACATTAGAGTTGATGGAAAAACCTAAATTTAAATAAATGTAATATGCTTAGTAAGTTTCTCATTTTCAGGTTTCAAAATAGAATACTTTCTTCCTCTTTTTTTTTTAAATTTATTTTAGAGTATATTATTCATTAAATTTTAATATTAATTCCCCCCCTTTTTCTGTCACTGAGATTAACAATGTGAATATCATCTGTTTTTTTACTTTTTATCTGTTTTTCTTTTTTAAATGTTTACTCTTTTCAGCTATGGGACTCAACTTTTTAAAACTTAGATTATTGACTGCATTTTAAAAATTTCTTTCTCCTTTTGTTATTCTGTCTTTTCCGTCTTACTGAACTCTCTGATGATTCAGAAGATAGGAAAAAAACCCCAGTTCTGTTCACTCAAATGCTTATAGTTACAAAAGAAGAAAATAGAATGAAAAGTCTTGAAAGTCTTGAAACCCACTGAAACCAGAATGCTTATTTAGTCTTATATAAGATATCCCATCAAAAGAAAAAAAAAAAAAGCTAAAATAGTATTTCTTAGCCAAATCTTATTCTTGACACAATCTCATTTTTTATAGGAAAAATTTCCAGATGACAGTTTTCAACTGCAACAGTTACCAGTTGTAGGAATGACAGAACAATTGGAGCAGTGAAGCTTTAAACTATTGTTCTTTTCCTCGGGGTAGCCTGGAAAAAAATACATTCACCCACTTACCCAGGGTGAACAGTTTTTTAGCAGATGACTAAAATATAATTTCTTTTTCAATGACATCAATCATTATGATAAATATCTTAATTCTCAACTCTCCTGTAGTCATCTGAAAATATGGAGGATAAGTAGAAAACATTACCAGGCAGTTTAAATGGTTGCAAAATTCTGTTTCGTCAACAATTTGCATATATTTTTGCTGAGTTTATGTAACTACAAAATTGTGTGACACAGCAGTGGAATGTACAAGAAGTGGACAGTCAAACTACACAGCAGTATTGAGATCACAGTTAATGATTATGTTCAACAGGGAGCTGAGGGGAGTCTGCTCTGTTTCAAAATCATGTATTGCCATATACATATATCAGTATCTGCAAACTGCAGTTTCTCAGGCAGTATTATACCATCTAAAGAGAGAAATGAAAGCAGCCTTTGCTAGTAAACAGTCAATGGGCATGACAATCAGATTGGATTAAATAATTAATCTGCAATAATGGTATCTAAACAGGAAGGCAGCATCAATTTGGCAACTGAGGGGATGGGATCTATTTGCTAATGCTGGGGAAATGTTTTCATTGTGAAAGAAAAAATAACCTTGAGATGAAAGCCGTGTAAGCTGTAGACTTATGAGGACAGACTTTGGCTCAGTGTGTAGCAGCTAAATTCAGTGCAATTTACAGTCCCACAGTCATGATTAGGTTTTCAATACAAATCATGGGAATTCAGAAGTTTCTGTTTGGGGAGTATTTACACATTACATTACATCTTCAGGAGCCCAAAGGCATCTAAATGACACATGCCACAGATTTCTTTGATAAGCCAAGCTGCCCTGGCTTCAGAAAGTGGCAGATCAGTGATGCAGCTTCTGCCAGTGCGCTGGCCCTGCACTGAAATCTGTGAGCTTTCCTGTGACTGAACTGGGGCTGAATTTCTCACGTTTCAGATTCCTGCTCTCCTGTGTGCTGCTGCCGTCTCTTCTCTCAGCCTGTCGGTGCAGTCTGTTCGTGTGTGGGTAGGTACCACCATGTGATCTGCTCTTCCCCTTCCCCTTATGTGTCCGAAGCCTTAGGCACCATTGAAAATGCTACCTGATGGCTTGCAAGCCTCTGGGTGCACGTGTGCATGTGTGTACAAGTGTATATATATGCGTGTTCATAAAATATCATGTGTATTTATGCTACTGCTCAGGCAGCCAAAATAAATTGTGATTAAGCTCTATTCCTCTCTGAAATTCTTGTTTCAAAAGCAGACTAATGTCACAACGAGACCTAGGTGCCTAAAGAGGCAGATGGAAGTCTTCTGGGATTTAAAATCACGCTAAATGCTGAAATACCAACGGGTGTTTGATGTCGACAGGCTTGTAAAAATCCTGCCATACACTGGTTTGTACTTCTAGATACTAAAATCTGGTCCAAAAATACTGTGGTCCCACTCTGTTTCCCATGTGTCAAATCTTGCATCATTCTGTGGTCGCACCAGTGACGGTGTTGGCTCAAGAGAGGAGCGCTACAGCTGGCTGAGCAGCCTCCACTGCTGAGCAGCTCAGGTGTACACCAGGGCTTAAGGGAGACAGACAAAGCAGGGACCAAGCTGTTATAACTGACTTGCAGCGACAAAGACCAAGCCCAGTGCTAGGCTTTAGGATCTCTATGCTTTTGTACAATATATAAATGAAGGGAAAAAGGGAGATAAGTCTTTTCATTTTTATTTCTTTTTTTCTTTCTGTTAGTTCTAAGAAAAAATGATCTGGAATTTCAGGTCTTGTCCCCTCAGTTTAGTTGTTGAAGCACTGCTTGAGTACTGAATTTTTAGCATTTGGATTTCCTACAGCTGCTAAAATAGATGCTAGCAGAAATAGCAGTATGAAAAACCCAAGCAATTCAGCAAACATCTGTATTTAAAACAGGCAGGCTAAAAAGTATTTTTCCTCTGTCTAGATCACCTCTTTGGATAACGCTTTCTACATAATGAAGTCAAAGTATCGCACACTGGTTTTTTTTTTGCTGTAGGCTCTTTTTTGGATGAGGAGCAATATTTAAAAGTATTTGTGTAAGCAAAGACAGAGATTTGTCATTAGTGAGATTTGTTCTAGAAGTGCAAAGCTAGTTGCCTAAGCCTCTAATTCATAACTTAATTAAGCTCTTACTTCATTTTAAATCGCTTCAAGTGTAAGAAACCTGGTATCTGACTTGCAGTCCAAGGTATTTATTTTTCCAGGTCATATTATAAAGGTTCTGCTCTGAAAAAGACTGAAAAGGAAGTCTGCTGCATGTACAGACTAAGAAAGGACTGAAACCATTAGGATCAACGGCAGGGAGACACTAACCTTATCAGAGACATTTAACAATCTTCTAAGGCACTTATATCTGTATTGTTTGGAGGATACAAGCATCTAAAATTGTCCCTAAGCTACTTAGACTTGATAGTGCTGCAGATACTGAAACCTCTAAAAGACTGAAGGGAACTGAGGGAGACACTGAGATTTAGCTGATCTGAGCTGCTCCCAAGGAAGCCTACTCCTGTCCTCCAGAGGGAGCTGAGGAAGACTCACTTCCCCAGGCTGAAGCTGATTTTGCAAATACCTCTCTGAGACTCTTAAGGCATTTTAGTTCTTGTATATTTTGATTCTCTAATCCAACCCCCTATGTGAGTGCCCACATACCTTTGAGGATTTATACAGTGGATGGTTTGGCTTGTATCCATGATTTTAATCTCAATATTAAAACCACTAATGGGGGTAAATATTTGTTAACAGTAAATAAACTACTTTTCAAGGTGTATTTATAAAACTAGAGGGAGCACAAATACTTTCCTCTATCCTTTGTGGATTATCTTTAAGATACTGTAAGATACTATAAAAAATACTCTGTGGGCTCCAAGAGCTCATGAGGAAATATATTGGCAGCATTATTTAGGTAAAAATCAGTATTTTTAACCTGAGTTGTTTCTTTTGAAAATGTGCTATTTTAGTTTAAGAAATGCTACACGTGTAACTACATCCAACAATTATCATCATGACTTCTCTCAGCCCGTGTTTGCTTTGATAACCATACATATAATACAAACCTACTTATATTAATTTCTTAAATTGGTACACTTTTAGCCTAGACTGCATGGCAGAGACACTAGCATTTTGCAGTTGTTATTGGTTGGCTTGCCTGGGTTGTAACAGCCTCTAGAATGTGCTTTTATCATTAGGAATATTGACTTATGTTTACTGTCTTGGCTTCAAATACACATCATGGATTTTTCTGTGTTTCTATGTAACAACAGGCAGAATAGCGAACCCTGAGGCTGCCAAAGAGGAAACTGCAAGCCTAGACCAATATCACTGCAATTTTTGTCTATAATTTTATTATTGGTCCCTATAGGTTTTTTCTTTTTTTGCCCTGATAAACCGTGAGAATACCTGAACCGGGTCTTCGAATCCGTAGTAGGAACCTAGAAAGAAGGTGACTTGGCAAGCATTTATAGAGAAACACAGGCTATGTCTAACCTGAGAGACCCAGGAAAGATTTGGGGTTTTTGAGTCTAGAGATACTCTTTTTGACTATGGTCATGTCTACGTTAGCAAGGAGCGTGGTGTAAAGGGACTGGGTCTGGGGAGCCATACAACTGGTACTGCAAAGGCAAAACTGCTTCAGAACCAATGCCATGACAGGTCCTCAGTCAATTGATTTTCACAGAGTATATTTTATTATTGTGGGAACAAGAAAAGAGTGCAGATAAAACATCACAGCTAACCAATAAAGAATGAAGTACTCTACAGAAACATTATGATGCATAAAAAATTAACTCCAGGCTCATGTATGCAAAACTTAATTATGTAGGCTTCAAACCTCATCAGAGTCATTGTTTAACAGCTCTTCCCAGAAACTAGGCTGACTCTTGAAACATTTCATATCTATAATTTATTTTAAAAACATTTTAAATGCAGTAAATGTTTAAACTTCAGAGAAAATTCAGTTTCTTCATCCTGGGCTAAGTTTGCTATGAGGATTTTGTTGTATTGCTATTTAGACAGATGTTTTACAAATACAAATATGAATGAAATAAGCCTCTTGAGCCCACAATTAAAATCAATGTAAACTGGCATTGCTTTATCAAAGCTCTTGGGGGCAGATTTGCCTTAGTAGAAGAGTTTTCTTTTGTCTAGTTTTGAAAATGTGATTCAACATGGTCAACATCCTAGTCAGAAAACTGGGGGTTTTAGTTCTGGGTGAGCCTGAGTACCTGCAAGAGAAGTAAATAGTCACCCAGCTCAGCAGTCTATGCTAATGCTTAGGGATTTTTTTCTTCACCAAAGAACAGAGGCTTTCATGGGCACTGGATGCTCAATGCAGTCCAAAGAAACTGTTTTGCGGAGGTGTTCTAAATATTTTTAACATGTTGCCATTCAGTGTCCACACAGATGTTTTTGAAGGATACCTGTTCTGAGACAAAAATAATCAGCTCAAGAAATCCTATACGAAAATCATTGTATTTGAGGCTCTGAAATAATCCAGGATGTACTGACAAATATTTTCCTTTTTTTCCTGCTTAAAAAAGAGAAGGAATAATGCTACACCTTCCACTATTAGAAGGATCAACTCATTACTCTTTCTTAATACTATATTGAAAGCTAAGAACTGGTTTTACTTTATCTCCAGTCCTGACCATGCTTAAATAACATTAGCATTGAAGTCGCGGTGATGCTAATACTTGCTGTGCAGCAGTATTGTGGTCTATCAGGGTGTCACTCCTGCTAATAATTTCTCTGTCTCAGTCCCTCTTTTCTCTTTTGTTTAAGGAAACATTTTTATAGTAAGAACATTTTAAATCTAGCTGATTTTTTTTTTTAATGTTCTGCAGCAAATAACAATGATGGGTATAGAGCCTGGCATACTTTTCAACATTGTTGAAGTGCTGCATAAGGGATTTGGCTGTCTGAGTCCCATTAAGGTATATGGGAACCATATGGCCAGATCCACAAGTACCGCTTTAAAAATGTAGGTGATTCTGTCTGTAACAGAGCACAGGATTTTGAAAGTGCTATTCAGTGCTCCTCTTTTTGAACCTGTCTCAGGTTTTTATTTTCTTCATTTAACTCATGGAAATTGCTGTAGACAAAGAGTCATCCTGGAGGCTGGATTCTGGGTCACATCCTGCTTCCCACCGCTTTAGTTTTCCCACTGCTGACTGTGTGGGCAAGTCTTCTGCAGAAGTTCTTCTAACAATGTGCCATTTGGGGCACTGTAAACACATAGCCTGGCTCTGTTCTAAACATTATTTATTAGATGTCTTGGATTCATTTACACTCCCCTTGAAGAGCCGAGGCAGGTAAATGTTTACCAACATCTCATTTGCATGCTGAGAAGTCTTCTGAAATGCAAGCCTCCTGGTTTCCCTCTGGCTCCTCTGACTACAATGTGTTATTTAAAGCTTTTCTTTCAGAATTACTAACCAACTTTTAAAAAGGCTAATGTGAGGGATGAGGACAAAGGCCCTTTAGACCTGGTTATGACAAGAGATCCTTCTGTGCCTAATTTCTCTAATGTGGGAACAAGCACAAAAGAAGCTCCCAGGGTTTTGATAAGTTAAATATGTAGTGAATACTTCTTGCAGGTCTGCAGAGCTACAGGGAGGCCCCTGCAACACCTGCCCTGGGATGCCTCTGGGGCAGTCCCCCTGTGGAGGCCCCTGGCTGAACCTGGTTGGCTGCTGTTGCCAGGGAGGGCAGTGGGACCGCTAGTGCCCAGCTTTGGGGTGATCCAGTGGTGGTGGCAGCTTCAAGGAGACTGAAGAGGATGGAAAGTTTGTAGAGGTGAAGGTGCACATCTCTCTCTCTCTCTCTCTATACACACACTTGTGTCTTGTGAGGTGCATACACTCTGACTACCAAAGCATCTTCCTGCTGGTTCTGCTTATCGTACTTTTATACTGTTCAGTATTGCATGAACTGACAGGAAAGGCTTTAAATAATCAAAGAACAAGAGAAAGACAAGAATATGGGAGGAAAGGATAAGCCACAGCATATAACCAGAGAGGATGACTAGCGCATACTGTATCCATTCCATTTTTCCTTATTGCTACTTATTCCTTGACTCCACTCATGTGGGTTCCACGGCAATTAGGTTTGGGATGTATTTGCAGCTCATAAGGGCAGAGGTTTTTCTATCTAGATAGAAGTGTTTACATTGTACTTGAATATTTTAAAGCAACTTCAGAGCTGCATCTGATGTAGCTGAAACCTGCTTTTCATACTGGAATCTCAAGTGGTCTTTGCTGCCGCCTTCATCATTCAGGCAGCCGCTCTTGTGCAAAAAGTGTCTGTGTGCTACGGCAAAAATTAGATAGCATTACCTCCTTATAATTATGTAGCAGAGATCCTTTTGTCTGTATCTGAGAATTATAGGGGCATAAACACCTTTGTGCTTCTTCAAAATAAAGTCTGGAACTGAATTTTTAACATAAGCTGAAATGTGTGGCTGGGTTTATTGTAAACCTGTTTGTGGTTAGCTGCGTGTACATAAGACTGTTGGCAAACAAGTATTGCTGTTCTGTGTTCAGATATGACCCTTACATAAATGATCTTCCAGCTGAAAGGAGGGTCTACCTGATGTTTTAAGTGATAGTGATTAGACAGGAACAAAAAAAGGAAAAAAAAATATTTCTTCGATTCCCCTGAGCTCCTTTGACTGTCTCCTGGAAATAATGATAGCCTCACTAATGTGTAACAACCAAAAACATGCCAGACAGACCTCCAGAGACATCATTTACTTCATCCCCTGTCAATCTGAACAATCCTTTATTTTTGTAGTTTCTGGGTACAACATAGATTTCTGTCCCTCTCTGTCCCACTGTCTGCCTTTTCATTTCCAGTCATCGGTGCCAACCCAGCTAAATTCCTGCTTGATATAGCTGAAACTCGGTTGCAACAGCAGGTTCTCAGAAATGCCTCAGATGATGGACAAATGACCCAGTTCTCTCAGCATCTGTGCTAACCTTGAAACCCTACCTGGTAGGCACAGTGCAATCAAAAACTAATCAGTGAAATCAAGCTGGGATTTGATCTTGGGAGCTGATAGGAGAAAAAAAGATGACTGTGCAAATACTGTATGGCTTTCAAGAGGGGAGATGCACAAAGCCGCTCTTAATCATCAGCATCTCAACAGAGTAGTGATAGGAGGACCTGGCAAAGCCTGTCAGCATCTGTGTTAATCCAGTTAATTAGCAGGAAAGGACAAACTCCTCTGGAAGCACCTATGTGATGGGCAAGCTCTCTTCATATTTCATTAGGATGGTTGTTTTAAAGGTTGCAGGTAAAACTGTGCCTGTGTTGCTTTCAAGCTTTCCCTTACCGCTGTGCTAAAGTTGGGGCATGTCAGAGGGCATGTGGGGCTGGGAGGTAGTGCGGGGCAAAGAGCGCTCAGGCAACCTGGCTTCACGAGTAAGCAGTGCGATAGGGAGAGAGTAACTTGAGCTACATCCTACGCAGTCTGTGTGATTTTCCTCTCCCTCCTCTTCTGCCTTGCTCTTTCAGCAAGAAAAAAAAAAAAAAAAAAAAGGAAAAGCCTGCAATGTGTCACAAAGGAACAGACTGGCAGGCATCTGCCTCTTGCCTTATTTATTTATTTCTTTAAAAAAAAAAGGAAAGGGTACAGAGCCAACTCCTCACTCCAGAGCCCCCATTCCCTTAACAAACCAAATGGTGGCTGTTGGCAGGGTATTGACAGCTTGTTAATGAAGGAATTCTTGACAAAATGACAACCTGTGTGGGATGCCGTGTGAAGCCGAATCCTCCCACAAACCAGTACTAAGTAATTAGGAGGTGGTGAAAATAGCAACTAACTACTGTTGGGGAGAAGAGGAAGGGGAAAAAAAAGTCTCCTAAATTAATTATAAAAGCAGTTCTGGTTTGAAAAGTATCCCTACTCCCTTTCCCTGAGAAGATACAACAATTTTCCCTGAACTGTCTATTTTATCCTTTGAGTTTCTCTTAGCGGGCCAAAGGGTGCATCTCAAAAGACTGAGCCCAATGACCACGAATTCAGTGCCTTTTTCTCTGCAAATATGATAGCAAATGAAGCACTAATGAAAATCAAACAAAAAGTTGGCCTCTGGGGCTGCCCTTTCTGCTCCCTACAAGGGCCCTGTCTGGTTCACCATACTCTGTTTTTCCTTTGATTTTTTTCTGATTGCTTCAGGCAGGTGGGGCAGCTGTCAATGACTGCACTAGGTTTTAAACCCCTGGGAGGAGGCTGGGTGATGAATCAGCCAAAGTAGAGTGCTTGAGTTACAAAGTGGGGCTTGCAGAAAGGCACACTTTTGAACAGTGGCTCAGCATCGTGGGCTCACAGCAACAGCAGTGTCCACATTGACGACCACGGCATCAGCATTAGGTGCTAAAGCATTGGTTAGCAGCAGCTGTAGCAAAATCCATGGCTTGTGGTAGAATTATATTTCAAGTGGTCATTCAGTTTGGCTCACTAGGAAGATACCAGTCTCCATCCTGTCTTGAACATGAGCTCACGAAAATTTAACTAAATGGTTCAGAAAAAAAGAGTGAATATGGTTTGTACAAGAAGGAAAATTATGTATGCCATTTTAAATGATGATTTTTTTTTTCCCCCAGAAGATGAAAATTTTTGAACAACTGTAACATGCAACAAGCAATTGAAATAAAATGAAAAAAAAAGAAAAACATTTTAGGGAGTTTTGTTTTGTTTTTTTTTTCTTAAATGAAAGCCAGAATTTTGAGAAATTCAGCTAACTTTGTTGTTTTGTACTTTTAATCTGTCTGGCCTTTTCCCCACCTTTTACAGCTTCTGGGAGTGACATTTACTTTCTACAATTATAGTTTCAGATAAACAACACAGACTGAAATGAACATTTTATACCTTCAATTTTTTACATAATGTGAAGAAATGAACTTGTAGACTTGGAACAGCACTCAAACAGCTTATATGTATTTTCAATTCTTCAAGACTTTTTTGTTTTGAATGAGTAAAGGAACCTCACTAACTTTCTTGTACCTCATCTACTACTCAGGTAAGTTTGTTCCCATTTGTGGCTTTTGTAGTCATGCTCTGTTAAAACATTACGAAAGCTACAATTAAATAACTGCCTGAGAAATTATTCATTGATTCTTGAAGTGGATGGATAATAAGAGATCTATATATTTAATTCTATGAAATATTTTTGGAAGGAATAGAGATTGACTTAGTTCTGCTTTACTGCGTGAGGTCAACAACAGACATAAGAAAGAACACTTTAAAGGTTAAAGGCTTCACTTTACAGGGAGCTGTCAAGACATCTAATGTTTCAATAACCTGCTGTACCAGTGAGAGGCAAAAGCCAGGTCAGGGATATTTTATTCTTTCCAAGTATACTAACAGAGCTATGAAATAATTGTTTATGCTGCAAGTGGACAATCTTGTTTTGCCTGTATTGTGTGCCTTAAATTACTGATATTTTTTTTTTTCAATGACTTCTCACCCCACTCAGTTTTCAAAGAAAGCAAACCAGTTTTTGATGTTGGATAATTACGTTGCTCAGTAGCATCGGCAAATTAACAATAGTACATAAATTAATGTTTTATATTTGGGTAGTCAGCATTTTTTGTGATGTGAAGAAGTATAGCAATACTGATGATGAAATTTTGACCCATGCAAATGTATGAATGCCTATTAGCATTGGCTCATAAGAATCTTGCTTTACACAGATGAAAAAAACAGGACTGAAAGTCATTTCTGTTTCCTTTCTGGCAGCTGGATTAAAGTTTCTGGAGGTTTCTTATGACAATAGGATTGAGGAATTACTCTAGAAAACTAGTATGCAGGGCACATGGTGAATCAATGCACTGGTTTTGTTCAAAATGCAGATTGTGAGCTCCTTTCTTTTTAGGAGGAGTTACTCTATGTTCTTGCCCTCAGTATAGGGCCACAGGATGCTACCAACCAAAGAAAAAGATATCCAAATATAAAGAAAACAAGGCTTGTCAGATGATGACTATATCAAAAAGTAAATGATAAAAAATTAGTCACAGCACTTATTAAAGTCTGGACTGTACTGTAGAGGATAATCTTTCCTCCACATAAGCATGTACAAGGTGCTGTAATAATCTTTCGCACAAATGGGAAAGAAAAGGTGTATGACCCCCGTGTGTTTGTGCTGGCAGTTTGGCTGGCTTGGTGATACTGAATTAGGGAGAAGCTAATTTACAGTGAATAGGACTGCTTGTGTGATCGTGCTCCTGGGGTCAGGTTCTTTGCTTGTAGACCGAGAGGCAAATATTAAGGCTACCACTGATTTGAAAGTCTCAGCCCTCAGGGGGATGCTGCTGTCTGTGCTATTCATAGATTTTGACCTCCCACTTCTGGTACCTGTGGAGGAAGTGGAACTAGTATCGGTTTCAGTGGAAAATGCTCCCTTGCAGAGTAGGTAAGAGCTAGCGCTGATCACTGCTACAGAAGGTGACTGTGAATGAGGCTTGCTTCTCTGACGTGCTAAGTAAAACACATTTTTTATGTCAAGTGCTTTGCAGGCTCAGCCTCAGCGTGCTCAGTCTTTTGTTGTATCAAACTGTCAGTGAGGAGCCATATACCAGAGAATCTCTTCTTGCTCCAGGGTCTTATTTGTCCAAAAGCAACCTGAAATGCAAGTAAATTCCACGTAACCGCATGAGTGAAACAGTTGGAACATTGTCAGCAGAGAGACAGACGTGTGTAAGGAATGCGGACTATGCTAAGCTCACTTGCATGGGATTTGTTCAGCTGCTGAACAACAAAAAAGTGATGGGATGAGATCTCTCTCACTTTCATTTATTTTAATAAATCTGTACATTTCTTGTGCTAACTAAAGTAAAGGGAGAAGGCTTTTCAAAGCCTGACAAAGTTTACTTGTTAGTACCCCTTTACATATGAGCTCCTATTATGCTCAGATGCTCAGAAAGGCATCCAAGGAGCAGCACAATAATGATGTTCTTCAAAGATCTTTCTTTGTCTTATGGATGAGAAAATGTAGATCACTTTGCATTTAAAGAGCATGCTGTTGGATTTCATGTGGAGTAGCAATAACTGGCTGAAATAGAAATGCCTTAAACTTGCTCGCTTTTGTGACATTGCAAAATTAAGTTTAATATTTGCAAACTGGTTATCTAAACTTACATTCTGTCTAATCCAAGTAAATATTATGATTCTTTCAGAGCTACTGAGCATCCATATTTCTTTCAGATTTCTCAGGATCAGTCAGAGGTACTGAATACTTGACAATTTTGAAAATGAAATTGCTCAAATAGGTGCTGAAGTATGGCCAAGGGAACTCTGTTTCAGAGGGTGATTTTGAAAATCTTGACCTGAGATCCATCCTGGAATGAATCAAGAAAATGTAGTTTCTGTGTGTAACACTTTCGTGTATCCCACCCATTCAGCGCCAGATCTCGACTTGTCCAAATTTTGTGTTTGTTACAGCTTCACAGTCAGCAAGTTCTCTTCACGAAGGCTGTCAACCAAGTGTCTGAATTACAGCCTGCAATCTGAGTCTGTTTAGATCTGATCATTTCTATATAGTAGGTAAGGAAAAGAGCAGCAATCAGTAAGCAGCATCCTTTCCCTCAGCGCTCCTGGCTAGTATATTTCTGAATTTTAGAGCAGAACTCTGCTTTCTCTGTTTTCATTGTATGAGCTAGGATAAATCCTGATAACATCAAGCTGTCTCCTCCCTCACCAGCCAGCACCAGCTTCTGTGCTTGCGCAGGTGCTGACACTCAGCATAGTTATTGCTTTCTTGTAAAACAATTGCATGCCCACCAGCGCTTACCAATTCCAGCAACTGGTGATGGCTGAGCAAATTGTAACCTGGGATCTCTCCTTCCTGTACTGTAGCTTACTTATCTTTCGCCACCACGTGACCTCAGTGATGGACTGCCTGTGACTGTATAACTGCACAGTGCCCCACACGGTGAAAACCTGATCCTTGACAGTGACTGCGCCAGCACAGTCCAGGTACTACCCATAATACCATGAAGCAGAGCACTCTTGGTATAGGTAGGTTTTACTACAGCATAGATGTATGTTGAGGGAAGATACAGATGAAGGAAGTTGCACCAGCAGCAAAAGTGTACGTATGTGCCAATGCTTTACAAAACTTCCAGGAGAGTGATGGCACTGTGTCGAATTGTTGTTATACCTTCAAAATAATTTACGTAAAAAGACCTAACTAGGGTAAGGAAATAAAAGTGAGAAACTGAAAAGCAAGGCAAAGAGAGATAAAGAAAACTGTCCAAGGAGACTGCAATTAAACCATGGGAATTTCTGACTCCCAGGCACATATTCAGCTCAGTTAGTCAGACCCTGCTGTCTGATTATTATTTAGAGTGAAATGTATGTTGGCTTGTTCACTTTATTTATTCACTTTAATCATCTCACAGCTCCTTCCACTCCAGGGCATTGCTGGTGGACAGAAGATTTATAATTTGGAGAAATCCTGAGCCTGGAAATGGGTGAATTGCTACAGCTCTTGTGCAGGTGTCATTTCATAGCAGTAGATCCTCTGATTTAGATCAGTGGACATTCTGGGCTAACAGAAACAGAGCTTGTTCAGCAGGCAGTAATATATGATTGCGAAACTATATGTTGCTGCATTGTTATTAGGATAAAAACTAGGGCTAGGAGATGTTTGCACTATCTCAACAGCAGGCTATCAATATTCTCAGCAGCATTATTAGAATTTATTGAAAATCTTTTGTAAAGCACTGCAAGTTTACACAGAGGTAATTTACATCAGATAATTAGGATGCCTAAAACCATATACGGAAGGATAGAATCATAGAATCATAGAATTGTTAAGGTTGGAAAAGACCCTTAGGATCATCAGGTCCAACCGTTAACCTACCACTGCCAAGTCCACCACTAAACCATGTCCTCAAGTACTGCATCTACCCATCTTTTAAATACCTCCAGGGATGGGGACTCAACCACTTCCCTGGGCAACCTGTTCCAGTGCCTGACTACTCTTTCAGTAAAGAAGTTTTTCCTAATATCTAACCTAAACTTACCCTGGCGCAGCTTGAGGCCATTTCCTCTCGTCCTATCGCTTGTTACTGGGGTGAAGAGACCGACCCCCACCTCGCTACAACCTCCTTTCAGGTAGTTGTAGAGGGCAATAAGGTCTCCCCTCAGCCTCCTCTTCTCCAAACTAAACAACCCCAGCTCCCTCAGCCGCTCCTCATAAGACTTGTGCTCTAGACCCTTCACCAACCTAGTTGCCCTTCTCTGGACATGCTCCAGCACCTCCATGTCCTTCTTGAAGTGAGGGGCCCAAAACTGGACACAGTACTCGAGGTGCGGCCTCACCAGTGCCGAATACAGGGGCACGATCACCTCCCTGGTCCTGCTGGCCACGCTATTCCTGATACAAGCCAGGTGGCCCTCTTGGGGCTTGGCCACCTGGGCACACTGCTGGCTCATGTTTAGGCGGCTGTCAACCATCACCCCCAGGTCCTTTTCAGCCAGGCTGCTTTCCAGCCACTCCTCCCCAAGCCGGTAGCGTTGCCTGGGGTTGTTATGACCGAAGTGCAGGACCCGGCACTTGGCCTTGTTGAACCTCATACAGTTGGCCCCAGCCCAACAATCCAGCCTGTCCAGGTCCCTCTGCAGGGCCTTCCTACCCTCCAGCAGATCGACACTCCCACCCAAGTTGGTGTCATCTGCAAATTTACTGAGGGTGCACTCAATCCCCTCATCCAGATCATCGATAAAGATATTGAACAGGACCGGCCCCAACACTGAGCCTTGGGGAACACCACTCGTGACCGGTCGCCAACTGGATTTGGCTCCATTCACCACCACTCTCTGGGCTCGGCCATCCAGCCAGTTTTTAACCCAGCGCAGAGTGCACTTGTCCAAGCCGTGAGCAGCCAGCTTCTGCAGGAGAATGCTGTGGGAGACGGTGTCAAAGGCCTTACTGAAGTCCAAGTAGACAACATCCACAGCCTTCCCCTCATCCACTAAGCGGGTCACCTTGTCGTAGAAGGAGACCAGGTTAGTGAAGCAGGACCTGCCTTTCATAAACCCATGCTGGCTGAGCCTGATCCCCCGGTTGTCCCGCACATGCCGCATAATGGCACTCAGGATGATCTGTTCCATGACCTTCCCCGGCACCGAGGTCAGGCTGACAGGCCTGTAGTTCCCCGGATCCTCCTTCTGACCCTTCTTGTAGATAGGTGTCACATTAGCTAGCTTCCAGTCATCTGGGACCTCCCCGGTTGACCAGGACTGCTGATAAATGATGGAGAGTGGCTTGGCAAGCGCCTCCGCCAGCTCCCTCAGTATCCTCGGGTGGATCCCGTCTGGCCCCATAGACTTGTGGGCATCCAGGTGGAGGAGCAGGTTGGCGACTGCCACCTCTTCGACAGCTGGGACTACAGTCTGTGTCCTATCTCCATCTCCCAGCTCAGGGGCATGAAAACCTTGAGGATGATCAGTCTGACTATTAAAGACTGAGGCAAAGAAGGCATTAAGTACCTCAGCCTTCTCCTCATCCTTCGTGGCCAAGATTCCCTCCGCATCCAACAAAGGAGGGAGATTCTCCTTAGCCCTCCTTTTGTCGCTGATATACTTGTAGAAACATTTTTTGTTGTCCTTGACAGCAGTGGCCAGTTTAAGTTCTAGCTGGGCCTTTGCCTTTCTAATCTTTTCCCTGCATATCCTCACCACATCCTTGTAGTCCCCCTGAGTCACCTGCCCCTTCTTCCAAAGGTGGTAGGTTCTCCTTTTCTTCCTGAGTTCCAGACAGAGCTCTCTGTTCAGCCAGGCCGGTCTTCTCCCCCGCCTGCTCGACTTGTGGCACATGGGGACAGCCTGCTCCTGTGCCTTTAAGACTTCCCTCTTGAATAACACCCAGCCTTCCTGGACTCCCTTGCCCTTCAGGACCGCCTCCCAAGGGACTCTGTTAACCAAACTCCTAAACAGGCCAAAGTCTGCCCTTCTGAAGTTTAGGGTTGTGGTTTTGCTGGCCCCCCTCCTTACTTCTCCAAAAATCGAAAACTCTGCCATTTCATGGTCGCTGTGCCCAAGACAGCCTCCGACCACCACATCACCCACTAGGCCTTCTCTGTTCATGAACAGCAGGTCCAGCGGGGCACCTCCCCTGGTTGGCTCGCTTACCAGCTGCGTCAGGAAGTTATCCTCCACGCACTCCAGGAACCTCCTAGACTGCTTTCTCTCTGCCGTGTTGTATTTCCAGCAGATATCTGGTAAGTTGAAGTCTCCCACAAGAACAAGGGTTAGAGACTCTGAGACTTCAGCCAGCCGCTTGTAAAAAACTTCATCTGCTTCCTCATCCTGGTTGGGTGGTCTATAACAGACTCCCACCAGGATATCTCCCTTGTTGGCCTTTCCCCTGATCTTTACCCATAAGCACTCAACCTCGTCGTTACCTTTGTTAAGCTCAAGACAGTCGAAACACTCTCTGACGTACAAGGCTACCCCGCCACCTCGCCTTCCTTGCCTGTCCCTTCTAAAGAGCTTGTAGCCATCCATTGCAGCACTCCAGTTGTGCGAGTCGTCCCACCATGTTTCCGTAATGGCAACCACGTCATAGTTTCCCTGCCACGCAATGGCTTCCAGCTCCTCCTGCTTATTGCCCAAGCTGCGTGCATTGGTGTAAATGCACTTGAGTTGGGCTATCGATCTCTTCTCCGACACAGGCGTGCCACCCCTGGGCTCGTCCCTAGCAGGACTGGTTTTATCCCCTTCCCCCTTCGAGTCTAGTTTAAAGCTCTCTCAATGAGGCCTGCTAACTCCTGAGCCAGAATCCTTTTCCCCTTTGGCCACAGGTGAACCCCATCTGCCTCCAGTAGGCCCGGTGCCATGTAAACTTCCCCATGGTTGAAAAACCCAAATTTCCACCTCTGGCACCAGCCTCTAAGCCATGTGTTGATGAGGTGGGTCTTCCTGTTCCTTTCCATATGTTTCCGAGCTACTGACGGGATGGAGGAGAACACCACCTGTGCTCCTGATCCTTCAAGTAATGGCCCCAGTTCTCTAAAAACTCTTTTGATTGACTTTACACCTCTATTGTCTACCTCATCACTGCCAACCTGTACAACCAGTAACGGATAATAATCAGATGATTTGACCAGCTTAGGGAGCTCCCTAGTAATGTTTCTTATCCTCGCCCCAGGGAGGCAGCAGACTTCCCTATGGGATGGGTCCGGTCGGCATATCGGTCCCTCTGTTCCCCTCAGAAGGGAGTCTCCTATGACAATTACCCTTCTTTTTTTCTTACTAGCTGTTGTTGTGATGCGTGGGGCTGACTGGTTCCCCCTAGTCAGCTCCCTGGATGTTTTACTATCAGCTTCTTCGTCCTCCCGGCCCTCAAGGTCCAGAGCCTCATACCTATTGTGTACGAGCACCTGGGGAGGTGAGGTAGGCCGGGAGAGGACTCGCCTGCTGCGCCGAGTAGGGATCTGTTTCCATCCCCCTCCGTCTCTTAGGTCCCCTCCTTCTGCCTGGTGGCAAGAGGGTAGGGGATCCTCTCCTTCTCTTGGTGGTTCCATCTGGTGTGCTGGTCTCAGGGATGGTAGGGAGTGGCTCCACCAGTCTATCTCCCTCTCGCACTCCCTGATACTCCTCAGCCTTGCAACTTCCTCTTTCAGCTCAGCCACCATGCTGAGCAGATCCTCCACCTGCTCGCACCTCACGCAGGTGTTCTCTCGGCTACCCTCTGTTACCATAGCAAAGCTCTGGCACTCCCTGCAGCCAGAGACCTGGGTGGCCGCATGTTTTGGCGGGAGCTCTGTCTGCGTCGCCACATTCCTTCTGGCAATGGCTCTCGTCCGAATGGAAACCATGACTTGAGTCTCTTCCGAGACGGCGTAGACCACAAGGAGAGCTCACTGGCTGCCTGCTCGCTCTGCCTGCGCGAACTGCCGTGCCACGCCCTTTCTGACGCGCCACGCCCTGTTTGCCCGTCCTGGTTGCCGCGCTCCTGGTCGCTCGCGCTCCCTAGGAGCCCATTTAAATCTCCCGCGATTGCCCCAGCAACACCCAAGTCCCGCCTGCCTCGCTCGCGAGAGCAGCCGACTTTCCCTCAGCGCGAGGGCCCCACCAGGATCTTTATTGGGTTTCCCGGCACAGGGAACCCCCTTTTCCACCCCAATCTAGCGCCCAGTCGTAGGACTTACCGTTGCTGCCGCCGCGTGCCTCGCCGACTGATAGATGGTAGTAGTGCTAAGGACTTGATTGTATTACATTGCAATGCTATTCTAGGGGGATTAGAGCATTTTCTGTCACTCTTGATTGCATGGCAACAAAATGAGAAGTTTGTTACACACATTTCTGGGTCTGACTGGTTATGAATTCTAGATTGAGCCTTAAAATTAGTCTGATCCTGCACAATCTAGGTGATACTATCCAGCAAAATAAGATGCAAGGACATGCCACAAAATGCTGAATCTCCTGTTTTCCATAAACCATGCTGTGTTTGCATACAAATGGTTTTGTAAAGCATCTATGTGTAAACTACTGACTTTGCTTTTACCAGTATGCAGTTTTGAAAGACAATATTGTCAAATGCAGCCATATGTAGCCATATTTATTGATTGCTTCTTATCATAAGATGGTCTTTTACCTTTACAGTAAGGGAATAATATGCTATCACACCATCATTCTGGGCTTGAACTTGAATTGTTCCATTTTGTGAACTCTGAAAAGATCTGGATATTACCAAATGTTTTTTCTGTCTACACAGAGAGGATTTAATTTCAGTTCTATATTCTGTGAAACTTGCTATTTGTCCAGTAGGAGGATGTAGTTCTGATGTTGTATGTAAATCCAGCATATGTTTATGTTTAGATTGGATCTTGAGCCACACAGCAGCCCAAGTTGGTGTCAATCAGCCCTTAAATTCATGATGTATTAGAGCCCTAATCAATATTTTGAGCCTGATACAAACCCCACAGAATTCAACGGGAGCTTTTTGATCCATGTCAGCAGTCTTGGTACGAATCCACTCTGCTTAACTGAGCTTTCCAGTGAAGGCACAGGTCTGACCATGCTGTAGGCCTATATCATCTCAGAAGGGGTAACTGGTAACACCACACTGAGGAATTTGTTTGCTGCTTCCTCAGCGTATGTCAAGAAGTGGCATCTGGGTTAATAGTTTATCTGCTGCATATCTGTAGTCATTTGCTGACTCTACTGAGATGCTGAGGGGAGACAAGATGAGACAGGACTAGAGCCCCTGCAGTTGGGAGAGTAGGGAGTGCATTTCTTCCCACATGCAGGCTGTTAAAGCTTGTGAAAGCCTCTATGCCCCCTCCTACTGCTCCTTCCTTAAGTGCTCACATGGGGGCCCAGCAAAATGTGGTGTTGTGCCTGACAGAAGGATTTTGCTAGGTCAGGCATGAGGATGATGTTCTCCAGGGCTAAGGTTTTGTGAAGAGCAGAGGGACAGAGATCCAAGAGCATTAGTAAATGGGCCAATCAATACCAAATCCATTTTTCATCATTCATTCACAGGAAGAATAAGGATGTCTAACTTAATCATTCCTTATAGAAAATAAACAGGCACCTTGTCAGCCCATGAGAAAAATCATTTGCTGATGCCAAGATAATGTTTCTAAACAAGTGACTGGATCAAAGGTGAAATCTAATTGATTATGTGTTAAATATTCTCTCTCCCTGTCTCTGACATAACAGTCTCTCATACGCACAGAGTGAAAATACTCAGACAGTAGGCCGAAAAATTTCTTTCTTGTTGCCATAGAAATTTCAGGCGATTATCCAGTAGTGTGACTAGATTGCTTCTAGAGATACAGGGTTTGATTCTTTTTCACTTAAATGATGTAAATCAGAAACAGCATTGCTGAACTCAATGAATTGTAGAACTGGTATAAATGAGAAGAGAGCCAGTGCTACAGCATTAGAGGCTTTTTCTTTTTTTGATCATTTTTTAACTAAGCGAAAAAGTGATTGAATTATGCACATAAGCCACAACATGTCTGTTGTGGCCAAGTTCAAAATCCTGGGTGGACTGTTACAGTTTTTTAGGATTTTTGTTAATTGCTGCTAAAGCCTTTGGTGTAGGACTTGAGTACTGCTCAAATTTGTAGAACAGATATATCCTTCACAGCAGGATTTATGTCTGAATGTGGAAAAAAAAAGGTAAGAGGAGAAACTAGAAGCATTTGAGCAAAGCGACTTGTCTGGAGTCACAGGCAGATCAAAGGCAGGGTAGGAGCAGATCTGCTGTCTCTCCTGCTCCCATTTTTACTAGACAATGCCCGTGAGTGTAAGTGCAGTGCAGCAGGTAACAAGAAGGCAATGCTCCATTAGCTGGTTTGCTTATACCAAAATGCATTTGTCAGATCTAGTTTGTAGGCGAAGATCCAACTGGGCATCCCAATAAACAGCATATGACTATGACACCCAGCTGCGGTCTGTTGCTGTTGTGTTGAATTAATCAGTGTGGCTCTCTGCGCTCTTCATGGGAAGGGAGAGCCAAGGGAGTGGAAACAAATGAGACTGAACTTCTTTTATGCCGGGCATGTGTATTTGTAACAGGGCATTTGACCCTTGCTCAGGGAACCCACAGCTCTACAAGTATCTGCCCACCTCCTGCAACAAACCATTTCCAGTGCTTGCCCAGGAGAGGAACTCAGTGAGCAGTTGAGAAGGAGATGTCCTGATAGAGATGTTCAGGAGCTGAGACTTCTTCTAGGTCTAGCCCTACTATCAGGAGATTGAGTTGGCTTGGACACAACCCTGGCACTGCAAGGATGTGTCCTGGTGGTGTACAGAGTTTCCAGCCCAGACTTGGACAAGTGCACCGTCAACATCACATATCTGCCAGGGTCCTGCAGCTTCACCCTTGCCTGGAAAAGCTCATTCCAGTGTATATACCAGAGTGCCTGAGAACAGCTGTGTTGGGGATCTGCAAATTCCAAGGCTGGCCTTGTTGTTTGTACGTGCAATTATGCACACATGGTTTCAAATATGTTCATTCGGGCTCATTCCTGGCCTCCAACATGGGGAACGTGGAGTGAGTGACAGTCCCCGGGACACAGTGTTGATTGTGCATTGGAAGTGTTCACCTCGGAGGGTGACGAGGCGCATGACACACAGCAAGATATAAGTTGTTGTTTCTCTGATCAGCATTCGTTTCCCGTCTGTAGGCTGATTAGGCTCTCAAGTGCAAAGGCTGATGGGATGGCAGTAGTAGGGATATGAACCACTGCTACAGGAACCTTAAATGGATCACAGACAAGTTGAAGTCTATCTGTCTCCATGGCCTACAAAAGCCCAGGTTTAGAGACACAGGTTTTCCAGCAAAAAGTCCCTTACCAGATAGCCCTTCTCCAGGGAGACTTTCCTTCCCTTTCAACTATTTATATTCATGGACAGAAGGATTTGCAATGTTATATCTTTTGTTCTGTTTTGTGCTGTAGTATAGGAATTTCTCTCAGGGCAGGGGTGGTGTTAAGCACCTTCCTTGGGCACTATTGTTATTACTTGCCTCTGTCTAGAAAAGCGATTCTGTAATATTTGCACTCTGCTCTTGCCTGGTAATATTTTCACAGAATTAATGGATGAATGCCTGTCAGTAATACTGCTGGTAGATATTAACGCAGCTCAAAGGCATTAAGATGCTGTCACCCCTGAATGAGCTGTATGTTCTATATCAACTTTATTGGGAGCACTGTGGACTTTCACATTTGGACCATCTGTAAATATAGCAGGTCCATGACTCATGTTTTTTTTTTTTTCCCTATTTGAACTCAAAGAAAAATTAATCTGGCCCATCTGCAGCTGGACTTGTTTAGAAAATCTGATTGCCTTCCAGACACCAGCCATCCGTGCTCCAGGGATGACAGTCTTTCCACGTGTTAATTAACTGAGGACAGAAGAAATCATCACAAAACATTCCAATCTTTGTGCCTGCAGCTGTAAATTCAGAATTAAAGTAATTTGGGGAGAAATAATGTTGTGAAGTGTCATAGAAGATTTGCAACTGCCAGTGTTTTTAAAAGAGCTATACTTATAACCATGCACTGAATATGATACTGAAATATAATATTCGCTTATTTAGTGACTTCTTTGTTCTGCCAAAAAAGGCCAGCAGAACTGGGGCTCTAGAAAGCATCTACATAATTCAGATTAGAAGCTTGACCAGGGAATTACAGGGATAGGGGCTAGAAGTAACTCGGGTATGGACCTTTGATGTCTACTCTATTCCTTGTTAAACTAAGCCACTGAGAGTCATTAGGACTCTTCAAAAATAAGATGTGCCAGGAGAAATGGCAGAGGCATGAGGCTCAGCTGCTAAATAAGGAAATGTAAATGAGCAATATCTTGAACTCCATAGATTTACGTTATACCAGCTGCCTGAAAGAGACAAATGTTAGTTATTCAAGAGGAATCACATGCAGTGAAGTTTTACATATTAAGAATATTATGACATTGGTAACTGCTGCATGCAAATGGGCAAGGTGAAGGATGTCGATACAGATTCCTCAGTGATGAGTGCACTTTTGTCAGCTCTTACCTTTTACCATAAATCTTACAATATGTGCTATTTTCCACTAATTCTTGATGCTATGATAGAAGAATCTCAGATTGCATAGGAAAGAAAGAAAACAGTGGGGGGGGAAAAGCCTAAAAACATGATTAAAAACATTTCCCATCCAGAAGATGAATGAAAAGAACCTAGCATTTTATCTTTACCTCAAGATTTGTCCTTCAATAAAAGTGAAAATAACTCCTTAGCGGCAGGACTTTGCTCATCAAAGTGGCTCTGAGCCGTCTGTGTACTCCCATTTACACCCACCCTGATTTCCCAACAGAAATCTTTGTGTGGATGAGTGCATTCAGGGCTGTTCCAAATCCTGTTAGTCAGTCAGAGTCTTTCAATTGCCTGTAGTGGTCTTTGGATCAGCGCTGTGATCATTAATAACAAGTTAGAAATGGCCACTCCAGTGTCTGGTTACCCCAAAAGACTTCTTATAACATTTTTCTGCTGCAGCAAGCCTAACCAGTGACTGCTCTACCTTTATCTGTACCACTGAGCATAATAGTTCTGTATGAGGAGTGTGAAAAAAGCAGTAAGGAAAATGTCTTCTGCTTTTCTGTCTTCCAAGTATCTCCTTTATTTAGGTATGCCTGCATCACTGTCAGTCGAATGCTAGATGCCTTGGTAATGAATTAGAATTCAGCTTCCCCTGAGTATTCTGCACTGAACAGTTTAAAAAAATAATAATTTTAAAAGAATGACAGATTGAGAGCAAAAGCAGTCCCAGAAGTTTTGTATCCACTTTACGTGTGACTCAAATCCAGGGTGTCCAGCTGGTTCAGCAAGAGCTTGCAATGATTTTCATCCTTGTAGTTCCTGGCTCCTTGGGAATGTGTTATTAAACAACCTCCTGTTGCATGATTACACTGGTAAATGTATGTGCTATCCCATGACTGTGAAGGCAGCAAGGGCAGAAAATTTCAGATGGAATCTGGAATATTAGTGTTTACTAATACAGTGAGCCGGAGGACTCTACAAATACATAGCAGCGGGATCAGTAATCCATGAAAGGTGGCAGAAAGCAGACAAAAATGACAACCAGCAAGACCAGTGAAGTGCTGGGAACTAAGTCCACAAAATCTGTAGACAGGTATCTGTGAAAGGTGACATTGACTGGCTTTTTTTGAGGAGGAAGACTTGGTGGCCATTGGGAATTTGTGGATCCCCAGCCTTACGCTGATACAAGACAATACAAATCAGCTGAACAGCAGCACCTTGTTTACTTCTGGCTCCTGCTGCGTTTCTACTGGGAAATCTGGTAAAGCAAACACAATCTAGACAACCTCCTATGAAAGGCAGCAGTAAAAAACCTAAAGGCTAATCTCTTTGACCATTTACATCTATTTTTATTTCTAGTGCTGTGATCCTGGAAATTTTAATGAAATCATGCAGTGCAAAACAGCTCCTCTGCAGCTGTCTCAGGACCTGGGATACTACCACAGTCTCTTGAGACAGGTTTTACTATACAAAGTAAAAGACTTGTACATGGGAGGGAAGTCTGAACCCAGTGCACATAAGCAGGGAAAGAAAAAGAGTACCAGAGTCTGGCTCTACAGGCTACATCAAATGGTGATCTCCTGGTTTCCAAAACAAGGGAGTTCAGGGGCCAGGTTGGAGCATGCTGGACTTGCACCAGCCCATATGCCCAGCTTCCTCCCCATGGAAACTAGGCATGAAACAGGGACAGGGTGTCATCTTAGACTGGAGTCTGGACATGACCCTGGCAGACATCTAGAGCTCGGATCTGGCCAGAAGCTTGGCTGCACAGTGTAGACAACATCACTTTATTGCAGCAATTTATTACGTGGATTGTAAAGGTGCACATATAGGGTAGTTGTTATTTTAGCTGACACTAAAAGTGCATAGCTTGGTTTGCTCCATGTCAGCTAGCTTGTGTGCTGACACTGCTAGAGCCATTTAGTAGATTATCGCAACTTCCTATGTGGCTTTTTGATTTACTACATATTCCTCATTCAGATTCCTACTGGGAAAGGAGCCCTGACAGAGTGTCAGACTTAGATCTGTCTATTTGTGATGATAGAAGTTTCATACTGCTGTATTGGTATTCCTTCCTAATTGAAAGACACTAACCTTTATTTGACTATAGCTCAGTTGCAGGTTGATTCCTCAAGCAATAGTTTAAACCATCTGAAAGGGAAGTGTAGGCTATATAAAATGTGTGGAGATGACAAGAGATGTATGAGCATGTAAGGCACATGTTTCATTAGCAAGATGCATTTTCATGGTGCAGCACACAGAGGAGGATGTGGGCATAAGGTGCCAAGCTCTGTGTCCCACAGGGGCCATGCCAGAATTGGGGATGAGAACTTTGTTTCTCCTATAAACTAGTGTGTTTCCAGTTGTGCTGTTTTTCAGCAACAGTGTGTTCCCACAGAAAGCAAACTCTTTTCATCGAAAAATACCTACCCAAATCTTTTAGAACAGTTCTGAAGTGTGAGAACAGTTCTGAAGTGTGACCAGCTCCAAGTTCAATAAATGGTGCTTTCCATAGTTACTGGTGGAATTTGCCTCAGATGAGTGGCCATACCTCACAGATACTGTGGATTTACTTAGTATGGGACTTAAAAGAGAGTTTGAAAAGACACAAAGAGGAAGCAAGTATCTAGTTTCTGTTATCAGATGAAGCTATTCATTTAACTAACCTTTGTGCTTTTGTACATCAATGTTTCATTTGTGTTCATATGGCTGATCCGCTGTGTTGGCATGATAGTGCCAGTCAATCAAGCATTAAGTTAATTAATTACATGTCTTTTACCTTGCTATGTGTGAGGTTCTATTTGGCATTCATGTGATACTCGGGAAGGTTTTTAATGCGGCTATGCTGCCTCCGCGTTTGTGCTGTGACAGTCTGAATCTGTTTGATCAAGAAAAGGAGCAAAATGTGCCTGAGGTGACCAGTGCTTGGAGTCGCTCCACCCTGATTTGTTTGTGTTTTGAACTTGGTGGTTCATTATGCACTGAGCAGAGACTGAGCTCTTTCAGAGAATTATTCATGCAACAGACACTTTTATACCTCTGACCCAAGTGATGGTCAGTTTAAACTGTGCCAGCCACGTTATTCAGCCAAGAGGATTTTAATGGGGCTGAAGTCAAATCGTATGCCAAAACAAATAAATAAAATGAAACAATGTGAAAATATTGTTTAAAGAGTCATATTGACTTATCAGTACATGCAAAGTGAACCTTGATTTAAAGTCTTAGTTGCAGCTCAGTAGATCCTGCAAACTGTACAAGCTGACACCAGACTGCATTGGCCCCAGGACAGCAAATTCCTTCAGCAACTCGTACAACTTGCCCACTTTCTCCTTTCAGAAGCTGGCCTTGGGTAAATGCCCTCATTTCTCATCACTGCAAGACAGTTTGGCCAGCAGGTCTAGCATCCGTGATTGCTCTGGGATGCCAAGAGTGTTTTCTTAACACAGCATAAGCAGGCAAATAGACTACGTGATCCAGAGATCTGTACTGCGACTAATTTCCCCCACATCTTTTTGAAAGCAGAGGAGGAAGTTTAGTATAAGACAGGGTTAGGTTTGTATTTCTGTGTACGTACAATTGATGTGGGTTTAGTATGCTATTAATAAGTGCCAGAGTGTTTTGTCTAGCATTAAGAAAGCAACCAAAGAAAAAAAAAACCCCAACCGCATTAACATGCAGCGTGTGTAGGTGAGCAAGAGATCTGATTACCTTTCTCCTCTATTTCTGGATGAAAATGTGGATATAATGGAAATAAAATGACTTGCTAATGACTTTGGTAATGCAGTGTCTCTTAGAAGGGTATTTAGACAGGGGTATGACATAGCTGAGAAACAACTGAAATTGTGGCTTTTGGCACTTACTGCTCCATTTTAGCCACTAGCTTCCATTTCTGTAGTTACAAATTGCCAGAGCCATAACTGCAGCCTCAGTTTAGCTCACAGCGAGTGCCCGGGCTGAGATACAGGAGTCCATGGCAAAACTCCCTTTGGCTTCAGCAGGGCTCTAATTTCTCCTTCAGTATACAGTTCCTGGAATCGCTGAATGGCCTGTAAAATGTTTTTAAGCTTTTAAATGCAAAACAAGACATAATTAAGACTAGACTGAGGACTGACTCTTTAAATGTGTGTGTGCACACTGGGCATGTGAATGACTGAGTAGGTAGCAGTGCAAATATAAAGCCTGTAAGGGCAAATTACTAATTGTGTTCTTATGCTGGTTTTCTACCTGCACATGAGATACTTAGATTATAAGAACAGGTTTGGCATCTGTTAGCTTCCTTTTAAACCTTTCAGACACACACGTGCATTTCTTACACTTATTGAACCTACCAATTTGCTTTCAACTCAGCAATATTATTGCCAAAGCTTTTTTGTCACTCCAACGAATGTCTGTGAGTGCCTTGAGCAAGTGAGATGTGTATTAGATTTGACTGAGGTCTTGTTAAGGGTCTAGAGAGAAACAGCAGCTGTGGAAGGTACTATTGTTCTCTGCCACGGCTGAAATTAAGGAAAGCCTTACACAAGATGATGAAAATTTTCATTTTAAGCACAGGTTTATGTTACAGATTCCTAACACCTCTGGGGATTTCTGTCGAGAGATTGCTAATGGGAAGACCCTTTACAAAAGATCAGTTGTTTAGATTCACTCCGGCACTAGCACAAAAGTTTCTTTTAGCATGCTAACACCTTTATTGAGTGAAACCACTTTTCAGAGGAAGTTCATTAGCTCTCACTGGATTTTTTTCACTGGATAGTTGTCTTTCTCCCATGTTGCTGTCTGCAGGCTGGCCTGCCTATTCCTTCAGTAGTGGAAAAATATTTTCATGTGCGGTATGGAGTGCATATACAGACCATTATTTTTGCCAGTGTGCTACTCATGCTGTGGATGTTTTCTAGTAAATGAGGCAGGAGGCTGTCAGCAGAGGTCAAAGACTGAGCAGAAAAACAGGCTGGATGTCAGAGAGAGAAGGGGCGTGCTTTCAGTCATGTCTGTGGCCCTGAACTCTTGCGGAAAGGATGGGACAAGGAGCCATTTACACTAGTGGGTACTATGTATGTAGGCAACAGGAACAGCAGTTGTTGCATAGTATGAAAATGGCCCCTGGTATATCTGGAAGACCTTCCCTGCAGAAATATGCACTAGCCTGTTCTTATTCTCTAGCATTAGCCTATTCTTATATAATTATCGTATGTATATATAATCCTAATATTATCCTAATCCCTACATAATCCTAATATTAGCCTATTCTTATGCTCTAGCATCAGAGGCAAAAGGAGAAAGGGTCTCATGTTTTTGTTGCTGTTGCAAATGTTTAACAGTGTTAAAGACATATATTAAAACACTGCTCTCTTACAGTTGTGTGTCTGATTCTGACAGATGCATCTGCAATATCCATGGAATAAATATGCAGAGCAGGGCAACATCTACTCGGTTTGGAAAAAAAAGCAAAATTAAGGCAGACCACATTTTTTGCAGAAGTCAGTGAGTGATTTAGCTATATCACAAGCTTCTCCATCGTTCTCTTTCTTTCTCCAAAAGTTTTCTGTGGTTTCAGCTCTGGGGTCTCTCATTCAACTATAGTGTATTGTCTGTAAAGTCTCCTAGTAGTATGGATTTTTAGCACTATAGTGAGCACCCTGGAGGGTGAAATTAAATGTAGATGATGACAGAGTGCTGAAACTCAGCAGAATTACAGTTTCAATTACGCAACTACAAACATGGATCAGAGACATATTCCTAAACCCTCAGTTCCATCTGGGTCTCAAATGACTTCAAACTCACATACAATTTCCTTGTTCAGTTGAAACCTGTCTTATTTCTGCTCATGGTCCATTTATTTTCCTGGGACAGCCATTAAAGACGTTTAGTCTGGGAGGCACTAAGAATTGCTTTAGAAACATGAGCTAATATCACTGTTGGGAAATGATCTTCTGCCATCTCACACTCTGCGTCTCCAAATGACGTCTGGTGCAAGTCCAGAGGCTGAAATTAGAAGGTAGGCTGCAGCTGCTTAAATAACCCAAATTCATTTTGGATGGTCTCTCCAGGAGTATAAAACTGTCTCTCACTATGTGCATGATGAGCCAGCCGCTTCTGAGACCTCCAGGCACTGCTAGATCATAATCTTATAATAATAGATATGAAATATAATAAGAATTGTTATTATAAATGTTGACCTAACAGTATGAGTGAATATATCAACTCTGGCAAGTATATCTAGATCTGAGATAACTTATTCTGTTTTGTATGGTATATAAGATACCATGTGGCTAGACTGAAATGGATGGGTATTACAGAGTTTGGTCCATGCCAAAAAATAAACAAGCAATAAAACAAAGTATAGGCTCAAATACTCTTGTGGTAAGGCTCGTATAAATACTGAGCCAGGAAGATAAGAATATCAAAACATCAAGTTTTAGTGACATAAAAGTCGTTCTTTAGAGCAAAGACTTTGGAGCAATTCTCCAGCTTACCTCTCCCAGTGCAAAGCATGAGCCTGCCAATTATATGTGAAATATCCCACCAGGTTGGGCAAATTCTTATAGTGTGACCAGGCTGAAAGTCAAAAATAGTGTCAGATGTTGGCTGCAGCCTTTCAACAAGTGCCACATTATAAGTAACCACATAGCTCAAGCTATTAGACCTTAAGGTAAAGCGAGGATGTCCTGGGTTCATGCTATTATTTCATGTTGCTAAGAATTTTAGGGAATATGTGGTACAGTCGAATGGAGTTTCAACTCTTTCTGGTATGCTGCTCATTACAGAAATGGGGATTAACAGAGAAAGAATGTATCAAGCTAGTTAGAAATTGCTGAAAGGGTTATGAATGGTGGGCCAGAACTTCAGTAGGCATAAATTGGCACAGCTCAGTTCAAGTCAGTGGACTATACCTATTTTAAATCTGCTGAGATTCCAGCTCGTTATATAGAAACCTGCATCCATTTATAGACCGTAGCAAGAAAAGGTTAAAATTTAAGATCACAGAAGTAAAGCATTAGCAGATAATACTACCTTTTCCCTTTTATTTTTCAAGTATTAAAGTCAAAATGACCTTTAAAGATGACACAGTGTTTGGGGTGCTAGAAATTTATTTGTTGTTGCAGAATAAATCGATTATATTATTAGGAAGATAACATAGCTATATTTCTTTTTATTACAAATTTATTTTTAACTACACTTTTACAAGAGACATCATAAAAAGTTAATGTGTCTGAGAATTAAAAGAAACCCCAGCAACAAGAAAAATCTATTCAGCTACAAGCTCTTAGGCATATATTCATAACCGTGTTCTTGCCCTATTTCAGACACAGTCCAGATTTTCACTTGCTAGCTTTTCTCTCCAGACATCTCAGCTCAAACTAAAATTTTAATTCTATATGGGAAGCTATAAAAAGTAAAAATTTGGGCCTTCTCCTTTCTGCAAAGAAGGGCGTTGCGCTGGAGGTTTAATGGTGCTCAACAGCAAGGGCATAACCATTGCAGGGCTATTTTGTGATAAATGCATCCCTTGCCTTTTGACCTGGCTGAAATGATCTGGCATTTTTCATGGCACAAGTATTGTCCCACGATCATTTCTGCTGGAGTAGCTGAGGGAGGCGGCAGCGGGAGATGTGAGCGACTGCAGCCAAACATTTCCGCTGCCTGTTTCCATTGCTGCGTCTTCTGAACGCAGCGCCGGGGGACGCCAGTTTTATGGCTTGTTTTATTGGTACAGACAGCAACTGCGTGCGAAGAGGGTGCACCACGCACACTGCTGAGGGGATCAGAAAAGAGTCAAGCTCTGAAGAAAAAAAAAAGAGAGAGTTTTGTTGAGCTGCAAGCTCTTTTGCGAGTTTATGCACCGCTCTGGCTTTTGAGAAGTAAAGCTGACAGGCTGAGATGGTCCTGACGTTTTGATGTATTTTCTGATAGCGTGCGATAACAAAAAGGCCCAGACACACACGGGTGGATTCATTTTTCCCTTGAACTGGAATAAATCAGGAGCAGTGGCATTACATCAAAGCCACGCTGGTGTAAGCAGCATTGAAACGAGGTTCATTTAGCAGTGTGATGCTATGAAAGATGTTATTTTGCATAACCCTCCTCACAGAAATGAATCTATTCCCTTTTTTTTTTTTTAATGCCACAGGAGAAGCTGTTTGTGATACTTGGCTAAAGACTTCCTATTTTCAGACTCTGTTGTCCGCTGCTTATGATTTTAACCCTTCAGGCTGAAATTCTCCATGCCGTCTCTCTGTCTCGGGCTTAATATTTTTGTGAGGAAAGCTGCAGGTGAAGGTGAGTCAGCCATTTCTCAGAATGCAATTTGGAGGAAACATATTGTTTTTCCCCTGTTAGAAAATGAAACAGCCTCCCCCTTTTCCCCAGCTCTTTGATTTAAAAAATCAAAATCCCTGGTGGCACAAATAAGCCTGAACAGCTCTGAGTGGCCCCACCTGGGCCTTCCCTGCCCCTGCCCATGGCTGAGGGGCTCCATTTCACCTCAGCTGGGGCTGTTGCTTCTCTCCTCAAGGGTGTGCTGTGGGTGGGCCTGTGCTTGGCCTGTCCTGTGGAATGGGGGGCTCTGGCCTGTGCCCATAGCTTCGTCTCCTGCTCCGGGGCCTGGCTTGCCCCCTTGCTGTGTCTGGAGCTGCTGAGGGAGCCCCTCGCCAGCCTGCGAGGTACTGCTCAGGTATGGTGGGGCTGTGTGCCCCAGCTTGTGGGTTCTGTGGGTCGCAGCAGTGGGCGCAATGTTTGCTTACCCTCTGAAATGGTGGGGTGGGGGGGAGGAGGAGGTAAGATGATGCTACTAAGGAAACTTTATTAAATAGCAAAGCAGGCACAGGTTCAAAAAAGGTTAAGCCTGTAAAGTTAAGCCCTCAAGAGCTATGAGATGCTGTTCTCAGCCTCTGTGAATATTAATTGTTTGGCTAGTAATCTTTTTCCACAGACCTTCTTTGTCGCGTAGCTACTTTTTCAGTATTTCCTTTCAGTCAGGCCCGTACGTGGCTGTGGCCCTGTGTTCAGGGCACCCCGTCCACACCCCGCTCCCAGTGTGTAATGGCTTCTTCTCCCCAGGGGCCGGTCAAGGGTTTTCAGGGTTGTGTCTAAACACTTCTGAGTATTAACTGGTTAGCGCTCGCGAGGGCCTAGAGAGGTGAGGTAGTGCCTCTGCCCTAATGCTGGAGAACGGAGGCCTGAAAGCAGAGGCTATGTTAATTTTTAAAATATAAAATCTTGCATTATGTCTTTTTAAGTATCTGCTAAGGTGGGATATCAAGCCTGAAACTCTAGACTGTGTTTTTCATTAGTGTGCTTTATAGAAATGCATCAAGCTGCTTATTATTATAATACCAGTCCTGTGTGATCATGGGTTCTGCAAATCTGGTGCCGTGCATCTTATAACAGGTACCCAGAACACAGTCTTCATACAAATACTGACTGCTAGCTACCTCTTTGAGCAACGTGCTCAGTATCACACAGAAATGATTTGGGATGTGAAAGTAGGCATAAACATTGTCTAGTCCTCTGGATAGATGAATTCAGTTTTCACAGGCCTGTCGTTTCCTGACAAAGACACCTGTTGAGACTTGGTATAGCAAGTACCCCCAAATGTTGAGTGCGTGTTTCCTTTTGAGAGTCTCTGGTCTGAAGTTGTTGTCCTCTTACTTATTTACTTAAAGCCTTCTTAAGTTGGGGAACAATTCATCTCTTGTTGTTCTGTAAGTGTTCTGCATAATTATAAGCCTGTTCTTATTGTGCTTGTTTAGATGAACAAAGAAATGTGCAATTCTAGTTTTCATATTAATGTTTCACATCTAATCTTACTGAAAGGCACCTAAAAGCATAGGTCTTGTTTTGGTGTACTGTAATTTCAAATTTGCACTTTAAGGTGAAGTTCTCTAAATGATTTATATCCTGTGCTCTTGATTGCAGTGGGATCCCTGTGCGCATATATATATATATATATATATATATATATATAAAATAGAAGGTGTATTTCATCTTTTGTTTGTAAAACATGAATGTAGCTTTTAGGCCCAAATATTTACTGGTTAGAGCTGTAAAAATTGAAACTTAAATTTTTCCTCTTCCTTTGGCTCTGGGACTCTTTCTTAGATGAGAAGTGATTTCTATGAACAGAGAATGCATTTAATCTACTACTCTTAAGTGATAGGTAGTAAAAACTGGTACCACATACATACATCCTGATTGAACTATTTGAACTAAACTTGCATATTTCTTCATTTTTTTTAGCTATCTTTTTTTTCCCTGTTGATCAGTAGGAATACTTCTTTTTTTGACTATTCTAAGATAAATCATTGTGTTGGCTGGATGAACAAGCAACAGGCTCTTAATTAATGAATTAATTTTGTAGAATGAAATTTGTACAGAAGATATATTCCTTTTGAACACCAAAACTATTTATTATCTGAGCTATAATAAACTCTGTACTTTTCACTTGAATGCTGTGTCCTATTAGAGTTAGATAAAAACAGCAGTAGCCTCTGTTTCTTCACAGTATGTTTTCATAAGGGATAAAATTTATGTATTACTGGAAAATATTACAAGTAGGAAATTTATTGAGTTGTCAGTACAATAAGCATACTGAGCATAAAGTCTGAGGCTTTTGGCAATTATGTATGAAATTAATGTTGCAGAATGCAATGCAAGACCTTATTGAAGATTAAGGTGATAGTTATCTTAAATACAGTTGATTGCAGTCACTCATTTTCTCATGGATTTCTCCCACACACTAGCTAGCACAATGCCCAGGTGCTCAGGCTAGGATGATTGGTGTGCCACATGGAGCACAGGGGTTGCCAGCTGCTGAGCTCTCGTTATACCTTTGGTGTTCCCCTTCACTGGTGAAGATGACTGCTTTTTGCACAGGTCTCTCATACCTTTTTGGAGTCAGCAGTTGCATCATGTCAACAAGCTCATCATAGAATTTCAAGATGAGACAGACCTCGTGGAGAAAGCTGTATTGGAGCTGCGCTTCCTCTTCTACTGCTTTCCGACCATGAGGCCTTCGCTTCAAGGATAGATACAGCCTGCCTGCAGGTGTAACCATCTATAACAAAGATGGAGGAAAAAGCAGATTATGTGCACGGTTAATTTGGTGCAGATGCCTGTTTCAATCAAGACATGCATATATATATATATATATATATATATGCACACACACATTCATGGTCTGGTACCTCCAGCAGTACAAAGTTAGTGTATTACAGTGTGTCAGGTACCTGGATTACACCTCATTATGCCAGATGCCCAGTATAAAACTGGTTCCTTATCCAGTGTCCTGACAATCTAACAAGGGTGTTGGGAAAAGAATAACAGGTAACTAAACATGGAAAACTGCAGCATGCAGGGGAGGGTGAACTAGTTCTCAGATCTCCCACCAAATCCATGCTTCTAGTGGCTTCAGGCAGTACACATGTATTTATTCCACATTGCTCCAGAGCAAATCAAGTAGGGCAGCTGCCCCACCACATTTGCAAGCCAACCATTGTTTCAAGCTGGTCTCTTGAAAAGCTAATGTTTGCAAAGTGCTGTAATGCACTTGGACAAGATGTGGATGCGCTGTACAACAGAAAATATTAATATTATTGATTTGAAGTAATAAAGTATCTTTTTTCATTCCTGCTCTTTCATGAGATGTTCCTGAGGGACTGGATGACAGGGCCCTTATTAAACTGGCAGCATGCATTTTGAGATGAGAAATTACATATTTGATTCTAGCATTTGTATAAAGAAAACAAAAATCCCTGAGAGGTCCTCAGAGATGGAAGAGGAAGGGGGAGGTCACTGGTATTATTACAGATGGGTCATTCATATTAAATGAGATAAAAAAGAATGGAAGTTATCATTGCAATTCTGTCTGATATGAGTTTCCTTTCGAGAAAATGATGTGGCTTGACACAATGTAACCTGACATAATGCGATGTGATGTTATAAATGAGAGGCACCATGGGTAGTTGCAATGTATAATTTGACACACTACCTGTGCTATGCATGAGCTGGCAGACAGTGTACTGTGGTTCACTGAGTACTCACATTGCTTTCAAATGGCAAGCTTACCATGTCATGATGCACAAAAGTAAGCCACAGTTGTTTGGTGGTTCAGTCGTAGACTAAATAACCATAGGCACACAGATACACTTTTCTTTTGAGTTTTGGGCTGATGCATAGGCACAGATGCTGAACTAAGGACTAATAAAATACAAATTGGCATGTGAAAAAGGTCTCTGCTACTATTATAGAGATAGAAATAGAGCACTGTGGCTTTTGTTTTCTGCCATGAGCTTGGAGAGAGCCAGGCTGGTCTGAACACTCCAACACTGCTCGGCTAGCTTGGATATGATGAAGCGTGAAGATTAACTTTGAATCAGCGAGCCAAAGTCCCCATGCTCTGATGGTTCCAGCAGTCTCCAGTTCAATAAGAGCACGTTGTTGAAAGTTCATGAATTTTCTGGTAAATACTGCCTTTTGACCGGGAAAAGGATGGGAGCAGTTAGGGGTGCACTACTATGTGCTTTTACTGCCAGCATTAGCGTTGCCGAGAATGGAAATAATTCTTTATTATTTTTAAAAATGAGCACAAGAGAGAAATATCTCTATAGGTATGAATGGGAAAAGAAAGGAGAAGAGAAAAAAATATCTGCATTCTATGGATCCCTTCTTTCTTGCTTCTGGCAAAAGGGGAGCTCAGCTGGATCAGAGAGAAGGAGTGTGCAATATTCTCTTTAGCATATGAAGATTTTTTTTTCTATCTTAAAATAGGAATTATTTTGATATAAAGATCATGTAGACTTACCAACGAAGCACCAAATCAGTTAACACTTTCTCCAAAAGCAAAGACTGTTGCTGATGTTATATGGACAAAATGGTTTCAGCTAATGAGCAGGAAAAACCGTGTGGCTGTAAGAAGGGGAAGAGAGAACACGCAAAGAAATGTGTTACAAGATGAAACAGACAAGGGAGCATCACCTGTAAGGTGCGTGAAGGAGTTCTGTAGTGTTCAGCATTGATGGGGCTCCAAACTGGGTCCAGTTCTGGAGCTAATGATTGCTTGGCTAGCTTAACTTAATACAAGCCTTTGAATAGGCAGACAGTGCTCCATCATCTGGAATAACAGTGGATTGGGATTGTCTTAAGTAGCAGAAAAATCTGAGACAATCCAAGTGCGCTAGTGTTCTCTGTGTACTTACATAGATAATCTGGGTCCATCTGGATTTATCAGCTCTGCTTCAGAGATGGCCCTGGTAATTTCAATCCATCTCTGTCTGGTGCTCTCTGGTGCCTTAGGTTTTGGGCATAGTGCTGGAGGAAGAAAAATACTATTTGCCGTCTGTTACAGCATTAGGTCAAATGGGCCCTAAAGAAATATGGACTGAAGTGCAAAGACATTTGCTCTGAGGGAGGCATTTTGGGTTGTAGATGTTGCTGGATTTTAGCTGACTGTGAGCAAAGTCTTTCATGGCCCTTCTCCAGTTCTAGCAGTGTCGGACTGAGTGGTATCCACAAGGTTAATTAGCACAGGCTCTGTGGTATGAGAGGGGCTTGTGGTCTTAGGCCCATCTTTGTCCTGGGTATTGTGCAAGGGCATTGCATAGCACTGTTCAGAAGTGATCATTCTCAGCTTAAAGCAAGAGAGCACTCTGTAAAGTCAGAAATACCTTTTCTGGAAGGAATTTGGGGGACCTTGCATACCTGTGATGTCTGCACTGCCAGGCAAAACCTGGTTGGCATCTAGACTTTCAAGTAGTCCTGCTGTAAAGTGTTTCCACTGTACCTTTCCCAGTCTTCCTCTAACAGCAGGCGCAAACTTGCGCGGCAGGTGTGTGGTGTCTTCTGCAGTCTTCATCCCCTCCAGGGGATGATGAATGACACAGGAGATATCCCCAGGTTCACACACCTGGATTACTTTCCTAGATGCTAGGAAGGAGAATGACATGAACCTTTTGACTTTTATTTTAGTATGTGATCAGAACAAGGCAGGGCATTCTCCCCAGTCCCACTTTGTAGATGTAGTCATAGATGGATTTCTGAGTTGGCCAGTCTTTGCATTACTGGATCTTTCTTTAGTTCATTTGGACCACAAGGACTGCCGATTAATTTGCTGTGCCAGTATTCATGCAGAGTTTCTATGCTGGATTACATAAAAGCTAATTATTATTGTTACAGAAAGTACATAAGTGATTTTTTGCTGCCTCTGTGCAAAGCATTTAAGAAAATTAGTCCACAAATATCTCCCTCTGCTTGCCTTTCCAGAAATGTGTCTGGATACTCTATAAATGTAGCTTGAGTCACATGCACATTTTTCTGATTCTCTGGAGAATAAATGCATTGTTTTAAAAGTTGTAATTATGAAGCTGAGTTATTAAATAAAACAATAATTATTTCAATACAAATATTTTCAAAACCAACAAACATAAAAGAAATTAAAATGTTCTTTTTCTCCCTGCCTTGTCCAGTGCCGAGTGACTGGATTTCTGCCCATACTGCGATGATATGCATTCGTCGCGCATACCACAGCAGAGGCTTCTCTGCAGGCAGAGATATGGCAAACCAGAAACAATCTGTGACCAAATTTTTGATGGGTACAAACTGTCACAGTTCTGTGGGTTTAGTAGCCAATTTAAATGCTCTTGGGTTTTTTGGCCCTGGGTTCATGAAAGTAATTGAGTCTGATGAGACAGCTAATTTTCAACACCCTTCTCCCTCACACCCCTGTCTTTTAGCTCTAGAGAGACTAGGGATGAGGTGTATTAAATGGCTGAAGCTGTTTTCTAACTGAGTTGTTAAGCTACGCTTGGCATAGCACCTTCCATTGTTTCCACCTTGATCCAGTCTCTTTCTTACTTCTGACTCTGTTAACCTTTGGCAAAACCAGAAACGAGTAGGATCTAGTGCATTTGCCCAACTGGCTGCTATGTTGTAGAACCACTGCTGTGCAGGAGAGGCCATACATAAAGGCATGGCTTCTGCAGAGCTGAGCACTTTGCCAAGCGTGCATCAGAGGATCAGGACAGAGATTGGCCACAGCATGGAGAAAAAAATCATAGCACAGTCAGAAGAAAAGCTTTTGTTTCAAAACAGAAAGCCCAGTTGTGTGCCAGAGTGGACTCCATTAGCTCCTATGGAGGAGGAAGAGCAGATAAAGTGCTGGTGTTTTGGAAAAAAAAATGAAAACAAACAATAAATCCACAAACAGACAGAAACCTGCTAAAAGTCAAGCAATAACAACAAAAAACCCAAACCGAAGTGCTTTCTCTAAGCTTAGCGATACCTGTTGAACATTGGTGCAGACTAAGGAGAGCTCTGGGTGATCTCTTCATGTGCCTATTGTTTTAAGACTCTTCAGCTGCTGCTCTTGAGTTTGTGATAAAGATATGCATCTGTGTGGTGATGGCTTTTTTTAGAGTTGACCTTGAATTTACTGTCTGAGTTTTGAACTTTGCAAAGCTCCCCAGCTATTGATACTCCTGGCCCAAGAAAACTGCCTGGGAATGTGGAAAGCATATCTTCCCAGCCAGCACCAGGACCTGCTGGAGTTTGGATAGGGCTGAGTACCTGTGGTGCTGCTCAGACCAGCTGGGCTGGGACCCTGCCTCTGTTTCCATAGAAACTGCTTTTCCTCCAAAGCCAAGACAAAGCTCCTTGGGGTGTGTGGGCGTCCTCACCTCCAGGTAACACCCAGCAAAATTAGTCTGACAAAGGATAAATGCATTCAGTACTGGAATTGTGGGGAGACATACAAACATAACTTGTGAAATCGGGTCAGAACCAGCAAATGGTTTTGGTGAGGAGAAAAGATGCACATATTAGAAATGTTAAAACGATTCATTTTGTAAAACTGAATTACTTCATTTCCTTGATAGTGTTTTTTAAATTTATTTTTAAAGTCCTTTTAAGCTCTTTGTTTCAAAATAGCTTTTATCTTTTTTAAAAAAACTTGACCTAGGTAAAATGTGGAGAAAAGTGATAAGCAAAACAATCATATAACCCCCAAACAAAACAAACCTTTCACATCTATTGTAGCTTTTCACTTTGACTGCAAATGGATGTTTTCTATTTCATTCAGTATCCTTTCCCCTGCCTTATCATAGAATCATAGAATCATAGAATTGTTAAGGTTGGAAAAGACCCTTAGGATCATCAGGTCCAACCGTTAACCTACCACTGCCAAGTCCACCACTAAACCATGTCCTCGAGCACTGCATCTACCCATCTTTTAAATACCTCCAGGGATGGGGACTCAACCTCTTCCCTGGGCAACCTGTTCCAGTGCCTGACTACTCTTTCAGTAAAGAAGTTTTTCCTAATATCTAACCTAAACTTACCCTGGCGCAGCTTGAGGCCATTTCCTCTTGTCCTATTGCTTGTTACTGGGGTGAAGAGACCAACCCCCACCTCGCTACAACCTCCTTTCAGGTAGTTGTAGAGGGCAATAAGGTCTCCCCTCAGCCTCCTCTTCTCCAAACTAAACAACCCCAGCTCCCTCAGCCGCTCCTCATAAGACTTGTTCTCTAGACCCTTCACCGACCTAGTTGCCCTTCTCTGGACACGCTCCAGCACCTCCATGTCCTTCTTGAAGTGAGGGGCCCAAAACTGAACACAGTACTCGAGGTGTGGCCTCACCAGTGCCGAGTACAAGGGCACTATCACCTCCCTGGTCCTGCTGGCCACGCTATTCCTGATACAAGCCAGGATGCCATTGGCCCTCTTGGCCACCTGGGCACACTGCTGGCTCATGTTTAGGCAGCTGTCAACCATCACCCCCAGGTCCTTTTCAGCCAGGCTGCTTTCCAGCCACTCCTCCCCAAGCCGGTAGCGTTGCCTGGGGTTGTTATGACCGAAGTGCAGGACCCGGCACTTGGCCTTGTTGAACCTCATACAGTTGGCCCCAGCCCAACAATCCAGCCTGTCCAGGTCCCTCTGCAGGGCCTTCCTACCCTCCAGCAGATCGACACTCCCACCCAAGTTGGTGTCATCTGCAAATTTACTGAGGGTGCACTCGATCCCCTCATCCAGATCATCGATAAAGATATTGAACAGGACCGGCCCCAACACTGAGCCTTGGGGAACACCACTCGTGACCGGTCGCCAACTGGATTTGGCTCCATTCACCACCACTCTCTGGGCTCGGCCGTCCAGCCAGTTTTTAACCCAGCGCAGAGTGCACTTGTCCAAGCCGTGAGCAGCCAGCTTCTGCAGGAGAATGCTGTGGGAGACGGTGTCAAAGGCCTTACTGAAGTCCAAGTAGACAACATCCACAGCCTTCCCCTCATCCACTAAGCGGGTCACCTTGTCGTAGAAGGAGACCAGGTTAGTGAAGCAGGACCTGCCTTTCATAAACCTATGCTGGCTGAGCCTGATCCCCCGGTTGTCCCGCACATGCCGCATAATGGCACTCAGGATGATCTGTTCCATGACCTTCCCCGGCACCGAGGTCAGGCTGACAGGCCTGTAGTTCCCCGGATCCTCCTTCCGGCCCTTCTTGTAGATGGGTGTCACATTAGCTAGCTTCCAGTCATCTGGGACCTCCCCGGTTGACCAGGACTGCTGATAAATGATGGAGAGTGGCTTGGCAAGCGCCTCCGCCAGCTCCCTCAGTATCCTCGGGTGGATCCCGTCTGGCCCCATAGACTTGTGGGCATCCAGGTGGAGGAGCAGGTTGGCGACTGCCACCTCTTCGACAGCTGGGACTACAGTCTGTGTCCTGTCTCCATCTCCCAGCTCAGGGGCATGAAAACCTTGAGGATGATCAGTCTGACTATTAAAGACTGAGGCAAAGAAGGCATTAAGTACCTCAGCCTTCTCCTCATCCTTCATGGCCAAGATTCCCTCCGCATCCAACAAAGGAGGGAGATTCTCCTTAGCCCTCCTTTTGTCGCTGATATACTTGTAGAAACATTTTTTGTTGTCCTTGACAGCAGTGGCCAGTTTAAGTTCTAGCTGGGCCTTTGCCTTTCTAATCTTTTCCCTGCATATCCTCACCACATCCTTGTAGTCCCCCTGAGTCACCTGCCCCTTCTTCCAAAGGTGGTAGGTTCTCCTTTTCTTCCTGAGTTCCAGACAGAGCTCTCTGTTCAGCCAGGCCGGTCTTCTCCCCCGCCTGCTCGACTTGTGGCACATGGGGACAGCCTGCTCCTGTGCCTTTAAGACTTCCCTCTTGAATAACACCCAGCCTTCCTGGACTCCCTTGCCCTTCAGGACCGCCTCCCAAGGGACTCTGTTAACCAAACTCCTAAACAGGCCAAAGTCTGCCCTTCTGAAGTTTAGGGTTGTGGTTTTGCTGGCCCCCCTCCTTACTTCTCCAAAAATCGAAAACTCTGCCATTTCATGGTCGCTGTGCCCAAGACAGCCTCCGACCACCACATCACCCACTAGGCCTTCTCTGTTCGTGAACAGCAGGTCCAGCGGGGCACCTCCCCTGGTTGGCTCGCTTACCAGCTGCGTCAGGAAGTTATCCTCCACGCACTCCAGGAACCTCCTAGACTGCTTTCTCTCTGCCGTGTTGTATTTCCAGCAGATATCTGGTAAGTTGAAGTCTCCCACAAGAACAAGGGTTAGAGACTCTGAGACTTCAGCCAGCCGCTTGTAAAAAACTTCATCTGCTTCCTCATCCTGGTTGGGTGGTCTATAACAGACTCCCACCAGGATATCTCCCTTGTTGGCCTTTCCCCTGATCTTTACCCATAAGCACTCAACCTCGTCGTTACCTTTGTTAAGCTCAAGACAGTCGAAACACTCTCTGACGTACAAGGCTACCCCGCCACCTCGCCTTCCTTGCCTGTCCCTTCTAAAGAGCTTGTAGCCATCCATTGCAGCACTCCAGTTGTGCGAGTCGTCCCACCATGTTTCCGTAATGGCAACCACGTCATAGTTTCCCTGCCGCGCAATGGCTTCCAGCTCCTCCTGCTTATTGCCCAAGCTGCGTGCATTGGTGTAAATGCACTTGAGTTGGGCTATCGATCTCCGACACAGGCGTGCCACCCCTGGGCTCGTCCCTAGCAGGACTGGTTTTATCCCCTTCCCCCTTCGAGTCTAGTTTAAAGCTCTCTCAATGAGGCCTGCTAACTCCTGAGCCATAATCCTTATTGTACGCTCCTCCTACAGATCATACATATCAAAACTGAAACAATATTTTTATGCACATTTTCCATTTGCCCAAATCAGTTCTTGCTCAGCCATACTCCGTGATGTCTACTGTGCCGCTGCTCCCATGGAGGATGTAGTGGCCTGCCTTCTGTCACTGTTACCTACTGGGACGCATAAACTCTGTTGAATGCTGTGACTCCATCTTCTTCCTTCACTGCAGGAAAACTCAGAACTCTTGCATTAAATATCTCAAACTCTTTTACTGGCTATTTCTCATGTAAGAGTAAACATGAAAGAAGGTTTAGCAGATAGCTCTGAGAACTCTTGGAGGGCAGAAGATACTGGTTTTATTCCTCTGACTATAGAGGGGAGGAAAATACAGATTTTAAGCCTCTGAAGTTTAAAAAAAACACTTACATGAAATATTTTTGCAAAAGTGGGGAGGTTCTTAAAAAAAATGCAAAGAGAATGCCGTCTCATTTTAATTTCTGCTACTGTAGGTTGTGTGTGATCTTAACAGAAGATTATCTGATTTTTTCAGGGACAGTAAGCACCTACAGTGACTGAGTTTGGGTAGATTTCCACTTGTTTACCAAGATGGCAAATAAGAATCTAGTTATTTAGAACCAGAATTGTCTGGAATTGAAAGCTGCCTGAAAAGGCTGGCCTTTGAGTTGTGTACCTGGTACAGAACCAATGCAGCACTTGCCTCAGAGAACTACCACATGGCCAGCATGTGAAGCTTTTTTTTTTTTAAACTCTTACAGTGTAAAACATTAAGAGAAGTGACAAGAGTTGACACAGAAAGTCATCATCCCATTCTGTGAAGGAGGTAGCAACTGCTTTTTACCCTCCAACAGGAAACCATGAAAGAGAAAAATGAACAAAGTACCAAGGTGAAAATTTTTACAGTGTGATTTTTCTGTATGCTCATTTGATACCAAAATGTCAACATCAGGACCTGTTAACAATAAGTTTTAGAAGCTCTAAAACAAGAGGGTTAAGGAAAGTTGAACTTTGGTCTTATGCTGTCCTTGACTTTGATATATTGTAGTAGGGAGAGAGAAGTAATACTATGTTTTGTAGTCATGAAAGTAATTGTGTATATTGTTCTTCAGAAAGATTAAAAAATATCAGTGTAATTAAACCAGTTATCCTTTTTAAAAGTTCAGGCTGATGTTATCTATTATAACCTGTATTCTGACAGAGAAGCAGAAGACACTGAAAACTTATTCTTTGTCTTACTGTTACCTGTAAAGCTTCTTTGTTTCAGATGTTACTAGTGTGCCCTTTTATGGTGTTCTCAGCCCTACTCTGCAAAATACTGTACAGTCTTAAAACTAAAAGATGTTCCCTGCTCTGAGTACCTTTTTATATTACTTGCATACTGCACCATTTTCTTTTTCTCCTAGTAACTCGCCAAAAAGGAGAGTGGGATTGAGCTCCCATGGAAGTGAATAGTCAGATTCAGTCCTGAGCACGTACCATCAGTGGCCTGACAAGAAGTCAGCTGGGGAAGAGGAATGGCAACAGAGGTTCAGCTTCTTTTTTAATGAACAGAGAAGCTTGGTCATATCTGCAGGGGTCAACAGCAGGGTGGGGGGGAAGGATTCTGCTGTACTGTAGCAATTGCATTTTCTTCACATGTGAGTGTAAAGGGCACAGGATAGAAAGAATTCAGAAGTATTCAACTTTTTATGTTAAAAAGCTCACAGCAAGGGTTTGTTTCAGTCAAGCCAGCTATAAAGTCAGAGTGCTTTTGGAAAAAAAAAAAAATCCCCAAACGGTGTGAAAACATACTGAAAAAGCTCATGTTAATGGAAGAGAATTTTTTGTGGTTTTTTTCTCCCAGTGGAAATGAATATGCGTAAAAAACACTAATCCTTGCTTAATGGTGTAAAAAGAGATGCACAGTCTTTCCTATTAAGTATTCATGAACACTGACATTGAAAAAAGGAAAAATGCCTGCTTGCTAGCATATTGTATTTTGTACCTGATCAAAGGGCATAACCTCATGAGAACTTGAATAACGGCTGTCGTGATTGTTGCCTGCTTGCTATTGTCCCTGAAGCAGAGCTGTTTTAACATGGGCTCTCCTAATCTACTTCAGTGCAGAGTCCTCTGTCTTGATTTAAAACATTGCTGGATGGCATATGAGGAGCAATCATGTGATTAATTACTGAGGCATAGCTGTAATGGAAGTAGCCAACTAATAAATAGGCACATCAGCTGTTTCCAAAGTCCACACATGACTATGCCCAGTTAATATCAGTGACATCAAATAAATATATATGTAGTCTTTCTACCTGAGGCTTTCTGAATGTCTTCTAAAGGTGGATATTGTTTTTTTCTCTTCTGGTATTTTAAGGGAGATATAGAGAAGTTAAGTGATTTGTACAAGGTTATTTAAGTCTAGAAGATAGGAAGATAATTTAGTTATTTCACTAAATCTACTTCTTAGATAAAACTCTCTCATCTACTAAAACCGATTTTTGCATAAAACATGAACCAAGAAAGGCATTATTATTTTTGTCTCAAAGTAATGTATTCATATTTACTGAGGGAGAAATATCAAAATCTGTCTTTTACAGCTATTTGACTGACAGGCTTCTGCTGTGCTTTTAAGAAGTTTTATAACATTGATGTTTGATAAACTAGTGTGGATGTGTGTGTGTATACATACATATATATATGGCTTTCTCTACATGCAGATTTTCTGAACGTGGATGTACTTGAGAAATCAAACAATTGGAATCTTAAAATAATGATGCTTAAATAGTGCTGAAGGGTCCCTGCCATTGCCCAGGGAATATAATGTAATTGAATGTAAAATTGTTACACTAGGTATAGATTATTGTAAGAGTTTGTTCTTTCTTAAATTTATTATTGTCAGGATAATCAGACCTTCTGCATTGCATTGGTGGCTGTTTCCTCATGATTTTGTTGTTTTTCTTCAAGTTGGCAAGGACAGTCCAAGACCAGGGCCTTAAGTTAGCTACAAATACCAAAACCGCATTGGTGACACTGGAGGAAACACGAAGATGGAGGCAGTTTTTATCCTGAGTCTCTTAGTACCCCAATAACATTTTTTTTTTTTTAAACTCCAGATCCTGGAGATGTGTGATTGTGACAACCACAGCTTTAAAAACAGTAAGAAAAGAGATTCTACCCTCAAAGCTGTAGAAAAAACTTCAATAGTGCAAATGCCAATGAGTTAAAGAATGAGGAGATGGATGAAAGGAATCCTATTTTTGTGTGGTAGAAGGATATGATTCTTAATGCTAATACTGGGATCAGCACTGGAAATACTTTGCTGAGATATGTTACTAATCCAGCATAAGCAATAGATATTTTGCAAGGGGTTGTGGCAGGGTGAGCAACATCTTTTGTGTAAGAGAACAGCAACAACATTAAAGGTCCTGGGAGAAACTATACTGCAAACATCTGTAGGTGAAACTTGTTACCTAAAACCTGTAAAGGAAGTCTTCCCTACATTATCATAATAGTTCACTAGTGCTAAAGCAAGATCTCAGTGGCTGGTATACATATGTCTAAATACTTCAAGAAAGAAGACTTGGATTGATTTCACAATTTTCTTTTGCAGAAAGGTGCTCTTGTACTCTTAAGAATCGGTATTTTGAGCTTGGCTTTTAATGGATGACATGCATATGCACAAAAAATCCCCAATCTCCAGGGTCAGGGATTAAACTGAATGACCAGGTCTCTATAGATATAAACTTTAGTTCAAGTAAGGATTCAGACTCTTGAAATAAAGGTGAGAGGAAGGGGAGAGCACAGTCTCCCTACAGATCAGGACCTGGCCAGGTATGAGAAAGGTGTCTGTCAGCTTTTTGCAGTCTGTTTCTTTGCACTGTCTTGCTGCCTGAAATGATGCACATTTTCTTCTGCAGGGTCTTTCTAGAGCAGTGAGCCCATCTTGCCTGGGTGCCTGCTGGCTGATGATTGCTGCACCTGTGTTTCCTTAAATTAGTCATAGGTTGGCTGGCAGTGGTCTAATGGCACCCAGTTGACAAGAAATATCTTAGGGACTCATTCTCTGTCCCAGGAATAAACAGGGATTATTGAACTATTATTTTTTCCCCGCCAAGGTGATCTCTTTCTTCACGGGCAGCAGGAAAAAAGATGAAACAAGCTAAACTAGATTAAGGGATTTCCTCTTATTCCCAGGTCTTATTTTCACTTGTTCCTATTGTTTCCACCCTACAGTGCTGTGGGACTGCAGCTATGATTTACCTTGCAGTTAGAATCATAGAACCATAGAATCATTTAAGTTGGAAGATCATCAAGTCCAACCATTAACCTAGCACTGCCAAGTCCCCCACTAAACCATGTCCCCCAATACTGGTGTAAGAGTAGGGCACACCCTGCAGCCTGACACCTGTGTGGCAGCATGTTCCCACTGGAGCTCTGTCTGGGAAGACAGCCTTTGAAAGAGAAATACAGGTACGTGGGTCCTTTCTCCAGCTCTGGGGGGAGACTGAAAATGCAAGGTTGTAGAAACTAGAGGGAAATAGGATGTTAAGGGCAATTGCTTATGGAGGAGTTTGCCTTGTAAGCAATAGGCACAGAGGATGCACAACTATGAGTGAGGCATGTATAGACTTACTTTGCAGTGTGCCAGAATGGCACCCAAGTTACCACAACTCAGCTGCCCTGTATAAAACCAGTATGCTGGATAAAGAGCTGCTTGAGAGGAAGACAGTAGGAAAATGCATGTAGGGAGGTACCTGTTTCTTTTAAAATGTGACAAATGTGGGGTAGGTGCTGGTCATTGTTGCCTGTACATAGGATTTAGGTATTTTGTCAAGGTGTGGAAGATGTTCATTTGGGTTTCTTCGCTGTCTGAGAGAGCTGAAAGCTACTTGTCTTGCTGAGAATGGCACTCTCCAGTTCTTTCCTTTCAACCCTTTGGGTGTTTTTTTTGTTTGTTTTAGGGAGGTGTTTCAATGAGAAAAGATCCATGAGACCAAATAGAACAAAGGGAGGAAGTACCCTATGTCCTAATAGGATATTTGCCTGGAAATTCTGGTATTCCTTTCCATCAAAAGATTAACTATTTTATCTCATTATTAGTTTGTATAAAATGCAGGCTTGACATGTCATGGTAAAGTGTAGGTCATAAAGGGAGAGCTGAGCAGGGTCCTTTGTTTATCCATTTTTGATGGAACGTATATGTTCTCCACCCAAGTCTTGCTTTAGAACTAAAAATCCTATTCTGAACCTGGCCCCAGATAATTTCTGTAGACTGGAATGAGATACATTTGATAAGAAACTTGCACATGTGTGTAGTTTTAAATATAAAAATTAAAAAGCTGGATTTTCAGTCTTTTGAATGGGGGGAATACTTCTTCCCCCATTCCTAGAGGCTGTGAAAAAGCAGTTTGGGATGATAAGCTCTACATAGAAATTTCTGCACATAGCTGAACCCAGCTTTCTTGGAGGCAATATCCATCTCTTGGGGGCAACAAAAGGGAAAGAAAAGGACCCCTGTTTATCCTACTGTCAAATAGTAAAACACAAGTCAGCAGAAAGTGCATGTGGTCATCGCTTGTGGAAAAAGTGGCCACTGAAATTGCTGCCACAACATGGTCCCCAAAGCATGTCTAGGTGTGTAGTTTAAAGCTAGTTCAACACGTCTACATGGTCAGCAGTCACTGTACATTAGACTAAAAGATGAGTTGTGGGACTTGTGTTCCTAGATCATCCCTGTGCTTTGGGGAACCTTGTCCTGTGCGTGCTTTTCCAGGCAACTAAATTTACATTTTGTTTTGTGAAAGACAATTGTTAGTCATTCTCTTAAAAATATTTATTTCTTCACTCCTTTTCCTCCTGCTTGTCCTGACTTGACAGGCCAATTTGCATTGGTCCCTGCAAAATCAAATTGTTAGCTGTATTCTCTAATAGAGCATACAAGAAATCAGTGGCCAGGTTCTCCCCAATTTAAGCAGTTTCCAGTGGAGTCTAAGGGGTTTGTCATATTGTTCTGTGGGGCATGATTAGGCCCCAGCTCTGGCTAGATTTCAGGTTTCCAGCCTTCCAAGGGTACCTAATGAAACAGCAGTGAATGAAGTATCTTAAAATGTGAGATGAGTCTGTTCTCTTAAGGGTGCTATATTAAAGAAGATGATTCTGAATGCATATGGCAGGGTGGAGTGCCACAAATTATCACCTTCCACTGTGGAAATAAACAGCAAAACAGGAACTGAACAGACTTCACTGTCTCGAAGCTTAGCATTTTTCATCTACCTTCCCACCTCCATTAGATGCAGCAATTAAAGAGTGGGCCATGAAATTGTTCAGACATAGAAAATTAAATAGAGCTTTGAAGACATCACTTTAAGTGTCTGTCAATTGTCTGTCATCTCTAACTAAGAAAAGAAAAACAAAGGTGACCATTTGATATTTGGCTGCAGAACAGTCTGAAGGTGTCTAGGGTGTGTGTGTCAGCCTCCTGGGACAAAGTATTTCAGTTTCTGTGCACTTTCCCTGTGCATTTAACCCTTCGCCTGCTGTGTTGCCAAGCATTTCCCACACAACCGCAATACAGGTTCCCAGCTCTGTTTCTGTAACCTGGTCAGCACAGTCAAGGGCTGATGGGGCTTCAGGGCACTTGCAGCTTTAATGAGTAGACCCAGGGCTCTAGCTACTGAACTGCTGCTTATTCTTTATAGTATTCACTCAAAGGGAAAAGGATTTGTGTGAGTCACTACCACTATTTTCTTTCATAGCTGAAATAAATTCTCTGTGTTCTCCCTCTTCTTCTGTTCAGCCCGCCTCCTCTGATGCTGGGCTGTGGGATCTGAAGAGTGTTTGTGTTTGCAAGTGCTGCAGAGAAAGCCTTCCTTCGGAGGACCTTATAACAGGCTTGGGCTCAATGAGTGTGTTCCAGCACTGAGCACTGCAGAGACCTTGAGTTGCTTTGCTGGATTCACCTGTAACTTAATTTTACTGACTAACATGTGCCCGGGGCCTCTCTCTGAGCCCTGTGTTTACAGCTACTTTGGCCCTTTTTACCCTAGGTAAGAGGTTTGCCCTACACTTGCAAGGCTATAGATAAATTTTATTGACCTGCTTTGTTACTTCCCGTCTCCCACCAGTTCCTATTTCTAATGCTCAGGCTGTGGCTGGTGTGAATACACCCGTGTTCACCTGGGTTGTCGTGGTTTAACCCCAGCCAACAACTAAGCACCACACAGCTGCTCACTCCCCCACCCCCTGCCCTTGGTGGGATGGGGGAGAGAATTGGAAGGGTAAAAGTGAGAAAACTCGTGGGTTGAGATAAAGACAGTTTAGTAGGTAAAGCAAAAGCCATGCATGCAAGCAAAACAAAACAAGGAATTCATTTACTACTTCCCATTGGCAGGCAGGTGTTCAGCCCTCTCCAGGAAAGCAGGGCTCCATCATGCGTAACGGTTACTTGGGAAGACAGAACACCATTACTCTGAACGTCCCCCCCTTCCTTCTTCTTCCTGCAGCTTTATATGCTGAGCATGACATCATATGGTGTGGAATATCCCTTTGGTCAGCTGTCCCAGCTGTGTCCCCTCCCAACTTCTTGTGCACCCCCAGCCTACCTGCTGACTGGGGCAGTGTGAGGAGCAGAAGAGGTCTTGGCTCTGTGTAAGCCCTGCTCAGCAGTAACTAAAACATTCCTGTGTTATCAACACTGTTTTCAGCCCAATTCTAAACCATAGCCCCATACTAGCTGCTATGAAGAAAATTAACTCTACCCCAGCCACAACGAGCATGCTAATTAATTGTCCTAATTTAGAATTCTAACAGGTGGCTTTAAGCTGTTGTCTGAAACAGGTGGGGGAGTGCCAGGGTGCAGTGACCTGCCAGCCAGGTCTGGGGGAGCAGGGGCTCCCTCCACCCGGGACAGGCAGAGGCTGTCTGCCCTCAGCCCTGATACCACAACACACTGTCTCGCTTTATGGTTCTGCTTTGGACACCTGCTGGCTGAACAGTAACTCAGCTTCCTTTCTAGTTCTCTGCAAAACTTTCTAAAGCAACCTGTTCATGCTGTGGGCCAGCAGAGTTTGTTAGTAAAATGGGGTAGGGAGAAGGGAAGGGAGTTAATTTCACAGTGTTTTCTCCTGAATGTGAACAACTGAATTAACTTCTGATATAAAAATGAACAAAGCTGTATGTTTATAGCTATAAGACTCCTGATGACAATGCCATCAGAACAATTTACTTTTTTTTTTTTCCTCTCCTCTGGATTTTTTGACAAACCTGGTGTGAGTTGCTCTGAATCCAGGCTCATTTCAGCATGGGCTGGAATAATGTTACTGGGGGGAAAAACAGAAGATGTTTGTGCTGATATACAAAAAGCCTCATTTGTAGACTTGTTCCAAGTTACCTCCCTTGTTGCTTCCTATTGTTTGACATTTTGTGTCTTGCTTCTGAGATTTCTGTTGCTATTTCAAGATTTTCTGCAATGTGGACTCTGTCTTTGATCTTTTGTTTGTTCTCAATGTTTTGCAATCCAAGCAGAAGCAAATGGTATTTGGAAAACAGTAAGTTTGAACCTTTCAGTGATTGCTTATTGCTGCTAGAAATTCAGAACATACTTTTTTTTTTTTTTTTTATTTGGAATACTGCTGATTCTTGTACAATCTATGAGAAAGAACTAGACTTTTTTTTTTTAAAGTTTTTTATCTGTGAAGAAAACTACAGTATTAATTGAAAGACTCACTAAGTGAAGCAGTTTCAGCTGGCAGTGTCATTCGATGATTGTCACTGTTCTGTTCTTAATTCTGGGAGCCTAAAATTAGACCACTAAATCCAGACCTGCATCTTTCAATGGTCTGGCCTGAGTTTATTTGGGGGGATGCTGTTGCAACACTAAAGGCTTTTATTTCAGCTGTATTGCAGAGCATTTAATTTTTCTGACAGTGGTGCTACTAAGTAGGTTCCTAAATATGGATGTAGAAACCTATCAGTGCGCACCTATTTTCTATGTCTTGGACAGAATTATACCTTTCTGAATGTATCTGATATTTCCATGTTGGCTAAGAAAACTTTGGTAGTTTCTCTTTCTAATGCTTTCTTTTCTGTAAAAGTTGTCAACAATCCTTAATTTCCTTTGAATGTAGCCAGGGAGATCTAGTTTTGTTAGTGTTCAGTAACTGTGTGCACTACAAAACTATCCATGTTTGATAGTATGAAGTGGTCTGGGATCTCAGCAGACCTAAGGTTCCAGTCATATAAAGTCTTAACAACATATGATGTTGTTATATTTATATATTGTTGTTATATATATTGTTATATATTCTATCTTGTTGTATATATTGTCGTTATATATAATATATAATATTCCATATTATGAGCAGGCTCCCATGGTAACGGCCATGTTCCAGAGAAATCTGGAGTGAAACTGTCCTGTAATTAAAAAGCATATTCTTTACATTTTTGTGTAAAAGGACTAATTCCCTTTGGCAGCTGATAGATTGAACTGCATGTAATTTGAGGGATAAAATATCAAAAAAATAACCTGTAAAAAGGAAAGCCTTTCAGTCATCTCCCCACCCCTAACCCCCTGCCCCAATGATAAGACTTGGAAAGTTTTGCATTTGTGGGATTTTTCTTTTTTGTTTTAGCTGTGCTTGTTTTATGTGTGAAGAGTTTTGGTCTTGTTTTTTCTAGAAACTTCAGTGATAAGAACTGTTTATGGTGGTTTGTTTATCTTGCAATAGACTGAAGGAAAAGGGTATCATTATGCTTTTATTCCTTTAAGGAGCTGTCAGTGTGCCATGCCTGACTTGAAAGGGTAGGTAAAAGTGGCTCAGAGTGAAATGAGGTTACAAATTATTTATCATTTCCCCTTTAACCACTTGATCTTTGACTTGTGTTTGTTAAACCCTATTAAACATTACTGTTGCAATGTGTTACAAGATGCTATTTGTCATAGATAGACATCACTTTGTTTAGTTAAATTGCGAGACCTGCCAGTGCAGCAAACAGATATAGTTGGTGTTATCTTTTTGTTTTCAAAGTGAGAGAAAACAAGGAGGGGGAAGGGAGAGGGGAAGAAACCCACGCAGCCGTTAACCTTAAGTATGGGTGGCTAAAGTACCTGTTTCATCCTTTATTTAAGAAAGGACACTAATGAGGGTTATGACCAAAGGTATTAAAATTCTTTGTGGGTCACTTATAACAGCTCATTCAAAACCAAAGAAAAGTCATCTTTCTGGAAACTGTTTCTTTGCTGTCTTGCTGAGATACTGCATCAAAATGAGATTTTTCTGCAGAGGAAAGAATTTTGAATGTGGAAAGGTAGAACTTCACCTTTGCAGCAGCTAAGCTATCTTCCCAGGTCAGCTGTCACAAAACATTTGTTTGCAGTTAATTTAAGAAAAAGAAAGCTGCCTATGCTCTGTTCAGTACTGACAATGCCAGCAGAGACTCCATGTTGTTGAAATGGATGGAAATCACATTATCACAGAGCTCGGGCTAGCAGTAGCTGCTGGGCTTTGCCAAACCATGGCAGGGACAGTGCTCTGAAACAGGCTCTGCTGTGTCTTGGACCCTTGACAGCGGCAGCTTGTTGGCATCACCGCCAAGTTCTGTGGAGCAAAATGTGCAACTCCTTATGCACGTTACCGAAAACTATTGTACCGTTCTGTGGACAACTTGCATATAACGTTATAAGTTGGTTTAAAGAAAATTGGCAGACTTAATGCTTAGGTGTCTCAGGCTGACATTTCATATAACTGAAACCTGACTGCCTCAGAAAGAAAAGTCAGACAAGGTGAGTGTCTTACATGCACTTAAGGTGTAACACTGGGCAACCTGGAGGTCTCAGGAAGATGATCCCTATGGGTCTGTAGGGTTTGTGAGGAAGCTGGTGGAGTGAGAGCTAGAGGCTTGAGATACTTGAGATTACTTTGCAGAGGAGCCACAGCAGGTGTGAGATGGAGTAGCTTTTAATCCATGATTAACTCAATTGAGGTTGCAATTTGTTCCAGCTGGGGGGAACAGACCTGGCTGTCTTTGTCCCCAGTTAAATACAAGAGCACTCCAGGCCTTTGACCATGATGGTCAAGTCTGGGCACTGTGTAAAACAACAGCCCCTTAGCCATGTGGTTACTAGCTGTGGGATAGCTAGTCTTAAACTAGTCTTTTTTGCCTGTTTTTCCACAGAGTCCCTCTTGGGTTATATCAGATACTGAATACACCAGTGAGCAGGCCAACATACAGTGTTAATACACTGCTTCAGAGCAGTCTCAAATCAACCTGTGTTTCTTGAAAGAGATAGGAGATGTTATTCATAGACAGAGACAACTAAGGTAAAAATCAGATTTTAATTCTTTTCTCTCGTAATGGTTCCATAATGTATTTTTCCAGTCCTGCAAAAGCCTTAAGTTTATAAAAATGATGCAAACTTTCCTCCCACATGTATCTGGATTACTAAATTACCATGGTTTGGGGCCTTTCTTAAGACTATGATATCTGTTCATACTGGAAAATCCAGTCAAGATAAAGGCTGTGTAAGGTTAGCTGTTGAGCAAAGATGCAGTAACATGTTGTCCTGCTGCCACAGAGCATGCATTCTCCTGCAGTGTATGGGAATGATTTTGTGATGCGCTAGAGCTGGGTCTCATAGGCCCATCCAGCACAGGGACTGAATTATCTGTTTGATAAATACTTTTTAGACTTTATCAGATCATATCTAACCACTGTTTCTATGAAAAGTTTGTTTACCGAATGAGGCTTCCTCCTCTGGTTGAAATGTTTATATTGGCGAAACCCTGAATATGGGTATGGATTTATAGCTCATAGCTAGTTCCTCTTTCCTGGTAGGAAGGACACACTCAGAGAGAAAGGATTATAGCTTACTCCTTTGCTGGCATAAGTCTCTTGATTCAGACTAGTAACCTACAGGAAAACAGCACTGTAGTTTGCCAGAAATCATGAGGTATCCGAACAGGAGTGATTCACCTGGTTCTGGCAGAGCTGGCCTTGAAACCAAATTTTTATTCACCAGTTTTCATCCCAAACCAGCGACAATTCTAAACTGGGATAAAAAGCTGTCCCCCTCCCCTGGAACGTGCAATTAAAATATCACAATATTTTGCTTAGAAAACTCGATGTGCTCCCCAGGATCCCTGACTGCTGCTGTGTGAAGCTGACGGGGGTTGACAGTTTTGCTGCTGTTAATCAGTGGGGGTTGCTAGTGAAACTAAATGGATTATATTGGTTTTGTTCAGCAGCTTCGTGGGCTCCCGGGGTTCCCTGGTGAGTGGGAGGCTGTCCTGGGAGTCACAGGCTAGAGTCATAGAATCATAGAATCATAGAATTGTTAAGGTTGGAAAAGACCCTTAGGATCATCAGGTCCAACCGTTAACCTACCACTGCCAAGTCCACCACTAAACCATGTCCTCAAGTACTGCATCTACCCATCTTTTAAATACCTCCAGGGATGAGGACTCAACCACTTCCCTGGGCAACCTGTTCCAGTGCCTGACTACTCTTTCAGTAAAGAAGTTTTTCCTAATATCTAACCTAAACTTACCCTGGCGCAGCTTGAGGCCATTTCCTCTCGTCCTATCGCTTGTTACTGGGGTGAAGAGACCGACCCCCACCTCGCTACAACCTCCTTTCAGGTAGTTGTAGAGGGCAATAAGGTCTCCCCTCAGCCTCCTCTTCTCCAAACTAAACAACCCCAGCTCCCTCAGCCGCTCCTCATAAGACTTGTTCTCTAGACCCTTCACCAACCTAGTTGCCCTTCTCTGGACATGCTCCAGCACCTCCATGTCCTTCTTGAAGTGAGGGGCCCAAAACTGGACACAGTACTCGAGGTGCGGCCTCACCAGTGCCGAATACAGGGGCACTATCACCTCCCTGGTCCTGCTGGCCACGCTATTCCTGATACAAGCCAGGATGCCATTGGCCCTCTTGGCCACCTGGGCACACTGCTGGCTCATGTTTAGGCGGCTGTCAACTATCACCCCCAGGTCCTTTTCAGCCAGGCTGCTTTCCAGCCACTCCTCCCCAAGCCGGTAGCGTTGCCTGGGGTTGTTATGACCGAAGTGCAGGACCTGGCACTTGGCCTTGTTGAACCTCATACAGTTGGCCCCGGCCCAACAATCCAGCCTGTCCAGGTCCCTCTGCAGGGCCTTCCTACCCTCCAGCAGATCGACACTCCCACCCAAGTTGGTGTCATCTGCAAATTTACTGAGGGTGCACTCGATCCCCTCATCCAGATCATCGATAAAGATATTGAACAGGACCGGCCCCAACACTGAGCCTTGGGGAACACCACTCGTGACCGGTCGCCAACTGGATTTGGCTCCATTCACCACCACTCTCTGGGCTCGGCCGTCCAGCCAGTTTTTAACCCAGCGCAGAGTGCACTTGTCCAAGCCGTGAGCAGCCAGCTTCTGCAGGAGAATGCTGTGGGAGACGGTGTCAAAGGCCTTACTGAAGTCCAAGTAGACAACATCCACAGCCTTCCCCTCATCCACTAAGCGGGTCACCTTGTCGTAGAAGGAGACCAGGTTAGTGAAGCAGGACCTGCCTTTCATAAACCCATGCTGGCTGAGCCTGATCCCCCGGTTGTCCCGCACATGCCGCATAATGGCACTCAGGATGATCTGTTCCATGACCTTCCCCGGCACCGAGGTCAGGCTGACAGGCCTGTAGTTCCCCGGATCCTCCTTCCGGCCCTTCTTGTAGATGGGTGTCACATTAGCTAGCTTCCAGTCATCTGGGACCTCCCCGGTTGACCAGGACTGCTGATAAATGATGGAGAGTGGCTTGGCAAGCGCCTCCGCCAGCTCCCTCAGTATCCTCGGGTGGATCCCGTCTGGCCCCATAGACTTGTGGGCATCCAGGTGGAGGAGCAGGTTGGCGACTGCCACCTCTTCGACAGCTGGGACTACATTCTGTGTCCTATCTCCATCTCCCAGCTCAGGGGCATGAAAACCTTGAGGATGATCAGTCTGACTATTAAAGACTGAGGCAAAGAAGGCATTAAGTACCTCAGCCTTCTCCTCATCCTTCGTGGCCAAGATTCCCTCCGCATCCAACAAAGGAGGGAGATTCTCCTTAGCCCTCCTTTTGTCGCTGATATACTTGTAGAAACATTTTTTGTTGTCCTTGACAGCAGTGGCCAGTTTAAGTTCTAGCTGGGCCTTTGCCTTTCTAATCTTTTCCCTGCATATCCTCACCACATCCTTGTAGTCCCCCTGAGTCACCTGCTCCTTCTTCCAAAGGTGGTAGGTTCTCCTTTTCTTCCTGAGTTCCAGACAGAGCTCTCTGTTCAGCCAGGCCGGTCTTCTCCCCCGCCTGCTCGACTTGTGGCACATGGGGACAGCCTGCTCCTGTGCCTTTAAGACTTCCCTCTTGAATAACACCCAGCCTTCCTGGACTCCCTTGCCCTTCAGGACCGCCTCCCAAGGGACTCTGTTAACCAAACTCCTAAACAGGCCAAAGTCTGCCCTTCTGAAGTTTAGGGTTGTGGTTTTGCTGGCCCCCCTCCTTACTTCTCCAAAAATCGAAAACTCTGCCATTTCATGGTCGCTGTGCCCAAGACAGCCTCCGACCACCACATCACCCACTAGGCCTTCTCTGTTCGTGAACAGCAGGTCCAGCGGGGCACCTCCCCTGGTTGGCTCGCTTACCAGCTGCGTCAGGAAGTTATCCTCCACGCACTCCAGGAACCTCCTAGACTGCTTTCTCTCTGCCGTGTTGTATTTCCAGCAGATATCTGGTAAGTTGAAGTCTCCCACAAGAACAAGGGTTAGAGACTCTGAGACTTCAGTCAGCCGCTTGTAAAAAACTTCATCTGCTTCCTCATCCTGGTTGGGTGGTCTATAACAGACTCCCACCAGGATATCTCCCTTGTTGGCCTTTCCCCTGATCTTTACCCATAAGCACTCAACCTCGTCGTTACCTTTGTTAAGCTCAAGACAGTCAAAACACTCTCTGACGTACAAGGCTACCCCGCCGCCTCGCCTTCCTTGCCTTGTCAGGCAGCTTGAGAGCTCAGGTGGCTCTGAAATCTGCAAGTCCTTGCATCCAGCTCCTTATTGTTGAGGAGCCAGGTAAATAAACAGTTACAAAACAGGAAGATTTCTAGCCCTGCCTGTGATCTGTCAAAAAGAAGTGTTTATGTGAAATGTTAGCATTTGACAAATCATAGTTTTATGATGGAATAAAGATCAGTTAGAAAATTTGTCATATTTGGATTTTGATCTTGCTTGCATCTGGCTTAGGAACAATCTGCTCTTTGGATGAACAGGCAAAACCTACAAGTTTATCTCTGCCTGAGAAGCAATCCATAGCAACATGCCTTTTACTCATTAGGCCTTATTAGTTTGAGTTTCATGCTATATTGACCACAGACACATAGCTCCTTGCTGTCTTGGAAAGCAGACAAATCTCTATTTGCGACTTACTGCAAGATCTTTGGCAGGCATAGTCAGTGAAAGTATGCCATCTCTCTTGGACTTAACCTGTGATACCCTGTGCCTGTACAGCAGTGAGAGTGTGTTCATCCACACAAGCAAGTGTGGATGCTTGTGACTTGCTGCATGCATGGGAATAGGTGTAACCATAACTGTGCTGCTTCCACAGGCTAAAAATGTCATTTTAATTTTTAATTTAATATTCTTTTTTAATTTTTGTTCCTTAAAAGGGGAATATTTTAAAGGAAATATCATTATTCATATGCCTCTTTAAAGCATTGGTAATCTACATCTGCAAACCTAAATTCTACTTGAACACTTCTTTAATCTGTGAGTGATAGTTTCTTATTTAATCAGCTAGTTTCGAATAAATGGCCTGGAAACAAAATATAATCCAGTGGAGCTTTCTTTATAGCAAATCCTCCCTAAAACAAAATGAGACTAGCAGCAAGAAAGAATGTAAGTCCCTTCTCATCATCATTGTTTATCCTATCTCTCTTTTTTTTTTTTTTTTTTTTTAACGTTTGTATGTATGGAATTGTGTGAAGACAAATAGCTTAATTTTTCGTGAGAAGATTGCTGGGCTCCTGTAAAAGCTCTACATCTCTAGTAAGTCATTCAACTAACAGTGTGTTTTGTTTTGTGTCAGTAGTTATATACCTTTGCATAGCTGTTCAAGGCTTTCATAGCCCCAGGGTCCCCTGGGTATTCTTTTGTAGTATAAAGACTGGTTATTTTAACGTAAGTTGTCTTGGGTTTCTGTTCTTTGTCTGGATACGAAGTTTTCAGGAGTTGCTGTAGATATATACTTAAAGGGGAATATTAAAAAAAAAAACAACAAAAAACAAAAAAACCCCCCAAAACCAAACAAACCAAAGCCCCACCCCACAACAAAACAAAACCCAAAGCAGCATATTCTTGGTATTTTTCCCCCAGATTTGCTGATTTTGCAAATGTTTTTTTAATGCTGATCTATTGAAGTCAATATCTCAATGTCCATCTGAGAACTCTTGAATGTCTTGAGGAACACTGGAAGTGATCCCTCAGCAGCTGATCAATGAATTGGTAACTTTGTTCCATGACCCAGAAAATGACCTAATCCAGTCTCACATAGATTTGTCATCTCTCCAGTACTGACAAAAACAACAACAAAAAAGATTATATTTTTCAGGGAACCAGAAGGACATTTTCTTTCTTAGAAAGCTGAGAGTTTTTTGTTGAAAACATGCCATCCTCCAACTGTGTTAGAACATTTTCTGTGCAAGAGGAAAGGCAGACAGGTAAAAGACCACATCAGGACCTGAAATTAAGTTTTTTCTTAGACAGTTCAGTAATCAGTTGGAATCACCAGGTGGTTAAATTTCAAGTTGTAAAAGGAGGGGATGAAACAATGGAGTCCACCTCTTCAAAAATTAGTTGAGACAGGTTTTTTTGATGGGCAAACCTATGTCGTGTTTTCATGCCTGTGACAAATGGAAAAATCCAAATTTTGCTTTTTACACCTGGCTTCAGTGTTTCATCATTGTCATGTCCTTGAAAACTCAGCTTTCATTTGGAAGAAGGAAAAGTTTCACAGCTGCTAGGAAACAGTTCCAGAGACAAAGCTTGCTGAAAACAAACTAATTATCGTGAAACATGATTTTTCTCCAAGACATTTGGGTGTGAGAGTTAACCAGCTCTTGGCTTTTGGGCCTTTGGTCATAGCAATTTTCTGATAGCATTTTGTGGAACAAATGGATATCCCGTCCTGAAGCCGCTTCAGACAGGTACATTTTCTAATTGTCACTTAATTATGTTGAGCATTTCTGCACTGTTAATCAGAAATCAAATGTTAACATATACTTTAAATTCTTACTTCCTTATGCGGTATTTTTGCTATTTTAATGACAAAAGTTGTTTGAGAAACATCTTATGGCCTTCTAAAAAGGAAAACCACAAAGTATATTGTTAGCATTAATGAACTAGTAATCTACAGTATCCCTCTACTCTACAAAGAAGTCTCTATAGAGTTCTGCTGTGGATATAATTTTTCAGAGCAAGTTCATCCCATAAAATTAAAGACTAGCTGTCAGAGAAAAATACTGTGATCTATAACCTTATTTTAACCCTTATTTAGGGTTATTGTATCTCTGGGTATTGTATCTTTTTCTAGCTGGAAGTGGTGGATAATAGAATCTGAGCATCATGGACTTCTGTGGTGGATTTCTAGATGTGCAAATCATCTATATTTGCATCTGCAGGATTTCTATTGCATCCAATGCATTGTACTGCACTGCACATGCGTTATCCAGCATGTGTGTGATTATTTCTTTTCAGGAAATCCTATGCAAAGATCTCCTGCTGGTTTATATTGGGCATGGTTGGACAGTACAGCTTTGTTTTTGCAACTGTCAAGCTTTTTTCTCTCCCATATAACCTGACAAAGCTACAGTGGCGATTTCACACAAGATAAATCTGGCAATATGTAAATTACCTTTTGGCGAAATGGGAAGGAGTGAGAGTGGGAGGGAGGGAGGAAGAAACCTGTCACTGACCAGGCTTGGTGATTTTTCTTTTTATCACTTAAACTAAGAAATGCAGGCAAAAGTAGTCCTTGGGAACTGGCTTCCTCTGATCTTGGAGGAGGGATGTTGGCTAGAAAGTATGAAGTTTTGGCTTTGGTTCTGACCCTGGTGGACCATCTAAACAAAACCACATTGTTTTGCTTCTCTGTCCATTTCCCTCTTTCCCACCCATGGTTATTACTGTGGGCTCTAAATGTAAGCTCTGCAGCTTGGAGGCTGAGTGGTTTTCATGGTGCTTAGCACAACGGAGATCGGTGCTGGTAGGACCTAGAGGGCTCCATATTATGCATAAACATTTCCAGACAAACAGTCCTACCCAATTAGTGTTCTGAAGACAAATACACAGGTTAAAATATTGTTTATAGGAGCATACTATAGCAAATGAAGGGGAAAAAAAGCATACTACTTAATGAAGCTTTGTGCCTATCCCATTGCAATGAAGTGTCATTCAATTAAAAAGAAATCCATTTAGAAATTTCCAGTGGGCTCAAAATACAATTCTGACTTCACAATTTCTAGCCAACACAGCTTGTATAAATGCAGCCCTTTGACACAAAACCAACTTGAAATGTATTGAACTCCTTGAAGCTGGAGATTTCATTGTGTCAGTTACCCGTTGTGTATATTGTGCTGAAAAAATCCAACACCTGGCATAGAAAGATTAAATCAACCTGGTGTTCTTAGGACATTCTCCAATCAGGCTCCTATTCAGCACATAATGTTGTTCTGACATTACTAAAGTTCATAATGACATATTTTTCTTGCTGCAACAGAGGAAGGTTTTTTAAAAATTACTTGCACTATTTATGGACCTTAATAAAGCCTTGTATGTTATGAATCATAAAATTCTTGTCAAGTGATTTCTCTTAAAAGGCATGTAGTGGTCTGGATGTTTGTATAGGAATGGCTGGTAGTGGCAGATTGGTTACTAGTTCAGGTTGTATACTATTTTACTCATTGCTGAGCAGCTTAATTTAAGAGCATAGTGTCTCTAAATTGGGATTGGCTGTTAAACTCAACTGATATTAAATCTTTGGCTGGGAAATTGCTTGCTAAGGGATTTCCCTCCCCCTATGTCTTTTATTATGTGTGTAATTCTAATGACTCCTGATTTATGAAAGGCAATCCTAGAAAAAGAAAAATTGTCTTGGCATTTGCAAAAATGGATCTTGGTGTGCAGGTGCAATACCACTGAGGGACAAATGTAATGAGGAAGAGTCTTGAAGTAAGACAAAGGAGTCAAATGGATATTCACTGAAATATGGAATTAGGGGATTTCTGGGCTGTGGAAGTAAGGAACTGTTAAATTGTAATTCTAGGTTGGTTGGTCACTGTCCAGCTTTGGCCTGTTATTCTCAAGGTCCAAACTTTCTTGTTGTGACATTATTTGAATAGTATATTTTTAGTTAGACTTATGACTGCTGAATGACTCAAGTCCTTGGCCTCTTCTAATATTAAAGGATAAGACTTGCAAAAGTATCTTAGCCCCATTTTTGAGAATTATTTAAGAGTCTAAATTTTATTGAAAATCAATAAGACTGTATAACTCATCTCTGAAAATAAAGTACTACAATTATAGATCTCTGGGATGGTTTTTGAAATATTACATCAGAATATTTATTCTGAGGTACTTCGTGGGCAGAAGGATGAGTACTCCAAAAGCAGAGTGTATTAAAAAAAATCTGTAGCTTTTGCTTGTATTTTATGTATTAGTTTTCTCCAGCTGTTTAGGTGCCTCTGTTTCTTGAATTCACTTTCCATAAATGTTGAAGAAACCATTTAACCATCAAATTTGAAGCTTCAGGTTTCTCAAGTCAAGGGTCAGTTTCTGGGAAAGAACAGAGTTGTGGTAGAGATGGAGTGAATCGAAATGAAGTTAAATCAATAACAACTCAGCTATTGTCAAAATTTGAAGACAATGCTCCAAATACAATTTTTCAGAGACAGGGCTCTCTGCAAAAAGAATTTCCTCCCTTTGTAGGGGGAACCGATATTTGTTATTTCCCCAAGAAATGTGTGTATGTTGTGGAATGGCTGAACACAGAGGGACACTTATTTCACAGGAAGTGCTTTAAGTATGACGTACTTTCTCAACCATTAGATCCTCTGTGAAGACCAAGGACTGCTATAAAGAGAAGGGATCCACCTGACCAAGTGGGGCAAACCCATGTTTGCCAACAGGCTGGAGAACCTGGTAAGGAGAGCTTTCAACTAGGAATTGCAGGGAGATGTCAACCCACGAACAAGTGAGGACAAGAGAGACTTTGTAATCAACAAAAGAGGGATGAAATGGCTTAATCTCAAGTGTATACACACAAATAAGGTAGTGGTGAAAAGACAGCATGATAGAGGAAATTTTCATACCTTTACTGGGAAATCAGCACAACTGGGGTACCTCTCTGAAGTGCCTGTACACTAATGCTTGCAGCATGGGAAACAAACAGTGTCCATACGTGTTTGTAGGGCTACAAACTCAGTGGCATCACAGAGACAAGGTGGGATAGCTCACAGAACTGGGGTGTTGCCATGGATGGATACAGGCTCTTTAGGAAGGACAGGCCAGAGCAATGAGGAGGGGGAGCTGCCCATTATGTGAGAAGGGAGTGGGAACACATAGACCTCTGCCTTGGTATGGATGATGAGCCAGCTGAGAGCTTATGGGTCTTAGCAGGCAGACCAACGTGGATGATATGGTGAGTGTTTGCTACAGACTCCCTGATCAGGAAGGAGCTGTAGATAAGGCCTTCAAACATCTGGAAGAAGCCTCATGTTCACAGGCTCATGGGGGACAAAACACCCCTATCTGTGCTGGAGGGGCAACACAGCAGGGCACAAGGAATCCAGGAGGATTCTTTCTGGAGTGCATTGATAATAACTTCCTGACACAGGTGATTGAGGAACCAATGAAGGAAGATTCTCTGGGGGACCTGATACTTACAAGCAAGTAAGAACGGGTCAGGAATGTGAAGGTCAGGAGTGGCTTTGGCTGCAGTGACCTTGAGATGGCAGCCTTCAGGATCCTGAGAGGAAGGATCAAGGCAAATAGCAGGATCACAATCTTGAAATTCAGGAGAGCTGACTTTGGCCTGTTCAGGGACCTGCCTGAAAGAGCCCCTTAAGATACAGTCCTGGACATAAGAGGGATCCAGGAGACCTGGATGATTTTCAAGAATTACCTGCTCCAAGCTCAAGAATGATCTATTCTGATTTTCAGGAAAACAAGCAAGGGTGGCAGAAGGCCTGCATGGATGAACAAGGTGCTCCTGACAGAACTCAAATATAAAAAGTAAGGATACAATATATGTAGTTGGTTGACTCAGGAGGAATACAAAAATACGGTCTGAGCGTGCAGAAATGAAATCAGGAAAGCCAAAGCCTGCATGGAGTTGAATCTGGCAAGCAACTTGAGAGGGAATGAGAAGGGCTTCTACAGGTATATCAGAAGCAAACAGAAAGCTAGGGAAAATGTGGGCCTCGTACTGAATGGGGTGTCCTGATGACAAAGAGTATGGAAAAGGCCAAGGTACCTAATGGCTTCTTTGCTGTGGTCTTTACTGGAAAGATTTGCCCTCAGGAATCCCAGTCCCCTGAGACTCCTGGGAAAGCCTGGAGCAAGGAAGGCTTACCCTTGGTGGAGGAGGATCAGGTTAGGGAACACTTAAACTGGACATACACAAGCAGATGGAACCTGAAGGGAATGCACCCATGGGTGCAGAGGGAGCTGGCCCATGTCATTATGAGGCTACTCTTGATTGTCTTTGAAAGGTTATGGAGTTTGAGATGAAGTTCCTGTGGACTCCCATCTTCAAGAAGGGCAAGCAGGAGGGTTCGGTAAACTACAGGCTGGCCACCTTCACCTTAATCCCTGGGAAAGAGATGGAGCAAATTATCCTGGAATCCATTTCTCAACACATCAAGGAAAAGAAGATACAAGCTGGGTGGAGTGACTGATAGACAGATTGCCCAGGGAAGGAGGCTGTGGCATCGTCATCCTTGGACTTACTCAAAATCCAGACACAGACAGGCTGCTCTCATTGACCCTTCCAAGCCAGAGCGGTTGGACTAGATGATCTCCAGAGGTCCCTTCCTACCTTTACAGTTCTGTGATTCTATGTTTTAAATAATGAAATAGTTAACGGAACTGATTTGCTCATAGACATTCCATGCACGAAGAATGATCTTAAGTCGGTGAACAGTATTTATTATAGCTTAATTTGTTCACTTCAGAATCGAATATGCTGAATTATATTTGTCTTGAATCATGTGTGCTATCCTGGTTAGAAAACTGATAAATTTGCTTTTCTGCATAGATCCAGAAAAGTTTGCCAATTATTATTCCAGACTTAATTTGACTTCTCTCACTATTTTTAACAGCTCTTATACTTCATTTCTGAGCTCAAGAGTTGCTGTCTTCTATAATGACTGCACTAACAGTCTACAGTTTTCGTTTCTTGAAATAATTCTGAAAAGTCACATTAGCAGAAAGGCTTACTACTTTGGATTCCAACATCTTAATGCATTTTCTCTTACAAATCTAAAAAAAAAGTAATCTTTTGGGTTTTTTCAGTATGTGTAAAGATAGCAGTAAATACTGACACAGAGTACTTTTCATTCTCAAAGTGCTCTAAATTTGTTGGCTAATTAATATTCACAGTACTCTTGGGAGATTCACATATTTAATTATCCTCATTTTATAAGCTCTGGGAATATGAAACAGTGGCACATGGGACCCAACAAGCCTTTACTTTTTTGCATTGCTGCCCCAGTACCAAAAAATTGATTTCCTGCATGACGCATCAGAAAGTGTACAAGTGGAAAGAGAAATGATCTTGAACTGAGTCAAGATCTGCTTTAGCATCTAGCCTGCTCCCAACCAGAAAGCTTTTTTCAGCCGTGAACTTCCTTACTTTTATTCTATGACACAAACACCAATGAAATTTGTCTTGGATAGCAGACAAATAGAACTTCATTGGTCCATTCTCTTGAAAGTTGTTGGAAGCTTTTTCTTATGCTCTATTTTGTAAGCTTTGCTCATGAACACGTTGCAGCGAGTGACAAATGCATAGACTAAAATAACATTTTTAATAATATTTTGTAAGAAATTAGAACCTGACGTTTCAGTAGCATTTCTGTTTTGTGTCCCTTCCCAATCAATCATTTCTTTCCAGAGAGAGGAAAAAGGAGGTAAGTACTCTTTTTTTTTTTTCTTTTTTTCAGATTTTTTGGAAGGTTGATTAACTGTGCTAGAAAAATGAGGGGAATAAACTGTTACTCTTCCAAGTGTGCCATAAATTGAGGGCAAAAGTAGTTGAACTACTGGGCTCCTGCACAGCAGTATTGTACTTTATTCTTTCATAAGCATCCTTACTAACAAATGGCAGGGCTTTGCACAGTGATCCTTGATGATTCACTCAGCCTTCTAATACAGGAAAGGAAGTATTTTAAAGTGTTAATACAAATATAGATTGAGTAGTTAAACTGACTTGGTCCTGTGAAGCTAAGTGAGTCCCCTGGCTTGTCATCTTGTGTATTTAAAGAAAACATAAGTATTCAAATTTGTCTATCTCTATCTCTCTAGATAATCTCCTGATTTGGCTATGGAGGAGATAACTGGCTGTTTTGTGGTCAGATATTCTCCACTTGTGAGGAGAAAGCAAGTCTTTCTTTACTAGGAACTGCTGCTTGCTCATATCAAACAGCTTACACTTGCTGGCTTTGAGCAAATAAGTTTTGTGGCACAGGCCCAGCCATTCCCCCGGCCTTCTCTGGTGTTGCGTTCCTTTGGTGCTTCCAAGGCAGGGAGCTACTCTTGCACAGTAACCCAGATGCCAGTGTTTACCTATGAAAGTATCCATTGATATCATGGCAAATATATGTATATATATTGCCTAGATGCTTTCATTTTGCTTCTTAAGGAAAAACCAGGCTATGTTGGAAAGCCTATGTTATGTGAGAAGTAACTCCAGAACTCCTCATGTCTCTCACTTTCTGACAAGTGCTGTTAATCTCAAGTGGTTTCTTGAATAAGGCTGACCTATCAAATGCTACTTTATTTTAGGTCTGTATGTCTGTGAATTAGCTACTGATGGACTTTCTCTTGTGGTTTGTGATAAATTTGTTAGAGTAATGAAATCAAGTTGAAGGCTGGGCTCCCAATTTAAAGCAGAACTGTGTCTCGTCTTTAGTCATATGCAGACTATAAAGCGTTGTGAATAATGTCCACGTGTTCCAACTTATTTCTGCAGTCTCCAAGATGGTTTTAGGCACTCACTACTCTTAAAACAATAGTCTGTTGCCAAGATTTAAATGGCAGTTTTACTTTAGCTTTGTAGCTGTTTTTTCCTGTATAGATGAATGGATTTGGTCCACAACAGTTGTGTGAATTGTAACTTCCATTGGAAAATGGTACCTTTAGAGGTATTCTAATGAAACTCTTGCCAGGAATTTTTTTTTCATCCAAGGTGACAAGAAGGAAGAGGCAGTCAATAGCCCAGCCATTTAACACACTCTTCTAGCTGTAACTAGGGCACCAATTTGAACTGTTATCACCCACAACTGAGACGAGTGTTCTTGTTGGCTGTCCAGTTGTGAGTCTGCTTTACACTTCATGTGAAGAAATAAATATTTCCCGAGTTGTTCCCTATCAGCCTGTTGTCTGATAGTTAGGATGTTTTCTTGAACACTGAACTTCAGCTCAGCCAGGTAAAGCAGGGATTTCAGTATGGCTGGCCCACATCCTGAGTGTGCGTGCTAACCAGTGAGCAGGTCAAGTCATCTATTCTGAAAGGAGGAGTGGGCTGTTGTTGTTTTCTTTTCTTCTTTGTTTTAACACAAACCTGTTTTTTGGTTTGTTTGGTTTTTTTAATAGACTTGATTTCATAAGAATCCTGAGCAATAGGATATATTTTTTTTTTTTTATCTGCAGGGTGGGAAACCTGTTTTGGTACCAGGTCTGTTTGTTATTTCACTTTCATTCAAGCAGAGGGGGCTTGTGAAGTGTGTGTAGGAATATCCTTGTTGAAGTGCTGCACGCTTCCATTCTAGGGTTGACCAAATTCGTTGTGCTGATGATAGCTGTACCTGTGTGTTAGTACAGATATTGGTGTGCAGAAGAGGGTCACAGCTGGGCATAATGACACAGACTAAACCTCATCCTTTCTCTTTCTTATTTGTCATTATTGGAAAAAAAGAAGGGGGTAAAAGTCAGTAGAACAATAACAATAAAATATTATAGTGGGGTTAAGTAAATACTTTTGATAATGTTATTTTTGAGTGATTGAATTGATACTGTAGTTTATTAAATAGAATAAATTCTTGGGAGGGGAAGGGGATTAAAGAAATATGTCATAAAGAGCCATCTTCCCAAAATGATAAAAAAACCCAACCAATCAAACAAACAAACAAAAAAAAACCCAAAACTGAGTGCTGCACCTGTCAAGGGTGCTCATAAATGTCAGAGGTAATACTGATTTTTTAAAGCAGCTGGTCTTCACAGTAGTTGAGATCTTTTAGCTTTAAATGAAATAGATTCATGCAAATGACAATATAACAGATTTTGACATACCCAAATATTCCCTCACACCCCACTTCAGCCTCTTCCCTCTCTTCTCTCCCCCTCCTTCATTGCCCTATCTGCAGTAAAATACCAAACTGCTACGTCTTGCCATCCCCTGTGGGTTAAAATTCCTGTTGAGACTTGCATGCAGACAGAGATAATAAAGTGAACAAAGTAGCTCTGGTACTCTTTATCCCAGCACCAATTTGAACTCATGATCAACCTGAGCTTTAGTACAGTGTTGAGGCTATTCTAAGCAAATTCTGAGCATGTCCTGGTTGGACAAGGAGGGACTTGAGCTGGTCTGAGAAGCTCTACAGAGAGAGATCTAAGTGAGGAGCTAAAGGCAGCAATGATCTAGGAATGTTAATGGAGGTAAAATGTTTGGTATCTTCAGTTCTTCTTGTCTTGAATGGGAACCAAGTTGCACATCATCCTTTAGGACCTGACTTGGAGAGTGATGGTTTCGAAAAATGCTCACGGTAGATGTCTCTCTCATTCTCCTGACTTGCACTGGAGACAATGAAGTCAGCACTGAGGATCTTTGGAAAGAAGAAATGAAAGTAGCAGAAGGAACTTACTGGGTTAGTGAGCCTACTGCTTTCAGATAGTGCCAACAACTATGTTATACATATCATAAATGTAACGGTTTAAAATGAAATGTTTCTAGACTCCCTCCTCCTCTCTACAAGTTTATTAACAAATGTTCTTCCTCTCATGATCTGAAGTTTTTCTGAATTCCAGACAGAATGTGTCCATGGGCACTTCTCATTATTGTTCTTTTGCGTAAGCAGTTTTCTCCCTTGCCAAGCTCTGGCATTTAATGTTGAGATGCCTTCATTTTGGTAAGCTATAAATGCAAGTCCTTCTAGTTGTTTTTAATGAGTGGCTTTTAATTGTTCTCCTTCAGGGCTTTTTTTGGTTAAATGGAAAAGCTGTACATAACCTTCCAGATAAGGTCCCACCAGGGCCAGGTATGATGGCTTTTTAATTTTCTCCCTGACAACACCTCTTGCAATATGCCCTCTGTCTCTTTCATAGCCATGTCACTTGCCTTGTGAGCAAAGGAAAGATTGAGTCTGCCGCAACCTCAGCAGAGCACTCCATATGATGCTAGGTGGGAAAAGTACTATCTATCCAAGCTGGAGGAGAGGGTGGTTAGTACAAACGCCTTGTTGGGAGTGACTGAAGGAGATAACAAGAAACTGTGTTGAAAGAGGCTATAAGGCTGGAGGAAGGTTATTAGTGGAGTTCTTCAGGGACTGGTTTTGACATTGATCTTATTTATTATTTTCACTAATTACCCAAAAGTAGGATAAAAACAAGAATGTGCTAATGAAATTTGCTAATGGCTTGAAGCTGGAACTACATAAGAGGACACCATCCTACAGGACTGACCTTGAATAGTGATGAATTGGAGATGGAAAGGAATTAGTATTAAAATCATGTGAAGTTACATGCTTGGAGGAAAAATGATGAGTATTCCTGGGATTCTGCATTCACTGGGTGAACAAAAAGTTTGAGGAAGGCTCAGCTGTATAGTTTAGTCAGAGGGTGGCTGTGCATCTTGTTTAAAGCATAGAGAGGTCTGATCCTCCTGCCACTGGAGGGAGACAAGGACCAAGGAGAACAAACACAAGTAAATGTCAGATGTGCAAATTCATGTGTAAGAGTTGGAAGCAAGTCTGACCCTCGTGATGTGGAGGGTATTACCTTGGATAGATCTGTCTTTCTTCATTTGCAACATGTTGAGATGGACAGAGTACAAGACAGTGAATGTTGCATGGGAAGGGAGGATGCGTGAGGTGTGTGCTGAGCTGCTGTTTTATTCAGGACACGCACATGGTTTTGAGGTAGTTAGTTTAAGAAAAAGGGAAAAAATCCAAAGACAAAACAAAACAAATCTGGAAATGCAGTTTTCTTGAATCAAAAGAGTCCTGATGATGATGATGGAAGCACCTCTTAAATAGCTGCTTTTAGTCTGTGCTCCCTGGAAAACTACAATCAGTTTATTTAAAAAATACTTCTTATTTAATTATAGTGGAATGGTTCTGTATTACTGTTATTATTCTGTATTATTCTGTATTACTGTTACAAAGCTGGTACTATTGCAGTTCAGCTAATAGACTAATTTCTTTTTACATCTTTTTAATAGAAGATAAAGAAACTGCAGGCAAGCCAACAAGACTCCATTAAAGACAAGGCACATGTACAGTCATGAATAGAGAGAGATGTTAACAATAACAACACAACTGAAGGAGAGGAAGTATTTGCAAAAAAAAGAGAATAATCACTTAATCCTATTCTTTGCTCCAAATCAATACAATTGCAATACTCCAAAATTTTTCTGCTCAAGAGCCAGGACATTAGACAGTAGCAAGACTGACAGACTGCAGCTGCAATTATTGTTTTCTAAATGTGGGGAAAAAACAGTTAAAGGAATAAGGATAGATCAGATGGGTCCTAATGTAGTGATTGCTCCCCCTGTTCTTTCCCACGCTAGTAATCTGGATGCCATGTCTCCACTGTGGAAAATGCCGTACAGCCAACACTGTCTTTCCAGCTAGCATCTACAATGCTTGGTCACAGATATCTGTGGTGTGTGAATTTCATAGTCTATTTTAAAAGGTAGGATGGGAGGAGATGGCTGCAAATCAAGAAGTTTCTATGCAGTTTGCAAACCAATTTTTTCCTCTCATTTGCCAGAACATTACTCCCTGACAGGAAACTCCCCCCTTGCTTTTTTTTCTCATTTCTTCCTCAGTTCTTTGCCCTTATGGTGGCTTCTTTGGGCCAATGTTCTTACTAAAACCAGATTTCTTCTCTTTGTTGTAAAGCTCCTGGGGCTTATATGAACACTTGCCTGTTTTGGTAGAAGTCTCAGTGGTGCTATAGCAATCACATTCACAGGATTTAGCACCTTTTGTTGCAATTTAGCTCTGGTAATACTTATGCTAGTGTTTCACCTGAAGTCTGCAGTTATTTCACTCCCTCATGAATATGTTAATGAATTATTTCACACTCTTAAAAAAATATCTTTGCAGTCACAGAGGCAACTTTGCATCTTGGGGTGGTATTTAAATAACTTTATGGAAAATGTATAAGTCTAGGTTAAAAAAAAAGGATAGTGAATAAATTCAGTGTGGCACGAATCTGACATCTGCATTGCAAAAAATATTCACTGCAAGTAAATTATGCATTTTTTTGTTACAACAGTTCAGAAAATATGCTTTCAAATGTTATTTTAATTACTACCTTTATTCTACTGTTTCTAAATAAGCTTTCTACTTGGCAACTTACTACCCCAAATCTGATATTCTAAATGTTTCCTTATTTCCTGATGTAAGATGTATCTTTTATGATCACTCTCATTTTAATTTTCTTCTGTCAATCAAATTGGTATTTCAGCCTATTGTTTTCGTTATACCCATAGACACAGGTGCATAGTGTTAGTATAATTTTCTTCATGTCTTATATTTTCACTTAATTTTCTTTGTGTATGGACTTCGCTGTAGTGATTATGTCACCCACTTTATTATTTATTTATGACATTTGAGTTATTTTTATTCTAGATGATTCCTGGACATGGTATCAGACTAATAAGTATTGCATTGTTCTAAATTTCATTTAAATCAGTATCTTATATATAAATTGAAATATATTAGTACTGAATGTACTAAGAGTTGCAAGCATTTTTTGTATTTGTAGTTTCTGCTATTTTTGTGAACTATTAGAAACCTCATTAAAAAGCTTGACAATAAGAGCCACACAGCCTACTTTCCAGATCAAAGTAGTTCAAAGAAATCTAGATGTGCATATATATTTTAATTAATATTGTATTTTTTCCAAAGCCTGCTCCAGTCATTAGGCTTTTTTTATCAATTGGCATCAGTGAGTTTTGGAACAAGAGTTTTTATTTTACAAAACTTGTAGCATGCTGGGGTGATTTAAGCAAACAAATACTAATCCATGATTTGACTTGGGGGTACTTGCTGCAACTCTTATAACCACTGAAGTTCAATATCGCATAATCTGTACTATCAGCCCTCTGTGGGAAAGAACAACAGTTATTTCCGTTGATACTAGGGGAACAGTCAGCTGGGGAACCTTGTTTCAGAGAAATGCTGTGATTTACCCAGGGCTGACTCAGAAGTCCTCTGCAGAACAGGTCTCCCAGGTTCCAGGCTAATGCTCTGACTCATCTTTCTGTTCACTCTCTGCATCCTATCCTCTCCCTATCAGCACCTTGATAATGTGATTTAGCTGATCTGTGTTATTGGAGCTGTTGCTGGCTATGTAGTTGGTTTTTAGCTCCATGAAAATGCAGGATGGGGAAGGGGAGTCTCTTCCCTCGTATTCCAGATTACTCACAGCCTCAGTGGGTCTGCAGGTAGTAGGAGGAAAAGTACTGTAATGGAGACAGTTGAAGACAGCTGAAGCCTAAACTGAAATATTCAAGTGTCAGGAAGAAATACTTCTCCACCCTCTAAAAATAAAGAAGATTTGCTTAAAAACAACAGCAAGAACTTTGCCTCTCTCTGTGTATGAAATAATAGCTTTTAGGTTCTAGCCATAAAATGGATGAGGTGTATTCCAAAACATCAGTTACTCCTTTCTCTGTGTGTGTACTCAAGGGTGCAAAGGCACTTAAGGGTTTCAAAACTTCAGAAAAATAATTTATACTGTTCTTTCCCACTGCAATAGACTATGTTTGGGTCTCTAGAAGTCATTACTCTTAAGATTTGTACTCCAGATGCCGTGGCTAATGGAACACCAAGGGAAGAGAGTTTGGTATAGCACCAGGGTTTGCTGTTGACTTGTGCCAGCCCCAGTAAGTCGTTTAGACAGATGGGACATGAGACTGGAATTGTAACTTAATTAAGGGGTTATAACTGAACCCCCTAGAGAACTAAAAATATTTTTGTTCTGGTTGTAAATGTAATGTGGTAGATGTTCCTTGGTGAGTTTTTTATGGTTTAAGCTCTTCCTAAAGATAGGCTGGCACAGAAATTGGCACTGTGACTTTATGATGTGAATCCCTCATGTCTCTTATGTTATGAATAGGTTTCTGCTGAGCTCTTTGTCTTGGGGTGTCTTCAGCACTGAAGGGAAGGGTAAAACACTGATGAAAATTACTTGGTGAAATTTCTCTTATATTAATGTTGGGGGTGAATGCTCTCCTTCTCTTCAAGATCGGCATTGTTTTAAAACATGTTAGCAGGTGTATTTGGGTTTATCCTGATCAGGTGGTGTATTCTAAAGTGTAATGGTCTCCTTTACATCAGATGCCAAGTTGCCATCTTCTCCCCCACCCCCAGTGTAGGCAAGCCGTGAAGGGGTATGGACCTGAGCCCACAACTCTTGGCCACCTGTGGAATGAGACTTCTTTGATTATACTCAGAACATATTAATTTTAAAAGGAGTTTTGCTTGAATGTAGATTCCAGGAACAAAATTATCACCTGGAGGTTAAATAAAACTTAATTTTCAAGTAAAATAAGAACTGTAGTCTTAGACTGGGGTATGAACAGCTTTATATTTGGATGATTAAAAAAAAAAACAAAACCCTGTGTACAGGACTTGCTGTTATGTGTGTGTTTGTCTTACTTTAGTAACACACCACTTTAATTCTGTTGTTGCGGACTTGAAATTCACCACTGTGAAAGAGTTGTGAGAGATCTATATGTTTTGTATCTTGGTGAGCTCTACCAGTACGCTTATATATAGTTAGACAAGAGCTCAGCCCATCCGTGGTCTGAAACAACCGGTTGTGAGTCAGATGTTTGCTGTGTCAGCGAGAGGCTGTGGCTGAGGGACTGATTTTTTTGAATAGCTAACTCTGTATTCTAAGAATGTGCAGAGAGACACTACCTGTGAATAACAGTTTCATATTTAACTCCTTTGTTTCTAATCCTTTACTCTTTCTGAACAATGGTCATAATTAGAATATTTCTGCAATGTAGTTTAGCTTTTGTAAACCAACTGGTTGTGGAAAAAGGTATCTTAGTGGGCTGAGATGGAATCAGTTGTGTATGTGAGAGGATGCTAGATAAACTGGCACAGCCCAGCCTAAAGGGATGGTGACTATTTGTATGCTAACAAAAGTCTCAGCTCATTTTGAGAGCTCCACAGTTCAAGAATCAATTGGATTTGCATATCCCAAAAGTTCAGGAATTGATTTCCTAAATGATGATATTCAGGGCATAATGATCATGTCTGCCTGTTATTATATGATCAAATATATTCCATGGAGGGTGAATTATTTAATCTCTGTGGAAACATGGAATTTTCATGATACATTAGGACTGTAATGGGCACTTTTTTTTGCAAAGGAATGAAATTGTTCTGTCTTCTAAACACATGATCTGTGATGCCTTGAAGGCTGCTTGGAGAGGTAGATAATTAGCTACCCCACTGCCTAGAGAAATAGCTTGGAGATTTTTAGAAGCCTTATGCAAATGGTTTGGGATATTATACAAAATTAGTTTCAGTTAGGCTCAAATTTATCTAATTTAATTTAATTATTGGGAAAAGTAAATCTTTGACTGAGGAAAAGAAGGAAACCTGACAGAAGGAGAAGATGGCAAAAAATACACTGGTATATAGACTACAACAATTAGATACTGATGGATTTATAGCTGCCATTCACTTTGTACACATTCACCTCTAAGGCATCAGTAATGACTTCGTTTTATAGGAGTCTATCAGTATTAATATCCTAGACCACAGGTGAAATAATTACTTAACAGAATTAAACCCTGTTGCTGAATATGGCTGTATCCTATTTTAGTGGACTGTGAACTCAGCTGGTAAATCTATAGCATCCTGGGATGTTGAAGTCCCAGCTCATTCTGCACGTTTTGCTTGAAGTTTCAGGGAGTTTCTGGCATGGAGTGGACACCTATCTGAAGGGGAAACTTGATGGTTTTACCAGGCCTGGTTGCCTGCCTGCATGAACCGTGGTGGTTTGTTTTATGCCTGTGTGATGTCTCTAGCAGCCTCTCCATCCCTGATTTGGTTATGGGTGCATCAAATTTCTTCTTCATCCAGGGAAGATTGTCGGGAGATTAGAGGAACAGGTGGTGCACAGCTGATTGCTGATGGCTAACTGTTAGCTGCCTCTTCAATATGCAGGGCTTGGGCAGAGAGCAACAAGGAAAAGAAAATATATTGGAAGCAGCTCAGGCCTTACAGCTTGGCCTGTGGTTTGGTGGCTGAACTGAGATCAGAGAAACTGGGTACTGGCAGTTGTGTTGCCTGAGGTAGGTAGGAAGACTGCCAAAGCAGGACTGTACAAGCAGGGAAGACTGTTGCATGAAGGATAAAATGGGTTATTGCAGCATGTTGGCGTAGTGTGGGTGGGTCAGTGGTGTCTATAAAGGAAGAAAGAAGTGCCGATCACTGCTGGGATGATGGACAAGGGGGGTTATTACAGATGGACCTCTGCTGATTCCAGCAGAGCTTGTAAGATTTATACCCATTCTTCATTAGCTGAATTTCTGCAACTTCAGTGAGCTCTTGTTTTGTTTCAACATGCATGATGGTTTTATAGAGCTATTTTAACAACTTGCAATGTGATGTGACTACAGTAAGAGCAAATTCATTCAGCAGTCTGAATACATGTTCCTGAAAAAGCTTCTTCAGGCAGTACTTGCTTCATTTGCTGCTTTTGGAACATATGCTGAAATTTTCATCTAGGATGCTTCCTTGTGAGTTCTTCATTTTGTTCTTGAGCAGTATTTTGTGGGCAACTTCAAGAATATAATTAGGAGTTTGATTGACTGCAGTAAAAGCTTTTTTTAATGGCAAGTGACTATTTTAAGTGACAGTTCTTCCATATACTTATCAGTAAAGGAGACATGTTGCTTCACAGGATGAATACACTTTCAAAGAAACTCAAAAGCAGATTGAAATTGTTTAGGTAACCATTGCAGGTATAGGAATGTATATAGTACATTGTTACTATAAGATACTTTGAGAATATAGTGTTGAAGATACAGGCACAGTTTGTGATAATTTGTTATGTAGCCCTGAACACAGGGTTCTGTTGACCTGTAGTTAAATCACTGAAATGCAAACTTCAAATGCTGTCCTAGAAGTCCTCCTTGGGCCTTACTGCTTGGGGAAAGGAACTTAAAAAGATATCTTGTGGGTCTGAGAAGCATGGTGTTTTGTTTTGGACATATCTGTATATGCTCAAACATTATTCCTAAAGGAATAAGCAAATTAGGTTTGTGTACAATTACATATTTACAAGAAACTGTATTTTACAGTATTTACTAGCTCTTTTGCATCTTCAGGGTGTCATATCATTCCATCTATGCATAGCAGACGCTTCATGAGGGCAGTCTTGTTTTCAGTTCTCTATCACTGGGAAACCTAGGCCAAACCAGTCAGTTGAAGAGAAGAGCTAGGACAAAGCAGACACCTGGTTAGAAGCTAAAGGACAGGTTAGCAATCTGTTATAAAACAAAACAAAAAACCCAACACTGACACAAGAATTTAGCCATTCCATTCTGGGACAGCAGAGCTGTCTTTTCTGCGCAAAACAATATTTGGCACTACAGGAAGATTGCTTATATCTCACCCATACATATTGGAATTCTGTACACTTGTGTGGAATCTATTCTGGAGAAAATGCAAAAATAATTAATAAATAATTTAAAAAGAACCTTCAACTTTTTTTGCAGTTAAACTTCTAGTTGGAGAAAGACTGTTATATTTTGCTTATATTATTTTTAAATAGATAGCTATTGCTCTTTGCTTACAATAATAAGCTGTCAAAACTTGAGGCTGTAACTTTTTCCTTACTAGAAACTCATCTTTCCATTTTACAGCATTTTGTTATTACCGTGACATTCCTCAGGAATGGCTCAAGAATCCTTTCTCGGACCTGCTGCTCTCACACAGTAATGAATGCTGTTCTTGGCCAAAATCTATAGACAATGTTGAGCAGAAACCAAAAATAGGTCAAACATTGGTGTTATCTTCCTTTTGAATTCCATTTGAAAACCAGAGACATAATTTTTAAGTACGACTTAGGTTTCATACATGCTGATCTGACCTTATCTCTGTTAATCAGACTCATTTGCTTCATGTAGCAGTATCTTGATGACAAGACACCTTGAAATCTTTGAGTAGCCACCTTCTTTGCAGTCACCTCCAATACATGTGAAAAATCATGGAAACAGTAGAGAAAGAAACTGTCTTCAAATATGCAAGTGCTCATAAATTTTGCTTTCCAGTTTTTATTCATATTTGCAGTGTGGTGTTAAAACTGAAAACCAAATGCAAAACTTAAGTGAAACCCACACTTTTGGGTCCAGTTTTGGCCGTTACTGGTAATTCACAATGTTCTAACTTCATAAAACTAGCTTTTAATTGTTAAAGGATGAAAAAAATGGTTTCAAACTAAAGACTTGATAGTGCTAATAAACTTAGGCCTGAAGGTGAATCTAGTGCTTGAAAACCTTGGTTGAAGGAAATGGAGAGAAACATGTTTTTTTCCACAATACCATCATTTTCGTTATTGACTTATCTCCCAGGTTAGAATGATAAATAATAAATCCTCTTTCAGCAAAGAAAGAAAATATTATTCTTGCATGTAGATGTGTGCCAAAATGCTTTGTTAGTTACGGATGGGCCTTAATATGTGCTTAAATACTGAGAGAAATTCCTCAGTATTTATGATAGCAACAGTGCCAGTAAAATTACAGACATAGGAGCACATGCTGTTTGGCTCAGAGGCAAGAAGGAGCTAATGTTCTGTAAGCATCCAGAGGGAGAATATTTTTTTTTTTTTTCAAAGCATAGAAAAACACTGGTTAAAGGCAAATGAACTGCTAGATAGCAACGGATGGTCCTTTGTAAGCCAACACACTCTTTGCCTTACAAAAAGCAAAGGAAAATCTTCTCTGGATAATTTACCCTGACTTTAATAAATATCAAGTGTTCTCTTCCTTCAAGGCACATATTGACTTGCTAACCTCCTTCTAATCTGTCTTAATCTTTGTCAATATTTACCTCTTCATGCAATAAATACTGAGAAGTCAACAGAACCCAACTTCATCTCTGTTTTTGAACTTGTGCCATTTCTTTGCCCATTTCAGTGAAATTCATATAGAGCTTGAGATGAAAAAATTAAACTTGTTATATAACTGCTGTTATACAGTTTACAGCAATAAACTTGATGAACTGTTTAGACCTCTGGCTGTAAGCAGAACTCCCCCATCTCTTCTAAAGAGCTAGAGAATATTAGATATTTTTGTCCTTTGATAGGTACTTCTTGTGAGCCTGAGTGTAGTATTGCCATACTGCTAACCAGTTGAATTCCATATTAAATTAAGTGTATTATACTAGGTACCTTAATAAGGTTCCTTAGACAGCTAACCAGTTGAATTCCATATTAAATTAAGTGTATTATACTAGGTACCTTAATAAGGTTCCTTAGACAGCTGGTTCACTAGACAATTATGAAACATCGTGTGCAAGCATGTACTTCTCTTAAAAACTAAATTATTACAAGCATATTTTTAAAAGGAAATGCTGGTATCTGTTCAGATCACTGATCTATTACGGTGCTTCCTGCTATACTCATCTGTTTTGCAGCTTCTGAGCAAAAACTGTGGAACGTGAGAAACTACTGCTTTTGTTTTTCATTGATTTCAGTATGCAGTCATGCTGCTGACCAAGGTGGCAGAAAGGGGAAGTTTTGTGGTGTCAAAATCCAGCTTAAGCCCCTTGATCACTATGCAGATACTGAATCGAGCAGTGCTGAGCTGCAGCGTGGTGCTGAGGACAGTCCCTGTTCTGTCACTGAACTATCTGAGTCAGATCCTTCTAACACCAGCTCCCCATGAAATCTGAATATGTAGAGCTGCTACTGCTGCCTCTTTTGAGGGTTTTGAGGATGTGGGAGCTGTTGGGACATCTGCTGCCTGCACAGAGCTCAGCCGAGCTGGTCTTCCTGGATGAATTTCTTCTCTGTTCTTATTGCATGCTTAAACTTTAACTAAACTTCCAAAGGTCTTGTGAAAATGATGAAAATGAGATTTATTATGGGGTTGTTGCTCAGGGTGAAACATTTACTCCTTGAAAACTGCTTGCTTGATTGCAAACAAATTGTTTTTGAGCTAGATAATGACTGTATTGGTGTGTGAGGCTTCCCTGTGCATGCCTTTTGCTCATGTGAATGTTAGCCTGAGTGCTTTGTGTGACAAACATACCAAGAGAAATATAGTTCAGCTCTGAGAAGCAACCACTCATATAGTGTGTGTGCATGGAGGGGAAAGTCCAGTTTAAACACAGAAGTACTGGTATAACTCCCTGCTAGCTATGGGGAAGTGAAATATGGGATGGAGGGGAAAGAGTTGAAGCATAAAAGAATGACTACTGAGAAGAAAAGGGAGCTTGGGTTGTGATCTACTCCCCCAGTTGCAATCTGTGCCCTATCTTAAATCCCTCAGTCACTATGTGGATGTTTGATGTCATACTGCTGTGGTTCATTGTCAGTGCTGAGTCACTCAGAGTGTGTGTCTTTGGTGCTGATTAGCAAGCTGCTGCAGACAGAAATTAACAAAACTGTAATGATTTTCATGGTATTTAATAGAGCTAGTTGCATATTTTCCAGCTGAATGTTTTCCCTTCAGAAAATCAAAACATTTCCTGGGAAATTACTTATTTCATGGAAAATTTTTGGCAGCAGATTGTTGGAACACCTTGTTTCCCTTTGCATGTTTTTATGGCATAAAACTCAAAAGGATAGATTAACCATGAAAAATTGTGCAGTTTCCTTTCTCCCCTGTTTGAGCCAAGAGAGATTTCAAACTGTAGAAATTTTATGTGACCAAGGAGTCAAGGGGAAAAATTGGAGTCTTCTGCAAAAGTACAGAGGCGCCACAAGTTTGAGACTTAAATTACGTCTTGGGAGAGAACTGAGTTGAGATCCAGACCAACTTTGTCTGTTTAAGCAGCCCTGTTAATTAGCACCGTATCCCGACATAGCTACATTCCTTGATACTCATTAGTAGGAAATTGTAAAATAAATTATAAAATCCAAAGGGCATTAAATGTCTCCTACCTCAGATACTGAAACCAAGTACTGTAGTAGGAATAGGCATAGGCCATTCATGCTATTGCTTTCTCTTCCCCTGAAATTTCATGTCTTATTAAAAACCTTCCCAGTAGGATTATTGGGCTGGAATTATACATTAAAAATGAAAACACAATAGTTATTCTCTTGCCTACAAAAATAAATGGTTAGCATAATAGTATATTGTTTAGAGAAGTCAATTATACCTTAAAATAGGAGGAGGAAAAATTTTTAGCAATGTCTTTGAGACTAAACCTCTGATGAAATGCATTGGATAAAAGAGCAGTGATGTAGCTGGGGATACACAAGTATTTTGGTGTCTGCCTTTGTGAAGATTTGGGACTGATTGAATCAACCCCCCTGTGACGGTGGCAGTCCCATTATGTTTGTTACAGGTTGACTGGTGTAATTGTTTTTTCTGAGGTTATCAGCACGTTCAATCAAAAAGCTAATATGTGCATTATTGCTTTGCTAGTTTTTAAGCCCTTTTCTCATTATGGGTATCAAGCTTGATTAAAAGCTGTTCTCTAAATGGTTGGTTCCATTGACATGAAGTGATTCTTGCCTTCTCTGCTACCGGAGGGAAGGTATCTTCATTCAGGTTAATTGCTGGTGCCTGATGCTAAATGCAAATACCAGAGCACTGCTTGAGATGAAAATTCAAAACTGGGAAAAAAAAAAAAAAACCCAGCTGTTAAAATATCCTTTTCTTCTGTATTTACCAGAATAGCGTGCTTTCCTTTGGCATTGCAATATGCCAGAGAAAATGTCATGAATACTGTTTTGAAGGCAAATAATTTTCAGTTCTTTGTCAGTGAATGTGTATTGTCTCAGTCCTTTACCAGAAGCAGGGGAAGGAGAAGATAGTAGCAGACATCAGTGGGTATAGAAATACACAACAATCAAAACACAGTAACCCAGTGCCAAAAGGAGGAGTGATGTACAGTCATGTTGAGCTTAGACAAAACCAGAAGCCCTGCTATTGTAATCTGAAACGTGTGGGTGGACCCTTGTGTCAATGATCATGATGATGTGCACAGGCATAAATCTCCAGTCAGAGTCTGCAGGAACATTGTAGCCTTTTACAATAGATAACTTGTTCAAAAATAATACTTAGAGACACATGTACAAATTGTTCTCTATCCAAAGCTTTATTTAGTTAGGGCTTTATGATGATGCTTTGTTTATTGTAACTTTATTTATCGTGATAAAAGAAAACCTCTACTAGGTTCAAAATGTCCTGAAGTCTGTCTATCGACACACTACATCCCACAGTTTTACAAGCAAGGGAGAAGGATGAGACAATCAGCAGTAAGCCTAGGAATTATATACCAGATGGACTAGAGGGAGCTTTTTAAGGCTAGCAGTGATGTGTGGCTTAAAAATTTCCAGGACTTCTTGCTTTAAAGTGTTCATAAACTTTAGTAAACTGTCCCAATGGCAAATGATCCTCACTTAACATTTGGGTTTTATTCCTTGTCTGAAATGGTTTTCTCTCTGTTTCTGGCTTTTGGATCTTGCTATATACTTGTCTGTTGGATTGAGATCCTTCCACTATGTGTTTCTGTGTTGTCTTGCAGGTAGTTAGAAGTCATCATTAAATTACTCTTCTCAGTTAGACTGATTTGTTTGTTTGTTTGTTTGTTTTTGCAGTAGGTCAATTAATTTTTTAAATCATTTTCATGACTATTCCCTGAATTTTTACATGGTATTTTTCTAGGTCCAAAGTAAAACCTGGAATCTTTTGTGACAAAAAATGAATGCTTCATGAACTCAGTTTCAAAATAACACCAAATGAAATGTTTTGGTTTGTTGCTTGCCTGCCTGGAAGATGGTCTTGTCAATATTTCCTCTCAGCAGGCAAAACCAAGGAAAAAATATGGAGACTCAGCCCTCTTGGAGGCTAAATGCCTTGGCTGTCTGTGCTCTGTTGGTGTTGAATATGTGTATCTTCCCTCAAGCCAGCTGTAGTCCCATGGCTACCTGCTTGGAAGCCTCTTGTCAGATAGAAATTGGCAACAGCTTCCCCAGCATGTGGACAGGAACCCATCACTTAGTTTTCCTGATGGATTTTTATTTTATTAAATTCAATATGTCATGATAAATAGATTTTTTTTTTGTTTGAGAGGTGGGGGGGAATGGGGAAAATGACTCCAGCAGGGATTCCTAAAGGGACTTTACTGAAAAGTGTCTCTCTCTTTCCAGGGGTTGTATTTCTTTTTGCATCACACCCATGAGAACGTGAGTTTAAGCCCAATTAATACAGCATCGGAAAAAGCTTGAGTCCTAGAGATTGTAATGAGAGAATTCCTCTTCTCTCTTATCACAGAATCAAGCTTTGCTGCTGCTCCAACCGAGCAGCACCTTGTCCCAGCGGAGCTCTCTTTCCTCGCTCTTTGGAGGGACTGTTCATCATGTAGGCACTTGCCAACATGAGTGAAGGCTTTCAGGCCTTTCAGACATTAGTTCAGATAAATGTCTCAGGTTCCTTAAAACAAAGCAAGAACTCTCCAAGTCCTTTGCTGATCACTGTGTCTTGTGATCACAAAGGTACTTGGGGAAAGGGTTATTTCTTGCAATGCCAGACAGCCAACTACTTACCTGGCTACTGTGATATTTGGGATAGAAATCAGTGCAAAAAGCTAAAAGAATATTCCTTTTTAATACGGAGGGCTTATTTCAATCTAGCTTATACCCATTCTTTAAAATACAATAAAGAAAAGACAAGTTGCAGATGCATAATTTCACCTGTGTGCCATTGTTTATCCCTTGTCTGAAAAGCAGAGAAATTCTACAGCATGCATCTCAAACATGCATAAACTATTTACTTTAATTCACCAAAAATTTAGCTAAAAGTAAGATAAATGAATACTGTCTTAAACTGAAATAATTTCTTTTTTACTGATATTCCAAATCAATTTAAACTGTCATCCTTAATTTGCTTTGTTCAACTCTAAATGGAGCTGCACCCATAGTAATAAGATGTGAAGATAAGTCACTCCTATTCTTTAGGGATTTTTCTTTCTTTTTAGAAAGTCTCATATGTTAATGAAGCAGATGCTCACTATTGATCTCTTTTTAAGAGACAAAATAATTTGTTTAATTGAATGGCATGAATACTCTTTGTTTTGGTTAAGTCAGAAAGTAAATAGAGGTATGCTTGAATACAGATATTGATATAAAAATGCACTTAAAATCTTCTGAATTGAAAAATTTTCAGGTACCCTCTATTCCTACCATCCTGAATCCCATTAGAGATAAGCTCTTATAAGACAGGATAAACTTTTAAGGACACACCTGTTTCTTCAAGGTATTGCTCCTTAAATCTCACTTGTTATTTATCTTCTCATTTGAAGTGCTACATGATAAATGACGTGGTGAAGATACAATATTTGATGCTGTGCATCTCTATATTTTTATGCCTTCAATAAAAATCGAGATTTTGCTAGGAAATGTTTTTCCTTTAATGACTTTCCTGATGTGTTTGGATTTCATTTTGTCTAGTTCTGTGTGATGTTATTCTGGTTCTTGTGAATGACATTTAAATAATTATTCTTAGGTAATGAATATAATTCTATTCAAAGAATTAATTTTAGAGAAAGTTTCTCTACGACAGAGGTAAAACAAAAAACCACACAAGAATAAAGGCAACTTTGGCTTTTTTGTATCTAGTTTCTACTATGGAGCACCAGAGGAATACAGAAGTCATCTGTTGTCAGTCATCACACCAGTGACACTGTTTTGAATTTGATTTAGCTTCAGATTAATTGAAACAGGCAGTGTTGATTGCTGCCACTAAAAGAGTCAAATGGTATGGTTTGGAAGATTAGTCCAACTCTTATGCAGACATGCTTATCTTCTGTTTGGTATTTGTCCTCGAAGGGAAGAATCCTGTTTACATTTGGAAGGAGATGCTTATTCATAGTTGAATGTGTTACGCATGATCCACTGTACTGCAGTTTTAAAGGCTTTCAAGTCCTCAGGTGGTTCTTGGATGCCATCTTGAAATATCATATATATTTGGGCTAGCAGTTTTTTCTTATCTCAGAACTTCTCTTTTACCTACAGAAGCCTACATCTTTCTACTTCTGCTGGCTATTAATCACCTCATATTCTGTCACTTGCTGCCTGCCAGGAATTTCAGGGCCAGAAATAATCAAGAGCTTGTTTCTGGATCTTGCTTAATAGATTGGGCAATGAAGCCCACAGCATTAGTGCAGGTCAATGAATTGCTCTTGAAAAACTGGGAGTGTCACCCAACAATATATTTAAATTCATTTGGTTCAATGAATAGCTGTTCTGTTCCTGGATCAAGCCTGAATCTTGCATACAGCAGCCAGGCAGTTCACTGATGCTTAGTTATCATGCTCATCCTAAATGATGCTTTTCACTAGTTTTATTTAGTGTTCGAGCCTAAATAAATAAGAAAAGCCTGAACCAGATTTTCAGTGTCTCCTTGGAAATAAGGTCAAAGCATACATAGGTACTGCAGGAAATTAAGCCATAGGACTTTAATGAAAAACTTTACCTGAAAAGTTGATCCCCACTGGAGAAATTAAAGTGGGAAGGATATTTTCTTCTGCTTGCCACACCACACTCTGAAGAAATAATGTCTCATACTAGGGCAGTAGCACTGCTTTATTGCCAAAGCAGTGCTTAGGTGCTAGAGAAGAGGTCTTGTAAACCTGTGTCACAGTGCCACATGGTGAATCCCACTGGAATGAGGGACCCTGGCATGTGTGCACGCACCATCCATCGGCTTCCTTGTTCCACCAGTTTTCCATCAAATTGTGCCTCTGGTTCCTACAGTACTGTGGGAATGGGAGGAATGGCTCAAAATCACGTTAACTTCTGAGAAGATATTTCGTGTTTAACTTTATATACTGCAGTCTACAAGCAGTCTGAGCACTTTGAGGTTCAATTAAGTTACCTACAGGGATGGGCTTTTCCTGGATGTAAGTGTGGCCTAAAGCACCATAATGTCCATGCAGGAGTAGCTTTTGTGCCAAATGAAAAGTAAATCAATATAAATTATTAATATTTCAGACTACTGTGGCTGCTCCAAACTGTCAGTCTGTGCTGGAAAATGATATCCTGGGTTCTGGAAGTAAGCATATGGATCCTGAGGGTTTGCCAAACAGTTGTCCCCTTAGGAGGAGGAGGAAGTTTGCATTTCTAGTAATGTGCTTTCTGGTGCTTGATAAAGAGGTGTATTTCCACTTCCACTGTGTTCAAACTTATGTCACGTTCATCTTCTAGGTGGATTTCTTTAGGAATCTTCGCAGTTGGTATACAGTGATGTTCAACATTGGTTGGCCTACATAGATGGCCATGTAACTTTCTGTTGTAGACCAGAGTTTAAGTAAAATTTTTGTCAAAGTTCAGCGTTTACCAGCCTCCTGGGGTGAGGACTGGGTCACTGTTGTTCTCAAGCTGCCTGCAGACCTAACATGACAACCTTGCTTAAATCTGGAAGGGTGTTTTTTGAAAATATTTTTTTTTAAAGGCAGGCTAAATTTTGCTCCACAATGTTTTTTCATAATCTGTGGTCTAGTTGTAAGCTACTCAAAACTCTGCTTTTCCCCCATAAATCATTCTTGACTTTGTCTCAAAGTACAGCATTGTTTATTATAATTTAATTTTTGGTATAGGTATAGTAATGATGAAGTTGAATAATTAAAGAAATCATTGCTTCCCAACCAAAGTTGCAGTCATATCCTCTTAACCCATCCCTGTTTCAAGCTAAAATAAACGTGTGTGTCTTCCACCAAGGTGCTGACAGATGAGCTGCAGCAGTTGAAGTTAACTCTCCCAGGTGTCCATCCTTCCCAGGAAGAGAGTCAGAGAGACAGAATGTGTCTGTGAGCCTCAGGCTGTTAAACACCGAGTCTGGCAGCCTTGCTCCAACCCATCAGAAGTGTAAAGCAAATGGTCAGATTTTGCACTCAAGTGGGAGAAGTGAGAATACATTCCCTCCTGCTGACTGTGCAGGCAGGGTGGCAACCTTTCCCTACAGTGATAGTTAACTGTTCCTAGCATCTTTCACTGCCACAGATAAGTGTGTATCAAAGTCCTAAACACTTTTCATATATTTAAAGCTCCACCTGTCTTGAGAGTGTGCTCTGCCTAGGGTTGGATCAAGGTCTTTGACATCTACTCCGAGGTGACAGCATTTCATTCACGGCAGTGTTCTTGGACACTTATACAATATTAAACCGAAAGCTCATATTAATGTAGAATGAAAGTTTCATACCTTAAGTGCGTATAAGTCAGGAGAGAGAGTTTACTATCTCATTATAATATCAATTCACCTACTTATATAATTTTTCTAGATTACTTAGAAAACAGCTATTGTATGTAGGAATGCACAAGATGTGCCAAATACAATAGTTAATGTCAAACATTGAGTTAATGAGGCCTTAATTTTTATTTCCTTATTTCTGCGTAGCTAAAACTTTCTGCCTTTAAAGGCAACTTCAAGGCTTTTTTCTTTTCTTAATTTGTGCTTTGGATAGATTATTAAAGAATCTACCTTCTCATGTTTACTGAAATATGGATGCTTTCTGCTTGACAAATCAGGTTGGAATTCAGAGATGGTGCTTCTAGTAGTCGAATTGCTGTCTGAAGGAAGAAAACAGTCTTAAAAACACCAAAACCGGACCTTTAAAACAAGAAATAAAAAAAACAAAACCAAAACCCCACCCTACTGCTTCCCAGACAAGGCATAAAGCCTCTTCCTTTCTCCTTCCCAAACAATCTTTCATCTTTAGTATCTGGTACTGCCTATTACTTTACTGTTAGCAAGCTGTCAGTTATCAGGAGCCTTCTCTCCCCGTCCCCTCACAAGTATATTTGGGAAAAATGATCAAGATAATGTAATAAAAGGACTGAAAAAAATTCCAGCATGGAAACCAGACTAACTACGTTCTCCTTTGCTGTTTGAAGCTGCACATCTGCATCCTTTCCAGAGCTGGCTAGATCACTGCTACTTTGAAGGACTGTTTTGCTGCAAAGCCCTCTCCTTGCTTTTCAGATTATGTGCTGATTAAGTGACTCATGTCACAGCTCTTGATTGAGAGGTCTCTTTTGGTGATTACATGAGAGTAGTAGTCTAGTGCTCCTAATCCATTTAAATCACTTGTAAATGACTTGCCTTCGTTCTCTCTCTTGCTTCTACTATTGTGTGGTACCTTCTTTCTTGTATGTCAAGGTGAGCTATTTCCTCATGCCTAAAGAAAGGGCTCATGTAATCCCACAATGTATGAGGAAAACATGGTACTTAACATAAATAACTGTTGCAACTTTATTATAGGATGTGTAAGGATTTCCATTAGACAAACAGCTCATCTACCAAGTTGAAAAAATTTCCTTAATTCTCTTCACCTGAGTTATCATGCAGTTGTATCAGATCCAGAGGATCTGATCTATTGACAGGAATTACAGGGCTGTCTTGATCTTCACAATAGGACCTTCACTAATGATTCTGTTGTCAAATACTGTTTTCTAGTCCCTACAGTGTCTGAGTTGGTTGTTGGACTGCACAATATTTTTAGCATTCTCCTAGGCATTAAGTCTTTTGCAGATGAAACCATTCTTCTTTCTCTGCTTGCTGAGCATGAAATTGCAGAGGTGGTTAGACAGCATAGCTGAGATGATGCAGTGGGTTGGGCCACTAAAGTGGGGCAGACTGTTCCTCCTTTTTGCCTTTTCCACCATTCCCCTCCCTTGGGCCCTGCTCTGGGCTGTGTGGTCTTGTGTGCTCCTTGTATCAGCTCTAACTCTTTTATAACCTTGCCATAAACTAGTTGAACACGCTACCCCAAAAGACAGGCGGTCATTGCATTTGTTGGGTTAGTTTCCTGCTGGATTAATGAAGTGAATTCTTTTACCACACAGTTACAAAAACATTAGAGTTGTGAATAATTGTCCAATAGGAAAAGCAGTAGAGGCATCCTCCTTCCAAATTTCTTTCATCTCTGTATGTATAAGTAACACACATAATGGTTTGTCTTCTATGAGCAATACTAAGGTACGCAGTGATTTTTTTACAGTGAAGCTCTTTTTTTTTTTTTTTCCAGTATCTGTAAAATAATATTTTTGCAGCTTGTTACCATCTAATCAGAAGCAGGGTTTTACTTTCCCCTTTATGAGCTACATACCTTACCTCGGATAATTGCTTGTGCCTGTTATTAGCTGACTAATAGGTGACCATAACATTGATTTTAATAGTCCATTATACCTTGTGTAGACCCTAGGAGACTAAAAAGGCTAAGATCTTTGAGCACAGAAAAGAAAAATATAAGTCAATTTAATTGTATTGGATGAAAACTGCCAAGTATAGAACAAAATCAATCTTAGCAGCGTCAGGTAGATGTTGTTTTCTTGATGTAGCTTAAATTTATCTTTCATATAGTTCTCCGCATTAAGATTAAAATCTTATTTTAAAAATGTCTTCATTGTTTTGATACCTTTATTCTGAACTGATATTAAGGAAGAAGATCGGAGTTCCCCAAAGGGGAATTTAAAACCATCTAACTACATCTGAGTCAGCAGAACTTTTTGGTTTCTCATCTGCTTTTCTTCTGTGTTATAATGGAAAAGTTGATTCAAAAGGAAAACAGAAACAAAATTCTGAAACTGTTAGAACAATCTATTAAATTGGTATATATACCAATATATATATACACCTCATTAGCTCAGTCCTCTGACCTCTGGGACAGGCATATTTTCCCCATTTCTAGTGTCATTTGAGGCAACAGGAGATGCTTGAGAATTATCGGGACTTGGCTTATCTCAGCTAGAAAGGAGCCTGGAGTTGGTAAGCAGAAGTATGACTTTCTGTGTTAATGCAACTGCTCTCAGGAACAGATGCGGCCTCTGCAGGAATGGGCAGGCTGACCAGCCCTAATCACATCAGCTGGCAAGGGGACAGGGATGCCTGTCTTTCTTACCTCCCTCCCCCACCAAGTGCTGGCCAGCAACATCCCTGGGGCCTGGGGATAAATCTGCACTTGTTTAATAGTATTGTCGATTCTATCCAAATTTAGGAACTGTTGCAGCACATTAGCACATGGTATCTCTGCTCCAGTCTTATTCAGGTAGATTCTAACTGACTTTGTTAGTCAGTGACAAAATATGTAGCTTTTTTCCTCTTTTGAGTTGTTTTGGTACTTAAATAAATAAATAAAATTGACATCTTGATGCTACCCTGATTTCTATTGACAAGCATACTTCTTAATGTTGCATGTTTTAAAGAAGCTTCCTTGTTTAAAGGCTAAAAGGTTAACAACTGAACCCAGATTGTCTCTAGTGAATCAAGCTCAATTTTCTTGAGCTTATTGAAAGCAATCTGCTCCAAAGAAGCTAATTAGAGTGAAGAATACAGAATGTCTGGGCAATACTGTCTATGTGTTCTCATATATATTATGCATTTCCTTCCTGCAATTTTGTGAAATCATGTAGTTGTGTCTAGCTCGCTTTCCCTTTTGGTGGTGGTGGTGGCGAAATCAAAATACATCCCTCTCCAAAATGTCTAATTGGACCTGGTGTGATACAGTAACAGGGATGCTTTGATACTGGTAGCTAAGTAACTTTGCTAATAAAAATGGTACTGTCAGATTCATCAGCTTCCTGTGATTCATTTGATGGCTATCGTCTGGCTAAGATGACACAAAAGATGTGAAAAACCACATTTATTTAATTAAGGATACTTAGTTGAGGCTTGTAATGTTAAGCAAGTAAGTGTGCTTTCCATCTGTGTTTTCATTTATATTTAAAGTCACATTTGTCTTGCTCTGGTGGATTGTTTGTTTTGAACTTGAGAGTGATAATTGAGGAGCCATCGTTGTCATGTTTTGTTCCATGCAGGAGGGAAATGTTTCTTCATCATATAAATGATGACAGCCATCACCTCAGACCTGGATGTAGATGACCTTGAATTTATTAACAGTTGAATTGAAAGGTCTGATTTTTAGACTCATCTGTGTTATGTGGGCTGTGGATTTGCAGGTTTAAGTTTTGACAGCAGTTTTAAAATTATTTGCTTAAGTCCTGAAAGCCTTATTTTCTGGAAACTATGATAGAACATGTTACAGTTTTGAACTTGATATTCCTTAGGCAATGGGTCTGGGGAACTGGTGGTGGATCAGATCTGATGTTGAGTTCACTTGAATCTGAGCCCTTTCAGGACTCCTTTTAAGCCTTTTGCTTCTGAGGAAGCATTTATACTGGAATATCTACCATCCATTCCTCATACTGTTGGCTGAGACCTGAGGACTCTCTACTTCTGTGAAGAATATTAAAGATGTTGGCAATAATCGTGTCTATCAGGTAGAAAATGCCTAGATATTAGGAAGATGGTTGGGTGGCACATCCCCCCTAGATAAGGAAGTGGCTGTCTTTCAACAACTACTGTTTCAGAAGCTTTCCTAAATCCTTCTTTGCCTTCCTTAGAGCTATTTTTTAAGGTAATCCAATTCCTCTTTTAAGCCCCAAAATGTTACAGCTAAAAATAGATGCCGAGAAACAGGGTTTTAATGTTTATTTGTTTCCTTTAAAAAAAAAAAAAAAAAGGCAGCACAAAATATCAAGGGGATGGAGGGAGAAATACTTCCAACAGCTTGATCCCCCTTCTCTTTGTGTGAGATGGTGAATGTGAAAATCTGAGAGTAATTAATCAATGTGAACTTCCCAGATTCATCATTGTTAAAGTGCACCTGTGCCAAGCAACATTGTGCTGATAATGGGCAAAAAATATGTAGTATATTCATTAACGACCTCTGTTTTTTGTGCTTCATTTGCAGAGCAGGGGCCAGGGCGAGCCGGGATTTTTGTTCGTGCTGAGCCAGTGCTGTGCAAAGCAAGCAGAGGCTTTGGCTAAAAATCTAACTGCACTCTGGGCTTTTTCCCCTTTGCTGCTTAAACTTTTAATGAGAATGGAGGTTACCTGAGCACTGATGGTTGTTTACCCAGTCCTATGTACTATGCTGTTCCTGTAAACGTGTTTTGAAACAAGTTTAGTAGGTGGTAGCTTGTCCATAACTAGGAATGCATTTAGTGGCATGTAGTTTTGGAGTCTATCTTCTTCTTCTAGTATATTGGAGAAAAGTCTGGCTGCAGAAGTGGTTACTGGAAGGAGGGGAGGTCTTGAAACACACAGGCATGTGTGGAGCTGATGTCCTCCTCCTTGGCTGTGAGGTGCCTGAGAATTCCTTCTGCCCAGCAGTGATTAGTGTCTGCTGAGCGGTCTCGCTTGTGTTCAGCATGCTTACGTCTCAGCTTTGCTTGCTGGCTGGTGTATACAGCTGTGGGATTTATTTATGTATTAGGCTTGTCTAAGCAAATATGGTCATACAAAGTTTATTTTGTTGTTAATTTTTCTGACAAAATTTTACCCGTGTTAATAAGGAATTAGAGAAAAAAAAATTAAATGTGAAACTTCCCAAACAAAAATTGGTGAACTTCTGAAACACGTTCATTTTTATTTTTTGTTTTTAATATATTGTCATTTCTGCTGCTACAGATATGGGAACATTTTATTTTATTTTACATGTTTCTGTGTCAAACCATTTAATAGGAAAAAAAAAATTGAGATTCTCCAAATAGTACTAATTAGAAATTGCCCTAGAGAATGTTGAAAATAATGGAATATCCATGTACTGGCATCAATAATAGTAATATATAATTATACAGTACTACTTATTTGTCATGAAATAATGTGAATCCCTGCCAAATGTGGAAGAAATAATTGGAGGTTCTGATGTAGTACTTCTGAAAGTTCAGCACAGTTTTCTGTTCAGAACTGCCATTTCATGCATTTGCAGGAATGAAAACTGCTTTTTTGTTTGTTTTGGAGTTTCCTACAAAGCAGAAATTCAGAATTTTGGTCAGCTTTCATACTCTGATAGCTATAACAATGTTTTCTAGATCAGGAAAGCTATTCATAATCTGTATATTCTTATGTTTGGAATATTAGACTTCTGGCCAGATAATACAATCAAGGATTTGAAGGAGCTCTTATTCCAACTGTATATCTGGCTACCAACCAGCACTGAAATTCTCTGACTGTATGGTAGGATATTCATTCACTTTTTTTTTTGTCTTTAGAGTTCAGGCTGACTCAGGTATTTTTCATAACTGCTTTAAAAATAGGAGAGAGATACTGGGGTGTGACTGCCTGATAGAATTCAGGAACTGCACCTGGAGCATAAATAAATAATAAAATAAAGATAAGGATTTATTAAATCCTGCAGAGAATCAAGGAAAATTACAATCCATGTCTCCCACAAGTCCCATGCTTTTTATCCGTCCACTTTATACATTGTCTGTAGAGGCTGTGTTGTACCCATTTCTCCTAGCTTGTATGTTGCGGCTGGCTTTTAACTACAAGTGTTTATAATGTCAGCAGCTCTGTAAGCTTGGCCAAGTAAAATATCCTGAATGTTCAATGTGTATATGCAGGCTTGACTGTTACTAGTCAGCTGCAATGACACACACCAAGTCAAATAAAAGGAACCATTGTGGAACTTAAAAATATCCCCCTCTCTAAGCCCAAGGCTCTGTACCCCAACCTTTAGCCAAAGCTATCAAAAACCAGCATAACAAGAACAACAGTAATCATTTCACATATGGTCTGGTAATATGAGTTATTGATCTTGATAATATTGATAATAACCTGGAATGGCAACTTATGGTATCACATACCTTGTTTATGAAGTGTTACTTGCCATTAAAATAAATAGCTGCTGAGGGGAATTGGTGAGTGTCAGAAAGCTCAGATGAATCTGGAACACTTTGTGATGATACAGTACCATCCAAACTATTTTACTAATCTTGTCATCCACCAACACGTCAATGATATTGATGATGGTGGATATGCATTTTTGTTGGCACTCCTGCCACCCCACTGCAGGTATGGGAGGGTAAGAGATGGTTGTTTCATATAGTATTGTAATAAGCATAGGGTGATACATAACTGTGTCAACATGAACTGTGTAAGGACATGAGGCATTCAGGAAAACAAAGTAAAACAAACTATTAAATCATGTGTTTGATGTGTTTCAGCCTTTTTTTTTTTTTTTTTTTTTTTAATGGTGTCCTTGCTCCTTGGAGGCTTCTTCCTCATGGAGAAAGGGAGAAGGCAGCTGGAAATTTAAATCTTTGTGCTATCAGATAGACCTAATGCAGTTGTGTTAGAAGGTATCATCAAGCTGGTGTTCTTAACTTTGGATTCCACCAGTTCATGCTGTTGTTGATTTGCCCCTGCTGTAGACTGCAGCAGAGTTGGGAATAAACAGAACTGGTCCAAGTCAAAGTATTGTGGCTTGGGATACTGAACATGGAAGGTGAGAGAAACAAGGTCTTGATAAAGCAGTGCTGTACTCCTAATACCAGTCTCTTAGGACTGCAGTGTGCTCCAGGACCCACTGGGGTCTGGTAGGATTTCTACCTCTTCCCAGCTCTGAGAAAGTTTAAGGTTTTAAACTCTCTAGGCCACTCTCCTGTTGGCCTAGGCCAGTCAATCACGTGCAGTCATGGGTATGCACGGAACCCTACTATGTAGTCTGTAGGTTACAAAATTAATGCTTGATGTGGTTTCAGAGCTCCTTCCTTTACCTCTTCACTTTCCCCCACGAGACATTTGCATTCCATTCTCTTGTGATGCCCCAGGATTTAGCCACTGGGAACCAAAATAAATTAGCATAATGCAGGGCCATCTGACAAGGAATTGAGGACCGAAGTTTTACAAAGAGTATCTTAGTGTAGGAATTTAAAGGCACTCAAATTGTGGCTTTTCAACATGCCTTGAGGTTCGTTATACCTTATCTGAACTTGACCCTTTTAATGAGAGAATGTTCCAGCAGTATTTTGTGTTGGGTAATGTTTCTTGCCCAGTCTCTCCTGCTAGTCCTTCTTGCTAGTCCTTGCAAATCCTTGCTTGTGATGTTGACTGACTTCCCTAGTCAGAACAAAATCTTGCCCTTAAACACAGTCTGCATTTCTACTCAAGGTGAGAAACTCCAAAACTGCCACCAGTTTGTTTTTTTTTTCCCCACCTGTGTCCCTTTCAGGTTCTTGTGCTACTTATTGCATGAGATGAGTCAGTGTTTGAAATGCAGTCAAAATTCCAGATTTGCAGCCTTGATGGCTGTCAGATAGACTTTTAATCAGGTGTCTGAAAACCAGGCAGCTGCCTGGAATGCTGTGTAGCAGGGGAGGCTTAGAGCTAGTGTTGATTGCAAAGAACAAAGTAGAATATATAATTTAATATAAATTCCACACTCCCCTCTGCCCTGTGCAAAGGCAACAGTATGGTCTCTCTTGTGTTGCTTAGTGTTCCTCCCTAGGATGCCTGCCAACCAACCCTCTGCAACCTTCCTGCCCAGCACCTTGTTATGGCTTTGAAGAAGCTGTATGTGTGTATCGCTAGCCATCGTTTTGTGAAATAAACTGCTTTCAGAACTGTCATCTAAAAGCTGAGGTTTTAACTACTGCTTTTAACTGTCCTTATTTCACAGCTAAAAATGCCTTAATGGAAACAAAAAGTTACTGTATTAAAAATACATTTTCTTCTAAAGAAGGAGGAATTGAGATGCCATCTGTACTACTTCTGGCTCCCATTCAGCTCCTTCAAATGAATGCCAAATTAACAGCAGCACTTCTCCCTCCCCGCTTCCTTCTCCATCCCATAGCTCGCTCTCTAAGGTTCATCCAGAATCCTTGGGAAAGTAGGGAATATCACCTCTGCAAAAACTTCAGTGGAAATTTTTCATTTGTTCTGTGTTTATTCTCTGTGGCTGCTACAGTCCTAGTGTTTCATTCCTGAGGGCTGACTTCCCTTCGCTGCAGGGAGGTCACTGCTTACCTGGGAAGGCTGGGCAGAAAGTCGTGTCGGTTCCTGCTGTGATGCTGCTCGCAGTTACTGGTCTCAGGCACCACTGGCTATGGTCATCCCCTGACAGAGGGCTCCACATGTTTTCCTCATCTCCAGGATCTTCCCTTATTTCTGCAGACCTCTCCCTGGGCCAGGATCTTCACCACCTTCTTTCTGGGCCCCCTTTGTCTTCGAGAACCACTTCTTCCTTTCAGGGACTCATCTCTTGGTACCAGCTCTTTTTTCTGGAAACCAAGCTCCCAGTTTCTCTAGTCTAAATAGCATATGTGGAGAAGCACAGCAGGTCATCAGCCTCTTAATTGGTAGCTCCATCTCATGTCTCTTTATTAGTTAGAGGTTTCAAGATGTGCCACTTCTGTTTAATTCAGGCATTATCAAATATCCAAGCAGCCCATACTGGTTGCAGCTAGCAAGTAGCAGGGTCCTGCTTGAGAGTTCAGGAGTTCAATTTTGGGCATTCACCCATACATTCACACACAGTTATCTGCTGCCTGTTCGTGTTAACAATTTCAGTGGTTTTTTGCAGTGACTGCAGGTGTCTAACTCTCGCCCTGTGCCATGTGGAATGCGATTTCATCCTTGGACTGGGCACCAAAAGGAACAGAACCTCATGTTTTAAAGGCATATTTTTTCATGTTTAATAGTTTCAATTATGTATGTGGGTTTTGCACAGGACAGAAGATGTTTTTGAGGTGGAGATAGAATGCCAGTGTGGCACGTATTATTTCTGCTGAGGTAGGCTGGCTCTGTTTTGAAGAGGAAATTTAGTTACAGTGTGTTTGTTTCATGAATCTAGTTATTGGTGCAGTGTTTTCCAAACTGCGGAGTGCAAAGCTAACACAAAGACAATTGCTCATGTTACTGCATAACATACAATTCTGACTAGCTGGGATTGCTGCTGCCTGTACCTTTTTTATAACAATAGTATTAGCTAAAACTCTCCTTAAAAATTCTCTGCTCATCTCCCTTTTGAATAAAAACACTTTCTATCATTTTTTGCTAATTAATTTGGGGATAGGGTAGGGAAAATATTTTGATGTGACTGGGGAGGGCTGCTGGTGCTTGTGTCACTGCTTAGGTGAGAGGCTTTTTCTTTCCCTTTTTTTTTTTTTTTTTTTTTTCTTTTTTTGTCTTTAGGAAGAGGCTTAAAGCGGTTCAAAAGAGAGTGCAGCTCTGAATTCTCCTATGGAGACTTGTTTCATAGCCAGATTCCTGTGACAGAAAATGCTTTGCCTCAGCTCTCATGCAGCTTGGTCTGGGCTTTGTGATCAGCATTGTCCCAAAGAAGCACAACTGTTTAGGAAATTTATAGATAGCAATTTGGTCTCCAGTGTAGCAGAGGCTCATCTGTTAATTGCTTTGAAGATTAAAGTCAAGACCTTGAACTGGCATCTGAAACTGAGTTTAGAGATAAGCCCCAGTCGTGAACTTCCGTCATCTCCTTCCCAAAGCCTTTGGTATTTAGGGGATAATAGATAAGCAGGATATCGAGGACAGCATCTAACTGATGTAAAATATTGGTTTTATGGAGCCCTAAATTGTTTCAGGGGCAAAGCCAGTTCTTCTCTCTAGATCTGTTATCCAGGGATCTCTCCAGAGAAGATGTCAACAAAGAAAAAATGTGTGAACGTTAGGCCAGGTAGCCATACTGAAATGACAAGAAGTCAGTCAAGTGTTGATAACATCCACTACGTAAATAACAGCCACTCCAGTTTGCTGATTGGATTGATACGATGATTTTTTTATTTTAAATTAAGACGAATCTAAAGGAACATTTCCTTATGTGTGGTGTTATTTCTTTTTGATGAAACAATGCTCACTCTCTCTCTTTTGGTGCTGCACTACTTTTCTGCTCCCCCCCTCCCCCCCCGCCCGATTTGGATTGAGTTGAAATCCTTTGCTTAATGAAGTGAAACATCTTATTCGGAGGTTGTTTAACCATTTTGTCATAACCTCTTTTTTTTCAAGGCAGTTTCATTTCAAAATGTTTCTTTTTTTCCACGTTAAAAACGTTGAAGGTAAGTGCTTCTGGCAAGTTAAACAATTTGTTTAGAGATGTTTAGAAATAACTGAATTCCCTAGTAGTTTTGGTTCCATCACTCAAAATGTCATTCTTCATCAAGAGCATCTCCATTAGTCAAGTATGATGCAAGCAAATAGAGATGTTTTCTCAGAGATACTCTATTGTCAGTATGTTAGAGGCTGATTTGAATACAATGTTTGTTAAGTGAGCCCTGTGGATGATATTTGTTTTTATGGTGTTTGAGAGCAGTGCCTAAGGAATAGTTGTTGCACTTGGCCAACTAAAAGGACAAAGTCACAGACACTCCATTCACTGCAGAGCTTGTAGCGTGTTGCTAAATGGGCGAAGATTAAGACCTTCTGAGGAAGATAGTGACAACAGATTTAATTAGGAGTGGATATATTTCAGAGGAAAAGAACATGAGGCGTTGAAGTTGAAGGGTGAGGGAGATGGGGGTGCAAAGTAGAGAACAAGCAAGTAATTGGTGACATCTAAAATGGAAAATAATTGAAGATGCTGCATGGCAGGTAATGGGACACAGTCTGAACAAATGACCATCAGTGAGAAGTCTGATCAGAAAGTAAGAGGTATGTTTTTACAAAAAAAAAAAAAAAACAAACAACAACAAACACCAAACAAAAAAAAACCCCAAAAAAACCAAACACCACAAAACAAAACGCCCCAGTCTACTTTGTCTGTTTCTGCTTCTGTCTGGTTCTTCCCTAGATTTCCTTTCCTAGGATTACCTTTCTTGAAGTTCATTTTTCCTGTTAACACTGGTGAGGTAGTCCAGCGTGGGATATGGTTTGCCTGTCTCATGGACGTGGGTGATACAGTCTGTCCTCTTTGCACTGCCTGTCCTGGCACATCAAACAGTGGAGTTATCCTTCTTGGTCCTTCCCTGCTGGTTATATGTTATAGGTGGTTGTAAATGGATGACTAATGTAACTAGCACTGTTGCTCAGCTCAGGGAAGTGCAGGAGCCCAAGGGAAAACACTTCAGGCCCTTCCAAGCTGCAGCCAAGGGTGAAGGTATTAAGGAGATGTAGAAATAGCTATGGAGCCCTGAGTTCTGTTTTAGGAGATTGTGAGGGCTCCTGGAGAGGGAAGAAAAGAGCCTTTCCACCCTTCTGTTTTATAGGAGGGAAAGAAGGGAAGAATAAGAGAAAGAAAGGACTTCCTTGAGTTTCAGAGCTCTTACTCAGCTTCTGTGGAGCTTTCTGAAAATGGTGCTGGGAGAGATCAGTGTTCCCCTTTTGCCCAATGAGCAAACCGCTCTGTTCTTTCTCTCTCTCTTCCATGTCCCCCTCACTCCCACTGTTTATTGTGCTATATAAAGTGGATGTTGTTCTCTCTGCTACATCCTAGCCCTGCAGCTGGTGCTCTATTTTGAGAAGCAAGATGATGAAAAGAGGATCCTGTGATTTGGTTCAAATTGCAGCCCCTCTTACCAGCTCAACTGGGGCTCTCCAAAACAGGAATGGTGCCTTCCTTCTCTTTGTTTTTTATTAGATGTAAATATACTGATCCTGTAGGTAACGGCTATCCTATGATGTGTGAACCAACCACAAATGGGATTCTAGTTAACTTCAGGGGGCTGCAGATAATTTTTACTACTTGTTCTCTTTGTAGCAAAGACTGGCTACCAAGCACTTGCATAAATTGTTTGTGTGAAGAGAAATACAGGGCAACCCTATAGAGCATGGTATTGCTTCTTTGCTCAGTTTTTATCATAAGAGTATCTTAAAAGTTAATCTTCAATAATTATTGCTTGCAGGTAGCAGAGATATATCAGTGCTTTTTTGCACAGGGATCTGCTACCTATGTTAAAATTGTCCCTTCTGCAGAAGCAACCGGCAATCCCCGTTTTATTGACAAAAATAAGTCTCTTCAGCTTTAGAGGAAGATGGACATGGGTAACTGCTGGTTTATGTCCTGAACTAATGTCCCAATGAGACACACACATACACACAAGGATTTCTTGGTTACTGTGCTATTAGTGTTTATCTTAGTATTTATTTTAATACTAATTTGTCTGGTTTTTGAAAGGTAAGATGAGCTTCCTTTGCATGCATGAACAAAATACTGTTTCTGCTTGAGCCCATGCCACAAAAATGCACCTGCAAAATCATAGCTGTTTTTACCTCTGCGTAAAATTGAGGCACTAATGATCTTGAATTCTACAGCTCAAAATACTACATATCATACTATTACAATAATCTCCCCATAGAGCCTGTAAAAGCAAGGCATCCTAGGGCAATTATACATAAAATCATAACCTCGCTGCATTTCAAATACACAACGTGAATAAGGAAAAACTTTGTAGATGCTCTGACTGCAAGTATGATGAATACGTATGTATTTTTAGCAAATTTATTATAGAAGTCATAGCTGATGAAGAAAATTTTCAAATGTTTCAGACACTGGCAACTTTAAAGAAATATAAGCAGCATAATTTTTTTGGACAGGTGTGATGTGTGTCTGAACTAAATTTGGACCATATCAGTTTACAGATAGTCCTACTTCAGGTGAGACTTTTAAAGTCAGCTTTGAAAGTTCCAGCTTCAAGCTTCAGTACATGTTGTCTTGTCATGATTTTTTCAGTGCAGAGGTACCTGTGGGAATGGGGATAATCTTGCATTTTCACTTAGGGAAAATTCTTTGTGACTTCTTCTAATTTTTTAAAAAATTCTAAATAGCACAGTGTTATATTTTAAGAATTATAATTGAAAACAAATTATCAATTGGGTAAGTTTTCAAAGGATTGACTGGACTATGTTTCCCTGTCATTTATCATCCATAGCTTTGAGGTACACAAACCAACAACTTCTTTCTAGTTTGAGCAAAGCTGTGATGTCAGTTGAAGTTTTCCCTCAGTACAGGCTGTGGTCTTCTATTCACATATTGAAGATTCATTGTTGGGCCAGGTCTCAAGATGTTTTTGGCATCTGCAGCTCTCATTGACCTAAGAGAGATCAGTAGATAATAGAGTAGCCTGCAGTATCAGCCTGTTGGAACTGAGCAGAGTTTAGTGAATATCCTTTGAAATCCTGTTTGAAGGCAGCTGTTATTTAGAAGGCTTAAAATACTTGTTATAGATAGCTTGTGACATTCCCATCCATCTTGTCTGTGATCAAAATAAATTAAGAATTGTAAAGAAAGCAGGAGCATTCAAAGATAAGAACTCAGTAATATTGTAGTGATTTCTCTCTTCTCTATTCCTTTTCTGTCTTCAGAATATAAAACTCCTTAAAATTGAGCAAGTCTTTAAAAATTAAATAAATTTTAACAGAAGAAAAATATTTTTGTTTTTGAAACAACAATGGCAATCTATTGGGGAAAAAGTAATTTTATTCTGCACTGATTAGAGAGAACTTCACACTTATCCCACTCTGTATAAATTCTAGAGATTAATTAGAGGTGTAAATGTTGCATTGATTTTGCCCTCCCCAAAGTTACAGCATGCCTGAATCTGTGATACTAATACCTATCTACCATATTGGGCTGGTTTCTGCCAACATAAATTTGTATAGACGCACTGATTACAGGAGTATCATCAGCAAAGAATGTAGGCCATTATGACTGATACGGCTAGGACATGGAATTATCTATTTGTTACTAACTTAATAACTACTATATCCTAAATAAAAATTCACTGATTATTTAACCAAAGCAAAAAAAAAAGGACTGTTCTGTCTCTACTTGCTTGAAATTTGTGATGGGTCAGTCACCCAAGTCAACCCCCAACTTTCTCAGTTTGATAACCAAATGTTTGGATACTCTCCCAACGTTGTTGGAAGTTGTTTGATCTGCATCATTGAACTGGAAGATCTGAATCTTAAAACAGTCCTTCTGTTTTTATCAAGTGTTGAGACTAAGCATTAAAATGTGAAGGTAAAAAAGTGACTATCAAAGGCGAGAGACGAAGTTTGATGCTCTCGGATATCAAAAAAGCTGTTGCTGGGTTAGGTTTTGAGTGAGCTCTTGTCTGAAGGAGCGGACCAGATCTATCAAAGGGTCTCTTTGTATCATTTCCAAGTTGGTGACATTAGGCTGTTTTGGAGGAAAGTTGAGAATATTGATAAATGTTTACTTTATTTAAAATTGGACCATATCAATTCATACTAGAAACAATAACGAGCACTAATTCACCAACTACCACCAGATATTTAAAGATCTATTTATTATCTGTTACAGTTTTCTATAATGATGCTCACTATTTCGGGCTAGTTCTTTAAGCAGTTGCTGTTGATAGCTCCTTAATTTCAGGCATGATTTTATTTTGAGGTTTTGATCATCCATAACTGATTCCAACAGAAACTTTTAATTCCGCCCCCCCCCCCCCCCCCCAAGAAGTTAGCCCTAGACTGCTACACTGGATAGTCAGAATTGAGAGAGGGGTGATCTGCACACCTTGCTGAATACTGTGGTTTATGGGCTTTTTGAGAATCTAGCTTGTGCTAATTGTGTAAGGGTAAAGAGCAGTTATGATGAACTGCTTTGTCAAAGAGTGGCCTAGTAGATTCAGATTAATTTTTGAGAACTATCTTTAAATATAATTTGGGACCTTTGGTGAGAGCAAGAAAAAGGCTCAAACTGAGTTTTCACAGATCAAGTCATGCAGCTCTTTGCCTACCTAATGAGGCAGCCTAAGAGAACAGCTCTGGAGAGGACAAGTCCTCAAGAGATCAGCAAAGCTGAGACTGTAGTACTTAAACATAAGCAACGTGACATAACCTGAGGTTATAGCTGCAGCAGAAGAGGAAGAGTTTCTCTCTTTCATAGCTTAGACTTTTCAGGTCCCCATCCGTTTGTTCAGTACTTTGGCTGAGTTGATAAGCAAGGCTTTTCCTGAATTTCCTTCACTTTGGAGTGGAGAAAACTCAATGCCTTGTAAAGGTCCTGAAAGGGACCAACTAGGTGTCTGGGAGGAAAGGAGGAGTTTTCAACCGACCTCTCTTTGGAGATACCAGCTGTACACAGGGCAATTTGATAGATGAGAGGGAAGGAATGAGTAGGGATGGAATGGGTACACTTCTTGCTGTGTGAATTGCCACAGTTCATCACATGTAGCTGCCAGATTTCTCCTTAGTTTAATGACCCAGTAGACATCAAGTAGCAGTGAATCTGTGGTTCTTGCTGAATGTTTCACTCAGCTCTGGGTTAGAGACCCTTGTCATTCAGAACAGTGATTGTCATTTTCCCCCTAATTGTAGCTGGTGTGGCTTGCTTTAGTTTGCCTTAATTGAGGTTGGCTTTAATTTCCTGAATAATAAGGTTCTTTAATAAATGGAGATGTAATAATAAATCAAAAAAGTTGTCACAATATATCTGACTTTCTTGAACTTACTAAATGCATTAATAAAGATGAAGAAGACTAAATGCAAATATAAAACTGAGATTACTGTTCTTTTGCAATGTGAAAAATGTCATTTGAATTGCCCTTTCAGACTGTGAGTGAAATGATCAACCCCATGGGAACAAGTTGTCAAATAAATGCAGATGAGGAGGGGGTACAGGAAAGGATCAAAGGAGTTGAGGGGGTTTGTTTTCTTTTTTGTTTAGTTTTTTTTTTTTTTTCAAACTTTTTGAACACAGCATTCAAAAGTAATTGGACTTTCTTTGGCTAGTTTTACTATAGACTGTTTCATTTCCCCTTTCATGAGGAAAGAAATAAAAGGACATTTCCACAATACTGGGACAGATTTAGCGTACAAAGTACAAATCAGTGTGTCCTGTTAGCCAGTTGAGGACCTTTCTAATTACTAGCATTTTACCTTCTAATGTTAATTGGACAGACCTTCATGAAGCTATACAGGTGGGTAGGGAGCCTTCCCCACATCATACATGTGACACATTTCAGTGTACTTTGAGAGTCATGCCTGCATGGGCCATGCTTGAATAACAACAAATATAGAGATACATGTTCTTTTCAGGATGTTATTGGATTCATGACAGTTCAGGATAAGAACCTGCCTGTCTTCCATAATATTTTTTTAATCTGGCAGTACAATTTAACATCAAACATGTAAATGTAGTTAGGAATGGGAATGGTGGGGGGAACCATAATGAGTTGCAAAATGCCCGAGTTGTTTTGGTTTGACCATATACTTTGTCCTGCAGCTCTGGCCTGCTCCCTAGCCTTTCCATGATTACCCGCAATAGATGTGTACTGTTTTCTGTCATCACCCTCTGTTTACAGGAGAGTACCTATAGCTGGCTTCTCAGCATTGCTTTGTTTCCCATTGCTTGGTCTTTCCAATATCTTTTCGGAGGTTCTGTGACAGCTTAGTAAACGTACAGTTGATTTGTGCTCCCTGCTTATCCCTGTCTTTGTCTTCGCTACGTATTGTAATTCTTTCCCAGTGCCCAAGTATCTCAGCTTAAATTTTCCCAAGAGAAAATAAATTTGGGCTACTTCTCTTTTTTTTTTTTTGATGCCCACCTTTACATACTTTAAACATTCCCAGTTTTTTTTGATATCTTTGTTCTTTAAATCAAGTGTATTTAATTTATTCCCTGTTAGGCACTTTAATTCCTAATTGCCTTGAAAATTCAGGCTGATGTGGATTCAGATTGCAGTTGCCCTTCCTGAATCTCATCTTGAATTATTTCTTGATTATGAGAACCCCCCAATATCACCTGTCTTTCCACAGGAAGGTTTCCTTTTATTGCTCAAGTTCTAGGAATAGCTCAGCTTGTGTTTTTCTCCCAGTCTCCTGCACCATTAAATGAATTACAGTTCCCAAGGAGAACCTGTGAGTGTTTTGTGTTTTGCTTCTGGTAGGGAAGGATGAAGATGCATTCGGAATATCTGAGCTGGTTTTTTGTTTTTTGTTTTTTTTTTTTTTTTTTTCTTTCTCAAATAGCCACAGTCTGGAATCAGTCTTAAAACATGTTTTCCAGAAAGCTTGTGACTGTTCGTTAAGCCTCCATAAAATGACTCATGATTTAAATGATAAAACAGCATCGTGCTCTTATCAGAGATTAGGCCCTTATCTTCTTATTCTGTTTGTTTTGGATGTAAACTTCAGTTGCCTACTCTAGGTTTCAAATTTCTAGGGGCAGGGAGAGACTGTATTCTAAAGAGTCATGCAGTGCAATGAATGTTATGCATATATGTATGTCACTGTACAAGTATTTTTTCTAAAGAGAGGCCTAGTCCTATATGATATTTTCTTTTCTCATATTTTAGCATCAAATAAAAACACCATTGGATTTAGTATCTGTTCATATTTGACCTGAATGAACTGTTCTAGCTATCATCCTGAGCTTGTTTCAATTGTAAATGCTTTCCTGCACATATAAAATTGGAAACTTGGAAAAGATAGTTCTTACATAGTCACAACCAGGAGCAGAAATAACGAGGCAAAGTAATGAGCAGAATTTCCAGTTCTGTAAAGGTCTGGAGACAGAGATTTGTGCAGCATTTACCCCAAATGTCAGCTGTATATATTGAACGGCTTCATCTTAACACCTGGCCAGTGGAGCCAGCTGGACACAACTGTGGGAGGACAGCATGTGAGATGAAGCGTGGCTCTTTGCAGCCTTCCTCATCTCCTCCTCCCCTTCTGAAATCCTGAAAACTAAAGACGAGGTCTACTAGGGAAAGGCCACACTGAAGAACTGAGCACCATGAAACTTCTCCAGAGGTTCCTCTAGTTCTGTTTCCTCACCAAATGTTCTTATTGCTGTTGAGATTGCATTTGAAGGCCCTTGTGAAAATGTTACCGTTTCCCAGCAGGTGCAGCAGTTTATATACCTCCCAGGATACAGGATTTGAAAGAGAAATAAAATGTTGAATGCAAAATGCTGCCCTTACTGGAGCTGTAGGTGTTGCTGAAATGTCATTTGAACTTTTTATTTAATCTCATGTAAGAAGAGTATTTCCTAAAAACAAATGAACAAGCCAACCTCTACATAACATACCTATTTAAAATTAATCTTTGGGCTCTGATGTTATAACTGTGTTCTGAAGTTTCCTTTTTGTTCTAGTAGGCATCTCTTTATACTGGCTTATGACATTCAAATTGACTTATGTTGAGCTGGGGTAACTTTTGAGTACTAATTGAAACAGTTTGAAAGGAAAATTGAATATTTCTCTGAGAAATTCAAAGCAGCAAGAGTTGTTAAATTATTAAAAGGGGCAAAAATATCATTTTTTCCCCTAGGAAGTCTTGAACTAACCCAAAATTATTAAATTTTTTTTTGTATCCTTGTTTTAACAAGGAATAAAGTTTCAGTTTTAACTGAAAATGATTAAATACTAACAATGTTTCTCTGTCTCACAAAACTGGAAACAAAATGATACATGCTGTGATAGACGACTAAATTTTTTTACTTTAAAATGTTTCTTGTATGAAGGCATATTTTGGTTGGGGGTGTGCATGTTTCCAGAATTGACACATTCCTGTGGAAAAATACTCATTTAGACAACATGGATATTGGCAGGCAGATTATTCAACAGCTGTAGGTACAACTCTCAAATGGTTATGAAAGAGATTTGAAGTACAGGAATGGTAAACATAATTTGAAAATTGACCAAAGTTTCTTGTTTCTGTTATGACTGTATGAAGACTCTATCCAATATATGATGCTCTTGAAATAGAGTCCCTGTTTCCTGGCTCTGTGTCCACATGGCTCACCATCAGAGCCTGTGCCTGAGTCTTCTCTGTGAACATGTAGCATGTTGCAGCTGATGCAGCTAAGAGCAGCCTACATCATCATACCAAAGCCAGGTACACCTCAATTGTGTTCGCTGACCTCTTGAGTGTGATTCTTTTGAGGCTGTTATAAATTTGACCTGTTTTAGGAATATACAACCTTGGGAGTAGGCAGGAGCTCTAAGGAGGGAGATACCTTGGCTTTTGCAGCAGGTTATGCCAAAAAAGGGAAAGGCAGCTGTGTTAGCACTGGCTGCGTGACATGCAGATAAAGCATATGTATTTTCATGGCGATCCTGCTGTCCCTTACACAGTGCTCTCATTAAGTGTAATGAGGCTCATCTAAAAGTCTTAATAATCCTTCGATATATTATTAAATCCCAATTATTCATAAACAATGCCAGTGTATGTGCTTGAGGTCAATGTAGCATGCAAGTGATTTAATTAGTGCATCATGTCCACTTGTATTCACTTATATTGTTTTAATTAGAATGGTAATTGAGAACCGAGTATGTATGTTTTGTCTTGCAGTTGCAGTGCCTAAACCTATTTCTTGCTGCTGTTATTACTCCTTGCCCTACATCTTCTACCACCCCTCATTTATATATTTATTATTAAATTAAGAAGATTTAAAGAGGAGATACAGTTATTGCATAAAGCTTATTTGTTTCAGTCTAATTAGATCACATAATAATGTAACTGAATGGTCATCAGAGATAACTGTGAGATGGAGTCTTACCTGTAATCTCCAGTCCTTCTCTGCCATATTGGATCTTTGGTCCTGATTAACCCATGCAAAACTGGTGCAAAAGCAAGGAGACGCCTTTTGTGTCTTTCAGTCACTTTGCGTGCTTTTTCTGACACTCAGCTCATTATGTCATCATGTACTCTAAATACCAGCTGTGATCTTATTAACCACACTAGCTGCACTATCTTGGAGAGTTTTGCCATTACCAAATTGACATGGATGTTCTGAAAGAGAAAGTGGAATGGAGAATAAAAATGCAATTTTTATTGAAGTCAGGTTTGCAAATACATGCAGCCTGACTCGGAGTTTGCATTTAACATGTGAACACATAAGAACTAATAATAATTTCTGTTGCAGTGGAACATCTGTTAGATAATCAGAGCTTGAATTACTGGGGAACTGAAAGCAGTTAGCTAAAGGTTACAAACTAATTAGTGTAATAATATTATTAAACTAGCCCTTCTATAGCTTAAATTGCAGCCAGATTCCATAATAATAAAAAGCGTTATATTAAGGAACCCCAAAATCTTGGTTTGGAGAACAAAATTAATCAATGGAAAACATTTCTGCAAAGTTTGAGAAATTACATTGACTTGGTCTAGGAATATACTTTAAAATTGAATTTAAATTGAAAACAAACAAAACCCTTTTCATTTTGGATTTTAACCTTTTTGTCTCACATGAGGTCAAAAAGGTATGTTTTCACTCTCTGTACCATCTGTATAGTGAAATCTCCTTGGAAACAAATGCAGCAGCTTTAATTGAAGAAGGTTCATTATAACTGAAATAAGTTTTTAATTTAGTTGTGGATAATATTGAGAGAGATCAGCCTGCTTACTTGACTTCACTGGCTGCTACGGACACATTCCTGCTTTCACTCAGGTAAAAGGATGTTTTGGACGTTTTTTGCTATTTGTGAGTATCATGTGGCTACTGATTTTAAAAGGGGATAGTCTGTTTGTTTGTTTGTTTGTTTAAGATGATCAGTATGTAGATATTGGTTGAAAATTCAGAAGGCTGGCTGAGAGCTGAGGGATTTGGGTGGGTGGGTGGAAATGTTGTGGGTGTGCTGACAAGCTCCTTCACAGTTACAAGGATCTTGCTCCTTCAAGGGCTGTGCTACCTGGAAATAAACTGTTCTCTGAGAAATTGAACTAACAAAATCAAATTTCTTGTGGATTTCTTTTTTGGGTTGTGGTTGGAGTCTCTGTAGTCTAACAGAAAGTGAACTTGTAACTTTCCTGCAGCTAGGCAACTCATAACTTTTCTTGTGTGAATTCTCTAGTGGCAAATAAGTTGAGCTAACTCTTCAGTCTTTTCTTGGGCAAGGATAGTAATAATGCTTCTTATTTATCTGCTTGCTTGTTTCAAAAAGTGTGAAGAAACTCAGTAGCTTTGAGGCAATTACTGCTTTATTAAAAATAAAGGCCGTGGTTCAAAAATCAGTGATGAAGGGAGGGAAGAGGCAGTGCTTATATGTATATACGTCACGTGATTACATAATCTTTGTTTCCTTAAAGCCACACTAAAAGCCTCAGTGTTATGTTGGTAGTAAGACCTAATACAGCTCTTCCTTGAACTGTTGTATTAATGTCCTGTGTTGTTAGATTCATTGCTCTTGAGTTCCAGTACAGGTAGATGATGTGGTTTAGTGATGGATAAGTTAGTCTTTTCCTAATAGGGGCTGCAAGGTCCCAGTAAAAGTCTCCTTTTGGTTTTGTGCATTTGAAATAAAGTGTGTTTTTAATGAATAAACCATTTAATAATGATTTGCAAGAGTTTTGGAATAAAAGAAGTGTTGTCTTCCAGCAACCTAGTGAAATCCTGTCACGGCAGCTTTTGCTGTATATGTTGATTGTTTTTTTTTTTTGTTTGGTTGGGTTTTTTTTTATACTGGAGAGACCTCTAAGAATACTTTAACACTAGTAAGGAAACACATGTAAGAAAATGGACAACTGTACATCATGCACATTGCTATACTTATTTCTTTGTCATCAAATTCCATTCCTTCATCTGTCCTGTTCCCAAACCCGCAGCTGTGCATGGCAGGTTTGTGCTCAGTGCAAATCTCTCGTTGGTCACTTTGCAAGGCTTTCTGTGGTGAGTTATTTGATATAGGCCATAGAACTGGCTGGGCTGTTCAGTTAGCCAACTTTTGAAATATCTGCTAAGTCTCTGCGTAGAACTTCTAAATAGCTTATTTAACTTGTCTGGAAAAAACCAGTTTTGGCACCTTTGTAGAGAGTGCTGTGTTTATTAATAGTGTCCCTCTTGGGTTTTTTTGTTTGTTTGTATTTTTCATGGAGGGATGCCCTGGTCCCATCTGTGCAGCAGTTACTGCTGCATTAGCTCTCTCACTTTTTACAAAATTATGTTATGCTTTTAGCATCTGAACAGGAAGCACAACCTTGAAAAGGCAGGAGGATCAGGGTACTTTCATCAGCTTTTCTTACAAAGTTTCGTCAATGTAAAACACTAAGTCATTTGGGATGTAGCCTCCTGGAAACTTGGAGGCACCTTCCCATCTTTTCAGCAAGAATCTTTTCCTTTTTGAGTGGAGGTTGCTAATCCTTTATTTAGCTGTACGTAGAAGTCCCTCAAAATCAAGGCGGCTGCACCCTGGTGGTGTTTATCGGCTTTGGTTACACCTCTCCTGTCACCAGGCATCCCACCCTCAAACATGGACCCACCTCCTCAGTTGGACCTTGCCTCCCTCCATGAGAGACAGAGCTGCCCAGTATCTGGAGCTGCCATTCTGGCATACTTCATACACACAAAAAATAGTTCAAAGCAATCCTTAAAGAAGTAGAAAATTATTCTAGTTTTATTCCTTAGAGCACTCCATTACACATGCGCGCGGAATTTTGCATTTTCTCACTGCCCCGGGCCCCCCATATGTGTTTGCTGCCTGCCTCACTGACACCCTCTTGTGTGAGTCAGCAGTCTGGGAGGGAAGGACAGGCATTACAGCCATTTTTCTTGCTCCTGTTCAGAAAAGAAGCCTGCTTCTGTGACACAGAGAATAAAGCTGCTTTCCCCAGCCCTTTCTAAAACATACACATTGCACTCAGTGTGATATTTGCTTCTTATTGGCACCATTCAGTGTTTTGTTCCAGTGGCCTTCCAATTATTACTGTATATTAATTTTGATTAGACAGGAGGCTGCTTTGTGAGTCTTGACTTCCTGCCAGAACAATCAAGTGCGAGCCATGGGAATGAAAAGCAAATGTTACTTTCAAAACCTTGTGAAGAATATATTACTTATAATTCACAGTAAATATATATAATTTTAAAAAGAATAAATGTTGTTTGTAGACCAGGAATTGAGATAAGACATCTACCCTACCCTGAAAGGGGGAAGAATATCTGAAAATAGATACTGTATCTGTATAAATTATTTTGTTTATTTGTGTATTTCAATACTCAACCTTTGTATTCTTTCAATTTTTAATCATCTGTTCCTTTAATGGATCAACAGCTGGTATATAAATTAGAAGAGTAGAACCAATGTCAGCTAGGAAAAAATAGGAATGGCATAAGTTCCTAAACTCCTTATCACAAAATAAACCACAAGGAGTTCAGGCAGGAATTTGTTCAGGCAAGTTCTGTGGTCTGTGCTATTGAGAATGGGTGAACACAGTGTCCCCCGCTCCCCGGTCTCATCTATGAATTCTGCAAGTTTAACTCTCAGAACTCACAAAAAAGGGAATTGCAGTACTTGTACAGAGCTTCTGGGGGTGGGGTCCGAAAAAGGAGTTTTAATTTATTTTTTTTTCTTTTTCTTGCTCTGCTTATTTTTCTGGCTGAAGTAATTGTCCTTCTTAGTCCCCTTGTTCACCTCACTCCCTTCTTTGGCTGGTGACTACTGAGTTGTCATCATACATTACTTACTGTTGAGAGGATAACTCCTATGGCCCTGCTGTACGTAGCTCAGTCAGCAGCAGGTGCTGGAAGAGCAAAGCATGTCAATATTTCATGCATTTAAAATCAAACACATTGACTCACATATGGCTGCTCCGAGGAGCACTATACGTAAGTCTGCTTTCTTTATGTAGGTGTGCTAAACTGCTATCACTAATGTACCACCAGCCTGGCAATATAAATGTGATTGTAAGTAAGCAGTATGATAAAGAAGCATTATCTAGGTTATGAAATGAAGTACCCGAAAATTACAAAATAGCAGATTTATGGTTGGGGACTGAACAGGATTTTTGTATGTATCCCGATGACAGGAAAATCACGTGTGATCATGGAATTACAGAATGGGTCATAAGGGGTGCGCATGAAGGGGGGAAAAGGTTTAGTATGGACACGTCCTATTTGTTTACTTATGATTTTACAGCTGCAATGTTATTTTAACTTAGCCTTTTGTATATAATTTAAGTCTACTGGAGTTACAACATCATACACTTGTTTTTACCTTTTTTCGTTGCTTAATCACTGCCATTTCCTTGAAATCTGCCTTCAGAAGATGAGCTTGAGCTCTAAATTTTTAGTATTGCAGCATGGACCTCCAAGAGTTGAGCTACAGAAAAAACTGCTCTAACTGGGCAGGGTGAGAAGGCTTGCAGGTCAGATGGGGGGATGTTGGGTTATTGGCTATGCTTGATCGAGGAGGAGTAGCTGAGATGTCTAGTTGCTTTCTTCCATACTTTGTGCACATTTTAAGCGCAGTTCTCTAGGTCTGCCAACACAGACCTTGGCTTAACAGATTTATGTACCCTTGTTGTTCCTTAACTTGCTACCAGAAAGAGGATCACTCAAATGAAAGGGAAAGAATAATTTTTAATAGTTTACCTCACTGCCAAACTGAAAACCAGGAAAGGGCACCTCTGGCTAATGACTTCCAGATTTTCAAGTCTTCTGCATTAGAACTTAACCAAACAACAATAAAAAGCCTCCTCATAAGAGACCTTAGGCTGACTGCTTAGAAACTTCATATTTAGGAAATGTTAACAGCTTCTCCAAAAACCACCCCCCCAAAAAAAAACCCCAACCAACCAAAAAAACAAACAAAAAAACTTTTGCATTAATCAAACAGCAAAGATTAACCTGCTGCAAAAAAAAAAAAAAAAAAAAAAAAGAAAACTGGACTTTGGGACTTAGAAGCCAGTTTTTAGTTTTTAATTTTGTTACTAAGAGGCTGAGACAGTTACCGAAGAAATCTGTGAATGTTTAGCAACCCTGGGGAGAGATGAAAGCGTAGTACATTGACATTTTTGTCCTCAAATTATTCTAGCTGATTCTTTGTACCATTGATGGGCATGTAGTTGAGGTTTAACTATCTACTGAGAATGGAGGTGATACTGCAGAGCACAAGGAAAGGGAAACAAGTGGAAATGTACTGTATGAAAATCTTTCCTCTAGGAAATTAAATTCTCTATAGGATTTCATTTTTTTTCTGGGCTGGAATTTTGTCTCTAATATCAGTTCTATAACTACAAAAATAAAATTACTTTGGTGTTTCTGTTTTTAAACCAATTGAAAAGGAATTAAACTTGATGTCTTATTTATGGGGAGGATATGTTATTGCTTTTTTATTGAAAAAAGAACTCCCACTATGTTTTTAAGTTACCATATACTAATGGTATTTCCTACATGCAAACTGGAATAGTTTTTTTTTTTTAATTGGTATTTCCACACTATCCATTGTAAAAAACTGCAGAAATCTCAAAACAGTCTTGCTCAGAAAATAACTGCCAGCTAAGGTAGTAGTTGCAAAGTAAAAATATAGCAAGTCTGACACTTTTTTATACCTTTTTTTAAAAATTTTTCCTAATTTTGAACAAAATTATTTACTCTCCTCTTACTTTCTCCACTGTTCCCATTCCCTCTTTTGATCTGCCTAGCTTCAGGAAGTTTGGGAGTCTGAATACTTATCCTGAGGGACGCTTACTGCACCACAAATCATGTTGATGCTGATGAAATAAAACGTCTCTGCTTTGATTATATTGCAAAACTACAGAAGATAAAAACAGAAGCCAGGTAATCCTGTGTACAGTGGACTGAGAGAAGGCAGCAAAGGCTAGACCCTGCAAATTAATGTAATAAGCAGAAAGCAGATGAAAATGAACAAAGCAATAGAAGCTTTATAGGAATGCTGTGCTTTTGGAAATATTTTTAAAGGTATATTTTAAGGAAATTTATTTATCTCAACTCTTTTCTCAGTTTCCTGAACAATGGGTGTCAGTGTTCTCTCTGCCTAGATACACTGTCACATGAAAGCTCCCATCTGTAGATCCTACCCAATTTCAAAACCTACAAAAGTATTTAATCTCTCAAAATCCTTTCACAGAACCAGGGAACATCAGCTCTCTGTCACCAGCCTGCTCCTGACTTTTCAAAGAGATTTATTTTACCACCATGGATAGAAGCAGTGTGTCCAATGTTAGATGTCTGCAGGTATATTGAACAAACTCTGCAGCGTGTAAGATTTTCTTTTAATTTCCTCTAAGTAACAAGTGCCTGCATAAAGGGAATAAGCAACAAAATGCCTGACTTTGTTGCTAAGCCTTTGTCTTATTAGCAGTTGCCCAGCAGTACCAAGGGATATCCTCCCCCCTACAACCCCCTGTGCCTTTTTCTAACTTGCTGAATTGTTTTTAATTTTATAAACAGGGTTTTCAAAAAATAAATGCGTGATATACGGTTGCACAGGTGTTTCTGCAACTGTGCATACATTTTCATACGTGTAGAGACCCAGGAATTTAATGTGCTTTTCTTGATGTGTGACAGTATTGATCCCAAGGACTTCCAGAACTACCTGTGCAGCTTGGGCTGAAGGAATGAATCTCTGGGAAAGTAAGCAAGTAGGTAATAAATAAGTAAATTTTTACTTATTTATATTTATTTTCCTAGAGATTCTTCATATATATATGTGTGTGTGTGTGTGTGTGTATATATATATATATATATGTATGTATGTATGTTTGTATTCCATTCCTGCTCTGGCTCACAGTTTACAATGGAGTGACTGAGAGACTCTGGGCTCGACCTGTATTGTCCTTGTTCACCGCACTTAGGTTTTGTCTTCCTTGGGGCAAAACGCTGATTCTTTTTAGCATTAAGTGATTGTCTTCTATGCAAAAAACAAGCAAACAAACCCCAAACCTGCTAGAAATTTTTACAGTAATAAGACAGATATTGGCATCCCACTCTATCTTTCTGAGGCCAACCATATGCAACTGTTCTTTTCTTGGGGTGGACTAGCAAGAAGCTAACAACATGTGGCTGGCTGTATTTTAATGGAAATTTTCAACCATGTTTAACTAACACAGCTGAGGTAACCTAACAGAATAATACATTCTTTTTGCCTATTGATTGTGTTCACTGAGAGCACATACTCTGGAAATAACGATATATTCTGAAGTTTTATTAAGTACTAGGCTGGTACTGCTGGTGGTACCCGTTTGTCTACGCTGTACAGAACGATGAACGGGTGTTTCAGACTTTCTGAGCCTAAATGTAGGGCACTGTGAAGCAAGACCCACAAAGTATATCTCATATAGGAAATGTGAATACGGTGGGTCAATTAACTTTCCTTTATTGTAGAACTGGGGACTTGGAAGGAGTCACTTTATCTGTTTCTCTGCCTTAACTGTGGATCAGCTGGGAAGGGTGAACAGCTGGGCTTCTCAAATTATAAATTCACCTTCCTATGGGCTTTATTTGGGAGATATGCTCAGTGCAGGATCGAAAATATACTGACAGGATTGAGCTACTTATTATTAAAAGTATTGCTGAAGGAGGATTTGTACTTTCCTATACCATAGTTCAGTGGTTACAGCACATGCCCAGAATGTGGGAGACCTGGTTTCTCAGATGTCTGCTGGCTTGGAGATGCCCTCGCTAGGTTCCTGATAGCCTACACTTAGACTCTGAAACCCTGGAAAAGGCCAACTTCTAAGATGCCTCCTTCTCAATAGCATGTCATAGTAACTACTTTAAATGGATTTGCATGAGCAAGCGCTAAATCCAAACCCTTCAAAACAAAATTCAGTTTCATCTAAGGATACTGAGCTGCTTCAAAAGAAACTCAAAACTATCTCAAATACCAGAAGCAGACCTTAACTAAGCAAGTCAGTGTGCTCCATGTCTGTAACCCTTCTGTTTCTTGACTTGACCTAAAGCTGCTTCAAATATTCCACCGTGGCAATCTTTCTGAGACAGGCTGGTCTCTTATGCATTGCATAATGTGAGGTTAGGACTTTCCTTCAAGTTTCTGCCAGAAGGTTAGAAGCTGTAATGCTGTCCTTTTGCACATATAGTCTGTTGAGACTCCATTGTGCCATGTCCCTAAAAAGTAAAGGACTTGTTAATCAGAATTGGTAGCTGCGCTCAGCACAAGGGAGCATAAGTAAATCCTTAACGAAAATTGCAAATCTTTGCTTTACCAATGGATATGAATTTCCTCTCTGAAGGATTCACTGAAAGTTATTTGAAAACCACCTGGTTAAATGAGAAGGGAGGACATTTAGAACAATTTAAAATTGATTCAACAAACAGCCTAGAGCTTGACCTCATTTGACAGCCAGTGTCATCCAGACCATTGGCCTTCTGACTTCCAGCCACAGCCTGTCTCTTTTATCTGCCACCAACTCCCTTCCAAAAGGTTGATGCCTTTCTAAGAAATGGTCTTGGACTAACCAGCTGGGATTCTGGTAGCCTTGAAATCTGCACCTAGCAGTCAGCTCAGTTCTCTGGAAGTCATGTGCTGACTTTCTCTTCCGCTTCATTTAAGAGGTTTAGCTCTAATTCTTTCAGTGTCCTACATACCAGCATTTTCTCAGCATGCCTGCACTATGCAAGTGAGGGTTATGCAGAAGTGCCTGAGATGGATCAAGCCGAAGCAGCAAAGTCCCTGTGGATCTGTGCAGTGATCTGCCAGATTCCAAAATGGTCCTGAAATAGGTATATCTACATTTTCATGTTGGCACCTTTCAGCAGTGCTTCTTTGCTTGGGACATTGCACCACAAGGGTACGGTTGCATTGTTTTAGGAACTAGAGTGGTCTGAACTAGCTCCAGTGTCTATGGTGTGATCTCACTTTGCAGTTTAAGTGTGCTCTTTATGATCTGGATAAAGCCTTCTGTTCATGGCAGTCCTATGGGCTAGCCCCGCTAATTATACTTTAAAAGGAATAGTGGTAAACTTAAGCCCTGATTTCTCATAAACTTCTCCCACTTGAATCTAGAACTACCCATGACTGTGTGTGCAAACAAATGTATGGGGAAAGTTTTTTAAGTCCCTACTAAGAATCAGGATTTACTGGGGCCACACTGTGGCTGTGGAGCTAAGGGACAGCCCAGGGATCAGGCTGTTCTGCTGCAGTGCTGTTGCTCTGACTGCTGGGTGCATGAGGGCCAATCTCATTTTTGGTTCTCAGAATACTGCAATGAAAAGTTTATCCTCAAAATGACAGGTCTCTAAAATATTAAAATCTCTATGTGTTCCCTGCTGTCCTCAGCTCACCCAGCCAGCTGGCACAGAAAAACTGAAGGAAAATTTTAGACACTCTCCCTCTTCACTAAGGAAGGATTTATGTAAGTGCATATTGGCACATATTCATGTATGAGCACATATACAAGGACTTGCTGAAAATACACTTGCCATATTAGTTGATAAAAGCTCCTGGGGTTTAGATTTGTTTTTCTGTCTCTGTATGAATATTAGAAATACTGGCTCTTCAGTGCTACAGTTAGGTGTTTATAAGGTTATCCTTTTGTGTGCAACAACACTTAGCTTGAAAAGATCCACTAATTTCATTTTCTAACAAAAGGTGATTGAAGCAAGGGCTATAAATTACTTAGAAAAGCAGCTAGATTTTTTCTTTTTACAGATACAGATGATGTTCAGGAAGTCTGTATTATTCAGTACCATGCTCCACAACTCTTACTAATTATGAAAGATGAGTGTTACACTGCTTGCAGTAGTGTGATTAGCCTGCACACTTAAAACATTTTCAGAGAGCTCAAGTCTCATTTTCCAAAGTGACTTTTATTAGATGCATAGGGTGATTAATCTCATTGTTTCTCATGAGATGTGGACTCTTAAGTTAGTGATAATTGTATAGTAGAATATAAAGAGAAGAAGTGTTTATCTGGGGGTAGGAGGGGTGGGGGGAACACAGGGCTAGGGATCCTAATTTGGAAAGGAGCAATGAATTTAGAGAGGGAATTGGAAAGTGTTAGGAACTCCACGTGGTACCTGTGCTCAGGACTGTGTGAGATGTGACAGGACATTGTAGATGCTGTGCAAGTACAGGACAGATGTGATGTGGGGACAGATGGAGCTGTTGCAGTGAAGACAAACACAGCAAAGTATATAATTAAATCTGAGATTAGAAAAAGATGAGGAAAAAATGAAATAGTTAAAAGTCCACAAAGGCAGCACAGTAAATTCAGCTTTCTGTGATAAAGAAATGGAGTTGAATCAATATCAGAAATAGGAATAAAGAACAGATTTATAAAAGTCTTGACTAGATTTCATGTAAGAAATTCAGAGAAGTTATCTGAGGATAGGATGCTGTATTCGCACTTAGAGTTACTACAGATTGCTGTTACTAAAAACAAGGAGGTGTTTGGGATATGTGCATATGTGATACATTTTGATGAAGTTTCTGATTCCTATGAATTATAATTTTACTTTGTGCCTCATTGTTTATACTCTCTATTGATAATACGATGGCAAGATTTCTACTTTTTGAGGGATTCTGGGAGGAAACCTTTCCCTAGGTGCATACACATTATTTCACTGTTACTCTTGGTCCTTTCTCTTGTGAATGTGAAGAATAGTCTCTTCCTCATGGGTTAGGACCTTTCTTTCTGTAAGTTTCAATATTTTTTCCTTGTCATACCTTCTGGCAAATTTAAAGGGAGGCAAATTGGATATAATAGAGATTGAGTTCTTTTTATAACCTTTTAAATAATTAAGTCCCCTCTACATCTGTACTGTCCAAGAAAGCCTAATCCTCTCTCTCAATTAATGAACCTTATCATTTCCCTATGTGCCAAGTATTTGTTCAAGAGTCTTTCCTCATAACAGTTTTGGCAATAGACTTGTGTTCTTTCCTGAATTATATTTTAATAGGTTATACCAGGTGAGTGTCTAATTAATATAATTTAAGATTGAAAAGTAAGAGGTTTACTTGAGTTTTTCTTTTCCTTAGAAATGATGCACCAAGAAATGTCTTTCCTTGTTTGCTTATTTTGAAACCGATAGAAAAATTTCAGTTTTAATTACAGACTTTATTTCAATGGCACATAATAAATGTGTTTAGCTGCTGACCATTGAAAGGGTTATTGGATGTCAGGGACAGAAATTCAGTCAGCTATTTTAGTAGGAGCCGCAGGAGACAACCTTCAATATATTTGAATTATATATTTCAAATATTACTTTTTCACATAGGATATTATTGAAACATGAATCTTTTTTATTAAAATAAAAAATCTAGTCTTTTTAAAAGCAAAACATTTTTTAAGACTGAAAAAAAGTGAGACTCCTTGAATAGGTGACAGCATTTATAGCAAGGAAGGCAAATGTGATTCATGTATGAAAGCTGGCTGTGAAAACAGAGAGCTTTCTCCAAGGTCTTATAATAAGTGAGAAGGGCTTCTATGCAAGTCTTATAACATTAAAGGAAAATATTCAGCTGGAAAGAAGTCATTTATCAGGACATGACACTTGTAATTCTGCTTCCCCCAAAGTACCGACTTTCTGGTGAAAATGATCATGTTTCATTCTTTTCCAGGGGCTGCCATAGAAAGAAGCCAGCAGAGTGCTATACTTTTGTACTTGATTTAAATACATAATATGCCAAGTATTTTGCTACTTTATCATTACAAAATTATCTGTGGATCTATTTGATTTTCTCTTCTTGAATAAGTTGAGCACAGAAATAGCATTGGTGGACATAGTGCTGCTTTGTATTATCATTTATTTTCAGGTATGGGTGATATTTTGCGTGTGTATGTGTTAGTCTTTCATCAGGCTTGATAGAGGGCAATCAGTTCAGCTAGATTACCATGACTCTTAGGACATTTCCAGTGCAGTGAGAGACTGTCCTGTCCCAAGATTCCACATATTTGCTGAATTTGGTCTTATACCATGCAGAAAACACTACTCTACAGCTGTGTTCCTGATAAATATGGACTGTAGAAGGCAATTAGCTAGTGGGAGGGCAAGATCATCTTTGCAGATGTAAATACATAATTAGGTGATAAACAATAGAGAATACTAAGGGAAAAAAGAAAATACAAGGGTAAGGTGGAAAGAAGGCACCGCTTTGCTTAAGACAACAATTTACAAATGGAGGGAGTGCACAGTGAGGAGGAAGAAACCTGTCTTCAGATTCTTCAGAGCTGGGAGATAAAAAGCATTCCAGGTCAAAACAGAGGGCATTATGGCTGGAAAAAGGTGAATGTTCCTCTCATATTCAGAAAAGGCAAGAATGACTACAGGCTGATTGGCCTCACCTCTATGCCATGAAATGTTATGGAGGAAGTCCTTAGAGAAGCCACCTCCAGATACATGATGGACCAGCTGACTGGGAACAGCTAGCATTGATTTACCAAGGGCAAACTGTATCTGACCAACATGACTGCTTTTTGTGGTTCTGTGAACAAGGTAAAAAAAATGAACGCTATGTACCTTGACTTTAGCAAGACTTTTTTTGTGGTTTCTCATAGTATTCTTGTAGTCAAACTGAGGAAGTGTGGGCTCTAAGTGTGGACTACAAGACGGTTGAGAAACTGGCTGGTTCATCAGCCTCAAAGTGGAGTGGTAGTGGTTCAAAGCCTAATTGGTGGTCAGTTATGGGTAGTATTCCTGAAGGGTTGATACTGGAATGTGGTTTAATGTTTGCAGCAACAGCCTGGAGGACAAGCTAGAACACACTTTAGCAAGTTCACAGGTGACTCCAAACTGAGGAGAGTAGCCAATGTAAGCACAGGCAGGGATGCCCTTCAGAGGGACCCTGACAGGCAGCAGAAACAAGTGAACAGGAACCTTGTGAAGTTCAGCAAAGGTAAATGCATTCCTTCATGTGGGATAGGATAACCGCCTGCAGCAGAACAGGCTGGGGACTAGCTGGCTGACAAGCAGCGTTGCAGAAAACGACCTGGGAGTCACGGTGGACATGAATCCACAGTGCTCCTTTGTGAGGTGAAAGCTAACTGCATACTGGTCTGGTTTGATGAAAGTGGTTGTTTCCTTCTTTGCCACTCACAAAACAGTATGTGGAAACTCTGTCCAGTTCTTCCCAGCCCCCTCCAGTACAAGACAGACATTGGCAAACTGGTGCAAGTTCAGTGGAGGATCACCCAGGTGACTATGACTGGAACATATGAAGAAATGCTGAGTGAGTTCAACTTGTTCAGCCAGGAGAGAAGACTAAGGGGAGATCTTATTGCTCTCTACAACTATCTAAAGTTAGATTGTAGAGAAGGTGGAGCCAGGCTCTTCTCAGCAATGAGTGATGTAAGTCCAAGCAAGACATAACAATCACAAGTTGCAGTAGGGGAAACTGCGACTGGATATAAGGCTAAAAAAAAAAAAAAAACCAAACAAACCACCATGAGTCTGGTTAAGTACTGGACCAGGGCCCAGAGAGATTGTGAAATCTTCATATTTGGAGTTTTGACAAAACTTGGCTAGACAATGTCCTGAGCAACTAAATCTAACATTGAAGCTGGCCTTGCTTCGAGCAGAGGGTTGAATTGGATGTCTCCAGATGTCTCCTCCAATCTAAAATTTTTCTGTGATTCTCTGAGTCATCTCAGTATAGTACTTTTAATAATCACAAAAAAACCCTGATTGTTGAGTTCTGTCATGCCCATCCACTGCACGTATCTCCCTGTATTCACCAGGAGAACAATATTAGAGGCAGGTAATCACTTCAACATTCAACGTGCGTGGTGAACAACTTACCATTATCAGTAACTGCATCATTAAATATGTAAAAAGCCTTGCTAATCACTGACCATTGTTCAAGATTCATATAGCCTAAATACTTTCCCAGAATTTTAACAACCTGCCTCTTCAATTAAAAAAAAAAAGCATCAGAGCACAGAGAATGATCAAGTGCAGAAAAGTACAGTAAAAAATGGACATTCTTACTTGTTTGAAAAAGTCACCTAATCAATGGGATCATTAATGTAATGTATAATCAAGTAGCAGGCAGTGTTCAACAGCTTCCCTGTGCATGGAAGTTGTGAATAGAATTTAATTGTTCCCGGACTGACATCTTGTCCTGAAATCAAAGTGGTTTTTTTAATAATTTTTTTAACCACCGAGACTCATATTTCAGCCATACCATTGTGTGAACTCTGAGCTATTACTAGCAATCAGCCTAAGGAAAGGTTTGCTGAGTCTGTAGAGGAGTCTTCAAGAAGCAAACAAGAGGTGCATTTCATATGTGCATATAAAGTTGCTTTTGTTCAGAGCTCAGAAAAGCTTCTTAAGAACTAACACTTAAAGCTATCAAATCCAGGAATATCAGCTGAGGAAATATATTGATGAATATTTACTCTTTGTGCTGGATTGTTGCAATATTTAAGAGTATTTAAGGAAATTTTAATGGAGAGCATCTTCTGTTGAAACCCATTAAGCTTTGGTTCAGCGAAGGCCCTCTTGATAAATGCTGCTGTTCCCAACCAATGGCTCTGGTGCTGCCTTTTTAGATAATCTTGTGATATAACAAGATATATTCATTTAAGTCACGTTGAATCCTACCCTTGGACTAAGCTCTCTGGAACCAATTCTGCTGATTTTTTGCATAACGCTGCCACTGACTTGCATGGGACTTTTGGATCCACATTAAATATAGGATTGGTACTGAAGGGACCTTATTTTATTTCTGTAAAGCACTCTTCTCTGTAATGGCTACAGAAGATAATAGCAGCGCTACCTGCTTTATTTGTTGTGCTAAGCAACAGAGGTTTGGTTTGGGTTTTTTTGGTTTGGTGGTTTTGGTGTGTGGTTTTTGTTTTTTTTTTTAAGGTGTCCTGTTTTTCCAACATTGAAGTCAGAAAAACTTAACAGTGTCTTCAGTGGATGTTCGATCTATGAAGTCCTATTGATTCTCTAGTGTAAGCATTCTGATAGCTGTGAAATGAATGGATGCTCTGGTGCTAAGGATTAAGGATTTAGAACTGAAGGAGTTCTAGAGCAAGGAGTGTGCTTTTAATTGCTTTTTATTGTAAGTGGCAGATGTGGTCACAAGTGGGGATTACTATTATTTCAGTGTATCCACCCTGAAGTCTGTCACTGGATGCATGAGGTGTTTGCAAGGAAAAGACTGATGTGTACAACAGGGATGGCTCTGAGAGGAAACCATTTTATAACAGGGAGTTAGCAAGCTTGTGGCTGTCTGCCTTTTGCAAAGTAGTTATCAGAGCTTTTAGGAGAGAGACTTTCAGATATGGAAATGGAAGTGGATATTAGTGGAGTATATCATTTGGCATTAGGAGATGCCTGTTTGACTCTGAAAGCCGCATCTTGGTGACGTTTTAACTTTATCATACCTTGCCTTTATTGTGAACTTATCTAGCAAATGATAACACTGCACTCAGAGTTTTGTTTAGTCAAAATGTTTCTCCTCAATATTGAAAGTATGAGTGGGCGTAGATAGGTGGTTCACTATTCATTTCTGAATTGAAAAGTAAACTGCAGCAGTCTCAGTCTTCAGTTCGCAAGCTCTGAAGGGCAGAGAAGCCTATCTTGTTATGTAAAGGAAAAATACAGGTTTTGGCTATTTGGATTAGATTGTTATGGAAAAACATCATAAAATGTAATGTAGAATTTTGTTAAATGCTAAAGCACTTTTAAAATGACACTAAAAAGTTGTTTCTAGTTGTTCTCCAATTAAAAGTTATTACTCTCCAGTTTTAGCTTGTTTGTGGAGTAAATTCCTTGGAACCTTATTTGTTTCATTCTATTAAATTCATCTAGACTCCTCCATAACACAAACAAAAGAAGACCCCAAGGGGCCTGAACTTACTCTTGGCTGCTATTTTTACCCTATCGGAGACTTTGTGAGTGAAGTACAGTGTTATGTATTGAGAATGAAATCTGTCAAACAGTTTGGAAAAACGTGGCTAATTTAGCAATGTTAGATAAAACAACTCCTTTCGCTTTTTCCTATGAGAGTAATAGCCTATATTTTCAGCACAATTGGCCTTTGGCAACTGTTGGTAACATGGAAGGGTATTTTTGGAAGAGGAAGGAAATAAAAAAGGATTAAACCACAGGGAATTGCAGAGGAGACAGAATGCTGAACGCATTGTTAAGGAAGAAATAGCTTTACAACAAGTTCCTGGACTATAGATTTTTATTTTTCACATCTTCCCTATATAGGTTCAAAATAGGTCAGTCAGACACAAAAATGCATACTTTATCTTACATACATACACATAGATAATACAGATATTAAAAGGCATGTGTCTACACACAAATGCTCGAAGAATGTATACAAATACACTGTAAGAATAAACTCTAGCCTTTAAATGAACAGACTGTCATGAAGTTTTGCATTTCTCTCTTCATATTTGATGTCTGAAAAACCTTTAAAAGAGAATTTCTTATTTATCTGAGCCCTTGTTTACCAGGAATGTAGGTGCACTTGTCCATTCAGGGAAACTTTTAACTGGCAACCAAGAACTGGCATATCCTGAGAAGTAAATGCATGTAGACTGCTGTTTCCAATCTGGTCATGGATTTTTTTTTTTTTTTTTAAATGGCCACACCATGTTTAATACTTTGAATAATGAATGTGCTTATAGAAATAGCTATTGGCTCTTAGATGTTCTGGAAGTTGGAAAAGGCTATGTTTTTTATTTGTCCACTAAAGTATGTATCAAAAAATATTACTTAACTTACCAGTTAAACAGTAATAAGAAGTGACTGCCAAACTGATTATTAATAGATTCAAAAATCCATACTAGGAAATTCATATGGTACATTGTCCTTGGGGAAGGAGAGATTGGATTGAATAAGGCAAATTTTAAAATTGTTTCTTGAAAGCCAGTTTGACAGAAGTTAATTTTTTATTATTCCTGTGAACTTCTGCACCAAAAAATAGCAGCTTTTGCATTTGTAGCCATGTTTTAATTCTGTTTTGAGGTTTCCCAAAAGACATCTTAGGAACTCCTGTTATTCTTGTACATTAAACAGCAGACTTGAAATGATAGCTACATCTGTACTTTTCTTCTTTTTTTTTTTTTTTTTTTTTTTTGTTGGAAGGGATTCAACTGTGTAATCATGAAACAGAGTACTTGAACATTGACTTGGCTACAAAATGGACAACTTATTGGGAGAGTTATTCCATTTTGTGGACTCCCAGTCTCCTTTATTTTTCAAAGCACTATTGTTTTTGTGATAAACATATTTTCTCCCAGAGAAAAAGTGAAAAACTTCAATGGATGTCTTGAAATTAATTTTAATGAACCATCCCTTTAAGAGAAGTAATTTTTAATGATCTGCTGCTAAGCTTGTCATTGTGTAAGGAGAATTGTACCAGGTGAGTAGACCAACTCCACCCATGGGCAATTCTGATGGACTCCAGTCTTGTCAGTGCATGATTTTCCACTTTTGTTTCTTTGTCCAGAATTTACGCTTAAAACAGCATACACTATAAGTGCACTGGATAATAGGCAGGTGTGATATGAAATTGATTCATCTTCTTTTAACAGTTGGTGTTTCATTGTCAGGCTTCAGTGTTGTAACTGGAGATGCCTCGTAAACCCAAATTTAAGTATGCCACCACAGGGTAATGATGTGAATCTTGTGCTGGTAATTTCTTAGTTGCGTTTTACTGCATAGGTACATCTTAAAGATATTTTTACTACTTTAATTGGTGCCATCTTCGTAAGTACATAGTGATGCTAGTGGCAAAATCTGTCGAAATGTTGGTTATGGTAATCTCCCAACCAAAAGTAAATCTCTCTCACTAAGTCTTTCTGTAAATTATGATAAAAGACGTATAGATGTGGTGCTTAGGGATATGGTTTAGTGGTGGACTTGGCAGTGTTAGGTTCTATGGTTGGACTCAATGATCTTAAAGGTCTTTTCCAGCATAAATTATTCTATGATTCTATGATTCTCTCTCTTGAAAAAGGAAGCACCTTCACATTTTTTTCCCTTTTATTTTCCTTTGTCAGGTATACCAATCACAAAGTGTAAGTCAAAGATTTATGTAACTCAGTTTTTTTTCTGTTTTTTTTTCCACTCAGCTTTGAAGTTCATAACAGTGCAGACTTAGGGTAGAATCTGAACAAAGAGGAAAACAATAAGCAAATAAAGAGAAAGGAATTAGTCTTTTCATTGTTGTGGAGTATGCAACTAAGACATCTTGAATTTCTAGCTCAGTTACGAACTTCTGGCATAATTCAGTTTTGTATATGTTTCCTGGTCTTCAAAAATATGGTTAATCTGATTTAATAAGATTAAACCCTATTAATTTTTGAATAGAATGTTAATAAAAAATTAAATTATTCTCTCAGTTCTATCAACATAAGTCCAAAATAACCCTTTTGATTTCTTACAATATTTGTCCAATAAAGCAGTAGTACAAAGAATTGAAGGTAATTTATGGTGCGCTGCTTTTGAGCTCTTCAAAAGTACATTCTTGTAAGATTAGATTATTTTGTTTCCATATCACTAAACATTTATTAACTGCACTTCAGTTTACACCAAAGTTTTTTTGTGAACAGTGATTAGATTGAACTTTCAAACAGAATAGATCTTCCTAGTTCCATACCCAGCAACTGTGGCTGAATTTGGAAATTAGCCCAAGTCTGCAGAATGGCAATTTAGTGACATATCTACTGAGATATTGTTCCTGCTTCTCTGCAGAAAAGAGGTATAGGATTTGACTTGCATGCTACATGTAAACCTGGTCTGATGCCAGATAAGCTTGGATCCTTCAAACTACTTTCATGTTAGCATTAAGCTGCTCTTAGGCTTTTATAAGAGTAGTAAAAGTCTCCCCATAAAAAAAGAATGAAACCCAAAAAACCCCAAACCAACCAAAAACCCCGGGGAAATATCTTTTCTAGGCTTTTTGCTTTTTATTTTTCTTTTATTCATTATCAGAAGCAAGGCATCCTACCTCATTAGTCAACAGCACCTTAGTGTCTCCAAGTGCATAAGCTGTCCCTGGAGTTCCACTAATTTCTTGCCGTCTTTATTTACTAGTAAGTGGCCTTTTTCCTTAAGGTTACTCATTCTGCAATGTTCAGTTATAGAATTAGCATTAAAAAACTACAGAAGTTACTTACAAACACATGACTTTGTAGACTTGGGCCCATTTTCAAGTAAGAAAATGAACCTGTGTGGTGGCCTGGTGCTGACAGCTCTGAGAAACACTGGCTTTTCGCACATTCACTTTTGGTTGACCTCTGTCTCAGCTGAGGTTACCAACATTAATGACTGACTTTGGAGTCAATAGCGTATGATTTAGGGAATTTCTGTCTTAGTCTAGAAATTGTGATCAGTATGCCCTCATAAAGGTAATGTGCATTCACAGGTTATTCTAGAGCATCTGCACAATTGTCTGCTTGTCTTCACTGTAGATCAAAGGCATTTTTACAATGTAAATATTAAATACATAATAACAATAAAGAATTTCATAGTTTAAGTAAACTAAAAAATGTGAACTGAATTTTTGTTATCATGAGTGACTGATATCTCTTAAAGTTGGAAAGGACCATCATGACTTAAACCAGACTACTCTGTTTAGTGATTAGAGGCAGAATTATTGTCTTCAGTAAGAGATAATGATGTTAAGTATCATTAGTGCAGAGCTGGTTTTCAGTAAGAAATCCTAGTATAGTGAGGTGAAGTGATATTTGCATATGACCTTCACCAAAATCTGCTGACAAAGTCACCTGCTATTTCTAGCTGTTAAAATAAATTCAAAATAACACAAAATATGAATTGTAACTTGTTTCTGATGTGTTCTAGCTATCTGTCATAATTTTGTGTTGGATGGAAATGCACTGATCTCTGATCTGGTCTCTATGCTACTACCTGAGCCTGATTTTGAAACTGGGTGATGGCTTAGTAATGTTTCTCTTGATTAGCAGAAGTAAATTTCATCCCCAAAATAGCCAATAAACTGGTGTTTGCTGCTTATTAGAGATTGTCCTAGTAGTCAACTTCCCAGGGCTTTGCCTGAGGCTGAAGTGGTTTCTAACAATCCATCATTAACTTCTATGACAACCATGGGTAGGCTGTGGTTGTCAGAATTAGTCATGACATACTGTAGGCCTCCTACTGTCATTCTAAAAAATGCAGTTACACCAGATTTTGCACCATTGCTAAGTGACTGGGTATGAGAATGAATGTGGAACTAGTTTATTTTACACACTTTTGAAGGCAACTTTATGCTGTATTTGTTCAAGCTCCTCCTTAATGTCTTAAATGTCTACTAGTGGAATCATCCATTCTTCAGTATCAATGTCGTGTTGTCTTGCATGCATCACAAGTGCTCCCATTTTTACCCACAGCCATGTGCAAATCACTAGAGGGGAGTCAGAATCTGCAAACAAACTTGATGAACTGGAAACAATCATAAGTATAGGATGAATTGTTGATCTCCTATTGAGAAGAAAATATAGATGTGCAGCTTTAGCTTCTCAAATTTAAAATCTGTTTTTAAGCATGTGCTGCTAATAACATATTTCATATAAATTGCTCCAGCTGCTAGTAACTTATGCATTGACTCTGTTATATGTTGTAACCAGGACAGAGGGTTAACATCATATACCTGAGAACTGCCTCTTTTCTCTGGAATGAGTTCATAAGAAAACTCCACTATCTTCCTTTCCGTACCTCCCTCCAAACCTCAAACACAATATATCTGGTAATCCAGATGTTTGTATTACCAATAGGTAACTATGTGTCCAATGCAGTAAATCATATCATGTCACATCAAAAAGATAGATCTGGTGTCAATCATCTGAATGGAAATCTTGCCTGAGAAAATGTCTTCATAACTGTATTTATACTGTGACTTAGTATCTTTTACTTCTCTATTGTATAGGAAGGAAACCTATACTTTCCTAGACTGACTTTGTCATGAAATAAGCAGAATGTTCATACAATTTGAAGAAAAAAAAAATAATTTCTGTGAATAAAAGTTGATATTTCAACATTTTTTTTTTCAGGTTAAGAATTTAACTTTAATTTAAGGGGCAGAAAACTTACTACTTCTGTTTCTATATTTAGTCATGATTGATAGGAAGATGATGCCTTTGTACTCTGCTAGGATGCAAAACTTTGTAGTTATTAATTTGTTTGGGTCAGTCATGTGTGCTGAACAGAAAATACCTGAATGATAAAGAAGTTCTCGTATGACAAACTGAAGGACAAAGCATGCATTTGAGGGAAACAGAAGTAACACTTCAAGGGCAAATTGAAATAAAACTTCAAGTGATGTGCAACTGATGTCAATTAACTGGAAATTATAAAGAGTAAACAGATCATTGTGGTATATAGCAACATAAATCAGAATGGCTCTTTCTGGGAAGATACGATGAGCTAATGCAGGTGTAGAGAGATGACTTGAAGGCAGCCAAAAGTTCAACAGGGACTGTTTAACTATTTGTGTATGTAACAAGTGCTGAAAAATTGACTGCTTATCCACTGGAATTTTTAGCCATACTTGTAACTGTAGTGCATGAAATTGCCAGTTGCGAATCACCTTAAATTTCAAAAAGCAACACAACAATAATGTAAGGAATCAAAGGACTGAAAGAACCTTGAGATGTCATCTAATCCATCCCTTTGTCCCCAAAGAAGATCAAGAAAACTTAAAATCATTCCTAAATGATGTTTATCTAATCTTTTTTAAGACCAAAACCTCTCTAGCTAGAGAGTCCATAAAGTCTTGGGCAATCTCTACGATGTGTAACCATCCTTACTGCTACAGAGTTGTGGGTTTGGTTTTTTTTCTTCCCCTTTCACTGTAATTTAAATTCTTCACTTACCCTATCTGCAATTAGGACAAGGAGACCAATTTATTCTTATTCCTTTCAGCTGTGCTTAATATATTATGCCCCTCTTCAGCCTTTTCTCATCTAGATTAAGTAACTACTATTCCTTCCTCTTTTCCATATAGATCGTATTTGGCAGACCTCTCACTTTCTCATCGATCTCTTCTGGACTTTGTCCAACTGGACTCAGCTGAGATCTTCCCAGCTTCACAATAAGCAAGATGATTACTGTGTATGACTTGCCAACAATACTCTTATTTATGCATCTCAAGATAGTGTTTGGCTTTTTCTTAAAAGCACAACATTCTTGCCTTATGCTATCTCATAATCCATAATCACTGACATCCTCTCTATCCTTTCTGCAAAACAGTTACTAAACCACTTTTTCTTTCCCATATTTGCACAGTTTGATTATTTTTAAAAACAGTTGCCTTTATTGTTTAGTGTCTTGTATTTTTAAATAACTTCTCCAGCTTGCCCATATTTTTGAAGAGCAACCATGCTTCAACATGCTTAAATCTCCTCTACACTGATGTCATTTGCATATTTAATGAGCATACTTCTTATTGCATCATACAAATTTGATTAATGATAATCTTCAGTAGTATGGGACCAAGACTAGTCTCTTGTGGAGTTTCATCTTGCTATACTTTCTCGTTTAAGGCTGAACCACTGATAAGTCTTCAGAGCATGGTTTTCTGTCATATATATATCTGGGTTTAACAGTTTCATTTAACCCATTTTTTTTTAGCCACATAATATGAAAATGTGAGAAAGTGTCAAAAATCCTACTAATGGCCAAGTGATGTTTGCTGGTTCTCCCTATCTTGCCCTATATTCAGACATTTCTGCCTGTGTGCACATACAGTAAGATAATATTATGCATTTATACAGAAATAGCATAAAACAGGGAAGGTGGTGTTCCAAGCAGAGCTTTCTGCTTAAAGGGGACTTCTGGAATTGCTTTGCTGGTGGAGAAAGCAGTTCTGATAGCATATTGGAAATGCTGTTTTATTTTTCCAAGAAGTAAGATGAGGTAGCTGAAGTTCACATCATACTGCTCTGTGAAGGGGACAGCAATCTGATAAATAACAGCAGTGCCACTTTCGTGAAGAGAGATCTCTGTATTTTTTTGTGTGCATTTGGAAATCCTGATGGAACAAAAGTGTGAAAAGTTACAGGTTACACCTAGAAACAATATCCTTTCCAATAAGTGCAACTAAAGATATATAATTGATAAAATTTAAAAAGTTCTGGTTTTTAAGCTTGGAACAGTTTTAACAAATATGAAGTAAAATAGCTGGTTGTGTGGAAAGAAAGTGCCTGAGAGATGCAGTATGACGGGTTAGAGACTTTTCACCTTTGTACCTTTAGAAATAGTACCGCTCGCACCCTGCACATATTGACCATGTGGTGTCATGGGCTTCAAGCAGCGCTGGACAGATATGGTCGCATGTGTGCAGCTCCTCAGAAGTGGCCCCAGGGAAGGGACATTTGGCCATGTTTGCTGTCTGCTCACGGCTGTTGACCTGTTAAGGGGTTGCTTCTTGGCTTCTCTGGGAGTACTCCAAGGGAATACACACCCCAGATGCTTGTAAACTTGCTACAAATGCACGTATTTGCCATTTGCATCCTAAAGTCTGATCTTGGTCTAGGACCCTCTACCGATCCCCTCTGTATTTATAATGATATATTATCACAGCTGGACAGGGGAGGCTTCCTGAGCCATTTTGCAAGGTAAAATGGGGCTTGTAAGTTTGTGCTCCACAGAGTGTCTTAATAAATGTTGGAAAGGTGGAGCTGTAACTGTAGAAGTATGCCTTCTCTAAACCTTTTCATAGGGATCTAAATGTAGGTAACATCTTCACAGCAACCTGCCCCTCACCAGAATTTCTGTTCTAGATGTGCTGCAGTTTGTACAGATTTCTGTTAAATCAACACACCATGTAGAGGAGAATGTATAAGAAGAAAAACTGAGGGAAAATTCCATGAGATCTCTATAATATTTTTTTGAAATATACAGTGATGTTATTTGCAATAGATAAGTATAGTTATGAAATCCATTATTCTTATCCGTTTTCACTCAAGAAGTACTTAACCAGGCACCAAATATTTATGAGTTTTTCTAATCTAGTACTTTTGAAGGCGCAAATACTACCATGCCCTCTCAAATTGAACATCATAGCAGGGAACATATCCAATGATCAATATTTAGTTGGGAGAAATCATTTCAAAAGTGCAAAATGACTTTTGTAACAACTGTGATCAAGATAAGTGTTCTCTTGCTTATGTGGCACTATCCAATTTTAAAAATCAAATACAAGAATTATAAAACCTAAGCCTTTCTAGATGCAGAATATAATTTTGCTACTGTTCAAAAGTGCTGTAGCAAAGGTAGTAACATGAGCTGAGTTCCCTGCTAGTAGTAGTACCATGTAGGTAATGTAAATACTAGGCTGTTATCTGGCTTCTCGCAGTATGCAGCTGGCTAAATCAGGTTGTTTATAAGGTACTTTTTACACAGAGCCAAAATTCCCTCTCTTCTATGGACAGGAACATAATTTATTAGAAGTAACTTGGCTGTACCAGGTGATGGGTAATGGTGTGTGGGGAGGATTTTCCTAAGGCTACATTGAGATGGCATTAGTCAAGTCTGCTCCTGTTTCTCTCCATTAACACTCTCTTTCTGAAGAGGAGGTTATCCATGGGCAGGGGGATTGTATGTTTAAAGGGTATGTTGTTTTTTTTCCTTTTCCTAGTCACCTGAGTATGTCTCATATATATTCTAGTCATGTGGAGTCTACTTGTTTTAAATTTGATGTGTAACAAACTGTAGGGAAATTCAGCATGGCACTTTGAGCTGTCTGATGCCATCCAGGAAGAACTGAAGTTGTAGCACAGGATCATATTTCTGAAAATGGCAGTAGAGCTCAAGCAGTTAGCATGGGGTTAAATCTTGGTGATTAAATCCTAATATTGAGAGAACAAAGTGATTCTGTTGGCCTGTGGCTGTTGGGGACCCCATCTCAAATTATGTTATTTCTGACTGGCAGAATCCCTGGTGTGAGTGTACCTTGTCTTTATTATTATTGATTATCATTATTTATATTTTAAGAAGTATAATTTCTTTCCATGCTACAGCAAAACCCAATTTTGAGACCTCAACACTTCTTTCAAAGTAGAATTGGGCTAGAATTTCCCACTACACAATTTTCTATGAAATTGCAGAGGGATTTATATTTGGTAGGAACTAGCCTTTACACGTTTAAAAGAAAGCTTTTTTTTGCCTTTGATCCATGTCTGTATTCCCTAGACTCATCCACAAGGGGGACATAGTTCTAAACAAATACACAGATCATGGTTATTTTTGAATATGCACATTTCTAACCCTTCTTAATTTAAATTATTCTCTTGGAATGTCTTGGGACAGCCTCAGAAATGTGCAGGCTGTAACTGAGGAAACTCTTTGACAGGAAGACAGAAAAATGCACTGTTTTGTTTTTTTTTTCTTTGGGGGAGCTTTATTTTTTGTTTACAGATGAAGATCTAAGTCCTGGGGGAAAATACTTTGCTCACCTGTGTGTCATCATTGACTTAAGATTACTCACATATATACACATGCTGAAGAGATCATTATGATTTTTTCTTTTTAAAGAACATCAGTCTTCTTGAGAATGGATTGACATTTCTCCGTTTGCCTCAGACATAGCTGAAGCTATCTGGTAATTAATCTAGAGGCTGTGGTAATGAGCATTCCCCCCTCCCTATGTCTGTCTATCTTTCCTAGTAATTAGTACTGTGTGAAACAAAGATTTGAATTAGAGGAAAACAATATATGGGCTTATTTAACAACTTGGCTTGACTTCTGTACTCTAGAAATACAGTTTTCAGTTTGCATTATGGCTGTGTTCTAGGGCTCCTAGAAAAATGAGGTGTGTAACTGGGGTTGAGTTCACTGCAGGTTCCACGATTCTTTCTAACCTTCTGGTATTAAAAAACAATCCTACGTGCAAGCAGACACTCCTGAAAGGGAAGGAAGGCAAGCTAAGAATGATATCCCATTTTATGACAGATTTTGAATGGGACCCTTCACTTCCCATTGTGGGACTAAGTTGGAATTTTGGAAAGGGAATTTGGTATTTCGTTGAACAGAATTACCTTGACTACTGACTAAAGAAAGAGACCCCACCTGGAGTACTGCACCAAACTCTGGAGTCCTCAGCACAGAAAAGATGTGGGCCTGTTGGAGTGGCCACAAAAATGATGAGTGGGCTGCAGCACCTCTCCTATGAGGAAAGGCTGAAAGAGTTGGGGTGGTTCAGCCTGGAGAAGAGAGGGCTCTGGGGAGACCTTATTGCGGCCTTTCAATACTTAAAGGGGGGGTTATAAGAAAGATGGGGACAGACTTTTTAGCAGGGCCAATAGCGATAGGACAAGGGGTAATGGTTTTAAACTAAAAGAGGGTAGATTCAGACTAGATATAAGGAAGAAACTTATTATGATGAGGGTGGTGAAACACTGGAATGGGTTGCCCAGAGAGGTGGTAGATGCCGCACCCCTGTAAACATTCAAGGTCAGGCTGGATGGGGCTCTGAGCAACCTGACCTAGTTGAAGAGGTCCCTGCTCGTTGCAAGGTGGGATTGGACTAGATGACCTTTAAAGGTCCCTTCCAACCCAAACCATTCTATGATTCTATGAAAGGAAACTCTCACTGTGTCCTGTTTCTTCAGCCACTAGCAAGCTTTGCCTTTTCTTATATGGTGTTTATACCAAATATATTTGTATGCTTGGTATTTAAAGTGTAATTCTGCTTGTATCGATATCCAGTATCAGAAATGAAAGTGTGAGAGATTGTCTCTCTTTTCACCTAGCTGTAAATATTATATTGATGAACATTATTTTCCAGAATAAATTGCTGTGAGTTTACCTAAAATTACTCCCCAAGCCCACTCAGATGACTCAGACATTATATCATCCACGGGAGACCAAATTAGATTGTCATAAATAATGTGCTTCACATTTATGTTTATTTCTTCAGTATCTTATCTGAAATTGTTCTTGTGAATGAGTGGCATTTTTTTTCTCTATATATTTGAAGCTTGCTTTATTGGTTCATTTTCTACTTAAAAGTCCCAAATGTCTAAATACAGACTTTTCCATCATCCTCAGCAGGGAAAAGAGATTTTATTTAGAGATTTCTAGCCATGTGAGATTTCAAGAGATTATATAGCCCAACACTTAAGTTCTGGAAGTATGAAGTGTGTTTAGAATTGACACCACCCTGGCAAAGGTTTGTTAAACCTAGTCCCAAAATCCCTATGGGTAAAAATCCATAGAGCACAGAGTACCTTTTTTAATCCTTTGTAATCCTTGCAGTTAAAAAGCTTTTCCCAGTAGCTAACCTAAACCTTATCTGCTCGAAATTTAGCTAATCCTTCATTGTCCTGTCTCCCCACTAGACATGGGAATGACTGGTTACCTTTCTCTTCAAAGCAACCCTTTGCATTCTGTTGTTGTATCTCTTGTGTGATCCTCTTTAGTTTTCTTTCCTCATAGATCTTACGTTTCATGTAGCTCCCCTCTGCTCTCTCATTTAGCTTCATTCTTCTCAAATCTGAACACAGCATTGCAACTGAAATCTCAACAGTACTGAATAGAATAAATAATTACCATCCTTATCTTGCATAGGGTGTTTCTGTTAATACATCTCAAAGTGATATCTGCCTTTATGTATCATCCTAGAAATGAGTCAATGGTCTGTGATCTTCTAACACTTCAAATCCTTTTCTTCAGAACAGTTGCCTACCCTGGTTTCTCAGTTTTGCACTTGATTTAGCCTTAATAAATGCAGTACTTTGCATTTCTCTTTACAGAATTTTTTTTTCCTTGCTGACATTGGATTATTTTTTCTTTCTTTCAAAGTAATAGCAAACCATTCTGGCTTGGTGTCGTCTGCATGTTGCGTGTACTCTCTACTCCATGACCTAAGTTCTTGATGAAAATAATTAATAGAACTGGGCTTCTGCAGGGTCTGAGCTGAAACGTTCTCCTAGCTTGACACAGAACTGCTGACAAATAATCTGTGTTTTAATTTTGGCCCTTTAATTTTGGCCCAACAGTAAGTTCTCTGCAGCATAAACCATTTCCAGCTGGCAGCAGCAAATCTTCAGTTTGTCATCTGTGACACTTGGTGCAGTCTTTCAAGACAGTGTTCTGTATGAAGGTACATTTTATAGTCAAACAGAACGACTCGATCAAAGTCTCCATCATCAATGGTTTGTTTATTTTAAAAAAGTGTCACTGGCAATCTGAAGACAATAAGACAGCCTAGACGTTCCTCAAGGGATTATATGTTTGCCATGTGTCTGTGTAAAGTGGAGATTTGTCTTATTCAAATGTTTCTCCTATACCATGTTCTAAAGAGACTTCCACCACTTCTGTTTTCGTAGCTCGATGATGGAGGCAGTTACAACAGGAAGAACATAAGAACAGCTGTGCCAGGTCAGGCAATGTGCCCCTCTAGCCCACTGTCCTGTCTCCAAGAGTGGTCAGTAGCAATGCCTCGGTAAAAGCACAAGAACAAAGCAAGCTTACAGTAATGGTTGTTCCTCCTCACCTCTTTTCCCCAGGGAATCTCTCAGCTTCTCATTGTTCATGGTCTCAAGAGCTTGCTTAAGCAGAGGCAATATCTTTGTATAGAAAACTATTCCTGCTTTTGTGCAGGTGATTTGCTTGATTCAAACGCAGAGTCTCACATTTATCTGGATTAATCTTTGCTCATTTTGCTTCAGTCTTTGCTAGACTGACTAGAACAAAAGGTAGGATGCAGGAGTTTGACATTTCCAAAGTAGGCAGTGTCAAAAATCTTCCCTCCTTGTGAATCTTTGCTCTATGCGCTACACACTGCAGTCTGAAACTTTGCATGTTGATCGGGCCTGGCTTGTTTAATCTGAGCACAGGGACAGCAATATTGATGAGGAAAATATGAAATATGTTCCCCATATATGGCAGCTGCACTGGTAATTACACTCCCTTTCATCAAAATATATCTGAATACTGTCACTGTAAATCCTGATTCATTGTCAAATGATTTCCTTGTTACTGTTGCTGCTTTCCTCCTACCTTTTAGCGACAGCTGTAAAGGGAGTGGTTTTTATTGGATTAATTTTAGACACTTCTTTGAACTTGTTTTACCTCAGTTCCAGACCTTTTTGAATAGAATGTATCATGTATTTTATAATGAACTTAGCATGTAAGCTTGGACTATGCACGAAGAACTCTCTCTCTCTCTTTTTTTTTCTTTTTTTTTTTTTCTTTTTTCCCCTGGGGAATCAGCAGTGAGACAGGGGAGCAAAGGCTTGTCTCTAGCAGCTTCTACCATTACGACGACATTGGCAGAATCCTCCTTGCAGAGCTAACACTCAGGCAAAGGGAAGCAGACTGTCTTCTTGCACAGCTATATGCCATCTCTGACTGACGTAGCCTTAACTAAATCTTAACATTTTGCAGGTATTGCTTTGCTGGTGGGAAAGTGGCGGTTGGTTTTGGTTTTTTGTTTTTCCCCTTGTTTGTTTTTTTCCGTGCAGGCTTGTAGCTCATAAACATATCCTAGCAAAAGTTTATAATAAGGACCTGGTATAAAATTCCCTGTGTTGACTACAAAATTACTTTCAGGTTATTGCATCTAATCACATTTTTTGCTTGTTAGTTTTCTGCTGGATTAGCTAATTGAACAGGCCCACCGAGGGGTCAGAGAAGTGGTAGAGCCAAAGCAAAAGGAAGGGAAGCAAAGCAAAGTGTGACAGGGGAGAAAGAGAGGGAGCTGCCTGCTCCCATACCTGCTTGTGGTAGCAATAAAACTAAATGGGCTTTGCAATCTTGTCAAACTGCACCCTAAAATATGCTGATTTACATGTTGGTTTTCCCAGTCACTGGAAATAATGATCTTCTAGGGACTATTAAGCCACAGTGAACTTTAAGCCAATTTACTTCTGAATGAGAGCATTCCCATAGGCATGTAACGTGCTTTAGCTTCTACACGCTAATTTCACGCCTTTAAACTTGTAACTTCTCAGTGGTCCCCATGTAGATCTGTCCCAGCTATGTTATTGTTTTCATTATTTTGAATTTAACAATAAAGGGGAATCTGCAAAACACAAATGCAGCTAGCGAAGTGCTTGAAAAGTTTGCAGCACTTACCATATCTCATCTTTCCCAGTGTCTAGGTGCTGTGTCTGAGCTGAACTCTTAACACAGCAGTGGCAGATCACTGCCATCACGCTTTCTCTAGACAAATGTAGATTTCTGCTCAGCACAGACGCGCATTACAGTATCTACATAGGTTATTTTGACTTGATGCCACGCACCCTCTTTTACAATAGCGTTCCAAGGCAAGTTAATCTCAGGATAACATGACAACAGCACTCAAAAGGCGGCGCTCATTGGAGGTGTGGATTTTACTCCTACTCTGCTTCTCTGCAGTGTACCCGAGTGGAAGGAGGTGGGGGTAGTGGCAGCTGATACTGAACCATGGTGACAGATTTGACAGGTGCAGAAGCACGAAGCTTAAGCATTGAGACAAAGCTCCGTGTCCCGGCCATCTGGGAGGTGGCTCCTTTTCCTTGGCTTTGCTGGTGGGTGTTGCCACTCCGACTGCTAGGGCATGGTCTGCTGCCTGCGAGAGTGTGCGGGCTCTTCATCTGCTATTAGGTTGCGAGTGTCTGCTTGCTACCATATGGCTGCATTAAAAAGAGACAGAGAGGAGAATAAGCTGTAAAGAAACTGTAAAAATTCTGTTCAATGCTATTCCATGGTGAGAGGGCTGCTGGCTCACCCTCCTCTTTCCCCAGGTCATTACAGTTACGGGTTTAAATACATACACCTGCATCCATTCAGCCCCTATCATTTCCCCACTGAGGTGCTTGAAGCAGAGAGACACTTTTCTGCTTGATGCTCTGAAATCCTGTATAATTCAGGGTGCTTGGATAAAGGCCCAGTTGTCTTTTTTTCCCCCTCTGCTATTGGGAACAGAAGGGTAAGGGTGGAATTAAGTGAGACGGGATTTGCTTTGATGGAGATGTTTTGGAAAAGTTGCCAAGCTTGCTGGATTGATCTGGTGAGGAAACGTGGGCTTTTCTGTCTTCTGCAAGAGGCTAATTCCATCACACCACAATAAGAGAGAATCATGTAGCAGCACCACCAACAACAGAAAGAGGATATTTTGCAATATAATAATTGTCTGTAGGGCTGAAGAAGAACAAATGCTTTCCTGGCTCCCCATGGAACTAATAAAGAAAGGCAGGTTGAGGAGCCTGGGATAATTATTTAGTCATCTTAAATATTTATGAGCTACAGAATGTGCTACATGCAATTTAAGAGGGACTTGACAATTGCAGCATACATCATCTTGTTTCACAGGGGCTAAAAATACTTAATCTTACTCCTTTAAAATAAAAGCATTAATCCTAAATATGTCTTAAGCTAAAAATGAAGCTATAAACTGCAAGAGGAACTAAGTTTTTTGGTTTGTGTTTTTTCTTTTTTTTTTTTCTCCTGTTGCAAAGGTGCAGGTTGGGGAAAACACTGCAGGAATAAAAGTTTTGTTGAGAGGACTTTAAGCGAGCTTTCTGGGAGTGGTGATGGTAGTAGGGGGTGTTCTTGTTATTAAACAGTTTGCCATTGGTTTCACCAAGATCTGGGGAATTTTGCTCTGTTTAGTAGGCTGGAAAAGAGATAGACTTTCCAACTTTGTTTTGATGACAGTAAAATCATTGTGGCAAATCTAAAGGACAAGTTATGGTGGGCTAAACTCTCCCCATCTCTTTACTGTACTCTGAAGCCACAAATCCAGAACACAGTCTCTTCTCTCACTTTCTCTGGCTTTCACATGGGATTCTGTTCCATGTGTGACTTGCTGATGCATAGTCAGTAGTGGATATTTCTGGAAAGTTTAAAGAGAAATTCATGTTGAGGGATAGATTCCATTAGTCACTGAATTCAGACAAAGTAGAACCCAAGTTTTCTAGAACATATATTTTAGGCAGTAGATTTAAGTAAGTGCTTGAACAGACTTTCTGAATTTGGCATGTCATAATTTCTGTCTACATCTGAATCTCCAAATTAGTAGCAGTAGTAATAATAGAATCTCAGTTACGTGGTCTTATACTAGGTAGAGGAATACTCTGTTTGTTCAGTTCATTTTGGTGAGAGCGACACTGTTGTGGAAGAGACCTATAATGTCTTTGTTTCTGATTTCTTCGCAAGTTGTATAGTAGACAAGTTTGCAAGCATGAATGGATTTGGTCTTATGTATTTTTCCCCATTTACAACTCTGTGCAATTAGTATGCTTGAAAATGTTTCAGTAATGCTTTTGGCAGCCTACTTAAATTTTGGCTCTTAATTTTGGCAGTCATCTTTATCCATTGTGATAGCTCAAGAGTGGCCAGGATTGGAGCTACCAGGCATTTGGATTTCCTCAGACATATCTTACTTTTCTGCCAGGAAATCTTGTCTAGGAGGAATTTGAATGCCTTGGCATTAGGATGGGATGCATCTATATATATGCATCCAAAGTAAATCCACTCGCTTTATGATACATGGGATTCAGTGTGCACATGTATGTTAAATGTACAGAGGCATGTCCAGGAAGCTAAACACTTTCAGACCATCTTTGCTGAACAGATGTGCATTTGTTACTCAGTGTCACAGGACACGTGCAAGCCATGCATGCAGCATGAGCGCTGAGGAGCTGCCTGGTACTAGAATTCCCTGGCTGACTGCACATAGTCAGCACGTGCATGGATTTATGCTCAGAAATCCGTGGTCATGTTCTGAAGACAGTCTCTGTATTACATCAGCTATGACATACATATTGCACAATCTGTGTTGGAAGCGATCACGGAAAACAAATGTTCTCCTCCCTAGCATCTAAAATACTTGATATCTTTCATGCATAATGTGAAGTGTCATATGCAATAGCAGAAATTTAAGGGATTTAATTTATTGGAATGAAAATGTAGACAGCATACTGTAAAGGGAAAGATGTTGATTTTATCTTGTGTAAATTGTATAGGTGGGCTGAATATAGTGTAGATTGAACATTTCAGAGCAGGGAGCCCGGGAGGTTGCTTATGTTGCAGCTCACTTTTCATTGCTGCAAAGTGGAGGGTTTCAAACAGGACACTTGCTTGGGTTTATGCCTGCTGCATGCCATGGTACATGCTCTCATCTTTCTGGCTCAGTGGCAGCAGCAATAGCGGAATCTGGAGCTTGCTGCAAAAAAGAGAGAGAGAGTGAAAAGATGAGGGAAAGGGAAACATGCTTTCCAATTAGATAATGGCAAATATCATACTTGTACTTGTGGAAGGTCAGAAAGGTAACAGCTGAAGGAGTCAAATAATAGACAAATTGATGATGGTAACTAAGAAAATATAAAAGGGACCCAATCTCTCTCTTACTGATAAAGCTGTCTGAGGTGCAGTAGATCAATTTAGCCGTGGCTGTTGTTAGGAAATTGCTCTTGTTTGATGTTCCACAAGCAGATCATGCAGTTTCCTAGGAAACATCTTTTTCCACTTAAAATCTAATTTTCTTACATTGCTAGAACTGATGAGTCACCCTGCCTGACTTTTCCTTACTTCCCCTTACCTATTAAAATATACTCACCAGGTGGAAATCCAGGGATTTATTAGTCCTTATCACCTGGCTGTTTGATTAACTCTTCTGGTTCCTCCCTGTTATCAGACAGTGTGCTTGATATGACAAGACAGAAGTCATAGGATAGAAGATGATCAAAATTTGGTAAAAATCATGTATCTCTTAATGGGACATGCTTCCTAAACTGGGAAGAAATCCCATACAGAATAATTTTTCCATTGTGTCCCACTATGAAATGGTCTGTGTTCCATTGCTAGTAACATGCTACCATATTATTATTACAGTTTTGTTAATTATTACTTTATTCAGCTGATTGCTAAATTTAAGCTCATCTGTTAATGACAGTTACACCCAGTTGCCACAAGAAAATAGATGGATTTTGTTACATATTGTAAACCATGGTCAAAATCTAAAAGCCTCAGTTCTTGGTTGTGATGCTGAATTTTAGGTTCTTATAATGAATGACACTTATGCTGAATGGAAAGTTGCCAGAGGAAGAAGCAAGGCTTATTCATGGCTGTGGTCAAAGGAACAGAGGTCAAAGAACAGGTTGGCAGCTGGAGTTTTCCGTGACTGCTGGAGTGAACTCCAGCTCCCTGATAAAAAGGTAAATGTTATAATTTACAGTTACCTGTTGTTTGGGCTATATATAAAACCTTTGTAGTTTGCAGATGCCTAATGAGCCCCTGTGGCTACATCATTAATAAAAGGTTGGTCCAGCAGAATACAGCTTCCATGAAAATTCTCTGTGGGCTACATTTCTTATTCTCTTTCCATATGCAGTTGTGCCAGAATCAGTATTCCTGCCACTTCCCAGTGCCTCTGATGCCTCAGTTGTCAGTATACCACTGATGTGCCAAATACTAGTTACTAACACTATAAAGCTTCAGCTACTGACAAACAGCTTTCTGTTTAAAGGGCAGTATCTCTGCATGGGTAAGAGCATGGCTTGGTGTGACTCTACTATCCCAATAAGAAGATGGGTAAAAAAATTCCCCATCCTAACTTTATTTTAAAACCTACAAAACTTTTTGTTTTAAGATTTTGGTGTATTTACTTACAATTTGGTTATGTACTTGTATCTTATTGTGTATCTATTTGTACTCTCCTAGCACATGGCTTGTTCAGCTGCAGCTGGTGAGTGGGTGGCCGTTTCATATAAAGCTATGCATAATGCTTAAAAAATTTGGTAGGCTTGTCACTTGCATTGGCTTGCACTGTCTTTGTTTACGTTTCCTAAATACTAAAAGTTAGAAGGAATGACCATGGGTTTCAAACAGCAAAGTTTCAAACTATGGTTTGAAAGCAGTTTCTCTAAATATCATTAGATTATAAAGTCTATTGAAATGGCACTTACATATCTGTGATCTTGTAGACCCTTTAGAGCTGTTTGCAAATAACGAGCCTTTTAATGAAGAGCTTTGCAGCTTCATTTCAGATGATTAGTTCAATTAAAATAGGTCTTTCAAGCTATATTTCAAGTTATTGATGATAGTTTTGAGGATTTAAGGGGTTAGGAGACTGAGTTTCAGCAGGACATAGGCTACAGAACTTCACCTGGCACAAGCAGCAGTAAGGTTCAAGCCATAAGCTTCTGGTTCAACTGCTGTGTTTGTACATGAAAGACACATGCAATATTGACAGAAAGATGTTATGTGGCCTAGAGTTCACTGAGTGTAAGTTGTTCTGGTATAAAAGGACTGTATAGATCACATGTTCTCTTTGAAACTTGCAAACGTGAAAGATGACCTTCATTCAGAGTTTGGACTGTTGGAAAATGTTGTGTGGAAATGCGTTGGTGGCTTTGATTTTTTTAAAATTAGTTACTGGCAAGGAGAGACCAGAGAGGCAGGGGAATAATAAAAAGGACATGCTTTAATATTGTCATTGCTAAATGAAGTATTTGCCAAACATAAATATTCACCCAGGCTCTGGGACTCACCCTTGATGAGGCAAGTACATTTAGCCATATTCAAGCTACTGATTGCAGGCAGTTGCTGAGGCCTTTTCCCATGGCTTAGCTTTCTGTGCTATGCTACAATAGACTTGGCATAACCTTCCTACTCTTTTGGACAAGAAAACAGGATGGATCAAAACTCTGGCAACAGAATCCACTGCTTCCTAGTAAAATGATGAAACTAATGGGAATTTAGAAAGAACTGGCTGCTGCACTCCTCTTGTATTCTGCCGGTGAGGCATAAGTGCACTTCCCTCTTTTTCATTCCTGTCTGTAGCCCTCTGTCCCCTCCTCGATTAATAATTGTGGTATACCACTGTGTGCTGCCTACATGGCATCTGGTCCAGGTGTGTGTCGCTTCAGAGGCTGGCTGCATCTGGGCACAGCATAAAATGCCAGTCTGATATCTTTTATCCTGGTCAATGGCTCTTTATGGTCTAAAAGTGAAGTGAGTTGAATTATAGGATTTATTTACTTATTGCTAGAAATGTGCTGAATGGCTCAGTAGAACATTCCTAGCAGAGAACAAAGGCTTTTTACTGACCTGTGGGTCACCAGAATAATTCACAGTCAAAACCACTGATCCACTGCAGAAGCTGAGTCCCCAGATCACAATTTGTTATCAAGGAATAGAGCACAGAAAGGAGGAAAATTTATAAAACTTGTGCAAAAGTCAGCACTTCTTGGTTCTCCAGTTCATGCAAACTTTTTTCTTGTTTCGATTCACATGGGTTGTCCCTGTGTGTTAAGATCAAAATGAAACAGTTGATTTTCTCCTGGTTCCTCAGAGAAAAATTTTTCTTTGTTTGCTTCATTTGTTATCAAACCATTTCATAAGCTTCAGATTTGATGTTCCAAGACATGCAGAAGCCCCCAGCCTCTGCAAGTTTGGGCATATTCATGCAATTGTTGACTAATAACACACACCATGAATATGTAGGTGTAATTTATGTGTATAGAACATCTAAATCCTGTTAAGCCGATGCAGTCTATTGACGAAAATTCTCACCATTCATTCCTGTCTTTTTGTGTACTCTGTTGGCAGGAAATCATTTAACCTAACACTAATGTAGCTCATACCATCTGTGTGTAATCTTTACCTATCTCACATTTGTGTAGTGAGAAGTAATTTGTGTCCAGAGACACTTTGAGATTCTCAAAGTAAAGCCAGACTTTGCTCTTATGTACGCAGTATTGCTCTTGGAGAAAAATGGAACTATACTCAGTGTGCTAATGATATAATTACGGAGTCTCTCTTCCAGGAGTAGAAGGAAGATATTAGTTATCATAATGTGCATGAACTTGAACTTCAATGCAAAATTTATAAAGACGACACAAATGGATCATTTCTGCTAAATAGGGTAGGTCTTGGTGAAGAATAGCGTGGAAAAATACACTCAATAAATGTAACCTTTACACTCATGGAAGTGCTTGTTTTTGGAGGAAGATTGCAACTTCTTTAATTTTTTTTTTGTTTGTAAAGTCTTTTGTTGTATTGCTGATTTTAAGTATTTAAAAGGTAGTTATTGAAATTTGATCTCTAGTTAGGGGTAGCAACAAATCACATGCTATTGTTTCTACTTCCTGACTATATCAGCAGAATCCTTGTAATCAGTGAGATGCCTTAGGAATGCTACGGGGAATTTTAATCTATCCTCCTGGATAATAGAAAGAATAGAGGTTTTGAAAAAATTGTCAACCAGTTTGTCAGTCCTGAGTGGCCAGGCCTTTCCTGAAGCGTTGCACCTAGAATATTTTGTCTCCTTTCTGATATATTGATTGCACACAGAGTTTAAAATTTACCTTGTCATCATATTTGCAGAAAAACATTACCTAAGCAAGTATGGTCCTAATTGAGATAGATCTTTTTCTACCTTTTTAATTAGCTCTATAAAGGTCTTTAAAGGGGTTTACAAACTTAGATTATGCAGTGTCCCAGTTGCATAAAATCTATTGCTTGCCTTTTATTCATATGCATGCTTAAGATTACTTGTCTTTGTGTGCATATAAGAACAGGTATTGATTCCTTGACAGACCATGTTAAGCAAACAAAAACCCAAAGGAAATAAGTTTTCAAGCCTTTGTGACAAGTTTTGCTGTGTTTAGAGATGAATGATTTGAGATGAAATGGAGGAACCTCAAAGAATTAGTGAGATATCTTAAGTTTGCACCAAGGTGAAAAAGTTCAGATGTCTTTCTAGGTTTGTCCTGGAAGCAAACATTTTGAGTCTGCATAACTGAATGACAAATTTTCCAATTTAAAATGGGTATGTTCAAAACTTTCTGCTTTTGGGATAGAGCAACAATATACATGAGCATGATTCTTCAAAATTTTGCTCTTGGCTTTTTTCACATTTCTTCCAGCTCTGGCAGGTGTAAGGTAGCATGGGATATGAGTTCGTGGGAACAACACGCACAGGCACCATACACAGCTAACACTACCATAAGGATACATTAAGGTTGGTACGTCAAAACAACTTTCAGAATTGGAAATTACCAAAATTAAGGATTTCCTAACTTATGAGGACTGACTTTTTAACCTCAGTGATGCTATTTTAGTAGTGTCCTTGCAACTTAAGATGTGCTTTTTAGCTTCTTACAACAGCAAATCAATTCTCTTCCCTCATTTTCTTTTCATCCTGTAACATCACACTGACAGCCATAAAAACTACCAACAGAGATGGGCTCTTCAGGCTGACCGCTCCGAAGCCTGGTACAGTGGGGCACAGTGTCAGATCATCGTTCCCTGCGTCAACAAGTACCCAAAAGGGGGGCGAAGCAGTCTCAGAGGAGTGGAAATCTGCTGATATCTGAGGGTAGTGAGCCTCAGGGCTCTTTGTTTCTGATCCAAGCCCCCAGGAGGAACATGCCACTTGCCCTTCTGTTCATTTTCTCCAGATCATATCTCCGCTGTCTCCTGTGCTTCCAGGTTGTCTGAGTTCTTTTTATTCCTGTGCCTAGCTGTATGCAGGGGACCCATTTTCAGCTCTTCAGTGGACGGTTTTCACTGCTTAATACCTTTCTTTCTAGTCTTGCCTTGCTCCTACAGGTCTGGAGGTTTCTCTTCTGATCACCCATGTGTTGTTCCCCATTGCCTTCACCAAGTTTCTGCTCCCAGTTCCCTCCACTCTTTCCCCTTGTAAGATGTGTCCCTTCCTTGCTACTTCCATTTATCACACTAATCATATTTCCGATTCCTATTTCTCTTGTCAGCCTCCTTCCCTGCTCTCATTCAATTACCTCCTCCAGGGAGATCTCTCAGGTATGATCACCAGTTCCGTGTGTGATAAATATTTATTCATTTACCACTTTAGATGGTTGGGTCCAATTTTGGTGAATTTGGAGGTGATCAAAGTGAGAGACAAAACTTGAATGAATTATTATCCAAACCTGTCTATTTGCTGCTGCTAACAAGCTGATTGCGATTTTTAATGTTTGGGTTTTTTGCAGAGTATTTCTCCAGCTGTATTGTTCTCAGATCTAAATTTTATGTGGAGGCTGCTCTCAGTGCCACCACTTGTTTTGTCAATAGCTTTATTTCCCAGCCCAGATGGGATGTCTGGCAAATGACCTTTCCCTAAGGGTCTTTTCGTTTCTGCTGAAGAAGCCAGAGCTGGAATTAGAGTCAACATAACTGTCAGGACAATGCTGCACCCAAGTTGACAGTGACCTATTAGGTAATGTGGCTATACTGCTATTTTTTCTCCATATGGCATTGCAGTGAATGGATAGTCCAGGTAGTACAGGGTCCTTGCCCTGTGCTCTGCTACAAGGTGTTGCAGAGTGTGGACCATGAAAATTTCTTATGGGTGCTTCATCATTATCTAGCTTTAGGGTGAGTGCAATAGATACGTACTGAATGTCCAGTATTAACACATAATTTACAGCACAGGTGAATCATCAACAAAACATCCCAAATCTCATGTGCTAACTGTTCTCCAGAGACAAATATAGTCAAAATCTCCAGGGCCTTCTTACTTCCCTCCTGCCAACTTCGTAAAGTGGAGACCTTATCATATATAACATGACAATGTGTGTCTTTCCCCTGAGCCTCCTTCATTTGGGACTTCGGACATCCTTTTGCCCAGGAGACTTTATAAGTTTGACACCTTCTTTGGAGGCAAAGCATATGGAAATGAACTGCAATGCAGCATGTGGTATGAAAATGATTTTAAATTCTGTCATTATCACAGTTTAGCATTGTGGTGGGAGCTTTCCCTTAATTACTCCCTAGAGGGGAAAAACTGCTGATACTAACTAGACTGAGGCCATCTACTAAACCAAATGCCCTTTTTTGATTCTAAAAATTAAATATTTATTGTTAACAGGAGCATTTTGTTAGAAACAAAAGAGATAGAGAGAGAAAGAGAGAAGTAAAAAAGTTTATGGGGATTTAGTACATTGCCTCATGGGTGTCGGTGACAGATATGGATGTGCATTGCTTCAAGAGGCCAGACTCCCTGTTGGCAACAGCAATTGGAGATCTGACTCCAGGCAGGTGGAGAGGGTTTCAGGTGGAGCTGAGCAGCAGTCATTTGAATGCTCATCTATACTCTCTCATTTTGAAGAGACTGTAATTTTTTAAACCTCAGCTGCATAGGACATTACATACTAATTCCATAGACTTCAGAGCATTAAATCCACTCTGAATGTCTTTGCGAGAGCTTAGGCTAGCATCTTCTAGACTTTATTTTAAATTCTGCTTTCATGTCTCTTCCTATACAATGATGGAAAGTTTTCCTGGCTTTTCTATGCTGCTCTGTTCACACTTGCCATTCCTCTATAATGCCACATACTCTTTTTCTCCCTCTCCTTTAAATAGTAATGCAATGAATAACTTTCTTAACAAGGTGCATGTACTTTCCAAGTGAGAGCTGTCCTGTGGTCATTAGCGCTCAGTCTAGCAGATGATAGATGAGATTCTAGGAGTGAGGAGATTTTGGTGTTACTCCTAATTTTGCCTCTGACTGGGTGTACAATTTTGGGCAAATCTCTGGCATCTGTTCTCCAGTGAAGCGAAAATTCTAATTGTAACTGCTCAGCAGTGGTAATTTGTGACTGAGGAATGATCTGGCACGGAGGGCAAGAAGGCCCAGCTACAAGAAAGGGTTAAACTGGCTGGAAGCAGGAATGCCAGAGGCAGAACAGACTCCTTGCAAGGGAGGAAAGTTTCCCTTGGTGATAAGAAACAGCCTCAGGCATTGTCTTGTGGCCAGTGGGAAAAGGGGATGTGGCAGCAATGGCTATTTTTGCCCTTTGGAAGAGGTGTCGTTTGCATGGCTGTGCTTTGGGCACAGATCCAGATGTTCTAGGTCTGAAAATGACCGACTTTTCTACCACACTAGTGTCACCTCCTTGTCACCTTACTTGTTTTTCAAAGCCTGTCTTATTTCCATGGCAGTCTATTGGCACCGTCCATCCCAGCCTATGGCTCTGGCTACACTTTAGCTTTCCTACAGGCTGTGGCTGCTGAAACCATCCCCTGTTATCTCCCTGGAGAAGGGTTTGTGTCCCTGGTCCTCCTCGCTGTGTGGCCTCATGGATGTTAGCTCTGGCACAGAGAGGGGATGGCTGATAGGGGTGGTCTCAGGGCTGCAGGGTTGGTTTCTGTCATGACCTGAGAGAAGAGTAACAGCACCAGGTTTGTCCTTGGGAGCTGAGTGGCAGAGGAGGCGTCAGGGATGGCCAGCAGCCGTGCCCAGTGCATGGCCACCTCCTGGGCACAGGGACTTCCTCAGGGCCAGCACCCCAAAGGCCTTCCTCCCAAGGATGCTGGGCTGAGGGGCGGCAGGCAGGGCTGCACATGGGGGCCCATCACCCACGTGTCACAGGGCCACCACCCGGCAACGCAGCAGTCACAATGCCCCGGGGAAGGATAAAAGGCAGCATCGTCCTGTGTCCCACTGCCATAGCTGGCCTGGGCACAGCCCGAAGACAGCCCAGAGGAAGTCCTTCAGGAGCCGGTGGAATTACTTGGAGGGGGCTGAGGGAGGAAGACCGGAGGCTGGACGAGGCTGATGGAGGTTCTCCGCCGCAAGGCCAGCTCCCGGCAGGGACACCTTCAAAGGTTATCTGATGGATGGAAATCCTGCTTCAGCTGGATAGCAGTGGCAAGACCAAGGGAATGCCTTCTGGAGGAGCACTGCAGAGCATGCCATCCTCTTCCCCTGCGCAGCCAGGGGCAGCAGCCGTAAGAAATGGGATGCAGAGATGTTGCAAGGGGTCCCGGTGCTTTGGAGCACCCACTAGTCTCCTGCCAGGCATGGGAAGGATTCTTGCCCCAAATAGCCATCAGGCCAGGGGACATTTGGCCACTTACGAAAGCCCCTGAGATGGATCCAGGGTGAGGGAGAAGAGGGCTTGGGCATCTCCTGGGAGGCGTGACCAGGCTGTGGGACGAGGAGGCAGGTCTTGCTCACATGCTCAGGGAATAGCCGATCGCCAGCGCTGGGGTCAGGAAGGAATTTTCCCCCGGGGCACATTGGCACTGCTCCCCGGGGGTTTTTTGCCTTCCTCTGCAGCATTGAGCACGACCACTTGTCAGGGCTCCTCTCGTCCCTTCTGACTAGTTTACTGCCTGCTTCTCGTGCACCACGAAGATGGCCTCTTGTGCCCTGCAGCTGGGGGGAGGAAGGCTTGTTTCCCCCCACGGTGGGCTAGCAAGTGTCCCCGGGGGTTTTTTGCCTTCCTCCGCAGCACTGAGCACAGTCCTTTGCCAGGGCTCCTTTGGGCCATTTTGGCTAGGTGCCTGCTGCTCCTGCTCCACGAAGGTGGCCCTCGTGCCCCGCATCTGGGGGGAGGAAGCTTTCCAGACTCCCAGGGCAGGCCCCAAGGGTGGCCCCCGGGGGTTGCTTCTTGTCCTCTGTAGCACTGAGCACAGCCCCTTGTCAGGGCTCCTCTAGGCCCTTTCAGCTCAGTTCTTGTCTGCTGCTCCTGCGCCTCCAAGGCACCACTCGCGCCCTGGCTCTCTCTGGCTCTCTTGCCCATTGCAAGTTTGAAGCAGGAGGGAGCTCTGCTCTTCCCTTGGCTCCATTTCCCAGGGGTTCTTCCTTGTGCAAAACATCCTGTGCTTGGAAGGGCTCCAGGCTTGCTGCACTACCAGGAGCTCTTACTTTTCAGCTCTTCCTGCGTGCAATACAAGTGCCAGGCATGCACGAGAGCACTTTTCATGCCTCACTGGCCATGAAACACAGCGGAGCAAGTTTTGGAAGGCAGACAGTATGCTTGTCATCAATATACATCATACTTTTGAAAATACCCCATGGTCCCACACACCACCACCACCACCACCTCGTCGTCTTCGTCGTCTTCGTCATCGTCGTCGTCGTCTTCTTCTTTTATTATTATTATTATTATTATTATTATTATTATTATTATTATTATTATTTTTCTGTGTGTGGTTGGTCCTGATTCTTGCTCTTCAGGAAACAGGGGCTGCTTGGCATGTATTCCTGCTGCTACTTTCTGTAGCTCTGTGACTTGCCTTTGCCAGACTGCAAGTGACGTTTTTTCAAGCTAAAGTGAAGATTGCATCAGCCTGCTCCTAGCTACACGTGCTCACTGGGTTAATGCTTGTGAGCATCTCCTCTGAAACAGATTGAGAAGAATACAATAAAATCCTATTACCACTTGTAACCTTTGTGATATGTGTCCTTGAAAGTGGTTTTGGAGCTGAAAAAGCCCTGGCATTTCAAAGAACAGTCTCATCGTTATTCAACTCAAGGCGAGCGCGGGGAATAGAATAGTTCAGCTGGAAGGGACCTGCAACGATCATCTAGTCCAACTGCCTGACCACTTCAGGGCTGACCAAAAGTTCAAGCATGGTATTCAGGATGTTGTCCAAATGCCTCTTAAACACTGACAGGCATGGGGCATTGACCACCCCTCTAGGAAACTTGTTGCAGGGTTTGACCACCCTCTCGGTAAAGAAATGTTTCCTCATGTCAAGTCCGAACCTCACCTGTTGGACGCAGCTTTGAGCCATTCCCACGCGTCCTGGCACTGGGTACCAGGGAGAAGAGCTCAGCACCTCCCTCTTCATGTCCCCTCCTCAGGAAGCTGTAGAGAGCCATGAGGTCGCCCCTCAGCTGCCTTCTCCCCAAACTAGACAAACCCCGTGTCCTCAGCCGCAATTCAGAGGCTGTGCCTTCCAGCTTTGTTGCCCTCCTCTGGACACATACAAGTATCTTAACATCCTTTTTAAATTGTGGGGCCCAATTTATGGGATTGCATTCTGGCAGGAAGGCCAGAGACAGAACAGACTTCTTGCAAGGGAGTGAAGTTTCCCTTGGTGATGAGAGAAGAAACAGCCTCAGCATTGTCTTGCAGCCATCCTGGAATGGGAGCGCTCAGGGGCCCAAGCTCAGGGGCCACCTTTGGGCATCAGAGCTGGGCTGGGGGATGGATCCAGGGCCGGGCAGAGGTGCCCCATGCAACTGCTCTCAGGATTAGTGCTAGTGCAAGAGTATATAAGGAATCTGCTTGTGACGCATCTTTGCAGACTCCATCAGAACCGCATATTGTGGTAGGAGTCTGCCCAATGCATTGCTCATTACAATTTTCTTTTCTACTTAAGCACAAACGTGTTTTTAATTTGCCTGGAGGGGTACCATAAAAATTTCCTAACACCTTTCTAATGTTTGGCTCTCTCTTACATGTATGATATGCATTTTTCAGTACGAAGGACTCTCTTACCATGTGATTTTACACAAAGGAATTGCGAACTTGTCTGGGGCTTAGTGCTGATGGTTCTGATGGTAAAGGACAACGGAGCAAAACAGGTTGAAATAAATAGGATTCACAAGATGAACTCAGCTTTTTGCAAATTAAACTAAACTCTCAGTTCAGTTGGCAAATTTTTTTCTGGAATTCAAATGTTTCTGCAGATTTTTTTAAGCAATGTAATGCTTAGCAAGCCCTTGCATGGAGAACAGAATCGTCTCCTGTCTCTGTAGACTTTGCCTATATGTCTGGTTTTGTTTTTAGCTTTGCTGTCTGAATAACAACTCCTATGTAGATAAATCAGTTTTGTTCAAGTTTTGAAAGACTACAGTTTGGGGCTTAACACAAATATAGGAAGGCTCAGGCAAAATGAAATTCTCGGAGACTTTGAAGAACTAGTGCAAAAGGGAAGGAGTACAATGAAAGTAGGGATGTCGGCTTTGCCTCCACAAGAAAAGAGGCTATGATTTATGTAGCTGTAGTCACCTATTGCAAGATGCAATTGTAAGGAAGATGAAGGCATAAATAATTTTTATTTTATGTTGTTAAGCTGTTTCTCAAAATCCTTTCTTCAGGGTTTACCTTGAGGTAAGAGATATACAAAGCACCCTGTCCATATCAAGGTCTTTGTGTAAGAAGGCAATGTTGTTTTAAGTAGCCCTAGACTTACTGATCCTGTCACTTCCAACAACCAGGGCTTGTGTGCTGGGCTTAATAGGCATTTCTGGAAGTAGAGATAGGAAAGCTAAACTTAATTGCTTCATTTTATTTTCATAAAGCTTGGCAATTTTCAGTGAGTGTCTTTATGCAAGCTCTCAAGCCAATTTTTAATTATTTAGCAAAACATTTAAGCACATGCTTTGATCCACCCTATTCAGCAAAGCACTTAAGCACCTGCTTATGTGCCACTTAAACAGGTTGAAAGAGATGCTTCAGTGTCTGCCGAATAGGGAAAGATTACTGAGTCAGGACCTTAAAAGGGAGGTGTTCGAATATAGTGAGCAGAGATACAGGTACCAAAAAAGTGTCCAACCCTGTTTGCATTGCGAAGACCTGAGAGCAGAGTTGATTACCCAACAATGTGAATGGCTTCCCCCCACCTTCCTTTGGGCAGATTTTGCACGCAGTCTTCAGCTGGTTTTGCCCACGGATTGATTTTTGTGTGTGAGTGTGTAATAATTTCAGTGTCACCAGCCTGGCATGCCTGACACCGCATTCTTTTTCAGAAGCAATAAGCCATGCAGTCTGATGCAGAAACAAGTCTCCATGGAGCTAATCGGCTTTGGTTTTTTGCTCTGAGCACTTGCTGTTTTTTTTTTTTTTCTTGCAGTGATATTGGAGCATGGGGTTAACTCTAACAGAACTATTGATTGACGAACTAATGTCATGAAGTTGTCTTATAAGCTATACTGTGGGAGTAACTTAAATCTTACTGTGTCGGAGGGGCAAAAGATAAACAAGCTCAGTTAGTGGTTAGAATAATTTTTAGAATAATCATAGCTTGGCTGTTTCAATGTTTAAACAGTAAATGATTTTAGGAATTCTGGCCCAGGGACTCAGCTGGGGGCGAATCTCTGACTTCACACTACGCAGCTAATCAGCAGCTCAGGCCTGATTTTTTTATGCTGCTCTGGAATACAATGTGTATTTTTATCAAGTCACTGCGCTGGTTGCAGCAAGTCAAAATAAGGCATGCTAAGGTGATATTGAACTTGTCTACGCATATTTTCTGTATACAATCCCAGTAGCCAAAGTGTATCTCCAGAGAGCAGTACAAAGCAAAAACATGTATGGTTGTTGCTACGTCTTTAGCATTTTCTTCTTTTTTTTTCCTTGTGATTTCCTTTTGAGAAGCACAGTGGTGTTTCTGTGTAATGGCTTTAAAATTCCAGAGAAATGAAGAAACTTTATCAATCAGAACTGCAATGAGAAAATTCATCTCACTAAGCAAGCCAAGAGGTTAGTGGGGTTTTGAACATGTGTAGTGCATCATATATGTTCAGGCAGGGGTTGTGGGGGATTTAATGAGGAGAGGTGTATATTTTAAAGCACACCGGAGCATCCATACAGACTTGATGAAGAACTAATAATGAAACTCACTTTCAACAGCTTTGTTCACAGTAGGAACAAAATTTCTCAAAATCAAAAAGGGGGGGGGGGGGCGGGGAGATAGGTTTCCAGGATAACAAAGGAGACCTGGGAGTCCATCAGTGGGACAACTACACCAGCTGACAGGCTGAGAGACTGCTCCAAAATCCCCAGCACACCTGCCTATGTGGAGCCACCTGTCATACAAGTGAAAAATATATCCTGAGTTGCAGAACTGTGAACTCAGCAACACTTCTGCAAGTGATCAGAAGAGTGAAATGGTCCTCATCTAAGTTTTTGTTGCCAGAAGGTTTCTCACTGAAAAAAAAAAAAAAGTTCCTCAGAAAGTAATTTTGTCATTTTTTACAGTATTAGGACTACTAGAATACATATTATTATAGTAATGATAAATGTCCACACCTAAATGATTACATATAGTGTATGTATATAAAGTTGGATTGGGTGAGTTAGGTAGAAATGCTCTTGCTTATATACTGCTTTGTATCCAGCTCAGGATAATAAAGGGTGAGATGCAGGGTGGAGGGAACACGGGACAGGCAAAGCAAAGCTTGCAGACTGACCCAGGAAGATTCATTCCATACCGAGTACTCACTGCCAGTGGCAAATGCTTCCCAGCTCTCAAACTAATGCCACAAGTGTAATATGCTGCAAGACAGATCAAGGCCATGATCTGGGACCTGAACCTGAATGGAAAAAGCTACTGAGTAAAATCCTCAGATGATCTTAGGAAACTGAGGGTCCCCAATGGATGTGAAAATGATCCTTATTGATTGAAGTAATCTGACTGTGGGGAAAATTCCTACCTAAGCTGATTTCTGCCTAATTCCTGAGTTTATGGATGCCACTGTTTGCTTAAAGAAATTTAGTATAACTGGTGTACCAGCTTATGCAGCCCAAAGTTTTCTGTCTAGCTGTGACACAGTCCAGTGCTGCAGTGGGAAGTGAAATAAAAACAGCAAAAACCAGTTGTGGAAGGAAGATTTTCCAGGCAATTGGTAGAAGGTTCAAACATAATTGCCTGTAAAAATGATGCAAACAAAAGATGATTGAGCCTCCTCTCAGAAGCACTTAAGTTATCTGCACATCAGGTACTAAGAACTCAAATTAGAAGTTTAATTTCTCATTGCTGGGGTTTGTCAAACAGTCCCTTCTGTAAATTTAGCAACCTCACATCTTCAAATGGCATAGATCCTTTCTCCTGAAGACTCTTCTTGGTCATTTCATCGCTCCCCAGGTGATTAAAAGTTTCCTGTATTTGTTTACCCTCTAGCATAGTCTTGTTATCCTTCGGTTTACACTGTGCTGCCATCTTCATATTTACCCCAGTATATTAATAAGGAATTGTCATACAATATTTCAGCCTTTGGCTAAATTTGACAATCGGCTCATGTAATTTCATATCAGATGTTTTGTTTGATGGCTTTTCCCACAACCAGGTGTTAGGCATTTTCTTTACCTGTTCCAGTGTAAATGGACTTTTGTAACCATAGCTAATGTCCCCAAAGAAGTCAGTGTACAATTTCATATAGTATTACTGTATGAAATGCTTCTGTCCTTAAAAATATCTTGGCTTATAAAAATATCCTAAAACTACGTTAATTTTTTCACAGTTGTATTGCTGTAGCAAATGGTGGGCATTCACCAGTTACCAGAACCACCAGATCTTCATTTCCTTAAAGCCTCCAGCCGATGAGTCCAGTCCAGATTTATATCTTGAAGCATTTACATTCAAAGTACATTTAAAATTATTCATCCTTGAATGGATAAATTTGTACTTTGGGCTATTCAGTTCTACCCCTTCACTCTTTTGGTTGTGTTGTGTGCTGGAAGGGAGAGTATTTGTGATAGTGCTCCCCTTTCTAGTGATGCTTCACAAAAGGGAAAATACTGGAATAAGAAAGATACAGGAAATGGGGCACGTTTTATTGTTAAATGTTTTATTTATTGAAAAGTATCAATCTGGGCTAACTGAAAGTGTTTATGAACTCACTTATACTTTGCCTTTCGTATCCAACATACACCCTGAAAAATAATTTAAAGAGCTGGAATGCTTCATTTTAAAAAACCTTAAATTTCTACTTTGTTTTTGAATATAGTTCTTTTGTTTTGAACAGAGCAATACTTCCCTAACTCAGAAACAAAATGGGGTGATTTGAAAATTTTGACACAACCTCAAATGTTTGTTTAACAATGTTCTCATTTTCACAAGAAAACCACACATTTTTTCCTTTTGGGTAACCTGAAGCCAAACCCAGTCAGCAAGTGGAAAACAATGGTATTTGTACAGCTTTAGTTGATATTAAACTGCTCCTATTTCTTGTGGTAATAGCTGTGCAGAAGGTTCATAGGAATCTCACCCCTTCTACCATATGTTTCTTTTTGTAACTCATTCTTCGCTAAGTAGAAATAAATTTCATTTTCTTTGAAATTTCCTGGTTGGTAATTTTCCATGGAAACCCAAACATTTGTCAGAAACTGTGGAACCACTGAATATAAAATGTCCCCTTCAACTCCTCTCCATTTTTAATCAACTTCAGCCAGAGCTAAGGCTGCTTTCTATAGGAGCAGCACTTACCTTGCTGCAGTTGCTTAATATTACAGGACATTATCCTTAATCAGAAAGTCTCTCTTGGCAAAACTGAGATGTAAGCCATGACCAGCTGCAAGTTTTGGGGTTTTTTTTTTGGTTTTTTTTTGTTTTTTTTTAATTTGTTTCTTTGCTGTTGAGGTACAAAATGGAGAATATTTCCTATATTTATAAATTCAGAACGAGTGTCTTGATAGTTATAAAGAATAAAGATTGTGTGGTAAATATTTTTTTTTTCCCCTGGAACAAAGCAAATCTGATTTCAATTCTTGTCTTTAACACTGATTTCCAGTGTTTGGTCAACTCAGTAAATCATTCTAAGCTTAGTTCCAGTCAGCTGTAATGCCAAGAGAATAGTGTTTCTTTTCTTGCACCTGTTGTGTAATTTATTACAAATTCTTTGAGGCAGGAACTGATTTTTTTCCTATGCTTTGTATGATGCTTTGCCCAAACTTTATGGAAATAATTAATTTTTCAGTTTCCAGTCATTCTAAGAACTGAAAAAATTTGTGTGTGGGGGTGAAATGAACAACTTTTCCCTCCAAGATATTTTATTGCATTAGAAAAGTAAAAAAATAAATTTGGGTTGAATGAATTATAAAGCATTTTTTTTCAAATTCAAAATTTATGTTCAAATAAATTGTAAGGAAATATAAATACAAGCAATATTTGAATTAAATATAGACACTATTTTAAGCCTGAAAGTTAAGTTTGAATTAAAATTAAGTTTTCTGACTAGAGAGAGATTTTCAGAGGTTTTTTCTGGCATGAATGTCTAACTGAAACATTAGCATTTTACTTCTATAACAACATTTTTTAAGCGGTGGTTTTGGCTCCAAAATTTGATCCAGCTGTCTCCAGCAAGGTTAGATCCTGATTTTTGAAGGGAACTGGAGGTGCTCTGTAACAGTATGCGATATTGACCTCACTGCTTCTTAACCTCAGCCCTTCCCTGTACAGATGTAATGAGGATTCAGAATCTTTCCTGCTGATGAGGTAAGGGAGTTCAGAAGCCATTTCTTCAGCCTTTTGGAAAATTGCCCTTAAATTTGCTAGTGATTTCCTGTGTGTATACATACACATGTCCTGGCATGGCTCAAACTCTGAAATAATAAGCAGATATTGACTTCTACCAAGATGTCTGCTTCATGGAGCAAGTGTTTGTCAGTGGATCGATGTGGTATTAGCAAGCATCTGACTCCCTGTTAGGGGCAGGCTGCCTGCTAGTAGTGACTTCTCACTGCCAGCTGCAGGTATTTCACTGCCAAAGGGATGTCTTTGGGGTAAAGGAGGGGGGCATATGTGATTGTTGGAAATCAGGTGGACTTTTGTTTAATTATTTAAAAGACATTTTTAAAAATACATCAGTTTTAGCATTTTAATTAATTTTGGTGGAGTTTGTGCATGCTCAGTTTAGGATGTGTTGACTTTTAATCTATTAATGTGTCCCTTTAAGTCAGAAATGCAACAAGCTAGTTGCACTGTTAACATCAAAACTAAAGTCAAGGGATGCAAAAGCTAATATTGCAGTAGTAGCATCGTCTCCACTGGCCTACACAAGTGAGTGTGGCCCAAGTTCAGCCAAAGACATGACCAAACCACTCAATTTAAAGAGTGAGTATAAGCTCCAATTAAAGTCAAGGGACCATGGCTCCAGCTGCTCTGAATCAGTGTAATTCCACAAAAAAATGCTGGCATTGTGTCAGTTTATGCATGTTGACCCCACAGGCTTGGCTCAGTTAAAACCTGCAGTTAAAATATGGATGTGGATGCTTTCAGAGAACAGCCCTGCAGCATGCTTGGCAAGTGAGTAGATAGATAATACCCTGATATAGAAATACTTCTTGGACACGTGCTTAAATTGTGTTACTAATGAAAGTAATCGTGCATTTACATCCACAGGAGGCAATCTGTCTGAGCCCCCACATTCACTTCTGAGCATGGATAGTGGTTTTATTTAACTTATATGTTATTACTGTTTTGAGGGAGACATGTTTCTAAACATGTATTTTCTCTGTTGTTTCTGAGGAGACTGTTATCTGTGCATGCATATTCCTTGTTCTGAGGTGGTGTTTCATGGCCTTGTATGACTCTTCCAGTGCATCTGTTAATGGTTGCTGACATACCGCAGCCTCACATGCTTATCTGCTAACGAAATTGTTCAGGGTTTATGTGCAGACACGTGTTAGAAAGCAGTGCCTGGCTTCTGAGGTATTAAAAAAACCCCCAAAACAACAAAACCTTCAGAAACAGTTCAGTGGCAAAGCCACAACTTAGAATTGTTTATCATCAACAGACTGAACTAACGGCTTTTGTCACAAGAAATGTTAAGTTTAAATAAGAGGGTGTAGGGGAGTAGGAGTTGTTATTGCTGGGATTATGTGTATGTATAGCAGGTGGTTTAGATAGCGTATCTTTTCATATGGTATGATATCCAGGTATCAGAAATACCTTGAAGACTTGTTAACATCACTGGTCTGGAGTCTGCAGGAATCAGTACGGTTGGAAGGGAATGCAGATCTTGCTGAAACACAGCATGATCTAAACTTCTTCAAGTTGTTTTAAAAGCAGGGCTCTGGTGACATGCAGTCAGTAAAGATTTCAGTCCACGCACTGTAGAAATTGGGTGTGTTAGACCATTGGTTCTGGAGAAATCCCAACTGAGTCATTGCATTTCCCAAGCTCTTCTGAGTTCTCCCTATTGTTTCATGGGGAAAATCCTGTTTCAGTTGCATATGGGATTTTTCAGGCTCATTTTCGGTCTGTCATGTTATGCTGCTGTGTTTTCTTGTGCCATGGATAAGGTTGTATAGCAGTGACGTGTGACATGTATAAATTATTTACTATGTGGGTACAATATGAGAGAAAAGGTGGACTTGAGAAGAAATAGATCTATTGCAATTCTGTGACTGCATCATTTATCTTTTGCTATTGACTCTACCTTGCCTGGGATTTATTTCAAGACTGCCTGTTCAACTTTCAGGAGCAGCAAGTCTTGTAAGATACATAATTAAAATTTAGCTTCTAGGACTTACACTTATATACATATATCCTTTGTTTAAAAGCTCCTGAAATACAGCTGTGCTGTGAGGCATGTGCTCCATACAGTTTGCAAAGTGGCATAGCACGTGAGGTTTATTGTCCTGTGATTAGACTGACTTCACCATTTGCCAACAGTGCAGCACACCACAACACACTCAAATGAATGAGATATTCAGGAGATACCAGGCTAAATTTCTTTTTCTTTCTTTTCCTTTCTTCCTCTGTGCTAGTGTAGGACTTGAGCATGCCCATGCTGTGGCTCCAGCAGAACTTCTGCAGTGTGCTGTGGGATCCAGTTTGGCTCCCCACTGCGAAGGGAGAGGTCTGTGAGAAGACTGGGAAATGCGACTGGTGTTTTTTTCATCTTCTGCTGAAATATCCTGTGACTCTGCTGTGATGTATGGGCAGGTAGGAGGAACTTAACTCCTGTCAGCAGCTTGGAGCAAATCCTGCTGCAGCCTTTTTTTCTTTTTAAAAACGAGCACACATTTTTTTGGTGCTTTGTTGATGGTTGGGTTTTTCTAAATCTATTTAAAGCCTTATTGTTTTTTGTGTCTACTTGAACCTCTTACAAGTACAATAGACGGGTCTGCATAGGAGCCAAGTGTATTTTCGACCCATCCATTTACCAAAACACTAAGGAGGAAGGAAGAGTAGTCGTGCTTGAACAATGATTATTCTAGACTCAAAGCCATAAATCTGTGCTGTCCAACTGGTGCTGACACTTCCTTCCAGCAATGGTCGTCAGACCAAGAAGAACTCTATTAATACTTTGTGTCCTACTAGATGAAGGGTTTTTTTCCCCCAGAAAAAAAAGTTGGCAAGGCTTAATCTATGCTCTATTGAGTCCTAAGCAGATGAATTTACTTATGGAAAGCAACAGAGTGATTTGCTGTGTGGTCTCTCTTCTCTCCTTTCTGCCTTAACCCCCACATTGGTATCCTCCAGAAACCTGTATTACTTCTGACAGTTCTCTTGGTGCAACTTCTGTGGTTAGAGGGGTGTGGATTTATTTGGGAACATGTAAGCAGGTTCCAAAGCCACGCTGTCTTCAGATCAGAAATGTTGTTGCTGGATGCAGGTTCCTATTATCTTCACGAATAAGGGAAAGAACCAATGGGTTCAGAAATTTGAGATGCCAAGTGAAACTGCCTGAAACCAGGATAAAACCAAAGCAGCACACATCATGAAATAGAGAGGAGTTTGATCCAGTTCTGGGGGAAAAAAATCAGCACAGCTGTGTCTTGTAGCTGACCCTTTATGAACTGTTTTGCTGTTATGATTTTTTCCATGGGATGCCACTGCAATTACTTTTTCTTTTTTAATTTAAATGCAGTAGTCCTTTTTCCTTATGCCCCATGGAAGCCAAAAGAATGTTGTCTTTGCTGCAAATCCTCTTTATTACAGCCAGCCAAATTCTCACTTTAAACTTCATAGAGCAGCTATAATTCTTGCCATAAGCAAAGAAAAATCCTGCAGGTTTCTTTTTTTGTGAAACTGTTGAAAGAGAAGCTGGGCCCTGTGGTAGGTCCTTGTCACTTACCACAGGCCACATCCATCTGTGCTCAGCGCATCCCCTGAACAAGTATACCCAGGTGTTGCAACTGTACACACACAGGACTGGTTTCCAGGTATAACTATCAGAAGCAAAGCAAATGAATAGAGTGAATTTTAAATATAAAGTAGTATTGTCACTGCATCTTTTCAGATATAAAGACGTATCCAGCAAAGTTAACAAGGATAAAGTTAAAATTATTCTGCCAGCTAATTTAAGTGCAAATTAGATTTACTTGAAGTCTGTATAAAGAATGACCATGGATTTTGTATTTACCTATGTTTAGGTTCTTTGAAACTTTGTCATCAGTCACAGATGCTCTTAATTGTGATGCTACAAAGGGACAGAATAGCCAGCAGAGGGAGCAAAGGCTTGTTAACAATAAACCTGTTGACAAGAACTATGTGACCTTATAGGGTGATCAGGAAGGACGCAAACGTGCTCTGTGCTACTTTTGTCTCCCTCAGGAATGGGAGAAGAGGTGAGAGATAGAGGATTTGCAGACTTAGAAAATAAACAGAGTTGTGTGTTACTTTCAGACTTGAATGTAAAGCAGACCATGTTATAAAAATTTGGAAATCCAGCCCCGTAAATAAAAAGCCACTCCCACTGAAAAAAAAAAAAAAAGAACAAAAAAATAAGAAAAGAACCCTACACAAAATTTAAGAACCTGGGACTTTTTTTTTCCTCTATTGGTTCATGTTTTTAATGCCAGTAACACTTTCATCTAATGACCGTGGAGCTTTATGAAATGTATCTTGGCTGGTTTGTGATCAGCTTTCTGAAAACAACACACTAGGTAGCACTTAATCCCAGAGAAGTTCATAGTGAATATAGGAGGGAAGGAGACAATGTCAAAGTATTTGCACTCGATGGGGGAATTATCATTGTTGGCTGTTAAGCTTTTTGTGGGGAGTGAAAAGAAGTGAGGAAGTTCTTGTGGTTTGTTTCTGTCCCCCAGCAAATGCTCCCCTTTGGTTAGCTCTGCTTGGAACAGTTGAAAGCTAAAAACTTTGTAAAGAAATAAAAGTCTTTATATCTGTGTGTATGTACAGGCATCCTAGGAGTCATGTGAATACAGATAAACCGAACATTCAGTAACCTCTCCAGTTTCCTTGTACATCTAGTTGTTTTCTGTGTGTGCCATCCCATGTGTCTGTGGTTTTGGCCACTGACACAAAATTCTATCACAGAGGGCTGCATAATGACAATTTGTTGTTAATTGCTATCTAAAACTGCCAATCATTGTAAGTTCAATATGGTCTCATTCATAGGTCACCATCAGTCACCTTGGCAAATCCTGAACACTTTAAAAAAAAATTTAAAAAGGAGGGAGAAAATACTGGGGGGGGTTTCATGCCCCTTCTCCCCTACCTTTTTCTTTTTCCCCTTCCACCTGCAGGCCTCCTGGTTTGTGTGTAGATGATGATGGTCTTGTAAATTAAGACAACAGTTTCAGATCTGGCTAGTCCCTGCCCTAAGCCTACCTCATCATCTCTGGAACAGCTGCAGATTTTTGTTGCTGAGAGGCTGGACCGAAAGCATTGAAGAGTGCATTTGGTATGCTTTCAAAGGGCTGGGCACGCTCATCCTCAACCCATAGAGGTGGGGAGGAGGGGAGAGGCAGAAACATCTCAAGGAAGGAGAAGGCCTGCTGACGTGAATCAGGATTTAATGAGCTGACCACCTGCTCTTGAAATCCTCATCTGCAAGCTATTTGAGCCTATGAATTCAGACATGACACTTACAGGCTTTCAGCTAATCTTGCTGTCTGGCAGCACAGTCACAAAGAATGTGACCTCAGGAATAGAGAAGATACCTCCTGGCAGAGCACATTAATAAACATTTTAACATCAGCAGCACCTGTTCAGCAGGCTGTAGGTTGGGAGGCATGTAAGATTACTTTTTAGCTCTAATATTTATTAGGAATGGGAGCACTTAAATTTCAGGTTTTGGGTTCACTTGAATCCTCACTCTTAGTTGGTAATATGCAGTGTAAGGGAAGAGAGAGAGGTGTGTACCATGACATCTGCAGAATCGTGCATGCAAGTATGAGATGGGCTTTTGCAAAGGAAGAGAAAAAACCATCAAGGAGTGTCTCCCACTGCCCTATTTTAACCTTTCTATATCTGTCTTCCTCTAAATCTGTCAAAAGTGAATGGGTCTGCATCCAAATTAACTGTGTAGCACAGGGCTTCCCTCTGCCCTGTTAATCCATACTGCTTGTGGCGCCCTCATTCTTATGCAATATACTCTCAATTCAAATAACTTAAGAGAAGCTCCAGCTTAAATCAAGTGGCGGTTGTACTTATGGAGCAATGCACCAACTAATCCTTGCTAAAGAAGAGTCCTAGAGTGCCTTGTCCCAACAGGAGAGGTGTTGCTTCATGCTTGCAGAGGGCTTCACTGTAGTGTGCTGCCCACTGTTTTCTTGGTAGAACCCATTGCTATGGAAAGTCTGACTCCATCTGCTCATCTCACCTGCAGAGAATGTTGCTTTTGAGGTCCAGAGAAATGTAAAGTCTTTGTAAAGATGGCTGGAATGCACCATTCAGAGAAAGGCTTGTGTTTTTTCCCACAGTATGCCTCTGCAGAGAAGGTTATATTTCCTTAGGTACAATTTCCCTTGTTCAGGAATGTGAGTCCTTATTATTTTTCTTGTTACGTAAACTTTACAAATTGAGCTGGCAACAATTCCATTTTCTGATTGAATGGGAATGCGAGCTGTATGATTTCCTTCCAGGGGCTGATGGCCTTGATCTGTTCTTGAATTCTGAATGTTGCAGTGTCAGTGAGCTTTCTTTGTCCATGATTTCTGCCTGTCTTCTGTGTTTGCATCTTCACCTGTTCTTGCATTGTTCTCAGTTTGAGGGCACACAAATACAGATTTGCCACTAATACGTAACTTCTATTTCTTGCAAATTAAGAACATAAAGCAATCTGAGAGTAAAACAGGAAGAGATCTCAAACGTAAATGGGGAAAAGAAGTTGACTTTTCAGCTACTCCACAGACACCTTCTGTGACTTGAAATATATTGCTTGGAACAATATCCTCCATACCATTTAGGTGCCTAAGTTGTGGTTTTCGAGCCTCACAGGCTGCTCTGTGATCTACTATTATACAGAAACCTCTAAAACTGCATTTTAAAAAGTGGTTAGTTATTTTGCATTCATTACTATTTAAAAATCTCATAGCTCTGGGGGTTGGACATATTCTTCTAATCTCCAGTTTTGGCAAGTTTATACCTATTAGTTCTTGTACCAATGTGGTTCTTTTGATTAATTCTTTTCATTCCCTACTGTCCTTTCTTTCACTCCCTAATATATTTATAGACAGCAATCATATCCCCCTTAGCTTTCCTCTGGCTAGGCTAGGCTAACCAAGTTTTTTAGTTTCCTTATGTAAAAGAGTGTGCCTCATTCCTCTGATCATGCTAGAAGCCTTTCACTACATCTGTTCTGGTAATAGATTCATCTTTCTGAGCATGGGTGATCAAGGCAGTATGCAGTATTTCAGGCAAAGTTTCATTAGTTCCCTGTGCAATGATGTTCACCATTTCTGTTGGAAAGATGTCTCACAATCACATTTCATCTCTTTCCTTAAAACAATGCAAATAGTATTTGTATTACTTTTGTATTGGAAATGATCACCAAAACTACTCCTACTGTTCCTAATGGATATGAACTTGTGGTGCAGAATGGTTGCTCTAGGCCTATCCAGCTTCTGAATAAAACAAGTTAGGAACCCTATCGCTGACATGTTTTGTTCCCTTAATGATTTCCCTACCATGCACTCTGAGTGAAGAGTTCCAGGTGGGGAAGATCATGTAAATAAAAGCCATGTCACAGCACATGAACACCAGGGAGCTAAATTAAATCCAGCATTTTTGCATGCTGAGTTTTGCAGACACAACATATTCCTTTAAGCATCACATAAGGTACTGTAGGCTGAGGTAGTGCCATGTAAATGTTGGTATGCAGTTGGAACATTTGCTTTACTTGTGACTGATGAGCCTATTTACAAAATTATGCAGCTCACCCAAATGAATGTCAATGAGGTCTTTAACACTGACCATTTAGGCTAGACTCTAAACCTGATGATGGTAGATAAAGGAAGACATCTTATGTAGAGGGGGACAAAGGTTCAATCTGGTCAAAAAGGAAGGTTGCATTTTTTGTGGATTTGTCTTTGCTTATTTATTCACTCATTTTAAGCTGGTTTGGACTGCTCAAAGGCACTAAGTGGTAAAAGAAGTCCAATCTGCTCAGTAACCAAATCTAGAAGAGGACTTTCAAACATGTTTTAAACTTTGAGACAAGCATGGAGAAAAGTTAAGTCAAGCCCTCCCATTCTCATTTAACATTGCTATTATGCACCCTAATTGACAGTACAGTAGCCCCCTGGGGTAAGCTCCTCAACTTCTGCACGTTGTTTTAGCTCAGCTGATGTCAGTGAAATGGTGGTGATTTATATGAGCTGAGGATGTGGCTTCTCTAGTTCAGAGGAGCTATTACAGAATATGGGGCCCAAAAGTGTTTTCTGTGGGATTTTTAGTTAAGCTAATGCCTAAAGCAAGACTCTAGCTATTTAAGAAAAGGTTTCTTTATGTGTCTAAGTCCTTTTCCTTGAGAGATTCAGTAAGCAGCGTGTCTTGACTTTAACAGAAACGTGAAAAGATGACAGGTGAGTGTTTATCGATTCCACTTACTGTACATAGCAGACATATTGACAATACCAGTCTATGAGTTTGCCTGATGTGATCCTGAGAGCAGAAAAATGTTTTAATAGAAGCAAAGTATAACCTGAGCTTTATTACAGATGTCAAGTTTATTGAAGTGTGACACAAAGAGGGTTTTTGGGGTGTTACGGTATATCCACAATGCATGAAACAAAGTCAGAAACAAAGTAAGGCTGTTTTCAGTCTCCTTTGTTTGTCAGATCAGCTGGAAAACAGACTCTTTTCCAAGAAGAAAGGATACTAAAAGCACTAATGGCTTCTTTTATCAAGCGTGTTTAAATTCAGGACATCCATTTGGATGAAATATATTTAAAATGGTGGCTGGTTATTTATTTTCTTTGTTGTTGTGTTTTGGTTTTTTTCTTTTAGAAAACAAAGCATACTTTTTTTTTTTAATATATTTGCTTTCATTGGGATGCAGAAAACCTACTTAGTCTGGAAGCAGGGGACTAGACTTTTAGTTTGATCTACAGCTTTAACTGGAGCTAGCCATGAAGTTTAGATCTGGATTCAGATCCCAAATTTCACATTCACATCCAGTGCTTTTCCTCTAATTAATGTTTATAAAATAACAACTGTTTTATAGTTTATCAAGCCCAGCCAGTAAAATGCAGAGAATAAGCTATATTTTTGCACAGTCTTTCAGCACATTAGGATGACTGTCCTGCTTGTTATCATTCGGACAATTAAGAAGGATATTCTGGCAATGAGTTAACTTATCTGTAATGTAAAATGTTCTTTTATTTCATTTCAGCGGAAGAAACTAGGGGGGTTATACCAGTAATCTCAAAATACATGTCTGAACTGCTGATCCCATAGCATGCTGTGATTGTATGAGGTTGTTTAATTGGATGTGCTGATCTGAGTTCACTGTTTACATGCACACAGCTATTTTGGAAAGGGAGCTTGTTAATGAAAGTAGAAGAAAAACTTTAAAGAAAAAGCACATTTGGCACTTAACTAGCAAAAGATTTGCTTTCCTCATTAAAGTCATTAAAACCGAGCTCAGGAATTGCACATGCACCAGGGAATTACTTGAATTAAGTTAATAAAGTTGTACTTTATTAGGTGTGAGGGGCCTGATTATTCCATTAGTAGCACTATACAGAGTTCAAATCTGTGGATTAGAACAAGCAAGTTATGAGGATGCAGCTGTGAAGCTCCTGTCATGTGCACCTCTTCACCTGGATGAAGAGGAAGGCTTTTGTTTGGGTTTGTTTTGTTTTGTTTTTCTTTTTGAGACAGGACAAAATAAATCAGTGCTGCACAGGCTAAACCATTCATCGGTAGTGTTTGGTCTTAGGAAATTTACAGGAGAGCTGTTCAATTAGTTGGTAGTAACGCTACATGCTCCTCAACTCTCTCTGAACACATCAGGTCTTGGGAATACATAGCAGGGTTTGGGGGGTTACTGCATGTTCTTTTCAGTGCAACTGGCTTTTGTTTGTTTTCTTCTTAGTTACTCAGTTCTTGAAGATGCAAAAATTAGCTTTATCTATATAGCTGCAGAACACAGTGGACACTAGTAATAAGCTGCTTTCAACCATATATTGTTATCTGTAAGGTGAAATGTTAAAAGAGTACCAGCTATTTGCTATGTAAATATCTTGTTTGATAACACTTGCTAAATAGTCAGGTTACCAGTGCATGTCTTTTTGATCTCAGGAATGCTCTTAAAATGTTGCCAGTTTGAGTTTAAATTGATTTAATCAGTGACAGAAAAGAATCAGTCTTGGAGCCTGGTAAGCATTAATATCACACAACATTGAAGAAGTTGTCTGAAGTGTTGGGTCTGAATAATGGAATTGGAAGTCTCCAAACCCTCTTCATGAAAAACTTTGAGAACAGACATTTTAAATGGTGTTTCTTCATTCAGTGGCAATGGTAGAGGAGTCCAAAGACAGCAAAGTAGAAGTATTAAGAATGGAGCAGAAAGTGAATAATTTTTTTGTTTTTGAATTACAGAAAACATGAGAAGGTGATTGGCAATGATGCACTTTGGGTAATGGGTCCCACTTCTGAGTGCACCACAGTAAAATCCCTGCCTTAAACAAGTGCTTCCCCTGTCATTTGTCACTAAACATGAAACCTACTGGGAGCGGAGCGGATGAGCGTGGGCAGAGCACTGCTCCTGTCTGCTGGGCACTGAGCTGTACTACTAGACATGTCCTGTTGGCTTTCCAGCAGACTTCTGCTTCCCGAATTACTTTTTGCAGCATGCAGGTTAGAGAAGGCCTTTCCAGCTATGTTCATAAGATTGATAAAATGGAAAAAAATGTTAATGTTATTACTATTAATATATTTTAATATACCAAGCTTTTCCCAGTGAAGACAAAATCCACTTGCTATTATTCATTACAAAACTGTCACAGTTCAAAATGTTTTGCTCCTAGTGAAGACGATGGGCATTTTGCCACAGAATTGATCCTGTGTTCCCTACTGAATGAACAAAATGGTTTGGCCTGATGTGTTGAGGAATCAGCTAAGAAGTTAGCTTATTAGGCAGATTGTCTTTTCTAGAATACACCATTCTTTACCAAATATTCACATCTGTAGGCCAGCAAAGAGTTAATAATCAATTGCTACTTAATGAACCTATAATCACCTTATTAAATCCACATTGAATGTGTAGTTAAGTGTACTCAGAGTATTTTAATTTAAAATGTTACCATAAAATCTGCAAGTGGAATTAGTGTAGTGCTTTTGAGATTACATTAGCAGCAGAACAGGGGGTGGACAGTTATTGTTAATTAAACCATACAGATAACATCCAGTGGAATCCTAACAGCATGTAAGATGCATCTATTTATTTAACATGTTGAAGTTTCAAGACTCTCTGCCCACCAACTGCCTTTTTTTTTTTGTTTCTCCTCTCTTTTAATTGCCAGGGGACTTTTTTGAACTGGTTTTGTGATTCGATAAGACTGGTGAGATGTAGAAGTGAACCTTCCAGTTGTCTCTGGAATGGGCTTGACATTAATATGGCCCATGGAGTGATGGAACAGTATTATTTCACTATGAGTTTGTTTATTAAACCATAGAATCATAGAATCATTTCACTAAAGCATGTCCCTAAGTGCCAAATCTACACGTCTGATTTTTTTTTTCCATCTAACCAGTCTCTGAAGAAAGCTCTTGATTTTATTTCCTCTAAAGAAAGTGCCCTCCTTCTTATAATATATTCATAGCCACATGGCCATGAAGTTCTATACTTTTTTGCACTTCCCTGCTTAGGTCAAATACCACAAAGAGCCACCATGTTCCCTGGTCTTTGTCCTTTCTCTTCCTCTTTTTTACACATCTGCCTTCGCAGTACGTGAGACTGAAAACACCATTTGTGTGGGATATTTTGTTTGAGGGGGATTTGCTTTGTGACAGATTCACTCTTTAATCTGTGCTATAGTTGCCTCTGCCTTTTGAAGTGACAAAACTTCACCTTTATATGATCACCTTCAGTGTTACGTTCCTCTCTTAGGCTTGTTTTCAATACCTGCTGAGCACTCGGAAAGGGAACAGTGCTACATACCTGTCGTCTTTTAGCTGGTATATTCCATCATTTGGGTTAAAGACTGCAGGGGTCCCCCAGGCCTGCCTCCCTGGTTGTTGCCTCTGCTGCTGTCATGGGATCAGTGTCCCTGTGCTGTGCAGCTTTTTTTGTCTAAAAGGAAGAGTCTTGTCCTAACAAACCTTTACTAATATCATAAACTTTGGTAGAGATAAGGTCATGAAGGTTTACATGATCCTTTACTGCTGCTACCTGGCCCTTAGTGTCTCCCCTGCTCTCCAGCCCGGACACTTCAGTAGTCCTACTCCCTTGCTGGTAGTTTCTCCTTTGACTTTTCTCCTTAGCTATGAATGCTTCATCAACAGGCTTATGTGGCTTTGTCCCTGCTCCTACATATTATCTGTCACGCATTGCCCCTTGTCCCCCAAATCCTTTTTCCTCAGACAGTTCCTTGCCTATTTCTTGTACAGGTATCCGTTGCAAACAGATGAGGAGAGTGCTTATTCCCCTTTACTAGTTTCCGAGACACACAAACCTGCCCAAATAACAGCATTTGTAGAAAGATTTTTTTTTTTTTATCCTTCTTATCCTAGATGCCAAAATCACACTCTCTTGCTCTCATCCATTGTTGTGGAGTTTAATTTAGACCCTCTGCATCACTCAGCTTTGTTTTCACTTCTCTGTAAAGGGCCATGTAGCTCCTAGGCACTAGAAGAATTTGATACAATAATAATGAACATGAGACTATGTTTTGGCTGTCAAACAGGGCTTTTTACCCCCAGCTATACAAACCATGTGGTTACTCTTCATTTTGAAAAAGGCAGCTAAGCGACTCTTCTAAGCAAATCCAGTGTACAGTGTGAAGTGTTCTTTCCCAAACACACTTAAGACTACAATCCACTTTGATTCATTTGTTGCTTTATTTTAATCACATTGATCCAATTTTAGCTCTTTTCCTTCTGTGAAGAAAGGGTGTTACAGCTCTGCTTGCTGAAGGTTATAGCCTGGAAACCTGAAAGTTAGGTCAAGCCCCTGACCCCTGTGAAGTTGACAGGACCTGATACATTATTTGGTAATCCTTTCCATTCACCCTCTGTGTGTAGTAGTGCATGTGCGTACAAGCCACAAGTAAGGATTTGCAGAATGGAAATGCTTTGTTTATAATTGAAAACTATTGTTGGAGAAACAATGATTCAATAACCTTTTCTGAGTCTGGCCTAATGTCTCTCTCCAGAGACCATGGTGAGCACAGTATAAATTGATTTTAAAGACAGTACAGCATTTCTAACTCTTTATGCAAGACTGACTACAATTTCAGGCTTCTACTTAATAGCTCTGGATAATGCAGGGCTCCAACCATCAGTGTGGAGTTTGTGTGTATAGTGGGGCAGATTGCATTATCATCTTCTTTCTTCAGATTCTTCCTACTGCAAAAGAAAAAAATCAATATTAAGATGAGTGAACAGACCATTTAAATGAAGAAATAAGTGGTAGTAATTTGATTCCCTATTGTACACAATGGTGATATATATAGTTTGGAGGCAGTTACCCTTTTTCCATCTCTTGAGGGAGTTTTTATCTTTCTATTTTCACCTCACTACTGGACTGGCCAAAGAAGTTGTTGAAGAACCATGGAAAGAACCAAGAAGCTCTTATCTGAGTGGCTGTGGGGGGAGAGTTTTCCTTTGACTACCTATGAAAAACAAAGAAAATCTTTCCTTTCTTGAGCTAAAAGAACTGACACACTGATTTAAACACACATGCACACTCATGCATCCTTTAATCTCAAAATACAAAAAAACCCCAATGTATCCTGATGTAATAAGATTAGATGGAGATGAAACTAGCAAGGGTTGTGAAGGGTGACAAGAAATTCTTCAGTACATCAGTACTGAAAGAAAGGTTAAGGAAAATGTGAGCCTGCTATTCAATGGGCCAGGGCACATAATGACAAATGACAAGGAAAAGGTCAAGGTACTCAGTCTTTAGCTTGATTTTTCACTGCTAAGGTCTGCCCTCTGGCCTTTAAGTTTCCTGGGCTTATTAGCAGGGCCTGAGGGAGTGAAGCATTATACATGTTACAGGAAGCTAAAGTAAGCAGTGCTTACACTAACTGAGCATAAACAAGTCCATGGGATCAGCTAAGATGCATATCAGGGAGCTGGCCAATGTCATTTTGAGGCCACTCTAACACCTTGGAAAGGTGATGGCAACTAGGGAAGGTTTAAAAAAAAAAAAAGAGGAAAAAAAAAAAAAAGCAGGCATCACACCTTTTCTTCATGAAAGGCAGGAAACTAAAGTCCAGTCAGCCTTATCTTAGTCTTGGTAATGGAGCAAATCCTTATGGGAAGCCATTTCTGGCCACATGAAAAGGAAGAAGATGACTGGGGATGGCCAGAATGGATTTACAAGCCCAAATTATGCCTGACCAACCTGATAGCCTTCTGTGATGAGGTGAATGGTTCTGTAGATAAGATGAGAGCCATGGATGCTGTATGTTTTGATTCTAGAAGGTCTTTCAACATGGTCTGCTAATCTCCAAATAGCCAAACAGATAACATATAGAGTTGATAAGCAGATAATAAGGTAGGTGGAAAGTTGGCTGGACTATCAGGCTTTAAGTGTAGTGATCAGCAGAATAAAGTCCAAGCTGGCAGCTAGTTGCCAGTGGAGTCCCTCAATGATCAGCACTGGGGCCAATTTTATTTAGTGTTTTTATTAATCATGGGAGAGAGTGGACTCTCATCAAGCTTGTGGAGAATACCAAATTGGTGAGATTGCTGGGAGCGGTCAGTATTTTGGCAGGGAGAGCAGTTATTCAGAGGGAACTGGACAGGTTGGAGAAATGAGGTGACAGGAACCCCATGAAGTTCAACAGAGGAAAATCCAAAGTCCTGCACTTGGGACAAAATAATCCCATGCCACAGTAGAGGCTAAAAGCCAGCTGCATAGGAAGTAGTTTTGAAGGAAAAAGGGGATTCTGGTGTGTGAGCTGAGCCAGAGCCAGCAGTGCACCCTTCCAGCCAAGAAGGCCAGACATATACCAGGCTGCATTTGTAAGAGTGCAGCCAGCAGGTCTGGGGGAAGTGATTCTGTTCAGTGCAGGTGCAAGTTAGGTACCTTAACATAACTGATCTAAATCTCATCCACGAGGACTAGCTAAGTCGATTCTGATACTGACATAGATCGGTGCAGTTCAAAATCACAACTTGTTAAATATAAACAACTTTCTGGGGGTGTTTAGTTGTTTTTTTTTTTTTTCCTAAGAGATTAATCTTAATTTCACAATGTGTCTCATATTTCAGAGAAACACCAGATTGTTAACTGCAGGGTCATTCTCCTCCTTTCCTTGCCAAAGTTGGATCTGTAGCCTGCAACATAAATTAGTTAACGTTATAAGAGTATAAACAGAAATCTTCTCGCCTGGTGATCATGCGATAGTCATGATTGTCAAAGGATGGAAGAGAGACAACCTTTGTAAGAACAAACTTTTTTTTCCAGCTGTAACTACTAATCTAAAAAAATGTGCTTTCAGGCTCAGAAGGCGATCTGGTCTTTTACCTAGAAGTTATTCCGAACTGAGGTGCACGTTATGTTTATAGCTGGGTACACTGGAATTCACTGAGGACAAACAAAACAGCCAAGATTGTAATCACCACAGTAGCAAGTGGGGGGGAAACCATCTAAAGTCAGAAGAAAACCTAAAGAAGCTTAAAAACTTGTTCAATTTATCCATCTCAGTCAGCTGGTCTGGTAAAATATTTTACCTCTCTTCACAAGCCTGGCTTCTTTGAATAATTACAGAGAAGACAGGTCACTTGTCAGCTGGCATTAAAAATGTTTTAGTTCCATTAACTTTGTGAGAGTAAGGCAGCTCATGCCAGCTGAAGATCTTTTGACCACCATGTATATTAAATGTGCCATTCATTGGGCTGTGTTTGCTCCTCCCATGCGGCAACTTTAGTTCAAGCAGAGAATGAGTGACAAAGCAAGGAGGCTGAGGACATCCGTCATGTTTAGTGTTTGCTGTTAGAAGTAAGAAAAACACAACCTGCCAGATAGGTAGGAGGAAGGAATGGGTTCAACCCTGACAGGAGTCGGTGGGCAGGTGATGTCATCTCTTTGCATTATGTGACTAATAGAGGTCATTGTTAATAGCTTGCAAATGAGCCCATGGCAGTTTTCTCTGATATGCTAGGACACGTTGTGGTTTAACCCCAGCCAGCAACTAAGCACCACACAGCCACTCGCTCCCTCCCTCCCCCGGTGGGATGGGGGAGAGAATCAGAAGGGTAAAAGTCAGAAAACTCATGGGTTGAGATAAAGACAATTTAATACTTAAAAAAAAGCCACGCACACATGCAAGCAAAGCAAGGAATTCATTCACTACTTCCCATCAGCAGGCAGGTGTTCAGCCATCTCCAGGAAAGCAGGGCTCCATCACACATAATAGTTACTTGGGAAGACAAATGTCATCACTCCAAACATCCCTCCCTGCTTCCTTCATCTTTCCCCCACTTTATATGCTGAGCATGACATCATATGGTGTGGAATATCCCTTTGGTCAGCTGGGGTCAGCTGTCCCAGCCATGTCCCCTCCCAGCTTCTTGTGCACCCCCTGCCTACTTGCTGGTGGGGTGGGGTGAGAAGCAGAAAAAGCCTTGACTGTGTGTAAGCCCTGCTCAGCAGCAACTAAAACATCCCTGTATTATCAACACTGTTTTCAGCCCAAATCCAAACTATAGCCCCATACTAGCTATTATGAAGAAAATTAACTCTCTCCCAGCCAAAACCAGCACATTTTGATATGTGCTTTTCTCTAATTTGGAGGTGTTTAGAAAGCAAGTTAATATGCTCTCCCCCCCCCGCCCCCCCTTCCTCTGAAGAGATACATGAGCTGTTATATTTAAACTTCTGTAAATATTTGAAATATACTCAATAGTGCATTTTCAACTCCTGGAATAAGCTATGATTGGGAAGATGTAAATTACAAGAGATCATACCATATTTTTTTCTAATAGCCTGTATTCTGTAACAATTTTATCTGTGTTTTGAAAAAGTGTTCTGCAACAGATATACTCTGATGGTTCAATGAGTCCTTTCAGAACTACTTTCCACTTTGCAAGGGTAATTATCTTTATTAGTTCTGTACCTTGATGGTGTTTCAGCAGAGCATTTAGGAGTGTCAGATTCTATTAAGCATAAACTAGCTCACGGAGGAAATAATTTGGAACTGTGCGCAAATGGTGATACCTTAAGAGGTTTAAGTGAGCGTTCTGCTTGGTGGTTTTGCCACTTATTACCACAAAAAAAAGAGAGAATATCATTTTTATTCATTTGGGGGGAGGGGGCCTTGTGTCTTTCAAATGACAGCCTTCCCATCATAAATAAATGTAGAAAATCTTAAAGCTTTTTCATGCAAACAACTGATTGCTAAGATAACAGGCTGCTACCAATTTTTAATCAGCACAGTTCAAAAGTGTCATTTTGTTGGTATACTGAAATTTGAGTAGTAAAGGAATGCTACATAAACCATGATGCTTTTCTGAAGTGCCTCTTCTTTCCAAGAACTGAACTGCAGAGATCAGACAGGAAATAAGCACAGCCAGTACTTCCATGGCTTAGGACTCCAGTAAAAGATGCTTATAACTCATCCTCTGTCATGTACTGTTTGTGAAACCTGAAGTAGCTGTGAAGTTTCTGTGGAGCTACACCCACATGCACTGAGGAGGTCTCTGGGATGAATTTCAAAATGATCTGTCTCACCTGAGCTGCAGGAGAAACTATGTGAGAAAACCAAGGGAAAGTGCTGAGACCCAGGAAAAGAATTTTGTTAGTGGTAAACAGGAAAATTAAACTCTAGAGGAACGCTGTGGTGGTGCAAAGTGTGTCCTGCTTGATTTCCCCAGACAGCTCAATTTCATTGCATGTCATTAACGCTTACATTCAAGACCATGCATATATTAATCATGCTGGAACTGCTGTCCTCAGCTCTCAGGAAGTGTGCCTTTCCTCCTTCCACAGACTCTTTAGCATCTCCAACTTGCTCTTTCTCTCATTTTGTCACTGGTTGATATTTACCTTGTGGTTAAAGAGGACCAATATGGAAAAGACAAATTCTCTGTACTAGCAGAATGGACATACCAATTATTGTGAGCTAGAGAGCGTTTGCTTTTGCTTGACGTACTGCCTTTCCCACTGCTCCTCTTCTTCTGGAGTTAGTTATTGTTCTGTTCTGGGGCATGCAGTAATAAGAAGGACAGCAAGGTGTCTGTGACAAAGGCAAATGAGGAGTCCTGCAGTGAGGATGGAATAAGTCCCTGCATCAGCCCAGGCTGGGGGCTGATCAGTTGGCTGAAGAGCAGCTCTGTCACAAACGCCCTGGGGGTCCTGGTGGACCAGATATAGAGCGTAAGCCAGCAGTGTGTTCTGGCAGCGAGGAAGGCTGACTGCCTACCACACTGCCTCAGCATGGCTGTAGCCAGCAGGCTGAAGTGACTATTCACCTCTATTTGGTGCTTGTGAGACTGTGTCTGGAGCACTGCATCCAGTTTTGGGCTTCCTTGGTACTAAAAAACACACTGACAAACTGGTTTTCCAGATACCTACATTTAGACAGCTGGATCCTGCCCAAAGACATGGTGCTGTTTCTCTGTGTGCTGAAAACTACTGCATTAATAACTGTTGAAAAAGCTTTTAAAGCTTGGTACTTGCTGTCATTCTACAGCCACTTTACCTTGCTGCAAATTAAGAGTCATGACTACTTCTGAGAAGAGAAACAAGGTTAAAAAATGTAAAAGTAGAGTGTAGTTGAATATCATATCAGAGAGGAAGACCTCTTTGGGAGCAAAGCCCCACAAGGAAGCATTTCTGGCTTTAGAGTGCTTGCCTAGGAGTAGTGCTATCTGCCTCAGAGTCAGGCTGAGTGAAATGGTGTGGGGACAGAAAGGCAGATGGTTTTGGCCACCAGAGAAACAGTAGAGAGTCACAGCTGGCAGAAGCTCTTGCCCTCATTGTGGGAGAGGAAAAGACAGAAGGAGAGAAGCAGTTGGAAGAAGGGGATCTGGCTAGGTTCACTGAAGCATACATAGATCTGCAATGTGCCTTTGTAAATAGGTTTCTGTTGCACACTTTTGTCTGCTCATACCAAGGTAGTTTCTGTGGATGTTTCTTGGATAAACCAGAAACACTTGTGCAACTCTTTGTGTGATTTTATGTCCATTTCTAGCTTCCCCTTGCTTGGCTAGGCTGTGTTCTGGTGTCCTGTTCCAGCTGTCACTAGCCACGTGAAGACATTATTCCCTCCAGCCTCCAGTGATTAACCTCCAGTTACTGGGTTCTTCTGGTGTAATTTGATTCAGTCAGGATGACCTGGACTGGAAAAGGCTATTACGCCATGGACTGGTAGGTCTGACAAAATTTTCACTTCTCTAATAAAGGTCAGTGATAACTCAGGGTAGTCCAGTAGCAGAAGGGAGCTGTGCTTCCTTTTTCTGAGCACAGCTAGGACAGGACATGGCAAAAATAATGTCAGCATCATTCTTGTCTCACCACTTTCTGCCCTTTATCATGTGCTTCCTCAGAAGCCTCAGCCTGTTTTTCATTTCATACATTTGTTTTGCTCTGTCTGTCTGTGTGCTCTTCTGGGTCCCATGGGGCTAGTAGAAGTGTTTCTGCCCAAAGGTCTCTGTTTCTTTGCAGGAGGTTTGTGTAAATGTGCCCTAATCTGCTTTGGGCAAAATCACCTGCACTAACTAAACTGGGTGATTTAAATGTTTCAGGTAACCCACTTAAAGGCTGAATTTCCCTGAAGCAGGCTAAGCATTTGTAAAGCAGACACACACCAAGTTCTGTCAGATATCAGGGACTCCCATGCGATCTGGGAGAAGGTAACCTCCAATGAGCAAGTACCACTATGACCAGCCAGCTTGGGTGTGAAATGGGACATCTGCACATGAACTAATTGATGATAGAAACTAAAGCAACGTGGATCAATTTTAAGAGGAGAGTGCATACACTAAGTGTCACTGGTGTGATTGTTTCCATTTAAGCTGTGTAATGTTATTAAGACCTATTCATGTGTTAATGGAACTGCTCCATCTCGCTCTAAAGAAACACTTACTTTACAAAGCAATATCTGTATTTCATTTGTCTGATGGCAATTCTATTTTATGCTCCTTTAGAGTACCCATTTTACAAATTCTTTTTTTTTTTCCCTTCACGCTTTTGCTTTATGTAAGCACTTAAACTTGTGTCTAACTTCAGATATGTGAGCAATAATAATGAACGTTAGCGGGATTACCATCATGGTCTATATATTTAAAATTAACTATTTTTATTGTGCTAGTTACAATTGTTGATTCAGTGAAACCTGAGTTTTGAGCTTGTCTTTTCTGGGAAATTAATCTAGGCTAATTGTTATAAATCAGATTAATTAAACCAGATTAAAGTCATGCAAGGCCTTTCTCATTTTGAATAAAAGCTGCTTTAACCCAGTTTTGTTTGATTCACTTCTAAATCGGGGAAACTGTTCTGATCTAAAATGATTTTATATCATTTTATATTCATGTGAGGAGCTGTTTTGCACCAGTAATTCAGTATAGTGTAGACGGCCCGTGGTCTTTATTTCACTTTGTATATGTGTGTGTGCATGCACTACTGCTGAGGAACATCAGCTTGTCTATAACTGGATGGAGACCCATCTATTGCATTTTTGCAGTTGAACTACTACATCATTTAACTACCATTTTATACCCTTATGGCTGAAGGTTTCTTGTTGGTACCAGCTTTGGAGGTTGAAAGCAAGGAAAACTATACTTCAGGAATTTAACCCTCGGTCAAAGCCAGAAACTTTGTATGCTTGGCAATATCTGAGTTTGTTCCTTTAGTCTGGACCCGCCAAACATGGTAGAGTCCTTATGTTCTCACAATGCTTTCCAGTGCATAATATCACGAAGAAAAACTCAACCCTCCCAACTAGCGCTGAACACAGAAGGTAGCAGCAGATAATACAAGCAGGAATTGAATGGGTAGTTTGCTGGAAATCTAATTTGATGGATAAATAGCCCTGAATGTCAGGAGCATTCTGTTTGTAAATATATGCAGGATGGTGATTTGATGCTTAAGAGTTTGTGAAATCTTTGTCACTGGAACTTTCTGAACATACTAAAAATGTTTTTTGGGGAATGGTGTAAGTATTGCTGACCCTACCTTGGTATAATCCCATTTTACTATGATTCATCAGCATTATTTTATTAGACTGATTTTTTTTCAGATTCAATAAGAAAGAATCTTTCACATCTTCCAAATGGCTCCATTTATTTGTCCACCTCTACATTTGCAATGGTGACAGGAGGAATTGGGTTAAGCAGAAATAGTGGTTCACTTATGATTTTTGTAACAAAATAAATGGTAAATATCTGAAGAAACTTTAGGAATTGTGACAGCCTATCCTAAGTTCTTGATCAGTTTTATGTGACAAGAAAGTTCAAAGTAGTTTGAGTAGGAGCAAAATAAATATCCAGAAGTACAAAAATACAGAGATTAATTACAAAATTTTCTTTGGTGTCAGTTATCCTGATTCAGCCAATGCAGTAAAATGTGGGAAAGATGTACTGATGTAAGTAAATAAATAGAACAGGAATTGATAATGCTCTTCATATCTCAGAGATTGGACTAATACACAATTTGTAGACAATTAAGAGGATGGCTTCCTGACTTAAGGTAGCATCAAAGTATGCGTTTGAGTCAGAGTGGTCAGAGGAATGAAATTTTATTAAGTGGAAAGGTCAGTATTTATCAGAATTTTTGTTCTGTGGGAAGGTTTGTCTTTTTAGATTTTGTTTACATTCTTAAGAGGTTTTTAAAAAGCCAAAACAGTACTAAAATAAATATTGCACAAAATGTTTAGAAATATTTCCCTTAACATGTTAACATTTAACAATTAATTCAATGTTGAACCTTGTGTGGTAAGTTACCATCCTGCCTCCTGGGAATGCCATTTCCCATGTCAGGGAGGAAGCTCCATTGCTAGACTATATCTCCTTTATTGCACTTGCGCTTAAAGACCTTTTGTGAAGCACTTCATTATCTTGGCTACAGCAAAGTGGTCTAACCAGTGAGTCTGAACTGTAGATAAGGAGAGAGACTTGATGCTCTGTGACAGCTCATGTCAGTTTGCTTTAATATTTGAATATTTGATTTTTAAAATCAAAATAATTCAGCCAAAGAAAATATTTCCTGGAGAAAATGGGGGAAAAAATGCAGAAACTGGTTTTTCTTTCATAGGAAATTGCTGGCTAGTTAAGCTTATGCTTAAGTATCTGATTGAACAGAAATGCCTTTCTGCATCAGGTTGTCAACTGTGTGCAAAAAATTCATGATTCCCAAGAGTGGCACCACGAACATGGTAGATATCTTTAAACATCTCTGCTGCATTAAAAGTTACACAATTTTCTTGTCACCTGAGACAGGTAGAAACTTTAAGATGTTGTATGTTTCTCCTTTTCAGTACTGCTTCTTGCCCTATTGCAGTGCTAACTATTATCCCTCTTACCACCCTCTTTTTCTTTGACTGGTTCCTTGATGAGTCTTGCAAGCATCACAAGCCTGTTCTAGATCAGTGTTATAAAGTAGCCCTACTCAGCTCCTGATGATACGCTGGTGGGGTCCCATGATTGACATGAGGATGTAACACTGCCTAGAAGTAAATTCCTGTAGATTTTTTTTTTTAAACTGATTTTGAATGCAGAGCTTGATGAGGGGGTTGAGGGGTTGGTTTTGCTCTTTCTAATTTTGGCAGCTTTATGAAGAAATAAATATTAATGTCATCTCACCAAGAGCTTTGATAAATTCTCTAAAAAAAAAAAAAGCACACAGCTTTGGGTGTCAGAGCTCTCTTGAAATGAGAGACAGGAACCCACAGAATATTAAGGTAAGTGACACAAAAGCATAACTACCATGTAGGTAAATAGTAAGAAACACCCTTTTCTTCGAGTGCTTTACAATCAAACAACATGGCTAAAAGCAGAAAAAGATTACTATCCCCATTTCTCAGATACAGAACTGGTATCAGCCATAACTGTACTAGACTGTGAGTCACAAAACAGTGAAAAGCTGGAGTGGACTACTTAAAAAACTGTTACAGTAGCTGGAAAGGATGGAACAATTCAGGAAAGGCACTGATGAAATAAATGATTTGTCTCTTTTTTTTTTTTAAAAAAAATTTTCCTGAGTTGTTGTTATTTGTGTGTTTATTAATGCAAATTGTCAAAATTTGAATAGAAATGTGAACTCTTGAGGCAGATATACTTGCTGTGAAAGCTACCTGAGTCCCAAATAACAGCCGTTATCCTGGTTTTCTGGAGAATATCCTCCCAGGCTGTACCTGCCTGTAGCCAGCAAGAAGATGCTTTTCCCCCCACTCCTCTGCTGCAGTGAGGTGTTCAGAACATCTCTCAGACTGCTTTTGTTTTACTTTCCTTTTATGGTACCATTCAATTTGCTTTCCCAGTAATATAATTAACTGTCTTTTAATATTAAAAAAAATGCTGTAATAGGGATAATTTATAAACTCTGAGAGGAAAAAGGATTGCTCCTTTCACAGAATTTAGGAAATTATTGCTTTCAAAAGTGGATTATAAAACTTCTTTGATTGAGTGACAGTGGTGCATTGTATAGATGAATCTTTCTGAGCCTTGCAGTTGAAAAAGCTGTTCAGCAGTTAGAATAATCAGTCTCTATCAGAATTTTAAGCAGGTTTTTTTTTCAGCTCAACATACAAGCAATTTACTTTTTTAATTTTTAGTGCATTTCAGTATATAATGTTGTATATAACATTTATATATATATATAACATAATATCAGAATTTTAAGCAGGTTTTTTTTTTCAGCTCAACAAACAAGCAATTTACTTTTTTAATTTTTAGTGCGTTTCAGTATATAATGTTGTATATAATGCAGAAGGAAGCAAATGAAGGGGAAGTTCTCCCTCTTCGCCCTCTTTGCCCTTTACCCAAAAGCAGCTATCAGGCAATTTCTGTGCAAAGTAGTTGCTGATTTTATTTTTTTTTCAACATGTTGCTGATGTTAAGGGTCAAATTAACCTACTTATGAAGGCTGTGTAAGGTGCAATGAGTGAAGAACCTGTGTATTGCTATTTTATTCTTCTAAAATGCAGTTTTAGATTAATAAGATGATAACAAAGAAAAATGAAGAATTAATGGATAGGTCCTTCTTATGATGACAGAAAGATCATACCTTTCAGAACAGGAAGCTTACAGCTAAATTCCACTCGTTCCTTTTTAACTTTTACCATCCAACTCAGGTGCCCAATTTAGGAGGCTAAAATCCCTGAGCTCTCCTTAAAGAAAAAGGGAAGGGTCCCTTCAGACTAGGAGCCAAACTTGATATAAATCACCTATGAAAAGAAAAGTGTCCCGTTGATGCTTGTAGCTGTGTCTCTCAGCTACGGTGTTACTGTATATAGGTGCTACTCTTCGAATTTATTTTAAAGTTATGCCAGAGAGTCTGAAATGTAGGCTCCAGCACCCCTGATACAGGCTAATTCTCTGATGATGCAACTTGCCCATCCTCTGTTGAAAGAAGTTGCTTTAGCTTAATAAATGAACGGTTTACTCAGAGTTGCTCATATTTCACAAAACAAATCACTTAGGGCCTGGGCTTCTGAGAATCCCATAAAATAACCAAATGTCTCCTAATGGATGTCATATATGAACTGTCTTTATGATTATCAAGTCCTGAAGTAATTATTTCCCCTAGAAGCGGCCCTGCTGGCTGCTAGTTCTGCTCAACATGGGATGGTCAGGGTCCCATGATGGTGTAAACTGTCTCTGTCACCCCTTTCAGAAACCTGCATTGCTATGAAACATGGGGGAAAAAAAAAAAAAGGAGTTTCGAGGGATTTAGCGAAACTGTACCACTTCATGGCTTCCACCTCAAAATTTCTTGCTTGTTGCTATTTTACCACAAGAACAAAACACAGAGCTCTTAAAAATTGTGTGTACTACTGATCTCCTCTTTGGGCAGGTTTTAAATCACATAGCTACCCAAAGAAAACAGGTGCATGTACTCGCACTGTAAAGCCTAATAAAGAAATGTTTATTCTTATCCAATGTTTCTTTCCACTGCCTCTTCTGGATTACTCTTGTATTCTAATGTGGCAAGCATAATGCAGATATAATAAAAAGCTTAACCCAAACAGACAGAGAAATGAAAAATCAGGATTTCAGACAGTATCTGTCCCTTTCAAATACCACAATAATAAAAGCTCGTTCCCATAGAATAAATATATTTAACCTCCGAAGAGTTATCAGTGCATTACCTCCCTACCTCTTATGAGAAAGAGATTCAACTGGCTCATGAGTTATCTGTCTTTTATGCTCATGACAGAAAGATAATCATCCTCAGGGGTGATATATGCTAAATACTGCATAACTATGCCAAACTGGCAGCAGCTGTTCCATTCTTTATAGGACTGCCATTTACTCCCACCCACACCGTACAGTCTCTGGACAACTATTGCTTTTCCTTCTGAAACCTATTTCACTGTATTTAAAACTGTCATTAAAAGTTCAGCTCCCTGAAGATTTCTGCAAACTGGGCCACTGTTTGTAAACATGGTGACTCAAAATTAGTTCCTTAATTTCCCTGTAGTCTGCTAGAACGTGGGCCAATTTTATTTTATTTTTTTCCCCTAAATGCACTGAATGGCATTGTACTGCAAATGCAGCAGCAGCAAAGGATCAAGTGAGGAGGCACCAAATGGGGCCAAATATGCCGCCGTCCCTCTGATTGCTGCCACTAGCATTCTTGAAAGGCAGTTTTGGGTCTGTGGAAGTAGCCCCAAGGAGCCTTAGGGGTGTGCTACGATGCTCCCTGAGAGTCTGTGTTTTCTTTTATTTGTGTTCTTAGGCTACAAACACAGTTTCTGGAGATAAGTGTCTTTTTATTTCTCTTTCAGTGCATATCTCCTGGTAATCTGGGTTGGTGAATGGCACTCTCAGTCATCTTCTTGATTATATAATTAGTAATTATAAGGTTTTGCAGTTGTGTGACATGTTCTAGTAGAGTCTAACCAGCAGTAATCCCACACAGAGCAGAGTATTTGCTTTTAGTTGCCTATTGTGAACAGGCATATGATTGTTTTGGTTTCTTTTTGACAGCTGTCATTTAAGGAAATGTAAGATTATAAATAGTAAAGCAAAGGTACAACGTGAATGAGGTATAATGGTAAGGCTGATTCCTCTCAGACCATTCTTTGGGTTAACCTATCAATGTGCTGCCTTCTCGCAATATATTGAGCATATTCACCTATTTCTGGACAAAATCTGAAAAGCTTTATCAATGTAGGAAAACACAGAAGTTTTTCATTTTACCAGTTTGTTTTTAAAACTCTTTTAAGGATTAAAAAAATGTATTTCTGATCTTGATACGTTCCTTACTGGATTTACAAGTAGCAGCTGAACACAAAGGACAAGAAGGGAAACGGTGGGAGAGAGAGTAGATTTCTAAATGGAAACCTCATTGTGAAACTGCTGCTGAGGCAGTTTTGCACTTAGGTGGACCCTAGTAGGAGAGTGGAAAATTGTCGCTCCAATAGCATGATCTTCTTCCTCACTTTGAGAGAGCTGTTCCTTCCTTACAAACCTGGGTAATCTGTGCTGGGAACCTAAAGGTAATCAAATATATGACAGACCCTGTTCTGTCTGATAAGAGTTTGAAATTATTGATATTAGTCCTTAAATCTGTGACTTTGCACTTAAAAGTATTTGTTTTCAACCCATACTTACATCTATTTCTCTGTCATCGAGCTCTTCCAAGACAATGCTAGAGTCCTTACCATTTTGAGATGTTTCTCAGCATTGCATCATTACTGGATTTCATCAGTGTGCTGTTACTTACTACAGCTAAGTCGTTAATAAAAATGTGAAATAGAGTTGGCCAAAGACTCATCCTTCCTCACTGGTATTCTTGTCTTCTCTAGAAACAGTCTTTTATAGGCCTTATAATATTTTTACTACTACCAATCTTCTCTAGTTTAATAATTGCCCATGTGTCCCTGTGAGATGCTTTAATTAAGTCCAAATAAATGAGACCTATAGCATTCCGTTACATTTACTGTTACATTTCCTTTTTTATTTAGCACATCTTTTAATTGTTTTTATCTTCAGAATTTGTTTCAAAGTCTCTTCTATCTTTACAGTCAGACTATAGGACCCAAACAACTTTTCCCTCATTAACTAAAAAAGCCTAAATTTGCTGTTTTCCATCTACCATCACAAACTTAGAGAGGTATAAAATATTTGCTGCTGGATCTATAATTTAGGTTCTTAATTTCTGGGATGGTAATTATCTGGTCTGCCCAATTTTAACTGCATTTTCTAATATGTTGTTTGTGGCAATTTCCACTCCTATAGAGTTTTCATTTCCCTTAACATTCCTCTTCCTGCCTTCTGACAGTTTTGTATTGCTATAGCCTTGTTTATCTCATTCCTTTTCCGTACACTTAAACTAGCTATGAAGATTACAAGTCAAGTCTCTTCTGTTCTTGTCACCTCTCCTCTAAGCCTAACACTCATCTTATCAGTCATGCCAGGCTTGATTCCTAAAGGTCGGATACACCATATACTCAGGGAATTATCCATCTGTCAAGAGGGGTCCTGTGCCTATGAATACTTTCTAGGGATTGGACATCCAAAATCTTTCTCCTAGTGCCAGGTCTTGAGCCCCATGTTGATCTTCAGTGTCTTGTCCTATTTCATCCTCCTTCTCTAGGGATAAGTTGTAACTGTTCTTGTTAGAAGCTGTTTGCCATGAGAGTGATGCTTGTAATATAAACATGCTGTTGAGTGGAAGGGATTAGGGCTTCTCATTTTTTATCTCCTGTGAAATAAGTAGTTGTCATGGTTTAACCCCAGCCAGCAACTAAGCACCACACAGCCACTCGCTCCCTCCCTCCCCCGGTGGGATGGGGGAGAGAATCAGAAGGGTAAAAGTCAGAAAACTTGTGGGCTGAGATAAAAACAGTTTAACAGGTAAAGCAAAAGCCGCACACACACGCAAACAAAAAACAAGGAATTCATTCACTACTTCCCATCAGCAGGCAGGTGTTCAGCCATCTCCAGGAAAGCAGGGCTCCATCACACATAATAGTTACTTGGGAAGACAAATGTCATCACTCCAAACATCCCTCCCTGCTTCCTTCATCTTTCCCCCACTTTATATGCTGAGCATGACATCATATGGTGTGGAATATCCCTTTGGTCAGCTGGGGTCAGCTGTCCCAGCCATGTCCCCTCCCAGCTTCTTGTGCACCCCCTGCCTACTTGCTGGTGGGGTGGGGTGAGAAGCAGAAAAAGCCTTGACTGTGTGTAAGCCCTGCTCAGCAGCAACTAAAACATCCCTGCATTATCAACACTGTTTTCAGCCCAAATCCAAACTATAGCCCCATACTAGCTATTATGAAGAAAATTAACTCTCTCCCAGCCAAAACCATCACAGTAGCCTGGAAGTACAGGATTAATTTCTCAGGGGATGGCTCTTCCACACTCAAAAAGAAGATTGCCACTGAATGGATTTCTTTCAGGTGCTACTCTGAATATGCCTGCATATATGAAGTACTAGCAGCCGTATAAGTCAAGAGATAGCATTTGTTTTCAGTCTGATAGACACATAGGAACATGAAAACCTTAATTTTTTTATATAATAGTAGGTAGATATAACCTTGCCTCAATGATGTAGAAGAACACACAGCATTTTTGCAAGTTCCCCAAAAGTTACCGGCATTTACAGTAAATGCATAATTTAGTAGGGAGTCATTGAAAGCAGTGCTTTTCTTGGCTTTTAGCACTGTGTGGTCTGTGATGTATTAAAAAGCTGGAGGGCAGCTTGCGTTACAACAGCAGGATCTTACGGCAGCTAGATAAATCAGAACAACTTATTCTACAAAGTGAGGAGAACCTTGAAATTAGTTCTCTTGCATACTAAAGACTCAGCTTTACTTGCTTTCGCCGGACAGAAAAATACAGACAGGAAACATATCTTCAGCCCAGTTATGTTTTATTTTACCTTAAGGAGGAAGGAATGGTCTTGTAAGTGTACCTGTTTCCTCCTTAGACAGTAGGAGGACCCTGTCTGACTAACTTTAAGTAGCTCCCTAACTTTGAGATGGTCATGGGAGATTAATTGTAGCCTGTGAATATCAGTGGAACATGGCTTTTTTTCTTTTTTCTGATAGTACAAAAACAAGGGTGCAGTAAAGTAAATTAAAGGATATTTCAGCGTCAAAGTGCTAAAAAGAGATGTGGCATCTGTTGAGCCTGCAGAACTCAGTTATCTGGTCATGAGGCAAAAGCCTACACAGGTGCAAGAGACAGTTAGACGCTTACATGAAACAAAAGGACAAACATCACCTGCAGCTACAAATGGTCACTTTGAAAATGTCTATGAAAGACTAGCTGTTCTAGCTTAGCATATGATCTCCCACAGCTAGGGTTTCATTTGGGAAGAAACTTCCTTATAATTTGCCAGGAAAACTGTTCTAGATTTACTGACTGACTGAACATGTATAGCTGAGCTAGGCGTCCTAGCAGATATAGCCAGACCCCAGGTATCTTGGCATTTACTGATCTTATGTCATGCTGCTGAATTCCTAAATGTGATGTCTCTCAAAACAACTACGTATTTCCCTGTTTTTACTGGAGTTTAATGTAGGTCAGCCTGTTCTACCCCATAGAAAAGTTCACTCTGGAACTATTGCTATTATGAAAAGCCCTGCTTCAGCGGCATCTAGAAAATAAAAGGTGCTTTAAATAATAGCTACTTGAGATTCATTCTCATGTGATATCACTGAGGCCTCCTATGTGCAATTACAGAGTTAGAATTCACAATTACCTGTCACGTATTGTTTCTTTTGCTGTATAAATTGTCAGCAAAGTTATTCAGCTTCCAGTTCTTGAAGATACTAGATTATAACTTTAAAACTGGTTCCAGGGGGACACAAGGCAGTGTTGCTGTTGATGCTTAATCATTTCAGGTAATGGTCCATTAAATTCTTCATTTACAAAAGAAGCTTTCTTTGGCTGCTGGAGCCAAGGCACTCCTAGCCTGGGGACCTTGAACTGAACACCTTTCTTTTCCTGGGTGTTGCTTACACTGCAGTTACCAACCCGGGAAAGTAAAATGACATTTAAAGTGCATGAAATAATGAATATCTAAAAAAATAAAAATTCCTCTGAGCAAAAAATCCCCCCAAAATAGGATAACAGAGTTTGGAAAGAGTAAATGCTGAAACTGAGTCAGATATGAAAAAACAGTATGATGGAGAGCTTGAGATAAGTTTTAAGGTGGAGAGTCTGTGTATACTGGAGATGAAGATGGGACTGCGATCATGGTGCAACTAGCTTTAAACATGCTACCAATAATATTGATGGCAGTGTAGCAGCAGCAGTGCAGAGCAAGGCGTAGACATAACCATTTGTGTATTTGCCCAGCTTTTGCTAGGTTTCTGTAGCCCACAGTGGGCTCAGTGATGTTGCAGCATGGGCAAAACTAACTTCGTTGAGTCAACTTGAGGAAAAGCAGCATTTGAACTACAATACAATTTCTCTGAGAAATTGTGGCTGTGGCCAGGGTTTCTTAGTTCTCGTTATTTAATGGCAGTTTAACATCTGTTATTGTTCATTGGGAAGACGGAGTGGTAACTGGGAAGGGGTTCTTGAGTATTTGGGTTTTGGTTCCTTCCCCTTCCCAAGACATAATGGCAGAGATGCTCAGCTGGAGAACCTTCATAAGTCTATCAATTCGTATTTTACATTTTAGTGGAATTTGTGCTACCAGGGTTGAACAGGTGCCACCAAATGTGGATGTCCATCACCTCAGCACTCCTCATGTCTTTCAAATGGCAAAAATACTTTAATGCCATGTGTACCCTTCTGCAATATTGTTCTACTTGGTTTTTTTAAAAAACCTTTGAAAATGCTAATAATGTGGTTAATATTTCAGACCTTTTCATTAGTGAGGCATACAAATGATCCCTTCTGTTCGGGATCTTGTTTGGTTTTCAATTTCCTTTTGCTAGATGGACAGAGATACTAATGGGAATTAATATATTACAGTTAAAAAAAAAAAGAAAAGGACAAGTATGTGTGAGTCACAGTGAAGCTCCCAGACTTGCACCAAAAATACTTTAGTACCTTGCTATTATGAAGAACACATTTTGTTTCTCTAAATCAGTTGTACAGATACTTCCACACTTTTTTTTATTGCAAATGTCACCATTTTTTAATTTCTTTATCAACAAAGATAAGTCGATACCCATATAGATTTTGGTAAGGAAGAGAAAAACTTAGTTACGGGTTTTTTGAACCATGAGTTATTCTTGCATCTATGTGACAATTGTAATCTGCTGTCTTGGAAAACTTCAAGGATCCCTACCCTCCCTGGATGCTGAACAGGATGGTTTTATTAGTTACAGCCCTGGCAGAAAGTGTTGAGAGGACAGCAACCCAAAATTTTCCAACATGTTAGAAGAGTTGCTGCTTCTTCGATATAATCCAGCAGCAATTGTCAGGAAGGGACTGAAGGAAATACCTCTTCAGATCAGAGATCTTCATCCTTTGCCATGTAGTAAAACTCCTGGAAAATTGTAGGTTTGGAGATCTTAAAAAAACAACATGCAGGGTATACTACGTATTATCTTTAACTCAGAGCAGTGTCCATTTTTTCTACAAAGAAAAGCTTATGCTATGGAAAACTGGAATGTGTTTTGGGTTGCTTGTTTTTGTTGTTACGTTACACAGAGAGTCATTAGATGGGAAGGGGGTAGAAAGCAGGTGATTTTATTACATTCAGTTTATCGCCATATAGTTATCAAAGTAGTGTTTTACTATGTATTTTCTTTGTGCAGGATGAATGTGAGCAAGTAGACAACACACCTCACTGACAGGGCTTGTGTAGCAAAAAACCTCCCAAAGCTGGTGTTACCATCAGCATTCGGGTGGTAGGAGGATTAGCAGAGATGGGGGCAGCTCAGCAGCAGCTGAGAGGGTGGTGAGCTGCTTCAGGTGGTGGGCTGTGACATCCTCCACCAGCTCCTCACTCCTTTGCATGCCAAGCAAGATGCCGAGGCAAGCAGGGTGGCATCTTCCCTTCACGGAGAAGGTCAGAGCAAGTGAGGAAATGCCGTGCCCTAAGGGAGCCTGACACTGACCATTGTATTTCCATCGCTCACATAAAAAACCTCTGCCCCAGGGGGGTCCTGCATCCTGCGGTGTGTTAGCTGTGCGGAAGTTACCACAGGGAAAATGGCTGTCTTCACTGCCCTGGTGGGACTTCAGGCAGTGTTGAGAACAGCTGTCTCGCACAAGGTACTGCCCGGTTTGTCAGTGCACCAACCTGCTAAGAGGGACGGGTTGCTCTTAACAGACTAAGGCAGCAAAAGGCTTTCTGTTAGTTCCTGCTATGCCTCTCCATACAACTGGAACCACTTCATCCATTACTGCTTTAGACTTGAGCAGTAGTTGTTTATTTTAATCCAGTGATGTATATAATAAAAGGACAATTTTCCTAACAAAAAACATGTTAGCTCTAACACACTGTATTATTAAATTATTATTTTTCCCCTCCCAGTTCCTATCAAATACATCAAACAAACTGTTGAGAACAGTTTGTTGGAGCCAAATGATTCCTAAGCGGTCGGCATCAATCACGAGCAGATCGTTCTGTCAGACACTCGGCGGGATATGTGTCGACATCCATCAGAGATGATTCAAGTCCTCCATGACACATTGCAGAGGTGGCGGAGTGGCAGTGTGTAGCACATGCAGGTACTACTGTTAGGATTCAGGGATGCAGAAAGACAAATAAACTTTCTTGTTTTTTTTCTTTTTTTTTTTTTAAATTATTTTGAGGGAACATGTCCCTGTCAGTTGTTTGTCTCTGCTTACTATGCATCACTTGTGAAGACCCAGATTCCGCATTTCTCAGAAGTCAGAGTGGACAGAGCTGAGATTTTGCTCATACTCATGATTCTCTCCTTGGAGGATTGTAACCAGGTGTCAGGGGACCATTTTTACAGATGGTAAAGATTTTTCTGACAACATGGGCTCCCAGTGGAAAACCAGATCATTAAATTGATTTTTTTTTTTTTTTTTTTTTTGTGTAGGAATGTCCTTACAGTTGCTTGTAAGGAGCTTCTTTCAGATCAAAGTAAGGAGATGGGAAAGTTGTGACTGAAGGCAGTAGATGGGAAAGAAAGGCGAGGTCATAGGCATATACAGAATAGGCTGCATGCTTTTCTACTTCATGTAAGGAGCTATGATATCATTGGGACAAGAGATTAGAAACAATTTCCTATGTTACAGACCAGAGCCACCAGCGCTGGACTGTGGAATAATCTGTTCCACTGGGTATGAATATTCACTGTTTTCTACAGAGTCAAAGGAGCTCCATCAAGAGAGACAGAGATCAATCACAGAATTGTCAACAGCCTGGTGTTTGGTTTTGATGATGGATTCTAAAGTTCAGACTTCCAATTGGACACTGGAGAAGCAGAACTCAGGCATATGCCTACATTTGCCTCTGGTTTACAGGACAAACTGCATAAGTTTTTTAGATTTTTCTGAGGCACTGTAAGAATATTTTTTTAAATTTTTAAAATTTCAGGGTTTCATGAATGATGTTTTCCTTTTATTTTAATCAAGGTCATGGCCACTTTGTCTTGAAAGAGGAGTTTAGAGTTGGTCCTGATATAAGAAAGGAAGGTCATAGCATAGGAAAAGTGGCAATGTGATGCTCTGTCTCTAGAGGACACTTTTCTTACATTTCAGTGCTTCTGAAATGAAACATTTCATTCCAAACATGGAAACATTATATTCATTTCCTCCTTGCTTTTATGAGATTAAGAGAGCATACAGTTGGGGTCAATTGCAACAGTCCACAGTGACATCAGGATCCTAGTTTTCTGATCAGGTTCCACATGATGTAGTTCCTGTAGAAGAAATGTTTCACAGAGGTCCACCCTGTCTTCTTGGCACATCTTATTAGTTCTTTTCACATGACTGGGAAATGAAAATGCCTTCTCTGAAACAGCTTCATTTAAAAATAATGACCAAATAATTTGAATTTAGAGCAAACTGGATGAAGAGCTTATCAAAAAGGGGTCAGTGCAGAACTTGTAAGGCTAATACCGAACTTTTCTTCTGAAGCCTATTTCTCACTCTTCTACAGTATCTTCTCTAGTTCTCTGCAGCCCTCAAATGATATTGTTACTTTTTGTGCTCATTTTGAATTACTAGTGTCTTCTAGATAGATGCTACTGGCTTATAGAAAACTACCTGGGAGTTTTCTCAGACTGCTTTTAATATAGCCAACGTGTTTTACACATTGTCAGAACTAATCTTCTATTATGGAGTTAGTCTTCACTTCCAAAATAATTTATTAATATTATGAACGAAATTCTGCTTCCAGATATATCGCTGAGTTTGCATCCTTGAGGTCCATTCTGCCTAGGTTTTCATTTTTCAGGGTCATTCTCAGTCTTCCTTCCAACAACTTGCTTGCACTGATGAGTCAGCAGGGTTCACTTACCTCTCCCAAGAAGATGAGCACTTGCTTGACACAGTAAGTTCATAGGCGAAAACAGCCATTTGTGTCATTACAGATTAACCTTGGAAATAGATTAAATTGTGTTGTGCCGTAAGTAATTTATTTCCAAGGACAGCCTTTCTGTGTGAGCAGGGGACTATCTTCAGCTCCCCGTCATACGTGGGCTGCAGACGGGTTGCTGGGAGCTAGTGCTGACAGTGCTGGCTGTGGGATACTGGATAACCATCTCTTCCATGGAGAGATTTAATGTCCAACTTACGTTCTTTAATATGTATGAAAATTGGGAGTCGGTCAGGACTGAGCAATGAACTGAGAGTTTTCTCATATGTCCTGGGAAATGCTTGGAGTAAAGCCTAGGTTTTCTGATACTTGCATGTCTGTGAATATTGATCCTGCAGCATTTTGTATTCAAGAATCACTACAGTTTGAATTAGGTTGAGCAAAGTATACAAGAGCTCTCTTCAGAGTGGAACTGTTATTGCTTTGATGATTAAATAACCTTTATTTTTTTTAGAATGTCAGTCCAGCTAGTTAAGTCTTATGATCTAATTAGCATTTAGTATTTTATAACTTCAGAGACTATCAAGAACCTCTAAATTAGATATTTCAGAAACAAAATGTCCTGTCTGAGAATTAAATAAAATTTGCTAAAACAAAACAAAACATTTTTTCTTCTATTCATCACTGTTTACATTCTAGTTTATTCATTAATGTTTAATGCACAGAATGAAAACTTAATGACCCCAGCATGTAGCATTTCACTTTGTCCTGAACTGCTCTTTGTCTTTTTTTTCTCTTTCATTTCTTGGGCAAAAGTTGACAGTCAGAAAATGTTCCCCATTTGCCATTGTCTAAAAACCTTGGGAATGACTGAGCAATAATCCCTGGCAACAAATCATTTTCTGTCTGTCTTAATGAATGTCACTGTAGAGATAATGACCATTGCTCATATATCAGTGGATTGTCTGCCTGAATACTTTGCTGTCTCATGCAATTATTCTACATTAGTGTACAGCAGTGCGAGGTAATCAATAGGATTCATGTTTTATGATAAAAACTGTTCACCTCCGTATTGCATCTGACTAGTATGACGAAGTGGGTGGCTACTTGCATACATTATACCTGTCATTTCATAATAATTATACTTTTTTTTAACAATTTAACACTGGTCCTCAGTCAGCAGATGAAAAACTATGGAGACCTCAGGCTATTCAAGTCTGAGATTTTGGTTTAAGACCATTCTTTGTTTTACTTCTCACATAGAGTGAGAAAAAATAGATACTATTCTAGGTAACAGGAAGCACCTTTTGCATCAGCTTTACAAGAACAGAAGTGAACCAAAAAGTAGTTATTCATGTATCTCTACTTTTGATCCCTGTTCCTTTTTGGTAGTAGGGCTTAATCCTCTGTATTCAAGTTGAGGAACTTTGGTCCTGTGGCTTTCTGCTTGAGCAAAAGTGGTAAAAACAGTTTGTTTATGCTCATGACAAAGGGAATATACTCTGTGCAGTAGAGCAGCAGAATCTGAATGATATAAAAGACAGGAACGGATGGCTGGGGTTTGTACTTCTTCATACAGAAGAACAAATTAGCCCTGTGAGACTGGGAACACTTCCTAAAAATCCAAACGTATTGGTTAATATTTATATCAGTAGTATATGGAGGTCTCACATGTGCCTAGGATTTTATTATGCCATGCAAATTAGAAACACAGGTACCCAGAAAAGCTTGTAGCCCAGGCAGGAGAGGACACAGCAACACAGATGGGTGAAGTCCTCCAAATGTCAAAGGAAGTCTGAGGTAGAGCTGAGAACTGAACATCGTTGTTCAATCCAAATCCATTGCCATAAACTGAAGATGTTTCAGCTTTTCTAAACACTGATTAAAAAGAATACGTAGAAGGTAGTATCACTGAAATAATAACAGCCTGATTGAAGAAATACTGATACCACAGTGTTTGTTGTGCAGTTTGGGCATCCCTGATAGCCCATGTTCCAAAAGATTTATTTCATAGCAAGCCTTTCCAGCCTTCGGATTTATTCACTGAAGAAACTGAGAACAAAAACACCTCACGATATGATACAGCTCAGGGAAAGAAGTGTGGAACAGGTATAGTGAAAGACAGACTTCTTGCATAGCTTTCCGGCCTGCCTGTCTGAAGGGGCTCCTTTCCCCCCCTCCTGGTGCTTCAGTGGTGACTGTGGAGATGGGGGAAGGAGTATGTTGTTTATGAAGAAAGGAGTATGAAGAAATTGTCTTCAGGTGTGACTATTGCTGAGAGGTCACATTGGTAATAGGCTTTTACTTTCAGGCTCTCAACACCCATAGATAAAATGTCTCTTTTAACTGGATTGAATCCATCTGTTCTCTTTGATACAGTGGATCATGCAGCGGGGAACATCTGTTAATGCCTTTTTCCCTATTCTTCTCCAAATAGGATAGTCATTCTTCTTTGCCCAGCAAAGTCTTCCTCTTCAGAATTCCATTGGACTCTCTTTTTGTCCTTGTTTTGCACAGAATGCCTTTTGAAGAAATTGTTGTACACCTTGTTTAGCGTCTTCAGTTTGCAAAGAGCATGTTGATTTATGTCTACTTTTCTGCAAAAACAAAGGACATAATTTTCCTGTTGAGATAGTATGTGAATGATAAGCTTTTGATAAGGCAGAAATGATAATGGGTGCTGGAGGAACAGAAACCAATCTTATCTGTGTTCAAAATCAGCATCCATCATTGTTCTGTCTGACTGCCCCTCAAAATTATAAATGCAGCATCCTCTCTTCCTTCAGGAGGGAATGGAAGTTGTTTGTTGCTTTTTACTTTTCAGTGAGGGTATAATGAAAAGGTTGGGTGGGGAAATGGACATACATGTTCCTGGGGTTTTCTACATGATCTTCTCTAGTGGTGAATTCCACTTTTACCATGTAACTTCTGTTTTCTGCTCACCTATGTTTCTTTCCTGAGCTTGACATTCACTTCTATCACTTAAGTCAGTGTATCTGACTCCAAATGCAACTCAGCATTTTTTACCTCATCTTACTTGGGATACTATTAAAAAAATTTCTTCATTCCTTGTGCCTTTCCAGCATGGGCTCTCAAAAAAATATAGGATAAGGAAATGATACCATGTTCTTTGATGCTTCCTTGGCTTGAGTGGAAAAGGGAAGCTTGAGAGAGGCTTTTAATTTGATTTTTTTTTAAAGATAGGTACATGGTCACACAGAGTTATTCATTGCTGGCTATTGCTGATACTGGTCACAGCCTCCTACTGCCTTCTTTGAAACAGTAAGATAAATGTTATCACTGTGCAATTTATCTACTCATTTTTCTAGGATGCCATGAAAATTAAGCAGTGTGCTTTTCTACTTTCCCTGCAGATACATGCACACACTACCCCCCCCAGCAGTTTTTTCCAGCTTGATGAAAAAAGGTTATTTGAACTTAATTCTAAGAAAATATTTGGGAAAAGTACTATTAACAATACTACCTGCAAGTGTAGCTGAAACAATGCCTGAACTTTTCTAGGTCACAGTTTTTGCTTTTGCTTCCACACTAATGTCTGAAAAGCAAAAACATAAACCGCAGAAAGAAAGGCTGGTACACAGGTGCAATAGTTGCTATTGAACTGAAAACATGGTGCGGTTTTTGTGGTAGTTGCCATAGCAACAAGATCATTTACAGAACATAATCCCATTAGGAGAAACATTTTTAAACTGAGCTAATTGTACATGAGTTTATATTGCTTCACAACCTGTTTTTGGAAGATTTCATTTTTAGGATACTAATAAAAGACTGATTAAAAGCATTACACATTGTCCTAAATTGCCTACAGAAAGAGAGGTGGTAGGAATTATGTAAATTATTGCAGGTATCCTTAGATTGAACCAGTATGATCAAGTAAATTAATTCATGTGCTCTTTTCTGTATTAAAAGTCATGAGATAGCAGCTGTACCTATATTATAATATCAGCCTGGTCAAATTCTGGTCTTTACAAAAGTATTCCTCAAATGGTCCTTTCCCTTAGAGACTGTGTTCATTCCTTTAGACTTACATATGTGTCCATTTTTTAGACATTTTGGTAAAATTTCCTTTGCACTGCCTTGTAGACTAAGAGGTGTAGAAAATCAGTTGATAATTGACTGAAAGCAAGCTAATGGATTGTAAAGAAGCAGAATGAATAAAACTAGGATGAAATGTATCACCTGTGGGAAGGCAAAGTCAGATTTAGGAAAAAAAAAAAGGAAAGTAAAAAGGAGTGCTGAGATCTGCAGGCGCTATAAGGAACCAGGGTTTTCTAGCTAAATATTCTAAGAAGTCATGTTCAAAAGTCTGTCCTTTGTATTTTAGCCTTGCTTCAGAGAAATGTTGCTGCCACATACCTGTATAATAGAAATAGAGATGTCGTTAATGGTTAAACAGCAGGATTATACCTATTGAATTATAGCTGATGGGAGTATTCTGCTTAGTAACATTTCTGGCCATCAGTCGTGTTTTCATTCAAGAAGTGATCTGTGGAATTCATTGGCACTGTGAGTCAGGGAGGTCAAGAACTTGGAAAGTTTCAAAAGGGATTTGGATATCTGTACAGCAGCTAAAAATACCCGCAGTTACACAATATTGGTGATTTTGCCTCTTTGTCTCCTCTCCCTTCTTTGTCTCCTCTCCCTTTCTGTGTCCCTCTGCTCCGCATGCAGCTATCTTCAATTTAGGTCCTATTTACACCTGAAGCAAATGGGATCGATGCTGTGGGAAGCACAGAGGCACGGTGTGGTCTACATGGACACAAACTCTCGTGCAGTACAGCAATCCTGTATATCTCGTGAGCAGCAAACCCCACAATTCTGGAGGTCAAACTGGGTCTTGGTGTGTAGGTATACAGCTTTATATAAGGATTCACTGATTTCAGTGGGAGCTTCTGCAGTTTACATAGATCCCTAGGAAACTATCTTTTAAAGGCAAAAGGCAACTGCAAAATGCATTCACCTTCAGTGTGCAAGGTGGCAGAGAGCTCAGAGACGAACCTGTCTTGGTCAGGACGCATCAGGGGCTGTTGTCTGGAATTGAAACGTCTATAAGAAGAGGTTGTGGAACAAATTGTCAAAGTAAGCAGTGACAAGGAGCTGGGACCAGGTGGTGACCTGAAAGTGCTAATGGAAGTCAGGGATAAAATAGCAGAATTGTGAGCTTGCAGCATGTAGACTCTTGTCTAGAACTACTGGAGGCCTGGAAGGTGGCAAATGTGATGCTAGTCTTCAAGAGTTTTTAAAGGCTTTTAATGGGTTCCAAAAGAGATCATGGGAATGACAGAGGAGATCCATGGTTCACTTGGGAGCTGTAAATTTGGCTTTTCCTTAAAATACAAATAATTAAAAACCAGATCTGCCTCACAAACTTTTATATCAACAGCCATGTGGACAGGGAGCTCCAGTTGATGCCCTTCATTTGGAACACATGTCCTGGATTTCCAAGAGGCAGTTAACAAGGTCCATCACCAAAAAAAAATGAGACTAAGAAGCTGTGAAATAACAGGGAATGTTTTTCCCTTTATATAAATGCCCCAAAGATAGGAAACATTAGGTGCAAATCACTGCTGCTTGTGGTAGAGAAGTTACCAGTGAGGTTCTGCAGGGAACTGTGCTATTGACCATATATCTAAATGACCCAAAAAAGGTACTGAACGATGTTACGACTAATTTTGCTAATTATACTAAAGCATACAAGGCAGCAAAAAAGAAAGTTTACTGGGAAGAATTGCAGGAGGGCCTTATGAGACTGTGACTAGGTTAAAATGGTAGATGAAATTCAATAAAAGTGTAAAGCAACGTATAGAGAAAACACAATCCTAGCCTTACATATAAAATGACTTATTCTGAGATGATCCCTAGAAATCAGAGTGAGATCTTGGGGTTATGTCTGTAGGTTAAAAAGCTAAACAGAAGAAAATAGAAATTATGGTCTTTAAAAGACTCAAACCTGGGAGAGTATTCAAGGAGTGTTTAATCTACATGTGCCCTGTGCTTTATAGTCTTTCTTGGGCATTTGCTTTTTGTTGGAGACAGAACATGGATCAAGATGCATCCTTAACCTGTTCCCGATAGCCATCATTAGTCTAAATTCTGAATATCCTTTTTTCTTGATTTGAAAGTGTATACATAGATTATATTTACAACGTTCTCTTTAGTCTTAAGTTCGTCTTCAGAATGAATGAATCCTCTTGTGAATGGCTTTCAACTTAGTGAAGTAACTTTATTAAGTTTATTGTTCTTTCCTTTCTCCCTCTCACAAAACAGCTGGTATACTAGTAGGTGGCAGTATGTCCACAAATAGCAAACAGAATATTTGCTCTACTGACAGGATTCAAATATTTATCCTCTCTAAGTGGAAAGCATGGAAAATATAAAGAAAGTCAGAAGACCTTTCTTTCTCCTCTTCACAAGAATGTTACAGAAGAGGGAGAGCAGGTAAAAATTAATGTAATACAGCTGAATTTGCAAAAGACTTCAACGGATCCAAACAATAGGTGGTCATATTTTTTTAAGCGGGCATTAAATGATAAAGCATAATAGACTCTCAGTGTCCTTCTTAGGAAGTTTTTATGTAGTCAATGTGATATAAACTATGGCAGTGACACATGTCTTATTTTTGTCATGATCTACTACATATTTCCTCAAAAATTCTTCAGCTATAGGTTTTGTGTTTTAAAAAAACCTTTTTTTTTCCAGCTGCAACTCTACAAAAGAATAACTCAGTTCTAACAAAATGTCCTTCTTAATTTAAAAAAAAAAAGTTGTTTCTAGGTTGCTGAAGTGTCCCACTTGATATTTTAAAAATTAAAAATGAGGCGACAGGTCTATGGAAAGGAAGAAGTAGGAGTCTGTAAAACCTTTTATGTTTAAAATTGTGTTACAATAAAAATCAACAGATCCAAATGAAAACATGTGAAAGCAGCAAAATGAAATGGTTTAATTGATCCAAAACAAAGGAAAAACACCATTAAAAATATTGGATATTTTCAGTCTCCATCCTCTTTGAAATCTTGAAAATTATCACACTTTTGGCCTAACTCTACTCGCTAATAAGTAGCATTTTGGACAAAACTGAATGTTTTCATTTCATTGTGCACTGCACATCATTAATCTCGTTCTTTAAGGCAAAAGCATAAGTGACTCTCTCTCTCTCTCTTCTTTTTACTTCTCCTTTTCTAAATCAACTAAAATCTCTAAACCCTAAGGGTAGCTATTATGCCTGCAGTAAGAAAACTGCATTGCTTGCAAAACAACTTTGATTCTTGTTTCCATGGGATTTTTTTACTCAGGTTTAACATTTCTGCCAAATCATGTAATGCTGACCTGTATGGTACTCAATTGATTTTACTAGGTCATTATAAAAAATCTTTAGACAAAATCATTTTAGTTTACAGCTTTTCCAGATCATGATGCTCAGCCTAATTGTTGATAACAATAACCTTTTACACAAAAATGAATCAAGAATTAGGATAGCAGAGTGGTATTAACCCCTGCACTGCATGTTGTTCAACTCTTAAGAGGACATCTCAGTGTCACAACAATTTTTAAAGTCAGGCTGGGTCTTCTCTGTCACTATTTAAATCTGACACACAGTGAAATACATATGACACTGCTGCCCACCTTCCTCAGAAAGTTAATGAATTGGCTGTGGGAGAGCCTGGATTTTGTATCCCGGAGTCATCTTAAACACCTGGAGTGCTTTAGCTTGCCTAGGGCATTAAGCTGCCCAGACACCAAAATATCCCTCAAGAGGCAGCATGGCCTCATGTGAATTTATTAAAACACTTCAGTTTTTACCTTTAGAGCTGTTTCAGGATGCTATTTTGTTTCCCGCCATGCTTAAGTGATTGTTGTAAAAGTTTACCACTTCAAAGTATTGATGCTGTGAACATTAAAGTCAATGAATTCATCATGTAAACTGTTATTGAGCATGAGGGATCTTCATCTGTACGTTAAGGACTGGCCTACATTCCTAAATGCTGAACCAAAGATAAGCTCTTTCTTCAAGGTTATGCTAATCTGTGCCATTCACTCAGCACCTGCTCTAATGGGGTCTCATTCAAATACTAAAATTAAAAAAAAAAAAGGATATTTCATTCCTCTTAGCTTTTAGTAATCCATGCCCTTCAGTTGAAGGATTTTGCAGGCAGAGAATTAGTGCTAAGGTTCTCTCTGTCTCGATTTTCGTTTTTTCCTGCTCCAATCACAATTGAGCAAAACCTATCAACTCTTTCGGACACAGGTCTCCATTGCTCTGAGACAGGGTGTCTGTGAAGGTGGAGGCAGGGTACCGATGCTTTTCAGTAACTTTGGGGATCACTTTCTAGACTTCTGGAGTTGCTTTTCTCACTGCCAGGAGCCTGCTTCAACTTTGGCATTGATTCAGGGACCAGAGTCACCTGAGCAGCCTCATGTTATTTCAGATGAATCTGGTAACACAAGGTCCAGGAGGCAAAGTCACCCACTGATAAGAAACAAACTGGACTGAACAGCTGCATATATTTATTGGGCAACATTTAGTAGACACGATTTTATAGGTTAAGGAGGCTGGCTCTTCATAACCTTGCACTGCAGTGCCCATCCCTCATTCAAGCAGATTCTAGTATTTCTTTGATAATTTCCATATCATAGCTGTGGTATTCTCTGTGTAAAGGAACTGTGTATTGATCCTTCTAGTGCCTGGTGCTGACTTATCAGAACTTCATTTGTTTTTTGTGGATAGTTTATGAATTTACAAAGGATCTGTGTTTTCCCATCAGAATTTTATATGGCTCAATGGTATCCTTTTGAAGGAATGTGTTATCTTTTTAAATTGTTATACAATATTCATCATGGTTGTTTGGGTTTTTTAAGTAAAATATGATCTGTTTTTAAATTGGCTCTCTGTAGTGCTAGACCTGGGAAGATAAATTTTACCTGTATAATCCCTGAATTTTCGTTTTTAGAAAAAAGCTGGAAACATATACTTTTCAGATTGTGAAATGTTCTTTTTACATGTTTTTCTCATGCGTTTTTTCCCTCAGCTTTCTTTTCCTTGTTTCAGTAGAGACTGGCAGTAGAAGCCTCATAAACTGTGAAGCTTCCCTTGTAAGATTTCCAGTCTAGTTCTGCATTTTGAGCAAAAAGAGTAAACCTTAAAATTGAATTATTTGAAATTGTCCAAACCAAATCCAAACCCCAAGTCTTATAAGGTTTCCACATCAGTCTGTTATAATATTTTGGTTTGTACATTTAGTCAGGCAGTTGTGCGTGGATCACCTCTATCTGGAAAGTAGAAATAATTTTCATATCTGTATTTAGCATTCCTGTTTGGTGCCTCTAAAAATCTGTCTTTTGCTCTTTTTTATGACTTCCTCCGTGTGCTAGATTTTTTCAGAGCTGTGTATCATGCAAAGTACGAGATATGGATTCTGAGAGTAAATTAAATTTCATCCTGTTGCCTTCCATTTTATCATGCTAGCAGTGAGCAGAGCAGTCCAGAAAAAGGCAGTGCTTATGTGCACAAAGGCTAAGTATGAAAAGACTGCTTGGGTAGTTCTCTTCGTTTTGGCTGGGCAACTTCTTCCTGTGCAATGCAGCAAAGTATTCAAACATCTCCATCAAGCCACATCTTTTAGAGGGTCTCTGCAGACAAGGCTCTCCTGCCACACAGTGGGACAGGAGGTACGAGATGCCGAGTCTCTGGCATGCTGGGAGGCAGAAAGAGGAGGGAGACATAGCAGGCAGATGAAAAAGCAGGTAGTGCAGGAGTGATGTTATCAAGGGCTGGGAATGGAGAAGCTTTCAGTTGTGAAGTGAGTTGGAAGTGGATAGGAACTCCACACTTGGAAGTACCTATCTGAGTTTAAATTTGATCCCCATTCTAGTTCTGGGTGTTCGTATGTAGCCTGATCCAAAGACCATGGGGAGGAAGGGCGCTTAGACTCCAGCAGGGACATCTCAATATCTCATTTTTAGTTTTTAAAACAAACACACACAACCCCCTTTTGTTTCACCACTGTTCATTAATTTTCATACAACAGCGTTTGCTTTGTGTTGATTCTTGTGGATTCCTATCATGGTAGCCACCATGATAAACTGATTTCCAGGGAAAGGGAGCCTACTAGGTAGGTACTACAGTATTACAATTATATAAAGCTTGTGGGATTAATTGTGTGTTACTTTGAAGAGAAAAAAAAAAAAGCTAAATTTTGAGGCTACTCTTCACATGCTCCAGTTTTCCAGCAAATGACAGGTATCCCTTTTCTTGCCAGACACTGAATTTTCTCACTTATCCAGAAGAAGTCTAAGAGACTTCACTTGTCCCTTGCTGTTTCTGAAGCAGTAATTTTAAAGAAGATATAATTACTGAGTTCTAATATGACTTGTGTTACTCCTGCCAAATGCTATGATAGGAACCCCCTCCAACACTAATGCATAGGATCTGATACGACATGATTATTCAATCCATGTATTGTAAATCTGAAGCCTCATTTTCTTTCCTTCTTTTTCTTAAATTACTAAAAGGATACAAATGATGGAAAAAAAGTCTTTCTTCTTTGCTTTAAGTTTGAAAAGCCCCTGTCTGAGCCCCACAGAGCTCCCACTCACTTAGTGAGTGTTTTCAAAAATATACCAGGAAATAAACTTGTCCTTTGAAGGAGATAAAAAGACTAGAAACTCTAAACTACATTTTATAGAACAAATATCTTTCTGTAGAGTCCACTCTGTACATTAATAAGCTGCAATATGGAGATACCTGAAAAAATAATAAGCACTGTTTTCATCAAGGTCAAATCTGTCTGACTTTCCCCTTGTATTTTAAAAAGGTTCTTGTGGGAGGAATTGGTAATGACTTTGAAAATGCTTAAGGAAGTGAATGTCACAACTGAGAATATCCAGTCTAAAGGCAAATGTGTTATACATTGGCATTTGTATGTAGTTCAATGGGTAAACTATTACAGTAACAGATTAGGAAAAAAAGCGAATAGGTCTTTTCCAAAAATCCAGTAACTCCTCTTAGGCAGAATCTTTGGACTTTTCTGTGTTCAAGAAGAATGTTTTGGAAAGCTCCACCTAAGTAATTTTCTTTCTCTTCTGAGTGATAATTATGTATGTATTTTTACAGTTGCCTTTTAGAGTCTCAGGCACAGATCAGTTTCCCCCTGTTTATGAACTCTGTTAAATATGGTGCTCTCAACCCAAAGAGAGAAAAAGGGATAAAAGTAACCTCTGTATGGAACTGTGTAACACAAACACTGAAAATAATCAGGCTTGTGGTAACCCAGAAGCCCAAATGTACTTGCTTATGGCAATCTACATGAGAGGTTATGTGCCAAACAGTAACGCATTGGGACTCAGAGGGTTATCAGACAGGATGAAGGATGCTGGGCAAAGGTATTCTTGGAAAAGAAAGGACAGTGCCATTTGAGAGCAATGTTGAAATAGTCCTCTCTTGGAATAATAGGCAACACAATGTGAAAACTCAGTTAATCAAACTGTCTATCACTATATATAAGGCTTAGCTGCGTCTGATCTTTGCAATGCCTCCTCTGGGCATTTTCACCAAAGCTTCTGTTTAATAACTGCTCTGGTGGTTATATCTTTGTTTTTTTTGTTAAGGGAACTAAACCTTGCTTCTAATTAAGTAGTCCTACTGGTGGCAGCTAACAAAAATCTCTGTAGGTCTGGAAGGAAAACAGGGTGGAAAAGGAAAGAGCTTTGGTATCTTGCCAAGGGCAGAGAGCTTTTGGCATTTTTGGAGGATGCTTGAGATCATTACAGTCTCTGACTTTTCCAAATCCAGAAAAGAGACACAACATCGAGTAACTTATTCAGTTTGTCCACTAATAGTGCCATATTAGTGTATGTTACCATCAGATTCTGTCTCCAGATGTTAAGAGACCAAAGACAAGTTATTATTTTGGGATTATGCTGGGGAAATATCATTCCATAATTGTCTTGCTTTCTGTATTTTCACCTGCTCATTACTGGCCAATGTCAGAGAATTGTCAAGACAGATCTCTCATCTGAGTAAGGCTATTCTTATGTTATAGTTTTAATTGAAAACAAAACATCCTCCTGAATTTTTATTATTTTTATTTTAACATAGACAGCAATGTCATAATGGAAAGGAAGAAAATAATATGCTTCGTAATATCCCAGTGATAGAAACTGTAAGACTAGACAGTAAAGAATGGACAACTTTTTATGTCTTTGGATCCTCAAATTTTCAGGCTGTTCTGAGGATCTTTCACAATTAGTTGGTATTTCTGTGGATTTCTGCTGGAGCACTTAGCTTTATAGATGCCATTTTTGTTTGACCTCTTTGGTAGTTGTGACAAAAATGTACAAAACTGCTAAAGAAGGGATTGACTCCATACATTTGCAAGAGCATAAAATGTAATGATTTCCTTTTTTTCTCTGTCTTATTTAAGTGGTAAACCATGGGCATAGAATATTTTTAAGTAAGACCACATAAGTAATCCTGTCTATCTTGCAGTGCTTGCTAGACATTTCTAGTCTGAAATTAATGTGTTAACCATTCCAGAACATTTCTTGAAAAACACTTTGGGCATGTACTTTGAAAGTTTGGTTCCATTCTGAAAAGTGACAATGCTAAAGTGTCACCTTTTAACTTATCAGATCTGCTCCATATGTGTTCAGAGTTTTATCTGCTGACTTCAGTAGCAAAAATATGTCTCTACTGCTTGTTTTACCCTTGTTCATCCTCCAGAAGTGGCACAGCTCCATGAAGAGATCTCGATTCTGCTCCTTTCTGTGTATCTTTATCATTAAAAGTGTTTATTGAGTTTTAATTAAAAGGATACATCAGATAGCCTCAAGAGACTGTATCTGAATCAGTGATGTTGCGCTAGTTCAATATATACATTGATGACAGCGGAACTATTAAGATATGATAACAGACCTAATTAGTTCTGCACAAATGTTATTTACTGATGGTCATGTAGCAGAGAGGGAGGATCTAGGCTGGCTTCAGATGCACAATGATTTTTTTAGGATGGCTACTGAGAGAGGGAATGGGAAGCAAATAGCCCATCTCTAAAACTAACAGATTTGATCTGAAATTTCTAAGAGACATCAACTTCTTAACTCCATGTTGCCATTTTTACTGGACTGCTTTTCTTAGAATAATTCTTTGGATCCCTGAACAGTGGAAAGGGTACCTAAGGGTAATATAAAAGGACATTCAGATCATTTAAGGTTTTTCTTTTGGCTCTATGTACCTGAACAAGGGTAAAGCAATCCTGTTCAGAATTTTGCCAGAATGTTATTTTTAGCTTCCTAGTGAGGCTACTTTGTGTGTATGACTCATGTATGTCATGCTGCTGAGTACTTTTATTTATTATTTATACAGCCATGCATATTCTATGAAATGGACATTTCTCTGTCACCTTCATTGATGTCTGAAGCTCTATGGAGAAAAAAGCTAGCTCTAAAAACAACTCATTATTGAAGACAGACATGAGGATTTCAAAATACAAGCTTTTCTTTCCCTAGATTCAAGCTGTGTCGAAGTCCTCAAATTGTCTTGTGGGGAGGAACTAAAATCCTGTAATTTACGATAGGTTAATATTTGGAGGCTTGCTCTCTATCCAAATTTCCTGGCTTGAACCGAGCATAAATTTCTCACTAGGAAAAAAAAAAAGACAGCTAATCATAAACACATTCTTATGATTCTCACGTGCTTGGAAACTATGATAATGAATGTTGTATAAATATATAGACAGAAAGCAAAACCTATGATGGGATTAGAATGTAGAAAAGAAGCATTTCACCTCTTCCCCAAAGCCCTTCAACCTCCCAGAGTAGTACATTCATATTTTTTAATAAATTAAACAAATAGCAATTACATTGGAAGGTTCATAGGATTATACTTATGCCATGTTATTATTCATTTGCATGTAGTTTTAGAAATGAGATATTACAGGATTTTCATGTTTTCTGCTTGCCTTGTCTTTATGTACCATTTAATTGCAAAGTGTTATCTAGTCCTTGTTAGTAAAGTTTTCACCTAGGAGAGGTCTACAGGCTTTCGTGGGTAGCTCTATTCCACTCCCCTGGATGATCACTTATTTTAATGAGAGAAAAAAACATAGTGGGAAAGGCTCTTAGGCAAATTGTTTCTATCTTGAAATACGTTTCCACAGTCATATCACCCTCAATGCAGCAAAACTGAAAAGCCTTTCATAATTGCCATGATATATTGCTTTTAACAGGCTGGTAAAAGAAAGAAAAAATAAAATTGAAATGCTAGCTCTTGGAACTGAAAGGATAACAAAACAGCAAAGATGGGTGGAGGTGGAGAGTCAGGTGAAGCCAGCTGAGCAACGTCTAAAGCAAACACCACCTTGAGGCACAACATGGGTGCGCCACCCACAAAAGAAGTTGCCATGTAAATTGTACCCCTGTTGTTTTAAATCCATTCATCTCTCGGGGGATTACATGCAACTGATTTGATGTTTGAATAAATAAATGAACGCTGTGTTATTCTTGGCTTAGTAGACTATTATAAGGCTCATTGCTTCAGGCTGTTGACCAGCTTATTGATGACATTTTTGTCTATGCATTAGGGAAAGGTGAATCAATATTGGTTATTAATAATCCTTTTATGGCTGTGAGCCTTCTGCACATGTGGGATATGATCAAAGGATCAGTTACGCTATTCCCAGCTCTGGAATTGATTCTACGCCTGAAACAGAAATATAAACAGCAGAAGCCATCTTCTGCCTCCCTCAAACTGCCGTCTCCTGCTATAAAATAACATGGAACATTTTTAAGGGTGTCTTTTCAGTTCATTGGGAAGAATTTTATTCTTCAGATCAAAAAAATCCAGCCATGGGCATTGCCATTGCTTTGGAAATACTCAGTCATCAGCACCTTCAGACGTCTCTGTATTCTGCTTGGATGCTGTCTCTTCTATGAAATATTCCCCTCTTGTCTCCGCAAGGTTACACTCTGGATAATCCAGTCATTTTTTCCCAGGGGCATGGGATTCATTTTACCTAACTTTAGCATTTAAACCTTAGGTGTTTTGTCAAAAAATGGCTTCTAGGCTTACTGTAGTCTATGAAGAAGACGTCTTAATAGGCATTTGTAGAAGATAGTTGTCTAAGATACTGAAGATAAATTGTCCTCTTGAGCATCTCTTTCCATTGACAGCAGAAGCAGTCTAATCAGCTGGCTGTGTGTAGCTGCTTACTTTTTAGACTAAAGAAAGATTAAGCCAATCCTACTTAATATTGTCTTCTGAGAGCACGCTGACCTAGGCAACATGCAAATTGTAACTAATGGTAAAGCAAAATGAAAAAGATCACAATTTAACCATACACACAAACAAACTGTATGCCAAAATATATGGATTGCATTCACTCAGACATGTAAAGATAAACATATAATTCCTATCTATCTGTCTGTCTATCTCCTGACTTAATATCTAGAAGGAAATGAATGCAAGGAAAATTTGAGCAATTGGTTCTATTATTTTTCTCTATTTTAAATACAATTTTGTCTCCTCTGCTATAGTATCTGAGGTGACACATATATTTAATATATATCCTTACGATATTACTCTGAAGGAAGTAATGGAATATGAGCCCTATTTCATAGCTGATAAAGTGTGACAGACCATCTAATGCCTGAATTTAGGCTCCTTTCTCTTTCTAGTTTCAATATCTTTAGATGGTGACAAATTGAATAAACTTACAGAAGGACCTATAGTAGGGACTTGAGCTAGTTTCTACAATATAGCTTCAAACACCAGATACCCTCCCCTCCCTCTTTTTTTTTTTTTTTTTTTGCTATGCATTGTCTGAGAAAGTCTGCCGGCTCATCATTCTTAGTTTAGATGGTGTGCGTTTTTTTCCTTGGAAGGATTGCACTAACCTATTGGACACAGAAACAGTATTTACCTACATCTCAAACACAGCCTGAATAATCATCCAGTTTTGAGAAGAAAAGTGAATATAAATTACTTCTTTATTTTTGAGAGATAGGAGACAGGGATATTTTTAAAAATATATTGTTCCTTTCTACTGTTTTTCTTTTCTGGAGTTTTCCCTCTCTTTTTATTTCTGTCTCAATTTTTCTTCCTTGTGTCTTCTGTTTTCCCTCAAACATCATTTTTTAAGGGTTTGGACTGTATATTTTTCCTTTGATTGTGTCTTCCTGTTTTGGTACCACCAAACATATGTGCCAATATCTACTTTTTTGTTTAATTCAGTAAGAAACTTAGTGTGCAAAGTATTCTGGTTGTGATTTTTCTCTCGGTGGTTTTGAGAGAAACTTTATCAGTTGCAGCATCCCGCTCCAATTTGATTGTTTCTCTTCTCTGACCTGACATTATCACAATGGCACACTTAACTAGTTTTAGATGGTAAGTATCAGCTAAGGCTTTTGGTAGTCAGTGGAGAGTACAATTCAGAGCTTAGAGGAGATGAACCATGTTCTGGAGACTCCTCTCTTCTCTTCACTGTGGGAGGGATCCAGCACTTTGCTGACTTGCCAAGAGTTAGGTGTGATGAATCTGGGTCAGTGAGTCTCTAACCAATTAATTAGATGTTAACAAAGAGTTACCTGCTGCAAAGGAATAGTTTAACAAGTAATTCAGGTAAAGATTACTCTTTTTTAATAACTAGACAAAAAAAAAAAAAAGTGCTGTGCATGCAAACACACATACTGGCAATGCTTTGTTTTCATTCAGAGCCCAAATCAGCACTGGTCTTCCTCAATCTGTCCCACTGACAACAAATATGTGTATCCATTTTGTATGGGATTAATCATGGTCCTAAGGACATGATCAGAAGTTTCCCATTAATTTCAGTGAAGTTTGGATCAAGTTCTGAGGTACCAGGGACTTCATTTTTTCTTTTGATTGTTAAGAAGTCAAATTTGTTAAGGATTTAACCTGGTTTACCGTCTTCTTTTCTGCTACCCCAGGAATGATGTGGTAGAAATCAGACTGTTTAGCTTGTACAGCCCAAGTTGTGCAATACACATGGGCAAGTAGAAGCAGTTTTGGGACTTCTCAAGATTTTCTACCAATTTCTGTTAAGACTTCAGTCATACTACTTCAGTCCTGTATCAGGACTGACTGGCAAGTTTCACTCTGCTGTGCCGGTTGAGAGAGAGAGGAGAATCCCCTTTTCCTTTTCGTTTCTCAGCGTTCGGCCTTTGGTAGGCACCAACAGGGGACCTCCAGGATCCTCTAAAAGGTTTGAAATGTGTCAGCTCCAGAGACTCCCAGCAAGACCTGCAATCCCCTAAGACACTGCTAAAAATCTCTCCTGAATGTCTGTTTCTTTTCTTCTAGTGATGGTGGCAGGTTGCTGATCTCTTCAGAGCGGGTCCTGTGGTCAGTAAGGTGCTTGCCTCCCCCCCAAGGATGAAAGTCTGTCAACAAGGAGGTTCATTGGCATTCTGCTGTGAAGATGGAAGAAATCTGCCTGTAGCGACACAGCAATGGCAAGGTCAGTGAAACCAAGGGGAGAAAGAAAAGAGTGTGCAAGGCTTTTGCTCTCAGTGGGGGAAATTAAAGGTGGCTTGTGTTATAAAATATTAAATAGTGATTTAATCAGCAGTGAGATATGTAAGTGAGCTTAATTAGAAATACATATTATTCTTTGACTTTAAAGCACAAAATGAAAAATTAAAGCAATCTTAGAGGATATGTAATCAGCGAGGAATAATATGTTGGAAAATGAGCCTGATGTTGTAATTGGTGTATGCAATTAAAATTAATTAATTTTAGTTAGCATACATGCATGCAAATATGAAATCAACGAATTTCAGATATTAAACTCATAATTACAGAGATACTATTGCCAGAGCTAGTGACAGAGGAATTGACTTTTCAATGGTAAATACTTGCTCTTCAGATTTGAGGTCTGTTCTCTCTGCTATCGTGTCAAGCTGAAACCTAATGATTAAAACTATCTGATCAGCCATGATTTAAAAAAATGTTTCGAATCCCCCTCATTTTGACTTGTACTTCATAGCTTCTCAGCTATATCAGTTATACTCACCTATGGGATAACTACAAGACATTTTTCCATCAAGAGCAATTTGAGTTTAAGAAGTTCCTGCTCACACACTCACTGGTTGATGTACCAGTTGATATACCTCTCCCCTGCCTTGTATTGCTCTCCCTGTCTCTGCTAACATAGGCTTGCAGAACTGTGCTGCAAGCCAACTCACAAAATGATCCAACTTTATGAAAATAAATCTTCCCTCTGTTTTATATGCAGGTTATTTCATTCTTTAATAACTATTCACTAAACAAAGTGATTGTCTTTATTTCACCTACAAATAAAACCCACAATGCCAGCAGCAAAATTGCTCCAGTGTAAGGAAATTATACAGAGTAGCAGCCCTCTCGGCTGTGGTCAAAATTTGCTTCAAGTCTTTACAGTTCCTTGCTTCGGAACCTGACATACTGTTACAAAATCTCCTGCTTTTCCAAAAGTCGTCCAAGGTAACATAGGAGCAATTTTAACACAGAATGATCGTATTGCTACTAAAATGAATAAAAAGTCTAAACCAACAGAAGTATGATAACTCTAAAACTACAGCTATTATTAAACATTAGATAGGGTACATTATGCTCTAACATTTTTTGATCCAGTTTAGCCTAGCAATCAGCACCACATTAATCCCCTTCAGATTATATATGCAATCCAAAACAGAAAGCAGACCCCTGTTGGCTCAAAGTGTCATTAAAAAAAAGCCTTTAAAATAGCTTTAAAGTAAGCTTCCCTGTTCTCCCATGGTATAAACATACATGGAAGGAGAATTCAAGGACACTCTCTAAGAGAAATGGAAAGGGAAGATGTTCCAATGAGTGAAAAGGAGGGCAGAGCTCCCCTGCTTCCACCCGTGCGTACCTGCATACCCGGCACGCTGGACTCTGCCATGCCTTTAGTTTTCGTTTACTCCAATATTCTCTCCTGTTCTGGCAGTGATCTGTTCACTGAAAATGTATTTCCTTACTAAAGCCTCCAGCTATTTAAAAGCAGCCATTTCTCACATGGGGTATCTGTGAAGGCTTGCCCAGGTTACAGGAGCGAGGTGCATGGGGAAGGTGTGGGAATCTCTGGAAGACAATTAGGCAGGTACCATTGCCAGCACACCTTTGTGCTCAGTGCCCGTCGACTCAGCGAGGAGAGCTGGAGCTGCTTTTACTCTGGCTTCCTCTGCCTGTTTTAGGTACCTGTAGGTTTTTATTTCGATGTCCCTTACCCCTCTTTTGCACTGTGGCCTGTTTGTGTGCACACTGTATATTAAATGCAAATTAATATATTGAGGGAATGATAATTAGGTGATGTAGGTAGTTTGTGCGGAAAGATCATGTTTGCGTAAAAATGGAACCTGAGCAGAGTTATACAATCACCAGAAAAATGTCTGATTTGTCTAAGCATTACCACTTTTATCCACTGCACGCAATAGCAACAGGAATCAAAGCAGCTAACTTTCCATCATCTCAGGACAAAGGTGCCTGTTTGATTCAGCTTCAAGGGCTGCATGCACAATCAGACCCCTGGAGATACTGAAAGGCAGGATCCAGAGAGATGCTTCAACAAAGTTCATAGGGAGGAAGCTGCCTGCATGGAAAGAAAAAGAATGAGAAGGGAAATGAAAAATGGGATGGGACATCAATATGCTCAGAGGTCACAGAAAGGTCTAAAAGGGGAAGAAGATATTCAGAAAGACACTTAGAATGGAAATATGATTGCTATTAAAACAAAACAGAGTCATTACTTAGGTTTAATGAAGCTGAATTTAATCAAGAAGGAATTGAACAAACTGTTTGATGATTGCACATTGTAATGTAACAACATAGTGTGACAGGGCTTTGCAAAATGGTGCAAATGCTGTCCCTGCCTCCACACGCATGGAGGTGGAGCAGGCAACCTGCACAGCGGCAGAGCTCCTTTCGGTGTCAGGAAGGGTCAGGTCTCCAGGGCTCTCTTTCCCTGATAAGTGCAGATCTCAGGTGCTGGCATGGGGGGGGAGGAGAGGAGTGCCTTGGGGCACTGTGTAACAGTCAGCTAGAAGTAAGAAGAGTCAAATGGGGAGCAGCTGGGTGATTAAATCTCCTTTATTCACTGGGCCACAGATTTCTCAAAAGATTTTCCTCACATTTTCTCCAAGATGTATGCCTCAGCTCTCCCACCCACGCGTCGAATGTCAAGCATGGTCATCCCAAATTCTGGGTACAGAACTGTGCCTCTGTGCATGTTCTTGCACTGCACAATCCCTGTTGGTCTCAGGGGTACAGAGGAGCAGACATCTAACAGGCTGTGTGGCACCCTGGCCACCCTGCTGTCACCTCTCGCACCAGAGAGTGGCCTTGAGGAAGTGCTTGAAAAGTAAGGTAATGCAAAAGTAAATACACAGCTACAGTCTTCTGGGGTCAAAAGTCTGAGTCCAGAGGGATTCTTTGGACTGCTTTGTTTCCAGATAGCGATTCTACAGCTTACTATATTTATGCTTGCTTTAGCTGCTCCATTTCTAACAGTGTGGTTCTTTTTGTGCTGATATAAGGCGTTGAAAAAATGTGTGCATCCAGGAGATCCACACGTCCTACCTCCTGCAAGGTTAGAGGAGGGCTGGCACATGCCAGTTCAAAGAGAGAGTGGTTTAAGGGAGGGCAACAATTCAGCCATGCCAAAGCTGCAGATCTGCCTTTTCAGGGCTGGCTCTTGGTCCAGTGCTCTGTGCCGGCTGTGCTCAGCGCTGGCCAGCATGATGCTTTCTTTGGGTTTGCCTTTTGCCAGAATGGCATCTCTCAGAGGAAAACGGAATATCTGAGGAGGTGCATACTTGCACCGTATTTCTGTGGCAGTAGGTTTTACTGATGCAAACAGTAATAGAGATTGGTGAGGCTCCACGGTGTGTGGCTCAGTGGCCGTGAAATTTGAATGAGTGGAAGAAGAGGTAAAAGTTTCATTTACTGTCTTTGTATTTGGGCAACAGATGTGAAGAAGTTAGTGATTTTGTTGCCTGTGTGGCTATACGGTCATCCTAATTTTCTGAAATTTCATTTTCACATGCAGAAGGTACGAGCACAGCTAAGTTATGGGTTTTGTTTTCTTTTTTTCCAAGTGCGTGAAAACAAAGGGACTGGTCTCTGCTGCTTTAGGATGCAGATGTATTACTCTCATCAAATTTTACTGTCAAAAGTCTGAAGGTAGAGTTTATGGCAGGCCATTATTCCAGTTTTATGCCCTGGTAACTTTTACGTAGTTCTTTAAAGAAGGAATGCTTTTAAAGTCACCTTATTTTGCCCCCTTTTTCATCAACAACTGTTGTTGGTAGCTGCAGTAAAAACAAATTCTGATGTGTGAAAATAACATGCTCTGTTTGCTTTTCAACATAGAGAGATTAAAGGAAGTAGTGTGATAATTATTAATTTTGCTCTTTTTAACAGAATCTACACATTTTTCATCTGTCCCCACTCCTCATTTTGCTGCAAAAGATGTTTCCTTTTTAACTCATGTTCATCTGATAGCTGTATTTTGAGGTTGGAAATCCCTGTCCTATTCCTCCAACCAAAGCATAAAATAAATGCAAGATACAGAATCTTGAATCCACGTAAAGACCTGAGGAAGGAAGAGATGGGTCCCTCTGAAACCTCTAACATCATAGCCTTTTATGAGAGCACTACTACAATTTGATCAAGAGAAATAAGCATTGCTTGTTACATGTTGAGTCACCTGATCCCTCAGCCAATACCAAACTTTTTTTGTCGGGTATTGAAATTAAAGCTATGAACAGAAAGTACTTTATTATTTGCATTACATTTTGTTGTGACTAGTCATCAGTGAGTTTCATCATCACCTTATAACGTTAGGAAAAAGAGTATTTAAAGGCAGGGCATGGTGGCATTAGTTCAATGGTATTCTAGGAATGTAGCTGCTTTGCCTCCTGCAGAGGTTCTGTGTTTCAGCCTTGTGCTTAGACTCTATTGCGATAAGTGGGAGCAAGGCTTTGGAGGCAGTGGGAGATTGCTCCTGGAGCAAACGTGCCTTGCATGTGAGAGTGAGGTATTGGCAAAACAATATGAGGGAAAGTTACATGGCTGATTGTACACTTATTCTTTGGCTAAGTGAGGAAGCCAGATGAAATATGTAAACAGAAGATGGATTTTGTGTCAGTCAGGGATCGAAATGGGCCAGTATTTAATCACACTGTATTGTTACTTCTCAGAACACGAAACAGATGTAATGACACTTTCCAAGCATATAGGCTGCAGGAAAAATAGGTTTCATTAAGTACTCTTACATTTTCATTTTGACCCCAGGTAATAATGGAGAACAATGGTGATCATGGATGTTGAAAAGCCAGGCTCCTGCCAATCATGAGATTTTCAAAAATTGGTTAGGTTAATGTGTTTAAATTAAAACTGAATGGATCATTTAATCAGGTGCCTCCAGGAGCAAAAAGAGAATGCCAAGTATTGTGTGACTAGTGAAAAAACCTAAATTCTGAGTGTCTCCCACCTGCATTTACTTAAATCCCTGGAGCTGGATTGCCTTTTGGAGAAGGTGCTTCCTAAAAGTGATGAGAAGTAGAGAGAGAGCTGGAGATGAAGGAACACAGGTGGAAAGTATATCGTAAAAGAGGGAACTAAGGATTAGCAGGGGAAATGCATTCTTATTACTGACTGACTTTTAAGTGATTTGTAGGCTGGTTAAATAGTCTTGTGTCATATCTGTGCCAGGATCCTAAATATTTCAAGCTGTTCTGGTAATGCCACTGTTGAGGAAAGGATGCATGGTTTCTTGATAGGTCTACATGCCTGACTTGGAACACATTTTTCTAGTCCATGCTCCTGGGGGCGGGGCTATGTATGCAGCTTCCCCAGGTCAGGACCAATATGGGCCAGAATATTTTACTGGTGCTTGAGGGGGTACCCCAGCAGCTAAAGATTTCCAGAGATCAAGGGCCTTTTCTCTGGGGTGCACCTTCTCACCAAACAGGCTTTGGGGCTGAGACGATGCTGGCACTGTACCTAGGGCAACAGCTCTGTATGCTGCTGAGTGTCTTTGCAGGCAGGTAACAGGAGACACTCAAAGAAAACCTGGAAGCATTTCAACTGGCACAATGCATCTTAAATCAAAGCTGTAGACAGGGCATTTTCAACTGGTTAAAACAGTGCATATACCAGATCCTCAGCTGGGCATCTATGGGCTGACCTCCCCTAATTTAACTTCACTGCAGTCCTTGGGGCTGAAACTCCAAACTGAGAATCTCACACTTCACATTCAAGGGTCTTAGAAGCCTTGGATTGATTTAACACGCACAAAACAGTAGTAATAAATCCCTGGAGAATCAACCAAAGTATACAAAGGACTTCTGCACCTGTGACAGTTTATTTAAAATCTATCATTATTGAACACAAAGGTGGCAACACATCCCTTTTTCCAGTTGCTTCTAATTTTGCCAAACTTCAGCAATTTGGGCAAAAATTTTTCATGCTGAGTGTCTGCCTCAGGCTGATGGTTTAATTTTGCTGGTGCTTTGTTTCTGCTTTATGTTAAAGAGTTTTATATACCTTTTTTTTCCTTCTGTTTTAATGTTTCTGTTTCTGCTTAAAGCTGAAAATTTTTTTACTATTTTTATTTCATGCAGAAAGGATGGAAAGAAAGCCTTTCATTGTCACTTGAAGGTTAATTAGGGTGTTCTTTGGGGCATTCGTTTTGGGACAGTGATGCCCAGATGACAAAAGAAAAATGTGCTCCTTCCAAGGCATCGACCTGGCATAACAATGGTCTTTGATGGGGCTGAGAATTCAGTCTGATTTCCCTGCTTCCTTGAAACAAAGGGAGAAGCCTCCAACTGCAATGCAGATTCCTTCTTCTGTGTTAGACCCACCTCAAAGATCACATGCAACTCTGCTCATACCCCTGTGCCCTTTTATCACTGCGGATCTGATCACTGCCAGCACTTGGGGTCTTTAATCTGATAAAACTGACAGGAGATGCTTATGCATACCATTAGGAAGGCAATATTCCATATGCTCTCTAATTGGTTTGAATTTATCCTATTATTTCAACATTTAAATGTTGCTGAATGTAATTTAGATGTGTCAGGCTCATAAAGTGTGGGCTCTGGTGGGAGTTCCTTATTGAAAAAAGATACATCCACCAAGGCTTTTTCTGGCTCCAGGCCCAAACCCTCAGCATTTTGCTTACCTCACGTGTGGCTTTTGTCCGCTAGCTATACTCCTACATCCATGCTGATGTAATCTCTGAAAACATTCTTTTTATCACTTCCCCTTCGGTATACTATCTTTTTTTTTTCTGTGTCACAGCATGTGTATATAATTTGTTTATTTAAGAGAGTGATAGCTCTTTCAGAATGCAGAGTTGCCGTAACCAGAGTAAACAAAATGCACTTTTGTGAGGATGCTGAAAGACATGAACAGCATCCTCCATTTTAGTGACTGCCGGGCTAATGCAACAAAACCTGATAGTCACCATCTTCTAATCTGGGTGTTGTGACCAGTGCTAGTATCTAGTTATTGAAACCAATGAAAGATGAACTCGTTCTTCCCCTCACAGGAATGCATGGTCCATGGACACTACAAACACTGAGAGCTTTTCTTTCTCTTTAGTCCCATTGAATCTCCAGTGTGACAATTTGGAAGGCAATATAAAGGTTTGGGGCTTCACGGTTTTGTGATATATTTCTATAACAGTAAAAGTCACCCTGAAGAATGCCTTGAGCTCTATCACAGAACAGGTGTGAAAGCATGCTTTTGACACCTATGCACTCACATGGCATGGTGGGTAACAAATGACTCAAGCTGCAAGGAATTTGTTCGTTTTCATCATTCATCTCTGTAAGAAAAGTTTTTATATGGTTATCTTACAAATATTAGTAAGCAGAATTTAATGCACTGCTGCACTTTAAGGGGCCAAAAGTTTTATACCCACACCACTTTATACAGCCTTCTCCTTTTATAAGGTGCAGGCATTCTGTAGTGGTTTATGGTCCTGCTTTGATGGTGGCCTTAATCTCTGAAAGAGGAACCAGTTTCCCTATAGGCAGTTTCCCTGATCCCAGTAGCTTTGTGCGGCTTCTTTAGGACATCATCACGAAGCAGGCTGGCAGTAAGGCCAATGATGCCATCTAAGGACAAATAAGTAAGAAAAGGTTCGTGGGTAGATGTATGACTTTTATTAGACTTGCACAAAAAAAAAAAAAAAAATAGGCAAGCGCATGCCTGACAGCTTGCCTTGCTTACGTTGACCATCTGATTCGACGAGAAGACGCCTACAAGAGATGTGTTATAGACATCTACAAAACAGTGACCTCACAGGCATGCATGAGCAAATAGGACTTGCAAGCATATATGGCCTCACACATTTTTCTCACATTTTTCATTGATTTAATCTTGTGATGTGTGGAGGAAAGAGCTCGCTCTGGATATTGAGAGGGAATATGTAACATTCTTTCTGCCTTAACATATACCATCTTGGTGTCGCATTTACACAGCAAACCACCAATGTTCCACCCCTTTTAACTGCTCCTGAATATGCACTTTGGCAATAATCTTGAATTTCTTTCCCTCACTCTTGGTGAAGCCCCAGGTTCAAGTACAGTAGGCTGGATTTCTTGAGGGTGAGGCAGATGGTGGCGTTCTCCATTCCCCAAGCTGTCTGCCTGCAACAGTTATAGATGTATTTTGAGTCTGAAAGTCCTTGCTCACTGGGCAAGGTGGCATTAGCAAGTAGAGACAATAGCTGCAAAACAGGCTGCTTTTAAATAGCGTAGTATATTTTAATTTATCTAGAGTTAGGAAGCATATATATCAGAGAGTTATAATAATAAAAGCCTTTCTGTATCTTTCTTCTTTTCTTGAAAGGTTTGGTGCATTACACGGCCCACTCACCTCCATCTCTGGGATGAATTAAGCAGTCTTCCTTGCTGGACCTTCTTTTTCTCTCTTTTCCCGTCTCTTACAACATGACTCACCGCTATCATTGACATTCTTGTTGGTAATTTGCTCTCTTCCCTGGCTTGAGGCTATATAATAGTTAAATAACTGCTCATCCTGTGCTTAAGAATAGAAAATCATTTTCATATCCAGGTAGTCAGCTTTTTCCAAACTGGTGTCCCAGCCAAGTCCTTTGAAGATAAACTCTTTGAAGCTATTCATCTAAGCTGTTTTATCTTTGCCTGTTTATGTTTACTTGTCATTCGTTTCCAGAGAATTTCACTACTTCTGTCCTTTGGTTTAACTCTGGCCACAGAGGTGGGTTAATATCACTAAGATAAACGTGTGATATAATTTTCCACATCAAGTTACTGTAGTTCCTCCAGTGTGGGTAGAAGATTTTGTACCAGTCTCCACAAGAATTCCAGTATGTATGAATGTCTTTCCTTTATATAAGATAACTAAAAGCATGATATGATCTCCATTTGAAAATAACTTTTGTTTCGCATGTCTTTTCTTACTGGTTGTATCATCTCCTTATCTTTGACTAATCAATTTAATCTGCCTTACGTGAACTACTTTTCTTTCCTTTCAATATATTAGAATGAAGTGCATCGCTTTTGAAATTTGTATCACAGAACACCACCACCATCACCGTTTGAACACTGTATATCTAAAGGGTTTTCTTTCTTGTAGTTCACTTGGATTTATAATCAGGTGAGGTTTTTTATTATTATTTTTACTGCTGAGAGATAGATGCATTGGACAATGCACATGTCATCAACATGATAGGTAGTATCAGAAATCGCAAGGAGATGCTGGAACAACTCATGCTTTCTTCTCCCTGGATAAAATTTCATCCCTCTAGAGGCCTCTCTATCTGACTATATGTGAGTGGGACATAAACTTGCAAATAACTGGTCCTGATGTATGGGAAGTGAGTAGTAGTAAAGACTGACTTGTAAATAGTTATATAGAGCAGGATTTGAAAATCTGTTTACCTGTGGGATATGCCAGCTGCTGAAGAATGAAAGTACTTCCTTGGACATAGGGCATGTTGCATGCTGCAGTCAGTGTGAGCTGAATTTGACACAAAGAAGTGGCTGGAGAAACAGACAGCTTCTCTGAACAGCAACAGGTTGATCATAATATTCCAGGCTCAGCAAGGAATTTACAAGTCACTAAGATAATTAATGACTTTAAATGGAAGGAAAGGGCATTTGGTTTTACAAGGAACCACAACTTATTTTTCAGTTTAAATTAATCACTGCTATTGTTTAAATGTCTCAGTGACACTAGGGAAAAAGATGAACTTATTTTTCTTTGGAATTTTAATAGCAATTACAATTCTCCATAATAAACATAACCAAAATACACTGTCTTGTCAATCAAACTGACTAATGAGATCAGCAAAAGAGTGGGTAGCCAGGGAACAGTACCCACTTGACTGACAGGTGCCCACAAACTCTTTTGAATATACAGGCAGCACAAAGAGAAATTCAAATATTTTCTAATTCTTTAGGGCAAGGATGGTAGGAAATTGTTTTTTTTTTATTCGTAGTAGAATGATGCAAGTGAAGTTCATCTTAAACAGTGAAAGGTGAGGGAGCTTTTCCCATGGGCCTCCAGGCAGTTTGACCTCTTACATATTCCAAGGATGTATTTTTGTACACTTAATCCACATTCAGAACTGTGGCAGAAGGGACAGCTTCCTAAAGAGCACTTACTTTCCCCATCAGCTTTTACCTGTGAGGGTCAATGGCAGTAAGATTTGTAGGAGCATGAGTACAAAGGTGAAATACAAAGGACCCCCTAATCTTTTTGAGTGTACCGGCATTCCCAAAGTGACTCTGTGTGTGGCAAAATGCCTTTTCTGAATGTCACAAAATGGCTGTCAGGGCTCTGTGGTCCCATGAGTGGCTGCACAGCTCTTAGGCAGTGCTGTTTATTGCAGTGCTTGCGTCTTTTCAGTTATACTGTTAAAAAGGTTAAGCCTCGTAATGCAGCACAGGAGGGAATTTCACCCAAACCAATGGATTCAGGCAGCTCTATCTTTGAATAGTTCTAAATCAAAAATGAGACTCCAAGATTATATTTTTCTTGGTCTCAAAGAAAATAATTTGCAAAATCACCAATATTGCAGAATTTCCACAAGCAGCACAAGTATAGTAGGAGCTGATTGAAATTATTCTCAAGATTACTCTAATTTCCTAAAAAAAAAAACCTACAAAAGTTGGCAAATCTGCTATGACCTCTAGGCTTGTAACAAGCTGGTTCTGGAGGGTTTAGCTATATGACCTACAGAAAGACTGAGAGTACTTGAGCCATGTGGTATCAAATACTACGTTTTTTTTAATGCAGACAGCTGAAAGACCACAAAGTTAGAAACAAACAAATGTAGACCATATGTACTGAACCAAATCTGTGAAATGCGAACCTCTGCTTATGGGCGAAGAGATGCACATGAAGCACAGTACAACGCCATAGGCAGAAACATTGGCTTTGATGATGGTTTGTTTTGTGATAGCACCTCTCAGATTGTTTACGTGCTAGCAACACAGCCTCCAGCCCCAAATATTCATAGTCTTCGTATAAAATGTGAGCACAGTCCTTTGCTGAGAATTGGAGTCCTGAGCAGGACTATGGAGGTGATGTTCCTGTTGTTATATAGCATCTGTGAAATTGCTTCTGCGATCCAAAGCCACGTTAAAAAATGTAACTCCCATTTCAGTCCCTTCCTATGTACGAAGAGAGCAGCAAAAATGTAATTGCAAGTAAAGCACAAAAATGTGACAGCAAAGGTAATTAATCAGTGGGATGGATTACCAAGAAATGCAGTAGACTCTCCATGCTTTAGAAATGTTTCATCAAAGTTACAGACCTTTATTAATGTTATATTCTAGTTTAACTGTGAAGCATTGGGCTTGATCACAGGAATTGCTGGGTGAAAATCAGTATGACACAGGAGGTCAGACAAGTTGCTCTCAGTAGTCCTGTCTAGCCTTAAAATGTCTGGGCCTAAGGTTTTTCCGCAGCTGTAGTGTGTGCAAACAGATGTAATCTTACTGATATTGCTTCCTGCATTCCTTTCTGCTGCTCATGAATAAACATCTCCCTCATTGAGGATTTTCCAATGCAACCAAATATGAGTTTATTTCTGAATAACTGCAGATGCAACAGCTACTGTTTGATTCCCACTGGGAAGCTGCGACTGCCCCTTTCTGCCTGAAAACCAGAGGGTCCAGCCCTGGGGCTTGTAAGATATCAGCCTGGTGCATGACTAGATTTGTATCTTTGTGGGAGCAGAATATCGAATCACACAGAGGTGGAGGAAAAATGTGTCTTTGGGAAGCTGTTTCATAGCACATCTTGGTCTCCTGGGAAGTGTGGGTTGGGAAGTGAGAATTAGTCCCGAGGCAGATGGATTTATAGCCCATCAAAGACAAAAGAAAGATGTAATATATAACAGAGTTGAGATGGCTAATTATACGGCAGCATGATTACTGAATCCCTCTCTCTCTTTAACCAGCCATTTAACACATGTGCATAGGCTACCATGCAAGTGCTTAAATTTGTACGTATGCTGCTCAGTGGCAGACGTAATAAACACTGACCTGCATGTCCTCAGGTCACTCTTTTGTGTTGCACACTCTTTTCATGGACACCTAAGGACACAATATGACACACATCTTTGGAACAATGTTAGCCTGTAAGAGCTGCGGTATAAAGCATACCGCAAGTGTGAAATTAATTACCTTGCTGGGGCTACCACCAGACTTAATGCTGGCAAGCTAAAGTAGGCCAAGGTGAGTTAGGGACGTGATCATGAAGGGAACACAACTGCTGTTTAACTCAGCAGTAAACCTAGTAAGAGTCAAACCACTGGTGCTGACACAACTGTCAGTGTCCCGTTTTCCTAACCACGCAGGAGGAGGATGCAGTAGAGAATGAGATGGCTATAAATGGGCAGATTAATTAAATATGGTCCTGAATTGAAATTGAGGTCTTCCTTTCCTGCAGGTTTAATTCTTGTTAATAATTTGCTATTTCAAAACTGTCAGGGTTTTGATGAAGGAATGCACACATGTTAATCAGGTTTCCAGAGAGTGTTTACTGTACTGAGGAAAACTCAGTTTTGTTACCTGGCCTGAGGTCACTTGGAGAACTCGGAGGCAGAGGATTTTGGAGGATTATTTTGGAGGATTCAATTTCCTCTTTTCTAAAACAATTTTATATATATATATATATTTCCCCCCCCCCTTGTGTGCAAGCTCTTGCATTTCTGAATTGCAGTTCCAAATGAGACAACAATATTTTTGGAAACAAGTGGTTTACCTCCAGCTACAGTTCTTGCCCAGCTCTAGATTTGCAGGATGTCTGTGGGTGAAAGTGAGAATTAGGAGTTGGGAGAGAAGTTTCTGAGAAGTGGGTTATCTAAGGAGGGCCATATTGGACTAACTGAGGTGTGGACAAAGACTTCAGCAATAAGGATATTTTTGCATGATGATACAAGACGCCTATAAACTCAATGAGATCTTAACTAAGTTAAGCCTTTTCTCTGAAGGGACAAAATGTTCCTCTACACTCCTCCCACTCTGTTAAGCAAAACAGTTCAGCTCCTCATTCAAACATTGGATTCAGGTTCCCATCTTTCATACGTTCACGGACCGCTCACAAACAATTTCACTCCCTTCCACAGTTCTCATTGACTTTGTGATATGAGGTTACGTCCTTGCACCGTGGTCTTGCTTCTTGTCCTGCCCGAATGTCACTTATTTAAGCACAAATATGTAACTGTTGTCAGAATAATAACCATAATAACTGCTATTCTGAGCTGATTCCTAGAGAACTGTTTGGTTTCTGCATGTCAGGAAAGGAGGATGGATAGCCACCCTCTTGCTTGCAGTGGGTAACAATTTGCTATGTTGCAAAAAGAAATATGACACTCCTTCAAAACTGAACATTTGCCTGGATTACTCTATCATAGAATTAATTAATGTATAGGTATAGCACACCTGGAATGGAAAATAATTATGTCATTGTTGGGAAATGCTTGGTTTTTAGTTGGTACCTATATATAAATTAAGTCTAATGCAGCATTTTCTGTGGAACCTCTCTTAATCTGAATGTCCCTCCTACCCTGTGAACAGCTCTACGTTGTCATTGGAAAAATCACTACATCCTTTTGCTTAAACTTTGTGAGCAAAGACAATACCTGCAGTTCGTGCCCCACGTCATAAAGAAATGCTAGTATCTGCTTGGACTGCATTGAGCCTAAGGATGTATGCAGGTAAACTGCTTGCAACATAAACACTGGAAAGTTCAGTACTGGGGTCCCCTAGGGGACATGAAAAATCTTAGTGCTAGTTAGGTTAGCAGTCATAAACTTAACGAAGTTTACCTGGCCAAACCTATGCTGCAAGCATTTTTTTTTTAATAAAAAAAGTATATTTCTACTCAGCCAGGCCCATTATTAATGATGTGGATTTGAAGAAATGTGTTCATTGTACAACACTCAACAACACAGCTCTTGTGATATTTCTACACAGGACTGCAAACTAATACAGCCATAGTAGCTTTTCACTTGCATGGCTGACAACCAAAGAAAGCTGCCATTGCCCGGTATTTCATGACATTTAAAAATAAGGTGCTTCAAAAAAAAGAAAGGGGGCGCGGGGGAAAAAAAAGAAACTCTGCTGCTCTGTCAGGAAAAAATTTCCTTTGTGTCTAATGCATTTCCCCAGAACAATGCAGGCTTGTTCTGCAGTCACCAGAGCTGTGCTCATGGTTCTGGAAGATAGTCCTCTACACTTGGCATGAATCCTCTCCTCTTGCTCTTTTGCTTGGCAAAGTTGGAATTTTTCTAAGTCCATAAAACTTGAGCCAGGAATCTCTCCCCCCACCCCACCCCAGTTTTGTCTCTGTGCATCAAATTATCATTTTTTAAAAGGCACTGTGAAGCAAGAAAACATTTGCTTTAGAATGCCATTATATGCAGCATTACTAACAAAGAGCGTAGTGTAAGCTAAAGATGTAAAAAAAAAAAAAAAAATATTTCTCTCTAGGCCTCATTCTGGGAAGGGCAGATATATAGTTTTTGGATTTTTTTTTTAAGAAATCTAAGCCTATGCTTCTGATGACTGTGAAAGAAGCATGAAGTAAATGTCTCTGTTTTTAGCCAAAATCTTTTTTGGTGCAAATTGCACATATGGTGTCAAAGAAATATCAACTGAATAAGTGCTGCTTTCATCAAGTTACTGGGCAAAATGAAGGGGAAGAGAAGGAGGTGCAGAAGGAGGGTTTGTAGGCCATGTAGCAACAGAGCCAGGGGAGGTGCAAATTGAGTTTATTTTTCACAAGCATAAGCATGGGTATATGCTGCTTTCAGTAATGCTATTAGACAGGAAACTTCCATTTTTCTATATAGTCATTTCTGTTACTGTTTTTCGTGCATTAATCTAGTGGTGTTTCACAAGGGAGTAAGAAGATAGGGTCGTCTTATATGATGTGATCTCAAACTCAGTGAGTGCCTTCCAAATCTTGGGGGTTTACTCAGTGAAGCACTTCAGCTTTGCCTAAATTAAGGATAATTAGCATTAAAAAAACCCATAACCATAAAATTAACCATAATGAACAACTTGGTGTGTATGACTAGATGGCTCCACATTGCATTATTTCTGCATCTGTAGCTTGCACCCAGAACGCACTTTCACAATGATGGCTTTGTCAGCAGCCACTCATGGGGGCGAATATGTGCACTAATACTCATGACCAACTCTGCCAGAGTTTGGGAACGAGCATTTCTTCATGGGGTGTGGAAGTCTGCAGTAAGCAGGTAGGAAAGAGCTGAGGAGAATACAGTTATCTGTTAAAGAAACAATACTGCCCATGTTTTCAGCATTCATTCAGTGTGCATTGCAGGTTCCCTGCCAGCCTTTCAGAACTTGCTTATGCTTTAAAAGGACTGAGTTTATTTTTTGCAGTCACCAGCAACAACTGAAAAACCCGCATTACCAGTGTTTGTTTCCCCATGGCTCGGCTCGCGTCACTGAAACACAGAGGGGCATATTTCAGCCAGAAAGACAAAAGCACATGCAGAGAAGCAACCCTTTCCTGATGACACTGGCTACCTGGAAGCCGGCCGGCGTGTGGGGTGAGCGGGAGGTCATGTTGGCTCCCTTCAGGCTGGCTGCGGATGGCTTGGCAGGGATTAACTGGCTGCAGTTATGCTGCCACTTCTGGCCTGAGTGACAATTTGGCAGGGCGCTCAGGTGCAAGAAGCAGAGCAGCAATCTGTTCCCTTCCCCAGCCCTCCTGCCCAGAGCAACCTTATTTCTTCTCACTTGAGGCTGGCACTCCCTATCTTTGCTTTATTTGTGTGTGTGCCTGCACGCCTTTCCCTGCAGTGGTGGCATTTGTAAGACACCAGCGTTTGCTCCATCTGGCTACTGTATCTATGCTCCTTCTCATGGCAGTGGGAATCCAGGATAGATTTTAAAAGAAAAATTCAGTCACCACTTTTCCCTTCTGTTTTATTCTGTGATGTGTGTGTGGCACCAGGATCACCATCCTTACTCCTTCCCTCTGAGACATGCTTGCGAGGATGTGGCAGTCCATTGAAAATTAGTAGGAAGCCTGACCAAAGCGTTCCCTGGCCAGGCTTCCTGCACCCTTCCACCACTAGGATCCTCCCAGCCCCTGCCAGGGTGTCGAACCTAGAGCTACGTGGGTACTCACTGTTGTCAGAAAATGCCACAGTTTGCCAAAAATGAAACGTTTTGCAGAAGTGCCATTCAGCCCTTAGTTGGTGTCATGGTTTAACCCCAGCTGGCAATGAAGCACCACACAGCTGCTTGCTCACTTCCCTACAGTGGAATGGGGAGAGAATTGGAAGGGTAAAAGAGAGAAAATTCGTGGGTTGAGATAAAGACAGTTTAATACTTAAAACAAAAGCCAAACACACATCAAAGCAAAACTAAACAAGGAATTCATTCACTACTTCCCATCAGCTGGCAGGTGTTCAGCCATCTCCAGGAAAGCAGGGCTCCATCATGCGCAATGGTTACTTGGGAAGACAAATGCCATCACTCCAAACGTCCCCCCTTTCCTTCTTCTTCCCCCAGCTTTATATGCTGAGCATGATATCATATGGTATGGAATAGCCGTTTGGTCAGCTGGGGTCAGCTGTCCCAGCTGTGTCCCCTCCCAGCTTCTTGTGCACCCCCAGGCTACTCGCTGGTGGGGTGGGGTGAGGAGCAGAAAAGGCCTTGACTCTGTGTAAGTGCTGCTCAGCAGTAACAAAAACACCCCTGTATTGTCAACACTGTTTTCAGCACAAATCCAAACTATAGCCCCATACTACCTACTGTGAAGTATATAAACTCTACCCGATCCAAAACCAGGGCAGTTGGCAAGGTGTTTTTTAGCTGCAGAGGGCAGTGAAAGGAGACTGATGAGGGGGCTGACAGGGAGATAAAAGGGTGAGAGACAAGAGTGACTGGTGTCAGGAGATCACATTCCTTCATCTTACAGTAGCCAGCATGTGATTTTCTTCAGGCGTGGGAGTGCTTCCTTCAAATCCCCTGTCTGTCTGATTTTCAGTAAACTCTGGGTATACGTGCATTGGGACTAAGGGGCGGGGGGGAAGGCATGGGAAACAATTTGTTTTTTTCACAAATATTTTTGAAAAGTGTCTGTTTTTCTCTGCGTCACAGTAAAAAAAACCTGAAGACTTCCTGTATTCCACACCTTTTTTCACATCGTTTCCCTGCCAGCTATCCTATGCTCTAATAGTAAATATGACCATTTACACAATAGGTATTGTGAAGAAAGATCTAGCAGTAAGCAGCTAAAACCCATGATGAATAATCAGGAAACAAACATCATCAGTCAAACACTTGGAACTGCACATTTTTGGAGTGCAGGTTTTGCCACTGATATTAATGTAAGAAATGACTGGTTGGTGCCCTATTCTTTGATTAGATATTGTGCTGAGATTACATTTCCTAATCTGGTTTTTATCACTGAAGAGCATTTGAATTTCAGGGTTTTTTTGGGGAAGAAAATCATTTGGATTTCTTAGCCCTGAGACTATTACATTCCCACTACTGTTTGATTTCACTGTGATCCAAGTCCTTTGTGCTACACCATTTTCAGAATTAAATTATTCAGGAATGTGCCTGGATTAGACTGCAAAACTGCATTGTGTTACTCATTATGTAATTAATAATTGAAAGTTCAGTCTTATTAATATTTTCTGAAATGCATTGCAAAGTTAAAATATAATTAATACATTCACAATCAGTCCTGTCTTCTTCTTTCATGCAAGTCATCAGGAGCATAGTGGCACTTCCATTGTAATGACATATCCAGGGAAAAAAAATAGGCTTATAGCATTCCAGAAGGACAGCCTCTGTAGGCATTAAATGGTTAAGATAATTGGCTAGTGCCATTTTATAGGTTGCATTATGCATGAGAAGAAGTGTGCATTTGAATGGGATTTGCAATCAGAAAGAGAAGACGAATACTGAGAGAAATACATATAACACAGAATCCTATGTATTAGAGGATAAAACCTTTTTAGGTCGTCTGGCCCATCTGTGCGATTAAGGTAGTTCTCTGCTGAACCTCTTTTAATGCATTCCCTGCTACACCTTAGGTGTTTCCAGTGATAGACCTGTAATACTCTACCAGGGAATTTATTTCACAACGTAATAGACAGCTGTGCTTCTTCTAATATTCATACTACATTTTCTGTCTTTTCTTCCATTCAGTATACTAAAGAAAAAGGGAGGTATGCTCCGGGAGGTGTAAATAATATCAGAAATGGTGGTCTTCCTGAGAAGTAATTTTTACTCTGATTGAAACAGTGGACCAAAATGTATACAAATAAGTAAGTGTAAGTTCTTGCTATGTGCTTCTCTGTCAAAGTTTGCTGATGGTCACTGCGTAGTGAAGGCCTGGGAAAAAAGCCATGAGCAATAAAGAAAAAGGAATATTATCCATATATGATAATTCCTAAAGATATTTGATAGGGTTTCGTTGTTGCATATTGTTGACGCTGGATTAAGTTTTAGGGAATAGGGTTTCAGCTCCAGGTTTTGCCATAGGTTTTGCATGCACCTCTGGAGCACAGAGACATTGTTGGAATATGTAAGGAAGTTTAACATTCCCTCAAGAATGACCTCGCTTTTCTATGCCATACACTGAAGAGGAAAACCTGCTAATTTCAAGTGTTCTAGGCCAAGAAAAAATATATTCATCATAAAAGTGACTGCAGCCAGCTTCAAAAATAATTGGCAGTTAATTTGTTCCCTGCTTTTTGTCATCCCAGTGGAGTTCAGGCAGCTGAGGCCAGACCACAGGTAAGAAATTATCTGTGTGGCTTGAAAATGGCAACGCTATTCTGTCAGAGGCTATACGAGAAACCAGGCACAGACACCCTGTCCAGGGCTCCAGTCTACTTTTTACTAAATAAGTTCCACATAGAGTAGTTACATGTCTGCCCTGGCAATAAAATGACAGTTGACCTGAGGTGTCAGAAATACTCTTTCAAATGGCTCGGAAACTGCTTTTATTCCTGTCTCACTTCAAATACCACCTAAATGGCAAAGAAAGTCTATAGCTAGACTCAGGTAAACTCACTTTAGCAGCCTGCGTGTGCATCTTCCAAGTAACTGAAGCCACCTTGTCAGATCAATATGCAACAGAAGCCTTTACCTTATTTAATAGCTCATTAAATAAGTTCTTTTACCAGCTCCTTAGGTGATTTCAAGAAATCTACTACCGTGACCGCTGCCTTGGTGTTCCATCTGCACCTTCACAGTGGCAGTAAGTAGGGACCTCCTAGCTATTTACAGCTCAGTCTTTCCATCTTGGTACAAAGCATACAACACACCTCGTATCTCACTATCTTATTCCCCATCTTGCTTTCCATACGGCTTTCTTCAATAAAGTGCCTGGAAAAATGGTCACCCAGGTACCGTACTAATAAAATGCAAAAACAACCTTGACCACTTTTAGCTTCATCAGTTCTTATTCACTTTTTTAGTAAAGAAATCATCTTGTTGTCTAGCAACATGCTTCAGGTTTTGCTAGACCTGTGATTCATCATGTCTCACCCTATTTGACACACCTGCTAAGGCTAAGAGTTAAATGAGATATGCTTTGTTCTATAAATAAGCAAGCTGAATGTTGCATCTGATTACCCATTTTGTTTAGTAGCCAGCCATTTTAGGAAAGGAGATTGGTAACAAGCATGGCCAGTTCCTTCATTTAATGTATCGATGGGTGGGCGAAGGTGACTGAGTGACCTATGCTTCACAAGTTATTGCTTCTCATCTGATGTGTGGTAAATGGGCATGTTCAGTTACTGACCAGTTGCAGAGTAAAACTGGTCTCTTAAACTGATTGCATATATGCTTTTCATCTGAGCCGTGCAGCAGAATGCCTTATCCCTTGGTGTGGTTCACAGTATACTCATTATTGTGGTTTATGTGTCTCAGCTGGTAAGCAAGGGCTCAACTACTTTCATTCACATACAGGCTCTTCCATCTTCCACAGAAAAACTCTGATCTCTCTCAGTTGCAGGTAATATTTCTTCTTATATTGTGCTATTTCTTTTGGACTAATGGAAGAAATATATTCATGTGTATGTACACATATATGCATGCATTCACATGTAAATATATGAATTTTACTATGTTTATATAAGAAGTGGTAAGTGAATGTGGTATATGAAAGAATCACGTGCTGGGTCAGGGACTGGAATGCTGTATTTGCTGGGTGCACTTCTCTGAGTCTTCCTTGTCTAGTTTTTCATACTGCTTTTGTCTGTGTGTGAATAAAAGCTTAGTTCTCCTGAATTTGATGGATATATGGAAATTTGACTCTTTTATTTGTAGAAGACATAATGTACAGACAGTAACAAAGCAGTGATCCTTCCCAGGCTTTTTGAACAGGTGTGGCGTTGGAGCTGTAAGGGTTAGAATATGAGTTTGGCATTATGGATAAGAAGTTCTTATTTCCCCCCTCAGCTACTGAACTTCTTGCAGCTACCTAGTCCTTAAAGAGAAAGGCAGTTTCCAAAACAGTTAATTCCTTGGTTTGTTATTGCTAGCAAAACATACTGAAGACTAAATTGATAGAGACACTTTTAAAGACCATAGAACAATGAGAAATGATGGCATGTTGGGCACCCATTTGGGATTAGGATGCATGATTGCGCAGATCCCAAGAGCAGAGCTCCCACATCTGTTTGTGCAGGTAGGAATGCTGTTTGACAAGGGCATAGGATGACGTTAGTGTCACAGGATTATTGAGTACAGCTTGAACATACTTGGCAGTATCCCACGACCTTCTCTCCTACTGCAGATTCTCCCCTGATAGCAGAACTGTCTCTAGCTATACGTTATTTTTTCTGATGGCTTCTGAAGTTTCTGGGTAGAGGATGTCAGTGAAGATGGCTGAAGAAAAAAATAAAAGAAATGATTGGTAAGCCCTGAATCACAAGCGGAAAGTTTCATTCTCCTTCCCTACTCCTATGTGGGCCACTTCAACAGGAGTCCAGGGGACTGCTTAAATCTTCTCTTAAATTGGAAAATATGTAAAGCTGATTTCCCATTGACTGATATATTATGCAGTCACTCACACCAGGATAAAGCAGTTGGAAAGGTGTGGCATTCTGATTTGGTACAATTTTTATTTAATTTCCGCTGGTTTTAATGACATTATGTAAGGTTTGGGACAGTGAAGAACTGGAAACTATGTGTCTGACTATGCCCGTGACTGCCTGCTACTGTGCACGGTAGGAACACTTTCAAAAGTCACCGTGTCTAATTAAAAGCCACCAATAAAGTTCAGCCAGCAGCAGAAGCCTGTGTAACAAATTGGAGGTTCACGTATGGATAGGGAGGTGGGAATATTAAGAAAAAGACCATTAACTGTTGCACATTGTCACTAATTGTTTAATAAGATAAAAACATTAAAATACCAGAAAATTAAAAGTGATATAGTTCTGTGTGACTTAGTGTGCCAAACTAACAGAGGGTGAGCAGAAGCAATAAGTTTTTTGAGCTTCCACAGAGCTGAAATCTCCAGAGATCACAAGTAGGAGAATATCTGGTCTAATATGTGCATCTATATGGATTTTAAAATATCTGGAGGGTGCAACTACAGTAGAAATGAGAGCTGCAGAAGCTGGAAAGTTGGCACGTGGTGGGCAAATTCACAGACTGCCCCATGGGGTTTTTTGTAGCTGTTGTTGATCTTTTTTTTTTTTTTTCATTTATTTAAAAGTCAACTGAAAAAAAGCTTTATTTAGTCTGTTCCTCTATTCGTTGCTTAGGTAAAACCACCAGCAAATTTTCAACACAGGAAGCAAGGGAGCTCTTAGTAAAAAAGGCTATATGTTGCTATATGTATCCTCACAATACTCTGTGATAAAGATAGTCCAAGGAGATCAAATGATAGTTTTACAAAAATAGCTCTTGCCCTCCCTGAATTCCTATGCTAGATTCTGACACCCTTGTCATAAAGAGCCCCGCTGCAAACTCAGGGATTGTTGATGTAGCAGTCTGTAAGATTTCTCAATATGAAGAGAAAAAGGACAGAAAAATACAGCCTTTATTTTATATATTTATATATATAACCTTTTCAGCTATAAAACCTCTCCTTGTTTTGTATGATAATGGCAGGATAGTATCTATTCTTGAAATTCCCTTTTTTCAGATCTAATCTTATTTCCATGGTTAAATCAACACTTTGTAGGGATTTATCAATACTCAGAAATTCTACAAAGCCTGGAATTCAGATAGTCAGGGAAGAGAATTAAAATCCTGGAAAGCCTGGGAATACATGGGCAAGTCACATAGGTGGGAAGGAAATAAGTGTTTTAAATAGGATGTGTGTGCCATGTGGAATAATTTTCAGCAGATGCATTGGGCAATGTGTGAAGGAATGGGCTCTTTGGTTCGACTCCAGCCCAAATCAATAATTGTTGCTATTCTGATAGCAGCTAAGCGGTCCGTGGGAAATGACTTAGTGGTCTCACTCTAGTCTTATGAGTAGTTGTTCATTACATGAAAGCACTAATGAACTGAGCAAAGAAGAAAATGGTGGAGGGAACTGTGGAGACTGAACCTATTTTTACTTTGCATTTCAGGGCTAAGATGTACAGGCAGGGTCAGAGGGAGTATAGAAATTGAGTGGACCGGTGCTACAGCTCTTGTCTGGGCAACTTGGGTATTTTAGCCAAGAGGGCTGGCAATTTGCTAGATCCCAAAATCACGGGGTGATGGGTGATGATGGCAAAGACTGCTTCAGTCCGGTGGTGTCTCTGGATGCGACCAGCTCTGCGCAAGTCAGGATGGTGCCGCCTTGGCCTCCTGCATCTTGAGTCACGTACCACTGCCCACAGCAGGCCAGCAAGCTGGCAGCAGGACATTGTTGGTGTGGGAGAAACATGAGAGGGCCAGGCATCTGAAAACAGGGTGGCTGGGCAAAAAGAGAAATAAATGCAAAGACAGAGGAAGATGATGTGAACCATCCTCCCTCTTTCACCACAGTCTGCCACTAAGCTAACTGGGCTTGTGCTTCTGTCAAGATTTTCAGACACAGCAGTGCGGGGTCAGCTCTGAGGGCACCTTTCTCCCAGCTCATTATGGAGCCTCAGTCTCTCACTTTTCACCTCCTTGCACGCTTGAGGAGGGAGAAGGACAAGAGGTGCCTCCTGGCTGAGAGTGCCAGTACCTCCTGGGGGCAGTGGCAGTGGCTGCTCCTACCTCTGCTCCCCCTGGATGAAATCCTTGCAGAACTGGCTGCGTCTGGTGCCAGTATCCCTTTCTATAGGGAATCATTTGTGTTGCTTACATCATGTGCTGGATTTAGAAGACCTCCAGGGTTACCATGGCAACAGTTTCTTCTTAAGTATAGGTGAGAATGTAAGTTAATTTTAAATAAGGTGAAATGAAGGAGGGGGTGAAAAGCTCTCACAAAGCATCTGAAGCTACACAGATCTGTCTAATCAGTTTTGTAAGAAAGCTTCTAAAGTTAATTTCACATCCCTGAGGTTACATCCTCCTCATAACAAAAAAAGAAGTTCAGGACCTGTTTCTTTGGACTGTCACTGCTAGCGGTGGTGGCAGACCTGGGAAGCCTTCATCTCAGTCTCCTCTCCACATTCCCCACGTACATGTTGCCAAATACTCTGCATGTGGCGGGGTCGGAAGATGAATAAGACCTAGGAACAGCACGTCTAGTTGGATGCTCTGAGGATTCATGGAGAGTGGGATTAATGCAATTTTGCTGCCGCTGCTGGTTGTTAGCAGGAGAGGCCAATATGCTGTCCTTCATGTTGTGGCCCAAACTCTGCCCTCAGTGGTATCCTTAAAACCTGAAGCCTATATATAAAAATACAATGTATGTATACATATCTGTATTTGTATATGTATGTGTATATATATATTTATTGTGTTCTATCATTGGAAAATAACAAAAGGAAAAAAATACAATCTCCAAAATAGAAATGTTCCATTTATAATAAAATTATCTGTAGAAGAAAACGAAATTTGTGTTTGATAAAGCACTGGTATGAGGAGTGCTGCTCACAGAAGCATTATAGGATTGCCCCTTTTTGCTTTTTACCAGCCCAATTGGAGCTCTCTTTCTCTCTCAGCTCCATAATTGGCACTTATCACCATTGTGTCCGAGTGTCTAGTCCATTAAATAAATATCAAGGTAACAGTAAGAGATCCAGAAGCCCACTTAAACATTCACCTAGTCATTTAATGCTCTGTGATCCATGTTTTGTAAGCGTTACCTTCTTAATATACACAATTTACAGCCTAAGAGCGGGCAACTTCAGAAAAAGCAAAGGGTGGTTAATGAGAACCCGTTTACGACACTGGTCACGCTTGCGGTGGGAGACATGCTGTCTCCAGAGTGCCCTGACAACAGCAGCGGGGGCTGACTCTTCTGTTCTCAAATCTGACTACCGAGAGGATGCTATTAAGATTTTTGTCATAAACAGTTGCTTGGTAACCAGCTTTTGTAAATCTTTTGGCAGCACTGGTAGCACAAATATCTGTGCCCAGGTGTTTGTCCCTTCCATTTACCTGGAAGCAACAGTTGCAGAAGCAGAAATAAGAATGCTGCTGCCTACTGGCCCATTCACGGCCAACCATTTGCTAAGCAGTAAGACACAAGAGACTGAGATAAAATTATGGTGCTGATTAATAAACAGTGTAACCTTTTAAAAATTTCCTTTCTTTGCCCTGATTTTCCAAACAACTGCTTTTTCACTTCTTATCTCAGTTTCATTTGTTTGTTTTGCCATGAGTCACTTCCCTGCTGCTGCTGCTTAGTGCAAGAAAAAACATCTCTTTTCCTGGAGTCTGAAAGAGAAAATTTCTAACATATAAGCTCTCCAATACTACAGAGGAGCTGTGTAATGTTATGAATCACTTGCAAAGATGTTTCAAACTTTTTACTCTGAATTTCTTCAGTTGTGTTTTGTGAACTGATTTATGGTTTCATTTATGTTGGTGATGAGATCTTACATCTGTATGCAGATATGTGACATATGCAGAAGGCTTAATTAATTAGAGTATCCTGACTTCAAGCCAGTCACAGTTAAAATCACAAGATAAGAAAGGAGGTGGCTGCTGACATAATGGTTATTAGATTTCCAAAACCACCTGGATGACGCAGTGCATTCATGTGGATCAGGCTGCCCTGAGCATGCAGCCTGAATCAGCACTGCTGATCAGCGGGGAGTGGATAGCTTATTGTATGCCTCACAAAGAGAGACACTCCTCAGCATTGTATTTGGTGGTACGTGTTTTAGCAGGTATTCTTACAGCCTAGGCAGTCAATAGATAACTGGAATATCAGAAATCTTAACAGAAAAGAGGTTCTTTGTTTAGGTAATGTGTTATAAAAAAGGATCTGAAGGAAGGAAAGTAAAGCAATGGTGGGATGAATCAAGTTGAGGCCCTAAACACAAGGACTGGTGTGAAAGAATAATGGGATAAACTGAGGGGATGGGTAGCTCTGAGGGTCAAACAGAAAGGAGTAACAATGATGTTTTCATGGAAATGTAGAAATGGGATCCTGTTTAGAGAGCTCTGTTACATGGCACTGACAATATGAAGGATGTTGGTGATGCTGCCTGAAATGTGTCTCACCTAGGAAGGACAACATGGGGATTATTTTATGCTATGTGCAGACTATTTTCTTCCACTTACAATATTTCCTGAATGGGTACATCCAGATGGAGGGCTACAGCTATAGCACAACAGCTGTCCTAATCACAGCAAGAGAAGAGGAACTCACCTAAGCGTGATGGAGGCCATCTGAAATTTGCCAAATGGGCAAGTTCCCTAAAGGAAACAATTTGAAGTTTCTTCTCTACCTGTGCCAAATGTGTGACAGGAAGGAAAGGCATCAGTGAGGAGTTTTGAAGGTCTGGGTGTGGGTCTCTGGTGGTATCTGCCAATTACTTCCAAATGGTTGGCAAAGGGGGACTGTCTGTAGACTCAAACTCTGTACCCAGTGGTCTACAGCTATGACAGAAAATCTGAATCTACTGAAAGCTGCTAACATCTGCTGTACTTATTGCTACCCCCAAAAAGACCCCAAAGGGACTTTCTATTATGTTCATGGTTGCTTGCATTTAACAGTGCTTCGACTATTAGTCACACTTACTACTTCTTATACACAAAACCTATGATTTAAGGGATATGTAAGGGCCTTAGGTAATTTCTCTTACTGTGTTGGAGTATACCTCTCCTCCAAGCAAAGCCTGCCTAAGCTGGAAAGAAGTCAAAGTCCTTGATTTTTGCTTGCCATTACTGGTAACTCATATAGTAATGCAATATAAACTGAAGTCATATCTTTCTCTCCAAAGATGGCTATCTCAAACTGCAGAAAATTAGTCTGTCTACGGATCATATTTGAGAGAAGGTAAAATTAATGGGAAACCCCAGTCATCTGGTGGGTGAGCTTGATGGCTTCCAGCCCAGGCAAGGAACACAGACAAGAACTGGGAAGAAACATAAGAACAGCTGTTCTTAAGGGTGAGGGATTAATATCTGGAGTAGGAAGAAATAGGAATTGAAACTACCATCTGAAGTAATGAGGGGAGAATAGAATGGTTTTGGAATGAAGACCATATAGAGAAAGGCTCCAGCATCATTTAGAAATGTATTTCTAGTGTAGGAAGCACTGGAAAAAAAGCAAACTAAAGAGGAACACCAAACCTGATGGGCAGGCTAGCAGAAAGAAAGAGACAAAACACCTTAATTGAAAGTCTGTGTCTGTAACAGGTTGTCCTACTTGATGGCAGGGGAAGAGATGTCTTATATTAATGTATGTTTTGCTATTTGCTGGAATGAGCTATTCAGAAGCATTTTCATAGTGTCAGACTATAGACAGTCTTTGGGGCACGTGGTGCCTTTCCTCTGCAGTAATTTATTCCATGTGTAGGATTTTGGAAGGATACAGGAGCTTATCGAATGATTTCCACACCACCTCTGTCATTATAGTGTGGAGAGATGGAGGGCAGAGATCATCCTGAATCTGTAGGAAGTGTCTGCATGTTAAAACTAGTCACAGAGTATGGAGCAAAACATCTACTAAAATATTAATGAATTGGGGGAGATGTGGTTTACTAAGAAAGTAAATCAACTAGGAGCACATGAAGCCAGGAACTGCAGCTTTCATAAGCAGTATGGTTGACACTCGTGGATGCAAAGTAGAATATTGATCCAAACCAATAGGTTTTGTTCAGGTAATTCTCGGGATGTAATGGTGCAGAAAAATGTAAGTAAATTCTCATTTGGCGTTCCAAGCAGGACAGTATTAGTGTTCATGCCAAATTACACTGTATAGGATTTTCACAACTGAAATTCCACCTAGAGAAAATGTTTTCCCAAGGAAGAGGTCTGTTTCATTTTCTGGTGATGTATCTTCATGTTACTTTTGTTGAGCAGTCATGGAGAGTCTAGTTTCATGCCAGCTTTGTGATATGCTGGAGTTTGATGCCTCAGACAACCTTTTTATAAAGAATTACCATAGTATTACGCAGGAACACTAATTCATATCCAGGATTAGAGTATACTTTTTCCTTTAATTCTGATATGATATCCTTCTGAGCCTATTACATATTTCCTATTTACATATTTCATTTCATGCCAGAGAGGCAAACCAGCTCTCAGCCTGTTGGAAAAGGCAGTTTGGGAATAGTGGCTGTAGTCTACCCTACTGATGAGTCCCTGTTGCATTGGACAGAGTGGAATTATTTGCCCTGTTTCACTGGATGTTCCTGCCTCTCTCAGCTATAAGCCCATGAGGAAATCCACACATACTACTCCAATACTGAGCTAATTTCCATGCATCTATGCAACATTCCCTTACACGTTTTAGATGTTCTTCTTAAGAACCTATGTAAGAATGCATGTTGCTTGCGGGACTGGTGACAGAGTTTTAAAAGTCTGGAGTAACTGTAAGACTCCTTTGCAGTATTTCTGTCTGTAGCTCTCCTTTCATGCTGGTGGAATTAGCAAATGTCTCTCTATGAATCAGCAGAAATTATTCACCAGCTTTAAGTAGGGTTATAATTCTTTTGAACAGGAAGATAGAAGAAGTGCTTGCCCCATTGCACAAGGTCAGAGATCCTGTCTTGCGTGCTCTGTGTTGCTGAGCCGTTCTTCTCAGTTGGGTTAATGGCGACTGATCTAGACTTGCGCTACTTTTGTAGAGGACTTGAGCTTCATTTCCTTCTCACTGACTTTTAGATCACTTACCCCCTTCGAATGAGCCTTTCTTTTTACTCACCACCGCCAGCTCCATTAGTTCATGCTTTCACTCTGTTCACTTCTCTAAATCCAAGGTGTGGGAAAAGGTTTTGATTTTTTTGTGTGTTATTTCCTAGAGCAGTTCAGACTGTATTAATTGCACACTTACTCCCCATGACTCACCTTTGGTTTGCAGTGCTCTGTGAGAGATAACACTGCTGTCAGCATCATTCTAGCTTTGCTTCAGTGTTTACTGCACATTTCCTTATTCAAGCCCCCGAAGATACTTGTCCTTCCAACTGGCAGCCTTTTATTGTATATTTTCCTTTGTCTGAGACCCTCCCTGGCTTCAAGGAAGATACCTGTATGACCTGGAAAGCAAGAGGAGAGTTGAAAAATAGCTTGCCAAACAGAGAGACCGGGAAGGCATTTATTCTCTGTCCTCGCTTGCTGACATTTGAATCTTGCAGGACCAGGGCAGGTGTCAAAGCAAAACCCAAGGAGCTAAAATTACTGTCTGAATGATATGGTAGACTGGATACTAAATAAGGCCGGCTCCTTGTGCCAGTGGCACCAGTACTACCACTCTATCTGCAGCAACATACCAAAGTATCTGGTGAAGCAGGTCAACTTTCTTTTCTCTTGACCTGTTCCCTCCTTACCAGAGACCAAAAGCAGGGAGGACTTTAAATACCAAAGATCTGACAATAAAATAAAAGCCTGAGTAAAAATGCATGTGTTCTATTGAAAATTACAGCCATGAGTTGATCAAAGGCTGGCCTTAACATGAAACTAAAATCAGTAAGCCTGGGCAAGCCTTCACCAATTCCTTACTCCAGCATGGTCCCAGCTGCTTTTCATATTCCCCTCTGGCCTTTCCTGTCACCATCAGCAAGGATTGCTAGGACGTCAAAAATAAGTGAAACCTACAGTGTTGCAAAGCCTGCCAAATCTCAGGCACATGGCACCAGGCTTGACGATGTGTGACGTGTTCCAGGTGAGGAACTCGACTGAAAACTGTGTTAGAGAAAATTCAAAAATGATGCAAGGGTATTTTCCATGTGATAGTGTCTCTGTGATCTCATTTTAAGAAGAGGTGCATGGGAACTGATTGTCTTTATATCCAAATGTATACGAATCCAATGTTTTTGAGCTTGTTTTTGTCTTTTCCCCCTTTAAATGCCCAGAGGGAATGAAAGCGAAAAGTTGTGAGAAGCTAAAGAAATGAAATTTCAGAAGGAGGGCTGGGTAGGAAGAGGCTTGTGCACAATGCTTTTTCCTGACTTCTTTTATTTTTTCACGTGATGTGCCAAACAAAATAGAAGAAGTTGAGATGAAAATTTGGTTTGAAAATGGGTAATCAAGACTGTGCATTCCCAGAAAGCATCAAAACAAAATGTTCTCAAAATCAACACAGTTATGTGCTACATTTAGCTGTCCACAAATCGGCATTTCCTGCTAAAAAAAAAATTAAATTGTGGTTAGTTTTGTGATTCCATGAGATTCCCAAAGCTACTGGGTGAATTATCCAGCTGTCAGGTTCATGTTTGTGCTCCAGCTGCATCAATATGTTGTGTTAGCATGGCACCTTGAGCACAGCACACAACCATTTTCCCTGCCTGGTGTTCTTGCTCCTCAGTTTCCATGGGAGGCGACTAAGACAGATGAATCAGAAAAGAGCTAAGGCATGGCAACAGCCAGATCCCTGATGTGCTGTGGAGCGCGTCTATCCCGCAGTGTAAGAGATGTGACAGTAAGTTCCATACTTCAGTGCTTTTATGATCAGAAGCTGCAGATTTCAAATCGCAGCACCAAGCTGAGCAATTACAATAATGAGGGAACGTAAATTTTGGTTGTAAATGAGCACTATAGCTCATGACATCCAATTGAAAGAGAAATATTTGTGTGCCATGAGATGGAAGGCAACAAAGTGGGCAGGCACATCTTCTGGACCGAGGCAGGACAGAAGGAGAAGGAATACCTCCAGCCCCCAATCTCACAGAGGGAAGAGCCCACACCTGCCTTGCTTTTCTTATCATAGCCTCTTTGCAAATAATGTGTGGGATCAGTGGGCTTAAAGCTTATTTTACTCCAGAGCTAACTCAAATTATAACTCAAGCGCTGTCACTCACTAAAGACCTATCCACATCAAAACTCCACACAAGTATCCCTTTATTTGAGTACTGAGGAGTTTTTAACACAAGCCTAGGCTAAAGCTCAGCAGTTCCTAACATGTTTATACTCTCCACACAAATTTGAGCTTTTTCTGTGGTCATCTGGCTTCCTTGTGCTGCTCGAGATTTATGTCACATGTGTTTGCCTTCGCCTTGATCTACGCTAACTTGTGTGAATTAGCTCAACAATGAAGACATATCTTTGGAGTTTAAAATTGTGGTGGGGAAAGACTAAACCAGACTACAGAAAATACTAGAGGAGCTAAAACTAAGCATTCACTATTAACTCCAGATGCTGCTAGGTAAAGGCTAAGGATTAAAAAAACATACTGGCAGTAATTCCTGTAAATGCTGGAAACTGTAAGGAGGCCAGGCTGAGCACACAGCCAGAGCACTTGTTATCTGCCCCACTCTCCACATTTGCCCTCTCTGTTATTTCTCTTCTGACCTCTGGGACATCAAAGAGTGGAAATTTCTCCTTCAACTCCTCAAGAAGGAAAATCCCGATGGCAGGTCACATCATACATTTCACTGACCAAAACAGCATTGCTTCTCCCATCTCTCTCTCTCTCTCTCTCTCTCCCCCCCCCCCCCCCCCCCATAGGATCAACTAACCTTCCAGCCTCAAGCTTCAGCTTGGAAGTTAGGCTAAAAATACCTCAAGGAATAGCTTGTAATAGATGGCAGAAACTGATTGAAAACCAAAATGACATTCATTTATTGTACAAAAAATTGAAAAATTAACTCTTATATTATTTTCCCATCTAAATTTTAGACATCAGAGAGGACTTACTGACAGGAGAAAGGGCAAGAGATTAGAGGTCTTCATAAATGGTAGTTGCTGTGTTTCCTTTCACTAATGTTAGATGAAATCCTGATCCTATTAAAGTTAATGAAAATTTTGCTACTGACCTCAGTGGGGCCAAGAATTCAGTTCTAAAACCTGGTGACCTGTTACTCCTTGTTTCAGTTCTTCCATTGTTTTTGTTACTATTTCTAAATATAACCTGTGCATTATCACCTAGATCTATCAAATTCAATTTTTTTTTTCCTATGGTCCTTATATAAATTGCATGACATAACCCATTCAAATGAAATATTTTCTTTTAATTTCATGTTTTCAGACATTGAGGTTGGTAACATGAGCTGTGCACATGGAACAACTCCATGTGCTTTTTGCACGATAGATGCTCCAGTAGGATCTTCCATGATGATTCAGCTGGTTGTTCTGCACTGCCTTAAATACAGCAGATATTTCAATTAAAACATTGTAGCCAGGAAGCTCTGTGACCTCACTTCTGAGTATGTCACATCACATTTGTTTGACAGAACCAATTTGGCATTGCATTCATTCTAGTGTGCATGAGAATGCAATTATGTGTCAAACTATCTGAAATCTTCAGGGAACTCGGGACAGTCTGTATTAGACAAGCACTATACTCTTTTGTCCTCCAGATTTTTATCCAGACAAGCACACCAAAGGTTTCTTCAATTTTCTCTGTGTCAATTAAATATAGTTTAAAATTTTTGATGAGAAATTTTTCAGGTAGCTTACTATTCAGAGAAAATCCATTTGAAGACATTTCTCCCTGATAATACAATCTGAAATAAAGGATGCCAAAAATATCTGTTAAAAATATATCGAAGGTAACTTGTACAGCTCCCACATATATGGCTGAGTTACATCAGTGAATAGGCTTCATGTAGTATTAAAAGTCTATTATGCTTTTCAAAAATCAAACCTGTTGGTTGAGAGAAGGTGTCAGGATACATTTTAAGTGGGATAGATACTCATTTCACCAGCCTACTTGAAAAATCACAAAACTCTTACAGAAAATGGAGTGGTATTCTTTCCTTAAAAACCAATGATCCCCTAATCTCCAAACTTCCCTTAGAGATCATTAAGGACATTCAAAGTAACCAAGACCTTTACTTTCACACGTTTTCCCAATTAACATTTCACATACACGTTTGTGCTTTTTGAAAACAAATTATTAATCATCTTATAGTGGAAAAAATATAAATGTAATTGCTAAATATATTTATATTTCCTATTTAGTATACAAAAAGAAGAATAAATTATATTTTGAAAGATCTATAAAACAGGGTCTGATAATTTCTCATTTTTTTGGTTGACATTTTAGTATATCTCTATGTCATTGTGGTACAGAAAAGTCCTATATCTGAGGCTATATTCTGCTAGGCAGTACCACACTTCTTCCTCGGTGATCTTATGCTCTAAACAGGTTTGCCAAAGGACTTCAAGGCCAGGGCATTGAGGCAGAGATTTCAAGTGACTTTTCTGGACATAAAAGTTGAATTCTGACTCTAATACAGTGCTTATGGATAAGAACTAACTTTCCCCTTGCTTCACCTGATTTCTGTAGCTATTACTTTTGCAGAGCTGTGTTTTACAGAGCTGGGTGATATTACAAGTAATTAACATACTGGAATTGCAGAATGATCCCTTAGGTATTCTAGTCCTTTTTTTTTTTTTTGTGATTTACTAACTTCTTGGCATTTTTGTATCCATTTTGTCTAGAGAAAAGAATGCAGTACAATACAGTAGAGTGTAGTAGATGGATGCTGAATGGTTAGGTATCACTTGCCCAAGCTTAGCTACTCATTTGTAATGATAATGGCACTTGTAGCTATTTATGCATCTGAGTGTTGTAGGTAGACATTCTGTGGCGCCCTACTGGTCAAAGAACATTGAAATTGTAGGTAATAACAAGAAAAGATTTTGTTGTGGTTATTCCCAATCTTCAGTATCTTTTAAGACTGTTACAGTTTAAGACTGTAATCTTGTCTTTTGGTCAGTAAAAAAGGCACAGAAGCATCTTGAGTAGCTCAGGATATCCATCTAACCATCACCGTTTATTTCTTTTTCCCTTCATCATACTCTGGCCCTTTCAAGTGCTGTGTGCGAGCACTGCCGCTCTGATTTCAAAGGAGCTATGCTGAGCAGCACCGAAGGAAAGCTTCACCCTATTCTCTGTGCTTTCTTTCCTTTTCAGTTTGTTTTATTTCTTCTCTCAACTCTTTCAAGAGACAGAGAGGCCTACACCTGACAGATGGGTGCCTTTTTTCTCTTAATCTTTTCTGAAAATTTCCATTCATAAGAAGTAGATTAAGGTCACGACACTTGTTTTGCATTGCTGGATTTGAGCTACTGAGAACTAATGTAAGTGGTAAGCAGCTGCCTTCTGCCTATGTGCAATAAAAGTCAGTACAAATTCCTAAATTCAAAGGAGGATTCACATGCTTGGATATATACTTGCTCTCACTGTAATCCATATAATGTGTTGCTAGCTTCAGTAAGTCTGTTCATTTTAGGGAAAGTGGTTCATTTTAGGGAGATGAGAATCTGGCCCTGAGTGTTTGATTGCTTCCCATGTGTTGCAGTTTATAGGGAGGCATGTTATATCACTTCAGTTTTTAACAAAACCAGCACAGCTCACTTTTCTGAGAAAGAAATCTCTCCACCTGCCATTTGAAATATGCTGATATTATGGACTGTTGCAAACCCACTCCACAATTCGGCGTGATTGGCAGCTGCCGCTTGGAAGCTGCAAGAGCAGGGATACGGGAGGTCAAACGGAGCTGCATTAGCGGAGCCGCGTGAGGAAGCTGACAGGCTCCCTCCTCGCTCAGGGCAGGAATCCCTCTTCCTCCGCTGGGTTGGGGAGCGAGGAGCGCAGTGGAGCAGTGAACAAACAGATTGAGCATTTTCTTAACCTCCATGGTGCTTCACCAGACTCTTATAAAAGAGATTCACCCTCCCACTAAATGAGTAAATGAGAGGTTGATTGATGACTCAGAAGTGTATTTATTCAAACTTCTATTTATCTGTAGCTACACAACAACTTTCTGAACTTACAGGGAATCAAGCAATTCAGTTCCCTGTAGGTACAAAAGCCCGAGATGGCAACATACGTGTTGCAATGTGCTTACCCCATTTAAAGTATAGAAGAGGAGCTTCATGGTTTGTTTCCTTACTGGTGGAGTCTACAGTCTACAGTCTATCATTCCCTCTTGAATGATTATTGCTTTTCTGTACTAGGACATGTATTCTTCAATTTGCTGTGTGTGTTTTACGTGATTTTTTTTTTTTTTTTAAATCTCAGCTGTAACAAAAGAAAGCAAGCTCTGTTTCCTTTGTTTTGTTAAAGCCAAGATGAAAAAAACAAAACAAAACCGTGTCTAAGTAGATTTGGGTTTTGTATTCAGCCTGAAAGGAAACATGGTTCCTATAGATCTGCTTAGCTGTTTATTGGGGAAATGTGTATCAACTCCCTGAGAAATATTAATATGTTTTCTTTACATTGATAACAATAGTTCCTGTTACTTTTCTTGTATAAACAGTGACACGGAAATTGATAAATCATTTTAGTTTAAAGAAAAACTTTGCTGTAAATAAATTGCTGAAATACAGCTGTTTATAAGCTACACAGGGCTACATCTTACATAGAAACTACAATATATTCTTAGATGCAAACTTGAAAGATGTGTGTGTGTGCGTGCATATATGATATGCATTTCTGTTGCCAGTTACAGCTGAAGTAAGCATCAGCTGGCATTTACTGCTTTTTTCCTGCCATATAAATACCTTTTTAGTACTTCAGCTTTTCAGATCTTTGAGAAACAGGGACAGTGGTTAAACATAATTTGTATTTACAGGTATTTCTGATATGACTATCAAAAAGGTCCCACATAAAAAACAAAGTAACCAAAGTATTTGGGATTTCATAGTCCTGATGTGCATTTTAATATATGCACATTGGACTGGTAGATAGAAATGATCATTTGCAGTTTTTACAAAACAGCCCATCTGCCTGTCCTTTGGAGGATACCCCCATTGCAGCTGTAGAAGGACCAAAAGGTGGTCCTTAGTGCTCTGTGCATTCTCTTTTGTTCAGTGTTTCCTTTCCTGCTATTGTGTCTGTGCCTGTTGACTATGGTAATTTTGATTCATCAGCGTTATTATGGATACATAGAAAGCTATTAAAACTTCTTGCTTATGTGTGAAGTGCTTGACAGGGTGAGGTTGGATGGCTCACTGTCCTGTAGAGCTGAGTCTGCACCACCATATTCCTCACAGACCTCCAAGATGGGACCTTCCTCACGCAGAAGATCTGGCTTTGTTGCTAGTTGGCCCATGATGGGGTTGTCTTGCTACTCTTCTGTTTGTTGTGTGGTCCCAGGATAAATCATCCCCAAATCTATGAGCACCTCTGTAAATATTCCCCCCACATATCTCTTCATGCTGGCATGTATGATCTCTGTGGGAATGGATGTCTCTGTTTTCTCTTATTAGCCAGCCACTGGAGAAATAGTCACTATGAATCCTCCTTCCTCCTTCTATCCCATCCTCTGAGAGTTATGCTAACAACTGGTTTGCTTCATTGGTCTGGACGGTAACTTCACCTTCCGACCAAAACACAGGCACAGGGTAGAAACCTGAAATGTGCTCACTTGGAAGTGTTTTGCATAAATGAACTGCTAGTTCAAGGTCATTTTTTCCCATTAGCACAAACAAGGCAATCGAGTTCTCCTACAACAGGCTAGGAAGGATTCATAGGGTAGCTCATGTCACTGCAGCACTACGTTTTGCGATGTCTGCCCCAAAAGTCCTAGTGCACAAGTCAATGCAGCACACCAAAAGTCAGTGCAGCATCTATGGATAGCATTGCAGAGGGATCTCAGTCAAGCTAGACTGTCCCAGTTTGGATGCTGAACCCATGAGAAAAAAGTGGAGTCAATTTAATAGTTTAGACAGCTAAGGCACAGGCAACATTAGCTCCTTTTTTTTTTGTAGCACTTACAATAACATTACTTTCAGACTTGTTGCAGTACAGATGCTGTGATTAAGCAGAAGAGACTTTTTTTTTTTTTTTACGATTTCTTCCCGCCTCAGAGGAAAGAGAAGGACAGTGCAATCAGTGAGTTAGTAGATCAAAATCTGTTGTTTAAGTTTGATGGAGTTAAGTCATAGACTTTAGGGGGAGCAGGGCTTCAGCATGAGGCAGACCAGTGCTCGCCCAGTCATCTTATGCGTGACAGGTAGATGAAACGGTGAGAAGAGAAATCCAAGAGCTTAAGATTCTTTGGCTTCTCCTGGCATAAGTTAGTTGATTGCTCAAGTAGGTCAATGTCTTAGTCATGTTATTACTAAGTATAGGTTGTTGTTCTTTGGTTAAGTGAACTAGTTGCTCATTAATGGGTTCTCACTAACAAATCACTGTAGACAGTCTATGCAGCAACCTTATCGCTGGGTCTATCTATGAGTATTCCAGGTCTTCCTCAGGTTTCAGTAGGAATGGCATCTTGGCATCCAGGATCTAAAAATGTCCCCGAGGTTCCTCTGATCTCCTGAAGTCCTAGGATCCCATAATGAACTCTTTCATCAGGCTGATCCTCTAATACTCAGTAACTGTATCCTCAGCTGCTTCAGAGTGCTCACTCACACAGCTTTCTTCTTCACTCACTGTGCCTTTCTCTCTGTCCCTTTTTTTTTTTTTTAATAGTAAGAGGCAAACAAGTGGGATAATCTTGTGTGGTCTCTGAATGGCACATGAACATTTCTTAAAATACAGCTCACCAGTTGTCAGCTGTTTCACTATAGGGATACTTCCTATTAATCTCCATGTTTTTAACTTCACTTTTGTCTCCTTGGATAGATGAATCTTTGGAAATACTATGAAAATATGGAGACCCCAAATCTCTATATTTTGGATTTTAAAAAGCATTTTCCATGTGGGAAACCTTCTCTGTCTTCTTGTATGTCTGCCATATCCTGTCTGTCTTCTCTATATAAGTACTATAGACTTCGAGTTAGTACCAACTGTCTAGCGCAGAATACACTTGATGCCAGACTAATATCAATAGTTTGAAGGTAAACTCCCCCCCCGCCCCAAATCATAGATATTTAATAGCTCACTATGCCATGAAGCCTGAGCACGCTACCATTCGACCTGCCCAGACCTGTGCAGAGTGTCCTCCTTTCAGGCTAAACTGATTTGTAGCTCCGTCTCTTTCAAGAGATGATGTCAGCCTCTGAACGGAGAGCCAAATTGGCATCAGGCTGTAGGTGCATAGCCAATCTGCTTTCCATATTGTTCTCTTGGCTTCAATACATCGTGAATAATCTGTTCAAGACAGTCTGAAAACCTCCGAGCAAGCAGGATGCACTTTGTTTCCCTAAAGTCACTTTTCACATTTGCATAGGCCTCGTGCCCAGTGAGGAGCCTGTATGCGTGAGAGGGAGAAAAGAAAGAGAGAGAGATCTCACAGAAAACAGTTCTGTGATTTTATTTATTTATATGATACTTCTTGAAACTATGACTGAAGACTGTGATTTTTCCACTGACATATGCATGCAATTTTTCCTGAGATGCAGGAACCAAATCTGTCAGCCTCCTGATGAGCATTACGGAGAGAAAGTCATCCAGGATAATTTAATAAGACCCCAAGAAATAACCCAAACTGAAGGACATTTTCTGGTTGTCAGGGACTAAATTCGTCTTTATAACAGGCAAAACCACCACCCTGATTCAGAGACTCCCCTGCTCTCTGATCACCTCTGAATTGCTTTTCCTCTGTGACGCTGAGAGTTCCCTGACCCTTTCTAGAGATTTTCTTCAAGATCCTCAGCTGCCAGATCCATAGTACACCTACGGAAGTGAGGAAAAAAGTGACCTTGTGCTATAGTCCTAGGTGTTATATGGAATGATTGAGGTCCAAAGAGTAATTTAGAGCAGCTTCAGGGTATCTAAATTACCCTGACCTGCATTAACTATGAGGAATGGATGCGATAGTAAATGATGACATAGTTACTTGGGAATGGCTGATTCTTTCTCATTTCCTATATAGTTCCCAGCTCTGGAAGAAGGTGTAATGCTGCTTTGGTAAGTTATAGATTGTTTGTAGACTGTCACTTTGTTTGGGTTTTTGTTTTGTTTTTTTTTTTTTTCCCCCTGGAGGTTGAATCTAGTGCAGTGGGGAAAATGCACAGCAGTCTGTCTTGGACAAAGTAGAGTGGAAGGAAGGGAAAGGTAGAGGAAGGAATAAAAATGGGTAAGTGGAAAGATGTATCTTCCTCCCTTATCACGGCTGAGCTGTCATTGTTGCAAGCCAGGACTGATGGCCTGTGACCCTGAAGGTTTCTCATTATGGCTTGATCCCGTGTTGCGTTGCTTGAGAGACTCCTGCTGCTGGGCATGGATGCCAGCTGAGCTCAGGAATACAGGGTCTGTTCTTAGCTCTGCTAACAATTCCCAGTCTGACCTTTGCGAAACATCTGCTCCATTTAAAGCACAACTTTCTCATCTGAGAATGACAGAAGTAAGACCCTCTTTTAAATATTTTTACATCTTTAAATACAAAGCTGTTGTAGAAGGGGCAAGATGGCATTTGCTACCCTTATGAGATTCTTTTTCTTCTTTATAAAGCAAGAGCTTTGCATGCCTAGTTCTGAATGTGCCCCTTTACTGAGTACATAAGAGTTATGCAACTTGCCTACTCAGAATAATATAGTTACCATTATTAATAATTATATGTAAAATAGTTCATTAAGCCTCTATTTTACAAAAACTAATATATTAACTAACTAAAAATTATGCTCAATGACCCATCTGCTAATTGCCAAAATCAGAATTCACCCTCCATCTGCTCAGAAACATACACAAAACAAGGCACTTAAGTCATCAAAGAATAACTGATCCAAACAATAACGATAGATGCGGCTTTGTAAACTGCTCTGGTTTATCACGAGTAGTAGAATCATATCAAATAAATGTTGTTAATTTCTGCTGGGAAAAACTGATACACAAAATGTTTCAGATATTGTTCTTCTTACTGTAAGCATCTTTTCAACCCCTGATGCAAGTGATTTACATTTTACGTTATGTTGGTTCTGTAAGTTAAAAATTGAAGCTGAGTCCTATATTTTCAGGATTCTATTGATGGCACTGGAATTTAGAGATCTGGTATCTGGGCGATTGAGATGACAGTTTTAAAATGTTTGGTATAAATATAGTGTATGGAGTAAGTCAACCTGTTATTCACCTGTGCAGTATAAATACAAATGGTGCCCATAATATAGTATACGCTCAATCTTCTACATGTAGATTTGCCTCAAAGTGTTAACCTTGAATTTATGGAAGCTAGGATATAGCTTTGAAAATGGATTTACTAATAGATTTAGCAGTGAACATTTTTTAAAAGTTTAGTAGGTAACATGAAGGGAGGCGTTGGATCTAATTCATTATTATTTTGTGAAGGAGCTGAGCAGTGGTTGGAGAGGATTGAGTGAAATACACAGTAGGTCAAATCTTATGGTCTTTAGCACCATTTTTAAAGCTGGATGCCCTTTATGCAGTGTAGAGGGGGGTACATTTGGGAGGAAAGAGCCCAAAACTAAACTTCTGGGGTTTAGCACTAAAGAAAATAAAATAAATTCTCTTATTTACACTAGAAATATTCTTGGAAATGGAAATAGCGGGTTTTTATCTTTTTGTATATGTCACTTCTTCGGATCCTTTTCAGGGATGTACACTTTATGTGTTCATTAATGCTTATTTAGAGTGAGCAGAAGTCTGCTGTGTGTTGAATGTACCATGTACATGCTGCAAGGTGACTCCTCAGCAGCTTGCAGACATTGATGGACTATGGTTTTTAACTTCTTGAGTCAAAATTTTGAAAGTGATTGGCATGTGTGAAATTAAATCAGCAAAGCTTACAAGCTTATAGAATCACATCACAAGCAACAGCAAAATGATCTTCTGCAAGTCTGATGTTTTGACAACAATTAATATCTATTCATATTCTGCTGAAAGCAGGGAAGAGAAAGAGGCTTTCTAAACAAATAGAGCCCAGCTATAGGTTAAGGTCTAAATTAGATGTAGCTCACAGAGCAATCAGAAATAGGAAACAAATCAATGTCCTCAAAGGGTAGACATATTTTCGTCACGTTTTCCCTTGAGAATTACCTATACCTAACCTTTGCTATTGGAGATATCGTAGCTTATATGACACAAAGTAGTTTGCCCCTGTCTGGGCATATTGGTCATTTGTGCTTGGCACTGGCATATTTCTGAGTCTTAGCTATTGCTTAGACACATCAAAGAAATAGATTGGAGAGAATTGAAGGAAATAAATATCATAGAAGTTGGAGAGAAGTTCATGGGCACTTCAAGTAAACATATGATCTTAATTTTTTAGGTTAAACTATCATTCATCAATAACAAACCAAGTAATTCATTCCTTAAACTTTAAACAGGATTGCTTGTGATTACTTTTAATATCATTTTTGTAATAATCTCAAAAGGATAAATTTCTATGAACAACAAAAGGGAGCTGGTAAACACTGGAGAAGATTATTTATTATTTATTATTTCTGCATGACTCATGTTGTACATATGTGCTTATAATGTAGAAGATGCCCAGCATATCTGTTAAAAATATTTGAAAATGTAATTCGTATTCTCAGGGGTATTTCAGAAGTACATAAAAATGATTTTTCTTTGAAGAGTTCATTAAAGAGTAAAGATTAAGCATACTTTTATAATGGTAATTTCTAGTTATTTATTAAATGGACTTGGATATGTCTAAGGCAGAGGCCATATTTCAGCATGAAAACTTCAGGACAGGACTTCTCCATAGACACAGAAAAGATAAAGAAAGCAAAAATCGTTCCTTCTCTTCTGTAATGTGATCTTTCAAAAAAATTAGTTTAAGAAAAATTACTTTTAAAGACTGTTTTGATGAGAGCCTAACTAAACTAGCTACTGTTTATTTTAATGAAATTTTATTAAAATATATAGTGCTTTTGGAATTGTTCAGCTGAAATCATACTCTTTCCACCAATTAACCTTCATCACAAGGAGTTTCACTCTCTTTGACCCGGCTCTGTCTGCTAACGATACCAAACTTTAACTGTAAAATGGCAGGATTAATAATGAAATACCAGGAAAATATTATTTCTGCCAGGAAAAATCTCTCAGTATTTCAAATTGAGATGGTGCTGGACAGAAACAAAAAATGAAAACCTGTGCAGGACAGGTCTTGCTTAAATGTAGGTCTCAGGTTTTGAAGACTATGTGGAATGAAATCAAAATTGTGTGGCTCACTTGGGAAAAAAATTTCCCATGTGTATTTAATGGTAGGTGACTTTTTCCTGTCCTAGTTCAGTAAGCCAAGCTATACCCCAGTTTGCACCAAATGCAAATCTAACCTGGTGATTTTAATGTACCTAGTTCATCTAATGTGTTCATCCTTCTGTTTCTGGGTGCCATCTGCATATGACACATTTTGCTGTCCTCCCTGCACTATCTGGGATAGGCACAGCACAGACTTAGAGGTGATTCCATACTCACAACATTGAACTTCTGTGGTTTTGCCTCAATCCTAAAATGCCATCGAGAGGTTGTTAGAAGTTAGCCAGTGAACTACTTTTCTTCTAAATTTGTTTGCTCATCTCCTTGCAGTATAAGTGAAACAGAAAACACGTCTATTCTGATACAAAGGAGTTTATTTTCATTGATTCTTTTCTTATCTATATATGAGAATATTTTATCCTACAGCTTAATTGATAGCTGACCTTTTCTCCATCTGCTCTAAACCAGGGAAGTACAGTGTTTCTCTTGTAATTACATTTCTGCCACAAGGTATTTTTCTTCTTTTAGGAGATCAAAACCATTATTGACAGCAGGATGCAGTCTTTTCAATATTTTAATCAAGAAGCCCACTATGTTTGTCTGGTGCTTTAGCCTGCCAACAGGAGTTTAATAGTCTACTGGAGCATTAGCAGCAACTGATCAGAAGATCTAACTAGCCCTAGGTTATATCAACCTGATAGACAGGACATTAGCTGAGGGCAGCAACTCTTCCATTAATTGTTTATGCAGATGACCCTGTGGTGGAAAGGTGGGCATTTACTGATTTGCCTTGGGCAGTGTAAGCGAGCCTGAAAAAGCCATTGCAATTACAGGATGTTAATGAGGAAGCAAAGAGAGAGCGGGTGGCATGGAGAGTGCTACTGCGAGCCCAGCAACAGCAAGGGTTTATTCTTGTTCCCACTGCAGCCAATGGTCAAATCCCTATTGATTTAAAGAGGAGAAGGAGTTGCGCTCCTGGCTGAGATCCAGCACGATAGCTTCCCGTATCTCATGTACGCTGCTGTCGGGGCATGATGGAATGATGTTCTGTCCTGCACAGGGCTGACATAGTGAATGACTGCTCTTTCTCTAATTGCTCTTGCTAGAGACATTTGGGTTGCTAAAGATGCAAGGACAAGCTGAATGTTTCTCTGCCCTATAGTCTTTACTCTGAGAGCTGAAAACTGAGAATATCAATTGGTTCATAGGTTGTGAGCTATGAAGGCTGACATCAGTAATGGGTGGGTTTTTTTCACCTGCTGGAGGTGATGGCATATACTATTACACTTGAAATACTCTAGTATCCACAGTCAGAGTGGCCAGATAGCCTGAAGGGAGTGCTTCGGCACTTACCATAGCAAGCTGAATGGACTGAGACATCTGAATCTCCCCATCATGGAATTGTTTTGAGGAAGAGTGAGGAGGATTATCAGGAAGAAAACAGATAGATCAAGAATAAAATCACCATGGGACCAGGATGACATCCCTGTTGGCAGAACTGAAACCAGTGTAAAAACTGCATTCCATGTTGTGAAAAATGAGTCCTTAATTGCTTTTGTTTAATTTTATCAGATCAGAAAAGCAAAGAGCTACTGCCTGTTCTGAGCTCTGTTTTGGCTAAAGGTGACAAGAAAGGTTAACTTTTGCTCTGTTAAGTAGTGTAAATAGAACAGTATTCCTTTCTGAAAGCAAAATCAAATTTTTTTATGTCAGAGACTGTTTTGGCACTGGAAAACTCAGTACTGTGCAATTCTGAGAAGGTGTTATCAGGAAAGAAATAAATGTCTCAGCTTAAACTCATGGCAGGAAGAATCTGGAGAATGAGATTGCTAACTACATATTTGTTTTTAATGTGTAAAATTATAAAACTGTTCCAGGTAGCTTAGCTTCAATTTGTAAAAGATTTTTCTCTGTTCCTAAAAGATTTCAGATTGATAACCACAGAGATTAAAGTTTCCTAGGAAAATCATTGGCAACTCCCTGATGCAGTCTTGTCCTAATGCAAATTATGCTACGTCCAGAAGGGCCGCCCATGCAAGAGAGTTTTGTGCCCTTGCAGTTCTCCCCTTCTTTGACAGGACTTTGAACTGTGATGCCTCATGCCTCTACTTCATCTATTTATATAGGCAGTTCCTTTCCTGGATCCAAACAGGCAGTCCTGAGCACTTGCACTCCCTTCAGTGTGTCAGCTGTCTTGTGTACCTGCAGAGCCTGAATCTTCCATCTGGGAGAGGAGATTTCATTTTAGCAATAAAATGGGGGGTTTGCTAGGGACAGTTTGGTTGTGTTTGGATGAACTGGCTGTTAAAATCAAAACTGGGGGCTGAACTAGCTGCTAAACATCACCTCTAGCAAATGGTCTGCTTTTCTCAGGAGCCTTTTTATTTATGCTCTGTCCTTAGATGATGTATCCTTCTTTGGCAAGAGAGCAATCCCCCATAGCCTATCGCCAGGCCCTGCCCTGTGCTCTCTGGCATTGCCACTGGAAGCAGCCGGCATTCAACGGACAGCACACTGACAGATAAAAAAATGGTACATTTAAGAGAAAATATAGATAACCAGTAAGACAGGTACTGAACACTCATTGTACAAAGGCTGAAACTGGAACAAGACAAAGTATTTAATGGGTAAACAAGGCCTTGCTGCTGAGGATGTAATGTAGGTAGCTCTTCTCATCCTTCAGAAAAGGACATTTTCCTGCTGCAAAAGGTAGCTCCCCTGTTTCCCCTCAAAAGCATCTATTTGTTTGATAAATTTTATTAATTAAAAACAAACATTTGTCTTACACATGCCTAACAAGACCAGATCTCTACATTATTGAAGCTGGGATAAGACTTTCCTTTTGTTTGATTTCTGTGATTCTGCACTGAACCTATCAAGTGACAACTGGCTATGTTGTGTTTTGGGTTGCATATCCCAAAAACAGGCCGAGAGGAAGGAAAATTCCCTGTGCATAATCCAGAAATACCAAAGTGAGACGTTCAACCTGCTCAGATTGTTCCCTCTGTCTGTGCTCAGCTGGAAGCACAGCTAATCTGGTACAGGGTAGGCAAGGGGAGGTGGCTAATAATTGCCAGCTAGCCTGTACCTTCAGTAAATTACTGTCAGACAAGAGCAATGAGGAAGCACAGGGGAACGGTGACTCAGCCATGTGTGTCTGAGTCACAACGCCTCCTGGGTCTGCTCTGCCAATGTTGTTCTAGTGCAGGGTTTTCATTTTTTTTTTTTTCCCTAGCACTTTTACAGAGCTGTGCCTAGAATCAGACACTAGCTCTAGTGCAAATTGCCTCCTAACGCTTTCTTTTATCTGCTTTGCAAATGAGTGAGCTGTGTAAGGAGAGGTGAAGAGGTTTTTCCTTAGCATGGCAGTAGGAATACAACTGATTTAGATGTGACAGCTTTATACTGTAGACCAAGGTTAAGTGCAATCAAACAGAAATGCAGGAATTAATATAAATGGGCATCATAAATTGGACATATCCTAATCTCTCATCTTTAAGGAGACAGTACATGTGAGACCTATTCTTTGCCACAATAGCCTCTAAACTGTGGTCCTTAGACAGCTGGCAAACAGGCTCAGATTCACCGGACCAAAATTCCAGGTATGTTTCTGTGCCAAGTGTTTATTAATTCCTGCGGCTTGAAGAGCTTGAATAAAGTGGGAAACACTGTGCACAGGGTATGAGTAGGATATAGGCCTCTCAGAGCTTGACCATGGTTCTGGCTTTTCTTTTTTTCTGGTTGTATTTCTAGTCCAACCCCTTCTATTCAAGAAAGTACCTAGGTGGTTATAAAAACCATCTGGAAACAAGAAGGATCCTGTGTATCTTTATTCAGCTATGGCTATTGCAGAAAAGGGGAAAACTATAGATGCTGCTAGTGACACAGTTAAAATACCTGCAAAATTCTTACATATTCTCTGTCTGCACTGGTAACAGGATACTGCACGATCATGTGTGGGTGGATAGGGTATCTTTTGTCAGGTAATGAAGAAAGGTGTTTTAGCCCATTTGTGTTAATGCTTGCACGTCCTTCAACCTTTTGCATATACAACCCCCTCCAGCATCATTAGCAGTGTACTCAGACAATGCAGCCTGTACACTTTCCCATGACTGGCACATGACCGTGTGGCACATGAAATATGGATTTGAGAATACCAGGAGTGACTGTGTTATAATCCCTATTCCTTCATACTTCCACTTGCAATCACAATACATAGATATTGAACTCTATAACATATCTTGAAGGCTTGGGCAGAGTTAGGGTGAAGAGGAATGTAATCATTCTTGTCCATGTCCTCAGTTCCCATAACCATCAGTTTTGCATAGGCTCCTCTGTTGGGATGGGATGGGATGAGATGATGGGATAGTGCTATGATGCTGGCAAGGCAGGAATCTAGAACAAACTTCTGATCTCCTGATTTCATTATAAATTCTTTACGTTTCTGCTGTCTGGGCTAAGGCAACAGCTTCTGCTGTTGCTTCTTATGTGGGCTTGACTTATGTGACTAAGCAGGCTGTAAAGCTGGCAACTGTCAGAATAATCTTTCCATTAAACTGATGGTCCTTTTTAATGTAGTCTGTTCTCTTTTATGGTAGATGGTATAGCAGTGCAATGGAAAGCAAATTATTTTTTCTTTTTAGTTTAATCTTCTTAGGGAAAGAGGTAATCCTCTGCTAATTTCCTCCATCAGAGCAAGCATATGTCTCAATCACATTTGTAGCTGGAGCAGAACAGCACTCAGCACTCAAATTATGCTAATAACCCTTTAGATTACTTCTTCTCTGGCATTTATTCATATTGGGGATCCAGCAAGTAAGTTTCCACTATGTGAATTTATGTGTTAAATCCACATTATTTTCATTAATACCTCTGCAAGCTTTGGCATGCAACTGTCCAGCTCTGTGGCTTCTTGTCAAGTAAAGGTGAAGCAATGCTGCAGTCGTACCCCAATGCAGCCGAACCCTGAACGCTTACTTCTTAGTCTTTCCTGCTTTGACCTGGCAGAGAGAGGTGTGAGAGGGACAGCCAAGCGTTGCCTCAAGCAGGGAGCATATTTTATTAAAAATATTATGCAGGTAGATGAGGTTCAAGTCATGTGGTTATGGCATTCATGTGAGACTGTAGTTATGTCATTCAAACTGCTAAAATAATACTGGGGATGGACTACACTATATATAGAGATGTATATAGAAAGCCAGAAGAAACCTTGTAAAACATGAGTTATAATCTGTGGTCTATAGTATTGATTCCCATGTATGCTGAATACTAGTTTTGGAGTGCTATGCTTTTATACAATACAAACTTTTACCATTTCATTTGTTCTGTGTCTAAACTGAAAATTTATCTGTTCTGCCTGGTTTTCTTATCATACTGAAGTATGAACACTATTGCATGCATGTATATATAATACAGTATGTTAAGAGTGATTGAGGTTAAGTCAATAGGATTGTCACTCATGTTTTGATGTACCTTTCCCTTTCTTGTCAGCTTTCCCCTCTGAGCAATTCTTGATGGATTTGTTCTGCTGCTGATAAGCACAGCTGAGTAGCAGCTGTGAGAGTGACACTAAATACAAATTTCTCTGCAGCATCTCCTTAACAATGCAGAACAACAGGTATCAGTCATTTGTAATTATGTTCTTTGGATGAAAGATCTCCTTTTGCACAAGGTGCACCTGAATTGCTGAACTCAAATATGATGGTTGTAAGCATCAGTTGTCATAATCCAGACATTTTATTTTTTAGAAAACGATGGATATTGAAAAACCTGACCTGAGTGTTTCATGCAACTGTGTACACCTCAGAAAGGGATGACTGGAATTTAGGGAGGATTTTCCTTTACTCAGACTAGGCTTCTGAAAGGTACACTGAAGCCTGTTACAAGCTCTCTGTGGAGTGAAAGGTTCCTCAGTGTAGATCTGTGTTTAGAGCTAAATTTAGGTCTGTATTTGTGCATGTATACTTCAGGCCCTTGGCATTTATGCTTACAACAGAAACAGGGTATCTTTTTTGGCTAGAAGCTGGAGACTAGCTCTGACCAGAGAAAAACATGCAATAATGATACATCACCACCAAAGTTAATAGGAAGGTTGCCTGTGAAAGCAAGACAAGAATAAGTCTTTGCAAATGTATTTTTTTTACCTCTGTTTCATCTTTATTACCTCATTTTTTTTCAGAATCAACCATTTGAAATCTTAATTGAATAATAGTTTGTTGGCTTTTTTTCATGCTTAAATTTGAAGTTAATTGAAACAGTTAAAAATAGTTGAGTTGCTATTCAGCAAATAATCATTGCTTAGCTTTCTGTTTCCCACATAATATTCAAAGTCAAATCTTCAGCAGCGTTAGGAAGTATTTTCTTAATTATGCTATGAAGAAAGCATTTGATATACTTTGTTGTTAGTGTGGCTAAGCTGTGAAACCATTACGTATTTCCTACCATTGGAGCAAATCTTTCTCTAAGACCCAAGATCAACAAAACACTTAAGCAGCTGCTTATGAGATGAAATCCCATCCCAAGGCAATTTTTTAAATACCACTTTTAATCATCCTCTCCGGGATTCTCCGTTACTGTTTTATTTAGGCTGCTTGGGAATGAAGGAAAACAGAGAAAACTTTGTTGACAATGTTGTTCACAGATGGAAAAAATCCCGGAGGAGAAGCACACCAATAGTTTTCAGTTTCATTCCAGTACTTCAAGGTTTAGATGAATGGATGTTGAAATACAGAGATAATTTACTGTACCAACTACTCTGTTCATTTTATTATTTTTTCCAAATATGCCATTGAGCCAGTCCACTAATAATTTCATCAATGGTATTCTCTGTCTCTCAGTCACTAACCTAATTCTTCAAAAATTTCTTTTTACAATAGAAGAATTTGGATGGGGGATGCATTGTCAGAGACGATTTATGTTGCTTTGGTATTGATTTAGAGTGCTTAGATACTCAGCAGAAATTATCTTTCACTTGCATAGCGCAGAAGGAATCACCTTCTCACATTCTTGTGTGTTAACAAATCATATCCATTATTTTTATTAATGTCATTATCAAGGTAGCTGAAGGCTCTGTCTGGTAGGAGTGGTAGTGAGAGATGACCCTGCTTCTGAAGACATTTTAAGATATACTGGCAAGAAGTAGGTAGGGAAGCAAATTAGAAAAATGGCTTGCCTAAAATCACAGGTAACTGGCAGAATTCAGGTTCCTGACTCATAGTGTCTTCTCAGGGCACTGCCTATTTCGGACAGACATGTATTTGCCTCTGCATACACACTCAATCTATGCTAATGTGCAATCCTGTTCTTATAAATTGCTCCTTTTCTGAATATTATAAGGATTATCACATCCTTAAGAGGATGACTGAAATACCCAACGATCTGTTAGGGCGTGCCAATTAAAGTTTTAATGCTGTAACAGCTGTTGTCTGCTTGTAAATGATTTCTCCTAATTTTGGGATTTTCTGTTAGCACATAAAATGCTTTGTTAATAAATGTGAAAGTCCCCAAGGAATTCTGTGCATTAAGCTTTAATAATTGAAGAGTGCAGAGGAATAGCTGAAATAAAAATGACTGCATTATGGAGCAACTTTTAAAATGTGCCACATCTACTAAAGATATCATAAACTGCCATGATACAGCATCTATTTTGTTTTTTTTTTTTCTTCCAGAATGATCAGCTGTCAAATCCCTGAAACAAGTTAGCCAGGATAGGTTATTTGGAAAATTATGTGTCTGATACGATATTCTGTTACCTTCCAGTACAGGTCTACTAGCTTCAGCAAAACTACAGCTATTTACATCATCTGAAAACTTGGCACTCTGTATGTGTAAGGCTATCTATCATATACTATTAACTGGTGTCTTGAGCAGTTTCTTTTCAAGTTGTCTTTTCCCGATTCCTTGAACTCTTCACATCAAGTCAAATTTGACACAGAGCTGGAAAATGCAGCCTAGACAAGTGAGTAGCCTGTAGATGATATGAAATATCCAACGATGAGGATTACTGGGGGTAAAAAATTTCTGTATTGTAAGCTACATGTAAGGAAGATTAAAAAGCCAAAATTTGCCTGATTCAGATGGCCAGCTTTCCCTAAAAGTGTTTCTACAGTAGACATTTTACCAACTTCAGTATTTGCAGGGGCTATAAAGGGTATATGATGATTATAATGATAATGATAATAATAATAACAGTAGTTATAATAGTAGTAATAATAACGATAATAATTAACAATATATGCTACCATAAGTAACAAAACCAGAACAACAGCAGCAATAAGATATTAAAAGAAGTAACATAACCAGATGTAATAAACAAAATCCTGCATATTCCAGGCTAGTGTTTTCTGCAGCCAACATAGGACTTTTAGGGGGCTGATTGCTGTATTAGCAGACACCAGCCTCATCCTATAATATTGCTGTTCTCGTTGGGTCTTGCTAGCAAGGCCGGCCATGATATTTTTTCTCTCACAAGTTTGTTCACCTTGTATTTCAGAGAAGTTAGCAGCACTAGCTGTTGCCCTAGATCACGCACCTCTGAGTTGTTGCCGAGGGAGCTCAGTATATTGCATGTTCAGCGATGACTTCGGTGTGATTTTAATTTAAACGAGTCGAACTGGTGCATATCTTTTCCACTACAGCACTCATTTGTATACTGCATCATCTCTGTCTCTACGCTAGTCACATACATTATGCATATAGTACATGCTGTCAAATCATTGCAAGGCCCAGGGGAAACCTCTCTCAGATTCACTAGCAGATTTAAAACTGTCCGTGCTTGCACACGAGCGGTTTCTCTGTCAGGATCAGTGCCTGGGTGGATCTCCATCCATAGTCCCCAGCAGCTTTGCCCCCAGCAGGGCACTCGGGAGGAGAAGCAGCCTGGGCTTCCCCAGCCAGCAGGGGCAGTGGCGGTGGCGTAGGGCACCGCTGTTTTCCCCTTCTGCTCCCTCAACAGAAAGCAGCTCAACAGATCTGCTGTTGCATTGCCCAAAGGTGTGGGGTGTGATTGAGCTGAGGTGGGCTGGAGCCACACAGCTCTCCTGTTATCAAAAACAGGCACTTGAAGAGATGCACTGGCAGAGGTCATCCAGAGCAGTGGCTCTCCACTGAAACACGTGGGGAAGTTCACCTCTTCAGAAGCAGTGTTTTGGGCTTTGTGAAATTCAGTCACGTACCCGATTTCCAATTTTGCATTAGAAGCACGTGTTCAGGAGTGTACTTTCTTGTAGGGGCTACACAAAGGAAAGAAAGGTGTCTCCTAGAGTACAATGCCATGTAAAGATAGACCAGTCCTAATTGAGCCAACACTCATCGTTTCTTAGCATGATATAGGGGATATTTGTTTGGGCTGATCTCTTTGGTTTGAGCAACAATCTTCCTTCCTTTTTCAAATGGCATTTAATTGCACACTTCAAAAGCTTTTTACTTTAAAAAAAAAATTGTTAAAGAAATAACTTGATGAAGTAGGATTTGTTGAACTTCTTTTTTTATAGTTAGAACGAAAACAAATCGGCACAACAGCGTAATTATGAGTTAATTATTCTAATAACTTTCACTTTCATTTTTATTTTTAATCTTGATTTCTCTTTATGTGCTGAAGAATAGGAGACAATCTAAACAATGAATTAATTAATTACTCTAAGCTCCTTGATCTCTTCCTTGTTCTTTCCACCCCCTCTTTTCAGATCATTAGAATTATGAGATAATCAGGGCAGGATTTAATTTGCTAGCTCCTTCCTTTCTCCCAACTCCTCCATTTTTTTTTTCTCCTCTAAATCCCATTTTATCTCCCTCTTTTAGGCACACCTTCTTATCTATATTTAAGTTACTTCAAGAGCAGGTAGAAAAGGAAGGAGAGTAAAAAGGACCCCTATCCATTATTAGTTTCTCAGTGGGTGAATTTCTGCAGTTTTTGCTGTAGCCTATTGAAGTCAATGGAGCTCTGCTGAAATGTTCTTGGGGATGTCCCCTCTTCATTAGAGTTGTCAGAGACATCACTGTGCTTTGCCATTTGGAGCTGCTGCATAGGCAATACAGTGTTGTATAGTACTTACTGCAAAAAAAAAAAATCCTTGCCCCTCACATGGTTCATAATTAGCAGCGCTCCTTCTTCCTACCTGCTGCAGCTTTCACCCTCGACTTCCACTCCCTGAAAACTGGGAATTAAATCTGGTGGTGGAGAGGGAATTATCTGCTGCCTGCAGCTTTGCAGCGCAGGTTTATTCAGACACATCAGATTAAAACTTCCCTTTCCCGAAAGACAGCAGCGGAGAATTGTTGCTGGTGCTGTGCAGAACTGAGGGGTCCAAACAGGATCTGGAGTGAGAGGGTTGCTGGGATGAAGATCTCCCAGAGCAAATAATCAGACCAGTGAAAAGTGGCAGAAGAAAAAGACAGAAGGCTATATTCGCATTGCCTTTTGCAGGCAGACATAAGCATGTGCTGCCTGTGCTCCAAGTGGACTAGAAGCTAATATATTTTGTTTTGCTGGACCTTTGATGCTTGCCGGGCTGACTGTAGCTACATGCTTCTGTTTCTTAAATAACTTACAGTCAGGGGCTTGGAGTTGCTTGGGCAGAGCAAGCTCATGCCTGCCTCCACAGTAGGGATCTGAACACCACAGAGGCTTGAAGATACCTGTTCCTCAGGGTAGTAGCAGCATCAGGGCTAGTGCCCGAGCTCTTCTGATGCACAGTTCAGTTATCTTGTTTCTGCCATGCGCATCATAAATAGGTACTGAAGTTTCTCATCCACTGTTTAGAAATGCTATTGTCTATTGGTACTTGTACCTCGAGACCACTTGAAAAAACACAGGTCCTGATCCCTCTGCCATCACAGTTTCACAAACACTTTAAGCTGGAACAAACCACCATTTCCACTAAAGGAAGACATACTTTCCTCTCATAGGCAGACATTCACTCCTGACCCCATGTTTCTCCCTCCCTTCAGCAGCACATTTATGCAGCAAGTTGAATCAGAGAACCAATTCACATTAGAAACTGTCCAGCAAAAATGGTTAGGTTGACTTCTTTTGGCAGCAGCACTCACACCATGTCAAAGTGTGCATGAAAATATGGCTATAGTTTTGCTAACTAGGACAATGATTAAATATCCAATAAGTCTCACGTTTCCTTTTAGCCTGTGCTCTTTTACTGGGTGCATTGAAATATATGTCTTTAGTGTAATAAGTTATACTCCCATAAGCTACTTAATATATGTAGTAGTACCTAATGGTGCAGAAATGCTGAGCCCATTAGAGTCAAAGAGTTTTGGTATTAACTTCAAAGAAGCTAGGATTTCACATGGAATTTCAGTGTTAATGAAAATGAGATGAGAATAATAACTATAAATTCTGCTAGTAAATAGTGAAATCTGCAAATCCTACTCAGTGTTTACTGTAGCATACTTTTTTTTGGCTGAGTAAGATTTGCAAGATTTGACTCAAGAGAGATGCATATTTGCTTGCAGTGTTGTTGTTTTCATGTATTTTCATGGTCCTACAAAGCTGTCATTATACAACTGGGTTTTTTCAGCACTTTAACTTGTTCTTAGCATCTGTCTCATCTTCCCTCTTTGAGCCTATGGGAATATTCTTTCTCTCTTTTCTTTCTCTGCTCTCTTCTCCTTTTTCCCTTTTCCTTATCCTCATCCTCGCCCTCTTGCTGTTCTTCTCCTCTCCCCTCCCCTCTTGTCCTGCTATTTGGAGAACATGAATACCTGTATGCTAAACCTGCTGCCATTTCAAATATCTGAATAACTGTATTAACTCTGAGAGTTGTGTTTGTAAGGTACAGTTCTGACGTGTTCTGTGAACAGGTACACCTATACACGCTGTCATATGTATTTTTTAAACATTGGCTTATCAATGTTTCTGTTTACTGATAATTATAGGTTTAGTCCTGCAAAGGGCTGAGCATCTCCTTCAAGTTGCTGAGCATTATCAAATCCCATTGGTGTTGAAGAAGAGACACAATATCTGAAAGTCACCCAGAACCCCCTTCCACTTCTAATCAGGGCGGTGTATGAAATAGCATGCTTATCAACTCTAGTAGATCTGTCACATTTAAATCATAATGCATCTGTAGATGGCTTTGTGTTTGTTTGTTTTAAAAATTAGTCTATGAACTCCAGGGTACTCTTTGTAGGAAATCAAAATGGCAGGTGATTTTTGGATATGTTTGACTTCAGTCAAAAAGTATGTATGAAAGTATGTATTGAAAGTATGCATTGAATAGTGAGGTGCATGTTTTCTTCTCCACTTCTGCTTTACACTCTTCCAACATACTTCACTGGCATGCTTCTTCGGTTTCCCAATCTGGCTCTGCGGTGAGTAGACAGCGAGCAATAAACATTGAAAGAAGGCTGTGATTGCTGCTTACACAAGTTACATCCAACCAAAGATTGATTTTAAAGTGAGAAAGAGTCTGCTAAGATGACAGATAACTACAGCTTGGCTTCTGAGCTTTTGAGTGCTTCCCAGTGCTTTGTGGCAGTTTTGGAAATGAAACAAGGCTGTGAAACGCTGCTGATAGTGTCATAGGAACAAGGGGGTCAAGGGATGAAGGGTCTCATTTTGTGGGTAGGAAAGGGGATGTAGGGACATCGGAATGTCACAGCCAGATTAAAATCATGGAAGGCAAGTCTTAGGGTCAGGAGCTTTTGTCCACTATTTGGGTAAATTAACAAATCATGTTAGCAGTCCTGTAAAAAATACTGCTTTTTAGGAAGCTGCAGACAATGACTGAGGATGTTTTTGGGTCTTGAAAATCAGAAAATTATGCACATTAATGCTGAAATTAAGCTATTTCATCTGTGTCTTGTCAAATTAAACATAAAGTGATATTTTTCAGATTTGAATCTTGACAAATGGTATTTTTGCAGAACAAAAAATATGTAGCATAATAAATATCTTTCTAGAGTACTTGAGCTTATTAAAATAAATGGATATCTAAATTTTGGGTGGTTTTCAGGCAAATGAAGTCAATATTTGTTTCTAAAGTGGTAGTTATATTTGAGTTTAGGTTTTCTGCTGTTATTCTGAAATACTGACTTTTTTCTATAAAGAGAAGTGATTAGAGTTTGCTTTCATAAACAGCATTCTGGTGGACTTACTTACACAAAAAGTGAATAATTATGGATTCCAACGACTTCAAGAATTCCTTTCTCATTTTTAGTTCAACATTAGATCAACAAAAGGAAGTGCAAAGTCCTGCACCTGGGGAAGAACAACCCCAGGCACCGGTATACTGGGGCTGACCAGCTTGAAAGCAGCTCTGCAGAAAAGGATCTGGGGGTCCTGGTGGACACCAAGTTGAACATGAGCCAGCAACGTTGCATTGCAGAAAAGGCAAACAGTGTCCTGGGCTGCATTAGGAGGAGTGTTGCCAGCAGGTTGAGGGAGGTGATCCTTCCCCTCTATTCAGCACTGTAAGGCCACACCTGGAGCACTGTGTCCAGTTTTGGGCTCCCCAGTACAAGAGAGAGATGGACATACTGGAGAGAGTCCAGCAAAGAGCCACAAACATGATTTAGGATCTGGAGCATCTCTAAGCACAGGAGAGCTGTGAGGAAAAGCTGAGAGAGCTGGGACTGTTTAGCCTGGAGAAGAGAAGGCTCAGGGGGGTTCAGGGGGTTGTTTAGTTTGGAGAAGAGGAGGCTGAGGGGAGACCTTATCGCTCTCTACAACTACCTGAAAGGACGTTGTAGCAAGGTGGGGGTCGGTCTCTTTTCCCAAGTAACAAGCGATAGGACAAGAGGAAAGGGCCTCAAGCTGCGCCTAGGGAGGTTTACGTTGGATGTTAGGAAGAACTTCTTCGCTGAAAGGGTAGTCAGGTACTGGAACAGGCTGTCCAGGGAAGTGGTTGAGTCCTCATCCCTGGAGGTATTTAAAAGATGGGTACACATGGTGCTTAAGGACATGGTTTAGTGGTGGACTTGGCAGTGTTAGGTTAACGGTTGGACCTGATGATTTTAAGGGACTTTTCCAACCTTAACAATTCTATGATTCTATGATTCTATCAATTTTACATAAATAACTGAATGGAGGGTGCAAAGAACACAGAGCCAGGCTCCTTTCAGTGGTGCCCAGTGACAGCACCAGAGGCAACAGGCACAAACTGAAACACAAGAGGTTCCCTCTGAACATTAGGAAACATGTTTTTACTGTGAGGGTATCTCTATCCTATATTCAAAAGCCTCCTGGACTTGGTCCTGGACAACCAGCTCTAGATGACCCTGCTTAAGCAGAGTGTTGGACAGAATGACCTCCAGAGATCCTTTCCAACCTTTCCAAATTCGTGATTCTGTGAATGTGGATTTTCTGCAGGCTTCAAATCATAGTATTGGACCTTTGCAATTGAGACAAGAGCATGATCTAGTTAAGACATCCATATTCACTTATTTGAGTCTGATATCATGTTTGTATTTGCAAGTTTTTGGAGAGAGATATCTAAAACTTGGGACTAGCAGATGCTAAAGTAAATCACCATATAACGTTAGAAACACTAGGTTGCTTTGCCTCCTTTGCCCTTCTCTTTTTTCATTTTATTTTATTGTTGTTGTTCTGAATTCTCTTGTTATGTCCTATTTATAGCTGAATTGAGGGCCTACGATGCATCTTCTCTTCTTGCTGACAGCTAGTAGGAACTTTTCAAAGTGGTCCATCACATTGCACCACACTTGGAGAAAACTGCCAGCAGTGGAGAAGCAGCAGTCACATTTACTGTGGGTGCCACCAGTTTTGGTGGAATCTTCTATCTGAATATCAACGATGCTCTTGTCAAGGTTGAGGGCTCGCTGCAGTATCTTCAGCAGGGAAAGATCTGTCCTATCCTTTACTTCTTACTTTCTGTGTGACTACAGACATGTCATATGGTTTCTGTTCCCCAGGTGACAAATGAGGAGCATAGGACTCTCTACCCCACAGGTGGGTCATAAAGATCATAATATGAGGCACTTAGTGATCCACAGTGTATAAATACATTCAATTTAATATTCTGTTTATCTGTATCATGGAAACATCTGTGAACTGCAGCTGAGACCAGAGTCTCATCCTGTTGAACGCATCCATGAAGGGAGTCAGTCCCTAGGAACTGAAGCCATGAATCCTGACTCTTGGTCTTGACCCCTGGAAATACTGTATTCTACCTTGGCAAAATGACAAAAATTGCAAGTGCTCGGACATACACCAGTTCCTCCTGGGATGCCTCTTAATGAAAATGACTTCATATAAATAATTGAAAAGGTAAAACAAATCAACCAGCCAACCAGATATTCAGAGAAAGGATAGAAAATACATCTTTCTCTTCTCTTTTGTATGTTTACATTGCTTTGCTATAATGATGCCACCTGCTTCCTTTTAGGTGAATAACAGTCTTTTATTTGCAAAGGTTTTTCTTGAACATATTCCAGTTCAGGAAGAACATGTTCTTATGCTTCTGGTAAAAAAAATCCTCAAACCCAAGACTTACGTATGTGGACAATCTGTCTGCCAATATGCACCAGATGTGTTGACCATAAAGTTGATTTATTATTCTGCACCCATATTTTCTCATGAGGCGGACTAATGAGAAAGGAAAATAGATAAGGGAAATGTCAAGGAGAATTGCAGTGAAAATTTAGATTGTTTTGCAGACAGGTAAATAGAAACGGGGATAAAAAGCAGGAACTTTCATTCTGCCACAATTGCTTCTGCTGTACAATACCAGACACTTTTAAAAACAGAATTTGGGAAGGAAAAAAGCCCTTTGTTATAGAAACCTGGCTGCCTCCATTAAATCTGTAGCTAACCATATTCTTACACTATGCCTGACAGGAGAGGCAATCACAAGCATGACCTGTAGCAAATATACATTATTATCATGTATATTCTAGTTCATTTATGGTGGGCATCTGTGGGAACTTGCACAGTTTTAAAGAATCCATTGTTGGAGCAAAATTCTGTATTGCTGAAACACAAACACTATAGGAAATAGTGCCATCTTCAATGATGGAAAAAAGAAATGTTACTATTGCAGGGTCCTGAATGCTGACTGATGCCCAAGTTCCTTTATCAATCATCATTCAAATGAAATCATATACTCAGACAGGATGTGCTGATGAAATTATTTGTTGCCCCCAAATTATCCAATATAATTGATCACTTTATTCGTTCTGAGTAACTCCCTTCTTTTCTTACTGGTTTCAAACTAGTTATTTGAAAAAATGTATTTCAGCCTTTTACTGTAGGAAGATAGTGTAGAGCAAAGGAGAGAGACGTGAACTAGGATGCAGGAGAACTGGTGTTTATGTTAAGCTCTCCCACTGATCTGGTGACTGATATTGACCAAGTCAGCTGCTCTTTCTCTTTTTTCTGTTTCCAAGATGGTGATAACGATACTGGCCTCCTTCAATAAAGTGCCTTGATATCTACTCGCTGAAGATATGCATTATATAAAAGTCAGGCATTTCACCAGCTATGCAAGGCAAACAGTCAGCTCCTGCTGTATTTGATCCCTCCTCCCTCTGACTTGAGCTTATAAAATTAGATAAAAATAAGTGACAGTAGCAGATAACCAGTTGCCTTCTTCATTTGTAGATACATAGATAATCTCAATCACATGGAAACAAAGAACAGATGTTCCCTAAACATATGTACAAACAAAAAATTGCAATTACAAAAGTTGATGAGCAATGAATAAAACAGGAGAAATGAACAAAGTATGATTTCAGGATGTAAGCAAATATTTGTGAGGCCTAATTTGGAAATTTTCAGCTAGCTCTAAAAATGGCACATTTAAGAAAATGAAAGGATTTAGGGATTTATTTTTTTTTAACTCTGAGCCACGAGGACATTTATCTAAATGTCTTCAGACTTTTCTGAACAAGAGTAAGATGGATAAATGGACCCATTGTGCCGGGACATGCATCTGTTTGCATCTAGGTTTCTCTCCACATGGTTAAATTTGTAATGTAGACAAAGAATCAACTTTCCTTTCCACATTCTTTCAGTGCTAAATTAATTTTCTCATGCTTCAGTTTCCATCACCTTACAGCCTTCCAGGACTTTCATTTTTCTCAAACTGAGTATTAAAATGACTTATTAAAAACTCAACTGTTCTACCACCATTATATTTTCCTTCCTTCAAAAGATCTGGCTTCATTTGACTCAAACTTTCTCTTACCCCACCTTTAAATTATTACATCATAATGCCACTGATTTCAGGGCAGATCTACAACATCCTGCAGAAGAAAATGAGGTTGAAGTCAAGTCTCTAATTGTAAAGATATTTTTTCACTCCGACAGGCTAGTCATTAGCAATATTACAAATAGGAGATAAGTTGTTAAGCTTGGATTAAATGTCTTAAATCACTACATGCTATCTTCTTTTGTTGTTCAATGGGATAAAAAACCAACTGTAAGCTTTCCTAAGATACAACGAAGATATAAGATACAAAATAGATATAAGGTAAAAAAGGGTATTTCTCTGTAAACACAATTATGTTTTCACTGTTAAGATGTTGATCTTATTCATGCTTCTGGAATTTGAGAAATATTGTGTTTTTATTCTAAATATGCAAACACAAACCTGGAAGATTATGTTTTCTCTCAGAATATACACTTATAAAATGTCATGAAAATATGACTCTCTTACTTTTTAAAAGATTTTGGGGGTGTGTGTGAGAGGTGTGTGTTAAAATACATGTAATTGTCCACATCCTTTCATGCAATTATACTTTTTCCATTTGGTTGAAGGAATCCCAGATACCATGCAAAGCAGGAACATTTACAAGGGTTTTTCTTTCATGTGCACAGACTTAAAAGATATTTCACCCTTGAGGAAGTATCCATATGATATATTTTGTACACCATCAGTAGCAAATTCATCTTAGTGAAAATTATTCTCACTACCTAGAAATCTTTACGTTTATGTATGAAGGCTGCTTCATAAAGTCAAAGATATGAGTTCTCTTTTTCACACTAACTTGAGCAAAGCAAAGGTGAAAGCTGTAAAATATCTGCCAGCTTGCATGGCACCTGATCAGCTCTGATTTACATGGATGTTCACGTTACTGTTATTGAATTAATATATTTGCACTAGCCTGCTTTAATTTAGGTGTGTTCCAGACCAGGTAACTGGAAGAGCTAAATACATGTTTAGTGTTTAATAGATATGATTATTAGTTTTATTTAACTTACTAATAGAGCTGGGTAGAAAATGGTTTTCCTCAGCCTCTGAAGTTTTTGAGATTTAAGAAGAATGTTCCTATGCCACATAAGGAAAAGATTATATAGTCTGTTGGTGTTTTCATGTGTGCATGTGTGTCTGCACACACACATAGTCCTTGCAAGAAAAGAAGAAGGTAAAATCCTTGCTGCATAGCCTGCTGGTGAGGGTGCTCAATCAGAAATGTAAGCCCAGAGCAAATGGGCTGAATTTAGGTAATTTTTATGTCTGCAGTACTGTGGGATGGGTTTTTCTCCTGCCTGCTCAGGAGGTCTGCACTCTACCTGAAGGCCTCTACCTGAGAAATGCTTAGTCATAGTCATGCTGTGAAAGGTTTAATTTCTGTGAATCAGTGATTCACCGAGAAAGCATTTGTTTGAAAAATTCCCAATCATTTAATTTAGTCATTCATTCTGGTGATACTTTTCTTCTTATGTCTGCCCTTCTTTATCCCCTCTCTTCTCAGAGCATATTTTGCAAAGATGGTCGCTTTCAGATAAATCTGTTGAAATTTTAACAGTGATTCTTCAAACATCTGGCACAACATCTGGGCTTGGAGTCCTGAGAATAACTAGCACCCTTCCTCCTGTCCTCCTCATTTGTACTTAAAAAGCAAAATGGGTATCTAGTGGTTTTTCTGCTACCTCTGTTAGCGCATAACACGAGAGACTCCACCAGAAAGGACCCCTCTTCAAGAAGGCGAGCACACAGCTCTCAAAGGTGGACAGTGCAGTCGGCAAGTGGGTGCCGCCTCTGCCTCTGCAGCAGCTCGATTTTCTGCCCTTGCTTGGCTTCCCTCTTGCTTTGTCTTACTCCGTTGTGATCTTTCCAGCTGCTTTTTCCCATCCCCACAATTGCAGTTGGCTCTTGTGTTCAGATTCAGCTGCATTTTCAACACCAAGCTGCCTCTGATTCTTTAACTTTAAAGTGGCTTCAAGCTCCTGTTTCTCTGTTTTTTCTTCCAGCTTCTCATGCTGTGCAGCTATAGGACATGCACAGGAAGGCCCAGGTTGCCAGATGTGTCCAAAGCAGAGTTTGTCCCAACGGACTTTTTTCTGGTTGAGCTGAACTAGCTATGCTTTTTGTTTCCAGCCACATCAGCTCTTCTGGCTAGGCAGTGCTTTGCATGGTGTGCTTTAATGAACTCACTGAAAGCATCAGGCTGGTTCATCATATCTAATTTAGCGAACTTTGCAGTCATTACTCTGCAGTAGACAGTGCTATGCTGTCCTAAACTGATGATGACTGCTTTTCCAGGCCAAACATTCAAATCTACTCGGATGAACCAAGCAAAATCCATTTCTAAACAGCTTTATTGTTCAGATTTACTTCTTCTGAATAAGGCACGTGCTTAAGTGAAAGAATACTGTTTGTATTTTCTGCAACTTAATTTCTTTATCTGAAATGAACTACCACAAGAAATTCCAGTATGTTTCCAAAACATAGCTACTTTTGTGGGTAAATTCAGAAATGGAATATGAGTTTGGTGAGGAGGCAATGAACAGCACAAATCGAGCAGACTGCATTGCTCTCACAAACTTGAGCGTTGACCCTCCAGGTTCAGCACACACTCTTCTTCCTAACCTAACCAAGCCATGAATCTTATCTCACTAACAAATGTTACCAGAAGACACTTGCATATAGCTTGTGCATTATCAGCTTGTGCAGCTTAATGGAGGAACACAATTTTGTGTGTATTTTTTTGCGTTAATGTACACTGGTTATATTTGAGAAAGGTATTTAGATGCTGAGCACCAGGAAAAAGCTTGAGCATGTTAGTTTTATAGACCACCCTTCTGTAGAAGCTGAAGTCCGTGCTGTTAGCTAGCTCCCTTGAAACCACCCTTAAACCACATCAAGGCAAAGCTGGTAGAAGTATGTATTTATTTAGTGCATAAAAGAGGCTCTAAAGTTACCAAGGTTTATAAAGGCACAAAAGATTCAAACAGTTAATATTTTTTTTTAAGAGTAGCTCTAACATTTCATCCCACACTCAACTGACAAAACATTAGATGTTTACAAGCTCCCGGTCAAGGATCTTGTTCTTAAGAACCTTTACTGCATTTGTGGGAAAGGTGTTTGAATTGGGGACACATGCTTATTTCTGACCTTCTCCTTCTCAATTGTTAACCCCCCTCCCTTCTTTGGAAATGCTAAAGGCAAAGCAAGGGCAGTCATGGCATGCACTTAGCTAAACTATTAGCAAGCGGTACCTTACTGAGGGATAAAGCAGCCTTGTCTGCCTGGTGAAGCAATGAACAAGTCCTAGTGAGGAGCCTTTCCACACACCCTGAACGTTGTATTTCACACCAGTCTGGGAACTGACAGCCAGCTTCTGTGCTGACGTACAAGGCTAACTTGTACTCACGATACCATGACGCTGCCCATTTGACAAATTTGTGGATAAACAGTGTCACACGTTCTCCATTATACATGGGAAGGGCAAAACTCAGAAGGCTTCTATGCAGATCTTTTAAAAATATATATATATATCTCTTGAACACATCTCAGCTGTAGTGCCAACAAAAAACTTTGATAGTAGTTAGGCACTGGTGTCTTCTAGCCACTGCTTATTCCGGTGTTCATTGCTCCCTTGTGCTTTCACCATCTGTTTGACATTTGCTTGTAGACTGTTAGGTTTAACACCAGGCTCTTTTTCAGGATGGCAACATTTCCACTGCTGTTTTTGCATGGTTCGTAGCAACAGCAGGGTTCTAGGTGCTAACACAGGGATATGTAGGGACATATTTTTTTCTGACCCTGCAGATCTAGAGAAAGACCCCCACTTATTTTATTATGATCTAGCTCTCTCCTGCTGCCATCTACATTGGAATCAGTGATTTAAAGGTGTAAGATTTCAATGCTTTTTAGACACCTTGCCCACCTGCCCCCAACAGCACAAAGTCCCATTTTTTTTTAATCCACTTGGTCTCTTTCAACAACTATGTCATCACTCTGTGGAGATACAGTGTGTACAATAAACACAATAACATAACATCTGCCATCAACAGCCAACACATCTTGCTGCCGTAGGATGGATCGCAGAATGTATGGCTGGTATTTATTGCTGAATAGATAGGAGGAGAGAAGGGGATGAATGGACAGAAAATTGTGAGCTCTCCAGCTCTCAAAACCAGAGATTTTAAAATCAGTAATTCTACTGTCTTCCTCTGTCTTCTAAAACACCTACAGACAACAGCAGTGAAAAGAGTATATAGAGACTTGCCATTGTTAATAAAGCTGCACTAATGCATGTATTATGAAAATGAGTAAATGAGTAAGGGAGCTGCCTTAGTTAACCTAGCAGAAGTGTGAATCAAATGCTGCTCTCTCTTGACCTCCTGTGTTTTAAATATGCAAGGACCTGTCCCCTTGCCTCTGTGTTTTAAATATCTGAGGACCTTTCTGTATTGCACATTGTACTTTAAGAAGTAGTAAGCTTTGTGTTGGGCTTTGTTAGGCCAAAAGCCACAGCTGGTGCCAGGCCCTCTTTGTCAGCCTGGGCCCCGCAAGGCTTGTCTTTCTCCTCCTTGGAAAGATCAGAGGTGAGCTGCAGTGTCTCATTTTTTCTTAGCTATGTCATGCCCACCTGCTCTGCCACCACTTTGGTGCCACCAGCATGCTGCAGCGTGGCAGCTTTGCCCTGGGGCTTGGCAGCAGGCTGGGAACGTCCCCAGCCAGACCCTGCCTGGGGCCAGGGCCAGTGCCAGTTCCTGCCTTGTGGCACATGTATTTGATGGCTGACAGTGGTATAGGCATGTGCACCTCACACATGCATCCCTCAGTCATGCGCACAGCTTTCTCCTTCAGGATCTCCCTCACTGATGCGAGCCAGCTTGCTTCATGCCTCAATGTCTGCAATCCTCATACAGCTCCTCCTAAGTAGTCCTGGGTAGGAGAAACCACAGGCTCCACAAATGACCCTTCATACAGTGTTTCAGGGTCTTTGAGAAAAAATAACAGGCAAGTGTTGCCTGTTGCCACTGTTACTGTTTTAGCCATGTGTTCCTTTAATGCCCTCTAATAATAATCAGTAAGTGCTAGCTATTCCTAAGAGAGAACCAGCGTGAAGAAAGGGATGAAAATAACATTGCTAGCACAGAATTGCTCATCACTGGAACTGTAAATGTGGATTGATTACTTCTCTTTTTGTTTAATGTGAGGCTACTTCAGGTTTTTTAGCAAATAGGTCGTGTTTCCTTTCCTCTTCGCTGCATATAGTGTTTGCTGGTCTTAAGCATCTTTAAGAAAAACTTACTTTTGGCCTATTATATCTACCTCATGAAGATGTAGTCACCATGTACATATTAACAGTTAAAAGGGATACCTGGAGAAATCCCAAATAGTTTAGATATCCTTAACACATGACTTAACCCATTTCCACTAATGTTATTCTCAGATCATTTGAGGCATAGCTTTAAAAAATATAAGTAGTCTAACAAGGGAATAATAAACAAGTCAAATATTTTACTGGGAAAATCCCAGTATATGACAACCTCTGTTGTAGATGGACCTGATCCTAATGATGAGTCCATCAAAATCAGTAGAAATGACTAATGGGTTAGGTCACATTTTTTTCTTGTCTAGGAAAGTCACCATATCAGGACAAGGCTGAACACGTGCTGAAACACCCTCGCAAACTGGAGCTGAAATCAGTCAGCCTGCACTTTACCTATGCTTTGGCCACTCACTGCCATCCTGTTGGAGTTTCTGCATCTCTGAAGAGAAGCAGCAGAGGTGACTGTGCAAAGGATAGACAGCAGCAGAGAGAGACATCAGGTGGGGATGTTGGAGGTAGGCTTTCACACCCAGCTCTAGAGAGATCTCCAGGCAACTAAACTTAAGCCAGTGCTTAAAGGCTTTGCTGAAATGGGTCAAGGAGAAAATTAGTGAAGAATGTGTTAAAAGAGAAGAAAATGCCTGGGTAATGTAGTATGGCCATGCTATAGCTCTGTTGCTGGGTCAAGAGGGTATCTACATGAATTTTCCTACTCTAGATAGCCAGGCTGGAATGATGTTTTTGTTTGTAAGTTATGTTTTCAAACCAGGTTAAGCCAGACTGAAGCACTTTCATACACGTTAATGATTAGCATGGAGAAGAGTTGTCTTGAAATGCCTCCAATTCAGGCAACACACAAAAAGGCAAATCAGTTTCTATATTATTAGTCTATCGTTTTTAAGCTAGTATTGACAATATTGAGTCCCAGATTTGCAGCCGTAAGGATAGCCAGTGCTGAATTAGAGACCTTCTGCCTTAAAAGCACATGTATGGAACTAATCAGGTAGGAAACAATATGCACAAGCTGTGTTTTGTGCTCCTGGCAGAAACCAAAGAGGATGTCTTCAAAGTGCAATTAGCACAGCATGTACATTGTGCCTCCTGGACTATTAAATTCTGTATTCCATAAGAGCCAGACCAAGCATGTATGCTATTGCTGTCACAGTAAAACTGCTCTCTCTGTGTCTGGATGTGCTGAAGAAATTTAAAGTTTAGGGATTATTAGTGCTGGTTTTATCCATTTTTTTTTCTTTCAGTAGGATTGTAATTTGATGTTCATGTAGTGTTTTGTATTCAAATCTGTATAGAACATCAGACCGGATAGTCCCTTAAATTATGTTTCTCTGGAGTATTTAAGCAGCTGTCTAATGTTACATTTCTCTTCTCACAGACAGCATAACTTATATTATTAGGGCATAGTACTAAGTCTGTTTAGTGCAACCTACAGCTATTTAATCAACACTGGACTTTTACATCATTATAGATGCAAAAGCAGTTCTTACTTTAATTAGGAATTCCTCTGGACACTTAGAAGGGCTTTTAACAGAGTCTGTATCTTTTGGGGCCTTTGATCTCCAGTCCATTTTTTCATGTTAGTGTTTCACCTGTGGAGAGGACATCATCTTGTCTCAAACATTGCGAGGATGTCTGAGGTATTTCTAGGGAAACATTTTGAGAAAGTCAGAGCCGTTGAAAAGAAATCTAAAGCAAATGGATAATAGAACAAGAGAAAATGGGTTGAAAGGAACAGAGTCAAAAAAGGAGACAGGAGTAGGATAAAAGCCAGTTTGGAAGATGGCTGAAATACTTTGAAAAACTGAGGAGAAAACTGAACAAACAAAAATGTGGAGGGAAAAAAAGAAAAAAAATGTAAAACATTCAACAATAAAGAGAAATGAGCAAGTTAAAAAAAAAGAAAAAGATTAAAAGTTGAAAAGAGGAAAGAACGAAAGATGGGAGGGAAGCATATGAATGGATTGATGGGAAAGGAAAAAGAGGAAAAAGAAATGGATGGATATGTAAATTAATTTGGAGAGAGATTATGTCCTTGACATTGTCATACGGGCATTACGTGAGTTTTGCTGACAACTTCAAAGTGAACAAGGAAAAAAAAAGGAAAAGAAGTTCTATACTTTGGACAGCAAAGATGTATGAATATTCAGGAGTCACAAACTATAGGTAAATCTTGGTGGTTCAGAACTGACAAGATCAGATTTTGGAAATAGGCTTGTGACATATTGTTTGCATCTGAAGTAGAAAACAGATATACTGTGACCGGTGCCACAACCTACTGTTCTGTTATGGCGGAGAGAATTCATATCTCGTGCTGCTCTACTAATGAGTGAATGTTTATAGTCTCAGTTTGGTCTTTCTTTAATAAATTCTGTAAAGGGAATGAAATTCAAAATCAGTATTGGTTTTGAGTTTGAGAAGATTTTTATTTCTTCAAAGGCATACCTTAAATTTAAGTAATCCAGGCCTTACCTAGACTCAATGAACCCTCAAAATTAAGCTGGAAAGATTCTTTGAAGGCTGAGTTTAATGTATGTAGCAGAAAATTTTCAAGCCAATGTTAGGGTAGCAACTCTGATATGCAAGATCAGAGTTGGAGAATAATTCAAGGCATTCATATTTTCTGTACCATTCTGTAGCTGCTCTGAATGCCAGTTTGAAACAGCCTGATGTATGAACTTCCTTTCAACACAGGACAGTCATTTTTTTTCCCAAAAAAGTTACGGCACAAATTTAAGGGTGAGTCTAGCAAAGATACGCAGCTACTAAGAAAAAAGAGGTTCTTTCCTGAAGAAGAAAATGCTGACATTTTAAAAGTTGGAGCTCAGCGTTAAACTTTTGAAGGTATCTTGACTTAGAAGTGCTGTGTCACCTGTTGTATTTATTGATTTGAAATTGCTTATTCTTAAATCACTCAGTTTATTTACATGTTTTAATATGTGTCTAAGATCTGAACTTTAGTCTTCTGTTGTTTGAAATTTAGGCCCAAATTTATTACCAGGTCTGCAGACTTCACTCTTAGTATATAAAATCATATGAAAACCCTTACAGTATTTATTTTTTAAACAGTTAATTGAGACAAACTAACCATGCTTGTCTAGTAAACAAGAACTGTTATCCCTTTTTAGAAAAGTCAGATTTGCGGTTCTGCTGGTTACTGGTGGACAAAAGATGCAAAAATCTTTATTTAAAAAAAAATGCAGAAAATGCCATTTTCCTAAACATACAAAGAATGGAATGAGGCATGTTTCTTTGCCAACATCTTTTAGATGTAATTCTGTCCAGATGGTACTCTTTCTAGACTGTTCTTCAGGGCTACACTCCTCTTTCAGTCCATTACCTTCACTTTATTTCTAGTTTCTGCTTTCCTGTTGCTTCTGCTGCTCACGTAAGCACCTCTACTAAAAATAATTGTCCTAGAACCCTTTTGTACGTGTGCCTGGTATGTACTTTTCTGTTGGCCAGAACCTCGTGTTTTGGAGCTGCAAATTGTTCCCATCTTTTTGCTCCATGAAAGAGAATTTCTTCTGTTTATTCCTTTCCAAATGAAGAACACTTGTTAAATCATTAACTTTCAATAGAATTTTAACAAATCATGACAGTACAATGAAGATCACTGTTATGCATTACTTGGTCATTTTTAAATGGATTCTCTATGAATGTTTGTTACCAGTTTTCCAATAGCTTCTCTCAACTCTTTCTAGTAAAAGAATGAGAAAGGAAGGGCTGAGCTTTACACTAAAGTCGTGACTAAACTCTGGATAAAACACTGGTCTGGTTGCAAGCAGCATCAGATCAAGAATCACTTCTGTCGTGGTTTAACCCCAGCCAGCAGCTAAGCACCACGCAGCCGCTCGCTCACCCCCCCACCGGTGGGATGGGGGAGAGGATCGGAAGGGCAAAAGGGGAAAACTCGTGGGTTGAGATAAAAACAGTTTAATAACTAAAGTAAAATAAAAAAAAAATAGAACAGTAGTAATACAAAGCAAGCGGTACACTGTACAATTGCTCACCACCCGCCGACCGATGCCCAGCACGTCCCCCAAGCAGCGACCGAACCCCTCCCCGGCCAACTCCCCTGCTTATATACTGAGCATGACGTCACGTGGTATGGCATAGCCCTTTGGCCAGTCTGAGTCAGCTGCCCCGGCTGTGCCCCCTCCCAGCCTCCCGTGCCCCTGGCAGAGCATGGGAAGCTGAAAGGTCCTTGACCAGTGTGAGCACCACTTAGCAAGTACTTAGCACTGCTTAACAAGAACCAAAACGTCAGTGTATCATCGACATTGTTCTCAACCTAAACCCAAAACACAGCCCCATACCGGCTACCAGGAAGAAAACCAACTCCATCCCAGCCGAAACCAGGACAACTTCCTATATGTCTTTAAGAAAGTTGCTGAATTCTTTCATGCTTTAGTTCACAAGATAAAAATGCAAACAATTGTTTTTTCCTGTTATTTACATTGGCCTTTTAAACAATTTACTCTTTCCCATAAATATTTGGGCAGAATAAGCCCTGGTTTATCTTTGGTTATCTTGTACCCAAGCATATTTATCACACACATATCAAGGCCATTCTCTTCCTGCTACTGTAATGCAAGGACACAGTAGTTTTCATTTTCTCAAGAAAATCTTAGGGCAGTGACAGATGAAGTTTGGATGTTTCTGAAGTTGAGTTAAGCACAGAGAAATTCAGGTGCATAGATGAGTCTCCTGAGAATATCTTATGTACCTGCAGTTTACTTAGGAACAGGCTCCCTCATGAGGTACTCTCTCCTGCTTCAGACCTAGGTAGAAATGCCACAAAACCAGTCTGTTGCTGATGTGTGATGATTTCAGTTATTTGTACCAGTTGGGATTCAGTCGGAATGTTTAAATGCAATATACCAGTAAAATAAATAAATCATTAATTTAACTTAATTCAGTGTTCCTTTCTTTCTACCTGCCTGAGGATAGGGTTAATATATTTTCCTGTCAGGACTGCAGTGCATTTTAATTAATGTTGGGAATACTTGTGCAGCAAATGTGTACTTCATGGCCACTTAAACTTTAATGTTTTTATGCTTTTACTTCTATTACAGAGTCACTGTTCTTGTTGGGAAATGGAAAAGAGCTCTATAATATACCTGTGCAAAGTACTTAGTTTATATGGACTTCAGAATTGTTTTCTCTAAATTTCTGCAGCTTTTTAAATGCTTCCACATGCTGCTGTACAAGCAAAGCATTTTTTTCTTAAACAGACCTTAACAGTTCATCATGCTTTTGAATAACAAGTGGTTGATCATGTACCTTAATTACAAGAGCAAATTGAAGGCAGTTGTACTATTCATCAAAATAAATCGCATATCAGTTAACTAATGAAAAAGTCAACAGACAGAAGAAGAATACCACAGCAGTGTTAGTAAACACAGGGGCAAAATTCTTAGCTGGTGTAAATCAGCATGGCCTTAATCTCTTCAACTGAGTTGTGGCTGGAAGATACCAGGTAATGATCTGACCTTTTTTGGGTAAACTTTTGAAGCACTATGTATGCTAATTTTCCTTTGGGCAATTAGGGGGCAATAGTCATCGATGCTTGATATTTAGATGTTGCTTTTTACCTGTTCTTTCAGATAAAACAAAGAATCATGTTGCTCATATAATGGGAGACTTTGGCTTCTATTCTGGAGAATGTGATTTGCAATTCCCATTTTCGAAGCCAGTTTGATATGCTTACATGCAGAGGTTAAATGTCTGGGATCAGAAAGTTCAGTCATTAGGTGAAGTAAAGAACTGATGCTGCAGGTATAACATTTTGAGATCTAGCTAGATAAAAGATTAAAGGCCAAAGTTATTCAGTGCACAAGAGAAAACACATTTCACACATAAGGATAATGATTTTCTTTTAGGGGAGGAGTGCAATAGCTGTTCTCGGTGCAGTGCTGGCTCACATAAACTGGAGTGTTTTCTCCAAACAGTACTTGGGTCTCTTGTTTTTATTGTTTTGTTTGTTGAGTATCTCTCCAGTGCTGCAGGTGCTTTCCAGATGTACAAAGTTCCTGTCCCTCCAAACCTCATCAGTAAACAGAGGTCAGAGGAAGGAAGTAACAACATGGATTTTCTATAGGAATCAATACATTTTGCTATAAAGACAGCAGGGCAGAACATGGATTTTGAAGCAGGGAGAAAGAACAGAGGGCAGAGGCAGCTTCAAGACAAATTAGTAAAGGTCAGCTGATGCAGAGAGGGACTGCTGAAGGGTGCCACAAGGTGACTCTTCAGGGGTGTGATAAAAGGGCAGGAAGGACTCAAAAGTGGGGCAGAATAGAGGTGGTAGGAAGGGCAAATCTTCTGTTCAAGTGCAGTATCCACATGAATTTAAAAAGACCTTCACTGCATTTTGCTATAAGAGTATATGCCATCACTTGCTATAAAAGCATTATTTGGAGGAAAAAAAAAAGGCTAAGTGCTAGAGAATTGGGAAATGACATATTTCTGGGAGCTGTGTTGCTCTGAGTCTGTTCCCACGTGCTTTCATGCTGGCTATGGAATAATGGAAGTGCCCTGTAAAAAAAAGAAAAAAAAAAAATCACATGTAATATTTAAAGAAAGCAACACAGTACACATAGAGGGATATGGACATTTTCAGTGAAAGGAAGTACCCTAAACCACCCTTACATGGAGAAATATAGAGTGAACAAAAAGAATGACTTCAGGGGTCATGCCAAGGGTTTACTTGACCCAGGATTCTGTCTTCATACATACTAATGTATAGAATTATCCCTTCCCCAGCATATTCTTCCAGTTTCTATCAATCTGCATAATAAAGTGGGCAAAATACGTACTAGATGCTTTTCTTTTTTTACTAAAATGTACACAAGTGTAGCTACTTTGTAAGAGTTAACAAGAGGGAAGACTGAGGAAGAACAGGCTGAAGTACTTTCCATTCAGCATTCAGATCACATATATATCACCTTGAGTTTAAACAACAGACTTCTTTACAAAAGATTTACTTGGCTGCTTTGGCCACTCTTTTTCAAGAGCTTCTGATTTCAGTGCATGCCATTGTCAGTGACTAGCTGTCAATACCTGTTGAACAAATATGCTCAAATGATTTGCAGTCTATTGATAGATGATTAGTGAACATAAAAAACAGGTGATATTATCAAGTCGTTTAGGACAGAAATCATCTATGAAAGAACATGAATTTGTCAGCTTAACTTATCAGCTCAGCAAAATCATTGACCAAGTCGCAAAGACGTTTCCTTTGAAGATTTCCTGCATGACAAATTATTTTTATGTATTTGCAAATGACTATTCGAGTAATTTCAAAGATTGTTCCTGGGTGAGCGCTGCATAATCATGAAAATTTGTGTAGGGGAAAACTAGCAGATTCATTTAATTGTCCTTTTCTCCTTGCTTTGTATATCAGAAGGCTTTGCTTTGTTTATATTACTTTTTCTTTTGCACAAAGGGGAAATGTTGTAGACACTGGTAATAACTGATGTTTATGTGAAGAGTAGCCCTGATGGTTTGGCCATCTTGAAAGCTCCTTTTGGTTGTAGGGTTTCTCCACTCCTGGAGCAGAAACAATACCCTGTGACTTAGACAATCAATCACACAGCATGAATAATGAGCAGACACTCAAAGCAACAGTCACATTTGCATAAACCATTCATTCAGTACATTTGAATAACCACCAAATTAATGAAAATCAAAAGGAGTCCATGGATCATTTGCCAACAGGAAGGAGGGCTAAAACCGTTGAATAGATGGCTTGCTGAAAAACATTTACATGGCTCTGTCTTTCTAGAAGGAAAAAGACGAGGCAGGTTGGAGTGAAAATTACCAGGAGATGAGCCTCTTCTTGCCCACCCCGACAAGTTTTCTTTCCATGTAGTTCCTCCACATTTCTTCCTGTGACTGTTGTTTTCAAGGAAAACAAACAAACAAAAAAATGTGGGAACCCCACTTTGCAACAGAGTAGGAGAAAAAGCAAGTAGGTAAAAACATGGGTTTAATTGACATTTTGCAAGTGGAGAACCAGATGTAAACATTATCAAGAAATATTGGTTTCCAGACATGCCTGCACTAATCAGGTTGGGTTTTTTTTATGGTACACTACATGCCTGGTGAAATCAGTTACGTGAGGGTCTCTTTAGATACATTCAAAACAGGACAGTTTTGAAAGAAACTAAGATAGATGTGTACTTTCATTTTGTTTGTTTGATTTCTCTTATTTTTCTCCTTCTTGTTTTAGAAGGTGCTGACAGTCCTCTGCCAGGAGTCTATATTCAATTTCAAGAAAGTAAACTCTTCCCAGCTGTCACACCTGAAGGCAAAACCTAAAATCAATGAATAGCTTATCAGGAGGTGCTTTTCACTTTGCTGCTCCTGCCACTGCTCAGGCTTCCCATTTCTTGGAAATCCTTTTTTCAGAAAAAAAAAAAAACAACCTATGCATCATTCAAATGTGGATGCAATTAATTTCATTAGGAAATTCTGTAATCCTGACATAAGAACAATTCCGTATAGGATAGAAGACCAAATAATGTGTATCTCTCTCAATATTTAAATTAAACAAACCAGTCTCTGCCTACTTTCTGATTGTTGAACTCTATATTGTATGAAAATGCTTCCACCTGTTCTTCATAGCTTGGCAATATGATATCAACAGAGATTTCATACATGCCAAAATAATTACCCAAATTAAAAGATACATATTTATTGCTTTGATAACTCCCATAAGTAAGGATAGAGCAGGATGTACTTCAGAGAAGTCAGTCCCTATCAGACACAGCTTTACCAGACAAGCTAGTGGTCTATGTCTCTGTACAGTTCTTCAGCCTCAGCTCTTCCAAAATGTCAGTATTTGACACTCTTCATTGCTTAGGCCAAACACGGATACTACTTCCAGAAGATTCTCCTCTTGCAGCACAGGCATGCTCTGTGGGCTGTTCAAAGTCTTCCAGAGAGACCTTTTAACTTAAGGCTTGTGTCAGCAAATTAAACAGTTCTTTGGTTCAACAACCAACATCTCGTACAGCAGTCCTTTTGAAGACAATAAGCCTGACAGCTGACAAAATCTGGAGAGCTGCCAGTTCCACAGGGAACCCTGTTTTGGGGGAGATGGGAAGGGAGAACCTCACTCAGGAAGTGGCTTGCCCGCTCCTAGAGCAGTCCACTGTGCTTCGTGTTTATGGATCTTCAGGTCTTCATCGCTTCTCGGGTTCTTCTGGCAGCTGTTGTGTTTAGGGTTTTTTTTTAAGGATTATGGATGGAAATACAACATACCAACTTTTTATGGAGCTTATCCTACAGGGTTTGGAATATGGGCACAGTGTTACTTGAATGAACTGGGTCTGTCCCTTTGCATGCCCACAGTAAAGGCCTTACATTCAGAGGCATCACCACTCTCCCTGGCTTGTATAGTTACTGTTGTTTCTGCACCTAAATCTCTGCAGGGTAAGCACCTGAGATCATGAACTCCTCTTTCCAAGAAAAAATATGGATGCGGAAACCACCTTTTCATATGCTTTATGTATTATTTTAACAATAGCCATCTGATGTAACGTTCAGGTCCAGCAACCCAGAAAGGAAATGGCACAAGATGATGTGCAGATTTCTCATTTTCAGCTTGAACTGCCCAGACCACTTTTGCTTTCTCTGTAGGAAAATCAAAGGCCCAGTGATCTAATTGTTCCTTCTCTTGCCTTATTTCCTTCACATTCAGAGAGCAAAACCTGTGCCATCTAAACACCAAATGCTAATGACTGCTTTTTGGGAAAAGTGTATCTTAAAATTAGTCCCCATGAAAATCAGTTGAATTATATTTTAAAAGAGGGTCGTATGAAACAAGCTGCTCATAGATATAAAACAGGTGAGTTTCATGGCTTAAGTTGCTAGAAACATAAAGTTATTGGCATCTGGAAATTTCGTTGTTATTATGCTTTTTATATGTTAACCTAGATCACAAATGAGCTATTTATTTACGTTTCTTTGCTGTTTGTTCTGCAAAAAAACTTGCTGAGATAGATAACAGATGTCTATCTAAGTCCCGTATGACTTCATTTCTCATACCTGCATTTGTCATGGCTTATTGCTTGCCTGACTGCTACTTCCTGTTGATTTCTTGTGTAGTTTTAGACTTTTTTGTCATGTTCTTTGTTCTCGCAGCTACTCCTCAGTCATCTGAAAGGATATGACTTCTGGGTGATGCCTCTCTTAATGTTCATGTCCTATGCCTCTGATAGTAGAAAGATAGCAGAGGCTTTGCTCACCTTTTGCAGATATGCAAGCATGTCCAAAGCTGTTCTGATTGTAAAGCTTTCGGTCACCATAACTGAGCTGTCACTATCATGTATATTTCTTCTTTCTCTGCGGCAGGAGGATCTCACCAGTACATCTTCTTTTGACCTCCCAGAATGCACAAGTGTTTCAAATCAGCAAAGCACAAATGAGAACAGTATGGTAGAAATCAACAGGAGAGCTAGAAGAGGAGTACCAGTAAAACAAATAAACATAAATGAATCACCAGGGGAATGGCAGCTCCAGGGAAGATTCCAGTTACCTGAGGTCATACCCACTTTGTCCTCACAAAGTCTCCCTCCCTGTTGCAGAAGATTGGATTCACAGCTTTGCTCTGTCTTCTCTCCCCTAGCTCAGTATAGTTGTCCATGGCCTCTTGACCTCTCTCATAATTTTCCTGATGCCTATCCAACAGACCTTAATTAATACTGGCTTTCTTGCCTAGTTTTTAAACTGCAGTACCCCTGCTGTCTTTGCCTTTTAGGAACAAGCACTTTTCTTCACTATCCAGATTTGTGTTCATTTCCTAATATATCCATCAGTTGTGCTTTTTGTTTTGCCAGTTTAACATGTCCTGACACTCTAGTGCTTGTGAGCGGATCAGCTGGCTTTGGCGGGACCGCCCCCCTCCGCCCCGCCCCGATTCCTCAGTGTCTTCCTCTGCTTTCCTCTGCTTCTGGAGGTCAGACAAACTAAGCGTCCAACTTCCCTATCAGACCTAGCATTTAATGGCAATCCTTCACCACTGGTCACTTGCCTGAGTTAACCTTCTCAGATTTAATATTCACACTGAAAGAAATAAAACGCTTTTGGTTTTCAGGCTAATGCGTTATATAATAATGTACATAGTAAAATACATTGCTACGTCAGACTATAGTCTTTGACTTTTAGCCTCCCATATGCTCCTCACATTTTAAATTAAGTCCTAAAGCTGTAAGTTGCTGTGAGAAAGTTTGGTGTTTGTATGACAATTCAAAGAACCCATACTGGTGTTAAGGCTTTGTTTGAACAGCATGTAGGATGAAAGCCTTAGGGCACCAGTATTGTCAAGAAAGGACTGTCCTACTACTTAATCTAGAAAATAAATGGAGTTAGAGTAATGTGAAGAATTTGTCAGAAATCCAGAATAATTGTGGATTAAATTAATTAAATTAAATTTAATTAAATTAAATAAATAATGTGAAGAATTTCAGCACATCTCCAGGTTGCTTTGAGAGGGAGCCTGCTCCACACCATTCCTGCTCTTATTCCAACCTTCCAGCTCCTTCTTTTGACCGCTTCAGTGCATTTCTCCTTATTCTTGGAAGCTGCACAGTAGATAAAATCACCCAGCTGTATTTGCTCTCTTCCTAGCTAGATACTTGTCTGAATCTTTTACAACCATCTGCTACCTTCTCAGCCATGTAATGGAGCAGAACATCAGCAAAAATCAAATATCTGAGCTAGAGATTTCAGCTTTATTCTAAGCTCAATGAATAGTTTTGTAATTAGTGATTTTTTCAGTTTAACACCATGAGAGCTGGAGGGCATGATATCATGTAGACTTCATTCCCCCATGAAAAGTGGTAGTACTTCTAAATATTCATGACATCATTATACAGTTTATCAAATCCAAAGGTATTGCCAGCTTTTAATTTAGAGCACAGCTCAGTCATATTTCACTTGTAGCCAGAAGTGGTTTTTATTTCTTTTAACATTTGAATCCAAAGTATGTAGAATGGGTAGACTGTGAATTTTAAGCTTCTCTTGTCTCTCCTCAGATTCTTTCATTTGCACTATTTTGTTTTTATTTCTTAAATAGATTGTGCTTTTGAGCAACCAATCAATGCAATTCAACAAGATATAATACGAAAGCGGTTCCTGATTGTTACTTCCCATTTTTCACATCTGTAGTTAGGTTGATCAGAATAAAATCTCCAGGCTTGAATGATAGGCTATTTAGAGCATGAGATAGGTACTTACCAATGAAAACTCAATCTGCTCTAGTTTAATCAAGAAAAACAGTTGTTTGCTCCAGTTAGACTACAGCAAGGAGAAAATGAAACTTAGCCAAAACCAAAGAAAAATATCCTTATAGCATACTGGCATCCGAACTATTGCAAATTCTTGCAACTCTACAGTCCAGAATCAGAGATGGGGATCTACTGCTGCTTCTTTTCTTGTATGCATTTCTTTTTTATTTCCAGGAAGGTGGAAGGTATGGTTAGGTTAGGTGTGTTGGCACAGGTGGACAGCAGCTGTTGAATGTTGTCATCTGAACATAGGCAACTATAGGAGCCCCATGACTGTTTTCCCTGAAACCACAACAGCAGAGCTGTCATAAGCATCTGGAGGATAGGAATACCCTTTTCATACCCTGTGGAGTTCATCTATCTTCTTCACAGTTTATTTTTCCTAAATAGCCTGGGAATGTGAGAAGTAGGGACTTTCCAAGCAAAAGACAATGATGGATCAAGTAAAAGAAGAACATCACTGAAAGGCATTGAGGTTTTGTGCTCTATTTCACTTTGGGGCACATCAGGAGCATTATGTTCCAGCTCTGTTTTGGTAGGTAGAGGAACGGTAAGCACGCTGGCTTGAGGGGCTGTATGGTTGTGCTGTTATTTGTCTGCTTGCCTCATTTTACATCAGTATCACTTGAATGCCTTCATCTGAAATCAAGTGCTTTGAATGAACGGAGCAAAGGCTGTCCACTGTCCATTTGTCTAAATGGACAAACCAGAAAATGACATTAGAAAAGATACCATGATCACATTCATACTACTGATGAAGAATTAAGGCATAGCAGGTGTTGAGTTACATTGACAGAAGGCCACTCATGACCTGTGACTACACTGACAAGGCAACTACATGAGAAGCAGCAGCAGAGAGAGACATTACATGTATAACAAAACAGGGGGTAGTAGCTTAACAGAACTGCTGACCAAGACTGAAATTACTATAACATTACCACGTCACAAATATCAAATGAGAGTGTCAAATCAGCAAAACTGGGCCCATGGGAAAGAGTAAAGAGGGGCTGTCTGTTTATTAGGGAGGGGTTGAGAGTGGTAACAGAGAACTTGGGGGGGAGCAAAACTGTAAAATGATAATATAAGGGGTAGCAAATCATTTGATCAGATCTGACTGGGGTACAATTGAAACAGTTTCAGTGCTTATGAATATTAGATATTTGTGATTAGTTAGGTTTTGATGCGATTGGTCACTAATCCTTGATTTCTGTGGCAGCAGCTGTGGCTGTTCTGCAAATACAGACAAGTCTGCATTGCGTCAAACCATCAGCGCTGCCTCAGATTGTATTTTACCTTGAGAAAGTTTATTTCTGAATCCTCTAGGATCTTCTTAAAAAGGCTAAGCTGTTGCATATTGATCTCTGTATTATTTTTGAGGGCTTTTACTTTCTATAGATCTGACATTAGGAATTGCAAGGGGTTTTGTACAGCAGAGTGGTGACCTCAGAAATATGCTTCGGGGTGCCTTGTCCAGTTACAGAGAGAATGATCCGTCCTACTACCCCAGTCCCTTTTAGGCTTTCTGAGGTTTGGCATGTACTCTTGATGCTGAGTGTGACCTTTCTTTGGCACACTTTATCTCTGCTCTTGAAAGACAATTGCCTGTTCTTTTGGAAGTGGCTGCTGTGCAGTGCAAAGACCTCTGAAGTTCCTTTGCAATCCATTAAGAAATTGGTTTATTTACTGTCTGCTATTGATTATTACTTAATCTTAGACTTCTTCCCTCAAGGAAAAAGAAATAATCTTTGTGGAGTTTCTGGTTTGTTCTGTGGCCAGAGAGATGGAAAAGCTGTGATGTAGCTGACTGAAGATGCTGTTCAGCTTTGAATCAAAGTGCATTTCTTTTCATTTTCTACCTGAGTTACATCCCCAAAATATTTATTTTAAGCTAAAGTGTAGTGAAAATTGCCAGGTTGATGTCCCTAGGGACAAATTTCTCTGTTTACCTGTAGAACAGGTGCAACCAAGGCAACTCTGACACATGATGTTCCCCAGATCACCTTCCCTCTTTGAAACAAGAGCTTTCTGGTTGTAAAGCATGCTTGAGCACCCATAGTCTGTTTAGGCAATCAGATGAATGACCACTAACCACTGTTGTTGGATGCTCTCCACTGAAATCTTATGTGGTTCCCACACTGCTATTGATTTGAACATTTTTGGTTGCTGCTGATGGTAGCGTGGGTGTAAGCAACATGGTCTACTGGGCAATGCACAAAAGCAACCATTTCATTTTGCTTCTCCCACTGTGCTGAACAGCCACTGAATGGCAAAGATGTACGCCAGCTCCGTGGTGGGCTAAACCTGCACTACTGATTTAGGGAGGAATAAGAGCCCTCAGATAGGACAGAACTTTCTTTTTACAGCAGAGGGAAAAAATCTCCCCAAACAACAAATGTTATTTCATGAGGAGCAAAACTGAGGATGCCAACTTTTCTGTGCTGTTGTATACTAACCCCTGTGCTCCTACCCACCGCAGGGGCTCCTCACAGGTTTCTCATGGCCCCACTCTCTCTTGGTTCACTCTCACATCCCCTGAGCACCCAGTGAGCAAGAAGCTGTAGGTACAGGGGACAGAGCTGAGAGGTGAATATGCTGCCGAGTCATTGAGTAGGTAAACTGCTGGGTGGCTGTTGGCAGGTCAAGCACAACAGATGAGGGTTAAGTTCATGCTGCAGCCCTTTTTCTCCTGAGAAGAACTTATTTGGCTCTCTTCTCAATCCAGCCAGCCATCAATTTGTATGAAACTTTCAGGAATATAATTATCTTTAAGATTTCTGCTACTCTTTCAAATTTGCTTCAAGTTAGCTAAGAGGTCCAAAGGTTCAGAAGAAGAAAACGGACTGATGAGCAGACAGAGATTGATGAAGGTTTTGTTCCTTAAAAAACAGGCTTTCAGAAAACAAAAAAAGAGGAGGGGGGAACTAACAGTACAGATTTAATTACTGGTAATTTTCTTGTCCAAAAGTATTTTTGAGCTGCACTTTGTATTTAATTATGAAAAAGATATTAGTGAAAAGAAATAATTTTAAATATTTCCTGTAGATTTTGTGCAAAGATTGTGATCAAACCATATATTCTATGGCCTGAGAAAGATACAAGAAAATCTGAACAGCTTGATGCAGTATTTTCATCTCATAAATATGAAAAACAAATCATTACCCATAATTATGAAGCACAATAAAGAATAATAACTATTTCTATAGTTGGGTTTTTGTTTTTTGTTATTTTGTGTGTAGTGGGTTTTTGTTTTTATTTTTTTACATAAATGGTGGTTTTAAAGGGCTTTTAATTATATACTTGTAATGTACACTAAGAAAGCTGGCAGCTCCCTTGCACATAGTGGCATCCCACATATAGCTGCAAAGTTTTAAAGGAGCTTTTCTTTCCTTCCCTCTATTGTCTTTAGAGCCAAATTTGGTAGACCTCCTATCTGCCATTCCTGGAGACTGAAATCCTTTATTTCCTAACAGAGGGGTAAATTATCCCATCTCTTCTTACCTCCATGCCCCAGCTCTCACCTGGGCAGATGGAAATCTCAGAAGTGCTCGGTGCTCCCGGCTCTGCTCCCTCCCACAACTAGCAAGGGCTGCGAGACAAAGGCTGTAGCTGAACTGAACAGTCCTGAAAACCCCATCCCTTTATTGTCAGCCCTGCACTACCTGTATGTGTATGTAAGGAAGCAATGCAATTTTTCTGACCAGAAGCTGTAAGAATATACAATAGCAAAAAAACCCCATATGGATAGAGTTCATAGTATTTCCCCAGTCCTGACTAAGGTCTTAACTCCTACTGGTTTTGTTTCAGTTTTATATCCCCTGAGGTCACAGGATTCTGCCAGTGTAAAGCAGAAGGTAATTGGCCCTGTAGCTCTCACTGGCAGGTAAAGGAGAAAATGGGTTGTTGATCAAGATGTACAAGCAGCAAAGATGCCCATTTCCCCTTTAGCCCACTTACTTATTAATACTTGATTCTCTTTCAATACTTGATTGTCTTTCAAGACATTTGCTTAGGAAAATTCTTCCAAAACCCAAATCTGCTTTTCTCCACAAGTTATTAAACGTAACTTTCAGCAAAAAGATTGGCAGTGATTCTTTTGGGCAGAATTTACAATACCTCTCTATTATCTAGACACTGTTACACTGCGCTTAGCAGCGTGCTGTGCTTGCGCAGTGGTGGCTGGAACCAGCAGGGCTCTTCTGATGTAGCCAGTGAAACCTTCTGCAACATCATGAATTAAGTGCACATCTGTGAGTTAGGAGTGTATTTACTGCAATGGAACAAGGAGCTGAAGACAGCCCTTTCCGGTTAGTGTTTTCTGCTGGAGTGCGTGAACTCCAGATGATGTGCTAGAAAAGGAACCACCTGGCTGCTCAGCCCATTCCCTTCTCCCTGTTTCCTCTCACCATCCACAGCACCTGTGCTTCCAGCTGTGTGAGTGAGAAATTGTGCCAGCCAGCCCAGCTAGGATTCTGCATAGGTCAGCATTACCTGTGTTGTTATTGCATCTCTCTTTTTTTTTTTGGGGGGGGGGGGGGGCAGGGGGAGAAGAACTGTTTTGTGTACTTGTTTTACAAGTCTTTACTTTTCTTGCAACAGAGAAGTTTCCAAGCAGATCTTACTGGACAGAATAATTTCATTCATTAGTTTACCAAGACATTTTCACAGCCATCTCCTCAGCAATGGCTCCATGTAACCCTGGATGTGCCTGAACTCTCCAAACCCCTCATGTTTAACATGAAAGTACCTAGGCTGTGGCTGTGACCAAGCATTAATTTGGGATGTCCAGCCAGGCTGCAGGATCATAGGGGGCTTGACCTGGGAGACAGCCCCTGAGTGCATAACAAGTTACAGCTGGTCCTACAGGTCAGCTGGAGCTATGTGTGCACAGCTGATCTTTTAGGAGAAAGGATGAGCCCTGCAGCTATGAGGCTGCAACTACATTGCAGGGTGGTGGAGGATGTTGTGTGTCTCCTCTTGACTTACAGCTAGGAAACCCTACAGGAATGTGAGCACCTACTCTATGAGTCTGGCAGTCAGGTAAATCGTGGGCAAAGATGCTATACTGCAGCTTATTAATATGCAAATGTAGAAGTTAAAGCCTGATTTAACTACTTGTGATATTTCTGTTCTGCCCTGTACTCAACTTTTTTTCTTGGGGATGCTACTTAATATCTATGCAGTTTATGTGGTTTTGAATATTATTCTTAGGTGTCTAATTCACTCTGTGTACTGAACAAGGAGGTGGGGGAGAGGGAAAATTGGGAGTGTAAATATGGGTGGACTTGTAGACTAACTTAAGGCACCTAAAATAATGCTATTACTTAAAATAATTTGCCTGGCACTGGTTACCTATTATATCCATTAACTGTGTATGGATGTCCTACAAGCCTAGGGATGTCTAAAATGATGGTAGATGCTTAAATCTAGACACATGGATCCCACTGTGGAGGTTTGTCTTTCTCTTCTGGATTTCACTTCAGAGGTCTAAAGTTACTTACTGTGGGATCGGTGGGCAAGTCTGCATGCCTTTCTTGGGTATAGCCTTTACTACTAAGGTACTGCTGCTAATAAGGGTAGCATATCTCTCAAGTTCATCAGGTATACTTGAGAGAAGCACCTATTGCTCTGAGTGATGAAATTTCTTATTTAATAAAAATATCCAACTATCAGCCAAAAAAAAAAATCTCATTTAAATGTCCTGCCCTAGTGCCTCCAGCAGCTACTTGCTTTATGATCTCATTTACGTCTCTAGTCAAGTCTCTCTATTACAACTACTTCTGTCATGAGGTTCTTGGAGAAAAAAAGGTGCGGTTTTTTCCCCATGGGGGTCCTTGACTCAAAAGGCACAGTGACTAGGCAAGGAAAAATATTCAACATGCTGTAGAAAGCAAACAGAGTTCATACAAACTTTGAAGTCAATAGAAAATTAAAGGATGTGATTAAAGACTTTTTTTTTTTATACTTATTCTATATGTATCACTGTGATTTATTTAAAAAACTGTTTTAGGAAACAAATTTTCAGGGGTTGTGAATAACAACAAGTGAATTAGTGGGCTTTATTCAAGTGAATGTTTGTAGTGCTGCTTTATTGTGTAGATACTGCTGCATCTAAGCATTACTTTTCAATTTAATTTTAGTATAAATTAACTTGTCTTCATGTAAGTGGCTTTAAAGCTAATAATCCTAAAAGAATTAAGATTAGAAAGTAATGCTATCAGTGACAAAGCTCATTAATGGCTTTTTATCACTGCAAACTGGTGAACTATAATGAGGACAATTGGCATAAATGGAATATACAGTTTCTTCAGCCAGGTATCCTTTACTCTACATTAATTACTTCAAGGTTTTGTTCTGGTCAAATAAAATTTGGATGGCTTGTCCACCTCTTTTCTGAAGGCTGAGCAAATGTCAGGCGTGCTGCTTTGAGAAGTCAGAAAGGGTAAATCTGCAGCAGGCAAGATAAGGACAGGCAGAGGAGGTAAATACAGAGACTGGAACAGTTGCCACTGCTGATCATTTTCAGCTGGCTGCAGGGACATTCAAGCAGAATATTCCCACAGAAAAAGGAACTTGGCTTTCCAGAAGGAAAAGATGCTCAGGTTGGAAACTATACTCGTATTTTGCTAGTGGATCAGTTCAGGTTTGCTGGGGGAATAGGGATTTTTTTTTTTTTTTTAAAACCCTTCTTACAAGAATGTTACCATTTTAAAGTTGTTTTAAAGTCTAGTGAAGGCTGGTCTGCTACAGGCTTCTTGGAGAAAGCACCTGACCAAAACAGATGGTTTTTGATTGTGGACCTTAAAAGTCCTTACCAGAGGGATAGCTGCCTCTAGTAATTCCACATACAGAAATTATAGTGAAACATGTATCAGCATGCTTTGATACCATTATTAAAGCCCTTAAGAGCCCCTTTCAGGGGTCTGTAAGCACTAGATGAAGACCCCTGACCTGAAGGAGAAGGGGAAGTTCTGATAAAAATCTTCTGAAAGTGAGCACAAACTCTTCCTTTCTTCTTTTTTTTTTCTTCCCCAGTTTATTTTGAAAAAAAAAAAAAAAAAACCACCCTGTTTGCAGGGGTCAGGGTATAGCACACTCATCCAAGTTCAGCCAGCTTTTACTTTGTATCCTTGTGGCATTTCTGATGGGTAATAACTCAAGGGCTCTATTTCTTCCCTGTCCTGCACCTTGTCTACTGAGCTGCTCCTGCACCAGGCAGGCAAATCAATTCTAAACCAACAGATTTCAGGGAGGTTTGCATGGTCTATGCATTTTTCAGCAATTCAAATGGAAAGAGCTCCTTTATCCATCCTAAAAGTTTGCTGCATTAGTGCAGTACCTCAGTGAACACTCTGGGACTTGGGACATGTGCAACTAAATGGAATGAAATAGGTACTTAAAGATTCATATAATGCATTAACCATTTTTGTAACTTAATTCAAGGCATGATATATACAGCTGACATAAAAAAGCCTTTCATAGCTGTTCTTTAATTTCAGTTTCAGTAATGAATATAGATCCAATTAGAAGGGAGCTGATACACATTGAAAAGAATTAACAATACCCCTAATTTCCATGTTGAAGTAATGGCTGCTATTATAGACTGCTTGATTTTAATCTGATATTCTCAAAAATGACAGCGGATGTGGATTCATAATGCTCAGCTGGTGCTACAAGGGATCACACTCGCTCTCTCACTCTCTCTTTCTCTTTTAAAAAATAAATTAAACCTTACAAGCATAGAACAAAAGCTTCTTCCATGTGCTATGTAATTTTATGGCACAGTAATGTTTACCTAAGCAGCCAAAAAGCAGATCACAAACAGCATGTCTGCTGGTTCGGGGTGGAGTTTGCAGTAGCTGACCCTGAACTCCAACTATGTTAGATAAGTTTAGTCAGGCTTATTTTGAGCCTGTCTGATATGGTTTACAAGGGCTGGGTGGCACTGTCTCCAGATCAGATCTGAGGCTCTTGGTTCAAAGCATTTTGCCTTCATGGTATTGAAAGGGATGTTGGAGCTGTTGTCACAACTTAAACTGGATAAACCTTTGTGACGTTTATGTCACCAGCTACAGTGACTGTGGGAAAAATGCCCCTCTGAATTGACTCTTCCAGTAAGTGGTAATGTACCTGGTTTCAGAAATATATGGTAAACTAAACTGGATGAGAGCCTGACAGTGATGCAGGATTGCTTTTTGTCCTGTATGTAAGGCTGCATGCTAGAAATTTATCTGTCTCCAAGGCTGGTCTAATTTCTATGGCTTGTGCCGGTTTAAGAGGGAAGAAGGAATTGTGTGTAGATGTAGCATACAGGGAATGAATCCACTTACACAAGTTTTCCTCTCATCCATCTACCCTTATGGTAAAATCTGAGTATGCTTCTTCCAATATGTCTGTATGACTGTCCCTTACCTGTACCTTTATATAGCCATTAGGATTTGGTATTGCAGGGAAGCGTATACCATGTGAATAATTGCATGTGAATAGGCTCACCTTTTTGATATGGGCACCATCTAAGGCTGTGATGTGAGGTCTCCAGTTTGACTTGCTTTTCTGACATTTTTGAGTTGGTCTGTACGTCAGCTTCAGTATGCGTGGGAGAAGGTGGCGTATGCGGCATCTCAGGTAGAGACGCTGGAGAATATTATGCTTTCTGAAGCAATAAAGCCCAGCAGCTTAACTGAGCAAATAAACCTATTTAGAGAAATTGAAAGTGTACTGTTTTGTTGTCACTGAAGAAAAATTCCCCAAACAATCTCACCTTTTAATAAGCACTTGACTGACGCACAAGCTCAAAAGGAGAGCTATTGATAGTGTCTGGCTACAACATCTGTAATGCAATATGGGATAAATCTATCCGAATCTGTATTGGAGGATACCTTGCATGCAGCTGAGCTGTTAATCTAAAGCATATATTAGTCATAGAATTTTAATCAAGTAGCTTGAATTAGAAAATTTCAGCAACAGCGACGCAATCCTTAAATTGAAAGCGATATTGCATGCTGCTGAATGGATGTACTTTTGTGTTCAGATTTGGCTCCATTTACAAATAGATTTTAGATGTGCTGCATTTATTCCAGTTATGAAGCTTATGTGGGTGCTCTCTGGGATATGCTTCCTTTGTCTTGGCAGGTGTTGTACCCCATAATTAATGCTGCCTACCCCAGTGCAGGGGGTATTCTTGCTTCTTTCTCTTCCCATGTTGTTGTGGGAGAGACTAAGGTAAAGAAACCTTCATTTTTGGGGGGGTTAGTGGAGAGATGGCCTGGCTTGTGTCTTTGTTAAGAGCCAGCCCTGAAACTATATTAGAACAGAGGGTAGTGGATATACATTGATATAGTGTCAGTGGGAAACAAAGTTGGGAAAGTGGCAGCTGCATTCTGCAGTAGTGTTAGGAAAGGAAGTATTAAAACCTTGTTTCCATTTAATAGTACTAATGCATGATCCTGTGTCTCTCTTTGGTACTTGGGAGCAATGGTATTTCTATATGTAATATGTTTGCTGTACTAGACGTATGTAACTCGATCATATCCAGTGTTATATCAGACATGTATGAGGAGAGAGACTATTAAGCTAAGTACTTTTTGAGCAGGTCTGTTGGCTTTCTTTTCATACCAAGCAGTGTGAATATTCCTGAAAGCAAAATTTCTGAAGGAAGAGAAATACTTGATATGGACTGATATGAGCCTGTAATGGAAACTCTTAATTCCTTAATATGCTTCCTTCCTCTCTGTCCTTTATTTCATGCTGCATTGTGCACAGCATCAATTCAGCTGTGTTTCAGTAAATTTCTACTTAACCATTTCCCGGCTCTTACAAATTAAAAACTTTTTCTTTCTTTCTTTCCAGGAGCTGTTCTCTGGTTCAAAACTGCTTCATTGTTACTTAAACCATTTGCCTAGAATATATTAAAATTAAATCAGGGTGGGGTTTTTTTGAAAATCTTTGAAGAAGCAAGAGCATTTGAGTGTTAATATCCTTGGGGTTTTTACTGGGCTTTCTGGCAAGTTCTTTTAATTTGCATTCCACTACCCCATTTAAAAATGCAAAAATCAGTACTGGTTTGGAGATGCTTCTTTATGCTAAACAAATATTTGAAAAGAATTAAATTATTCATTCATGTTTAGATGCATGAAAACTTAATCAATTGTTGCTGTTAAAGGTTTGCATCTCAAGACTTTGTAGCATGACTTATAAATGTCTGTAAACAATGTGCACCAATGATCTCCTGTCCCTCCTGATATTGTGACTGTAATGTGTGGGTAGATCATCTATTACAACTGTTTCAACTATTTAAAACATGCCCTACATATAAAGAGAGATTCTTTAGCCATCAAGCTTTAGTAATTGTTCCTGTTCAACATAGGTCCTTCCATCCTCACCATATTAATATTTGCAGTAACCCAAGACTGCAGGAGAAAAAAAAAACCTAGTCACAGATGAAAACTCCAAGTTCACAGACGAAAAAGTAGCATTAAAATCTTGGTTTAGCCAGAAAGGCTGGGAAGACTGGAGAGAAAAGTCTGGCTGTGGATCTACCGAAATTGGTTCTATGCGCAGAGTTATGAGAATGTTAACCTCTGTTGCCAATCCATTTCATACCTAACTTCCTTTCTTGGGCATCTCTTCTAGTGTTGAGCTATGAGAGGCATTGCCTGTGCATCGCTTTTCATATTCAATGTATCTATCAAAATAGCACATCCAAAGTTTGCCAGACTTGCTGGAGACAAAACCTGTACTTACTAAAAGTTGAAGTCACAGTTCACAGCAAAATTCAAGGCCAGGCTTTCAAGGTTGGAAACAAAAGATAATAGATAACACAGTGAACCATCATCTTAGTCCAGTTCTTCCTAGCTGCATGCCTCTCTAGTTGCACGGCCTCTCAGGTTTCCTTTAGCTGGACTCATGCTATGCAGCTATCTAAGAAACTCTGTTAATGTTACCTTCATGTTTTCACCATTGGAAGATACATCTCTTCTGTCAGGTCTCTCTACCTAATGTGCATGTAAGAAAATAGCTGCAGTCATGTAAGATGTTACTGCTTCTTTTCTGTCTGGCCGTTCAGTGAGAGTACCCCATGTCAGAGCCAGCACAGGGGAACAAACTGCACCTCAGCCACTGCGATTCAGTCTGGTGTTGCAGACCAAAGCCATCTTTGCTGGGGGTTTAAGCTGGTGTAGTGAACAGAATCACTGTTCAGACGGACAGAATGTGTGGCCCTTTCTGTAGCCCACGCCATGGGTCTTCACCTCTCTAAGAGGCTGGCTGGGTCATAGACTACTGTAGATAGATTTGCCAAGCCCCCAGGTCAAGGCTCAGCCTTTCCAGCTGAGTCCAAGTGTTGTATCATCTGAGGCGCCAGCAGATGTACAGGGTACATAGACAGAAAGATTATATTCAGCCTGCTCTCTGTATTCACTTGGTGCAAACTCCTTGCTTGAAAAAGTCTGCAGCAGGAATTTTCTCAAAAATCCAGATTTGGAGTGGGTATAAGCAGAAAGAAAAGTGAATGCACAGACTTAAATAGTTGCACGGAAACCACTCTAGAACCTGCAGGTGGCTGTCATGTGTACACAAATACCTGGATTCAGATTAACTTTAGGTGTTTAACTTCAGGACTTGTATAAGAAGGCTTGTTGTCCTGGCCTCTCTCCAGACGAAGAAAGGGAACTGAGACAAAAATAGGATGAGTCCAGGCCGACCAGATTTATTAGGTCAATCTGTGCCAACCTATTCAACTTGAAAATATCCTGAGCACTAGACTGTTAATATTTGTGCAATTGATCTGGTGATAACATCTTCTCTTCCTCCTCAACCAGAGAGAAAAGCAAGACCTTTGTCAGAGAAGTTTTCTGATGATTTTTTTTCCCTTCTTTTCTCTCCTCTGCTCAGCAAATAGAGTAGAGACTGTAGATGGTATTTGTTTCAGAACTGTGCCTTCGAAATGATGATACATGGTTTAATTTTACTATTATGCAAAGTCTCATTGAATTCCAAGGAGATTACTCATGCTATGGAAATGCAGGACAATAAACGCTTGCAGGATCAGGGGCTGTCTGTTCTTCAGTCTGAAGCATTGTCATTACATTGTGCGTTACTGATAATTGGTCTACCTCAAAAGTTTTTCTACTGCTTTTTACATATTGTACTTCTATGCAAGACCTAATTGCTGTGCATTTCTCTGCTAATGCATGGGAGTCCTGAACATAAATTCATGCTGTATTAAATGGTCTAACCAAGCAAATCTGCATTCTGATGGTGTTGCACAATAAGCAATTAAGCTTCACTGCTGGGCCCAAGCGGGCGGCTCAATTCAAAACTAGCAGGCTCCGTGTTTTCCTGGGTCAAGGGCTCCCTGCAAGTCCTCTAGTGCACGTTGTCCTGCTATACTTGCTGGGCTAACTATATCATTCATTAACTACTCTTGTCGACTTCCTTGGTCTGTGGCATGTATTCTTTATCTATGTGGCGTTCTATCTCACTCAGGCACTGTCACGCAAAGTATCTTCAAGGTGGAAAGAGGATGTCTTCCCCAAGTGGAAATCTCTCTGCTCTTTCCTCAATAAAGAGAAATGAGAGTCAGCTTTAAATATGAGTATTAAAATGTGCTTTCTCAGACTTAGTGCTGTGTTTAAAGGCAATGAAGAAAGATACGATCAGCTGGTCTCTAAAGAGGGGAAATGCTAAACTGCCAGTAGACACATTATGTCAAATGATGATAATCAACAGGCTGGGAGGTAAAAAGACTGATTTCATTTGGGTGTAGTGATATTAGCTATTACAGCAGCAATAACAAGATTTTTTTTTTTTTTTTTAACAAGTAGTCTTAGTCTTAAATTTATCCCCTCTCTAAATCAACCATGTCTAGCTGCAGATCTACTGTTTCAGCTCAGATCATGGTAATGAGTAAGAACAGGTACACTGTTCTTCTTTGTTTATTTGAACTTTTGAAGGGGGAAAATACTTTGGGCAACAAGTAGTTCAGAACTCTTGGATTTGGGTGACTTCCTCTAGAGATTTTTGTTTGGTGTGGGGTGGGGTTTTTTGTTTTGTTGTTTGTTTGATTTTTTTTTTTTCTTTTTTGGTAGATTAGCTTCGGAATATGCTTCCTTTACTGTTAGTGGTACTCTAACTCTCAGATATATGGTACAATTATTGCAATGTCCTGTAGATAAAACAGAATAATTTCACAGAGCCAAGAAAACAGTAATTGCTCATGGAGACGTATTGCCAGCAAAGAAGTATTTCTTATGAGTATTTTCAATTTTTAATGCCATGTAAATTATTCCTACACTAACATAAACAGGAAAGCAGGCTATGATTTTCAGACCCTTTTGAGTAGCATTTGTTCATGTTTCTTTCATTCATTCTGCATTTTTATTGTACCACCCAATAACAGTTTCCCTCCCTTTACCACCCCATTCATCCATTAACGCATAGATAATGACCTCATTGCGTTGCTGTGAAATACAGTTATCGCTGGGATTCATTATTCTGTCATGGCAAGGCTATTTTTAGCCCAGACTCCAGCTGGCAACTGAGAAGAAACATAGGAAAGGAAATTGCCTCAGGTGCTATTAGTGCTATCTAGTTGCCTGTAGTGTCTACCGTTTAATGTGAAGTGTCCTGGAGTGCATGGCTCGAAAATTAATTTTATTGTCTTTCTTTACCCTAAGAAGTAATATGCCAGTCTGGAAAAAAAAAAAAGTATAAAAACAAATATATGAAAATAAAAAATGAATATATGGCCCTGCTTTGAGGGAGAGCACTTCAAAGCTGATCAATAAGGGCAGATAGAAAAATGTATAGCAGCCAGAGTTGTGATCAAATTTGTTCCCTTCGTGTTATGCGCTTTGAGCCTTAGCTGTGCTGGGCACATGCTCGCCTCAGGTTGGCATTGCCAGATGGTTGGGAGATGTTTATCTAGGCACTTGTGCTTGGGAGTGCCAGATAAATTTTACATTTTGACTTTTGCACAGCGCTCAAATTTGGTTTTGAAGGGCTCGCCTGAAAAAGCTCTTCTGGAGGTTTTCCTGCTTGCGTTGACTTATTGATATTTTTAACATTGTGTCCTATCTGTGGAAAAGAATTTCTCCAAATTTTCTACCTTGTCTGACCTGTCTCTCCAGATGTAAGGTTTCAAATGGGCCCATTTGTTGTACTATTTCACTAACCAAAGATTTCAAGAGGTACTAACTCTTGGAGTAGAAAACTTGCAACTCTGAGCCTGCCTTTAGTCAGAAGAGTATGAAACTAGCTGCCATGTGCCCGGCAGCCTTGCCTTGGGAAAAAGGAGTTTAAAGGCCACAATCCAGCTCACAGGGCACAGGTTTATGCATCAATATTCACCAGTTCCGACAGAGAAGCTAAATGAGTGTGAAACATGAACTACACTAGAGAGATCTTGCTTGGATTTAGGCAAATATTTTGGATTGTGGACAGTCTTTCATTGGTCCAGCATGTAGCCTGGCTCACCTCAGTCCAGGACTCCTCCTCGTGAAGAAATGTGTGGGAGCAGACTTGCATGTTTAAGGTGCTCTAATTGAGAAATTAAGGTTTTTATTTTGATTCCTTACATTGCCAAAAACATTAATAAAATTGAGTTTGAGACAAATTTAAAATCTCTATTAGAAGTACCTAATCTCTCCCCCCAATGCCAACCTGTGGTGTATAGTTTCTCTGTAGAATACTCATTAAAACTCATTATTCTACTACAGTCCAAATACCCTTTATAAAAGTATACTTTAAATGGAAAATATCTATATGTAGGAAACCTTTATAGTAAAGCTATGCATATAAAGAGTAATTCCCCTTTTAGCCTCAGTAGAGCCTGAGGGTGTGGGGGGAAGTCAGGGACTATATAACAGGAGAACAAGCATGGACAAAACGCCCATCTGCAAACCTGTCATGAGCAAACCATGCCGATGCCAGCCAGGGACTGCAACTTGATAGCGGCCATATCATTATTTCAGTTTCTGCATATCACAACATGGTCTGACACAGCTATGCCTTGTAGCTGAGTCACAACCCCACCCTGGTCGTCTTCAACACCAGACTGAGGTGGTGAGCGCTCCTTCTCTTGAACACCCGTAAAACTGCAGTGTGTCTTCATGGACATTAGCTGTTTGATTCCTGCATGAATTTTGCCTCTAGATCTTCTTTATTCAGCATAAGCGGCTATCATGCTTCCGCAATCCACATGACTAACTTGATAGATGTGGCATACAACCTGCAATAGGAGTTCTGTGCCTCTGGGAAGAAAACTTTATGCCAACATAAAATGATTTCAAGGTGTGCTGTTTCTTAAGGGAGAAAGATAAGATTTTACAAAACATAACTTTATCCTGCTGAGAGGCATGGCACCCAAGAAATTAAAAAGTGCAGTTATTGGGGAGGGGGGCAAAGGGAACTACAAATTATTTCTGAAAATTGTGATAGCAAGAGTCCATTTGTAAAGGCCATTGCCAACACTTGTATGTTGAGATGAGTTAAATAGAACTCCATGCTTTGCCTCAGGCATCATTACTTCCAAACTGCTCTAAAATGACTATAATATTCTCCATTATATCCTTAATTAAGCATCACAGGACAAAGAACAAAGAAGCTTTGCAAACAAAGAACGTTTCTGTGTGAATTGTTGTGGAGGAGGGAATTGTTGTGCATGGCATCTCTTCATTGTTCTGGTAAAGCATGATGGAAAAAAAACTTCCAATATTTTGGTAATAAGTTTAATCATATTATGTGTTATGAACCTACGAATGGATAATGGCTTGACAGTGACTGTTGAACACTAAGGTGATTATGAAAAAATAAAGTTTAAGGAGATAAATAAAAAATGATCGCTATATGTATAAATCCATTGTCATTATTCCAGAGATACTAAATAATCGGATTTAAACAACAGGCAGTAAAATATAGTTGAACCAACAGCCTGTTTCTGGATTTTTAAGCTACTACAAATCCAATTTTGCAGCAGTTGGAGAGGGGGACAAATGAATTTTAAAAATTAGGGCGTTTAAGAACGGCAAAATGTTAACCCAGCAAAGAAAACATGAATTCAAATGATGAACAGAAATACTCTGACTGGCTTGGAAAATAACCTTTTTCTTTCAGACACTTGGAAACTAGTATATTCATTTCAAAAAAAAAAATCTAATTAAGCTAAAAATGTGTTGGTTTCCAAGTAGTTAAAATGCCACCGTATTCTCTGTGCTCTTCAGAAGTTCTCCTCTAAATGAGACTAGTTGCACTTCTGCCTCCATGCGTGTTTGGGTGGTGTACGTGGAAGTAACAACTCCTGACACCAGCCAAGTTGGTTCCTCGGTGTGTCAGGCGAGAGGCTAGTGCCCGAGGAGAGAGGCAGCCTGTGCTGAAGAGCTTGCGGACTAATGGGACTGGAGAGGCAAAGGACTGAGAACTGTATATGAATGTATGAGAAAGTATAAAGGCAAAGGGGAAATAACAGCAGTTCATTAACCTGGAGTGGATGAAACTCATCTGGAAATAGAAAAACATCTTATTTTGCAACTGTGATCGTGTGGTCCGAAGGACCCCTGACATAGGAGCTGCAAGGATATTTCTGGAATAACTCAGGAGCTAGCTAAAGAAATAGAGGCTGCTAAAGAACAATGGAAACTCGGCAAACCCCAGAGCAATTCCTCCTTCATTTAAAGGTTCAAATATTTTTTAGAAATTTAAATAGGAGGGAGAGAAACAGCTGCACAGTGCTTCAGGGAGTATATGCTAGTCATTAAGAAAACATTCAGTGGCCTTTGCTAATTCAGAGCAGAGATATATTATTGAAAAATGTTGTGACAAAGAAAAAAGGCAATTGCAGCTAATAGTTATATTTAACTATTAGATTTCAACTAGATGAGTGGAATATTACTGATCAAAACCCAACATTTCTCAGGAGTTTATTTTTCTCAAAGAGGATTAGAGCTGGTTTACACTATTTCTTTGGTTTAAAGCAGGGAAATTGAGGTACTTGAAGACTGCATTGTATGTAAATACTTGAGGCAAAGGCTGTATGGCCTTGGGGCACAGCTGGTGAGTGGGGCTGCAGTGGGCAGGGTACCCATGTTCATCCCAGGCTGCCATAAAGTGGTGGTTGAGAGCAGAAGAGGCAGAACGACTTTGGGGCTCTTCCAAGAGCTTATATGAGAGGAAAAAGTAGCTGGTTTAATTCATGAAAACTGGGGAACAGTTTAAGCTATGTATATTGCAAAGTCCAGGTTGGCTGCAAATACTGAGATGAAACTAATGACACAAGATTAATTTTTACTGACTATAACTTCCTGGTTTTAACGAAGAATTAAGCTAGAAATGGCTGTAGCTCACTGACGGTTTTGTAGCTCATTTTATTTGGTTTTACAATAGCAGCATTGGGCTGAACCCGTTTGCTAATTTTCTGTAACTTTAATAAAGGCATGAATGTCTCAAAAATATAGATTCCTATGTACTAAGTGAAACTTGATGGCAAGGGAGGAGAAAAGGTCTTATTACTGCCTAATAAAGGGAAAAAAAAACCCACCAAACCATTATGCCTGCCACCCACAAGCAAAGTCCAGTTCTGGTCATAACGCGATATACAGAAGCATAATCGATAGCTGAGGGATGTAGGAGAGATCTGGGGAACAACAGAGGGATTAGAGGACATAGAGGAGGGGAAGGAGGAATGGCAGCGTGGTCCAGGAGCAGGAGACACTGAAGACAAGTCACAACTGTTAAGATAAGTATGGCAGCAGTACATGAGAATGTACGGCACAAAACCTTAGGAAAATGAGCATCGTTAATTCTGAGGCGTGTGGAATAACTTGTTCTGCATCACATTTCTAGCGTTAGCAGCTGGCATCTTTATTACAAAGGAGGTCTTTTGCACTGTGATGATCTGCAATTTATATTATATTGGCTAGCTCTGACTGGACTTGTGTGTCACGTGATGTTTTTTCTGTCTCAAATCAGATGAAAATAACTGACTGCGAGCTTGTCCCAGAATGAGCTTCCTGTGGTGCCTGCTTAAATGCATCCCAATTGAGTTTTCCTCAGTGTTTGCTTAAAATGATTAGCGAGCAGGTTTTCAGAATTAATATATTTGCTAGCATCACTGAGAAAAACGAATGCAACATGCCGCTAGAATGAACTGTCTCTTTTATTTCAGTGACTGTTCTGTGCATACATATTTTTTCCAAATATTCAGAGTGCATAACGTAGCTATTGTGCTTGTTTAATTTCATCACCTAGCAGTTTGTACAGTACAGTGGTGTTTCAGGAAGCCAGTAACTCAAATCACAAAGAATAAATATAATTTTTTTTCCTCCTCCATTTTTCATTTTCCTCTAGTTGATTGAAAAGCTCCTGTATGTGAATCTCCCTGGTTCTTTCTCGTTGCAGCAAACATCAGATGAGCAAGTCATTGTCTGCTTTTCTTTCCTGGCATTTCTAGTGTTTCCTCTCTTTCCCCTATTTTGAATGATATCCTGAGGTGTTATAACTGAATTTTTAATATCTGATTATTTCCTTTGGAAAATTGTCCACAACAAGTTGTCTTGATTTGGAATTTATTTAGACCATTATATTTGAGGGCAGGCTAGAATTGAAAGGTCAGAGCTGAGCAAAAGTCATGCTGCAGACAGATCTGCTCATTTAAAATAATTTCCAGTATACTTCGGTGTAGTTTAGAAGTCTTGTCCCCTTAATAAACCCTCTGCTATTTTTTTTTTTTTGGTCTTACTATTGCTTTTCATATTGATTAAATCTGTCATGCTGAATTGAAATGGTCATGCAGTGTTTACTGGAAGGGTGGGATTTTTTTGGTTTAGGGTGGGGTTTTTTTGGTCAGGGTTAAGATATTTGAAAGTAGTACTAAAAATAAAAAAAGAAAGAAAATACCTACCCCCATAATATTAAATTTTGCAAATCTTAGTGATGAGTGAGGTTACTTATTGTTGTGTGCAACTGTGGGATGAGGAGAACTGTCATATCAGTGCCTAATGTACTGAATAATGGGCCTTCTACATAAAGTGCATTTGCTTTGTTCCTATAGTGACAGATGCAAGGAATTAATTTCTCTTAGCAAGAAATGTTCATTGAAGATAAGGCCTGAAATAAACACTGACACACAACTGTGAAATGCCCTGAAACTCTTTCTTGATGACAAATTACTGCTGAGGTATATAGACCCTTCCACAAAAGTGACACTTATTGAATTTATTAGACAGATTCTATAGAGAGGACTGAATCATTTTTTTGTCCTGTTTGTAGAGCTGACATTTACCAGCTTCTCCTAATGAATTGGATATAGGCTGCTGAAAACAAAAGTTAGATGGTTATGAAATCTCTTGGACTAACCGCCATGGATCATGCAGCCACCGGCAGTGTTTGTGCCGTAGCATTTTTTGTGTGGAGGTGGACAGGCCCTGAGTTTGAGGCTTAGGTCATTCATCTTTTCCTGAGAAATTGTGTGAGTTGCAATCAGAGCTGTGAAGCCTCAGTGAATACAGTGAAGCATGCAAACAGTTTGTACACTGCACAAGCTACGGCTGGATGTGCTGACCGGGTTGCAGCAAAGGAGGAACCCAAAGGGTTGAAAATCATGCAGCGGACCTAGTGGTAAAAATCAAATTTCCCAGCTGAAGGAGCCAACGCAGTCAGTGAAGTGTAAGCAAGCATTTCAAAGTCAGCTTTTTGTAGAGGAATATATGCTGCAATAAATCTCTTTTGTGGATGTTTATCTTCAGAGACTTTTGTTAAAACACTACCTTTGGTCACAAGTCAGCCTGAATGTGGGCTAATCTTAAATTCTCTCTCTTATTTGCACGTAGTCAGAAAAGATTTTATGTGGCACTTCTTATCAGTACTTTGTAAAGGAGATTAATATCATAAGCTCCAGTTTACAGAGAGGGAAACAGAGATGCAGGGAAGTGACTGAGTTAGTCATTTCCCCCCTCCCCAGTGTATTGACAGAATCGGCAACAAAACCAAATACGTTGATCACAACCCTGTATTGCTTTCTACAGTCCAGTTTATATAGCTACAGCTCATTTTAGTCCCCTGATCTTGTTATTTGGGGATTTGAGTCCAGGTTGCTGTGGCATGGGGAACAAAGGCTGTATCTCCTGTATCGTCAGGCCACCAGTCACTCAAGAATTCAGGAGCGTGGCAGGCCATGTGGCTCAGTGTGCAAAGGCACCAGTTCACTGAGTTGGTATGCGTTTAATCCTGTACTTAAGATGCAAGCGAGCAAGCTCCTAATTAAAAGGCTTCTTTATAATTTGCAAAAGCAGAAGCATAAAGAATTTCTCTGTTGCACCTCCATCCAAACTATTATCGATGATCTTTTAAAAGGTAAACAGAGAAGTAATCCTCCCTCAAGGTATTCTGAAGGAGAGGAGAATAAAGTATCCTTCAGCAGCTTAGGATCAAAGCATCCATGAGACAAACAGCTTCTGGTGAAGGCAGATTTGTGAAGGTATCTCTGCTCTGTCTTCAACAACTTTTTGGTTTTTTTGCCTTGCTTCATATTCCCCTTTCCTACAACAACCCCACTGCAAGAGGTATCATACTGACAGCTGGGCATGTGGAACAAACAACAAAAAAGGCCCTGCTACTGAACATGTACTATAGGTGAGCACTGCATGACATGGCTCATGGTAGTTGTTTGACAAGAGTTAAATTGACCCTTGCCCAGAATGCTGTATAAACCCAATGCACTGCTTTGATGATCTTGCTCTCCTCCCTGGTTTGCTGGATGCCAATACATGGGTGACTTTGCCCCAGGGGAAGGCATGGAAGGAGATACAGTGAATAAAACATAACAAAGAAGTATTAAACAGCACTTTGTTTCTGTTTGCAGTGGTGGCCCTGTGTTAGGTAAATAAATAATCTGCTGACTTTGGTTCGGCTTGCTAGCCTGAAAAGGTTTATCTCACTTGCAGGCTTCTTCACGAGTTCTCCACAAACGCGTAAATGGAGCAAATATATCTGAGTAGCAGATCCCAGAGGCTTTGGGTCTGTTTGGCCTGATGTACGTGAAGACAACCCAAGGCTATCCTGTTTCCACAGTGAAGTGTTAAAAGAAGCTCTCCATCATGTTAGCCAAAAAGGAGAAAAACATAACTCTGATCCCTATTTTATTCCCCCAATCCTCCCTTCTCTAGCATCAGGGATCAGCTAGAATTTGACTCTCTCTGCCAGTCCTTTCTCTCTTTTTGCCTACTCCGAAATATCACCTGAATCAGGGAGTGGCAGAAACCTTATTCCATTTGGCATAAAAACTTTCTGAACCCCAGACCTCTCTGCCTCAGAGGGACTATGGGGCTGCAGTCAATCTAACCGATGCAATCTGCACTATTGCATTTGAGCAAGATTGTGCACATACTATGCAATGTGAAAAAGAAAATTTCAGCCTAGCAATGACAAGCCCCTAAGTGATTTGGATCTTAGAAAAGATTGTTTTGATATTCTGCCGTATGTGTAATTTTAGCATTATTTTTTTTCTCCCCAGTGATTTAAATTAATTTGAATCAAATCATTAGGCCCCAGACTGGTACTGAACATAATGACTCATCCCTAAATTAATATTGTCTATCCTGAACTACTCCTGTCTAAATCACTGGAAGATTCATGCTCCTCACAAAGTCAGCTACATTCAAATGAGTTCTGCAACAGTTCATTAGGTAATGATGTAATTTATATGTTTGGGTCAGCAACTGTTTTCCTGCTCTGACTTAAAATGGACAAAGTGTGGGTAACTAAACAGGTGTTCTGTAAACTTTTGACATTTCCCTGAGTGGGGGAAAAAAGGGGTTAAAAAAAAAAAAAGGCAAGTAGAGCTTGAATCAGGACAAAACGCAGTGTACAGTACTGCAGGAATTTCCAGTTCCAGCCTCACTTCTTCCTCGTACAGTGTGGCATTATATAATAAACCTGCCTGTCTTTCAGCAAATTCTATCTTATAAATGATGTGCTTGACACCAGCACTTGAAAGGGGCTCTACTAAAGGGATCTGTTAGCATGAAGAATAAATGCACATAATTAGACTGAGTTCAGTGGTCTACATGAAACCTTTGTATAACTGAAGTCAATCATTTTAGAGGCTTGCTGTACATTGGACCTCTTGCATCCCTGCATCACTGTGCCACACGCTGTATTTCAATCACAGCTATACGAGAGGAGAGACTGGCAACAACACAGCAAGAGCATCCTACAAATGTTTTTCTGTGGCTATAGAGCCCACACACTAAAAGGTCTGCAAGCTCTGCGTGAGGCAATTTATCTTCTGAAGGTCTTAAATAGTATAGCCCCAATGAAACAAATGGAGGATTATTAACTTTTTATCAGCCGTGCATCAAACCTTTTTTGGTTGGTTTGAATTGGTTTTTTTTTTTCTGATTATCAACTTTGGACAGTGGCTATTTTTATGTATTACCAAGCCTGCCAGTAAATGAGCTTCTTTCCTGTACACCTGTGTTGACAGGGTATGGCATTTCAGACTTAAGTAATCTTGGCCTCCTTAGGGGAAGAAGCTGTCAGTTGTTCCCTATAATGAATGGTAGGTTTATGGTATGAGGCACTGCCTGTAGTATTAAGCAGCAAAGAAAGCATGGCTGTCCTAGATTATAAAGTGCTGGCTTCTGGTTATGGTAGCTGCAATAATGAATAACTGAATGATACGACTTGACAACTGCTCCGTTTTAAAAAATATGACACTATTTTTGCTTAATTTCTGTGTTTCCATGAACAGCTAGAACTTCCCATCTTCCTTCACAAATAAGAGAGAAGAAGTGGTGATGGAAAAAGAAATAATATAATTATTTCCTTCTCCTTTCCCTTTGCTGGCATAAAGCGATTACCTAGCTATTGAATCCTTTAGTACGGGTCTCTTCCAAAGCAATCTCGTGGTGAATCTATATGACCATCCTTGCTGGCGTCAGTTACTTTTGTAACCTGAATATGCTGGATGCAGCACATTTATTTCATTGTGTCGTTCTGTTTGGAGGAAGTGAAGGAATAATGCTAAAAATGAGTGACTGAGCTGACGGAAGTGACATTTGGGACAGCAGTTCAGAGGGGCTCGGAATAATTCGAGTATAATGAATGTGAATCATACCCATATCAGCAGATTTGATATCTGGAAGCCAGCTTACTGAAGCTCTTATCGAGTTGTGTCTCTGTAGCTTCTGGGTTGTTGGTGATTGCTCAGTCCCCAGGGCATCTGGGGATGGGCTTGTGGACCCCTTTTCATCTGGCTGCTCTTTTCTAACTGCTCACCATCAGTGGTCCTATCTTGCTGCCATCCTTTTCAGGGTATTGAAGCATAGAAATTTCTTTCCATATCAAGGCACGGTCCTGGGGCTATTGGTAACCGTTATTTTTATAATAGATGGAATCTGTAAGGATCCTAAATCCTTCAAAAATATTCAAAGTAGTTTTTACACTTTTGATTCTACTTTTTCCTAAGGCTTCCTCCATTTCCTCCTTGTGTCTGGGCTAAAACACTGTACGGGATGTGTCTTGTGGGTTTTTTCCCAGATTAGATGTATTACAGAAATCAAAATGATCAGAAAAAAAGTTAAAAGAACATTTTAAAACATTCAGGAAAAGTTTGCTTTGTGTATTAGGCCTAGAAAATGAGTGTTGACTTTTTTCATTTGTTCTTTATTTAACAGGAATTTCTAAACTACATGTGGTTGGACAACTTGTTGGGTATATCAGAATAAACTCACCGATTAAATTTTTAAACAAAACACTAAACAAATTCATTAGTGAAATATTTTACTTTGATTCTATAAAAGCTGTTGTTCAATCATGTAATTTTCTCCTTTGGCAGATTTTCAAAGTTTTCAAAATATCGATTGTTCTGTAATTTTAGTCCCCACAGCTGTGGCATAGAGTTAATTTCCTTACGAGTGAAGCCAATCTGCATAATCAAGATCTGAAACAATAGTATGTTTTCTGCTTTTCCTGCTGAACGTCTGCCTAAAGTAATTCTTGTCCTATCACAAACTACTTGCAGGAATATAGAGCATAATGTGCAACAGAGAAATTTCACGTGAAAAATCACATAGTGAATGACTTAATGTTCCTGCAAACTGATTGTATGCATAAATGTATGTACTTCTAATGCCACTGGATGAATAGTTTCTAGTGTTCCCATTTCCCAGAGCGCTGTTCTTTACACGTAGACTCCTCTTCTGCTTGAAATCCCATGCACTTTTCATTTCCCACAGATGGCCCAAGGAAGACTCCCACTTTCCCAGAGGTGAGGAAAGAATTGTATTTATCCAGATGCCCATGTAAAGTCTCTCTTAGAATATGTCAAAAAAAAATGACAGACTAAAGAGCTGACAGGTGCATGCTGCAGTGAGCCTCTGCGAGGTCTCAAACACATCAGCCGGTGAAAGCAAAGTAGTAACTGGGCAAGAAAAAACAGCAACAATAAAAGAACTTGGATAATAAATATCCCTGTATGCGTGAGTTGCTGTGCAACATCAGTGGGGACCAGCAAGATGCAAAGGGATGAAAAAACAAGAGCGAGTTTCCAGAGTGCTGATGATTGCCAGGCAGTCTCTTTGGCAACAGAGGTCCAGGAATTGAATGGCTTCCCATGCTCAAGTCAACGGGTTTTGCTGACTTAAAGATTTCATACCAAGGCTGTTTTTCTGTTGTGAGGACCTAATCACCTCCATCCAAGGAGCTCACCACCAGTTCAATATACGTTCCTTTTCAGGGTAAAGAGAGAAGATGCTTTGCAGATAGGCTTTTTGTCCACCGTTTGCCCCGTGGTCAAAATTGACATCTGTGCCTGTGAGAGGCATTCAATTTAGGAACATTTTAAGACATCTTGCATGTCTAAAAAAATAGATGACTAAGCTTATTCTTGTTTATATGTCTGCCTAGTGTCACACATCTAATGACATCTGCAAGGGTGACTGGAGTTACTCAGCTGTATCCTCAACCACCACTTCGAACGGCTCCCCATACCCTTTTGTTTTCTCTTTAAATATTGGAGGTATTTAATAGGAAATATATCTGGGTTTCTCTTTCAGGCTGAGATTTGCCCAGCAGTATTTAGGACAGAATATGTTTGTTGTAACCTGTGTCAGGGACCAGCTGCTCTGTGAGGGCCGCATGCCCATCGTGCCTTTTGTTGCTGCCCTGGGATGGATGGCTCAGTCTGTGAGAACCTGGCAGCCAAGTGGGTTTTTAAGATAGTCGTGAATAGAGGGATTCATCACAGGTCCCGGTTAGCCATGTTTTAAAGGACCTGTATGACCCATTCACCCTTTGCTGAATACCACTATTAAGAATTCTATTTTAGACAATATATGAATGGTGGTGGATAGATATATATGCGTATATGTCCATGTATGCATACATATATTCATATATACATGAAAGCCTTGACAGATGTGAGCAGTAGGTGTTAGAGATGGTTGTAGCACCTTGAAGAGATAGCATTACAAGTTGTGATAAGCCATGCGGCTGATCTGCATTTTGATTCCACAACAAGCAGCAGCAGTCAAACCACCATTTTCAAAGCTGTGGTTAAGAGGAGCAAACTGCATCTAATTTGCACCACACATGGCAAGCTAAATCTCCAAAGCAGAAGAGAACCAAAGAGCTGGTTCCTATAAAGGAAAGTTACTGGCTCTTGGGGGGGGGGGAATTACTTGAAAAATATGAGTAATCTCTGTTTACAAAATACAAGTTGGAGGTAGCTTGCACCCTGGTTACCTGAGCTTGAAAACTGAATGTGAGCTCACACTGGTCTTTCAGAGCCCAGTGCTACTCTTCCCACACGCCAACAGCTTCCACTTTGGAAAGCTATTTGGGTTCAGGAAATGCTTAGTTTAACATTAAAATATGCATTCATAAGCCTGAGCACTTTACAGAATCAAAGTTTTATCCTTCTTACTGTACAGCTAGGGAAACTGAGGCACAAAGAACATGCCCTATTCAAGGTCACACGAGGAGTCTGTGATAGAGCCAAGAGTAGAATTCAGCTCCTTCCTTATCATGATGCTTTACACTCTGGATTATTACTTCTTCCCAAAATACAATTGGTTCAGCGTCACAATGACACCCTGGCCCAGTTTCTTCCATTTGTTGTTTATTGTTGAATTATTTTAACTAAGAAACAGCTATGTTTTAATTTGCTTTTTCATTCACAAAGATTGAGACATGCTTATTTAACTTAAGAAACCAAGCAAAACAGCCTTCTAACTATTATTACCTTTTTAAATAGATATTAAATCCCAGGATCTCTTTTTAGTTTTCAATTGTGTACCTTTTTCTTAGTCTAACTTCACTTCTATTTACTTTTATCAAAGTTTAGGCTTTTGCTTGATGAAGCTGTGCTGCTCCCTTTTCAAGTTATTTTAATATATTATTTTAACTGCACTAAATAATTAAACTGTTTTGCACATAGAAATACCATTTCATTGTTTCATTTCTGTGCAGATTTTGTTAAATTTCTATCATAACTTAGATGCAGAAGCAACTAGATAAAACAGTGTTAGTTACAGATGATAAAAGCTGAAGTCTGTCTAATCTTTCCAAGCCTAATGTGGTTGCAGTGCTACTCATTAATTTCAGATTACTGGTTAATTTAAATATTGCACATCATTATTTTATCCATGTCTCCTGCTGGTCTCTGCTCTCCCACTTCTTCAGACAGCAACAGGAATCGGATAGTGCCTCCATCTTCAGGGACATGATGTGTTTTGCTCAGTGAGACACCTTAGCTGTTCCTGTGAACAAACAAGCAAACAAATGCAGTTAAAGCACTCGGGAATGTCTTTGCCACTCATGAAAACATTGTCTATCCTGTTCATGCTATTTTTTTCAAGGCTGGAACTCTAAATGATCTTTCAAGGTTCTCTTTCTCTTATCATCGCTTTATGATTATATTGGCTGTATCTGTCGCATTCACAGGCAACACTAAAGGGCTTAGCATCTCCTGAAAGGCCAGGATACCTTCTGGAGGCTTTACTTCTGATGGAGAATTGTTGTCAAAATACAATGCTTGGAAAAGAAAGCAAAGCCCGTTTTGTCATAAGAGCAAGGATGGGACTGCTGTCCATCCTCTTTCAGTAAGAAATGTCATTTGATGAGTTCATGTCAGGATTCCTGCCTGCTGCGCTAACCCTCCAACACAGGCATGGGAGTCATATGACAGTGTCTTTAACCTTATCTGCAGAAACCTATGCCTTCACTGAATCTCTGTATACCTCCTGGTCTTTATATGTGGTTTCTCAGCATTAGGTATACATGAGAAAAGGTTACTGATATATACAGACACATTACATTAATACTTCTGGGTGAGTTTTTGAAGCCTGAGTGAGTGTGTATGTGGAAGACTGTGGGGATGGAGAGGGACACGGACCCCCGCTGATGTCACCGAGAAGTCTTGGCATGTGGGGAAAGGAGGTGAACACTGGTGGGACCCATTGGGTCAACCAGAAAAACTGAGCTTAGTGGTAATTCTTAAACTGATACTCATGAGTTTTAGACGCCACATAGATTTGCCACTGAGTAGGGCATTGCTGATTTAAAAGAATAGTATGGCAAAGCTTTAGACCTATCTAGCTAAAGGTTGACCCTGAGCACTGTTTCTTCGCATTTTTTTGGAAGTGGTGTGCTCCAGATGTCACTGGTGATTTTGCACATGTAGGAAGGAAAGTGCACCAGGGCTGGGCATCTGCCCTGTCAGCCCTGGAGCAGGATTTTGTCTTCAGAGTATAACTTCAAAGACTGTAGAGAATCTTAGGCTACAGAGATGGGTACAAAAACCTGTTAAATGGGGATTGTACAGTAGGTTGTGGTGCTGTGTTCAGTTCCCTAAACATGAGTTCCTGCATGCAGGTCCTCGGCTCAGGAGCTCGTTCCCTGTGGAAGAGCGTGCCCTATGGCTCACCAGTTCACAGAACCTCCTCCTCCAGCTCCTCCTGGCCCTGCCCTGGCCATCCACAGCACCAGGAGGAGGCAGCCTGAGAGGGAGACCCCAAACACCATGAGCCCTGCTTTCACTCCCTCCTCACCCCATGCCCCAGGCACAGCACCACTGGGTAGGGTCCACTAACTCCCTGGAGACCAGCGTGGGACATGCCAGGGTGCTCTCCTCACCATCATCCACATGGGCCCTCTCCATCCACTTTTCAACCCTTGGCACTTTCCCTTTCCTCATTAGTTCTCTAGTCTCTGTTTTTGCCTAACCTTTTCTCATCCCATGAGGGCTTAGGGGTTGGTCAGGAGGGAGTCAGACCCTTGAAGGGCCATGGTAAAGGATCTGTGCAGATTGCCAACATAAAGTCTTTGGTCTCATTAAAATCACAGCTAAATCACAAGTGTGCTTTCTGCATGAGGAAGAATTTTCCTTCTTTTCTCCTTTCCAGCCCATACATGTGATACAGGATGCTCAACTCCTACAGCTTTTCGGCACCGCTGTAGGACCGTCAGGAATTATTATTATCAATAACCTTCCCCTTGCCCTACTCTGCACATCCTGGTGAGCCTCAGACCACTGCCGTACCACTGTGGCTTTGAGTCATACTGTTTCCCTCATCCTCCACTGCCTGGCTGGCTGTGAAGGCATATTAACGACTCCCGCAGCCTCCGAGTGCAGCAGGATGGGCAGAGTTACTGGTGGAGTTTGCTTTCAGCTCTCGGGGCTGAAGTGGTTGACAGATGTTCGGAGGATTTCTTGTCTCTGGACCAGCGCTTTGTCTGTTCTGAGTTATTCAAAACACAAACAGTGGGTTGGCAGGAATGAAATATGCTCAGAACTGGGACATCAAAACAGAAATGTATTTTTAAAAAGACAAGTGTCAAAAAAAAAAAACAAAACGGTGTTCATGCAGTTTATAGCAAGATGTATTTAAATAGTTGAGATTTTCTTCTTTTAACCCCTTGGGCTCCCACCTGACATGCTAGTCTGCTCTATCTGTAGTGGTTTTCCTGCTTAAATGTTATCAAGGGCATTTTGGGTCCTGGGTCCCTGCTCTGCTGATGGATGGATTGGCCACATTTCCAAGGTGTTTGGAGTACTAGTTAACAATGTAATTTGGGACTATCCTCTCAAGTGTACTGTTGTAAAATTGTAGTGAGATCCCACAAATGCAGTGAGTGATACTGTTGAATGGAGTGGTGGAGGGGGCATTTAGTGAGAAATAACATTACTCAAAAAAAACAGAGAGGAGTGGGGGAGAGATAGGGAGGAGAGAATGGCAGAATTAAAAGAAGGCTTGGATTTAGAGGAGAAGAGAGGCAGTTCTGCATATTTCAAAATCGTAATCGGTATAGGAAGAAGAGTTTCGGGGTCCTGTAGCAGATACAGCTTGCCTGCAACCTCCTTTGGCTGCATGTGCATAGGGGTGCAGGGGTGGTAGCTGTTGCCAAAACGAATCGGCACCAGAGCCCTCTGAAAAGGGCTCTGCTCCTTTGGCTGAGTTACTGCCAGCAGACTGGGTGTTGGTAACTCCAGGTGGAGTTCACAGGTGGAAGAATAAGTATTCTTCTGTGAGATCTTTGGAAAATAATCCTAATAAAATTCAAGAGAAAACATAAGAAGCAAGCATTTAAACAAGCAATGGAAACAAAGTCCAAAAACAGAGGATAAAAGTGGAATTATTTCAATTATATTTATGCTTTGTCTTCTTTTTTTAGTGTGATAATTATTTGGGGGGGGAAAGAAAAAAGAAAAAAAACAAACCAAAAAACCAACATTCCCAGAATGTTGAAAGTTGTTGCGTCCTATCCAATAGGATAAGGGTAGGATACGGATATAATCCCATTACTGCTCTGCACTAATAAATCAGCAGAGTGCTGCTTTGCTGGCTTTCACCAGTTGCAGAAATAATTCTTTCTTCAGCTATTGATGCTGTTCATGTGGGCATCATCCACATCATTTTCTGTTCTGGTTATAATCCTTGTCATCAGGACAAAGTTGTGCAGTGATATTACCTGATCTCATGATAGTCTTTGGCCTGCAAATTAATCTGTTGCTATGCTTTATTTTGGGAACACTTTTGGTGACAGTGGATTCTTGCTGTGTTGTCACTGCTCATTGTCATGACAATGTGCTTGGTAGGAACACTTTTTTTTTTTTTTTTTTTTTAGAAGCTTTCTGTTCTCATGGCAAATAGTACTGATGCTCTGGCATTTTACACTTTTGTTGAGATCTGATGTGAAACCGAAAGCTCCAAATATACATGCATGGGGGATTTATGAATTCTAGTTTTGAGCTTGCAGCACTTTTATTACCTTTATAACAGTCTGGACCGTGACTGAGTGCCCGTTCCTTTTTCTTTCCAATAGATGGATGGCTGTGCAACCAGGGCCCAAGTTAAAAGCGACGGGACTGCTTTTCTTTTTACATTAGTGTGACTCAGCTGACTTCAGCCCAGATGAACTTGACTGATATTAATGCCAATGAGGAATTGAGCAAAATCTCCCTGCGTTCAGTAGGTGTTTTACATATTTCTTTTACATCCTCATTTTTTTTATGTTAACGTAAGCAGATTTTATGAATTCTTACCATCCATAAAGAGAGCACATAGCCAGGGAAGATACTGCATTTTTTTTCTGAAACGAAAGTGGTGATATTTACCCATGTTAGATTCATAATGAATGTCAGTTTTGATCTGTTTGTGTGCATTTGGGGGTGGACAATACTTAAACATTCATACTTAAAGCATTAAAACACTTTGCAAACTATTGTAGCCAAGGGCATAGCTACACCTAGCCAGCTAGCGTAAGAATGGGTGAGTGGGTGTGGAGAGGGAAAGGACAGAAAAAGATAAAATAGCAGTCCTGGGCGATCTGTATTTCACATAATTGGATCCAAACAATGACATGCCTTTATTCTCGCTAACCCCCAGGTTTAAGGTGTAATTGCTTTCTGTCATTAGAGGCATTTTGGCTTGGTGTTTTGTAAACCCGAGATGGAGAGATGGTCTGTAACTGGCCGTGTTGCCTGTCTGCTGGGTGATCCCAGAAGCATCCTGCCGTGTCCGGGCCATTCCTGCTTGCGTTGCTGGACAGTGTTTGAGGCAGACCCAGCAGGCTGAAGCCTTGATCTGAGTCCGAGTATGGAATATGAACCCATAATGCTGGGCATGGAATTTTAACATGGGAAGTTAGAAGACATGTTTACTGTGAGAGGACACTTAGGAGACCCCACATACATAACCCTTGCTCTGCCATGGAGCTGGAAACTGGGGGCACTTTTAATTTCTGTCTTGGTGGCCAGCAGTACCCAGCTGAAATGTCATGGTCCACACTCAAAGAGCATTCTGATTTTTTGTTCTCTCTTCATTCATCTTTCTTTTAGGAACACTTTATTTTAAATTGATTTTGTTTTTAGCGGATCTGCTCAGAGGCAGTGCACCTGTTACATATATTGAGAACCTGACCCCGACTTTAGTGGGAGCAAGTGACAATGTTTTAAATTAAGCTGTCCTCCCTGCAACTATCCTTCTTTCCTTTATCTCCCCACCCAGCCATAAATAACCAGGCAGCACAAGGCAGGTAGTATTATAAATTGTCAGGCTACACAATTGCCTCATGTTCTGCATTCTGTTCTCTTTCCCCACTATCATCCATTTTAAACTAAAAGTTCATCCATTTGTGGTTCTGCCATGAGAAGATGTCAAATAAATTGATATTGTAGTGTTTAAAAAGTATTGAAGAGTACAAATATATACCAATACATTGATAATGCTCAGCAACCAAAAAACCTACTACTAATGGGACAGTAGTGCTTTATTACTGTCATTTAAAGACCAAGGGGAGTGAAGTATGATATGAGGAAGAGTGATTATCACTCATAGTCTCTCATTTAAAAAGATGAGTGCTGGTTTCACTTGCCGTAGTAGCCCATGATCTATTAGCCCTCTGTTTCCCTTATACAGTAGGTGTTGCTCTACTGAAGAGCTTGCTATTTACTTCTATAACGTCAGTATATCATCCATCCTGGGTCTTCATGGTGGTTCTACTAAACAGTTGCTGGCAGGAATTGTAATGAGATATGGCCCTCTTGCTTTCCTAAACGCTCAGCCAGAAACACGTGGCACAGTATCTGCCAGGCAGCCGAGGCGGCTGGCAGGGGCAGCATCCTTGTCCAGTCCCATCTTGCTTTTGGGTTCACGCTCCCTCTTTGTTTTTTATCATGGCGTTTCAGACTGCCTCACTCAATTCCACTCCCCCTTGGCCAGTGCTTTGCCGTATTTCCAGAGGCGCTATAACAAGCGTAACCTGTTCTGTGTGGCAGTTACATGACAGTGAAGCCGTCTTTAAGAAAGTAATGTACACAGATTAGGTCTGAGCTGCAGAAATGCATTCACGCTCGTACCTAGAGCTGCTCCCTACACTGGGGCTGTGAGGCGAATGTGACCTCCCAGGGGCACTGCTCCCCACGCCACTCCAGGCTGCCACATGCACATAAAAAGGACAATCCCAATTTCTCGTGCCAACCTGAAGTTTCATCTTTAGTTATTAAAAAATGCGAGGCTGTGCTTCAATGCAACTCACAGACTTCTTGAATGAAAGAAACAGAACGACATCTACCCCTGTCAGAAAACTTTTCACACTTTTACTGTCCAGACTATGACTGGCATCTTTCATTCATGTCTCAATAAGTGTAAGAAGACAAAAAGGGGGTCAGAACCTGCTGTCGACTGTCCACTGTTTGCCCTAAACAGTCTCTTTCCCTCACACAGCAAATGCACAGGTGAGCCAGCTTGTAGGGGAAGGGAACTTAAAGCGGGGGAAGGTGGGTGGAGTGGTTTTTGTTGGTTTTTTTAATTATTTGTTTTTCTTTAATCACTAGCAGCTTCTAAAATGTCTAGTCATGCATTAGGAAACAAAAACTTCTTATCTCTGCTGCCAGTTTCCTCATAGATTTGTCGGAATGTTTCCCATTTTGGATAACCTTCAGGCATTATGCAGAACTCCACAGACCATATCCTGCTATCAGTTCTAGAGCGGAACTCCCCTCCCATTACCACTGAAATTTAGATGGAAGGGGGTGGTTTGCATAAAAAGCAATGACACAATATGGTCCATGATCTTGTTTTAACAAATCAGGTTGACTTGCCAGATGGGTTTCTACTGTTGAGAGCAGACAATGCAGCACTTGTTGTGTCTGATTTTTAGAACTCTGGGGACGGAGACCAAAAGTGCTGTCATTGAAAGTGGTCTGGCATTGGTCAACTTCCTTCCCTTTTTCACTCTTCTGAAAATCTTTAGAACTTTGTTTTTGACAGTGAGCATTTTTGCATAAATATTTTGTTATGCAAACTTGAGAATGCAAAAAAAAAAAAAAGGAAAAAAAAATCTGCTTCTACATACTTGAGCCAAGCTTTCAGGCTATCTTTTGTGCTGTGCTTTTTGTGCAGTGCCAATCTCAAAAAAATTATGCAGAGCTGTTGAGAAAGAAAGCTGTAATACAGTGCTGCTGCTCTACAAACTAGTAACATCTGAGAGAGAGCATGATCAGTTGGGCAGCATGACACTCTTCATGTTTCACCTTTTTCTTATGATTTCAATGGTTAAATCACAGCTTTCAGAAGTGACTTTCACAGAAATAGTCACTAATAAAACCAGCTTCAGCAGAAGGATGACAATAAACTTTATTATATTTGTGCTGCCAACTTCTAGGAGAATACAGGACTATTTGAATACATGCTCCATGTAAGGAATCACTGGCCATAAGATATGAATACCAGAGTGACAGCAATGATGTATTCCAGGCTGGAGACTAATCAGGAGATTAATATGTGTTTGTCCAGTTCAGTGTTAGTCTTGCTAGTTAAGCTGACTAATGACAGATATAGATGGGGGTAGGGCAATGATTTGTTATCCACTATAACAAATCAGTCTATAAATAAACATATGACAGAATAAGTGCCATGAGTTGGGGAAAGTGACTTTTTTTTTTTTTTTTTTTTTCCTAGAGAGACAAGGATGTCATCTTTTATCCAAAACTGGAGGCAGTCATGCTAATGAGTGGGAGATGATTGTGATAGATCAGAAACAGGGGTTGGAGTTAGTAATAATCTTTGTTTGCTCTGTTTCTTGCTTGCAAGTAGGAAGCTTTCTAGGAGGGGGACTCAGTGGTAAAATGTGAGTTGGCCCTGGTAAGTGATGCTAAGGGTGGATCTGGCAGCAGCATGGGATGAGCCTCACACATAATTTGGGGGTGGAAGGGGAGCTGTGAGTGAAATATAATTATGGCTTGCCTGGCTGGTAATGCTGCCTTGAAGTTGCTCTCCTCCCTGTATTGTGAGGATGTTTTCAGTGCAGCTGGAAATGCTGTTGCTAACCAACATGTGAGTGTGAACACTAAGAATATAAAACCACTGGCATTTTTAAAGAGAAAATGTAAAGACTCTTCATCTGGAAGATACTTGTACTTGCTAATAGCTTCTGACAGTGATAAACTTGTGGGTAGTATTATTTCACAAATGAGAGGTTAAAAATTCCAAAGGATTGCTCCAAACATGAACCCAGGGTGTTTTTAAGGTTCCTGGCAGTGAAGAGGTCTAGCCCAGCCTGCCTTGCCATCCAAAGATGGACTTGTTCATTTCATTGCAGATTTTCCTTTTCTGCTGGTTAGGAATGAGGAGAAAAAAAATAAATTGGAAGTGGTTATATTTCAGGAAAATACATCTTGCTTATAAATAGAGGAATTGCTGTACTAGCCATAATGATGCATCTAGTCAAGCATCCTTAATAAGCTCCTGACTCTCTGCTTCATTTGTGCCAGACGGCAGCCCAACACAGGCATTGGAAATCAAAGTTGCCCTTCAAAGCTGGACCTCTGACGACTGGCATTTCACCTGCGTGTTCTGCCAAATGATCGTGCTGTGCAGGGGCCCACCTCTGCAGAGGAACTGATTTCTTGCTACCCTGCCTCAGTGTCACCTCTGTCCTCATGACTTATGGAAACTCATTCTGTGTTACCAAAAGAGGAATGAAGAAGGAGACTATTGCAGTATATGGACATCTGAAGAGCAATTGGAGAGATATGAATTCCTTTTTTTAGTGTTGTTTTCAAGTCCACGTTCTTTTAAGAGGCAGAAACGTCTCAAGGTTCCTCCAAATCATCCTTGAAACCATTCAAACATGTTTTTCTGAGAGACTGAGAATTAACTGGGATTGAACTAGGTTTGGCTTGCATTATTTGTTAACTCAGTCAGAATAGCTTCTTTTTGCACGTGTTCCCTTGTGTCAAGCAGAGCAAGGTATATGTAGAAGCAACCAGAACACAGATAAATGTACTCGTATAACAATGATATAGTGCAGTTTCCTATCAGGCATGTGTCAGATGTACCTTTTCTTGTTAATCTCTAATCATTAGTGCCTCATCCTTTGACCCTTTGGCTTTGCTGGCAGCTTGTATCAGTCAAGTATTGAGGCCAGCAGCTCGCATTGAGCTCCTGTGCCACACTTGTGCTTCCTACTCCCTCTGCTTGTCTCTGCCGCCTCTTCTTCTCTTCACCTGGTGCAATTCAACACACTTCCTCCTCCTCCTCCTGGCAGGACTACAGTGCTCGCTAAATCCAGGTCTAAATGGCAATCTGGGATAGCATCACGGTGCCTGAAAGTGGTCTTTCCCAAAACCTCTGCTGCAGCAGCCTGCCTGCCTGTTTTCTGGGCAAGCTGCTTTGTGAACAGGCCAGTGCAGAGCAGGCAGGCTGGATGGGAGCACTCCTCGGGCTGCAGCGGGGCATGGGATGGGAATGGCTGGTTAGGCACCTGCAAGGGGGCTATGTGTGCCCTGATCCCTGCTCATTAGAACTGCTTAATTCTCCCTCTTGCTTCAGCTAGGCTCTTGCATCATTCAAGGGCATTTTTAGGTACCTGTCTAATGCCGAACTGCCATCTGATTTTTTTTCTTTTAATTTATTTTTTATTTTTGGGAGCAATCTTTTCTGTTTGGGGTAAAAGCAAGCTGTGCTCGAGCACTGCTTCACGTCTCTAAAAATAAAAGTTGGCTTTCTAAGTGCACAGCACACTCCCTCTCTTTCTGCCTCTCCGTCTCCCCCTGCTTCCCTCTCTCTGCTTACTGCTTTCTGCTGGAGAGACTGGGAGGGGGGCATTCTTGGCAACTGCTGAAGATGGATCCTAAGTGGTGCACAAGCGCACACATAGCAATTTGGCACACAGCAGGGGCTGCGGGCAGGAGGCATTTTGGATTTGTCAGCTCATCGGCACAGCTAGGTTCTTGTCAAACAGCAGAAGTTGCACAAGTCCCTGGTGGCTGAGATGCAATTGGCGAAGCTGTGTTGGTCTGGAAAAGCAAAGATGTGAGGCCACAGGATCATTTCTCCCCCCATGCTGCATCACAATTTACAAATCGGGTCACGATCTGGTGTTACCTCCTCAACACCCATTCTCTTTCTTGTCTTGTGTGCCCCAAATTTTATGTCAGTTTTGATACCTTATCTCTGCTTGGGTATCTTCATTTCCCTGCCTTCACATCTCAGCAATTCTGTTAATCGTGATTCTGTGATATTAGTTGCTAGGAAATTTTAGAGACCTTATTGTGGTCAGCACAAGCTTGTGCCTGGGAAAGTTTTTGTCAAGCACAGGGATTTCCAAAAAGTGATATGTGTACCATGGGAGTTACATGAGCTGCTGCAAAGCAGTACTTAATACAGGGCTGAACCAGAAGTTGCCTTTGCCAGTATTGCTGCTGCTATTGACACAGTGTTGGTGACCTGTCAAAAAGTATGCAAAAATTAAGTGTATTGTGTTCCTGGTCTAGGATCTGAATATACTCTGCATAGCATGATGTGAATTTCCTCTGATGAGATGCCTTATGCTTTCCTAAACTCCTTTCTGACTTAAAATATTTTTTCACTGTATTTTTGCATGACTCAGAGGCACCTTTTCTGTTTGGGCTTGCAAGCAAAAAGCATTGGAGCTTTTTACCTCTGTGCTGTTTGGGAGATGTGCTTTCATCTACAGGTAAAATATACAGTGTAGTTTTGAATATGCTTGTCTTCCTTCCACGACACTGTCAGTTGCTTCAATTCACGCTATACACATTACTTTAAGATATCTCAGTAACAGGTCCTTGTGACTGTGTGATTAGGTTCTTGCCTTGACCTCCGCTGTTGCAGGAGATGTTGAATCCCAATGAAGGGAGCGTGAGGATGCTCACAGATCCCTGCTTTTGTGTGTTCACAACTACTACCCCCGGTGCAGCACTGCACTCTGATATAGTGAGGGACTGCTTCTCTGAGAGGAGGTGCAGCAAAGTCCTGAGGAGTTATTTTAGAAACCATTAAGCCAACCCGTCACATAAGGCTTGGCCTGGAATTAATTTTTTGCTAACCCGATGATCAATCCAGCTTTCCCCAGAGTGGCTGACGGCATAATTACAGACTTCCGTAGGAATGGAGCTAGGACATTCTGGAAATCTCGTTTCAGGACACGAGCGGTTCAGAAGAGCTACTGCTCAGCCTTATCTCCCACAACACAGCCCTGCGCATCACACACACCAGTCTGCACACCGGATGGAGGACTGTGTGTATTGCTGTTTTTCAGATGAACTGATATACTGAAAAACCTGAAACAGAACAAAAGCTTGACAATTATTAGTAACCAATGATGAGACTAGATCCATGTGCATCAAAACATTCAAATATTTGTTTGGGTAATTAAAGGGTGGCTGACAGAGAGTTCAAAAATAAGCCTCTAGTCTAGTGATTAAGGCATTCTGCCAAGTTAAAGTCCTGTTCCGGAAATATGTGAATATTGCCTTGTGTATACAGACTGGCTGGAAACTTGTGTATTGCTTTTGTCTTATTAGATTTATTCTACCTATTTGCTAAAATAGCAACAGTTTGAAACTGCAAACGTTTCCCTCAGAGTGCTTTGTAGCTGTAGCTTGGTGGGGTAGGGCTTTTTGTTGGGTTCCGTTCCCTTTAGACAGGGAAGGGAACACAACATTTTTTTTCATATACTGGGTCACAGATCTAACTAGCAGGTGTTTTGGAAAAAAAAAAAAAAAAAAAAAAAAAAAGAGGAGAGAGACACAAGCCATGACCTTGATTGGCCTAATCTTCAATACAAACTACTGTCCCAGCTGTTTAGTACTGCTGCGATGAAGTACAACCGAGTACACCCAGTTACAGATATTTGGAACAGTTGTAGTGAAAACTGGAGGCATCTCCACAACAAGGCAGAAGCCAAGCATGGCTTTTGAGTGTCCAGCTCTCGTGGATCTGATTGTATCTATTTTTGTCCTCTTGTATCCTTGGGTGTATGTTTCAAAGTACAGTGGTTGGAGGGACTGGGTTAAATAATGCTTTTTCTCTCATTATTGTAATATTGATTCTTGTGATAGTGCATAGCAAGCTAGGTTGACAACATCATGGGAGACCATACACTCACTAGAAAAATCTGTGATACAAAAAAAAAAAAAAAAATCAACATATATGTGAGAAAACTCAATAGTAGGGTAAAATCTCCTGTGGGAATTGCATGCAGGCACATCCAGGTCCAACATGAACCTCGTGCCAGAGTCTGAGCAGCTTGTTTCATGTTGTAAATGCTTGTGCAACATTGAGTGATGATACCAGCTGTGCTCAGGTTCTTGAATTACAGCGAGATGGTGGCCATAAGGGGACACACCGTGCCTGCAGGAATGGTTGGCTTGCTGCTAGAGTGAAAAGGCTGGAAGCTGAGACTGAAAAAGAAATAAGTAGTTTCCTGAATTGCTCTGTTGTTTATTATAACTCTTGGAGAATATGGCTTTGCATGACAAATTTTTGTTCTGATATGCTTACCTTCTAATGGCATATGCTGGCATATTGTCCCGTATATAATACAAGCTTAAAGCAGACAGCTAAATCTCAGAGGTGAGATAGTCTCTTACCTGAACTCAGGCTTTGCAGCTAGATTTGGTCTTCACTTGATCTTGAATTGTTTGCAATGAGAAGTCGAGCTAAGGACACACATTTCCTGAAATGAATATGCAACCCATGCCTCAGCCACAAACATCCCTCACTAAACTGATGTCTGGTGCTTTCCTCTTTTATGGAAAGCTGTAGTTTTCTTGCCGGTAAGCTTAATGCCTTTGACAGAAACTGAACAAAGCAAAGAACAATTAAAGTTATTTGTTTATGTCTATACGTGGCTGCACATGGTCGCTTAACAGATTGTGTCACATCAGGACAAAGCAGGCTCCCCATGTTCCAGTTTGATATGTATTATAAGGGTTGGAAGACATGGATCTGAATCCACATTCCTTAAGAGAAATGTTCCTTTCTCTAGTGGGCTGGGTTACATAGCTTTCATCACCTGACATCTTTTCTCTGAAAGGCTGTAAAATACAAAGAGAATTTTCCAAATCTACCAGTAATGCTATTTGAAAGATTTAAATGATAAATTTTTGTTTTAAAGATTTAGTCTAAAGATAAATGTTCTGAATAAACTGAAACATTTTTTTTAAAACTGCATAACTCAAATGGTTAGTCAGGGAATGAGTAGAGAATATTTGGCTATTGCAGTCTGGTGGGCCCATCTTGATTTGGTTGGGTAAACAAACAATACAGCTAGTAGGGAAGGAGAGAACCTGCCCAGATCTTGGCCTGATCTATATATTACTATTAAAAGAGAGACTTGGCTGTGGAAATTAATCAAGTTTCTTTTCCCCAGGGATCAAAGAGGTTACTCGGAGGACGCAAGGGGAATGCAGGGATTTGGCTGTGTCACATTTTCTCTCTAATTTAGCTGTCTAGGGAGGCTCCCACGTTTTGCAGAAGTGGAAACATCCAGTTTCATTTTATCTCTCTCAGACTGCAGCAGCTTTCTTCTTCAGAAGCCAACGTCTCTCTACATTTACTTTTGGTGTTTGTCCCTTTAATTCTCCTACAGTTTCACAAATGCTTCTGGTGTATTTTTAAATTTTAGCTTATAATCACATTTTTTTAAAAGGCACCATCTGGTCCCTGACATGGTTTAAAATAACAATCCAGCCAGCACGAAGCCAGCAGCAAGACTTTACACCTTTCACAACCCAGTATGAGAGTTTCCCTGCCTGTATTTCTCCACAAACACTGCCACTGTCAGGTCTCGTTCCCTCCAGATAGGTCTTGCAGAAAGCAGGGCCTTGCAGCTCTTGCTTTCCATCCCTTTCATCTTGAACATAGTCATTTTATGGGAACAAAATGGATGCATCAAAGCAGCTTACAGCTAGGACTGCGGAAGATCTGCTGCAAGCTGCTCGGTCAGAGAATTTGGAGTTGGAGCTCATGTTCATATTTAAGCTGCCCTCTGGTGCTTATTGCTGCTGTGGTGCATGCCTTCATCACGTCTCCTGGTGCCTGGAGACCCCTGCAATATCTGGGGAGCAGAGGAAATCGAGTGCTGCAAAAATTCCTTAAAAAAACAAAAAAAAACCCAAAAAAAAAACCCCAAAAAAACCAAACCAAAACCCCACAACCAACAAACCAACAACAAGTGGACCAGTTCTATGGGTGTTTTATTTTAAGCAGGATGTTAACATGCTATGTTATCATTGCAGGTTATGCTGGGTGGGAAGGTTTTCTTGAGTTTGGTTTTTATGAGTCACTTATAGCACTAGTTTATTTTACCTTCTTGCTATATGCAACAGCACTGTCTGTCATGGTGCTTTCCCAGTAGCCACAAATCAAAGCATGCCACGAAGTAGTGCAATCGTGCGATTGTCACCCTCGGCATGGCTGAGGCTCACCCTGGCGTTTCTCTTCCGGCTGTTGGAGGACCTGAGGTTGTCAGTGACAAGGTAGCAGAGACAGTAAAGACGAATATATCCCGTCCTGTTTGTGGCCAGCAATTTTGGAAGCACCAAAACCATTGCTGGAGAGAAAAGCAGGCTAATGTGATGAACAGGAAAAGGACCGCATGGGGCTCTAGGACTTCCATGGAGGTTATCCATCCAGTGGGATATTCATTCTTTTTTTTTTTTTCTTTTCCTTTCAACTAAAGGCCGAGCTGGACAATTTTTTTCCCCGACAAGCTGCTCTGTGCCTGGATCGCACTCCCGGTGCTGGCGGCGCGGGTGGTTAATATTAGCTGCACAGCTGATTGTCCCGGTTGGTGCCCTGCGACAGGTGCAGGACGGCCGCCACGCTGGAATCCCGCCCAGGCCGATGCTGGCACTGGCCTTCCCATTATATCAGGAAGGGCTGCGTCCCGTCGCCACGATGCCCTGGCCCCCCGGGCTGGCCCCAGCTGTCTGTGGGACGTGGAGCAGGGCAGCAGGCGCCCAGGGAGGCTGCTGCAGGGAGAAGCAAACCGTGACTTCTCTGGAGAGCAAAGACGGGAGGCTCCTGGATGGGACTACTCCTGCTGTCTGGATGGGGTAAGGAGAAGGTCTTAGCAGAGCCCTGGGCTGGTGGTTTTGCGGTGCTGCTCTTGGAGGAGGGAACCAGCAAAAGAAATATTAAAAATCAAGTATCAGCACTGTGAAATTAGCAGATATGGATTGCGTTTGCTCATCTGTTGGCCGTGCTTTCTTTACAGCACAGCATTTTGGGTTTGCATTAATTTTAATTGGTGTTCTCTAATTTTAGAATGCTCCTGTGCAAAGTTACTTTCAATTCCAGTGGTGATTAGATGGTGATGACGTGTTTTAATAATAAACATGGGAGAGATATAGAAAAAGAAATCAAATGTGCTGACTGCACTTGTAGGGAGGGGAGAAGTGCTATTGCTCTCCTCTAAAGGTATCTGATCTGTCTGCTCAGGGGTAATGTCTTAAGGTCTCTCATCTCCTTTCTTTTTTTTTTTTTTTAAAAAAAAACAACAACATAATAGCTGCTTTTGGTAAAAACAACGAAATGTCTAGGTGGTGTTTACTTAGCATAGAGGCTGGAGAGAGGAAGGGGGAGCCGAAAGGCTTGGAATGCTTCACAGGATCATATCTAGTGTCCTGTTCCCTTTATGTGACCCCTCTCTGTTGACTGTGTGAGGAAAGGCAGGGCTGTCAGGCAGATCAGAAGAGATCCGTGTGCCGCAGTGTGACTTCTGCTGAGCAACGCGTGCGTGCGCCTTCGTGGTGCCTACATGCATGCTCATGGATGGAGTGAGGCAGGTTCGCTTCGGGAGTCAAGCAGGCTGTGTCTGCAGTGTGACAGTCTGCTGTGTACTGGAAGCCAGACACTGCTGCTGCTGCTTCTAAAATAAAGAAAAAAAGCAAAAATTTAAAAAGAATTGCTGAAATTCAGCAATTTCCGCTCTGAATTGGAGCGCTACCAAGGGCAGAAGGTCAGCCCCAGCAGCACTCCTGGAGAGTTAGGTTGATGCAAAAGACACTAAAAATGAGTGGGAATCTATCCCTTGACTTTGGTAGGCTTTGGATCAGTGCTGTCCTCACTATTTCCATCGACAGGTAGTGGTGAGACAATTTTCTGGAAGCTGTGGAATAAATAAGCGCTATCTGGGGCCAAATAAATACAATATGGAACTGAAGAGGAAGCTCCAGCTTCACGAGTGTCAGGTGCCGCACGTGTCGGGCGCGTTCAAGGTCTAAATTTCTTTCCAGGAGAGGTTTTTGTTTGATGCTGTTAAAACTTGAACATGGTCTTGACAGGAAAGAGAGAAACTGCCTTTTCTCAGTGCTACTTGTGACAATCGTGTGTGGGGCCATGCCTCAGAGTGCACCGGAGGCTCTTTGCTGCAGGAACCATAACATCATGAGGGGTTGCGAGATCCTTCCTGGGCTGGTACCTCTGACTGAGGACACTGTGCTACTGTAACACTATTACTGTCCTGCTGCTCATGACCTCTCCACTGCCAGCACTGCGCTGGGGACTTGACGTGGTCGTTTGGCAATGAGGACACTATGTAAACTATGATAATCCCATACATCTCGTAACACCCTGACTCATGCTTCCAGCCAAACCTTTCTCCAGCTTCCTCTCTGCTTCCCACCACCCACCCACCCACCCGGTTTCTGTTCCTCTTATTTTGATACATGAAGCAGAATTTGCTGCGCCTCAAACCAGTGCTTCAGCCGTGCCTGAGCAGGAGCTCCTGCGCAGGGATGGGCCAGTGCCGAGGGCTGGTGTTTTGCTGAAGGGGTATGTGCCAAGGCACAGGGAAAATACATGGCCATCTCCCTTTGAAAGTCACTAATTTGCAACTTTGAAAGTGCCTCTCTCTAGGCAGCTCACAGAGAAGCCATTTGCAAATTTGATGCCAGTTTTTAAATACAAGATGAAAGTGAATTTCACTGCCACTAAACTCGGCTGCTAAGGAGAGATGCAGCAGTCTGCGTCCCTGGAGAGACAGGTCTGTTGCCTTACAAAGGATCTTGTATCCAGGTAGGAAAGCACAAATGAGCATGTGGATCTCCAGTGGTGCTGGGGACACACTAGATTAGAAAATGCAGGAGACAGGACAGCACGTTAATAAAAAGTTGTATTTATTTTTTTAACCATTATGAGAAAATTACCAGAGTTACAAAAGTTTTAGGAGAATAAAATGTTTTTCCTACTTTGCGCACGGATCACTGATCTTGGATGGAAGTTAGAGGGCATATCCAAATAAGTTTTACAATTGACCTTTCATAACCAAGCAGGTCATGCAGTCATTGCTGTATCTGTACAATTCTCTTTTTTTAACTAAAATTATGTATCGGTTTCATAGGAAACTGACACTATGGGTTTATGGGCTCCTGTATTACATTATGTGGTACATCATACTCATAACTTACCCTCCCATCGTTCTAGTAACTTCTTGGGCATTTAGCTTGTAATGTCACTGCAATATATTATGAGAAAATCCAGTTAGGTTTCTAAGCAGTATAGGAATCCCCTCTGTTACTGTAAACACATTACCCAGAGTTATTTTCATTTGGTGATAAGGAAACAGAAGAATATACTCTAATGATGTACACATCTAGCTAGTGAGGAAGACAATCCTTTTTGCTTCTTCAACTGTTACAAACATTTGCCTTTTCCTATGCCCTAGGAGTATATATACAAGCATGCATTTGAGAACATGATTCCTATAATATAAAGAAATCATGGGCTAGCTACTTATAAAATCGACCGTTAGGATCCCGACACCACTGCTGGTGAAGATGGTGATAACCAAGCATGCAAGCAAGGTGTCCCTCAGTCATATACTGACAATCCTGCACTTCTGTGAATGTGTTAAGGAACACTTCTTTCCCTTTCTTGCCTAGAAAATCTGATGATGACCTGTCCCCTCCTTGCCAGGATCTAGAGATAAAGAGCAAGGGAGAAAGGCTGTTTGGCAGAGATACTGGCAAGAGAAGACTGGGACAGATTTTCTACCAGATGCTCCCCAGAACAAAGGCAATTTCCAGATGTTTGTTTACAGCTACAGCTGTGTATTGTTTACAAACTCTCACCTCCTAAAAACCAAAAGATGGAGGGGAAATTATGGGAAACGCAGAAAAATAATGCATGAACAACCTTACTGGAGGCATAGAGGTACTCAAGTGGACTACATGACCCATCCTTTGGGGAGGTCTGGGAGGACGTACTCACATGGAGCTGGGTCTGTTGCTGCCCAGCTGCCTCCTGTTTTTGCCTCACTTGTTACTGACCAACTTCACTGGCAAACTAGGGTAACATTAACACTGCAAGTGATTACATTTAAATATCTGTCTTGAATCTAGGTCTGTCTTAGATCTATCTAATGCTGGATTTCCCTTGTTACTTTCCTGGCAAGCTCAGCCATCTTGCTGCTATGAAAGCAACTGCACCTTTGCTTACACTCCCACCTTTTCCCTGCAGCAATTAAGAAAGGTTAGGTAAAAATCTATGCATCCCAGTCTTCAGGCTAAAGATGTCCATACCTGTGCATGGAGGGGAGGGCAGGAAGGCAGCATGATTCTTAACAGGGAAGGAAACCTCCATCCATTCCTTCTCAAAGGAAGGAGGAGGTGAGGTATTCACAAAACAGGCAGGTTGGCATCCCCTATATTAAGGGGATGTTTGTAGGGAAGGCTCATAAAGAATGTGCCCCATTGAACCCTTAATAACAGATTGGCAGTTCCAGGCAAGCCAGTGCCAGCAGTGTCCGCACTGGCGGATCCCCGTGCAGTGCAAAGGCCTGGAGCAGGGTAGGTGACTAGGGTGATGGATGATGTTGAGACCTCAGAGGGAAATGATATAATAAATGGTTGGTCTGACACAGTAGGAAATGTTTGTGTAGAAGTGACGGGTAATAAATAAGCTCATGTTGCTATAGATCCTCTAGGCAGTGCTGGAGCAAAAATACTTTCTGATTTTCTTTCTCTCAGGGTAAAAGGAAGGGAGGCAGAGACTCTTATTTGTAATAGCCAGGCATGAATAAAACTGTGTTTGTTGCATATAGTCAGTGTAATCTAAGGCTGATCCGGACCCAAGTCAAGTACTGCTGCAGCTGTAGGTTCTCAGTTGTCATAGCTAAGGTTACAAAACAGCTTCCTTGCAGCTTGTCTAATGTCACTGTCTGGAGCTGAGGCCCCACTGCTGTATTTGTGGTTAAAACACCGTCTTTTCTTGCACTTGTTATCAGGGCTGCCACGAAGATGGGAACAATCAGGCAGTTTGCCCCAGGCATTGAGTCATTATATGTGATACATGGTAATATGTAGAGGGCCACAGACTCAACTTCTGCCCTGGAGTTTCCAAGTATTCCTGTTTATCATTTTCTATAGTATTTTGCCTCCCCTTCCATTTTTGTATTAATTTTCCTCTCTTGCTCATTTTTATTTGAATACCAGGAAACAGGCCTCTATTGCTGCTGCTGCAATGGTCAATTAGGTAAGCTCTCCATGCTAGTTTTTGTTGGGTAGATAAATATTACCTGGATGCAGCATTACAAAATTAATAAAGGCTTTGATTAAGAAATCTATTAATTGATTTAGCAATCTGGAAGGGATTGTTCAAAAAACAAGTTAGCATCTCTTGTTTTTAAAAGGAAAAAAAAAAAGGACTGGGGAGAATATACTGACTATATTTTTAACATTTTGAGGTAGCTTGAGAAGTCTTACTCACAATGCCCCGAAATCAGTGAAACAATGTCCCCTCCTTTTTATTTTCTTTATAAACACCTAAGCAATGCATAAGAAATTTCATACTGAAAAAAAAAATTAAATTTAAAATGTGTGTCTGAGGGTTAGTGAGCAGCTAGGGAATGAGTACTAAAATTATCTGCCTAACCTCAGAGTTTAAGGTCTTGTACAATGCATTTCAGAATACCTTCTGCAGGGTTTTTATTGGTGGCTTTTTCCCACCTGAAGAATACCACTCAATGTAATGACAGCTATCCAGCTGTCCATGTTTAAAGGACAACTATGCTGCAGGAAAAAACAACAACAACAACAAAAAAAAACCAAAAACCAAAACAAAAACCAAACAAACAAAAAAAACACAAGAAAAAAAAACCAAAACCAAACCTCTTATACCATGGGGCTCTAGTTTCCAAAGATTACACTGCTAAAACTGCGAGTTTTTGTGGGCCACTAGTAATTAGGATGGATGGTGTTAGTGAATAAGGGAGGGGTCAGAAGAGCATTTAATGTCCCCTCCCAGATGGGGTGGTGGTGTCTACAATGGGACTACTAGGACTGTCCAAAAGAGTTAGTGCTTATAAAATCAGCATTGAAGTTAAATGGTATGAAGTTAAATAGTATGTCTGGTTTTGTACACTTGTAATTTTAGAAGCTTTGTCACTTCAGTGCCTTCCTGTGCACCTGATTGCATATCTCCCATTTTTTCATCCATGATAAGGGTTTCTGGGACTTAGAACTTGGCAGGGAGGGAGGATTATTTTGGAATAGGCATGTAGTGACCTATGATTTGACTTACAATATTAGGCAAATGGCCCAACAGTTGCTATATAGACCTACTGAGTACCAGCATATGGAAAGTGACATCTGCAAAACAAAACAAAGCATTTTTTCCTGAACTTGTCCCATAACTATGGTAGCTCAATGTGACTGGATAGATTCTTGCTATATCTTGTGCTTCTGCAGTATGCTAAATCTAAGCTAACGGGATTTTAGGATTACTTGCTGTTCAGTACAGCATTGGCATCATAGGATTATAATGCAGGACTTTCTGACCATGGGAGTATACAATATTAAATCCTGCAATGTAGTTTCCATAGTATTGCATTACATTCCCTCCTCATTAATCCGTTGTTCCCTAAACCCTGTATTTTTAATGAACAAATAATTTTTCTATTACAGATAACCCTAATAGGTCTAAATCTAGTTGGTAAGCAAGACTACCAAGTTTTACATAAGAGAAAAAATGGGGGTGGAGGAAATATGTGTGTGGGGAGTAGATAATTATATAAAACAAATATTGGTTCCAACATCTTATTTATCTTAATTATAAGAATTTGTTTGAGAGATAAGGTTTCCCTAGAAGACAGCTAACTGATAGCAGTGGGGTTATCTGGTTCGCTACTGTTCTTTTTATGTGTAGATTTTATATGCTTTACAGAGTGGTTGTGAATACAGTTATCCTCACTTTACAGATGATCTAATTTCTTGAAGATCAGAGAAGTTAGAGGGGAGCACCAGGTCTGCTGCCACCCATGCTATGTCCTCTTTGACTTTCCGAAGAACGTTTTTACAGCCACCCATAACATTGCTCCCCATTGCAGGCTCCAAACAGCGCACACGGTTCTGGGGGTTGAATTTCAGCCCTACTGCTCTCCTTTTGCTGACAGCATAGTAATGAGCTGAAACAACAACATGCTATTCCCAGGGCTGTGTGGACATTGCTAATGCCAATGAATAAGTAAAGCTTATTTGTCATGACAAGGTGATACTTGTATATTATGCCAGATCCGATGCTGTTAAACAAGAAAATCTCTACTGATTTTCATTTCACTTAGGAAAAAAGTACTGAGGAGGAAAAAATCAATATTTTCAAACTGGGAACGTATGTTTACCAGGTTTCTGAGAGAGACTGGAGGCTAAATACAAAGCCTCACATAACAATTAAGTTTGAGTAATTTTGCCTTGAAATTAAAATCCTTTCCCTTTTCACACTTCTAGACACCGGGGTATAAGAAAAGTATCAAGCTAATAAGCTGGGGAAGGGGGGGGAGCTGAGCTGGTTATTACCCTCCGAACCGTTTGTGAAGCCCTCAACAACACCCTGAATTTAAAGCCCTATTGGTCATGCAAGAAGACGACACGTGGAGGGGCAAAAGCAATTGCTTTGGTTGGTGCTGGTTATTTGTGATGGTGGTGACGGTAGGAGACAACATCATGAGTTTCAGGCCCCATCTTGCTGAGATGAGTGAACAGACATGAAGAGCATCATTGGCTTCAGCATGGCCCAGGCAATACAATCATAGTCTCAATGTCCTTTGGTAAGCCAGACTGCCAAAAGGTGTGAAGTGTAGCTGAGACGGTTTTTTAGAGAACGATGTATCTGAGTAAGCTTGTACTAGAAGTCTGTCAGGACAACTCAGGCTCCCTCTGTGGAGGTTTGTGCTGTTCTTGGTTACAGGAGAGAGGAGCTCTTGGTGTGTTTGTGCTGTGTTTGGTTACAAGCGAGAGGAGGTCTTGGTGTGGACCCTCCTTCTCCTTTGCTAGCCCAGGGGATAAACAATATTTCAACTATGTACTTTTAGCCTGAACTGAAATCCCAGGATTGTATAGCATATTTGGATTATTAATATTTCTATTACTATTTTTGCTTTTGTAGCAGTATTTATATGAAGGGGGTCCATATAGTTGACAATTTGCAGAAGAGATTGGTATGTCTGTTTTACAGGATGGGGAAACAGGGAGGGCTCCTGCTTCCCCAGGCAGGCTGGTCACCAAGGCAGCCTGCTGAAAGTCTTGCTCTGACTCCTCATAAAGCTTTCTTCTGCATTGCAAGGAGGCTTCAGTGAACATCACAGCTGAGATGGGGATGGTTTTGAGTGGCAGGTTATGGGACAAAATCTTCCAGCCAGAGCTTTCATGAGCAACACTAGCCAGAGTAGACATCCTCATGTTTGGTCCCTGGAAAGGGAGACAAATCAGTCTTAAATGAGCAATTTTATTGACAAATAACTGAGTCTGTGATGTGCAAAAGCTCTGGTGCTTTTCACTGAGTGAAAACTGATCTGTGCCATAGTACCCACATGATTCACCACACAGAAAAAATCAGACATCAGGAACTGCCTTGTGACAACTGGTCAAATGCAGCACAGGGCTGATCCTGTTGGTGTCCTGCGTGTTTCCCTCCAGGTCATCAACTAGGGTCAGAGGCATCTCAGCACCGCTCAGATTCGGAGCCATCAGCTCCACAGTTTATCCCAATTTTTCTGTTTGTTATGCAGAGTGAGCAGGTGGAAGACTACATGTTCATCTAGCTTGGGATCCTGGGGAACAGAGGGACTCTGGGAAAGAAATAGGACATAAGTACAAAAAACTCCTCTCTGTACTACAGCTCCTTGGCTTCAGGCATTGAGAGGTTTAGGAGGGGCTTCCTGAATGGTGTAGCATCCCAACCATCCTGTTGGTTAGACATGTCCCTCGTGAATTTGTCTAGTCCCCTTTTAGGCTTATTTTATACTTTTTGGCCTCTGCAGCATCCTGTGGCAGTGAGTCACAACTTAATTACACCTTGTGCGAATAGGTTCAATGCCGCACTGGAACCAGCAATTAGTACTTGCAGTGACGATGCAAAGAGACATTTTCTCTGTGAAATGTACTTCTCATCAGCGCTACCCCGTGAGGGGAGCTGCCTGTTGGAGCTTGCAGGAGACAACGGTTTTGAGGGGGAAGGGGCCCAGTGCCAGCCATCACATCACCGAAAAGCAAGAGGAGATAGTTAGGAACCGTCAGCGTGGTGTCGCACACCTTGTGCTACCTGGCACTGGAACAATTAAAAAAGCCACGTCGCTTGCTGAACCCCAGCTGCTTATTTGGTTCACTGTGGCCATGGAAACACCTGATCTATTTACACCTTCAGCAGAGCGAGTGGCGGTTGGTGGAAGTGAGGTGGGAAAAGGGGGAATGCTTTGAATTTGGATTTTGGAGACTTTTAATTAAGATGACTCTGAATGAGTGTGCATGTGTGCTTGTGAGGGAGAGTTAGAGGAACATGGCCCAAGCAGGCCAGGGGTTCCTGCCTCAGTGCAGCTGCAGCATTGGGTGCTCCTTGAGCAAACATGCTTTGCCCGGAGCCTGTGTTTTGCATATGTAAAAGAATATTTACCTTCTTGCCCACCATTTCCAAAGGTTTGTCCATGGCTTTCTCAGGTCTTATGGGAATTCATTCTCCTGTCACTTTGACAGCAAACTACTTCACGCTCTCGCTGCAGCGTTCATCCCTGAAAAGGCTCCTGTACATGGGAATCAGCTTGCTCTAACCACGAAGGAACGGAGAGGAGTCTCATTCTGCACAAGGGTGGCCCGTGCACCTTATGACTCTCATCTGCTCCTTGCCCATCTCTCAGTACAGCCAGGAAGATGGGAATGAACAACATAAAGTCATTTGGCCACATCAAATAGAGCAGGAGATTTCACTTAATTGCAGCTGAGGCTTTTACTTAGGCTTGCAGATTCCCGTGACAGGATAATGCTGTGTAAGTTGGTGGAGCATAGGCACAGCAGATGTCAGGCTGAGCTTCCAAATTCTGTTCTGAGGCACATATTAGTATAAATGGACGAATTAGGTTTTAGAATAGCAGTTACCTGAAATGGAGCCCTAGCTAAAAGAAGAGGAGATCTGCTGGAAAGGGGAAGATATTAAACCCTGCGTGTAAAAGAGAACTCTGCAGATACAAGATAATCACAGTGTGATTAAGAATGAAAGGAACTCCAAGACTTGAAAGATCTGTTGGGAAATCTTGAGGAAGAAGGGACATTCGCATTTGATATTAGTGAGTGTCTTTAATATCTCCAAAGCATCTGATTAATAACCATAGCATCAGCCCTCAGGAATGCAAATTTGGTAGCTATTTAAGATGAAAGGTCCCCCTCCACAAGCTTTTTCAAATTCTTTTTTTTTTTTTTTTTGATTGCATGTTTCAAAACCATTCATGTTCTGGCAGGTAACAGTTTTTTATCCTGAAAGTAAGGGTTGACTGAGGAACAAACTGTGCAAATTCTGTTCTCAAACACCAAAATTAGAGAGAAAATACCATCTGTCTCTTCTCCAGCCTACTCTCCCTGGTCCCAGTAATGCCTTCTAGTGGAAAAACAGTTGCGAAGCTACTAACACGACACACAGCAACGCACCATAACGCAATTGTTTGTGTGTATGGAGGGACTGCCGCCTCTCCCCAGAGGAGGCAGGTGGAAGCCCTGTTCCTGGCGGGATGGGGAAGACATTCACACTGCCCTGTGCTGCTGGGCCCCTGCCTGGGCTTGGTGGAACTCCTCTTTCATGGCAAAGGCTTTCAGGTGGCATTCCTGAGAGCTTTCTCCTTGCCCTGCTACAGCAATCAAATTGACGGAGCTTTGACAGCAGCTGTGACTCATTTCAGGAAGAAATCCACTTGAGTGCTCATTATCACTTCAGCATCATTTACATTTTTCCCAGTCGGGGTGAATGTTTTGTCATGACAGGGCACAGGCTGTCTCCTTTGCCCTGGGAAGCCTGCGCAAACAGATTTTCTACCTGGAAGCTCCTGCCAGAAGCTTTGCAGCTGGCTGTCTTTTGTTTCTGACTTCTTTTTTTTCTTCCTCTTGTCCTTAATGGCTGTCTGGGTTTTGGAGACTAGTTACACAACACTGTTTTTTCCCTCCTCCAGCATCACTGAGCAAATTTCAAGGCTGCGGAGGAGGGGGAGGAGAGACTGATGTGCTGAGCCACCTTTGCCCATCCACTTGTGACTGGGGTATAATAGGTACAGTTGATTTGAGACTGCCAAGAGTTTGCTGCCAAATTGAATTTTTCATAAACTGATTATTGCAAAGTGCTCTTGGCAGAGAAAAGTTTAACACCTTTTTAACAAGCTCAGCTCAGCCCAGCTAGTAAGAGGGATACTGTGATACTAATCCCCTTCTGGATCCTTGGCCAGGATTTTGGATTTACCGAGAAACTGTTTCCACCCCCATTCCCTCACCCATGAGTAAACGCACTTAAGGTTTTTTCATAGCTATTATTGGTCCAGGCATAGGAAGACTTCTCTGCTGGTGTAAAGCAGCCTACCTCCATTGATTTCAGTGCCCTGTGTTACTTTAGTACTGTGGGGGTGATCATATGATTCAGACACAGTCGACAAAGTTGATGGTAATCTACCCTCAATAACTTAATCTTAGCATTTTCCTCCAAAGAGAATTATGTAGCCAGGGAAAGGGGCTGGCTGAACTACTCAATTTATCTGACAATTTCTGCCTTGTGTTTTCTGCTTGCAAAATACTCATCCAAAAAGTTTTGGGTTTATAAGGCATTTGTTCTTGATTTTGTGTCAGTGGGTTATAAAGTAGGTAGGTAAATTTGGTTCCTCAAGATGCAGTGTTGTCCTGGTTGCCTGATGACTGTCACCCCCCAAGCAGAGAGAGGTCGCTTCTGAGGAAGCAGGACAACCTCCTACCTACAGACGAGTACCTTTGCTCATTCAGAGACTCGTGCTAAGTGGACAGTGTCCCCAGAATATACTTAACTTGCAGGAGTGTTCAGGAAAGGAAAAACAGAAAACAGATTGCAGTTGAAGCAATCAACTGCTATTTGTAATTAGCCCAAATCTTGTTTAAAGCTCAAAGAATACACACCAAGAGTATTATTTTGGACAAACTACATCCCTTCAGTTTAGCTACTGGAGGCTGTGCCCACTCGGACACTGTGGAGGACCTGGTTCGCGGTGGTGCCTTGATGTGAACTCCAGCCGGATAGTCCAGGGCGTGGGCAGGGATCCCATGGTGCAAACACATCTGTTTGGCAAACCTGGCAGAACAGATGCTGGGTGTAAGCAATGCTTTCAAAAAATAATAATTCATCATTTTAAAACCCCCACCCCTCAGATCACCTTTCTAGCAGGCACTACTAGCTTAAAATAAATATTACCTTAGCAATAGCAACAGGGGGAGAGCGTGTCCTTATTTGTTATGCTATTTGCTTTGCCTTTCCTTAATATTTATACCATTAAAACATGGCAGGGCTTCACACATGCCAGTGACATAGATGCAACAGAAAGCCTACACTGCTCCAAAGGGGAGACATTTATGGAAGCGCCAAGGAGCAGAACAAAGGCACAATGTGCCGCTAGGTCCGCCACCAGCAAGTGCTCGTGAGGAATAATCCGTATGGTATACGAGACACATGCGGACAACGTGGTCACAGTTTAAAACGATGCCATCTGTTTAGGAAATCTGAATGTTTTTGATCTGCCCCTGAAATGAAAAAAGAGGTAGGAGTACTGGGGCTTTGATTCTCTTTGGTGGTGCAAACAACCAAGACATTTCCAAATGTCCGAGCAGATCCTCTTCTGCTTGGGAGAGGGCGGCTGTGCTGGTCCGTGGAGCAGGCGGGGGAACTGTTCTCATATTTACAAGAATTGTGAATTAATTAAGGCAACGTTGATATTTATAATTCAAATGTTTCCGCTCTAAATTTTTACAAAGATTGAACAACTGTAAAATTTTTGTGGACCAAAAATCTACAAAAGCTAGGGGAAAAAAAAACTACGTGAGGTCAAGGCAGGGATTCTTTTTGTTTTACTCCAGGAAAATTTCTTTTTGCTGTCCATTAGCATCCATTTTGAAATGAAAAGTCATTTTGATTTGAAAAATGAGCCTTTGTAATTAAAAGTGAATTTCAGTAAGATATTGTAAGTGATGTGGGATGACCTAAAACCAATGCCAAATCTTCTCAAAAAATGCTTTATTGAGTACTTTTAGCCAGCTCTTCTCAGCACATAGACATTATCTATAGCAGTAGGAGTTCTGGTGTTAAAGAAGAAAGCACATATGATGAAAAACTGTTGTTTCAGTCAGATAATTCATAAATATTAAGGATAGTTGTTTGACATGATAAATTATATTGAAAATCACTATGTGGTAAGAAAGGAAAAATGGCAGCTGTGAATGTGCTATAGTTAAGTGGCCAAAGACTCTGGCAATAAAAATTTATGTATTTGTAGTTCTAACAAGAAAAACTATGTTTTATTCTGTTTTTAACATTTCAGACATTGAATAATATGCCAGTAATGAAGAGTTTTAAACAAGTGAGAAAGCCAGAATAATTAACCAATAATAAGAATAATTATTTAATAATAATGTTTTTCTGTCATTCCAGGGCCTAAAATATCAGCAAAGATGGGTGAATGTAGGTTTCCTCTTCTGGGGGATGGGAAGTTAAAAAAAAAAATCAAAAGGAAGCAGTGCAGGTTTTTTTACAAAAACATGAAAAAAACCCTCATTTTATTTTGGAAACCAGTTTTGGACTTTTTTTTCTGATTTTTCTCTTCTAATCAACTAAGGAGGAGAGGGAGAAAGAAGCTGCAGTTGCAAAGTTTGACAGTTTCATTTAAAAAAAAATAAATTTAAAAATCTTTCATTTCTCCGGAAAATCTGAACTACTCCTAAACAGCAGTATATGAAGATGGCCTAGAACAACCAAGCCTTCTGTTGCTTCTTTGTAAAAACACTTGTATATGCAGTGTAGCTTTAGAGAGATGCATCTGTGCATCTGCCTCTTTGAATCGGGAGTCTATTTCTTTTGGTGAGAGCTGGGTGAGGAAGATTATGGCATGTTTCACTTCTTGTCATACCCCCCTCCTAACCCTTGCATTCATATATACATATACACACACACACGTGCATTTTGAATTGGCCTCCAGAAGGAGGGTGACTTTTAAGATGCAGATGTCAGCATCTGCCCTGCCTGGTACCTACACGCCATGCAGTTCTCGCAAGGAAGGAGAGGGTAACGTCAAAAACTAAGATGCTCTTTCTCTTCATCCGTGACCCTCCTTACAATGAGCAGGAGCAGAAGAAAACAGCTTCGTGAAAGGGAGTGCGACTGCAGTGGTTTCCATAACCTGTTTTTCATTCTCATTGCTTTCTCCCAGCCTTCTCCCTGCCCTCTCACCATCCCCAGCAGGACTGGGGACACGGTGCCTCTCCAGAGTCACCTAGACACAGGTCAGGTAAAGCAGGTACCATAACATTTTGGGTTTTCCCACTCTGCCTCCACTAGGTCTGGGAGAGAAGAAAGAAGGGGATTTGGTTCTTCAGGTTCATTCTGGTCTTTTTGCCTTTGTTAACACAGATACCAGATTTGGGAAAAAAAAGCTCCACATCTATTTTAGAGAAAAAAGCTGAAGTGTTGTTTTCATTCTGAACTGAGAGCAAAAACGCTCTTGACTTTTTCAAGGCACAGAATTCTAAAAATTCACTTAACGTCCTCTTTTACTGGCTTTTCAGTTCTGAATTTATTTTCTGTATTCTCCTCTGGTATGTCAATAGCACACAGTGCTGGTTTTCATCTTTCATTTGGTCTTTTTTGCAATAGCTGAAATACTTATTTTAATCGATTCTTTTTTTAAACCTTAGGAGCAGCTGTTACTTGGTGTTGACTAGCACATCTTAACATTGCTTGTAGATCACAGAGTTTCTTTTTTACATTATAGCTGAAAGTGTTTTTCACGTAGCTTAATCTTTTCTATAGGTATCTATTTAGATACCATTCATTTGGATTTATAGAAAAAAAAATGGAGGCTCTCTATTTTAATTTGCGTGGCATTATTCTGTTAGACCATGTAATCCAGCATCAAACATTTCTTTAGACACATGCCTTGCCTGGTTTCATTCAAAGCATTCCTCTGCTTGGAGGTATCAAGCAGACCCCTTGGGCAATTTGTTTCCAGTCGAGAGATATTAATGTTTCCGTGTGATAAAGTGTTGTTGTTTTCTTCGATTTCATCTTTCTGTGGCATTAAGATTGTAAATGCAACAAGTGTTGATGAATGAGGCACTTGCAGAGCCAAACAGCAAACGCACATCAGTGAAAACAGTGACATGATGTAGAGACAAGAGTCATCCTTTGATCCATTAATATATACTTTGTGTGTACATATAGGTTGCTGTAGGGTGCAGTCTCATTTACTAGCTGGCTATATGACAAATGTGGTGCTCATGTTATCTCTGACCTGTGCCTATGGAAAATGAGCTTTTAAAGCCATGATCTTTTATATATACTGTCCAGTTTGCTGCTAGAGGATGTTGCATATATGTATGGTATCATCACCTGGTAAACAAATTGTTTTTGCAGTTTGGCCAGCATCATTACTTAATTAGACCCTGGCTGTTTAGGCACCTGGAACAAGCAGTGGGAATTTAAATTCTTCTGATAAAAGGATTTATTTATAATGAGCCTCGCCACATAATGAGTTCCAACCGGGGGAGACTGACCATTAGTGGATGACTCACAGCATTACCGTAAAGATCAGAGTCACATACTCAATTTTATAAGGCTTACATATACTCAGTGAGAGCACGGATTCTAGAAACAAATCTTTTGGCTCCAGTTTTTCCACTGTGTTAAATTTGATACAGTCCTCCTATGCCTGAGAGTAAACAGGCAGGACACAGCAGACTATTTATTTTATTTCATTTTTTTATTGCTCTTCCTCTCTACAGTTTCAAGAGGAAAAGAAGCTGAGTTTTTAATATTGCGAGAATGCTCAGCCCTTTTCAGCTGGGAGATGTCAGAAGCAGCTGCAGACCTAAATGAAAGGAGCTCATCTCTGAAAATTTGCTATACTGTAATAAATGCAGAGTTCTGCTGGTGAGCTGCTGATGGCCCTTTAATGTCTTTATACTTTAGCAGTACTTAGAGGCACCGCGGTTCTTCCCCCTCCGTCCCCGGCCCCAGCAGCTCCCTTCCCCCTCCCTGCCCACCCAGGCTCAGGATTTCATCATGTGAAGGCGAGAGTTCACTGTAACATTCAAGGACCAGGCTGAGTTTGAAGACAAGGGCCGTGCCTGGTTTTATTATCCAGCCAGCAGCTTCCCTTCAGCTCAGATTGATGTTCTCCTTTACCGGCATATTTGATTTAAACATTTGGCTCCCTGAGTCACGTTTGTATACTGTGCGTTGTTGGTATGCAACACGGGGGTTGTTATCTATTTTTTTTTTTTTTTTTAAGTAGCATATGCTATGCAAGGAGGGATACGTTTTCCTAGTATCCTTGTGACGTATTTTCCCAATTAGAGGTACACAGCACATTAGGATGAAAACCAAGAACTACCTTCCAGCCTCCAGGTCTCTGCTCTTTTTGTGCTAATCTGTGAGCATCGGCATCTGCCAGTCTGGAGACTGGCAAAGCGTTAAGAGCATGACAGATTCCCAGAAAAACGCGTTTACAGCTGGGGAGGTGAGGATAGCATATGCAGAGCTCAGTAAAAGGATCTCAGAGTTTGAAGGAGGCTCTGGGAAACCGTCTGGATGTAGTGTGACTCGCAATGTAGAAGCCTTAGAAAGCCTTTTCTCTCTGAAATTTGAGAGATGTTGAGTCTAGTCATGCTGTACTTCATCATGGGGTACACAGGTGTAGTACTGTGAACCGGTGGGTGAGACCCCAAGGAAAGGGAGGACTGTGACTGACAGGCAAACCAAACGCTGCCTGGAGCAGCTCTGGGTAATGTGGAAGAGCTTGAGCTACCAAGTACTTTTAATGGCCAAGAGAATCACTTTGAAGCAAATGGGCATATGCAGACAGATGATAAAACCACAGGGTAGTTTGGATTATTTGGAGATTATCACAGCTGAAAGGCAAGAGTACTGTTCACTGCTGGATAGCAATGGGACTAAACACAGCATAAAACCCAAAATCTCTCTGACAGAGGAGGAAAGAGACCAATTGTTGGGATCCTTCTCAGCCTACCAGAATACAGGGACGTTTCTAGGCATTGATGAATATACAATTAGAAAAAGAGCCGTATGCGGTTTATGAGACTGTAATGAATGTGGCACTTGGAGCCCTGCGGGAGGCACTGAAGCTGGCAGGGCTGCGGTCATGAGCTGTCACTGTATTCACTAAAGCTCAGTGGTTAAAGGCAACAGTCCCAATTGCAGCGGGATACTGGTCATTTGGAAAAACCATGGTTGCAGGGACAGCAAAAGATATGGTACCAAAAGCAAGTGTAGATTTACAGCAGTCTCCATCAGTTGACCTGACATAAGTGAGAACGTGCATGGTGAGAGGTAGTCCCACATGAAGGCCTGCAGGCTACAGTAAAAAGGAAGCATCAGCCCATTTCCCTAAGGCAAGCAATGCTCTGGTAACCTCTGACCATGCAAGTCAGTCCATGCCTTCATGTGAGACCGAGCAACAACCGCTGAAGAAAAAGGTAGTCTCTGGACTCTGGAGGAAAGGACGTAAGTGGTGGGAAGACTGCCCATGTCCCCACGGTCAGCAGGTGTAAGGCAGTTGCTGCCTCGTGGAGACAGATCTCCCAGTAAAAAGCTCATTTTGTTTTATAAGCTCGGAGTCCTCACCTGAGCTTACCCAGCACTCAGCTGGCAGGTGTAGTGCTGTAAAGAAAAGAATCGGTAATCATCATTATAATGAAACTTCAGTTTTTCCATAGCTTGGAATATTACAGTAAAATACCACCAAAAAGCGAGTTGCTGTGACTGACATGATAAGTATTAACATTGGGAAATCATTTTCTGTCTTAAATTTCCCTCACATTTTTTATTTCAGATGCTGTTTTTACATCAGTTTGATTTTTTCAGACATAAATAGTCCCTTATATAAGACTTTAGCTGTCCATTTTCTTCTGAAGTTGCTCGTTTGTTCTTCTTCTATTGTAGAAAACCTGTTTGTAGCTAGGATATGCCAAGAAACTAAAATGGCCCTTTTGCTCCTTTTTCCCAGCATGTTACCCAGCTGTCCCAAAATCTTATTGCTCTTTAATACTGAAGACTTTAAGGCAGGGAGAGATAAATAGAAAGAGACTAAAAGTACCTTTATATGGGGCAGTTTGCCATTTGGCACAAGCCTCAGTCTGAGTCAGTGTTTAACTGTGTTTGCTGATCATAGTTTTGGCCTGGATATTTTAAAATAGATGTTATCTATTAAAAAAAAAAAAGAGGAGGGGGAAAACAGAGGAAAATTCACACTGTAAGGTGCCTGAATGCTTTTAAAACTTTATTTTTCCTTTTAAAATAAAGAGCCTGGGAAATTGGAAACATCCACATTATGTTAAATGCAAGTAGAGACTTTGGAGTGCCAGTTTACCAGATATGTGCAAAACCCAGATGTAAATCATCCCTGATGTTGCAGCCCAGATGAATATATTCCAGGATCTATACAGAAACCTTTAATTCCCTGGTTTGACAAAGACCGGCAAACAGCCAGGTTGTATTAGACGTGCCAAACATTGTAGGCTGTGGTTACTTTTTGCCTAAAGTGCTCTCAGTGACCTCACTGTTGTCAAGTATTTTCTATGGTATAGTATGTATGAGCAGCCAGCGTAGTTCATTCAGCCTAAAATATCATAGCCATTAGCTAATGGTGATGTGTTTTGGGGTGGTTGTTTCTCAGTTTGTTTTGGGTTTTTTTGTATTCCCTTAACCTGTGATCCTGCAATGTGAAATTCCCTGCTAACCATGTTGTGAGAATGGGGTATATGTCTGTAAATTGGAAGCTGAGCTATAGAAAAAAGAAATCTTTCTGAGGTCTCCGTCTCTAGCTATTAAAGGACTAATGCAGCATTACTCAGGCTGGATGGAAAGCAGCCTGTGCGTGAAGAACCGCAGTAGAGTGCAGGAGAAGCGGCAGGTTTGGAGGCTGATGCTCCCACCTCCACGCTGCCTGGAGAGCCAGCACAACTCTCCCGAAAGTTTGGCAGGCAAAGCACGGCTCCCAGCAGCCTGAAGCTTTTTACTGGAGTGGTTTGTCCGCCCCCCCATCAGGGGTCCCATGCAGGTGTATCACACTTGAGCAGAACAAGAATCCAGCTCTTTGCGGCTAAACTGTTTCCAGGTGCAGGCAGTGAACTCCGTGTTTGGCTCCTCATGCTCCACCTTCCCCAGAGCAGCCTGCAGCAGCTGTGGCAACACTGCCAAAAAATACTAACAGTTAAAACAACAACAAAAAAGCTGTCCATTTTCTGTAGTTTGTTTTCTTTTAGAATTAATGATGGTTGTAAGAAGAAAAAAAAAAAAAAGAAAATGCCTCCAAAACACCCACCCTGACCACCATTGGGAATTTGGTGTGGAGTCTGGCACAGTTGTGGGCAGGGAGGGGGACAGAACATCAGGCTCCATATCATGTGCATGGGTTTAATAGGATAGCTTTTCCCTGTGAGAGTGATTCCCAGCTTTGTTTTCTTATTTTCAAACTTTGCTCCAAAGGAAGTATGAGAAATCAAATAGATCACATATAAAATACCCAGGTGGAGTGTTGCTGGTTTAGGTCTTTCATCCTTAAATTGACAAGAACGCTGTGAGCTTCATAAAACCTGAAGGATACATCTGTGTTCCTCCGGCAGCGCAATAATACAATCAGCAAAGGCTGATGCTACTGCGCGGATACATCGCTCACAATAAACATTTGAAAGGCATTACATCTCCACAGTAAATGAGGCTGTCAAAGAAGGCCACTTTCAACAAATCATACTAAATTATGGCATGTGAAAAGTATTACAGATTAGCTGCTCTTAGTTCATTCAGTGCTTAATGGCCGGTCTTGAATGGCAGGCAAGAAGAGGGAAGCTGGTGGTATTCAGCAATGTATTAGCTATGTAAATACAGGGGAAATGTCGTGAACCCAATTCTCCTGCTGCCTGCCCCGCACCTTTGAAATGTAAGGGAGCTTCAGCACATCTCCAAGGAGGCTGGCAGCAAGTGCTGGAGCTACTCACGGTGGCTGTGGCACACTGCGCTCCCTCTTTGTGGAGACATGTTGAGCATTTTCCTTTTCCCTAATCTCATTGAAGCCATTCAGGCCAAAAATGTGTTTTGCTCTTTGTATATCGGTGCGACAAGCAGCATAAATGTCTCGTGGCTCTCGGCATTAGCAGCTGACTAGCAGCCATTCATCCCTGCCCACGCTGCCTGCCTCTGCCCCCTCCCCGCTCTGCCACCAGCTCTCCTTGCAGCCTTGGTCACATCGGCTCCTTCTCTCTGCTTTCAGCAGGTACCAAATGGCGCTCCTAACGCTCGTTTCTATTTGGGGATGGATTGCATGGATGAAAACCTCAATAGAAAGGAATTATTAGTATTTATAGTGCCTCTGGCAAACTCTGCCTTTTTAAAGGAAGTTCCAATAATTAGTTATGGTGTTTTAATTAAAGAGAGCAACCTGTAATTAACAAAGGGATGCTGTATTTTATATCTGATTTTTATTATTCTTATTAATCAGCAGTACTTCACAGATATTGTATTTTCAGCTACTTGTAATGCTCTTTTGCATATTTTTTCTACTTCAAGGTGGAATAATTGAGTGAAATATTTTTATCATGTTTTAAGAAACAGTCATCCTGATGGGGAGACTCTGTTCATGCCATATTGGTGGTTGTGGCAGTGTTCTACAAGTTACTTTGGATGCTTTTGAGAGGAAGTAAATTTCAGTTCTTGTTCTTTAAGGTTCAGTGCTTTGCTTCTTCTATGGTGTAAGTCACCTGCTGAACTTAAAGCATATAGGCTATATAGAAACTTAGTTTGCTATCCAATTTCTTCTCACGTAAGTGGTCATTTCTATTAACTGAGTGTTTAGACACCATTGTGCAATAATTAGTCTGATCAAAATATCTCATGTGTAATTGACCACAGAAAAAATATTATTCTGTTGCTCTTTTTATTTCTTTTCTGGTAAAAAAAAAATCACCTAAAATTTAGTTTTATAACACTGGTGAACTCAGATATTCTTCACAATGGCAACCATATATCCCAAATGACAAGTCTGAATGTGAAATATATTTTGTTCTTGTAAATGGTTCTTCTTCATGTGGTTTTATGTTAGGCTGGATAGCTGAAATTGGTATTAAAACCTGGTAAGGACCCAATGATGATACCTGAGTAAATTTCAGAGAGCCTATATTTTTCTGTATTCTGCTTTGGAGATGTATGTATTCAATTGCTAGTGTCTAGCTCCAAATGACCACGGATGTTAATTTCCTACAAGATGTGTATGACAATTCATCTTGTTTGTATGTACTTTAGAGACAGCAGGAGACACAGTCTTGAGGATCGTATGCTCCTTAAATAGGTTGCTTTGCTGCAAAAGCTCGCAGAAAAATCCTGAACTGCTTCACACTGTTGGCATTAGCAGTTAACACTCTTCTTGTATATGACAGGGCATGTGAAAGAGGTGTACGGCCACCTAAGCTCACTGTGAAAAGCAGAGTAAAATGGTTCAGAGCTGTCAGTACGACAAAATTTATATTCATTCCTTGCTGTTATGTCCTGCACATACCGTGCAACCTCTAAGCTGATAGCCCCCGGATTTTAATTTTCAGGCTAAGTCCCTTGACACTTTTGCGGTCCTCACAGCTTTGGTGGTAGAGCTGTTCCTGCAAAGTGTAGCCTGATGGAGAGGTTGTAGCTGCAGATTTAGTCTGAATGTTAATGGGATGTGGAATTGATATAGGTGGGAAGGGGGAGGAAGATATTTTCTTTCCAACCAGAGATGTCTCTAGCCAGGTGAAACTGGTGTGATCCCACCAGTCTCCTGCTTAAAAGGCTCCTTCTGGGACTGGCAGAAACAGTGATGTGGCCTCTGCCTTGGAGCGAGAGGCACACGTACGCACACTGTGTATCCATCCAAGCTTCACAGTGGGGGCCAAAAAGCCTTTAGCTTTTTTCTCCTGTCTCTCCCTCCTCTTCTGCCTTTCCTCCCTCCCACAACTCTACATCTGTAATTGCTATTGTTTGTTTTGAAATCATTTGGGAAACTTTTAAAACAAAAAAGAGGTTAGCGTATCACTATTTTATATCAGCCTTAATTTCCTTATTTATCCTTAAAGATATCTTTTGAAAGAGTAGCCAGGATTTAGGATGCCCACATTGACTATAAGCTGAACCTTCTTAGATATCCTAGTCACCTTCCCTCCTACCTCCCCTCCTACCTAGTGATTCAAAATAAGAGGGACCTTTCTTGAGGGGAGTGCTTACCTGTGCTTAATTAGAGATTTAACTATAGCCTTAAATGCTTTCCCAAATAGGAATCATCAAGTGAATCACAGCCTTGTGAAAATCCCTGGCAGGGAAACATTAGTTCTGAGGCTTCCAGATGGTTAACCATGCCCTTGTTTTGAGCTTCGCTGAAGAGTGCATGAAAAGACTCACAGCAGAAATGCTAGCACTTGCATTTATTTGTTTTATTTCGGCTATACTCCTGTGCGTGCAGGTTCATGATTCTCTTGAAATGAGAGTTAGTGAATGTTGGCATTTACTAAAAAGGAAATGTTTTATTGCGTCAATGTGTGTATAAGCTAATGCAGATTTCTAGGGTAGTGGAGAGCAGGTCCTGGAGGTCCCTCTTACTTATTGTGGCTGAAGGGAAGAATGGAAATGTAGAGGGTTGAGAGCAACAGATAGAAAGAAAAAAAAAAAAGAAAGAATTAAGAAGCTAATAACGGTGAAAATTCACTGCCCGGGCTATGTCTCTTGCTGTGTTTGAATGATTTTTCTTTGTAGACAGCTTTGCATGGCACTATTTTTAGAATCTCTTAAATAATTGAGCTGTAGCGATTGTACTCAGCAGTTAGAACAGGCAGGGAAAATAGCATCTCAAAGAAACCGTGCACCAGGGTAATAATTTAAATCAAACCACATTATACTGTGCTCCCCTTTCTCCCCTCCCCTGGAAAGGTGAAATGCTGCAGAACACTGAACACAGGGGGAAAATGAATATTGGGCAAGTTTACAGCACATAATAAAATCCATCAAGAGAGTTTATGTTTTAGAGGTGGAGCACAGGAAGAGGCGATCTGGTCAGCTGTTAACGAGTTACTGTTACTAGGTGGTTTACGAGGAAAGCGCCTCAACCTCCCACCACTAGCAGTGAATTAAGAGAGAGCAGCCTGCCTCCACCTTGCAATGAGAGAACTTGTCACAGAGGAAAAATGTTTCTCAAACCACACCGAAACAAGCGCCAAGCAGCAGTCCAGCAAAATACAGGAATCTCCAGTGGTACGGTCACTGTTTGATGAGTTTGGCTGTTGCCTGGCTGTACAACCAAGTCCATGGCAGTCACCAGCATGGAGCTGAGTGCCTGCTCTGCTCCTACCAACTGCACTGTACAGGCAGGTTTGCCCATACCAATTGCAACGTATCATCCCTAACATCTCTCCTTACAAGCAGCAAACATGGAGCTCCCGTAGGACAATGACTGAGGTGTGGACAGTAAATCCAGGATAAATGAATCACTGTCTAACATCTCTTGAAAAGACAGGGGCAGCAGCTGCTATGGCAATTTGTAGATTAATACCACACTATTTTGATTTTTAGTGAACTCTATCCAGCCAAACACTTAACAGCATTTGAAAAGGTTAGCAGTTGTTGATATTTTCATATCTTAGTGCTATTAAAATATAATACTGTTATTTCAAACACAGTTTGATAATAAATTTAAGGTATTTAAATAATAAGGTATTTAAAAGACATGTAGATGTGGAGCTTAGGGACATGGTTTAGTGCTGGACTGGGCAGTGCTAGGTTAACGGTTGGACTTGATGATCTTAAAGGTCTTTTCCAACCTTAACGATTCTATGATTCTATGATAATATTTTTATTTTTCATTATATTGTGATAGTATTTTTATTACTGATATGGCCAAGCCTGATGGCATGGTAAAGTCTTCTTTAAGGATTTCAGGCATTTACTTTGCAGTTCCAAGTTGGTTGTCTTGTCTTATATTAACATGCTTCATTACTATACAGATAGAAAATACTTTGAAACAGAAAAAGAATATAAAGTATTATGATTAGCACTAAGTAGTGGCTGGTTTTAAGGATATAAAAATAGGAAAATTTCAGTTATCATCTCACAATATAATATTACAGCACAGAAATAATTAGAATCCATTTCTGAACAAAACTATGGGAACTAGTAATAAATTCAGAATTTCAAAAATGAAAATTTTACAAGCTCCTATTTTCTAGAATTTTCTCTTAACATAAAACTCTTTCTCTTAAGCAGACTGAAACGAAGATATTGAGAATTTTTTTATCAACCAAAGAGTCTGAGTGTTGACCTGGTCTGCTCAGGACACCTGAAAACTGGGTATACTCTTGAAAATGCACAATAGTCCACTGGATTTTGGGACTAGGACCTTTATAGATGATGACTATAAAGAAGCTGTACTTGTCTCTTAGGAAGTTTGATTTTCCTATCAGAACGTGGAAGATTGCCCTCAGCATTTATTCAAACTTTTTACAGCTACTAGAATTTACTCTTTTAATATTTGAACTCAGATTCTTCTCTCATAACACCTTCTTCCACTTCTTTTTTGTATAAAATAATAATATTGACATTGTGATATGAGAAATATCCCTATGATAAGAAGCGGATGTCGAAGTTAATGGCTTCCCTTCAAGTTTCAACAACTTGGCTGTCAGAGTGAAAAGGCTCTTTTTCAAAAACAATTATAATAACCTAAGTCATAAAGGTCCACTAAAAGTATTAGAAATATAATCATACGGCATTAGCCTTCTCTCCTGTTTTGCCCTAATTTGGAAAGGAGTCTCTTCTTTGAAATTCAGGAAGAATATTTAAATGAATTAACTTCTATGTGTTGTCTTTGTTAGCTGGCTTTTATTTCCTTTTTTTAAAATGGTGTGCACTTTTTGCCTTGCTTGTAATAAGACTGATTTTTAAAAATATTCAGTTTACAACTAAATTTTAAGCTCCTGCTTTTTGACCAAATTGGAGATGTTGTATCCTAGTTCATGAATTCTATGTTGACCTGGTTCCCAGAATATTTAGCTTAATTTGGGAGCTGTCAAGAAAAACAAAAAGGAAGGAAGAATATGTCTCAGGAGAAGTTGCTCCTCAGTAAACATGTAGATAGCATCCAAATTACCAGCGCTGAAATGTCTGTTGCCTGTCTGCAGGCAAACTAATTTGAAAATTAAAAACAAGAATGTCACATTCATAAATAATAAAGTAACCCTAGCAGGCTTGTGGAAGGGGTTGTGTCAAGAACGGGTGGTTTGGAGACTAGGCTGAGACTGTGATCGCTGGATCCAACTAGCATAGGCTTGCCTTGGCTATCACAAGGCAGGAGGAGGCACTGAAGTAAGACCGATGTGTACCTGAAGACAGATTTTATATTTTTCAGATATCTGTAACTGGTTGCTTTGAGACTGCGATGTGACTGAAGGACTCTTTGTTAGGCCTGTGTTAGGCCATAGTTTTCTGACATGTCATCGTGGGAAGACTAGCCTGGGAAACCCTAAATTCTGCACCCTGGCCGTTTCTGGAGACTGGATGTGAGCAAGATGAGGTGCAGAAAACGTCTAGGATGTGTCTGCTGCAGTCTAGAGGATCCACGCAGAGAAAATGCATGAGGGGGTATGGGCTGTACTTGACAGATGTCCACAAGGTCTAGACGCAGGGCTGAGACCTGTGATCGGTGACTGCAGACATGATGGAACAGCATGGGGGAAAGGCAGAAGCACACGGGGCCAGTACTCTCGGCTCCTTCCCAAGAAGAGATTGGGGTTAGACTACAGCACATCTCACCCTTGCAAAATATGAACTAATTTCTAATGTTTTTTTTAAATTTAAAAGTACTCTATGCTTTCTAACAGCGCCTGTGTTAACTCAGAAATAGAAAGATTGAGCCTAAAGTGTTTGATATCGCAGCAAATTCATTGGTCCCTGAAGAGCAGGATGGCTTTGCTCTGAATATCTTCTTTTACTCTCTGTCTGCTTGCTTCATCCCCACAGTGCCCTCTCTGTCCTCTCTGGTGCTCCCAGCAGGTAAGGAAGAGATGTGCTTGGGGCTAGCTGGGAGCATTGCATTCGCTGCTTGGCCACTACCTGAAAGAACAGACAACAGCTGACTTTTACCTATGTTTTCCTCAATACGAGCAGTGGCTTGGGCTCTACCTACCTGCCCTTGTCTATGAAACTTGTAGGACCATAAAAGTTTGAGAGCTCTTTCCTAGTGATCAGGAGGAACTTGTCAGTTCTCTGGGGAGCGGAGGGAAGAAAGGGAATGACACTAGGCAGCATGCAGGCAACACAATCGCATGATCAAATTGGTCTCAAAAGTACAGTACAAAGATAAAATTGGCCTTCGGTTTTAAAAGAAAACTTTTTAAACTTCTTAATGTCATATATAACAGAATATTTATAGCACTCTCTAAATGTTAAGCAGAGGGAAATATCATTGCTAGACAGTGGACTTTTATATGAATAAAAAAAAATGTTCAACTTTTCTTTGGAGACTTATCAGCTGATAAGGAAAAGTTACCAATGTAATCACTGAGGGATAGAGGACTATGAATAAGCAATAAAAAGCTAATTGTATTGTTTTCTTTTCAGCCTCATATTTGATTTTATGCTTACTGAATGATGGCTTCTATTTATTGTGAAGTGTAAGTGCTGGAGCTATATCTAAATATAAAATATATATTTTTTTAAAAAAACAGTAGCATGAATTTCTTGGCACAAAAAATTCATTGTTTATGGTTTACAGGTTGGCTGATATGCAAAGAATATGTGCGAGTAACATCTTTCTGCAGAAAGACAGAAATATACATATATCATTATACTTGCAGGCATTCAGCAGAATGGCAATTTTCAACTTCACAGACTTTCCTAAAGCTCAGCTGCATGAGCCAATTGGACCCATGAAATTGAAAATGAGCTCAGATTGGTTTGGAGGGATTAGAGCTACAAAGAGCATCCACAGAATGGTGAACTTGGCCTCTCTGAATTATCCGAATCCAACCTCAGAAATTCTAGTTGGAAACTTCATTTGATGGAATTTGCAGCGTGCTGGAGAGAGTCAAGTGGACCTGTGGTCCTAGAGATGGCTTTGTGGCTTAAATGTTGTGAGCTCTGAGCTCAAGTCTGACTCCTCCAAAGCTTGAACAGATCTATTTAGTATTTGGGGGTATTTAGGTGGATTATATGTCAGCTGGAAAGCCCATGAGTCCTAACTACTCATGTAAGCTTGTAATTCTACTTCTGTTCCTCTTAACCTTCCTTTTCTGAATTATGAGTGATGGGAATTACTGTTTAATTTACTAATTTTTTTTTCAGAGGAGGGAGAAAAGGAGGGATTTAACATGTAATTTCTCTTAACTTTTTTAAAAAATAAAGTAACAGAGCTATTAGTCAAACATCTGGAAAATCCTTCAGGTTTGACCTTGTTAGTATCTCCAGCATTCTCTGTGTAAATACAAAGATATCTTTCACCATAAATTTCTAAAATAATAACAGTAATTCCCGCTTTTGCTACATCTCAGTGTCCCAGCCTTATGGAAATTAAAGTGAGAAAATATCTTCAGTAAGAAATATCGTGGCTGAAATACCTCTGTCTTGGTGACAGAAATAAAAGCTACCTGCTGTTGGGAAGGTGCCCATTGCCTTTTACAGCATATGGCATTCTCATCTCTTCAGCATTCAGCCATTAAGGTGTAATGAACTTCTTAATGCCCATTTGTTTGCGCAGACAACTGACAGAGGGATCGTTTAATCTGGTCTTCAGTATATTTTTTCAAAAGTGGAAGCCTACCACTCTTCCTACTGAGATCTTTTCTTTGTGCAACTAGCAAAGGCTACTGTTCTAGAGAGAAAAAGAGCTTTTACAGGTTTTAGGATCACTTGATGCACTAGTTAGTTTTCAAATTGTGACTGTCAGCAATTGTATCAAAACAGAACTCTAGTCACAACCTCATTGCACCATCTGTGCATTTGATAAAAGACGTGTTCATTTAAGGATATGCTGGAAGGGAGATAGGTGAGAAATTAAAGACTCCTATATTCATGGACACTAGACTGCAGTACAGTGCATGGTATCTTTGTACCTAATTTCTACACTAAATCCTGTCATCAGTAGTTTTATTTTTATGACAAAGATTAAGAATTAACAATAAAATATATAATCATATTTTTTTCACGTGTAGCTGAATATCTGTCTCTGCAGAGGCTGATGCTTCTTTTTTTTTTTCTCCATCCAGAAGCTTGAGAGAAGCTCCTGTTTTCATAACAGCGTCTTTCTGCCATTGTTTTTAATCAGACTGTCCTTAGCTAACATGCAATCATTATCCTCTCTTAAGATACCCATTACAAAATGACCACTGCTTTCTGTGTCAATCTAGAGAGACTGTAGTTATTGTTAGTCTGATTTTTAGTAGTCCCATATTGAAAAATAAACCTTTAGAGATGGAGAGTAATGCAAAGAAAACGACCATTTCATTCTAGCCAGGTAGACACAGCGGAAGGCATCTGAGTGTTAATTATATAGGAAATACAAAGACTATTCATCGTTATGTTATCAAAATCGCTTGGGACGAGGCAACAGACGATTGTGAGATGCTAAATCTACTGAAGGATCCATATCAAATTATATTTTAATTTAGAAACTAATTAACAAATTTACTTGTAAACACATGGAAATATTGATTATGTTCTGAAAGTGTAAGTGCATCAATATTAGGAGCCTGAGCAGTGTTCTTCATACACAGCAATATAGTTAAATCCAGCTTGAAATGCAAAAGTCAGTTCAAACTTATCAAGGGAACATACACATAATCTATACATATAAATATATATTTGCAGAGTATATGCAAATGGATATTCTGCTGCGTTATATGTATTCATTCTTCTCTTCTGAAATGTTTCTCTGAAATAAGATGGTTTTATCAGACTAGTAAGTAATTTAAGACTTTGTATTACGTTTGGGCAAATGTGTGCTTCTTGCTAATTTATTTTCATTAGATACCTAGATGTATAAAAGCACTTACGGCAAACTTCCATAGCTCTCACGAAGCAAAAATTGCCTCATGATGGAGAAATTTTATGGTACCATTAAGGCTGACCCTAGATAACTTGTTAGGAAGGTTTTCTGCTACCACTGCACCATTCAAGGTAAAGTGCTAACCCAGTATTGTTACGGCTTCTGAAGTTAAATGGAGTTCCTGATGGGTCTTTGCAGTTATTTTACAGTTGTTATTCATTAATATGTAATGGTCAGATCTTTCATGCTTTATTATCATTACTTCAAACAGGAACAAAAATAAGGGATTTAAGAGCACTATAAATATCTAGTACTGACATATTGCAGTGCTAAGACACTGTTAGCCAAATTTTCAAAAATATTTGACGTTCAGGCTAAATTCTCAAATGAGCTAGATCCCAGTTCTTCACTTCAGTCAGACAGCAAAGCTGCAGGGGAAAATCTAGCTCCAGTGACTATTTTGGGGAGAAAACCAAGCATGCTGCCCCAAAGCAGTGACGAGCGGCATCACCTTCCAGCCTGAGGAGGAAGGAGGAACACGCAACCATGTAGCAAAAAGGCTGCTGATGTTTCTTAATTCTGCTAAGATGAGGTTCAACAAGGCCAAGTGTGAGGTCCTGCACCTGGGTCGGGGCAACCCCTGGTATCAATACAGGCTGGGGGATGAAGGGATTGAGAGCAACCCTGTGGAGAAGGACTTGGGGGTACTGGTGGATGAAAAACTGGACATGAGCTGGCAATGTGCTCTCACAGCCCAGAAAGCCAACTGTATCCTGGGCTGCATCAAAAGAAGCGTGGCCAACAGGTTGAGGGAGGTGATTCTGCCCCTCTACTCTGCTCTGGTGAGACCCCACCTGGAGCACTGTGTCCAGCTCTGGGGTCCTCAGCACAGGAGGACATGGACCTGTTGGAGCGGGTCCAGAGGAGGGCCACAAAAATGATCAGAGGGATGGAACACCTCTGCTATGAGGAAAGGCTGAGAGAGTTGGGGTTGTTCAGCCTGGAGAAGAGAAGGCTGTGGGGAGACCTTATTGTAGCCTTTCAGTACTTAAAGGGGGCTTATAAGAAAGATGGGAACAAGCTTTTTAGCAGGGCCTGTTGTGATAGGACAAGGGGTAATGGTTTTAAACTAAAAGAAGGTAGATTTAGACTAGGTAGAAGGAAGAAATTTTTTACAATAAGGGTGGTGAAACACTGGAACAGGTTGCCCAGAGAGATGGTAGATGCCCCGTCCCTGTAAACATTCAAGGTCAGGTTCGATGGGGCTCTGAGCAACCTGATCTAGTTGAAGATGTCCCTGCTCATTGCAAGGTGGGATTGGACTAGATGACCTTTAAAGGTCCCTTCCAACCCAAACTATTCTATGATTCTATGATGACTAACAGAAAAAGAAAGCAGAAATCAAACTTTTGACATCTGCAGCGCCTTCTCTAGTACAGCCCTCAGAACACCAGCCTAAAACTGGCACAGCATTTCTTCAGAAACTCTATTACTTGTACCATGAGGAAGACAAGCCTGAAAGTTGATGCGTGGCCACTTTCATCCACTCAGATACTGCTGTAGGTGAAGCAGGTAGCACAGCTAGACGCTACCCTTTAAAAAAAACCAACACCTAAATAAAACCCTCGCTTATTTCAGTTATTAATAAATCTGCCTAATCCTCTGCCATTGTCTGTATAGAAACCTTTCAAGGTGTATGCTTTGGGCTAAATTTCATTGAAATTTCATCCAGTGCCATCCGGCTGTTTCTAAGAACACAGCTAGGCAAAACGCTGGCTGTTTTTCCCTTCCTAAAACAGAGCAAACAGAAGAACCACTCTGACAGACTTTCCTGAAAAGCCCTGCTTCCCCAAAGACCTGAATCAGATCTTTGAAAATAGCCATTGTTTTGGAGATGTGCGTTTTTGCTTTTCCCATGAGCATCCACTAAAATTACAAATTTTGTAACTACTGCTCAGGAATGTGTAGTAGAGATTTATTTTCATTCTAGTAGCTGATTTTCCTCATGTTTTCACAACATTTTGTAAACTAAATCCTCTAAATAATTTAACTGTATGAGGCTGCAGCTATACAGTGAGTTAAAGCAGCGAGTCTTGGCACTGCTGGGGATCTGTTAAGGAAAAACCAACGGACTATTGATTTTGTGCCCCTCTCGGTCTTTGGGTCATAATATGCTGCATAAAGGTTTTGGCTCACACTGTTAATATTTGAAACTATCTGACATGCACAGATCATATATGCCACATTTCTCATGAGGGTCTTTTACAAGTCATGGCTTTCTCAAGAACATGATATCTGTGTTTTATCAGTTCTTTAGCATGTGTTGCTGCCTATAACATGTTTAATTATCTGCACAGATTTTCAGTTGGTCTTCAGTTACTTGAAATGGTTGATCAGTCAAGTCACTGACAACTAAACAGCTGTGTTTACTTCTGTTGGTACTTTGTTTGACCAATTTGCTTTGATCCCTCTAACAAAGAAAAAGCCATTTTGATTCTGGTTTTGGCTCAGAAAAATTGATTTTGGTTTATACAGTCCTTAATCCTAACTAGAGCTCTGTCCTTGGGTCTCAGTCCCCATCCCACTCAAAAAGGTGTTACGGGAGCTGCGTGGGACTCTCTGGATCACTAGCAAACTAGCAGTGACAGAAGGGGAGCCGGCAGGGGTACAGTCTGGGTGATTAGAAATCAGGATGCAGCAAAAGCTGAAAAAGATCTGGAGAGAAAGGGAGAAGACCAAGAATAACTGTACAAATGGTACTGGTCTGTGTACTCTAAGGGGTGTCAGGATAAGCTCGCTACACTTGGGATTTGATGAAGATTAGAAGACTGAGGAAGAGGAATGAATCTGTGATAAGTCTTAGGTTTGGAGGCTGTGATTAGCTATGCAGGGAGAATGATCACGGGACAAGGAGTCCAGCTGAACGAGAAGCAAGTCAAGGTCACAATCAGGAGCTTTCCACAAAGCATCACACTTGAATCCATGCAAATGCTGTATTTCCAGAACCTGAAGTGGTTCTTCAAGGACCTTGGATGCAAGCTTTGCTTTCTGTGAAGTTCCCCCCACCCCAGCAAAGTATGTGTTTAATTCCCTTTTAGTGTTGTTGCACCTGAACAACACTAACCTACTAGATCTCCACTAGGAAATGACAGGGTTAGTTTTGCCCGTGTCACTTTAATTAGCCCCTCCCTGCTCTGCACATAAATAATTTACTCTTTGCAAAATAGACTTCAATTGCATGATCAAATTTTTCCCTCTGGACTCATGCTTCTTTCATTGCAAGGAACAGATCTGATACAGTGACAAATACATACTGTGCAGCAAAGGATGTTGTTTATCTACAGCTTCCCTGCCTCATCTGTTGAAGATATTGGGGATTATACAGAGGAGCTGAAAATGGAGAAAGAAAATTATCACAGTGAAATGCTTTCCTGAAGGCTTTTTTCTTGCTTCTGCCATGTTGTTCTGATGCAGTATTGATTAAAACAAGACAAAGGCAGAGAAGCTTTTACAAGTCCCATTTGAATAGTTCCACAAACTGTTGCCTTAAAACAGAAAATGTTGTCCCCTTAACTGAGATTCAGGTACTGATCATGTGAAAGCTACAGTACTGTTTCACTGGTTGCTTCTGTAATGGATCCAAGGAGTCTTTTCTACATTACACTGAACAGGAGCCATAGTGCTGATGTGGTCACCTACTCCTCAGCTGAAGGAATAGTAACTTCCACGTAAGCTGCAGTAACTGGGAGCTGAGAGGCAGTAACATCAGAAAGACTTTCAAATTCAACTGCAGCAGCACCTCACTGGAACCAGTCTTTCAGTTGGGAGTGAAAAGTCTTCATTTTAACAGAAACCCGAGGATCTCATCTCTATAAGTATTTAAGGACTCAGAGCATCAAATGAAATCAGTGGGAGATGTGCTTTGGACATAAAACATGCCATTGAATGCTAAGTACACTTAAACTCTCTGAGCAAGTTGAATGCCTCTTTAGCCTCTTTTTTAAAAAAATCTGAGCCTCAATTCCTGTAATTTAAAATGGAGTTAGTACCACCTTTTAATCCCATAGACTTTTGAAAAGAAAAATCAGTATTTCCAAAACTGCTTGAATGCTATAGTGGCATGTGCCAAATAAAAGTCTGTAAGAAAATTGTTATATTCAGAGCAAGAAGTAAAGTACAAAGCCGAACCATTAACACTGATGAGAAACAAAACACTGAACAGCTTCTCATAAAGTGAGTACCATCTATCCAGTGTGTTGTATGGTGCAAGGAATCTGCAAAGCAATGGTATGTGACCATGTGATTAAAACCTCTTTGCTAATGCATTCTCATAAAGGGAGTAAATTGAAGTTTTGGCATGGGCCCATTGAAACTGCTCAAAAAAGTAGGGGGTTAGGAGTAGCCTTGAGAGTGAAGTAATCAATAAGGTGGAGTTGAGCATGCTATTTATCATACTTCTCTGTAGTTTATCACGTTTGTCATCACTGTATATGCAGACTTATCTGTAATTGCAGAAAATTTTTCCTTAAGATCAAGTTTCTTTCCTCATAAGAATGACCACAATTTGTCTTGTTTATTGGTTTTTGCTAATTATGACTCTTCATGAAGAGTTTTTAATATGTGCTTCCTCTCAGCATCACTCAAAATAATTTTCCTAAATGAAATACACTGTTATATTTGGAAAAGAAAAAAGTAGTCCAAATTTACCCTTTATTCTAAGTATGAATACTAGAACCTGCTCCATCTCTGCTATAGGCTGTTTGTAATAAACTGTTTTAATTACAAGTAGTCTTGCTGTCTATGAGAAAATTTCATAATTGTGCTGCATTGCGAGCTGTGACTGATATCTCTGTGTCTTTCTTTCCCTGACTTTTTCCTTCCCTGAACTGCACTTTCGGCAAACATCATGTACTTGCGCTTAGTCACTTGGATGTGCGGAGCAGCTGGTGCTAACAATTAGAAATAGTGAAGTTGTTTATCTAGTGAGTGGGTTTGTTGATGTGATTTTGGAGTTCAATTTGTGGGTTAACACAAAAGAACATGAGGTACACGTGGGGAAGGAAAATCTCACAACATCAAATAAAAGCATAAAAAGGAGCAGATGTGCAGAAGTGGACACTCTCCCTTACCTCCTGTGCCAAGTCAGAGTTAAGGAGACAATCTTTGAATGGTCTGTTACTGGCTGGAGCACAGCAGAAAAGGTTAATAAATTTATAAAGTGTTTAAATTTGCCTCCCAGCCTAAGCTCAAAATCTTGTTTAGTTTCTTTGAACTAGGAAGGGCCTTCTACTTTTATTAAACAACAGGACGCATATTGGTACTCATAATGTTGTCTTCTTATAACCAGATGTGTCCAGATTACACAATTTATTGAGTAATTTTTATTAAATAATTATTACTCAATTTATTGAGTAATCTAAAGTTTTTGGTTTTTCAAGGAAACAGTAATCCAACTACAATATAAACCAGCAAAGTTATTCTGCATTTTTTCTAGAGCTTTCTGAATCCTCTCTTCCTTTTACACAGCTCTAATTTCTTTTGTGGGAATGTGTCAGAACATAATAAAAAGGCTAGGAGCATTACAATTTTTTTTGTGATCTAGGGAGACAAGCAAAGCAGTGGTTGATATGCCAGGAGTAATAATGGCCTATCCCTTTCAGTGAAAGAGCCTTGAGTAATATTGTCCTGAAAGTGAAATATAAGTTTGTTTTAATTCCCAGTCAGGATCACCTGAGTATTTTCTGCCACTGGGTCTAGTGATAACAGGGAAAAATAAACAAGGCAACAAGAAACAGCAGGCACTATATGAGTATCATTGGTAAGCCAAAGCTTCCTCTAGGTGTTTTTTTTTCTCCCTGATAACTGTCTTTTCTCATGATACAGAAAGCCATCTCTGGTCATATGAAGAATGCTTGAGAAGCCAAGTCAAAGAAAAGCAGAGCCAGGGTTTTACAATGAAATTTGTTCACAACTGAAAACACTTAAGAGAAAAAAGGGTCTCACAAGGAATATATAAAAACAGTACTTTTTTTATTAAATTGTTTTATTTTCAGTTAGCACCTCTTCTGAGAAACTCTATCTTTGCATAAGACCTAATAGTGTAGAAGGTTTAGGTATCTGATGTGCTCTTTGATGGTCTAGTATTGCCCACAGTACAGTTGTTCATTAATATGGTTGCATTTTAATTATGTTTTAAGAGTTCACTGTAATTGTAGAATCATAGACTCATAGAATATCTCAAGTTGGAAGGGACCCATAAGGATCGTTGAGGCCAACTCCTTGCTCCTCACAGGACTACCTAAAACTAAACCATATGACTAAGAGGTCGTCCAGATGCTCCTTGAACTCTGTAGTACACATTTACCCTTGGGACTAAGGAAGAATGCATGCAAAAGACCAGAAGTGACCAGTTTACAAGATACACTGAACCTTCTTGATTTCTTTTGTATCTTAATGATATTAAGATTAGGAAAGTAAAAAACAAACAAACAAACCACAGTTATTTTTCTGTTATAGTTAAATCTCTGAACAATTTAGACAACAAGACCTAGTTTTAGCTAACCTGAATTGTTCAACATCGTAACAGGATCCAGCATTTCTCATCAGAGGGTTGTATACTTTCGTAGGCAAGCCTAGTTTGAAAATGATCTTTCATCCCTTCTATGGGAGTCTCCACATGTGATGGAAGCAGTGCTGTTTAACAGTGGGAATCACGTAATGCAAAAGATGTAATAGTATTTGGATTTTCTGTTAAAGATCTTCAAAAACTGGCCTTTAGCAATGCGTCTTTACCATAACCTCAGGGTACTCTAGGATCTCTCGTTTCTCCAACTTCACAGCTCTAGAGATTGCTGTCAACAGCAGAACTCAAAATTTGGCTCATTCCCGCTCCTTTTGAGTTGACCAGCTCTTTTCAGTCAGCCCCAGATTAGACTTCTGCATTGCAGTACTTAGGGACTCCACTGGAAAATCTAGCCTATATACAAACCTGCTTTGGCTCCCTAGTAGTGTGAGACATAACGAGCAATTAGGATCTATCACTGAGTTTCTGTAGGGCTTCCTTGGAAATTGCAGACTGTGTTTAGGCAGTCAATGGTGTTCTGCGATGCATGGGGCCGTTTTAGATCCAGAACTTATGTGAAACCACCTTTCACCCTTTATTTTGTCACAATTCAGGTAATCTGTAACTTAGACACCCTCTGTCACTTGGCAGTGTAATTAATGTGTAGCAGGCTTTTTTTTTCCTCCTCTTTTCTGCTGGAACAGCATTCAGGGAGGTTGTTGTTCTGTCCCAGAGCATCTCTAAGGCTTCCTGTCCACTGGTATCAATAGCCTTTCCCTTGGGGCTTCCTTCTCTTGGCAAGACTGGTAAGCTACATCGAGTAACCTTCAGATCACCATTCAAGGCACATCGTTTGCTGTTTCTGTCTTTTTCTTTGGGGTTTTGAAAATAGCATACATAATTCGTGTATCAGGTGCAATTTTTTGTTGTCATTGTGCTACAATATGGTGTGTAGTAGTAATCAGTAAATTAAAAAAAAACATTGGAAATGAAGAGGCCATAGTGGGAAGTCAAAATATGTGGATATTCTTAGTAGGTAAGCTGGAAATGAAATGCTGCAGTTGTATGCTACTACTGCCATTCACAGTGATCTCTCTACTTATTTTTCCTGTGTGTCATGCATTGAGGGCCACCTCCATCAACTAGGAGTTTAACTGGAACTGGAAGGATCATGTAATAGAGTTGCAAGCTTAAGTTAGCCACAAATGTAGAGACACATGCTTAAAAGTAAAAACAAGAAAGTAAAAAAAATGGATCACAGCTTAAGATGCTTTTCAGTTGCTCGGGGAGGCAAACCGGTTTTACAGTATTAATTAACATTCTAGGGCATGCTATATCTAAGTAGCAGGAGACTGTATGTGTGTATGTGTGTGTGGGAGGTGTCATTTCACCACAGAAAGATAGAAATAAATAAAAAAGTGGTCATTTTCTGAAAAGTAAGATTTTACTTATGTGGTACAATAAAAAGGTGAAAAGCATGTTTTTACTACCCAAATTCTTCGTTTGATATTTTGGCAAATGGCATTAGAAAAGTGCAGCACTAAAACAGTCGAGGAAGAACATGAGGTGTATGTGCGTGCATGTTGCTCTCTCCTTCTGTTGTTAATTGCCTCTCCGTGTCTCTGGCAATCAAGCTCTCCCTCCTCCATTTCATATGCAATGAAGATGCCAAGAAAAGTTGCCTGGCCCTTTCCCCCTCACTCCACAGATAAAAACACTGAAGCCCACGGTGGGGCTCCTCCTTCAGCACAGCGAGTTTAGGATTCTCAGTGAAGCCTCCCTCGCGCAGATCTTTATCACCCTGTTCGTTGCCGGTCTCTTTCGCACATTGCTCCCTCGCATCCCAACCGCGTGGCCACAGATGCCAACCTCAGCCCCCCCGTGCTGAGATTCCTCTTTCCAGTGCCTCCCCCGACACGTGGCACCTACGTAACAGCGAGCTTCACACAGCTGCTCCCCTCTTCCTGGTGTCTTGCTTCATAGGTCTCTTCTACATGCAATATCTATTTTCTGGAAACATTGTGGATAGATGAAGTGTATCTGTGATGGAAAAATACCATGAAATCTTTAAAATACTTGATTACCATTGTACAGTTACCATCTCGCCATGTATATTTGCATGCATCTTTTGTGTGTGTGTGTGCTTTTGAGCCCTAAACTGGCATTTCACTATGCCAAGATAGTGATTTACAACATCAAAAATTATTTTGTAGGTGTTCCTAATGGAGGGGGTTGATATTTTAGCATCTGGCCATTGTAATGATCCCACTTAGGCAAATAAAAGGAATTTGGCATGAACTGAAAAAAAAGCTGTGACTAAGAAAACATCAGTAACAATGAGTAATTGAAAGCAGTGGATTATAAACACTAGAAAGGGAATTTGTCTTGCTGGAAAAAGAAGAAAAAAGAAGCTAACTTTCCAAGGAGACTTAGGTAAATAATAAAACTAAATGGTGGAGCAAATAAGTACTAAATAAAATGCTGGAAGAGAAATCGTGATATCAGCAGCAATTACACATTTTAATATGTCATTTGTAAGATAATGGAGATGATTAGGACAGGTGTCCGATTATATATTCTGTTTCTAATTAAGCCTTTATTTGATATCATTTTAAAATCAGACAATAACAGAAATTGAAGAACACAGCAGCGGTTTTTTTTTTTAGAAGTCTATTCTTTGTGAATCTCTGTGGCCAACTGTGTATTGATGTCTACAGTTTTGTTGTTAAAGAAATCGTCAATCAGTCATTATGATACGATGCTGGACATACTTCAGCCTTACATTCTTATGCGTTATGGAGGTTAACTGACAATTCAATAACTTAGCAGCCTCCTTGAACATAGCTTCTTTACATTGTCTTGCTCTCCTGAAGCAAAATGGAAGGAGAAAAAGCCAGCTGAGATGCACAGTTCCAGAGAGCTTTCCTGTGTTTTTCAGGAAATATCCCAGTGATAGTGTGTTAGAAAGTTAAATGATAGAAAATCTCATCAACTCATGCTCTTGGCTCTGCCATTGTTTGTGACAGATTTGGGTATAAAGTGAATTTTCCAGCTTCTTACAATTCTGGAAAAAAAAAATACTTTTAATTTAACTGAAAATGTATGTATACAGCTATCTATTATATATCTCTGCATTGGACAGATTATGAAAAAATAGAAGTTTCAAGTTAGATTGCTTGTTTTGAATTCAGAAATCTGAACGTATTTTAATTCTGTAAAGTATGAGAAATGTTTTTGAGCAAAGATTGTTTGAAGAAAAAGCAGTTAATTTAAAAGATATAAAAACTGTTATAATTATCTTCAACATTTCTGATGTGTTGGGCTTCTTAAGACTGATGACAGCTAAAGCTCTTGTAAAGTTTTCACAAACGGTGAATTTTTTCTTTAAAAGATAAATAATAGAAGAGGTGGCTATTAAAAAGCAGGTCCGGAGATACATCCCAACAGCATGACTCGTGCTCCTAAAACTCATTCTGTGCCTGGTACCTCAACATTTGCTACTCTACATAAGCCTGTAGCTTACTTTCTATTGAAAGAGGAAATAAGACTTTCAAAGTGGGAGACAGGAGACCAGCCTTTTGCGACATGTATGGCAAGACCTCTGGCTGATAGCGTTAGCAAAGATTTACGGAGAGTTTAGGAGGACTGCTGCCTGCCTGTTAGCACCGCTAAGCACAGTGTGTTTCTTGTCTCAGAGATGACATTGCACAGCCATGCCTTAGAAGCACCAGTCACGAATAGTAATCCTGGTTCTGTGCTGACTGTGCTCAGGGATCCGCAGAACCGGGGCTTCTTTCTGGATGGAAAAGATAAAGTAGGGAGGCAGCTGTGCTGTGGTGCCAAACGTTTGTATGATGCCTGGGACGATATGATTAAGCAAAAAAAGGAGGGGGAGTTTCTAACTCGTGTTTGCGCGTGTGTTTGTGGGTGCATATTCACACACATACGCATACATAAGCCTTTAAATGCACTCCTGTGCCAAAAGGTTTGAAAATCAGAAGGTAAACAAAGATGCATTCTTTTATCTAAATCATCACGAGGTTGTTTGAAGTACTCTCATTTTGGATCTCTGAGCATCTCTTTAAGAGGCTGCAGCCTTCAGACATATTCGTAAGCACTCCGCTGAGTTGCTACTCGTATTACTAACTGCCTTTGGTGAAGAATATGTTTCAGTAAATCATAAAAAGGATAAAATAAATGAGTACAGATTCACACCAGTATTTTTTCCTAAGCTGTTTCACATGTTCCTCCAGCCTTAAATGAAGGTTACCTAATACATACACCATGATTATACACAGAAGATTTTAAAATGTCATTTAGCAATAATTAGTTTTCATGAAACAATTGAAAGCTAGCAGAGTTTTCTCAATAACTCTCTCCGGAGACAATCAACTGCTTCACTAGAGCTCAGTCTTTGCTGTGAGTTCATTTTCCTTTCATCTTTTACCTCACGGAATGAAACAAAAAATTGAAAAATACAGAAAGCTGTAATGTGAAAAACTTACACAGTGAACACTTAGCATACAATCAGATTATAGGAAAGGGTATTGGCTTTATGTTAAGAATGTCACTGATTTCTAATAATCCAAAACAAACTGCTTTAAGAAAAGGTCATTTTGACTATTTCACTTAAAATTGTGTTTTGTATGAAGGTTAAACTCAAATCTTACTGCATTATCAACTTCCCTATATTCAATATTAATGTATATACATGAGTATACAGACAAAGAAAACATTTGTTCCAAATATTTGGGCTGAAATTACAATATATGCCACATAATAAAATAGGAGGAGGTCTGCGAAGGATCTAAACAACTGTTCTTGAAAAAGAAAATTGCATCTCAATGATCTGTTATTCTTTATCAGAGAAGAGAGAAAAAGGACGTTGGATGACTGCTTGATTCAGGCTATGATCCTCTACAGCTGAGCTACTGGCAGCTTCACGGTCACTGGGAGACCGTGAAGAGCCTAGGGAGAGCATTCAAGCTTTTGTGTGTGGTTTGTGCACACTTCCTCTCATGTTTCTTCCTTGAAATATTTGAGAGCCTTGTTTTGAAGTGGAATGTTGAAATCTTGGCAATGTCTCAAAAAACGTCTCTTGTTTACTAGCCAGGCCTTACAGGATTTTTGCATTAACAGTAGTTAAGATGGGAAAATGGATATCAAAATGCAGGCTTATTGGCAATGTCCATTTGCGGCTAAAAATATTAATTAGGAATGTGATAAGTTAGGAGTCATTAGGAATGTGATTGGGAACAGTAAAGATAAATGTTCACATGTTGTTATGTGACTCATAAATACGTTTTCACCTGGAGTAACCTATATAGGACAGGTGACTTTATCTTAGAGAAGATTCTGTGGGGTTAGAGGGTATTTCAGAAAAGAATGACAACAATGAATAAAGGCATAGAAAAGCTCTCATATGAAATGAAAAACTTGATTACCTTAGAAATAAGAAGACTCAGAGGTGACATAAAAGTCCATAAAGCAGTGAATGGTTGCAAACAGGTAGATGAGGAGCCTCTGTATTGCAACGCTGGTGTAATTTATAAATGGGGATGTTTAACATTAGAAAAGAAATACTCTTCGCCTTGACATCAATGTTCTATGGGGTGTCATTAGCAAAATTCGTACACTTGAATCTTGGTCATTTATATGGATAAAGAAAAATATCTCAAGTTTAGTGCTAGGAAAGAGCTTGGGAAGAGTTATTTAAGTATTTCATTTAGTTCAGTTCAGGATCAGAGGTAGGATTCTGGTAGGATCAGATCCACTATGGTGATTTCTATATGTGTGTATGTGTGCACATCTCACAAATGCCCCTTCCTTTACAGGAAATATAAGTGCAGTAAAAATAAAACATTTTTTCCCCTCTAACCCTAGCACAGTAGACCCCAGGAGACACCTTATTTTTGTACGCTTTTACCTAGAGGGAGAAGAAATTTCTCAGTTGAAATTGTTCCTGAAACTAGGATATAGCATGGTATAGGGACTGAAGTTATTTGCTGGCTGTAGAAGAGGCGGGACAAGACGACCAGTATAACTTACTTCACTTATGAAATCCTTTAATCCCCCTGAGCTGGTAGACCTTGGGAGTGTGACTGATTGCATCTACATAACACACAGAACTTGGTTTGAATCTTCACAGACCTTCTATGGCATGTCTATGGCGGAGATGTACCTTTTTTTTTTTTTTTTTTTGAGGTAGAATGGATCACCTACAATGACTAAAATAACAAGAAGGCAAAGTCACAGCTAATGAGAGAGGTGATTTTATGGCTTGATGCTGTGTGTGCGCAGCATGCTCTGGCATGTGGCATGACGGTATGATGAGGTTGTGGAGTGCAAGAACAGCTGAAATAGTGTTGGGGCTTTTCACCTCTCAAATTCAGTGCAGTGTAGGTTCACGTTCTCTGTCTAGAGCAGGCATGGGCTCCAACACAAATCCCGTGAAGGGAACCCACAGCTGGGTTTTGTCTGGGAGGGAAGCAGTTAATTCACTCCAGGATAAAGCCATCCTTTCTTCCAGCCCAGCAGAGAAGGCTCTTCTGGTTTTAGTGGTAGAAATGGAGTATGTTTCCTTCTATTTCACAGTCCCTTTGGACAGAAGAACAGAGAGAAAAAAAAAAAAGGAGACGAAAGTTCATAGCAGGCCCTTTGCAAAAATGAACAGATGGGGGAAAAACTTTCTTGTGGCCACTGATATCAAATAATAACAACAAACACTTTCAGGAAGGCCTGAGATGCATGAAGCCGGTTGCCTTCTCAATGAAAATTTATAGTCTGTATTATAACCCGTGAAACATATGACCCTCTTAGAATATGAGAAAGGGGAAGGTGAGACACAAGTAACTAAATGTTTCTTTTTCTGTGGGATTACATGGAAAATACTAGGATTTCCCACAAGCTGCAACAACAAAAAATATATTTTTTTTTCTTTGGTGCAGTAATTACATGGACCGTATTTATATTTTATGCATGACGTTCCAGCACATTGTTCTTTATTGTTCTCAAATTGGTTTGTTTTCTCAGCAAAGCTTGGATTGTTAACAGTGACTTGTTCATCTGAAAGTCCTTTCTAACTTCATGACTGATCTTGTCTGCCTTTGAGTAAATTATATTTTAAAACATACTTTCACTTGGACTTTTGTAATTTTTCCAGGGGCCGTTTCTCATCTCACCAGCTTGCCAAGGCTATTTCAAATGATTTTACTGGAAAATAATTCTCTCAAGACATATCACATAGCTAAAAAGCAAAACAAAAGAGAATCTAATTTACCTGAGGGAATAATCCTAGAAGAACACCTACTGCTGAGTATCAAATAATAGTTTAGTAGTACTCCAGAACAGCAAATGAATGTATTCCTCTGTTCCTGGGACTCCCACGTGCAGGACATCACTGGGAGAGCTGGAACTTGAAGCTTCTGATTCCATCATAAACTGGGGTTTGTTTGCAAAACAGGTAGTTCCTCTATTGCAAAAATAATATCACCTTCTATTCCAGGTGCAATAAAAGCAGTTGAGTACTGACCTGAAAAAATTAAGTTATTGTGCCTCCAAAGTAAGCTGCTATAAACAAACATTTTTACCTCACAGTCCACCTTCATGGACATAGTTTTTTACTGTTGGAATCGAGAAATTGTTTTGGCCTGTAAGCCATTGCTTTTCTTTCTTTTATGTTTCCTTCTGGCTCTCAAAGAGGCCAGTAGTTACATCTGTTAGAGTTAAGATACACTGCAATGACTTTTCTGATACTGGAGCCGTGTAGCACATTGGCTATGCAGAAGCAAGGAGATAGGCTTTTCTGTCTACATGATCTATAACGCTGTGCTGCTAATTCAAGAAGAGTGAACTATTTTTAGAGGTTACCAAATGACTCAGAATAAAGAAGCAATTGTATAACAGATGCAAAACCGAACATTCAGATTATCCGGCTGTTAAAAAACTGGAAGAAATCAGCCTAATTTCAGTTCAGCTGGAGGGAGTAGGCTTCTTTAAGAGCACCCCAAGTTAATTTAAAGTGTGTTCCTGAATATAGAACCTTTGCTATCGTGAGTTACAGATGCTTTAAAAAACAAACCACCCCTTTCTCCCCCTTCTGATGACAAATATGAATTTTAGTGCAAGAGATTTATGCCAGTGTTTGATGTTGACTGCATTGCACCTAGTTTTAAATCCCATTAGAAACTGCTTATCGTATTAAATGAGGAGTTTAATAGTATGCTTGGATAGTCAACAGCCAAAACAAGATCGGCAGTGTTTTCACAGAGTAGGAAAAATGATTAAAATGATGATGACTGAGTACATACTGAGTGTCAGCTCTGTCAGGATCATAGGCTTGAGATTTAAGTTTTAATATAATATTTCTCAAACCTTATTGATTGTCACTACTTAAAATTCACAGGTTCCCCTCATAATGCTTCAGGAACATTGAAAATGTCACTACAAACTCAACACCTGGAAAGTTTTGCATTTGAGTTAAAAAACCAAAAATGACTGCAGTGTTTACTCTTAAAAACTGAGACAACCTAATAGCCTTAATATTTCAGTAGTTTTCTATGGCAGTTTATTAGGTGCACTGCATGAGGTTAAGATAGAAAGTTTTCATTACATAACAGGAAATAAGCAATTTTTAAAACTTAGCCAATGTTGTATGACACTCCTGTAAAGACGGGTGGTAAAAATTAGACTCAGGTGAAGACAGTGGCATGAATTCAGTAGGGCTTTGATTCCACCCCAGCTGCCAAAATTCTACTTTCTTCTACCAGATGCTGGCTTTAGAGGAAATATTGGTAGTGAGGTGACTCTTATTGTATTGTAAGATAGGGTAACCTGATGTGAGCATGCTCAGGTGGAACCACAGGATGGAGTCAGCAGTGGTTACCTTTGCATATTCAGCTTTGGGGAAAAAAAACACATACACAGGATGAACTAGAAACACTGGCAGACTGAAGGAGGGCATACCCTGTTTTGGCTGAGATGAGGGCTGACAGCAAATTTGCGCTGGTTGAGTAGGGAGGTGGAAATTTTCCTGCTGTGTGGGATTTTTTAGGTTAATATGGTGGAGCTCCTTACTGCTTCTGTTCTAGAAGCTAGGTGTTAGAGAAGCTAAAGCTTGCAGGGCTGTGGGGAAGGAACAGAGCTATGACAGTTACTAGAGCTGATCTCGGTGTGTGTTTCTCGTATTTGTGATACCTCGGTACAGAGAAAACTCTGCTAGTGAAAGGGAAACAAATTCAGTTCTACTGCGTTTTTTTCCACTTGGCTTTCCAACTCTAATGAATGAAAATTCATCTGGAGAAACACTAATTGGGTTTGACACCACAAACAGAGCAGTAATGGAAGCAGGTTTCTCGGCTAGGGGATCTGATGATCTAACAAGCTGTCTCAATGAGATTAGCTAGTTTAAGGTCTTGTGACATTATTCATTAGTTTTCTAATACAGTAATCTTTACAGTACACTTCCCAATTTGATGTTGTATATTCTTCTATAGCTATGGGCTCTGTTCTTTTATACCCAAGATAATGCTTCTTGTTAATTCATTGACAATCAGCAGCAAAAAAATAGCACTCCCTGGCACTTTACCCTTCTCACGATATCTCTAAGGAAGTTCATTTCAGATTGATGTCATTTTATCATCAGTGGCAAGGTGACCCGATGAGTTGATCAAGAAGGCATCAATAAGTATTTATAAATGGATATCCGGGAAATTTGTCAATGCTGAAATTAGTTTTATGCAAGAGAACTGGTCGAACATTATTGTATTTTCAGGAATGGTCAAACTGCAGGAGTGTAACAGTTGATTGCCCAGAGGAAGTATCAAAATTCTGTGATTAGCAAGTTCTTTGTTCATGCCAGCACAGGAATTTGAAAAAGGCAAAAGGGATAGAATGTCTGCAATTCCATCCTATATACATGAGCGTGGCAAGAAAAGAGTAACAGAACTAATGTATGTGTCTATAAATAATAATGGACATGTTTAGGCATCATTAGGATTGCAGCAAAGCATCCTCTGTATATTGTCAGACTTTAAAATCATCTACAGTTCTTCTTGTGATTACTCTTACTGCTTTTTGTGATAATTCCTTATCAGTGTGAAAAATTCTTATTATTCAAAGTAAGTATTTTGCTTTCACGTCAATCTAAAATAAAACTTGGTTGCTATCGTAGAATAACTGCATTTAACTGAGAGGGCAAATATTAGCTTCAGTTGCAAGGACGCAGGAGTTGCAGGAGAAAATGTGCTGTGCTGCTCCTTTGCTCATCACAAAATTTTAATGTGGAAGAAAAAGTGTTTCATATCCATAAATAAAAGTCAACAAATGAAATGCATCTAACAGTATTTGTTTGTCTTGGCAGTTTCACACATTTCTTCTTTTATAATGAATCATAATATGAGTGTAAATATCAATTTCAATCTTTCAAGAATTAGAAAGTTTCAACTACTATTTTTTGTCATTCACTGTGCAAATGAACACTTTGAGTATCATAGGAAAAGCTGTTCACAAATGGAGCATTTCTCAGTTTGGGAATACTTTGTCCTATACTGTTTTATTTAGGCTATACCTATAAATAGAAATCAGCTGCTAAGAAATGAGTTTACTGTGCTAAATCATACTGTTTTATTTTGCTACCCAGCTAATCCTGGTAAGGCTACAAAATGGTTAACAGGCAATCTGTAAGATCTTATGACATTTGGAAATCCTGCAGTCATATTAGTCATTAGCCATGGCAATATTCTGCCATAAGGCAATGAGTCAGACGATTGATTAGAGAACCTCATCATGATATACCCTCCGGCATGAATATGGAGAGAGGGAAAAAGAAAAGGAGAGTTCATGGGACACAGGACAGGAACATGGAGGAATAGAAGGACAGAGAAAGTCTGAAAGAGCTTATTTTTTAGAGGTAAAGGGTAATGGAGGTAATGGAGAAGAGGCAGACAGCATAAATCATGAATCTTGAGGACCAGCAACGTGTGCTACCCTCATGCTTTGTGAGTGAAGTCCAATATCCCTGGAAAACCTAATTTTTCTTGCACTCTTAGCATGGCATCTTGCTCCAGACATGAGGCAGCTGTCAGCCACCTTCCTCACAGGTGTTCAATAAAAGTCATGGAGCAGATTGGCATTGAAACATTGTCTGGTTTTAATTCTGCCCATTTTCTCACATTAATGTGTGGATATGTGTGGCTTTACCAGCTATCATCATGTTTGCTGAGGAGCATCAGCAAAACAACCAAGAGTGCACAGAAGCTGACAAAAGGCCTACAGGGCACACTGGAGAAATGCTCACCCTTCAAAAAATTGCTGGGCACTGCAATTAAAAGGAAAGAGCTCTGCTATTTAGGGGTTTGTGATGCTTTTACTGATGGCCATGCTATGACTCCCCTGCTGCTGTTTTGGAAATAAGCACACCACTTTTGGCTGTGATGCTCAGCTATGCAAGGCTGGGTGCCTGCCCCATCCCTGCAGTCAATCTTAAAAGCTGCCAGGTCCTAGTAGGAAAAAGGCAGGACACGGAAAATACAAGTATTGTACAAATAGTAAGAATGATAGACACAAGAAGAAATCACTTGTACAGCTAAGATTTTCCTGCAGCACCTATTTTTTTTTTCAAAATTCAGCTCCCTAATGTGTACTTTTCTCCATAGCAGGGTATGATGACTTAAGGACCTTATTCGCAGTATTTCCAAATGTCTGGGTCTGTCTTGATTTATCCTGAATCAAATTCATTTAGGTCCCCCAGTGATGCACAGTTCTATCAAAAATTGGTGACCTTTGTAATTTTACTCCTGCAGATTTAGTACCATTTGTCCAATATACTTGTATTATAAACAGTCAGAGGCACTTGTGCCTTTAATGCAGGGGAGCTGTTAAGTAAGATACTCTCCATAAAGGCACTATCTTTTATGGGGTTCACTGGCTTTCTTGATCTGAAAGGCTTATCTCTTTTCTTAGGCATTTCAGGAAAGAGGTTCCTAGTTTTATGTTTATAGGAAAGTGATTACAGTTATAATACAGGGAAAAGCTGATCTGTTGGGGGTTTTTTGGCTTATTTTCTAACTGTTCTGATTTTTATGAAAATACTCTGTCTGTGGTAAACACTTACTATAACTACTTTATAAATCAAAATGAATAATTTATTGTTTGTGCTTTTAAAAACTGTGTTAATCAATACCAAACATTTCAAAAGAATACATACAGATGATATTATTGGCAAACGAGATTGCTGCTGAGATCAATGTAAAACTCCCATCGTCTTCAATGAGACTATTTTGAGACTGGGATGTAGGATGTTACATTTTTACAGACTGCCATTACATAAACTCATAATGATGGATAGTCCTTTCCCAAGAATTACAACAGCCACAAGAAGGATCAGGAGAAACAGGTGTGAAGAAGAAACTAAGGCACCAGGAGAGGGGTTGAATTGCTAGAAGTTGTCCATTAAATAAAAGGTAGAATCAGGATCAGAGCCCTGATATTTGAAGTTGCTTCACATGCAGCTTTCTCCAGTGATGCATGGCTCATCTTTCTTGGGCTGTGGAGATCTCATATAGGCTGTAACAACAAAATCAATTTTAAGAACAAGCTTCAGTAGATTACTCCCCACCACCACTAATTACTTTTCATAGTGGCATCTCGCCTTTCTCTCTGCCCTATCCCCACACTTATGAAGCACTTCCCCTCTCTGTCATTTACTTCTGCGAGCCATGAAGCTCTCCTGACATTGACAGAAAAGGCAAGACAGAGAGAAGGCCTCTTGCCTCACATGCTCATATAAGCAGTGGATCACAGGGCCATGTAATACAGTTACAGATTTGAAACAAGGCTCCTGTTCACCGTGCTTATCTCACTTTCAAATTGTGTAATACATCTCTTCTTCTTCACAAGGAGTCTCAGAGGGCCTGTGTCTAACTCCTTTTTGGGGGAATGTAGTGATATAAACACATTTAATTATCTTAAACAATTAGGATTTCATAGCATAAATATTACAATAAACAAAATATTGTTGAAAGCTACACAGCATAAGGATAATACCATATGTCATTAAAATACATTTATCTTTTAATTGTCATATTAATCAGTTGATCCTGTGGGCTGTAAACTTATCACAAGTTTGGGCTGTGTTAGGAATGGGCCATAAAATTGTAACTGCAAACCCTCATGCTACTTATTAAACTGTGACTAATTTTACCTGTTCTGACATTATTATCAACCTTCCCCAGTTGTTTTAATAACTTGGTATAAAGATTAGCTTGACTGTTTTATTATGTTTGTGTCTTGCTCTTTGATGTCTCATGTCTTTTGTGTAAGTGCTATTACTTGTGTAAGTACATGAAGAAGTCCAAGGACTATACCGATTTCCTTAGGGTACAATTATTCCTGGATAACACTGGAAAATGTATAGGCTTTCCAGATGGATGTGTCTAAACATAGACACTATTTTACATGGAAATAATCATCAAGATTAACGGCTACTGTGGTTCATTATTCACTGTATTTTAAGGAAGATTATCTGCAACATAAACCATCAACAAATTAAACAGAGGTTAGGGCCATGGTCCAATCTTTCATGAGCATATAGGATGTCTCTTAGGCTGTTCAAAGGACTTTTTGTGTGCATGCATTCAACTGACTCTCAACAGGCTTGTTCTGAAATTTCTTGACGGGCATGTAAATTTGACTGAGGAGTACAATCTGGCCCCTTGTGAAAGCCTGACACACTCTGTCCAAAATGTCAGGAGGCTTTGAATGTAAACTTACACATCCTATAGATATCTTAGTCCAGTGCTCTTGACCCCAGAGGCAGCAACAAAAGATGAACAACCACAATAGCCACAGAAAGCAGATGAATCCTGAGAAAACGGATTTCAGGAGCACTCTATCTATTTACACAGAGCAGTTATACGATATCTAAGGGCAAATGGCGAATCCCCGCATCACATGTTGATTAAAGCTGGAATAGCACAGAAGTTGCCAGTTTTTTTGAATGCTGAGCAAAGGAACTTTATTAGAAAAGTAATGTTATTCTGAGACCTACTCTCTTTCTGCATCTGTCTCTCTTTATCCATCTCTGCTATTTGATAAATTTCTGCCAAGAGTCTGCCTGCCCTCTAAAGCCTGCCTTCTAGCTACAGATTTAAAGAAATAATAGAAGTGTTTTATACTTTTTGCTTCATAATGTACCCCTAACAACTTTTTGTAAGATACACAGCATGCAAGACAACATTAGAGAGAATGGAAGGACAGATTTTCAATTCCTTCAAGTTTGTTTTGTTTTTTTTTTAAACTACAGAACGTTCTCTGATGTTAGGGAGTTTCATAATTCACATAACCGAAATGCTGCTGAGTAGCAGCCTTGGAATGAGACCTTAACTGAAGATAGTAGGATGATCATATAGTTTACTCTGTGGGCCTTGGATCAGGCCCTAAGAAATTTTTTTTAAGTTGTTTGCTCTGTAGGACCACATAGCTGCCATACTCATCATGAGGTGTTCAAAAGCAGACCAAAGTATGGTTATCATCTCTCAGGATTTTCACAAGGCTGGAGCTACACTGTATTGTTGTGTTGTACTGAACTTTCAGGGAATTATTTAATTCAATATGCCTCCAGGGTTTTCCGTGACACTGGAAACTGATCAGAAATTTAAAACATACAGTATTAAAAAGAAAACAAACTGAATTTGAGAGAACAGGCTTTTCTCACAACAAAGCCAATTTTCTTATCTGTTCCACCAGCAGATCAGCAGTAGGAGTTAATATAAAGGCAACACATAGGTAAATGGCTCTGGCAAATGAATCTTCATCTTTCTAGGTGTCCCATGCTTGGTTTAAGCAAATATGTCATTCATAGCTGGCTATCCAGTGATTCAGTCATGACAGGATGTGTTTTTCTTCCATTTGGGAGTAGATCCCTATTTGGATTATGTATGTATTTGCATAGATATTGGCTCCTGCTTTACTAACAGGGGAGAGGCATAAAAGGGAACTTCCCTTGGAATGGCAGGAAATAAATTTTTTATATGCACAGGTTCCCTGTAATCTTAAGGTCAAGTTTACTAGCCAGCAAACGGGGTAAGAGTAGCCCTTTTTGATTAACCCATTTTTTTCCCCATGGTTGTCAGTAAATTTACATTTGGCTGCAAGAATCCAATTTCTGTTGGCAGCACAGGCATTGAGACATGTACAGCTCGTGCAGATTGCAGCCTGTATCATAGCTTAAATACTGAGCTCTGAATTTCATTGCTAGGCTGTTCAGTGCCCCCACAATGTCTTTCGAAGTCTTTTAGGCTCTGGTTTATTGTATTACCTTTGTCAGTCTGAAGTGCAGTAATTTATATTTGTCACGACTGCCCTTCATCTGGTGTGGTGCAACCTTGGGCTTTTTTGTCTTGTCTTTTTTATCAGCGGAGTCCAGTATTTTGAATAATTAAAACCACATAAATAGTTGATCTTGGTGATAACAGCATACAACACTAAGATGTCTTATGTAAAAGCCATGTGTCTTTACTTCTACTGCCTCATTTGCTTGAACTAGATTAAAAAATTGTTGTCATGAAAAATTAAAGATTATAATAATAGGCATTATTATCCTGTTTACTACATGCTGCTAATATAGAGAGATTTAGATTTCTCCTGAGGAATGGTTTGATGTATATTTGTTTTCAATTAAATTTGCATATGCCGCTTTAAAGAGAAAGATACTCTATTTATCTCTCTATTTGCTTTCACTGAGGAGGGAATAAAAGTTCCATACTTCTCCCCCTTTGCTGCATCACTGCAGGAGAGCCCTGTATTGTGTATCATAAAGAGACTGGGAAGCTGGGTAATTAATCATGAGCTTTTATGTAACAGAAAGTTTAAAATTCATTAGCTTTATATCAGAGTGAGTGTTATGAGGGAGAACATGTTGTGAATGAGAGGGAGAGCCTTATAATTAAGGAAGTGTGTAAATAATAATGAAAGTCATTAGTGCCATTCAGTTTGTAAGAATGTCATAATGTAATTGGAGCATTAAAGTGAAATTTGCGATGACAAACATTAACGATACAAAAGAGAGAAAATGTGGTTATCTTTAGTTTGACAGATAATGTCAGCTTTCTCACAAGGCCCAGATGGTGCACAGGAAAATGTTATGAACAGTTTTATTTTAATATTTTTATGATGTGATATTTGGGAATACAATGTCACAAACACACAAAGAGGTTTGCATTCGTGAACCAATAGTGCCTTGCAGAGTACAGAGTCCAATCCTGAGGGACCGAAGCAATAGACAGGGAAAGTCTCGTCTTTGATGCCAGATTGTTGTTGCAACAAAGGTGAGGTGTGGTGTAGCACGGTATTATGAGGCTGCTAAGTTTTCTCTCTCTCTCTCTCTCTGGATATGCACTTTGAATCTTTCTTTCCTTTAAAAAAAAAAAAGGAAAGAAGAGAGGGGGAGGGAGAAAAGGAAGAAAATGATTTAACAATTATGCGGGAAATTATATGATGCTAAAATTGTACCATGTTCTGCTCTTTCAATGAAGGGACTTTCTACAGTATTGAGCATTGCAAAGGCTATAATTTTAGGGCGTGAAAAAATGTAGATTCCAAACAAAGGAAAATTTAAATATGTCTAGTGGATAAGGCAAGACGAAACAAAAAGAAGGCAGCTGGAGAAAATTTGGGGGAACTGTATTATTTTAAGGGCAGTGACTGAGAAATAACTATGCTTAAGACTCTAAGACCTGAAAGGTCCAAGACCTCAAAGTGCTGGAAGCTTAAGTATCTGTCTTTGTGTTCTGTCCATGAAGTACAGTGTTACGGGGTTTCATACTGCCCCCATCACTTCGTATTGAATGGCCCTAATTTTTCGATAAGCAGTCATTCATTCTTTACTGTCTCTTTTCTGCAGCTCACTAGCCAACACAAAAGTTGATTCCAAAGTGTTCAAGAGAAACACTGGAAATTGCTAAACTGATGCTAATCAAACTCATGTTCTGCTAAGAGTCTTAGGAAATGAATCAGTGGTCCCAAATGAGTGAAACTGGAGAGGTAAGGGTGTGCTGGAAAGCAGTATGCTCTGCTCACAGGTACAGGACACATGCTAAGGCTGTAACGGCAGTCAGATGGGGGAATAAAGAGCACATCGGGCCAGTGCAACATAGCAATCCCCACGCCTTATCAAATGATTACCTCAGTAGGATTTTAACCCATAGCTCCTTGAAAAACCTCTAAGAGTCCCCAATCACATGACAAAGGCCACATTTTTACTAGTTTTATCACCACTGACAGAACTTGAGAGGGTTTTCAAATGACACATAGCAGGAATTATTTGCTGCTTACTGTAGGGCTGCTGCTACTGTTGGGGTTTTTGGGTAGGACAGTCTAAAGTAGAGTCACAGTGACTATGCTAAATTATGGTTACATCTGTGCCTTTTCTGGTCATTGTTATCAAGCATAAACAAAACTAACGTGATCATACATAAGCTGTAAAAAGAGGCCGTCAGATACATTGCCTCCAGTAGTTTGTAAAGGGCTCGTTTTGGAAAGCATGGTTTAGCACAGGTTGGGGTTTTTGTTTTGGTTTGGTTTTTTGGTTGTTTTTTTTTTTCAGGTTGCTCCTGTTCTTTGGCACATCTGCACGCTGTTTTGCACATAAAGCACCATGTGGCCTCTTAAAGGGGACAGCTACTTCATCTCACATGGATTGTGAGGGGATCTGATCTGCCAGCAAATTATGTCACGCTCTTTACACCCTCTATTGCGGAGGGTCTCCTCATCTCCTCTTGAGCAGCGGTCATGACCAATGTTTGTTGTTTGCCGCTTCTCTAACTGAACAGGTTAATAAAGCTGGGGGTTGGGGGTGGGGTGTAAGCACAGATGGTCACAGTTTTACAGAATAAGAACTGGCCTTTCTTGTCTTTACCTTTAGTGCAGTTCCAACGTTTATACACCAATATGTGTATAGATTGCAGATTTTGAGAATTAGTCTGTGATCTGGCAGGTTCATCCCTGTTTAGGTAAGACATTTTTTGTAGACTTCTCTGTTAATTATTCCCAGTACAATAGTGTTTAAGATGTGACTATGCACAGCACTGGCGGCCACATCTTGAAGCCGTTATACTGGTTTTACCCTGTTTAGACTTGGACAATATCTCTGTTGACTTGAGTGGGAGTGACCTTAGCAAAGATAAAGCCCAACCTTTTTCTACAAATAGACTTTGGATTGGGGATCCTAAAAGAGCAATAATTTCCAAGCCTTTTTATAGTGATGTACTGAACTCCATGACTTCATGCCTATGGTCCTGAGTCACCAACACAGCCTTGCAGTTGCATCCACAGGAGGTCTGAGGTGGCAGCAGCTGTACAGAAGTCAAGGCCAGTGCCACTCTCTCTGGGAGGTCCCCATTGGATTCCTCTTTATTATAGCTCAAATGCAAGTCAACATTTAGGCATTGTGGGCGGCAGGAAAGCTTGAAGTCCCAGGGTTAATATATGTCTGTGTCCTGCTCGTTGGAGGCCAGTGCTATGGCTTCCTGGCCAAGCCTCAGAGCATACTGGAGTGAGGTAGGGTGGGCTGCAGGAAAGCAATACATCCAACTTACGCAGATGCTATGGCGAGGATCCCTTTTAGAGATTCCGATGGGAGAAGTTAAACGTTATTCCTAAAAAAATTTAAAGGAAAACGGGAAAATGGTATCTGGTTGAAGAATGTCAACACACTAGTATGGTATCAAGTTATTTGTGAAAAATACCTGCAAGGTAGATCTGGGCCTGATGTCAATGGGAGACTTCTCTTAATCTCTTACATTCAAAACATGCTTCTAAAAGAAGACTAGATGTTTCTAGAAGCAAAAGTTAAGAGGGTAACACGTTCAGGGGAATTTCAAAGGGAGAAATTGGCAGTTGACGAGTACTCTGGGTTACAGGGGCTGATTGGCGAGTCTTCTTTTCTTCACCTCCAAATCATTTGCCAACTTCAGTCTCTAAGTTTTCATATGGTATCTGATCTACACAGTGGCACTGCTTATTTAACAGGCAATGCATTGGGTTGCATCTATGTGCCCTGACCGAAACACAGGACAGAGATATGCTGAACATTACCAAGACCCAGGTTCCTCATGACATGAAATAAACAGCTGAATTGAAATACCTCACAATCTGTATGATTGTTCTCTGTCTACTTACAGCTACTTACTTACTCTGTCTACTTACATACTTACTTACAGGATGACGGTCTTGTCAAAAATATGCTGGTGTTGCTTTTGAGTGTTAAACCAAGCCTACAAACTCCAGAACAATTGTTTCCTGCTATTCTTAATATTGGTATGGCAGGATTTCTTAGAAGGTAAATGGGGATTCCTCTCGAGATTGGGTTTTTTTTCCTTTTTCCCCTCTCTGTCATTTCCTAGATCCACTTGCTCACCCAAGAAGTGGACTAGCCCCCCAGCTTCCCTTCTGCCAGGATACCTTAAGGACAGATGTAGGTCTAGTGATGGTTTAGCAGAGAGAGAGGCACCATGTACTTTTGAAAGCCTGTGCTACCTACATCTTATTGTGGTAGCTGAAAATTGTCACCAAAGCTTGTCTGCTCTCTAGGTGTGCTGGGAGGAAAGCTATGCTTTTATACTTTGTTTGAGACAAAGGGCTGTGATAAAGGCTTTTCTTGGTGAGATCTTGATGGGAAACTGCTTTGTGCTAGTGAAGTTGTTTGTGATTCTTATGGCTTCTATGCTGAGGACTGTAACTACCCTCCTGCAGATGCTGTGTTTGTCATATGTGTCCTTAGAGCCACTCATACTTGTGAGCCAAGCAGTTCCTGGGCTCTTAGGTGACCCTGAGCCATTGGATTATTAAAGCTCATAAATCCTATTGAAAGACTTCGGAATTTCCACAGCCTGATTTCTTCCCTACAGTACTCTTAATATGTGTAGGTAGTGCACATTCCCCACAATGAATCACAGATCTCAAGATAACCAACTCATTGCATTCCCTGCCTGGGACTCTCCCTCCTCCTCTTTTTCTCACCGTTTTCTCTCTGGCCCCTCCTAACACCACAGCTCACAACATTCTTGCTGACTCTTTCTTCTTACTGCTCTTTCTCTTACTCACCACTGCTTGTTTTGTCTCTTTGCCTTAATGTGCACGCTGCACATATATATTATACAAAATACCGTGATGCTAAGTTCCTACATCAGAGATGTGCTTCTGTCCAGAGCAACCAAGAGCTGCCCGCTGCCTGAATTTTTCAACCTGTCATAACTCTGAATGTGGTCTGCAATATGACTGAGTCAGAAGGGTACTGGGCTGAGCCCTCTGTGTGGCCTTTGGCTTACTTTGGATCATCCTTTTTGAGCTGCCAGCCACCCTTTAGCCCATGAAACAGCCCACTGTCCCTCCAACACTGTGACCTGAAAGTCCCCCGGCCCTCCTGTGTATAAATATAAATTATACAACAGGAGAGACCATTTGCACCAACACTAGCTGTCAAAGCTAGAGTTCAAGTTCCTGCTCATTTTCTTTTGAGAGTCATAGTTGAGCAAGAACTGCAGTTTCTGATCTTAGGGGGGATCAGATGACTTTTTTTCGTGGGGTAAGGAACTCTACACTGGAATATCCTTTTCAAGATACATGGATATGGCACAATAAACACTTTGGGATTTCTAAAAGAAACTAAGAGGGGATTTGAAATGTCAAACACAAAGAAATGATGCTTTGCTTTTAGTGGGGAAAAAAATCCCCACTTTCCTCAGCCTCTCTAGCAACAGATTATATTTTTAAAGTGTTGTTCATTGATCTTCCTCCAAAGAGAGAGTCTTAGATTTAGGTACCTGATCTTAATCCTAATGAAGTCCATTGCAAAATTCTCACCGACTTCACTAGGAATAGCATAAAGCTTCATTTTTTTATCAACTCTGAGCTACCAGTACAAGCTGTACGCAAAGTGCTTAGTTAATTTTCCTTTACTTGTGATATTGCAGCTGGAATAAATATTTCAGCTCTTCCTGAGAAGTGTTTGAAGCTAGAGCAATTTGGCTATATTTACGTATTGTAAAGTGCCATTTTAAATAGCGGTGCAGTATTTTTAAGTCCATTGGCAAATTATGCATGATTAATTTGTTTGTAACACATAGGACATAAAAATGGAAAAAAGTTTAAAAAAAAAAACCCTAAGACTGATCTCTTTTACAGAAGATTATGATAAAATACATCAACAGTTAGTTTATCATACTGTTGTGCCTCAATCTGAATCATTCCATAACTCCAAAACACAATAGACTGTATATGCTAGCTGTGTTTCACTGAAAAATGACTAGAGGCAGAAGAAGCGTGCAACCAGTCATGCAAACTTTTGCTCACATATTAAGTAACACTGCGTGCCTTCTATTACAGGAATCTCCTGTGATTGCAGAACTGCATGAAGCTGCCTGTTTGTCCGACATCACATACTTCCAATCTGATGTCGGTTTTTGAGAGCCCAATAAGGTTTTCTTGATTTCTAAGTGAGATTGAGATAACACAGTTAGAAAGCGTGCTCACAGTGAACAAGTAATCTGTTGCCATGCTTCGAAAATACCTTGAGCTGAAGAGTCTGGTGTTGCCTGTTGGAATTTTGTGTATGTATAGCGCACGTATGCTTCACTGCTGTAGGGTGGTCCTTTTGCGCAAGGGCACTTTGCAAGACCAGAGTTCTAGAAAGCATGCGCTGGGGGTTAATGAAACGCTTTGTTCAAGCAAGTATTTGGAGAAGTAGGTCTTGTGTCTTTCTTTTTTTTCCCTGATTACTCCTAAAGTCTGGCTACAGAACAGAGACAGAAAAAGATGTCAGAGGTCTGAAGAGTTTATCAAATTCTGCCTCTGCTTAAAGACACAGCTTCTGCTGACTTCCATGAGGCTTAAACAGACAGTTATCCCTGTGCATGTTTACAAATCAGCACAGGCAGCAGCAAACCACTGCCATGGTTCCCCACCTCTTAGATATTGTGATTGTGCAATGATTGTGATTTTTCTTTCTGCAAAGAAAAGTCCTGAAGAGGGCATGTGGGATGCATACTCCGTTAGATTCGTGTCTGACCGAGAAGGTCTGAGGTGACTTCTCAACAAAGGGAGGCAATTGCACCTCTTTATACATGCTGTGTTTGATGCTGCTCACCGTTCTGAGCTGAAATACTAGCTTGCATGGTACTGGGGTGATACTGGGATTTTTTTTCTGAGTATTTCCTTTCTCATTGCTGTAGCTGGCATCTTTTAGCATTTGGTAACTTGCCCCAAGCACATCCTGCCACACAGGAGAGAGTAGAGTGAACTGCCAGGACTGCAGCTTGGACGAATTTTTATCTACTTACAGATCTGACGTATAGCTTCAACGCTTCCCACTCTGAAGACACTCCAGTATCCCAACAGTGGAAGACAAGCTGTGGACACGTGGCTGTTTTACATGTTCATTGTGTCTAGTGACTGGGGTAAGGTTTCGAAACATTTACTCCCCTCCTGCCCTTTCTTAGTCAGGCAGGTGAGTTGCATGAGTGAGTAGTGCCTTAACGTCCAGACGCAGCCGGCATTCTCTGCCTCAGCTGGGTAGCCTGCTTGGGAGGGAAGGGATGATGTGCAGCAGCCAGGTGAGGTCTGTGGCATCTCAGTACGTGTTCCAATAGTTTGGATAGCTGTTTTGGAAAATGAACTTTGGTCCACAGTGGAGATGGCTGAAAGAGACACTTCAGAAGCGAGGAACTGGTCCTTCCCCCATTGCCAGCTGTAGCACGCTTCAGTGTAGTGCCATTTATAGCCTTTCTGCCAGTCTTTTTGCTTTCAGATGCAACTTGTAGCAAACAGTGTGGGGATATGCTAAGTAATGAAATTAAAAGTAGATGGAGCCACACGTGACCATCCTGGGAGTAAGCCACATCAGGAGGTGCATTAGCAGAACAGGTTTTGGCGTGCCTGGCTGAATGCCTCTGATCACTTGAGGCGTGCACCAGGAGCCTGCTAATGCACAACCTGTTGTGGTTCATTGCTGGCTGTATTCTTCCAGTCTGATTCCAGTCAGCGGTCCCTGGTGAAAGCAGGTGTTCACTTCTGAGGGGAAAGAGGGATTCCAGGGGTGCCAGGATAATGCCTACTAAAGGAAATATTTCCCCCCCCAGCCTTCTGTATATTTGTCCATGTTTGACTGGTACACAGGTTCTTCTACATCCGTTAATTGTGGCAAACTGTCCTTTGTAACAGGGACTTTCTGAAAGTACATACTGAAAGGAGTGCATTTTTAACTGTATATTTTAAATAAGAATTGTCTGTCTGTGGGAGTTGGGTTATTTGTATCGCTGCAGACAGGAATGATCACTATGTTTCATAGGACCTTGCTGCTTTGTACTTACTGACTGTTTATTTTTCATCTATAGGATTACTAATTGCAGCTAGTACCAGACGCTTCTGTCTCCTTTCAGGTTATTGTAGTAGAGGGCATTGTACCAGATGCATGGTTATTCACAGGGCATGCATTTCCAGCAGCTGAATTGCTGGATCTGCTCTAAATGATCTACGGCAATTACATTTGGCGTTGTACAGCTGTAATTTTACTGCATATTAATAGCCACGTAGCAAAGAGGTAAATGCCCTTTTCTCGGCTGGGTGCAGAATGAATGCCTGGATGTATTCAATTGGGTAAAACGAGGCTCGGTTTTTAAATGGATAGCAGGGGTTTTATGTATTGGAAATGCGCGTGCTGGTGAAACGTCTGTTTCCCTCTGCCTTGATGGTGCGCGGCGAGGCTCCCGGAAAAACAGCATCAGGCCAGATCCTAGATGGAGACATGCTGGGGAGGGGGAGGGGAGGGGAAGGGGATCATGTGCCCCATTTTAAGTGGCTCATCTGCCACCACCCAAAATCTGCTGCAGTCTTTTTTTTTTTTTTTTTCCTTTTGCCCCTTTCAGCAGCTCGGCTGATCAGTGTGGATGCTGTCAGGTTTCACCAGCAAAAATAATAATTAAAACCACCCTCCCCAGACCTTCCCTAAAGCTGTCCTCCGGAGCCAAGGGCCCATTTTCTTCCCTCTTTTTTGGGGGGGGGCTGGGGGCGACGGGGAGTGGGTGGAAGCAAATAACAAGGAATCGGAGGAGATTAACGAGCTTTCTCCTTATTAGCGCTGCTCGGGTGCTTTGTCTCTGCTCCTGGCTGGGGATGGGCTGACGGGGAGGGCTCGGGGGATGGGGGGGGCGCAGCGTGACTGGAGGGGCCGGCGTGCGGCAAGCCACACGCAGGGACGGACAGACAGACAGACATAGCCACCCCACACGCGGAGAGACACGCAGCCCGGCCGGGCAGTTCGTCGCCCCGACCCGGCCGCGCAGTCAGCGAGCGGCGTGTGCCTGTATGGGGTGGGGTAACGGGGGGGGCCGTTAGGCGCGCGCAATGGCGGCGGAGCCAACGGCTCCTGTGAGGCGGCCGTTGGCGCGGCCGTTGAGCCAGCACGAGCCGGAGCGGCGGCGCTGAGCGCAGCGAGCGCGGAGCCGGCGAGGAGCGACAGGAAAGGCGCCCGCGTCCCCGGTCCGCGGCGCGCCACGCTGCGTGGGCGGGGAGAGAGAGAAAGGGAGAGGGAGAGAGCCGCAGACAGACAGTACAGCCGGGGAGCGCGGCAGATAAAGCACAGCGGACAGGCAGAGAGGGAGAGGAGCGAGCGAGAGGGGCTCCAGTCAGGCACCGAGAGACCCAGGCAGAGGACAGGCAGCGCCAGAGGCAGGGCAGGCGACGGCAGCCCGGCGGCGGACCAGGGCGACGCGAGCGGAGCGGGGAGAGGCGAGGCGAGGCGGCCCGAGGCGGCCGGCGGGTCGGGCGGCGGCGGCGGCCACCGCGCCCGGCCAGCACCGCGCCGCGGCGGATCTCCTCCCGCGGAGGAGGCGGAGGCGGAGGAAGAGACCATGTCTTTCAGGAAGACAGGCACTGTACTGTAACAGCAGCATATCTGCAGCAAAATAAACAAACCAGCCAACAAAAAATACCAAACAAACAAAACAAATAACCCAAGCCACCAAGACGCTGGGGGCAGATCCCGTTTTCAGGCAAGGTAAAAAAAAAAAACGGAAAAAAAAAAACCAAACCAAAACTAAAAACCAAAAAAGCCAAAGCAGAATCTTTGTGTGGCGTGATGGTCTTTGTTGTTGCGATTGTTTTTCTTTTTTTTTTTCTTTTTTTTTTCCCCTTCCAGCATGTGTCTTCTGTCATTTCGTTGGATTCATTCGCCCCCATCCCCCCCCTCCCCCGTGATCTTTTAATTTTTGAGGTCAGGGCGGCTTGAGCATGTGAAGCGGAGGGAGAGGGAAATAGGAGCTGTGCATGGAGCTGGGGCTTGCGTTTGTTACATGCGATGCTGCAATTATTTATAGCAACTGCAGGATTCCGACTCGAAGATGTGGTATTTACCAGAGGGGGAGGGAAGGGGGGGGGGGAAGGATATCATTCATAGTGTAGCGGGCAGGATGATATCGGTGCCGGAGCCTCGCACGGGATCTCGGAGCGGCAGGGTGGAGGTGGTGAAAGCCAGGTACGGCACGGAGGGCTTGCCGCGGCTCTCGGCGCGGCCCCCGCGGAGGGCGGCGGCGGCGAAAGTTGCCGCCGGCGGCCGGTAATGACCGGAGGCGGTTCTGGCGGGAGCCGCGCCGCCTCCCCCGGCCCCGGGCGCGCAGGGGCGGCGGTGGGTCGGGCTCGGAGGCGGAGGTGAGGCGGCCGGAGCTCGGTCTGCGGGTGGCGGCGGTGCCCTCGCCTCGGAGCCGGTGTCCGGGAGCCGGGCTAAGGCTGGGGAGGCGATCGCCCTCCTCCCCACGGTCGTTTTAGCTAAAATGTATCAAACTGTAAAAAAAACCCAACCCAACTTTTAGTCGCTGATTTGTGAACAACATCGAGGGACGCGCTTTAAAAAGCCGTGCTTTGCTGGAGGGAAAGCCTGGGCTCGTTTGACTGGCATTGTTCTTAAGGGTGGCGATTTGAGGGTAACAGATTTACTTGATGCTTCCTTAGCATGTCTTTTTCTGCATGCAGTGAAGGAGGATCACAGATCCGGGAGTTATAGTCATGTTGTTAGGTATCCTAGCAGTCTGTTTTCATGAAAAATAGTTGATGTTACTCCGCTTAGTGTAATTCTGCTTACTTGTGTGTGCGTTTCAACGATCTCGCTTGCAGGTCTAACCAAGACGTGCTCATCCAGTGCAGCCATTGCGCAGTCTTGTTTAATTGTTGTTGTGGTTGTTTGTTTTTTTTTTTTTTTTATTCATTTACCGTTTCAGCCAGCGGGGGGGGACACACTCAAAATTTCGGGTGTATTTTTCCGTGCTAGGTGTGTCTTTGCGCCTCCGCTCTCCCTCCCGTCTTTGCGCTTCCAGGTGTGTGCGGTTTTGCTTAAACTCATCCCGCTGTCGTGTGACATTGCTGTAAATGTGCCGAGAGGGGAAACAAAGGCATTAAAGAGCAGCACGAGTGTTGGTTGATCACCTGTTTGACTTCTCTACCATTGCGCTGAGCTAGATGCATGCCCGGTGTGCATTCTTCTAAATGGCATATGTAAATTTTAGGCAAGTACAAAGCAATTGAAGCTGAGGGTGATGGGGAGGGGGAAAAAAATTACTGTAAACTGACCTGCAACTTTTCAGTCGCATAATTTAACTGCACGCTGATTTTTGTTTTAGCAGTCATCGTCACGGATCGAGGCAAGTTTGTGTGCACAATTAGGTTTGCAGATTGCTAAGCTCGCACTGACTTTGCCTCTCAGTTCCCAGCTGGGCATGGTTACCTTGAGAGCTGTGGTATCAGCACTGTCAGAGCATGCTCCGGTGGGGAGATCGGGTGTGTTCTATTTTTAATACTATTTAATGAAGATGCTTCTCACTCTGCAATATACGAAGCATAATGGAAGAGCAGAGTGATGATTGGTTATGGATACTGGAAAAGGAAAAATGCAAAGGTAAAAACGGAAATCCCTCAAATATTTCCATTAGATTAATGAAAGATAATGCAGCTGTGCAGAAAGGTGATCAATTAGCTGGTTTTAAGTTGAACTGTTTTGTGGTGTCTAAAATAATTTAAAAAAAAAATTCTTTTAAAAAGTTGTATGAAACAAATTGTAGATAGAAAATGATTTTGTGCTGTTGATAAATGGGAGTGTATTTGGGAATACTTAAGTTGAAGAAGAACATTCTATTTTAATTCTTTTTTAATGTTGAAATGTCTTACGATGGAGTAGCACTAAGGAAAAATCTTAAAAATATTTTTTTCTTGTGGTAACCATTTTTAATGATTAACTACATATGTTCTTATTGGTAGCCTTCCTGAAGCAGGAGTTTTGAGTTTTTATTCCTTGCAGTTAAAAGTTAATTTAGTTGATATCAAAAATCATTGTTGCATGTAATGTTTGCAGAATGCAAGCAGCTGTAAACCTCTTGCAATGTATGTGTAAAGGAAAATACCCATAGATAACTACAGCATATGCCGTTACACAAGATGCATGTAGATACTTTTGAAAAACTGCCTGTTTAGTTCCATGTATCTGTAGTCAGAAATACATTTAATAGCTATTCGCAACAACCCACACACTCAGAATCATATAGCGAAACTTGCCTTGATTAAAGATGTTTTCTATAAAGCAACTGTATTTTCTCTCTGTGCCTACAGTTTTACAGGATGGTGGTCTAAGAAATGGCTGAGTACCCCTCCTGCAAAATCCTTCTTCAGGCAATTATTTTTCTGCTATGTGCTACTCCTTTTGACTGCCCCAGGGCTGAGTGTGCAAGTGAGGGTTGCTCAGAGAAGTGTTGCACTGCATCGTATCCTTGGAGGAAAAATTACATAAGGAATGTATAAGGATGATAGAGGAAACATAATGAGATTTTTAACACAAGTGTAATGATAGATCTTAGAGAGAGATAAGAACAGTGCAACAGTCACTTTGAAACTTTATCCTGCTGGAGTAAACCTGTGGGCCGAATCATGTTTTCCTGATGGTGCTGCTTTTCCTGTGGGCTTTACTGGGGTTATTTGCATGATTACAGTGAACTGGACTTGGCCTGATAAATCACTGTTATTAAACAGAATTTCTGGGAATACATGAAAGAAACCTAAGAAGTTTTAAAATCTGCTGCGCTCTTGGCTTCCTCCCAGGTTATGATTTTAACAACTAACTTTAAACTTTGAATGAATGGCGGGGGGGGGGAAGTGCACTAATTCTAGGATGGCTTACTTAGAGCCTGCCTTTCCTCCTGTAGGCATTGCTCTCGCTACAGTCAATGGGAGCTTAAAATTTGGAAGTGTGTCCAAGGTTTGGTTCAATGGTTTTATCGGTGCTAAAGACAGACGCAGGGACAAATCTTCAGCAGCTGTAAACTGATGTAGTTCCATTGGTTTTAAGAACAGTATAGATTTACACCAGCTGATGATACGCCCCTCTGCTCATAACATACAGGTTCTGTAACTTGCATGGAGTGGTATTATCAATTTTGATGGCATTAATTTTGGAGCAGGAAAATGATTTTGGCAGATTGGCAGATCCTTATAGGAACTACTCACAAGCGAGTGGCTTGATCCAGTGAGTGCTCCCAGCTCAATTTATTTGCTCAGTTGGTAAAGGGAATTTGTAACTTACATGATTATTTAAAGGAAAAGCTATTTGTGTTAAGTAATCTGTTTTCAAAAATATCTTTAAAGATTGGCCAGTTGAGAAGCAATGTAACTACAGTGCAATAAACTTGCAAAATCCGTTTGTCCCCTGCTCGTTCATTTATTAGATTTGAAGTTCTGTATTAATGTCAGCAGGTAGTAAGTCAAGCAAATGGGTCACTTTTTCTTCTAGAAGATTGAAACGTTCAACAAACAATATGTGGCAAAGACTCTGTACATTCCAGTGGAGAGCATTTGATTCTGAAGACTTGAAAGTACTGTGTATGAACGTCTTTGTATCTGTATGGTAACATGCATTTCTAGGGTGCGTTCTGTTTTGATGACAAACTGCAACCCAGGTAAGTAGGATTTTCCCCATTTTGAGGCTGGGTAAATTGAATTGCACATAAATTATGCAAACCATGTGAGGTCATGCATCTGGTTTTTAACAGCCATCAAATGAGACCTGTTCCAGTCTCCAGTCTTATGCAGGTCATTCCTGGATGATAAGGCTCCCTGATTAATTGCTGGTTTTTGTTTTGTTTTCTCATTTTTCAACTTCATACATGAAATGGTGACTTTCAGAAACATGTAGATGTAAATAAATGTACATTTGTTTATTACAGATATTTCATTTTTACGCAATAATTTAATGATAAACGCTTCTAGTAAGGAAATGCCTTCAGAACAAGTGCAAGGAATGACTCATGTCTGGTCCTGTTTTTTTTTTTTTTTTTGGTTGGTTGTTTTTTTTTATTTTTTTGTGGTTCATTATTTTATTTTTTTAAATATATTAAACAAACCTTTAAATTCAGGTAGATGTACTGGTTACACTTTGTGGACAGGATATGTTTTTCTTGGGTCCTTGTTTAAGAAGGAGACTTAAACCCAAATCGTAACAGCCACTATAGTTTGCATGAGTATGCCGCCCATGTGTGCACACACAATTTATTAGAAAAATAAGAAAGACATTACACTATAAAACTACAATACTTTCCGTTTTAATTAAGACTCATTTTTTGATCAAAAACTTGGTAAGAACCCATCACAGATGTAAGTCCTCATTTGTCAGTGAAGGTCCAAACCACTTATAGGACTTAAGAGCTAAACTGCTCATCGTTTTCTTGGATGTTTGAAGTAACTCCAGTTTTAGACTCCACATTATCGCATACGGTGGTTTTACAGTAGGTAAACTTGATGATGCATTGTGAATGACCCTATATAAGAGTGCTCCTTGTATAGAAGTCTTTTATGTTCTTCCTCAGCTTATCTTAATTTATAAGAATACATAAATAATCTACATTAATACTTCACGTGTGGCATATGCAATCCAAAGTTAGGAATTGCATTAATTCCAGGGGAAGAGTATTGGAGTTCTGTGTCACCTTTAGGGAAAAAGCCCCGAGCAAACACTTCATAATGTCCTACTGCAATTGCCCTCTTCCACCTATTAATAATGTTGCCAATATTTACTACTGCTTCCTTTTTTGCTGTTGTGGTTTCCAGGCTTTCAGGTAATCCATCATCAGTACACTTCTTTATGGTTCCTTGGAAAAAGGAGTTGCGGAAAAGGTCTCCTTTCATTCAAATGTATCAATTTTTAATTGTATGGTGAGATCTTGAAACTGTTTTAGATCATTCCAGATTCCTAAATAAGTAATAAGCTGGTGTATGAAAATGTTACATCGCTTCCCCACACCCCCCCTCACCCCTTGCACCTAAATTCCATTACTGAGAGGAACAAGTGGACTAAATATGGAGAAACAAGGAGCGAACGAAGTAACGTATTTTACAGGAGTGAGTTCATAAGGGCTATTTAGATGAAGTAATTGCTACTGTGATAAACGGTGAAAAATACTAAGTACTAGACAGCTCACAGGTTTTTCTGTTAATGTTGAAGAAGCTATGAAGTGTGAGAGAATGATAATGTTATACAGCATGACTTAGCTGAAATACAGAAGGCATAGTTAGGCAGTGACAGCTGGGAATTTGAAATTTATGATTTGGATATCCAATGACTTTCTGAAGCAGGGGGTTTAGAGTATTTTCTAGTTGCTGGCAATATATGGAGGCAGTAACCACGTAAGACTATTCTGAGGGCAGACATGTTCACGTAGCATATGTTGAAGCATGTAAGGTGAGAAGTGCATTTTTATAAGTGAAAGAAAATGTTGCTCATAGAGAAACTAGGATACTTTTATGCTTCTGTTTCCAAATCGGATGTCTGCTCTTGATCTTTTCAGACCAAGAGTCACAGTTAACAAGAAGAGTACCATGAGAAAGCAAAGTCCTATGAAAAGTATTCTTGTAATTTAATGCTTTCTAGTATATATCTTATTTAGTCTTAGGCAATACTATGATTTATTTATGAGCTGTTTATACAGCGTCCATGTTAAAATTATAGGAGCTTAGTAACATCTTCCAACTGATAAAGCTGCCTTTTTTCCTAAATTGGATGCCCTCAAGCTTTTGAGTCAAAGGAGAACTTAAATGGTCAGCAGAATGGTGTTAAAAAATAGTCAGCAATAAAAAAAGCAACAAACCAAACACCCCCCCCCCCATGCCTTCCCTCACTGTTAAATACTGTTTTTTATTTCTTAAAGTTTTTGTCTTCTGTTTGAAATCTATGCTAAAACATAAAAATCAAATATATACAAATCAACTACTTTCAGGCTTCTGTTTCATCCTGATTTTTATGGCCACACAGCAGTGATTTTTACTAGATTCATAAAAACATCAGAACTAGTTTTATATTCTAGGAATTGAATTCTGTCATCAAAAGCATGCCTGAACAGCTAATAACTTTGTCATTAATTAATCCTGTTGCAGTATTTGTATTTTTATTGCCTCATGAGTTGAAGTCTCCCTGTGCCTTCAATACAGAAAACACTTTGAATTTTCATTATATCATTAAATGTGAGAGATTGTGGTGCTTTTCTTTGCAGGGAGTGCATGCATCTTGGTTTTGGCGACTTGCAGAGCTTCTCATGGTGTAATGCTTTATTTACTGTGAAGAAAGTTATCACAATTTGTTCCTGAGTAAAAAGGGATGGCAAGGCTTTTCAGTTGAATGAAGCTAATGCAGATAAACTGCAGTGATTAGAAGCATGTTATAAATACCATTAAATTGTTGTCCAGTTAAATGCTACATGCTAATTAATATTGAATTCAATGGGAAGTTTTACTGGGGAAGAAGAGTTTGATGTCGATACTTTCATGTGAAATAGGTGCAGCATGATGCCCTTCTGGAGAACATGCCTACTTTGTGCTTTTTGGGTGTTTGTACCGTTGAACTTAATTTGAAATGCTTTTGCCTTCAGTTGCACAAAAGTAAATAGTAAATCGCGGTGGTTCAAACTAAACTTTAAGGTTTTTCCATTTTCAAGTGACTATTCCATTTCTAAATACATTGCCATTGGCATAACATTTAGAATCGTTTGAATGAGCTTGCTTAATGTATTATAAAGTATTTGTCATGGAGTCAGAAACGTTTATAGTGTCATAAAAGCTTCAGGAGAAACACATCAAATAAATTGGTCCACTCTAAAGGCTCACTACAGATTTTAATGTAAGCCTGGGAAATGTCTGATAGCTTTATAATTTGTGTACTTTATAAGCCATGAAATCTGAAGTGAGGAGGTCTGACTTTCATGCCTTTGGTTTTTGTTCCTGTAAGAAAAATACAAAGCTTTCTCCTGCTAACAAAAAAAAAAAAAAAAAAAAAAAGGAAAATTGTGAACATGGATCTAAAAGGAAAGCATAATGAGTAACTTAGGGCATCTTAAAGTGCCATATTTCATAACACACATTACCATGAAAAGGATAACAAAGTCATTTTTGATTCAGATATGATTTTGGGGGAAGCTTTAATTCATAGAAAACAAGTCTGTCTAAATTAGGAAATGCATTGTATTTACTAGCTTTATGTATCTCAATATGCTTGTCCACTACGGTATGGCAATCTGTTCTACATCTGAGCAGCAAAATGGAGCGGTCACTAGTGACAAGAACTGTGGCAAGCAGCATAAGAATCCTGTTAGATACTGAAGACAATGAATTATTACTGATGGATAGTGTAACTTTTGTTTAATCTGTGCACTGATGAAAATAACAGCATTTGAAAGAAGTCCTTGAATGATCCGCTTCTTGAAGTAACCGTCTCAAAATAAGAGGCTGAGATAAGGGAGTGGTGGGATAAGGGGCGTAATGGAGAGTTAGCGGCAGTAGTACTGCTTGTGATGTGAAATCAGGTTATGGGGCATCAGAATTAGAAGGACAGCCAAGGAAAGGAGGACTTTCAGGAGATATTCCCTGAAGATGAAGTAACTGGAGTTTTGGATCATTCAGAGAAAATATATAGATGTGTAGTCTCTTTTCGGTATAATTTGTTTTCTGATTTAAAAATAATCATAAATAAAATAACAATAAATTAATAATAACAAAAAAATCCTTATACGTGCAATGTGTCTTTGCACAGAGGATCAGGACAAAGCAAGTACTCCACTGCAATCGCACTTGATCTCCTAAAATTTGAGGTTATAGGAATTGTAAATGATCTACGTCTTCTGAATTTTGCTGTTGCTGAATTGCTCCTCTCTGCCACCTACCTGGCAGCACAGAAAGAAAGATAACTAAATTGTTGCCAAGGTGTGAGGGCAGCTACACGGCAACATGCACTACGATGATGCGTCTTAGCCTGGCTTAATGTCGGTGTGCGAAGCTGGTGGGTGAGTCCTGGGGAGGCATGCAAGATCATGGGCTCTGTAGTATGTAGCCAGTTCTTCTGTGAGAATAGATTGGTTTCTATCTTAATAGCTCTTGTCTCGGCATGCTAGTAACCTCATAAATTAGTCAGGTATTTACTGAAATAGCATAATGTGCCCTGTGACTACATAAATTCACACTTTTTTGTAAAGGGCTTTGTATTAATGGAGGAGGATCGGTAGAAAAGAGCAGACCGAGACACAAATCTTGATGCAGTATTTTGCCTGCCTGTGGTTATGCTACCAGTAACCATGTAGCCATAGTCGTGGGGCTGTGGTTTCTGCAGACACTCTGTCCACTCATTCTTTCGTCGTGATCATTTCCGCAATGCGGGAGGAAGATGCGGCAAGCACCTACCTCTTTCAAAGCCCACATATTTCTTTGATGTGTTTGTTACTCCTCAGGGTTTTTTTCAGGAAGGAGAACAGAGAACATAATTTGTAGTCACGAAGGCTAATTATAATTTTTCCTCTACAGATCATTCTTAGAGAGCTGTATGTTCAAAGAATTGCTGCTAACTCTTTTCTTCATTACAGTTATGTTCAATGTCCAGGCAATGAAAGTCAAAATATAGATTCTTTTGCCACCTCTTCCTGTTTGTGTTTAATAACATACACTTGTGTCACGTCTTTATTAACGTTGTCAGGCACTTCAAAGCCATTTGTAATAAAACTGCATCAGTATAAGAGCCTGTCAGAAAACAAGACAGTAAAATATCGGCGCTTCTCAACAAAACATCTTATTGATTAAACAGTGCAATCTCCAAATGTGGAAAAATGAAATCAGTTCTGATTACTTCAGTACTTTGAGAGCAACTGCAGTAATACCGGATTCTTTGACTTGCCTAAAAAATGACAGCAGACTGAGCAATTCAGTTGTGTATTACGAGCTAATTCTGTGTCACGGGAATGCGTTTGCTAGATATGCATTGACTCGAGATCATAACAAAGGAGGAGCATAAGTGACCCAAGTACTTCTGATGCATAGTTAAGTGTTCCCCTGGAATGTATCATTTATTACCTATACTTGGTAATGGAATGAGGCTGGCAGATGATGGTGCAACATACCAGTGCTCCTCAGAACATCAGCTGCATGTACAAGCAATTTCAATGTCTATTCACTGCCAGACAGATGACTTTAATAAAAGGAATTCAGAGGCTTCATTTTTGACCTCTGATGGTTTATTTTGGGGCCGGTAACTTGAGGTGCTATTGTTATTAAGCATTGTAACATTGGAAAATGGAGATAATTTAAAGTAGCCTTACAACCTCAGCAGAGAAAATAACAAATATGGAGGGGAGCTACTGTGTTCTTCTGGCAACAGCAGAGTGTGTGAAGTAAAGCACACTGAAGTTAGGAGACTTACTGCATCTTTAGGTGTAACATATAAGCAAGGGATCTTCCTTAAAACCAGTCCGTAGGCCTGACTTAAAGGTTGCTGAAAGCTCAGGAAGTTAAATATTTGAGGAATTCACTCTAGCCCTAATATAAAAATCTTTCCTTGTTTTGTTTCTTGATGTATGTATTTCAAGCAGTCTCTAGCATTTATGTCTCGGCCTCCTTCCCGGCTGTTTCCGCGCATGCATCAATTGTCTCTATTTTGCTCCTTACCTCGTCTGACCATTCTTCATACTGAGCCTTCAGTTTTGTAAGTTGTGCCCCTTGTGTGAACTTCCCTGTGTTAAACTGACCCTTCTGACTTTTCTTGATTTTTTCATCATTTGCTCATATTTCTTGGCTTTTGTTTCTTGCCTCTGGCTACATCAGTTGCTTGCTCATGTTTGAAATGGCTGAAAACTTTGATTTATTCATCATACAATAGTGCACTTTTTAAATAATGTAGTTCTGTAGATATTTGGAGAGTCAGTTTTATTATAAAACATGTTCTATAAAGCATACTGCCATCATTCAAAATATGACAGTTCCCAGATCTTTTGGACTTTGTTTTGGTGTCTCTTAAGGAGGGAGTGCCAAAACAGCTCTGATTGCATCTGTGAAACAACAGGTTTTGTGGTGGAATCTAGAAGACCTTGTGCTTTTGAACTTCTTCATGTATACAGCTCATATCAGCGTACCTGGGTCCCTTTGGGGCCTCCACTCAAATTCAGTAGCTCCATAGAATCGTGTGTATGTTTGATGCTCCTGGAAAATGTTGTGTCCTGAACTCTGTCTATTTATGCAGGTTATTTTTTTCTTGGATTAGTAATATTTTCAATAAAGTTCATATTTGTCAGCCGCTTAGAAAATAAAGCGTAATGGAAATGGCACAAAATTAAATGCCTTTGACTGTATTTGTTGTCAAAGACTTTTTACATGTTGGCTCTCTGACCTTTCAGATGGACTGCTGTCTGTGGTGTGAGCAGGAGATCCCAACAGCTAGCATAGCACTTAATGCATTATTACCTTGGATAGAGCTTACTATGTTACTGGGTTGTGCAATGAAAAGAGGGAAAATGGATGGAGTTCTTATATGGAGAATTATTTTGTATTTCATGCCTGTACAGTTGTTGAATAAGCTTGGAAACTGCACCAAAAGCTGCAGGTTACATATTCTTCTCATAACTTTGATTATAATGATTGCGTAGCCACAGATCCTGGTCAAAAGTGGAGGAGACTGATTAGGTTGTAAAGATAGTTACTAAGACATCTAGCTGTCTACGTTTGAGGACCTATACTAAATACATAATCCATGTTTGTGAAATGCATATATAGAAGCTACTTGTAAAGACAGGGAAGTAAAGGAACCGTTGGCTGAAATTTCTCACTGAAGCGGAAGACTAATGTGTTTGAAGGAGCATGGTTTGCTGCCATCATCTGAAAATTTAAATTTATTTTTCCTGGAAATCTATTCTTTTTTTCTACATCTTGTTTGTTTTTTTGTTTTGTTTTTTTTACCTCTTCATTCGTTGTTGCTGAGATATAGCAGGAGAAGCGCCTGTATTCAGCTGCCAATTACAGATTTAATTGTTATTTGTTTTTCAGTAATCTGATTGCCATTAGTGCCTAGTTCACTAATTGCCTGCTGTACTCTGTCAGTTTATTATGAAAGTAACATTCCGAGTCTTCTGAAACCTAATAAAGAAATGATGGCAGCAGTCTGAACAGATAATGTATAGTAGTTATGAACTAATGGACAGTCAGCTCGGTTCTCTCAAGCAGCATTGAATTGAAGAAATCTCTCGCCAGTTAAAGACAAAATTCTGTGTTGTGTGGAGTCATTCCATGTTTTAGAGGGATGTCATACTAACAAGTCATTTATTCCACAAATGATGGTGCCAATACTGTCCTCAATGTACCCAGTGATAATTGAGTTCTTGAGTTCAGTTTTTTGCTAAGGAGATGATTTGGGATTTTTAAAAGCGTGTCTGTAAATGTCTGTAGTAGCACAGACTTGGAATGCGGTGAGATGGGTTTATTTTTTCATGTAGCCTAGGTTTAAGTTGACTGAAGGAAAGCTCTTGCTTTTATTGACTTAATTCACTAGTCCTAATCCTTGCAAATAAAAGCATGAAAATGTTAGTCCATATAACCCTATTGCTGCAACTTGGAGAAATATGCAACTGGATTCTGTTTCTGTAGCAGGAAGCTGGTATGGCTAGAAGATCCTTCCAAAATGTGCATCCACATATTTTGTAGTCTCTTAAGTTTAAGATACAACATTTGTATTTCTGAGTAAAACTAAGTTGGGATGTTTCCCAAATGACTGCATTACTGGTCTGCTGCTAAGCTGCCTTTCCAATGCGGTGGATAGGAGAACAACTAGATTGCATTTGGAAGACAGACAGGCAAAACACTTGTTTTCAGCTTTCTGCTAAATTCAGACGTTAGAACAGGTGAACTCCTGTTATGTGGTAAGGGAAGCTTTTATAAAAGTATAATTGCTTTGTGTTTTTTTTTTAGCCCACCAGAATGACTGTAGATGCAAAATGCAGGCTTGACAATCCCCATTCTTATTCTCACTTATGTCAGCTAAATGAAAAGAAATTTAATTGTTGAAAAGTGTGGGGTGTGGGTGTTTTTTTTTGCTGGCATTCCAATAAAGACAAGATGGGGGGGAACACCAACCAACAAAAAAAAACTATCCAAGCTTACCTTGCGGAGGATGACACAGGGCTAATACAGTTACTGTGAATGAGAGTACATGGTTCTGTAGGAGAGCATTTTCCACCGATGCCTGTCTGTGAACTGTATGTACAGGGAAAAAGTCCGGCAGTGGTAATGGGCCAGTGGAGACCTGTTCCCCTCTGCCCTGCATGGGTTATAGGCAATGGGTGTGATAGTCATAAAATGCCTGTTTGCTTCAGGAAACAAAAGGAGACCCTTTTATAAATTAGCTAACTAGTCTGCCAAGAGAGAGGATGCATTCGCTGAGTCACTAGTGGAAAAACAGGGCTACTGCCTTTTAAAGAGTATTTTGTGGTACAGTGAAGTACCATGACAGGCTTTTTTTTTCAGGAAGGGGACAGATTTTCAGTACTTCCAAATGCCTGTCTGAGGTTATTTGGATAATTTTGGGTTATTCTTTTCCAGTGAAGGCTTTTAAAAATATTTATGTCTTAAAAAGGGGCCTTTCTGACAGTGGGAATAGCTACAAATTCAAATGCTACAGATAGTATCAGTTGGTGAGCTGTATGCTGTACCAATATCCTCACAAAAACCAGCTTTCCCAAAAAATGCGTTTTCCAGAAAGCAGATAAATGGGTGTGTTGTGAGCGAGTAACATGAAACAGTTTCAAGAGGGGAACAGTCTACCGTGAGACAGTAACTCGGAGAAAGATATTAGAGAATGGAAATCCCTATTGTTCAATTTTTAATTTTTCTTTTTCTTCCTAACATTCTCTAGCACTGAATTTCCCTTCCTCATGCTCAGCTTTAAGAAGCGTGGATGTCCCCCCGGGAAGGAGAATAGGCAGGCAGCCATCTCTCATCAGTGTGAAACTTTTTAACAAAGATTCATTTGGGGAGTGAATAGAGGAAGAAAATAAGACAAAAGGAATTTTTTTAAACAAAAAATTGCAATTTCAGCATCATTTATACTCCCCAATGAAAAGTAAGCTGTCCAACCACTAACTGTGGTGATCTGAAGTAACGTCTGTACGATATGTTAGTGGTTGTACTATGCGGTAGACAGTGAGGATAAAACCCGTGGTATATATGAATATTTCTGGCAAGGCTTTGAAAAGTGCCGGGAGCAAATTCTAACTCGGGTAATGAAAGCAGACTTGAAGTGAAATTGAGCTGATTGTCCTTACTGATTGCCTTGTTCAGTTTGCGTTGATACTCTGTAGTGTACTTTAATGGGCATACAGCTGAGGTACTCAAGCCTCAAGATACCCCAGAGAAATACTCCTCCTGTGCAAGTGAAATATGAAAAGATTGTTTGAGAAGTGTAGGCACTGCTAATCAGGCTAGTGGAAGAAATATGAAGAATAGTAGTCCACTTTCAATACTGTGTTTGTTGTAAATAACTGAAATGCCATCACTTTAGATGCTGATCGGCCTAGCTGTTTTTCCCGATGTTTACTGACAGTATTATGATGCAGGCTTGCATGCTGCTTATTTCTCAGTTCATTTCTCTTAGGAAATAAATCTGAGCCATTATTATAAATTACTTGTAAGAGTTATTTCAGTATAATTAGATTTATAGCAAAATGAATCCTGTAGACAGAATTTTGCATAAATAAAAGCATTTCTCTCACTTTTTCACTTTCCTACCTACTATCTTGTAGTAGTAGTTCCTAAAACAGTTTGATCCAGAGGCTACAGTTAATTGTAATGTGTTTCAAGAGGTCATACAAAAGAGGCATGGAAGGTTTTCCTGATTATTAGTACTATTGTTAAAAATACTGAACTCCTAGGTTTCTTGTTACATGCCCTGTATCTTCATGTATAGACAAAAAGTATTTTAAAATATGCTTACAGTTTTGTTAGTGGCTCCTTTTCGTACACACACGTTCACTACCTGCCACAAAAGTGTCTGGGTTTAAAGGGGGCACTGGAGAATGAAAGACGCTGGAGAATGATGGCCATGTACCTGGGGAAAGGGGTGCTGGTTACCCTTCTAGCTCTTGTTTTGACCAATTTCATTAGTCATTTAAGCTCTGTATTCCTGAGTGTCCTCACCTGGAAGGAAATACGCATTTTTTTGTACTTACATTCCCTGAATGTGTGTGTGGTTTTTTTTTCCTCCTTAATTAGAGATTACAGCATTTTAGAGTTTAATAATAAAGAGGCACTATAAGAGTAGACACTTTGCCTCTGTTATGCTAATATTGGCAGATACAATCAAATTATGGTACCTTCATAAGTTAGCTCAGTCATGGTTATCATTTGTGTGTAGTCCTTCGATCCACAGCAAATACAAAGACAGTCCCTTTCCTGTTGCTGCTGTTACTCTCTGATGTCAATTTTGGGTATTACTGCCTTTAGTGATTCTTTTCCAGACAAAGCATGCAATAACGTGTTTCTGGTAGTTCTAGCAGGTGATAATGTTGAAGAATTTGAACAGGTACAAGATAAATAGAATTTGAAAAATAAAGTCACCGTAAGTTTTTTTTAAGGAAAAAAAAAAACCAAACCCAAACATCATAACCATGTTAAAACTTAGGAATTTTAGTACTTGAGGCAAAGCTTGAAAGAATTGATAGGTTTCTTTCAGCTGGTTTATTTTATATTCTAAGTCTAGAAATATGTGCCTATGTATAGCACATATTCAGGGTTAGCCCTTGCCAAGACAGTTTTTCAAACAATGTGTGTTGTTGTTTTTTTTAAAAACCTGATGATATGTACAAGTAAAACCAATGCATCCATAAGTGCCAGTTTTAAGTGTTGCACACAGCTTTCACTTAAGTAGGTAGTTTTTTATTTTGCAGGCTGCAGTTTAATAGAACATTTTGAGGGGGAAGCTTTTGAAAAAGTTACAAAGTAGACTTGACTTGTTTTGTTATAGGCATGTGAATTCCCCTCTTGTGCCTTTATCTTCACTTTGTGAAGGTCATCTCCCTTTAATAAAGAATAATTATTTATAATTCCCTATACTAAGTTCCATTAATGTTTCAAAAATACTAATTTACCTGATACAGCTGTGATTCTAAAACAATTACCATTTAAAATGAATCCTTTATTTATGTGTTTTATTGTTAGAATGTAAATATTTTTCTAAACAACTCTTTAAGTGTATCATGAAAATATATGATATTGTAATGATTGTGTAGGTATACATAAGAATTTAATCGCCTTTTAGTATGTTTGGACTTTGTAACTTTTATCTTGAGACTCTTACTTTGCATTAGAATCTGATATTTCTCACTTGACAGGGTTTTTCTGGAGGCTGGCATACAGAAGTGACTTAAAACCAGACATTGTCTGGTTTGCTGTGCTCTGTATGTGTGAGAGGTCCTGGCTTTTACCTTTAAAGCTTCCACTGACTTCTCTGGCATCACGGTTTCACTCTTGGATGTGGCCTGGACATCACTGAAGTTTGTGTACGGAGATAACCAGTTCTCTGTGTCACTGGCTTGTATGCATAGGTGCTGCTTAAATCGGTGGCTTTTGGATAAAAATACAGTTTTGCTTTCTTCTTATTAAAGCACTTACTAGTTCTCATATAACTGCTCCATGTCATTAATTTTAGGCTTTTTTACAGTCTTTTTAGTGCTGTTGTAGGCTCATTTTAAGGAGTAATTTTGACTGCTGTGCAGCAGGTACTCTCCTTTGTGCATCCCCCATTTCCCTGCTTATCCAAGGAGGTACTAGCCATGGATCAGTGGCTGGGACAAGTATGTTAATTGCTTTTCCAGTTTCGTTCTCAACATAAAAGAAGGGCTTAATTTAAGACAGGAGTTATCCTTTTTCTTTTCCAGCTGCCCTGGAGCATTGTGCCTCTCTTGGTCTCCAAGTTTTCTCTTAGTACTCAAAATTTTACAGTTTTCTGCTTGCTGCAGCTAGCTCCAGCCAGTCTTTCTCTTTTTGTTTTTAGTAACACCCTGTTTCTCTGACCTTGAGTTCCTTTGAATTTTCTGGTATTTCTGATATCATGACATTACCCATTTCACACACTTCTGTGAACCAGGGAACACCCCATGCCTGTTCTGTCTTCCTTGTCTGTGCAAGAGCGGCTTCCCTGTCATATAGAGTTCTTTGTTCACTTTAATAGTTTCTTATGTTGTGTAATGCGTTTTAAATTTTGCAAAAAAAAACAGATGGCTAGAGGCATAAAGTCCAGAGCCAGATTTGGTAATAAAATAAGCCTGTGGCAGCAGTAAAACATTAATGTATTTAGCATTAATTTGCTCTTTGAAAGGTAAGATTGCCTGATAAAACCTTTTATATCAGCCAGTAGAGCCGCAAGGCAATGTTTTCCTACTATGGTGAAGTATAGACTGAGCTACAGACCATTGTGTTGGTTTTCTGATTGTCCAGTGAGAACATGTATCCGTTGTCTGAGCAATTAAAAGTACACTTGCATTCAGTAAATTTATATGTAGAGTGAGTCAGAAACATAAATTGTCTTCCATGTGTGTCGCTATTTAGTCTGCATGCATGTTTCTTTAGGACTTAATGCTGCAAAAACCTTAGGTCTCATCTACTAACGGTTGTGAATGTTTTAGTGTTAAATTACGTGTGTGTGTGTGTCAGTGGTTACAGGACGTCACTACCCATTTGTCCCCAGTAGAATGATACTCAGCTGACATTAGCTTCCACAGAACCATGTGAAGTTAGATACGAGTGCAGTCATTGTTCAGTGATTTGTTTTGCCTTGTTTTACTTGTGCCCAGATTTCTTGTATATATACACACACGTATGTACAATGCTCAGCTGTACTTCACTGCAACTAAATTTTTGCATTCACTGTGGTCATGAGCAGTAAAATAGAGCTAAGATAGAAGGAAGGAATAAAAATTATTAGGTTAAATTTAACCAGGTAAACTAATGGCATTTCTGGTTCTTAAAAATCACATGCATGTGCACGTGTAATATGGTGTTAGCAAAAGGAAAAAAAAAAAAAAAGAGAGAGAGAAAAAGCATCAGTATTGTAATATCTCTTTTCATTAAAAAAGAAGGGCCCTGGTCGGGTTCTTTTGTTTCTTGTTTTTCTAAAGATAGTCAGTCAAAGCCTCTGAAGTATCACATAAATATCTGGTGGTTTCACCAAACTGGGACAGTAAGAAGTATCCACAAACATGCATTTCAGGAGAGAAAGAGGTCTGTAAATTTTATGGTACATCCTTGAGATTAGACTTCCCCAAGAGACAGTCCATATATGAAAAGTAAATTGACTCCTTTAGGAGATTCTATAGGATCTGAAGGGACCAAAAAAACCAAAAATGTAGTAGTTGTAAGGCTTTTTACCATCCCCAGTTCACATCTGGAACCAATGATCTATAATATAGGAGCAAACCCAGAAACAATGAAAGAAAGCTCCAACCTGAGATACTCTCCTGGGAGGTAATTTTGAGTTTGGAACATACTCGGAGAAGTGCTTGGCAGAGAAACTAAAGACTATTGAAGGAAGTTTTATGTTGTGTCTCTTGAAACAGAAATAAATGTAACGTACTTAAATTATCCCTTCAGACCTCAGGCTCTATATTACTATGTAATTCTTCTCTTTTTCTTTCTCCTGCTCCCCTGCCGAATTGCTAGAGATTCCAACTAGGTATATGAAGTTCTTTCTTGTACAGTACTGGTTCACATACTTAGATTGATATAGATATTTAACATATTAAGTCAATAAGACTTTTTCATAAGAGATTATAAAAAGTGAGGAAGTGGATGTAAAAGAAAATTATGTGGACACTTTTAGAGAATTTGAAAAAGTCATTTAAATGCTTTATCATATTTTGGTTAGGTTATATCCATAGTTTTGTCAGGTCAGTTAGGCAAACAGTTTAATATTTGGAATTAAATGAGAAGAGCTTTTATTTCAGTGGAAGAAGGCAGAGTATTTTCAGTATAGAAGGAGGTAAGCTGATCTCGAGGCCCCTAATATGGTCTGTAATACATGGGTGGAATTATAGCCAGCAGCCACACAGGACTGTGGTGCGGGAGGGTTGGAACAGTAGCTTTGCCAATCACAACTACAGTTAAAATACGGGTAATTCTTCAGTGGCAAGGAGTCAGTGCAGTCTGATATTTGAATCAATTGTTACAAGATATTAAATGTTCGCATATTGAGAAAGTTGCTTCCACTGAAATTGAGACAGGCTTCTCCTATTACATCTGAACCCTTGGCAACCCAAATAAAATGACTATCCAGAAGTTAAATACTTGAGAGATCTTTCTTGCGGTACAGGAGGATAATAGTAAGGCATCTGATAACAAAGGGAAGGGAAAGAATATCCTCTGGAGGAGGTCTTCTAGTAGTGTGTGCAGTGCTGGCGGTATGCAAGCCATCTTAAAATGCTGCATGAATGACCCTTGGACAGCCAAGTGTTTTGTCCTTCTCCAGGGAGTAGCCTATTAGTTGTTACGATACCAGTGGTGTGGTACCCACCAAAAATCTGGGAACTGCCTCTCTTAATTATCCCTGCTCTGTTTGAGACTTCATGCTTCAGAAGTTTTTGTATTGGGAAGCCCTTTGAGGAGGAGGAAAGTCTTACAAATTGTTTTAAAAGACTGGTTCTAGCTGCCCTAATTGAATATCTGTGAGAGTTACATTTTGCAGTTGTGCCTAGAGTTTACAGCCAAGATCAAAAGCTTATTAAACTCTTCCCTTTTTAGTCCCACACACTGAAAAAAGGGTCCTTTACATTGAACAGGCATAGGTGGGAGGCAGGTGGAGAAATAAGAGGCAGAGATCCACATTCATGCAGCCAAACAGAGCATGGGAGGCAGATGCATTTGTAGCATCAGAGGTTTTTTTTCATGAAGGTAAGTCACATTCTTCCTTAGCGGTGCCTGAGAAAGCATTTCCCAGTGAATGTATGTCTTTAAATTTGTACCTTTGTTATAATATTGATGAACCTAAACTTAGTTAATTGATTTGTAGAAAGTTACAGGAGTAAGAACACATTTGAAACTCTTGGTTTACTTTGTATTTTCTTTCTTGGTTTGGTTTTTAATACTGCGCAGTATTCTTGGCAATAATCTTAGTTCTGTACATCATAAGACGACAGGAGTATTTTTAGGCAGCCATGTAAATTGTAAACTAACATGTCCCATTTCTGCATGTGCAATGTACTGAAATGTCAGATGCTTCATTTCTTAGGCTGTCCCAAGTATGAAAATGACTATACGCCAGGGCCTCCAGAACGATAATATTCTTGTCAGGCTCTGACTGTAGCCAGAACATGAGAGATACAAGATTTTGGTAGAAGACAAGATAGCCAAGAATTGGGCAGTAGCTGGTGAGACAAATATAGATGTGACATAGACTGAATCAGAATTGTTGTGTGGACAGGAAATCTTCAGCTCTTCTCCTCCTGCTAAGTTTGAAAACTTCTCATTGTGGCACTCCGGTCTTGCTAGCTCCAAGCAGTGTGGATCAGAATCACACGTGGTAGCATACTTAAAAGTGCTGGGCTTCTCCTTCACTCTTGGTTCTAAAACCATCATTGAAAAGAAATAGGTGCCTGTCTTCTGCCATTGCTATCCTTTCTCTGATTTTTATAAAATTGGTGACAAGCCACTTGCACTGAAAGAAGCTTGATTCTGTAAATATTTGTGGATAAGTAAGTATATATTTTGGGACATGTTGGTTTTCTAAAAGTAGAAGTTTTATTGGTCAAAGCAAGTATGTTTGAGAGATGTCATTTTTGGTAGACTAGTATGACTAGAACAGGTTTCATTTAGTTGGCACTCCAATGAGTCCTGCCTTGTTTCATTTTGAGTCATCAAGCAACCAGTACAGATGCTGGAGGCTGGTTAGTCTGTCTCAGTATTTTTCTGCTCTGTCAGTGCCCTGGTATTTTGATTTCATGAGGTCTATATGTTTCCCAGAATAAAAGTTTCCAAGAAAGGAGAAAGACCCTTTGTTGAACCTGACAGTTGAAATTTGGGTAGTTTTATCAGATGATATCTTTTAGGAGACAATTAATCTTTCAAATTCTAACCTTTGGTTGAATAACAAAAAAATGTAATGTTAGGCATAAATTAACATCCCAGCAATTACACTTGGCAGCCTTTGCACCTGTCTTTGGCCACAGTCATATACAAACATGAAGAGCCTCAGACCTTTTATTTCCAGTTAGACCAGAGGCAGGCTAAAACTTGTCTGGATTTAAGATGTGGGTAAGAATTGGGAAAAGTCAGATGAAGATAAAAAAAAAAAAGAGCAGTAAACTCCCTCTCTATTCCTTGTTCTTCAAAGATACTTCTGAAAGAAAATCATGTTTTTCTTAGCCTTTTGTAGCTTTGAAATTTGAAGTTCCAGAAGGCAATAGTGTGTTTGGATATTATTGTAGGAGAAAACAGACAAGGGAAGACTCTTCCAATGGCTGGAGTTTTCTGCTCTTTAATGATTGCTGTATGTGTAAATGAGTGGGAAACCAGAGCTTGGAGGGGGAACTGCAAAACTTATCTATAAACGCAAAGCTCTGAGCAAGCAATGGTAGGGTTTTGGGGGGGTTTATTTGGTTGTTTTGGTGTGGTTTTTTTTTTTGTTGTTTTGTTTTGGGTTTTTTTGAGAATCATCTCCAAAGCTAGAAATGATAATGATGAGTATTCAGAATTGTTGTAGCAGTACTTGAAGGGTTGCTCAGGTCCCACTGATTTAGCTATCGTGCAGTTTCACAGGCTTTGTCTATACTGACAAGGTGAAAAGGGGATGGAAAAGTAATAAACATGCAAACTGAATAAACAAAGCAGAAAATCGTAGAATTGTTTAGGTTGGAAAAGACCCTTAGGATCATAGAGTGCAACTGTTAACCTAACACTGCCCAGTCCACCACTAAACCGTGTCCTGAAGCTCCGCATCTACTCGTCTTTTCAATACCTCTAGGGATGGGGACTTAACCACTTCCCTGGGCAGCCTGTTCCAGTGCCTGACAACCCTTTTGGTGAAGAAATTTGTCCTAATATCCAGCAAATTCAGCAGTGAAAAACAATCAATTTAACAACTCAGCTCTAAGGAAGCAGAACAGGATTCGGACATTTGCTATTTGGACTGAGACGTTTACATAGGAGATCTCCAAGTCACTGCATGTGTGATCAAGTTTCCCTAATGTGTGTCATGAATCTATAAACTATTGCCTCTGCTGCAGCAGAGTAAGCAAATGGACTGTCCTCCTTTAGAAAAGTACAGTCAGAAAACACTCGAGACCCATGAGCACACTGTATCAGTGCCCAGCAAGAAAGTCCACACAACCTGTCTCTTTATAGCCCTTTGAACCCTGTGATAAATGCAATCCCAGGCAAAGCTTTAGCATCACTTTAATGAAAGTATCTATTGCAATTAAAACTAGTGTTAGTAATCTTATGCTTTGCATGTCTCTCAGTTTGAATACATTGAGTCAATCCTCACTTTGTTCTTTCTTATGGATAAACTAGGTAAATCCTATTAATGTAAGAATAAAATGTATTTCTTTAGATGGATAAAATGTGAAATATTATAAAATCCTAGCAAACACTAAGATAATGTCTTTTCATATGGCTTATGAGGCTAGGTTGGCCCATAGACCTCACATCTCTCTCCTGGGGATAAGGAAAGAGCAATGTTCCCATTGCTTCACTTTAGATTGAATTTGTCCATCTTCAGAGCTCATTGGCACTTAGTATTATTTTTGGTATCATATTGTTGTAGACTGAAGAATTTCCCTTTGGCCAGAGAGGATCTTACTATGACCTGTTAATGGAAAATGTAAGGTCTTTAAGTTGACTGAGAGACATAGATCTTTTCTTGGCTGGCTGCGTTGTAACTGGGAACACGATAAAGGGGATGTGACTGTGTTGGTGTTAATGCACATTGGACTTGTCGTAGCAAAGTAATATATACAAGGGATAGTGGATTTGCCTGCATGGTGTTTTAAAAGTGTATTAGCGCAAGTACTGGTTTTCTTAATACTTTGTGCTCTCAGCTCTTTTTAAATACCAAATTCACCATGGACTTAAATAATCAGAACACATAGAAATGATAATGTTCCTCCTCCTTTTTCTTGCCCTATTTCCCTCTATCTTTTCCTTTCTAAATCCTCCCTCATTTTCGAAACAAACAAGGAGATTAAGTACCAAAACTCCATTAGTACAACATTGCAGTTGTGAATGAAATTGTCAGGATGGCTGCTTATGGTTCCCACAACAATCATAACTAGGCTAAATTGCACATATGTATTAAGACATAAAACATAGACTGTAGCAATACAGAATATTCCTTATAACATATTATGCATGCTGTGGGAGCTATCACTTTGAAAATCTTGACTTCTGTGTTTTTAAAACCTCTTTTGAAATGTAACATTAATGTATTTTTTCCTTTTGCATGTAAATTTTTTTTTTTTCTGTGCCCACTGGTGATAAAAATCAGGTCATGAATGCCATCTTGGTATCCCTGTGAACTCTGCATAGCAACCAGTCCTTCTCCTTCATTTAATGTTTTTACAATGAAAACTGATACGAGAAGAAATAAATAACAGCATGCAGTGGAATGAAAAGTGTAAAACAGTGAGCTTCTATTACAGCCACATTACATCTCAGTAATTTCCAAATGATCTTTGATAAATGTTTTTAGAAAAACAGATTGAAATATTACTTTCTTGGCTTACAGACACACATAAAGGGATACTTAAATTACATTTCTATTCTGCTGACTGGTAAGTGTCATACCATTTTGCAGTCTAGCCAGCCTTTGGTTCTTGTACTGCTGTACAATTAGCAGTTCCTGTGCCAAGGCTACACCATATAGATGTCAGGGGGTTGCTGAAACCCTGAACTGGGCAGAAGTAAACTCTCAGTGATTGCTGAAGCTAACATCACCAGGCTGCTATAGCAGTGTAGCAAGCCTTGCTCTGTTCACTAGTCCACTAGTGGGACTCCTGGGCTGTTGTCATCTCCTTTTAGCCTGCTTCCAGTCTCATCCTTCCTTTATCCTGTTCGATTTGGTTCTGATATTTGAATGTTTTAGCTGTCAGCAAAATGAAGATTTTCGTGTGTAACTTACAGGGCCAGGGAGATTGACCTGAAACTGGTCATGCAAGGCTCTGATTATTTCTGTTCAATTGAAGAAGACAGCTCCATTTTCAGTGTCAGTGTTACTGTCGTGCTTCATGCTTTCTGCCATCATCCTCTTCTTACGACTCCCATTGAAATCAAGAGGAGTTTGTATGAAGCAGCAGGATAGTTTGTAATCAACAGCAGGGTATTGCATTTACAATGATTTTGTTTAATTTGCCATAATTGGAGTTGAACTGCAGAAATCCTGTTTAGTTGTATCCTATTATGATAAGAAGCTAAAATTTTCATAAAGGTCTGTGATATTTTGGTGTCCAGCTTTCCTTGGAGGTTAATAAATGTTTAAGACTCTTTATTGTCCTACATTTTGAGCAACTGCAGTTTAACATTGATTAACAGAATCCTGATAGGACTTTTACAGTTTTAGAAGAGACTTGGTTTTGTCCCTAAACATACATACCACATTCTTGTTTCATTTTGGCTGGTGGACTTGTTTCCTGTATTATGGTAACTCCAAGCAGCTCCTGTCAAACTGTGGAGAATGCTGGATAAACACAGATTAAAAAGTATTTCCCTCATCAAACAGGATGCAATCCATTTCATTTTGTAATTCTAGGTAAAATGACAAATTAGACTTTCAAATCATGGCGTCATCTGAAATACTTGAAAAGCAGCTCTAGCTTTTTGTGGTTTCACAGGTGTTATCTTTGCAGCTGCTGATAATCTTGCATTGGTGTTGGAAGATGTACTGTAAGACAGCAGGTCTGACAGCCACAACTTCAAGACTCCTTGCTTATAGGTCACGATGAGGTTGACTGTTAATAAAACCAAATATTTTTATGGTCATATACTATCAGGGAGGTATGTTTGTTTTCCATGAGCTGGCTAACTCAACAGCTCTCTTCAGGAGAACCAAGATTCAGAAGAGGGGTAGAAAGAAGAGAGAAATATTACTGTTCTTTGGGGTTTTATCTATTTAGTTGTTTCCTGATGCAAGAACTGTCCCTTAGATGTAACGCTTACTGAGATCATAGGCTTGAGGTAGGTTCAGATCTCCATGCATGCAGGAGTTTCTGAGGATCAGGGCTTTTCTGGCGCAATTCTCAACTTGAAACAAACCTGGCTTTGCTGGTGGTGTTTAGTTAAACCTTGAATATATTGGACTGCATGGTGCATTTACATGAGTTGCTGGTGGGCCTGTTCTTGGTCCTTCCTGAATTATGGAAATTTCCTAAAGGTAAGTTACTTAGATATTTAGAGGACAACCAGTACTGTGTCCACAAGTTTTCTGATTCATGGCAGTTATGGACCTACTTAAAAGTAAATAACAGCACTGAACTTACTGCTAGATATTTTTTTTTTGAGGTATGTGACTGTTTTATTAAGTTTTTTTCTGTTGCGCTTTTAGGGGAAGAAAATGAGACTTGTCAGGTTATTCTGTATATATTGTACATGCATATAAAAGCCAATTATCATCTGTAAGAGCTGTGAAAAATCACCTATGCAACACAGAAACCTAGGGAATAGCAAAAGGGAAAAAAAAACCTTCAGCCTAGTTAATCCTGTTCAGCAAAAAGAAATCCAACTGTTATTCTGGAAGTCTGAATTTTAAGGAGAAGATAGAGAACATTGCTAAGACATGCAACTATTTTAACTGAAGTAGTTTGGAAAATAAGTAAACTCTGTAAGGCAGCTGAAGCTAATTTCAAATATATTTTGTTATAAAATTATTTTTTCAAGTCCTCCCTTAAGTTTGTTTTAAGCTATTACCATAACTTTTATACTGTCAGGTAATTACTCATCTAGTCACAGAGAGAAATTTCTTTTGGTAAGAAAAGTTTTGGTATTTTAGACTGGGATTTTTTAAATTTCTATAATGGGGTGAAAGATCTCACTCAATCATATGGATTTGTTTGAAAGTCATGCATTATGGAAAGTCCAGTGATTCTCCAGCAGAATTGCTAGTGTGTGATTATTTACACTTGTTCCTGCTGGTATCTGCTAAAGCTTGGAATATCTGTAAGCTTCCTTATAGTCAGCACCTATATATCACAAGTCTCTGGGTGTTTTAACCATGTTTTGAAATGGAGCGTATTTACTAGTGATTTTGTGTGGGTTTTTTGGTGTTTTTTTGTTTGTTTGTTTTAATTAATACTTATAAACCAAATTTCATAATTGTTTTGTGTGATTTTGAGGTATTGTAGCACTTATAAAACCATTTGTGGAATAGTTCCTTTGCTTTATTTTTCTGTATGAAACTGCGATTCTGACCTCTTTCCCTCAGTGTTTCAAATTGTACAGTAAATACAGGTTTTTAATCAATATTCGATCACAAGATTTGTTTTGCTATAATGTGTGTCATAAATTAAGTAAAACATACAGTAAGCTAGTTTTACTTCTTTTATTGTCTTTTGCAGAAAATTGTCAGGCAGATAATTTTAATGTCAGAAGAAAAGACAAGGGCATAAATCCTTGCCATTGCACTTTGACACGTTTCAATAAAACATGCAAAGGATAAGGTCTTTTTTATTAGCAAGGGTGATTTGCAAGAAGGATCATAGTTCCTCAGAACTGGAGTTACAGTGACAGGAGTGGTTATTGACTTGCCCTTTCTCGTGGTTGTGTCATGTTTCATCAGCCTTTGAAAATCTTGGAGGTATCAAAATAAATCCTGAATCTCAAATAGCATAGCATTACATATTAAGAAGTATTTGACCAAACAGATTTTGTTTCATACAAAATGATGGTTTCAGTTCTTGCAAGGGGAAGGTCAGCCTAGGCTCAAAATATGATTAAATAGGTGAAAAATATTTCATTCACAGGTGGACTTTTTAAAATGTTTGTGGGGGGAGAGGGAAGTCACTGGATTATGTGGTTGAATACCACTAAAATATTCATAACCAGCCAGTATGAAATTTTAGTTAAAGAATTTAGGACAACTGATGTTCCAAAGTACTCATTAAATTCTGAAATTTTAGAGGTACCTTCTTGAATTTTTATGAAAGCCTTTTGTTTTTCCAAAGACTATTAAATGGAGGTCCCATTTAACAGTCTCGTTTGAGGTCCAGGCTGGGACCCAAGCCTGGAAATACATCTTTACTTTAAAGAATCTGTAGCATAGATCTGTCTTTGATATATATCAATTTGGCATAGTCAGTTAAGTCCTATCACCTCCATTTTTCTTCTTCAAATTTCATAAAATATATGCTCCTCTACCAATTCAGTGTTGTGCTTTATAATCATATTTTTGTTTACACTATGATACTGAGCAAAGCAATGAGAAAATGTGATGATATGGCCATTCTGCAGTGGAAATTGAATACATTACAGACGATGGAACTTTGGTCCTGCACTTTTCTCCTGTAATTTAAATCTCAGTATTTTTAGATCATTGATGTAGTTAGTGGTTTCTAGTGCCAAGTAAGACAGATTGTTTCACAGCAGGTAAACACAATTTTGGATATTATAAAAGTTTTCTTAAAATCATATTTGAACTTGTGGAGACTTCAATCTGTATAACAAGATTTACAATACTCAAAAAAAAAAAACCACACTGTTTTTCTGATTGTTTTTTGAATGTCCTTTTTGATTAAATATACATATTTTTCTACTTTAAATTTAATAAGACATATTCCTTGGAGACATTGACTTGAATATTTGATTTCTGCTGTGTACTCATTGCTCTCTTTTATTAGTTCATGTGTCATGAAGCTTTCTGGCTAGGCATATGTGGAGTGGCCAATTAGATTTTTTAACAAAACTGCTTAGCACGCTCTCATACACATGTCATAATTTCTTCCCTGAAAACCACAAACAGACATCAAAACACTTTCTTCTGCCTTTTCTTTTGTTCCTAATGTCACATAGAGCCTGGAATTACCCACTGGAAAAGGCAAACATAACGCAGAAACCACAGGGTTTCTGGCAAGATATTTTCAGAAGCCAAAACTGCAAATCTATGAACTGGCACTGCCGGTTCTGTAAACCTGGGTTTCTGCCTTTTCTCTCTTGACTATTGTAACTGCTTTTGAAGAGGGTTTCTTCCTCTCCCTGGCCATTAGGGTAATAGTATAAAATACCTGGTATTTTATAGTTGGATTTTTTTGTTTGTTTGTTTTTTCTTCAGGAATTGATTGCAATGTCTAGTATATTGTACTGGTGCTGCTTATGAGGAAATGTAATGTATATCAGTACATATCTTAAGATGAGTTTTAACAGAGGGCGGAATCTCTAACAATATTTTTAGAGGCAGCAAGGGAGTTGACAAAAGATCTAAATGTTGATTTCTTTGTTATTTCTACAAGTGAGCATAAGCTGAGGATATTTGGCGCTTAAGTGCTTGCAGAAATGTGTAATGGTTTCATTGGCTTTTATAACATGGATTTAATCATGAACCATTTTAACTTCTAATTTATATTTATAATTGGCATTTTTCTTTTTTCTTTTGAAACCATGGCAATACAGAGCATTGAATACAATCCATAGCATGCTTAAGGCTTCTTTTTGTAATGTTTGGTATTTACTACTTAACTGCATTGCCTGGGACCAACCAAAATGGGACCAATGTATTTACATAAAATACAAATATGCATATATTAAAATGTAAAGATATATAAATTAAATACATAAAATGTACAATTTTTATATAAATATATAGATATTTATATTGATTATATGTGTTTGTAATTTCTCTGTCATATCAGGACAGTAAGATAATGTCTCTGCCTTAATTTTCTTTTTCTTCAGAAGGGCTTCAGACAATAAGAAAACAGGGGGATGTGGATCTAACAAGAAAAAGTAATCATTCTCAGGAGATTCAAAGTCAAAAAACAAGGGGGATCTCCAGATTTGATTGAAAATTGCCGACATCTTGTGTATACCTCTTGCAAGACTTTAGACGGAATAGTGTCATCTAGCAAAATAAGCTTACTTGATGAGATTTTGTCTACGTAAACAGTTCTCACTGGACATTGCTCTCCTAAGTCTATTAATATCCAAAAGAAGCCATCAACTAAGCATTCGTATTCTGATATATTTTTTGATAAACACAACCAAGAAGAAATTTTAGGAGTGTTCCTATGTTGATAAAGATGAATTAATAAAATAATATATTAAAGTCATAAAATAATCTTTTATTGGGAACTCTCAAAGGGTCCAACCTTTGTTGCCTTTGGGAGAGGAGACTTGAGCTATAACTATACAAATTGGTTGGAATATGAGTTTGGAAAACTTACTCGGCATTAAAACAAGCTTGATAACAATTGTCTTTGAATATAGAGAGTATAAATGCACAGTTTCCGAGCAGCAAAGTTAGATGGGGGGAAATATCTCATAATGTTGTTTGTTGTTGTTGTTGTTGGGTTTTTTTAAACCTTATATACATTTATAGCTTGCTTTCTTTTTTTTTTTCTGGAAAGAAGAATTTTTCTTTAGCTGCAGGCTAGTTTTGTTTCAGAAAATGGTATTAGGACAAGTAGGAATAGCTACTATGTTTAATTGAGTAATCAAAGAGACTTTTGGAGGGAAATAATTTTTTTTTTTCCTTCAATTCTTATGTGAAAGCTTTTTTGCTGTTTTGCAGTCGGTGTTTGTCTGCGAAGGCAATTCTAGTGGTTAAGCGCAGGTCTGTTTCATCAGCATAATGCTGCTTTGCTGTTAGCAATTATTTTCTTTCAGGGTTTGCCAATTAAACTAGCGCTAGTGAAAATGCACCTAATTTGTCAAGAAATGGCAAGATGAAATATAGAGGCCATTACATAAATTGGGAAAGAAAAAAAAATCAGGAAAAGCGTGTGTGATACTCAGTGATACTTGGTCCTTTCCTGTGGTGTTTTTGTCCTGGTTATACCTCCATCCACTGGTGATGTTGGAAGAAGTGTAAAGCAATTGGTCATAAGTTATGTGCCATCCATGTCCTGAGTATTATGTATTTTTAAAAAAAAAAAAAAAAGTGCTTTGTGAGAAGCTGCCTAGAAAGTTTTGTACAAAGACTATGTTAGTAGTGTACAAAATTGTTTTCTTTGTTTTGTTTAGGGTGGTGGGGTTTTTTTGGGTGTTTTTGGTTTTGGTCCCCCCCCCCCCCCCCCTTGGACTCAACTGGTTTGTGTTTGGCACAATCGGTTATTAGTGAATGAGGCATGATGGCTTAGCCGGCTACTCATTTATTACCTGAAGTCTGCTTAGACTGAATTCTTCAAAGGCATGTATTCTCAAAATGCAGACTTGTGGTGCTTGGGTCTTCTAGTAAAGTCCTTAAGCTTTAGGAGGAACTGAGTAAAGAAATAGGTTGAGCTTGTAGTTCTTGTGTGTAAAGCAAAATGGACTTAATCCGTGGTTACCTAAGAGGATAGAAATGTCAAAGAGAAGGCATCGAAGGAAGAAAGAGTAGGGATAGCTTGACTTAGAGAAACAAAAAATGTTTCAAGACCTCCTGCATTAAACTAAATATATATATATAAATATATATAGTTCAAATTAAAATGAGTGTAAGCTACATATTATTTCAGATTTCATTATGTATAACAGCATATCACGGTGTACCACAAACAGCCTGAATTTTCTCACATAGACTGTGCTGGATACCTGTGGTCCCACCACTTCAGTCTATGACAGCTCCCAGACCCTGCAGTAGCTCAGATTGGCCTCGGCACTGCTCAGACCCCGTGGTGGGGAACCCAGGCTCAGTTATGCTGTGGTGTTGGTCAGTGTTTCATACTGAAATCACAGTATTCCTTCTGGGATATCCTTATGATATTCACTGTCTTTAAACTGGTTTTAGTTTTGTGAAAACAGAGGTCCTGTAGTGCATTCACCACTGTGCATCAATGGGTGGAGGAGTGTTTGTCTGCACAGAGTGCAGTCCTGGTGGAGGAAGAGCGTGAGAGAGATGTAAGGAAATGTTGAAGCAGACTGTCAATTGATAAAAATTAGACTAGATGTAGATAGTAATGGAAATGGTGTATACCTGTTTAACTGGGGATTAAAAGGAATTGGCTTCTTTACATCACCTCATTATTTGCTATTAGGTTTACAAATATTTCTCACAGGAAGACAGAACTAGCAAGAAATCAGGAAAGCTATTGAAAATAAAGAACAACTATTGGCACAAGAAGAAAAATATACAAGGTATTTGATGTACACAGTGGGTAATGGCGAAGGTATCCTGCCAAGGCAGCGAGGTTCTTGAACATCCTTACAGTAAGATTACTAGAACATCCTCCCTAGACCCCCTCTCATCTTAAAATAAAGCTATCAGTCTCTAAAGAGGACTTTGTGATACAATTATCTTTGATAGCTGAGAAATAGACTTGATTATCTGGGAAGATGAGATTCAGTCCCCCTTTCCCTTTCAATTGTATATTTGCCTATGTTGGCTATTGTTTTCATTACAGGAGTTGAGGCAAATGACTTTTGTGTGTTGCAAGGAGACTTGTGTGCATTGAAAGGATGGCTGGGAACCACTGTGTCTCTGTGTCTGGAGTCATGGGAGCTGTGCTGTTTTCCACCACCTGACAGTCAGACCAGTCAGTTTAATGACTTTGATTTTAGGGAAATTTGTCAGGTTTATGTCTGGGAATGAGATACAAATTGGTGTGTTTGAAATGTGCAAGGCTGTGTTGAAGGCTGGGCTAAAGCAAACAACTCATTCCAAGGGTGCTGATTTGTACATCTGATTAGCTTGTTAAAAGTTTGGGTGTTAACTCTGTTCCTAGTAAACTTGCATGATTGACATTTATTAGCCAGATCACTCAAAGCCTCATATCTTTTCATGCTGATCCTGGAAGACTTCAAATGGTCATTGTGACAGATAAAAGAGCATTTTTTGAGCCTTTCCTTAAGTATTAAAACAAAACAGGCTCTCCCTATAGGCCATCTATATTTATTTTCCTGAGTAAAGCTTCTAGCTTTGCAGAAATGTAACAAGCTAGAGGGAACATCATTGTTATTATTTGGCTGAAAATGATGACATTGACATGAGGTCTTCTGACAGGGCATTAAAGTGGAAAATATTGGTGGCAATCCGTTAGGAACAAGAGGATCCCTTTGAAAAAAGGAATCAGGTGTAAGCCACAAAAGATTGCTTTGTTTCTGGTGTTTTTGGTTATTAGACTGTTCTCATCCCTGCTGTAATTTGTAAATACTGGATTTCGCATGCAGGTTGGGAGGAAAAACAGTGCTATTCCAAGATAGAGGCTTCAGCTGGGATGCTGTTCCTTGTATCATCTAGTCGCCTCTTTTAAAAGACAGGTGATTGTTGCATAGAATCTGAAATCTGATTCGATATGTTTCAATCCATCCCATTTTCATCAAATTTGACCACTAGTGCCACTGATTGTTGTTTGCTGGCCTCCTTAAGGTGGGTCAGTGGCCTCTGCGCTATTGCTTGTACACAGATGTTCATGTTTCTACAACTCCTGGGGCGGGGGGGGGGGGGGAATTGCATCTGCTAACTGATAGTCTCTGTTAAAGTGCCAACAGTAAATGAGTCTAAATAACCTTTTAACTACAAAGGTCTGTGGCACGTAGGAGCAGAAAACGTAGGCAATCACTATATTTGTTCTTATAGTGATGACGGAGAGGGGACAAAGTGAAGACAAGAGGAGGTGGGAAGTAAAATAAGGCTTCAAACATCTCCTTTAAAAATATTTTTGCCCTTGTTTTTTAAGGTTTAGTCTTCAGTCTTTTAACAAACAGTGAACGTGTAGGATTCCGCGTATTTCACAGCCTTAATTTTTATTTTATTTTTAATTTTTTTTCGTACTAAAGCATTTTGGTGTGAGAGCTGGCGTGGATTATTATCCTGATATGCTAATACACAGCAGCAAACTTGGCTTCCAAGTGCATACATGTATTTGTGCATACATGTATTTCTGTGGGAAAGGTGGGAAACCAGTGAGAAGGAGCACACAGTACTGCCTGTCTAATGATGGAGGTCCTGAAGACTAGGACTGACAGCTGAGTAGTAGTGTGTTCAAACTAAAACTCTAGGATTTTACTTGCCTTTTTTGGGTTTGGTGGTGGGGTAGGTTTGAGGTTGGTTTTTTGTTGTTGTTTGGGTGTGGGAATTTTTTTGGTGGGTTTTTTTTGGGGGGGGGGGGTTGTTTTTTGTTTGGTTTTTTTTTTGAAACAATAGGGTTTATATCCTGAAGGTTTTCTTTGAAGCCACCACAGAGAGTTGAAGCTTTTGCTTTCAGTGTGAAACCTGAGATTTTCATAGATTTGCTTGATGGTAGGAACTGGAATTTTTAAGCAAATGTCAACTAACAGGAAGTTTATGCTTTAAGCCATGAGAGTTTGGCAACACTGAGGGCTGTGTGTACTGATAATCTTGAGATAATGCCATAGTCCATTTCCAGTAGTTTCCAGGAATCTGAGTTAGTTAGCAATAATGAGTCAAAACTATCTTTATATGCATGGATGAGCTATACTGGAAATCATGAGTGACATCTCTGCTTCCACCTCATGGGCTCATACCTGCGAGCTGTTCATGTGAGTGGAAGATCACTATGGGATGAGAAGGATCCTGACATGTAGGTACTGCCAACAACAGCCAGTTTTCAGTTACAGGAGCCATTCAGGCTCAAATGACTTTTACCTCTATGCTTAGCTTCATTTGGAGAAAAAAACCCTTGGGTTTCACTCTGGCAGGGTTCAATCCTTCCTGCTGCTGCCTGCTCTTGGTTAAGAGTATGCTATGTGGCCTTAAAGCCTGCTCCTCTTCTGAGAGAGGACATGTTGATACTGGGAGCACAAGGATCTCAAAATTCCTGCTTCAGTATGTGCTAACTTTGAGACCATCAAAACATTTCCTGATACATAATACAGAAAGGGCTTACTCTTCTGTGGTGGGCTCTTAGGGTTTTGTCAGATGTCTCTCTGTTTAATTTCAGTTGATGGTCAACTGTCAGATGTTCACTGAGGAGGGCTTTCTAATGTCTTTGCTCGTTTTTCTGTTCTGTGCTTTTTTGACAGCTGTTCTTCTGGGTATAGTTTTTAAACTCTTGCATTAAATTAAGTGTATTCCTTCCCACAGGCTTTTCTTGGAATCTGCGTGGTATGTGTTGTACAAACGTATGTGACCATACGTCCCTTCTTCCATCCCTTTCTCTTTGAGCTCTGGCAGTAGGTGCTCAAGCTCAGTAGTACCCTCAGCTTCTAAAGTGAAAATCCTGTTAATAAAGAAAGCAATTTAAGAGAAAACCAGCATTTCCATCCCACGGCATATGCTGATCAGCCGGTGCTTATAAATTCTGTACAAACAGATTATATTTCCATTAAAGTGGTTCTACAAATGGCTTGGTGGGGACCTGTATTTTCTGTTGTATTGCAGCGTGCGATACTCAAGTTGCTTTAAGGAATTAGAGGCTGGAATTTTGCTGCAAGCTCCTGTAGACTGCTTCTAAGATCCCAACACCCCTATGAAATTTTGCTCACTTGCAAATAAGGAAGGTGGGTTTTGCCTAGCAACAAGCTTTGTGGTTTCTACCTGAGGATCAAAAACACAAGTGCATTTTTTCACCCTTTTGCGTCACTTCGGTACTGAAGGTTTTGACAGTCAAATCATCTCTGACATTTCTGTTGATGTGCAAGAAAGAAAGAGAATAATCCAGTATGTTTTTCCATAGCAGTGCTGTCACTGCAGGACTGACAATCATAAAAAGTGCATTCATCACTGAATAACCAGATATCCTGGAAACGCATGAGAAACAGGGACATATTTTCAATCAAAATGTCTCACTCTTAATGGCTATTTTCTGACTGATTCCTTTTTGCTATTTATACTCTCCCTGAAGTATTTTATAGAAACCTGAGTCCCTTTGAAAACCCACCCAAACAACCAGAAGTGTGTTTTACGTATTGTAGTATGTAAATGATTAGTCATCACTTGTGAATTGCCTAATGGAGGAGGAGGAGGAAATTTATATTGAGGGAAGGTGAAGAGCTTGATTGTGACTGCTATATGTCTCAGTTCTTACTGCCTTTTTTTTCCCCAGAAGATAATTATGAAGGATTTTTTTTTTAAAAAATCATCCTAAGAAACATTGTCATTGCGGGTTTGAAAAATGGTAGCTGCACACCGTAAGCTTATTTTCCACTTGCTTATGTTTTCTTGGGGAAATTTATGGGTGTTTTTTGTTGTTTTAATTTAAGATTCTATGGTCTTCTCATACATTGCCAGTGAAAAATGATGTTGGCATCAGAGATTCTAAGTGTAACAATATGGGGAACTCAGTTTATGAAGAAATATGTCTTTGGTAAAGCATGATAAGATTATGTTGAGCATCTGTGGCACAAGACCAGAAATATTGTTTATTGGAGTCTTGGCAGATCTCTTCACTTGCTGGATATGATACCCTTTGTTTGGTTGCTTTATTGTCTGGTTTTTGTTTTCGTCTGTCTGTTTGTCTTATGAATAGTTAATTTGCAACACATGGTAACACTGAAGAACCCTGAAAAAAAATTTTTGTGTCCTCATTTTGGTACAGATCTCTCTTTCTCAGTTAGTTTTGGAGGGTTTTGATGGCAACGGTCTATACCCTGGCTGGCTGCTTTCTGAGTGGAACTGTAATGCACTGTATTTCCTTGGGTTTTTTGGTTGGTTTTGGTTGATTTCCTTTTTTTGAGGAAAGGTTTTTCAGTCAGTGGTTTATTCACTCTTCTCTCTGAGTATTGGCTCCATGAAATACATTTGTATGTGCTTGAGTGCTTAGGCATAATTTTCCACGTTGTTCCTCCCTTCCCATCGTAATCCTATAAGTATGTTTGTCAATGAGATAAAATTTCTGAAAATGTCCTGTGAGAAATACCAAAAAGCGAGTGGGAAGACTTACTTTGTATTACTCTGTACAAATTATTACTTGTACTCTGTATGAATTATTAAGTGGTTTGAGGAAAAGAAATATATTTATGTATATAAATTTGCAGGCTGGCAGTGGTAGTTTATAGAACTGCCTGCTGGTCTCCTCTGTGCGCCTGAACTCCCAGAGAGAGCAGGACTTGATTTTTGTGAAAGGCTAAATTCCATTTTTGGTGCATGAAATTCAGCTCTTTTAACATGGTGAGTTCCAGTGTGTTGCCACATACTGTACAGCAGTTGCAACCATGCACAATTTAAAATGTGCCTCAGAAACAAGGAGTCTAATATTAGAGTGAGATGATTTTCAGCCCCCCCCCCCCGACCCTGCCAAGCAGAATGATACATTTCCTCCTATTTGCTGTTTTTGTGTATTTGCTCTAATTGCTTCAACCGTGATTCATGTGCAAGCCTTGAGAAGAGGTGCCTGTTGTATCAAGACAGTTCGGCACACGGCCACAGCTTGTAAATCAGTCCGACTTATCCCAAAATGCTCCTTTTCTGTCAGACCAGCTATTCAGCTGGCAAGCACAGTCCTGATGAGCAGCATAAATTGCATTGCTGAGGTAACTCTTTCTTCACGTTTATTTTCTGAACCATAACCTGGAGATCTCCTTTTTCCTCCTCACACAGTGCCTCAAAAGGAAGTTTTTCTGGTGGCCATTGTTCGGGGAATATGATTTCTTCCTTCTCCTCCTCCCATTCTTGAACATTTCAACTTTTATTCGGCTTATTAAATGAACATCTTGATTCACTACCCTGGCAAAGGAGGTCACTTTCTAATAGCACCCACCTAGCTTCTTTTTTCAATAGTGTTTGACTATTGAAATTTTAATTGGAGCAGAAGCCGTAGTTAAAAAGCAGGCAGGTCCTTTTTCCTCATACCCTCATTGATTTCTGTTGTAGCAAACAGATGAGCTTATATATAAATATGTATATATGCTTTTTTTTAATGAAAAGTGCTGGATTTCACTAAAAAAGGTTAAAATTGAAGTGAGTAATCTTCAGTGCATAATGCAATTGTTAATTTTAGCTCCTTGCGTAGGAGCTGTTATGACTTGAACAGCCGGCTCTAGCCTTCATTAGAGAAGAAGCAGGCAGTTTTGAGACAGGTGGAGCTGGATCAAGCTGTGAAAGTGATTTGCTTGAAGCTGGTCATTAGTGTTAGAAATCTGGTCCTATCTATTGCATCCTTAACTTGTACCATGATCGTTACCGTTGCTATTATTTACTTTTTGTCTTTTTCCAGGTTGGCTATGATCCGTCAAACTCTCTGAAGGACCAGCATGGAGATTGGCACTCTGAACTGTTAATGGGGACATGGGACTCACGTTGTCATTGATCATTTGTGAGGACTTAACCAGCGAAGAGCAACAGAAGACACTAGAAAGACAGTGGGAATTATAGCAGTTTTTCAGGTAAATGTCTTCTTTGGTGCAGCTGATTATGAGTGTAATTGGTTCTGTGAACACTGTGTAGGCATGTAGATGAGCTGTGGGGGTAATATGCCCATGAAGAACTTGTGCATGCGTGTGCTTTCTTGATGTAAATCCTTAACAAATTAAGGGTTGTTTAACAGACCAGTTTCAGGTCTTGCCATTCGTCGTGCTTTGAATTTTTAGCAAAGCGCTTCAAGTTTCAGTTGTAGCTGCAGAATAGTCAATACTATGGAACTTCCTGGGGAGGGTGGTGGGAGGAAGAACAACCCAAACCTTGAATTGGCTTACTATGAGCTAAGTTGTGAGCTTCATGTTCCAGTTGGTTTATTTATGAACCATGTAGCTTCATTTCTTGTGAAATCCACCATCCTTCTCAAATGGGAAGATTATGTAGGAAAGGTTTTATTATTTTATTTGCTTACAGTGTCAAAACAAAAGCAAAAACTGGAAGAAGTAAGTTTTTACAACTCAGTAGGTCTTATTTTTTCACTTACAACATAGGTTAAAAAAATTAAGGTAAGTGATATCAGATCTGTTGAACGTTACTTACAAGCTGTAAAAAGAAACATGGCAAAGCATGGTTTTGCTTAATAGCCAGTGTTTCATTGTTGAGAAGTGGCAAGGTACTGCAAAAGACCCTTTCTGAAGTAACTCTTCTCAACTGCAGTTGTTTTTCCTGAAGATACTTCTTAAGCCAAATGGATGGGGAAAGAAAAGTTAAATTATTCATGAGTTTCATTTGACAATTGATCAGTGGGGGAGGCTTCAAGAGGGAGCTGGGGGGGGGGCAGGGGGGAGAGAGAAAGAGAGAGAAAATAATAATAGGCTTTAACTTTGAAAAGCCTTTAAAGCTTCTGTACAACAACCCATTGTGAGCTGAGAGTAAATGCAGTTCAGTTAAGATATCTTCATTAGAAATAGCTGCCAAGGGCTTCCTGTAGGATTTTCATTGTGCTGGAGAGTGACATGGGGTTTGGGAAGAGGCTTAGGATTTTAATAATGGAGCTGTCAGTTTGATGCCTGAAAACGTTGACCCTGAGAGCTTTATTGCCAAATTTAGATTTCATATTTATATTGAATTATTACCTCTTCAAAAAAATATTTTTTTTTTTTTTTTTAAACTGGTAGTGAGCACCATGGGTTTCTGCTATGTACAAAAGCCATGGTTGAGTGTTAAAAACAGTGTTGGTTTTGGTTTTTATTTCTGTTTATTTCATTTGTTTGGCTATTCTTTTTTTATTTAAGAAAAGAAAAAGAAAAAAAAATTAGGGGGGAAATCTAGAGGAGGGGAGCTCTGAGATGCCAGACACCTGGAAGTCTGAATGGGTCCTTCATGCCTGGTGTCGTTGAGCTCTGTAGCGGAGAGCCCCTCACCGTCCCTGCGTGCACCTCTGCACTCCCAGGGCTGGGCTGGGAGAGACAGGGCTGGGGAGTCGCAGCACCTTACCTTAAATCTGCTCTCCACCAAGACTGTTTAGATTGGAGCTCTGCTTGTTTAACCTGATACAATTCTGCCCTTATCCGATACTGTCAATTCAATACAGCTCTTCAGCTGGGACATATGTAGCTTTCCACTCCTGAGCTGCATATTTTGGTTTGTTTATCAAAGGAAATGGAATTACTTGGGAATTAAAAAAAATATATATAAATATTCACCCCCAGTGTTTTTTTGTGTGTGTCTTTGTGTCGTGATATCTTGACCTTTCAGGTCACCAAATCTTGTTATTTTAATTTCTGTCTGGAAGAATGTCTGAGCAAGGTAAATTGAACCAGGAGACAGCAGAGGAAGCTGCAAAAGAGCAGGAGACTGCCATCTCTGAAGCGAACCCGGACAACTGTATCCTTAATAAATCTGAAAGCTCAGAAGTAGAGGAGAAGGAGGAGAAGCTGAGCGATGCCAAGACAGAGCTGCAGGTAAGACAGGAACAGTGAATGGGCGTGTTAAATATCAATATATTACCATTGCCTTTCCATTTCTATGATCTCTTTCATTGCCTGTGCTTCCGCTATTTTTTCTCTCATAATTTTGAGATCATTTCTCTCTCTTTCTTCTTTTTTTTTTTTTTTTTTAATTTTGGGTCCTTTTATCTCTCTATAAAATAAATACTGTTATTTGTTATACCTTTCAAGCTCTTTAGGCTGCTGTCCATGTTATTAATTTTTCTGAGAAGTTAATTCCTAGATGTCTATGTTAAAGCTTGGTGAAATATTTGACTGTTTTCCCTCTTTGGGGATTTAGAAAACTACCTTGATCTCATGAATTTACAGGTAATACTAATGAATAATTACTTAATGTGTGGTTTGGTTTGTAGGTGTTACTGCCAACAAAAAGTTGTTATGCAAAGCCTAAGAAGGTAATTTGATAAGAAGACTTTATCGGATGAGGGGGGGTTTTAATCCTTCTTGCTCAATCGAATATAAATATAAAGGGGGAGACTACAATTTAAGAGGAATTTGGAGAGGGGGAGCATTTACTTAAGTATGCCTTTTCCTACGTTTTTATTATATGCAAAATTATGGAACACTGTGCAGTATGTGTTTTTGTTGTTTACACCTGTTCTTAAAATGAATGAAGTGAGCAGAGATGATTCTCGGTTTTTCCCTGCTTTCCAGACTGGGTTTGGGGAAGTTGTTTTTGCAGTCAGCAACTGATTAAAATATCATTTAAGAGTGATTTAGTCTCTTTATTGGTAATGCTCGTCACACACGTTTTCCACTGAAGTGATAGCTGCTCCTCTTTTTTGCTATACCTAGAAACGAGGTGCAAATCAGAACCAGCAGAAAAAGAGATCCAAGGTAAGGGTCCCTCTCTGTTTGGAATTGCATGCCATGGTAGGATAAAGAATTTCAGTCAAATGTCTGTCCGCAATTGAAATGGCCTTTCATCACTTGTGTGGTGGTTGGGGTTTTTTGTTTGTGTTGGGATTTTTTTTGGTTTGTGGTTTTGTTTTCCCCCTCCCCCCATATTCTTGTTGCACAAAGGCAGAGGACTTCCTCTAGATAAAACCTGTCAGGCTCTCCTTTATTTATCCATCATACTTTTATGCTGCTGGGCTTGCTGTATGCTTGTGTTAGGCAATGTGTGTGCCACAGGGAAAGGAAAAAGCTTGTTCCTTTTGCTTTAGTAATTAACGTTTTTGTTTGAATTTTATTTTAATGGACTAATCTTGACATAAAGAAGCAGAGAATGACTAGGGAGCAGGGGGAAAAGGAGCTTCTGGGAGCAAAAAAAAAAAAAACCCAAACCTCTAATTTTCTAAGTGCAGATCCGTAAAATTTGCACATTTTATTGTCCATGTTCCTTGGATATAATACTACTAGAAGAAGTGGGGGGGAACCCAAAACAAACAAACAAACAAACCCAAAATCAAATGATAGAAAGAACCTTTGAGTTTAACTTTATGTTAAATTATCTTCAGCATTGGATTATCTGTTCTTTGCTATTACGATTTTTGGTGGAAGTGAGTGAACTGTAGCAGAAATGATTAAAAACAAACCTACCACCTGCCCTGTGTGGCAAATGGCTCGTTGCTTAGAATCCTTTTCTATCCGCATTGAAGGCAGATACAGTTTCGCTGGCTGGCTGGGTAGAAGTTATTTGGGATATTTAGGGACAGCTGATGCGTGCAGTTTATGTGACTTGGGGTCAGTAGTAGTGTTCTTTGTTTTGTTTTCTCTCTCTCTTATTCAGTCAGGAGCTAAAGGAAAACTCGTCCGCAGTCTTGCTGTGTGTGAAGAGTCATCCCCTCGCCCAGGAGCGGAAAATATTCATGATAATCAGGTACACTTGCCATCATTGCTGTTAGCTGCATGGTTGACCTCCATGTTCAGTTGCATGATTATGTTACTTAATTGGGCATTTTACAATGTCTTTCTTGGGGGGAAAAATTACATCCAACAATGAACACATTTTTTATGAAGTTGTCTGGTTTAGCGTGAACTTTATTTCGAAATAATAGTTTTATACTATATCACAGGGTGTTGTTTGCTTTTTTTTCCAGACCCCCTGAAAATTTCAGCAAATGGAAAAGAATTCAAAAGAATTCAGATTTTAAAATTAAAAAAATAGTAACAATCAAAAAGAATATTAATATGTTCTTTTCTCTAAGGCTATCTCTTTCCAGGCTGCGCCAGATACAGTTATGAATATGCTCTGGTTTCTGGTTCCTCTGAGACTCCAGTTCATATCAGTGTCCCCTTTCACATAAAATTTACAGGTCCTTCACTCTCTAAAATACCTTGGTAGAGCCAAGGATGCCTTCTACTGAGTGGCATTCGTTTTCTAAACTGTTGGTGTAGATTTCTGGTATCAAAAAGTGTGTATTTGAGTTTATCTGTACTGGTAGTGTTGTATTCCCAGAAGCTGGTAGAGTTCTGTCCCCTGCACCCCTTGCCTCAGACAGTAACACTGATGGCAGTTTTGTAGACTAACATAAAAAAAATACCCCAAAAAGCAAAAGTAAAAACCTCAAATACTCTTTGCTTGCCTGGTAAGAGCAAGGCTTAAAAAAACCCGAAACCAAAATATCATGAGCACTGCCTATAATTTATGAGATGTTTATGTGCAAATGAGATCAGCCATTGAGAGAGCTTGAGCAAGTGACTTCTTGTGAGCTTAGCACAAAAACAAAAAATAACATTTAAGTGTACTTTCTCACTGTTTCCTCTATTGACTTGAAATGAAACAAATCCAGCTCTCCTCTTAGCTCATAAGCATGGAGAGGTTTTTCTATTTTTTTAATTTTTTTTTGAAAGACCAAAAACCAGGTTGTTTAGCAGGGGAATGTCTAGATGTTCCGCTGCTCTACAATGATGCTTATGCAGTAGATGGGCAGGTTATTTTATCAGTTGTTCTGTTGTAGGTATACGCTTCCTGCTTAACTTGCGTTACTCAAGATGCGTGGCTTTTGTTCTGCTTTTGTTTGTATTTTCTATGGTTTAATGGAGAATGAAAAGGAGAATAATATAAAGAGATTGTATTAAGCATCGCGTGGTAGTTTATAATGTACTGCACAGGACCTGTATTAAACGTCGGAGAGACTGGCAGGTTTTGAGGTAAAATCTCTGTTTGGATTGCACCCCGATGCCAGGCAGAGGAGGGGTTCCTGTTACACACAGCCTCTGGTCTTTACCTGACTTTGACCAGCCGTGGCAAAGATTCCTCTGACCATATTGAAGCATTTATGGGAGATAAGATGCCTCCCTGGACCCCAGCATCCATTTCCTAAAGACACAATTGGCTTGGTGTAATTAATTAGATAGGAATTGCACTTTTGCTGCCGGTGATCTTTTACTAATGAATGCGGCTCAGCTTTGCCATGGAAAGCTGGACCTGCAGGCTCCTCCTTGGACTGGCTGAAGGATACAGGAAGTTTTGTGCCAACGGAATTGCTTTGCTTTCACTTCAGAGGAGAAAAAGCTTATTTTCGGTTTGGATTTTTTTTTAATTATTATTTTATCTTAATGGTTTACAAAGCACAGGGAATTAATTACCAGAGAATGTACGGTACATTGCCAGAACTACTGAGTATGGATTGTACTGCAGACTTGATGTTTGTATTTATATTTGAATACTTGCCTTCATTTTCCTGTATAGGGAAAAAACCTTGTTTACCTGTATTACTTGATCTTGAACGCTTACCTGATGGTTCACTATGTCCTTACTTAAAAGGAATGTTGCCTTTAATGTTATACTATTGACCAAGAAGTGTATTATTGCAACTTGAACATTTATTTTGTTGTTCACTATACTTACCTTGTATCAATGTATTTATCAACATTGTATTTTATTATTGAGAAAAATCAATAAAAATCTAAGAAAATATATAGTAGCTTGCTTTCACGACTCTACAGCCCTTTTGTGTGTTTCTTCTAGTGCAAATATATAAGTATTATGTTACATGTAAGGCAGTATCTACTGCATGTTCATATGTGTGCTTATGTGTAAAGTCTGTCATTTTTCTTTTCATAAGTGTGTTTTAACAACCACTGTGAAGGTTAGGATTAATATCCTGGGAACAGCATGGCCAGTTACATTTTTCTCCTGTTTTGAAAAGCTAGCAGCAGAGTTGCTCTGCTCCGGGCAGTACAGGGAATCAGAGTTATCCTTCAGGGTCTTTTGGCAGTGGCTGATCCGAAGTTTGTTCTTTGAATGAGAAATCGAACTGCCATTTGAAGTGAAAGGAAGCAGGCATAATGTTAGTCCTCTGAGTGCAACTGAGCAGGTTAGCAAACATTTTTCTATGTATCCTTACCACAAATGACCAGAAGTTCCCACTCCTTCCCTCTGTACACTCAGTTTTTGGCTAATACTGTCAGCCAAAACTAACAGAAGTAGGGATTAAGGATGGTAGTTCAGGTCAAATTTTGGCTCTAGGGCTTTGTTTCTCTTTTACAGTGCTTTTCACCTCAAGTCTTTTGTGCCACATTCGAACTTCACAAAAAGTCGATAATGATTAAGCTGAGAAATTACCCAATTTCTGTCTTACTGTGGCATGTTTACGCTAATAACTTGTTCTGTTAGGATCTTGTCTTACCTGTGTTGTGGTGGCTGATTTGTAATTTTTTAAAAAAAATTCAGAAACCTAAAATTTGTAATAATTATTGAAAGCATCTTTTGAATTCATAATGGTCTGGTTGCTTAAAAAAACCCCACCCCTTACTTTAAAGTTTTGTATTGATCTTTTGGTATGCTAGTATTCTTTGAAAAATTGTCAAGGAAGGGAACTTACTAGCATTCAAGAAACTGATTTCTCCAGTATTGGTGAATTTGGTTTACATTAACATGATGCCAAAAAATTATCAGGCATGCAGGACTCTCCTGCATCACCAGGGAGTTTTGTGACAGCCTAATTCAAATGTGCATTTTTACTCTACTTAAGCATATAGTATTATTTTGGCCATTTTTTCTTCAGAAGTATATGAACACAGAAGTATGCTTCCTTCAATTTTGTCCAACCAGATTGGTATTTCTTGAAATATATAAATTATGCCATGGTAACTTCAAAAGAAAACAATTTGTGTTTTGTTAAAACAGAGCCAATATAAAGTAACGTTGTAAGTGGGAAATAACAAGTTCTTTAAAGCAAATCGGAAAACACAAACCAGCTTGAATGCTCAGTTTTAATTAAGGTTTTAAAGCTGAAGCATGCTTTCAAAGGGACTCGTAGTCTCTGAAATACAGAATTTTTGACTTCTGCTGCCTTGGAGAAAGTTCACTTACCACAACTTGTTTGAAAATTGCAGTGCACATTTCACTCCTTTTGCTAAAGGCATGTTTGCATATGTCTTTATATATTTAAAGTACCTGATAAGTTAGTAAGCCCTCTTGCATACAGCTGAGTTTATAATTTGCTGGCGCTCTTCTACTGTCAGAGCCTGAAAGCTCAGTCTAACTGATACTGCGCTTACATGTGCAAAACAGTTCATATGAACCTGCAGGATTTTTTAGTGAGGGGAAAAAAGTTATATTTTTCAGACATCTATCCATTGATCATAATTTCATAATTTAGCATGTGTAGTATTGATTAAATTATAGAATTACTTAAGAAAGCCATATAAAATGTATTTCACAGTTCTAATAAGTCTTAAGCGAGAATTACTAAAGTGTAGAATAATATAGTGCCTTTAATATAGGTAGACTAAAAGTTTATAGTATTCAAGTGTTAGGGAAGAAATACACTTACCACTAGAATTTGGCCTCTAAGATGTCATTGTTCTCCTGGAAAAAAGTCATTTTTCAAATAGGAAAGAAATGTATCTGGCTTCAGCTTTTCTAGCTACACATAGGTTAATGCAAATCTCTGCAGGTTGGAAGCCATGGGAAGCTTACTGAATCTGGCCCTAAATTTATCTTTCTTTTTTTCCCAACAGGAATCAATCCAACTACAGCTTTCAAGTTTTCCTAGCTTGCAAGAAGAAGATAAATCTAGTAAAGATGACTCCGAGAAAGAAAAAGAGAAGGATAAAAATAAAGAAAAAGATAAAAACAGTGAAAAAAACAAGATCAGAATGTTATCAAAAGGTGAACTTAAAAATATTTAAATTGCTATAATTACTCTTATTAAAAGCATTGTATGTTTTTATAACCATGCATTTCTTTATTTGTGTATAAATACACAGTAGCAGCGTTTTCATACACTGAGAAAATTCAGAACCTGAAATGTGTATGCATGAGTGTGTTTTTCATACAAACACTGGGCTTTGAAAGTGAAGAAACTTCCAAACTGAGGTTTGCTATTAGAGGTTATTAATTTTCTTTAATGTAAAAATCATTCTTCTGAATACTTAACCGTATTTGTATAAACACATATATATGAAAATATGTGTGATTATATAATAAGATAAGTAAGACTAATATGCTTTTTTCCCCCATTAATGATAATATATTGGCATGTCACTTGTGCAATGTAGGCAGTAGAGAGTAATCCTCTTTACTATTGCTCTTCTCTCATGGAGACTTTCTCTTAAATGCTGTAAGGAAATCCATCCATGACCTTTAACCTGCATTGCAATCTACTATTATCACCTACTAAGACTTCTTCAGAAAAGATCTTGTATCTAAATTTGGTATTTTTTTAAAAAACATTTTATTAATCTATGGTATAAAGTTGCAGTGTAATCTCTCAAAAATAATCATTGCCTACCTGGGTGTGGATCCGCAGCTGGTGTGAATTGTCAGTTGGCTTCAATGGAGCTCTCACAGTTCACGCCAGCTTGAGGATCTGTGTGTACTTTTGAGTCAGGTGATACAGCAATGCTGAAAAATTAATTCTGACTGCTGTCACGCATCCCTATTAACCACCCACTCTTGGCCGTCACTGGATTTCAGTCTGTTAATGCAAATAGAATTCCCACTGGCATGATGCCTCATTTGCTGTGTGTACAGCATGTATTAAGTGATGCAAGAGACTGATGAATAAAACTTTTTTTAAAATTTTATTTAGTAGTTTAAAGGAAGAACTTGGCAGGATCTTGAGTAACATTGAAGGTTTCTCGTGATTTTTCAAATGACCAGCAGTTTCTGTCGGTGTCTACCTTCTCAGTAGAATGGTACAGAGAAATCATGAACATCTACTCGATGCTTCCAAGCGTAGATCTTTCTTGGCTGAACTCCAAATGAACATTTGCTTTGGGAGCATATTCTTTCAGGTTGTTGTTGGAAAATGGATTTTGATTTACAGCATAGGTTAATCATAACTGTTGAAATGAAATAAATGGGGGGGTGTTTGTTTTTATTTTTCAGATTGCAGTCAAGAGTATACTGACTCAACAGGCATAGATTTGCATGAATTTCTCATTAACACATTAAAGAATAACCCCAGGTAGGTATTTTCTGCATTAGAGCTGGCACTCCTGAAATTAGAGCTGGCGGTCTTTGAGTTCCCGTAACTGTACACTGTGTTTTATTAGTTCTGGAGATGGTTATGAGGGAAAATTAAAGGAGGTAGGCTGTTAACTGAGCAAAAAGCTATAAAAAGTCATCAACTTCTACTCCCCCATCCAGTCACCCATTGCTTAATTTCACTTTCAGCGACGTCTGGTCTTTGTCCTTACGTTCTTCCATATAGCTCTACATGATGTTAGCAGTAATATAACCATTGCAGTTGGAGATTTGAATATGAATATAAAATAGCTTTCTTTTGGCAGTGCTGTACACAATTAAAGTCCTGTGCGCAGTGCCAGATTCTGCTCTTGGTATTCCTGTAGTTTTCACTTGGAGCAGCAAGCTCATCTCATTGTTAAATTTGCCTCTAAATGTCTAAGGAAGGATCTGTAACATTTTTATACATTGTGATTTTCAACGTTCATTTGAATTGAATCTGTTAAATAGGAACCACGTAATTCTGCAATTATAGGAGAACTAGGAATAACTGGGTACCTAACAGCTTGCATAACCTCTTGTATAGATGACGGAAGGTCCTTGAATTGTTTTATCTGCACAAAATGAGAAAGTTCAAAAGAACTAAGGAGTGATGGACTCTGTCAAGCTTAGAAAAAAAAAAAGTATGTGTGGAAATATGCTGGGGAAATTTTTGAGTGTTTTTGGCAGGAGGCGGGGAGGGAAAGGAACGTGTGAGACCTTCCAGTTGAAAACAGCATTTTGACTGAGAAATGCTGTGGCATTGCCATAGTTCAAAGGCGTTGTTCTCCATTGTGCTCTCTAACTAGATGAGATGTGCATAGTCTTGTCACCTGCAGATCAATGCCTCATGGAAAATGTCTCTCAGACAAAATGTTGAAAATTTCTGTGGGTAGCAGCTCTTCTCATGAAAGAGATAGGTTAGCTGGGAATCTCATTTTCCTTCAAAAAAAGGGTGTAAAAGGACCAAAGCTATCCATAGCAGTCAGTGTCTTTCTATGCAAGGCATTGATCACAGCCTGGTGTGGCTGGAAGCACTCTCAGGCCATAGGTGAGCTCAAGGAAGAGCTAAATCTGTCATGTATGTCAGCAAAGGTGCAGGAAAGCAGGCTGCAATCTTCTCCAGATGTGCCAGCGCAAAGCACGTTTCATTTTTAATCAAGATGGCTGACAACGCTTGCAAAATTGCCTTACAAACATTGATGTATTCATTTTTTCATCTAAAATGTCTGTTGATAGTTGATGCTACAAATCCTTGCATTTCTTTTTGACAGGGACAGAATGATACTCTTGAAAATGGAACAGGAAATTATTGATTTTATTAGTGACAACAAGTAAGTGGAGTTCCACACTTTGTTATTAAGTCACATGTGTGTGTAGCAATGCAGGCTGTGCGAGGGATATGCTCATATGGACCACAGTGCTCCTGAGCACTGTTACTGGCACGCTGCAAGATCAGGATTTTATTTCCTGACGTGTGGTGGTATTGCTTAAAATACAGTAGATGTAAATGAAAACCTTTTGCTTTTCATTGCATCATAATTGCACTGGCTCTGCTCATTTAGGTCCAAAAATATAATTAAAGCTTTCAGTGCAAATTATGATCAAATATGCTGCCTCATGGGTTTCCCTGTGTGCTATGTTATTCTAATGTTTTGGAAAATAAAACTGGACTTGGGTGGAGGGATTCTTGCTACCATGTGCTCTTTATAAGAAAATGTTTCTGCAGCTTTAAAAAATAGAGAGTCAGAATAGCAGCAGAGGAAGAAATTATGCTGACGGGAAATAAGCATTTTGTCAGTAAGAGAGAAAAAGGGAGTATTTGCCAAACTAGATCTTTCCAGCATCGCCCTGCGTATGACCTTTGGGAGAAAGGCAGAAAGCTGTTGCCAGTATCTCAGCAAATCTGCAGGATTGTTTGTGCAGGGAGCGTGAGTGTGTGTGCGGGGTCAGGGGACAAGTTCTTCCCAATATACAGAATACTTAGTAGATACCATGAAGCGTGAGCTTTATTCGTCCCAGTGTAGTGCATGGAAATGTGCTTATTGGAAACTCTAAAAATGAATCTTTCTCTTTTCTGCCTTCTTGTAGCAAATGTTTATATGTAAATGCACAAAGGAGAAGTTTTCAGTTAGATTTCTGTCCACTGAGTTATCGAATGTATTGCTATTTTCATTTAATTATAGCTCAGAGGGAAATGTAATTATCAATGCGATTTGTTTTCTTTTTTTTCCAGTAATCACTATAAAAAGTTCCCTCAGATGTCGTCATATCAGAGGATGTTAGTGCACAGAGTGGCAGCTTACTTTGGAATGGATCACAATGTGGATCAGACTGGAAAATCTGTAATTATCAACAAGACCAGCAATACAAGAATGTAAGTAGCAACACTGTTGTGTTTTTCCTTGTTCCCTTTCACAAGAGCTGGTTTGTACCATGACTGTGTGGCATATTTTTTTAATATATTTTTAATTTCTTTTTAAATTATTTTTGTAGAAAGAGTGAGTGCTGTTTATTGCTTTCTAGGGTGGGAGGGGAGGACAGGGCTTGCATTGTGAGGTTATTTCAGGATATGAAGGTGCATAAGGAGAAATCAACCCAATTTGTCTCTTGCAAGAAACTTAACACAGTATCTTGGAATGTTACTTCCCATGACTCCTTAGTGCCACCACTTTGCTATAGAAATGAGCTGGTTACTTTACATGTCACCTGATACCATACGGCTATATTCCTAAACAACCCAAACGTATTTGGAAGATTGCCTCTTCCCTTGTTCTGGCTCTCCCTGCTTCAAGAGTCATTTTCTGCCCAATCTGATTATTTAGGATTTGGTTCCCCTCCACCACCTGCCACCACTCATTCCCTTTTTCTCCTCTTCCCCCCTCCTGGTTCCACTTTATTTTCTCTTCAAGTCTCATTGTTTGACCACAGAGTTTTTGTGGGATATAAATTCCTTCTGATGGTTCAAATGCATTGCAAAATTCCTGGTAGGTTAAACTTGTGCTGGCATGCTTTATGCTCTCCTCCATGAACCTGTATAAAGCTAGTAAAAGCTTGATATGAAGTTCCTTGGCTAATTCAGCAAAGATGCAGTCATGTGTCCTTGCCTAATCAGCCTCACTTGTGCTGCCGAGTGCCACGTGTGTATTAACCATCATGGAACTGTAGCCTTCCTCTCCCTGTTTACCTATAAACTACAAAATGAAGAGGAAATAATTACAACTGGGTAATGAAGTTTTGGTATCTGGTATTGGAACAAGAAAGCCCCATTTGAAAATTGTGTACTTCCTGTATTCAATTAGTAGGAGAAATAAAAGCATTTATTGCATTTACATATCCAGTAGTTAGGTGATTTACTGAGATGCAGTTGCAGAGAGTATTTTTTTTTTTACATTATTAGCTTCTCCTGTAAAAGGCTAGAGGGACTACCTAATTTTGCAAGATTAAAACCTGAGCCAAACACATTGGTATTTGTTATTTCACTGAGCCTGAAAAATCTTCCATGTGTGTGAAGTAAATTTAAGATCATGGACAATTTATTTTAGATCCTTAAAATGGGCCATCCCTGAGATATTCAGTCATCTGTAAAACAACACCTAGACATGAATGTTTTTAAAGGTTTGAATAAAGTGTGCACTAAGTCTGATTTTCAGAAGTCAAGAGAATTACAGTAGCTCGATAAAACTAACACTCAGGCTGCTAAGGCTTAGCCTCAGGGTCTGGTGATACCTGCCCCTGTGCAAGGGCTATGTTTGGGTATGAATAAGAAAAAGCTGTGTATGCAGCAAACTGGTGTTCTTTTTGAGCTGTAAATGAGAAAAAAAAAAATTAGTTTCCTCTGAAACAAAACACAATCAATCATATTTGAGTGCTTTTTAGGCACTCCTCTCTCTTTACGGTTCTTCCTTTTCCCTTCACATCTGTGTCACCTCTGTAGTGCACCAACTGCTACAGATCTTTCCTCACAGCATTGCCTTCTCCTGATCAATGATAATGTGAGAATATCCCATTAATATCTGATAATGCCTTGCTCAGTTGTGTGGCAGCGCATCGCAGAGGTGGGTAGCTCTGGAAACGCTGTTGGAAATGCTTGCACAGCGCTTCTGGAGAGGACACTGAAGTCATCTTCAACAGTCAAAACTTTATCTGTAGTGCTCTGGTGAAGCTGTGGCTTCTTGTGTGGTGGGAATGAGCAAGCAAGGCTGTTTACCAGGCATGAACTGGCATCCTTGTGGGCAAGCTCAGCAGGCAGGATGTTGGAGGGGTGTAACGGATCGAACGACCCTTTCAGCTGTGGTCTTGCAAGCTGGAGGTGAGGCACAGAGCCAGACAAATTGGTTCTGACACCATTCCTCTGTCGATCTTCCAGAAATAAATACAGGGCTTTGCTCCTCTGTTGACTGTGAGTACAGCTGTTTTGTAAGCACCACACAAACTGCACATTTTTTTCCCTTCTGTAGTGATTTGGTGGTAGGTAACTGGATTATATGAAGCTCGTATTGCATCTTGGTGCTTCCAGTGTGTAATTTACGTTAGTTTGATACTGCTGTAAAATAAAGCTTTGTAGAAGTAGCTCTTCCTTTTCATAAATGGAGGAGATGGCATGTTGTTTTTTTTTTAAAATGTCCCTGGCTCTGACAGAAAATAGGTTGTTATTATCCCGCTTGAATAAGGGCTGATGAGATTTTATTATCTGCAGCAAATATTGTGTAAGTTCCACACCTGAAAGTGTCCAATGTGATTTCATGTGTTCTGCATTTCAGTACTCTGAGGAGACAATTTTGTGTGCTTCAGAATCAACACCAAATACTGGAAATGTGTTGACTCTATTAATTACTACTTGGACGGTATCCAGAATACCGGAGAATCTGGAGAGCAGCTGAAATGCTGTTCAACGTGGTTATGCTGTGGTGTAAGCCTGAGCCTTGATAGTTTTATGCGAATTTATGGAGAGGCCCCATAGACAGATATCCTGAAGATTTGCATTTTGACAATAAATTATCTCTTTATGGCATATGGTTTCCAAAGTACTTTAGCTGTGTACTGTGGAGAGGGAAGCATATTCTTGCATACTCAAGAATTCATAAATTCTACACTGGCTGTTACTTCTGCATGCGTGTGCCTGTTTGGGAAGAGCATATGACTCTGCAGTGTTACCGTGTGGGCCTGAATAAGCACTGTGTGGCTTATTTCTCTGCCTGAGTGAGGGTACGTGTCACATCTCTGCTCACACTTGCAGGTGATGAGTTGTTCCCTGGCTCTGGGCAATGAGGTGCATTTATTCTGTTCAGCAGAGACCTCTCATTCTCGCTGCCTGCAGGTGCTTGGAGGCATAAATGTCAGGAGAGTTAATGGCTTTGAGATGCATGGGCTGGTGGGGGAAAATCTGGTAAAAACACTACTTTAGAGGTGTTGCGGTACAAAGTAGGATCTGTCAAATGGGGGACTAGCGTATGAATGGAGTGGATGGGGGGTATTTAATTTCTTTCATCAGTTGGCCATCTTAGGGCAACATATATCCACTTCTGTGTACATGTGCCTATGAAAAATACCTGCTTCTTGAGGCTTGGAATCCGAGAAAGTGCTTATTGAAGAGGTTGCAGCTAGAAGGAGGGCTGTGGCTTGTCTGGTCAACCATGCTGCTTTACAGAGAGGGCAAGACGATGCTAAAAATGCACTAGGACTTGAATCTCTCCGGGACTGCAACCCTGGAGCTTTAGTGAACTCTCAGTGAAGTCTTTCTTAAAAATACAGTCAGACCATAATGACAATTTTGCAGTCAGAAGACTATTTAGGATGAGAGGCTTAATCTAAGGTGCCTTTTTTTTTTTTTTTTAAATTTTATTGGAATGTGACCAAGTCATACTGTTCTTGAAGTGAACATTTTTTTTATGAAATGAAATTTTAAAACAGAGAGATGACCTCAACTACCTAAATGTTTGTTACCCTTCATAAAGTTAAGTCTCTGTACTCTAGCTCTCGTTACAGAACAGTGGATTTTAAAGACAAATTATCTTTCCATATGATTTTTGAAATTAAGACTAGGTTAAAAAAGAACAACTTCAAAAAATAAATATAATTTTTCATGGTCTCGTATCTTCCAAAGTCCTGCCTAACTAAATTGTCCAATTTTTAAAATCTTATTCTCAGCAGTATACATCAGAAAAGCTGGTCAGAAAATGAGGAAGGGTTTTTGTTGTTCTTGTTTTGGTTTTATAGACAAAGAGCTTAAATACTACTTAAAATGGGAAGTCTGCTTTGTTCAGTATGAAACTGCTCTTGTGTCACCATTGTAATGTGTGTTTGCCTGTCATCTGTGTCTGCCTGTCATCTATCTAAAGATATACTGAAATGTATGGGGAACTTAAGACAGTGGAATATGATATAAACAGAAGTTTGGAATTGAGGTAATATGTTATGTTATCCCAAATTGGAGCCAAAAAATGTGTACATGCCACCTTCTATTCTGTATATTCCTCATAATTCCTATCAAACAACTGGAAGTACTTCTGAGCTTTTTGCAGAACTGTTCATATTATTACACGTATCAGTTCAATCTGTTTCATTCATTTGATTATCTATAGATAGGTGGAGAAATGTAGGGGAAGAAGTGTGTTTGGTGCGCTTGGAAAATGAAAAGGGTTTTCATTTGGTTGAGATCATCACCCATGTGACAAGTATGTCTGTACCACAGCCCACACATGCATTCATGTACGTTTTTATCTAAGCGTGAGTGGCAGGGCTTATCAGAATTGAGAAGGTGGAGTGCTTATGATACATAATGGTTGTATTTAGACATTTTCATACATTGTGAGGGTGTAACATACCTATTTCATACTTTATGCCAATACTCACATCTTCAGTTATGACTAATTTTTTTTTTTCAAGAGCATCGTGAGTTATGATTCTTGTAATATTTGGTTTTCTTCTTTCTCCGTTAATATGTAAACGTTAATATAATATTGGCTGAGTTGGAAGGTTTTTTACGTGCCTTTCAGATGCATCAAAACCTTTGGGCAATAGTAAGATGTTATGTGTATTACAGGGGTTCCTTATAATCTAGGGCTGAACTGTATCAGCAGAAGGAAACATACTGTACATTATGTACTTTGAATAACCTACAAGACCTTCGTAGTTACGACATACGATCTGTGTTATTCTGTCTACTCTGTGTAAGGGTGGTTTCAATCACAGAGAGAGAAGAAAAGTTCTCATTAGGTTTCTATTGTGCATACACTGAGTGATCTTGTTGTAGATAACATTTACGCTAGTAGAGGCATGCTGTGCCAATTTCACCATCTTAAGATAAGAATCTGAACTTTGGTACAGGATCCTACAGACATGTCAGTAAAATAGTATTTAATGAGCATTGGCAATTTCAATGACGAATATTTTCTAGCAATTTTTTTTACCCTAGGGTGAAGTGCCAAGAAGACTTTGTTGAGATGCCAAATGTTACAGCCTTTGGAGCATGCAGAAAAGTATGCTTTTCCCCTTGACTGAATAAGGTGTTCATGGTTGATCGGTGTAAATGACTTCAGTTTCTTTAAGCAGTTGTTTGCTGATAGGAAAGATGGGACGTATTCCACATGCAATAGGTAACAGCTCTTTTTTAGTTAGGTATATGGTAGTAGTTACAACTGTGTACCTGAACGCATGTATCTTATTTTTTGTAGAGTCTCAGTCAAAGCAATTCAATGTTTGCCAGAGAGTTTGAAGCAGAGTTTTGGGTTCCCCCTCCCCGCCCCCCATTGTAATATGGAATAGTTATCTGCCAAATGGTTTGCTGTATGGTATTGCATCTGCATTTAAGCACCTTATGCTATCCTTGATTATCATATAGGTACACAGACTAATGATCTCATGAAAGCAGAATCACGTTTATGAGCCATATGATGCAGGAACATATGTGAACACCATTATTTCTGGTTTTATTTTTTTTTCCTTGAGGTCTTGCATTACTTTTCTTCAAGGGACTATGGAGTCTGCTCCATTCCTCTGTTTCCTGTTGTAGTTACCTCTTTCCCATCTTCACTACAGAATAGTTGCTTCTTGACTACCAAGAAATAAGGAGAAACTGGGGATATCTATACTTTCCCTCTGGTTTACAATTGCTGTTGCCCAATCAGTGTACCAGTGTCATATGATGCAAATGTGTAGAGAAATACAAGGGTGAGTATTAGATGTATGTAACTAAAATGGAAAAAACCTGTATAACTGAGAAATAACACTGTAGTTGTCTGAGGCATTTTATTCCAGTTTAAGCTGAGCTAATACATTATGCAACTAAGAATTTAATAAGAACATAATAAAGCAATAAAGTATAACAACTATGAGCCTATGTAGCTACATAGTAACATATGTAGCTTTGAAGTAACACATTATGTTGGTTTTCATGGATTTTATTTCTTGAGTTTTTCATACAAAAATAATCTGTTTATTTCAATCTGGGATTACATTAGGAACATGATTAGAAAAAACTTTTTTCAGTGCAATAGTAATCGTGTTTAGGATGCAAGAGCCCAGTGTCCCAGTAGTCATTGCTGTGATGCTTAGTTTTTAGCCTTTAGCTCCTTTCTGGCTTTTCCTGCTGCAGCCCAGCGCTGACCAGCGGATCCCTGTGTGCTGAGCATGGGAAGGCTTTCACATCCAAGGAGTGAGAAACTTCAGGAAAAATGCTTCAGAAAAGCATTAAGGGGAATTGGACATTTCACGTTGAGGTTCAGGAAATGTCTGCCTCCAGCAGTGGCCTGAGCCTCCTCGTGCACTGCAATGCCTCAGCTTTTTATCGCAGGAGAGAGCCACCTGATGTGGAGGAATTGCCTTTCTTTTATTCAGTCACATGGTGATTGGAGAAGTAATTCAGGGTGTACATATGTTAATAACTGCTAGCGATTTTAGCAATATCTTAATATTATGCTACAGGCATTTGTTTCAGACATAACGTTGCTACTGTTCCAGTAAAGGCATTATTTGAGGTTGTGCACATAAATAATTTCACTGCTTGATGCTCATCTGGAAGTGATTGAGCTTTTTTTCTCCCAGTCTTCTCTTTTTTTGTGAAAATGTTTATTTTCTTTATTTTAATGATACTTGAATTAAGACAGCCTTTTTTCTGAGCAAGCATTTTCTCATTTTAGTCACATGCCCCTTTTACATGAGAGATACAAGAGGAAAAAAAATAAAATACTTGGTACACTTGAAGTTGAGCTGAATTTGACCGTTAAATACTGGCTTCATTCCTACTTCGATCAGTGTAAGCCATATACTGGACCCATGGAAATGACTTAATCTGTAAATGAGATGTTAGGGTTAATGAACCAGTTCTAATAGCTCAAATATTAAATTTTCATCTAATGTAATTTATCAAAAGTAAATTGTTTATAATTAAGGTGGACATGTACTTTACAGCTGTTTTATACTGTAATGAAATAATAGTTAAGCATTAATCAGAAGACTTCTATGGTATTTCTCTTTTTCTCTTTTTTCTTTTTTTTTTTTTTTTTATCCCTGCAATAACACCACTTAATAGTATAAGTTTTGATAAACCTAGAAGGTTATCATTACCTGGTCTGTTTGGGGAGATGGGAGGTTAGCCAGGAAGAGAGTGCTATGGAATAGCAAGTAGGTAGTTTGGCTGAGGGAAGCTCTTCCTTGCATGAGTAATTAACCCATGTCTTTATGTGCTCATCCAAGCTGTAGCAGGAAAGTGCCCATTAATCAAGCTGCTGTTTGGTCATTTATACTTTCAAATCACTGGAGGCAGATCTGGAAATCTGAAATGGCCCCTGTGCTTTCCTCAGAGATAACTGTATGTCAGTAGTAGGTGAAATAATGTCTTAAAATCTGGGCATTTCAGAAATGAGGTGCTGATATATGAGCAAGTGAATTTTAGAGGTAATCCAGATTGGTTTTAATAATTGCTTTTTAGCTTCTGTCGCCTGCCTTGTGTTTAATGTAGGAAATATGACATGATCACTAGAAAAAAGCACTGTGAGTTTTGAGAAACATTTGTTTTTATAAGCAAAGTCAATTGTTTCTGCTCACTGTTTCCAAGGTAGCCTTGCAAGGCTGTCTCTGACAGATTATTGAAAACAGGCATTCTTCTTCAGGCCAGTGATTGTTCAGGGGATGACTTCTGATCTACAAGCCTTCCTGCTGGAGACGGGGAAAATGTTCATGGCCTGAAGTAGAAGTAAGCTCAAGAATTTGTTATGGTATTAATTTGTACGCATGGGGCATTTCAGAAGGACTAATAGTTTCTTCATCAGCCCATTGGCTTTTGGGGAACCATCTTTCCTTCATTGGTGGTCTTCAAATCTTCAATTTGCTTCCTTTTTTCTCTCTCTCTTCCTTGCTAATTTTTTAACTTCTAAGATAGAAAAATGTAATTTTAAATAGATCACAGTAGTAATGCAACACTGTAATTTTGAGCCACTTACAGAGTATGCTGCATCCTTAAAATCAAATATTAATGAATTCCATAATAAACTATGCTACTGCTTATGAGCCTCTACTAGCTGAAAATAAATCGATGCTGTGCAAAAGGTTCAGTCTCCATAGACATCCTGAATATCAAGAACTAAATCCAGTCTAGAGGGGTGGAGCAGAAGAAGCAGGTCCTTCAGGTGCAGAAATAATCTTAGTTTGATCACAGGAGGACAGCAAAGCATTTTGAAGCTTCTAAAACGGTCCCTGTCTAAGAGACGGCTTTGCACTTCAGCCCCGTATGGCATGAGAGCTGGTCTTTCAGCGCACTCTTGGCCTGCCAGTATCTCCTGTGAGTTCAGAGCTGGGTTCCCATGTTCTGGCCCCAAAATACTGGGCCAAATGTTGAAGCCTGTAATCAGGTAGACTCTTAGCAAATCAAGATGTACTATGATTTTTGCATCTGTAGATTAAAACAGATGACTTTCTGGAATTAAACTTTAGGAAAGCCTGTGAGGGTCATGAGTTGTGCTAGGATACCTCAACATTATATCAGGTTCTTTAGATACCGTATACTCTGAAAGCCTTCAGGATCTGGCCCTCTGCTTGGTCCTCACACAGGATAACTTGACATGGAAGAGATTCAGTGTACATCATCTCTATCCATCCTGTAGCCTTCACCTTCACCATCGTTTTCATAATGCAAAATGCTACTGGTGCCAGCCCCACTGAAACTGTGCTGCTGGAGTACTGGCACTGAGCATCTTGAAGGGGTGGGCAAGAGAGAATGAACCCTCACTCTCTCTCAATGAAAAACCCAGGGGGATGTTGCTTCCATGTAGCGTTACCGGCTCTTCCTTTCAGTCCTGCCGGACTATCTGCAACCCCAATTAGAGGGGGAGAATGCCTGTCAAAATAACTTGTGACTTTTCACATCCTTGTTGTTTAGTAATAAATGCAGAACATGTTTAGAGTCCAGATGTTGTTCTGAAAAAAAAAGTTAAAGAATTAGAGTCTTTAACCAGGAAAAATGTAGCATTTGGTATTTGATGGGTTTTCCCCCTGTGCTACTGAGAAGGCAGCACCTTGAAGGAACTGTCTTGTACAGGGTTGATTTTCTTTTTTCTTTGATGGCTTTTAATGTGCTTTTATCATCATAACAGAAGTTCTTAGTGACTCATACTATGAAAGCAGCAATCTGTTAATGAGGCATTTACCTTCAAATGCTTGAAATGCCATCTTGAGTGGTTTTAAGTATTAAGTTGTGATAATAAAATGGCGCTGTACTTTAACAATTATCTGTATTTAAATTCCCACTCTGACTTTTTGAAACTGTTTTAGCATCTATCAGCCCCTAACTACATGAAGCCTATTTGAAGGCTGAAATTCTGGGCCCTCATTCTTGAGAAATGTTATTCTGAGAGAATTTTATCAAATAATTTGACCTCTAGGACTGGAATTCTGCCTTTCATCATTTAGTTGGGGCCTTTTGACAATGATATTTGCTTCTAAGTTCTGTAAATTCTCAAACTCTCAGGATATGTTCCCATGCCTCCATGATCAAAACAGTCATTTGTGCTGAAGATAATAGAGTTTTGGCCCGCAAGGTAAAGCAAAGAAACAGTAATGCTTACATAGTTTTACTGTGGCGGTAATGCAGAGCCCTAGGATAGCCTCCAGCATAAAACCAAAAAAAGCACAGCGGGCAGATGTAGTAGATATTCACAAACTAGCAAAGCAAGAAAGGCCACCATACTGTGTCACAGCATGCCTTCAAAATAGAGGCCAACGTGATGTTGGACTGAGCAGTCAGTTTAATTAAACACAAGTGCAAATAACAAGAAAACACCGTTAAACCATCTGAACCACCTGCATAAGAGTGCCCTAAATCTTCACAACTTCTCTGAATCCTGTCGGCAGCAACACGTCTCCCTGGCTCTCACCGTCCCATTGCTCTCCTGATGGCATCATTGTGTAAGAACATTTTGTCGGATATTCATTTTGTTTGCCAGATGATGATCCTGTGGGTACCCAGGGGTGGTGTTCTGCCTGTTCCTAGCCCCGTTATCCTACCTATCTTTCACTTTGTGTTGCCGTTCGTTCAGGAGAGGAATATTAACATGCTGTCCCCCTTTATGTGCATTAAATGAACATTGCATTGCAAATGTGAAGTTCGTTTTTTTTTTTTTTTTAGACTCTTGCACACCACAGCGATCTCCACTTTTGAACTTGCTTGCCTATATTGCCTTCCTTCAGACAGCTGCTTCACTATTACCTGTGAGGCTTTTGCAGATGACGTGCTACAGCACTTGCTAGGTTTTTAGCTGCATCAGGCGCTGTACCGGCAAACCCATCTTTTCCACACATGGTGAGGTTGTTGCTTCTTTTGAAAGGCATCTTGCAATAGCCTGTGCGCTGTGGTGCTGTCAGAAACATATGCCTCGTAATAAAGATTTATGTACTGTATGTATGTCAGCCCTGACAATCCCAGACTGTTTGTGTTCTGCTAATACAGTGACTAAGTCTTCACAACAGTAACGTTCAAAGCTCATGCTTGTCTCTTTCTATTTGTCCTTTTGGTGTGGTATCTGTTTCCTGTTTCTTAGCCAGTTATTTCAGAGCTAATTAACTTATTTAAAATGAGTGCAGATCCCCCCCAGTATTTCATTTCTTATCTCCCATGCAGATAGAGGTCTATGAAACCGCATTACTTTGCTTCTAAACATGGCAGACGCAAGGAAATGCCCTGTGACTTCCTTAGTTCACGTATCCTGATAGCTAATACCATTCTGCAATGTTTTTAAAATCTGTAATTTGATTAAATAGTGAATACCTGGTTAAGGTACTTGGGGTTTGGGGGTTTTTTCATTACTACTTACAATGGTTGACTTGGAATCAAAAGCATTAAATGAGCACGTAATGGGGAATTCTCCTTAAAGAGTCCATGTAAAAAACATTCCTGAGAGGCAAAGTCTGTTTTCTGTCATACAAAGATAAATTGAGAGGAACTCTACTGAAGTGAATGGAAGTAGCTCACATTAAAGTCACCATAATGATAGTAGAAAAAAAAAAATCTTACAATGGATGTTGCTATCAAAATCCTAACTTTTTTTTCCCAGCTTTACAATTTCCAAAATATAGGCTTCATTGTAATGAATGAGTCCAGTAAAGTGTCCTTGTTGGAGCCTTGCTTAAGTACTATAAAATGAGAAAGGTAAATGATAATGGCCAACTTGCAAAAGAAAAAGCAGACACAAAAAACATCTAAAAGAAGGTAGTGATGGAGCTTTGTTCTGCTATAGAATTGTTACTATATACCTGACTGAGTGTTCCACAAAACAACAGCATGGTTGAGGTCAACCATGGAGGTCAACTTGTCCACACACCCCCCCCCGCCCCCGCTCAAGCAGGGCCACCTAGAGCTGGTTGCCCAGGACCATTCCAAGGATGGAGACTCCACCACCTCTCCGGCAGCCTGTGCCAGTGCTTGGTCACCCTCACAGTGAAAGTATTCTAAGCACAGAAATAAGAAACTTGACCCATATCTCGAAGTGACCATTACAATGATCTCCCAACACAAAAGTGAGGCTGGAAGAGTTGAAATGATCGTTGACTGATGAGAAAGAGAACAGCTACAAGAAATGGGAAAGCAGTATTGCCCTGGGACTTTGCCTGAATACTCTCCACGAGTCTGGACCTGACATGGCAGTGAAGTATGCAGAAGTGCTCCTGAACCAGGGAAAAACACTGGACAGGAGGCTTAATGATGCCTGTTACATACTGTGTCTGGCAACTGGGTAAATGAATCACCAAAAAGTTATTTCATAACCCATTCTCTCCCTCTTTTCACTGTGAAAGAAAATGGATTAGGAAAAGGTTTCCAAAGATTTTGAGTGATGGGAACAGACTTTGCAGAAGTCCACAGATGCTCAGAGAGTTTTGTGAAGCTTCTCATGGCGAAAGGTTTGGGTGCTGCGGGACACCTACTGAAGCTTGGTTCCCTGTAGGTATCCTACTGGCACCTACCTGACTAGCATGGCGCTACCTTGGTAGGCAGGATGGAGAAGAGAGGCTGTCTTGGCTGCTGAAAGGGCCTACGCTTTCTGGCAGATCTAGGGGTGAGAAGGGGGCTGTGCAGCTGCCTGAGGATGTGCGGCAAAGAGCACTAACTTACTCTGAGATCCAATTTCTCTTGAACGTTCGTAGCACCTGATCAAAAGCTTTACAGGGAAGGAGGAAATGCACTGCGTGTTTTGTTCTGAAACACATTGCTAGAAAAATGACTGAGCTACCTGACAACTTTTAGGAAATATTAAATGAGTTCATATGTGATTGTGGTTTTGTGAAGTTGCATTTTTAGGGCACAGATGTTTTGTTTCCACCCATACTGTCAAGCAATAAAAATTTGGATGATCAAAAGGTTATATTAAATAAAAACAAAACAAACAAACAAAAACCCACCCCAAACTTTACTTTTTTTTTAGCCTGTGTGATTTCCCCCTCCCTGTGTGTTGGTTTCTGAGCCTTTAAGGTATAATTGGGTCATACTTTCTGGTTTGCTCAGTACAGTCCCCAAACTGCAAAAAATCCTGTTGACTTAAAAGGGAATTGGTATTTCTTCCATAAGCTTTTTTGGAGTAATGGGGTTTGAGGTTCTCAAGTGATACGCTGATTCCAGACACGGGGGGGCTAAATGAAATACTGAATGTCATACAGGTGGGCAGCATGCTCTGTAAGCATACATTTGCATGCCTGTTTTCTTGCACACAGTTGTTAGCACATAGATGGGTGTACTGTGTGGCCAGGGTCAACCCACCAATATAGGATAGGTATTGTAGGTTGTTTTGTTTGCGTTTTTTTTTTTTTTTCAGAAGATCCTTAAATAGAGTGCTCGAGTTAGTGATAAGGTCTTCAGAAGTACTCAATGTCTCTTAAAAAAGGCTATGCAAATCCCATTTTTACCACTTAAAATTAAACTGAGGGGTGGTTAGGATTTGAAGGTGTAAATTAGGTAACCAGTGTGCTAATAGTGAATAAGTACCTGATATTCCATGGGTTTGTAATAATAATTGTAAACTGTGCTTTGACTTGAGTAAGATCTTAATTTATGCTAGTACTGAAAATAAGCTTGATAAATTTACTCCCTTACATGCATGAACACATTTTGGTATATTGTGCAGACTCTACTACTGACAGTATCAGGGCTAAAAAAGCTTGGAAGAGAAGTAAATGTGATTGTTATTAATTTAGGACTCACATGAGATGAATTCACTTTATCTGCTGTATTACTGTAACTATATACTGTATTATTATGTTGACAGTATTCTACATCTTACTCAGGATTACATATTATTTTCTTCCATTTTCAAGCAGTTGATTCACCTGTAAACTCATAAACTAATGCAATAGATTCCCCCAGAATAACCACAATGTCTCTGTTTCCTTTTAGCAAATGCATTATACGGTTACAGGGAATTTTAAAGTTGTGGATGTGGAACTTGCATTGACTTCCATCAGAGGACCAAACCGAAATCTTTGCAGTGTCTACCTCTTCTCTACCCAAATGATTAGAGCATTTGGTTCCACTTATTTGTTCTAAATGTTTTTTGTCATCTGTATCCTACTAATAATACATTTTTGCAATAGATGTTCCAAAAGAAAATGCAGTAAACAGTATTGAGGAAAGAAACACAAACACCTGTAAATATCATTGGAATCTGATATCTTCTTTAAAATAGTTAGTTTACATTTCTTTCAACAACATGTCCTTTTCTGATTTTAATGTTTGAGGGAGGCCTGCAGGTTGGTGTGCCTGAAGATATTTGTTGCAGTCGTATCCTATTTCTCACTTGACAGTCTTCCCTCAGGCTTTGCATTCTTATTAACTGAGCTGGTCATGCTGTTGGTAACCTCACTGGTAACGGTGACGCAGAGTTGCAGTGACGACTGGGAGGGAAGGACCTTCTCATGGTGCTGGTAGTACTGCGTCTCTCCATAATGCTCTGCACATTCACAGAGTCTCTCTGCCCAAGCAAACTTCTTTTTACAACTGGAGATTAATCACCTACTGGGCTTGTAGATTAATTTTATTAACAGGCACATACCGGATCATTAGTTTAGGTTCGTGGCTTGATCTCACATTTCTCCTATTTTCTTCTGACAAGTGGAAATGTTTTATAAATAGTAAATGAAGTGAAAATGGGATTAAAAAATGAAAATAATGCTATGAAGTATGAAAACCATGTTGTTGTTTAAATAAGTTAGTAGTTGGAGGAGACATTTTCCCAAATTGCATTTTCAAGCTTTTCTTTTCTCTCTAATTTTTGATTACTTTTTTTTTCCCCCCTCTGCATTTTAAAATCCCAGTTATTTATTATGTTTGGTATATAGTTTATTAGATGCTCAGCAGATAGTTTACAACTATAAATTTTACACTGATAGTACAATTGCAGAAATTTTGTTTGTACTTCAGGATGTAAAACCAGAACAACAACATGCCTTAGCTGGTTCTGTCAAAGCAGAATATTTGAGGGAATGAATCTTCGTTTCTGGCTGTGCAGGCCCAATGCTCATTAATGGGAGCAAAGGCAGAGCAACCCACCTAGCAATCCATTAACGGGGCGTTGTAGCCTTTCCTGTTTATGAGGAAGCATCGCTAATAACCCATCTCTATCCGGAGAGCCTGCTGACTTTCATGTGTTGGGCCCTACATCTGTTAGCGCTAGCACCTATGGATGATGGACAAAGGTTTCTTGAATTCTCAAAATCTGTGGAAATGGGGCCAGGATGTTTTGTCACAAAAATGCAAATTGTGAGCAGAAGTGGGAGTCCTTCAAATTCATATAGAAAGAGAGGGAGGAGAGCTGCTGTCTCTTAATATTGTATTTCTAACAGTTCATTACAAATGTTTGCTGCACATCTGATAATGAATTGTAATGGACTGTAATTATGGCATGAATATGTGCTGTATTTTGATTTGAAATCCATTGCTAATTAGTTAAGTGCAAATCTGAATGCTGTAACAACAAAATGGTGGCTGATTTACGCATCTGATTTAATTCTCCAGTCTGAAATAAGATGAAGCTGAGGTATTTATTTTAAAGTTTGTAGAGGACTTTTATTTACAAAGTCACTGACTTCTGTAAATTCTACCTTTTGAGTTCTTCACAACTGGTCCATTAATGTCAGTGGAAGCTTCGCATCTTGTTTATGTAGGTTTCTAGACATGAGCATCTCCTACCAATACTGCTGTTAGCAGCTCCTTCAGCACAGAGTATAAGGTTTACATTCCCTGATAGAAACCTCACAGCGTGACACAGCGTATTACTGCTTTTAAAAACCAGCTTGTGCGTTAGCAGCGCCTCAGTTGGGTGATAGCAGCGTATGAATCCCAGCTCAGTTCTTGAGGCCATTGGTCACCCTGTCGACATCGGTGGGGCTTAAAACGTTATGGGTTTGGGTCTGGGAGTGGTGCAGGCTGGAGTGTTATTTATTGACAGCTACGAGACATTAGCAGTGACGTGAGATGCTTCTTAAAATTTGCTTTTTGTGCAAGGTGAGGTGACAGGAGATGCTCCTTTTTGCAGACGGTGAGAATGTGGAACAGCATATTCCCAGCTTACAAACCTGAAAATGTTGAGCTTTTAACCAGTGGGGTTTGGCTTTTAAAAATAAATAAATAAATGTCTGGATGGGTTTAAATCGGTGAACTTATTGATACTCTGTGATTGTTCTGGAGTATTTTCCCCACTTAATGGTGATGAGAGAGTATTTTGTTTAAGCAAAACACCATCAGTCCCTCGCATTACCGGTTTTGTTTATTAGGAGTGAGGAAACTCTTGGTTTTGTTTTTAAGGTTTCTATCGGTATTTCCGTACTTTTAAAGGTGGATGGGCTTCACTAAGTGGCAGTGTTGCCGGAGGTCACAGCTACTGAAGGAAGCAAATTAACATACAGTATGTTAATTTGTTTTCCCTGTCCTTCAGTCACAGTGAGGAGAGTCTAAATATTTCAGTGACTGAGGCTTTGGATTCCCTCTCCTTGCTGCACAACAACAACAAAAGCTATTTATAGCAATAACAGTTAGCAGCGATACAGCAGCCTCAGATATACGGCTATAGGCAGCGTCTCACCATGACCACAAATGTTAACTGCTTTTGCACTGAATGCCTCTGTGAAAACAAAGAGCACTGAGAAATAAAGATCAAAGCAAAACCAAAAGAAAGATTTTTTTATTGCTATGTTTTACTTTGCTGGCAGACCAGAGCAAAGGTTTTCTGAACATTTAAAAGATGAAAAAGGTGAAGAATCCCAGAAGCGATTTATCTTGAAGCGAGATAACTCTAGTATTGATAAAGAAGACAATCAGGTTGGTTCTCGGTTCGAGAGTTGCTGAAATTTGTTCTGTTTTTGAAGGTGGGCTGACTGATGTTATTGTTGTTCTTTTGTTGTTGCTCTCCTCTTCCTCCTCCTCCTCCCCTGCCCTCCTGCCCCCTCCCCGCCTCCCCTGGCGTACGTACCACCGTGGGTAGCATCGAGCCCCGGCGTGGCCGCTTCAGCCGTGGCAGTGTGTGGGTTTGCATGGGTGGTTTGCTTGGCGCAGGACTTGCTGCATGCCCACGGGAGGGGGAATGCCGGCGGCTCCGGGCTGCGTGGAAGGCTGTGTCAGTCGCATTTCTCAATGTCTCGCCTAACTATGGCAGTTGTTCCGCTCCCTACAGCTTCCTCCTTCTGTTGTACCCATTCAGAGTTGGATTTCAGTATGGACCGATGATAAACTGATGTAGCCCAAAAAGGAGAGAGGAAAAAAAAAAAACATTTATTAAAAAAAAAAAAGTGCCCCAAACAAACATGTGATAGTGAGGCCAGGTTGATTTTTTTTTTTGAACCATGCTAAATTAAAGTTTTGACAAAAATAAATCAGTTTCATCTTTTAGTTCCCTTCCTCCTCCTGTGCCCTCACCACCTTTTACTGTCCGTGTAACTTACTTGCTTGTCGTGCATGTACTGTGGCAGACGTTCCCCCTGTGTTGCCTGTGCTATAACACTACCTTCCCTTAGGTGAGCCAGATGAGTAGGGGAGCGCCAGGGAAATGTGTGTGTTTGTGCTGCCTTTAAAAGCGGGTGTTGTGCTGTTTCAATCCAGTGCAAGCTGTGTATGTGGAATATATTAACAAAAAAAAAAGAATCAAAAAGGGTTCTGACGTGAATTGCTTTTATGAGAAAATTCTCACAGGTAAGAAGACAGTGTACGCTTTCTTTGCTGAGGTTATATTTGTGGAGGGACCTGCCAGTGAGTCTCTCATTGCCACTTTCCTTCATGTTTTCAGTAAAGGACTGATTTTTCTTTTTTTTTTTTTTTCCCCCCTCCCCTTTTTTTTCCTTGACTTTCAGTTGTACATAGCAGCCTTGCCAGTTACGCTGCATCCAAGTTGGCTTCAAAAACAAAGCCCAAGCATTTTCAGGGTGTGGTGAACATGGGGATCAGCCAAAGGAAAGCAGCATGACGTATCTCACCAGGTGCTGGGGTGCAGGGGGAGAAGGAGCAGTACTTGAAACCCAATTGGCAATGAAGCATTTCTTGCTGGGGGTCCTCTTCTGCTCTCCTCCCTCCCATGGCACAGCCATTTGTGCACTGCAGTTTACTGAGAGGCACAAATGGCCCTTCTTTTCCCAGCAAAACTGAAGTCGAGGGTTCCTTATGGTGTGGAAATGGTTAAGACTATCGTGGCCAATATTTGGGACTTCTCCTTGTACATATAGGCTTTGGTGGGTTTCTTCTAGGGTTTGCAGTTTAGCTCTTGCAGCCTAGTTTCCCTCTTTTCTTCCTCGATTTCATAGGTAGAGCAGCGCAGCACTGCCTGCCCTCCTGCTCCTCGCAGCCGGTAGGAGAGTTGAGAAATCTTAGCAGTCGAGAGCAATGGCACTTAGGCTTGGGGTGAGAACACCCGATTTTAGGACAGTGGGTCCACAAAAGCCGTGCAGAAAGCCTCGTTTCGGCCACTCGCTCTACAAACCCGCCTGCAGTACCTAACTGGAAACCCTCGGGTACCCAGCCTTGCTGGGTGCTTTGTGCAGGAATGACAGCTATCGTTTTCATGCTTCATTTGTTTAAGTGAACATTTATTATTCTCAGCTGACAGTTACTTAATGGCAGTTTTTAACAGCTCAACTTATATAACCCTCCTGGTTTTCTTTCTGCTCAGCAAAACAGAATTCTTCCATTTAGAGATGACAGACGAAGTAAATCAATTGAAGAGAGAGAAGAGGAGTATCAGAGAGTGAGGGAGAGAATATTTGCACAAGATGTGAGTAGTTGTTTTAATTGCCTCTTTAGTGCCATACCTTCGCCGGTAGTCAGACAGTCTTGCTCCCCTCCGACACGAACACCGCAGCTGGACTTGCCCTGTGGAGCTGGAGGTGACAGGGAAGGGCTGTTGGCGCAGAGGGTCTGAGAGGAGCTCGAGAGGTGCGGAGGTTGGCTTCTGGAGAAGGAGGTGATGAGAGTTGCAGGGAGAAGGGTAGAGGAGAGATCAGGCTCAGCATGTTGTCTGGGGAGCACTTATCCCGTTTCTTTGAATGTTTGTGTGGTCTAGGTTTCCTTCTGTTTTCCTTCTTTTTTTGCCAATCAAAGAGCAGTGATTTAAATGGACACTCTCAATAATTTCAAATAGCTGTGTTATTTCATATTCGTTTCGAGCTGGATCAAATTTTGTAAGTGTCCTTCTGCAGAGCCTCCTCATGGTTTTGGTTCTTTGGACCAGTGCTATAGCACTGAGAGTAAGAACCAAGAAAAGCCGGAGGTTTAAAGTGGAGTTGCACAGGCTTTTTGAAATGACCGATTAAGGAACTGTATTTCTGCTATCAGAAGAAGTTGGTCACATTGTTGATGATTTTATGCTGAAAGGCATTATAATTCCTGCCCTACCAAAAAATTGGAACTTTCACAACAAGCTGCATTGCTAGAGGAAAATATTTAAATACAAAACATCTGCGAGCAATACCTCATGTTCCTGAAAAAGAAGAAAATTATAATTTGCTATAATACTGTAATGACAGGGTCCTAAAAGGAAAAGAATAAAAAAGTCAATATTTTATTGTTTTATCTCGCATCTCAGTGGGAGCTCTGCCACGTAGAGGCATATGGGAATAAACCCAATTAAAACTATTACTGAAAACCATATTTGGCAGTGTCCTTTTAAATGAAAACTGTTCGTATGTTGCAGGGCTAATAGTATTATTTTAGATATCCTTTTATTTTGTTCTGGTGTTGGAGTTGCACACATCCAAGTTATTTTTCTTTAGCAGAATACATTGTGTAGTTTTAAGGTGTGTGTTGTCTCATTTGTGATAAGTTATTTTGCTTGTTTTAAGTAGCTTGCCACATCTAAATGTTTTTAGTCTGGTTTTTCCTTCCTTGACTGAGACAATTCCAGTAAAAGCAGAGGCCCTTTGGTTTACGTTTTGCTTTCAGCATGTGGGTCTGATGTAAGTACTGTCACAGTATATACAGTAGAGTTAGAGAGTTGTTTAAGGGCTGCAAAAGCCTCTTTGCAACTTCTCTCCTATATGAAAGTTTGCTGTTTCTGGCTTATTACAAAGGAGCTTGTCCAAAACAAAAAAATCTTTGGGTTTTGAAGCAGACTTCAAATGAGGCAAAATGTTGTTTAAAAATACCGTATGGAAAGTTGTTGCCAAATAATGCATTTTCTGTCACAAGCAGCAGCTTGAAATGCCAGGCTGGGAAATGGAGGTGGCTGGAAAAGTGTGCTGAAAGTCGCTCCACAGTGTGCTGCTGTTTTTATCTCTAGATACTTGTGTTTTAAAGACAGGCAAGCGGTGAGCATTTTAATTGCTCACAGCAGGAGGTTGTTGTGGTCCATTGGGTTAGCATCTCCGAGCGGCAAGACCTAAGTAACAGTGTGGTTTGTGGCAGGCATTTTAAATGATTGGGAGTGAGCATTTTTAAAGATCAGCAATGTTAGATATCTCTCCCTCTCTCTCTCATATCCACTCATTTGCGCTCTCTCTCTGCTATTGCAGGTGTTAGTGAGCATCGTAGTGCAGTGAATTTTAGCAAGCTGTACTAATAATATTAACAGGAGTATATGTCTTAGCTGAGCTTTTTTGAGTGGAGCACTCCTCACAGATATGAGGTGTTTTTAGGATGATGTTAGTGGTTGTGGTGGTGGACAATGTCCTTTTTTTTCAGTTTTAGGAAAGAGAGCAATGGCTTCCTATTATAGGTAGCCACTTACTGCATGTAAGACTTTATAGTTTTAAAGTCCTCTGCAATCATTAATTAATCCAATTCTCCCCAGGTTTCTCTGAGGTAGGTACCTAAGCCTTGTCATCCTGCAAACTATAGATGTAGAAAGACAGACAGGGAGGGATTAATCATGTGGTATTTTTATTATCTCTATACTGTTTACGCTGCTGTAGTCAAGCCTTTATCAGTGCCTTGCTTATGAACCTTAGCAAATGGATTATAGATACTTCACTTCTAATTAGAGTATGCATGAAGAGAGCTTGCATGAGAGGTCTCCAAAGGGCAGCCATGAAGGTCAGAGTACTGCCATAACTTGTTGCACCTAGCACCCCTCTCTAAACATGTTTGAAGTACCCAAAACTCTTTGGATAGTGTATCAGCCCAAGAGTCAGAACTGTGAACAAAATATATGAGGAAAAGGCAGTCTGGTTACGGGGACAAAAAATTCTGTGCATGTTTCAAATGCTGTGAAAGATGTCTTGATCTGGACCCCACATACCAGCCAACAGAAAGTTTGCTTGCCCTTCCTTAGATTTTGCAGCACTCTAGTGCGCCAGATATCTTCATTTCCAAGTGGGAAGGTTTTAACAAAATAAATATGTTGATGAATAATGCCATCATTATGATAGTCCTTATGATGATTAGTCTGATATTAGTCAGTTTAAATTATGCTTTCTGGCAAGTTTTCCATCTGCTGTGTTGGCTATCATAAATTTTGACAAGGGGAGCGGGAGGTTTTAATGACTCCTGTCACGTGTAGAGTCGTAGCAAGTGGCAGGGATTGAGAAACATGTTAATGTGATATCTTAATAAAAGGATTGGTGAAGAAATAAATAGTTAATAAACGTGATCATTCCAGCTCACTGAAATAAGAACTACAAAGTACACCTCAAACTTTTCAGGCTGCTAACACTAAAACAGCACTGCATGAGCTCTGTTGTGCTCAAAGCTATTTTCAAGGTTATTTTTTAACTGCAAAGCCTACAACCTTCCTTTTTAAAACACGATTTTATTGGAAACTCAGTTTTACAACAATTTGTGAATTTTACAGCCAAGTGCACTGGAGCAGAGGACCTGGAGTATCTGGGTCTTGCAAAGAAGTAGTTTCTTGTCTGAACTGCTTTAGTTGCTTTTAGGAGGTTTAAAAGTAATTGTCCAAGAAAGACAAAGAACAATGTAAAAGAATAAAAAAAAGTCTATGTTGTTTTTTCCCTGTGTGCTAATTCAAATTGTAGATGTAACTGGGAATCCCAAATGTGTGCATAAATGGTACACTATGTTTGGCTTTTAAGCATGCAGAAAATTGATTCTGAAGACTAGCAATCAAATTACCTAGGGGAAATTTCATTCTTCGAGGTTAATGCAATGCATAACCTCATGAGCCAGAATCATGTAAGGACCATCCATCGTTCATAAATGTATTCTCTAGTAATCATTGTGTATTCACTGAAAAATGTATATGTTTTATTACTTACACAAATGCTAGAATTGCCCATGGTACACATGGAACTTATTAAAGGAAATACACATGCTTTTTATTTTTTGTTCTTAATTGTAATGGCTATTTTTGACTAAGGAGTGTATTCTGAAGAGCCAGATTCTTTAGATAAAATAAATCATGATTCCTCTACTTAAGAAAACACTGAGGATATTTCTCACTCTTTGATTAAAGAGAGTCATGAAAGAAATGTTTGAAAAGGTGGCTTCAGCCTGTCCAATACTTCTAGTAGGAAAAGATTAGGAAGAAGAGGGTTTAAAATTAGTAAAAACAAAGCAAAGACACGCCTTGTGTTGGCTACCATAAACCCATAGGTACTAAAACTCCCATACTGCTGTACAGAGCCTTTGTTTGTGGCTGCAGATCAAGCAATAAGCATTAGTTGGAAGCCTGAGATCTATCATATCTTGTTAACTGATGTGAAAATGATTACCTGATGGTATCCACTGCAGGATATTGCTGCATGTTAATAGTTATCTATGTTGGCTAATGTAATTAAAAACAAAAGCAGCAACCCCCAGTATACCTAGTGCACTGACAGAGCTGATGCACATTTTCCAGTTGAGACTTTAAAAGGTTCTGGGAAATCGGAAGAGGGAAATACTCATTTCATAAATAACAATTAGTCATACAGAGCACCCTAATGGAAATCTTGCATGTGGAGGTCTCCGAGGAGGCGAATTTGTAGGTAATCTTGTATGACTTTTTTCCTTTTGTAGATTTGTTGTCAGTGTCTTTGATAAGTATACAAGAGCCGAGTGTTTTAAGAACGTTTTTTGACAACAGCTGTGCTGTCTACTTAAGCTTTCCTGGTGCTTTAAATTGAGCATTATTGATGCTATAGATCAGGAAAGTGAGTCCTGACCTTGTAGTAGCTAAATTGCTATCCAGAGCTGCTTAGCCGTCTGATTTTTAACAGTAAGAATAACATAGTAAAAAAGTGCCTGTCTTCTCTGCCTCTCAGCCTCACACCTGTACTGAAAAATAGTTTCCAGGGGTTGTGTGGCTCTGTGCCAGGATCGACAGCCAGGAAGACAAATGGAGTTATTACAGACTCTGTCTTTAAGTCTATAATGCAGTTGATAGTGGTTCCCATCAAGACACTGAAAAGGGAGCAGACCTCTCCACTTGGTTGATGAAATATAATTCCCACATATTCATTCTGCTTTATGCCCCAGTCTCTTTAAAAACTTGAAAAAATAACAGTTAAGTTAAAAAAAAATATTCCAGACAGTCACATGCCCCTTTGCTTTTGTAACTTTGTGGGGACACAGACCAGTACTCTGGTCTAAGCAAAGGTTTTTACTCGCTTGTTCTGGAAGAGTAGCCATAACGCTGCTTGCAAATGTGACTGCAGCGAAGTCAATGCACAAATGCCTGTCATGAACCTCAAAGTGAAGACTCAGCCCCACAGCTGAGGTTGTACAAGCCTACGGGGTGATTTCACTATGCTCGTAGGTAGTTAGATTATGCTGAAGTCTGCACAGCCACATTTGTTAAGGAAACCTTGTGCGTAAGGTACATAAAATGAGAGAAGAGGCAGTGTCATAGTTGTACAAAGGATCCCAGTAGTTTTAGGTGGAACAGTTTGTGTCTCCTTTTGGCCTGGGGTGAAACCCTAAGTCTGCTGTAGCTGGTGGGAGTTTGGTCCCTGGCAATGGAGAACTTGCTTTTGATATCCTGAGGCTTTGTGCTAAGGAGAGATGCACTTGCCACCGATGCAGCCCAGAGCCTTGAGTGTTTAGCTGGAGTGCAGGGTGGGAGCTCGCCTGGGAAGCCCACGGAGCTGTCAGATATTCCCTGATGTGGATGCTGGGTGGGCGAATTCCAGCTTTAACGAGAAACCGCATTGCCTTCTCAGGGCTAAATTAATTCCTTGTGTAAATCGATGGGATGGCACTGACTGCGCTGCCAAGGGAAAACTTTGCCCGTGCATCTGCTGTAGCACTGGGAATGAGCAGGGTGTTGCTTCTGGTTTGGCCAGCACTCTTTGAGTAGGTCATTAGCTCATCCTTTTCAAAACAGAAACATCACAAATCCGTGCATATCCCATACCATTAAAATTCGACACAGCTAATGATGGCATTGCATTATTCTTTGAGCTGAGTCCCGTTGTTACAGAAGTAATGGGCATGATCTCTGGTGCCCTCCTCCCTTTGCCTGCCTTTTTGTTTAAATTCAGTGCAAGTACTGACTGTCCTTTCTTCTGTACCTCATGGAGATATAACCATAACAATGACAGCTACGAGGCACTTTGTGTAGTGAACATGAAATAGGAGGGAAATGAAAAAATCAAAGACGGAGAATTATTTATGAGAAATTGAGCACAGCTTCATTTCTCTGCATAAAAAATTAAGTAATGCTAAAAGAATTATACACTTGCCCGTAGGATTTATTTCTTCCAAGCCCTTCACCTTTCTCGGGATCTAAGTCCTCCAGCAGAGAACCTTTTTGCAATAGACTGTTATTGTTGTTAATATTATTATTAAGATGATTATCATCATTTTATATCTCAATGTGGGTATCACTCTTTCCTCTCCAACTGTAAAATGTGAAATCACATAGTATTTCTAAGTACTGCAGTATCTTCTCTCCCTTTGAAGAACTTTGTCAATTCTGCATGCTTTCCTCCTGTTTGTCCTTCCTACCTGCAGCTCTGTGCTATTCTGCAATCTTATTTTGAGGTGGTAGGGCAGACCAGTGGAACCTTATATTATGTAGGAAAAACATTTTTCCCCTTCGAATTGCCAGTATTTTGCACATAACACCTTCTTCTGATCTCAGGACTGAGAAGTTTCAGTTTGTTTCCAAACTGAGACCCCTCATTGGCAATGTGTTGTAATGCATGGAATTTATTTTACTGGCCTGACCTTATTCTTGACCTTTTTCCCCTCTTGTCTTCTGCAAATGCAAATGATGCATGAATTGAAATCCCCTTAAGCCTGAACAGGGGAGATAATTCTAAAATCAAGGAAGGAATTGGAACAGCAGAGCATATCTAGAACGTCTGATACAATGCCTTTTTTATTTTTCAGTCAGTTTGCTCCCAGGAAAACCTTTTTGTGGAAAACAGGTAAAAAATAGCTTTTTTTTTTTTTTGTGTTAAACTTAGCTGTTTCTCTCTCTTATTATTTTGTCTATCTATAGTTCTATAGTTGTTTATCCTAATGCGAAGGCTGTGAAGAAAATTTGTAATCCATATTATCTGCAGTGTTTTTCTGCTTTAAGAGGGGGGAAAAGAGATTGCTGTGCAGTATTGTATCTGAGCAGATAAGGTGTTACTGCTGCTTTCCCAAGACTTTGTATTTCAGTTTAAAAAGCAGACTGGGGTGTGGGGGGGAACCCACCTAATGTTTCATTTCAAATGCTCAACCTGTCTCTGGAGTGTCTTTAGAATTTAACTTATTGATCTTTAAAAAGCACTTCAGCAGTGGCTGGGTGATGGTATTTATGAAACACCACACTTGCTTCTGTTGTTTAACCTGCTCTCCTGTGGGGCTGAGCGGCAGCACTGACTTCACTTGTTGCTTGAGAAGGCTCAGACCAGACCTGCTTTACTGCTCCATTGTAGTAATGAAATGGTGATATCTGAGCCAACTGTTACTTTGCATTACTGTGTGATAGTCCTTATGGATGTTTGTTTTGTCATAATAAATCCATTTAAAGCAAAGGGAAGAAGAGACTGTGCTTAACTAAGATCTACAAAATGCAAAGCATTAGCTTTGTAGCAGCCATAAATCAGCTTAGCTGTGTTGAAGATCTTAGAAATTGTGCACCTTTATGGCAGATAAGGATTTGAACCAAAATGCTGAGAATTTCACTGGTGAGTGTTTGAGCAGTGCTAGCCCAAGTCTGTCCTGTGCAGGTTTTAAAACTGTTTATCATCCCCTTGAAGAAGGGGAGGTTAATCTTTCACAGTATTTCTATCTCTGTCCGTCTTTACGTCTGTCAGATGCATTTATGGGTAAGGCTGTTCCCATAGAAAATGACTCCACAGTAATGGTACAAACCAGCTTTTCCGATGGACAGTTCTGAAAGTGGAATGAGGGAGGTTCCTCATGAGGTAATGGCCACTATCACCTAACCACCTCATATTCTGAGAGCCAAGGAGATTGCCTCAGCTGCTTCTTCTGTAGCATGACTGTGGAAATATGTTTTATCAAAATAAATAAAAAATGCAACAGAACCAGGAACCCAGAAAGCAAAAAGAAGATGCTTCCATAAACCTACTTTTCCCTCTCTGGAGAGAATGAGACAATAAACGTGATGTGGTTGTTCACATTCCCAAGTCACTATGGAAAGTGCTTAGGCACTGTGCTGCTGAGGGTAGGGTGGGGACCTTTATGGGTTAAACCATGAACTTCACAGCCAGGCCTCCATTGGTCTATGCATTCAATCCCACACCTGCATGCAGAAGAATGTGGCCAGTTCTGGTGTTAGCACTTGGTATACTTTGCTCAAACCCTGAGCAAAGAGATGGCTGACCAGCTTTCCTGGTGTGAGGATGTATACCCAAGTGGAGACGAGTAAAAGGCCAGGTTGGAAACTGGGCTTTTGTTACTGCCTGCACTGTTGTTGTCAGAAGGGAGATTTCAGCTGTGTTCCTCAGAACACTGCTTTTTCTTGCTGCATGCCTTACAGCCTTCGATGAGGTGAAGCACTTAAGCTCATACTTAGCTCCATGCACATAAGCAACCTTGTTGACTTGGTGTGTTGAAAGTTAGGTATGTGTTTAAGTGCTTTGCCTTTCTTTTTCATCAGAGAACCTGAGCATTTCTCTGAGCTGCAGAGATTTCCAAGCGACTTAGCAAGTGCTTAAAATTATATATGCAGTATTTTGCTGGCTTGCATTTTTTATGTTCTTATTAGGTGATATTTTTATGAATTTTCTTTTAGATGTAGATGTATGGTTCCTTGGCTTCTGAGAATTACCTTGCTTGGTAACAGGAAATGTTAAATGGCCTTCAGCCTCCCTGGCTGACATTTCTTATGTTCAGTTGACTGCGCACAGTTATGGGAGAGGGAGGGGGGCAATTTTAGCCTTGCTTTTTTAAACTATGAATCTAGCACAAGTTGGAAGGTGTTGATAGAAATTACATACAGCTTTACAGATAAGATAAATTGGAATTACCATGTCTGTTACCATAATCTTTCCTTTCATTTTTCAGTAGGCTGTTGGAAGACAGTAGTATATGCAATGATACCCATAAGAAAAGACAGCTGTTTAGGTTTGTATGACTTTATTCAATATTTATTTCCCAGTAACTTTCGCTCATGATTCTATTCGTGTCTTCGCCGAGGGAGACCTTGACGGGTGTGGGTATGTCATTTTTCTGGTTGGAAAGGAGCATGGAGAACAGAGGTCTTACCCCGCTCATCCCATGCTCTCTGAATGGGGAAGTCACAATGGGACCCTTTCCTTTGGTTTTACAGATCATTGGCTCAGGAGCCATATCAGATTTTCAGCTGCCCAGCTGTTTGGAGTGCCACAATTTGGGGGTGACTGTGATTGATGGAAGTTCCTTATGCTTTAGTATATACGACAGGCATGTTTCACAGACTAGAGCCCAGACTGACCTTTTTTCCTTTCACTGGTTTATTAAAAGCTGAAGTAAAAGTACGATGAGGTGAAACTGATTGAAGTTCCCTTATCTAAAGCAGCAGTGTTTTGAAACTTTTTCTCTGTGACCTTTATCTTCCAAACTCCAATTCCTTCTGCCCAGAGAACATTCAGATGTATCCCATATCCAAAATTGTATCCCAAGCCACAGGGAAATCAGTAGGAGTCAGTCCATATTTTCATGGAGAACTTTTCTATCAGCTGACACACTGGATCAGTGGAAGACCCAACCTGGTGGTGACAGCATTCCTCTGAGAGGCTTAGAAAGGCTCTCTTCCTGTACCGTGAGCTACCACAGTTTTAGTATAAATCAACCAGAGTTGAGCATGCCAAGCTGGTTTTAAAGTCAGTCAGCTGCCACAAGTGTTAAGCAGACTGGGTGGAAGTAATGGATGCTTTCAGAAGCATGTCCTTCATCCAGTAAGGCACATGGATGGCTAGGCAGAAGTAGGGTGATCACTAGATGTCCCTATGCATTTGGGTTTGCATATGTAGCAGTGATAGTTTATGTCATTTCAAACCTATATCAGCTATATTACATAATTTTTCATTATGAGGAGAAAAGGATGCAGCATTATTTGATGTGCACTTGCTGACTGTGCATGTGAGCACAGCAGCCATGGAGGAGATGGTGAGACTGCACCAGATAAGGAGCAGTGCTGGAGCATCTGGAGCCGCATCCCATGGCCACAGGCAGCAGGCAGAAAAACTTTTCCTTTATGCTTTGGGCTAGCCTTGATGATCTGAGAGTCTTGGCTTGGGAATGCAGGAGTAAAGAGGCACCTTACACACAGAGACTCTTGATAAATAATAACTGTTCTAGTTTGGGGAAAGAAAAGTAATTTTGTGTAACCCAAAACCACAGATAACTGGGATACAAAAGCATTCTGTTTCTCTCCCTCTTTTCCACTAGAATGTAAATATAAGAGAATTGTTAATTTCTAAGCACAAGAATGCAAAAGAATTTGTAAATAATATACTTTGTTTTTCTCTTTCCAATTAAATCATAAGGACAATTTCTTTTTAAAATCTTTTTCCTTTTTTTATGTTGTTGCTTCTGTGCTGTTTCTCTTCATGCTTTCCCAGTGTCTGGGTCTAGCAAAGGTCAACAGGTTAATACTGCTGATCACATCTGTGAGAGGCTCTGATCACAGGCAAGGAACGCACCAGCCTGATCCCGTCTTTGACACGCTGCTCCTTCACGTCCCGAGTGGCACAGCTCAGCAGGTTCTCCAAATAAAAAGCGGGAGCCACGTTTGCAAGGAGAAGGGGGACCAAAAAAAATAAAAATAGATACAGTCCCATCCTTTTGATTTGTAGAAAGCACTTTGAGCCTGCAAGGTATTATATCGTAAAATAAGACAGAGGGGTGGCAATTGTCTTCTAAAAGTCTTCCAAAAGCCAGTGTTATTAGCATCACTTGGGATAACGGTCGTGGTGCACTAAGCTGTAGTAGGCATGCTGGTTTTGTCATTTTAGCAGTACATTGTAAGCTCTTCACCATAAATAAGCCGAATTCTCTTCCAAATTCTGCTCATAGTTTACTGTGTTGTCACTCACAATACACTGGGTGCTCTGCGGCTGTCCAAGGACAGGCAGTCTCTACCCAGAGATGTTTGCAATTAGTGTATGCAGAGGGGAAAAAAGAAACCCCACCTGGTGAGTCTCTAAGTGTAGCGTTAGCACTGAAGAGTTTGGGGTCATGCTGGGAGAACATGTGTTTAGGGGAAGGCTTTGGGTGACACTGCAGAGCAGATGAAGAGGCAGACAAGTGGGGACAAGGTGCAATAGAAATAAGGAGGATGGATATGAAGACAAAGGTAGAAGGTGAAGTTAGTGAGAAAAACCTTACAGGTGATGGACAGCAAAGGGAGAAGTAGCGAGGGGTTTGCTGAGGAAAGAGACCGGTCAACAGGCAACAGAAATGCTACGTCAGTGCTGCGTAATATTGCTGCGTCAGCCCCGTCTGGTGAAGTGCTCTTAGGATATATGCAAAAGGGGAGCAGTGGTAAGTGCTGTGCATGTAAAATGGTGTAGCAGTGTTTACTTGCTGAAGGCAGATGAGTATTGGGGTCAAATCCCCTGTTTCAGGCATGCTTTCGTAAATGCAGAGTATTTCCTTTTTCTTTATTAGGCTCGCTGCAGGGTACCCAAAGATAGACTCTGCCCTTGACATGTTTTTGTTTGTGTATAAATCTTTGTTTCCTGATGTCCGTAGGGGTAACAGAGACAGCACGGGGAAGGCATCTGGCAGTCGGCAGAGCAGTACGGAGAACGAATTGAAGTGGACAGACCACCAGAGGCCATGGAGCAGCACAGACTCGGACAGCTCAAATCGAAATTTGAAGCCAGCCATAACAAAGACAGCCAGTTTTGGTGGGATAACCGTCCTGACAAGAGGAGACAGCTCATCAAGTAACAGAAGTACCGGCAAACTGTCTAAAACAGGTAGCTAGTACTGTATTGGGTTCACAGTACTTCTTGTTGTGCAGTGATAAATGGCTGTTCTGGTACTTGCCTGAGTATGGTATATCACAGAATGGTTTGAGTTGGAAGGGACCTTCAGAGGTCATCTTGTCCAACCCCCATGGTTGGACTATATGGCGAATTACAGGAACAGTTGTATTTCCTGTGCATAGCAGGATGTGTATGTCCATCTATGTATGCTAGTATCTGGGTACCTAGTACTGAGTTTTTAGGAATCAAGAAGAAAATGTGGTGCCTGAGGTTTGCAAATTGTAGGTGAGAGAGGATTTTCCTGGAGCAGAGCACATGCACATCCTGTTTGAGCACTGCACTTGTTGCAGCCTGAAAAAGCGGTAGTCCTTTCAGACAAAGCACAGATTTTACCTTTTTATTCATCTTACTCTTCTTGAATCATGAAGAATTAAATGTTGTGTATCTGATGAGAAATCCAAGAAGATTTTGTTGTCATTGCTAAAATGCAGACCATCGGTATCTTGGAGTACAGCCTCTCCCTTGCTGCTGGCAGGTGAGGCAGTGTGCTGTGGTGGAAGCAGTCAGAAGCTCTGGATTCACAGAGGTCCCGCAGTCTCTCCTTTTCCTTGTTTAGTTCCCACTAAATGAAAGCATCGTTTAAGGGGACTACAAACTTGGTGGGAAATCTGCATTTATTTGCATTAACTTCACAGGTACATTAACATATGACTGAGTCACAGGGTTTGGATCTAAGTAATTTCAAGCCATGCCATTAAGCTGATCTATTATATTTTTGTGTAAAAGTGCATAATAAATAATGAACCCATCAGATGATTCCATCAGTTTGGTTCATTTGATAAATATAGTACAAGATAAGTAGTAATCAATACTTAGCACTTTGTGCTTTTTCAGCTTGAGAGTGTTTTATGGACGGTACTTAATTTAAACCCAGTTTATCAAACCTGGGTTGGTCAGATTTCGCTCTTATTCCCAAAATTGTGTGGTAGCCTCTGCCGTGATTCAGGATGCTGGGGAATGGAGTTTTCAGAGTAAATTGAGAAAACTTTTGACTTTGTAACTACGTTCTGGACCTCCAGATCTTGAACATAGTTAAAAATTTTGTTGTATTTCACAGCTGGAATGGAACCTGGCTGGTTGGAAAGCTGCTCTTTCAACCCTGCTGGTCATAAAGCTGCTGGGAGCTTTTGGAATATCCTGCTTTTTTTTCTTAATGCTTCTATTTTATGTTTCTTTTGAGACCCTAGACAAATACTGCTTTTATTATCTTAAGATTCATAGAATCACAGAATATCTCAAGGTGGAAGGGATCCTTATGTTTCTTATCCTATGATAAGATTCTCCTTCAGTTTTACTCCATCCTTAGGTATGTAAAATTCTGTGGAATTAAGACGTGAATCTGACTTTGAAAATTAGTACAGTATAGTTGTTTACCTCTGGCTTGTTCCTGAGCACGAGCATATGCAACATAGCAAAACCAGTGCGTGTGTAGCTTTGAAACTACACTTCTCTGTTTTTTTTGGTTTGTTTTTTTGTTTTTTTTTTTTAATAAAGGCTGAATAGGCTATACGGTGGGGCCTGAAATATGCAGTAGACCATGTTTTTACCTCAAGATTTTTTTTGCCTCCTGCAGATCTTTCCATTGCATCAGAATTCAATTTGATATGTATAAATTAGGGAGGAGGCACAGGTTCCTGGTATACTTTTTTCATATCATTCATCTTCAGCAGAGGGCGGGTAAATGTATTTCTCTGCAGCATTGTATTGCAGAGGTGCAGAGCATTTTAAATGGTGTCAGGGAAATCCATTTGGGAGGGTTGGGACATCTAATTGCAAAAGAGTAATACTTTTAAGTAGCTGTTTTAGTGTTAAAATCAAGCATATTAAAGGGTGCACTTAGAAAATGTATTAAAGGAGAGATCTCTGAAGCATGCCAATACTTGTAAATGCATCTGCACTCTATATGCACCAAATCCAAAATTGCTTTCAAATGAAAGCTCTTATAATACATTTTTAAAACATCAGTGATATTAAAATCCCATGTTCTTTGCCAAGCAATTACATATTGTAAGTGCTTTGGCTTTTTTTTAAGCAAAGTGTTTAAATTTGAAAGCTAGGTGAGCACAGGAGTGAAAAAGAAACAAATTAAAAGGAAGAGGTGGGGGAAAAGAGCAAGGCTGGATGTCAAAACAAACTTACACCTTCAAAGCCAGGACACAAAGTCAAACTGTCAGCCAGCTTGGAGAAAGTCAGAGGAAATAATATCTGAATCACTATTTCTATCCTTCTCTCTGAAATGTTATTGAATGGCATTAAAGCAGAAAAGAACGACTGTTCAAAAAATAATGGGGAAATATGCCTTGATAAAGTGTTCTCACTTCACAAAAAAATGCCGAGTGCATTCATACAGCTGTCAGAGCCCCCAAGTGCTATTTGCATATGTTTTCTAAGATACGTTAGCTACAAAGTGACACTTCATTGTGCATGTTTTTGCATTAGGTCTTCATCATTCTGTAGTCCGATCACAGGCAGCACTGGGTGTTCCATAGTTCAGTACGCATTTAAAGCTTGATCATGGTTTTATTTTGGGGGATTTTGTTTATTTTCTGTTGTCTTTGCTACAGTGATTGAAATGGGATCGCAGAGGTGTAGCTACAAACATTAGGCACACTGCCCTGGTGGTGTGGCAGAGCCTGGCAGGCACCAATTCTGTCCCGTTTCTCCTCTGCAGAAAGTACTAGTCTGTTCTCTGAAGTGCTTTATGATTCACAGGAATAAATTTAAAACATTTTTGTTTCGCATATAGTATGTATGAAATAAGTCTGAAGTAATTAGTTGGTCAAAATGTTCTTCATTGGCTAAATGATGGAAAATGTTTGTGACCATTTTAAATTGAAAATTATTATACATATATGACAGTCATCGAGAAACATTGTCAAACACGCTTCTTGAGCATGGGAATATTGAAACTTTCAGGATTTTCACAGATGGCTCACAGCTGCCGTTGAGAGTATATATAGTGATGCAATATTAGCATTGTAGCCTTTCTGGATAATTTTTAATATTGTCACCAAAATTAAATGTTCTGCCCTTAACCTTAACTTCTGATAAATCAGTAATTAATGGTACATAGCAGACAAACAGAAACTGAAGCACAGAAAGATGTTAGCCTCCCCTTAGGCAAAGACCGATCACAGAACGTGCTGTTCTCTGCAGTAGAGTCCAGTAGCGTCAATTAGTCTTGTACTTTAATTGCATTCAGCTGCATGGGAATTAGAGCTTAGCAAAGGAATTATGTTACTTCATTTTTGCAAACTTCACAAGAGGGGCTATTTGAAACCCATTACGTGGTTATCTTACTGGTTCTGATGATTATTTTCATGCACCTGTTGATTGCTTAGAAAGCCTTGTTCCACTGAAAAGCACAGATTGTATATTGCAAATAAATTTTTCTGCTCTGTTATTCTGAAGTTTAGTAGATATATAAAGATGTATTAAGTTATAATTCAGTATTGAGTGGGGAGTTAATAATTTAACAAATTGCAATCAGATTGCATTTCTACAACTTAGGACATCATACAAAACCTTAGTTAGATTTCCGGTAATATAGTGGACATTCCAGGATTGACTAAACATGTATAGTTGCAAGTGAAATAGATGTCCCTGTAGGCATCAAAGATGTACCTTTTCAGTCTCTAACCACACTCATGAAGAGAAAATCTAGCTCACAAGCTCCCATGTTATTTTCAGTGACACATTACAACAGGTTTTAATATACGTTATTAGGAGGGAAGGCATGTTTCACAGAAATGTCCTCTGTATATGTACCTACATAGCCATTTAAATAATTGTTGGAAGAGTTAAAAGATGTAACTATTGCATCTTTAATTTCTCTTAATGCATTTTCCTTTCAGTGGAATGTACATCTGTTGGAGTGTGTTTCTTTCCCCCCCATTTACGAAAAGCTGGCTGCACTGGGGTATCAGCTGTGTTGATACAGATCTGTAGGGATCGTTAACTTCCTTGGCAGGGATCCAAGTAATCAGAGCCACAATCTGATCTCTCCTGTTAGGTGTTCATTGCTACTCCTGTTGGGCAAAGATGATTATACTGGAGGCATTGCAATGCATTAACCTCTTTTTTTGTGATAAAGTATTCTCTAAATTATAATTTTGTCTCTGAGTTTTGGAACTGGATTTCTGCTTCTTTTTCTTAATCAGGCATTAGCCTGATGGATCTTTTGAGTCCAAGAGAAACTGTAGGAATGTTGATGTATGGGCAATAAATCATGAGCCAACTGCTTCCAGTCATACGCTTCCCGCCAACCGACTGTGCTGAAACATCAATCTTATTTTTAGAAGTGCAACTTGCAGAGGAATAATTGTGTTCATATGAGCACGTACCATTATTATAAAAAAACCTAAATACATTGTAATATACAGAAATGCAAGTGACTTATAAAAGTAGCAAATAAATATTCCTAAGCCAAGAAACTTTATCCAAGACAAAAATACTTCCAGAGGTGATCAGCACTGTACTGGTCCTAAAAAATGGACCGTCTGGAGTCAGTAGTGGGTAGATGTTGAGAGTCCAGTTGATAAGAAAGAAAAAATTTACCTCGGACTTGGAAGGTGGGATGAAGATGTACAAAGTCAACAGATACTGAATGCTGACCCAAAGAAAATAAAACGTGTTGCATCGCTCACTAGCACTCAGGATATTGGAAAATTAATGGTACCTCCATGCTCTCCGTCCGCAAACCCCCTAAGCTATTAAGACTTTGTGGTGATTTTTCTGTCTCTTTTTTTCTTTTACCACTCTTTGAACTGCTGTATCTCTCAGAATACTTAAAAAATATATTAATGGAAAGTGATGAGAAAATGAAGGTTATTATTATGTCAACTGTGAAGCAGCAAGAAAATTATAGAAGAATCTAGAAGTAGCCACCATCATTACATAACGAAAAAAAGAGATTGGATTGTGTAATGGGGGCAAAAATCTCATTTAGTCAAAGTTCCTTTCAGAAGTCTTTAGCAAGACATCTCTTAATGTGAATCTGAATAAAGTCAGATAGTTCTTTTTTTTTTTTTCATTTGCTACAGTACTGAATTCATTATGTGGTGATTTCTTATTCCAAATTTAGACACCATGAAAACAGCTAATCAGAGCTACAAAGACAAGATTAATTGGTGTTAATTTCCAAACATTAGTGTTGGAATTTACTTGGCTTAATATGTCTAGACTTAAAATGACAGGAAATAAGTTGTAGTGATGGAAAAAAATTAAAATAGATCATTCTTATACAGGATAAATGGGGGCAAAATTGGTTAAGTAGTAATTTCTGGGATTTTTTTTTAAATATTTAGAAAATTGCTGAAATGGTTTTGTATCTTATTTGTGTTCTTTCAAAATCACCAACTTGAACTACCGACATAGGAGAGCAGATCTCTGATCATTTAGGGCAGACATTTCAAAGCTGTTATCTTGGCCAATGTGTGGTGATAGCTCCAGAGGTTGTTCCACTGCATCTGCCTACTGTTTGATGAGTACATCTGAATTCATTGCAGTCCTTTGGCTTTTAACATTCAGAAGCTGCTAAAAATCAATCCATGATTCTGTCATAAAAACATCTGAAAGGCGGAAAAGAAAAAAAACAGTTGAATGTCAGAGGTGCAATCTTCTTTTACGCTAATGGTGTTTCTTCAAAACAGCACAAAATGGGGAGAGAGAAGTCTGAAGTCAGGCTCAATACTACTTACATACTTAGAAATAATGGGAGGATTATGAAATCTCATCACCACTCCTGCATCTCCAGGTAGCTTTCTAACCTGTTGAATTCAATAGGTGGTGGAAAAGAGGAGAAAGTAAAGCAAGAACTCAAAGAAGCAACATGAAGCACATTTAGAAGGGCCAGGGAAATACAGGAACCTGGTAACTGCTGTAGAAGGAAAAATAAACTCTTGTGGTTGCATTTACATTTGCGAGGAAGATGCCAAATGCTGCTTGATGAGGATGACCTCCAGGAGTATCTCTGCAATTTGTAGAAACACTGAAATCTGAAATGATCCAATAATTAAAACTATCCCTGCAAGAATAATCTTTCTAAATTTCCAACCTCAGTCTACAAGGAGGGGAAAAAATATAGCAACTAATACAACTTTGAAGTGTATTTATAGAAATCAAAAATTTCTTCTGAAATCTCTATTACTTTCTTGATTAGGTACTGGATAAGCAGATTTAGGGTCCTCCTGATGGCAAATAGTGCACAGCTCATAAAGAGGACTGTCTCTGTAGTAGCTGCCGTATGAAGTTTGAAGAAGATAGATAAAAATGCGTTTTACACAGTAATTGGCAATAATCTGTGGAAAGACCCTCTGTTAAGTGACAGGATGCTGGTGTGATTTCTTCAGAGGAAACCTGTTTTGCTCTAATTATGAGGAAATAAATGAATTCCAGTACGGATTTGAGAATGAATCCAAGGCTCTAAGCAGTCTACTGTTGGGTCCTCCTTATAGTATCCCAAATATGAAGGGATGTGATTTGCCCTCTAAGAAGTTTGCTAAAACCTGAGTTCTGTCTTTTCTTTTAATCTATACCTTCAGGAGGGCACTAAGGAGGTTAGTAATTAATGTAAGATGCATAGACAAGTGCACAGAAGTAAAATAAAAGAAGTTGCAATTAAAATATACTTTACTTTTGGGAGGAAGCATCCATACAGACGTTTGCTTTCACACCTCCCTTGTATTTGCCTTAATGTCCTGCTTTAAGGAAGCCATTCATCTGAGCCTTGCACTCCCAGCGATTCTTGTCATTTTTACGTGAAGCAAATTGAAATCTAATCAAGTAAAATCTCTGAAGTTTGGAAATTATATTTGTTTTTTTAAAATAACGTGTCTCCCCATCCTTCCAGGTACAAATGTTTTTTAGCACATTTAATTTATCTTGATTGATCAATTTTAATAAGCTAGGTGCTGAAAAATCAAAGTGGCAAAAGTCTTAGGTAGCGTCTTGGGTAGCTTTTAAGTTAATACACATATGGCACAGCTACCTTGTTACTTGACTGACAGCTCAGTTGCTGGGGGTTTTTTGGGTTTTTTTTTCTTACAGAAAATGTTTGGTGGTTTTTTTTGTGTTGGTGTTTTGGTTTTTTTTTTCCTTTTTCATTTACAAACCCCCTATTTAGTTTTTATAGCTTATGAACCAACACTTTGGCATTATAAATACATGCTGAGCATTTTGTGTTCTGTTTGATAAAGCTATTTACTGGCTGGGGGGAAGCAGATGTTGCGGGAGAAAAGTAGTCTTTTGAATTGTAGAAATACCACTGGATACTGAGCTCAGTAGGGAGTGAAACTCCCACTCCTGCTAGCTGAGCATGGACTAGTGCTTGCCTTTGCAGTCTGTGAAGGCTGTCCTCACATACGCGCTGTGTCTGATGGGGAGTGGGGTCCCTTGTAACCCTGCCGCTGCGATTGTGTCTCTTTGTTAGGCTCAGAGTCTTCCAGCAGTGCTGGCTCCTCAGGATCCCTGTCACGAATACATCAGCCTCTCCAAAGTGCATCTCTTGTCCCTGGGGTGACGGCCAGCTCTTCAGGCAACGTGTCCTACCCTGAGAACGGGATGAGTGGCCAGGTGGCCCCCAGCAACACCAGCTATATCATTCTTCCACTTGAAGCTGCAGGGATACCGCCTGGCAGTATCCTTCTCAACCCTCACACAGGTCAGTATGATACTCTTCTGCCTGGTACTGCCCTTCAGTGTTTCTAGTGTCATCTGGGGAATTGGCAAATTTCATGTTTCTAGAGATATTTTCCTTGAGGCACTTTATAAGGAAGCAAGCAGCAAATATACATAGAAATGACGTTTGGCAGGTTGTTTTTTCAAATCTGCAGGGAAAGCTGGATTGGCTTTCTGAGGCTGTTGTGGCACAGCCAGTGGGAAGTGATGCAAAACACACTCGTGCAGTCCCAGACAGGATATTCGTCTTGTAAAGTCCTGGCACTCCCTGGCTGTGAATCCTCTGAGATCCCATTAGCTTCAGTAAGGACAGATGCTCTTCCATATCAAGCGTGCTGAGATATGGTGCAACTGAAATATGACGCTCAAAGTTTTAGAGATTGTGCTTAACAGCAGAAGAATTTCAAAAGGCTTAGAGGCTGCATTTGAATTAGCACTTCAGAGTTAATTTCTTTATGTGATCAGCAATTGTATTTAAATTGGAAGTTTTGTGATAAGAGAAAGTCATAATCTCTTCAATTCTGCATCATGGCCCTGGTAGTTAGCAGCACTGCCGTGCTTGAACGAGGCATTTGCGGTCACCCAAGCACTGTGGACACTTCAGAAACCACTCAGCTTGAACTTGAGTGCTTGCTGAAAGTTTAAGGCAATTTGTTACCTCCTTGGTCCAAATGAAGTCCAGATAACGTCAAGCTATTAATCCCTACAGTATTGTACTGTCAGCATTAAAAAGGTTCAGAGAGGTTGAGACTGTGATGATTCTTCAGTGATTTGGACTATTTCAGTGACCATAACTAGCTGTGCTGCCAACCTTAGCTGAGTTATGCAGGGTTTAAAATAACAAAGCCTACAGCGCAATGTATTTTCCATTATACTGGGAGCTGAGAGTTGAATTCCAAAATATTTTTTCAAAGTCCTTAATAGTGCGTTCAGGAGCTTTTTATTTGAGGATTTTTATTTATAACCAGTATTTTATGTATATTACACCTCTGTGTTCCAATATTTTGGTGCAAATGCCTAAGTCTTATTTGCAAGTCTACTGCTGAAAGTACTTTTTTAGTCAGAATGCGGTCAAGAAAGACTGAAAGTTGCAGCATTTAAGAAAAACACAGCCTTGACAAACTATTAAACCAAACTTTCCACAGACATTTAGAGATAGTAGTGTCTGGGGCTGATCAATATATGTCTCAACATATATAAAATCAGGGAGGAGTTCTCGTTTGCTTAGATTCAAATGTGATAAGTTCTTTCCAGAGAGATGACTTAGAAAGGTACATGTTTCTGCAAGTTACTAAAGCCTTTACTATTTATGTGTACTTTTTTTTCCAAGCTATTATATTATTGAAATGAGAGCCTCATACTGTCAGCATAAATGGGGATTTTAGTCATTTCTTAAAATGACTCAGGGGAGAGGACAGAATGGGAAGTGGGCATAAGACAAAACCCATCATTATTCATCTACTCTTTCTGTTGTTCTGGTAGTTGACAGTTCTGTCTGTAACACTGGAATTTCTTGGTCAATACAGAAGGCGGCATTTTGTGTGCTGTGTGGTCCACTCCCATACAAAACTCCACAGGCCGAGGCAGAAGTCCACCCGTAATTCAGGTGATAGGACCGAGAGGAACAAGTGAAAGGAATCACTGCTGCTTTGAGCCCACCAACAGCTGAAAGGTTGTGCTCGTCCCTGGCTATGGCAAGGACAGAGGCTGCAGCTCAACACACTTGCAAGCCAGAAGAGCTGTTTAAGAGGAACATCTACATCTGTTTTGTCAATTTAGTTATTTGCAGCAGCTAGCTCATATTTTTCCCTGGTACCTAGGGAGTCTTTGTCTGGCCGTAGGTATAATGCCTTTCAATACTGTCACTAGACCAGAGTACCTGGTCTTCCCTCCTAGCGTGCCTCATTGTCTGCAGAGGCATAATGGAGAGCTCCATGTGTGTTAGTATGTTTAATATTCAGGGAGCAAGTGTTTTTGTGTACATACAATTTTGCCTTTCTTTCAAACAGCATATTTTGTTTCTGTAGCTCCCTTGTAAATACATACATAATAAAGATAACGGAGGGAGCAGATTCTTCTAAAGACTGAAATTCTTGTTTCAGATGTATAGCTTCATGCTGCTACCTGTGCTGGAAGTCAGGCTATAATGTAGCATCTACCGTGTTTTTAATATACAGCAAAATACATGCAGCAAATTTGCCACTTTTTGGGTTCAGAATCTTTGCATCTTATTAGGGTAATGTTACAAAAGAAGCTCTGTAGGGAGGAGACTTAGATTGCTGGATGCTGTGATCACCTATCAAAGTGATGGATGCTGTCAGAAACATAGATGAAGAGAAGACAGTTTAAAGAAAAGGAAAAAGGAGCTTTGTTTCCTGTAATGAATAGATTTTCTTTCCCCGTGTAACGCCATTCTTTAGCTCTTTCTTCTCCTCTTGCAGAGTGGCTACTTCCAATCTTTTTCTCTCTTTTGATCATAATACCATGTCCTTTAAAGATCTTTGCTTCCTTTTGCACTGCATAGTCACTGACTGTGCCAGCCTCTAATGACATCCACAGATGCTGTCAGTATCTCCCTGCTCTGATTATACCTCTCAGCTCCTTCTCAGGTGTTGGCAGTCCACACTTTCTTTTCCGTATCCACAGTTTCCTTTGTTTCTTCTCCTTCCACAGATAGAGAAGCTTCTTGCCGGCTTTGGGAAAGGACCATTTACGTGGCTATGCTTTTTTACTCTCCATTTCACCCGCTTCACCAGTCTGTTTTACCCTTTAAAGGATTCCTCTTGACAAGTTCTCTGACTTAACCCTTTTGACAATTTAAGAGCATTTACGTTTCACTCTTACTCCTTTAAATGACATTGCAATTTTTGCCCTTCTATCAGGGCCACAGTTCATAACTTACAAATGTCTTCCCTGTTACCATCTGATCTCTCCTTTTCATTTCTTATTTCAAGATTCCTTCATGAAAGGTCTTTTTTTTCATCTTTGAAAGCATTGCTGGACCTTGTCTCTATCAGTTCTGTCATCCTTCACTGAGCCATGGGAAATGCTCTTTATGGCTTCCCTTGAGTGCCTGGCACAGGCTTCAGAAGCCCGTTATCCCACTCACCCAGTCTAATTTCCCCAAACTCCTAAAGTACTTCTGGAGCCTGAGACTCCCAAATCTAGGGAGTCCATGCCACTGTCACCCAGTGTGTTCACAGCAAGAAGCAGCAAATCAGCTAGTGGACAGAACTGCCCTGTGCTTCACTTCCACTCATTCTAATCATGACCTTTCTCACTGTGAGTGTGAGACATGCCCAGTAAAATATGGCAACTTCATCCAGAAAATCTTCATACTTTAGAGAAAGAAGGTAAGGTTTCTTTATCTGGCACTCCTCATACATTTTTGACCATGATTAATAAGATGGAGGAACTGAAAGGCTGAGGAGTAGATAGAACAGGTAGAGACGCTTGTGGTATACAAATCAGAAGTTCATTATTTCACTATTGCTCTCAGTCACCGAATTCTTCCAGATCTCCCTTTTTATCTCAGATATTCATACTTTAGTTACCTACTTTAAATGTTATGACTTCATTTCTAAAATTCCTCTTTTCTCACGGAAACATCTGTAATTCCTTTCATTTATGAATTTATAATGGAGATGAAAAGAGAACTGAGGTCATGGAAAACATTTTCCCTACAGAGAAATACCATTTCTTTTTTTTTTGCAGGACAATGACTTGGATAAACTTTTTTCTTTTCTTTTTTTTTTTTAAACAAACATTGCTTTTGCAAGGGTACTTCCCCCAGGTAAAATATCTGAAGCAAAAAGAGTTCAGCAACTTAGTAGAATTTTGGACAGCATTTGTCCTGTATATAAGAGATTTTCAAAGACATCTTAAGTGTTTCTTCCTTGATAACTTCCAGTGCTGCCTCATCTAATTACACAGGGCACAGCTCTCAAAGGTACAGCACTATGTTATTAGAATGTGTAAATAAATTAGTAACAAGGGTGGGTTTGGTTTTCTTCCTTTCCGTACAAACTACAGTGTGTCAGGAGTAGTTGGGTACATTTGACTGCTATTGCGTGGCAATAAAATGTACATGAATATTCTCGACCTCCAGTGTTTGCTCCAGAGTTCAATTTTAGTATTAATTGATTCATCATTGAATGACTTCAAGTAACCATAGCACCTGAATCTTCTTATAGCCATGGTAACCTTCCACCCATTCCTTGGAAAGTCATACTGCCAAAACAAATATCTGCTGTCTGCCTTGCCTGAAAAAAAAAAAAAAATAGATGGCTGATACTGTAATGAGGCATTGAGAGTGACAAGCACTTTACTGTTGTAGCAGATCAGCTAAAGCGCGATCAGTTAAAGCAAGGTTGCATGATTTCATACAGAAAACAGTACATCCTTAAAAGTGTTCAACTAAGGCAGGGTGTTTTGTTTCAGGTCAACCATTTGTAAATCCTGATGGGACGCCGGCAATATACAATCCTCCCAGTGGCCAGCAGACAATGAGGAACCAGATGGTGGGACAGTCTCAGCAGCAGCCTTCATCCCAGCAGCCTCAGCAGGTTCAACAGCCACAGCAGCAAATGGCAAGTCACCTTGTCACACAGGTAGGTGTGGTGGCCATTGGAAAAAGAGAAGTTCTCAGAGATATGAAGGATGACCTAAAGGGTAGGTGGGAAGGATGCAGCTAGACAAAATATCAGGATGTTGTTCTTTTCTTTTGAAAGAAATGGGGCCCGTGATCTGTATTTTCAACATGGATGAAACAGGGGGAGAGGGAAGATTATTTTTCAATTCCATCTAAAGGGTGGCTTCATTTTGAAAAGGACTGTTAAGTGAGTTGGTGTACATCTACAAAAATTTATTTTGCAAAATTCGCCCGTAAGTGAAAGCTGAAGCATTCATTCTCAAACTAGTGCAGTCTGTAATTCTCTCCAAAGAGCCAGGGACCTTTCCCTGTGCCTTTTGGCAGCAGTGGGGTTGAGTCAAAGAATCGAGTGCAACGCAGGGCTCTACAAACTCTTCCATGTCCAGTTATATCAGGCCCGAGCCGTGGGTAGCCTGCTCGCCAAGCACCCCTGCCCCAGACCGTGGGTCTTCTGCCTGCGCCCCGTGTTCTGGCCATGACCCTGCTCTGAGCTAGAAGCTCTGGAGCTACAGCAGGAGAGGGGAAGAGTAACGTAGTTTGGGCACGGTGCCACAGTATGTCGGCTCTCTGGCCCCTGGGCTGGCCGTGGCGAGCGGCCAGACGTGGCTGAGCCTGGGCAGCAGGGTTTGGGTCTCGTTCAAACTTAATTTTGTGGATTGTGTGCCTGCTCTCCCAGAGCAGAGCAGGCGGAGGAAACTACTCCAGCAAGAATCCTACATCCTGCTTACTTGCAGAGCAGCCAAGATCTGCTGTGGTTCTTGTGTGGCTTTATAATTTGGCACAATTTCATCCCAGGCTACCCAGAAATACAGTGTTTCAATTCAGTGAAGTTGCTTTGATTTTACGGGGACTTACATGTTTGTGGCTCTTTTTCTTGATTTGGTCTTAGCAGTTCTAGAAGACGGAGGTAGTACCAAACCTGTGTAAGACTCAAGTTAAATGAGAGATTAAAACAAAAGGAATAGTAAAACTATTCCAAGGTAATAGTGCTGTAGAAAATTGTTCTTTCACTTAGATAAACATCTACTCCAAGCTGACAGGCCTGTCTCTGTTGTTAATTCTCAGCCTGTTCTTTGTCAATTTTTTTTTTTAGCTATTGTGTTCTGCCAAAGCAGTTTTAAAATCATTATTCCTTTGCCTATGACATACTCAGAGTTAAATTAGTCATTATCAGCAAAATTCAAATATACACTTACACTGTGCTGCTCCTCCATTTTATCTCTGTAAATTAAATGTAGAATCATAATTTGGCTTTGCCTCACATCAGTAATAGGAAGGTGTAGCTGTGGCTTTATTTAATCTAACAGCCATCAAATTTACACAAATAGAGAGAAAAATCTGTAAGAATTGTTTGGTATAAGGCTAAAATGAAGACTAAAATCGCAGTACCTGACCTCCTGTATTTGGGCTGGCAATGAGTCACCTGCATTTTCAGAGCTGTGTTTGTGATCTTTGTTCTCAGTAACAGAGTTTGTTGTTGTTGTTATTATCTATTTCTAAGTAGGTTGTATTTATTGTCTTTCACTGTGTTTATTTTGCAGCCTGTTCAGGCAATGCAGCCATCTTCTCAGTCAGTCCAATATCCAGCAGTTTCTTACCCTCCCCAGCATCTCCTGCCAGTCTCTCCAACGCAGCAGTTTTCTGTGGTACTAAAGATTTCTTTTTTTTTTCCTTTCCTTGAAGTTGGGTGTGTGAGCACGAGTATGCCCAAGAGCCTCAGAGGAGCACTGCGAGTGGTATCCCACATGAGAGCCCCATCTAAATCCCCCTTTGCCTTAACACTTTTGGTATTGACAAGCATTTTGTAAGAGCGTTCCCACTGATTCTGGTTATTTAATCTGGAGGATGATGTTAGGAGCAGAGCTCTCCACCTGGTTAGCAGACCCTCCAGAAAAATGTTTTGCTGTGCCTACGATAGGAGCTTGTGTCTCCCCACTTTATGTCGAGGGAGCTTAAATTGCTAACTTGGGCATTTGAGATTTGGGTTATCCCCCTTTTGTGTCCACAAAGACTGGAGAAGAGACCTCTAGAAATCATTATTTTTTATTTTAGATTATTTTATCAGTATACTAAATCCACTGCCTGGATTTATTCCCTGATGATACCAGAACACTTGGAAAACAGAGTAGTGGTGAACCAGGTGCAGAAGGTGTGTTACATTATGCATCATGACAAAGCACCAATGGACATGTATAATAAAAATAAATAGAGTGCTCTTCTGGAGTCTGAATCTGGCTTGGTGCTTACAGGGCTATGATTATACTGTTGTAAAATGAAGCTGACATTTTAAGAGGCACTACAAGATTTTTCTTCTGTTATTTTTCTCTCTTGCTCTGGTAATCTTGCTTATGACTGATTTTTTTCCCAAGGTAGAGATGTCACGTTGTTATAGTAAGAGATGGAAACAAAGCTGAACGGATCCTTGCAGCTAAAATAATGTTATTAATGCCTGGTAGATGAGCGGTACCATTTAAAGGACAATAAAAAATGTTCCATGCTGAACAGAAGTTGCATATCTCAGTGCTAATTCTCTTGAAAAGTGTCTTGCAGGCATCTCAGGTTGTTCTGGTGATAGTCATGGGAAGGCTGGTATTTTTAGTTGCTAATTTAATAGTGAAATTTCACCTGAATTAATGTCTTCAATGTATATTACATTATACACACAATGTATAAATTATAGGGTTTTGAAGCTCTTGGTCTCTGTTGTGCAAATCCAGAGACATTCCAGGCTCAATGAAGTTTCTCGTAGAATCTGTTTGCCATCAAGGTAACGAATATCCTAGCTTTTTAAAGAAACAACTTCAGACAGGCAACTTATGTGCCTGAATATGGATGTAGGATGATGGTAAAGTTAGTAGCATTACTTTCTTATGCCACCTGAAGATCTGCCAGGAATGTTTAAAATGTTGGCCCATGGTATCTGCTCTCAGAGTGGGCGGGTGAGTCTCTGTGTGGTCTCTGGCAGTGCTTTCCACAAACAAACATTTTTTTTTTTCTATTTTGAAGTTCCCTGCCAATAAATACATTGTGCAGGATGGTTTTGGAGAATGAACACGACAGGGATGTGAACAAAATCGAAGACGCTCCTTTTAAAAAATAGCATGGACGTTCTAAGTGAAAAGTATTATTATAGTGCTTATTCCCTGTCTGTGAAGGGGTATAAGGAAGGGACTGTGATCTGCATATTAGCACATGATGGAGTTTTATGCTGGATTTATTGCTGTATAGAGTACATTTTAATGTTGAGTATTTAAAAGTCTTATGATATTGGCACAAAGGAAGATGCATAGAACCACATTTGTAAATCTTCGACCTTCACAGAGTAAACTTGAGAGCCTTGATTAGTATGGATCTTTTTGCAAGACTGAACAGGTGCTGTCTAGAATCCTTGTATCATTACCTGCATGTAATGAAACTTAGGTCCATTGACTTTATTTGGTACGTTCATCTTACCATAGATGTATTTTTTCCCACCTCCAGTCAAATAAAGTAATTGTTTCTTTCCGACACTGAATAAAAAGCCTTGAAATAGCAACTGAAGGCTTAGCTTTTCTTACCTTTTCTATGTTTACAACCTTGGATTTTCAAAACAGTCCAAAAAGGAAAAGGTCTGCATGTGAATCCTACTGAATTCCCCTTGGGATCATTTTGAAACACAGGTGAAATTAACAGCATGTGGTTGGCCGAGGAATTCTGTGTTTGGGGAAAGAGGTATTCATAACGTTATTTTCCTGCCCTTTATATTTAAAATGTCTTATTTTGAATGCTGTAAAGTTCACTTGTCATTTTGGAATAAAGGGGGGGGGCAGGGTAAAAGCCAAAATAATTGGCTTTTATGCCAAGGTATGCCATTCACCTTGCAGTCTGGAAGTCTTTGTCAAAGCATTTATAGTGATTTTCATTTTAATTGCTTCCATTTTTGTAGATATCCATGCAAAGTTTGGCACTTATTTGAGCTGAGTGATTCCTTTCCCCCTCCTGTTCTGTTTGAACCTATTTTGTTTTGCTAATTTGCGTGTCTACTGCAGACATCATGTCTACATCATTTTCTACTGCCTTATGCCCTGCAGCGAGATGACATGACAACACAGTTTAACCAGATGAGCTTAAGTCGTCAATCATCAGGAGACAACCCAGAATCGCCTTCTGGTCCTGTCTACCCATCACCTATCTTGCAGCAGCCTGCCCAGCAGACGGGTTACATTATGGCTTCCCCAAGTCAGCAGCTTCCCCCAGGAGGCTTTACAGGTTCAGGTCCACCAGTATCCCAGCAAGTGCTGCAGCCACCGCCCCAGGGCTTTGTGCAACAACCACCGCCGCCTGCTCAGGTAGGCAAAAACCTTCGCTACCAGCTTGGCATGGTGCTCATTGTAACATCAGAAAGAGAATATAAAGAAAAAAATTATTCAGATTCTAGATTGTTTTGGTTTTTTTTCCCCCTGGTAAAAGCTTAGCAGATTTTTAGGCAGCAGGAAACTTGCAAAGCCTGTATCGTTTCCTGGGTTTCAGCAATTCCTTCCCTATCCTCAAACCATTTTCTGAACATATGTTCGTACTCCAGGACACATCTGCACATGAATATGAAGGAGGGTGAGTAAATATCTGTAGTCCTTTTTCTGTGTATATATACCAAAAGAGCAACACGCACATCAGCCCAGGTAGTCGTTAATCATATTTAATTGACTTGAACATGTGAGATGTCACAGATCAGTAATTTTAACTGTCTTCCTGAAGACTGATTATGTTTTACTGTTCACTACCAAACATCACTGCTTGTCTCCTGGGTACCTTTACAGAATATTGAAAGTGATTACTGTCAAGAAGTAAAATGCACAGATGACGTTCTGGCCCATTTTCAAGGCATACACTTTAAAAAGCCAAATTTCTTTATCCAATTATAGATAACTTCATTTAAACTCTACCTTAAAAGGGTATTAATAGCATTTCTTCTGTTTTCATTTTATTCTTTGGAAGAAAATATATAAAAAATAAAGTTAAAATACCTTCACCATTTCTTTTAATGTAAAAGTAGTGTAAACCCTACTGCTTTTTTTCTTTGCCGCTTCTTTACTGAAAATCTCCAGTTGAGTTTTGTTAATGGGATTCTGTATTGCCACAGTAATGAAGAATTTATACTGTTATCATGTTTTAAGTGGGCTAGAGATCTAGTTAATTAGATCACTAATTAACAATAAAAGAAATCTGAAAACTACTGGATGCTTACATCCCATAAAGGACTGTGACATCCGTAGTTTCTGTAGTTAGAAACTATGCAGCCATTTTTTCTGAGAGAAGGCTTGCAAAAAATAATTTTTAAGGAGCTGAAGTTCAATATAATGTGATTTTTTTTTTTAAATTGAAAATATTCCTAGAAAAAGATTTCACTCTTTGCCAAATGTAGCATTTTCAAAAAAATTTTGGGAGGAAAAAATAACCTGAAGAGCAGAATCCCCTGATTAATCCATCTCCCCATCTAGACTGTGTCTCCTAAGTGAGTGAGTAGAGGGTGTCCAGGCTTCTCTCCTCATGTACAATCCCCCGGTGCCCTCAGTGTTTTCAAGCATCATTTAATCAAACCTCATGACACTTCTAGTGAACCAGATAAATGTGAGCACCTCCATTTTACAAGCTATCACCATGGCAGGCGAAGCGATGCGTTTCCCAGCCCTGCTGGCTGGGGTTTGCTGCGGGAGCTAAGGGGGCTGCAGCATCATGCTGCCTGCCGTGGCGGGGGACCTTGTGCCACCTCCTCAGCCCGCCCTGGGGTCTCTGCTGGACCCGCCCCCCCCCCCCCCCCCTTGATTGGCTTTGCAGAGGCTGCTTCTGTGGTTTTGCCTGCAGCTCCTGCCTGCATGTGGCTGAGCCTTCATCACCTAGGGCAGGAGCATTGGATTTCACCTTTGCGTGTGCAGCAGGGTGCAGGGTTTTCTCTCATTCTGGTGTAGTGTTACTTTGTGAAGCTGTTTTCCCTCATTAATACTTACCCTGGTGCTACTGGGGAGGCAGATGAACTTCTTCAGAGGACAAGTGGTGAGGAGGTGCCTTTTCATGTAGAGGCTGCTGTAGGACCAGTACCGTAGTGGTGTGTCTAATGACCACTGTGTCTCTGTCCCTACCCCAAATACAGTATGTATGGGCGCTTTCCTCTTACGTTCTAACAAAGTGGAAACTTACTGAGGGCAGAAAAATATCTTTTGGGTTTGCAGCAACTTCGGTTATTTCCCTGTGGAATGGTTTGTCCTCGGGGGATGTAGAAAGGTGAGAAATTCAACACTATCAGCCTCCTCTGCATCCACTGCACCATGAGCACCGTTCATCTCCAGCTTGTTGCTATTCCAAAAAATCCTTGTCTGGTCCAGATACCTATGTGGAAGAGGGCACAGGGTGGAGGTCAGTCCCTGCTGCCCATGTGCCTACACCATGAAAGCGCAGTGGCCTTGGTCTGCCGGGAGGGAGAGGGGGCAGCAACTCTCTGCAGCCGCATGCGCAGATGGGAACTGATTGACATTTCAAGTTTTAATTCATTCCCTTTAGCCCTAGAATACGGCACGATGGCTTGCATACTACTTGTAGCACATGTACACCAAATAAGCGATCCCTCTTATAGAAAGATGAGCGAAGCCTTGGGAAATAGTAGGTCCTCTGCCCTAACAGCTCTGCTTTCTGCACAGGGCAGCCAGACCCTGACTCCCTGTCCTGCTGGTGGCAAAACTTCACTGTGGCAGTGGCTATTGGCAATCTGAATCACCTGTTAACTCTTTTGGGCTTAGATGCAATAGTAAGGCTGCTCTCCAATGCCAAAGCAGGTGCTCTGATGCAGGCTTAAAAAAAAAGAAAAAAGGCAATAAAAATGGTAATGCATGTAAAACATTATGTGATGCATTAATCAATGCAATCAATGTAAAAGCACTTTTATATCTTAAATGTTGCTATTGAATTTATACGAATAAAAAAGAGGCTTGACTCTAATGGCTAATTAGTTCCTGTAAATGCATTGCTGATAAGGTTCTAGTGGGTTGGCTGTAAGGCCCTGTATGCTGGTGAAAAATATGAGAGCAAAGAAAACTTGGGTGGAGGTCCTGTAAGTATGATCATTTCCTTTGGGAAAGGAGGAGAAAGAAATGCTCTCCAAGACGACAAACCCAAAGGTACTGCATTTAAATTATTAGCTTTTGTATTAAAGTTCAATTAGATGTGGCTCTGCAGCTGCTCTCCAAGATTCTCTCTTCCAGTGTGTATCAAAGCAGAAGCAGACCAAGTTTGAAATTACATGCCTAAGAAGTGGTGAGAGGACCCCTTGCATTTCTTTTGCTGCTTCTTTCATCACAGCTGTTCCCCAGCTTGACAACAGAGTCATGATTTAATAACCTGAAAATAGTGATTGGTCCTAGTTCAGCTAATTGGGAAAAAAAACAAAACAAAACAAACCCCAACCATTACTCCAGGTGTGCTGAAAGTGACTTTTAGCAGCAAATTCCTGTTTGCTTTCTGTATCACAAACAGCAAACATACATCTTTACTTTCTCTGTTTTCTTCTACTTTCAATTTTCTTCTCTTTCTGATGGTTCTTCTGTAGCACTTAGGGGCCCAGGCACTTCACCAAGGGTCCACGTTCGGTTTCTGCAGCACTCTCTCATTGGTGCTTGTCACTGCTCTGCCTCTGCAAATGAAGAAATGGAAAAACTGCGAGTACTATGCAATAGGAAAGCATACACTCCCTTTAAAGTTATTTTCACCTCTGACTCATTCTTTATGGAAGCTGTATGGGCAAAATGATGTCCAAAAATGAGATGGCATGAATTCTTGGAAAGTCTGGGAGAAGTAATACACATGTTGAGGGATTTTTCACCTGAATTAACTTTGTGTCATTATTGGTTTTAGCAGTCTCTTTGCAGAAGCCTCCTCCTAGAGACTCCATAGCTACCCTAAGACAAAATCTTTATTCATAGCATGTCTCCTCTAGAGAACTTGTTATGAAAAAGGCTGGGCAGTCACTGCAAGTGAGTGGGTCTTTCCTTGATGATCTCAGGAGATGATACTGGAGAACATGCCTGTAGTTGTACACAGGCCATTAATTTTTGTTGCTGTTATTGTAATTATTTTGGAGGATGGGGAGTAGGGAGGAGAGAAAAATCCTTGAAGAATGACTGATCCCAGTCAGTTAGATACTGGGAAGAAACAGTACTTCCATGTGTCCATACGTGACTGTGGTTTCTGTTGTCTTCACTCCCGTTTATGCAACAGTAGCTGCCGTGAGCAATAGTGTCAGCATCACTAATCATCTGGACGAAGTTGTTAATCCAAACCTAACTGGTTGTCAGCGATGTTAAGAGAAGGTGGAATACCTGTCTGATGGCAGAATCGAGCTGTAAGTCAGTAGGGAGATAGGTTAGGAAAGTAAAATCAGCCTGAAAGATGTATAGAATCCTATTCCTACCATGAGGAAATAAACAACATAGCTGTGAATTTAAGGGATGTTGTTAAGAGAGCAGTCCAAGGGAGACGCGGTCTGGTAATGGGTTTTGAACTGTACGTGGACAGAACAAAGCAGAAAACCAGTGCTGTATTGAGTCTCTGCCCATCATCTAGAGAAAAAAACATATTAGAAGGAGGAAAATGTAATGCCTGTTAGTGCCATTTCATGAGTGTCTCTGAAGTGATGTGCCTAGCCCTGCTACAGTTTAAGTTAAATAAAGAAAATTATGTATATGAGAGGAAAAAATAGAGATGCGTTGGAATGGTCAGCCTACAAAAAAGGGTATTCACCTTCAAAATAAGAGTATCCAAGGGAGTAAGGATCATCTGTCAACTATTTCCATGGTAAAGGGGGCAGATTTTTCACAGGGTCAAGGATTATGATCAAGAAAATACGCTTTTAGACTAAAGATGACAGCGTTTATGCAGGTTATGGTCTTAGAAGGATATATTTTTCTAATTTTTTTTTTTCAGTATAACCATATAGCTGTATTAGCATGCTTGTTAGGGTGGTGGAAACTTCCTGGTTCTGTAAATGAAATATGTTACACAAGGTCCAAGGTTAGATTGTGCATTCACACGGGAAAGCAATTCAAGTATAATTTGGCATGTCAGTAGGCTGCTACAGAAATGTAATGTTTTTTATTGAAGAGCACATAAGCAGAGGTGTTAGTAACACTGACGTAATGGGAAACTAAAAAAATTGCAGAGGGTCAGAGTAGATGACGTAATTGATACTTGTTACCTCTGATCCCTCTAATTCCACTGTTCACTAAAGTAAATCAGAAAGGACAAATAACATGTTTCAACTACTGATGCAGAGATGTACTCAAGATAAATGAAAATGGATCCTTCCAAACCTCTCAACCACAAAAGACCTATTTTATCCATGTCTATATTTTACACCAGACCCTTCTTTTAATGTCTGATCTCTTAAAAAAAAGAAAAACAATGAAAACCCCAAACCAAACCTCTTCTTTGCAAGTGATGTGTGCATGACTGCAGCAAATTCATCCATTAATCTTTCTAAATGAAATGATTTTTTTTTTTTTTTTTTTTTTTTTACCCAGTGCTCCTACTGCTAACATTTTTCAGGCTGATAGATTGCACTCTGATAAGCTTCTAAATGGGGTATGTAACAAATGTATTCCAATGAATTGAGAAAATGACAGAAAGGGAGAAAACCCTTTGATTAACTCTGAGGTGTTATCTGTGTGGTAAAAATAAATACCTGTTTCCAAATTACTCTGAATGCTTCAATGTAGGTATATTTTTTGTGCTAAGCATGTTAAGCTATAAACCTTACTTCAAAACCTGTATTCTTTAGGCTATGTTTTAAAGTTAATACCTACAGAACCTTTCCACAAGCGATAATTCACATTGTTCTCATATGCTCGTGTATTTTCAAATATCTAGGGGCTTGTCTGCACAAGGAAAATGAGGAAGTTGAGGGTAAATCAAATAAATTTAAATCCTTTAAGTGAGATTAAGCTGCAGCCAGGAGAAGTGAGAGTATTTCCACAGGGGTTTAATATTCTTTAATTTGTAGAATACGGTAATAGAAAATAAAGAATATTTGAGAGGATGTCTACTCTGCTCCCCTGCTCCAAGGCAGGATCAACTATTTGCATTGACTTTACTTAGGCTGTCTTCTCTCTTCTTTCAAATCCCCTATTGTAGAGGTTTCCACAAGATGAGTTTATCACATTAAACTTGCCTGATCCCTTATTTACACTGCTATGATGTTAAAGAGTGATTTTTGCCCCTGAAATGTATGGGTCAACTTTCCTATGCCTTATGGCTTTACTTTGCAGAAAAACAAATTCATCATGGTTTTGTCCATTTTACGAAGTTATTTTGCTTTTATTACTTTAGTCTCTAACAAAACAAATTACTTAAAGGCAGGCTGTAGCCATTAGGTGTCACTTGGTATTGTCTGGAGGGAGGATAGCTGACAACATTTTCCGATTGAAACATTTTGGTCTTTCTGGTATTTGTTTGAATCTGGCTGATATTATCTGGGAGGGGTGGGAGGAAGGAAAAAAAAAAAAAAGCTATGTGATTTCCATTGACTCAATAGACTTTGAAGAATGAATGGGTATTCAATCTCTTGATTGACAAGTAATATTGACTGTCAGTTGGTCTGGGGGTTTCACTTCATTAGCATCGTGGAGTCCAGTTTTGTTGATCCTGATACTTTTCCTACCACAGTTACCTATTCCATAGTCTTCTACTTGCCAAATGAGCCATCCATACCCTCTTCTTGCCTAGTCTTTTGTATCTATGCCTGTCCTTTCTCATCTGACATCATCTCTAGGAAAATTTCTGATCTCTCTTATGATGTCCTACCAGTGTACAAAAGGATGCAGTTACCTTTACTCTGCTAATACTTTATGGGTAATCAAGTTGAAGGAGCTGTTCCAGGAACATTTCCTCCATGCAAAGAAAAGTGGCAAAAAGAATTCTTATTTTTGTATGAAAAAAAACCAAAAGCATTTGGTATGACTGTGCATATGTCTGAGTAGAATAAATGCCACACGCAAAGAAAAAAAATGTATAATTTATAAAGAAATGCTGACAGATATGGCAGAAGTCATGAGAGGAGCAACGTTCTCCAAGCCTGTGCCCTCTGCAGTTTGTTGATACTATACACTGCTGAACTCTGTCACGTACCCACAGAATCCACTTGAACTGAAAATGAAAAATTTTGAGTGCTTTGAACTTGCCAAGGGTCAGTTGAAAACTGTTTAGCTCAAATGTCTCAGTAATGGTGGTATAGGATGTATAGGAAAAATCTTTAGCTCCAGTCACCCTGAAACTTCCATGTTCACCTATGTGATAAGGTGATGTAGTACATGTTGCTCTATAATTACAATAATAATAGAAGAAAGAAGCCCACCTGGCAGAACTTGCTGACTCAGTGACTGCCCTCAGCTCCTGCAAGAGAAGAACTATGATTGTTTTTTGAGCTGTAATTGTATTCACACCAAGTGTGAGAGGCTTTACACGGAAACATTCATGTAAGGAAGGATGTAGCTGTTAAACAAAAGTGTGAATTTAATAATCGTTTCGTAAAAGTGTTAAGGGCACACACACTCCATCTTTCCCTCTATCTCACTTCTGTATATTTTAACTGCAGGCCATTCTTTGCTTTGAATTGACCGTTTTCTCCAGAGTTCACTTAATGGTTCAACATGCTGTCTATATGTATTATGTTGATACAGAAGGTGTTGTTTGCATCCATTTTTCTGCAGCATTTGATATTTTACTGTGATTTCTTTGGTATATGTATGTAGCTTTTTATGCATCCTGTATGTTTTTGTCTCTTTCAATTAAAATGCTTTTTCTTCTGTTTCTTAAAGTATCTGAGAAGAAATTTGGGCACTGATAGCCCTTTTCCTAGCAAAGCTGGAAGCAAGCAGCAGTTCTTGAAGAGGCACAATGCAAACCTCTCCTCTTGATTACTGTTACCACTAAGACATTTGACTTGAACTCTTGTTTCCCTTCCAGTTTTGTTTTATTTTGTGAATCTTTGAGTTTTAGAGTATGCAGTTAGCTGCTGTTCTCTCTTTCTCTGCAGATGCCAGTGTATTATTACCCATCTGGTCAGTACCCTACCTCAACAACTCAGCAGTACAGACCCATTGCCTCAGTTCAGTACAATGCACAGCGGAGTCAACAGATCCCACAGACTGCACAGCAAGCAGGTATTTACATCTGTTACTCATTTCTTCAGCTACTCACAGTGCCTTTGCTGGTAAAATCTATTGCTTACATTTTAATTTTGAATTTGAATAACAAAGGAGAAAGCTGGTCGCTGTTCTGTTTGAAAATACGGTGAAAATTACAGATTGAGAGACCCTTTGCTTGGAGATACCAAGCAATGGAAGAGCGGAGGTTGTGTTCTCCACCGCTGCTGTCCTGCACGCAGTGCCGTGTCCTCGGTGTCCGTGCTCCACGTGATGGGGCACAGAGAGTGCTGGGAGGGAACTGATGTGAGCAGGCACGTTGCATGTTCAAGCCAACCATTGCGGTTTGTCCTTCATCATGCAAACTCCCCAAACCTTTGTAAAACCCTATACGGTGGACAGGTTTGTAGTAATACAGAGGGAATGGTGCTCCACCACCTTCTGTTCTCCCTGAGCCCAGGGAGCAGCGAGGTGGTCCATGTGGTTGGTGCCCATCGGGACCAGCTCCCTGCAGCGATGTGCAGCTGGAAGGGGGGCCGTTACACTGTAAGAGAGTGAGTAGCAGGTCTCACAGTGAACCGGTCTCTTTTCCTGCTGTGTCATGACGCTCCTGATGACACCAGAGCAAGAGGGACGTAGGCAGAGTTGGGCTGGTGCGTGTTGGGGGAGGGCAGGGGTTGTGCTCATGAAAGGGTCCTTGCGTTTCAAGGGAATAAACAGTTCTGGTTTTGGAGTTTGTTTTTTTTTTTTTTAAGATGTTGATTGTGTGTTTCTTTAGTGCACACCTCCCCTTGTAGGGTGTCTCAAACAGTAACTCCAAGGTGTGTGTGGGGTGTTGGTTCAGGATAGGGCTTGCAATTACAGATGTGCCAGGTAGGACAAAGCATTCCTCTTTCTGTCCGGGTTTGGCAGAAACACTTCTAAATGGCAAAGCAGGTTCCCTGCGAAGGCATTGATACGAAAATCTTTTAAGATGCAAGTCAAGAGCCCAGACATGAGACATGAACAAGACTTATGGGGTCATCCAGCCCGTCAACCTGTCTCTGTAATGCGGCTGCTGGCAATTTTGTTCACAATCTGTCAGACGCTCAGGGAAACAAAGACACAGCAAACACAGCTATAACTAAACAATTGATTACTTTTTTTTTTTTAAACCGTTCCATGTTCTAATAAAATGAGCATTGTTTTGGCCAGTGTCATGGTGGCTGACTGTGTCTGCTTTCATAACTTTGTATTTATACATTCCTGAGAGAGAAAGGGGTGAGATATTGCACAAAGGTAATCTGTCTCTTCTGACTTCTCCTGCCTGACAGTCTGGTACCATATTTATTATCCTTGTATAGCAGGTCTTTGAACCTAAGTGCAAATCAACTTAGACGACATATCTGGGTCTACTGTGTTATAAAACCGTATTTATCAGTTTAATGCTACATCTATAGCATAGTGGCGATTATGGTAAATGAAGTGCACAAGAGATGGGCTGAAGCACTTGAGTGATGTTCTGGAGAAGATCCAGCTATTTGATCTTGAGGAGATTCTAGTTTTAAAGATATATTGTGACACAGGAGCTGTTATGTTTGGGTACAGACAATTCAGAGATGCAAATGCTAATTTTGTTTCTGTGTTTACTGCATCATTTTCCTTACATGTTTGGAAAACATGAGTCAAGGAGTTTGTGTAAAATCTCTAGCGTGTCAGTCTTTTTCTGCAATTCACTCTTTCAGCTGCCTGCTCAGTTGGAAACATTATTCTTATCTCTTGTTTAAAAATGAAAACATTGTGACTACGGTTTAGACTCCCTGCTGTGGCGATGATTTTAAGCATTTAGCTATTTTCAGATCTTGAGACTTGGCTGAGAACAGATTCCTCAAGCTGGTTTGTCCCTTTGGGCTCAGATACATCCTTTCCCATCGTTGTCGTCCGAGCATGTGGTACGCATGCCAGGAAGCAGCTTGCAGTTTCCTACAGATCTTTTCTTGGAGGTGGTGTAAGGATCATTTGAATTTATGTTCCACCGCATCCCTTGGCATTTGGAAAATAACTAGCTTTCCAAAATGTCACATAATTTGTACTAAAATAAAAGAGAAATTAAAGTATAGGAAAGTATATTTTGTGCTACAGATTTATTGTAGGAGGTTCACTGTAAGCACTGAGACAACAGAAAAAGCAAATGATTCAGTGATGGTTTCAGGTGGTTTCATGCCCAGTGTTGCTGCATCTGCTTTTCTTCCTGTCAGCTTGCCCACACAGGTACATTTTGCTTTCATGTGCCCTGTGGCTTCAGCCCACCTGCAAAATCCTCATCTCTTTTGGCTCCTCTGATGCCCAGTAGCTGCTTGCTGGGCAGGAGGCAGTGTTACGGCACCATAGCAGATTGACTGGTGGCACCTAAATGGAGCAAATAACTGCTAGCTCGTAATGCAGCCTTTTGACGGTAGGGCAGGTGAGCTGGAATGCACCTCTCCTCTTTCAAGCCACTGATTTTTATGAAACTTTAGAAATGTCATGTCTTTGCAGCTTCCATCTCTGTGTCAAACATGACAGAAATTAGAAGACAAGCTCAAAAAGTTGCTCTGAGGGTTATTTGAGGGAAAACTTGGCAGAGTAATCACACTCATTTTTCCTTCAGAAACCAGTTTAAAAAAAAAAAAAAAACACAAAAAACCCCATTTAAATCTTCCTAGAAACTTGTACATGACTGGAAAATGGCAACCAACAAGCGAGCGTTTCAGACTGCAGTTTCCCTTCCCAGGCAGACTTAGCTTCAGATCAGCACGTGAGCAGGTTGTGCAGGAGCCGGGGATAACTAGGGGCAGGAAAATAAAGACGTGAAGAAGAATAGCTCTGGCGACACGGAGTGCAGGTCAGGAATATTGAGGATGGGAAGGGGAAACAGATGGGAAGGAGGCAGATGAAAAGATGATTTCTGAAATGGTTTCCCCAAAGACCTTGCAACCCTTGCTGCTGCTTCGGAAGGAGGGTGGCTGCAGTGCAGGCAGGCCCATGGGAGCCCAGGCTGTCTGCCTGTACCTGCCGGCTGGCTCATATGGCAGTGTGAACAGGGAGGCAGCCTCAGCCTGGCAGCTCAGAAAATGTTTTATTAAAATAAAAAAGTTTGCCTGCTTGGAGGAGCTTCTGGAAGCTTTCAAAGCAGCAGCAAGGAGTTCAGATCTTACTTTCCCCACTTTGGGCTGCAGAGGTCAAAGTTTGATCTAATGCCAGCAATTTGTTTTCATTTTTCTTAGAAAAGGTCTCTTCAGGAGCAGAGCGATATTGATGACTTTTACAGCAAATACCTAAAGTAAAATGTCAGTACAGCATCTGTGGTGGCTAAGGGAGCCTGTATTCTCTCGTGGCTCTGGAAGGAGAGCAATATTAAGTTAAAATGGCTCCAGGGCAGAAAAAAAGATGAGCTCACCTAAAATTAGATTAGAGTTCTGGCAGCAATAAATCATTTGGAGAGAAGGACGAGAACTTTTTTGTGTGTTTATTTACCTTTTTTACTTTTAGTTTTTTTCCTTAAGTGCTAGCTTGTATGAGAATATAAGTGACCCATTTCAGGCAGAAGCCTGGTACAAAGAGAGTAGTCCATGAAGACTTTATAAAAGCCTCTGCCATTTGAATTACGTTCGTTTCTGTTCAAGCCAAAATGTGGTATCTGACAGCGTGGTAGCATGGTCTGTAAACAGAAATATTTTTATTTCACTCAGATACATAGCATCATTGCTGCTCTTCATTATGCTGCTTATGCACCATTCTTGTGTCCAGTCCTGTGCAATGCAAAATTTTTCAAAGTGTTGCCATTGAGTGGGGTCAGGGTCAAGCCGGTGTCTGTCACACCATGGTATGCGTAGGACGTTGTAGGTGGATTCTTAGGACATGTTCAGGCAGCTGTTCGCAGAAACAGCATGCTTATTTTTTCAAACTATTTGGGTATGTTGCTGTTACTCATTTCTGCACTCTATAACAGGTGATACTTAAGATACTGTGAAATGCCCAGTTCTGTAACCACACAGAAGAAAATATTATTTCTGTATTCCCATCTAGCAGTACTCTATAAATTGCACGTTTAGCATCATCAGTATTTCATTCTTCAGTAATTATCTCTATATTGATAGTTCTGAAAGCTTTCAATCCTACTTATTGTGTTTGAATAGAAAAATAGAGATATAGTGATGATAAATCAGTAATGACTTGTATTTTATCATGATAGAAGAAATCAGCAATGTGTTATTTTATATCTGTGTCTCTATTTTCTTTCATTATAGCAAGTGCTGTGCACTTCGAGGATTTTTCATCTTTAAAGTGCTTCATAAACATGAGCTGGATAAGTGCATGAGTATTACTCTGGGATATGCAACTGTTCTTATTGCCATTCATAAATGAACAAGCTGCAACAATTTACATGATTTTTTTCTACTTTGGTTCATTGTTGTATGTCTGCCTCATGTATTCTAGATAATTTCATAGCGCAACAGAAATTATATGGATAAAATAATATTTAGATTCTTGTTTGGGCCATAGTTCTAAAAGGTAGTTAGCTTGGTTGATCACACAGTTGTAAGGTAAAAATCTGTGGCATGTGTTTTGCATCAGTAATGAAGATCATCTTTTGAGGAGATTAAAGTTAAGACCTATAGTATTTGGTTGAAAAATCTTCCAGTCAAAAGTTTACACTGTGATATTTCCAGAGAAAATAAATGGTATTTGGCATAATTGGATGGTCTTGAATTCCTGCAATTAAAGTAATGATTTTAGGATTTCTCATACATTTGAGAATCAACAAATGTTGCCCTTGTAACTTGTTTCAGTGCCCAGATAGCACGGGAAGGCTCAGATTGCATAGGAAATCTCTGCTTTTTCCTAAAAGCAGAGTAGTTGGTTGTGTACAGTAGCACCATGGGCAAAAGCAAGTCGTTATGTGAGGAAAGTATATATCTGAACACTGCCTGGATGTAGAGTCCTTTCTCAATAAGTATCCATGGATCTTCCATAAACAGCATATGTTTGTCTTGAAGGAAAGGTAATATTTCTGATGGAGTACTGTATTATTAGCCTTTACAGCTTCCAGTAAGGAAAAAGAGGTAATTGTCTCTTTAATGCATCTCTGAAACAAATTTTAAGCAAAGGCAAAATGTACCTTAAGAGAGTCCATAAATTTGTTTAGGTAGAAATCAGAGTCGAATTGACAATGAAATACTGAATTCTTGCTTAATTTAATCATTTAGGTGTCAGCATAATTGAAGAGTGTTATCGTCAAGTCTCTTTCATCCTCTTTGTCTTCTGAAAGCATTTGTCACTATAAACTGATACTGAGAGGAAAAAAAAAAGGGGGGGGGAAGGGAAATGTGCAGCACTAAAAACAAAATTGGTTTGTTATCATGGCCATTAGAGAACCTTATAAAGAAAGATTGTAGCTTTCTACCTTCATTAGCAACCTGACAGGAGCTCATGGTCCATGAGAGATTTGTTTGCATAATTCTATCTATAATTTCTGCGCTTATATAAACATAAACAACTTCAATTTTTAAGTATCTAATTATCTGAAGAAACTATTTCTCCCAACAGTAATTGCTTACTGCACTATTGAAACAGATTTGTATTGAAGGTGTCCATCTGTGTTTAATCCTATATTTTTTTACAGCAGATACTGCTTCTCCTGAAAAGCCTTGCAGGGGGCACGCATCTCATTTTTACAGGGGCTTGGCAGGAATGGGAGGGAAAGAGCCCTACTGGTTTAGAAACTTAAGTGTAGTGCTGCATTCATTAATGTTGATGAAAGGCTTTGAAATTTAAAAGCATTTTATTAAATGGTAGGGCCAGATCAAGGAGGAGTTTGCAGCAATTGCAGTAGGAGGACTAAGTTAAAAATTGTGATCTTGAAGTGATCCACACCGATGTTGTTAGTTTCTGTCCAAGTATTTTATGCTTTAAGAAACTTAAAACTTTACCTACAAGTGCTTCCATTTTGACAGTACTGAGTGTCTCAGACCAAGAGCATCTGCAAGGCAGAGCTAAGCGCTCCTCCTGCCAGCTGCCTTAGAGACTTCTTCTGACGGGTGTGCCATAGAAGTGCCTGTAGCGAACCTAGGGGACTGCTCTTCGGGCTTGTTCGGTTTGTTTGTTTTGGTTTTTTTTTCCCTAAATCGCATCTGGAGGAGAAGGAGCCCCCTTTTTTTTTTAATTTGATTTTTAGTTTGATTTTATGATCTGGTTCCAACTTTAGGCATTCCCATGGTATGAGAAGCCCGGATGCCTTGGCCTGAGAGGGTTTTAACCCATGTGCACTGCAGGGGAAATGCTCACCAGGATCTCTGCTGTTCAGGGATGTTCTCCATCTTTCTTACGGTGCTTTCTTTAAAGGTGTGAAGAAACAGAGAATTAAGTGCATGAAAAAGAAGGGCATAAAGCAAGAAAACTGCTTAGTTCTGATTATATATTTTGTGCTCTTTTTTTGCAAGTTTAAGGTCTTGCTTTTGTAGTATTTCACTATTGAATCATGGTGTATGATTAAGATTAGCTCCAAGACCCATCCACCTCCTCAGTATTTCCTATTAGCTACCCATAGGGAGTTTACTACCTAGACTTTTGCACATTGGATTTCATTCCCCTACTGCTGGAGGAGGATTCTGTGACTGAATATTGCATTCAGGACTTTTCAGAAGCTTGCTGGGAGAGCCATGACTGGGGCTTAAAAGTTTTTAAATTTCTAGTCTTAGAAACACTAAATCCTGTTGTCCTTCTGACATTAAGCAATAATGCTGCACCAGTACTGAACCAGCATTCAGCTTCACAGAAAATCTGTAATTTAAATTAATAGCAGAATTAATACTATCATACTCCCTGCAGCATATTTGATTCTGAAAATTAAAAGGCAAAATCACTTTTGTCAAAAAGCTTTGTTCTTCCTCAAATGAGTTCTTTAATTATTCAGCATTCACACCAAGAGAGAGCAAATATTGAGGAAAGAGAACACCAGTAGGCTCAACAGCCGTAAGAGTCTTACAACAGGCATTTATTTGTGGTTTTCTTTCAAGGCTTCTCAAGTTTTATTCAACTTCTCTAGCACTAATTAAAATCTAAGCCATTTCTGACAGTGTTCCTAGGGTTTCACACTAAAATACAGATTTTTTTTTTTATTTTATTTTTTTTTTTAGAGAATCAGTATGTGTTAATTTCATGTCAGTTAATGTACAGAAGCAAGCAAAGAGAGAAAAGATTTCTAACAGCATTGTGCAGTGGATAGGACTTCAAAATAGACTCTGTAAAAATTGCAGAGGCCACACTAAGATGTAGGGAACACTATAAGGTATTCAATTCAACAATGTCTACAAAGAATCTTTGTATTTCTCTCTTTTCTTTGCCAAAAAGAGTCATACATCATCTCTCTTGCTAATTCTGTGTTGGATCAATGCACAGTGCTCCCACTTCTTGCGGTGGAATTTTCCAGCACTGAATAGTTGAGAGGTTTGTACTGTAGTCTTTGAGAGCAAAGACAGATTTCATCTTTTCTTTTTTTTATTTTTTTTTTAATTATTTTTTCTTTTCCAATACCATCTTGCCATTGCTATAACTAGTGGAACCCCACCATTGACAGAAATGCTAGAAGGCCTCTCTGGAGGGGCAGAGGCCATCTCCATCTCTGCTTCAGGCATGCTGCTCACAGTAGGTCTATAGGCTTTGGGGCTCAGTTTTCTGTAACTTTCCTGCAGATGAAAGCATGCAACGGGATGGAGAAGTGCAGGAGGGTTTTTGGGTCTAAGCTAATAATTGAAGAAATACTCCGAATGTACACCAGAGATCTGCACTGCGGGGGGGGGGGCTTTTGCCTTACAGTTGCAATTGATTGAGGATTTAAGAATCGGAGCATGCTTTGCAGTTGTAAAACTTAATAGAACAGGACACTTATTTAGATTGGGATGCGGCAGAAGAAATGCATGTGAGTATGAGCTGCCTGGAAGAAGGGCCACAGCATGTGTTCAGTGTTAGGGCAGAGGAACTCAAGAACAATGTCCCAGTAACTGAAGCAATGTTCTGCTGACCAGCCCTGATATGTAAAAAGGTCGCAGTGCCTTTACCTGAATTTTGTTCAACCTTTGTTACAGTCAGTTATTGTTTGCCTTAACTGTCCGCAAGAACAGCATCCCTCTGCAATTGCAAGGACGTTTTCATTTTGACTCACCAACGTTAGATATATAGAATGTATGCATTTATATAGCAAGTGAGCAATTGTCTTAATTTCTCTTTTGTTTGTTTGCAAGTGAAATAAGGCTGAATTGGGTGTGTGAAGGAGGCAGCCCGTGAGTCTTCCCAAAGAAAGGAGCTGGTTTCCTTAGCAACTGGCAAGGATACGTGATACCTCTCCAAATAGTTCTTCACCTCTTCCCCAGGTCCTGCTCTCTGTTGCAGCTCGCTCATTACGCACCAGAGCAGATAGCATTCCTGCAGCATGAGCTAATTGTGATGCGTGATGGCTGGTAGCTGTCATGGGTATTGGACAGAAAATAAAAAAAATTGAATTTGCTGTCTGAGTGTCTGGTTCTAACAACAGCTTGATTATTTCTGTTATTGCTAGTGATACATAGTCCCTGCTGAGGTTTTACTTCCAGGGGGTATCGCTGGCATTTATCATTATGAACAATAAAGATAAACGCAGGCTTTCTTGCTGCAGAGTCTGGTGAGGGTTCCCTCATGGCTGATAGAATGTAGACTGAGAAGGGAAAGAGGTGATTCTTTACTCAGCCTTTGCTGCCAGTCTAAAGACCTAGCTGTAAATGTGAGTCATTTTATGTTAATTCACTCCAGAACCGACAAATGCAGGTTGGTTAATACTATTCAGAGCTTCTGTTTCTGCTTCTGTTTATGTGCTGGTGGCAAGACGTGACTATATCCTCATCAGGAATGTTATTTTCAGGATGGAGAGAAAAATAAGCACGCTACTGAATATGTTGAACTGAAATTCATTTTTACAAAACGTTCTTTTTAACCTAGAGATTTCCATGATGTAGGAGTTTGAATCCCTAGGCCAACCATACCTGCATAATGGGAAGTTAGATAAGCTTTTACCTCAGTGTATCTGGAAGGAGATGAGATGAGAAGTACTTTACCACAGATTTTCCTTCCATTATTTTATGCATTTAAATTAATTTTTATTTTCTATGCAATGCTCAGGATCCTAATGTCTTAGCAACAAATACAGCCTTTTGACTACCATTGTACAAGCACTTAAGAACAAGGAAAGGAAGAAAGGCCAATCTGTGTGATAATGATTATTGTACCATAGTCATGCCAAGGAGCTACAGCTAGCCTTGAGAGCCCTCTGGGCTAAGAACTATATATATAAATGTGAAGAGATTTTCTTTTTCACCCCTGAGATGCAGCAAAGAGCTTGCATCCAGGGCTAAAGGAATATTAATGTAGGCACCTTAGTGGCCATCCAGTTCAGGGCTATTGTCTGTCTCTAAGTTCCTTAGCTTAGGTAAATAAGAAAAAGAAAGAAAAAGCTTTTTCTGCAGCAGCTGTTTATTCATTCATTACCTGTAAAATGCTGGGTACCCAAAATTCCCACTGAGTGCTGAAAATGGTAAGTAGCTTTTGGGATCATACATGTAGGATCCTCATGTGTGCTCACCTAAATATTACTGTTTGGAATAAATCATGTTTTTGCAAGTATTTGAATTTCTCATCATCTTCAGTCTTGGTGTTCCTTATATTTGCGTATACAATTAAAACCTACAACCATAATGAGAACTGAGTGGACTTTGCCTGTAAATAAGAGCAGTCATTTGCATGTTGCTGATGATTTCTCTCCAAAAGACCTTAGCCCTGTGGCATTACTTAAAGAAAAAAAGAAAGGGGGAAAAAAAACCCCCATCCATTTCTGAGCAAGCAAATATTTAGGCTATATATATGTATCCTTGCTCTTTTTGTCAGCCTGTGTTATCAAAACAATTTATTATATGCTTCAGCACTGTCCTCGGGGCTTCCAAGTAGCATGCTGGTAAAAGAGAACATCTTCAATAGCATCTGCGCAACAATGCTGCCTTTCCAGTTTGCTCTTTGTTGAGAGCTACTTTTCATCAGGCACTGAGTCTGCAGGAGTGCAAAAGACTGGATTGTTACAGGTCCTACAAAGGAACCTCTGCAAATTAAATTTTTAAGGTTGCCAAGTACCGCTTTATAGAATAAGCAAAAGAGGGGAAATGTATTAAATTATAAGAAGCAATGTGCAACTTCAAAATGATTGCTGCATTAATAGTTTGTATCAAATAGCAATTTTAATTCTGCCTCTATTGGAGAAATAGAAAGCAATTAATCTTTTGTATCACGTTGTGAAAAATAAGGGCTTAAACAGGAGCTCAGTGAGACTATTCCTTCACTTAACCTTGAGCTGGGCAATAAATAATTATAAATGCAGCTACATCACAAGGCAAAAGTAATTTGGTGAAATAGAATTATCATGTAATGCAGGAATTAGAAATCTGAATTAGGTTTCCTGATGTTCTTTGTTCCAGAAAAGTATGAATTTGCCTGTGACTTGTGTGTAAAAGAGTGGAGCCAGGTTTTACAAAGCACCTTTTATACCCAAGCTATCACCAAATTATTTGTATTGCAGTGCTGGCATAGGCAAATGCTCTTGCGCTCTCTCAGCTGTAACTCACACAGAGCCTCTGATGATAGGACTTGTTTTATGGAGGGAGAAGGTGATGTCCAAGGTGCATGGGTGTATTAACATCTTTCGAATAATTTCCTGCTCTTCATTCAGGGCACCATATCATCAGTGTTGCCTTCCATGAAATTTTCAGTGGTACCGCATCATATAAAGTTTCTGCCCCATTGTGGTGAGCTCCTGAGGAGACTAAAGATACAAGTCAGAGCTTCTTTACCCTGAGCCTCTCTCTCCTGGCCATGCAGCTTCAGGGGACGCCTTTCCCCTCAGTGCCATGCTGCTGTTCCTTACAGCTCCCATGCATGCCTTGTAGATCCCAAAGCAGCATCGCTAACTTTGCTTCACCTTGGGGCTTTTCAGCTGACTTGGTGGAAGCTGGTCAGTGAAAGGATCAATGAAGCATATATGATATGGGTCATCAGTTCATATCATGGAGCTGTGTGCAGGATACTCTGATAAGGAAAGGCAACAGATGTGAAAAAAAATATGCAGGAGGAAGTGAAAGAGCTGTATTCTTCTACTCCAGAAGTGTGCTTCAACATACTGGCCCCCTGGAGCAATAGGCAGGAGCCATTGAAGCCCCTGGCTAGCTCCGTAAAAATGGGAAGCCATGAGTTTGTTATGTCAGGATCATGTTAAGGAAGAAAACTTTCCTAAGTAAAATAATACAAATATTATTCTGCTTTTCTTTGAATCGCTTATGTCTGTCTCTGAGAAATATGGCCTTGCAAAATAAGGACCAAGAAACTTGTTGCTAGGAAACATAGCTAGCAATGGCAGTGGGTTTGTAGGGCATTGTCCAAAGTCCTGCTGAGTCTGCACGCTGGCCCCGCTAATTTCAGGGAGATACCACATGTCTGCAGTGAACCATATTTATACTTCCATGGTGGAAATTTCACAGTGATAAAGACTCATCTGCTTTTATCCTTTTTGTCCATGTGTCGATAGTGAGCTATGGAGTGTTTACAAACTACACTGAGGAGACTTCTTAGTTTTATGAAATGTGAAAAATAAATGTAATGTGTAATTGTGCACACTTTCCTAGTTCCTCATACGCAAATTTGAGACTAACCAAATGGCTACAAAGGCTGACATGGTATGCTTCAATTTGACAGAAGTTAATAAAAGGAAGGGTAGCTTCTACTTCCCCCCCCATGTATTTACTTGTTACATCATAAGGAAGAAAGTGGAAGTGCAGAGCTATTCATATTTATTAAGAGTTGTAGTCAGGTGAGCAGTGTGTAGTAGGACTGAGTCTTTTTAGTCCTCAAACTAACCAGTTTTCTGGCCAATTTGAAGCCTGGAGGAGGGCACAGTTAGTCCAGTTTCTGTCTGCTCATTCTACTCAGTTCTGATTAATATGTTATATGAGTTTACAGTGGTGTTTGAAATGCATCAGGCAGCTCCTTTGTGCTATAATATGGCCCATTGTGTAAATATAGAATGATATGATTTATTGGAGAAACAGGTGTGGGCACGTGGAAATACAATTTGCCTTAGAGAGTTGTTTCTAATTGACTAGTAAAATGCTGTTTCCGAGTAGGCTATAATTAATCAGCAAGAACTCTTTTCCTGAGTTTCCTCCTGTAAATGAACAGACTCAGCACATCCATCAAGTCGAAACTGAGAAAATGAGAGGGGAAACAGCCTGTGTCTCCAGAGCAAAATGGCTGTATTGCCATGAAGCAATCCCAGCAGGGTGGGTGCTTTGCTGAGTGATCACAACATCGGCTTTGAAAAGAAATCCTGAATTTCTCATTTCTCGTAGGTTTGTTAAAGTTTTAATACACTTGCAGTGGCTACTGTGTACTGGTGGCTCAGGTGGGTCAAGAAGAACGATGGCTGGTAAACATTTCTCTGGTACCTCCTTAAGTGGTCTCACACGTTCTCTCTCATCTTCTTTTCATTATGTTGTGGTGTGCAAGTACATCGGTAGTTACTGTAATAGCTCTAATCACGCTGAGCTCGCTAAGCACAAAAGTGAATGTCAAAAACTTCTGTTGAATATCCATTCTACAGCAGCATTGTTACAGTGTTTTCAAAACCTTTACATCTGGAGATGTGTAATCTGGAGGTGAAACAAGTGATAACCCAGTTTTTATAATACAGCGTAGTCATTTGAAAATCTTAGTTCGTTTTGATCATCAGAAGTGTGATCTAGCTTGATTTTTGTATGTATTGTGCTGGCGACAGACGTGTCACGCTGAGACGTAGGCATTCACCGTGCACACTACATTGGTGATGGAACAGGGGTGAATGCTGGTAGATCTGCTGTGCAGGTGGTTGATTTCAGACTCTGCTTCAGCAGATTCAAGAATATCTCATTTATCTTCTTGTTTGGCAATTTGGGAATGAGCTTTATTTTTTAATACCTGGAAGTCAAAAGACTCCCATTGTTCAGTGCAAGGTCCCTAGAGCTTACTGGTTAGAGAAGGATATTTGCAAGGAAGGCAGGGTTTCCTGGACATGGAAAAGAGGGGAATGTTTGGGTGTCCATTACAGAAATCAGCCCTTAGAAAACCATCTGCTTAATTTGCAAGAGTTGACTTCTCTTCAAAAATCTTAAGAACTAGCTTGTTGGAGTGAAACCCAGAAGTCCAACAGTTAGATGGGGTCGTGTGTATACTTTCATAGTTGGGTTGTGCTGTAAATGAGCAAAAGCCGTAATGTTCCAAATTTTCGTTCAGTTCTTTAGGTCAAGGTCATGTGCCATGTCTTTCCAGTGGTTTTGAAACTAGGATAATTTTATATTCATTTTCCAAGAATGCTTATGAGTTGCTTAAGAAACTGCCTTTGTCTTGCTGTGAAAGTACTAAAAGCACTCTTTCAGGATTCAGTATATCAGCTGAATTTTTGCCTTTGCTTAAAAAGTGGCTATCCAAGCATTATCTATTGCTTTCTAGTGTCTAAAGAAGGACAGAACTAAGAGGAAGATACTGAATCTGTCCTTTTTAAAACCTTGTTTCTGTAAACACCTGCAACTTCTGCAATTCACTGTATATATCATACTAGAAACACAGCCTGTGCACTACTGGCGTCCTTGGGAGGAATTGCGTTGGCCCCAAGAGCTGCCCCTTGTTGCATGAACATTGGGGACTTCTAGTACCAGCAATTCAATCTTGTTTAAAAAGTACTTGAGATTTATTTTTTTCTTGGAAACAATTTTATGAGGTTAAGAGCGGTCACTGTATGATAGAAGGAAAGGTGAAATAGGCGAGGCTTATTGAAGTAGTTCCCCCAATTTGGCTGCTTTCATGTGCAAACCAGCCGTCTCCTTTGACTTGTCCTTTTTTTCCCCCTGCAGTGGAACTGTGGGCCATTGAAGTGCATACTTACATCCATTCCTGTTCAAGTAATCATTTCAGGGATATGCGCCCCATCTTGCTCAGTAGGACTTGCTTACGTGTTTAAAATGCTTTCCTGTCACAAGAATTATTTTTTTCCTTATCTGAGGTAAAAGCATGAGCAGAACTGAGCACTACTGCTTCCTAAGGGACAGTGGATTCTGTTCTGATCCCAACTGACCAGCAGTTGATTTCTTAACATCTTCAACACCCATGCTTTGGGATGACCTAAAGACCATATAAGTTTGTGTGGAGCTTTTTTGCCTGTTTATTTTTCAGTATGCTTTGTGTCAATCTGTTTCTTTCCAAAGATGAACGTCCTTTGTACGATTAACAAAAGCCCAACACGTGCGACTTCTGCGTATGAGGAGAATGTGCACAGGCAGGTACATTCTTCCTCATATGATTAAACAAAGAGGAAAAAACTTGTGGCTTCAAGCACCAACTCTCCTCAGGGCAGGAGGTTAACATTTGTCAAGAATAATGCCCTTTTGAGGTGTCCCAGCAAAAGCAGATGCAGATTTCATCAAGGCCTGATCTTTTGAAATTCACTTCACCTACTCAGCATACTTCTCATGGGATTTTTCCCACAGCTCATAAATGTCTACACGTGTGTAAGGGCTGAGGTGAAGTCTTTATAAGTTGTCAAGCTCAAAACCATTTTGAAGTCCTCTTGTGGTTCACAACATTGGAAATACGAAGATTAGAAATTCTGCTGGGAGGCACTTCAGCAATTTATAGGGCAAATTCTGTTGCAGTATGTATGATTATTATGTAATTTAATGCTGCATCTCATTCATACATGCCTCAGTCACTGGAATTAGGGTTGTAGGGGCTACTATTGCATTGCCTTTTCCTGATTTCTGAATATTAACCATGCCACCCCAGTGCTCTCTGAGGCCATATGGACACAAATGCATTGACCCATGTTACAGTTTTAAAAACCTGGAATGTGTGCCCCCTTAAGGCAATGCAGCTGTAGCCAAGCAATGATAAATTTCTCACAGTTTTCAGTGCTTGACTTTCATTTTGGGGGCCTGCTTGTCTCTGTACAGATGTGTACGTGTGGTTTGCTCCAGATGTATTTCTCAAGCATTTTCTTACAGGTCATGCATCCCTAGCTTTAGGAATAACTGCAGCTCCCTGCTGAAGGGTCCTTTGGTAGTGAAACTGCTGTGATCACACTGTGGAAGAGGGAGGCTGGCATGAAAGGAGCTTTGGCGGGTATGGGACTTCTCTGTACTTCAGACCTTAACCTTCTGCTGGCATGAGCTGATGTTTGGGACAGGTGCATCTGCATAGACCATCCTGCACCATCAGATTTCTTATTTGTGTGCAGGGCTTGGGAGAGAACAGTGCTGCATGACTAAAGAGTGTGTAGGTTTTCCATCCTGGCCACTTCAGCATTTGGTCTGAAAAGCAGATTATTATCGATTATTATCTGCTGTGTTAGAATTGTATTTGTATTTTGGCAGTACATGAAAATAGAGCCTTAACAAAGAGATACCAGTTGTCCTTGCTTGAGCAATAATATTGATTCCAAGAAGATGGAGAAGCTTTTGTCTTCTTGTTACAAAAGACTGTTATCTTGACGTAACAGAAACTGAAAAATTGAACGTAATATAGGGGGGAATTTTCCTTTCATTTGAAGGGTAACGCTGCAAAAAGATGCCTTACAGTTACTAGGCTGTAAAAGGAGATGGTAAAATACGCTCAGCTTTTATACGGTATTTACCTTTTATGGCAGCTTTCCAGAACCGCTGTCTTAGGCCTGGGAATCCTGCTACTGTTTTCCTCAGAGACCTAAGGAACCTGACATATATGGAGTATTTCCAGTTTTCATGTTAACTTGTTGTTTGTGTTGCCACAGTTGCTAGAGCCCTCGAGTAGAGCCATAGCAAGGTATTATTGAAGATCTAGTAAAAAGGAAGAGGGGTGGAGGGACTATGTGTCTCAGCAAGTTTCTGAGCAGTACGGAGAAAATGGAGAAAGGGAGACAGCAAGGAGCAGATAGCAACAGCAGAGACCACCTTATCTCCTTTCCTTTTGATGGTGCTTTGTTTAGTCTTTTTCTTGCAGAAGGAGTCATGAAATCATAAATCTATCACACTCACTGTGTTACAAGGTGCTGGCTTTTGTTCTGTAATGAGATCTCGGAGGTCCAGGAGACCATCCTTGTTTTCCCCTTGGGAATAAAATCAACTGCCGCTGCAGGAGCTAGGCTGGCTGCTGTGGCCGGAGAGCCAGTACAGCGCGGAGAACCTGGGAAGCTGTCAGAGGAGTTGGAGACGGAGCAATAATTTTCCAGTAAATTGGGCTCTTCAGAGAAAGTAACATTTGTGCCCACACGAAGAAGTTAGCCTTCCAGGGGAAATGTCCCGAAAGACATTTCGAAGACTGCAACATAGAAATGGGTGTTCGGGAAGGATGGAGATTTGGAACCTATTTAAGAGTGAAATTTTCCAGGGAACAGGGGATAAAGTGAATGTTTTCTGGGTTAGAGGGTGTGGGAGGAATAGAAACTAACATTTTCCGGTCACTTTTACTGCCCCAGTTACTGGAATGCTGTGATGTTTTTTTCATTGCTTCAGGATGACAAGCGCAGGCAGGTGATGGGTAGGGTAGGGTATTCTTATTTCTTCTGTCATTGAAACCAAGTCAGGGGCTATGGCAATTGGGACTACTGCTTCCTGCCCAATTTGCAGTAGAGAGGGGAGAATCCCTCCCCTGCTCAGAGTTAAAATTTAGCAGAATATTTCTGGTCTTTTGGTAAGGTAGAATTTGAGGGATGCTGCAAATATGCTCCTTTATTTAAGTAGCAAATGTAAATCTGAAGGGTATAGACAAGAAAAAGAAAGGGGAGGAGTGACTTCCTTGTTACAGCTTTGATATTCAAGTTGTTGTTACTGAAGAAACAAAAATGCTCCCATTCTTCTCCCTTGCTTGGAGAGATCTATTTCTGCCTTGTACTTCTATTAAGTGCTGTAAAAAAAAAAAAAAACAACATAATTACAGTGTACTAAACTAATTCTTTTACACTGCATTGAGCTTAAAATAATGTTGAATCCATATTTCCATTAGCTAGCAATGAAAAAACTATTAAGAAGAACACTTAACATACAATCAATTCAATTCCTGCGAATGTTTCTAAAAAAGAATGGTGCCGCAGAGCTGTAAATAAATGGAAGCGATAGCCTGCGCTGTGCTGTAATATCTGTATTACCCAGAATTTCAATTCAAGGGAGAAAAGTTCTTTCTTCTAATCATTAGATTAGAGCTACAAAAATAGATAAAGGGGCAGGTTCGAAAAAGTGCTGAGCTCTTCTTTCCCATATGCTTTAGAGAAATTAGGAAAATAACTACTAAGTTTTGCCACTTTTGTGTCTTCTCCAAGTCTCCAGCTGTATGGCAAGTTTTTAGCTAGCTTACTTTTAAAGTATCAATCTGTATATAGGTGTTTTATACTATTTAAGTTACAGTGTCACTGGGGCATTTTTCATACAGAGACTGTAAATACAGAAACACAGTTCTCTCAGGCATTTACTGGCATACACTCAAGAAATGGCCAACTTCCTCTAAAAAGTTACACGAACTCATTCTCTAGGTATGCAATATGTCTGAGGTCTTCAGGTTATATGGTAGTGGGTATCATAGAAATAGGTAGATATTCATTATCACTTCGCAAAGGAGTGTTTTGGATTAAATAGAAGTTAAGTTTGGATTAAAAAGAAGTTAAGAAGTTAGCCCACCAGAAACAAACTCTTTGTTTGATGTGCTTTATCTTTTGGATATGAGCCGACTACAGTATAACTGCTGATAAACTTCTTTCTGTCCACAGCAAGATGTAACTGCTTTGACCAAGTCATTAATTTCTCTTGGTGCTCTTAATTTAGGAGGTGTAAAGACGCAAAGATATGCTTCCTAGTGTGTCAAAATGGGAGGACTGTAATAATTGGAGGCAGATACAATTTGTTAAACTTTCCCTGGTAATCTGAGGAGAAGAGTCTGCTGCGTGGCTCTCCATGGCACTGTCCAGGGGCACATCCTCTTCAAAGGACACCCTCTGAAGTCCACGTCGACTGTGAAGTCAATCTTGGTCTATGCTAGTACATCAGAGGGTAGAATTTAGCCCAAAGTGTCTTAAAATAAAACAATTTTTCAGTGTTTTTACAGTAGTAAAACCTTGCTGTGGGAGGAGACTTTGGCATCATGCTTTTTCTATGCTTCTTTTCCAGTGCTACTCTGAGCCATGGGAAGAGCCTGGCTCTTCCTGCAGGTTTGAACTGCTATGACCAGTGAACAAGCATGCCCAGTAACTTGCTTCCTTCACAGAAATGATGATACAGGTGTCAGCATGGCCGTGGTGACCGCTATATGGCCAAGTCCCCATCCCATTCTGGATATTAGCACAGCTAAACCATGGCACCAGTTGGGTCACTTTACCAGTCCTGTCAAAGCTGTGCAACAGGCAAGTGCAGGCAAGGTCTACGGTAGGTTTACCGCCTGTAGGTCTGCAGCCTGTGGCTCGCTTCAGTGCCTACAACGTGGAAGCAAGAGGCAGTTATTTTCCAGGTTACACCTAAAAGGTAGCATCTAAAATGTGACCTTCTGTACCAAACTTTGTTCCAGAGCCAATTTGTAAACGCTTTGTATGTCAACTTTAGCTGGGAAGTCCCAGCCACTCTCACCATCGTAACGTTATCTTCCAAAAAGCCAACGAAAATACAGCTTTGATGTGTTTCTCTAGGTGCTCAGGTGCTGTGGCATGTGAGGTATTATCATGAAAACCACATTATCACAGTAATTCAGGGCCTTCGGGCATCTGATGTTGCCAATTGCCTTCACTTCTTGCTGGTATGTAATTTATCACTGGCGTGGCCTACCCTGCTAAAATGCGCCCTTTGTGGGCAGAGGCGAAGCTAATATACTTTCAAAGTGTATTTGAATTGCTTCAATAAATCACTGCTGTCACTATGAGCAGTTTTATCACTTGCCAGAACAATATGTTATCTTCATGCTTTATAGTCTTGATACTATTCTGGACTTTTATTTGTGTAAATTCTAATGCATTGTAACTTATTTTATCAAATGAATTTGAGCAGCCCTGATTTTTTACTTTATTTTTTTAAAATGGAAGCTTTGCCTTGATCTGTAAAAAGGACAACACTTTTATGGGATGTGTTTTATAGTAGTGATTATAATTTTTTATTATTAATTAACTCTAAGAACACTTGCAATTCGTTTTCAATTTGTTAATTTTCATTCTTTTAAGTGGTTCGGGCAGCTGGTGTAGCTTTGTTTTGTAGCTCATTTCCTCTCCTGCTCTGCTGCGTAGCAGGATGAGCAGCTACACAGCCATCCAGGGCTGTGGAGACTCTGCAGCGAGTAGGACAGCAGGGAGATGCAGGAGCCTCCCTGCCTCATAGAGTTTATTTGCTATCTGTGCAGAATATCCACCAAAGTAATCAACTGTGTGGATTTAAAATAAAAAACCTCCTCAAATCCAGAAAGCAGTTGCATACAAGCCTTCCTACCTGAGACCTGCAGGATAGCATAACAGGGAAGTCACAAGTAGTTGATTGTGCCTAAGGCATAATTAATTCCTTCATCTGGGAGTCCTTCCCCTGAATCATAGAAAACAGGTGGGAGCATGAGCGGCATGAGGACTGTCAGAGCTGTGATGTGGAGCCCAGGCTCAGGGATGGGCTGGGGAAGAGGAAAAGTCGTGTTTCAGCAGCCAGACCCACTCTCCTGGGCAAGGACCAGCTTTGCTCACGCCATCTGCCTGCTCTCTCCCTGTCCCAGGTGTGCTGGGTGGAACTGCTCCCATCCGCCAGCTCAGCCACCCCACCCGGCAGGTTCCTGGTAACGTCACCGTAAGCTCTAGACAGACACAAGCTCATCCATCACGTTTTTCTTCTACTGCCACAGTGGTAAATCTGTTTATGAGTGTGACCTGTGGACACTTCAGGACCTTGCTGTAACTTGGAAGCCCCTTGCAACAAGAGCCTCTCCTCAGCAATCCTTTCTCAGGGATGCTTTGACATTAAATGCACTGTTTCCAGGACAGCCAGTAAAATGTCTCCTTTTTATGGCCATGCCTAATATACCAGTGAATATTTATGAACCAATTTGCCATGGCTTCTCCTATGATGGGAAAAAAAGTGCTTTTCTTTTAATTGATGCAATAGCTCATTCCAGAATATGAGAACAAGGTCTATAAAGGAGTCAGTTTTTATAGTTAGAAAATTATTTATTTGCAGCAGACAGATTTGCTAAAATGTGAAGATTGTATTCATCTGGTTTTTAGTTTGAAGAAGTTATGCTAATTGTTTAAAATTGAACAATAGCTCTACTGTAAGGAAAATTTATAGGAGTAGATTGAGTTCCTTGCCATGAGGAGTAGTCTGAAGGTATGACTTACATTTGTCCTTTTTCAATTACAGAAGTTAGTGTTTATTCTCAAGGTTTGCCCTCGAAATGAGCAGAAGTTGCTAAAGAACATTTTGCAGATGTGTTTGCAGATCCTGTGATTTTCTCTTTTCAAAAATTTTAGCTACACAGACATTTTCGGCAGATTGGCTAGGCACATCAGCTACCACTTCAGAAATGCATGTTGTAAATTTTACATGGAGAGACATTTCTGGCAGCTGCTTTGCGGTTTGACTTTGAGCAGCCCCAGAAGTAGTATATGAAATCAGTTACCCCATCCAGACCACGTAAGCAAGAAACAAGTATTTTAGCCTAAGGTCGACTTGAATGATGGTGCTGCATTAAATTCAGTGATTGCATGTATAGGAATGCATATATACCCCTGCCCACGTAGATGATTTCATAGGATCAGAGGAGCTAAGGATGTTCCACCTCAGCTGAGCCTGGGGAGCTGGCAGTTGCCTTTTATCAAGCATTGCAAAGCCTTTGCAAACCCTTCCAGGTTAATTTCAAAGTGCCCATTCGTACTGGTTTGCTGGCAAATCTCTGATTTGCAGAGACCTGTAGTTAAGATTTCTGCGCTGGCAAATGACTCTTACTATGCCCTCTTCCTCACCTTCCTGCCAGCACTGGCAGACTTTGGGCTCTGGGAATTCAGCCCTACCCTTGCAGGTGCTGACAGAAAAAAAAACACACCATCTTTTTTGGATCAAAGTAGGCTGCTTCATCCAACTGAAAATTTTGCAAAGCTCTGTATGTAACTCTTAGCAAATTCAGCACTCAAAGGTCTCTTCATATTATATATTATGTTGGAGATCAGTTGTTTTTCCATTGACTTTATCAATTGAGTATATAGCACTTCTCAGCACTGCTGGATTTCAAAATGTCTCCTGAAGAAGTCACCCCTCAAAACCTTCTTTTACAGATGAGAAGTCTAACTATGCAGAAAGGAGAAGTAATGCACTCAGGGTATATTATGTCCGAGGCAAGCAAAAAGCTGTCAATATTTATGATGTATGCAAGAAAAGAGTTCTGCTGCTGGCTCTCAAATCTACCTTGACCACACACCCAGGCTGATCTTCAGTATTTATGCTGAGTTGAAGACTCCATATGTTTAATGGTCTTTATTGTGCATTTTCCATAGCTCTGAATGCTTAGCTAGCATTGCTCACAAGTTCAGACTTTGCAAATACCTTTGGCCATGAAGATTGTAAACACAGCTTTGCTGGGGTTGCAAACTATTAAAAGTGTGCCATGTGGCAGCAAATGCTCTGTGGCAGCTCTGCTCCAGTGATTTCTGAGAGCAGACGTCGCCCTGAAGAGACCCGCAGCAGACAAAGCACAAATATTCAGGAGACTTTCCTACATTTAAATTTGTGCTATGCTTTGTTTTTTGCTAATGAAAGTAAATTTTGCATCATTTCCAGTTGCACAGTTGCAGATACCTGGAGGGGAGATAAGGGGATCAGGACCGATCCTATGGGTTTTGCAGTGCAAGTCTGCATACAAAGCTTTTGCTTGGCAGATCAGCCTTCTCAGGCTGCTGCACTAGTTGGGTTTACTAAAATATCCTTCTGCAGCGATAACCCCGGACCAGCTATAGCAGGAGTTTTCCAACTAACATGCTCTGCAGTGAAAGCTGGGGATGAGCAAGGGCAAAGAGAGGTTTATTTCCATGTAGCTGAATTAAACCGTGCCCTGGCTGAACATTTTGACATCTGTTGACCGCAGGCCTGAATCCAGGCTTGCTGGACCCCACAGAAAAACTGCTGCTAGCACAAGCAAGGCAGGGGCTGGCAGAGTGACATCTGCCTGTGTCCCAAGTGCTGCTGTCAGCCTGTTGGCCACCTCGTCAGAGAGACTTAGGAATCAATGTTAGAAACCAAGCAGTCTCTTCTGAAGCCACCTCCATCCTCCCTCTCCCTTTTCTCTTTCTCCCACTCTGTTTGGGCCAAGATTTCTTGGTGCAGCTGTGCAGAAAAGCTTGCCACTTGCTGCTGACAGTGTCGTATCTATTAATTTCTTTTGTGAATACACAAGGAACTTGTGTCTCCAGGTGTTTGAAAACTCTTGTTTTCAAAAGTGCCACGAAACCCTTTTTAGAAAAGGCAAAGCTGAAAGTTTACATCCACCGTGTGTTCCTCTTTTTTCTTTTTTTAAAAAATGTAGTTCATATTAATCTGCCCACCCAATGCAAGAGTTGAAAATATGTTTGCCTGTAACATGGAGACAGGCGTGCTTTGCAGATTTAGCTGCCTGATGTATCAAAAGAGTTTATAAAGCTGTATGAATGAGTTATTTTGCAGATTCCTTGGCAACTTAAAACAAAAAAATTCTCAAATTCTTTTGAAATGAGATGGCACACACCCACCCCACCCCCCAAGGCAGGCCAAAAGATGAAACAAAAGCTTTAAATTGCCTATGGACAATTAAACTCTTTCATTTCATTTAAAATATTTTTAAAATGTAAATCAAACAAAAATTTTGAAGTCTTAGAAATTAGTAGTGTTCTATTTGGAATGTCAAAAGGGAATGGTTTTACTTTTTCAGATATTTTTGGCCTTTACTCACTTTTTCCCTCCTTTGTAAGATGAATAATTTGGCCACAGGTGAAGCTAACCAGGCACTGGAGTGACTACCTCTGTAGATTTTGCTGTTCACCTCCTTCCAAGAAAAAGGTTTAGCTGGAAGATACAGCCCAGTTTTAGTGCAGTAATCTGATGTATTGCTTTTGTACCTATGGCAGAATTGCAATCAGTATTTACATTTCTGGAGTGATACAGAACAGAGTGGATGCCTAGAGGAGAGACTGATACAAAGTACATGTAGGTACTTTACATGTCTTTTGCCTGGTCCTTCAAGGGGTAATGGGAATGGAGGGTCTTAATGATACCAATTGCTTTAGTAGCAGAAAAGGCCTAACCCAATTTATTTAACAGCTCTTTTTAATTAAGAAAAACAAGGGAAGTAAACTGGGGTCTGCTAGTAAACTTGAAGGGTTTAATTGCAAGATAAACATGACTGGGAGCACTCTGTGCCTGTGTCACGGAAGTGAAGTCGGTTAGACTCATCCCCAATTGCTATTTAGTTTGTTATTTGCCAGTATCTCTTGGTACATAGCAAATGCTTAGTCTAATGGCACTTTCATATATGTACATAAATGTGCATTGGGCCATGTGTGAATGCAGGCTCGGTCCCATCTTGCCCCACTTTCCAGCTTGTAGATTAAGCAGTGGCTGTGCAAAAGGAGAGTTGAGAAATTATTTGATTTCGTATATTGGAGAACTGAATTTTACTGGAATGGAGCCTCTTTTTCTTTAGGTTTATTGCTACCTGCCTGGTCAAGTTTCTCAGAAGCCTTTTAAAGGATGCTAAGAATAAATGTGAATAAATGTGTCAGTATCTCTCCCATTGGAGAACCCTTCCTTCAAGGGGCTGAGTTCCCTGGCCTCAGTCCAGAAGTGTACTCAAGCCTGTATATCATTGCTCTGAAATCAAGAAATTGGCTCATATGCTTAAAAGTTAAGCAAATGCTTAAGGGCTCTGCTGTATAGGGGCCACAGTAATCACTGCGTTGCAGGCGAGTGCTCCTAATATGATGTAAAGCTGGTTAAAGTTGATTGCTAACCCCAATAGTCTTTGGATTACGTTCTGCATGGGTGCACTTGGAAAAGATGAGATTTTTGCAGTTGGGCCCATATGGGCAGACATATGCTCCATCAAAGTCCTGTTGGCTTCAGTATCATCCTCGCGTCTGTTTGCATCTAGCTGGGGGATGTAGCCCATAACTTGCTGTGCCCTTATGTTATAGGTAAATAAACAAGCACGAGTCCTTTTGCTCAGTGATTTGATACGTTAACCTATAGGTGTATGCAGAAGCAGTGGGGAGGAAGAGTGCCATCAGGCAGTGGCCGTGCCTTTGTTGCAGATGGTATTTACAGTTGGTGTCGCGTTTATGAAAACTCTCCTTGAGGCTGAGCCACAAAACAAAGCCCAGCTTGCGAGGGTGAAAAGCAGAGATTGTTAGTGAGAATTTATGGTGCTAGCAGTTAATAACCCTATTCTGCCCTCAGTAAAATGCAACACAGTACGGTGAACCGTGCGTCACCAGCACGCTGCAGCCTTCCTCCAGTACATAGGATGTGGGCAGGAGCCTGTGCCTGAAGTTGCGTGGAAGCAAACAGCGTGGCAGAAGCAGTGAGAGCATGTGGACCATCGTCTACCTGACTGTGCTGGTGAGCAGCAGCCTGCCTGAGCACTCCCTGCTCGGGATGGGGCTCTAAGCACTAGTGCTCTCTGAGGCAGTGCACAGAGATTTTGGTGTGTTTTCCAGAAAGGTTTTGTGCAGTTCTGCTGTTTTTCTCTGGGCAAGTTATTTCTCCCGGGTGCTTATTTTTCTGTCTCCAGCTGTCTTGTCTGTTCTGGAATGTGCTGTCTTCAGTGCAGGGACTGCAGCTATTCCTTGAAGTTTACACAGTAGCTGGCATGATGGAGGTTCACCCTGGGCTTGTGCTTGTAGATATTTCAGCAATACCAAGAGCTAAGTTATAGATCAATACATGGGGGATTAACAGTTTGTTTGCTCAGACCTGCTGTTATTTATCTGGGGGCAATCCAGAAAATCAAAGTAGTGTAATGTAGAGATGAACCTGCTGAAATTCAGTGAATCTGTGGGTTCACAGCTTGCATGGAAAATCTGATCCTGCTGGTTTTGTATTTGTTCTTTTTTGGGATCACACTTAATTCTGCTTGGGTGGCTAGCTGTCCCATAACACACAGTTCTTACAGATTTGCTAACAAAAACAATGGGTATTGCAAATAATTGTTTTACTATGGCCAGGAACTGTTTTATATAACAGAATGCAAACACAGACACAGGTACATACAGGGATTATTCCAGAGGGTACTGTTCATCTGATGAGTTACACTGACTTGACCATATGTGCTTCCAGCCTGCTCTATGCACAAAGGCTTAACCCACGTCCTGCTTTGCTTTGCGTTCAGCACAGAGCAGTTGTGCACAGTCAAGTTGGGTAGCCCAGCTGACGATCAGTAACTTGGACATTTATTTTTATCTTCCTCTATCTCGAGCCCTGTCACTCATGTCTGCAGGTACTTTTGGCTGGAAATAAGAGCTGTAAGTCTGCTGTCCTTGGAAAGGCCAGGCTCGTTATACTCAGTGGGGAAAATGATCGTATTGCCACCTGACTCAGGTGAAGAAATCGTTCTGATGCAATCACAAAGAAAAGTCTCTCTAGTGGACTATCTTGAGTTGATGTTACTTGACTGTTTTCATTATTTATACGAACTCTCCTGGGCAGCCCTGCGCTGGATCGCTGCATCACGCAATCTGGTGCTGTCACATGCCCTGCATCGCACCATTAAAGCGGGTGGTTAGGTTAGAGCTCAGTGGTTGCAATGAACAGGCTACTATTTAACTCTTTTAGCTCTCCATTTTACCTGATATTTGTTTCCACTGATACAGATACGTGTGTGTGTGTATGCGTATGCATACTAAGAGTTAAGTTAGTGGCAATTTTTTTTAATAAGGGTTTGAATTTATACCAAGTGTAAGTTTGTACCAGCTACAGTATTAATATTCCTGCCCTGAACTACAGGAAGTTACCATTTCGCATGAAAAATATTCCCATGTGAAAACGAATACATTTGTAACAAAGGTTACATTTTGCAATTCTGCGAAGTACAGTGTTCTGGGTAGAGAGATGAGAAAAGAGCAGTTTGTTCTTGCTGACTTCAGCCAAAGCTATTGTTTTGGGTTTTTTTTCTGAAAAGAATAGTAATAAAATAGTTAATCATATGCTTGATTTCTTCACAGTTCACTGTAAATCTTAGCTTTAAAGAAAATTCAGTTTTTCTGCAAGAATGTATGGATGCTTTGTCTCTGAATTCAGCAGAATCCTGAATATTATGTTATGTAGTCTTTCTAAATGAAGACTCTCTATAATGTTTTGCTGGCAAGGTCATCTCTCTAGATGCCACTTTTCAATGTGAGGCAAGACCTACAGCATGTCATATGCCAAAGGAATCTTATTATCAACACTAATGAGTTTTTACATCAGTGTTTTAGCTGTATATTAGCTATTCAGAAATCCCATAAAGAGGAATTGCAGCAGACTACAGCAGTATAAGTCTACAGCCATGGTAAGAGCTATGACTAGATTTGCATCTGTTTTGGTCTTTAAGCAGGTAAAGTTCTCTTAAGAGCAACCCACAAATTCTCCAGAACGATCTGTTGGCCTGCCCATGCATCTGCATTAACTCTCGTTAGGATCAGCAGGATTGGCGGGCAGGGGCTGAGAGCAGAAGTTTTGGCTTTGTTTTTTCCCTAGCACTATTCGGGACCTCTCCGATGTCACGAGAACCGCGCACCAGCTTGCAATACGTGCCTTCAGTGGCTTAGCTCTGTGAGGATGAGGAGGTTTCAGCCCTCTCAGAATAATGTTTTCCAGGTCCCGCAGTACCCTCCCTGCAGGCATCTCAGCTGGCTTTGGGTGTCTACACTGCTCCAGTGTAAACCCTTGCTCATCGTGCTGGCCAAAGGGAAACAGTTTCTAAAGCCCAACTCCCCAAAGCTGTCAAGCCTGTTCACGTGACTCCATGGATTAACTTAGTTCAAAAGCATAAAATACTTTCCTCCTCTTTCTCTATATCACCTGTGTCATTTGCTGGCTGGCTGACTACTTTTTTTTTTTTTTTTTTTGTCTCCAATAAAATGCAGAAGCCTCAGATTACCAAAACAGCTGCACATGCTTTGTCTGGGTTAATGCATTTAAGTCAGGGTCTGGGTAAGTGCCAAGATCCTGGATCAGCTGCTTTACCGGAATTATGCTGCTGTAATGGAGCCCTGCATTATTGTGTTGCAATTATTTTGGCTTGCAGCTGGCTGTTCCCTCTATATTTTTACTGAAGTGAGATAAAAGGATTTTGTCTTAAAAATAGAATTTTCTTTTCTGAATCTTACAGAAGCTTTGAGTTACATACTGTGTCTGTAAGAGGTGCCCCTCTGTTTAGTTTTTGAAGAACAGGAACAGTGCTAAATGATCTCAAAACATAAAATAAAAGTATATTGAAAAGAGAATAAAATAGGTGATTAAAGTGTCATGTAGGTAACATGGGTTTAGGTTCTCAGCAAGAACAGGTTTATTTTCAGCACCAAGCACCAGTAGCAAGTTGCTCTTAAAGCTGTCCCTATAATTTGGAAATCCTTTGTGTAGACAAATAAAAGAATAGATCCAGATTTTAAACTGAATTAAAAAAAAAAGTTTCCCCAACCTTGAATCTCCTATATTTGTATCTATTCAAGCTCTTTTTGATGCCTGTTTATATACATTTCTTGTCAAGTAACAGCTCTCTCGGATTCTCCAGTTGATAGCAAAAAGTAAACTGAATGCAATCATTTATCTTTGAACTGTTCAACTGTGCCCTTCTTCATGTTCTTGTTAATAATGCCAGGTCTCCCAGGAGCGCTCTCATGCAATTTTATCACATAAGCTTTTCGTTTGACCTTACCTGCTGTTCCCCTGGAACACAGAGGGGAAAAAAAAAAGCCAAAATGTCAGCCTGCCTTAATTAAAATTTTAGTCTCAGAAGATGTTACAGTATGTGATTTCATTAGGTATATAATGAAAGTATTTAATCATACTGCTTATTTGTCTGGGGCTTCTTACTTGGTAGTGAGGTCACCAAGTTTTAAAACAACTCTTTTAAGGTGTGGAAAAGTAACTGGGGGGTGGGTGTGCATCTTGAAGAGATCCATAAATTCACTGTATCCATGATTTTGCATGTTTGCCCTGAAGGTAGTTGCTTAGATGATGAGGTAGAAGGCTCTAAATAACAGTTCAGTGCTCTTCGCGAAAACATTTTTCCCCCACGGGACAGCGAGCATGCATATAAATGTTTTTTTAAAAGATAATGCTATTCCTTGTCTCCAGCAGTTGGAACCTGGCATCACAGAGAAAGGGTAAAAGAAAATGTAATGGGTGTTTCTTCGGTGCTGACATGTAAGAAGCTCTAAATCTCATGTGTGATATGCAGTAGTACTTTCATCATTTCTCATTGGCATAATACAAACCATCATAACAGGAGGCCTTCTACCACCCAGATGAGGCCATGTGTTTTATGCAGTGACTATTCTTCAGGAAAAGTCTGTGCACAAAGCACTCTCTCGTAGCTTTTGTAAAGATGTACCTTATTCCAGCTTATAGACTGGCTTTTAGATAAGCAGAGTTAAAAAATAGATTTGTGAAGCCCTGGTCCTGCACATCTTTTGAACTGGGAGGGTTTGCATTGCTAGGGGAGTTGTGTTATTCCCCTGCTTTTTTTCCATTTCATTAGCAGCCAAGAAGTGCCCCCCGTCGGCCGTGTTGTCTTGAGTAGCACATGAAACCATCCGTGCTTCGGATGCTCTGTTCCTTGGATTTCTTCCAGCCCCCAGGGTTGCAAAACAAGTAAAACCAAGGATTTCATATTTCCTTTTTGAGGAAGAATAAATGAAGAGGACCAGGAGGGGCAGTTCAGCTAGATAAGTCAGATCCTGCTCTAGCAGTTGGACGGAACTGGCCACGTGGGAGATTTCAGAGCTGTTATCCACAAAAACCTTTTTGTGTATCAGGGTATTTTCATCAGCAGTTTTTACCAAATCCACCAAATAGGTCGCTCTGAAATAATGCAAAATTGCAGCAAATTTCCAAATTTGTTTTCTTCTTCTGAAGCTGGATGAAGATGTTTTTGCCCTATTGATTTTGTGGGATTTGTAGCTTTGTAAACCAGAGAGAGAAAGAGGGAGGGGAAGACAGACAAGCTGTCTTCTAACCAGTATTTTTCTTCTTTCTTTTTGTGGTAATAAATCTTACTGGCTCATATTGCTGATGCATATACATCTTGCTGAGTTCCTTAATGCAGCTGAATACGGCTCTTTCTCTGTGGGTCTGCTAACAAATGTGGCTGTTGATCTGTTACCACGTTCAGGAAGCATGAATGTGCTCTCAGCAAAGCTATGGCCAATTTAGGGACCAGGGAGCTACGATTCTGGCAGCAATTATGTGTTGAGACTCTAAGTTCAAAATCCTGCAGGTTTATAACCCCAGCTCTACAGAGAATTATTCGAGTCACTGTCATTGTAATCAGTTTAGGAATATATTTACTGTGCTATGTGTTTTCAGTGAATGTAACTGGAGTGCCATTAGCTAAAAATTGTTTTGATCTCGCACAACTTGAAAGAATCAATGTTATTAGTTTTAAATTTTGAAAACAAAACTAGCGTAATACCCCATGCTTTCCCCTGTAAGCTGTACTGCTGGAGTGGGATGTGCTTCTACCTGAAATGAAAGAAGCCAAACTGTAAGCCGCTTATGTGAAAAGGCTTCTCTTGTTTTTGAGGGTCTGAGCCTGCAGAGTGCTGTGGGGAGAGGAGTCTGTGTGCTGCTGTGGTTATTGGCGCGTCTGCTGTTTTATGTGTGTTATAAGCCACCTCATACCTCCAAGTTATCTGTTGCTTTCTAAGACTCCTTTATTTCAGGCATAGGTATTCTTGTTTTTTCCTTTGTATGTGTGTGAAAACTAAATAAAATAATTGCATGGTCTTATGTTTTGAAGGGAAAGGGATGGATTTTTAGCATTAAGTTATTGCGTATTTGTCCTTCTAGCTCACATCGTATCCAGTTCACACCCATAAATTATCTGTGATGTCTTCAAGTGGAACACAAAGCCTGAATATCTTCCTAGGTCAAGACATTTTTATGTGTATTGCAGAGAGAAAGCAGACACGGTAGGAGTGGACTGATCAACTGCAGCAGATTTGGTTTGCAGCATGCCTTGGATTTTAGATCCAAGCTGAAACTACAGAATTGTTTACAAAGTGTGTTGAATTCCAGCTGCACAAGATGCAGTTTAAATCTTCAGACTCACACAGCAAATGACACACCAGCAGGGAGACATTAATTAGTGTGTCTTCTGTGGGAGTCTTCCAAACTGTAGACACTTGGGGGTGAGGCTAAAATCAAAATCAGTTTAAATTTATAGCTTAATTTTTTTTGTTTTCCATGAGACATTTAGTCCATCATTTGTGGTGAAACGGGACAGGTAACGACCAACTGCATAATAAAAAAAAAACCTACCCTGATTTCCTCAGCAGCCACCCAAATCTAATGTGTAGCACCTGGATGTGAGAAGCCAGTCTGAGCACAATGCCTCGGAGCAGCGCTCCTCTAGAGCGAGCAGTATATGGGGAGATTTTGTAGCTGGTAATTACGATGTTCATGTAGGAGGTGAAACATCTGGTTGCAATCCAGTACTTGAGTATCTCATGCAAGGTAAGGAGCATCGGCAGGAGGGACTGATGGACCGCTGTAGCAGGGAGGACTTTATTCTGGCTGCTAGAAACCCCTTGCCTCAAATTCCCGCTCTCAGTTGTGCTGGGAACGGATTTTAGTATGCATCTCCCACAGCTTGGCCAACTCTCCTAAACACAAGGTTACCCAATCTTGCTTCCTTTCTTCGTATTTTACAGATAACATTTAGGGTCTGTTTGAGAATCAAGAGGTTCTTTGTGTCAAGACGAAGTGTTTGATCTTGCCAAACTGCTTGCTTCACTTTTTTCCTTTCTTCCAGTTTTGCAAGTACTTTGGGATGGACCAACTCAGAGCTTTTGGCAAATAAGTGAGTTGCCAAAAACTTTACCAAACTTACTGATGTGTGCATGACTGAATTATGGTTTTAAAATGACATTTTTTCTTCTCTGATTAGTAACTTATCACAGTCATTGTAAGTTTCTATGATTATAGAGTAAAAGCTACATCCAGCCACTTCAATACTTTACCTATAGCTTATTTTAAAATGTAAAGGAAAATGTAGCCTAGCAAAATTGTGGGAGTAGATACCAATCATATTCTTCAGCCTATAAAACCTACCGAGCGCTACTCTAGCCAGGGCAAAGTAAACTAAAATAGGCCAGAAATAGCCCTTAGACTATCCACTGTACACAGGTGAGCTCTCTGTTTGTGGAGTGAATAGGGTGGCATTGCCAGTATGTCACCAAAGGAAGCAGACTGGGAAGAGGATCCTGTCTCACATGCAAAAGCTTAGTCATTTCCTTGGAAGACAGCAAAAGTGCTAAGAGCTAGCTGGCTAACATTCTCATAAGTATTTCAAGCCTGGAACATGTAATCGAATGCTCTGAATAATACTGGACACAGAGCACACTCTAATCATATCTGTATTCCCAGAACTTCTTATTAAACTGATGAATATCTTCTAGCAAGCTGTCCATCCTCATTTTAGAGGTTTTGGGTGATAGCAAATGTGCTTCCTCTGGGTAAATTGCCCCCTTCATAATTATAGGGTCTGTTGAAACTTTGCATTTTCAACAGTTCTAGGTTTATCTTCCAACCGTGTAATTTTATCATACCATTTTATATTCTGTTCAAGAACTATCTACCAACAGATACCTTTTCATCTTTTGCATAAAGTGAGCAGAGTGAGCTCATTAGGTCTCCCAGGAAGAGGTGCACTTTCTGACCTCAGATCAGTTTTGTAGCTCTCTTCTCTGCCCTTTCCAGTTTTGGGGAGTCTTCTGCAAATGTAAGCCCCTGTGGCGAGTGCAGAACACGAGACTGGGTGCAGAATCTGCTTTTACACTGGTTTCAGGACATCGCAGGGTATTCCCTTGTGTCTGGACCCACAGGCGGTGCTTGCTCCCCTTGGCTTTTCCCTGGGAGCTCAAATTCATTCTTTTCCCCCGTGCTCTTGGTGGCAGTTGCAGCGGAGGCTGAGCTGGTCCATACCAGGTCTGTAGGGCAGAGGTGCTGGGCTGAGAAAGGCACTGTGGTAGTTGTGGAGCAGGCAGGAGCGTGGCCAGAGCTGCACAGCCTTGCACCCAGCCCAGTTAGCCCTGCTGAGGTTTCCATTTTGAGTTTCTTCTGGGCTTTGCTTGCCTGAGCTGCTTGCAGCGTGTTGCCAAGGTCAGCTCGGCTTCTCCCAGCACTACACTGAGTGAAGCGGCAAGGGAGCAGATGAGCTCTCAGATCACTTCACATCAAAACCACTGTGAATTTATGCATTTCCATCGAATGGGCTTAGATGCAAGGACTCTGTTCAAGTGGTGAGAGTACAGTAAGAGTACAATAAGATTTGTAGTGCAGGGACTCGTGCTAGATGCCACACTCGTCAGCCGAAGTGCTGATTACTCTTTACCCAGAGTGCTGATACGTGTATTACAAAGCTATTTTCCTAACATATGCTTCAAATCTAAAACGAGCAATGAAACAGTCCCCCCAAAGATGGATGTGCCATCCATGAAGGATGTATGCTGAGGCCAGTAGAGCACCAAATATGCTTTAATTACAGCTCTGGGTGACTTTACTGGCAGAGGTGTAAGACCACTGCGTTTTATCTTTTGAGCTCTGTAGCCTCATCAAGATATTAAAACACTTGTGGGTCTTTCATGCAGTCTTTCTCCCACTGGGATGTTTAAGTTATCTGACTGTCAACATGGTGATGCAGGCTGTAAAGGTTCAGAGAATTACCTTGATGGTATGATGGCCTCTTCCATTTCGACTGCAATCCAAGGCTCATTTTTCCTCTGAGGCATTCATTGATATTCCGTGCACGATTTGTTCCTCTGGTCGTTTAACAATGTCTCTCATGTTTGCCCTGATTTAAAAAATCCTCCTTTGTAGCAGAGATAACATAGAGCAGGATGATATAATTGCAGTAAAGAGGCCCTGGAGCTTGCAGTAATAGGATGGTTCATCTGATGTGTACTGCCATTAGAAAATAACCCACGTATGTATGTTCTCAGGGGACAGTAAAGAGGCTTTTAAGGATTACACTTTATGTAGTATGAAAGCTAATGAGCAAAAGAGCAAGCATGAGGAAAACTATTGCTGCAGAAAGCATGGTGCCTCTTCCAGTTCTCGCTCGTTTCCTGACACCTGTGTAGCTCCGAAACATCCATCTCTGCCCAGCCATGCATGGCTTTTCGTGCACTGCAGTCGGTTCCCAAGCCTTTTGAGAACGCTATATTATTTTCATTTCACTGAAAAATAAATAGCATGGTCAAAAGCATGGCAGAGCTGAGTTCAGGACTGAAACTGCTGTGCATGTACAAAATAAATAGTTTTGGGGGAAGAGCGATCTCTGATAGTCTGTGCCCTCAAAAAAAATAAAGATTTGCTAGAATGATATCGTTTCATGAACGTTGCTGAAAGGTTGACTATCAGTTATGCAGAGTCTCAATTTTCCCATCTCCATTCTTTTCCTGGCCAGGGTGCAAAAACATAGGAAGACATCGACACACAGTAAACACTGAAGGATCCATTTCAAATGTTATGTGGCACGCAGAGTCAGAGTTGCAAAGTTTGGGCTGTGGAGGTGGAAAATTCAGAGCAGCTGGTTTCTGATATTAACAACTTCTTGTTTAAATGGATTGCCATGTAGAATGCTAATTCCTTCCCTTTGCATTTGTGCTGAAACAGAAGCCATCTAGCAGAACGGACTTGGGCTTCTTTGTTTTTTCACAGCATTTACCTCTTGCGTATAGAGCTTGTTGTAGATAAAGAAATTAATTCAGCTTTTCATAGTCTGTACCATCTCTACACTAGATATTACTAAATACTAAATATTGTAGTATGTTTTTGCACCTTGACAGATTTTTGTGCTTAATGGAATGGACGAACTTGCATCTTTCTTCATATATTTAACATAGTAAAGGGTCAGACTTTGCTATCAGGTAAAGGGAAGTGGTCTCACTCGAGTTGCAGAGCCTCAGAGGGGAAGCTGGATTTGGACTAAATGCTCTACTGGAGTCCTGCAGCAAGGTCTGACATCCATAACTTCATTATATTCCAAAGGGTACTAACAATAATTAAAAAGAAGTCCAAGAATATTAAGTGAGGAAGAGATGACAGCCAGCATCTTTGCAAGGATGGGAGTCAAGGGAGCTAGTGGTCAAGAGACTGCAGTACCTCTTTCTGGGCCAAAGAAGTGATTTAATTTCCCTTAACGGCAAAGAAGATTCAGGAGACAACGTGATCAGATTCTTATGTTAATACCTCTTTGCTCCCATCTAATCACATTGGAAGTGTGTTAGAGCGCATGTGAAGTATTTTTTCTGCTTGTATTGAGGCCCCTCTGTGTGGTCAGGGTGTTGTAAAGGGCTTGCAGAGAGAGTAGGAAAGAGGTCTTCTCCTGACTCCCAGGGGTGTAAGCAGGACTCCACATGTTGGGACAGGGGTGAGGGGTGCACATGCCCTGTGGGCAGGAGAAATTGCTGAAGTCCTTGAAGAGCAATAAGATTGTTAAAATAATAATCCATAACCTAGTGGACCTTGGCTCTTAATCCATCCCCTTTTTGTATTCCTGCACCTAAAACATGGAGTGGTTGTGCCATGTACTAATCAATCTTTGCTGATACAGAGGAAATTTTCAAGGCAGAGTTATTGTAATTGTTACTGTAATACCCCCATGAGATGATGCCTACATGTTCAGCATAAAGGTAGATACTTAGTTATTTCCGTAATTTTTTGTTTCAGTTTGATAGTCATGTCTGTATTGGGCAATAAATTCATCCTATTTGGAGAATATGGAACACAAAGGTGAGGTGAAGAGACAGCTTTGTGTTCAAACATACAGCAGAGTATCAGCAGTAGTCTGACTGAAGTAATGGTAATGCAATTATATTTACTAGAGATAACAGAAGGGCTTCTCTCTACTTGACCCCAGTGGTGTCTGTCTGTCTGCAGAGCACCCGTCCACCACCCTGTGCCAGTGCATCACAGTCCAACTCTGTGAGCCCAGATCCGATGTTTGATTGCATTCCCTAACTTAGCGTCACTTGATCCCTGGTCTACCATCAATCTATTGTTCATTAGAACATCTGGGACTTACTTTGACAACTGCAAGTGACATGAGATGAATTATCTGTTGCTGCTTCCGCTGTCAGTTGACTACCCTCTGCTTAAACTTCTAGAATTGCAAATACCAGAATAGTACTGCTAAATTTTTTTTCCTGTCCTTTCTCCCCCTTCCTCTCCCCCATAATTGGTATATGGGAGCAGAAAAGGACTTGCAATTTTATTATTGCTGTATAAGCCTTCTGTAAATTCAGTTACAGCACTTCTGATGTTGGTAATTTTTGTGACTAAAAAATATGCTGTCACTGTGTTTGTGCATAGGAAAAGAGCAAATTTGAATGTAAAATAATCTGGTGCATTTGGGAGATGTTTGATGCTATACCCCAGCCAAGTTAATCACTCATGGAATTAATTTTTTTTTTTTATTTTGCTCAGTTCACTGGAGACATTAATCTCATATCTGTGGAAAAGCATCTTTAATGCCAAAAAATTGATCAGAGATGCCTGAAATTTGTCTGGCATCAGAAAAGATTTTGAAGGAAAGCTATCAGTTGACAATAGACCAGCAGAAACAGAGACATTGGTTACTTTATGTTTCTTATATAATGAAGAAATACCCAGGTGATGATTTCCAATTCGTGAAGTATATTGAACCATGTACTGTATTCATGAATATAAATTGAGCAGACGTGACACACATTTTTCATATAAAAATAACACAGCATTGCTCCTTCTGGTAATTCTTCCTGAAATATGCTTATTCTGAGAACATCACTACGGAGTTAATAGTGCACTGCATAACTGCATGTTAAAAGATACAAGTGCTAAAGGACAGGGAATGTCTTAAGGCGAAAATATTCATAGATTTATAATGACTGTGGCTGGCTGCATTTTTCAAGGATAGGATTTTTCTGCATCTTCTTTTCCTTTCCCACTTTTTTTGCATAATCCTTCATCTCTAAATAGTGGCATTGCCCAGCCAGCCCACTTCTGTCCGGCGAGACTCATTCTCAGGCTGGATCGTGTTGCTGACAAGCAGTGCACTGCTCGCACTTCACTTGCCATCCACGCTTCTACCTCATTAGCAGCTTTCCCCTCCAGATCATCTACATACTTTGCCCATTTCTCAATTAGTCCTAGAGGAGCCGTCCCAGCAGAAGACCTGCAATGTTGTGGTGACTTTGAACACAGAGTCAATCAGGTTGAAACAGAAGCATCAACTTCTCGTCCCTGGGCAGTCACTTGTGTGTCAGCAGTATTCCCACCAAGCAATGGGGAGGACCAGACAGTCCCTAATTTATGATTTTCCTCTTTTGCCAAAAATGAAACTAGTAGGGTGGAATATGACCCTTAATATGCTCTAATCATATAAAAAGCCTTGCAAGGAGGAGCCAGTGTGTATCCAGATGTTCTTCTTGATTAAATAAAGCCTTCTCTGTTTACATCATGCTAGGGAGCTGCACTACGAGAAAGGTAACAGGGTATGATAAGAAACGTGACCTGAAAGAAAACTACTAGATTAGACTGTGAAGGCCAAATACTGATGTCCTTGAAGCAAGTGAGAGTTTTACCTCTGAGGAAATAGCCAGAAGCCGGTAGCACCCTGTGTGTTCAGGGCTTTACAATCCTGCACCACAACCAGGCATCCCTCAAGGTGGTCTCTGCCGTGGGGTTGAAGAGCATGAGGAAAGTGTGCTGCTCGCTCATGTTAGTGTGCCAGGGCTGTCAACTCACAGCATTTGTTTTATTCCCCTTCGATTTTCACTTCTAGTAACGCTTCTTTAGAAATAGAGCAACTTTTTGACGAACGTGGGGAGAAATGATGGGATCATTTGCTCTTCCTTAGAACAGTTTTAATTTTGGCCCTACAAGCAACAGGGTATTTGAAGATGACTTTCTTCTTCCAGGTTACCAGCCTGTCCTGCCAAACCAGCAGCAAGGGTTCCAGGGTCTCATGGGAATGCAGCAGCCGCCCCAAAGCCAGAACCTGATGAATAATCAACAGGGAAATCAGGTGCAAGGCATGATGGTGCAGTATCCAGCCATGTCGTCTTATCAGGTACTCGGAAGCCATAAAGAAAGACTGATTTTCTCAGAGAGTGCTTAACTGAATTAAGTTTTCCTATCACAGAATAGTCTTTATTATTTTATTAGGACAATGTGTGGCAGGAGGCCTCCTGATAAATACGCTTCTGGGTCAGATTGGTTTCTTTGCTTCCTGTTTATGTATTCTTAGTACTCCCGATTTTCATTCTGAATTGGAATACTTTAAATAAACTATTTATTACAGCCTGCAGTGCGGGTAACATGTCGCAAAGGATGAAGGAATTATACTTCTTCCTGTGAAGAAAATGAATTTAAAAAAAAAAAAAAGACAGAACATTATTCTTTTTTTTTTTGCCAATGCAATGTTGTTTCCTTTAGTGAAGTTGAGGGCTTTGCCTGATCCGGTTAAAAATTCTGTGGAGACTGTTAAAAATTCATCCGTGGAGACTCCTGCCAAGGATCTCACCATGTCTTCTATAACAAGCTGTAGCCAGATAGATTATTGGGTTTTGGGGAGAGAGAAGTGGCTTGACTTTTACCAAGTCCCTAAGTTACCCAGACGTATTTCCCCAACTTTATACCTGGATTCTGTGAGATATGCCAAGAGCCTGTGAGAGCCTACAAGGTGGCCTGTGCTTATGTTTCCTGCTGGTCCTTCTGGAAGGTTAAGAAACTAAATGACATCTAATTTATTTTAATAGTTTGCACTGATTGAGCAGCCATTCATCTTTTCCCTCAGCTTCTCTGAAAACACTATAGCAACCCAGATGGAAACAAGGGAATTGCTTGTGGGTAAAATTTTCCCCTTATGTCTTTAGAATTACTATACTGAAAATGTGTTTTAAAGGTTAGTGATCAGGTTAAAGGTTTAGACCTTTTAGATGGCTCAACTATACCAGGGTTGAGTCTTCTGTTTACACTGATCCCGGAAATCCACGTTCAACTAGATCATGACAGAGCCACTTGCTAGACCTAGGAGCAGAGAGATTTCTCTTTAACCCCCGCTTCAACAAAAGAAGATCCTCCGGGATGAGAACAGTTCTGAGCAGCAGAGAATGACACGTTTTGGCAGAACACGTTGTATACTCAAATTCAGCTAGAAGGAAGATAGGAATGCTTGGGACCTACTTTAATTTGTTTACTAATTACTATTTTTTTTCCTGTGATTTCCGTATTCCTACCTAGGTGCCAATGACCCAGGGTTCTCAAGGATTGCCGCAACAATCATATCAACAACCAATCATGCTACCTAATCAATCAGGTCAAGGAACACTTACAGCCACTGGAATGCCTGTCTACTGTAATGTCATACCTCCTGCCCCACAGAACAACCTACGGTTGATTGCCCCACACTGCCCCTCCAATAACGTTCCAGTTATTTCTGCCAGCTGCAGGACAAACTGTGCGAGCATTAACAATGCAGGGTGGCAGGTCAAGTACTGACACTGTGGCTTAGCGTGGATATACGAGGATAGTGGTGCATTATTTGACAAATAACTCATGGCCTTCAAATGAAGAGGAACACAACAGGATAATCAGTTGAGGACATAAGAACTGACTATGCTCAAGTGATTTGCTGCTGGAAAAATCTGTAAAAAAATAAAAATAAAATAAGTTTTGAAAAAAAAAAAGTTTGCTGGTTAATGGTGCATATTTTTGTCATGTCTGCTAGGTATGCCTTTATAGCTTAGCTAGTGACATGAATTCATTGAGGTAAGATTTTTTCCTACCACTGAACACCACTGTGTAGATTGTAATATCCCCGATTCGGATTAGTTTTGTACTTTGTGTTGAGTTTGTGAAGCTAAAAGTATTTAAAAATATAATAAAATCACATTGTACCAAAGCTGTAATGGAAATGAAAAAAATGAAAACAAAAAAGAATTACTGAATGGAAGGAATAATTTATATACACTATAGAGTTTTTTTATGGATATATACTGTATTGTAGTGCTTAATCACAATAAAGCTATTTGACCTCATGGAGAAAGGTCATGTTTCTACCACCTGCTTCGTCTCCTCTCTGTTTCTGAGTGAGTGAACTTCCCTTTGGTTCTGCATTGTCTTGTTTCAGGTGAAGGTAAGGGAGGAATGATGCTTAATGGGCTTATGGGAGTTTGATGAGAAGGCAACATACCTGTCTTAGCATGCAGTACCGTAACAGCTAAGACCACTTAGAAATTGTAGTGTATACACCCAGAAAGTGTTCAATGAATGATGTACAAGATCATCTTAAACTAAGTTTGTGCTTTTGCAATCCCTAGGACCAGTAATGTCACAAACACAATTCACCACTCTACAAGCCTCTACTAAGTCATACCTCTTCAAGAGGCCATACAACAGTTGTATATGAGAAGACATAGATGTCCTATGATATCCCATCCGCTGTCTGGAAGATCAATTGCTACTGATGTAGCAACCACGGTACCAAGCAATTCTCCTACGTAGAGATACTCTACCCAATTATTGCTACTCCAGCTGTAAAGCCATTTTGCAACAAAAAGATGACAACCCAAGAATCTGGTCCCTCATGTTCAAGTAGTAGGGGTGAACAATATATTTGGGGGTTTGGTTCTTAAAACATGCAGCACAGTGGTTTGCCAGAAATTTTTAGAACTTTTTTTTTAATTCCTGTGGCGTTTCTCATTATTATGTCCATGTTCACTGAAATTCCTAGCTTATTCTGATAAATTATTCTTCACTCATAAATGCTGCATGGAGTTCCTCATTGTGCTTCAATGTTGACAACACTTGAGTCACAAATGTGTTTACCAGACAAAAGCCTGGGTCATTTTTCACTTTAACTACACTTTTAATCAGTTTTGAGCACCTTTAAAATAGGTAGGAGTTGAGCACTCCATTATGCATATGCATCATGAAAAAGCCTGAGATCCTTCTGTGTGTAAAATCTGTATGTGTCATAGTACGATTTTAGATACACCCAAGATGACAGCAGCCTGCAATGCCTTTGACCATTTTTAATGTGAATGTGAAACAGCTTTTATTTTACCTTTAAGTTGGGTGGCCTTTCCTTTACACACTTCAGCTGTGGAAGCAGGAACTGGAAGGGCTACAACCCATATTTGAAACAAACATTTTTCTTTTCTATACAATGAACAGATACCTTTCAGAGTTCAGTCTTTTTTTACATGTGTCTTAAAGTGTGGAATCTAGTCCTATGGGGTCATAAGAAAGCCAAACACTGAATGTTATGTAGTGTAATCATGATTCATTTGCTGAGAGACAGTCAAGAACATGAGCAAGTAAGTAAACACAATTCACTCTTCAATTAGAGGTGAAATGCCTTGGGAGACCCTACTGATTGATTTTTTTTTTTTTTCCTTTTTTTAAATCAAGATACTGCATTTGAAGTTTGCCTGTGACCCTGAGCTCTCATTTCAGATGCCCTGCATTGTATGGCTTATTTCCTTTTAATTTTTTATATACTGTGGAGATTTCTCTCCTAGCATTACTATGATTACACATAATTGGGTTTACTGCTGCTGAATGACTGACGGCTGAATGAATGGCCGTCCTTCACTGTCAAGGCTCCAGAGTCCAGCAGGAAGGACCTGCAGGTGACCTTGCGCAGGATAGGTTGTGTGTAGCCAGGCTGAACGAGTTGGGGCGGGGGGGGCAAATCTCTGCACACGGTGTCTGGAGTGAAGAGACCCTTTGGTAATCACTATATTTAAGTCCTATTTCTTCTCTGAAGCACTGCCATTACCTTGCTGAGCTTCCTTCTTGTCAGAGAACTATGAATGAATTGCCCGGTAAAAAAAAATCCACCCTCAGCATCATAGATCAATGGCAAACTGGGATGTAGATGCTCTCAGTAGCAATGGGGAAGGGAGTCAGAAAGCAAAGCCTAGGAATCTTGCTTCTGTAAAGATACAACTTCGTCATGTCCTTGTGCCGCTTTTTGTCATGTCCCCTTGGCAAACAGCATATCCCATGACTGACTGTGGCCATGAATTCCCATGATTTACCTGTCCCTGCCCATTCAATGACCAGCTCATATAAAACATGGAAATAGCTGTGGGAGCAGCGATCCCGCTGACTGACTTCTGTCAGCCTTGTGGGAGCAGCCCCTGCCTGCACATTCATGCACCTTCCTGCTGAAACGAGACTTTAACTTTTTATGTAAGATTGAGCAGTTTCAGGAGGAGGTCACAGCCACCCACTCCAAAATGGCCTACATCCACTGATTGTCTCACTCTCCAAAGAGTTTGAATCTCCTTAGGCATAAGAGGAAACTGAATTTGATCTCCCTCAGCTATGGAGAATGCCCTAATTATTAAGGTATCATATACATGCGGGAGACATCTCACGTGGTGGTGCACGTACTTGCTTTACACTGGAAGAATTTATATTTGAAGATAATTAAGTAATTCTGGTTTTATATCAAGTGAAGCACAAAAATTATTCTCTGATTTTATTTTTTTAATCATGCAATATTTTTAAGTCTTTCTCCTAAACTTTTTTTCATTAATAAAAATATTCTGAGCTGGATTGCTTAGCGGCCTTGTAAAGGTTAATTATGCACAGGCAATGCTTTTGTGCTAAGAGTTGTTTGCTTTAGTTATTAATAATAGAATTTTTTTTTTCAAGTGGCTTTTGATATATAATGTGTTATTTCATGTCAAAAGTCCTGGCTTTTCTGAGCATCAGGTGTAGTTGCTACTAAGAGTGTTTTATTTAAAGCATTTTGTCACTGACTTAAGAGAGGTTAATTGATGTAGGAATTACTAGAATAAACTGCAAGAGAGCACCTGAGATTAGCTTTCAAGCTGAAAGATAACAGGTGTTCTGGGTAGACTTATGGATGGCTTTTTGAAAAGCATATTGAATTCTTCCTGGTTTTCATTTGGAGAGATCAGCTGCAAACCTACACATGCTTAATGAAGCACTACATCTCAGTTCATCCTTGTGTCTTTAAGGAATAATTTTGGAGGCTGCAGATTTAGGAAAACAAGTCCAAAAAACTTTGCCTTTTATGTTGTGAGTGCACTTTTACAAAAGACAGTTGTAAAGAGGAAATGGAAGTAGAAGATAATGTTATAGCAAAGATATATGCTCCCCAGTATAGAAATTATCTCCATTGAACTCTACTAAATATATCCCTAGAGGAATGCTTTAAAAAGGTCCCCTCAGAGAGTGCTGTGTATCTTGAGATAAAAAGCAGACCTCAGTTCCCAAGGCTACATGGCTTTTTTTAACCCTAAGGGTGAATCATATGGGTGTGAATCAAGGCTCTTGCCATACCCAGGTTTTGCTTGCAAATCTACGCCACATCATCTCCACCATCATGAAAAACTGCTTTTATCTGCATGGAAAACAGATGTACCTGAAATCCTTTGGTATTTTTGGTTTTTTTAGTTAGTGGCCACTGAGTGTGATAGGAAGACCAAGTGAATTCATAGTAGACAAGACTGGAAATTTTCTACTTAGCTCCCATTAACTTTGATCTCACCAGGATCAAGTCTTATGCCAGGTGGAGCTTGTGGAGGAAAAGGGCTTCTGTGCATGTGTATGGGAGTAAAAATTTTTGTGATGAAGAAAAAAAAACCTGTTTGATTTTTTTCTAAAGCCTTTCAATTAAAAGCAAAGGTTTTATAAAATTTCTCATGAACCATGCTCCTGTTTTCCAAGCTAAGTGTTGCTGATTCATTGAAGGCACGATTTAGTCATGGGACACGATGTCAGGAGGTGGGTGGTCACAGAACAATCCTTTGATGTGCAGAATTTCATGCAGTTATTCGCACAACAAATGATCCTACCTAAGAACTAAGGAGGGAAAAAAATGACATTGAGATCAAACCTTAAATGGTAAATCTGGACGAATTCTGCCTTTGAGAAAAAAACTTCTCAAATACATTAGAGAATATGTCGGCAGGGAAAAAAAAAAAAAGAAATTACTTTCAGTGCCTCAGACTGTGCCACCCATTGTAAAGGCCAGGAGATCAGACCTGAAAGCAAAGTGCTAGATGTCTGTAAGCTTCCTGTAAATAACAGTTTAGCGCAATTCACACATACACTCTCAGTTAATCTCATTAACAGTAAGTAAAATGGAGGCCAACTAGCATCCAGAATCTCCCTGACCGGAATTTTCAGTGAGGGTCAAGTCTTGACTACGCTGAAGCTTGAGGTGAGGTTTCTCTCATGCAGCACAAGCAGGAATGCATTTGCCTGAAGCCCACATGTGGCACTTGAACCAAGCTCCTGTGTGTGTTAACGGCCACTCTTTCATTTTGTTTCATCTGTATAGATGAAACACTGAGACATGCAGGCATGCTGTAATTCAGAACTGCTTCAGGCATCCATAGTCCTGCTTCCTACTGGGTGCATAAGCCTGTTGGGCAACGTATTCCAATGACTATGGGTTATGCACAGCTTGATGCTTCTTTTATTGGCTGGGATATCAGAAAAACACATGTCATGGGGCTCACTGCCATCTTCCACTAGGCTGAAATTATCAGGGAGTGTTTCAGAAACTACAAAGCGGTCCAAATTATATGGAAGGCACTCAGGTACATCTGGATGCTTGGATAAATCTGGATCCTTCCTGCTGCCCTGGGGATGGAGAGGGAGAAAAAAAGGTCTGATTTAAGTATTTCTTGAACAGATTTTATCTTCCCAGTCCATGGGGACTGGAAGATTATATGTGGTTGGCATGTGGTGGAAGGAGTTACTGCTGATGTGCAAATAAAGATGTTGCAGACATCAGAGCTGTCACGCAGCAGTGGAATGAGCTCTGGACATGATGCATTCATCAGCATAGGAAAAATTTTGAGCTGAGAGTTGTTCTGTTATTTATTCATGTGCTTCTATGCTCGCCTGGACGGGGGCTATGTTTTTTAGAAAGCTGCCTTGCTCTACAGCAGATGTTCTGTGGTGCAGAACTAGAAGCATTGCCCCTCTTTCCTTAAGAAATAATTGGGTTTTGGATCAAAATTGTCTGAACAGATGTATGTTTAGTTAGATGTTAATTTAGATGTCTGTTTGTGATAGTAACTAACATTGTCCAAGTACAAGCGTGTAAAGAGAAGCTGCAATTTTTTCAAACCACTCATCCAACACAGCACCCTTCTGGTATAACTGTAATTTATGACCATTCTTCTCATCAATAAAGCATGGGTTTTTTTTTTAAAACAGGGGGGGAGGTTTAACTACAAAGGTACCAGTGGCTGTTTTAAAACATTTTTGTGCAAAGAAATACACCTTTTTTGTGAGAACTGCAAATTCCTTCTGCATTCAAAAGCAGCAGAATACCTGAGAGCAAGCTGCAGTGGCAAGGGCTTTTTGCTCAGCTCTGTTGCGATGAGCTCTGTGGATGCTGCAAGACATGTACGAGTGGCTGAAAAAATTTTACTGCATTTTTTTCCTCTTTTCCCTTTCTCTTTGTGCTGCCCAGTTTTGTTGCATGTAAATAAGCCTGTACTGCTGGGAGCTGTGGTTAAAGGGGCTCTGAAACGTCGTACACAGAAGACAAATGGCTTGCAGATTCAGTGAGAGAGGTCTGATGGCAGCACGCAAGGAGGTTCAGAGCAGATAACATGCTGCTGTATGCTTCGGGCATGTGTGCTGAGCCCCTGGAGATTAGCGTGGCAGTCTCTGAAGCTGCTGGCTGAAGTGAGGAGCCTGCACTTGTGCTTGCTTGCGAAGGCGCGCCAGCACCAGCATGAGAGATGTGTGTGACCTGATACCAACGTGGCTTGCAAATGAAGTCATCCCCTGGCTGCCTGTTCTCTGTGCCTATTATGGACAGTGTTGTAGTGCTCTTCGTACAGCAGAAGCATGAAAAAGCCAGCTGTGGCCGTACACAAGGTGCCAGGAAGGGCATTTCTAATATCAGCAGTATGTATAAGATCAGTAGAAAAAGGATGCCTAATGCTCTGGCACCCTTGAGATCCAGAAGGGAGATGAAACAGATGCTAATAACCACACTATGGGACTGGTTCTGTGGGAGAGGACCGATCTTTTAAGCTCACACAGAAACACAGGCAGAAAAGGCACCATTAGAGATTCTCAACCTGTGCTACTGACAAAGAATATTTCCCTTTGCTGCTGCTGCTCTCATTAGAAGAAGAGCTATTATCCTCAGTTTTTCATGATAAAGACATATCCTTTACAGAGATCTGTGAGGATGCAATATGCTAGGGTGGAATGAATCGCTCTGTGCAAGTCCCCGTTCCTCTCTCTATTGACAATAGGGGAGCCGAGATAATTACTGCAGCTTGATGTCTAACTCCTAGACAGCGAGAAGTGGGATAAATGATACCCAGGACACAGAAGTCATTCCAGGTAGACCAATAACAACCACTGGATTGCCAACGCCCTGTGCCAACTATCGTTAAGACACACACCTCCACCCCCCAATATTTCACCAAAGTGGAACACAGCCTTTTTAAAACAAATCAGTGTAGTGTGTCTCATGGGTAGTAGTTGGAGAAAAGGCCTGAAGGTCTGGGATGCTCTCTCACAGAATGGCTTATTTCTTTGGAATTAGTAAAATCTTGAGCACAAGGGGAAGTGCTGGGATGTGGTCTTTGCTGCTGACAGATAACAGAGCAAGGGCTTTCAATTCAGTGCACTGTGTCTGTGAATCCCAGAAAACCAAGGGTCACAACCAGTCTATTTTTCAGCCTGTTACTCACTGTATTTCTTCTCAACAGTCATTTATCTGTGTCTGGCTTCTCAGCTGGTCCGTTTCAGAGTGAAATGGTGGCTGGCAGCTTGTAAGAGAATCTGGGTCCCATGCCAGCCTACGGAGGAGTTAAGACCCTCACAGCAGAGACCCACATTGTCAGTGGCTTTCAGATAGCAATGAGTGTCATCTGTGGGCCCAACTGCCTCAACAGATGCACATTCCTGTCAGTCAGCTTTGGTTCACATCCACACTTATCTTGCAAATAGTGCCTAATGCCGATGGCCCTAGACATGCAGCTATGTGACCTTCTGGTCACTTGTGTGGACTGAGCCATCCTGGCATCTGTGAAGCTCAGTCACGTTAAAGCAGGCGTCCCACTCAGTAATCTGCTGCGACACTTAATCCTGCATTTGTTTCTTGCTTACTTACAGCAGCCGAACCAGGCATTAAGAGCCCCCCGTGCCTGCAGCGCTGGAATCTGGAGCTGTGCTTCAGCAGGCGGCATTGCCTCCTCCCAGCCAGCACTGATAACTGCTTGGCAAAGTCCAGTGCAGAAGTAAGCTGATACGACCAGTATAAATATTGCACACGCTTGGCTTTTAGAAGAAGCAGAGCCCTCTAGGGAACAGACAGAACATCTTTGCCAGTGTTATTTTTCCAGTCTCAATCAGAGTAGACATGTTCTCCCCAAAGATGTGTGCTCTCCTGCAAACCGGAGTGGTGTCTTGATGGGTCCAGCCCAGCCAGTGGAGTGGTGGCAAGGCAGGCCTGAGAGGCTCCTGCACAGGCACGCTGCTGGGTTCCGGTCCTGCCTCTCCTTGCTTTAAAACTTAAGTTCGCTCCACTGTTCAGAGAGCCCTAACTTCAGCTCCCCTCAGAAATGTTAGACTGCAAGCTGGGGGGTGAGAGCGCACTGGGACACACTTCTGTTTAATGCATTGGATACTACTATATAAGGTAGCAGCATTTTTTTGATGCTTATCATGTTCATCATGGCTCTATAGCGCTGTTTTACACTGACAGGAAGTCCTTCTGAAAACCTAGCTAATTAAAATTGTGTTGTGTTCCAGTTTTGTTATGTTTCTGCTATCAATGCACATAAGATAGTGGCAAACATCAAAAACCAACAAGGACAAGTGTAAGTAAATAACTAATTTAGTGTTGTACTTGAATGCTTTTTATTTATTCACTCTTTATTTCGTCCTTATGCGTGCTTTCACAGCTGTGTATTTTTCTTAAAATGCCATTGACCATTGAACATAAATTAGAAGAGAAGAGTTATTTTTCAAGCACTGTCACCATCTCTGCATTTGTCACTGAATTTTGTAGATTTTAAATTCACAATTTCCTAAACTTAAAATGTTTTGAGTTGTTTGTTTTTTCTTTTTTTCTTTAGAACAATCTTCATAGCCACAAAATACTCTTGGAAACTGAATGTGGTATTAAAAGCATAAAAACAGCCAATACACTAGAAAATATATTTTCCCCTTAACATAAGTTATCTCACATGCTGTTGGCACTCAGGCTAGCTAATACGCTTTTGGCTATAATACACGAGATACCAAATGTGACTTTAATTGGCCCGTCTCTTTGAAACAGCATTCTGGTTGAATGCATGCGGTAGAGCTATCCATTACAAAACACAGATGGGCAGGAAAACTGCCATCTCAGGGACTAGATTTACAAAGAAGTCCTTACAATTCCTGTTTTACACAATGTAATACTAGTGTGAGCTAAAGCCATGAACTTGCATTAAGGCGTTACTGGTTTGCACATCTATGGCCACCTTCGTGCACAGATTCAACTTCTAGCGTGTGCTGGTATCTAGAGGTAGCAGTAGTGGCATTGACATACAGCAAAATGAGGATAGTTTTGGATGTTGATGATGTGAAGCTTCATGACTGAAATCTGCTTGTTCCTGCTAATTCCTGTTCTCTTTTACTAAAAGTCTTAAAATTTCTACCCTCTTTCAGGGGAACTGCTGATCATATAGGAAATCCTCTCCAATAGCACCAAACTCTTGATAATAATTTTCCCCAGATGTTTCATTGTATACTCCCTGTGTAAGGAGGCTAGCCTCATCATTTCGTAGCAGATGGAGCCACTTGGGTGAAGGGGTTGAACAAGATCATGCAGCAAGTTATCAGGCAACAAAAAAAAATAGAAAACAAAAAGAGTGCAAGAGTGCAAGAGAAATACAAAGTTCCTCCATGTAGCTGATGTTAAAACTAGGAGACATCAGCATGGTAATGCTCAAGACCGTAATGAATTCCTCATCCCCAGTGTTGCAAAGCAGGGTGCAGGATGAATCCCAGCAGTAGGATTCATGCCTTGCTCATTCAGAGCAGCTTAACTTCAAAGGCAAGGAGCAAAATGTGTGTGGTTCCACCCCTGCCTTCTCTTACTGTACTTTCTTGCTCAATTCTTTTCTCCTAAGAGGTGGATAACAGGGTTGTCGATATACTGTCAACAGGAGAAATCCATCTCAGCCAGCTTATAGAATCTGACTTTTCAAGATGTCATATTTTTTTAGAGATATCTGTATATATAAAAATACATATACTTGTTCTTTTGGTTATCACTGAAATAAAGTTGTCCAAAGTTTGGAGTGTAGTAGGGCCTGAGAGAGCTGAGAAAGCTCAAAAAAGATGGACAGATGTGATTTTTTTTTTTTAACTACTACAGCTCTAGTGAAACAAATCAAATACAGCTTTAAAACTTCCCTGCTTGAACTTCTCCTCTTCCCCTTCCCTCTCCCTGGGGTTTCTGTTTTAGAGCTCTTGAACTGATTTGTTGAGACAGATCAAAGTATAAAGTATTTCTCAGCTGGTCTTATTTCTCTCACTGGATTGTAGTGGCAGGAGACAGGCAGCTCATTACAACCGGGAGAGCGCTCCTGTGAAACCAACTTCATTACAGCTGGTAAGAAAAATAAGATTCTGCTGGAGCCATAGTTCAGTCTCACCATCACAGAAGTAAATTATTTTAGAATGAATAAATAATGTCACACTGCTTCTCATTAGGGTATGAGGCTGAGTATTAACATGATGTTAAATACATCTGAACTGTAGTGTTTCTGTCTGGTACTGTGAAGCCTTTGAAGTACATCTCGGATTTGCCCAGATTCAAGCATGTTTCCCCTGTGCTTGTTCCTTTTCTTCCCTCATTGACAGTGCTTCAGTGAACAGAGAGGATGGGGAGGGGCTTATGCACCTCAACAGCTTGTGAGCCTTCTCCAGGTGCTGACTGTGTTTTCTAAGTTGCCGGAAAGTATTGGGTCTTTGGTACTGGGCAGGTTAGAAGGTTGCTTCTTGCTGCAGACACAAGCCCCTGTCTGACAAGGGGCAGGACAAGCTATCTGCCTTTGCTCCCTGCCCTTGTCCTTCCCCCAGCACCAGCCCTTAGCAGTCCCAAAACAGGAAAAAACCCCATGTCGTTTTAACCAGGGTCAATGTCACGGTTTGCTCACAGCTATGCAGATTTTATGGGTAAGGCAGGGGGAATGATGGCTCCATTCAGCAGCAGAGCTCATCTGTGAAATTATCCCCTGAAAGAGCAGGTCATTAGAAGAACTTTAATCTCAAAAAAGTGGAAAGAGGAGAAGAAAGAAAAGAGAAACTTCCCAACTAAGGCCACAGTTCAGTGGCAGGGATAGGAATCAATTTCAGGTCTCCTGACTCCCATGAAATCATGCCCAATTCTGAAATACATTTGAGGTGCACAGGGCTTTACAGGTAAATTGAGACACAGCATGTAGGAAGCAGAATGGAAGTGCCTTTAATTGGAAAGGGACTCTCCTCCTGAGGGTTTGTACTTAAGTTTCTGCTTAAATGCAGCATGATACATGTTGTGGGCTCATTTCCTCTCTTTTTCCTTCACATAAGACAGAAGAGAGCCAAAGAAAGATATGTCCCTGTAGGGAAACGTTACATGTCAGCCGGTAGTAATTTTTTGAGTGGCCGGACTGGTATTTTGGACAGGTATGGTTAGAGCACAGGAGATACACTGGGCAATGAGGCAAGAGGTACTGATGCTGGCAGAGGAGCTAAGCTGGCCTAGGTGGGCATGTGGCTCCATTTGAAACCAATGCAAGTGTCCCATCTACCCAAATGCTAAACTTTGCTCAGGCTGTGGTGCAAGCTCCCTCGCAGAGTAAGTCAAGATGTGGGATGGAAGCAAGGGCAGATCCAGAGTTCATCTGCTGAAGGAAAAGGTTGAGTGTGGACAAGAGAAGGTAAAGGGCAGAGACAGATTTCCAAAGCTGGGCTTTCTGCACCTTGTATTGCTGCCAGGGAACAGAGGGAGAAGTGCTGGAGCTAAGTCCATCATGCAATATTTTTTACTCTGAATGCCGCGGTGTTCATCTCGGCAGCAGCAGCCTGGATTCCTAGACTTGAGCTGTAGAAAAAGCAGACAGTCACTTACAGAATGGAAAATGAGCCATGGCTTCATGCTTTACCTATGCCATCATGTATGCCGAGATTTTAATTAATAAGAAGCATACCACATAAAATGGGGCATTTTTTTGGCCAGGTTCTTGCAAGATAGAGCAAAATAAGGCTGCGTCTTGTGAGCCCAGATGTACTGGACTCCTAGGTCCTCTGGAAAGGAAGGACCAACAAAGCTGTGATGTGAATGTACGTTCCTGAAGAAGGGCTGAAAAACGTTAGGTCCCCTCCCCACCACCGTCTCAGCAGACCTACTGTGAAATTAAATTTTCCCAACAAGACAAAGTTTGAAGAACACAAAGCACATGAAGTCTCTTGGGGAGGCTGTATTTGAAAATTGTGTCCTCAGTTTGCTGTAGTTTGACAGCATAAGAGTGAGCTCATTGGGATTTCCTGTACACTAATGTCACTCTCTGATAGCTCATTCATCTCACCTTTCCAGGATGCTCCCACATGGACACATACATCAAGGGTCTCTGTGGGGCCTGTGACCAAAGTCAATGCCCTTGTGGGCACATTTTAAGTATGTGGAATAGTTAAGCAGAAATAAAAACATCATGAAGGTCAGTGGGGTTTTGTGTAAATACAAACCTAAGCATGAAAACAGAGAAATATAGCCTGAAAGGGACCTCCTGTGTCAAGGAATCCTGTCCAAGGCACTGTGTCATCCTCTTGCTTTCATCCATGGATAACTATAAAACCATATAGACTTTTTGTCCCCCTGCCCCTGTGTGCATGGTTTGGAGCCAGACTCATAAAGTGCTTTGAGACCTCCTGATCTCCAAACATCTAGCATAGAGAGATTTGAGCTAGTATTAAACACAGCTGGTGGGGCCTCTGTAGCAACAGGGGTTGATCCAAATCTGTTTTCCTGACTGTGTTTCATAGTTGGTGTTCAGCTACCTCAAGGACACCATTTTAAGTAACTGAGTTGGGGAGTTTGATGCTTGAAAAGCTATGTCAGGAGCCTGTACCCATGTTATGCATTTTTGTCCACAACCACTTTCCCAAGCTGAAGATTGACCTGTATGCAGCACCCTGTTGTTTCCTGAGTGGTTCCTGCTCCACAAGCACTTCTACAAGGGGCTGAGGAAGGGAACAAAGATTTAACTAGCAGCAAATGTGTCAGTGTCCCTACACACTGCTGCTCCAGTCTTACAGGAATGCTCCAAAATCAGAAAGAGATGGACAAATACCTTTTTCTATTGTCATGCTTTTGCTCATGAACTAAAACTTTGATCAGATATACCTCCCAGATGAACTCTAAGAAGCACAGACAAAGTCTCTATTCCACAAACATCCTTAAGAGTTTTGCTATTATTTCAAGGGGACTTGGGCTTGATACTCTCTGATTAAGTCTTGGCTTTGTTAGGCGGCAGCTGTGGATCACAGCCATTGGTGGTGGTGATGGGGCAGCTGTGTATAATTGATCTTCCTGATAGCCTGTATTTCTTCCTCTGGAATGAAGAAAAAGGGTGGGCTGAGCAGAGTGCTACAAGTCAGTCCTGGTGAGTATTAATTCTAGTTGCTACTGTATTCTGTAATTCTGGCATCTGAGAAGTGGTGATTGTTTTGAATAGGTTTCCATGTTGACCCAACAGAGATAAGCTTTTCCTGCTGTAGTGAACAGGGATAGTGTACCAATCAATTGTTTAATATTGTGAAATGCTTTGAAGGGTATAATATGTGTGCTGGGGTGTAGAGAACGGCTAGTGCAAAACAACAAGATGGCTCAAACAGCCTGGGTGCTAAAACCAGATTGTGGAGCGATGATCGCTAGGACCCAGGACTGGATGGTACCTGGAGCGAGGGTGAGGGAGGGAGCCCTGTGGAGACAGAGTGGCCTTGCCTCGGCCCCATCCCTTGCCATCTATGAAGCCTCTTATCCCCCCCACACCTACTGCCTGGGGGAGGGTCCTGGTACTGCTCCTCTTGGTCTGACCGGTCACCCCTCTTAATTTGATGGGTATCTCTGCCACTCCTGGAACTGGGATGAGAGAAGGTTCCAGAAGCCCAGAGACTGAAATCTATAACCAGGGACTCTTGCTCGCTCTCGGGGGCTCTCTCCACCGAACACCCCTGTTGGCAGGTCCAACACTGGATCCAGGACTGGTGATTCTCCTCTTTTTCCCTCTTTCTCTCTCCCCCTCTCTCTTTTTCACTCCTCCTAAGGTAATTAAGTAAGTCATCAAAGTTGATAAATTGTAGTTAAGAGTACTGCACAGCCTACCTTGATTTTCCATAAAGCTGCATAGCTTAGCCACAGAGCTGGGGTAGATATAATCGTGAGAGGGTTGGTGGGTATTGAATATTTGTACTCCACCTCTGTCTCTATAAAAGCTTTCTGCTGAAGCTGGTGTTTGCGTACGGACCTTGAGTGTTGGCCCACCTTAACCCACACCGAGAGGATTTGTGAACCTCAGTCACTCTTCCCCGCTCCTCCCCAGGTGGGATGTGACATGGGGAGATCAAACTGTGAGCACCAGTACAAAGGTCCTGCCTATTCCAAAACTCTTCCCTGCATCTCCCCACTGCTGAGTCCCTGCCTTTTTCTCCTAGTCCTCCTATTACAGCTCTTATGAACCCTCAATACAGAGTGTTGCTCTCATCCTACTGCTGTGTAGCCTGACTGTCAGGTCAACCCCATTTCCTTAGTCCTTGTGCTATTACACAATGAAGTTCCTGCTTCATCCAGACCCTACCTGCTTGCTCCCATTTATTTTGCTTCAGTCCAGCTGCCAGGAACAGCAACCAGCTGCAGAGAGTTGCTGATGTCTGCATAGATGGTAAATGCACTGCAGCTGTGATGGACTGGTGGGCTTGGCCACACAAAGTGTCTGTGCAGGTATTTTTGTAGGACGGGTGCTAAATAGGACCCACCACTATGTCAGCAATATACATGCTTAATATGAACATACACATTGCCATTTCTAGAAAGGTTCTTGCTATGGTGACCAGTAAAAAACTGGTATGATCTCTTTTGTGGGAATATTTACTGCAATATTTACTGCTTACTAGCAGTGCTCTGAAGTTCCTTCCTACTTGCTGGCTCCCCACAGAGCTACATGGGATTTTTATTTCTTTGTTTGCTTCTCTTTTTCTTTTTAGCCTTCTGAATGCTGGGTGTCCTAAGCTTTTCACTACAGGGAATGGCCAAAGTAAAAGCAGAGCTTTCACTTTTAAGCACATATAATTTTGACTCTTCCTGTGATTTTTACTTGCTGCTAGCAGAGAGGAGATTAGCAAAGGATATAAAAAGAACTTTAAAGCTGGCTTTTTTTTTAAAAAAGCCCTAACAGTAGATACAACTATGCTCTGCCAAAGCTGCATGATTTTTGTTCTTCATTAGGATGTGTCAGACTGTACTGAAAACAAAAAGGGCTCAAAAATGCCACCACCTAGTAGCAGAACCATCCTCTGGGTTATCAGACTGAGACAGTATTTTCCAAACTTGCTCCTTTTTTTGGATTTAGGAAGGTGCAGTATCCTGTTCCCATATCAAACAAGCACTAGTGGGTGCCCAGTTATCCCATCAAACAAGAGTGGTGAGTCCCGTAGTTCAGAATGACTAGAGCTAATTGACATGTGGTGGAGCTGTAATATTACAGCTTGCTTGTTTTCTAGACAAGAAAAAGTGGACATGAGATGTCTGAGAAGTTGCATCGCTTCCCTTAAGAGCAGCATGGGAAAGAAGCAATACATTCCTTGAAGTATAGTAAAGTATTGCTGTGGTGCTTTAGCTCTGTTGCTAGAGATGGCTAGGAAAGTGTTGCCCTGAGAAGTGCTGAGGTAACTACAGGATATATTGGTGCTTACCATGCTTTGTGAGTGCCATAGTGGCTGTATGCAAGCAGTATAACCTGTACATGACAGTCTGATAGGAGAATATTGGAAAGGTTGTCAGGGTCAAACAAGCCTTGTGATTTTGTTTTCTATTTTCAGTGTTGTCCATGACCAAACACTTTGCTTCCACTGAAAAGTAGGACCTTCTTCATCAGCCCCATCTTCTGTCACTAATAAAGACCTGGCAGTAATCATGCTCTTTGGTGTACCATATACCATCCTGCCACCTGTGCCCTGCTAGCTCATGTGCCTTTGCTGTTGAAGAATTTCCTGAACTCTGAAGAACCAATAAAGAGGAGGTATTCTGGCAATGTTTCAGTTAAAATTGTCTTTTTGTTCTAATGTTGCAGCTAGTCATTTCTTTACACAATGGAAAATAGCCCAACTGAAGTGCATCTACACCATGTACGCAGCATGGGCAACAAACAGGAGGAGTTGGTAGCTATTGTGCAGCAGGAAAACTATGACATAGTTGCCATCATGGAAATATGGTGGGATGACTCGCAACTGGAATGCTGCAATGGATGGCTGTAAACCCTTCAGAAGGGATAGGCAAGGAAGGAGAGGCAGTGGGGTAGCCCTGTATGTTAGGGGGTGTTTTGACTGTCTAGAGCTTGATGATGCTGATGAAAGGGTCAAGTGTTTATGGGTAAGAATTGGGGAGAAGGCCAACAAGGCAGATATCATGGTGGGAGTCTGTTATAGACCACCCAACCAGGATGAAGACAGATGAAATATTCTATAAACAGCTGGGAGAACTCACAATTGCTAGCCCTTGTTCTTGTGAGGGACTTCAACTTACCAGATGTCTGCTGGAAATACAATACAGAGGAGTCTGCTGGAAATACAACACAGTCCAGGAGGTTCCTGGAGTGTGTGGAAGATAACCTCCTGGCACAGCTGGTGAGGGAGCCAACTAGGGAAGGCTCCCCGCTGGACCTGTTGTTTGCGAACAGAGAAGGACTTGTGGGTGATGTGATGGTTGGAGGCTGTCTTGGGCATAGCAGTCACAAAATAGAGGTTTTGATTCTTGGAGAAGCAAGGAGGGAGGTTAGCAGAACTGCCACCTTGGACTTCTGGAGGGAAGACTTTGGCCTGTTTAGGAGCCTGGTTGACAGAGTCCCCTGGGAGGCAGTCCTGAAGGGCAAAGGAGTCCAGGAAGGCTGGACATCCTTCAAGAAGGAAAGGTTAAAGGCACAGGACCAGGCTATCCCTATGTGCTGAAAGACAAGCTGATGGGGAAGAAGACTGGCCTGGCTGAACAGAGATATTTTGGCTGGAACTCAGAGGGGGGGAGGAAAAGACGACAGTTTATGACTTTTGGAAGAAGGAGCAAGCCATTCAGGAGGACTACAAGGATGTCATGAGGTTATGCAGGAAGAACATTAGAAGGGCCAAAGCCCAACTAGAACTTAATCTGGCTACTGCCATAAAAGACAATAAAAAATGTTTCTGTAAATACATTGGCAACAAAAGGAGGGCTAAGGAGACTCTCCATCCTTTATTGGATGCAAGGGGAAACATAGTGACAAAGGATGAGGAAAAGGCCGAGGTACTTAATGCCTTCTTTGCCTCACTCTTTAATGGTAAGACCAGTTGTTCTCTGGGTACCCAGCCCCCTGAGCTGGAAGACAGGGACAGGGAGAAGAATGAAGCCCCCAGAATCCAAGGGAAAATGGTTAGCAACCTGCTACACCACTTAGACACACACAAGTCTATGGGGCTGGATGGGATCCACCCAAGGGTACTGAGGGAGCTGGTGGAGGTGCTCACCAAGCCACTTCCCATCATCTATCAGCAGTCCTGGCTAAGTGGGGAGGTCCCAGTTGATTGGAGGTTAGCAAATGTCATGCCCATCTACAAGAAGGGCTGGAAGGAGGATCCGGGGAACTACAGGCCTGTTAGTCTGACCTCGGTGCCAGGGAAGCTTATGGAGCAGACCATCCTGAGTGGCATCACTTGGCAGGTAGAGGACAACCAGGGGATCAGGCCCAGTCAGCATGGGTTTATGAAGGGCAGGTCCTGTTTGACTGACCTGATCTCCTTCTGTGACAAGGTGACCCGCTTAGTGGATGAGGGGAAGGCTGTGGATGTTGTCTACCTGGACTTTAGTAAAGCCTTTGACACCCTTTCCCACAGCATTCTTCTGGAGAAGTTGGCTGCTCACAGCTTAGATGGGCATACTCTTTGCTGGGTGAAAAAATGGCTGGATGGCCAGGCCCAGAGAGTGGTGGTGAATGGAGTTAAATCCACTTGGTGGCTGGTCACAAGTGGTGTTCCACAGGTCTCAGTATTGGGGCCAGTTCTGTTTAATATCTTTGTCAATGGTCTGGATGTGGGGATTGAGTGCACCCTCAGTAAATTTGCAGATGACACCAAGCTGGGCAGGAGTGTTGATCTGCTGGAGGGTAGCAAGGCTCCACAGAGGGATTTGGACAGGCTGGATCAATGGGCCAAGGCCAATTGTATGAGGTTCAACAAGGCTAAGTCCTGCACTTGGGTCACAACAACCCCATGCAACGCTACAGGCTTGGGGAGGAGTGGCTGGAGAGCTGCCTGGCAGAAAAGGACCTGGGGGTGTTGGTTGACAGCTGGCTGAACATGAGCCAGCAGTGTGCCCAGGTGGCCAAGAGGGCCAATGGCATCCTGGCTTGTATCAGGAATAGTGTGGCCAGCATGACTAGGGAAGTGATCATCCCCCTGTGCTTGGCACTGGTGAGGTCACACCTTGAATACTGTGTTCAGTTTTGGGCCCCTTGCTATAAGAAAGACATTGAGGTGCTGGAGCACGTCCAAAGAAGAGCAACAAAGCTGATGAAAGGTCTAGAGCACAAGTTCTGTGAGGAGCAGCTGAGGGAGCTGGGGTTGTTTAGTTTAGAGAAGAGGAGGCTGAGGGGAAGACCTTGTTGCTCTCTACAACTACTTGAAAGGAGGCTGTAGCGAGGTGGGGGTTGGTCTTTTCTCCCAAGTAACAAGCAATAGGACAAGAGGAAATGGCTTCAAGGGGAGGTTTAGATTGGATATCAGGAAAAACTTCTTCACCGAAAGGGTAGTCAGTCTGCCCAGGGAAGTGGTTGAGTCCCCATCCCCAGAGGTATTTAAAAGATGGGTGGACATGGTTTAATGGTGGACTTGGCAGTGATAGGTTAACAGTTGGACTTGATGATCTTAAAGGTCTTTTCCAACCTAAATGATTCTGTGATTCTAGAAAGTTCTGTAGCTCCAGTCGGAGGTTGATAGTATGCAGTTTCCTGTCTAGGAATAATTTCTGGAGGCTCCTTCCTTGTTTATTTCTGGTTTAGCCCAGAAGGCTTTTTTAAAATCACATGAAGTGAAACTGTGGGATTCTTTGCCAGATGCTGCTGCTGATGACCACAACTTATAGACAAACTTCTGGAAGAAAAACTTTATAATATTTAGACAAAGGCATTGTCTCTGGTTTGAGAAGTCCCCTGAGCCTTAGATCCTGAGAGGCTGGAAGAGTATTGTGGGGAAGGAACAGGACATGTTTTCCCAGTCTTATACTCTTCCTAAAGTGTCTCCTGTTGGGCTCAGTCAGAGACAGAATTAAGTGCTGGACTGACTTTGCTCTGATTCAATACAGTCTGTTTTCTCCTTTGGTCTCTGCAGGTTATTGTTTAACTGGCAGTTAAGATCTTTGTTCTAGGTGAGATAACATGATATGAATCTTGATACATACTCCTTTTTGCTGATGTATAATTTTAAGACTTTATTAATGTCATCTGCTGTGCCTGTAGGGCACGTAGTGAGAAATATATGAAACCCCATTTCTGACTAGGCCTTTTCAAAAATGGATATTTACAGGTTCATAAATCTGAAAATTATTCTCCCAATAATACAGAATAACTTGTTTAGATAAAATAGCCATATGGATGGTTAATAGCTTCACATATCTAGACTGATTAAGGTGGCAGATGATAAAACAGGAGTTGACCTATTTCAGACCTCATTGTATTTTTGCCCTGGGTAGCAAGCAAAAGTAATTTCGTTTAAATCATATTGGTTTTCTTTTCCAACTTCACTCCTAGCACTTGTATTCTACCCAAATCGATAAGAGGGAGAGTCTCTAACCAAGATCCTGTTAAAACAGTGACCTTACACTTCAGCACTCTTCAGGTGGGTTTAACAATTCAAACAATTGTTTCTCTGAGGTGTTTTGCCCCTGTGCAGACAACAGGCAGATGAAGTTAGCATTGGGGTCAAAGACTTTTCTCAGCTACCAGTAGCAATCTGAGGAGTCACCTTTACCCAAATTTGTACTGGATGAAACTAATATGCAGGAACTTTGTCATTTTGCAGACTTATTTTAAAACACTCAGAAAGTGGTTTATGTCAGGTTATCTAAAGTAATATTGAACTTCTGCTGTGTGAGGGCCTGAAGTATATCCAGTCCCTGATTTCCCAACAGACTGTGCTCTCATTCAAAAGTACCAATTCATCAGAGGTTGGAAAAAAAGAAAAACCAACAACAACACAAAAAAAACCCAAACAAACCAAAAAACCCCCAAAAAACAACCTGACAATAAAACCTTCAAAACAAAGAAACAAAAAAACCAAAACCTGAACAGAGCCCTGTAAAAACAGAGGAGTAAAGAACACACTTTGAATTTTGTCTTCAGAAACATTTGGCATAGAATTTTCAAATTGTGCGTTATAATAAAGGAAGTTGAAATCACAACGTTGTCCTTTGCTATTTTGAACTGAATATTTAGGTCTGGACCTTTTATGAGGGGGTGGTTGTTTTTTGGGTCATCCCTCATTTTATGGCTTTTTTGTTTTTGCTACTTGTGTTGGGCTTTTTTCTTTTTTTTGTAATTGAAATCAGAGGGGGTTTGTGGAGTAGAGACAATATGGAGATCCTGGAGTTCCTTGTGTAAAGTAGAACTGTATTTCTGCCTGGGTAAGAGGGGTAGCTACCTAGGACATCCAAAAGAGGATGTCACCAAAATGAAGCATGAAGGGCCTTCAGCTGGCCCTTCTCTAGGGGGAAGTTTCCCTTGTGGAAGAGAAGCAGTGAAGGTGAAGCAGGGACAGATGTAGTTCCTATGGGAGTGAAGAAGGGGGAGTATGTAGTTGTGCAGGACATGATTGTACCCCAACCTCCTTTCTTAACCAGGAAATCTGCATCTGGGTGATGCAATTCAAGGACAAGCTCTTCTGGTTGTGGTGATTTTTGTAAAACAAGACTCACCTTTGGTGTGTTTTCCTTCACAAAGCTACCTGGGGTCCTCCTGGTGGTACCTTTGCATGCCAGGTGAGAACTGGGGCTCCTTGTCATACATCTGGCCTATGAGAACTATTGTTTTCTGTAAGTCATCCATGTTATGACCTTAGATATTCTATATAGTAGTCATAAAGCAGAAAATTATAATCTATTTCTTATCCAACTGTCTGCCTTATAGAAAATGAGTGTGTCTGTAATTGGGCATGAAGTATTTTAAATTGGGCCATCAAACAGACTGCATCTGTTGTTCTCATTATTATTCATTACACATCACAGCCACTGATGTTGTGTTTTCATTAATTTTTCTATTAACTTTTCCCCATCAATGTGATTAAAGATTCATTAGTCTGAAGCAGAGTAAAACAACCTGCCACCACCCCCTAAACCTGAGATCAGATCAAAACCATCCTGCATATAACATTAGGCAAAAACTGATTCAGCCTTATAAAAATGAGATATCTCTGAAAACAAATATGTTAGCAAAGGATTAGCTGTTCAAATGGTCAAGTCAAACAAGACATAATCAGGGTTAACTTTGCACGTCCTCCTCACTTCACTTCTCCCATCTGCAATTTCACAACCCTTTAGATGGGAGTTTAACTTAGTACCAGTTATCTTGTACTAATTATTTATGTATTTAATTTGGCCATGTAATTGGCAGACATTTCCTAATTTTTTATATGCTAGGTATTTAATGTAGCTGAAGGATTTTTTTTTTTATTCCCCCTTGTTAACGGTCTTTTAAGAATATATGTGAGCTCTCCTGCCTCCTATCTTTTTCTGGCTGTTATAAGCAATGTTGCCTTTAAAAATTTGAAAAGTACAATTTCTAGCATCTTGTAAAGAATAGGAAAATGATAGAAATACAAGTTAGAAAGCCTCTAGACATGGTGCATTCATTTGGATTTCGCAAATGTAAATTTTAGGAACCCATGGGTGACTGTAGTTTCATCAGTATTATTTTGTTATATAAAAACCACAGGCATCACTATTTCCTCAATATAAACCTTTTTTTTTTTTTTCCATAAACTGCTAGTGACTACCCTAATGCTAAGCCATTCTGACACAAGTGAATACAGAATAATCAGGCATGGCAATAGTCTCATGTTTAAACCTGCCTTTCCCAAAATCTTCCATGTTTTCTGTCAAGCTAATGTCAACTTAGTACTTTTAGGGAATCGGTTCAGATGTGCTCATGTGCTTTGACTGAGGACCTTCTGGTGCTTGCTGGGTTCCTCCAGTGTTTCAAGAACTGTCTGCCCGTCTCTGCTCAGTTACATACTTACTCTCCTTGGCAGCAAGGATTAAACTGGATCACAGTCTGATTTCCTGGCTTTCCTTCATAGCTGGGAAGAACTAAAGAAACTGCTGTCCATAATGAAATTTGTGCAGGGATGACAAAGACACTTGGCCCAAAGGCTGCTGGCAGTGCTCTACCTGTTTTATGTGCTTTGCCAAAATGTGAATGTGTTAATTAAATGACTTACACACCCCATGACCTGTACAGGGTGAAATATGTCAGTTGTCTTTCTGTCTGAGACCCATGAGAGTGCAGTACTTCTTATCATTCACTTCTCCTGGGAAGCATGTCAGAAATGAGGCCGTACACATAATGCATCAACCTGAAATGGAAATGAAGTGGGGGGAAGAAAGTTTGTGTTTGTGTTTGGGCCACAGCTGCAGAAGAAAGCCAAAAGGAAGAAAGTGCCTCAAGGTTGTGCTGAATCAGTGAATTAGTCCATATAGGTGTTGTGTAGCATCTGTGCCCTAGCTTTGAGCTTTGCTCCATGCAAATACTTTGTATGTGTGTAATGCTAACTGACATCCTTTTGGAGGAAAAAAAAAAAAAGGCTAGCCAGATCTACAAGCCAGGTCTTATTGCAGATGTGCTTCTCTTAGAGCTTCCTGACTTTGCAGAGTCCACTTCTGAAGCCAGGATTTTCAAAGGGTTCTGAATTCAATGGCGTTGCTTAAAGGACTGTCATAATCTGCTGCTACCAATAATGGCCTGGCTAATAGCACCCTCCTATACCAATTTTCAGGCAGCTCAGTGCACAAATTAATGCTAAGTGGTCAGCAACTCGTCAGTGAATGTGTCATGGGGTGTCCCTGATGTCTCTGAAACATCTGTGAACGGAGACTTCAATCTCTATGTACTGCCCTTCCTGGGAACAGGGACCTCCAGGTGCTGTGGCTGGCACCAGCCCATTTGAAACAACATTTTAATAGATCAATGTTGTGGTTCTAGAGAAGAATAAATTTAATTTACTGTAAGACAAAATTGACAAAACTTAGGTCTACAGGCAGAAACAAGTGAGATAAAAGCAAGTTATCTTTAGTTTCACCCATCTAAAAAGCTCTGTGGCTGGGATCCATGCCTCTTACAAAACTTCAGATTTTTTTTTTTTAGATATTGTTTTTATCAACCAGGTTTGGGGAGAAGTTTCTTCTGTTTTCTCCTTGGAGAGGCCTTCAGCTTTCAGAGCTTGTAATTCATAAAGAGAATATTTAATTAAGGCATCAGGAGGAGGTAAGTCAGGGAACTTCTTGTTTCTTGCACTTTGTCCCCAGGTGTGCTCATTGTCCCTGCTTAATTTTGAAAGAAAAAAAAAAAAAAAATGCTGCTGTCCTCCGGACATGGCCATATAGGGCCATCTTCTGGTCAGGCAATAAATAAAACCCTTTACTGAGTGTTAATGCAGCCTTATGACTGTGTGGGCAGTAACTTGGCAGTAAACACTGTTTAATACAGATAACTAAATGAGAACAGTGCATGCTCCGTGTTCCTCTCTCTTAATAGACGTTATATATGATGGTGGTCCAACAGCTTTGAGGTGACAAGTTTTGCATTGGAAAATTCTTTAGAGGGTGGTGATTTTGAGAGATGCAGCAGTTCTGACATTTTAGAAGCAGACCTGTCTTGATATCAAATAAACCAGGCCATACAAAATAACCTCAGCACTAGTGAAAGCTTTTGAGTCTTGGATATTTGAGAGGCTGTTAGAACCAATAGTTTTAAACCAGTGTTGACTGAGATCATATTCTGTTCACTTTTTTGTATATTTAAAAAACGCTACTCTTTTCTTAAGATCATCTTCATATATACTTTGTGAGGTCCAGGTTTGCAATTTTATTTATGCATTTTTCATTCCAATTTTTTGAGAAAAGCATGAGACACAAACTGGGAGTACCCAACTGAAATTTATTCAGTCTACTTGAGATAGTTAAGCACAGCAGACCTGTAGGAGAGAAAAATAGTTTTATCTGAATTTACACTGTACTGCTAATGGTGACGGAGAAGAATTGTCTGGAAACTTCTTAATTTCATCATAATTGAGTACTGGAGGAAAGGCTGTGTGGACTAGCTCTGGCCAAGTGGAAATTACAGAGAGGTTGATTTTTTTTTTAATATATATATTCAAGGGTTTAGTTGATCTGATGTGTGTGGGTACATTTGGCACACAAGCAGAGCACTTTAAAGTGATGTGCTGCTAAACTGGAAAGAACAACGTTTTAAGACAGAATTGAAGAGATGAAATGCAAACAAAATTGTTTACAACTCTAAGGAAACATCTAACACTGGGATGATGAAAAGTGAAATCACAAATTTTTAGGAGGAAATATTGCAGTCAATAGAGATATTGGTTCCCCTGGAGACAAATCAGTAGGAGTTATGTATATTGCCCTTCAGAGATGATGTCTTTTTAGTCTTTCTCAATCTTTATGAGGAAAATGCACTATCTGAAAATCACATGTCCAACTGTGACCCTTTTAACAAGACTATTTGCCAGAAATGATGTGCTGTCTAAATGCTGGCCGGACCATTTAAGTCTCATACTGCTCATATTCTGACTATGTAAATGCTATGTGGTACAAGATGGCTGCATCGGAGTTTAATACACAGCCATGCAGGGAAGGAGTCCCTCTCATGGAGAAAAGAGGCAAGCAGGGCAGCCCAGCCCAGTCTGTTGCGAGAGGCATGCCAATGAAGGGTGTGGTGTATGGTGAAGCCTGGAATTTCACACTGACTAGAAATTATCTCATCTTCAAATTCAAGGGCTTTGAAGTCAGTATCCAGTTGTTGGTGTGCATAACTTTGCTTGGATTGATTGCTTTTCTATGTGGAGCTGCAAATGAAAACAACACTGGTACCTGACTTATTGCAGTGTTTTAATAGATAGTGAAAGATAACCTGGAAAATGCTGCATCTTTTATGTACATAAACTCACTTCCACTCCCCCATGCTTATCTGCTCCCCTTCTTAGCGTTTTAGCAATCCAGTACCTAACCAATTATGTAATTTGTAAGTGCAGCATAAATTATCTGTTTTACAGCTTATAAGGAGGAGCACAAAAGGACTCATGAATCCACAAAGATTACTTTTGCAATTTCATCAACTGAAAGCAAATTGATGAAACAGTTTATCCAACTCATTAAGTCAACTGACCCCTGAAGGTTAACGTAGAGTTTCTGAAAGTGCCAGAGCAAAGAAGGAGGGAGGGCATTATCAGAGTGCCTATGGCATGTACAACTTATTGCCTCTGTCCAGAGAGGGCTGCGGCGTGGGATTCAGTGGAATGACTTCCTTGTTTTTCCAGCACTTCCTGAATAACAGAATAGCTTGTGTTCCAAAATATATGCCTGGTGGCAGTAAGCAGCTTCTCTCACCTATTCTCCAAAGAACCATAGATCTGAAACCTGAGGAGTGATACCCATTACAGGGAAATGCATCATGCAGTGAACATGGAAGAAAAAAGCACACTACATGTGAAATAGTTGCTGTTAACTACATGTGGTTAACAGGTCAATGGCAGCATACAATGAGTCTTTCTCCTCCTAGCTATATCAGTTTTACAGCAGTGCAATTTTACTATCTGCATAAACTTAACTGATTTATTTGAATAGGAGGAGTAGCAAGCCAATGCCACTAATGGCATGTGCCATATGGTGGATATTTCATAACACGGTCAACAAAATAACTTTCTATGCAGTAGATATTTCATTCAACTTGAAGTTGTCTGACTCATCTGACATAAGGTAACAATGATCATGTGCCATTCACCTGGGAAGCCTGTTGGGAGAGAAGAGGTACACTACCCACTTGTTCCTCTAGCCCTTGTATCCCTAAAATTACTTCTGGATCTTCCATATTGCAGAAGGGAAGATGTAGAGAAAGTGTTAACTGTTCAGATGCAGCACCTGCTTGAAAAGTTGCTGCCTCAATTCAGTTTGTAGAGAGCAGGGGGTGGTGTGGGAGCAGAGAAGAGCAGCTGGGAGCAGGGAGGAGGCCATGTCTCCCGCTGTTTGAAGAATTCCTGCCATCAAGCATATACCTGAGGCCTGAAGATAGGCTTTGCAAAGTGCACTTCAGGTTGATCCTCTGTTTCACGTAGGCTTATGTTTAATGCTGACAACAAGCTGTTCTGTAGTAGCTCATGTTATTTTCCCAGACAGCACCCTTAGGACTGTATAAATGGCAGCAACAGGAAAAAAATATTGAGAACATCATTATTCTCTAAGTGAGTTTCTGCTGTTGTTACAGAACTTGGAGAGTCAGGAGCACTGGGACTCATAAAAGTGTCTTTGATTATTAGTTCTTATGATTTCATCCTTTTTTGCTATGTTGGAAATGAGCTGGGATCCTGAATGAAACATGCATTTAAGATGATGGTATTTCCTGGAGTTTATGGAACACTTGCTACAACATGATGAATTAGTATAATATGTTGATCTTGAGTGTTCATAAGCTAGAAATACTCACTTATTCCACACTTACATAAATAAAATTAGAGGTAGTTTAGAACAAAATCTAATTACTAGAAAAAATCCTGCAGGGCTCAAAGTAAGGAAAAATGTTGAAGAAAGGCTTTTTTTTTTTCTTAAAACCAGTGAAAAAACATAGCGCACTGTTTCTTTTTTTCCTCCCAGATTTAAAATATACTAACATTTTCTTCCATGCAAAATCCAAATGTAAAAAGTACTTGTTAATGCACCTACCTGCTTATGTTTTCACATGTCACAGCTATAGTTTAAGCTAGCTTGTGATGATGTACTTATTGGCCAATGTTACTGATAGCATCAGCATAACTGGCTTGAGAATTCTATTTTCGGCTTGCAAAGGATTTAGGTAAGGCTTATAATGCTGAGCAAGCCACCAAATCTGTTCCTGAAGACAGAGAGCTATTTTTTTTTTAACTTAATTGCATGGAGATGGAGCAAGTTCTAAGGAGTGAAGGAGCTGTCCTGTGTGATATGGGACTGGCCCTGCTCATGGACACCTCACACTGTCCATAACACCTCAAGATACCAGATGACATCTGGGCTCTGACTAAATATTCAATGAGTACAGCATGAGTTATAACTGGACTGCAACTTTCTGTACATGCACTCCTGGTCACCAGGAAATATGAGGTAATTTACTGTTGCCTAATTTAAAAAGGAAGAGTTTAGTTGAGCTGTATTGCCTTGCTGCTTCTGTGGGCTAATAGTGCTAAGGTAGCTTATCAGATCTTGGCAAGAAACAGGTTTTTCACTTCTTATGAATTATCCAGGCCCTTTTTAATGCAAAACATGGAAAATGTGTATTGAAGTTTTCCTGTCCTCCTCGCAGGTCTTAGAGCACCTTGTTATCTGATTGTGCTTTTACAGGTTCATTGATGTCATACTTAGGGATGTAGTTAAATAATTATATGAACTCTTCCTGAGGCAAAAGAACAGACTTGTCAGGTCTGACAGATGCTCTTAAGCTCTTCCTCCACAAGGAGTTTTGGGCAGGCAAATCTTTTGCTGCATGTTATTCCCATGTCAAATGAGGTTCTGTATGTGCCGCTGTCCCTCTCGTGGGGCCTTGCACAGAAAAGAGCCCAGATCTAGAGCAATGGGCATGCTATTGTAGTCTAGTCATATGAACTGCCAGCTCATTTTTGTCATGTGGGCAAGTGGCTTGAATGACAGCGTGAAGACTGATGGATCTGAAACCAAAACTCCCCTAACAGGCAGTTAATTGTCTAGGGCACAGAAATGGTCTGCTGTGCTTCTGAGATGCATAGGACTGTCTGCAAAGCAGTGGTCAGGCTTGTGAGAGCCAGCCTGGAGAGCTTTTGTGGTGCATTATGGACATATCTGTAAAGGCAGTTCCAGCTCCCCATCAGAAGAACAAATTGCTGGACAAAAGTTAAATCTGAGGAAATATTATCACTGCAATTTGGGGTTGTGCTGGAAGTTACTTCCCCATAAATTTGGTCTAAGGCTGTAAAACTTAGTTGCTGTCTGTCACCATAGCTTGCTAAAATGGCTCTGGTTTCCTTTAGGATGACTGCATCAAGAGTACTGATTGAGCAAGACCTTCTCAAGCTGTGGGTTTACTTGTGGTCTGTATATCTTAGGCTCATGTAGTCCTTGCAATATTTCCTTGGAAACAAGCTCTGAATGATCAGCAGTGAGTTATTGCAGGAGGGGTTCAGAACCCAGTCAGTAGAACCTTAGCTCCATGCTTTAAGTGTAATGGATGTTGCAGTAAGTCCCATGTTTCAGTGAGGTACCCAGGAGAACGAAAACTATTGATATATAGTACTGGTGAATATGTCAATCATTATGACATAGGAAAAGTGGCCATCTGATTGCAAATCTCATTGCAAAGTATGGTAATTGCCATTTCTGTAGGTGTATAGAAGGTGTCTGAACTGCTGTGACTAGTCTGTTAAGTACTCCATGTTTAAATGGACATATAAGAGAGGAGACTTGTTTTTTAATATTTTCCTTGGTCAAAAACATCATCTTGTTGTCTACTGCAAAGAAAGTGGGTGTACAAGGTATTGTGGAGGCTGTGCAGGAGTTGGCTTTTATGATGAGGTGTCAACTGAAGGTCAAGGCAATATTTCTGCAGGAGTTCATTAGATAAAGTGTTTAGTAAGATGATGTTTCTTGAAGAAATTTCTCTAGCTGAGAAAGGTCAGTTGATGGGGGAGTGATACAGTGGATACACTTGGTTGTATATATTTGAGAGGAGAAACTACACAACAGGACTTTGTCAGAAAAGGGAAACTAGAACTACAGCATTAGAGAAATGAGTGAGCTAGACTCTGGCATCTGCTACCGGTTTGTTCCCAGTGGAAGTCTCAAAGGTGCTAAGAAAATCACTGTTAAGCCCTGGGGGTGCAAAGCAATCTTTCTTGACAGATGAGTACAAACCTGAAAATAACAAATATTTTGGGAAATGGTGCTGTAGGGCCTCGGACAATTGTCCCACTTGGTTCAGGGTAACAAGGTAGCTGCTGTGAGAAGATCCCTTCGAATGGCTGCCCTCTTGACTTAGTGCGCTTAAGCTATAGCATAAGAATTAGATCATGCCACCAATGAAGATGCAGGGTGAGATGCTGCAAGGTGATGCCACTTGGACTTCAAGTTCAGAGTGGAGAAGCACTGTGGTGGCATTTCCACCTGGAAACCCCAGGGAGCATGTGAGGTGCTAGACCAGAGGAAATATAGCTGAGGCAGCTCCCTTCCTTGCAGGGGATTTAGTATGATTGGCAGTGCTTGGTGAGCATGGTTGATGTCTGTAGCCCATCACAGAAAAGCTGCTCACAGGTGATGACAGAGAAAGCTTTGTGCAGTCTTTCACTGCCATCTTTGAGTGCCCAGCTCCTAGCTGACCTTGTGGAGACATGCGACCCAGTGTAGTTCAGGAGTTTGCTCATGCACTTGAGGTGCTGTGCCGCAACCTTGGTGCGTGGGAATCGGACTGCTGGGGTGCCGACTAATTTTTTTGAAGTGGTTCTGCATGAAAAGCCTTTTCTTGTAGCTTATCAAAAGTACAGTGAATCATTCCTAAACTGAAAGCTGCAACTTTCCATTTGAAGAGAAATTAAATGAGAGTTGAGTTCTGTGAAAGTCTTTTCCTTCTTTTGGATTTTTTTGAGAGTTTGTTTTTCTTCAAGCCACAAAGAACCATGTAGACAGGGTAGGTTACCCATGTCTGTTTGTTTCTTTTTTCTCATTAGGAAGATGCAAGATCAGAGATCTGATCAGTAATTCTTCTTTCTCTTATCAACATTTTTGTTTTGCATTGACTACGATTACAACATTAGGATTTCCCACTGCACTCCAGAAAAAATGAGCAGTCTGCTGCAAGCTCGGGAAAGCAGAGTTCTTTTTCTCAATGCTGACCACAAGCCCAAGCTGTTCTTGTAACTCACTATTATGAAGAAAGCCTGGAGTTGTCTGGTTACTTCATTGTTCTGCTGTGAAATGAAAGATAGTTAACTGTTTTCTGTTTAAAGGGGCAACATCCTTCATACACTTATTGTTTGCTTTTCAGAGACTGGGTCTCATCTGTCTTCACCCTGATACATGAACATAGTAACTGCAGCTCAGGAAGTTACTGACACAGGGGAAAAGGGGCTGCCTCTTTCTTGGCTGTGATTGTCTGCAAAGTGGTAATGTCACTTCCAATTTTACACCAGCTGAAACTCCTTGGTGTTTTTTGTCTTGCAGTTATTCCCAGGGAGGGAATCCTTGTTCCCACATATTTACATCTTGATTGGTAGTTGGAGAGGTTGGCTTGCTTTGTTTCTGGTGAGTAAATGAGGGTAAGAAGGCAATCATTACTAAACAAGGCCCAACACACTTCCTTCTAGACCTTTTGATATGCTGCTTTCCTCACATTAGGATTCCAACACTTGCCCACATTAACTGTTTTGTTTTTTTTTTTTTTTTTAACCTGGTGACTGATTTATTGACATTACAATCAAATAATCACCAGGAGAATCAACATAGTGTACTTCAGCAGAAACAGGATTTAATACGTCAGTTTTTATTAAGCAAGACTGATTACGTAGTTAAATACTTGAGTAAAGCATTCCTTGTAGGACTGAGGCCAGTGCGCTTTCACAGAAAGCGTGCTAGTGCCTCAATGAATAGACTTAGAAGGTTAAAATGAATGTAAAAAATTGGGAACAGCCTTATGCTGCCAAAAAGGAAGAAGAGAACAATTCAACTTGGGAGGTACAGAGGGCTTTCTGCAAACAAGTCTCCTTGATTGCCTATAAAGTAAAACTTGCACCATGCATGGGCTGGGTGCTGGCTCTGTGCACAGGCTGGAATTTCATGAACAATGTGAAATTCCTACCAAGAGCAGTGCCCAAGGAGGCATATAAAACATGTGGGAGTGAGCAATGACAGTATTCTTGGAAATAAAATAAAAGTTTTAATGGGATAGCATCCAACAAAACTAACAAAATAAGTCACAGTTTAGCTAAATTAGGCTCTAGCTCTGAATCAACATTTGGAGGAGTCTCTCAGTCTCCACTCATGATAGTGGGAATCTAGGGAGATTAGGGGGCCAGAATAATGATTTTTTTTTTTTAATCATTATTATTTTTTTTCCCCTGCCCCATATCGGGAAGAGTTACAAGAAGGTGAAACGGATTACCGCATCACAATAAAAACTCTGAAGGATATTGCTACTTGGAGCACACTAAAAAAAAAAAAAAAAAAAGAAATTTTTAATGGCTGGACACAGCTATGGAAACAAACTAACATTTCTTCTCTAGCAGGCTCCATGCTTGCTGGATTTCTGCATCTCCATGGAAGCACACTGAGGTTCAGATGTGTCTTTATGCATTCTTCATATGCACAGAGGCTCCTTTACTATGCCTCCTTATGTTGCATCTGCTGTGGGATAAACACCATCAAAAGGCATATCTACAGTCACTTAAGGGTCAGGAGCTTTGGATAGTCAAGCCCAGAAGACCCAAACAGTCTGAATCTTCAAGCCACTGGATCATACTCTGTGTCAGAGCAAAGCTCTCTTCTAATTTTCATAGCAATGGTGGTGTATTATATTTTTAAAACATTGAAGAAAAGCCTAAAACACCCAAATTTTGTACCATTGCTTTTGAGTTCATAGATAGTCAAGATGCAGGAAGTCTTTAATCACCTTTTTTTCCTCCTACTAAAGAAAAATCCTCTCTTTGAAGATGGCCAAAGAGAGCTAGGGTCCAGCATTTCACCTTTTACTAAAAATAGGAATGATGATCATCTTTCTGAGATCTCCTTGACTAAGAAACCAGGCTCCCATTTCTGGGATGGGCGGTAGGATCCAGTGTTTCTGTGTGCAGTAAGGAATGCTGAACTGGTGTTCTTTGCAGCATCGCTTCTGGGAATCCCATGGCTGCTACAACAACAACTCCAGCTATTGAACCAGCCCTTAGGTAATCAACCTCTCCCTTATATCATGTGCTGGGTTTCTTTTTAATTAGAAAAAAATGCTGTTTCTTACAAGCAAGAGGCTTCTGTCATTAGCACTGTGTGTCTGTCTTTGGGCATTTGGTCCCAGATTAATTTAGAAGCTGAAGCAGAAGCAGTCTCATGAGCAAATTGAGGTTTTTCCCCTGTCATCATGAGAGATCAGTACTGCTCTAAAACACTTTCAGGAAGGTCCCACTTTGAAATGGCCTTTAATACCGGTGATTTCTAATGGGATGCTGAAATATGACATCAGGAATGTGTGCAATGAGTTCCAAAAGTCTAATGACAGTCTAACATTTATCTTTTGTGTTGCTAATCTCTGCTGCTGCCAGGAGATTAGTTTTCAGTATGTTGAAATAAAAGCTCATTCACCCTTTCAGGTCCCAACACTATACAATTGGAACATAGGTTCTGCTTGGTTTTTTACCCTCTCTGGGTACCTTAAGCTGAACCTTACTATGTTTTTTGCTTTCTGTGCTGTTTTTCTGCCACCTTTGTTCCCCTGCTCTCTCTTTCACATGGCACATTGCTATGGATCCACCTCAGCTTGCCACCTCCCAGTTTCCAGCTTGTTTTGATGCTTCCTGTTTACACCTGCCCCTATTTCTGTATGGTCCTACTTTTCTATGGCAAAATCTACCCCACCTCCCAGCTCTTGTCCCATGCTGATCACCAGGAGGCACCCTCTAAGCAGCACGTTTTACCCAGGACCCACTGCAGCTCCAAATATTGCATCAGTGTATCTGAGAAATGTGGCCTTTTTCTCCCTGCTCATCTGACCAAGCTCTCCTGCTTCTGAGGGAATTCAAGTGGAAAGAGGTTAAGCTGCAGCTACAGTGGGATTATAGCTGGTCTTGCATAAGATTCGCTCTGCAAACCTATGTTATGCCATGATTAAAATGCCAGTACTACTTGGTTGAGGAGACTAACAACAATGTGCTTTGCATGCAGCTCAGATTCTTTGACATGTTCTCCATTTAGATTTTTCCTGCAATATTGTCTTCAGATGTTCAGTTTCATTTGTGTCACTTGGCATAGATTAATGGCACTGCAGCTCTGAATAATTTTATTACCTACTACTGTGTATTGATGTTAATGAGTTATGTTATTTCTGCACCATTATGTGTTATTGTCCTTCAGTACAATTGAGACACAGTGTATTGGTACTTGAAAGATGTCTTGCCACTTCTTACAACTTGAACTGTATTTTATTTCCATGGTTTTAGATCTTAAACTTCCCTTGATTTATATGGCTCATCTGATGGTACATTTTTAAGTCCCTGAGTGACTGCCTAGGAACTGTTTCTTTTGGAAAAGACAGACAGAGATTCATACAGATTATGAAACATTTAAGACACTGTCCAGACTTCCCCAATGTATTTCCATCAACTCAGTGATGAAGAAATGCACTCATTCTCAGAAATGGTTTTTGGAATCATTCACTAGATATATTTGGAGATGTGTACTAGAGCTGGTGTGCAAGGGTATGTGTTTCAGGTGCCATGAAGCCAATTGAATGATCCAACTAGAAGATCTTAGGGGATCATCTAGATACTTAAAAAACTGAGAATTAACCAAGTTCTTTCACCTCAAGTGTGACCTTGTTTTTCAATTTAGACGTCCTATACTTTAGCTTGCTGTTTATTGTCGAATAAGCTAACAGCTTTTTGCTTGTTCAGTAAACTGGAACTGAAGTTAAACATCAGTTATCTGGCACCTTTTATCATGCATGACCTCTTTTATACTGTGAGCCACATTCTATTCATGGTCTGTGTTTATAACAAAAGGCCTTTATTCTGCATTTACATTGGTATGAAGAAATGGAATTAATCCATGGGCATATAAAATCACTTAACATCTGCTGTCATACTGGTCTGTAACAAAGAATCTTATTTTTACTGGGGAGGGGTGTGGGGAGAATAGTTAATAAATTACACTGATGCTGTAATAACTGTCTTGATTTGTTTTGTTCTTGTTTAGTGTCCTTCAGACCTATATCATTTGAGCAATATTGCTAGTAAGAAATCAATGCGCTCAGACAATTACCAAAATAGGGCAGTCCCGTAAGATTTGTTGTGTTGGTAGTCATAAATAGAATGAAACACTATCTGTAAAGGCAATAAAATATTGCCATGAAAAGCCTGGCTAATTATGTTTCCCTGCAATTTCAGTTGATAACACCACCTCAATAGGTATTAGACTTCAGAATGAGTAAAGTAATTTGGGCAAGTGAGATGAAGTCAACAGAATTTACTAGGTTATGAGGTCATGTAGCACTTGTATTAATTTTTTGGTAAGGTCTGCTGTCACATTGAGTATTGGCCAATATAGAAGGAGTTTCATTAGATGGATGTAAATGATCCTGTTCAACTTGACAAAATTTTTATTTAAGAAGGTGAAACAGGTAAATCACTAGCTCAGCTGTCAAGCTTCCATTAATGGATCCCTATCTGTGATCCTAGGCTCTGTACTAGTAATAAGGTTTGATTTTAAGGACAGGTGATCTCTTATTCTAGGTGTTCATAGTATAACTTGGAAGTGGTAGATTTCTTTCCACAACCAGAGCAAATATGGTAGTGTTAGGTACTGGGGCAGGGATCTGGGAGATAGGTTGTGAACTGCCTTTTAGCTGCCTGTTCCCTCCCAGCTGGGATCTGCAAGGGGCTTTTCCTCAGAACTTGGCATTTGCAGCATCAAACTTCCCTGCAAATTTGCAGCTTATTAAGATGCACATCCTAATTCCTGACACTTTCAAACTCACCTGAACTTGCAGCAGTATTGTACCCACATGCTATTTCTACCAGACTCCTTAACTTTGAGGAAGTATCAGGCAGCTTCACCTAAACTCCTGTAGTTCTTGAGAACACTGCAAGTTCTTTTTATTAAAGCTAATGTACTCCTGAGTACAGAGCTGGAAACAAAGTTATGAAAGAAAAAACAACAACAACAACAACAAAACCCAACAAAACAAAAAAAACCCAAAAAATCAACCCAATGTAAATTAAAAAAAAAACTAACTAAAATTCTTAATATTCTATGACATTTTAATATTCTATGACAGTAGTTAACAGTAGTTATTCTCAGCTGTGCTGGCATCTTAACTTTCTCACTTGGTATCTTGAAGAAATAATTAACCTGTTAAGCAAGAGGTCCCTTAGTTCTTTTAGCCACCATCTGTCTGGCACTACCCAGAAGTCAACCCTAAACTAACTGAATATCTAGCACCCCTGGCTAATCAAAGCAGCAACCTTCTCAACTCCATACTTCTTTTTCAAGACAGCTCACTTTCTCTTCCCTTTGTTTACTTATTTGCTTCCTGGTGCTTTCAGCCAATGAAGTATAATTTTATTGACTTTATAAACTGATTATGGTGACTTTTCCTCCTTTTCCCAGGAGTAGAATTTTCTTATTTCCTTGCCCTGGTGCCAGTTGGTTTGTTTCTGGATATGCTACAGGAGTTTTTTTTTAAATGATTGCATGATTTAAATTATCAGTGAAGATTTTTCGACAGGATTATAATGACCTCAGGAAATGAGCTGATCCATCTGGAATACACACTGCAGCATGTAGATGTTTGTCGTTGAACATGTTGCTCCCTTTGTGATATATCTTCCCCACACCTAGATATGCTTAACCTAGTGTTCAGTGAGAATTGCTTTCCTTTCCAATGAACCCTTGAAAGGCTGAAGGAGGTGTAAAGTGAAATGAATGGTTTTAACAAGTTATTTGTTCTAGTGCAACAGAAACGTGGTGCTTTATGCCCAAGCTGTACATCAGTGCAATGATTAAAACATTTGCCAGCACCTGACAAGGTGCACTGCTCCAACCATTTCATCATATCTACTTATCCTTCTAGCTGCACCTCTACTGGTCTTCAGGAGAGAAAGTTACGCTGGCTTCGCACAGCAGCATGATTCTTTAAAACTTACACTGTGTTCCTGTGTAGCGTGCTGTGAAATGGAGGAGGAGGAGGTATAAACATATAATCCCTTTGGCCTTTTGTGTGCTTCTATAATCTATGATGATCACAATATATTATAGCAATCTCTAAAACAGTCTTACTTCTGAAATACCATCATGTTAAAATGAGAGTTATACTCACAGCTGTGAGCTTGTGTGTGCTTTGTGGTTTGTTTTTTTTTTTTTTAAATTCTCTGAAAGCATCAAGCAAACTGTATGCTAGAACAGATTTAGTGAACTTCTAATTTTGTACTGGAAATGGTTATTGCATAGTTTAATCCTAAATGCAAGATTAAGGAAATCTGCAGTGAATTACTTAGTGTCAGGACTACATAAATCAATAGAATACTGCAGCACTTAAATAACTGCATTTAGTTGTGCTCTTGTTGTGTTCTTCTCCTAGCCAGACTTTGCTTTGGTTTCTCAGAGAAAGTATCCAAATGTGCATGGAGTACACTGAATTTCTTTTTTCCAGGGACATCAGATGTTCATTCTCATTCCTATCCCTTTTCAGCTGTTCAGCATTATGTGCCTCCTTGATTTTTTTCTTTTTCTGTCCTGTCTTCTAAGCACAATAGCAATGAAGGTAAAGTTTGAATTTAAATAGGAAAAACGCCTTACTCTACTTCAAGTGTCTGAAGTTTCAGTATGATTCCTTTGAATGTGTTCTTATATGTAGCTGTCTATCAGGGAAAAGTTTTGTTGACAGGGTGGTATCTGTTCTTTTTTGAGCATTGCCTGTTCGGTTTCAGCAGGAAAAAGAAACAGACGTGATTTTAAATCTACAAATACAAGGAATGAGAAAGCAAGGAAGGTGGATTAATTGCATACACAAGGGAAATGCTATTAGGAGAACTTCTAGGGTATATATCAGAAATGGCTTCCTGTCGGAAAGAGATATGGATATAAAATAGAGAGGTGGTTAAAAAAAAATCATGATAATGGGATGTCTAGATACAAACACATTATCAAAATCTGGTTTTAAAAGCCTTGTCTGTGATAAAGCTGCATTGCTCTGGCCGGATGGATCGTCGAGGTAGCTAGAGGGTTAGACATTTGTAGCCTTTATTTAAAAGGTTTTGTACTCTGTTACTACTAAAAGCAATAGGAGAGCCTGCAGTGATGTATTACTTGTGAGTATCTGGAAGATAGCGGCAAGGGAGAGAGAAAAATTCAGGGTGCGACATTGTGTTGCCAATTGCAAGCCCCTGTACAGCAGTTCCTTACCCCCTGAGCTGTGCTGGTACCACTGTTTGTGGGGTCGTGCTGTGAATCCATGAAACTGGATGTCTTGTCTGCATCACTTTGTCTATTCAGTTCCTAGAGCAGTGACAGACACAAGGCAAAAACTGAAGGGCAAAAAATTGCAACATGGGAGGTAGAAAAAGTAGCAGGGAAAGATGGGAATTATGAAAGTTGGCTCTATCACCAAAGACAGCCACACTCAATGAAGTGGAAATATGGAAGGAGTGGGGAGAGAAAAGAGGCATTTAGAGGGGGTGAGATGGGTAGGTGGATGGATGTTTAAGAAGACAAAGATAGGAAGATAACTGGAAAGATTTCTTTTTTTTTAAATGGAAAGGTTTTTTTTTTTTAAAGAGGAACTTGAGGAGTCCACAGAGAGTGGACATGATGGAGGTGAATGGATAAAGGAATGTCCATGGACCTAGGAGAATGCTGCTCAGAGCTGAAATGGATCAGCAAAATCAAATTACAAAAGGGATTCTGGAAGTGGTTGGAGTAAGTTATATGTTATATGTGTGTGTGTATTTGCACTAGTACATATATTACATGTACTACTAGTTATGAACATGAAAGTGTTAAAAGTTCTTTCTCCTCTAACTGGTGCGTCTGTTACCAAAGGCTGGATTTGAGGAGGAGATTCTGAATCCTTCTTTCCCTTCTGAATAGCTCTGAGATTCTGTTCTTTGTTCTGCTCCAAGTCTCAGCATTAAATCCCAATCTTAGTCCTAAATCCTCTTCATTTGATGTGGTCATCTATGAAGCTGTGACTTGTGGCTTTAAGGTTTTTATATCCAGCTATTTTATGAAAGACATTCTCCCCATATATCAAATCTTTCAACGCTTCTAGGAAATTCTGCAAAGTCTAAAGTTTGTGATCAGCTACTGGTAGAAGAAACACTGTCTGGAACTTCCCTCTCCATGTATTTGATGTCTACTTCTCCCTGGGGAATTTCATCCTTAGGAATGTCCTTGGGTAAAGTATCATAACTGTCCAGGCAAAAGGGAGATTATATTGAAGCAGCCGTAATACACCGGTCATGTTGACTTGAGTGCTGTAATCGGGAAATTAAATCAGTACATGACCTCTTGCTCACCATGAAAATCTCCTTGCAAATGCAGTAGCAGAAATGCCTAACAGGTTGGAATATGCTCACATAAACAACTTGTTAAATAACTTTGAATACTAATATCTTCAAATTGTGTGTGCGTCATCCAGACAAAAAAAGCAAAGGTAATTGCATTAAAGGTTCTGTAAATTTGTCACTTAAGTAATACACGTGTCAGCTGTGGCTTCAGCACTAACATTGCTGCTGTCATCAGGAGGAGGTCTTGTATCCTTTACTGATCTAGCTCATGGAGATTTCCTTATGCTGCAGAGTTCACAGGCTTACAGATCTAGAAAGATGCCAAAACTTCTTGAAGCAATGCCTGGTTCCTCCTATATGTCCAAAAATAATAAAGGGAAGGCGTGAGACAAACTTGGAGATGTGGCTATAACATACTAATTACAAGAAAAGGCTGGAGGGAGGTTAACTCTGGAAGACTGCATGGTGAAGCAGTACAGGCTGAACTTGGCCATCTTGACTTGTCTGTATGCCTTCCTACTCTCCAAGGCCACACACAAACAACTTGGGCCCAAAACAAGCCTACTAACCCTCCCAACAGCTCCACAGACTGAACACGCATCCCAAATAATGTGGATTTTTGGAGAATCGTTCTTTGCTTCATAGAGAACGATGCTGGAAAGAGCCTCAAGAGGTCTTTTCTTCTGACATCTCATTTGAGACTAGAGAAGGACGATGCATTGTTTGTTTTTTTTTTTAAACAGGTGACCGCAATCTTGGGTAAAGCATGGCATCCTTTTTCTGGCTGTACCTGTTTTTGTGTATACAGGATTTCCTTATCTTTCCTCTTTTTTTCCTTTGTAGACATCCTATTCCTTCAACATCTTCCTATCCTTACAATTTCATTTCACTGTAAGCATACACATTTACAGTAATAGTAACTTCTAGTGTGCTTTTTAGGTTTCAAATAATTTTGAGATGGTGTCTGTTTTTCAAGAGTACCAAGAAGTTTGAGTACCTCAGGTACTGGGAAGTTTGGGTTTTATGGTGTTTTTTTCTTTTTTTTTTTTTTTTTTTTTTTTTTTTGAGACGGTAGCATCAGCCATTCCATGTGGCTCTGATGGACACTGAGAATGAACGTAAAGATGCTGTCAAAGTACTGGTATCACAGATTTAATGGCTACTTGTGGAAACCTACACACTTACAATATCTGCCCCTTGATTAAAAACTTCTTCTCAGACCAGACCACAAATCTTTTCCGTGACCTTCATCTTCAGGCACCCATTGCAGTGTCTGGAGACTTCTTGTGTCGAATGCCTCCGGCATTCCCAGTATATTCAAGCTGGTTTTGTCTAGGTGACAAGTCATCAGCAAGCTCTGGGCCTGGAGCACCTCCTCCAGCCTCGCAGAGCTGTTTCTCTCACTTTTTTCCCCTCGCTCTGCCAGGCGAGGTTTTTCTGTCTTTAAAACACGCTCTCCCCGAGGCACCACCATCGTGGCTGAGGGGCTCAGCTGTGCCCTGTGGTGGAGCTGGCCGGAACCAGCTGCATCCGGCACTGGGTGGCCCTGGCCTCTCCTCACAGAGGCCCCTGCAGCCCCCGCTGCCAGCACCTCGCCACTGACACCCAATGCAGGACTCCAAATATGTCCTGTACTGATCTCCTCCTGTAATAATTTCTTCGTGCTGGTGCGCTGGCCTGTGTCAGCTGTATAACACTGTGAGAGACTAAAGAAAATAATCAGTGAGATGGGTGTTCCCAGCCCAGGTGAGAGGCCTGCTATTGTCTCTTCCTTGTCCTCCTTTTCTCACTTCTCCTTGTTTATCTTTTCTCCTCTCCATGCTCTGACAGTGCTGCTGAATGGCAGTGACACAACTGGCCAGATAAAAGTAAAAGGAGGAGTACCTGCACCACCTCCTCATTATTTTGGGGGGGTGGTTTTTAAGGTTCTTTGCCTTCCTCACTAATAACTCAGTTATGATAGTGGCTGTAGGTTATTTGTAATTCATCTGGTAGCATTGAATATTATTTTTAATCTTAACAAAGGTTGCTCAACTCCTGTAGAAGAGTTCCTGTGGCATGTAGCATAGAAAATCAACATAAATACAGGTTCTTGCATACTCAGTATTAAGGCAACTTAGTTTTTGTAAAATGGATTTTCCAAGCATGTCTATAATTCCATAGTTAACATTAAGCTGAAAGGATTTAAAATATAAATAAAAAGAAGCCAGCCTAATGCACTTTAAATCAAATGGGGCCAAAAGGTCATTTGACCTAGTGACACATCTGTGTTTAACAGCAAGGCTGGTCTGGGCTGTTTAGATATCTGCTCATCCCTGGCAGCTGAGGAAAAGACCGGGCTGAACAGCCCCTTAATTAGTGTGACTGCATTGCTGGATATTGTGCTATGACATGGCTGTGACTGGGGCTTGTCAGCTGAAACAGCTCCGCAAAACTGTTGCTCTTTATCTGGCCTGAGCAATCAACTTGACAGGTGAACTGAATGTCATTAATATTTTTTGTCATCACTGTTATGATAGAGGGTTGTAGAGTAAATTTTATGCTTGGCCTGATACGTTTTCATGACACTTTTGCAAGGTTAATTTAGGCCTGTAGCTGCAATGAATGAAGCAGCACTGGAAATGAGCCTTCTCTCCCTGAAGCTTCTCTTCTGCTGGGTTGTCTTGTTATGTCTGCCAGCAGGTCATTGGTGTCTCTGATGTAACAGAACTTTGACAGCTGAATCCCTGACCACAGAACGTCTCCCCAAAACAGCTGTGGTTTTCCTAGCAAAGGCAGGATAGAAGTGGTTGTTTTCTTTTGTACAAAATATAAGCGTAAAATAGCTGCAGTAGCATTTGCTTCTTCAATAGGCTGAATCCCGGTTTCTTAGAGACATAGTAAATACTCTGCCAATACCAAATATATATATATATTTATAATCTGGATGTAGTTGTGATGTTGCAGCAGATACTCAGAGTTCTGCTTGACTCCATCTGTGAGATGAAATACATTTGAATCTTGGAAAACCTTTTCCTCCTGCCTCAGGAGTTTAAATCCCAAGAATTGTCTTAGATTAACCTAATCAGAATGAAATACCTTGAATACCATCACAATTATATTGTCAAGAATGTGTACACAGGCAGTAGGGCAATGCAGGATTAGCCATCGACTACTTGGCATTTATAAAGCAATAATAGGCTGCTTCCTGTCAGTGAAAGAGGGCTTGGTTTCCTTGTTTTTACTGCAGCCATGTTGTTGTGTTAACCTCACTGCTGGGAGTGCAGGTAGGAAAGCAAACAGATCCCACCATGAAGGGGATTGTACATCACACCAGGCAGTGCCAACAAAAAAGCCCCTCTCCTTCTTCCCAGCTGTGAACATATGAGGTCAACTCAGATTCAGGGCTGTCATGGATTGGGGTAAATATGCTAGTTTTAATAAGTGCTGCGTACAGCACTGAGAGCAGTGGTATTCATGGGCTGGACTTCACCAAAAACACCGCCAGCAAATATCACCTAGCTTATTTTCTTGTACATAGCTGCAGGAATAAATCACTAGAGGCAGACAGTGTGCTACAGCCCTTGTCCAAGCAGCAGAATTTGGATAAATTGATTATCTGGGCACAGCAGCATTACGCCGTCTTTCATTGCCATCTTTCTCAGGTGTACACAGTGGCAGATGTAGCTGAATTTTGCTCTGTGCAGCAATATATACATTGAAAGGGTTAGTGGGCAGATGCTTACCTGGTATAAATTTATGTGGCTTCATTAACTTCAGTGAGACCATGCTGATTTAGAGCCGCAGAGGAGCTGGCTCTGTGAAGCAGTCAAATTTATAAATGACTGCATAATCTACTAGAAAGTCAAGTCAGGCCAACCTCTGTGCTATGACATTTCCTCTGAAACTCACTTTAATAAGGTAATATTTTCTTTCGGTTCCATAAATGCAAATCAGCTGAACTGCACTTCACATACTTTCTCGTTTAATTAGAAACTCTTAGTTCAACTATACTGCAACTGCAGGTGAAAGTGAATTATTCTAACAATTTTTCATTTTAATTATGTTGAGCAGCTTTTCCTTCTTTGCAATTTTATTATATCTCATTTCAGAAATGTCCTTTAATTTAAGACAATAAATAAACTTTTATTTAGCAAGCTGGGGAAACTACAGGATATGATGCAAAGAAGATTCAACTCATTAAGCATTAATGTTACTAATATTCTTACACTAATTATTCATTAAGTTGATTGTCTTAGCAGAAAAGTAGTCTTGGCTTCTCTTGTGGATCATCACATTTTATTTGCATATGCCACAAAAAAGATAGAAATAGCAAAGCTTACTAAAGTTAATGCTAAAATACTTCAGAGGACATAATGCACTTAATGAATTTCTCACCACTAGATGTATTTGAGGGCTCCTGTTTGGTTTTTAGCTGGAAAACTCCAGGTAAGTCCTTTCACACAATTTCAGAGGAAGCAGTGTTTATTCCTTCATAGTTTCTCTGTTTCTGACAAAAAAAGGCATCTACGAAGGGAGGAGAAAGTCAACAAAAAATGAAAAAAAAAAAATCTTCCCTTCCAGCCTCCTGAAAATCCTATCATAAACAGAATTTCTAATATGGGGGGGGGGGGAGCGGGGAAGAGCTGGAGGATGTTACTGTGTCCACTAAAGATTTTGTTGCTATGTATTTTACAGAGGCAGTAGTGTCTCTCTTTTCCTAGTAAGTCCATATATTTTAAATTTTCAAAGACAGCTGCAAGAATGGGGCACAGGAAAGAAGATTAAACCTGAAATCAGTCTGTTTATGTAATCCAGGAGGAAAGTTAAGGAATGACTTGATCATGGTGCCTATAAAGTCTCCAGCTACTAAAATGCCTGATACAGGACGCATGTGGAATTCAGATCTCTACACCTAAACCTGCACTCTTATAAAACCTCCTCTTAGCTGCTATAGAGCCTGGAGATGCCTGTATTTCACAGATACTTTCCCTCTTTGGCTTTGAAGCTCTCCACAGGACTGCAGACCAGAACTGTCTCTCTCTCTCTTGGCAAGAAAATGGTGCCTAGCTTATGTCTTGGCCTGACTAACATCCTCAACTTCTGATCTTCTCTGTATCTGTGCCCCAGGGATGCCATCGACGAGAGCCATAAGGACTGATGAAAGTACCCAGCATTGGGCTCCATGTTAAATGCAGGGAGATTCGTGTTAGTGTAATGTGCAACCAGGTTGTGCACCTGCCTGGGAAGTGCAGGACTGAAGTTCATTGTGGTCTCATTTCCTAGGACAGTGATGTAACTACAAGGCTATTTTGAGAGGTTTCTGGTGGTGGGTAGCACTCTTCACCCGGTTCCTGAAATTGTGCCACTCTGCAGGAAACCATTCAAGAATTGAGAGGCCAGGGAGTGAGAAAACACAATGGAATACAGGTCTCCATATATACCAGTGTTGGGCACATTTTTTGAAAAAGAAAATGGTGATGTGAATGTGAACTTCCTCTGTTCTTTGATCCGAGGATGGATTTAAACTTGAGTTTTCAGATTCTCACACGAGTGCTCTGTCAATGAGCTGATTTAAAAGGCAGCCACCACCACTCTTGCATACATTTTGAAAGAAGGCTGAATCCTCCATAGCTTTTCCACAGAAAAGACACAGACCTTTACCTTTGGGGGGATGATTCTGTCCTGGTGTGTGTGGGGTGATGGATCCTCAAAAGCCAGAGGTCACTAATTTCCAGCTATCGGACACAGATGTGGCTCTGTCCTAGGTATTTCCTCCTGACTAGCCTTCTACTGCATACCAGCAGTTTGTATCGTTTTGGGACAAGAGTCTACCCTTACCTATTGTGTAGGGAGGCTAATGCATCTTACTCCCAGTTATGGATTTCACTCTGGGAAGGATCAAGTTTTGCAACCTTTTTGTGGTTTGACCCACAACAGATTAAATAAGGGGGAGTTTTCTGAAAGATAGGCTGAAAACTGAAATCTGAAGTTAGTCAGTTATCAGTTGCAAATAATGGCATAACGGTTTCTGTGAGAACATGTAACTTCTGGAACAATTTGTGATGCTGTACTGGGATGCCTGTGATAGAAGGTCTTTAAGCATTGAGAGTCTTCCTAGATGATCTATCTGAAATGATATGCTGTGGGTGACAAGTTCTTGGCCTCTCGTAAAACCTCATATCAGAACTGCTATGCATGTGTTTATTGGTTTCTGCACAATTTTATGCTGTCAGGCTTTTGAAATTGAGGTTCCTGGCCCTCAGTAGACAAAGGACAAATCAGAATTGTACTCTCATGCAGTGTTGTGTAAGGTCCTGTGCATGTGGTGCTGCTTATTGTGTCAGGGAAACAGCTGAAATCAAATAACAAAGACTACAGTCTGCTCTTTGAATGTGTTTTCCATTCTTGTTTTGTAGCACCGGACTCTTCTAGGACTTATCTGTCAACAGTTTCAAAACTCTAGCTATGGCAGGTGTGCATAAGAGACCCTTGTCCCATTCTAGGGACAGAGCGAGATGGTGAAGATGCAGAATTAGAACCTGACCCAGTCTACCTTGGAGGAATATCTCTAGAAGAGTTGTTCCTGAAGACCAGGAAAGACTCTAGAAAACCATCTTGATAAGAAAAAGGGTGTTTGGCTCAGTTTGAGACTGGAAAAAAGATGCACTAACATTCCTAGAAGAGTTTCTGTTCAGTAGCTGATGTTTGAGTCATTTTTAGCTTTGACTCAGCATGACTTTGTCCACAATGCCAAAGATCCCATACATGTCTGAAACCCACGTTTTGAAAAATGCTTTTCATTAATTTTCTAATTTTATAAAACAAGGTAAAGTGCAAATTTGATAATTAATGAAACTTACACTCTGACACACAGTTTTCAAAGAGTGAACATTAAATTTGCTTTCCATACCAAATTTTTCAATTGTTCTGAACATCCCATGCTCACGAAATCCTACCATGGATTGATGAGATGGAGCCAATTTGAAAAAAGAAGCATGCCAGCCTTTTACCTTTTCTCCCACCTTCTGCTAATTGCCACTGCTGGAAACAATCCTAGGCTACTAGTTAGACTTTTCTTTGGTCTCTGTGAGACACTCTGTTTTTCCAGCTGCTGTTGGAACTAATGCATATGAGGTCACTCAATGTTTCAAATGCCCGGCCTGTGTGATTTATATGAAAGGTACATGGGACCAAGCTGGCACCTAGTCTCTGTTCTTTAAATAATGATTTATTGAGTAAAACAAGTTTTCACAGTGACAATATTTTTGTGCTAGTAGCCTATCAATATTCACTTCAACCCAAAGCTCGTAAGACATGTTTCAGTTGGGCTGTTAAGAATCATGATGACAGGCAGTCTTCTGTTTTTCCACAAACTTCACACTCTCAAACCGAAGAGTCTTGAGACACAAAGTATAAACACAGCTGAAGAGGAGATAAGATCTCAAAGGGATAGCAATATAAGAAATGGTGAAAATGAGATAAACTAATGTTACACAGAAACTGTGAGCAGAAAATAATCTCTACAACAATTTTTCTCCTGTCTTAGAATAAGTCAACTTGCAGACATGAAATCCTCTAAGGAAAAGTTGACTTCCAGTATCATTGAAGGTGGTAGGAAAGTTTTTAAGAGATTCTTACAGTGGATAGCACTGACTCCATTAGGAGCTCTGAGCATGGCTGGCCCTGCCCTCTGAGGAGGTAGCCCAAAGGCATCCATTGTAGAGATGGGTTAAATAAAGTCCTGAGCAAGAGGCACACTTTCCTGAGACCAGCTTCGTGGGCAGAGGAGAATCTCTCTTGGGTGGAGGAGGGTTGTCTCCTTGGTCCTTAGGTGTTGAAGAGTGCTGATGCCTCACCTTGTGTTAGGCTAGTGGCTTCTTGAATCACGTAGTCTGTCACATGTTGCTTCTGTCTTTGAATTCAAATAATGCATGTCTGAGAGACCTTTTAAAATCCAAAATGGCCTTGGTTTCTGTGGAAGGATGGAGAGAACACCTAACAGTCCTATTTAGAAATATTAATTACTGGCTTGTGTAGTTTCAATTTCTGTGTTTGTCTTTGCCTCTTAGTCCTCTCCCTTTTGACCTTACTACTGATCTCTTTTCTTCATCCACTTCCTTTACAGCCTTCATCACTGCAGTGAGAAGGTGGCTGGAAAGAGCAGGTTTGGACCATTTTTGCTACACATGCCTGCCTGTGGAAGAGGACTGGCAGGCCTATCTTCAATTCGAGCCTCTTCACCTTCATCTGATCAGTTCTTGCTTGGAACATATTGCCCACTGAGAAGGTGAGAGCAAGGCTCAGGAGAAGCACGTTTCTTGCACGAATTCGTTCATTGAGAGGTAGCACTCTTCTCATTTTCATATTTGACCTGGTTTTATATGATGAATTATTTCTGGAGCCATGAGGCAAGTTTCAGCTGGTTACAGTCATGAAGGATCCCACTACACTAGGAGTCTTAACAGTAATTTATTTACTGTTAAATTCCACTTAAATATCTGCTAGATTAATTTCTCAGAAATGTCCTAAACGAAGGTTTTACTGCCTTGTATTCCTTGTGGTTCCCTAAGACTCTTCTTTTAAAGGTTGTGTTCAACCTAGGCTGTAGGTTTCTTGGAGAAAAGACCAGGAATATCTATGTGTCATGGGTGTGTTTAGCTCTACCTGTGCAGGGAAACTCTGTTCCATTGTTGCTGTGGGCTTAGTTCTGTGTTGGAGCATCTCAGCCTGGCATTAAGTTTTTACCAACTGGAAAGAAAACTTTAGCTCCAGATATACTCTTGCTTTTGGGAAGACCATATCTGACAGGTTGGATCCATCCAGCTGTAAATATTAACAGCTGCCAAATGTCAGGTTTAGAGTTGTGCTGTGGAGCTGGCCAAGGCAGCAATTACTTGTATTTTAGCTAGTGCTGCACATTGAGTGTGGATACATTAGCTTTAGTGGAGATTATTTAGAGGCTCAGTAGCTTAAAAGCAGAAATCACTTACATTCATATTGGATATTATTACAGATTCAGGAGAGTTGGCCATAAAAACACTTAGCTTCCTGTAACAAAAGGACTCCTAGCCAAGCAAGTAAAATGTTAATGAGACAGCAAGCGCTCATTTTTGTGTCTGTAGCCCTTCCCTCCAAGGTTTTGCTGCTTCATACTGAGGTTCATTAGAGTGGAAATGGTTGACTTTAAAAAAGAAACACTAGCTAAATTGCTAGGGTGTAGAATTTCCTTTCAGATCATAATTATAGGTGATCAACGGAGTGTGTAATTAGTAAGTTGGGTGAAGGATATTTCCAGAACAATCAACAGCAATTTCCTCCCTGCTGTTCCTTTCTCTGCTCTGAGGACCTTTTGTGTGCTTTTGTAGGTGTGGCTTTTTTTAAGCCCGGAAAACACAAATATAAAAACTTATGTCAGATACAAGTGACACAATAAATAATAAAATTAAAAAAAACCACCTGAAACAGGATATTCTGTCTTCAGTGCAATAGGCCTTACTGATTTTCACTATGTTTCCAGCACTTGAGCACAGATAGTTGTCCAGAGGAAAACAGACAGGTTCATTTCTGGCCTCCCTTGACAAACCTGTGAGACTCTTGCTGGAGCCTGGATTTGCAGTTGTACAGCAAAAATGTGAGAAGCTGTCATTGTTTTCAAATATCGCAGGAATGCCCAGGCTGTTTCCTGGTGCTATGAATAATTCATGGAATAATTCAATGAATCTGTCCAGCATGGCTAAAAATAGCTGGGTAAACTGAGTGCTTTTGACCTTAAGAAACAAAATCTGTCTCAAATTTAAAATAAATAAATGAAAAGCCATAGAAAAATCCTGTGGAAGCAAAAATGTCAGTCTGTAAAGATATGTTTGGTATTGTATCCTGGAATGAAATATGGCTCATCTTTTTCCTCCTAAATCGGGACTTTCATCTATCTATCTTCACACAGTGGTTTGGTTAGAAGAATGAACATTTCTCATAATTAGGATGGGTCAAGGCTTTTGGTCATCTCTCTCTGTCCCCACAGTTAACAGGCACACTGGCAGGGCATGGCTTTGCTGTGTCCCTGACTAACAGCTGTCTCCTCCTCCATTGCTGATCCTCAGTGGACGTGTGCTGCAGGAATGATGGCTGTGAAAAGGTCAGGGATGGCAACCAGCACAAAGACCTCAGCTGCAGCCTGAGCAGTTCCTGCATATGATAACGTGGAGCACAAGGCCCTTAGTGCTGCTGCCTGGGGTCAGGACTGGGGATGCATCCAACCTGCCCCCCTGCTTCTGACAGCAACCACTGTGCATTGTATGCAGGGCAACCCTAGTGATCCTTCTGCTGTCAGAGATGTCCTGCCACTAATGCACTGAGGGTTTTTCCTCATTCACTTCCATTGGTTGTATTTCAGAAGCCATGGATGGGCCTGTTCATCATGGATTTATTTTGTCCTCCAGCCTGTTTTGGCACTCTCCGTAGTGTGTGACAAGGCCACAAATGGTAGAAAGCGAGGTTGAACATGAAGACTCCAGATTTTGCATTTCTGTCTTGATAGAATGGTCAAATAAAGCTTTGTCACCAGCTGATACAGGGAGCAGAAAAAAAATCCCATATCTGATTCTGCAGATGTGTCAGGCTACTTGCATAGGCCCTTGTATGGGTTACAAGAAAACAGCTGGTACTTTCCTGCTCCTGTCTGTGCCCCTCCCACCATATTCTGAGTACACAGTGCTCAGATCAACCACTGGTTATGAACAACCATAATGATGAGTTTCTTCTAATGTCTTGAAATAGCAAGAAAGGAAGCGGTTTGGGCATGGCTGCCATACTATGCAGCCAGACTGTTCAGCTTCAAACACGCTGTACTGGGAGAGCACCCTTTGTCTGGCAGAGATAGTCAGAATTTTTCTCTTCAAACACTTGTTCAATAAAAATAAAATTCCGCAGAAAATGCATACTCTTTCCTTACAAAAGCATTTCTTGGGCTTTCGTTGAAAACCTACATTCAACAAAATCTGAAAGTGTAGACTTGACTGGGGGGAGAATCATGCTTTCTCTCTAGATGCTTGGTTTTGACATTGAAAGTTTTCAGCATACTTTTAATCTTCTGAAGAAAACATGAATAAATGATAATTTCTATTGGCATGGTAACTCTTTGTCGGGGGAAGATGGGGCAGGGAGGGAATAGATGTACTTTGGTCACCCGCTCTAATCTTTGTACTTTGACACAAGGTTTTTTAGTGTGAGGCAAACAAAAACACAGAGCTGCATGTTCACCCTATGGGGCTTCCAAGGGAGAGGTGTTGAAATATGTTTTTAAATAAATGGCACCTTCATTATTTATTCATAACTAGTATGCTAACTGAAAAATGAAAACAGCTACACCAGTTATTTCAACAAAGCTTTGGCTGATTTCAAATAAAATTCCTGTCAGTAGAAAAATAGGACCTAATAATTTTGACTACTTCAAAGCGTTACCCAAATGATCTGTTTACTCAGTGACTGATATTGTTTCTAGATATGGGTGTTTTTTTTTCATGCCTTTTTTTTAATTTGCATTAATAGTTAAAACTGCAAATTTGGGACATGGCTGACTCAGCAGCATTAATTTATGTATGTAGCAGCTACTGATCTCTTTATGCAACATGGGATCATGAGTTGCGTTTTCCTGTTCTGAGCTCACTGTGAGCCTCAGTCCCTCTGCCACTTTGAATCAAAATTTCTTCTTTTCCAAGAAGTACGTGTTTTACCTGTTTCACTTGAGCTAGAACTTGAGCACCTGACAGTGACAGGGCTTGACTGCATTTGTGATTACTTTCTGGAGCTCACAGGGAAAAGTTAATGTTACTGAAACTGAGACCCAGACTGCCACTTAGTGTTTTCCTGAACGTGAGGGCTGGGGGGCTAACATGAACTAATGTGAAAGGTTTTTGGAGGGATCTGCCACTCAGATTCAGTCTCTCTGGGTCAGAAATTGCCACGTGGAGACTTGGGCCACACAAATTCTCTGAAATACAGCCTATGCTTTGAGCAGGAAATGTTTGATTATCCTGTCAGGGCTGAGAGATGAAGCTCTTGGACGGAGTCTCTGTGGATGTGGTGTTATGGCATTAGTGCCAGGGACTCTAGAGACGCAGGTTTTGTTTCTGGTGTTGTCCTGGACTTGCTTTGTGGCCTTGGACAAGGCACATCATCTCCACAGTCCTGGGATCCTTTATGTAATGAAGATAAAGACTCCCCTCTCAAATAGGTCCTGTCCAATACCCTCATTTTCATGCACTGAACTTTTAGGTTAACTCTGGCTTACCTTTACATGGCAGATGAGGGAGTACACACTCCTGTTCTGCACTCACAGGGTTGCACTTCCCTGCTCCCTGGCCCCAGGTGCATCTTACAGATGACAGCCTGATCTGCAGTGCAGCAGGCAGTGACACCGGTGTCAGAGTGCCTCAAAACAGAGGAGCTGAAGAGATCTACTGCCTGGCTTTATTGCCCTTCCTCTGTTTTTTGCATCAACAACAGAGACAATTTCTAGCACATGACCTGATGCTGCTTTTGTCTCCAGACCAGGACATTAAACACTTAAGAGGCTTTCTTCAAGGTAGGTTATGTGTCGAAAACTATGCCATGAACAGCCAAGTCTTATGTCCTCCTTCCTTCATCAAGCATGTCAAGGGGTTCTCCCTTCATCAAGGGGTGCATCAAGCATTGTATTGCCAGCCGGTCGAGGGAGGTGATTGTCCCACTCTACTCTGCACTGGCGCGGCCTCATCTTGAGTACGGTGTGCAGTTTTGGGCGCCACAGTACAAAAAGGATACAAAGCTACTCGAGAGTGTCCAGAGGAGAGCCATGAAGATGGTGAAGGGTTTAGAGGGGAAGCCATACGAGGAGCGGCTGAAGTCCCTTGGTCTGTTCAGCCTGGAGGAGACTGAGGGGAGACCTCACTGCGGTCTACAGCTTCCTCACAAGGGGAAGAGGAGGGGCAGGCGCTGATCTCTTCTCCCTGGCTACCAATGATAGGACCTGAGGGAACTTCAGGAAGATATGCCAGGGGAGGTTTAGGTTGGACATTAGGAAAAGGTTCTTCAGCCAGAGGGTGGTGGAGCACTGGAACAGGCTTCCCTGGGAAGTAGTCATGGTGCCAAGCCTGACAATATTCAGGAAGCAATTGGACAACGCCCTCAGAGATATGGTGTGAATTTTGGGGTTGTCCTATGCAGGGACAGGAGTTGGACTTGATGATCCTTGTAGGTCCTTTCTTATTCAGGACATTCTATGATTCATAAGCCCTAAAGACTTTCAGGATGCAGAGTGTCCCTTGCCTGATTCCATCCTGATGAAATTCGGAGTCTAATGCTTGAGTTCCCATAGGGAGCCCAACTGGATTCAAGATAGAGGTGATCAGCTAGAGCAACGTGGGTTTACTGTAGTCCACAGATGACAGCCTGCCTTGTGCTCTGAGCAGTTGTCTTACCTCAGGCCAGGTAGTGAGCAGAGCCCTCTTAGTGGGCTCAAAGCCTAGAGCGAGGGGAGAAGAGCGAGCCTCTGTGTCCCACAGTGGAAGATTACTACTCCACCAGAGCTCAAAGTCTGCTTAGAGGGCTGCTGTATTTTTTTTTAAATGGCTCTTCTGTGAAATCATGCCTAGTGTCAAAGCAGTTCTGCATTTCAACCTGAAAAAATCTTCATCATTTAACAAAGGAGAAGTGGTGTCTATTTAACTGCCTGAAGCCACCATTAGTCCTCTTGTTTCTTTTGCTTCTGGTAAAGTAGTACACATAAAATGCGTTGCTCCCTAGAAATAAAATTGCTGCCTGTTGCTGAGGGGAGAGCTGAGAGCCTCTAGAGTGTCACATTGTGTTTGCAACGGGCCAGGGCTGTGGACAGGATGGAGGATTGATGCCCTCTATTGTTGGGAAGGAAAAAAAAATATGCAGCACAGCTAATAGTGTTCTTTCTCTGTCCTTTCTTTAATTTTTTTTCTCCTCCCTACCCCCCCTTAATTTTTACCTTTTCATGCAGTGGCTGGCTGCAGCCTCGCAGCTAACAGATGGCTGGTTTCATCTGGCCACCTGAGGGTCTCTGTCGCCAAGTAAATTGTCACAAGTGGTCAGCAGGGCAAGGCTGCTCGTCTCTTCTGTCCTCGCCAAAGCATGAAGCAGAAAATCAGCCATGCAAATCTTTGTGCATTTTATTTCCAGCATGAGTGCGTGCTGACGGAGTTCCAGATGGCTGAGGCACATGTCCTCTGGCTTGCCAGTACCTAAAGGGCAGCATTGCCACCTGCTCTGTGAAACACAGGTTGGCCTTTAAAGTCTGGTTTGCAGACATTACCCTTTATGCAATGTATAGTATGATAATGACCTTGTACATTCCTCTCTCAGCAAATGTTTTGTAGTAGTTATTTACTGGTTTCATTGTAGTTGGTGGCAGTTAATTTCTTTTCTCCTCCTGCAGCTTATTTGCAGAAAGCTCTTTTGCAGCTTCAAGTCATGAAGCCTCACCGCTCCTGCTTTTATTCTGAACACAAAGCCTTGCATTTCATCAGCATTAACTGATCCTGATGCATCCCAGACAATGAAATGATGGCTGTTGGGGCTATTAGGAGAAGCCTCCCTGGACTGCTAGATGTAGAATTTATAGAGTCTGTCTTTAACCTTTTGGAAAATGGAGAAATGTCTCATTATCTAAAATGATAGCCTTGTACACTGGAGAGTTTAGCTGTTTGAACTACTTAACCAACTTTACTTCTAAGATTATTTTTTTATATATATATTTAAAAACCTGAAGCTGCAAGAATCGTTATTCCTGTAGGTGAGAACATTTTCACCCCACTTACAGGAGAGGGCTATACCCATGTGTATTCCAGTCTGTCATTCAAAGTGATCTGTTCTCTTCCTGTGTTGTATACACCTTCTCTTAATAGCAGATGTTTCAAAATCTCACCTGCATAAGAATAACCTTTAGATATTGTAGGTTTCACCTGGTGGAACTGAACAATCTATCTTCTACCCAGGAAGAGGCATAGATAATCAACAAGGGTATTACGTGAGCTTGTTACAGGGTCGATCTAGGGGGCACACTGTCACTTTGAGGGAGTTGCATGGACTGTCAGTTTGGTGCTGCGCGTGCTCCAAGGCAGCAGTAGTCACAGAGATCAGGTCTGCATGCTGCTTGGCCAGCTTTTGGGCAGAGAAAGAAAGTGCCAATAATTGCAATAGAGGATTAAACCAAAGCCACAAAGTGATTTACCCAAAATCTCACAGGGAGCATGTGAGCTAGGATTTATAGCTCAAGCTGCTGAATCTCAGGTCAGTGTCATGAACAAAAGCTCATCATTGCTCTGGGAACAGCAAAATACATTACAGTACGATCAACATGGGAGAGGTGGTGTGAGTCCCTGGGACCAGACTCTGAGTGCAGCACACTCTGGAGACACTAGAGAAAAGCTAATTTGACCTCAACTGCAGTGATGTCAGAGAGAGGTGCTCAGCTTGACATCTGCCTGTTCTGCCTTGATGTAGGCTATACCACACAGGACACAGGTTGGCGATGCAGCTCTATGTGCTGCTCTGGGAAATGCTAATAAGCAGTGCAACTGCAGCCCCTTTCTTTCCCACCTCCCTGGAGATATCCCTGACTGGCATTTGTACGGCCTTGCTGTCTTCAAAGAGGGATATCAAAATTGTGTAAGAACCCAATGCCTCAACAGAAACGTGTCCAGACAGACCACACTGCTATTGTAAACAGGCTTAATTTTATCTATTCTTTTGCTTTATGTGCTGCAATGATTTTTGCTTTGAGTGAATTCTTATACAGCTGTTTGTTTTATTGTAGTGCTTATTCTTGGAGGAAGCTGCCAGGAGCTGCAAAAACATTTTCCTTCTCCTTTAATCCACCACAAAGCTGGCCCTTGAAACTGATTTGCTCGCAGAGACCTTGGGCAGTGGTATTTGGATTGAGACTGGCTCCCATTGTGAAGCCATCCTGCTAGCACTGTAACATCTGAAATGGCACAGGAGAAGATAGGCAACACATATCGAGAGCCTCCTTCACAGGCCTATAAGAATAGGTAATTGCTCATAAATTGCTGTTGTGCTGCTTTGATTTCCTTGTTGAGGAGCTCTTAGCGGAGAAGACTGATACTTAAAGTGAAAAGAAAGAGAGGAGTGATGTTACTTTCTGCAGTGGAATACAATCAACCAATACTGCAGTTTTACAGGTGGGTGGTCAAAACTGCTGGGTTTTCATACATTTTTCAGAGGGCACCTACTTGATAAATGCTCCCTACAGATCCACCAGCCTCATGTTGTCTGCTGGCGTTTAAAAGTAGATGATAGTGTTCTTTACCTTCCCAGGCTATGAAATAAATAGCATAACTATTTTCAGTGTCAAAGTCTGAATGCAGTGTGACTTATCAGAATTACAAACCTCCCAGCTCTGCAGAGCTGAATTTTTATTATGCTAACTCCTCCAATGTGAAATAATAGCCCGGCAACCACACTGAACTCCAGTTTTTGTAACAAGCAGGTACAGAACAGGCTCATGTTGCATCCAATATATACATGAGCCAACATTACATACAGAACTTTTAGTATGAGCGCTGTAAGAGTACGAGCAGGATTTCAGCCCACATTACTCCCAGGAGCACTTGGGAAGTCTGGCTCTTGTCCAGCAAACAGATAAACTTCCTCAAGAGGGTATGGTCTCCCAGCAGGGTGATACTTGGTTTCCAGCATGCAAGTGCAAGCAGTGCACCACTTGCTCCTCTTGAAAGATTTAAGATGCTCAGCATAAGTTATCTTGCCTTTGCTAGCAGGCTGATGGAGTGTTATAGAATGACTGGCATGCCTCCATCTCCATTGCAATTTATGGACAAATAAATTAAGCCTTTAGGATCCGTTTTCTTTCTGCCAACCTCTGTAGTACTCAAACTGCTCGCATTCATAAGTCAGATGCCTTCTATTTGAATGCTGTGTGACAGATGTTATTCTGGTATAGGTTAAATGCCAATACAAAGGCATCTCAGAGGCTGTAAAAGGCAAATGATAAAGGTCGTTGGTACATAAGTAGCAAAGGGAGCTGCTCAACGGCTATGAAACCTTTCACTGTGATCCTGCAAGTCCTGTATCTGCTGGGGTTTGTACTCCTGTGTGGGTAGGTGTGAACTGGAGGAAGCCCTAGGCTTGGTCCTACACGCTTAGAGGAAGTTGTATTTACTTTTACATTCGTTCAGTAACCAGACAAAAAAAGTGGTGAAGTACAGACACAAAATAGCTATTTCTTATGAATAGACTTTAATGAAATCTTAATGGTGTAAATTTACTTCTGTCAATGGTTGAAACATAGGTGTTGGTTGTTATCTAATGCTCTGGAAGTATAGATGTTTTACAGGCATCAGAGGAGTGCAGAGGTCATACTGAATGGGAACAGGAGTCACAGTTCCATGCAAGTCCCTGCATTACAAAGCATGAGGAATCTGATGGCTTCACAGAACAGATAGGAACATAGGGAAGCTGGAGTTTTCAGTCTCATTTGCATCACAGCCTTACAGAACAACAAACTGCCCTGATCAGGTGGAAGGGTGCAGCTTTAAAATTTCTTGATGGGTTTGAAAGGGATTACCTGAATCCTTCTTTTATTGCTCAGTTGATGTGCCATTCTGCAATACACACTTGAATCCCTTTGTTCCTTTAGCACAACCTCACTTTCCTATCAGTGTCTTGAATTCTGCAGTTGGTTTAGCTCTCACCTTCCCACTCATGGAAGTAGACTGTCCATTAGCCTTGCCCTCAAATGCTTACTTTATCTTCCCTGCCACAGCTGTGCATAGAAGCTCCTTTCTGCTATCCTGAATGGGCAGAAGGAGGATTTCTTCACTGCTTTCCCTGATAGGAAAGTCCTCTCATGCAGGTGAATTGGTGGAAGAATGAAATGATGCTGTCCTGCGTGGCTTCTGTATCTGTCTTGTCACTAACTGATACAACACAGGCTGCTTGATGGGCAATAGAGCTGTCGCTATTTGCTACTTTAAAAGGATGTATCCTGCAATCTGATTAAATCAGATGTCACAGCTCATTTTACCCTGGTTTTGCCCTTTGGTAGTCTCACAGGTGGTTGCAGTCTTCCAAGTAATGATACACAAGAAGTTGTGTAGTGTCTTTCTGCATCTCCCTGTACATCCTTTCAAAGACACATCTCCCATACAGTTTTTGTGTTAGGGCATGCAGTGCAGCAGAAGATGCAGTAAGAATATGTCTTTCTGTTGGGAATAGTAAGAGTATTGCGCCCTAGTTTCCTAACTCTTTTTGCTTGGCTGCAAGGGAAAAGTTTGTCATAAAATTCATTGCAAAAATCCTATTGACTTCATCTAAGTATTCAGTGGGATAACTGTGTCACTGGAGAGACTGGAAAATCACCCAAGATTGGTCATATTATGGAGTAAAAGCTTTAAAGCACTCTCTAAAATGGTGAACAAAGCCCTGCAGCACAGGACGTAGGACAGATTTATGTTCCAACCATATCAGAGTTTTTTAGGGGGAGCTGAGAACATCTCACACCATCATTTCAGATGATGGTTTGACAATTAGGAACATCTTTCTCTTAGCACCTACTCGAATTTTTCTTTTCTAATGTTCCATCCCAGCAAGATAAAAGGGGTATTTAAATGTGTACATAAGAGGATTTAATTTTGTAGACATAAGCTTGAATTTTATTTTCTCTTTGCAGAGACTCTAAAACAGCAGCTGTGGAGTGGATTTCGTTTCTTCGGTTTTTTAAATAAGAATTTTGAGTACTTCTGTGTGCAGAACAGGAGATGGAGCTATTTCCTAGCACGAAACATATTTTGCAGTTTAGTTAAGCACTAGCAATAGTTCCATGCTGTCCTTGATCCAGTTCTTATGCTATCATGATTACAGTCCCCCTCTAATCCCTCTCTACCCCTGAAAATAGTCTCTTTTTTTAAAGCTCAGTAGTAGTTGTCAGCACATCGGGATGACATTTTATTCACAATCTGGGTTTGTGATTAATGGAATCAATAACCAGCAATCCTTTGCTTATGTCGCTGGGGTAAGCAGCTCTTGGAGGTGACAGCTACTTGTTTTGAGGTGAAAGAAAGGTTATTTGTAAGGCCCAGAGTTGTGTGTCCATTTCAGCCACCAGGCCAAACATGAATTACTCTTGCAATTCTTTTTGTTTTGTTTCTAGTCTCCTCTTTCATGAGGTCACGTATTTATTCTCAGGTATCTAAATTAAATGTAACTATTTCTTTGTTTGGTTTCCTAAGGAAATGAGGCTTTTGGAGTCATGTTCCATGTGTACGTGCGTGTGTGTCTGTCAGACTATTGCAATTAACTTCTGAACCACTGCTCAATTCTACTGGTATTCGGCAGAGAGGCAGAGGTCTTAAAAACAATTACATTCCTGCAAATGGCACAGAAATTGACAGCTGGGTGATGGAGAAAAACCCTGTTAACACTCTTATAGAGGGGAAACCATCAGCATTCATCTGTTACCGAACAGGAGAAAATCCGCTTAGAAATACACATCTCTCAGAAAACTGACTTCATTGGTTTTGCTGCTCCTGGAATGCTTTTTGTTTGTTTATTTTCACTCAAGGGGTGTTAAAAAAAGAGTGAAGTAAATATATTTTATTTTTATGCTAAGGGTTATAGGGCTGTTTTGGGAGAAAAAGCTGAAACAGAATCAGTGGTTAGTTTGGGGTTTTTTTTGTTTGTTTGTGTGCTTGGAAGATGTGCCAAAGAAAGAAATCATGCTCTCCACTTCCTGGTTCTGTCAGGAAATAGAAACAGAATAGGATAAAGAGAAGATGTCATTTCCAGACTGCCGAGAAGCAGGAATGCCTAAGAAGTAAGAGCATCTGTTAACATATAGGTATCCTATCCCATCTCTATTATTCCTGGGAACAGACGCACAAACCCTGAAATGATTTCGTAGGTTATCTCTCTCCCTTCTTCCAAAGCACCTGTGGGCTACTTGATCTATGAACAAAGGAACAGCAATGTCTAGCACAGGTCTATTTTCCTTTTCTCAGTGGTGTTGTGCTGTACTGCAGGGTACTCATTCTTCTTTTCAGACATGGAGATGTCCCTTGACATCGCTGCTGTCATTGTAACTGCTATCCCAAGTCATGCTGCTAATAGCGTGATACAAAAGCACACTTTTGCTCAGTAGTGCAAAGACCTGTAGGTTTGTGGAACTTGAGATACGGCCAAAGGAAGTGTTTCAGGTAGGCAGGTTTCTCCATCTGCAAGGAAAGATCAGCCTTGTTAGGCAAGGAAGAGTCCTGCCTCCCCTCCCTGGAGAGCTGAGCCAGGAGATAGGAAAGGAGGTATTAGTGTACTTCATGTGGGTGTGTGGTAGAATAGAAAGCAGAAAATGCTCAGCAGTTCAATCTAATTAATCTTTTCTCCATTGTGAAATACATTGTTCGGTTGTTCTTTTTTGTTCTTTCCATGTGGTTGGCTCATCTATGAGGTTAGGAAATGTTGTGTTTCTTTGGATGCATCTTTCCTCCTTGCCTATTAACACAGAGCCATGTCCCAGCCCTTGATATTTCACACAAGCTGCCTGACCCACCATTGTGTCTGTTCAGCACCATTCTCAAATCTATTTTCTGCCATTAACTGATTCTGGCTACAATACTCCAAACATTTGACAAATGCAACAAGACTAGTTCACATCTCATCTAGTGTAATCAGACACAGTCTTTTCAAATCCTATAAACTTCAGTGTCATTAAATTAAAGACCAGTCTACAAATATTACTAGATACTTTCTTATTCAATTTGTGGCAGGGATGGGATTTTTTTATATGGAGTTTGGCACTATGCAGGCTTTTCCTGAAATACTGACATAATATAACTAGACCAATGTTTGTTTATCCTGAGCCCAAATAACTACCTTTTCAAATGTCTGGTTGCTATCCATTCAAAATGAATTTAATCAAAAATGTACCATATGCATAAAGTACATCTAGAGGGAAAGGATAGTCCAGGAAAAATATTGCTGGGCTTGAAGAAATCTTGGTTCAGGTTATAGTCCAAATTGCCATCAGATTTTGGGAGGTCCTTTCACTAATTTCCTCTCTTGCTTATATTGTATATTTATATAGCAAATTTTCTTGTGGAGGGACTGCGTTTAAATTGTCTGTTTTATAAAGGAACTAGCCTTACCTGCTGTCCTGTTTCTAAGCTGTAAGTGCTACCATGTTTCCGGTGAATTGCTATGGAGTTGCACTTGCTTACAGGAATTTACTGTTCTAACAGGGAGCGTGCAGGTTGCTGACCCACCCTCACATGTTACTCCAACACAAGACAGCGTGGCTGGACCTGAATTAGCTCCTTCCTTCCACACTCACCTTTGATGCAAGTGTGGGGATGTTGCTCTGCCTCTGTCACCATCACCTGGGGCTCTCAGCCCCCCTTTGCCCTGAGCAGACTGCTCCCACTGCTCCCTGGTGCCGAGCTTGAGCTAAGCCCCAGCCGGCCTGGCTGCGACAGGGCTCATCCGAGCTGATGAGTGCCGTGCAGGCTTACTGCCCAAGATCACTACTAGCTCCAGATTCATGCCTCTTTTAAGGCTGTATTTTCTCACAGATCAGCTAAATGTAGTGTATAAAATCTATGCAGCTATGGATCTTGTATTTACCATGGGTTTGGGGGGTGGTTGTTTTGTTGGGGTTTTTATGCCTTGAGTTAATGAGGCATTAACTTGGGAAGAAGTCCTCAAAATGTGGGTCATTTTAAAAAAAAAAAAAAAAAAAAAAGCCACCCAAAATCTATTTGAGTAGCGGAGCACGCACAGTTTCAGCATTATTCATTAGAGTTAGTTCAGTTAACTGTGAAGAATTTTTGAGGAGATGATGAATACATGTTTTCTTGTGAACTCAGTGGATCTTACATAATAAGAGCAAACAGCACAGAGAATACAAGGTGTATTTTTCTCCCAGAGAAGTATTTTCAGTCCTTGCTTCTACCAGTAAAGATGCTGACAAATGCACTTACTTTTTGGAAATATTCACCAGGTATTTTGACATACTCTGACACATGAAATCCTCACAAGTGATAACATATAATAAGAGATAGAGTACGTACTTTCAGGATATTTTGAGGTCACCTGTTCCTATCTCCAGATTGTAGGAGAAAAGAATATCTTAGCTAGCCAGAACAGCTAAGACCTTGTTGATCATCCATATTACCAAAGGTGAAGGCCTTCAACTTTCTTGGCTTCTTTGCGATTGTAAGAAAATGTCTGATTAAGAACAGAGCTCTTTCCTGCTGCTAACATAGTGCGTAAGAGCGGATATAGATTAGAAACAGCCTAACCTCTCATGATGGGCACAGGAAAGAAGGAGGGGGTAGGTGTTCACATGTGTTCTGGAAGCAGAGGACAGAAAATGCTGCCAGGGTGATTGTATTGTAGCTGGGGAAGGACGTCCCAAAAGCTGGCAGATGTGGAAACTATCAAACTTGGGCTGTTCTGTCTTAATCCATTTTTTTCTTAGCTGGATCCTCTTTTTGGTCAAAGATTTTTGTTTTGGCAAATACTTTATTTCTCAAGACAGCTGCACTGTATGACACAGGGATTGATGATAGACAGAGGTCTACTTGTGCTAAGGAAGTAATAGGCTCTGCCTAAAATAAGAGCTCTCCAAGAGACTGCTCGCCTTCCCTGAGGTAAATTTTTTCCCTGAATCTTAGAGGTGTCTGGCTAAAGCACAGAAGCTTGATGTTTTATTAGAGTTATAGTCTTAATGTGGTCACAAGAGTATGAGTGAGATGATGCAGATTCCCTTGCCTCATGCTCTCAGCCTTGTTTCCCACAAAAGCTTGGCTGTGGTATGTTTTCTTGATTCTTTGCAGCAGAATAACTTGTCTTCCAGTGTGACGGTAAATCTGCCACCATGCCAAACATGTAGCCTTTAATCAGTGACCTAATCACAGCCCAAAATAATTATTGGTTTGAGTAATTTCTGAAATCAAACTGATATTTTAAGCCTTGAATTCAAATGGGACCAAAATATTAAAACTTCACAGCTGTGCTGTAACTGAACTCAAAATGCACAAGATTGCCTTCCTGACTAAAATGTTCAATTGCCCTGGCTGCTGGGGGACTACATGGTCTTCCAAACTTCAATGTACCTAGCTCTAGCAGACAGCAAATTTAATTTTCTTATGTTCTCATCAACAAGGTCAGCAAGTCCCCTGCCATTAAACATGTTCACCATGTGAAAGCACTGGCACACAGTGATCAAATTACTTCTCAGTCTTCACTTTGATAAAGTGAGTAGATTAAGCTTCTTAATCAAAAAAGTAGCAATTCTGTGGTCCTCTTTTGCTCTCTTTCGCATTTCTACGGTCTTCTCCAGTGTGGACACCAAACCAAAAAACCTAGTGCTGTGAACAGAAGTCAACCCACTTCCTTTTTTGATAGCGTGAGATAGAGTAAGATATCAGAATATAGTATTGGATTTCAGTTTGTATATTTGAGTCACGCTGTTTGGGATAAACTTTCTGTTTAAAAACCAAGGTATATGAAAATGAAATTCACTGGATGAATGTGTTCCTCAAAACCAGGTCAGTGTAAAAATACAGCAAAGGAGGAACAACAAATGCAACCAACAGGTTTAAATGCAAATTTCATTTTTAATAACAACATTGGTAGCTATAAAATGTTCAGGTATGTTCCCTAGTGGCTCCTTAGAATGGCAGTGGTGATGTATGGTGTTTATTATTGCCTCCTTACTCAAATAATCAATAATAGGCACTGTTATTTTATTTAGGATCTGTGGATTCTGATTCTTAAAACAAATGTTCTGTTACTTAATCCTTATTTCAAAAGCATTTACTGTGAGTTGATGTTTCTTTCCTTGAAGAGAGATCAACAGAGGTTTTTACTGCTTGCTTCAAACGTTCATAGTTTATTATAGCATTTTTTGCTATTTCATTGTATTTGCTAGACACCCTAGTAGAGTAGTATTTAGTTCTGCCAAGCAGTGTATAAACTTGAGCTAATATCTGTTTTCATGTCTTCTGATACAACATTTCAGACTATTTTTCCTGAAGTATCCCAGTGAGGGAAGAGGCTACTGTTTGTTTCCAGTTAATAACTCCATATTCAAATACTGCATACATCTTCCATGTCTCTGTCACTTGCATCAAACTACTTCCTCAGCAGATTTCTGTACTACTTATACCTACTCACAAACTAAATTAGGCTGTGCTTCCTCTTGTTTATTAATCCAACTTCCTCTCCTTTTCAGGTGAACTGTCTTTTATGCTTATCATCATGTCTGGGTTCCTACCCCCCAAATTTTTCATAATGTCTGTTTTATAATTACTGTCTCATTTGGTAGTAAAATAGCTGTTAGTATAGGTAGCATTATTCCCTGGCTGATAGTTATCTTCATGGCTTTTCCTGCTATCTGTCAGAGCCACAAATATTTCATTAGTTAGTGGTTTCCTCTCTCCCCCCCCCAGTTATATAGGAACTGTCAGTCACACAGCAAATAAATGCTGCAGGAAATCCACACTGCCTTCTCATATAATTCAGCACTATAATTTCCTCATCTAAATCTAGTGCTGTTAAAAAAACAAACACTATCTAGTGTTCTCAAGCCTGTGTTTTATTCTTGTGACTAGCCTGAGAGGCCTTTTCACTGTAGGATGATTTACTGCCTGGTGCTATGATTTAATCTGAGTGGCTTTCACCAGGAGAGCCTTTGTGGCTCTGCAACTTAAAGGAAGTTGAAAGTCCACAAAAAAGGCTCTGGGAGGATGCAGAAAAGGCTACGTGCATCTTTTGTCTTGGCATATGTTGAGAAATGGGAAGGAGAAGTTTTGCAGAACGGGAGGGCTAGTCAGTGTCTAATTCGGAGGTAGCTGAGTCAGGAGGGAGTCTTTTGAGTTTTTCTATTGATTGAAATATGAACCCACCCAATATTTGAGAGATTTCTTCAGATACTGAGTCAATATGCCTCCAGAAAGAAAATGGGCTATAGTCAGCTGGCTAGTTTTTTTCTGTTACACATCAGCACGTCAAAGCCAGTTAACAGTAATCAGCTTTGAATTTAAAGGTCTTCACTTCCAGTGTGGACATGGTATGTAACAGTTCTTCCCTTCCTTAGTAGGGGTTGTCATTTGACTATTGCAGCACAACATCCTTGCATGGATGTCCTTTAGGGAGGTGAGCTTGCTTCCAAATAAACAGTTGCTTTCCTCTGGCACTGCAGAAAATCAGTTTAGTTGAAGTGAAACATGAGAGGATGCATTCCTGAGTTGTGAGTGCATTTGAAATTATTTGTCCTCATTAGTACAATACTCTGTAATTAACTTTTTCCCAATGCCAGCATTTGACTAACAGTATTTCAAATTTCAATCTCCCCTGCAGCCTATTGCAAAACCCTTAGAGTTGATTCTCTGATGTCTAATTAAGTATGTGTGTGGCAGGAGAATATGTACAGGTCTTTCCCATTGTGGATGCACCAGTAGGATCTCTGACTTCCAAAGGACCACGTATTTTCATTAAATCAGTAGGGTTTATATTTGAGACTTGAACAGAATGATCATACCATAGAGCTAGTAAAAACTGCCAGGCTAAACCACATTTTTCACATGTTTGTTTCTTAATATTTGCTCTCTTGCTCTTGAAAGATGCTGGTAATGAAAGCAGACAGACTGACATGTTCACAGGAGAGCTACATGGATGTGCAGGAGAGGAAGGAGCTGCACTGCCCAATGAAAACTACTCAGGCTTCACATTCAGTTTAGTGATCTTTCCTCTTTCCCACTCAAGTGAGAGTTTTAGGGATTAGTAACCACAATAAGTACCTGGGACATGAAACGCTGTGATGTTAACCTGTTAAGTAGCAATGTGTATTGTGTGGTAGGTGAGGGAAGAGACTCCTGCTTTGGTCTCTGTCCAGTTCTCCCATAAAGTGCCAGATGTGTAGTTGACTTCATGCTCTTCTTGCTATATCTGCAGACACAGAGCAAAGGGAAACACTGTAGGATTTGTCCTGCAGAAGAGCAAGTTTGCAACACTTTCAGGTTGTAAATTGTTATGTTTCCTCATTTCCTTAGATTGAGCTATTGCTAATAAAGACCCAGCCTATCCCTAATTACATGTGAAGAAACAAATCCTAACTGCTTCGATAATGAACACAACTGAATCATGTTGTCTTAAAGAACTCGCACTGTCACCAGACATTTCTCTGTCACAATTATTCTAAATGGAATTATCCTAATAGCAGATTGGCTGTCTCATTAAGCTGCTAATTAGTACATATTTATGTTAAAAGGACATATTAGTGCTGCTTTCTGTGTTTTCCCATGTTCTTAAGGCTTGAATGAAAATTTTAATGCTTTTTCTATAAAAAGATCCTTAATTATGTTACAGTGAGAGTGCCAATTAGTAAAGATTTGAAAGTAAGTTCCCAGAGTATTCCTTGCACTGCTGTCATCCTCACAATTGAAGTAGGAAATGATAATTACACATTTGCATCATATGGGCACCATGTAGCAGATGATATATTGGGGTTTGAACAGCAGCTCATTTCCTTTTTGTCATTCCTGATACACTTTTGCTAACAGTATGAGATTAAATCCATTTCTTTGGTCACCTTCATACAGCTATAGAGAACATGTTTCCACCTGAGAGTTAATCCTTGTGGAGAGACAGCTAATGTTTTCTCTCAGAGCTGTTCATGAAACAAACCTGATCCCCAGACTTCCTGAAGGCTAATGGTGCTCTGGGAAGCAGCATACTCCAGATCCTGGTCAAGGATGCATAAGGGTGAGGCTCTGACTGTGACTATGTATTTCACACAAAAATAATGCACAACACCCCCCCACACACACAATGTTTCAGACAATAAGCAGAGACATTTTGTGTAGTGGAATTGCTTGAGTGTGTACAAGTGCCATATGGCTACGAAACCTAGCATTCGCATGCAGAATAATGATCTTTGTCCACCATCATGTTGAGTGAAGCATGGTATTTAGCAAAAACAGAGTTCCAGAGTTGGAGTTTTCTTGTTCAGAGGTTTGACTTCTTCCCCACCCTCCTCCCAACAGGGCGAATCTACCAGGGATCATTTGTATAGCTGTGGCATTGATGGAGCCCAAATACTTGTGGTAGTCCTTAAAAACACAACTTCTGGCTGGATGGTAACCTATAGTGTTAAGGGAGAGGCTGGAACTATTACGCAGAAGTTAAAATATCTATGTGTGCATACACGCACACACACACACAAGTATTATTGTTAGAGCTGTATTCAACAGTCAGTTGAAATCACCTAGGGGTAATTGTTATTACCTTTGCTCTTTCCACTGCATTTATTTTGTGCTAGCATTGGTCAGTCCTGTGACATTTTTGGTAGAAAAAAATAATGGGGAACTGTGATATCACATGCTGTAGCTTGTGTTTTATTTTGGGGGCCTTTTTTTCCTTCAAAAATAACGCTGCTCCTCACAGTAACTTGGATGAGCTTTTTGAGGAGAAAATGTTCTTTGTTCTCTTTCTTTCCTGCTTCTTTCCCTTCAGTAGCACTCAAATCAAAGCCAGAGGCAGGAATGTGGAAAAATAGCTGCTACTGAAAAAAACAGTGTGATTAGTGTGCCGGATGCTTTCCTGTCAGTGTGGAGTGAGAAACAAACTTGTTAGCAGAGCTCAGGCTTTCAGGCCAACCGCCTCCTATTTATACTGGGTATTCATAGGCAGAAGACATGGATGCATGTTGCCTTCCAAAAATGAGCAAATATCAGCTTCTGTTTGTAACTTGCAGGTTATAAATCTTAACTAAAAGAAGAAACCTTGTTACTAAAACTAAGTAGTTCACATTATTTAACTGAACTAGCAAAATTTGTAATAACTAATAATGAAATACTATCTGTGTCAAAATCAACAAAGTAAGCAAATTGGTTTCGGTGCTTGATTAGTTAAATCACCATGCTAATACTGCAGAATAATCAATCCTTGCTGTCCATTGGGTATAAACCTTAGTAGGGAACCTTATTACAGTCAGTCAAACCTCTAATTGGAATCTAGCAAAGTATCCTTTTCCATCTTCAAAGGAGCTGGCATGATCTTGTCAGGATCAGATACCTTAAATTATGTTATAGTCTTAGGAAAAAAAAAATCCAATTTAAGATAACTATAAAAACATCTGAAAAATATGCTGGCATAATAAAAACACTTGCTCAATATTCATTCAACTGCAAACTAAAAAAACCTTCAGACTGTGATACATGTTAGCTATTCTGCTGTGTACTAAAGACAACGTTCTTACTGATTTTGGCAAGCAAGGCAATTAAAAACAGTGTATTTTTGAATAGTAAGACAGCTTTAAATCTTGATAGAGAACATTTATCTATTAAACACAGCAAGATGAAACCAATAAGCACTAAAAAATGTTCAATTTTGTAGATTTGTGTGCTATGTAAGTATTTTCCTCACAGCAGTCAGTTTGTTTACAATTGTAAAATATGTTGTCATTTTCTTTTGGCTTTTTAGAAAAACAATATCTAGGTATTTAGTGTCTCGCTATGTCTTGTATTCCTGGCAAACCAGGACTTTTATTTTTCCTTCTCAGACCCTTCCTTTAACATGGGAAATTAAAATACTGTCTTTCATTCTCTAAAATTATATATGTATGTTAAATAGTCACTATGAAACACTACTTTTACAATTATAATATCTCTTGGACAATTCAAAAGAAGAAACCCATTCATGCAACCTTCAATATGAGGTTCAAATGCTTTTCCTTAAGTATGACATGAAACAACAGATTTAATGAGGAGAACCTGCATACTAAGTCTTAGTTGTTCTTTGCATTTTGGGGGAGGGCTCCTATGAAATAAGTGTTCCTATCACAGTATATTATTATGCTATAACTGTAGCTATGAATTAGATCTAAGTTAGCTAAGCAATCATTGCAAACACCTGGCAAATGTGTTGAGAACCTATTGGTCATGTATTGAACATGTAGTCACAATCTCATTACTGTACTACAGACTTCTTCAGTGATATGAAGGTTTTTTGACAGGTAAAGTTCTACTGTTTCTCAAAAGCAAGTAGAGCTGGCTGTACCTCCATTTTATGCAGGCAAGTAGAGTTATTGCTGGTTCAGCAGAGGGTTATAGTCAAGACAACCTTAATGAAGGCTGGGGTCTCCAAATTCATCGAATGAGAGGTTTGAGTCATCCTACATTTACCCCTTCCCTCTGTCAGCAGTGCAATCATTTGCAATTTTGAAAATTGGGTGTAAAATATGTAAGAGAAGAATTCTATTTTGAGGGCATTTTGCACACACTTGCTCACACATGTGATCCCAGAGAAGTTCTGGGCTGCTGAATTGCAGCAGCAAGCAGAATGAAAAAACACTTCTTCCTGTTTCCTCAAAAATACCATGTGTGAGAAATCATAGTGGGGGAAAAATAGCTGCAACAAAATGTTACAATATTTTTGTCAGACATATTGCGTTTGTACTGCGTGTATTCTCTGACCTTAAAATTATGCAAAGCGCCTGTATGACAACATTATTTCCTGCTTAACATAAAGAATTTGGTAAAGAGTAGGTATTTTCTTCCTTGTATCTTACAGCTGGAGGCACAAAGAATCTGAAGTGACTGCTAGACATCAGTCATAATGGACTAAGGACAGAACCCATGTTCCTTAATGTCTAGTTTCCTAGAAGGACTGGAATTTATTTAATTTCAGAATTTAAAAGGAACCCAAAAGTTAGCTTCACATGGAAACTTTACTTGAAATAATACTGAGGAATTGTCATGCTTTGATCAACTGCAGTGAAATGTTATTTGGATTTTGACTTTCATCATATTCCATTACAGGAATATGCTGTGGGAGTTTTGGTTTAGTTTTCCAGAAATTTTGAATTTACTGATAATTTTGGAGGTTGTGGGTAGAAGTGGAGGACTTTTGATAAGGAATTTCTGATAATATCTAACGTTATTTTTTTCCCCTCTCTGTTGATTTCAAATTCATGTCACTCCTACTGCAACCCTGATGCTCTCCCCTGTCAAAGGAGTATGAGGAGTGATGTGCACCAAGAGGAGCAGACCCCTCCATGGCTGGAATCAGAGTTGGCACTCAGGTAGGTGTAACATGCACCTTTTTTACTTTCTATGCACTTACATATGCTGACCCATGATTACATCCTGATGTGCCTGACTAGCCTTTGAAAGTGATAGATAATTTAGGAAGGCAGTAGGAGAGGGAGGAGGAAGATAGTCTCTCAACTGGCATAAACCTGCATTAACTCATTCATCATAACTCATTGATTTCACTACCATGACATCAATTTATCTAGTTGAGCATCTAAGCCTTTCTTAAAAAGATTACACTGGCTTTAGCGAAGCTACGATGATTTATGTCTACTTAAACTCTGCCCTCTGCAACAAAGCATGCCTAATCTTATCTTAATATATACACAGAAACTTGTCTGAAAAGGAGTTCGAGCTGCTGCTGTGCACTTGATGTGTGTCAAGCAACTGCAGAAAAGTGAGAAATAGCAAGTAAGCCACAACCCTACACAACCTCTCAGTACATAACCTACTCTCTATCCATAAATGCATTTTTCTCAACTACAGCTCTGACAGTACACCTCTGCCTTGACTCAGCCCTCTTTAACACAAAACTTTGGTCAGATTTTCCCCTTTCCTCACAATCAATACTAGTTGTGGATGATGAGAATAATAACTGATTGTATCGGCCCCGTGTGAAGAACAGCATTGAAGGTGTTGTATTGAGATTGTGTGACTGGATTTTTATAGGTGTGGAGGGCTGACCCAACTTCGTTCAGCCCTGGTTCACTCAGCACAGCCCTGCCTTTCCTCTCTGCCTCCCTCCAGTGTTAATGAGGCCTGCACATGCCTGCTCTTGACTTACTAGTTGCACTGGTGTGGACTGGAACCAGACAATCATGAAGTGGAAGTATGTTTATTCTTCACCAACATTCATGCCTTGAACATGCAGAGCTTGATTTCAGTTCTCTCTTGAATCACAGTTAATAACATCCTAAGCCCAATTGTTTAAAAATACTGCACATGGTAACTAGGTATAAAGCTTCCTGTCATAAAACTACTGCAAACAGACTATGACCTTGCACAGTTCTGGTGTGCCCTTGGCGGGTCTTAAAGGAGGAATGTTTAACATGGGAGCCAACTGTAAGGGCTACAAGGTTTTCTACCTCTATATTGTTCGATCATGTTGTAATTTGGAGAAGTGAAAAGAAACCGTGTGACTATCAAATTATTGATGCCTTTCAGAAAGTCTAGGATTGCTGAATGTGTTTGGTGCTCCTTGACTGTTTAGATAGACAATACAGATTTGTGGTCAATATTTTTTTTTCCTAGTATAAGTAATGATGCTAAGCAAATGATGTGTATTATTTTCTGTCATTTTTTTTTCTCTTCTAGTATTTTTTTCCCAATGTAATTTTTAATCATTTGTCTGGAACTATAGCATTGCACTAGTATCTTGTCTTACCTCTTTTCAACTATTTGTTCAAGAACAATTGGTTTGAAGCTATATTCATTATTTTTCAGCATGTTTGTAAACTCTCACTGTACTCCTTCCTGAAAATCCTCTAAACCTTGCTTTGTACCTCAGAAGTTAACTGGAATGTCTCTCATTCATTCAGTGATAGAAGCAGCAATATAAATTAAGATTATGCATAGATTGAATGTTACTTAGCAAGTGTCCCTTTCCTTCTCAGAATAAGCTTCATCCTGACGTAGTTTGTAGAACCATATCCCATTTGACTTCTCTGAGAGTGAGGGCTTGTATTAAGTTAGAAATACAAAGTTGGGCACAAGATACATGTCAAATCTGAACACACTGAAGAAGCAGACTCTTCTGTGACTTCGAGATCTAACTGAAATTCTCCATCAGAATGGAGAAACTCTTGGTTTAACTGCTTGTATTTGGTGTTTGACTGCTCAAATATAGAAATTATTCCCTAATGATCACGAACAAGCAAGCAGAGCTGTTTTCACTAGGTGTCTCAACTGTGCATATAGACAAACATAGGTGCGTGTTTTTCAGATGACCCTGTTTCTTGTGGTAAGAGCAGGAACAACAACTCTGGAAAAAAGATTAAAGAATTGAAGCTTGAGATATGAACTAAACTCCTCGCTTTCCTTAAGGTCCTGATTATACTGCACTACAGAGGCTGTATTTTATGACCCTCCATTGCAGCCCGTGATGGATTTATAGACACACATGCATCATCTGTTGGGTCATACAAGCTTTCCTTATCAAAATGGCCTCAACAACAAATACTTGTGTTGGATATAGCTTTAGTAGGGAGAAACAGACCCATTTTGTCAAGGAGGGAATGGGCTTGTCAGTATTAAAAAGATCACTAAAGATGAGCTTTTGTGGGGTGTAGCCCCCCCCCTCCATGTCGAGCTGGAGTGGCTAAGCATTTCTCAGGACCAGGGCTACAGTCATCGGTTTTATCAGCTTTCAGTGATAATAGGCTGTATGAAAGCTAGATGCAGATGATCTCTTTTTGAAAAAGCCTAGACATTTTTTTTCATAACAGTTGTATTCTCTTCCACAGTGAAACATAATCAACATACATTTACATATTTCATGTAATCAGGACAAGTGGAGGTGCATGCTAAAAGCAGGGTATTATAGTCAGAGTGTACAGCTTCATCTTGGTATAATGCAACTATTTACAAAAAGCCAACTGCAAAAAATTTACAAAAAGCTTAACCCGTGCACCCGTGTTTATTCACCTGTACTTGAATTTGTAAGAGTACTCTTTTACATCACAGTACTTCTAGAAACAGTGACTTTGGAAAAATAGCAAATTCTTTCTGGAAAGACAAGCTCTCACAATGCATTGTCAGCTCTGCCAATTCTAGTAATGAAAATAACCCTTACTGATTTTTACTTTGTTCAGCTCTATGGAACAGTTCAGACAAGAGACTAAGCTGAATTCCACTTCATGTCGTGAATTATCATCTAAGCACTTAATAAATTTCAATTAATCATTTTTATTTTTTTTATCCTTTTGAAGAAAATGTGCTAGGACAGATGCTGTAACTAGAATACAACAGGATTGCACAGTTGTAACTGATGATTTAGTTTACTTTCTAGGAACTATTCTACCACTAAGAAATATGAAAGGGAAAGAACACATTTGGTTTTCTCAAAGGGACTTAAAAAAAAAACCAAACCATAAATAATCCAGTTGTCTAACTCCTGACAGCTCTCAAATCGATGAACACAACAATCCATTTCAGAGATTTTAGAGAAACACAGGGTTTCTAATAGAAAAATACCTGTGAGGAGAACTCTTGTACCCCTCTGGATGCTTGCCTATGCAAAGCTGTTTATTTAACTAGAAAAAAAGTATTGGGCTAGAGTAAGCTATGAGTTTTTGCCTTCCGACAGCTAGGTTTCCTGTGCTTTGGAAGTGCACTATTCAAGGGGAAATCAGAAAAACAATTCTTTATATATTCTTTTTATATATATATGTATACAAGCATATATATTTTATATATATATAAAATATACATATAATGTGTGTGTTTTATAAATATGTATGTATTTGTATAAAATATATAGACAGAGATATCTCAGAAAACGAAAACCAGTATGCAAAGGTCAGCACAGTTCACAAAATCTCATCAGGTTTGATCAACCTGTCCTGTTCTGAAGTCCATAATGTACATCCTGAGATCTGGGTAAGCATATCTGCTCTGGGCTAATAAATTAAATAAATTCAGTGGACTAATGAATTAACCACCACCACCACCCCCCTTTTTTTTTTTTAAAGTAGCCGACTCTTCTCTTTCTTTTCTTTTGCTGCCAGCAGAATGAATGCTCCATCTCCTCTGCTTTGGCATCTGTGAGCAAGACTCAGTTACAGCTCCTGCTCCTTCCTGTCCAGATGATGTGGCTAGGGCTTGTTTCATGAGTAGGAGCATGCCAGGGCCCTCCACACTCACTCTGTGAATGCACATCAGCAATCTGAATCTGCTCTCCCAGTCCCCACACAGGAACAGCTCAGCTTGTTACCATTTCTAGCACATCTTCATCTGTTGCTTGATTTACTGCAGCTATAAAGCAGCAATTTCCTTCTATTTCTGGGAGCCAAAAAAGGAGGCATCATTATAATTTTAAAAGTCACCAGAAGTTATTCACATCAGCATTATGCTATGTTTTTCCCTTTTCCATTTATCTATTTGTCAAAGTAGAATGCTTTCCAATGTAGGAAGAGCCAGTGGGGCAAAGTGCTGTGCTACAGCACTGTTTTCCAGTAACTACAAGCAAAGAGTTTGTTAGCTCACTTTATAAATTCTCTCATGAACAGTGGAATTATAGAAGTAGCATCCTACAGACTGTGTCCCAAAGCTCATTGAGTTTAGGTGTCAATTAAGAAGGTAGAAGCTCAGACTAAAGTTTTTCCCATGGGTAAAATACATATGAGGGTGCCCTAATGATTCCCTGCTGCCTAATGAGGTACACTCTCACACTCCAATAATTTCCTTGATTGCAGCACTAAAGTAGTCCCTTTTCAATCTACCTGTTTGTTTTCATGAAAAATGGAAGAATTCTGTATGGTTGAATTATTCTCCTTAGTCAAATTTGCTGGAATTTTGTTGGTAGGTTCAAAAATTGATAGCCAAAGAAGAGACAGGTGAAGTAAAAAGAAAAAAAAAACAAAGGAAAAAAAAAGTCTTTCTCTGGGTAAGTGCTTTGCTTATCCAGGAGTTAGCAGCTTGCATTTGTGCTTGCTGTGCTTAATGTCACAGGATGTGTAATGCCATGTGGAAGCCGTGAGGGTAATGGAGAACTGTTACCACTAGTGGCAATGCTTGTAACAAAGCTCTTCATTATGTAAACATGGCAAAAATGTCCTTTAAAGAAGGCCTTAAAAATTGAAGCTATTACAAAGATCAGAACTGGCCAAAATTATTCTACTAACGATTGGCAAGCGTGTCCTCAATGAAGACAAAATGTTTCATTGTGAGGGGTGGGGTGATCCCAAAAGAAATCTGAGGTTTTTAGCACAGGAAAAAAATACGTTTTCATTGTATTAGCTGAAATGATATGGTTTAAGTGAGGCATTTCAATTGGTTCTTACAGGAAATTGTCAATTAAATAAATCTCTTCCTTCAGCACAATTCAGTGTCACTGAATCAGCATTTTCCAATGAAAAAGTAATTCATTAGAAAATGTCCAGTTTTGATCTTTATAATACTTTCCATCAGGCTAAGAAGCTATTGTTTTTGAGAAGGGTGGTCCAAGCTTCTTTTCATAAACACTTCTTGTTTTAAGTTGGCAATGCTGTCATGAAGGAAGGATAGAAGTTAGTAAATCTAGTGGTCTTAAATGCATTGAGGCAGGCATTGTCAAAATGCTCTCATATCCTTATTCTGTCCCTCTCCACTTTCTATTGTTTCCACAGGAAGAGAATGTTTTTCTTCATACTCAGAGAGGTCTGTCCCACTTCATTGTTATGAAATAATGAATCTGCCTGCTTTGTTTTTAACTTGTTTTTCAATTTGTTTTTTTTCCCCACTTACTAGTTAGTCTCCCTTATGAGAAGTATGTATACTGAGAACTGTGGGTTGAGGGATTGTTTTGATTCATATCTAGCATTAATGGATTTTTCTTGAAAATAAAATTAAATGTTAAATGAAGGGTAAAAGGTGGGCAGTCATTTTAAATAGTTATTAACACTAATTGCAATCTGTGGTTCAATTGATGTTTTGTTAGGGGAAAAAAATAAATTCAGAAAACACTGACCAACAGGGAACAGCAGGTACTCATTAGAAGTGTTAAACTGAACATTAATAATACTGTTGTGTGTTTGGAAACCATAGCAACAGTAGGGAGTGGCAATAAAGATAATTTTCTAATGTCTAAATATATTAATTAAAAAATGTCCCCATCTCTACTCTTGATCCCAAGGGCAGATAACTCCCCTAAAATAATGTTTATGGCTTGTGGATGTGAAAGGGGAAAATGCCGTAGAACAACTGGTGAAAAAAGCATGAAGCCAAGGTGAGGCATTTAATTTTTTTCCTCAACTTTCTGTCCAAGCTGAAGATAAAAATACGTGGAAATTTTTGGTCATAATGGAGGTAAAAAAGTCTCAGCCAGCTGACCTCAGGTTCAGTAGTCATTAAAATCTTCAAATAGTAAATCTCAGGCATAGTTTACCTGAGAAGACCCTCCTCCACTGGGGATTTTTAAGAACAAGTTGTATAAACATCTGTCAGGAATAAAACAGAATTTATTCTGCTTTAGGAGGAAGGAATAAACTAGATGGTCTGTTGGGTCCAGCAGCATTTTTTGGCTATGCGGAGTCACAGAGCAAGAGCTGCTAAGGATGTGCCCATGCTGTGACTTTCGAGTGTTAGCACTTGGTATGGAGCAGAGCCCTTGATCTCGCAGGCTGCCAGCTGAATACAGACAAGTAGTCAGCGAATTCAAACTCTATATTGCTTCTCATTACTGGTGCTTTCTGGCTCAGGTAACTCTTTAGCTGGGCCATGCAGTTCCTGTGCATAGACAGTAATCTCACATGAAGTATTTAACACTTTGAGTGAGGTTTTTCTTCCCAGACCATCTAACGGTTCTGGGAAGAGGTGGGTCTCTGTTCCCAACTGCCCAGGTGCGTACCTTGCTATACATCACAGGAAAACAGAAGGGGCAGTGAAATGTTGGGGTTTTCTCTTTTCCTTTTCTCAGTGCTTGCCAATTCCTGGACAGACACGGCTGCCTTAGCAGTGCAGACCTGTAGAGCAAACAGATCTAACCTGGGTGTAATATGGGAAGACCGTACTCTCTGAAGGGGTGGGGAGTGGGAGGAACATGAGGTCTTGATAGCTAGCTGAGTAAGTGAGAAGGCAGTTAAGTCTGCATGAATTTCCCACGTAAGTGAAAGCTGATGGATACCTGAATATGCTACTGACATCCAGAAATTAATTCCAACGGATATCATGCAATTTGATCAAAGGTCTGAAAAGGTCTTTTTGCCCACTGGGGAGCAACCAAATTCAATTCCAAGGTGCCAACATTGGCTGGAAAAGGGCCTTCTCTGCTAAGGACATCAGTGATTTCCTTACTTCCCAAATCTGAGTGGAGCATCTTCTTAAAAGCACATACCAATAGCTGCAACCTGCGTGCAATTCACAGATGCAGCATTTCTTCAGTGTGTCTGTCTCAAGCAGCCACCGAGGGAACAGGGTTGTACCAAATTTAGGTGTATGTAGTAGATCATGAAGGGAGAACTCATTTTTTCATGTTAGAGACAGCTGGTATATGGAAAGAGAAACAAGAAAATGTAAAAGTATTTGCTTAAAAAATATATCTTGGTTGCCATGTGAGCTGCCATATGGAAAGAGAGAGGGTTGGCTATGGAGACTCTTTTTTTCTCTTACTTCATGGCATAGGCCAGGAGGATAGCTACTGGGCAAAGTCATGAACAACATTTATTGAACACATAATCTGGAGCTCTGCTGTCGTCAGTGGAGCTCGCCAATAAACAAATAAGCACTTGTGAGGTGAAAGTCACCTTAATACCAAATGTGACCAAAGCTGATGACTCCAGTGGCATGAGTATTCAGCCAGTTTATTCTTCCTTAAACTCATTGTTATAACTAACTCATTACAAATGACAGACATCTTAATTAAAAAAAAAAGTTTATTTATAAAACTAAACATCTGTTTATGTGTTTGTTCAGCTAATAATACCATGAATTACTGAAATGGAAGCATATACTAAGCGTAAAGCTTGTACCTGGCAGTGGCTTATTCTGTACTACACAGTGTTTTCTCTCCTGCAGCATTTCTCTCTCTGCTTTTTGGGCAAATCCTAAGTGTTCTGACTTGGGGTTTTCCTGTGGTCATGAATCTCAGAAGAAATTAAACCTCTGTCAATGATACTGTAGATAAGCTACAAGTCTGGCTTGTGTTTGGTTTGGTTTTGATTGCCAATTAAGTGGACAATTCCTAATCTTTTCTTGAATGCTAATTGTTGCTATTAAAGAAATTTGCAGATATTGAGAATATAAAAGGGGGAATAGTGGCACCTGTGTTCAGTCCCTGGTTTGTTATTTTTAGACTTACACCCCCGCCCCACCTGCCTGAAAAAAGACACATCTTTCTGTATGTGGGCAGGCTAGTCTTTACCTGATGTAAAACAGTATAGTCCTAATGATTTTGTGGCAGTTAACTGTTCTACACTGTTTGAGAATTCAGCCTGGTAAAACATCACCTGAAATCTAGTGAGCTGTAAACCTCTCTCTACCCTTTTTGGACCCTTGTGCTATTTTGTTCTTCAAAACCAATGCATTATCTAGTTCATATTAGAGCAAGCTGAGTGCACTGGCAGAACGTATCACCCCCCCAGTAATCACACTATCTTTTTCAGTAACAACTATTTTTGTATACTCCCTTTTCCCAGCTGCAATTTGAATGCCACCATTACAGGGTGAGATAAAAAAGAGAAATGATTGTTTTTCCCGAGTGCAACGTCTTCAGTGAAATTGAGGACTATACTGTGATTCCAGGAAAAAAAAAAAGAAAAAGACATGAAATGCATATGCAACAAACAGATACATGGCAAAGTGCTGAAGCTGATGATTAACACATAATAAGTCTAGTAAGAAGATATTAGTTGCTGCTAGGTGACTTTCAGGATATCTTGCTGGGTAGTGCTTTTCTAGAGAATGGAATTATTATAAAGCAAGCGAACTTTCTCTGACTGGCTACGATTGATTATTAGATAGCAGAAGGCTGTCTCGCAGCTTCAAGGTAAAAATGTTTTGTCCTATTTTGCCTTTAAAACCTGCAAGCTAACTCCATGAGTGGGGAAGAGGTGCCTTCAGTAGAAAGAAGGCTGCCTCCATCGAGGGCTCATTTGTGCACAAGGGCAGAGAGTAAACTGCCTCAGGGTCAGAGGCTGCAGGTGAGAAAACCAGGGTGAAGGATGGGAGAAGCAGGGGGAATTTATTCCCCTTCTTGAATAAGTAAGGTGCAGCAAACCTCCTAAGAAAAAGCCTAGGAATACAGCTTTTTGGCCTCAAAAATTCAGACTTCCAAGTATTACCTATATGGAGTTTGACTCAGAATTGAGAAGACGTGTTGGGGGAGAGGTTTTTTGTTACACTAATAAATCTGACTTTTGACCAATCCTTTTCCCCTAGCTTGAGTTAGTACAAAGACAGCTATCACTAGGTAAAGGCTAATGGTCTCAGGAGTCTAGACATAAATGCAAGAGCATTGCAGAGCATAGTATCAATCACTGCCTGACTGCATGGTACTTCTTGCTTTTACACATTCCCAATCAATTAATTCTGTGTTTTCCACCACGAAAAGCAATTTGTCAAGAGTGTGTCAAATGCGAACAGCAGTTCTGGCCTTTAACTGAGCATCTGCCTCAGGTTCTTCAGCCACGGCCCCACTTCCTTGTCAACTGCACAAACTGTCCCTTGTGATAGCACCTGTCAGGGAGTCATATCCACCCTTTTTTCCTGACCCCAGCTAGGTGCTGCAGGCCTACGGGGATGGGAGCAATGGGAAGCACTGTCCCACCATTCATCCAAAGGAAAAGATTAGGAGAACAGCCCACTCTCTATCTATCCTCACTTCAAGGAAAAAAAGTTTTGCTTAAGTGGATGTGGTTACTTTCTCTTCTCTAGGAGGAAGACGAACAGGGAAGGCTGCTGTTTGTTCCTTCTTTTTTACTGCCAAAAGATCGAATATCATATTGGAGGGTGGATCTTTCGGTGACAAGCTAAAATTGACACTTCTGACGCAAAAGCTGTAGCTCTCCATCAGCCTGCAGAACTAGGCAACATTATAGAAGCCTTCTTTATGTATTACATGTAGTTAAAGATGGAGTTTCAGTTGTTAGTCTTACATCTGTAGCTAAATAGACATTTAGACAGCCTAAGTGTTCCACTTTGTTTCATGTTCCTTTGGACATACTGCAATGCCTTTTCTATTAATTCATTATTTTCTCTGCTCTCAAATTACGCAAGAAGTCTTGAATTCTTACTGGGGTTTCCATGGAGGTATGTCAACAAGCTTTGCTCTCGTTCACCGTAGCTAAAAGAACCTCCTATGTCAGTGCCTCCGATTTCCTATTTCTCTCAATTTCTTTTGGGTGATATATGTCAGTCAAGTTCAGTTCATTTTCACACCAGCTAAGCAGATTGCTGTGTTTCACTAGCCTGATTATACTGCTATTAACCTTGCAGGGATGTTTTGGTGAGTTCATTCTGAAATACTTAGTTATCTGACAAAAAATACTTAGATATTAGCCATGCAAGTGTTTCCCCAGGCTACTATCAGTGATTTCAAACACCAGGAGATCTACTGGAAGGCTGTGAACTGCTAAAATATTTGCTAGCAACTGCATGCTGCTCTAAGATGAATTGTCCTTCAGACAAAACATAATTCACCCAGACAGGTAGAAAGTTCATATTCTGGAGAAAATTGTCTTAGAAGTGATTGGCACGACAATCTGGTTTGTAAATGCAGTTCAAGGTATATCCAACAGTGACAAAGAGTGCATCTTAATAGAGGTTTTTTCAACGTAATCTTGTTTGCTCTGAAAGGTGGGTGCCATCAGCCACAAAACTGTAACGTTGTGAGTGTTCTGTTTGGAGATAAGACACTTTTGCAAATAAGTGTAAGCCATGTGGCAAAATAATCAGAATCCTGAAGTCATAGGAAAAAGACCTAAATGGTGTACCAGTCTTTCTGATGATCTGGAGATAATCAGAGATTTGCAGATCATTTAACTTCTTCCTGGTAGGGAACCTGTCTTCTAAACCAAGTCTCTGCCTACACCTCCTATGCATTATGGGTCTCCTGGAGAAAATCTTTGAATGCTGGACAGAGAGACATAATCAAGCATCCCAAAGAAGCTCTTTCAGCACTTGTGGCTGAAAGAATATAGGGTGCAAAAGGGGCTATGAGACACCACTGGGTCTATCCTTGCTAGCAGAGCTGCAACTGCATTTGTTGACAGATGCCTGGGGAAAAAAAAATGATGGGACCTGTAGGATGTCTTCATTGTGTTTCTAATTTCTTCTGCACTGGGGCAGTGCTAACACATGTGCTGAGGAGCCATTGCCTCCCACCTGAGCTGCTCTCCCCACACAGACTCTGACAGGAGATGGCCCATCCAGGCTGGACAGCTGTCGACTGGATTGGTAGCGAAAGAAGTCTCTGGTACTGTTGTACCTAGCCTGTGTTAAACTGCCTAGGTTTAGTGTTCAGTGTGCACACTTACTACAATTTGACTCTCTTGCTTCTTTTAAAGTGTCCTGTCAAATTCTGCCTGGTCCTCAGTTGATATAAATCACTATTGTTCCTCTGAGGACAATACACTACCACTGTTTTTCCCAGCTGGGGATTTGTCCCTGCATGTTGAAACCAAAGATGTTGAAGAAATAAAATATTCATTGCAAGAAGCTGGAAAATGCTTCTAATTTGCTGCTTCTGATCCTTGCTGTTAACTGCCTTTGGCTCCACGGTGGCTGGCACAATCACATCAGAAAATGGGTGTGCAGAGAATTGGGAAACATCAGTATTGTTTGGATGACTGTGAGGCATGCCACTGCATGGGTGGTTTTATAAAGGGTTATGTGCAAATGAGGTAGATTGAAAGGGATTTTCTAGCAGGAGGACAGGAAAACTAAAACGGTTGTTCAAATCCCTCCTAATAGCCAGGTTTATTGCTGTAGGAGAGGATTCTGCTCCCCCAGGGTGATCACAAGATTGTTTTGCCAGAGAAAGAGATCAAAAGACACTGATCCGCTAGACCAGCCATCACAGTGAGAACTGGAGAAAACCCAAAAAACCTATTGCTGCCTGAATCAGAGTTTGTCCCCACAGCCATAATGAAGGTCTTGAAAGGAAGGCTAATTACAGCTATGAGCATGCTGGGGCACTGTCACTTCGGAGGTGTTTCTCGAGTGCCAGCCAGCCAGCCACGCTGTTTTGGAAAAGTGTTTCCTATGTTGCTGCACCCTGTCAGTGCTTGCAGGAGAGCACCTGATGGTGCCAGGCGGTTGGGTTCCTGTGCTGTCACAGTTGGCAGTGGCAGGGTCGTCACCCAGGGAACTGGTGCCACAGAAGTGGAAGGGGCAGCAAGTGCTAATGCTTAGGAAAGCAGTGCTCCTGGGCTCCGAGCTCTCAAGAAGGGCTGTGTAATCCAGCGCTCTGGCAGAGGTTGAGATGTCAGAAGATGAGGAAAAAGCCAAATATAACAAGGATGGTGTTCAAGAGTCCAAAGCAAATCCTTCTTATCTACCTGTCAGTAATTTGCAGAATTAATATAAACCTTTCCCAAAACCACGCATGATAGTCATGTGTTTCTACTGCATAGCGACTGACTTTGGTCAGTGATGAGTCAATGCTGAAGGGTGCAGAGCTGCAGTCTGCTGAGAGGACTGGGTGAATGCCGCAGGGAAGTACTGGGAGTTCATCCCCATCCCTGGAGGTGGGAATATTATCTACATTGTTCGTGACAGTTGATTCCCAAATTCATGGTCCACCAACAGAGAATCAGTGACCATAAACTCCGTTTGGCTGACTGTCTCCGTGATTCATTATTCTACTATTAGGCCTTTTTCCCAATATCTATGCTAAATCTCTTTTTTTTTTCCTTCTAAATTCTCTACTTCTTTTTCCACCTTCAATGAATGTGGAAAAATATTTAGCCTTTTCTCAATAGAGATACATCTCAAATATTGAGGAACATTATCATATCTCTCCTAAGATGTCCCTTCTCTAAACTAAATAACCTGAATTCTTTAGCTGTTCCTTATAGGCTATTTTTTCTAGGTGTCTAAAAATTGTCTTTAGTGTCTTTCAGAATCCCTTTAACTGAACTGTATCCTTCCTGAATTATATTAACTGTATGGCAGCTGAGGCCTTACTGATAAAGCAGAACTGCTTCATGTCACAGACAACATTCCTGCTACATTCCTATATGGACTTTTTAAACACATTTTAGTCTCATACATAGCTTGTGATTGACAATGACGTCTTAGTTCCTTACTGCAGTATCAAAGCTAGTTATTCCCTATATGGTACTTAAACAGCCGATTATCCCTACCTATGCGTAGAGCTTTGTATTTCCCTTATTGAATTACAGTCCTCTTACCCTAGGCCAATTCTTCCATTTTCAGGATAGTTTTGAAATTTCTTCCTCTTCTGCAACATGCTTGCCACCCCTCTAACTTGCTGAATTTGCAGACCAAATGAGCACTCCTTGCTCATCCTCTCCAAACCACTGATGTAAATCTGACAAGCCTCGGGCCCAGAGCAGACCTGAATCCCCTGGATGTAACCCACTAGCCTGCAAGTCAGTCATTGATAGTTACTTCCTAAATGCAATTTACCACCTATTTTTATGCACCTGACTGGTAATTCTATCTATTATCTTTTATTTGGTAATTCCATAGGCATACAGAGCAAGCAATAATATCTCACCTGAGTTCCCATATGACCAAATTGAGCATTTGCAGTCTCTTCTTGCAAGACAGATTTGTCATTTTTCTGAATTTCTAGTTGCCCTTCTCTGCTACTGCTCCAGTGTAAATGCACTTTTTATTTCTTGAATATGAATGGCCCAAATTACACTCAGAATGCCAGATGTCTCAGGATGCTGGCTGATCTTTCTCTTTCAGCTGGAAATACCTTTCCATTTACATCAAGGATCATATCTGTCTTTTTACAGAGTAAATTCAATCACTGGCTCATAGTCATCCTGTGATTGATAACAGGTTCTTCTCCTTCTTTAGTTTTCTCTTAGGAATCATTTGTTTACTAAGCCGTAATTCTCCTTTCCCAGTCTTGGAAAGAGGGGTTAAAATAATTTGCTTATGTGATTAAATTTTGACAGTAGCATCCCACAGAATGGATTGTATTGATTTGATGTATGAGTAATGATCTGAATGCTCCTAGTCTATATTTTTACTGTGCGCTCTCTCTTCAATTTAAGAACACTGTAAACACTGAAAAATAAAAACATACAGTTGAGTGATACATTGATATTCTACAAAAAAAGGTAAGAGATGACAGGAACAACTTTAAATGCCCAGGTGACATCTTTAAACTCTTTGTTGGAGTAACAAACACATATGAGAGAACTTTTATATCCTGTAGCTAAAATTAAATATTCCTTAGTTTAATAATCACAGTTTATTAGAAAGAAGTAACAGGTTGTCAGCATACGTATCTTTTCTGATGCTGTGACCCTGTTAAGGTATGATTTAAATTACTCTAAGGTTACTTTCTCTTTCCTGGAGTCACCTTAGAAAGTTCAATTGTTAGTTATTGTTAGAGATGTTTGAAATCTGCTGAACTTACTGGAAATAGCCTTTTTTGAAAATTTTCATTATCTTTCTTTCCCAATAACTTTCCTAATATTTGGTAATTAAATTGTAAAAACAACGAAAACAGTGTTTTGGCGCTTTCTAATGGGAGGTTTCTTGTGTCTTTCATTTTTCCGTGTTTTACTCCTTTCCTCTTTCTCCTAATACATTTTTCCCTCCTTCCATTTTTCTATGTATGTTAGGCATACAAGACCCAAAGTTTTGTTGTTTTTTAAAATAAACTCAATTCGCAACATAGATGAAAGATGTGACTAAAGATCTACAGCTCCTCTTTCATAGAGCTTGGAGAAGATTAGGTGGGCAGCCTGCCCACGGAGGTAGTTCAGCCCAGGTGCCAGGGACCTGATGTGACTGTTGGTGTGAAGAGCCCAGCCTAGACTGCCTTTTCATATTCTAGCAAATGAGAGAATACCTATGAAGGTATCGTGGACACCGACTTCTGTGTGTAGTGTTTGTATGTATTGGACCAGGCCCTCTGTAACTTTTTTTTCAAGGCTTTTACATGTTTTTCCTCTTTCAGACAAGTTATAAACAAACCTGGAAGGTCTCTACTTTTTTGACGGTTGTATTTAATTTTTCTTGGGTAAAGTGTTTTCTTCATTCTTCAGACTCTTAACATTTTTCTATTGGCAATTCAGGCCCCGGTGTAACAGATACATGCCTCGTTTTGTCAACTATTTTCCTTTACAAGTTACCAGCAAACACCTAGCAGTCCTCCACAGAACCCCATTTCCACACCACTCAGTGAAGATGCAACATATTGCAAACTTAGCCTTCTTTGAAATGTGGCTATGATGGTGTCTCTTTAATTGAAGAAAAGCTTTTATTTTTATACTTTTGTTATTGAAGTAATGGAATAGAGAGCACCGGCAAACGGTTCTCTCTCCTGAGATATGTTTGAGCAGATTAGTAAGGCTGCCATCTGGAACAGCAGACACTCACATTTTGTGTGTAATAGCTAATCAATATGACTGTTGTATTATTAAACGCCTTATTTTCAGAAGAGGTACAACTTGGTCAACTAAGGATCAGGAAATATGACTCTGCCATCAACTTACTATGTGATTTCGAGCCGGGTCATTTGAACTCTCAGTGTTTAAGCTTGTTCATATGTAAAATAGGAATAATAAAGCTTTTGAGCCAGTAGATAGAAATCTACAAATGAAACAGTTATAGAAATAAAATTGGCTGACTTGCTTTCTGGCATTTAGAGAGTTATAGACATAGGAACATGAGGAAGATATGAAACCCATATATTTACATGAGATGGTACGAGTTCATTGAAAAAAAAAGAGTCTATTAACTGGAAATGAAACTTTCATAGTAATGATATTAGTTCTTTAGTAGATTAAATTGTGGGATTAAACTTAGCTGTTTAAGAATTAAATTACCTTTATCGCTGAACAGTGGTAATGACCTAATTCAGGGCTCAGCTCTCCATTCCTTATTCATTGGCTTTAACAGATATGTGCATGGGAGAACTCTTCTCTTTAACATGAAACATGGCTTTTTTTTCTCCCAAAGTTTGTAATGCATGCATTCACTGTAGATTTGCACCATTTGTACTGCTGAGTCATTTGCCTGCACGTCCCAGTACAGCTCCTCACAACTGCCTTGAGGAGGTTTTCAAAGTGCTTCCAGGAAGACCAAAGGGACTAGAGGAAATGTGGAGGGATTTAAGACTTTGTGGGTGAAGGTGGTGGAGTTTGGGGAGAACTAGGCAGGCACTTCCAGTGGCAGATTCAGAGCAGCTTGGAGATTTTGGCTCCAAGAACAGCTTTGCTTATCCCACAGCCTCTGAAATGATATTTATCCTGTTTCTTTCATTGGCTTGCTGCAGATGCTGTTCTGATTTTCTAGAAACTTTGTTTCAGTATTTGTTGGATCTTCAGTGAGAATTTTCCCAGAGCTCAAAACTTCTAATGACTTTCACCGAGACTTTCACCCACATAATTTTTGCCATCTCTCTGTGAGAACTGCTTCAGCTTCCCTTAATTTCCGTCAGCACACGGGAAGGAGCTGTCATTTCATTTGACCTGCCTTCCTGGCCAGCCCCTGGCACAGTGCTTGGGACCTCCTCCTCCCATCACAGGAAGCTGCAGACTCCAAGGTGGTAGTTGTGCAGTCAGAACTAGAGCAGGAGTGCTGGATAGCCCTGTTTCCAGAAATATATGTGGTGGCCATAGGTTGCTACTTTGTTTAAATTTTATGAATCTATTTTGCCTGAGTATCCACAGTTAGAGGTATGTTTAATTTTCTATTACTTTTATGGTTCTCTTCTTCTATGAGCAATGAATAAATTCACCGAGAAAAAAGTGTGGCAAGAAGGAAGAGACTTTCATGGGTTTAGAAATGATGTTAATATATTTAGGTCTGTATTTTGCTTTGAGCTTGGAGTATATAGAGATAAATCCTGCAGTCCCTGTTTTACCCTGAAAAAAATTAGAATATGTTTTGTATCCATAAAATAAGAAAAGATCTATGGTTTATTCTCTAATAATCCCGTATCTTGGAAATTAATGACACAGTTTTTGTAATATACACTGAGGAACATCTCACAGCTACATAGTGCCGTGCTATAATTTCCGCTTTTGCTAACCTTTACCAAGGCCAATAACTTGGAAAATGTCTTTTACTCTTCATAAGAAGTGACTGCTGGCTCCAAATCAAATTGCCAAACAGTTGTCTGGGACTGAAGAGAAAGAATGAAAAGAACAAGCAAATTGACATATGTTGACTTACTGGGACTTTGTCCAAAAGAGAGTCCTGGGTTTTCTGGTCTGCAGGGGTAAAAAAGAATTATGGAAACCTTAATGGAGAACAGGGGTTTGCAAAAAGGGAAGTATTTCCCAAATGCACTGGAGTTTTAAAAGAAGAGTGAACGAGGCTTTTTATCACTGGAAAGCAACGTATTTCAAAATTGTCACTAGAAAGGTGGCTGTAATATGGACAGTGGCTACATTTTGCTAGAACATTTCTACTGATGGACATTACACAGAATACAGGAAACTGGGAAAAAGGGGTATGATGTGAGAGAGTTTATCTTTTGACTCGCGTAAACTCAGAAATTTACCAATGTCAATCAAACCTCTGTGTGACATTTGCTCAGTGTATCCCAATGGCAGACAAATTTAAGGAGTAAAAGCTCGTAGTGTAGAGCTAACCTTTGTGTAACTTTCCAGAAAGACAGTAGTACCGCTGAGAGAGTGGTTGCTGTGTAGTAATTCCTCTTTATGTAAGTAGTCATCAATGAGTTCGCGTAATCTCCCTCTGCCCCCGCTGTTCTTCCACTCAGCAGCACTCTGCCAATCACCCACACAGTGACTCACCCAGAGAGCCCTTTCTACTATATACTTACGCAAAGGTTAGAAACATTAAGCTGTTCCTTTCCTGTTCTCCCTCTCCCCACCCCCCTTCCTAAAATCACTTCTGACAACTTTTTGGCATAGCTCTCCCCCAGTTTTCCTGTAGAAAACTTCATCTTCTTATAAAGATAAATACTTTTGAAAGTTTTGCTTTGAAATAGTGAGATGGCTGGCATTGCTAGAATTCAAGACCAACTATTTTTTGCCTTGTTTTTAACAAATCAATCCTTTAATGATTATGAAAATTTGTATTCAAGTAAAAGTTCCTTCTGGCCCTAATAATGGATGGCCATAGCCTGATGATTTTGTTATGAAGCTGCTAACACCTTGTCTTAATTTTTAATGGAGTATGATGAAGAATGCAAGACTACACTAATGAAATGTGTAGTACTCCCCTCTTCCTGGGTCTCTTGGAGATAGTTTCCTAGCAGTGGGAAATTATGTCTTTTTTTTTCCTATGTTGTGTATACAAATCTTAGTGAGGCAAATCCTTCTTCCTTTCTCCCCCAAAATCTCTCAACGTAACAGAAAGAGGATTCAAATAGCTCATTCAGTCACGCGGAGTCTCCCTTTTCCAGTGCTCTTACACAGTAAAGAGTTAATATTGAACAAACTACCTGGTAATAAAGAAAGGTCGAAGATGAGAAATAGTCGTTTTGCCCCTCTAGGCAATCAGCTGTTCCTCCATGGGTCTTACTCTAGGAGGACTTGAAGGTGGAATGAAATGAGAATTAGTTGCTTATTCCTGGTTGCCAGCTCCTTATTTATTAATTTGTACATCTATGCAATAGTTTCTGTGAAAATGTTTCAGATGGATTTGTATTAAATTGCTTGTTTTGTTGTTGTGTTCTTATTTCTTAAATATTAATTTTGTATTTACTTACAAATGAAACATTAAATGAAATGACAGGGTGGGCAGAGAGACAAAAAGGAGATCTGTGCAGAAGTAAAGCTTCTCATCTGTGAGTACTATAAACTTTTCTCTTCTGAACAGCATGAAAGGTATCTCCTAAGATCCCAGTGCTCATGTAAGTTCTCTTAACAAGGAGAAACAACATGGAGGCATAAGGGAAGGGAAAGTATTTTCCAGAAATGGCTCTTGATGTCAAGTCCTGACCTGGGCATACTTATTACTGCATAATGGATCTGTGGGGTATTAATAGGAGATACCTATATGTGCTTTTGTATGCAATCATTTACAGCAAGTCAAAATCCCATTCTGTTCCGAAGGAGTATTTGTGAAATGAAAGGAAATCAGTACATTGGGCAGAAATAAGGTTTGACTCCAGGAATAGCCTGACCCATACTACTTCACATATCTCTCCCATTTGCAGTGACATTGCAGAGCAGAGAATATATTCCGCAACACATCTTTATTTTCGTATATTTTAATAAAATGTCTAAAAAATGTACACAGGTAAATTTCAAGCACATCACCTTCTGCCTAAAGAGGTAAAAATGAAGAAGCTGAGTTTTAAGCTGTGTCTAGAGCATGATACCATGGGTGTTTCATTGCTTGCAGAGACAGACAACATGTCTCTGGCTGTGAGAACTCTTCACAGTACAGCCTGGCTGCTCAGTCCAGGCAAGATTTTGAATTTAAAGCCTTTATGGATCAGCAGTGTCCGTTGTGAGCAGAATCTCCCCTTTCAATGGTGTTTAAGCTCGGAGCCCTTTGCATTCTGCGGCTCTTGTAGCTTGGAGACCTGCCTCCTCTGCTCTGCTCAATCCTAGAATAGCTTTGCCTTCCCTTCTCTCTCTTTAGGAGTTTCAGGGCAATAGGGAGGGCTCCGTCCTCTTCACCTTGACTTCGTGTTGTTTGCTGCTTTCTCCAGTCTGCTATTTTCATAGCTATGGTAAATGAAATATTGATCTTTGGGAAGCTCCTGAGGGAAAACAAGGCCTTACCCTTTACGTGGACAACTTTCTTTGCAAGTCCTATATACTTTAATATACTGCTGTACTAGGAAAAGAATGCTGGCCTACTGCGATACATTTAATAAAGGCAAAAGTACAAAGCAAATCAGCATTTCTTCTCTAAGGACAACAGAAATTAAAATATAAATTAGCATAAATAAATAACTCGATACAAATCACCAGGAACTTCCCAGGTTATATCAGTAGTATTCATTAGTTAATGTGGCCCAGTTGTGCCCTGAGGCCCAGAATTGCTCCCAGATCTAGGCTGTGTGCATCTCTGCTGCCCATAGGTCTCACCCGCCCTTGCAGGAATGATATCTGCTGTCTTCTTTGAGGAGCACTGGTGGCCAGGGCAGTGGGAACATAGGGTAGCCAAGCTGGGCACTTCATGTCTCTTCATGCATGGGCTGAATCAGAGGGCTCTCTGCTGTCCCATGGGTCACTCTTCTCCCAAACCCTATGCTGGATGATAAGAAGTGGGTAGTCTGCAGGTTTTATTTGAAAGCTTCTGTGTAGACATAGCTACATTGCACCAGCTGGGTCACCTCGCTGTTGGCTGGGACTGGAGATGCTGTCCTCCCTGCTGCAGCAGGTGACATAAGTGCAGCTGATGGGTGCTTGCTGTGCCGTTTCAGTCAAGATATTACCCCAGCGCATGCAAAGAGATACTCCCTTGCAGGGTGCCTGGTGGTGGTGGTGGAGGCCACCTGCATGATCTTGCTGCTCCCCATTACGCAGGAGCAGGAGGGACTGGGAGCACAGCCCTCAGCAGATGCTTAGCAGCAGCCTGAGCTAATCCAGCCAACATCTCCAGAAGTCTCCTTAATTAGGTCTCCTTAATCCCTTCTGCTTTCTCTTCAGGGGTGTAGCAAAATAGCTGGGGGGGCAAAGAGGAGAGGAGCAATATCTGCTGACCAGCTCAGCTGGCTAATTTCTTTCTGAATAGGTTCTTTGCTGCAGCCTGCAGTGATCACCTTAGCCTGCATTCATATGCATAGCAGCAACTGATTGTTGGATAAGGTCCTGAATGCTTCTGCCGTTTTGCAATAATAATAAAAAAGAATTAACACCACCACCCCCAATAATAACACTAGTTCATAAAAAGAGAGGTATTAAAGGATGTTCATTTTCACTGAGTAATAAGACCTGGGGGGCAGAAAAATAGAAGTCCTGATGTCACCAGAGAGATTTCTAAAAGAGAATCTTACTGATGCACTAAAGGAAAATCTGCATGTTTGAGTAAATTACAATTACTTGGCAGTTCTGGAGCTCACAAGATATGTGTTTTCACCTAAGAATAACTTTTCAGGAGTTGAGTCCCAGCTTGCTTCTCAAAAGACGCATTCTTCTTCACTGTTCTCTAAATGTATACTTTCCATCTTCTTTCACACTAATCGTTTAGTAGTGCCTGGATCTGCTCCTGCACATAATGGCGAGAGCTCCAGTCTGTTGTGGTTGTTTTTCTAAACATCAGAGTGTGCTCGTGAATTTGTGCACTTGCAGAGCTACTTTGGGAGTTAGTCTGAGTATCTTTGGACTTAGATTGTGAAGTAAATATGTATATGCATATTTGAATAGACCCTTGTGATCACATGGGAGGTTTCAAATCCAAATGACAGCTGGAAGCCCAGCTCCTGACTATACTTTAATGCAGTCTGAATCCTTTATGGTTATGCAAGCCTTTGGAGAATCTCCTGACATTTCACAGAAATACCCTTTTTGTTCTAACCCTGGGTTTCAGTCTGTCAAACTTGTATTCTAATATTTTCTGCAGTATGTGGAAAGAAGGTAGTGCATTTCCCTTTCAGTTTCTGTGCAGCTTTGCTAGTTGTTACATTTACTCAGACAAATGCTAAAAAATAGGTAGTCACGTGTGCTCCTTTCAATATGGTAGAATAAAGTAAAGCCAGACAAGTGTGAGAGAGATTTGCCACAGAGGGAAATATTGCTTTCTTTTCTTAATCTTTTTTGCTGCTTCTCCACTCATTAATTTTTACACTCCTTTCTTCCACCCCATTTTTGAGAAACGTGGATGGTAGGGCTTTTGCTCCCTTAGACCTAGCTTTTTGAACTCGTAGCCACAAGACAGCATCTCTTCTGCTTTTTATTCTCTCCTGTGCTATCCCTCAGCACAACCAGCAGACTAGTGGTACCTTGTTTTGGAAAGAGTCTCATTTCCTAAGGTCTGACCAGCTTTGCAGGCTGTTTCTCCACTGCTGTTTCTGTTTTCCTCAGTGTCAGAAGCCAACGGCCTTTCTTTCTTCTTCCTCTTCTCCCTGCTCCTTTTTTTTTAATCCACAACCAGGACTATTTGAGAGGGCTTGAACATGGAATAAACTCTTGCTGTTGTAGGTTTCCTAATTCTAAGGTCTAGGCCATCAAAAAGGGAAGAAATCTTAAAAATTATCAAGCAGTAATAAAAACTTATATATTGGCAAAGACAAATGCTGCCATAAACTTGGAGAAATGGGAGTTCTGTTAATTGAGATTAAGTGTTTTCACCTTGGAGGTTGGTTAATGTCAGTCCTTGTACTTGCCTGCAATGGATGTGAGCTTTGACATTAAACAGGCAACTTGCTCCTGACTGCATGCAGCTGGCCCTTGTGCCTCTACACATGAAAGCTTACAGAAAAAAATTGAAAGGATTAAATAAAGAAGCTGCAAGAATGATTTCTTGCTTGTGTAACCATGAAGGATCTCATGAGCTTGAGTTGCTTAGCTTATCAAAAAAAGGTTAGGAATCTACTGGTCAAAAATTTTTAGGCACCTATGCAGGATGACAATATTTAATATTAGAGGTCTTTTTAATCTCTCTTGCTTACTTATCCTTGTCTGTTCAAAACCATGTTTAAATATTTCTAAGAGTATACTTTGGATATGAGCAAGTCTTTTCATATGAAAATTGTTTTCACTGAAAACAGCCTCTTTAACTAAGCAGAAGTTTCTGTGGAATGCCCCTTTGTTCTGAAAGAGCCCGTCTTTTTGATGAAAAACTGAAAACTAAGTTTGGTTTTAGAACACTTAAACCGAACACTTCTCTGTTTTCCAGCAGATAAAACCCATGAACTTTTAATTTTTTCTGTAATGTGTTTTTTTTGGCATTTGTCATGTAATACACTAGCTTCTGTCCAGCTTGGATTTTACCACCACATGAAGTCCATAATTAATGGAATTTGAAGGACTATTATTTATAGACAGCTGTAGTAGCTGAGTTTGAAGTGTAGTGATTATTTTGAGACTGGGATTAGCAGCCATCATGTGACATGACTGAGGTTAGCAAATGAATGTCTGTACATATGGCTCTTGAGGTTTTTGCTTCTCCTTATGCCCATATAACACAATGGGGCTTTTCACACTCAGTTGCTGTAATTATGTTCATCTTCTGCTAGACCTGTGATGTGTTCTCTCCTTTTTTTTAAAGCATTAAAATACACATGTTCACACACTCACTGTGATTCAAGTATTGTTCACCTGCATTTTTTCATTTTCTCCTTCATTAGAAGAGCCCTCTAAGTGGCTTGGGTTTTTCCTGCTATCACTCATACTTTTGTGTCTTTTATTTTTACCTGAAAATCATTAATGACTCATCATTTTTCAATATTAGCAACTCAACTCTGTATGGCATTAACTTGCCTTGCAACAATCTGTTCTCTCTGCATACAGCTGGAATGCTCTGGCATCACTTGCTAAGAGCATTAGTCTTCAAATCTTCAGCAGTTCTGACAGAGTAATATTCATTTAGGCCCTCTTTTTCATTAAATTCCTTCCTGAGCTTTTTATTTACTGGAAAGCCAGCTTTCCATTGCTTCTGACTACCACCCAGGAAGATGCTGTCATTAATTTAAAATGAAATGCTTTGTTTTAGTTATTTGTTTATGTCTTGACAAATGCTAATTTTTGTTTTCAGTTCAAGCATCTCTATTCATTAACTAGTTAATTGCTGGAAGTAAGTAAAATACATTGACACTCAGTTTTATGATTCTGTAGAACTCTTTTCTGCAGTCAAAATTGGCTCCTGACAAATTTCTTGATCATTGATATATAAAATATCTGCACCAGCATACCAGATGTTGATGAGGTAGGGCAAGGGGAGGAATGATGTCTGTGCAATTTTGTGTTTTGCCCCTCGGGCAGGAAATGCAGGGCAGTATGCCCCACTCCAGGATACACTGATACATCAATTTAAGTCCTGTGGAAATTATAAACCCTGCCATTCACTCCAGCTTTGTCTACCCAGGCCAGGAGCAGAGCCTCAGAAATGACCTCATGTTTTAGGGTGTATTTCCATGTGCACATATTAGCTAGTCCTCTGCTTTTGAGCTTGTGTTGAGCTACTTGTCTTATGCTCTGTTAGAAATAGGTCCTTCTTCAACCAATGCTATGCAGTTCCTGGCATCGCCTTTCTGAAAAAAGTTACAGAATCTAATTTCAAGTGAGGAGTTTTATCTTGCTCTGGCCTTTATTACAACCTGGGGATAATTTCAGAATCTCTATTAGCTTGATGCATTACTTACTGTCTCCTTTTTCCAGCACCCTGTTTTAGGTTCTGTGGCAGGAGTGAGGAATCCTTTCTGAATAGTTGTATGTTCAACAATCAATAATACAGTGCACTGTTAACAAGCACAGATATTTTCCTAACAAGTCCTAGATAAAAAGAAGTACTTAACATTCCTTGCCAGATCTATAAAATGTTTTCCCAAATGGAAATGCTACATAAGTCTTTGTAATGCTCTTTACAGCCTACTTTTATTATCTAGTCTAATCGTATGTGAGACTTCTAGTGTCAGGAAAACAAACACCACACTGAAATATATTCAAGGTTCCAAGAATTTTTTTCTCCAACTTCTGATAATTCCATTTTTCCAAAGAAAAGTAAAGTTGACCCCTATCTCTTCTACCGGTCCTGCTCACTAGCTTGTTGAATATTTTAAAGAGAATTTTATAAATTCTTACTTCATTTCTCATTAGTGCTGATAGAAAATTCAAAGCTATTTTCACTGGAAAATGTTAAAACTTTCACTTCTCTTTCTTTAAAAAGAAAAAAAGAAAGGTAAGCAATATAGGTTAATTTCCTATTCAGAATATATATTTTAAATATTTTCACACAAATGTTTTGGTTTTATTTTTAATCAAAACAGTTGAAGGAAAGTCCCCTTCTTCCAAAGTGAGACTGATAACAAGAATTAAAAAATTATAGCCGTTTGGAACAGTTCTTCAAAATGTTGTATCCTACTGCTTTTTTAAAAGCTTGATTCCTTATACATGTGTTAGCTGATTTTTATCAATATAGGCCCTTTGTTTGATCCTGGTCTTTTACTGCTTATTAAGGAATAACACTACTAGCTATCCACAGGTTTCATTTATTTGGAAAGCCTGGGTTCAGACACACAGAATGTGATTAAGAAGATTTACATTATCCCTATGGGCAGAAAAAAGCACAGGTCAATATTTGAAATATTTTCTTGCTAAGAATATGAAACTACTTTTTTCCAGAGATAGCAGGATTGTGAAAAAATGTTTTTCTCCACTTTAATGACTTATGGGACAAGGACAGGGCAGGAAATGGGAGACATTTAACCAGGACACTCTCTCAGAGTAACATTGGAAAGCTGCTAATATGTAGGCTGTATGCCTGGACCGACCTGGGCACACTTTAAAGGAAAAGGTGGGAATAAGGGAAAAGTTCATCTGGAATCTATGGGGTTTCAATCTCTGTATTCTTTTCTTGCACTGAATACATTTTAAGCAAGTACATCTAAACTTTTTATCCATGCCAGCTAATGACAATAACTGGTAGCCTGAAAAGTAAATAAGGACTGCAGGATCAGGCTTCCAGGGTCTCATCTTGTCTCATAACGTTAATGCTCTGGGAGGGAATTATGTAGGTTTAGAATAGTAGTATAATGTAATCAGTGTGTGTAAGCATGATATCACATATCAGAGATGTAATATGCTTTATCCTCTTGTTGCATTAACTCTATATGTATCATAAAGACACTGGCAATTCAGTGTCTTTTTTGTTCAGATGATGACTGTTATAGGGTCCAATTAACATGCCTGGGTTGAAAAAAAAAAAACCAAACCCACACTCATGGGTACAGGCAAGGAACTGATGGGCTAAAAAACCTGCTGAAAAGAACCTGTGTGTTACAGTGGGTGCCCGACTGGACAGGAGCCAGCACTGTGCTCTCATCATGAATAAGGCAAGCCATACACTTGGCTGCATTAGGAGCAGTATGGGCATCAGAACAAGAGGAATTATCAACCCTACCTTCTCAGTGATGGTGAGGCCACCCCTGGATTACTGTGTCCTATTTTGAGGCTCCCCATTTCAGGGTGGCTGCTGAGAAACTGGAGTGGATCCAGCAGAGACCTGCCAGGATAAAAGCACCGAGGGACAGAATGAGGGAGGGAGCTGGAATGGTTTAGTCTGGCAAAGAGGAGGGTAAGGAGCAGTCTCATAGCAGCTACAACTGCTGATGGGGAACTAAAAAATGACAGAGCCAAACAGCAGTGTAAGATGGTGTAGCATGAGGCAATAGCTGCAAATTAAATCTTGGCAAGTTCAGACTGGATATTAGGAAAAGCTTTCTATTAGGAGTTTGGCACAATGTAGGAACTTGTTACTCAGATGTAGTGAAATCTCCATCCTTGCAGGTTTTCATGACTTGGCTAGCAAAAGCCACAGCTGACCTGGTTGGGTGTTGGCAGTAGTCCCACTCAAAGCAGAAGGCTGGACTAGATAGGCACCAGAGGTCCCTTCCAAACAACTTGTCTGTTGTTCTGTGTCAGGCGTTCATGTTTCTGGTTAAACTCAATATAAGGAAATCTTCATTGCTACAAATCCAAAGCCTTGCAAAGCCACTTAAAAGTTTGGTTGAAATGTTTAACTTACTTTCATTTTGTTCCTAATGACTGGGGTCCTGATCCTGTGTTTAAGTAACAAACTTCCTTGCTGATGTGGACCTCTACAGGACCTCAAAATGGTGCATCTGAGAGATTACCATTGTAGAACAGGGGCCTGGAGTCTCCACTGGTAGAGAGAATATTGACATAGATGCTGATTTGTAGGATAAGAAACTTTTTCTTCTGAGAACATGTCAGTTTAATTGAAATATTTAAGGAGATTGTCTCTGTTTGAGGGAAGAAGATAGGTTTCTAAAGTAAGGCCTAGAACTTGATCCCTGAATAGGTGAAACAGAACAATTTCTGAAATCTCAATAAATCTTATGGGAGAGGAAAGAGGAAAGTATTTGCCTTCCAGATATAAAACTGAAACATGTTCTAGACTTGGGGAAAATACAACTGATGACTATGGAACTGTATTTACTAAAGTGAGTGTTTTGTTGGATCTATGTTTTTACAGTCAAATAAGCCTGTTATGCATATTAATTAGCTATAATTGTGTTAATTAATTTTGGAAATGCAGTGATTCATTAAATGATAAATAAATTTAACTTGGACAGCATATTAAGGATCCCAGGGAAATCAGATATACTTTCTCCTGTTGCTTGCTTTCTTAGGGGAAATCAGTATCTCATTGCTAGTAAATTTATTTAGAATATTTATTTAACAGTTTATTCAAGTCTTTACAGCTCCTGTGATATGATTCTTGAGAAAAAGGTGAATCACTCATGGTTGCAAATACTTTTTTTTTAACCAGACCAGACATATTTGTGGATTTCATTTTTTTCCAGTTTCTGGGACTCAGCACAATGTTTTGAATTTTGGCTATATGAATTTTGAAATCCTCTCTTTCCATTAAAGTGTAGTGTGTCCCTTCTTTTCCTTATTTTACAACCACTGCTTCACTAATTACTTTCCTATTTCAAATGGATTCAATAAGTGACTTTTTTTCTTGTCATATCTCTAAATCGAGTAGCTAATTTCATCTTTTTCTTTTGTTTATACTAGATGTAATTAGATTAAAGATACACTTAGTTTTCCTACTGCTCATAAGTGGCATGAATCAAGTCAGCAAAGATGGCAGAACTGTTTCAAATATTTTCTCTTTGTTAACAATTGGAATTTGAAAACCACTTCCCTCTGGCTTTTGAAAACCTGTTATAATTTCTGTTTTCACAATTTAATAGACCACTGCAGTTTTGTATAACAACACTGCCCTTTTACATATTTGTTAAAATTTTCAAATAAGAGTTGACAAATGTTTATATCTGGTCAACGAAGTGACTGTGTCATCACATGAGCTTTAGCCTTCTTCATCTTTTGGCCATGTCTCCATATGATCATGCTGAGCTGTTTTTTTCCTTGGTATTTCTAAGTTACTGGAATTTCAAGCCAGCCAAAGTAAGAGATGAATGAGACCTATTATTGTTTCATTGACTTTGAAGCACTCTGCATTTCCATTCCTCTTCATGAAAAGGTCACTTTAATCAGTGGTGAATACTTCAGAGTTGATAGCACAAAATAATCTTAATAGGTTATTTGAATAGCAATTTGGTTCAGATGAAATTCCCTTAATTGGAAGAACATGCATTTGCAGCAAACTGCAACATATACTGGAGAGCTCCAAGAGGAGAGCCCAGTTTTCTAGTCTGACAATCAAGAACTGATTGACAGAACTAGGATTGCTTCTTCCAAAGGAAGAATGATTAAAGAAACACACGACAGCACTCCTTAAACATGTACAAGCATGTTGCAAAAGAGAAGAGAATACAGTATTCAGATGATCAAAGAGATGAGAAGTAAATTTCAGTAAGCAAGGTTCAGATTTGACAGTATGAAAATCTTCCTAGTGTTCAAGACAATGAGTGAAGCACAGGGATAGCTTGCCCAGGGAGACTATGGGAATTTCAATACTGAAGGTGTTAAAAGCAGAACCAGTGTGTCTGACAAGCACAACCTAGGTTTAACAGAGGCCACGGTCCCCTTCTGAAGCAAAAGATGGATTAGATGTCCTCTCAAGGACACTTCCAGCCCTGTTTTCTATGCTTCCCCTTGTTCTTATATTTCAAACTTGCTCATGTCAACGTGTGTGTCCAGAAAATATAATTTAGTAAGAAGGCTGGAGTGAGGTTTCTGTTTATTTTCACACAGCAATAACTTAGTTTCTAAATCAGTTTGCTTTGCAAGAAGGGTTTTTTTTTCAGCTTTTAAAACCACTCAGGCTTTCAAAGTCTCCTTGTTGCTCAGGTCTTGCCTGCCAATTTTGGGCTCCTAAATTGAACCTAAAATTTGTGATGCCTTCTGAGACAGTCCTCTTCAGTGAGATTCATGTCAATTTTAGCTAACTAAGAGCTAGGTATCTAACCTGATATGGTCATACAGGCACCTGCTATAGTCTATGGGGACAGGAAAGATGCTGTTAGAGGATTTATTCTATATCCAAAGTGTTATGTAAAAAGATGAGCATCACTTCTCAGGAAAAATATACACTTCCACGCAGAAACCTGTGTTTCCTATGTATAAGAGAGTTGAGGTGGTTTAGCCTGCAGAAGAAAAGGCTCTGGGGAGACCTTATTGTGGCCTTTCAATACTTAAAGGGGGCTTACAAGAAAGATGGGGACAGGCTTTTTAGTAGGGCCTGTTGCGATAGGACAAGGGGTAATGGTTTTAAACTAAAAGAGGGTAGATTCAGACTAGATATAAGGAAGAAATTTTTTGCGATGAGGGTAGTGAAACACTGGAACAGGTTGCTGAGAGAGGTGGTAGATGCCTCATCCCTGTAAACATTCAAGGTCAGGTTGGACAGGGCTCTGAGCAACCTGATGTAGTTGAAGATGTCCTTGCTCATTGCAGATGACCTTTAAAGGTCCCTACCAACCAAAAGCATTCTATGACTCTAAGTTCATTGAACTCATTTCATGACTTTTAACTTCATTCAGAGAAAGTGTACTGAAAAGTCACATAATAACACAAGTCATACAGAGTCTGTGATACCACTCACTGCTTCAGTATATGCTTCCACTTCTTCTGATTACATGAAATATGTAAATGTGCAAATTTGACTTTTTTCATAATTGTTACATTTTCATTCACTGTGAAATAAAATCAGGATCATCCAATTTTATATGGAATCTAATCACAGAAAGTTGCTTTGATAAGTATGAAACTGATACTGAAAGATGCTCAGCTCCCCTACCAGAATAGACTTTGCTGGGACTGATGGAGCTTTCTAGGTCTTTCTGAGTTACATTCTCTTTAAAGCATTGACACTGATATCCCACCCTCAATATGAAGGATCTGTCTCTATTCGAACTATTTCCAAAGCAAGTATTTGTTGCTGCGGCTGTTCAGTAAGAAAAGCGTATATAGCTGTACAGTTGATACATCTGTGGAGATAAATTCACCAGGGGCTGTGATGGAGGATCATAAAACACAGCCTCTGTAAAGCAGTACGATTGGATCCTTATCCAATGTGAGGAGTTCAGTTCATATCTCAAGCTCTGATTCCTTAAACTTTTTTTCCAGAGTTGTTCCTCTCTCTCTTACTGCAAAAAGGAATTATGTGAAGAGCACCCATCTCCTTCAGAGCATGTTTACACTTTTGAGAGGCATGCTGGAATTGCTCCTGCCCACTGTCCAGGCATGATTTCCATATTTGGACAGTCAAACACCAAATATAAGCAACTAAACCAAGTGTTGCTCCATTCTGGTGAAGAATTTCACTTCGATCTCGAAGTCACTGAGGAATTGAATTCAGTAGTGTTTCCAGATTTTACTAGCATCTCACACTCATATATATATTTCTTGTTCAGTCCAAATCTGCAGTGAAGTCAAAGGGGATTTAATAAATCAGTTCTTTTCCTGGGAGAAAAAAGTATCCCTGGTTAATAAGATTCAGTATATTAGAATTTTGCAGGAAAGCTCAGGGGATTTCTTCCTGACTAGAAATTAGTAACAGCGAAGAAGAACTTTAAGAAAAGTGGCATGTATAGTGGAAGGTAATAAATATACCTTAAAATCTATTGCCCTTGAAGAGACAAATCTGAAATGCAATAAGAAAGTGTTTCTGTGCAGAAAGGCATCTTTGACAAAATTTTTGTTTCGGTGCTGGACCATGAGAAATTATAATGCGGAAAAAATACTAGGATGGAGGGAAAACACAATTTAATTCATTTGTCTTCCTAAGCGTCATTCCATATATTACAAATAAAAAAGTACAGACCTCATGTCTAAAAAATTCTCTGAAATAATCAACTGACAATGAATAAATGTTATCTTTTCTCTTCTCAAAAGAATCTGATTTGATAGCCATCTACCATCTAGTAATATCTTCTAATCTAAGTAAACCAATTATACAGTAGATGTACTGCAGTATTAACACAGGGCTTCATCCATTGAACTTATCCTTTTGTTCTCTATAGCTGCAGCAGGATCTCGCTGCTATTGGGCAAGACCAGCTTCTCTTGCAAATACCTTTCCAATTTTCTCTTTAAGCCTGTGGCCCCCTAGGGTGCACCTCAGGCTTGTTCAGGAAATGGGATTGAATTTCTGTTTGTGGCCAACTTTTTCAGTGGTTGCTATTCTTCAGGATCTAAGCAGCTGGTTTTGTGTGCTGTAGGGAAGAGCTAAGTACTTGTATACACAGTTGTTCTGATGGCTCCTATGATATAAAAGGCATAGCTGTATCTACTCCACTGAAGGAACGAGGGCCACAGAGAAATCCCTGGCCCCAAAATCATGTGAATTGACTGGATCATGTCTGCAGAATTTAAAGCTAGCTCTTTCTGTAGCGGATTAGTTTTGGAGGGCAGTGGCTGGAGCAGTTCAGGACAGAGTGGGTGAGTGAGCTAGTAGTAAAACTGTGCAGACAATTAGGGGCTAGTTCTTAAATGTGCTCCCTGACCCTCTTTTCAGGATACTTATCAGGATAGTTGTGCCCTATGGCTATGTCTATACTAAAAAAAATAAACAATGCTGTGTTCCCAGGTACAACCTGCTCTTCAGTTGAACTGTTACAATGGCCCTGGTATGTTTTCATCCTGGGTCAACTGGTATTTCTCCAAAAAGGTCCAGTGCATTTTTTTTGGTGGTCACATGGTCTGGACACCATCCTTAATAAGCAGGCTGTATGTAGCTACCTTATTCTGAAGGTTAAGAAAATTTTGTAGCATGGACCTGAGCCATTTCTTGCTTGTTGGCATGAATCCCAAAGAACAGCCCAGGGCAAATTTAATTTGCTAGTATGTAGCATATATACTAGCACGCACCAAAGTCTATGAAGGTCCTTCTCCAGCAGAAGGCTCTGCCATGCCCAGCTGCTGGTCATTTCCAGCTGCTGAGGTGGCACAACCCTGTTTTCTGTGTTTGTGTTTAAGTGTTTGTGCGAGTACTCCACTAAGTCACTCCAGGAAAAAACACCTGTTTGAACTGGGTAAGCTAACCTTTCTGACTTTATCAGCAGTGAATTCAGGAGCTAAAGGGGAGGCAATAAACCGTCCTATAGTGCTTTATGATTTCAAATCTAAGTAATTTTTGCCCAAAACTCTTTCCTTTTTTTTTTTTCCGCTCTGAGGTATCACTAGGCTATGTGTAGACCAACACCGTAATTGTTTCCATAGTAACAAAGACTTCAAAAGATGGAAAGAGCTGGAGAATTAAAAAAAAAATCAAGTTGTAAACAAAATAAAAATGAGTGGCAAAGACAATATCTGATGCTAAAGTCTAAAGGTTGTGTGGCTCCTTTGCAATGACCCAGGCTAATGTAAGAGTGATGCTACGTGTTCATCTCAAATTCACTAAGATATGCTATTCCTAGCAGTCCATGTTACCATAGCATTTGTATTCACTGACTCTTCCTCTGCCTCTGTTTCTTTATTACTTAAACACACATGCTGGGTCAGATCCTTAGCTGGAGATGTCCACTTGGGTGTCATCCTTTCAGTACTGCCCCTAAAAGTAGTATAATCCAAATGAGGGATCTGCAGAACAAACTGATGTTGCTCATTTCAAGGATACTGATTTACGCCAGCTACGAGTTATTTAGTCTGATCTCTAACCAGATGCACACCCCTGGATTGTTTGTTTGGTTTTTTTTACACTAAATATCACAGGAATGGTTATCAGGAAACCTACATTCTGTTTTTGAATCTGCTACTGGCACATATTGTATATTTTATGTTGTGTACCTGTTTGTGCCTTGGCTTTCCTACATGTACAAAGGGAAGTGTAATGCTTCTCCATTGTATACGGTTTTTGAGAGAAGGATGTTTCGAGATGAACAGTGTTGGCAATCTTTTATCTCGTTCAAGTCTGGTTTACATCAAAAATATATATAGTTAGCTGCAATATGCCTGATGCCTAAATATTGTAACATTCTGCAGCAGGTTTTTTTTTAGTTCTGTGAACTCTCGTACTTGTTTTGAAGTATTTCAAAAGAAATGCTTAGCATTTTGCCTAAACTTGGTGCTAGAAAAACCTAAACTAAGAAGCATTCTGTCTACATAATACATGTCAGAATGTTACTGCAAATGGTTTTAGGCTGTGTAGAGTGTGATACTCTCTAAAATTAGTAGATGTTCTTTAAAATATTATGCACTACATGTCGATGGCCAGTTGTGAAGATGAAAATGATTTCTATTTGTGGGCCCAGAACTCCTTGGAGAGTATCACAGCCCACACAAGGGGGTGGAAGCTCTTGTGCCAGGAATCCGGCCACATTTCAGAGGAAATGAACTGGGGAAGGTTTGACCCACTGGTTCTGGTAATTGCTCCTGCAGTCAACCCATCAGTCAGCTTCAGAAGTTGTGGGAACTCCCACATTTGAAAAGCTCGTCGGACTCTCCAGCTGAGACCTCCCAGGCACATGCATTCATATCTCAGAATTAAAATATAATTTGTTTTGGCTAAACAGCCTCTAAATCTATTCTTCCTCCAGATGGTAGCATTTGTGTAATTAAGTATTTGGCAATGTTGGCGTAAGTAACCATGTCCCTTTTGGAATATTTTCAAAACAAATACACAGTAAATGTGGATAGGGTGATCCAAAGTCATTGTTTTTTCGGGAAAGGGTTGTTTGTTTTCTGGGTTTTTTTTTGTTTTGTTTTGTTTTCAGGGTCCATGCTCCTCTAATGTGCAAAAACACAGCCCTCTGCAGTAGTTTCAGTCAAGCCTGGCATTGGGGTTGATGAAGGATGCTCATGTTATCGATCTTCTATATAGGGATGGCAAACTTTAGCAAAGGGAAAGATAATAAAAGAGCTTAGAGTGGGAAAGTTGTATCTAAATTTAACCTGGCTAATCCAGTTCTGCAGTGATCACCCAGCTAAGGCCAGGAGATTGAGTTAGATTTGTTGACTTGTCACGATAGGTAGGCTGTATTTAGGCTATGTACAGTGGGAGTGAAACACAACTGATAACAGGCTTTTCTCATACCCCCAAGGGCTAGCATTTCATGCCCATTGGTATAAATAACAGCAGAAGTCAGTGGGAGACCTTCGAGTTAGGTTACTTTAGCAAAAATGTGCTGTGAAGACCTGACTCCAACTTTATATTGATAGTAAAGTAGATTTAGATTTAGTAAAGTTTGCTACAGATTTATCAATATAAAGTTGGAGTCAGATCTTCACAGATGTCAAAGGAAAGAATAGTCAGATAATAGGTACCTTACAGATTTCGTGAACTCTGAAACATAAGTAAAGTACACTAGATGTCTAGCGTATCTCAGCCCACACTAGACAGAGGCAGTTATTTCCTATGTCTCTTAGAATGAGAAAACTGTACAATATCAAGGCCTTCTGTGTAATGACTGTTGGCATGTTTCGACTTCCAAATGACTATTACTGTAATTTAGTTATTAGATTATTTTGAATGTATTCTGAGATGGGCTGTCTGGTTAGGATAAAGTTAGATATCTTACAGACCAGAATCCACTCTGGTTTTAAATATGTTTTGTAGGAAGGCAGGGAGGGCCAGGAGAAAGGTGTCAGCATAAAGAGCAAGAGGGAGAAATTTGATAACGGAGTTTCACAGAACATTGAGCTTCACATGGTTTTAAATACTGGTGATCTCTCTTAGGAATGGTGTTCACCACCTCTTAGTCAGGAATGCGTAGGGTTTGTATGAGGAAAAAAATTTTGTGCTCCATTTTTTTTGTCCCTTATCTGAATAGAGCCCAGATTCCTGATGTCCAGTTTGGATTGATAAGTTCGTTTTTTCTTCATACCACTAACTAGTTCTGAGTGTTTTACAAAGCAGTGCTTTGCATTTTTTATGTGTGTTTTTGTTTTCTTTTTTTACGATAATTTTTTTCACTTACATCAGAACTCAGTCACCTCACTGCCTCGCAAGCCTCTGTTAGATCTGAAGGCCTCCAACCTGCCCACACAGAACTATGAGGTTCAGGGACTTGTACAGAAGCTGAGCCTGCTTAATCTGACTCTATAAACACTCAAATTTCAGTGTGTTTGGCATTTTATTCCAGCTTTGAGGGCTGTAGTTTTATCCTGCTTTAATATGAATCAGCTTTGAACTTACATGAGACTTCAGTCTTTAAGGTTCAAAAAACGTTGAATCAATTTTGGTTTGATTTTTATTGTTCCAGTGTCATAAGTCTGTATTGAGCCCTAAGTGAATAGAGGGGGAGGAAGGGAAACAATAAAACAGTAATTGCTGTGTCTTTTGACCCAAACAGTGAAGAACTGATCCCAGGAAAATTCTAGTTCAGCTCCTTGGACAAAGATGGTTAGATAAACTGAAGATAGAAAGACAGTCTGAACTGAGTCTGCAAAGCTTTTTGGTCATATTTTTCATCTTAATTAATTTATTATTGAAGTCTCAAGAGTGTCATGAATTTTCCCTCACATAAAATGGAAAAAGGATAAATGAGACAAAACTTCTGGCTTTGAAGTTTGTGAAGGAGACAGTATAGTTGGAAAATTGGAAAAATTAGTTTACTTTTGGCCAATTTTTTTTCCATTACCCCATAGCTGCAATCACTTCTTGGTGAGGGTTGTTACCTGTACGGCTCTCCGTCAAGGGCAGGAAGGCAGCTGTACACATCCTTTCTAGTTACTTTCTCCTCCTGCCCGGAAGCTCTGTTTTCCGGGAGGAGAGTGTTGAGGCGAAGGTACAGTATGTCTGACATAAATCATAGTCTATTTGACACTGAGTTTGATATGTGAAGTATAAAAGCCATTTGCAGGAAATAATGGCAGTTTCTGCATTTCTGGTTAGTGAAAACAATTAACTTCGTGCTTCTGAACATATCATTAGCTGGATCTCATTTTAAAGGGCTAAATATTGTGAATATTTACAGGGTCTATTTACAGATCAACCATTAACCTCAGTACTTGTGTCTGCTTTGAAAAAAAAAATCCTATTATTGCATCCTAGAGTGAAATAAGCAAGAGTGCACCAAATCTTTGATGCATTATGTAGCATGAGAAGTATTTTTCCTTGACAGTTAAAATCTCCAAGCACTGTCTGAATGCATGAGAGGATTGCCTCACTGTTAGCACACATGGACAGCTATGCCCCTATAGCTCTTGGAAATAAACACGTCACTTGATAGAACAAAACACTGCAAAAATATATTTTCTTCCTGGCTGTCCTGGATCATCTGTGGCATTTTACAAAATTCCTATCATTATGGTATTCTGGCAGACGGCCTGTCTCTGAGATCCCCTCATCACTGTACATCTGTGGGAAAGGCAGTAGTAAAGTGAGGTGAGATGTGCATCATGTTGCTTAGGAGAAGATCCTGCAGATCAAGTTGGTTACACATTTTTTTTCTGCAAGGAGGCATCTATAAAAGAATAAAACTGTTCTCTTTTGTACTGTTTAACAGGGGTTGCACAGTGTCCTGGTTTCAGCTGAGATGATAAGAGTTTATTTTCTTCCTAGTAGCTGGTATAGTGCTGTGTTTTGGATTTAGTATGAGAATAATGTTGATAACACACTGATGTTTCAGTTGTTGCTAAGTAGTGCTTACGCTAAGTCAAGGACTTTTCAGCTTCCCGTGCTCTACTGACTGGGAAGGCTGGAGGTGCACAAGAAGCTGGGAGGGGGCACAGCCAGGACAGCTGACCCAAACTGGCCAAAGGGCTATTCCATACCATATGATGTCATGCTCAGTATTTAAACTAGGGGAAAGCTGGCTGGGGGACCGCTGCATGGCGACTGGCTGGGCATCACTTATCAGGTGCTGAGTAATTGCATCATGCATCACTTGCTTTGTATAGTCTTTCTTAAATAATAATAATAATAATAATAATAATAATAATAATAATAATAATAATAATAATTTATTTTATTTCAATTATTAAACTGTTCTTATCTCAAAGCACAAGGGTTTTTTTCACTTTTACTCTTCCGATTCTCTCCCTTATCCTACTGCAGGGGAAGTGAGTGAGCGGCTGTGTGGTGCTCAGTTGCCAGCTGGGGTTAAACCACAACACACAGCCACAGAGATACTGCACCAAGGATCTTGTCCAACACAGTCTTAGGGGATGATGCAGTGGGGCAGATCAGGTCCTTGCACTTTGGAGTTCTCCCTGCTGTCATCCTCCTAGAATATTTTCTGTGCTTATGTTTGTGACTGCCTAATTTAAAAGAGCTGTCTATAGCACATTTATCTTCAAAATAAAGGATATTTTATAATTCCCCAAATTATAGTGCACCCAGTTCCTGTTCCCCCTCCCATTAACGAGGTCCATGAGTACCTTGGCAGGGCCTTCCACCAGGTTCCCTGCTTCAATTCTGCTTTCTGGCCTCGAGCAATTGTGTTTTGAAGAGCTGCACCAAGAGAGCTTTTAATGCTGCCCTGCTTCCCTTGCTTTATTTTCTCTTGAATTCAGGTCAGTGCTGCAACTCTGTCCTTAAACTCATCTTGCCCCCACGTATATTTCATAACCAGACTACAGACCTTATGATTTTTTTTTGCCTGTTTTTTCTTCAATTAATTTTTATTTGGAAGGCAATAACAGGAGTTTGGCAGTTGGAGCTACTTCTTAAATGTCCTTGTGTCACACTAACCAGCTGACATTTGTTTTGTAATCTGTGATGATTTTATTGCATGTATTTCCAAGAAGATCATATTGTCACAATCAAATTGTGCCATCAGATTTTTTCTTTTCCAGTCTCTAGAATTGGGTAAGACTGGGACATGAATACGAAGGAAGGGGATTACATGAATTTCTTGATGCACAAGTCCTCAGGCAGTGTTCAGGGAGAAGAAAGATTGATTGTTGCCCTCTGTGAGGTTTGGTCCTATATCTTGGTTGCCTTACAGATACCTTTTTCAAACCTCCCACCCAAGCCAGGAGGGCAAAATACAAACCTGGAGTTTTGTTCTGGGCTCTTTTTTCTTTCTCGGTTCAACTTTTTTACATTGGTTATGTTTCCTATTGCTGTTAGTCAGGCTTTTTGTGAGGTTCCTCGGTCTTTTATGTGCCCTTTAATGATTGTATATGGCATTTTTCTATTTGGGAAGCATGAAATGTTCAGGTTGATGTTGCATTTGTTATCCATGGTTTGTCTACAGAATAGAACTGTGAGAGTAAAAAGCTGAGAATTAAACGACTCTGTGACCTTTCCTCTTCTTCCTTGGTCATTTACTTTCTGCAACGATAAGCAATTTGGGGGCAAAAAGCACAGCATGTTCAGGTGGAAGGTTTGAGTTTAAATTGAAGACTTGTAATATTTATAGCAACAAATAAACAAATCTAAGAGAGAAAACCTTGGCCCTCGGGAATCTGTCATATCTCAGGCTGTAAACCTCACACAAGCTTCTTGCATCTTGCAGAAAATAAGATACTACAGTAACTCAAGTGCGTTATATTGGTCCAAATATCTGTGTAAGCTGTATTCTACAGTGAATGTGAGAGTGCTGGAGCAAAGAAAAGGTAGCTTTTCTGTAGTTTTGCAGACCCATTTTGGCCTTAGATAATTCTTTTTTTCTGACTCCTATTTGGCTTCATCAGAAGTTGGATGAACATGTGTTAGTAAAATTGTGCCTTCTGGTCTGTATTTGTCAAACTTGGTTACTACATCAAACTTCTACATTCGTACTTGCACGTTTCTTACATAAAGAGTCTGCTAAATAAAGATGCTGATAATTCTCCTGTTTACTTCTGCAGCTTGTTGGGTTGTTAAAGCTGAGTTGTTAAACTACAAGAAAGATCAGGTCATGAGCTAGCAGCAGGGCTGTACATCAGCCCCAACCCCTCCAAGACTATCATGACATTCTCAATGTCTCCCATGAGTAGAATTGCATTTATGGACTTGTCTGAGGTTCAAGTTGTGAGGCTACAAACATTTCCATTCAGATGTCCCTAGACTTGCCTGTGGATGTCGTCTTCCTCTTTGCAGGGATTCAGACTACTTCAGTGATATATAACCTGATGGAGGCAATTGCATGGGGGAGGGGAACAGCACCATCCAAGAAAAAGCTATCAATTGCCTTCTCTCTGGGGAGCTCTCTAAAGACAGTCATGATCATTATTCTCCTGCTGTAATTCCTTTATATTTTATTTCACTTCCTTCCCTCACTTTCCCACAAAATACTGCAGAGAGACAATGCTTCAGCTATCAATTCCTTTTTGCTCATGTTAATGACACTGCTCCTTCCTCAGGTGACTCCGTATTAGAGTCGTTAATCAAATGTCACGGCCTACGAGCATACAGTCTCTGTTCGTTGCCAGGAAGCAATAACTGGCAGCAAGGTAGCACTAGTACACCCTGGAGAGAAATTCTTCTTAAAAGTGAAAATGCCGCTCTCCCCTCCCATGATAAGAATCACTGGAGTGTGTATGTGCAACTGTATATAGCCCTTTCCTTACAGCAGCCATCCCATTTGTAATCCTTTCTTGGCTATAATGCTACAGTAGCTTGGATTGCAACGTACCTTTTTTAGTACTTATCACATAGCAGCAGACAGCTGGGTTTTTACATTACAAAATAGCCAGCACTACAGCAGTGGCTTAGATGACAGTGAGGTACTGTCCATAATGTATGATCTTGAGCAATGTCTAGTAGCCAGAGTAAAAATCAATCTGACTTCTCAAAAGACTAAATGCAGCTGAATGGGCTTGTCAAAATGGGCTATAACAACCGAAGCATGCAGCAGAACCAGGAAAAGAGAAGATACATTTGCTCTCAGGCACGCTTAATTATCTGGGTTACAGATTACCTCTAGGTTTCAGAGGATAACATCACAACAAAAGCTGGGGTTTTACTGCAAAATGGGGTGCTTAGGCTGTCTCTCTTGAGAGTTACTCTCTAGGTAGCTCCATCAGCTTTATCCCAGGACAGATAATGACCACTGCACATAGTCCCATATTCAATACTTGACCAGTGCACTCTCTATTGTTCATTAACTATTAGTAGTAGCTTCGGTGAACAATTTTATTTTGCATGTATATTTTGGGAATGACTGTTTGTACAAATATGTGGTTTTGCTTATCAAAATTAATGCAAGTGTAAGCTCTCTCCTTAAGGATGACTTGCTTTATTCCTTTTCCGTGTTAGCCACCCAGTTAAAGAGACTAAAACAATGTGGCTGGTCATTCTTATTTAAACAAAGAAGTGAAATCGTTAGGACCCAGAGATTCTTGAACAACTCAAATAGGAGAGATTCTGTCTGAATCAGTCAAAGCAGAGAAGAATCTAAATCTCCTACACTGCAGATGGACCTCCTAAACTGAAAATTGTGAGTCAAGCACATTATATAATCATGTAAGTTTTACCAGTCCAGAGAGAAAGGAAGATTATGATCTATTGTCCATGATGAGGGATTGCACTTAGCCTTCCCTGCTTTGGGCAGGGCTGAGCCTTGAAGCACCGTCTCTGAGAGAGTTGCACATCTGCAAGGAGTCCTGATGTTAGCTTGAGTAGATCTCATTCACTTAGAAATATGATGTCTCACGTTTTCTTCTTATGAAGATTGAATCTCAGAACCGTACAACTGTTGAGAAATCAAAATACTATCCTCCCCTCAGGCTAACCTCAAAATCAAATTTGCTCAAAGACTTCCCGTTTCCTCTTGTAGCTAGCACAACTTGCAAGCATGGCCACTTGCCTTGTGCAACTTGGCAGCAGTTGATGGAAGTGGTGAAGAGGAGCTCAGCTGGGTTAATGCCAACCTGCTGTTGCAGGCTCTTTGTTAACATACACAAACCAAGGGGAAGGCTTCTAAGATGTGAATAAACTCATTTGACTACCTGCAGAGAAACTGCAGTGGGAGCTCAGGGAGGAAGGGTTGGTGGGAGGATTTATTGCAGAAGCACAGTGGGAAGTAGGTTCCGAGAGAAGGGGAAAATTTGGAGGTAGCACGAGTTGAACGGCCTAAATTGAGGTGAAGCTAGGCGCTGTAGTGGAGGATAAAGATTGCTAATAAACTTGAGAAGTCTAGAATCTGCTTAGAGGACACAGTGTGTATGCATTCGGTGATATGCCACGTATTTACTATTAAAACATTGATATTCCTTATGTAGGGGGACACAGAATGAATTGTCTAATTTAGAGAATGGTTTTCTGGAACCCAAACTGAATTTTTCATTATGTTGAGTTCAGCTTTGCTAAGCTCACAAGTCCTAAAAGATATTTGTTGTGCATTGAGTATGATCTAGGATACAGGGTGGGAACTGGGGACAAGGTAAATTTAAATTGGAGATTAGCGTAGATTTCTGTAAGACAAAAGTCTGGAGTGTTGCACAGCTGCAGCTACAGACAGCTGCAGTGAACTGTGGAGAGAAAAATCCATTCTCTGGAATCAAATTCCAATGGGACCTAATGGAAAGCCCATCGCAGCGAGCATGAGCCTTGTTATCAATTTCAGTACACTTTGGATCAAGCTTTTAATTCCTTGGCATATCTCTCAAATCAGAATATCTAATGGGTTTAAGTTGTGCTGAACTCAGAGTTTGCATTTGGTGCCGGGCGGTAACTGTTTCTCAGTATTGCTTTTTTCATATGTAAATAGGTCTCATTTGTAAAATGTTAATCTCTGGAAGCTTTAGCCAGCTGCCTTCAAATGTACGCATTTCTTCTAAACTTCTCTGCACGTGTAGCTAGAGAATACAAATCTGGAGGGTGCAAAAGGAACATCTTAAAACGTTTTTTCTCACTCTTATAAGGCTGCAGAATTCTTCTTCGCAGACCAAACTCATGCATAAGTACAACTTACGTCACCATATTAATGCACTCAATGTGGGACTTCTTTTTTTTCTTCTTTGGTTTTTTTTTGGTGTTTTGTATGTTGTTTTGTTGCATTTGGAGGATTAAGGAAATATACAGTAACAAAAATATACCATGAGAGAAAGAAGAAAAGGAAGCAAAAATTCAGAGAATAACCAAAGACTTTAAGTTACAGTTTTAATACATCTTGTCCATCCTTTGTTCATTGGGAAGAGCAAAGGGACCAAAAAGGGCCTGCACAACACCTCCTTAATTTTCTGGCTTAGGTTTCTCCCAGTCTTCCAGTGATCCCACTCCAAATCCCATTGAAATCAGCAGTACTCCCCTACCAACTTCAGAAGTTCATGTTTTAGACCCCGTAAGCCTATAGCTATCTAGGAAGGCAGGACACTTGGTGGTGGAGAGAAGATTTTTATTTCTCAAAGGGCAAAGGGGACCTTGAGTCATTTGTAACAGATGGGTCAGAGTTACTTGCCCTGGCTCCCTGCTCCCTTGGAAGTGGTCTGTGCAGCAAAGTCTGCATGCGGGCCTGTGACCAGCCCTCAGCTCCTAGCAGCAATGGAGGAAGCACGGGTGTTTGGTCTGATGGGAGCACTTTGCTGGCTTGTCAAGAACAAGTGCTGCAGGTGGAAACTGCAACAGCAAGATGCCTATCTGCTTGTCCATCTTTGGTCTGAGAGGAAGTAACGAGTAACCAGATGACTGTAACCTTCACATCTTCCTCTTTTTCACCATTAGTAAAGCAGCAATGATCTTGAGTGGGATTTACCAGTGAGAAATACATATAACATGCTGCGTCGTACCTGATTCACAGTAAATCCTGTGGTTTCGGGGCACATTGTACCATTGATACCATGCTCGAATGGCAAATCCAGGCAACACTTCATGATGCCTGGATGCTGGAGGACAAGCAACTGTTCAGGGTGTACACAGTAAGCCTGTTATATTCCTCAGGCACCTGGCTGATTGTATGTGTCCTGGACAGCTGATCTCCAAAGGTGCCTTAGAAACCTTGGGGGGTCTCCAGTGAACAGCAGCTCCGTCAGATTTACAAAGCTGGGACCTCTTGGGCTGCTGATCACAGTGGAAAAACCTACATCATCACATGCTATTCTCACAAAACATGAGTGACCTGGGAGAAACCTAGGTAAGCAGTCACACGGTTACAGGGGTAGGAAGAGCAGGGATGGTGGCGCTGGATAAGATGGGTCCAAAGCCCCAGGTATGGATGGTGTAGGACCGAGCAGCTATGCGGTGGGTGAGGTGATGCCTGGGAAGCTGGAGTCCCAGGTGTGTTCACTCATCTCCGTTAACTGCAACTCCATCAGAGGAAAGGACAAACCCGAAGTGCTTACCTCTGTGGGGGGAAAAAGCCATAAAATGTTAGACTTGTTTCATCACAGCCGTTCTGTTCATCTGGTCCTGTCAATATGGCCATAATTGTAAGAGTCCTGTAAGTACTCCAGAAGCTGCAGTTTCACTAATTTGAAGTGCAGAAGTACTTAGATACTTGCCAGGGTATCTCAATGGTTGGGATTTCTTTTAAACTTAACAGGGTAAATGCTTTCATCTCCTCTAACATGATTGCCCCAAATGATAGACTGAAGACATCTATATAGCTCGCTAACAAGGAGTGCTACAAGCAAGGCAGTAAATTTGCATGTTAGGCTACATTGATGAAAGGACTTTTTTTGATGTATAGAAAGGTGTTGCAGAGTAGAATAAGGAAAATCAGAAAAAAAAATTAATGACCATACAGTTTTTACCTGAAGGTCTGAAGAGAGGTGTTCTGAAATTTCCATCAAGAGTTTTGTTGTCAGAAAAGGCAGTCTTAACCAAATAGGTGCAAATTTTATTTTGACATGTTATTGACCATCAGGTTTCGTATTTTTCAATATTCTATACTGTATTTTTATTGCAGTGAATGTCAGCTGCTACTTAAAACCTTTTTATTTTTCCTATTCGAGCTGCAAAGCAGTACTTTGATGCTAAGGTCAAAATATTCTAAGTATTTAGTGATGGCTGTAGAGCAAAATAAGCTCACCTGATATTGCTATCTTGAAATAGATTAGAATGAAATGGTGACGCAGACTTAATGTTCCAAAGAGAGCGTTCTCCAAAATTACATTTTAGAGAATACAATTTTCTGGAAAATTTGGGGGGCGGGGAGAGGTGTGGAGGGGGAAACCCAAAAAACCACCACCTTCGCTTTTGGTTTTGTTTAGAACAATATGAAATTCTGCAATGTGAGAATTTCAAGTTTTAAGGGTTATGATGCTCTGCTTTCACGCTACTTGTGCCATGCTGTTGTCTTTACAAAGCAATAGGAACACATTCATAACATAAACTTGAAGAACTGTCTTATAGCTCTCCTATGCTTATAATCAGCAGCGCATGAACTACCTCTGTGGGACTTGCATCGTGGGAAGGGTACTAAATGAAAGCTGGTTTTGTGCCAGGGAATTTTGGCGAGAATTAAGCAGAGCAGAAATTTGAGCCTGGTCTTATATGGGTCATTGCCTCTCACTTTACCTGACAAAAGTCAAACAAAATCAGAAACACTCAAACATCGTGATTTCCCCCTGAGGTAGTATGTGGATAAGTTTTAACTACTCTCTCCTCTGCCCTCTATATTTGATAGCAATTATCATATAATAATATGCCATATAAATTTATTTAGCAATTGTTATTAACAAATGCTGCAATAATTCTAACAGTATTGTAATTATTTTGCTATTAGCAGTAGTAACTGTAGTCACGATACATTTCTAATAGATCATGACTGACTTGGCTGGCATATCAGTAGGCTGGAGCTGATCAGCTGCTGGTATTTACTTGCATCATGCACGCCAAATGCCGTATCTCTTAGAAGGTGGAGATGCCACAGTTATTTACACATACAGATGAAATCGCTTACTAATAAGCGGTAGATACTATTGCCAGGCGTTTGGGAACAAACCAGGCAGCCAGCAATGTTGTGCCCTCTGCACTCTTGCCCAGTGATCCGGGGCTGACCTGGCCAGGGCTATTCTTGAGCCACGCATGAAACCAGCTGTTACGTGACCCAAACAGAAGCCAAAACACTTACCTGTTTCTGCGTTAACTAGAAATTTCCACGGCAGCTGTGTGCAGTGTTAGCCCGCACCAGCAGGTGGGGCGGTTACAGTGCTTTTTTAGTCCACTCTGCAATATCTCATTATTCATGGAGCGTGTTTTCCCCTGCAGAGCTCTGAAGCTTATTTTTCATTAGGAATCAGCTTTTTGTGGTTAATGGTATTATTGGCTATTGCCTGGCTTAATTCAGCAATCATTGCTGATGTATGAGTGTTTGAGGCACTGTTTTTCAGGGCAGCGTCCCAGGGGCTACATCCTAACAGCGTTTTGTGAAACAACACAGAGAGGTGGCCCGTAGCAATAGCGGTGAAAAAATACTTCATTTCTGTTTAGTGAGCCAGGTAATGTTCATAACAAGCTCCCCACCATTATTCCTGTTTACAAGCCTGAGATATGTACCAGATTTAAAACTTCAGTAGTTTTTTATGTGTGAGATTTCAGCGAGAAGGCACAGATCCTAGATAAACTGTAGTGATAACATTTTTATATGCAAAGTAGTGCAGTCCTTTATTATTTGGTCTTTCAAAAAAAGATGGTCTCTACACACACGTGCTTTTTTTCTCGCAGTTAGGTCATAAATTAAGGATCTGTTTTTTTATGTCCATAAGAAATCACATCTGTCAATCTGTTGTTGCAACTACACATTTTATTCTAAGTACCCTGTTATTTATCGTAACAGAAGAAAGTCTGTAGAATCCAAATAGACTCGTTTTCGAAGGTTAGTTATGACTTCTCTTTGGAAAAAGGTAGTTTCTCAAAGTTTAAACTTCTTGCAGGAAGGAATGTGCTTTCACTTTTACATTTATTTTATGAGGGGAGGGGGAAGTTTCTTCAGACCAGATGATACTTCCAGGGTGAAAGTCAGTAGCCAGATCAGTGACCTGGAATACTGGAAACTTAAGTTCAAGGTCATTCTGCTTGACTGAGGACTTGGACCTGAAACTCCAATATTTTTTACCTATTCAAGGCAGGGGTTCTTACGTCCTGACTGATGATCCTATAGCATGTATAAAATTTGTGAGCTAACTTCAGTGGCATACTCACTTCTGATGTAAGTATTCTTGCCTATTTACATTTGACTCAACATTGAAAAATGCCTGCAAAATTACATTGTGAGGTGTCAGTTTATCAATATGCAAGTGAGCAAGAAGGGTTCCCCTCTCCAGCATGTGGTGTTCTTCATACAAGCTTGCTATGTCGTCCATCTTCCCTCAAATGTCCCATACCTGAAAACTTGCAAATTGGCTATTTTGTTAGGAGAAAAATGCAGAAACTGTGATTCAGTTCCCTCAGTCTTTTCATGTAGCAGTTTTCTATTAAAGCTTCTTGGCTGAACTCTTTCTTTCATTTAATGTTCCTGCCAAGATCTCCCAAAATATACTTGGCCTTTCACCATAAGAGTGGGACGGGGATACAAGGCAGGGAAGTTTAGTCCAACTGTTAAGCTGGACCTGCAGAAAATAATAGGATCATGAAGCACTTGAAGAACAACTGCAGAAAGAGAAGAAAAACCACTTTGAGGGCATTTCTGTGTTGAGTGATGTGACAGCTTCTCTCTCCTTCAATGCAGTGGGAGCTACAGCTGCTCAATACAAATGGAAAAGAAGCTCAAAGTAACTTAAATAGGATCCCATAGAAAGCACAAATAAAAGTCACATCCATTTCAGAGGAAAAATGAATTCTGTAACCCTGTTTAGCTTTTGAATCTGCCGAGTCTGTTTCAGACATGAGAAAGTGTTTGTATAACTTTCAGCTTTTCTAAGTTTAAAAAAAAAAGCGTCGTCCATAATACTTGTTTCTCCTGTGTCTTTAGACCATGACAGCCACAGCAAAATTCCATTTGTATAATCCTGTATGTAATGATTAGTTTATTTTAATGTTTGGTCAGAGGAGGACAATATATGACCCCACCAAGAATATCAGAATACCTTTAAAAAATCATGTCATTTGTTGATGATGGTCGGCAAACACTAGAGAATACTTTTGTCTTATGATGTGATCAAAATTACGACTGTGTTACAGACACAAATCTAAAACATGTAAAAAACTTTTTACTAAGGCCTCAGATGTTCATGGTCTAGGATTAATGTTCTATATGAAAACATTACAAAAATCTCTTTAGAAACATGATACAGCTTAAACCACTAAGCACCTTTGAGTGAAGCAGCGCTGTATGATGGGAATAAAGAACTGGGAATCAATTTACCATACAAAGTGGTTTTTCACCATTCATTTCATTTGGTAGCTCTGAAAGGCAAACAGTTGTCATAGTAACAGTAAAATAAGAAATCCATTTGTTGGGACAGGATGATGTGCTTCCTTTGAAAATGCAAATAAAGGTTCACTAGATAGATTTTTGTCAAGTGTGTATCCTGCCAGAACTTTTAGTTTGGAATAATATGCTTCTGGTTGTGTTTGTTTCATTTAAATGGCTAATCCTTTCCATGCTGGTTGGACTTTCACAGCATGCTGTTCTAGTTCCTGTGATTTCATATTGCAACTTGTAATCTTAGACATTTCAGACCATATCTTCCATCCTACATCCCCACATAGGAGCTTTTCAAAATTTGCCTGGAAACAAATATGTCAGGAACTCTCAGGATTCATTTCCTACTATGTTCTCATCTCCTTTATTAGAGCCATTTTGCAAATTGAAAGCACAGACTGCAATCAGGCTTTGCAAGCTTTTAAGCTTTTAGTCCTCTGACTGTTTAAAGGGCTAACAGTTGCATAAGTTGCTGTTTCAAGCATCACAGTCTTTGGCCCTGTCTAGTATGCTATGAAATAAATGGCTTAGGGGTGCATGGGAAGGACACAAAAATGTAAAGCATCACTTACTCTAACATAAGACAAAAGCTGGGAGTGAGCCTGAAATCTGGGTTTAGAAGTGAAATTTTTTCTAGCCTCTGGAAGGAGCAGAGCTAAAGGTACAGACTCACTGCAATGACAGCAGTAGCATATACACCTCCAACCTTTCTTTAAACTATCTCGGTTTTCAGTACCAGTGTCATTGTTGGAGCTCAGTGCAGTCTGATCTACTTTGCCTTTTTGACAAGAGTTCTGTGCTCCCCTTGTCAGGCTGTTACTGGTACTCAGGCCGGCTAGTATAAAGCAAATCAGACCTTCACAAGATGTACTGAAGAAGGCAGTTCAGGCCCCTCAGAACACCTCAAAGTGTGTTTTGAGCCAGCACATGCTGTAGTTACACGTTGACTGTCAAATCACATCATGAAATATTATAGGTACTTTCTGGGAAAAGATTAACATGATAGTGGCACACTGAAAAACCAGGAACACCAGAAAAGGTGATTTTTAAAAAGGACAGTAGACTGTGACCTATAGTTCTAGAAATAGGGCTAAACTGGGATAAAGTATGTAAATGTCTGCATCTCTCTTTCTGAACTGAAGCAGAACGCAAGAAGCAGACTTCAGACGCAAGCTCCCAGCACACATTATGCATGCACAGCATGCATCGTGCCCTCCTGTGACCTCCAGTTTTCTCACTGTCCATGGCCAATACATTCACATATGGCACAGTGCATCAGTATAGTTATAATACTGCATGTTTGAAAATGAAACGTTCATAAAATGTCCAGTTGTGTTTTCCGCAAGTTTCAAGCAATGGAGAAGAACTGAACTAAGACTTTGAAAGTATATAGCCATTTTAGGACTTTTGGTTCTGTTTCCCCACTTCCGAACACAGACAAACGTTTTGTTCTTCCTTGCTGAAAAGGCAAAATTGAGTCTATAGTCACTTTTGAAAAATCAAAGTCCTGGCTCCCGCCTGCATGCATGCTGCACGGATGAATGTTGGGATGTGAGAAAACCTTACCTGACTGAACAAGTGGTTTTGAATTGGTGAATTTAGGGCCACTTATAAGACATTGAAGGTAAAGTGTTTGACAGAGGTCTTGAAGAGAAAAGAGAGCTTCTGACTGAAAGAAGTCAATCAGGCTTTTACCACTGATTTTAAGGACTTAAAATTTCACACTAAAATGTTCCTCAAACTATGGGAGCTGCATTTTGAAAAAAAAATAACATAAGCCTGTCATTTGAAAAGTAAAATATTTTACCTTCCTGCCAAGCTCTATTCCTGACAGTCTTGCAGCATTATATATATATCATACAGACAGGAAAAGATAAGTAAATTTAGTAAGTCTGCTTAAAAAAGCTATAATTCCTTGATATGTAGAGTAATAATAAAACCTTGAGAGAGTTTCATATTGCTATTTTATGCCCAGTGACTAACATAAAGGAAATGATTACCATTCCTTTAACTTCAAGCAGAGAACCTCAGCAAAAAATATTCATTCACCAGTTTTACAAATGCAGATGTCGTGAAATGTATCTGAAGTGTGTCTTGAAGCAAGTATTTGCATGATTTTTTCATTAGTTTTCCTAGAGCTCTCAATTTTAGAGGCAAGTTATAGTGACATGGCTTCTTCACTTCAGAGTGGAATGTGAAAATAGGCACAGAGAGAGGAATGGATGGGTTTGAAGTGGATAAACAAAAAAATTGTGTGCTCTTTGCCCGTATCCAACTGCACATCTTCTCAAGTTTTAAAATGTTCAAAATGTGCTTTTTTCCTCTGCTGTTGGTCTCTACATGGCTGTGGTTCTTGGTATAGTCTGGCCAAGACCAGAGGCAGTACTGACATGACATTGTAAGAGCCATCCTCCTGAGAGTTCTTCCCCAAGCAGAACCACAACATTCTCAAAGCCTTCTTAAGAAACTTGCTATTATTTCATTCCAGCATTTTAGATGAAGAAAATTTGAATACAAGTTGGAGAACCCTCTGCATTTCAAGGTTTTCTTTTTAATATTTAAAACTATAAATCTTCTAAAGTTCACCTCTTATTGGTGTACCAACACACTTTCATGAGAACTACCCCACAGTGAAAATATTTCTGTTACTAGGGGGACAATGCAAATGGTAATATTTCCTTTGAAAATATCTTGATTCAGGGATACGTAAGGATTAAAAATGTATACATATGTAGAAAAGCTGGACAATAAAGATAGCTCAATTATTTACTATGTTAACAACAGAGAACAGGCAGGTGTAGAGAGAGGGGGGGGACAGTGAGCCAGGGGACAGCGAAACGATATCGTTCCAGGTAAGCATCTGGCCTTTGGCATATTACTGATAAACTCTTCTACATATGTCTTGTGGGAGAACATTGAGACAAAATGCCTGTTTCCATTCTCCATTTAATATTTTTAGTGAGTGACTGTCTGAGAGAGTTTTTTGTGTTTGGGGTTTTTTTTTACATTTAACAACTGCAAATATTATTTGAATTTGGAGAATGCTTAGGGGAAGGGCAGTTGACAAATTTTAATCAAGAAACCACTTGCATAACGAAGGAAACAATGGAGCAACTGGAGGGAGGCAACACCATCTGGAGAAAAAGATTGATAGCTTATTGAGAAGCCAAGGGTCTGTGAAAGAGAGATGTCTCTGGGCTACATAATTAACTTGGTATTTTATTTCTTTGTGGTGTGTGGGTTAGTTCAGAGGCCAATGAAACTCATGCAATACTCTCTGAAGGCTGGGAGGAGAGATGTACACAGCTTAAAACAAAGCTGGGACATTTTCTTTATTTCCATTTCCTGGAAACCAATTTCTTTATCTGAATTTCCTGGAAACAGAGTCAACTGAAATAACTCACTTTGTTTAAAGTTTTTATCATCTGCATAATTTGACATCTCCCCTGGGTTTGCTGGTTCCAAATGATGCCATGATTTGGCAAATGTCACAGCTGCTCTTCATATTTGTCATAGCCTAGTGACCTGTAACAGCAAGAGGACACCAAAAAGTAATAACTAGGCTATTCCAAAGCATTTAGTTCTTCACTATTCTTTATGTCCCTACTCAAGTCATTTTCTTATGTTGATCATCATTTTAATGGGCTGCACTATGCTCTGTGACACATTTTCATGACACAAGAACTTTGCTTCAATAGTTACGGGGGAGAGGGGAGTTGGTGCCATCCAATTATCATTCTGATGTTTCTTTCTCCTTTTCATTAACCTAGAACAGATATTTGCAAGAATACAATGCTATGTGAGAGATATACCTAATTCTCATCAAAAGTAATCTAGTCTTTCCATGAGCCCAATAAGGATGTTTTTATGAAATAACATTAATTGATGGCTTTCTGAGTATTTTCTCTCTACTATTTTTCTGCAGTGACTTTTGTGAACTGTGTGCTAAATAACCATTTTTTCTTTCATATTTTGATTTCTCCATTGACTTTTTGCTTTTGACATTTGAAATGCTACATTTGTAACACAACTGCATCTCCCATGGTGAAAGATGAAAAACATTCTGTGGCTGTAGTGCTGGTCTACACAGAAGCATAGGTGGGTTTTAGGCATATGTTCACTGTGCTGCTTTAATGTTTAATTCCATCAAAGTTTATTTGGGGAATCTCTTATGTTTAAGCACTTTCCTCAGGTTTCTAGCAGTATTACAGCCTTTAAGCTCGACATAAAGCTGGAAAAACAAAAGCGCACTGGGTGATTGAGGGAAATAGAAGAATAATGCATTCTTATAACTACAGTGGGAACAATTTAGCCATATAAAAATGTGGGAGAATCTGCACTAGCTAACAACTGTTGTGTACATTTCTGGGTATAAGAATATAGATTAAATTGGTTTTGGAGAGAAAAGCTTTTCACCTAAATGGGATCACCAGAGTTACAAGCCCGTATAACAGTAAAAATCAGAAGCTTCCGCTGAGTTTAATGGAGAGGACCTAATTCCCAGTTTCTGTGCTGGGTGTGAAATTGCTGTCCTGTGTTAGCATAGAGCTGGTGAAAGATAGTGGAGAATAAGCCTGACAGATTTTACTCAAGTTCAATCCATTGCTACATGAGAAATAGATCTAACATACGCCATCCGAAATAAAATCCCTGAGGCTGTTCAAGGTAGCAGTTGCTTACTAGAAAACATGCATTTATTTCCTTCCAAGCAAATACAAACTATTAAAAGAGCTGGTACATTTAACAGTAGATCATGCTGGTGAAGGGTTTACTTCAGGTAAAGCCCAGTTTCACCAGGCACTGCGGGCATTCACATGCTTGTTAACAGCACCTCATCTCCATGAGCTGTCACCCCATCACTGGCAATCTGATAAGTATTCCCCTGCACAAGCAAATGTGACTTTTGTGTTATGGACCTAGACTTCAGCTGTAACAGCTAATACATCAAATCTGTATTCCTCCCCAGCCTGGAGCTGCTCTCCCATTAGCATCCCCTTGTTGAAAACCATCTGTAGCTAATCATCCCCCACTCCTGCAAAAACAATAAGGGAAAAAAAAAAGTGATGGTATCGTCTCTTTTTAAAGAGCAGGTACACTGACAGCTTTCTAGTGACAGTAATCAGGGAATTTTAGACTGATGGAGAAAGATGGCAGGAGCTCTGAATGAGGCCAGTTGGCTAAAAGGGAAAATGGTCTCCAGGTGTGAAGTAAACAGCTGATAGTGCAACTCTAACTTCAGGCGAAGCTAAAGGAAGTAAAATCCAAACATACAGGGAGGGTAAGGAGTCCATTTACCTGCATACATAGTTTGGGGGGTTTTTTTGATAGCTCTTATTTCTACCTCATTAACTTGGCTACCAAAATAGCAAAAATAGAGAAATGCTGTGAGAGTTATTATCCTCTGTTTCAGCGTAACTACCTCAGTTTAGCCCCAAGCAAAAAGCAAAAGTTGAATCGGGCTGTGGGGGAGGGGATGGGGTTGTAAATGAGGACACAGAAAAAACAAATTAAGGTCTGACAAACTAAACAATACAGTACAGCTGGTGCTGGCCTTGATGGAAAGAATGAAATGGGAGGAAGGAGCTGCATCAGCCCTTCTTTTCTCCCTCTCACCAGCAGAATGTCAGACCCTTTCCATGGTGGAACTTACCAGCCCAAGGATATCTCTGTAGCTGTGTTACCTGCTTGTTCATAAGGTATCTTTGCTAAATAATTTTAAATGGTCAGTGAGTGTCCTTGAAAATGTAAGTGCTTTTGTTCTGAAAAAAGATCTTTCTGCATAGATTTTACTTCAAGTTCTAAAAAGTGGGGTACAGATGGTACTTGTTCCTTCATATGAAAACTCTTAAATACCATAATATTAAAGAGCGATACACAGATATACGTCTCTTTCTTTCCTTTCTTTTTCCTCTTTACTCCTCCACACATGTGCTGGAAGTAGAATTACAAAAGGTCCTTATGCAGGCCGTACAAGACAAAGGACAAGTGGCAGGGTTTCAATACTTCCTCCCTGCCTCCTCCTTCCCTGCACACCGCCCACCCTTACACATGCTTGTTTGCTTGCCCACAAGCCGGTTACAATCTGGTTCTTGCTGAAAATTGCTTTTATTTTTCACATGTCTTCAGAAGATCTTGGGAAGGCACCTTCCCTTGTAATTTGGCCGCTGGTTAATTTGGGGTATGTTAGCACTGTAGATGAGGAAGGTGCTGGAAATTAGATCTTGTGTTTTGTGTTATTGTGGGGCGAATCATGATAGCTCTTTAAATTTTAAACCATTTCAGCCCTTCTGCTGTAAATGGAACACTGATTTCCCATTAGAGGAAGGCCTGTAGAAAGATGTAATCACACGTTCAGTGATTCAAAGATGTTTTGCATGCAAGGTTGCTAGTGACTGAAACATCAACACGCCTAAAACCTAAAAAAGAGCTGCTTCTAATGCTCAGGTTGTTTCCATATAAAACTGATCCATAAAAATGTTTATATAGGCTGGGCTCAGAGGCAGCCAACACCCCTGAAAGGTAAGTGCAAGAAAAATCGCTGGCTCAATTAGGAGAATTGCTCTGTGTTTTTCTTTTGAAAAATCTGACAATTGCATCACATTGCTATTTTTAGGCAGATAATAAAGTGGAACACCGGGTTAATGAAAGCAGCCTGTGCAAGCTGAGCGCTATGGAACCGTCACCCAGCATATGTATGGTAGGCTATATGTCTGAGGGAAACACACGCAATCCACCTGCTCCTTAACTGTGCATTAGATTTTTGCCTGAGAAGAAAAGCTGGCTCTATTGGCAAAACAGAAAACGTAATTGGAAACAATTTATCTCTTAATCCACTCTTCTTAAATTCCTTGAGTTTATTTTAGAGGCGAGAGAGTGCTAATGCCATCATCTGAACGCAAATGGTGTCGAGCTGTAGGAAGGGAGGAATTTGACGTATGCACTGGTATTCACAGTGCTCTTCTGCAAATGGTCTACGTGTTTATTCTACAGTGAAATTCCCTAAAAGCTTAAAAAAAATGCCCTGAATTTTGCAGCTCCATTGAGCGCGCACTAGTAGGCTACACAAAGTTTTTGAGGTTTCTCTGTTTGAAAGTCTTGCAAGTTGCAATACCATTGGCGTTGTTGTTTTGGGCAAATAAGTGTTGAAGGAATATCTCTTTTGCTAATACTTTTTATGGTTGTCGAAGTCTCAGTTTCAGATATTAGGGACAAGATGTAGATGCTTCAGATCCAAATGGCTGGTGCTTTCAAATTGTTGCAGGTTTTGCTTGTGCAGTCAAAAGGGAGCAAACTCAGCCCAAAAATATAAAAATATGTAGTTAATACTAGAAGGGGCATGCTGAATTAGAGAATGTAGTCTTTGTTATAACTTACTGTGATCTGTACAAGAGGGGACCTGCAGAGTTGTTCACGTCTTTATCAGTTGCTATTAAACATGGTGGTCTGGATGCAGCCTCTGTTTTAGGAAGCCCCTAAATTCCTGATTTCCGGAGGCTTGGAGATCACATGAGGAAGAGAAGTGCTCTACACCTGCCTTATTTCTTTCCCTCCTCCCTGAGTATCCTCCCTCCCAGCTGTGGTCAGGGACTTCCTTGCCTAAATCAGGATGTTATTTCTGGGTGACGAGAAAAAAAGCCAAGTGAGGATTCTCTCAGTCTCTGAGATTACCGTGAAGCACTGACTTTAATGAGACAGCTCATATGCTGGAAGTGAAGCATATATCAAGGACCTTGCTGAACTTGACTGTATGTGGCACAGCAAGCAGCTGTCAGGTTAGGGAAGGATTTGTGTGAGTGGGAGAAGAGAGCTTTCTGGGCAGCTCCCCCATCTCTTAAGGCCTAATATGGATGAATTAGAGACTCTAGAGAAAACAGAAAATCTTTTATATGAAATATTTTTTCTCCTAGAATGAACAGATTAAGGGTTGATTAATTCATGCTGATTGTCAGCTTAATGAAGAATATAAAGATCACAGGGAAAAATCGAGCGTTTTCTGACTTACAGGGTCTGATTAGAGCAGTCATCTGGAAAGCATAAGCTATGATGGTACTTCTCTGTTTCTAAGAATAGATTAATAACTAAATTGGTTGTTCTGTAGCCTTTTTAAACAGCTACACTTTGTCTCCAGTTATTACACTCTAGGTATTGTATGAGTGTATTTTCAAAGGCTGCTGCTCAGTCTAAAGATCAGCATGTATTCAGACTTCTTTCCAGTTGAAAATGGTACTTATTAGCTGCTGGGTAAAGGATACATCAGAGGCAGCTGCAGCCTCTCAGTAGCATGGGGTAGGATTAGGGGAAGTAGAAGGGGTATCTAGATGGAGCAGGGGTTGCTTTTCCTGCCCCGTAGGAGGGTCAGAGATCCTTATCCCTACTAAGGTCTCCTGTCTCCCATAGTGGGAACCACCACATAATATTTCCTATTATTTCTTGTTGGCTTCTGGCAGTCTCCTGCCTCAGGCAACTGACAAATTTGCCTGTGCCTGAGAGATAGCCATAGAGTAGATGTAGGATGATAACATTCACTCTCCCCCACCCGCCTCATTTTTTCCCTGGAGACATTGTTTTCTTCTAAATCTGCATTATAACATTAAAGCTTCATTTGTGTGTAGCTGAAAGCTATTGATGATTTCTATTTTCAACTTTGTTGTAACTGTGTTTTAGCAATATTGACAGACAGAAGCAAACCAGAAATACACTTGCCAATTCTGTTGTTCAGTGCAGATCCATCTCTAGCCTATATGTGTATTTGCCATAATTAAAAGTTTATGTAGCTAGTAGTTATCCCTGGTGTGCTACCTAAGTCCTGTAATGTATATGCTACTCTTGCTTAAAGTTTAGTTTTCACTAAACATGTTTTTTACTAAACAGGTAACTTTTATTTCTGATTTTTACTTATTTATTTCAGTAACTTTTTTATTTCTGATTCTTTTAACTGACATTCAGAAATAATCTTGTCTTTGCCTATTTGTTTCCCCATGCTTTTGAAATTTGTTAGAAATTCTGTATCTTTCCATCTATGACCTGATTTAGATGCCAATGAAGTTGGCAGGAGTTTTTCCACTGTCTTCATCCAAAACCAGATCAGGCCACTAGAGAACAAATGACAAATTACATTCATAAGCTGGAAGTTACCACAGGCGTTGATCAATACACGCACAAATTTCTGCCTAGGCAGGGTTTGCAATTTGGCATCCTTCCTTCAGTAATATGAGGATGCCCTCCGTGGTACAGTGAAAGCTGCGTATCTAAAGCGACACTGAGTTTCACTGTCCCTCTGGGGCTTTATCTGGGGCGAGTGTTGAGACCTTGTCGAGGGAATTGCTGGGGAAGGTACGTTGCTTCAGAGGTGCCTGGCCATGAACAGCAGCATTTCTTACTAGAGTTTCTTTTCCTTGTATTTTGAGGCCACCAAGTTCACTGAACTGCCCCATGTCCTTTTTTCCTTTTTATTGCTGTCAGTAACAAAAGCTGAAAATTTTGGCATGAGGATATTAAGTTTTTTCATCCAAAATCATTAGTTCTTCAGTAAAATGGTGAGCTTAGATTTGCAAAAGCACGTAATTTCAGAATTCTTTACCAAAACAGAATATTCCTGTTTAAATACAGCTTTTCAGATCTTTCAGTCTTTTAAATGTTCTTTAACCTATTAAGACCAGCTAGTAAGTGTTTTCAACTTCAAAGGATAAAAATATTGAATATATAAAGTGAGATTCTTTTTTAGACTAAAAGCATGACTATTATCTTTCTTTTCCCAAGGAACGTTTTCCCCATTATCTGACTTGACAAACAACTAGTCTCACTAATAAATAATTCAGCAGCAAGAGACTCCGGGGCTGTCTGTATAAAATTATGGCATACATTAGCTGATGCCCTCACTAGGCAGGAGGTTCTGGGAGATTTAGCCTTGACAAAATGACATTACTAAATCCCTGGATATCTCCTTAAAAACTGTCCCCTAAATTTTCCGGTCTCTGCAGTTAGAAACTGACTGCTCCAGTGGAAAAACAAGGGCCAAAATAAGTTTTGACCACCCCCCCCCCCCCCCCAGCTTTGTTCTTTTGGAAGCTGTTAAGGCTGTCTGAATATCATATTTTACAGAATACTTTATCTAATTCAAGATTAATTGAGCTGGTTTTTTAACTTGTGTGTGTCGTCTTTCTTTTGCCTTACTAAAAGAAACATTTTTAAATGCCTGGCAGGTTAAAAGAGGAAATAATAAACAACCTCATCACTGAAAGAGAAACTATACTCAGTGCCCAAACTATCTGTATTAAGCTGTGTGTGGGTAAGGCATGTTCAATATACATTCTTGAAAGCTTGAGGGTCATACTCATTTTGAGTGAAGTCTTTATCTCAGGGATCTTTCTTTCAGTTGTGAAGATTTCATTTAAGGAACAAAAAGGCTGAGAATAATTAGTACTGTACTTTCACACACATTACCCCTGGGTTAGTTATTAAAAGAACCCATTCGTCGGCAGCAGCAGCAGCACGCTGGTGTAGGTAGCTTCAGTGGAAGCCAGCCCTGGGAGCTTCCCTGCCCTGCAGGGCCTCCTGCTCCTCCTCCTGCTCCCTGCCCTTGCGTACCTTGAGCTTTGTCTTCTCACTGCTTCTGCCTCCAGTGCTGTGTAGCTTTCTGGAAGGTTTGGACTACATGAAATTACTACATAATAATTTCAAAATGATGAAAGCTGTACATACAAAAATGCTGCCATTTAGAGAATACCTTGTTTTTAATAATAGTCTTATCTTTAAAAGATAAAGCTTCAGCAAAGTTTTTTATGAGGGTTTTTTTTCTGCAAGTAGGCTCTCAAGCCTCGTGGAACTGTGAAGCCAAAGCAGAAACTGGTGTATACATCTTCTGGCCTCAATGTACAGTTAGATTTTTGTGATACAGTTTTATTCTGGATTTGGGGAGGGGAGACGGGGTGTTTGCAGTTATCACATAGAAAACTTAATGATAACCAACACCATACCTGTTCACACACCTAAAACTACAACATTGTACAGGCAAGGTATACAGTGGGTGGGTAGGGAAAGATTTTATTGTCTGTCTTTATTTTTTTAACTGATGGAAAATTGAAGCAAATAAAGTAATTTAAACAAGGTCACACAGGAAAATTAGGGAAGGCTCAAATATTAACTTACGCTCTGTGAACAGAGTCATCTTCTTGGTCAGCCAGTCTCTTACACTTTGCTGGTTCTGTAAAAGACTGCATTTTAGCAAATATACTGCTTCACTGTTACAGGAGGACACCAGGGGAAGAGACCAATTTAGGCACAGGGGTTGGTAGACTGCCCAGCTTATTGGTAGACTTCTTCATTTTGAGAGATAGAAGTTAGGGAAGCAACTGTAGTCCTGTGAGAGCTCTGCAGTATCTGAACCCAGCCAAAACTATTCATTACTCTTTGCTGTAGACCACTGAAGTTTTCACCAGTCTTGCCACTTTTACGGGGATCAGAATAATTAATGCAAAGAAGACAAATCTTGTAGTGGAAAGTCCCTTGTTCTGATAAAGAAGGGCTGTAGGTAGTGCGGTTTCCACAGACGCATTGCCTGCTCCCACTTATTTCACTTTGATATTTTTTTTTTTTATTTTAGAGTCTAATTGTCAGTCACTTAAATTAATTCTCAGTGTTAACTGCAAAAATGTCTGAAAGCCTTCACCATATAGACTTTGAGCAGTAGGCAAAAGAACTCATGAGGTACTCTATTCAGTTATCAAATGAGTGTATCTTTTGAAATTAGCAGTTGGAAAGAAGATTCTGGAGCATGTAATCACTCAGGGAGAGCCAATGGTAAAAAGGGGTTAGAAAACCTTAGAACTTGTTCATGTTGTGATTTTCTAGGGCATGCAGACCTTGCCAGAAGCATTCCTTCAACCCAAAAAATATTAATCATATGAAAGACTAAAGCAAAATGAACTGGATCAGTACCTACTTTCAGTTTAAACTTTCTCTTGACGCAGAAGTGTTGCATATTCCTTTTGTTGTCCTACATCCAAAAGATGTTAGTTTTATCTGTTCTGGCTACTGTGAAAGGATTTGGGGAGTCCTGTGCTGTTTCTGCAAAGACATGTTGATGTAGAAAATACACTGTTTCTTCAACAAATATTCATGCACGTAAGTGTGATGTCTGTTTACTGTGCTACAGAAATCAGTAAAACCATCTTGTACTAATGCTTGTTGAAAGGGGACCAAGAAAGGATAAAGAAAAGCTGCTACCTAGCAGAAAAATATTTTTAAGTTCAAGTTTGAAATTTGCCCTGATTACAAATTTTGAGGGCAACCGTTATGTCTATGCAGATATTGGAGAGACTTTTCAGTTACTGTAGTTACTTAGGTGCTGAAGGAAAATTGATCCTCAATAATATGAGCTCAAAAGCACTTTGTCAAATCACTGTTAGATGTATAAGCTACAGACTGAATGAACATAGCAAAGAAAAATATGGTATAGAAATAGTATAGGATATCTGTCTTGCACCAGAAGACTTATAATAAAAAAAAGACATTAATGTATGTAGTTATGCACATGTATCTAGTTCCCACCTTCAACCCCTTACACTATTTATCTAAAAAATAATGAAGCCAGTTACTTCTGAGATTACACAGTATATCTGAACTGGTGGATCTGAAAGCAATACTGAGTTTCTGGGTTCAGGACCTTGCCCTTGTCTCACCCTGACCCACTGTCAGAGCAGGACCAAGAGCCTGCCAGCCAGCCTCTGTAAGAGCTTGGCACACAGGCCAAAATGGAGCCCAGATATTTTTTTGGCCACATTCTAGATCTGAGCCCATTTTTGGACAAAACCCTAAACTGAGCCCTAAATGCAGTGTCCTGAGGAGTTTGGAATACCCTACCACTTAGTTTCTAGTTTTCCAGAATAGGTGTCAAAAGTTTTCATTTAGAAACAATACAATTTTCAGTTAACAAAAATAAGGGGGCAAAATAAACCCAGTAATTTCATTTAAATAATCACTAACATTTTCAATCTGACTATAAGGTTTGTTGTGAAGGAAAAAAGCATTCATCTTGAAAGCTTTTGGAAGAAACATAGGGGTGTTTTCTTTAAAGTTCTATGTAAACTCTGTCTAATTTTATCATGTACTAATATGATTTTTCAGGTTTTGTTTGGGTTTTTCTCCTTCCTATTTGCCTTCCCTTAATTATTCCTCCACTTTGATCCATTTGCTTCTCTCTAAAATATAGAGAAATGAGGTGTTCTCGAAGGGATAAAACCCAAGATCCTCATCCTTCCCCCTTCCCTTCCTTTATAGAGGGCTGTTGCTCAGTGATGTGTGGATGGTTCTTGTCACCCTCCAGTTTTGCAACTCTCTTCTGGTTGTCAAGTGGCAAAAAGCACAACTCTGGGAAGGGAACCATCACGCGGTCCATGTTGCCAGAGTCTGATGCAACCTTCGCAAGAAGGCAAGGCAATTTGAAGAGTAACAGCAAAAGTTAATAGCTTCCTTTTCTAAAAACTCTCTGCCATACCCTGGATCTCAGTGGGAAGAACAAACAGCATAGAAACCTAATTAACTCTTTGCAAACATGAAAGGTTGAGCTGACCTCTGCAGGAGAACTGCAACCTGTAAGACCCTGGAGGACCAGCTGGCCCTGCTTTGTTAACTGTAAAGGTAGTGTTGTTGAAAATCATTCCTGGCTGTGATTTACATCTGGAAAACTTATACTGAGCCATACACCAGAAGGAGTGGGACAGGGCTAAAAATTCAGTTCTTGAAGAGAAAGGTTTGAGTCTCAGACAGTGATACCAGGTGAAGATAGCTTTATCCCCTTCAGATTAATTTCAAAATGTATTAAGAACAGAAAGTGTGAGATTGGAAAAATTTTTTTTTTGCTTCTTTCTTCAGTGGGTTATACTAGTTGATTATGGAAAGAAGCCTGGTAGAGAGACTCTTTTACAGATGCTAGGATGCTCGTTGCCTGAGTTTGTCAGGGAGGCAAGACTAGCCTCTTAGTCTCTTCTGGGAACCAAGATACTGACAAAACTATTTTTAAAAAGCTGAAGCTTAATAGAAAATATCAAAGGGCATGTTTAGACACTGTTTCAGAAGATAGATGTGAGCCTTCACAAAGGCAAGACAGGAATATAAGAGGGATTGCCTTACAAGTAATTAATTAGGAATTCAGATCTAACTTTAGTCTGTACATGAAGCTTCCAGTAAGGTTTACAAAGGTCTGTGCTTAGAGAGGCTTAGAGCAGGTACATAGCTCCCTAGAGTTTAAAAAACAAACAAACAACAAAAAAACCACCTTGGGTGGTAAGAAATGCATGAAATTTCCATTACAGTAATGACTAATAAGTGACCTAGACTCTATTATTCAGAAAATAAATGTGCAGTACATTTCTTTCAGACACTAATTGTCATGTTATTGCTATTGTTCTAGCAAACGCAAATAGGCAAAACAATACTGCAAAATGAAATCAGCCTTGATAAATGTATTGTGAGATCTCTGGCAGTGGAAAAAGTCTTTGGGATGAGTGTAAATCTCCTAATCTGTCTTTAGAAATTGAGGCTGACATATATTCTCTAAGCCTTTTCTCAATAATGGCAATTAAAAAAGCTTTGCCATTCTGGCAAAGTCTTTCTTCCTAAGATTGAGATCACATGAAGTTGTGCATCTACACTCAGTCAAAATGGGACAGAAGAGAGAAGGTACTTGGTTTTGTTAAATCTTTCACCTGATGCCTTTTCTTAAGAGATGGAAATGTCCCATTGACTCTTCCTTTTTGAGGACTGCTTCTGCCAAAAGCAGGAAATATGCTCAAAAGTTACTACTTATACTAGCATTATATCAAACTTTTTAAAGGTGAATTGCATATCTGCATTAAATTCCCTGAAAGACCAGTTGCCGTTCTAGTTCTTCCTGTGATGCAGAAGGACTGAAGCTCTTGCAACCACCACCATGTGCTTCGGTTTGTGCTTCCACAAAGCCTACCCAAATCTTCAAGGGTAAATCCTGAGGATCTCCTCTTAGTTTCAGGCTCAATCTGGAGGTACCAAAACTCATACTTTTCTAAAGGAAGGTAAAGTTGTGCCACTAGGAGGGTAGATCTCTGGCAGTTAAGCTCCAATCTGTGCTTTCTTCTTGCATCTCCTGCACAGCTGCATGGACTGGGTGCCTTCTGAGTGCACCCACTGAGATGTCCTATGCAAAGCAGAGCACCAGGCAATGTTGCTGTTGTCCTCTGCCTGGGCACTTGTTTGGAGCTGGTTCCTCCTTGTCAGAGGGGATGTGCATCAGCATCTCCCATCTGGTTTCTCCAGGGGCCAGGCATGGGCACATTTGGGGCAAAGCTGCTAAACCACTCCACTTCTAGAGCATGAGTGAATCCTTACCAAGATGATATGCCCAGTTCTGAAGGTGTTTAAGTCTTCTCAGGTGTTGCCTGTGGAAACTGAACACAACTCAGTGCTGTAAATTCTGTACTTTGTTTCAGGTGGCCTGATACCTTAGAATAATACTAGCCAAAAAACCCTATAACTGATTTGCCTGGAAACCTTGTTTGGTAATGGAGCAAGTATTTGTGCCCAGTGATAATAAACTGGAGAATCGTTAGGATTTGGTTAGAAGAGCTAAGGCATCCAAGATTTTTTTTCCCCCTCCTCCACAAATTACATGTTTGACCCACCTTCATTGCTTCATGTGGGACCCAGGATGGATATTTTGTATTTGGCAGGCACTTGACTGTCCCTATGGACACAATACCTTTTCTCCTTTCTCTTTTTCTTTCTTTTGGAGGGAGGAAGTGAATCAAACATGGAAGATTTAGGAAATGTGGGACGTAAATGTGAGGCTTGTAGAATGTTTTCTTTCAGAAGAAGCAGGTACAAGATACAGACATAGGCGTTGACACTGATACATGGCTGAGGAAGAGCTAGGATTTGGAGAAACGGTGAGGGTTCCTTCTGGAGTTCTCTGCTATCTTGGAGACAGTAACAATCTGCAGAGAAGAATTTAGGTACACGGGAATTATTCTGAAGGGGAAAACAAGCAAAAGAAAAAACAACCCAGACAGTTGTAAGTATACATCAGAAACAGTAAAAAACAGAGTATGTTGATTTGAAGCCATCAAGGAACTCGGTAAGAGCAAGATGTCAGGAACTTCTTCGCTTGATCATTGCTGTCTACAGTGTCGATGTGATTAGCAACACAAATGTTCTGGTGTATATAGAGCTTTGTTAATTGACTCAGCTGTGGGGATGAGTGAAGCTATCTGAAAATTTATCTTCAGTATCATGTATAGCAAGTTGGACTTGCCGTTTTGGGGCAGATCAGCTCTACCCTGAACACACGCTGAGAGTAGGCTTGCTGCGTGCACATTGTGATATGTGACCTTTGCTTGCTGCATGATGATGATGTTGATCACACAGGCAGCAGCTGAGGCTCTTCTTGCATATGCTCAGAGGGTCTCCCTGGCACTGTGGGAAAATGCTGTGCTGATGATGGGTACCATTTTGAGCAAAGCAAGTGATGTCTTCATAGTACCAACATCAGACTGCACTGAGGAGATGAGTCTTATTGGAGTTTGCTTTATCTTTGAGTCCAGCAGTACAGCCTTTGGTATTGCACATACATGAGGAACTGTTGCAATTGACTGGAAAGCATGCTTTCTAGGAAACTGCTGCTGCGAGTTATTCAATGGAGCTTTGGAGTTTGGGGTTTGTGATAAAGGGGGAGCCCACATGAGAGATCTCCCTTACTAAGGAAGGATCGATTTCTTCTGTTACCTAGGACAATAAGAGTCTGGAAAAGCCAGGGTTTGCTCACCAAGATAATATAGACCTGTCTAGTGTAGCATCCTGCTGGAAGTAGGCTGCAGCCCAAAATAAAATGTATCACATCCTGATGATGTGAAGATGTGTCTACTGTTGTTGAAGATTATCGCCTGGCATGCTGGGGTTCTTCACTTAGCACCATGATGGCCACATCCATGGCACAGAGGAAACAGCTATCAGCACTGGCATTCAAATACATGCAAAAGCCATAGGAGGGTCTCCTTGCCTGGTATATTGTTAGCAGACTCCTGATGTTTACCACATCCCCCAGATGCAGGATAAAAAGCTGTTGGGTACAAGACACAGGTTGAGTGGGCAGAGGATTGTGCATGGGGCTTGCAGAGCAGGGACTGTCTCCCCCTGGAAGCTCACAGGTGAGCATCGGGGAGCAGACAACACTGAGGGGCATTAGCAAAGGAAGGTTTGCCTGGTGCTGCCTTAGCCAGGGAACAGCCACCTGAAACACCCCTCCAGGGTGGAGCAACTTAAGGAATCTAAAGGGGAAAACTGAATTGTTAGGTTCCAAAGGGATTTCCCTGGGGAGGCTGAGAGTGACCCTAACTGTCTGAGGGTCACAAGCTGTCAGAAGCAAGCAAGCCATGGGAAACAGCAAATCACACAGGGATTTTGTGAATGCAGAATTGAAAGCAAAATTGGGAGAGCTTATTGATTAAGAGTGAATAGGGGAGAGCATTCTTACTGATGGAGCTCTGGTTTAGGTTACAGCAAAAGGAAGATTTCTGGTTGAATTAACAATTGTGTCTGCGTTTAGTATGTATTTACCTTCCTATTTTATGTGTTCACTTTCTTCTTTGTTGCTCTATGTTCTGTCTTTGATTCAAGCCGTTTACTGCTGCCATCATTTTTTTTAATGTGTCAACCCACTGTGAGCAAGCATAATGGAAATTGGTCAATGTGCGTTAATTGTAAGTCTCTCCACATGAGCCACAGGTATGGCTCACACATGTAAACAAAATGAGTGGCAGGTTTCTGGAAACAGCACTCCCACTGTAACCATCATGCAGTTTGTTGCTTTTTATGTTTTTTTTAAAAAAGGTGTCAAAACTGTCTCACTTGATTGAAAGAACATTTGTTAATAGCTTGTCGGGTCTGTTGTAATTTTCAAGCAAATTAAGATGTTGATTTTTTTTTTTAAAGTAGTAAAAATCTGGAGTATGACAGCAAGTTGAAATATTAGTAAGACTATTGGGAAGTTTCGATAGTCTGTGCTTGTGAATTTTAATGTCTAGCAGCAAACAGCTCTTAAGCAGAGTTCTAACACATCTTTTATGTTCAACTTTATGATGTGCACCAGGCAGTGCCAAAACATGTATACGAGTGCAGATGTGCTGAGCAGGGCTAAAGAGTTGTGATAAATGTGTGTTTAATGTACTTGAACATTTCAGAACATTTTGGAAGCACAATAAAAATAAAACATTTGCCCCATGACACTTAACTGAGTACAAACAAGAAGTTACAAATGCAAGACATATTCACTGCTTTTTCACAGGGTAAAAAAAGGAAAGAAAAAATGTATGGTCTCTATTCTTCTGTCCTTAAAATACATCCTTTTTACTACAGCTATGTTGTCGTCGTGATTATACCGCCTAGGTGCTGGCTTTCTGAGTATGGAGAACATCCCTAAAAATAACGGTGGTGGTGTTCCAGTTTGAGTGTTTTTAGAATTTGACCCAAACACGTATTCCTTGAAAGATATATCCAGATCACAGGAGGAAGAGAGGTGAAAGCCTATGTCTGGGAAATTTCATCTCTGAAAGACAGGAACAGGCTCTGCTAAATCCCATATCTGGTGCGTATAAAAATGGCACTCTTTCTGTATGATGCAAATTACAAAATAAAAAGAGCTGAAAATTGGTATCTGTCTGTTAAAGGGGTAGGTGATTTTAAGCTGTGTGACATTAAACTCAGTCATTCTTTTTCAAGTTTTCTGCTGTGTAATTTAATTGAGAAATTCAGAAGTACCTTGACATTCTTTGTCTCAAAGTCAACCTAGACCTCGGAGGTGTAGGTAACGTATCAGGCCATAGGTGCTGCCATAAACAACTAGCTGCTGTTTGAAATTAACCTGTTTGCTTGTCTGTTTTTCTGTAGCCGGAACATTGGGAGCAACATGGGGTTACAAATACTCCATACTATGTAAAACTAGTTTCTTGGCTGAGTCCTAGGCACTGTTCCTGGACCATATTAGCTTCAATGGGAACTATACAGACAAACTGACGCTTATACGTGCTGGAAAGAACAGAGGATATTTGTTACAAAAATTACCTGAAAGCATTTCATTGGATATTAACTGCCTTTTTTTTTTTCACTTCGTCATTAAATAGGCCATTAATCTTTTAATAGTTAAATTGCTCAGTTTTCCCCCTGCACACAGGCCCGCGAACTCCTCCTATACCATTAACAGTGATGTAGATCAAAAAATGATATGAATAAAAAAACCTGCGCAATTATATTAGCTAACATTTAAATCACAAAATTACTTTGGCAGTTGTACTGTTCATACTGGGAATCAGTATACTGGCAGTGACTGGGGAACCAACTTCTCAATATTTACCTTGTAGTTGTAGACTGTCTCATTAATTTTTAAGATCCATGATGGCAGTGTTCAAGGCTCTTGTCTTTCGGTTATTAGCATGGCTGGCACATGCTTTGGAAATCACTAAATAATAAGCCAGGTGCTTGTTGCTGCTTTAATCTTTTCTCCAACTGAAAAAACTCTGATTTTAGTGTATAATGAAGAAAGCTTAAAGCTTCATTTCTTTTTTCCTCTGGGGAGGTGCCCTTAACAGTTTTAGCGGTTTGTGTTTGATATCCTAGTCACTTCCCAGCAGTAATGGTGGTTTGAAGTGTCTTTGGAATCATCTGAGACAAGCTTGTGATACTTGCTGGTGTTTTTTGCCTGCTGGCAACTACTTCTTTTTAACGTCACCACTGATCCTGGAAGATTTGAGGACAGTGTCAGCAGTAGTATGTGTAGTCATTGAAGCAATAACCTGGTAGCCCCTGTAAAACCTAGGCAAGCCATGTGAAATGCATCGTAATTTTCAAAAATCTCAGAAACTTGCTTTCAGATTTCACTCTTGATATGACTTGTTGCAAACCTAGTGGCAAATTGCTGCTCAGTGCGTTGCTCCAGCTATGAAGCCTCGTGATGCATTAGCTGTGCCTGAGTGATGCGTTCCTTTTGTGGGTGGGGTTTTTTTGTTTGTTTTTTTTGGTTTTTTTTTTTGTGGCAAACCACAGACTCAACTCTCAGTGCTGCTGTCTGTACTGCCTGCTTTGGTCAGTGGTATTACCTGACTGCTATGCACAACATGGAAGTAACACATGCTGTGTTTCTGAAGGATGAATTGAAAGCTTTTTCTACAGCTACTGTGTTGTGGTATAATGTACTCATGAATGAGTAACTAAAAGTTGTTGGAAAGCAATATTATGTAATTAAAAATCTCCTTTACAAAGACATTTGTAAAACAGAAGGGCAAAACAGTAAATTGATTCCACTATTTGCAATTTAAAGTATCTTCATGGTATCTGTGGGGTTACAGCATATGTAGTGGGTTATTACACATGCAAATTGAGTGTCTAGGCAATTGTTTCTTTCCATCCTTCCTACTGTTAATTTGTTGGCAATCTTTTACATGAGTCCCATGCTAAACAATTACTTTGCCACTTCCCTTTTCTTTCACAGTCTTGGTTATTTCAATTCCAAGTAACTACAATAATTTAGAAACTACAGTAATGGTTTTATAGCAATTAAATTGATGACAATAATACAATTGCAGAAATGGGAATGTCCTGTAATGGGAGAAGAGAAAGTTCATATTCTTGCTCTGTTTTGACTTACCTCAGATAAACACCCTGTCCTTTATTCCTCTTTTAAATTGATACACATGTAGGTAAGATGCCTCAACAACTAAGTGATCCTGATACCAAAAATCAGATAAGTCAATAGAGAGTTCCTCTTTGCAGAAATACCTGTCAAACTCTTTTGCAAAAATAGTAATTAGTAATTAACAGTTTTGCAAAAGTATTGCAAAATTCTCTGCACAGTGAAAACAGTCTTTAATGTTCTAATATGTGTAAAAGCTCTAATCCTTGTCTTGATTTTCAGAACAGAATTTAAGCCTGCATTTTTGTTTTATAAGATGTGGGGAGAACAGGCCTGTAGGGCTGTTCCAAGTCTGGAAGGAATGGTAGTGAAACTTTGGTTGGTTGTGTCTGGGCAACAGTCCCCTTGAAATCCTGAACTAAAGGGGTCTCCAGAGGCACGTAAAGGTAGTTAGCCCCAAGACTTTTCTTCTTGTGCTGTGACAGTGTGGCCCAGATTGTTCTCCTCCCCAAGTTAATACAGAAATGAGGATGAGTTCCTTAGCCAAAACTGTGGCAATTTATGTTTTTCCCTTGGGTTCATCCCTGGCTACACTGGCCAAAGGATGGTGATCCTCATGCAAGTGAGGCTCCTATGGTTGTGGGATAGCTGCTGCTATTTTGTGTAACACCACAACAGCCAGGGTAAAAGCACGCACAGTGCTATGGATGGCTGAAGTGTGTAACCTCTTGTGAGCATGCTTTGTAGCTGTGTTACTTCTCCAAGGTGATCAAGAGAGAGCCTCTGGTGAGACAGCCAACCTGTGGCAACGCACACAGACTCTTCCCCATCTCCTATCTCCTTTCTACCTACTTCCATGAGCAAGCCCAAGGGGTTTCCAGTGGCCATGGTGAGGGGGATCAGAGTGAAGAAACAGCCCTACCTCTGACAGGCAGGTGACCAAGGTGGCCTAACACAGAGCAGGAGGAAGGCAAGCCCATCTCTCTCTGGCTCTACACCATGGCTGGCTGCATTGTGTTTTTAGGGGGAGACTTGGGAGAACTTCTCAGGTCTTTGGTTCAAGTGTCTGCTTCACCCATGCCTGTATCCACGGTTGGCTGAGGTGTGGATAAGCACCATCCCCCTTTTCTTGCAAAATGTTGCTTTTGTGACATGGACGGCTTGGTGCATCAGCTAGGGGGGAAGTATAGCAGGCTCAACACAGCCCTGGCATATGCAGAGAGCGCCTGAGCAACCCTTGTGCCCCTTTGTGTAGGGAAGTAGTCTCTAGAAGGCTGGCACTGTGAATGTTTATGTCTCTGAAAGCAGAGATAGTGCTGGCACTGGGAAGAGGTGCTGTCAGACCCCCCGGCAGGAACAAACAGATGTGAAGTAACATTTTCCAACTGATTTTGGAGTCCAAATGACACAGAATTACCTTCTGAAGTCACTTTTGAAACTGTTCCTTCATAGTTTTTCTGGTAATAGGACTCCTGCCTGCGTCTTTATTTTGGAAACTCTGCCTACTCGTGCCAATTTATGAGGTTGTGTCACAGCACTGTGCCTACTTCATCTCTTGTGCCTAGGGACTGTGATCCATGTACGGCCAGAGGCAGTGGCTGAAACTTCAGCCTTGACCTTTATTTATTTATTTGCAAAATCAGTCTGAAGTTTACTGTGGCCTTTGGATGTGCTTCAGCTACTTAACCATAAGTATGCTGATGCTAAGCTCTCCTATTCAGGACACAGAAGCAGTCCCAGCAGAGGATTCTGTTGTGATTGCTTTGATTGCTGTTAATGTTCCCACATTTAGAGGGGCTGGGTGGGGTTTAGTGGGTTTTTTTCTGGTTTTGCAAGTCCTCTTTCTCACTTGGCCTTCTTGTGGGTGGCTCTTTAAATTTAGACAAGGCAGAAAGCTGCTGGTTCAAAGTGACTGTTTTTTAACTGTGTGCTCGTTACTGCATCTCCTGTTCTTCCTTCTGGTGGGTATTTTTAACTTCTTTCATGTTGTCAGTAAGTGTTTCCTTTTTATTCCTGCAAGTTCAGACGATAAAGTTTGGATCCAGCAGGAGAAGCAGTTGAGTTGTGAGTGCCTCTTCCCATGATATTCTGACCCCCATGTTAAACCTCCAGTGTTGCAAGTGTTTTGAAAGTTCAGGTCCTTTCCAGCACAGTTGTATACAACCTAGGAAATCAAAGAAAAATAAAAAGCATAGTTTCACAGGTGAATCTAAAATTTATATTTTGTGTTGTTTGGTAGCCATTCTGAGCCAAACCGTTTGGCAGGGGTCAGCTTTGTTCAATATCTACATTAAACTCTTTGGTTTTGTGCAGCTACAGCCATTTCCAAATGGTTGTCGTGAGACTGCCCAAAAAGTACTCTTCCCCCTTCCATCATCTGTCAGAAGTATTAGTAATAAAAAGAAGTCATAATTATGATACATAAATAACTATTGCTAAAGCAACAGTCGTGATAGAGCCTTTAAAAAGTATATGAACAACCTGCTACTTAGCAGTTTTCTGAGGCCTTCTGTAGTTTTATGAAGCTTGGCTGTTCAATAAAAGTCTTTGTGTCTGGTTGTGTTTTGCCTTGGAGAGCTGATGTGGTCCCAGAGCCCAGCAGCCAGGTCCTCGCTTCTTACCTCCCTTCTCTTAAGGAGTTTTGAAAGGTGTTGCCTTTTCCCCTCAAAGTATCCATTTGACTGGTGCAGTCTCCCATGATACTGCTGCTCACTTCTGATTGTGAAAATTCATTGTCAGGAAACAGTTAGCAGACCCTGGGCCCCAAAATGATAAAAGTTTTGGTTTTCCTCTCTCTTTATAAAACTATGAGGTCTGAGGTACTGTGACCTCAGTAACTGGTAAAATTTTGTCCTCTGTTTTGTGTTGAATGAGATTGTCAGCAGGTAACCATCTGTGCTTCACTGGATAACCATATTAAATTCATGCAAATAATCCCATACATGGCTGATAACTGTTTAAAAGCATGCTGGACAAACTGAGGCCCATTAGGTATATGATGTCTAGTGAGAATGAGTAAGTAATAAATCCAGTGACTTCTTAAATCATACTATCTATTGTTAGCTGAACACAGTGAATAGATTTGCTTGCACCCTCTGCAAAAAGGTCTTGTGCAATTTTTTTTTTTCTCTCCCCTCCCCAGGCCAATTTGTCCTGTGGTACTGGAATGGACTCTTTTGCTTGACTTGGCCTGTGTTTTTGTCATACGTGACAGCATTAACAGTTTTCTCAATATTTCTGTTCATCTGAGGACTCATATAAAATATGTTTGGCCCTTTTTCTAGGTCTGTAAATAACCTCTGTATCCTTTAGAACATGTTCCTCTGTAACGTCTAAGGAGTCAACATTCCTTTGGCATTAAACAAAATCCTCTCTAGTCCCTAGAACTGCTTTTTAAATTGATAATGCTGCTGAGGCATTTGCTTCCCTGACCACCCTATGCTTACAGAAGGAATTAAATTCCTCAGACGCTGCTCCTCAGTAGAGGCTCTGGCAATCATAATTCACGTAGTCTTTGAGACCAGATATTTGTTTGTTGGTTTCTTTTAATGCAACAGAAGGTGTATTGATCACATTTATTGAATGCTCCAGAGACTGTGCATGTAATCACTGAAACTCCCTTGGTTTGGATTTTTCTATTATATATTTGTAACTGAAAATGCAATCCCTCTGCTCTCAAGGGTGGGTTTTTTTGCTATGCCCTTGTATCTCTGAGTGTTTTCATGTGTCTGGTGGGGCACTTAACTGCTTTGTCCTTCCTCTAAGGATATTCCAGTTTGTTTGACTCCAGGTCTCCAGCATTCTTCGATAATCACTTGGAGCCAAGCTGCCTGGAAGAGTTTGGGTTTATTGGGTGCCTGACTGTCCAGTACTGTGTGGTGTAAACCACCACATAGCACAGTGTCCGATTACAAACAGTTTTCATCCTGGAGACCCCTATTTGCCCATATCCATGATTTCTTTTCTGAAGATGATATATTTAGCTTAATATTTCTGCTGTCAAAACACAGAGGACCAGGGATTCTCTATGCCTTTGTGGAAATGAGGTCAGTCAGCCTTGCTGATAGGAAATCTATTCGTATTCCCCAGTTCAGGCAAAGTAAGCCTTAAGATAAGTATCAATAGAGACATCAGAATAGATCTTGGGAGGATAAGAGCCCCTGCATAGAATTTTTTTTCCTCAGGTTTTTTTTTTTTTTTTCCTTTTTGGTGTATTACTCTGATGTCCTTAACTAAGGATATTCTTAATTAAGCGCCTGTGTTTTAAGCCTTTCTTTAGCTTTCCTCATGCTTGTATTGCCAGCGTGCCCTCTCTATTATGCAGACGTAGTAGCTTGCTGTGGCTTTGTTAAAGATTTGAAGATTTGAGTATGCATTTCAGTACTTACCCTTGACATATTTAACTTTCACACAAGTCAGTAATGTCAACTCATATCCAGGAAAAACACCAAACTGAAAAATGTGTATTACTACAGCAATAAGAAAAGGGCCTTGATTATAGTAAGTAGTGCAAAAGATTGTTGTCTCTAAGGACATAAACCACATTGGCAAGCAGTAATTTCAGAACAATATGTTTTGGTAAAAATCCAAAGGATCTCTAGAGTGTTCACTTTCCACATCCTCAATACAGTAAAATGCAGTACAACACAATGATAAAGTTCTGAGAGTTTCCCAGTCCAGTTTTTGGTTTGCTGAAGAAGGAAGGTAATATGCAGAGTGGTGGTGGTGGTGGTGTTATTATTTCATAACTCCCTACCTACTACAAACCCAAGATTTAGTGTCAGGAAGCAAATCTGTCTTAAGCCAGGTTAATGATTTTTTTTGCCTTCCTTTGTAATGGAGGGCAGGAGACAAGAACATGATTCACTTTGTGGGGTCAGTGGAGATGCTGACTAAGAAACACATTTCCTGCTATGGGAAGGCCTTGAGATGCTGACTTTGATGTCTTTGGCTTTCTGCATGTGACATTTTATTAATTGACTTTTTTTAAAACTATGGCTTTCTACTAGAACTGAAAGGTATAATATGAGGGTGTTTTGGGGCCAATGGTATAAGGTGGCACTCTGTTGACCATTCTGGAGTAAATGCTGCTTCTGTGGTTTTGCTGCAACAGCAGGGGAGACTGCATTCAGTGACCTATTTGACCTTCCTAGCACAGCCCTCCAAAAAATGTAGCGGTTTATACATCAAATGCACACAACCCCCACTCCCCCCCAGCCTCCAACTATCTCTGAACAGAGCATCCTACAAGCTACATGCTCTGGTATTCGCTGTTTTACAAAGAAATCCTTGGATACTTTGACGATGGATGATGATAAAAAGTTAAAAAGTGAATAGCTGTGGGATGGAATTACAGGAACTCTCATAGGAAAAGGCCAGTTTCCTGCAAACAGTTCACCGCTCCGTAGTGTGGCATTGCTGCCTGATTATATGTTCTCTAATAAGAATGTGTTTGTTCAGTCTCATTTGTGAGGCATCTGCTAGTAAAGTATTCACTCTCTCTTTTGTGAAGCCATAGCTTCATCATGGAATAAAATGTCTTCTCTGTTTTATGAAGAAAAAAAAAAACAAACCAAACTTTTCTCTTCTCCCAAGATTTTTAAGGATGACTTACCACTGCTTCTGTTATCATTCCTGATATTTGCAATATTTACTTGAATGTGTGTTTGATTTCTTTGGGCCTCTAATTTCTTTTTGTGGGTGAAAATATTAACTGTCATAAGAAACTGAAAAAGGAAGTGGTTAAAAAAACAAACAAACAAAAATCAAAAAACATTGAGGCCAGTCATTTCTGTTGTGATGTGGAAAGTAAGTCATCAAGCTATTGGAAAAACCTGAGTCACTTCTCATTGGGAAAAGGTTCATGTCAGGGACTCCTCAAAGTTGTTTTAGTCTTGGGACGTATAGTCCTAGAAGTTCCACTTCTGTGAATTTTACAGAGAGATGCACTAACACAGTGGTCAGTGTTGCCATCAAATCAGTGCTCACAGGAGATAAACACTCCGTATCCAGCCCAGAAGACTGGAAATGTGCATATCAGGGAAACTATTTGAAATATCTGGTCTTAGTGGTATCTCAAGACAGTAGTCAATAAAATATGCCTCAGAGGAAGGTGTTTAAAAGTTTAAATTCTACTATGTAAAATAGTGAAGTAATTTTCTTGGCAGGAGAGTGTGGAGTTTGACATAATTCAGAATGTTTTGGTCGTGATATTTATAAGCCTGCCTACTTTTTTTTCCTCTCAAGAATGCCTTGTCTTATGAAATACTTTGGCTAAATATTAGTTATTATTAATTTTTTAAATCTTATGCAGTGTTCCTGTTCTGTATTCTGATAGCAGTAAGTAATGATGTCTGGTTGACTTGGCATTTGAAGCAACAAATGGCTCTGAAAGTCTCCTTTCCCTGCCCACTGCTTCCAGCTTAAATAGGCCTATTCATTTGATTTTTTCCCTTTGCTGGAAATCTTCCCATCTTTCTTTCCTTTATCTTTACATATTGTGCTGATCTGCTTTTTGAAATAGGCTTGGCAAATTATATGCAGGAATCAGGATGGGGCAGAGTGCCGGCTTCTTACTAGCAAGGAAGACTAGTATCAGTGCTAATACCCAGTGTTAGTTCAAATTCTGTTTTTACAGGCAAACATCTTGCTTTCTTCTTGCTGCCACTTTGTGTTGACAGCATGGTCTTGTTTAACTGCCCACTGTGATACTCAGGTCTTCTCTTTGAGTGGTTACAGTTGACAAATGAATCACATGTGAGCAATACAAATTGCTTTCTCCCCATGTTTCAATCTGACTTCTTAAAGCAGAAATTTGTCTTCTGTCTTGTTCCGGATGCTTGCTGCTCTGTAGAAGAGTCATCCATGTATGAAACTGAATATCCCCATGCAGATCACAAGTTTTACCACCTTGTTATTCCTCAAGGTGGTTTAAAACTTTGATACAGTCCAGCCTGTTATTCTGTACTAGTGCCCTGAAAAATTTTGTTTATATATTACCTTGTCCAATCAGTTTCCTTGACAAAGAATTGGGCCAAAACCTGAAACAAAACTAAAGTAAATAAACTAAGCAAACATCTGGGCTAAGCTGAGTTTAATCTCTGCTTTCCAAGTTTTGAGTTAGTTTTCCAAACCAAGTTTTTAATTTAAGTAGTGAAAGGAAGAAAATTTCTTGGACATTGAGATTATGAGGATAGTAATTTATCTGCAGATAACGTTTATGGGAAAGAAGAGGAGGTAATGCAAAACAAGATTAAATATCAGAGAAAAACAGGTGTACATCAGGCAAAATTAATCTAGGGGAAATGATGGAGGATCACAGATTTCATACTACACCATCCTGTTTCTCAGCGAATACATATACTCAAAGGGAGAAAGATTCAATTTATCATATTTCAAGCATCTGATGCTATTTCTAACGGTTTTAAGCAGAATATTACTTTCAAATGCTCCACACCATGTACTTTGTCTAAAACTGTACTGTAAATAGAGTTACTTCAAAATATTCAAGAAAATAACCCATTCCAAAATATTATGACACCCGGATGGTTTCAAAAACTATGAGTATGTTTTAACTAGTGTCTCTTATCAATTACTTTGGGGTTTTATGTTTAAGACTGATAGTCTAAGAAATTGTTTGTAATTGTCTCATTAAAATTTTTGAGCTATAATGCTCTACGTAGAGATATTAATTTGGCATAGCACAGAAATGGGTTGTTTAAGCTTTATCAGCTTGTGTGAGACAAGCATGTGGTTAGGTGTGCTGCTGAATAAAAGTAAAAACTTCAATTGTCATTTCTACAGCTGGTCTGCTGTTACTCTGAATGGGGCTTTGTACTATCCTGTTGCATGAACTTCTTTCTGCTCTCTTGAGCCACTTTTTTCCATATGCAGAGACTGCAGTGCAGTAGAACTGAAATCCACTTTTCCTGGCAGAAGTGAGACTTCATATTCTGCGGTTGCTGCAACGCTCGGGTCAGAGGTGCCTCTGTACAGTGAATAACACATTGCAAAGTAACAGACAGAAAGGAGGGTAATCCAGTTAAGACTACAGGACAGTATTTCAGGGTGAGACTTGGCCATTGTGTCTTTTTGAAAGCCTTGCCTAGAAAATCTAGCAGTTCACACCACTGAGTGAATACAGGGCAGTGTGACTTTTATCTTTTTGTTCTAGGGTATGTTTGCAATGTCATGGTGAATCCTCTGTGCTTCAAATTGCTACCATTAAAATATAGAATAATTTCTGAGGTACATAAAAGCCATAATCATTATTCTCTACCTCATGGTTATATTAACACAATCTTGAGAGGTGCTGCAGGTGTGCATCCAGCCAGAAAGGTAGGGAAATGTCCAGTGGATGGGGTAAATATGCAGCTCCAGTAGCCTGACCACTACTGCTAAAGGGTAAGCAGTGATCTCAGATGAAGTGGGGAAAAAACAGAGAAACCTGCAAACCCAAAAGATTTCATGCAAACTGGGCAAAATCTTAATTGCAGTGGTTGCAGGTGAAACTGTTCAAATTTGCAATGATGGTATTTTGCACTTTCCTAAAACTCCAGAATCCTAATGAAATGTTTGCAATGTTACTTGTTTTACTTAGTAAGCTAATTTCTACAAACTAATAGACTTCAGAGAAAATAAAAAAATAAAAATATTATACATACCCTTAAATAGCCAGAGTACTTGAGAGGATTAAAACTAGTACAGTTCATACATCTAGTAGTAAGTAGTTAAGAAAACTTCATAAATCTAGTGTATTAGAGTGTGTTATTCCATCAGTGATTTAGCACGACAGCAAAATTACAATGAAACTCCTCTGAAATGAAGCTATTTCTTTGAATGTCCAAGTCTTTGAAAAAGGAGAAGGTGAACAATTTTTTTTGTTCCTCTTCTCAGATCTATTGATGTGCATCACTTTAACATCAAGTGATTAGTACTGAATAGATTAAGAACATGAGTTAAATGAGCATTGATTGTCTTTAATCCAAGGAAAATATACACTTCAGAGGTGTTTGCTTTCTTTTCTTCTTTTTAGACTCTAGTTCAAACAACCTATTGAGGGACTACCCAGTGCCAGCCATTGAGAAATGTGCCTTTTTTAAAATCAGACCCCATAGGAGACTGCTGGGGACTGCGCCATGTGTGGATAAAAGCCTCTGACACAGAGTGCTCAGTGCAGACGTGCAGGATGGTTCAGTGAGAATCTGAAGTCAATGGGTTATACAGGAGCCTGATCTGGCAGATTTCACTTCCATTACAAGAAATTAATCCCCTGTTCAACAGACCCAAAATAGAAGCGCTTTTGCCTGCCTGGTAATTAGTCTCTTGCATATTTGCATCTCATTGGCTTTTTCTCTACACTTAATGGCGCAGCTGCTTTTTGCTCATGATAAATTAGAATGGGGATCAGGAAAACATAACCATTTGGTAGTAATGGTATGTCTAATAAACTTGTTACCTCTTGAGTTTCTTGGTCATAATGGTAATCTCCAATTAGTTCCAGGAATGCTTCACTGCTTTCCTTCCTCCCTCTCTGTTCCCTGTTAGTTAAAGTACAGGTTTAGTGAAACAAATTTCCATATCAGCCATCTTCTGCTGAAATCTCAGCTATCGTTGCAAAGTTCATACATCCTATCAGCCATTCTGAATCAGTGCCCGCACAAATCTCCAAATAATAAGAAGAGGAAAGAAGAGCAAAGTAGGGAGCAAATGGCTAGTGCAATTTAAGCAAAGAACATATGTTTACTCCATTGCCCTTCACCTACAAGCTCCATATAGCCAAATTAATATTGTTCATGTCTGTTGCTTCCATGTAAGGACTGAAAACCATCCTTTCACATCACGATTTGTATGCACCCTGCTTTAGCCAACAGGAAAACAAGGCAGGCCCTAGTGTTTAAACAGCATGCTGGTTCTCTCAGCCTTCAATGGAAATAATGAGTACAGTGGGGAAGTGAATATAAACAAATTACTAACTCTTTAATTTGAATATCTGTTGAGAATTTAGGCTCTTAATTAGGAAGAAACGTCAATGATAGAGTTATGAATCATGGCAGAACTCTGTTGACCACCAGGTGTAAGTCAGAAGCTTCTTTGTTGAGGGCAGGGGGAGTCAAATAGCCAGAGACAGATTTGTTGGTCATTAACTCAAGGAAAATTAAGCCAATATAGGCTGTATGAAATTTGAATTAAAAGTTGGAATTGGAACTTGTTCTGTACTGGGTTGTGTTGTGTGAAATCACTGCAAGAGAGCAGGGGCCACAAGAACAGCTCTGTCACTAAAATGTTACCAAGGAATTCCACGGTTGCCTTATTTCTCTAATACAGAAACTGCTGTGCAACCACAGCAGATGCAGTCTCAACACTGGACTCACTGAAAGTTACAATATGTTGAGGACCCTTTCTGGATAGCAAGGCAAAGGAAAGAGATGGTTCTAAAAAAAAAAAAAAAAGGCCTGGCTCATCTGCAAGCTCTACAGAATTTAAAAAATGCAAGATGTGTGGGAAAGCCCTAGAAGCATTATTTAAATTCTCTCTTTTTCCTAGCCAATAGCTGTTTGCCCTTATTTGAGAGGAGACGGAGATATCCACCAGGATTTGGCTGAAGAGCATTATGCAGTCCAGGAAACAGCAAAAGAGAACTGCAGTGTTGAGGATGCCCTGGGCTTTCTCCAGCAGGCACTTGTTATATTTACCATTGGTGTGAAAAGGATGAGAGTTAGTTGCTTGCTTGCTTCTAAATTATAAAGATGAGTGTTTCACTGTTGATGAACAACGGTTTGAAATAATAAGGTTTTCAGTGTGCAACTCTTATTTCCCTGCTGAAAGGGAGGAAGTTTCTTGTATCAGAGGAGAGAAGAAAAGAGAGCACAGCAGGTCTGCCCCTCCTCGCTTGCTAATTGCCTAGACAGGATGAGCTTCACTCCTGCCGCCTTCATCTCAAGCAGCCCTGTGCTGTGGGCAACACCAGTGCCATGTCACAGACATTTGAATCTTTTGCAAATTCCTGACTTTAGAAAAATGTGGAAACAAAGTCTCTGGTGGACACATAAGTAGTATTTTGTTGTTTTGGGGTTGTACCTTCATTAATTTTCAGGTGTCTGTTTATGGCCTGGCAAAAGGGAATTCTTTTTTTCATTTCACACTGGGAGCTTAAAGAAGGATGATTTTCTTTGAAGAACAGGTACCAAATTAAGAATATAAAGAGAAGAGGGATGCAAAGTATGATAGTGCACAGTGGGTGAGATAAATTTATGTATTTGAAGAAACATTTATCTGCCTCACTAGCTATTAATATAGCTATTGTAGGACTAGAACATCCTCCTACTGTAAACCCTGAACAACCTCTTCTTATCAAAGATCCTAGTTTAATGGAAATTAGGAATTTTGCTAAAATAGCGGCATTTTTCCCTTTAAAGCTTGTCATCTTTTTTTTAAAAAAAAAAAAAAAATAGAGGGGCAGGAGGGTTTAGAAAATGATGTTGCCTAGTGAGGCTGTGGAGACTCCATCCATGGAGGTTTTAAAAACCCAAGTGGACAAGGCCCTGGGCAGTCTGCTCTAGCAGATGCTGCTTTGAGCAGGGGAGGTTGACTATAAACCTCCAGAGGTCCTGTTCAACCTTAACTATTCTGTGATTCTATAATGACATTGACTACTTTGCCAGTTGTGCAGGATAAAGGGAAGATGACCCCCAGGAAGCAAGGAAAAGCCTGTGTTCCAGGTTAAACCAATAGAGATGATGTCAGCCTACCTTACTTGCCAGGAGACCTTATCTCTGAGAACTCATGTAATTTGTTGTGATAAGGTGGCTGGTCTAAATGCATTTGCAACTAAAAAAATAACATTTCATTTCAAAATTAGCATATTTTCAATTAAGGTTCTCCTATTACAAAACAAGAAATATGCACATTAATTACTAATTGTTCTGTCATGAAAAAAATATATAAATTAACACGACAAATGTAGGAATCGAGCTTTCTATAAGTACAAGAGCTGTATTTGTGAAAGCTGTGAAACAGAGCAAGATGGTGATTGGAAATTGGTTAAATATAAGCTTGGCACTGGAGGAAGGGGGGAAAATGAGGGAGGCAAGATATAGCTATCAAGGCACAGTACTGACTTTTTTTAAGCACAGATCATGGTGTTGGTTATCTTTCAGAATGTTAAGGTATTCTGAAGATAACCCACTGAGAAATCATCTGTGTCACGGTTGCAGTGTTTGAATACCCAGAAGCTACTTGGAAAATACACAAAGTTGTGCTGTGCATTCATTGATAATGTGTTGCCAGCATCAACCGCTGTCCAAAGACGACTTTGAATTTATTGTGAGCAGAGTCCTGTGTTCCTTCTCCTTAAAATATGGATTTATATTCCCATCACTTAAGCTATAGCAAACCACTTTGGGCTACCCTATGTCATGTAGGTACTGCTCTGTGCTGGGGATGCTCCGGATGAGCCCTATGGGAGTGACGGTCTGTGCAGGCCACTAGACCCCTTCAGTAGGTACCACTTCCCCAGGCCATGCCAGGTTGGGACACCCAATTGCATTCCCCCTCTCCAGGCACACAGAAAAGTGGTGAGGATGTTGGTAATTCACTAAGCCAAGCTGTCACTTGTAGCTATCTTGAAATTTCTAGCTTAAGTCATATAAATGAATGCTCACAAGACCACACTTTGAGCTTGTAAATGAGTTCTGGTTGTGGAAGGGCATGAAAAATTAACCTACTAATAAACAAATTATATATCTCTTCTGAAAAACCAGAAGCAAGCAAAGAATAGCAACTACAGAAGAATTTTGGAAATCAGGAAGAACAGAAACTTTGGGAAGAAAAAGGATAATCTGGTAATTAATTGATATCTTTCAATTTGCACTTGGTCCTGGCTGTTACTTCAGCAGAAAGAAACACAGGCCAGATTTTTATTTATTAATTTGTTTTGGGGTTTTTTGCTTAACATTCTCTGGACTTCGAGATGATGCCTGTTAATAGTTATTTAATTTGTGACCATTGTTGCCTGGATCACTGTGTTGTGCATTGGAGTTTTTTTGTTTGTTTTGGTTTTTTTTCTGAAATGCTGCATGCCTCGCAAAAACAAAGCTTCAGCGCTTAGAACCAAGCTTTCGAAACTGGAGATAAGATTACCGGCACTTCTTTGACTGCTTAGGCCTACCAGTACTGAATACTTTATTTGTTGCAAATTATTTGCTCAGTTGTCATAATGAGAATAACCTTCATGGTGTCTTTCAATGCAAATATGATCGAGACAGATGGTGGCATCACCAAGAAACTTCTCTCTGAAAGGTTAATCTGCTTCCTAACTAGGAAACCTCATTAGCCAAGCGCTGCCATTCTAACTCCAAAGCTCACACCTGTAGTAGGGGAAATTGCCAAATGGCACGTAGACTTATAGACATTAATCACCTTTCAGTCAAATGCCTTCTTTCCAGTAAGTTCTTGCATTGCTCTCTCCTATCTCTTGCTAAGCATTGGTATTTTAATATTTGCTCTTTGCAACCTAATTTATTGTCTATCTAATTTAACTTCAATACATTTAGACTGAAGTTTAATCTGGGTTCTGAAATTTGATCTACCTGTGCAAATAGTTATTTTTCCCCAGCTAAGCTGAGATGCGCACACAAGCACACTATTCCATTGAGAGACCAGCATATTAAACTGAAATGGTGTAGAAAGATATGAATGACCCTTCCTGTGATCTGCTTTAACTGAGCCACTTCAGTACTATAGGCTATTCCATAATACATTCAGGCTGGGTGATACATTGCATTGATGCTTATGTTAAAACCCCAGATGCACATTTTCCAAGAATTTGGATTTGAATGTTGTTTGTTTACTTTCCCTAGCTCAGGCTTTAATACTCTGATCAATAAATCTGTAACAGTTTCCCCTTTCTCCTTTAATGTTTACACTGTTCAAAAAATAGTACCCTCACCACCATTTCTTTTATTATAAGAGGCATGTTTACAGGTAGTGTCAAGAAGATAGAAAAGCTAAGGACTAGTCATAGATGCCAGGTGGGTGGACGGGCAGCCAGCCAGCCTAATCAAGCTGAGATCACAGGCACAAGATACTGCCCTCCTCCAGTGTTTTCTCACCATGCTACCCCTCACGAAGAACTTCTCAAAATGCACAGCCTTATAGCACTGTGCTCTGCATTCCTAGTGTCCAGCTTTAACTGTGTTTCGTTATCATGCTAAAATATCTATAAAAGTTCTTTCTAGGGGTGAAATATCTGCATTTGAATATGTTGATGAAGTGTTATATATTTTCACTTATTTATGCATTTTATATGTATATAAAGGTAATCCTACTAATCTGTCCCAGTTTTATTCTTTAATTTCAATTGGATATGCAATAGGTGTGCACTATGGGCTTGCTTACTGAAGACTAGGAACATTTTTTTCCTGGTACGCTGTGCTTAGCTTCAAAGCAGGGAAGCTTTTCCAGCATCTTTTTACACTCTGCCTGACTGAAATCTCTGTGTTAGCCCATCATTTTTGTCAACATCAACCTAACGCATATTTGAAATATCTATGCTTTAGAAACTCTATACAATATTAATGAGATACGTTGGTTTCCTTTAGCTGTAGATGCTTTAGCATCAAATCAGCTCAGGTCTACAGTGGGTTTTTTTTTAACAGGATTTTAAAAGGTAATTAGAATATCAATGGGAGACAATTAATTCCTCTCTGTACTTTAGAAAACCTTCCTAAAGATGCTCCAGTTTCACATCTACTTTTCTTATTTTAAATCAATTTTAGATGGCCAACCTAAACTCTCAATGAGGAAAATTCCCTGATCTGAACATGACCTTCAAAGTGAATCATCATAAAATAGTTCTTGTACTTTTAATGTTGCTGCTGAAAAGACTCTTGATACTGCTTTAATTAGTACTTGTTTATTTAATTGCTTGCAATGGTTGTATGTTTCAAGATGAGCTGGCCCTCCAAGCAGTACTGTGCTTAGCCCTTTCAACACTTTCCATGTAAAAGGCCAGGCTTACAGCTTTATTGGATGCTCTATTAAGACAGGAACAGCAAAGCCCAGAATTGCTTGTGAGGGAAGTAGAGGACAAGTAAAGATTGGAAGGTTTGTTTGACTTTTATTTTCCTTCCCTTCTTAAGAGAAAATCCTGAGAGACCTGATGAGAGAGCAAAGAGTTGAGAGGACTTGAAAAAGGTGCATAAGGTTAAAGACAAGTAGGAGAGAAGTTCCCTTTTCCAGGAAGAGCAGGGGCTCCTGCCAACAGCTACTGTTCTTCCTAGCAGAGACTGGGAGATGCCATCTTTCACCTAAATGCTATTTTCTGTTACTAAGTGAAATCGCAGAAAGGAAGACAAGAAGAAATTACCTGCTGTGGTGGTCTGATTGGGGCAATATGAAGAGCAGGCAGTCTGATATCTGTCAGATACTGCTGTTTTAAGAAATTTCAGTTTGCAAAAAGGTTGTGGGGAATGTTTTCTTTCAAACAACACAAGAAGGAGGTAAACACAAACATACTTGATGGTAATAGGAGGGCTGTTTATGAAGGTTGGTAGACAGCTGGCATGATTATTAGGGGTCAATGTAGGTAAATAAATTTCTGGATTGATCAAGAAACAACTAAACACTATTAGAGAAATAATTTAAATTTGGCTATTTGGTACAAGATTTAAAAAAAAAAGTGGGGGGTGGAGGTTTTTTGGGGTGGAATGGGGGGGGTCCTTTTTTGACTCTTTACCACACCTGATTGAATCAAGCTCTCATATGTCTCTTGGCCTCATTTTTCTGCTTATCATACCCCCTAGAAAACCTTAACCTGGACTCCAGTTGCCAAGCTGCATCTAAAGCAACATGATTTATTAGCAGAACAAGTAGACCTCATTGGATTGTGGTAGAACGGTGAATATTTTACCTTCCTAAACATTGCCTTTTGTTTCAAACCCAAGGAGTGTTTGTTTGCATGTGACACAATGTAATAATCGGTGCTTTTGTTTGTTTGGGGTTGTTGGGTTTTTTTTGATGGTTTGGTTGTTTTTATCTACCTTGATCCTGGTCCAATGCCCATGAAAGTAAATGGAAAGCTGTTATTCCTTCTGTGGCTCCCTCCATTCCCTCTTTCCAAAAGACCCATTTGAAACAAAGAATTTTCCCCATTGGGTCATCAGGAGAGAGTTATTCAGGGATAAGTGTCTCACATAACATATTTTGGCTAAATGCCTTGTGTTTTCTTTTGATCAGATTATAATTTTTAACATGCTTAAAATCTCTCATAAAGTTTGACCAGTACTTGAAAAAGTTATGCCAAAAGTGTATCTGCTCACCAGCATGAGCATTGAAGTTGGAAATTCTCATGGGAGCAAATTGGTTCCTGAGAGGAGTAACAGGTTCACCCTAGAAGATTTTTAACAATAGTGGACTGATTAACTACTAACACCTGAAGAAAACAGCTCTTCCACACCTTCCTATTCCCCAGATGATAATTTTTGCCTTGAGGGTGTGTAATATTTAAGTTTCACAGTGTTTTCTTAGGGCTTGGGTCAGACGTGGTCCTCACACACTGCACTCTCACTGGAATTTTCTTTGTAATGTATCTTTTTCTTATTGCTATTTATGAAAATCTTGAAAAACACACTTTGGATTGTTTCAATTTCACTCATCATTCCGAATGGTGACTACTAGACCCTGCTCGTTTAGGGAGCTGTGTTCACGTGGTCAAGTGCAGACATCCTCATACTAGCTTTGTCCAGGTCCAAAATAATCAAATGCAAATCAGTTCTCCAGTCCTAGTCCTGAGTGCTGCTACTTGCAGGCCTTGCCCATGCTGTTAGGTCCTGCCCCTGGGTGTACTTCACATAGAGCAAGGCTGATGCTTGTAATCTGGTTGTGGAGTCAGGATGTCAAACTGGAGAGATGGATGAGGCTGATATTTTTGCCTTATATCAAGTTGTAAATAACGGACTTCTTGCGAACTAAGTTTCTGTCACTGCAGCCAACATAAATAGTTTGGGCTTGTTATAGGGAACTGGTGATGATGCACAAGTATCTGCACTTCCAGCTCAACTGTTCCATGACTGATACCACCTTGCTTTACTTCTGCATGTCACTAGCAAAGTGAATAGAAACATGAGTCTAAATAAGTGAATGGATAAAGTCAAGTAGAAAGACACAAATACCACCATTTATGGAGAAGCAGAGAATGAGAGCTAAGGTTACCTACAGAGAGCACGTGCTAAAAGCTTTGTTAAGCTCATAAGAACTTCAGTAGGTAGATAACAGTAGTTCCCTCATAACCTTAAATGTGGCATGAGGACAGAAATACTTTCATTAGGGATGTTATAGACCACCAGCATAGGGATGTTATCTTGTAGTCATGATGCAGTGCCATGGGGAGCATCCAAGGGTTTCTTATAATGTTAGGAAAATAAGCATTAGCAATCTTTAATGCCCCTGATTCATGGAAGTACTTTGAATCTTAATACAATTGCTATAAAGAGACCTTGGAGAGGAGGGTTTGCCTCATACCAACAATTTCTCAGTTTTATTGTCCATTAAAATGATTGTATGCTTTAACCTCTGAGTCCATAACAGGACAATTTTAACTTTCCTTTTCTCTATGTATGTGTGCATGTTGTGTTCCACATCTTCCCTATCCTTGTCCCTCAGAAAAATGTTCACAGTTACTGGTGCACATAGTAGAAATTCACTGTCAGTAAAAATGATGCAGAGTTAAGAAACAGTCACTGAACTGCGTGTTAGGTGCCTCATTTCTGAATAGATGTTACTAAAAAGTAGCTTAAAATATTGTTGCACCTAGGAGTCTGAATACCACTGTAGGCATGGTTTTTCCCTTGTTCTACAAAAACATTTGCTTAAAGGTGAAACATGGTACACAGTATTGAGTAGACTTGATGATGCTGAAAGAAAAATGAGATGGGTATAAGCAGGTAGTCAGTTTGACGTCTCTGAGTTTACAGGTTATCTTTGTCAGAAACATGAACCACAATAATGTGTATAGGTTTTTCTAATTTGAAGTAAGGTAATTTGAGCTGTTGCCCAAACAAGCAACTGTTCCATGATCCTGATCATGTATCATGACATCAAGACAGATGATTGAAGGAGTTAGGCTTGACACCGATGATCAAACTCAGACACGTCCAGAGGAGAATTAATTACATATTACCTAGCAGTCTGATGCAGTGAGAGAAATAGGCAAAGCTGCTCTGTGAGGTCTTGTACTAGTTCAGTAACATTTATAAATAAGATGAACAGAGTTGTCTGAAATGTTCTAGCCCCAAATTGAAGTGGGCCTCATTTGTGGGGAGAAACCAGTAACTCACAGATCATTCCTACTCTTAAGACCAAAATGAATTGGTATTTGAGGTACTATATGTACAATATGCTCAGTTCGCATACACAATTTATCATTTCTCGAGTTGTTCTGGGCTCTGCTAGTGAATGTTATGCTACTGTTGCCTTGGCTTCTCACCTGGTTTTCTCACAAGCTTAAGAATTTGACTTCTTCATGGACAGTAGAGCGCAAAATTTGTGCAAACCACGTGTTTTACAATATCCCTACCTTCTTTGTCTGCAATACTGACTTGGAAATAAATCAGTGCCTTAAGTTGAGTTATCCCTTAACCATCATCTTGAACCTTGCATCGTGTCTTCCTCTTAATATAAGTAAAGAACTTCCCAAGGCAAAGGTGACACTTCTGAGTTCTTGCTAAATGATATTGCAAGTCCGATGGGACCATGTGAGATAAACTACTCTGAACCTAAGCATGGTTTCCTGCCTTCTCATTTCTTGCTGCACTGAACTCTGTCTAAAGTAATGTGCTTAATGTTTGATTTGCATCCCAGTAAGCCCCTGTAAAGCCTGAAAGAATAAAATGCAGTGTCTGTGTGTAACAGTACACATATACACAATATAGTTCAGTAATAACTTGGGAGGAGGTTCAGCATGAATTTTCTGCATCATGGAATGACCTCTGCCTTTTTCTACTTTTTACCTTTCTGTACATATATATTAGGTTCATGAATTGTTGTGGTTTGCTTTCCTTCCTTCCTTTAATTTTTTGCTTAGAAACCTGAGGTACCTGGGTTACAGCAGCAGGTACAAGCTAGTAGTTAATTTGTATTCTGTCAGGGCCAGTAGAAATATAAACTTGCAATTCATAATTAGCTGTGAGACACTTTAGAAAACTATACTCAAGTTGATGGAATCATTTTTCATTTTACTCTTCACAGTGCTTCTACTTTAAATTCCTCTTTGGGCTCTGCTACAGACTGTACCTCAGACTGGATCTCATACTAGGTTTTCCCATGAACCATTTGGCAGTTTAGAGCCCTTCAGGGTGTGATCTGATAAACCCTTGCTTTGCTCTTAGTAGTAGGATTTGCAAATGGCTGTCCTCAGGAGCTGGTTATGCAAACACATCTTTCTCTGCATTTCAGTGGCCTAGGCATATCTGTACAGTTTGTTGTCAGATTTCAGCAGTTTCAGTAAATTCTTAACAGCACAAGTACACACTCCAATGTGTTATCCAAATGTGGTCTTTCTATCAGTATGCCTGTGTTTATTACAGCTGTGGGTTGTTTAGCTGCTTTCTTTTTTGCCTTTTTTTTTCTTTACCGATTAATGGTACAGTCCCGAGTATGCTTGTAGCTGTACACATGTAAAAAATTTGTAACCTTATATCCTAATCTTCTTTTAATGCTAGGGATACTGTAGTGATAAATGTCGTTAGATCCATATGGTGTCTAGGTAAGGCTTGTATTTTTTTGACTTCTAAAGACAAGGAATGAGAAGTAGGTTTTTAAGTTTTTCTTCAAAATTATGCTGCACCCATTTGTATCGCTTTACACAACCAGCTACACCAACCAAGATTATCTGCTAGGTGATCTCTGTTTTTCTCATGTTTAGGGCTCTTGCACTGTGTACCCATGGAAAACATGAAATGATCTTCTGCTCAGATAATTCTCTTCTAATTGCAATGTGAAAAAGGAATTGTTGGGTGGCTTATTTTGTTTTTCAGTGAGCCAGGAAACTTAACATCCTGCTTTGCATTTCACAGCGTGTTTTCTATTGTACATGCCAGATGGGTCCAGGTGCCTGTAGGGAGCTTTGCTGAAGCTAACAAACTTGGTCATGCAGAGATATCCAATGGATTAGGACCTCTGTTGCGACTGAAACTGTCCCAATGTCTAGGCCAACTTAAACAGGAAATAATGTAATGAACTCCTATGTTTATTTATCCTTGTGGGTTTTTTTCCAGAATTTTCTCTTTGTTTTTGGTATTCAAGGACTTAAGCATTTGTGTTGTATTTTTCAGAAAGCACTCTGAGTCATGTTCTGTGAATGCTGCTGTGTAAATCATGTATTTCAATTGATTAACAGTTTAAAGCCTTCTTTCGTTAGAGCAGTTGCTAAAATCAGTAACACCACAAAAAGACTCTGTCTGTAAACTATGATAATGTCTTTGAAATAAAACATTAAGTTATTCACTTGGAGTTTAAGTTTATGCAAGCTATTCTGGTTTTGTTCGGGGTGGGTTCTCAAGTAGATTAGATTGCGTTAGTCCATAATTAATGAACGTATGGAGCTTTGAGACCTATCAATGAAAAATAGCTGTAACAACTTCTTACTATTACATTTGTTCACAATTAGAAAATCCAGCATCTTACAATTAGTCTAGATGATTTCATTAACTATAATCTTGATGTGGAACGTTATGAACAAGAGCTCCAATCTGAGCGCTTTCAGAGTTCCTACTATAGAGATGATTAAGGAGAGTGCGTCTGGCTTGTAATGACATTTAAAATGCATTTTGACTTGGTTATTTTGCAGGAATCAAAATGAAACACTTCCATCTTCCAAAACTATGCAAAATTCTTCTACAATCTGCTGTTTCTCTTGTTCTTTCCTCCTTCCTGTTCCCATAACTGAATATATTAAAAGTGAAGTTAATGGCAAAAAAAGCTCTAAAACTCCAACCTTTCTGAAATTGGACAAAATTTGAAAGTGATTAAAAAAAAAAAATCCTGGTTGGTAGTAAGAAGAGAGAATGATTTGTATTTCACAATGCAATTCTAAGTTCTTCTCTGCAGCAGTTCTTGGTTACATTTCAGCTTCAGAGAATTTTTTTTCAGTAAAGTCTTAATGTTTTCTAGCATGTTTAGTCCTGCATCGGTAGGAGGAAATTCCTATTTCTCTAGAACACAATTCAGCTTTTTCAAACACTTACCAATTCTTGTTTGAGTTCAGACATTCAGGGTGCAAGCAAGACTCTTCATTTCTGGTTAAGAAAGTAATGATACTGAGGAATCAACTGTTACATACCTTCAGCTGGCTCTTCTTCTGGTCCCTCTTTCTTTCAGAGTCCAGAACAGAATTAAACCAGCCAGTTTTTACCTTCTGAATACATCTTCAGGCTAAAACCTGTCAATCTATCTCTTTTGTTGATTCACAGTAAGGGGCCCAGAATGAAAAAGAGAAGGGCAGCACAATGGGCAAACGTGCTTTTATGACCTACTCACCTGAAAGGTACGGTAATACTTTCCTGGTGGCAGTGCATATACTGTGTCTGGGGGCATGTGCGGTGGGGTACATGTGGCTGCTTTGCACACATTTTCCCATGCTTTGTTTTTCCTTGGCTTTAAATGGGCTAATTGTCAGTGGGTGTTGGGTTGAACCTTGATGCCTAAAGGATCGCACAACTGAACAGTTGTCTGTCTGAAGTACAAAAATATATTCCTACCATTTGTTAGGCGCATTAGAGCTGAGCATGTGAGATGCAGGTAAATTTGTGGTCTTTGCACAGAGCATGCTTTTCTCTTTAGCTTTCATTTAACTCTTCTTGAGGAACTGGAGTACTCTAAAGCTTTCTAGGCCATACAACTCATCAGTAGTGGGCTTGATGACCATTTGGTGTGAACTCGCATATATCAGACCAATGTGAAACTACTTTGCTAAATATGAGGTGGCCGCATGGCTTATGTTTATTATAGCTTGTAATGCATTGTAATGGTGCTGAACTTTCAATGAAGAGCTCCAGACTCTAATGTAATACCCATCTGGTCTATCTGTAACTATAGAGAAAAAGGTATCACTCACTTTGGCATTCCAAATTATGCTATTTCTAAGTATGTTTCTCAAATTTTCTGTGTTTACTTGACTCTATCAATGCATACATCCCAAGGTCAGTATCTTCACTGTTTCTCATTATAGCTGAATATATCAGTGACTGTGCCGTCCCCTTCTTTCTTTTAGAAGTAATGATTTTTTTCATGGTGTTTATTTTGCACTCCTATCACAAGGTTTCAGACACAGATAAATTAATGTAGGGACCCAAGAGGATGATGATGGGAACATGTTACTACTTCTTGAGTCCTCCTGGGGTTGAAAACACTGTTCCTGCAGAAGGCAAGATTTCATCCTCTTGGGAAACTCACTTTAAAATTCTTAACGAAGTTATCTCTGAGTCTTCCATAGGTCTAATTCAAGACAGATTTCTTTTTTCTTCTAATAGCTTTTCAAAACAGTGGGAGGAAATGGGCTTCTCTGGTGGTTTTCATTGTATAGCATATATCATTGGGCTACATATCATACTTTCCAGCTCTGTATAAGCTGAAGTGTTTGGAGCTCTGAATGACATAAACATTTAACTTAGAAATACGAGGCACACTGCTGCCCCATGCATATTTATGGAGCTTCTCACCCTGTGAACTCATCCCAGAGGACTTTGAAGAACAAAGCAGCACTCTAGTATTGTGACAATAAACTGTAATATAGTTTTATAAAACTGAGGGTACTTTTTTTACCAGTTCAAAGCCTCTATTAAACAAGTGTGCTTCTTTATTTTAGTTTAAAAATAGAGCAGGAAATGCTCTTTTCCTTTCTTCACTGTTTAACTCACTCTACCTTTGAAGATGAAAACAGACCTGTCCAAATCCTAGTGCTTCCAGAGGAAAATTAATATGTATTTTCTGTTCTTTCAGTCATCTGTCATTCATCATTCTTGTGAATTGAGCTTGAATGTAGCCTAAATATCCCAAAACTTTAATTAAAAAAAAAAAAAAAAGGCAGGGTACTGCTTTTTTTGTTGGTCTTTGAGCTTTGAGAGAGAAGATGGGACATGTAGTCAAGGTTTTCCCTATGCAGTATGTAGAAAGCCCTTTTGTTGTAAGACAAGGGTTTTTTTACGAATTATGTGTATCTGTTAGTTGGAGCACTGAAGGTGATGTCAAATTTTGAGAGAAAAATCAGGAGAGTGTTGTTGGATAGATGTGGAAAGCAAGGATCTTCCCAATTGTTGTTCTTGCAGAACATAAGTAAGAAAGGGTGTTGATGATTCTTTTCCCTCTCCCATATAGTTTAGATATCTGTAGACTTACTGAAGATGGGTAGTAGAAGATGCAGTATGAAACCTACTAGGAATTTTCAAAAGTAATTATCTGCATCTTTTAAGTACCTAAATACTTTAAAAAAAATCATAAACTTCTCTATTTCTTAAATTATTTTGATTTCTCTGCTGTAAGACAGTCTTTCTTCAGTGCTGAAATAAAAAGTTGAGTGCCATAGCAACAGTTTCCATTGTGTACTATAATGACCAGAACCCAAACCTGCAGAGCATTGCACTATGTCAGCCTAGCTTTAGCCTGCCGTTAAAGTCTTTCTCCCTTGCGATTCAGCAAGCCATGTTTGTCAGCTAGATAACTTGTTTGAGGTTTGTGCCATACAAACCACCGTTTATGCCTGATTAGGATACTGCTATCTATTGCCACATGGTCCTTAAGGACATTCCAGTAGAAGCATGCAGCCATTTTGTGAAGTTTGGTATTGATAACTGTAGGTACTTCACTAAGACTAAAAATCTTCATTTCTTTTTAAACCGGAGACTTGAAACATCATCATGGATTTCTTTTGCTCTCTTTTTCCTCTACCCTCTATAGGATTTACCAAATGAATTGTGTAGGTGAAATCTGGCCTTTTCTCCCAGAGCGTCTGTGACATCCATAGTAAAATGTTGACTTAGAAATTTTGTAATATCACTCCTTTACACTGACCATTCCATAGACTGGAGATAGCATGGCAAATTCTTCACAGGTGTGGGTGAGCACAAAACTGGAAGCTTTAGGGAGCCTTAGGGACTAACACAAATATATACTATGACTCTGTAGCATAGAATGGAGTTTGCATTAGGATGGTAGTTGTCCTGTAATGCTCCAGTACTCTAAAATGTCATTAGTAAGTGCCATTCAGGCTTCTCCATCAATGTAAAGCTGCAAGACAAAGCATATTCATTTGAAAAGAATTGCCAAATATACCTTTTCAGTCACACTGGTGAATTGGTCTCTTCTTTCCTATCAGAGTACACTTTCCTAGAATACGTCTATGAAAACAGTCCCTGGAGCAAATATCGAGCTAGCCCCTCATGCAACCTTTGACAGTAGTCAGAAGCTGATTCTTAGGGAGGTACGGAAGAATAGGGGAAACATATCACACCCCTTCTTTCAAAGACTCTCTCAGCTTCCAAATAGTCTGGGGCTCTGCCACAAAGTTGTTTTGGTTTTTTTTTTTTTTTGTGTGGTTTTTTTTTTAAGTGAAGATGTCTTGTTAATTGCTCCAAATTGATTCAATTACTATGAATCTGTTCAATTAGGCCTTGAGTCTGTGCAAGCTTTTAGCACCTACAATATTGTGCAGCAAGAAGTCTCAGTTAATACATGTGATCCAAAGAACTACTCTTTTGTTTGTATTGAGTCTGCCACATGTTAGCTTTGGTCAATGCCTCTGCTCTTGGGGATACTTGATGATCATTCATGCTTTCTCTTCACGTCTGTCTCATTTAGATAGAAGAGCTTTGTGGCAGTCTCTTCCTGCCTTCCCTTTCCCATGTCCCTGCAATGACCTCCCAGGTTGAGAATTTGAGCTTCAGAAAAATAGTAACCTCTTCTCACTCTGTCACAATTCTTTTTTATCAGGTAATATGTTCATTATAAATCGTGTAGCTGCTTAAGAAAGTTAATTAGGAAAGGTGATTATGTGCCCCTAATCCATAACCACCTTCTTAAATTTTCACATCATCCTCTCTGTTTGTCAGCTAATGTTGTTCTGATACACTTCGAGTGATGATCGCTGTACAAAACAAGCCTCTCTCCTTCACTGTTCATGTTTCATGAAACTTATTCATGTATGTCCCAAGGTTTTTTGAGTAGTCTTACTCTTTTGCCTGTTTTGGTAATGAAGCTGGGTCCTGGTATTTGATCAGAGTGGCTGGTATCTGCTGGGTTATCACTGCGAGGAGTAAAATGCACCAAATAAAAAGAGAATCTGTAAGAAAAAAATCAGGCTGTTGGGGGATGGGGCAGATGTTGATCCTCTGTCCCTTTATAGATGAGCTTTGTCTCCTAAGCAGGAACTGTAGGATAGCTCCTTCATCAAAGGGACAGCAGCATCCACAATCACTGTGTTAGCGAAGCAATAGGGCACCTTTCTTGCTGTCCCCTTTGGTTAATGGTCCTGTTGTCTCCTGGAGTTTGAGTGTATAGAGAAAGTTCATTGGTAATGAATTCTTTGTTCCTATCTAAATGCTCTCTTTCTAGAGAGCTTGAGTTCATTTACAAACCAGGTGTTTTCTTACTTTTAAGAGAAATAACTTTGGGGAACAGGGGGGCGGGAAAGAGGGTGGGGAGAGAGAGAGAGTCACTGTATCACATGGCCTAACATAGGTTGAATAACCTAGTAACTGTAGATACTGAATTTACTTTTTCCAGTTAAGTTTTATTTCTGACATTATTCTGTTGCTTGTAACTTTCCTCAATAATATTTCACTAATATTCAATTTCCATTTTTGCTAGGATAATTTACTTCCTCCTCCTCCCATCTCTTTTTCGTCTTGAATTGTAATACTCATAAGCTAAAATTAGATTCTACTTGGGTGTAGTAAGCAAACACCTCTCTAGTTGTTGTGAATTTAAGCAAGCCATGTTCAAAATATGTTTCAGTAATCCTAGGATCATTCAGGTGGAAGGGACCTCAAGAGGTAATCCAGTCCAACCTCCTGCTCAAAATGATGTCAGTATATGCCTTCTTCACTTCATTAGAGAATTTGCATTAGTGAAGCGCAGTTGGGTGAGTCTTTAGCCACCAAACTTTGAGATCATGCATTAGTCAGTTTGTACAGGATAAAATTAAGTTGTAAATTTTGCTGGCATGGTATGAATTGGTCACTGTTGGCATCTTGGCTATGATAGATTTGTGCTGACAGCTCTCTCTGCAGTCAGCATGCTGATCTTGTGGGAGTAGCTATTAACATATTTGCAGGGACTCTTCACTATTTTCCTCCTAATTGCACTCTTCTTTCTCTGTTTGTCTCTATAAAAAGAGAACAGGACATGAAATTTTCCTAGGGGCCTTTGCACCTTGCATGTTCATAACTGGAAAGTGAGGTGGAAACTTCTAACGCAACCATATTGCTGTCAGGCACAGAAGGACAAATCCTAAGCAAGGTGCACACGTCTCCTCATCCTATCTACCTAGCATTCTGAGAGAAAGTCATAAGGGAGAAGAAAAACAATTTTATATGCAACGTGCGACACACACCTCAGGCCAAAGGCCTTGTTAACATCATCCTGAGGATGGGATGGTGCAGCATTAAATAGAGACATGTTCTACAGTTACTCAAGTCACTTTGCTTGTATCTTGGTTAGCTTAGGGCATATGCACACTGTGAATCCACAACAGTGAGTGCTAAAATTCTGACTAGCTACAAGGATGACTGCAGCAAACTTCTTCCTTGTGCTTCAGATCACTTTCATTTATATTGCAGTGTAGCCTAAGATACAGATATCTCCAAGGACTGTGAGTATGCTGCTAGGAGCAGAGAGCTGATACATTGATAATAGGTTGTGGGTCAAGAAGAGGATTTTACTAGAACTGTGTTAAAAACTTTACAGGTTTGGGGGAGGGAAAGGGAAATAGAAAAATCTTTGGGACTATGAAGCAGCTTCTTCACAAACCACTTCCATATTTTTTTTGCCAGAGTTGCTTTGCAATGCCGCTTTCTGTTCCCAAACATCCTTCAGCATGGAATGTGGAAGCTGTCAGGCAGAAAGACAGATTTCATATGGTTTTACACTCTTTAGTTGGCTGGATCTCCAGTGTGCAGTCAGCAGTACCTTTCTTCCTGAGATAGAGAGTAAGATGAAAGGCAAGAGCAGCTCTTGCTCTGGTATCTAAATAAAGAGTTTTTAAACCATGGAGAAATACCCTCAGCACCAGAATACCATTTCTTCCTTCCCTCATTTGGTGTTTCCCATTTTGAATTAACAAGGCTCTGTACAACCCAATGTCACTTTGAAACTGGCCCAGACTGTGTAGTGAGTTTGGACCAGATACCTCCAAAGGTTCCTTCCAACCTAAATTATTCTATCATTCTAAAAACAAACACCTCCTCCCCCCCCCCCCCAAAAAAAAACCACCCCAAATCCCTAGTCTTAATCCTATCTAGTAGTGGAAAGCAGATACTTTCTTCTTATTCTTTTTGCTTTATGTTACTGCAAAAAAATAATGCTTAGCCTAGAATTTTGGATACCTAGAGTTTTTCCAAGGACCAAGGGGCACAAGATGTGAATCTAGAAAGCAATCTAAGTCCAGAGCTTAGGGTCTCTTGAAGTCTGGCATTGTTGTGTTATATCTTGTCACAGGTGAGATTCCAGGGAAAGCAGATTGTTGTTTGAAGTGTGATAGCCATTGATTCTAGCTCCTTGTGCAATTGCCATACTGTGCAAAGGGTCAGGCAAGCAAACAGGCAACTTAGATTGCAAGTCTTCCATGTCATCTTCTCCCTGACCCTTTTTGTGAGCTGATATGAGTGTCAGAGGAAGAAGTAAATCGTAGCTGTATCTTTGAGTGTGTGGGACCTGAATTACGAGCAGACTTTTGGGCATATCTCTCTAGAATGTACTATTAGTTGTTCTGACAGATGGACAGGACCTGGGGGGATGTTCCAGTGGGTATAATTAGATTTAATGGGCTATGTTGAAGACAAAGAAAATATGGGGAAAAGATTGGGGAAAGCTTATTATTTATTCAGTCCGTTGTAGCATCCTAGACAACTTAAAGCTTACATTGGTACTTGAAGAAACAACAAAGCAGAGAGGTGGCAACTGAAGCAGAATGACAGCGAATCACTGAGATAATATTATGCAAGTTAGAAAGGCGGGTGCAAAGTACATGCAATAAAATAAAACTGTCTTGGTTGACTCACTCTTTTATTGGCTACTAGGAAGAAGTGGGACTTTACGGGTGTTCAAAATCATGCTGAGAAGTATTTGAATCCCATCCTCCAAACACCTCCAGGGTATCAGCTGGCTAACACTTCCCAGATTACCTCAGCCTGCCTCTACATTGGCATCTTTTCTGAAATGAGTAATGCTGATTTGGAATCAACAGCAACAACAAAGGAACAGTGTTAAAAATTAAGATGATTCTTGGCCAGATTGCAGTTTGAAACATCTGAAAAGGAAAGTGTTCATCAAGCTTTCCAATGGCGGCCTTTACTACTAACTTGACCACTGTGTCTTCTGCCTTGCTTCTCAACAGGAAAAGTGGTTACTATGTACCCTAAGTATGTACATCTTACGGTATTCCTAGAAAGCGTGGTTTGTCTCCCTTACTTTTATTTCCTGCAAGAGTTAAGGAGGAAGAATTTTCTGGCATCAATGTTTTCCATAAACAGAATTTTTCTTTTGCCTAGATCCTGGTTTCAAAATCTCTACATCACATTCTCTTGCATCTAATGCTTGCAGGAAGGAATCGTGTCTTGAAGGATGTAACTTCAAAAAGCGTATTGGCTCATTGAGAGCAAGGTATTTCCAGCCATGGGCTGCACTGTATAAGCAGCACAGTATACTTCTGATGTCTACTATTTTTGCTTTGAGATCAGTTTTATTTGTAGGTGTCTAAGTAGAAAATACTTTCAAAAGTACACATTTGGGGTAAGTAGCAGAAGAGAAGAGAGGAATGGGGAGAAGCAGAATTTAAGTGTGTTCTCTCATCCCATAAATTACTTGCCTACAATTCTCCATTGCTAGGACCCAGTGCTCTCATTTGAGAGGGCAAACACAAGAATGCTGCCATGCAAGAACATTGGTGCTTAATATCCACTTTGTACAAATGTGACTGAGACAAAGACAAATATAGCCTGAGCTTCTGCGTCTACAGGGTTTTTTCTTCCTACCCTACCAAAGAAAATTTGGCCTGGGGAGTGAATAGAGCAGTGCTTTTTGTTTCTGGTTCCTTACTTTCTTTTCCTGTAACATACTTTTTCTTCTGAAAGTTTATCTGAACTTTTCTTCTGCTTGTGATCCTCATGCTGACAGATGATGACAAAACCATGTAAAATATTGCCAAAAATTTTTAATACATGGTACATCATCTATCATCTAGGGTTTATATGTTCTAAAGTCATTGCTGTTCTTTATTTAAACATAATGTGAAATCATAGCTTTTTGAGAGCTATGAAATACTACCCACACCTTTTTCAATACCAAAGATGTAGTATGAGTCACTGTTTCATTTAATTCAGCCAGTGACAGCTGTGTTCATGCAGCCTTAAAGCAGGCAGAGTAATGTTACACAGTCCTTGAACAAAGCGCATTGTGGGGAGCGTCACAGAAAGCCTCTGTAGAGTGACTGGGCAGCCGTCTTGGAGGGCTTTGTTTGGGAAGCGGAAGAAAAGCATCAGTTAAAGGAAAGGGCTTGTTCAGCTTTGTTACTGCAGCCGATTGATTTGGTTGAGTAACCAGAGGCTAGAGTCTGAAAAGGAATTACACAAATGAAGTTGTAGGGTGATGCTCTGTTTAAACCTGCTTTGCCTTGAAATTATTTTTGTTGCACAACCCTTTTCCAGAACAACCTGTCTTTCCTTTTAGTCATTGCTGCTGGGCAAGAGTGGTGCTTTGGAGGTAGTTACATTACAAAGGTAAGGGAAAGCAGGGACTACTTTCTGTTCCTTTGCATTTAGGGGAATCGGTGTTGCTCATAAGCAGGTAGTGCTTGGGTATGACAGTTGTTCAGGCTCACAGTCTCCTGCAGCAAATAAGATGCTTAAAAGCATTAACTTCAGCCTCACAGAAATTCGGTTTTTGTGTCTGAGGCCTTTGGGCCCAAGACTGATGATTGAGGAGGAAGAGACCAAGTGTATGTCTATACATGGGACCCTGAGGCACCTGCAGGTATATCCCAAATGCGTAGCAGGGGGGAAGTGTGGGGGCACAAGTGCACATGTAACCTCAGCAGACAAAAAGGTGATGTTTTTACTGCTTTCTATTAAGGAAATTAGGAGATTCTATGGGATGTTAAGAGGGACAGACAAGACCAAAGTTTCTCAGTCCCTGATGCTGCCTGGTTCTTTTGCTCCCACCTGAAACGTCCTCACTGGCTTGGTAGTGACTATGGCATTGACGCAGCCATCACTAGCCAAAATCTCTAGATCATTGGAGAAATTACACGTTAACTTAGACTGGCCACTGAGGTGGCCGTGGACACAGAAAGTCACTGCTAAAGGAAATACCGAGTTCTCAGGTAATATCCCAAACAGGGCACTAGTGGCTCAAGATAGATGAGAAATCTTTTGATAATGGCTAAAATCCCCTGCAATGTGTATGTGTTATTTATAACCAAGACTTTTTAAACCCCACAAATTGACATATTTGGCTGCCTTGAAGATGATTCTGCTGAAAACACAGATTGTGTGATACAAGATTTGCCTCATCGAATTTATGAATATCAAGTGTAAGAAAATCTGCTTTGCTCAGAATTTGTAATAATTCAGCATATGTTATTTTGTCACAGACTTTCATTTGAAAAGAGGAAATTGCTCTTAAATTGTTAGCATGGAGGGCCCATATATATGGATATCTGTTTGAGAAAGAATTTCTCTTGTACGAGTCTTTTGGCTGCCTCTAGGCTTATTTCTTTGGGTTGCCTATTTCTATTACAGAGAACTCAGCATATAACTCTATTATAGCTGAACTGTATTATACCTTTTTGTGGACTTTTCCTTGGTGAACGAAATGGCTAAAGTTAAGCTTGTTTCATTTTATTCCCTTTTTAAGGGAAGTTGAATGCTGGCTACTCTTACACTGAGTAGGTGTTCACCTGTGGGATTTAAGGCTGTGTGGCCAATCAACATTAAAAAATATTCCAGGTGAACTTTCCTGACTATCCTAGCATAGATTAACTCTAATGTCTAAGATTTTTTTCCCTTCTAGGAAGCTGTGCCATTTGTTTGCATCATTTTTGCTGGCTGAATCCATAGCTGCTAATTAAGTACCTCATAGTTCTGCTGGCTGAGCTTTCCATGTAATCGCTTTCTAGTCTCTTTAAAGTCTAAGTCATGGACCTACTAATTACAATGTTTATTCTAACTAGTCTATCTGACTGAAGAGGGTATATGTGCAAAGGCCTATGGTACAAATGTTTCAAAGTAAGCATGTTCACAGTTGAATTGTATTGATGGTATGCAATACACAGCATTGTATGTATAGACTGGCAGACTCTCACAAAAGCCGCATACAGACCAGGCCTGGGTTCACTGTCTTCTGTTCTTTTCAGCAGTTTCTGCAGAGCTTTAAAAAAAAAAAACAAACCAAACTTTCCTCCTCTTTTCTCACCCCCAAATAATTCTGAATTTTTCCACTCCACAAGTATTCCTTTCCACCTCCGCTTTCCTCCCCTCCCCACTCCCAGTGCTGTGGATGGAGCTGAAATTATCTTTGCTATTTTTATTTGATAACTTGAGTCTGCAGTGCATAGCACCTTATTTGACAAAACATCGCATTTGTGCACAAACATCCAGAGTGATACCAGCAGAGATCTGAAAATAGTGTGTGCTTGCTAACATTTTTATTAATTGTTAAAATCTCTTCCCATTACTCTCTCTCACCACCCATGGTATTCATTAAGAAACAATCCTCTGAAGTCTGAAACTCAGAAGTAATCCCTTAATTTTACTGTTGGCTTCTTGTGCCAGTTTTAAATGGAGGACACAGAAAAAAATAGAAGAGAGCGCTCTATTGCAGGTCAAGGTAGCAGCCTCTCTAACTTTAGACCTGAGTCACTTTATTTTCCTCTCCCTAGTTGGATGTAGAAAGCTCTGAGTTCTGGCTCACGTGCAGTTTGATGGTTCCTTTTTATTGTACAGCTTTGCAATTCAGAAGGTCTTGTATCCCCTCCTTGCACCTTTAACTTTGGTACTGCTGAATTAAACCAGCAGCCCAGGAAGAGGTTGCATGGATGCCATTGCTGTTCCATCCCTGGCTTAGGGGAGAGGAATAAGAGAGGGAAGTTTTGGAAAGTTGTTCCAAATCTCAAACTTCAAGGCCAACCCTGGCTCCCGGAGGAGTTAGAGCTGCTTCTAGGCTGTGTTGATTCATGCTGTAGAGACATAGTCCCAAGTGATGTTGGTGCTGCTATACATGTGAGCAATGCCTCTGCACCCTTAACCCTGACGCAGGCCCCAGTGGGAAGAGCAGAGGGAGGCTCTGACATGGCTTCCCTGTACTTCTAGAGTTTTCTCCTCCCTCTGTTTATATAATGCTTGCAGATCTCTTCCAAAACTGTATCCTACCTCAGCTCCACGCTTTGTATCCAGGATAAAAACTGGAAAATATTCTGCAGTTTGATTGAAGGATAAGAAATTGAGAACTAGGATCCAAATGGCCCTGTTGTATTTAGGGGCTTGTTTACAGAAGCTGAGCCATTTGCAGTGGCTTTGATGGTAACACTCTTTTCAATTTCCAGACTACTCTGTAGCCAGTCGATCAATTCATGGGGAAAGAAATGAAAGTAAAAACACAATAAGCCTAATTTTTTTTAAAGTATCCAAATGAGAAACCCACAGCATCCAAAGTCTTGTGCTAGGCCTTCCAGCAATCCATTTCCTGATTCACAGTGACAAAACTCAGCCCTAATAAAGTACTGCCATGCAATTAGAGTCATCTCATGAAGACTAAACTGTTCTGCCCTCTGAGAAACACTGCGTTTATCTCATTAAGGATTCTTGCCACTTTGCAATTAATAAAAGACAAAAGCTTCACCTCTGTTGCAGATGGAAAATAACTTGAGAGGAACATACGCAGTCATGGTGCCAGACAAAAGTTCACCTGCATCCAGAGGGATGTTGGTAACACTGAGCTGCCAGCACCTGCACTGGATGCAAAGAATTATGTGACTGTGGCTTCCACCAGAGAATTTTAAATGTTTTGGCAGGACTGAAATGATAGCAACTATAATCAAAAGAGGTTGTTTTTCCCTATCAAGAGTTTTAATTCAGAAATGTGTTTTGTGACCATTTTATCTAGAGTACTCCCTGTCTCCTTTTCACAATGTTTTTACTTCCTTTGTGATGAAAAGCACTTAAAAAGGAAACATGCAATATGCTAATTAAAATACTCTGATAGCGTAAAGTGGTGAGCGTGGACTTTGATACTAGGTCCCTCCACTGAGCAAACTGCTAGTACTCATCCATTTCTTCCTTTGCCACTGTAACCCAAAGCGGGTCTGCACTGATGGTGATTTCACCACAGGTTTACACTGCACTGAGGTACTACGTTGCAGCAAAGGACTGGACTTGATCTCTGCTGCTGACTCTACAGATACTTGGAGCAAGTCACTAAATTTTTTCTTCAGCTTGTTTGTTTAGGAAAGGAAATAAACCAAACCAAATATGGTTCAGAGTTGTGAAGAACTCTCACTTTTGATTTGGTAACACCTGTTGCAAAGTATGAGCTTGTTCATCCTAGATGCAGAAAGATGTTGCCTCTGCTTATAACATGCTGTGGTGCAATATGTGATGCACAGTAACCACTGGGAAGTAAGGAGGGAAATAAGGACTAGGATTGAAAATCCATGTAGTTTACATAGACTGATCTGATCTAGAACTGGTTAATGGCAGCGGACATCTTTCCAGTGATTTGTATGAGATCTAGATGAGAATTCAACTGTCCACCATGAGGCTTTTGAATCACTTAAATAAAAAAGGTAGCCTTACAATTAACGTTAGGGTATCTGTGTCTCATAGTATTGGATTTTTATGAACTTCTTATCCTATTGTTCAAATACTCTTAAAAATTTAGTAAAATGTACATGCATAAGACAGCATATAGTATAGTACTAAGGTTCTTGTTAATGGTGATCACTTGATTCTTTGAACCTACACATTGAACGATGGTCAGTCAAGTGTTTGAATATTTCTCCATCTTTCTTTACTGGGAGAAAGGATTGTGAGCATACAGATGAATAAAATTTGTTCATTTTGATATGATTTCAAGAACTTATATATAGTTTTCTCCTTGTTCCATTTGATCCAGCAAGCTGGGGCTTTGTTTGTTGCTAAAAGTGAATTAGGCCATAGAGAAAATTTCTTGAAGTTTTCAAAATGCAAATGGATATTGCAAATGGGGCAATGCTGTCCTTAAACATCCTGGTAGATATGCAACCTCTTCCTGGAGATGAGATGTGAAATGTTGCGTGAAATGTTGTATGTGAGCTGGAGGGGAATTATTATCCATCTTCCACGAGGAAATTTGAGGTGTTTTAACAGGCTTTTGTTACAATGATTGCAACAATAAAATAAAAAAAAAATCCCCACTAAATTGGTGATTTGCTGTGATTCTTAATTCTGGTCTATTTCTTTTCATAAATCCAAGGAATTTTGCAGGATGAGGCTGGAATTATCCCCTGTGGAAGGCATTAATTAGGATAATGAATGACATGACAAATACTTGACACACAAAATGCTTATGTCTACTACCATTCATTCACTGTCTGCCAATTCAAATCACATCCTGTCTTTAAATCATTTTATTTCCTGCTGGTACTCAATGTATGCAAACAAATAGCACTTGTCAATGCCTTTTAGGCCTTTTGGTTACATACTGACTTAATTGGTAGTTTGTTTTGATGGCCACCATGATGCTATCTTTAGATGAAGAAACAAGGTTAAGTCAGAAGTGGGACCCTTCAAGGAAACTTGTCCAATATTTTTTTTACCATATGTATAGTTAGAACATGCTGCAGCCTTTGATTTTGAAGCTGTAGCAATGCTTACTCTCAGGTACCAATACAGTAGAAGAGCCATAGCTGATAATCAAGTTGGTCCTTGCATAGTGCCTAGGGAGTACAAGACGAGCTTTCTGAGAACTTTCAAAGGCATATATTACCTTGGGTATTTCTCTGGGCTGAGCTACTCTGAAATCTCTTTCCCTCAATTCTATTCCAGGTGTAAGAGAGGTGGTTCTTTCTCTTAGATTTCATCTTCTCTGGCCTTTCTGCACGTTTGGATCCTTCCCACAGGACACTGCTGCTCCAGCAGCCTTTGTGAGAAAAATCCTATTGTAGCTGTGGTGAAAGCATTTAAGTCTTTCACTGTTGTACTTGTCTGTGAAGATGAAGGTCAGTAAAAATCTGCCCTTTAATTGCTCCTATTCTCCCCTTAACTTACAGGAGTAATACAGATAATGAGAAAAGTATTTGGACAGTCTTGCTTCCAAATTGGCTCTCCATAGAAGCAGAAATTTTTAAACGTTCCTATTCACAGGTTCGTCATTTCAGTGCATTCTTACGGCAGCTTTAAGGAGACTTATGTTTAAGGAGAGTTTTATCATGTTAGAGTTACTTTGTACCTTTTTTTTTCCTTAGCCACTTTTGCTAATTGCTGGAAATACTTATTTAGAGAAAATATATGCTTCTGTTTCACTGTGTCTTGTGCTTGATCCCTTAATGACACTGTAATAGTGTTGTAGCATCATTGTGGACAGCAACAAGCATTTAGAAAGAACAGCTTTGCTGTCTTGCCCTCTGTATTTGGTGATTTTTCACTGTTTTGCTAGTATTATCCTCATTCTATATCCAAAGAAGCATAAATCTGGGTTAGCTGAAGTAGCACTGTACCAAAGCCTCAGTTTTTGAGAACTTGCCTGTGGGCACATCTTAAACAAAAACTGTTTTAAAGTGTCCACAGCAAGGTTTTCAAAAGAATAAAATCATATTTTTAGATTCATTCAGTATCTACCATGATGAGCTCTTCTGAAAAGCTTGCCATTTTTTCTGGCAATTAAATGAATGCTTAACCTTTGAAGAAATTCATCCCCAGTTATATCTGCTAAAATCTTTCAGATTTAGTTGATCAATTTAGCAAAGCATGATAAATAATCAAATCTACATGTGTTTCACTTCAATATTGAGGTGAAAACAGGAAATATCTAACTGAGAGAAGATGCACGGCTGTCTTTTGTTCACAAACAGCATCTCCAAGAGGTGTCAATAAATTAGTGTGGGAGTTAGCCAAAAAAGTTAACAGGAAGTTGCCACCAATAGTTGCTTATTAGTATAATCTCACACTTCTCTATAACTGTTTCTATGACAGGTGTACTTATTTGGTTTTCTCTTTTACCATTTTTTCACTATACAGGATGCTGCTGAATAGCTGTGAAATACATGCAAAGCCCAGATTTCAAATGCTTTAAGTACTGCGTAAAAGAGGTTGTTGTAGTTGGTGGTATTTTAAGTGTAGGAAGAGATTTCATGATTAAAGGATATTACTTATAATTCATGTGGCTAGGATCTCAAGGTACGGTTTAGGCTCACCTTATACTATATGCTATGTAAATAGTTAGAAATACCTTTTCCCCAGAGTTTAAGATAGAAATGCAAGATAGATGAAGACAAGTTTGAAGATGCAAAGAAATGCTTAGATAATAATGAATGGATTTAGCACATCTGTGGCCTAGTATTCATGTTGAGTTGTGAATGTGTAGGAGACGTGAGGAATGGGCACTAATTTGTGCCTTTTTGTAACCATTGGAGTGAGTTTGAGGGAAGTCAGTGGAGGTGGATAAGAATGTAATACTGCAGTTATTAATAGGTTGGTCTTTCCAACTTTCAGACGTAGAATAGGGGAAAGGACACAGTAAGATTATTTTCATATTTACCAGGGGAGCAGTGAAAGCCAGCAATGTGGGCTAAGAAGTTACATCCCTCCTTGCTTTGTATAAAATTGGAGATGAAAGGTTGGGCAGGTGTCAAGTGGGAAGGAGCTGACTGAAAACAAGAGGAATAAGTTTTCCAGTTGTTACAAAACCAAACCATAAAGTATGGAGTATCACAAGGATTGGGAAGGTGACATGCTAAAATAGAAAAAACGTCTTTTGATATTTTCACTAGGAACACATTAAGAATGTGTTCTCTGGGCAAGGGATGTGGCTATTTGCATTGCAGACTTCACTGATCGTGGGTTTTGGGGCTTTGTTCTGGCAGCAGGAGTTTCATTTCCTAATAGTCTGTTACTCCAGGTATGCTTAATTTAATGTAGAATAAAGGTGTAGTTGTACCCTATAAAACTGTGTTTTCAGTTTGATTTGTTAGTTTCTAAAAACAGACTGTGTTGCTTACACACAAAATTTTCAGTTCAGCCTGCTTATAAAACTAGGAAACTAGGTAGCTGCTAGGTCATCTTTATAATAAGTCTCATATCTCAGTAGACTTAGAACTTCAGCAAATTTTCATTAGCATGTAAAATGTCGTTAATATTCCATATTTCCACAGAAAGCATAATGACTTCAAGTATACAGATACACATTCAGAGCTCATTTGCTGTAATTTCTCCAGTGCATATAATGTGTTTACATGCAAGAACAAACTGCACTTTTAAAGAGTGGCACTTATTGTGAGCAGTAAGAGTTTCAAAGACAATTAAAGTAGTTACATGAAGCACTACGTGTGACCCTAGGGAACAAGAGTGTCTCAGGACCAGGTTTGGGGAATGAATCAGCTACATTAGGACAATTACCTTAAAAAAGCACTATTTAGAGTGTTCTCATTGACTGCTATGGCTTATTCTAGATTGATGGAATAAGCCTGAAATATTTTTTGTTTTCTATTATTGTACACTATTATTTAAGTAACCTCTGCAGTCTGACTTGTATTTCAGTGTGACAGCTTAAGTATCTGATGCATAATAGATGTTTAACTCTATAGACATGTTTAAATATTAAAACCAGTCTTCAGGGACATTTTTGCCCTTTTTCTTTAGTTTCTCGTCACCCCCCCCCCCCTTTTTTTTTTTTGTTTAAATTATTTGAGCTAGTTTCTCTGGCATGACCCAACTCTCCTCTGCCAACAAATACAAAAGCAACAGACGAATTGTTGACAGCTCTGTGATTCTCTGCTTGGCTGGAGAATGACCTTGCCACAAAATAGGCCAGCTACAAGACTTCTCTAAAACTGTTTGTCCAAAATTTGCATTAAAAACATTTGATGGGAATGGGTCCAGTCTTCCCACCACACCCATCTGTTCATACTCAACGTATTCCAAGTCCAGACATACAGTAAATCAATCCCAAAGGACGTATACAATCAAACCAGCAAGCTTTGGGAGTACCAGGATGACTCTTCTGATAATGCCTTGTTCAGTCACTGCCTTATGAATATTTTTTTTTTCTTTTAACATTTCTGGCCACATTTCTTTTTTTTTTTTTTTTCAGCTTAAACTCTAAGGTGCATTTTAAATGACTAGCCACAATTGCTATGTTTGGGTCATGTCTTGGTTTAGTCATTAAGAGAAATTACATTTCTTTATAATTTATTCAATAATATTAATTTAAGTATATCTTCTTGCAAGTGCTAGAATCCATGCCCTTAACCCTTTTCCATTAAATATATCAGTTTCTGCTAGCTTTTCAAGTCACTTATTCATTGAGAGACCACAACTTGATGACAAGCATTGCATGCTGTTCTTTCCTGTATTGAGGCCATCGGAAGGGGCAGTCCCATGGCTGAAGGTATAGTCTAGAAATCAGTCAAACTCCACTTTCCAGAAACGCTTTGAGATTTTGGACAAGTCATCTGATGTCTTCTCACCTTTTTCTCAGTGAGGGATTTAATTGCCTGCTGCTTTCATTTATCTGAAGTGCAATTTTGATGCATGGGTATTTATAAAGAGTGAGATTTCTGATGACTTGGGTGCCTAGCTGGAGACTGTTAAGGAGAGTTGGGTTTGGAAAAGCTGAATGATCAAGCTTGTTATAAAGTGTTGCAGATTAAGTGTGTAAAATGGCTCATTTCTGATTTTTTTTCCAAGATATGTTGAGTACTTTTGGTAATTAGTTTTCCTAATGCAATATAGTCAGTTCTCTCTGAAATTTTCTTTTGATGCCTAGGGACTCACTATGTCAAAACCTGATGAGTGCTATAAGCTTATATATTCAAAAGATTATTTATAGTCAGGCTCACTTCTCTATACCAACATAGTGAAGAAAGGAAGGACTAGAACAATCTTTTTTACATCCCCAGCAGGAAACCCAGCTTGTTCTTCTACCATTATAAGGTTAATGTCTTGCAATACTATGAACCACAGACATTTACCTACAGCCACTGAACATGGCAAGTGTTTTCCATTTCCATCTTTCATTTATTCTGGTGGATCACCAGTATCTGTGCTCAGGAGTCGATATGTCAGCCATGTGCACTGATCACCAAATAGCAGCTGGAGTAGAAAAGGGCAACAAGTTTTTCAGATTTTTTTTTTTTACACCCAAAAATTGTAGCTTTGACTTGGCCAAATTCATTTTTTGAATTTGCTTATTATGCTGAACTGCTTAGAAAAGCAAAAGGGGATTAGAATATTTTGTTTGATGCTGCTTTCAGTGACATTTTCCAAACTGATAATACCTTATGTGTGTAAGTATATTTCTCTATGAATAGCATGTTGAAAACAATCAACTTTCTTTGATGAAACCTGGGGTTTGGGTTTTTTAAAATTTCTTTGCACACTGGGAAAGTTTCTGTACCCCGTAAAAGGTTGGAAAATTAATTACCCAAACCAGAACTGAAGTGCTAAGTCCATCCCTTGAATATGTTAAATTGCTTTGTTAAATTATTTCAGTTGCAGCTTATTTTATTATACTCCTTGAGTATTTATCTAACTTGAAAGTACTATACAAAGATTAATAGGATATTTCTATACATGATTTCTAATGACATTGAAACAAAAACCCAAAGTATTTCTATCTCATAGAAAACTATAGGATATTTTGTCAGTTGGTGAAAGTGGAAAAATTAGAATAACTGTGAGGTAAAAATTCTCAAAAGTCATGCAATTTAGAAATGTTTCGGCAGTTCCAATTAAAATTCTCAAAGACTGATTCCTTTGAAATTACACAATATTTTGAGGGAACTTATTACAATACATTTTCTCATGAGCATGAATTTAAAAAAAAAAAATTTTAGAAATGCAGGTCCTTCTGGATCTCCATTCAGGTGGAGCACCCATCCCATGGGATGCTTCTCTATAATACTCCCATCCTTTGGGTGTAGTGAATCAATAGAGTTAGATGGATGGCTGCAGGGGACATTACACAGGGACAGTTTGAGGGTATGCTGCACTTGGGGCTAAAGCCAGGCAGAGACGCTCTGGTCCCCAGCTGCTTTTTCCACTCCCCTGTGCTAGTGCAGATTTTGAGGGCCACATTGTAAACCAGATTAAAAATAGGCTTCCAGTACAGTTGTTGTCATAGTCTGGATCAGCCCAGTGATCCAGGTTAGAGCACAATCTCCTGGTGGGATGGCATGGGAGGCAGAGGACAGGAACAGGCAGGTGCTGGAATGTCTTATGTCATTTTTGCTATAGAAGGAGGAGTAATGTATAACCTTACCCTGGAAGAATTACACTTCTAGGGAATGCAACACATGGGCAAAGAAATCAGACTCTGGACTCATTTTTCTGAAGTCTATGCTGTGATATGATGGACACTTCAGTATAATGTTTTATCAAACGGATATGCGGTTAATGCTTTTGGATTAATTGGATAAGTTGAAATATTCTGGGTTGAACAGGCACAAACCACAATATTTCCTTTTCTTCATGTAAAATCAGTTTTTTCTTATTGAAAACCTTTTGATTCTGCTCCCCCCCCAATCTACATTTTTCATCAAGAAGTTGTTCTAATAGAAAATTCCCCACTGGTTCTAATTAAGTAATCTAAATATAAAATATAATGGACACACTAAATGAATTTTTTAATGTTTGTGAAACCTTTGCCAGACACAGAAAGTGTGCTCCATTTTCAGTGCAGAGATAGTGGTACAACTCGTGATACCCCTAAAATGGGAATGAACTAAAATGAACTCATTAGAACATTGTTTATAGCAGACAGAAAAGAACAAACCACAAGTATGTCAGTCAAAATGTTTTGTTTTGTTAATTTTTTTTGTCATGTTAAGGAAAATAAGAACAAAGAAGAAAAGACTAGTCGTCGTGTTCTTACTTGTGGACACAATCTAATATTGATCCTCAAAAACAAAAAGCAAAGCAGCAAATTTCCTGAAACTGAGAAAATGAGACCTCAGCATTTAAAAGAGCCCGTGAAAAGAGAATATTAAAGCAGTTTCTCATTTCATTTGCGTAGCACGTTTCTGCAGCTGTAGCTCAGTTACATCAAGGTAGGGTTTTGTGGTGAATGATACAGAAAAGGAGGGATTTATTTGACTAGTGAGGGGCTGATGCTCTGCAGTCTAGGTGTGACCTACATGTCCAGCTCCCCTTTCCATGGAAAGCTCACCAAAGGGATGGAAGACAGAAAATGGTCTTCCTCTAACCTGGACTTAAAACGCCACCAGGCTGAGCTCCCCGCTCTGGGAAGCGACTCCTGCAGTTTACCTGCAAATTTCTAGCCTCAGCTTGTCCCCTACACAAAACCAGGGCAAACACTTCCCTTGGCATCCTCTCTATGCTGGATGTGGATGTGCACTGAGGATTTTAAGGCAGTCTTCCTCATCTTCATAGCATGAAACACGGTTGCTCAAGGCAGTAAACACTGCCCATGTGGGTATTTTAAGTGAACATTTTTATCATGGGTGATGTTCTTCCACGTATTTTTCATTCATTGACTCTCTTGTTTAGGAACATTTTCTCTTACAGATTTCAAAGGCAGGGAAGCCTGGGGTGGGACATTTGGTCCGTGAAGCTGATGAGAGGATTAGTCTAACTTACTGCGTTCAAGTAGTCAATGCAGTTATTGAGCACAATTTCACTGCATTTAAAGAGTGTTACACAACATGCAAGAAACCCCCTGCTATCCTTTTCACCTTCATTCTGTAGGAAAAAATACAGGTTTGTCACAGCTCCATTTCAACATGGATTCAGCTCATCCTTTTTGCCCTTTGTACTGTTAAAGAAGGGGTGACCATTTTGCGTTGAAAGAATCTCCTTTCACCAAGACCAAACTTCATTTTAAAAGCTCTCTACCTGAGCACAAAAATGGAGATGTTTCCTTAAGGCAGCCTTTCAATCCCGTAAGCAACAAATAAGTTCCCAAATTGTGGACAGTGCTAAAAGAACAAAAATCGAGCTCCACACCAGAGATAAAGCACACAAAGGGATGGTGACTAGCTTCACATAAGAGTCTTGACTGGAAATATTGATGGTTAACAGAACTAATATTGATTATTAACAGAACTCATCAAATCTTTGGCATTTACACCATTTTAGACTTAGAGAGAAGAAAGAGCCTTTCTCTTATTTCCTAGCACTTTCAGATTTACTCAGAAACTTGGAAAATATGATGATCGGCTTAGCCTCTTAATTTAATAGATGCTCTGAGCAGAACACTTTGATGTAAACCCATTCAGCCCTCTCTCTACCAGCACTGTGATCTCTTTAATTACAGCCACAGTATGTTTTATAAATATTTGTTTACAGCTTCCTGCATGAAAGCACAGGGAAAATATGGAAAGAAATTTATATAATTACAGTTTAATGATCTGCATTTTAATTGAGTTTTTGCCAAATAATTTTGTAGAAAGTCAGGAATGCTCTAATAACGCTGATGTATGGTTAGGCACTTCGGGTTTGAATTCTCCTGCTTTGTTATATTAACACCTATAAGGGCATGAAGACAGGGGCATTAAAATATTTTTAAATGTTAGGATGTTTTTATCACTCATATTTGCAGCATTCTAGAAAAACACGTCATCTTTTCTTATGCTTCTGATCAAAGTGCGTTACACAGTGTTTTGAAGAAGTACTTTAATTAAAGTTGATAGTGAGGTCTTATACATACTTGCAAAACACTTAGCTGGGCTGCTGTTACTCTCTGAGATGCCCTCTCCCTAGTTCTTCTCTGAAGACAAAACCACACTTTCTTCATTTTGCATTTGCCTAGTCCTCCCATTTCTGCCCTATTTTCCCAACTTTGCTAATGCTTACTTGATAGATATTATCACTTACCGAATAGAGAGTTAAGAATGAGGTACTAGAGGAAGCTGCCAGAACTGATCCTAAGATATCTTTTTGCATAATTTATGATAGTGTGACAGTTGCCATGTTGGCTAAGCAAGCAGGAATTGAACCAAGATCTCTAATGGCCTGTGATATACTATTTCATCCTTATTTGGAGCTGTAACAGACTCTTCTCCCCTGTCACTTTGGTCCAGAGGACAAACATACACCCAGTAATGCTAAAATTAATGCTCTCCCCATTAAATGGTGTTGGAGACGTAATTATCCAGAGGGTTTTGCTGCATTTCTTAGGACAACAAAGTGCTGATGATCAAAAAGTCTGGCTACCAATCTTCTTCCCTTCACTTGTTCCTGGTAACTTTGATACCATTAGCAAATCTTAACCAAACTCGCCAGAAGCATGGAACTTCTTTTTGTGACAACAAGCTGGGTGGGACAGGGGCACCCAAGCTTGTGTCACTCTGGGAGAGGTGGTGCCTTTGTTCTCTGTTAGCCACATCTATGCATGTTCTCACACCTCAGATGCAGATCTGCTGCAAATCAGGTCTTGCTAGGTGAGATATTGACAAAGCAATTACCAGACTGTGTTTTGCTGCTTTTGTTATAACTCTTTTTTTGCGTGTCCATATTTCAGATCAAACACTGAGAAAAATACCAAATGAATGCAGCTCGCTGTTTTCAAAGTGGTCCTCTGTAGTAATTCTTACTTCCCTACTGCTATGTTCATGGGGCCAGGGTTATCAACTTAAACATACTTTTCTTTGTGATTTTTCTTTACTACCAACTACTAAGGCCCACTTAACAATTGCTAAAAACATGTTTTGTGATTTCTCAATTACTACAGGCGCTGGGATTTTTTTTTAATAGTATAATAACCATAAATCAGAATTTTCTTGGCAAGTGCACCAAATAAAAATGCAGCTCTTCCCACCTTCCAGGATAAAACCATTTAAATATATCCCTCTGGATATAGTAATTTTCCAGATATGCAGAGGGATTGCTACCCTTTGGATTTAAAAGATCATAACTGGGCACAAGACCCACTGGGAATGGATTGAAAATTGTGTTTGAATTTTGTTTTTGTAGAGATAAGGTTGTAATGTTGTAACTTTTTATGTGCCACTTTTAGTTTTCCCAGAAACCTTTTCCTCTTCAGTATCTCACCTCCACTGCCAACCTTGCCTTTCCTCTTGTGAGCTCTCATCCATTTAAAATAGTAATCTTAGTCTATGGAGCCATAAACAGGAAATTAGAGTATTGTCCCTCCTGGGCATCAAGATTTGTAATGTGTGAATGCTCACTGAGCTCCACCATACCTCTCCCATGTCTTAGAAGACTCTCTATTTGAGTGCAGACTTGAGTGGCTAGCATGTACCATTCCCATTAAATATTAGACTTGGAAGAACCACCTGGGTCACATAAAGTACATGATGAGCAGAAAGTTTATGCTTATTTGTCTGCAGGTACTTTTCCAGCTGTGTGTGTGTGAAAATAGGTTATGTACTTAAATTATGAATAGAAGTCATCCATAAATAACCTTCTTATTTGGTTGAGAAACATCCCTTATGCAATGCACACATCTCTCTCTTGTATATAGCTTTTGTAATCCATGTCTTGGATATTATCCTATACCTGATTTTACTGGTATCTTTCAGGGTAAATAACTTTGTTGCTTTATTACCTTTCTCTGTGCTTTACCTCTTTTGTAAGATAAGTTTTCTCTTCCAGGCACAATGTATAGCTGTCTCTAGGTAGATTGTAGCTGAGAGTCTCTGGCTTTCACTTCTTGTGATTACCTTTGTTTCCTGTTTGCAGATAATGTATTCTGTGCTTTGTCATATGCTAAGCAGCCAGCCTGATGAAAAATATACAATCACCAAACAAACTGGTACTTAAAAACAGGAAAACCAATGTTGCAACTAATTATCTGTACTTTCATTTAACCCTATCTGATATTCTATTAGATTTTGATCCAAGCTTCCAGCAAGTGCATATGCACCCCAGGAAACAATTAATAGAGAGTAATACTGCATTCTTTTCCACAATGAAAATATAATCTTATCACTGCAAAATAGTATTGCTTACTATTGGTATTCCGTCTAGGCTGATAAAATGAATGCTCAGTTGCATTAGATAAAATTCAATGTCCTGAAGGGTCTAAAGTCTAGTACCTTAGAAAGATGTTTTGCAAGAGACAGGCTAGTCCATAACATATACTTTTTGCCTTTCTTTATATCAACCTACTGACCAGTGGTGGAAAAAAGATAATGGAGTAGAGGAAACATCATTGCGGTATCCTAAAGATAATTTGTATCAGATCAAATTTAAATATAATGAATTGAACTGTTCTTCCTGTACTGAAATCAGCAGCAAAGTTTCCAGTGGGATCGGGGCAAAGCAGCCGAGTTGCTTACTGCAAGCCGTAATTCTTAGGAAAAAAGAGAGCTCAGACTATGATATTGTCCCATGACTAAATATATTGGAAAACTAAGCCTTTCTGTCTTGTTTGTACTATTGGAGAGTTGTGAAATCCTCAGAGGCTGAAAGGACAGATCTGAATGTGAAAGTGTGTGATATTTTCTAAGCAAAGGATGTTACTTTCATGAATCTGAATATAGAAGGTGGACACACTGCATAACAATCACAAACTCCTAAACTCAGTGTAAGAGAATTCTAATTATTATGAGTGTAAAATTGCTGTTTATGCAATGTCAAGAGAGTCCTGACCTGCCCCAGAAAGAAAGAAAGGAGCCAGAGTTTTCAGAAGGCCTTATTCACTGATGGGAGCTCCTAATGTAGGCAGAAGGATGTGTCCTGTCTTGTGAGAACGGATTTCCTACACAGAAGGGGTAGATATGTATAGAAAACGAGATGATGAGAATATGCAACTTTTTTTTTGAGGACTCAGGATTCAAAGGATTAGCTGCAGAAACTGAATGTAAACAAACACCACTCCACTCCAAAATTGTTTTTATACAGAAAACCAGATAGTATTCCAGAGCCTCTTAGATTTTTTTCTCTGACTTTTCTCCTTGGCACGCATTTTCTGATACCAGGAAGCATGGAGCAAATTCGTCTTATTCTTCTTCTCCTCTTCTTCAGAACAAGAATTAGTCTGCATTAAGTTCTCTCATTTTATGCTGCCTCCTTCATCTCCTTGGATGTTATTGGTTTCACACTGAATGTTATAGTAAAACTTGGGTAAGCTGCTTGAGAGAGTTTTGTGGGGAGGCATTGGCCTTTTGATTGCAAAGATTGCACAGCTGCCAGTAAAGAAGGTAGATGTACTGTAACTTTGCACAACTTCTTACCCAGGGAAAGCTATACAGATAGCCATAAAATGAGAAGTGATGAGTGTGAGAAACTCCCTTTCAGTCTAGGGAAGGATGATTACTTCACACTCCAGCAGTCTTCCCTTTCGTGCTGCCAACAACTATTTCTCTTCTATTGACAAGAGAGAGAAACCAGGACTGCTCCTACACATGTTGCTGTCCCCATTCATTTGTTCATACTGTGGGGAATCAGTGAGAAGCTTTTGTTCCTCCCATTCAATGCAGAATTTGTCTGCCTGGGGCTCTGTGGGGTGATGTTGCGTTGAACATACCCCACTGCATGGATCCATTGCACTCAGGGAGGGCTGTTGAATTATATGCCTTTGAAATAAGAGGTTTTTTCCCTCTCTACTGCTAGGGTTTTTTCCAAAGCTGACAGCACGAAATTGCTAGTGGGTTTGGTGCAAGTTGGCAGTTAGGGAACAGTTAGAGAGAATTATTTACCTAGAGGGAAACTCATTTAAAAATCCTTCCAAACCAAAACACTATGTCTGTTCTCTAGCTTTTTTTTTTTTTTTTTTTAAACTTTGGTCATAAAATACAAAAATAATGATGAAAAGCTAAAGGGGAAATGTTGAGATTGTGAAGAAAACAATTTGATGGCCCTAATGAGTCATAGCACTGCTTTGCTTACCATCTTTTCCAGTTTCTTATTAGCAGCTAAATGGACATACACACAGGAACATTTCCTCACGCTGGCTTACAGCAGAGCTGTAGGTTCAGCTGCTTATGATTCCTCAGCCAGTCATCTCCTCTGCCTTTGTATAAGTGACTCCTCAGGATGCTATTGCAATGGTTGGATGTTTTGTCCATTTCCAAAAATAATCCCTTGTGAATGTCCCTGAGTTTTTAAATGAATCATTTCAGACTCTGAATCACTGAGATGTGCTACCAGGGGAAAACAATAGCCCCAATCAGTCGTAGTTAAATTTACGGCTAAAAAGCTATAAACCCAAGGCTTGTAGAAACAGGATTCTAATTTGAAATAGTCCAAACCCAAGACAGAGAGCAAGGACAACAGCTACCTCTGAATGCCTTCTTGTCAAGCTGGTGTCTGTGGTTCAGGGTCAAGCATAAGCTGTTGTCTGTGGTTCAGGGTCTTGAACTGCAAAGCTGTCCTGTGCTGCTCTTAGGAGATGCAGGTCTTCAGCCTCCTCTTCCACCCATTGTTTAGCAGAGCGAAGATGGGACACTCGCCAGTCCTGGGAAGCATTCAGATCTTGTTTAATTCCCAGCAGATGCAACCAACAATGACACTGATGGCCATGACTTGGGTGTGTATTTCAGGCATGGTCTAAGGTGGCATCACCTGCTAGCATTGCCTGGCAGAGCTGCAGCATGTAATTTGCCCTAATTAAGGCAAATGAGAAATTGCATCTCCAAAAGAAGATTCTTTTGCACTAGCTCCATGAGTTAGTAACATCAGCCACAACCTAGCAGTGTCAGTTTTAATGAGATTGTTGACATCTTCAAATGGACAAATACAATAAAATAGATCTCTTGGCTACAGAAATTGCTATGATTTATGCCAAAGAAGCTCAACAGGCCCCAAGGCCATGGCAGACCATTTGAATTTCTGCTACACACTACTGTTTTTCAGCTTCATCAGTGAATTGCAGGTAAAGGGAGGGAGATATCATCCTTATTATCAGTTTATATGTATATGTACTTTTCTCAGGAGGTGCACGTTATGGTGTAGTTGCCATAGAGCACAGAGCCAGGATATAAAGGGTTTTATAATCCTTTTTATCCCCTCTGCTTTAGATCACAAAAAAATATGCTTACGCATTAATTGCCCATTTTATCTTCCTAACACTTTTTTATCTCCTCCCAGCCATAGTGGGACTATCTACCCTGTTCCTAACTCTTTTATTAACCAGCTACATTTTTGTACATTGTTACATACAGGTGTTTTGGGGTCTTTTCCAGCATTGTAAGTCTGTAGGAGTGGATTTTTTTTCTGTTCTGGTATTCCGTAGACATTCTTAAAATGTATGTCAGATGTGCCCCTAAATGGCACCTCCATTTTTTAAAGTGCACAGAATGTTAAGTGTGGGCATTTGTCTGTAAGCATATTTTATAAATACATTAGTGTGCATGGAGAAATGTTTTTTCTTCCATGATTACATATTTTTCATATATGGTATGATATTCCATTTAGAGGACCTGAGGGCCCAGTCTGTTAATGCCTGTTAGTGGGTGCTAGTAAACTCCTGGGAATGTGCAATCAGAAAGGACCAAAGCCTTTAATTCACTTCAAACAAATGTGTGGTTACTGAAATACATATGATTTAGTTGAATGTTCAATTATTACTTGTTTGAATGATATATCTGATTGTATTCTTTAAGTAAATGTTAAGAAATCTGGAAAGTAACCTATGAAATGAGGTTAGGATAGCTGAACTGGTTTTGACAAAATCGGATGTAACGTTAGGTTTAGGCAAAAGTTTTCAGCCGCATTGTTTACTAGCTGAAAAATCAATTTCTGCATGACCTAAACAATCTCCCAGTGGGGAACTAAGTTCAGAAGAAAATTTCCTTTGGGAAAATTGAGGGCCTTATCGTAACATTGCTTTTCATATTTCATGCAGCATTTTCGAAGTGAAAACATTTTCCCTTTTCAAATCCACATTTTAGATTATGATAAACAAAATTAAAATTTAGGAAAGAGATAACCAATGCCAACAGAAAAGTGCAGCTTTAAATTCTAAAAAATGTTTTTGCTTTTTTTAATCTAATGAGAAGATGGAGGAGGAAATATTACAGTTCAGAGCACCTCATCCAAATTAGGTTTTGTTTGTTGCTGGATGGTTTATAGTTTCAGTCACTAACTCCAAATAATCAATTATTTCTGCAGTTCCATCTTACCAAGTGCTATGCTGAAAAACAGCTTAAAAGTTTTGAGACTATCATTAATTATTCCTACAGCTATGGACTTTTGCCTTCATATGGAACTTGTAAAATAGCAGAAGGAAAGCTGACTGTCTTGCTTTTATGTCTGGGACTAGAAGCATGTGTCTGAGAAACTCATGAGATGACCTATTTTACTAGGCACAGAGAACTTGTCAAAGTTGGGAAAAAAAAAAGCAAGCTGCAAGACCTTCAGAGAAGTACTCAAAGGTCCTCATCCTGCTATAACTGATTCCTGAGCTTCCCACCTTTTGAGATTCTGCCGAGCTTTGATGAACTTGTTTCATTTAAACAAAAATAACCTCCTCTCCTCCACCCCTCCCAAAAGGAATCAACCTTGGGGAAGAATATAAATTCTTAGCATTTATTTTTTTAGCTGGAAGTTCAAATTAATTCTTCCATGAGTTTTATCACATTCCTCATGAAAAGAAATGCCATTTTAGAAAAGTGTTCTTGATTCTGAAGTGATAAAATTTGCTATAATAGCAAGTCTGCTTCTTTAATCTTTTCTTTGTATTTTTGTCCTAGTAAATACACTGTTTTGGCTACCTTAATAAAGAGTGAGAAAAAAACAGATAACAGGAATTCATCATACAATTTCCTTGTCAATCTAGTTAGAAATTAGCTGTCAGCTTAAAAAAAAAAAAAAGATTAAAAACCCAACATGCATTCATGCTAGCACAAAATAATACAAAACCACTAGAAGACCTTATCTGAGACCATGCTGTTTATCCTTCTGGCTGTGAATGTATAGAATTGAAAAGCATTTTGACATTTCACAGTAGTGGCTGTGTCTACATAGTCCTGTAAAGACATCCCCATCAGCAAGTTCAAGGCCAAATGCCTCAACTGTCTGCCTGCTGTGAAATTCTGGGAACTGTCATGCAAGCACATCACCTGACACGCTGGGAGTCCACAGAGGATATGTTAAGTACACCTTGCTCCTGTTGTGCTGACGATAGGAGCTGATATGAACAGCATGGCTGACGCTTGCTCATAAAGGTCACTACTCCTCCCTCTCAGGGCTGTGCACTGCTGGAGCACTGTGCTAACCATGCTTCTTGAGAAACCTTGGGCCTTACCACCCTTTGCCTTACTGGGCAACCCACAGGGCTGTGGCAACACCAGGCTTTCTGCTACGGCCATGACTTTGGCAGGCGCCTTTCCTACTGCCCTCACCATGGGAGAAACATGTCCCATCCACACGTGTCACCTGAACTTGCTTCGCAGCTACCACCCATGGGCAACAAACTGCCCTAAAGAACTCACGACTTGCAAAGGCAGCTGGAACTTTTTTCTATGTAGGTTGTCTTTGCACAGAGGCCAGGTTTGCTCGGGGATCAAAATCTCAGTATGTGATCCCAGGGTGGTATTGGCCATCCCCCTGTGCCTTTTTGCAGATGTGCTCGTGTACTTTATATTATCTTGGGCCTATTCAGCTTCTTTGCATGGCTATGACTGCTGCCATCTCGGCCTTGCCTCTCTCTTTGTTCATCCTCATCAGCAGACCCCAATCCAGACAGTCTTACCAGTTTCAAATAGGTACCAGTTTTGCTTCTGGCAAAGAGCTATAGAAAAGTTTAACCATTATGGTCTTCCTGACATGCACCAGTCCATCTTTGCCTAAACTGGGCCATGGTCATCTGCTCCACTTCTCTCAGCTGCTACTGGCTTCTCCTGGCAAACTTACAGCTCGTCACCTTCCTCATAAACACAGTTTCAGGAAAATCTCCTTTCCACCTAATGGGGGTTGAAGTCAAGTAAGGGGATTGAGTCATACCTATAGATGCCCTCATGAAGCAGGGAAACAGACATTTGTTAGAACGCCAGTTTTCTACGTCAGCTTTTTTTGGTTTTCCTTTTTTTGGTTTAATGAAGTATTAATTAGTTTTAAAAGTGCTTATATCTCTTGCCTGTTTTAGTCAGTGCTTCTTAGACCATTTGTCTTTGGGAATCTAATCTGAACAAAAATTAAGCAGTCCTCACATTCTGGCCCGGATTTTCCAAACGGATTTAACTCACAGTAAGCATTTAGGCACCAGGCTAAGAGGCCGGATTTTCAAAAGTGCTCAAGAAATTGGGTTGCGTAGTTGCTTAAAATTCCACCACAAATGCTACAGCAGGAAGATGTTGAGAGTCCTCTGGTTTTCAAAACAAACACACAAATAAAAAATAAGTTCTTTATCTTGGTAAAGGAAGAGATAATTTGAAAAATCCTCGTATGTTTGCAAACACTAACTCCTGGAAATGGTACTGCAAATACTCTTGGATTGATTACCCAACATACTTGGTGAAAACCCAGTTCTTCCTATCGCTAATAAAGAATTGCAAGAGTTGTGTGTATTCTGGTAGCAAGGAAGTTTATATGCCTTTGTTGCCAAGTTTTCTATATTTTATTTTTCAGAATTTAAATCAAAATTGGTTTGCAATCCAAAAAAACGTTTAGGTCAGTGCACTTTCACTTCTGGCTTAATTGGGGAGCAGTGTATCTGGCTGGCTTTGTTTGTTTGATGGGGTTTTCAGTTCCTTGAGGTTACAGTGATTTGTGATGTCTTTTACTTGTAAGTACTTAAAGGCACAGTCTGCATACAAGCTTTTTTTCAGGCCTTGTAATTCTAGTATAAAGCTACCATGTTGATAAAGGAGTCAATGCCCATTGATAATGAGCAACAACCAATACTGTCTTGTAGCAAAGTCACCCTCTTTCTCCTCCTGTCTTTTTATTTTGTCTTCAAAGTCCCGTTCTCTCTCCAAATATTCTGCTTGGTCTGAACAGTTGCTGGTGCTCAGTGAACACCAAAATAGTGAGATCGGCCCACAAGGTAGGATGTATCTCTAATTCGTCACTGGGAGGGCAAGGCTTTAGCATAAGCCATCCCCAAGGTACAGGACTAGATTTGCACTTCGGATCACAGGCCAGAAGGGTGCTGGCAGTGGGCTACAAGGTTAAGGAAAAGCTGTGCAAGTGTTGATGCTGGCTGGAATGATGAGTCACTTCTTTCCAAGCATGATGCACCACAGTCTTATGTTGTTGTGGAGGATTTCCTGAGAGTCTCCCTGATCTCAGATTTCCTTTTATAGACTCAATTCATCTGCTGCTCATGTATCATTACATGGGTATGATGCCAACCCTAAAATAAAAATTGACAGAGTGGCTCTTCAACTCCACTTACAGAAGAAGAAGGTTTCAGTTCTGTATTGAGGAAATGTATTGTTTCCACAAAGTGGTAGCATTAAGAAAAAGTCCATCAAGCCACTAAAATGTCTTGTATGCAGCTAGGAAGAAACGAGGACTGGGGAAAGAGGAAATGGGGAGGAAGTGTAATAAATTGAATCAGAAGACTGTAAGACCAGAACTTAGTGCCATTTTAGTCCCTTTTTGATAATTTAAAGAGAATTTTGAAATCCCCCACTTCTTTCCCTTTCTGCCTTTCCCCCTTTCCTCTTAACAAGGATCAGTTCTTCTCACGTCCTCTTAGAGACTTTGTTCTGTTTCTTTGTAGTCTCTGGCACATTCAGGGTCCTTGCCTTCTGTTCTTATAGCTGGTGTTAACAGCCATTTTTCAGGAAACTTTGTGTAGAGACATCCTCACAGAAACACTCTAAGAAGTCTGCTACTCAGGAGAGAATTATCAAGCAGTGAGAACAGTACAGCAGGTAAGCATTTCAAAATGGAGTCAAAGCTGTAGTGAAACATTTGCCTCAAGCTAAAATAAGCCAGATAGACTAGAACTAAAGCAATCACATGGTACAGACACATGCTGAGTAGATGTAGCATTGCTATTTTACCATAAAACCTTCCACACTTCATTGTGTAACGTAAAAAAGCATCAGCTACGCAGCACTATCATTCTTTACTCTCTCATGGCAGATTAGCACCATGTACTAGCCCAGGGCTCCCCAGGTATCATCCAGATACACAAACATATAAAGTCACTCAGAGTGAACCGAATGCATGCTGGATATATCAGACATACTGTTCATATGGAAGTTGATTCTACAGCGAATGCATCTGTCTTTCTATCTGGGAGTGTAATTTTGTCTATTAGATGGACATCTAGGTTATATACAGTTGTCCCAAGGCAAGTCTACCCCACCCAGAGCATCCAGGCTCTGTACGTGTGTGACATACACATAGCTGGTGCCTGTAGAAGGGCTGTCCAGACCTCTGGATTTTGGGTAGCCCACTTGGACTTAGTGCTCCAAGGGGAAGTCTGCATATGTTGAAATCCCAGGGGACTAGCTAAATGCCTTATCTCTTCCTGAACAAAACGTATAAGGGGCAAGGAAAATTCAGACTCATGGTAACTTTATCCTGGGAGAAACAGGTTCATCATTTAATATACCCATGTTCTGTATATTCACTATCTTTCTGATTTCAGAATGATACATAATTTTTTTTTTTTTTAATTCTGCTGTCTTCTTTCTCTCCACTATTTGTTTTTAACCAAAACTATTGCTGTAAAAATTTTGGCCAGAGCGCCCAGCAGGGCAGTGCAGGTGAAACATGCTGAGCTTCACCTGAAATTCATAAGAGAGCTTTCAATAGCAGCAGGGATCCTGGCATGCTTGTGTGGCTCCACTTAGGAGCCTGTGAGCTGGATGCTGGCTTTTAAGCCAGAGACCTGGTGTCTAGCTACTCACAGGCAGTGGGAGTGCAGTCTTTTTCTCTCCATTAGAAGTGCTCTCCTCATCCTGTGTGTAGAGCTATTGTGTGGGCAGTGGAAAGGGAAGCAAGCCCTGTCACTTCTCCAGACTTCCTTAAGCATCCTGATTCCCCCTCATGAGTGTAAAAGTAAAGGAATAGTTTCTGAACAACCTAAAATACAGGGATTGCTCTTGTTGGCTGACCCCCTCAACTGGCAGCTTGCAGGGAGGAAAAGTCCACAACTGAGATATCTGAAGGGTAACTGAGGTTGTTTTTCTCTTTTTAGTTGCCAGTATAGAAGCATAATAGCACTTGAGCATATATCTTTCTGGACGATCTTTAAAAACACCATCACCAGTTAGCCCTGGAGAGAGACTTGTACCATTTTGCTGTAATATATACATACGTTCTTTCTGCCTCGCAGATGAAAACAATTGTTTGTTTTAATCATACAGTAAAGGAGGAAGAAATATGTATAAATACTTACTTTTACCACCTTTAACCCTCCTGACCATATATAAGAAGATGCTAGCATTTGAGAGCAATCGAGCTTTTTCTGGTCATACTCTAAATATATGAGAGTAGCGGTTGTTTCTAAGATTCCCATTCTTAAATGTTACAACAGTACTTGACATGACTTAAAGTTCAGTGTAAATGTTATGTGCTGGCTGCTCTATGTTGATATTACTGTGGCACATTTTCCAGTAGCAAAGTAAATAATTAGCACATGGGAAGAGGTTATTTTGTTAATAAACAGCATACAGTGCCAGTTTGTCCAATATAAACCTATTGCATGTGTCTGTCTAGACAGCACGTATACTCCATAGGGCCATGGCCTCATAAATTCTAATAATCTGTCTAGGGTAAGAGTGGTTGCTAAGTGGCTGAAAACCCAGAACAATGCAAGAAGAGATGATTCAATAGTTGTGCTTCTTCCTCAAATTCACCAATGATCCAAAGTAGCTGTAGGGGATACTATGCCTCTGGACATGCTGCCAGATTAATAACACTTAAACTTAAAGGCCCTGATGAACAACAGGCATAACATATTCTTATATGCTTTGCCACGAGAGTGGAGTTTCCTATCTATCCTAGTGAGGTTAATTGTATTAATGCCCATCTCAAGTTCTCCTTTTAGTCAAACTCAATGTGATGCAGTATAACTGCCTGTGTAAACTGGAGCAGACTTATTCGTGTCACGTGGGAAAGGGCAGTTTAATTCAGCAGAGGATGCAGTGCAGCACGCTTAGAAAAAGTTTCCTAGCTGTCGTGGTTTAGCCCCAGCTGGCAACTAAGCCCCACATAGCCGCTCGCTCACTGCCCACCGCCCCACCCCCGGTGGGATGGGGGAGAGAATCAGAAGGGTAAAAATGAGAAAACTCATGGATTGAGATGGTTTGAGATAAAGATAGTTTCATAGGTAAAGCAAAAGCCACGCACGCAAAGCAAAACAAGGAATTCATTCACTACTTCCCATCGGCAGGCAGGTGTTCAGCCCTCTCCAGGAAAGCCGGGCTCCGTCATGCGTAACAGTTACTTGGGAAGACAGAACACCATCACTCTGAACGTCGCCCCCTTCCTTCTTCTTCCCCCAGCTTTATATGCTGAGCATGACGTCATATGGTGTGGAATATCCCTTTGGTCAGCTTGGGGTCAGCTGTCCCAGCTGTTCACCCTCCCAACTTCTTGTGCATCCCCAGCCTACCCGCTGGCTGGGGGAGTGTGAGGAGCAGAAAAGGCTTTGACTGTGTGTAAGCACTGCTCAGCAGTAATTAAAACATTCCTGTATTATCAGCCCAAATCCAAACTATAGCCCCATACTAGCTACTATGAAGAAAATTAACTTTCTCCCAGCCAAACCCAGCACACTAGCAAACCCTGTAGTACAGGTGGATTTGGCTGAACAGTTGGTCTCTAACCACCCTCCGACCTCCTTGAGAAGAGGTGAGGATCTGGCTTTTCATACAGGTGTCATTGTCCGAGAGGAGGAGCCAGAGACTGGAGCCTACCTGCCTGGGTCACCAGGCAAGTTCACTCTGCGAGTGCAAGGAGGGAGACCTGATTATCAAGAGTAGGGTGATGAGCCCTTTTAAATCAATTCACAGTGATCCAGACAACATTAACAGAGATGTTTCAGCCCCTGAACTTCTCGCTACTTAATGATGAAAGGAACAAAAGTGCCAGCAAATTTGGAGAGCATCCAGAGCCCAGAGACGCACGTTTTGTGTTAGCATTTGCCCAAATGTGAGACATGAGGAGGGGGAGAGGGTGTAATGGGATGGCAGTGAGGTTCAAAAGAAATATGTAAATTAAGATGGCTCCTTTCCTTTTTTTCATTTTTCAAAGTTTCATTTTTCTTGAAGACACAGCTTTCCAAAATCTGTGACGCTCTCTTAGGCTGTGGCTTCTTAGGGGTGTTTCTTTTTCCTTCCATCTGTCATGCAGTCATCAGATGAAAGCATAGTTGCCACAAGCTTGAAAGTGAAGCTTCCCTTACCTTAAAAGTACTATTTCTCACTCCCCTTTGTCATGCTTTGAATCACTGTGACAAGCAAAACTGCTAACCTTAGCTCTCCTCCTCCTAATTAGGCAACAGCATTAAAACTCTTATTAATGCCACCCCTCCCGGGTGGTTGCAGATATATATACTTTCACAGAGTAATTGCTTTCTGGCCCTCATTTTAATTGGAGTCAGTGGGGGGCCTGTGGAATTCCACTGCCTTCATCTCCCACCGGCTTATTGTGCCTGTGACACAAATTTAGGAACAGGGAATGGCTTTCCAGATCTGCATCTGAAAGAATGTGCGAGTGAGGGGAAAAAAACAACAGCATTGCTGAGATGTAAGAGGAATTAGACTGGGAGAAAACAGTGTCTTTCACTTTGGTTCCTTTTTTTCACTGGGAGAGGAAGAAAAACTAAAGGAACAAACTGGTGAAAAAAGCTTTCCACCATTTCTGTTTTCTGGCTTTTGTCTAATGTCATGCAGCTAGTAACTAGGTTAACCAGATTCTGAAGGAGATTAAAGACCGTTTGAGGCTCAGCTTAAATGTTAGTTAAGATTACACCTATTTTGCAGAAATGACCCTCAGTTCTGGGTCCTTGGAGTCTCAGACAAAGTGTGTAGGGAGAGGTAACATCACGGCGCAAGGGAAATGCAACACACAATGTTACAAACCTGAATATAAAAGGAACTGCTGCTCCCAATTCAGATTTTGTCAACTTTAGCTTCAGAAAAATGTTTTAGTTTTATTAAGATTCATATTTCATTGGAAATGGACCCTTTCTGAGGAGCAAAAAGAAACCATTTGCCAGAAGAAAACATTTCTGTCAAAGAAACTCCAACAAACAGCCTCAAGTTGCACCAGGGGAAGTTTAGGTTGGATATTAGGAAAAACTTCTTCACCGAAAGGGTAGTCAGGCACTGACAAAGGCTGCCCAGGGAAGTGGTTGAGTCTCCATCCCTGGAGGTATTTAAAAGACGGGTAGACGTGGTGCTTGAGGACATGGTTTAGCGGTGGACTTGGCAGTGCTAGGTTAACGGTTGGACTTGATGATCTTAAAGGTCTTTTCCAGCCTAAATGATTCTGTGATTCTATGAGACTATCTGTTCATACTTGATTACACAAAATATAGTCGGGGGGGGTGGGGGGATGGGTTATGCTTAGAGAGAATATAAGTTTTTGAGATACATGCTTTAGCTAGATATTTCAAATGAAAAGAATAGTAGTGAAATAGTAACAGTATTGTCATCAGTCTTCGGAGGTAATACATGCTAAGGTAGATGAAGTAATTCCTATCCATCCAAGCTGTTGTTTCAGTGACTGCAGACACTTCTACTCTGTGTAGTGTTCCAATTAATGTTTTCTAAATTATACTCATAATCATAAGGACTAGAAACTATAATTATTAAAAAAAGTGTGCAGATATGACAGCATGAAAAGAAATTCTGTCTCTTATTTCAACATTTTAAAATAAGTTTTGTTCAATTCTTTTTGTATTAAAGCAGAAATAACTTCATAAAACTGCAGGAATATAATTGCCTTTTTTTTGAGCTTTTTTTCTTTTTTCAAGATCTCACAGTTTTGACAGTTTTCAATTAATTCTGCTAGAACTTACATCCATCTTTCATTCTTCTCCTTCTCCTTTTTTCTTTTTCTAGCTACTGGAGCACAGTTTCATGGCAACCTAAAAATTCCCCAGTGCCACACACAGATACACAAGGCTCTGCACCTGAGTGTCATTTGGTGGTAATTGTGCTGCTAATGTTTTGCCTCTTGTCTCTGATAAAAGGCTGATTACTTTTGCCAGCTCTGTGTGCAGTTGGGTGTTTCTAGAGAGGACAGTAGCTCCTCATCATGTCTGTCTAATTAGACTGATTGGTTCACAGCGCTGAGCCAACCTGACTGAGAGGTGTGCTTGGCTCAGTGTTCTAACTGCTTTCGCCTTGCATTAAATGAAACTTTGCTGAGGCTCTTCATGAACCACTCTTCCAGCTAGAAGCAAAGATGCATGACCAATGTAATGCTGAAGAAGTAAAACCTGTCCTGCTGACATGCTGTGGGTAAGCTATGCCACAAATACATGGAGATCTTAATTTTAAGTTGTGGCTGCATCGAGAGAAAAAATGGCTGGGGGGTTTGCAGATTAAGGACTTTGGAAGGTCTTTCACAGAATTGATCTGTACATGGAGATTAGTGTAGGTTGGTTAATCTGGTTTTACGTTTAAAGGTAGTTTGGCCATCCCAGATTGCTTTAAATCTGCATCGTAGAAGGTATAAACAAAAGACTAGAGAGGACTGTGCTTGTTTCAGAGACTGTGAGGCTACAGCAGATGTAGTTTTGGGCCCCAGTTCTTGCAACCTTTACATAATTCAGTGATCCTCCAGGGAGTGAGACATTTGCTTAGGACCATTGACCTCAGACATGCAGCTTCCAGTATTGCATAAGAAATAGATTTTGTAGTAGCAGCAGCATGAAAACACATGAGGGTATGCTTGATAAGTTACACTGGAGCAGGGAGAAGGATGGAATAGGGTCGTGCCTGGAAAGAGCTGTCTGACTTCTGGGCTGCAAAATCAAGACAGGAGCAGGCGAGAGGAGGAGGCTGCATGGTGTGAAGCAGAATTCAGATGTTGGTTTGTCTTTTAAATCCCAAACTTTGAGATGTTTAGATTCGTGAAATTTATTCACTCCATAGTGGTGGCCCAGGAGCTAATTCTCTGTTGGCTGTAATTCTTGTAAACAAAACAATTAGTACAGCACACCATGCCCTGAAAAGAATTTGCAGCATGTGTATATATATATAAAATTGGATTTTGAACTCTCCTAAATGTGGGATTGCCCTACTCGCAAAGAAAATGTAGCTCTTACATTACAGTCTTTAAATTGTCCATTGACTCTGACAAGCAGTCACAGGAATGCTGTGATAACATTGAATTTAATATGGGCAAATGTTCTTTTTTGTTGACCCTCATAAGAAAAATGGCTCTAAGTGTCTGGAAACCTAATACTATCAGGTGCTCTACTGGGTTCAAGTTCTGTTATGGTTAAGTTGCAGTTAATGTCAAATGCATCAAAATTTGCAGAAATCATGTTCCTCTAAAATAGATGAACCACCTGACAGATTTACATCAAAATCACACATACATTTTGCAGTTTCATTTGATTGCATAATCTGATATTCTGCTGTGCAAATTTAGGGTGTTGCCATTAGCTTTGAAAGCACTGCAGTGAATTCCACCATCCGTGTATGTGACCCAGCAAAACTAAACCCAACCCCCACATGCCTTGACAAGATCTGAGTTCTTAATGTTCTGCTCTTTTACCTTTATTTATTCTTAAGGGATAAAAAAAATATATCAAATCATTTAATTTTGGAAGACAAGGAAGCTGATACAGCTGCAGCGCTGTGCAACATTTGATCCATTTTCCATTTCAAATATACTTTGGTATGTACAGCTGACATCCAAGAAGAATTTTACATTCAGAATTAAAAGCTCATTTGAACACAGTATACCCAGTGCATTCCCTCCTTTTATAGAAAGACCATTGCTCATGAGCAGTTGCCTAGAAAAAGGCTTACTTCAGACACACAACAGATAAGAAAGCAAAGCATGTCCACAAGCACGCTCCTTCCTCCTTTCATGAGCTCACATGGCTTGATCAAGCTCTAATGACTCACAGGTTTGAAAGGCTTTGTCCACATCATAAATGATAAACACTGGAGAGATTTGTCTGAAGAGACGAGAGAAATTATGCACAACTATTCCAATCAAAGACCAAGGTAGAGCATGGGTAGTAGTTTGCACTGGTCTAAGAGTGAGGGAATTAGGAGATAAGTTTGGTCGTTCAATAAGTAGATATAGGTGTTAGCCTTTGGAGTGTATTACCTAATGTCTTCATGCCAACATGACTAAGGCATTACAACTGAAAAGCTGGGCTTAGGAAAGGCTCAACAGTCATTGATAGGATACTTTACATTGTTGATTTAGAATTTCAAGGAGTAAAAAAACCACCTATTCCTCTTCAGTTTGAATGACAGACCTTCATCAAGCCAAAATGACCAATGAGTCTATGGTGGATAGGTGTTCATTTCTAACAAATGGGAAGCAGTTATTCTTCTCACCTCCATCTAAGGGGGTAGCTAATCAGTGACCAAACCCTAGCTGTCTCCTAAACATGTTTGGAAACCTGCCTGCAGTCCATTCCTGAGTCTACATGGAGTGAACACAGACAGGCACACAGGTTTTGTGTAGACCAATCACTCTATAACTCCATGTTCTTTCCTTCCCCACCTGGGGAAGAAGGGAAGATCCTCTGGTCACAGCTCAAAGGGGCATGCTCACATACATTCAGAACCTGTCCCCCAAGAAGCCTTATTATTGATGGCTCTCTACCAGATCTGCGATGAGTCTTTAATAAAAGCCAAGACACCAGCAGTGCTCTCACTGAGCAGCAGTTTGCCTCCTCCACATTGGGAAAACCTATGGAGCTGGTTACAACACTGCCTAAGTTGACAGCCATGCTTTTCTACATCTCCCAATAAATCCCAATAGAGATTATAGTGTAGTGGTATTCTCTGAGTGCAAAAAATAGTAGGTTAAATTTGTCAGAGAGCACTGACAAGCTGTTTGTTAGATAAGGCCCTCAATATCAAAACTAGCCTTATGGGGAATATATAAATCATTTACATGTCCAGGACTGATAGTGGAATATGAGTCGATAACTAAGGTGACTAATTAAAACAGAAATTCCTCTTTTACTGAACTAACATGTAACATTTGAAGGGAATTAATAGGAACCCCTGGGGCTGAAATAGGGACATGGCTTTTAAACTGTGCTGAGATGCGCTGGAATAGGTACACTTCTTTGTGAGACAGACTGTACAGAAAAATACAGAAAATAGGGAAGTGTGTGCTAAAAGCAGGGACTGTCCTTTCTGAGCAGGAATGTCTGACAGCTAAGACGAATTGGTTTGGCTTTGTCGTTTAAAATAGCAACTGATATTTTGTCAAGCTGCTCCCTCATGGGTAGACTCTTACAAAATGAGAGCGATGATTCTATTAATTTGTGTCTCTTCTGTGGTCCCAGGTGATGTAGTTAATATAGTTTCTGTAATGTCAAGTTAATACTTATTCCTCCTTTTGGTGCATTCTTCTCTAAATTTGCCCTCAGCTCATATTATACTCTCTGGTAGTAGAGAAGTTGAAAGTTGAGAAGAGAGGCTTTAGGCTTGAGCTAAAAAAAAAAATACAAACTTCCACATGTGTCTTCAGCTGCAACTTAGGTTCTGGCTCACCTGCTTTCGAATGCTACTCCATGCTTCTAAACCCATTTGTGTAAATTAACACAGCTCCCTAAATTCAGTTGAGTTGTGGCTGTTTAATCTAACTGAATACCACCAATATCAGGCCAACTCAATAACTCGACATTTCATAGAATTTTCCCTCTTCTTCCATTCACCTTTGTTTCCACTTTCCTTTTTTTTTTTTTTGAGTGCTAAATTTTTAAAGGAAAAAAGTGTGAAGAGCACAATCTCATAGCGTTTTGACTCATGAGAATGACAAGATACTTCAGCAGGAAACCTTGGGACAAAGTTGCCAAATGCAAACCAGCTCTTGACTTGGATAACGCTTCCCAAGAAGCTTGGAGAAATAGCTGGTCCTCAGTCCAGGAAGCCTCTAGGAGGAAGATGGAAAGGAGCCTAGTAATACTGGTCATCAGAAGATCTCTCAACTGAGCCATTTCATTTCTTGAATTAGGTGAAACAAGCCAAACATGTATGCAGAGAAAACTTATGTTTTCAGGAAGGAATTTCACCTAAACTCTGATTTCTGTTTCATATATCAATCACAATTGATGAGATTAAATAGTTAACAGAGCAGTTATTGATATTCTTCATGGCTCTAGGAATTTGTGAGTGATCTTCTCAGAGGTTAAATGAATACTGGTGTAAAACTGTGTTTCACAAAGTAATTTTGTATGTTTCCAGGGATGCTTCTCTCACAGTAATTGAAAGAAAAAAATAACCAGGGTAATTTGGTACAGTCAGATGGTACAAGAAGCACCGGTAAGAGGTAAGCAGTAATACACCCCAGGTCTATTTTTTCCTTTTTTTCATGCCACTTGAAAAAAAAAAAAAACAACACCGTTAAAACATAGTCAAAATTGATGCTGATCTCTCAGGCTAACATTGTCATGAGTGAAAATTTCAGGGAAGTGTGGCTGTATTCCATTTTTTCAGTTCTGTGCTCTTTTAGGAATTTTAATTTTTTTCTTGGATAATTAGATCTCTGACATTAGACACATATAATTAATAGGGAAAATGGTTTGCATGCTGACTATAATAGCACTATCTGATCTGTTTGCCAGGTAACTGTTATGGCCTGGTTTTTCAGAATCATTTTATTCCCACAGACAGCAGCAGACATGCCTAACTGAACCACCTGGATTTGTTTGCAGGGATGAAATCCTAGGACCTTTTACTGATTTCAGTGGTCCCATAATTTTGCATGCATCCTCAAAATTTCCCTTTAAGATAATCCTCTTTCAAAATATTTATTCTTTTGGTAGTTGAAAGTGTATTACTCCCCCTTGTCAATAGAATAATAGGACTGAAACTTCATGTGCAAAGCTGTGTTGCTCAGGGAAGATGTTTTTCAGAATTGGCACAGAAGCTTTTACTGTAATTTTCAAAATGTGCCTCTCTGGGTGGGAGGGAGATATGTTCTCTTTAAAAATTAGCTTTATCTGTCTTTTGTTAACCAAAGTTCAGGACTCTAGTGTCATTCATGTCTTCTGGAAAATTGTCCCCAAGTCTTTTTTTAATAGCCTATTTACCAGCTGCTAAACAACACCTAACAATAAAGGACTGGAAAAAAATTGGTTGCAGCTGCTTATTATCATGTATTTTATGCTACTTACAACTTACTTTTTGCATTTAGCTCAGATAAAGTTTTGATTCAGTAGAATAAAGCTTTGAATCCTGCCTTTTTAAGGAGTAAAAATACGGGCATGAGGTGAGTGAAGCCAGCACCAAATTACTTTTATTTTTGTTTCTGAGCATAGGGTCCAGGAGTAATTTTTAGGTGTCTAATAATAAAGAAATACTGATAACAAGAAAAATAGATCTAAACTGTTTTGGACCAAAGTGGTGTTAGGATTTTCAGCTAAGTGTTTGGTTATGGTCCAACTTTGCTGTCCAGGTCAAAGGAAGGCAACTTTTACATCTGTGGAAGAAGAGAAAGGTCCATGAAGCATTTTTGAAAAATCCCATGATGATTTGAGCACAGTGTATTTCCGTTCATGGAGAAATGGCTTTTAAGATATATTGCAAGCATCCTTATAACTCCACTGGCTGCAATGGGATTAAAAAAATATCCCAAAGAAGTCAAAACCTTTACCAACTATCTGCAGTTAAATCATATCATTCACAGCTCTGCACATTCTTTGCTTTTTTATGTGGAAGATAAAAATAGATTTCCTACACAAAGCTCTCATTAGGGGGTCACACAAATAGACAGCAGACTTTTTTCTAAATCAGGTCATTCTCTACACTACTTCTTTTGATGTATGGAGTCCTTACTGCAGTGATCTTTCCCCTATCTTTCCTGAGCATTACTGCCTATTATTGTCTCATTCAACATGGCTACAATATATGAAGCCATTACTGTACCAAGTATGCAGCATATGAACATATATATATATATATATATAAATACTCTTTAGCTTCTACTGTTTTACTTCAATGTCTTTGTTTAAGCTTTCAGTCTTGAAAATACCATTGTGGTTTCTTTTTTCTTTTTTAAAGATGTTTTTACACTTCTTCCTCTAGTTTCTAATAATCAGTGCAGAAAAGCAGAACTTTGATCATCAAAATAGAATGGAGTGGGGCAGGAGCAAAGGGGAAAGCAAAGAGAAAATTTTGGTGATAAAATCTTTGAACACAGCCAAATATTGCACAAGTTAGAAGTTAGATTTACAGTGCCACTGTGATTGAGTAGGCACACATCCACTTTTTAAAATGATTATTTGTTTGGTTTACTGTAATACCTAAGACCAGAGAGAAAGCAAAATTAGCTGCTAGATGCTGTACAAACTCAAAATGGAAGGACAATACCTAGCCTGAAGAGCTCACAATTTGGATATAAACTTTCTGTGTTTGCAGGAGTTCATATCTGTGGGCTGGTCACATCCCCTTGGAAAGACAATCTTATCTGTTGTATTCCAGCTTGATTACTAGTACTTTCCCTTTCATATTTTCTCATGGATCAAAGTTTTTTTCTGACTGAAGTTATATGTTCCTGATGTCTGCATCTGTTGAATGTTCTGATCACGTGGACTACTAAGTCTCCTGGATTTCCTTGTATCTGGGATCCCAGAAGAATGTCGCAGTTTGAAACAATCCCTGGCGTTATGAGATGATGGCTATCCCTTCTGCCGTAAACTGTTGCTTTCTTTAATTGTTGGTCCCCTGAATTTATATATGTCCAACCATCTGTGCTCAGTGCTGTTAGTTCTGCTTTTGACTAAATTAAAGCATGCCAAATATTAGCCCTCCCTAGGAATTTGTAGTAACTTGCTTTTCCTCCAGATTTTAGCCATCCTGATGCTCATTACTCAGTAGTCTTTTCTCATGGTCCAATAGAAGAGACTAATAAGACACAGAAGTATTACGGACTACAAAATTAAAATAGAATTTTAAAATCATACAGAGGTATATTGGCTAAATCATCATTCATGTAACTTTAAGTGTCTCAGTTATCTTATCAAAATCAATTTGACCAATTATAGGGATAAATCTACAATACACTTCAGTACCCTGCTTACTCAATGTCTGAAACCATAGAGCTCAGTTATTAGGCATTTGAATTTGAGATAACCCATTCCATGGAAACAGCGGGAGAAGTCCAGCTCTTACTTGGTCCGGTGTGCAATCCCTTTCTGCCTGAACACTTCAAACACTCTGAGGCATCAGAATGACAATTATAGAGTGGTATTACTGCAGGTGGTATGACTAACAAACATAAGGAAACCTTAAGTGATTTTGTTCTAAAGTCCAATGAAGAACAGAAATAGCTATGAATGTGGAAGGTAAAGGTACTCGTATTTTGGACAATTTTCCCCTCATTTTTCTTTTATTTCTCTTCTTTTCTGACATTTGTACTTCTAAAAATCTTGACTATCTTTGCTAGTGAAATCATTTGCTCTTACAGCTGAGCTTGACCCCTTTGAATAATAAGAGGCGATGATATGTACTTATCAAAAGAAGCAGTGACTCCAGAATGCTCTGTGTTAAGATTTCGAATGGAAGTAAGTGATCATATTCTTTCCTATGGCTTTAAGCAACAAAGTATAACAATTGTATGCGGTGGAGCACTTTAAAAAATGGATGTTATTTCTATGAAGAAATCTATTTGGAAAGGTTCTCAACTACAATGCTTAGTGGTTTTATCACTGCTTGTAGACTTAACAGTGAGATCTGATTTTTTCTATGTAAATTGACCTGAATCCTTTTAAAAAGGTATTGATTCTATTTGGTAGGCTCATAGGATAGTGATAGTCTTGTCTTTACCAAGAAGCCAAACTTATCTTCCTATTATCATTTTGTACTGGACTTTTTATTGCTTTAAATAAAATAATACAAATCATTATAGATAGCCTCTTGCAGTGTTTTTAAGGTTTACCTTTATTTTTTGCTCAATTTGAATTATATTTCCCATTTTTATTTTGAACTGGTAACTATGTAGAGAGGTAACAACCCAGCTACCATCAATATCTTTCAAATTTTGCATCTTATCAAGAGTCAAGGAACAAAACCAATATATTTGGGCTGCAAGATATTCACTTTCCCATCAGATTTATAACAGGCTGAACATTTATTTTCTTTATTCTTGTTTGAGAGCTGTAATAGATCATTATAATAAGTTATGTAATTGTAGGCAATGCTCATCATACATACTTCTATTCCAGATGAACATGCACTAATCTGATAGAGTGGAATGTTAATCTAGATAATGATAATTTCTGATATTTCTACAAAGCTTTTCATCCTATAGGGTCCAAAGGCATTTAAAAGATTTGCTGTGTGTAACTGAGTTCTACCACACCCTGTAGAAAAGCCCCACTTTCCTGACAAAGGTCATAGGCACACTGAGAAATCCTTTTTTCTTCCAAAACAAAATACGATAACACAACTGTTGCAGGTTTGCAGTTGACAGGTTCATTTTGTATTCAACGTGCATGTTTGTGCCTAAATATTACAGTGACAGGCACACTGTTAACTACCTAAGACAGGAAATACTGTGCATGCATAGCCTTTTAAAAATTGGTGCATAGCCTTAAGTTATCTGTATGAAAAAAATGCATATACATATCCTTGTGTTCACCACCAGCTATGCTGGGAATGTTTGCCAGATCTTATTTTGGATTCTATTTACAGTCTAAGCAAAATGTTGCTCTCAATGCATTTTCACTGACATTAGTTAAGAAATAGCTCATGATGACGGTATTCAATACCAGAGTGAATGGAGAAAACTGGAACCTGAGACAAATCCAGTGAAGCCCTGCAAGCTGTAATACCCAGCTCATGCCCGGAAAAGCTAACAACTGGACAATTTAAGGGACAATTCAGGTCGAGGAAGGTCTAGGACAGAAAGAGGTGATTGAAAGCTCCTTTCTATCGAAAGCCTTTCAGAAAAAAAATAAGCCCAAGATCCAGGGTGGTGACCCTGTGGGGCATTCCTCCCACCCCACCCTAGAAAAGGCAGAGGAAAAGTGGTAGATAGAGCTGGCTGAGATGGTATGATTATATGAGACCCTTCGGAGTGGTACTGAGAGCCATCAGGAAGAACCTTAATGACTAACCAAGGAAACAGAAGTGAGGTTAAAGCAGAGTCCAGGAAGAGTGGAGGAGATGATCTTAATTATCATATCTTTGTTATCTCTTTAAATATTTGCAGCATGATATCCTGAAAGGATTTAGTACGTGGCTAAATCACCACTGCAGCAACTCGTTGAACTGTTTCAGGGCATTCCTGCTATAGTCATATTGGACAGTAAATGGTTATTAAATGGCAGGAATTTCTAGGAGCATCTGTGAGTTGCAGGAAATGGTGCTACCGATTCCACGGGCCTCTTTTTATATCACATTCCTATAAAAAGTGAGAAGGAATCATATTGCCAGCAGAGATGTAAAATCAGGTCGGGACTGTCGCTGGTTATTTAAAGGTATTGCAATGCTTTTTGTAAGACTGAACATATTACATGCTGTATCTTGGCTAAATTCCATCTTTTATAATTACATCCTCTTCTCCCCTTCTCAAACAGTTCTCGCTGTCACAAGAGGATGCAGCATTCTTCTTTCTCCTGGTCTAGATGTCTGGGTAGCGGCGTTTCAATCTCATGATCTCTCTGAAAGACAGATTCAAGTTGCCCAAGATGCAGCATGATCTCTGCATCACTCCCTGTAGCATTGCTGTGGATGGAGAAAAAGAGGGTTTTGAAATTAATACTCAGGCAGAGGTTCCATTTTTCTCCCTGCTTAAGTACAAGCACAAATCTGTTGGTTTGGCTTCCTCCACTGTTACTCGTTTGCAACAGTATAATCACTCCCTGGAGCAGTGGGAGGCTTAATACGTTAACTCTAAAAAGTACTTTGAGATCATTTTAGTCAAAATGCGAACTACCGGTATCCCATTAGTACTGGGAATGCTTTCAGAGCATTGACCAGCTTGTGCTTGCAGCTTGATGAGCTGGTGATTGTAGCCCTTAGACGGTATTTTGATAAGCAGAATCCAGGGGGGGTGTTACTATGTTAGTTGTTCAATGAACTGCCAAGATTGTACTGAAAGCAAAACAAGGGGTGTGTGACTATAAACAAAAAACCTCAGCCACCTGATACTATTTTAATATTGTTTTCTCTGTGGGTACAGTGTTTGCTGTCAAGAAGTGCCCACAAGCCTGTTACTTGGAAACACAGGCAGATACTCCACTAGAGCAATGGTCTGGTCTTTGCAGTCTAGTAGCCAGCTGAGGGCAATAGTGGATATTTGAGAGCAGGGCCTAGTGAAGACGTCCACCAGTACATCTGGCCAAATGCACCATCCCAAAAGTAAAATTCCCATTACAAATGGCACTAGATGGGTATCCTGTTGCCAGTTTCCACAAAGACAAAATTGAATTGACTAAGAAATGAAGCTACTATTTCTCACCTAGAACACTCACAAATTGGACTGAGGGACTTGCGGAGCGGCTGATCAAGTTTCACTGCAAGTGCCAGAACTACCTTTTTTCTGTGTCTAAATAGTTTTCTGTGGCACTCAGTCTGCATCCTCTTGGAAGCTGGACTCTCAGTCTCTGCCTTGGTGGCAACCAGCCTGATTCCTCACTGCTTTGTACATTTCTAGAGAGAGGTACATAGTGGTTTAAACCAGTGCCATTTATCAGTAGTATCATCTCTATATGCCCGCTTATACCCTCTTTGCTCAGGAGTATGAGATGGTTTATGCACCAGGCAGTGAATAATGACACCTATAGCACCCTCTCTCCTTTTTACTTATTTTTCTCTGGTAAATATATGGGGGTCTAAAAGGGAATAACATTTTTGATAAGTGTTGATTTCATACCTTTCCTTTCGTGAAGTCCAGCTCTGCCCACATACCTCTTTTGCAGAAAGGTGCTCAAATATTTCAGAGGAATATCTGTACCAGAAAAAGAAGGCAAAAGAACATGGCATGGGCCAAAACCTCTACATCAGTTTAATCTTGCCACTGTGGAGCTCTACAGCAGGTAGGACTTGGCAGTACAGCAGTGTGTATACGTTCCTGGTGTCAGGAGCCTCTGGGATGCTCTTATCATGCTGGCTGCAGTTTGGGAAGAACTGCTGGAGCCCTGGCTCAGAGGAGTGCTCTGTATCACACCCTGTCACCTTTGTGTGTGTGGCCAGAGAGCGAGAGGAAGGGAGGACGGACAAGGCGTAGCACCCATGCAGTCAACCTCGGACCACCCAGCATGGGAATGCTTGGCAGTGACTCCAGGCAAAATTCAAGCGCCTTTACACGGTGTAACAACTTCAGCTGGGGGCTGAGAATCAGTTCTCATGTTTTATTCATCCAAATTGCCTTTCCCCACTCCAGAAATCTACACTCATCTCTTCACTAGAGAATCTGTTCAATTTCCTCTTGTTTAGCACTGTGCTGCAGTGCTCACATTTCCGCCGAGTACCTTCACTTAGAGACTGATCGGTAGTAATCACAAGTCCAACTTCTCAGGAGTGAAGTGTGGGAGAGAGAGGGAGATGTAGGTTCATCTAATTTGATCAGTCTGTTTTGTTATACCGAATATTTGATTTTCTATAGCCAGCTCCTGTGGAAGGAAATAAAAATATAAGAAATCCAGCTTCTTTTCCTTTTTGCTTTTTTGGTAAGATTTTAGGTTTGACTCATCTTTCCCAGGCTAATTGTCAAGAAACTGACAGATCAGTCGTGGTTGACAAGTGAGTAATTGGGAGAAGAGAGGGAGTACAGCAGGTGTTAGTACTAATTTGGTAAAACAACAAAAAAAAAGAGTAGAGTGTGGTATGATAGTCAGTTACACAGTCATGACGTTACAAGCTTTTCATACAAAATGTATGCAGGATTTTACAACCCATAGAGCATTAACTATTAACCAGCCACTCCAGATCCATTTCAAAGGTGACCTACAAGTTCACCAGAAGATGTTTTTGAGTCTCTTAACAGGAAAGACTGGTTCACAACACTGCTGGGGAACTGGACAAAAATTAGTTTCATGATTCTCATCTGTCACATTGCTGGGCACACAGAACAGTCCTTGCAGGAGGCAGCCCCCATGCCCTGGCCCTGACTTGGCTGTGCTAGGCTGGACAGTCAGGGAAGGATACCACTGCCAGAGCTGGAGCATTCAGTTGCTGTTGCTTTGCCAAGATCTCCATTGCCCACAGCTGCCTTAGTTCTCCCAAACTGTGACTGTGCCCAGTCACTGCTAAGAGGCTGATTTTACAGCAAAGCCCGAATCTCACTTGCTGAGTAGAAGAAATGAGCTTTGCACCTGGAGAATTCCTCCGGCTCTGAAGAGAACAGTCTAAGACGCTGCTGTATTTTAGAAATCAAACCCTTGGAAATAAATTCTTTTACTTCCCTGCCAAATCTGCCCCTCTGAGCTCTGTATTTCCTTGCTTCCATCTCAGTTGTCACTGACACTGCCTCAACAGCAACCAGTGTTCTCTTTTTGATCTCTGTAATGGTGTTAGAGACTACAGGCCAAATAATAGGTTCTACTGGCAGATTCCTAAGATGCACTTTCACTCTGAAGCAGCTGTACAAATAGCATTGCAACATTTCATATTTATTGTCTGCTAAAGATTTCAGAATCTTATATGCTCTGTTTCAAAGAAATAAAGTTTTTTTCCCTGTCTAACCACCAGTCCTGAAAATTCACCGTGGATTCAAAGAAAAGCTGATTTTTTTTCCTGGCTTCTGCATTGTTATTAAGAATACAGAGGCTGCAGGGCAATTTTTGCTCTGGCTTGGGGTATAACCCCTACTATCTTGAAAACTTGCCCTCACTTTCACTCATGGATTATTTGAGGTATGTAGGGAGGCCTGCAAGGCAGCTCCAGGTAGCAACTGTGTTTCTAAGGGATGGGGCTGGAAGGGAATCTGGTACCCTCTCCCAGAGCTACAAGGTGCTGAAGCTCCTCTCAGACTCAGACCTCAGCAAATCACCTCCAAACACTTATACCTCCACTATAGATCAACTAAGCCACAATTTTTTTCTTCTCACTTTCCAGGATTAAGTATTGCTTATTGGAAACATGTTCGGGTTGCTTTTTTCTGTTTTCTTTAAATGATAGAGGCATCTTCACCAGTCATATGGAGTGGCTCCCACTCTGCGGGAGCTCTGGTGGGGAGCACATCCATTCAACCTTTCACAGTACGGACCTTAATTCAGCAGGGAAGAGAGCTGACAGGCACCTTGTAGCAGATTTAAATCGGAGGCAAAACTTGAGCAGTATAAAGCAATCTGAGCCAGCCAGCAAAGTCATGCTGACCTTCTGCCGGTATTACTGCAGCCCCAAGCATGACTTCGGGCGCTGCATCCTCGGGAATGACAGCAGTGAGGGAAGCCAGCAGGCCCTTCCCGACGGCTGCCTCTGCTCTGCTGCTGCCCGATGGAGTGTTATCTCTATGACAACCTACAGGTATAGGATGTGCACGGTAGCGGGAGCTCCAGCTGACCCTGATTGCGTGTGCATGGCTCAGAGCTGGGTTTCCCTGCCCGGGAGGGGAGGAAAGAACACGTGGATCCACAGGTGACTCCCCTGATTCTGTCCTGTCACTTGCTAGCGAGTTTGGGATGTAAGGCAAGGTGGGAGATTTAGAGACAGTGGGTAGCTGGGAATTTAAATAATCTTCTCTGGGACAAGGTATGGGAAGATTCATTTTTCTCCTCTGTTTCCAGAGTCCTTCTTCATGAAAAGACTTGTAAAAATATAAAGCTGCCCTCCAAACTCTGCCTTCTCCAGCTTGTTAAAAGGTAAAATGCTTCCAAACCTCATATACACTGTCTGCCTCTGTGTGTGTGTGTGTGAGTGCATGCGTGCATTACTTTCTTTCACTACTATGACAGCACATGCTCCAAAGCTATTCACAGCATTAGAAATACAACTCCTCCCTCCAGTGCCCCGTGTGTATGTGCGTGGCTCAGGCTTTCTGCTTCAGCTCACTCCTCTCTGATCGCGGGGCTGACGGTCACGACTCTGCTCCACACCTCCGGGCTTCACACGGAGGGGAGAAGGATCGGGGAAAACACAGAAGCAGGCACACAACTGACCTACAGAGCCATCGATAACTTACTTCCCTGGCAGCAGAATTGCATAGGGGAGGGGAGGAAGGAAGGAGGGAGAGGAGAAAGAGGGGGAGGAGGAGAAGGAAAAAAAGAAAATCCAGAGAATTCTACTCTTGCAAATGTAGTGAAAGCGAGTGGTCAGAGTTCATTTGCTCTAGAAGAGCAGAGAAGAAAGAGGACATTAAATGAAAAAAAGCAAGGAAGGTCTGTAGCTTTTTTCCTGATAGTAGCAGTGTTTTAGAGGTAAAATGATTCCTCCGAGCAGCACGACTGAAGTCAGCGTGGATAGTGTGGAGAAAGAGAATGAAGTGGAGAGCACAGAGCAGCCCCCCTCTCCAGCATCAACTACCAGCCAGGAATCAAAGGTACTCAGAGAATGAGATATTTCTTTTTTTTGTTTTGTTTTCTCTTTATTCGTTTTGGAGAGAGATGTGTTGCTTTGATTTCTGTTTGGAACCCTGTGCCAGGATCAGTGGTAGAGTGCTATGAGCCACCTCTGATTGCGGTGCCTGCTCTGACACTCCTACTTCTGAATTCTCCTTGTCACCTGGGCAGCTCAGGAGTCTGAATTAGGAAGATACCTGCCTTTTGAGAGGTTTGGGTTTGGGGATTTTTGCTTGTGTTTTCTCCTCCTTGTTACAGTAAGGGCCTGGGGGAGTGGTGGGCTCAGGGAGGGGATCGATGCCATTCAATGTTGTTAGCTATTTTCACATCAAGCATGAGATCACTTAAAGGGTTTTGTTCATGGTTGGAAAGATTGATTTTTCTCACAGGTTCAGAGAAGAGAATTTTGCCTGGGGGCTTGGGGTGTTTCACCTGCCTCACCTTCTCTGGCAGACCCATCAGTGAACTTGCACTGCTTAATATGAGCCAGCAGTTGAAACAGGATGTAAGTGACAGTTTTGGCACAATAATCCTTATGTACACCACCCAGAAAGGGATTTTTTTCCACAACTTTTATTTATTTATAAATTTTTAAATGTGGTTCAATTTACCTTACTGAAAAACAATTTCCAGCTCAAATGGCATGGCCTCTGAATTTTTAATTGACTTGCATATGAAAAGTTTTTCTGCCTGCCAGTATGTTACTTGTAAGACAGAGAGGTAAAAGGAGAAAAGTAGTAACCTTACATAATGAATGTTCTTTACAGCTTACCTGGATAATGTGCTTTTATTGATCCGCTATTACTTACTTATGATTGATATCATGGTAGCACCTGACAGATCTTCTTTTGAACTTCGTAGTGATGCTATGTGCTGTGTAAACATGTAAAAACAGGGAGGTCCTTGTCACTAGGAGCTTACAGCTGGGTAGTGCCTTAGGAGGTACTGTATGAGCAAAACAGCTGCTTGACAGGGAAGGTTTGTGCTGGCCTGAGTTTAAAGGCAGTGGCTGCCTGGGTCTAACGTAGGAAGACTGTTACATTATTCCACAGTTATAGCTAGGTTTCTGGAGAGTGAGTCGAAATTATCTGTCTGTGTGGGTAGAGTTCTGACGTGGGCTTTGGGATTTTTTTTTTTTTTATTAGATGCTATACTCCAAGGAGGAGAGCTAAGGTATTCCCTATGTAAAACCGCCTCTTTAAAAGAAAAGAGCTCTCCTAGCAGCAATAGCATACACTAGTCACACTATTCACTATATAGTCCAGCACTACTGGGACGCTGCTACAGTCTTCCTGGTTAATGGGAACTGAAAAGTAAACAGGGTATTGGTTTAACTTAAAGCTCTAAAAGTATCCTGTTGATCGGTACCTAAATCCCCTGCCCTTGAGACCACTTCTCTGGAATTGCTGAATTGTTTGGCCAGCGGGAAGCTCAGCCCCCCAGAGAGGTCCCAAAAGTGACTGGAGCCTTCACTGCACTGCCAGCACCAGCTCCTCATGTCTGCTGGGCTGCACACAGGGCCTGGAGGGCTGTGTGCTCGCTGTGCTCCCAGCTATGGTCCTCACTCAGTGCCAGGCAAGTGGCTATGGAGTTGGAGGTGCTGGTCACATGGTCAGGCACTTCATTACAATGGTGCTTGAGAGGCTTTCCTACTGGGTCACAGAGTGCTGTGCCCAAGACGAACTGACCAGCATGAACCCTCAACTGAGAGAAAGCGAAGTGCTGCATGTAGGGTTCCTTCTTGCTGTTTGTGCATCTATGCTCTTGCAAGGATAACAACAGGAATTAGTCACATCTGGCTAGAAAACAAATAGACTACAAACTGGTTTATAATCAAACGTTATTCTTGTCAGCTTTTCCAGTCTTGTGAGCATTTGAAGCTATACACTGGAATAGGCAAAAGCTATGACTGTGCACTTGATGCCGTTACTTGCATACAGATATTTTTAGTAAACATATAATCTGTGTATTTACATTTTAGAACTGCAAATATGATCAGAAAGCATGCTGTATTGTCATTTCAGTAGATGGAGTCAAAAGAACCTTCTGATTGCCAGGGTAATGAGATAAGCTTTCTTTTTGTGGTCCTAGTAAACAGCACGATGGAAAAATTCTCAATGATTTCATAAAGATGTTGTTTGTGCTGGTTTTGTTTTTTTTTTTTTTCCTAAAAGAATTGATGTACTTCAAAAGCTAAAGACTTTGACAAAGGCATAAGTCAGTGCGTGCCAAGGGCCTGTGTGCAAGCTTTTATCCCATGGTGTCCCCCGCTGAGGGAGCTATCCTGTCATTTACAGAGGTCTAAGCTTTCTTCAGGTACTCTGTGTTGCATAGGTTAACAAGTTCATGTCTGCTGCGGTTACTGCAGAACAGTTTGTGCGGTATCCAATTACCCCACAGTGAGCTGTTTCTGTGGCAAAACACTATTATGACTCCAAATATAGGAACAGGAACAACATGGATAATATCAACCTTCAAAATGCATTTGAAAACATTTCAGTGGAAAAACTATTTTGAAAAACTAATGTAGAACTAACGTAGCAAGCTTGCTTCCAGTCCTGTGTAATCGTAGATGACTGTGGCACATAGTCCCTTGTAGTAACAAAGTCCAGAAAAAGAGTTTTATTTAGCGCACTCCAGACTGTACTCAGAAGATGACACAGAGGAGATATTGCAATTCCTGACCAGCGTGAGTTTGAGAGGCAGAACTTCAGGCTGCTACCAAGTAGGTGAAATTTGGAAGAATGACTCTCGTGTTAGTCACACACCCCTGCCACAGGAAAGCAACTCACTCTTTAATAATTGCTAAATCCTCCCACCACCTTTTCCTATGGATTAGGAGCATATTTACAGGTGAGCACACTCGGATGCTGAAAGCTGAAAAACTAGACTTTCATGCATGTCCTGGACACCTGGACTTCAGTAGAGCTGCTCAGAATGAGGAAATTCAAATACACTTTCAGTTCATCACATTTCCTGGGCCCTAAGAGCAAACCCATTTACATGTTCTAAGTATATTTGCCTTATGGCATAGTATATATGTTGCTATATAACGTGACAGTGTCTTTTGGATTATGTGTCCTCAAGTACTTTACACATAGCATCTCCGTGTACTGTCTCATTAATATAACTTCAAGTAGGTGTCTGAAGGGTAGCAAACATGCTGTAAGTGGGCCATCCTGTAGCACCGTGTATACTGCTACTGTGCTAAAAACCCTAGAGCTTGAATGGTTAAGAATGTTACAAAACTAATAATTAATTTATTAAATTAATTTATTGGCTCTTGAAAACATTTACTTTACACCTCAATATGACTTGAGTGGATACTTAAAGCTTATTAGGAGAATAATTTTTTGAGGGTATCATACAAATACATGTAATTGCTAATTCTATTACATGCATATGTTTGTAGTTATGGCTAGCACCTGTTTGGGTCTTTCACATCTGGCTTCCAAGAAGGCAAATCACCAGTTTGCCAAAGAGTTCTGTAGATTTACAACTCAGCGAGGGAGGAAGTCATTAGCTAATGAATCCTAAGGGAAAATTTCTTCCTGGTGGTAGCAATTAAAGACACACTGCACACTTGTACAATCACTAACTTAGCAATATAAGCAGAAATCTAGTGACAGCAATCAGAGATCATATTTCTGATCTCTCTTATATAAAGGTACCTTGGAATTTAGGAAAGAAACTAAAATATGAGGGAATATGTATCTAAAGAAGAGATTCCGACACTTGGCAATATTTCTTTATGTTTTGGCATAGTTGGCACATAACTCTGTTAGCTTTATCCTTCTTATATTTAACTGACATTCCTATATGAAGAGGAAAGAGCCCATCTGCTGATTTCTTTAGGTGTGAGTCAAGTCATTATGGCTGTATTGTGAATAATGGCTGCGAGTATTCACAGACAATAAGTACATCTTGGCAAATTCCCTTACCAGTTTTAGGGTGACCTGGGCATCCACGATGTTTGAGCTAGTACCAGCAGGGTTGGTCAGTACTGCTGATCTTCAAGCTATTAGTGTTTCATTTCAAGTGTGTTAAACATCTTTCAGGCTCTCTCATACACCCCAGAAGGGGTATCAGCCCTGCCCCTGCCATTGAAGGCAATCTGTCATGTACAAGTTACTTATTTGTAGATATCAGTGGATATCTGTGAAGACCAAATGGTTTTTTCACAGCTTTGTCCATTTCCATCTACTTTTTATAAAGTACAGCTATAGTTGTTATGTACTGCAGTCACGCATCTTTGGTGTGATAGCTCCAAAATTTTTCTCTGAGCCACAAATTCATGGGCTTACACTCAGGTCAGTTAGGTAAGTTGAATAGCTGAAAAATGAAAAAATAGAGAAACTAGAACTCTAAATAAATATGGTGTCTGGACTATGTAATTCACAAAATAAATAAGGCTGTCTCGATCTGACACTTCCATACACTGACTATCCAGTGGCCAGTGTTCAGGAAAATGCAGACCATTATCTTCAAATTCAGGTATGGCAATTCAGGACATGTAGCACAATTGTTCAAACACTAACTAACCTGATATGTAGTACATAAAATGGAAGTTGCTGAAAAGTAGCAAGCCAAGAAAAGGATTAAGCACTGAAGTTCAAGATGTAGACTTCATTTATGTATGACCACATCGGTCAAGAAGATTGAACTTGCTTTCCCCTGTCCTGCTCGTCCAATAGAGCAATATTGCTTACATGAGGTTTCAAAACCAGGTGTTAATATTAGATACTGAACTAACATAAACAGCTTGAAACTCTTTGGACTTTAATAGGATTGTGTGGGATTTAAATCATGTAGGATTTGTGCTATGCTGTTAAGCAGAGATCTTCCCCACTTAAAGAGTTAATACTTTATGAGGCTCCATAGATGGTTACTCATCAATTAATATTTTAAAAGGGCAGGGACTATGGTGTACAGTTAGTGTTTCACCCTCCACACCAGTGATAAATATCCAGTATGTAAACTACGTCTGTAGTCTTCAAAGGAATACCAAAGAGCTTAAAAAAATCCTGTGAAAGCGGAAGAAAAAAACAGTTCTCTGTCTTAATCTTACCTCCATGCCTCTGCATAAAATGGTGAGTACATACCGTGAAGGTAAGACTAACGGAAAGAAATGAGCTTAAGTATTTTTATGTGTTTTGATGAAGTATTAGAACAAATTATGTACGGGAAGATTTCATTAAGAGCAGGAAAGTAATACTCTACCCTATCAATAATTACTTGAGCAGACTTGTTCTTATATTTACATTTATTTTGACTTTTCTCTCTTTCTTACTCTTTTTCTGATTAAAACACTCTGGTATTGTTACCGCTTTGATATATATGTCAGATCAGTTCCTTGGCACATTGAGATATCTAAGGCAAAATAGAAATGTGATCAGTTCATTCTCTTCTATCCACACTTTCAACGTTGCCAAAATGAAGAAAATATCTATTACCTTTCAAAAACTAAAGATGACTTGACTCAAATCTGGTGTGGTAAAAAAAATGGATTTGCTAAAAAGTGCAAATTTTCACAGAAACAAAACAAGTTGTTTTCAAAGCTGGAAGACAGTCCAGTCCTACCGTCTGAGTCTCTTATGCTGTATACTTTTTCATAAAGTAATCCTGTTGAATTCAGGTTTTACAACTACTTTTAAAAGGCTCTCCCAACACCTGGATGCCCTAATGGCTAAGGGATACCCTCTGCCCCTCGCCCCCTTCTAATTCCAGTCTAAGTTTATGTCTCTCCTGTTTGTGTGACATTGTAATTTTGATAATGTTGCTTTAGCTTAAGCATCTCTTTTCCATTCTTGGTGCAGGTTTCCATCATGTAAGAATAGACTTATCTCTCTTCCCAGCCTTTTATTTTCTATACTAAACAAGCCAGGCTGACATAAGATAAACTCTCCATTCTTCATCTCATTCTAGTAGCAGATCCATGCACCTCTTTCAGTTCTGAATAATCTTTCTTGAAAAAGGGTGACTGAATTTGTGCATGTATTTTACGTGAGATCTTGTACAGTATCACTAATGCTTCACTAACTTTCCCAGAAACCATGCTTCTGATGTTTGTGTCTCCTAGTCACCCCTTGGTCAACCAGAGGTCGCCATTCTATTTCTGTGTCGTTTCCAGTGGATCCAGGATAGATTTATCTGTCCTCATCTAGAGTGGTTTGGATCAGGTCTCACGTCCACAAGCTTGCATTTCCACAGCTGAACTTCATCACATTTTCATGACTCCATCCCTCCAGCCCCAGGCCTCCTCAGTTTTGACAATGCCTCCAACCTCCTGTCAAAGGGAAATGGCCTTATGACATGCCTAATCTTTGCATCAAATTCAGTAATAAAAATATAGAGAGCAAGCTTGACCCTAAGACTAGGCTAGTGTTGTTCTTTGAAGAACTCCACCAACAACCTTCCTTCAACCTAATATTTCTCCTTTCAACAGTAACCATTAAACTTAAAATTTTGTCACTACTTCCCTTCTTTTCAATCCTGGCTAATAGATTTCTTTTTGGTAGCATACTCAATAATTTTAATGAAATCCAAATAGACAGAATCTACCTTTGACCTAAACCATGTTCTTTGTCTAGAATATTGTTTATCTCATCCAAGACAACTGGCCTAGGAGGATCTACCTTTTTTTTTTTTTCCGTTTTTGTCAGGCACTATTGAGGTCAGATCTACAAATCTGTATTTGCTGGGGTTGCTTTTCCTGCTTCTTGAAACAGACTGCTGTTTTACTTTGTATCATTTCTCGCTTGATGAAACTTGTTAAGAAAACTTGTTCCTAGACTTCCAAAGTAAAATTTTGTAATGGAGATTAACTGGTTTCTTTTCTCCCTTTCACCTCAGCAGACACATTGAACTGCTTTTTTATTGTCATACCATCCATTTCTGCAACCTCTTTCCTATTATTCCTATTATTTTGCCCCAGGATCATTGTTCTGGGAAGAAAGTAAGATGAAGTGTTAAGTTCTGAGCCAGCCTTTTATCCTATCCTTACTGTACCACAGCCTGTTTCCTCTTTTGCTTTCCCTCGCCTGAATCCATCCATTGACATTTCCTTAAATACCTTCTGCGAGGACTCACTCAGCTTTTCTTGACAATTAACATGCTTACACCTAAGGAACTCTGCTTGAAAGCTCCAGTTTTATTTGCACACCAGGGTTTTTTTTCCTCTTTTTCTTTCTCTTGTTCCCCTCCCCACCATTCTTTCTGGACTCTCTGCTTATTCCAGATTTCCTTTTTGAGGTAACTATTTTCATGCAGTTTGCCAGGAGCACACATTCACAGAATCTTTTTATTTCTTTTCATTTCATATTCCAGGTAGTATTAACAGATTTGCTTTGAAGAAATTCGTGCCTCTTACACATCCAAGCACATCCAAATGTCTGACCATTTCTGATCAGTCATCTTTATTAATGAAGCATGTCTCTAACCTGATACCTCAAGGCTAGCAAAGGCCAAGGCTGTTCCACAACCAATGGTCATCTGGGCTCATGACCACTCAGTCCTTGCTGAGAGCCAGCACTCATTAGCAGACACAGTGACCTGCTTACGCAGCTGTGCTGCTTTCCAGACCACCACTAAGACCTTCATACCTTCAGAGATACACTAACTTGGGTCCTTCTGTGTCACACTCCAAAGTGTGATGTGGTCTAAAATATATCCTTAGGGAGCTGAGAGCGCTGAAGGCTTGGAATTTCTTCAAGGGAATATAGCACATCAAAGGCTATACTCTTGAAATCCAAAACTTGGCTTAGAGGTTCCTTTTTCCTTTACATTTTATTTAGTTTAAATGGAAGTAAATCATAATCACCTGATAGAAAACTGTAATTCCTTATATGACAAGCATTTCTCCTATTGCCTACCTGAGCCATTGCTGTATACCCTTGGTAGGTAGAAAATTGCATATTTGATAAATTTGTGCTGATATTTGTCAGGCACAGGGCTAATCTTTTAGATGTGAGCATGAGTTGAGTGTTCTTAACACAGTATTCAGCCCTGCACAACTTGTAGTTGCCTAGGCAAATGGTCATTCAATGTCAAATGAGCACTGTCTTTTCCAGGCAAGTGAATGTCTGTATTCTAGCTGAAGCATAAGCAAACTTTGCATGTTCATTAGCAAAGAGGACCAGCTGTGAAAATGAGAAATCTATGTGTGAATGACTGAAATAACTTGACCTTGTTTTCCTTTGACATATGCCTCTGCTCGAGGAAACTCCATTGATTCAGCAGACCAACTGATAAAATACATGCTCCTTGTCAGAGAACTCAACTCAGGAACCCTGCAGAACTTGTTTACAATGGATATCTAAAAAGCAGACTTCTTGCGTCTTTGACATCAGCAGTTAAAGATGACAAATGGCTTGCATATCTTCTTATTTATTTTTAAAAAAGAGTCTCACATCTATAGTCTCACATAAATGTGCTAGAGGCTCATAAAAGTTTTCCTATTGACAGGTCAGCATTTCCTAGCTGACCTGTTTTTTAACTGATGAGAGTAGTTTGCTAAGCACTGTCAAATGGAAGTGTTACAGTTTAGGGGCTGCAGTGGTGAAATTTAAAAATACCATAGCATGAATAATTGTGAGAGAGGGGAGTTTCCCAGCCGCAGGAGGCTGCAAGTTCAATATGGAATTGCAGACAAAGTCCTTTAGGCGAGTAACAGTGACAATTTGAACGCTTTTCTTTCTGTAGACATAATATGCTCCATTTCTGGGTGCCATTTAAAAGCTTTATTAAAATGCCACACATGCACTGCTTTATTAATAAAGATCATTTTAGCAGTCTAGTGTTCTGCATAGAGAAGCAAAATGCAGGTGACCTGTAGTAACTGATGATTAGGTTTAATTCAGAAAGGAGCAAAATACAGTAAACTGGTATCCATGAAGCTATTAAAATCAACGTTTAGGATTTTTTTTTTCTTAGCTTATTCATCAAAGACAAAGAAATGTACCCTGTGGAGGCACAGCTCAGGTGAGAGAGCAAAGTCTGCCTGGCACGTTGTTATAGAAAATGCTGTTGAATATGATCTTAGAGACAGACTTGCATCTCCACTACCCCAATATTTAACTTAATTTGGTTTTTACAAAAATTGTTCATGCATAGTGAAGGGAGGCATCAGCTCTTGCTGGCCAAGAGTCAGATTTCTGGTATGATGCATACAAGTCACCTCCTCAAACATCACATATATAGGTGTACTATTCATTATTGATTTTCCAGCCTTTTCCCTCCCAGTTTAAATGCTGTGGTAGCGATTCTCAAAACCAAAATGTCTTGGGATTGAACGGAGAGGTTGAAAACCTTGACGCAGCCTCACTTGCCTTTGCGCATACACAGGGTGAGAAATGGCCTTGGACTGGGCATCTCTGCCCTCACAAGTAAACAAAATATATTAGGCAAATTCAACATGGTAAACTTGGCAGAGTGCCACAGACTTCTGTGCAGTTAAATTGAGGATCCAGTTGTTAAGATGTTGGCGTCCATACGTGTTTTTAAAATGCACCTACTGTTAAATTATCAACCAGTATCGATCAGCTCAAGGATCCAGCATATACAATTTTTGTTGTACCTCTTAGTGTACTTATTTATATTTTTTATAAGTGTGTATAGCTCATTTCTCACGTTCGCACATCCTCTTTTAATGCAAATTATCTAATTAAGGAATTATTTACAAATAAACATAAGGTGACTTGTAATGATTTGCCAGACATTTCTGGTAACGAACATTCCAGTGAATGTGTGCTGGTTGAGTGCTTTTTTTTTTTTTTTTTCCTTTTTTTAATGTCAAAACTTCTGGTTTTGAGGAAATATTCAGTTTTCTTGATTGTGTAAACTTTTGTCAGGAAGCTTTCCCTGGTTGCAGGTGAAATTTCCAGTCAAAAGAGGAGAAAAATACATCCTAGGTTAAATCATACAGCCTCCCCTGGAATTAGAGACCAACTTTAGGAAGTTAAGTTAGTAGTTCAGTCTCCCTATGTTATAAATGGAACACAGACCGAAATTGTTTTATCAGAGGTGATTTAGAGGAAAAGCCTACTGTATGTGTTCTAAATTAGCCTCTCTGAGGAGAAATCTTTTTCCATTTACCATAGTAGGCAGCTACAGCTGAGTTAAAAGCTTGAATTTAAGTAGGGTGAACACCACTGTGAATCTGTCAGAGCGAGGTCTTGACCCTTGCCTACAAAAACTGGTCAGTTGTCTGTTCCCCTGGCAGGTTAGTCTGTCTGACTTTTCCCTCTTATGCCCATAGCTCCCTCAAAGACATTTTGAAAGGCTGCAGTTGTTTTTTATGTCAACACAGAGCAAAATCATTCAAACTTTGAAAATTTTTGCTAAGTGGAACTGCTGTTTTCCAGCCAGCCCTATAATGGAAAGATATGCACCTATGACAAAAAGAGAGAAAAATGTGAGCCTATCCAGGCTTCGAAATGTGAAGTGCTGCTATTAAACTGTAGCCACAAGATGAATCACGTACCAGTTTCATGAAGTATGGGCACACAGGAGTTTTTGGCAGGTTCACAGCAGTTAGATCTATCTCCTGTAGTTAGTTGTAATGACAAATGGACTTCATCCTCCTGGCCATTAAAGATCCAGGCAAACAATTAACTTTTTTGCCAGCTCACCCACTCGCTCTCTGCCTTTCAATGTTTCTCTCTTTCTCTCCATTCTGTTCCTATTCTTACCCAAATGCTTTGATCCAGGACCAGGCACTCTGATACAATGAGCCGATGCAAGGTCTGTCTTTACAGGAAAAACTTCCAGGTTTCCAAGCTTAGCCAAGTTTAAAGATTCCTGTTAAGAAAATGGATGGTGGTTCTTCTGTTATGGGAAGGGACCTTTTATAAACACTGTGTGCATGCTGGTGCTTATGCCATAAGTACACTTGGAACAAAGCAAACCCTACAGTTTGCACTTTCCTTTTCACCTATACACAAGCTGTGTTTACTTTATTCACAAAGAAATGCCTTAAGTTGCATTTTAGTTTCCTTAAGTTGTCTGGTATTACGTGGTCTGTTCCTTGCATGTGGATGCCTATTTATCTCTTGATGTAACCTCATGTTTTCTTTATATGTATATGCAGGATACTATACACACATTTAAAACCTAGGCAATGAGGTAATAGAAAACATTCCTCATGCAGAAGAAACAAAGCCCTCTTAGTCTCCCCTGTCTTCTTAGTCTCCTCCTTTCTGTGTAGGTAGTTGAAGACCAATTCCACTCAGGAGATCCCTTTTCAACTGCGCTGCCAGTTGGAGGGCTTTTGAGCTCCTGCCTCCCCAGCAGCCTAGGCTCCCACAGACTTCCCTGGGCTGCAGTTCTGCACTTCGACAGCACTGGCTTTTTAAGCAGTTCCTGTCTGGTATCCAAGAAAAATGCACTGGACAAATGATTCCTTAGAGATTATCAAAGCTAAAATGAATGCCAGCAGCTGTAATAGACCTACTTGAATCCTGCTAGAATGTAGATAAATTAAAAGCATTTCACAAAGGTTCAAAAAATGACAGCCCAGTCTTAAAACAAAAATCTTAACAGTATGATTTGCCTCTGAGGAGAACTCAGCTATGACTAAATGCTGGCCATAAGAAGTAGCCACTCAGTCTGGTCAAAAAAGAACCAGACCTTTTTCAAACAAGATGAGAAAGCTAACCTATTTTTTCTGGCACTGTAGGGAACACACTGCAATAAATACAATATTCCTGAAGTAGCAATAGAGGTAACATCATTTGGTCTTTACTACCAGCTGCTGGGTTCCGGAAAAAAAAATCTGCTTTCCGTAAGTTATCATCCCTCCAGTATAGTCGTACTCGTAGCCACTACTGCATGTAAAAAAAAAAAAAACAAACCAAACCAAAACCAAAAACAAACAAAAAAAACAACTGACAGGAGAAAATGGATATAAATCTCGGAAGTTAGCACTGCACTCACTCTTCAGTTCAGCAGTGGTCAGTAGCTCTGATTTCTGCTGTAATATGCCACACTTTTTATAAGTCTGTGCTACTCTGCTGATACCAAGAATTGTACCTACTCTGACAGCAGAATAGACTAGACAAAGTGAGGCATTTCATGGAAATTCCCCTTCTTACACAGGATTCATATTCATATTGCTTAAAACTCTCTCTGTCCTAATTTGACTTTCCTTTCCTCTTCCTTCTTCTATTCCCCTGTTCTCCTGCCTGCCTGAATCCCTCATGCAGCCCTGAGCAATATGCTGTTCCCATTGAAGTCACTGATATTTTTCTTTGTCAGACAAGGCTTCACAGTTATACTGGTTCAAGATCCCTCACTTTCCCATCAAATAAGTAACTCCTGTTAAATATGTTGGTATCTTATGTCAATACGAACAGCTCTTTTCTCTCGCAACACCAAAAATATGAAGTTTGGATATGCTTCATTTATTAGGTGAGCACAACCTCATGACAGTGTTACAAGCTTTTTTCTTTTTTTTTTTTTATTATTAGCTGTTTGTGTGCAGGCTTTCATTAGCAACAGTTTAACTGTAGAGGATTCTGAGGAACTTAAAAAAAATCTCTTTTAACATTCAGAAAAAAACTTGTAGTTCTTCAGAAAGAGTTATACTCTTAAATTCTCTACCTTTATGGTTTTGGTATTCTGTATGTAACTATATTTTTACATGAAGCTAGCTGTCTCTTATAAAAACACATTTTTGCAGTTCAGACAGTCATTTTAATCTTGAAACTTTGATAGAGATAATTTGAGGAGGAAAGTTGTACAGCTGGTGAGGATAAAAATAAAATGTTTTTGTTTCGCAGGGTTGATCTTGAAACAATAGCTGGCTAAAGATGTTCAGCAGCTTGGTGGTTTAGGAAAAAATATAAAAGAAATGGATTAGCCTGAGGCAAAAGGAGTCAAAGATGTATGATAAATCTCATATATAACAACTCCTGCCAATTAACATCTCCAAATACATGTATTTACATTGTCAACTTCTTGAAGCACTGTTTAGGCCTTCAAACATCTCCATAAAGTGCCAAGTAACTATATGTCATATATATGACAATATCATCATCAAGTTAAACAGTTTCTTCACGTGGAGAGTTGGCTTATTCTTTATGTAGGACACTGAATGCAGTTTTTGCTGGGTATGACTAACATGTAATAACAGGAAGACAAGACAGACTGAGATGGAAACTTTCTGTACTACTAACAGGTTCCTTGGAAACTGGTACTACAGGCGCAGTTTTCCCCAAAATGATTTCTAAGTACTTTTTGAAAATTAGAAAACAACTAGAGTAGATGTGTTGAAAGGGATAAACGCATGCCATAAGTTGCACTTTGAGAAGAGCTTTAACAAAAAATGTGCCAGATCTAGACTGGATCTGGAAATAAACGGATCTCTGACATGGTGGACAGTAAGATAACTGGATGCAGAATGAATAACAAGGAAGATATCAAGGTATGAAAAAATTTTAATTGGCACAGCATTTTTTATGTATCTGGTAGCTGCTGTAGGACTTTAGAACTGGAAATACAAGATGAAGGAAACTCAGTGGGTACCCAGGTGAAGCATGGAGAAGCCCAGAGGAATTAACTAGTTTTGCTTGACCTGTGCTCTCAGCTTTTCCCCCAGATCCAGGGCCTCAGGCCAGAGTGGTGCCAGGGCAGTGATGTGGCTCCACACCAGGACCATATGGGTCCTATTAGACCTGTGGTGTCAGAACAGGCAGGGCCAGGGCAGCTGCATGGCCTGGCTTCCAGAGTGGCTAGCAAGAAGCAGCATTGAGAGAATGGGACAGTATCAGTCTTCAGGACAGATAAAAAGAAGATGGAAGGCAGCAAATTTTCTACCAGATTGCAAAAATATGCACAAGAAGGGGAAGGGAACTGTGAAAAAGAAAAATTGGAAGTGAACCAACAAACACTGCTAATATTCTGTAAGGCGTAAGTATCCTATCTCCCAGTGAGAAGAGTTTGAAATGGAAAGAAGGAAACAAGTTGTAAAATTCGGATCTGAATCTCTGTGAACAGGCAGCAAAGAAGGGAGTTCAGAAACCTGTGGGATCAAATAAGCCAAAATACCCATGTTTGGGGGCTTTTTTTAAGCCAATAGGCCGTATAGCACACAAATTCTGGAATTGTGTTTTCTGGTTCTTTCTTTGATCGGAAAATGAGGTAACATCATCTCAGAGTTAAAGCACAGCAGCTAAGTGAGAAGTTTGGGCAGAATTCATTCACACAAAGTATGAATTTGAAACAACTGTCTAGGAAAAACAAAAGAAACAAGAAGCATAGGTGTCCCCCTGGATCTATCTATATTTGGTTGTGGAGGAGCAGAGATTGACAGAGATTGTTTAAAAAAAGAGGAGGTAATTGAGAAGGGTTGAATAAAGTCAGCCAGATAATAGGATGCCAAATGTGGCCAGGTGTTTTTTCATGCCGCATGCAAAAAGCCTTTGTTTTTAATGCACAGTGTAAAACAGTAAAAAAAAGTTTCATTTCAAAACAAAAAAAACAACAACCCAGCCAAACCCCAAGCCTTTACTCAGGAAACATGCTCGCTGAAGTCAGCGGGAGTTAGCAGTAAGCAAAGAACTTAGGATTTGGCCCAGTGACAATAACTTTGTTGTAGAGCTGAGCACTTACATGTTTTCATTGCAAAGCAATTTTTAACAGCGTAATTTTGGAACCCCAGAAGTAAGAGTGGAAACACTGACAGAATATTAACTATAACAACTCCCAGTAGATCTCAGTCTTCCTTTTTGTTTTAAGATGGTACTAATGTGATTATACAGTATGTGGGATCTGGTGCTGATGTTAATTTACCCTCGGTTAGTATCAGCCTCCCTGCCAGATGTATTTCCATATTTGCTTCAAGAGACATACTACCATTTAAAGTATTATAAAAGAGCTCTGTTAAAAAAAAGAGGAAAAACAAATGGGTAAAATAAATCAGTGGAAACTATTACTATAGGTAGACCAGCACTTTTTAGCAGAACACTATTCTTTTTTTTAACGGTCCAAGGGGGTCATGTGGAGCTTTAATTTCCCATAAGATCAATAGTGGAAAATAATGATGCACACTTCATAAATGGACAGACATGAGATACAATCAAGGATGATTAATCTTATATTCATAGTCACATTCACTGCAGATTACTCATGAAAAGAAACAAAACTCAGGCCCTATTATTATTATTCTTGAAGACTCTCAGCAGGTATATACCAGTGTAGCTTCCTTCACCTCAGCAGGGCTGCCCAGATTTACATTACTCTGAAATCCAGCCTTTTAATCTCCAAATTTCATTGTGCCACTTCCACTGCAGCAAAGATTAGTAAGTGACTAAATCGGGAGTTACCAAAGGGAAATCACTGTTCCATTTAGAAGATGAAATGGAAAAGAGATATCCAAACAGGGCAGCAAAATGCAGAATTCCCAGAAGGAATCTCAGAGATAACAGTCCAAATTCCTTCTATGTCAAGAGGCAAGAGATAACCACATGTGCCTCATCCTAATGGGGACAAAGTATGGAGATGACCGGCTGCTTAGCAACCAGATGCCTGAGGTGAAACCCAAAGTACAAAACAAGATGTTGTAAACAAGTACAGGTCTTGAAACTGAAAGTACAGGGGGATTTAAAAAAAATGGGAGAACTGTTCCTAACCATCTCTTGCTTTCTTCATGAGCTTTCCTGTTGGTTTCAGGAGGAAAGACCGGAGACAATTCAATTGCTAGACCATGAAAGAGAGACAGGAGCCACACAAAGGTTTGCAGCTGGTTATTCCACCAGCCACCTTTCATAACCTGAATTATAAAAGATTGAACACAAACCATGGTTGAGTGATATTGCAAGCGTTTTCCCCAAACTAAAATTAAATCAAACCTGTTAGGAAGTTTGAAGAAATACTAATAGACACTAGATCTCTCAGGAAGAGAAATGTAATATGCACTCTTCTCTTTCTAGATTACTCTTTCTAATATAGCTTGATTAAAAGAAAACAGAGGAATACACCAAAATAGGGCTGTTCAAAAACACAACAGCAAAAATGCTGTTAGATATAAAATTTGAGAGTTTTGGCTAAATAAATAAATTTATTGAATGTGTCAGGGGAGGCATTTACTTAGTTTTTGATAAAAAAGCCTTAAAACTTTCTGGATTTGACACGCATATAAGTATCATTATATTTATTTTTCATATGTTTCCTACTTTTTACAAGCTGTTTTAAACTGTTTAAATGACTGTGAGTCTTTTGAAGTTAATATGAAAATATATTTGGCAAGGAAGGTAATACGAGATCAGGGTAAGTCACAATTGCAGAATATCTAACATAGAGTTTACTCTTCTTATGCCTTAAGACTAAGTAGACAGTTCTGAACATAACAGAGACAAAAAAGGATTTCCCTGAGATTTGATGGCAATTGTTATAGTTAATAAATTGTTTGTGTTTCCTCAAATCTATCACCCCCTGGACTGCATCACTTTGTCCTGTCACATCTTATGCTGAATTTTGAAGATATATAGAGTAATTTGGAGCACAAGGGAGACTTTTTCATATTTTCAGGCCTTAAAACTTTCAGCACTTCATTTCACATTTGTCTCATGTATTCGCTGATCCTGGTTCCTTGCAATATTAGAAGACATACCCAAAACTGTAGGATAATTTCAAACTAACTGCAGGAGCAATTGTTGAGAATGAGATACATTTTTCAGCTTGACTTAAACTGAACCAGAGAGTCAAACAGAATGAACAGGTCTGCTAAGCAAACACACTGTTTGGCTACACGTGCAGACTGTACCTCTTGATCATTTAGAGGTCTGCCAATTAGAGATGCAAATGCACAGCTGCCAAGGATGTAGTACATCAGGAGAGCGCTGAGACCGTGTGATTCACAGTGACATTTGTGGGAGCAGTGACAACTGAGCATCCCTTCAGATTTTGTGCTTTCAAACCCTGAGGCTCTTTCAGGGATTTTTGCTGTTACGCTCTGGTGTGCCAATCAGAGCATTTCACTGTAGTTAGGACTCTACGTGTGAAACAAAATCACAGAAAGAGCCCTTCCTGAAAAGGTTTATATCCTAAATAGATTTGAGGATCAGTGAGTGGATTTCAAAAACAGTATAGGGCAGGAAGGAGAATCTGAGGATGACGATCAGAGCAGCAAGAGCCAACCAGAGTAGCTGGAGGTACCCAATAAATCACTAACAATGTTATTGTTAGGTATTATGGAAAATGTCTCCCCTTTGACTAGTCCAATACAGTATTCAAGCAGACAGTTTGATTTTTTTTTTTACAACAATAACAAACATATTTGTTCTAATGCCAGCTATGCAATCTGTTTGGGAAAATACACAAATATAATACGTAGCAGATTCTGCAATAACGAACACTCCCTCTTTGTCTGTAGTGGATTAAAAGGATGCAGCTTCCAAAAAAGCTGGCTAGGGCAGACACAAATACATGATACGGCCAGATTCTCAGACTGTATAAATCAGCTACAATTGAAGTCAGTTTAATTCAATTTGTACTAGTAGAGTATTCGCACTATTTATTATTTAGAAAGAAGGTAGAAAAGGAATCAGCATTGCTCACAAATTTTATCACAGATGCTTTGCCAATAAACAATACCAACCCCTTAAGTGTTTGAAATATCCTTTTATCTTGTTAATGCTATAAGACATGGTACTTCTCTCATCAGCAGGCAAACACACGTATTATTTATGAAATTGCATAGTGGCTTTGGGCATGTCGTAATCTTATTTTTGCTCATTAAAATGCCAAGGCAGTTCATTTTCAAATCAAATCCAGAAAAAAACCCACCCTTGTCTGTGCTCAAAAATCACTTACTTTTGTATCCCTCAGTTTTAAGAGGAAAATAATTAGCCTTCGTGCTCACAAAAAGTAAGCACTTTTTTGAGCTGGTTCCTTATTTGCATATCAGCATAGCTAGCTGAAGCCCAGCAATGCCACCAGGCTGGCTTACACCCTGGTAACATCCAGTCCTTTGACAAATCTAGTTAACATCTGAAGTATGTTCTGAGGGTTGCTAATACAAACTGAATGCTCCTTCACCCAGAAAATGGACTGTACTCAGTAGAATAGATGCCTTTCACCAAGACTCTTGTTCTTTCCCTTATTTGAAAGGCTTTTGGTCTGAGTCCCTTTTGGTAACATCCCATGTGCCTAACATGCTCTCTATTGAATCTACACAATATCATCTGGGCACTATGCATTTAAGTCCTTCTTTTATAACAATGTGAGAGTCAAATAATTTGGAAACTTGCTCTAAGAAGCTGAAAGGAAAAAGAAATGGTTCCTTACAGAAGGTGGATGTTTATCTCACAGCAGAGTGAAATCTGCTGACAGAGCATTTTTAGTCTGCATAGCTAAACAAAAGTAGCTACATTTTATAAGAATTGCAGGAATCAAACTGGCTTGATGGCTCATTCCAACTCTGTTAATACCCTGAATTACTCGTAATCCATCTCATGATATTGTTAACACTAATGGAAAGAAAGGGATAGAGAAGAGCAAGCAATATCTTTTTGTTATTGCTAGCACAGTAGCAATACAGCAGACAGCTGATATCTGAAAATGAGGGCTTGGTTATGTGGTCTGTCAGTAAAGTACAGTTGATAACCTGGCTCATTTGTTCATTTCTCCTGGAAGATAGTTAGGAGTGGAAATGTATAAAAATAATCTCCCTGTTGGCCCCATGCTGCACAGGAGCCCCTGCTGCTGACAAGGATGGTTAGCAGTGGCTGAGAAGGGAACAAGACCAAGCATGCTGGGAAATAAGCTGATGTGGGCAGATTCCATGAGGGTTGCTCTGAATGCCAAAGCTGATGGCCCAAGCAAATTAATATAATATAATATAATATAATATAATATAATATAATATAATATAATATAATATAATATAATATAATATAATATAATATAATATAATATACAGTTTGTTCTCCTAGTAACCACTGTTCACTCTGAGATCACTAAGGAGGGAGCTTCAGGAAGGGGAATGAAGCATTTGTGTGTAGGATGTAGAGGGAGCGAGGCTTTCCCTGAGCTTTGAATGGTGAGAAGGTGTGGTGAAGAAGTTGTGCTAGAGAAATGGTGATGGTATAGGGGACACCTATCTTAGCATTTTAGTTTGATTTGGGAGCGTGGTTTCAAAGCAAATCTCCCAGATGTTGCTGCTCACCCCACTTTGATCCTTGTTGTGGTGCACAGGCTGCATCACCTGGAGGTTTGCTTGTGCTCCAGGTGTGCACCTAATGCTCGCCAGGACTAATGGGCTGGTCTGGTTCAAAGTATTCTGTGCCCTGAAATGCATACGGTGTGTATTGCTGGGTCCTCAACAGCCCCTGTTTCATCCTCCAGATCTGCTCCTACTGGGCCATGCTGACTGCTAAAGTAGACAAGCTGGAGAGGCAAGGGAAAAAGAGTTTTGAGATATCAGGGAGCAGTTAGGAGCCTGAATAAATTACTCTTTAAAGGGTAGATGATTACCTTTTGTAATTGTAAAGCTAGGGATTATAAAACAGCTAAAATCACTGATATCTTCCCAACTTCCACGGGAAGTTCTTAAACCAAAATTGTAGAAAAGAGTTGTATGCTTTCAATGCTTAAGTCAAATAAAGTCTTAGTGAGGGCAGGTCCAGTTCCCATTCACATCAAAAGCAGTGGCACCTAGTTAACACAAGGAATGAATTTCAGTAGCTGTCCTGCTGCTGCCTCCTGTTTTCTGGTTATAGCAGCTAAAGAGTTGTAGTATAGGGCAATTAGGAACAGAGGAGGTGCTGATAAACTGTGGTTCATCAGAGCTTCCTGATCCCTTGAAGCTTGACCATTCAGTAACTCAGTGAAGATCAAGATTGTGCTGGAAAATACTGAAAAAAAAAGGTTAATCAAGCTCTGAGATTGAGCGGCTGCACTTACCTCTACCTTGCCTGCGGGGCTGGTATGTGCAGTCACTGAGAGTCTGTGTGACTGATAAAATGCTTTTAACTAGAGACAAACTTTTTTCCCTAACTCTAATTTCAAACCACAGAAACATCCTGGGTTTGGTATCAAGGGTTCATGTTTCTGAAGTGTCAACGTTGTGAAGTCTCGTGATGCTATCATGACTCTAGAAAAACTCTTGTGCTTGTGGGAATTTTATTTTTATTTAAATGAAAGCTAATTTGTAGCCTTCCTTGCAGAGGAGAAAATGTGAAAGGCTTAGGAGATTTATCTCAAATATGTTTCTTAAAACCTTTTTGTTCTCGTTTTAGGTTTTTTTTTCAGTCCCTATACATGATTTTTCATTGAAGTGTTGAAGAAGGTATTGAGTGCAGAACAACCCTAGTTGCAGGTTTCTCCAAAGTTTGGGAGTGTTTCTTCATAAGATTTAACTTTGGACTCAATCACTCTGCAGAAGAAATTATAGATAGTAGAATTTACGTACTTTCCTCTCTATTGAAAGAGCTGATTCCTGCCTCAGGTGAATGCTATAGCAGCTCTATTAGGAGCCAATGGCATCACAAGTACATTAAATCAGTTTACAGCAGATCAAAATCAGGCATATGTTACATGCCTGTATTTAATTACATTTGAAATCTTCCAATAAAAGAACAGGGCTAGGCCATAGCAAGCTTCAAAATGAGGAGATGGTGATATTTAAGTAAGGGAAGCAATGGTTACTTGACTGCAGCATAATAATCACTTAAGCTTTTATGGGTTTACAATTTATACTATCTGTACAGCAACCTGCCCTTGCCCTTGCTTGGGCCAAGTTTTCCTGAGTAAACAATCACATACCAGTATCCTATTTCAAATTCTCTCATGGGCCTAGTATGCGAAAGGAAAGTTGGATCAAATTTTAAAACCTGATGCCAGTCTTCTATTCCCCTGTATACTCTCACTTATGCAAGATGGGTGTAAAACACTCTGATCTGAGAGGTATTTTTTAACAGTACTGAGTGAAGTATATAATTGGCTGTGCAAATTGCTAGGCATTGCCTGTGTTCTGTATTTTTGCATAGTCACTTCTGTACACATATAACCTATTTGCGATATAATAGCTGCAGACTTTCATTGGTGTTTTGGGTATGCAATACAAGCCTATGTAGGTGTCTTCCAGCCTGAATGCAAATGAGTATGAAATCTGCATTTGGGTAACGACAAGGATGCCCACCTTGTCTGGAAATTATTTAACCACATAAACACAGGACAGTGCTCAGGGAATCTCAGAGATGGCTATTAGCTTGTGCAGAGATGCCTGCCAAATTTGTGAATGTATCTTGGTCAACTCATTCTTGAATATGCATCCTGCTCTGAACATTGTGGTTGGAGATGCATGGAGTATGCACAGTTGCGTGCTCACCTTAGTGTGTAGGCATATGTTTGGACATGCATAGCCTGAATGCTGGACTACCCTTCTTTCGAAAACCATTGACTTTTCTGCCTGGGGGAGGAAAGGCTGCTGGCACATCCCTTGACTGGCAAATGACTATGCACAGGAGAATGGGATAAGGATAGTAAACGCAGAGCTCCTTAAAATTGCATACATTGTCCAAACTAGCAGGACAGTTGTTTCATGATAGAACAAATACTGTATTGCACAGCTTAGTCTTCTTTCTGTGGCAGAAGCAGCATTTTGAAATTTAATGAACTACATGTGGCATTGTAGAAATGGATGGCAAATCAATAATGAATGCCATTTCAGTCACCTTGTGGTGTTGTAATTCTCTCTGTTTTGCTACACTAATTAGGTCTGACTTCAGTGAGAAGCATTTCAGGAGCAAGGGGGTGAATTATTGCTGAGTTCCGGGCTGTCACTGGGGAGATGAAGTAATCTCAGTACTGAGTAACCTCAGTAATTTCAGGAGCCAGTGACTTAACAGCTAAGCAGAACAAGGAAGAACTCACATTTTGTTGGTGCTGTACAGTGAGTTTTGGGCTCATCTAGTCCATGACACAGGCTTCAGCTGAAAGAGCTTCAGAAACCAGAAACTGCTCTTGCCTCGTAGTTGGCATTTAATGACTTAATTGCTCTTATTTACACATTCCCCCAGAGACTGAGAGTTTCTTGCAAACAGGTGAGTATTTCCTTCATTTGGATCCTGGGCTGCTCCGGTGAACCTAGAGAGAGTTGTGGGTGAGAGTGGTGCATGTGGGATGGGCCCCTGGCTCTGATCCCTTCCTACTCCCGAAGTCACTGCGGAGAAACAGCTCAGGGAGCAGAATGCAGTTTGCTTCCATGTAGCAAACCCAAACACTGTTAACCAGAGGCAATAGCAGCTCTTTGCCTGTTTATTGGATGTGGGTAGTTTGTTGTGAAACGTGGGGAAGACAGCTGGAGTGTGTCCCTTCTCCGAGAACAACCTGCCCGTGTCTGAAGGTAGAAGAGAGGCTTCCCCCTGGGATGCCTTGAGGCTCCTCTCCGACCGCGTGCTTTTGGCTGCATCATAAAGAAAATGGATGGATCGGGAGTAGAAGCTGGGGAGAGCAAGTGCTCTGAGGCCACTAAGTCAGTGTGACAGACCAGTGCCATGCTTTTTTGGGAAAGTATGTGAACTCCTTCCCTTTATATTAGTGTGAATTATGATTCCTGATGATCATTGCTTCTAACATAAACAGTTTCTAATATAAACCATTCCTGCTGGTTACCACAGGCAGCCTGAGCGGCATGGAAAATTTCAGTTGTTACATCACATTCGCCCAGAGAATTGCAGCAGTGATTGAAATGATTGTGCAGTGGTTAGAATAATGCTGAGTGAAAGGTGATATGGAGGTGTTACACTTCAGAGACAGCAAACATGAAGTGGACGGAGAGCTGGCTTTTACCCAGGCTCTACTTGTGGACCATTGGAGTTGACAAACCCACAAATTTGTGTAGCTGATATCCTGATAGCCTTTGTGCCTCACCTAGTGCCCTTCTCAGCCTTATATAAAATCGGGGCCGGGGGGGAAGGATGAGAGGAGGTCTGATAATGTACAAGATAGTTTACAGGTAAAGAGTTTGAGCTGACAAATGTAAGTTAATAATGCCTTATTGTGGTGCTTAATAGTCTGACCATCAATACACAATACAATGTACAAGAATATGAGAATGTGTGTCAACTAGTATTAATTAATTAATGCATTAACTATCAATTGGCTAGTTAATTATACTGTTACTGCTCCTTAGCCTTCTTTCCTTAAAAAAAAAATAAAAGAAAACAAGAATTTCTCAGTCAAAACTGCATATGATCTCTTTTTCTGCCAAATTCAAGAGATTTAAGTATATCAAATATATTTACTGTATTCACTCCTCTTGAGTGAGGAGCTGTTCCTGAAATGGCTTTACAGGCTGTTTAAGGACCATGCAAGCATGAATAATACTCTAAGTTGTCTCATGCTTGAATACAAAGTATATTTTCTCCAGTGTGTACAACTATCTGCAGTACCTCTTTGCTGTCATACCTGAAAGACCAATAGAAACATTCATTAGGGCTATAAAGTTTATTGTCTATCAGAAAGCATATGTAGAGTAGTTTATTTTCTGATTGGGATCTGTTTTCTTTGCTCTGAAATTGCTGGTTAAATTCTGAAGTCAGTTTTATTGTTCAGGTGGTTCACGGTCTACCAGTGGCTCCCAGGTTCACTTGTCAACAGCTCACCCCAAAACTAGGAGCCTTGTCTTGCTATTGAGGAGGAAAAGGCAGTAATTGTAACTGGCTTATTTGTTGCAGCTGCAGAAACTGAAACGATCACTCTCCTTCAAGACCAAAAGCTTGCGGAGTAAAAGTGCAGACAATTTCTTCCAGAGGACTAATAGTGATGTGAAACTGCAAGTAGACTTGATGCCTGAGGTGAGCACAAGCACTGGGCAGCTCCCCAGCTCAGAGAGCCAGGCGTCCTCCCCCACCAGAGCCCACCAGCTGCCAGAAAACAACAAGGCTCACATCTTCCAGGAGCACATCTTCAAGAAACCCACCTTCTGCGATGTCTGCAACCACATGATTGTTGGTAAGAAACGATTTTTTAAATCTGTGTGGGTGTCCGCGCTAGAACGTGCAGGATGACCTTTCCATAACTTATGTGTGGGCCAGATGTCTACTTGAGAATATTCATGCAAAAAGGATCTGGACTTATGTCACTTCTGCCACGGGCTAATACAAGTTCTACACGCGTTGACAAATCTCTTGCCTTGTAGACACATACTGTTATCACAAGTTACAGGTGACGGTTTCAGCTAGAGTCCGATTCCTCTCTCATTCAGGTTATACTGACCACCATGCACAAACTCTGTTGTATGTTACACTAGAAACAGCAGAGATCCATCTTGCAAATTTGTGTCCGCTATCCTTACTCTTTTCCACAACAGTAATTCTAACTCTCTTGCTCCTTGTGTGTGTCCCCAGTTCCCATTCACTGTGGCAACCATGCCTACCTCCTCCAGCTGTCTCACATCTCTCCTAAGTGAAAATTGGGCAAGAAGTATCATCTGCTGGGTGGTAGGCTCTGAGCTGCTTGTGTGGGCGTGTTGGCTGTCTAGGACACATGTTTTGGGAGATGTCGTGGTTTAACCCCAGCTGACAACTAAGCACCACACAGCCACTCACTCACTCCCCGCCTGCCCCCGCAGTGGGATGGGGGAGAGAACTGGAAGAGTAAAAGTGAGAACACTTGTGGGTTGAGATAAGAACAGTTTAATAACTGAAATATAAGAATAATAACAATTTAAAAAATGTAATTAAAAGGAAAATAACAAAAAAAGAGAGAAATAAAACCCAAGAAAGACAAGTGATGCAAATGAAAAACAATTGCTGACCACCAGCTGACCAATCCCCGGCCAGCTTTCCCCTAGTTTATATGCTGAGCATGACATCATATGGTATGGAATGTCCCTTTGGCCAGTTTGGGTCAGCTGTCCTGGCTGTGCCCCCTCCCAGCTTCTTGTGCATCTCCAGCCTTCTCAGTCGGTAGAGCATGGGAGGCTGAAAAGTCCTTGACTTAGTGTAAGCACTACTTAACAACAGCTAAAACATCAGTGTGTTATCAATATTATTTGCATACTAAATCCAAAACACAGCACTATGCCAGCTACTAGGAAGAAAATTGACTCTATCCTAGCCAAAATGAGGACAGGAGACCAGGTCAACAGAAGAAATAACAGCTGAATTCACACTGTGGACTTTCTTGGGATTCTTCCACCTGATCCCTGCTACTCACAAAACCTCACACAAACTTTATACTTCTAAAAGATCGCCCTGTCTTCTCTCTGAAACTGTCCATGGGTATGTAAGTTACTGCCAGGGACTCACTGACAGACAGATATAGAGGACAGAACTAATAATTTATTTTTCTCTTCAGTGTGCAGAGAACAACTCCATACTGAGCCCTGCTTGTAAGGTAATTTTCAGTGCAGTGTGGAAGGCTTAAAAAGCCAGCCTTCATGCTGCGGATTATCTATGGGGCTGTGCAAGGAGAGGTCAGGAAAGAAGTGGTGGCAGGTGGATGGAGGTGTAGAGCATGCATGGTCACCACTGTGGGGAAGCTGCAGGAGATGCTATTCAGAAGTCTGGTCCTCGAAATTCACCTCGTTGCAGCTAGCTTGTTACGCACATGATTTGGTCTTCTTGCTACTTATCATCTAGTTGTCCCAGCACAGTAGATCAGGAATAAATTCAGTGGCAGTGTACCAGTGTGAAATTGAGTGACACAATTTCCAGGTTTTTAGGCAGGACAAGGAGTGAAACACTGGTTTAGCTTCATGTAGAAGTAGCGTAGGTCTTTCAGTACAAACTATTGTCTGTAATTTGTCTAGCTTACTGTAAGAAACTCTTGTCCCTTGGCATGGAAGTCACTGCCTTTCAGATAACAGTATGGTAAGTTCTTGAAAGATGCTGATAGGATTGGTCAACCTTTTTCAGAGAATGGTACCTCCTTTTCCACATGAGGGTGCTCAGTGTCCCCAACTTGTGTGGGGAACTTGTGTTCTTTGGAAAAGGCAACTGTCTGCAGAACATTAAATCTGATGCAAGACAATCCTGCTTCCATAAATTAAAGAATTAAAAACGTAAGGCCTGATTTCATCCTCTCCACACCACAGCTCTACTGAACCCAGGGAAACAGAGGACTTATGATGCCAGGTTTTTGGTGTTATTTTCCAGTCTTTTACATTTTTTTTTCTACTTTAAGTGGAAGAACAAGTCAAAGGGAGAAAGAGTAAAGCATCAATATCAGGGAAGTTCATAGTCCAAAGATTGAAAGGAAGTCTGGAAGATAGGCAGTTAGTTGAAACAACTTTATGTATGGAAGCAGGCCCAGAACTTGTCTCGTTCTGTAATGTGGATGGATGTCCTATCAAAGCTTAGTTTCACAAATATATACTGCAAATATAAGTCCTTTGCATTTCTGGCAGCTTCTCATGAAGTTGTATGGAGATTAGTATCATCACAAATCTGCACAACTCAGCAATACTGTTTCAAAACACTGCTGCTCAAGAGGGATTATTACTGGCAGCAAACTTTGCAGGGAGTAACTCCAGTTCATAAACACTCGTGCCCTTCTCCTTTGCTGGGCAATCTGTGTCCTGCCTGGGATAGGAAAGTCTTGAAGCATAGCTACAAGCTTCAAAACATCAGCTTTAACCCTACCTGCCTTCTGAACTTTTTCTGTTCTTTTCTATCCTCTGAGGGATTCCCTTTTCTGTTCTGTATCTTAGACACTTCATTAGAGAAAGAAGCCTTTCATAATTGCTGAAGAAGCTAATGTAACCTATTTTGTCTGGCGGCAGGCTGAGTCAGGTGAATTGCTCTGACCTCCTCCAGCACATCTTTGCTTGGAGGTATGGCAGGAAAGATGTTAAGAGTTTTACCTTGTAATGCCTTAGAGTCTAGATGCCCTGATTCTCATAGACAGATGTCTACTCTATTCCTGTAATCCTCTCTCTTTGATCCTTAATGCAGTCATGCCTGGTTTTGCTGTATTGTGTTTTAAGCACCATGGGAGACCTGGATGTTACTGTTTGCAGCTCAATTAATCCATATAAGTTGTGCAACTGTTGGTTATGGGGATGGTGAAGCAAAACAGGCAGCTTTTCAGGAAATTATGTCAAGCCTGCTCCCAAAGGCAGACTGAAAAAAATTCACTTCTGTGTAGGGACTCTGAATTTACACTTGCAACATAGAGCCTATTTGTTCTTTCTATTTGCATTTTTCATGGGCAGTGACATTTGAGAGTAATGAGTCTATGGCTTTAAATTCCTTATTGATGAGAATAAAGGCAAAGACAGATACATGTTTTGAAGGCTGGGGGAAAGAGTCCAGGAAAATCCCGGCTTGACTTTACATGGTTTCAATTTTGCCACCAAGAGTGATTCCACGTTCACCTTAAATGGCTCTCTGATCTATGAACTAAGCAGCTCTGTTTGGTACAAGGCAGCATGATGAACTGTGCATAGCATGAGCGTGCAGTACGCACTTCAGTCTCACTAGCGTGGCAGAATCTGTCTGTAGCTTCAGAGCGAAGAGGACACTTGAAGCAGAGGCAGCAGGCTCCCTGTGCTGCTCTTTTCACAGCAAAATTAAAGCAAAGGAACGTGAAACATTATCTTCCTACAAAAAATATGTGCATCATCTCTCCTTGATTGTTAGGCACTATGAGCCAAATGTTGCCTTTCGGATGCAGCACGGGTGCCTGTTTGTTCATTTGACAGAAGTACAGTCATAAGATAAAGGCCAAATACATGTAATTGGTTTCAGCATTCAGAGGACGATGTTTACTAGGATGAGTATACTGCAAACTTACTCATTCAAATGCTTTTCATGCATCCCAGAGTGCAATGCAACATATTCAAAAGAAACTCTGTTTATTGGTTCAATTTCAAAAAAGAAAAACAAATATTAATAGTGTGCTTCATACTTCACATTAAAGACAGGAGTTGAAGTGTTCCTACTAACTGTACTAGACTGGGGCTAAAGTTCTACCTCAGTAAACAGAAGGAAAATTTGATACAGAAGCAGTAGTTTTCTGCCAAATGAAATAAGAGAGAAAATTTCAGATTCAAGGGAGCTCTGAGGAGTGCATGGAGGATCCATTTTACATTAATGAGGCCTTCTTGCAGCATCAAATACTCCAATACAATCATCAGTTCTAATACTGAAGTCAACAATAATAATTCATGTAATTTCAGAGCAAATCAATAGTATGTTGGAGCAGACTCTGTACTCCTTTCTGCCACGCACTGCCACTGTGAGCTCCAAGCGTTGGTTAGTTTAGGACTGAGGATTCAGCTCCATGGTGGGTTACATATTTTCCTAAGTATATCCACCCGTGAACATCCTCTCACAGTATGACTCTTAGAAACCCGTTCATTTGCTGTTCTTACTAGTAGTATTTATTACTATTTTAATATCTAACTGCAGCAAGGGAAAACTTTGAAAATAGAAGTATCTTGTGGAATGTATCAGTAGATGATTATTTAGAAGACACTGGTGTGTTTATTTTACATCACTGTGAAAAGAAAATCAAGTCAAAACACCTCTGAGTTTACTTCGTGTTATCTACCATTTTCTGTGTTTAGCAAGAATGTGGTAAGCTTTGGCAATGTCCAATAAGGCGGGGCAAAACTACCTGGCACCAGGAAAGATAGAAACTATTAAATTAATGTTGCATCAGATTAGAGTCTTAAACTATGCTGATCAGAAGCAAGTTCTTGCTCTTCTTCAGTTGCTGGTGTGTCATCAGTCATCTCTGTGATACTTTGCTCTTGAAGAAAACATGATGTCAGTACTATACTCTTGAAAAACATTGTGTATTTTTAAAAAAACTCCATCTGTAGGCTTCTCAACATTTTACTCATTTGCAGTTCATTTCCTGTGCTGACTCACATGGAAAAAATGTTATTTTCCACACATTCCAAGCATATTACATGCAATTAATGTATTCCGATCTAAGTCAAATATAAGTAGTATAGCAAAAAAAGTAAGCCACTTTGCTTTTAAAAATAGCTGACTTTAAAGTCAATCCTTTAAAGCAGTGTTTTAAAGAAATAGCTGCTCATTTATAACAACATCGTTGTATGTTTCTTTGTGTTTCAAAAGGGTACTTAGCAGTTTCATTCCATGCTTAACCTTAACTCCGACACAGAATTTTAACCAACCACCTGTTTTGTTGACATACCTGTTGGGGTATCTTTGCCGGGAAAGACATGCTAAAGGGCCACAAACTTTCAGAAAGACCAAACAAAATTGTGGTCTGCAATGTCCAATAATAGTCAAAACCAGGTCCTTCTGGATCATGCCATCACTAGCTTAGGCACCTGAGATAAATGCATTTATAGTTAGCCTCAGGGCAATCGAGTTTCTAGTTTGGATGCAGATTCTCCAGACCTTTGCAGCTCTGGAGGTAAATAACTTAGTACCTGTCTTCTCAGGGAACTAACTAGGTTCCAGTCAGAGAAACCTGTAGAAAACAAACAAGCAAGCAAAAAGATAAAACCAATAATAAACCCCTAGCACAGTTACTTCCAGTCTACTAATCAACAGTGCTTAAGCAGTGAAACTGTGCTATCCCTTCAGTATTGGCTCACTCCTACCACCGTCTGTTCTGGATTAGCCAGTCATTCTGGAGTTTCAAACAACCAACAAAGTGCCATGAATAATTCTTTCTGGCCACATCTTTTACAAGCGGCCTGTATTTCTTTATTTCGCTGTGCTGTTGTGGCTGCTAGAACTTTCAACCACTTTTATCCCCAAAGCTGTAATGCAACATCCTCTGTAAAGCTAGGTTCACAGTTGATAAATTGGCCCAGCTTTTCAAATGCAGGAATGAAGGAAAGAAAGAGTTCTGGATTGGAGCTATGGTCCCCCATTTTTGTTAGTCACTACACCTGAACCTCTTCTCTTAGACTATCAGTAACTGAGACTAATAAGCAATGGAAAAACTCCATAGTTTGAGGAAGCGTTTATATAACTGTAATTTATGTGGATGTTTATTAAATATAGCAAAATTTCACAGGAACTGTGACACAGTGCTTTCTACCTCCAGTCTGATCAGCTCCCTCATAAAGAATATTCTTGACTTTTTTTAAGCTTGCTGCCTCACTCCATTAAGCAGGCATTCTGGTTTGATCCAAGCCTGCCTTTATTCAGCATTATCCAGGTAGACAAGGATGTGATAAACAGTCACAGGGTGATCACCACTGCTTGGCAGCTAGACAAAGTAGAAATACTCCTGGGAAGCATGACTGTAATTGAAGCTGTGTTTCCAAGGCTGTGGTAGTTTGGAGGACTCCTCCGGAGCTCTTTAAAAGAAAATGCATTTTTATTTACTGAGGATTTTCTTGCAGGATAAAGGAAAAAAGTAATGTTATTCATTCAGTGTTCACCCTGGCCGCCAGTCTTCCCAGTCTCTCTAGCATCTCCCAGCCCAGATGACCTTGGGGGAAGAGATTTGTGTTGCCACTGCATGGGAGTTGTCCCCTGTAGAGAAAGGTAAAGAGTTGCCCATGAGGAGGAGATGCCCCTGGAGCAGCTTGTGGAAGCGGCTTCATGTCCACCTCTCCAATGGGCTTGTGCAGTCACAGATGAGCCTTCCCAGATCTATTTTCCAGATGATAGACTATTACAGTATAAAATAGTGTGTGCGTGTATGTTGTTTATTATTAATGCAAGAAGGCAAAGACTTACCCTGTAGAAAGAGGTTTTCAAAAGCAACTGAATCCAGCCTCCTTTGGTTTTGATTGTAAGAAAAGGGGCAGTTGTGTAACCTTGTCAGTGTCTGGTACCAGGTGCCATCCCATATGTTATTTAATGGCCTAAAGTCCCTGTCTCTCCCTCCTCCTTCCCTCCAGTAAATTAACTCCTGGCTTTAGGAGACTTAGGTTCTCGCTCCAATTGATGCTGAATGGCTTTGGGCACCTAAATCTTACAGCACTTTTGAGAATCGGTGTGAGTGAGAATTACTTCAGTCCTCTCTGACCTGCTGTGCTAGGGTTTAGGGCAAACAAAAACACTGTATTTTTTAACACACATCTGCAAAAAATGGAGGCAAAATAATAATTTTAACATATTTATTATCTTGAAATTGAACGTGGCTTCTCCTATGATTTCTTTCTTAATAGCTCTCCGTAAGCATAGACCTTCCCACTTTTGAGAGGAGCCCTGTAAGAAGAGCTAAACAAAAACCTTCTGGAAATACGAAGTACTACATTAATCAGACTGTACAGTATGCAGTTAACTGTTAGTTATAGACAAGTCAGGTATAGATAATGTCATCTGGACCCCGCAAAATTTCCAGAAAGTGGATATTTTGTCTATTAAAATACATAAAGTGCATATGAACAGATGGAAAGAGGTAGAAACACATATGGTATACACAGTATAGGTGAGCTCCATCAGTACGTCTCCTGTTTTTAATAAGCATGACAAAAAGTATCTAATTCTTACAGACCCACATTTGTAAAGTAGCTACAGAGGGCCACACATTATCCCTGCATTAAATTAATATTTTTCTTTGGTAATAAAGAGTTAAACATACTTTAAAGCAAATACTGAAAAGCAAATATTTAGTTTGTTTATCCTCTGGGAGGGCTTCCTCCTCTGAGATGAGGCAAGAATGTTATCAGTAAATTGGATAATCAGGAACTGCTTAGCTGAGAAAAGAGGGTGGAAATATATTTTAAATTCTAATTTGTCCTTGAACAGCATCAAGCATGTTTCATGTTTGTTACTAGATAATTTTCAAGCTCACTGTAATTTTGGGGAAATTGCTATTAATATGAAACTGCAGTTAATCCTCAGTGAAAAGAGACTTTCAATATGTTGACCAACATTTGCTGCCTAATTAGATGGAAAACAAAAAAAATTTCCAGCACATCTACAATCAGTATTTTAACATGATGTTAGCCAAGATGATTTTTGACCAAAAACTACATTGAAAAACACCGAACACCCTACTCAGTAGTGGCCATTGCTCCTGAAATCAACCCTAGTGAAGAACATAATGGTAAGCTTAAGGTTTATTAAAGACCTTGAGATGAAGGAGAATATAAGATTTTTTTTTTTATGTCCTGCTGCGTACTTTTCCTGAGTTCATATGGCACATCGGGTGTTTTCAGATAAGCAAATTAAATGCATCTTCTTTGAAGCTGACCTTCTAGTAAAAGCATTATTTTTCTACGTAGAGTCTTTGTCTACGAGTATCACTGTTCTGTGGATAATTACATTGCCACATAGCTGACAAAATCATCATCTAGAAGGGAAATTATTAGGAGCTTCACCTTACTATGAGTTGCAGAAGCCATAAAATGAGGCAATTAGCAGAAATGCTTTTGCAAGAAGTACAGCATTGCCATCATGTAGAGTAAAATGCCTACCCACAGTTGCTTGTTACCGTCCTTAATATAGAAGGATGTCTCAGAGAGCAGTGATCCTTGTGGCTCACATGGAGCATTGCGTGCTCTTTCTGCTTTGACAGTATGAATCCAAGTAAATGCAACTTCAGCAATTATCTTCTGTAAACTGCCTAAATTTTAGTTTTCCAGGTATACACAATCTATAACATTTTTTGCTCTTTGACATAAGTTTATCTTACATGCTGAAGGATGCTGCACACACATGGATCCCTTCCCTGACTTCTAATTCTGAAGACACACTCTGCAGTTGAAAATTGTGATTACGTTGTAGTTTCCTTTATAACGTGCAAGCAGCGATCTTGAAAATCTTGAAATATTTTGTTTTGACCACTAGATTATTTCCTGCTTAATAGATATGTTGGAAGCAAGAAAGAAAGAAGAAGAAAAAGAAAAAAAAAAAAAGGTGGCTATGTCTTCCCCCCACTCCCTGCAACAATTCCACTTTCGCAGCCAAGAGAGGAAATGGCATACGGCTGGTATAATTCCTGAGCCAGTGTGAACTACAATGTCATTAATTAGTTTCCTTGGGAATCACAAAAGAAAAACTATAGTTTTAATGCACAGGAAGATCCCTCTAAATGAGGATTGGGTGTATTGATAAGGGAACTTGTATTTGCAGTGCTAATATTGCCTGTTTTTCTAGCTGCACCTCTCAGAAGTGTAGCAATCTTTCATATCCCAAGATCTGTGGCACATGAAACTCTCCAGACAGACTTTGTGCTGCCCCAGGTCTTTTTTTGTGAAGCATGGGGATGAATTTTTAACATAGCTGGTTGCTTACAGAGCTCCATCATCAATGGGCTTGAAATGAGAAGCTGCAATGTGCAGCCTCATTTTGTTCCACCACTTTGCCTTCCTCCCTAAGCCCAGGCACAGCATATTGGCATCATCAGGGGTTCATCTGCACATCTTTTTACAGCTGCAAGGTGAGATGTTGTCTGTCTTACAGTGCTTGTTACAGCTAGCAAATATGGAGAGGTTACACCAAGGTGCTTGGTCTGTTTTGCTAGATCTAGTCCCTGAACATAGCTGAGCATGGAAGTCCGTTTTCCATTAATAACCTTTGGATGGGTGCTGTGGTTCAACCCCAGCTGGCAACTAAGCACCACACAGCCACTCTCTCACTGCCCCCCCCCTCCCCCGCAGTGGAATGGGGGAGAGAATCAGAAGGGTAAAACTGAGAAAACTCATGTGTGGAGATAAAAACAGTTTAATAATTGAAATATAATAATAATAATAATAAATTGTAATGAAAAGGAAAATAACAAAGAGAGAGAAACAAAACCCAAGAAAGACAAGTGATGCAAATGAAAACAATTGCTCACCACCAACCGACCGATGCCCAGCCACTCCCTGAGCGGCATCCCCACTGCCATCCTTCCCCCTAGTGTTATTACTGAGCATGACGTCATATGGTGTGGAATATCCCTTTGGTCAGTTGGGGTCAGCTGTCCCAGCTGTGTCCCCTCCCAGCTTCTTGTGCACCCCCAGCCTACCCACTGGCGGGGCGGTGTGAGGAGCTGAAAAGGCCTTGACTCTGTGTAAGCACTGCTCAGCAACAATGAAAACATCCCTGTATTATCAACATTGTTTTCAGCACAAATCCAAAACATCGCCCCATACTAGCTCCTATGAAGACAATTAACTCTACCCCAGCCAAAACCAGCACAATGGTATAAATAGCCACTGAGTATGATGGGTCTCAAATGTCACCAGAAGGGAGGACACAGGATGGTTTCTCTTAGAGAGCAGCAGATGAGCAACAGCATTTGATGAGCAGTTGTTTTCCATAACAAGCTGATGACATGCTCTGGCAGACTGAACTGCTTAGTGGTGTTCTCCAAGGGCAACAAACTTTTTGTTAGCTGAAACATAGATTTTTCTGAAGAGTAACAGAAAATTCAACACTTAAGATGTTGATGGGCTTTGGGTGCATCTCTCACAGATGCTCTTTCAAAATGACCCATCTGGAAATTTAGGCTGTTGCTTAACCAAAGAATCAAAAATTATGCTGAGCTCTTGTCCAGGATGAGGCAGCAAAAATGCCAGTGTGGAGAGGATCTGGATACCAGGTTTTATTGAAGAATCAGTGACATTACAGCTTTTACCCTACTTATCCTTTCTCACACTCCCTCCCTGCCAGCATTTCATTCCCTAGGTCTCCCCTTCCCTGCAGGGAGGTGACTGCTGTCCTGGGAAGTTTGGGCCGAAAGTCATGTCGGTTCCTGCTGTGACACTGCTTGTGGTTACCTGTCTCAGGCGCCACTGGCCAGGGTCCTTGGCATTGATGACCATGGCTTCCTCATCTCCAAGATCTTCTCCCATTTCCCAGACATCTCCCAGGCGAGGATCTTCACCACCTTCTTTCTGGGCCCCCTTCTTCTTTCTGAGACCACTTCTTCCTTTCAGGAACCCATCTCTTGGCACCAAATCTTCTTTCTGGAAACCAAGCTCCCAGTTCCTCCAGTCTAAATAGTGGATGTGCATAAGAACAGCACATGATCAGCTTCTTAACTGGTGGGTTTATCTCCTATCTCTTTATTAATTGGAGGATTTGGGATGCAGCACTTTTGTTTAGTCAAAGTGTTATCAAAATTTCCAAGCAGCCCATACTGGTTGCAGTTTGCAAGTAGCAGGCTCCTGTTTGAGAGTTCAGGAGTTCAATTTCAGACATTCACCCATGCACACACACACAGTTTTCTGCTGCCTGTTCCTGTTCACAATTGCAGCTATTTTTTGCCTATGACAGCTCCTAAATCTGAATATGTGTATTGACCCAGCTCTCTGTTACTGAGATCTAGCTAAATGCCAGTGCCTTCTGACACACTGATCTGCTTTTTTTTTTCTCCCCTCCCCTCCAATTCATGCCTTCAGTGACTTGCCACCAACAGCTCCTGTTGCACTGGAAATCATTTTGCTAAAAGCAAGGTTATCTGATGGATTTTGCTAGACTTTTGTTATAGGTTATATCATTGTACAGGCAAGACAGTTGTAGCTACCAAGATTATTGCTAGCCCTTTGGGTTTCCTTATCTGTAATAGTGGTAACACAATTATGGTCCATGTTAATTAAGGCTTTTGGACAACAAACCACACAGTCATGCTGGTGCAAACCACACGTGTACACAAGAAAAGCTATGGCTTGAGTTGGCTTGGCTTGTTTCTACTTGAATCCAGGGTGAATTCATATAATGCAAATACTTTCTAACCATGGACAGTTTATGAGTGATGCATTGAATTATTCCTGTTGATAGACAAAATCTTAGAAAGCAGATTTTTGGTATTTTTAGTTTAATGATTTAAATATTTAGAAAGAAAGTAAAATTTCAGCTTAATGTCCATATTTTTTCGCTCCTGAGATTGACCCCCAGGCAGGTAATATTCTTTTTGCATTGCTGAGCTGCAGAAACTTCTGTACAATCATTTGACAGAAGTTTTTCATATTCATTTAAGCGACAATTGATGCCACATGGAAGTGTACTTGTAGGTGTACTTTAGGCCAGCACTGCTATGTGTCAAGTACTAAATTCTCTCAGGTTGTAACAGTGAAGGCTGAGATTGCCTCTTTGAGCAGATGGCAGTAGTAAACGAAAGTGTTTTTCTGTCCATCTTGTGTGATTTCACTGAAATCAGTAACTATTTCTGGAAAAAAAAAATAAAAAAAACTTGCACTTGGGTTGAAAGGTTGCATTTGAATGTTTTTCACATTTACCATTTCATTTTTTGTTTTCAAAACTGCTGTAGAAAAGAAACTGCAACACTTTGTAAAATTCTGTAAAGAAGCAACACATTGAGACTAACTGTAAAAATAACTTCTCTGAAAACTGATCCCACCAAACTGGTATAACTGCCCAGTTACTTACGGTGGTACCCTGAATCATCTCTAGTCTGAGCAAATCATACTGTAGCATACACCTGTAGCTTCTGATGAAGTCCTCCTCAGCTACATGTGATCCAAGGGAAGAAATGGCTTTGGAGCAGAAGCCTGTGTGTGGCCGGATTCTGACCAGGCACTAGATTTTAGGTGGAGACACATGGAGTTATCTTCTGTTGCTCCACTTTTGAGCTCCATCACTAGCTACTGTGGAATGGGGAAAAGAGGGAGGGAGATGAATCATGGCCATGGTAAGTCACACATCAGCATTTCATGTGTGAGGCCCATTGCTGCAGGTGCTGCCAGTCAGTCTGTGCTAACCTAAAGACCAGGAACAACACCAAGAGGTTGTGCTGATGAGGGAGCGTTTTTGCTACAGGAAGAAAGAGCCAAAAACCTCAGTAAGTTTGAAACAGCAGAAGGTCAGAGAGCAACTGGCTATTTACATATCAGGGTTTTTTTTTAACTAAACCTTTTATAGTCCTAATTGATTGTCCTAATCTTCTGGCACATAGCAGCCTTTCATTTCAAGCCCATTGATGATGGAGCTCTGAAAGCAACAGGTGATGTTAAAAATCCATCAGCAGACCAGAGAGGATATTAAATCCCTTTGCTGAGGGCAGACTGTTCTTTTGTTCTGTAACTCTTTTCCTACATTTTCAGCAAGCCCAGAGCCCTTCTCTTCATTTTGCAACATAGTTTTTGTTCAGATACTGTTTTTCTGTTTTCCAATTCCTCTATAATGGTACAAGGCCCTTGAAAGATCAAGGTTTCAGCACATGTAAGTGGCCCTACAAAATTCAACTGCTTTTTCAAAGCATCTCAAAACACAAAAAACAAGTCTGTAACTGGATGGCTTTTCATTTCAACACGTGTAAGAACAGAGGTACAAATAACCTGAGCCTGCCAACATGGAGATCTTGTTTGAAATCTGACTTTCATCATCTTCATCTCAAGAAGCATTACTGAACACACTACGTTTACCAATATTACTGAGACCAAGATCAGCCATTGATCTCTGCTTGTCCTCCTCTGGGACACCACACCAGGTTTAGTTTCTCCATATTCCCTTGTCCTGTTCAGCTCTGGTATCATCATCATCTCTGGAGCAGTTCAGCATCACCTCCCATAGGCAAGTCTCTGCCTATCTTCTTTGAGCTATTTTTCTTAGCAAAGCAACCCAGTGGAAAGATCGACAAGCACAGGCTCAGCAGTCTAGAAAATTGTCTAGAAAAGTAGGTATTGAGTTATCAGTGTCAGTTTGTTTAGAGCAAAGAATGTTAGATAAGATTTATTGTGTTTGGTTTTTAGAGGCCTGGGACTTTCTCTTTCGATAATAGTTAGCTGTTAGTTTATTTATCATGGTGTTCCAGCATCTTAATTAACATTTAGATGATCAAAAAACTGAGATGATATTTTAAGAAGTACGGAGGTGGATATTTCCTTTCAGGGACAGACATTTATAGCAAAGCTGCTGAATATGTGAAAAGTGCATTGCAAAAAACTCTCTTGTGGCCAAATTTTTCAGCACAGGGCAGTGAGTTTCATCCTCTTCTGATCACCAGATATCAAGAATGAGAATCACTTTTGCCCCAAAAGACAGGAAAGGCCTATTTGCATTTTAAGTAAGTCTTATTGTTCCTGAACCACAGAATAAAAGGTCTGGCATCATTGGAAGTTCTTTGTCAAGGACTTACAGAGTTGATTTGCAAGAAGAATAAAAGCATTTCCTGTTGCTGATATGTATGATTTAAAACCATGAAGTTAGAAAGGACTTTATTTTAGCAGGGATATTTTTCTTCTCTGTAACAGCCTTGAAGAAAAACCTGCCTATTACTGCCTCAGTTTTTTCTCAGCATGTCGTTTCTAAAGAAAACTATGTCACTAGGAAGTCAGTTCTAATTTTATGCACTGTTTTGTAGCCTGCCTACATGCAAGGCAACTTTTCTTGCTATTTAAACATTGGATATTGTTATGGGGAAATTGGGTGGGGTAGGCACTCAAACAGACCCACACCTCTCAGTGACATATAATCTGAAATTTATTAATTTGGCAGGACAGGTTCCATGGTTGGATATCAAGTTCTATTCTACAGAACATAAATATACAAGTCGCAGCTTCCCCCCAGTTGTTTAGACTGGCACAAGGTGGACTCAGGGGAACAGGACACTCCAACCAGTCAAGGTGTCAGGTCCAGATCTGGCAGCTTGATCCCAAATGGAGAGGTTCCTCCTCTAGCTCCCACATGTTGTTGGACATCCCTGTACAGTGTACCCCCATTCCAAGGAGCTACTGATTTAACCTATCCACAACTCCGCACATTTTCAACTGGCAGATTTAACTTTAAAAGAAACCCAACACACAAAAAAACCCTTACTAAAGAGTAAAACCTTTGAAGTCAGTCCCATACTGCCATTATTCATGCAAAATTGCTTAAATAAGATTTTCGCCTAGTTTTCTCTGTGTGTTTTGAACTTTTTCATTCTACGCATCTGTTATTCATGCATAGAGTGCCTTTGCCACAGTGTTCAAATGAGTGTAGGCTATCTAGTCAGGTCAAAAGAGAAGGGTATCCGTAAAGTGCAATTTCATCTCCTTAAAAAAGGAAAATTGATCCTTTTGAATCATCAAAATGACAATGCCAAGAGCTGCCATAATACATTTATCTGTGGGCCGGTTAAGAACAATACACAGCAGACCACAAAATTATTATGTCCTATATATTTTTGAACAATCCATTCAGTCGTGTATTTAGCAGTGGAAAGTGCAATGGGAGGACTGCTAATAGTACTGATAATTTTACGTGAGGTGAATATTTGTGTATCAGTCAACACACCTGGCAACTGTGCATCCATTAACTTGAATTATCAGTCAGGCATCAGACAGCAATGACTTCCAGGGGTCAGCCATCTAGGGTGGCTGGGTTCAGGCTTTGATCTATAGCTCGCCTGATGACCAGCTGAGGATCTGCACCTCTGTCCTCTCCATGATGTCAGCTGGGGCAGGCAATGGGGTCCCAGCATCAGTTAAGAAAAAGAAGTAGGAGGGTGCCAGATATTAGGGCAAAGGAAGGGGGCGATTCCCAAGGTGGCAGGAGGCACCCAAGGAGGCTGAAGGCCAAGGAAGGACAAGCAAAGGGATGCCCAGCTCATCCTTACAAACCTAATGGCTTGGGGGAATTAGGCTCAAGATTTTTAACTTGAAAGGTGTGGATGTCCTGCGTAGAAAATGCCATTCTCTGATCTACCCACAGCTCTCGACTGAGGCAGAGCAGGGGAAGGAGGAGGGTGAGTGCTTGTCCAGCAGCAGCCAGCTGCTGGGGCAGGAAGTAGCCATAGAGGAATTTTTAAAAATAGTCTCCCTTTCAGCGTCAGAACTTTTATGCAAAAACAATTAATTAAAAATGGAGGGGGCAGGAGAAGAGGTTGCACAAAGGCTTAGAGATGACTGCAGGGGCACCAGTGCCATTTCAGGGACTTTTCTTTCTCCTTCTAAGGTGACGTCCTAAACCCTTCACTGCTACAATACTGGCCCAGCTTGCTTAAAATTCTCCATTTCCCATAAATTCTGGCATGGAGACAGCTTTCTGGTGACAACCGCAAATGCGCTTGGAGAGAAAGGGGCAAGGCACTCATTATTTTTATCAGCCTCCCACAGCAGAAGTTGAAGTTCTATGGAAAATATGTAATTTTAAATTTATTTATTTATGAAATTTTTAAATCAAAACAATTTCTGACTGGCACGTTCCTCTCAGCTGGAATGAAAAAAAATAGTGGTTGGGTCATAGCTGGATTAGATGGAGGTGACAGTCTCTCTGTGTCTCTTTCCCTTCTTCTTTCTTTCTTTTATAGACCTGAATCTTTTTATCCTCTCTTTTTCTTTTTTTCACTTTAACATAAGTGCCTAATATAGTTATCTTTATACAGTCAACATAACGTCTTGTTACCAACATTTGCAGTTTTCTTTCAGATTTCTCCAGGCTGTAGGGCTCATTCTCCCTCTCTAGCTATTAATCTTATGTTGAGTCTTGAAATAACAGGCAAAAAGCATCAGCCAACAGTGCCGCGGCCATAGCTGTGCTGGCCAAGAGGATGATAAAGGTTCCCTTCGCATGTGTGTGACAAACATAATTCTCATTTGCATTCCTTAGGATAAATGTCACTTTCCTGAAATGCAGAGTAGTTACTAAATTACCTTTATAGGAGAGACAGACATAAAGACTTGGAATCAAATTCTGCCCTGTCTCCTCCATCTCTCTCTGCCTCCAAATCTTTCCATTCACCTATATTGAGGTGTTCTGTTTCCATTTAAGCTTCCTCCAAAAAAGGCTTAGATTTACAAAAGTGATGAAGTGTGTCCTTTTGGTAGTATTTAAGGTCAGATTATCAGAACAGTTTAAGATTCAATTTTCCATGGCTGTTCTGGAAAACCAAGCCACTGGTTTAGATATTCAAATGGGAGCTGACCCCGTCAGGGAGTATTTCTAGCAAGGCGTTATTAAACATGACCTGCTTCTCAAAACAATGCGTCCTTCCAATGCCTGGTGTCTATATGCATTAGCTGGTATCTGAAGGAAATGACTGTGGCAGAACCTCATTTGTAAATTTATTTAAGAGCTACTCAGGTGTCCTGATATGAAATTTCCTCATTTGCTTCCAGTGAAACGCTGTTTCTTTTGTCAGTTTTGGCTATTTCATTTGCAAAAGAAATACCAGCCTTTACAGACTGTGAGATAATTAATAGATACATTAATACATAGGGGACAGAGGATGTATGTGCAAATATATGCGTGAGTGTTTTTTTCCTGTATGAATTTCATGACTACATTGACAGTTACGTTTATGGGCACTGCAAGTCAGCTACACATGTCCAGTACTTTCCATTCTAAACCCCCAGTTTCAGCAGCCTCCACTTTTTACAACTTAAATGGCAGCATCTCAGCCAAATAGTGCCATATTAGTGACACCTCTGACAGTTTTACCCATGAGTCCCTCAAATGGGAGCCATCCCATCCAAGGTTTGGCAAACATGCTCATATTGCAAGGCATAAAGAGACAAAGACAGTGAGCCCATAGGAAAGCCCATGAGGCTATTAATCACCGCATTTTGGAGTTAGGCTAATATGGTACTCAAGAGATGATGCTTAAGGACACACACTGACTGATGAAAGTAAAAAAGATGTATTGAATAGAGCTGGCCATTCATTGAACACTGTCCATCCTGTTCATTGAATGAAGTAGTGTGCCTTAATAAAAACAGTGACAATCACATCCCTAGACTGCAATCAAAAAGTGACTGAGAAGAACGTTTGTTCTGGCATGCTCAGCATTTAACAATTTGATTAAGTAATCTTAGTAAGGGTCTTTGGAGAAGAGGGTGGGAGGGATGACTGCTTTTTGAAGGTAATAACAAAGAGTCCATCAAAGCTGTTAGTCTACTCCCCCTTTGAATGAAAACCAGAGAAAAAAGTAGTTAGGGCACTCCAAGTTTAGCTTAACTGCTAAGCCTTCAGTTCCTCTATTTCTGATCCACCACAGATTTAAATGATTCCAGGTGTGCTAAGACATTTCAGTGAGTACTTCATACCAGTAGCGTCCAGCTGTGCTTTAGGGTTGGCATGGGGGAATATCTGCTAATGGGAATAAATGGTAGGCTGCAGTCAGGCTGTCAGCTATTTAGGGTGGCAGGAAGCAAACGAGAGAGTGATGGTCAGGCTTGCATGTCATCAGAGTGTGTTCAGCAGAAGTCCCTGAGAAGAGTGTTTCAGTATCCCAGACTTCACTACTTCTGCAGGAACACTGTCCCTTCCAGACACTGCCGTGGCTGTCTCAAATGCGAATTCTCTCCTTACTCTTCCCTTTCCCCATGCCTCAATCTACAGAAAGATTAACCCAGTGGGAATAAGCACACCACAGAGAGGCTTTCAACTTCAAACAAACCCTGGTACCCTATGGCAGATAAATGAAATGATACAATTTCCCTTCAAATAGCATGCCCCATTGTGGTGGTGTTGTTTTTGTTGTTGTTGTTATTATTGTCATCATCATAATTTTTTACTTTTAGTCATTAATAACACTTATTTTCTACTATTTAATGTATGTTCAGACCAAATTCCTAGCTTTCTCATGCTCTCTGGGGCAATTTATTGGCAAATAATGTTTCAACACATTGCTATATCCTGTGCCACTACTTTAGGCATAATGAAATACCTCTCTTATACCGGCATGACTGTAGGACTCTCACTGTACTCACTCAGCTTTACATAACTTGTTTACAAGATCCATGTTCTGCCTGCTTTTTCCCCATTTCAAACTAGCAGGATGCCTTCCAAAACCAGCCCCATTCAGGGAACTGCAAAGTCAACAAGCTTGCTTACATGGGAGGCAAAAACTGATGCAACGGGTCAAACCCTGGTCTCGTTTACACCTATACAAAATGTGGATCTGTTCTTCTCCATAATGTGAGCTGTGGCTGTGCCTCAGTTCTGAATCTCAGTTTTTGGGTCAGATACATTGCCAATATGTAGTTGTCTAATCTCTGGCACACAGTTTTGAAATAGTTTAACCATGATTCTCTGAGGAGGTTTGATTTAATGTGATGGAGATCAGAAACTGAAGAAGAAAGAATTATCCTGGGGAAAAAAGAAAATGTGTCTTGTAGAAATGCCATTTTCAGAGCTTGAGCTATGGTAGTTAAGTGCAAATACAGAATAAATGCTGCTTCTTCAAGCCCTTTAGTTATTCCTGAGTTGGAGGCAGGGAGATACATGCAAATTATTTCCAAGCTGCCTAGTCCCACAGTAAACCAAGTAGTCAGAAATGACAACGAATTAAAGAGTGAAGCTTTTGGTAGTGATAGGGAATTTCATTTTGATTTACAAAGACTTCTTGTAGACTCAAGTATGTGACTGAAATACTTTTCCTCTCTTTGAAGCCACTACTTACCCACCCACAGGTAACAAATGGCATCCAGCAACAGAAATATAGTGTTGCTCTTTTGTAATTTATTGTCTTACTCATTTTCACACGACCACTTGTCTGAAGAAGTTGGGTTTTGATTTTTGAAAGTAGCACAGATACTTTGCATTCATTTTGCATGTCATTTGGATGCACAGTTGTATTGACAAATGTGTATCTTCTGTGATCACATGCTTATAACATGTAAGGAGTAATATACACCTTGTAATGTTGACACTAAAATGGCTGGCAGAGTATAACACAGCCAGCAGAAAGGACTGTGAGACTGACTGCCTTTTCAGCTGAATCTCAGGAGTAACTTGGTAAAGCAGGGAAGAGTTATGTCAGTACAGACCAGCGTGAGAGGAGACTTAAACCCAGTGTAAGCACTGACGTGTTGTATAGGCAAAGTATGATGTCATTTTCCTTTTTTCATTCTATAAATATAATAAAAAAATGTGGAGGTAGTCCTGTTTTCTCACTGTGTCAGTTGTTGACCATCAGGAAGGGTGATTCAGCGTTTCATCATCAGTAATAAAAGCACAAAGCCGCAGAAGTCAATGTTGGTTTGAGCACGTGTTATTGAAAAGAAACTATAACTGAAAAAATCCTCACAGCACAATAATCCAAGCACAACCACACAGAAAAAAAAAAAAAAAAGAAAAAACACAAACTGGGGATGTGTTCTTCTAGTAAATCCTGTGTTTACTAGGAAAAAAAAACCCAGGAATGAGGGTGAGGTGCCGTGCATCGGCTCAGTCGAGAGGGGCCAGGCAGGCAACAAGTGGGGAGCAGGCGCTGACCCCACTCCATGGGATTCTCCGGGGTGCACCCCACACTCAACCCCGTTCACTCCCTATCTCTCCAGCAGTCTCAGTAAGAATGTGGGGAGGATGTCAGTTCTCTGTCCTACAAGAAGCACAGAAGTGAAATGTCTGAGCCTGGCTCACTGCAACTGCCCCCAGCTCCTCCAGCCTGCCTCTATCTGCTTGAAAGTGGCCAGTTCAGGGACCTCTTACCCTGAAAGTGGTCCTGTCAAGGCTCAGGTTTTGTCACGAGCTTGATGAGCCCTTCCCTGAAGTGCTTCTTTCAGATGTAGCATTTCACTGAATGAAGTCAGCAGCGTGTACATGGAGTTAACTACTCAAATAACCAAGAGTTACATGAGTACTTTCAGATGCAGGATCCTTCTGATTAATATTCCTATCATGTCTGACTAATGAGGGCCAGCTAAAATGTCAAGAGTTTTTTGTGGGTTTTTTACTGTCTTGTTTCTTACTCACTCTCATAGTAGATGATAATGAACTGACATGTTGTTTACTCATTCCATTTACACAGTCCTGTGGGGATAAAAGAGTTGCTGCAGCTTAACTGCTTCTGTGTAGTTTAGGAAGTCTTACGGGTGTATGAATAAGAGTGGCTGTTCCTGCCTGGAAGGAAAGAGACTTGAATCTGTCATTTAAGAGTAGGTCCACATTGAAGATAATGCAGAACTACGGTTGCCCAAGTGAGAGAAGTCTGCTTGTGTAAGGCAAAATTTCTCCTGGAGTTCCCCTACCTACAGTACTGAACTTTTCCACTGCCAGTGAAGGAGAGCAAGGTCAGATCCATGGCATCCTCACTGCCCCGCTCAGGGACGTGCAAGGAGCCCTTCCTGCACCCTCTGAGCACTGGCCCAGGGAGGTGAGAGCAGCAGTCCCTAGGTGCATGGGTGGGCAATGGTAAGGCAGCTGGCTTAGCCTTTTCACACACACCTGGAGCTACCTCTCACCCACAAAACCTGGTCCTCCACTGATGGCCTGGCTCCCCAGAGCAGCTCCAGAGCCTGGGTGCTCCTTCAGTGGCTCCCTCAGCCACGCACAGCTCTCATGTCAAGCCCTTTCAAAATAGCAAAGGGGTTTTGCTTGATGTTCGTGATGCAGACACATCACTAATAAGACTATCATACAACAGAACATAATCCAATATATATCTAAAGGCAGCAATAGCCTAGGAAAAAGCCTGGGGGAGAAACGCCTAAAATGGAGAGGCTGTAAAGAAAATGCATGTATAAATGTATATTAAAAAAAGTAGGCAAGGCGAAGAATGCTGTCAATATTTACTCTACTGCAACTGACCTCCCCATCAATTCTTTCAGGTCATTTGTTAAATGCATGGAAACTATTGATTTTGTCTAATTAAATCATTTCTGTGCATTTCACAGGGACAAACGCTAAGCATGGACTGCGCTGTAAGGCTTGTAAGATGAGCATCCACCACAAGTGTGTAGACAGTATTGGACAACAGCGTTGCATGGGCAAGCTGGTAAGTGAGCAGCTCAGGTCAGCAAGTGCAGTGGGAGGCATCAGCTTGTGCTGGAGCCGCTTGCTTTGTGTGCCTGACCCCCTGGCTGGCATTTAGCTGGTGCATTAACAGAACTGACACCAGGTCACTTTACTGAGGTGGGAAAAGTAAAGTCAGGTGGTGCCCTATTATCAATTTGGGCAATTGCTACTACTCAAAACCCTGAACAAAAATGAAACACAAATCTAGTCTGCATTGTGGATGTGAAAATACAGTTACATAATCCAAATTTAGCTGAATAACAGAATTAATTCCCTTGATTTAAACTGTGCTTGCTGTAGTGTAAATCTCTCAAGGAATGCGATAAATTATTCAAAATATTTCAATGGAGTTTAAGAAATGAAAAATCCTTCAAATTATGTTTTATTGGGTTTTTTTCCCACTGTTAGGGCTTGAAGAAAAACTATAATTCATCTTAAAAAGAAAAGCAAAGGATACTTCATAGTGAGACACTACAGAGTTTGAAGCAATCTCTCAGTAGGAGAGGCTGGGAGGAGACCTGTCCCTGTATGGACACAGTACCTTAGTGTCTGGGTCACCTTCTGAGCAGTAGATTCTCATTATTGGCAAAGGCAGGACACTGCTTTTGACACTATTCTAACCCATCTTGATGACTTTTATGGGAATGTGGTTATTTTGGTTACTCCTAGAAAAAGAGCTTGGAAAAATGACCATTTGGAATATGAAAACTGAATACATATATTCACGTTTCAGATGTTCTCAGGTTTGTTGCAACCTGAAGGCACCTGAGACAAATACAAGCTAAATCCAAACAGTTTCACTGTGTTAAATGATGAAAAAATGCAAGCATTGACTTCAAAAGGGCTAGAAAACCCACCTTTCACTGGAAAGATCTTTTCTGTCCAAGAGTATTCAGTGAATGCTATTGTTGGTTATACACCCGAGGCAAATCTTTATGTATTTAAACCATAATCACAGCCCTAGTGCAAGGCATTCTGGTATAGAAAGTTGGTCTGTGAAGAGCTGAATGACCTCATATTGTTTCACGCATTTCTTGATTCCAGCCTCAGCTCTTGCCGCCCCTAGTTTAAAAAAGCAGAAAAGTAGACGTCAAATTTACAGCAGGAAATTGTCCCACAAAGTCATGGGAGTTTTATGAGCTCATGTTGTGTCTGAATCTAGTTTCTTTGGGGGCAAACTGAGGCTGGGGAATCTGGAATTTATTCCTCTAAGAAACCAAATTTATCAGTCCCCTCATTCCTTCTTAATCTATACTGCAGCTCATTAGCAAAAGAACTAGTTGTCTATCATTTTTTGGTGTATAGTGAACATAGGATACGGAAAATATGCACATCCCCATGAGGCTTTCCCTCTTCTCACTGTGACTGGAAGATCTCACAGCCTGCAAAGATTAGAAACCTGAGAGACCATTTGTGAATCTCTAATACTTTGAAGGGCACCTTCATTTCAGGTATTCATCTGGTGACGACTTGGAGAATTTTTTGATCTTACAAGACAAAAAAGCAGTGGAAGCTGCTGTCAGTCAGCAGCAAACCTTAGGAAGACCTATAGAAAGGCTCTAAATTCCTTGGGTTTCACAAGTGAATATGTGGGAACATGAGGATTTGGAGTTAGGGTAGGGAAGAATAGTCGCATGTTTAGCAAATGCAGAACAATGCAAATTCACATTACATAAAAAGAAAGGGAGAGGAAAACTTCCCAGAAGCTCTAATGATTCAACACTTCTGCTGCAATTAATTAGTGCTGATTATGTGTAAGACAAAAGAAAAAGGGGGGCTGAAAATGAATGCCTCCTCCTTCCACATAAATAAGGGAAATAATTTTTTTTTTCCAGGAGAAAAATCAAATAAATCCCTGATCTATAAACCTCACAGTGACTCAACAACAGGAGGCAAATTTCCAGCCTTGCCACACTGTTATGCCACTAGCTGAAGAGCTGTTTCTACTGCGTCAGTCATGGCAGCAAGGCACTTCATTTCTTTTTGCTTTCTCTCCCTCCAGCCAAAGGGATTTCGACGGTACTACAGCTCACCACTACTCATTCATGAACAGTTTGGCTGCATCAAAGAAGTGATGCCTATTGGTAGGTTTTGATTGCTTTTCCATTCAGTCTCCCTTTGGCAGTGCTCTGCAACAGCAGCGGCAGACTTCCAGCCGTGGTATTTACCCTCAGCAGCCTTCCAGCTCCTTTCAGTGACTGGATGTCCTTCTGCCATCTCAGGAAAGGACCACTTCAAAGATACAAAGCTGGAAGAGGAGAGGGTGTGTTTATTGTGCGTTTCACTCAAAACCCCATACATATACCCTCTTAGTAATCACCCTGTTTATAATAGTAACTACCTGAGCTCAAGGTAGGAACTTAAAAGGGAGGAAACACTGGAATATTGAGGTGAAGATCTGAGCTGGAAAGAACCAGATAAAAGATTGGTCTGGCTTTTGAGGGACTTTGCTAGGTTCCTGTCCTTTTTCACCCGTACTCTTACTTTCCTCATATTTTTCCTTATTGACCATGTCTACACATTGTCCGAGTATTTGAAAGACCAGATTTTGCTCACTGTAATACCGAATTCCTGCTAAGAAACATTTTGAAATTGAGAAGTTGAGTTGATTCTGGAAAATATTTCTGCCCACCAGTACTCTGACCAGGCAAGCCTGGCAGTACAAAAAATGAAAGCCAAAACTAGGCAGTCAGTTTAAAATAACTTGTCTGAGGACATTTACTTTGTTGGTTTTGGCAGTTAAAAAAAAAAAAAAGATTAATTACATGGATTTTATCTAAGTTTCTCTTTCTAAAAAACATCCATAATTTTTGTCAGAAGTTATAGAAACATTCTGAACAAACTCTGGCTAAAAAATGAGGTGTGCTTTGCTGTCATCAAAATTCAAAATCTCATGTATTTTCTCAGTACTTTGGCCAAAATTTCCCTTCTTCTACACAGTGCTACAAATGTACTGTATTCTACATGTCTACTGCCTTGTAGTGCGAGGGAGGCTGAGGTCTAATAATGCAGTATGGATTTGGTCATGCCAGTTGAAGACATCCATTTCTCTGCCATGGGAGATGACTTTGGGGCCAGCTATGAGCAAGAGTGGAAGTGCGAATTGAATGGACATAGGCCAATGGGGGTGGTGGCCTTTCTGGGTACCCCTAGACTGATCTGAGCAACCTGGAGCACATTCCCCACAGCACGTACCTACTCTCACCTGCCTCCAGACCTCATATGGCCCCACAGTGGGAATGTCAGTACCTTTCAAGGAAGATCCAGGCCATCCTGTTTATCCTGAGAGCAATCCCAGAGGTCAGTGGTAGGAACAGGCAGCAAACATGGATTAAAGCCTCCTGGTACTTTGTCTTCCTTACCTCAGTGTAGGCAGCATCAATGGTGATTAGAGAAGGAGGATGGCAGGAGAAGAAAGACAAGGCAGTGGTGGGGACCAGAAAATTGCTAGCAAAAGCCAGTTCCACTAAGTTCATCAAACACTTTTTATCAGGATAGTCTCTCAACTTGAGTCTAAGCATGTTGGTAGAGGCAGGTGTTTCTCCAAGTGGAGCAGGAACATGACCAGAAATATCTTTGAGGAATTGATGTATGTTTTGCTCCTTCTGTTGCAGCCTGTGGAAATAAGGTTGACCCTGTGTACGAAACTCTCCGCTTTGGGACTTCCTTAGCTCAGAAAACCAAAAAGGGCAGTTCTGGAAGTGGGTCTGACTCTCCCAACAGAAACTCTGTAAGTATCCCACATATTTCTTCCATTTTCTTTGTGGAGAAGCAACAGATATTCATTCACAGGAGTTTGTATCAGAGTTCACAAAGCTTGTTATTTCAAACTAAAAAAAAATAGTCTCACTCCCAGCTTCCAAAATGAGACCAGAAAATGTTGTTTTTGCAAACTCAGGTTTTAAGTATATTTTAGATGACTCTTGAGAAAAAGAGAAAAATACAAATTAAATTAATAATCTTCTTTTGTCAGGTTGGAAAAGGAAATTGTATTCTTTTGATTTTGTATATCTGTGTAAAAGTGGAACACATGTTTAACTGTCATGGTGGAGTGGACGCATCTTGCCTCTTGGTGGTGGTGGACATTTACCCTTCATACAAGTGACAGCGATGGGTTGGAGTCCTCAGAGCCTAGATTTAAAAGTACAGGCTCCACAGTATAAGCCCAGCCAAAATTAAGCCACTGCTACTGCAACAAGGCAATGGACTGGCACCTCCACCCCTGCCTAGTGTAGACTCAGGAGCGGGGCATCACAGAGTTGGGCTTCTCTCTCCAAAACCCAAATACAGGCAGGTGTGCTCATCTTGTTTGTATCCAGACAGGGAGATTTTCACCTTCATGTTAATCCTTGTCATTCACTCTCTCCTATCATAACAGTCACTTCTTCAGGACCACAGCAGAAGAGCTGGGGAAGGAGGACAAGGGAAACAATAGTTCCCTTAGCTCTGCCTTTGCTAAATCCATACCTAGCTGAACAATAATGCTTACCAGTTTCTTCCTTACAGAAATGGTTATTCAACAGTGTTGGGACCCATGAGATCAGGAGCTCATGCATGATGTTGAAAGAATGTTTCACACCCTCTCATCTCTCATAAACAGGCACTTAAGCCTGTGCTTGGGGCTCTCCTTTTTTCCCAAGAAATCCTCCCCACTTCCCCCCCACACCCCCCAAAAAAATCACACCTGCATACACCAGAAGCTCAAGCTGATTGTCACGTCTAAAAATCAGACCCACATCATCTGACAAGCTCTCCTGCACTCACCTCAGAATAAAACTCACCAGGCACAGAGGCATAATGAGACTTGGTCTCCAGGCCTCAGAGCAAATATTTACATGTTTAAGTTAAAGTTGTGCTAAAATCTGTTTATGTTTGGTACAACATTTCCCTGGCACTTAAATGTATGCTCACTCACATGGCTGAACTCTAACCTCAGGTGGTATAGGTGGCCTCTAAACAGACATTCATTTGTGTCAGATGGGAAAGAAGATAGATAAATTTAAACAAGAACTAAGTGAAATCTGCAAGGGAGTTATTAAAGGACATGTCCTCTACCCACCCTTGTTTGTGCCTTAAAAGGAATTTGGTAATTTCCAGTCTTTTTTAAAACCCAAAGTGACTCTACCACCTGTCGCATTGATTACAGTTCTTTCTTTCAATTACTTAATTTACTTTGAAACAGAAGTTCTACAAATGTAATTATTGCTTTCTAAATCAATAAAGCATTATGTTGAATTATGAATGACAACTCAAGCGTAGAAATCGCGAATGCTGTGTCAGTTTGCCCTAGGGAGCTGATCATAACTAGGTGGGGTGTGGGTGTAGAATGAGGAATGCAAGTTCATTATGGGAATTTCTCCAGGGTATTGAGGCTGAGAAAGAATATAACATGTGTCAGCATACAGAAAAGAGAAAACATTAGAGAACTGAATAAACAGACACGTGAAACCATAATTTCTGCCAGTGCAAGCCTGTGAATTGAGACAAGGATAAAATCCAGGGGCAGACACAACCGTGATACAAATGATGGAGCCATGGAGCTTTACAACTGTGATGTGTGACCCAGGAGGAGGCACTGACCAGTGACCAGAGCAGGGACGTGACACAGAGCCCTTAGAGCCCAGGTAAAAATGCACCAGAGCATGTGGACGAGCAGCACATGTGCAGTTAGGGACTAAGATTTTTCCCCAGTGGTCCTGACTCTTGTGCTGCTCTTCTCCTCTCAAAGCAGAAGCAGCAATGCAGCTGTGAGGCTCACAGCAGCACTGGGGCTTTGCAGCTGGGCTGTGCCCCAGCCCTGGGAGCTGGGGAGTTCTTCAAGGTTCTGCCATGTGATGAAACCAGAGTCACCAGGGACATGGTGACACCTGGGATCCTACTGCACTTTGCAGGTGGTGTCCAAGCTGTCAAAGGGCTTTCTCTGGGTCAGAGCACCATAGTTGCTCCTGCTGAAGGCAGTTAAAACCAAAGATGACTAGCCTAGGAGCCGTGCCCTGCCTCTACAGCCATGAAGCTTCCAGGATTGCAGTTCATGTCTCTGCACAGAGTAGCGATAACCCTCTTGCTCTGAACTAGCCAAGATATTTTTAACATGACTGAACAGTGTGGACGCACCCACTGTGATTTTTCAGCCCGGATTCTGCATTTCCCATAAAAGAAAGTGGCCATATGCTCCAGATTTACTACCTACTGCTTCCTTCAAAAATGTGCTTCTGCAACCCACATTTATACAGAAAGTCACTTGAGGTGATGCAAAAGTGATTGCAGTTCTTGTTAGTTTTTTGTGGCTCAGCTCCTCTCAAAAGCAGCTTTGTACCTCTAGAATTTCTATTAGACTGTTTGTCATATAGCTCTTGACTGAAAAATCATTAAAGGTAACTGAGGTTACTTCAGGAGGTTTTGGATGAGGTATATACTGAAGAGAGTTGCTGCACATCCCATATGCAGTAGTACCCAACAAAATATGAAGCTATTCAGCAATTATGAAACTAGTCTATGAAGACTGAGGAACATGCCATAGCAATGAGCTGAAAAATAGCTAGGGCTTACTATTTCAACAAAGCCAGCCTTTCCCTTCCCCACCCAGCAACTAGAAATCCCTAGATAAGCTCTGCAGTGACTCCATGTTAGCATTGCTGTTGCAGTGCCATCTCATCCAGGGGTGACCCCAAGATGCAAGACAAACATGAAATGCTGCGAAAGGCTCAGTCTAAAACCAAGGCATAACAGAGCAGTAAAGTAGAAGGCTCTTAAAGTAGCAAGGGAAACAAGATAAACACAAGATACCTGTGGCATAAATCTACTTATAACCTCTTTGTTCATTAATATCCTTGGATGTTCTCCATCCAAGGATATTAATGAACAAAGAGGTTATAAGTAGATTTATGCCACAGGTATCTTGTGTAGGAAAGTACTAGATAGTACTAGATAGTAGCTAGGAAAGTACTAGATAGGGGAAATAAAATTGTCAAAGTACTTTCTAAAAAAAGCTTTGTTGTCAACACTAGTAAAAGAAAAAAAAACATATAAAAATCTGTAAAGCAATTCAGATTTTGTGCTCCCTGAACAAAGGCAGTGAATGTTCCTCATTTGGCTTTTCTTCCTATAATGCAGGCAAAGGTCTGCAAAGCAATGGATGGAGCTATGTGTACAGTATAATTCTAGAGTGTCATGGAATAATTAAGTTAAATCCTTCCATGTGCCTGAAAATTCTGTTAAGGAAAAAAAAATAAATCTTAGGAGCATATAAGGATTTAGAGTTTTTCAGATCAGAGAGAGCACCTGACTCAAGTTCAATGGTTGGGTTTTTTATGGTTATAAAAGGCGTTTTACCCCAAAGAAGTCACATGTGGAGAGTTCAGAAACTGAAGCTCCATAAGGCCAGTTGCAGACAGAGTTGTTTGGAGCAGCTCCTGGTTCCTGTTGGGCTATACATGGAGAAGCCAACTACCCAACCAAGGAATCCGGTGCCTTACGCAGAGTATACTTCTGAGGTTTGGGGTTATGTCATCCCATGTTTTCCTACACCCTAGAACAATGGGTCCCTAATGATGATTGACATTAATATGGTACAAATAAGAAATCATAGTATTTCTAGTAAGAACATTTGCGTTTCATTTTTCCCTAACCATACCAGCTAGATGACTGTTTAAAAAGAAAGTGAGGGCAGATATTTAAAGACTCACTTCTCCAACTCCATCACACTCCAGCTCCCTCTTTCACAGCATGTTAACAGAATTAAAATCACCCTTACATTACAGTTATTTAACTGAATAATGTATTCAGGGTTAATAAATTAATAGTCAATAGTTTCAACTAATGTCCAGTCTCCTTGGTAGACAGCTATTTAGTATACCTGCAGGATCTACAAATTCCCCCAAGCCCCTTCTATTTTATACAGAGAACCACATTGTTTAACATAGTCCTTTGTTCCTTAACTTCTACTTCACTTTATACTGCAGAAATGTTTTGTACTTCAGACTGGAAACTTGGTCTGGAGTTCTTTCTGGGCTTTCACTGCTCCCTGTGAAGTAGGTATTTGTTGTGCATCACCAGGTACAATGTTTTCTGCAATCCCATTAGGCTGCCTTGCTCTGCTCTGATAGCACCCAAGTACTACATTCCCCAAAGGCTCTTGTGTGGTCTTATTTCACCTCATTGCTCACTTTTTCTGGCTTATCCCATCTCATTTGCTCTTTCTGTCCCTGCAGACAGCTGACCTGGCAGAAGTCCCTGAGGAAGGCGATAGCTCTGCAGGCACCCTTGACATAAGCAGGAAACGCAGCAACAGCGGTGAGTGCTGCCAGGCCAGGAGAGCATCTTCAGATGTATAGGCCTGTGTACAACCTATTTCAGGTGTTTTTTTTATGGCATGTCCCATGTTTTAGCAGCATTCTGGTTTTCAGAGCAGGGAGTGGGGCATGTAGTTGGTGCAAGAATTTGGGGAATGCTTTTTGCCATTCAGATGAAATCCAAGCCAACAGTTTTCTTAATTTGTTGTGTCCAGACCTGACACTGGACAAGGTTCAGGTCCATTCCCTATCTCCTACACTTCATGAACATGACTGAAGACTAATCACTTAACATGCTTCAGTTCCGCATTGGCAGAGTGGAACAAAAATAATACTTCCTATCTCTTCCATATGTTTGACTTGTCTATATGTCTCTGTATACCATAATCTCTTTGGGACAGGAAATGAATCATATAATATCCATATGTCTGTAAAATATCCAACACAATGAATCCTGATTGTAATTGCAGCTTCTCAGTACAACTATAGTATGTGCCCAGTAACATTAATAGCCCAATTCTTTTGTCTGCTTGCAGTACAAGAGTAATATTTTTACAGCATTGGTATGACGGGATTTTGAGACCATCATACCAGTCGAGAGCTTAGTAATGAAATCTCAGCCACTGAGGGGTGGTGTTTGTGACCCTCATCTTGAATTCAGTCATGGTGAGGGAGGTAATAAGTACAAAGGGGTTTGGAGCACTAAGGAAAACTTCAGGCCCAAACCACCAGAGCAACTTCTCTAACAGCACCTGAAGGTTGCTTTGCTGAATCTCATATGAGATATACACTACAAAAATAAATCACAGTGAGCATAGTTTTCTACTGTTAGACCCCCAGTGCTCCTTACATGATGCTAGCAATTCATGTAGGTGAAATGCCAGCTTCAGCTGTCCATTCCCATTTTATGCTACCTCTTTATGCCTTTCCTCCCCTCCTGGTCCTACCACTTCTCACTGTGTTCAGCCATTTCCTCCCTCTCATTTTGTGAACATCCCATCTATGTTATCTGCTTTCTCCTGACAATTTATTTAGGTTTTCTGTCTTGCAAGTGCAAGTTGACCTGACCTGGTTAAAGATAAAGAATTCAGTCTGCTTCACATTGTTTAATCCTGCCCACCTGAGATTAATTTGGCCCTGTTTGAGTTTTCACATAACTTCTTATTTCATTGTCGATCAGTAGTGTCATTTCTGAAACCCAAAGAAACTTTTTTCTCTGAGATCTGCATTCACCAAATGCACTCAGAAGCATTCAAGGAACTTACTCAAAGAGATTAGTTTAAAAACTCAGCATGTGTCAAACCTCCAAATAACTTCCGTGGCACATTAACAATTCCTTTGATCTGCACTAGCTTTTTTACAATCCATCCTTCAGAGGCTCAGGGTATAAATTATGCATCAGTCACTCCAAAAATTTCCCCTTGGTAGATTTTTAATAAACTGCCCGTACTGTTTGCACAAGCTATGGAAATGGTAAAATCCTTTGCAGACTGTAAAAATCCCTGCTTTTTTTTTTTTTTTTGGTCTGCTGCTGCCAGGGCAAACAAATATGAAAATAGATGGATTTCTGTTGTGTGGAGACGTGAACTACATACCTCTATGGCCTTCAGATTCAAGTGCCTCCTAGTAATATCCAGAGACCATGAGCTAAACAGACATTAAAAATTTAACAAAGTAAATTCAAAATGTTGTTACAGGGTGATTCACCACTACTTTTTCCTCAGTTGTCCACTGCGTCTTTAGCAGGCAGTGCCACATTAATGCCTTGATGAATCAGGTCCATTTGAGTTTGGTTTTTTTTTTCCCCACATTAAAAAACTGTCTTCTGTGAATAAGATTTTAGGAAAATGTACATTTGAGACTCTTTGCTTAAAGGGAAACAGCAGAAGAGACACAGCCTGCAGAAGGGTGAAAGGACCCAGCACATGTGTGGCCGTGTAATCTCTCCTGTAGACTCATAGAATCATAGACTCATAGAACTGTTAAGGTTGGAAAGGACCTCTAAGATCATAGAGTCCAACCTGTTAGCCTAACTGCCTGGTCCACCTCTAAACCATGTCCCTAAGCACTACATCCACAAGTTTTTTTAATACTTCCAGGGACTGTGATTGTACCACTTCCCTGGGCAGTCTGTTCCAATGCCTAACCACTCTCTCCATGAAGAAATTTTTCCTAATATCCAATCTAAACCTCCCCTGGCACAACTTGAGGCCATTTCTTCTTGTCCTATCACTTGTTACTTGGGAGAAGAAACTGACCCCCACCTCACTCCAACCTCCTTTCAGGTAGTTGTAGAGAGCTATTAAAATCATATTCAGACTTTATTAAGAAGCAAGAAACACCAGACAATTCTTAAAATGTGAAGGGGGAATTCAGTCAAAGTAATAAAGCCACTGTGATTTTTCTAGGGAGATAAGTGAGGACAGGCATCGGTCAGCTCATGAAGCAATTACAATAGAGGGTAACTGATTAGATATCAAGTATGTTGGGTCGAAATCTACAAGAAGGGCTTAAAGGAGCATCCAGGAAATTATAGGCCATCAGTCTTACTTCTGTCCCTGGGAAAGTTATGGAATGAATCCTCCTGAGGGCTATCGCAAGTCAAATGAAGCACATGAATTGGGAAAAGCCAGCACGGATTCACCAAGGGCAAATTGTGCTTTACAAACCTGATCGCCTTCTGTGACAAAGTAACCTGCCCGATTGATGTGGGGTGAGTGGTGGGCATTGTCTACCTGGGTTTCTCCAAGGCTTTTGATATGGTTTCCCACAGCCTCCTCCTAGAGAAACTGATGCATTACAGTCTAGACAAGTGGTCTGTGCAGTGGGTGGGGAGCTGGTTGACAGGCCGCACTCAGAAGGTGATGGTAAATAGCTCCTTTTCAAACTGGCAACCCGTCACAAGTGGGGTCCTCCAGGGATCATTATTGGGCCCAGTGCTGTTTAATATCTTCATAAGTGATCTGGACGATGGGATCAAGTGTAGCCTGATGAAGTTTGCCAATGGTACCAAACTGAGTAGGGAAGTGGACACTTCGGAAGGGAGAGCCACCCTGCAGGAAGACCTGAATAGGCTGGAAGAGTGGGCTAACAGGCACCTTATGAAGTTCAACAAGGACAAGTGCAGGGTCTCACACCTGGGAAAACATAATCCAGGAGTGCAGAACAGGCTGGGATCTACTCGGCTGGGGACCAGCTCTGTGGAAAGGGACCTGGGGGTCCTGGTGGACAACAAGCTCAATATGAGCGAACAGTGTGCTGCTGCAGCAAAGCAAGCCAACAAGGTGCTGGGTTGCATCAACAAGGGCATCACCAGTGGAGATAAAGAAGTCATTATCCCACTCTACTCAGCGCTTGTCAGGCCACACCTGGAATACCATGTTCAGTTTTGGTCCCAGCTATACAAAAAAGATGTGGACAGGCTGGAGAGGGTCCAGAGAAGGGCCACAAAGATGAACAAAGGACTGGGAAGCCTGCCATATGGGGAAAGGCTGAGAGAACTGGGTTTGTTCAGCCTTGAGAAAAGAAGGCTTAGGGGAGACCTTTTCACCATGTTCCAGTATTTAAAGGGTGGCTACAAAGAAGATGGGAGACTCCCTTTTTACAAGGAGTCACATGGAAAAGACAAGGGGTAGATTCCAATTGGACACAAGAGGAAAATTTTTCACAATGAGAACAGTCAGCCATTGGAATAATCTCCCCAGGGAAGTGATGGATTCCCAATGTCCCCAACATTGGACACTTTTAAGATTCAGCTGGACAGGGTGCTGGGCTATCTTGTCTAGACTGTGCTTTTGCCAAGAAAGGTTGGACCAGATGATCCTTGAGGTCCCTTCCAACCTGATATTCTATGATTCTATGATTAGATGCTGTGACTGTTGTCTTATTCTGTGAGTTTCTGATTTAGTAACTTTGAAGCAAATTTTCACACATACAGGCCTGTGTCTCACATAACCCATCCCAACGTGAAAGCAATTCAGGTACCTCCTATAAAATCAGAAAGAGGCAGTGTATCCATTGCCCCCAGGAAGGGATTACAGGAGAGAGAGATCAAAGGCGGCTATCAAACATTTAGAGATTAGAGGGTCAAAGAGGGGGAAGAAGGGGTTTTGCATACAAACTTCCCGCAATATTGCTCATATATGGTCATCAGGTTTTGCAGGTGCTTTTAAATGGAAACACTGCTCATCCTAAACATGAAAATACAGCATTCAATGTGAGGAAAAGGCTGCTGGACTTTAAATAGTAATGCAATTAGTTTCTATTCCCAGTGCTGTACTTGCGTATATTCATCTGATCAAAATGGTTTATTTGTTACTATTGTAAATTCTTCAGGACAGAGATTGTTTTGTGCTATGGGCCAGTGGTATATGTGGTTTTGTTGGGGGTGTAGAAGGGTTCAGAGGAGAGCACAAGGGATCAAAGAAAGCAAGGGGGAAAGGGAAGAGGTTAACAACAAAAAAGTGATCCTGTTGAGGTGAAGAGTCTTAAACTACTCCTAAGATTTCATGTGTTTGTTTTATTTCAGTGTTTACATACTCCGAAAATGGCACAGAACACTTTGGAGAAGAACCAAAAAGTATACATTCCCCGGTATGGGCATAAATTTTGTGAGAATGCAGTAGGAATGCAAAGTCATATAAAAGGCTTGTTTTTATGGACAGCTGAAAACCTTGAGTATGTCTGCTGGGGCACTATTCTGGAGAAGTATCAATATCTGACTGTCATGTTCTTATACCATTTCTGGGCCACTGGCCACAGTTGGAAGCAATATACAGGACTGGATGGCTCTTTGGTTTACCCATTATAGTCCCTTTTATGTTCTGCTGTTTGTTACAACTTGATAATTGTGAACACAAAAGATCCAGTGGGGAGGCCATGTCATTGCAATAGAACTGCAGTAACATAAGAATCACAGATTTGATTTGGAAAATTATTTGGGGTTTGGTTTAGGTGCTTTTTTTCCTCCAGATTACCAGTGGAGAAAGGGAGGGGATAGAGTAGCCAGTCTTCTCCGTGGGATGCCCAGTGCAAGCAGCTTTCTGTTTAAAAAAGTTATTTTCCCACCCTGTTTTTGGACCTGTGCACTGCACAACTCTAGCTCCATCCATAATGAGGACCTTATATAATGCCAGTAATACACTACTGGGCTCATAAGAGTCATACATTAACAGACAGCAAAAGGCAGACTCATTTTTAAGATCTCACCCAAAAGACGAACTTGTGCAGATTTCTGCTTGCGTTCTTTGGAAGCCTGGAATTTGATCTTGGGGTTCAAAGAATCTTATTTCTGTATGAAGATAGTTACTGCCTTAGTGGCTCGCAGTGTATCTGGGCCATAGTCCTCCAAGGTGTGAAAGCAGTGAGATGATTCTGGCTCATTTCTTGGAAGATCAGGTGCTGGTTCCTCAGTCTCTAACAAAGTGAACCAAATTCCTGTACAGGACAGATATTTATATTTTCTCTTTCTCTTTTTTCTTAAAGGGACCATTTTATAAAAGCACGTTACAAATGAACACCTATGTTGCCTTGTACAAATTTGTACCACAAGAAAATGAAGACTTGGAGATGAGGTAAAGCCCAAAAATGTTTATTAGTTGATTTGACCCATGCAAACTGAGGCTCATATGGCTGTGTATGACTTCAAGGGAGGGAGGGTTCATTCTGACATTTGTACTAAACATTTTTTACAGAGGTATCTACTTGTAGATACAAAGATGTTCTCATAGATAAAAAACTGGTGACCAACTTCTTTGGCAAGGACACAACAGATAAAAAGTTTCAAAAACATTTATGTCACTTTAGGAGCAAGGTGGCTTTTAGCTAGAAAATATTCAGTTTTCAGTTCCTTTGTTTTTTTAACCAGAAGTTTTCAACTAGGAATTCCTCACCAGCTCTCATGCTAATGCTGAACATTTTACCAGTCCTGTTTGACTTTTCCTCACATTCAGATTATATCTGAGAAAAGAGCACCATGTCCAGCTGCTGGATGGCAGTGTTTTCACATGAGAAAGATGCATTCTGATCTTTGCAAAATAACCTTGTTAATTGTAATTTTTAACACTTCCTTCCTCACTTCTGCATCAGTTGCTAGCACTGCAAGGTCTAATCCAAGCCCACTGAAGTGAAAGGACATCTTTTCTTTTAGTGCAATTAGTCTGACTCATGCTACTCGCATTTTGCATGGTCTTGCTAGAGCTCTTGTCATGAAATATGTCAGCTCTCTTCAAGGCATTCCCTACATCAAAATAGTCATGCATATGCCACAGAATTTAGGGAATTGCCAGAGAAATGCCCCTCTTGTCAGCATCTCCTTCATTGAAAGCCTTTTTCCTATTCCCAGCTGTGCCTTCTCATCCCTCTGGAACTAATGGGTGGGATGTAAGGCAGAAATTACAAGCTTCCCTATCATTCTGCTTTGCTGGAGTTTCCTGGTCATTATTTTAGGAATGTCAGCTCTTCAGGAAATAACCACAGGGTATGGTGACCTTTAGTGCAACTTGCCAGCTATTCTGCTTGAGGGATTCCACTTTGCATCCTGCTCCTTTAGGGGTGTATTCCAGCTTGCGCGTTTGTTCCATGACGAGGAACACCGCTCAGACAAGCCTGCACTGGACCTTATCAAGACATAGCAATCCAGAAAACACATCATTCTCCAAAATTCTCCTGTCCCTCATATTAGGGGAAAAAGCAACCTGTGGTCTGCAACCTGGACTGTCATGACTAACAGGCTATTTCCAGAGACACCAGCCAAGTGTTAGACTAGTGTTACTCAGCTACAGCAGCATTGTTTCTCCCATGGCCAGAAATTCAGTAATACATGGGTTAACATTGTTTCATAAGGGATGCCAAATAGCTAGTAATGTTGTTTGGTCACTGCAGAGCCCAGCAGGCTTCAGCTCAGTTGCATGAATTTTCATTTAACATAGTTGAGTTATTGGAGATGGGTTCAGCATAGCAATGTTGTCAAGACTGACAAGCACTGTCCTGGGAACCCAACTCGGGGACCAGCCAGACACTGATCAGTCCTAACATAATGAAGGCAAGTAGCAGGGGAAGGAGCTGAGCTGGGAAGAAGAGTTAGGGGAGATTTCTGAAGATCTCAGCTCACCTCTGAGGGGATGCAAGAGGTGGCAGATTACTGCAGCGGAGAGGTGCCAGTAGTACATCAATTAGTACTTACCACCACCTTGATTTCTTCCTCAACAGCAGGAGCAGCCAGTCAGGTTATCCAAAGCTCTGGCATAAGTAAAGTAGGACATTCCAGTAACATGCTTATTCTAAGAGATGGCCTTATTTTACAATAAGTAGAGAGCCCCGGAGACAGGCAACCCCACGTTTCAGACACTGCAATGATTAGAACAGAACAGAATAGAATACAGTAGAATAAAATACAACAGAACAGAATAGAATACAGTAGAATAGAATAGAATAGAATAGAATAGAATAGAATAGAATAGAATAGAATAGAATAGAATAGAATAGAATAGAATAGAATATTTGGAAGGGAGCTACAATGATCATCAGTGGTTGCCTGGCCACTTCAGGGCTGATGAGTACCTATCTTGCCACCTGCTGAAATCTAGACCACTGATGTAGAGCAGACAACTTATCCAGGCTTGCGATTTACAGAAGTAAAAAATGAGACCTGAGAGTGATTTCAACCATCAGTAAACACCAAGCAAGTTGCCCCCTTTCAGGGATTAGCAGCCTAAGTCTAGGAAGCAAGAGTAACATAGCTCCAGCTGGGACTTCTATTTTGAATCCTTTTTGGAGATTAGAGACATCTGTGTTAGCCCTGTGCTAAAAAATACCAGAAAGCAAAATCTACAGGTCTTGCATCTAAAAATCTCAGTGGTCAGACCACTGACATGGAGAGACTTTAGGTTCAGTCGCCGTCATTCTCTGACAGAGAGACAAATAAATTTATATTTTCTAAGTTATTTTTTTGATGACCAGGCTGGAGGGTTTTTGGAGGATGGGGCTCTCTCAATTGTTCTTGTTGAAAGAATTCTTCCTTGCAGTGTAAGGGCTCCAGTGGTGTTACAGCCTATTCAGTTTGAAGTGGCAAGATGGGATCCCTCAAAACCTCTTTAAGTGTTTTATATTAAATATTAACTGGAATAAGGGACTCAGCAGTCCTTTCCCATGGAAGAAATCTTTTACCACTGGGATACCAAGTTGTCCTTTTTCTCTAGCTTCCTTTCTCACCTCAGAAACATTTAATTATTCCGAACACATTGGAGCAGCTTTCTGAGGAGGGCTTGAGGAAAATCCTACCCTTTCCGTGAAAGCTGGAAAACTCTGGTTCAGATCACACAGCGTTAGAAGACTAAATGCCTGACTCTCCAGTTGTCAGCAGCAATGATAACCACTGTGCAAGTGGACCAAAGAGGCCCAGCACCACCCCCACCTCCAGCTGCATCCTAGACAGGTCCACAGCTTCTATGCATGCTCTGACAGACCCCGTTAAATTGGACCCATTATCCATCACATGCTCCAGATGCGTTTGCAAGCTCTTGTGCTGATACCTCAACAATACAGTGAGCCTAACAGGGAATGCAAGGAAAGCTGAAGGGGTCAACCATTAATTTTATTAAGATCAAAGAAATGCCTCTTATCAAGCAGACGGAGCTTTCTGAGGTTAATCTGCTTGGAAATGGTCTGACACTTACTTTCTACAATGCAGCACTATTGTAATTACATATTAATATTGATGAAGTGCCACCAATGGGGGGAAGGAGGTCAAATAACTGTTCAACTACCTGCACAAAATCAGCTCAGCACATTTCACTATTAGCATTTCCAGCCAAATTATTCTCCTAGCTCTGCTTTGGAGCTAGTCAGCTGGATGCTGATACTTAGCAATTACAACCCTGTACCACACATTATAAAGGTAAATATGTCCCATTCAAATCAAAAAGACATTCCTGGGCAGAATTATATCCCTGCTGACTAATTGCCTTTGTCAGTTAAATAGAACTATTTTCCTGCTGCCTTCCTTCTGCAATCACAGCTTGAAAACACAGATGATATAGTGGTGTGTCCCAACAATGTGAAATGTCTTGAAGTAACAAGATAATGCCTGTAACAAATAGGGACTGTAATTTAAACAGTTTCTTATTAAACACGAAGCAAAAATTCCAGTTCACAGATGTTGTCTCAAACTAAAGATCTAACCCCATTATAGAGAGACTGTCTTTCTACGTTACCATATATGATTGAATAAAATGTTGCCGCCTCATTGAGTCTACCTGCAGCAAATGCTTGGATAAAATGACCAAGGAAGGACCACCTTCCGATTAGAAGGTAATTGTGGAAGCTGATGCAGCATAACAATTAAGAGTCATCTTAACTACTATGCCTCTTCTAATTACAGGCCAGGGGATATGATCACTCTTCTGGAAGACTCCAATGAAGACTGGTGGAAGGTATGTGCTAATTATTTTATATCTATCTGTTTTCTTTCCGAAGGGAAAAATATGTTCTTTTCTATGCTGAACTTGTATTAAAGCTACTAGTGTTAACAACCTTCTTCTATTAATATGTTTTCTCCACAGGGGAAAATTGATGACAGAACTGGATTTTTTCCTGCTAACTTTGTTCAAAGAGTGCAACACGATGAGAAGATTTACAGGTGTATCAGGACATTCATCGGCTGCAAGCAACAGGGACAGATAACTCTGAAAGAGAATCAGGTAAGTTCCCCTGTGCCAGATCCCCACTGGACTTGAGCATGCAGCAGTCTGAGCAATGACTGGAGGGAAAGTTGCGCAAGATGAGCACAGGCAGATGCTGTTCACTGCAATTTTACTACAAAAGTTATTATTTGTATGGTAATAGTGTCTAGTAGCCAGTTAAGACCAGTGTTAGTCTTGTGCAAGCGCATACCCCCTGCCTAACATAGCCTAAATTTGCAGTCTCACAGACATCCGTAAAGATACTTTACATATTATGCACTCTCCTACTGACTTCAAAGGGACAGCTTGAAGAAAACACATTCTTAGAGGTAGACCTTGTGTGCCTGAAAAATGGTCCAGTTTTCTCCTCGCTGTTAGAGCTAATCTAATAAAAGACAGTGGCTCCCTCCCCAGACCTTACCTTGCCTAAAGATCTAAACACAGCTCACTGCTTTGGCTTCAGCAGGAGCAGAGTTAAGACAGCACCAAACAAACCTGTAAATCTTAAATTTAACTCTTATTCACCAGCTGCAAAGTATCTTTAATCATTAATTGCTTGTGTCACCACTTACACACCCTCTCTACAGGCTGTAATTTATTCTAAACTAGAAGGGCTGCTGTGAGTTCAAGTACACCACGTACAGTGAAGACTCACAGAGTCCATTCACCCCAGTGTACTTTCAGCAGCTCCTTCTACTTTGTGTCATTCAGATGGGTTCACAAGGTGAAAGCCACGGCTGCCGTTATGGGGTGTGTCTATGATCTGAATTTAAATGTGATTTTAGATTTTTACCAGATATTTAATACATCCAAGTGTCAAGTCTGGTGATTCTGGGGTATAAATGCTTGCTGAGGTAAAGTGAGAGAAGGACAGGGCTCAAAACCTACATTAAGGGACAGGTTTGTGACATAAGCTCATGTGAATAGGATGGCTGACTTAGGGTGATGTACAGCCTGGGTTCTCTGACACCTGGATAAAATATAGAAAGGTAGATTTTTCTCACTGCATCTTGTGAAGCCTAATGTTCTTCCACCTCATTAGGTATTTCCTTTCCTTTGGCAATTGATGTCACGTCACCAGGAATTGTTTGCCTTACAGTGCCTGGACAACCACTGATTTTAATAAAGTAGAGCAGAATTCAGCATCAGGGCGGACTTCAGGGCCACAGGTGTTTCCACACAGAACTTCTGTAACTCTTCACTCCACTGGTGGATAAGAAGGTTAACTTGTACCTTTGCTGCTGCTGCCTTGTAGCATAGCAAAACATGCAAGAGTTAACAATCCTTGGGTATACACAGCTTTTTAAGGAAGGCACAGCAATACAGTGACCAGAATACATTTTAACTGCCCCTGTGCACATAGTACATTGGGAAGCCCTGAAGTTGCTAGAGAGAGAGAAAGTGCTTTTTTTTTTTTTTTTACTCAGCACCTCTTTTGATTGTTTATATATGTGCACATAGAGCGAAAAATATTACCAAAGCAGAACAAGAGGTTTTGCACCCTTTGTGCTCTAGAATAAGGAATGCACAAGGGCAAAGCTTGGGGAAATGGAAGGGTGGGAATATGGTGTGCCAGCATGAGGGAATGGTCAAGATCTGAGTCCCTTCTCATCAGTGGGCATACGAGATCCTCTCTGTTAGTGTGGTTGCTGCTGCAAACAGTGAGGGCCCAGTTTCTTGTCTCATTTCTCACAAAACCATGGTTTCCAAGTGGGCAGGTCTGGCAGCTTCATCTAAACACAAAGACTTCCTATTGTCCCTGTTTCATAATAGGCTCACAAGGGAGCTTGCAGTCAAGAGCTCATCATCGTCTCTGGTAGGGCAGGAGATAAAGAAAGGGATGAATCCATCCTGTCTATCTCCTACTTCCTCTTTTTTAGCAAACTTATTCAGCCCTATCTCAAACCCACGCAAATGCTGAGGGTAAATGTGAGTGCTGTCGGGTCCTCACTCCATGTGGGAGAGGCTTCAGAGGAAGAAAGAAATAAATAATTGGTGTAAAACAGAGGGCAGAGATCAGACTGAACAAACACATGAATGCAGAGACATGAGAGGAAAGGAGTGGAGCCAACAGATCCCACTCCACCCTCGCACAAATTATGCAAAAAGGGGACATTCGAGTAGCTTCAAGGCCATTTTGAGTAATTTCCAGGTGGGATAGTCACAGCGAGGTCATGGACGCTCATCTGCTTCCCCCTGCACCCCCATGCAGCATTTAAGCCCCCCCAATAGCCCCCAGTGATAGCTGGCAGCCTGCACAGAGCCAACATGTAGCAGCAGTATGGGGACAGGAGCACAAGGACTCCTGAACCCAGCCTGTGGGACATGTGCCTACCACGGAGATCACTGCCTGAATGGCAGAATTTTTTGTCTTTTTTTTTTTAGCAGAACAACGTTGCCTTCACTGTGGAACAACTCTGATTGATTGTGAAAAACATTTTAATTTTTATTGGGAATTTTTTACCTTAAAAATTTATTTTATATTTCCAAAGTAAAATTTCCTTTCTTCTTTCTTTGGCCATTTCTCTTATTTTCTTTTTTTTATTTCCCCATTGTTTTCCATGTGAAGCAGAGAGAGGGGTGCAGTAGGGAAGACATGAAAAGAAAAAAAAAAAACATCTGAATGGGACTTCTGGGAAAAGTTTGTCAGAATTCTTTTTCTTTTTCTTTTTTTTTTTTTGTTCTATTTGGGGATTTCTGTGGGATGTAACCAGCCATTTTAGCTGTCTCTGGGCACAGTGTTCAGAGTGCTGTGAGCACAATATACGTACTATGTGCAAAGCACTGGCTTGTTCCAGATTAGCAAGAAGGGGACATTATTCATTGCTACCAATTTCTGTCAAGTCTCACTTTAGCTAGAAAAACTCATTAACTGGTCTAATAAATTCCTGTGACTGTAGTATGGCAAATTGTCTCCATTTTACGCTGTTAATTCACTGGGTCAAATTCTGCAGGGTCTAATAAGAGTCCAGAGCCATTCTGACAACGAAGGCAAGGAAGATATGCCAACAGGAAAACTTATCCAGTGACAGTAATATGAATTTTCTGTATATTGTTTGATACCATCCACAGTTTATACTGCAGGTCTCTATCCACTTTGTGCCTTGTATGAATGTTCCCAGGTAGAGAGTTTATTCTTGTAAGGCAAAAGGCAATATATTCACATCAACAAAGCCACAAGAATACCTTAAGAAAAGCCATTTCAGGCAAGCAGACTTCAAAGTTTGAAGCACAGTGGGTGAGGCTTTTTCTGTAATCACTTGCCAGTCTCATGCCCTGAAAATAACATTTTGAGATTCAGCTTCATGCAAACCTTTCTGGCAAAGCCAATACTCAAGGAGAGGACTGAGAGAAAACCAACACAATTTGCTCACCCATCTTGAGCAATATGCACAACCTAGTCTTCACAAAGGGTCCCTTGAAAATTTCGTTATGAAATATGAAACCCAGCCTGGGGCAGAAAAAGTGTACTGCTTCAGAGACATCAACATCTTGGAGTTTAGGGTTCACTGACAGATGTGTGGATCCTGAAACAAATTTAGAAGACCTCTGGGCACCACAGGGTTCAATCAGGAATCTGTGGGAGGGAGGCAGAATTAGCCCCTGACATCAGTAAAGGAAGATCATTAACAGGGAAACCAAAACCAGCCAATTTCTGTGGCTTTCTACTCTTTTAAGCTGTCTCACACATAATAGTGGTTGCATAATTTCCAACTCTGATTGATTGTACCATCACTTGGATATATAAAGTTTTCTCCAGCCTGTAACTTCTGCTCTAGCCTACCCAAATTCATTACCACACGTTATACAAATGCTTCTTTGCATGACTACAGTCTCGTATTTGACCTCTTTTCACAAAACAAAAAGTCACCATTTTGAAAACACATATCTAATATATCATCAATGTTTGGAAAAGCATCTCTTAAAATGCCTCTGACATTTTTGGTCATCCTTATTTTTAAAGAAGTCATAACAATCTATTGTTTGAATGTTTGGTTTTACTCCTCTTATAATATCCTACTTAAATGAAGGAAATACCCTCTTTAAAAAAAATCTCCTCACATCCTTCACTGGCAGCCTCTCTGACATCTAGTCACACTAACACAAACCACTTTAGAGTTGGGTTTTTTGTGATTAAATAACACAATTGATTTGAAATTGCACAAGTGCTCTTGTGCAATAGAAATGACCCCAAACCATGACATCTGTAACAAGACTGGCAATCAGAAACTCTCTGCCTCATCCAAATGTGGACTGTGTGTTTACATAAAGGTCAGTGCAACAGATCCATTTTGCAATGGATGTGTTTTATAAATGTCACTGATGTAAACTAGCCCTGTTACTGAAAGCATCTCCCAGTCAGCTTCTGTGGTGACTGCAGATGGGCCACTGCTGTTGTGACAGCCACAACCTCCGAACCAGAGCTGTCAGCCTCGCTGTCCCCTTGGCACCACAGCTCAGGGCACAAACTTCCCTCCTACTCCAACATCCAGTCACACAAATTTCAAAAAGAGTGATTTTTTAGGCACGTGTACGTTAGCAGCTATGTGCTGATCTAATCCAACCACCCCAGAATAGCCTGACAATGGGCTTAAATAAATCCATGAGGTCACGCTTAACAAGGCAGGATTGCAGCCCGGGTCTCCAACCCCAGGGGATCCACCTGTCTCAAGTCTTCTTCTGATTAGTCTGGATGTTTTGTTGCTACCTGGCTTTTCACCTCACTGCCTAGGAATTACTTTATGTCCCCACATTTCTCATCCTGGGATACTCTAAAAGGAGCTGAACTTCTAAGAGCATGACTCAGCTGCCTTTGAAAATCAGTTGCATCACGGTGACTTATGCATTCAGACTGAATCACGTAAAACACAAACCCAGCACAGAAAGTCACATTGCAGTTCTTCATGTGCTCCCCAGCTATAACTGCTGCACTTCCCAGCTAGGCTTAAGGGGAAAGGGGTCTTTTTCCAGCTACCTCTGATTTTCATTGACGTCAGTCTTGCTGAGCGGGGAGGGGTGTCCCCATTCATGCAGAGATACTGAGTGGCACACGAGTTTTGCAAGAGTCCAAAACATGGGCACAGCCCATTATGCATCCAGTTTAGTCCAGGTCATCTTTAAAACCCTAAGTAAGTGCTGTAAGTAAAATCAGCTGGTGTTCTACATTGAAAAGCTAATGAAACAGCTGATATAAAGCCTGTCATCATCATTTGCACTGTGGCTGAATGGGTATGAAAACTGAACTACTTATCGTTTCCATCCCCAAAGCTCACGTAGGCAAGAACTTCAGTATACAGGCAGCAGATGATGTAGAAATTCACAGTGTCCCTGTGCTGTCATTCTTACAGACAAATAGAAGACTTGAGCTTTCAAACCTCTTGACCTGGCACTGTCTGCAGGCTCCAGGACAGCTCTTGAAACTGTACTGTCCTCATAACCAAATTCCTGCATCATCAGAACCAGACTGTGGCTGACAGATGGGTTAAATATATGGAGAGAGAAGATAAGCAAAAGGCAGCTGCAGAAAATAAGAGCAAGTTCAAAGTTACTCCTGGAGAAAGAGAATTTGACACTTGAGCCCAAATTCAAAGCACAGGACTTAGAAGGACAGGAGAGTACTAATGACCATGCAGCTTAAAGGATCATTTCCTAATTGCTTGGGGCTGACTGATGGATAAAAAATCCTGAGGGCAGATGTTGACAAGTTCAGACAACAGTCATGATCTGAACAGTTTGTTTTAGTTTTAGTGTTGTTTTGATTTTATTAAACAAAATGAGATGAAAGAATGGGGGAGTGACTTTATAGTATTAGATCCCACTTTTGGCTAGTTCTGAAGATCAGTTCATGACTGAGAAATAGCCTGAGATGTGGTTTCTTACCCTGTGGCTTACTCCACTACTAACCTCTTGAGCCAGGGCGCAGGAAAAAAGAAACAACTGTTTGTCTCCATTTGTGTTGCTGTGGCTCACTTACCTTGTCAGGCCAGAAGCCTTCCCCTCAAAACATGCCAGCCTGAATAGCTGCCATTTTAAGCAGTTTCCAATTTGATACAGCAAACCGTGAATGCCTGATGGTAGCTGTGGCACCTTGTGCCTTCACAACCATCATGTTTGCCGTCTGTCACCAGGGCTAGTCCTCAGTGACAGCTGATTCATCAGGTGGAGTCCAAAACTCTGGATACCACCATGCACTTACCTGGGGTTACTCCTGATTTACACCCACCTAAGAAAGTCAAGAGCCAAATCCCAAGGCTACAACTTGTGGGTGAAATACTCACAGCACTGACAAAAGGGGATGAGGACAAAGTGGCCAAAGATGGTGTTGTGTTCCCTCTGTTCTGAAACTGCAGAATTTGGAGCAGCTCCAGGGCTCTGCAAAGCTCCAGCAGCTGCCACAGCACCAGGGGACCTCCTGAGTCACATAGGATTAGGGAAGTGTGGCATATTGTGGCCGAGCTCACTCTGCCCCCAACACATCCTCATCCTTCAGAAGGAGTGGGAAAAAACTCTGCCAGCTGGGGGCCGGCACATGAGAGGCTTAGTGTATTAGCGTAAGAGAATTTCAGCTGGAATTTGGGAGAATTCAGATCAATGTGTTAGTATGTAGAGTGAGAGAAGTTCTTACAGAAAGGCCTTGTACTGCTCATGCCCAGTGAAGATCTAAAGCTATTGCTGTAGCGGAGCACTCCCACTGATATCAAGGAGCACTCAAACCAGCAGCAGAACCAAAAAAACACTAAAAAAAGACCAAATCTGCCATCATTTTTCACTCCAATGACAAAGAAAACCAGTGTTCAGAAAGTTCAGTATTTTTCTTTTGTTGACAAATCATTCTGCTGACAGTAGAGGACATCAGGGAATAGTACTCTGTTCTCGCCATATGTTCTGCAGAGGACCAGAGGTTAAGCAAGACATGCAGCATGGCTAGTGAGCAGTGCAGACCTGCTGCAGGTCCCTTCTGAAGATCTGACTACTTTCGGGGTTTCTTTGGCCCATGCAAAAAGCTAGAGGTCTTGCAGACATCTTTAGTTAAGACGAAAGCACAGTGATGGATGCAGGCATTCTTTTTAACCAGCCAGGTCTATTTATAAAGCTGCAAAGGCTCATTTTCCCACACAGCAGCAAGGATCAACTGAGAAGGGGCATCTTTCAACCAAGATGCTCTTTCCTAATCTCGGATACTCTGCCATGCTCACGCTTAGTCTGATGCTTCTTTGTAGGCTTTTTCTCTCATTGTTGAAGTTTTTATAGTTTTTCTGAGAGACACAGACCAACATCTAGCAGTAGTCAGAAACACCTTTCTGTGTACATGTGCTTTACACCTCTCTGCTTCGAATGGTGATGTGACTGGAGAGGGAGCAGCTGCTGTGACAGGGATTCATGACACAAATGAGCCTGGCTCTTTCGCAACAGTACCTAAACTAAACGGCATCAATTCCATACCTCTCCCATGCTTTCCATGTGATTTAGCCCAAACAACAATACATTACTTTTTTTAATTGCATGTCAACTCTCTCAGTGTGCTCAGTCATTCTGCCCCAGGGATCCAATTCAGTTAGTGTTAAGTGGGTAGCTTAAGTAAGAAAATTAATGAGTCCATTTGCTTTCCAAACATTTGTTTGCAGGTACAGAGATGCACCTCCCCATTTCCAAATACTGGAGGTGGCAAACATGAAGCCGCTTCACCTCCTTCTTATGATCTTTCATTTCCCTCTAGCAGAATCAGTGTTGCTAGTAAATTTTATGTGTGTAACAACAGGAGGACAAGCTGGGCCAGAATTCGGATGTGGTATTTAGGTGTCACCATACAATCCATAACAGTCATGCTGAAATGCACTTAGCTAGGAACATTTCTGAGATATTTTTGTTCATTTCATGCCCTCTGAATGATTGTAATTAAACACTGTAAATACCCATCAGACAGAGCCTTTGTGAGTGTTAGTCCAGACAGAGGGCTTTAAATACCTGGCACCGACATCATGAGAAATCAGTTGAAATGAGTTGGTCTCAATAGGACCACCAGTTTTACGGCTATTTTTTAACCTTGTTTGATTAGTAGGAAATACATAGTTCCTTGGCACAAATGTTTGAAAACAATTCTTTATTTTGGGTGGCTCTGTGCTCAAGTGCCCAGTCTAAAGTACCTGCGCCACTAAGCTCTCAAATGGCTCAGCCGTTTCCAAAAGTGCCTCAGAATGGGGCCTAAAATGGAAATACCTGAGATCACAAAGGTCTTCAGGAAACGCAAACCTTTACCATGACATAATATTTGTACTATTGTAAATACCATATGGTTTCACCATAATTGCCTCCATTTGGAGTAGGTGTTATGCAAACACACTGACAGAGCTGGGTTCAGATCAAATACTTTGGTATCTGCAACAGGCACAGGCACCTGTAGGTGCAAGAGCTGAGTAAATAACATAACCCACTGCCCATCTGAGAAGTATCTGGGGTCTTTAAACATGCAAAAGAGAATACGCTTGTATTCAGATCAGCTGCTACAAGTGACCCACCTTGGCATCAGGATTACTTTTCACCACCACCTGCTGAGGGAGCCACCGAGCTCATGATCTGAAATACCCAATCCTCTCACACACAGACAGCTAAATCACAATCATTACAGTAGGCTGAAGTCATAATTCAAGTTTCAAAATCTTTGATCCACTACAAAGTTCTTAACGATTTTAATGTCTCTCATGTATATGTGGCGCTTCAAGGAGGCAGGGGTAAAGGTAATTCTCTAAATTTATGAGTTTGAGTTTCTTATCAAAGCAGTGAGAGTCTAAAAATGATTGTTCTACTTATAGAAGTAACTAGCAGGATGTCTAACCCATCTGATAAATAGCCTGGAATAATTGTCGCTTGATCATGGCAAAGAGTTCATTATTTTCATACCTTCTTTGCATTCAGATTTGTGTGACTTCTGAAAAGGAACACGATGGCTTTATCAAAGTATACAGCGGGAAGAAGAAAGGCTTTGTCCCCATAGATGTCTTAGAAAACATCTGATTTCAACAGCCCGCTTGCTGCAGTAGGAGCCCTTTGTTGGCAATGCCTGTCTGCCTCATCTCACACTGTGTCAACCCAGATGGGCTGTCTTGCAGATGTTCAGGGAAACAGTGAGAAAACTGCAACTACAAGAAGAAAAAGACATTTAGACTGCCACAGCAACACTAAGAATAAGAAAAGTGGAATGTTTGAAAGAAAATATAGTCAGAAACCACTAGGGAAATGAGAGGTCCTTAAATACTAACAGGAATAAGGTAAGGAAAAAGAAGTCTGGGCTGATTTCTGGTGCAAGATGGCTGTTACGACCCTGATGGAGACAGACAGCTTGTTCTGAAGGACTAAACTCACGTCCTGTTCTTGTGTCTTAGAAAACTGTTGGACTGCTTTCTTGTTTGAAGTGTGTATTTAGGGGGGAGGGGGGAAAATACCATTCAAACTGTCCTCGTACTACAGTCCAATGCTTGTAGTAAAGTGTGGCTGTGGTTCTACAGTTTTGTCCCCGGTATCAACCGATCAGTTTAAGCGTTTAATCCTGGTGTTTAGTCTCATAACAAAGCACTTTGGAGACACCATGTGAACGTCAGTCCGAGAAATGCACTGTGCCCTGGAAGTCGGCAGCTTTCTCTTTCTGTGCAATCTTCCTATATGAAAGAGTAGCGAACCTGTGTGTCCTTTGTTTTCTCTGTATATGAACAAAAGCTCTCAGCGTATGTCGAGTGTGATGGCTCTCTCATAGCTCACAAAAATAGCCGGTCCTCCGATTCACAAGCCTGCTTGGAAGCGTCCCTCTGTTTTTCTTGCACCTTTATCTGGTGATACAGAAAGTGAGCAAAATGCTGGGAGAGAGCCACAGGCTTGAAATGTTTTATATTTTTCTGTGTTTATTGCACTTAAAAGATTTTATATATGATGAATCCTATTTATAAAAAATAAAACAGTTAACTAACCCCCTGGAAGACTGAAAATGCTAGGAAAGGACAGACTGCACATAGAAGTGAAGTCTGTAATTATCGAAATCCAGAACTCGTGACAGAAAGGCACTGAGTGTCTTAGCATTGTGTTCACACACCAAAGGTGTCTTCTTCATTTGCTAAATAGAAGTTTTGCAGATTCAGCAGTAAATACACTGACATGAATTCCCCCTTGGCATAAACCACCATCAGCATCCCATAAATCTTCTCCATCCCAATGAGGCTGTGCAGACAGGTCTGTTGTGTCCATGTAAGCCCCCATCTTCAAATGTGTTTTGGACATATGAACCTTTTGGTACCTGGAGAGCAGTCTGTGGGACCTGTGGATCTTGACCAAATTATGCGTGTCAGCCAGTGCCAATCCTGCCTTAGGATATTTAAAGACAAGGAACCTAATTTCCAAGTATTTAATTGGATGTAATTGCACCAAATACACTTAAACAGCTTAGCATGTATTATGACGTAGAGATTAAGTCCTCTCCCAAAGCTCCTTGCTGAATTCATGCCTTATTTGACCAGCTTGAGACTGAATGCCAGTCTTTACTGCAATTAACCCCAAATCGATGTCGTAAATCCTGATACTGCAAGAAGAAATGCAGATGCTGCCGGGGTAGTATAAGCCTTCACAAAGTTGACACTATTTCTAAAAACAAACTACCAGCTCTGCTTCTGTATACTGAGGAAGCTTGCATTTGTGTTGCACAGTTCAGGTCTCATAGTTGGGTTACCCTATTTGAATAGCTGATCTTACACAAAGCCTTATGAAGTCTGGTGCAACTCTACACATGACCAGAAGTTCACAGAGCAGATCGGTCTTCAACCTCTCAGAGACACATTTTACAGCTCTTACGTATCACTTAATTGCAGAGGAGAAAGTTGCAGGGGTGTCAACTGCTGAAACGTGGTCCTTCGTAACGTAAGTGGTCTATATCGATTATTAATGTCCTCCTGGCTGATCAAAAGTATCTGATTTCATATCTTCCATGGGAATATCAGCAATTTATAAATGTTTTTTCTTCAGTTCAAACAATGAACATTTGCTCAGCTCATTTTCCTAAGAAACCAATAAACTCAGTGGGAGGACAGAGGATTCTGATAAGCCTTAAAGATCAAGAGGAGAAGCAGTAGAGACATATTAATCCACTCTGCTTTATAAGATTTTTTTTTTATTCACCCATTCAAAAGAAAAACTCAAGTGTTTGTTAGAATTAAAATATTTGCTACTTTTGATCAGGCCTGTCAAGTTGGCAAAGGAAATCTGTATTAATCTATACATATGTGCTGTTGTTTACATGATTGCATCATACTGTGATTCCCTCCTATTTCCGTCTTCTATGATTTCAATTTATCCCTATAATGTGCATCATACTATTCAAAGAATTATATGAATATTACCTACAACTCACAATGGCCTTCAATCAATGTCAGTTTGATTCCTTTTGATACTGAGCAATAAATAATAAAATGACTGAGTAAAAACAAAACAGACCTTATGTGGACTGTATTACATCTGAGAAAGCATTGCTTCTGAACCAAAGTTTTCATGGTTACCTTTTCTTTGTGGTTTTTTGTTTTGTCTTTTTACTGGGCTTTTGCTGCCATTTGATATGGAGATGTAATTTATGCCTAATTTAGCAAGAAGCACATATATGAGTCTTACTTTAAGCATGTGATTCATTGGCTATTTGCATGCTTAAAGCTGAAGCACTTTGCTGAATTAAGGTCATTTTCCTCAAATTTATTTTGGATGCCTTACTCTGAATCCAGACAAGTATCCCATCATTTTTTTCCTACCATATGCAGTTCGCAATAGATACTGCATCAGCAACCAGTTAGAAGTCAGACAGAAGATGGAATGGTCTTTATCTGATGTATGCTCAGAAAAATTGAATTCTAGGAGATAAATGCTGTTCAGATTTAATTTAATATTCTGCTTAATAAAGACTATGCGATGGTTGGAAGGAGAATAGAAGTGTACGTTTCTTGGCTTCTTTGCATCAGACTGTATCATTTTCAGTTATCCACCTTCAAGAACATTCACTAAACCCATCAGCAGCAGATGTTACTGAGCATTTCCATTTAAAATCTACAGCACTTGCATTTACCACATTTAGCAAACCATTTCTAAAGTAGTTCTTCTGCAATGTATGTAGCTTGTGTAGACTCAGAGTGAAGTTTTGTGGTGGGGCCATCCTGAACATTTGTTTCTGGCAGATCAGAATGTATTTTAAGCCATTCAACATCTCATCACAGCATAAAACTGGCTACAGAATATTTTCATAAGTGCTAGGAACAGTTGATCAACATGAGTTGAGGATGAGCTGCCTGAATCATGATCTCCTCCCGTCCGTAAATAACACAATATCTTATTCTATTATCATCTTTCTCTACACTTGGCCATTTTGACTCAGTGACTTCCTTTGGAAACAGATGCTGCAGTGCACCATCAGCTGTGGACTCATTGTCCCAGGGGAACTAAGACACTTATTCCTACAAACTTCGTGTATCTTTAGCATTGTTTACAGGCCTTTTTTTTTGTAATTATTTGTTGAGATTCAGTTGATTAAATATAGCACCCAGTGCCATTGTAGACAGACTAGGTTGTCAGAGGACCCTGCACAGGGCCAGCAGGCAGTGACACTGGAGATTTGGAAGAGCTGTGACCTTCTAAAGCAGCCACTGGAGACCATGTAGGTTGTCTAAAATGGCACTAGACAGATGTCTTTGGAAAATGAACCAAACTCATTTACCTTAAATATGTTCAGACAAGTGTGATTTATTGAGCACTCAAATTACATCTTTCTTTCCCTAAAGGACACTGAATAAATGCAGCAAATCATATCAATCTTGTCCCATTTAAGTCCATGGTAAAAAGAATCCTTGAATGCCACAGGGACTGGAGTTCAGCTGTTATCTTGGAAAGGCTAGTCAATGTTACCATTCTCCCAAAAATCTATAATGTAATTTGTCTAATCTAACTGTAGATGTCTACAGCTAAGCTAGTAAATCAACTTGCTTTCCCCCTTCCCCAGAAAAGAGAGTAAAGTGCACTTCAGTAATATGGTTCATCTGACCAACTGAAGACTTCTGCATTTGCACGACCTCGATTGTGCCTCACAAGTGCTTGTTCCTACCCATCAGCAATCAAGGGAGCATTGGATAGCCGGTCAGATGTAGACCTCTGCAGGCATAACATCTGTATCAGGGCAGAAGAATTCCTAGCCCTAATTTCTGGAGGTATAGGTGTAGCATATATATCTGTAACACATACATCTGACTACCACGTGTCTGTTTGGTACATTTTACAATGCCTCTGAAGTTACTAGTAATGGTTATTATTATAAATGAGAAAGTTGCATTTTTTACCCCATTTTCTTTCTATAGAATTTCCTTTACTGGCTGGTGGACAGGGGCGGCTTCCTAAATAGAACATTTTGCATTTAAATACAAGCATAACTTCTTTAATACTATATAGAACTGATCTTATTAATGACATTTTAATTTAGAATACTGAACATGAAGACTATTAGCATGGCCCTGTCCCTGCCTGCAAGAATACTGACTATCCACAAGAGCAACAGTAGCATGAACTTACCGTATGCCTGGGGAGGTAGATTCATGTATGTTCCGTTTTCTATTAGCGTTTCACAGTGTTTCTCCTGGATAACATTCTGAGATGCTATGAACCGCCAGAGTGAATAGCATTGGCCTGGGCAATCAGACCAGGGTGGGTGTTGCTGTGCTCATTCATACATAACAAAAAGCAAAATGCAGCTATGTACTTTCTGTTCATTGGTGTTACGCTTATCTAATAGTTAGTACAGCAATGAAAATAAGCACCAAAAAAAGTGAACAAGTACAAAGTATGTCAGGTTCTGTTTAAAATATAAGGAGGGAGGAGTGCAAATGATATTCCCATGCATAATCCTTCTGTACAAATAGGGTCAGACCAACACAAGTGTTTAATTTCATATTTGAGACATTTCATTAAAATGTAGTCCCAAATTATCATCCAGATTGTGCACACTGTATTTTGTAAAGCAAGAAGAATAAATATTTTCCCCAGTGGGAATATATGTCATCACAACATTGAGTTTTCCATGGCTAAAAAACCCATCTGAATCTAAGAGGTACATGAGAGTTATTTTTAAAACCATTCTTTATATAGAAAATTATTATGTGCCTGGGGAATGAACACTTGGCAGGGTCTCCACAAAAGAGGCCCAGAAAAACTGTAATAGGGCTGCTTCAGGTCAGCATGTATGCCCGTTTCCTGAGTGGCTCAAGGAACTCTATACAACACCTACCTAAATTAATGATGTCATTTGTTCAATCAAATAACCTGAAATTAATTTCATTTTATTTATGTACATACCAGCAAAACATAAACATACATATATATATATATATATATAATCGCCTACATTCATTAACATCAAACCCATGGCAAGAGCTCGTGCCCTTAAAAATCTGTACTGACTGATTTTTTTCCTTATCTCAATGTACTCAGCACCTAGTTAGGATGGTAATTGGTGCCCCGACAAGTACTGAGACGAGGCGGCTGTACAGACAGAGAAGTCTTGACAAGTTTTATCTGTGTAGACAAAGCATATAACATATAAACCCAGAGTTACAGGCAGTTGAACTGCAAATATGCAATACATTGAGTCAAGATACTCACTGCTCTGAAATGCATGTCATTCATCAGGCAAAGTTGGGCTTGCGTGCCGCATACAAATTGGCAGCCTGAAAACATTGTCAGAACAACATGCAAATCATACCTCTTTGACCTGGCTGCCTCACAATAATGAGATATTGAAAATAAAAAATAACTTCTCCTTGGAGGCCTGAAGGAGAGGACGCCAGGAAGCATTCCTATGGGCTTGAAATAAAATTTACAAAAAAAATGCTAGTCAGTCCCACATACACATCATGAGAAGGGTACATAAATTTACCTTCATTAGAATGAAGTAAATCAACATCTGAGTAATTACTATGCTACCGGTGGTTTGGCAGCTGATAGGGTCAGAGGGTGACAACACAAAAATGAGAGACTGTGAGAGTTGTTTCAGCTTTGCATCACAATCAGGAAGAAATGAGAGATAGCTGTAGGTAAAAATCAGACTTTTAAAAGAAACAGTCCAGTAGTGGTACTGAAGCAAACCCTTCAATGTGTCTTATCTATTCCACATAGCTGCCTCTCCCTGGCAGGGCTGGTCCGGGTGGCCGTGGCAGCGGCTCCCACCCCACGCTCTTGCTCGAGGGCAGCGTTGCAGGTGCACCAGTGCGACCACAGAGCAGAGCTCTGGGCTCTTCCCAGCATGCCCAGCCCATGCCAAGAGAGCCTCTTTCCAGCTGCTCTTCCTTCCAGGGATCATGCCAGTTTTGCTGCTGGCTGGCCACTGCTTGCCCTTGTGTCTGGCAGGAGAAAAATAACCAAAATTATCCCAAGCAAACAGAAGCTAAACAAAGCAGCCAGTGTGGCAGCAGTCCCCAAAACCTCAGAGTCTGGCCTTCCTGCACACCCCTGCAGTGTTGCAAACTACACTGCAGAAAATGGGCATTCTTCGTGCTTTCCTGCAAGGGGTTGCTCCCCTCCACTGCTCGTGGTCCTTGTCCGACTGGGCAGGCTGCAGCACCAGCACACCAACACACCAGCCATCCTCATTTTACGCCCACTATCTCACTCTCTGTCCTGCCAGGAAAAACCTTTCAGGTCCATCTAGTGCATCTGCTCTGTTAAATGCTTGCTGTCTGTACTAAATCAAGCAAGTTGCCTTAAAAAAGGCAAGGCTGGCATTGGCCTTGGCTCAGCAGCCTTCCCACATGAGCGTCTTCTACGAACTGGTTGGAAACCCTCATTCAAAGGGATATGGGGCTGCTGTGAGACACAGCCCCACCAGCACTGAGGATGGAGAGGGTTCACTCCCATGTGATGAAGGATGGAAGGGAAAAGCAGACGCTACCTTATTTTAACCCTTTGGAAGAAGTCTGAGTCCCTAAGGCCCAAGTGTTACATGAGTCGTACTAAACATGGGAAAAATCCTTCTGTTTTCAGCCCATTCACATTATTTATTACTCTATGTCTCCACATTTTGGCTCAAGAATTGCAAAGTGAATGCCAGTCTCTCCTGCTCTCTCTCTTTCACTCACTCCACATCCTAATCAGCTGATGCCTTTTGTCTTTGTGCTCAGTCTTGCAAAGGTCTCCCCTCCATGGTTTTTCTTCTCCTGCCAAAGGCGGTGCTTCCTGTGGATATTATCCAAGGTACTGTGAGAAATTCCCCTCTGCAGGATGGTGGGGCCAGGCTTTTGTGTGTTAATAGTGTCCCCTGGTAAATAGCAGAGTAAAGACACCCTTGTTTGTGCCATGAACACCAATGCCCAAGCAGAAGGAAGGCAGGGAGAGCAATGATCTTCCTGAGCGGTTTTGTGTTTTGGGCAGTGCGTGGAGTGAATTGAATGTAAAACACCTGATCTCCAGCTGGGCAGCATCCAGCCCCACTGACCTACCTGTACCACAATCAGGTCTGAAGATGGCCAGCACAGCAATCTGGTTTGCAATTCACTCCTGCTGCAAGGAAGTGCAGGGTCACGTTTGGTTTTTTGGAACCATAGTAGACCCCTTAACCAGAAGTCCCCAGATCCCAAATGGGTACTGGGAAGGTGAATTGTTTGACTAGTGTGACCAGGCTCCTAATCGCCCACAGCAGACTCACTTGCTGCTCTTTCATGCTTGCAGGCAGGCTTAAAGTACATCATCCTACATTAATAGGCACAGGGGAGACTAAGCTGACAGTACACATGGTATGTATTACCTAAGTGCAGCTATCCACATTACTAAGTACTGGTTGAATTGACTAAGCCATTGGAAGCTCAGTCCTGCCTGGAATGAAGTATCAGCTGCACAGGGAAGAAGTAAGCCCAGCCTATTATAGTGTAAAGAGAAGGTTACGCCTTAACAATAGTATCTAGATCCCATGGGTTCAGTTTCTTGCTTAACCATGGACAAAGTACTTCATCTATTGGTACTGGAGCAAAAAATGAAAGTTAATACCGTGGTGGGACAGTCTAGAAAAGCACACTGGCGTAGGTATGTTTTTTCAGTATTTACATAGTTTACAGCATTTTACCATGTAAATAAAATGGTAAATACACAAAAATAGCCCAAGAAAAAATTATTAGCTTACTCCTACCCATCACCTTACACATGCAGCTTTTAAACCATCTGTTGTAGTTTTTTCTGTAGAGATGTGTACAGTCCTGTGGCCTCTAGAGGCTACTGTAATATGAATTATGAGTACAAATGGCAGGCAAATATGCTTTACTGACATCCTGAAACAAACTCAGAGATGCTTTATGGAAGGAACAGAAAATCAGTTTAATTCCTGGGCATAAATCTTCATTGGGCAGTAAAAGACTTTTCCTACAGTCTTCCTGGGAAGGGCAAAAGGTCCCACATGCCCAGACTGGAAGAAACAGATTTCTTCTCGAAGATTGCAGCACCAAGACCATTGCTATCCTCCACAGTGCTTGCAAGGTTTTGCTCTTTAAAGACCTCAAAGACACCACAAAGAACCCGTGTTGGCCTTCCATCCAAATACCAGGAGTGCCATGGGACATGCAAACCTGCATGCAATGATGTTAACTGGGACAATCTTTGTATGTAATGATGTAAATGAAGCTTTGGTTGTAGGCTCTCAGCTGCTCTGCAGCACTGCTGGTGCACAGGGTGAATGTGAGCTGTGCAGAAAGCACCACTTCCCAGTCTGTGTTCAGGCAGTGTCTGCCCAGTGTTGACCATATTGTTTTCAGATGTCATGATGCTCTAGCCTGGTTTCTCCAAAATCCCAGTGGCTTTTATGTTTTGTGTGACATTGGTAAGGGTTGTAAAAATACAGTCTGCTTCACTGTATAATGCCCCCTTCCTTCCCCCAAACATACAAATCCAATCAACATAATGCATCAGCTGAGAGATCAGCTGCTGGAGCAAACACACAATTCTTCATCTGACAGCACTGTACTTGCTCACCCCTTAGACTTCAGTTACACAAAAACTGCTAATTGAGAAGGAAGCTCCATAATTTCTTGAGTTTTAAGAGCTCTTTAAGAAGTCTTCCTGCTTCAGTGCACCAATTAACCCCCTCATAGATTTAGCACACTAGTCACATTTAATGCTAGCAATTAATGAAACAATCTGCAGCAGGCCAGAGGCATCAAAGCAGCCTCTTGCCTGCAGTGCCATCTCTGTGAGTGAACTCCTCTGCCTGCCAGATCAGTGCAGCTGTGGGTGGTGTAGGTAATAGGAATGGTCATTTTTGCTCTCATTCCTGTAGGGTGGCTCCACCTCCAGACTAAGCCAGGTCGTCCTCAGCCTCAAAAAGAGGCATCATCAGGCAGGCATCACCAGGTAGTGGTCTTTGCATGCCTTAACTTAAAAACCCAGGGGGATACATACCTCTTTGGCCCTTCAGAGCAATACCACTTTCATAGCCAGCTTTCAAAGATGTTGCCCTCTTGTAAGTAGGATTTCACCCTCTTTTAAGCAGAATCACTGTGGCTTTGGTCTCAGACCAGTCAGGGAAAGACCTGACAAGTAGATGGAGCAGCATCTAATGTAATGTTGTAGACTCTGAGCCTCTCCACAGAAGATGAAGATTCAGCACTGGCTTAGTGGAAATCCAAACACAGATGGGATAAGTGTATTGGGAGCAAGGGAAGGAAGAGCTGTCAGTGCTAATGAGATATAGAGCAGGTGATGCAATTATCATCTGAGAGCCTGAGTAGGATGAGACAGATGTTGCTTTCAGGGTTCATTGCTTTATCAGCAACACCTGCTAACCAGCTTACATGATACCCCCCTAGCCACACCAGATACAGCCTAATATAAAATGAACTGTTTTGAGTAAAACCAAAACACTCTAGGTGATATCAAAGCCATCTTCGAGGCTGCCCTTAAACAGTGGGAGTCCCAGCAGGCATTGAAAACAGGGCCATAAATTACTCTTAAATAAAGTAAATATGCCACTCTTGCTTCCTGAGAATCTGTCTCCAAGCTTGTACAACACCACAAGTCCCTTCTTCCCAAAACGGGATCATCAGCTTTGCAGAGAGCTGCAGAGGAATGGTGACTCCCTACTCATCTACAGGCTGAGAAATAAGCAGGTTAACCACGGGTTTGAGATTATTGTAGGAAGGAAGGCCCAGCTGACGTTCACCCGATCAGATTCAAATGCTGCTGAGGACTGGAGGCAGCTCCCACCATGGTGGGAATGGCACAGGGAGACTTGGGGTATGTAAAAACCACAGTTGCATGTCAAATTGCAGTCAAGCACCTGCAATAAGGCCTGGCATGACAGATCATCACTCAAATATGCAGGATGTGTTTAGGAACCTGGTTTTGCCCTAGGGAAGATGAAGGGAAGTGGGAAAATCTTCCCATTGATCCATCTACAGTGGATCAATGTAAACCTCTGCGGCCCAAGTGCAATGGCATAATAACAACTGTATGTCGTGTGATGCTTGGATCTGTGTTCGTCCATGCTACTGAGGGCTGAGAACAAGTGGACAAGGGTGACAAAAATCCATAGGACCAGGTAAGTGAGTTAAGACTGTAAAGCACTTTGAGAATCTTGTACCACTGGAGCCCAAAGTGTTACCATGACACAGAGGTCTGGCAGCAACTGGTGCACTGTAGACTGAATTAGATTAACTCCAAGGGCACGTGTGGATAGGTCTAAAATCACACCCACAAAATGTGTTGCTCTTGTTCTTAGGTTTGACTGGATTGCGGGGAGCAACATAAGATCTTACTCAAAGGAAGAGGGTGTTAACAATGTCAGCAGGCACAGAAGAAACCTGTTTTTGCCACCAGCCCAACATGACAAGAGAAAAGGACTTTTTCTTTTCAAGTTGTGTTCACTCATTTAAATATTTTTCAGGTAATTAACACTGGGGACCAACAGAGCTGATGTTCCTTGAAGAAGAGTGAAACATTTATTACCATTCTCGTCTTCCTTCCTGAAATGATTGAGGTGAAAGAAAGGTTAGAAGGAGAGTCTTTTCTGGGTTGTCTTATTTCTCCTTTGTCTTTCACATTGGTTCCAGGAATGGAAAGTCATTAATCGCCTATCAAGATGGCAGATAAGAGTTGCCTTGGGGTTAGCGAGGATTGGAAAAGATCATTTAAGCATGGCAATTAATTGAAATGAGTAAGATGAGGACAGACTCTTTATTCAAAAGTAAGTAGCAAGTGATGGACAACAGATTTGTACTGGTATTAAGAAAAATTGAGTGAGGAATCTTAGCTGACAAAGATGAAAAGTAGAAAATGAGTTATAAGGTAAAAAGAAAAAGCAGTAAATGAATGGAGAAAAAGGTTTTAGTGATAATCCCAGTTTATTTATTGTTTTAAATTATTCAGCTGGAAACTTCTGGCTCTGCCTTTCCTCCCAGTTATGTTAGCCATGTCAATACTACACAGACAAAGCAGTGACAGCCAAACATCAGCCACCTTTGAGGCTCTGGAAGAAGAATGCTTCAGACAGTGATAGCATTATGCATTTCTGTGACAAAGTTTTCTCTCCCAGTTAGACCCCGGGGACAACACAGATATATATCCTGGAATGCTGCAGCCACTGAGTTGCACGAGCTCTCATTATAACTTTTGCTGGTTTTATGCATCCTGTGCTTTTGGCACAGCTGCCACCAATTCCACCATCCTCCTCCTCACACGAGCCTTCCTCTGTGTGAAGGACTCCCCGGGAAGCTCCTGACAACCACTCACCTCTCACAGATTTGGTGCAGACTCACAGCTTTGTTTTACAGGGGCAGACAATATCACCAAAACACCTCCTGCTTTTTTCTGCTTTCTGAAGGAGGTGCCAAAAGCTGATGAAATAGCCTGTTTTGAAGAGCCAACACAATAAAACCTGCCCACAACCTAAAAATACCTAAAAGATTCATAAGGCCTTTCCTTTGAAAAGCCCTATGGTCAGAACAACTGGGGATGAAATGTTTTTTACCATGTTTTGCAGTAAAAAGCCTGCATTCATAAAAGTCTCTGGGCGCTATGATTTGTCCAACATACGTCATCTTTTAATGACAATCAGTTTCCACATGGGTTAACTCTACCCCTTTGTTAAGCTCAATACATTCTCTACTAAAGAAATTTGTTATCCCATACCCATGCAAAAAAGTTCTTGATGGCATATTCAGAGTTGGAATTTCATCAAGATAGGTAAAATTTCAAATAAAATGCTTCAGTTTCTACAAATTGCAATTTCTATAAGAAAGGGGCATTAGAAAAATTTTAACTCACTCAACAGACATGGCAATGAGTGCTGCTTCTTATATACTTGGACCTTGTAAAGATGCAGTAGGGCTACAGGATGTTGTGGTGTCCATTGGCGGGATCTGCCATGGTTCCCTGTTGAGCCTGTTTGGATTTTCAGCAGAGGTCTGGTGCGACACAGTGAAATCACACCAGAGAGTAGCAGAATCCCAGTTTGCCACCAGAGCAGCTGTCAAAAAAATCTTTGATCCCAGAGGAAACCTGAGGAAGTGAAAGGTTTCTAGGAGGAAAAATTAATTAAATTCACTGGTATTATCAGCTGGCTACAAACTGTTGCTCTCTAGAATAAAGGAGGAAACAGGACTGAAATTACATTTCAGAGACAGTCGTATGTTTAGAAGTCAAAATTTCTCTCCTGGCTGTTACTGAACAACTCATAGTCTTTAAATTCGGGCAGAGGCAACCAAGGACTAAGTTTTCACCTTCTCTGTGCCCAGAATCTTGGAGTGATGGCTTCCAGATAAATTAGCAGCCTCTCAGTCATAACTCTCCATTTCACCTTCATACAAAAAAAAAAAAGCTTTGAAAGGGTACCATTTGCGTTGTGATAGCTGGCAAAATAAAAAGGCATTCACCTCCTGGAGCTGACAGCTGATCCCTGTGCCACATGTGTGAAGCATCCGGTTATGACTTTTTGATTCCTGCTGAATAAAAGGTCAATTTTAATAAATCTTAGATGCCTTCTAATCAAAGTTCAATATTTGGTGCAATAATTTTTTTGCAAAAATATCCTGTTCAGCTGCTAACTGGAGCACACAGAGCCAGGTTGATCTAAATCATCAATCTTGAGGAAATTGGAGAAGTCCATAATAAGCTCTCAGTCGTATTTGTAATACAAGATTAACACCATTTCTTCATGACTTGGCTCAGTCTAAGTCAGTCCTGCAAGACCAATAACACCCACAGCAGCTGTGTTTGAAGTTCACACACTGGGTTGTCATTTAGTGGACATTACTAGTGGACATACTAATTACAGTCCTGCTGGCTTCAGAGGAGAATTGTTCTGCTGTCTTTTAAGATACCAAGGCTGTTGTAATCAAATTTATTCAAAATAAATCTCAAAAAATTGAGAATAAATCTCAAAAAAATAAGGATTCAGGTAGCAACTTCATTAAGATTGGGAACTTGAAACTAGCTCTGCTGCAACAGGGCAGATTCAACTTTCCAAAAATGATGTTTTCTTCAGATACGCTGGCTGGTACAATTCTCTTTGCATGCACTATTACTGCTGAGTATATGGGGCATGACTCATGATACATCACAACACGGAGTGATAGCCAGAGAAAATTGAGCTTCTGAAAACTGAGATTAAAGGGGAAAAGCCACAGGAATAAATAATATAATAGACAGATAGGGCTGAGGCATACAAATAAGATGTTTCAGAATAAGTTTTGGCCTGTCATCTAGCCCGTGGTAGTGGGCTGTGGACATGCTTTATTTTTGTAGCATCCTAAGGGAAGTGTGAGATAATTAAAAAGAGTGAAGCATGAGGCCTTCTGCTACCAAGTCCAGGTATGCTGGTACTTGAGGGTCAGAGACTTGTGTATTTTCCAGTACCCCCTTGTTTTCAGTCCTTTGATAAACAGCCCCGGGCCACCAGCCAGCTCTGCCCACCTGCAGCCTGCAAGGACGGACACTTGCAGCAACTCCCCTGTGACTCGGGTCTCAGCACAGAGACCCACTCCTGCCCAGCAAACCTCCTGCTTGGTTTCTGCAGCTCTGCCCTGGGTGCCGTGGGTCCAAGCTTTCGCGCTGTGTACCAGTGGTGCTGCAGAGCAGCTGAGACCTAGCCTACAACCAAAGCTTCATTATGTCTGCATGGAGCACACTGTAGATACAGATATGCTCAGCGTGCCATGGTTTTTTTGCACAAAATGCATATAAGTGCACAGGATACAAAGATTGTCGCAGTTAACATTGCATGCAGGCTTGCATGTCGCATTACACTTCTGGTATTTGGATGGAAGGCCAACACGGCTTCTTTGTGATGTCTCTGAGGTCTTTAAAGAGCAGAAACTTGCAAGCAATGTGGAGAAAAGCAACAGTCTTGGTGCTGCAATCTTTGAGAAGAAATCTGTTTCTTCCAGTCTGGGCATGTGGGACCTTTTGCCCTTCCAAGGAAGACTGTAAGAAATGTCTGAATTTGAAAATTTGTCTTTCTTCCTATGAATTTCATATTTGTCAAGTAGCGTCTTTTATGGCGCTAGATGATTTCAAGTGCTGCTTACAACTAAAAAATCTCTGCAAACTTTGCTTTAGTTTAAGGAAAAGGCTATGTGTTGCTTCCAGTATTTCATACTCCTGCATATCTACAAATGCACGTGCAGAGCGTAGTGCATGAGCCAAGCAGAGCACACTTTATCGCCTCTGCTGCTTCCTTTTGGGAACAGAAGAGATGGCAGGTCTGGCAGCTGGAAGGAAAACAAAGAGGGGACAGGGAGGTATCAGAGTGCAAAGAGAAGGAACAGTCCTCTAAAATCTCTTGCTGCTGTTTTGGCTCTGCAGATAAAAGCACATATGTAAGTTAATTATTGGGCCTTTTTTTTCCAAAATTAATATCTCTCAATAGTCAGATGCAGAGGCTGATGTTATAAAAAGGTGGATGATTTTAAATTAAATTAAAAGAAGACAATAACTTCATAATGGCTTTTCCAGAACATGGGTGTCCTTCCAGCAAAAAATAATCTGATGTCATGGTAGGAGCCATTAAGTTTTCACACCCAAATTGCCACAACATTGCAAACTAAATCCATGCAACTCATGTATTGTTTGTTATTCTTAGCCTTACTAGGCTTGCACTGGGCTTGCCACCTGCCCTTTTATTCTGCCTTGCTTTCCATAGTCAGAGGCAAGCTGCTGAAGCACTTCTCAGAAATACTGGGATATACGTGCCCAGGAAAGTCATCTTGTGTTGGCCCACCCACACACCCTCCCACTTGACAGACGTCTTTTGTTAAATCAATACCCCAGAAAAGCCAACAGAAAAGATCATGTCTTTCTTTGTGCAAGTGCATATAGCACTTCAGTGCTGATCACCCTCGAAACAACTGGGAGCAAAATAACACCTGCAATGGCCTCTGTTTTCCTGAAGAAAACAGTGGAATCCCAGAGGACTAAATGAAATATCTACGCTCCATCCTTGTTTTTAAATGATGGCCTTCGTCCCCAGTGAGTGAAGCCCCTTTTTAAGGGGCCTTCGTCCCCAGTCAAGCCCCAAGTTAAACCTTTTTGTGTGGGCAGAAAGGTTTAACTGCCAAGAGCTCACAGCAGGATGGAGGTCAGGCCAAACAGGCTCTAATCCTGCTTCCATTGAAGTCCGCTGCAAGACTCCCATGGAGAATATGATCCTACCTCTCACCGCCTGTGTTTTAGAGTTGAAAAGAATTAAGGAGCAGGTTAAACAAGATCAATTAAGAACAAATTTTTTTAAAAAAATATGATGGAGGAGGGAGAGAAGGAAGGGACAGAGACTGATGCATTTGGGAGAAAACCTAACATTTCAAGACAATGAGCAATAAAAGAATGAAACATAATCATTAATAATTTGAAGTTTTAAGCTGAATGCCTACATACATATTCCTTAAAGAAAAACCGGATCCAATGACATGCATATATGCCCACCTAAGGAGCTGCTACAGCCAGGGTGAAGGTGATGCTGTACAGACTGTCAGTAAAGGAGAATGAGTTTCCAAGTCACTTCTGTGTGAAGTGATACGTCCTGGGCAAAAGGATGCTAGCCCAAAGACACTGTCAAATCCCTGTCTCTGTCTATGGAGGGAGTCTAGGGTAATGATGTGACAACAATCCTTTGTTAAACACTCTCCCTGGTTCTCTAACAAAGGATGTAATTGTTGATATTAAAATCAAGAAAGAAAGTAGAAACCAATAGAAATTTATATAGAAAAAGTTACAATGCATAAAAATAGATTCTAGATTTTTCCTTAGTGTCTTTAATTTTTCTTTTTTATTTTCTACACATTAAAACTTAGAGTTTATGCTGAAGATATCAGGGAAAGATCTAGAACTGTTGGGACTGGGGGAGAGGAGTTTTCAGAGTATGTTGAGTACAATAGAAATTGTATTAATAACTGCCAACATTGGTGCTGAAGTTCCAGTTTGATATTAGACAAATACAGCTCCAATCTTTTGGAAAGTCATGGCAAAAGGTACTCACAAGGAGGTGAGCCGCCCATAAGCCAACCCATTCAAACACACTGTGCGCTGGCACCCACAGACGCAAGTTCTCTCCCAGACAGATGCACAGAGACATTTTTTGCTCTAAGACAGAGTAACCACAGACCTTCAGATCAGGACAGTCGCATCCTGAAAAGTATGTATGTAAGGTGTACAGGTTTCCCACCCAACACAAAAGAAGCTTCAGCAGGATGCTGTAGGGATTTTAAAAAAAGATCCTAGGATACATTAAAAAAAAGAAATATGTAGCCTACTGTAAAGGAGATTGTGTTATCTGTGCAGGCAACACAGATAAGATGAACACCTACAGAACTAGATGCAATTTAGGTGCTGAAAAAACTGATGCTGAAAAAGGCATAACAAATTATGCCATACACATCAAAAATTACTTCTAGTCAGGTCGTTATTCAGAAGCTCTTCAAAAGGATGGTTTCTGAGTAATATCTGTTCACCTGGTGTTATTACTTTCAGAGAGCAAGGACAAGGCCAGTGACAAGTTCTTTAGTCGGAGACAGACATAAAAAAGCACCAAGGATTCAAAGATGAATGAGACAAGTTCAGAACAGAAATAAAGTGCATGTTTTGAGGAGAAAGGGTAACTGACCGGTTGGACAAGATACTAGAAGAATGGCAGAGTTTCGGTCTGAGAAAGAGATGACTTTTAGAAAATAATCTTCACCCAGCACTGAAGCTACTCACCTCAAGACAGCTGTAACCCTGGAAGACCAGGAAGAACTGGGAAATGTGGGAGACAGTGTAAGGGTCGCATCTGAACTTAACCTCTCTGAACCATTGTTGAAAATCATTGTTATTAACCTGAAATATAAAATGGGAATGAATCACTGAAAGTCTTTGAGAGGCCTTTCATTATAAGTATCCTTGCACTAAGTTATTGAGTGTACTTCAAAGAAACAAAAAGGAGCAATTGTGCTATCCAGGAACAAGGAGTGGAAATTATTTTAAGCCTTAAACATGGCACTCAGTTTTTCAAGAACTGTTGCTCAAGTGTTTGCAGCATTAGTCAGAGTTTTCAATTGTCTAATCACAGTTAATCTCAACCTTGAAACCTGTTATTAGTCAGCCAGCCACTGGGAAGGGGAGGGGAGGAAGGGAAGGTTTTGGTGTCACGCAAGTGTCGATGCAAAGGAACCCTAACGAAGCCAGAGGAATCCTAATAATGTAAAACACACATAAAATGTAAACCACACATATTCCAACTCTGTGGCTTGCACCCATGCCAACGTGACTGGCACATGAACAAACAGCACTGAGAAGCAGCCCTGTGTGTGGACAGACACCTGGTCACCCAGACCTGTGATATGCAAAGAGCTTCCCCAAATCCCACTCTCCTAGATGGTGAGTGGCAGCAAGCACTTGCAAAAGTAGCATGGATGTGACATAACAGAAACTAATCCAATAGCCACTTGTGCTCTCCTGTACCCTGAGGCACTGGTTTTATGGAGGAAAAGGTGGTGGGCTTAGGCAGGTTCCCTTGGTGGCCAGCCCTGTGACCACACCTGCAGGCATAGCCATCATTTCAGAGACCCAGCTGCTGACCTGGGCAGATATGGACCTGCAGCAGCAGGGGACAAGGGGAATAACAGTCACCGTGGGTCAAGTGCATGCACATGTTTCTGTCACTGCTACTACATGTGCCGTGAATAACCCAAGTGTGAGTGAGACTAACTTTTGGGTAGTACCAGTGTATTAATTTTGCAGTTGCATTTTGCAACCCCAAATATCAAGGATGACATAGAAAAGCTGATCTACGCTAACAGAACTACCACTGACTTAATCTTTTAGCTTAAGGAGACAGGCGCAAAGAAGTATGACCCTAATTCTTCCAGAGATAAATTTGCCATCTGGGGTGAGGGTTGAAAAAAAATTTTGAAGAACTACACCATGAAGCCCCATCCGTTTCTTAAAGGTGGACAGACCTCGCATGTAGTGATCAGCCATATGAGTGTATATGTCCTTGGTGTGAGCAGAAGACATGCCGGTGTGTGTCTGCTGAAAATGACACAGAACATTCCTGATCAGTGTTTTGAAAGCAGCTTTTCCCCTCCTCTACATAACTATGTAATCTTTTAACATGATCCTGGGAATTATCCTTTTTCCAGTACCCCATTTGACTTTGTTGTTGATGTCATGGAAAAAAAGCAGTCAGTTGTTTACCAGAGCATTCGATTTCTTATCAGCAGATCTGGCTATGATTAATGATACCACATATTAATACCATAGTAAGCCAGCTAATGGGCTACAGACGCCTAACAAATAACAGGATGAGAGAAGAAAGGGCAGATTGGCAGGAGGTTGTTTGCCTTTGTGAGGGCTGAATTATAGAACTGGCCAGGCTTCAAAACTATGAATCATTAAGAACATGCACACAGCAGTTTTACATCAGTGAGCTCTATTGACTGTAGAGGAGCTAATATTGATCTACGAAACATATGGGAGTGGGGAAGCAGGTCCCACATAGTTAAAAACGTTGTGTTTTAATGTCTGTCCTTTGAATTGTGTTGGTTCCCTGAAACACCCACGCATTTCTGACATCATGACCAGACCTTTTTCCAAAGCCTTTGAAATGATAGCTGCTTCCTTTCAGGTTCACAGTGACAGAAATCTTTGAAACAGGACTGAAAAAAGATGATTGTGAGTTACCATGCTTATCATATCTTGTAGCTCCCTTATCATGTTAACTCAGTTTGCAATACCTACACTGATGTATATGTTCATGGAGATGTTTCTAAATATCAAAAAATCCAGAATTGACTTGCCTTTCCTTAGTAGTTGGGATTTATCTTAATTTGTGCAAACAGGGAAAAAATAGTGCCTCATGGCATAACTGTTGTATGCTATGTTGCAAACCATGACATGAGCAGCAAGGAGCCACTGTACAGCACTTTGCTCTTCACTCCTGCAAGGAAAGAATGAATGTTGCGACCATGAAGCTGTGCTGACCCCAGGAAAGAGAAGTCAGACTATGATTGCTTTTCTGCCCGTAAATACACTTCGTTGTTCATTATAGGAGATAGCACAAAGTAGCCCACTGGCTATTAGAGGCTATATCATGGAACAATAACAAAAAACCTGAAGCAGAAATTATACTTAGCCTGTTTTGTTCACAGGACTTTTAGACACCCTGGACTTACATCAATCGGACCATGACCATATGGGTTTCCACTGGTTCTGTCATGTATTTGCATACAAATGACAAATAAACATTTTGCATGCTGGCATGTAGTAGGTAAACACTGAATTTAGGATCTTAACTATCACGTATGATTTTTCTTTATGTGCTCAGTTCATGCCACTGGTTGTACATGCGTCTTCATTAAATATTTGCATGTCTCATCGAATCAACATTTTCTTGAATTTGTTCATAAGACCTCTCGGCAGCATGGTCTCCCGTCCCCAGTGACCTGTTGCTAACAACCTCTGACTTTATTCTTTCAAATATCGCAGTCACATCCCTGTCACTGTGAGCCATAGCACAGGGCTAAAAAAATGGAAGCTGAACACCGTCCTCTTCTTTCATTCTGACAAGCAGGTGCACATCCACAAACACTTAACTGTCTCGGCAGCCTCCAGTAATAATAATCAGACCTGCAGCTTGTTGAAATACAGAGAAGAATCTCTCTGCAGGGTAGAGTTACATGGAATACAAGACATTCTTCAATTCAAATGCTGATTTTCCATCTCTCCACTGTAAAGAAGTAGTGAATGTGTAATACACATCTGTTTCAAGAAAAAGTCTGTTTGCAACATGACCTCCACACATTGTGGTCTGCGCACTGGTAAACAAACTAGCCATGATGGAAATCTACCATTTCAGGTTTGGCTATTGAAAACCTGAAATATGTGTGATTTAATTTTCAGCTGTTTACAAAGAGGATGAACAAGGCACAGGGCTCTTTCATTTCTCCTGTTAATCCAACCTGCCTTATGGAAAACCTGAGCTGTGACCCTTTGTGACCCTTTTCCTTTGCTTTTATGTAAAAGAGAGGGAGACCAGAGGAAATTAAAAAAGCAAGGGAGATAAAGTGATATCTCAAATGACCAAGACATTGAAAAAAATTCAAAACCAGCAACTCACCTTGAAGTTTCCAAGTCTCCAGTTCCCCGGACACTTCCAGGGAGCCAAACTTCATACCTTGCTGTGAGGCACAATATTATCAGCCTCTTCTCCTTCATAGAAAGCACATATGGTTTAAAATGATGAGATATAAATAAATACTTGCTCTAAGATTAATCTTGACATGCAAGATCTCAGGGAAGGACCAATTTAGGGCTGACTGGCTGCCTCCCTTGCACGAACATTTGGTAATTTAAAATTTGATCACTTTAAGTCACTCAGTCACAATCAAACTGTAGGTCAAATTGCATCCTTGTTTTCCCTAAAGTGCTTTTGGAAACAAATGAGGTCACTGAAAATATAAATTAGTGCAGAATATATTAGATATTTACAATCTATCTATGTGTGGTCAATAAATGATTTCACCATAGAGAGGAGAGTGTAAGCTAACGCAAGCAGACTGGGCATGGCAGAAGCTTTCATTTAATAACAAGTGTATTTAATACAAGTATTTTATTACATACTTCTGAATGAAACACAGTCTTTCCGACTGCAGTTGGCCTGCACCTAAACAAATGAGAAGAAAATCTGGCTTACAGAGCAAGGGATAAAAAAAATAAATAGAAACCTTTATTTCCCTGAAATAAGCTGTGAATACTTGAATCTTAAGGAAACTTGGCAGCTTCCAATAACTGAAAGTTATTTATGTTACTTATACAATGATCATATTCACACCTTTTGCTTTGTGACACATTTTTGATCATTGTTATTCAAAACCAGTTTGATTAAAAAGCAATCTTTGGTATAGTTTGAATTCATTTCTTTTGCATAGGGCTTCTAATAATTCTAATTATTATTGTAATAATCCTAATACCTATTAACTATCTTCCCTTTCAATTCCACACTCTTCGGCTCAGACAAAAATCCTGGTAATGCTTTCACATTGACTCTGCTCAAGCATCATGGCTGTTGGATTTAAACCACTGCACTGTGTTGTACATCCTCAGTTTAACAGGTCTTGCACCTGCTGGAACTTGAGCAAACTCTATAAAGGAAGCGAAGCGAGTCCAATAGGAAAAGGAAACTTGTTCTGCCTGGAGCTGTGAGTTATCTTCTGCCACAGTATAGTCACTTGGCTTGCTGGAAGGGAAGAAATGACCTTCAGGAATGGTGGGCAGAAACCAGAAGAGAGTAGACCTTCCCTGTTTTGCAGCACAAGGCAATGTAGTCCTTTAATAACCACAGGGTTGGAGAAGACTCACTTTAAAAGGGGTACCAGAATTTCATCTGAAAGAAGAACCAAGCATTTGAGTAGTCATGAAGATGTGAAAGGAAACAAAGCAAGACACTTGCTCTGGCCCATCTGAGCTCTGGATACCATGAGACTGCCCCATTTTAAGTTTTGTATTTCTCACCATCAGTCAATTTACTCAATGCTGTTTGAAGTAATACAGTCCAGTGAAATAATATATCCCCACCGCTCCTTTTCACACTGATCCTGCACTCTGCTTAGAGCTTGGATTTCAAAGTTTTGTATTCATTCCCTGCACATAGAGCTAATTACCTTGGCTAGATGACAGACCGCATTACTCACAGAGTGACACTGGCAAACCCAGCAAATTAACCAAGGATCACATAACTTCACGATCCCCATTTCAGTGAGACGTTAAAGTGAAAACTCTTTTCAGAGTTGTCGTTCTCTGGTCCATCTCCACCTTCCAAAAGAATTCGGCCCAAGAAGGGCACAGCAGAATGGAGATTGCTATCAGTAAAATCAAATTTGCAAGAGAAAGGCCTATACTGCTAGCTTCTTAATGGAAGCCTTCGGTTACCTACACTGTTCACTTGGGTTTTTTAATAGCAATAAATATGTGGAGTTGGAATAGAGATCTGATCACAGGAACTAAACTGAAAATAGGAGCCTGTACAGTAAGTATTCATGTGGCATTATCCATAATAGCAGCAGAGATACTGCTGCTATTTGAATTAATGACCAAGAAAACCTGAAGCTGATCCCCCAAGGAAAAGTATCTACAATGCTGTCTCACCCTGGCCTCATTTTAAGACTCAAACTGGTTCAAACTGTTAATGGGATAAATATTCAGAATTTTTCTTTCCTCTCCTATTTTTACCTTGGTAGGCATCATTACCATAATATAGGCTCATTATGTTGTGCATTGGGCCCAATTTTGAATGCTTAATAAGAAATCCTCCCTTGTCCATGTACTCCTGTTGAACCCAGTGGACTATTTGTGGGGTGATTATTTACATAATTAAGGGTTGTGCTACAAGATGTGGAGCTGACTTAGGAACATGTTCTGTGTATTTAATAATTTCTATTAACATTTATTAACCAAGTCAATATGTCAAGGCATATCATAATCATTATTATTTCACTGTCTTACAACAAACCAGGGAGGCAGAAGGGAGGGGAAGAGAATCACAGACTTAAAATAACCACAAGGTGGGTATCATAAAAATGGGAGGAAGGAAAGGAAGACGACACCAGGCAAATAGGACACTGAGGAGAGTAGATATAAGGGAATATTAAAAAATTGTACGGATGGTGGCAAGAGAGCAACTGTGATATACAATGATTTTGCAAAGCATCTAATACCATGTCACAAAAGCTTACTGTCAAAGTTAGTTAGTTCAAATTGCTTTGGATGTGAACACTGTCACCTGGACAGAAACTTGATCAATCAGCTATGAATTCAGGGTGATGATAGCAAGCAGCAACACGAAGCTGAGAGATGAAGCGTATGGTCAGATTTTGCCCAGATTTGAGTTTTTGGGAGCTTGGATACTATGGCAAGGTACCAAAGAAGTGAATTCAGAAGATTGATTGAAAAATTGTATGGCAATTGCTAATTTAGAAGAAGGGGCAAAAGGTCAATGAGGAAAGAGCAAATATTACTTAACAGGAACTATACACGCTGGTCAGGATGGAAGCACGCAAATCGTTCACTGCGCAGGACTACAGTGGGCAAAAGGTGGGAACAGCCATTTTGGGGCCTGAAAATCCAGTGAGCCCAATCACTTGTTTCCAGCATGGGTGAGGACCGATGAGAGCAGCAGTTAGCAGCCGGTGCTTGAGGAAGGCAGGAAGCTCAAGGCATGCAAAGAGTGGTCCTCACCCTGACTTCAGCCCCACTGAATCAAACCTCTGAGTCACCCCCAAGCAGAGTGGTCCTACTTCTTACAGGTTCCCAGGGAGGAGAGGGTTTACAGCGTACCTCCACCCGGGACTGCAGAGAAGAGGTTGGGTGACATTTTGCAGGATGCAAGGAGGATAAACATCTCTGGTACCTCCTGGCCTCTCCCGGAGCAGAGCTACCCCCTGCAGCAGTGACTCTGCCAAGAATGAAGGTTTCTCTGATCCTCCTGAATTCATCCCATTTCCTGATTCAGGTCTTTGGAGAGGGTTTGGGTTTGCCCTCCCAGTTGCTGTTGTGCTTCTGGGGACCCAGGCCCCAGGGTTCACAGCATGGTTTGAATCTGACGTGGCCCTGCTGAAATCAACTGGGATTCCTGTCTGCTGGTGGGAGTCAGAGCAACCACAGGCCCACTGCAACTAGGCATTGAAACCACACATACAGTTTGTATACCTACAAGCAGACCAGCTCTGGAGACCTGATCCACCCACGTTTGCTCTGTGGTAGCTCTAATTAGGCTGAAACCCAAGAAACAACAGCAGCTGTCTCTCCTGAAAGTCACAGCTCCTGGGCACAATATACACCATTCACAAACATCTGGTGCAGAATTTAGACCTGTTGCAGTATGCTTACCAGTGGATATTTTAGCTCTGATAGTATGAACGCATTACATCTTATTTAGTTCCGTAATTGGAAAAATCAGGATTCGTGTGCAATAAAGTATTTTAGTATACACTTTAGTAAAACAACCTTTAGAAAGGGTAAATGCTCTGACATCGAGAGTGTCAAGGAAACAGGTTTCTTAGCCAGGTTGTCTAATTACTTTTCCACAGACTCACAGGGAACCACCCCAGACCTGAAAGACACCCAGACACACTCTGGTGGCAGGAGCTTGTGTCTACCTCCCATCCTGGGTCGGCAGTCATTGAGTCACCTCTCTGCTTTCTAGGTCAGCCTCACACCTTTCTGCCATGCCTCATGGACATGTTTCTTGCCACGTCTGCTGTGCCTTCCCTCTCCATCACCACAGGTCATCAGGATTGGGTCAGTTTGGGAAGGTTCGTCCTCCTCGTTCCCCCAGGAGATGCTGGCTATGGGATGGGGGACAGGATGTCTTGATGAGAGCAGGCATACAGGCATGTGCCCCTTTTCCAGCTTCAGTGACTTCCCATCACACTGGAAGAAACACTCCTGGCTGGCTCCTTCCACACCTCTCCACTGGAGGGGCAAGCAAAAGAAACAGAGAGAAAGCAGAAATTAATTCCAGCTTGACTTCAGTGCACTTGTTAAGAGTGCTCCCTGCCTGCCAAGTAAAAGCACCATGGTAACAGCAACAAGCAAATTAATGAATTAGAAAACACTGATCTCTGCAAATTGTAGCTGTAGCCACAAAGCCCCATACAAGGAAAAAACCATACAAATTCAGAGGCACGCGACACAGATCTCATACGACTGCACAGCTCCCTTGCCTAGCCAGAGAAGGGTGCCAAATCACAGCCATATGCAGGGATCTGAAGGACTGATTTCAGATGGGGGGCTGGTGTTTTGTCCACTCTGATTTTGCTTTTGTTGCTATTAGACTCTTGCCATAGGAGTCCTTTGGGGGAAGAATTAAATCTATTGTTATTCTAACAGTAGGTGAATTGAGAATGAAAATCATGGGACTGTTCTCCATTCCAAATCACACTGCTTTTACAAGTGCCAGCTTCTTGCTTCAATAGCAATATAAGCAAATTTCAGAAAAATATCTGAATAATCTAAGCCTCAGCTTAGGAAAGCAAGTACAAGTAAAAAGTCTTTATATTTTAGGTATTCATGAGGTGCTTGCTTTTTTTTGGGGGGGGGATTATTTTGGCCTCCCAGCAAAAGAGGGTTTTATTGGGGGATTCAACAAAAGATTAGAGATCACTTTTCTGGATGCTTAAGGAGTATCTCCTAAATATGAAGAAGTAAAGGACAAGAAGAAGCCCCAAAGTGTCTGGAAAAATATAAGAAATGGGTAACCTACCAAACAGCAGAGCTACCCCAAAAGAGGGAGAGATTGTTGATTAACAGCTAAGAGTTGTGATGAAGGATGAACAGCTGAGTTTTAGCTTTCCTGAACTGGAGCTGGGGATGACACATCAAGAGGAAATGCCAGACAGACAGGCTGAGATTTCATTTGGACACAAGCAGATGGGTCTGGAACAGAGAGATTGATCTGAGGCTTGTCCATATAAAGACAGTAATTAACTTTGTACTTACAGATGAGTCAGGTACATGAGAAAAGACAAGGAAACCACAGGCAGACTGCTCTACAAGACTCACAATGTGAGCTAATATTTTCCTTCCCTGTTTCCATGCCCGTGTAATAACATGTGCACTTTCATGTCACTTGCTTCAGTGATTTCTTATTTAACACAGAAATCAGATTTTCCACAGCCCTAAGCCTTCAGAGGCATCCTGCAATACAAAAATATGGTACTGACAACAGCACACATTTTCAGAAAAACAAGATGTATTTCAGTTTTGGGAATCTAAAGGGTTACTGACATATGTACAAACAGTGAGTTATGTATTAAATAGTACATGTGAGTGAGAAACATTTTATATGACACTTTGAGAAGAGAAAAATGAAGTCTCACTGGTGTGCCTTACAGACAGACCTGGAGGCTGAAGCTACTGATCTTCCTTTTTACTGACCAGATCTGCAATATAACTTGAAAGTTGTCTCTAGAGCCTGCCAAGAGGGCATCAGGCTGATTTAGAAGATGGAGGGTAATTTCTTTCAACACAGGACCTGTGCACGAGACATAGAGGTTCTTTGGCTCCTGCGGACGCTCAGGAAATGCTGCATCCATCACAAGACAGGGTCTGGAGTGCTCTGTGGTCAGCTCGTCTTCACAGAAACGCAGCTGCTTCAGTGTAGTTCCCAATAGGACATGAAAGATGTGGGATAACCCTTCATACTAGCAGTAGGACACCTTGGCTGCTACTTGAGCCAAGACCAACAACGTATTCAGTGATGTTTCAACACCCCACATTTGTGTCACTCACTGGTCAAAATCAGTGCTGCAGAAGCCATTTTTGGACAGCTCGGAGATGAAGACTGTCTTTAGATTGGTGCCTGGAAATGCAGTCCAGTTACAATGCCTCTAAAAATCTGCCCTCTGTCAGAAAGATGTACAATCCATGCCAACTTTCATTATTTCATTGTAAGCTTCTGGCTGCTTTGTGGTTTTGCCAAAGCCCCAATATCCACCAACTTGTAGCAGCCCTCAGTTAATTTCAGCAGCTGCAGTCCTCAGTAGCCACCAAGCTACTGAACCCCAACAAATATTCTCATTGCTGTTACCCTTCTGCTCACCCGCTTTGGTGCCTCTTCCGCCTGCAACATCCTTGGGTAAAGGCAACGCTGGTGCATGGGTTCAGTGCTCGGACCCCTGTGCAGACGTGCACAGCACACATGCACCAGCTGTTATCCAGGCAGTACCACAGCAGCCATGATGGCTAAGGGGACACTACGGCTGTACGATGGATAAGGGTATAGGTGTATGGGTGCCCCTGTATAGACAGCTTGAATGGGAGATTCTGTTGCATGTGAATCTTTCAATGCAGGGTTGTATCTTCTGAATAAACATCAGTTTTACCAGATCCAAATTAAGCATATACTGCTAATTTAGTTTGCCATTAAGCACATTTTGCAGTAATCTTTATTAGGATACGAAACGTTATGAGAGCTCTGTTGGCTAAATGTAGCTATTTTCACCCAAGTACCAGAATTTTCTTCAGCTTCTTTGTCTCCTCTTTTCTCTTCAGGTCATTTGATGATTGACAGCTCAATGTACTGCAAGAACACTGGAGGGTAAGAGACGAGCGTGTGCTGCAGTCAGAAGGTCCATGCTGCATAAAAATGTATTCTCTTCATTATTACCTATCTGACAAAGATTTAAGAGGGTTTTGCAGCTGAGGGCCACATATAAAAAGATTACAGGTCATTTCCAAAGACAAATTGCAAAAATCCTGGGTAATTTACAGTGAGAAATACTCACCTACATTAAGGAGTTGATGAAAGCACATCTTCAGGGTGCACCACTGGTGCACACCACATCATGGGAAGGAAATTCAAAATAGCAGGTAGCAGCTGGTTGAAAATTCTAGGAATTACATATTCTTCCACTGGAAAGTTTTTGTTGAACTGGGAAACAGTAAAATCTCCAATGATTGTTTGTTTCTCTGTTCATTTTTCTATTAGCAAAAGGAAGGCATATATTGTGTCTTGCAGTTGTGTGAAAAGGAAAATCTGCTGCTTTTGAGCTGCTACAGAGCACTGCTGTGGAGTTGTAGTTCATTTCCCCATTGCTCTCACTTTCCCCATGGGTCCTGTGCCCCAGCTGGATCAGACATCCCTGGAGCCACGTCAGCCTTTCCAGAGACCCCACTGATCCAGCACCCGCTGCATCGCAGCTCCCCAGCAAGGCAAGGGAGAAAACGTGGCATCAGAGGCACAGCGCACCTGCCACCAGTGCCAGGAGTGAAGCACAACCTCCCACCCTGCTCTCCTCCTCTATCCTCACCTTCATACCCTGGTGCTGGGCCTGAGCGCTTGTAATTCATGGTAAACATGATCCTGCACAGCACAGCCTGAGAACCAGCACTTGGCCAGAGGGCAGGGGAACGGCAGGGAGCTGCAGGTCCCATGAGGGTAGTTCAGGCAGACAGAGAAACTAATGACAGTTCATAATGCGCAAAGCACTCAGAGGGAAAGCCAGCTTTACATTCTTGAGTGTTGATCCAGATTATGGGAACTCACATTAATCTCTTATTTAATGCACGACTGCTCTGCAGTACCAGCCATCAGGAGCCTCGTACACACCCTGATTCACCTATATAATCCAAAGATGCTGGTAGTGATCTTTGATGACCTGAAAGGTCAAAGAGATACTAACCCACAATGCAGTAAATCACCTTATATTTTACAGAAAAAGTAAAATTAGCTGGTGGGTGAATGGTCAGATAACACAGGCAAGAAGGTGCTATGAACAAGCTTTTGAATTCAAGCTGATCCCAGTGATACACACATCTTAGTCCATGGGCTCCTTTGGAGAGTGTTCCTGTGTTTAAATAAGAGACACCAAACACAACCTGAATGCTCCATTAAACCAAACTGGCCTTTGCAGGGAGCTGTGCAAGCCCATGCTTGCTTTGCTTTTAGTATCTGGTTTTGAACAGCACTGAAAATGTGGGCTTTCATCTTTGCCACTTTGCAACACCAAAACAAAAATAACTGCTATAATCAATATTATAAATAAATGCAGAAGAAAATAAGCATGTTATTAGGAAATTCCCTCTCTTGCCTAAATGGGAATGATTCCCCTGTAAAAGTAATTCCCATGAAGAGGGTTTCCAGTGTCTCTTTCCCTTAGTGACTCTGATGCCTGCATAGCACAAGCTTACTGCCTCTTCTCTGTGGATGCACCGCTCTCCTCCACCCAGACACTTACTTTCATAAACCTTGTAGGAAATTTTGATCTTTGAGACAGGTACGCCTCTGTCAGATATGACTGATGTTGGCAAACAGTTTGTAGGTAGGGGGACATGTACTCTGAGAGCGTGATCACACAGCCTCATTTCCATAGGGAACCGAATTGAAGAGGGCAGACCCTTGAGATGGGAGGCACTTGCAGCCAGACCGTGATGCCACCCCATCAGGTTACATACCTGAAGAAGGTGAGCCATTTGGGGAACCTACAAAATATGTAATAAAGGGGCAGAAAAATGTTGAGAAGGCAGAACAAGCAATGATTTGGTTGTTTGCTTTGGCACATGCAAGGAAATCCATAAACCCTCCTCGCTCACAGCACTACCAGTACCTGCACCAACAGCGATTTTGCCTCCTAGACCTTAGCTAACCAACATTCATCTCAAGGCAGAAAAAGGACAGGTATCACTGCTTGATCCCATACACTCAGCTCTCCCCGCTGTCCTGAGTGGCCAGACCCTGTACAGAAGAGGGGTAGTGGAGAGCTGTCAGAGATGACAACGCTTCTCTCCCTCCCCACTTTGCCATGCTGGTGACCTTTCCCAACCCCAGCTAACAAACTGGAAAGGGAACATCTGCTGGGGGACTGGTGGTGAGAACGTGAAAGGCACAGCACAGCTGCAAGGCCACTGAACAGCAGGGAGGACCGGTGTGACGAGCAAGATGGGCTGTCAGAGGGCAGCTGAGCAGCTGGCACAGCCACTGGCTCTGGCAGCGGCCCAGGAGGCTCATGTGCAGGTACCGTCCTGCACATAGATTTGTGCAAGGATTTTGCTTGCCTAGGACCTCATGCTGTTCTTCTGTTCATCTCTGACTGAAAAAAGGAAAGCACCCGAAGAAAGAAAGAGACAGGGAAAGAAGAAGATTCCTGGTGCAAAACAGTCACTGAGTAACTTGGGTGTCCTCGTCCTAAGACAGAAGACCCAGTTCAACTCCCTCCCAAGTCACAGGAAAGGCTCTCATGCTCTGATCCCCTTCTCCCTTGCTTAGCAAGCTACGGCCCTACAGGCCAGTTCCAAGTATTTCCATTCTGCAGCTTTTGGAAACTTCTCTGTCATCTTGAATTCAAGTCAGCAAGAGACAGATGTATTCAGACCTGCTAAAAGTGTCGCCCCACAACTCTGTGGCCTTAGGACAGGCAAACGTCTATAGGGTCCACTAAGCAGATTTCTATCTTTCTAATGTTGACTGTTTATTTCTGCTTAAGAATGCAATCCTGTCCTGCCCTTTCCCCCTCCCAAGGAGCTGCAAGTAAACAAAAATGGACTGGTTGTTTTCTTGGCATGAGAGAAAGCACGTTTTCTGTGAGCCACCAAAACAAATGAAGTAGTTGTCTAAAAAAATCCCAATGACTCTAAATTTAGTAAGTGTCAGATCATTGATTATGCAGTGCTCAGCTGATGGATGGGATGCTGACAGCAGAGCAAACCTCAGTGCCACTCTGAATACCATCTACTGAATAAACTACTCATGCCATTAGCATGAATAGCCAGCTGTATTAATGACAGCACCTTGCCTCACTTAAATCAGGGCCAAGCTTTAGTCAAGCAGGGGTGGGAAGGGAAATTACAGCCTGAAGGTGCTACAGCTTGGAGCCAGAGCCCAACACAATGGCCTTACAATGCAATGAAGTAGTGTGGAGGTAATCTAGCTTCATCCCAGGTTCAGTAAATCTGTGCTCTAAATAAAAATTATATGATTCTGAGCTAATCTTGACAGGACTATTTCACCCAGGCAAAGGACCACACTAATGCAGTTATATTTGCTCCATTATTGGAGCATAAAATAAGTGCTATGTAGAAACAACTTCACCTTAGACAGGCTTGAGTACTCAGTCACTGCTACAGAAGGAAATTTGGAGTTTTCTCTGCACCCACATTACTGTTTCTTCTTTTGGCTTAGCCCAGAATTTGGTAACAGAAAGTAGAAAGATGTTGAATTAGGTCCAGTAAAAGAGATATTGAGACTTATTAAACTCTTATCATTCCTTCTCCACCATCTTTGCAGGATTTTTGGTTCCATGGAGTGCTATGGACACATTGGTCCTAATGGTTCCTCTGGATGGCTCTAAGACGTTCTTTGTTCTGTGTCCAAATTAGTCCCCCGAGTTGGTCTCCCGAGGGTTTCAGATATTTTGCAAGAGAAAAATACGTCTGACTTTGGGTCTCTGGCAGGAAGAGGTGAAACAGAAACTCTGTGTAAGACCATGCAGACTAGCTGGAAGGGTGAACCAGAGGGTCAGATGTTGTTAGAGCAACAACCAATGTCTTGTCTGCATTGCTGAACGTTGTTGCTTACTCTTCTGGTTCTACAGCCCAGTCATCTGAGCATTTTTTGCTATCATTACAGAACAAATGGGAATCTTATTCTCTGGCAAAGTCAAAGTTTTATAAGAATAAAATCAACCAGTGTTAAAGAAGAGACCTACTGACAGCCTCAATGGAGGGTGAAGTTTAGGCGTTGGAGTCAGTCAAGCAGTGAATTAGGATGGATTGGCGGGAAAGCACAGGCAGATCACATTACTGCTGACGGTGCCAAAATTGTCAGAGCATACGCTTGACCAAAGATCTGTGTCTGGAACTTTCATGGACCACTCCATTCACGTATCAAAAAAAGTGAAGAGCTGGAATAAGATGAGATGAGTACTAGAAGATTCACTTAGGAGAGGAATAAGGAATACAAACATTAACACAGCAGTGTTCTCCATTGCCTAGATGACAGAAAAGAGATACTTAGTAAGGCGAGAGTTTTAAAATTATGTCAGAGAGTGAGTGTCATGTTCTGTTTGTTAGAAGCCTTCAAGTCTCATCAGGAAACAGTTCATTAGAAATTCCTCTGCAGCTAGTACAAAATGTCTGCTCCGAATGACTCGCATATTCTTTATCCTTATTAATAAGCTCAGATATAAGCATAGTGTGCCTAGAGTTGCAGTGGCAGACATTATAATAGTTATTACAGTACATGTGTGAGCTGCTATACGACAGGTATTGTAATGCTAGTAATTAACCAGAGTGCTACTAGTGATGCAATTCAGACAATGTGATAGTTTGGTGCTTCTAGAGAGCGATTTATCCTATTTTTTGATAGACACCTAGGACACCACCATCAAAACAATATACCAGCTAAAAACACCACTGGAAGTTAAATAGTGGTTATTTTTAACTTTCTTTTTCTTGGTACGAGTATCAGATTCTCCAGTCAGGCTAATTCTCTCACTCAAGTCTTTGACAGTGCAAACCAGATCTTAACCTCTTTGCATCCAGAAGAAGGATGTGGACAGGGGCTGGTAGCCAGTTAAATAGTCCACATTCCCAAACACACAAGTGTCAGCCGCATGTGCTGTACACCAGGAAGTCTGCTTTGCCAGCTCATCTTTTCATCCTTTTTCCTTTCAGCTGTGAAGGGGAATCCAAGTCTCATTGTTTAACCTCCTGGTACCTACCTCCACAGAGCAGCTTTACTCCCTTCTTTAGCACTGCTGGCATCTGCCAGGTGCCTCTGCTACATCACCGGTAAGTGATCTCCAGGACTGCAACTGGCACAACTGCGAACTCGTGCATCTTTGACCTCCCTAGACAGTGCAGAAGAATGATCTCTATTTCTCGTTTGTCATTGGGCAATAAAAGTAGTGGGGAATAACCTTCATAGGACAGCACTGATTTGCTGCTTCTCCAGATTAACTTCTGCTTTATCATGTTTTGGGTTGGTTTTCATTTTTTTTCAGTAAAATGCAGCACAAGGACTCCCACACAGACATCTTCATGCATTAGAGCTTACAAAATCAGATCGTGTTGTCATTCATTTTATCTTTCCTTTTCAAAGGGAAAAATACAAGCAACAACTTGCTATGGATTACTATTCCTTGTAAAGAGCACTTTTTACACTGCATTCAGATTTCTGTCCGCTGCAATTTCGTTAAGATTAGCAAATACCTGTTTTCCATGGAGGTTCATCTCATCAGCCATCAGAAAATTAAATGCATACTTACTGCTCAGAGATACAGGGCATCTAGTCAAACATCTCTTTTGCTCTACCTAGTCATCATTTGACAATCACGAGTCATAGCATCAAATTTGAGGCTACCACTTTTGACATACATGGAACACCCAATGCTTATTTCCTCCCTCTAGACAGAGCACAAAGCAATAACAACATCACAGCTTTAACAGCTTTCATGCATTATTGTCTTCGTGCCGCAGAGTTCAATGAGGAACAGGCTGACACCTGTGCAATGGGGCATCAGACGTCCACTTTTTTTTTTTTTGGAAGTGTATTCATTCTCCATTTCAAATTATCTCTAAAATATGAACATTGCATATTTTACCTTCATCACTCATAACTAGTTGATTAGATTAATAAAGCAAGGGATATATTAACCATCATTCGTGTAACTGTAATGGAGACTGCTGGGTAAGTTTTGCTCCTAGATGTAAGAATCACCACACCCAGCACTGGAAAATCCAGGAAATAGAATAAAACTCCTGTGAATGACAGCTACATGACAACTATTTAGACCAAGACATGCAGAGGAAATTGGATACAGATGACGCTCCAGGGGACGTTAAATATGGATGGGATACCTTGAAAAAGAAAAGACAAGACAATGTGTCACAGTCTTAAAAAATGCACTGAGTTGAAAGATTCACTGCTACAAAAGAGGGCATAGTCCAGTAGAATCAGAGACCCGCTGCATTACCTTGTGAAACATAGCTTGACAGTCCTTTGACAGATTTCAGGCAAGACCTATTGATTCTGAAAGGGTGAAGCCAAAAAAGGGAGGGGGGAAAAAAACACAACCTCAAGAGCTTTTTCTAGTGCTTGCCATTTCAGAATGATGACAGCTAATTATAGCAACTGCTCTCATTATGGGTGACCTCTGCTCACCATGAGTGGTACCTTGTTACTGGAGCAAGCTGGGGAAATGAATTAAATCACCCAGCGTAAGTCCTCGCCCCTTCAAAGCACAGCAGAATCTGGCTCCTAGTTAGCTATGCAGCCATCCTGCACCCCAAAATTTCCACTAGAAAGGACTTACTGCTGTAATGGAAAACACTGCAGCAGTACATCTCTGTGTGGGCTATACCTGACCTATCTGAGCCTAGAAAGCTACAAAAAAAACCCTAACAAAAGAGAAGAGATAATCAACATACCTATGGTCTTACTTCATGTTACTGTCAGGGATACACTCGTGGCTGGTTTTCTGTTAATGCGCTAATGCTTAAAGGAACGTCTGTATTCCTGACTTGTTTTCATCTCCATGAATAAATTCATGTCACAGACGGCTTGGTTAGCTGGCTACTCACAGACATCAAAGGACACATGAAACTTTGAAGAAGGTGGGGGGGACGAGACATCATTATGAAAGGTGGGCAAGAGATATTTCTCTTACATTTTTGCTAAATGGTCATGGGAATAAAATTAGAACACATTATCTCTTTTCTGAACAGAGGAGGAAAGTTGTTCCTACCTTTCAGTGAGCTAAGGAATCAGAACCCTTCTACCGTGGTGCTGTTTGTGCATTCAAACGCTTCATAAGAAAAAGAAATCCTTTTAAACCCTGAAGTATAATTTTTCTTGGAGAAATGTTAAAAAGGTTATTTAGACAACGTGATATACATTTCTTGATTTTTTTCCATACAGAAATTTTTCATCTCTGCTGCAATTTTTCTACAGTCCATTTTGGCCTCCATTTTTTTCCATAAGAATCTCCATTGAGCTCCAGGCTTTATTTTCTTATTCTAAGTCAAATTAATTGAATCACGTTGCAGACCTGTAGCTCTTCTTGAATATGGCAAAAGAACTATGATAAAGCTAAAGCAATTTGAATCCCATGCTACTGTACACCAAATTACTTTGCTGGCAGAGAGAGGAGTTCAAAGGCTGTACAAATACAGACTTTTTTTTTTTACAATTCGTGAAATTGCTAAGAAGCTTTGTGCATCGTTCAATATCTGTATTCAGTGTTAAAATGCTCAAATATGATGATACACACATGCACTTCAAAAGTAGTTTCAAAGCTTTGATGGAGCACTTCTCACTTAAAAGACTTTGTGCACAAGCAAGGTGAAGGGTTAAAAACTCCACCAATTTGACTAAAAAGGGGAACAAGAATGCTTTTGCATTTATCATGCTGCACAACAAAGCAACACGTCTTCTCTTCTAGAAAGGCTGGGAGTAATATGTTCAGAAAATATTAACAATGCCATCACCCCAAAAGGGTAAGAGAAGGATTTACTTATCTGTAATGATTTATGGAACTGACAAGACAGTGTACAAATGGAGCTAGGAAATGCACGGGCAGAAAATCTTAGAAGGAAATCATTGTGTCAGGGCACTGAGCAGATAGATCCTTTCTGTAATGAAACAAGTGTTCTAATTCATAAATCATGTTTGTCAGGAATAAATAAAAACAGAATCAAAGTTGGTACCTTCTGTCTTTACCATGCACGGAGCAAAAAGGTTTTCTCCCCTGGGCATAACAGAGAAGGAAGCATTATTTGTTGATCTACTCCAACAAGGCGTGTCTGAGTGATGTTTTCCACCCTTCGTGTGGTGTTTGCGCTGTATATTATCAATATTGGCTGCTGATGCCAAGGTCTCAGTTGTCAGCTAAGTGCTCTGGTGTGACTTGGGTCTTAAGCAGCAAATTGTCAATGTCCCTCCAAGAGATGGACACTGCAGTAAAGCCTGTCATTTACTTTAATGGCCCAGATGTCAGAGAGAAGTTTTGTCATGGCAGATGAAGCTGTCTGTTAATCCTCCCCCTCCACACTGAGACCGATGGGATTGCCATGCTTACCCATCTAACAAAGCTCCCAACATAAATTAACCCAAGCAATTTCCCAAAGTGTAATAAATAAACATCGACCTCTCACTGACATTCACTGGATGGCATTACAGATGAGATGTACCCAAGGACATATTATTTTTGTTCAGCAAATTTCAACCTTGGGCCAAGAGCAACACTTGACACGATGCAAAAACTGACCAGAAAAACTTCCCAGATACACCCAGAATAACCAGGATTTGAGTGACATACTCTTTACTTATTGTAAGCTATAGCATTGATACAGCTTATATTTCAGACCAGTGCTAGATCTTCCCCTGCCATTAAAAGAGAGCAGCTGATAAATGACACTACAAAAAGGTATCATCTCTCCTAACTTTTATTATCTAAAATTTAGGTGTCTATGTTAAGGCAGTTGTCTGGTCACCCTCCATAGCTGACAGAGAGTTGTCTCCATATAGCAGTTCATGTCACCTGTTTTAGATATTTATCCCAGAGTGTTCTTCAAAGGTGCCTCCCTTTTACCTTTAAGGAGGAAAAAAATTCACCCACAGTGTTTGAGGTGCTTTAACATAAAAATGCAACTGTGCGCTTGAGCAACAGACACATTTTGTTTGCCTGAGACTGCTCACACTCTACAAGTCTTCTTCAAACAAGAAGTGCAAACAACTATGCTGAAGCTATTAAAAGTGAAAGAACAAAGATACTGGGTCAGACCAAAAATCTAGCTAACATAATATCCTGAATCTAACAGTGCCCCCAGGAGATGGTCAGGGAAACATATGAAAAAAACAGGACATAGTTTGATATTTCCCTGATTTGTCTAGCCAGCATCTAGCATCATTTTATTGTCAGTACAGTCTTACCTCTCCAGATATCCTTTGTGTCACCAGAATTAAACCAGTGAAGTTCTAGTCAAAGCATGTGCAGATTTTCTGCATATCTAATTCAGCAATGGTATAATTTGTGGTCTATACAGGCAGCCTGCACCAGACCCTCAGTGCAGTTACACATTCAGGTAGGGTTAAATGGTGTGTAGGTGTTTCTAAAGGTCTTTGCTTATGGAATAGGATTGTATCCATCTCCATGTCCTGGCACAAAGCAGAGGTTAAAAATACTACTTATACACCATACTACAGGGCAGTATCATGATATCCATACATTCAGCATAATCAGCAATGTGAAAATGGGAAACCAGTCCTGATGGAAAACATTCAAAAATGCAACTATCCTGCAGTGGACCTTGGTTTGGGGCAAATGTAGACTCAAAGGTGAAGATATTCACTGTGTGTCAGTGTCTCAGATGGGCTCACTTATTAGAGGGAAAGAAAAAAGTCGTCATTCAAAGTGAATCTCAGCTTCCAATTCGGAAAATAATTGCCTGTCATGTGAGCCATAAGCAACAGGGGAGAGGCAGGTTCATGCCATCAAGAATGACCCTTTTTTGTAAACCCTGTAGCTTCATTGGGCCTGCCACTCCTAGTAGGGGTATACATTTAAAACCATAACTTTTTCAGGTTTGGTCCTCTAGTTCATATATTTCTGTGTAAGACAAGACTGAGAAAACTGAGACAATGTTTCCCTTCACTGAAGGAAAACTTCGCATTGACTCCTGTTAGCTTTGGGACAGTTCTGTCTGAGGAGTCACAGAAAATACCATGGGCACGTACAGATGTAGACCTAGCTTGAGCTGAAGGTGACGGTGTATCCTGTCTTTGCTCAGGACATGAATATGTAGAAAAGGGGCACAGGGTTGCTGCATCACAGGGACAGCAACCAATGCCAGGAGCTGAACAACGAGAGCTACTAAGGACTGGCACTTTTACAGGCAAGAGACAGTAGACAGAAGAGAAACCAGCTCCTCATAGAGTTAGAGGTGTCCTTGTCCTAGACAGAAGAAATGTTTGTAAATCAGGGCACTGTCTGCGTACTGTTTCAGCGTGCTTCCTCCAGGAGCAGCGACCCAGTTCACAGACCCCCTGATGATGCTCCCATGGATGATTTACTGAGCTGCTGGCAGAGAGTATCAACGCGCACACATTACACTTGTCAGTGCAGGATCAGCAGAGCCATTATGGAGAGGTACATCCGTCATCCTTCTGCAAGGCACAGAGCCGCATTCAGCATTTGGAGCAAGCAAGCGAGAGAAATGGGGCTTTTATTCTTTTCTCTCTCTTCCTCAGGAACTTTCAGCATTTAGCAAAGTCTGTGAAAACTGACGAGGGCTGATGCAAGGAAGCAGACGTGCTTTTGGTTGACAGTGTGCAGGGATGCTCTGTATTAGTCCTGTCACTAATGTGTCACTTCCATTTTTTCCAGCTAAGAAATAATGAGACAGAAAACTTTTAAAGTATTCTAAAAAACTTCCCTTTGCTTTCCCCAGGGCCACCAACCACACATTAGTCCACACCATACATCACTCTCTCTCACTGGCCACTCTTTGTTCCAAAGAGCACAGGCTAGTTGCAAGGGTGACTTAGCCCAGTTAAGAATTTGACTCAGGCTTAAAACTCTTACAATGCTATATATTTCATTGGCATTTCAGAGCAAACTAAGTTGATTGATGGGGGAAAAGAAAGATTTGTCTGAGGTATAATAGTGTCCCTTGTCTACATTTCTTACATTTCCTGGAATACTTTGTGTCTAGAGACCTCAAACTGCTTTTCAGATATTAATAAATTAACTTTATTCATCCTAAATAATGTATCTTTCCCATTTTTCAGAGGCATGAAAACATCAAATGAGCTCACCTGATTTCTACTTCTGAAAGAGCTAAGAAGAAATTTGGACTATTCCAATTCTCAATCCCATCCTTGGGCCACATGGAAATATTTTTGAACCAGAGTACAATAAAGGGTTAACCACCTTATATTACACCAGATCAAAATTAATCCTTCCCCACATGTAAGGAGTAGGCTGGAAGATTCCTTTGTTCCTTCCAACCTATCTCACATGGAAAGATGAAGGAAGGATAGAGATTGCTTTGTCTAGCCTCAAGAAAATAGTTCCAGTTCCTCAGACTCAACCACACTCTGAAAATAGTGGACACAAGAAACTCTCTAGGTCCAAGATATTTGTTATATTTCCCTAATTTTGCTCCTATCCATGCACCTGTTACATACACAAGCAGAAAGGGGAAAAAAGGGAATAAAACTGTTAAAATGAAAAAAACCCTCCTTTTAATGTAAAGAATTGAAAGCTTTAGAATTCAGTTCATAATTCTCAGTTTACATTGGTTCTCAGTATAGTCATGGTGGTTCATCCATTTCTAATCCTGCCTTGTGGACTAGCAGTGGCAGAACTTGCTAGCTTTCCACCAAAGGAAAGAAGGAATCAAAATAACAGCTAGCAGTTTACATCTTATATGGGCTCTCCTTCCATTTTATACTTGAATGATGGTAAATATATCATTTTTATGCACAATTCATCAGATAAAACCCATCTATTTCTCTGTTTACCTGCTCCCAAACTAATTGAATAATTAGTTCTCCAATTAAAAAATCCAGTTCTGTCAGATACAAAAAAAGTACAGACTGCAAAAACACTAAGATGAATACAAATCTCCCCTTTTGGCAAGTGGATGGGGACCCTCCTCCTTCTGTAGAGCTTTCTGGAGCCTTCACCAGAGGAAAGTAGTATTGAAACAGGTTGGAAGATACTCATAGCCCATTTTTCCCTGATATCTTTGTCATCCTTTGGCAAGCACAAAGTTCTAGATGTATATTTTTATGACTCAATCAAGCTAGTTCTCCACTACTAGTACCTCCATATAAAACCCCACTCATAGTGCTGGGATAAAATAACAAACCCACTAACTACACACGAAAAACCAACCCCAAAACCAAACCAAATAAAACAACAACAAACCCCAAAACACACAAAACAAAACAGAAAAAAAACAAGCCAAAAAAGCCCCCAAAAATGTAAACAGCAAATATGTACTATCTGCATCTCTGTGGACAGCTCTAAGAAATGATACTTTGTCCATCTCAAAGCTCATGCAACTCTGGCATTATTGCAAAATACTAAGGAAACTATTATTTCTACCAGAGATTCGGTTACCCCACTTACAGCCAGAGGCCTTTATGCTTTTACGTGTGATTTGTCTTCCCAACCTGCTGGGACCAGTCACTAATTGTCTCTCTCTGTTGTTGAACTTAATAGTCAACAGTATGACTTTGCCTAATTAAATAGGACAAATGCTCAAAGGACACATACCCTTCAAAAAACCTCACATCAGTAAGTACCTTGAGAGTTGTTTTTATAGATAAACTATGGATGAATTGTCCTCGGAGACAAATCCTTTAAATGTTCCTCTAATCGAATACATTTCACCCCCACCTCATCTCAGAGCTTGCTCTCTCCCTTTGGTACCCTCCACTGGCAAACCCACAAAAAGCAAAGAAGGTAAAGTGAGCAGCCAAACTAAACCTTCAGGATACGTTGTTCTGATTGGTGATGCACACATGTTGACAAAAATACAGCTGGATGACAAATAACCTCCATGAGGGCTGCTAGCACAAGGGACTGCAGGGCAGCAGCTACCTGGGACAGCTGTCTGGGAAGCCCAAGCGACTGCCACAGCTCCAAGGTTTGCATGTCCTCCTGGGAAATAAAAAGCCCAATGTGCAACAACTCCTATAGCTTCACAGTCCCAAGGAGGTTTGACGGCAAGCAAGGTGTGTATGTAATCTATACGTGTGTCAATCCCTAAACCAATGCTGGGTGAAATGCCAGAGGTGATCAACCACCACATCTGGCTATTGCTTGTGTATCCTCGATTTCCTGAAGCCTTCACGTGCACCAGCTGTAACTGCAGCACCTCCCCAGCAATCCTCACTGCTCCAGAGAGTGAGCCCTGTCTTCATTTCATGCTAGTGCCAGGCATAGGGGAGGCTGGGATTTAACCCTTCACATCACCAGCTGCAAGATGAGCTCCTCACATCTGGCAATGAAGCATCCTTGCTTACCAACATGACTGTGACTTTTACCTGCTTCCCACACACGAAACCCTAGACCAGAGATTTGAAAGCGTTGGGTTGTGTGGGAGGGGCAAGTTTCTACCATAAGAAAATGTTTAAAAAGTGTTAATGTTAAGGTTTGGGGGGAGAGTGTGGGTTTTGGTTTTGTGTTTTTTAAACCACCAACTGAACTGCCACGTGATGCCTAAGAGAAGCTGTGCTTCGGATGACTTGCATCCTTATTTTCTCCCAGAGCCTGTGCTGTCTGGATCAAGCTACAGCTCCCATGGTTCACTACAGTATCTCTTGCTGGTCTAGAGGGATTTGAGATCATAGCAATTACACAGCAGCTTTGGGAGACAAAGAACAACCATGGTGCTGCAAAGGAGTTTGGAGTGATGATGGCTCTAATGTCACAGAAGAGTGGCGTTCCAGAAATGCTTTGAGTTTAGGCTGAAGCATTTCAGTTTGGAAATAAAAAGTGCATGTGCATGATATTTAACTTTCAGTTGCTCCATTTTCTGAGTAAATAAAAGGTACCGAATGTCATGCATGCAACATTTCAGTCCAGCAGAGAGAAATATGTGCAACAAATCAATATTTTTTAATAATGTACTTTCAACAACTGCTGTTCTGTGAAAAAAAAAAAAAAGAGATGGCAGGGCAGGGCTGCCTTGCAGAACCCTTTCACAAAGTGGATCATGCCCTTCCTCCTCCCCACTGCATCCCGTTGCATCAGGAAACTACAATTGCTGTTGCAGTTAGAGCAACACAGCTATCACGCTTATGAATGCAAAGGAGGAAGATATTTTCCTGACCCCGATCCCTTCAGAGCTACTGCCGTGCCTGAGCAAACACCCGGTGCTCCCACAGCTAATCCCTGAGAACGCTAATCCTGCCTGTGAAGTTTTATCCAGGGAGTCTGTCGGTGGGTGACGGTGCCCTTTCATTGCAGCTGGCTGGGTAGCACCGTCCCATTCTGCCCTCCACACAGCCCACGGCCTCCACCCACGGGGACTGCCAGGTTTATTTCAGGAGTACCGCTCACCATGATTTAAGATAGAGCCACATGCTGTGAACCTTAATCATTGCTGATACATGAGTGCAATTACCTCGGTCGGTGTTTACACGACAGATCAGTGGTAAATCTGGCATTAAAACCCCAGAGTCCCGATACCCAGCTCCCAGTCGCCTGTGGTAACACTGCTTATTCCTAGGGCATAGCACATGCATTGAAATGAGACAATACCATTCCCCATAGTTTTCATGACACAGAATGCAGTAATATTACATTTAACACCAAGTTTCTGTTCATAAAATCACCTACAGATCTAAAGAGATGTTGTGTCAGTAACATATCTATCTGTTATTACTGCACAGTTATAAGACAAGTTTACAAGCAACCCATCGAGTTACTAACTTTCATGCCAACGGACAAACTCTCATTAAATTATCACTTACAGACACTTTGGCAACAGGGCTTTCTATGCAGTGATGAAAAATGACCTATTGGACACGTGGTTTATCTGGAAGAATTCTGGAAAATTCAATTGCACAAAATGAACAATAAAAGGTTAGAAATGTTGATAAAAAAAATTCTGGTTTGGGAAAAATGATGTTGCCATCCTGAGGCTTCAGTACTCAAAAATAATATTTTCAAGGAATATTTCATTGAAATTGGGCTTATTTTAGACAATCTAATGGCCCTTCTGGCCTTCTAATCTGTGAATCAGAACTGATACTAAGAAACTCACTGGAAAGCAAGAGGAAAAATTTCAAATGAATGAAATTGTGCAGCAGATTAGAAAGCACTATTCTCAATTAAGGTTTTGAACAGTGATGCCGTCATCTCACATTTTTCCAACTGGCTAGGACACTAATGTTTCAAAACATTTCTAACCGTTAATAGACACAGTAAAATTAAAACTGAACTGTCAGGAAATATCCAGGACACCAGAGGGAACACTGTGTTTGAAGCAAGTGTCTGTGCTCCCCCTGCGATTCCTGTGAAGGCACAGAAGCCATCAGACAAAGCAAAGACTAAAAATAAAGAGGTCTAGCTCAGATTTAGCAGAGCAGAGATTATTTTCTTGCTGAGCTCAGATATTACAAGCAGACCGAACCATTCTCCTTTAGAGGGTCATGCTGCTTTGGGGCCATGGGTAGCACCACTGAACTGATCTTGCACCTCAAGACCTTTGGATGCACCATGCTGCACCAAGGGTGGTGGAAGAGGGCTGCAGCACACTCAATTATAAGACCTACTTTACTCTTCTTGCTTGACCCATTTTTTTCCCCCGTCTCTCTTCTTTTGTGTGTGGTCAGTCCCTTTTCACTCCCCCCGCCCCAGACCTCAGGGCTGTGCCAGTCCCTTCCCACTCATGGTTTTTGGGCTAACACGCCATCGCTGCCTTCCACAGGGTAAACTTTTATTCCCAGGGCTGGAGAGCAAGGTAGGGAGAAACTACAGAAACTAAACACGGACTCTGATGGTCAGACATTGGACCAGCCCTTGGACCTGTCCCAGTGGTTTAACTGCGTTGTTTTGTTCAGATTTGTGCCTAGCACAGCCAGGAGCAGCCAAGGAAAACCCAAGGCTGGACAAACACCAGCAAGGAAGCAATGACTGGAGATTTTTTCCAAGGATCAACAGAAACGCATCAGCTTCTTAAACAAACATTTAGGGAGACTTTGTTGCTCTGCAGCCCATGAGGTAAATATGATTTTGCTGTTTAACACATGCGTAGACAGCTTGCTGAGAACAGCACCTCTTTTGCTGGGCATGAATTAGGTCCTTCCAGAGTTTTTCTTTGTAATGTTTTGTGTTCATTCAAATAATGAAAAAGGTTATAGCCTTCGTAATAATTGTCTCAAACAGAGACATTAATGAATCATTCATCAAATGAAAGGGAACAAGTGTTATATAAAATGCTTTAGAAAACTTGCCTTTGTTCCAGTAATTTAGCAGCTGGCAGCTGCCTCATCTTCACACACACACACACATGAGGATTAAAACAACAAGAGAAAAATTGGGCTTAAAGCTACCACAGCCAAAGGCTGTAGGGTAAAATTTTCAAAAGACCCTGTGTGATTTATGCACTCACATCCTATCCAAGAGCACAAGTTTTGAATTTCCATGACACTTCTCCTCTTTCAAAACCATTATGCAGAAATCCAGTTCCCCTGCCATCACCACAGCCCCAAGACACAAAGGCGAATGCACATCCCCACCCACAACCATACTGTACCAGCTGGCTCTAGGAGCCCCTGCACCTAGATGTGCTCCCCACAAGGCTGGGCTCTTCTCAGAGACTGGTCCCTAGAGAGGTAAACCAGTGTGACCAGAACAAAAGCACTGTTATACCCCATGCCCAGTGCTGCTTCTCCAGGCTGAGTGTGGGAGCTCGCTTTGCACGCCCCGATCAAATACTGCAGCTGAGTGCTCCTTCTGTCAAAGGATCAAACCTGCCCACTTGGACAGTTATACCTGCTTGCTTCATACATGTGCTTTATCATCCTTAGCTGCTTAAACAGCAGACAGATGGTTGCCATTGGGCAAGTTTGAGGATTTTTCCGTTTCTCTCCTTAGTGTGATGCGTAGCGTGTTATTGAATAAACAGACAAGCCAGATCCTGGGAAAGGTCAGGATTCATTATGACTAAGAGGAAACAACTTATCCCCCACATGCATATAATTGGGCCTGACTGCCATTAACACGAGACAAACAGGCAGCTTCCGACTGGGTACCTCAAGGGAGTGTTATAAAAATAGCTGCAGTCTCAACCAAGTTTAGCCAGATGGGAGTGAAGGCTAGCACAACAGCTAACAGGGAACCACAAAGGAGATTAGAAAGAGATGGAAAGGAGACTGCAGGTGACTGCTTGCCCCCCAGACACATATTTTGGTCCATTCATTGTGAAGACCCCTAAGTTAGTCTGGAAGGGACAAAGCAAGAAATCTTTCCGAGTACCTTCACCGCTTCTTTTGTGAAGATCTGATGCTAAAGCAGTACTGCTTCTTCTGGCTAATAGTCACATGTTTTTGACATCGTCCTTTCCCTGCTGTTAATTTTCAGCCAGGTAGCGTCTAACTCAGTAATCATTATCTCAGGAAGATCTGCTAGTCACATACCTGGTGGCTTTAGGAAGACAGGAGTGTCAGCATGGTTGATGCTATGGCCCATGTTCCACTCTGGTTGGATGAAGGCAAATGTAACCCCTATCTCCAAAAAGTTAACTGAGTTCTTGCAACAACCCTGGAGAAGATAGGTAAGAGCAGTGTTTCACCAGCATGTTTCTGCTTTGAACTGAGACAAAAGACAGAGAAACTCAAGCACAACCTGCCACGGAGAGCCTGCACCAATGTGCTCAAATGCAGTTCAGATCAGGCTAATTGCACTGTTGTAACTCCCAGGATAAACAGCTGCACTTGCTTAAGCTGGTTTAGGTTTGCTCAGCAGATGTTTCAAAACAGTGCAAGCACTCAGTGCAGGTCTTTGCAGCACAGCTTGGCTTTGCACCAACACATCAGAACCATTCTCGCACAGAGAAGGTGGATTCAGTACGTCGGGCAGTGCGACATGCTGGCCTTACCCTGCTGCTTCAGGAGCCACTGCCAAGTGCTTGAAAACCAGACACAAACCACCTCCTGTGCACGGCCATAGCAGGCAGCTGAGCTGCCTTCACCTCCCTGAAGCCACAGGGATAGGGAAACTCCGTTAAGCATCTGTCACCTCTCTGCACTTACAGGGTGGCACTACCTTTGCATGAAATTGTCCTGAGATGTAGTGATCTGTAGTTTGTACCACCACATTTTTAAAGAGTAGATCTCACTTCCCAGTGGAGGCCCACCCCTGGATCTTTCATAGTTTTTCATCTCTGTGCAAGGTAGAGGCCCTACCACAGAAGTTAGATTCTGACTTCTTAGGAAAAAAGGGAGAAAAACCTAAAATGTATGCAGTTTCACAAAACTCAGTTTAAGAAAAAAAGTGAAAGACAGACACACTTAATGAAAAAAATCTAAACTCATTACAGATGAGATCAATAAATAGAAATCAGTACTGAGTGCAAAAAACAATGGCATTATAGAACAAGAAGTTCAACCCACACTTGATAGGGCACAGTGCAATTTCCAAATACATAGAGGTTGCATCCCTCATCAAAACCTCACAAGGAATGAGACCCTCCTGTCTTGCAAAGTTAATGTCATAATCTTCAACGATAACATCTTTACTATGAAAGAATGTGAATGAAAATATAGGCTCTTTACAACATAGGTATATGATAACACACAATATTTCTCAGCCTAATTTATCCCAAATCTGAAATGAGGCAACTGCACGGTTAAAGCCCAGTAGACTCACCTTACTTGTTTTTTTTTCTCACCTACTAATTTTTTTCTTTCTTTTTTTTTGCCCCCCTAGGAGAGTTTAACTTTTTAGAATTTGATCTGATGAGTCTGCAAAAAACTGTCCCAAGTTTTAGCAATCCACATCTAATTGGATGAATAGCAATGCAAACCAATGCAATTGCTGTAAACTGCCTTTGTTGAACAGCAAAGAATCTGCCCAAAGAAGTGAAAAATTGCACTAGTCACTCCCTTTGCTGACAGTAAGAATTTTTCAAATGAAAAATGCTTCCTTTTTGCCATTCCATACCCCTGAAATTATCATAGCCTATTAATATAAAAGCAGAAAATGGCACCATTCAGTAATGCATGCTTGTCAAATAAAGTGCCATAAACACACCATTAAAGTTAGACTGTGCTTAAGCCTCACCAGTTTCAGAATAGATTTCAGTGCTCTTCTGAATGGACGCCTTAATATGTTGTAAGTTTTCAGAACACCTTCACCCTCAGAGGAGGCCCAAGCTGGCTGGAAAAGCACAGCCTTCCTGCACAGGAGCGGCTGCTTTCTCGCTAAGCCTGCACATGCTCTTGAGACACTAGCCTTGTCTGCCTGAGTCGGCATGCTCCATTAGGTACTAAACCACAGGCGTCTGAGCAAGCCTGGCTTGTAGAGCCATGACACCAGGAAAGAGCATGGCAGGCCAAGCATTGCTGTGGTTAATGAGGATGGTGCTCTGATGCTCTCTGCCGGTGGAAGGGGCTGGAAATGGCAGCGACCTGTGACAAGGAAAGTTAAGGGTTGCCTTTGATATATGATCATTAACTAGCTCCTCCACGCAAGGTGCTAGCTTTTCACCTCCCTCCCAGGCATGTTACAAAGAAATTAAGGCAGAAAGTGCTACTAGTGCCTTGTGCTCCCAGGCACCGCTGTCATTTATGGGAGGACAGGGGAACTCAGTGTCAAAGGCCTGGGCATTTGCTGGCATCCTCCAAAGCTCATATGCCTCTCCATTGACTTAATTCGGACAAGGACAAATGCGAAAGGCTGGCTCTGACCCTGCATGGGTCAGAGGGACTGCAGCTATCATGGTGCGATATCATGGGAACTGCAGGTACTCTGAGTTTACGCACTTCCCTGGGCATAGATGCGGCACCAAGGGAGAGCGGTGGCACTAATTAATTGGCAAGACTGGTTTGATAAAATGATGAGATTAAAGAACGTCACTAGCAGTACTAACACTTGCAACTGAGGTAAGCAACGTCCTCCCAAATGACGATGGGTATGACTAGTCTGGGTTGGACTGGGAGGAAGCATGACTTGCTCCTGCCGGTTTAGCAGACAAAGGGATTAAAAGGCTTTTTCTATCTTTTCTGTAGTTCCTTGTGAACAACACTGCTAATGCTTTTGAATGAACAGGAACATCCCTGAAACGCAATAAAAGCCTTGACTGTTGGCTTAGCTGCTACAGAGAAGATTCTCAATGTTGAGAAACGCAGGTAAGAGCTTCCTGCTGGTCTCTCACTGACAACAGAACTAGTAGGGGAAAAAAGTACCTGTCTTACAAGAATAGCATAAGAAATGCAACACAGTATTTTGCCAATGGCAATTGATTAGAGACATTGCTCTGCCCTCCAAAACACTTTGGCAACTTTCCCAAAGGAGATGTGACCTTTTTTTTTTAATCTTTAATGACTCTCAAGTCACGCAACAGGCAGTTCACATAATTCACTAAGCTACATTGCTGCTTTCCTTGCCAGAAGCAAGCAGGAAAACACAGACTTGCCCTTGCACCATTTCTGTGCCTATCGATTATATCATTAGGAAAGCAAATTGGTTACCTCACTTCAGACTCAGTGCTAAATTACAGTCACTAAGGTTTGTCATCACCGTAATAGGGTATCGACTGCCATGAAAAGAATACATTGAAAATCCCTGTATGCCAGGAGAAGCAATCGTGAAGGAGCATTCCCAGCTCAGATATACTCTAGAGCATGACACATATTATAACAACTTGTAACTTATAGCAAGGTCAAAATTCAAGCCATTGTATGTACTACAAGCACTCATTTTAACAGATCAAATAGGCTACCCATCTAGTACAGATTTCCCCAATAGTTAAATTGCTCTGTCAATGGACAGCAGACTGGGCTCCCTGAAGACAGAAGCGCTCATGATGTGTCAGTGATGGCTGAACTTCCTAGGGACAGAGATGGGGCAGATTTACGGGAGCCTCCCACAGCAGGGCTGCTTATCTGGTCCTGCAGGTCCAACTCCTGGGTCTTATCTCGGGCTCTGCCACTCCCTTTACTGAAGACTTTGGGCTCTGCTCACCTCTGTCCTGGTGAGAAAAGGGGATCATACTGCTTTCACCCATCTGAAAAACAGTCCTGATGAGGGGAAAAATTGGTCAAAGGAGTGACTAAACCTCATCAGATACAGAATTAGCCTAGCCCCTTGTCTGACTCTTCCTACTCACAGAGTGCATGCTTTGAACAGGAACTACAGCCAGCAAATAATCTACTCCAGCCTGCTCTCAGACCCACTTATAGCACAGATATAATGAGAGTGTTTCCTTTCTAGGCAGGTCAGCTTAAAATCCTCTAAGAGCCCCAGAAGGATACACTGAGTCAGGGCTGAAAGCACATCCTGACTTCAGCCACAGGGAAAGCGCATTATCACCACTCTGTAAAATGCTCAGCCTGCCTTAAAGGGGCAAAGGCAGAAGGCAAGTTTGTTTAGATCCTGAAAGCAGAAAGATGGGCAGAGATGGCTCTTGTTGTGGTCAGGGAAGATAGCAGACACCCCGGAGACAAGGTCTCCATCCCCAGAGCAGTCCATGCAAACACACACCCTATTTCATCTGGGCTACTGACGAGTGAACAAGTAGATACAGTCCTCTGGAAGGACCTCTCTGTTAGTCACAGAAAATGTTCATTTATTTCCATCGGCTTTTAGATTAGGCACTTAATTACTATTACCTTAGGCTGGGGGTTGCAGAACAACTTAGCAGCAAAAAGGCTGAACTGCTCAATCACTCTGCCAAACACCGTGTTTAGGCTCAGTTCAGGTTTGGGGCGGACATACACATTCTCACCTACTTAATCTAGAGAAAATAGATTGTCTGCTTTTTGGCTTTATACTGTATTTTATACGTATCAGTATTCCTTCTCCACATCCATGTACACTTTTCATGGGGTTTTGCTAGAAAAAAAGTGTTAGCCAGCAAGTTATTTCTATTTTCCAAGAAACATCGTTAACAGTATGTGACACCCCTGCCTGCCCCGGCCTGTAGCATTGTGATGAAAATGCTCAGCCCAGAAGGCTGCACAAGCAGATCATACAATGCAAACCCCACGAGAGAGAGGCATGGGAGGAGAGGAGGAAATGGAGGAGGATTCTGCATAGCTACGGTGCTAGGGCTGAAGGAAAACAGCCCCTTTGCCATTCACTAGTATCTCAGCTGTCATTTTACCTAAGAAAGAAGTGGAGCTGTGCATTTCCCTCTGCAATGGCAAAAAATGGTGGAGGACAAAGCACAAGGAGCTGCCGCCACGGGACTGGCCACAGGTCCAAGACAGGATGATGAAACATTGAAATCAGGGAGGTTTCTCATTCCCTGCAGCTTCCCTCCGAGCTCTAAACAGACATTATGAGAAACCATCATTAGGAAGGGCCTTATCACACCTACAAAACCTCCAAGAACTGCCAGAACAGTTCATTGCAGGCTAAATATATCCTTGGTGTACAGTACTCTGGACTCCACTAGCTGGATGATTTTAATTAGGTTTCTTTGTAAAGATATTAAGGAAGCTTATCATCATCTTGGGCATTGAATTCAATGAAAGATTTGCTTAAGCACACACAAAAATCTAAGCAGCTCCAAGAAAAATAGATAACTTAGAAGGACTGACCTGCACCACGGGAACTAAAGAGTTTGAGGCATATTTATTCATGGAGTATATACTCCCTTAAGAACAGCGTGATATTTATTGAAGTGATATCTGAATAGCTTTATCAATACTGTGTCTATTTAATGGGTATCTTTTATGATTTCTCTAGAGCAGAAACATTAGACTTCCATGAAAGGATCCACAGATACGCTCAGAAAACAATTCTGTGTGGCAAGCCGACACAGATCAGATGTACTCATTCTCTGCCATCTGAATTTGAAAGGAAAATGGGTTTTTATGTTCCTCATTTTGTTTGCTTCCATATTCCCATGAAGCTGAAAAGCTCGGTGCTTTTTCTGGCAGGACTTCCTCACCCCAGAGCAGGAAGGGCCTCCTGTACTCTGTTTAGAAATGAAAATGCAAACATGCACACCTGCACAGACAATCCGTAAACACTAACTTCTCCCTTGAAAATACACCAGGAGAGAGAAATTGTAAGGAGAACAGTGTTGCTGCCTGGGGACCTGATTGTTCTTCAGGGTTCAGTAACACCTGTGTGCCTGAGCATGAGGTTTTGTAAGGAAGCCATCTAACTCACAGCTCCTTGCTGCACCAGAGTCAGTGCAAGGACAGTTGACCCACTAACAGGCACCAGCACGAGGAATTGAACCCTGCTGGGACATAGGTCAAGGCTCCCTGTGTCCACAAGCAGTTGTTCTGCCACCCAAAACGCGAGCGGTTTCCATGAGCGGTTGCTTGCAGCAAGACAGCTCCTTCCCCAGCTCCAGCCATAGGACAATGGACATAGGCATGGACACTACATTGCTCTGCTAACCCCAAACCAGCAGCAGCAGGGGCAGCACTCTGGCCAGGCTGAGCTGTTTGTCTTCCGAAGGGAATGTACCTCTTTCTTTACATCCTGCTGTAGGATGCTCTAGGATCCCATGTGTAGGATGGACAGATGGTCCTCCAGCTGAGACTATAAAACCTGAAACTGCACACTCTGCATGTACACTGAAGACCTCACAGCATTTTTCACTCAAGGTGCTCTTTGCTGCAAGGGTCCTTAGAAAAATCACAATGTGCAGGTTTTTCAATAGCACCTTGGAAACCTGAGTCCCAGCTTCACAAAGTGATGCAATTTGGTGTGTTTAAGCCACTCAAGTGCTTTAAAATACTCCACCACCAGATATTTTTTTTTTTTTACTTCCAATTCTAGGAAGAAGCAGAAATACAGCAACATGGGGGTACCTGCACCTGGATAACAAGGGATGATGTGAGAGGGATGCAGGAGTCAACAATGTTTGCAAATAAAGACCTGAGACATCTGTGCTGAGAGGGTGCCTGTCCCAAAATTCACCTTGCCAAAACAAAAATTAACAATGACAAAGTTTGCCTAAGTCAACGATCAGATGGATTAAACAGAAACGGGTGGAGAATTCCCAAGAGACTTGAGGAAAGGCATCAGCTTGGAAACAAGTATGAAAGATGCATGAAAATTTGCAGCAGTGGGGAGAAAAGTGGTAACAGCAGCAGGCAAATCTCAGCCCAGCACTGCCAGAAGGTTAGGAGTGTTAGTTATAAGAGGGAATTTAGGCATTTATAGGCATTAACATCTTGTAAGTATCTAGTCCCATGGTTTATCTGTTGTATAGCTAATACTGATGCTGAACTGCTGACAGTCCACTGATTGCCAGTTTGGTAGATGCCCATAATGAATCAACGAAGTGCTTTGATTCTGATTTGATTTAACCATGTGCATCAAGCAGTTTTTCCCTATGACACACCAGAAATTTTCCTGACTGCAGGGGAGAACATAAGAGGAGGATCAGGCTTATGGGTCCAAATCCCAAATCCTTCACTTGTCTCTGAAAACATGACTCACCCCGCAGTAATGGTCTCCATCATCTGGAAGTTTAGAGCACCGTTTCAGTGCTTCACAGAGTGCTTTGAGATAACAGATGCCATATAAAAATATTTTATGTTTAACACTTTGGCAGGTGTGACATTCCATCTCATAAAGGATAATCATATATATATATGGGATAACTCATTACAACTTTATCTTATGAATCACCCCCAGCAGAGCTTAAGTACTTATCCAGCAAGTCAGACAGAGCAAAACCAGAAACAACCCAGAGGACATTTTTTTTTTTACATGTTATACTTGATTCCCTTTCAAACCCATTTTGTTTTATTATTTTTTTAAGAGCTGAAAGAAGTCATATTAGATATTTAAACTCAGGTGCCTTTTCAAATGGGAACAGATAAACTCAGAGCTCAACATTTAAAGCCTACATAAACCTCAGGGGTTTCTGTAGCTTCAAGCAGAACCATATTGCCATTTATGCTCCATTCAAGGCAAGACAGATGCAGTCCCAAACCCAAATGTGCCTGGATAATAAAGACTGCTATAAGCCAGGCCTTTTCTGAACTTGTGCAATCAGCTGATTCTCTAATAGAGACAACTTGGCAGCCTTTTTTTTTCCCACAACAGCTTCACATATACGGATTACAGGACCCAATCCTGAAGTTTTTATTCTTGTGAACTTGTGAGTATGGCTGACCTCTATCCTCATAATTATGTGTTGAGATTTTTTTCCTTCAGTAAGTTTCTTACACCCACTGTTTTTTTTTTTTTTTTCCAGGGGATTTATAAAGCTAACTTTAAAAAAAAAAAAGCCCAGGAAGAGAGAAATTTGTACACATAGACCAGTGTATCAAGTGAGTATCAATGAAGATTTGAAATATGATGGGAGTCAGTAAGATTTGGTGTCTTTTTCTATGTAGGAAACAAACTGCAAGAGAAACTTGGCTCAAAGCAGTGCCTGTAGCACAGGGACAGGGAGAAACATTGAGGAAGCAGAGGAGTCTCTGGTGCGCCTTCTGAAGCTTCTCTGTCTTCTCCAAGGATGTAACTGGGCTCCAGGTAATGGACTGCAGCAAAATTTGTTTATTCCCAAGATTCTTTATTAGGTTAACGAAAACTGTATAATCCCTACAGCTCCTCAGTCTTGGCTGCACTTGCGTAAAAAAAGTGTCTGTCCAAAAGGCTTCCCTCCAAAATGTATTCCTTGTAAGCAACTCAGTGCTGAGTGTGGTGTATAAAACATGCTGTCAAATCCACCTTTCAGAGGTAAAGGAGCAGACCACCTACCTCCTTCACAGATGATGTATGCACACAGATGCTCAACAAATTCCCATTTTTTAATACAAAAATCAAAACCCTGCCCCTTGTCATAGAATCATAGAATCATTTAGTTTGGAAAAGACCTTTAGGATCATCACATGCAATCGTTAACCTACCACTGCCAAGTCCACCACTAAACCATGTCCTCAAGCACCACATCTACCCATCTTTTAAATACCTCCAGGGATGGGGACTCAACCACTTCCCTGGGCAGCCTGTTCCAGTGCCTGACTGCCCTTTCAGTGAAAAAGTTTTTCCTAATATCCAATCTAAACCTCCCCTGGAGTCACTTGAGGCCATTTCCTTTCGTTGTCACTGCAACCTCAGCCCTGTCACAGGGATGTGCCTGACACCTGGCAGCTGCTAATGAACTTTCGGGTGCTGCAGTGACCTACTTTTAAATAAAATCTGCACAGCAGGTCTAGGAAGTTCACCCTCATCATTCTCTTGGCCTGAACAGTCAGACCAGGTAGCAAACGCCTGTAGCAAAAATACAGATATTTTCTTCATGGTTCCATAGAGTTCTGGCCACTTTCACCTCAAGGCATGCAAAGCAGATTATATTTCATATGTACCTTTTTTTCCTTAAGCTATGCATGTGAACAGCTCCCAGTACTCTTTCAAGAGCATCAGCAGAACATCATTTCTCGTTAAAAGAATGTTCTAGACAGGAAATTTCTTTTAAAGCAAACTACTTACCAACAACTCCAATCAGCCCATTTAGTTTCCAGACCACCAAATCAGTGCCATTATGATTCTTTTCAGTACCCAAATGTCCTTTTACTTATGCCAGTACTACACTGACGTATCCCGCACCTGTGCACACATAGGCTTCCACCTCCAGAGGCAGCTTTTAATGCCCACCAAAGGATTTCTCAGCCAACCCCCTGTTTAGAATCCCCAAGAGCTAAATCTCGTGCCTTTTACCAAAAAACAGATAGCAGTACCAAGAAGACAGACAAGATGCTGTAGGACTCACACCAGGGAAGACAAAGCGGTGCTAGCCAAGAGCAAACCCTCCTGCCAGCTCAGTGCCCACCTCCAGCTGGTGAAACAGGTCACCCCAAGGGCCAGATGTCTGCAGTACTCCATCCTTCAGGCACTGCCAGCACAAGAAGGGCTCCAACTTCCACCTACAGCTCAGAATAGAAATTTTTTTAAAAATTAACCTCCATTCTACTCATTAAGTTCATGGAATTTTGTCTCCCCTTGCTTACATCTTATTTTTCTGATGAGTATTTTCACAAGAACCAGGACTATCCATGAGGAGTTCATCAAGCCTTATGGCTCATGGTCCAGCTCAGGTCACAAATCCCTGCCTCTGACTTCACTGCTTCCGCGACAGTCCTGTGAAGGGTCTCCACCAGAAATACTACTGGTTCAGGATCTTCGGTCCCGCTTTCAGGCACACGCTACAACTAGTAGCAGAGCACGAGGCAGAGACACGCAAAAAGAGCAAGCAGAACATGCAAAACTGTTTACAACCTGAACTAGTTTCAGCTGCCGTGGAGCCAGCAGCACTGTCGTTTTGGTAGTTCGAGTTTCTGGGAATAAAAGACAAACATTTAAAATTAAATTTTTCAGTTGCAGCTGAACAGTACGTTCAATCTCATGAACTGGAATGTCTTGATCTACTAGAAGAAACAGACTGTCTGCTAGATCAGATAGCCTATTTGCTGTCCAAGCATGATAATTTTAATTCCATTTGCTTTTAAAATCTAAAAACTCTAACAATGTGTGTCAGTAAAAGGGATTGCCTATGAAAAAGATTAGAGGGATGTACAAAACATATCCCGTCTTACTCTGGCACCATTTTAATTATCCGAACCACGAAAAAAAAACATCTGCAGAGGGACTCTCTGATAGCTGGACTTTTTATTACCAAATTCAGTTTGCCAGAGCTTTAGAAGAAGACAGGGAGACCTCTTGTGAAAGAACGATGTACTGCAAGCACACACACCCCACCACCTTCTTGGTATCTTCCTTCTTTTCCGTCTTTCCATACTAATGGGCTCTTCAGTGAACACACCCGTCTCCTCTTCCCCATTGATTTCATCTCAGCCACCAGCATCGTGGTGGGAAGAACACGTCCAGGTCCTGCAGCTGACAGGGATGCACAGAGTCTCCACATCGTTGGGAGACCCAGGAGGGTTTGGACCCTGACCAATGGCTTCTACCATAAGTTAACTTTGTGCTCGAATAAAAATTTCCATTTATTTCAACAGACTTGATGTTGAACATCATATGTCTGAAAACATATATGTTTTCAAAGTGCCTTACTTGCTTGAAAGTTTATCTTTTATATTTTTTGGCTCTTAAAGAAGGAAGAATGTAAGAATATAAGCAAGTCAGAGCCAGTGGCGGAAAACAAAACTATTGCAACAAGCAACAGACACCAAAAAAGCCAAAGACAATGCACGGAAACTTATTTTCTCTAAAATGAAAAGTCCTTCTGCACTCTACAGAGCTTTGGCTCCATTTGGTTGGTTGCAGAGCTGGGTGTATTGCACACTAACAGTAAAAGTGCTCGATGTAGAGTGCAAGTGTATCTGTAAATCTGGCTTCCACGAGGGATATATACACACACACCCTTAGTAAACAGGATGTTACAATAGCATCAGGTGAGTTGTCTGCATATCGGTGCTCAAAGAGCTCATGTACCCTGACCCTATTCTAAGAACAGCTTCAACGTCATCACAGCCTTCCTCGTCAGAAAGCTTTTTATATAGTGCAACTCTAATTCAACAAGCCTTGCAAAGCAAATGCACTCCAGCGAACTCATTGATGGTACTTTCTTCCACAGGCTCAAACTCCAGCTTCAGTGCGCACCCCCTGCAGTCAGTGTGGGACAGGGACCCGTAATCAGTGCCTCAGCGCTGCCATGGATGGCAGCAGCTGTGGAATGGCTTAAATCCATGACTTGAGAGATCAAGTCTCAAAACTTGGGCTAAAAACAACTCCAACAGAATACCTGGCATGGCCCAAAGAATTGCTGTCTCCAGGAACCAGAGGTGGCTGCTATTCTTTTTCTGGCCATTGCAAGGGAATAGCTGAGACTCTCCGAGTACAGCCTGAAAATAAAGGAAGAAATAAATTTGCTGTCAGACACCGGCTGTTCATCGGTTAAGAGCAGTGATGAGCCATTAAAGGATGACTCTGCACACAAACACTCCGGTGTTACATTCTGGTGTCTGTTCATTTTTAACATAACCCACTACAACAGTAGCATCGGTGGTCAATGTTTTCGATATTGGAACAGCTGCTCCCAGGCAGTAATTTGGAAAGGCCAGCACCGTCACAGCACCTGCGCCATGCCCAAAATGAAAGCTAGTGACCATGTACTGGGCTGCCTGTGGCAGGGAGAGAATTGCTCACCAGCACCTCAAAGGCCTTTTCTCTGCCAGGTTCTTCATCTTCTCACGCCAGTGCTGGAGAGTGGGGGCAAGCTGAGCACAGGAGCTTGAAGAGGCAGAGTGCAATAAAAATTGAGCATTTGCTCCTAGAGGAATGAAGACATCAGAAAAAAAAGCTGGGGAAAGAGAGATTGCTGAGAACCCAAATCCTCCTCTGAGACCCTGTCTGGGGATAAAAACCTCTTTTCAGCTGCCTCCTGCCTACCCCAGCAGCTTCAGCTGCTTGTAAAATGCTGGTCCAGGACCATGGAGTCCAAGCTCCAGCAGCACAGGGCCAAAGATGCTCGACTGTGACTCAGAGGAGAGAAAACAGCCCACAGAGCTTAGTAAGATACAGAACAACATAACACATTTTATCTCCAGCATCTCCATTCACTCTCAGTCTATGTATCACTCAGAGACACAACTTAAAAGACCATCCCCTGTTCACCTCTGTCTGGATCCTCCTTGGTATCTGACGGCGCCAGATGGCAACTTTCTTATAACTCTTCTGCTCCTCTTGGCAACAGGCACAAATCTTGGTGTTTAACTCCCAAAGAGACAAGCTGAACAGGAAGCAAGGGCAAAACAGTGGACAAAATGGCCAAGCCTTCAAATTGTATAAAAAAAGGTGTCGTTCACTGCCAAAGGGTGTTTGCTACAGGCACGATTTGTGGAACCATGCCAGGAAAAAACAGGGTGCAGGGTTTCCCAACAGGGAATACCTCGAGGGATATCTGTGGGAGAAGGAGAGAAGACTGCCTTTGCAACCACATTCAAGGTGTCAGCCCTGTTCCCGCAGGGGCAGCCAAGGGGTCTAACTGGGAGCTAACACACACCGCTGGGAGGGCTGTGACATCCCTGCTGGGACCTCCCCACTGGGACGGGTGCTGGGCGAGCTCTCCCAGGGCAGCCCCTTTGGACCTGCAACGTGAGAGAGGCTTCCTAGGGAGGCAGGCAGAGGGAAGATGTCTCCTCAGTATTTTTCTCTAGGGAGATTCAGAACAAAAATATCAAATTTCTACATCCGTTCCCTGCTTTCAGCTGTGGCGCACGTCCCGAAAACTACACTGGTGCACCCAGTCTTCTCTCACACACAAGCAGGGGAACCATCAGAGCCCTCCTCTGGGCCACGCTCCCTGCTGAAGGGGTGTCAAAAAGATCCCCATTTTAAAACCGTTTTTTTTTTTTTTCCCCTCTGGAGGCACTGGAAGAAGATGTCTATATTTAAACAGCTTTTTCTGGACTCATTTCAAAGTCAGGGGACTTTTGAGCATCCTGGAGAGAAACAGCTGCTCGTGTCAAAGTTCATTTGCAAATTAATGCTGCAGCCAAACCACAACCTTTATGTGGAGCTAATTCCCGTGCAGAGAGCAGCACCCTGCAGCGCCCGAGTCCCCCCATTTCTGTGCCAAGAGCACCACCCGGTGGCCTCTCCGGCCACGACTCTCTCCCTCAGAAACCGTAATAAAACTAAAATATTTGCAGGAGACGGGAAAATCAGAAGCCTAGGGTTTTGCAAAGAGCTGTATGGATAATCTGGGCAAAACCCCTGTGCATTTATTGTATGAAACCCAGCCAGAAAATGAGCAATGACCAAAATCCTGTATTAAAGGCTTCTTGCGCAAGAGGGAACCCACTGGGTGGGTTTTGCTGGGACTGGCTGAACATGCAGGGCTGCAGAGGCTTTGGGAGAGCAAGCTCCAGTCCCACTCATGGCAATCACTTGCCTCCTCCTCCTCCAGCACCTCACCTCCCAGGAGAGCAGCTCCGCTGCTCGTGGGGGGAAAGTACCACCATCCCAAAGGTGCTGCATCGCACCGCAGCATGCCCCTGCTTCATGCACAGCTCCCTGGGCCATCAGCAAGCCAAGGCAGGTCCAGTACCACCGGCCTAGGCAGCGATGGGCACCCACCTCCCCCTTTCTTCCCTCCGTCCACTATCAGTTCACTTCCACACAGGGTGTTTCACAGGCTTACTGCATGTTTCTCTGAAGCTTTGAAGTTCTTGAGGCCTAAAACTGAACATTTAACACATGCTCATCAGTAGTTTTTCGCATGCGGCTCCCAGGCTTTGGCTGGAGTTGTGCACTCATTGGGTTCCCTGGGGCACGCTCACCAGAGAAGCTGTTCCTGAGCACGGTGGGGTTTCTGTGTGTATCCTCCAGCCGCCTGAAGCAAGAATACATTAAATAATTCAGTCCTGGCAAGGGAGACAGCCCTGTGGGAAATAATTTATACTAGTGATATTGGCTGTTAATGGAAATCTTCAGGAAGAAAAAGAAAATGCACACTTCTATTAAGATGAAAAAGGAGCGTGTCCATCTAACAAATAATTCCCAGCAGCTATGCCACGAGACCTATGTGCAAAGGATGAGAAAGCTCCAGCATTTTTAGTATACTGCTCTGAGGAGTTTTTATAAGACCTGAATGGATCTGAGGGAAAATTGAAACAGGTGCAAGAAAGCCACGCTCTTGCCTGGCACAGGAGACCTTATCAAGCAGGCATGTGAACTCACCAGTTACCTGAAGTACTTATAAATAAAAAGACCTCACAACAGTATGGGCGTGAAGGAGGAAGGGGTCAGGCAGGGCTAATTTGGGAGCGAGCAACCTACACCAAACGCCTGGAGCTCAGCCTGGCAGCACAGCACCAGCTGACGTGCAAGTTCGGGTCACCCGGTGCACCTTTAGCTCACCAGGTCATGGGAACCATGGCAATAGCATTCAGTCAGCTTATGCAGTCCTTCACCTCTCTTTTCGTCCTTTTTCATTTCTCTTTCCTTTCTTGTCCTTTCCACTTTCATTTTCCTTATGAGTTTAGAAAGGATGGTTTCTATCATCTGTAAGCAGACCACTGGCAGGTCATGCAGCCCTAGCTGTGACAAGTATTACAAACGTGTGATAAATACATCCAGCATGTACTTGTCCTGTTTATCTTCTGGATGTCACTTCTCCTAAATACAACCACATCTTGAGAGGCGTTTTTTTGCTAAAATATCAAAAGTGCTTTAGTAAAGCTAGAATTACCTAAAAGGCTCTTCACTTCAAGAGACACTTCAAGACACTGCAGCGCTGTAAACCTTTATCATTTTAGTTAATAGAAAAATCCTCTCAAGTGTTTTGTACTGTGAGCAGTATAGTTTCTGGGACAAGGCAGCATCACTGGAAAAAATAAGTGCAAACACATACAATCATTAGAGTCAACACACATGTGCACACACATGTTGTGTAACAAAATGTAGTGTCAAGCTTTAGTTTCCAAAAATTGCAAGGGCCCAGTTTTCTAGGGCGACACTGAAAAGGTAAGTCCACACTAATTCAAAACTTAGAGTAATATTACCTGAGTACATGCTTTTTCCAGGTGTTAGACATTTGATGAACATCGTCACAGAAATTTCATCAGAATGCAAAAAAAAAATAAGGAAGAACCCAAAATTATCTGTCTCATGCCTAAAGCTTTTCGGTGAATTTACTCATATGTTTTTGTTTTAAACCACCATTCTGTTGTTCATAAGAAATGGGTGATCACAAAAGCAGCATTTGCTTTTAAAACACAGTAACATTATTGGATTTTACTTCGACATAAACATTTCCTGATGTCACAATATGTAAAGCAACATTTTCAACAGGTTAATACAGTTTCTTAAGCCATATCATTTCCTAAACATACTTTTTCATGTTGTCATTTTTCCCCCCGAAATACATTTCATGCTGTAGTACTTGTCAGCTTGAATCTACAACCACATCTATTTTTCAAAGCCAAGTTTGCAGATTCTAGCAAAGGATGCAGGCAAGATGGTTTCTCTGCAGCAACTGCAAAAATGTTTCTTGCTGCTCACTTTCACTGTGAATTTCCACAAGGATTGCTTTCGGTAGTGAAATTTTGAAGAAAGGCATTGGATTTTTTTTTTTGTTTGTAAGCTGCTGTTTACACCCCGCTTGTACCTCCCCTAGCACAACAAGAGTCCACCCTGGAGGGTCTCTGGATGCTGCCACACAGAAGGTATTTTAAATAGTCTTTGTAGACTTCCTTTTTCTTAAAGCTCATAGTACTGATCTAAGTACTTAAAATCATCATATAAGGTGCCACTAAATCTCAATTCTCAAAAGTCTTTCTCCAGCAGCAATGTCCCAAGCTATAAAGGCTAGTATGTGCTGCAGCCACAGATAAAGGAATGAGACTGGGGCAAAGGGGGAGGCAAGACCTAACCTGGAAAGTGTTTGTAGCTTACGCACAGCACTGAAATGAGGTGTAGGCAGTGAGGGAAGACAAAACATGCACTTAAGCATAGATATCGATCCCACTGTAGGCTTGATCAGCTCAAGCCATTGTTAATACCTGAGAAAATGACAGTAAGCTTACTGAAGAACAGACCTGAGGATGTCAAAACTTTTACCCACCTCCCAAGTATTTTCTAGCTGAAGGCATGACACAGCCCCATCACATCTCTAGAGACGTGACTGTGAAGGGAACAACCTTCAAGTGCAGAAGGAGAAAGGAATAACCCGTTCTCCTAAACTCATTCTGGCCATGAGCAGAAGCAATGAGCTAAGGTTTTGGCAAGAGGGACTCGCTTGGCAAGAGAGAAATTAGGAAACACTTTCTGACAGTAAGAGCAGCAAAATACTTACAGATTGCCTGAAAAGCATACAAGATCTTTTTCTTCAAGCTTTTAAAGAACAGGCTAGCCAGTGTTCATCAGGAATGCCACAGGCATCTTACCTTGGAAGAAGATGGAGTGGTGACCTCCTGAAACGCCTTATAGTCCCCTGGAGAGTCACAGAAAATGTCTAGGGGAGACCGCAGCAGACAAGCAAGCTCTTAGCTACCCCTTTGAGCCTGGGGTTTTCCCTTGGTAACACTTGCTGCCTCAGGTCTCCCGTTTGTGACTTTTTTCCCCTTCTCCACACCCCCATAGTAGACAGCCTGGACCTGCGGCACATGGGCTCACAGCTCGTGGTGCTGCATCATGTGAGTGTGCAGTGTACGGCCTGGGCTGCGGGAAGTGCAAAGGAGGGAGCTGAGCACGTGAGTCCCAGACGCCTTGCACAAAGTCTGGTGGATCTGTTCAGTAAAGAAATCTTCTGGCTTGAGCTCACCACTGTACCTGGCTGGCTAGGAAAAGTGAGTAATAATCATATCTGTTCACTGTATCCATCATACACATAATGCTTATAACGTGCATTATTATATGTGGTTATAACTAAAAATTTTCATTTGTTGTTCAGTCTCCAACTGCCCTTAAACTCACGTGTCCCAGACAGAAGATATTTCATCTTTTGAGTACCATTTACTGGCACTTTAGGTACTAACTACCATTCAACACCACAGTAAGAAATGTTTATGTTGGTGCATGTCAGCCTCAAGCAGGTTACATGCTGGCCTCCTGCAAGATGCGAAGGGACGCTGTCATTCTCTAGCAAAACAGAAGTCCAGACAAGAGAGTCTGAACCCGTGCTTATGCACAGAGCAACCTCCCTCAGTGCCTTGCTGCTCTTCTTGCTCTTACTACTACTCCTTGCTACTACTAGGGATATTCTCTTTGCATTTCTCCTGTTAAAAGAAACCCAGTTACAAAGACTGACTTTTACACTCCAGGTTAATTTAAGCCTCTCTGAAAATACCTTGCAGCAATGACAAAATAGCTCCTGTCTCCCTGGCTGCTTTTAAAACCACCACCGACAGCTGCCCTTGCCTTTCCCTGGCTGAGGATTTCCTCTTGCACTCTGTTTTTCTCCACTGCATAATTCCCCTCCCCAGGCTAACCTTTTTTAAACTGAATTTACTTGGGGGAGTCTACCCAATTAGACATTTAAGTCAATTAGGCTGATTGACAGCAGGATTATGTCTAGCATATTCTTAATTGTGAACGCAAACACTCAGCTGGAATAAATACCTGTCTCATAAGGACTGGCTGAGGGTTAATTAGTTAATGTTTGTGAAGAGCTTTGAACACATGAAGCACTGTACAAGCACTAAGTGCTATTCTCACCATTCCTAGTAGCGGAGGCTTCAAAGATGGACACGGCAAAGACAAGATGGAAGGATTTCAAGGACAGAAGGGGACCCTGACCCAAGGCCACTGGAGACCATAGCCGCAGGAGTGAGAGGACAGACCGATGTCAGGCGGGGCTTTGCTCTAACTAAACATCAGTGCTGTTGAGGCCTCTCTTGCTCCTCAGCAGGATGGCAGCAGCCCCTGACCTCCAGACCCCTGCACCAGCCCTTTTCCCTACACCAGAGCCAGCCCAGGATCAGCTCAGCTGGCAGGGCAGGAGTGAATCCTGGATCCCAGCACCCCATGCTCCAGCATTCCTCCCAGGAAGGAATTCAGGTTGCTGTGCTTTTACAGAAAGGCCTATTGCAAAGCCATTCACTGAGGCATCAAGGCACTAATGCCTAATAAACAAACAAGAGCTAAAGTTCATTAAGGCCTCTGAGGATCCCCAGAAGCATCACTGCTATTATTCCCAGCTAACACAGGTGTAGGAAAGCATCATGTTAACAAGAAGCATCCACACACCTCAGCAATGCAAAAGATCTCTTTCCAAAGAAACATATATAAAGTGTCACCTTGAAAACCTAAATATCTGCGGTTATATGGGGTTAAATATAGATCCTGATTTGCAAGTTTTATTTTTCACCAAAAGAGGCCACACCTGAAAACCAGTAAAATAACTAAGTATAATAGCTAATATACCAATGAAAATAAAGAATGCTTTTTTCAGCCCACACAGAACTGTCCTATTCAAAATTGCAAATGTGTATGCATATGTGAGCTGAAAAGCTTCTAGTTTGGGACTCACAAAACATGGTTTGGACTGGCATTAAAAAAAACAAATTCCCCAGAATCCAAGCCATTGTAGCCTGCCAATAAGGAGACTTCCACTTAAAAACCAAAGCTGTCCCATCCTTACCCTTCCTCTGTCAGTCCATTTAGCACTGAAAACAAATTGAATGACAGCAAATCCGGGTTCCTGGTGATTTACCTTGCCAGAATGAAGCTGCTGAATTCTTTGTTGATTCTCTTCCCAGAACCCCTTCTCATACAGGATCTGTCCAAGAGTTCATCCAAAGTATCCTCCTGGTAAAGGCTGATTAGTTGTTGGTACAATTCATAGCAGTCCTATCACTGATTCATTAAAACAGTGATCTGATGACACTATTTTTGATAGCACCTTTTGAATAATGTATTCTTTTTTCTGCTACATGGAAAAGTAGTAACACTGGCAGATAGCTCCAAGAACTAACACTACAGAAGAGCCAGCACAGAACACAGCATTTCTATCATTAAAACACACGTGCACCCCCACGAAAGCTGCTAACCTGAAAAGCCTCAAGCAATAGTTACGTGCCACTAAGGGCAAAAGTCTCCCTCAGTGTACACCAGCTCAAACCCATTGAAACACACAGAAATGCCCTCAGAAACACCGGCAGATCTTTTAATTTCAAAATATACATTTTGGAAGATGTTTATGAAGGAATCCTTGCTGATGACAAGTACATAGGAGCAACGTTTAATGCCAGAAACCTGTTTCTGTTTTCCTTAAAAACTGGATTAACAACCAGCAGAAAATATTTTAAATGAAGGATGGGATTTTCACAGCTAATTACTGCAAAAGCATAAATCATACCATTATTTCATAGAAAGTGATAATCTAAAACCTTTGTTGGTGGCTTTTAAGATCCCACCCTTGGAGCTTAAAATAAATAAAAGAAATATTTCATCATAAAAGAAATACAGGATCATTTTCAGTGACCATCACATTCAGTGGTCTGTTTTGGCAATTAGAGAACTGATTCATTTTCCTGGTCATTAAGGGTCTTATCTGCGTATCTTTGTTCAAGTTTTCCTCTCATCTCCTGCAGCAGTTCCCCAGGTGAACTGTGTACCTAAACATAGGTTTTGGAAAATTCTAATTTTACAACCTTAGCAGTCATTTGCCATTAATTTCCGTGAGGCTTCATCTGTCAGGAAGGGTTTATTACTGTTACATTCGAGCATCCAGCTCTGACTATTTGTCCCTTGAACATTAACTGAACTATGAAAGCTTTTAAAAATAAACTTCTGTAAAATTCTTGTGTCGCTGAATAATTGCTCAGTTATTTACATGGTGGAGCAGTTATGGTTTTATTTCTTTTAAGGGATTCTCCTCCTGTCCCGTTGTTAGGAAATTACGATCCAGGTGGGATAAAGCTAGCGGTTGCTGTAGTGTCTGCTTGGAATCAGTTATCCCCAGACACACAGAAATAACTGGGGAACCATCACAGGAATGTTACACACCAGGAAGGGAAAAGACATTTTTTATTTCACTCATAAAGCTTTGTTAGACTTGTCCACAGCATTGATTTACTTAAGAAAATAAAACATTTTGGAAAAAGTTACATTTTTCTTCAACTTTTCCTCCTCTTGTTTTTTTCTTCCACTTTTTTCTTTCATAATCTTTTTTCTTTCAAATGGTGAGGGGCTACTTTACATGGTGTGTCTCTCTCTCTTTCTTTGTTTAAAGTACATAGAAATAATACCCTACCAGGACACGTGCTGGCCTTCAGTCAAACAGCCAACATGCTCACATTTTTAAGGACACAACATTACACTTCCATTTGAAATACTGGTCAATAATACACGTTTCACCCATCAGTCACTACGTGAACATGATTGTGGCCAGTATGTTTCCAGCCAAGCTGAAGTGAATAAAACGTATTCGACCCATTTAGTTCTGTCCTTACACTAGGCACACAGGTTTCTTCTGAGCCTGTTAAATAATAAGTTTATAGGCTGAAGCATTACAACATCATTAAAACTGTCAACATTGCAAGCTGGGTAGTTGCAAATGCTTAGGATCACAAAATTGCACTCTTTTTGAAAATCCAGCAGTAAGGTTTGCTTGACAACTTACTGTAACAGTTAACGATCATACACTTCCATTTTCTAGAAAAATTGTCTTCATTGCTGGAAGCCTCGATGTTAAACATTACTTAAAATGTTTTATGCTGAAATTCTTCATGAGAAATGCTTTCTTACAATACAATGGTCATCACTGAAATCTAGAAAGCTTTACTGACTAACACAGCAATGACAACGCAGGAATAACCTTTTGTTTATGATGAGTCACATTTTTCCAGTGATTAGAAGGAGCACCCCTTATTCAGTCCTGCACCCTTTATCCAATGTAGCAATCTCAAACCCTTTCAGAAGCTGACTGTTGTAGCACCTACTCGTCCCTAGCAATGTACTGCATGGCTTGGTGTTCTCACTAGGTCAAATATTCTTATTGCTTGAATAGCTGAAACACTTACTACAGGAATAATCTTGCATTTCTCTAAATTTTTAGATGGTTCTGGCTCTTCATTTCGGTTTCTGAATTCAGAAAACAAAATACATTTCCAGTAACAGTTTAAAGTTATTAGCTTTACTTTTTCTGTTTTTCCAATTGCTACATTATCAAAACAGCTCTAATTTCAAAAGATAAAATTCTGCAGGAATACAACATCTGTTTATAACACAAGGTAACAGAGTGAATCAGCAAACTGGATGATACAAAGGGTCATCTCTTCTTTTCCAAAGAAATAGCACATAGCAGCGACAACTTTAATGGCCTGTTAAAAAAAAATATTGCTGGACTCTGACTTCAACTACTAGTGACATGGGAAACACAGCTGAACCCCACTCCTAACAGCAAAGCATTAAATCAGTTTTAATTAGCCACCTGTACATACCATTAAAATGCACTGCAATAAATGTCTGTGATTATCATGAAAGTCAGTGATTCATAACAGCCCCCAGTTATTCTAAGAGTAGTGGGGAGGCTGTGGTCTCTTTAAGTACCAATACATAACAAATGAGAGCCTGTACTGATTCTCACTGGCAGCCACTTTATCACATGTGCTCACATCCAGAGAAGGTAGTTTCTTCGAAAACACCATCAATATATTAGATGCATTTTTATTTCTGCTGCTTCAGCTGATACTGCAGGCCTGCAGTAAAATACCATTTTTAATAACAGAACTGAAATATACACAAGCTACTAAGAAACCGTGTCCTTTGAAAAAGCCACTTTTGCAATCAACTCAATTGCCTGTTTCCACAAACAAAGCAAATCTTTTTCTAAATAAACTTGAATTTTACAGAATAAGAATTAATGATGGCAGAATTCAGTTCTGTGTGCATTAAGCTCCAGTGAAACTAGCTCTGCCTGTCATGATTGCTCTAACACCATAGCAGACATGATTAATGCAGTACAGGGACAAAAAGAGTGTTAGAATGAATCTCAGCTCCAGTTTTGCAAAGAATTGTGTCGATTTTAATGGGATTACATACAGCAGCAAAGAAAAACATACCTATAAGTATTCAAAGGACTGCAGCATTAGAATGGGCCCTTCTAAGTGTAAATGAAGGTACACACAATACTTACTGAAATTGCAAACCTTTTAAAACAAGCATTTCCCAAATAGATAAACTGTTGGGGAAAACAAACAAACAAAAAAATCCACAACTCAAAGTACTGGGCCAAGCAATTGTTTCCCGATTTTTTTGAAAGAATATCGAAATATAACATCCACTATATAGTTTGCCTTATCAGCAGGGGGAACAACCACTTTTCTGCTGAAGTCTATAATGTATTTTAATTTAGAAAATGACACCTTCAACCCAGTTGCAAATAAACCATACTGTAGAACAAACAGTGCCAATATAGACTCTTAGCCCAGTTTAAGTGCCCATATTCCTTTCAGGAGCAAGAATGTCAACAGTAAAGAGTTGTACTGGTGAACTCAGAGAGGACAGAAAAATGCATGCCAGCAACACAAAAAGCATTTTCCATACATTGCTTAAATTAAAAGAAATCTAGGCAACAGGAGAAATGACAGGAGGAAGATTTCAGACTGACACTTACTTGTCTTTGGGAAGATCAGTTTATAAGCACAGCAAAATTACTATATTCTCAAGCACACCGAATACTGCCCCAAATCCAGATACTTGCAGAAAAGCAAGCAGTCAACTCCAGAAATTTCACTTTCACAGTAGGACCATAACCCAAAAGACTCAAGCTCAGAGGATAACATTCCACTACCCCTCTTTTACCCTACAGCCAAAAATTGTAATAACTGAGATACAACAGATGCACCTATCATGCCAGTCAGAGCAGTATACTGAGATGGCAGATTTAATGGTTTCTGAGTTCAGCTATTCCACAGAGTAGCTAAACAAATCTTAGATGAAGAAGAGGGGTCCCTGAGTAACAGAAATTAGAGTGTGTCTCAGAGGAAATAGGATCTCTGCTGTACTGCTAAGTTTCCATCTCTTGGGCACACATTTTTAAATATTAGGTGACTAAAGTACAGGCAGGGATCAAATTCTCATTGTTCATTTTAAGGCAGTTAAGCACAACGCCATGTGAAATGCTAGTATCTTTTGCACACTTTCAGATGCCTAAATACTTTCAAAAATAGTGCTCATTTCCTGCACTGGCCACATTCCTATTTCCCATTTCTGATAATTCTTTCATACGTGGCCAGCATGCCCTGAAGAAAAACATATTAATATGTGGATATTTCACCACCTTTCAGTAATGAGTCATCTGAGGGGAAAAGATAGGTAGATGAGAGTAGCCAGATGACAGGTGATAGAAAATATGTAGGTGAGGTCTCGGATCAATGAAATGTAATAGCATATGTGAAAGTGAAAAAGTTGACCTTGGTGGACAAATGGAGGGGACATCCAGGGACCGGTTTCTCTTTAGACAATGGAAAGTGTATCACTGGAGAGACTTACTACTTAGTTTGTCAGTCACAGGCAGTCACTAAAAGCCTGGACTTAATATTCAGAAACTCCTAACACAGTCAAGGAAAGTTTATGACGCACAAAGCTAGTAACATTGGCTTTCAAGGATGCTCAAAATGCTTCATAGGACTCTTCAGCTGATCTCTGGGAGTAGCACATCCTTATGTACACCCCAACTATGCTGCAGTGACCACTTTTGTCACTACTGTGATTGAAAGCCTTGACTGTGATTTTAAGCGCTGACCCAGTCATAAAAAAAAAGGCAACTCTGACTATGAGGCATGTGTGTCACTAGGAAACGAAATATTGATGACCCAATTCTATATGTTTGGATCTTGGTGCCTGAAAATCTGAGCACTCTTACAGTTAGGTCATGAAAATGTGAGAGTGTGCTTAAAAACTGTAACCAACCAGAGAATAGCCAAGTCTATGGTTAAAGATAACGGAGAGTCAGGGTCTCTGGTTTCTAAAAAGAGAAAAATTTTGGAACGGTTAGTAATGAAATAACCCCGGAATAACTAGAACTTGGTCAGGATCTCTGGTTGTGAGACAGGAATCAACCAACACCTTTAAGATGCATGAAAGGATTCCTAATCAGCTGATTTGCAAAAGCTTTCAGGAAACAAACAGGTTCTTCCCTTCTGTTGCCTTAGACCTAGCAAATCATCTGTAAGCGGATTTTTCTGTTGAGGTCTGCAATATGAATTCGTACTTTGCACTTAGCTTTTTGGGGTTTTTTTTTGTTTTTCTTGGTGGTACATTCCAACTTTCTTCATTGTTAGTATCTAAAGACCTAGGGACACTATAACTAGTTCTACTTGCAGTGGAGTACAAGGCCATATGAGAGTCTAAATCACAAAGACTTAGCGGAGGGCCAGGAGGGATATTTCTTCTTCCTAACGAATCAGCAAGAACTTGTTCTCTGTGAGACTTCAATCTTCCCCAGCTTTGAGCTTCGTCAGACTTTCTGTAGACAAAGGAACCAATCAAGAAATGCAAGCATAAGGGGAAGATGACTCCAGAACCCAAGGAGACAATAATAATTAGAAAAATCTCAGGAAACAAAGTAAGAACAGCAAAAATCCTCACCCCTAGACTATGAATTTGGTTCATGTATTAGAAACTGTCTTATAGGGCGTAAAGATCAGGTCTGCGTTAGAATGTCATGCAGTGGGAAGAGAAAAGCTTGAGAAAAGGCAGTAGGAGACGAGGGGACACTGGAGATCTTTGAGACCAATAAGGGATTTTCACCAGTTTTTTTTGTCGAAGTCCTCTCTAATCCTACAAACTTTCAACATTTGCAAGCAATGCTTGAGGCTGAGCTCACCAAAATCATGTGTTCTTGTTGCTTCAAGCAACTTAAACCATAATGACTGGGGACTTGGACTCCTTAGAGCAGCACAGAGGCAGAGCAAGAACACTAGAAGCAATAGGAGGAAAGAAGGAATATCTAAGTAGAAGAGAGAAAGAAAGAGGCAAAAAACCCTGAGAAGCACCTGGAAGCTTTTTCAGCCTCCAACCTGAAGGAGGAGGGCCTAATGCCACATGTCTATTAGCAACACCAACAAATCAGTCCCTTAGCACTGCCACTGCAGTGTCTGTACTTACAGATGCAATGCTCTGACAGCACACAGCACAGTCCATGTTTAGTCTGTCTGGGAACCAGAGAACTTGAGAGAAAAACAAAATCTTTGAAAAAATAATTAATTTTATATTCATTACAAGCAAATTCTCTATCTTCTGCACTATGAATAAGGCTGTAGACAGGTTCTTAAAGGTGAAAAAGGCAACTCGTAACACAATCTCCAAACTGTCAGGTTCATTGCTGATAAAGTATTCTTTTTGTCACTTCAAACTTTATTCCTAAATGACTATATTAAAAATAAGATAATTACAATATATAATATTGCAAGTCAGAAGCTATTTTTCCACAGCTTCCTATCCAAAACAGACTTAAATTAACAGAGAAGTTATTACTAGTACTCAAAGACCACGTAAATGCATTTAGAATATGAGGTTACACGTAGCCTTAACTCAGGAAAGCACTTAAATCCATTCTTGTTTTCAGGCAAAAGGGAAGGTCTTGCTGACTCAGGGCCTCTAAAGCAGAGGTATGACATATCATATACATATTACTTGGGCATACAGTAAAGATTTGACTGGTTTGTTTCTCAAATTCTTGAAATCCACAGCAAGTCTTATTCCAATATGTATTAAAAATAAGCCAGTTCAATTGAAAGTGCAATTCTCCTTTAAGAGCCAAGTTGTCTCTATTTTTATACATCATTCTTGCAGCAAAACTGTCACAAGCTGAAACAGAAACATGATGACAGTACCCTACACTTTTTGGTAATTCAGAAAGTTCACACAAAATACGAGCACTCACCAAAAATAATATTCTGCTTCATATAGTTATGAAGATGTTCTGCTGATTCTGAAATGCTTCTGACATTTCTCATTATGAAATACATAGGCAGAGCAGCAGCACTGCAATTGTAAAATACCCTCATTCATTTCTACAAGCTATGAATTCAATGCCAATACCACTGATATTTTAACGTCAATATCATTTGCTAGCACATGGAACTCATGGACAAAGCATTATAAAACAGGCAACTCAAGTGCTTTTTGGATTTGATTAGTTAACCAAAAGTTCTGAGATTCAAAAGCTGTTCTAGGTCACGGCCCTTCTCAGGACTGTATTTTTTCCCCCCAGGATTTCTTTAAAACTGTATCCAATCAAATTATAAAAAACATATGCAGTGAAGCATCTGACACTTCCCGTGGGAGACCCTTCCATAGCCAACAACTTGTTGTTTTTCTCAGAGTTGAATTTTAATGTAATTTCATCCCATTGCCTATTCTTATGGAAGCAAGGAGAAAGAGTCCCCAGGGAAGGCAACAGGGAAAAAAAAAACAAACAATTGCTAAACTACACTGAAAAAGTGTATAAATGTAATTCAGCTGTGAAGCCTGTTGATGAAGGGGAACCATGAAGGTAAGGGTTAACTTAAGTCACAAAAGCAGCTTCCCAGCTTTCTCCTCTCCCATCAGCATGGAAGAGTCGCAGATGCACGTGGATGGCTCCTAAGAAAAAAATCAGTATGAAAAAACACTTGGGTTATCATTCCATAAATACACCTTTGGGAAAAGAACCAAAGTTCCCTTAGAACTGCTTAACTTCCTACTTCCCAGCGTAGGAAGAAAAGCACTTTGAAAGTTAGTGTTACAGTCTTGAAAAGGTATCAGCCATGATATCTTCCCACTTCTTCTCATAAACAAATGAAACTACCACTCTACACAGCACTACCATAGTTTAACAGAAACATTGTACAGTCTATTGCCCTGTCCATGAGAACATCCAAAGATGTTGCCAAGGGAGATATCATAAAATCATCATAAAATACCTGATTTAGTCTATATTGATTTTTCTTCCCCCACAACTTAATAAATAGTATCTTGCTGCTTATTTAACATATCCTACAGCTAAAGAATATATTTGGGTTTCTTTTTATTCCTTCACCTTCTCCATTGCTAGCAAGAATTGGTGAAAAGACAGTTTAGAGAATTAGTGCAGGATGTGTATGCAGACAGCTATTTTGAAAACATTATAAACACAAAACATTATAAACACAAAACTCCTGGAAGGTATCATACAAAAAGAGACAAGAGAAAGCATTTCACAGTCATCACTAGTGTCAGTCACAGAAGCAAGTATCTGTCATCTAAAAGATACACATTTTGTAATGTAAAAGCCCAAATCAGTATTTAAAGAAAAATAATAGATACCCTCCAGGATATATCTAGTCCTCATTGCTGTCAACAGAGAGACTCCTAAGTAACATCAGAGGGAAGTGTATGCGAATTTGATCTCTGTCCTTCAGAATCTCAGAATCAAAAAATAGGCATGGCAATGGCCAGCAACAGCTATACATTAAAGGCCCAATTCATTTAGAAAACAAAACATAAACAATCTATTAATCAGTAAAAAGAAGACTAAACAAGCTTGAAGAGATTTCATGTGTCCTCATCTGCAACTTCCTTTCGGCGCTGGGCCCGGAAATGACGCTCAATATTTATTGTCACTTCCCTCTGCAAATTTCTGCTGTTAGTTTTTCCAGCTGTTCTGATCCAAGGGTGCTGAAGTACTTGTCGTGCTGTGTAGCGCTTCTGGGGATCCACTATCAACAGCCTGGTTATGAGGTCTTTTGCTGCTGTTATGAAAGAAAGAAAAGGAGAGAGTAGAAAAGAACAGTGATGTGATGAACGTGACAGTTATACCTACACAAAACGCCCTTCTTATTTTTCTTATTAGTTTTACCATAATGACTTTTGTGACTATCACCAGGAGATATTCTAACAACTGGATTTAGAACTAGTGACAGGAGATGTTAAATCTCCAGCATATCTTTTCCTGATATCATTCTCCCCTCCAGAAAGAGAGGAGAAAGCGAAGGGAATTTCATCTTGAAAGCATGCTGAAAGCATCATGCTAGGTGTTCATATTGACAGGAATTAGCATTGGGTATCTCATCCCTCAAGGAGCATAAAAGTCATAGAATGCTATTGAGCATGTTCTTTAAAAGACTGTACAGGGAGAGAGGGGTTTTAGGGTTTCTGATTTTGAAGAGTGCACAAAAGACACTGCACTAGCCTGTGAGAAGGGAAAAAACTACTATGTGCAGACCCCATTGATCTCAATAGAAAACCCACACTGTGTTCTGCAGAGCAAAGATTTCATTCTCAGCTTTTGAGATTTTTGTGTACATCTTTACAATCTAACATAACCCTGGGGATTATTTTGGTACCTTTTTCTACAGAGCTAATTCATATAAGCAAAGTGAGGAAAATCCTTGCTCTTGCCTCAGAAAGGGAGCAATCCATTAAATCATTCAGACCCAATATTCAGATTCACAGCCATCGATAATACTAGAGGACTAAATTCACATTTAAAGCAAACACAGAATCACACACAAGAGACCTGTAAGACACCCCCAAGTTCATTGAGCTCACTGTCCTGAACAAAAGGGAGTTCTTTCCAATCCAGGGAAGAAGTCTGTCACTTCTCAGATCTGCTATACGCGCTGAATCTTACCTGCAGAAATATTGTCCCAGTATGGGGAAAGGAACTCGTAGTGACCCAGCTGTATGATCTGAAACAGCTCTTCTTGATCACGTTCCTGACTGCGAAAAGGGGGAAAACCGCAGAGCAGAATGTAAAGGATCACACCAGCTGCCCACATATCTACTTCGAGCCCATAGCCTAAGGAAGAAAAGACAAATCATAAGTCTTGTTTTAGAAAGAAAACTCACAACTGGTAGGGAACTGTTTCTTTTTCTCTATTTTCCAAGAAACACAGAAGCTCTGCTCAGTTTCTCAAAAAGATGAGGTCAACAGAAGAATAAGTGGCTGGTACACCACGCTTACAAGCTGAGCTGTTCTGCCTGTTAATAACTACAGTTCTCACAAAGTGCCTCTCTTCTTCAACATGTTTCACAAACACTGTCTCACAAGGCCAGCGTCAATTAGAGACTAATTGAGAAAACACGGCATATATTTCTAAAATAGTCCTCCTCAGATTCCCTTCAAAAAAGCACTAAGTGTGCCAAGTTTCCATTGAAACTGGATATAACTGGAGATGTGCAACCCAGCTCCACAGAACAAAAACCAGAAATAGCTTTGCTTGAGTCATCAACAAAACTGACTCCTTTTCAGGTCTGAATCTTTTTGGATAGAAAATCTCCAAAATTTCTTCTGATGCAAAACATGTTTTGGCCTGTTACATAAGTTTAACATACATGTTCACAATGTCTTTGCATCATTAGGGGCCTTGGAAAGTTGTTTGGGTTACAGTCATGAAATGGGGCTGACTACCCTCAGGTTGCAACATGAACTTTTGCTCATTTCCCCACTTCAGCAATTACCATCTATGATATTTTATGGCTTGTCTGCTTGGAAATCAGTTTTATATTACCATAGACATAAATAATGCAAACATGACTGATGTCATGCTTGTGTTTGTCAAAAGCTAAAAGGTTTCCTTTCCTCTCCTTTCACAGATTACACTGCAAGCCAAGCTCCTACCCTGCAAAGACGTATCAGTAGGTTGAAACATTCTGGAATATTTCCATGATTAGAAAGTTCAGAGTAATTGTATGATTTACGAGAAATTATATACACTCACCCTTCTCAGCAAGTATTTCAGGGGCAACATACGTTGGTGTTCCACAGACAGTAAATATGGGTTTTGTAACCTGCTTTGCAAGGCCAAAATCTGCTAGTTTCAGTGTAGTAGATTTATCTGCATTATGCTGAACCTACACTCAACAGAAAATACATACATTTAGTCCAGATGCATTTTAAGACAGCAAAAGATAAAGGAAGTAGTTAATAGTAAACAGGAAGAAGTTCTAATAATAGTGCCTTCAAGTAAAGCAACATGAAATGGAAACAGTATTTTGATAAACAGTATTCATAAAGTGGTTTTTCCCCCATATATTAAGAGAGCGTATATATATTTAAGAGGACAAGCAATAATGGAAAAAGAAAACTTTGCTCTACAAACTCTGGCACACTGTAATTTCCAAGAAATGAAAAGGAAGAAGACAAAAAATAACCAAGAGTCAATTAAATGTTGCTATTATTTCCTCTTAGGAAAGTAAACTCTTCTTTTTCCCTGCGAAAGCAAAGAAGAATGTTGTGGGCATCTTTATGCTTAAATGCGATATTCCCAGGTAAGCTACTGACTTTACAGTGTCACTTGAAAAGCATATCTCCATCATACCAGTCTAACAATAAAAAAAAAAAACCACCAACCAACCAACCAACCAAAAGCTTTACTTTCTTTGCAAATTACTCTGCTACTCTACCTGCTGCCCTGAAAATAAATGAGTCACAGTCATCACACAGTAATTGTTGGAGAAATGGATCCAGGCAGAATGTCCTCCTAAATGGTTCTTTTTAGCAGTTTTCCTGCTCATTGCAAGGTGGGGTTGGACTAGATGCCCTTTAAAGGTCCCTTCCAACCCAAACTATTCTATGATTCTATATTCAAAGGCCAAGTCACGAAGAATCTATCAGTATAATTAAACACATCAGTATTCTTAATACTGGTGACTGATATTCAAATATTCTTTAAGATGTAAAAAATGTCACGAATTTGCTTTAAATAAAAATGGTCTGTCACTGGAACTATGGGGAACAGATCAGCAGCTAACATGTCTACAAGAAAGCCGAGGAAATCTAGGCTCCAGTTTTGAATGGACAAACTGGAGTATAATGCACAGGTATACTCCATGATTTAACACCTCATACTTTGCCATCAGAGAGTGCTTGAGAAAGCCAAAAATTCAAGATGGTCTCTATTACAAGACAACTAAGGGCACAGATGGGACAAAATTTGCTCTCCTACATTACAGCTGACTAATCCCCATTAATCATCTTTATAGAAACTGTAAGCACTCATCCATTTTTGATTAAGCAAAAAGGGTTTTTTTCTTTTTTTTTTTTTAAGAAAAAATATTACATTACAAAATAATACATTATAGCCTACTAATCGCTTTTTATCTTCTTTATAGAAAATATAAGCACTCTTCTAGTTTTGATTAAGCAAAATATTTCGGGGGTTTTTCTGGTTTTCTAAGAAAAACTATTTTTCAGTATGAAACTGAAAATAAAGTTTACTACAACCATTCAGTCAAAACTTCTGCAGGAGAAAGCTAAAATGCTATAGCCATTTTCTCTGTGACATTAGTCAACTTCATGATGATTTTTTGCCATGATGCACTGTGGACACAAGACCTGACAAAAATGAAAAATAAATTAGAAAGGTAGCAGTTACTTGCTAGAGCAGCATCTATCCACAAGATTTCTATTCTAACCATAGGGGTCACAGTGGTAGAATTTACAAAAAACTCACAATTGAAATGCTCAATTTTATATGTGCTATGAAAATATGAGCATGAATATATTTTCCTATTGTATACATAAAGCTTTTAAAATTATATAAGAAAATTATGTCACACGGAATTTCAACTAATAGCCTGCATGCTACTGTACTAAGACAAATAATACTGAAATGTGTACATAAATTTTTAGAAACCACCAGGGGGGTGGGGAGGGTGGAGAACACACTGGTCTTAATCCCAATCCCAAAATCAGCAGGAAATGTCTTGCTTTGTAAAATACACTGATGTACTTTTTCTTTTATCAGGATGCCAGACTCCTAATCTCTCATCACAGCACAAGGTGGCAACACTGCACCATCTGTTCTTTCAGGACAAAACCACTGAGCTTTCTTTTTACTTAACAACTGAACAGGTAGGAACAGCATGCACTGTGGGTATATTTTCACAGCTTTGTGACAATCATTTCAAAGACAGCATGTAACCTGTCAGCACGCCTGAAAACCTCAGCCCAGAACTTGTCAGCATCTTCACTAACCTTATGCTCAGAACAGCTCAAAGTCAGCTTGGGCAGACTGAGCATTCCCTTCATCCCCAACTTTGTACTCTCCAGTCTACCTTTCTGTCACCTTGCATCGCCTTGAGCATGCAAATATGCTTCACTGTAGAAACAAAAGCTTCTCAGGTTGCTTTTATTCCTTCCCGAGGCCAGACTACTTACTCATAGCAGTATCACAGAAATGTACAACCTGCTCAAGAGAAATCTAGCCTCTGGCATCTACAGTATGTGCTCTGTGAAATGGTGAGAACAAAGCAAAAATTATTACATTAGATGAACATACTAGCCTTACTGTGACACCTAAAAGACAGCTATTGCTGTTTCTGCATTCGAGACTACAAAGAATGGTTCCAAAAGTCTATTTAAAAGTGCTGCCTTGTCTTACCTGCCTATAGAGTTAATTAAGATAAGGAAGACAAGTATAGACAGCCAATTTAGGCCATACAACTACTTGTGTCCTTCAACTGCAAGGGAAGCCAGTATCTGGTAGTCTTGGACTAAAGGCAGTCAGAATTGCTCATTACTCTCTCAAATGCAGATGCCATAGCAGAATATTAGAATATTGTCTGAGGATTTCTAGCTATCCCAGCCATACACCCAGAAGATTATAATACCTTAATACAAAGCCAAGTTCATCCTCAAAGCAGGGATGAATTGATCTTTTCCTTTTCTCCTGTCTGTTGACAACTCCCAACTCTTCATGCTCTTGTTTGTTATTCATATGTACCTTGTGAAATCCATCAGGGTGTTTAAGAAAATGATTTATAGCACTAATATTTCTCTGTATGCGCATATATATGGTAGCACAGATTCTTCATATAGGCATCATGAAAGCAAGCTAGCCCATGGGACATTTCGTATATTAGAAATAGATAGAGTTAAAGAAAAAGCACTGCTTACACATTTGAGTTTCAGACATCCCTTGCTGCTAGCTAGCTAGAAGAATCTCTACGAAAAATCTTACAGAACATTCCCTGTGTAGGTTTATCATACTGAAAGCTCGACAGGTAACTGGTTAAACAGGATTTTAACTCAAATGCACTCAGAAACCTGTGACGGTGCTTTGTGTATATGTAAATAGCATCACAAAGGCAAAATTAACAGACAGAAAGGCTTTACTTGAAGTTTTCATACATATATAAAAACGAGAGAGAGAGAGAAAAAGAGCGGGAAAAAAACCTCAAACACATAAAAAGCTATAACACTTATATTATTTATAAAGCTGAATGTTAAACAATTACCACATTAGTATGTTTGGGAAGTGTACAAAGAGATGAGTTTACAATCACAAATACACACACAAAAAAGGGGTCAAGGATGTGGCTTCGGGTCTTTTACAGCTATAACCTGGAAAAACACCACTACACTTTGAAATTAATTTCTCACCCACAAGTCAAGAAATGCCAGCACCTGCAGAACTAAACAGTCACTTGGCTAAAAACCTTGCCAGCAAATTCTGCCCCTCCAAGTAGCATTAAAGAAGTGACTGGCTTCTTTTGTGGGACCAAATACACTACATTGCTCATCCTTGGTAGCAAAGGTTTTCTTGCTGAACACCTAGTCCTAAATGAGGTGATTCTGTTAGCAGATGGGAGGGAGTCAGAGCAGCTGTCTTCACATCAGCTGTCAAACAGATTTTGGTTTTGTAGCACAAGTCACCACCCTTCTGCCTCACAGCTATGCTGCAAGGAGTCTGATCGTTGTGGGCAGGCACAGTAGTGAAAGAGGGAGGGGGAAAACAAAAAAGGATGATGGTGGACTGTTACAGAAGTCTATAACTAGAGGACAGTTTCACAAGAGGAACAGTAGTGCAGTGAACTAGTAATTAAACCAGGTTTCCAACTCTCTCCTGCGTCAATAATTTTGTAATTCACTAGACATCAAAGTGTATTTCCACCTTTTCCTCTGTAGGGACAGAAACGGTTTCCCTTCCTTCCCCAGCTGTTTATTTTCATGAAACTTATGGAATTTTTTTTTCCCAGTTTGCTGCTTCTCTGTCAGCTCTGATGGAAATTAGCCAGTAGGTTCAAAAGTCACTAGGAGCAGGGTTAGATTCTCACACAAAGCAGGTTTACAGTAGACAAACACATTTCCTTAGTAAAACAGACTAAGGATCTGTTCTCTTCCATTCCCCATTTGCTGGAAAGGGTTAGAAAGTATGGAAAAACAGCTGACAAGAAAGGACAGGATTCGCCTGACCAAAAGAAGACACCAAAGTAGGACAAACAAGTAAACAGCCTAAAAGTACGTACTTATTTCTGTTCTCTGTGTACAAAGAAAGTCTAGGGAGATTAATTCAGACTTAAAGTAGGAATCTGAAGCAAGAGGTATCCTACAACCAAGGACATCCCTGCAGGATGCCAGCACTTCCAGCACTGTGCTTCCTCTGCTGAAGGCTGCCCCCAGCCCCTGACCCACTAGCAGCAGATGAACCCATGAAATTTGCTTCGATACTGTTTGTTACTGTTCAGCACTGGCTGATGTTAGGATTAGTGGCAGCTCTCCTTCCTGCTCTGCTGCTGCTGCTCCAGTCACTCTGAAGAGTCAGAGGTAACACATGAAAAAATCAGAAAAGCCAGAAACTTGCTAAAATGCCCTGTATTTATAGGGAGGCTTATTAGATAGCATGTGAGCTATCCAACACTATCAAGAGCTTATAACTCATTTGCTTGTTGAACAGACTAACTTTTCAAAAGGATGCTTTATGTAAATGATATTAATGCAGGTGTTCACAGCCAATTAACAACAAGGTGAAACTGGCACAGGTACAATTTTCTTTCACATAGTGTTTGGGTAACACTATTCTCATATGACAAATTACCTATAGGCTGGGGACCAGTTTGTCCTTGAAAAATATTTTCTGACTGTCAGAATGGGCAACATGATTATTTCAGTGCTGCAAAAACTTTGCCACTGCCCAGCAATCTCTGCTTTGCAGTGCTGTGAACTAAATGTGAAAACAACCAGAACGGACCTCTATCATGCCTCTTTGCTTACCTGCATCACTGTGATGATTACATATTATAGAGGGAAATGAAGCATCTGGTCTCACGCATTTCACATGCACTAGCTTATTTTCAGCAAATAGGAAGGAGCAGAGCCTGGTACATAATGGAAAAATCAGCTTCTGGAAGAAAGCCCTGCAGTTCTACGTGAGGTTTTGTTCTAATGGCAAAACAAGGCACGAAGGCAGGGCCCAGATGCATACTTCTTCCTGCAAACCAGCCACTTGCACTCACCGTCTTTTATTTACACACAGACCGCATACCAAGGATTTTCATCAGATTAAGCAGGATGCGTAGCAGGACCTAGTATAGATGCTATTGGTTAGTCAAAAGGTTTGGGACAAAACCTTTCAGGCCCAGCCTTGTTCAACCTTTGCACATCCTACAGGCTACACTGCTGCTTTTCTCCAGAAATTCACACTGATTTCTTCCCCAAATTAATTCCCTTAAAGAACTGAATGGCACATAGGACTAAATAATCTATTACCTTTTTTTCTGGCTAGCTATGATCTTCCACCAGCAGATCAAATCCGATTTGTTACAGACTGGCAAATATTTGGTATCTATCTATCAGGAAATCTGGAACCCTAGTACAAGAGTGTAACACACGATTAGCAAGGGAGAGTTGCTTACTGTTACTTTTCTACAATGGGTGTCTTGTCAAGCATCAATACTGCAAACATTTCTATGCACGTTCACACATGTGAGTACTCTATTTACTTCAGTGCTGGATGCAAAGAATGTAGCCTCAGAAACATGATGGAAAAAACAACTTTTCTCTTTGGCATGAAGTTAGTATTTGAACTGACTTTAGTGCTGTATTTCACCAACACACTCACATTCTACTGTCAGATTATTTCAATCAACCACATTGTACTTCTGCTCCTAAGAAAATAAATTGTCACAAGAGAGAAATCACTACAGTAGAGGACTAGCACAGCGGTCTGCAGGATGTGTGACTGCAGTGAACAAAAAGTCCACCAAATAAATAAGCTAAATTAGCAATTTTAATAAATTTTGGTCTGCAAGGAAGATGCCTTATGTTTCAGTGCATGCTTCCTGCAAAAAAATTCATCCTAGCATACCTAAAAGTCAGATGCTAAGTAACAGGCCTGATTTCCAGAAAAATACAAATGCTCACTAACCCTGAAAGCCAGGTCATTTTTATTTGAATTTCTATCTGCAAGCACTGCTATCTGCAATGCACAGCACATCTACGTGAAATAAACTGTAATGGTAATTTCACTTCAAAATTGTACCCATTTTTCCAAACAGTCCTACCACAGCACATTATCTCTGCACAGTATTTGCTTTAAAATATTCAAAGATCCATAACTAAAAGGAAAATAAATTCAACTCCCGCACACATGCAATGTGTTTGCCAATACTTACCAAAAGATTCTCTGGTTTGAGGTCCCTGTGGACAATGTTCTTGCTGTGAATATAAACCAGTGCATCACACAGGTCAGTGATCATGACAGCAGCATCATGCTCTGTGAACTTCACACTTTCTATGATTGCATCAAATAAGTCCCCTCCTGGGACATACTCCAGGATTAGGTAGATCTCAGCTTCTGTCTCATACACTTCAATTAAGCTTACTATATTGGGATGAGAAAGACTCCTAATGATCAGAATTTCACTTTCCATCATGTCCTCTTTCCCTTTCAGCTTGGATTTATCAACAATTTTCATGGCATAGATCTGATTGGAGTCACAGTGGCGACATTCCTTCACCACTGCAAAGTTCCCATCCCCAATAGTTCTGCCAATCTCATACTGTTTTTCCACATCAGTTCTGTTTTTAATGGCATGCCTCCGGCTTGTGTTTTCCAATCCCTGAGCCTTGTTTTCTTCTTTATTCACTCTGCGCTCCCCTGTTTTTTCTCGTCGCGTCACGTCACTCTCTCTACGCATGATATTCCCCTCTCTTCTGGCACCGTCCTCTTTAGCCCTTTGTCCCTCTCTGCCCTCCCTATGTGTTTTAGATGGTTTCTCAGCATCCCTCGGAGTGTCTTTCTTTAGCCAACTGCTTTGGTTCATTATGCAGCTACTTCCATTCTCTTCCTTTGCTTCATGAGTTAGCTGCAGCCCTTCTACAGCATTCTTCTTGATTTTGACTACTTCCTTGCCATGGTTTTCATGTTTCTCCACATCCCTTTCCTTCTCAATGCTCCTTTTTTGCTTCTCCATCCCTTCATTAACATTCCTATGTAGGGGCTTCCACGTTCTCCTACAGCCGTTATCTTTCCAACCAACTTCTTCACCTTCCAGACAAGTGTCTGAAGATTTTCGGCAATTCCTGATTTTTACATTTCTTTCTACATGGTACCTCTGACATGCGCCTGCGTTCAGGTCTCTGTTCTCAAATGAGGCCTCAGCCTGCCTTTCCCTTTGTAACTTTTGTCTGGCCAGCCTTTCCTGTTCACACTTCTCACACCTCACCCCCTCCTCTAAACTCCCTTCTAATCCCTCCTCAAGACTCTTCTCACAGTTAAGGTACCTCTCGCTTTCCCGGGTTTTTCTAGAAGGCTTCGCTCCTTGTTCACCACCCCAGCTCTGTCTACTCCACTTTTTTTTGGTTCTCATTTTTTCTTCTTGCTTTGTCTTGGCTTGACTTTTTCCTTCATGTCCAGCTACCAGTTTGGGAGACATGCCATCGCTGCAGTTCTTAGTAATTTCTGTCTCATCAAAGCCACTGTCCACTTTTGAAGCCTTGTCGTACAGCCTGCTCTTCAGTTTTTGGGACTGCTCCTCGTTCTGCTGAATGGCAGCACTGGCAGCATAAGGATTTTCAGGGTAAAGTTCTTGTAATACCACTTCCAGGCTCTTCAAAGTGAGGGGCTCCCTCCCCATAGCTATGAAAGCATCACCTTCCCTGAAGAAGTCAGAAACGCTTCGGATTTCTCTGCCTCTCAGATTGTAAAGCTTTCTCACACGGTCATTCTTCCAGCGTGGGAATCCCAGAGCTTCTGAAATGTCAGCCATCAGCTGTTCAAAGGTCTGAACTGATCTCCTGTTGAGCAGCAAGGTTATCCTTCGGAGTGTGTGTCCGCCAGGTTTCACCACTGTAATAATCCTTGGCTTCACAGGACTGTGCTCTGAATGTATCGTGTGAAAACCGTTACGGGGATTAAAAAATGGGGACCTATGACTGCTTTCACTCAAACATGGTTTTCCGTAGTTTCCACGACCGACAGGAGGACAAGTCCCTTGTAGTTTCCTCTCTTTTACTTTTGAGCTTGCATTGTGTGACGAATGGTCAAACAAGCCTTGGTGTCCTAAAGCAAACAAAGAGTAGGCGTATTATTCATTTTGCATCGTCAGATCTTTCTGCATAATAGTTTTCTACCTATCAGTGTACGTGACCTCAGAGAGTAAGGGTACATGCATTCAATGCTTATAAAGAACTTTAGCTGCCACTAAGGAGTAACTCCACATACATGCAACTACAAATATTTTCAAGTTTGTGAGAAAATGTAAATGCACCTTGTGACAGAGAAATACATTAAAAAAAATTAATAATATTGGAAACAAATAGATCCTTCTCCTAAATCCTCCCATCTTCCAGATATCCTCAAAAAATGGGGTTATTTGTGCCAGGATTGCATCCAGATTGTTTAGCATCCTCTTATGAATATACCTACCATGAACTCACTCAATTCCTTTCTGAACCCAATTTGGCCTCTGTAAACCCTGTGGCAATGAGTTCCACAGTTACATTGCATGAAGTAAAAGAAATTAATTACTTCTGTTTTAAAATTGCTACCAGATGGCTATGTATGTGGAACCTTATAGTCTTCTAAATAATTATCTTCTCTTCACTTTCCCTGGACCGTTCATTTAGTTTCTAGACTTCTATAACAAATTAAGTAAATGAGATTCTTTTTAAGAAGTTTTCCTTTGGCTATAATTTTACAGCAATTTTATAGTACATTTTTTATAGTACATTTAATAGCAACGTAATTTAATTTTTTCCCTTCAAGAAAGGCCATCTTAGTTTTGTTTGATAATTGGAGCCCTGGTTTTCAAATATTTTGGTTTGACTTTTTTATTCTAAAAATTATGTAACATCACACAAAGTCCTGGATATCTTGTAGGGACATTAACAATTTTCCCTCCGATATTTCATCTTAGAACACCAACCAAAGAAAACAGCACCATTCATTACCTGTCATTCTGAAAAGGAAGAACTGAAAATGTAACACGTGGTTATGGACAAGCCAAGCTATAACATAATTCACTGTCTATAAACACAACAATAAGCTAAGAATAAAAATGTCCCCTTAAAGTAGTCTGATTTCTTATACTTATTAAGATTAAAACTTGATTACAATGCAATTCTTTTCAGCCTCAGGAAATAAACTTTCAGAATGAGATCACAGAGTGCTTCCAACTGCATTTAATAGTCTTGTGGTTCAGTTGGGAACAAACATTCAATATGTACGAACTAACAGGATCAAGCCAAAACAAAGCAGCCAGCATGATTACTGAACCATTACAAGGAAATTCCCATACACAAATGGCTTACCTCCCAGAAAATCCCACCCATTTTCATACATTACACAGTCACAGTGCAGCAGGCAAACCCACAAAGGAAAATCTGCACATATGAGCATTCCTCTTGGTGCTAGGGTTAACAGGCACGTGTTCAAAAGTTCTGGCAAGCTTAAACCTACTACCTTTTGGTTTTCAACTGCCTAAAAGCCGTTTTCAGTATTTCAAGCTATGTGTTTTTATTTGTCCTTTCGATCAAGGCATAATAGAGTGAAGAGGAAATACGCCTCCTCACCTACAATAACAAATAAAAGGGAAAACTACAAGAAGTGCTGCAGCATTCACTCGCTCTGCCTCAAAAATAGCGGATCCAAAATGCCAGGGGTTGACTGGGGAAAGCACACAAGGAGACACTGCTACAGACCTCCACTCTGCTGTTGGCTTTGTTTGATGTACGATGATGGACACTTCTGAGTTGTAATACACTCACCAGCTAAATGCTGTGTGGCCCCCAGCATGTCCCTTAACTCTTGGCTTCATTTTCTTCCTCTGCCAAATGAGACAGATACTACTTCTCCAAATAAATATTACAAAGAAGCCCAGCTGCCAGCACGCTGATTGAAGACGCAAGCATTATATAAGAGCTACGTGTGACTAATGCTTGGTGGTTGTACAAGTTATTTCTGTCTTCATTCTGCTTGATCTCTTGTTATCAAAAGATGACTACATATGTGCTAGTGATTTTTCAGCAATCAGATATTTACATTCCACCCAGAATAAAGCCTACTGTGAATGGGGGAAAAAAAAAAAAATTCAGATGTTATAATAGTTCTCTGAAATCTAAATCAACCCCAGAACATGTTGGTTACCAGGAACTGTTGAAGCTTTGAATTTAATCAACATTTCCAGATTCTTGCGTATCCACTATCATCAAAGCATTACCTTGCTTATGGGAACAGCATGTGACATTTTTACTGTTTATTACCTTGGTACAACATAACAACAATGCTGCACTAATAATGACTTTTCCCACAGATTACGTTTCTCCCAGCTATGCTGCTATTATCACACTTTTCTATAAACCATTCATTTTAAGTGCCTGGCTGCCCTGTTGATTGTTTCAATTATCCAAACATCAATTATGTTTCCTTTCTTCACTAAATCGGCTAAGCTTTAAACAGAAACCAAGTTTATTTTATAATTCTATAGCTAATGGAATAAGAGCAGTTTTATGTAATTATTAAGAACAATCCAGGAATGTGTTTTTGTGCTTTTTATACTGGCTTAATTCCTAGCCAAAAATAGTTTGAGACAAGCCACAAGTTAATATATAATCATTTTAGGAATAAGAATAATATTGCATGTTTTTCTAAGATGAAAAAGGAAGTTACATGAATGCTTAAATCAATGCATAATGGAATCTCCTAATGTTTTCTGAGAAAAGGGGAACAGTCAAATTTTGTCAAAGCGGTGGTCACAATGACTAATCCATATATTAAATAAAATTTAAAAATCAATTTCAACTGCCTGTTACAACTATTTCAGTCATAATTTCTGTTACTTTCCAGTTATGCTATATTTACTTTAACTGATACACATTAAGCAAGCCTCAATCTGTCAGGAAAGTGCACACACTTAAAGCAGTAACAAGCATTTCTAGAAAGCCTTCAAAGGTCACACACATATCCTATAGCTACAATTTATATTGCTTCAAAATCTTGTTTCCATATTTATATACAAGTGGGAGAGGGAGGAAGAGGGAGGTGGGGTCAGAAACACACTTCAATGAGTCTGAGTACTGGCAAATTATACATCAGAGAATAAAATGTGTTTTTTCTTTTACTGTCTTACTGAGAGCTAATAGTTATCAAATATGCATATTTCTTATAAATGTTAATATGGATGGATGCATGTATGCATGCATCTGTCTATTTTTATCCATATACACATCTATATACGCTTGTGTATCACGAAGTATCAATACATAGGATGATGCAAAAGATTAAAAAGGCAGAAAACCGTAGGGGAGCAGCATGGCCGAGGAGGCTGCTGAGGGCTGTTGCTGTGGAAGGGCAGGGGTAAGGCAGCACAGCTGGGCAAGGGCACCACGGGTGCCACCTAAGCTGCACACATGGGCACAGAGAAAAGAAAACTGGGACTTGCAGAGCGATACAGAGCTCCAGATGATGAAGGCACGATGGTCTTGTAGGGTAAACGATCACACCAAATCCCAGAGGAGCAGGAAGGATGGGACAAACAGGGATTTGGGGGCTTGAACAGGTAGCAGGAACAAGAAGTTCAGCACCTAGTGACCAGAGCACAAGTGCTCCCTGGAGAGAAAAATGGTTGCTGCAGGGAGCACAGGTTCTGTGGTTCATTTTTAAAAGCCAATTCACAAACCATTTGTGATCGTCACAGTCAATCCCACTGAGCGGCGGGAAGGCATAGGGGGGAAACCACAAAAATTCCTCTAGAAGACCTTTCCTTGTAGGGTTTTGGCTCATACTGTGGACCTGGAGTAAAATAAAGTGAATTCAGAAGACTTAAGCTCTGAATAAGGTGCGTATACAGAGCTTCAACCAATCTGTATCTTAAGGAATTGCCTGGCAACATCCCCTACAACAGCAGAACGATGGGGTTTGCCAGACTTCACCTATTCTTGCAATTAAAAATGTATTGCTGCCATTTGTCCTTCAAAACTTATCTCTTCCCTTGACCAGTCTATAAGTTTTTGTTCATTAATTAAAATATTTCCACTCATCTTGCATTCCTTCTTGGCTCTCCCGCTTGAGATCACAGTTTCAGTAATTAACTGAATGGTTTACCCAGCAGCTAATTCTGCTATCAAGTCACAGGTTGCAGTGGAATTAAATTTTTAGAAGTAGTATTACAACACAATTTAAAACAGAAGGCAACACTGAAATAGGATCTAGTTATGACATTGCTTTCTTTGAGTAAGATGGTGTTATTTAAGCCCTGCAATTTCTTTAGAGAGCCTTGGATCAATATGAAAGCCTCCACTTACAAAAGCAACCGTGAAAACTCCCCAAAACATTAGCAGCATTCTTCACGCAAGTGAAGTTGCACATACAGAAACTGTGTACCTGGGAGTCGTTTTGATATATTGGTTCCAATATAGTATAAACAAAATACTGTTTCAAATGGGAAGGGAAAGAACAGCACTAAAAATGTCTGGTTTATCCTTAAGCGCCAGCAATTCCTGCTGAGGGCATGCAAAACAAAGACCATAGGGGAAAAAATTAATCTTAATTGGAACCCAGAACGTTTAATTCATGTCAAAGTATCAACGAGTATCTTAAAGTTCTTGAGAGTGAAGAATGTCTCTGGCCTTTAACTCAGAGCAGCCAAGTGTGTAGTTCACACAGGTTACCAGTGTGCATCGGCAGTTGGCTCCAGGATGCAATCTGAGTCCTCTAGAAGTATGCCATCTTGATCTCCTCTTCTTGCTGTAAATTATTAAATGTTGCAACTTTCAGGGCTCGTGCACACTGTTAGTGCCCAAGACTGAAGTAGTAGTATGACAAGTCTCAATGTACTAAATTAGTTACACGGAAACAAAATATGATCACAGGCATCCTTTTACAGCAAGTAAATTTTACATGGGCATTATTTACAGCCTTACTGTTGGAAACACTACTGGTGAATTTTTCTTTAAAGAGCTGTAGCACCCTCTCTTTCCTTTCCTCCTGCTCATCCTTGCCACCCTGCCATGATTTACAGCATTTCAGGGCAGAGATTTTGTTGGAGTCGGGACTTGTGGTTATTTCAGCAACAACAAAAGGCAGCCACACTGTGTCAGTTTGTCCAGATAAAATCCTGAGTAGAAAAAGAAAGTCAAATTTTACAAGGACTGGACTGAGACAGCATCAAATGTAGCAGGACAGTCCCTGCTAGTTCCAACCTGAGCAAGCTCCAAGGGCTCACACAGCTCAGAGATATGGTGGACCTTGAGGACCCCAGCAGGCTTCAAGCCAAGCTTCAAAAACGTCTTTTCCCTTGTAATAGCTACTTCAGTAACGTTAGAGGAGGGTCAAGCACCAGAACTGAGAATACAGTTTGTCTCTCCATCCTCTTGGCAGTCCCATGGTGTTCCTCTGTGTATAAGCTGTTTAATTCAGACAAAAGCAGACAGAGCAGATCACGAAGGAAAGAAACATCTGAAAATGGGGCATTCAGAGGTATTATGCAAGCCATTTCGGTGGGAGCTCAGTGTCTGGCTGCTTTCAAAAACCCCAACAGCTATCAGGCCGAGACAGTAATGTAAATAAGGAAAAGTGGAAGTTGAACAGTTGAATCAAAAGTTTGGGATTGAGTAAAGGTGGCTGGGCTTCTCACATGGAGACAGAGTCAATAAGGGAAGATGAGGAAACTGGACATGACTTCTCAGAAGGGAGACTGGAAGAAAACATGGAGCATAGGGAGTTTGCTACCAAAGGAAACTAAGACTATAGACAAACATGCACAGAGACAGACAAACAGGAGAAGGGGGGCACTCTGTTCTCCCACGTGTTACGGAAGACAAATTGGCCCAGCAAAGAGACAGGATTAGAAATTTCTTACAGAACAGGGTATGGCAAAGGGATTAAGAATGGAAGTCGATGGGGGAAATGTCAAGGAGAGACACAATGCAGTAGGAGCTGGGAGAGGGAGCTGGAACTTGCAGGGAGAGAAGAGAAGGCCTGGGAATAGGACAGGCAACTGGAAGGGGCATTGCTTTTCTGGTATCACCACCCAGAAGCCAGTCAGTGTGTAGCAGGGCCAGACACTGAAACTGAAAAAGGAAACCTAGTGAAGAATTTGACTGGGAGGATAAGAGAGAAGAAGTTATAAGAGGGACTGGGACAGATGGCAGGGAATGGAGCAAATAGGGCCAGTTAGACACTACCTGACAGCAATTCCTATGAACTTTGATACTAGCTAATAGCAGTTTCTATGAACTTAGCTGACCCAGTGGAAGGAAATGGAGATTATAACAGGGAAGCAGTACAATGTGAGGGTGAGAATAAGAGCAGGTCGGGAAGTCAGGTTGGATGCTGAACTTAGGCAAAGGGATGGGATTGGGAGCAAGCAACAGAACTGTCCTCACATAGTCTGCTCCTTTGCAGTTCTTCATAAAGGACATCCACCTACTTTTGTTGTCACTTACCACACTAGTTCACCTTGATTTTTTTTTTTTGTTAAAGAACAGGAAAAACTACATGCACACAAACAGATGACTACATTAAGAGAACATTACCAAGGTCATAATTAAGATAGGACAAAATTAAAGTTGTCAGCATGACTTGAATTCACCTCCTCCTTGCATACAAGATAGTTTAGAAGTGCATACATATTTCCTATATCTACTCCAGGGTACAGCAAATCGTCTTTTACAGATAAACTGGAATCAGGACTGTGCCATAAAAAAAAAAAAAAAAATCTGTTGTCCATAGAGACCTTAACCTCTGTAATTGGAAGAGCTGAAAGTGTGTAGTGAAAGAATAAAGGAATAGGAATTCTGTGTTTCAGTTTCTCTGCGTAAGGCAGTGCAGCCCTGAAGAACTGGATTTTCTCTCAACCAATTCCATAGAGTTTCAAAGCAATCGACTTAATCTAGATTTCTCAGAGAGGATTACATTCTGGTGGCCAAAACCATATCCTGAGACCTGATCCGCAAACCTGCTCAGTGCTTACAGCTGCAAGAGAATATACTGGAAGAGGTACTTCAGACACAAGGTAATATAACACAACACATAGATAATGCTAAGTCATCCCAAAATTCAGGATCTGGGCATCTCAAGTTGCATTCTTCCCCAAATTAAAGTACTTCTGACATTATTTTTTGCACCTTGACTCCCACTGAATGCAGCTCATGTACTCTCTTTACAGATGTCACAGAGATGCTAATCCATGTTTGTTGCTGTAGCAATAACCATGACAGAAAAGCCCACAAGTTAATAAGCCTGTATTAACAGCAGGGTTCAAAAAGCATGCAGTGAAAGGCATGAACAGCCAGGGTAAACAGTAAGTACATGCTCATTAGGTAAGCTTTGTCCATCATATGCACTGATGGAGACAGAGACCCTAGGGGGAAAAAAAGCAGCATCTGATAGTGTAATTAATGTTTATATCTTAATGCACAGGAACAGGGGCTGGGGGGACAGCACTGCTAATCAATAGTCATAAAGGCTTGACTCTGTAACCTGAATAATATTAGATTATAAGTACCTGGCTTCGTAGAAATACATTTTTTTAGTACATTGAACAAATGCATTGAACAAACTGTAGGTGTTCAGAATATATTTGATAGTAAGGAAGTTATGAAATATACTGTGCAATAAAATCTTACTGTAAATCATATGGTATTATAACCATGGTTTACTAAGCCAAATAAAATAAGCACAATCTAAGTATTTTTAGAAGATCAAAGTGTATTTTATCCAATTACATCAAAAATTAATTCATTATGGTATTTGCACAAATTCTTATCTGCATTAACTACTGGTGCAGAAGGAAAACAAAACCATGTTCAATATTACAAATACCGTTTATCAGCTGGAATCTTTCAAGAACAGTTCTAATACTGTCACGATGAAAAAAAAGAAAAGGGGGCATCAATTTAATTTCTATAACATCATTTCTGATGCCCTAACGGGCATCTCCAGTCATGCTCATGCCAGCACATCCATGTCCAGTTTGCACTAGTGTAACAGAGATCAATCGCTGACGCAGTCTAACCCAATTTGTAGAAAATTAAAATCACTCAGCAGCTCAGGCAGTATTTTAAGTTCACCGAAAAAAAGCTAATTTGGGCTCATCTACAAAAAGGAAAAAAAAAAACAGAATAATATCTTTCTCTCTCATACATATACAGTTTTAGCCCTAAAAGATCCTATAAAATTAGTATGATGGGATTCCAATTCATTATCTTTCACAATTTCACATCAAGCATGCTTAAATTTGCATGCAGTATTATTTTTCCTTTAACTGTCAGCCCTGCAAACTCAGCTGTGTGTCAAATTGGGTTCCTTCCGTCCCACATGTCACCAACAGAACTAAAGTTTCTCCCGGCCAAATATGCCCGGTCCCATTAAATGAGTGCCAAAGTGTCAGCTGCGAGGAAAGAAAACATCCTTAGTGGCTACTCCTAGAGTGCAAGAGTATGGGAGACGCACACCTTTGCACCCACTCCCTGTCCTCATAAGGGCAGGCAAGACGACTTCAAAATTTTGCATTATACACCATATCTTCAACATATCTGCTTTTTATTTTAAGAATAAACATCCATTATGTCATGCAAACTGGAAACTAGAGATCTCCAAATCTTTCAGTCCCATAAACACCCATTCTCATTCTTCCCCAGTCTTTCACTCTAGAAAGAAAGAAGAGGGGACTCTACTCCATTCTCCCTGCCCATTTCTCTCACTCCCTTTTCACTGCCAGTTTTGGGACATAGACCTCTGAGTTTATGTGAGATCCCAGAGGGCAAAGAGTACCAGAGTAGCTAAAAAGCAGGCAGATGTTGTAGCAAAGGAGTTCCTAAGATGGGAAGGATTGTCTGGAGGGACAGCCTGGGTGGAAAACCTTGCAGCCAGCTGGACTTCAGCCGAGGGAGGGAGCCTGAGGGATGCCCACATTGGATCCCTCACTATGGCTAGATGAGCTCTGGATTTTTCCATTCTGAAGATGGATGGTGCCTCTGTGTCACCCCCAGCCCCAGTGTGGGTGCCATCCTGCAGTGAAATGCATGTAGGAGGCTCAGCATGCAGCAACATGTGACCGTATTTACTGTATGAGAACCACGAGGGATAAATTACATTTAGCAGCTACCTTTCCTTCTTTCTCCTCAAAGAAGATAAACTCAGGGTTCTCTTTGCCTCTCTTTTTCCCCACCCTTCTCCTTCACTAAATGTTCAGAGCCCCTTTGCAGCCTGCCGGGCCCTCCCCTGTCCAGCTCCCCCCAGGATGGAGCAGCAGGGGCCAGACTGCTGCAGGGCAGCTTGGTTTGCTCTCTCAGTGTTACGCTCCCTTTTCTGACCTGGCAACAGTGGTTGGGCAAAAATTACCTTCCCAGGCACTCACCTCCTTCCCCTGCAGGCCCACAGCCACCCCACTGTACAGTTTAAGATTTTCTAAATCAAGCCATTTGTAATTAAAAAATAAAATATTTACAGCAAACACAGATGGCTATTGCCATGTGTTAGTGTTAAACTGAGCTGAATCACCCCCAGAGCAGCAGATGAAGGTAAAGACTTCATGTAGTCTGGTAATGAGTCACAAGTGCCATCATTTTTGCTTTTTTTTTTTTAGAGCAGAACCCCACTTTCATTATCTTATTTCTGACATTTTAAGGGTAGCAAATTAAAAAGCGAGCATAAAGCAAGCCCTTTAAAGAAGTATACAGATGCATAATCTGTAAAGACTAAGTGAAACGTAAGACGGCACGTGAAATGAATCAGTGCCTTTGGAGGTGTGAGGCTCAGTTTAAGTTGTTACCCTGCATAAAACCAAAAAAAGAATATTATGAAACTGCTCATTTATTTAATTTCTTTCAAAGATGACAGGCTGTGTATTTTATTGGGAACAGCCATGGCTGCTTTCTGCAGTTTGACAGCTTTAGGGTCTGCCCCAGTAACCAGGGAAGTGAGCTCCGCAGTCCAGGACCTTCCATCAAGAATCTTTCAGTAGAGGGACAGAACTGACAGAGGGAAACAAAAACATCTTACACAACTGTGATATTTGCCAGGATCCATCTGGCAAAGCCTTCCGTGTGTTTCTCAAAGCTCAGTGTACAGGGACTTGCACTTTCATGTTGATGCTCTTCACCCCTGAACTACCATATATTTAAAATTAATTATTCATGTTTCATCACAAATTAAGCTTTCACTGCTTTTTAATCCTGTTAGCCAATGTTGCCTCAGTCAAAGGAGCCAGATTCTGTTTCTTCTTGTGGGAGATTTTATTTGCATTGCTTCCTAAATCTCAACTTGATGACTAATCTGTTGCAACTGAGCAAACCCAGTGAAAATAAAGAGAGCTTGCAGAGGTGTCACTGAGGGTTTAATTAGGCTTCCAGATCCTTTATTACCAATAACCTTGTTGCATAACTAAAGGAAAGACCCAGCCAGAGTTTGATTCTCCATCTGGTTTGCAAAAGGGGCAATTACCCAAAAGTCTGGAAATTTAGCACATTTAAGAGAGGTTAACTCGCATATAAATGTAGAATTCCCAACCCTATTATTACAGAACCACTTTTTCAGAAGAGACTCATATATTAAAGTCAACATTGCAAAAGAAATTGTTTTGCAGGACTTATAAAAGAAAACAGGTTTCTCAGGAAAACTCTAAGCCAGTGCTAATTAGACTTAAAAGCATGATGACAAGCAGAAAGATCAGGATTTTCACGCCACCAAACGTTTCTCAGTATTTCCATTAAGTACATTATTTGGGGTGACAACAAAACTAAAAAATTGGAGTATATTGAGGAGGCTAGCAATACTGCTTGAGTGGGAGATGGTGTTTTCAGAATGATTACTGAGAGCTTCTTCTAAGAATACATGATATAAATAATTGTTTTGCATTCTTACAATAATTAGACTGAGTAAACTATACTAGCAACAGAGGGAAGATCATAAACGTGCCTCACTTTTCATTTGCAGTGAAGGCAAACTACTGCTAGGTAAGATGACCAACTTGCATTACCAAAACTCCAAATTTACATTAGAACCAATTGAGGCAGTAGTTCCCCCTCCTTTTTTCATTGTTTCCAGTATCTGGTGAACACTCCAAAAGGACAGACCCTGTACCCTGAAAATAAGAAAAACCTGGAAAATAGTATACTGTTAAGAAGTGTCACATTCACCTCTTTCAGCTACCACATTTTCAGCTCTGATCCAAGTTGCACTGAAGCTAATTAAAATATTCAGAGTACCTTCACTGAGATCTGGATCAGATCTAACCGAGGCTGCTAAAGTCACGATAATGTTCTGATGTTAATTTTATTTACAAGAAAATCTACATAACACTGATTTCAAATGTTGTTAAACATTTAGGAATCATCAAGTCAAAGGAAAAGAGGAAAAGCAGTGACAGAAACCAACTCAATTCACCCTAGAGCTGTTGGAAAAGAAGGAAGGACCACCAGCTCCCCTGATTTCTGCAAAAACTATAGATGTTTCTGCAGAAAACAAAGCTAAGTAATCTTAGAAATGGGGAAGTGAATCCCACACAACTTCCCTTAGTCACCACATGCTAGAAGTTCCGCAGATGCCAAAATTGTGAAGCTCTGCAGAACATGACTAGAAAAAGCAGCAGCGCAGACAAATACAAAGCATATAGTGACACTACCAGATAAAGATACATTCAAAACTCAGGTTAGCATGCCCAAGGTAATTAACTTGAGTATAAAAAAACCAATAGAGACAAGGTAACTTTAGCACAGCTCAAATTCAGAGGCTTGAACAGCTGCCAATGTCTTGAATTAAAACCAAGTTATCTTATCTTTGCTGGCAGTTTAAGTCCAATTAACCAATTCAAGTTAATGAACCACAGATGGGGATTTACCAGAAGTCAGCTCTCAGCTGATACGTCCTAACATCCTACAAAAATTTTCATGGGAAGAGTCATGCCATTTCAGAAGATCCACACCCATTACACTACAAGAAAGAGACTCTAACTCTGCAGGATCAGTTTTATCCAGAGAGCCGCAGGATGGCTTCCTGAGATATAAAATGCAACCACCTCTTGAGAAGAGCATGACAGAGTTGCTGTAATAACTGCATTTTTACTACATAAAGTAGCTGTAATAATGTTTTGTAAGCTTGGTTTCACTTGCTGACTGTTTTGGAATTCTGTGCTCGTTCTCAACATTTCAAAGAGTCAAAACTGCATTTAGACCATAGAAAAAACACAAGCATCAAGAGGAAAAAAGAGGGCTAAAGGAAAAGGAGACAAGGAGGTGGGAAAAGAAACTTGCATGTTAACATGCATATACGTACATTTTCATTTCTATGGAAAGCTCGTAGCAAAAGTATGCATGGTGAACTATCAGGTTTGGTGATAAACTCTTAGGTTATTCCCTCACTCAATATCGTTGCAGTCTAAATGCTCAGAGGAAGAAACATTAATTTTGTTATACTGTTATGAGGGGTTTGTTTTTTTTTAAAAAAAGGAAACATTTCAGTACACAGTGTATAAAAAGTTTCAGTTTATGGGTTCGTTTCCAAACGCAGTGTCTCACAGCCTGAAAACTGTTCCATTAGTTCAAACCAGCAGCCCGTCCAGTCCTGCTGACATTGTGTACTGAATGTCCCCTGAGGAAGGCAGAAAATAACACCGCGCAGTGAAAAGTTACGGAATAGTTCTCCTATAAATATCTGTTGTGTTATTAAAAGAGGAGCAAACATAACCGATATAACTCCAGAAGTCAGGGGACACAAGGGCACAACCGGCGTTCTTCCCCAGAGGGGCTTGGCTACCACATGTCACAGCATCCACGCCCGACACAACAGCCCTCCCCACGCTTTGAGCCCGTGCCCGTAACCCGTGCAGCTCCAGCTGTAGTAACTTCCCAGCTGAGGGAAAATTCACGGCCCTTAAGTGTGTTTTAACACACAGGTGTGCAACAGCGTAAAATCTTTACATCGTGTGCTATTTACTTTGTTGCAGAGCATCGGTGCTCTCTGAGCAGCCCACGGGCATTCATTCCAAGGGAACCTATACTCACACCGACTATTAAGAGCGCAAGTTACTTCTAATCTTTGATTTTTATTGCAGTACAGATGACACGGCGCCTGCCTTTCGGAACAGTAAACGCTGACTTCGCCTTCAGACTCCAAAGCTTGCTCTGCTCTCTGGCACAGCTGCGGAGGTGGTCTGGCAGCCTGGGCACAGGGCGGACGGACAGCCTGACCCCAGCCCCCCTCCAGGATGCCGCCGAGGCCGGCTCTCCCTCTAGTAGCAGCCTCTCGTTCCGCTTCCCGAAAGCTGCGCGACGAATCCGCTTCATTAGTTTCCACTACGGTACAAAGCCGGGTGGGGTGGGTGGCTCTTTAATCAACATGAAAAGTAACTGGCGCTGCACAACCCGGGCGATGAGCACGGAGGAATAACCACCCCGATCTCGCACCTTCGGGGACCCCCCTTTTTAAAAAAGCTTCCCTTCCCTCCCGAAGCCCTCGCCTCAGCCCCACCGCCCAGCGGGAACCGCGCCTTCCCCCGTCCTTCTCCAGCCCCCATTTCAAGCCCAAGCGCCACCGACAGCTCCCCCCGCTCACCGCAACCCCACAGACACGCAAGGACCCGGGCTGGAAGTTTCGCCGCCGCCGGAGCCGCCTCAGGCCCCCCTCCTCCCAGAAGGACCCCCCCCAGCTGGCGGCCTGCCGGGCAGGGGGTCCGGGGATGGGGCGGCGGCGGGTCGCGGGAAGGGGACACTCACCCGCGCAGTGGCCGTAGGGGCAGCAGGAGCCCGCCGCGGGGTGGAGCGGGGGCGGCGCGGCGGCCGGCATGGCGCGGAGGCTCGGCTGGGTTGGGGCCGGGGGCTGCCCGCTCCGCGCCCCGCCGCCGGCGCGGTTCCCTCCGCGCCGCCTCTCGGCTGGGAGGGCAGCGAGAGGGAGGGGAGCCGGCGGGGAGGCGGCGCCGCGCCACGGTCACACCAGCGGCCGCACCTCCACACCCCGCCCCGGCGCAGGCGGCGGGGAGCGGCCCGCCCGCCCGGGGCAGCCCCGCGGGACGGCGCCTGCCCGCCGCCATCTCCTCAGGCGGCCGCCCGCCCCAGGGCCCGCTCCGCTCCCGCCTCTCCCGGCGCCACAAGGGCTTCCCGCCTTTCCCCGGGCCCCCTCCTGTCAGCTCCCGGCGCGGTCGTCGTGCTCGGCCCCGGGCACCGAGAAGTCCCCGTTTCCCCCCTCCAGACGCCCACCCGCCCGGTATGGGAGTTTGTTATGTGGCGGGGCTTCACGCATCCCCGCGGCGGCTCCTCGGGTGGTGGGACGCCAGGCGCAGCAGCAAGGCCGCTCATGAGCACAGATGCTTTTCTTGTAGCCCCTTACATGCCAAGTAGACTTGGTAAGTCATTTAATGTGGCTTGGATTAAAAAGGACAAGTGCTAAGCGGTGCAAATAAAGCGTGCGTTGGACACGTGAACAACAGGTTGCCCATCGTATTTGTAATGTATGAGAATCATAAAATGGTTTGACCTTAAAGATCATCTGCTTCCAACCCCCCCTCCATGGGCAGAGACACCTTCCACTAGTCCAGGTTGCTCAGAGCCCCATCCAGCCTGGCCTTGAACACCCAAAGGTGAGGAGGAGCAAGGAGTTAATTTCATCTCCCCGTGCTGCAGCATCCAGGCTGCCCATGGGATGCTGGCTGCGTGTCTGGCACGTGTAGTCGTAGGCACACGTTTGAAAAACATGTGAGAGTGAAGTGACGAGCCACAAAACTGATTTAAGGATTGTGTAAAAAGAAGTCAGACTGCTTACCGTACTAAGAAGGAGATGCAATTTGATAACAGCACGTGCAGACCTTCATAGGGGAAAATACGAGGAATTAAAAGGCCCTTTAATCTTCTAGAGGAAAAGAAGAACAGAGTCGACGTCTAGAAGCTGAAGTTGGACAAATTCAAATTAGAAATTTTATCAATGGGATTGAGTAATCATTGGGTCAAATTACAGAGGGAACTTGTGTTTTCTTCTTCTCTGGAAATCTTCTGATAAAACAAGATGTCTCTGTGGAAAATACACTGTGTCTCAATAGAAGCAGTTGGACTTACCATAGGTATAATTGGATAAAATCTAGTGGCTAGGGCTATCCAATAGGTCAGACTAAAAGACTTAGTGCTCCGTCATTCTGGCCTCAGATTGTATGAACAGGACAAAGCAGAACATATTAAATGCATACACCTTATACTCTGGTTTCTGTCATTTGCTGGCAGTTTTGTCCCGCTCACCCATTTAACTAAGTTTTCTTCTATGATTTTACTCCCACGGTATTTCATCATTTTTGAGGCAATACAATCTGACACAAACACCTTTGTAAATGTAGATCTTGGATCAATATTTATCCTGAAATATGTTTCACTGTGCTTTTTAAGAGTTGAGTGTAAAGTCATGGACAGAAAGCTCAAATATCTTTTCTGGCTTTTCGACACAGAGATGAATGATGAATGAAGCCATGTAAAATAAAAGTGTAGACAAAAACTGTCATGTAAACTAGTCAAAACCCAGGTTGTCAAAACCTGCAACGCATTGTAATAACAAGTTAGCAAGTTGCTATCTAAAAATCTAGCATAATTCCACTTCCGTTCAAAATCTTCCAGTTTGTTTAAAATCTCAAATACTCTCTAATTCCATATTTAATTTTTTATTTTTGCCTTACCCCATTGTCTAGAGCTTGTAATCCTACAGTCATCATTATCTGTTTGCCCTGAGTATCGAAGTTATTTTCAAATAATAGGTCTTCAGGATTAGAACTTCCTGGAGGAGCATAACTAAAATGTTGCCTTTCAGTCATTTTTTACACGTGCAGCTTGTATGGCATAACAGGCTACTCTTCCATCACACTCGGTGCCCATGTGAAATCTTGGCTTCACTAAAGTCAATGGGAGGTGTCTTCTGCTATTCCCCATCTTTCACACGGTACTTTAAACAATGCTACAACTAATTTCTGCAGTTCTTGGCATCTCGATGACTTAACACTGTCTTAAGTATTCAGGGACTGTGTTCAGTTCCTGGCTCTGGGACTCCTCCGTCAGGTTATTCCACATTTCTGTGTGTGACCTTTCCCACCTGTACAATGTGGATAATGACACCAGTTAAAGGGATTTGCTGTCTATAGACACAAAATCCTTAGAAGAGCTGAGGATCAAACCTAATTATCTGGTACTCCCTGTAGTTGATTTCCGAAATAAGAATGTAACATGACTCAAAAGCCAACACTCGTCGGTAGTACTCACATCTCTTATTGTAGAATGAAGAACAGATGAAGAGTGAATACAGACTTCTGAAGACACCTCATTCCTACTTACCCCTGGAAGTTTGCCACCTCTCTCTTTAGCAGTCGGTGAAGCTCATTTCCCTTTAATCCACTTTTTAACCAGGCGGTGATCTCAATCATCCCATTCCTCTACTGAACCATCTGCAGCTTCTCAATAATAGCCTTTTAACCTGTAAGAATGCTTAATTTCACAGACTGAAATTACAGGCTAATGACTAATGAGCAGAAAGTTGTCAAATACATGTCTCTGTGTGTTGCACACCCAGGTCATACATGGTATCTACATATGCCTGTGACTGACAACAGGTATGTTCGTACACCCTTGGAAATGGATGTTCTTTTAGGAAGAAATCCTGCTTTCTTTTGACCTTGTCCTAAACTCAGTGATTTCCTTCTGTCTTACGAATCACCTACTCTTTCTCTCCCTTTTTCCCTCCCTTGAGACCCGGGATTCTGTTGGCACTTGCTCTGTTTCAAGGGCCGTACTTAAATTAAAGGAGATCTGTAAAACAAAAGATCCTACTGATCCTTATGAGGAATTATTCTCTCCAGATGATCATGCTCAGAGATTGCATTTTGTGTGTTTCTCATCATGTTCTTAGGAAAATAAATTAAAATAAAATCCACATTTTTTCACGGTGGATCTATTAAGTTGTACCCTAGATATGATCATCCCTTCCGATATCACAACACATTGTTTTGAAAATGATAAATCACCTGGACACACTTACTATATCAAGTGAGGAAAAGGTAGCAAGAGCAGAGGAACAACTGAACTACATATGTTTATTTGCCTCTATTTGTTTTACTTAAGTTAAAAGACATTATGATTGCCCATTGACAAGAAAAAAACAGCTACTTTAAGCTTAATCAGTTTATTCAGAAAGTCTGATGAGAGCTGTCTTCCTAATGTCCAGAAATCTAATCTAGAATATTGAAGAAATCAGCATAAAAGTAGCAGTTTCATAATGTGGTTTCAATAATAAAAACGTTAGTTTGTCATTTATATGTGAAAGTCATTCATACACAGTGTTTTTCCAGCTTGCTAATAGTCCTCGAGGAGGCAAATTAGGTTTGAAGTCTCGAAGCCCAGCGCTCTAACGTAATCTGTCCTTAGTCTATAAAGAAGTGTGCGTATCCTTTTCAGATGAATCTGAATACCCCATGGCGCTGGGATATTCCAAACACCCAGGAGCTGACGGCTGCTTTGGGCACATTAAACGTTGTCACATCATGTGGCGTAGAGTAGCTCTCACTGACACAGAGCTCGAAATACAGACATGTGTGACAGGCATCCTGACACTGGTGCTACTGGCAGAACTAACAGGGATGATTTCATATTTGCAAAAATATCTATATTGTAAATAAGGCAGCAGTTAATATGTCTCCCTTTAAAAAGAGAAACCCAATGCATTTAACATAAAAATAAAGACAAAAAACCTGACCTTTACAGAGGACTAAAAATACAACTGAGTTCTCTCCAAACCACATTTCTATCTCATGTTCTATGGCTTGAGTATATGAAATACAAGGGGCAAAAGATGAAGGAATTAACCTGAATAAAGGTGATAGTAGTTCACAGTCAGCTACTGTTAGAACTCCAGAACCAAATTTTCCAGGCTTTGTCAATAAGAAATCAAAAGCCATCAGTAAAATAATAAAAATGACAGGCATCATTCAAACCACAAAAAACAAATGCCAAACTGTATGTGAAGAATACAGGTTTTACCCTCCACCTGCAAAAATAAATTTAAAAAAAAAAATCAAAGAATTTACAGCCATGCTACTCCTTAGACGTATGCTAAATGTAAAGAAGAAAATAACTCCCAGTAGAAACCAAGTCCTAATACCTGAGTGGAACCAAGGCAATGTAGCATTTCGCCAGAACAGTGATATTACAGTCATATACACAACAGCAGCACTGAACAAATTCACAAGATCAAGAGAACAGATCAGGATCCAAAACTTTCTCAGCCTCAGTCAGCAGACCAGCAGATACTCAAAGCAAAAACCAGACTTTGGCAACTTATTACCTAGCCAAGAATAATGATAATGAACATAATTCTATACTTCTTTCCAGAATTAACTTTTTGTTTAAAGGGTATATTTAGAAAAAAAAGCACTGTAGTTTCACCAAAGTAAGTTGTGTTATCTTCTTCTAATATACTGCCTTATTTCAGTTTCTAAGTCATGAATATACTTAATCAGTGTCAAATTCAGATAATTACAAGCTGCAGTGGAAAAGGGCATTGCTAATAGGTGTATTATAAATGGCAAGGTTTTGATGATGTGGGATAATTCTCAATGACTTGTTTTAGAAACTGTTAATGTATTATTTTAAGAGACACTCATTGATATCAACTCAGCTGTGACCGCCTGACATCCCCTGACACTCCGGATTTGTGCTTTACCTGTGCTAAACTCATACATACAGGATTGTGACTCTTGCCTTCTAGGAAGACTCACAGAATGGCGTGTTTGTCATGAAGACAGTTCTCCAGGGGGACATTTTATATACTAATGCCTTTCATTCAAGTATCTCAAAGCTCGTCAACATTCAGTGAAATCTCACACAGTGATGTAAGGGACGAAGGGACTTCATTAATAGGTGACCTGATCAAAACCTAGAGCTGAAGAAAGCCAGTTAAAGTGCATAAGTTTTATTTTATTTTATTATCTTAAATGAATATTAGAAGTGAGAAGATTGAGGCACAAAGAGATTGAATGAGGGTCATATAGCAAGTCATAGCAATAGAAACAGAAACAGAACCCAAACTGCCTGACTTTCTGTGCCTCAATATTTACCATTATTATTACAATATTTGATGCTGGATGCATTTCTTGAAAGTACCCTATGTATTTAGACACCTACGTACACACATAAGCTCATGGATTTTGAAGAAGCCAAATTCCCTGGTTGACAACATAGCTTTAAAAATACACTCTCTTCCTTGCTGAGAAGTTTTGAACATTCTCCCTGCTATGAATACCTCCACTTGCTACATATCAGCTTATTTCATGCCCTCGCGTAAAGTGAAGAGGAATCTTAGCTTATGGGAGACACAATTTTCATTGCCACTAACAGCTCAGGCAACAGAGAATTTAGCTGCAAACAGCGTGAGACAGCGTTTGTACAGATACATTTTTAAAGTACACAATTCATAGTGTTTGGAAGCAGCCAGTCTCTAGTTCCTAATCATGTCTATATTATTATTGTACAAATGGAATACTACCAGAAGAATAAAGACGGAAGGGAGAAACAGATCAGTAAACCAGAAATAACAGTGCCAGTCTGACACTGTCTTTTACCTCAAGGTCATTTAATCTAACACAGGTCAGTACTGATGAACGTGTGACTTCTGAGTGCCACCAGAGGAAAGCAGCTGCTTTTGACAAGGCAAGAGAGGCATTGCTGATTTTCTGGGCACCTCTTCAGGTAACTCGATGGGCAATATATGTTTCTCTCCCCATGCTCAGCAGCTGGGCTTGATAAATAAATCCAATTCCTCACTTCAGTATGGAATGAAAAGGTTGGAACAGGGAAGTACTACTGTTTCCAGGAGTAGGTGGACTGGACTCAAATTCCCCAATCTCTCTGCATCTTTGGGAAATGTGGCCACAGCCTGTCATGTTCGTACATGCAAAAGGGAGGGACTTACTGAGACACTGCAGTCAGTCATCTGTGTAATATGGCTGTAGATATTTCTTAAATTAATTCTCACTTAAATTAAAGATTATCTTTCGAAATAAGGACTTGTCACATAAACAATGCCCTGGCTTACGGTTGGTGGGAAAAGAAAGAATTTGATCTGAGAAACCTCCCAAATAATACAAAATGTGGGCTTCTGCATCATCATAAGAAACATCCCATCTTCTGTGCCTTCATTAAGAACACTTGAAAACTGTCTCTTGCACAAGGTCCAGTCTAACTAATAATGCTTATGATTCTTAGGAAAGGTGGTTAAGGAATCTATATTGTCCTCCTTACTCTTGAACACCTTCCGCTGCAGTTAAAATTCAGACAGCAAACAGGCAACTATCACCGTTGCTTTCTGCTTGCTTGCAATATCACTTTCTGCTTTCTTCCCCAAGACAGAACTTGTTACTTCCCCATGCTTTTGCAGTGCTGACCACGGCAGAGTTCCTGGTGGCCTTTTCAGTCTCTCCATAAGAAGCATGCATGACACGGATGGAACTCAGGCACACAGGGATTCAGCATTTCACCACCCTTCCCCAAGGAGAATTCATGGGGTAGCCTACTCAGGCGGTGATCTCATGGACACAGACCTCAGTGGGACTCCTTGGCAATCGTGTTAGGCAGGTCAAACCATCTGGGAAGACAGGCTACAGACCAGCCTGCTCTTACTGTATCCGCATGAGAGCTGAAAAGAGCCAGACCTCTATACAGAAATATAAAGACCCTGAAACAGGAGGTAATCTGTTGCTTTGTACCCAATAGGGAGCATGTACCCAATTCAGAGCATGTAACCTACCTTCATTTGTACTACCCTAACCCCCAGAAGATTGCCTTGCAATCCAGTTATTCAATCCATTATTGTCATAGTACAGTAATACTGAGAGGTGATGATGTAAAGTGGCATATCTTTGCACCTGGAATTATACAAATGCATTGTGACAAACAGGTCTAACAGTCTGATGAGCTGGGTCCAAAATTACACTTTAATTAATTGCGGTTTGTCAGTTATAATAGGAAAAAAGGACAAGGTTAAACTACACGGAATAAGAATGTTTCTAATGGTTTACAACCCACAAGGAGAAGTTAACATATTTTTGTTTGTATGACTCATAACCCCTTTCATATCCACAGGAACCTGCATTTAGCTATTTAGTTCAGAAGAAAAGGGAAACAAAGACCATTTGTGATCCAAGTCAGTAACAAAGAAAGAAAAGTCCTACAAGAGAGAAAAGTATATTAAAGAAAAATGTGGTGGGGAAAAAAATTGTATCACTTTGACAAGGCCAAGAGACAAGACAAGCCTGTGCATGGTAAATGCATGGAGTGTTCATGCATTTATGCTAAAGTCAATGTAAACACAAATATACTTAATGAGAATATAATTCTCATGAGAGGTCACAGCTGCATGACAATTCATGAATGCCTGAAAAGCATGTGATGAAGCAGAATCCTTGAAATAAATTTTTTCTCCCCCTTTTTTTCCCTTGTCTCAACAAAGATTTTAACAACCTTGCATAAAAGTGAATGAATACTGCTCAGCCATATCCCAAGATACAGTGTATTTCAAGTGTTTTGCATAGTTTTCTATATTTATTAAGTATTTATAATGTTTCCTTAAAACTTTGAGTTTCATAACACCATATTAAAAATGCAACATTTTATTTGGGACCTTGCGATGCGGCAGGGGCGTCCAGGGAAGAGATTCCAGTGGGGAGGCAGGACACTGAGCTCTGTTCTCAGCTCAGACACTGATCTGCTCTGGAGCCAGGCGCAAGTCACCTCATTTTGTGGCGCCTGTCTTTCCTCTTCCACTCTTTGCCTAATTAGCTATGATATTTTGGGGGAAAGGCATAGAGGGGAACTGGGGACAGGATTATCTCCTACAGCATGTAGATAGAAAAAATAGTACCTTCAGGCTCCATTTTCAGCTAGGACCTCTTGGTATTACTGAAGCATAAATAATAACATTACATTGCAAAGCACCCTCTAACATTTAGAGGAAGATGATGTGTAAAAGCAGTCACCAGCTGTTCCTTTTCTGCATGCTTAGGACGACTGGTGCCACTCTATAACTTTTGGGAGGCCTGGTTAGAATTAGCTATTTATACTGGACTTTAATGGACAAGACATCAAATCAGCAACAGAACCAAAACAGCAGAACCTGTTCTGGCAACTTTTTTTTTTAAAGTAATCTCGCAACATAACAATGATTTTTTTAAGCCTCAGCTACAGTTATATGAGAATTTGTATTACCATAAAAAATGTTCAGCCCTTCTGATTGAGAAAGAGTATCTTGAAAATATCAACCTTACAGCTTGAAGAAGGAGCAATTGTCATGGTTTAACCCCAGCTAGCAGCTAAGCACCACACAGCCGCTCACTCACTCCCCCCGCCGGTGGGATGGGGGAGAGAATCGGAAGAGTAAAGTGAGAAAACTCGTGGGCTGAGATAAAGACAGTAATACTTAAAACAAAAGCCACACACACATGCAAGCAAAACAAAACAAGGAATTAATTCACTACTGCCCATCAGCTGGCAGGTGTTCAGCCATCTCCAGGAAAGCAGGGCTCCATCACGCATAACAGTTACTTGGGAAGACAAATGCCATCACTCTGAACGTCCGCCCCCCTTCCTTCGTCTTCCCCCAGCTCTATATGCTGAGCATGACATCATATGGTGTGGGATATCCCTTTGGTCAACTGGCGTCAGCTGTCCCAGCTGTGTCCTCTCCCAACTTCTTGTGCACCCCCTGCCTACTCGCTGGTGGGGTGGGGTGAGGAGCAGAAAAGGCCTTGACTGTGTGTAAGCCCTGCTCAGCAGTAACTAAAACATCCCTGTGTTATCAACACTGTTTTCAGCACAAATCCAAACCATAGCCCCATACTAGCTACCATGAAGAAAATTAACTCTCTCCCAGCCAAAACCAGCACACAGACAAATATGCAAGACTCGTATTAACTGTTTGAAGCCTGACTTCCCAAGGAAGAAAGACCTGATGCTGTGATTTCCTCCACCTGTTTTATTTGGCACTTTCTCTCTCCTCACCCAATAATTTTGAAACTGCTAGCTAATTTCTACCAAAATTGACAAGAGGTAGACATTTGAAATATAGCTGTCTTGTATACATTTTGTGAAAACTTGAAGCTGGCTAGCACACAACAAGCCAAATTATTTTCCCTCATGAGGGCAAAGCAAGTAGGATGTAGCTGCTCTTCACATATGTAACTGCTGACAACCAACTGGCAGTCAAACATGGGTAATCATCCATGGGTAGCTTCACATTAGCCCTGGCCCTGTTTCTCAGGGCAAGCATTGACAGCTGGTGCATCAACAGCACATGGTGGAGAGCTGACATTATTCAAATTGGAGGAAAGCATAAGAGGGCGAGATGAAAGACTGGAGGCAAAGGACAATTCATAGGAAACCAGGATTGCTTAGTCCCACTGCTCACAGAACAACTTGCTTAAATCTCACTGATTTTAAGATAGGGGCCACACCACAGCACAGACACTCTGTCAGTTTTAGAAGAACACAGTAAAATGAGCACACGGCATTAATTTTGACTCTTCAGAGAAACACTTTAAAAGTCTTGCCACCTTTTTTTTGATAGGACTTTCCTTTGCTTCCTGTGCCAATATGCAGTATTACATTATTCACAAGCTTTTGAGCTCTTTATGCATTAATTTCATTGCTTTCCTGACTTAGCCTTGCAAAACAAGAGTGCAAAAGATGCACATAACTGGACAAGGTGCAAAATCATGAGGAAGTGTGTGGTTTTACACTGGCCCTAATGAACTTTGCTCAGCCCCAGAGAACACAGGGGAAGCTGCAGTACTGAAAGTACTGAAGCACTGGAAGTGCAGAAGTACAGAAGCACTGAAAGTGCTTCTATATAGCTGCCAATCTACCCATACCCAAGTAAAGGAGAAAGATGTAAAAGGCAAGAGCAGGCAGTTAAGTGCTTTATTAGAATTTTGATGGAGGTGGTGTTTTAGCACACAGCCGCATGGCAGCAAGCCATTTTTTTTCTGGTTTTGCCCTTCTCCTCGTGGTGCGGTGAAAGAAAGTGGAGAAAAAGCTGAGGGGCCTCCCAAACCATAGCTACTCAGCCAAGAGGACTGTGCCTAGTATAGCCTTTCCTCTGCCATGTGTCCTTCAGACACAGTAATAAGCTCCTTGAGAGGGAGAGGGAAAAAAATCTCCTTTCCCTGCTCCTGCCTGCATACGTTACACATCAAATGGTAGGGCACCATCCCACATCCCCTCTCCCAGCTCAGTCAGACCAGAGCTGCCCCTATCTCAGAGACATCTTGTTAGAACAGAACTTGGTGTAAGATCTTCTGGATAAGAAGTTTTCTGTCCCTCCTTCCCTGGCCCAGATTTGTGGGCCCAGATTCCAGCTTATTCTCTAGTGCTCTATCCAATGCTGGTTTTAAGGTCTTGTTTTCACAGGAGGCTCAAACTTAAGTGGTTAATGTAGGTGCACCATCACAGAGATGATCTGTTACAGGGTTCAATTAACCATTCTACAAGAGAAGAAGAATACCTTTCTAACAGGGCTCCACTCAAATTTCATTCCTAAACAGCTAGGCTAAGCTTTTAAACTGCTTTGAACTAAGAGACCTAAGACTAGAAAAATTTTGCTCCTGTTGAAAGGGATGAAACTTTTCTGTACATGCTGAGTAATGAGGAATAGTGCATTGACATGAATGCTTTTTCAGTTTCCTCAGGCAGAAGACATGGATGAAGTATTAGATTTACAGACAATTATTGTTACAGCTACAGATGGCTACAACCTTTTATTTATACTTTTCTCATTCGACAGTGTTCCTCACAGTCTCCATCTAAACCAAGGAAAACTAGGCTTGACATTTCAATGGTGAAAAGGTGACAAAAGAAAAGCAGGTGGCAATTGCCTTTCCTCTGAGAGAATTCAGTCTCTTCAACGCCGTCTTAAATCCACTGCAGATCACTTCACAAAACCCCATGTGGGACTTCACTTCACACAAAGGCACCACAAAGCAGTGGGGGCCAGCTGCCTGTGTCACTTCATCTAGTCAAGCAGTAGTTTGCCTAGAAAACACGCTATGTCACCCAAAAATTTAAGTTCACTTTAAAAATGTCCCCTGCAAACACCACTTTTCCCTCCCTTAAATGATCCATAAATCTCTCTCAAATAAGGAAGCAGGAGTGAAACAGTTCCAAGTAAGCAAACGGTTTCTAATCCCTCTACACTTGTTAGGAACAGGCCTGTGATGGAGCATTTGCTCATAGCCTGGGAGCCTGGGGACGATATTTTGCTACCCAGGCAACTTATTCACATCATCAGTAAAGCCCTGTGGATAGTCTCTGCAAACTAATCTGAATGAAAAACCCTGCATCTCACCAGCTATGTCTTTTATTTACTTAACAAGATACAAACACAGCAGCTGTCTGATGGTTTTTGTAAAGAAAGGAGCAAAGTTTACAATGAAAACTTGATCAGAATTTTTTACCAGTGCTTTCTCCTCCTGTGCTTGTGCTGAAGATCACCATAAGACTGTCAAACGCACTCCAAGGATGAGTTTCCCTTACATGAAGCTGGTGCTGAAACGTGGCATACCTTAGACCTTTGTGTGAAACAAGATGTGATTCAAAACACCATCTTTGTATCTAGGAGTAATTAGAATAATCTGTTGAGTTTTGCCATCAAAGATGAATAAAAGAGCAAGTCAGCCTTAACTAAAGATGTAAAAACTCTTAGTCTGTTTGCTGAAACCATCCAAATGAGATGCTTTTATGGTAACTTTGCTCATTTTAGGAACAAACCTAGAGACTCTTTACAGAGAAAACGGGCATTCCCTGTATAAATTCTACCCACTTGAAGTAATTGACTGAGGCTATCTGGAGTTTCACACATTTTTAAATACTGAATGTATTCAATACGTAAGTCATACATGTGCCAACGCTTGCATTGGTCATATGTCAATACTGTCCAGTGCGTAACAAATTCCCAAGAATCAGAGCTAAGGAAATTAATTCAGTCTGTGCAGAACTGTCTTTAACATTATATTCTGAAAAGAGTGCAGGCTAGCTGTTCCCCTGCCCTTTCCACTGGAAGATTTAAGGAAGCTACACCCATTATTTCACTCTACTCAGTGCTTCATGCCCTGTGGTGAGTGTGAACTGCACTTGAAAATCAAGACTGTAACAACAAATTGCCTCTCCAGCAAGTTGATAAGGTAAAGAGCAGCACCATGTGAACAAATTCTTGCTTTATGTTTTAAACTTTTTGGCTTGTTTATTTTTTTTTTTAAGGCAGGAATGGGAATTCATTTATTTTAGACATTTAAAAAAATAAATGTTTTAATCGAATTTCTGTGTTACAGTAATAAATGCACCTATATTGCAAGGGCCTAGAAAATATCTGGAGGCAAGATTACCAGCTTAGCAGTTTTGAGTGTTCAGTGAGCACTCCAAAGGAGGACAATTTACTGAAAGTTTACTGAAAGTTTTCAATAAGAATTCTTTCAGAATAGAGTCTATCTGAGCCTGTGTTTTCCAATGGCCACTTTTTGAGGTGAGGCTTTAGAGGAAAGATGAATCTCTGGGTTATAAAGTCAATGTGTGGGTGCTGTTGATAACTCCAGTAGGTTGGGGATGATTGCACACGACTTACAGCTTTGTTTATTCACTGCATATTTTTTTAAATGGCATGGCATAAATCCAAAGGGAAACAATTAGTATCCATGCGCTGAGAAACAAAGCAGTGCCAGTTCTTTTACTCTTAAACTCTCAGAGGAGTGACCAAGAGCTAGATTTAAGAAAGAATGAAAGGTCACAGAAGTGAGACTTAAGTTCACCAAATCAAAATCACATTCTTGAGCATCTCCCCTTCCCTGAATGCTGTCAGCACCTTCATTTTATCCAGAAGCTGTTCAGTGTAAAATGCAGAACCATTGAGAGGTGTACAGGCTTCATAACCAAATGATCCCTGCGCCAGGCTGCAAGGTCTTGGTCCCTGTATCTGCTCCCTTTCTCACCCAGTAAGTCTCTTAATAATTGTTTGCATGAAAGAGCCAGGTCCAGGAGGGAGCCTTGCGTCCAGCTTGGCTTTGTGTCATGGTCTCAAGGTGGGACATGTTGGTCTGAATACCCTAGGTGAGGAAGAGGCTGACTGTGCTCCCATTTTGTGCCCAAATGCTCCCACCATTTCAGTGTTTTCAGGAGACAAAAAGAGAGATGGATCCCATGTGGACACCAGGGTACCTCAGACAGAGGTTCATCCTTCTCTCCGTTTCTTCCACATGCCTAGCTTGAGGCAGCTGTATGTTTTACCTGAACTCACAAATCAGTGTAATGGCTGCACTGGATTGCATCCTGAAGAGTCTTATTCTCTACATGAACTGCATGTATTTCTGAACAGAGGATTTTGAATTTCATTGTGGAACCAAGCACCTAGTATTTGAATGCCTAACACATTCACTGGACCCATTGGCTTTAGTGTGCTTTCACTAAATAGAAAAGAGGGAAAGCAAGATGCATGTTTGAGGTCACCATGTCTTTTGAGGTCATCTATTAATTGTTCATTACTCAGCTGACACCAGAAAGAAAACCTAAAAAAATTAAATTCAGAAACACAGCTATCATCAAATGCACACAAAACCTACAAGAGCTCAAATAGAAAGGTAACATATGGGTAAGGCTGAAAAAGCTAATTTTAACATTATTTAGTTCAGCAAAGAACACATCCTGATTCAAAATGTGGCTTTATTCTTATCTCACATTTTTTATACTTAGTTATTTTTCTGAAGATTGATTCTCACTTTTAGCAATTATTAAGACATGCTGTTTTGCAAGTAAGTGAGGTGTTTTTACTAAATCTGGTACTTTTTCTTTGATAACTAGAAGAACATATAATTAGGTAACTTAATTTTTAGACTGTATTCTATTAGAAAAAGGCAGATAATGCTTCTTAGATCTAAGGGGATTCCTTTTTATTCATGATTTGAGTTGAGCTAATTTGGATGGAAATTTCAATTACATATAAAAGGCAAAAACTTGATATGCTGTAATCAATTAAATATAACTATATGGAATACCATGAATAATAACAAAACATTTATTGAATTATAAAGTCTTCCTGGCCATCTGTCCTTCAAGATATGTAGAAGCAGAGGAGGTTAACTCCTCCTCTACTAGGTTGTGTCATTAGATTGTTAATTTTCTTTATCCAGGTTTCAACTCCCAATCAACTTGTCAAGTTCTAACGGTCCTTGCATTGAATTTAGTTTTTCATGCAGCAAAGAGTATCTATATATAATTTATTACGTCAGCTAATTCTACGCACAAAATCACTAGAGGTGATTTCAGCTATTTCATTGACTGGACTTTTGTGACTGACAACAAATACAGACTTTTTTCTAGGTGTAATTTACAAGAATTTAATAAATCAATCTAATCTGCAATATACATTTTCATGGCAATATTCATGTCATAAGCTGTAAACACATTTTAGTAGAAAATATGCATGACAGTGGGCCCAGTTGCATCTTTTTTGAAGCCACCATTGGTTTATTTTGTCTTTTCACACCAAGGCAGAAAAATAAACCCTCAAACTTACATTTTAGTTTCTTTGTTAATCTACTCCTCAGTTAGTCTGAAAATGGGTCAGTTAATGCTCTTTCATTCTGCTCAAGATATTTTTCTTATAAATGAAGCAAAAGAATTCTTTATCTTTGTTTATAAAACTGGTTTTGCTCAAGGCTCTTTATCTCTTCATATCAATCAGCCAAGACTAATATGTGTGACAGAAAGTAGGACAGAGATCCCCAAAGAGGGACAAAAAAATGAGGTGACAAATAAGCTGGAAAAGATGCAGGGTCATTTCCCTTTCAGCTTCAGTGAAATACCTTGCTTTATGAGTCAGCATTGAAGACACAAATTGTTTGCAATTGTAACGATAGTAAGATGATGAACGCCAGACATTTGCAGAATGTATTTTGCTACCCCAGTTTAGCAAGGCAGGAACAAACAGGACTGATTGGTCTGAGATATCACAGTTAAAAAGCAGAAACCCAGGAGCTGAATCCATGGTTTGGACACCTAATCAAGCAGCCAGAACACTAGGGCCTTGTGTGACAGTGGCAGAATCATCTCACAAATTAAAACAGTCTGATGCTTCAGAAGCTTAGCTTAAGAAATCCTCATATGCACAGAGACACTCTCCTAGCCACAGAAATAAACACTTTCTAGAACCTGAGAAAGCAAGCAAGGGGTTCATTGCCCTGTAGCCTTCACCAGCAGTTCAATACTATCGACGTCCAGTCGGACTGCCAAGAGAACATTCCTTTTTGATTTCTGACTGGATGAACAGGTCAGAGTGGTTCAGAAGGTCCACCTCAGCTTGTACTCAGACCTGACTGCCCTGCACTAAGACTTGAAGAATCTGACTCTGGTTTTGCTTGTTTTCCTTTTATACCAGTGAAATTAATCTGATTTTTACCAATTTACTCCACTTTCCCACAAGTATAAATAAGATTAAAATGTGTCTGGAAGGGTTTATGCTGGGTGCAAGTATACTCACATAGTTACTTCCAGCACGTGGACAGCAGAACTTAGAGATCTCTCTGAGCACATGTTTAAACATTTCACCCAAATACGTATCTTCATGTAACCATGATTTTGACCTTCCTTTAAAACAGCAGTCCTTTTTTGAGGAAATGTGGAAAGCTAACTAATTTATATTGCAACAAATTATCAGAGATGCTTTTTTTCCCCATTTAAAACAACTGTTGAGGGGGAAAACCTAAGATTTTGCAGGTGGAAACAGTACAGATACTCTTACTTAGTGATTCTCTCCCTGCCATTCTCAGATGAGAAAACTCATCTTCCAGGAGAGCTTTAAAGTGATCAGTTCTAATGAAAGTGACAGGTAAATTAAGCCTGATCAAAGAAAGTAAATGAAAGTGTATTCCAGGGGAAGGCTTGGTCAGGCATATACAGAACTGTCCATGTTAATGCCAGGCAGCTAGTCTGAGTCTGAACAACACATACAGGCATTGGGAACAGAAGATGCTAGTAGCATGAGGTCCAGCCCTACAAATCAATATTCTTGTGCACTTAAAGCTTGTCACATACTCCCTATTCCCAAATTTTCCCATCTCTAAATAGGAATGATCGATACATGTCCACTGGGATATCATAAAGATCAGTTGCCTAATGTTTGTAAAGCATTTTGACAGCCCCAGATGGAAGCTGCTCCATAATTATGCAGATTTGCCTCTACCTCCTTGATGCTGCTGCACTTTTTAATCCACCCTTTTATCGACTGGTATTTCATGCATCCCTCCCTTGCAACCGAAGCAGTGAGCGAACAGAAATGACAAAGTGCGCTTCCAAACTTCCCTCCCACTCACCTCTCCTCCATCTGTTGGAGGGAGAGATTTTATTTGCTGCAGAAGTGCTGTCTGGCTAAAAATGTGAGCACTTTTTACAGCATGATCCCACTCTCTCCTCCACACACACCCACTGCCCAAGTGCTTCATTTTGAAATATGACATCGCTTCTTAGCTAACACCCTGTGTAAGAAGAGGCTTCTACAGCACATTTCATTAGGTGCTGACTAAAAAGCTGCTGTAAAATCCCACATGGTGTTCACTGCTGATCATCTCCACCCTACCTCTTAGGAACGGAAAGGAACAGAGGATACCCTTGTCTCTAAATTGGAGAGACATGGATTCGATGGATGGACTACGCAGTGGATAAGGAATTGGCTGGATGGTCACACTCAAAGAGTTGCGGTTGATGTCCAAGTGGAGATCGGTGACGAGTGGTGTTCCTCATGGGTTGGTATTGGGACTGGCACTGTTTAACATCTCTGTCGGTGACATGGACAGTGGGATTGAGTGCACCCTCAGCAAGTTTACCAATGACTGTGTGGTGTGGTTGACATACTGGAGGGTAGGGATGCCATCCAGAGGGACCTTGACAGGCCGGAGAGGTGGGCCCATGTGAGCCTCATGAAGTTAAACAAGTCCTGCACATGGGTCGGGGCAATCCCAAGCACAAATACGAGCTGGGCGGAGAACGGATAGAGAGCAGCCCTGAGGAGGACTTGGGGGTGTTGGTTGATGAGAAATTCAACATGACCCAGCAATGTGTGCTTGCAGCCCAGAAAGCCAACCGTGTCCTGGGCTGCATCAAAAGAAGTATGACCAGCAGGTCGAGGGAGGTGATTCTGCCCCCCTACTCTGCTCTGGTGAGGCCCCACCTGGAGTACTGTGTTCAGCTCTGGGGCCCCCAGCCTAAGAAGGACATGGACCTGTTGGAGCGAGTCCAGAGGAGGGCCACGAAGATGATCAGAGGACTCGAGCACCTCTCCTATGAGGAAAGGCTGAGAGAGTTGGGGTTGTTCAGCCTGGAGAAGGCTCCAGGGAGACCTGATAGCAGCCTTCCAGTACCTGAAGGGGGCCTACAAGAAAGCTGGAAATGGACTTTTCACAAAGGAGCATAGTGATAAGACAAGGGGTAATGCTACAAACTGAAAGAGGGTAGATTTAGATTAGATATAAGGAAGAAGTTCTTTACTATGAGGGTGGTGAGGCACTGGAACAGGGTGCCCAGAGAAGTTGTGGATGCCCCCTCCCTGGAAATGTTCAAGGCCAGGTTGGATGGGGCTTTGAGCAACCTGGTCTAGTGAAAGGTGTCTCTGCCTATGGCAGGGGGCTGGAACCAGATGATCTTTAAGGTCCCTTCCAACCCAAACCATTCTATGATTCTGTGATTCTATACCTGACAATAAAGACTATTTTTCTTTCTCTTTTCCCTGTCACAAACAGTCCAATTCAGTCATATGCCTCACTATTTCCAAATTTTGAGGTTTAATCCTGAGTCTCATGACCAATTGGTATTTCTGTTTAATACCTGGCTCCTGGAAGGAAGTGCTCACTTTAGATTTTCTGTTTCTTTGAAAGAAAGTAGTAAGGACGCATGATACGGAGGATTCCCTATCCTCTCTCTGCCTGGCTGAACACAGTGACTTAAGGGATAGGGGCAATGGCAACAAGTTCCTGCCCGGCACAGCAGGCACATCTCCTCTGTGACTGCCCCACCTTCCCAGGTGCCCGTGCATAATAGGTATGAGGCTCTGCAAGTGGAACCAAACAATGATGAGGATGATGGTTCATCTAGCTTGGAGGTGTCGCCGAGGTTAAGTCAGCCTATGCCCTGCATCAAAACCGCTTCCATAAAGACAAAAAGATGGGTCATTGTCATAGAAGACTCTCTTCTAAGAGGAGCAGAAGGCCCAATATGGAGACCAGACTCACTTCTTAGAGAAGTCTGCTGCTTCCCTGGGGCCCAGGTTAAAGAAGTGAAGAGAAAGCTTTCTACCCTCGTAAAGCCCTTGGATTATTATCCATTATTGATTTTTCAGGTAGGTAGTTGTCCTGGTTTCAGCTGGGATAGAGTTAATTTTCTTCTTAGTAGCTAGTAGAGTGCTGTGTTTTGGATTTAGGATGAGAATAATGTCGATAACACAGTGATGTTTTGGTTCTTGCTGAATAGAGTTTACACTGGTCAAGGACTTTTCAGCTTCCCATGCTCTGCCAGGTGCACAAGAAGCTGGGAGGGAGCAGAGCCAGGACAGCTGACCCAGGCTGGCCAAAGGGCTGTTCCCTACCATATGACGTCATGCTCAGTATATAAGCCGGGGGAAGAAGAAGGAAGTGGGGGACATTTGGCATGATGGCGTTTGGCTTCCCAAGTAACCGTTACGCGTGATGGAGCCCTGCTTTCCTGGAGATGGCTGAACACCTGCCTGCCGATGGGAAGTAGTGAATGAATTCCTTGCTTTGCTTTGCTTGTGCGCGCGGCTTTTGCTTTCCCTATTAAACTGTCTTTATCTCAACCCATGAGTTTTCTCACTTTTACTCTTCCAATTCTCTCCCCCATCCCACCGGGGGGGGAGTGAGCGAGCGGCTGCGTGGTGCTTAGTTGCCGACTGGGGTTAAACCACGACAGTCCTTTTTGGCGCCCAACGTGGGGCTCGAAGGGTTCGAGATAATGACAGATTTAATTGGAATGTGCTAGATCGAATTTATAGCTGTTATTGCTGTTTAGCTCTTAATCGGCAGGCTTCTGTGTTTGCCACGGGGCTTGCTTGCCTTACTGTGTATTAGAGTTTAGTGCTTGTTAGTGGCTGCATTTTGCTTTTGCTGCTCACTGTACTGCTTATCGTCTTACTCTGCCGGGCCTGGGAACATTTTGATAACAGCAATGGCCATGCGCCTGGGCTGGCAGATGGCCAGGGCATCTCTGCTGTTTCTGTACTGCTGTACTGGACAGGCTGGAACTCCAGTGTGAACTCGAGTCGAAGGGACTGTGACCTGTGGATGAGTCCATGTGGGAGCAGGACACCCCAAAGCGTCTGTGGATGTGGATAAGCCCCTGCCAGAGCAGGTATGTCTCGAAGCGTCTGTGGCCATGGTTATGTCTGTGCCGCAGCAGGTGTACCTCTTGAAGGCATTGTGGCCCAAGGATAAGTCCACACTGGGGAAGGTACACCTCGAAGCATCTGTGGCTGTGGATAAGTCCGTGCTGCAGCAGGGACACCTTGAAGCATCAGTGGCTGTGCATGAGGTCATGCTGGAGCACCTCAAAGCACGTGGCCATGGGTAAGGCCATGCTGGAGCAATTTTACTTCTGAAGAGACTGTGGCTGTGGGCAAGGCCACGCTGGAGCAGGTATATCTCTGAAGGCGTTGCGGCCCATGGAGAAGGCCATGTTGGAACAGGTGCACCTCTAAGTGACTGTGGCTGTGGATAAGTCTATGCCGCAGCAGGTATACCCCCGGAGAGACTGTGGCTCATAGATAAGGCTCCACTTGGAGCAGGTAAACCCCTAGGGGCCTGCAGTCTGTGGATAAGTCCAAGCCGGGGCAGGGGCAAGGGGAGGACTCCACTGCAGTGTTAAACCCAATGGTCTGGTTCAAAGGGGCCAGGAGTGGAGACTGTAATGGAAATACCTTTAAATTGTTGTAACCCAGGATTTGAGTTGCATGTTATGGGAATTACTATAGCAGGAACCCCTTGTTGCTAGCCAGGCTAGGAGCAAGGGGAGGAGTTCATTGCGATGTTAAACCCTATAACCTGGCCCAAAGGGGCCAGGGGTGGAGATTGTAATGGAAATACCTTTAAATTGTTGTAACCCATGATCTGAGTTGCATGTTATAGGAATTACCATAGCAGGAACCATCTGAACCGATGGAGGACAAGCCTTACAAGAAGCAGTGCAAGTGCAGCAGTGACCTGACCTGAGCTGGCTTGGTGTCCAATAACTCCACGCAACACACCACCTCTCCTGTCCTGAGTGACCACCATCACAGATGGAGCCCAAAGTCATGGACTAAATGAACTCAATGGACATTATGTGGACATTTGTGGATGCTTATGGACATTTTACAGACATTTCACAGGGGTGGTCCATAGACTAAGGGAATGATACCTGTGTATTGTATCAAAGGATGGGAAGGGGGGGGGGGGTGGTGGTTAATGAGGATGTATTGGATAATGTAGGACCTGAGCATGAAGTAAATGGTATGGAATAAGGGGTGGATACTGTCCTGGTTTCAGCTGGGATAGAGTTAATTTTCTTCTTAGTAGCTAGTAGAGTGCTGTGTTTTGGATTTAGGATGAGAATAATGTCGATAACACAGTGATGTTTTGGTTCTTGCTGAGTAGAGTTTACACTGGTCAAGGACTTTTCAGCTTCCCATGCTCTGCCAGGTGCACAAGAAGCTGGGAGGGAGCAGAGCCAGGACAGCTGACCCAGGCTGGCCAAAGGGCTATTCCCTACCATATGACGTCATGCTCAGTATATAAGCCGGGGGAAGAAGAAGGAAGTGGGGGACATTCGGCATGATGGCGTTTGGCTTCCCAAGTAACCGTTACGCGTGATGGAGCCCTGCTTTCCTGGAGATGGCTGAACACCTGCCTGCCGATGGGAAGTAGTGAATGAATTCCTTGCTTTGCTTTGCTTGTGCGCGCGGCTTTTGCTTTCCCTATTAAACTGTCTTTATCTCAACCCATGAGTTTTCTCACTTTTACTCTTCCAATTCTCTCCCCCATCCCACCGGGGGGGGAGTGAGCGAGCGGCTGCGTGGTGCTTAGTTGCCGACTGGGGTTAAACCACGACAGTAGTGATGAAGTTGCAACAAGAAGTCCGAGGGCAACCAAGAGAGACTTCAGGGCCTTGGGACAACTGGTTAAGGGACCAGGAGCACAAGTAGTGTTCTCCTCTATCCTTCCAGTTGCAGAGAATGATGAGAGAAGACACAGGAAGAGCCAGCAGATCAATACCGGGCTCCAAGCCTGGTGTCACCAGCAGAATTGTGGGTTTTTTGCTCATGGTTTGGTCTACATGACACCAGGCCTGCTGGCGACAGATGGAGTACACCTGTCTCAAAGAGGGAAAAGGATCCTAGCACGGGAGTTAGTTAGCAGGGCTCATTGAAAGAGCTTTAAACTAGATTTGAAGGGAGAAAGGGGTAAAACCAGGCTCGCTAGAGATAAGCCTGGGGGCGGCATGCCAGTGTTTGAGGGATGGCGTGCTAGCAAGGTCCTTCAGTCTGCCATCTCAGTGGAGGCAGGGGATGGAGATTCATGCAGCAGCAAAGACACAAGGTTATGGATGTGTTTAGAAACCACGGAAGCACCTGAGAATAGTCATGTAGGAACTGGGACTTCTCCCCCAGAAAAGGTGCTGGGATCAATAGCCCAACTGAAGTGCATCTACACTAATGCACACAGCATGGGCAACAAACAGGAGGAGCTGGAAGCCGTTGTGCAGCAGGAAAACTATGACATAGTTGCCATCACGGAAACATGGTGGGATGACTTGCACAACTGGACTGCTGCAGTGAATGGCTATAAACCCTTCAGAAGGGATAGGCAAGGAAGGAGAGGCAGTGGCGTTGCCTTGTATGTTAGGGAGTGTTTTGACTGTCTAGAGCTTGATGATGGTGATGAAAGGGTTGAGTGTTCATAGGTAAGAATCAGGGAGAAGGCCAACAAGGCAGATATCATGGTGGGAGTCTGTTATAGACCACCCAACCAGGATGAAGACAGATGAAATATTCTATAAACAGCTGGGAGAACTCTCACAATTGCTAGCCCTTGTTCTTGTGAGGGACTTCAACTTACCAGATGTCTGCTGGAAATACAATACAGCAGAGAGGAAACAGTCTAGGAGGTTCCTGGAGCGTGTGGCAGATAACTTCCTGGCACAGCTGGTGAGGGAGCCAACTAGGGAAGGCAACCCGCTGGACCTGTTCTTTGCAAACAGAGGAGGACTTGTGGGTGATATGATGGTTGGAGGTCATCTTGGGCATAGATAGTTTTTGATTCTTGGAGAAGGAGGGGGGTCAGCAGAACTGCTACCTTGGACTTCCAGGGGACAGACTTTGGCCTGTTTAGGAGCCTGGTTGACAGAGGTCCTTGGGAGGCAGTCCTGAAGGGCAAAGGAGTCCATGAAGGCTGGACATCCTTCAAGAAGGAAAGGTTAAAGGCACAGGAGGAGGCTGTCCCTATGTGCTGAAAGACGAGATGGTGGGGAAGAAGACCAGCCTGGCTGAACAGAGAAACAGGCTGGAACTCAGAAAAAAAAGGAGAGTTTATGACCTTTGGAAGAAGGAGCAAGCAACTCAGGAGGACTACAAGGATGTCATGAGGTTATGCAGGGAGAAAATTAGAAGTGCCAAAGCCCAACTAGAACTTAATCTGGCTACTGCCATAAAAGACAATAAAAAGTGTTTCTACAAATACATTAGCAACAAAAGGAGGGCTAAGGAGACTCTCCATCCTTTATTGGATGCAAGGGGAAATGTAGTGACAAAGGATGAGGAAAAGGCTGAGGTACTTAATGCCTTCTTTGCCTCACTCTTTAATGGTAAGACCAGTTGTTCTCTGGGTACCCAGCCCCCTGAGCTGGAAGACAGGGAGCAGAATGAAGCCCCCAGAATCTAAGGGGAAACGGTTAGCAACCTGCTACACCACTTAGACACACACAAGTCTATGGGGCTGGATGGGATCCACCCAAGGGTACTGAGGGAGCTGGTGGAGGTGCTCACCAAACCACTTCCCATCATCTATCAGCAGTCCTGGCTAAGTGGGGAGGTCCCAGCTGACTGGAAGTTAGCAAATGTGATGCTCATCTACGAGAAGGGCTGGAAGGAGGATTCGGAGAACTACAGGCCTGTCAGTCTGACCTTGGTGCTGAGGAAGGTCTTGGAACAGATCATCCTGAGCGCCAGTACGCAGCATGTATGGGACAAGAAGGCCATCAGGCCCAGTCAGCATGGGTTTATGAAAGGCAGGTCCTGCTTGACTAACGTGATCTCCTTCTGTGACAAGAAGATCTGTTTAGTGGATGAGGGAAAGGCTGTGGGTGTTATCTACCTGGACTTTAGTAAAGTCTTTGACATGGTTTCCCACAGCATTCTTCTGGAGAAATTGGCTGCTCGTGGCTTGGATGGGCATACTCTTTGCTGGGTAAAGAACTGGCTGGATGGCCAGGCCCAGAGAGTGGAGTTAAATCCACTTGGTGGCTGGTCACAAGTGGTGTTCCCCAGGACTCAGTACTGGGGCCAGTTCTTTTTAATATCTTTGTCAATGGTCTGGATGTGGGGATCGAGTGCACATTCAGTAAGTTTGCAGATGACACCAAGTTGGTCAGGAGTGTTGATCTGCTGGAGGGTAGCAAGGCTCCACAGAGGGATTTGGACAGGCTGGATCAATAGGCCGAGGCCAACTGTATGAGGTTCAACAAGGCTCAGTGCCGGGTCCTGCACTTGGGTCACAACAACCCCATGCAACGCTACAGGCTTGGGGAGGAGTGGCTGAAGAGCTGCCTGGCAGAAAAGGACCTGGGGGTGTTGTTTGACAGCCAGCTGAATACGAACCAGCAGTGTGCTCAGGTGGCCAAGAAGGCCAATGGCATCCTGGCAAGAAGGACATTGAGGGGCTGGAGCATGTCCAAAGAAGAGCAACAAAGCTGGTGAAGGGTCTAGAGCACAACTTCATTCTTATTCTGAATATTGCAGCTTTCATAAAGAGAAAGGTTTGTATAGTTTGGGATATCTTTAAATTCGATTGGTCAAAGGAAGTATCTTTCCCAAGTATGTATAATGGTCTATCTATCACTTGATTTAGGTAGATAGGTAATTTTATCCCACATTTCCAGCTAATTTTTTAGTAATCCTTGCAGAATGAGTACAAAATGGGGATGGCTGGAAGATGAATGTCAGACAAGAAGTGGCATTTTCTCTTCTCTCTCACCCCAATTTTGGTTAGCAGGAATATGGAGATGGAGGTCCGTACTACAGCTTTGAACCAGGAAAGATTATGTCCTTTCTTAGATAAGGATGCAACTTCTTCAGATTGCGCTCTAGCAATTCCTATCAGAAGGCTTCAACCAGAAAAGCAGATGCATCACTGATGCCAATTAAAGGCCCATGCTATATTACCAGGTGATTACAGTTCATATGTGATGAATACTCCAGAATTCAGTTCATATGTGTTCAGCACAGGAAGGACATGGACCTGTTGGAGCAGGTGCAGAGGAGGACCACAAAAATGATCAGAGGGATGGAACACCTCTCCTATCAGGAAAGGCTGAAAGAGCTGGAGAAGAGAAGGCTGTGGGGACACCTTATTGCAGCCTTTCAATACTTAAAGGGGGCCTACAAGAAAGATGGGGATAGTCTTTTTAGCAAGGCCTGCTGCAACAGGACAAGGGGTAATGGTTTTAAACTAAAGGAGGGTAGATTCAGACTAAACACAAGGAAAACATTTTTCACAATGAGGGTGGTGAAACACTGGAACTGGTTGCCCAGAGAGGTGGTAGATGCCCCAACCTTGGAAACATCCAAGGACAGGCTGGATGGGGCTCTGAGCAACCTGATCGAGTTGTAGATGTCCCTGCCTATTGCAGGGGGGTTGGACTAGATGACCTTTAAAGGTCCCTTCCATCCCAAAGGATTCCATGATTCTGATTCCATATTGAAAGCTTGTTACACCTAGAAGGGAATGTTTTCTGGTTGGGGAATGGCGGCCAGTCCCAAGTGGTGACTTCAGCCTTGGACAAGCTTGAGTCAACCTGACAGCTGCTCAAGAGACTTATAGGTCCTCCTGGCCAAAGGGGGTTGTCTAAGCTAGGTCCCCAAAACACTACTTACGGAAGATTTGGCATCTTTATCTTGCTGACTCACAAGCCACAAGAGCTTTAAAAAGATCCTCCAGCAAAAATAGGCAGAAATAGCTATTTCTGAACCAGACAATACAAAATGGGCAAGGTGAGAGGATGAAGAAGGACTTATGTCCTTAGGGCTGGTGGTGGAAATAGGCAAAATTCTCCTCTCTCCACACCCGAATTCATGGTTAAGTAACAAACAGCGATCTAGTTTTAATTCCCAACACAAAAAAACATTCCACACAACAATCAAAGTCTTTTCTTCCCCCCTACAACAAGACTGCTGCAGAGCACAGAGCTATAAATACCCCAGCTCACAGGTACAGTTCATTGTACTACAAGTTTATTCCTTTTTTAAACATCAATGACTCCTCCAACCAAAGTAAAGAGTGGTGAGAAACTGTGAATGTAACATTGGGAAATTCCTTCCTATTAGCTGGTGTTTAATCTTGTCTGAACAGCATCAGATTGAACAGCAGACACATTCAAAGTCAAGAAAAAGGGAGAGTTGCCCAGGCGTGTTATTCACAGAGACAAGCAGAGTGACTTGGAAGCTGACAGGTTTTTTTCATTACTTACTTATTTACTTCAGCTTGATCCCTCTGTTCTTCACACAGGTCTCCAGCCAAGAGTTCCTTGTTAACTGCTCAAAGTGCATCTTTAAGGAAACTCGACCATGTTTTATATAGGAACTGTGGAAAATGTGGTTCTGCATGATTTGTTAAAACAAAGTATTTAAATGCTTCTTATCTGCCTGATAATCATGGTTCAAATAAATACAACAGCACTGCTAACTTACTCCATCACTTTTAAGTGAAAAATTATCATGTAAGATTGCAAAGCACCAGTTGTCCTAAAATCTGCCAACTCTAAAAATTGATGGAGTTATGTAAGCAATATTAATATGAGCATTTAATGGACACAAGGGCAGGAGTAGCCTCATCACCACGGGAATGCTGCTGAAACAGCATTCTTTGCCTTGAAGGTAATGTCACTTCGAGCCTGACCCTGCAAAGGAGCAGACTGACTGAGGGAAAGAAAAGGGCTTCAGAAGAAAATGGGTGGCATTAGCAATTGGCCAATACCAAAACCAAGATATCCAGCTGCACCACCCTTGGTCTGACCCAGTATCTCCATTATACACCCAGAACTGCCACATTTTGACAAGGCTGAGCAGCTCAGCATGTTACCTACCTGTAAGTCCAGCCAGGATCCAGAAAATGCATCTTTCTCATCTTCTACCTCAGTCCAGTAAAGTACTCCCCAAGGTTCTTGCACACCATGGGCACCCCCGTAAAACACAGAATGGTCACTTTGACTAGCCTCTGAATCAGAGCATTCTCCCAGGGAACAGATCCAGGTTTAACCCCACATCTCCTACAGCTTAGCAGAGGACAAGCCTGGCTACAGGGCTGCTGGCATTTCCACCTCTCCTGCTGAAGCCATTTCACTGCACAATGAATTCAGCTGCCACTTATCAGAGAAATGGGGCTCAACCCTGCCCTGGTGACCAAGCACCACTAACACTGGAGCTACAGGTCCCCTTCCAAGGGCTGGTTGCTTTTTTTAGATGTAGGACTAGTAGTGTTGACACCTGCAACTGCAATGCCTGTCTTCCCTTCCTGAATGGGTCCCTCTTCCACCCTCTCTCTGGCCCAAAAAACCCCTAATTAAGTCACCTTCAGCAGCAGCTGCAGTGAATGCTCCTCTAGGCAAATCAGCACATGGCTCAGAGCACCCTCCTGGGAGTTTGAAACCTGGCTGTCTCAGCAGCCTCGAGAAGTACTCCAGCCACCTGGCTGTTACATAAATACTCATCATCACCTCCTCCTCAACATAAACCTTTTTCTGGCTGTCTCCTGGTGAAAATAAAGAACTCTGATCTGTTCTTTTGACAGAGAGACTACTGAAGGTTTCCAGGCTGCACACTTCACACGCTTTCCTACTCCAGGACTCCCCCGATCTAAGCTCCAAAGATACAGAGGGTCTGAAACTCACCTTTCTGCATGTCTTTTGCAGACAAACACCATTTCAGACCACCAGTACCTCTCAGCTCAGTGTGCTTTTGCTCCATATGCCACACTGAGATACCCAGCTTTCTCCATAGGAAACAGGCACCTCATCTACTTCTGCTTCGGGGTCCTTTTAGACAGCTCCATGTTCAAGGGCTCTTCTCTTTTTGGGGACCCTGTCCGAGACTACTAGAAATGTAAACTTCCTGAGAGAAAGGCTGTATAATGCATGTAGAGTGCTCCAAACTACATAGATGCCAACTGTCACTGGGACATCACTGACACTGGAGTAACTCAAAGCTCAGCGTATCTAAGCTGACAGGGCAAGTCAGCAGCAAATCTCTTTAAAATCTTTTGCTCTAACCTGTCCATTTCTAGGGAAGCAGCCAACTTTTAAACAGCTCAAATGTTCTATCCCTGATTGTCTGAAGGTAAAAATCTCATCCCATGATTTCCTGAAGTATGTCTAGCACAAGGCAAGCAAATATTACAATGAGTAGTTCACAGGGAGGAGTACAGCACTGAACTGGTGTGACGTAGCTTCAGTAAAGACCTACCCACCCCTTCACAAAAGGGAATTACAAGGATTTACTTCTACAAGATTTAATTAAAACTACTTTCTGGCATCACTATTTATTTTCCTGCAGAATGTCTTAGAGGTAAACCTAATTCTGTCAATTGTTTGCTGAAATTTCAGCACTGGTATACACAGGACAATTTAGAAACCAGTTGATCGGAAACCCAATGAAAGTATTTTTAATATTATTTAAATCACTGGCAATTGCATCTTTATTTAAATGATGAAACTTTGTGTGCAGACTAAACAGAAGATGGGCTGTAGGTCGGTAAGTCTTCCACCAATTTCTTTCCAAAGACGATTTCCACAGATCAAGCACCACAGATGATTGTAACAGACTTCAAAGACGCTGCAACCCATCCTCTTGCAACAAGGCAGGATCAACACAGCAAAGATGACAATATGAACACACACCATCTATGCCCATACACATACCATGCTCACCCAGATCACAGGCTGAAAGCAGCATCAGAAGTCCACATCAGAAAACTGAAATAAATGCTCTAATTCTCACAGACTATTTGTTTGTAACGGCTATTAATCTGAAAAGTCAACTGCTTTGGTGTTTAAGTATCTGACTCTTAACTGTTTCACATTGACTTTATTTGAGTATATGTACAGTCAGAAATCTTGGCATATGACTGTAGTAATGAAAACTACAAAATAAAATATGTAAACTCTTCCACTCCCCGCCACACCAGCTCTTATAAGTGGGCATTAGGGAAGACACTCAAAATTTCTGACATCTATTACACCAAGATAAACAAGTAGAGTACAGGTGTTGCCTGGTGCTTTGCTAATACTGTCCTGGTTTTAGCTGAGGTAGAGTTAATTTTCTTCATAGTAGCTAGTATGGGGCTATAGTTTGGATTTGTACTGAAAACAGTGTTGATAACACAGGGATGTTTTAGTTACTGCTGAGCAGTGCTTACACACAGTCAAGGCCTTTTCTGCCTCTCACCCCACCCCACCAGCGAGTAGGCTGGGGGTGCAGAAGAAGTTGGGAGGGGACACGGCTGGGACAGCTGACCCCAACTGACCAAAGGGATATTCCACACCATATGATGTCATGCTCAGCATATAAAGCTGAGGGAAGACGAAGGAAGGGGGGGACATTCGGCATGATGGCGTTTGTCTTCCCAAGTAACCGTTACGCGTGACGGAGCGCTGCTTTCCTGGGGATGGCTGAACACCTGCCTGACGATGGGCAGTAGTGAATTCCTTGTTTTGCTTTGCTTGTGTGTGCAGCTTTTGCTTTCCCTATTAAACTGTCTTTATCTCAACCCATGAGCTTTCTCACTTTTACTCTTCCGATTCTCTCCCCCTTCCCACCGGGGGGGAATGAGTGAGCGGCTGCATGGTGCTTTCTTGCCAGCCGGGATTAAACCATGACAAATACATTTCTGAGTTACATGCTAACTGAAAGCCTGAACGATAGATGTGCCATAAATCTAATACACGGCAAGACCCGGAGACACACTAGCAAGTGTAGGTGTGAAGGTTTTCATGAAAACTGAATGCTCCAACAACAAAGGTAGAAGGTCAGCAGCAATGGCTCTGGTCCCCTTTCATATAAGGAACAGTGCTTCATAATCAGTTTTCAGCAAATGACATCATGGGGACTGCTGGCAGGAAAACCTTTTATTGTATTTACACTGAGATAAGACAATTTCTTCCCTCCTACGTTTTCAGTGAGCATAAAGGCAAAAGGCTTCCCTTTAGGAATGAAAGAAAATACTTAAAAAACAAGTGTTTAAATGTTTTGCTGAGTCAGAGTTTGTAACAGCTAGTTGTTAGGAAAGTGTTTTGGAATAAAACTGTGGGCAATGTTATGAAACAATGCGTTTAAGAGGAATAAAGGAAAAAGGTGGAAAGTACCCATGGCTTACCACACGGTCCTTTGTATTAATGAGGTTCAAGCAAGCAAGAGATTTTTTTTTTTCTTGAGGAGTTTGGAATTTGGAGAATCGTCACCTTTTAGACCACACCCCTGTCTTCCAACTACAGTAAATAGTTTGTTCTTCTTTTTCATTTAGGTGTCATTTTCTATCACCAGGGAGAGAGATTTTAAGTCACCGGTTTCTGTGCTTTTGAAGCCTTTTCTAAATTCTTTTCAACTCAGCATGGCTTAGACAGGCAGAAGTGCGTGGATAAGCTTGACAGCCTGCATCCACTACTCAGCCCCAGGGGTTTCAGTGCAATATGCATCTCGCACGTACCAAGGCACCTGTCATGGCTCTTAAGCCCTTTGAGTCAAAGGCATTAGATGGTCCCAGAACACTGGAGCTTCCACCAGCAGTGAGAAAGGTTTTTAAATAAAGAAAAAAAAAACCCAAGGCTATATCTGGACAACCCCTTTTTGCTAATTAAACATTCAATTAGGATTAATGCACACAGATCATTATTATCTGAAGAGACTGCCATGGAAAAGAAAGGTTTATGTTTATTTATGCATACCATCATAAGTGAAAAAACCCTTTAAGCACTGATACTGGACTGGAGATCCAACTAGATTTCCCATCTCCGCTTGAACATTACTGAAATCTTGGTCTAATATAGCTCTGAAACCATGAGCCCTGAAATTTGAATTGCCATTAATTTTGGCTAGCAGTCAGTATTTCACATGCTATTGAAATAAGTTCCATCTGGGAGTGCTGATTCAAAGTCACAGAATGACCAGCGGTTTGTATTGAACCATACCAAGGATGACAGGTCCCTGCACCAAGGAAATGTACTCTAGATGAAGTTCTTGATGCAATGTAACTTCTGTTCTTACTTCTCTTTCTTTGTTTTCTCTTTGCTTGGTGTTTTGCAATAATGTTTTTAAAGCTTCATTTCTCCCATAAAGAGAAAGAAAAAGTATGATCACTAGATCTTTAAACTGTGGCCAGCAAGGATTTGTAAATTATAATCGTCCTTAAAAAGCTTAGGTAGCATTTACTGCCACAAATGTAAATACTCAAGCTGAGAAACTAATCAGGAAAGTTTCTTGGAGTAATCTCAAATGCAAAATACACATCTATACATTATAGAACCCAAAGCTAAAGATGTTACATTAATGATCTAACTTTCTTCTTGAGTTCTATACAGTGCAAGTGACTAGCATTACCTTTCACCATTGTATGTTTTTAAACTGTCTTCTAGACGCTTGCTTAAGGAACAAGGCTTCTTTAAGAAGAAGCACTTAGTAAAGAGTCTTCTGGCAGACAACAGCAATTACAATGCAATAGATAACTATTGCTGCTGCCCACGTTGCTCCATTCTACAGTAGCATTTCAGTTTTACCCATGTAAAATGTCCCACTTCCATGACATTGAGCACAATAACAAGTTACTAAGTTTTTGGCAAAAGGTAATTACTGAAACAATTTCTTATATATACAAAATGGCTCCCTTTTCAAGATGAAATATTTCAACAACTAAATAATACTCTTAACTAATTATGTTTAACATGCAAATGCATTAATTTAAAATGTTGCTAAAGGAGACTACAGTATGTTGGAGACATTGAAATCGCAGAAGTAAAACAGCGTCAGTATGAACTAATACTCTCGACCCAACCTGTAAATCTCACTCATGCAGTCAGTCACATATGGCTTTCAGAAAGCATTCAAAAAATAAGACAAGATCAAGTGATTTTAAAAATCTTACAGGTTTTATAAAAGCATTATTATACATTACAAAAAGCCTTTTATCAATTAAAACGTACAAAACACTTAAAATGTTGAATACTCTTTTAAAGAAAGATTATCTATATTTCAAGATGTACAGGTGTGGTGAATAGCAATAACCACCAGTGGGGGTCACAATGGCTACATCCAGCTTATGCTGGACTTTGGAGACGGATGGCAACACAGTAGCCAAGGGCTGTCTGGCCTAGCGACCCAGACGTATTGCTGGTATGCAAATATGACTGTAAATCAATCATCTTACTCCATAAATAGTGGACAGCCTGCGGCCCGTTGAGCTCTCCTGCATGGCAGTGGGCTGCACGCCAGGATCTTCCCTTGAGCAGGGATGCCTCTCAAGGTTACTCCTCCAGGTTGAGAGATTCCTTGCCGCAACAGATCCTCGGTAAGTGACTAACAGCATGAAATCTTAGCTAAGTGATATAAAGGACTGATTGTGCATATATAAGCCTTTAGACATAAACTGTTGACCAAGTCTAGGACTAGGATTGGATGCAGCTGCACCTAGACTCCTCTCTGAGAAGGAGTTTAGAAAGCAGGGGGGTCCTCTCTGAACCTCATGACTCAACGGGAGGGTCTCCCTGACAGTTTTTGTCTGACCCTGTCCTCTGTGCAGTAAATAATCAAGTGCACCTTGCCATCAAATCTTGTTAACCCACTGTTGCATTTACAATTGAACTTTGTTAACTCACTGTTTTATAGCGATAAAGTATATGGTTGCTTCTCTCTTACGAGTGAAGTGCACTCTCACTCTATCTGCGACAACAGGCAACAGTTTATATCAAAACTTGATCAAACAGAAGACAACTCATAACTTTCATACCTCCCCAATTAGAAGTATGTACACTGTCAAAAATATGAATGTGTTTAGAAATTACTGTTCTGGTCTATAAAAATAGAAAAGAGAGATAGTCTTAAGCACCTCATCTGAAGACTCAAAAATTTCCAAACAAACAAGAGACAGAACACAACAGGTTTACAATGGTAACCTAAAAACACCGATTAAAACCTCTTAAAAATCAGAGAAACTATCCTTTTATTTTTCTGAGGATTCCAGCTCAGAAGAACGATGATGTAAATTAACAGGGAAGAAGAAAAAGAAGACTGAGTGGAAAAATACCCCTGAGATAAGGCAGAAACATTATTATTTTTTCCGACTTGTTTGTTTCTTTGGCTTTTTGTTACTTTCAAGCTACCACATAGGTTTGAAAAGAAATCTGCCCTGTCATAGGTTTTAACAATTACATCATCACCACATAGGTAATTATTCTGACACAATACAAGTGATAAAAAACGAATAGCATAAGTTCTTCTTCTTCTTCACACTCTTCCCATTTCTGATCCCATCCCTCTATTTTTCTTTTTAACAATTTTTGTATTCCAGAATTAGATTGTTAAGAGGATAGAATAGCCACTTGCATATTTTTTCTAATTACCATCTCCCACGTCTTCCTTTTTTTCTTGTGGGTTTTTTATAGACAAGCTCTTCAAAAGCCATGCTTTCATCTTCCACTTCATTTTCCAAGTCTCTATCATGCACAAAACCTATATTAAAAACAAGAAATTAATGCGGAATGGAAAACCTCAACACCTTGTCCTCTTAATAGTATGACAAGCTATGTCATTGCTATTTTATATGTCAGCAATATACCTTCTTATGTGTATAACCATGTTTAAGAAGTATTGGGCTTAATATGACGTGCTTAAGAGCTCTGCTAGGAAGCACAGACTGCTAAGCCACTTGCTGCACTAGTAATTAATTTTTAGACTAAAAATCTGTTTCTATTGTTACTGCTTTTGACTTTTCTTAAGAAGTATGTCTCTCCTCTCTCAAGGTTCAGTTCCAGCAGACAATACATTTGCTTACTGATTTCAAAGACAGACTATAATGTTGCTTGTGAGACCATGGGAGCACTCCCATGTAGTCTTATGAACTATATCTTTCTTGGAACAGGAAGGTGTAACACAAGGTTTTATCACAACCAAATTTTCTAAAGCAGAGCTACTTTAATGCTTTACGTATAGTGCAATTTGTAAGCATGATCACTTCATTGCTGCCTTTTTGTGCAATTGTTGCAATCCCACCTAAATATGTGCTTAAACCTAAACATACAGGTAGGCACAATGAAGTCTTAAACTTGTCCTCAGAGGTCTGTGATGCAACAGACTGCATCAATGTATATTACTTCTGGTGTGAAACCAAGTGAAATGGAAGTGAAAACAAAATAAAACCAAGTGCATATAATATTTTTCCACAGAACTCTTAAAAGCAAGCTAAGGATTAGTTTTGTTAGGAAGCTGGTTTCCAAGAACTTGGATCCACATTGCCTATAAATGCACTGCTGCAACAGAGTTAAGAAACAGCACTATCTTACTGGTGAAGATGAAAATAGCTTCTCTTCTGTCCCCCCTGCCCAAGTATAGATCCTGAAGACTGCACTTGAACCACAGTTATATGCGCATCTGCGTGTGCCTGTGTGCACAAACACACACATACTTTATGAAGGCTGGGATCCACCGAGGGCCAGGGGAGGAGGCTTGCTCCATTCTGGCCACCCTGTAACTAGCCACGAGGTTCATGCTCTGTTTTAAAGAGCCACTGAGGAAAGACTGGTTAACTCATGTTTTCCAGAGTGCCCCTATGGAGGTGCCCATTTCTTGTTGCCTAGAGGGTAAGTGAATATCCACAACACTGCTGACTTGGAGACTAAAGTGATGCTAAGATACCATTACTGAACAGTGTCCTCTAGGGAGCACAGAAACCTGTGTAATTTTAAAACATACCTTCTTCTTTTATTCTATCAGAGTCCATTTTCTTCAGCCACTCACTAGCCTCATCAATGGTGGCAATCAATTTGTTGGCATGCTCAGTTATTATTTCTTCAGCTGAAATGGAGCACAATTAACATTCTGTAAGAACACTAGCTGAGAGAGAGACGTCAACTAAAAGTCAAGCACAAAACGAAGTTACACAGAGCTGTGCTGTATGATGATGCTGCAAAGCAAGAAGTTTCCAGTCACCAGTGATCTCATGTGCCGGCAAATTCATTACTGGGGATGAAGATGCTGTATGTATTACTCCCCATTCCAATCAGCATTGCTAGCACTATCAGAGGAAAAGCTCTCCATCCTTGTGCTGTCCCTTTTAAGGTATACCTGACACTCCTGAAAACATTCTGGTTTATCTATTTTGGGGTATTAAAGTTCCTAGCTTTCATTATCCCTCTGAAATTATACAAGTCAAAGTAAAACATGGACCCGAGATGTTGCAGCCCTTGCTTAACTGCACCATTAAGGACTTGAAAAATGTTTTTATAAAGTGAGGGAAAAGTAATCTCAAAGGCAAATAATTTCTGTAAGTATATTGTTACTGAGTGGAAGAACAAGGTAACATTCATCAAGCAATTGTCATAACAAAATCAACTCTTACCTAATTAAGCCTACGACATATATCATATTCATCACTATCGTGGTTCATTGAGCAGAAAGCCAACTAAATAATAAGCAAAACTTTACGGACTCATCCATATGTAAACACTTTCCACTAGGAGTAAAGATAAAGCTTACACATGAAGACCACAACCTAACTTTTAGTTACAAATTTAATGTATTTCACTGATCAGAGCTGATGAACATATCAAATATTACAGTTTTTCATTACTGTCAGACATCACAGGCAAAGTGACAACTTGACAGGGTTGGTGGATTTCTGCAACTAAAGCCAGTAACAATGTTTTGATTTAAGATGTCACTTTCCCACAGCAAGTACCCCAAACAATTTTGCTCCTAGGCTACTCATTCAGTGATTCAATTTTGATTGCAAAAATCAGCATAGAATAATGCTTTAAGCATATGGGGGGGGATCAAGTATCGAAATACGTATCTCTTAAGTACTATAATTTACTGGACTTTATAATACCAGGGTTGCCTTTGAGTGCCTGACATCCCACAGATTTGTAGTTAAGTATCCACTTTTGTTCAGCCCTAGCAAAATTACAAGTTCAAGGGCAGCCTAGTCAGAGATATCCTTAACCGAAGACTGCAAGTACTTCTAACACTCTACCCCTGCATATCCAAATTACTATGGCTGGCAGAACTAAGTAAGTAGGAAATAGTAGAAAAATTAGTAAAGATTACCTGGTCTAATGTAACAGGCTGCTGTCAGACTGTATAAATTCAGAGAACATAGCACATCTGATCATGTAGTTAAAATTCACTTAACTAAAATTCAGCACTATTCACTTTACCTGTACTATCTGATGTATTACTTTGTGTTTGGAAGAGGTGAGAATATATTTTTTAGTATTTTCAGCTGTCTCAGTTCCTCTTTTCCTCAGCTACCTGAAATACCTGGAAATACTTTTCTCTTGACCACATTAAGATTTTCAAATGGAGCTTTGTCAGGTCTAGAAGTTTGGCCACAAATGACATACTAAATTGTTTAAAAGAAAACTGGAAAGGTCCTACCTTTAGCCCAGGCTTTTCTCTCATAGATTTCCTCTACTGCGTCTGAAATCTTCTTAATATTCTCCTTGATTTTTCCCTGGCGTAAGTTGGAACCTTCTTTATATGCTAAATGGCCTCGGGTGTAAGTCTTTTCCGTAATGGCCTTCACTACTTCCAGTCCATTATATATTATTGGATCTATCTTTGTTCTGAAAAAGTCGGCATAGTATTTGTAGTCAGCATTATTATTTCTGTGTTCATCTGTGTTTCTGTGCTCTATGTAAGCCGCACTGGCCACTGCATTTCCTTCTGCATGCAACTTTTCTTCCCCACTGCTCTCTGTTGGTGTCACAGGTTCAGAAGTGTCTGCCTCCATGTTTTCTGACTGGCTGAAATAGTTCTCAGAGCTCTGGATAAATCTGACTCCACAGAGGTCACACTGGGTTTGGTCAATATCTGCTTTTTTGAAGATCTCTGATAAAAATTCCTCTCCTTCCATTGCAACAGACTCAGCTTTGGAGCAGGCCTTCCTTTTCCACTTCACGCACAGAGAAACAAAATGGAAGACATGACGCAGCTGGCGTTGAGCAAATGCTTTCTGTTCTTGCTTCTGTTGCTTGCTGAGCGCAATGACTTCCAGGGGATCCTTTTGGTCCTGTAAGCAATGAACCCTTTCAAGTTCCCTTTCTAGCTCATCAGCATATTCTGTCTTATCCAAAGAGGTCATAAACCTGTCAAGGTTGATGGGTTCATACAGGATGCCCCGTATGGGTGGATGCCCCTGAGTGTACGCAGAGTCCCACTTCCATCGGCAGTCAACCAAGTACTCTGCATCTCGCTCTGTCAGAAGCTCTTGCAGGCTTGCAGCGATTTCTCTTACATGTGTAGCATCACTCACTTGTTCCACAACCCTCAGCAATCTTTCAGGCACTTTCGAGGGAGAGTCTTTTCTCATTGATTTCAGCATTGCCTTGATTTCAGGAAAGTGGTGGCATAAGAGGGATCTATATTTAGAATTCTGCACCTGGTCAGCATTCAGTAACATCACTAAGCACAGCACTACAGTCCGCTCAGCCTCCCCTGAAGTTATGCAGTCAGGATCCTCGAAAGCATCCAGAAGGACATTGAACTTCCCATAAACTCCACACAAAACTTCTGCTAGATAACAGAGATGAAATCTGAAATTCTGTACTGCTGCATATGCGTCCTTTGGTCTATACTCCTGTATAATAGAAAATGTGTCTCTAAGTTCTTTGTTATGGTCCTTGCTTCTGAACAAAAACTCCCAGTAATGAATGAGAGCAATGTAACTCTTCGGAAAGCAGAGAGTAATGTTCTTGGAGAGACGCATCAAGACAGCACAAGAGAGAATATACTGGAATTCCAGCAACATGACCGTATTTCCTATGCTTGGAATCAAGTATCTTGTGCATTTCTTGACCAGGACGTTCATAAAACGGAAAAAAAAAACTTTTACAGTTTTCTGGGTTCTTATGAACATAGAATTGCTCAAGTGAATTTTCAAGAAGTCGAATGAAGCACAAGTGTGTTCTCCCTGCATTTTCAGCATTTTTGTCGGGTAGCAACATACCATGTCTGCCTGCTATTCCTTTGGCCTTTCCTCTTTGGCCTTTACTCTTTGGGGAGTTTTTTGCCTTTGACAAAGCAAAGTTTAGCTCTCTGTTATAATCATCCTCTTCCTTAAAAAGAAGCTCCTCAAATTCTTCAGGATATCCCGAAGATAAGACGAAAACTTGCATGGCACTTAGCCACAAGTCAGTTGATTCTCTTCTGGCTGCAACGTCTTCATTTTTAAACTTAGATGTGATGTACTCCTTCAACACCGCTCTACAGGGTTTGGAAATACTGTTACTGAATTCCAGTATTTCTTTGCATGCCTTTGGGTTCTCAGACAGTATTCTCAAATGAAAATGATTAGGAAAAAACACTTCTAGGAGGGCTTTACACGATGCATATTTCTCAGCAGTCAAAATGTCATAAAAGCTTTTGCACTGATTCAGTAGCTCTTCAGGGAAAGTGCGTGTGGCTTCCAACAGCAGTCCGTTTATTGCCACCAGATGCATTTTACACTGAAATATTTTCTTTGCTTCATGGCGCAACAAGGGCTTATGGTAATCCTCACATGTTTTATCTTCACAGTTCAAGCCAACAATGAACTTCATACAAATATCAGGGTAATGCTTGTTCAGTAACTCATGGGTGATAGAGCACAACCTGCTTAACAAGTGCTGCTTCAAAGCTGATTTTACCTCCTCTGTGCTTACTGAGAAATCACCTTTTGTCTTCCTCTCTTTTAGCCTTAGCTTGTCTGACAAAAACTTCAGAATGGGTTCAGCTTCATTTGGAGACACCTGGCAACTGTCACCTGTTGGGACAATCCCAAAATAGGCAAAGCATGACTTCACCATATATTTCTCCGCATTGGTGGCTGCTTTCTTCAAACCCCTAACCAGACTCAGAAGAGCCACTAAGCCGCGCGTTGCCATAAAGAGGATGTTCTGGCTAGGGGTGCTGCAGCGAGATAATGCAAAGAGGGCTTCAACTGCACCAGCAGAATGATTCAGAGATAGGAACTGACCATATGCTATGCTCAGCTTTGCAAAGTCTCCCTTCAGAACTCCCTGCAAAAACACAGCCTCAGCAATGCCAGACTTCTGCTGAGTTTGTTCACAAAGTTCAAGGGCTTCTCCTAGGATGACCTCCATGCCCGCCAGGTCTGATTCTGAACAGCAAGTCACACCGGCACGTGCTGCAGCAAGCAAACACGATGCACGAAACTCTTTTATAGCTGTAAGGTTGGCTGCTTCCAGAGCAAACCCGTGTTGTTTCATTAACTTTGCAGCTTCTTCCTCTCGACCTTCCCTTTTCAATAAGTCTGCTGTTTGGCGCAAGCATCCACGAGACTTCAGAAACTCAAGCTGATCCTCGATATCAAGTTTTGAGAGGACTCGCATCATTTCCTCAGTTCTGTTCATATGTAGGTACTTTGCAGCTGCTTCCAAATACAGCTGATTTGCTGTACATGAGAGTTTGGAAACCATTTGTCCTTTTGTATTTAACATCTCTTCATATCTGAAATAATAGATACATCAATTACTGCCATAGATGACTAACCTAGATAAAAAAATACTGCGTTTTTAAAAAGCCTCCAAAACATTAAACAAATAGCTGCCCCCAGAAGCCCTTCCTTCAAAAAGGCCAATTATTTCAAGTGATATGTCTATTATGCGAAAAACAATCATATCATCTTAAAAGATCTACAGAAAGAATTTAGTTATAACATAAGGCTGTCTGAAGCAAGATCATTAAAACTTCTGGTACAAACAAGATCTCAAGGTTTACAGCATTAGTGAATTTTTCTCCATGATGTCAAATCACTGTACAAATTATTTTAATCACATTTTGCCAGTGATAATCTTCTGTTTATTAAAGTAAGCCTCAATATAGAATGGTTGTTTACATGAAAAGAAGCCAGAATGAAATAAATCAGAATTTCAATGAATTCTCCACAGGCCAATATAGATAATATTCTGTAAAATTTACATAAATTGCTCAGTTTAGAGAACTCTTTCAATTCTGTCGTATGTATCTACATATACTTTGCTGCTTATTGAGTGCCTGAGCAAAGTACCTGGTTGCATCTTTCAAAACATGCACATTAAACTACTCAGTTATTTATTACTATTGGCTGATGTGAAATTATTAAGATATCCTCTAAGCCAGTCTTGCAAAAGTATTCTCTCCTGCGTGCTGAGAATGAGTAATTTTTTTCTGATGGGTGAGTAAATTATCATTAGCCTTTCATTATTATCTTTTTCATGATAAACGTGGGAGTGCAGATTTTTGTACCTATGCTTATGAATTTGCATGAATGATTTGGGGAGGCTGATTTAAAAAATCATTAGTTGGTAAGGTGACTTTAATGCTTGATTTTTTTGATCAAACTATCTCTACATATTAAACAACCTTAGTCCTTCAAAAAACAGTTGCCATTACTAAAGGTACATCACAAAAGATTTCAGTGAAGGTGTGTAACTGTAGGCCCTGCTAGAATTCTAATTGGTGTATATATTCTTTAAAAGTCATTAATCAATTTAGGTGTAATGAAAGGTGTGGCCAATAAATGAACTGTTTATGCAAGAATGTGCTAATGAGGTCACCGGGATGGTCCCAGATGCAAAGTTCTGTCAAAAAGATACTAATAAAATCAGTTTATCAAGCATAGTGTGAGGCAGTTCTTAACTGCCCTGAGCCAGCACAGGGGAGATGGTATGGAAAAGTTAATCTCAGAGACTGGGACCAAGAATCTGTCAGAGAGGCAGTAAATGCTGGTCATTTAAATTACTATTCTTTTCTCTAAGTTAGAGATTTTGAGAGACAAAGAGTTTATTCGCCACAATGACTGCTGCATTATATATCACACATCTAATGGTTATACTCCTACAGAAGTCAGTGACTAGAGTGGCTAAATCCATTACTATTTCACTCTCAGAAGTATTAAATACTTCTATTAAATGTTTTCATCGTATTTACCATAAGAATCTAGTTCAGAGGACTGGCTGAAGGAGAACTTGCATGACTAGTAATACAGACTGGAAAAAATTCCCAGGAAAATGAAGCTAGTCACTGCTCCAGCTGTGAATGCAGTAGAATGATTTCACCATGTTATCATTACCCAAGTGAGAATTCTGACAAAGTTAATTTAACTTCCTATAAAACAAAGTCATCAGCCAAAATGCTTGTGAAAATTTTATGGTGAGCCAGTTGTATTATGTTGAATTTGGAAATGGGAAAGATAATTATATTCCAATACCACTGTGGAAGACATACCTTTCAACTGCCTTTGCTGCTTCTTCATAGAGTTCTTCCTGACAGTACATTTTAATTGCCAGATCAAACTCCTCAATTTGTTCATAACATTCAGATGCTTCTTTGTAGCACTGGCTTTTCTGATAGTAAACTGCAGCATCTTTCATCTGCAATGCAGAAGTCAGTAATGAAACTGAAGTGCTCTAAACAGTCAAAACTACATGAATAGAATAAATGTAGTAATTCCATCATGTAGGTGTCTCATAGAGAAGCACACTTTACTAAGATGTAATTAAAGTATCTGAATGTAATCAAATATCTATTAAAGTAACCATCATTAAAACTGAACAGATTTTAAAACAGCCTTCAAAATATTTGTGTCCGAAAAACTAGAACGTAAAATTAAAGGTATTATACAGGATTTCTTTATACCTCTTATTCACCCAGCTCTGCCTGTTATTAAAGAACACCACACACACTTCTGTTGACTGGCAAATCTTGCAAATTTCACAGAATTAACAGGATTAAATTAAAACAGTTATGGATGCAGTGTGGGAACCCTAACCTTGTATCTTAAAATTTAAATATTTGGGAAAAATTACTTTACATTCTTTTAGTGGAAATGCACTGCAAATAAAAAAATGTGAAATATCCTCATACACCTGGAAAATTATTGTTAGTACATTACTTAATCCTTGCAAGTTTCGAGGTTCCATTTAGATGGCTTTAATCAATTAAGTTTCAATATCATCAGAGTATTGAATGAAGAACAGCTTAAGTTTCATGAAATCAGTCATGAATTAACTTTCGACTGCAAAGCAGAAATGACTGATGGTGACATTTGAGGAAAGCCAAAGAAATAAACCTAGACTGCATAATTGCATCATTGTCCTCTTCATTCGTCTTCTGGCTATTCTGTGACAAATGCTTCCTCTTGAATGGCCCAGCTTAAAGAGCTGGTTTAGTTCAGTTACTACCATGTCACGGAAAAATAATATTACCTTATGAGTAATATGAGGGGAAAAAAAGCTGCAGGAAAAGGAAAGTGTAAGGAGAGAATAGTTTAGAGGATTTAATACCTTTCCTAACTTTTTACACAGTTCTGCACAAAGCCGGAACTCCTTTGATTGAAACAGACATTTTAGTGACAGTTTTGGTTCTCCACATTCCAAGTAAGTTTTAGCCAATGTCATGTATTCCATCTGTTTTTCCCTGTAGAAAGTAAGAGAAAATTACCACTTACATCCAACTTAAGTTTAGGATCACATGATCTGTCACTGAATCCAACCAACATTGAGGTATTACCTTACAATTAGTTATATTGTGGGCTGACACTGTTCTGTCCAGAAGTCTGTTCCAGAATCTCACTGATCTGGCAGTAATTTTTTTTTTTTTTTTAATTCTCAAACTAAGTATACTAGTGTGGTTTTGTGCTGCTTCTCTTTTCTAGCTTAACTTGCTCCTTCACCCCAATGCCATTAAAGACAATAATCAAATTTGTTCTCAGCCTTTGTTTTGTATAACAAAACAAGCCCAGCCTTTCTGGTATCATCGCAGCATGTCTGTTTGTTCCCAGACCTAGTCTGAATTCATCATTCTTGAGCCTGGAGGATCAGAACCATACAGAGAATTTCATATTATAGAGCACACAGGAATCTTACTTATGCTTTGCACACCAGCATTAATATCTCTGCTAAAAAAAAATGCCACTTTCACAGCTTCATTATTACATATGTTCTGTCAACTTAACATATGCTAATATACCCAATTTCTTCTCCTCAAATTTTATCCATTTGACAAGCACCCCAGCTTACAGCCAACCGAAAAAAAGTTTTTTCAGTCCCATCAACAAATTCTCTATGATCACAAAATTTTATAAGGATCCTTATACTTCTAGCCAGGGCCACTAATATAAAATAGGTAATTAAAAAAGGTAAAACCTTGATTAACTCCAGCCATAAAATTTCTCCAGACCTTTCCCCTTCTCCCTTCAGTGCTACCTTCTTCTGCTCTAGTCGTTCCTTACCCACTCTGTTATCACTGCTAGTTTTCAGCCTCCCCAGCATGAACAGGAATTAATTCACTTAGGTCTAGAGTGCCCCCCATGAGGTTTTTTCCTGTCTTATTTGAGACAAGTCCCAAACAGTTTTTCAGCCTCTTCAGGAAACTGCAAATTTTCTCCCCTGTCAAACCCTTGAGTTATTTTGACCAGCTGGCAGCATGAACTAAATGATTCATCTCAAAATCTATCCCTTTAAAACTGCCCTTTGGTTCAGACCTAAGTTCTGCTTGTTCAGTTTACATTGACTCTACCACTAATTTTACCTCAAAGCTCACATTTTATTAGCAGCTTTTCCTCCCCAATGTACAACACCATTCCTCCTTCTTCGTTAAGTGAATATGCAGTGGGATTAAATGAAGTTGAGCACTGCTGATGGCATATGCTCTTCTATCTATCTATGTCTAAGAATATAAAGCCTCTTGAGGTAATGCAAATCCTGTTGCTTTTCTCTCACATAACCAGTAAGCCCTTTCAATGGCCAGATTTGGTTTGGACAGCCTATGAGGTACAACTGCTTTCACTACTGCCCAAAGGCAGCAGAGCCCCAGATCCCGTGGGAGCTGTGCTACTTTCCAATTTCTTAAATCTCTTTTGCCACCCACAGACAAAGATGTGAAGACACCTCGCCCACATGGTTCTCCAATGTCTCCAGTCCAGTCCCACAACTGCGGTGGGCATCTCCCCCTGCACACACCCAGGAGGTCTGGCACCACAGAATGACACTCGCTCAGCTGCATTTACACTTACGTGGGGCTGCTTTTCTTTGAGCGCACTTTGAGAACAGCATCGTGTGCCAGGGCCAGTTTTGACTTCTCAGCTGCTCCTCCCTTTTGGTAACATTTGGCTGCCACCTGGGGTGAAATCATACACAGCGTTCACACATGTACATCCAGCCCATGGCTTATCATATAAAAGCAATACTTAATTTTACAGTCACTGTAATGGAAAACAGAAAGACTGGCAGGGTGCCTGGAAGAAGGAAAAGGTATAACATTGCAGTATATTTTTAGGACGAAAAGAAAAGTTTTAAAGTCAGTCCACACATGACTAGCACAATTAGAATTTTAATTATGATGTTTTACATGGAAGTAGTGGAAGCAAAATTCCTGGTAGGCTGATAGAACAAATAGCACGTGCAATCTGAATGATGGCCTAAACCATTAATTGGTAAGTCACCAGGCATCTTCCACATAAATTCTGTTAATAAAAGTTAGGAAAACCAATGTGTGCAAAGTTAAATTGAAAAACATGGAACATTTCTTCATGCTTTTACCATACCAGGCCCTTTCTGTGGTAAGCTAAAGAGCAGCATCAGGAGTTACCATGCTCCTAGAAAGGTTTGCTTCATTATCACCCTGCTTATTCTGCAACATCATTATTTCTTTATTCTATCCATTAATTTAGTATTTGCTTCTGTTTGGAAATTGCACATTGCAAGCCACTCTTAGAACTGCCAAATTCACCAGATAATTTCTTCTTAATGTTACAATGATAAGCAAAGATCAGGGTTATAAAGAAAACAGAATAACAGATAATACAGCTAATACATTTCAGATTTCAAGATGAAATTTTCTCAGCTGTATGTTTTTTGTCTAAACACTTTTCTGCCCATTTAGGAAATTGCCTTTTTTTTCAAGGGGAGATAAAGACTGTATAGTGGCAACTGATTACTTTATTTTTTGCCTTCCTATAAGTATCTATTTACCATACAAAAAATTATATGTTGCTATCAGCAAAAAAATGGAAGCCTTCCTTCTGCCAAAGTATCCAAAATTCTATTTCATAGAATCATAGATTATCTCAAGTTGTAAGGGACTCATAAGGATCATCGAGTCCAACTTGGTGCTCCTCACAGGACTACCTAGAACTAAACCCTATGACCAAAGCATCGTTCAGATGCTCCTTGAACTCTGACAGGCTTGGTGCTGTGACCCTGGGGAGCCTGTTCCAGTGACCAACCATGCTCTCAGTAAAGAACCTTCTCCTAATGTCCAATCTGAACTTCCCCTGACGGAGCTTCATTCCATTTCCTCATGTCTTATCGCTGGTCATCAGAGAGAGGAGATCAGCACCTCCACCACCCCCCTTGAGGAAATTGTAGACTGCGATGAGGTCACCCCTCAGCCTTCCCTTCTCCAAGCTGAACAAGCCAAGTGACCTCAGCCACTCCTCGTAAGTCTTGCCCTTGAGACCCTTCACCATCTTGGTCACCCTCCTCTGGACACACTCTAATAGTTTTATGTCCTTCTTATATTGAGGCCCCCAAAACTGCACACAGTACTTGAGGTGAGGCCACACCAGTGCAGTGTAGAGTGGGACAATCACCTCTCTCAAACAGCTCACTAAGCTGTGCTTGATGCAGCCTGGGACACAGTTGGCCCTCTTGGCTGCCAGGGCTCACTGTTGATTCATATTCAACCTGCCATGAACCCAAACCCCAGATCTCTTTCCACAGGGCTGATCTCCAGCCTCTCGTCCCCCAGTTTGTACATATAACCAGGATTAACCCGTCCCAGGTGCAGAATCCAGCACTTGCTCTTGTTAAATTTCATAGGGTTGATGATTGCCGAGATCTCTAGTCTATCCAGATATCTCTGTAAGGCCTCTCTACCCTCAAGGGAGTCCACAGCTCCTTCTAGTTTAGTATTGTCAGCAAACTTAACTTAATGTACATTTGATTCCTGCATCCAGATCATTTATAAAAACATTAAAGAGCACTGGCCCTAACATTGAGTCCTGGGGGACCCCGCTGGTGACTGGCCACCAGCCTGATGTAACCCCCATTTACCATAACTCTTCGAGCCCAAGCCGTCAGCTAATTGCTCACCCACAGGAAAGTTAAAATCACCCATAAGGACAAGGGCAGTTGGTCTAGAGATATCCCTTAATTCCTTGTAGAATAATTAATTGGTGGTGTTGTCCTCACTGGGTTTTGCTTCCGTTCCATTAACTGTCATCCCATATCTGGATTGTATTAACTATCAATTTAGGAAAAAAAGACTGTAAAAATCTCTGTAAGGAAACGAAACCACCATTTTGCTACTCTTTCTGTGGTTTTCTTAGTGCTCCCTTGGTTCTTCCATGCTGTTCCTTAATGTGTTTTCTGTATCTGTCCCTAATTACTGTCCAAAAAACCATAAAAGGGCTCTGAGATCACCACCCAAATCAAAATACTTGTCAAGCACGTGGTTTAGATTCACAAATTCCAGTCAATTCCATTTGTTGGTAATTGTTTTTTCCAACCAGCCTTCATTTGTGCACATTAAAATGTTTTTCCCCTCACTGGACTGCAAATTTTTGGGTAGTGAATTTAAGATTACAGACAATAGGCTTGCTCTCCCTACTTACTTCTTGCAAGTCATTTACAAGTAGTCTGTAGACACCTACACAACTACAAACCACAAACTAAGATACACTGCTACAGAGCAACTGAAGGCTTACAGGTAACTTTATAGACACAAAGAAAAAAAAAGGGGGTTCAGAACAGGCAAGAATCCTTATTTCAGATAAACATATGCTCCTACCTCCCAGAACTGATGTTTAGCATAGTAGTCTCCCTGTGCAATCCATTCTTCTGGAGTTGAAGTTTTAGCAAACATGCTGTCGTCTAAGTCTAGAAGGTCAGGGGTAATTATATTATGTTAGAATGGATAAAGAACAGAAACCACTTATCGTATACCAAAACTAAGCATTAGCATCTCATAATGTTCCAAACTCTTCATGATTTGTGCTCACACCAGTAATGGTAACTATGAGTTAAATACATTTTATCCCTCTCAATCAGCACTGAAAATCAACAAGTTGGGTTTGGTTTTGAAGGACCTTTAAAAATCATCCTCAGTTTTTGGACAAAACTTTGAGTAAATCCACTGTCTTTACAGAAACCAAATTCTTTCATTGGATAAATCTTTTAGCTGGGATGGTTTTCCATGAACAGCCTTCATTATTGTGCAGGAAAAATTATACTAATGAGTTAGCAATGAAGTTATTTATTAACATATACAACTGATCTTTAGAGCCAAAAGAAATAAGACCCACTGAAAGCAGTGGAAATTTGCAAGGGCAGTTATCAATGCATACTGTTAGAGGGACCAAGGAATTTAACCTTCTTTATTACACAACCTAAAAGCAAGAAGGCATGAATAGGCTGTCCTGTCTGGCAGTCCTTTAAGAAAGTTTTAGGATAACTTTACCTTTCTTTTCATCTGCTTTGACAACCTGAACAAATTCTCTTTCAATGAAATACTTAAAAGCTGGAGCCCGTTTATCACTGTCTTCATCAAAGATCCAAAGATTGACCCTGGCTCTTGTAATGGCAGTATACAATTGCTTTAATTCTCCATTCAGCATCTGAAGCAGAACAAAAGAATAAAAAAGGCAACACACCAAAATAAAATAAGACAAAATAAATGAAACGCCAGATGAGCTAAATTGTTAGAAAGAAACATACTTTGCAGTTATAAGAAAACAGCAAATATATACAGAACGAATAACAAATAAGAAAGTATCTTTAAGTAAGCAAGTCTAAATATTAAATATGTGATTTTTCACTTACATAGGCCATTGTCCAGCTAATTTGCATGCAACTACTGCTACAGCAAATCTAGCAGCTGCAAGTGTGACAGTCCATTTTCCTTCTAATCAATTGCACATATAATTACTGATTTTTTTACCATACAATCCTGAAAATATCTGACTCACTAGGTTCTAAGAAGTTTCCTTAACTTGAAGGTAGTGACACCGATCTGAAACCAGACTAAAGTAATAACAAATACTAACAAGCTGATTTGCTATTTGCTTTAACCACAGCTGTTCTGCAAATATACCTAAAGGTCTATTACATGTAGTTTTTATTCTCTTATCAAATTACATTTGCAAAAAACCTCTTACCTTTCAAAATCAAGATTATATTATACAAATGTAAACAACCACTGAAAAGATAAAGCAACCTTGATAAACATGGAACTATAGGATGGAAGTATTTCTTGAAGAAATTTCCCTCCTACTAAGATTTAAGAATTTAGTTTATCCTTTCTATTCCCGGTGTTACAAAAAACTCACCTTGTACATTTCTAAATTAAAAGTTCTGTTCTGTGTACCAGTAGCATCCTCTAAAGGCATTTCGATTAGCAATTTGTTTCCTACTTGCACATCCGAACCAGGAGTATAAGAAGAAATGATCTTCCACTCTTTGCTGGCCTAAAATGTCAAGAGAATGAGGTTACTTGTATGCAGCAATCACTACTGCCCACATATGCAAATAAGGTCATGTGCTGTGACTGACCAACACACGCCCACAACTGAAGAAGGCTCAGAGGAGATGGGAGGAAAAAAAAAAAATAGTATCACAGGGAAGAATGTAAAGAATGACCACAGATTTTCATCAAGAAAGCTGAACTTCATCTCAATACAAGTGGTATTGGAGGGTACTTTTGTTTGAGATACACAGCTGTATCAGGCAGTCATCAGGTTGAATAAACAACTTTCCCTGAAATAGCTAGTAGAGAGTAATATCCTCCTGAGCCAGCCAGACCAACATGGGGGAAGTGAATAGGTGGCTCAGCCCAGAGTGTGTAAAAACTGAGCAACAAACAAAACAAACCTGGAAGAGTGCAACTTGCTTGAGCTGGCTTCAAGCTACGTATTACTTCCCAGGGACTGTGGATGCACAGCATCATGATGGTGGAGCACATAGGGACTGCTGATGGGAATCACGTTTGTATTGTGATTTTGCTGTATATTGCCATTGTTATGTTATGCTTGTCTTGTGATTTCAGGATACTGCTGTATTACTCATCTAAGTCCAGATCACATGCAACACCCAATGTAAATAAGTAAATTTGATATTAAACATGAAAACCTCCTTGGGTGGACTACAAATTTTCAGCTAAACCTGGAGATACACCCCTACAATGGATAACCCATCTATGGGGAAAAGGAGCAAATCGGGTTACCCTCACTATGAACGAGGCTTAAGCTTTAGTCCTTGTGCTGAGGATTCTCCTACAAAACCCAATACCACAACAGGCTGACTCACTGTGGGGTTGTGCTGGCTGCTGGGCCAGGCAGCTCCCTGCCAGCCCAGGGCAGGGTGAATGGTAAATGGTGGTGGGATAACGCTCATGAGCTGCAAACTGTCATGGTAAAATCTGCTAAGACATGTTGGATAGATCCGAGCCTGTAGGTCAGGATGGGCACCCGCCAAGCTCAGTGAATTGTAGGCCAGGTGGCCCACAACTCACCAAACCACTTCCTCATAGCACCAAGGAGACCTGGAGCAAGCAGGATCCATACAAGCAGAGGCAAATGCCTGCTGTCCTTTGGTTGGTGCACTGAAGAGGCAGTTCTCTGAACAGGGCCCAGATCATTCGCCTTGGCAGGAAAAGGCAGTGGATTAAGAAGAGGGCCATTCGGCACATCATCTTTGGCATGCAAGTTATCACTGCTTATGTAAACCATGACGGGGGGGAGGAGGGAGGGAGGGAGCGGGTATGCCCATGGACAAAACAAAAGGGTTGACGGTATCAGTGGTATCAATTTGGTCAACAGCTTGCTGGGGTTTTGGGGTTTGGGGGTTTTCCCTTTTTGAGTCTTCATTCAAACCTGTTTCATGAAACAGGAGACTCATTTCAAATCTCATTTTCAAGGCCAATAAAAAGCAAACCCAACAAATTATAAACAGTACATAGCCATATTTTCTGTGTTTACAACAATTCAGAAGTTCAGCTTTTCAAAACTAGAAAACCTCAGGGTGAGCTTCTTTCTTGCCTGCTTGTTTAACTGCTCAAATCAACTCAATTACTCATGACTTGCAGGAAGATGGAAGAATTAGATGGCAGCAGTTCTCTAGGCCTGACATACATTAGTCTAGCTGAGTTAAAATGCTCAACACACTCAACTCCAGATTCTGCTATTAGTTCATTGTTTTTCTGAGCACAACTCGCATCACCAAAAACATATCAACTTCGAGAAATCTATCATGACAGCCACTATAATACTGTCCCCAAATCTCAGTGAGGAAGATTCAAGGTCATTCACCTCAAGTTCCTTCCTTCTGCCCTCACCACATAATGTCTACTAGCCTCTATGAAGAGTCACTAGTAAGCTGCCCTGTTTTCCTTTATGCATCTCCGGTTTTCATCTGCTGAAAGCCACATCAGAGACACTGTTTTGAGGGCTAGAGGCAGAGGGCATCTGCAACGGAGATGTTCACACTGAATGTTTAATTGCAGAGCAACTCAGTCATGGCCATTCTCGAGTCTCTGCAGGCATGTTCAGTAAGGATGCTGCCTACTGCCTGGCTGGGGCAGGGGCCTCAGTGATGCTCCAGCAACAACAGTGAAGCTTCTGCGCTCGACAGCTCTTTGCGAGGAGCCTCAAGAACCACACCCCTGCCAGGTCTGGAGTTACAGGAAACCCTGCAGGGGCAGGGTCTGAGCTCCCCGGAGAACCACGAAGGGGGAAAAGGAAGTACATAAAAAATACAAAACAAAACACCTCCAGGAAAAAAGCCTTCTTCAACCAAGGCCATTCTATGGGCGATGGTCTCCACTATAGAGATCATCCTGTTTCCTGACAACTCCTGAGCTAGACCAGAATGAGTTTTCTGGATCTAAGCTGTGGATGGCTACACAACACACCCCCTCCCCTCCCCCCAAACACATACACACACTATTTGATTCTAAACATAATTGTTTTACTAAGCTTTTAATTAAAAAAAAAAAAAAATCATTGTTTCATTTTGTCTGCAGCTGACAAAAGATTTCAAGTCTATGAGCTAGCATGCCCAAAAAATCGCACTGTGAACAGAGTGGTGATGCAAAGCAGGGGATCTAAGGTGGTTTTTTGGAACCCGGAACCCCACTATAAGATAAAGGGTATGCGAGGGTGATGGAACTGATGAACTAACTCCACCAACTGCTCCGACCTGAACACGGAGCAGCTGGTAGGGACAAGCTGTAAGCTAGCGCAGTAGTCTCAGCATGTAGCAGAAATGTGTGTGTGTGCGCGCGCACTGTTGTGTGATCCCCAATGCTCTCCCTTACATTGCAAGGGCCTGAAGCCTTCCAGTCTGAAGGAAGATGCAGCACTAAGGGAAGAGGCATTAATTCATAAACCTATGAGCTCTCTTTTCTACTGTGATGAAACCAATCATCTTCAGAGAAAACAATGAATCCTTCCTCAGCTGTAAAGCCAATTAGACCACTTGTAAAATCAAGACATTAACAAAACCTGCAGAAAACGGATAAGAATTAAATACCTCTGAGTCTGTGAAAAAGTTGTAAAGGAGTACATCATCAAATTCCAACCCCTTTGCTTCATAAACTGTCAGTACAAGTGCTAAACTGAGTTCCTCAGGTATCTTCTCCTTTGCAGTTTCATTTGCCACTAATACCACCTGTCATAAAATACATTAATGAAAAGAATATATTAGGAAGCAAAAAAAGGTAACAGCATCATAGAGATAGCACACAAACGTCACAATAATGCAAGAGCTTTCCCAAAACCAGACAGCATTTAACGCAGACATTCCAGTACACCCCGCAAAAGAGGTCATAAAGCTGCCACTAGAAGACTGACAAATGCATGGTATGAGAAGACAGTCATAGATCTGGTGTAAAAAAATTTGGAGTTAGAAAGGAACAGGACAGGAAATACCTGATGCAAAAAAGAACAGAAAGAGCCAGACGTGTTAAGAAGAAACAGAAACCAACACAATAAAGGTTTCTAAGTTTAAAAAGCATAATTTATCAGTGAGATACAAGGGCTTAAAAAAGAAAGTTGTGGGCAGTCCATATAAAACAATGATTTAGCAACAGAGCTGGAAGAATCTGCAAAAAGCCGTATACCTAAGAAAAGCAAACCTGATGTGCTCCAAATTCAATGGGTTGTGTTTTCCTTTTGTTGCCCCTCAGCAGAATTGCTAGGTCACTAACACTGCAGGACTCCAAGAGTGTAGGTTTTGGTCCATCAAAGAGACCGCAGTCCTTAGGAAGCCGATCAAAAGATTCTGGGAAATAATGCTGAAGCAAATCAACCACTCCAGATGCTAAACGGAGAATACCTGTAATAAGCAGCATACAGATTTTAAACTTCAGTCTGATTGTCTCATACTTTCTCGCAAACACAGTTTTAAAAGATTTTGTTAGAATTTTGAAATCAAGAAATATGACAAAAACACTAGTTAGAGAAGAGAGAAGCTGTAACGTCCACTTTATGTTTCTGCCATTTTGAGTGGACCTCATTCTTGGGCCTGTAGAGATCAGAAAGCATGCTAAAAGGCTTAGCAGCATCTTCACAAAATGAAGGTCATAAATGAGAAACAAATAAGAAAGGCAGTAGTAGTACACCAATGCTGCGAAGTCTAGCAATTTGGGGATGGGACAATAGAAATGGGCATGATTATTTTTACATTTTCCTTCAAACAAATACAGTCAAAACATGCAGTAAGCATGAGTGTTCAAAAAATAACAATTTAAAGAACGTTCATTCTTGGTTTTCCAGTTGAGATGTCAAAATACAGAATTCGCATGTCAGAAAAAAAATGACATCTGATCTCTTAAAAAAACAGGCCGCTTAAAGATGCTTTGAATTGCCCAGTAGAAAACTTCAATCATTAGTGACATCTGAAGAGCACCGGCTCAGATCATAAATAAATTTGTTACTCTACCTGAATGGGACCTGTAGTTCTGGTACAACTGATAAATCCTTTTTGGTTTTCTAACACGCTGCTTCTTGTTCATGGAGTTCTTGCTTGCGTAATGAAATAGTGACCTCAGATCACTAAAACGAAAAGCAACTCCTTTCATTATGCTCTGGGCAGTGTCACCAGTTAGAAACATGGCATTAGGGTCATTGATGCATTTCATTAACAGTGCTAGCTCAGCTTGGGTGAAATCCTGTATCTCATCACCATAAAACTCATGGATGGACCATGGCATCTCCCTGAGCTTTGAAAGTCTTTGAGATAAATTATACAGCAAATCTTCTTCATCGAAGTAACCTCTCTGCGATCGTATCTGCTGATAAAGACAAAAGAGGTGATAGATTTCACTCCTGTCTTCAGTGAAGTTCGGTGATCTCTTTCGGCCTAGCTTTTTGTACTGTTCCTCAGTAAGTATACCCCCAGAGCAACTCAGTGCCTCAAAAGAGCCTTTCAGAAATGATTTTATTTCTTTCCAAACCAGTGCTGGATTGTACAAGCTTTTACCTTTTATCATTTTTGGCCATATTTCATTTGCAAATACATTGTAAGTCACAAAAGTCCGAGGATCACTCTCCCTAGAGTATGCATCTGCAGCTCCTTCATCATCACCATGTTCTGCTTCAACATTACCTTCTTCATCCTCATCTTGCCAATTTGGTACCACCAAGTCTTCCTGAGGACTCCAACCAACAATGGTTCTTTTAAGGCTTCCATCTTCATTTCTCGGAAAAAATGGGTCAGGCATGGATGCATCCAGTAACAGCAACAACTGCTTGGAGGTGACAAACAGTGGAAAATTTTCATCTTTAACGTCTTGTAGCTTGTGAACATTTGGCTCCAGAGGCTTGAAGTGACTGGTTACCTTGGAAGACTTGCTAAGTTCAATGAAATTCTTCTGAACTTCTTGGCACAAGACAGGATTTTTTGTCACAAAGATCTGGTGCAGGTGCTCCAGCATGTTCGATGCTTCTGCGCGATGCATTTGGTCTTCTTCATGGTCATCACATGAATTCATTTCTGCACCAGCTGTGCCCACAGGAGCCTTTTCATCCTCGCTGTCCTGGTCTTGCTCATTGCTAACCTGTTCCTCACTCGAATCATCACTGTCTTGTTTTAGTTCACTCTCTTCCTTCTCTAACCTAGCTTTTTCAGCCTCACTGCACTGTCTTTGCTGCCATGTTTGCCTCTCCAGCAGAGGACTATTTGCCGAGGTTGCTTTTTCCCAGTACGAACAGAATTTCTTCCAAAGCCTATACAGGCAGCAAGTCGTCTTCCCTGTCCCACTTCGCCCAATTAAAATGATTGGTTCCATGGGCTTTGGATTGAGATCAATTACTGCGTATTCCAACTCCCCAACTCGGAAAGGGTATTCAACAGAAGAATGTACATCATTTATAATGTTAAGTGCCATGTTAGTACTGAAGCTGTGAAATTTCATTATATTGTATTCCAATTCTGCTGCACTGGCTGGAGGGAAATACTCAGGTATGTTATGTTCTTTTGATTTTTCCGCCTCTGGGTCTTCAACGTAACAACGTGGAATGCGCTTCTGTGTTGTCTCACTGTGGTTCTGATGTCCTTCGTTTATGCCCTTGAGCTTTTTCCTCAAGACGCAGGATAAACCACGATTGTAGGAAATACATATATTATCTAAGACACGGTTCAGCTTGCAGTGGTCGAGAACAATGGCCCAAATTCTGATTATTTCCGTGTAAACTCTGCCTGATTTTTCTGGAAGACTTTTTGTCTGTTCTGTCTCCATAATCTTTTCCGCACTCTCACTGCAACGAGGAGAAAAGTCGATCGCAAGTTCCCACAGCATTCTTGCACCTTTGCCCAACTTGGCTTCATACAGCTGGATATCAGCTTTCAAGTGTTTCAGTGGCTTCTGAAGGCCCCTAGTCCATTCCCCATTGCCAAGCTGCTTAATTGCCATTATAGTTTTAGTTTTCATATGATGAGGCACAGCTTTGCTGCCCAACATCTTCAGCATTTCAGGAGTACACTCTATTTCCCAGGTCATGTTATCAAACTCCTGCACATATGTCTCAATATCCAGAATCTTCACATTCTCTTCCTCTGGTTCTTCTTTCTCTCCATTAGACAGAGCCATACTAAATTCCCCTGCTCCCTTCTTTTTCTCCCAACTATCCTCTTTTCCTTTGGGATAAGCTATGCTTCCACAAGGTTGCAAGGACTCACTTTTTCCCTCTTCCAAATTAGTCTGAGCTGAAGATGGCTTTTGTACCAGAGGATGATCCTTTCTTAGGGTGTCACCCAACTTCAGTTGCTGAATTAAAGCTGCGATTGCCTGCACTAGACTTTCCTGCAGTGTTAAAGGGCTATTTATTCTTTCTGTTTCCTGCTTCGACATCTGATCTTTTTTTGTCTTTACAGAACACGGGGTTTTTAAATCTTTATGTGCTGCATTGCCAGATGGTGCCTTTAATGAGGACACAGATGAAGAACGCCCTGCGCTCTTTGGCTGTGAAATCTCAGAGGCTGCAACGGGCTTAGATGTTTTAACCAACTGCCCTGCCATATCCTGCCGGTACTTCTTTTTCTCCAGTGCAGCATTATTCCAGGCAAGTAGCAGTGGGTCATTTTTTTTAATTCTATGCTTCACATCTCTTCCTAATTTGTTTTTTATATTAAAGTTAACATCAAATTTTGCCAATGAATCTATTATTCTTTTAGCCTGTTTTGAAAATCCTCTCTGAAAAATAACATGCATCACTGTATTTCCATCCTTGTCTTGTATGTTTGGATTAAGATATTGAAAGTCAGAAGGTCTTGAAGCAAATAGATCAAGTAGATAGTTCAGGATGTTTAAACCAGTGCCATCTAAAGCAAGAGAACATAAAAAAAAAAAAAAAAAAATCACTTACAAGCCTGTTTTGTAGGCCAGCAATTTTTAATACTTTTTTTCTGCAGCTATTAAATGAAAATCAATTTGCTTTCAAAAGTAAAAAAAAAAAAAAAAAAAAAAAATCTACATTTCATGTTTGTAAAACATGCTTATTTGAAATGGCTCAAAACTGAGCTTTTCTAATATCCAGGGAAAACAAAGCAATGGCAGCAAAGCTTTAAAAATCCCTAGTGCTGCAATTGTTCTTGTAGCATCAGTCAATTTCATTTCTTTTTTAACCTCTGGGTGCAGACAGATTAGTTCATCGTCCAACAGCAGCCCTGACTGCTACCCAAGGTAGGCTGGTGACTCTGGTCATCTGGACAAGCAGCAGCTCTGGGTACTGCTCTGGGGTCATTTGGTTCATTTTAACATGCCACCCAGAAGTAATCTGCTGCAGATAACTTTGGTTTGCTAAAATAACCTGTGGCAAATCCCAATTATTTCCCGATATCTGAGGTCCCTAGAGCAATTTCCTACACAATAAGATTAGTCCAATACCTCTTGGGGCGGGGGGGGAAGAGAGATTCTACAGCTTTCTGGATTTATTCCAGATAATATATGTGATTTAAACCAGATAATATATGTGAAACATTTCTTTCCTAACTGTGAAACAGTGACACACCAAAATCATCATAAAGAAATTCCACCTCAAAAACCTTACACAGTGAAAAATACTTGAGAAGATACTGTCATTGAACTTCTTAATCTTTTGATTTAAAATTTACAACTGGCAGTTGTAAACAACTATGCTTTTAATCTCTCTAAAGCTATTAAATTAAATGTGTGTGCTTTAAAAATCAATAAATTCAGTATTTTTAATTATTTTAATCCTTCAACTCGAAAATGCATTTTTTCTTAATTTAAAATCTTTGGGGCTTAATTTGATAGTTTATCTGAATTTCTTACATTTTTATGTAAGCCCTACAGTCCTCTCACTCACTCCTCTGAACAAAACTTTGCTTGATTGGCAACTGAACAAAAACTGGAAAACAGATTTCAGATGTCACTGTAGGACTTCCTTCAAAGTCTGCTGCCATTGCTCTGCCTTTACTTTTGTTTCTTCCTAGATCCTTCCTGTTTACTTCATTCCCACCTAGCACACATTTTACAGGGTTTCAAAGAGGAGCCTTCCTTTCTAAATCAGCTTGATTAAACAAGTATACGTTCACAAAACAGTAACTAACAGAGACATCACAGCTACTTGATTGTCCCTGGTCGCCTGAGTTGCCATTAACTCTCCTCATAGTCCCAGCCACTGCAAACACAAACCAGAACACATCTTCTTAAAAAAGTTTGGTGCGTAACCTCTGGCCTGCAAACTTTGGGGGCTTAGACACAGTCAAACATCCTGATCTGCTGCTATCACATCAGTAAACAGCAGCAGAAGGGGCAGTGGTACAGACAGGTAAGAAATAGGGATGTTTTCAACAGTTGCTGTGAAAACGAACGGTGCATGTCTGCTAGAGCCCTTTGTGTCCCCTAGGCCCAGGCACACAAAAGCCTTACCTCTATTACTTAAACAGATGGAAACTGCAGCATGCAAAGGAGTATCTCCTTGTGCAATGGAGACATTTCGAGGATCTGCACCTTTGGTCAGCAGCAAATACACCAATTCAAAATAATTCTTTCTGAGGCATATTTGCAGTGGTATTTCAGAGTTGGTTCCAATCCCATCTGGCAGAGCTGGTGTGAAGGACATGAAAATATCAGGGGTTAAATCTGATACACCAAATCTGCAAACTACCCGAAGTTCTAAACAGATGAAGGTACATGCTGATTGCTGTGCAGGTGACATTTTTTTTGGTCAGCTTTTTACATGTATCTGTTAAAGAGTTATTGACTAAGAAAATCTTCAGAATCTCCTCTGATCTTCCATTGTTGTGATAGGAAGACAGAAGGGCCAGAGCGTATCTTCTTCAAGTCAGTCAGTCACTGACCGAAACAAGAAGCCTCCTTGCACCTCTGGCACTCTCAAGGCCGCAGCAGGACTGTGTGTCCATAATTCATAGCTAACATCAAGTTATAAGATGAAATGAAAAATGCTAGAGTAACCCTAGGAATAAACCTCATGCCAAACAAGAAAAATTGTGATGTCCACACTAGCTACAAAAAAACCAAAAGACATCTGGTCATGCCTTTGAAATCACTGAAGTAGTCAATTACTTGTAACATAACAACAGACTGAACCCAAAGACTGTGGCTTACAATTTCTATCAGGATAATATTGTGGCTGAAGACAGAGAAATTAAAAACCAAAGAAACTACAAGCAAAGGAGCAACAATAATCTTTGGCCTTTTACCAACCCTGACAACCAAATTTCATTTGAAAAACATCTTCCGTCCCATGTAGCCTTACTGGCATCCCCGTGTTGCACGCAGCAGATGCAGCCAATGCACTGCACTCCAACAAGCTACTGCACTTATACAGGGCCACAAAAAACATGCGTTGCTATTTCTGAAACTATGTTGCTCCAAACATGCCAAACAAAATATCAAATCTATTATAACACATTAAAATTGCACAGTTTCTCACCTCCTCGTTCAATCAAGCATCTTATGAGGTGCACTTGCTTATCGAATCTGTCACACTGCTGGATAACATTGCTGATGTCAACATCTGAAAGACTGCAGTTTTTGAAGAGTCCTCCACCTGATGGCTCTTCCCCACTGGCTTTCCCTGTTAGCAGCAGCAAAACTTGATGCCACATTTGCTTCTCCAGCAACTGTTTTATGAAGCTGTTAGCACAGGCATGGGAGATGTTGCAAACCACCCCTTCAGGGATTTCTGCGAGACAGTCAAGACAACATAACTCACTCAAACCATATAATAAAATCAATCTCACTGTAAACTAATTTCAGAGTAATGAACTCATTAAATTGAAAGTACAGAACAGCAAAATGCAACACTTGCATCTTTTTGTCCTGATGCTGACAGCCAAGTTAAGTTTGAACATTTTGATTCATCATACTGAAATTTTGTGCATATTCTGGTGGTTCTACATGCAAAACACAACAGTAAAAATAAGTAAAAGCACATTGTTCCAGTAATATCAGTTGCAGAAACAGGGAAGGGAAGAAAGGGTAAGAGAGCAAAAACTGTATGTTAGCATCAAACACATTTTTCACAGCGATTACGTTTTGTGAAGGGGAGAAATGGGAACTTGCTGTACCTTTCACAGAAGACAGCAGTTTCAGAAATCGCTTAACTGCATCTTCCTTCAATACATTTTTATGATGTGCTGCATTTTCAGACTTGTAGAACTGGACAAACTGTTCAAGAACATCCAGGAGAGAATCTGTATCAGCTGTGGCTCTGCTTTCATTCCTCCCTGCAAAACATTACAGAAATTGAAAATCCAGTTCCTTGCTGGCATGTTTTCAGGGCAGGACTGCAATACGTTACATCTCAGGGCTCTGAAAAACGTGTAGCGGCAGGTTAAAATCAGATGGCTGAAACGCTTACTGCCAAAGCCAGTCCTGTGATGGACTTCATATCCCAAAGGATATTTGATACTCTCATCGAATACACTCTTTGCCATAATACACCAAGCTGAAAACTGTAATAGTTCTCAAGTTGCTCTGCATGCAGGCAGGACACTGCTGCCTTGCAGTGATATCATTGTTCAGAATTCTTAGAGTAGATTACTAAAACCAGTAATGTTTTCAGCATAGTTTTAATCAGGTGACCTGAGCTTGTCTGATTCCTCAGTGGCATTTAAGAAATACAGCCATAAAATAATTTGTCCTCTTAAAAGAAAAAAGAAAACAAAAACACACCCACCACACCAAAATCCTACCTACAAGTTTAAAAGATACTTAGGTAATGGGCAATGGCAGATTTTAAATTATGTCCTCATAAATGCACTTACATGAAAAATGAAAAACTTGGCCTGACTTTCCTAAAATCTTTGAGGAAGTCAAGTACATGAAAGACCAAACAAAACAGTAGCTTTATCCCTTAGGACAAAGAGACAGACAAGGTTGGTCATCTTTTTAGCAACGAGGATTAACCTCAGACTGTTATCTGTAAAGCAGTGGCTTAGTCTCCAGACTCTCATTTTGCACTAAGCCTAGAAAACTCTTTGGGGCTGTGCATTGGCAAAAAAAAAAAAAAACAAAAAAAACCCAAAACAGCTGACCACAAAAAAAACAAAACAAAAAAACCCCCAACTGACCACTGACTGAGCTACCTGGAACACCAACCAAAGCAATTACCACCACAGGGGGACTGGTGTTAACCTCCTAACTGAGAACCACTGAGCTAAGACCTTCTCCAGAGCAGGGCAGGAGATGTCTCCAGTAAAGAAAGAGGAACTGTGGGAATCTGCTTGCCAGGAGCCATAAGATGGAAGTGCAATGAAACCCGGTGCTTTCCAGCAAACTTATATACAATACACACATGAAAACGGGGATGTAGCCTAAAAAATTTGCTTTTTGCCAAGTTTGATTTGCCTGTGCAGTCTTTTGCTCCATCTGTGCTTTGAGATCTGCATGACAAAAGGAAGTGCTGGTTTGAAAAGGTTATGCTTTGGGTTAATACAGTAATAATGCTAATACAGGTGTTACCTTAAAGTTCCGGTTGGTTAGTGCCAAGGAAAACAACCAGATCAGGCACCAAGCCATCTCAGAAAGACTGTACTGAAAAAATGCTTTCAAGATGAACAATGTCCATGCTTGGGACTTACTTTTAAACAGCAGTCCAAACCATGGCTTGAAAAGATCAACTGCAGGATCTAGCTCCTGAGTTTCTGAACCTCAGAGTCCTGCAGAAACATCTTGCCTAACCGGCCAATCCGTCAGTTGTCATGTGGATACTCACAAGAGCTTCTCTGAATGGCCTCCTACAACTGGATCCTCTACTGGAAATGTCTGTGGCCCGCTACAGTCCCTTTCAGAGCTAGGATGTAAGTAGCAACCAAGCTGTAGCGCCATGCTGCCAAGAAGGTGCATCCTGCAGAGACCCTCCAGTCCTGAGGGTAGACAGCTCCCCATCTCTGGGGGACCAGGGAGGTGATAGTGCCCCTGTACTCGGCACTGGTGAGGCCACACCTCGAATACTGTGTCCAGTTTTGGGCCCCTCACTTCAAGAAGGACATTGAGGTGCTGGAGCGTGTCCAAAGAAGGGCAACTAGGTTGGTGAAGGGTCTAGAGAACAAGTCTTATGAGGAGCGGCTGAGGGAGCTGGGGTCGTTTAGTTTGGAGAAGAGGAGGCTGAGGGGAGACCTTATTGCTCTCTACAGCTACCTGAAAGGAGGTTGTAGCGAGGCGGGGGTCAGTCTCTTCTCCCAAGTAACAAGTGATAGAACAAGAGGAAATGGCCTCAAGCTGCGCCAGGGAAAGTTTAGGTTGGATATTAGGAAAAACTTCTTTACTGAAAGAGTAGTCAGGCACTGGAACAGGCTGCCCAGGGAAGTGGTTGAGTCTCCGTCCCTGGAGGTATTTAAAAGACAGGTAGACGTGGTGCTTGAGGACATGGTTTAGTGGTGGACTTGGCAGTGGTAGGTTAACAGTTGGACCTGATGATCTTAAGGGTCTTTTCCAACCTTAACAATTCTATGATCTCCTGCCCCAACTAGCATCTCTCCAATCATACTGCAGTGCAGGCAGCTCAGGCTTGCTCCATTTGTTATGGCAGACAAAAAACTATATAAGGGTTAGCCAGTCTCAATACTGTCACACTGAGGTTGTATTGTACAATTTGTATGTTTTCTCATTCTCATTGATTGGCATGGAAGAGGAGATTCCCATTATTTGGGCAATCACACTTGACACATTAGTTTCCAGAATGGAAAATTATAAAAAACAGACAAGTCAGAATCCTTTTCAGAACTAACGGACTATTATAAAAATGCATTTATCACCCCAGTTCATGAAATTTCATATTAGCACTCGGACAATTAAGATTTGTGTCTTTCTGTATGACAACAGGTCCTTTGCAAACTGCCTAGAAATATCATTAATAATTTTTAAAATGTTCTTTGAAGTTTCCCCATACTCCAAGAGTATAACTAAATTTTAGTTCCCCTGCTTTGGTTACGAGAGGCTCTTGTAGTTTTATTCTGGTAGTCTGCTCTGCTACTTTTTTCCCTTAACATGTGCAGAGGTTAAAATTTTCCAAGTAATACAGGAGTTTTAGCTGCATGTCACTGACATAGATCAAAGATGGCTAAAACTTTGTGAACAAAGAGCTCTTACTAAAATGTTATTTTGTTTTTAAAAATGTCAGCAACTTTTCACTCACATTTTCATTATTTCAGAGCTTCCCTTTTTTTGTCAATAACTTTTGTTATTAAAAGCATTTTAAATATGCCATCAATACTTTAACACAATGTTTAATTTTCCAAAAACTAAAGTGAAGGTAAAGGGTTAAAACTGAAAAAGCATCAAAAAGCAGCAGTTTCTATGGTGAGGGGAGCCTCATGTTAAGGGTGAGGAAAAAAAAAAACAGTGGCTTATAGTAACTCAGAGCAGTAGTTACTTATTGCATGATATACTAAGATTATCAGTTGGACACCAGTCACCTTCAGGCAAGGACAAAATGTTCATCATTGACTGATAGGAGATCAGGGTGACGACTCACAGGAAAAGTTACACAAAAACCACCTACTATTACCAATTACAAATAAAACAATTTTGTATCTAAAGGATATAATTTTAAAACAGGAAAAGCACACAGTTCATGTAGTACCTGTCTGTTCCTCAGAGGAAGCGTGTTTCTCAAGGTGATTGCTGACTGTTTTTACAGCATTGAAGTTTTTGTTCTTTTTCAAGATATCTATGACATATCTTGACTGTGCATCTGGAACAGTGGGATCAACCCCAAAATTCAGGAGCATGATCACATCTTCTGTTTGGCCTAAAACATTACATGAATAAACATTAGACAAAGAATAATTCTCATCGTTCAGGGGTTTTGTTCTGTTTTCCTTTGTATTTTTAATTTCCTGGCACAATTTCTAGCATAATCTTAATTTTAAAAAAAAATCTGAATTCAAAGGTGACTCAATAAACTGGAATATTTCACATATTAAGGCATGAATATACACAGCTAGCCACTGAGTTTCTTTCCTATGCAACATAAACCACATGATTTTCTTGGTAATAAGCCTTATAACAAAGATGTCTAGTTTGACTAACAGTAGGTACCATTGCTTTCAGCAGAAACTACTATCCTCTATAGCATTTCACAACATAGGAAGTATTACAGATCACACATAAACACAATAAATATAATGGTGATTTAAAGCCTTGACACAGTATCTAATATTCTGGAACATGACATGCTCCCTTCTTAGTATGTAACACTGCACTACCAGGGAAAACTTTACAGCCCGGCAAGCAGCTGCCTGTACTCCTCTTGCCTCCAAGAGGCACATTTCCTATAAACCATGCCCTCAGAACAGCCGGGAGAGTGCAGGAGCACCAAACCAGCAAGTCATGCAGAAGACTGAGCGATGGTGAGCAAGGAAGTGTTAGACCACCACACTGCCCCCAGGCACACCACCACAGCACACAGCCTCTCTTGCTGCATGTGCCAGAGGCAAAACCTAGATAAAGAAAAAATGATGCAGGCTAACACAAATGTCTGCTTTGTTTGTCTAAGTGTTACCATTCAAGCTATTTTAGGGCTTATTTTTTGTTAACAAGTGGGTGCAAGGGTTTATTTTTACATATATATTTGTATATACTTATAAATATACCACATATACAATATATACACTATATATAAATAAATAAACTTTTGTTAAATAAATATATACAAATATATACTTTATATAATATACATACTATATAAATATACATATAAATATAAATATATATAAAAACATAAATATACTTAAATAAATACATATAAAAATATAGGGTGTCTATATAATATATACTATATAAATATAAATTATAAATAAATAAACTGTAATAAATAAATAAATATACACAGTCTCATCTGGAAATGTAAGTCATTTAGCAACAGATGGAACTGCTGCAAAAGATGTGCTACACCTTTCCAGAAAACGAAATTATTTAGATATAGGTTGTGCACATTTCATCCATACTGTTAATGAGAACCACCAGAATATCATCACATTTGACCTAGAAGTCTGGTGTTATCTTGGCATTGATGCTTATTTCCTGTTGCCACCTAGTGGGCAGAGTGAAAAATACAAGAAAAAAGAACATAAAAGAAATCCCACAGAAAATGTGAAGGAAAGGTCTCCAGGTGGTCTAATATAATTTTAAGGGCATATCGAACTTTGAAAGGTAACTCCTATGATTCTAAAAACTGCAGCATACTTGTGGGAAAATCATAACCAGTCAAACCAAAGAGCAAAGTAAGTGGTCACAAATCAGGTATACAATTTTAAAAGGGAATTGTTGAAATGTTTAAATATTAGTTACCATTACCAAGTCTACATTCAGATAACAGGACTTTCTCATTTTCTTCCTTAGCATGAAATAGCAAACACTGGGGTCTGAAATTTTCTTCCATTATTCATTTTTCCATATGAAAACAAAACACCACACACACACAAAGAAAAAAGAATTGTATTTACTGTGTTTCTGGGAATATTCACTGGAAGATGCCACAATATGCAGGAGGGTGCATCCATCTCTGTCTTGCTGGTTGATCCTATCCTTCAAGTCTGGCCTCTGAGTCAGTAACCACCTGAAGAGATGGTTCTTTCCTGAAATGATCAAAAAATCCCACTTGTTACAAATGCTAAACAGAGATACAGAAGAAACAGATCCTGTTTTTTTCCCCCGCAGAATATCAAGATGCATCCATATGAAACCTCTTCTTGAACACCAGAGGTAGGAGAGGGAAGAAACATGTAAATGAAATCATGGTAAGAGCCAGCTGCATTGTGGGAGACATGATGCTACATTCTCGCTGACTAGCAGCATGTGCAACTCTGAGGTTGACTCACGACTCTTTAGCACATACAGAAACTGTTGCTCCACACTGAGGTCACAGGAAGAAATATTGTATTTTTGTCAAAGCTGACATATTCAGGTTCTGAAAGACCCACATCAATCACACTTTTGCTTCAAACCACTGAAGAGAACCACCATATTAGGTTTGTACCACTATCAGGCACAGATGATTAAAGAGAGTGTTTACAGCATTTTTAAAATAGTGCCTTACTGGCACATGCAAGGTTATACCTAGATGATCTGATCTCATTCGTTTAAAAAAAAAAAAATTAAAAAGCTCTAGCTGTCAGTTCTCTGATGAAGGCCACCATTGTTTTATTTTAGCTGCGGATGTCACTCACTTGCTTTGATACACAGTCTGATAACAGCATGAAGCGGATACACTCCAATGGTTTCAACTTTCGCCCCAATCGAAATTAGCCACTTGACTAACTCTGCTACTTCTTGCATCTTCTCACCACGTCCATACAACTCAGAAGTCTGATAACAAAGAGAACAATTACAACACATTATTTTACATACACAAAAGGCATTTCTTTTTTAATCCTATTTCCGTGTTTTTTATGAGAAGAATCAGCAGAACAACAACAATCAAGCCATATCCACTGTAAAATGAAACATTTAATATATATGTAACAATTCCAGTAGAAGCTCAAAACAAATACTTTTCTCCTGTGAGATGTTTATGAATCTTAAAAGAATCTTGTCCTGCTCTGAAGAGCACTGAACCTGAAGTCTATTTTATAATACGTATTTCTATATTTCTTCTCTGTAATTGACTGCAACTTTCTGCCTTACACTTGTCTATTAAATGTTACTGTATCTCAGTGCAAATATGGCCGTAACTGGATATTTAAGCTTGGATGAGGCAGTTTATGCAGGCAGGTACCCCAAAGCAAGAAAAGGCTGGGGAAATACTTGAAATTGGGAAAAGGGAGTTAGAGACTGGGGGAAGGAGGTTTAGGGAACTCAGGTAACCAGTCCTTTTACAGCTCAGGAACCCTGTGGATGGAGAGCAGGACTTTGCCTGCTCAGGAAGCATCTGGCATTATTAAGACAATGATAATATGACTGCTCACGCAAAGAAAAGGTGTTAAGCCTTAGGAGACAGATTTCTGGCCAGATAAATTCCTAGAAGGTGACCTGATAAAAGTATGGAATTTACAGAGAAGTTAACAGATTGAAAGCACACAGCCTGAGCAGAAGGCGGCTGAACTGAAAAAGGATGTTCCAGCAAGGACTTAATGAACATGAAGCACAGTCTACAAGGGGTGCAGCAATATGGATAACTCTGGAGGTGGGCAGAGGAAGCTCAGATGGAAATTGAGACAATATGCCAGAAGGATCAGGACACAACGGGGTGCTCGGAAACAGTGTTCAGACATAATTTCTCCATTTATGCCAGTCATCTTTTTAAATAGCAGTCTTCACACATGCTTCCAACATCCACAAATAAATCTCTTTTTCTAACACCTCATGCCAAATTTTGACTGGCAAGAATTACTGTTTGTGCAGTTACAAAATCAAAATACAACACATTACAGGGAGTATGTAGTGGCATCAGCGGAAGTTTGCGTTGTCAGAAAGCCACATTTTCTAATTTTTGCAAAAGAGAAGCAGTGCTTAGGGAACTTTCATCTTGATTCTTTCAGTTTTCCACATATACAACAAAGCCACTAGAATAGCTAGGACTGGCAGGGCCAATCCTCAACAAAGGACATACCATTTTGCAAAGGCAACCCACTTTTATCCTCCTCTCTCAATAAGGCATTTTGATTTCCTTGCCTAGGAAGGAAGACTTTTGGCTAAGACACCTTACACGTGTCCTCTACTGCATTGCCATGTTTTATTGTCAGCGTGAGGAGCACATTCACCCCTTGCAGGACTGCTCTCCTGCTGTGCCCCAGGCCAGGGTGCTGCTAAGAGCTGCAAACCACAGCAGCAGCAGTGGGCATCTTTGCTTAGCAGCTGCTTTAATCCGAGGCTCTCATGCCTTGTCCCCACCACAGCCCCGCTGCTGCCTGGCCATGGGCCTGGCTGATCCAGGACCGAACCCTGACCCACCCTCCCTTCCCACAAAAAACTGAGCGAACACACGAGGGATGACCGCGGGTAGCCCATATGGGCTACTGCGCTGGCACTAACACAGCATACCTGCCTAATGATAGCTAACCAAGGCATGCTTGCATGTATTCATCCACTAATTCTTCTGCTGTCACTATAAACAAGCCTATAATTAGATGTCGATTTATTTCCTTTGCGTTACCCTTCTTTTTCAGAATTACTCCTGCTCACTCTATCAGGCACCTAAGATACATTTATGGAAAAAGCCCCAACTTGAAATTTTTATGACAAAAGTAACACAAGCACCGTAAAAGCCAAATGGCAAATTCTGGCATATTCCATCAATATGCCCTAAACTGTTAATATGTCAGCCAGTAAATGCCAAGCAAATGTACTATGTAGCTACAGCTAACATCTTCTAAAGCTTCCGTCAGGAAAACCACAGTGCTGTAAGAAATCTAGTATACTTCAGCATAAAGCCTAATGGAATTTCTCAATGAACATGTAACCGTATCTTTCAAAAGTGGGTTACATACGCAGAACTGTAGTTAATTAACTTACACACACAAAGAAATGGAAGAATAAAACCAAAAAAATGCATACAGAGAAGAATTTTTTAATGGTCCATAAGAAGTGCTTTACTTAACAGCAATGGAAACAGGCTGGGCCTGTGTGATAACAGACACATACACTGTGAGATGCCTTTAGAAAGTAGGTATGTTACTGCTGCGGACACTGGCTGTTCCTGAGTGGCAAAGCTGGTGAACTCCCAGCAGCTCCTGGCTCACAGTCAGCCCCCAGCTACAGCCTGGTTCCCAAGGGGCCAGAAGCAATGGCTGCACACCCCATCCCCATGCACAAAGGCCAGGGCAAGCAGCAGCGAGCCCTACAAGGCCACCTAGCTCACACAGCGATTCGGGCAGAGCCTCTGGGGTGTACCAGTGTGCACGGCACAGCACATGCACCAGGCAGGCACAGCCAGCCAGAAGCACTCAAAGTATGCATGAGCATGGCTGTTTATGACAGCTGGAAGATTTTATTTTATCCTGCCAGCATAGAAAGCTTTGGAGGTTCTCAAATGCTGCAGAACATGAGGAATCACAACATAAAGAAAAGAGCAAGTTCCAGAAGAGCAACATAAAGATTAAATTCTGCTGTCTGCAGATCACAGAATCATAGAATGTCCTGAGTTGGAAGGGACCCACAAGGATCATCGAGTCCAACTCCTGTCCCTGCATAGGACAACCCCAAAATTCACACCATATCTCTGAGGGCGTTGTCCAATTGCTTCCTGAATATTGTCAGGCTTGGCGCCATGACTGCCTCCCCATGGGAGCCTGTTCCAGTGCTCCACCACCCCTCGGGTGAAGAATCTTTTCCTAATGTCCAACCTAAACCTCCCCTGGCATATCTTCCTTACGTTCCCTTGGGTTCTATCACTGGTAGCCAGGGAGAAGAGATCAGCGCCTGCCCCTCCTCTTCCCCTCGTGAGGAAGCTGTAGACCGCAATGAAGTCTCCCCTCAGTCTCCTCTTCTCCAGGCTGAACAGACCAAGGGACTTCAGCTGCTCCTCGTATGGCTTTCCCTCTAAACCCTTCACCATCTTCGTGGCTCTCCTCTGGACACTCTCGAGTAGCTTTGTACCCTTTTTGTGCTGTGGTGCCCAAAACTGCATGCAGCACTCAAGATGGGGCCACACCAGTGCAGCGTAGAGCGGGACAATCACCTCCCTCGACCGGCTGGCAATGCAGTGCTTGATGCACCCCAGGACACAGTTGGCCCTCCTGGCTGCCAGGGCATGCTGTTGGCTCATGTTCAATTTGCCATCGACCAGAACCCCCAGATCCCTCTCCGTGGGGCTGCTCTCCAGCCTCTCGTTCCCCAGTCTGTATGTACATCCAGGGTTGCCATGTCCCAGGTGCAAAATCTGGAACTTGACCTTGTTCAACTTCATACAGTTGGTGATTGCCCAGCTCTCTAATTTGTCTAGATGTCTCTGCAAGGCCTCTCTGCCCTTAGGAGTGTCAACAGCTCCTCCCAATTTTGTGCCGTCAGCAAACTTAAGATAGCAAACCTTCAAGTCCTGCATCCAAGTCATTTATGAAGATATTAAAGAGCACTGGCCCTAAGATGGATCCCTGTGGAACCCTGCTAGTGACTCGTCGCCAGCCCAATGTAACCCCATTTACTATAACCCTTTGAGCCCGACCCATCAGTCAATTGCTCACCCATTGCATTATGTGTTTATCCAGCTGTATGCTGGACGTTTTGTTCAGGAGGATACTGTGATAGACAATATCGAAAGCTTTACTGAAATCCAAAAAGATTACATTGACTGCCTTCCCTTGGTCAACTAGGTGGGTAACCTTGTCGTAGAAAGAAATTGAGTTTGTTAAGCAGGACTTTCCCCTCGTGAACCCGTGCTGGCTGGGGCCAATGACTGCGTTGTCTTTCTGGTGTTTTTCAATAACTCCCAGAATAATCTTCTTCATAATTTTGCAAGGCACAGAGGTGAGACTCACAGGCCTGTAGTTACTGGGGTCATCCCTGTTGCCCTTCTTGAAGATTCGGATGTTTGCCAACTTCCAGTCAACTGGGACCTCTCCAGATTCCCAAGAGCATTGAAAAATCATTGAGAGAGATCTCACTATGACATCAGCCAGCTCTTTAAGTGCCATCATCTCAGTGAAAGGCATTAGGAATTGTGGCTACTTGGTCTACGACTACATGTTTCCATCTTACCAAAATCCTTTAAGTCATTTGGAAAGTGTCAAAACCCTGAGGGAGAAAGTTTAGCAGTTGCTGACTAGGTATAAAGCAACCTACCAAAAATTTGGGGCGTTGAGGGAAGGGAAAATCCCAACACTGCACCCAGCTCAACTCCCTGTAATCATACTTGGCACCATGAAGCAGTCCAGAGACAGGCTAGCAAAGTATAATAATACCCTATCCCAGGGATATCATAAATTGTCCTGGTTGGAAAACATATCTAACTTAACCAATGTCAGACATTTTGCAGCATTAAATTCTCAGGTTCCAAGCATGAGATGAATAGCGTGCTGTACTTGAGAGGAAGATGATTTCTTTTGATCAAATTAAAGGAAACATTAAATTACACACAGAAGTTATGCAAATTAAGGATTTTTTTAACGTTCAAATGAAAAGGGACAAAATAGATGATTTAATATAATCATACAAAGTCCATGTATTACTTCCATTTTATTTTTTGTTGATCTGTTTTAGCCTTGCACACAAGATGGAAAATATCTCACTAAAGTGATCAGGAATAAAAGAAACAGACACAAGAAAGAAAAAAAAAAAAGGATGCTACTTTACCTCAAAGAGATTCTTCAGTGATAACTGGCTGACTCTGAGATTGGCAGGCAACCCTTTCTTGTTGGACAACAACAACAGACAAGACTGGAAAAAAAAATATTAGTGATCTTATAAGCACACTTAGAAACTTGCTTTTCACTGCCTCATCAGATCTTGTAGGAAAGCAAATGAGGGCTAACAATGTTTCAATCTTTTTTTAAGATCACAACAGATTACTGAATCTCCCTTTCCATTTATCAACTGAATTAATGTAATATGCATTGGACTGTAGGAAGCTAGGATCGATTAAAGTTTCCTCAGAAATAAAAACTATGTAGCAAGGTCAGGCCCTGAAAGTCTCTCCAATACCCCTTGGAAGTGACCCTTTGCTTTAGGAATGGACCTTTACATTCATGGGGATGAGACTCCCCAGCTTCACCAACATCCTGAGCAGAAAGCAAGAAATGCATACTCTATCTTTTTCTGTTTTCTCACTTTCCCTTGCTTTTTGAAAATCCACCTAGCTTCACCAGAGGACAAGGGAAGAACTATGGATGTCATCTACCTGGACTTCTGTAAGGCCTTTGATACAGTCTCCCACAACATTCTTAGCTCTCAATTGGAGAGATACGGGTTTGATGGATGGACTGTTGGAGGGATAAGGAATTGGCTGGATGGCTGCATCCAAAGAGTTATAGTCAATGGCTCAGTGTCCAAGTGGAAACCAGTAACAAGTGGTGTCCCTTACAGGTCCGTACTGGGACCAGTACTACTTAATATCTTCATCAATGACATAGTGAGATTGCATGGTGCACTCAATCACTCAGCAAGTTTGCAGATGGCACCAAGCTGAGTGATGAAGTTGATATGCTTGAGGGAAGGGATGCCATCCAGAGGGACCTGGACAGGCTCAAAGAGCAGGCCATTCATACCTCATGAAGTTCAACAAGGCCAAGTGCAAGCTCCTGCACATGGGTCAGGGCAATCCCCAGTATCAATACAGGCTGGGGGATGAAGGGATTGAGACCAGCCCTGTGGAAAAGGACTTGGGGGTACTGGTGGATGAAAAATTGGATATAAGCCGGCAATGCGCGCTTCTAGCCCATAAAGCCAACTGTATCCTGGGCTGCATCAAAAGAAGCGTGGCCAGCAGGTCGAGGGAGGTGATTCTGCCCCTCTACTCTGCTCTGGTGAGACCCCACCTGCAGTACTGTGTCCAGCTCTGGGGTCCTCAGCACAGGAGGACATGGACCTGTTGGAGCGGGTCCAGAGGGGGGCCACAAAAATGATCAGAGGGACAGAGCACCTCTCCTATGAGGAAAGGCTGAGAGGGTTAGGGTTGTTCAGCCTGGAGAAGAGAAGGCTGCAGGGAGACCTTACTGAGGCCTTTCAGTACTTAAAGGGGGCTTATAAGAGAGACTTTTTAACAAGGCCTGTAGTGACAGGACAGGGGGCAACAGTTTTAACCTGAAAGAGGGTAGGTTTAATTTGGACATAAGGAAGAAATTTTTTACAGTACAGGTGGTGATACACTGGAACAGGTTGCCCAGAGAAGATGTGGATGCCCCATCACTGGAAGTGTTCAAGGCCAGGTTGGATGGGCCTTTAAGCAACGTGCTCTAGTGAAAGATATCCCCGCCCATGGTAGAGGGGTTGGATGGGGAATGCGGGGCTGCGGTCAGTCAGTCGATAGTAGTCCCTCTCTGTCACTCCTTCCTCCTTATGCTTCTCCCCTGCTCCAACGTGGGTCCTCCACGGGCTGCGGGATGCTGCGGTTCCTGTCTGGAGTCTCTCCACAGGCTGCAAGGGAATCCCTGCTCCATGCCTGCAGCACCTCCTCCCCCTCCTTCCTCTCCTTCTCCAAACCTGGTGCTCACAGGGCCGTTTCTCACTTTTTTCCCCTCACTCTGCCAGGCAGCGTTTTGCCCTTTCTTAAACACGCTTTCCCCAAGGGGCCACCCTCCTGGCTGAGGGGCTCAGCTGTGCCCTGCAGTGGCTCCGCTGGAACCGGCCATGTCTGGCAAGGGGCAGCCCTGGCCTCTCCTCACAGAGGCCCCTGCAGCCCCCACTGCCAGCACCTCGCCACCGACACCCAAGTAATCGTGACAATGATCGTTTTTTTTTTTTTATACAGTCACCATAGAAAAGAGGATTAAAATAACTTCAGGTGATTCACCTTTTGATTTTTGTAAATGATCTGGATTTTTTTTTTAATAACCATGTACTTCCACTGAGATACTCCTTTATTTGTGGGTCTTTCACAGACAGCTTCAAAAGTCCAGCTTGTCATACAGAAGGAAAAGTAAAAGGGACCACAAATAAACATGTATTTTTTTTCCCTCTTTCCTTTCAAGAATTTTTTTCAAGAATAACAACACCAGATGGCACCATAATTGTAACAGAGACAACAGCAAGAGACAAGTGGGATTTCAAGTTCATTGTATCCCTTTGAGAAATGAATTTCAGAAATTGTTTCTCACTAAAAGTATTTTTCAAGTCTTAAAAATGAAGACGTTTAAAGCAGGGAACAATAAATATCCATTGCTTTGGATTTTAAAGGTAACACAAGCTTACCCTGAAGAGGTAAGACGTGAGCGCCTACCACGCAGCAGTACGTGACGCAGCGACAGACTTACCCGCCATTTCCCTTTCTGGGCCAACCTTTCTATCACCGCTTGCCAAATCAGAGCATCAAACCTTGCGCTGAAAATATAATCATGTGCAGGGAGAAAAGTTCGTGGAAAGACTCGTTCATCTGCAAGAATAAGCAATTGAGAAAACTATTTAGTATACACAGCACTTTTAAAGTTGGGGTCTTAAATAAATTACTTCATTGCATAGTGACAATTTTAGCACTGATTAATACCCAGGAGAATGCCAAATGGGGGCTTAAATATCCCTGGCCACCCAACTGATATGGCACCTTGTTATCAGTGGCCAGTCTTCATTAAACAAGGAAAGAAAAAAAAAAAATCCCTGTCCTTTGATGCTGTTAAAGCTAATCAAGGTCTTTAACCCGGGGCTACAAGTTCAAGTAAATGCAGCAGGGGCACAACCCAAAATCTCCTGGCACACCTGCATGCCCCATCAGACAACACCTGTGAACCGGCCAAAAAAGCAAGTAGAGGAGGAGAGGCTGAGGAGAGGGCAGGGAGACATGGGGTGGACATTGCTCAAAAAAAAAAAAAAAAAAAAAAAAACAACCACCACACCACACAATGCTACAGAAAGGCCAAATTCCCTCTTTTTATTGCTGCCCATTACTAGCTGAGGGAAAGTCCCCCACACTGGAATACACTGCACTGTAAACTCAAGTTTAAGCTGAGTATCTTCTAATTATTTTCAAATCTACCTAGCTAAAAGAACAGCAGAGTGGTTTGGACAAAAACCACTAAAGCCTTAGAGGTCTGGAGCTCCAAATCTCCAGCCTTGTCTCCTTGACTCTGAATTTCAATCTTTTCTAACTCTTCCGCAATTGAGGTGTTCTTGTGAGACAACACGCTCCCACACACAGTGTTTTGGGATTGTTGGTATCTGCTGTACACAAACTGGACCAAGTTCACCACATCCTTTTGATTAGGCCATTCAACATATTCATAATCCTCAAACAGACCTGTGGCACTAAGGACCAAATGAATGATATCATGAAGGACGCTCTACCAAGGACTTGTGTTGTCATCACTACTGAAAGGCTCTTAGAAAAATTAAGCTCTTAATTAGAGTTTACCGTTGACACATATGAAGATTGCTGCTACAAAATCAGCAATTTGAGTTCGATCTGCAGAAGCATTCAGGAGAATCAAACCTTTATGAAACATAGAAATTGCCTCAGAAGAGTCTGATAACATGATCAATGAGTGGCCAGCTCTATAATAAGCCTGAGGAAAAAAGGAGAACAAAAAGACCATCGTTGGGAAAATATTCTGAGATCTTTACTACAAAACAAAATCATTTTTTCCTAAATTCTCTAATTATGCTATAAAATTAATACCTGATATGTAGTACTATTTTTACAGCTTCTTACACACAGATCCAAAAAAAGTGCAATAAACATCCCTTGAAATTCACAACATGCTGATACTATGAAAGTGTGATAAACCCTGGAATACAGAACTTGGAAAATAACTACAGGATGAAAGACATACTGTTAGTAACTTTATTTTAACCTCCTCTGGACAGGATTTTTTTTTTGGTCACAAGGTCCAGAATGCATTTTTATGTCCCCACGTCACTGCATTTTGCAGTATTTACCACAATGCATATATTCTTCAGCCAATGGCACGTGAACATGTTTATATTCATCACTGAACTACGTTGTATTGGCTCAGAGTCACAGTGGAATCAGTTTGTTCAAACCAGATAACTGGCATGCTGCAACACAGAGCAAGTTAAATTGATATTTGCCTGCAATTTTACCATATTTAAATCAAATACCTTCTAGTAAAGTCTCTGGGAGTCTGTAGTGGTTAGTCCAGAAGACTATTTATTGTATATAAAAGCCAATCCAAGTGTATGCCTCCGTATCATAAATACTGTACAACTGCTACTTATTCCTAACAGATGAGTATTTGAGTCAATGTGTACTTAATCAATGTGTACTTAATCACAAACGTATGTGTAGTGTATTGTTCTGTCCACTGGAAATACAATATGACTTTGATCACCACGTACTGTACCCAGGAACTGTAAGCTTATGAACATGTAAAGAATATTAGGGCACACTGCCCAAGCGAGCCTTCAAAGCTAAGTCCCCATCCCAGACCTGACTGCTGTCAGTGACTGATGAATCTGTACTGTGAGCCAGTCTCTGTAAAACCACAAGAGCAGGTGAACCTCACCACAGACCAGATCGGCGCAGCATGCCGTGGCCTGACCAGAGACCTGGCCGGTGCTGCGTCATCCCTGGGTCTCCAGCATCACAAGGGCATGTAAGATTTTATTACTTGCTATCACCTTGTCTGGGATGTCAATAAAATAGTTATCTTTCTTGAGAGCGTTGGTGCCTCTCTTGTTGGGACCGAGAAAGAACCAGCATCTCCTGGTGCAAAAGAGAGCTGCTTCATTTTATTAAAAGTACTATTACAGTAGTAATTTTGATGCTCACGTACAGAGCCAGACACCAATTCTGGAATTTTATGCGATATTTTATGCTATATTTGCTTTCTGGAGCGTTCTGGAATTTTGTGCTATATTTTATGCTTTATTGGCTTATCACACCTCAAAACCAAAACACAATAAAAAGCAGACATTGACACTTGTTTTAAAAAGTAAGGCATGCAAAAGCTGCCAGCTTAAACATCTGAGTACCTTAACATACTCCCGATCCCAGTGTAAGCTCTGGTAGGCTGAAAACACTGCTTCTCTCCATTTACCAAGATTATACAAGGCAGTTGATTTGTTGCAGTGTAACACAGCTATGTCTCTGGAACACCTAAAAATACATTTTTAGCATAACTGTTTATTCGTTTGAAAAAGGACGCATGGTACTTTAGAGTTAGCAACAAGAAAAAAAGAAAAAAGTCTACATATCACCCACCTAACAAAATGAGAGGTAAAAATGGAGTTGTAGAAAATAACGATCATTTGAACATCAGCTATAAAATCCCTTAGTGACATCCTAAATGATACCTTAGTGATACCCTTAGTGATATCCTGGTCTCTTCTGAAGCAGAAAGCCAACCCACTGGACTAGCGCAGTGTGAGGATTTAGAAAGAGTTTAGGACATCTCGACACACCTAGATACGGCTCAGTGAAAGCCAGTGGCCAAGAATGGGAGAAAACAGACACACGAATGGAGGCTGCTAGATGGAAAGAATGCTAAACACATTTTGGTCACCAAAAAAACAACCTAAATGCATTTTACTGTATCACCAGTTGATGAAGTCAACAGAATTATCCACATTTACACTTTAAGAAATAAAGATGTATTTTAGAGAACAGGATATACTAAAGTATATAAAGCATCTGCTGGATCCAAGAGAGTTTCTGGAAAGAGCTGCACACAAATTACAGGACTACAGTCCACGGGGTACTGGGGAGCCTGGAAAGCCTGTCTTGCCTGCACTCAAACAAATAGTACATGCCACGGAGCTACATCCTTCATCTTATTCCTATCTACTAATTTACACTGAAGAAAGTTGGTTCAACTATACTGAATGTGTTCAGAGCACACCCTTGTGTGCAAGCAAATCCTGACGAGGCAACCTATGGCAAGGGAAAAGGAGATGCTCAGGAGCAGATCCCTGTGGTACGACAAAGCCCCACTGCCTGCTGGGGGCAGGCGCTGGAGGTAGCCTGCTCAGCTCCGTCCTTGCTCCCTCCTACTCCCTGCATATGCTCCAGACTTATTTTACTACTTAGTCTACATGGCTAATAGTCAAAATAAATGAATGGCTAGTGTTATATTAGGTTAACAGCAGTGTCAATACACAGTAGTAATCAATATTTAATAGTTAACATACCACTCAACTATTTAATCATTAATAACATCAGCAACTGATGTTAACTGAAGAAAACAACTACTTAACATTTGGAAAGAAATACCCAAAGAACTCTTCTGCTGAAAAATTATTTTTTAACAAATCTGAGAATACTAAGAAAGACCAAATAACAAGAACAAAGTAATTCGCATGAATCATTTTAAAGATAATCAGATGACCCATGCAACAACAGGCCATAGACATGACCAGCATATGGCAGAATCACAGCAAGATTAATCCACAGCATGTCAGCTAAAAAGCAGAAGTAGTTTAACAGAAACAAACATAGTTTATGGAAAATTAATTCGAGCTTTAATTACACTAATTTATAAGTTATGCTTATATAAAAATATTCAGATTACAGTCACCAACTAATCTCCCACATATATGTCAGGAACAGCAATTCCTCTTTAATTATAGAACTGGTACAGTAAAGAGTGTGACAAAAGATATAAGAAAATCAGGTGTCGGGGCAAGAAATACAGTTCTGCGTTAACTGTAGTACTGTACAAATTTCAGACTTGTCTTATGGTTTACATCTTGTAATTCAAGAATACTTACGGGACCCACTGCATTAAATAACCAAGCATATGTAGAGCTTGATCGTACTTTCTGATGGCCAAAGAGTAATTTCCATTTTTAAAATCCTGGTTCCCAGCTTGTTTCATACTCTGTGCATATTCCATGGGATCCATGCTAATTAAGAGAAAAAAAAATTAATCAAAAGCATTGATTTATGAGACACTTCTTTCCCTAAAATCCACTTAAATTTTCACCTTAGTTTTTGCATATTTGAAAAGAAGGACAAAAGAGCACATCTTTTTTGTTTGCTGCAGTTGGAATAGTAAAACATAACTGAGGTGATAGCCTCATCTTTGCTGCTGATGCCTCAACTTCCCACCTATTTTTTAATCAACCTCAGCTAACCAGATCTACCACTGGTACGCATTTTTTTCAATTTTTTCCTCAAGTCTTAAACCATATTTTTTAAATTAAGATTCCAAATTATTTAAATGTGTGCACACACACTAAATGTGGGAGGAAATATCTGAGAGAACAAAGAGAGTTCATACGCTTAAGAAATACGTGAAGCTATACATCTCAAGTAATTAAACACAAAACTCATTTACTTGCTTTTTATTTATCTTTATGACTTTTTTGTCCAGGTTCATTACATAAAACTAATCACATGGTCAAGCAGCTAGATAAAGGAAACAAACACAAGAGGAAAAACAGCTACATGTATGTTGAGAAACAGAACATCAAAATCACAGACAAGAGAAAAATCCATGCTAAAGCCTTGCGTAGAATCATTCTTCACAGATGGGTTTTACGATTAAAAGCGATTTCCATTACCTGCAAAAACCTGTATGAATCTCACAAATCTCAGTGCTATTAAATAAGATTAATTCACCAAAAAGGAATGCACAGATTTGCTTATTATCCAGCTATTAGCAGGCCTGGAATAAAACCAGTAACAATCTGTAACTTCACAACCTGCTAACATAATCTGCAAGATCTCTTCACAACAGGGCAAACTAGATATTTTTAAGTATATGAACCTACAGGCAAACCAAGAAATACTACCGACAAATTTTCTCTATAGTACTCCTCATGATGAACCTGAAACATTGAGAATCAGTACTGGATTGTGAACGCAGAGGTATGACGAGGCACGCTACGGATGGCACTGCGCTGGATTGTGAACACAGAGGTATGACGAGGCACGCTATGGATGGCACTGCGCCTCCCTCATTTATCCAAGCGCCAGAGGTGCTCGGCAGGATGAGATCTGCACTAAGCAGACAGGGGAGCAGCAGCCCACAACCCTGAAGGGGCAACAGCAGAAAAACCAGGTGCAACCGCAAAGCTCAGATCCAGACTGCTTCAGGCTGGCTGGGAAAAGGCCTGTCGGAAGTTATGTCTTATTTAATTAAACAAATAAACACTTTGTGATGATGTCTGCAATCCAAACATCACCTCCCAGGTGAAACATCATTCCAGGGAAGCACCAAGAACAGATGAAATTCCTGGCTATAAACTAAACTGAAGAAAAATAGGTCCCATCTACATGAGGGAGGTACAATGACCAGTCACGCTAGAGGAGTAATTATGACATTTACCCTAGGCAAATTAAATCACCATTTCATTGAGCAATGTGCATACAGTATATATTTTATAAATACTACTTATCCAGACAGCGAATCAAGTGTACTCATAGTGTAAGCAAGACATTTTTTACTCTGCATGGTATGAGCACTATTGAGGTGAAGAAAAGGAAAAAAATAGAGCAACAGTGCAAAGAACGAAAAGCAAGTGCTACAAGATGGTTCTACCTTTTATTTTCGTAATTCTTTCAGCTTTCAACTTTCTAGCACCAGAAGGTTAGATAAATTATTTTCACCAAGAATAATACTGAAATGGTTCAACTACACAGGAGCTTCTTCATGTAGGAATATACGTGAACCTGTGGTTTTCTAAATCATAGCTGAATTTCAAGCTTTTTCTTTTTTTTAAGAAGGCTATGCTTCTATTTAGGGTGAATTTTTTACCCAGAATTACATTTACCTTACTTTTCCTTGGAATCTACTTGAAGTACAATTACAAATAAAAGGTATTTACAAGAGGTTTAAAGGATTATTTTTCCCACAATATAGCAAAAGACCCCCAATTGCAACATACATTTTAAAAGGACTTTCAAATGTGTCCCATGCTGAAAAATTTTGGAACTGAGCTCCCCGTTTCAGATCAGGACGCACATCCCCTCCCCACTCCAGGCGGCAGGATTTCCAGCAGACCAGAAATTCCCATCCTTTTCCAGTACTGGAGTTTCCCAGCCAAAACTCCAAACTGTAGGTCTTTTAAATAACTGGGATGTCTGCTTCAGGCTTCAGCAACTACACCCAAGTTTGCAGACCCAAGAGATACACAGGCATGCAAATCTGACATCTAAGTTAATGATCCAAAAAAATCGCTGTGCTGACTAGCACAGCATGTCATGCTATTGCCTAACATCTTCCTGAAGCATAAACAATTTTAACTCAAAACCAGTGGCCTAACTGAAGACATATTATATAAAGTCTACTGAGCATGGCGAGTGTTAAACAAAGATGCTGTCTCTTACTCTGGCTTAACTGGCACAGGTAAAGGTCACAACTGCATCTGAACATAACTAATGAAAGATTTTGTCATGGTGAGTGCTGTGGGTTAACCCTGGTGGGCAGCAAAGCACCCACTTCCCCCCCATCCCCAGTGGGATGGGGGAAGAGGAAAGGAAGAGTAAAAGCAAGAAAACTTTAAGGGTCAAGATTAAAATTGTTTAATAAGCAAAAAAGAAGTGGAAGAAGAGAGAAAGAAAACAAAACAAGTGATGCAAAGGCAATCATTCACCACCTCCCACACGTAGATCAATGCTCAGCCAGTTCCTGAGCTAGGGATGGCTCATCTCCCTAAGCCCCCTCCTCTCCCTTTTTATTGCTGAGCATGATGTTACACGGCATGGACTATCCCTTCGGTCAGTTTGGGTCATCTGCCCAGTTGTGTCCCCTCCCAACCTCTTGTGCACCCCCAGTCTATTCACTGGGGAGGCAGAGGGAGAAACAGAGAAGGCCCCAACACTGTGCAAACACTGCTCAGCCACAGCTAAAACATCAGTGTGTTATCAGCATTGTTTTGGTCACAAATTTAAAACACAGCACCATAGGAGCTACTATGAAGAAAATTAACTCCATCCCAGCCAGACACAGTAGAGTAAGACAGGTTCCCCTCATAAAGCGGGGATTTCTCCTAAGCTATGGAGTCCATGAAACGCATAAATGTGCGGGGACACCCTAAGGTCTGGGAGACCCTTCCCAGTGCATTGTTGAGACCTTGTCCTTCAAGGAAACACACAAACAAACAAAAGAAACCAGACAAGACGGTCTACTCTGTTCACTTTTTTTATGGCTCCTGAGGCCACCTGCACAACTGTGACAGCAAAATGAAGCATATTAATTTCTACTTAAAGAATTAAAACAAAAGATTATACAGTTCAGCCAGAAACAATTGGCTCCAACCCCTACTGCTGCCAGTGGGCAAAGTTCCCATTTACTTCACATGTTGCCAACTCTTACGTTATTGTGAAGGCTAGCGTCCCACTGAACTGCTTCAGTCACACTGTCCTCAGAAGCAGGGCAGTTTTGGGGGTTTACAAGGCTAAGTTTTGATTCTTCTCGATTCAGAAGATAAGCTTGAAAACACAAAAAGAGACTGCCCAGAAAACCCATTCATCATTCTTGAAAAATGTTGTGTTCCTTACGCCAGCTATCAGTCTCAAGAGGCCAGCTTGTGCTTTCTGAACATTTGAAGTTGGCAATACTAAAAACTTTATAAATCAGAGAGTGAACCCAAGCAGTTGATTTGTTCTGTCTGCATCTGGTTTTCATCTGGTTTACACATTTTAAAAGAGAAACTGTGTGACACTGCTTATTCACAGAGAAAAAGTGGAAGGTCTACACAGCCATGCTTCTAATTATTGATGATACTAAAAGTTAAGCTTTGAGGTTCCATCCCTATGGCATTACTCAGTGGTAGAATAACGTTTTTATTCTTGAAGCACAGTAGCTTTCCATAACGCAAGCAACAAATGCAGTAGTCAAGAGCTACTTGAACCAACAAACGGGGAGCTCTGCATCTGAATTAAAATAGTGGTGAAAAATGAGCATCGTCCTATTTCCAGGAAATCTGACTTCTAAAGACTGTGCATTCCTCATTCCTATTAAGCAGAGGAATAAATAACCTTTCCTTCTTCTCCCTTAACCTAAAAGGCAGACATTACCACTGGCAACAGGTAGGGAGAGAAAAAGCCCAACAACGCATCTAAACTGTGGTTGAGTGACAACTAAATACATTTCATCGGCATTCTAATAATTCATGTTTTCTCACTAGGAAACCTCTGTGCTCTCATTAGCTCTTGCCCAACAAAAGCACGCTGGCTCCGAGAGCATGGTACCACCAAGAAGGAATTGCCGTGTCGCCCCGACCTGCTACATCAGAGGGACCCCTCCACCCATGTACCCACCGCTGGCACCATCCGTCCAGGCAGTCCTGCAGTCACCCAGCAAAAGGACACTGCATATAGGTCTTCCGAATGACACGTTCAGTATGCCCTGGTATAGATGTATGTGAATGTCAGGGCAGGCCCAAGAAAAGAGGAAAAACATAGGATGAGAAGGCTCTAGCAGCCCGTAACTTGAAGAGGCAATGCTCTGCCTGCTAGCCAGTTTTATTTGCTTTCCTGACAATAACAACAACAGCTACCAAAGACATATTTACAAAACACAACCTCCTTTGAATGCACATAAGCATAGCCCTGACAGTGAAAAGCGGAAAAAATGTACTTCTTTCAGGAGCTTTGCTTTTTCATCGAATGCTGAAATGGTGAATGAAAAATCTTGAAATTGCCTGTACTTTCAGAAGAAGCATTGGAGAAACGGCAGAGACAAAAATAGAAGTTCTGCAATCAGGATGAAGAGGTTATAACGGACCAGTCCATAAGCAGACACATTAGGAAATCTCATGCAGAAGAGGGGAAAGAAGTTGAGATTTAGACATGGTCATCCTCATGGATCTGTTTAGCCTGGAAAAAGTCATAGTGGTATTTGTGATTATCTGAACACGTTAATCGAATGTTCAGCCAGCATCTCATGAAGAATGCCTTCAGCCCTTGTAAAATATGTCAGCTCACCTTGGAGAAGCTGGTCAACTCAAATGAAAAGCCTATCATTTAGATAGCTTCTCATTAGACATCCCTATCACTAGGCATAGATTCAGACAGATAGGGATAGCCTATCATTAGACAGATTCTCACTCTGCTATGAGTGAAGTGCCAAAAGACCCTTTGCTCCCAGTAAAAGCCAGCACCACATTGAAAATGAAGAATGAGATTCTAGAGCAAATTTGAAACAGATTAGGGCAAGCAGAGCTGCATAGTGATAGCTTCTTATCACTGTATGTTGCCCTGAACTTAGCACAAATTGGACTAAATGAAGTTTCTTTATTGCTTCTGGGCCCTACAGCTGGCCAGTGTCCTATGTATCACAGTACTCCAGAGCTGAAGACAGCATTCATCTCTGTAGCTGTGTTTGCCTCTAAAAGGACAAAGAAAACAATTTCCTAGGTAAATGAACAGAGAGAAAACTTTACCAGGTTATTTCAGTCCGAACTGGTGTTGTGATTTAACCCCAGCCAGCGACTAAGCACCACACAGCTGCTCCCTCACTCCCCTCAGTGGGAGGGGGGAAAGAGTAGGAAGGGTAAAAGTGAGAAAACTTGTGGGTTGAGATAAGAACAGTTTAATAATTGAAATAAAATAAAACATAATAATAGCAATACTATTAGTATTATTAATAATAAATTGTATGAAAAGGAGAACAACAAAAGAGAGAGAGAGGAGCAAAACCCAGGAAAAACAAGTGATGCAATTGCTCACCACCCGCCGACTGATGCCCAGCCAGTCCCCCAGCAGTGGTCACTGCCCCCTGGCCAACTTCCCCCAGTTTATATACTGAGCATGATGTCATATGGTATGGAATATACCTTTGGCCAGTTTGGGTCAGCTGTCCTGGCTGTGCTCCCTCCCAGCTTCTTGTGCATCTCCAGCCTCCTCACTTGGTAGAGCATGGGAAGCTGAAAAGTCCTTGACTTAGTATAAACACTGCTTAGCAACTACTAAAACATCGATGTGTTATCAATGTTATTCTCATGCTAAATCCAAACAGCACTATACCAGCTACTAGGAAGAAAATTAACTCCATCCCAGCTGAAACCAGGATAGTAGCCACCCTTTATTCTATACCATCTACATCATGCCCCAGGTCCCATACTTTCCAATACATTTCAATTAATCACTACTGCTTTTCCTGTCTTTTAATATATACACACTGATATCATTCCCTTGGTCTATGGGCAATCCCTCTAAAATGTCCATTGGGTTTATTTAGTCCATGATGTTGGGTTTCACCTCTCATAATAGTCTTTCAGGGCAGAAGAGATGGTGTGTGGTGTTGGATTGTTACATGCCGAAGTCAGTTCTGGTTCCATCACTGCTGCACTTTACTCGGTTTCATCAAAGTTCACTCTTCATTAATCTGAGTGATTCTTACCGTAATACCTTTCATATGGCATATAGCCATCATAGAAGTGATGATATACAATATTATATAACAATTAACATCATACAATTCAGTCCATTGGCTATTTTCACCCAAAATCAAATGCCCTTGAAGTACACATCGGAATTCCCCATCCTTCCACATCACGCATCAAGTGCGCCCTGGTCCCTGAGCAAAAGCAATCCTACGAATGGGCTTGCCTTTGGCCAAGGCAGGAATAACCCAGGCTGCCTTCCCCAGCATATCTTTTATGTGCACTACAAGCATTTTATCCCCCTCTACAGTACGTAAAAGTTTTGATTGGGCAGGGTCAGCTTGATGGGCAGATACTCTAGAGTTGACTAACCAGGTGGCTTTTGCTAAATGTGTATCCCAATGTTTAAATGTTCCAGCACCCATTGCTCTCAGTGTAGTCTTTTAACAGGCCACTGTATCGTTCAATTTTCCCAGAGGCTGGTGCATGATAGGGGATGTGATACACCCACTCAATGCCATGCTCTTTGGCCCAGGTGTCTATGAGGTTGTTTCAGAAATGAGTCCTGTTGTCTGACTCAGTTCTCCCTGGGGTGCCACGACACCATAGGAGTTGCTTTTCAAGGCCCAGGATAGTGTTCTGGGTGGTGGCATGGGGCACGGGATATGTTTCCAGCCATCCAGTGGTTGCTTCCACCATTGTAAGCACATAGTGCTTGCCTTGGTGGTTTCGTGGGAGTGTGATATAATCAATCTGCCAGGCCTCCCCATATTTATATTTCAGCCATTGTCCTCCACACCAGAGAGGCTTGAACCGCTTGGCTTGTTTGATTGCAGCACGTGTTTCACATTCATGGATAACCTGTGCAATAGTGTCCATAGTCAAGTCCACCCCTTGATCACGAGCCCATCTATGTGTTGCATCTCTTCCTTGATGGCCTGAGGTGTCATGGGCCCAGCGAGCTAGAAATAATTCACCCCTATGTTGCCAGTCCAGATCCACCTGAGCCACTTCAATCTTAGCAGCCTGATCCACCTGCTGGTTGCTTTGATGTTCTTCAGTGGCCCGACTCTTGGGTACGTGAGCATCTACGTGACATAGTTTTACAACCGGATTCTCTACCCAGGCAGCAATATCTTGCCACAATGCAGCAGCCCAGATGGGTTTACCTCTGCACTGCCAGTTAGTCTGCTTCCATTGCTGTACCCACCCCCACAGGGCATTTGCCACCATCCATGAGTCAGTATAAAGTACTGGCCATTTTTCTCGTTCAGGAATATCTAAAACCAGCTGGATGGCTTTCACCTCTGCAAACTGACTCGATTCACCTTCTCCTTCAGCAGTTTCTGCGACTTGTTGTATAGGACTCCACAGAGCAGCTTTCCACCTTTGATGTTTTCCTACAATACAACAGGACCCATCAGTGAACAGGGCATATTGCGTCTCATTTTCTGGCAGTTTATTATACAGTGAGGCCTCCTCAGCACACGTCGCCTCCTCCTCTAGTGATATTTCGAAATCTTTGCCTTCTGGCCAGTCTGTGATCACTTCCAAGATTCCTGGGCGACTGGGGTTTCCTATTCAAGCCCATCATGTGATCAATGCGACCCACTTACTCCACGTAGCACCAGTTGCATGATGTGTAGAGGGGACGCTCCCTTTGAACATCCAGCCCAGCACCAGCAGTTGGGGTGCCAAGAGGAGCTGTGCTTCAGTACCAACCATTTCCAAAGCAGCTCAAACCTCATATGTTGCCAATATCTCTTTTTCAGTTGGAGTATAGCGGGCCTTGGATCCTCTGTATCCCTGACTCCAAAACCCTTAGAGGTTGACCTCGAGTCTCCCCTGGCGCTTTCCACCAGAGGCTCCAGGTAGGGCCATTCTTCCCAGCTGCAGTGTAGAGCACATTTTTTACATCGTGTCCTGCCCAGACTGGCCCAAGGGCTACTGCAAGAACTACCTCCTGTTTAATTTGTTCAAAGGCTTCTCATTGCTCAGGGCCCCACTTGAAATCGTTCTTCTTCCGAGTCACTTGATAGAGCGGGCTTACAATCACACTGTAATTTAGAATATGCAGTCTCCAAAAACCCACAATGCCTAAGAAAGCTTTTGTTTCCTTTTTGCTACTTGGTGGAGACATAGATGCTATCTTGTTGATCACATCTGCTGGAATCTGATGACGTCCATCTTGCCATTTTATTCCTAAAAACTGGATCTCCTGTGCAGGTCCCTTGACCTTACTTTGTTTTATGGCAAAACTGGCTTTCAGAAGGATTTGTACTATTTTCTTCCCTTTCTCAAAAACTTTTTATTCTGTGTTGCCCCATACGATGATGTCATCAATGCATTGCAGGTGTTCCGGAGCCCCACCCTGGTCCAGTGCAGTCTGGATCAGTCCATGGCTGATTTATAATTTATTCCATATTTATTATTTCTTCCATAATGAATAGTGTTGAACAGGGCTCAGTAGGCATGGGCCAGGCCCCCACCATGTTGCAGTGATTTGTCTCTCTGGAATTGCCAGGGTGACAGCATACTTTTTTCCAAATACTTTACTAGTTTTTCAGGATTCTGCACTTGTTCAGGGGCGAAGTTCCAAAACACTGGAGGTGCCCACTGTCCTAGGTACTTGCCCATACTATCCCACACACCCTGCCACTCATAACTATCCAGCCTCGGGGTAGATCTCTGGGTGGTATTCTTAAATAGTTGTTTACCTTTAAACAAGATCTGAAACACATTCAGGAGTAGGAGCAACAGGAACATGCTGATTTGAACATCCCAAGGATATTCAGCATTCTCAAGAGCTATTGTAACTAGCCTGGAGGAGAAGGGGAAGGTGAAGGAAGTTGTCTCCCCCATAAACTGGCTCTCTGAGGAGAGGTAAAAAGTGTAATTATTAATAGTTATTATTAATAGTTTCTGAGAGATGGCTCCTGAAGTACAGAGATGATGGCAATGCTGAGTACGAATACCAGATTAGTCTCACAACCAGCCATTTTATCATATCATAAGCTAGCGTTAGAAAGTTCAGCAAAATTATAACCTTGACCCAGCTCCCAGAGGTGCTAAACAGCACAACAGGGAACATATACTGCAAGTAAGGTGTAATACAACTCTGAGAACAAGCAGAACAACTCTGAGAGCAAATTAATCAACGTTGTGACCAGAGACTATCAAACTAATATAATGAATAATGTTTATAACAAATGTGTCGTAATGTGCTCTGGTCAGATTTGTCATTATCTCAACCAGTCGTGCCCCATATTGGGCGCCAAAAAGGACTGTCATGGTTTAACCCCAGCCCACAACTAAGTACCACACAGCCGCTTGCTCACTCCCGCCCCTCAGTGCGATGGGGGAGAGAAGTGGAAGAGTAAAAGTGAGAACACTTGTGGGTTGAGATAAAAACAGTTTAATAATTGAAATAAAACATAAAAATTATTATTATCATAATAAATTGCAATGAAAAAGAAAATAACAAAAAGAGAGAGAAATAAAACCCAAGAAAGACAAGTGATGCAAATGAAAAACAGTTGCTCACCACCAACTGACCAATGCCCAGCCTGTGCCTGAGCAGCAGCGCCCCCGGCCAGCTTTCCCCTAGTTTACATACTGAGCATGACGTCATATGGTATGGAATATCCCTTTGGCCAGTTTGGGTCAGCTGTCCTGGCTCTGGCTCTGCCCCCTCCCAGCTTCTTGTGCATCTCCAGCCTCCTCACTTGGTAGACCACGGAAAGCTGAAAAGTTCTTGACTTAATATAAACACTACCTAGCAACAACTAAAACATCAATGTGTTATCAACATTATTCTCATACTAAATGCAAAACACAGCACTATACCAGCTACTAGGAAGAAAATTAATTCTATCCCAGCCGAAACCAGGACAAGATATTAAATGGCTGTTGGTGCACCAAACGAGACGGAACATCCCAGGCTGCTCTTCATTTCATATCAAGCTTTCCCCTGGAAACATGCTCTGTAGTAAACTGATGATTGTAGGGCACAGAAGCAAGACGTATATCTTTACTAATATTTGGCAAATGCACCCCAGGGTATGATTAGCACAGACGTCTCAATGGCTTGTCAACACCTCAAACGCTATGTACAAACCAGGTAAGGAAGAGATGTGTGCAAGGTCTGGGTGAAACAAGGGGAGCAAGTGAAATACAAACATAAGAAAACGCAAGCTCTGGCCGAGGACCGTGCTCTGGGCAAGGCTGGTCTGAATGACCTCCTGAGGTCCTCCTTCTCCAGATTACCCCTGTGGTTTCTATTCATGCAACCTGTTATAAAGCAATTATTACTAATAACTAAGCCCAGCTGCCTGACGTCTCCAGCTAGCCACATACCAAACTGACGTAGCTGACACTGCTTAGCAGTTCAGTTCCTCTTCAGATGCATGACCAGCAAACAAGACCACAGAAACAGGACCCCAACCACAAATCCCTACTGGGCCAGCCCTGCTGACTCATAGTAATCCAAGCAAAACCTCAAGACAAGGATGCTACTAAAATGTTACAAAGAAATCCTCTAGAGTAGGGATCTGTGGTTGACTTAAACACAGGAAATGTACCAGGCTAGGAAGCAACAAAGCAAGGAAATGGAAATCAAAAGCACATCACCAAGAACAAGACAACACTTTCCACGAAACAAGATGGCTGCACACACTGCAGGACACCAGCTCTGTACCTGCTTTATACTGTGAGCACTCCCTGTGAAACCAGAGCTTTACATCCATGAACAGGGCAACAGAAACCTGACAGACTGGCTCCTACTGACCACTTGGGATGTCCTCAGCCTGTCCATAAGGTATCTTCATGTCATTGAAATTACACCCCATTTTGGGAAGCCCCCTAGAAAAGTTACAAGGAAAAATAACACTACTGAAAGAAAAAAAAAAATCACAGCGCTCTCAGTTTATAGGCAAAACCTCAACGTGTTGCTAATGAATTTGGCAACACAGGTCCTCACACAAGGCCGTGGCACATCATCCTGGATTTAAGGTGGCATCTCAGAACACCCTTCCTCCTTTCCTCGCAAGCTGAACTCATGCCAAGCACATGTGGACTAGCTTTCGTTGAAGACTGTTTCACAGCTTGCACGGGTGACAGTTTGGCCTTGTTCCCCAGCACATCCTGTTTTGCTAAGTGAAACAAAAGAGGCTTTTTTGCTTTCAGTTTCAAAGGATTCTCCCCTCTTTGTAGCCTACCAGTAACAAGTTACACCTAGGAGACCATATGGTTACGGCAAGTGTGGAGTTGCATTTTCAAGCAGAACTCTGTGCATACATACACATACTTATGATTTCCGGTAGCAGCACTTTGTTAGCAAACTAAGAAAGGACTTGCATCTCCCATTTTATAAACAGAAAAACTGATGCAAAACCACGTTCAATATTCTATCCACACAGTGTCATTACTGTTTTACAAAACAAAAAAAGCCCAACACCTCACAAGACAGTGCAAACAGTTAACTGCTTCCTATTGCCCGAAACAACAACAATCTTGAAACCCCTAGTCTAGCTCAGCCCTACAAGACCTAACTCGGTCCAAGAGGGAGGTGTTTACACTGCTGCAGTTGTTTGCTCAGCCTAGCAATGTTCCTGTCATCAAACAGAGCTGACCGGCTAAAAAAGCAATGGCAACAAACAGTCTCAATATTTCCTTTGTATAGATTAGCTCAAGATGGTAGGGCATCTGGAATGGGGGCAAGAAACAAAACAAAACAATGAGATTCCCCTAACAGCAAGGTTTTCAAGCTTGTGCAGTTCACAGACAACGCTTGACAAGTTTAACTGCTTGTTGGTAAAAACACTGGTAGGAAACACTCCCTTTTGCATGCTTTTATGGGAAAGAAAAGCCTCTTCACATTTGCAATAAACCCACTCTATCAACCTGAACTTCATTTTCTGTAAATTGGGCAAAAAATACAAAGACTGAGGAGAGATCCTGTTGCTTTTTTTCTTCTGAAGCGCACACTGTGCCCAAACTCCTTTTCAAATGAAATAGTCTGTTTTGTTAAGTGACCACTCCACGACCTTGTACAACATTTTGCTTTCCAGGGAAAGGATCCAAACCCACTGCAAACAATGCTTCGCACAGGGCTGTGCCAAAGAAGTTCTCTTTCTTTTCTTCAAGCACAGATACATCACCGCATCTCCCCCAGCTCCTCCGCGCAAGCTGTACCAGGCCAACACGCACTCCCAGATGCCCGGCAGGAGCAGGAATGCACTCTTCTTCCCTTCTTTTCCTTCGACCACCCCACACATTCCCGGGCAGGCTTCCCAGCCAGCACTGCCACCCTCGCTGCCCGCCACCCCGCACCCGGCGCTCCTTCACCAGGGAGGCGCGACCCCTCTCCCGAACTGCGGGAACCTCCCGCTGAAGCGGCCCACGGGGAACTCCACCTCAGCTCCACCGAGGTGGGAAAGCCACCCCCGAGGGGCGACGGCTCCCGCTGCCATGCACGCAGAGCCGGGCAGGGCACGGAGCCGTGCGGGGCACCAAGAACCGCGCGACGCACGCGTATGCGGAGTCGTGCGGAGGAGGCGGTGCGGTGCGGGCACCCCGACCGCCGCTCGGTCAGACACCCCCGCCCCAAAATCCCGCTGGGCACGGGCGGGATGCCCCCGCTCCCCCACGCACATGCACCGCGGCGGTACGTGCGGAGTGGGCGCTGCGCGCGCACCTACCTGCCCGGCCGCCGCCGCACGCCGAGGCCCCCGGGGCGCGCGCCGACCGCCGCCCCTAAACACGGGCGCCCCGCGGCCCGCCCCTCGGCCCGCCCCCGCCGCGCGCGTCACCGCGCGCGGGGAATCGAAACCGAGAGCGCCCCGCCCCCCCGGAGGCGGGGGGGGTCCCGTCCCGTCCCCCCCACCCGCGGCGTGGCGGGGGGCGGCTCGGTGGCAGCGGGGTGACCCTGCCCTCACAGCTCCGTCCGGAACCTGCGAGGTGGCCTCGGGCTCCCACCGCAGCGGGAGCGTAAGTGGCATTTTTTAAACATGACGTAGCGGCGCGTCTTCAGCATACGTGGGAAATGGGCGTGCGTCGCCGCCGCAGTCAGCCCTTCGTCCTGAGGCGCGCTGCTGTCGCCGGTGATTTCTCAAGACAGCCTCCTGCTACTGCGACTGCAAAAGCTACTGCTACAAAGCTCCTGCTTTGGTCTTCCACGGTTTAAGGGAAGCCTAGGGAGTGCGGGCTCCTCCTGTTGTCATCGTTCCCTCATTCACCATTTCCCATTCTCTTTTCACACTGGGAAAAGCGGGTCAATACGCCGAGGATCAATACTTTACCAGAGATCGTTCAATAAGTCACTTTTCTGTGAACCACACTTTTAATCGGGTTTTTCTCTGTCATCAAGCATTACCATCTGCGCACCTTTCTCATATAAAAATTAATTTCTGCTAATCATCCGTCTTCTGCGCTGAGTTTTCCCACAAGTTAACCTGCTACCTGTTTAGGGCCTGCACAAGCGCAGTAATGCGGACCTTAGCATGGGTGTTTTTATCGCTTCGCTCCAAGTGGAGTGCATGAAAACAGTGGGGCAAAGCCACTTCAAAAAAAAAGGCAGTCGGAAGTACAGCCACAATTGTTGTTTTGGAGCTGCATTGATATGAGGTGGGAAAACTGCATGCTCCCCGGTGTAATCTTGTTTCCTAAAGTGACTTAAAGGAATCAAAGGCCATGAGTGGGATTTTGCAGTTCTTATTCAGGCAAAAGTGTTTGTGTGCATCAACAGAATATGAAAGTTGAAAGGAATGAGTGGCTGGTGGGGACTAACGTATCTGGCATTTCATGTAACCTCCAAACTCCCTATTGTTGTTATTTAGGGGCGTTTCACTTCAGTGCAGAGAAACCCAGGACCAACCCACCTCAATTCTGGTGCAGAAAGTGGAAAACACTGTTTTTTAGCTTGGAAGGGACTCTGACCTAAACATTGGCACAATAAACAGCTGCATCTGTTTGCAAGCCATGGGTGTGTTTGTCAAACCAGTCATGAGACAGAAAACGAAACTTGTTTTTTTTTTAAACTCAGCTGTAAAAATGAAACTTGGCATCTTGTAAGCCTTTCGTCGGTGTGCAGCAGGGCGTTTCCTTCTCGTGCAGAGCGAAATGCTTGCAAAAGCTGCGCCCCTGCCACACACACACATTGCCAGTGAATTACTGAGTCTGCAAATTATTGTGTTTCCTGATTCTAAATGAATGGAGAAGGAATAGAAACTAGTAAGGGTGGACCCACTTGGGGAGGCAGTGCTGCATGTCTAAGTAAGGTAAGCAGTTAGGCGTACTGGCTGATACGGGGTGCATGGAAGAAGGAGCACTGGGAGGAGGTGCTCATAAAGTCCAGCAAGGCAGCATAAAATGATGTGTAAAGCCCTTTCTACCTAGCTTCTACACCCCTCCTGTTGCAACTGTAGAGTATCATAGAATCACAGTGTCGTGGTTTAACCCCAGCCAGCAACTAAGCACCACACAGCCGCTCGCTCACTCCCCCCGGGTGGGATGGGGGAGAGGATCGGAAGGGCAAAAGGGAGAGAACTCGTGGGTTGAGATAAGAACAGTTTAATAGTTGAAGTCAAATAAAATAGAACAGTTAAACAGGTAAAGCAAAAGCTGCACACGCAAACAAAGCAAAACAAGGAATTAATTCGCTACTTCCCATGGGCAGGCGGGTGTTCGGCCATGCCCAGGAAAGTAGGGCTCCATCACGCGTAACGGTTACTTGGGAAGAGAAACGCCATTGCGCCAAATGACCCTCCCTTCCTTCTTCTTCCCCCAGCTTATATACTGAGCATGACGTCATATGGTATGGAATAACTCTTTGGCCAGTCTGGGTCAGCACCCCTGGCTGTGCCCCCTCCCAGCCCCCCGTGCGCCGGGCAGAGCACGGGAAGCTGAAAAGTCCTTGACCAGTGTAAGCGCTACTTAGCGACTATTTAGCGGTACTTAGCATCGACATTGTTCTCGTCCTAAACCCAAAACACAGCCCTGTACCGGCTACCAAGAAGAAAATTAACTCTATCCCAGCTGAAACCAGGACACACAGAATCATAGAATGTCCTGAGTTGGAAGGGACCCACAAGGATCATCGAGTCCAACTCCTGTCCCTGCATAGGACAACCCCAAAATTCACACCATATCTCTGAGGGCGTTGTCCAATTGCTTCCTGAATATTGTCAGGCTTGGCGCCATGACTGCCTCCCCATGGGAGCCTGTTCCAGTGCTCCACCACCCCTCGGGTGAAGAATCTTTTCCTAATGTCCAACCTAAACCTCCCCTGGCATATCTTCCTTACGTTCCCTTGGGTTCTATCACTGGTAGCCAGGGAGAAGAGATCAGCGCCTGCCCCTCCTCTTCCCCTCGTGAGGAAGCTGTAGACCGCAATGAAGTCTCCCCTCAGTCTCCTCTTCTCCAGGCTGAACAGACCAAGGGACTTCAGCCGCTCCTCGTATGGCTTTCCCTCTAAACCCTTCACCATCTTCGTGGCTCTCCTCTGGACACTCTCGAGTAGCTTTGTACCCTTTTTGTGCTGTGGTGCCCAAATGCACACAGCACTCAAGATGGGGCCACACCAGTGCAGCATAGAGCGGGACAATCACCTCCCTCGACCGGCTGGCAATGCAGTGCTTGATGCACCCCAGGACACAGTTGGCCCTCCTGGCTGCCAGGGCATGCTGTTGGCTCATGTTCAACTTGCCATCGACCAGAACCCCCAGATCCCTCTCCGTGGGGCTGCTCTCCAGCCTCTCGTTCCCCAGTCTGTATGTACATCCAGGGTTGCCATGTCCCAGGTGCAAAATCTGGAACTTGACCTTGTTCAACTTCATACAGTTGGTGATCACCCAGCTCTCTAATTTGTCTAGATGTCTCTGCAGGGCCTCTCTTCCCTCAAGACTGTCAACAGCACTGTAGAGGCACTGGCGTAGGTACATTTCCAAGGGAAAAAATTTCTTTTGGATGGAAGAGTGAGTAACAGATTCCTCCACTTCCTTGTCACTCCACACGTGAACCTGTGCATCAGAGCTCCTGATGGAGATGCATCCATTGCATGGAAAGGATGGGCCTTGGCACAAGGCTAATGCTAGAAATCATGCTTTTTAGCTCTGCTCCTTTTTCAATGACAGGAAAACCTCACTTTGAGGGGAAGAACACCCTTCGTAACACGTCCAGGAAAGAGAGTTGCAGCGTGTGTAGCACGCCCTCGGCCGTGCTGAGCTTGAGGGAGCTACTCCACCAACAGCTCTTGCTTTCTTGAGCAGCCAGCATCTCCTGGCTCCTGAGAGCAGAGCACCGAGCCCACGTCAGATACTGCTATGTCCTACCAGAGACCTGCGTCTGGTGGGATGCGGACTCAGCTCCCAGTTGAAGGCGTTACATCTGTTGTAGTGGCAACATGCACCCGACACTGACAGAACCTGAACTGGTAAATCGACGTTGTTCTCTCTCCCTCAAGGACCCAAGCAAACTATACCATGCGTCAGGGCCCTGGGGACACCAATTGGCCTTACGGGCCCTGAGCAGCCTCTCCTGGGTCATCCCCCAGCCCATGGGCCAGGCAATCATGGGGCTGTGTCTGACCCTGGTTCCCCTCGCTGGGCCTGATCCTGACCCCTACCCGCAGGCTGACATCCCAGCCTGGCCTCAGCCCATCCCCATGGAGCTGCCCGATGCCCTGGGCTGGGGGCTGCGCCCGGCTGTGCCCCAGCCTTCCCAGCTCCCTCACTGGGAGCAGTGGGATGGACCCTGGCTGAGGAAGCCCCTGCCCGGCCAGTCCCCTGGAGATTCCTATGTCTCCCCATCCCTTGGGGAGCCGCTGGCCCTTGCTGCTCCCTGACACCGTACAGGGAAATACATGTTTCTCCTGGTATAACTGCCCCGCACGAGAGAGTTAGTCAACAAAAATACACTGGCCGTAAATGATGTCCCCAGCTCTTACAGCTATGAGGGCCAAAGTTTGTGGTGTAGGTGTGGTTTCGTGGAGGTATCCAAGCTGCAGCTCCTATCAGAGTCATTATTTCAGGATGTTTGCTTGACTCTAAAAGCTTATCTCCAAACTGACGTAGTAATACTGATGATGAACTTGTGTTTACCGTAGTTTATTTCTGAGGTCAAGAAATTTGTCCCAGAGAAATCAGGTACTTCAGAATAATAGCTTTAAAAGAACTTTTAATGGAATCTTAAGCACATAATAAATAAAGGGTAACACAACACAACTAACAGCAGATACATGCCTATTTTATTATTTTGCTTCTAGTTGCCCTAATGCTGAAAAATCCCTTCACATCTCTCCTGTCTAATGTATCTTGCCTTTTATCCTTTCCTGTTACTCCTTTTCCTTAAAGCCTGACCGCTTAACCTTGCCTGTGTCAGCATCATTGTCGTGGTTTAACACCAGCCAGCAACTAAGCACCACACAGACGCTCCCTCACTCCCCCCCCACCGGTGGGTTGGGGAGAGAATCGGAAGGGTAAAAGGGAGAAAACTCATGGGTTGAGATAAGAACAGTTTAATAATTGAAGTACAATAAAACAGAACAGTTTAATAGGTAAAGCAAAAGCTGCGCACACGAACAAAGCAAAACAAGGAATTCGTTCACTCCTTCCCATCAGCAGGCAGGCGTTCATCTATCCCCAGGAAAGCAGGGCTCCATCACGTGTAACGGTTACTTGGGAAGAGAAATGCCATCACTCCGAACGTCCCCCCTTCCTTCTTTTTCCCCCAGTTTATATACTAGGCATGACGTCATATGGTATGGCATAGCCCTTTGGCCAGTCTGGGTCAGCTGTCCTGGCTCTGCTCCCTCCCAGCTTCTTGTGCACCTGGCAGAGCATGGGAAGCTGAAAAGTCCTTGACCAGTGTAAGCACTACTTAGCAACTACTTAGCAACAACTTAGCACTACTTAGCAAGAACCAAAACATCAGTGTGTTATCGACATTGTTCTCATCCTAAACCCAAAACACAGCACTCTACCAGCTACTAAGAAGAAAATTAACTCTATCCCAGCTGAAACCAGGACAATCATATATAGGCTAGTATACTTGTAAGCCATCTGAATGTCTATTAAGGCATTTTATATCCGTCCAAGAAGAGGTCTGTATCCTTGTACAAGCAGTTGGCAGTGATCCACACATAATCACTGGTGCTTTTTGCAAGACAAGGGGTTTTGTTCCTCCTGTGTTTGCCACCAGCACAGTCCACAGCCATTTTCCGGTGTTATTCTTTATACACTTAAAACAATTGTGGCACAAAGTATGTCCTGAGCTGGGACTGGAGTCCTGTGACAGCAAGCACTATGAATCTTGTTAGGAAAGCAATAGAATCCTTTCCGCCACAAGGTCTGTTGTGCATGGAAAGACTGCTCTAGGGATGCCTCTTAGCTAGACTTTAAGCTGGCTATTGATAGCGGCATTAAAGCTGCAGCACCATAAAACTCATTTCGTACCACACAAATAGTTGCCTTCCTTTACTACCATCTCCTTTTATGGCTGCTAAACAGTTTGGAATAACCCGACCAGTTCAAGACTGTTCACATGAAGTGTAGTCACTCCTGTGACAGCAGTTCAAATAGTCTTATGAGAGCCAGAAACTGAGCCGCATGAGTGATGAAGAACAGGTAGGGAGAGCAATAGGTGTGACGAGGGTAAAGAAACGTGCTCCTTCTGCATCTGTCATCTCAGTCTATTTGTTTTGGAGGCAAAATAGCTGAGCAAGGGGGAGTGGGGGCAAAAGAGGAAAGAGAGAAAGGTGGAAGACGGAGAAGAAGATGGTTTTGGGAAAGGCACTCCCTGATGCTCACTGGTACAGGCTGGGACCAGTGAGTCTCCCCAGCACCAGTGCCTGAAGGAATCTGGAGAAAGGGCAAGCAACAGCTGGAAGCAACAGAACAAACAAAAACATGGGGCTTGTCGTCAGAGATGAGTCACCCTGGGAGAAACCCGTAATAATAATAAAACAAAGATACATAGTTTTGTACTCTTTTGTTTTGAAGTAAATCCATAAATTTGCCCTGGTTCTACTTCGGGTAATTTCAGGCCAATAACTTCAGATCCACACCCCTGTGCTTCCATACCATCTAATGGGGTGCAGCCGCCCACGGATGGCATGATATGGGAATGACAAAACCCCCAGGACAGCTAAAATTGCATGAAGCCAATCACAAAAATAACAGTAGCAAAGGGCCACCGCCTGCTTTGGAGCATGAAGATGAAGCCTGAATCAGCAAAGAACATGTCCATCTATGACACCAAGGACTGGACGGGGTTTTAGCAAGAGAGAGTGGCATTGAGCCTTACTTCATGAGAAACAGAGGTGACGGGCTTGGTGACAAGAGAGGAAGAGGAATGCTCCTCGGAAGAGATGCCCAAAGGCCAGGAGATGTTCGTGCATCAGGAAACCAGTCAAGAATCTGTGCAGGCTAACCACGACACCTAACTCAAATATGTCCCCACCCAGGTCTCAGCACCAGCACACTCGTGGCTGCACACCAGAAGAGATTGTCAGGAACTTCCGTGTTTGTTTTTGTAATGAGCACATGCCAAGTTTTACACAGGAGGTATTTGTTTTTACTGCCAACAGTGGGCACTGCCATCATCGGTGCAGAGGAACAAACAGCTTTTCCAAATTCCTCATCTCCCTTTATGCGATTCAGCCTCCCAAAACCAGCTCATGATGGTGACTACTAAAAAGGACACCTTCATCCACCCATCCTCCAGGACACTGCAACTGAGCCAGTGCGATCCCCTCCATCCCAGGGGCACAGCGTGGCTGGCGTGGTCACTCCTGTACAAAACTGAGCATCCAGCCACCGCATCCCTGTGTCTGTTCCACCCATGCAGAACATTTCCTCCAGCTGCAGGACTGCTTGTTCGGTCCGTATCTAGACCTTTGCCTGGTTCTAGAGTTGCTGGCAAGATTTCTCTTCCTGAATCACTTATCCCTTGCCAAGCACTATACCCAACCCTCTCACTCACGTACATCCCCTCCACTAAATGTCTGCTAGGTTAAGTTAAAAAAGGAAGTGATGAAAAATGGATTGCTTTTGTGTCCGCTCCAGTTTGTCAAGTAAAGAGCCTTATCCTACAAGAAGGCACATCTTGTTCATGCATCTACTGTCATGCTACTAGAGGAAGACAATACAGCTGCGATATACTCTGATTATCTTCAAAAGTGGCGGGGATCTCTTTAATTAATGTCTGAATACTACTTACTCAAATATCTCACCAAGTTTTCCACAGCACTTTTAACTTTCACAGGCTTACAAACCCATTTAACCGTAGCACAAGCAGGCAAAAAATTCTGAGTTACGTACTGCAGATATTATTATCTAAAAGCCCCAGAAGTCCCCGCAGAATGTGATGCAGATTTTATGCAATTCTGCAGGTCACTGTGCTCTTCTCGTTATGTGGCTCCTCTGACCAACAGCCATGTATTGCCGCACAGGGTCTCCCCCCTGATTGGACACAGAGCTATTTGCTTTAGACTTTTTTGTCATTGGGAACAAGGTCTCTCCATGGAAGTGAAACTCGAAAGTGAAAATTTTGCAGAGCTTCAGCAGCCCATTTGCCCTCCACTAACATAAAAGCTTCTTTTTACCTCTTATTATTTCCCCTTCCTTCCTCTCTCTTCCCCCCTCCCAATTACAGCACAGTAAGAGGGTAAACCACATGCAAACCCCAGGTCATTTTTATTCAATTACTGGTGTCAGCCTAGTCGCCGCAGTGGTGCAAACCTCAGTGCATCCAAAACCCCGCATGTGTTCTCAGCTGACTGAAGTCCATGGTGCTTTTGCTACTTTTGATATCCATTGAAAAGAAATTAAATACCCTGAGAACAGCGGTAGTAAAAATTACCCAGACCCTGCCCAGTAACTGAATAGTTACATATTTACTAAAACGTGACTTCTAAATTTTAGAGCATGCAGGTCACTGACTGGAAGGTGGGAGAGTATGGTGTATCCACTGTTGCACTTCTTTATGGAAATTAAGCATTTTGATTCTTTTTTTCATTTGTTTTACTTTAGAAAGTTCAGCAATGTAGAGGTCATTAGAGAGCTCTTGGCCCAAGACTCAGACGTCCCTCAAGAGATAGTTCATCTACAAAAAGAAAGGCTAAGGTATTGAAACTTCAGCATATGTATCTTGTCCATTCTTGTAAGGTATTTAAGTTAAAGAGCAAAATCAAAATGGGACTTTTTCATTCTCTAGTAATCAGAATAAAAATTAGGTTAAAACACCCCCAGTATTTACTGCCAAAGAAAATATTAGAAAGCAATATTTTTCCCTGCAGTCCAATCATACAACAATCACAGAACCATAAAAGAGCCCAGGTTGGAAGGGGCCTCCAAAGATCATCTGGTCCAACCTTTGGTGGGAAAGGGAGCCTAGATGAGATTATCTAGCACCCTGTCCAGTCGCATCTTGGAAACCTCCAGCGATGGGGGCTCTACCACATCCCTGGGGAGGTTTTTCCAGTAATCGATTCTTCTCACTGTAAAAAATTTCTTTCTTATATCCCAAGATGAGGACACCTATATATAATTTAAAATATATTTATTCTTCAATTTATTTCCATTACTATATCATAAATCTATATAGTTAATATAGTACTTTTAAGTTCATCTTAAGCTTCCCCTAACTGAGACTATGCCAAAAGAGCTTATCTTTCAGAATATACTAAATCCCAGAGGAAAAAAAAAGTGACAGAATACACACAATATTATGCAGTAGTATTACTGCATCATATAGAAGTTACCGTCCAGAGCTCACAAAATGTTTTATAAAGATAAGTCTTATGTTCTGCAGAATACACAGTCACACAGGAAATAAGTTACAAAAATGAAGGCAAAAAATAGGACTTTTGTTTCATACTTCCTGACTGGCCCAGAAGATTTTTTGTTTCAAAGGAAAAGATAAGTAGAATATCAGAAAAACTAGTATCATCGTTGTCGTGGTTTAACCCCAGCTGGCAACTAAGCACCACACAGCTGCTCCCTCACTCCCCCCTGGTAGGAAGGGGGAGAGAATCGGAAGGGTAAAAGTGAGAAAACTCGTGGGCTGAGATAAAGACAGTTTAACAGGTAAAGCAAAAGCTGTGCACGCACGCAAAGCAAAACAAGGAATTCATTCACTACTTCCCATCGGCAGGCAGGCATTCAGCCATCCCCGGGAAAGCAGGGCTCCATCACGCGTAATGGTTACTTGGGAAGACAAATGCCATCACTCCGAACGTCCCCCCCTTCCTTCCTCTTCCCCCAACTTTATATGCTGAGCATGACATCATATGGTGTGGAATATCCCTTTGGTCAGTTGGGGTCAGCTGTCCCGGCTGTGTCCCCTCCCAGCTTTTTGTGCACCCCCAGGCTACCCGCTGGTGGGGTGGGGTGAGGAGCAGAAAAGGCCTTGACTGTGTGTAAGCACTGCTCAGCAGTAACTAAAACACTCCTGTATTATCAACAATGTTTTCAGCACAAATCCAAACCATAGCCCCATACTAGCTACTATGAAGAAAATTAACTCTATCCCAGCCAAAACCAGCACAATCGTGTACAGTAGCTTGGAAAAATCTAAACACGGTCGAACGATGCAGTTACTGTAACCGGGAAAAAAAAAGTTGGCACAAATTTGGTCTCATAAATTCCATCTTTATACTGTTTTAGGAACATGGAAAATGCTGCCTCCGTACCAATGTGTGATTAATTTACATAAGCATTCTGCTTGTGACAGTTTTTAATGAGAGATGAAACGAAGAGATAACAAGTAATGTTCTGGTATGTTTGCAAAGGGCAATTATAGAATGCCTTGCCTGCAGCAGTGCCCTCCCTAAGAATCAGGACTTAGTCTGCAGCCGAGTAAATACCTTTTTGCCATTACAAGTGAGAAGCTGAAGGATTTGCACCAGCTTGACAGTGCAGGGTCTCAGCACTTGTCTGCGTTATGTTGGCCTAAGCTGATTTTGCCTTATTTCAGTGGTGATAGCGATTATCTAGTAGTCAGGTTGGGTTTAGGTCAGCTTAATTGTGACAACATGTAGTTATTTTTTTCTTGATTGCATTATGTGTTACCCTAGTACAAAATGGGAGGTACAAGAGGTCCCAGGCCATGAACATGAACCACAGTGGTCATTACAAGAGGATAATCTTGTTAAACCAGTTTAGATGATATAAAAGAAAGAACACATAATTGAACAACTGAGAACCAACGAAGAGCAAGTTCACATACACAGAATGCATTAAGAGAATATATAAGAATAAAAGCAGGCAGTCCCCAAGACCAAGGAGGAAAGGACCTCCACCCCAGCATCATCCTCCTCCCAAGGAAGAACCTGGGACGCTGGTCTGTCGGTGACACCCTCCGCAGCCTCCCTGCCTGAGGCAGGCTGGGGCTGGCCGTGTGGGCAGCCAGAGGGATGCTGGAAGAGGGAGGACGACACCAGAGAAAGAGGGTAGGTACTAGGAAGATTTTTCTGTGTAACTATTTCAACTTACTAGTGAGACTTCCCTGTATTAATCTGGACTATGAACGGTAGTAGCATTGCAACTAGGCCAACATGAATGCTTTGTTGGATGTTGGTGAGAATGTCAAATTAGGCTAACAACAAATGCTTAACTCCACATATATGGTGTGTCCCATTTTACCTATAAGACTCGGAGTGTAATAAGTCTTCAGCTTGTACAGCAGAGTAAATTATTTTTTTCTAGGAAATGCGACCATGGATGTTTTAAGGTCCATATAAATAAATGCCCATATTCTAGGTAGAGAAGTGATATTATGCTTAACATACTGACAAAAAGAATGAACTCTAATTCCAAATTCTATCAGGCATGCCCTACAGGGCCTTGCACAAATTGTCCTGCTCATCTGGGTGCGCCGGGGGCCTATAAAGTGGACTTAATAATAATTCCTTACCTGACAGGACTGCACGCACAGGGCACGATGAGGGAATATAAATACATAGCACATGGACTTCAAAGTTATTTTCTCATCATGAGCTTCCAGAACCTGCTTTCCTTCAGAACTCATTAAAATGCACTACCAGCTAGGGTGAAAAATCTTGACTGGGGCAATATTTTCTAGCAAAAACTCCTCTTGCAATATGTAAAAGCCTGAGGCTGTGTATAAAGGCATGCGACACGTAGTCTTGAGCAACCCTTCTACTTGAAGAAGCACATTTTCACCTAGCCCTGAACCATGAAATACTGACTCAGAATAGAATTACTGCAGCTTAACAAATGATCCTGTGTCAGGTGAGCAACATTAACTGTCTTGAAATCATATCTCTGATAATTTAATTTCACTGGAGCATGACTCTGATGCTTTTTTCTGTCTTGGGGTGGTTTTTTTTGGCGTGGGTTTTTGGTTTGGTTGGTTTTTTTTTTTTTAGGTAGGCACTGCATTAACCTGGAGCAGCTCCTTTTCTGTAAATAGATTTAGTAATATTGCTTTTGGTATTGATATATAGGCAACTATTGTAACACAAATTTTGTGTTAATATTTTATTCTGTATCCTAAAGCTGCCCGAAATTTTATTGCAAGATGAGTAGGTCTGTATTCAGCAGTGGTAAGGGTTAAAAGAACTGCCTGGACACTCTGGGTGCTTGTCAACACAAGCTGAAGAGAAGCAGAGGTCTGTGAATCAAGGTTATTTGGTTTGCATTCTTTCAGTTATCTCTTTCTAGCCAACCAGAGACAGTTTTAAGAAACTGTTATAAAATTTGCTGCTGTTTGGCAGTAAAAACTGTAAGAAGGGTGAAAGATATCATTCCCCACTAGCATGCACATGAAGGAAAATCATTTAAGGGCAAATGAGAAGACATTTCCAGAGACTGGAATATCACCTATGAAAAAAGCTGTTTCTTGCAAGGAATTTTATAAAAGTACTAGCGTAGAAAAAAACCTGTTACCTGGAATGCTGCTCCACCCACTTCTCTTTAAAAACAAACAAACAAACAAACAAAAATAATCAGGCTTTTTTGCTCAAGCAATCCTCATCTTTTAACCTCCTATTCTGCTTGAGCTGCAGTCTAAATCTCTAATAATTTTAACCTTTTAAATTGATTTCATCACTCTTTAGTCCTTTCTCCAGTACAGCACGTCTTTGCCTTTTTGTAGCCGTACCTCATGTTACATGTCTTGCGTTCTTGTTTTGGAATGGAGAAGACAGTGTTGTGCCAACCAGGATTTACTTGTTGCCCCTATTCTACAATCCCATGCTCCAATTCTTTCTTAAACCTTATTTACTATTTCTCAATACTCTCTTTTAATTGCTCAAGCCAAATAAAGCGATGTTGACTTTGAATGGGTCACTAACAAATTACAAAGAAGTTAAAAACTCTTTTCTGGGCTTCTTAATACATTTGAGTTGGAATAGTAAGTACATGCTGCAGATAATAAGTGGGTAAGACTTGAAAATGGTATACAATGTAGTAGATTAAGATTATCAAACCCCAAACTAGACAGATCTTTGCATTTTAAAAAAATAGATTTTATAATAAAAATCAAAGAATTCAAAATCCATATTTTTATTGGCACTTGTGCCACCTCTTCTCAACAGTGAGAAAGATTTTTGGTAAGACTGCAGTTCTTCCACTGCATTATTTTTTTTCTTTTTAATTAAATGGTCCTCTATGCTTCCAAGGGAAAAACTCATTACATTTCTCTAGTGACTGTGGGGCTGTTTCAGTGTAATGTGTTTCTAAGAAACTAATTCTTGCCTTCTGAAATTTCTTAGCATAGATTGCTAAATATATCAGCTTTCCTCTTTGGGATCTTAAAAAGCATTAAGATTCCAACAGGCTTTTTTCATTCATTCTTCACCACTTCTGTTGCCCTGACACCACTTTGGAGCCCTGGCATCAAAATACACTGGTTATATCTTCCTAAATGATTTAAAATGAAATCTAGATCATTTGTTTTCAACTTGCTTTAATAAAAACAAATTCATATATTCTTTATCTTCTCAGTAAAAGAAAAAAAAATCTAAAAATCAAAGAAGCATTCTACCATGACACGTATGTCTCTACCAGGCTTCTCTGGTGAATTATTTTTAGTGATTAAGTTGTGAATGATGTTTCCCTTCTTTAACAGACTGTTACACAAAACAACAGTTTAAACTTGAATGTGTCGGAGCAAAACTTTTAGGGCATGAACAGGCAGGGCTGACCTCCAGTTGCAGCAGCTGCAATGCAAATATGAAGAAGTCTTTTGATGGCTACGTGCAGCCAAATGGAGAAATTGACTTATTCACATTGGCTTCAACGTGGAAATTGGGAGTTTGGCACAGACCATACAAGATTTTAAAGCTTCATGCAAGCAACATCCAGTAAAATGAACTTCAGCTGTATGATACAAACTATAACACAGGCATAAATAATAAAAGGTGGAAATTTTCCTCCTGGCTGGTGTAGGGCAGATACTGACAGCGCAAATAGCTGTCAGTAAGAACATGGACAAGGAATAGTTTGAGTAAATGTGTTCTGTCCCAGATACGTGTGCTGAGATCCAGCAGATGCCTTCTGCTTTCCCGCTCCCGTTACCAGCTGCTCTGGGTAAGCCTTGTGGCAGACTGCCCGAGGCCACCGAAACCAGATTCCTCCCCTAGGTTCAGATCCTGGAGCAGAGCCAGATTCATCAGCTCTGAAGCTCAGTGCTCCCCATGCTCCTGATGCTCCCCAGGTCAGTGCACAGTCAATGTCGGTGCACAGTCCTTCACCTTCTCTTTGTGCCTATTAACCCTCTGGCACCTGCCCCGCTCATGCTGACAGTGGGGGCTCGTACCAAGGTGCCAAACTTTTTTCTGAGAGTCAAAGCAAAAGTGTGCCATGGCCCAGGTGGTTGTCACTGCAGCCAGAAGGTTCAGGAAGGCACAGCCAGGGAGGTGGCAGGGCAGGACTGCTGGCCTCCACCCAAGCAGTTTTGCAAGGATAACAACTAGGGAGCCTCAAAAGTGGCTTTTGTGGAGATCTTTCGTGCCTGGGGGGCACTGCAGGCACCTGTCCATATGGACAGGAATTAGACAGAGTAACACTTTACAGCAACCATCCTGGACAGTGCTGAGGACAAAAATGTCCTCGCAAGGCAAATCACCTTATAGTGAGGTACTGTCAATCTATGTTTCACACAGTTAATCCTTAACACTTACAAAAAAATGGTTTTGCTTCATGCTTTACACATTCCTTGCGGGGCCTGTATCTTCTTGCCATATGAGGATAGGCTGAGAGAACTGGGCTTGTTCAGCCTTGAGAAAAGGAGGCTTAGAGGTGATTTCATCACCATGTACCAGTACTTAAAGGGTAGTTACAAAGAAGATGGAGACTCCCTTTTTACAAGGAGTCACATGGTGAGGACAAGGGGTAATGGTTGCAAGTTACTCCCAGGGAGATTCCGATTGGACACAAGAGGTAAATTTTTCACAATGAGAAGAGTCAATCATTGGAATAATGTCCCCAGGGAAGTGGTTGACTCCGCTACGCTGAACACGTTTAAGACTCAGCTGGACAGGGTGCTGGGCCATCTCGTCTAGACTGTGCTCTTGCATAGAAAGGTTGGACCAGATGATTCTTGAGGTCCCTTCCAACCTGGTATTCTATGATTCTTCATGCCCTTGGCCAGGACATGGCCATGGGCATGGCCATGAGCCTCTTGTTTAAAGTGAAGGTATACTTTTCAGGATGTTCTTTTTTTTTTTCTTCTGCAAAATGAAAACTGCTTCATTGATTGCTGTTAACATTTTGCGATTAATGTATGATCCCAAACATGAAGACAGGCATTTATGAAGAGGATGAGAAGTAGCTGAAGTTACAGTACATTAGATGAAGAGGTGCCAATAGTAGAGCATCTTCAACTGGATGATTTCCGTTTCTTGGCATTGCAGCTACAAGCAACTCATAAATGACATGAATATACAGTGGTGTTTTACAGAGTGACGCACCCACTTATGCCGCCCTGACAAGGCACTGCAGTGACACTGCCCTCCTGGAGAAGCTTTTGCTTCTCTGAAGCTCCATTTGCAGCTTGCCTGAGAGAAGCGGCGCTTTCTGTGCTCAGGGAAATGCTGTGAAGAGCTGTTTTGCACCAGGAGGTGCCGGTCTGTTACGATCCCAGTACCATCGCTTATTGGAGATGGCACTATAAACAAAGAGAGAATAGTACGGATAATCTTACGTTCCTTTTGATGCTGGGAACCTTGAGTTGTGCAGCATTGAATGGGCCACCAGTGCACGTTCAGCATGCCATGCAGACCCCGTCTGCAGAAAGGGTTACCTCATTTTGGTCATTCAAGCTATTGTAGGATTTTCTTGCATGGAAACAACTCCATTCATCAGTTCTACTGTCAAACAGAAAGGATGTTCACATGAGAACTTCTTGCCGCATTTCTAGATAAGGGCAAGGCCAGGCAGGTGGTGTAATTGCTGCTACAGAGGGGGAGCTGCCTGCAGGCTCCTCCATTACCGTGAGCTGAGGTTGCCCTGCAGACAGGGGATTTGTGCCGCACAACGCAGGCCAAAAGGCTGGGTGTGCAGCAGTTTAATTCTTACGTGTTCCACTAACTCCTTTGTGTGCAATGATCCCCTGGTCAGGATCGCTGCAAAACCCCACAGTTTCACTGCATCGTGGCTGTGGTCGCTTCCCCAGCTGCAACGCAGGGGAAGGCCCTCCCGCCTCTTGTACGCTGGCCATGCTCCAACCACCAGACCCAGGACCACACGGGGGCCGTACGCGCTGGCCAGGAAAGCCACAGCTCTGCGGGACGAGCCTCGCCACAGCCCGGGAGGCCCCAAAGCTCGGGGCTCGCTGCCAAGTTTCGGCCGTGCCACAAGTAATTACCGCCTTTGCAGCTCAGCGCCGCCTTGCAGCCGAACCCGCGCTGCCACCACGCCGAGCACGCAACGCGCGCTGCGCTCACGACCGCCCCGCGCAGGGCGCGCCGCCGTCATGCCGCGCGCTGCCTACGTCGGAGATGCACGGCGTGACGCCAGCGGCGGCCCCGCGCGCGGCGCGACCTCCTGCCGCCAGGCGGCGCGCGCCTCCCCGGCGGCGCGCACACCTCCCTGCGCGCCCCGCCCCCGGCCCGCCCCCTCCCCGCCGCTCAGCCAATCGCTGCGGGGCCGCGGGGTTCCCCCCGCCTTCCGGCCCCGCTCCGCGCTTATTCTTGCCGCGGGAAGGGAGGAGACCGTGTGATGGGCACTCGCACCGCCCAATCGGAGAGCCGCCCGCTCAGGGAGGCGGTTTGGCGGGAGCGGGGCCTGCGACCCTTTCTTTCCCCTCCCTTCAGCGCCCCCCCCCGAAGCGGAGTCCTGCGCCGTCCCCTCCCCGCTTCCCTCCCCGTCGGTACCTCCCGCTGACCCGCGGGTTCCCCTTAGTGCCTCCTCTCCCCTCAGAGACCCGTTTGTTGGGGCTGCCCGAGCCGCCGGCCTCCCCGCCGGGCCGCTGCCCAGGCCGGGCTCCTGTCAGGGCACAGATGGCCGGCGTGATACGGCGGTTGGATGAAGCCGTGGTGAACCGCATCGCGGCCGGCGAGGTCATCCAGAGACCGGCGAACGCCATCAAGGAGATGATAGAAAACTGGTAAGGCGGGGTCTGCCCCGCCGGGCGGCGGGAGGGGGCGGAGGGCCTCGGGCGCCCCGCGGCTGCTCTCGCCGCTTCCAGGCCGCCGGCCTGCGGCGGGGGGCGAGCGTAACCGGGGGGGTGCTGAGGGGAGACGGTGCGTGTGTGCTCGCGTTGCCTGCGCAGGGGGACAGCTCCACTCAGAAAGACCTGTCTTAAGTTTATGTTTGGGGTTTTTTTGTTGTTGTTGTTGTTTGATAAGCCTGTGAATCGTTCGCTTTCAGCGTCAGTAATTCGGTTATTTGTTCTGAAGATAAAAAAGTCTGTCTGGGATTAAAATTGTAAGTGCGGTGGGCTGTATCGGCCGTGTGAAAGCAAGCTGCTGAGTCTGCGGTAGGTCTCGGTAATGGAGAGAGCAGGGCTACTTCTTGGACTAGGCACCTTCTTTCTTAGTTTTTGAAATTTCTGGAAGTTTGTCATAATTGTTGTGGATGGTGATTTAGAGTAATATACCGCTGTTGTTAGAAGAAAAAAAAAAAGGAAGGGGACAGTAAAGATTTACTTGAAACAGAATAAATTCTGATATGAGCGATGGCTGGAGTAGAAACAAACTATCACTTGTATAAGAATGATTTGAAATTGGATTTAAGTCATATAGTCCTCTAGAACTGCTGTTCTCTAGAATGCTTTCTTGGTTTCTGCAGTTTGGATGCTAAATCTACAAGTATCCAGGTAGTAGTTAAAGAAGGTGGTCTGAAGCTCATCCAGGTCCAAGATAACGGCTGCGGTATCAGAGTGAGTAAACAAAGCTGACAGCTGTGTGCTGATGTTTAATGCTACCTTTTAAAATTTATTTCAATTTATTAGTATTTCTGATCTTGAAAAAGACTTGGAAATGGAGAGTGACTATTACTTGTCCCTTTCACATAGAAAGAAGATCTGGATATTGTATGCGAGAGATTTACTACGAGTAAACTACAAAAATTTGAAGACTTGGCTAGTATTTCTACATATGGTTTTAGGGGCGAGGTAAGCTCTTCATCAAGGTTTTGAAACTGTTCGTTGTTTGTCATTATCCTGTTGTAGTGGGGTTTACATACTATCTCATTCCCAATACTCCTTACAGAAGCTTCTGTTTTCTGAGAGAGTCTGCCGTGTGAATATAGTTCAGAATACATTTCTTTGGTTTTCATCAAATGATCAAATGGATGCCTAGGGAGATGTATACTTTTTGCTTTCTGGAGTAAGATTTTCTTGTTTTTTTTAAAAGTAAATCAAGGCCTGTCTTCTCAAATGTTGCTTCAGGAGGCTACAGGTAAAAGAAAATGAAAGATTTGAGTGGAAGGTGAATCTTTGATGTCAGACATTTGTCTAAATACAACACTTAAATGTTTGAAATGTACATTTGTCTTCATTTGCTTTTGCTATTAGTCAAATTTAGTATCTCTGACCCCTCGGATATACTAGTTCTCCAGATTCCCATAGGCTGTATCTAAACTTGTCAGAAAGAACAGTCCAGGGTGAGTTCTGCTTTCCCCTCCAGATAGACAACAAGACATATAAGTGTGTTGCCTGTGCTCAGATACATAGATCCTTGCACGGTCCAGAGAGTAGACTGCTTGAGTTCTCTCCTCACACACCTTCAGCATAATCAGCTCCACAGCCAGTGGAGTCTGGTCCTGAGGCTGGTTTCAGCAGGCTGTGTAGACACATCCATTGAGTTTTTCAGGAAAACCGTTGTAACCTAACTTTGTAATATTACCTACAGTCAGGAGAAGAACTTGGGCAGGGATGAGGAAGTAATGGCTAAAACCTTCCAGCTGTCTTTTGTTAACACAGAAGGAAGAAAAGAGTACAACTGTAATAACTTTGCAAATTTCTTTTAGCTATGTTACATGGTTAGCTGCTTGCATTGTCAGAGATAATGAAGTGTTAGAAAAGCCAAAAGAAAGTCCTGGATAAAAGTCAGTGTTATAGGTACTAAAATTTGTTAAAGCTTTACTGACGTGCAGTTTTCTTGTGAGGGTCTTTTATTAATTACTTGCAAGTGGTATATCAAAATGTAGTGATGCTGTTTGAAGCGTGGCCACTCCTTCAGCAATCAGTGGTCTCCAGAGCAAGGTTTACAAAGATGCTTTCTCTTTCTCTAGGCATTGGCTAGCATCAGTCATGTTGCCCATGTTACGGTAACAACTAAAACAGCTGATGCAAAGTGTGCATACAGGTATGCTACCTATTATCCAAGTGACTTCTGCTGCATGTAATAATGAACAGATGTATTTAATTCTCTTTTCAGTGCTCCTATTAAGGAGGAGGGTGGGGTATGTGTTTCTAGGGTAGTTACAAAAAAGACCCAGAATGTGAGAAAACACAGTTTGAGTGATTTTTTTTTTTTAATTATTCCAAATTGTAAAGGTAAGCTTTTAGCTAAACCATATATTTTAAAAAATAGGGGAAAAAAGATAATCTTAAAAGGAATTCTACTTCAGCAGCCAGTGTAGGGTAAGCTCTTGTCTTTTTATTTACTGCCTAGAGCTACTTACAGTGATGGAAAAATTAAAGCCCCTCCAAAACCGTGTGCTGGAAACCAAGGAACTCAGATCACCGTAAGTTTTGTGCATGTTCTCTCTTGTCCCTGTTCTGTTCCCTAGTTGTTGTGCTTGCACCACTTACTGGTATGTGTTACATTGTAAGGTACATGACAGTATCACCTTGTAGAATATTTTCCAAATGATGTTGTTGTGTGGTTTTGTTTGTTTTGTTTTCTTCCCCAAAGACAGCAAGGTAAACTTCAGAAGATATTTTTTTTTTTCTTTCCCCTTCTGAGGATAGCGTAGTCATATACTGTTAAAAATATTTCATAATCCTTCTGGACTGCTGAAAGCCCCAATGGACAGTTAGGGCTACAAGAAGCTCAGAATATGGAGGAGTGGTCCACACTGTATGAGCCAGAGTGGGAAGATGAGGGCTGGCATGGGAAACTGCAGAACTGCTGTTTGTCTTTCAGTCATATCTTTCTTATCTACCAAGCTTTGAATGTGGGTCGGGATTAGGATTGGCAGTAGGATTATGAGGAATAAGGAGCCCAGAATGGGAAGGAGTGTGCGTGTGGCACAGTGTAGGGTGGAGAGTGGAAGTCTGCCCTGGGAGTCTGCAGGTTTGTGTCTTGCAGTGGGAACACACAGCCAGCAAGCTTCACATGTCAATGTTTAGGATAATGTATCTTAAAAAAGAAGCTGAACTTCAAATTTCTGCCTTTCTCACTATAGCAGAAGGATAATTTGCATATTGTTTAAATAAATAGTGAAAATGAACAATTTAAGCTGCTGTTTTAATGACATTAACAACTTTGGTTGCAGCAACTGTTTTAACATTTATTTGCATTTCATTAAAACACTATAATCAGGGAATCCATTGTCATCTGCAATGGAAAGCATATAACTTTCACTGAAAAGTGAGTTGTAGAATTGTTGTTATTGGTAAAAATACTGATGTACCAAAATACTTGAAAACATACATTTCTCTGGAGTTGCATTTTGTTAGGTGAACCTAAGCAGGTGCGGAATAAATTAAATGTCTATCCTTCATAAACTAAAATGTTTTCAGAAAATTTTGTAGTAGCTGTTAAGAGGATGGATTTAGATGAATTATATAGTGAGAGAAGATTTTTAAAACAATTTTTAATTGTGATCTTTTTCTCTGTAGGTTGAAGATCTTTTTTACAATGTAAATACAAGGAGGAAAGCTTTAAAAAATCCAAATGAAGAATATGCAAAAATACTAGAAGTTGTTGGCAGGTAAACTGAAATAGGAGGCTCCAATTTTTTCTACTGCCATTGAGAGTACTGGGGTTTTTCAGAGGGACTGGTGTGTGTGTGTGGTGTCATTTTTTGTTGTTTTTGAGGGTTTTTTTAACTATTTGTTAGTATATGCTGTCAGATAACAGTCCAGTTTGATACAGAGTAGAAACAGTGTATTCAGTCTATGACTATTATTAGTAGGAATTCCAGCAAACAAATGGTGGTAGACTTGAATGAGTGAACTCTCAATGAACTTGGACTGAATAGAATCCAAGTAAAAACTGTGCAAGGGCATTGAGATTTGGCTGAATCTGAAAAAGCTGAATGGCGATTTCACGTTGTCAAAAAGAAAAAAAAAAAAAAAAAATCACTTTAGCTACCAGATGTTCCCTTCCTGGGTCCTTTGTTGTATCTTTTGCCATGTGCAGAGACTTTGCAAGCAGGATCTACACAATGTAACCAAAATAACTGCTTTACGCTTTCAGTAATAACAAAAGCTAGCAAAGAGTAGCAAGACTTTACCCTAAGCATTAGCCTGCTCCCTGAATGAGCTACTTAAGAGTCTTCAGGCCAGGCAGACTTCAGCCAGGAGGTGGAGGGTCAGGTCCCGCTGCTCCGTGGAACACGCTGATCTGAAGTCTTGCCGAGTTACAGGCTTCCAGCTCATTGGGGTGTTTTTCCATTAGGATTTTACGTCTTTTCATTTTGTTTTTTTTTTCCCTCTTGAATTTTCGAGTTGCTAACTGTCCCAGTCACAACGGTCTAACCTCTGCATTTTTACGTTTCTCATCTTGCAAGGTTCTACGGTGTGTTCTTTCTCCCAGCTTAGCAACTTCCCTAGAAGTCTGAGCCAGTGTTACGCAGCTGTAGTGTATCAGAACTTGGCCCTGGTGTCACAGGCAGCTGAACCATCTGGGTAGGGGAAGTTAGAAGGGCGAGCCAGCCATTTGTCAGTTCCTTCTCCCTCGTAGTTGAGACTTGATTCTGTTATACTGAGGAGGTCTGGCTGTTCTTCTAGTTACACCGATGCAATGAAACTGAAATAACGAGATCTAGAGAAGTTGATGAGTTTTTTTGTGAAATAAGCTAACTGATCCTTGAATTTCATATGGTTATGGGTGAGTTATAAATAGAAAACATTTGTTTTTATAGCTGTTTAGTCTACAAATGCTCAGGTGGGCTCAAATCACATTACTGTGTAACAGGAAATGAGATTGCCCCTGTTACTCGCTGCTTTTCAGCATTCAGGGAAAGTAACGTTTTCTTTCACATACTGCAGTCTTACGTTTACCTGTTTTTCAGGTATGCCATCCATAACTCGGGAATCAGCTTTTCAGCTAAAAAGGTATGTAAATAAAGTCTTTAACTTCACCGTATGCCTGTATATATGCATGTGTGTGTATATATATAATGTGTATATATGAAAATGCCAGAAAACTTGCACTGCATCTTTTGCAGTGGGAATAGTGTATAGAGCCTTCCCTTGTACTGAAATGTTGATGTGTATGTTGATGCAGTCTGGATAGAAAACACATCAGTTAAAAGTAAACAAGACAAATGTATTTGTCAGGAGTTTGGAGTTTTCCGTGTGGTCAACATGTTATTTTATTGTAGCTTTATGAGCTGTTTCAGCTTCTTTTGAGAGTCTGGTTACTAATAACTGTATGAAGGAGGATGGGATAGAGTACCTTCATTCTGTGGCATTCTTGATAATTATTTACTGAACTGCTTATGTTCCTCACTTTCAGAGATGGAGTTATTAGCCTTGAATGGGTCTGATGTGCTCTAGCAAATCTTGTAATCCTGTGCCATTTATCATCTATTGCTTTTCTGAACACAAATGATACAAATAATGCAAAACATTATAATGATGTTGTCTCCCCTGCCTCTTTGTTAGAAATGTTATTGTTAAGTTCAGTGTATTTCTAAAACTTCAGCCAGAACTGTGAATTGACTGATACTCATTTCTGCTCTCTTTAGCAAGGTGAGACCGTGTCAGATGTTAGAACCTTATCAAACGCCTCAACAGTGGACAACATTAGGTCCATCTTTGGAAATGCTGTTAGCAGGTATGTTGATGTCAAGTCTCCTTTTGACATGAAGTTTACTAGAAAGTCTCCCTCCCCTTTCTCTTTTAAAGAACATGGGCTCTTCTAACTTTTCCTGCTTCCTTCGAGGTGAATTACAGAGAAGAGGGAGTGTTGCAATAATAGAGCTCTCCTTTGTCTTGCAGAATGTGTGACTTTTTTTTTTTTAGTATATCAAAGGAAAGAGGGAAGTTGCAAAGCTGTTCCTTTAATGCACTACAAGGGAACAATCTGCTTGTAACTTTCTGTGTGCTCATTTAAAAAGAGCAAGCTGTACCTGTGTTCTCTACATGTTCCTAGCCTCTTTGTACACCATGAAAATCTTACCACTTCTTACCACAGTCTATCTGATAAATTTTGAAGTCTCCTCAAATTCATTTTTCTGAAATCTTATGGTTTAATATTTTGACAAAAGCTACACTAGCTGAGGCTGAGTAAACCAGGCAGAAAGACTGAAAACAAATAAAACCAATCATCTTTTGAAAATGTATCTGCCACTTTAGGAAAAATTCTCTCTTTATAAGACGTTCAGCTGTGAACAATTCATTGAATGGACTTGTGGAATGGATTTGTCCCATGAATACTTGGGTGTCAATTTGATTCAGTTACTAAAAATCACACTTCACATGTAAGGAATGTAACTTTTAATACATGTAAACACCTTTATGAAACACAGCAAAATAGAGAGGCTGTTTATTGATAAGGTTTGCAGTGTTGTTTGTATTTTTTTGTTATGTATTTTTTGTCTACTACTACTGCTTATTTGATACAGTTTTTCCTTTGTACAGTTATGACTAAATTGTCCATTTCAACTTAAATGTTTTGATCAGATGTTTTGAAGTGAAACTTTTATTTTATCCAATTCAAGATGGTGTTTAGTCTAGCTTGTTATTTCGACTTAAAAAATGAACACAAATAAAAATGGCACTCAGTATATATTGAGGTTCAATTGGAAATAAGTAGCCCATAGGCCTTTTCTATGTTAACTTTAGAAGCTGGCGTAATGTCTTGCTAGAGAGCTGTGCTCACCAACTACCAAAGTGGATTTCCTTGACTAATGAATCATGAAAAATTATAAAATCTGTTATGAAAATTGTTAATGTTTAGGACCTGTATGCATGAGCAAGAAAAATATGTTTACATTTTTATGACTTCTTAACAGCCCATCAATAAATATTAGACTGGCAAAAGTGGACAGAGTAGTTCAAGAACAAGAATGTTCTTCCCTGGCTGCTGACAATTTTGAATTGTCCTTGTCTGTCTCTGTCAGTGACTTAAATGGTGAAATGCATGTTAGAATTATCAATAGATGGCTATAATATTACAGATACTGTGATAGTTAAGCTATTAAAAAGATACTGTGGATAGTTTTACAGACTACAATCATACTGTATTACTATTTTACATTTACTTAAGAAACAATGCAGTTCAGGTTAAATAATTTTTTGTGACTTGGCAATGAATGTTTGAACTCTCAATTCTAATGTTTTCATTAACTGTGATATAAATAGAATATAGAACAATATATTGCTATTTGTGAGTACTGTTTGAAATTTGCATCAACGGAAAAATTCATTTTTTGTGTGTGTTTCTGTCAAACTGTCAATAGGGAACTGATAGAAGTGGGTTGTGAAGATGCAAGTCTGGCCTTTAAAATGAAAGGCTACATCACAAATGCAAACTACTCTGTGAAGAAATGTATATTTTTACTCTTCATAAACCGTAAGTTTAAAAAAAAAAAAACCCAGCATGTTGTACAGTCATATGTTGCTTACATAATAATCAGAAGAACAAAACTTTCTGAAGAACTGAAAAATGGATAAGCATTCTTAAAAACATTGAAGCATAAGTATTACAGTTAATTGTGGATCTTAAGGTGTTTTTCTATTTGTAATGTGCATCATGCTTTGCACTCTAAATAGTGGAAAGCAGCTAAGACTGGGCCTAAAGAAACTTAAGCTTGCGGAGTATCAAGGTTGTGTCCTGCCGACTTACACAGAGTGGTCTCTCCATTCTGTAGCAACATTGGCATGGGATGCAACAAACCTTGACTGTATGAAATAATGAAAAGGTAGTCTGGTTATTTCAGTATTTGTGGGAAAAACAGTTCTAGATATAAAACATACTAAGAAGATACTGCCTATTCCTGGTTTTATATGAAGAATAAATAGGTCTTGGGAAAAACAGGTATAACAGATGCCCTTTGAAGATACGAAGCGTGAAGATGTTGGTCTGAAGGAGTAGTTGGACGCTGTGCAGTGTATTTCAGTGGAGCACTTTGAAAATAGCATTTTGTTCTGTGTTTCAGATCGATTGGTAGAGTCAGCCGCTTTGCGGAAAGCCATAGAAACTGTGTATGCTGCATATTTGCCAAAAAGTACACATCCATTCCTATACTTAAGGTAAAGTAATAGGAAGGAGTAGCCTTTTAATATGATCTTGTAGGATATAGCTAGGGTTGGTAGGTTTAGAAGGATATTTGTGTTCCTGACAGTAGTGTTAAGCATTGCACTGAGGTAACTAATTGCCAGAGAGGAGAGAATTCACTGTGTATGTTTAATGTTATAAACATCAATCACATTAAAGAAATCTTAAGAAGATGGGCCTTATTTTCAGAAGCAGTGGCTGTCTGTAATTTCAGCTTAAGTCCGTTGACTTAAGTGATGTTCTTCACTTAGGAAAATGAGTTATGCTAGGAATACAGCAGAGCATTTAAGACCAGTCAGATAACTTATTCCAAACTCGTTAATGTTTTTCCTTGCTGGGATTTATATTTGTATTGCTGTTTTTAACAGTTACTGTTCTTCTTGGTATGCTAGTGCAACAAAAAGTGAATTGCATACTGCTTACAGGAAATAAAAATATATTTAAAAAGTCAAGTAATAGCTAAAATTGAACCGAAACTGTCCTTTAAAAACTGGAGAATATGATATAGAATGGAAGACCTGGCTTTGTAACTGCTAACCAATTGAATCTTGCCATTCACCAGTGAAACTTTTTTGATACCAGGGCTTCCTAACGATAAAGTTCTTGCATTGCAGCATTTAATTGAATTCCTGCTTGGGATTATTGCTAAATGACAGGGCATCAGAAGCATTAACTCATGAGACACTGCAAGTAAAAGATATTTCTAAAAACTGTTTTGTAGTAGTACAATGGAGAGATTGGTTTAAGCTTACCTACGTAAGCTGATTTTGGTGAGTTTGGAATAGAGTTCTTCAGAGTAATTATTTTTTTAATACACTACAGTCAGATTTGTTTGGTATAACTTTAGCAGATTTCAGGACTATTTTGGCTTCTCTGCATGGAGTGATGGCCCCAAGTCTGACAAATTTTGTACTGAACCAGTTTGTGCCCTCTCTGCCATCCATGGGAAGTTTTAGGTTAATTTCTTTTAAAATGTTTTCCAGCCTGGAAATAGCCCCCCAGAATGTAGATGTGAATGTGCACCCTACAAAACATGAGGTCCATTTCCTTCATGAAGATAGTATTCTAGAGCGTGTGCAACAACATGTAGAGAGCAAATTATTGGGCTCTAATTCTTCAAGGATGTACTTCACCCAGGTGAGAATATGTGTTTGAAGTGACCACGGCTCTGCCCTATTTTAACTACTGTGGATACATTTACTCTGTTCAGTAGTACAAGGTATGCAGTGATTGGTAGTCATCAGTGTTACACTGGTAGCTTGAGATTTTTGCCCTATGTTTCAGGGATGAAATTGCTTTAATAAACCAATGTTAACAATGTGGCAGTGAACTTACTGGGGAAAAAGTGCATGAAAACATTTTAAATACTTCTCTGTCAAGCACCTGTTCAGTCTTTTTGATTTTACAAGTGTATTAGTCTTCACATGTGGTAAATTTGCTTTTATTCTGCCCTGGTTGATGTGGAAGACGTGTGACTTGAGGAAATTGTTTGTTCTATGTATTTGACGACGCCTTGGATTTAATCTAACTGGAAAAAAAATCAGAAAGAAGATTTTCTAATATCTCTTTATATACAGCATAGTTTAAAATTATAACTACAATCTTTTTTAAAAAAACAACTTCCCTTGTGCTTTTTTACATTAAAGATTTTCCCTTTGAGATAAGGGAATGCTAACTAATGATTTCATTAACTGCCAAGATGCTGACATTTACGCTATTTGTCTAGCAAGTGCAAAGTTGGCAGCCTGTTGAAGCAGTTGACATTGCGTTTGTGGGGCTTGAAAGTTACTTGCCTCAGAGCAGTAAGATGCTGTGAGAAATGTGGCTGATCTTTGTGGTTTTTTTTCTTGTCGTTGTTGAATCTCTTCTCTTTACTTCCCCATATCTGAATGAAGACGTTGCTTCCAGGCGCCGACTGTTCTTCCAGTGAGGTTGTAAAAGCATCAGCAAACTCTTCTGCAGTTACCAAAGGAACCAGTGATAAAGTTTACGCGCATCAGATGGTCCGCACTGATTCCCGAGAGCAGAAACTGGATGCTTTTCTTCAGCCGGTGAACAACCCCCTAAGTACAGGCCCCACCGAAGTGACGACAGAGGTTAATGCGGGACCTCCGGAGGGTGCCGTCAGGCCACAGGATGCCGAAATGAAAGATGTCAGTGATCTAGTTGAAATGGCTGATGCTCAGGAGGACACGGTGATGCCTGGGGGGGCGAGTGAGAGTGGACACTTGTCTCCTGAGACTGTGCCTCCTCGGTAAGTCTTGTCTTTCCCGAGGTCATGCAAGGCTACCTATTTATTTCATGGCTTGGCCCTGAAACTGAAGATTTTTCTGATCTCTTTGAACTTCTGCTTTTTCAGAAGGAAAAATTTTCCTAGAATAACTTCCCATGGCATTTTATTGAGAAATTAAACTTCATCTGTGAACTGTAAATTACATAACTTGTGATAAATTTTGTAACTGGAATGGGATTTCCATGCATACTGAAAGGCAGGAAGCAGCATAAATAATGACATTAGTTTAGGGACATGATACTGGACTGTGTCCCTTTGGAGGCCCTCCTTTCATGGGGGGACAGAAACTACATCACTGAATTTTGCAGACATTACCCTAGTAAAGATAAAAGTGCTGTAATCTTTTTATAGCTCCTGCAGGAGCTGTTATGAGAGGCCGAAGTCTTCTGAGGGAATCTGGATTCCACCACCACCACCCCCCCCAGTATTACAGAAAAATGATCATGAAAAAAATCATTAGAAATATCAACATTTTTTTATGTGTCCTTTAGAGCCCAATTTGCTTGGTGCTTAACAGATGTCTGATGTGATTGGTATTAGAGAGTCATAGATGCTCTTATGAACTACCTTTTCCTAACAGTTATGCCTTGGAAGTAAAATAAAGCAGTCTGTCTTTCTGGGAAGCTTTGGTAAACTTTCTGCATTTCCTGTGTTAGCGTACAGCATGTGAACGGAGCATCCCATCTGTTGGGGTGTTTTGCGTAAGTGACAGGAGAATTAAACATAATTGCTTTTGTTTTGATATGCAGAAAGAGACCACGGGAAGACACGGACATAGAAATGGAGAAAGATGACACCAGAAGGGACATGACTGCTGCCTGCACCCCTAGAAGAAGAATTATCAACTTGACCAGTGTATTGACTCTCCAGGAGGAAATCAGTAACCAGGCACATGCAAGTAAGCAAGCCTTTTGCTTCTCAAGACTATTGTTATTCCACCAACTAAATATGATGGTTTGAACTGCTGAGGAAAAAGTTTTATTTAAAAGGTGGCCCAGTCAGCTCACTGTGCTGCTAAGTCAGCTTTTAACAAAAATGTTTGTTAAACGTCAAGGGCCAAACTTTGAGCAGGCAGCTGCCGTACTGAGCCGCACTGGAGGACTGTTTTAAAAACTTTAGTATACCTTGTTAGTTGACAGACATTTTATGCATTCTAAATATTTTGCAAACCTTAACTTGCATCATAACTAATAACACTATAAAATCACAGCTTGAAAAGCTAAGTTATTTTGTAATTTTCAAATAGAAATGGCAGCTATGACATGGTCACTGCAAAAATTTTGCTTAGTTGCATAATTGTGAAGTAGACTGGGACAGGCTTGATAATCATCGTTTTTATTTACTGCTTTTGCTTTTCATTTTCATCTGTCCCACCTATTTCACCAGTTTCATCATTTCATATATTATTCTCTCTTCTGGTAAGAGTTGTTTTAGAACAAGGTAAAAGATTTGCAGTTCTTCCTAGGGTTGTTTCCCTCTTAGCTCTTTTGGTTGCCTTCAGAGTCATACGGAGTCACATAACCCGTATTATTCAGTTAGTTAGTCTAAATGTTGGGAATCTCGTGTTCTGGGGGGTTTGTTGAATTTATTTTCATTTTTCTGGTAGTAAGAATGGGGGATGCTCCACAGCTAAAATGACTAGACTAACAGACATTTATAAACTACTAAAAATCTTGATCTTTAGAAAGCATGTACTTATACTTTACTTGTGCTCCAGAAAGAGTTTGCATTAGGCTGGTAATTCTGAGCCAGTAATTGCATATCTGATTGTCATTGTTTAAATACTGAAATCAGAGTTGTCCTTGAGGCATAAAATGTCCAAAAATGTCTCAAAATACAACCTCAAGCAGCTGCACAAGTTCTACCATGTGTCTTGTCTTCACATGTGTAAGAAATACCTACAAGAGGCTTTTTTGCAAGAAAGAAATACTCTTCTCACAATATTGTATTCCTTTGGAAAAGGTAACAGTGGAATTTGGGTAGCGTCATGCTTTGTGCATGCTGTGACTGCAGCGCCAGGCTCCTGTAACGAAGCTGCTCCCAAGGACTGCAACTAACATATTTTTGTGGAATACCTAAAATGAACTCTTATTATGGAATCTGACTTCTCATACCTCCCACCCCCACCCCAATATACATAAATGAGAAGGCCGGAAACTTATTTTGGGAGAGAAAAAGAAATAAATTATGGACCCGTTCTATCATACTTTCAGAATTTAGTCTGACAATACTAGATTTTCTTGCAAAGTTGTTTCACATCTGCAGTTTTCTTTGAAGTGTGTCTGTGCTCCCTTACTAATCTCCTGTGGCTGGAAATGAATTTTGAAAGGCTATTCAAGCCAATCACAGAGATTTGTTTTTTTTTAATTTGCCTTTGTAGTTTAACTGTTATATAACTATTCTCACTTGTTCTTTAATATATATGAGCATATGTGTATGCACACAAATTACTATCTCAAAACGTGGATAATTGGTAGTACAAGCCTATAAGAAGCAGGGTTATAGTATTGACTGAACGGTAATCTGAGACTTTAACGCTAAAAAGACACAAACCACTCAACTAAATAAATTAGGGCAGGGTTGCAAATATGAAATTATATCCTCTTGTTTCTTCCCCACCCCTCAATTGTTTCAGATCTTCAGGAGATGCTACATGATCACTCATTTGTTGGCTGTGTCAGTCCTCAGTGGGCTCTGGCCCAATATCAGACAAAACTGTATCTTCTCAACACAACAAAACTCAGGTAAAGAAGCTGTTAGACTTGTTGGCACTTGAAATAAATACCAGTTACCAAGCTAATTATAAGAAGGAAGGAAATGACAGGAAAAACAATGTTATTTTCTCGTTGCCTATCCAAAAAGTCATGAGGCTAAAGATTAAGCAATCGGTTCAGAACAGTGGAAACAAGTCTGGCATGCTTGGGAAAAGTTGCAGGGCATCAGTGCAATTAAAATGCCAGCTGCTGCATTGTGTGCACACAGACTGGGGTGAAGGGAAAAGACATCTTTTTGCTTCATGATCATCTACAGCAGCAACCAGTCTACAGCACGCTGTAAAAGATGAGCAAGCAGAGGCTTCAGAAAAGTCATGTAAAACATGGGTTCAGAGAAGCTGCAGGACATGATCATAACACAAAGTTTGTATTTTTGCATGTGCAGCCTTACAGGGCCTTACATAAATTTTGTAACAAAGAAGAGAATAGACTGAAGATAGACATGTCTGTCACTTCCTGTGCATTTCTTGCAGTGCAGCAAAGAAGTAAAGAGGTTGAAGTATAAGGTATCTGGGAAAAAACTGATAGCGGCTGCATGCTTGAGTATGCACCAATGTGGCTGATGATGTCAGAAACCAAGAGACAGATTTAATTGTAAACATCTAGATAGCGCGTGTGAATCTTAAACTGTTTAGTTAAAGTAAGATCTTTGTTAATATGAATGGATGTGTATGTCTGATGTTTCCAAGATGACCCTTACTTTCCCCTCTTAATTATGGTAACTTGGAGGTACACGATCCTGTCCATATAACTAATTTTTGTACTTCGATTTAGCCAAGAACTCTTCTACCAGATACTTATTTATGACTTTGCAAACTTTGGAGTCTTAAGGTTGTCTGTAAGTATAATTTTACATTATATCCTGTATAAAAAGATTTTTTAAAAATTTATTTACTACAAGCCTGTCCTTTCAGACAAATTTATAGTTTTACAGGTTGCTTTTTGTCCACTACAAAAGCGATGTTTTGTTTCTTTTACAGTAAGAATAGAGTGTAGAAAACTCTGTTAGTAATTTTGTAGCTACTACTGTAAGTTGTCATCCTGGCTGCTTGTTATTAGTGTCACTTCAAGATACTCACCAAGTTTTGCTGTTGCTCATTACATTGGGACAAATAATTAATTTGAATACACACTCTATCAGAAATACAGTGTTGATTACTAGCGTTTATCCTGTGTATATCACAGCAATTTTCAGGATTGTGGACTGCACAGAATTATATCAGAAAGAAATTTATGCTTTTTAGACTGGTTACGATAAGCAGAACTGTTTGCTCTGCAGACTGGAAGCAGCATATTACAATGAGTTTATATGAGAAGGAAGAAGATTTCCAATAGAGCGTGTTGATCATTCACAACAGTTTTTGCCTTCTCCTTTTTTAGGAGCCAGCTCCTTTATATGAGCTTTCGATGCTTGCTTTAGAGGATCCTGAAAGCGGCTGGACAGAAGATGATGGCCCAAAAGAAGGCCTTGCTGAGTACATTGTGGAGTTTCTGCAAAAGAAGACTGAAATGTTGAAAGATTATTTTTCTCTTGAAATTGATGAGGTGACTGCTGCTATTACTTCTGACAGTAAATGAATGGTGGACTTGGCCATGTTAGGTTTACGGTTGGACTCGATGATCTTAAAGGTCTTTTCCAACCTAAATAATTCTATGATTCTACATTTTGGTAACAGAACAGCAGTAGTTTGCTTGCAGTTCTTAACTATCACTAAGAACTAGCTCCAGTAAGATTTAGGTGGCTGACCCCTTTCATTAAAAATGCTCAGGACTTATGCTGCTTTTAGAAGGGCGCTACACGAAGAAGTTTATATTTAATTAATTACCAAATAAAATAATTTAGTCATTGCTTCCATAACTAGAATGCAGATCTCTTATCCAACAAGGTGTGCAGCTTAACCAGCTCTCTAGCCAGGCAGGGCTACAGCATCACCATTGCTCTCAATGTGTCTTTTTTTTTTTTTTTTATGTGGCCTAATGCATCCCTTTATACAAAACTGAACAGCTCATCAAGGGTCATGTAACCCAGACACACTTCACTCCGATATTCACCTGAGAAGTGGGATCTGTGTAGTCAGTGGCTAGAGGTAGAGGAGGAGGCTGAATTCAGGTCTTCCTGAGCTGAGTGGCTCAAATCCAGGCCTCGTGAAGTTAAACACTAGCACTAACCCTCTTCCTGCAATGTCTGCCTGGCATCAGGCTTTAAAAACTTGTAACTTCAGATACCCCTAAGGCTTGCTGAGTTTGGTAAGAATCAGTCTTACAATAGTAACAGTTTTGGTGCATTTACTACAAGAAAGAACGTTTTACTGAAGCAGCAGCATTGCCTTGCAGGAAGGAAACCTTATTGGGTTACCACTTCTGATAGACAACTATGTTCCGCCGCTGGAAGGACTGCCTATGTTCATCCTTCGCTTGGCCACGGAGGTATGTTCTCTTAATGATTTTATTCAGTCACACAGCACTTTTTCTATTTAGGAAAGAACAAAGTGAAACAAATGAATTCATCAGAAGCTGCAAAGGAAAGGCTGGAGTTGGTTAAATGTACTGTTGCATGCTCCAGACACTTTTGCTATGGTTACTGAGTAGTTGGGCTTTGCCCCTGCATTCATAACTACGGATTGAATGGGAATGTATTTTGATTTGAAAGCCTGCATTTCTACCTTTTTTTTGTTGTTCTATACCTTTACCTTATCAGCACAAAAATGGCCAAGACATTATTATGACTTTTCCATATTAAGAATCTCTATCAAGTCTCTGACTGCTACCCAGATTCTATTAAATGACTTCTTTTTTCTTGTAACAGGTAAACTGGGATGAAGAAAAGGAGTGTTTTGAAAGCCTAAGTAAAGAATTAGCTATGTTCTATTCCATTAGAAAGCAATATGTAATAGATGAAGCCAACGCGACAAACTCTCAGGTACAAGAATACGTAACCGTTCATGTGAACAAACAACTACCACCACACAGGAAACAACTTCTTTTTCAACTAGACTTCTACTCCCAACTCTACTTTCGGTGAATTGAATCAAGGAGCAGTATGGCAGGATTCTGAAAAAATGTGGCTTAAATTTTCTGAAGTACTAAATGTATTAAGAGAACCTTTTAACTTTGGGTCTTGCAGTATACTTAATATTACAACAGTCTTTGGCCTCTGAGTTGGGGATGTATTTTTTTAACCTGCTGAGCTATGATGAATTTCTGTAGAAGACTAATGATGTATATAAATTAAAAATATAGTCTGCTTGTGTCTAAGTATCTGCTTAAACATTCAGTTAAGCTAGCCCATTCTGCAAGTGATTTTCCAGAGCTTAAAATTAACTTGACTCTATAGAATGAACTTCTCTAATACTAGCAGAATTTTGCAATCACTATAGTCCTACATAATAAAGTTTCTTAAGGAGTGCTCTCCTCTAGTAAAAGAGAATTTCAGTTTAATTGTTTGTCCTTTTTTTTTTTCCCCCCCCCTGTCTTTCAGAATGAAGATTCTGACTCTGGTTCCACAACATGGAAGTGGACTGTGGAACATGTACTTTACAAAGCTTTTAGGACTCATCTTTTACCTCCTAAACACTTTGCAGAAGATGGCAATATTTTGCAGCTTGCTAACCTGCCTGACCTATATAAAGTTTTTGAGAGATGTTGAATAAGTGTTTTTTTATAGACTGGTGCATATCTAAAAAACATTCATGCTACATTCTGTTTTAAAGCTGGAATCTTGACAGAGGAAAGAAAAAGAGGGGATTTAATATCATACTAATATGATAGCAAATGGTCTATTTTCCTTCTGTTGCCTAAAGAGTAAAGAGAATCGTTTTGGCTATGTCTAAACCCAACTGAAGTTCCTAAAATAAAATTTCCACTTGTGCTTTGTGTTTCACTATTAAGCAATATGCTAATAGAATAAAACATCTACTGAAGAAAATTAATTGGGTTAAGTAATTGTGAAAGGAGATATAGAGCTTAACTTAATTGAAAGGCAAGTGCTTTAACTTTGCTTGAAAGCTGTGTAGGCTACCCCACCTCCTTTTGATTTAGGAATGACTGTTGTGTGACCATACCTGCACTGTGAATGTACACGCGAAGCACTTCAAATCATCTGTCACTGCAGGAGCTGGTCTTGCAATATTTCAGACCCCTTGCTGAAATAAGGCAAATCCCTTCCCTTTTAATCAAGGAGTCTGAAAATGGAAGCAGGAATCCTCCGACAGATGGCAAATGAGCACAGGAGAGGTGGCATTCCTTTCAAAGAAGAGTTGCAGCTGACAATCTGACACCAGGCTGCAGTGTGAGAGGAAGCCATGAGTCGCTCAGGCAGTAAAAAAAAAATGCTTGAGCTTTAGTCTGACCCCTGACCTTCCCTGAGACTGTCACAAACTTGAATTGTCGCAAGGAGGCCCTTGGTGCTGCTCTGCAGCTTCAATGAGGTGGTTTGGAGGAAGCGAACTAGAAGCAGCTGTGCTCGCCACCATATGCCAAATGAGGTTTTAGCAGATGTTCTGTACCTGTGAATGCTCTCAAAACCCCCCCAAGTAGTCTTCATCTTCCGAATACACACCGTAAGAACAACTCATCAAGACCCTGATGCTTTCTTCTGAAGAAATAGACAAAATGAATGCAAAGAGTCAACAGCACAGCAACGATCTGTGATCACTGAACTACAATTGTCTCCAATTTAATGAGGAGGCCTAGGGAGATCTGCTACATAAAAGGCTGTTACTCGACAGGGAAAGCATTTTTCTAAGTCCAAGAGGCATCTAGCATCCAAACCAAAAAAGAAAGCAAGCTTCAGTTTTGCACTGTAAAGAAAGATACCTGTTCCATTTGAAAGAAGCTCTGGTACAAGCAGAAGCACTAATGCTCTGGATTGCAAAGGTCCCGAATGCTGCCTTGCTTTGAGAAGCGCACCTGAAGGGCAGTGGTTTGCAACAGGAAAGCATCTGAGTCCAACAGGGTGATTCCTCTCAGATGGGCACCTGCTGGCCTCAAGCAAAGTCTAAGACGGGGGCAACGTGACTTCAAATATTTCAGGGTTGCCACTGCAGGTGCTGCCCATTTCCCACTTGTGATCTGCCAGCTTGAAAGGAGTGGAAGTTCTTCATAGCATTCACTGTCTGTGGAGAGCAGGCTACGGACAAAACCCACACTGTTCCAGAAAGCACCGTCTTCCTTGTACCCCCCTGCTTTGATGGCAATGAGAGAACTACTGGAGCATCACATCTTCCCGAGCCAGCCAGGCCAGCAAGGGGGAAGCGGATACGTGGCTCACCCTGCACAGAGTATAACAACCGAGCAGCCAACAAAATGAAATCTGAAGTGAGCAACTGGCTTGAGCTGGCCTCGACCCAGGTATTACTTCCTGGCGATGACGGAACGTATAGGGATCGATAATGGGAATCACCTTTGTATTGTGATTCCACTGCCCTTGCTATAGTGTGCTTGTCTCGTGATTTCAGCATACTGCCGCATCGCTCTTCTAAAGCCAAATCACATGTAATGCCTCAGATATCAAATACGTAAATCTGACATTAAACATGAAAAGCTCCCTCTGTGGAACATCCGAAGGAACGTGGTTAGAGAGTACTGGACTCTGATATGTGAGAAATGTCTATAAATACGCACAAACGTGCTTAAATAAAATCGTAAGTATATTTTAAGTTGTTACGTTCATTTTTTCTCCTTTTTGGTATTTAATGGAAACCTGATTACGTAGTGCCAAGTTTCTGGCACAAAATGAAAAATACTTGTAATAAGGCTGAAAAAGCTTTTTTTTATCTATATAGTTCAGAGCTTTAAGCAACCAGATAGAGGTTAACTGTCTTCCTAAGGGGAAAAAATGCAGGAAACCTTTCTGGCAAAATGTATGTTGAAATTAAGATTGCAATAAATCATCAAAACACTCCTAAGCCTGTCATGGATTACAAAATGACAACCAGTTAATGGTATCAACTTGGTCAACAGCTTGCTGGGTTTTGGTTTTTTTTTTTTCCTTTTAGCTTCTTCATTCAAATCTGCTTCTTGAAACAAAACTCATGTCAAATCTCATTTTCAAGCCCAATAAAAAGAAACCCCAACACATTACAACCAGCGCACAGCCACATTTGCTGTGTTGGCAGCACTTCACAGATTCAGCTTTTCAAAACTAGAGAAGCGCGGGGTGAGCTGCTTTCTTGCCTGCTTGCTTGGCTGCTCAAATCAGCTCAATTACTCGTGACTCACAGGAAAACGGAAGAATTACATGAAAACAGTTCTCCAGGCCTGACATGCATTCGTTTAGCTCAGTTAAATGCTCAACACATTCAACTCTAGATTCTGCTACTATTTTGTTGTTTTTCTGAGCACAACTCACATAACCCAAAACAAATCAACTTTGAGAAATCTACCATGACAGCCAGTATCGTACTGTCCCCCAATCTCGGTGAGCCAGATTCAAGGTCATTCGTCTCAAGCTCCTTCCTTCCAGTTGTTAAAACATAGCAGGGTTAAATTGTGCCACTTCATTTCAAAAACCACCTACCTGCTGCCAGGGGACCTCTCTAGGTGACACCAAAATGAGCAGTGATCGTTCCTGAAATGCAATTCTCAGTCCCTGAAAGGAGAGTCCATGCTTCTCCTCACAGCAGAAGCAAGAGCTTTCCCAAGCTGGGAGACGTGGCTGCTTCGCCCTGGCTTTGCTGTAACAAGAGCAGCTCTGTTGCTGTATTTTTCCTACTGGGTACGCTCGCAGGCCGCTACTGCCAGAGGAACCGTCCCTGAGAAGCTGGCGTGCTGTCCCAGACGGACATCTTGGAGACAAACCCAGTCTGGGGTACATGGATAAGGCTGACCGCTTCAGAGCTGTTCTAAGTACCAGGTAAGCCAGGCTGTCACGCCAAGTAATCAGTCCATTACCGCTGGCTTTCACACGAACAATCTCTGTTAGAAGCAGGCAGCATCTTCTAGGAAAGGCTGGTGGAAAGTGCTCCTGGGGAGGTCTTTGGCGTTGCTTGAGGAGAGGAGAAACATCTTTGGGAAGGGCAGGTTTTACAGGTAGGTTTGAGAGTAGTGATTTCAGATTGAGTGTTCTAACTCCTTTCTATACCATAACTGATGCATTTTAGATTTCCAGGGGATGCAACCTGTCATGGCAGCAGCCGGAACTGTTTCTGGATGTGCCGAAGGGAGGCATTTCCTTGGCAAGCTACCCAGGTATGAAAACAGGGTATCTCATTTAACTCAATATACAGAGAACCTGAACCATGCACCACAGCAAGAAAACCCGCTGGTTCAGGAGAGGCTTGCAAAATCTTTACCTCATATTTGCCATATAGTTATTTGTTTGGTGTAACAAAATACTCCCCCCCCGAGGATTTTCTGTCACTAGCACGTATGGCTTGTTCTGCTTTACAGCTAATGGCTTCGTATTAATTCCCCTTTCCTAATTTTTCTGAGTACTGAACTGCAGGAGGAAGCAGGCACTGAGAACAGGTTGCATTTCTTAGATTTCCAGAGGAATTCCATATTGCGGATTGAGGAAGGTGTTCAAATACAAGTCATGCACCTAGATAAAGTTCATAGGTTTAATGGAACTTTTGACCTCCTATTCCAGATGCATTTTTCTCACAGAGTTTCATATTTGGTTAGGAACATTCCAGCATTGTTAAATGACAGGTTTTGATTTATTTTTTTCTTCTAATGATTTATTCTTACCTGCATCCTCTGAAACAGATCTTCAATATTCTGAAGTGACGTAAGTGATAGGCTTGATCCTGGCTTATTTTTTTCATCCAGCAGTCACAGAAGAGAATTTTAGAAACAGCGTACTGAAGCCAATGTAACCACTTACTGCCTTCGATGTATATTGATCTTCAACGTGAAGGAAGACAGACTGCCTCATCTTTTAGTCATACACTTATTTACAGAACTGTTATTTGGAGCAAAAAGGCAGGTGATGATTTTACTGTTAAAGCTTGATAGCAACTAAAGTGAAATAAAATAGCTGTGAAGGTATTTTCGAAACATCTGCTTAAATGTAGCTCTTGCAGACTTCAATAGCACCACTTCCATCTCCATCTCTTCCTCTCCTTTTCCCCCGTACTGCCCCCAGAATGGCCTTTATTCCATGCTGTAGCCTCAACTCCAAGAGAACAACTAAGCAAGATGTTCACGACTCAGGCCCACTTTTAATAAATGATCTCCCAGCCCACTTGCGATGTCTCATTCCCAAAGCTGAAAAGAGAAAAGAAATCCTGCAGCCACACAGCTCCAAACAGTGTTGAACATAGGTATCCTCCTGCAATTTCTGGGGCTCATCGAGTTCATGGCTGCGAGTCTGACAGCTGCAGTGGCTTACAAGCCCCTGCTGCTCGTTCATTGATTTGTTGAGACTGAATAAGGGGAAGCCAATGTATGGTTTAATGCTTTGAGGACTGGCTTTTGGTTTGTGCTTTTAGTGGAAAAATCCTGTAAACCGAAACAGTCACTACTGCTTCCAGGAAAAGCTGTGATTGGAAGAGATTGACCGCAGCCCATCCTGTCTTCTACCCGCTGTGCTTCTGTTCCACAGCGATGGAAATATTACAAAGCAACAGGGTCCATACGCATGAGTTAACATGTGAAGAATACGCTGGTACTTAATATTTGCTGTGCAGGTTGCTAATAAAGCCTAGTGGCTATATAAGGAAAGCAACAACACTTACATTCCTCTTTAGGTACGAATTAGGGGTTACCGAAAACTTTTTTGATCAAGCGTCAGTTAACACTTAAGATCTGTATCTGAAAATACGTATTTTATACTTACACACCTAAATCGAACGATTGACTACCCTCCTTTCATTACTGGGGTAATACTAGTGTTTGCAAAGGCTCACTTACTCCAGTTTCCTCCTTGAAGCTGAAGAACATTCATCACCAGTACGGGAGTGGGACCTAAGTTATTTCAAAAAGCTCCTTGCATCCTTTTGATATCGTACATGCAACAAAGAAATTATGTTCCACTACCACTAACGTTGCATCCCTACAGGCAGCCAAACAGCACTATAACACATTTTGCACAAAATCTATGCAAACTGGAATCCTCATTACCCCACAAGAAATAAAGGAGTGGTACGTGCGGATTTTCAGTTGATAGAGCAACAAAATATCATAATGCATTACCCATGTTTTAACATTTTTATTTTAGAAAGTGAACATATCCATTAAAAAAGAAAATGCATGGAGTTAAAAAAAGTAAACATAAAACTAATGACAAATTTGCAATAACATAAAATAATTTTACCTAGTGAGTCCCAACAATCATTAAATACACTTCCACCATAGAGAAGTTTTACTTCATTATATTATCAGTCTCTTGATTAGGTACACAAGACAACACTTTCCAGTAATTACCTAGTCGTTAGAAGGATCAACTTCAGGAATCACTGAATAATAAAATACATCATGGACAAATATTTTCATACCACCTGGGAGGCAACCTAATATACATATGTCAACAAGGTACATCTTTGTGAGGTATTACAGTACATGGGAACCGTTCCCTTTGCTTTCTAATGAATAAATTCTCCTGTCAGCAGCTCCACCAGCAAGTCAGCCATAGACTCTGTTGCCAGTTTCCAAACCCCAACAACTTCCCTCAGAGATTTTCTTTCTGTAACAGATTATACAAGTCGGGATGAAGGAAGATGCGAGTCAAGAAAACAGATATTGAAAACGGGGCGGCTGAAAAGAAAAGGTCATCCATTCTTCCAGACGAGTACTAGAAGATTTCAAATCAGAAGCTTCAGCTTCTCGAGAACATTTCATACCTCCAGCTTGAGCTTTGCCATGTGTGGTGAAGTGAAAGCATGGGGCAAGATAATTCCAAAAGTAAATGAAGTAATTTCCAAAATAAGGACATCATCTCTCACATTTAACCAAAGTACACTACAAAAATCTTAAGACACAGCTGCTCCGATGTAACCCATTTGTAGTAATAAACAGACTGAGGAGGGGAAATATCAAAGTAGTTTTGCCCATGCAATCTTCAAGATAAATATATTTGTCCTAGACGTAAACAAAAAGAATCTCTTCCTCGCACTCTTGCATTGCCATCTCCAAAGACATCTCTCTCCCCACTTCCAAAAAAAGGAGCTTTTACACATCTGGTCCACCACTGTCCTCGCCAGGACAGCCAACAAATAAATGCTGCAGCTGTTCCACCCCGAGCCTGCAGCCTTTTACACTGTACTCCAGAACAGCTCTCGCAGACCCCTGGGCCCGGATTAACCAGAACTCAGCAGCAGAGGACCCCAACTACAGGCTCTCGAGAGCCTGGCAGGATTTCCTGCTTGAAGGTTGCTAAGACGGACAGACTGGGTTCAAAGATGATGAACTCCTAAGTTCACCTACCATTCAAATTATTTGGGAAGAAACTAAGAAGAAAAAAATATTTTTAGGAATATTCAGGTTCTAGGCAAAGGAGCTTACCTGCTTTTTGATATTTGCTATACAACTGGTTTTTCACTGTCTTGTTTTTCCTCAGAGTCTTCATCAGATCCTGAAAAGGAAGACAAGAATGCTATTAGATCAGTTGAGAGAAGAAGAAAAAAAGAAAAAGAAAGCAGCAGACTACCGCTGGTAATGGCTTACCAGAAGGCAATTCAAAGCAACTATTTCCCATAAAAATATTTACTTTTTATTTTAGATTTCTTATCTTTTCGGATGCTTCATATTGAAGGTGTTTTTAAACAGTTTTCAAACCCAAAACCCAGCACTGGGATCATTCTTGAAACGCCTACCCTGTCAACGGATTCAGTTAGCAAGTGCTCCAAGTTTTCACTACAACACGCTCAGGACAATCAACTCCACATCTGCCCACTGACAAGCAGATTTTCCCACTTGCTACATCCTGCCCTTTGGAAGACAACTTCAGAAGACACTTTCAAAGCAGCCAGAAACCAAACAGCTCCCTCTGCCTCTCCCTGCCCAGTTCTCTTCTCGTCCCCTCCCTGCTCAGAGCTCTCTGCTGTGACAAAGCCCTGGAAGGCCCCAGAAAGAAAGCTTAGCTGGTCACAGGGCTACGTGCCCAGAGACAGCTCCTGCTGGAGGCACTGCTTTGCAGGAAGGTGGCTTGATGGATCAGTTGTTTCAGGGAGAGCAAGAAGATACCAAGCACGCAGGGTGAGCAGCGCTGACCGGCCGTTCTGGAGATCCGATCCAAGCTGCAGATGCCTCTGCCCGCATCTGAGGGGGCGGTCAGTCCTTGCGGCAGTCAGCCCTTGTCAGGGACGACTGAGGAAATTGTCAGCCCAGGCATTTCACCATACATGTCTTGGGCAGTTTAAATGAGACTCCCATAGGAGGGGAAAAAAAAAAAAAGGTGAGTGAAGAACTGTCTTTGATAAAATGGCCGGAAGACTTACTTGGGCTTTTGCTATCAATTTAAAGCTGAACTATGGACCCACGTTCCCTCTCACAAAGAAGTGAAAAAAGAAGACAAAGGTGTTAAGTGGGGTTTTTTTGGCCAAACTACTCTGAAGTCCTTTCCTTTCTTGGAACAGCATACCTGCCTTTTACTTTGAAGCTCGAATTGTACAGAAACTGTAGGAATTTACTCTTTCCAGGATGATTTTCTACTCACTACCTCCAGAATGATTACTTGGCAACCAAATCTAATGTTGAAGATGAAGGGTCAGCCGATATAAAGAAGTGGATGGAAAAGGGTATGGACATGTGCATCTTCAAGGAAGATGCAAAAAGATAAATATGCTGAAAATGCCAACAGAGCCGGTTTTAAATGTCACCTCCTGACAGCAAAGATTTGTTTTTAGACATGTTGCCATGTCAGCAGAGGGCTTTATTCCTCTCTGCATGATCATAGGGAATAGTTTATCTCTAAATATTTTTCCAATTAATATGTAAGGCAAATTGACCAAAAATTGCTTGCTTAGAATAATCCATAATTTGTCTTATCTGAAAGAAATGCAGAATTTTGAAGAAAATATTTTTAATTGTGAGCTATTTTTACAGTTTCAGAATACTTTGTGACTACCAGTGCGTGTATTTTAGTTCAAATATATTCATTTGACTGTTTCTTTTCCTTCTCATACCCATTAAGGGTGCTTAAACAAATTTACTTGGCAGTTAGGGCAGACTGGGAGAAGGCACGTGAGCCGCTACTGAAACCCAGGTGACAAGCAGCCATTCGATAAGCTGAAAGCAACGGCACAGTCGTATACCTGTAGTCACCACACACATGCTGAGGCACGATAGCTCACTGCACATGCAACACTGACCCAGCCAAACTGCCAAGGAGAACACGTTAGCTCCACTCAAGCTTCCTCTCACACTGTATATTCTATTGCCAAAAAAATCCCAGGCTGAATCCAGTATAATACTTCCAACCATTATTCCTCGAGATAGAGTCACAGCTTTAAATAAAATACATTTGAATCATTAGTTATACTCAACATTGTCTTAATGCTTTGTCATCCCTAGATGGAGCTCTAAGGCATTCATTATACCAAGGTGTTCAGCAACCATAGAGACAGCATTAAACTGAAAAATATCACCAACGTGTATAACTCTATAATGCAAGATAGACAAACGTATCTGTAGCAATTAGCAGATATTAATGTTTTAGATATATTGCACAATACAGCACAGCTTTACAGAAGAGATTTACATTTCAGGGTAAAAAGACTGACATAGGATTTCGGGGTTCACACTGTGTCCTCAAATAACTTAAATCCACTCAACCCATAAAGAAATTACTCATTTCTTTGAAACGCCTGCAAACACATTCTTAAATCTTGCAGTATTTCCATTTCGTTTTTGGCTTACTTGGCTCATACCTCAACGAGAACAAAGCACACGATACGCAGAGTTAAGCTGTTAATTAACGCTCGCCCTCAGTTTAATATACCCACACAGCTAGCCTTTTTATACAGAGAGGACTGCTTCTTTTTGTTATGAGAAAGGAAAAGAGCCTCTGATTGAAATTTCGGTTTGCTTTAGAGCAGTTTCAGGTTCTCTGTCTATCCTAAGATACTGTAAAGCTCCAAGTTTAGGCTGGATTAAATAGTCCATTGCTGCATAAACACTATTGCTAGCAGATAAGAGATCATAGAATATCTCAAGTTGAAAGGGAGGCATAAGGATCATAGATGGCAGAAACGAACAATAACCGCCTCCTTTCAGTTGCAGTACCATTTTCTTTCAGGCTTATCTTGTTTCTAACACCTTCAGGGCATGTCAGAAGCCCCAATAACTACACGTATTGTAATTCATCCGATAGGTAGTAACTAAACTGAGTTACTGAATAAAAAAGAATCTTTTATTTTAGGATTGTAAAGTACACTTTTCATTTAAATAGGAAATTTTTTTTTTCCCTTCACCTTTCCCCCACCTTACCCTCTGAAGGGGGTGAAATAGGCAGGAGTTTAATGTCAGTACGAAAAACCATTCACTATGCGAATGTAACTACCTGCCACAGATTCAGGAGGAGAATAGAACTGCCCATCAGAGAGGACTCCTGGGTGAAGAAGAGCTGCTCGTTCAGAAGCATCCTGTGCTATCAAAAATCCTAAAAGGAAAAAAAAAACCAAAACCACAAATCCTCAATGCTATCACATAGCATCTTAAAGATCAAATATGGATGAAGAATCTTAGATAGTGACGTATTATATTAGCATTCCTAACAAGTTACTTCTATAAATAAATATCTCAGATGTTAATTTAACATTTATGTCTTCTATATAACTTCAAGCAGCTAAGGAGACACACTCTAGCAAAACAGAGGTACTGTACACATGAGTTAAGGAATCCTTCCTTCTACTATGTGTGATTGCATGATTAGGATGCCACATGTAAATTCATCAATATTCACTGGCTAACTAAAACTCTGAAATTTATTTTTAATGATCAGTGAGCTGCCACGCATAACCAAATAAATTCTTTTCTCACTTTGCCACTATAAGAATCCTCATTAATGGCCTGCTTTCACCTATCTGTCGCAACATACCTAGTTACTCCAACCTTCAACTCCTTTTGGCTCAATTTCATCTGAAATCAGGAAAATGATTTGGAAATGGCATGGGGCTATTCTGGTGTGTTTAACACAGGACAAAAAAAAAAGGGGGGGGGGGGGAGAGAAAAGCTAATTCATCTCATCCTTACTGCCATCAACAGGCCTTCTGATAATAACAGGGCAAAGATGGCATTTTAGGTCAACATAAGGCTATTGAACTTCCATCTTTTACTCTCTGCCACGTGAAGACTGATGGGGGGGCGGGGAAAGAAAACCTTGATGTTTTACTGAATCAGGAGAGGTATCTGAGGTAGCCAGCAGTTATTAAAAAAATCTCTTTCCAATTCAAACTATTATTTCTACATACTAATTCATCTTAATTAACCAGTTCAAAGTCTCCAAAGAAGACATCTATTTTACTTATCTTTTCACTCTGTCCAAAAGAGGAAGGTCAGTCTCCATACTTAACAGTGAGTCACAAGATACTAGAAGACACATACTGGTTGGATTTTAGCTTTAAATCCTGCTCACAGAAGGAAACTTTTAGAGCTGGAAATCTTCTTCAGTGGAAAGACAGTTTTGCCCTTTTTTCTTCCTTTTTTTTTTTTTTAAAGTTACAGACAAAACATCTCCAAATTATGAGCACTGTTGCATTAGGCAGAAAATTGCTGTGGTGGGGTTTTTTTTTGATTGGTTGAGTTTTTTTAAAACAAAACAGTATGAGGGGAAAAAAAAGTCAGCTTCCACTCCCACTAGAGATAGGAGAGAAAAATATCTGGTCAAAAAGCAAAAACTTAAAATCTGTTTTCATTATCTGCCTCAGATTTAAAAGCAAATAAGGCACAATACAAGTACCACCACACAACACAATCCAAACGTGCCTATCATTTGTCTGACTTAATTGCTTAAAACCAGCATTTTCCAGTGAAACCCCATCTTTTTTGGAAATATGCAGAGTTCAACTGAAAAGCATATATTTCTAAATAAATACCATCCATTTGAAACTCAGTAGGAATGAAGAAAAAGAAGTGCCATTGAGTCCCACAGGGTTTAGCAATAATATCTCAATTTTATGAATCTGATCATCAAGCATTTACCTGTGTATCTATCAAATACTTTCTTTGTCTATCAATATTCAGTACAAAAAAAAAGCAGAAGTCTCTGAACTGCTTAGATTTCTCATCTATTAAGATAAAAGTGTGATACAGCTACACTGCCTCACCCCCTCAGAAGAGGGGAAAAAAAAAGCTACCCTAAGTTTCCCTTTCTCTAGGAAAAACCCAGTGTACTCATTTAACCAACTTCTTTCTTGGAGTGGTAGAAAAGAAGAGGCAAGGGATCACAGTAGAAAGGTTGCATTTCAGAGCACTAAAAAAATGGAGGCATCTATGCCCATGTAAAGCTTTTGTTTTTACCTAACAGGCAAACATGCCCTTCCAACAGAGTTTCAGACTGTATTTCAGATAATGATGCACAAATAACAGGTTCGCTGTACAATTACTCTCCTGCTGTTGAAACTGACAAAACATCTGTAGTAGAAATCTATGCTTTCTTTTCCTCACCACTCAAGCAATATTCTCCTTCAACTAAATCAATGGGTTTCCTCCACTTAGTTGAATACATTGAGTGTCAGATGACCCACTGCCTCATCTTGAAGAGGCTGAAATTCCTACTTGCTCTGGTCTCATTCTGTCTGTGCAGGAAGCAGACTCTCCACAATACTTCTTTGCTTTCCCTTTTCCACCTCAAAAGAAGAGTTAGTGACATTGAGTTAGTTATTGTGTCTACTCTTCCTAAAAAGAGGAACTAAAGACTTACTCTATGCATTACCCAGAAAATAAAATTTTACAAGCCCAAGTCAGTTAAATTTTCATGAATTAAGCATACAAAACTATATACATTCCTATGTGCTGGACAAATTGCTGATCTGGCCCTTGTCACTTTTAACTTTGCCTCCCTAAATTAATTAAAAACTCACTTCTTTGAAGGCATATGTTCCTTTCCAGAAAAAAGAAAAATTATGTCATATAATTTAATTTTTCCCACAGCTCTTCAAATTTTGAGAAGCTGAAAGAAGCATTCTTCTGCCAGATACCATGGGATCAAATGTTGCCAACTGCAGCGACTGAGGGGAAATATCAAAAGCTTACTGTTTTCTTCTTCAGCTTCTTGTGGTAACACTTTAAAGTCCAAGAACCAAGTTTCAATCCAGGCAAGTATGAAGGATATGATGGGCAGCACGTAGCCAAAAGCACCCTGTGAGAACAGCTTGAAGGAAACAAAAACACGCAACATTACAGAAATTACTCTGAAGAATCTTGCTTTCAAGAAAACAACAAAGTAAAACAAACATTTGATTAGAATAGATACCTGTGAAATAATAACTTTTGCTAATAAAAAGGCACTGGTCACTGCTGTTGTAAACTGAAAGAGATAGGGTAAGAACAGTTAAGACTAATAAATGGATTTACTTTCTCATTTTTGCCATTATCTATCAGTTGCAACTTTGAATATTTACCAACAACAGCAAGATCTTAGATTAATAAAACGTAACAAGTATGATATAATTAACTTAAAGTGTTATTAAAATAACCTCCTTAATAAAGATAACTTTTAATACAGACATCTTCAAATGTTGATTTCCACACAGCAGATAGGCACTTTAGATGCTACACAGATGCTGAGTTACATAAATTGTAATCTCACTGTATAATGAGGATGCAGTATTTTATTCACCAAGTCCCTTAAAAAAATATCTATCCATGTATTTGGGAAAAAGCAAACAGCAATTGCTCCAAATGCTTTTCACTACCATCCAAATCAAAAGGTCCATTTCAAATAACGAAATATCTTTGCAGGAGTAAATTTGAATTAATATTTTAATTCACATACTGATATTGTGAAAAATGAATCACTTTGAAGACTTGATACTCCCTGACATATTTAAAAAATGGCAGGCTGCATAAAACATCTGAAAAAAACCAAAAAACCAGCAGTGGACAAGTACTGTTCACTTAAGCAAGGCTTCTAACTCTATTAGTGCATTTGGGTCCAGCAATTCTTTAAATAATAGAAGAACCTAACTAGCTTCTGGTAAGCACAGGTAGGATTTTAAGATTAATGCCTTCTGCAAAACCTTCAATGAAGCTTTATATATCTGATTGCTTACTACCATGATGGGTTCACTCTCACCACCTCACAAACAACTGCATCAAGTTGGAGGATGTCATTGGAAGAAATACTCTAAAGCTACACGACTAAGAGTAAGGGATTTTGAGAGGCATGCACTTAAAAATAAACACAATCAGAGCAGCAGTTACTATGTATGTGTTTTTGCCATGCTAATAACACACTTTCAAAAAAATTATGGCATGTAATTTCAGACTACTAAACAAAGTGCATGCTACTCACTTGAAGAAAGTTATACACGAACACATTCTACTTGCACCTATCACTGTGTAAGGGGAAAAAAAGTCTAAGATTTACAACGCACTAAGCCAGCAATATGCCTATTGTATTACAATCTATAGTATTGACTGGTGGAAGTATGAATTTGTCATCAAGTTTTGCATTCTTTCTCATCCACACAGTACAGCTGCATTAAAGATATTTGCTCCAATCCACTGTGATTGCTTACAGTTCTCAAGAACTTCCTTTCTAAGAAGGGATGCATATTCAACATTTTGTGTTGGAGCATGAAGCAATACAGGTGCCAGTGCTCAATGGGTGGCACCTAAGACTCTGAGAAACTAAGAATGTGGGAGTTAATGGACAGCTGCATCTCTGGTACAATAACATCAATTCTGTTTGAATACAGTTCACTATTTCGAATGAAAATATATTTCAAACATTAATTAACAAGTCAGAGGTAACAAGCAGTTATGACTAGCCATCCATACTGGATTCAAAATAAGTCTTCAATTTGTATTAATATGATACCTAATAAGGACCACACTCACTGTGCTATTACATTCTTGTCTTTAGGCTGAAAATCTTCCAGAACAGAAGTTTTTAATCTGTTACTGTACAGCGAATTATTATATATAGCATCAAGATGATTCTTAACATACAAGCGTTAAGAGGCATCTAAAATTTTGTCTGTTGGATCCATTCTAGTTAAAACTCCGTTATGCTTGGCTACTACTCACAGCTATTGCCCACCAATGGCGCAGTCTGCACATTGCATATGCAAGTATTAACACCTTAAATCGAAAGACTGCCAGTAGCTATAGAGAAAGGAAAAAAATATTTGTTGGTTAATTCAGAACACAGAAGAACCACAAGATTCTCAGCTCACTGAAAATACTAACTGCTTACAAAACAACTTAAAAGAGGACAATCTAAGTTCTGTTATTCAGAAACAAATTTGAATGTGGCTTATAAAACAGAAATAGAACATAATTTCCCATTTGTAAAGCAAATGGCACCACTCACATGCCTACATATGCTCAAATATGCAAGCATGTGCAATTCCACAAATAAGTTAGAAACATAAGAAAGCTACACAAAGTATGTTCATGATCATTTTACCTGACTGGAATCTAAGCAGTTAAATCTAGATGCAGTTAACCCAGCAAACACCTTGAGCATCACTGTGCACCTCACTGATCTTAGTGGTGTGCTGCTGCACAAGAATATAATTAAAAACTGTAAAGACTTCACAAATGTAATCAGAAAATGGAAAGAGTTTTTAAAAACAATTTTCTACTTACTAAATTTTTAGTATTTATTAAAATATTAACATTGCAACAATCAATTATTCTTTATGGAGATGCCTGCAATAGCAAGCCATTCCAAATATTTTGCAGTAAAGAAAGGTAAGTTATGGTATTTCTAGGCCAGAAAATGAAATCAATAGCAGACAGACAAGATTTCTGAATCAGGGACCCTAACCCTCAATTTCCCTGTTTATTCTTTGATATTAGATTGCCTTCAATTTGTTTTAAAAGATGTGTTCAGAATCCAAAAAATGTGAAACAAATGCTTAAAAATGAAGAGAAATCAAGGACAGACATGGCCAGAGCTATAATGAACCCATTTAATCTTATGCAAATATATATGCTTCAGTGATGTGTAGTAGAAACAGAAGAAATCCTGTATAAGCCCACAAATAATTTTGTGGAATTCACTGACCTAGTTCCTTCCCAGGGAATAAAAGTCTATTATTTTGCATTACATGTTTTTAACCCTTGGTTCAACTACAGGGCAAAATAATTTCCAGAACATCAACATTTACAGATAACATTTTTTGCTTTCTGCAGTAAGTTATATCATGGAGAACCTGCCAGCAAAATAATGAGAGAGAAAGAGAGAAGTAGCACAGTTTGCTAGCTTATGAAATTTGTGTATTCGGTACCTCATTCCATTTGACGAAGCAAATGGTCCAATGCAGAAGCAGGGATGGATTTTTACACCAGTTTCAAAGAGAGATTCTGGATATAGTCATTGATATAAAATGACTGATACCAAACCAACTCATCTCTGCCAGGCAAACAAGATCTGGTAGAATTAATGATCTTGCAAAAACATGGGGCCCTTTAGAAGAACCGTAAAGAAACAACTTTTACTTCGAGATCAGTAACTTGGTCTACGCAGTGCAAAATGCATTGCAACTCCAGAGCTACAGTGCTGCCAAAAGACAGAGAAATTTCCCAATGTAGTAGAGTTCCTCCCATGTGCCTAAGGTGCTTATACATAGTAAAGGAGAATCATACTTCATGTGATCTGTTTTTAGTACAATGTTAAAAAAAAAACTGCTTGAGTTAAAACACACAAATCTGAAAAAAACCTGACCTATACAGGCCAATCTGGGAACAAGTCTCTCCTCACTGCAACTGACTTATTTCTGTGGAAGGACAAAAACGTCAGTTTAAACAAAATGATTTTACAGTTGGAGGACTACTGGTCTTGTCCTCTTAGTGAATCATCTTTATGTTACATCAGTCTCACATTCCTGACTGAGTTTTTCTTCTGCTTCTCCATGCCCCCCAAAGCAGAAGATGCAATTTAAGTGTGCCTGAGCATCGCTACCCACAGGCTCCATGAGCCTGCTGCCAAAGCAGGACTGGGCAACTCCTAGACGGGTGAAATTTGGCACAAGTCCTTCTGGTTTAAATTATCAAGAAAAATCAACCCTTTCCCAGGACTCAAACTAGGAGGAACGTGGGAACACTATACTTTTGCAGCTTTTTTTTTTTTTAAAGAACACTTACAAATATATCAAAATATGAAGAAGAGTAGTCATATTGTAGGACTTCTTTCTCTAAGGTAGTCTCAATGCCTCCTTTTACCTACAAAGAAACAACAACACACACAGCTTTAGAACAGAAGTTACTGAAGCCAAAATACACACAAATCTGAAGGGTGAAATTAATAGTTCTCCACTGACCTACAAAAAGGTCATTAAACTAAGAACAGAGGACATATATGCTAAGAATGTCAATTTCAAGCCTAGTGTCCTTATTTGTTTTTCATGATTATATACAGTTTTCAAAGTGAAAACATTTAGGATTATCACCTGGCCTATGCAAGCTAATTTTCAGACTGTCCCAAAATAAAAGCAAACAAGTTGTTGAGGGAAGAAGAAATGGTTAAATGTAAGGTCTGTTACACAAATTCACAGAGCATTTTGTGTCTCATAAGGAAGATCAAAACAGCTGATCAAAAAGCCACCCAGAAACTAGCTCTAGTTAGTCACGTTAGCAAATAAGAAACAAAACACTAACTGAATTCATACTCCAGATCTTTTCCTTATCAGCATACGTACTATTTGTTTTAAGAGAGCTGAGCAAAAAAAAAACCACTGTAAAAAACACAGAAGCTGCAACTATTAGACCATTCTCCCACAAACAACTAACGCCCAAGTTTAATTCTTTCATTTGCTTGAAGTAATTCAAAATTACATCTTCCTTAGCCACTGTGTTTCTTTCCAGTGGAAGGATTCACCACTTTTCTGTTTAAACTGGGTTAGTAAGGAAATAATTTAGGATGTACCAGGTCAGAGAGTGTGAGGAGTATATACCTTAGTTGGGAGCAAAAAACCTTAGTGTCCATATCCTATTGTTTCTAAAATTAAATTCCATAATTAAGCACTGCATGAAATGGTTATGTAAAGCACTGGAAAATTACACCAACAGAAGGCTTTAATATTGAGTATGACTACTATTAGCCTTTTAAAGAAAGGCAGTACCAAAGCAGGCCAACAACATATGCTCACCATCTCAAAGCACAGCAGTCCAGACACTTCCACACTTTTCCCAACTTTACTGCTGGGCAGTGTTTTCCTGAGGCTATTCACCCCAACTCCAAATTTGTTCTATTTCTTCTCTCCCTCCCCTTTATGGCTACCTGGCAAATAATTTTCTATATATAGCTTCCCCTTGGTTGCTCTACCGCATCAGGTGTGATCATCTGTTTCCAGCACAAATAAGGAAGATCAGCTTCCCCGCCTCCAAGCTGTTCACTGCATGGCTGTATGAGTACCATGTTAATGTAAGGATGAACAGAGTACCATTACAGCCTTGATTTAGGGTTTGCTCAAACTGCCACAAAGCTGCTCCCTGAAGCATTTAAAAATAAATTATGCCTAAGCACACTGGATAACAGTAACAAAGGGAAAACAATACTTACAGGAACTCTGGCACCAATTCTGAAGTCCCATTACTTACATTCCAGTGATGGACAGTCCTAACGCAGTGCTATTTGACTTCCCAATTAACAAAAATTTAAAAAACAGAACAAAAAAACCTAACCGTGCATCGGATTCCAGATATCAAATAATGGCTTCTAATATTATGACTTCTGAAGACAAAAACCTGTTTTTCATTCTTGCTGACATTTGGCAGTATAGGACTCTAGTTCACAATATGTTCTCCTTATTTCTTTTCACAAAGAAAACTGCTAGGATCTTGAGGTTCCTTAATGCTGCAGCATTCAAAATGAAACACCATGAGTTGGTAGCATTTTCTATACAGACTCTTAAATATTTTGAGAGCGCTAATATGAAAATCTGTACTCTGAATCCCTGACAAGAGATACAAACCCAGACTCTGCTCCTCTTAGTCAAACAAGCTGTTGAGAAACTGGCCTAAAAAAAGAAATGCATCAGAACACTATGCTGCTTTTCTGAGACCAGCTAACTTTACGCACTGGATACAACAGTCATTCTACCTAGAGAGACAAGAGAAGTCTAGTCCCAAAATTACAGCATTCAGGCAAGCAAAGTCTGCTTTCTCAAATTAAATGTGAAAGTGTGTTTTTCACTATATCAATGAACTACTTGAACAGTCAGCTCCTGAAACTTCATAATGTCAGATCAATAACCAAAGTTATTTATCTTGTGAAGGAATGCCAACAAAAAATGTTCACTCAAGATCTTTCTTGTCCAGAAAAAGGATTCCTCCCATTTCTCCTGTGTGTCCCATCTTAAATGCATACTTTAGATTATAGCTTAAAACCCAGCTGAAGAACTAGGATGCTACTTATGCAATAATAACAAATCAGCTATCCTATTGCTTTCTGGAAATTTCAGGAGAACTGCCTCATTTTCCAAATTACAAATGCTGGAGTTAAAATGGCAACCGTGGGAGTTTATGTTGTTCAAATGCACCCCGCCATACACAACGTATAGCATACTGTTTGTCTCAAAGAAAATACATCACAGCAAAAGAAAGGTTTTGGCCATTGGAAGTCCTTCCAGGGACGAACACCTCAGTGAAATATCACTGACTTTGAGTTACTCAGAAGGCAAACTCTCAAATCCTGTTAAAATTCACACTTCTTGCCAAATTCAAAGAGGTACAGTAACATTTTTGTTTACTTGCTGCCTGAAAAGTTCACTGGATTTCCAATGGTTTCTTCAGCATGGTTCATAGGCTACAGGAACACCAAAAGGTTTAATGATAAGAAGATAATAAATCATGTATTCTAATGACTAAAAGTAGATGCAGTTGAGTAGATACTATGTTCATGAAAGCTTGAAAGTAGAGAAGCTGCTTTAATTTAAATAGATACAAATAGCATATTATTTGGGATAGAAAAGAGCAACTTATTAACCACTCCTGAAGTGAATAAATAAATTAATAAAGTCTAAGGGTACTGAAAAGACAACTCACATTTAATTCTATTATCCACAGCAAGGTTATGAATAAAAGATCAAATGTAACAAACAAGCAGAAAGTCCTTCTGACATCCGATATGCCTTTCTTCTCTCTGCCTTCATATGACTCAATCCTTGCCATCAGCTGCGCTGGGTTGATGGAGTGGACATCCCGCAAGGAAGGACAGGATTCCACACTGCTACTGTGAGCATTTTCTGCATCACCTGGCACCTGATTCATCCTGGGCTTGCTTAGAGTGGTCTTCTTCCAGTTTCACCATCACTAGAAGGCTGATTCATATAGGAAGAATTTCTAAACAAACAAACAAAACCAAAACACATTAGTCACCAAAACCCCAGAATTTCAGTAGGTAATTTCATCTTGCCATGTCAGTTCTCTTTTTGCTAAACTGACGACTAAGAGAATTTGGCAAGTAGGCTTTAAAAATTGTTTCTAAAATATGATACATCTAGGCTCTCTTCATCTCTCAGAGGATTTGTAAAACAAGAGAACTGATGTTCAGTTAGACCAGTCGGAATAAGGGAGCACTGTCTAGATTTAGAAGGCTCCATTCTCCACGTTGTTAAGAGTGAGATCATTAAATGCAAATTAATAAAAAGCATGATGCTGTGCATCTTTAAGATTTCCGATTCTGATTTAAATGCTATCAATAGGAAGCCAACTTAAAGGAAGTTGCACATACAATTCCTGAAAAATGGCAGTGTTAGCTACCAGCACATCCAGAGCTGACACAACCGAAAGATTAAAAGTCCGTTAAAACCCCTGAATACTGTAGTAATCATTCTATAAAGCAAATACACTGGTATCTGCTCTATAGATAAATTCAGCTACTACGACAACTTACTTTGCCAAACAGGGTCTCACTGAAAAAAACTGTATGCAACCCAATGGTTAAAGGTAATGCAATTACCCTAAGTCTCTTCTGACTATAAGGCTTTTAAAAAAATTTTTCAGGTTAAATTTCCCATAAAATTGGAGCAGTTTGATGTACAATTCACTACATTACTCTATGAGAACCTTTTTCCAATTAAAGCTTCTAGAAAGAGTTGACTAAGAAGGTCACAAAAGTTTCAAGGAAATGCACAGAAAGTTTTATGCAAAATACTCAGAATAATAAGCTATACATCCTGCAATAGAAATCACACCAGCCAAGCTTCTGTAATGTTGAGGGAATAACTTTTTGAAATTCAAGAACAAAACTTTGTCTCTTCCTGCGTGGGCTGTCTTTCAGTAAACCACAAAACAGAAAAAGAAACCCTTCCCACTCTTCTATTCCAACAGCATTTCAGCTCCCAAGTCTGCAAGAACACAGTCAGTCAAAGCACAACAGGAAAAGCAGACAGGAGATCTGTAACACACTGCTAGGCAAACACGAGGATACAAGGACACCGGGAAAAAGGAAAGGTGGGGCAGGGAGTTGCCAGTGCACACACATCACAGCCGAGGAAGAGGCAGGCCAGCCAGGGATGGCCAATGTCTAGGTCAAGTCACGCATACAGCCTTCAGGTAGTTCAAAGTCTGCTTTTCTTGGGCAATGTCATGAGAACGGCAACAGACCCGCACCGAGACAGAAACCACCTTGCCAGCTGAGTCTCTGCCTGAAGGGAACAAGTGACCAGAGGCAACCAAGCCAGTATCAATCACCATCTCATTCTGGGATCCGGCTGTGGGCCGAACCAAGCACAAGGCCAAGCACAAGCACAGGCAGGCTACTGCCATCCTGCTCCTGCCTGGCAGTCAACCCCAGGACACTCCTGCCCATGGCTTTCCACAGTCAACCCAAGGTATATGTCTTCTGGTTCTCAGTCGTAAGCCATGGGACCCGGAAAGCTGACAGGCCTTTTGCTGGGCCTAATCTCCTTTAAAGAGGTGTTAGCAGAGCACACGTGACCGGAGGAATTAAGAAGTTGGAATAAGAGATTGAGATAATCAGTTTCATCATTAACCGGAATAAAAATAAAACCAGAAAATGTTGTACTGCACTCGCTCCTGTTTCACGCAGATTTACAACTGAGCATCTTCATTACTTCTCATTCTCACCCTCCTCTTTACCCAACTTTGGGTGAGAGGTGTCGGGATTTGTGCAAAGACTTTTCCCAGTAGGTACTAGCCTCAGCTCTGTAACACATGCTCCCTCCCTTCCTCTGAGTCACGCACAAATTAGAATTTATAAACACCCTTAGGCAAGTGGACAAACTTTGAAGTTAAACTGAACTTGCATCAGGTTTCTACCTTTTTCTAAAAACAAACCAAACCAAACCAAACCAACCAAAACCCCACCACCACACTTGTACAGTTATAGTACTGAAAGGACTAGGAAGCTTTACAGTAGGAACATGAACACAGACTTACTCCACGTTAAGAATGCCAGTGAACCTGCTCCTCTCTGACTACCCCATGTTGATATACATTTTCAGTCAGAAACTGTTTTGCAATTACTTCTGTCCCTCTGTTTCAAGTACCGGCCGCTAAACCTTATTCTACAAATCACATTTAACTGTTAGTTTGATAATATCCATCTTACCCAAAATACCTGTCTACTCAAAACAAAGTGTGTCATTTAACTATTCACTATGCAAAGACATATTTCAGTACAGTACCATAGTAAAGTTGAGCAGAAACATGGTTATCTCATAACATCCTCCCTCTAGTAAGGACTAGTCTATACCCAAGGATTCATGTTGCTTCTTTGAGGAAAAGAAGAACATTTTGAAAAGTAAGTAAAAGTTCTGAAGAACTGCCATTTATTCTGTCCTCTCTTCCCCCAAACAGAAATAGTACTAATTGCCATTAATTTCATTAGTACCATCAGACTGCCAATTCTATAGAATAGAACAGAATAGTTCAGTTGGAAGGGACCCACAACAATCATCTAGTCCAACTGCCTGACCACTTCAGGGCTGACCAAAAGCTAAAGCATGGTATTAAGGGCATTGTCCAAACGCCTCTTAAACACTTGACAGGCATGGGGCATCAACCGCCCCTCCAGGAAGCCTTGATAGAAAAAGACCTTAATTTTGAACAGACCAGGGCTACAAATCATCGATAATTTCTTAGAAGATCTCAAAGCGAAACCCACACGGCTCTGCACACTAGAAAAGGTGATGATGCTCTGCCTGCCGCAGGACCCCCATGGGGCTCTACATGGAGCCAATGTTTTGCTTTCCGCCCACAGATACCACTCAGCTTTACACTTGCAGCAGAGGTGGATAATCCTAAATCAAAGGAGAGGTAACTAATTTTGGAGTATCATTTGTGTTGTTATTATGCATCCTAGCCCTAGGTAGCTGCAGGCCACCAGATGCTGATAGCAAAGGAGATCAGCAGCAATGTCACATTCCTAACTGGTAAAACCATTTTTACCCAGCTGAATCTCCATCCCATAGAATAAAATGTATGTTTATTTGCTGATCAGTTCTCTGACTTACAGGTGAACTTTCTCAGAACAGCAAATTAATGAGTCTGCATCCGCAACATCTGACTCTAAGAAGATTTTCTTAAATCACTGACATAATAAATAATGCAGCTTGTCAGAAAGACTGAAGTCTGAATTAAGTACTCTCAACTGGTATTCAGCTTTGAAAGATGCTGCTTCTGTTGTGGGCTTGAAGAGGGGCTCTTGCCTAAAGCTTGATACTTTTTCCAACCATACCAATTGAGCTAATGAAAGGTATTGCCTCTTCCTACAAACCTTCTCCTGTCAAAGAGATGCGGTTTCTTCACTTGTGTGTACGCTCAGTACTCTGCAGATTTCCAAAGAAAAATGATGGTTTATGCCAGCACAGGATTTGTCCAGGATTTTTTTTTTAGTCAAATGTGCTTGCTTGAACACAGAGCAGGCTATGAGCAACGGGCAGTGTCCCTTATCATGGGAGAAAGCTTACCCAAACAGCTTACCCAGAGATTTTTCCCTGTTTCTGGCCTGCTGGGACATCCTAGACTGAAAATCCCATTCAGAAATTTAAGGTTCATGTTCCATGTAGGTGAGAATGGGAGGAAAAAAGCAACCAAAGAGCAAGGTGAAAAAAGAAGTGACATGAGGCAAAATTAAAGTATGCCAACAGAGTGGGAGCCCAGAAACCAGTCAACCACATCCCAAATTAAAGAAGGAAAAAGAAAAGAAAAAAAAAAGGGGGGAAGATGACAGAGAACCATCTTTGCCTGCCCCTTCTCAGCCTGTTTTATGGGTTTATAGAAAAGACATGGGGGACCAAATCCAAATTTAAAGGTTCCTAAACATCAGCATTTCTTCTCAGGCAATACAAACCCCTGAAAGACCTGACCAGCCTGACAGAGTACCCGTGGGGTTTGCTCACGCTGATGCTCCTCACTCAGCACCCGACAGCCCTGCGGGGACCAGTGCAGGGCTTTCGGCTGCCCCGCAGAGGAAGGAGGCTTTGGGTGGGCCTCCACCTCCTCCTTGGGAAGGAGGCTTTGGGTGGAGTTGACCTTTCAGACTCACTTCAAGCAAGTACCAATCATTTGCACCTCCTGCTGAAGTGGACAGATTGAGCGCAAAAAATCATCTCTAGCCAGTGGAAATCAACAGTCAGCGCTCATGACCCTGTTCTTTCCTTTCCAAGAAAAGTTTTCTTAACTGAGCTGCTGAATTTGGACACGGAAAGCGCCTAACTCCCTTCCATTTAATTTCCACCTCGTGCTAGCTCAAACTGCCAGAATGATATTGCCCTTAGGATTATTTGTTCCAACAGTCTCACTCCTACAGATGTGGATGAAAAGCGCAGAAGGTCCCCATGGGAAACATTAGGAGAAATAATCAGACGGAGGTGAAGTCCAGAACGAAGCAAAGCAGGACGTGTTCTCATGCACCTGCTGCCTTTCCCATCACACGAGCCACCTGAGCTGGACTTGTGAAACGGGCAATCGCAAAAACTAAGCCACAGGAAGCAAAGCGCTACTGCGCTTCAAAGGTTGGGGCTAATATTGTCTATATTAGAGCAGCGCTCGCATGATGTCAGATGTGTTGCTCGCTAATGAAATCTCCCTCTCTGGAGGATCCTTTCTAAGAGCAGAAGGAAATGTTGGATATTGCCTCCACGGCGAGTCGTGTCCCAGCCAGCCAAAAGCACCAGCCAAGGGCGGCCAAGCACAATACATCTTTAAAGCTTCCTCCTTTATTTCTACAGCAGCCGCCTGAAGCATGGCTGTCAAAGGGCTTTAGAGGAGGAAGACATATGTGGCATGTGTTTGGTCAGGTGTCTCAAGCGCTACAATGAACTTTGGGCCACACTCTGGTGTGAGCAGGATCGCTGCACTCGAGTGCTGTACACAGCACTTGCTTTGTACTGAAAACCCTCCCACTGAAGTGCCCTGCTGTGTAACAGCAGTTCATAGGAAAACGTTTGGGATGAGATATAAACTCCAGGTCTGGCCATCAATGGCCAGAGTTAAAAAAGAACAGAAAAGCCAAGAAATTGTTAAAGAAAGAAGAAAGCCAAGTAACACCTGCACTTCCAAAAAAATTTCCATCTACATTGGCTAAAAGAGGTGACTTTTTTTTTTTTTTGATGTGGCAGTCAGTGCCAATTATATAGGAAATTGTTACTTCCAGTCTGGATTGTTGCTAGATACAGCACAGTGTGGGAAGGCAATTAGTGCAGCTAGAGCTAATTGTTTCAGGATGTGCTAGTTCAGCATTCATTTGCCTTGTGGGGCCCTTTGCAAAGAGGAAAGCGTGGTCTTAAAATGCACTGGCTACCCGTTAGTTTTCAAGCGTGACTCAAAGCACAGGTTTTAGCTTAAAAACTCCATGTAGTCTGAAATCCTTGCTACTGACAGACTCTCTTTTGCCTCCAAGCCCTCTGGGCAGGGGATGCTCCTGGCAAGGGAATTTGTCTCTAGCCTCGCTCTGCCTGCTGGCCCATCAGATCCACCTCTGGACACATGCGAGGGCCTGTCTCGTCACACTGAGCTTGCATCAAGATGTTGAGATTCCTTAACTGAATAGACGCAGCCTGGCAGCTTTCTGCACTCATTGCACCAGTTTTGCAAACTGATTTATCACAAAGTCCGTGCTAGAAGATTGTTTTCCATAGTTTCTTTCATTAATTTAAAAAAAAAAAAAGTTCCTTTGTATCTGAATAACCTCATCAGTAATTCCATCACACTGACATTCTCTGGTGGTTTCAGGTGGGTGTATAAAAAGCAAAATCTTCAGTCCTTCTTTGCAGCTCTCATACAGGTGCGTAGGGACTCTTAAAGAGAGGCAGCTGCCTTTTAGTGTCAGACGGCCACCTGGCCAGCAAACTCCTTACCCATCTCAGCATTACCAGCAACAACCTTCCTCTTCACTAAGCGCCTGCAGAATTCATTTAAAAAGTCATCAGCAACCTTTAGTCACACTCCTGGAGAGGAAAGCATTTCCCCACAGACAGCAGTGCCACAAGCTGCATCACGCTGACCCACCAGTGTTTCATCTCTTGGAGCTCTCCCGGTGTCTGGGCTGATGTGGCACTTTCTCCCACAAAACTTCCAAACGGGAAGCTCCATTAATGTTGGCTGTGGTTATTTTCTTCCCTAGCAGGCAGACATCTATTTTGAAAGTGACTGGACTGACACCACCAGCTTCATGTCCAGAGCCCACCCACACAGCCCATCCATTGCCCAGCTGGCTGCTGGAGGCCTGGGTCTGCTGGTCATGGCTGTGATACAAAAATCCACGGATGCTTCTCCTCACAGTCCGAATCTCCCCAAGGGAGAAACGGAGTACTCGGAGAGTCCCTGAAATGAAACTCAATAGCAACGAAGTTACTATTAAGCAGGTATTCCTTATTGCAGCGCTGGGCAGCACTGGGGATTCTCCACCCTAAGTGCTCCGACGAATTACTGAACTTTTAGAGAATATATACTGTACAATCATACATATTCATAGGATTTCCGAGAGTTATTATGCATAAACATGAGATTTCCAGGAACTTATTAACATATGTAAATATCTGATTCGCACGCGCAGTCATCTCTTGTGGTGGTCTTTGGGGGTCTTCAGATGAAGGCTCGTAGTCTCCCTCACTGTGTTCGCTGATTGAACTTTGCTTCTGCGCAAACTCAGTCCTAGGATCACGTAGACGTTGTCCTTCAAGACTATTGTTGCCATTCTTCTGTTTCTTCCTATCTTCATGGTTCCGTGCATCTGTTCTCCCAAGGCCGAGTTGTCTGTAACGAAATTATCCCGGAGCCCCCCTTATCTTATAACTGTTCTTCTAGCTATTTCCTAAATCACATCAGACCGCCCTCAAGTCTAACAAGGTATTCACAACGTCCTTAAATCACAACAGGGTGTCTTCTGATCTAATTGAGTGACTAAGGTATTTACAACATCTTTCTTGCTCTTGTGATTTTTAACCCTTTCAGCTGTGTAGAGCTGGACTCCAGCAGGCTACTGGTGGGTGAAAGCCTCATTAACACATCTCTCAGGCTCCACCTTTCATGCTTTGATGTCACCAAACGTATGAAACAGTGAGGTTCACGGTCAGGCCTTTTGAATTTAGATTGCAGAAAACCATTGTTCAAGATATGTAGGCTTCCTGCCTTCCAAAAGATACATTCATTGGGCACATCCTGTTCTGGAGTTCACGGCATCCATGAACCAGAAAAAAGCTCTCTCTCACCGTATAGTTCTACGGCCCCCATCCTCCCTACCAGCTGAAGCTCTGACAGAAGAGATGGCCCCTACATCAATAAACCCTGCATGAAGAACTGCAAGGTAGAAATAGGTAACACAATGTCAGGTGGAGCACCATGAGTTTCTGCTACAGTCCAGAAACATCGGAGTAGGCAAATGTTCCCGCAAGCATGAGCAGGTCACAGGGTGACTACGAGCCATGGATGGGATGCAGGCAAATGCATTCTTGTGTGTCAGGCAAGGTATTTCCATAGCAAAAAGGCAAGCATTGTGCAAAGCCCTGGTGAGCACTCATCTACACCGCTATGGACATTTCTCATTATTCAGGTTCAAGAAAGATAAAATTCCTTCTGGGATGAAGGCAGACAAAGACTAAGCCGTTGATTAGGAGCATGGAGGACCTACAGAAGAAGACGACGACTAGAAGGAGCAAGACAAAGGCTGAGAGGGCTGCCATCACTTTCAAGAACGATATCAAGGATGAAGGCCAAAGGAGGAAAAGAGCTATTGAAGTGCAAGGAAAAATATGATAAAGAACAAAAAACAATCCAGGACTTCATTCCAAGCAGACGACCTCACCATACACAACAGCGTAGTGGCACATGTCACTTGGTGCATTGGTAAGGAACGGCAAGGAAATCATGCATGCTCTCTATGTCTCTGCAAACTTCATGCAGAGGGAACCAAACCCCTTTCTTCCACCTCTGGCATCACCACAACCAAATAAATGTCTAGGGTATAAAAGCACACACACCCCTGGTTTTTGTTTCTTTTTAACACCCATCCATCCCAGCCTATGGCTCTGGCTACACTTTAGCTTTCCTACAGGCTGCAGCTGCTGAAACCATCCCCTGTTATCCCCCCAGAAAAGGGTTTGTGTCCCTGGTCCTCCTTGCTGTGTGGCCTCATGGACATTAGCTCTGGCACAGAGAGGGGATGGCTGATAGGGGCGGTCTCTGGGCCACAGGGTTGGTTTCTGTCATGACCTGAGAGAAGAGTAACAGCACCAGGTTTGTCCTTGAGAACTGAGTGGCAGAGGAGGCGTCAGGGACGGCCAGCAGCCGCGCCCAGTGCAAGGCCACCAAGGGCAGGGACAGCCCCCTGGGCCTCCTGGGCATGGGGACTACCTTGGGGCCAGCACCCCAAAGGAGGGATGGTGGGCGGGGCTGCAGCGGGCGGGGCTGCGCATGGGGGCCCATCACCCCCATGTCACAGGGCCACCACCTGGCAACACAGCAGTCACAATGCCCTGGGGCAGGATAAAAGGCAGCATCGTCCCGTGTCCCACTGCCATAGCTGGCCTGGGCGCAGCCCGAAGACAGCCCAGAGGAAGTCCTTCAGGAGCCGGTGGAATTACTTGGAGGGGGCTGAGGGAGGAAGACCGGAGGCTGGACGAGGCTGATGGAGGTTCTCCGCTGCAAGGCCAGCTCCCAGCAGGGACACCTTCAAAGGTCATCCGATGGATGGAAATCCTGCTTCAGCTGGATAGCAGTGGCAAGACCAAGGGAATGCCTTCTGGAGGAGCACTGCAGAGCTCGCCGTCCTCTTCCCCTGCGCAGCCAGGGGCAGCAGCCGTAAGAAATGGGATGCAGAGATGTTGCAAGGGGTCCCGGTGCTTTGGAGCACCCACTAGTCTCCTGCCAGGCATGGGAAGGATTCTTGCCCCAAAGGGCCATCAGGCCAGGGGACATTTGGCCACTTACGAAAGCCCCTGAGGTGGCTCCAGGGTGAGGGAGAAGAGGGCTTGGGCATCTCCTGGGAGGCGTGACCAGGCTGTGGGACGAGGAGGCAGGTCTTGCTCACATGCTCAGGGAATAGCCGATCGCCAGCGCTGGGGTCAGGAAGGAATTTTCCCCCGGGGCACATTGGCACTGCTCCCCGGGGGTTTTTTGCCTTCCTCTGCAGCATTGAGCACGACCACTTGTCAGGGCTCCTCTCGTCCCTTTTGGCTAGGTTACTGCCTGCTGCTCGTGCACCACGAAGATGGCCTCTCGTGCCCTGCAGCTGGGGGGAGGAAGGCTTTTTTCCCCCCACGGTGGGCTAGCAAGTGTCCCCGGGGGTTTTTTGCCTTCCTCCGTAGCACTGAGCACAGTCCTTTGCCAGGGCTCCTTTGGGCCATTTTGGCTAGGTGCCTGCTGCTCCTGCTCCACGAAGGTGGCCCTCGTGCCCCGCATCCGGGGGGAGGAAGCTTTCTAGGCTCCCAGGGCGGGCCCCAAGGGTGGCCCCCGGGGGTTGCTTCTCGTCCTCTGTAGCACTGAGCACAGCCCCTTGTCAGGGCTCCTCTGGGCTCTTTCGGCTCAGTTCTTGCCTGCTGCTCCTGCGCCTCCAAGGCACCACTCGCGCCCTGGCTCTCTCTGGCTCTCTTGCCCATTGCAAGTTTGGAGCGGGACAGAGCTCTGCTCTTCCCTTGGCTCCATTTCCCCAGGGGTTCTTGCTTGTGCAAAACAGCCTGTGCTTGGAAGGGCTCCAGGCTTGCTGCACCATCCGGAGCTGCCACTTTTCACCTCTCCCTGCGTGCAATCCAAGTGCCGGGCAAGCACAAGAGCACTTTTCATGCATCGCTGGCCAAGAAGCACAGCGGAGCAAGTTTTGGAAGGCAAAAAGTATGCTTGTCATCGCTACATGTCATACTTTTGGGAATACCACACACCTCCTCTTCCTTTGTGCGTGATTGGTACTGATCCTCGTTCTTGCTCTTCAGGAAACAGTGACTGCTTGGCCTGTATTCATGCTCCCATATTATTTGAGTTTTTGCTTCCTAACTGATACATGACATTGGTTCTAGTCCTTTCTTCTCAAAGGCCAAAAGAAAAAAATAATTTGGAAACAAAAGAGAAAAGATAATTATAAACTAGGTGTGGGAATGTTTGGGGTTTGGTTTTTTCTGAATGCCAAACTACAAATTTGTGTGAAAAAGCTTCATTACCAAAAAAAAAAAAAAAAGAAGAGAGAAAATGACATTCTTAAAACTTTTGAGATTGTTCGAGAAAGAGCCTTCTTTGTGCATCGGTCAGTTATCTGCTTTCCTGTTTCTGGCAAAGGTTAATATTTTATAGTTCATTGTTGTTTTTTCAATAACAGTTACATATTTTCAGGATTGTTGTACCATCTGTGGGTTGACCCAGTGTCTGCCTCTGATCTGAAGGAGGCTGGGTTCAGCTGGCACCCCTTCTTTCGGCTCCAGGCAGTCCCATTGTTTGGGTTATTCTATATGGCAGGCTTCAGGAAGGATGTGTGGTCAAAACAAAGTATGTCCTATGAAGGAATGATGTTTACAGACCGGCATGTTCATTCCCTGCAGCGCCTGGGTGAAGGACATTCACCAGGAAGATAGACAGCCCATAATTCATGATATTGCAAGAAACTCTATGGGCAAACTTGCCTGGAGAGGTGGCGTTCACAGCAACCGTGCTGGATACTAACTGTGCCATTAACTCCTTGTCACAAGAGACGTGTGGGTGAGCCAGAAATCATCGGTATTCCCCATGCAGTCTCAATAGCACACGGCTCTCCACAAAATGTAGGGGATTTGTGACTTTCTGCAGCTCTCTGACTTGCCTTTGCCAGACTTCAAGTGATGTATTTTCGAGCTAAACTGAGGATTGCATCAGCCTGCTCCTGGCTGGCTAGACTTGCGCATTGTGTTAGTTCTTGTGAACATCTGCCCTGAAACAGAGTCAGAAAAATAAAATCACATCCTGTTTCCACTTGTATCCTTTGCGTTATGTGTCCTTGAAAGTGTTTTTGGAGCTGAAAAACTCCTGGCATTTCAGGTAAATAACAGTCTTATCCTTACTTGACTCATCATGAGTACAGGAGATTAGAACAGAACAGAATAGTTCAGCTGGATGGGACCTACAACAATCATCTAGTCCAACTGCCTGACCACTTCAGGGCTGACCAAAAGTTCAAGCATGGTATTAATGGCATTGTCCAAATGCCTCTTAAACACTGAGAGGCATGGGGCATCAGCCGCCTTTCCAGGAAGCTTGTTCCAGGGTTTGACCACCCTCTCAGTAAAGAAATGTTTCCTCATGATAAGTCTGAACCTCCCCTGATGGACGCAGCTTTGAGCCATTCCCATGCATCCTGGCACTGGGTACCAGGGAGAAGGGATCAGCACATCCCTCTCCACTTCCCCTCCTCAGGAAGCTGTAGAGAGCAAAGAGGTCGCCCCACAGCCACCTTCTCCCCAAACTAGACAAACCCCGTGTCCTCAGCCGCTCCTCACAGGACATGCCTTCCAGACCCTTCACCAGCTTTGGTGCCCACCTCTGGATGCAATCAAGGACCTTAACATCCTTTTTAAATCGCAGGGCCCAGAACTGCACACCATAGTCAAGCTGAAGCCACATCAGCACTAAATACAGCAGGATAATCACCTCTTTTAACCAGCTGGTTATACTGTGTTTGATGCACCCCCGGATGCAGTTTGCCCTCTTGGCTGCCAGGGCACACTGCTGTCTCATATTGAGCCTACTGTTGGCTAGCAACGCCAGATCCCCTTCTGCAGGCCTGCTCTCCAGCCACTCCTTTCCCAATTTATACTTGTGTCCAGCGTTACCCCACCCCAGGTGCAGAATCCAGCATTTGTTCTTGTTAAATGTCATGCCATTGATGATTGCCCAGTGCTCCAATCTATCCAGATCCCTCTGCAGGACTTCTTGTCCCTTGAGAGAGTCAACAGCACCTCCCAGTTTGGTTTCATCAGCAAACTGGTGCATTTAATTCCTGCCTCCAGTTTGTTGATAAAAATATTGAACAGAACTGGCCCTAGAATTGAGGAACACTGCTGGTGATCGGTCTCCAGCCAGATGTAGCCCTGTTCACTACAGTCCTTTCAGCCCTGCCCTTCAGCCAGTTCTTCACCCAGCACACTGTGTACCTGTTCACTTCACAGCTGGACAACTTGTCCCAAAGGATGCTGTGAGGGACAGTATCAAAAGCCCTACTAAAATCCAGAAAAACTATATCCACCACCTTCCCTTCATCCACTAGGCGGGTGAAATGACAGATTTATAAGCTTACTGAAATGTCAAAACATTTGAGAGAGAGAGAAATTCTGAGGTAAAAATCCACATTAGGATATTTGTGATATACTTTCTCTTCACTGCTCTTGAGTTCAAGAGAAGTAAGATTTTATCCTTTTCTTAATAACTGCATACATTCACTTTCAATTAACTCCTACCACTAAAATATTTAGCTAAGTAAGTTTTCTATACTGACGTATTAAAAAGTCATAGACAACAGGGTTTTTCCCCTGGAAAGAAGCAAAGTTTTTTCTGTTTAATTAAAAAAAAAAGTGTTTTGTTTTCTTTTTTTTTTTTAACTCTTAATTGTTATGGCCATAACTCAGGCTTCTAACCAGAGTATTAAATTCCAAACTTTAACCTAGTGAACTAAAGATTTTACTCTTATTAATAGTATTAATTAGCATAATAAGTGAAAAGTAAAGGAGTTTATTAAAATTAGCAACGTTAGGACTGCACTCCTTCCCTGCCCTCAAAGTCTAATGAAGACTTTAGTAATACATGGTGAGAGCTAGCCCACGATTTTCAGGTTACATTTACAATGAACACCATTATTTTCACTCACACTGACAGAAGCAGATGGCACACATTGCACATATCAGTTTTACATATATCTCAGAGATGCAGGATCAGAATGGTACTACTCTTTTCTATCATTATACTATCCCTATTATTCCATTCTATTGTCCTTGTTTTTAATTATTTTTGTGTTTACCATGTTAATGTATCACACATGAGCACCAGCACAATTTATGTTACTTTTTTTCTTTCCAGGGAAAAACCACATAGCAGAACTGAGAAGAGATAACAGAAGTCATTTAAATAAAAAAAAAAAGGCTTACTCAAAGGGCTATCAACAGCTCAGCAAAATCAAAAGTGAAAGTGTCATATGGAGGCAATTTCAGGAAAAGGCAACACTGGTTTAGTTTAAAATATCAGGGAAACCATATTAGCATAAAGTAACTAGGCATGCAAAGTAACATCTGAAAATATTTTTTTCTTTCCAATGAGTAAAATATGACGACATGGCCAATACAGTGGCCAAGATGCTAAAGTATTGTGAAAACTACCAGGTTTTCAGTACTAAATTAAAGTTTTCCTGATGAGAAAGCTGATGCTGAACCAGTAGTCATACTAATTCAGAACAAAACAAAAAAAATAAAGCACTTCCTTGCCAAAAAGTTTCCTCATATAGAGGTAAATAAAACATGCCAGTTCTTTACCTCTCCCTCTCCTTACCAAAGGAGTTATTTTCTGATAAAAGGACTTGCATTACTGCTTACGCCATCTGTTCGTCTGTAGGAACACACTATGTGGCATAGTAAAAACAAAATTCCTCACAAGACCAGAGCTTAATACGGTAATTGGTATTATAATCCTAATGTTCAAATATTTAAGTTATACTTAAAGACAATTTCAGATAATTTTAACACACATTCGCATAACATAAAACGCAGCGATGTATAAGCATAACAGGCAACATAATACCTACAGGAAAACAGTCTTAAAGTCAGCAAATTCTGAGTTGGCAACTTTTCAAGCGAGGAGGACCCTGGGCAGTGTCCCACCCCAGACCCAGTGTGGGCAGTATCCACCACACAGTGAACGGCCCGTCACAGATACTCCAGGATTTACTCCATCAGCATAGTGAACGGTGCCAGACCCGAGTTCACTAAACACATCCTCTGGAAGCAATAAAAGACCTCTGGTTCTGGGAACTGTCAATCCCGTTTGCTCTCCCACCATCACAAGCTCCAACTTCATTCTTTATCTAGGCATAGGCACAAATTGCTCTAGCCAACACCTTGGACAGAATACACAATTAACTGTAAAGACTGCTTTGGTACACTGCATATACAAAGTGTAATAAACTGAGAATATCTGTATTAACCTGCAAGAGTATTAGCAGAATTTTCTCAATGCGTTTTCTGACAGTCCCAGCATAAACCCAGATTAAGAGCCAACACAGATAAATTCAACTTCTCTGAAAATGAGGTAATGCTGACTGTAAATTAGGGAAAAAAAAAATCCCCAAAGAGCTGGAGACTGCCTCCAAAGCTTACCTGGACACATTTTTTATACCATTCTTCACTATAAATGAACCAAAAACATACTGCTGACACACTCCTTTCTGTTTATATAACGGAAAGAACTAATTTTCATGAAATCCGCTTGTAGTGAACACATTACTAGTGACCTCCTGATAGTCACTGCTCCCTTTCCTGAAGGGCACTTAAATCCTTTCCAAGCTGCACTCATTCTGTCTCTAGCTGTAACACATCATCACCTCAGAAGCATTTTAAGGTTTCAATGCCTTTAAAAATACTTCTCAGTTAGTCTGAACTGATGTTCTGTTCGAAACAAATGTTCCTTAGTAAACATGAGGGAATATTAAAAAAAAAACTAAACAGAGCATACATTTGGGAATGGAGCATACAGAATTTGGAAAATGGAAATATCTCCAGATGCACTTCCATCCTGCAAATTTGGGTTTTAGCTGAACAAGAACCAAAATTATAAAAACATTAGTCTAGAGACTGGTCAACGACAGTCTACTACCTCCCGCACATTGACATGAATAGCATAAGCAGAATAAAAAGACAAATTCATATAAAATCTGGCCGACATGAAGCAGACACACAGTTAAAGAAAATAGGGAGAATGAAAACTCAGTAATTTGTGTAGCCACAGAATCACAGAAATGTTGGTTGGAAGTTACCTTTGGAGGTCATCCAGTCCAAGCTCCTCCCGAAAGCAGGACCGGCGCTGGACTTGACCAGTGCTAATACTTGATCAGTTGAGGCTCTCAACAGCAGTCTTGAAAACCTCTAACAGTTCCTCTGGGTAACATGTGCTAGTACTGCACTTACTCCTACAGAGAGTTTTCCTACGGTTCAACCCAAGTCTCCCAAGCTGCCCCTTGTTATGCCATCTGCTGCTACTGAGATGAGTTTGGCTCTATCAGCCACTGCTTTAAGACTCAAGCTCAGCTGCACGTATTGGTTAGCCAAAATTCAGGCATGAAAGGAAGCCATTAAAAAAAAAATAGACTTGCCATAGCAAAAATTAACCTGCAATTATTTTAAGACAATTCCAGCCTTTCCTGAACTTTCAGTTTCAGAAAACTAGCTACGACTTGTTAGGAAATCTTATTGGCATAACTCTGATATTTAACAATACCCAGAGGTTTGTATGACCACCTAAAGACACCTGCCCTACACATAGAAGTAGCCTTTATAGTCATGAGAAGTTGCCTAATGAGCGATGCATCATGTAGTTTATAACCGTGCTTACTCCTTGACACATTAGATCAGAGACACACCATCTGAATCTTGAATCAAATGAAAAAAAATCTGATGCTGTACTTATCCAAATTGACCCAACTTATCTGTTTTCCTATTAACAACATATTTAGGAATTTTAAGACTACTCTGTATCCTTTCTCTACAGATGTTCTTATTGCAGTTAGAGCACAAAGTCCACAAAAATACTTTGTTTTTATACTTTCTAGTTTTAAAATAGGGAGACAGAAATTTTTAAACTATATAAGTAGGAACACCATGGTACTGGACATGTCTATTCGAAACTAAAATCTACTGAATAATAGGGGACTACAAAATAACCAAATATAAGCTAACAGAACAGTGGTTAACATTTGGAAAGGAGACTAAAATAGGAAAGATATGTCATTTTCATTGACATGTGACATTCTAGTTAACATTCAGGTCACATCATATCATCAAAAGGCCCAAACATAGAACCACCATTTACAGAATTAAAAACAATTGCTTCAAATCAATATTAAGTAGGTTTTGTCTGAGGAGCAGGCACAACTTAAAACTCATGGCTGCACGCTGCACCAAGAGCCCAGGCTCTGAATAGTGAGACTAATTAGTATGAACCAACATGATGGTACCAAAGACCACCTGAAGAAGCCTAATGCTAAAAAAATGGTACCATAGATAGCAATTTCAATAACTGTTCAGTCCAAAGAAAGTTTTCCCTCAAACAAAAAGTCTGTCCTTTGTTGTTCCTGATTTGCACAGGATTGTATTTCCTTTACATTTCATTTGTCTTCTGTGGCTCCCTTCCTCTCTTCTTCAGCTTTATTCTCATGAAATTCCTGCAAACGACTAAAGCACACCTTCCTACTCTGTGTATAGGATATGGTAAATCAGCTCCACAATGCCTACTCCAATGTTCACTCCAACAGAGATTTCATCTAGTTACACAATTAAAGATATACCTTATCTTACAGTCTGTCCTCTAAACTAAGTTCCTAGCTAGTTATTTATTGGGGAAAAAAAGCATTTAGATAGTGTTGCATTCAACAGGCACTGGAGACTTTAATCAAAATAAGACTGAAAAATTCAATCTGATGCACGCCCACAAAATTCCCAAAACATAAGCACAAGATACTGCATGTAACTTTTTGGCAATACTCTAGATTTTCAATTAAGCAACACAGCAGGAATTACAAGTTACAAATATGCAACACATTTAAAGACTTCCCGTCGGAGGGGCAGGGCAATACTTACCAGCACACAGGAGAGAACTCCTTACAAAGAGTTTGGCTTCATCTGAGTGTTCAGAACTAGAGTAGCTCTGCTTGACCCTGAAGTAGCAGCTCTTACCTATCCCTCAGGCTACATCCAGCATGTAAGATAAATACACAAAATATACTTGAGTACAGCTTGTATGGCATACAAATTACTCTTATATTTATAATGCACATCTGGTTTCATACCAATGAGCCCTGAAATAATTTATCACCAACATTTTGGAAGACACATCACAAAGCAGATGGTTAGATGTCAGACAAAAACAAAGCAAGAAGAGCAAATAAACTTGCCTTGGTTAGAAAGTGAATGGAAACACAAGTATCTGTGCTTTTGCTAGCAAATTAATGTTATTTTGTTTTGCGTGCTTCCCATTATTTCTTTCACCAGTTTAAGTTTTAAAGTTTAAGTTTAAGTTTTATTTTCTACAAAACGATCACACAACTTAATTCTAAAGTCATTCTATTTACTTAAGTAAGAACTGTATTTGAAAAATATTTAGATAACTTCTGCCTGTTAAAAAAAAAAAAAGAAAAAATCCACCAGGTTTGTTTGGTGGGTTTTTTTTTTTTTTTAAGTTTCCTTGAGAAAGATGTTTCCCCAATTTCCTATGCTCTTATGGTGACCTAACAAAAGTAACAGGACAGTTGCACACATCCTACATTTGTACTGAACAATATTTTTCTCAGAACATTGGAAGAAGGTCCTGAAGAGTGCAGGACACAGTTTGCAAGCTAAAAGGAGAAAGAAAAAAGTAAGTCAATCTTTTGGGTCAGTAGGACATCCGAGGGAACAGCAACATCACCTTTCCCCATCCCAAGAGTGAGACTCACAGATTAAGAAAGTCAAATCAAAGTGCTCCAACCTTGGACTATTTTTTCCCTGCAGCTGAAGAAGCCCTGCTACTGAGCAGTGTCCTGCAGAAAGCTGCCGTCCTTCACAATCACTTCACTTCTTGTTCTACAAGAGCTGAGAAAATGGCAGAATAAACAGCTTGTGAATTCGCTGTTGGCATTGCCTTACTTTTATCTCCATTGCCACTTCCCCCTATGGGTTCCTCTGTAACAGCATATCCCAGGCTTTTTACTTCTAAAATGAGCAAGTAAGACTTTGTGCCTCCATATGAGTATTCTCAAACCAGGCATGGGAAACAGCATATGAAAGAACAGTTCTTCACAGTTAAACCAAAGTGACTTTGAAAATATACTCCATGCTGAATTCATGACACACTTGACAACACACTTGCCCGAACTCAAAATGCGTGGAGTTCAGCTTTTGTTTAATCAAGAGCATGATCTTAAGTATGCAACTATATTCTATTTTAAGAAAAATACTAAAAACTAACATACAAAAAGATGCACCATAGCACATTCCAAAGGTGTGCCTCAGATCTCAGCTGCACTCAAGATATTTAACCACTGCAAACTGCAAAATTTAAGTGTGTGCGTTTTATCACTGTTACGTCCTTAGAACATACAAAGAACAAGTATCTCAGTTACAGAATTGATGACACATCATCCCATTTGAGACCGATACATTCTGATTGATAGTATTCACTTAATTTATTAATTACCAAAACTAAGTTATTGTTTTCTTAAAAATGAAACATCACCTCTTTTTTGGTTTAGATGTTCTAGACTAGTCTTGCCAAAGACCTGAAACTACCTCAGGATTTTAAGGTTAAATGCAATCAGCTCCCTGCAGTTATATTAACACATATATATACAGTATTTTTGTATGTTTTATGTATATGTACACACACCAGTAACATGTAATAGCTGCATGCAATAAAAAAAAATTTAAAAAAAAAAAGAAAAAAAAGAAGCCACTGATTTCTTGTAAAGGCAGGGAGGGAGGAGAAGTGGGCATAAAGGAGAAGTGATACAAAGACAGAGAAAAGACAATTAAAAAACCTCCACCAAATCTGGTCTTAACTCTTCTTCACATGTATTACCTGCTCTCTGAAGCTGACTTTGTAGCCCACCCAACACCAGCTCACAGAAATAAAGATTTCACTGCAAATTTTACTCCACTAAGCACTAAATACTAAGCAACAAGGGCTTATAATCCATTCAGTTTCCCAGAGTTAAAACAACTGTCAGCCAAATAAACCTTTTAAGTATCAAAAGCGTATCTATTTTATCATGTCAGCATTTTTCTAAATACAATTCTTTAAAGAGACCGAACATCTTACTGAGTCCCTCGAAGATCAAGCACGATACTGGTTTATTACATAGGATACTCATACACTTTTTTTTTCTTGTTTGTTTTCTCCAATTCAACAACAAACATATGGCCCAAGGCTGCTAGCCAGATATTACTTGGACAAGAAAAGCTCTTCTTTTGCTAGCACAGAATTGCAGGACTCTTCCTGAAATAAGTCAGTCATTTCATGTATTAGTGGGAAACACTCAGGATTCCGCCACCCCCTCAAAAAACTATTCAACAAAATGGTGTGAAAGTTTTCTCCAGGCAAACTCAAGCCCTGGAAATTCTTCAGAGCTCTTAAGAAATACAGTATTTTAAGAAACTGACATCCATTTTAGAATATAAGATAAACTTTTGTAAGATTTTTTCATTCTTAACTCCTATTTTATAGCTCTTGCAAGATGCGTCAAAACAAAAGGAAGTATCAGGTTTTACATTATTACCTCCATTTTTCTCCTTTGAAGGCTCAAAGGACACTGTAAAGAAATAATTACCCAGTCCAAGCAGCATCAAATTCTAGCAAGCATCTACAAATGAACCTTGAGCATAAAATGTTTATTCTAACACACCTCCACATAATTAATCTAGTTTTTCTGCCAGTGATAGATAGAAATTAACTCCTGATGTCTGAAGTGATGCCGTTTGAGGGCTTCAGCTGATGACTGAGTAGCTGATCTTAACAGGAAAAGCATATCATTACAAGATATTCATTTGGGTCTTTACTAAGATTATTTTTTTCAACCTTTCACCTTTAATCTTACCCCTAGCTGAATTTAACACAGCGAGGTAGAGACGTAATATACAAGTTGTCTTTTAACACAGTCACTAGGGATTTCAAATTAAGAACAGATTTTTAGCACATACAGTTAAATTACAGAACATTTAACAAGCAACACATCTGTGATCCTTTAAAGTGACTCAGCTAAGTTGCTGGATGCTGCTGGTTAACCATGCGAAATCACAGCTTCTGCTGTCACAAGTGTGATTTACCATTACCGCATCACCAATCTCTTCTGCAAAAGCACTGATAATATTGTCCTTGCTCACTTAATTCAGTGAATGAAATCCATTAATCCTGCTTACTAGAAATTAGGCTTGGCCCTGTAAAGTATTTCAACAAATACAGTTATTAAAACATATGTTTAACTAGGATGGTCCGACAGAGTTTAAAACGGTAAAATCTAAATACATTCTTTTGTGTGAATGAAGGCCTAGAACAATTGTGTTAAACTTATTTTGAAAAACTCATGGCTAAATACTTGAGAATTTATGAAAATTAGAATGCATCACATCAAGAATACCACATTCTATCCCAAATGCACCAAAAAGAATGCCTAATCCATCTGAACTAAGAGTTTAGCAATTCACAAATTTCAGCATCGTTAAAAAGGTCAAATATTTCTTTCTTGACATACCAATATAAAGAACAACATTCATCCTGAAAAAGTCTAACATGCAAATAACAGAAAAATACTTCAAGTTAAGGATCTGTGTCACAACAAGAGGACCACTGGTGCATTTTACCCAAAGTATCTGGCCCTGAACACTATCAACAAACAAACAAAAACCCAGTCACTCTGCATCTGGCCTACTTATAACTGCAAAGCTGATGAAAAACATCTACTAAAAATAATAACAACCCTATTGGCTTATAAACAGAAATAAGCCTTCTTGCAATGTTGGATAATGTTTGATCCCCCAAAACGCTAGGATTTCCAGAAGAAAATGACAGCTCTCATAGCAATTAATGCTCAACACAATCCCACATCACATTATAAAAGCCAAGATGACAAACACGCATAATAAAATGTACTGGCAACACTATGCAGAAATACTGTGATGGCCTTATACCTCTAAGCACACTAACATGATTTTTTTAAAAAAGAAAAAAAAATTCTTTCTTCAAGTTTAATACTTGTGGTGAATAATTTCCATGGCAAAGTCAATCACTGCATCTCCTTACACCTGACTACCACGAAATTGGGAACTGACTCAAAAGCCAGCACTTCATCAATGAGTAACTTCAGCGGCTAGTGGAGATCAAACTGCTGTAAACTTAACCAGTTCGCTCTGCAGAAGTGTAACCCTTAAGATCTATGCAAAACGTTACATTTCAAGAATGAATGACCCACTTTTAATTCGGATGCAGAAATCGGGCAGTGCCTCTCCAAAGTTGCCTAAATTCAGTCGGACGCTAAAATTAAACCTCAGCGTAACATTTCCCCGTGATGGAAACCAGAGCTTGGCACGCCCTGGTTTGCTCACAGCGTTATCAGCAGGACGAACAGGTCGCTGTGCCTCCGTGAAGATGCATTTGCTGGAGCAGGACACCAGGAAGACAGGAGAAGCAATCCTGCTCCAGCCTTCAGCTCCGCCAGCAGAACGAGAGGTACCGGGCTCTGCCGCCGAGCATCCCCGGAGCCCCCGCAGGCACCCCCTTCCCGGAGAGAGGACCCCCGCCCCCTCCTGCCACGTGACCTCCTCCTTCCTCCTCCTCCTCCTTCCTCCTCCTCCTCTCCCCGCCCCCGCCAAGCGCCGTTTCTCTCTCCCCCGCCCCAGCGGGGCAGCGGGCGCCGTACCGGGGGGGGAACAAAGCCGCCCTGAGGCAGCGGGCCGCCCCCCGGCCCCCCTTCCCCTCCCCAGGGAGAGCGGCGGCACCGCCGCGGGACGTAAGGGAAGGGAGGAGCAGGGTCGCAACGGTGGCGGCGGCGCCGCGCGCTGCCCAGGCCGCCCTCGCGCCGCTCCCCTCAGCCGCGGCCTCCCCGCCCCGGCGCCGGTTCCCGCCGGAGGCACCGCCAGGCCGCCCCTCCGCCAGCACCGCGCCCGGTGTCCCTCTCGCCGCCTCCCCTCCCCTCGCCCCTTCCCCTCGCCCCCCCGCTGCCGGGCGAGGGGCGGCGGCGACGCTTACCCTGGGGGCGCCGCTCCGGCCCGCGGGAGAGAGCCCGCGCCGCGGCCAGGCACCGCCGCAGGCCCCGGGGACGGGCGGGGCGGGGCCTGGCGCGGAAGGGGGCGGAGACGGGGCGGAGGGGGCGGGGCCTGTCCGGGGGGCGGGGCTCATCCCCCCGCCCCCTCGGTGGCGCGGCGGCGGGAGGTTTTGATTTTAATTAAGTGGGAGGGAGGCCCGCGGTGCCCCCGGGGGTCCCCGCCCCGCCGCCCTCGCTGTTGGCTGTCGGCGGGGTCTGCGCCACGACCCGGCCCGGCCGCGATGCGAGGGCTCGGGGGGGGAACACTCGGCGCTGGGGGCGGGGGCCGGGCAGAGCGCGGGGGGGCCCGGGCGCGGCCGTGTGCCCCGCGGTGGGGGCTTCTTCGCTTGAAGTGTGAGCACCCCCGAATTGTAACGAAGCAATCGAAACGAGCAGTGAGAGTGGCTGGCTGTCGTTGGCCTGAATTCCCCTTAAAGTCCTGTGTCCTCTCATAGCAGAGTCCTGACATTTACAGAGGTTGGCACCAGAAAATCCAAGCGTGGTTGTTATCGTTCTGAAAATACGGCAGAAACTCAACCAGCCACTCGCTTAAGAAAACCATCCTTCCCTTTGGAGAAGCATGGTCTCCATCCTTACTGAAGCCCAAAGCTTGCTTATATACGTCGTAAGGTTTGCCTGCAGTTCAGTGTCGCAGGCCAGATCCATGATAAATCTAACAAAAAACGTACAGAGATAACGTGCTCTGCTGCACATATCAAGTTATAGAGAAAAAGGAAGAGCGAAATAAAATTCATCACGGCTATTGCATTACAGCAGGGAAATGGAGGAAGGAGGATTAAAGGAGAGGTCTAGGAAAAAAGCCGGTGGTCACCCACACCACCCTGCCTGGCTCCGCAAGACCCCACGCATCTTCAGGGAGCTGCAGCAAGGTGGTGCTGACTGCTGGGGTGCTCAACCTGGAGTTAGAACACAGCTGAAAAGAAGTACCCTAAGCGTTTAATATAACAAAAAAGATTATGGTGAATGATAGCTGAGGTGAATCGCTTTGCCCTTGTTCCACAAACCCAGAACTTGCAATAAAATGCCCTGTCCGCTACTGCCTCTCGTTCATGGGAAGGGAGAGGAATTCCTTTAGCTGTGAGGAAGATCTTGCAAGATCTTTCTTTTGCTAATCATTTTTTCTTAATCAAAGTCTGTAAACATGCAATCACTTTACTCACTTTTATGCTTTTAACCCATGTTAGTTTACTTTGATTATCTTTGAGTTTTTTCAGAGTTATTGTAAGATCACCTCAAGTTTTCAGGCAGGTAGCTATATTTTGGATTTATTGTTACTTTTCATATAAATGCAAAGAGAAAGGCTTTTGAATCTCAGTGGCAACCTGTATTTGAATTACCTGTCTCCAAATAGTTTTGATACAAGTTGTTTAACACATTGCAAAAACAAAAGCAGCAGCCTTCTGTCACTGCATACATTGAAATAAATTTATCTTGAAATAAAGTGTGATTGACATTTAGCTGAAGAGATTAGGAGCATAATTTGTGAAAACACGTGAAAAGCCAGTGTTATTCAGGCCTTATGAGTGGTTATCAAACTATAAAAAAGCCCAGTGTTACATCTTGAAAATACAGCCAAGCTCAAAAAATAGAGGCTAGCTTTCAGCTAGCTATTGCTTATGCAGGCTGTGTGTAACCATTAACATCACAAGTAAAGCAGAACTCTCAATATTCCTGCACATTCCTGATCGAATAAATTGGTATAAACCAATAAAGAAACATGATAGTTATAAGCAGCTGAGACTCAGACCTGATAGCCATACATATTCGCAGAACCAGGCAGCTGGCTGGTTAATGGTAAAAAGGAGATCTGGCTGTAAGGAAAGGACTAAGTAGAAGGTGATTAGATTGTAGCTCCAGAATGGCTATTCTATTTTGTAGTTATGCTAGATATAGTATTAGAAGAATAGCAAAAAAACCCCAAACCTAAATTCCTGAAAATGTAGAAGTAATGTAAAGTAGCACTGAGACCAACAGAGGACATTTAGCAGTGTAGACTCAGAAAAAATGAGCTGAGCATGGGCTAATGGGCTAGTTTTTCCAGGCTGTGCAGAGGTATTTTCCTAACCTTCAGTGGATCTGAGTGTAGGGAAGGACAGACAATGTTAGATCATGTCAGGAAGGACTCTGCAGTTTCTTCAATAGTGGTTTATGAGCAGAGGCATGTCTCTCTGTCCTGACGCTGAAGTTTGAATGTGAGCAACTGAGTTTTGTGTGCAGGTAATGGAGCGCCTGCTCCACCTTCCAAAGGAGTGGAGCAGGTTGCACGTAGGTCTCGGAAAACATTCCACTGAAATTGTCACCTTGGACTGTGTTCACGTGTGCCTATTACAGGGCATTAAGGAAAGAGTGTCTGTAATCTTCTGGAGCAAGAGAAATGGAAAGAGAAGCACAGGGTCAGGACTCATAATTTACATCCTAAAGCCTTCCTCATTTAGTTTTCCTCTGCTTCTACATAAGTTCCTATTTTCAGTCTTTAGGTCTGCTCCCACTGTAAAAAGTGTGTAGCAATAATAGGTTCCTTGGTGGAATAAGTAGCTGGCAACCAGGACAGGTTCATATTTTTGTGTTGTTCTTAACATGCTCATTCTCAGCTTTATATTCTTTCTTTCTTTCTTTCTGGGGAAAGACCATTAGGTTTCGGTACTTCTCCGAGCACTAAAGGAGTCCTAATTCATACTCAATAGTGCTGTCACTTCTTGACAGATAATAGGTGAAATCTAATTAAAGCCACTGGATGTAAATTGCTATCTAAAGATTCCTCAGCCTTAAGCTGTGGCAAGGGTAGGGCAAGAGGGATACCAAATGGAGGCAAATATACCTGAGCTCTTCCTAAATCTGCTCTTCAGAAAGAGGATGTGTCAGTCTGCCGCAATGGTGGAGGGGAGTTTGGGAAGGAGCAAGATGGCCCTCTTGTCCCTTGGCTTTACCAAGGGATAGGTTGTGGTATAGAGCTTCTTAGCCTGTGCTGGATCTGGAATATGGGTCTCCTTTTCAGCGTGATCCCTCACTCAGGGCAATTAGCAGGTCTAAAGGCAGGATGTCTCACCTAAAGCAGGGCACTGCTCTTTGCTGTCCACGCTGGCTTTGGGACATCAGTTCATTGTTCTCAGAGCAGATAATGCTCTAAGGCGAAGCCTGGGCGCTGCAACAGTTATCTCTGATATGCCTTATTACATCAAGTAGATGGATATAAGATGAGCCACTTTCTGATATAAGAGTCTCAAGTATTTCTCGGTAAACAGCCGAAATGAGTCGGTTGGTTCCTGCAACAGAACATTGACAAATAATCCTATAGTTAAACATAGTGTCTAAAGACAGACGCTAAGATGTACGAAGTCATTACACCCCCAAATCTCTTTTGAAATTGAAGGAACCGATCTGTTTAAATACATTTAAGGATGTGATGGGAGGTTCATATTCCTGTGCATGACTGGTTCTCAAACCTCAAGCTGCAAACCCAGGACCAAAGACATCCCTGGCTAGCTGGGAGTTAACATGTCTGCTTCTCTAGCTGGTAAGCTCTTAATGTCTGTTTCTGCTTCAAGAAAACTGAAGCAGGTTACACTGGGGGTGATCAGATTGCCTCCCAAATAGATGATACGGGTAGGACGTGATTAAGTATTTCTATAATAGAGCAGGAAGAAAAAAAATCTCTTGACTAAGAAATTATGAAGCAAGTATAGAGTTAGGTTTCTCACATAACTTACCTATTAATAATGTTAAACACTTCAATGTTAAAGCTGATGTTAATGCTTTCTTCCCTGATGTGGTTCAAATTAAGTGAATGAACCACCCAGTGTAGGAACTGTAAGGTCACCCTGTGGCAAGAAAATGACTAAGCGAAACCGAGAGCCAAACTCCAACCATTTTGTCAGGCATTGAAACAAAACACATTCTTTTTTAGATCTTTTGTCAGGATGACGTGATGGTATTAGTGCAAGCAGTAATTGCTGCTTAATATTCAGCGCAGTAGCTGAGCAGCGCTGTTCAGCATGTTTCATAACAATACCATATTAAAAGGCTGACGTGCCACTTTTGCAGGCACCTTTTGCATGCCCTGAAATTAGATACCTCCCACCTACATTTGTTTTCTCAAATGCTAAAAGCACCCAAATTTCTAACATGTGCATGAATCAAATTTTATAACCCTGTGCTCTAAAGAGAACCTCTCCTTCCCTGGAAAAGAAACAACCCCCAAATTCCACTCTCTCTGATGCTAATGGGAGCTTTATTTGGCTGAAACCCACAGCAGTTTGCTGGTCAGCTCAGTGACAGAAACGTTCTTCGCTGAGCTCTTGCCCATCATCAAAGCAAGACAAATCCTATCTTAAAGATAAGAGCTTATTCACTTGGGAGGAAGAAAGAAGTGCTTGTACTTCAATTTTAAACAAAAGACCACTTTGAATTTCTGTTCGCTTTTGGAAAGTGCTTTGAGCACACAGAACGCTGCTGGGCCATTTCACAGCCAATTTCTCATTTTTTGGCCATGCACACTCATCTGTCCTATCTCTCTGCAAACTCTTTGTCTTTTCCGCTTCTACTGCCCTATCTTTCTAATGTGTATTATTATTTTCTATTAATTTTCCCTCAATTCCTCTCTGTTCCATCTATAGATGCCCTGTTTCTATATATGACTTTTTCGGATTGTACTTCCTTTTTCTTTTGTATCGAGTTCCTCTGCCCCAGGAAAAGTGTTTTCACCCACAGTTAGAGCTTCTGAGTTTAATGAGAGCAAAAATGAGCAGTTTCAAACATTTAATCGAGTTTTTTACAGTTTCTTTTCCCTAGAAACTGATGATAAACCCTCTACCTGTACCTAAAACTACCTTGCTATCTTTATCAAAAACCTTCTATATGCAATCCTTATATACATCAATAATTACCCCAATTTTAGCTATGGTTTTGTGCATAAACTACTATATATACACTTGACTCTCAATCTGCTTTATTCTCTTTTATCTGGTTTTACGTATTTCTGGGTTTAACTGTCCATGGTTTCCACCAAAACAAGTTCCTTCATGCATAGAAATATATCTAGTAATGTTAACCTTAGGAGCGTGTGTATATGCTTGTAGGACCAAATAAACATCTGGTAGTTTCATGAAGCTTTAAAAGAAAGGTACTATTTTTGTCATTCTTGTGACCAGACTTATTGAAACTAAAACATGTAAGTGAAAAATGAGAAGTACAAATTTGAAAAACAAAAAAACCATCACCCTAGGCCAGAGATTTTAAGTGTGACCCTTTGATACATTTTATTCTGCTAAAAGAGGAAATATGTCCAGATTACTGTACAGAAACTGCCCTGCAAGCAAGACAGGGTTTTTCACCAAACTGAACTTTACACAAGAAGTATTTATAATGCTTATTCTGCAAAGCCTGAGAAAGCAGGCCAACAGAATTAAGTACAGTTGCAACCTTCAATAAACAAATTTACAGTTATGGTATTATCATTTTGACTATCATCATCTCAGTAGACAGCCAATACCTCTCAGATTTTAGACTTATGTGTTAACAAGAGAGTAACTGTTTGCTGGATAATTTGCATATGTGCAAAGTCCTTTGCCCCCAGTTATATATACTACTAATAATAATAATTAATAATGTATATTTACAGTACCATCAGTTCTAGATGGTATATGTGATATATGTGATATCTAGATACATATCTAGATGATATATGTGGTATATATAGTTTCAACCTAGTTTCTAGGTTGAAAATGCTGACACGTTGCTTCAGCAAAAGGGTTACTTAAAAGGGTGTTTTGACAGAAGCTGTCCAAGACCATTTGAAAGGGGTGCTGAAATAGCTGCTGTCCAGTTTTTTCACCTTAAATGGCCATGGAGTGAGTAGGTCCCTCTAGCCCTTGCTTCCTCCCCCCTCTTCCTCCTCTCTGTTTTGCTTTAAGGATGTTCTAATAGGAACACTGCTAACATCAAATATGTTGTTCCTGTCTGAATGACAAATATTTTTCTGAAGAAAAAATTTGCGGGGAATTCTAAGTGGATGAAAAAGTACTAAATCATGCAAATAAAAAATGAGACAAGCAGAATTGTGCAAATGACAAGGAAACCTGAAAAATTCAGATCAAAATTCAAATCACTAAACCTTGTACTTTATTTTTTTCCTCCATGCACATGACCACATATGTGGATATTAGATTTTAAAATATCTACAGTCCTTTCTACCAAAACAATATGCATAAAACCAGCAGAATAAATGGCAGAATCCAGTTTTTAGTTTTCTGTAATCAAATTTAACAAAGCTTGTGTATTCTGTTCTTTTAACTCACTCCTATCTGAAAGATGTCATGTACTCCTTTCCATCTCTTTTACTGTTCCCACAACTGCAGTTTCTTGTGAAATTCACGTGCAGTTTGGGTTTGTTTTCTAAAGTAATATACACGGACCTCCTGCAATGTATTGGATGCATTTTCAGTTGAATCTAGTTAGGCGAGTCGCTCGAACCTGAGAGGCTCTTTTTGAAGCTACTGTTCAGGACCTTTGCTGGCGTGGCACCTGCTCCTTTAGATTAGAGGGTCGGGAGCACAAGTCTTATGAGGAGCAGCTGAGGGAGCTGGGGTTGTTTAGTTTGGAGAAGAGGAGGCTGAGGGGAGACCTTATCGCTCTCTACAACTACCTGAAAGGAGGCTGTAGCGAGGCGGGGGTCGGTCTCTTCTCCCAAGTAACAAGTGATGGGACGAGAGGAAATGGCCTCAAGCTGTGCCAGGGGAGGTTTAGGTTGGATATTAGGAAAAATTTCTTCACTGAAAGGGTAGTCAGGCACTGGAACAGGCTGCCCAGGGAAGTGGTTGAGTCTCCATCCCTGGAGGTATTTAAAAGACAGGTAGACGTGGTGCTTGAGGACATGGTTTAGTGGTGGACTTCGCAGTGATAGGTTAACAGTTGGCCTCGATGATCTTAAGGGTCTTTTCCAACCTTAACAATTCTATGTTTCTATGATTCTATGACCCTTGTGAAGACCCATTTGGCTCGAGGGAGATATAAAGCCTATCAGAGCCATGCCCAAGGTGTGCAGTAAGGATCTTTCAAGCTGCTCAGAAATGTAACGGTCCCTCACCCTGGATGGGTACAAGCGGGACACTGGTCCTTTGCAATTGTCCTCCCAACAAACTCAGGGGAGATGCTTTTTCTTTTTTTCTTGTTTGGCCATCAGCCCATTTCTGGCGAGTGCGGACCAGAGACCAGAGGCTGGGTGACGGACGGGGCAGCGGGAGCCTGGGAGGTGGTGTCCCTGAGCCCGGAGCTCGGCCTCGGGTGGGTGCCCGGGCGGTGGCCGGGGGCGGAGGGGGGGTAGGCTGGCGGGCTCGCCCGGGGAAAGGCGCCCGAAGCGCTTTTTGGGGGCGGGAAGCCAGCCCCCTCTTCTGGGCAACCGGCATGCTGCACTTGCTGCTCTTGCACGCAAAGCCGAGGACCGGCTCGGGGTGTTTCGGCTGAGCCCTGCGCGGCGGCTATCGGCGCTTTCCCCGAAAAGCCGGGCTTAGCCAAACCGAGCCGTTTTATCTCCCTGCGCGGAGACGTTTCTCTCGTCCACGGTTGGAAGGGACAGTAAAAGTCATCTGTGGCTCAGCACGGCAATAAACACTAACTTGCAATAAAAAAACCCCAGCTTCTCTCATCAAGCAAAAAACATCCTGGAAAGGATGAAAGCTGGAAATTCATTTGGCCCTGAAAAATGTAGGAGCTGGATGCTGGAGATGAGATGAAGATGCACAAGAACAGCATACGCTGACAAAAGGCCTTCAGATGCGTGAAATATCTTGTCAGCATTCAGTTGGTTGTCAGCCAAGATAAAACACTGCATTATTCTCATTCTTAAGAGTTCAGTTTAGCAATCTCGAACCATTGCACTATAGAGAGAAGGAAAAAGAAATTATGAAAGTTTAAAAAATAGCATCTGACCCACTACAGCTGTATTTGAGCCACGTCTTGTAGAGGCTTTATAAAAGAACAAGAAACATTATTTCCAGGTTTTTGTCCAGGAGCATTTCCTTCTTTCCAGGAAATACCACCCTGCAGGGGAAACTCCTTTTGTGCAGCCATCTTTTTATCAGAGAAGGCATTTTCATCACCTGTATCGCAGTGGACCGCAACTTTCAGAAAACAGGGCTGGATGCAATAGGTCAAGTTCATGTGCATTACAGACACTGAAGAATTCTTTAGTTAGTGAAATGTAGGTACATATTGCATTTCATGATAATTTGTACCCATGTAGATTAATTTGGATAAAGAAATTAATTCAGCAGGCATAGAGAGTATTATCTTTCCTCACATATGTATTAGAGAAAGATACTTCATATGTAAGAGTAGAGGCCACATTTTATCCCCTTTTATGCTGAGGTTGCATTCAGCTGTAATTTATTTGCAATAAATGGTTCTGCAACTTTAAAATCATGCAGATTTTTATGGTGATGTGTTTTGTATAATCTTATACTGGTACATACTGGTAGTAATACAAGCAAGAGAACTCCATTTATATAGACAGTATATACATAGGAGAATACCAGTTAAAGAAGAGGTAATCAAATCATCAGCTTCAAAAATCTAACCTTAGCTTTAGAAAATGAAGCTTTTCTAGAGATTAAGCAAATGTTGATAATAATTTGTATTTTTAATTAAAAATTCTTAAACCTGATGAATAAAATTCCTAAAAGAAACCACTTTGAGTTCAGAGACTGTAAACATAAAGTGTTGATAGTTTGAGAAACTTTGTTAAAGCTCATTATTTCAGTGGCAATAGCTGCTTAGAAAGGGAGAGAGGCTGCTGTTCTAATGCTGTATTGAACTCTGCCCTGCTCTACAGAAATGGGGAAGGAAATGCTCGTGTTTTCAGTCTGTGATACAGAAGCCTAAAATTCTCCCTTTTTATAGTGGGAAATCCCACCTGTGAGGTAGAGAGCATAGAGCAGTGCAAGCGGCTGTGGGCTGCAACCTCTGTCACCGACTCTGTGAGAGCTGAATTTGATTTTTTAACTGGTAGTTCATTTAGGTAACACAGCCAATTCCCTTTCCAGCACACAGGAGAAACTCTTGAATCATTATCTGGTGGCATTGAGCCCACAAAACTGTGTCCCCTGTGGGGACAGGCTTTGAGTTTAAACTCGCACCTTATTAACGATTGGCATTGTTGCCAGGGTTGTGACTTCATTCACACAAGCCTCGTTTGCTCAGGAATACCTCATCAAACTTCTCTTGAAACCCTCCTGCCCCGGGCAGTGTTACGTCTTGCCACACGCCAGGCAGCCAGGGGAGATGTGGTGGGTGCGTTGCTCCTAGAGCGAGGGCTGATGGAAAAGGTCCCTTCCTCCTGGCTCCATTGACTTCTTTCCTCTTGTTTACGTTAGGACCATGCTGCAATTATCACACATGTCCCAAGTGCGTTCACAGTTACACGTTGTTTCTTCCTTGCTGGGAAATATTGTCTTGTTCTCTTTCTGTCATCGCCCTCAAGGGAGAGAAACATGCACGCAATTAATGGGTGATTATTCAGCTCCGAGCTGGCACCTGTTGCTGCACAATGGCATTGACAGCTTAAGCCTTTCCCACAGTGGGCAGCAGCTCCGCCAAAACCTGGTGTGTGACCACACGTGGCAGCAGATGCTGACTGTAAGCATGGTGGGCACCCGGGCACGTTACCCCCAAGCCTTCAGTGTTCTGCGGATGCATTGGTCAGCAAGGGGATGCGGAGGGTCATTCATCCCGGGCTCATTTCAGACCTTGGGAAGCTTTGGGAACCATCTACACCTCTGTTTTGTTAATCACTGTGTTGGCAGGGAACACTCCTAGGACCTTCTTCAGGGACACAGGATTTAAAAGCCACTCTGTGGAGCTGTTAAAGGTGCAGACAAAGTTACTGTGTTTGAGGATGGTAGCTAGATTTCAGGGGGGCTGGAACAGGAACTCTCAAAGGTGGATTTTTCCTGGAAGGACAATTTAGCAAGTGAGGCATCAGATGAAGAGCAGAATAATTAACTTACTCTGATACCAAATAAAATATTCAATTTGAAGGCTGCATATGAAGGCTGCATAGTTAATAGGCCATGCTTTACACAGGTCTGGGACAGAGACTGAGAGGCAGAGGCAGAAGGGCAAGTCAAGGAGACTAATGCAAAAAGGGGGTTAGGCAAATTAATAGACAACAGTCTGTATACAAATAGTAAATACAGAGACCAAATTTTATTCCCGTTTATGCTGAAGCTGTAATTTATTTGCAATAAATGATACTGCAACGTTAAATAACTTACAGATGTTTATAGTGAGCATACATAAGGATCTGTTAGTGGAGAGGTGCAGAGATGTACATACACCTCTACCAGTAGATGTCTTCATAAATATCTGTAGATGTGCTCCCATTCAGAAGATGGCAAAGAGCTCAAGGCTGCAGCCAGAAGCCGTGGGCTGAGCACAAGGTTACAGCCTTCAAAGGGAAGGTCTCAACTTCCAAAGGAGAAAGTCTTTCTCAGACAAATGTTTATTTTAAAAGTATTATCTGCCTGAGCTTCTATGAAGAAGAACTTGGGCTGGTTTGTTTGTTTTCCTCCCAGCCTTTGGGATCTAAGCCTTTTTTTAGCATGATGTAGGGAATGGGAGCAGTTCTGCTCTGGTTAAAAGCTAGCGTTTGCCTTTAGAAAGTGATTTCAAATGAAGCAAACAGTAACAAACACTAAAATGGGGGGATGTATCAGGGCCTTAATTGCTTAATGTTCCTGTGACCTAAGCCATAAATGTAACCAGAACCTTTCTTCTTCCTGATTTTCGAATACATAACTTATGAAACATTTACAGCTAATTAGAGAAATATTTTAATATCTAGAACGGGTGGTGAAGTGTGAACTAGTTCCCCTGCATTTTGAATTATCTTGGTTAATTCTGAAAGTCAGTAAGAACAGCTCATGGCATGAACACAGTAATGCTGCTGCTTTTTGAAGGGGGATCAGACTGCATCAGGTGTGTGGCAACACACTTGGAAGAGGAGAATGGTAACTACAAAAGTGCAGGTGAGGTACAAAGTACAGAAAACAAGATGAGTCTCCAAGGACTGCTGCTACTGCAACAGCAAGATACTAAACCAATACCTCAAAATCAGTTCATAACTGCCTTATTGACTTTTGACCTGTATGCAGATCTCCCAGAGATTATTGTTAGGATCATTCTGATAATAAAAATGAAAATATTACAGCAAATTTGTTATCTGTGCCCTAAATTCACAAGGTTAACAAATAGAGCTGAGGGACTGTTTAAGGATGGCAAGGTTGCCAGAAGTACAGATAACAAAGAAGCAAATCAGTGGAGAAAAAATGATAGTATGGGTAAATGGAAATGTTTAAGAAACTTTTCTATTTAATAGGTACCTTAGTAAAGAGGAATTCAGCTAAGCATGTTTCATCAGACAGATGCCATACAAAAAGACAATCAGAAAGGAAGCTTTAAAAGAGATGGCCAAGTCAGAAAAGTATGTTCTACTGATGTATTAGTAATGTAGCTACTAACAAAGCAGACAAAGCTAAGCAAGCCATGTGTTGGTAGAATTATGGCAGTGTTTTTATAGACTGTTCTGCTTACAACCTAAAAGAAAAAGCAATAAGGACTTGAAAATGTTTGGTTTTATTGATCAAAATCCTGTGTATTGGGCACTAGCACAGAGTTACGGTAAGCCTGAACTTTTCACATCTCATTCACAAGTGATGGGATAGAAAGCTGATGTTTCAGTTGTGGCTTGGTTCTACTCTATTGTATTTTATTATAATTACACTGGTTTGAGAGTGAAATTACTGATGAAGTGGCGCATGATTCCCATGTCAACATAAAACCTCTACAAACAAGGATCTGGTCTCTAAAATACACACATCACAACATACTATCCTATCATTTACATCTGACAAGACATAGCCAGTGTTTTGGTTGGCCATCAAATACAAGGGAATAGCCAAGTTTCCAATAGCTTGACTTTCCAAACTTTAAATCAGACTTCAAAAGCTGTAGAAATGCAATACAGGACTATGAAGTCCTATACATACAGTATCAAATCTTTCGAGAAGGAAGAACTGTGGGTGCAATTATTGTTATGCTAACTGACATAGTTTCTGGAAATTGCTTGGGATTTGTTATGAAGGCTTTAAAAATCTTTTCCATCTGTTCTTCCTCTGGGTTATTTTAGGGTGCATTTATAGAAATACATCCACAATATATAGTGGCCACAATACATAGATAATATTGAAATATGCAATTCCACTATAAAGCTATGTTTAAAGTAATATGAACACTGATTTCCCTAAAGAGGCATCCAAAGTAATGCTAGGACTGAGAGTGACTGAAGACTCAGACCGATAGTCTTGGCTAAATAATAGTCTGAGGAAAGAAAAATTCACTTGGTCGTTAGTCTGAGAAGAGTGAACATTGTCTTCCTGTTCAATGCAGATCTCAAGCCTGGGAAAGGACTGAGTTTTTCTTCACACAGGCATACTTCAGCAAAACAGGATCCAATCCACGGAAATACCCATCCTGAGAAAACTGATCATCTATCCCACAAAAATCAGGAGGCTGCACATCCTGTGGTAAGAACAGGATAGTTATTACAGGTTAGTTATTAGCTTGCCAAGATGCTGACACTATACAAAACACTCTCATTGCAGTAAGTCTTCAGCTGTGGACCAGTTAAGTACATGCATTCCTCATGCTGACTTGGTTATCCGAGGGATCAGGCACACCAGACGTTTTCTTCAGCTGCTTTTCAGAATAGAAGTGCTTATAATACTAATATGCAAGTGAGATGTAGTGGTTCAAGTTGCAGATGAAAAAAAGATTCCCAGAGGACGAGGGCTCCAAGTCATGGTTTAGGCAGTAGGAGTGTGAGACACCTGGCCTGCAATCAAAGATGTCATCTTTCAGGGGAAGCAGTAGACCTCTTTCTGGAACAGCTAGTGCATGTTAGGCACTGAATTTTGCAAGCATTGCTAACCCCACTGACAAAAACTGTACAGCAGGCAGACGATTGATACAATCTCTAAAGTGCTATAGCCTCAGCAGCAGGAAATTAACCTTGTGAGCAAGTGGTGAAAGAGTCAAAAGTAGAGACACTCAGCTGACAACTCTGGAGAAATTATTTGTTTATTTGGATGCTATCCATAAGCTACTGCTAAGTTTCCATCACAGAAGAAGGGAGAGTGGAGGGGCTTGTAGCTGTTTGTTTTTTTCATGATTAAGGGCATTTGTGCACTTCTGAAGGGAGAGATGATTTTTTTCCTCTTGGGTATGCCTAAAGTCTTAAAGAACCTTAATGTTCCCATGCACTGCTGAAGCTCCTGCAGAGCTATGGTGCCAAGAAACTATCTCCATATCCTCAAGAAATTTTCAGAGTAGGAGTGGCAAGCTGGCAAAACTCTTCCTTTAGTCTATGGAGGACAAACATTGCTCCACCTGTCTGGAGGACTCTACAAGCAAAGCAATTGTAAAATATAATTAGAAGCTGTGAGGATCTTGAAAAAAATCACATTCTAATCTATCACAGTTTGCTTTTACAAGGATGTGTATACAACGAAAAAGTTGCATTCTCTGGCCCTTGCTCTTACGCCCAGGACTAACGTCTTCAAGCTATGGGTAGGATGTGTGTGGCTGCTCAGCTCTGTGACAATGGCTCAGTTTCTCAGCCTCAGTTTCTTCTTGTCCTCTGTTATCTCTGAATATAGTGTTGAAGCAAATTGTTATTTTTCTTTTTAGACACCAGATGCAAATCTAGGCATGCAGCCAACTTCATGTATCCTTGAACAGAAATAATAAGACAGACCTTCTGGGAAGAGCAAGTGAGGAGTTCAAAGGGCAGATACACTTCCAGCTGCATTTATGTTATGCTTACACAAGCCTCAACACCCACAGCAAAACTAAAAAAACATTGGAAAGTGAAGTTAAGCCCAGCTGCAGGTAGTTAGACTATCATCATAGAGGAGTAAACTGTTATCAATGCATTAGTTACCAAAGAAATACCAGCAGCCATCATCTTTTGCCAGTCACGCTAATCACAGCATAAAGTGCAGCATCATGTAGAGCGGAGGGTGACATGTCATCCCCAGAGAGCGCACGAGGAGCATTCAGGCCTAGCAAATGGCCCTTGGGCTGCTGAGTTCACTCCACCCCATTGAACTGTGAATAAATATCAGATGTGGAGGGAAGGGAATGAAAAGGAGAGCTTTATTTGCTCATGTAGGGGCTGAGAAGAAAAGCAGACGTCCCCTCTCTCTGCTTGTAAGAGAAGCCCTGTGGGACAGATGAGGACTAGAAACTGCTACTACCAGTCTCTCTGAAGAAATGAAGGGCACAGAGTGTTATTAATAAATTGCTGTTGGTTTGAGCTGCTTATTGCTGAAACTGATGGTGATAAAACTGCTTTTTCTGAAGAATGTAGCAACCAAAATAAGGCCTTTCTTCTTATTGTGACAGCCTGGGAACTTGCTAGTGGAATTTCCTAATGCGTGTCCTAATCTTTATTTATTTGTCCTTCTGGCACATCCATCAGGGTGGTTGGTAGAATTTAGGGACACGGTGAAATCTGTGGGTGCTGAGGGGGTTGAAATAGATATTTCTTGATGTGACTGGGACTGCTAAAAAAGAAATGCCTAGAAAAGAAGGCTGGAAACCAAACTTTATCTCCACAAAGCTCTAGTACTGACAGTCCTCAATGTTGCCTGTTGCCTGAGCTGGAGTTGTGCTACAGCAGAAGTCTGAATGGGTGGGAGGTCAGGCAAAGAACATGGATCTGCAGATGAATAAGCTGGTGACTAAGTGGCTGTGGAGTACTGGGTAGCAATGGGATAGTGACCATGCCTGTATGGTCAGTGACAGTCTGAGAAGACAGTGGATAGGTACACAGTCACAGAGAGGGTTTGGCAGGCACCAAGTAGTGGCTTTTAGAAGTGGTGGTAGTTGTTAGAATCGTAGAATCATAGACCTATTGACACACATAGCTGAACCACACTAGACAAAAAAGCACAAACCCATGAGCAGTACATACTCCACATGAGATGTACACCAAGTGATTGTCACTGAATACAGTACTTGCTTTGTTTCTATTTTATGAGCACTGGGCAAATATATTTAGCAAGGTCTGTAGACGCATTTGAGTTTGGAAAGAATCTGTTGAGAAACTGAACCTCTCTTAGTGATTACCCTTATTTATCAACAAGAAATTCAACTGTTCTTTAAGCATCAACACTATTACAGAGACTCATTTAAGTAACTGAAAACAAAATGATGCTCATTTATGCTGAAGGATAACATTTACTGAAATGACACCTGTAAATTACACCTGTCAGATTATTTGCTATTCCTCACTTGCAAAGCTTTGGTTGATTAGGGCCACAAAAATGGTCAGAGGGATGGAACACCTCTGCTATGAGGAAAGGCTGAGAGAGCTGGGGTTGTTCAGCCTGGAGAAGAGAAGGCTGTGGGGAGACCTTATTGCAGCCTTTCAATACTTAAAGGGGGCCTACAAGAAAAATGGGGATAGTCTTTTTAACAAGGCCTGCTGCAACAGGACAAGGGGTAATGGTTTTAAACTAAAGGAGGGTAGATTTAGACTGAACACAAGGAAAAAATTTTTCACGATGAGGGTGGTGAAGCACTAGAACAGATTGCCCAGAGAGGTGGTAGATGCCCCAACCTTGGAAACATTCAAGGACAGGCTGGATGGGGCTCTGAGTAACCTGATCTAGCTGAAGATGTCCCTGCCTATTGCAGGGGGGTTGGACTAGATGACCTTCAAAGGTCCCTTCCATCCCAAAGCATTCTATGAATCTATTATGTATTGAATTCCAGATGGAAACTATATCTACAGCTCAGTGAATCTGGTGAAGGTTTGGTGAATCTAGATTGAACAGTGTGGTTTTATGTTCACAAGCACGGTTGAGGCACCCCAGGGCTACTGCCAAGGTCTGTAGCATCTGTTGTCCTTGACTGTTGTAAGGTTGCATTAGGGGTTTCACAGGATGACCACTGATTGAATGGAGCAAGCCCATGACAGGTTTCAGGCTCAGTGAGTTTATTTTGACCCTCCAGGTCCAGTTCCAGAACATTTGCCCCTAACATAAGCAGATGGATAAAAGAGTGCCCATTGGTGATGAATACTGAGGACTTCAATCCTTCCAAGTCATCTTCTTCTTGTTACATCTCTGGGGCTGAAGAATCTGAATTACTTATTTCTAGCAGCCACTTCTGACTAGCCTTTAGAAACGCCCTGATTCAGATTTGTCAATATTTTGACAGCATGGTTATTTTTAGGAAGTTCTCCTGGCACCCATCCATTTGACAGAAGTTGATCAAAACATATCAGTTTTTTTGTCTTCTTGTCTTCTGTGCTTCAGATGCCTAAATAAATTTTCGCAGGACTCAGATACGCAAGATCTGAATTCTGATGTGGAGTTTCACATTTGCCTCTAAATCCTGCCCAACCCTTTCACTGCTGAAGCTTTTAAGCCAGTTCTCCAGATCTAGCTTTCTATGCCCTTCCAGCCTAAGGGGGCTGAAGTTGTCCGCTGCCTCCACAATTTGTTTGCTCTCTTTGAATGTCTTACATCTTCGTGGTTTGGGCAAGGAAACTGAGTTTTCCTCTTTGTTCAAGAAACCCATAGGGTAAGGACTACTGTCACACCTGAAGCTTGTTTGTACTCTTTTGAGATTTGTCCTGGCTGAAAAGGACTTAATCAGTTTTGTATATGAAAATATTTTAAATGCAAATCTATTTTTTTGTCTTTTTTTTAAGGCATATACTAAAGAACCTCAAATCCTTTCATTCAGGAGAATGTAACGCACAAATTTATGTAAATATGTGATAAAGTCAGGAACTATAAACATGGGAAATGTTGCAGTGAGAGCAACAGGGTTTTTCCTTTATGTTTTTAAATAAGGGTTTTGGGGTTACGTATCTGAATTATATACTTATAACTTCCATGAAGTCTAATTAACCAGCCACTTGTAAGCTTTAACCCTTTCTAGATTAACTGTGCTTCATCCCATCATTTGCTGTGGAGGAAACCAGAACAAAATGCCAGAGTGCGGACACAGGGTCTTGTTACAATGATTAGGCATAAAATAAATGTATTTGTTTTCCAGTGGTCAAAGTGGGGTTTGAAACTTTATATTACTTGTGGCCAAGAAATATTTCTGAGAGGACTTTTGGTCACAAAGGGAGACTATGTACTCACATGGTTGGTATGGCCTGTATATGCAATAGAGTGTGCAATATAAGCTTTTCCTTAGCTTGTTAAAAATTCTCATGCATAAAATGCATTAATATTTTTAGTTTCATAAAATTTAAAAAAATAAATGTAATTAAGAATTACGTAGCCATTTTCTTGTTAAATGGCATATAATGAATTTTTTTAGTAACTTTTTTCTACAAAAATATGTGCCAGCAATGAAATGCAATATTATGGGATTAATATAAAAGGGTTGTTTAACATTACAAAACCAGTAAGAATCATTGTGATGTGTTAAACCTTGTACAACAGAAATTTTTGTATAATGAAATGCAGAAATAACAAAGATCTTTAATGGGTTTATAGATGATACCTGTGCAATTGACACATTAAAATATGTGCTATGTTTGTTTGATAGACAGCAGTAGCCCAGGCAGCTGCTCCCTTAGTTAGACATAAATCAGTACACCAGACAATTGCAGGGGAATTTTCTGAAATGACTCACTGGGAGAGCAGGGTGTTGAAGGATGAGGTGGGAAGACAGACAGCAGAGTCATCATTAAATTTTAAGCAAAAGGCAGATAAAATTCATGAAATTGCTGGTCTTCAGAAATAATTGTTAACCCAGACCATAGAACAATTTATTTTAATTAAAATAGGGAGCTTCATTTTCCCTGGAGTCAGCAACATGAATTGTCAGGCCAGGATTTTAAACAGAATTTTGGCATAAACTGAAGGGAGACTTGAAACTCGCTGAAGTAAAATTCTGTAGGTAAGCACAGCTAAAATGAAAATCCTAAAGAAATAAAAATATTAAAGTAACTGATTAATTATGATTAACTTTTTTTTAAAAAAAATCTGTATTATGTATCTTCACGAGGTATGTTCAGTGCACTGGCTATTGGGCTTTGCCATCTTTGACCATCCTTTGCTAAGGAAGTGATTGCTCAGATTCCATGAAATTAGACTTCAAAGCCAATGATCTGACAAAACAGCTTTGCTGACAAGGAATTTTAAAACGGTGTTCAAGAACTTGCTTGGGTAGTCTTGTAATCAGTGGCATGATATACGGTGTTTATGTCACGCAGTGAATTTGCCATGTTTTCTTTGCTGCCAGAAGGTACTTCCTTTATTCAAAGTGTTCTCATAATAACTAAAACCCTGTAATTGGAAAAAAAAAGTACTGCCACTGCAAAGCATCAGGGATGTCAAGTATGAGATTCAGATTTGAAGCGGACTACCACCGCTAAGGAAAGGAACTGACAACCAAGAAGGAGAAAGAATAGAAAAATTAAGATTCATAGCCTGTAACCACAGAAGTTAAAAGATCAAACAGCACAATATATGGATGGACATGGATTTAAACTTGGGTTTCTTTCTGATGATCACAGGAACAATTCATATCAAGTTCTCGGTGTAGAAAATGGAGAGAAACTGTATTCCCCCCGTCTTGCTGAGATGCATCAGCTGAGCCTGCAAGGCTTATCCAGACTACATGGAGGGAGATTGCCGAAGGTGATGGACTGTATCAGGCAGTGCTACTGTGCTAGCAGCAGGAAATTGGAGGGGCTGGCACCAGGGAGGACAGTGCTTTATTTTCCTCAGTGCCAAGATAGAGCTGGAGCAGCAGAGGCTGCTGAGCGAAGCCCCGCCATGATGGTGCAGGGCTGTGTTAATGGCAAGCAACATGGAAACATGGAAAGGAGCATGAGAAGCAAAACACAAGCCCTTCCAAAGCCACCAGAGCAGCACCAATGAATGCCCCAACAGTAATGCCTGGCTGCACACATTTCCCCCAATAATGCTCTTGGTAGCAACTGACTTACCCAGTGACTGTCATCCAGCAGGATACATCCTGCCCCATCTGTCATCCCACACAGTGAAGATTGGTTGTAGAGGACATATGGCTGTAAAATACTATTTTTTTAACTCTAAGGTACTGTCATGGGGCAAGAAGGTGACCACAGGCCGTTGAGACCTGCTGCTGCTAAGCAACCTATGGCAAGGTTCCCCGCTGGCTACTGCTTTTCACTGTGAATGCCCATTTTGCCTGTTGAACACCTTTGTGGCTGGCTGGCTTGCTTCCTCCACCCTCCTCTAGTCCTTTCCTCTAGCCATGCTGGCTGGGGTGGACCTAATAGCAGACTATTTCAGTAACTGATTTCTTTAAAGAGGATGCAGTGGCATGCAGGATCCACACAGAGTCCTTGCCACATAAAAAATGATGGCTTCCTAAAAGGAGTCTTTTCCTTTCTTAAAAAAACCTCTTTGCCCAACATTTTGCTAGTCTATGGCTTTAGCCTCTAATTAGGGTGGCCATTCACTCCAGGCATGTCGTGTACAGCGGAGTTGCCTATGGTTTTCCCCACAGGGTAGTAAATGTACAACTTTCCCCACCTTTAGGAACTCAATGGTTTTTAACTGAAATATCCCAAATATGGTATCAAGGGACATGAATTACATCTATGTAGGGCTGCCCACCAGTCCCTTCGCATTAGCTCTCTGAAGGCTTCCCCGTGAGTCAGCCAGCGTTCAGATGGAGGCAGCCACCAGCCACCCTGGACTCTCACAGGGGAGATCCTCTTGCCCCAAGCCATCAGCCAGACCTCTGCAAGGCAAGGGGAGATTGCTTAAACCAGCTGTTCTGAAAATTACATGCTGGTGCTACATGCAAAGAGTTTAAAAATATATATCTATATACTTATTTTTGCAAAATTTGCAACAATCATTGTCAAGCTTAATTTCAGGTAATAAAAGTAACAGCTCATGTCACTGCATGTTAGTTAAGAGGAATAGCAATTTCACCTTTTTGCTACATTAGGGAAAATTTCCAAAGAACACCAATACACAGTATCTGAGTCCCACTATTTTTTCTTCTGTTGTTTCTGGGATTCATATGATAACCATCCATAGGGTCTTCCACAAGTTATGGTTCTTTAATGAGTATCATCATGGCACCTTTAGTGGATATTTTCACTGTATGAGCCTGCACAGTGCTTTGCAATCCACCCAAAAACCTTAGGGCTGCTTTTAAGCATACTCACAGATTATGAAAGAATGTTTCTCTGTTCTCCTGTTCTTACATTTTGGCTCTGCTGTCCATATGCAGGACCCTTAGATATGCATATGCAACCACACGCACACATACACACACATATATATTTATATGTATGCACATCTATATGCAGACATACAAAGACGCAAAGACACACACATTAACTTGTTTCCCAAGAAAATAAAGCATATTCATTTTTTATTACTCTCTACTTTTTTTCTTGTGTAATGTTTTTCAGTGAAAGTCTGAAGGCAAAACCACTTCATGGTAAAGGCAGAGGAAAGGGGAGAGCAATGCACACCTTGGGCAACTGTCTGAGCTACAGGAATTGCTCTTGCAAAGCCACCAATAAGGTGCAAAGACTGTAGAAGACTTAATATCCCAATTTACTGTGTCTGGTGAAAAAAACATGGGGATAGGGAAATCTGAGGATCCATTAGCTCATTCTGCTAAATATACAGTCACAGAAAATGGCCATATAGATCATTGTATTGGGAGTAAAGAAGAGCAAAACCACTCCTTTTGCACAGCAGAATGAAAAGTAAAAACTTCAACCTTTAATCTAAATCTTTGTTTTATGGGCTTTAGTCATAAACGCAGACACCCTAATGGTTACTATGATTTTCCTTACGGGAGGGGAGGGGGTGCATGTATTTAGAGAAGTTTTAGACTAATCTTAGAAATGCTTATTGTCTTAGTGACCAGTGTGGCTGCTTTTTTGCTATGTTTTTTGTTTTTGTAGAAGCTAAAAGTAATTTAATTGGTTTGTGTTAGCAAGAAATGCTTGGTTTTTCTTCTGTGCTGCCATGTGGCATAGTCTGGGATGTGGGTTTTTAATGGCCCAAGCAGTTTGTGCTTTGTCCCCACAGTATCATCAACACCACATGCTCCAATGTACCCTTATGTTTGTACAAGAAAACGAAACCTCCAGGCACTGCAGCCTTTCTTTTAATAACTCTTCCACCTGCCGGACCTGAGTCAAAGTTAGACTATACAGCTTTCTAGTGTTGCATAATGCTTTGGCAGAAAGGAGAGTTTAAAAACAACAGGGGTTGTTCATGAGTGCCTTTGGTACTTGCAATACCCTTTCGTGATTCTGTTTTTTATTAATATTTCAATACTCCTCACACTGGACCTCAGAGGTACCACTTTCACATATTAAAAAAAAATTTAAAAGACATTCAAGTGGAGGACAAGGCTTCCAATGTCTGAGTTTAAGCAGATTTATGGACAAAAGGAGATGTGTGACCCTGGTGCTGAGTTATTGTTCATTGCAAATAATGAGCCTGAGAAATTGAATAAGAGTTGCTGGCTTACATCGCCATCTATAAATCTTTTAACTTCTTGTAGTAGTAGTTGAAATTATATACTTGATGCTACAGGTCCCTAATCAGCTAACCTCTAGGACCTGGAAGGGAAGAAAGGCAGGGATGGGGAGGAAAAAGGAAAGATCACCCACCTGGTAGTCATATATTACCTGGCATTTTTATTCTAGTTAGTATGAATCACCCTGTAGCACTATGTCAAAGTTTGGAGGATAAGGCAGGATGTCTCTTATCCCAGAATATATGAAGACCCTTACACTATGCCATTGGTTCGCGTTTCTCTTGATCAAGGCAGATAGTGGTTTCATGTTTTAGTCTGTAAAACTATTAATTTATGTGTGGATGCTCAACAGCGCAAGGAAGGTTTTGCCTTCCCCCTTGTCCATCACCATCATCTGTCCCTCCTGAGGAAGCACAGCTATGGAGCTCCACTACCACCTCCATGGCCAGACCACCTCTGCTAAGAAATAAATGCGTGGATATTTCACAAACTGTTCCACTGGCCTCCTGTGATTTCTCTGCAAAATGGTTATTTTGTTGTACTTTATCCAACATCTTAAAAGCTCATCTAATAAAATTCTTAATCAAAGCACATATTTGTTTTAAAACAGTCATTCACAAGTATCCATACTGAGTTTTCTCTGTGCTTATCCTAAGTTCTGCTTTTGTTTTTTTTGGGTATGTATGCAGTAACTGTGAGCAGGCACAGAATTGGCAAGGTACAGAACAGCTAGAGGAAACATTAATCTACCATGATAAGACATCAACTGTGGATCTGACTCAGGGACCAAATTTATGAGTGAATGTCAGAATGTGGCTAGGAACTGGGGTATAAAAGCCACTGTAACCAGCCAGTTAATGCCACTGAACGATGAAAACCATGATAATTACATGGTTGTATTTGCCTTTACAGCCATAGGAAATTTGTGGTAAAGCACAAACTGAAAATCCAGCACAAAAACACTATCAGTATCTCCAAACGGGTGTCAGATTTTTACAAGAACATAGAGAAGTCATTTTTCAAACCTCTTTTTTAATCTACTTCGGTATGCTAAAGAATAGGAAGGCCAAAAACTGTAGTTGATAAGTTTGTGAGCAGCCCCTAAGATGCAATCCATATTGCCCTGCCCCGAGAGGAGATGGGGAACTGCTGTCTGAGCTGCTAATAGGGACCAAATAGTCCCTGAAAGTTCAGCCTGGGGGACTCCCTGCGAGCCTTGCTGAGATCTGAAGAGCATCAGTGTCAGGAGGAGCAGAGGGAGAGGGCAGCAGCCACATGTCCTGTAGGTAGCCCTGGAAGCAGGAGTTCGCCTGCTCGGCCTGTCCAGGCAGAGTGCTAAGGCACAGCATGGTCTTTGAGTTGTCCTAAAACCTTGATTCGTCCTCCAAAGTTTCTGAAGTCGGACCATTTTGTGGGTTTAGGCAGCAAGAAGAAGGGTTACATAGTGCTCCTTGAATTCTTCATAACCTTCCAGCTATGCTCTCAGCTATGTCATGGTTTCTAGGGAAGAAAGCGAAGAGGGAGGGGTAAAGATTTTGCTAAATAACCTGGGCTTTGTCTGCAGTTTGTTTTGGGGGTAGTCTTTGGCCATTTGCCTAGAGGTCAGTCCTTTTTAATAAATCAGCAAAGGCTTGGGACATATTTATAACTGCTTTCTTAAAATCCCCAACTTGATGCAAACCCTGTTGTGTCAGAAGGTGCACCTTGGGAAGAAGGTGCAGCTGGAGAGGGAGGTGGTGAAAGGTGACCAGCACTTGCTCTGCTCCCTGTCAGCCCTGGCTGCATGGATCCAAAAAGAGCTGTTGTAGTGAGCAGGAAAACTCCCTAAAATACCAGTGGTTATTGCGGACAGACTGTTACCTTTACAGCAGGCTGGGATCCTTCCCATAACATATTAGGTTGCTTTTATAGGACATGTCTCCCTTCAGCTCTCTGGGCTGGAAGTTGATGTCTCATGAAGCTCCTTGCAGTGTTTTGTTTTGTTACTTGGAGTTTGAAGCTCGGGGCGTGAAGACTGTGACCAGCGGCCCAAGGGATTCCCTGGGCTGCAGCCGCAGCAGCAACCATTTGTTTTCCTTTGACAGCCTGTGGGGGCCCTGAAGGCAGCTCAAATCCACCAGTTGACTACAAGCTACAAACCACAAGCCCTCTCCACTGTTTTAGAGCATGTACCTGATGGGAATGTAAGCCCTGGAGGCCCTAGCTGTGCTTTCACAACTGTTATTTTGCATTTCACAGGGGTTTTTTTTTTACCCAGAATTTGCCCAAAGGAGCTTGTTTGTATTTTGGCATCCCTAGAGGTGATGGCAGCAGCTCCAGCTGCAGCCTTCGCCTCCGGAGGTACCTAGAGGGAGAGATTTTCAGAGAGGTGGGAGGTCTTTTGTACTCCTTTAAAATAACTTGGGTACCATAAGAGGTCTGCAGAAAATATGTTGTCCCACCCTACAAGTGTCAAGAAAGAGTGCATGAACCAGGTTAGGAAATTACAGAAAGGATGAAGCTGTCTGTGAGATTGCTGTTTTCACGTCCAAGAGCACTTCCTAAAAAGCATGGCTAGAAGGATTTTTAGATAAATTTGAGCTGGAAGAAGACCATTTATTCACTTTGTTCAGTGAAAAATAGTAGACCCCAATGGCCTGTTCTGTCATCCCAGTAGGTTCAAGCAGAGCAAGGCTGAGCAGGTTGCTAGCACAGAGCTCATCACCATGCTACTGCTAAAAACTCCTTTTTCCAAAACATGCAGGAAAAGTCTTGAAGCTCCTACAAGAGGCAGATAACTATGGCAGAGATGTGTTCTTGCAGTGATAGTGGATTGATGCTGTAAATGAAGGACTCACTCTCCCCCACCCCCCCAGTTTTGGGTAGATTCAAACCTTGTTGAAGACAAAGAAATAATAATACAAAAAACCCTAACCATACATGCCACATATGAAGGTGGTTTGTAAAGCCCAACACTTATTTATGGATATGGCCAGACACCATGCATCCTGCCACATCTGATGTCTGACCTCTCAATCTCTGTGGAAGATTGGGAGTTTTCCGTAGGCTGCCTGGTAGACAATAATCTCCCCCAAACTCAGCAGTCCAAGACCTGGGTCAGCAACTGTTTGCCTGCTCTACCAAAGGCTCTACTTAGCCTACACACCCAGGCTGGAAGGACAGTTATTATTGCACTGTGGTGGCTAGTAGGATGTCTTTCCGATCTGCTCCAAGATAAATTTACGCAGGGGATGGATGACCCCCACCTCAACTGTGGTGCATGGTGCCTTTTACTCTAAAACTCTTACGACTCTCTCTGAAGAGATCTAAGCACAACTGAACATCTCAAATGAACGGTGGGTGTCCCACACTCAATCTGCTGCATGTTATAGTTAAGCCCTACCGAGGTCAGTAGAACATATATCTGGCGGGGGGGCAGAGGGGCAAAATGTGACATAGCCCTTCCTGAGGGATTAAGCATGCCAATTTCAGCAGGAGAAGAGAAAAAGACAGTTGCTTATTGCTTGAGGCTTTATCATAAACAGGTAGGTCTGAAAACCATTTTCTAGCAGTGCACAGCTGCAAACACAATATTATTTCTAGAAACCACCCATAGCCTCAGTGCTGAAAGATGCAGAGGGACCTCAGCATGAGGAACGTCAAGTTCTCGTGTTCCAGACTGCGGTTTCCTTACACCTTTCCATTTTGGCATAAGTTTGCAAAGCCACTCTCCATTTTTAATATTTAAAGGTTAGCTGACGCACCAAGCATATTCTTGGGAAATGGTGTAGCTGCAATTCCAATAGGCATAGCTGAAAGCGGGGAAAGTAACGCGGTTGTATATATCACAACAAATGGGGCGACAAGCTGCATGAGCCAGGAAATCCATTTTTGCCTCGCCTAGGGAGTAAGTCTTACTTTTTGCTTCAAAGTATAAAGAAGCTGGTTAAAATTAGATGATTCATGTTGATTCACTACAGGTTTAAAAACAAAAAGCCTCTCTGACCAAATTCTTTAGTGGGCAGGAGAGCCTTCTTTGTTGAAAACAAAAAAAACTAAAAACAAAAAGGACAACACACATACACATTCACACACGCTTAAAAGTTACTGTTTTTTCCCTGGAAAATGTGGTTTCTCTAATTGAGGGTTGTAAAAAAAGAAAAAAACCTTTTCAAGCATCCCACTCGATTAGTCATTCCAGGGCGGGTCAGTCTTATCATATCACGTGATGTCCAGTAATGGTGATGCAATAAAACAGATGCTGTCCGAATTTCGTGCCACCAGTCAGCAGCAAAACTATGCAAATCAAACCACCGTCCTTTTCTAGAAATTCCAAAACATCCCATCCCTTCCAGGCCCTGTGCTTAATAGTCTCTGCCTTCCCAGACAAACTAAATACATGATCATTTCTTCTTCGGCAGCACATGACAAGAATGAGGCCCAGACTACTGGGAACACAGCTGGATTTCAATCCAGCTGTGTACAGAGGGGTACTCCACCTTCTTGGAAGAAGAGGTGGGAAAAAATAAGATTTCCATAAATTGATTACACTCTGGCAATCTGTACTGTCTGGCAACTAGTACTGTATGTAAAATCTCATGCTGAGGCAGGATCAGCCCACTTAGTCCTTCCAAGACACTGTATTATCCCTGGAAGTTTTTGCCCAAGGAAAGAAGGATGATGACAAAGTGGTATTAATTATGTTTCTATTTTGTGTATTTCTCATCTAACTGATATGTAGACACATAGAAAGGAAAGGTAATGTGCTGTACTGTCAAAGTTAATAGCTAATTTATTTAAACACATTTCTATTAAGTAGCCCTCCATGATAGAGAATGTGACTTTGAGTGACTAGTTATAATTAGTTTTTACCCAATAAATGAGGGAAAGCCTAATAAAAGTGTTACACCCCAAGATTTTATGGCCACAAAGTAAGATAGTGTTAGCAACATATGAAGAAGTACAAGGATGCAATCAGAATGACTAGCACCAAGCACAGCAGTCCCTATAAATCAGACTGTCTGAATAAGTGATAAGGTATGATTTTTATGTTGAATCCGGTGTTACTTGTAAAAGTGGCAATATTTCTGCCTGGAAGTTATTTATGACTGAAACTTTTCTTCATTCTCCAGCTGCCAACAACAAATCTACAGCAACACTATCATCTGCCTTTAAATGCTTTCTTGAGATACATGTCCTGCCAAGTTGTGGATGAGTTTTCTACCTTATAAGTAGTTCTCTAAAAAATTCTGAAGCTACTTTGGGTATATAAGTAAACGCTACTGGGATTTTCCCTAGTGGGAAAACGTGCTTCATCTCCAATTGCACTTCTGAAATTTGTAGACATGCTTTTTATAGCTAAAGAAGTGGTATGAGAGATTAATTTGATTGTGTAATTAATGCCTGAAGAAGGAAAAGCAGGGTTTTCAAAATATGAACCCAACTGTAGTGAAAAGACAAGACGCAATGGCAGCAGCCATACGGCAACTGCAGTTGGGCGAAGAGCCCGTTACTGTTGGCTTGCTGCTAATCACAACTGGCCAGTGTACCCAGAGAAAAGACAACCAGGGTCAATAGGTGTCTTCCTAAATAAAGCTCGGGAAAGGTATGTACGTGCTCTGGAAAGCATGTACACATCAGAGAAGTCAGCCAAGCTAAACACACAGATGTGGCAGAGCCAAATTGTCCCAGGACTTACCCTCTGTGCTCGAGTAGCTTCGTAGTCTTTCTGCTGCAGGCAGCGATGGTGATCCTGTGAGGCTGAGGCGTCAGAAGCTTACTGTGAGACAGCTCTGTGCCCTCCAGCATTCGATGAAGCCAGCGTGTGGTTTGTGGGAAACAATTCAGGAATACAAGACATTTTGAAGGGTCTCCAAGTGCTGGCCCAGGAGGAGGACATGGGACTTAGGCTGGAAAAAGCCTGGGGTAAAATCCAGCAGTGACTGGTGGAGTTAACTACTTGGAGACGTCGAGGTTGGGGCGATATAGTGTTTGGCCTCAGTAAGGGAAATACAGAAACAAACTTCTGGCAGGTTTTCAGTGAAGGAAGCCTAATTTGCAACAGACTGACAGTGAAGTGTCTTTAAGGACTGAGGGCTGGTGAAGGAAACTGTAACAAAACCATTGCTTTTCACAGGACAACACCTTTTCAAGGTGTTCAAGTTTTCCTAGAATCAAATATTCAAAAAAGCTTCAACAAGGCTTGCAAAAGACATACAATGCCACCGTTTGTACCCTTGGCCTGCTGCTGGGTTTCATGCTCAGTCCTTTCTCCACCAGCACGATGTAGAGCAGCTGACATGTGAAGGCTGAATCTGACCTAGTTACAGCATTGAGGTGCTTCGAGAGGCATGCCCAGACTGGATACCTGGGAAAGGTCTGCCAATATTGGGTCTCCTTGGCCAATACCTCAAAATGGAGAATGTCCTTCAGTCTCTACAACCATGTGCTCCCAGATCCTCCTTAAAAGAGACTCCCCATTCTCTGCGTGATGCATGATGCTCTAGCATAGCAACTTCGAGCAACTGAGCAGAAAATAGCAGTTTTCTGAGTTAGGACTGAGCTAGGATGGAGGGATGCGAATGGCATTTGGAAGAGGAAGAACAGGAACTGAGACCTCTCAAATGAAGACTGAGATAGAATGGAAATATAAAGATCATTTGCCTCCAAACAAGAACTTTGAACCAAATATTTCTATACCCTCTATACAACAAATTGAGGTAACTTATTGCAGTCAGAAATGAATATACAGTCTTTATGCATTCACAGGAATGTTGGGGGCTTACAGCTCCATAGCATTATAGTATACAGCCTTTACTGGAGATAGCAAAGACATACAATGGTGTGATGTTTAATTTCGGATGGGAACACATTTTCTGGATCTTTTTGATTTTTTATTTGAATTTTGTTTGAGAGAAATAGTTGAGCCTCATTAAACATTTATGCCTCATGAACTTACCCAGGTGAATTATGTGAAACCAATACAGAACAAGACATCCCCCATTCTGCTTGGAAGAGGCATTAGCACAAGAGTTTTGGAACAAGCTGAAGGGGTGTTGCAAATGCACTGTGTTGTAGTGACGTGCATTGCCTTTTACTAGTATGCTGCATGTTTAAGCAAGGACCACTATACATGCACCTTGTTAGTCTTAGCTTTATGACTGCAAGACTGAATATAATGAAGGAATTATTCTGGAGTAATTTATTTTAAATGCCGCCATGTCAAAATAATTAAATAAATTATCAGCTTCAGAACTGACCATGTAGTATGTGAGGTCAGCAATGGCAACGCTGGTTTTACTTGTTTCTCTGTGATATTTAGTAATTTTTGAACTTTTCTACCTGCAAAATTATGAGTGCAAAGAACTTTTGGAGAAGTCCTGGAATCTAGAATCATTCTGTTGGATAATTTGGCAGAGAACAATAGTAATGCACGTTAAAAAAAAAGCTTTTCTAGGCTTAAAAATAGCCAGCATTAACAGGTCTCTAATCTTGCACAGATCTGTCACTTGGGCAATGTAGTCATAAAATTGAGTACTGAACCTTGCATTCTGATATTTCCATTTCTTAATAATTCAAAGTGCTTGCCAAACATAAGGAAACTTAAATTCCAAAGATGCTCTGATGCTGTGTCAAAGAGGAATCAATCATTTTCCAGTAGATGATGTCCAGGAACAATGCCTGCCAGAATCTCAGTGGGAGGCTCTGAAGGCATATTTTCTATAATTGAAGGCAGAGGCCAACTTATTTCACACAGCTCTTCATCATGATTAAGTTTTCAAATGCCTGGTACCTACTTTGAAGTAACCATGGCTGTTTCATCTTGCTTTCTGTATTTCCAGTGTTGGATTATTTACCTTCCTTCATCTCCAGCTCTCAGTTGTAAGGCTTGTCAGTGGCTGACACTTGCTAATTTACATGTATGAAGGATGTTAGCCAGTGAGCTGGTCATGGATTAGATCCCCCATCTGTGTCTTCTGTGTGTGTGGACTCACAGAGTCCCTCAGGCAGGAAGGCACCTCAGGAAGTCTCAGGTCCAAGAAGGGTCAGAGCTGAGTTCAGACCATGCTACACAAGGCTGTGTCCACTTGAGTCTTGAAAGCCTCCAAGGTGATGATCTCTTCTTGGTAACTTGCTCCTGCACACCAGGAGACTACACTGAGGTCCCACACCAGGTGACCCTGTCAGGTTGGTTTGGCCTGAGGAGCCAAGCTACACGGTGCTGTACAACTGAATGCTTGGGCAATGTTAGAGCACAAACATTCAAAGACTTCCCCTACCTTTGGGTCATGCCTTCCCCTGGTCTCATATCATTGTTACTGTTCACTGCCCTGGGGAAAGGTGTCTTATGGAGGGCTAGTGAAGACCTATGGATTTTCACTATTGACCTAAGGAGTTGTATTTAAAATGGGAAAGGCATAGAAGGGTGCTACCACACCATGGTCATGATAGTAGCATAGCACATGTGAACCCTGTGTGGGAGAAGAAAAGATTTCACAGACTCAGAAATAAAGACAACTTCTATTATCCATCTGCTGAAAGTGACTTGTCTGTATGTTTTCCACTCTTAGAGCTGTGGACTTGGACAGGCAACGAAGGAAAGCTTCCCTTCCCAGAAATTTTAACCAAGCTGGATGAATTTCTGGGAGAGAGCTTAAGTGGCTGACACTGATGGGAAGGATAATCAGTGCTAGGGCGAATGCTTTGCTTCACTGACTCAGACATTGCTCAGTTAATGTTACGTCCAGTACTTGCAAGCTCCCAGCACAACCCTTGTGGCTTTCCCCATTGGTTTACTTCACTGAATATCAGTTCCTGGTAGGGCCAAAGTGGATGCAGAAGAGAGGCATGCACCAACAGAAGCAAGTAATATGGGCACCCACAACTGAGCTAGTGCTCTGTGATAAAATACAGCAAAGGAGTATAAAGTAGTCATGAATAAATTCAAGCTGGAAAGTAGGTGTCTAACTATTAGAGTAGGGAGATCTTGCAACACCCTATTCATAGGAGCAGCAGGGGGCAACATGATTATTTTTAAGATGGAGCAACCCTGTGCTTGTGAAAGGGAAGCGTGGTAATAAAAGGACCTGGCCTTGGTGCTCCAAGACATCCTAGTGCTCCCTTGATCCATAGGAAAGGTGAGTTTAAGAAAGCTGCTTATTCATACAGGGCAAAACAAATTCATTTTTCTGTATTCTGGAGAAGTGTTATAATGGACTTCTGTAATGTGAGTGAGTGAGGAAACACTTATAGCTTCAAATGCAGAGTACTCCATCAAAACAAAGAATGCAGCCTCTCTATTTTTTAATTTGACTTGTGGTTAATGAAGCCCTGGGAACATTTTCCTTGCCCAATTAAGCATCAGTTATAACCAAATGTTTGAAGATGTGTTATGTTTCTGGGTTCTTTGTTTTTTACAAAAAATCCCAACAACAAAACCTTTCAAAAACAGATGTGTTGTGCTTATCTGCTATTGGGTAAACAAGTCTTGGATTTTGAGGTTTCGGGTTTCATGACCTGTTTGTGCCACAACAGCTACCAGCATCTAAGACACATCAGGTGGTTTCATTTTGGCTCATGCACATGTATAAAATCCACAAATGTTAAAAATGTGACTGCCAGAGCACTTACCCTCTCCTCTTTCACTGCCAGCCCTGGCCAACTTTAAGATGAGCTGCAATAACCTCCCTGTATTTCTGTGTGAGTGTTCAACAAAAACTCCTTTATGTCTGGCTGATCTCCCACTGAGGGTGGTCTTCTGCAGCCACTGAGCTAAAAATCGGTGATATGCTACTTACTGTCAGGGACAGACGCTGTTGGGACTTCAATTTATTTCCAGTCTGAAATACCGGTCCAGATAGTCCTTCTACAGAAGGTCTAACTGGTTACTGTTCACCACAGCTATTAGTTACCTTTCTCTGCTCTTAGTTGTCTGTCAAGCCGATTTAATTTCCTTCTGTCACAGACTTTGTGGGCAAAGCAAAAGCAGTAGGTGTCATATATCTTAACCATGTTTCATACAACACTCATAAATAAGCTAGGGAAGCATGGTCAAGATGAAGTAAATATTGCAGGGGGGCAAAGCTTCTAGAAAACCATATAATCTGCAAATGGGGCTTAATCTGAGTCTGATACTATGCAACATTTTCACGAGTGACTTGATGATAGAATAAAGTATTGTATTAAATTTGCAAATGACACCAAGCTGGGAAGGAGGGCAAGGTTAGAACTCAAAGAAATCTTGCCAAATTGGAAATATATTATGGAAACAAAATGAAATAAAACACTTTTCAACAGGGATGAGTGTGGGGTGTGCAGACACTGAGGAGTAACAACTGGCTAGGCAGCACGTCAGTAGGAAAGGGACTACGAGCTGAACGTGAGTCAACAAAGTTGTAGAGCTACAAGAAAAGCAAAAACTGGGCTGCATAAACAAGAGGATGACCTATAAGACACATGGATGGAAAAACCCAACCATTGTGTTACAGCACAGCCACAGCTGAAGCTCTGTGTCTAGCTGGGAAGACTGCACATTAAGAAGGTCATAACTACTTGGGAAGAGTCCAGGGAAGAGTAACAACAAAGAGCAGAAGCCTAGAAAACTCAGTCTTTGAAGAAAGATTTAATTTACTTATGCTTCTCCTGAAGAAGGGATGGCTAAGTGGGGACATCACAGGTTTCTAAGTCATGGAAGGCTGTTGCAATGGTGAAGGGAACAATCAGTTTTTGATACCCATAGGGTAAGAAATGACTGTGGGCTAAACATCAGCTAGGACACTCCTAGGAGCATGGGAAGCAAAGCATGGGATAAATGATCAGAGGAGGCACTGAGGTCTTCAGCTTTGGAGGCTGCTAGGAGCAGACTGGTTAAATGCTGATCAGGAATGATGTGGATGGAGCTGACCCAGCTGTGGGGCAGCAGAGATGGATTAGACAGCCTGCCAAGGTACCATCCGGCCCTGCGAGCTGGAAATCACTGACCTGGTAAAACAACACTGGGAAACATGGATGAGGGCTCGAAGCTATTTTAGAAATAGAGAGACCATACCACTTCAAAGAAACTACAGCTTCACAGCTCTTTTTCATGCCTGCCTGGAAATGCTGGGCAGCTGTGCTGTGGGGAGATGGGGTTGCACGATACCACTTGAAAGCAATTGCCAGAAAGCAAAGGTTTAATGCTTACCATCCAATGGTGGCAATAAAAAGTTTCTTCATTAGTGTCTGGTTTAGTCTCTCTCTTCTCACCACTGCAACATAACCAGGAAAGCATTTATCCCACATGTCTTAGGTTGCAGCATTTGACCTTAAAATAAAGAGAGAAGCAGTAAAAAGCAGATATGGAGTTTAGTTTGCATTGGTTTATGTCTCAGAGTACATGCTAAGTAAGGTATCTATGCCAAAAGGGCCCTGAACTATCCGGAAATCAGGTCCTTAGGTAACTTCAGAGGCTGTCATCAAGCATTACCACCACATTGGATATGCTCAGTGTGCTTGAGCTCCTTTCAGGTATCATTCATGCCTCTCCTAACAACTGCATCAGTCTGGGGGTTATGGGAAAAAAAAAAACAGGAAAAAAAACCCAGCCCTGTGGATCATGTGGTCAACTGATCCAGGTACCCATAGCTAGAGCTGGTCCTGGCACCACTTTCAGAAGTGGAGAGCTGCTGTTCCCAAAGGTTTTGTTAGACAGGGCTCTCTCATGGTGTGAGAGGACTGAGAGGGGGACATTTTAATGAGTAAGCCCCAGTAATGCATCTTCTGGGCCATGCTTATGTGACACATGATACGTGACACATAGTGAAACACTGTCTCTCAAAAAAGCAAATGTTCACAAGCACGTAACAGTGCCAGTGCTTATAGTGAAACAGCTTTTGATAATGGCTTGGGATAAAAGGCAGTGTCTAAAAACTGTGGGGAGATGATGTGAAGAATAACATGTCTAATAGCTTTTGGTTAAAAGTACTCTGGTGCTACAAATGCCTGTTATTTTTTATACTATTTTGATGGCTTGATACACATGAGATGTTTCACTGAGGACTGGAATTGTGCCTTTGTTGAAAATTTACTATGAACATTTACTTATCAAGGTTTTACAAGGAGTAACTCTGAAGTTTAACTTCCATAATGCCTATGGAAAGTCCTGAAAAGACAGAACCCAATCTGAGTGTCATCAAAAGTTGCACAAAGATACAGCAACATGGAGGGGTGGAGGTTAATCGCAGAATTATATTGTCTCGGGGTCTTCCTAGTCCATTATACCACAGCAGGCTGCTGCAACATGGATGAAAGAGATTTCCTACCTGGTGTTAGTTTCAGTCTCAGCAAAATCAGTGAACAAAATCCAGCAGTATTGCTGAAGTGGTCAAGATACTAAAGATCTAACAGGTTTATAGAGCTGCATAAGCAGGTTTTTACGTAAGATTTCTGGGCTGAGAAGGCATGCAAACCCCTGGAATGCTTTCATTGCAACCAGATGGTACACAAGACAGGGGAAATGTCAAGTGGGAAACCATTAAGAGAAGGAGGTCAAATATCAGCCACTGAGGTGGTAACATCTGGATGTTTAGTAAGCCCATGCAGGAAGAAATTCAGAGGTCTCTTAGAGGAAGTGCTTCATTTTCAAGTTAAAGAAGTGCATAGATGATGGAAAAACTCCTTCACTTCTTACACTAGCAAAATCAAGCAAGTTTTTGTTGTCTGAATAACAGTTCTTGTAATGATCAGCACCTTCTGCATTCGAGTGTTGAAATTTTCCATCTGTTTAATGATTAACAGAGTGAGGCTGACAAGTCTATCTTTCAGCTCCATAACACACTGTATCTCCTAGACCTTACTGTGGTGATCTCTTCTTTTCCCCCTGCTTCCTTTTAGAGCAGTGACAGCAGCAAACAGTGTTTGCTGCAGTGCCAGGACTGAATTTAATGAATTTACAACTGCTAATGGAAAGAAACCTTATTTCACAGGTTTCTGTGATCAGAAATACGAGGTGATGTGAATAATTCTGGTTGTCCATTTGCCCCAGCTTACAATGCTGCTGACAGTAATAACACCGTGACAGCCCTCACTCAATGCTTGGAACTTGGGAACATTTTCACATATTACATGACAATTGCTGTCAACTTTGTTCTCGTAACATCAAGGTGTAATGAAAATTATTTCATCAGCTTGAAGTTTGACAGTGATTAGACCAAGTGTCAGACCAACAAAAACTGGAAACATGATGATCAGAGAAGTGTGTAGTCTTCCAGGCACATCTGGCACACTTCTGTTTCATGTAACTTTTTGAACTTGCTGCAATACATATCCTCTGGGGAGCTCTCTACGTATGAAAGACATACTTTTTTAAAAATTTTATCTTGAAATAAAAAAAAAATATATTTGCAAAGAATATTGTCTTTTTTACAAATGGGATGCTAAACCAGAGATCACTCACCTAATCTGTCATGGTAGATTTGGGAAGCCAAGAGGAGCCTGAGTCAGCCAGGTGTCTGAGGTCCCAAAATGTATTTAGTTTCCTAACTTCATGCTGAGCTCAATAGGAAATTAGTTGCCTAAATAGTTGTAGTTGTTCTTCATTTTTTTCAGTAAAATCTCCAGGCTTTTTAACAACCACATTCTAGATAATGGAAGGATTACAAAAACATCCTTTTATGTTAACATGTAAAACCATCTACAGATAGCCTGCTACTAATTATTTGGATAGCGGAAACACTATCAGACAACAAATCTTTTGTTGCAATCATCTCAGTTAAAATAACCCCCCCTCTCCCAACCAATGCAAATGTACTGTTCAAAAGAAATAAATATATGTCTGAGGAATATTTTTAATTCCTTGCTTGGATATGCTACTTTTCTCAACAGGTATCTGAAGATTAAGTCCTTACATGTAATAGATAGAAACAAATAGAAAGAGACGGAATGAGACAGAACGATAGAAAGATACAAATTTCTCTCAGTAACTGGGAAGAGAAGGGTCAAGGGAGGAAACATTTTGTCGTCTTGAAGTTGGTTTGAAGCAGTTTTTGTAATGTTTTATGCTTTAATAATATGGCTGGGGGAGTGGGGAGTTTTCTCCTAGAATAAAACTGGAAGAATGATTCACCGCATGTCTGCAACTGTTCCTTGATCCCAGTTAAGTTTGACACCACTAACACCTATGAGTCAGCGGAGGCTCCTTGGGATGGGCTTTGCCTGCCCTGTTTTGAGCCTGTTACAGTAGGATCTTTACCCAAGGCTGGAAATTGGCTTCCAGCATTGCTTGTGTCAGTTTTTCCTACCCACTATCAAATACCACCAGCCTCCACTAAGAGCAGGGATCTATTACTATATCCCATGATCTCTGCAATACAGCTGTAATAGTCTATACTTTACCATTTATGTCCAGAACCTCAATACTGTTTATCATCTCTCTGTAGCCAAGATAACAGACGTTCCTATAGGGACTTTGTGACATGATGTTGAAGATGAACAACATCTGATCTGGACTGGTCAACGTAGCCTAAAAAAGGACAGCTGTGATAAACAGCAGCCAAGCCATGGGAAGGATTTGCGTGTCATGCTTGAGGATCCCTTACTCTCCTTGAATTTTCATGTGCTCTGTGCTTAGGTTTAGAAAACAATTCTCCTTCTAAAAAGATATGATGTAATTTTGGGATTTGACTAAGTAGAAAATAAGGGAGCCCTTCCATATACGATGCCATGTTTTTCACATCTTACAATACATCTTTGTCTTGTTTGGTTCCAAGATTGCTCAGCCTCTGAGCTGCTTCAGCTTTCTATCTTGACTTGGCCTACCACTCCCTAGACAACTGTTACAACATTTAAATTTTTGGCTAATAAGTAGGCTTCTATCTTCTGGAACCATTTTCCAAAAAATGTGATGAGCAAATGGTAATAGGAATACTTGGAAGCACATTTGATTGATGTGCTTGCTACATTTATCCAGAATTAGAATATTTTGCAGTAGTTCTTCTGATTTCTTTTAGTTCTATACCTAAACCTAGTTCTTTGTTGGTTTTGTTTTTTTTTTTTTTTGACGGGGGTTGAGGTGGTGTTGTTAGTGAACATCGTACTAAACTGTCTTCTCTGTACTGCAATGGGAGGTACTGCTGGTCGTTCTGCAGAACGAAATAATTTCTGAGAGCCATTTTTCTCCAGATCTAAGTATCAGCCACCACCTCCCATCAAAAACATTTTACATACACAGCACACAGGCTCCTTCTTAAAAGATAAACATTAGCAAGCAATATTAACAAATAATTCAATAAATGTGGAAGAAAGATCAGTTTAAGCTATTTGCCAATAACCACAGCAAGTCAGCAAGAGGTCTGGAACAGAAGACAGATTTTTTACGTGAAAGCAAGCGTGGATGCATCTTCCAGATTTCAATTCAAAGTATTCATTGCAATGTGAACTGTTAGACAGTGTTAATGGATAGCCCAGATAAGAAAAATAACAAGTTTTCAAATAAATCCCCATGTCTGTAGTGCTTGCTCTGCACATATTGATTGTAACAAATTGACACCTAAACTAAGACCAGCTTTGGGAATACAGAGTAAGGTGTTTGGGAAGCATTTGGCAGGTGCTTAAACAACTCTGCAAAGCTCTTCAGAGGGACAATTATCTGCTAAATTTTTCACTTTGCAAAAGGTGATGAGTAGTTTTCCATGTCAGTCAGTCTGAGTAAGCAATCTCCACAGTGATATCACCTGGAAAAGCGATGATTAAGAGGTTAGTTAACTTCCTTGTCAATCATATAAAGTCATCATTGCTGTTGGTGATCACAGGTTTCTGGTGTGGAGGAATGGTTTTGTTTCTCATCTGTTAGCTTCTGACTGAATTACTGTGATGGACTTCACTTACACCTGATGCTTTTCCCGAAGTGGAAGGCAGCACAGGATTGAAGTCACAGCTTGGTACCAAAGGCTACGTCTTTCCACATCACATCCATGAGCAAGGAACAGAAACACTTGTCTGTTGAATGCTGAGTAGAGTTTTGTCATATTGGGTTTTGTTCATGAAGCCTTTAACGGGGTTGTAATTATTTATCTTTGTCTCTGTCTCTTCCTGTGCCATGTGGTTTACAGTCGTGGTCAGAGCTGGATTCCTGTTCACTGATAGATGATACAGTTTTCTTTTGGAGACAGGGAAAAAATCCACTGGCATTTGGCTTTCTTGTTTTCCTGAAAGTACAGAGTAATTCTGTTGCATCTGACTTCAGGCTGTGCGCTAATTTTTTAGCTGCTGTTTCTTTGATTTATTATTGACTGAACAAAACCAGAGTTTCTAGAATGGATTATTTATTTAAAAAAAAAAACAGCAGAAAAAAGTGTGGTTTTGAAATGCTTATGTAAAAGCTTTATATTTGTCTCTGTTGCTTTTATTTGGCTTCAAAATTTGCAATCTCAAAACCTGACATTGAGCACATCCTGTCTGAACTTACACTGCCCTTGAAGTTCCATCATGTCTTCAAAAATGAGGGAAAAGTACATTGGTTCCTACAGTCATGCTCTCTTTCATTCAACAACTCAAATGAAACCTTTTTTTAAAATGACAAATATATTGTTATTTAAAAAATATGTACAGGAATGATTCCCATCTTGTCTGTTCACCACTTAGAGATCTAACACATCTTAAGCTTAAACTCTCTTTACAAGCCCCCAGAATTCTACCTGTAAAAGGTTATATCTTTACCAAAGCATGGTCTTACAAGAAAAACTGAGGTCAAATTCAGAAAAACAGTTCCTGTACTGCAGCCTGGGATTTTCAGACTTCTTCAAGCCTGACCAACTATCTCTCTACTCCTCTAGAGCTTTGAGAGGAAAATATTGGCACACACCTTGGGATAAGGTCTCTTAACCTTTAAGGTTACTTTGCCAGTGCTGTAATTACTGTTTTTTAAGGTTGCACTATGTGATAATTTATTTTCAGGAAGTTTTGGATGTCTCCATGTTAAAATATTATTTTTGTTACAACAAAAGACCTCATATGATTGTTAAATTTGCAGGAAAAAAAGATTCAACAAACTAACTGGTTTGTTTTCAAAGAGTATGTAAAAATAAAGTTAAAATATTATCAAAGGGCTATTTGGGAGGAATTTAAAAATACTTCTGCCAAGAAAAATACTTTTGGAAGCTGATGGCAAGGTCAATATTTGAAGTTTTTATTCTTTAACTTTCTTAACAAAGTCTTTTCAGTACAAACAAAAATACCCTATCATTAGCCATCCACTCGGACGGTCCTGCTGGATTTTCTCTCTTATAACTCTGAAGAATGGTCATAAGTCTTCATGAAGCAAGGCAAAATTTTAGTATGCCAAAAATTATATAAGTGAGCTGGAGGTGAAACATTTATTCCATTAGAGGGTCCTGTATTTTAAAAATAAATGGCCTTTTAAATGACGCACAAGAATTTCCCTCCAGACTGGTCTTGTGAAATGTAGTTGCTTTGTCTCTGTCGTGGTTTGGGTTGGAGGCCTTTTGGTAAATAATTGGTTTTTTTAGTTCTCATCCAATTATTCCTTCAGATACGGTCTAATATCTGTCTAGGGTTCCTTCTGGGGCAACAATAATATTACAATAAGTGCTCTATCTTCAGTGCAGAAGAAAGAAAAGGATTTTAGGAAAGAACATTCAGCTACACCTAACTTTTGCTGTCAGCTGACCTGCAACTGTTTTCCCCTCTAGAGTGGGCCAGCAAAAGGACTTGTATTTTATCAGCCAGTAAATCTCTTTTTAATTCTGTGGACAGGTACAGTCCTTGAAGGCATCTCCAGAGGGCTGAGGGCACGCACATCACTGCCAGCCCTTTGTGGCCAGGCTACAGGCCAGCAGAGGAGAGGAAAAGCAATCTTTCACAGGATCATTAGAAAGTGCATGTTGTCAGGGCTGCTCAACACCTCCCTTTTCTTTCAAAATGGTGTGTTAATGAAATGGCGGTGGTACTGGCGGGGTGGACACTTTCTGTAAGGACCAGTATTCTTCCTATCTGGTATGGACTTTCTCTATCTAGGTCTTTTAAAAGGATGCTAAATATCCAAAGGTTTTATTGCAAATCTGTAAAAAATTATCTGCAGCCATAGCACAAAGCTGCATAAATACTGCCATTGTACTGACAGGTTTAAGTGCTCATTAGAAAATATCACTATTTATTTTCAACACAAGGACAAAGATTCAGAAGAAGCCTAAGCATGAGCCTTAAGGTGCTGATGAGTTACTTGCCTGCCTGGGGCTGGCTGAGCTACCCTGGCCTGGAAGGTTAGGGCTAGAGTTTATTGCCTTGTATTGTACAGCATGGCAATTTGCATCTGGTAACTTCTTATGTCGTTGGAGGAAGTGAAAAATAAATTTGAGGAGAATGCTTGATCTCCCTAATTATATACCCAGGTGCTTTACTTAGTTCAGAGGTGGGTGAATGCTCCACTTCAGCTAAAGCAAAATACTTCCATATTAAATTATTGGTTATGAATTCAGAATGTGAATTTACATCAGCCACTGAGGTTATGTTTGGAGAAATGGCTTAGGTTTAAAACTGAAATTTGCCTGACTTTTCCAAGTCTCTGTTCTCTGTGCTCCTGGGGTTTATACCTTTTTCTTTCTTTTTCTTTTTCTTTTTTTTTTTTTAAGTTATCCATCAATTTTGAATGTTTGACTAATAAGCTAATAGCAGCTTTTACAGCTTTGATTTAGACAACGCTCTCAGCTGACTGAGGAAAATCTATAGAGGCACTGAGAAGCAGAGCAGTTCATGCTTATGTATCAACCTCAGTATTATTTTTTCTGTAACTGCTATTGTCATTAAAGAAGTAAATTGCTTTCTCCTGTCTAAGCCACAAACTTTTCTGCCTCACTGAATCAGAAATTGGAGTATTTGCCACAGAAAGTTGAAATTTCAGTTCTAGAGGATGTTGCTCAGTCTAAATGGCAGTGAAAACAAGTCAAGAAAATGGAAGTTATTTTTCCTCTGTGTTCTGAAAGTGATCAACTCTTATGACTGCATTTGTGTTTTGTAATATTTTTAAAATGTCATTTGAATTTAGAAGACCTGGCTTTTTAGCAATGTTTCTAAAAATGTAGCTGGTGCTATTGAAAGTTGTTTCCAGGATAGTAGTATTAATAAAGATACTCTAATAGGAGACCATAAATTACTCTTTGTTTTACAAACTAAGTCTGTCTACATATGTGGCTTACCATGCTATGTCTGGGGACTTCATCTGTTGCAGGTGCCTCTTCATTCTCTTATGTGTCAAAATACAGGTTCCCTTCAGTAACAGATCAGTATTTCATTCCCAAATTCACGTGAAAATTAGAAAGCTTGGTTTCAAAGGGAAAATGGCAAATGTTGTAAAATACTGATGAAAATACTAAAAAGCCTTCAATGCTTCAGATTTTCTGGAATTAATTTGCTGTCTCCTCTGTTCTTCCTACTACCTGTTTACGCACACTTAGGGGAAACAGTGAAGGGGACTGAGGTGCAGGATTCAATAGCCCAGACTTTGTAAACCTCTGCAGATCACACAGCAAGGGTGGCAGAGACCAACATTTCAGTACCCAAATACCCTTGGGGTCAGGAAGAGGAAGGTGTTTCCCAGGATCTTGAGCCCTGGAAGTTATTGGTACATACCAGAACCAGAGGGCTCCTTGGGATGCCTGAGATGGCGAGTGACCACAGGTGGTACCACAGACCCACCAAAGTGGTGATATGATGTCTGAGCTGGGCACACAGAGCAGGCAAAGGGGGAGGATAGTTGCTGCCCTTCACTCCCTGAAGTCTGGCTATAGAGCGGGTGGAGCCAGGCTCTCTGAGGTGCCCAGGGAAAGGCCAGGAGGCAATGGGTGAAATTTGCAGCAAGGGAAACACTGACTGGACATAAGGGGAAAAAAAATCCACTGGTGGCGTGGTGCAGCCCTGGGAGAGGGAAAGCTCCATCCTTGGAGGTGCATTCTTTGGAGAAGCTCAAGACACAGCTGGGCATGGTCCTGAGCAACCTGACTTCACTTTGAAGATAGTCTTGCATTGCACAGAGTTGGACTTGAGAGCCACCAGCAGTCATCTCCAGCCTCAGTTATCTCATGGGTCAATAAGTCTCAAGTAAGATATCCAGATAGGGTAGAGGTGTAAAGACCAAATAAAACATCCTCACACCCTTTGGAGGGATAAGGTGGAAGAAGAGAAATGGCTCCAGAAGAAAGGTTTAGAACAGAAATCTTGTTCAGATTCTTAGGTTACAGAAAATACTCTGTAAAGTTCTCTCATGGATGCACTTTTTGCAACATACAGTGAGAAATCAGTTGTCTTCTGAAAGGATTTAGTTCAAATCCTTAAGTCAGCAGCAAGCTTGACAATAGTCAGTGTTAAGCAGCTGAAAGCCGTTGCTATCTGGGCAATACAGATTCTGGAAGCTAACTCCTCTTCCAATCGCTTATGGTATTGTGGGTTTCATTTTCATTTAAGAGAAAGTTCTTGCTAGAAAACATTCACCATGTCTGTAACAATGATATTATAATAAGTTTAAATGAATGCAATTTTCTAAAATCCTCAAAAATGCTCTACCATATTTTTTTTCTGCAAATGTTTTCCAAAAGTAGCTCTGCCTTTATTGCCTTTGCATGTTCTCTCCCTGAGAAAAAAGTAATTGTAGTAAGACAGGAGGAAATAAAGCCATTCATAAGTCAAGTGATGAACTTCTTAAAGCTGAAAATACTCTGAAAAGAAGACAGGTAAATCCCTTCCTTAACTGTCATATAAACAAAACTACCAGTCTTTAAATCTCATGCTAACATAAGGCTTTATGAACATCGGTTGAGGCTTTCTAGTCCTCTGCTAGGTACACAAACATAAATTATCAGTTTTCTGAATTTGAAGTCCCACCTAGAAAGGAAGATCATGCTTGGTAAAATGATGATTTAAATGCAAATTAAAAACCTGACTTTATGAAGGAGTCCACAAGTAATGACTTTTTACACTGCTTAGGTTTAAAATTCCTCAGTGGTTAAAATGCTTTAAGTGTTAAATTACAAGTTAGCTTCCCAAACTAATTCAAGTGGATGGTACAGCAGATTGCAAACGAAAGTTTGCATCTTTTCCTTGAGAGACTGGTCCTAAGCCAGCTGAAGCTAACTGGAATCTTTCCAGTGAATTCACTTTGGACTTCGGAAGACAAACAATATGTAAGTGCTTATGTCTTTTTAATCCCCTCTGATCCCATGCAGGATATGCAAAGAAAGGGGAAACCAATGAGTGGATACAAGCTTCTGAGTGTTGGGTCTGAGGTACAGTAGTGACACATGCTAAATATCCCATTTCAGTGCTGTGGCAAATAGTCCACACAGCCTGCAGGCAAGCATTGACAGCCACCTCTGTTACTGGATGCACAGTCCACCATTTCAGGCCGCAGATCTTACAGGGGCATTGGGTCATACTCCACAAGAGTGAGGTCCTTCCTTGGATCTGCCCCCAGGCTCCTGCAACCCCCTCACCCCCCTGATTAACATACCTGTAGGAGACATCTGTGATGCGCCCAGGGTTTAGCTTCTCTTACGGGTAGCTCTAGGAGCCCACGTACTGAGTTTGAGCTCTTTGCTTGGCATGATCCCACTGCTAAGCCTGAGCTCAATATTTCCAAGTGCATAAATACAGTCTTACGTCTTACCATGGTGCATGAGATTCTTAGCTCCATCTCATTCAGCCACCTGCATTGTGCTTTGAAGTCAAAAGGCTACCTGAAAGTAAAAGATATTTTTGATGCTCACCTGCCTCATAGGTACTGGTATGATATGGTAATCAGCCAGTTTTGCAATTCTGTTCTTTTTGCATCAACGCAAATCAACTTTGCACAGGCAAAATCCCAAAGCATAAAGGGAAGCGGGACAGAAGCTCTGGAGAAGCTTATTCATCCTGCCACTGCTGGGAGCAGGGAGGAGAGGCAGAAATGGGGTCTGCTGCTATCAGGAGGCGTCATCCCCATCCACAGCCCAGACGCTGCAACCCTCGCCTCCTGTTCAGCCTTTTGTATTTACACAGCATTTTATATCTGCATGGAGTAGGGTTGTGTGTGCTTTAGGTGGCAGGGCCTGCCAAAACTGCTGTGTCTGCTAATCCCTACAGCCCCGTAGTTTTTAAAAATGCATTACATTTTAAAATGTTTTTGCAGGGCTAGAGGCTACCAGATCCCAAGCATTTCAGAAAAAAAAAAAGAAATAATGTTCTGAAATGCTGATCATCTGCATCCTACAATGGCAAAACCACAAATTCAAAACTGTGCTCCTGTCTGCTCTAGCTCCAAGTAATGGTGCACAGACCCGTAACAATGAGAGCGTTTCACAACAGATTTCTGGGGGTTTAGATAAAGTTCAGTGGCAGTCTTGGCGATAGATGCTCTGACGTAGTTGAATAATTGATGAAAACGTCTGCTGTGAAACGATTTGCTAGGCACTGAAACACCGCCTGGCCGTGAAGTGTTCACAGAAACACTTGCACAGCCAAAACCTGAGCCCTCCCTGCCACCCAGTGCTGAGCTAATTGCCGCTTGCCTTGCATCACAAACCTCTCTCTTCTTTCTTAATGCAAAACTGCTGTTTTGGCTCCTTTTCCCCACTTTGTTCTTAAGTTTAAAACAAGGGCTGGGTGCAATCCTTTTGAGGTCCCCAGTATGCACGCTCACTCTGAGCAAGATTTTGGTATAGTACCATCTGATTTGTATGCATAACCTCTAAATATTAAATGTGAGTCCTAGCTCATTCTGAGGTCTTTTGTTTTGTTACTGTAGTTAACATTTTATTGTAGGAAGCCTGAGCCTAGTACCTCAGCTGCAAGGCAATGAATGTTTATGGTAAACTTTCCTTCTCCAGCCCCCAAACTTATCCAGTCCCTAAAAAGCCCGGACCTTTACAGACTAATGCTTGTGGGCAGACCTGGACAAAAACTGTCTGTGAGTGTAAAGCAACGTATACAGTGAAAAATATGTAGCTTACAGGATGAAACTATAATTATGTTGTTTCAAATAACTCTTTTCTATCTTAGCTGCTGGAGAGGTGGAGGTGCTAAAACTAGCTACAGCATAGTTTTGCCTAATATAAGGGGTTAAGATGTGGGACAGACATGAGACTAATGTGGAAAAGTGGGGCTGTAACTTTACTGGGACTGGAAAGCAGGCCATAACCAAGATACTCTTTGGGCAAATACCTCTTACGAATTTCCTGTCCTTGGTTAAAACACCAAATCTAGATAAAAGGCTCCTCCTGGCTTCAGGAAGCCTGCTTGTTTGCCCACAGAGGTTAGGCTGGGTGCTGGGACCTACTCCCAGCTGCTCATGCTGCTCGAGGGAGCCACGTGGCAAATGCCCTTCTGTTGCAGGCAGGATCCAGACCTCGCTGCGCAGACACCAGTCCTCGACAGCGCTTCCTTGCTTCCATATCAACTACCTGTCAATCATAGTCTTTGGAGCTGGCTTTCCAGGAAGATAAAAGCGCTCTACACACCAGAGAAAAATCTACAATCATCAACACTGGGCACACGGACAGAGGAATGCTGTCTGGGAAAAATACAAAAGGCAGCAATAAAACATCCTGCTGCTGTGAAGCGTTCCCGTCCAGCCTCATGGAAACCAGCCTAAAGCCGGAGAAGCCTGTCTGTGAAGGACGTGGAAAATTTCACAAAGTGAGAAAAGCTTGAATCTATGTGAAGAATCTGGGTTCGCCCTCCCGAGCACCGTGATAGGCAATAGCCCTGCCCACAGCATGGGGCCTCGTCTTGTCCTGCCGGTGGGGATCATGGGGTGTCTTGCAGCATCTTCACCACCCCACCGCACCAGGCAAGCCTAATGAAAGCAAACTCCCTTTGGGAAACTTTGTCTCCATTGGCATGCAGGAGTATTTGACCACGAGTTGCAAAGAAACAATTGCACATCCACTGGCAAGCTCATACACTTTAATTTTAGGGGGTTTAAGCCACTCTCATTATATCTAGGAGCATCTTTCTTGACGTTTGAATGCTTGGGGCTGGCAAAACAGCCTCAGTGGATGATACTTGGCGCTTCATATATTTTCCATGCAAGGTGAGCCAACAAGCCCAAGGTGGCTGGGGCTGGCCAAGTCCTCCTCCCTGTCGTGCAGACTCATGATGTGCCAAGGAAGCCCCACGAGTGGCTGCATGAAGGTGGGAAGGCAGCGGGGGGAGAGGAAACCTTGGCTGCCCATTTCACCGCTCTTCAAATGGCCCCTAACATCCAGGAGGAGAAAATACAGAGGAAACATCTCCCTGCATCCACAGCTTGGCTAACAGGAGACCTTTCTACTCCAGCCCAACACGTGATGGTCCTTTATTTGGATGCAGCCTGTCTCCCACCCCCTCACCGCTGGTGATGAAAACCCCCAAATTTGTCCCAGAAGCAATGTACCTGACAGTGTGGAAAAGGACAACTGTCTGCTGCAGAAAGAGCAGCAGATTGGGCTGTGGTTACTGACCCTGTCTGCGGCTGAGGGCTCTGCCGATGGAGGAGCCTACGTCCAGCCCTCGGCGATGCTCCTGCCTTCCAGAGGTGGCTGGCAGATGTTGCTGATGTCTTTGGCTGCACCGAGTGTCCCTCTTTCAAGGGCCTGCACAGAACTCTCTCCTCTGCCAAGAGGTTTAAAAAATAAAAGAAAAAAAAAGAAGAAAAAGAAAAAAAAAAGAATTAGGCTTACATTTTAAAAAGCAGTTTGGAAAATATGTTGCTTAAAATCAACCCCCATTTAAAAAAATTATTTCAAGATGTTGTCACTTTCCGAGCCAGGAGACATTGGGAGCACAGTGCAGGAAGCCTGTCCAGCCCCTGCACTCCCCTCGGACAGGGACAAGTTATTGTAGTGTGGGTGAGATAAAAAAGGTTTCAAGTACCCAGACAAAATTTTCCTTCAACTCCGTGCAGTGTACGTGTAACCCAGTCTGTGACCTGCACTGACCAGGGGGACGGAAAAGAGATTCATGGTCCTTTTTCAGTTATACCTCTATGTACTCACCTGTTTCAGACAAACTACAAACAGCAGTATATACCCATGCTGTGGTAAAGCCTATTTCTGCCATGTTGCCAGCAGGATGTGGCTAAAGAAGGCTGCCACAGACCCCCTTCACCCCTCCCAGTCCACCCTCAGCTCAGAGCTGGGCAAGCTCCAGGCCAGTCCCTGGTGTACCAACAGCGGGCAAAACCCTGCAGTAGCATCACACCTGCCTGCATGACAAAGCAAGTGCTGCAAAAGAGCTGTCAGTGTTTGAGGCTCCTGTCGGCGTCTGAAAGTGTGACAAAGAATAACTGAAAAAGTCAGTGGAGAAAAGCAGCAGCATAGTGCAAAGAGCAGATCAAACCGTAGGACTGTCAGGTAGAGAAGAGGCAGGATGCTGATGCCAAGTAATGCGAGGGGACAGTGAGCCAACCACGAGAGACATAGGAGCAATTAAATCTTTTAAGTGAGCAAGAATAATGCTCTGTGTGTGTGTTTTTTACGTTGTGATGCACGCTAAGAGCACTGAGACATAAAGATGCCTGTTTGTTTTCTGTTATCACAATATCTGTCTTCCAGCATGACAGTGCAATCATATTCATGTTTTATTTTAGAAGGGGGAGATGAGAGGAGGAATAACTTTTTTCTTTACCACTTCAGGACCAGATCCAAATGTCTTTAAAGCCAGTAGGCATCTTTCCAGTACTTTCATTAGGTTTCAGTAGATATCCTGATTGCAGTAGAACAAACTGGCATTATTATATAGGCAGATAAATCTTCCATCACCTTTAATTAGCAGTAAGCTTCAGTGCAAGAGAGACATAACTCATATTTGGGAGTCGATATATTGTTTAATAACTCTCTGGCAACACTGGGAGGTATGTGATTTTGGATTGCTCCGTAGAACTGAACATCCCAAAGAGAGGAGAAATATAAACTGGCATCTGCTGTGCAAAAGGTGTTGCTTCCAAGAGCCTCTTCTTTTTCTTCTCTTCTTTCTTTTCTTGTTCCTCATTTCCTTAGCCTGCCCAACCTCTCTTTTTTTACTTTTATCCTAAGGTTTTTATTTCAGTGAGCCAATGCTCAGTGTGCAGAATATTGACTCCAAGGTGAATTTTTTGGTAACATGGTTTTAAGGCAACTCAAATTTGATTTTTCTCCATTTTTTAGCATTGCAGCTCTTTTCAGTGTCTTGTAAGTGTGTGACATAAAGGCTTATAAGACTGTCGTGATTTAACCTCAGCCAGCAACTAAGCACCACGCAGCCGCTCACTCACTCCCCCCTTGGGATGGGGGAGAGAATCGGAAGGGTAAAAGGGAGAGAACTCGTGGGTTGAGATAAGAACAGTTTAATAATTGAAGTAAAATAAAATAGAACAGTTAAATAGGTAAAGCAAAAGCTGCGCACGCAAACAAAGCAAAACAAGGAATTAATTCGCTACTTCCCATGGGCAGGCGGGTGTTCGGCCATCCCCAGGAAAGCAGGGCTCCATCACGCGTAACGGTTACTTGGGAAGACAAATGCCATCACGCCAGATGTCCCCCCCTTCCTTCTTCTTCCCCCAGCTTATATACTGAGCATGACGTCATGTGGTATGGGATAACTCTTTGGCCAGTCTGGGTCAGCGCCCCTGGCTGTGCTCCCTCCCAGCCCCCCGTGCACCGGGCAGAGCACGGGAAGCTGAAAAGTCCTTGACCAATGTAAGCGCTACTTAGCGACTATTTAGCGGTACTTAGCATCGACATTGTTCTCATCCTAAACCCAAAACACAGTCCCATACCGGCTACCAAGAAGAAAATTAACTCTATCCCAGCTGAAACCAGGACAAAGACACAAGCAAAGAAGTGTCAGTTCCATTCTCAACACATATTTTAGTAGACAGAACCACCTATTCATTAACTTAAGGAATTGTACAATTTGATAAGAAATTGTAGTTGTCTATATCTAGAAGTAGAACTTACAGAATTATTTTTTCTCAATACGATCTGTATACATTTCTGAAGAATAACAAAAATGTAGTTTAAAGGGTCTAAAACATATTCTAACATAAATTCTAGGTATAGAATATTATAGCATTGAAGCTGGATCTCCCAGGATCCTCAGTATAAAGGGCTGTATTTCTACTTTTAATGTTATCAGTGTTGACTCTAATTTTTGAAAATGAATGTCAGAAGTTAGGTTTCAAGTGAATTTGCTGGAATTTGAAATATTAATGTTTTGGGCTTTTTTCAGGGGTGAACATTTAAGAAACCACAGTCTCTGGTATTATCTTATAAGTGCTTAAGTATGAATTTAAGAAACTGAATTTTGAAAGTTAGGTGATATCTCTTTGGCTTCATTTAACAATTTTTAAAAAGATTGTAAACTAACCTTAAGATCCATACATATACACTGACAAGGCTTAATTTCATAAAGTGATTTGAACAAAAAGAGGTATTTTCCCCTCTCATTTAAGGACAATACACTGCAGAGATTAGCAAATACATGATATTTGCCTCCTCAGGTTTTGGTAGAAGAGAAAACAGTTGTTTTGTGGTTGAAGTAAAAAAAGTCCCATTTTATCTTCAGTTGTAGGAATATTTGTTCCATATTTAAGTAAATGAAAAGCCCGGCTATAGACTAAAAAGTTTTAATTTCAGTTCAGGTAACAATGATAATAATACCCTGAGAAATTAGTTGTATGATGAAGGAGGATGAAAAAAAGATCTAAGAAATTAATCACTTCACAATGTAAGATTTGTATTACTACCCAAAGGGAAAATCATAGCAACTTTTGTTAAAGTAAGCAATACAAGGCAATAATACTTGCAGGAAAAAAAAAAAAATTCAAGTTTGGGTGCCTGAATCTGGGAACTTTGGGCAATTTCCTTTAACAACAGTGGAAAACAGAGACAAGCTTCCAAGGCAGGTGTCAACAAAGTTACCTGTATTGCAGCTGGATTGAAGAGATTAATTTTTTAGTCAATGCAGGTTATAAATGAGCATTTTGAGAGACTGATTTGTCTCCTCCTAAAGCAGACTTCTCACTCAGGTCACATAGCTCACTCCATAAAGTACCTCTTTTTATTCATTGCCTCTAAGGGGAACTGAGATTGCTCAGCCACATGTAGAGCTTCCCATGCTGGTATCTAAGGTTAGGTACAAAGAATCCTACCAAAACAGTCTAGATTGCACATGTAGCTTTGAAAACATCAGAGTGAATTTTAGTTGAGAAACCTAAATCTATGACCTTTTTTTTTTTCAGATACTAAGCTTAAAAATTCCTGAAACTGAACTGAAATACTTTATTTTCATTAGAGATATATGAATTGAGTCAGAAAGTCTTTGACCCAAATGCCTAATTGCTTACATAGGTTTTCTCCAGAAGACAGAACTAAATATAATTGTGCTTTATGTTATTCTTCAATGTGTTACTTTCCAAATTAAATGCAAAAAGGATGTCTAATTGGTTATGTATGTCTGTTACCTGTGGCTGCTTTGCCCTCTCTTTCATAGGCACATCTGCACTGTGCATTTCTCTCATGAAAATAGAAATAACACCTATCCAAATTTTCTTCCCAAATTGAAAATATAGGCAAAGAAGGTCAGAAAAGAGGAGGTTAAGCATAATTTCTAACATTACAAATCCATTCAAGCCATAAATAGCAAGGTGATTTGGTTTCTTAATGCTTACCATGACTTTAAAACTAGTAGTAAGGAGTCTCCAACGTTGGAAAGTTGAAGATTATTAAGGGTTATGAATATCAACCAGAACTTAGTTGTTAGAAATGGGGGTATAAAACAGGCCAAATCTGTGCTAGCTCTGAAGAAATAAGGTTTAGGACCAAGACTCGCTGAGTTTATGTGGGAGAAATTCTCTTTTGAATAAATTATTCCACAAAATCCACTGTACCTTGTCTGTGTGCCAGCAGCTTTCAGTGGGACATTTCCTGCTTGCCCCATGCAGTTTGGTGATGAGTATCGAGTAAAAGCAAACATGCTGCATTTCAGACCTCCAGTTCAGACTGAGACATTGCATGCTGTCTGCCACAATGGCAAAAAAAGGACAGTCCTTGCCCAGGAAGGTAAAGCTTGCTCTGGAGTTACCTTGATGGCCTTGGGTTAACTCTTGGGTTTGACTTTGAAGGTGCCCATTCACAGTCCTCCAGTGAGGGTTTGGGTCTTGTTTTGAGTTCATTCACCTTGAACAGGTGCGTAGCTCAGTATCATGATGTCACGGTACTAGCACAGTGTCACATACTGGATTTTTCAGCAGGTTATCTCAGTTTTGCTGTTCTGGTTCAGGTCTTCCCCTGGCATCCTTACAAACATCCCTGTGGCCTAAGCTTGGGTCCTCTCAAGGCATTTCATCCAAGTGGAACTGGTTATCCAGATTATTAACAGAGGATGCCACAAACTACTTTGTATGGAAACCTCAAGCAACAGGGACCTCTTGGACTTGCAGGTATGCCTGTATGTGCACTACAACTTGGGAGGCCAAGTATTACCTTTTCTATTTGTTGGGTTGGCACTACCTTTTGTGGTGCTTCAGGTGCACAGAGGCTAGACTCATGGGGCCTGTGCACCAAACAGGACACCGAGGTAACATCGCAGAGCCTGTGAGTGATGCTGATGAGCACTGAGCTGAGCACAAGTAAAGAAAATCCAATTTGTGGAGAGCACCAGCTTGCATGGCTCCTGAGCCTTGACCTTATGAAATGCACTTATTGGCAGAAGGCTGCTGTTTGCTTCCGCTTTCTTTTTCACTGGAGCTGTGTCTTTAATCGCAGTGAGTGCCACCCCTGCGCGGTCTGCTGTGTGCTCATTAGGGGATGCTGAGCTCCCAGCAGCCTCCTGCAGAAGTTCATTAATTACAAGAACAGAAGTGCCGCCTGTGCGCTGTGCCAGCGTGTGGCTTTCAGGTCTTTGACGGTGTGTGTTTATGCAACTGCGGACAGCGCTGGCGTCTGCTGTGCCTTGCAGGGTGACAAGGAAATGTAAAGTAAATTGATGACAAGTAAATTCAAGGGTGCGCTTGTCCACTGCTTACGCGAAAACATCCTGCTTTCATCATGCCAGAGAGGGGCCAATGTCGGCACTCAACGTTATGAGCTCATTTCACCAGTGTCATGTCACATGTCTCCTGGGGTGGTTGCATGGACAGACCAGCAAAGTTGAGGGGATTCACATTTTGTTTCAGAGGCAGTTGACCAACATGCCGCTACTGAGGTCAGTGAAAACAGAGATAAAACTGAGCCAGGCTGTATAACAAGGAGCTCTCTAATATGGCCCTCGGAGCTCCCCAGCATCCCCAGCCCCGAGCAGGTTGTTTGCCTGGATTTCACAGGTAGCAAATGGTAGGTAAGAGTCAGTGGCTTGCTTGGCGCCAGCCAGTGTAGCTCCACTGGATGCTGTGGACTGACACTGGTTTGTGCCATGTGAGGATCTGGCGCATGGTCTTTTGGGCCTCCCGATTGCTGTGAGTCATCCTCATTCCAACTGAAAAATAAACCCATTTTAAGACAGTTTAAAAATGTAAAATTAGTGCTTAGTTTCTTGACTGCTAGCATCAAGCCTGGCCAAGGCAGCTATCTGTAATTTTAGAATGTCTTGAGAAGATTTATAGATCTCATGAAAACACTCTTTTCCATCTCCCTGGTGATTTAGCCTTCCACTTGCTTTTTAACTTCAGTCCATCTTTAGATTCTGTGGAAACAACACCAAAGCTAAACACAGAATGAGAATGAGCTCATACCATCTGCAGAGACTTCTCTCCTGATGCTGTGTTTAACTTAGGAAGACCCCTACCAGGGCAGCAGGAGTTCAAATGAAAAGCTTTCTGTAATAAATGTATTTTAAGGGTGTATACAGTGATACAGAGCATCACAATTGCTGATATCTTTGCCAGGATTTTCTACAAAGGAACATCAAAATAGAAATGAGTTTCATGAGCAGATGTCAACCTTTTTTAATGTTAAACTCAAACAAAGCTTTATAGGAAAAGGAAAATAGAGGAATAAGATTGGAAAAACTTAATATAATGATCATAGCAGTGGTGGAAACTTCCAAACATGGTGTTATAACCATTGCATGTAAGATGAACAGTCTTCTTAACAATAGTTCCTATGTAAATAACTACAGTAATAATGATTAGTGCTTTCATACTTGGAAATTGCATATATCTTTGTATTGTACATATATGTACAACATGCATCTGGAATATCATATGCTGTTAAGAGTGAGGGGTGAGGTGTTCTCAACTGCCATCTGAAAAGGGATCAGCCATTTTAGTACCATAAAAGGAAGGTTTACAATATGCTTGTGTTTACAATACTCAAAAAATGGAAGCAGTGAGATGGAGAAACTGCAAAACCAAAGTGGTATAAGAGAGCTTGGAGCAGAGGCCAACCATAGGGTGGGTAGAGAAGGAAGGACTTTTGACAGGAAAATATAAGCTTAAACTTCAATGGGGTGGCAGCTGAGCTCTGCAGCTACTGCAGATAACTTGAAGTAAAATACTAGGAACTGTAGAGCCAACATGCCTGTGCTCTTCCGAGAACTGCATAAATTTAGGACACCAGTTTTTCTCCTTAGAGTTTTCCAGTCTTCCAGAAAGACATTTCACAAGGGAAAATAAAAAAACGCAATGAACAATGAACAAATAAGGAGCCCACATCATTGCCATATTGGACCTGGAACCAAAGATATTTGATGATAGACTATTTGATGATGCTCCTTCATGCCCATCTGCAGATTACAGAGCCCTTGAGGCTCCTGCTACTGAGCGTTGCATTGTCAAGCTTGAACTGTCTGCTGGGATGTCTGCTTTCCTGTCATACTTGCCAGGAACACATGTGGCTGAAAGTCCAGTCTGAAGCAGAATACTTTATTTCTGTCATCTGATGCTACACAATGGGTGAGACTAACTTCTCACTGTCAATGAAATAAAAAAATGGACTCCCTGGATTTATCTTCCAACAAAATAAAAAAATGGACTCCCATGGATTAATCTTCCAAGAACTGTCTGGCATGAGGAAGATTTGAAGGTCCCATTCATAGAATCATAGAATCATAGAATCATAGAATCATAGAATCATAGAATTGTTAAGGTTGGAAAAGACCCTTAAGATCATCAGGTCCAACCGTTAACCTACCACCGCCAAGTCCGCCACTAAACCATGTCCTCAAGCACCACATCTACCCATCTTTTAAATACCTCCAGGGATGGAGACTCAACCACTTCCCTGGGCAGCCTGTTCCAGTGCCTGACTACCCTTTCAGTGAAGAAGTTTTTCCTAATATCCAACCTAAACCTCCCCTGGCGCAGCTTAAGGCCGTTTCCTCTCGTCCCATCACTTGTTACTTGGGAGAAGAGAACGACCCCCGCCTCGCTACAGCCTCCTTTCAGGTAGTTGTAGAGAGCGATAAGGTCTCCCCTCAGCCTCCTCTTCTCCAAACTAAACAACCCCAGCTCCCTCAGCCGCTCCTCGTAACACTTATTCTCTAGACCCTATGTGGATGAAGGGAAGGTGGTGGATGTAGTTTTTTCTGGATTTTAGTAAGGCTGTCCTCACAGCATCCTTCGGAACAAGTTGTCCAGCTGTGAAGTGAACAGGTACACAGTGTGCTGGGTGAAGAACTGGCTGAAGGGCAGGGCTGAAAGGACTGTAGTGAACAGGGCTACGTTTTCTACCAGCAGTGTTCCTCAGGGCTCAATTCTAGGGCCAGTTCTCTTCAATATTTTTATCAACAAACTGGAGGCAGGAATTAAATGCACCATTAGTAAGCTTGCTGATGAAACCAAACTGGGAGGTGCTGTTGACTCTCTCAAGGGACAAGAAGTCCTGCAGAGGGATCTGGATAGAGTGGAGCACTGGGCAATCATCAATGGCATGACATTTAACAAGAACAAATGCTGGATTCTGCACCTGGGGTGGGGTAACGCTGGACACAAGTATAAATTGGGAAAGGAGTGGCTGGAGAGCAGGCCTGCAGAAAGGGATCTGGCGTTGCTAGCCAACAGTAGGCTCAATATGAGACAGCAGTGTGCCCTGGCAGCCAAGAGGGCAAACTGCATCCGGGGGTGCATCAAACATAGCATAACCAGCTGGTTAAAAGAGGTGATTATCCTGCTGTATTTAGTGCTGATGTGGCTTCAGCTTGACTATGGTGTGCAGTTCTGGGCCCTGTGATTTAAAAAGGATGTTAAGGTCCTTGATTGCATCCAGAGGTGGGCACCAAAGCTGGTGAAGGGTCTGGAAGGCATGTCCTGTGAGGAGCGGCTGAGGACACGGGGTTTGTCTAGTTTGGGGAGAAGGTGGCTGTGGGGCGACCTCTTTGCTCTCTACAGCTTCCTGAGGAGGGGAAGTGGAGAGGGATGTGCTGATCCCTTCTCCCTGGTACCCAGTGCCAGGATGCATGGGAATGGCTCAAAGCTGCGTCCATCAGGGGAGGTTTGGACTTGACATGAGGAAACATTTCTTTACTGAGAGGGTGGTCAAACCCTGGAACAAGCTTCCTGGAAAGGCGGCTGATGCCCCATGCCTCTCAGTGTTTAAGAAGCATTTATTTGGACAATGCCATTAATACCATGCTTTAGCTTTTGGTCAGCCCTGAGGTGGTCAGGCAGTTGGACTAGATGATTGTTGTAGATCCCATCCAGCTGAACTAAACTAAACGAAACGAAACTAAACTAAACTAAACTAAACCTATTCTATTCTATTCTATTCTATTCTATTCTATTCTATTCTATTCTATTCTATTCTATTCTATTCTACTCTACTCTACTCTACTCTACTCTACTCTACTCTACTCTAATCTCCTGCACTCATGATGAGTCGAATAAGGATGAGATCGTTATTTGCCTGAAATGCCAGGAGTTTTTCAGCTCCAAAAACACTTTCAAGGACACATAACGCAAAGGATACAAGTGGAAACAGGATGTGATTTTATTTTTCTGACTCTGTTTCAGGGCAGATGTTCACAAGAACTAACACAATGCGCAAGTCTAGCCAGCCAGGAGCAGGCTGATGCAATCCTCAGTTTAGCTCGAAAATACATCACTTGAAGTCTGGCAAAGGCAAGTCAGAGAGCTGCAGAAAGTCACAAATCCCCTACATTTTGTGGAGAGCCGTGTGCTATTGAGACTGCATGGGGAATACCGATGATTTCTGGCTCACCCACACGTCTCTTGTGACAAGGAGTTAATGGCACAGTTAGTATCCAGCACGGTTGCTGTGAACGCCACCTCTCCAGGCAAGTTTGCCCATAGAGTTTCTTGCAATATCATGAATTATGGGCTGTCTATCTTCCTGGTGAATGTCCTTCACCCAGGCGCTGCAGGGAATGAACATGCCGGTCTGTAAACATCATTCCTTCATAGGACATACTTTGTTTTGACCACACATCCTTCCTGAAGCCTGCCATATAGAATAACCCAAACAATGGGACTGCCTGGAGCCGAAAGAAGGGGTGCCAGCTGAACCCAGCCTCCTTCAGATCAGAGGCAGACACTGGGTCAACCCACAGATGGTACAACAATCCTGAAAATATGTAACTGTTATTGAAAAAACAACAATGAACTATAAAATATTAACCTTTGCCAGAAACAGGAAAGCAGATAACTGACCGATGCACAAAGAAGGCTCTTTCTCGAACAATCTCAAAAGTTTTAAGAATGTCATTTTCTCTCTTCTTTTTTTTTTTTTTTTTGGTAATGAAGCTTTTTCACACAAATTTGTAGTTTGGCATTCAGAAAAAAACCAAACCCCAAACATTCCCACACCTAGTTTATAATTATCTTTTCTCTTTTGTTTCCAAATTATTTTTTTCTTTTGGCCTTTGAGAAGAAAGGACTAGAACCAATGTCATGTATCAGTTAGGAAGCAAAAACTCAAATAATATGGGAGCATGAATACAGGCCAAGCAGTCACTGTTTCCTGAAGAGCAAGAACGAGGATCAGTACCAATCACGCACAAAGGAAGAGGAGGTGTGTGGTATTCCCAAAAGTATGACATGTAGCGATGACAAGCATACTTTTTGCCTTCCAAAACTTGCTCCGCTGTGCTTCTTGGCCAGCGATGCATGAAAAGTGCTCTTGTGCTTGCCCGGCACTTGGATTGCACGCAGGGAGAGGTGAAAAGTGGCAGCTCCGGATGGTGCAGCAAGCCTGGAGCCCTTCCAAGCACAGGCTGTTTTGCACAAGCAAGAACCCCTGGGGAAATGGAGCCAAGGGAAGAGCAGAGCTCTGTCCCGCTCCAAACTTGCAATGGGCAAGAGAGCCAGAGAGAGCCAGGGCGCGAGTGGTGCCTTGGAGGCGCAGGAGCAGCAGGCAAGAACTGAGCCGAAAGAGCCCAGAGGAGCCCTGACAAGGGGCTGTGCTCAGTGCTACAGAGGACGAGAAGCAACCCCCGGGGGCCACCCTTGGGGCCCGCCCTGGGAGCCTAGAAAGCTTCCTCCCCCCGGATGCGGGGCACGAGGGCCACCTTCGTGGAGCAGGAGCAGCAGGCACCTAGCCAAAATGGCCCAAAGGAGCCCTGGCAAAGGACTGTGCTCAGTGCTACGGAGGAAGGCAAAAAAACCCCCGAGGACACTTGCTAGCCCACCGTGGGGGGAAAAAAGCCTTCCTCCCCCCAGCTGCAGGGCACGAGAGGCCATCTTCGTGGTGCACGAGCAGCAGGCAGTAACCTAGCCAAAAGGGACGAGAGGAGCCCTGACAAGTGGTCGTGCTCAATGCTGCAGAGGAAGGCAAAAAACCCCCGGGGAGCAGTGCCAATGTGCCCCGGGGGAAAATTCCTTCCTGACCCCAGCGCTGGCGATCGGCTATTCCCTGAGCATGTGAGCAAGACCTGCCTTCTCGTCCCACAGCCTGGTCACGCCTCCCAGGAGATGCCCAAGCCCTCTTCTCCCTCACCCTGGAGCCACCTCAGGGGCTTTCGTAAGTGGCCAAATGTCCCCTGGCCTGATGGCCCTTTGGGGCAAGAATCCTTCCCATGCCTGGCAGGAGACTAGTGGGTGCTCCAAAGCACCGGGACCCCTTGCAACATCTCTGCATCCCATTTCTTACGGCTGCTGCCCCTGGCTGCGCAGGGGAAGAGGACGGCGAGCTCTGCAGTGCTCCTCCAGAAGGCATTCCCTTGGTCTTGCCACTGCTATCCAGCTGAAGCAGGATTTCCATCCATCGGATGACCTTTGAAGGTGTCCCTGCTGGGAGCTGGCCTTGCAGCGGAGAACCTCCATCAGCCTCGTCCAGCCTCCGGTCTTCCTCCCTCAGCCCCCTCCAAGTAATTCCACCGGCTCCTGAAGGACTTCCTCTGGGCTGTCTTCGGGCTGCGCCCAGGCCAGCTATGGCAGTGGGACACGGGACGATGCTGCCTTTTATCCTGCCCCAGGGCATTGTGACTGCTGTGTTGCTGGGTGGTGGCCCTGTGACATGGGGGTGATGGGCCCCCATGCGCAGCCCCGCCCGCTGCAGCCCCGCCCACCATCCCTCCTTTGGGGTGCTGGCCCCAAGGTAGTCCCCATGCCCAGGAGGCCCAGGGGGCCGTCCCTGCCCTTGGTGGCCTTGCACTGGGCACGGCTGCTGGCCGTCCCTGACGCCTCCTCTGCCACTCAGTTCTCAAGGACAAACCTGGTGCTGTTACTCTTCTCTCAGGTCATGACAGAAACCAACCCTGTGGCCCAGAGACCGCCCCTATCAGCCATCCCCTCTCTGTGCCAGAGCTAATGTCCATGAGGCCACACAGCAAGGAGGACCAGGGACACAAACCCTTTTCTGGGGGGATAACAGGGGATGGTTTCAGCAGCTGCAGCCTGTAGGAAAGCTAAAGTGTAGCCAGAGCCATAGGCTGGGATGGATGGGTGTTAAAAAGAAACAAAAACCAGGGGTGTGTGTGCTTTTATACCCTAGACATTTATTTGGTTGTGGTGATGCCAGAGGTGGAAGAAAGGGGTTTGGTTCCCTCTGCATGAAGTTTGCAGAGACATAGAGAGCATGCATGATTTCCTTGCCATTCCTTACCAATGCACCAAGTGACATGTGCCACTACGCTTTTGTGTATGGTGAGGTCGTCTGCTTGGAATGAAGTCCTGGATTGTTTTTTGTTCTTTATCATATTTTTCCTTGCACTTCAATAGCTCTTTTCCTCCTTTGGCCTTCATCCTTGATATCGTTCTTGAAAGTGATGGCAGCCCTCTCAGCCTTTGTCTTGCTCCTTCTAGTCGTCGTCTTCTTCTGTAGGTCCTCCATGCTCCTAATCAACGGCTTAGTCTTTGTCTGCCTTCATCCCAGAAGGAATTTTATCTTTCTTGAACCTGAATAATGAGAAATGTCCATAGCGGTGTAGATGAGTGCTCACCAGGGCTTTGCACAATGCTTGCCTTTTTGCTATGGAAATACCTTGCCTGACACACAAGAATGCATTTGCCTGCATCCCATCCATGGCTCGTAGTCACCCTGTGACCTGCTCATGCTTGCGGGAACATTTGCCTACTCCGATGTTTCTGGACTGTAGCAGAAACTCATGGTGCTCCACCTGACATTGTGTTACCTATTTCTACCTTGCAGTTCTTCATGCAGGGTTTATTGATGTAGGGGCCATCTCTTCTGTCAGAGCTTCAGCTGGTAGGGAGGATGGGGGCCGTAGAACTATACGGTGAGAGAGAGCTTTTTTCTGGTTCATGGATGCCGTGAACTCCAGAACAGGATGTGCCCAATGAATGTATCTTTTGGAAGGCAGGAAGCCTACATATCTTGAACAATGGTTTTCTGCAATCTAAATTCAAAAGGCCTGACCGTGAACCTCACTGTTTCATACGTTTGGTGACATCAAAGCATGAAAGGTGGAGCCTGAGAGATGTGTTAATGAGGCTTTCACCCACCAGTAGCCTGCTGGAGTCCAGCTCTACGCAGCTGAAAGGGTTAAAAACCACAAGAGCAAGAAAGATGTTGTAAATACCTTAGTCACTCAATTAGATCAGAAGACACCCTGTTGTGATTTAAGGACGTTGTGAATACCTTGTTAGACTTGAGGGCGGTCTGATGTGATTTAGGAAATAGCTAGAAGAACAGTTATAAGATAAGGGGGGCTCCGGGATAATTTCGTTACAGACAACTCGGCCTTGGGAGAACAGATGCACGGAACCATGAAGATAGGAAGAAACAGAAGAATGGCAACAATAGTCTTGAAGGACAACGTCTACGTGATCCTAGGACTGAGTTTGCGCAGAAGCAAAGTTCAATCAGCGAACACAGTGAGGGAGACTACGAGCCTTCATCTGAAGACCCCCAAAGACCACCACAAGAGATGACTGCGCGTGCGAATCAGATATTTACATATGTTAATAAGTTCCTGGAAATCTCATGTTTATGCATAATAACTCTTGGAAATCCTATGAATATGTATGATTGTACAGTATATATTCTCTAAAAGTTCAGTAATTCGTCGGAGCACTTAGGGTGGAGAATCCCCAGTGCTGCCCAGCGCTGCAATAAGGAATACCTGCTTAATAGTAACTTCATTGCTATTGAGTTTCATTTCAGGGACTCTCTGAGTACTCCGTTTCTCCCTTGGGGAGATTCGGACTGTGAGGAGAAGCATCCGTGGATTTTTGTATCACAGCCATGACCAGCAGACCCAGGCCTCCAGCAGCCAGCTGGGCAATGGATGGGCTGTGTGGGTGGGCTCTGGACATGAAGCTGGTGGTGTCAGTCCAGTCACTTTCAAAATAGATGTCTGCCTGCTAGGGAAGAAAATAACCACAGCCAACATTAATGGAGCTTCCCGTTTGGAAGTTTTGTGGGAGAAAGTGCCACATCAGCCCAGACACCGGGAGAGCTCCAAGAGATGAAACACTGGTGGGTCAGCGTGATGCAGCTTGTGGCACTGCTGTCTGTGGGGAAATGCTTTCCTCTCCAGGAGTGTGACTAAAGGTTGCTGATGACTTTTTAAATGAATTCTGCAGGCGCTTAGTGAAGAGGAAGGTTGTTGCTGGTAATGCTGAGATGGGTAAGGAGTTTGCTGGCCAGGTGGCCGTCTGACACTAAAAGGCAGCTGCCTCTCTTTAAGAGTCCCTACGCACCTGTATGAGAGCTGCAAAGAAGGACTGAAGATTTTGCTTTTTATACACCCACCTGAAACCACCAGAGAATGTCAGTGTGATGGAATTACTGATGAGGTTATTCAGATACAAAGGAACTTTTTTTTTTTTTAAATTAATGAAAGAAACTATGGAAAACAATCTTCTAGCACGGACTTTGTGATAAATCAGTTTGCAAAACTGGTGCAATGAGTGCAGAAAGCTGCCAGGCTGCGTCTATTCAGTTAAGGAATCTCAACATCTTGATGCAAGCTCAGTGTGACGAGACAGGCCCTCGCATGTGTCCAGAGGTGGATCTGATGGGCCAGCAGGCAGAGCGAGGCTAGAGACAAATTCCCTTGCCAGGAGCATCCCCTGCCCAGAGGGCTTGGAGGCAAAAGAGAGTCTGTCAGTAGCAAGGATTTCAGACTACATGGAGTTTTTAAGCTAAAACCTGTGCTTTGAGTCACGCTTGAAAACTAACGGGTAGCCAGTGCATTTTAAGACCACGCTTTCCTCTTTGCAAAGGGCCCCACAAGGCAAATGAATGCTGAACTAGCACATCCTGAAACAATTAGCTCTAGCTGCACTAATTGCCTTCCCACACTGTGCTGTATCTAGCAACAATCCAGACTGGAAGTAACAATTTCCTATATAATTGGCACTGACTGCCACATCAAAAAAAAAAAAAAGTCACCTCTTTTAGCCAATGTAGATGGAAATTTTTTTGGAAGTGCAGGTGTTACTTGGCTTTCTTCTTTCTTTAACAATTTCTTGGCTTTTCTGTTCTTTTTTAACTCTGGCCATTGATGGCCAGACCTGGGGTTTATATCTCATCCCAAACGTTTTCCTATGAACTGCTGTTACACAGCAGGGCACTTCAGTGGGAGGGTTTTCAGTACAAAGCAAGTGCTGTGTACAGCACTCGAGTGCAGCGATCCTGCTCACACCAGAGTGTGGCCCAAAGTTCATTGTAGCGCTTGAGACACCTGACCAAACACATGCCACATATGTCTTCCTCCTCTAAAGCCCTTTGACAGCCATGCTTCAGGCGGCTGCTGTAGAAATAAAGGAGGAAGCTTTAAAGATGTATTGTGCTTGGCCGCCCTTGGCTGGTGCTTTTGGCTGGCTGGGACACGACTCGCCGTGGAGGCAATATCCAACATTTCCTTCTGCTCTTAGAAAGGATCCTCCAGAGAGGGAGATTTCATTAGCGAGCAACACATCTGACATCATGCGAGCGCTGCTCTAATATAGACAATATTAGCCCCAACCTTTGAAGCGCAGTAGCGCTTTGCTTCCTGTGGCTTAGTTTTTGCGATTGCCCGTTTCACAAGTCCAGCTCAGGTGGCTCGTGTGATGGGAAAGGCAGCAGGTGCATGAGAACACGTCCTGCTTTGCTTCGTTCTGGACTTCACCTCCGTCTGATTATTTCTCCTAATGTTTCCCATGGGGACCTTCTGCGCTTTTCATCCACATCTGTAGGAGTGAGACTGTTGGAACAAATAATCCTAAGGGCAATATCATTCTGGCAGTTTGAGCTAGCACGAGGTGGAAATTAAATGGAAGGGAGTTAGGCGCTTTCCGTGTCCAAATTCAGCAGCTCAGTTAAGAAAACTTTTCTTGGAAAGGAAAGAACAGGGTCATGAGCGCTGACTGTTGATTTCCACTGGCTAGAGATGATTTTTGCGCTCAATCTGTCCACTTCAGCAGGAGGTGCAAATGATTGGTACTTGCTTGAAGTGAGTCTGAAAGGTCAACTCCACCCAAAGCCTCCTTCCCAAGGAGGAGGTGGAGGCCCACCCAAAGCCTCCTTCCTCTGCGGGGCAGCCGAAAGCCCTGCACTGGTCCCCGCAGGGCTGTCGGGTGCTGAGTGAGGAGCATCAGCGTGAGCAAACCCCACGGGTACTCTGTCAGGCTGGTCAGGTCTTTCAGGGGTTTGTATTGCCTGAGAAGAAATGCTGATGTTTAGGAACCTTTAAATTTGGATTTGGTCCCCCATGTCTTTTCTATAAACCCATAAAACAGGCTGAGAAGGGGCAGGCAAAGATGGTTCTCTGTCATCTTCCCCCCTTTTTTTTTTCTTTTCTTTTTCCTTCTTTAATTTGGGATGTGGTTGACTGGTTTCTGGGCTCCCACTCTGTTGGCATACTTTAATTTTGCCTCATGTCACTTCTTTTTTCACCTTGCTCTTTGGTTGCTTTTTTCCTCCCATTCTCACCTACATGGAACATGAACCTTAAATTTCTGAATGGGATTTTCAGTCTAGGATGTCCCAGCAGGCCAGAAACAGGGAAAAATCTCTGGGTAAGCTGTTTGGGTAAGCTTTCTCCCATGATAAGGGACACTGCCCGTTGCTCATAGCCTGCTCTGTGTTCAAGCAAGCACATTTGACTAAAAAAAAAAATCCCGGACAAATCCTGTGCTGGCATAAACCATCATTTTTCTTTGGAAATCTGCAGAGTACTGAGCGTACACACAAGTGAAGAAACCGCATCTCTTTGACAGGAGAAGGTTTGTAGGAAGAGGCAATACCTTTCATTAGCTCAATTGGTATGGTTGGAAAAAGTATCAAGCTTTAGGCAAGAGCCCCTCTTCAAGCCCACAACAGAAGCAGCATCTTTCAAAGCTGAATACCAGTTGAGAGTACTTAATTCAGACTTCAGTCTTTCTGACAAGCTGCATTATTTATTTAGTCTAAAGTAGAAGTTCTAAGGCTGAAAAACTTTAGCTTAAAGCTACAGATTCCTTTATAGATATAGCTTTTGTTTCACTACAAGTCTTTGGAACTTTCTACATACCATTTCTTTAATTCAAAAGTCAACACTTTCTGCTGATAACTAATTTTTGCATAATTTCTGTAGAAGCGTGGTGGGAGAAAACATCTGTTTTTCTGTGCCTCTATGAAGCAACTGTTCAAGAGTGAGCTGTGGTCACGCATACAGGATTTAGTACAAGACACTACTTTAATAGAGTAAATGCAATGCAGGCTGCCCAGCATAGCTACTGATTTTCCTTTGGAGAGGTGTGGGGTATTTCTTGGGATGAAGTGTCTACAGCCTCTCCAGAGTCCCTGCCCAGAGGTTTAACACTGTCGTGGTACTTGATAGTCACTTGGGCCACCAGTAACAGGATCTCTGCTGTCACTCATCATTACTTTCAGTATTTTCATCCCCTGTGCTCTTACCAGTGCAAGCTGCTGCCAGCATCAAGAATGTCTATTGCTATACAAGTTGTTGAGTATGAGATATTGCAGCAATAAACAAGGGCTGCTACCTGGCACCAAGAGGGTGATAAAAAAATCCAAGCTCAGCATCCCTGTGACAAAACGCCCCATCAAATTAACAGAAGTAGCTCTCATATAAAGAAGATAGCAACCAGCTGAAGCTACCACATCAAAAATGAATTTCAAAATGGCACAGTGGTGGGAAGAGAGGAAGGGCTTTTCCCACACCTTTGCAAGCCCCGCAGGAAAGTGGAGAAGACCCAGCAGCCCTGTGTGTGGGGAGAGTGAGATCCCTGCTAGACCCTTGCTTGTCCTGATGGAGAGGGAACAGTGGGGACAGGCTGAGGAGCACTGTGCAGCTGCCAGGGGGCTGTCACAGACTGCTGGACGGGGGCAGGTGGCATGGGCACAAACCCCTGCCAGCCAGGCTGGGACGGCAGCGGTGGGGGCGATGGGAGCAGGCATGCTTTCTCCATCAAAACAAAACTGAGTCCCTGGCCTGGCCTGAAGGATAATTTTAGTGCAGAGGGTAAAACCCAACCCTTTCCTTCAGCATGACACGGGCTGTAACGCAGAGCTGGCAACTCAGCTGCTGCTGTTTCAGGAACGTCAAAGCTGTTTATCAGCACTGGGCAAGCGTGGGAAAAACCCCAGCAGGGAGCGGGGTGAGCCCAGCAGGCTTTCCTTTCTTTTCCCCTCCTTTCCTTTTGCTTGCGAGCCCCTTTGCCTTGGCGTCAACGAAGCCCGAGCTGAGCCCAATTAATTGTGATGGCCAGGCGCTGAGCGCATGAGCAACGCCATGCACTGAGTGAGCACACAGGGGTGCAAAGGGTAAGCCCACACGTATAACACACACGCATAATTTTATTTCATGTTGTAAGGCAGAGGCTGGGAACCCTCCGTGACATTCGTGCTATTGCAGCAATGCCTCCAGGCCTCTGGCTGAGGCGGTGATGTTGGCCCAGAGCTATCACAGTCAGGAAGACAAGAGCAGGTGGAAAGCAAAATTATTGTTCCCACTTTGCAGAGTGGGAAAGGAAGGAGCCTGAAGGAGGTTCCCATGGATGGGGTGGTGAGAAGAGTAATTCTTCTGTCCTCCGATGTGCTCAGCCTCTGCTCAGAGGCAGCAGGCAGCAATCCTCCTGAAAGGCACATATATTCTTGTAGCTAAACAGGCAGGTCACCAGTCACTCACTCATGCCTGCAAAATGTGCGCTGCTGGGCTATTTGTCCTTACTTCCAACAAAATATCATACTGTAACTATGTGCATCATTTCATTCAGTACGCAGTTTCAGCCTCTATGCTGAAACAGCCATATCAAACCAGATGGATCTTTACCCTGGAGCATGTTAAACCAGTATGCACTCAAAGTAATGTTTGGAAATTTACTCTAGCAGCTTCATAGGAACATCTCATCATTCTTATCCTACATATCTGTCACTGTTTTCTGAGACTACTCATTGGATCATAAGCTCTTCTCCCTCTCCCCTTACAAAGCAGTAAATGCTCAGAAGAGTTTAAAGAGCTTGCTTCATTTGTTCCTACGCCTAAGTGCAGTTGTGAAGATTAAATCTGTATGTGCCCGAGTCCATGCCATACATGCAGCCTCCTGGAAAGGTAGCTGAGGGAGACCTTGGGATCTTTACAGTCAGGGACCTCCGTCTTTTTGTGTGGGTGCTCTTTGGAAATCTTCATTCCTCATGGCTAGGGAGCAGGCAACTAGCTGATGATTTCCTGACACGCCTTTCTGTCATGTGGGAATGTCCTGCAGCTTGCCTCCAGCACCAGTTTGTGGCTGAGGATGCAGGAGATGTAGGATGTGATGCAGGAGTTGTGCCAAGACCTCCCATTGACTGGGATTTCAGGACACCGGTAATTGCACCTGAGCCAACGCTGCTCTCACCATTGGTCACCTACATGTAGTTCAGCGTATGTTGTTCACATTTTGTTATGGCTGGCACCACTCTTCCACTTGAGATAAGACTGCTGGCAAAATTAAAGAGGTCAGGTTCAGATCAAATCCATCAGGTATTCAGGTGCTGAACTCCTACTGAAATAAATGCAAGTGATGGCTGTAAATGCCATTGTGGAAGTGGACTCCACTGACATTAGGAAGTAAATGGCGGTGGGAAGAGATGCAAGGTTACAAGGAGTAAGTGTGAGGACTAGAACGAAATGAACTTCAAGGTGGAAAAAACACTAATTTCATTAGAGTGTCCCAAAATAAGAATATTGTATTGTTTAGAGATTTCTTGACTAAAATTTACTTTGACTATGGATTATTGTATTTCTTCCTACACTCTTCATGAAAGTTGGCATGCCCTGGTAAATGGCAGCACTTCCATGGTGTGCAGCATGGCTTAAGGCAGCAAAATCTGGCCCTAATGCTAGAGTTAAGCAAACTGTTAAAATAGGAACTGAACCAAATGCCCAGATCTCCTCCCCAAACTCAAACTAAACCTGTTTTGAGGTTCAGGAATGTTTGGTTAGCTTTAAATAAAACAATGTTGTGCTTCTACACATCCTGCTTTCAGCAAAGCCTCCCAGCAGAAATACAAAAATATGGCAGGCAGATCTATGTTTGCACTATTTCTGGCCCAGCTTAAACCAGGAAGCACTGGAAATCTCACAAAAATAGCTTTGTCTCACAGGATATCCAGCTCCCAAGTTCTGTCATCCAGTAGAATACAGTGTAACAACTCATGTACATACCAATTTATTATTAATTTTCCACCCAGATAATTGTGATAAACAAATTCCCCGGACTATCAGACATATGAAAGCCCTATTTTTACTTTACCGTGGCAGCACACTATACGGCTACTTTAAAATCCTTTTATGCTCATTCTTATTAAGTCATTGGCATAGTTGCATAAAGACAAAATGTTTCTTGTGGTACATGATAACAAACCACAGCAAATTATCACAAAGATAACAAACCAGGCATACACCATTTTGTGCTTCATATTTGGTTTGTGGTGAATTTAAAACACGTAATCCAAAAATTTGTTATTTGACATCTCTTTGATAACTCTCTTTATTGAATTTGCAGAGCATAAATACGAAGACAACAGCATTGTTTTAGAGGTATGTGTTTAGCCCTAAAATCGCCCCGTATGTCATGGCAATATTTTTAAAGCACTTCTGTGTACTAGACTTTTGCAAATTCATATTTAAAGGAATATTTAACGTCATTGCTACACATGATATCACTGTCAGCAAAACATAATACAAACACCCTGATTACTCCGCTATCTGCTCTACCACAACAAAGTCATCCCAAACGATACAGTACCACAGCTTCTTGTTTGCTAGCCAGATTTATTCTATTTTCCAGATTCTAACAAGACACAGATATTAAGAAATGCATGTTAATCATTGCCCTAATGAGAACAATATGCAGTTAGGATCTAGGTTGTCACAAAAAATACAGAAGGCGAGTACAGACTAAATGCACTCTAAATTCAAGGAAACCCAATCCTTCTTCCACAAGCACGTTGCAGTGAAATGGTCATGTCCGAGAGAAATTTTTTAACGAACTACCTAAATTTTAGCAGATATGTGTATATGCTTTCATTAGGCGCAAGGCAAACTAAAATGCCGTTCTGACCACAATGGTGAAAGCAAAATAACCACTGTATTGCTTGCTTACGTACAAAAAGCTATGAGCATATAAAGCACTAAAAGCCTGCCCAGCATCTCACCTCCAGAGACACCAAACTTCCCAGTGTTGCAGTGTTTTCAGCCAGACAACTTCTGGAGCAAACAATTACCCAACACATGTAAGAGGACAAGAATCTGGCTTTAAACATATTTGCAAATAATAAATAAAATGCATGCCTAGACTTACAGAGTAAGTCAACTAATTTCATTTGGTAAAAGCACAAAACCCGTCACCATTCCACACTTCTGAGGGCCTGAAGGTGCATGAAAATTTGAATTTTCTGAAGCAAAATATGTGCACTTCCCATGCTTGTTTTGGTTAGTTATTTATTTCCCTTAAGGAAACTTTCACCCTGCCCACCAGAAAAGGATGTGGAGATGATAAGGTTTGAAATGCTGGCTGAACAGCAAATATGGCAGGCATCAATGGAGTGGGTGCAAAAGAAAGCAAGACTATAATTTCTGCTTAGATTGCAGTGCCTTGCAGTCACACCAGACAGAAGACATCTAAAACCTCTCACTCTCCCTCCGATTCTTCCTCCCACCTCCCCACACCAGTCACACAGCTCTGTCTTTCATTCCATCCAGATTGCCAGGCACTGCGTAAACGCTGGCTTAGCCTCTACTAATTATGCACTAAGAACAGCTTTTTTTCACTTCTACCTAGAATTATAAAGGTGTCTTCATACTCTTTGAGTAAGGAAAGACTTTTGAAAATAGTTACAAAATATTAAAGCCATTTAGAGTGCAGTATCTCTTAATCTCTTTGCATAGGTTAAAACTAGTATTGCCTTGAAAAGTGGGTGCCAAAGTAAAATACGACTGAAAAATGTCTCATCGCACCCTATTGGAACACTTCAAAGTGTATTAAATGCAATAAAACTTTGGCTTACTTTTTTGGGATGTCCCTCTCCCTCCTTCCCTTCCTTTCACATCATTCTCTCAAGAAACAGAAAAGGATTTTTTGCATGTCAGCTAGCATTACATGAATAGAGCTACTCCAGTTTCTTTTCAGAAGGAAAAAAATCAGCTCAAACATCAGACTACCAGCTTCCTGAAGGGCAGAAAGAAAAAAAACACAAAGAAAAACAAAACCAAGAGAATGAGTTTCCATACTTTTGAGGTACATTGTTTAAAACGGGGTGTTTTTCAGTTAGGGATGAGGTCTTACCCAGGACATACTTCCCCTTCCCTCAAGTCCCCAGAAGTAACAACAACAACAAAATCTAGCTTTTCCTTCTTGATGTTGCCATTATTGCAGTCTGCTTATGCTTTGTCTTCTTGAAAAAATAAATAATGAAATCTTTGCAAAAGGAAAATCAGCCACAGCTTAAATAAATAGTATCTATAAATACTCTCTTAGTGGTAACTATATAATACTGCAAGTGCATCACTGAACAGATTAATGTGATGAAAGAGATCTTTTGTGTTACATATTTTACTCAGTTAAATGTTTATGTTCTCTTTCAAGTGAAAACTTACAATTCCCAAAGAGCAACAATAAGCTTGAAAAATCAGGTTAGACGTCAGCAGCTGACTATTAATAACCATCCTCTTGGCTAATATTTGTTTGCCCGGGGCAGCCAGTGTCCATAATCAGCATTCGTCTTTCATCTTCCTCGGCTGGGCTTTCTGGCAGGTGCTGGGTGGGGTAAACACCGAGGGGTCAGCAATGCCCAGCTGTAGATCAAAAAAGCGAGTGGAGGTTGTCACGCTGTAGTTCTTCGTGTAGGTTTCCTGTACTGGGTAGCATTCTTTGACTGTGTAAACGCCGACCCAGGATTCCACTGTAACCAAGCAGAAATGTTAGACAACAAGCATGAATGAATGTGTCACGATGATGTCAGTCAAGAAAATGGCCATTCCTCAAGCAAAGCCTATAGGCTGGAACTGCTCATAGTTCTGTCAATATGCATGGCAACACCAAGAAAGGCCACAAAACTGGTACAATTTGGACACCGCAATGATCTTAAACCTGAACATGTTGGTGTCAAGCACATTTCAAATCATGATACCATCATGGCATCGGTATGTCACCATTGAGGTATACCTCTGCTGAAGGACCGTCACTTCTGCTTAGTCCCAAATTTAGTTGTGTCCTGCACAAGTCTGATTTCTCTCATCTCTCATGCCACTTTCATGTCAGCACTTACTTCACCCATAAAGCAATGAAATGCTCTGTTTTCCCAGAAGGGAAAATTTGGTGCCATCAGCTTGGGTAGCACAGGGACATTTCACCTTACACTCTGTTCTTGACAAGTTGAAAGGTGTGATTACTGAAAACCTGTGGTCCATTCACAATGTTGGCCCTGAACACAGCCTTTGACACTCTAAAACACTTAGTCCCCCCAACTATGTGGGACATCCGATTCCTTCCAGTGCACAAGAAGTTCTGCACTCACCTACCCAAGGAAGTACTTGTCCTCTGCTGTGCTGGGGACTCCTCTGCACCAGAACTGACAGCCATAGCATCTTGCTTCCACAGCTTTTGGTCATTTATAATCTTAACTGTCATTCTTACACTGATGATACTCACTACATCTTTAATCCAAATACACATGACCTTGCTTCATCTTTTTCCATCTTACTGTCTCAAGCACAGAAGGCTTGTCTCATTTGAAGAGGAACATTCCCAAATACAACTCCAGTGCCTCCATCTCTTCTTTTAAATCGTTCCTTCTGTTTATTGCCATTGATTCATATGATCATTATCATGTTCATTTTTTTAATTCCTATTCCTCTCAAACATTTCTACTGGTTCATTAATTATTTCAAGACTACACTGATCTCCTCCACATATGTGATGTAGCAAGTCTGTCCTTTTTCTTCACTTTAATTCCACAATGTGCTTATCTCAGAGGTGTTCTCTCACTCTCTTCCCCCCTTTCCTTTGAACACCCTTCACTTTTAAAACCTCACTTTTAAATCTCTTTTATTTATCCCATGCACCTCTTCTGTGATCTTTCTTTACCCCTTCCATCATACGCCACTTCATCCAGTTGGTTCATGTATTTCAGATCTCTTGATAGTAGAAACTCATGAGGTTAAAATACAAAATTAACTACTGTGATCATAAATCAGTTCCTCTGAGTGATGCCTGTATGAATTTTTTTCCAGTCCCAAGGAAGCTTATTTTCTCTCACTCGGCAGCTATCAAACATACTTCCTTTCTGTCCTTCCAGTATTGTGTGATACGCTGCACCACTATCACATTATAGGAAAGAGATAAGCTGTGACATGAAACGCATATACAGTACATAAAAAAATGGATGGCAAACTGAGCAATACTTGAACATACCTCTCCAGGGCACCCTAATATACCAAAAGCATTCTGACCTCAGTGAGTTTGGTTTTGAGTATCCAGAAATGGAGGATTCTTTTTCTTAACAAGTCTTTTATCAGAGCTTTGAATAAAAAAATAAGGTAAAATATAATGCTACCAGGGTAGCCTGTATCTCTACCGAAACCTTCATAATTTTAACAGAAATATAATTTATAGAATCCAAGCCAATATTAGCTGAAAGGCAGACGGGCAGACAACTTTAAGATATTATTTTTCTGAATGATCATACAGAAAAACACTGGAGATGCAAAATACTATAGGATAAAAATCACACATCATTAACTGAAGGTATCTGGATATTAAGTTCCATAAAAGTTCCAAAAATACTGGATCTGAAAAGCAGAATTCTTGGATTGAGTGATAATTTGTTTCCTGTAGAATACCAGGGGATATATTGACATAGTTACAGAGGTCTAACAATCTTATCCTTCATTTTCTACTTCATTCTTTCTACTTTTATTCAAGAAAGAAATATTTTCCCCTGGCTAAATGCTCAGGTTCATAACCAGTCGATACATTAGATGTCTATAACCATAAGTATTGCATTAGCTGAATAATGCCATAAATTTCATGGGGGTTTTAAAATTATTTTTATAGTTGTCTGGGTTATCAGTAAACCATAGATGAAATTGAAGCCAATGTGCTAATAAATTGCTACGCATCCAAAACCTAACATACTGTACCTCGGAAAATTCAGCCTACTTTCTTTTATGATGCAGGTGTTCAGCTGCCAAATGCAGAACTAAGCCTTGAGAGCAGATGTTTCTTACTAGTGTAGTGGATAACAAAACTTAAGTGCATATTAATGATGTCTATTGCTGCAGAACCATGTATTGGATGTATTCTATGATAACACTCGATACTAGTGTCTAGACACACACTGACACCTGCTTTGTTTCTATTAGGCACACTCTGGTTTGAGTGTGCCCCTAATTATATTACCAATTTTTCTCTAGATAAATTTTGGATACAGGCTGCTGGATTCAGATGCAAAATGATGCTGTTCCATGCCAAAAACTGTATGATATGAACTAAAATACAATCAAGTCCCTTGGACATATTTGATCCTGCTGAGATATGAAACATTTTCTTAAGAAAATGCATTGATAATAAAATTATATGCTGTGCACAGGGTACATTTATTATTTCTTCCAGCAAACATTATAGAAATATGGAAAGCTGGGGTGAAACATGAATAATATTTTTTTTCCCTGGGTAGCAGAGACAACGATTATTATTAAGATGAAACAAAAGCATGCACATACATCTCCTGGCTGGTTTTCTGTCAGACCATTCCTGTACCATAATTTCATCTCCAGGTCCCCCGATGTAATACTGATCTTCATAGGTTGAATTGGCAGGAATATCATATGGATCCCATGGCTCTGTCAGAGCAATCTTCGAGCAAAGCTTTGTAACTTGTTCAATCTGAAACATCACTGCATCTTTGTAGAGCAATATATACTCAAAGAATCTGAAACATTAAAAAAAGCAGTTAATATATAGTCTTTCTATACTAAGCAAGGAGCATTGCTGATAAGTAAGCTTGCCTTTGACTTCTCAGTTTAAGACCATTTTTACTTGCATTAAACTTTTTGCCAAACTTTAAGAAAGTCTAACCAGTTGGGCTGAAATTTCCCATGCTGAAAGTTTGTCTCAGCTGACTCTTTCCAAAATAAACAAATCAGGCTGAACTGGTTCAGCCATTTCTGAGAACAACAGAACAACTTTTCTGAGAACAACTGAGAGAAAAACATGTTATTATTCCTAGTTTTGTTTTATTTTTTAATAACTGTTTCATTAAAAAGCTCTAGTGCCTCCATTTTTGGAGAAAGGAATTGAAATTTGGCAGGGGGAAAGTTTTTATTAAAAGATGCCCAGATTTGGCTAAGTTATAAGTGTTTGAAAAAATATGCTTGCATAGGCTGGAGAGATTCAATTCCCCATGAATGTGGTAGAGCCTTTCTCTATGCTGGTTAGATGTGGTATCTACCATCCTCACAGATGCTGCTCCACGGCAACCCATGTAGCTCAGTGGGACATGCCAGTGAAGGGGGAAGTACATGGTCCCAAGTGCAGAACTGAGAGGCTCTCCCTCCTAATGGCAAAGTTTCTCTCTGGAAGCCACCAGACTCAAGAATTAGTGAAAGGAGACAGCAGAGGAGCAAAATAGTAAGGCAGAGATAAGGAGAGGTGTGGAGATCAATGAGCTTGAGAGGCCAGAAAGGGAGGTCAACAAAATGGATAGTTAATAAAGGATTTAAAAGCAATCTTCTATGGAGTATGAAGTGACCAAGCCCTGCTCTGAGGAGAGATGATAAACCTCTTCATGGACATTTTCATCTAGTTACTAGTTATAGTAGTTGGGTCTACTACAAACACTGTGACTTTGCTTCCATACCTATAAAAAGGAGGTGGTATGATCCTTACAGAAAACAGACAGAAACAGAGAGAAACTGAAATCAAAATTATCAGAAGTATCAGCTGATTTTGAATATGCAGTCAGAAATACCAGAAGCCTAACTTCTCCAGGGTACTTAGCATTATCAATCAGATGATGAGTTGTTCAAAGCACAACTCAAAGCATCCTCACGCGTGGTCTGCACCTTTTGCAAAGGAGAGCCAGGAGTCATGCTCTAACCCCCCAAAAACTGTGCACTCATTATTAGAGGCTTCCTGTGAATATCTCAGCTCAAGTATTTGGCTACAGTCTACTGTTATGCAGTGACTCTAGAGAAAAGGAAGGGATGGTATTTTCCCTCGAACAGCTTCATCTTGCCTATCTGTAATAGTGTCTCTTTCCATCTGTAATTCCTTGCTTCATTCATGCTGCTGCCTCCATTTCCTGCAAAAAAAAAATTGGCTTGTGTGTCCTTTGGCCCGTGGTGTCTTCCACTTCACAAACCTGACGCTAGCCCCTAACAGTATTCATCCTGTGCCATCAGCAAGACAGCAAGCTGGTGGAAAACAGTGCATAATCCATGTAATTGAAGAGATGATGCACAAAAGCAAGAGGAGACCTTCTTTGTGGTATTTTCCAACTCCGCCATGTTTCTCTTTGCAGTCTTCACATTCTTTTGGGAAGGATGTAAAGTTTACATAAAATAGGGCTGACAACAAAACAATTTACAGTTTTAACTGTTGCACTATACAATTGCATCAGACAGGAATCACTTCACCCACCACTGACACAGGGGCGTTTAAAGGTTGCACTATAAGAAATGTCTAAGCATGCTTAAAAGCATCTGAACAACATTCCCATCGCTTCTTGAGAGGATCATTTAACCAGCATGTGTGGAAACATAGGCAGACTAAATGGCATTTGCCAAACTGAATGGTTGTTGTGGTTTAACCCCAGCTGGCAACTAAGCACCACACAGCCGCTCGCTCACTCCGCCACCCCAGTGGGATGGGGAGAGAATTGGAAGGGTGAAAGGGAGAAAACTCGTGGGTTGAGGTAAGAACAGTTTAATAACTGAAGTAAAATGAAATAGAATAGTAGTAGTAGTAGTAATAATAATAATATAATAATACAATAATAATATACAAAGCAAGTGATACACCAATTGCTCACCACCCACCGACCGATGCCCAGCCCATTCCCGGGCAGCGATCACTGCCCCCCGGCCAACTCCCCCCAGTTTATATACTGAGCATGACATCATATGGTATGGCATAGCCCTTTGGCCAGTCTGGGTCAGCTGTCCTGGCTGTGTCCCCTCCCAGCTTCTTGTGCACTGGGCAGAGCATGGGAAGCTAAAAAGTCCTTGACCAGTGTAAGCACTACTTAGCAACAACTAAAACATCAGTGTGTTATCAACATTATTCTCATACTAAATCCAAAACACAGCGCTATACCAGCTACTAGGAAGAAAAAATCAACTCTGTCCCAGCTAAAACCAGGACAATGGTGACGAAGAATGTAAGAGGGGATGAGGAGGCTGACACTAGGCAAGCTGGGGCATACCTCTCAGGCATGACCCTGCACAACACAGGAGGTAGCTTGTCCCACTTTCTGTGAGGGAATCAGTCACCGGGAACTTCCCACATATTAACAAGAGAGGCTGACAAGCTGCAAGACTGTGTATTTATTAGCTTCCCCATGGTAGATCATTCTCCTGCCCATATGTTAAAATATTCCTGCTTCTGTGATGACTCGTACCAACCTAAACTCGCCTGTCATTTTCTTAGTCAAAGGCAATGTCTCCACAGTTGTGACATGCTACTGAAGAATTTGGTATATATAAACTCGTTCCTTATGTAAACCCAAGCCTGTGACCACGTAAGGCCGTACGTAACTTTTATACCACGTTCAGTCCAGAAAACATACTCACAAGAACACTAAAATACACTTATTTATGTGTTTGCAACCAGGCTCTAATGACTCAACTACTGCTCAGCTGGCTGCCCAGCAGCTCCCATAAAAGTGGGATGGGGAATGCCTTAGAGATGAGCCTGTCAATGTGTTTGTTTGGGATATTTGAGTGATAATACAGTCATTTTGTGAAAGAACAAAAAAGCAATACGTTAGCAAAGCATTACAAACTACTGGGAATACAATTAGAACAATTTTACACAGAAATTTTATTCGTATTTTAACAATAATTTTTTCATGTTTTCTTTTTCCTTATCCTTTCCTTTCTAAATTATTTCATGGAATAAATATCTTTTGTTCTAAATTTTGTAGCCTGTGAATTGAAGTCATTGCATGAGGGACGTGAGACACCTTTACTCAAGTGAAACAGTAGTTCAAACTTCTATCTGACAAATGCAAGTATTTAACTTACAGCACATGGATAGCCACTGTGACTTCAACAGATGGCCTGAATACTTGCAGAAGGAGGGCCACAATCCAAAAAAGCCTACTTTCCTGACTTTGCCATCTTCCACGCAGACAGCAAGATGTGCATAATGAAACAACAATGAAAAGAATTAGAAAAATCCAAACAAATGAAACTCATCACCAAGCCTCCCTCTAGCACCCATTCTGCGGAGCAAGAAGCTCCACCACCTACATTTTTGGTTCTGGGAGTGGCAGAGCCAACGTATGTGGAACAGACACCAGTCGTACGATTTGATGTGCTGCTGGGATGAACTCAGCAGCTATGGTGGCACGCACACAAGATGAGAACTGCAGAGAGTATGGCTCTACTCACTGTGCATGGCAGCCCTGGGTAAGCAGTGAACATGATTTACACTGTCATTATTCAACCTGGATGTACCTCACATCCAAGTTTTAAAGAGAATTGCTCCTGTGTGCGCCCTGGAAATAGCAAGCACAGAAACCTAAGATTACACAGGATCTGAGTTTAACTGCATATGAAAGGTGAATGGTTAAGTTGTTGTTTTATAAAGAGAACTATTTACCAGCCAAGATTAATAATAAAATGTGCATGAATAGAAAAATGACAATCTAGCATATTTTAAATCAAAATATTTTGAAATAATTTCCTCTTTTTTTTTTTTTTTTACCAGCCAAGTCCTAAGTATACTGCCTCTATTTGTTTTAGGTGCCTGAGATTTCACTGCCTGCTTGAGGGGAAGCACAGAGTCCTGAAAATAGGTCTTGGAAAAGAAACAGAAGAGGAAATTATTTTTAATTAGTTTGTTTTTTCAGAAGAAGTAACATATTTGCAGCCTGTGCCCACCTCTAATATTATTTTTATAATAATTTCATTCCTTAAACTGCAACTTTAAGAAAGCCCCAAACTGTTCACTGGGCACCTTCAAACAGATTTGGAGAAGTTACTTGGACAAGTTACCCTATTTGCCTGACTGAGATTATTTCCCTTCCTTTCCTATCCTATTCCATTCTACCCTGTCCTATGCCTCACACCCTTTGTACGCTATGCCCTTAACAGGACTCTCTCTTGGTCCTTAATAGTCCCTTTGTCTGTGATTGAAAATGGATAAATTCCAGCATATAAAGACACATGCATGTTTTTTGCTTCTATGCTTTAAAGAATTTCTTAACACTGGACTATATCCTGCGCAAATAATTCCATTGACTTTGCTGGAAATAATCATGTTAGACAGGTGGGATACACACTGAGTTCAGTACTCTCTTCTCTCGACCTAAGGAAAGTATTTTTCTGTATAAGAGACCAACTGAATTCAGTGCCAGGGCAGAATACCATGCTCACACAATCACGAGGTGAAGCACTTGCATTGAGGACATACTGCGAGGAGTGGGTGTGCATCCAAATACCGTCCTGCTTCTGAGATTCCTCCTGAAATTTGGGGAGATAGTTAGAGGTGCCTCCCAGGAGACAGCCCACATAACATAAAGACACACTCTTGCACTCTTGTAAATGACTGAAACCAATAAACATATCTAATGACTTGTCTTGAATGGATTATTGTTCTGCACGTTATGAACGCAATTCAAAACAATGAATTATTTTTTAATATTTGTCAGAAAAAAAAGTCATTAAACTCGAGATCATGCTACCAGCTCTGTTTCAGATACTCAGTCTGCACTGAGTCCTGATGAAAAGTGCCCTACCCTGAGGTCCTTCTCAGCTGTCAGTCCTGGAGCGTGCTAGCCTGCCCATCACCTAATACATCCGAGTGACTCCCAGGGTTTACTTCTGCATTTCCGAAGGCTTCCTTGTGAGCGTCAAACCTAGAAGGAAGGAGCTGTTCACTGTCCAGTTGGCTTCATAGTGACTCAGAGGAGCAGAGGTGCTGGCAGTAGCATGCCAAGAGCCACTTGATGTATCAAAGCACATCCGACAAGATCATTTGCTAGAGAGAAGCAAAATAATGGTCTGAGGCTGAGACTGGGTAAAAGAAATTCCTTGTGTGCTAAATCTGGCTCTGCATCATTTCGCTCTGTGGCTTTGGACAAGTAACTTAGTACCGGAGCCTTAAAATGCCTTTCTCGTTGTATATTTTTTGATTGCTGTAGCACTGAAGAGACACTAATCAGGGATCAAGAACCAGCTGTGTGAGGCATTGCATTAACAAAAAACAAAACCACAATTCCTGCCCCAAAAAACAATGGAACAATGGTTCTTGTAAAACAGACTTTCCTCTCCTGCAAAGACATATGGGGTTTCATGCATCCAGGGCTTTAACCTGTTGATTCAGTTTTCCCAGCTGCAGCTATTGTATCCTTAAAACTCCCACTCATGTTAGCCAGGACTTATATTACCTAGTAATTATTATAAAGCAATTGAAAAATGAAAGCAAAATATTATGTGTGATTTGTATCAGAGATATTGTGTTGCTCAGCAGGGAACAGTATTTGATATTTAAGATATCAAGTTGAGGTCCCTGCAATTATTCCAAAACTAACTTTGCTTTCTCTTTTGAGATTAACCAAAAGCTTGAAGCATCTGTCTGCCTTTGTGGTATTATTTAATTCTTTGCCGGCTCTGTTTGTAAAAAGGCATTTTTAAACACTGTGAAAGAAGTTAGAAACACTTCTAACTAGAAGAAATTTCACTAAAAATATCCCAAACAAATTCTCTGTTCTCATGTACGCTGACGGGTACATCCAAGTACGTAATTCTTGAGTTAACTTGTATCATCTTGATAACATACCCCACAAAATTTTCATAACAATACCACTATTTTTTACACGTTTCTTACTGAAGAAAGATGTACTGGGAGAATGGGAACCTTTACTAAAAGGATGACTACAAAACCTCATCTTCTCAGCTCTTCAGATTAAGAATATTTTCAAGGGAGCAAAGCTGCCAAGCAGACACGCAGACAGTTGATAAACACTCATCAGGTCAAGAACATTCATCTGCTTTTGGAAAGCTCTGGCGAGCTCTTTTCAAAACTGAGAAGCATTCGTTTTTCAGTATATTTCTGGGAACTCCTTTCCTCTTTCCCATGAAGTTTTCGGTAATTTCAGACTTGTGTTTTTCTTCTGGTGTATCAGACCTCAACAACAACAGTAATTTACCATATTTGATCTCACATGTTTGGCAGTGGTGCTGGACTATGGTATATTGTACAAATACAGTATTGTGCAAATACATGTGACAGCAAATGTAATCTGATATTGTGTAAAAGCAGTATTTTTTAGTCTGACTTAAATCACTCACAGATTGTAAAGGCCTTTTTTATTTTCAAGGCAACCAAGCCCCCTGTATCAGGTATCTAATTAGCAAGGTATATGAGGAACTTTGACAGCGCTACCAGTTTCCAAAGCAGAGAGAATCAGGCAGTTTAAGTCCTGTTAATTATGAAGTTCGTGTAGAAAGAAAACCTGAAATATAAGAATCGAAAGCTGGAAAGTCAAAGCTACACCAGCTAAAGGATGACATATTTTTGTGATTTTAATTATGAAACTCAATGAAAAAATTATGCAATGTCTTATTCGTTTAATTGTTTTCCCACAAATTAGATTAGCTACTTTGGCAAATACTAAGGGAAATTAAGTTCTTCAGCAAGAACGCTGTTTCTCTTGCTGTCCCTTTTTGGCTATTTGACACTCCATAATAATCAGTCTGATCCACCAAGTTGCACCCCTGAGAACAACGCATTCTAATTGAAGTTGAAATTCAGGAAAACAATAAAGCATTGTGTTTAAGGGAGTCATGTTTTGCAAGGGGCTAAAAGATGCACTGTCCTTAATAGACAGCATCTGTGTGTTTCCCTAAGTAATGGTATATTCATGAATCGGAGCCCTCGGTCAACAACGGCATAGCTCAAAAGGAAAGGAATGGAAGATGTAGCCAGAATACCATAATGCTTTCCAATGAATCAATGGAATCACCTCCTAGGGAATATGGTATATACCAGTAGAGCCACATGATATCAAAACATACTTGAGGTCAGAGATTATTTTCCTGTTCTGGGTTTGTAAAAAAGACTAGTACAGTGAGGTCTTGCTGCCCTGAGTAGGTTAATAATAATAAAGGTTACTGGAAAATCCCAGCAGGGCTTAGAGGAGAACAAAAAGAATGAGGAAGGCCAGGATTTACCTCTCAATATATACGAAAGACCTTAGGAAGGACAGAACAATAAGGAGGGAAATGACAGAGGTACATTATCACTTATTGACTACATTTCTCATCCTCTTTGTGTTATATACAGAAGGGAAGTAAATAACTCAATTGAAAGAGTGGATGCTCAAAACTGAGATGTGGAAATGCTCTTCTGAGCGTGCAATTATATTAAGGCACTCTATGAGCTTGGAAAAATGTAAGAAAAAGGAAGCAGAAATTTAACATGTATAGGGAGCCAGAAAAATCATGGTTACAATGACTGAGAGTATCTCCAGAAAGAAAAAACAAAACAAACTAAAAGACATACCTGTCTTCCTGTTTTCAATTTTACCTCTAATTGTTAGATTTATCTGGAGCTTTCACCCCTTTCTCTGAATCAGGCTCAGAGACAGGATATTAAATTGGATCTTAGCTCTGCCCCAATATGGTAATATCTGTTTTACACATCAGAAAGGCATAGCAGAATGAGGTCCCTAATCACAAATAACTAAACTTAAACAGTCTCCCTTTTCCAGGTACTTACATTGGAATAAAAGAATAATAACAAATAAACACCAATTTTTCAGCTAGGACTGGGCACTGCAGCTTCTTACACATCTTAACTTCTGTGTGTAAACAGAGAAGGATCTTCAGATACCATGAACAGGGACTACATTAAATTCAGGAGAGCTCTTCATTGAGATTGTAAATCCCATCACGCATGTACTTGGCCAGTTAGTTGCTTTTCAGTATACATTCCTGTATGAAAAGTAATCATGAAGAAGTCTGAGGAACAGATTGCCCTTTGGAACAGATGGGGAGTAGGTCCCTATTCTGATAGAGCAAACTTTTCTTTCACGGCGGAATGTTCCCTGGAAAAATTTGTGAGGATATGCGCTTGTACCAGATTACTGCCCCAAGATGTAATGATTTCCACCTTCCATCTGCAATCATTTCCTTAAGAGGGATGATTCAGGTCTTTCAGATATCTGTCCAATGTAAAAAATAAAAAACACTAGGTCTATTTTCAAGGGAGTTTGGAAGGCAGGCCAGCTAGGATAATCAGACAACAGAGTTTGAAAGCTAAGTACACTTTAACTTTCTTTCTCCAAAGATCTGAGTATAGCTTATTTTTAAATAAACTTTGTGAAAGATGGAGATTCACTTCACTGGAAATAAATGCAACCTGAAGTCCTGGCACTGCACTTCATTCTCCCTCCCCACTCTCCAGTGTATAAATAACTTCTTCATTTCATCCAGAAGTCTTTGTGCAGGTCTTTTTCTTCTTCCTTCAGCAGCTATCAATCAAAAGTAATATTGTTTGCTGAGTGCATAAATTAGTGACTGGATTCAAACACAAAATGGTTGGTCAGTTAAAAGTCCAGGTGGACCTGAGTGAAAGTGTGCAAAATAAAAGAATTACGAGAAAGAAGGGAATGTCTCTGTGGGAGAAAACGCATCATTAGGGACAAATGTTAATTGCTCCATGGTTATAAAGCAAATGGCAGTTTGAACACATATCCATTGAGATGTGGTACAGTACACAGTAATGATTTAGAAAGGCAAATTCACAGTTCTGGGTCAATGAGAGAGATCATTTATTCTGTTCTGCTTAGCCCTGATGAGGTCAGAGTGGTAATGCTGTTCCTGATTTTGGATGCCACCCTTAAGGGAACAGCTAAACAGACTGGATATAGTCCAGAGAACAGCAAGAATGGTGTGATGGGTAAGAAACAATACCTACGAAAAAACTAGGCATGTTTAGTCTACAAAAGGAAGACTGAGGTAGGACACATGATAAGCTGTCCAGTATATAAAAAGCTAAAAAAGAATACCAGTTTTTCTCCATGTTACCTGAAGGTAGCATTGGAAGAAAACAGCACCACTTTCAGCAAGCAGGGTTTAAGTGAGATCCTCTGAAAATGTCTGTATGTGTAAGTGCTGCAGGTTTCCATGGAATCTTCTTAAGATCCAGCTTTTACAAGAACTGGTAAGAAAACGAAAGGTCGGAGACATCCCAAACACAGCTTTGCTTCTCCGGGATGGAGGAACAGGTTATATGGCAGCTCAGAGACCTTCCCAGCCTTACACGTAGGTGATTAGAGAATATTGATGGCTGCTCGTCTCTTCTGGTAACAGACAAGGTTAATCAATTAGTCCTGACATTATCAGTTCTATGACTTGGATCCTTGACACTGCTACCTGCCCGAAGGTGCTGAACAACCTTCAGGGATCACTTTCTGAGACCTCTCAAAAGCAACGGTGGCAACTGTGCATCCTCTCTGAGGAGTCTCAGCAGAGGGCTGAGCTTCCATCTTATTTCACGTGGGGAGTCTGGGGATTTGAGGGATGGTGCCATCTCCTGCACACTGATGATCCTCAGCTCTTTTTGCTTTTACAGTTAACCATAGTTACACCATCACATTGTTTTCAGTGCCTGAATGACTTAAAGACAAACACTGTCTAAAATCAGGACTAGGGAGATAGGATTCAAATGATACATGTTCAGCATTCAAAGGGAATAATTAAAAGGTCAAACTATCTGTTAAAATTGCTCTTCACAAAACTGGGGTTTTTTTTGGTCCTCTGTTGAGTTATTGTGCTTTTTGTTATTACAACTGTCCACTAACCCACAACTTCTCTGCCTTTTGTGGGGGAGTTTCAGCAGTCACCACTCATATACTGCTTGCAGGAATCCTCTGTAAGCAATATCCATGATGCATCACAAGAAACTGGCAGACCTCAGTATGTTCTTAAAAATCAGCTGGACTGCAAATACATAAATAATTAATAGATGAATATGAATTTCAAAACCTTTCTTTTCAAATTATTGAGTACTTGCTTTAGGGTACACATCGGTGTATTTGATGCAGAACCATTTCACAGATTATCTGTTAGACCATCACAGAAACAACAGTTGCTGAAGACATAGCAATCAGCTAAAGTAAGCATGGCTAAGAATACATTTCTATTTTTAAGAATGTTTATAGCCATTTTAATTGTATTAAAAACCTGACACATTTATTTTTCATTCAAGGACAGTTCTAAGAAGCAGTAGCAAGGAGGGCAAGACCTGTAAATAATATTGGTATAAATATACTGCACTGGCACAGCTGAAAGTTTTCCATTACTCAGGAAAAGGTCACTAGACCTATTGAACATGTTTAGACTACCCATGCTGCTTAAAACATGACAGAAATAGCTTTACCATTTAGCATCTGACACAAATACAAACTGAAGTCTTTAGCAAACAGGTATGCCTACCTAATTTTGGGGTGTTTTCCTGACACAGAGCCCAGTGTCATACATACACTATCAGGGAGACACAGTTTTCTTTGAGCTTTTCTTTATTAATATGAATTCAGAACTTTTGTACATGTCAAAATTATTTCACTTTACTATTCCTATAACCATAACAAATATGAAAATAACTCTTGTTTTTAAAGTACAAATGATTTTACTTAAATTTTACAGTGTCTCATATTTGCATATTGTAGTTTTTTGTTGTTTCTAATTGCGTTATTTTATACATTTAATGGGCAAGATTTTAAAAAATGACCAATGATTTTGAACAGCTTCCTATTTTGGATGTTCAACATGAAGATACTTGAAAAGGACAAATTTTCAGAGAAATATTCAGTATTTTCTAAAATTCAGTATGTCAGTGTAACCATTGCAAAATCGAGGTGCCCAACATTTCTAGACACTTTTTTTTCTATACAAAGACTGCATAAGAAACTCCTGAATTCTCTCCCCAGAGACGTGCATCAGCAGAAGGCACTTTTCTGCCCATCAGATTTTCTCTCCTGTCTCTCATGTTTCCCCTGGCTGTCAAGAGACAATTGTTCTTTCCACATCGTAACAGCAGATCCTCATGTAAGTGCCGCTCTTTACAATTTCCATCTACCAGCTATGTAATTAGAGATAAATCTGGCTGTATAACTCCTCCAAAATTATACATCAACCTGATCCAAAGCCCTGTGAAAGCAGCAAGAAAAGTTTCACTGATTTTTACAGATGATAGATCAGGTGTTTATTAGCCATTCCATTTAGAAGAAAAAAGAAGCTGAAAAATGATTAAAACCTAGCACAACTATCAACTTATCTCAAATGGGCAATCTGAGGAGATGCTGGAAGGCAAACATAACATGTTCTATGTACTCTCAATTCCCCAAAATGTATTTCCACAAGTTTAAGCTGTCTTTGAATATTCTGGCTTTCATCATATTTCTTGTTCTCTTCTTTATAGTGTTCTGGACTTTGCTTTTAGACAAAGTAATTAATATCTTTATATCGTTAACTGCAGACAAATTATTTGAAACATCTTTTTGTCATAAAAACTCCTCTTTGGGGCCTTTTTTATGTAGTCATTTGCTACAGTTAACTTAACAAAAATCGTACAACTCTGAGAGTATGAAAACTCAGAAAAATGAATTCACTTATGGGAAATCTTTGCAGCATTTTCATTCATCCATTTGTTTTCTGGTCTGCAGTATCTCTCGGGGTACTTGCTCTCCCAGGTTCTCTGCATTGCATTAACCCTGTAGTTCAACTCATTCAGGGAATAGGAAAGCGATTTCTGAGGGAGGGAGCTGGTAAGGAGCAAAAATTGTAGAGGAAACTCACTCTGGCCAAGGTGGTGATACAGTTGCTGCTCACCTCTTCTTACAAAAAGCATCTGGGTGGAGGTATGCCCAAATCCTTGAGCAAGTCCTAAGAGGACACCTGTGTGATATATCATTTTTCTCACTCTGGAAATCCTCCCTATCCTTAAAGCTTTACAGGGCAGCAAGCAAAGGCTATTTTATATCACTCTGGTTACGACAACATGGTCCACCTCCACCAGCAAAATCCTTATTAACATGCCCATGCCTTGAGCAGGAAGCTCTCTGGCCAGAGACACACTGCTGTGCTCCTGCAGGTCCCCTTCCCGACAGTGTCCCCAGTGGCATGGGTCAGCCCTTCCCAGCAGAGCCAGCCACCCTCCATCAGGATCAGGGTGCTTGCTGCTGAAGCAACCAGAGGAACAGAGGATGGAAAAGGTTTTCTGTGCCAACGAAGAAGCCCCATGTTGTCACCGCCTGCCCCAGCCTTCTACACAGCAAGTACATCTCAAAGGAGTAGCAGTCAGAGGCTGCTATGATCAGCTCTCACAAAGCTTAACTTCTACATACGCTGCTTCAGTATAAACAGTTTGGGGTAATGATTTAAGCAGATTTTTGTCTTTATACTTAATGCTTGTTCATACACTATGCTAATTTCCTAGCAAACTATCATACACATATTGTAATGATGAGATATTCTCCCTCTTTTCATAATATTTTAAGTGACATTTGCAAAAATACAAAAATGATCTATGGATTTTTACAGCCTGAAACTGCATTCAAAGATTGGGGTGGGGGGGTGTGAATTATGAAGACCAGACTGATTATAAATGGGTGTATAGCAATTGCAAACAGCAGATAATTCATTAGGCCAACATGGAGGAGAATACTAGATATTTAAAGAACTGCCATGGTTAAAAAAAATAATCCAAAGGACATTGAACACATTGAACAATGTTTATAGTTACTATTGCTACAGTATATAAGCATCTCAGTTACAATACATATCCTGCAGAGACATAACACAAGCTTTGTAAGTGAATTTTTCCATTCTTTCAGAGAAAGGAAATCCAGAAAACCAAACCATGTTTCAGGCTTGTGCTAGACTTCCAAAACCCAGTAAGAGAGCGGATCCCACTTGACCCACTGTGGATCCCTTTACCGGGCTCCAACTAAGCAGTTGTCGTACCTACATTTGGCAGTGCCTCAAACAGCAGCTCGTGCCTCCATGCCAGCCTGTACGTCGCTTTGACCTGGCTTGACTATATTGGCACAACCGATGTGACAGACTGGATATCCTGAACGTATCTAAGTTATACCCAATTCTGCCTCCATCTCTGATGGCCAACTGTTTTCTACTTCAGAAAATTAGATTACTTACATTAAGGATTTAGGAACTTAAAAAAACCTGCCTATAAGGTATGTAAGTTGTGAGATCACCTACTCTTAAAGGCAATGTAGCTAACCAAAAATTAAGATAAATATGTCAATAAACAAAGAATACTTGTAAACATATTGAGAAGCAATATCTACATGCTTACATTTGGTTTTGGAGACAGGCAGCTCAGAAGAGCAGTTAAAAAAATAGCGAGTCTTCAATCTTCTGCTGTGTTGAGGCAGTTAGGTGGTCCCTTACATTTTCACTCTTCAATAACAAGGGGATAAACAAAATGCAAGGGGTGTCTCCACTCTCGCATCCTTTTATCCTTTTACTCTCCCTAATTCTTTTTCCCCTGTATAAAAAAGTACAGGAGATGCCACAACTTCACACTTTATCAAGCATATTATCCAAATTTGTCCCTTTCATTCTCTTCTGGGACAGGTAGGGTAACAGTCTTTGCAAATCCATGTGTTTTCGTGCACAGGTATTTAAAATGACACAATCAGGTGTCCCAGTCCCCAGATGCCACCACAGATAAGAAAAAAGAAATTTGTTTCTTCTACAGAAGATGTAGGCCAACAAATCTGGATCTAATTAAAGTGATACATTAATTTGGGAACTAATTGTAGTAAGAATTCTTCATCCTGTATGGAACTCTACTTTCCAAATAATAAACATCCTCTGGGAATTACCATAACTACATAGCATGAGTAAACTTTCCAGTGCTGGCTGCCTAAAAGTATGGCAGAATCATAAGTTTCCTGGCAAGAAAAGTATCTGAATATGATAAAACCACAGTTGCAAATGGTATTAGGAGATACTGAAAGAATGAAAAATGAGATCTTTCTTTGCTGCGTTCACTGCATTGACTCTGTGCCCCATATGAGTGTTTAAAAGCCTTTAGAACTGCCATGCACAAAACTGCCCTTGGAACACTTTGGGGAAAATCTGGCCATTCCCCCTCAGAAACATTAATTTCTGAAACAACAGGTATCCATACAAACAGCAGGTTTCCATGCAGACAGACTACTTAAGAAGAAATTCCCAGCTGTTCAGGAGCTAAACACTATACAGGTCTCACAGCAGCTTTCCCGTGTAGGGTTTCACCAAAATAAATGGCAAATGTCAAGCACACCACACTTTCAGGAACCCTCTTATCTACTGAGCCATCTAATTTTCAGACAAAGCAGCAACCTCACTGTGAATTCCCACAACAAACTGACAGGAGGACAGCAGATAAGGCTTGATAAGTATGAAAGTACCAGAACTGACAGAGAAACAGATGGGCAACATCGGAGACTGAAACCTTGGTGGAAAGTCTTGTAAGCAGTTGTCTTCGTTGCTATCTTACACCATTTTTTTCTCTGCAACTGGTGCCAAGCTCAGAATAAGAACAGAGCAGAACAAAGGCAGAGGTTCTTTATTCTGCTAGTAAGTGGTACCATCCTGTGGAGGTGTTTTGGGGGGCTTTTTTTCTCACCTCATTAAAGCCTTAAGAAAAAGTAGGTTAGGTCTTAAAAAAAAAAATCTATTAGAAAACAGTTTGTTCCCAATAGACAACCTGGGATATTAGTTACAGATGTTATAAAACTTTTCCTTCTTTATTGCTAACTCCAGTAAAGCAGTTGACAGTGTGTTTTGAACATGCACTCAAAAATATGAAATAATATTTGGCAATAGCTATAAAGCAGTAGATTCTGAAGAGCACGTTACTGCACAAGAAGTCAACCAACAAGGGTCAGTGAAGCCATTTTTGGAATGAATTACTTGAGAGCTATTCAACTGACCAAAAGGTAAATATGCAGAGTGTTATTACAATGTTATTTTTTAAATGGAGTAAAGAAACAAGGTTCATCATAAGTAACCTTAATATGGGATGTTGCAATACATGTGGTAATTTTGGTCTTCTGCATTTTTTTGCTATCAGTCACAATATCACATTTCATTATGAACTGTCCTCAGGATAAATAATACATGTAGAAAATAAGATATCCAGTAAGTATGCAATATTACCTTCCATTTGAGAAGGGCAAATGAGTTTAATGAACTTCAGGATAAGCCACTTCTTGGATATTTCATATTAAAAGACAATTTCAACTGCAATGAAGAGATTGCTTTTGTTTATAATTTAGGGAGGAACTAGAGCAAAACAATTTCAGCCTTCTAGGATCCAAAAGAAGGCAGCAATTGAGATTTTTATGACTCTTCCAGAATTCTACAAACCTTATGTGCTTTTGTACCTGTAATTTTTAGATGGCTCTTCGGGGACATTTGGGTTGAATCAGACAGTTATGCAGTTCTACACCTATTTCTATTAAGTTTTGAAACATTCTTTTTTATTTACAAAAAAATGCAGGCAGAGCTCCAGATTTAGAATAATTTGGTACCTATCAATGATATCTGATAATCCAAATCTTCTTAACTGCCAAAATCTTACAGGTTTTTTTTTTTTTGTCAGACAAGAAATTAATAATGTCCCAAGATCACTCAGCCCTGCGTTGTTTTACATGCAAAAGAAATAAGCTATACACATGCAGTGTGGTATTCGCACATATTACCGGTGACTGTTCCATTACTCTTCCAATATGGCAGTGCATACCACTGTCCCTCATCCACAGGGGTGATTGATTGGGGTAATTTCCAACCTATGCACCCAGTCCCTTATGCTCCTCCGGCATGGACACAGGGGCAGCAACACAGGGGGATCCAAGTGCCAGCCAATTATTAAAGCAACAAGGAGCTATTCCGTGGGGAAAGGCAGAAGGCTGGATGGCAGTTCCCTCTGTGCTGGATTTGGCCCACAAAATATAGTCTGGATGATGACAGAATGAAAGGGTAAATTTGAAAGGGATAAAATAGGCTTTCATGGAATGAATAGCTAAGTAGATCCCGAGACATATGAAATCTTAATAGCCAAAGACTGAAAAATTGTAAGCACTACCATGTGAGCACTGTACATGAAGAAAAGTGCCTGCCAAATTCATGTTCTGATGCCAGAAATTCTGAAAATCATGAAAATCTGAAAACAAAATCTGAAAAAGCAAAAATATGGTCATTGCTATGTTATGGGAAAAGCCCTACTGACTGTAGGAATGTTGCTAATAAAATTCTCAGAGCAAAAGCAAGAATTGCAAAAATTACTGTTACCTTATTCGCTTTTTCTGGTACAAGGGAAGCATCTTTTAATAATCAAGTGGGATATAAAGCCAAATGTGTGCACATAACCTTCAAAAGAATGATTAAACTGATTCTCAAATAAATGTCAAGGATCTATATTTAGAAAAGATTAAAAAAAAAGTACAAGTTCAGATGAAAACAAGTCATTCTTTCTTTCTTACTACCACCTGTCATAAATTAGGTTTTGGACAAGGACAGTTATGCTGCTGTTGGAAACCCCTAATTTACTCCTGGGTATGAAAGTATAAAAGGTACCAGCTCCGGAAATTAATACGCTCCTGAAAACAAGGACTGTCTCACATGTTGAGCCTTCTGGACTTTCACACATGGGAACAAACTCTTGGCAGAAAATCCTGTCCTTGACCTGTGACTCTCAGGTATCAGAGAGTAACCATGACACAGGCAAAAAGCCGTCCTCCAGAGCCTCGTGAGGACACACAGTTTCTCTGTGGAATCTAAGATCTCTTGTCAACATACGTGTATCTCCCCCAGGGCCATAAAAGTGAGGCAGTAAACAAAAACAGCTGAAGGAAACAGGTCTGCTTGGCAGAGATGAGGAGAAGTTTCACTGGGCAGTGGTACCTTCAGGTTATGCAATGCCATGCCGGGCATAATGCTCCTTATTCTAGAAGAGCCAAAATATTGCGCAAGGTGGCCCTGTTATACGCAGACATCACCCCCTCCCCAGCATGCCAGACACTATACCATGCCTTGAAAACACTTTGGAGGAGAAAATAATTTCCCCTTTGAGTTAAGAAGAGCAACAGGTAAAAATACTTTGAGAGAGAGAACTCGGTGAGTTGCTGAGCATGCAATTCTTTGCAAATTACAGGGAAGACGAAGCTGAAGGTCTTCTGAAGATATGGATGCAGCTGGCCAACATGAGGGTCAGGAGTTGGGACTGCAGCTGCTGCAGCTACACAGATCCACAGCCCGAAAGTCACTGGCCAGATGGCCACAAGTCTGTTTCTCCAGAAAGCAGCCCTAGCGTGACAGGCATGGGAAAAGACTCTTTCCTCCAGTCTCTGCACAGATCTGATGCCTAAATTGTGGCTTCAAAAGAAAACCCTGTCCTATTTTATACTGTGTTCATCCCTGAATTGTCAACAGTCCATTTCTAAGACTGCATCAGTTTCTAATCTTACACATTTATTTACATGCCTCATTCCTCCTCTTACCTCTTCACGACACCTGGCCACTGTAGCAAGCATTCTTCTTTCCCCACGCTCCTTTAAATTTCACCTTCTCCCATGTTATGTGACAGAGAAGTGTATTTATTCTTTTTCTGAATAACTCAGTATTATTTGCTATGCTACTGTCCTTTCCTGAATTGAAACATCTAATCATGTCAAGTTTAGCCACCAGTTCATAGCAAAATGGAGAGGATGGAAGGATACTAGAACCCTACCTTTCAGTTGCATCAGCTAATGACCTGGCATACAGATGAAGGCATAAATTTGTACCATTTCACTGACTTCACTTGTCTATGAAAATGTCATCCAGTTGAAAACTTGTCCCACGCAGTTAATAGATGGACAGGCCTGTTCATATGCAAAACAAATCAGTTCTCTAGATGGAGAAGAAAGCTTTCAGAGCAGGATGACCTCTGACAGGAAAAAGCACAAGAAGAGCACCCTCTGAACTACAAAATAATAAACTTGTAACATACATAAATTCTCTTGTCACATGAAAAAATCAATAGTGATACTAACCAATGAACAGCAGTAGCACAAAAATTAAGTACATTAGTGAACAAACAGACTGCAAAATGGAATGCAGGGAAGGTTAAAAAAAAAGTCTTCTGTTCTTATAATTAAAACATCCTGCCTCCTTCCCTGAACACTTCCTCTCCTCTAACTGGCAATCGCCCACCAAAATTCATCCTTGGAAGTGCTGGCAGAGGCAGGGTGTGGATCAGGTTCAGAGGCACAGGTTTTATCACTACATCTTCCAATTCCACTCAGATGACACAACACTGAAAGCTGTCCACCACAGTTATACCATTGCTGTCAACAATGAGGCTAGAGGCTGAATGATGGTTTCAGTTTTGGCAGTGTGGACCAACCTCAGGAATTGAGGCTGAGTTTGAATTGGAAATGGAGAAATTTATTTCTTGTATGTACCTCCCACATATTACAAATGTGCATCTAACATAAAGCCCTGTGATGAGATCTTTGTGCCAAAGGCAAAGTTCTCATCGACTTAACTAAGTTTGCAGCCCTGAGTTACAAAAGTAAGCAAAAAGGGAAAAATCTTCTGCTTGTTAACCCAAACTCTTCAGCTTTTCAGTATGCTCTCAACTGTAATATATGCAGCCATCATATTCAAAACCCTTTTCTTTCTCGCATACCAAGGAAAATACAGTTCAACTGCATATGGATGATAAACCATGGGACTGAACAATTCAGTGTAGCTGAGAGTGTAGCTCTCTCCAAATTCCAGGATGCAGTAGTACCCCCTAAATCCTGCTCCTGGGAACATGCCACAGCCACTTCCCAGCTGTTGGGACAATACTGGAGCATATTCCCTCACCCTGCAACGAAGGGAATCCCAGCACACACCCGCCACTCAGCCCAGGGACAGCTACAGCTACAACGGGAAACTGATGGATACACATCGTTGGGAAGAGACTGTGCCCTAAACCACCCTATCGTGTCATGCGCTGTAATTCCAGTGAACCAGACTGGGATGGAAAGATATAGGATAGGAAAGATTCTAGGGAGTTATAGTGCATATACTAACTGCACAAACGGACAAATTTCTGGAGGCACTTCTGGAGGCATTTCAGTAAATGCTCTCTTGAATACCTGAAACTGTTTTAAATTACTGGCTCTTTTACATTCAGGAGACCTGGATCCTTAACTTAAACAGATTACAACTGAAGGACTAATGCATCAACTGGTAAAGTGTTCTTTGGATGCTTTTATCCTTCAGCTTTCTCTGAAAGCAATGCACAGTCAGGTTTTTTCTCAGCTCACAGCAGTGCAAGATCAGCCCTACATTAGAAGATTATGGTTTATCCTTCAGAGGAGATAGATAGTTTTTCAGACAAATGGCCTTTGGTCCTGTGAGAATAGGTGTGATGTTGCCAGTTGTGCCATCTGAATTACGTCAGGCCTCAAGCTGAATAGAGCCCAAATTAAGACCATGAATATAAAGATTTCTTTCATTGTGTTTGTTTAGCTGTGCAGTCACGTCACCATCGACTGTCTGCGTGCTGTCTGTGAGCACAGAACAAATTATGAACTTGAATCTCTCTCTCTATTCACCTCCAGTCTAAGTCTCTACCAAAAAAGAAAAAAAGTAAAAAAATCCCTGAATAAAAATGACAGTGAAAACACTGGTCTTGTGAAAACACTGGTCCACTGATCTGAGTTACAGATATGTAGGCATATTATATCTTCAGTGCAGTCCTGGTTTTGCTTTAAGTTTTTACCATAATATCCAAGAGTACAAAACAAGCCATTAAGTTTCTATGCAAACACACATTATTCCAAAGAGTTCAAATAGACAAGGAAGAGATGATAAGAGGGAAGAAGTATTTCCCTAGCTTTAAGGGGTTCAGACGGATAAAAAGCTTAAGCCAATATCCACTAGTATCAACAGCAATATGGTGCCAGTGGCTATCATTTAACAATGTTTTTTAGAAAAACAAAACCTCTTGATGAGAACCTCTATTTTTTTAAGAACACCCAGTCAACAATATCTATAACTGATGTGACAGTAATGACCCCATTGAGTGTCTGACAGTGGTTTCTAAGCACACCAACTAGCACTCCAGCAAATTATCAATTTGGCGTCACTGGGCACAGCTTATCTACATTTTCTCTTCAGCTTTAAAGGGTTTTGTGGATCCTCTTCTTTCAAACTGAAGAGCCAGTTTATTTTTTGCAGTTTGGGTGGGTGCTGTGTTTTGGTAGCGTATGAAATGGCTCCAGAGTACTTAGCATAAAAAAGGGAGTTGAGAACACTACACTAAACAGAATATGGCATCTCAAAGCAATGGATCTGCTTTATTCATATTCAATTTTCTTTTTTTTTTCTCCCCCCCCCCCCAACTCTGACAAAGACGCAGCTGTCCAAGAAAGTTATCAAAAGCATAAAACACAAGACAGCAAAAGCATTGCTAAACCAACAGTTCCCAGCTTCCTCTGATAAGAGTCCATTTGCTTGTTAGTGCTGCAGCTTGATGGCTGAAGACTTTCAACCGCCTCCCTGGAGTGGTGTTTTCATCTCGTCCCACCCAGCCCACCTGTAACAACGAAGGCAATTAGCTTCACTGCCTCCCTGAACTGTATAGCCTGGCTGACTTCCAACAAGATCAAGAACTTGGAAAGGGAAATGGCTGTTGCCTCTCATAGGCAGAAATGAACAGAATGAACAGTCCTGGCAAGACGAGATGCTCCGCCATGCAGCCCTCATGGACCACGGCTCTCTCCTTCTACAGCGCTCTTCTCCAAGGAACCAGCCGCTTTGGCAGAGAGCATCACTGAGGGACTCCGTAAACTGACTCGTAAATTGGCTTGTGATGGAAATGCAAAAGTTGAGGCTTGTACAGCCAACCCTCCGTACCCCAACAGTACACAACTCTCACTAGAACAACTGCTGTGTGCTTCAGGCTATTGCCTAGCATCTGACTGCCAGCCCGCATCCATCACAGCAGCTTTCCAGTGCCCCCTTTCCAAACTCACAGTCGTTACCAGCAGCAGACACCTGAAAGAAACTGGCTCATATGGGAGGAAAGTAAATGTAGGCGGTTTGAGTACCTTCCCTTAGTTCTTATTCTCAAAAGTGACTTATATACACAGCAGCTTATGAAGCATTTTAGATCCCAAGAACTCACGTTGGATTTAGGGAAACTGCTGAAAATTCAATTCCATGTTTCACTGCAAATTAAGGCTCTCAGAAGTTTGCATACTCTACATCATCTTAAAAAATGGGTCTTGGGTTCCCAAGTAACTTGGCCAATTCTGAAAATTTTACCCATGACCATCATTCATTCCCCTAAACATTAAGCTGCAGAAACCACTCCCAAAACCAAGTCTGGGAAACAAATTTGCAGTCGCTCAGGGTAGCTCAATACTTAGCCTGTTGAGTCACCATAATGACCACAGAACGGATGCATTATATGATTTTAATAGGTCAGACACCACTGTTTTTTCCTTTACGATCACACATCCTAAAACAACTAAGAAGTAGTTGAGATAAGTCAGACACACGTGCCCACACTCTGTTTATTTTGAAAAGTCATCACCTCTTCTGCAGATGAATGCTGTTATATTTACACCTGACCATACGCTGCTTCTCTTCAGTCAAGGACAGGGATTGACACATGCATGCAGTGTGCCGGAATAACAGATGTGTTTCTTTAAACACAGCTTTGTTGTTCCTCTATTGTACTAGCAGTTTTTGTTGCCAAGTGAAGGAGTTAATCCTGCCCATAACTGTGCCTGCCTTTTGCAAATTGAAACAATACAATCGAAACTAAAGAAATTACCAACATGCAGTTCTGTTTTTAAATAAACACTGCTATGATATCTCCAGGTTGCTTTTCTGCTCCGCCGTCATGGTTGTTAAGACAATAACCCTAGCAGTCTCAAATATACAGGCATCCCAATGTGCTGCACACTGTACAGTGGCCCATGGAGGTTACATGGATTTTCTTCCTCCTACTGACTTTCTTGACCACATGGAAATTTTTTCTCCACACCACTGCATTTCTCATAGGACAAACTGTTACTGGGCCTCCCCTGAAAATCACTCTGTGAAAAACAGTATGGAAGATAAGGGTGAAACTCTATGAATACAGCATGTGATAAGTAACACCCCAGCCCTCAAACACCACCTGCATGATTTCTGCTCTGCTCCCCACTTCATGCTTTTCTTCCTTCGTAACTGAACACTAATGCCAGTTGAGTGCCTTCAGCACTGACAGGCAGTACACTTCTTGCTCTGTTTCTCCAAGAAAATGAAAGGTGATGCAAGACATGTGAAGTTCTGGTCACAATGCAGCCAGTAGGATTTCTGGTTTAGACCTTTGTAGTGCCAGGATTTCTCACCGGTTTGCAGTGATGTCATATTCAAATCTGAACTGGTAGATGTTACCTTAAAATGAAACACTTTTGCCCCAACAACAAAACCGTGCTGATGACTGTTACCTATTTTGTGAAGTGTCCTGAGATGGTGGTCAACAGAGAGTTGAACAAGAGCGAGGAAGGATTAATACACAGTGAGCACAAAAGGAAGTAACTCTATGTAGTAGGCAATAAAGGATTAAAAAACACGTCCCGTGTTTAACAGGTAACGTGACACAGCTCTGCTTCAAGAGCTCTAGGGAACTGTTGGAAGTGCTCTCCTTTCACATCATACAATAACCCTATTGGCATGAAGTCTTCCAAATGTGAAATGGCACAATCTACTCAATAAAAACCTCTGTTTCTGTTCTTCTCTCTTCTCCTGGTATCAGCTGAGCGCTACACAAAACCAAAAGAGAAGACTGTCCCTGCCCTCCTTGTCTATCCCTGAAATTTTGATCCTGAAGGGGAAAGAAGCAGCGGGGCAAGGCACACTGGAGAAAACATAAGATGCAGAGTGTAGCTAAGGCTGGGGCTGTAAAAGAAGCAATCAAGAAAGTTTAGTAATGAATCCAACTGGAATAGTTTCTCCTCTAAAAACCTCAGCCTCGGATCACCATTGGTAGTTTTTATACTCTAAGCCGGAGTGCAAGGCAGTCAACAGTATGACCCAGAGAAACACACACCCAACAAGCTGGCTGAAACAACCATCAGTGATTGCTTTAATGAACCAGCTCCACTTGGTTGTACAGCGAGCGAGGTGTGTGCTCAGGTGGCAGGTTACAATGCTGCAGCTGGCCGATGGGGAGCGGTCAGCCTTTACCAAGACAGTCACTGCATCTCGGGTGCTCTTGCAATCACTGGCAAGCAAAGAAGCGATGTTAATGAAGCAGCAATGGGATATTTACCTTATGGTTACTTTTCAGGAGTTTACTTAAAACACCGGGTTGATGTAGGTATGAAAATGCCACATAGCAAATTACATGAATTTGAAACTTATATCTACAATAAAACTGAATGTTTCAGGTTTTCCTGTGGTTATGAGCCTGCAAGCCATTCCACACAGGCAGATCTTTGTGTCCCTGATTAACCTCAGTCAACTAACTTAAACAGAGCTGTGTCTGATTAAGGTCCACATTCACAAGCTTCAGAAAACACTTTGTGTAAAAATTTGGTTGTTGGCCAACCCTGATTGCTGCATGTAAGTTACATCTGATAGGAGCAAAATGTGTCCGTTCATGAGAATTTAGACTGAAATTTCCTTAGAGACCAGGACAGCACTATTTTTCTTGTTGCTTTTGTAGTCACTGCCTCAGTGTAATTACCCTTTTCTTGCCAGCGTCAAAGCGGAGTAGGGGAGAGGTTATTTTTCAAAAGACAGGATAAATCCCCTCGCCTCTAACTTCTGAAGGCTTCAGTTTATGACTCACTATGTCCACAGTGAAATGAAGTTGTGATCACAACTCCAGACCCAATCCAACACACATTGAAATCAATGGGAGTCTTTCCGTTGACTTCAATGGAAGCTGGGTCACGCCCTTAGCAGACACTAGCTGCACACGTAACAAAACCACCCTCCAGTTTTGGATGGCAGAAACTATGGTCAGCCTGGAAACACCAGAGATCCCTGAGGTCAGAGATTGTCTACAACAAAAAGCTAATGCAGGAAAAACCAATAGAGAAATGCTTGAAGTGCACCTGTCTGCACTTTGCCTCTTTCTAGCCCTATCAGCCCAGACGAAACTGTGTCCAGAGCAAATATTTATCAAAAATGTAAAAAGAGCAGATCTTAGCAAAAGCCAAAATCTGTCCCAGAGTAGAAAATGTAATTATTCAATCTTAAAATAAAGTTTTCAAATAAAATAAATGTAAGCTTGAAGAAATGAGCTCAGTACAACTTAGAAGCTAGAAAAGACTTGCATCAGACTCTGTATGCAGTTTTACGTTTGTCAAACATGAAGGTCAACCTAGGACTTCTAAAAGAAGGGGACTATGAGCACACCCAGTGTCAGACTCTATGTTGTCTGTTCGCAGACCACCGGTAAACAACTAACTATATGTTGCCTTTCACTGCTACATGAAAATAGTAATAAAGAAAATAGTAATAAAGAAAAAAGCTCATAATGAGGGAAAAACTAAGCTTGAAAATGAAACTCATAAAACAGTCCTAAGAGTGTTTTGGGACTGTCAGAGACAGGACTGAGGAAGAGCATACACTCTGGAAAGATGAAAACAATGACTGTGATGTTGGTAAGAAATCGATCACTGTCAGGAAAAAAAGCCAGGAGCAAAAAGGAATATTGATCTTTCAATAGCAGAGATCATATAGTTTGGATGATACAGCATTTGCAGGCTGGTCTTCACCTTGGCTTATATGTCCCCAGGACTGATGCACTATTATTTGAACAATTTTTAGGTGGGAGAGATGGAGATACAGGCAGACCGGCTACCCTCACACTGGCAGGTGTGTCTTGACACAAGTGTCTGAGAGTTACTGATGCTCGGTACCCAGAAATGTCTCACTCAGGAAGGCCTCTCTGGGCTGATCATTTCTTCCACCCAGCCTGTCAGGGCCTGAGCTTGGCAGGTTGAGGAGAAAAAAAGAGGCCCTTCTTCAGTCAGCTTTTCTCTACGCTTATTTTTCAGCAAAATCAAGAAATGCAGAATGACGCAGGGATTTTGTTGAGTTAGTGATGAGCTTAACAGACACATACTGTATAAATTAAGAACAGGGAGGTCCTCCAGGGCTGGGCAGCCTGTGCAATGTGAGTAAGTACACTGTACCACAGGTAACAGATGCATCCTGACACCCTGCACTGACTTAGCACTTGCAGGAACCGAGAATGAGCAGACAACTTGTAAAATGTGACTCAAATTTGTTAGCAAATTACTCGGCTAGAATCCCCCCCCCCGGCGACATTATTTCCATGTTTGAGTGTAATCTCTTCATTACACCTCATTATACCTGTTATACCTCACATTTTGGGCTGTATTTTTGGACTCGCTTCCCATTCCATTTAAAAAACAGAACAATTGGGAGAGAGGAAATACCTCCGATGGTAAAAAGCTGACACTGTTGATCATAAATCTCTCTCTCTCTCTCGATATATATATATATATATATATATATATGCACGGAGCATGGATATAAGTCATTCCGGTGACAGGTTTGTCTACCGCCGGTTATTCCCAGCGGCCGCCCCCCGCTCTCCCCCGTCTCACGCCGGGGAGGTGCCGCCCCGCAACGCCAGGGCAGACCCCCCCCCTTCCCCGCCCCGCACCCCCCCCAGGAGGCGCCTCCGGGCTCTGCGCCGACCACCACCGCCCCGTCCGGCCCGGCCCGGCCCGGCCCGGCCCCGCCGCGGGGTCCCGCCGCCGACACCTACTTCTTGCAGGGGATGAGCGCCTTCCTCTCCTCCAGGATGCGGAGGCGCTGGTTGGGGCCGTCGTAGGAGACGGCGGCCCGGGTGTTGCGGCCCGTGCCGTGCTCGTAGGACACGGTGCGCCCTTCCCACTGCCGCGGCGCCTGGCACGGCTCGGCCCCCGCCGCCGCCGCCGCCGCCGCCCCGCCGCCCCGCAGCAGGAGGCCGCCCAGCAGCAGCAGCCGCAGCAGCAGCAGCAGCCGCCCCAGCCCCGGCCCCGGCCCCGGCCCCGCCGCCCGCGCCATGCTCCGCACCCCGCTCCGCGCACGGCCGCCCCGCACGGCGCGCAGGCAAGCGGGCGGGCTGGCGGGCAGGCCTGCGCCGGGGGGGCGGGGGCGGCCCGCCTCCAAACCCGCATCACCTCAGCGGGGAGAGGCGGTTTCTGCTCGAGCTGCCGTATGCAAGCGCCATGGGAGAGCAGGGGCGACAGGCGACGGGGACACTCGCCCCCCCCATCACCCCCTCCTTGCAGCCGGGGTGGCCGGGAGGGTTTGCTTGCCCTGACTGTGCCCGCCAGGGGCGGTGCCAGAGGGGCACCTCCAAGGCCCGAGCCTTGGGGTACTTCTGATGTGTGGCCTTTGGGAGGGAGGGGATACACGAATAGGACGGGGACCTCCTGGGTGAAGCTGCTGCAATGTTGCTGTCGAGGGAGGAATCTATTTTTTCCTTGCCAGTCCTCCCCACAGACGATATCACCAAGCACATGTGTATCTTCATCTCCCACTGCCCTCTCAGGTTTCTCAACCGTTGTTTACTGCCCACTCCAGATCAAAGGGAGGGGGGAAGCCTCCACAGATCCTCTGCGGCACCCAGGCCTGAGCCCTGCCGGATCCATGAGGGGAAGCCCCGGTGGCACCACGGTACCTGGCCAGGGCAGGCCCAGGAGCTGCTCACTCTGAGCCATGCTGGGGCTTTCCCAGGCCACTGCGATAACCTGGTGTTGAGTTAATCTTGTTTTCTCAACGAGTCCCTCAAAGACTGGGGTGCGGCATTTGCCCCCAGTGGAGGAAGGGCCCATAGGTCTTCTCCGTGCACGGGGACTGGGGTGGGAGAGAGCCCCTTGGTCCCGCGTGGGCATGCCGCTCTGCTGTGCCAAGGGCGCGTGGCCATGGAGCCCCACGGAAAGAAAAATACAAAACATCTTGCAGAAAGCCTGAAATCCCTTCTCCAACCCATTTGCAGATGCGACTGGGACACACACACACACAGCGGTGGGGGAAGCGCAGCGGGGAACCGACTGCCCGCAGAGCAGCCCCGCACCGGCCCGGGGCTGCCCCGGCCCCGCCGCCCGCTCCCGCCTGGGCTCGGCCCCCGCCGCTCCCCTCGTCCCGAGCAAAGCGGGCGAAAAGCGACTTCCCCGCCCGCCCGCCCGCCCGTCCGCCTCAGGCGCTTCCCCGTCCGTGCCGAGCTCACGGAGGGCACTCTGCAAGCCCCTGGAGGCGCCGCGAACTGCCGCCGGAGCTCCCCCCGAGTCCGCACAAAGTTTCTGCTCCGTGTCCCTTGGGAAAATGCAGCGTAAAGTTCAGCCCCGCAGGAGAGGGGCTCCGGCCGCCGCTCCCGCGTTCCTCCCGCCTCCTCCTCCCCGCTCCCCGCGTCGGAGCGCCCAGCCCCGTGGCAGATGCGTGCGGTTTGGGGTTGCTTCCCCCCCTCCCCTTCCACCTGAAGGAATTTATGACACAGATGAAAACTGAAACGGAGCTGGAGCCGCGGACGAGAGACGCAGTGATGTCGCCGGGGGATTAAACGGGGTGGAGGTGATGTCACCGTGCCTGCACAGCAAAACACACGCACACGCGCGCACACACACACACACACACGCACCATCCCGCCCCCCCCCCCCCCCCCCCCGGAGGAGCGGTGCTGCCAAGGGAGCGCGATCGGCCCCACGTCACTCGTGCCACCGGTATAAATGCGGTCCCGCGATGTCCATGGCTGTCGGCGCGGCGGCGGCTCCCGCGACTCGACTGCAGCCGGGCGCCGGGAGGCAGCGCCGCTCCGCGCCCCTTCGGCCGCCGCGACCCGCGGGGCGGCGGCGGGCGGCGGCGGAGAAGGAGGAGGAGGAGGAGGATGCTGCGCGCCTTGGTGGCGGTGTCCCTGTGGCTGCGGGTGAGCCCGCGGGCGCAGGGCGCGCCGTGCGAGGCGGTGCGCATCCCCATGTGCCGCCCCATGCCCTGGAACATCACCCGCATGCCCAACCACCTCCACCACAGCACCCAGGAAAACGCCGTCCTCGCCATCGAGCAGTACGAGGAGCTGGTGGGCACCGGCTGCAGCCCGGTCCTCCCCTTCTTCCTCTGCGCCATGTACGCCCCCATCTGCACCCTGGAGTTCCTCTACGACCCCATCAAGCCCTGCCGCTCCGTCTGCCAGCGCGCCCGCGACGGCTGCGAGCCCATCATGCGCCGCTACAACCACAGCTGGCCCGAGAGCCTCGCCTGCGACGACCTCCCCGTCTACGACCGCGGCGTCTGCATCTCCCCCGAGGCCATCGTCACCGACCTGCCGGAGGGTGAGCGCCCGGGGGCGGCGGGCGGCCGGCCGGGGGCGGCGGTAGGGCTGGACCCCCTCTACCCCCGCGGGGCGCCCCGGGCGGGGGGGGGCTGCGGGACCCCCATGCCCCCGCCCCGGGAGCTTCTCCCCGACAGCTTTCCTTCCCTGCCGCCCCTCTGTTTGCAGATGTGAAGTGGACGGACTTCACGCAGGGCATGCTGGTGCCGGAGCGAGCCCCGGAGCCCGACTGCAAGAGCCGCGGCCAGGGTGAGCCTCGGGCACCCCCCCCACCTCCCCCTCCCCGCAGCCAGGCCCCGTCTGACACCCCTCAACCCTTTCCCCTTCTCTTCCATTGAAGAGCGATGCAGGTGCAAAAAGACAAAGCCTACGCTGTCGACCTACCTGGCCAAGAACTACAGCTACAGTAAGTGCATGGGGGAAAACGCTTCTTTTTGCCCATCCCACCCCTGTCTGTGCCCCCCGTGAGTTAGGCAGCTCCGTGTGGGTGCTGCACCTACACCAGGCCCTGTCCAGCCAGGACGGCATGAGGACACTGCTCCACCACAGCCTGTCCAAGTGTTTTTTTTTTTTCCCCAAGGACACCTAGCTGTCCTCTTCTGAAGCCCACCACTCGCGTACACTTTGTGCAGGCAGTAGTAGTCATTGCGCAGATGACGGTGTGTTTCTGATAAAAGTGGTGAGATGTCGGTAATGTGCAACAGGTCGCTCTGCAGAAAGGGTGCTTGCTAGTGTAAAGGTTGCTCTAGTAAGTGCGATTCCATCTAATGTGAGCATGACCATGTGCTGCTTGGCCAGCTCCTGTTTTCATCCAGCGGGTAGAATAAACAGAGGCTTATCACCTAAGTAAAACGTGTAAATGTGAATGAAACTGAAGCAAGATAAAAAGTTATTACTTAGAAATTCATATATTCTTTTACTTACCAGCCAGAGTTTCATCAGGGGTGGAATTCTCAGGGATTAATTGAATTCAGTGACAATTTGTACCATCCAGCCAACAGGTTGGCCAATAGTTTTATCATATGTTGCAGGACATATTGGCAATACAAGTAAGTATTGACCCCTCATCTCCCTTGGTGTGTGTCCGTCCCCGTCCCCCCCCCCCCGGGTTTTCTGATGCTGGGCATCAGGAAGAACTCTAATGAAGATTAGATAAATACCAGATTAAACGTCTGTAATGTCAACAGAAAACACCTATTAACTATGAATTTAACATGCTGGTCATGGTCTTTTGCACTTTATGGGCTTTTTCTCAGATGGCAGTTGTTTCTTTAAGAGATTTATTTAGTTCTTATGCAATAGGGTTATTATATCTATTCAATTCCGATTTGTCTGATATCAAATGAACGTAAGTTTGTAGTTATTTGCTTCTTTGTTAGTATAGGAAAAAAAAATCCAAACTCCAGTTCAGCAGGAATAATCAAGCTGAACATCTAACTTAGGCAACCGTACACTTTTTTTGGCATTTATGTCATATATTCTTTTTATAGAATTCCTTAATCCATCTCAGTACAACATAGTGATATGTTCAGGTGGGACAATGAACTTCCACAGTTGTCTGAAATATATGAAAAAGCAGTGATATAAAATGACGATTCCAAAATGAAATACAGGTGTTAGCCATACAAATTCTGATTCCAGTTACTTCAATGGGAGTGTTGCTTGAATAAAAACTGTAAGTTGGGGTCCAGAATTTAATTCCATTGAATTTGTGAAATGAAGATTTTGTTTTTGAGAGGTAGATTTTTATTCAGCCTCCTCTGAAATAGACATGCTCATATGGAAAATGAATTGAGAGACAAGACAAGGCAGAACAAGCTGCAAATAGAATCTATTTTTTTCTGAAATCCTTTAAAATAATACATACAGCCAAACTGTATTTCTAGCTGGTCAGAACTTGGTTTCAGTCAGACTTGAAAATGGATTGTGAGTCTCCAAAACTGAATCCCTCATGTGTTTTGTGGCTGTTACATGTCCTGATAAAGTTAGCACATAAAACCCAGACTGCATTAAAATCGCTGGTCTCCTGTTTTCTACAGGTGAGGTTTATTCCAAACGTTAGGAGGTCCATTTGAAGACTTTTGACCTGGTGGCTGCCAGGGGCAGCGTCAGTGCAGGCTGATCCGTTCACTTCTCATGCCTCTTTCACTGAAGAATTTTGTGATAATAGGACCCTTCCTATTTTGACATTTCCTAGAGACAAAGTCCTTCGTATAAAAATTGTGCTTCATTTCTCTGATTTGGTACTTCTCACAAGAGAGAAGGGGTGAAATGCTGCAGTGGTAGGTACTGCCAGGGTTCACAGGTACAAAGTTAGCCAGGGATCATCCTCAGAGCAATCTACACAGTTTCACCTTCTTGCATCGATGCAGACATGCAGTTTTCCTCCATAAAAGGTAAAAATATGAATGTTTGTGTGCTCAGAGTCAGAAGAACCCCTTTCAGAGTCTGTTTTATATGAGGATCTTACTATTGACAGATAATCCAAAGGCAAAAGATGAAAAAAAGTGTAGACCGAGTAAATCACGACAATCCTAAGCCTCTTAGTTTTTGGCTACTTGTTTCAAACCTTCCCTTCTTTCTAATATTTAAGAAAAGACTTCAGTTCCTGGGTGCAACCTACAGGGAAATGATTTTGTTATTGAAAAGACTGAATTCATGCTAACTGTCTGTGAGGTAAATTATTTGTTGATTGGAAAGAGCCAGATGTGGCTACAGAACGGGTTTGATTTATGCGAGGGGTTGTTCAAGTCTGAGTCAAAGGAGCTGCTTATGTGTACAATTCCAGGCAAGATCGCTTGGCCTGATCTGGCAAAGATTTAAGCACATGTTTAATTTCACAGTTGTCAACGGTCCTACTGAAAACCAAATTGGGATCAGGCCTCTGTTATTCTAAGCCACTGTACATGCCCACACATGAAGAAGTAGTTCTAGTTTCACAGCCAAAACAACAGCTTTCAATTTAATAAGTTTTTTTTAATTTTGAGATGTGTTTAAATTTCTAAGACTGTTGTTCTCACACCTCTGTTTTTCTAATGCAGTCATTCACGCTAAAGTAAAAAGCGTAGAAAGAGGGAACTGCAATGAGGTAACGACTGTGGTTGAAGTCAAAGACATACTCAAGTCTTCGACGCCAATTCCTCTGTCTCAAGTGCCTCTTCTTACAAATTCCTCCTGTCAGTGTCCACCTCTTCAACCGAAGCAGGATGTTCTCATCATGTGCTACGAATGGCGTTCAAGGTGAGCACTGGCGACGTGGTGAAGAAAAGTGTTATAGCTAGCTGTGATAGACGGGAAGGAGGACCAGCAAAGCTCCCTTCCGCATCATGAGCATGTTTTGCTGATAGTTTTGCTTAGGGTAACTCACACATACACCTACATGTTTCAATTACCTTTGCAATTAACTTTTTTCACTTAATCAGCCTCAGCTCTGAGCCACAATGCGGTGTTCACAAAACCTGGCTCACACATAGAGCATAAACCCTGGTGGCATTAGGTGCTGATAGCATATTGCTTAATGCATCATGCAGCAGGTCAGGCATCTCCACCTGTTTGGGAGTGTTTTTCCAGGACCACTTTCCATAGGTATGAGCTGCTTCGTATGCTACAAGCCCGATGGTGGCTGTAGATGGTGGTCCATGTTGGCAGGACCACGGGGAAGGCATAGTTCTGCCTCACCGACCCCAGGGGAGAGGGGACAGGAGATGATGCACATCTCCTGTCTGCAGAGCTTCTGGAGACAGAGCCAGGCCCTCTCTGCCGCTCTATCCATACTTTGGACCGATGCCATCAGTGAGATGTTTCTGATCCCACAGCTGTACCGGGACCAGCCAAAGCTGCAGCCATTGGAACTCCAGCTCCCGGATGGCAGATGAAAAGTAAATACTCTCAGAGCAGCTTGCCAGTCCTGCTGTATGATTAAAAGACAAAACAAAACTAGCTTTACCAGACCTTTCATCTGGCAGGCAGCCTAGCCCCAGGCATGGAATGAAATCCAGCATGCTGGTCTGGAGGGGAGGGAGTGATGAATCACAGCTCCCTTTTCTCTCCGGGTCCTTGAGGCAGAATGGGACATCCCATCCCTGTTAGCACCCCAAGTGTACCAGTAGCAACAGATGCCAACACGACAGGTCGTGGCGTGGTAGGTACATGGGGATCTGTGCTGTGGGTCAGAGGTAAGGCTGTTCGTAAAATGTGCAGGCAGGTTTTGCATACAGTGATGTGACTGTTAATTGAACATGCGTGCTTGTAAGGACCATAGAACATCTACGTGCAGAACGCGATGGGCTATATCCATATTTTCAATGAGTTTTATGTTGATATTTTAATTGTGTTCTATAGGTATTTCTAAAAGTTGCCATCTGATACCTTATTACCTTAACTTTTTTTTGTGAGCTAACAGGCATAGTATTTTACTATTACACGGCACATTGCCCCTCCAGGTCTGGAAGTATTTCACAAAGATTAATTTAGAGTCCTCTACTTGTGTTAGCCATTTTATGGATATATACTCTTGAGTCACGCAGAAGGACCATGACCAAGATTGCGATCAAGGAGCTCTGACCTGCAGAGCTTTGTTGGAGAGGACCCTCAGGAGGCTGTCAGGGAGAGGAGATTTCAAAAGTGAAAGATTGCAATCTGCTTCTCCATTACTATGGAAAAACACACCATTCACTAAATATTTTGTGCACCATTCACTAAATATTTTATGATGGTTTTTAAACGTCACTGAGGTTTTTAATTTCATATAGTGTACTAAAATGGATTTGAAAAAGAAACATAAACTATTTTATGTGTTTCTGTTGAACTTAGTGGCATGAAAACAGAAGGTTTTGAGTTACAGTATCTGTTTAAAATGCCAGAAGCAAAATGGGTGGAAGCTGTGTCTCCACTGAAGTCAATGGCAAAACATCCATTGCCTGCCAATAGGGTTAGGATCTCACTCAATAATTTGACCTGAGCAGAAGCTTTATCAGATGTACACTGTGTTATGGCTTCATTCATCACAATGTGGCCTTAGTGTCAATCCTATATGTTAATACTCCAATGTCTCCTCAGAAAGAAAAGGAGATGTGTATCATGTTGGTCTTGATTCTCCAGGGCTTGCACTCACTGTAGTACTTTCATGTGTGGGCAAAGTGAATGCACGGTAGCTAACAGCTACAAGTGCCAGCATTTTGTACTCTTTTTGAACTGCAGCGATGCTGTTCATGGAAAATGGAGTCAGGCCTTGCTACACTGTGCAAACCTCACCCACCAGCAAAGTGGTGTATGAAATTATGTGCATTTATAATGATATTTTGATGTCTTCAGCCAACACTGATGTTTAAATCAAGACCTCCAGAATTAGGGAAATGATATTAGGGCATATTAAGGCTCAGTATCTCAAAAAAGGAAAAAAAGAAAAGAAAAAAATAGAAGAAAAAAAAGTTACAATAGTTAAATAGTTAGCAGTAGAGGAGATACAGAAATTCCAGCATCCCTGTGCTGTAAAATAGTTGTTTCTATGGTGGGACTTAGAAGCTGTGACATCAGACTGCTTTAGAATAAACTATTTTAGAAGCTGCTTAAGGCATGTACATTAAATAGTCACACTTTTTTTCATTTCATAACACCTAGACTCGGCATTTTCATACAGGAGCCAGCCAGATTTCATTGGTAGGCAAATATCACTGCCCATATGCATTCTGAATGTACTTTAAAATACTCATTAAGTCATTACATGTAGGAAATACATAATACCATCCTAACGTATTTATAGGTAGTAATGGAGACAGTTTTAAGTGGTCAAATAACATATTACCATTCATCAGCTGAGCTTTAACTGGTGCATGTAAAACCTAGCTTTTTTTTTTTTTCAGTTCAGAAGTAAAATACATTAATTTGAACTGCTTTTCTGCACACACACGCGCGTGTGCACACGAACACAAACTCAAACACAAATATATAGTGGACATAAGTAAAAATATATGTGATAAAGACATTTAAACAGTTTCATGGGATGTTACGCAACCCATCCCTTTCTGTTAACAGTGATCAAGACAGGACAATATTCCCCTGCAGAATAGCTGCAGGTGAGAACAAAGGGCTCTGAATGTGTTCTCAAAACTGGCCATGTGCTGTAGTTTTGGCTGCAAAATCTGATTTCTTTTGAAAACTATTTTCTGTTTTTACAGAGTTTAGAGTAGAATTTCAGAAGGATCTGTATAAGCATTCAGAAATCCGTTAGAAAGCATTTAGGGATGGAGAAAAATATTTTTCTGCCTATTGTCCCATACACAGAAACTGTCAGTACCAGTACCTGCTGGTTCATTTCAACCTCAGTCTGTGTTAAATCATCTGGAAGGACATCTCAGGAATCAAAATCAGAAATATCTGTAACTTGTATTTATTTCTTAATTTTCAGGTTGATGCTTCTTGATGGATGTCTAGTTGAAAAATGGAAGGATCAACTAAACAAAAGATTTAAGGTAAATACCAGCAAAGAAAAGAATGCCAATGTTCTTGATGCAAAGTTAAACACCTTTGTTCTACTTCAGCATTGAATAACTTGCTTGACTTTCAGATATCCATAACACCTCTGGGTATTATTATTTTCACTTCAACATTTTCATACCTCATACTACATATAAGTGTAAGTGAAAATTCAAAAATTTTAGTCTTGCATTTTAGGGTCTGTAAAATTTTATTTCTATTTTATCTGGAGACTGTCCCTAAATAGGATGGTTGGATGATCTTTGTGTGAACTCTGGCTTATTACAATAATGACTCTAGGAATCTCTTTCATATCACTGCTAAGGCATGTAACTGTCAGATAGGTGATATGCAGATGAGTATCTAGTCTGCATTAGGTAAGAAAGGAAGTTAAAATCCACTGCACTGGATAAATGGGCTTTGCTACATTAAAGATTGCAGGCTGGAGACACATGCTTCTCACCAGTTACTTCCTACTAAAGACCCACTGAAAGTATTGGGCATCCCCTCACTGGTTTCAGGGAACATTGGAAGGAAAAGTCTCTAGTATTGAGATCTGGGAGGCCGGAACAGCAGATGCTCCTGCTTTTTGGGACTTCAGCATAACACTTGCTATCACTCCCTGCTTGTAAACTCCTCTTTATAACGGAAAGAAAGGGTGGATCAAGGCAATGTCTGACTCTTCCTCACACTTTTAGAGATGGAAGAAAGTTATTTCTGGAATTCAGAAAAGGTTTCAGAGCATTAAGGACATAAATGTATATTTATTTTAATTATGAGCTGGTTGGCAATTGATAGAGACGGGGAAAAAAGATACATGTATCCGTCAGTAGAAGCTTTTAGATTACAGACCAACTTCTTGCAGGAGATGATTGTGTCTGATGCTTTTATCATTCCCTTTTCTCCTCACTTAGTCATGTAAAACCTATGTGTGAAAAAGAAAACATGCTTTAAATCTTTAAAAAATAAATACATTGCAATTGCACATGATACCATGTGGGATTTAGGAGAATACTGACATATGAGTCAGACTCTTGAAATCCCTTAGCTGTCAACTTAATGGCCTGTTACTGGCACACAGTGTGTTTTAGTGGCCTCCTCACACTGTTTTGTCATTTCTAATTGTGTCTTGAAACCTGTTTGGACATTCATTCCAGACTGTCAGATAGATGCATGACTGCCAAACAAAATGCTTCTCAAACCATGTGTCATTCCATCTGATATTAATAGTTTCATAAATTAAATCCTCATTTAAACATGTTCGAGTGGGACACACCTAAATTTCTGCTGATAGTTTTTATTTTATAAAGATGCATATAATGACCCTGACTACACAAAGATAGCCAGTATGGAGCTAGGTATCACAGTGGCTTCATTTTAAAGCCCATCATTCACCTCTGAAGACTTGCATCCAACTTTTGTCTTGCGTTACCACTTAAAATTAATGTTTTGAGCTGTCCATGGACCACAGAAGACAGCTGTTAACGTAACCACAACATGGCTGGTCTCTTCTCTAGCCAGGGCGAGTCTGAGTTGCAACAGGGTCAGTGCAGAGATTCTAAACAGGAAAGCTGGAGAGCACTTCTCTTGCTCTGATCACTGGGCAAAGCCCCTGCCTTTGGGAGTTTCAGAAGAGAAAGTTCGTTAATAGAGGGGAGAGGTGAGACCCTTTCCAGGTTCTACTATCATCTACCTTGCTTTCCTTAAAATAAGTATTTCTGTTCTTAGAGGTGAAAGACTGCAGTCTCTGCTGTGCTGTTGTGGATCTCTCCATATTTTGGACCAGCTAACCACTTAACCTTACTGTAAAAACCTGTTTTCTAACCACTGCACTTTTGGGTTTGGAAATCTGACAGCCATTCTCTTTGGTGGGCTCTTTGATCTAACTGCTTTTCAAAATTTCTCAGGGATGCTGCTGAATAAAGCTACAGGTGCATTATTCACAACCATCCCATTGCAGCTCTGAACACTGTGATTTCAGTGGTCATCTCTGTTGTCTGTCCGTAACATAAGCTCTTTCATGCCCAGTCCTCTCCACCCCAGGGACAAGCAGAACCAGAAAGTAAAGACCACCTTCCCTTGTAGCTGTGTGTTTAAATACATATTGTGAAAGGATAGTCTGCTTTCTGCAGACTTTTCTGAGGATAAGTCAAGTAGCACGTTCAGTAAGACAGCAAAGACGGGGTTTGCAAAGGAGTCCCGGTGTGCAGATCCTGTCTTTTTGATGGTATGGTGCCAACTCCCCTGGATTTCTGAAAAGGCATGAGATGAGCACTCACATGCAGCATGCACATGAGGTGTGCAGTTGTCGTTTTCATCAACTGATATCATGCAGATTCCCCCACCCAAGAACATGTGGCAGGTTCCCCCTGCAGACAGCCATAACATACTGACATCAATGGCCCTGCAGGATGGAGCACAAAACCGTTAAAAACAGTACTAGTTTCAGTGGTTCAGGATAGCTTTGATTAAAACATAATTATTTATGATTATGTCCTTCCCTTACTCAGCCTCTTTGTCTTCTGCATTTCCACAGAGGTGGGAACAGAGACTGCAAGAACAAAAGCTGCGAACGGCCCGCAGTAAGAACCAGAATGCAGGACGCAGTGGTCGGAGTGGACCCCCAAAACCATCAACCAAGAACACCAACCCACTGGTCAGTGGCCCCAAAAAGGCCATTAAAATAAGAAATGGCCAGAAAGAAATCAACCCTAAAAAAGTACGAGCATGAAATTTCCAAAAGGAAAGACTTTTCCTTCATGACGAGGGTCACAATCTGGCTTGGCCAGCATGTTTTATTAATCCAGAACTCATCGACTTAAAACCTGACGGCAGTTTCTACATAGACGTTTTTGCTGCACTTCACTTTTAAAAGGTTTGCTCTTCCTTTCAAGCCACTGCAAGCCATAGAGCATAGGTTTGCACTAATATGTGGTAGGCATATTCAAGCTGACTGAACTTTATCTTAGGGCTCTGATTTGCAATTCTAGATAGAACTAGCCTTGGCTGCCAGAAGTTTTAATTCCTTATGCTGGTTGCCTGCCCTGCTTCCCTGCCAGAGGTTGGAGAGCTGCATGGGGCATCTCTTCCCTCCTCAGAAAGTGCACTGGTTTAGTAGTTGGCAAGTTAGTCTGGTGAGCTAAGAACCATGGCAGCTGAGGTACAGCAGAGGGATGGTAACCTCTGGCAGACATCTGGGGCAGCAACCACTGCAGCTGCTGGAGCTGAATCTATCTGCTATTTGGAATCACAGCCCTTGTTCAGAGCATTCAGAAGCATAGTTTACCAATAAGCATCTGGGTATGCATTATGTGATTATTTTTATGTGTGTGCCAGAAATATGCTTACAGTGCCAGTATTTGATCTTGTGGGTTTGTGTAGCAAAAATGCATTGAAAGCAGACATTTAATTTTTGTATTGTACTTCAGGCTGGCTTCTGTTGTTATAATTTCAAATATATTTAAGCAACTAATTGAAAAATCAGTATTTTTTAAAAGGACAGATTAAAGTGAAGCAGATCTGTAGAATTCTTAAAAGTAACACTTATGTTTGCTGTAATATAGCTTTGTTATGAAAACTGGAATAGAAGCATTATTCTAAACATAACTGACAGCTACTGTACAGTATTAAAGAGAAGATAGGGCTTCATGTGGCTCAGTGTTCACTTGGATAATTTTTTATCATTTGTCACCATGTTTCTAAATCTTTCTCTGATACCAAATAAATAAATAAATAAATAAATAAATGTGGCTTGTCCCTGTTCCTGAACTTCTCAAAACAACTGGCTATCTGCAGTTTTGCTGATCAGAAGGTAACATTTACCCTGCAAAGGGTCACAAACAAAGCAGATGCTTTTATTTATGTACTAAGTTTTACTGACAACATTTGCCGTGTTAAAATAGCAAAGGTGATATAAATCTAATTGGCATAACTCCAAGATGGTATTTATGCTATTCCTGCCCAAGCTTTACCTGGATAAGACAGCAGGGCTAGCACAGTCTGATTTCTGTTAACACATAAGAAGATCACCTGCATTGACATTGTAAGAGCTCATGATAGACATCTTAAAGGTCTTCAAGAATTCCTGCAGCAAAACTAATGACTAGATTTGGCAATTCTGGTATCTATAAAACAAAATGGGCATTTCTAAAATAGAGAGGGTCTACATCAGAAAAAGAAGAGAGTTCTGTGTAGGTTAACATAAAGTGTTACAACTCGTCATATCAGTATACTGATCTATGTTATTACAAGAATTCCAATGAAATTTGCATGTATGAAATTTAAGGCAGAATATGCTGGAGTGATTTTGGTAGCAGCAGTAATACACTTGGTAATATGCTAACACAAGCGGAAGATATAGATGCCAAGTTAGAATGCTTAAAACAAAGGGACAGAGGTGTTACTGAAAAATGGAACAATAGCGTATAGGGTAGTTCAGGGGGAAAAAAAAACAACCCTATGTGATCATTGGTTGAATTTTGAGCAGTTGGTTAAAATACGCAAAGGTCAGCATTTGAATGTAGCCCTTCCTGCTAATTCTGGGCAGATGCAGAACTTTATCTCCGTGGAACATCTGCAAAATTAGATTCAAAATTCAATCCAGGTGCCAGGAATGCTGAGCATATATTGTATCTATTGACTTTAGTGGGAATTATGTGTCTAAAAAAATAGACCACAAACTTCAGTGCCTAAATACAGACTATAGGTGAAATCTTAATCCTGTACAATGCAATGGAAAAACTGAAATCGAGATCAAAGGAGACAGAATTTCACTGCAGGTGACTGAACTAGGTGAGTTTGAAAATGCTGACTTAAGTAAGCATGATCTAAAAGATCAGTATGATTGGAAAGCTTCTAAAATAGTTTTATCTACTGTGTAGCAGGGGTTCTTAAGCTTTGATTACCTACTGATCCTAATTTAAAGTACCCCAATAAGCATGTATAAGGTTAGCTATTAAAAATGAATGACAGTCCTATCAATGTGATGTTGAAATAACAAATACCAAAGTTGTGATATTTCACTTTAACAAGTTTTATTGTGAATGTTGTCAAATGTGGTGTTTGTTGAATGAAACCTTTGGAATGGCTAGCTAGACTTCATAGTAATTTTACATATCATTTTACAACTGTTAAAATCAAACTTTTCTCATTTTTTGATATTGGAGAAAAAAATGTAAAAGTTATTTTCTACAGAGAATTGTCACCATTCCTTCTGTAAATTACCATTGTTGGACTGAGGATTCCAGTATGTTGGAATAAACTTTGATGCACCAAGCCCGGTGTTTCCAAAGTCCTTGATGTTTTTTATGTGTGCTTTATGCTGACTAACTTTCATTCTTATATTGAAAAAATATGGAAGAAAGAAAGGCAACACAGCAAAAAGCAGGGGATATCATAATACAAAGAACAGATGTGCAGACATGGGGGATGAATTAGTAAGGTTTCCCTTACTGTTCCTTTTGTTTTTCCAAATTCATTTTTTTCTACTTTTTAAGAAGCCATGGGTCAACCCAATTCAACACTAAGATAATTCACTCCGTTTTGAAAATCACTTAAAATTTTTAACTCACTGCGACATCAAATGCTGGCTGAATGCAGACGCAGAACATCCCCACCCTCCAGCCCTCTGCCCTTCCCTTGTGAAGGTGCGAAACAGATGTTGGAGCGTTGAGGGCTGTTGGAGCACTGAGGGCTGTTTGAGCAGGCAAATGTATCCTCCTGCATCCCCACATGGCCCACTCACCACTTCTGCTCCCCGGCATGTGGCAAAAAGTCGGATTCACTTCTCCTTGTGAACATCCGTGGCCAGGTGTAGTCATTGCCATGCTAGTGCACCCCAGAACCGGAGTCATGAAACCTCGGTTTAGCAGAGTGGGCAAATAGTCCGCTGATGGATGAAAGTAATTACTGTACCTATTTACAGCTGAAAAAATTAACAGGGCAAATCTTGAAGTGTCAAATGTTTTTTCTCAGTGTTACAGCTGAGGGGCTTGCCATCTTTTTCATATAAAATAAAAATTGCCTGGAACACCGAACAGATGTTTCTAGTGCATTTCTTACTACCTCCCACACAGATGTACCCGGTTTAGTAAGAAGTGCCATTGAATATTTTCACTGAATGTTCTAACCTCAATTCCAAAAGAATGAAACCTGAAAAAATATTTACTCTAATTGTGAATAATTGGCACTGTTTTAGAAGCTCACTGTAAATGCAAATCAGAACTCTTTTATGAACCACATTTAAAAAAACGTCATAAACCCCCCTCCAACAGGACCTGAATGACCTGGTCACTTTAATTCAACTCAGTGTTGCAGCTTTGTTACTTTTATCCACTCATTGCATATAACTGAGAAATACTTCCTGTACAAATAAAAAGAAGATTTTCCAGTCCAAAATACTCAAACAGCTCTTAAATTATTTTATCCAGCATTCTAACCTAGATTCCAAATGAATGAAACCTGAAAAAATATTTACTCCAGTTATGCACAACCGACACACACTTTTTAGTTGGGCTTAGTAGTTGAATGTAAATGCACATTTGAAAACATTTCCTCAACCAGATTTTTCTGGTAAACCACATCAGCTCCAATTAATTTTGTAAATAAATATGAAACCATCAATATGGGTCAACAAAGATTCAAAATTATGTTTCCATTTATGGTAAAAACCAATAACTTGCAAGACCTACAAATAAGTATTTAATTTCTATAGAGGTACATTACTTCTAATTAGACCTAGTCAAGGCTCTACATTTAATTTCAGCTGCTGACACTGTATTTCTTGTAACATCTCCGAAAGTGAACACCAGCCTTAATGGAAGGTGAAACAGAATTTCAAACTTGCTTCTTAGAGATGCAGTAAATTTGGGGGGTTCCAGGTAACCTATTAATATCAGACTGGCTCCTGTTGTTGCTGCCAAAAGGCTTGTGGATAAACCAGTATGGCAATAAGCATAAATTAAGGCATTTGGAAGGGAGGACGTAGCCCTTTTCTCTAGATGGGAATGCTAAGATCAAACCCCCAAAGTACCTTAAATATGTCAGACAGTCTATGTTGCAGATAGAAAGTTAATGGATGCCTCAGAGTAATCAAGAGATGCCCCAAACAGACTGACACCCTAAGTATTTTGATTCCTTCTGGTTACAGTATAATGAAAACTTTAGTTTGTAGATACTCAGAGAACATCAGCATTTATCCTCTGAACAAGGTAATCAGAAAGCTAATCATTTCCTCACAAAGAACTGTGGATAAAGTGAATAGATACTTGCGAGGTCTGACCTGGCAGTGCAGATCATTCAGCAGTCAGAGCAAAGGAAAAACAGTGCAGCAGTACCCAACCACAAGCTGATTGACTCCATCTTCTTGGCGGGGAAAAAAGCTTTTTCCCCACTTCTCTTGTTTTATTATGCAGTAATTCAGTACAAATACTCACTACAATCAGACATACTAAATCTTCTTAAACAGTATTTTGAGATTTAGAACCAGTTTGTTTATTATTCTAAACTGAAACAGATCTTTAATATAGTCTTAGTGTCAGATTATGATTTCATTAAAGTTCCTAAACAAGGAAATATGTGGTCTGTTGTACAAATAAACATGTCCTGTGGTTCCATTTCTCTCCTGCTGGGACAAAAATCAGAAGAATAATTATCTTATCTTCTGTTAGTGTTGGAAGAATTTTCATCACAACTCTGCACCACCTAATTCTACGCTGAACCACGAGATATTTTCTAAATAAACGGCCATGAAGGTTACAGTCTCTTTTGGTCTGGCATTTAGGTATGAGATAAAAGGACAGAGTCAGACTTTCTGTAAGATCTGTAGGCAGAGGAGCTGTGTAAATTTAATTGCAAGGAGATTTTCATCTGTGAGACTCAACTGAGTTTATGTTGGAACACATTCCTCCTGACTCCATAAATGCAAATGTTTGCTGATCCCATCACAAGTGCTCAAACTCTTAAACATTACATCCATGTCTAAGTCACAGTAACATAAAATTCGAAGGAGAGTGGATGGCAGTCTAAATTAGGTGTACAATAGCTAAGTCTTGAGTTAAACTTTTAGAGACAAAGTAATCTTAAGATATTGACAGTATTTCAATTGCCATGCTTTTGAATACATGATATTTTGATAATTCTACAGAAGTCTGTAGCTCAAAGATACACAACCTTTGTGAATCTGAATCTCTCCATCAGCTGACTGAAACAGTTATTTTTATTGTTTTGAAATGTAACTCTCAAATTCCTCCTTTCCAAAGCTGCTAAAAGACATTAAGATCAAGAACATATTTAGGGTAAGCAAACAAGCATTAATAAATTAAATGTTCCCACATTTCAATTTGGGTTTGCATACTTATGCAATGGGTAGAAAAGCTGTCATAGATCTATGCATAATATTTCAATGTAATCTACTGAATCATTTTAACCAAGCACTTATGATCCCCCAAGCAGGGGTCATAAGTGACACACATGAATATACGAACCCAAATAAATGCAGTCCTTCAACAGCTAACAGTTAAACCAAACAGAAAAAAAAATGCTATATTGCTTGAGAGTGATGTAATGGAGGATGAAGAATGATAGTTAAACAGTATATAAAATTATATTGCACTTAACCAGGCAGAGCTCGTGTACCCCTACAACTAAGGGCCTTCTAAGATCAGTGCAATAAATAATCCAGAATATTCAAAACCTGTGTGTGATACCTATCAAACATTTACTATTTGGTTGTGAACTTCCATCAGAAGATTAATGAACCCTTAAGACATAAACATATTTTGCTGTTTCAGCATTTCTGCTCCTGTCAAAAAACAATCCCATCTAAACCTTCAACACTGTATTTGCCCCACTGGTAGAAAAGCCATTAACTCTAGCAAGGATCTTGGGAAGTTAATTGATGTAGCTGAAATTGCCCTACTCCGTCCTTTTCTGAAACTGCTTCTTAGTTTAAAGTACAGTGTGCCAGCACCTAAAAGACACAGAGTGCTGAAATAATGCCAGGAAGAACATTTTTAATGGATTTTTGAAGGAAAAAACAAGCCAAAAAACATACAGCAATTCTGAAGTATTTTTCTCAGAACTCACCTCACGAGGTGACACAGAAATTCTGCACTAATCACAGCTTCCTACAGGCTAGCTAGCCTCAAGTCTAGTTTATGGCAGTAAAGCAGCTGTAGGTGAAAATGGGCCACCAGGAGAATGCTTAGTCCAGCTTCTGCTGGAGGAATGTCTATAATAACAAAGGCCCCATCACAACAGAAATATTTGTCAGGAAGCTCTTTAAAACAGCTAGTTGTATTAAATACAATAGGAACAACAAAGAAAGTGTGAGAAAGACTTAATTCTTTCTGGACTTCGCATTTATAATCAATGCCGTAAGTAAATTGCTTTAATTGAATGGCATTCTTTAGTATCTCAACTTTCAATAGACTCAGACAGCAAAAGTGAGAATATATCAGCTACAGAAGAATTTTTGTGTTCTTCATCAAGGCCAGCCAAGTTAGACTGAGACAGAATACAAATCCACTAGTTTGGTAAGGAGGTATATGCCAACCATAGTTGTTATGTAAGAGCTGACTTTATATTTTACTTCATCTGATATATTTGAATTGAGTAAATGGACTGGAAAGGACCTTCTAGTTTATTATCCTACTTGTGACAGTAATTGTTAGAAGATGTTTAGGGAAAGGATAAGTAAACAATGCAAATGTTTTTCAGTGCCCTGAAGGAACCAATAGGCCTTAACAGCCCTGAGTAGCCTCACCTGGGATGCACACCCATACCATTGGCCAATGGGCCCAGGAGCCCCATTTAAGCCCACACTTGGGCTTAGTCTTTGTCTGAGCTGTGTTGCAGGAGTACCTGTCTCTGGCCCTCTTGCTGTTGTTCCTGACCGGACCCTTGAATGTGTCCTGGACCTGGTTCATTGCTTGCTTTGTCTGGAATTGTTGATGGATGTGGCTACCCAGTTCTGCTTGGATGCTATGGGGCTGCACCCTACTGGTGAGGGCACAGTCTGTGCTGCGGTCATGCCTGGTTCCTGGCTCCTTCTCCCTTGTGGGGCATTCTCACACTTGCTGCTGCTTCCTGCTGATGTTGTAGCAGTGCCTCCACTACCTTTCAGCATTTCTCCTCTGTAGGCTGCCTGAACTGGAGGACTCCATCCACATCACAGTGGACATGTCATTAACAGTGTTTTAATGACCTTCCTTGACCCTGTTTTTTTAAGGTAGCTATATACAAAACACATTAGACTCCTGGAACTATTGGAAAGGCATAAATCTGTTAAAATGCTGAAAGAAAAACTATCTACTAAGCATACATAAAGAAATCATTACTAACATCAAACTTCTAGCAGGTATTACTTGCTACATTGATATGCTTTGCAATATGGCAAAGCTGATAAAGTGGCTGATAAAAAAAATGGATGGAGTATAAAGGAAAATATGTGTGTGTATATATAGTCTTAAGTACAGGTGGTTGGGTAGACAAATGCATCTAATAACATGAATATCAACTTTCAGAGATTGTATCTTAATTTTTCAATCTATATCAATCTCTCCAAATACACATTCAATGCTTTTCAGTGCATGTTCTCTATTAGATGATCCATGAACAGCATTAGACAAAATATCTTGTGCAAACTGAGCTCGAATTGATTCAGGAGAGGTCTCTTTTGCCACTTCTGGATCGGTTGGACCTATTAGTTGCCTCCACTCTTCCACAGCATTTTCCTTTGATAAGATCATTATCACCGATGGGCCCCTGTCAAATCAATACATGAAGCTGTTTTACACTATTCTGAGATGCAGACTTAGCTTTGACTTCAGAGGTACCATGAAGGGTTATGGTAAGCATCACACTATCTGAATTTTGTTAAATTGTTTAAATTTTAAAATTTGTTTCTGAGTGTTTTGTTTAAGACAATGTCCTGTATTTGAAAGCCAACAAGATTATGATGATCAGCTATTTGGATTTGGACTTTTTGTCCTAGAAAGATTCTCACCCAAAAATTTCTAAAGCAAGACAATACATACTGTTTTATCAACAGGTATACTAAGAATATTATGAGGAAGATATTTGTTCTACGTGGGAGGAACAAGAATTCCACCAGAAGTTAGTTCTTTTTTTGAGAAAAAAAATCCAAAATAATAGTCACTATTCATAAGTTTGGAAAGAATTTTAAATCTTCCTTTTAAAGGAAGAGCATTCCATGCTACAAGCCATTAAACTTGCCAGAAAGAGTGACAGAGTGTAAAATCCTTAGCCCACTTTGGGTGTAGCGTGTTTTGTTGGCACTGTAAATTCAAAGTTTGATGTATACTTACATATCTCAGTATTGTATAACGAGACACTTACTCAGTCATACAAGTCACTAACTCTTCAAAAAAGGGTTTTCCTTCGTGATCCTTGTAAAACTGTGCAGCCATTTCACGAGTTAAAGCTTCTTCTTTAATCTTTGAGATGGTAAATCCAGCATCTTTAACTTTTTGCATAATGTCACCTAGGAGAATAACAAGCAAACTCATTCTTGATTGAAATAGTTTAGATGCAAAAAACACCCAAACTTTAAAAGTTTCAGAAAATACTAGATGCTTTTTTAAAAAAATCACCTGTACCTATTTAAAATTCTACTGACAGTATCAAACAATCATGGACAATATGACAAACACTTCAACAGTCCTCTAAAATACACAGAAACTATTGTCATTGCACTATCCATCTCTATGCAGGTGACAAAGCCAGACTGTTATAAACTATACCAGTAGCATTCACTGCTATTTCTCACATTGGACAGAACATGGACTGTTGTTGTAATGCTACATCACACACCAGCTGGCCTGCTAAAATCAGTCTGGATTATTACAAGAGAGGAAGACAGACTCGCAAAAGCCAAGGATGAATTAACATTAGAAAGTTTAGATGCAAAAAACCACGCAAACATTAGAAAGATTACTGTAATTAGGACGGAAAAGAAGAATGCCAAGAAGAGGCTCTGGATAGAGGGTTTAAAAAAAAGTGGCAGCAAAAATCTTTAAGGTAAGATTCCAGATTGTACATAATATACTTTTTACTTTGACCTTTCCTCCTTATTCCCTTTGGCTAATAGTAACTTGAACTAAGGATGGGAATGCATCTAATTGAGCAACAACCCCTTTTCAGTCAGTAGAGATACCTGTCTGAAATAAGTAACATGACTTTGGGAAGCCTCCCTCTCCTTTGACTTAGAAGGATGCTGAATGGCTAGTTTGCACAAGTGCCTGGCTTTTAAACTGTTTGACTTAGCTAAGAACTTTCTCACTTCAATTCACCACCATTCTTGTGGAGAAAGAGCTATACGCAGCTTAAGCAAAGGAAATATGACATTTGAGACCTCAATATGAATTATGCAAGCCCTCTAAAAGCTTTTCTCTGCATGGAAAAAGCATTTCAGTGAATAAAAAGAATGCATCTGACATGACTTACTGCAGTGTACATCATTGCTAATATTTTGTAGAAATTGCATCTGTAGACATAGCCCATACTTTCTAGATCACTTACCTTTATAATGCTTAGCAGCAGCAGGTTTGATTAATGCCAGTGTGTGCTCCTGAGGGAAGAAGAACTGTAATTCCTTCTGAGCGTCATTGGGGGTAGAACTACCATGCAGCTGACCAATAGGTATGTTGTTGACTGCATACTTTGCACGTAAACTAAGAGTCATTAAAAGAGTAAGTTACTTAAAGGAATAGCCATATTAAGCTTCAACTATGACTAGCCTTATCCCAGTGAATATAAACCAATGTTGATCTGGTGACTTAACTGCTTGATGATCTCTCTGTAACGAGTAAGAAGCCTTCATTGTCTACAGAAAGAACAATCAACTTTTTAATTAACCACCTGAAATATGAACACCTTCCCTCCTAACTGTCATCTTGTTATATTTCCAAAACAATAACATTCTTGCTTAATGAAACACAACAGGTAAGATGATATCACAGCAGTTTCTTAGCACAATAAAATAAGCAAGTAAAACTAAGATGTTGATTTATAAAATGTGTAGAAGAAACTTAGTCACAAATAACATGCTACTGATGGAAAGTTTTAATTAAGCTAAGAAAATAAGTATTTATTCTAAAAAATAATGGTGCTACTTCAAGCAAAAAGATCAATAAGCATGACATATTACCAATATTTTTTGCATGTAGAAAATTAATAACAATACTTCTGTAGACCACAAAGCCTAAAAATTGTCATCTATGGTCACAAAGGTTCAACTTAATAGCCACGTAACCTGTTCATATGACCATCAGAACAGAATTATAAAAAGATTATTACAGGTGAATTCTTCCTGTGGTATGTGCTTCTAGCAGTCAACGATTTTTCTCTGACTCGAGAGATCTTTTGGTTCAATACTCTTTTTTTAAACTCAGCTTTTCATTATGTTGAATATACATTATTTCTCAAAAAATGCTATAGTCACTAAAAGTAATACAACACTTCCTCCAAGAAAATACATATCAGTTTCCAGATGATGGCACTATAGTTACACCGGTTGGAATGTGGTATTCATTGAGATGAGCAACGTGAAAGTAAATTGGAAGCTGTGAATGGTAGTTTACTATTGTAAGTATTACCTGTTCGGATTCTCCTTCTTGGCCTCTTCAACAGTCTTCGGGCCTAATAAATCTCTCCAGTGTGCTACAGCATTTTCTCGTGTTAGAGCAAGTACAAGAGTTGGACCACTGTAAAATGGGAAAACTGGCATTAAAAACATCAAATATTAAACTCTCTGTAATTTGTAAAAAGAATTTGATTGTATATAGTCCAGGCCAGGAAAATGAGCACTGGTATTGGAGGATTTAAAAACCTATCTCCATTTAAACAGCTACAGTCTGATAAAACTTTATGGGGCTTAAACGCAAATTTAAATTTCAAAGTTACTGACTGTTAACACGACAGCAAGAGTGTTGTAGAATTGAACTATGTCTTTATTATTAGACATAAAAATGCTGAAGAGCTCCTAAGTTTTTGTATTTGTCCCAGACATGTCCCAACTTCATATGAAGGCAATATCTAAACACGATTTATTTTTCCTCCCCAGGAATCTGGCACACAACCTGGATGAAGATTTCAGAACTCTCCTACAGACAACCTAAATGCAGCCTTCCAGAGCGGAGCTCAACTGTTTTCACCCAAATCAATGGAATTGGCCACTGACTTCAACATCCTGCATACAGAGATATGGAGTAGGTAGTAATTTTTAAAAACCTGATTTATTTATCTACTATACTTGGTAATTATCTCATTATCTGCAGTCATCTGGTCCTGGTTTTGAGTTTTACTAAACTCTCAGATACATGGGTATTTTGTAGCCATGTATTATTCAGGATGATTATTCATTGTGAAAATTTCAGGCTTAGTTATAGATCACCATACTCTTTTTTCATTCAACGTACCTTGTCATTTGCTCTAGAAGGACTGGGAAGTAGTCTTGATTTTCATGCTCTTTGTAAAATTCACGTGTCTGTTCTTCAGATAGGATTATTTCTTTCTGCATTGCTATTTGGAAGCCATCATCCTTTATTCTTTGCAAGATAGAATCTGTTTAAAATATTGAAATAATGCTAAATTGCCATCCATTCATTAATTTGCACACTTGCGAAGAAATGACATGGATTTTCCAATCATAATGTTAAATTTTTACAGGTGAATTAATTTCTTAACTGAAGAACAGAAAACTAACTTAAAGCAACTGCTAGAGGGCTTCAGTAGTGGCCTGGACACTCAGAAAGCTGATGCTCACATTCTTAAGGCTTTCTCTCACTTCAGAAACCTCAGTAGGAATTCCTGACTGGGAAATACGATAAGTGTTACTATCACCAAAAGAAGGTCTAAGGATTTTGAATAGGTGAATATTCATTTGACTAAGTCTTACAAGACCACATGCATAAATAAGCAGTGTTTGGTACAAGTCAAAATGACACTATAATTACCTATACATGGACTGCAAAACTGCTGCTCTAAGCAACCTACTAGATAGATAACAATCAAGAAAATTAATACACAGGGAGAGGTCAAAATTGTAGTCTTTCAGATCTCTGTGTATAGGTTATTTCCAGTACAGAGGTTCTCAAGTCAGAAATAAAAGTGTTACCTAGAATCTAGGAAAAAAAATGAAAATATATGCCTGAGAAGAAAAGTAAACTTGTTTGGATGGAGCTTCATGCCAATGGGGTAGATTTTCTGATTTAATCTGTAAAAATGTTGTCTGTATAGACCTGTCTTTGTGCAGCACTGCCTTGTGCAGCATAAAACATCCTGGGTTAGATCTTTTTCACCTTGCCATTGATCTACCTTTGACCTGTCATTCAAGCATAGTATCAGGTGCTTTATTACGGCAAGAAGTATGATCCTCTACGCTATACTTTGAAATTGCTAGCTTATCTGAGAGGTCTTGTAGAAACATTCCATCCAAATAAACAATCTAAAGACATTCTTGAAAAATCAACCAAAGGAACAAAATAGCATTGAAATTTACATTTTCAATATATCAAAAATATTAACGATGTAACTCTTTTTCTGACAAAGATTACTGTCAGCTTAATGCTGGGGAGACAATATAGCATAAGAACATTTCATTAGTAGAGTTAGAAATTTTAAAGTTCAAAATATGAGACTTTTTCTATACACTACATGGAAGATGTAGTTATTAACACTTACGCCGTCTTTCCTTTAAGAGAGAAGGTCTTATTAAGGCCAAAGTCTTTTCAACTTTTTGGTCTGTGTTCTTTTTATCAAAATTCGGGAAAAAGAAGGCAAGTTGCCTGCTGGCATCTTCTATACTATCTTCAACATCACATATATTTAATATACTCTCAGTTTCCACGGTTCCTTCCAATCTAACGAGACACAAAGTAATACAGTATTTAAGTCACTGCATACATTGTGTTAATAGTTGACTTCCTGAAATTGTACTTTCTTAAAGTTTAGTGAAACATAAGAATAGAATGCCAAACTATGTTTTTATTAAATTCAGATTCATGACTGAAATATTGTTTCTGAGAAGAGAATTATTGATCTTCTCAAAAAGTGCCTTGTCATGTGCTATGAATGAGAAATCTCAGCCATGCAGCTTTTCTAATTCCCCTCTAGCTTATTCAAAATAGTCTCTCTGTTTCATTAGACAGAATTACCACTGACAAGTGTACAGCATATAATGAATGATCAATAAAAGGATTGTGCTTAACTCATGTATAGCATGAAAAAAAAAAGCCTGATAGCACTACGGAATTGTCTTTAACAGAGATACTGCTCATTGTTACTTGCCTGTATTTCTAAGGTTTATTTAGCTATGTAAATACAGTCACTCTTGGCCACTTACAGAAAATGCAATATTCCCCAGTTGTACTAAATTAATGCAGAAAGGGATGCAGCAGGCATCAACAAAAATATTGATTATTATGACAAGTTCTTTTTTGGAACAAAGTATTTAAATTCATGTTGCTTTAAGTAAATCTCATGGTCTAAATATAAAACTGGATCCAATATTTGAATTTTTGTGAACACTCTCTTTATTGTCTGATGCTGTGTATACAACTATCATCCTCTTTAAAATTCTCTACAAATATTTGGCGTAGGAGAAAAACAGACATTTCAAGATACCATGGTTGTGAACAGCTAATCCTTACAATGCTTTTCTGCATCTTGGAGCGGAAGGGGAACAAAATCCAAAACCCTCCCACTTGTTTGCTGGCTTTTACAGAGTGGTCCCAGGGAGCACAGCATGTTTCAGGTGTCCCCTAGTCTCCCTTGGGCCACATCTACAGCTTTCCAGCATACATAAGAGTAAACATGGGCAAGAGTGCAACCCTCAATGGGCAATGCTGGTGATCACTTTGTCTGGGTGAACTAGTATGAAGTGGAATCGCGTGGAGTACATCAGCTTTGACATACAGCACTGTTCCCATCAGTGGCAACCTATTCAAGGCTAGTTCAGAAATGGCAAGGGATCAGCGCCCTTTGCTTGTTGTCTGCACCTAGGAAGCAAGGAGTTTCTGTTCCCACAGGAACTGTGGTTGCATCTCTAGTGATGGTCTTGTGAAAGACCAGGTGAAGAACTCTGCAAGAGTTTATGTAATTTGTGTTTATGTTTATGGTGTGCTAGGAATACTGTAACTGAATCACATATGCACATTTTCACAGTCAGTTACCTGTCTGGCTTCTCAGGCTCATCAGGCACACCCTCACTCGATTTCCGTAGTTCTTTCCAGTGAGGAATAGCATCAGTTGCTGCTTTTTTAGTGATTACCAAAATGTGGCATGGCCCACTCATCATGAATTGAACAAAGTCATCAAAATCAGGCTAAAAAACATAATTTTTACCCTATGAGTTGCAGGAACTCTGAGTTTATAATCAGAAATGAGATGACCGTCCTTTCCAAAGTAACTCATAATTCCTGTTCTAAAATGGCATTCACATATATTACTCAAAACCCTATCAAATTGTTTGGGAAGTTTTTTGATCAATCATTTGAGACAACAACACTATAAAATGTCTAAAACACAATTAATTGAGGTAAATGAAGTAGTAAAATTACATTAAGCAAGTGCCACATGTTCTTGCAGGTTAAAATGCAAATGACAAGAGTGAAGAAAATGATCTAGAAACTCGATGTGATCAAATGCTATGCTCGCAGTAGCACATATAGTGTGACATAGCAAACTGCAATACAGTTCCAGGCATAATTTTTGAAACTAAAAATCATGTAGCTGGCTGCAAATACAGAATGCTGAGGTATTTGCAAGACATTTGTAGGCTTTTCCTTCATTCTCTTTGCTATGTTCTTTTCACTCCTTCAGTTTCAACCTTCAATCCTATAAATGTACACTTTCATCAGAAAATAACTTTTGAAGCTGTTGTGAGTTTTCAATCTTTTTTTCCTTGTACGTCACCTTCTTCTTCAATATTGTGAATTTCCTCAAATATTTTCTCTCCTTTTAAATATTTGACTAAATCTTTTCTTTAGCAGTCACCCTCATCTGATTGTGTATGATACATTTTTTCTTTAATAATATGAGGATGAAATATTCACATATGCGCTTTCAATTCATTACTTTTCTCTTTCAATTATCTTCATATCTATGCATACACATAACCCATTTCATAAGATGAACAAACTCAAAAGAGAATGAATACAAGTACAAAAACATTTAGTACAATGCATAAAGGGAGAATCTATACTGTTGTGGCTTCAAAAGTACACTTGCTCACATTAAAAGAAATAGATGTGTCTATTAGATTTGGCTGTCTTGGCTCACCCAGCTTTATCATTAAAAAGAAACAATTTCTCCTTCCAGTTGTATCTGAAGGTCTGTTACCTTGAGTCTCCATTCTGTTATAACAGGCAGCCTCTGGACCTTCAGCAAGCTTGCAGAGTGTTAAATCAGGAATAATTTTGCCCACTGAGCACAAAGGAATCTATATTCTATATTATCACTTTAACATAATTATTTTTCATCTTGCAACTACACTTAAAGAATGGCAAATGATTGGCTTCTCAATATGCATAGGGCCCTCTGAACTGCTTCTGATAGTTCATAGTAGTTTTGTTATTCTCCCCGTCCTAGTGTTGGCTAAGATCTGCTGCGGGGCAGTATTGCTGCCATATATCAAACACTGCATGCTTTTTCCTGTCTTTGTTCCTCCCATGTCTCCCTCTACACCTAACTAATCTCAAATTTGGCTGCTGTTCCCATGAAGATAACTTATTTTTACCTTTATTTCAAAACTGTCTCTGTCTAAACTAGAATCCCAGCTTTGCCAAAACCAAGCTCTTCATGATTCCTTACAAGGCCTCCCTGTTACTTTCTTTCTAAACAATAGTGCAGCCATCTGGTGATTACTATCAGATTTCCTTTTTCCCTTCGGCTTCAGTAGGAACCATCTTGTCTCACTCTCATTCATTTGGAATGCCACAGCAACACTTTCCCAGCTTCTTCTTTTGATTATGCCAACCCTTTCATTGATCCCTTCCATTGGCTCCTCTAATAATATCAAACAAACTAGTTGTCTGCATATAATTCCAGCCTCTGTTTTATCTTATGCAGATCTTCAATAGCAAAAGGTATAAATATTTACTAAGCAGCTTCATTTTTATGATTCAGATCCTTCTGCAGAGTTAACTTTATCTATCATACTGCCAAAGCACTTGACAATATTCAGGTACTAGTTTGCTAGTAGTACTGCCATTTAATGGTGACCAGCATAATTTCATTGTTTTCTTGAACTTTCTGTCTGTCCTTAGCTATTTGTTGTCCCCTAATATAGGATAGGGCCCAGAAAAATAAACTTCAATTGAGATGCTTTCTCTTTCTGTCTGTGCATGTGCTTATTCTCAGTGCTACCCCATGATAAAAGCTGTAAAGAAGAAAAAACATAATATATACTATCACTTATTTTCTGGCTGGAAGAGTGTGTGTCAAATAGATATGTACTGTCATACAGGTGACACTGGATTTTGGTTTTGTGCTACATTTCAGCACCTAACAGCCTATGTTTAGGGCCCTGACTAAGGGTCATACACATTCTGATAACAGAAAGAACTACAAAATCTTTTGATATTTAATTGGAGTTCAATTAAATTTAGTTGGAACATTAGAGTGCTACCAAGCCATATTTGTATGAATCGGTAAGAAAAAAAGAGAGAGAATATCTCCTTTTTTCTATGTACTAAATCTACATTAATTCAGCTTTTCAACATACTAAAAATTTACAAGACAGAGATTTGCAAGCATGTATAGCTACAATGATATGTTTTACCTCTTCCTTTTGTTTAGGTTTTCAGTTTGTTTTTACCTGTTCTTTATTCCGGGCATAGAATACTCTGATTTGCTCTTCAGTTAGCATTTTCTCCTCTGCTGCTTCAATGCGAAATCCTGCATCTCTAATCTGCAATTATTCAGTTATTACTCAGTGGCATTTGAAAATGAATATATACAAATTCATATGTTATTGTAAAACTAAAGATTGATTGATTTTGGAAGCTATCTTAAGTTTAAAATTCTACAAAATATTCCAAATATAACTGTTATGTTTACGTAAACTAAAGTTCCAGCTTTTCAAAACACTTCACTAAATTCAGGATTACAATGTCCACTAAATTAATGTTTGTGAAAAATATAGCGCAGTTCAATCTATGTATTCATTCAGGAGTTAATAATCCCTTTTGTTTAACATTGAATAAACTTGTTTTAACCATTGTGAGTGACTAACATGCAACCACCTCTAAAAATATTATTATAAATGATATTATAATCATAGTAGTGATATAAATGTGTACTTGTCAACAATTGTATTTGGCTAAACTAGTTGGCTTTAGAAACAGCAAATAAACAAAAATAAAATCTATTTTATGATTACCTATTTTAAGTTACATTACTGCACTAAATGCAAGTATATGTAAGAGATGCACACTTACATGACCTGTATCAAAATTCATAGTCCACTGGTATGAGGTTTATACCATATACAGATATTTAAAACACAAAGGCACTACCCAGCCCCAATACTGATCATATGCCAATATTAATCTGCTTACCAGCACTCTGCTATTTAAAAGCCCCTGTGAGGCTGCTGAGTATTTCCAGACTGCCTTGACAAGACTGTGTGGAAACAGTATGGGTACACACCTCATAAGGCAGTGCAAAGGCAGAGCCAACTAGCAGCTGCTCAGCTCCAGCTAAATTGCTTTCAAGCACTGCCTGCTTTTTTTGCCTTTACTGAGCTTCCTTCTTTTCTGGCCAAGGTAGAGTAATTGCAGAAGCAACCCATACAATGCTCTGATTTTCTTTCCTTCAGAGGTCCTGAAGGCCCTGTCGTAACACTTTTTAAAATTAGCACAATTTTAGCTTGATATGTAATGTTGTGAGGCATTTTTTGTAACAGAAACAGTGAGAAGTTCCTGTAATTGAAATGAGCATTACTATAGTATCATATTCTGGAAGGCAAAAGAATTTTTATTTCACTGTGTGATGGCTTAAACAAATACTGAATCCCTGGATGCACCCTTGCGTACTTGCTGGAATCACATTCTTCACTGCAGGACAAATACCGCACTACTGACAAATATTAGTGTACAATTACTAATATGCATGAATTAGCCTCACCATCTACACACATATATTGTCACATGTGTCTGCACACATGCTCTCTTCCATAAGGAACTGCTTAGTTGATTTATGTGTGCCTACAACTCTTAAAGATGCTGTGTGAAGAACTAACTTTGCCACCACAATTTCTAGCTCTTGTTTCTATTGCAATATGAAGAAAAAACTCTTCTGTTTTTGTATATTTCACGTCACTGATCAACACAGTAGGAATCAATGTCATACCTCACCTAGTGACATAAAATATTAAAACAATAGTGTCAATCTGAATACCATATTATTTCAGGTGTAAATTATCTTGCTTTTATCATCCTTATCAGAGAAGCATTAACAGGTCTTGTTTTAAAGCCTAGGAAAAAATTAGGATCTACTTAATCGTACACCTTGCTACTATGCCTATGCTAAACAGGATGAATGAATCTTCAAATTTTGTCTACCTTTTGTTTAATTTCCTCCACACATCCCTCTAAGACATCATCAGGTTTTATAATTCCAACAGAATATCTGACAACTTCTTCTGGGAAAGGGGAAAAAAACATGTGTCAATGAATACATTTATCAAAATAAATACACAACTGAATTTTCCATTACTTACAAGTTGGTTTCTCTAAGTAATTCTCCATTTTAATATGGAGATGGCCAAACAGTTGTTCCAAAAAATAAGTGACTCCAATACTTAAAGCATGTCTTGGAGCGCGGAACTGTCCTTGGCCATCCCTGGAATCCACGTTCCTGATGAACCACTGGTGTTTTGGGTTGTATGGTGGAGAAATGGTTCACATGCAGCTAGGTGTGGTGGAAAAACTACTATTTAAGATGGGTGCTTCATCTAGGGAGTCCTGTATGTACAAGACTAGAAATGTGAAAGGAATTAATATTACTAAGGAAAACTCACTAAGTGAAAATCTGTATGAATATTGGAGATTTCCAGTAAAATATACATTTCTCGTCACAGTGATGCTTGTTTCCTTAGCATTGTGGATGCTGAAGTCATTTGCAATAAACAACTGTTGAAGCAATACATGCTTGCTAACAGAATCTAATGTTTAAAACAAGAGGTGTTCCTGGTTGTAGACAACAGTTACAACATCCATAGCTTACGGATCCTTGCAAAATGACAGAAAGTGGTCAGAAGAGAATATAAACTACATCTTTCTTTGCAGAATCTGAGGTTTACAGTTAAGCATTAGCATGTAATTCAATCATATCCCAAACACTGTAGAACTTGATAGCTTTAATGGAAACACCAGACTACTACTTGTTTCCAATACTAGAAAATACTCATAGGCACCTGCATGCAGTAAGGAAAATATTACCAAAAAAGTGTTAGTGTATTATGGCTTCTGAGGGATCCTCTAACCTGAAGCTGAACCCAAGCTGAAAACTCTCTTCCCTGATTTTGTCACACATTTAGGTTCTGTGGATTAGTGGAAAGTCTGTATATAATTGCTAAATGATTTATAATACTGTACTACTAGGTCTCAGAGGGTTTAAAGCTGGGGTCAGGAACATGTCACTTGAACCATACACTAAAGAAGACTTGAAGAGGAAGGAGAATGGACACAACTTAATCTGTGACAGTGATCGAATGCCTTATCACAGGAAAAAAAAAAGCCAAGATAAAGAAGAAGAGAGAGGATGGAGGAGTTTATTCCATCTGAACATCGCCAAATGATGTTCTGTGCATATACAAAGCACTAGGAAGCTTCAATAGCCACAGATAACAATAAGAATAGAAAAAATATAGGTCCCAGCTCATGACAAGCCTGAAATAAATCATAGACACAAGACTCATAAGCAGGACGGTGCATATTTTTCAGTCTTTTTGGAACCTTATCCTGCTATTGTGGATTTTTGCTCTTATGTAAGTCTGTTCTTTAGTGCTTAAATCTAGTCTGGTGAAAGAATTAATTAAAAATAATCTGAAATAAAAGCATGCCATTCCTTCAGAGATTAACTCTTCCAGCCTTCACAGGTTGCCCCTATCTTGGTGTTTCTATAGAACACCCAAGGGTTAACAAGTACAATCTCAACAAAAGTACACAGCTGACACAGGGACTGTGTAGAAGTGACTTTCAGGAATTAGTTTTACACAGGAATATTCCTGGCACGTAGGACTGCTGCTATGTGCCAGGGACCTGAATTGTGAAGGTTCCCAAAGTGGGGGTGAAAACACTAATGTTGGCAGTCCAATACCTTAATTCCTTACAGAAGAAAGATTCCGCTCAGTTTGATATCCTCAGTCATAACCTCTCATGTTATTAACTCAAAGGAAGGTCTATTGGTGCTGGACACGCACAATTCTTAATCAAATAACTAAAAATATATTTGTTCTTTTTCTTTCTGTTAACATTTCTAAAATAAATCAAATATATTTACCCTCTTTCTCCTCAACAGTCTCTTCTGATGATTTCTCTTCTAGGAAAACAAGTTCATCTACCTAAGGTAGTTGTAAATACAGTACACGTACATCACCAGTGTGACTCTAAAGTCACCAAACACAGCTGTCAGATCTTTACAACACTTTTATCTTAATGTAATAACATATTTGCTACCCAGGAAAGTGAGCAATTCTAGGAAAGACCTTGGGCTAGCCTGGTTTTCCTTAACTGACGTACAGTTTGTTAAAATTTTCCTTTTACTGTGAGCAGAGTTCTTTTATCTCCATTTTCACTCAAAACAAGCAATGAGACATGACTATTTCCTATGTCTTTATTTGTTTCGTATGATGCATTCTTACTAAGTTATATATGAAAAAAACTCAATCCTGAAAGAAAAAAGATGACTAAAACCTTTATGTGCTAGTGACATTTCATCCATCTCTCCATTTCTTGTATTAATAGGCTAATCTGTAAATTTCTTAAGTTTTTATAAAGTACCATTTAATGGAAATTTCTAAAAAAACCCCCTCACATATGTCACTATACTGTCAAGAAAAAAATACAAAAAATTAAACATTATATTACAGAAAACACTGTGACAGGCATTGAGAGAAACCATGTAAGGGTAATAAAAATACTCATTTATATTTAAGTGTCTGTTTTGTGAGTACCTTGGCGCGTTCCTTCTGTCCAGCTGCAATTTCCCTCTCTTCTTGCACTAGCTCTGTTATTTTCTTACTTATAAGAGGACCATTTACACCTCTCAGTATTGCAGTGATTTTGCCATTCTGTAAAAGAGAAAATAACACTCTTGGTGAGTTTTCGTCGCTTAGTTTACACATTAACTTGAGTTTTGGAACATGCTCTACCTTGCTATTTTTTCCAGCAACAGGACCGCTTCCTATGCCCAGTGAAGTGAATATCAAATCTACTACTGCCTCTACTAGTGCAGAATGAACCTTTCTTACTTTTACTTCCTCCTTTCCTTTTCTGCCTCATTTTTTATGTTTATTTCTAGGCACACCATTAATAGTAAAGTCAGAAGTAGATGCAGATGTGGAATTTACTAGCTCTTAATTTCTGTAACATGGAGTTTTCTATCTTTTCATTTGCATTACATTTCAGTGTGTGCTCTATCACACTCAGGAGCACCATAGTGAAGCTAACTACCGGTGATCAAAGATACTGCCAACTTCACTTGGCAGCATTCAGATTCAAACCTGAAAGTGTCCTGAAGTATCATGGTTCTTGGCCCTTAGTTGCAGGAATTCAAATCCTAGCACCCTCAAGTCAAAAAAACCCACTGGCTCGTAAATGAGCAGTGTTCTACAACGGAGTCCTAGGAGAATAGTCTTTCTGTATCCACCAAGGAGAGATAATAAATATATGATTCATTGTTACAATTGCTCAGGTGTGAAAAATGCAATTTTAGTTGTTTATCTTAAAAAACTTGAAGTGGCAGGAAATGTAAACTCTTTTTCCCTGAGGGAAGATGTGCATAAAATAATCATTTCACTGTAGCCACATGTAGACACTTTATGTGAGGCAACCCTGGAAAACGTATACTGATTTCTCACTAAGTAACTACCAAAACTGTGGCTACCACAAACCTTCTGTGGCTGTATGTGCATCAGCCACACAAAAATGTGCTTGAGAACCACAGATGTAGGCATGGGAAAGCCTCAAGTAAACAACATCTGATGATATGATCCTACCTACTGTAAAACGTAAAGATACGATTTATATAGCTTCACATGAAAAATTAATGCAAAAGTAGGCAGCACATATTGAAAGAAACTGATGTGATGTACTTACAACACAGAAAAGAAACACAGGTTCACATTTATTCCTAAATGGTTGCAGAGTCGGAATGCCGTCAGCCTCTGCCTGAAGTCAGATGAAAAAGATTGTTTACTTACATGAATGTATATATGTAAGCATATATATAGAAATATATATATAAACCTTTTTGCCTGCAAGAAAACTGCAGTCTTATAAATTTTGGTGTTACACACTCAAACTGCAGTCTGAAATACAACTATCAGTCCTTATGGCACTTGCTGGTGATGAAGAAAGAACTGGTTTGGTAACATGGGATTGGCCTCCCTTCATATTACAGCAGCTAATCATGGAAAAATATCTTATCTTAATACTGTTTTCCCATGTAGGTTATAATAACATACATAAATGAGGAAGCAGTCCATGCAGTCTTGACAGAAGAGACTATTCACTGTATTAAGTTCTTTGTGACATGTGGTCAACTTCATGAAAGCACTTGAGATAATCTTTGAACATAACTGCCTACTTTTTTGTGCATAAACAATAGTGTATTTTCTGCAAAAATGTTTTGATCAGGCAATTGAAAGTTTTCAGTAACATGAAAAAGTATGATCTTTGTCAACATCTGGGAGAAACTGAACCTGTGGAACAAATTTATCTACTTTAAATATGATATATGCCTCCTATTTTATACTGCTCGTGTAGAGGAGTATTTTTGCTACTATAGTTTTTGTTCTCTTGAAAATGAAATACAAGGGAATATTTGGGAATAAGGTGTAACAGCATTTTTCAGGGATGTAAGAACTTTCAATGTGATAATCAATAAAGTACAGGCTTAAAACTAAAAATCATATAGTCCAGCTTTTGAATGTTTCTGCAGTCTCATCAAGGAAAACAAAAGTTGTGGGATATCAACTCCCTTTCTATTAATGTCCCTTCCCTATTTATAACCATTTCTAATCTACCTCTAAACAAAGTCTTATGAGGAGATGTGCAGAAGAAGAGGCAACCAGGCAAAAATTATGACCACGTGGTATAAGGACAGTAAAGTGAAAGCTCTGTATATGCAGACAGATAAAAAGATACCTTTAAAATAAAATGTAAATAAAGTTCCACACAGAATTTACATCCTTACCACTGCAAAATGCAACACATCGTCTTCGCCAAACTCATTCTTCAGTTTTCTGAATAAATTCACCACAGCTTTGCAAGGACCACACCAAGCTTGATACACATCTATTACTAAAATGTAATAGTTTGGAATTACAAACAGCTGACTCATGGAACTTATAAAATGAGACATATTTATGAATGTATTGGAACAGTACTGGAAAGATGTTCATATGCATCTTTCAGTACTCTCCTAGTCAATGAATGCATCATGAATACATCAATGTATTTAGTGGATACATCACGGTTTCCTCTTTTATTTCAATTACTTTTGACATCAACAACCCACTTCACAATACTGTTTGAGATGATTAATCCAAACAGCTACATTTCTCTCATATTCCTTTTCCTTTTACTTGTTCTTGTTCTTTTTCTTTTTCCACTGTTGCTTTTCATTCTTATCTAAATCTTTATTCTACAGGATTTTTACCTCCATGAGCCTATGCAGATAATTTCTTTCCCATTTCTACTCCTCTGTAGATATGATCACATTACAGATTTGTTCCTTCTACCCAAATGCAATTCCTAGGAGACACTGTTATTGGACACAGCGAACTGCAAACACATCGCAGAACATGCACTCTCAAGAATGCTGACCTATTCACTGGCTAAGTACAATGGTACAGTAGTAATTTAGTCTGTACAAGATTTTAGGCAAAAAATTCCACAGAAGTGTCCTGCCTCCTACCGTACAGAAAACCATATTGGAAAGGTATTTTCTGAACATTGGTCTATAGCCGTGCATAAAATAATGGATAATATGATGTGTGACAAGTACTTACTTATCAGAGAAAACAGTATATATTCATAAACACAATATATACATTTATAAATATATTAACATAACCTTTCTTTAAAAGATAATATGGCACTAGTCTTCTAGATTTATGACAAGTATCTATTAAAGATGACATGAAATGTAAGTATGAAAAACTGTGAATGTCCTCATGAAAGATTAAGCAGAAAATAGTAACAGTTCATACCTACTACACCTTTTGTCAGCAACATTTCATCCCACTGGTTTTGATTGGTTATTATGGTCTGAAATAAAATGAATTGACATTTTGACATCTTAAAAAGGCAGGAAAAAATCTATTAATCTCTAGAATTGTTGAAGTAATTAGGATTTATACCTGGAGCTGGGTTTCTTTCTTCTTGCCTGCCATTTCCCTGTGATTATAGGAAACATATCAAAATACAAAGCACACGTAACAGTTTTTCAAAAAAAACATATGACATGCAGGACTGATTTCTATGGTTTTTCAACACAGCGCTGCCTTCTGATTCTCTTAAAAATTAACTCAACTGAAGCCCCTACAACAATGGTGGTTAACACTTCACGTCAGAATTCTGTGGAGCAATATACAACTTATTTGCAAAACCCACATAGCACAGGAAACAGAGTAAAATTTAGTTTCTTAATCCGTTAGGGTCTTCAAAATTTTTTGGCCTCAACAATTTTTCAAGCTTATAATTACTCTGTTCAGAATAGCCACAGGGACCTTGGATGGGATGACAGCTGATGTAACACTGGACCATTTAAAAAAAAGTATTGATTAAAGGGTTTCAACTCTAGTGACATCTAATCACACTTCCTGTCTTCCGGTATGCATGAAAAGCAATGACTTATATATGTCCCATAACAACTCCCGAACTGAATCCTGGTGCATGCATCATTCTGTCATTAATAAAACATCTTTCATATTTTTTGCCTTTTTTAAAAAAAATAATTAACTACAAACTGGGCAGGAAAACTATCTTAATTAAGTTACATACTTGGATGAAGTTTGACTTTAGCTTCCAAATGGAGCTTGACTGAATAATAAATGTTATCACTGAATCAGAAGCTTGAGTGGAGATTTATAAAGGCCTTGGTAGTCTTTGTCTTGGGGAAAATGAAAGTACCACCATGAATGCCACCTCCACTGGCACTGATATCTGACAAGTCAACCAGCAAATGTGTCCAGAGTTTGAACTACCCTGGCATTCCCACTGGAGCTGCTCCCTTTAGATCACAGACTGAGGCGTAGTGGCCACTGTGAGAACTCTTGCCCTGGTGCTTGTTTCACATTTCATCTAAAAATATTATTAAGGAATAAAATTTTACAATACACTATTTCTTCAAATCATTTAAACCAGGTAGTGAGACAGTCGTTAGCACGGTATTAAATTCAGTCCTTTAAAGACTCTGAGGAGATGATGCTAACTATTAAGACTATAGGAAACTGACAGATGAAAATATGCCATATTAGTAGGAAATCTTCAGCTAAAGAACTTGTCTTTCATTGTTGCCTACTGTCACTGAGCAATAAGAATCAATGTACTGCAAGACTAGACCTACAAAACATATACCACATACCTTACAATGGGCTATACTTCCCAATCGGTCTACACATGCTCCCCAGTTAAAAATGTGCAGTTTTGCATTCTCAGATGGCAAATGAAAGCACTGCAGAACAGACACGATATGTGTGCAAATACACAAATATACATATTAATCTGGCATAATAGCTGTATGAGACAGATGTGACGATACATGTGACATCTATACTTGTTAATAAAATTTTTGCATAACATTCTCTCAGTAATACAGTCAGTATTATGCTGATAAAACATGAACAAGACAAGCAGATTTTCTCCGTTGTCTATGATACAGGCAACATGCTTCTCTAACCTTGATACAAGGCATTTTGCTATCCACACGCTACACCTGTTACCACACCCTTTACAACCAAAGCTGCTTCCTCAGACTATTCACATATAAAACCAGACCTGGATGCACACTCAGATACAGTGTCAAATTGACATTCAAACATGCACATTCTTTGCAGACAGACATCCAGTATCCTAGAACAAACCTTCACACACATATATACATGAAAATATCCAAGCGCTTGTGAGATTTTGACATGCACCTGTGTATACATACATAGATACAGACACATAGTTGCCTGTGCATAAGCACTTGTGTATGACAGTGGGTCCCTGCATGCTCCTAGGTAGCACCCTGATGGACCATCTGCTCCCTACCCTTGAGTTCTATGAAACGGGATAAAATACGAAAAATCATGGATGGAAAACACTCATTGAGGTACACCACACTTCAGCTTGCACACGCATGCATGCCTGCATGCTTCCACAAGTACATGCAAAGACTTACATCCTTCTGCAGGCACCCGAGTGTGCAAGCCTGCACCTCCATTATACAGGTGCGCACTCATCTGCGTAGGCCCTCTCCATGAGCATGCCTGGGTGTACACACACACACACGCGCTCTTGTGCGTAAGTCCCCCTTCTGCATGCACACACACGCACGCAGGAACATGGATAAGTGAACAAACACGTGGACACACCGCAGCTCATGGGCAGCACGCTACGCAGGCTCCCATAACCGGGACGCTCAGGTGCTCGTGCACCCAGTGGTTCGACACACACCCTCCATGACAAGCACGCCATCGCACAACGGCTTGGGCGCCTGCTCACCCCTGAGATGGGGGCCAACCCGGGAGCAGATGGACACCCCCAGCCCCACGCCAACGTGCACACCTTGCCCGTGTCCTGGACTGGCCACTCGCCTGGGGATGCCCCACGGCTGCCCAGCTGTCACCCCCGCAACGGCTCTAACCACCTCCCCGGGCCGTTACCCCGCCCCAGCCCGCCTCGCTGCTCAGTCTCCAAGGGTCATTTTTCCCCCATCACCCTCTTTTGTCAGTCTGGGGCTGATGTGGGACAGGGAGCCAAGCTGCAGAGAGGGGAATGGGGAGGGAGCTGGGGGGAGCAGGGGCTGGAGGAAGCGGCGCCATTTCCTGCACTGTTTCTCTCCCCCTAGGCGGAATCCAACCTTAGCCTTTAAAACGTAAGAAAATTAGTCTTGGAACCTAATTAGCAATCCACCTTCACTCTGTGTTACTTGCAGATTGTGAGACGATGGGGACGAAAAGAGGAAATTTTTTGTGGAAGTCACCAAAGGAGGGTCTTGAAAACCAAATAAGTGACTGCTTGTGCTCACCCACTATCAATGCAGGTCTGTGGCCGCACCAGTTCAGAACAGAGTATCGTTTTTCAGATGTAAGCTTGCATCTCAGCAGCCCCAAAAAATCACAGGAGATAAAGGCAAAGTTCATTTATACAGGTAGAAAGCACGATTGGTCCAGAGTATGGTGTGGCTATTTTCATGTATAGACAAACTTTTTAAGGCATCCCAGCTGGTGAGAATTTCTTTGTAGAGGTATAGGTTTAAGAATGATCATGAATCAAATGTGTCTCTAAACTGTTCACATCTCACATATGCCTGTTGTTCCTGATTTATAAATTGTCCATGCTTCCAATTTATTTCTGAAGCCCTGCCCAGGCATACTAAGTGCTGTTATGTCTATCTACTGCATCTTAAGAAAATCTAGTTTCAGTGACTTTCTTGCCACTTTTCTTAAGCTTTCTAGGACTGCTCACCAAAGCATGACTTGCTAAGTCCCTAATGAAGAGTTAATTTTATTTCCTGAAACTAATATGAAAAAAAAAGTAGGGTAACAGTGCTTAAAGGGGCTAGAATAGATGTTCTTTCTCACTGTTAAATCATCACAAGTTGACGGATGTTCTTTCTGCAGCAGTGTGAATGAGGCAACGTTTCCTCAGAGCTGCAGAAATTCTCAATGCTGAGATTGTGCTATACCCTAACAGCTTGGATTAGATCGATTAGGTGGCAAGACAGACTTCACATTCAGAGCAGGAATAATACATTTATATAGCCAACACTAAATCACTTCCTACATTTTTTACTGGAAAAGTCTAGCTTTGGAACCAGTATAAACTCTGCATTGGCCTGCTTGGAAGTGACGGAGTGCCCTTGAATAATCTTTCTTTTCCTGCATGAAGTAGGAAAACAACTTTCGAAACCTTAATAGGCTTACAAAATTAGAAAGAACTACAAAAGATGAGATATTTAACCCACCCTCCATGTGGAAGTTAAAGCCCCAAAACATAGGCTATGTTTTTGGGGTTTCCTTTGTAAACTGCTAACGTCTTTATCCAGACCACTTTCTTCATGAACACCCACTTTTTTATATATTAGAAAAAAAAAATTCTTGAAGAGAAACACTAGAATGAGGTAATGCTCATGTACCAAATGTTAAAAGGCTGATGCAGCCTGTTCTTTAACTGCTCTGCTAGAATAGATTATATGTATGCTTTGGATATCACAAAATATTTAATGTAAAGGGATCTCATTCATAAATTTGGTATTTTGAAATACTGGACTTAAAAAAAGAGGTTGATTTTCACTGCACCCATCCCCATCAACATATTTGCAAAATTTAGAAGCCAGTAGTAAATGAAGATTGGAGTTGTGTCATCTCTTTGCTAATCAACAGCTGAACCTCTTTTTCTTGGGTCTCGTGCTGTGCCTCCCTCATTTTTTTTCTTATCATCAACATTTCAGTGAGGAATTAGGTCTACATGTTACTGTCTAGTAATTGTTGGGTGAATGTATATACCTGATTGGGGGTGGGGTAGGAAGGAAGGGGAATTAAATAGTAAGGGCCTTGAGTAAGGAAAAATATTTTCTCCAGCTTTTTGTCTTTAACCTCTTCCTTTCTATACACTTGATCACATTGTACTAGTGTGAATTTACTTGGGGAGTAACAGTCAATGACTGTTTCTTCTCTTGGTCCCTGGGATGATGTTTGAACCATCATATCTAGAGAGACATGAAAGCAAGACCTTGATTGGAGGTTGTACCCAATTTCCATGTCACTTTTTTCCCCCAAACAAAGGACTTTCTTCTGTCAGAGTGTTTTAGTTGCCAACTTAGGCAGTTTTAGTGCAGCTTGTTGATTTTATATGATGTTCTTCAATAATAAACCCTATCAAAAAACTCTGCAAGTCTGGACTTTCAGTGGAACGAGTATAATAAAATGATGCTTCTTTAGGTTAGAGTGCACGGTTCTGTAAAATTCTTGATGAATTTAATGATGACATACTTAGCTTATCCAGACCAGAACTTTCGGTGGTCATTATAAAAGGCATCAGAGAAAAGGGGTTAGGAGTTTACTGTCTTTTTTTCCTGAATCAAAATGATTCTGTAAGTATACTGAAAATATGCAATGGATAAACCAAAATGGGTTCATGATGAATGACTGCGTAATTTTTCTGAATACCTTTAAAACTATTTCACTCCATTTTGTGCATACCACTTGATTTCAGGTCTGCTCTTTGTCATGAGTTGTTAATGCCCAGAGTGACATAGTTTTAAATGACTAACATTCTTTTACAGAGTAATGAAAACCAGTTGTGGATATTGCTGAGACTTGTAACCCTTGAGACAAAACTAGAGATGGCTTTTCCCTGCAAGTCGGTCTTTTTATGTGCCCTAGTACATGCTCGGATGCCAGTGCCTATGTAACAGTGATGACTACCTGCTAGTAAATGCACTGAAGATTTTAATCACCTTAATTTATTATCTCTCGTGATCTCTTCTGTAGCTGTATAGTCCACATGCATGCTGATGCTGCAGTTCATTCAATCTGTGCCTTTTGCTTGCTAGATTTCCTGGATGTGTCCTGCCTGTCTGCCTGGATTCACTCTAGGATTGCTCATGATGAGAGAACGTCTGACTGTCCCAGCTCTTCTGCAGAACTGTCCTTAGCCTGGCAGTGTAGCAGTCTGGGTAACTTGAAAGCTCTGTATGTGTGTACTGGCTTTCTCTGCATCAGCCATAAGTAGACCATGGATCTGACAGCAGTGGAAGAGCTTTCTGATTTCTTGTATTGTTGTCGAAAACAGAAAGAAAGTATGTGAAATGGTGGACATTTTCTTTTCTTGAAAACAAGAACAGCTGTTGTGGTTCAGAAAGTTGCAAAACTGAAGAATGTAATGCTTGCTGCTGCAAGTGCAGGTCTTCATTGCACAGACTGTTGCTGGTGCAATAGTTCTGTGTGGCAGAACTATATTGATAAACAAAGAAACAGCATAAAATAAATTAACGATCAAAAAAATTTTCCATAAGGACTTATTGTGACACACCAGCATGTGTGCTCTCAAGGTGAGAGACCGGATGACTCCAAAAACAGGCAGTTAGCTTCTAGATGGCAGTCCAAGACTACAGGTTACAGCTGTGGAGGTTTGAGGCACAATTAATATTAGTTTTGCCCGTAAATGGTAACTAATATAATGTAATTGACAGCTTGCTTTCAGAGAATGACCTGGCTCTGTCAGTGGTAGGTACATCCTCCTAATTTGCCCTGAAGACAACATGAATGATAACCCTAAAGGATGTTACTAATACAGAAACTTTTGCACACTTTGTACCACAAAAGAGAGGTTCGTGAATGCTAGCACAGAATACATAGAAAATGTGCAGACGAAAAGGAACTGAGAGAATGTAATGTTTTAAAAGTCTTGATAAATATGGGCATTAATCCTTCCAAGTGATGTGTCTATCACCTCTGGGACTTGGTGCCCTAGAGCGATAAAAAATCAGGGATGTTTTATTCTACCTTACCCTAGAATCTCAAAATTATGTGAATGACAGCATGGTTAATAGTTGTGGAGGTAGTATACATGACAATATATTTTTTAATTTCTGCCTTTGTTAAAGTTTTATTTGTGTTCGGTAATTTGTGTGTAAATATTTCTATGTATTTGTCATTCCTTGTCCATATATTGGTTTGTCTTTTGGGTGTATGAAACATATTCAACATCTTACATACTGATTTACAGAATACTAGAGTGTAACATTGGGTTCATCCTTTGTAGCTGTAGTATGTGCCCACCCATGAGCACAAGAGTGTCACAAGAAAGAATAAGTGTTTTACAACAGCTCAAGTAGTCCTCATCAAAGAAACTGGTAAAACTCTGATCTGGATCATATCTAGGCCAGCTGAAAACAGACTAGTAGTTTGCTCTCTGACAGTCTCAAATACACTGATTCACCAGATCCATGTACAGTTTTCCATTACTCTTGTGTCGTGGTTAGGACTGCTGAAAGTGAGATAGAGAAGACTGGTCTTTGCAACGGGATCTGGAAAGCATAGGAAAGTGAAGATACATTGACTTGAAGCAGCTTCCTGTATATTGAAGTAAAAAAATCCGTGATATCAGGTAACAAAGATAGATTGTAACTGAGGTTCACATAAGTATTTTAAATCAAAGTTAACTGGTAAAGATACAGAGGTGGTTTCTAGTTTATCAAATCTAAAGGTCTTCAGAGCCTATTTTAAGGACCTCCAGAACAGTTAACGCGGCTGGACTGAACTCAGACGTCTCTTTATTTTATGGAACTCCAACCAGTAAAATCTTGTTGCATATTCCTGTTTTGACTGGGAGATCTTCATCTGCAGAGACAATCTGAACAGGTATATGTGAAAAGCTTTATCATGTTCATGGTAGTAAATCCCAGCAGGGCAGAAAAAATAGGGGATCAGACAACCACATCATCTTGATACATTAAGGTGAGCACCAAAATATGCTTGAGGAAAGGTTTAGGGTTTTAGGGAGTACCAGACCTGAAAATATGATGGAAAATTACATGAATACTTGAACTGTGATGTAGTCCAAGCAGAATATGCTGTTATACTCCATTCACGGGACAGGCTAGTATCTGCACAGCTGTATTGGGCAGAAAATTTTGTAGCATATGAAGTACTGTTCCTTGCTAAGATAGGAGCGGAAATTAAACAGCACAGTAAAATAGCCACTAAAAACTTTCCCAGAGACTAATTGAGGCATGTTTTCATGGTCATAATGAATAAAATAGTCAAGCAATTGGAACACGATTTGGCTGCTGTGAGAGTTTGGTTTGGTTTTGTATTTAAATTCCCTACTAATTGGTACTATGTGGTCATTTAAAAGAAAAAGTAAGATAGTGGGTAGTTTATAAACAGGAAGAGCACACAAGGCAGAGACAGTTGAACAGATCACACTGAGAAGGCTAAACCTAAACAAAATTTTGTTAACTTGTTCTGACTCTAAAGAATGTGCCAAAGGAGTTGAAAGTTTTTCAAGCTGTACTCCTTCAGCTTTTGTAGGAAAAAAAATTGCGCTCAGTTATTCTCTTTATTGACTCTTTCAGCCTCTGATCCAATTAATCCAAGTAAAAAAGTCTATATATTTCTAAACAATTTGCTCTATATCTGTTCTAAGATAATAAAATTGTTAGGAACAGAAAACAGATCTTGATACAGTGTCTGCAGTCATCACAACATTTAGCCAACCGTAGCTTTCAAAAATATATGCCAGTCCTTAGAAGACTGCTGGTTAGAAATGGTGAATGCTGGTGTCACATTCAGGAACATTTTAAATGGTAGATCATGTTTTAGATGTCACTTTAACATTCAAGGCTTTATGCTGGTTCAACTTGTTTAATGGATGCAAAGTCCTGGCTTGTACACAGCATGTATCTGCATATGGAAGTACTGCACAGGCCAGCAGTAGCCAAGCTTTCACCTGGCATAGGCCACACTTTTTTCCCTAAGGACTTTGAGGGATAAATGCCATGTGCCTCCCCAGTATATGACAGAAGCATGAGATAAACCACGGGTTATCATTTCTGTCATATGTTCCTGTGGGTGGGAAAAGGAAATCTGGGGTTTGGTCATGTACTGAGTGATCATACGTCAAACACGGTGGTCATCGGGAGACAGAGTAATAGTCACTTGTTAGCAGAAACCAGAAGATTTTATGTGTCTGGTGATGTATTTTTATCTATAGATGAAGGGTCCTGCTGGAAAAGGGTCATATGGTGCAGGCCTGTGGCAGGATGACTCATCCTATTCGTGAGCTGCAGCTTGGGTTTCTCCCAGGGTTTCCAACATAGCATGTGCTAGAAGATCAGAAATCACCTCTGAGTCGTCACAAAACCAGATTTGCCTCTGCTGTCGTGGTTTCCTTCCTGTGCTCCAGCTGTACACAGAGCATGCGTACACTTCGTGTGCATAGGAGGTGCTCCCAGTTGTAAGGATCGCTATTGCCCACAGCCCAAGTGCCAAACACCCTGCCAGTCCCAGGGGCTCACCACAGCGGTTGGAGGGTTAGCAAACTTGTTTCCCCGGTACTGGTCTTGAACACAAAGACAGATAGGAAACATGTATATATGCATTCAAATACATGCTGCAAATTCAGTACGTGAAAAGGTACACAGTAATTCCTTGTTCACTGATTGCTAACAGCTATGCCATCCCATATGCTGTTCCTAGTACAAATGATAACATGGCCTAACAATTTTTTCCTGAAAAAAGTTTTCCTGGTGGAAGATGGTTCAACAGTGAAATAAAGTAATTGGAGACCCATTAGGGAACCAGGCGTTTATATTTCAGATATATTGAGAAAAGCTTATTTAAACCGATTCCTGATTTTTTTTAGCATTGTAGTTTCTATTTACCAGTCCTCTTTTTTTTTTTTTTAACAAAGTCAGCTGCTGATCCCAGTGAGTTATCCTCACTGTTCAAATTCGATGAACTTCAAGAACAAGGCTGATGAATTTCAATCTGAAGTCCAACTGAAAGTTTATAAACTTTTCTCTTTTAATACACATTTTATTTCTAGAGTTCCATGTGTTACTGATAACACAGTATATAAATATATCGTGATATATTTATATTTATATCAGCATATATATTATATATATTTATATCAGCATATACTGATATATAAATATATCAGGATATATTTATATAAATATAAATATATATCAGGAGATATATTTATATATCAGTATATGCTGATATAAATGCAATGATATGGTCATCATACCTATCTGGGAGAGTTTTGCTGATAATTTCTTTTAAATTATTCCCTCTCATATGTGTACAAAATTGCTATCACGCTGCAGGCAGCTGTTTGATCCTTAAATGAGAGAGGTTCTAGCTTTATTTAAATGATGAAACAGACTATAAAAATGGTAATTCTGTTAAGAATAAGTAAATGATCTTCCAGGTATTCCCAAGATGACATATTAGTTTCATCTTTTTGCTCTGTAAAAGAGTACAGTAGTGTTATACTGTACATGTGTGTTTAAATTCAGTATTTTATAACTACATGTTAAAGAGAACAGGACTATTGTTTTATAAAAGTAGCTATAAATCTAGTTTTACCTTCAACTTTGAGCACATACCAGTTTTAAAATCTGATTGCACACATTTTTCACCTAAATTTGTTCAATGTTCTCAATTATCTCCAACTATTCAGTTAATATATCTCATAACTACCCTATAAGTTTTCATTAACTCAAGCTCAAAACTTCAGAACTTTTCCATATGAATCTACTGCTAATTTCACTTTCACCACTTTGCCCAAAGTTTCAGCATCTGAAAGATGCAGAGAAGCAGAGAGTTACTTCAGTTACAGATGGCAGAAGTACATTTGTCTCTTGTATAAAAAATTCTGATAGCTTTTCCTTTTTAATGCAAGTCAAATGGTGCATAGAGCACAACAGAGCCATCAACATACCTGGAATTTTAAGTAACACGCTTTCTGGATCCAGAACATTTTTTCCTCTGTGTGTCAAACTCATTTACAATTTCCAGGTTTGAATATAAATGGTTCCAGGTTTAAATATAAATTACAAAATAGTAATGATATATAACTTCATCTCCAGGCCTAGTGTCCTATCACATCACTTATTTTGCTTCACTTGTATGATCCACATCAGACAGGAGTGCTGGCAGTGACCTGATGAGTTCAACACACCTTAATCTTGAAAGGTTGCTTGAAAGAGAATATTTGATATTAAAAACAGCTGCCTGAAGAAGAATCTTAATTGCAGAAATTTCTCTTTGTTGAAGGCTTCCCAGTGACTGGCTATGTAGCTAAACTGAAATGTTCCATACAAGTTTAAAAACATTTTGTCTGTATGTGTGGAGGAAACCTGGCAGTAAAACACAGCCATAGCAGCGAGTTACAGTCATACTGAGCGAAAACACACAGAAACATCAGCTCAAGCCAAGGGAAAGCTCTCAGATTTTCTTGTTTTCCTTGTAATGTCTGTCCAGCCTCAGTTCTATATCATCACACTTTCGGTGTGTTTTTACTACTAAATTGAACCACATGCATGATTATTCCATGGCATTGGTCTTTCTTAGTAAACCCATGAACTCTTAGAATCATCTGTAAATTTGATGAACGATCTCAGGAAAGTATTCATGCCTGAGAGCCAGCACTTTCCCTAAACATCTCCTGCACATGGTGTCAAAATTGGGGGGTGCTAGGGACCACTACTGTTTACTACTATGGACATGTCCATGCTCACTTTGACATGGTACTCTGGCAGTGTCTCAACAAGCCTCAGTCCATGCTCCAGGTTCTACTGGACATACTAATGATGTGCTATAAAACGCCCATTCCTTTCTTTTTTGGCCTTGAGTTGAAGAAGGGCGTGGGGCTGGGAGGACGGCTGCCTTTCTCCTAGCCAAACAGAGTCTGAGACAAGAGCGAGAGGAGTCTGGTTCCAGCTGGGACCCCTCAGGGACCACAGGAGTGGAGGTTCTGAGTGTCATGTCCTCTTTTCTCAAGACACTGAAGAAGACAATGGTGATGTTCAGGAGAGTGCAAGGCTGAAACCTCAGTCAACTGCAGCTTGGCATATATAAAGTCACTGTCTTGATCTGCAGCAGGTCTTCAGGTCTGAGGCCTGGGCTGGGAGGAGGGGATCCCAAGTACACAGTCTCCAGCTTCCCTTTTGGCTGTGTGCCATTCTCCAGAGGCATCATGCCAACCTCCAAGAACAACCCAGGTGAGGGCATCTTCTCTCACATGCTGACACCCTGCTCAGACCATCCTGCTCAGCAATAGGATCTAGCCTGAGGTTTCCTCTGAAACAGGAAAAATGAGGTTTATGTCTTAATTTTTCTCATGGGAGAGAGTGGGGCTGGATACTGAGGAGGTTTAGAGACAGGTGCCTATAGATGTGAGCCAATACATGCAGAGGCAAGGAATGTGCTGTAGCAGACGGGAGGGTGGAAGGGGGGAAAGCCAGCAGCTCCTCCGCAACTGAGGTCTCCTATGGCAACGGCAGCAGATAAAATAGCATCAGCCAGAGTTTGTCTGCTGACAACCAGACACGGTCCCCACTGGGACCTCTGCTCCCTTTCATGCTTGGCACCAGGGTGGCAAGCATGATAAAGTGGTTACAGCTGTCAGCTGAGATTGACTTTGGTAGGCACATAGACCATGCTACCCCAGAGGCAGTAACTTTCATAGCCTGTCCTTTCTTCCCTTTGCATGTGGGGCTTCCAGGGCTCTGCCACACTCTGGCACCCACCACAGACCACAACCTTGGTGACACAGAGAAAAAGGCATAAAGAGACCAAGATGTAACAAAATAAGGAATACAGCCTGGCTTCATTTGTAGAGACAAGCCTGGTTGCCTAGGGAATGCCCATCTGTCGTGTGCAGCATTTAAGAATGGTTCACAGGTAGAGGAGGTGCACATAAAGGTCTACACATCGAGAAAGGTTGTATGTACAAGGTCTGCCAAGGGTGAAAGACAAATCTAATCATTTTCAAAAATGTGAGCAGGAAGGCTGCAAGGCTTTGATGGTTTGGTGCAGTGATTTATTTGATCGCTGTGGTGAACTAGCCCTAGCCCTGAAACAAGTGCACCAGATGGCCTCATTGACTTTTCTGTCATTAGGCCTTGGGAGGCCAGTGGGGCTGGGATGGCTATCCAGGTGTTGGAGGTCGCAGGTTCTCCACTGTCATTTTGCTAGAAGGGTGGTGACAGTGTTCACCATGCTGTTGTCTAACCTGTGCCTCAGAGATTATCACTTCACGGTTATGTAGCCAAGCAGTGGCATGCTGCACCCATAAAAGCAGAATCATATGAAGCAGGATTTAATTAACAATAGCTTGTTTTGAACTGAAATATAGGCAAACTAATATAATTGGTAATAATATATAAGCATTTCTGTACCCAGTGGCCCAGTAAAAAATCCTACCACAATCACTTCACTAGAAGCAGGTGTTAGTGTGCTTTATGCTAACTGCACAAGGCTCCAGTCCTGGTCTGTTAGGTTTATTATTGAAGTGTTATGAAAACTTGCTGTGTGAACCAGAGTTAGGTACCAAATATCCCATGTTACGACGTACAGTCTAAGCTTGGAATAAAAGCAAAGTTTAAAACTGGTCCCATGTATCAACCTTCTAAGAATTCCTACCACTGAATTCTCTAATTCCCTAAATGATATACCTATATTCAATCGTACCAGTTATTTGCCCAAATGTGTATTCATCTGAGACACTGGATATCTGCATACTGTGATCTGAAGTAGCACGTGGTCTGTGCTTTCTGCCAAACAACCATGTGGCACAGGATCGTAGTGGGTAAGCAGCATCTGCTATAAAGTGGCTCTCAGACCTCTTACAAACGGATGTCTGTGGGTGAGAGGAGGATGTCATTTCAGCCTTTGGAGAGTGTTTTACTCTGGCAGCAGCAGAATGGTTAGTATAGCAGCTGACGGTGTCCACGAATCTTCCCTGACGGCCCCTGAGGCTTGCAGTTAACGTTTGACAGGCTCCTTGCAGAGAGCACCAAAAGGAAACAGGAATTACACTGCACAGTTGGAGAGGCTACAATGAGCAAAAGACTGGTCAGCCTTGACAGCGTGGTCTTGAGTGATACCCTCCATTGTGATGTGATCTATTGGAATTGTCCACTAACCAGTTGCACACTGACCAACAAGAGCCAGGGGTAGCAAGAGGCCATCAAGTTATCACAATGCTGTTTTCCACCAGGATGGGCTCCCAGAAGGTGGTGCTTTGGCATGCGGTGATTGGTGCCAAATCTTTGCACGGGGCCCCAAAGCTGACCCCATTTGTGGAGGTCAGTGTGGAATTACCGGCAGGAACAGCTAAGTTTGCATTTTATGTAGAGCTCACTTTTGTCAATCCAAAAGCAAAATGATTTACTTTACTAGTAAAAAAAAAATCCCATTAAATTGAAAATTTACTCAACAAATGCATTACCACATGGCACAAAAGCACATAACAGAATGATCTGCAAGATACTGGAAACTGCATCTCCCATGAGAAAAATAAACGACCTACCATGGATCAGTGAGATTGTTTTCTTCCCTTCTAGCTGGTGGAACAGACAGAGAACTCACTGCACAAGTCATCTTCACCTGCACTCGGTTTCAGAAAGCCAGGAAGTCTGTTAAGCAGCTAGACTTAGGCATGAAATAATTTCAGTGACTGAAAGAAAAAACATTCCTGGAACACGGTTTCTTGCCTTAAAGTCTTTGCTTCTTCTCCCCTCTCCCCCCACTTTTCTGGGTCTCTTATTTATCTGGTAACCAACAATTCCACCTTTTTTTCTGTCAGTCAGCTGGTCAGCTGGATTTTGACATGGTATCAAAAAGTTTTATATATTCCCTGAATCCTTTTCAGGGAAAAAGCTTGGCTTCTGAAAGGTAGATAGGACAGGATGCACAAACTAAATGTGGAGCTTGGGGTAATGTCAGTCTTTTACTTCCATCCATGACCAGAAACAGGAGGTAACTGTCTGATTCCCCAGTGTGCAAGAAACATATCTTAACAGTGCTGTCATTCAATAGAGACCTTAGCAGCTGCAGCAGAGCAGCTTATCTAATCAGCAGGCACAAAACCCCCTCATCATTTCTGTAGAAATTTGAAACACTATCTAGGAAATTTTACTTCCTTGTACATCATGAAAACATTAATTTTCTAACCTGCTGTTGATTGGTTTTGTAATTTTTAGTTGTTAATTAGCAATTTATTATTAATTAGTGCATGTTAATTGTGTAATCTTCCTTGCAAAAAATAAGGGCTTTGAGCAGTTTTTTGCAGTATTGTATGAAAATCTGACAGTCACAGTTAGGGTGCACCATCTGTAGAAGTCACTGATGGCTTCCAGGTTGCTTTAGGCACTAACTTTCTTCATAGCCAGTGGAGGCTTACTTACTGCATCAACTAAATGTCTTGAAAAAGAACCTGATGATTCATCTGGCTGTTCAAAACAATCCAAAGGACGTCATTTGTACCTCTTCTCAACCACAAGAGAATGAGTAGACAGAGGACAGATTACAACAGAAGTACTCATTTCTTGTCTTGAGGTCTGCTTTCCATCATCTTAACTTGATTAGGATAATTTGTTATAAATGGTTTGTTTGTTTGTTTTGATGAATTTTTGAAATGTACATGGTTATAAACTCAAGTAACTCAAGGTTGTATTATATTTTTAGTTTGTGATTTACTACTTGTCTTGGCTTAGGTATTTGTTTTTCAAAATCACATAAAAGTATGCTTCTATTTCATTAATTTTCTTACTTTTTTAAAAAAATACCATTGTGGATTTTTTTTTTTTCCAAATGGAGACATTTTTGTTGAGTTTGCAAATTCAGAAATTAAGGTAAAAGCTGACACTTTGGGCAATAAGCTGTGGAAAAAATGATGCATAGCCAGTTGTTGCAATTGTTAAATGGTCTTTTGAGACATTCCCGAGGTAAACTTGCTATGTGCTTTTGGTTTTAAAGTTCCTTGTGAATAACGGGTTCTCTTCTATAAATATATAGAATCGAATATCACAAACATTGAAACTCCCAGTTTGGTGAATTAAGAAAGTTATGTTTACTCAATTTATTTTGGAAGCAGGAATCTGTGGTAACTATTTGTTCTATGCTTTCTCATTGGTCAATTTTTTCTGACTCTAGAATTGCTGCATAAATAAATATAGCAATATACAACAACATGTATTTTCAATCCATACATAGCTGCTGGGGAAAGGAAGTGAATCCCAAATGAGATCTGGAAAAGTACTTACTGATTTATTTGAAATAAAGTTCTCACCACAAAACAAGACGACCAATTTAACCATGACCAAAATTCACAAGAATATGGGGTACTGCCTATCTAATACGTATCTTATTCTTGCACAAATGAAAGATGCACATGTAATCCTCTTTAACGTGAATAACACTCGGGACTGGGCCTACTTATAAAACTGGTGCTTCTTTTTCTATGAACATTTGTGTTAAAGTCTGGACAAATCCAAGAACTTCAACAGATGAGATTAAGAAAGGTGAATAAATGCTCACTAGTGCCCAGTGAATGCTGGGCACTTTGATTTCATACCAGAAGAGGCAAATTCTGTTTTTTCATGGAAAGTTGCATACTTTTACTGAGGTGTTTTGTGTATGAGACTCAAAAGATTTAGTAGAGGAGTGATGATTCACCACTTTTTCATGTCTTTTCTTTTTTACCTGACTCTGCATATACAGCAAACATAATTTTTTGTGGCATAGGCGGCTATACCATCAGCATCTTTGACCTGCTTTTGATTAAATTTGCCAGCAGGTACTACTACAGCTTAATTTAAGGGGACCTGGAAACATTCAACACTGGATTCTCATACAGTGAGGTAATGATGTAAACCCTGTATTGCACATTTGAAAAAGGTAGCTTAATATGTTTCACTGGCAAGCAGCATATCTGTAGTTAAAACTGAGTGAAGATATATTGTGAAAGCTGCAGCATAATATAAATGTAGTGTTCCCAATATTAATACAGAGGAAGGTTGTATATGAAATTTGTATATATGTGTACACAGTCAGAATGTAAACCTACAGGCAGGAAGCTGTTATTATTTTTCAACGCTTGAAATTAATTCAGAAAATCAGCCTTGAATTCTCTACATTTTTCAGTTATGTCATGTTCTTCCTTCCTGTTGCTGATTGCTAGCTTTCATTCCCTCCACTTTGTCCTTTGCTAGAGTTGAAATACAAATTATTGCTTTAGTAAAATAATTTATCCTGCAGGTTTCACAAGTGTGTTCTTTGAAATTATTAGAGAAGTCGAATGTATACACTTTAAAATAGCTGCTACAACATTGTCTCTTGCAAACAAAAAGGGTAAACTTGCCAACAAATGCTAACAAATCCTGAAAAGGAATAATTTTTAATTTCATAATGTAGGGTCAATATGCATATACTTTTAAGAACAAACATCCTGGAAAACATGTGTTCATATTTCAAACTATACACATATCATATGTCAACAGTAATTATCCTGAACACCCTATTATATAAGTGAAATAGAATCATTTGCAATCCATTAGATTCATTATGATTAGTGCCACTTGCAAGCTTTCTCTGTACTGAATCCATCAATCATTTTTGGATAATTGAGATTTTCATCAATGTCATTTTCAATAGATGAAGTAACTAAACCAATTAAATGTGCCTGTTATGTCTTAGAATAAAGGTAGATATGTTTTGATTATCTGCTGCCACAATAGTTGCCAGAATTGCTAGAGATGCCTGGAGCATCGTGCAGCAATTCAGCTGCGCAATGTGTGAATCATAGGCCCATTTCAAAGGTGTGAAGGTGCCTTTTGAGGGCAGCTTTATGGGTATGGCACTTATTAGCACTGCAAGTTCATCACAAAGTTCAGCTGTATCACCATTAAAACCCCATAAAGGCATGCTTGGAAAACATCTCTTTTTCTGGGTGCTGAAATGTCATGTAGAAATCCTAGAAGTGTTACACAAGCATCAGATTGATTAAGCAGTGAAAAGAAGAAAGCTTTTGCACCTAGAGATATGTTGCCTGGTATTCTTATCCTTTAAATAGTAAATTTCTGTCTCTGGTTTATATTCAGACCTGCCTGAGCTCCTCAAAATAGTTTCAAGCCAATCTGTGAATTTATTCACTCTTTGAACACTGTTTCAAGATGCTCTTGCAACTCTGGGAATTAGTTCTCAGCTGTAATGGAGTATAGCACTGAAGCAGACTCCATTACTGTGCCATAACATGCTTCTCACCATGATTTTTGTAAGGACACTGCACCAGCTCAAAAGTAGTAAGACTGATTTGTCATCCAGAGTCTGGGGTAAGACAGTAATTCCCTTTGAATTAGAGATCTCTTGAAGATCCTGCCAAGGATGATCAGCTTCCATGCTCTGTGTGTATGTACAGTGTTGGCCTCTCTGTGGCATTAGCATGGGAGGTAAGACTTTTCCACCGTGGAGAACAAATAGGAAGACAAGAATATATTCTCAGCAAAGAAATAAAGCAGAAAAATATAGAAGGGCAGAAAGACAAATTTACTCCTGTTGATTTTCCAGTTAAAAAAATCCTTTCATCAGTTCCATTGCCTTCACTTACTGCATAGCAAGAATGAGAGTGCTTTACCAAGTTTGTTTTACATGGAGTGCTTTCAGACATTTCAATATCTTTGTATTTTCAACTACTAATTGCTTCTCTTAGTTCTGTGTGATCATACTTGTATCATGCTGCAAGGCTTCATGTTTACACTCATACCGTATGCATGTTCTCATGCATTAAGCTCTCAGATTTAACAATATGTTATACACTCAGAAGGTCCCAATATACAAGCAGGAAAGTTTACCTGATGTTCCATGAAACTCAATGTGGTGAATTTTTAAATACTATATCATATAAAAAAAGTTCCTCTTGTGCCAAAGTTGAAGAAATTGCTGATTTTGGCAATGTGGGGGGTGCAGTCAGAAAGGCTCTGCCGGAACCTGAGCCATTACCATGTGCTAACCCAGTGGTCTTGGGGCAGTTCCTGATCCTTTAAACAAGTACTCATGAGTGGAATATGGATGGTGCACCTCAAAATTGCATGCTAGTGGAGACACAAGCCTGGGTCTGGCAAAGAAGAAATAAACCAGTTGCTGTTCCTCTTATCTGCCTCTCTCCCTGCTATTCAGAACCTACTTGTATGATATTCGTTGTATGAAGCTTCTTTCCAGATTTGTTTTTTCCTTTTGAAAAAATTGATTTGTGAAAATGAATTAATGTGGGACTCCCATAAACATCTCAACACAATGCCCTGACAGGAACAGCACCTCTGAACTTTCTACCGCTATCTCACTAAAATAGTGACTTACAGTCTGGTGAGTCCTTCCCCAGCATCGGGCACCCTGGCTTTGTGAGTTCTTCTTCCATGGGGAGAAAGGTGAGATTTCTTCTATGTATGCCATCCAGAATGTTGAAAATTTCTAAACAAAAATATAATAAATTTTTAAAAAATCATAGATAAAATGAAATATTTCGCCCATTGCTGCCCCAGTTCCTGCTGCCCAGTGTTTGTACTCTTTTTGTTTTTGTTATTGTAAAAGTAGGGAACAGTAAGACCACGGAGTTATGTGATATGGTTAACACCAAAGTCTTGTGGTTATGAATCATTTCAGAAGTTTTAAAAAATTGATAGAGTCTATCCTGAGCTGCTTGTAAATTGTGTTAGTACCTCAGCAGAATTGGATCCTGAAGGGAAATATGAATGGTGGAGGAGTGGAGCAAGGAAATGGTGACAGCTGACAGAACAGTAACGAGTTTGTACTAGAACTTCACATCTACTTTCTCCTACCGTTCTGAAGTGATAGCCATGTGATACCATATAAACAGCCGAGCAGCAGTGCAGCTATCGCTGCTTCACCCTTCCTCCAGTCACTCAGATTGTTTCTTTAGAGATGTTTTGTCCTTAAAATAAGAACCAACTGAAAAAGGAAGGAAGAAACTTTTTTTTTTTTTAGTTTGCACCATCTAGGTGGATTTTTCAGATACACCTCAGGCATTTTGTTAAAAAACTTTATTACTTGGTATATGCTTAACATATATTTTGGAATAATCTCCTTAATGGGACTTTCTTTTGGATTTTTGTGTTCTGTGATGCATCCTTCTGTCATATTCATATTTTCCTACAAGAGTAAGAATTTCGTACTAACACATTTAAAACAACACCTGTACAATTGGTTAGAGTGGTTTAACGCAAAACTAGCCTGCCTGCAAGTTACCACTACACCGTGGTGTTGATCTTTACTGCAAGGCTGAGCATTGCCAGAATTGGTAAATTTTATGTTAATGTTTCTTTGGAGCTTCAGTTTTCTCCTAATCTTAATGTCCGAATTCATTGAGCTGAGAGGGATGTCCTGAGCTTATTCCCCAGAGGTGAGTGCAGTATGGAAAGCTGCACTGGAAGCAGAGAGCCAGCAGGTGGCATTCACTGCACTGGGAGAGGCGGCCGGGGGGGAGACCTCGCAGGCAGCAGCTCTGGGAACCGGCAGCGGGTCTCCCTCGTAAACCTATAGGTCGTGGGTGAGAACGCCACGGCGGTTTGATACATGCTTCGTGGATGTCACTCCCTTCTGTGGCAAGATTGAAATTACCCCTTAAACAAAAGACACTTGAGGTCAAAAAGTAATAGTTTCAATAGTAAGACTTGAGGAAATTCATAATAATATTTTTTTTTTCCTGTAGGCTAGGGAACTCTGTATGTTTATCTTTCAGATGATAACAGAGTAATTTCAAGAACAACTATAAAACCAAAAGAAAATAACAAAGTGTGGCTACCATGTAAACCCATACATTTCTCACGCTTCCTTTTTCTGTCACAGAAGAAACTTATTTTCAAATGTTGTTTAAAAAGATGCCACAGAGTGGCAGAGTCTTTTGGCTTTTTTTGTGGGGGAAACATTTCTTCTTTCTTTCTGCCTTTCTCTTTTTCCAGTCTGTGCATATGTTAAATTTTGCTTTTCTCACTTCTTGGGTCTCTTTCACTTTTGAGTTTGCATTGTATTTTTATTATCCTTTTATATCTTTCAGGTTCTAGAAACCATGCTGCCTCGCTGGATTTCAAGCTGGGTAGCTGTAGTTCATGTATGCGTACTTCTTGTCTTCTGAAGTTTTGTTTCAAGTCAAAGAATAAGTTATAACTGAAAGGAGGGTTTTCTTTTTAAAGAAAATTGATCTATACCCTGTTTTTAACTATAGGTTCTGGTTTTCATTTAAATCTTTATTCATGACTCACTGAAATGCTTTTTTTACTACTAACTACTTTCTGCATAACCAGGCTTTCTGTTGTCAATCATATTATCTGTTCAGCTAGAAGGGAAAAATGTAAAGAATGATAATATTGCAGTAGCACCGATGTTCATTCTCAGAGCTTTAATAGGATAAGTGTCAGCACTGATGCACTTAAGCATCGTCTATTGCAGCAATACTGAAAAGTGGAGGAAGAAGACAGACAAGTCAATTGACATTTATGTATGTATCTCATGCATGATCAACTTAGTATTTGCTCCCAATTGAAAGCAAAAGTATATAAAGGAGAGGTTTATGTAAAGTGAAGATTACTACTCTAGACACATCACTTACTAATCTAAAATTATGAATGGAAGACTACCTGTCTGTGAGGAAGGACAGAAAGACTGAAGCAGACATAAGAATTCACTGTGTACTTTTCTAGCTGATTAACTTATCATTTTGAAGGAGAGATGGGGCAGGGAAGAAATAAGTTCTTGAAGCAGCTCAACGAAGCTATAACTCACCTCTGAAATGTGAAGCAGCTCAATTACAATTCACCTCAGATTCTCATGTCCTTGGGTTTGGTATTTGCCTTTATTTTTAAATATAGTGATGTCAGTAGCAGACTGGTTTCAAGCATACCCTGTCTCTAGCTGCTATGCAACTCGTGTGTTGTGTGTTAATATTGGAGAACCTGGGACTAAATTACATCTCTCCACCAGCTTCACTGTTACATGATTAATACCAGTTATGAATTCTGCATAGCTCCTTTCAAAGAGCTCGGGTAACTTAGATCATTCTCTGCAGATTTATCAGCATTGTACTACCCAGTGTGGCCTCACTTACTGTAAATATTTCCAAAAGAATATAAAAAGGTCTAACGAGGCCGTGAAAACTAAATTGTAAAGCACTGGAAATTAGATCAGTTAAGCACTTTACAATAATATGTGTAATGGGAAGTGCAGAAAGCTTGGGTGTTTGATCTGGGAGCGTCAGCGGGGTGACCTATCAGTTTGGTTGTTAGAGCCAAGTACGGATGGAGGTCAGGTGGGCAAAGTATTTCCCTTATATTACTGGAGGTACATGTCATTTCCTCATACTGGGTTCCAGAAGTTAGATGGAATAAGGCAGATATCTGGACTCTCTGAGTAGTGATAAAGATAGATTGGTGAGTTCAGATGTTACTTCTCCTATTTATCTTAAACACCAGTTTTTGAAAGGGATGGACTGCCTGCTGACAGTACCCATCTCTTCAAGATGACTGGCTTAAACTATACAGATATCTTTTGGGTGGCCACAGCAGCAGTGAGTGACTTTGTGACGAATGGGAAGTTTAAACAGTGGAAACACAAGGAGAGATAACACCAACCACAGAGTGATTCATTACAGCCAAATGGAAAAAAGATTTTGTAACCTTCTCTAATCTTTTTTAAAAACACTCTGTTAAATGTTATGTACTGCTACTGTTTCCCAGTGTGTGCTTTTCAAAAAGTAGATTACCTGACATAACTGGTTTACAGGTAGCTCCACTGGTATGAGGGATATTCTCAATTCCAGGTGTTTTTTAGTGGCCTGTTTGTCTGAGGAAGTACGCAGGTGTCTGTGAGGGGTAGTGAGAGGCAGTCTGTTCAGAAGCCAGCTCAGCTCATGGTGAGGAACCTGACAGACCTGGGTGCTCTTTAAGAGGGCCTAAAATGTAGGAAGCATAGAAACTGTCCAGACAAGTTCGAGAATGTCACTTGGTGGCTAGGCTACACTGAGGAGGAAACACATATGACAGTGTGTAAGAGGCTTTCTGAGAAGCTGACAAGTGGGCAGACACATCTGAGCATTGTGAAGAAGGAAGGGAAGACAGTGCTGATGAGTAATCCCACTTGAATCCCACTTGAGTCTTTCATGGCACCAAAACCAACAAAAAATGTCATGATACCACCAAGTGCCACAGTTCTGTTAAACAGATTTGAAAATAATTATGTCAAAAAGTCTTCTAATGGTGGCACATTTTGAGTCATCTAACATAAATGATTACAGTATCAAACATACAAAGCGGTTATTGGAAAATGTGTCTGAATGACTTGAGTTAATAATTGCATTGTTATGAAAGCTTCATAATGTGGTGCTCTTCATGCTGTCACAGCTATTGCCTATGCACATACAACATTCTGCACAACAAAACTAGTGTGCCACTTAGAGTGACAAAGCTGGAGACTTTTTTTCTCGTGACATTACAGGAAAAGGTACTTGATAAAACAGAAGTCAAGTTGAAAGAAAGAAGCAGTTACGTGGCTGGTTTTCCAGTTGCGACAGTGGTTGTGCCCAACATAGCTACCTTTTTAATGAAAAAAAAGGTGTCATCAGGTGCTTGAGAGAAAGACAGCTGCATGCTGGACTATAGATAAATCCAGAAATGTTAACACACTGCCCACTGGAGATGTGCTGCAGGGCAGCAGATATTTCTTTGCCACTGAAATTATTGTGGTGGGAGAGAGTTTGTTGCTAGATTTCCTCCTCATCAGTGAATCAAGTTGTGCATGCACCACTTCAGCATTACTTCTAGCTGAGTTCATATTGACAGAAATTAAATATTTTAAAACATATCTGTGAGCTTCTAATTTCCAGAAATATTACCAAACTGCCCATATTTTCCTTAGACAAACTTTGTTTGTTTCAGCATCTGGTTGATTCAGCCAATCTTCAGGCAAAGTTAGTTGGCTGGGTTTTTTTCTTTAGTTGTTTGAACTTGCTTCAAAGGAGATGCAAAGTCAGCTTCTAACATATCATCATGATACTGGCAGTTCTAGACCCAGAGACAAGCCAAGTTCCTGCTAGAGGCCTGGTGCAGCTTTCTGTTTCTGATTGAGTTTGACCCTTGCAACAGCACATTTCATTTATTTTACAAGGTGAGCACACATCCGAGAAGCTCATAGTATACTCAGTATCTTCCACAGCACAAAAGGCCTCATAATGTTCTCTCTGCTGCTGTCACCAGCCATGCCTGACAGAACTGTGAGGACATCTTGCTTTTTCCAGTCTCAGTGGGTCAATATTAACCAACAGCCTTGATTGTCTCAACATGCCTTGCACTTAGCACCTCCTGTTGTTCCAATACACAGTCACCTGGGGCTGATGTAAGTCCTGTTTTCATTGGCACCTGAAGAGATTACAATACGAAACACTATCAGTCCAAAGCAAGAGGTTCACCTACAGATGGCCCCAAAACTCTCCTAAAAAAAAAAAAAAAAAAAGCTTTGTATGTACTTTTGGAGGTGGTTGTTGATGTGGTCTGCTCATGTAATCTACACAGTTCAGGATGTTCAAGAATGCTGCCTGGGATGCGCAGCAGTTCTACACATCCTGAACAGCATCACTTCTTTCCCTGTAACAAGTAAGTAATCAAGAGTCACTGCCACGAGTAGGTCCATAGTCTGGTGGCCACAATACATGAAAGCATAGAAAGAAACTAAAGCAAAAGACTGATAGGGTTGCTGCGTGAAACTCTGGGATTTCATTTCCCAGTGAGAATTTGCTGGTAGGTATTTGATTTCTCTGTAGCTCTCAAAAAATTCTGAAAACATTTTTTCTCCACAACAAAAATTGGGATTTTGTTCTTGCCAATAAACTATAGCAGTGTCTTGAGAGTCAGTGAGATAAGCGCTGTTAATACTTTGTGCCATTTACTCATTGCTGACTCCAGCAGACTTACCAGGTAGACCTGCTGATCGCTTCCTTCCTGATGTAGAGGGCATGAGATCCAGTCCACTCAGCTTGCACCTGTGTTTTAGACATAGTGAAACAGTCTTGCAAAATGTCCATCTTCCCTGAATAATCAATGGGGAGAGGTATGTGCATTGGAACATCACGGGTAAAACTTCACCTCAGAACAGATACTAGCAAAGTAACTTACTGGCATAATCTGCCTTATTTCTTCAAAGACGTAGGTCTTCTTTCTGAGACCCACCAACTTCACATGTAGAGGATTTCTACTGGGTCCTGGCATTTTGATGGACAGGAAGAGGAGCTCTAAGCATTAGAGGAAAAATTAAGAGCTTTAGAATAGGACATGGATCATTACTGGTCCCTTCTTCCCATTGCTGGAACAGAACGCTCACGCAGCTAGAACTGCTCAGGCTTTGGTTCATACTGAGGCAGTGCTGAGCTATGCAAGGCAGAACAGATACTAGTACTGCACATACGTCAGTAATATTCATGCCTAATAATATTAGTTTTCCTCAAAATCATTTAGAATCAAACTACTACCATAATGCTGATACAAAACACTTCGGCAAGAGAAGAGGGGAAGTTCTCTACAGCTCTGATGATGATGACAAGTGATGTTAATCCTGTAAAGAAGTCTGCACCGTTAATTCCACTGAGTGTCCTGAAGATTGTTTTTTATGTGCATTTCCATGATGCCCACTGGTTTTTCTAAGGACATGTAGTAGCATACTCCATTTAAGAGTAATGAATCATGGAGTGACAGGACATTCTTGTGGTATCGTGGTACGGCACAATTACACTTCAGTTCAGAGGTTAATGAGTTCTTTCCTCTGAAAGCTCATAGAGGTTTCAAGAGGGATACCCCAGAGCAACTAACAGGGTTGTTTAATGATTGCAAAACTGAGTCCTTGCGTCATTGTTGGGTCTATTTGAGATATTCCACCAGTGCCTCTTCTAAATCTGTGTAGAAAGGGTTTCTCAGGTTACCAGATGGATTAATGGCATATTTTGACTCCTTGAAGTCTTACTATATTTTTTTAATATGCATTCACATAATTATTTTTCTGATTGACTAGCATCCATCTCATTTAACTCTCTGAAAGTGTATTTTGTTGGTTCTGCTAGCTGCTTATAAACCCATATTCCCACTGCCCTCCTTCCCAGGAACAAGTGCCCAGCCATGTGTCACTGGCCAGCTGGCAGCACCTTGTGAAACGCTCCTACTGCAAGGGCATTACTCACCAGAAAACAAAGGCTGGGCTTTACCCTTAGCAGCAAGGAATGGTGGATATTCTCTTCTGGTTTTGCAGGAGGAGGAAGAGTTGATGATCCAAAATTGTCAGATTGCAGTTTTGTGTAGATTTTATAGTTGGGAAGCCCCGTGGACTCTCTTCTTACTTATAAACTTAGCTGAAAACACCAAGCTCTAGCTTACCTAGCTGCGTGCTAGGAGAGTGTTTCTAAAGTCCAAGGATTGCGGCTTTACAGCCTGGTGACTGGCAGCATCTGCAAGTATTAGATCACGTTTGTTTTGGTCAGACAATATCCAAGGCCCTTACCCCTCCCTGGCTCCTCGCGTTGTTCCTGTGCCATGATCCCACAGGCAGAGGTATCCCAGGCACATCACTGCACTCTGTGGCTGGATTACAAAGCGACACCATTGGGGTGGAAGTGCCTCCATGACACTTCAGCCTTCTCTGATGGCAGCAGGTCAGGGAAATGTCAACATGAGGAGACAGTCCGGTGGCTGACAGCCTGTTACCTGCTGGCAGAAAAGCCAGGATGCTTGGATCAGACTCCCTCTGGCTCATGCAGTGTGGCTGTGCAGGAACAGAGGTGAGCCGAGAGCTTTTTCCTAGGAGCTATTTCATGAGGAGCTAGCCACTGCAGAAATAGGTGTAGAGCATGTATTGCTTTCTTATTAGATTATTATTCTGTCTGATCAGATAGGATCTGATTAAACAGATTTTATTCTGTCTGATAATGACAGAAGAGCATTTCTTTTTAACTTAATTCCTTTTCAAGATCTGTGAGCAGTAGTAAAAGAATAATTCTAGAAGAAAACTAACGGAATTGGATATTGTTATATGTAATAAAAGAGATATTCTGATTTGGGGTGACTTAAGAGAGCAATTCAACTTCTGCAAGTGTAATCTATGTTTTGGTCCACTAAGACTCTCGTAAAAATGCCTTTCATTTTTCCCTAGCATTTCATCTTCACCATTACTCTGTGTTCCTGCTTATTTCAGCCACCTCTGTTTATCAGCCAGTAATAGTTATTTTTCTTTGACCCATCAAATTTTGTTAGCTTACTTCAGAGACATCTTTTTGAGCTGCCTCTTTTGTTTCTTTGTCTTTTTATCTGTTTCTCTCTTACACTCTTTTAACTTCTTTGTCATTTTAAATAATAAATAAGCAAATCATTATGGGTTACACTTTTCCTTCTTCTCCCATTCTCCCTTGCATCATTTTGTCTTGCTTATAATGGCCTGAGTTTTGCAATTGAGGTTTTTCTCTTTTATAAAGCCAAAGACTTTGTTGTTGTCTCAGTTTTGCAGACTTCTCAGAGTTCCTTCATTTCCTCTATGTGGTTCTAATCTTGCTCTAATGCTTCACATGCAGATACTGCTGTTGTGAGATTATTTCGCAAATGATTCTTATATTTATACAGAGTGTGCTGTCAGAGGAAGCCGCCATCAACACTGGTCAGATATTTCAACAAAAAGCCCCTGCTTTGGTACAAAATTTGTCTCATGAATCAGGGGGCTGTGTCCATTCCATGTATATAATATGGGTCTTAGAAGGAGGCTGTTGAGGTGAGGTGGTTACATGGTGGGAACCTTCTTAAAATGCAGATGCCCCATCTGTGGACAGACACCAAGCTTTGTAAGAATTTTTGTTACCTAAATAAGCTTTAAAGTTGTTTAAAGCTTCTGGAAAGTGATTGTAATCGCAGCATAACTTTGGTTTAAGTCCGTGGTTCTCAGACCTTATACTCTCTAGCCTCCTTGTGCCAGAACTTGGCTGGCAACAAGTCAAATAAGTCAAGCGTTAGGGACATCAGTAACAGACTAGCTCAAGTCTAGAAACCTGGAAAAATTACACTGAACTTTCTGGTGCTCAGTGAGTTAGTTTTCCCACCCACAAACATAAAAACAGTATTTCACGGAAGAGATGAAAAGAAAACAGACAATGAGGAGATGAACCATGTGCCATATAATACCAAACTGCTCCTTCCTTAAAGGGGAGTAAGAGCTACTTACGAAGAGCTCTTCATTCAGCTGTTGCTGAGGAGCCATGCACTAAATCCATGGTAAGTCGTAAGTCGTGACCATCTGTTGTCACACAAAAGGTGTGACATAAATTATACAGAGTTATTTTGTTCATCAGCTTATGTGTTGCCTAAAATTTTAGAAAGTTGTAACTAATACAGTAGTAACTTCTGCTGACGTACACTTCTCAGGGAGAGTTAGAGGGTAAAATTTCAAGGGAAGGGGGAAGTTTGAGATAGAAAAGACTGGCAGTTTTCAGGAGCCATTTGTCTGAAAATACATTTCTCCTTTGAAGAGTTCTAGGGGTTAGGAGGACAGATTGTTAGTAATTAGGAAAAATGCTTTTTTACTGATAGAAATGTTTTTAGGATGACTGTAGAGGGTAGCAGTAGACCTAAAGCAGGAGAGTGCCTGGTGACTTTTGTTTCACAGCCTGTTTATGGGACAGGCTTCACCAGCCTGTGCACTGACATTTTGTGCATCCACTGCAGAGCCAGAGGACAGTGAGAGAGACACCAGGAGCAGCAGATGAGTCATCTTGGTGTTCCTCATTGCAGAAAAGCCTCTTCCTGAATTCGTTTCTTCATTTGCTCCATCCACAATACACGGGCAGTCACCTGGTTAGGTTAAGCTTTGAGAAAGGAGCCTGGTACAACAATGCCAGGGAGAAAATTAAGTGTGGAGCTTGTGAAGATTCCCCTTTATTTCCAGTTGCTTTTATAATTTTGGGGAGAGGAAGTTTTTTTCCCAGGTGGTAGCCTTTTCACATGAATCTGCTGGTTTTCATATTGCAAAATTTTAGAGGGGGTTTCCACAGAGAAACGATATTAAGATGAAAGAGGAAGAATTGCTATAGGAAGAGGTTTTATTAAAAAATATGGCTTTGTTGTTATGGGATTGTTTATCACATCTTTGAGTAAACATTAGAGGTGTACTGACAGAAGATGTGTCACTGGATTTATTTAGCATACGATACTTCTGCCAAGCAGAGTATGAAATGAAAGCAGCATGTATTTTTATGCTATTGTTTAATATCATACAAATGCTTTACCTTATCATAGTGGGTTTTTATTTTCTTGTTTGATAGATTAATGTAATTTATTGCCATGGAGTATTAGAACTTACACTGTATTTTACGTGACGATAGCATGTCTTGGGTAACACAAACCAGCCTTCCCAGGTATTTAAAAGAAATCATGAATGAAAGAATCGACATGCAAGGCAAATGTCTTCTAGTCTGTCTCCTGCAGTCTTCTTTCCTCTGAAACATTCATCATCTCCCTCCTTGTTTGCCAGGACATAAAAGCAGGCAGCTACTTTCTTGTTAGCACTAAGGCAAAGCACTGAGAAGAACCATCACGTCTTTCTTTGGCAGAGAGAAAATTACTTCCTCTAGAGCCCAACTTTCCCCTCTTCTGCTGTGTGCAAGTCTGGTGCTTCACAAGCGACATTCAGCAGCTTTTATGTTTCTACATGTACTTCAGTGCTCCTGTGTGGTTTTTGATAAATGATCATATACATCTACTTGAAGCAGGAGAGCCTCTGCAGGTGGGGATGCCATCTCAGTCCCAAATGGGTCAGAAACTGGGACATGAAGGGCGCGCTTGAGGGTCTAAAGCGGGGAGAGACAGCTAAGAAGCACAAGGAAGAAGAGCAAGGCTACCAAGCAGCTGATTTCACTGAGTGCACAATGAACGTATTTGCTGAAGACTTCACATTCTTTTGGAGAGAAGTTCTGGAGACTGGTTGGGAGCATACTGGATGGATCAAAACATGAACCCCTTCAAGAGTCTAGGTAGAAGCTGTGGAGTCTAAAGATTCAGAAATGGGGTTGCTCAGTGCACCTGATTTTGTGCTGTCAGACTTTTTCTCTTTCTCCCCTAAAACTCCCAAGAGTTTGTATTCTCTCTCTGTTCAACACAAGAAATTGTCTTACAACTGAGGAACAGGTGAAGCAATTCACTGGCAGCTCCTTGCCTTGCCTCTTGTTCTCTTAAGATAATGACAGGGAGTAGATGACTGTGAGCAATTACACTCATCAGTGACGGTATTTAGAAATTACATTTTTTGCTATTAACTTGCCATTACATTGTATGGTTTCTGTGCTGCAGCTCTTTCATCTTGTAAGATGTCAGCATCTTCCTCCAGAGCTGTGGCTCCTGCCCTTTGATTGTCAGTCTGGTCACAAAATTGTCAGCTGATGAACATAATATCTCTGTACAATTTATGTCACACCCTTTGTGTGACAACAGATGGTCACGACTTACCACGGATTTAGTATGTGGCTCCTCACCAACAGCTGAACACAGTGTAGTAAAGAAGACGTGCAGAAATTGTGGGTTTTGCTGGCTATTTGTAGCTTTGTTGGTTTTTCAAACTTCTTTTTTCATGTTCCTGTGGGTTTAGTTTTTTCTGATACTTATTCTCTGTGTAACAATCATTGCTATAAATGCTGCCCTCCTGTAGCTTTTCTGCAATGTTTTCATCCATGCGCTTATGGATAAAGTAATTTCAACACAACAATCCTTTCATAAGTTTACCCACATGTGGTTCTGCTCTGTATGCCAGATAGCTGCTCTGTGGCTCATGGTGGCACTCAAAACTCCAAACCGGAGTGTGTATGATAAAAGGCAGGAACCGTAGTGTGTTTTTATGTTTAAGACCGCAATGGAAAAAACAGACACAGTTGTGAAAACTGCTGTTCAGAGCAAGGACACCCTGATGCACATGAATCCTAGGCTTGGGGACTGACCCCGTCATAGTAAAGAGCCACCCTGAAACTCAGGGTATCTGGATCGCCAGGACAAGGGATTCAGGCTCAAACGGTGAAAATATGAGACATATTACAGCTTTAGCCCTGAATTCTGGGCAGAGTACATGATGTGAACAATTTCATTATTCTTGGAGACAAAGTTGGTCTGTCTGTATCCCATGCACACTCTGCAAGTGTGCCGTCCCCACACCATTCTCCCTGTGACCTCTTACAGATCACTTTCTTTAGTTCATACTTCTGTAACTGCAAAGGAAATGATCTTCAGCTATTGCAGACAAGAGAATGGGGACTGTAAATTGTAATGAGCTTCCTGCTACGTATGGTTTGGGCAGCTTGAGCCATCTGAGGCAAATAGCGTTACTTGATCATCCTTTCTTTTTCCCCACCAAAATCTGTTAGTGCTCAGAATGCCAGTGCTTGAGTGGAGAAGAAAAAAAAAGGGGGGGGGAGTGTGCCTTTGTTTCCTCCTAATGCATCTGTTCCTTCTGCTTGCTTACAGTGATGGGCATGCCCATCTGACAGCATCATCAATATGACCTTTCTCTATAAGCAGGCAGAAGGAACAGATGCATCAGAAGGAAATGGAGACTTTTTTTCCATTTAAGCATTGCTGTTCTGGACACTAACAGATATGAAATAAAAAAGATATGCCCTTTGTGCAGTTTGCCTGTGTGTGGGCTTACATCACCCTCAGCACTGTTTAAAAGGATATGCCTGAGTTAGGTAGAAACAGGCCACCTCTAGTAGCACCATAGCTGTGACAGCAGTGAGCACACTAGTTTTTGATGGCAAGAATCCTCTTGCTCCGCCTATAGCTTTCTGTTATCAAACTAACTTAGGAAGTCAGATGTACAAATGAGATTTGGGGTTTGTTTTGTTTGCCTGCTTTTTTTATGCAGAACTTCATGCAGAGAACAACAACGGAAGATACATTTAGCAGTTTGATACTCTTTCCTTCAGAATGTCTGGGGATTTTCCTAGCGTTCATTTGATGGCATTAAAAATGAATGGGATGACTAAATGGTTTACAATTTTACATATTCAGTTAACGTGAAAGCAATTACTAATGTGTATAATTATCTCCAGAATTACTTGGATCATGCAAATGGCATTCAAACTAACAGTTTTTAACAGTTTTCCAGGGGAAGTGTCATTACATAATTCATAGTAAGAATAGTACCCTACAATCTGAGCTCAATATTATTGCCCTTTCAGAATTTACTCCTCAGATTGTCCTCCTGGAGAGTGATAACTTTCTATTTTAAACAGTTTTTAGAGTGCTTCCAGATTTCAGTGGGGGACTGGGTATTGAATACAGCTTATCTCTATCACTTTAATGTGTCTCAGATGTAACAACACTGGGATCAATGCTCAATCCATTATCCTCTGAATTAAAAGGACCATACTGAGACCAGTGAGTGGTTTGACCTCACATGACTGAGACCTAGTCAGTGAGAGAAGGTACAGAGAAAATGGTCAAGCATAAAAAAAAAAAAAAAGGAGCTTAGATTAGGATGCAGGCAAGATATATCAGTGTTGAAGGCCAAGAGGCAGAGAGGAATGTGGCTCATGGGTAGGGTTAAAGAAAGCGGCTGTTGGGTGGAAGAAGGAATGGGGATGAGGTATGATCTGGATGGTACAGCAAGCACTAGAATGAAGTTCTACCTGAAGCTTTGGTGCAAAAACTGTTATAGTTTTTAATAACTGTGAGAAGCTGAAGCATAAGCTACACTTCACTTTCTGTACTTTCCCTCATTGTAATGGTTAATAATAAAGGTTGTTTGGCTGTGGCTGCAAGGAAGAAGCACCACAGATGCGAATTTCAGCTACATCCAATTTTCTGGCGTCAGGGCGCAGGGATCTCACCAACAAGGGGTGTGTGGTGGGCTGACCCTGGCCAGCAGCTGAGCACCCACACAACTGCTCTTTCAGTCCCTCCACCCCTAGCAGGCTGGGGCAGAGAATAGGAAGAACAAAAGCAAAATTCATGAGTCAAGATACAGACAGTTTAACAGGTGAAGGAAAGAGAAAAAAGCAAACAACAAGCAGAAAATCACTTACTATCTCCCACAAGTAGATCGATGCCCAGCCAGTTTCTGAGCAACTGCCAACAAAGAAGCCAATCCCCTCCCTTCTTCTTCTACCTCAGTTTGCATTACTGAGCACAACGTCATATGGTATGGAATATCCCTTTGGCCAGTTCAGGTGAGTTGTCCTGCCCATGTCCCCACCCAATGTCTTGCCCACTCCCAGCCTACTCACTGTGGGGCAGAGTGGGAAAGAGAGAAAGCCTTGATGCTGTGCAAGAATCAAGCAGTAGTCAAAACACTGTGTGTTATTAGCACTGTTTTAGCCACAAATCCAGAACACAGCACTGCATGGGCTGCTCTGAAGAAAGTTCACTCCATCCCAGCCAGACTCAGCACAGCATGCAATCCCATGGTACCCAAGCAAGGCAAGCAGAGCAGGTCCAGTGACAGCCAGCAGTCAGTGGTTACCAGACAGCTGTGAAGGGCAACACAGCTTCAGCGTCGCTCCAGGAAGTCAAGTCAGTGGGTCAGGGTTATTTCAACAAGGTACACGGCCAGGCACAGGTAAAAAAAAGTGAGGCAAAAGCCAAGGGCAAGGCCACCAAGGCATGATTTTTTACCATAGCTGAGGACATGCATGTAATTTCTATTTTCCTCTCCCAGACTTGCACACCATTATGCTAGACTGCTAGATTATCAGCAGACTCACAAGCAACACCAGATGACTCTGATCTTTACCAGGTAAGGCATGTTGGAAAGACTGGTCAGTGAGAATAGGCAGTGACACAGGACACCTTCAAGAAACAGATTTTTTGTTTAGCCACAGGAGTCCACTAACCAGAAGGGAAAAACAAGGTACTTCTTGCCCCACCTAGAGCTTTACCAGTTTTCCTAAAGATTTTGGTAGATCCAACTTACCCCAACTCTTTATGGTGGCAGAGGTGCAAATGGCTTCTCTGTAGGTCCTGCCTCTTGCCTTATTTCCCTCAAAACTCTCCTGAAGTACCAGAGCTTTATTTAAGCTTTTTCACCTTGAGGGGCCCTTGGCTCTCTTATCAGCTACATATGCTACATCCTGCCTGGAGAAGGATTTGAAAAGATGCTGGTCTGGGAGCTATTTACCCATTTTAGAATCTGTCCCTTTGCATTTCATCTCCGTTGTATTGTATTGTACCTCTAGTTGCTGACTTTTTGAAAGTCATGGGCTGAGCAGATTGTATTGTATGAACAGGAGTGGATCTGGTAACGCTAGAGGAAGCCACAAGGACAGGATTTTCAGAAGACTTCAGGACTTGTTGCGCATCCCCTGGACACCTCCCACTTTTTAGAAGAGGCAGAAAGGATCCTGGAACCATTGGGAGTTTTCAACAAAGTTTTTTTATGGAAATGTAAAGGCAAAAACATTTATTCAGGATTGACAAAGTAGGTGTAAGCTCTTTCATTACAAGAAATGCCATCAATCTGAGGCATCACTAGCATTACTTCATAGGTGTAACTTTTTAACTCTCCCAAATCAACTTTTGACCTGTTTGGATCCAGGGATCACAGCACTTCTGTAGCAAAGACTACCAGGCTAAAATTTATGACAAGTTATGGGGCTATAAAGGAGGAAGCGTACCCTCGTGTGACTCCTGTGAGTCTGGGGTGGGAGAAATCTGGCCTCAAGCTGTTGGGATGCAGCAAATGACAGTGGGGCCTTTGGCAGAAGGGTTAGAGACCTTCCGCAGTGAACAGAACAAGCAGAATGCAATAATGGAAAAAACTTCTACATAATGAAGATAAAACAGAGATTCCCATAACAGATGTGGTTCCTAAAGAATATAATCCATCTAATGGAGAAAATATGTATTCCAGCACAAGTTTGTATACACATACATGAGCATATGTTGAACTGATTACACACAGTTCAGTCAGTCTATTCTAGTTTTGCTTTGTTACATGTGCAAATGGAAAAAATATGGCATCTGATAATAAATCAACAGGCAACTGAAAGTGACCAGACATCAAAGGTTTTTTGAAGGCTGACAAAATATTTCTCTCTCCTAGAGAGTGGCTTATCCTTCAGTAAAGGACTGGATCCCGCAATTTGAATTCCAGATCCAGTTGTGGGACCACAGTAACTTGTATTTCTTTGGCTACAATGGACCTAAGGGATAACAGCCACAGATCCAGTCCTGATGGGAGAGTGATATAAGGCAGAAGTTTTGAAACCTGTGGCCTGTTCCACTCTCACTCACTCTAAATGTGTAATTACCACAATTCAGTGAGCTGCTTGTGGTTTTGGAATGAAGCAAGTAACAGTGAAACTGTGAGAATGATAAGTGTTTTGATATCATTTAATTTAATATATACTTTGTGTAAGTGAAGAGAAGAAGGATTCTGCTGAAATATGCTACTACAATATTTCATTCATACCCTGTTTCATGCCTTGAATACTTTTTTATTTGAATAGTGTTTATGTCCTTGCTATCTAAAATCAGTAGTACAAAAATCTTGTAAAGGAATTTCTTTCTTCCCTCTCTTCCCTTCAGTATCATGATTGCCAGAAGAAGTTATTAGACCTTCAGAGTGGACAACTTATTGGCCAGAGTGGGTTGTTGTTACTGAGACACTTTGAGGGAAAAACAGAAAAGAATGGATACTTGTGCTGTAATTGTTAGAGAGGGACAGCTGAAAAAAATCTTAATGAAGCTTCAGGAGACGACTCTTAGGTCAAAGACTAGAGTAAGACTCACGTGCCTGCTTCAAGAGAGAAGACAGAAAACAATAGCTTCTGAAAGATGGATCTTACTCGTTTGCAAAAGCCAAACAACACTACAGACCTATACAGTCATGCCGAAAACTCAGCAGTCTTCCTAGCTCAGCAAAGTCCTGACACAGTTTTATTTCTGCCAAAAGCCAATTGACACACTGCAGCTGGATTTCCTGGTAGTTCACAGTTCAGTGTGCTATTCCTGCTATGAAGCACAACATATCCAAGCAGCACATTGTTGTTAAAGCTAAAAAAATTTCATTGTATGGGAGTAGTTTATGGTCTTTATCCAGGTGGTAGTTTTGGATGTAATATACTCTGAATACATGATGAGGCATAAAGCACACTAATGTTACCAAGATGAAGAAGAAACTCTTTGCCTGAGCCCTGAATTCCACATGGGAGTTGATGTCAGGCCAGTATTTCACAGCCAGTCTACAGATGACAGACAACTGGATTATGGTAAGCAGAGCACAAACTGCCACCAAAATCCCAACCAAGCAGTAGTTTGTGATCACCATGGGTGCCTCTTGTATTTCCTTGTGGAACTGAAAGCACTCAGAGGAGTGGTATGTCTTAGAGGTGCCATAGTACGAGAGAAAAACAGGTGTGATCACCAGCACTCCCACCAGCCAAACAGCAGCCACCCAGGTTGTAGTGTAGCACTTCCTAAACTCGAGTCGGAAAAGGCGTATTATGATGATAGCCACGTAAAACATGAAGGTGGTGTACATGTGGAGGTAGATGATGGCGCTTGTTAGCTTGCAGGTGAACCTCCCAAATTTCCATTCCCGTAAAATGTAATAGCTGAGGCGGAAGGGGATGCTAAGTAGCATAAAGGTGTGCAGCACCAGGAGGCTGGTGATGATAATGGTCATCACAGATTGTGATCTCCTTTGAAACAACTGATGGGACATCATGATGATCCCGAGGGTGCCGCCAGCCAGGTCGATGATGTACAGGGCTATGAGAACAGTGCGGAGTGTCTCTGAGGTGTCGGGCAACGTCTCGTTTGAGGAATGGTTCTGCTGGGTTACTCTGCTGTTTGGCATCATCCTAAGATCCTCTTTCATAGGTTACTGAAAGTGAAAAATGGAAATTTTAAAAATAGACACATTTTCTTTGTTGCTTCCTTTATTGTTGACTATGGAATGTCACAGATTCATGAAGAGACGTTTTACTGAATTGTGTTTGAAATGGTGTTATCCCATGTAGTATACAACCTTATATTTATATATATATACAGTATATAACTGTTGTCATACTGTATATGACAGCAATAAACCATGCCTCTCAGTGTCAAAACCATGTTTTATATAATTATGAAAGAGTTTTTAATTTACTGAACTGCATTATAGGGTTTTTTTTTTTTTCCAATTATTTGCCTCTAGTTTCAGCCATTTGAAATAGTCAAGACACTGTTTGTAAATTATACAAATTTAATTTGCACTCATGTTATAAAGCTAAAATTGAAGGTGGGGAAAATACTGATATGTGAAGAGGTTGTACCTATATTTTGTGTATACTTTGTGAAGACACCTGAGCCATCTTTTTAGCATCTTGCTCGATGGGTGCAGGACACCCATAAGGCAGCAACAGTTTCCGTTTCTGGGTGCACAGACCACATTGAAAATAACGATCTGCAGATGAAAATTCAGTTTCTTCTTGCTTCAGCTCCAAATCTTTTTGCTACACAATTTCACCTAGGCTACTCTATGAAAAGTGAAGAAAAGCTAAAAATTAATTTAGGAACAATCTTCTGAAAGATATAATCCTCTGGGCACTAGTTGAACATAGCCACATACAACTGCATGCTTATTAGACTTAATGCAAAATGTGGACTGTTCAGTTGTTTGGGCTTGCATACAGATTGCTGTAAAGGTATATGGGGATAGCATGCCAGGTACATGCATACTTTGCTAATGAAATCTGTCCTTACCTTACAAAGAGTTTCAAAAGAACAAAGTAAGAGTTGAGAATGGTCTCTTAAAAAAGCAGTGTCTTGTCTCTCTGATTCCTTTGAAGTTTGAAATCAGTAAACTTGTTTTAATCAGCAGTTCTTAATTCTGTTGCACACATCTGTCAAATGATAGACTGCAACTGCAAAACATTTTCAAAGAAACTTCTTATTTATGAAGCATCAGGCAAAGCATCTTTAGAAGGCCACTGGAGCGTTGTGTCCAAGACTGATATAAACCTTTCTGTCCACTCCCTTTTAAAATGCATGATCTTAGAAGCATTTAAATGGTTAAAATTGTATACCCGCCTAATATTCCTGAGAGAGACCAGCATGAGAAATTTGCTTTCCCAGAAACTTTGCTATAAGAAAAATTTTACAAGCTTTAAGAAGATGACTTTCTGCTCTCGACAGAAATTCATTTTTCAATGAATATTGTTAATATTTCAAACTGGCTTTAAGAAGATACAATCTTTTTGTTGTTATAAACAGCATAATTACAGCCTAGATACCAACATTTTATATTATTCAGAAATAGATTATGTTTTTTCACTACTTATAGAAATAAAATACTTAAAGTTTACCTTATAATCTCTTATTTTTGTGACTTCCCCCTTCTTCTTCTCCATTTCATGCATCCGTAGCATATGACGCATATAACCAGTGTGAAAAAAAGAGTCTTTGGTATCACTGTTTCACTGAGAATGGTTGAGAGTTTTCTCAGCCCACACACAGGAAGGTACAAGCTTTTTTCTTGCTTCACTGTGATAGCAATCACATACGTTCAACATCCAATACTATTTTGTTGATGCAGATAGAAACGCTGAAAAGCTGCTGAGCTGTCAGAGACCATCGTTGTGGTCAGATATGTAGGACAGACCCACCCATCAGGACTACTTCTCCCCACAATTTGGTCAGTCTTAAAGCTCAGATGGGCAGTGATTCCCTGAGCTGTACAACTACTACAAGTTATTAGGTTTTGCTACTAAGCAAGTAAGAAGTGCCACTGATCAAGTGCAGAAATATGCAGCTGAGCAGAGGATTGTTAATTATAAATGCACTTTTTCCCTGAACTTGTTTTATGTTTAATAATTAAGCTAAATGTGCTGGAATAACAAAGTGTTTAGCAGAGTTAACAAAAGATTTCACTCTAACATGCTATTAGATCTTCAAGAATTCAGAGATTAATCACTGTTTAAATATTATAAGTAAAATAAGCTTCAGACATATATGAAAAGCGACTTAAGAGTTCCTACTGTTAAAAAAAGACATGCAGAGGCCAGTGGAGCTTGAAGATTATGCCTGACCTGCTTGCATGAATGCTGAACCCAAACCATATCATTAGTATAAGGTAGCTCACTAAATAGAGGAAAGCATTGAGTCAGGACTCTTCCAGAGACATTAAAAAGCAGTTTCTTGACTAGAAATTAAACAGAAAAATGTTAGCCCTGTTAATTTTTCTATTAGAGTTCTAGGCTGCAGTCAGAGTCATCAGTACTCAAACACGAAAGGACAACACACAAGGTTTTGTGAACAATAACATAAAAAAAAAATTCCAGCAGGGCTGAACTAGCATTGCTCCTGCCATCATGCAGTCACCCTCTGCTGTGGCTGTGAGGATGGTTCTTTCCGAGAGGCTTCTCTTATTAAGTAGAGTCATTAGGAAGAACAAGATGCGAAAGAGAACTATTAGAAGTAAATAAATACAAAGACTCAAAAAAACAAGGGTGCTAAAAGTCAGGGAGAAAAACAGAAAGGGTTGTGAAGGTGAGCAAGAACGTGGAGACAGCAGTCTGTGAGACATTCTCAGGATAAACTGTGAAAGCTTTGAGGGAGAAGTTACCACCTCATCTAGACCAGGATTAAGAACAGGAGGGATGGCCATTTTGGAGACTAAATATACTTGTGGGCTTGGGGTAACAGAAATGTGCAATTGCTCCAGCAGACAGAGCTGTGTGAATAAAGGTACTCACCACATAAGGACAGGCTGCTGCCTGACATGGTATCAATGGTGTTTGGATGGCAAAATGATCAGCTGGTTCTGCAGAAATGCACAGGAAGGTAGGGAACAGCCTGGGTGTCAGACACCAATGGCTTTGATGGGTTAGAGTTAGATGAAACTACATCCACAGCCTCTGGGTAAAGCAGGGAAATGCGTGCAGCCTTGTGCTCTGTCCACGGGACCTGAAGTGATCCACAAATCTTGAAGCACCAAGTAATAATGCAGAAGAGACATGAAGAAATTGCATTCCTGAGATAGCTGCTATGTGACAGCCGGCACTCCGGACAGAGCTGAATCAGGCTATGAGATCAAGAGCTCTGCGCACTCTATTACCTCATCGCATCCAGTCTGAACTCTTTGGATGTAAAGTGGTGCCAAAAACCCTGCAAAGGTGTTGCATAGGTAATTCTCTTGTCACCTTGGGGAGGGCGCTGTTGGCTGACACCAAAAATGTTACGGATCAGGAACTGAACTTCTCAATTGATGTTTCATACCTCTGAGTCGCTTTGTCCTTGAAATCTTCCCTGAAGGTTGTATGTTGAAGCTGTTCAGTTTGTTAACCTTTCATCTTCATGTTCTTCCGTTAAAAAAAAAAAATTCCTGAACTCAGCTCTGTAATCTAGGTCTTAAGTTTTAGGTTAGTTTCTCATTTGAGTACAAAAGGAAACTGAGTCACATCAGCCTGTTCAAATGAACTTTCAGATCGTGCTTTTGCTCTTTACTTCATCAGCACATAGTTTGCCTTGACCAGTGGTGAGAATAAAGGTTGAAAGAGAAATGCACATACACACATCAGAGAGCCAAGTGAAGACTAGCATCGCAAATAGATTGTAAGGAAGGCAAGAACTGGGCGTGTCTGGTTCAACGTTGGGCGAAACAGAAGACAAAGAAGAAAGGTGAAGGCTTAAATTATTAAGAGAAAATGAAATAGAAGAAGCAGCAATAGTTGAGAGAAGAGGAAGAAGGCCTGTTGGATGTTTAGAGACAGGATGAGTCTCTGTGGAAGTGTCACTGACTGTGCCTATGCACGGGTGTAGCAGAGTTCCTTTAAGCAGGGGCTAGATCCGCAGCAGAACTCTAAGTTCTTTATTTCATTTCATTTCTTCATGATTTCCTCTGCTTTCTGCATCACTTTGTAAGAAAATGTTATGTTTATTGGTCAGTGTAATAGCAACCAAGATTTCACATATGAGCTCAAGAGCTCCTTTCTGTCTAGGAATGACCACGAAACTGTGCTACCTTGTGTTACTGGATAGGTTTTCAATTTTAGCTACTTCCAACCTAGGGTCACAATTGCTGATAATTTAAATTATTTATTAATATTAAACCCTCTATTGCTAGTTACTTATAAGAACTGAGCTACACATAGGTCAGAGGCATAAACAACAGTAAGACAGGGAATACCTGTGTTATGTTTTAATGTACTGCTTTTTCTGTGACTGCAGATGTAATCACAATTCTTGCTGTCTCACTCCCACTCTGTTAGACACGAGTCGCAGGTATGGGAAAGTGAGCAAATCATACTCCATGGTTAGTGAACTTGCAGGATAATCCCTTTAACTTGCCAATCACACCCACCCATGCAGCATGAAGAATTTAATAACTTCAGCCAGTAAATGGTCAGCAAGGTTAGCAGATTTGAGATTCTTGGACTAATCTTCTACTTTTTTGGTTGCAGATTTGCTGAGAGGTTTCTCAGGCTTTGTCTGTCAGGATGGAAGAGGCTATCATCTGGCTTCTCTGCTTATTATTAGAAATAATAATATATAGTTGCCTCAGTCATACCTATTTAATATGCCTCAAAAGTAGACATTATGCTTTATATAAGTAGAAGAAACATATCATGGATTTCTGCGGAGGAATTTGGCAGAGCATATCACAGGCAGGCTATGACTTGCCTTTTGAAACAAAACTTATTTCTTGGGTTTGGTGCAAGGAGATGAGATTTATTATTAAAAGTTCAGGAACTTGTCATTATTCTCCTGTGCTAGTACATACCAGTTTAGTAGTAAGTTAGAAGATTTATGAAACAGTTATGTCCTACTATTTGGTCTACTTGCCCTCCAACACCTGTAGAGGCAATTAAAGTTCTTGCTGCTTTAGGTTATTCCAGAAAATTGATAATGTTGGCTTTAAAGTGCCATTGTACTCAGGAACAGCTGCAGGGAACCACATGTGGGCCGAGGATCAGGCACCGACAGTGCATAACCTTTTCCTGGTCCCAAATGCTGTGCTTTCTGCCTGAACATGCTGCCACCCATCCTCCTTGTCAAACTTAATTCCCTTTGTTTTCAGTCCCACAGCCTTTCTCAGAAGTCTGTGTTTCTAGGGATAGCCCCACACAATGCTACTTTACCCTGTTTCGCATGTTCTTCTCCTTGATAAATACAGTCACAGCCACAGAGCCCAAATTCTTCTTTCCTGATACTAATATGCAGAATCAACAAGCCTCTGCAGAAATTAGATCCCTGCAACAAATGTTTGCTTGACACAGAGTTGGGCAAGGCTTAATGTTTGTTAAACTAAAAAGCAATTAGAAAGAAAACACATAAACCAATTAACTTATGCAGGAAAGCAGAGATCCTCATTGCACTGATAGCAGTTTTCAATGAGTTACAGGAAGCATGGAGGGTTCCCAAAACACAGAGGTGGTGCTTTCAAGGTGGGGTGGAGAGGTTGGTTTTGGGGTTGTTTTTTCGTTTTGGGTTGTTTTTCTGAATTCCCATTGATCTTAAACTCCTAGAGATCTTTCAACTGTGTGTTTGTGACCATCTCCGACAAAAATGAGCCTTACCTTTACTGAGGAAAGTTTCCCATTTTTCTGGAAGAAAGACAAGTGCTTATGTTCTGGATGGAGTTGCAGAGAGAGCACTAGAAGACAGGGACTAGGAGTCTGAAAATAAAAAGTGTTTGCATTTGTCAGGAAATTTCTTTACAATTTGATGATTCTGGTGTCTAGAGGCCTGTCACCCAGTTTCATCAAAACACACATCCCAAACAGCACATCTACTAGAAAAACAATGACAAAAGAGGATTTTGAACTATTGAGAACTTGAAGTATCAGATACCAGCTCTCTAGAACCCAAAGCCATGAGCAAATAAAAAAAAAAAGGGTTAGCATTTATCCTTACTGGGGTGGGGGGTGGGAACCGATATAAATAGTGTGAATTCTGAGATATAAAAGAAACTAAATATCAGTATGAAACATAAGACCTAGAACATCTCCAATATATAGTGGTAATATTTCATACTGTTCTCGGTGGTGGAAACTGGACTGGCTGTGAAACTAGAAGATTTTTTAGTTCCTATCACTAAATAGAGATTTGAATACAAAATCTATGCTGCAGGCTACCAGCCTTTTCCATTTTAATTTCCTGTGGGATTTCCAAAGACGCCTAGAGAAGCAAGAGTGAATTTGAAACTTGAATAGTTCGGCTAGTGGATGCCACCACAGAAGCTGCTTCCTTTAAGTCCCTGGAAGAAAAGACAGGGCCAAGGTCTGGAAAACCTGCAGTGAGGCAAATCCACAAGCAGAGGAAACTCCAAAGCTGAGGCCATTTGTGCAGTGGACTAAGTCCTGTATTTACAAAAACTGACTCTCTCACCGTCAGAGTGCCTTGTCCATAGCATGGCCACCATCTGCAGAAGAAAATACAACAGAGAAAAAAGCAGTTCTGCAACACTCAATGATAGAAGTGGCTTGGGAAGCAAAGCGTTGTGCAGACAAGAATGATCTGAGGGATTTAAAAAGAGATGCTCATCATGTGTTTAAAGTATACCTCCACTCTGCCTTGCCTTAGAAAAGGTTCTGTTGACTTCTTCAGAGATGCCAGTAGCAACCAGGAATGAACCTATGTGCTGGCCAGTCCATCACCCATGGTAAGACCAGCAGTTCCAGCAGACCCATACATTTCTCAGGGCAGAGTTGTCATTTTATATTCTAATCACAATTATCACTGGCATCATCAGATCTGGAAACCCAATGGTTTAATAAAAGACTGCCAAAGTTACCAAAAAAATAGCATCTCTACTAGGGTCTCTCTCTAGGCCTCGGGTTTCTTTTGGGTCCAAAGCACCCAGTTCTTCCTCTTTTCAGGATGAGGCTGCAGACCTCTTAAATGACAACGGTGATTAGCCCAGCTGCTCTGACTTACATCTAGGCCAGCACTTCTGCTCCTTCTAGTGCTATGATAATGATAAGTAGTGACCACAGCTTCCTTACAGAAGGGTATTTCTTTACAGGAAACAAAAAATGGCCTTTAAGAGGAAAGATTTTAATCAATAAAGCAGACTCTATGCTTATTTAGATCTTACTCAGGTTTGCTATTTGCTGAAACGTGAGGAGCCATTACTTCAGAGCATGTCCCAAAGCAACTCAGAAAGACTTTTTGCTCACTATATTGGATAATATCTTTAAAGTTATATCTATTGTACATATTACTAAATAATTCAGTCACATTCAGCATTTGGAAGATGAAATAACAATGTCATTTCTGCTGCCTTTTTGCTAATTGGGAAATCTCTGTGCTTCCATTATACATGCTGTTTGCAGGAATGAAATAAAATGAATGCCATGCCGTATGGCTGTTTATACCCCATACTCTCAACACATGGCAAAGAGAATATGTACAACCAATCAAAATGCTCTCCTACTAAAATGATCATGATCCTAAGTACTATCAAACTGTCTGCATCAATTCATTCAATAGCTTTCACTGTTTCTTTGTTTTCTCAGTTCAAGGATTTGAGCAATTACTGTAATTGTAAGAACATTTCTACCCTAAAGCATAGATGGGCCATCCAGCTAATTAACATACTTAAAGCTAACTCTATGAAAATGAAATATGTGATAGGTTCCAAATGAACTGTTTAGCAGAGTCCTGTTGGACTTATCTTTCCATTGTAACAAAAATAGATTGTAGAACAAGAGAATGGGATGGAGGGGAACATGTAAAATGAAGCGATTAACTTAATTGCTTTTCTTTCAACCACCAGCAGTTCTTAGAAGTGAAGGACGGGAGAAGCCTTTGTTAATGCAGAAGACACAGGGAGGAAACTATTCCTGTACGTGCAACACAAGGTTACTTTATAAAATCTTGTACTCAACTACCAATCATTTTTGAATGACTGAAACTCAAATGAGTACAAAATGTCACAAGCTTGAAACTTGAATATTTTAGTGCATCAGTTGCCAACTGAAGAGAGGCATGGAGAGAGGGAGTCAAGAGTAATGACCAAATCCCTCCATTCCTAATATTGTCCCACTGTAGGTAATCAGTCTTGGCTTCAGAGAGACAGGAGAAGGATACCTTTAAAAGCAGAAAGTGGCCTTTAGGATTCAGCAGTTACCTCCCTTTGCAGGTAGAGGCAGCTCTTCTTCTCGTGCTTTTTCTCCACTTCCTATGGAAGCATGCAGGGGTTACTGGGCAGCCAGTGCTCCTGAGCTCCAACAAGCCTCTCATGTCTCTGCTTCTGGCTTGAAAGTCTCTGACCAGATATAGGGGAGCAGAGATTAAGAACCTGCTGCTCTTCATCCAAAAATTTGGTAGGGGAACATCCGCAGATTCAGGAAGGGCCTTAAATCCATGCAATCCAGCACAAATATGACACTTGCTAGTGATGCACTCCTTTCCCAAAGAGCAGAAGGAAAGACCGAGGCCTGTGGATGAAGAGGACAGACTGCCAGAAGCACTGTAACTCTTGAGCCCAACAGGAGGAATCAAACACCCAAAACATTTAGAGATTGAGGGGAATGCTCAACCCCAGGGACAAGGCCTAGAAAAGGTGGGGGGGTGGGGTGGGTAGAAAAGTTCTTAGAATTAGATAAGACAACTGAGAAACACTCGACAATGTAAAAAAGGAAAAGATAAATCAAAATAAAGTGGAATAGCAGGGCTAAAAAAAGTAGGGTTGCTGTTGCTCAGTGAAGCAAGTGAAAGAAAGGAGAACTTTGCCTCTTTCATCCCCACATACAGCAGGAGGCAGGATTTGACAGCGCCCACGTTGGACTGCTGCGAGTCTGAAAAAGCATCTGTGGTAGTACTCATATGGAGGTTCATCCACAGGGTAAATATACATTCTGGAAAGAATTAAAAGGAGAAGCTGATGTTTCTTTAATTATAGCTGGTGGGCTACTAACCTCCTTGCAAACCTGCCTGACTAATCTATTGCACAGTGACAGTGTTGTCAGCTGGCTGTTCGTACAGACCTCCAGGAGCTCAGAGGGTACAAACCCTTCTGTAGGGAAATGCAGTCATCTGGACTGTGAAACTGAAAGGGCCTGAAGTCCTTGCTCAGGTCCCATTTTAAATACCTGTGAGAAAAAAAGTGATTGCATTTCACAGAGGATCATAGGACTAAGTCAAGCCAACACAGGTTTATAAATCACAATGCTTTTAGATATGTGCCCTGTATACCTTTGAGACAAATAGAAGCCAAAAAAACAGCACAGCCATTTCTCTGCCTTATCTACTATTTCTTTCTCACTTGGAGGTCCATTCTCTGTTCATATAAAAGCTTTCTGGGTGGTACTGGCCTTAGCATCCTACACCTGCCTTCCAAGGGTGATGGGGCAAGCAGCTGTTTCCCAAGGGTTATCACTGACCCATGCTACAGATTTGCTGCACAAAGTGTTTTGCTTGCAGGATAACTGCAGCCACACACACTTGCATGAGGAGATTTTCTATGATCCAAGTACCACACTCATTTACCTACTCCAATCACATGTAACATCCCTTCAGCAGCTACTTACTCACTATGCAAAATAAGCTCAGGGGGAAGATTTTCTTTTCAAGAGGTCATACTTTTCCTCTAAGCAAAGCCTGACCTCTTCAGAGATTTATTTTATTTAAATCCGAGAGAGAGAAAAAGCTGCCTTAAATATGATTAACAATTTGATCTAAAGTGCAGATGAAAATCAGGGAGGGAGTTTACCCACATGTTTCAAAAATACATAGTTTTAAGTGTTTCAGTTTTACATTTTCAATGTACAAAATAGCAGAAATAATTGTAGTAGAAATAAGCGTCTTTAAAAACATTATATTTATCTGTAAAGCTGAAGGCCTAATTCATCTAAAAATTCAAAGTTACGTTCCTTTACATCAGAAGATGTAAACTCTCAAAAATAAATCCAGGGATTATGTCCTCAGTTCAAAGGAGGACAGTGAAAGAGGCAATTAATTCTCTTTCTTACTCTTTTTTCTTTTTCACTAAGCATGGTTTTAGGCATGACTGTCAAACCATTGTTAGCCAGCATCAACCAGCTGTTACCTATGAGAAGCTAAAAATTAATTGATTTTAAAGTTGCTTGATACTGATACTTAAAAATCCTCCTGATTAAAAAATGAATAAATAACATAGGTTTTTCCTGTTTGAGCCTTGGGGATTTTTTGTATTGCATGTTCAAATTTAACAATTTGAGTAAAAATAAGGTTGTCTCAAAATCCAATTTTATTTTCTAAACTAAAGCTCTATGGTGCAATCCAAACCACCAGTGTAAGGAATTTTGCAGTCTTTTACCTCCTTCTTTAAAAATGTGGCTTAAATTCTGGTGTGGTGCGTTGACCCTGGCTGGCAGCTAAGCCCCCACCCAATTGCTCGCCCAGTTCCCCCAGAGGGGTGGGGGAGAGAATCGGAAGGGCAAAAGGGAGAAGAAAACTTGTGGGTCAGGATAAAGACAATTTAGTAAGTGAAGGGAGGAGAAAAAGAAAGGAAAAAAATAATTAAGTGATGCAAAAGCAATCATCACGCACCACTAGCAGACCAATGCCCAGTCAGTCTCTGAGCAATGGTTATTTTGGAAAAACTGCCCCCCAGTTTTCCTGCTGAGCGGGATGTTATATAGTATGGAATACCCTTTCAGTCAGTTGAGGTCAGCTGTCCCAGCTGCATCTCCTCCCCACCTCTTCCTGACCCCCAGCCCACTGGCTAGAGGGGCAAACTGGAAAAACAGAGGCAGCCTTGGTGCTCGGTGGCATGGCTCAGCAAGAGATAAAACACTGGTGTATTATCATCAACACTGGTTTCATCACTAATCTAAAACACAACACCATACGGGCTGCTATGGAGAAAATTAACTCCATCCCAGCCAGACCCAATACAGAAAGGAAAAATGCAGTTTTGAAGCAAACAGTTGAAATATGCTGAAAATGTAACAAAATATGAATCTATTCAAAATAAAGCTTTTGTTTGGAAAACTTTAAAAAAAAAAAAAAAGTACGTTCAGTAAGCTTTTCTGGAACATAGATTAATCCAGAAAAAAATCTTTCTAGGGTGCAATTTTCATCTGAATGGACCACACTTACTTAAGTAATAAGGACCATACTTAATATTTTCCCAAAAGCATCTATCTCTAGTAGCAAAAATCCCTCTTACTGTTTGTAGAGGAAGGCAGGGGCAGAGTGGGGTGAGTTATAAAGGCTTCAGTCACTGGAAGATGGGGCATATTAGGTGAGTGAGGACCTCAGGTGTGAGGGTCAAACACAGCATTGAAAGATCCCTGAAGAGAAGCTGGCAGGAATAAGTGGCAGCCAGTTAGGAGCAAAGCTCCTCAGTGCTGGATCTGATACCCTTCAACATCCTCACCATGAGTTGCATACCAGGACAGAGCTTTGTGGATAACAACAAATGGGAGGGAACAATAATACACTGGAGAGCAGGGCTGTCATTCAGAGGAACCTCAGCAGACTGGGGGAATGGACCAGCAGGACTCTTACGAGGATATTAACAATAATTTGAGAGTGGTGCAGCTGTGAGCCAGGAGCCCAGAGAAGCTGTTTGGATTCTTTGTCCTTAAAGATTTTCAAAACACAACTAGACACAGTCCTGGGCAGCCTCAGCTAACTTTGAGTTTAGCCATGCTTTGAGGGGGGCAAGGACTAGATGATCTCAAGAGATCTCTTACGATCTATTTTTTCCTATGATTCTGTGATTTTGACTCGTCTTAATACCACAGAGGTGAATCTCCCTTCCACATCTTTACTTCATATTCACAGCTTTGTGAACGTGCATGTTACTAAATCTGGTTACTAAAAATAGTAACTAGCTTGCAGCAATTATTAATGTGGAACATTTAGTAACACAAATCTAAATTCCCATTTGCTCCTACACACATTCTGACCTCCAGAACAAGATTTTGTCCTTGCTATTATTTTATCAGCTCAGGGTTTTTCTGTTATAGCAAAAATACCCCTTGACATTAAAATATGTGAAAACACTTTGGTCCAACATAATTATTATTTTTTTCATTTTCCCTTCACCAGTAACTGCAGTGGTTTCACACTCCTACACACGTCTGTAAAAGGTATTGTTATGGTGATATATTTCACATGCTGTATTTTTCCATATGCCGCTGTTACCATTTTTTTTTTGTGTCCCTTGTGTAGTTAAATATGCCCACAAGTGACCAGTTTAGGGTATTTAACCAAGGAACAGTTGAGATTTTTATTGCAGATTCATTTTTGTCTCACATCTTGGCTTTATTTATTTGTCTGTGAACTGTTTACTGTTCAATTTCACTTGTCATGTTTTTCATCTGCTCTTGTAATTTTGCTGCTTTCTGTACCTCACGTTCATTGGGGTGAAAAGTTTGCTGGTGTTGTTTGCCAACCTTGTTTATCCTCCACACCCCACTACTGCATTACAAAGAGCTCCGTCTCTCCTAAAGCACCCGAGAAGGCTCGGCCTTTCAAATTGCTTAATCAACTGAACATTAATACTGCTCAGTGAAAGAGGTATCAGCTTGGGTTTGCAGTCTGCTGTTAGTGGTGGACAGAATGAGAACTCCACTTTCACATGTGATTATTTTTCGTTATTTTATTTCTGACTGAGTTTCCAGGTCGATTATTGTTGAGATAAAGTAAAATGCATGAAAGTGTGTAATATCCACTCAGCAGTCCTGAAAGAAACATATTCTTGAATATCAGAGCACTGCTACAGTAAATTGCCTCTTATTTATTTACAAGATTGCATACAGAGGAGGTAACAGCAGAGCTAACGAGACTGTGCATATATATGGGTTACATTAGTCATGAGAAACAGCTATGCTAATTAACTCTGCTCCCTGATGAAATTAAATTAATGCAGTAAAAGACATTTATAATAAAGTCAATACAAAACCAAAGTGTATCAGTTTCTAATTCCTTCACTATGACAGGAATATCACGATTATATATTATCATGGAACAGTAATCATTGACAGGGAGGAAGGGGGACTTAGTGTTCGTAGGCTGAGGTTGTTCCGGTTTCCACCAAAGAAAACAATGGCTTCCTTCCCTTACCCCTTCCTCTCCTCCAGGCATGCAGACTGGTAAATTAGTGGACTATTAATTCTCACTTTTTAAGTTAAATTTGGAAAAATAACTTGATACATTAATGTGCACATGTAGATTCCTTAAAAGCAGTGTAAGCTCAAAATGTAAGCTTGAGTAGAAGACATAAAGCAGCATTTTTTCCCACTGAGCTCACAATTATTTTCATGATTGAGACAATGGTGAAAAGGGCTGTTGACGCTTCCATTTTGCTCCGTAGCATTTCAGTCAACTTGCTTGCTGGTCCATCTTGGGGACAGTCATATCATCTCCATTGTTGCCAGCTGGGTGTTGACTTGGCCATGCTTTCTCATCTCACTTGCCAACCCACGTTGTTCTACCTGGCCAGCCTGGTCCATCCACGCTCCTTCATCCTGCTGGTGAAAACAGCGGTCAGCTTTGGAGTCTGGGGTAGCTAGTGGTTGTCCACTGACCATGAACTGTGGTGGCAAAAGGCTATGTGTCTGTACAGTCTGTGTGGGTGGAGGCTTCTGAGGTAGCGGGTGAATTTCATCTGACAGAGACTCAGGTGCAGGCTCTGTTGCAGCCTCAACTCTAGTGGCAGTACTGGTGGAGTCCTCTTGAGCTTCATAGGCTGTGGGGACAGGTGATGCAGCAGGGGTGGTCAGCACAGAGACCAGGTCCTCCTCAGTCATTAGGCAGTTGATGATATCCAATGGAAGAGAGGTTGAGGTGAGCCCACACCTGAGATCTGATTCAAACAGATCTGAGTACAGTGCACAGTTTATCCCCAAGTGGTGAACTGAATTCTTAGCAAACTGCACAACACATATTCCCATAGACCAGTCCCATGAATGTCTGCCATCCACTCCATGAACAATCTCCTTAATATTGCTGTTCGGATGCTCTGCTAGTTCTTGGCTTTGAGAATGTCCTGGTTTTCCAGGCACCAAGCTGCACTGAGGCCACAAATACTTGCACGAATTGAATAATTAATTCGGTTCCATCATGACCCTGAAATACAACAGGGGCTCCAAAAGTTAGAAAGATGTCAAGAAGCTGTAGAGCCACCTCAGCTGCTTTTTTTTGATGTAAGTGAATGGTGAACACAATATTTGGTGATGCAGTCCTGATACACCATTATTCACTTCAAGCTGCCTAGACACATGGATTGCATATTGACAAAGTCAATTTGCCCGTGTGCTAAGTGCTCCTTGTTCAGAACAGACCAGCCAGCAAAGCGTTCCAAGTGGTGCCTTCTTGCTTCTTGGCACACTACACAGAAGGATTTGAAGTGCTCAACAGCATCTCTGGTGATGTTTGCACACTTAGACGACAAGTGTTTCATGACATGGTTGTGGCCACCATGGCCTGTAGCCATATATGCTTTTTTGATCATACCATATGTATCCTTGATGCTCACATAATATGTGTGAGATTCTTCTTTCATCTGCCTCCTCTTAATCAGCTTCTCAGTATCTCCACATTGCAGAATTTCATATCTGAAATGAGGGAAATAATAGCAAACAGTTTATTAGCAGTAATGCTGTGTGTCTAAATGGGGAAAGGAGCGATGTATACACTTAGAGTTAAAAAAACAGAAATAGGTTCTCCACACTTACTTTGTAAGCAGATAGTATTCACATCTTGACTTTGACTTAGGATTCTGTTTTGTCTTCTTTATTTCAGCAATAGTTGCACAATACTCTGCTTTTGGGATCATGTACTTGGAGCATTTCTTGTATTTTTTGAATAGTTCTTCTCTAAATTTAACTTCAAAGTCCTGAGGCATCTTCAGGAATGATTACTTAGCAAGTAGAGAAATCTGATTCAACTCCCTCCTTTTATGTACAACTGCTCTTGCATCAATTTCTGATGTATGCTACAGTCATATTGTGAAACCAGTCATTTTGTAAAATGACTAAAATCTTCAGCCATTTCTCAAAATGACTTCCAGTTATTGTGCAAAATGACAGAAAATAGTAGGGAGGTATTATGCAAAAAATCTAATCTCTAGCTTTTTGAACTTATTAGCTTAAAAGACAGCAGAAAGAGTTGTTTTATTTCATTTAATTACCCAAATTGTTCAAAACCACACAATATATCACAGAGAAAACTACATATTACATTTTCTAAAATAAAGACTCTCATGAGGTCAACTTTACTTTGTAAAATTTGCAGCTGTTTTTAATATTTTTGTTCCATTAGATTGATATTTGAAACATCCGACCTTCCCCACTAGAACAATAGCGACAATAGTTCATATTTTGTGAAATGCTAGAAACCACCAGGCATTTCAGGTGATGATCAAATGAAGAATACAGTCCAGTGATGTAATAAAATGGCCATTATTTTCTGAAATGCCTAAAACCAGTCATTTTATGTGGCTGAAACAGTCATTTCATTAAAGAACTGCAAATTTCCTTTTTTTTTTTTTTTTCAAAATAGTCACTTTCACAATATCATCATAATATATACAGATTGTCTGCTGTTTGGGTTTAAACTTCTGAAGGCCAGTTTACTGTAGAGATAGCTTTATTCTTGCAAGCTGAATTTAACTTATGAACTGCTTTTCATTACGTGAAACTTCGTGATGCTATTTCTAGCATATGGACACAATTCATGTATTGAGCAGATCCTGATTTAGCTTCTCCTTCTGTAGCAGAGGATGGGAACTGCTGTCTGTCTCCATGTATGTGGAGTTCACACCCATTCGTGTTTCTCTGCATACAGTCCCCAGACTGGTGAGGCTCTCCTTCTCTCCCAGGGTGTGATTCAAGGTTGTCTATCACAGGATTTTCCATCAACGTAGATACAGTCTATGCTGCCCTTTCTTATTTTCTTATTTTCTCCTGTGCTTTTGTAGCACCTGACTAGTGGAGTCCCTGTGAGGTCTCACATCTGCTGAGGAAAAGCATTGGGAAGACAAAGTCCTGTCTGCAATTCTTACACATCTCTGTTGGAGATCATGGTGCCACCACTAGTGCACGCTGCCCCCTCAGCGATAGGCAGATTGTTGTGTTTCCCTATGCTTTAGACCTCTAAAACAGATGAGAGGCTGTGAGGTCTTTTCTATGAGTCTCCTTCCCTTAGCATGCAGCCCCTGCCGAGCACAAGTCAGGGTCTTGCTTGCCAGGTTCAGATGAAGCATTTGGAGATGCTATTAAATTTCTGTGCTAACATCTGTCTTGCCTCTTTTGTTGGCATTGGGCATGTAGCCATTCCTGACCATGACCCTGCTATGGTTGGGGTTGCCTGTGGATTTGATATCTGAGCCCCCCGTTGGTTGCGTGTTACCCTTCCCAGCTATGGAACTTGCAACGTTTCCATTAGCAAGACCTCAGAGTCAGGTAAGCCCCAGCCACCCATGGGTAGCATCCAATTCATTGAGGGCACAGCTACCAGAGCTAAAGAGCAAAACTAGCCAGCCACTCCCAAACTGGAGGCGTTACTGGGAGAGAGGGAAGTGTTACTGGTTGAGAAGGAAAGCAGCCAGCCGGCCTGTCTTCTGCCTCACCAGAAGAAAGAGGACTATATTACTTACAGTTATACTTTAGGGAATGGATACTGTATATTATCCTTATTGGTATTTCTCTTTTCAACAAAAATCTGGCTTATTAAGCAGCTGTTTACAAGTGGGGAAAATTATCTCACTGAGTACCAGAAAGTTTAGTTTGATTTTCTGAAGTTTCTCTCTGGGAGGTCAAGCTGGTGTTTTATTAATGACCCCTTGACTTCTGAAACCAGCCCTTGTTTCAAATCAAGTCCTAGCCATAGGGTTTACTTACAGGGAAAGTGCACACAAAGTCCTGTTTCTCGGAGAACAGCAGAAATGAGTGACTTTATGGGTCAGAAATGTCCAGTCCTGCAACTCTATTGAGGTTTCTGTCCAGGAAGTGCTGCCTCTGCCACCTTCGGGGGTTGCCATGCCCATCTCTCCCCGTCCCCGGAGAGAGCATCAAGTGTCTGAAACCCCTTTCCTGGCCTGCAGCTGTGGAGGTCCCTCCTTCCCCCACCAGCACCTTGAGTCTAAGGCACCCTGGTCCTTGGGAGCAGATGGAAGTGGAAATGTCCAGTGTTGTGGATCTGTGGAAAACTGCCTGGGAAAAAAAAGTTCTGGATCCTAAGAGGAATTAAACAAATAGGACTACAGTCTGATAAATGCTCCAAATCAGCACTGCTGCAAAAAGCAGTCTTGCTGTATTTATCCTTGCATTGACTCAATTTTCCATGACTCCTTGGTGAGCTAGAGAGGGAACTGATGCAGCTGAAAGCCTTTCAGCAGAAGAATCCCAACCCTATGGAAGGAGCAATGTGGGAGTGGGAACAAGGAGTGGTAGAGGGCAAGTTTGCTCCTGTCAGTGAGAGTGCCACTTTTTGGCAACTTTAAGGGTTCAATAAGCAACATAAGATGAAGGCCAGAGACACAGTCTATGTTAACTTGCCACTGTGTGGCAGAAACATGCTGGTATTCTGCTCTCCTATCCTCATCCCCTGTTACATTCTCCAGGTCCTATCCCCTCTGTAATCCAGCTTTTTGTGTTCTCACATGGTTGTCTTCTAATCCAGAATTATCCTCCGTAATCCAGAGTCTTCTTTAAGCCAGTGGTGCCTCTGATCAAGCGGATGATGGTAACTGGAAATCCCTCCTTCATCTGTAGGTCATCTCCACATGTCAGCAGTTCCCCATCACTGCCTCTGCTATCCCTGGTCACAGGACCGGTCCTCCCTGCAAGGCCTGTCAGCACCCTTGCTGGAGGCATCACCTCTGTCACCACCTGGCAGGGCAATTCCTGCCAGTGTTAAGTGAGACTTCGTTCTCTCAGGGCAGAGGCAGGCTTTCTCTGCCAGGCACTAACTTTCACAAAGCAGGACGAGTGGCAGATGTAAAGTTTGCATAGACAGTCCCATAGAAAGCATGACTTTGTGCTGAATAGTATCACTAACTTAAAGCATGGAATTATGACCCCCTAATTCTGCTCATTATCATCCCAAGTTAGCATTACTATCATTAGCATCAATTTTTATTTGGAAAAAAACCCCAGCATCTAGTATTTTTTGTGATGCTATGGTGCAGGGTATTGTGAATGTGTACATTTTTACAAGAATTAAACAACTTGTGATTTTAACACATACATAAATAAGATTCATTGAGCTGTATGGTCAGGAGGTGCTGTTTGTAAATATATGTTTTATTTTTTGAAAGTCTTGCCAAATTCAGATACATCAGATATAATGCTTTTCATTTATACGCACATTTGCAGGAAGGACTTGCTTAACTTTTTCAGCACATAGTAATTTTGTTTGTTAACAACTTTATTATCACAGAAGGGTTATAATATAGTGTTACAAAGGCATGAAGTGCTTACGGAACACACGCAAAGTATTTTCTTCTGCCAATGGTGTTGCTACAGGAGGAAACAGAAATCTTGTGCCGTTTTCATCGTCTCTCCTGCCTCAAGGAAAACTTGCTTTGTTTGTGTAGTTTTAAAACAAATCTGGATCACAGCAGTTTATTGCTTGCTTAATGACACATAATTAACTGCTAGTGAACTACACATTCAAGTTGACTCCTCCCATGTTATGAAAGTCTTCGTAGTTCCCCAACTACTATTGAATCAGGCTGGTAATTGTCTTCCTCTTTACCATGATCCTTTTGGGGCAAATGCCTTCTCAGACAGTTTTGTCTCAGCTCTACACCCACTGCAAGCTCTCACATTTCTATATTTCCAACTTTTGGTATTATATAGCGTTATTCAGATGCTGACCTGAAAATACTCTCTCATGATCAGACCTCCTGAGAGATATAGAGGAGCTTGAAGCAAGAAGGAAGACAGGGAAGAAAGGCTATAGAAGAGATGGGATCCTATAAAGTAACCATTTTTGGTGGGACCAAAAGCAATGAGCATAGCAGTAAGATTGTACAGGTACAGCAAGATCAATCAATAGTTATTTGATTGCTGTCTGATGAGCAAGAGATGTTGAAGGTGAAGTAGAAAGGAATGGAAAGATTCAGAAGAATGAAATGGTGGACTTCAACAGCACCATGGGAAGACACTGTCGCTGGAAATTAATCAGCTGATAACCTCTAATTGGTCAAATTATTAAAATATTATTCCACTGACTCTAGATGAAAAATGTGATGTTATGCAGATGGCAAGAAGAAGAAAGATAAATTAGCCATTGCTGTCTTGGGTTATAGCAGTCAGAGATTTATACTCTTTTTTTTGGGATAGGTGTAAAGCAGCTGAGCTATGAAAGCCTGAATATCTTTCACAGAACTATTTTGCTGATTTTTTTCCTCTTTTCAGGTGGAATTCAGTTCTGTCTTCAGAGATAGCAACTCACAATGCATCACTGAGATATAAGCTTTTTAGCTACACCAGGTTTATTAGCTTTTTCTGCCCCTCCAATCCAAGCAGTAACATTTTAATTTCTTCTACTAGTACTAAATTTATAGAATTGATTTCAAGCTAAAGATACTGTGAGTAATTAGTTATAAACTTCAGAATTGTGCAAAATCAACATAGGAGAAAAAAAAACATTGTTACCTTGGAGACCTATAAAATTTGACTTTTTAAGAGAAGACAATTGCTGTCTGAACGATCTAAATAAAATGACCCTCACTGTTAACTTTTTGTTTTTTAAATTGAACAATTCTGTAAATAAAAATACAGGTTTTTGTTTGAAATTACAATGTTAATTTCAGGAACAATGTGTCATTTTTGTTGATGGAGACATTTTCATAATGTGTGAAAGAGAACAAAACTCTTTTCTGCTGCAGTGATACCATCAAATGGTGATTTTGATAAAATCTTTTAAGAAATAAATATTTAGTGCTAGTTTGTTTTTAAAGAGTTGGTTTAATTGTTCAATTCATTTGGAAAGTTATACTTGACTTTACACTGAAGGAACAGACCTATTCAGGAGGATCAATAGCTTCTCATATTTTATGAGAGCTTGTGGAGAATAAATAAGAAATGTATGTAGAAAACTACATAGATCTTTAAATTTCAAAAATCTGTACCTTATTCCTTAAGAAACTGCTTTTCTATTTGTGTTTCTACATACTTCGCAAATTCTGTTGAGTCTCCTCCTAGTGCCTTTGACTTCACAAACCTTGATGTAAAAAAAGTAAGAAAGACAGAAGAGCCCATGCCCTTTCCTCCCCCTCCTGCAGGTGCATCCGCAACTCAGTAGGTAGCACCCTGAAGAAATTCCAGAGGTAACCTTCCAGTTTACCAGCTGAGACACTGGAGGTGGTTCTCCCCATTATTTTGGGGAGCAGGTGTGCAGAGCTCTGTGCGAGTGTGTTGCGCTGTTTCCAGGGCCCACCCTGACTTGCCGAGGAGGGGGTTTGCCATGCCCGTCCAGCACGCTGCTCTGCCAGGTCCAGGTCCGCGCACGCTGCAGGAGGTTGATGCTAGCAGCAAGACAACCTGCTGCGGAGCACGCCCACCTTTTGCTTGAAGAAGCGGCTTCCACTCAGCACAAATGACAGCAGGTCCAGACAGCTGAGGGCAGTCAGACTCAAAAAAACTTCATTGTAGCTTTCTAACTGGCCAAATTCACTCACGTGCTGTATGTAGTAGGCCCTGAAGAGGTGATAGGGAAGGAAGCAAATTATGATGACGCAGATGAAAATCAAGTTTTTCACCTGGGCCCAGAACTCTTGGTGTGACCAGAGGGAGGTGGAAAATTTTCTCGCCACTTTTACCAGGATGAAAATCTGCAGGCCCAAGAGGATACTAGTAACGCAGGCGACAGCTGCAATTATGGTGTAGTTCAGGGCTTTCACGCTCTCGTACTCTAGTTCTTTGTGGAACTTAAAGCATGTTGTATTACTGTATTGTCCTGAGCGTCCATACTCATAGAAAAAGACTGGCACCAGAAAGACTATGACGAAGACCCACACGGCAGCGCTTGCCGCAATGGCGTGCAGCTTCCTGTAAAACTCCACCTTGTCCTTCCATTGAAAGAAGATGAGCCACCGGATCACCAGAGTGATCACATAGAATAGGAAGGTCAGGTACATGTGGATGTGCACCATGGCACTCACCATTTTGCAAAATGGCATCTTGAATACCCACTTCTTGTTGACATAGTAGTGCAGGCGGAAGGGCACCGTGAAGAGGAGGAGACTGTGCACAACAACCAGGTTAATGATGGCTGTAGTGGTCACGGACAGAGTGTTCATCTTGACCAGCACAAATGACATCGTGATGGACCCGATCCCACCTCCAGCAAAGGCAACTGAGTAGGTAGTAATCAGTATGGCAGTCATGGTGTCAGTGTGAGCGAAGGCAGAGGAGTTACTGCTGTTCCTATTCTCCTCAATCATGTTCCTGAAATCTTCCTTGTACGTATTCTAGAAATGAAAGAATACATAAACACTAAGACAAGGTAGGAATGAGAGGGCCCACCTGAAAGGCCAGCAGAGCTTTCCACCTGGATCCTGCTCGAGGGATAATCCTGGAATCTCACAGCTGGCACAAGCTGTAACCAGTAGTTTTATCCAAACATCCTCCAGCCTAGAGAAAAATGGCTGAGAAAGTTGGGCGGAGAAGCTGCTCTAGTCCTTAAGACATTGCTAGACATACCTTTAAAAACAAGCATGAGTGAGTAATATGTGGGAAGAAGAGATCCTTAGAGAAATGACATGATTGTGGTGGTTTTGAGCAATTTGTGTTAGTTCTCCTCTCTTCTGAGCATCTGCATGCTTTTGCAGTGAAGATCAGAGATGCTGTTGGAATTCTGCTACTCGTTCATCAGTTTGTTTATTTGCAACACAAATCTGCCCTTCCCAGAGCCAGATAATAACCATATGTTGCTCTATCAAAGCTACAAATTTTGTTTGTTACCAAGAGCTGAGTTTTGCACACATTACAGTCAACTCCTTCTCCATGGACAGTTTATCTGAGTAAGGGATTAAACACCATGGATACCCAGGCTCCATGGAGATGTTGCTCAGATCCTGCCAGACTGAGTAGCGTGGGCAGTGCTGTCTTCATGCTCAGGGCCATTTCACATCTAATATGTGGTAACCAGTTGTTGCAAAATGGGCTGCTAGAAAACATTAGGAAAGGACATCCTGGGTTAGTGCAAATCAGCCTGCCTGGCCCGAGCTGAGGCTCGATGAAAGTTAATAGCAAGTTTAATAAGTATCCTATACCTTTTTAATATATTACTGTTTCAAAGAGAGATTAAATATAATTCTTATAATTCTAAATGTAACTTCTGGTAGGATTTTTAAGTACTACAAGATCGTGTGCGAGGCGAAGAGTTCAGGTAGGGTGTTATCCTGGAGCATGTTTGCCCCTCTGAAAGTATCAAGAGGACGTTCACACTACAGTCACAGAAAAGACGTGGGGAAAATTGAACAGTGCTGGCCTCTGTACTGTCCCAGTTATATTGCTACTGCTATCTGAACTATAATTTAAAACTGATTCTGGTATGTCATCCATTTCACTGGTGAATCCCACAACACAAGAGAGGGTTTTCTCCTGAGTGAGTTTTTGCAGTTTTTCTTTTAATACTGCAATGTTAACTTCACAAAGTAGTTCCTCTGTCGCTTTGTACGAGAGGTGTTTCAGCTTATTTTCATTTTTAGGTAGCACATACTGCCAGAAGTTGGGAGAGGAAAAAAGTTCATTAGCAGTTCTCTCTTTTGTGGAAAAGAGGAAATACCTATAACAGTTTTATAAACCGGTTTTGCTCACAGTGGGGAATGAATATCTGTGATGCATCTCAGATAGTTTTTGTTGTTTCTTAGCAATATTTCTACGCATTTGCCCCTACAGTAATCAAGATCTCTTTATACATTGAAAAGTCAGTTATTCTCTAGCTATCCCAATGCATCTAAGACTCCAGATATTTTATTGTAATCAACATAAATATAACTGCCTTATCTCAAATTGTTGTGTTGGTTGTTGGCACTTACTGACCTTTTCTGTTTGAAACTGCATTTCAGGGTTACATGGGCAACTAATTCCAGTGCGTTACGAGAAGTAAAATGCATTGCAATGAAAGAGCTTTTTCTCAGAGGCACTGCTGATTGGTACACTGCAGCTCTTGCATCAGAAACCATGCAAGTTCCTTCCAGTTCTGTTCTCATTTCTGAGACGTTGCGTTTCAGCCTCACAACCATGCAAGCCAGAAGGGATCAGCAATAGCTGTTCCTCAGTTTCTCCAAGTTGTTAAGCTCTAGTTCGAAAAGATGTCTCTAAAAAGTGGCATTATCGCACTGTTTTAATTTAAAATGCATATCTAAAGTTTTAAAAGTGCCACAGCCCTAAAGGCAACATGCTGGAAATGCAGGTTGGTGTGAGCAGCCCCAGCAGCAAGGCTGCGCTTGGAGAGGAAGCTCCCCTCGCGGTCACCCTTCGGAGCCTGGCAGTGAAACTTGAACTGAAGACAGTAAGGAACAGATAAGCAGAAGTCAGATAACTGGTATTTTCCTCAGACAGTCCTAGTAAGGGGACAGCTAGAGACCTATATCTGTCTGCAAATAAGTAACCGAGAATCTGAAATGCAGGTTTCTACAGAACTTTGTGGTTATCGCTAAATCCCTTCATTGTAAGATTCTGCAGGAAATCTCATTTTCATTAATCTTCAAAAAAACAGCTACCGAAAGCTATGATATGAGATTATCAGCTCCCCACTACTACAGGTGTCTTGCTGAAATATCATTGCATGATGAATACAGAGTATAGAACAACACAGGGTATGTTTCGCAGAGGAAACGCTGCTTTCTGGTGAAATTAAGTTTCCTATTGTAATGATGTTCACATAGCTATGACCTACTGACCTGAAATACAACTAACAAGTCCTTTGGCCAGAATTTAACAGGAAGCACGTGGAATGAGAATGAATGCAGGTCTTAGAAGAGACTAATTATATAACATAGACTGTATACTAAACCAACTGGAAACATGAGCTATAGAAGTCTCTAGGAGCCAGAAAATATGTCACAGAAGAGGAGGAACCACAGAAGGGATCACTGAAAGTGGTATCAAGCTATCTAAGAAATGGTCTTCCCCCATGCTGCTTAGCCCTTTGCCAATGTCAGCTGGTGTAAGCATTTGCCAGCTGTAACAGCATTGCTTCTGTACTGAATCTAGCTTGCTTAAAACTAGCTTTTTTAACTATCTTGCATTTTACAGAGTGGCTGTACCCTGTACACAGAATTACAGTTCAGTCTCATCCCTTCTTTCCTCCTCCCCACACACCTCCTGGCCTCGATGTCTGAAGCACCAAGGAGCTCCTTCAGGATGGTACTTTGCAGCTTTCCCTCGCCCAGGTGGCTTCCGTTTATGCACACTAATGTTAGTTCTTGATATCTGTAAGAACAGAAGGAGCACAGAGAGGACTTAGCCCATCATGCGTCCAAAGGCAGAGTGTTTCTCCTCAAGGAGGTGTTTTTGTTTCTATGCCTTCCTACCCCCCTCTAGCTACTGCCAGTTCAGTGATATTGCTCAAGTTTTGGAGCAAGGTTTGGTCTTCCTCTGTGTTAAGCCTCTTATGACTTGGCTAAATTTCTGCTGGACGTGTGCTTTAAACAGCCATGAGGCAATGATGGGCAACCACTTCATTTGAATGCCAGAGCAGTTAAAGAGACATCTGCTGGTTGCAGGGGCTTGGGGACAATTGCTAAAGTAGCTGTGTCTTAGTTTGACAAAGGAGGTAGATTGCCAAGAGGTCAGATGCTGGGTTCTTTCAGAAATATGATCAGAAAAAAGATTCTTGTGCATTCAAGATTCATCAGTTGTCAGTGTGGATAATGCCGTCTCATTCATTTCCTCTGACTTTCTGCACAGCACAGTCCACAGGACTTCCATGAACTGCTCTCTTCAGGCCAGAGCATGTCATGTACAAAAATGATTCAGTCTCTGTCAAAATTTTCCCAGTAAAAGAACATTCATTCCAACTTTCAGGAACTTGTTCCTCTTTTATCCTACTGTTTAAAAAAAAAAAGAAAGGTGAACCATATTTCTAGACAGTTTATACAGCCTTAGCTTCCAGGCATAATACGTACTTCTGGTTTTGCCTTCAGATTTAAAAACCCTTTGTCAAATTTTGGCTTTCCCTAGAGATACCTGGAGATAAGTAGAGATAAGAGATAGAAGACACTTATCTTCACTTCATCCCAATCATATTTCTTCAGTCACTGAACTGCCTCCATCAACACCGTGCTCCTCTTCTTTGGTTCTTAGAGGGATTACTTTGCATTTGGCAGTGGTAAAATGCATGTTGCTCATTTGCACCTGACTTAGCAATCCAGATCAGTCTGTCACTGGCTTGTCCTCTTCATTGCTTACTATTTTCCCAGCCAGGTTCATCAGTCACCATTATGTTACCCCAACATTATATCAACTTATTTAAAAAAAAAAATCTCATTTGTCAAAAACTATGACACTCTTACAATCTCTGCCAAACAGTTAGCTCTTACTCTCTGTATAACAAGTGTTTGCAAAATTTATCCCCCTGTATATGTCTGCTGAGGGACTGGCAGGCTTCACACAGATTTTCATGTGTTCCGACAGTTGGGTTCCACAGAAGAAGCATTTGCAGCCTGCATGCACCCAACTGAGAAGTTTCATTTGAATTTGGAGGGGAAAAAAGTTCAATTCAAATGAAAGATTTCTATTTTTGACAGACTTAATAGAATGGAAAAATGAGTGTTTGTCAGAACTGACATCTCTGCATTGAACTAGACTAGGTTGGAGGCAGTGCAAAATACAAATATTATTTAACAAAAGTCTGTTTAAAATGTGCATTTGTTTCACAAACATCCTCATTTAGTCTCAGAGCTGCTTTCTGTTGAAAGCACTGTAATTGCTTTTCGATTTGCTCTAATTCCATGCTGTGTTATGGTAATGTAGGCTGTGCCACTAGATTAATTGCAGCATTCTCTTCATTTCAAAATAACTACACACCTGAAGTTTGAAGTATAAACCTCAGCTTAAAGGAAAACATTACAAATTAAAAGTATGAAATATCATTGTGTGTGTTTAGATTTAGAGATTGACTTTTTTCGAACAACTTTTAGTGATTCCTCTAATTCATTCACTAGCTCATTGACTCATCTCTTGTAGGCTGTGTCATCATTATACTGATACTTTTTAATTTAAATCCAGTCTACTGAAGAACAAATGGGATGGAAAAACATGTTGAGTTAGTCCTCTTTTGTTTGAGATTTTTGCTCTTTTTACACAAAAATGGAAACCATGGAACCTTCCTAAAAATAATTATTTACTGTCCTAGCTGTATTGTATCAAACAGAATAAACTTACTCTTCTGGTCTTTACAGAGATTGGATGATATCAAACACATGCACAAAGATGGATGAAAACAAAAAGAGTTTCCTCCCACTTTTAGGACGCGGTGTAGAAGTACAGGACAGCAATATGAAAAAGGATAAAGCAATGCTTTCCTGTACTAGGAAATTACAAATAACAACGACAAAAACAGTTGTGCAGAAATCTTTAAAGTATGTTCAAAATAAAACAGCTAGACAATTGGATACTTCTTTTCCCTAAAGTTGCAAACATTGTTTTAAAAGCATTGCAAACCAAGGCTTTTGTTCATTCTCTGCATACTTACAGATTAGAGTTTATCTCCACTCTTCAAGTGTTGTTTACTTGTCTCTTCATTTTACGTAAGCTCTAAGAACAAAAAGCAAAACACCTGATATTTTAAAGAGTCATTGCCTTACATCCTTCTTTGGACTTACGATGAAGCAACAACAACCAGCCTCAGCTACGTGACGGCAGGACTGCCAATAAGCACACAACATTTAGGAAGATTTTTAGTTGCCTTTCCAGTGAGAAGGTCATGGGGAGAAGAAATGCCCCTTTGGCTTGCATGTTACTATCTTCTACCAGTCATCTGATGTCATGTCAGAACAGCTCTTTTGTGAATTTAACACAAGATCCCCTAATTTGCAGCTGTTTCTTAGCCATAGGAAGACTTCAGAGCCTCCCATTTCTGAACAGCTACATTCTTCTACTGCCTAAAATGGTCAAGTCTGCACACAGATGGAAGCCACACAGATCACAGAGATGCTCATTTGCAAAGGTTATTCCCCAGAGTGGAGGGGATCATTTGAAAGAGTGTTTTGAGAAAACATGGTAGGACAGGAGCAAAATATAATCTATACAGTAACTAGCTAAGTGTGGGTTTGGGTATGGTTGAAGTATATCAAAGTGCAAGGGATGAAACAAAGCTCACCCTAAAGCCCAGCACTATGTCTCAGCCCTGCTTTCTGCTAAGATTGTAGTTCAGCATCTGGATCTCTTGGGACTCGGTGCCACTGCTACACCTGTACACTGCTAGCAAAATGAAACTAGGGGATTTTATTAAAAAGACATTGGCCATGTCAGTATTGAAGGATCATTAGTGACAACGGTCATTGTGTGGTGTGTGTGGTAAAAGATGTCTTACTGCAGGATTGAGTCTCTGTTATGAGTCTGTGCAAGGTCAGTTTTGCCCTCCTTCAGACTTAACTAATTTCTGTCAGAACGCACAGTTATGTTTAACAGTTTTGAAAGCAATGGCATTAACATTCAACATTTACATATAATCTTACATAAGAACATTTTAACTGACTACATCCTGTTGCTTCACATTTGGTTAAAAAAACACAAGGGACGTACTGTTCTGTAGTACTTCACAACAGACTGGTATGTGATGGAGACCGTCTTTTTGCATTTTGCAATTTTATCAGTGGCTAACAACTAAAGAGCTGTTCAGATAATATTAAAAAACGATCGTAATAATGCTTAGCTCTTACCTATTATCTTTTTTTCAGTTGATTTCTAAGCTCTGTTAAAAGGCATACGTATCATTCTCCCCATGCTACAGCTAAAAAACAGAAGTCTCTGTGGCAAAGCCAGATATAAAGCTAAGATATCCTTAAATCGAGTCCTGTACCTTCTCAAGTTATTCATATTGTCTTGGCTTCTTGTAGGTCTTGTTCTAGAATAAATACATCCCAATTAATAGTGGGAAGAAAGCCAAGATATCTTAAAGACCTGCAGGTAGCAGCTAAATGTGTGTGTGGGGTTAAGTTATATAATATTGTTGGTACATATAATAATTTAATACATATAATATGTTAATATGTATAGTATTGTTGATAAATATTGTTGACACATATAATAATTACATAACATATAAGCTATATAATATTGTTGATAAATAACAATGTTGTTTTCCCAAGCAGTCAATCACAAATGGCTTTTTTCAGGTTGACTTCTTTCCATGTGTTTGCATTCTGCAAATTTTCAATCCTTGCACTGACTCAGGATCAAAACAAACATTGAAATATCAAAGTATGGTCTGGGACAGACAACCCCATTATCTTTGTTTGTCTCTAAGCTGTAGTTAGTGTCAAGCTCTACATAGGTACAGAAAGCTTAATACACATAATTGCAATCCATTTTTCTTGCTAAATTGATACAATTTTGCCCAAGATTTAGAAACAGCATGTATAATCTCTGGAGTATGTTTCTCACACTGTCGTTCAAAGAATAGATTCCAGACTGGTATGTTTAGATTTTCACCAGTAATGTACCGAGCTGGTGGCAGAATATGATTATTTTAGAACATCACACACCAGCTGAATTTAAACACAGGTGCTAGAAATGCACATATTTTGTAAGTTTTGAGTAATTGCTGATGGTCTTAGCAACACTGCAAAATCCAGAAGAAGTATGATAGTGGGTTTGTATGGTACCATTGTATCACCTGCATCAAACATTCACCTAGTTTGAATTTGCATTTAGCAACAGTTTCATGCACCAAGGCTGTTTAATAATAGTTGAGAGTCTGGCCCAGATTTCAAGGACTACTTGTCCTGAGATCTGAGCAGCATCAAGGCTCCTTTACTCTGGATTTTGTGAAAGGTCCTTGAGAAAAGAGAACTATGTCCTTTATGCTTATGCATAATACACGCTGTTAGTGATTTTTCAGCTGTTCCGGACTCAGAGATGTACACAGAATAACCATGGCAACCCACGTGTTTTGTTTTTCTACATTTATTGTGCCAGGACTCAAGGATTTGGAGTGCTAATTCAGAAGTGGACCATACAGGGTGGTAGGAGGTATGCAGGTACAGTGGTTGGGTCTTCTGGAAAACTACTCCTCTCCTTCACTTATGTAGGTGGCAGAAAGCAAAAAATAAGATTCACCTGAACACCTTAAATTCACTGTGGCTAACCTGACTTTTTTAGTTAGCTGAGGGTAAAGCTGGAGTGACACTCCTGAAAACACCGAGCTGGTGTTGATAGCGGAGAATCAGGCCCCCAGAGGGGTCTCTAAACCTGTGATTGCTAAGGGTAAGTTTTGAAATATTCCTCAAAGTGTGAGGGACAGTTACCTGAATAAATCAGCCTTGCTGGACAGTTGATCAGTCTTCTGCCAGCCAGAAAACTCTACTAGAAGTAGCAAAATATTCCTTAATTATATAATTTTCTTTTACACTGGAAGAGCTAGACCCTGCTCCCCATTACATTCATGAAAGAATCAGGACTTGAATTATCGAAAAACTACTTCAGTGCTGGTTTCTAGCCTTCTTTGTTTCTTGCATCTATTCAGATCCACCACATAAATAAACTTCATTTATATTAAGAAATATAAGCTTGTTTATACCAGCCAAGGCATTGTCCCATAGTTGTGTATTAGTCTTGCAGTAAGCCATGAGCCTGATTCTCCTCTCTAGTGCATAATTTTAATACTGTCCTCTTCCAGTTTCACCAATGACACCTCTGATGGAGTCTGGTGGGACAGCAGATCAAGGTCCTGCTTTTGCAATTTTCCCTTTGATTTGTGCCTGAATATAAAGCAACCAATCACAACTATGGCATGAAGACAGGTTCCTCTGAAACCACCTTCCAAAATCCTGCCATAGAGATATCAGAGGGCTGGACAGATTAAACAAGGTTCAGTTTCTTGACAACTGATCTGATATAATCTATCCTTTCCTAAACTGGGAAAAAACTCATATTGTCATGTATGTTTGACTGTGAAAGAGATGGTTTTAGTAGATGTACCTGTGGGCTTGGTGTTGGTTGTCTTTTCCTCAGGCCTTTTCTTTGGATGGGTCAGAGCAGTGTCCTCCAGCAAGGGGAGTGTCTGCTTCCTAGGTAAAAGGATGAGATATTGAGAGAGCAATGTCCACTATATCTTGTGCTCCTTACACAAAGCCCAGATCTACTCAGAGTCCCTCCCAGTGCCAGCTATGGGCCTGGTCCTAGTATGTAAGACTGGCTGGATCAGTTATTAAGCTGTAATTGTGACAGGTGAATTGTAATTTATCATTACATAAAAGATCAGCTGCTAATATAAATAGCTGAAAGGCAGTATGTAGTTAGAGTAACTTTCAGCTGCTACCAACAAAATTATATTTTTGACTCATATTTCTAATTTGCTTTACTATTTCAAGCACCTGAATAGAAAGATATTAATTATCTACAAAAGGAAAAATGTTCAGTATCAATAACAGCCAAAAACATTTTGTAGATAATAGGTTTCTTAAAATGTCTCTATCTGGGTTCTGAAGCAGTTGTGATTCGTGGCTGTCACCAAGGCGGCACAAGGCATCCTATGAGTGAGAAATACTGCCTGTGACACATCTGAAAGAACATTTTGGGAAAGTATAGGGAGGAAAATATGACTTGCAATTCCTCATTTCACACATCTTTGCACAGCAGAGATATAAATTCAAGCTCCTCTGAAAAGTGGAAATACATCTGGTGGCATCCCCCTAGTTCCCTTTTCTAATTTAGAGGGAAAAAATACCCACTTTGCAAGTTACTGTCCTTGGGCATTATTACTCAAAAGAAATTTGCTTAAAAGTACCTGAGGAAGAGTGGTGTGGAGAAAGTCTGTTTCCCCTTCAGTCTATCTCGCTACATTTCCCTCCTTTGGAAGCACCAAAATTGCACCTCATTCCATGTTGAAGTATAGCATATCAATAAAACCACCTCAAATTTCATTCAGCTCTTACTGCAATCCAGATCTTTCAACAGAGAACTACCGCATACAAAACAAAGCCTAAATCCTCATCAAAATCTGCTGTACTTCTTCTTTAATAGTGTGTGTGTGAGGGGTCACAAATGTAGAAAACAACTGCTCTAACACTAATAATTTGCCCAACTTTCCCCATACCTACTTCTGTTTTCTACTGGCACTCTGCTTTGGCCTCAGTGTTTGTCACCAAGGACGGGAGGAGCAATCAGAACCGCATACAAAAGATAGCTGTGCAGACTCCAGTCTAGATGGACCTTTTTGAGAAGGTGTCTTACTTATTTTTAACAACTGCACATTTCCAGCAGTCTATCACTAACTTTAATACTATCTTGTTCTGCAGGATTTTACTAGTTCTGTCGCTTACCCGTAGGTTTTTCAGGAGATACGCCTTTCATCAGGAATCCAGCACAGCAATTCACTCGTTATCGGAGCTTGTTCTCACCAGGATAAAAAAATGGAGGGGGGAGTTGATTAACAAGGAGATGCATTTCTCCTGCCATAAGGATGACATTTGACTGCAGAGAATGAAATCATGTATGCAGTATCATGCCGATCCTATATGCATATATGCCTTTCTGAGAAGAAAAAGCCCTTTCCTTCACCAGAAAAGACAGTGCTCATCCTAAAATTTGTTTGAACTCCATACTAGCCTCTCACTAATTGCCTGCTGAGGCAGGCAGCATGTTGTAAGGAACAATATTTTTTTAAAAAAAAAGATTACAGCACAACACATTACTCGCCCTTAAAATGTTTACTGCAATTGCTAATACTGTTTTATTCTCAGATTGTTTATTACAATTGATTTCTGACTGCAGAGGTAATACAAACACTATCATCATGTGAGTGGAAAAAAAAATCTTTTTACTAATGATCACTTCCATGCTGAATATACACATACAGATATTTATGAAATTTAGTATGCTAAAATGTGTTGCCTGTGTTGGCAGAGGAACAAACCTCCCTGCATTAGTCTAAGAGTGTCTGCCTAGGAGCAGTACAGAAAGCAAAGCTTAGTACTAGTACTGCTAGATTGATACTGAAGATGCTTTCCTACCTCAGCATAAGCACAATGAAATACATGACTTCCCTACTACAGTTGGGTTAGACAGGAATTCAGGGTTCCTCCTATCTCTTTCAGAAATGGGGAATTTACTGCAATGGGATTGTTCCACACTGCATTCATAAAGTACATTGATTTGTAAGAGCCTTTCCTGATCAGCACAGCTAAAGACTGCATAACGGAATGAGGCGCTGTATGCATGCGGGTGCTCTATTACCTCAAACTGTTTGGGCTGAAATGGTTCATTTTGCTGTTAAATCTGGAGGTTTCTGTTCTGAGCTAATGATAAGCATTTGTCTTAAATTAAGATCTTCACTGCATTTGCCAAAGTGTGAAGCTAATTGTGTTAGGAATAAGCTCATTACTGATGCATTTTTGAAGACTTTTGCCTATTTGAAGTTCAGCTGAAATGTTTAGGATGCAGCTAGAGAATCCAGCCAGGAGCAGCTGCATAAGCAGCTAGGGTAAGGGCTGCTGTTCTGGGCTGTGGGAGGAGTACCCACGCCTGCCCTTTGTCCCACCATCCTCCTAACTTGCTTTCCCTAAGCCTCTTTCCCCATTTCATCCACGCGAGACACCCCAGAAAATCTTGGGCCATGCTGCTTGTGGCCATGTGTGATAGTTCTTGCCCAGATCTGCTTATTTGGTTTTGGACTGCCCTGTGCTGTGGTGTGGCACAGAGCACCATGCCACTGGGCACCTATTCTTGGTTGGTCTTTAGACCTCTCTGTAAAAAATAGAATTGAAAACAATAAACTATCGGTTAGCTTCCCTGCCTAAATTCCTTCTTTTCATTTCATCCAGGTCATTTCATTTTCTGTACAGCTTTCCAATCACTGGAAAGCATAAGTGCCAAACATTTTACATCATTATTTGCTATAGGTCTTACTCTTCTTAGCTGAAGACAGACTGACAGGACGTTCCTGTTTGATATTACGAGCCCTACAAGATAGATTTTAAAAAAAAGAAAAAAAAATTGGTAAAATCCAGCTGGAGTCAGTGGAACGTGGTGGAGAGAAGCCCAAAATAGCACTGACATAAGTTGGTACAACAGTGTGTGGTGTAGGAGATACCCTGTACAGAAATGAGCTCTGATCCCAAAGCAAAATAGCCACAGTAGGGCAGTGACATGCCCTGTAGCTTCTCAACAGGATTTGGTGAGACTAGCCATAGCACCATGCCTCTCCAGCCCCATTGCTTCTGGTTCTCAAGTTAACACATTAAGCACTACTTCAAATACATCTTCACAGAAAAGATACCCCCAAAATAGCTTTCCTGTTGATATCAGTAATGTTAAGAATTTGGGGAGATTAAGAAAATAAAGCACACAGTTAATGGGCTTAATTGCGCTGCTGAATTGGGAATGAGAAGCATCAACTCACTGAGGAGAGATTGCGGTTGCTAGCTTTCTTTTCGCTCTGCACCATCAAATCAGGATCATCACTGAAAGTGATTCAATGATTTCTACAGCCCTCACTAGAGATCTCACTATTCACTGCTAAGTATCATTAGCACAATGAAAAGTGCAGATAAAGCAATGTCTATTGAGTATCCACTCCAGATTTTCCCTTATGCCTCTTACTTTGGCTAAAACTCTTTTCCCCTTAATTTCACTTAAGGAGAAAGATTTCACTCTGTTCAGCAAGCTGACAATAAAATAATGAATTCTGTATCAAAATCTATCTCCACTTAATTTTCAGATTCAGTTTCCCCTAGACAAGTTACTGGGCATCTGAGCTCATTCTGTTCCCACATGTAAGATTAACCTCACATGAACTTAATTTCAGCTGTGTACCAGAGATCTCTTCTAGGTTAGGAAGAAGTCAGTTAATCCGGTGAGAGATTCCAGCATTATATTTTGTTATGCCTTTTTTTGAAGTATTTTCCTCCTGAACTTTTTTGTTTCAGATTCAGAAGCTGCCTGCACATGTTGTTTTAGGGGTAAAAGGGTAGAAATCAGGCAGTCTTTCTGTATGGCATTGGCAAAAGAAGATATGCATGTTACCATCTGAGTCTGAGGTATGCGTGCAATGCAGAATGCAATGCTATGCAGAAATATCTAAGCTAGCTTTAAATAGGTAGTTGGTGATAAATCTGTGCTGGTGTGACACTCCCTCTACTCAAATTTATCCCAGTTTTCCAGGCTTAGAGGCTGTAGTATTTTCAGCATTTCAGTTAGCTCTTCCAGAGCTAGTTTTGGTACCTCTGCATGACACTGCAGAAAGCCATGTACACATCCCAGTTTGTGGCTGTTGAATCATAAAAACATCCAGGTCAGCAGGGATCTCCAGAGATTTCACAGTCAAACCTCCTGTTGAAAGCAGGACCTTAGACTGTGTTGTCCAGGGTTCCATCAAACCAAGTCTTGAATATTTCCAGCAAGGGATATTCTGCCACTCTGAATTTTTCAGTGTCTATCTTGGACCAGGAAGACCAAACCTGGACACAACATCCCAGGTGTGGCCTAACAGGTGCTAAGTGGAGTGGAATAATCACATCCTTGACCTGCTGGCTGTAGTCCTTGACCCGCTGGCTGTACTATTGCTGATGCAGCCCACAACAAGGTTCCCTTTCATTGCTGTAAGGGCACACTGCTGGCACACGTTCAGGCTGCACCCCAGGCAGTCAGACACACCTCCCCACACACACAGACCATGGGATTACTCTGTCCCAGGTGCGAGATTTAACAATTACCTTTGTTAAACTTCATGCAGTTCTTGTTGGCCCAATCTTCCAGCCTGTCACAGTCTCTCTGTTTGGTGGCCCTTCCTTTCAGCATGTCTCTCCTCCCGACTTGCTGTCATCTGCAAACTTGCTGAGGGTGAATTCAATCCTGTCCTCCCAATTCTTTATAGAGCTATTGAATAATATCAGGCCCAGTATTGAACCCCAAGGAACTCCACTTGTGACTGGCTGCTGGTTCAGAATTGAACCATTAGCCACCACCCTTTCAGCCCAGCATTTTAGCCAGTTCTCCACTTATCTATGGTCCATGTGTCCAGTATGTATCTTTCCAGCTTGTCAACACGTTATTAAGATGACCATGTCAAATGCCTTGCTAAAATCAAGGTAGATGATCTCCATGGCTCTCTCCTCATCCACTGAGCAAATTGTTTCATCAAGGTAGGCATCACAGAATGGCAAAGTAATTGCAATGCTCTTTGTAGGATGACAAGTACTTTTCTCCTAAATAAACCACCTTTACAACAACATCTTCATCATTTCACAGCTATTTGTCTCAAAATTTCCTTCAGACAATGCCACCTATACAGCTAACACCTTCTTAAATGCTCAAAATAATCCTGATTGTGAAACCAAATACCTGGCATGAATTCTTTGTGCCCTTCTTCCAAAAACTGCTTCATCTGTTTATCCTTCCCTGTAGGAGGTTAGTGAATGAAAAGAGGTAAGCTTTGAGAAATGCACAGCTCAAGTTGGGAGGCCTCATGCCATCTCCTGCAACAGAAACTACACACCTGCAATCACTCGCTTCTGTCAGGATGCAACAGGAAGGCGAGCATCCCACCACCAAGCTGAGGGCTGCCTGGTGCCTCGGTTTCTGAGATACAAGGTTGGGAGAGATCAAACTGGGCAGGTCCATACCAAGCCACTGCTAATTATCCACACCAATATATTTGTCACCTTGTGATGTAAATTGAGATGTAAAACCTTCCATCAGCTGTGATTGCCTGGAAGGCAGACTTAACTCTCTCTGTGACACCTGTGTCACCCCGAGGCTGAATGGCAGCTGCACATATTTCTGGGATGTGAAGTTTAGACAGCTCCAGCTGATATGGATGGCTGCAGTGCAGCAGCCCATGCTACAAGAGGGTCCTCTACCTCAACACCAACTTCCCATAGAAGACCAGGACCCTGTTTCTTCAAGATGCTCCACAGCCCTAGCCTTGTTTTTCAAAGCAGCTACTTCCAGTATCAGAACAAAGATCATGATGAGTGACTGCACTTCCCAGAGACTCTTTAAGATAAGGATAAAGTGATTGAGATGGTCCCTCTCTGGAATGGCTCTAGGGCTGAGAACCATGACCTAAAAACTACCACGAAGCTGCAAATGTGGTGCAAGCTCTCTGCCCAAGCTATTGCCTCTCTTACCTCTTACGGAAATTCATAACAGCATATTTATTAAAAAAAACCACAACAACTTACCAAATAAAATATCATGCTGCAAAAGTTTCTGCATTTGAGTAAGGAGAAGATGTGGTAAGAAATAATCTGGGGCAGCTGGTTAATATAGTCACTTTATTCAATCTAGTTTTGAAAGGTATTTGGATACTTTGCAAAGATCAGCTAGATGTTATGACAATGTCATCATTATATGAACCTATACATAAAGGTAACAGGACTCCAAATATTTTATTCAGTTATTGGTATTGCTAGGTTTTTCACCCATAAAATGGCGAGCAGAATCTTCTCAGACTCTAGTTGCTTCTGATAATGTACTTGAAAGGCTGGTTCCTTTACATACCAAAATGAAGCACAACCCTATAGCGTATAATTATGCAACAAAGCAAGGCAAAATAGCCATCACACTCCCTACTGCACTCAGCATCACTTATGAATAATGTGTTTTTTGCAGCAGTTTTCTTAGAAAGTTGAGTCTGTGTTTGGCTCACCACCTGAAGAGCAGCAGATATCCTTTTTTGGGGGCCAAACATAAACAGCATACTCAAAGGAGCAATGCGTTTCCATGGGTGCTAACAACACCAGGGAGGTTTAAGCTCTCATGTAGGGAGATGCTCCTGGACAGCAGCAAGTGTATGGACAGTTATTGTGGAGCATCTGGTGCCCTTCAAATGTGCAGCCTAGTTTTCCCTGCTGTAAGTTGTTTGTGTGTGTGCTTCAACTGATAATGTGGTCACAAAGATGAGAACTGCAATGATACAGCTCAAAGTGGAAGGTGAAAAATCAATTCTACTATTTTCTGTCTTCTCAGTCCAAACAACACCACTGCGGAGTTAACTGAATAATACACACATACACCAGTCTGCATTTGGTGACACAGGTCATTTTTGCTCATGTACCTTCTGATCACTTTTCTCTGTCCTCCAGTCACAGCTCTGTCTTGTCTGACTTATCTGTATTACTCAGTTCATGCTTTTCTTTTCCCTGATCACTGAGAAAGACACTCGGCTGCTTTTCCTGGCGAACGAAGGAAAACTCTGCTACATGAATAAAATGAAAAAAACCTGTCACCCAAAACTCCTTTGTTGCCTTCCTAATGGCCTCCTGTACATACTGAGCAACAGGAGGACAGGGATTTAAAAATTCAGTATTGGAGCAGATAACCAGTGGCTAAGCCAGCCATCCAAATCCCCTCAAGAAGTGGACACTAAACCACTCAACAGCTGCCCTTGCTGAGCTGTGCAAGTGTCTGAGCGCACCAGGGAAGGTATCCAAAAGCACTGAAGTGAAGGCAGATTTGGCAACACTCTATCAGGGGGAATTGTGACCCTCAGCATCTGAGGTATTTTGAAAACTTTACTCTTCACGAAAGAGTATCAAAGCCTGTGAGAAAGCTAGTAGAAGCAGTATGGAAATTTCCTTCTTATTCTTTGTTTAAAGATTGACTGTCAAAACCAGTAACAGTATCCTTGTCTTTCTGGTTTACATTTTCTTCTAATAAATTAATTTTCAGAAAGGATTATGAAAGTGTGGATGCTATTGTAAAAGGAGCCCAGGTGCCCCTCCTGCAATGCTGACTCCCAATATACACTTCTAGCTATGTTCTACTTTGCTTCCACAGATTTCGCAAAATCTGACATTCACAACTGCTGCAGTGGACTGAAAACCTGAAGCACTTTTAACTTGCATCCTATAATGTTTCCTCCCAGTTTTGCTTTAAGCTTACCTCCCACCAGGAACCATTAAGCTCCATCCAGATCTGCAGCCTTCTCATTAGAGTTTAATAATATTTCCCTCCTCCTCTCCAAGGTGAGAGGTAAAATACTCCCTTCTGCATGTCTGCCTCCAGTACCTCTGCTGAGTACCTTTGCAGCACTTACCCACGGACTCTCCAGTGGCATAACAGGAGACTCCTCGCTCAGTACAACTCCTCGACTTTGCAGAGAAGTGCTGCTGAGGAACTGCAACTGCAACCCAGCTCTGTCTGCTTCCTGAAATATCGCCCATTGCCCATAAACCACAAAGAGCTGACAAATGTGATTGGACCAATTGTTATCAACTCATGTATCAAGTCTCTTGATGTTAATGTGTTTGGGGTTTTTATTTGTTCTTCTTTTGTTCAATACATATTAAATATTTCCAGTTATTGCAAAATGTATCTGCTTGTAAGCAGTTACAGCTTCAAGAAAGAAACTAATCAGACCGAAAGTGAAAAAGCACATGTGGGGAATATGTGCTTGTAGTCACGTATGTGGATATATAGACACAGGTATTTCTCTCCTGTGGTACGAAGGCCACTCAGTCTCTCAGCATTTGCTCAGTTGCTCTGATAACACCTGAGAGGTGAATATATTGATCTGAGAGCCCTTGCAGGAACTTTCCTCCTGATGCAGTGGCAAAACTGTAGTAATCCTGAAGCAGGGCAGCCCGCAAGGCTGAATGCTTTCTGACACTCCTGAAATGCTTCTGTCTTGTTATCAAACAGTATTCTTCCAAAAAGATGCAAACACCTACTCTGCATGTATTTTTTTGTACATTATAGTCTTTTCATAAATGAAAAGTATTGACTCAGTCTTTTTATAAATGAAGAGGACAAGGCATGTGAAAAGAAGAAAGTTTTGTCAGTGATTTGCTATGAGATTATCATGATCCTCTTCGTTATACACTGTTGGCTATATTCTTAATTGTATTCAATTTATAAATATGTTACCAGAAATCTGGCAGAGCAGCAGAGGTACACACAAAGGTGCTATTATTCCTTCACCCCCTTTAATTTCCAAATGTTCTCTATCAGTGGTGCAGCAGAATACCTGCAAAACCTGGCCATGCAAGAAGTAGCAGGACAAACTCATTTGTCTTCAAAAACTTGAAGGGACATTGCCAGGAGTTTCAGTATGAATAATAAAAGCGTTCAGAATAAGGATGTTCTCTTTCTTCCAAATTAAGGGGATATGCTTGGAGACTTTTAAATCCAAAAGCTCATTAAATGTTCTGTTCTAACCCTATGTTAAGATTCTACAGGATAAAAAACAATAATTGAAGAAAATACAATACTCTCTAGCAATGTCTAACTGCTCTTTTTAGGGTTTAAAAAGGAAACTATTGAGCTTAGAAAATATTCTTGTAAGATTTTAGTGATCTGCAATTTAAAACTTACAACAGGTTCAATGTAAAAAAGACATAGTAATATCTTTCATCAAATAAAAAGTACAGCAATATTTTCCACTACACTCAAATGCAAAAATTAAAAAGTGTTGAATTTGTCTCAACTGTGTAATAGCCCACTAGTCCTATATTACATGTTGTGAAGGTAAGGCAGAAAAGAGTTCAGATGATTTCTTCAAAAAGTTACTTAGTCACTACTACTGAATCAGAATTAGACTACTTTTCTCCTAATGTTGTATGTTATGCTTTAACCTGTAGGCTGTATTTTGCCTTTCAGTAACAGTAAGAAAGGCTTCCAGAACTAAACTTTTCACATTAGCCTGTGAAATCCAGTAACCTCACTGTTGCCTCAAGCCAAAAGCAGCTGTAGGTTTTTAAGGAGCTGCTCATCCTCAGCACTTATATGGAGCATTAAATATCCCTGAGACTTTGCTTCTTAGAGGAGTAAAGTTTGCACTTTCCCTGGGAATGTAGCTTTATCTATGGCTCTTAAAGACTGATCTACTTGCAGATTCCTAGGGTAATATAGGATATGGACTTCTGGAGGTCATCTGTTTTAACCCATCACTCAAAGCAGGGCCAGCTTACGTCAGGTTGCTCAGTGCCTCATCCAGGGGAGTCTGAATATCTCCAAGAATGGAGATCCCATCATCTATGGGCCCTTGTTCCAATGTTTGACCACCCTCATAGCGAAAATATTTTTTCCTAACATCTAACTGGAATTTCCCATGCTGCAGCTTATATCCATTGCCTTTTCTCTTATAGCTATGTCCCTCTCAGAAGCATCCATCTCCATCTTTTTCTACTGCCTCTCATGAGGTAGTTGGAGAAAGCGATAAGATCTGCCTGCGCTTTTGGTAATGCAGTCCAGGATGTGGTTGGCCTTCTTGGCTGTCAGGCCTCATGTTCAACTTCCCTACCAGGTACCTCCTGGTCCTTTTCTGCAAACCCATTTTCTAGACAGGCAGTGCCCGGCCCATACTGTTTCATGGGCTTATTCTCTCCCTGGCGCAGGGCTTTGCATTTGCCTTTGCTCTCATAAGGTTCCTGTCAGCCTATTTTTCCAGCTTTTCCAGGTCCCCCTGAATGCCCTTGATCCCTGCCCTTGCGTGTACCAGCCACCTGCCCTAATTCGGCACCATCCTCAAACTGGCTGAGGGTGCACTCCGTCCCATCAGCCAGGTCATTAATACAGACGTTAAACAGTATTGACCTCAACATCAGATGAGAAATGCTGCTAGTAACTGGTTGCCTGTTCAACTTCATACCATAGATCCCAACCCCTTGAGCCTAGTCAGCCAGCCAATTTTCCATCCAACCTACTGTCATCCATCCAAGCCATATCGCACCTATTTAGCTATAAAGATACTGTGGAAAATTGTGTCAAAGGCCTTGCTAAAGTCAAAGTATACAACATCCACTGCTCCTCCCTCATCCACAGAGCCAGGCATAACATCATAGAAGGCAGTCAGGCTGGTCAGGAAGGATTTGCCCTCAGTCAATCCTTCTTGACTGTTCCAAATCCCCTCATATTCTATGAGCCTGGATACTATTTCCAGACAGATTTGCCGCACAACCAATTGCCACAGCCTTCCAAAGATGATTGAGAGTATCCTTTTAACAGTAACAGCAACTCTCAGCAACATTGGATGAACATCAGGTCCCGTGGATTGGACCCTGTGGGATGTGGGCTGTGAGCAGTTGATGGTTTTGGTAGCCACTGGTGAAGGTGTAGACAAGGTTGGCATCAGGCATGGAATCTCCCCGCCATGCCCACTGTTTGCATCATAAGGGCTGGCAGCCCTGCTGCAACATCTCCCAAGGCTGGATCGCTGCAGGCACAGACATGTCCATGCTTCTGCCAGGGTAAAACATCCCTCAGGTAGGCAGTAAAAAATATAAAAGAGTAGAAAAAAAGTAAAAAAATAAATGAGAAAACTGCCTGATTCGTACTATCACTTCCAGAGAAAAGCAACAGAACTGTGCAAAGTTTCCCACTAACTACAGAACCACAGAGAGAAAAAAGTTTAACCAAATATGTAGTCAATACAGCATTTAACTTTCATGGCTTTTCCCTTCTATTTGCTGTCCAGTTCTTTTCTCTTGCATGCAAATAGAGTCTTACAACATAGCAAGGTGAGGATTGAGGATAAAGGGTAGCAATGGAGCAAAATGGGACAGGGAAAGGGTGTTGGACAGGTGTGAAGACAAGGTCATTGTCACCAGAAGAACAGACCGCACCACCTGACCACCTGTCTGTCTTTCATTCTTTTTCCTGCTCCTCCCCAATCTTTTACTTACTCTTTCAGACAAGAAATATTTGACTCTTTTTCAGCTCTACAGTAGTAATCTTTGAAGGGTCAAAAGCATATGAACATGATGATAATGCATTCTCCCAGTTCCTAGATGGCTGGAGAAAGTTATTATAATCAGAACAATATCAAAGCTTGGCGGTTGCCACTTGAGTTATCATGGCCTTTCTCTAGCATTCAGAAACTACATATTAATGGACCGGAAGTTCAACCAAATATCTGTTCTATGTGCTACGCCACAACATAGGCTGCAAAACCCTTTCAACCTCCTATAATAAATGTCTGATGCATTGTGAAGAAGAAAATGTTAGCAGCATCAAAGTGCTGCTGGACACAAATGGACTCAGCCAGTGAGTCTTCAGTCAAGTGTTGTTTCCCACTCTGTGTAGTACAACATCTCTGTGAGGACTACAGTTGCATCTGATGAAAACGGGAGATGTAAACATATACCCTTGGTGTGTTGCTGAGAGCAGATCAGAGGACATCTCTTCATTGCTTCTGAGTATGTCTTTGAGCAATGAAGAGGAGGATAGTGGATAAGCCTTTGAGAGACAGAAACAGAAATTGCCCATTGCGACTGTCGTGGTTTAACCCCAGTCGGCACCTAAGCACCACGCAGCTGCTCGCTCACTCCCCCCCGGTGGGATGGGGGAGAGAATTGGAAGAGTAACAGTGAGAAAGCTCATGGGTTGAGATAAAGACAGATTAATAGGGAAAGCAAAAGCCACGCGCACAAGCAAAGCAAAGCAAGGAATTCATTCGCTACTTCCCATCGGCAGGCGGGTGTTCAGCCATCCGCAGGAAAGCAGGGCTCCATCACGCATAACGGTTACTTGGGAAGCCAAACGCCATCATGCCAAATGTCCTCCACTTCCTTCTTCTTCTCCCAGCTTATATGCTGAGCATGATGTCATATGGTACGGCATAGCCCTTTGGCCAGTCTGGGTCAGCTGTCCTGGCTGTGCCCCCTCCCAGCTTCTCATGCACCTGGCAGAGCATGGGAAGCTGAAAAGTCCTTGACTAGTGTAAACTCTACTCAGCAAGAACCAAAACATCAGTGTGTTATCGACATTATTCTCATCCTAAATCCAAAACACAGCACTCTACCAGCTACCAAGAAGAAAATTAACTCTATCCCAGCTGAAACCAGGACAGCGACTTTTATCCCTCCAGGAATGTTCTGCAAGTGAGTGAGCTATACAGTATGGTCTAGATTGAGGAAGGCTGCAAGGAGACTGAAGATTTTAAGTATCAAGATGTCGCCCCAACTTACAAAAGAGACGTCTTCAGTAATTTGTACAAATTTTCTCTATGTTCATAGACCTGACCAGAAGTATTCAGTAAACATGATAGATGCTTGTTGTTTGCATTGAGTTTTTACTACTTTCTCCAATGTTTTTCCCTTGCAATCAAAGTTTAGTGATACAATGATAATTATTAAGGTCTCTGGATCATATGTAGACTATTTGAACACTGCAAAGATTATTGAACTTCTTCAGAAAAAAACAATGAATTGCATTCTTAGAGGAAAAAGTGAATAATTTCTGCTAGAAGAGGGAACAGTTGATTTTAGCTGACCTTTACTAGCCAGAAGAGGCATGGATCTGTTTTATAAATATTTCTTGTATTTTCCACAAGACAGAAGAGCAGCAGGCAGTGGTCAAGAGCAGCTGCTGAAGCCTTGAGTTATCCACCTTGGCAATGAATTCTCTGGAGGGTTTATCTTTCCTGTAGTGCAGGATGTTTTTTGCTGCAACGTCTGAAGAACAAAGTTGGATGGTTGTGCTGTGCAATGCTGTGCAGAGAATGAAACAGAAAGCATCCTTTGCTTCTGCTGTTGTGGTGGCCATGTTTGGGAACAAGTTTGCCTATAGGCAGACAGAACTAGTTTTGAGGCAATGATAATCTATATTCTGCTATTTGGGTTTTCCAGTGCAGTTTATCATTGAAATGTGGTCAAAGTCTTTGTTCAGTGAGGAGAGGGAAGCAGCTCAGACACTAGAAAGGTAGGTTAGATACCAGAAGCAGTGAAACCACTCAGAGCAAGAGAGATGTCCTGAAATGTTACAGCATGTCAGCTCTTTTGCTGCAAAAGTGTGTGATTTACTTTTGCAAAGCAAACTGGAAATGCAAGGAACTCCAAAGCTTTCTGTGTTGGAGTCACCTTTTGTCTGTCTCCTCTCCTGGAACAAGCACAGAAGTCTTGGTCTGCTGGGCGGGTTCCCAGCCTTAAGCAATGGGTCATGCCTCTGGGAACTGTCTGAGGTGAAAAGCTAATCCCAGTAAGGCACAAAAATATCCTTATTTTTATCCCAGTTCAGATACTGGCATGTGGTTGTCAAGGTTGCCAAATCTAGGTTAAAAAAAAAATATACAGGAAAATCAAGTCTTTCCAACCACATGGAAGAGAAGCCAAAGTACTTTAAGCACTGTATCTACTAAAACCACGATGCAGACATCCACTATCTGAGCATTCATGGCAGACATCCTTCTCTGAGCAAACAGACTTGGAAATAACAGAGGATTTTTAAAAAATACCATTGAATAAACCATGAAATTGCACTTTGAAAACTCATGATGGATGCAGAGCAGTGATGAACTCAGATGTGGGGTTTTTTACCCATACACAAGCAAGAAATCTCTGGATAAACAAAATATAAATGACCATTCAGCGGCCCAAATAGGACAGACATCTGTACCACAGAACAGTCAAAACCCTTGCCTTGTTCAAGTGAGGCCCTCTGCATCTGGTGACCACAAGGTTTCACCTTCTTCTGGAGGATGGGAGACCTGTCTTGTGAGTGGTTGCAAGTGGTAGCCCAGTACTTTCACAGGGTGGAGTACATGGCTGTAAAGAGCCAGTGATATCCCAAAGAAAGAAAACAGCCATAGCGTGTAAAGGAGCACAAGCAGAAAAAAGAAATTAGAAGTAAAGGCATGAAGTCAGGAATATGACACCACTGAGTCTGAAAAATCAGGCACTGACGAGTCAGGGAATGAGGAAATTTGAGCAGAACAAAGCCAACTCTCTCTGTCTATGTTTTTCTCAGAGCCAGCTTCCTCTGTTTAGGAGACAGCGTTTCCAATTTGCTAAATGCTGGGAGGATGGAGAGGGGGAGAGGGCTGGTACTACAACTGCCAGCAAGCTGTGAGGGTTAACCGGTTAACCAAATCTGTCTGGGATGTTCAGCCTGAAGACTGTACCTCCCTTATTTGCTTCAGTCACAGTGTTTTGGTGATGTTTCTAGGAGATCTGATGAATGGGAAGACCAGGCTGATACTTTCTGCTGAGTCAGCTGAACATTGAACCTAAACATATTTCATTTGAGCTATAGCTGCTAAAATTGAAACCATTATGGATGTGCTCAGGGGCTGGTGTTCAGCGTGAGAGCCCCATAGCACTGGCTGTGTTTCGTACGTTGCTGAAAGACGATGGCTGCCTGACAGAGCTCGCAGTCTGAGCTGACAGTTAAGGTAAAGCTTCTTCGAGGAAATAGCTCTTGCTGTTTTAAATTGAGCCAAGACAACATCCTCCTAATTACCTAGGCCTCTTGTCTCACCTCCTACACCATTACTGCTTCAGTCAGTGACCCTCTGTACTACCCTGCCTATGGGAAAAGTCTCTTAAGGCTTCACTCCCTCTCCCTCCATAGTCAAGATATGGCTTCTTCCTGGAAGGCTGGATGTTGTTCCCATCTCTAGGTGTTCTCAGAAGGGGATGCAAAGCCAAAAGTATTTAATCTTAGGCAGCTATTAGGTTTTTGCCTCCCTATCCTTTTACATGCATGTATTCACGCACACATGCATACACAAACACAGCTATGTCTTGGTTTAGACAGACTTGTTTCATAGTCCATAGCTGAACATAGTTGAATACAGGTTTTAGATATCTGAACTAAAAATAAACACTCCCAGCTAACACATCACACACCTACACAACTAAAACTGCATGCTAATTATCATAACAGCCAGCTTTCTAGTTCCCGTTTTGCAGTCATGGCAGTGAACTTCCAAAGAAAACTTCAGTGCACTACACTAAAGTCCACGTCCCTAGAGGCTGACGTGGAGAAGAACATCTCTAAAATGCAAAGAGGCACAAAAACAAACTACATGATGAATCTAAAGCAACAACAGCAATAACAGCAAAATCATTCTTCTGCTTAATATTAAACTGAGAAATTCATTTGGGGACTAGTGGAAATAATGCCAGCTCCAGCTGGTCAGACATGGACTGCAGCAATAATCTGGTCCAGATTATCGAATCATGCACATTAGCATGTAGCACCGCATTTACCCTTAGCATGTGTAATTCCTCAGAGACTGACTGTGAAAAATGACAGCTTAGCTGGGCTGCTCACCACAGACCTCAGTAATAGCACAGCAAATGAAGATGTCGTGAGCCAGTAGCTTGCTGTATGAACCACTCCAACCACAGCTGCATCACAGTTTTTGTCCATCACACAATTTTTGTTGGAAGAGTTGAAAGTTTTGACATTGTAGTCTTCTCCTATAGAAGCATGTGGTTTAATTCATGAGCTTATCAGTTTATTTAGGTTAGGATGTCTCTGTGGTTAGTCCAAGTACAGTTGTACAAAATGAGATATCACTTGCTGGTTAGCAAGAGCTCTGACGTGGTTTGTTTCATGAGCCCACTCGTAGACTTTGCCCATGTGAGAATATATCTGGCTTCACAACTATGCATCTCTTCTAATCACTATCTTCAGCTCTATCTACATAACCTTGAAGGTAGCATCCTGGCTTTCCTGCTGTTCCCTCTGCAGTTAATCCTTCTGTCACTCACATGTACTTTTTGGTGGGCCTACTGTAATGCATACTAGAAATATCAGAACTCATGTGATGTCAAAAAATACTTAGTTTTCAGATTCCACTGAGACTGTCTCAAGGGAGGAGAAAAACTCCCTGTTTGGCTTTTAATATATAGTCCATTTGTTCATTAAAGCATTTAACTGATTGTCACTGAAGTGCTGGCATACTGCATTTTCTGGTTGGTAAGAGTTAGCAAAGAGCAAGCCAACACATTCTTATTCTTTGCTATGTTACTACTGAACGTTGATAGCTTTTTCAAGGCCCTATCTGTTTTCCCTTTTGAGGAAAGAAACTCCAGGGCATGTATTTGTTAGCTGGAGCTTGTAATTGAGTAGATTAATGATTTGATTGGCATGATATAAGGCCCAATTTTAAAAGCACACAATTAACTTCAAGCACTAATATTCCCATTCAAGTCAGTCATTATTCCTTTGCTTAAGTGCTTTGTTGAACTGGGTCCTGAATATGAAGCAGCCCTGTGTTACAAAATTAATTGCCTCTCTGCCCCAGGAGCTTAGCTGCTTTGCTCATAGAACCAACACAAAGAAATTATATACACTGTTCGCAATGAGAATTAATAGCACCACTGACGTGACTGGTACCTGAGAGAATGGCCATCAGGAGAAAGATTTCAAAGCAAAACTGAAAAATAACAAGCCAAAATCAATGAGCCTTTCATCTTGCTGGGGTGCATGGTTGGTTCAGGTCTGGTGAGCTGCCAAAGGATGTGAACTCTGAAAGCAAAATCCTGCAGCTGAGAGAGCAGGGGCCGGGAGCCATCGGATGGTGGTAGGGTTGAGAGGGCAGTGCGAGGAGTGGCCTCTCTGCACCGCTCAGCTCCCTGGGGCTGCGCTCATGCAACAGGAAGGCAGCAGGCAGCCCACACAGCCGATGAGCTCAGGCGTGGTTGCTCACTGCTGCCTGCCCTGCTCGACCCACACTGCATGCTGCTTGCCCCTCTGCTACACTGACGGGTGGAAATGCTCCCCGGGTTGAGGACGCTGTGGAAGTTCAACCAACCTGCACCAAACCTGTGGATGCAAAAGCCACGTCAGAGACAGTGCCACTGTCAGGATGATGGCAGGGGTCTTTCAGTTGGGAGCAAAACTAAGCCTTCTTGGAGAAATATAAAGGCAAGATGCGGAGTAGTGTCTGTAAACTAAGAAATTATTATTTTATGCCACCTCACTGTAGCCAAGGGCCTTGGGAGGTTGGATGTGGTAGATATATCTGTAACCATGTTTGGAAAAGAGTTCTTCATCTTTGGCAGTCAGGGAGCGTGGCCCTCTGACCTTAGCTTTTACTTTCTACACCAGGTTTTTCTTCATTTCCTTCTTATTTTGCTCTGTTTTGTTTCTGGCTTGGGTGCAGGGTCCATCTTTTTGGGGGACGTGTAAATAAGTCTGACTGGCAGGATGATGTGAAGGTGTAGAAAAGAATTCTGTTTTTTTTTGTGAGTTCTTGCCAGGTTTGTCTCTCTGCTTGCTTGGTCCACAGTGGTGAATTTTTGTGAAAGGCTGTGCAGGAACAATGCAAGCATCTCTCAGGGCCCTCTGACCCTGCACTCCTTCCCCTCCACAGTACAAGTATTTACAGGGTAATGCAGAAAACAAACTTTTGTAAAACTCTAAGGTAGTTTCTCTGTCTGGATGGCCAAACTGAGGATACTCAAGGAGCATAAAGCAGCTTAAATAATGCATCTTTCAGAGAGAAGAGGATGCGGGATGGAGGGGGGATGTCATCCTCCCTAGGAACAAAGTGTGAGTGTCTGGATGAGCTGGGATTATCCCACATTTTAGAGATGATATCTAAGAGTATAGTGTTGTGTGAATCCTCCTTTATCTTTTTTCTGATATGCTCTATTCAGTAAAAATTTGGTTTATGTCAGAGTTTTCACGCTGCCGGACTGAGACACCTGTGTTTCCTCTGGCACCCTGCATACATCCCCACCTCTTGCGTCTCAGCTTGTAGATACCCTTGGTTTTTTAGAGTGAGCCGAGGGATTTTGGTGCTATGCCCAGCTGCGTGGCCACCAGTCCTGCCCATAGACCCTTGCAGGGCTGCAGACAGCATCCACAGCAGCAGCCAAGCAGTTGCAGCACTCAGAAGGCCAGCTGTCCCAAATCTGTCCCTCAGTTTATATCTGTCATCCTTGCTGTGAATGCCAGAGGAAGAGCTCAATCTCTTTGCTGTATAAATCGGGTGGCAGAGCTATCCATGCAAAACTCTTCCAAAAGCCCCTTTCCTTCAGACTATTTTGTCCTTGAAAGCCTGTGCAGAATTTCAGCAGAGCTTTTTGTGCTTGGGATCAAGGGAAAAAAAAAAAACAAAAATAGTGTCACAGCCTCACCCAGTACTTCCTTCTGCTGAGCAGCAGCTGAGTAAGCTGCTGCAGCCTGCTCCCTTGCAGCATCCCTTGGGGCACGGGTACATAGCCTGAAGCCTGTGGGATCCTCCTAGCCGAAGCCTGGATGGGGACTGCTTTTTCTGGCTGAGTCCCTTTTATGTCCTGTATGATGGCCTCGAGCCTATTTGTGCCCAAATGCCCTGCCTAAAAAGGGAAATAGGGATAAATTCATCAGTTACAGTACTAAAATTAAAATTAGACTTACCATGACTTAAAAAAAAAAGAATCAAGGGGTTTTGTGTTTGCCTTTTGCAGTTTTATGGCAGTCACTGCTATGAAATAAATTGTATTGCTCTGTTAAAGCTTAGTATGAGGACTGGTTTTCTACCAGCCTGTCTCAAAATCTGTAAAAATCTGGTTTTACAAACATGTAAGAGACAACCCACTGTGAGGTCTGTCAGACACGAAGAATTTGGGAGAGCAAATTATATAGTCCACCTGAGCATCTCGTTCCAGCTCTGCAGGAGATGGGACATGACACAGTGTTTAGTGTGAATAAACAAATTTTTCTGTGCAATGTTTTTGTAGGAAGATACCGTTTTCAGATGTGACCTTAGCTACAGAGTGCGAAGATAGATCTCAGCAAGATGGTTTCCAAACTTCTTGATGAAAACAAGCAGCCCCTCCATGAAAACAGACATTTCAAGAGGTGAGTGCAGCCTGAGCAGATTCCCTCATTATTGTGTCTTCTAGAACAAGCAGAAAGCAAACAAATTCTAGAGTATTTAGCGTAATAAGGTTATGAGGTGGGAGATTTTCTGGTGTCACGTAGGCCTGAGCAGAAGTACAGGCACTTCCCAGGCCACTCAAAACTCACCAGGAAAACACAATTTCTTTCCGAGATTTTGTCAACTTCCTTTTTCTTGTTAGGCTAAACAAGATAAATGCCAGATAAGGTTGTTCCCTATATATTTCGGTGCACCTACTTCTTGGCCAAGTCAGACAATGAAAAAGTGCAGGAAAAGATGAATGCAATAAAATATTTTGGGGAGCTCATCAAAACCTTTCATTCGTTGAAAATGGGATTAAGTTGGTTTTATATAAAAAGGCTTGATTCTGTTATTTTACAATCATCTCATGTAACAAGAAAAAACATACATGGGGGGAGGAAAGAAATGCAAAAGGTAAGGTGAAGTTTGAATTTAGGTTTTAATGCTCTTGCTCCTGCCTTGCCTGTTTTCATGTAACCAGAATGGTGGCCCAGGCTGTGATCCTTCATCTGACACTGTAATTCTATAGTTTTCAGACATTGCCTGTGCCTCCAAGGACCGAGATGAGACAGAAAGATGTTGCAGGCTTCAATTCTGCAATGGTCAAGAAAGAACTGGAGTGGCAGATGGAGGAGGTAGGACAGGGGCTGCTAATGCGTCTGCGGTCAAGGACCTGCAACCTTCTTGTAGTGCCTGCAGCTGATTCATGATGAGACTGTGGGCAAGTCGCTTGCACTCCCTTGGTCTCACTGCAGTCAGCAGAATCTTTCTGGGTGATTTTGCCATTTTGCTTTCACCCTCTGTTTCATGTGCTTTTGGGCAGAGATGGGGAGGGAGCATGCATACAATCACACACTAAAATATTTACTGACAGCATCATGGTAAAAGAAAATTTGTGAGGTCAGGCGATATTCTACTTTAGCTAATTGCGAAGAAGGAAAAAAACAGGGTTTATTTATGTACTTTCCAAATACTGTGAACTTCCTGACAATTAAAAACAACTGGAAAATATGTCCAAAATACATTTTAAAGTACTTGAGGACTTACCTTGAGAGCAGTCTTCACCTTTCCAGTGTTCTTAAGTAACACCTTTTGTTATTTAATATTTCAGGCATGTTTCGAAAATTATGTTATGTCCTTGATGGGAAGCATAACTGTCTGTTCTTGCAAGGACACATCTTTAGAAATTTTTACATTTTTGTGCCAGTCTATTTCATAACTAGGCCTCACAGGGAAAATTTCTGTCATCTTGAACAGAAACACAAAGGTCTGAAAAATCAAGAACCCTTGTATAAAGAGAATGGTGAAAAAAACCCTTACTTCCCACCACATTGTTGCTTCTTCATGACATATCTTTGATTTGAATTTTTCAGGTTTCTGTGTTCCATGAATATAAACTTCATAAGCATCAACAGGTTCCGTGTTTAGAAGATGTAAGTCATGTGAAGGCAAGTGATCAAATAATAACATATCCTGCTATTAATGATCTGATAAAATCTGTAGTACACACACTTTACAAAGTTTGACTTGATGTACAGAAATGTCCAGCCACCCCTGTTTCCCAAGGGCTGGTTAACTTGAGCAAGAGCATCTTTTCTGGGGAAGAATGCAGGAAAAAGATACACTGGCTGGTAAAAAAGCCAAAACTAACCTGTGGTAAACAGAGTCCTTAACCAGGGGTAGAGTTTGGTATACCAGGTATTTTACACACGTAAAATCCAGTTCCTCATCTAAAGGCTTTACAGTTTAGACACATGCACGAGAACATTTGAGACCATAGTTGCTGCTATTGGTAAAAACAAGCAAGTGGACTTTTTTTTTTTCTTTTCAGCTGGCTCTTCCACCGATTCCTACGTATAACTGCAGTAAGGAATGGGTTGTAGGCTGAACACACAAACACACACGCACACACACTTCCTACATCATCTTGCTTGTAAAAAAAGCTCAAATAACTGGCACAGGAAAGATTTGATTCATTATTTTCTAATAGGAATAAAACCAAGTGGCATAGTTAGCATTGAGAATGCCTATGGATAGGTATTGAGACATGCAAAGCTTACAGCAAGGCTCATATTTGGTTGCCCATCTCGCCAACCCTGTGACTTCTCCCTGTGCCTCACTCTGCCCACCCTCACCCACTGTTAACCTTTTTTCCTGTGACAGATATGTTTGCAGGAGCTGGCGAGAACATTGGAAGAAAAGGAAAAGGAACTTATAAAGGTATCAAAATGCCCTTGTGAAGAAAGAAATAGGTATGAGATGTGAAGAAAGAGTGTGAGAGTCGACCATAAGATTATTAAAAATAGATTGTAAGTTTGGACTTGCCCAGGAGCAATGAAGACCATGTCAAGGTAGCTCTGTGATGTCTAACTCTGCCCAGATGCAAGCCCATCAAAGATTTTGCTGGCTGTCATTGGCATGACAAAACTCCCCCATCATTGCTGTCTCTGACTGCAGGAATGGCCCGAGAGCAGGTTTTTGGACGAGTCAGAGCAACCGCGAGTTTATGGCTTACTGAGTCTTTGTGGTCTCTTCTGATGCTGCCCAAAGTGGATCACAAATTATTTGCTCCTGAGGTGTGCAGTTATCCATGAAGAGATGTCCACCTTTTTTTCACAAATATCAGCTGGTTACTGACCGATTTTCAACTGTATTTTTTCCTAATATCTCCTATTTTGTGGGGATAATAGTGACCTCGTGCCAACAGGCTTTCTTCTCCTGTTTTACAAGAGGAGCAAACACAAGCATGTGGGTAGCTGACGCCTTGGTTTGTCCCTCCAGTGGAAGGGGCCTTGGGTTTCTAAACACACAGCTGAGATTTAAATAAGCCTTTTGGAAATAAAATCTTCCATATTTCATCAATCATCGTAAGACTTTGAAAAAGCACAGTGCTAAACAAAATAGACTGTTTTGACTTATAAATTCCTTTTCCTGCCTCCCGCCCTTGACTGGCTGATAGTTCCTTTTTGTTCAGTATGAATACAGGAGATTATTTTTTTCCCAGCAAAACAATTAAATGCAAGTACTTGTCATAACAAAGTCTCTAGCAAAGTTTTGAAATGGTGCGTATGTCTGTGATTTCATGCTAAGCTACAGAAAAGCAACACTTTTATTTAGCAGAGGCCTCCATAAACCAAGCCGACTTGATTTATGAGTCAGCAGAGTCACTGGACCACAGAATAATTCAGGTGGGAAGGGACCATGGCAGGGGTCTCTTGTCCGACCTCCCGCTCAAAGCTCAGAGCAGAGTGCTCAGGGCTGTATCCAGCTGAGCTGCAAAGCGTCCAGGGAAAGAGCCGCACAGCCTCCTGGGCACCTGGACAGCCACCCTGGGGCCTCCCTTGAACTGGCTGCAGTTCTTTGACATCCATCATGTACCGGGGGGATGCAGTATCCATATGTGGTCTAATGAGTCTCAAGTAGAGGAAGATAACACATTCCCTCGACCTACAGGCCGTGCTCCTGCCCATAGGGGTGGGATGCTGCTGGTCTCCATCGCTGCCAGGGCATGCTGGGGGTTCACGCTCAGCTCCTATCCCACCACTCCCAGGTCTTTCCCGCACTGCTCAACTCCTGAGGATGCTTTCCGGCTCAGGGCATTCTGCATTCCACAAGCTACTGAGCCCCCCGGCTGTGTGTTTGTGGTGGTGGAAGAGCCAGGACGCTTGACTGATGTATGCCATCTTGCCCGAGCCCATGACTGCACACACAGTGTCCCCTCCATCATCCCCTCTGCATTAGCTCACACAACCATGGCTAAGCAGGGCTGCGGGTGACTCTGCAGCATCACTGATCTCCAGTGAGCTGCCTGCGAGACCTGTCTGACACGTAACGCAGGCGCTGTGGGTGTTAGTTTCTTCTGATAATATAAAAAAGCTATCCCAGTGGCCATAAGCAGCTTGCTTGTGTAGATCCTCCGGGCTTGATAAAATAGTTATAACCACCCTCAAAGCATTTATCTCAGTGTGGACACCAGCTTCAGCTTCTGTCTTCTACCCCACTGCCTAATTTTACCAAACAGATAGGAATTTTGTTTCTATAAGATTTCCCTTCACTGCTGATATCAGCCACAATTTCTGGGGCTAGAAAGACTGTCAAACACACAGCATGATCACATAATCCTCACTTCTAATAAATGTTTGATGGATAGAAAGTGCTGGTCTGTAGCTTTTTACTAGTCTTTTTACATTGTGTGTTTAACCAATACTACTGTTTTAATATTAATACTTTTCCCCTAACAAGTTATATTTGATTTTGTTGATTTTTAGGAAAAAAATGAAATATTGGAAGAAAGAGGATTAGTCATACAACAGGACAAAATCTTAGAGGTACGACATCCTGTTGCTTATCACCATACATGCTCTTTCTTTTTTTAGACCAGCACCATTCTATAATAGCTTTTACAAAGGTAATTACAAGGGTGTCAAACAGCAAAGTGATAGAGTAAAATATAATACAGGTAAGAGTGCGGGGAGTAAGTCTGCCAGTAGTCTCAGGAATACAAAAATAATGCAACACCGAGAAGTTTTGAGTTAGAAGTTTCACAGACCATAGTGTGCAAACCAGCAAGTACGCCTTTAAAATGAGTAACCTTGTATTACTGGGAACATAAGTCATCCAGAAAGTTACTGCAATATAAAACTAATACCAGGAGGGCATATTCCTGTAGATTTCTATCAGAGCCAGTCTGGGAGAGGAGAATATAATATCTGCAAGGGCAGCACTGGTGCTGATCTCATGCTAATAAGCTCTGACTTGACTTTTATTGCACACCAGACTGATGGACTAATATTAAGATTGTTTGCTTTTCTTTTGAACTTTTAAGGACATGCAGATAAAAATAAGCCACTTAGAAGAGCAACTCAAGCACCCTGAACTAATTGGGTTGTAAGTATTAGCAATGATGTCCTCTATTCTGGGTTTCTTATTTTAGTATCCAGAATATTTTCACATCGGCCATACCTGAAGCATATGCTATTGATCGTAAGTTAATATGGTTTACGCTGCATCAAGGAAGAACCTCATATTTATGTAGAACAGCTTCTTTTTCTGTCAAGTAATCACCCAACCACAGAAATGCAAATGAAATTTAGATTTGGAAAGTCTCATCTCACTCCTAGCAGATTCAGGAGTAGCTTATCTTTTCCTCAGAAGACCAAAGTTGTGGGGCATATCCTGGATATTAATTTCAGTTCTCTCTCGTAATAATCTGCACCAGGTTCATATTATTGCTTTGCAGAATAGCAAGCAAAAGTGGCAGCTTGAACAGCAGCAGCAGCAGCAAAGCCTGCAGCTACACAGTTGTTTTCCAAGCAAGTGCTCTCTTTTCTTGGCCAGAGTTCATGTGCCATTAAAACCATGCCCCCTTTCACCTCATTACAGGACAGTAGTTTCCTTTAAGTAATGAGGTTACATAGAATCTCTGAATTTCAAAATACCACATCTAAGTACAGAGCCCAGCCCATGTGGATCTAAGCACCGGACTTCTCACTCTCACTCTTCTCTTTCTCAACTGCTCTGCAATGCAGAAATCTTCTAGCTTTAGTAAACACTAGGGGTTAAGTATTCCTTCTAGCAATCACTCCCAAATTAAGCACTAAGTATGAAGTGCTGGCAGTAAGTACGAGCCCTGTTTAAAAACTCCTCTTTCAGTTCTGTGAAGTCATTTGAGATTCAGTTTTGTGCTCTCTGTGTTTTGGACAGAAGAGACGTGTAATGATATTATGTATGCACTGCATGAACTGTAACAATGGAGGCTGAAATATAATACAAATTTTAAAATAACAAGAATTTTGGAGGGAATCTGCTCTTTGCAATAGTAGGGCTATCCCCACACCTGAGGGGCACTACAGATCCTCTATTTTAATTTCTGTAGTGTCTCCATCAGGCAAAATTGGAGGACATAATAGAAGACGATACCAGACCCTTTTTCTTCCCTTGCTACCATGGTAGCACATATTTGATGGGAGAAACCCAGCAATACTAATATTTTCCTGCAATAAAATAATCTAAATAGTGTTAGCTCTGTGCTGTTGGTATGCTCTCTTACCACTGCGTGGCTACTTCAGGATTGCCTAGTTTTGCCTCTTATCCAAGACTGGATGAACCCATGAATTCAGTTGTTCCACATAGTAATTCCTATGAAGGTGCACCAAGTAAAAGGGATTCCTAATCTAGGTGCTTACAAACACATGAGAAGGTACAATATCCCACTAGAAGAAGTTTGAGGCTCTCTGTAAATGGTTGTATAACATGCAGCAGGGGGATGTATAGCACAGCAGCCCTGAAATGATCATGAGCACAACTAAGTAGATGGAAATCATTATTTTTCTTTCTGTTTACAGAAAAATCTCAAAGCAATTGCAGAATCAGATAGAAGCCTTGGGAGCAGAAAGCAGGTAAAAGAGAGGGGAAGATGAAAAAGAATACACAAGACAAAAGGCATGTGCTTTGGTGGAGGGGGGATTTTGAGCAGACTGACAATAAAAGCTGACAAGAAACAAAATCCTCATTTCAGCCTGTTAGCACAGTCAAGTGATATCAGTGCTTGGCCTGGAAATTCAGTACGTGCCTTTCCTTGTCCCTGCTGTTGCTCCTGAAGGCTGACTCCATCCTGGGAATCCTTATTGGTTCTCCATTGCCTAGGTGGCTGCTGGAGACAGATGCTTTTTGGAAGGTGACTGTCCCCAGACACCATGCTCTTGAGGTCCTCGCTCATGCTTAGTCAAAGCAAAGTAAATAGAGGTCCAAAATGAAACATAGCAACATGTACTTTTAGAAAGAAGAAACCAAAACATGCTCAATCTAGAAATGTGAAATTTAAGACGGGGAGAAATGGGAGGGAGGGAGAAATTTAATATTTCTTTAAAAGTTCTCAAAGGAACTGCTTGACTTTGCTGTCAATTTAGTCTTTACTGTTTACGGTGTTGCTGTGCAATACTTTTTAATGCAATCGCCAATCTCTGCTGGTGTTTCTTTTTGCTCCACAGCCAACAAGGACAGAAGGTTGACAACTGCCCAAGCTCTCCTGCTCAGAAGACAGCCATGGTGAAACTGGTAAAAGAGAACTGCACTGCTCCCCTTATACCTGCACTTGCAGGGCCTCCCCTATCTCTCTTTGTTCCAAATTGGAAACCTCCTTCTTTCATCAGATGTGACTCATCTTTGAGGTTTTCAGCTCCAGTGGCTCCTTATATCATCTTGGCTCCTATGTCTCAGGTTCACCACTTCTTGCTCAGTTTCATTAGTTTGTGAGCTGTTTATTAATTCTTCAATATTCGTTGTCCTACAAGTGAGAAAACTTCATTTCAAAGTGATTCACATCTCTTCTTTCCCTTTCTAGACCCAGAAATCAACGACAGGCTACCTAAAAAAATTCTGTTTTTGTCTTGGGTAGGTAAAATGTTCTCACTGCCTGCACACTTGGTTAGTTACATCTGGAGCACCATGGAGTCAAGACTATTCTGACAAATGCTGGAACATCACGGGAGAAACAGTGTGAGCAGGGAAGAGAAATGTGCTGCAAGTGTAGAGCTGTGTGTGTGCCAACCTAGTGGAGCAGCAGACTGAAGTAATCAGGGTGCAAACTCTGTTCTGGCCCTTGGCTACATTCCCTTATGAATCTGCTCACCTGCCACCTCTGAAAATGCAGCATTTATGTGCATGCTGGCAAATGTCTCCTTCTTCCCTCCTCGTGGGGAAAGGGAGGAAGGCCTAAGGTCTGAGCACGTGGTTCTCTCCTCCTGGGTGTTCCGTTATCAGCCCTCCATTAAACCACTTCTCTGCCATACTCCCCTCACCAGATGGATACTGAGGGGTTGCTGGTTTCAGCTGGTTGCAGCTTTCACCTGCCTGGACCAAAGTAGCGTGGACTCACTGAGTGCCAGGGCAAGTGATGGCGTTTCTCTATTTTCTTAGTCTTGGCTGAAGGTAGTGTGAAGAAAAGGAGATATTTATGGATTAATTCTTCAGTTAGTCACTTTGTGGTCAGGGTGCAACTGCTGCTGAAGCTATTTATAGATCATTTCATGAAGGCTGTTGGTGTTAGAGTCACCAACCATTGCTCATTTGCTTTGTCCCTTTCCACCACTCCAGCAGCAGCAGGAGTGTCTCCCGAGATACATTTGCCTTTCTGTGATAGTCTTGTAGTGCCTTCGTAAAAGGAAAACAACCTTCAGTTTGCTTCTGTATGGTAGAAAGCTTTGGGATGAATCTTGCAGACAGTTGTCCAGAAAATGGATCAACTGTTATTTCCCCTCCTGAGGATACAGAAACATTTTTACTATTGCACAACCAAGCACAATTAGCAAGTGCTTATGGCATGTTTCATTTGTGGAGCTTCATTTCCATTTAAATCTGTGCATTTTGTCAGAAAGCTGTTTCTGCTAACACAGGGCATTCACCTGTGGGAATAATCTTCCAAAAGGAGCAGGTAGAAGCATTGCAGGGTTTATCTGAACAACACAATGTAGAAGCAGTATTGACCGAGAGCATGGCTGGGCTCACAATGAATGCTACACACCTCCCTACATGACCTCAAGCAAATTTCTTCCCTCCAGACTTCAGTTGCCCACCTGTAAAATGACAACAGTATTTATTTTCTCTGCTTTGTGTCCTCCTCATGTGTTGACACTACAAAACCTTTGGTGGCAAGAGCCGTTGTTAAGTGGTTAAACACTTGCCAGGGCCAGACTCCATGGTAATTTTGCCAGCAACAGGAAGGAAGGATTCTGCTTTGACCAGGGCAATGAAATACAAGATTAGATGCTCCAATAGTTTTTAATATTAATAGAGCTGTTTTACAGTGTCTGTATTTTTCTCTGTGCATTTGTCTTTCTCTCTTGTTGCAGGAACTCTTTGTGGCTGTTTGGCAGGCTCTTACTACACTCTGGCTGCTTGTGCATAATACTGGTCTTGTTTTATAAACACTTATCTGATGCTACCTGGATATGTCGGCTACTGAACAGAATCTTCCACCAGTACTACAAATCTTGGCTGTGGCCACATTAACCCTAGAAGATTTTAAACACTCCAGACTGGATTTCTGTAGGGCTACTGTATGGCTTCTGGGAAGATCCTGCACTTTAAAATAAAGCATTCATGAATGCTAAAAGCCTGTGATAATGTCTGTCTTTCCTGTGAGAACTGCATTAGCTCCTCAGAGGAAGAAACTAAAGCCCATGTAACTCAGCAAGAGGGAGCATACTTAAATGCATTCAGTTGTTTGCTGTTGGAGGTGGTTCTGAGATGCAAAAATTGCTTCAACATCCACATTCTGATCTGCTCCCCAAATCGCTGAATGTCCTGCCCCCATCAGCACAGGCATGAGTGCAGGAAATCTGTAATTAAATCTAAATAGGATCTTCTGTTAATGCAAATTGAAATGACCTCATTATCAGCAGAGCAGTGATAACTGATAGGAGCTGAAGCTTTGTCCTAAAAAATGCCTCTTGGCAGACTCAGGACCACTCAGCTCTGTGGATTAGTATGTCAGTCGACCACCTTGCTGCTTCATGACAGAAGTCCTGCCAATGGGCTCTCTCATACACACAGAGCAATACTACTGCACACCCGCAGCAAGCCCTTCATGAAGAATATGGGGTTGCCGCCTTTGCTCACAGCATAGGGACTCTCTGCAGGCTGTGACAAGCTCTGGTGTACCTTGGAGGAACCTGTCTTGCACAGACCATGTGTGTGACAGGGCTGCAGATTTCAAATGCCCTGCACAGGCAGAGGTCATCAATATGTCTTCTGTGCACTTCACTGAGCAGTCAGGCCTTCCCCATCCACTGCAGCATGCAAGAGACCTTGATCAAGCTCTCACTGGTCCCACAGGACAGCTCTTTGTGGATGCTTAAGAAGACTTCAGTGCAACCTGCCTTCTGGGCTTGGCTGCCCTAAGAGCCCTCCATGTCCTAATTTTCTACCCTCCAGAAGGGCATTGTGCGCCCTTGTCCTTGAATCAGTTTTGGAAGTAGACTGTCTTTGATCACGATGGAAAACATGCTACCTCACAATGTCATGCCCAAGTGTTACAGGACACGCAAATTGCTTGTCCTAGTTACAAATTTCCACGCCTAGTCTCTGAAAGGAGACTAGGATGGTCTCCATACAGAGGCCATGCCTACTTCTGGGTTTGAACAAGGTATGTCAGTGCTTCAGCAAGTATCAGCTGGCATCCGTGTTTCCAAGTCTCACTGACAGCATGGTTTTCCCTACATCTTCCAAATTCACCAACCATCAGCTGCACGAGAGCAGTGGGGAAGAGTCCTGCCTGGCTGTCGTTGCTGAGTAAGTTATGCAGCAGAAAATTAGAGCTGTTGAAGATCAAAATAACCCAGAAAATGGTTTTAACTTCCTTCTCATGTTTTCTCCTGCTCCAGATATTTTTGCTCTTTTTCACAGATTAGGAAGAGCATGAAAACCACTCTCTAATGAGACAGTATCTTGCAGGGCTGTCTTGTCATATGCCCAATTGCCTTTCATGGTAAGTACCTGATGTGAAAAAGGAGCTGAAACACCGAAAGCTGGGAAAGCAAACACACATAAAACGTTTATGATGGATAGAAAGTGTGCTGAAAGCAAAGCACAGTAGCAAAATGCCCTGTTTCTATATAGAAAAAGGAGCTTTCAAATTTGAAAAAGAAAATTCACTAAAGCTGTGAAGAGGGGATATGATTGTAGGAAGCCCATCTTACAAGACAGAACATTTGTAGGAACTCATAAAAATCCTCAGCGTATTACAAACCTGTGAAAATATCATCTAACTGATGCGAGATGTTGCATGGTGCATCTCCTGCTGCTGCTTGCTTTCCTGCATCCAGCTCAGGGCATGCTTGTGTTAGCACAGGTGCTCCATGAGGCTGGGCTTATGTAGCCCAGGGGAAATTTGGAATTGTGCTCCAAGATGAACATCTGTGCTTATTACTCTGTCTCCATTAAAAAAAAAAACCAAACCTGTCCTAAGGCATCTCCATTATTGCCTGTAATTGCCATAACCCACAGGTTGTAATCCTTGTGACAGAAGCCTTTAGCAGAAGGAAGTGTAGTGGGGGATGATTTTAGTACTGTTGTTCAGCTCTGTGAGTGCAAATCTTTGTGGGCAACTTGACCATAGAGTTTAAAACACAAGATAAAGCAGCGTGACGCTTGATGGTGCCATGAAAGAAAACTGATTGAACAGCCCAGTTTGCAGCTGTGCCTGGTAGAGTGAGTGGTAGTTGCTGCAGGGGGGGGCATGTGGGGGCAACAGCAGAAGTTTGGGAGAGACAAGCTCCTCTTTGCTGCTAAAAGTCAAAGTAATTTCCCTGTCTTGTCAGCTGGCAGCTCCTCCTCCTCTCCCTAGGCAGGAGGAAGGGCACTTTCTGTTTCAGCCCCATGGTGCTGTGCTGGATGGGATGCAGAGGGAATCTTGCAGGGAGCTGCAGTGGAAGTGATGGTAAAGGTGCTGCTGGGAGCAGCCTTTCAAACCCCAGCACTTAGCCACGGATGCATTACCAAAGCCATACTGCGCAAGACTTAAAAAAGGGCAACAATACCATTGCTCATCTTCTTCCTTCCTTTGCACATCCTACATTTTGCTCTTTTAGTTCCAACTCAGTTTATATGCCACAGGCATACAGTGTGTTTAGCGAAGTTGGACAGATTTGCGACAGCTTTCTGTCTTTGGTTTTGCCTAGTTGGGTTTATCTCACTAGTACCCTCTCCTCTGATGGGACTGGATTAAATCACTGCGGTTGTAAAGGAAGTTAATTAATTCACATGCCAGTTCTTTACTCCTCTCCACCCCTGCAAGTACACAGTGGTGCACATTGACAGGATCAGAGGCAATGGGCACAAACCAAAACACAGGAGGGTCCCTCTGAACATGAGGAAACACTTTTTTACTCTGAGGGTGACCAAGCGCTGGCACAGGTTGCCCAGGGAGGTTGTGGAGTCTCCATCCTTGGAGATATTCAAAAGCCACCTGGATACAGTCCTGGACAACTGGCTCTAGGTAGTCCTGCTTGAGCAGCGGGGTTGGACCAGATGACCTCCATAGGTCCCTGCCAGACTCAACCATTCTGTGTGATTCTGTGATTTTGGGGGGGAAAAGTGTCCAGTTTTGATTATATGGTAGTTTTCTCTTGTAGCTTTTCATACTTTCATCTCTGAGCCATTAAAAGGCACTGTTTTGGGTGCACCTCAACCAATGTCCCTCCTCACCCTCCACAGGGAGGAGGGAGGCCTCAGGGCAGTACAGTAGATCCCTCCACCAGGCCCATCAGTCAGTGGCTTAGAGTGGCCTTGCTGCAGCTAATTCAAGTTTTCATGCAGCTGTCTTGATTTACTGGATCTGCCAGGAGGGCTCAGTTGGCTGCACCATGGAGTACCATCATTTTATATATTATCGCTTTTATGCTGGATGGGATTTTCAGGTGTGCTCCTTGATGGTGTAAGCCTGCTTCCCCTGTCATCAACATCAGCTTTGCTTCAAGGGCTCTGTAGCATCATCCGGGTGTCCAGCATGGTCTGGGTGATCAGGGGAACTGATATTTGTGATCTCCTTTCTAAGACATTGTCCTTCTCTACTTTTTCCTCTCTCAGGTGGAGAAAAGATGGTTGCTGACACCACACCTCAGTACCCTGAGGGACCATGAGGTCATTTGGGTTCAGACTGAACTGCCTGACAAATCCTTCCAAATTTCTGCAGCTGTTTCTCTCTGAACCAGGAAAAGGTATCTAGAGGGGAGGAGAGGGGTGTAACTTAGAAACACAATGGTGTTGAATGCTCACAATCCCTCCTGCAAGGGTCTGGAGGAGGTGAGGGAGGGCACAGATGTATAAGTGAGTGGTGCGGTTGACATGCCTAAGGGATGCCATCCAGAGGGACCTGGACAAGCTTTAGAAGTGGGCTCATGTGAACCTCATGAGGTTCAACACGGCCAAGTGCAAGCTTCTGAAGCTGGGTCAGGGCAACCCGTGCTATCAATACAGACTGGGGGATGAAGGGATTGAGACCAGCCCTGACGAGAAGGACTTAGGGATACTGATGGATGAAAAGCTGGACATGAGCCGACAATGTGCGCTCGCAGCCCATAAAGCCAACCATATCCTGGGCTGCACCAAAAGAAGCATGGCCAGCAGGTTGAGGGAGGTAATTCTGCCCCTCTACTCTGCTCTGGTGAGACCCCACCTGCAGTACTGTGTCCAGCGCTGGAGTCCTCAGCACAGGAAAGACATCGACCTGTTTGAGCGGGTCCAGAGGAGGGCCACAAAAACGATCAGAGGGATGGAACACCTCTCCTATGAGGAAAGGCTGAGAGGGTTGGGGTTATTCAGCCTGGAGAAGAGAAGGCTGTGGGGAGACCTTATTGCAGCCTTTCAATGCTTAAAAAGGGCTTAGAAAAAAGATGGAGAGACTTTTTAGCAGGGCCTGTTGTGATAGGACAAGGGGTAATGGTTTTAAATTAAAAGAGGGTAGATTTAGACTAGATATAAGGAAAAAATTTGTTGTGATGAGGCAGGTGAAACACTGGAACAGGTTGCTGAGAGAGGTGGTAGATGCCCCATCCCTGGAAACATTCAAGGTCAGGTGGGACAGGGCTCTGAGCAACCTCATCTAGTTGAAGATGTCCCTGTTCATTGCAGGGGGGGTTGGATTAGATAATCTTTAAAGGTCCAACCCCAACTATTCCATGATTGTATGATTCTATGATAACTGGGCACACTGCAAAGCAGGGCATCTTTCCTGTGTGCAGAAGAGCCACTGACCATTGACACTCTCTGGGGGACCCTGTCTTCGCTGTTGCAGACCCTGACTCTGAGGCAACTTATTGTTGCCCTAGATGGGTTTAAGAAAATTCCAATGCATTGAAATTTGTCACCTTAAGCAAGTGCATGTGTAGCTCCTATGTGTGCATAACCTGTTCCCCAGCACAACACTGCCCCCACTGAATGGCCTTCCTATTCTTCACCCTGCAAAGGACTGAGTGATGTAGATGCAAAAAGTTTAAGCAGAATCACATCTGAAAGCCTGAACGAGTAGTTGGAAGAGATATCTCTTGAAGGTGACTAAATAGGCAAACTGCATTAGGCTCAGAAAATCCTCTGAGCTGAAAATAACTGGAGGTGGGGACAGTACTCAGGGGAAGTGCCATATATCTTTGTCCTATTCTTACTTTTCCCTGGATGTCTGCTTATGGACACCATTCTTATACATTCTGCATATTATACATGTTTATCAGTACAGTCCTAACAAAACTAAATACATTTCCCCCTGACCCTCAAAAAAATCAGGTCCCAGAGGAAAAATAAATGGTGGTGTGCATGTGGGGCAGGGGAACAACAGGAAAAATGGAGAGAGGTGAAAGCCCAGTAATCAAAAATGAAGTGGCTTGGGCCAGCCTAGCCCTACTGGCCTGAGAGGGGAGAACAGGGTCAGACTATGGCTTTATGTCACTCGAGACGGGGTCCCCAACGGGAGTGTACCATCTACCCTCTGGAAGGGAAAATAAATCCTCAGAGCCAGCAAAAAGGGAGAAAAAGACCAGGACAGAACCTGCAGCGGCTGCATTGCTGCAGCAGTAGGACCCCAGTGCCCCAACCCTACTGGGAGGTGCTGCAGAGGCGAGGCTGTGTGTCAGCCCCATGGGCACTTTGGGAAGCCCTTTCCCCACCTCTGGGGGTGGTGCACGCACATTGCCAGGGGTACATGTGTAAGCAGCGGTAGTCTTGCTATGGCTCCTTTTGCTAGATCTTGGAGCATTAGTGATGACAAACAAGTCAAGGTGGCACTCAGGACAGCGCATTAGTCAGCAAATGAGCCTGCTGACAGGTAATCCAGTGGTAATGCACCATTTACATTTATTCTGGTGTGTCTAAGCAGATATGCTGATGGCCTCCAGTTTAGATATTCATGTACGTTGTCTATAACGGTACCTGCACGCCAGTCTTTCCTGGCAGAATGAACCGCAGTGATTTATCAGGTCTTGTACAAATGCAGACCTTGTGCTGGCAGGCAGAGATACTCAGCTGTTGCCAGAGAGAAGATGGAAAGGACGAGTCCAAAGAGGAACAGTCCAAAGAGGAACAGGAAGCATGTTCCTCTGTGATTTCAGTGGGCTACAGGTCCAGGCATTTGCATGCATTACCTGAATTACTGGGGAGAGGCTTGAGGCTACAGGAGTTAACGCCAATTTTTTCCATATCAAAGGGCTTTCTGAATAAGCACCAGAACAGACATTTCCCTCTCTGAGTGTTATGGGTGCTTTTTTTTTTTCTTCCAGAGATCAGAAAGAGTAACAGCTTAATCTTCTTAAAGAAGCCTTGATAATTTGTTAAGCAAAAAACCTGGCTCTGGGATGAGGTTCATAACTTATATTTATAGATGGCCAACCTCAAGCAAGCAAGAAACGTCTAGATGCAGAAAAAGGAGAAGATGAAATAATTTCTGTCATTTTCAGGGAAAAATTGCCTACTGTCTTCTAAAATATATTATACATTCAGTGTGCATTAATGTAATTGGTTAAAACTCAGAGAACTATACTTTAAAGTCTGAGCCACACCATCTGGTTCTCTCCCTGCTCAGTGCCCTAAGCATATGGCCAGAGAGAGCATATTTCTTTTTCTCTTCTCTTCTGTCTCCTTTTTTATTCTGCCTAGCCTCATTACCTTAGATTTCCTTACACTGAATTTATGTGCATAAGCCATTTATTTGCCTTGTCTCTTAATCTAGCTGTGTGATTCTGAACATCTTTTAGGCTGGACTGGCAACTCCACATTTCGCCTTGTCAGAAAAATTATTCACCTTAATGCATATTCATTCTTCTAAATAATGATATATAGGAAATTGAATTGGTCCTAAGGATGTTCTTTGTGTCACTTTACTGCCTGTTTCCTGTCACCAAGGACCATTTTCATGTCAATTCACTCTTCTGTTTCCAAACTCCCATGTACAGAATCATTGTGGAGATAAGGTTAAGCTGTTATCTGCTGATAAAAATGACTTTGAGCAGCGCTTGTATGTGCTATGTTTTTTTTAACTATGTGGTTCTTCACTTGACTGAAACTCCTTGAATAAGACCTTTTTCATGCTAAATAATTTGAAAACCGCTCTGAAGAGCAGTTTTTTTGCTAAGACCCCATTAGTTGTGTTGGTCTTCAGGTGTGGATCCCTAGTGGGCCTATCTCTCTGTCTTAGCACATATATTAACTTTAGCAAGAAGAAGATATTGCTTCACCCATTCTTGCCTCTAGGCAGTCTGACTGCAGCGCTGTTTTTCTGACTGTGGAAAACTTCTCAAGCTACAATGAAACAAGGTCCAGCTGCCTGATTTTTACAGTGGTCGTAGTGATGAAAACATTGCCAGCACTGCAACATGTACTTCCATTAAATCTCTTCCCTGAACTTGCTCCTTTCTGCAAAGACCTCACTGTAGCAATAATACTTCCCCTTTCCTTGAGCCATGCAGAGCTTCCATCTAGGTTTGTGTCCAAAGCATGAGGCACCACTGCCACAAGATATTTTTCCAAGCAGTTCAATTGCAAGAAGACAGACAGGTCCTGCAGAGCCATCTCTCCAGCAGAAACTGAATATCCTCAGTTGTCTTTCTATACATGATCCCTGCCTAAGGAAAAAAAAAGGTTTTCCATAGTCCATTATAGTCTTTATTACAGTGATGTGTCCAAAATACAGAATGGTATTTGGATCTTTTTTTTTGTTTGTTTCAAAGGAGTTGCTGTGGAGGTATTTCAGTTGTACTGTTAACCAATACGGCACAGCAAAAATCAACGTGTGGAGAAACAGATGTGCTCAAGTCCTTAACGCCAACCAGGACTTTCTTGATAAAGGGATGTTTAACCTTAATTGACTTATCCAGATGCAGCAAGGTTACATAAAATAACAAATGCATCAACATATGGTACAGACTTGATGTTTTCATTTGAGTTTCATTGGTGACACAATCCTACAGCAAAGATTTGGAAGAGAAATAAACCAGCCCAGTTTGGAAAGAAAATACAATACAAGTGCTCAGTAGGAAAACTACAGAGACAGCCTTCTGTTTCCAGGGAGGAGAACAATTTTGCTGCCTTTCACCAGCAGAGTAGGGAAAGCTGAATGCTGCTGGGAAACCATTGACATTACTGCCTAATATCTGCGGAGCATTTTGCACACAGCAGAGAACACTATGACCAAAGCTGATGTCCAACATAACAGCCAGGAGTATTTTATCTCCCTGGTATAGGAAATGCTGTGTTAAATACAACTATTACAAATGTTTATTTGAAGGAAAGATGACCTTTAGCTTAGGGCTTTGGCTTGACACTTGGGATATGTTGAGTGTCTTTCCTAGCTCTGCCCAGTGCCATGGGCAAATCATTTAGTATCTATCAGCCTCAGTTTCATATCTATATAATCTAGACCCTAATTATTTCTTCTGCTCTGACTTTTGAAGTGGGCAGGACTTTCAAAGTCTAAAACACACAGGTCAGCAACTGAATCACTACGTGTCTTAGGAGTGCCCAATACAACTGCACCCCAGCAGCGGCATATCTGTCCCTAGTGAACAGAAGGGGAGAAAACCTGTTCAAAACGAGTGATCAGTACCTTCCTGAAAGACCCGTGGCTCTGATGTTGTGCTTCACGCAGGCGCTTTTCCCCCTGAAGGCAGAGCAGTGCATGCCATCACAGCACCGATGCTCTGCCTGGGACTGCTGAACTGGACGTCCCTCCTGTTTCAAGGAAGGGCACAGGGAGGATCCTGAGGTCCTCTCTAGGGGCAGACTGCAGCAGCGCTGCCTCTCAAAATTTTCTTTTCCCAAACAACTGTAGAAGCACAGAGGAAAATTCCATTTTCCTTTGCACTGAAATTCTCTGCAGAATAAAACTGAATCCTTTTTGATCTGCTGCAGCGCAGCTCTCTGCCCCGCGTAGACCGGGTATCAAACCCTGGTGTGACAAAAACACAGGCGATAGGTCACTTCACTCCACCCACCACCCAGAGATGGCAAAATGCTTGCCGGGGGCTATCCTTGCTCCCTGAGCATCCCAGTGAGCAGCTGAGGTTCAAACAACAGACCAAGGCCATGAAAAACATAGCAGATGCAAAATGCCTTCACTTCAGTCAGTTTTGTAAATTGCTTCTGTTTCGGTGGCCCTGAAAAATATCTTTCTTTTCATGTTGAAAAATTATTAACTGAGTTGTGAGTTGCCATGGATGCGGCATTCAGTTTATTGCATGCTTTGTCTCTTACTGTGCAGGACTTCATTCTCAGCGCTCTCCTGGGCTTATAAATATTGAATAAATTGGCCCACTTTCTCTCAGAAGTCAGAGGCAAAATTGCCACTAATTTAAAGGTGTGGGCTCAGGCCTATTATATCGCATTATATTTTTTATAGCATTGATCACCTCTGTTTTGGCGGTCTCCTGATTCTGCCTAGCAAGTCAGGCTTCCACTCAGGTATAAATAAATCTTCAAAATAATAAAGGAAAAACAAAATGCCTTTCCCTCTATAAGGCAACACGGGAGACTGTTTGTCCCTGGGAATGGTTTTGGCTGGGACTCCATGGCAAGTGTTCTCATGAGTACATGGCAAACTGTTGAGAAACTGCCTCTGCATTGCAGCAAGGTATTTGAAGAAATCAAAGTGATCTGCATATAGTATGTTGTTTAGCTGCAGTAGTTTTCCAGCCGGCCACAGTGTCAGGGACTGAGTGGATGGTGCTGACAGATAAACATTTGAGAATTGCTTGGACTGACTATAGCTGCAATTACTGTAATGAAATTTGTCTCTGGCCCTCTCAGAAGTTATTTGCAAAGAAATGGGTAGGGATAGGGTCTAAATCTTCAAAGCCAGCTGGCAATATTGCTAAAAAAAATTATGGAAATTCTCTTATACTCCGTTCTTCTTCTGCTCTAAACTATTATCTTTCTTTTCAGAGGAAGGAGCTCTGCAGATGCACGGACATCTGTATAAATAGTTTTTCTCTACAGTTAAATCTTCAGTATTTCTTCAGTGATTATAAAAAAAAAGAGTCTCAACATTTCAGGGCCACTCCTGAATTTGAAGTTGAATTTCCTGGGCTCTGATGCAAATCATCAGACTTTAATATTCCTATTTATTCACCTGTGCAATTCAAGCCACGCAAGGACAGCTTGGACTGCCATGGAGCATGGGGTCTCACCAGAGCAGGACCTACTCTGTGAGATGCTCTACACTCATAGAGCCTGGGGCAGTTTTCATGCAGGCTTGCTTCTATGCATTTAATAAGGTGTCTTGTGATACTTACAGTGGTAAAAACCTCCCAGCAGACTTCCTCATTTTCTCAAAAACTTCGAAGATGTCTACAGTCGGTGACCCCCCTCCTGTTCAAGTGACTTATGCATGCAAAATGAGATGTCTAAAGTAGAGAACAAGGATAATGTAATGGCTTGGCCAAAGTTACTTTAAATAGTGGTATCCATCATTATTATTATGTATTCAATGCTGACAGCTTATTTCACTTGTTTTAAACAAGAAAAGAGAGGAAAACATGGAACTTCAGTTCTCCTCCCTTAGGACTTGTTACATCCACCTCACTCATCCCAGTGTTAGCAGTCCTGATTCAGAGCAGCATAAGTAAAGGGAGAATTAGATCCACAGTCACCTTCCCAGCATGGACAAACAATCCAGTTCCTAACTGGGCTGGTCAGAAGGAGACGCTTTTAGTTCACCAGGTTGATTAAACTGGATTCCCTTTCGTCTCCGCTCCCCATGCCCATTTTACACTCCCAGCCCAGAGGGTGCCTGTGTGTTCCCAGGGCTCAGCCCCAGTCTCAGCTGGGGCAGAGAGATAGCCAGGGGTGTGGCAAAATTTGGGGTGCTCCTGTGTAGCCTCAGAGGACTCGGGACTACAGCACTGGGATGGACTGATACAGCCTCAGGCATTTTTCTCATGATTACCTACAAAGGATAATAGCCTGATAACCGCCGTAGGGATACACTGTGTGCAGGGTCATCATACGATTCACAGGGGACCTATAGAGGGTAAGGTATAGGTTTGTCTTTCCTTTGCAGCCACCCAGGTTGTGGCCTCGCATCTTAATTTTTCTCCATTAAAATCATCTCCATCCTCACACTGGGATTTCTATGTTTCATCTAAGTAAGTGCAAGTGCCAAGAAGTGCCTATGCCCTGTCCCAACCTAGCCCCTAAAAAGTATCTCTGCCCCAGCAGGATGCCCTTTGCAGGAGTCAGGATGGGGGCACTGGACTCCCAGCTTCATGCAATTAGGCTTTTAACCCTTCAGATCCTGCTTTTTTTCCCCCCCAGACATGATGTCCTTGCAAAGGCATGTTTTTGACTGGAAAGCAGTTCTCTGGGACAGAGAGAAAGACAGAGAGAGCAGCGCTCAGGGCTGCTCCTCACTTCTTGGCCTGCTGAAGCAAAAAAAAATCATCTTTGCAAACTGAGGGCTTTTTGTCCTGCACTGACTGAAGTTTTTCAATAGTTATGGAAAATCGGAGTGGGGAGTAAATTCTGGAAGAGAACGGTAACAACACACAAAGGACATCCTGAGGATTACTGGACCATACTGGGCTCAAGGTGATTGGAAATACTGTAGGCGAAGGGCAAATGCCACTTGACAAAAAATGGTATGGGCTTGACTTTAAATAAGATTTCATAAATCCAGGCTTTGAGAAGTGAGAGAGGACTGGAAGAATGAATCATCCCAAGCAATTTCAGGGTAGTTTACATAGTCTGACACTTTATGTCAAGCCACCCAGCTCTTCTATTTTTAGTACAACTAGAGATGGGTCCAGAATTTGAAGATTAGAGTTAATACTTCCCAGCATTTGCAGATCTTCGGATAGAGATTTTTGGCTTGACTGTCAGCAAAGATTAGGTGCATCTGCAGAGTCTGGAAGCAAAATTATATATGTTTTTTTCCCAAGGTTCAGGTTGCGTTGTGTTTCAAGGCTTTGGATCAGGAATGTTTTGACAAATCAAAACCAGAAGTATCTGAATTGTGAGAACAATGAAGGAAACAAAGATTTCAACCTGATCATAGGTTTTCTGTTATTCAGTAAAACATATTATCATGATTGAAGCTACCATATGAAGTCCAGGGTAAAGACGCTATTAGCAGTATGCTGTTGTTCTTATTTCATAATTAGGCTATATAATAGCTACACTTAATTACACTGAAAGTTTGGAAGTACAGAAGAACTTTAATAAGTAATATCAGTTTGTTAATATACAATTTGATTTTAGTTCTGTAAAGGTTCAGTTGCTCAAATCCTCATCACTTTTTCTTATATTTACTCAGATTTAGAGGGAGATTTCAAATACCCCAAGCAATATTGATTCTTCCATTAGTAAGACCTTGGTTTGCCATGCATGGCTATGACTGTTTTCTCTGTTATGTCTCTGAAGTGAAAATATCTTACCTGTATAAATGAGATATCCATATGCGAAGACTGGTTCTGGGAGAAAAAAGTTTTGTTTGCTTTCCCACAAAGACTCTACATATGCTTGTTTTCCTGTGGTTTGTTTCAGGTTTTTTATTGCTGTGATGGATGGTTTTTTGACAGCATAAAATAAGGGCTGCTGTTTCTGACACTGAGGCGATTCATATCAGCCAAGGATTTTGCCTAGGGGCATTTTCTGTTCCACTTGCTGCACCAAGGTGGCACGGCACAAAGACCATCCCCCCCAAGGTGGTCACCTTTTCCAGCTTTTCCCAAGCAGCCAGATTTATGTTAGCCAGAAAGCCAGGCTGCTCTTGCAGCCACTGCAGGGAACAGTACAAGTACAGGGCAGCAGCTACTTCTGGAGTCCCTGAACCCAAATGACTGGCTTTCCTCCACACGTTAACTCTAGAAAAGATAACATGCTATGGTGATCTTTGGCTTATGTCCCAGCACTATACAGAAATATCAGGATCACAAAATCACAGAGTGGTTGAGGTTGGATGAGACCTCTGGAGATCATCTTGTCCAACCCCCCTGCTCAAGCAGGGCCACCTAGAATTGATTGCCCAGGACCATGTCCAGATGGTTTTTGAATATCTCCAAGGATGGAAACTTCACAACCTCTCTGGACAACCTGTGCCAGTGCTTGGTCACCTCGTAGTAAAAAGTGTTTCCTGATGTTCAGATGGAGCCTCCTGCGTTTCAAAGTGGGCCCATTGCCTCCGGTTCTGTCACTGTGCACCACTGAACAGAACCTGACTCCATCTTCTTTGCACCTAATGCCCTTCAGGTATTTATATACATTGATAAGATCCCCTCTCAGCCTTCTCTTCTCCAGGCTAAACAGTCCCAGCCTTCTCAGCTTTTCCTCATATGCAAGATTTTCCAGTCCCTTAATCATCATCATGGCCCTTCATTGGATTCTCTTCAGTATGTCCATGTCTCTCTTGCACTGAGGAGCCCAGAATTGGACACAGCACTCCAAGTTTGGCCTCACCCGTGCTGAGTAGAGGGGAATGATCACCTCCCTCGACCTGCTGGCAGTGCTTTGTCTAATGCAGGCCAGGATACTATTCACCTTCTTTGCCGCAACGGCACATTACTGGCTCATGTTCAACTTGATGCCCACTGGGACCCTCACGTCCTTTTCTGTCAAGCTGCTTTCCAGGTGGGTGGCCCCCAGGATTCATGAGGAGAAGCCATAAGCAGAAGGAACTGCTTCCTTCTCTGACCCCAAGCACAGGTCCTCTCTTGCCCTAGGCTACAGTAGCCAGTAACACCTCCATCCACCTCTAGGACCTCCTCTCCTGATCTGCTATACTGTGCAACTGCTAAGTCACCCCCAATGTCTCACTTTGAGTGAACTGATTAGTCCTATTCAAAATTGAATGAGCTGTTCTGGTGATACATCTCCCTGGGGACCTCTCCTACAAGGCAGCATGGAAGAATTTGTGCTAGATTTGGCCCTCTGCATTTTACACTTCCCTGAGGCTCTCCCAGCAAAATTTTCACAGATAAGCAATAGCTAACCTGCGTTTCGTGCTATGAAAATTTCCCCTTTGGTAAGTAACAGCACAGCCCTCATATTCTTAGAGACATTTCAACTGGAAGAAAACTCTAGATCCAAAATAATAATTGTGTCTCAGAGCTACAGGGGTACCATATGGGGCCCAGAGGAGTTGCATGGTCAAGTGCTACCCATGTGGACAGTGCTGCCTGCTCTGAAGGACCCACCTGCTCCCCTTGGCCTGGAGGCCAGGACCTATTCGCTGAAGCAATTGCAGTTAGCAAGGTAGCTTAAACAGTAGGAGACCACATAGTCTTTTATTATAATAACAGTTATTACCGTAATTATTGCTAGTTATTCTCCAACCGAGCAAAGCGAATTGAAATTATTTTTGTCCTCCAGCATCTGTTATGAGAGGTTTGGCACATTTGACAGCAAGGATCTATTCTCTGGCTGTATTTGCCAGCCAAAACATATTGAGGATGCTGATATTTAAAACCAAGCATGTAAACCAACCATCATATTGCTAAATTTAAAGTATAGGTATATTATGTAGTAAATATTTGCAATCAGTAGATCTGAATTCTTGAAACTGAATCTGCTGTCTTCTTTTGCTGCCCCACAAGATGACTTTAGTACAAGTATAAGGCTTGGCCAATAAAGGCAGCAGGACATATTCCTTGTCACTATATATAGGAAAGCCCATGCCCTAGCAATCCTGTGGCTGAGGTTTGGCACGCTGAAATAAGTCAGGATAATTCAAGGTTATGGTTCCCTCAGCAACTATATTTCAGTCACAGTGCATGTATATAATAAGACATAAAAGTTAGCATCGCATACTGTGATACAAAATGTTACACATGCCCAAGGGGCTTTGAGTTATGATTTCTGCAGGAGTTAATTTGGTGCTGTTAGTGGAGTGATTCCTTTAAAGATGCAGTCAAGGTAACATTTTACATTTAATTTCCCCATTGCCATTTTCTTTGGCCTTGTCAGCTGTAAGAAAAAATCAATGGTGCATAAATCTCTGCTCATGTAACTAGGTAGTAACAGTGGAAGATGCACAGTAGGGAGGGCACAGACATGACTGTACCTACTTAAAACTTCGTGGAGCTTGATGATGTGCTGTCTTAAGGGTCTCTGTTTCCTTTCCAGATGCTTAGCCTCAACCAGTGGAAAGGCACCAATAGAGAATTATGGCTCAAAACAGAGGCAAGATAGCTAGTTGCCAAGTCTAATAATTGTTTTTTTCTGTTGCTCTCTGACCATATCACTGGTTCACCGTCAAACACTTTCCCTCTGGAACTCTTCACTCTCTAGCAAGATATTGTCCATATGCTAATACAGAAATACTCTTCAGGTACTGTAATTCACGATATGGCTTAACAAAGTGTTCCCTCTAGGGGTTTCTCCTGGAAAAAATACATGTCAATAAAGCCAGGGAGAAGTATTTCCCTAACACTAACATAGCAAGCGTTATTGTCCCACATTCAGGATGCCATAGACTGGTTTCTCACCAAGTGGTAGAACTCTTCTTCTTGCTCCCTTCCTCCTTTCCTCTTGAATGTAACTCCAATAGTAAGTAGAATCGGGAAAATCAAGTGTTGTTTTTAAGATTGTGTAGCAATAGCCTGAGAAATCTTAAATTTAGCATTTCCAATTAGTTATTTTATACATGACAGATGTACCCACAGTAGTGACCCAGACATGAGCGCATTTCTCAAAAAACCAACCAGATCCATGCAGTTTCATTAGCAGAGACACAACAGATGTGCTGTGAAATTTAGATGTTGAAAAGCAACTGGGATTTGTTGGTAAAGCTCGTGTTTCCAACTGATAGAGGAGGATAGCAAACCTCCTATCACTACTGTACAATCCTTCATCTGTTGCTAACTGTAACGGCTGGTGGTTTACATATTGCATTTCATCCACTGAGCCAAACGGCAGCGGGTATGAGTTACTCGCAGTAGTCCCAATTCTATGCATGCAGTAACTGAAATGCAGAGGTTTTGTAAAACTGAAGATGGAAGCTTGGTTCTGTGGACTTCACCAGGGACAAAATATCATGCCCTAGTTAAACAGCTGCAGCTATATTTTCACGTGTGATTGTAAAGAGGCCTGTCTTTTTGTTTCCAAAAGGAGCAAGTTCACACAGACCTACTGGGAGCTGCAAGCAGTTGATGTCTTTGGAAAGTAGGTCATTACTATGTTTGTGCCTAATTTGAGGTAGCCAAAGCTTCAGCACTGCCGTGATTGCCACAGAAAATAATATGCAGCAGAGGAGTGAGATATTTGAGAATATAAACTGGGTATCCCACCTTCCAGTCCTGGCCATTGGTCACATCATGCTTTCCACTGGACACTGATGGAAAGAAAGCCTGAACTGCCCGTGTTTTATTTTTTTGTGAATCAATTTATCTATTCTTCTTACAGAAATGCCTAAGCATTGCTGCATCCATATTTTAGGAGATAATCTTTATTGTGTTTCTGCTCTGGACACTATCACAGACACAGAAAAGGGGAACATTCTTTTTTGTAATGAGTATTTTATGACTTCTTTGTCCTCCCCTGTGCCCGTCCTAGCAAATCATACCCTTGTTATCCGAGGTGGCAGGCCTTAGCTGATGTAGCACTTGCTCTGTGGGTCCACCCTCACCCCCTCCTTCTCAGGAGCATCGTTACTCTGCATCCGCATCCCTCCGCTGTCAGACATCGGCTGCTCACAGCTTGGGGGATTCATGTTCCACATCAGCCTCGAGGCACAGAAAGTCCATAAAGAGCAACCCATGTGGTGGTACAGCATTTCTGGACCAGAGCCTCCAAATGAACGGGGAAGGAGGGCAAGGAAAATTGGGACTCTTTAGCCATATGGCCATGCCCACATGTGTGTGATATGAAGAAATGCTGCTGCACCCTCCTTAACTCTCCACTTGCTGATTGTCTGCACTGGAGCCAGAGGACAAGGTGGGCTCCTTGCAGCTCTGATGGCCTTTCGTCCACCCCAGGTCAGCAGGAAGACCTGCAGCGTGCTGGCTCAGCCACTTCAAACAGCTTCATCCCATGTTATAGAGAGAGTACATTGAACAATGTAACAAAATAAGGGCTTTTCTCAAGACAACGGAGATACTTTCCATGCCATGGGGAAAGCACAATCAGCAATGTGTGGAAGCTGCCCATCTGCCCACTGTGCTCAGTGGAAGCCAAGGTGAGGCATTTAATAGTCTAAGGGGTTAAGAGGCAGTGAATTATCCGCATCCAGACAGATGAGCTTTGCAAGCCAGCATTGCTAATGCTGCCAACGGCAGGTGCATGAACCCAATCAGAGAGTTTGTGCACTTCATTTGCTCATAAGCAATGACGGAAGAAGGGCCAGGAGCCAGTAGACCGAAGAGTTCCCATTTGCCATCAGTGCCTAATGCTGCACTGTCTGCTTATGATTGCTTCAAGCTCATGTAGTGGCTGTACTGACTGGTAGAACTCTGTGTATATTTGTACAATTTTGGATTGGGAAATTGTTTAAGAGAAAATAAATCCAACGCACAGTGGGATTTCATACAGTGGTGTTTTTCCATGGTTAATTACATTTTGCTCAGTGAAATTTGAGCTGAGAAAAAAATGCTTAGCACCAACTTCATTTATCACTGAATATGAAGCTAAAAGTAGCCAACCAACACAAGTTAAAAAATACTATGACATGCAAAACAATACCTATCCCATGCAAGTCACTTGGTGGGAAATGTTTCCTCTGAGTCCTTGGCAACATGTAAAACTAGCGGATGAGCAGGAGGCAGTGCCAAATGAAGGACGGGGACCCATGGGAAACACCTACAGACAGAGCAAAGGACGATTTACAGGGAGTTTCCCCCAGCAGTCAGGACACAACCACAGAAAGCAGGAAGGTGCTTGTTAGAAAATCTCAGCACAACATCAAATGGTCTCCCTCATATGTTATGTTGCCCAGTTGGTTATCCATGTATCACTGTGTCTCCAGGCACCTTCCATGTAAAATCGCTATTTTGCCAACGGTCTGCACTTCTGAGCTTCACCCCTCAGTGACCAGCCACCGATGGCAATGACCTAAATGGTGAGCAGGAGGGGCAGACAGGTGTATTACAGAAGCAGATGATTTTGGAGGAGCAAAGAAAACATTGTGGGTTCACCCTGGAATTCAGAAGCATTTTGGAAAGGTATGTTGAAATGGGACTGGAAACACTGTGGGTATCTTCATATTGTAGCCAGCCACTTCTCCAGAGCCTGCCGCAGGCAGACTGCCGGCAGTCCTGAAGTGAGTTAGGTGAAAGACAGTTGAGTCATCTTGACTCTGCAGTGTGGTTGATAGAGCTGTGGATATAAACCTCGAAGTCAGAGACACTGTTTTTGTCAGCCTTTCTATGACACATAAGAGGAAAGGAGTTCAAGGACATAGGGGACAACACCGTTGAAAGTAACATAATATTTGAGAGCTCACTGCAGCTAGAAGAAAACAGAGAGGGCTGTTTGCTGTCATTCTTCATTAAAATGCAAACCAATGTATTTGTGCACTCTGTAAACATGACTATTTCTTCTTTTCTGCCTGTGAACTTTGAACAGATATAAAACTTGGGTATATCAGGTTCCAGAGGAAAAAGAAACATCAAAAAATACATCTTCACTATGTGTCTTTCATGATGCATATATATGTAGTGGGAGCTGGGATGTAAAAAGCGGGGAAATTTATCTCAAGCATTTATCCTGCCCATTTTGGAAAATACCATGGCTTAAAAATTGCCTGAGTATTCTGCAAAAGAGCTCTAACTGGGTCCCCCAGCATATTTATTCACCACATATACCACCAGTAAACATGCAGTAGCAGAGTCTGCAGTGACTCTTCCTGCTGCTGTTTCTCTTTCCTGGAAAGCTTGTTGCTCTTCTGGTAAGAAATAGTCCAGCAGAAATTGTTCCTCCAGATATATTGCTCACTCTTGCTGCTCTGCCTTCAAAAAGTCTAACCTGTAGTTTGCAGTGGGCTGTGTGAAACCAGGACCAACAGAAAGTGCTACGCAGGCACTGCTCTGGAGCCAGCATCCCTGAGAGACCCTTTGGAGTCACTGACCATCTCCTACTCAAGCTACACAAGATCACAGGGGAGGCCACTGAACCTCCTGTTTCCAAGGCTAAGTCACATCAAGCTGGAGTGCACCATATCACAAAACTTAGTGTGAAATCTCCATATCTGGCTTTAAAATCCAGGTGCTGCTCTGAAGTAAACCCCTATTACTGATGGTTTGGTGCAACACTTATTTTGTTCTGCTGAACTAAGGATGCACCACGCAGGGGCAAGAGGGTCTTAATTTCCTTAGTCCTGTACCTTGCCTTACCCTCTGCTTTAGGTCTTATACTGGTACTCTATGATTAACTTGATCATATTTTCCTTCCAGTTTGTACCAGTTTAAATGAGATTGGCCCCTGTAAACTCTGAGACCCATGGGCATTCCCAGTGGTTTTAGTAACACAGCTGAAAGACTGAGCCCACTTTTGAAAATGTAGTGTCACCTTCTACTTTCAGCATCAGTGACGCCGTTTAGGAACAGAGCATGACATGTATCCAACCAAGCGGAAGTGGGATGGAGCAAAAACGAGAAATTAATGTAACACATATGGCTTTATTTTCCCTGCAAATCATGTTCAGTTTAGGCCATAATGATTTATTCTAAAAGCGCATTTAACTCCAATTTGGTTCTATATAACAGAACAGATGGGGGAAATCCACAGAGCTGTACTTTTCTGCATAAATAAGAATGATTGCATTCATGTCCTGATTCATTTTTCTTTTTCTCCCCCACCCTGTCTTCAGCTATTTGATTTTTACACTTAAAATAAAATAAATTGACAAATAATTTATGTACTGAATTTATGTGGTCTTATCTAGGGGAGAGGGGTGAGCTTTCGAACTAGCACATAGCCATTGCTGTGCAAAAACAACTTTGTCATTCTGCTCTTCCCCCTTCCTCTCCTTGTCCTATATTCGCACACAAATACCATTGTTAATATAGGGCCTACATTGTTTTGAGTTCTGCTTATGAAGAACACACCGAGCAGCAGAGAGAGAGGGATTACGTGTATTCCCACAGCTGTGCTGGCACAAATGGAGATGCTGGTGCATCAACATGGGAGCTATCAAAACAAAGGCAAACAAGGCTGTATTGTTTTGGTTTCATTGAAGAGAACAAGAGAGAATATTTTCCTTTCCACTCTTGAGAAAGGAGAAAAATAGCATGACCGGCGTTGTGTTATTTCCAGTTTGAGAAATCAGCATCTTAAGGAATTTCTAGGAAAAGAAAAATCTCACCTTGAAAAATTCAGACCAGGTCAAAAGCCCTATTGCTTTTCTTTCTGTTTGTCAGGCTTGCTTCCCAGGCCAGCAGCTTCCAGCCAAAGCAGGGGCTAACAGCATTGCCTTTGCCCAGTCAGTCAGAGCCGAGGCCGGGTTGCCAGCCCAGTGCGGGAACTGCTCTGAGCCAGCAGCCCGCTCTGACTCTTTCCAGCAAACAATTTTACAGCCCTGGAAATGACTCTGGGCTGGCAAATGACATTATTTTTATGGGCCGTTGCCTCATTGCAGCACTTTGCTCCATCCACTTTAGCATAATGTGTCTTTTTATGCACTATTTTACCACCCTGTTATCTCAGCTCCTTACAGAAGCATCCTGCCATAATGCTGTTTCCTACCACGTGGGCAACATGCCTTGAGAGCACCATGCATTAGCCTCAGCATCACTCGCCTGGGCTCAGCAGGCCAAAGATCATCATTGCCCAAGGCAGGGGGACCATTCGCAGGCCTCTGCAAGGGCTTTGCCTCCCCCGTGCACATTTACACCCCTGCCCAGTAAATACTAGCACTACACCTTTAGATAACGTCTGCACTCTTACAAGCCTTGCACCACCTCTGGTGGTCCCCCCAGGTTCTCCTTCCACCCAGGGCAAAATGTAGCCTTATTCTGGGGGGCTTGGGTTGGACTGGAAATGCGCACAAGAGAAATGTGAGAGTGAGGATAGCTGGATTTGGTACAGCTGGCACTGCTGTTGTGGCCTGTAGGGCTCAGGGAGCTGAACTGGAGTTTTTTCTTGTCTTCAGGAGGAGGAATCTGAAACTCAAAAGATCCTTGCTTGATTTCCCTCTCTTTTTTATAGAGACCATATGTTCTTGAGAACAATGTCATATAGCTGAAAACTGCCTAGCTCACCCAGGGACCCCCTTTTGGGGCAATAGTGGACTATATAAACCCCATATAAGTTTCACATGTAACTAACCCAGTCACAGTGATATGCTTTGAAAGTTCAATTCAGTTAGCTTTAGATGCCTTTGAATGTTCATCGCTGAGAACAAACAGGAACTCAGAGGAGAGGACAATCGCTTTCTGGAAGAGAGGGTCTACCTTTGCAAAGTTCGGAAGGTGTAAAGACTAAACAACATTTCTCTGACGCTCTCGCTCCTGCTCTGGCCCTAGGTGAATGACTTTGTATGACAAGAACCCATATTGGTGGTAGTTCATTAGCTATGCCTCCAAAGCTATGCCATGCCAAGCCCTGCTGATATATGCATAGCTATGGCTGGTAACTCTTTCCAAAAGACCATGAGCAAATTAGAAGTCCAGAAGTCCTTTTTTAGGAGCCCAGCAGTCCTTCTTTAGGAGTCCAGGAGTTCTTCTTTCCAGAAGTTTATCCATTAATCCCAAAGAGTAAACTCTTCAGAGGTATAAAGTAAACAACGTCAGATGCTTTTTTGAAGTAGAAAGATTAATACCATTGAAACCAATAAAAATTCCATAGGATTTATTGATGGTCTAGCCATGGACCAGAGGTCAAGAGGTGAGAGCTCTCTTCTATACATTAATTGATCATTTGTTACAAAGAGCCTTCTAAGCATTCAGAGGGCTTTCTGCATTTTTTTCACTTGATATTTTCAGACCTGTCCCAGCTGGCTTTTTCCGCCATCAACTTCCTCAGCATGCTTTGATTTCAATGTCAATCTACTTTTCTTTCTTATCTCTCTTACTCTTCTTTTCTTTCTCTTTCACTGTTCCCCTCGTCATTAACCACCTCCACCTGCTCTCCACATCCTAATTTCACGAACAGCATGACCTGGCCTGTTCTTGGGTCCCCTTGGGCTGCCTCCCTCACTGCCCAGCCATCACTAGGCATATCTTGCTGCCTAGCTTCACAAAGGACCACAAGATGGTGGCTTCTGTGCCGATGAAAACATTCATAAGCTGCAAGCTTCAGCCAATTATGGGAAGTGGTAAACATATCCTGGGTACAAACAGGCTTCAAAAACTATCTGACAGGAAAAAACAAGTTGGTCATCCTAGCCAACAACTCTTCTGTTCTGAGAAAAGCAAAAATTGACTCTAAGTGGCAAAGAAAGACCACTGTACAGCATGGTGGAACTGACATCACCAGGACAAGTCAGTGAGAAGTAAATGCCGTAAGCATTTCATTCTGCCATAAAACTCGTTGTACCTCAGTTTTATGTATATTAAAAAAAAGTATCCTTTCTTCTTCTGTCTTGGGGAGCTGTGCATTGCACATATTTTTCATAAAAGAAATGTAAGTAAAGTAAAAGAAATAATGTCTTTTTTTTCTGTTCATTTCCACTGGTGTTTTCCCTTTAGGGTTCCTGGCCTATAAGATACCTCTTACAAACTTTTGTTGCTCTGGCCCCTTCTCCAGTCCCAAAGTGATGCGGCAGGGGATTGCTCTGGAGCTGCTCACTTTGATGCACAGGTAGGATCAGACAATCTGCTAGCAGCCTTCACAGCCAGAGGGAGCCCTGACACATTTCTTACCTGCCCCACTCCTTTCTCTGGATGATTACATAGGAAAACAGCATCATGTTTTGCTCTGATTCACTCCTGGTTTGGGTAGCTGAGGGGAGAAGGCGTACAGGAGGTCCTCAAGGCTAAGAGAACAAAACAAGTGTGTCTGTGAAAGTCGTATTTTCAAGCCATCAGAAACCAAAGGCTGGACACCAAACACTTTGCCTTATGTAGCCTGCCCACATTGCTCATGCAGCAGTGCCTGGGCTGCGCGTTTGCATGTGTTTATAGCTGGGGGTGTGTTTAATTGCTCATTTCCAGAAACAAGCCTCCATTTGCATTCAGTTGCAGGTGGACTGCCAAATTAGGGACTTGACCATACCCTGTTCACATGCACCAAACTAACTTTACCATCCCCAGGGTTCCATTTTGATCCTGCACCCTGGAAAAGTATGCGGCTACTTGCACCCCCAGGGCAAATGTAGTCCAGAGGAGGAGAGGGGACTTTCCACCTTTATTCCTGCCAGCCGTGGCTGGTAGGAGGTACGTCTGAGAGCTAAGAAGGAAGCTGTGAAGGGAACACCCTACCTTCCTAAGAGGCTGATACTCAAAACACGTATAGCTAAAGGCTAGAAAGGCTAAAATGCATTACCACTTGGGAAAGGACGTGGAGGTTTGGGAGTTCTTGATTTTTCAGCTTTTTTTTTTCTTTTGGAAAAACTAAAGTTTGCAAACAGTAAGGGAAGTACTGAGATAAATTCAGTATTCAAAGTCTTACATTTGTGAGCTTTTTATATGGAATTTGAAATATTCAATGCATTTCTGAGTGGAAGGACTTAAATCCAAAAAGACATGTAAATGTATCTATCTGTCTTGAGTACCAAGGGAATTGTCCTGTGATTTGCTGTCCCTCATGTATTCCATTTGCACCATTCATATTTGCTCATGAACTTCCTTAGCAATCAGAAATTATGATTTCTGAAAATTGTTTGGAATCCAAGACTCTCGTTTCCTGTCAAACATCTGCATAGAGCTTTGTTCGGCTTCAAAGCCTAAGTCAACTGCATTTAATATCTGAATTTGTCTCTGAGGCAGCAGCAACAGCAACTGACAGTAATAAAACCCTACAGGAAACAAACTCGGAGTAGAGCATATGTGAGCCAGGTCTTGGTTAGATCTATCTTAAAAGCCAGGATAAAAGGCAAAGCCAAGAGGACTTTGCATCAGCAGGTTAAAGCATGGTTGCCAATTGCTTGTTGGAATTAAAGGATCTTATAGAGCTGTTCTATTCATCCCTCTCACACAGAGACTGCTAGGCATTAAGTCAGCCAAGGGTCTTATATTTCTAGCTATTTTGGTGCATTCTGAAATTGTTTCTATTCTTACTACTCTGTAGTCATTAAATTACAGCCAGCTGTGTCCTGTCACTGACATTTTTTTGCAAACTGTTTTTAAAATGTAGTGCTTGCAGTTCATAGATGTTTGGTTATCCAAGAGCTGAATGACAAAACAGCATATAACAGAGCAGAGAGCAACCCATGAGCTTGTCCTGCAGTATTTCACAGTTAATATGAAATGCAGTCAAAATGTAGAAGGGACTGGACACTGAAGAAAACTGATCGTGAAAGGGGTTTAAGGCATAAAGGAAATTAAAGCACAAACTGACTTTGCTTAAATGAACAGGAGTGATATTTTGACATGTCATTTAACATTTCCCATATGGCTTCAACTAGAGTTGATTTGAAACCTTTCAAAACATTTTCCTTGTGTGCAGAATGACCCTTTACAACAAAGGAGAAAAAAACCCATAAACCATTTGACTGTTAAAGCCATTTTAGTTAAACAATTAAACTGGCCTGTGTGTCTCCCAGGTGGGGAAATCTGGGATGCTGCTTTTAAGCAGCAGCTGCTGGTAGAGGCATGTTTGCTGCAGGAGGAGAAGGGGTGAGATGAAATTCCCCCTCAAACCTGTCCCTGGCCTTCAGGGGGGCTCACTCAGTTCTGGCCGCATGAAACTCCTTCCTGACACGTGGTTGACCACATGAAGGTAAAGATTTTTTTTTAAAATAATGTCTGATATTGAGGCCGTCAAAGTGCTTGTGCACAGAGCTAGGGCTGGTATGTGGGAACGTGATTTTTCAGCAGTTGGGAGCTCTGCACTTTTAAAAGGTGTGGCTCAGAAAGGGTATGGCACATTTGGCAGTCAAAACCAGCCAGCTGCCTTTGAAAATCAGGAGCCCAAAGATGTGAAGGTAAGGTCCCAAAGTCTGACCAAAGTCTTTTCTTACAGACCAAGTTTCCACCCGAAGTTCAGGTTGCAGAGCAGTGTTATTTGCTCTGTGTCACCGTATGGTTCCCCTGAGAGACAGAAGCTGTGACAGGAGCTGTCAGACACTGGCTGGCACTTGTCAGAAATAGCTGGTGAGTAGAAAGGAAAAAAAAAAAGGGGGGGGGTGTAAAACAAAACAAAACAAAAAAAAACACAAAAACCCCACAAAAAGTCAGGATACTTCTGAAAATCAGTAACCAAAGAAAGAATTCTGTACAAAAAGTTCTTTGCAACAAGTAGCCTGACCTGCTTGCCAGGTGACCTTCCTCTGCCTTGCAGGGGAACTGTGAGCCCTAATTAGCCCTTGAAAAGCACCCAGCTTTGCTGAGGAAAGGTGCTCCCAAAGGGCAGGGGAATGTGAAGAGAGGTGTTTTGCTGTAGGCTTGCCGTGCTCCATCAGTACTGTTTCAAGAGAGCTGTGATCTGCAATTTCAAAGGTCCTCTTTCCACCGCTGTGTGCTTGAAGTCAGGGTTTTCTATTCAAGGAACAAAGGCAGAGCTAAATCTGCCAAGGCCAGAAATCCTAGAGGAGGGGGGGTTTCTACCACTTTGCAAAGCAAATTGATTTTTGAAGTGTACAGTGTAAAATGCTCAGAGGACTGCTACTTCTTTGCCATAAAAATACCGCTCCTATGTGGCTCTTGACAGAAGGTAATGTTTGCCTCTGTACGTGTGGCAGGGGCAGGTCCACACGCTCGGGGCTCTTCCATAGCATTTGTTTCTGCAGCTCTCCTCTGGCTCGGAGGACAGTTGATTCATTTGTCCAGCACTGCTGAATAACACCTGGCAAGCACCACTTTCATTTCCTCCTCTTTTTTTTGGAGTTATCTCGTGCAACAAGATTACCTGATAACCCCTGAAGAGCAGGGAATGCTCTGAATCCCAGTGGGATAGCAAGCAGCATAGCTAATTTCTTCTACAAATCATCTAATTCTCAAGCAACTGTTCCTGCCAAGCACTTCAGCAAATAGACTGAGGCAGTTTGGGCTGGAAAAAAGAAAGACAGTGACTAAGATCCCCTGTATTCCTTATTTTCAGTCAAAAAAACAACTGAGCATGCTCCTTCAGGAAACAGAAGCTAGGGGAGGAAAAGCAGTGGTTTGTTGGGGTTTTTTTTTTAAGATTTTTAAAGATTTTTAAATGTGGATGGGATTGTAGTCAAGGTCATGATGGTTTTTTCACGGAGACTAATGGCTCATGTTATAAACACACACTTCTAGGAGGAGGAAAAACCTGCAAAATCACAGGATCTTCAAGCACGCTGAATTGTTGGGGGAGAAAAATAAACCCATACACTTCTAACCATGAAGCATCAGTTCACATAAATTCTAATGAGTGGGTGAAACAGCAGCTATAAAACAACTGTATCGGGTGATAAATCAACTTTGCCACAACCAAGTCCCCTCCAGTGTCAGAGGCTTCCCTAATGTGGATATTCGCCCGGTTTTGTTCTTTCATGAGTCATGACTTGGCACGCTTTCCTCCTCGTTCCTCTGCAGACGCAGCAGCAGGAGAAGCGCATCCCTGGCCAAGCGCAGGGTGGGCTCGCTGCCAGCGGCAAGCACAGCTCCCTGGCCGGGCTGTGGCCAGAGGACTTCTGCCAGAGGGTGTTTTACCAGCAAGTGGGTCTCAGTTGACCGGCTCCAAAGGGCTGATGTCTTATCCCCTTTATTGCAGGCACAGCCCAAGCTCCCTTGCCTAGGATGAACCCACTACACCAGTGTGGGACTGGTCCCAGAGTATCCCTAATGGGGCTTCAGTGAACCTTGCTCTAAATTACTTCATTGACAGAGCCGCTGCCACTTCGCTTGAGATATTATGAGCCCTTTTAGCCCTTTGCAGGACATGTTTCTGAACAGCATAATCTCTGATGGGGATGAAACTGCTTTCCTCTGCACTAACATATTCGGGGTTGCGGAGAATGTGGGCTGCTTTTGTAGCTGCAGGATTTGCACTATACATTGTACTGAGTCGTGTTTGGGTGTGATAGGATCAGTTTCTGCTTACGAACAGGGGAACATGAGAGCAAGTGTCTGAAATCCCATCAGCCTGTGAGAGCACGTTATCAGCAGTTACGAGGCATCATGTGTCCAGGTTGAGTATTGCCTGTTTAGGTGGGAATGGTGGCTTGGGAGTTAGGAGAAGAGAACTTTCTTTGGGAGCAAAATTGCAGAGGCACAGCCTCAGTTCAGTCATTGTGTGGATGTCAGGCTCATTTGCTGGGCATGAGCCCTGTGCCTGCTCCCACCCCATGCCCAGATGATGTTCTGGGGTTGCAGTGCCCCAGGAGGGTTACAGCTCTGCACTTTGTGCTCAACACCAGGCATTCATGCTCTCCTTAGCTCTCTTATCTTGCTAAGGCTGCAGCAGTACAGAGTAGTATTTGGAAGAGAGTAGCAGGAAACAAGGCTGAAGCTTCAAAGTCGCATATTGACATGGAGTGGTCAAGTTACAGGACCATAAAACCCACATAAGGTTGTTCTTGCTGACAGAGACTTAAATTTAGCTTGCATACACTAACATAAGGACTAGTGGTGGGCAGACCTACTTGATGTTCTTCATCCACTGTCCTCCCAGGACCTGCTCCTGTCCTTCCTGGTCCCACAGCAGGAGGAGGCTGCAAGGGACCTGGTCATGGGAGGATGGAAGTGGGAAGTGGTGAAGCCGGGGCTTTGGTGCACTGTGCGGAGCTGTGCATGGCAGGGAGGAAAGGGGCACAAGATTAGTATCTAAGATACTACGGCAGCACCTGGTGATTTTGATCTTGTCTGGAATTGGAGGCACCTTCATATTACGATATTAGTGTCACCCATCACTGATATGTGTCCTCTGTACTTGGGTCCAGCTGACTGAGACATGCTGACTTCTTTGGAAAAGCCATGTGCATCAGCCACGGCCACTTCTGTAGATGTTGCTCACCTGTTGGCACAGTTCTCATGAGCAGCTGAGCTCATTTAGACTCAAGGACAGACAACAACAAGCAAAGGGTACTGAAAGCAAAGGCGGGACTCCATCCTTTGAAGACTTTTCAGCTGCAATGGCTTTCTAGTGATATTTAGAGGAACTACACCTAGAGCTAAGATTTCAAGCCACAACTAAGTCCATGATCAGAGTAACATCAAAAGAAGTAGAAGTATTCCTCCTGGGGATGCTTCTTACAAATCCAGGATAATCCAGGGTTGGAGGCAGGATACAGGACAGTGCATGGATGAATGGGTCTGAGCCAGTGATGGCAGTTCCTGTGTCCCCACAAGAAAGAATAATGTAACTGAGAGCCAGAGGAAGCTGAGCAGCGGGGACAGCCAGCAAAGGCCTCCAGAATTTATTACTGCTTATTTTACTGCAAAAAAATTGCAATCTTGCACAAATGCAAATAGAAGGCAGGCAGCTCAGCATAAGCTATGGAAAGAATGGAAAGCAGGCATGGTATTAAATAAGAGATGAGAAATGTTAGTAATTTATTATTATGGCTTTAAGGGAAATATATGACTTTTCTGAAGTGATTTTAATGAGCAAGTTAGGAGAGAGAAGTAATTCTGGAAACACTGCTCAGAGATTTGTATTGGGAATCACTGAAATGCACCCACCAAACCAGCCTGGGGCTGCTAAGGAAATTTGAGTGGGTATCAATAAAATATTTTGAGAGAAAGAGCCAGACTGAAAGTGCTGACACACTCCCCGCACCCCTTGGGATCAGGCAGTTGGTCACCTGGGGCTGATCTCCTTTGCCCTGTGCAGCAGTTATGTACACCAGGGAAAACAAGATGCGAGATCCACTATGGCATGGAAAGTGCAGGTCACATCACTGGACACTTGGCAGGCTTTCCTCACAGCCTGTCCACATTTACTGGTACAGAATAAGAGCCGAAGCCATGTGTCATCTGCCTGTATCTCCACAAAAGGGAACCTAAAGCAGCTATAGGAACTTCTGAGACTTATCTTAGTAGCCAGCTTCCTCCTTTGCCCCTGCCATGCTCAGCTTCATCCACAGGGTCCTATATGTCAGGAGCAGTCTAAAGAGCATCTTTACAGCTCCTTTGCAGTTCAGGCACTAAGACTCTTGCCTCCACAAGGGGAAATGCTGTGTCCAGCTAAAGCTCCAGCATCCCCTAGCATGGCCTTGATGCACTCGCTGAGTCTCTGAAATCTGCCTCATTGCATGGGGTGGATGTCCAGCACCAGAGAGGTTCAGAACAGAAAAGTGAACTGCTTTTCTGATGGTTTCATACGGCGCTCACAGCCTGTGCAAAACCAGAGACATCTGCAGAATTGCATTTTTGCTGCACCTTTCTTTTCAGTCCTCCCATCTGTGGCCCCTTTCCCGGGCAGAAGATCTGAGCATCTTGGAAAACAGCCTGCTTCATCATTCATTTGTGAATCCTCATCATATACCGAGCAGGAAGGACGGCTCACTTTCTCCAAGGAGCACTTCAGGACATCATACAGACTGTGTTTGTTGCTTCTCAGGATATGCTGACCTTTTAAAGAAAAGGAATTCAGAATGCAGCTGGGTTGTAAGAATTACTCTGCTTCTCTTCCCCACTTCTGTTTGCTAACAATGGATTGCCTGTTTTTAGATAAACAATAATTTAAAAAAAATTAGCAAACAAGGGTATGTGTGATTTGCTGCAATGCATGAATGTACAAGTGGGATGCTGATAATCCTGGGACCAGAGGCACATACTAGATGAATAGTAGTTAGGGCTACTAACAGCTGAAATGTGAACCTAGACCCATTCCCCTACAAACAGGCAAATTGTAAGGTCTGTGATGACCAGTAACCTGGTGATTCATGATTAAAAGAGCAGGATTTGCCATTGGTTTTTACTCATAAGCAAGGACAGAGTTGGCTCACGGTGATCCCCATAGGCAGAGAGTTCCTGGAGGAAGATGTCCTATTCTCCAAGGGCTGTTTCACTCTGGAGGAGATTGCATGCTAGGCAGAAGATGGCCTTCTATTTGCTACCAATGTTTTATGGAAGACAATAGTCTTTTTGCAGAAGAACAGCAAATCCTATCGATGTCTTTCCCCTCGCTAAAAAGCCATGCTAATTCATGGGCTGTTTTGGGACAGGCTCCACCAGCTGCATTTGGGGGCTTGTTTGGGACCTGGAGCTCCAGTCTGCCTTTCAGCTGCAATGCAAAGTTGAGCAAGCAAAGCTGTTCTGTTCAGGGACTGTTTCCTTCCAGATTGAGCCCACAGAGGCCAAAGGATATGCTTTCAGTGCAGCTCCCAAGGAGCACAGTCCAGCAGAGCAGCCTGTCTCAACCATTTGCAGCAAGATAAACACATGGGCTAAGTTTCCCTTTCCTAAGGGCTGTGTGCTTTATAGGTGTCTGTAGGGCAGGCACTCGTGCTGACAGTCTGCCACTCAAATTGCAAACAGGCGAGCTCCAAAGGTCACCAAGTCAGTTATAGGAAGTGAACCAGAATAAACAGCCTCTTTATCAGGCTTTATTTTCTAGCAGGCTTGCAGAACGCTTCAGCTTTGCTCTCTGAGGGAAGTTGCCTGCCGTGAGACGCCTGGGGATTTATCTGGCTGCGGCTCAGCTAACTTACATGCTTGGTCTCCTCTCCCACATCTGCTTCCTCTTCCACCTCATGCTTGGCACCTTCTCCTTCTGGTGGGCGAGCAGAGATGCTCTGCAAGAGCCAGTCTGCTGCTCTCTGTGTTCAGGTAAAGACTGTACTGGCAATGTTATCCTATATTGAATTTTTGCAGCATTTTTCCTCCTGGGAAATTAGCCTGTTAAGGTGGCTTGCATTTCCATGATCTACTGGGAACCCCCTGCCTGGGTCGCTGTGTACAGCACTTCTCTGATTTCAGCTGGTTTTTTTTCAGCAAAAGCTGGGCGTGCTGTGGTTTGGGGCTTTGCAGAGGGGAGCAGGCTGTTGCGTTTACCCCTGCTCTGTGGTCAAGGTAAGCGTGGTGCTGCTCGCCCCAGCCCTGCGAGCACAGTGACTTGCCTCGCACTGGCCATCTGAACAGGAAAGGAAACAGGCTCTTTTCTCACTTCCCACTCACTAAACAAAGGCTTGTTCACAAGGTCTCATGCTTTTTCCCAAACTCTTTTTCTCCATGGCCAACTGCCACAGACCAGCACGTACCGATAGCATCAAAGTTTTCCTTGGAAACCCTCCAAGGGATTCAGCTCGGTGGACCTCACAGTTGTTATTCATACACGGTTTGGGAATTACTGAGCTGCCTGAATCCAACTAGACTTTTTTCCTTGTGCCATTGATCCCACACTTTTCTCAACTACCAGAATGCTGTTAGCATTTCCCATCTCTCTAGCAGATAAATTTTATTCTTTGGGCTTCATCTGTGCATTACTTGGTATGCCTGTGCCCACCCACACACATGCACCCCTTGGAGTAACACCGGCCCCGTCCTCCAAGATTAAGCTCACTTATTGTCTTGTTTTTAAAATGTACTTAACAGTTGCATGTGCTTGAGCAAGAAGGGCACATTTAGAGAGGTAAGAGCCCAATATGCATCTTTAAGACTCACTGCAGGTGTGATCATCCAAACACAGAAAGATGGGACAGAAACTCTCAGTGGCTAAACACAGTCCTTGAAAAATAGACTTTGAGATGTCCTTGCTATCAAGTTGCAACAAACCTCTCCATGGTGGTTCCTAAGCTAGAACTTTCTCCCAGCTTTTCCTGGTTCTTAAAATTACTTGAGCGTCGGATGGCTTGCTGGGTAAGCATCTTTGCATGCTTTTCTGCTGGAGTTATTTGAAACCTCCCTGAAGAACTAACCATGATGTTGTGGGGCCCATAATGGGGATTGAGCCTTTTCAGTGTCCCATTGTGGAGAATTTTTTTGGCCCTATCCCCAAGCTACTGCTCTGTGATTTCACCCCTTTCTGCATGTAATTCACAGTGCAGCATCTGCTGAAAAACAAGAGGGAAGCTTTCCTAACTGGCCTCAGGCTGTGAAGCAGGAGGCTTCATTGTCCAGCACAGACACAACCTGTGCTTTCTCATGCTCAAGCTGTAACACAAATCTCTGCACGATTTCTATCCCTGCATGATTTTATCCTAATGCATTTGCTATCAGGAGAATCCACTTGCCTTGCAAGATCTTTATTTGACATTCTGGGTGTTTACTTTTGGGGAGAAGCACAAGGTCTGAGAAATGGTTTGGTGGCCCCACAGTCAGTGGGGACAGCATAGCACTGGGTGGGGGGGGGTGTCACGCTGGGGCACTGCCACCCTGACAGGTCTGCAGGGCAATTCCATGGGGCTATTCTTTAGGAAACTGCTGAAATCCTATTTCTGTGTGTGTGAAAGGAAAACAGCCTGGAAGTGCTGCTTCTTCCAAAGTTTTGAGCTTGTTCCTACCAAGTTTCACTCCAGCTTGGCTTACACTGCATTAAAAATAACTATATTTTCATGTTGTTTAAGGCCTCATTGACAATATGCTAAAACAAGTCAGACTGCAGTTAAGATCACAGCACAAACGACTCAGAAAAGCTGCTCATTAGGAAAGGGTTATTCTGTTATGGACAGCTTGTATAGCAAGATGTCTCTTTAAGGAGGACCTCTGGCAGGAAGAACTCAAAAGCAGTATCGTGGGGAATAGATGCCCTTCGGTGCTGTCCTGGATTGGAGCTTACAGAAGAACATATTTACATTCATACAGTCTGAATAAGTCATAATTTAAAAGCGTGCCCTGGGATGTGACTGTCACTACTTTTGTTCCTGTTTCTAAAAGTCTTTGCTGGCAAAGCTAAGCATGAGTGTCTGACTCAAGCTGTGGGAGCTGCCATCTACCCTCTGCCACTGCCTCATTGTGTGGCCTTGGGCAAGTCTTGTAATTACACTGGGACCTTTTTTCCCAGCCCTGAAACTCGTATAATAAACATCCCTGCACTCACACTAGGTTTTCTGTGACACTTAAAGCCAGCCACTGATTCTGCCTTTCTCCTTCGTGCCTTCCTCAGCAAGAAGCCGCATTAATTTCAGTGAAGTTGCTCATTGTAATGAGGGCTTCTCTGGATAAGGGCAGCAGTGAGGTCTGCGGTGACCAGTCAGCACTTGGAGATGTGTGGGGGAAAGACATTGTGTCATTACAAACAACTAATTACATTATTATTAAGTTCATTACTGTTTCCTGCTGAAAGGATCAGTATTCAGAGCCTGATGTGTTCTCACAAGAAATCAATGGGATACAGGGTTTGTATTCATTTCTCTGAGAGCTCAGTAGATCCTTAGCAAAGACAGTGAACGGCATAAAATGTTACTTAAAAAGTAGTTACTGTGCCTGTACAGGAATACGTGAAGTACAGCATGAAATTTGGAGAAAATGTATCTTTTTAAACAGCAAGGTTTTATCTCTCTTAAGGTAAGCAATAAAAGCTTATCTTAAGTTAAGCAATAAAAGCTTACATCTGTGTTTTTTCCTAATGGGTAATTTTAGAACAGCTTAAATATACTTGCACCTTACCTCTGTGTTAACTAACTGCCCTTTGTTGCCTCTTTAGGCTGCAGTAAGCATCTTTCCCAATTATATTCTCGTTCTTTCTTGCTCTCCTTTCCCTCCCTCCTTTGACTCTTGCTGAAATAAGCTATTCTAGACAACATCATACTCTGCACAGATTTTGACATTTTATTAACACCCAGAGATGCAGATTAACATTTTGGTTATTCATCAAAGATGATTCCAGTATTGAATAGTCATTACTATTTCAGCTGCCCTGCAGGAGGAACACCAAGTTCTCAGATAAACAGAAGGAAAGCTGCCTAATTTCACTCTAGCACTAGTACACACCACTATGTATTTCTTGCCCTTCCTACTGCAGTTGAATAACTCTCTCTAAGTATTCTCCGCTCCCCAGTGACTGGCACGGTATGCTGCTGAGCTGAGTTGGTAGTGTTCCAGTGGTGAAAAACTCCAGGACTGTAGCAAATGATTACTAAATTAAGGTGACCAAAAGCTGGACTTTTGGAGGTACAGGATCAGTAGCAGGTATAACAAAGGAGTTTCTCCCTGTGGTAAAGCACTACTCGCTACTCTGATGTGTTACGTAGTTTTGCCATTTTCTTCTAAAGCGCCTGTACTGGTCAGTGCTAAGGGGAAGATGCTGGATACAGGAATGGTACAGTCTGTTATAGCATCTCACATTTTCTGAAATATCAAAACCAAAGTATCTCTCTTGTACTCCAGCTCCCTTATGCTATTTTTTGTAATGTGCCCACAAATTGACAAATAGTACACATTCAGTAAACTAGCAAGACCGGAGGAAACTGCATTAGGTGTCTTTATTGATGTGCTGCTGTTTTGCAGTTGATTCTCCCTGGGAAGAAAGTAAACAGAGACAAAATACAATCATCTGCTTTATTTTCTTCCTTTTCCAGACAGCTACATTTTTCCAGGGTTAGGGTTTCCCAGGTCCTCCCAAACCATCCTGGAGATCATAGCTGGCATAATATGAAACTTGGACAAGCTGCTGATACAGTCATTTATAACAGTACTCCTTAAGCTGGGACACAGGCCAATAACCTTTGTTATCTGTGGAATATTAGTGCTCAGATATAAAGGAGACCCTAAAACCACCACAGACCAAAAGATACAGATGATCTTTTAGGCAGAAGTGTGGATTAGTCTCTCCCAGCCTAACAGCTCTGCGTGATATGAAACCTGCTATTTCTCTGTAGATTTTTGTTTAGAGAAGAGATATCATACTAATCCCTTCAGGATCAAATAAGCAATAGAGAATTTTATACAATTTCCCCAAGTGAGACCTGAAAATAGATGTTAGGAGGGTGTATTTCTTTCTGTTCCACTCCCCAAGATGATGGATGAGTAATGGCAGTTTGTGCTTTGTTAGTGCATGCATCTGTGTTTGTTCATTTAAAAAACCCCAAGACTTAAAATTTTAATGTAAAATAAGTTAAAAGTGGGCAGAATGGAAAAGTAGATAGCCCTCTGGCTTGGTGCCCAGAGTGAACTTCTCCTAACTCATGTTGAGGACAAACCTCCTGGTCAGCAGCCAGAAACTTATTATTCCAACAGGTTTATTATCACGCTGGTTCTACAGTGAAAGATGGTATGAAAACAAGAGTTGCCCAGGGACATTGTGTTTTGCTGGAACAAACCATGAAAATTCTCAGAGCGAGCTTCTCATTGTGCAATCCAGCACACTGTAATGCACTGTGCACTCATCCAAGCATTAACAAAAGAAAAAATTCCAGTAATCATAAATTCACCACAGCTCATATAAGAAGAGTAATGACACCAGACCAAATTCTGCTCCTGCCTGAAGACAAGAGACATCCAGAAAAATACCCTTTTCTCCCAGTGGAGCAACTCTGGATTTACATGAGAGCAAATCAGTATCGAATTGAGCCCATTGTGTTCTGTTCTGTTCTCATCTGTTAGACACAAAAGACAACTGCATTAAGTTCTGTCCGAGCAGCAGCCCCCAACCGAGCTATTGTAAAGGGCTGCCCCATTCTTGGGACACGTGATTGGCGCTTTGAGGTTTCTCCAGTCAGACATCAAAAATTACAAGCAACTTTTAAAAATGCAGGCCTCCAAACAACATTACAGAATTCTTGTTGAGATTATTAAATGAAAAGGCATTTTCATTAAGATGAAAATTCTGGCTCTGCTGAAATCAATGGCAAGATTTCTGTTGGGTTGGTTGGAGCCTGGTTTCCCTCATCCATATTTTAATGGCATCACTGCTCATTCTCCAGGGAAAAAAAGGAAACTTCAGGGGAAGATTAAATTTGCCTTTCCAAGTGATTCTTGTCCCTTCTAGCTAGTGGAAAATCTGAGTGTAGATCTTGTTTGTGGGTTATGCTCTTATCTAAAGAAATAAATGGGGAAAAGAAGAACGGAGCAGAAATCCCTTCCTGTTGCTTAATAAACAGTTACACTTCCAGAGCCAGCAAAGCCAGTTGTCTTAATTGAATGAATAATGTTTTTCCACTATTCCTGATCTTCTGTAAATTAATTACTAATTGTTTTCAGTAGCACCCATCTGTGACAAGCATGATTAGGAGATTGAGTCAATTATGAGATCACTCTGAATTTACACCAAATGCAACAAGAGCGAGGGAACAGCTGCCTCAAATGTGAGGTGAAAAGGTTTTGAAGCTACTTCACGTCCCCAGGTAAGCGGACATACAGTGTGAATCCTTCTCCTATGAATCACATTGTGCTTATCAATTGTTTTTTTGTGATTTGCTTTGCAGAATAAATCAAGCGTGCTTAGGCTCTTTTGTCCCCAGTAACCTTGCTAAAGCTATATAGGCACTTCTGGCTTTTAGGTCCTTTACTTTCAGATCCTGATTTTTTTTTTTCTGCCTTTTCCAGAACTCTCCTCAAGGGTATTTTTTCATTTAAGGTCTCCTTTCTATCTCGCACAAAGAGATGACTAAATGCAACACCTCAAAAGGAACTAGTTCTGAACTGCTCATCACCTAGCAAAAATGTACTAAAAGGCTCTTGAGAACAAACTGTAGAGAGAAATTGGCAACTGTAGAGCTAATATAACTGTGCAGGTACTGTGAGGATACTGGGTTTGGGAAAACATACTGCTTTCAGAAATTCCAGAAATGAATGGCTGCAAAAATGTGATACTTTTGATTGCATATTTTATGGTTTAGGTCAATAGTGTGCTCTGTAATTCTTTCATCCTGAGAAAAGACCCCAGAGATTGTTCAGTCAATAGATTTGGTTGGGAATAATACAGTTTCTCTGATCCTGTGGAAGCGTACTGGTGTTCTGTTTTTCTTGCAAGCATGTACGACATCCCACACCAGACAGGTCTGTTTAAGATCCATGATTGCAGCAGGCAGCCAAGGACCAGACCCCCAGCTGGAGAAAACCAATTGAGGCCCCTTGGTTTTAATGGGTGGCTGCTGAGCCACACCACTCCAGCATCCGGCCCCCTCATCTTGGGATGCAACTAATTATAGCAAATAATTAGGTTTCCTCATCCTCACCAGATCCATTCTGTAATCTATTTTTAATACTCCTTCAACAGTAGGCTGTTTGCATCCTCAAAAACTATCCAGAAGCCCCTTCCCCATAGTGTTCCTATCAAGCAATAGTCATTCCTATTTTCAGTCTCACCATCTGGCTAAAAAAAAAAAATAAATCTCCATGGTTTTATTTGTAAATTCTTTAGAGGGGGAGAAAATAGATCTTTCAACACCTTCATATTTCACAGAGCGCCTTCAGGGTCCCTCTTTATCTTTACGAAGGTCCACCTTGCAATGAGTGAAAAACCTGTAACAAAGCATGCTAATAATGGGACTTCACAAAAGAACAAAAGTCCAGTAACTGTTTGCTTAGTCCACCTCTGGGGGAGGGAAAAAAACCCAATGATTTCCAAGAATGAGTGACCGCCTTCTCTGCACCAGGCACTCTGTGTTAATTACAGCACAGCTGGCATTACGCAGGTTCACAAGCAATCTGTAGCACACAGTACATCAAACTGCGTGATACAGACCAGCGTGAATGCTTTCTTCCCACCTCTCTTGAGATGCCTGTGTTTTTAACATACGCTGTGAGCTCCTCATTTTGATATTGTGATTATAGAAAGCAAGAAGAGCCAGAAAGCCATTCCCTGGGAAAATATTTTTAAAGTGCTTCAGCAACTTACTTATTTCCAAACTACAGCTCGTAATGGGCTTTAGTGACAGCTTAAAAAAGGAGAAAAGGACAATTTTGAATGCACTGAACTCAGGGCTGCTCTTTAGAATTGTCTGATGGTGCTGGGAAGCATAGACACAGTCTTTTTTGGTGGGTTTAATCTTAAAAGACATACTGGGAAGAGAGGGGTTGCAATATAAAGCTTCTTCTGTTGTTCTGCAAATGTATTTCTGGTTTCTTCTGCTCATGTGCCTGGAGCCTTATTCTAAACTGTATGTGGGGTGGATGCCCCTAAGGGGACTGTTAGGGTTTTCTGGAAACAAAGCAGTAGATTTTTGTTTATTCCCAGTTGAGAATAATGGGGAGTGAGGGAATGAAGCTGTGTGTATGACAGATACACTCCCATGTAAGCTGCTTTTCTGGTTTGGTTAGAGCAGCTGACCCCTCCAGAGCCATCATGGGCAGGATCTCAAGCTGAGGTGATGGGAGGACATGGTGTCCACATTGCACAGCATGGTGGCTCCAGAGAAGTGTGATAATTGAAGAAGAAGGGGCTGCCCTAGCCTGGAGGGAGGGCAGGCAAGGTGCGAGGGGAGCAAGCACCCACAGAAGCTGCCCTAGAGCTGCTCGTGCTTCCCTCTGCCTGGAGCCCTGCTCCCTCCCTGGGCTCCCGGGCACAGAGAGGAATTGATGCTGCAGGGAGCTGCACCCCCAGCAAGCCCCAGGTAGTGGGGATGCAGCAACACACTGCAGGCTTTGGGCTGGCGGGGGGATTCTCCACACCACAGGCAAAACATGGTAGTTTTAATTCCTTTTTTATGCTGGCTGTGGGAATAGCTCAAGAAGAGATACAGGGTGGCCTGGGATCTGGCTGAGGCTGATCCAGTGTTAAGTCAGAGGAGTTGACCTAGGGTAGGAAAGTCCTACGTGCAAGCAATGACACGACTGTTGCTCCACGACTGTCAGGAAGCAACGTTTGCAGTGCTTGACAGTGTGAAGAAGCCCTCTAAGGGGTGATATCTACTGCTCCAGGTAGACACAGCAGTCCTGTGAGTGCGCAAGCTGGCCAGAAGAGCAAAAAAGCAATGATCTTTCATAAAGCACCGAGTGCCAGGAAGCATCCCTGACTGGGGTAACTGGTGTGATCTCCTGTGGAAGAACTGTCCAGAGCACTGAAAACCCAAGCAGCTGCCAGCAGGGATGGCTGCATTCCCATATAAGAAAGAATTTGCACTGCAATATCCAAATGGCAGCATGGAGAGCTCATCACCACTGAGCACAAAGCTCCTACCAATGCGTAGGATGAGCACAAAGATGCATTTTATCAGCTGTGTAAAAAGGACGCAGTTGGATTTTGTGTTGTGATGCCTGCATCTTGCTGTTTTATTGATGAGTGTCAGTGTCAGAATCCATGAGCTGATGTAATAGGATGGCAGCAAGTCATGGGAAGGAAGAGCCTGGGAGAAAAACAAAGAAATAAAATTGCCTGCCTCTGTCAAACCAACTCTTTGATGACGAGATAAGTGACGAAAGATAGGGGGCAAGGGGGCGAGAGAGCTGCTGTCTTTCTGAGATAAAATAAGCCCCCTCACTATCATTGTAAAAACACAGAGTCTTGAACAAATGTGTCTACCAAGGAAGAGAGTAATTCTCTGTAAATTGATGGGTCTGCATCAAAGATACCAAATTCCGCTTTAATATCTCTTTTTAATGAAAAAAAAAAAAAGCTGCCAGGTCTGAAATATTTGACTAATGATACAGGACACAGCATGAAGTCAGAGCTAACAGTAAGATGTAGATGATAAAACCAGCATCAGGACAAATAAGATAGGACAGAAACCTTACGTGATAGCTAAAATCCGGTTAAAATAACAGCAAAGTGAGCTAGGTTTCTTTTGATGGTCAGTATTTTTTTCAAACAAATAACTGCCTGGCTTCTCACTCGGAGCAATAGGGAAGTGGGTAGGTACAGGGGAAATTTCAGCCACATAAAAATTCTCAGTCTAGAGAAGTGTTTCCGGCTAAGGCTTGAGCACCCATGCCTGTACCATGACCTGATACTGAAGTGTGGGGACTGCCATCTGAGAAACCCCCTTTTCAGGCATGGCAGATCCTACCTGCTACTGAGGTGGAGGATGATCATTCATCAGAAAGAAACATAGAAGTCAGAAGAGTCCAGCTGCCTGCTGAAGCAAAGCAGGGAGTCACTGCAACAGCACCGAGACCAGCTGCCCCTCCAAATAGGTGGCCTAACATCGTAGGGTTGCTTACTTCATGCTTCTCTCAGAAAGCTCCTCATCCTTTCTCTGCTGAACTCCTCACCAGCTCTTTCGGCCTTGTTTCCCCATGGAAAGGGGAAGAAATAAAAAAGGAGTCAAGATCACACTCATGTCAGGTCAGCTGCCATCCCCCAGTTGCCAGGGAGTGCATCTAATTCAACAGTATAGCACTGTTCTCAACATGTATGTACCTAACATGCATATATAAGGACAAAAACTGTGGGGGAGATGGGAAGAAAACCAAACCGAAAACCAAATCATGTCTAGCATGATCAAGCTTTCTGTAATTTAGCCAACTTAAAAGCCTTGGAGGGGGGAAATTTCCCAGAAAACAGCACCATCAAAAACATGCTTGAGGGAGGAGGGTGAGTTATCTTATTTATGAGCTTTAAAAAAAAAAAAAAAGATTTAGCTCTGTTGGTAGGAAACATCTTCATCGCTTCCTTTAGAAGGTTTATCTTAGTCTTTATCAATGAGTGTACTGTACTGATGTCCGTAGGAGTAATCTGGCCTCTACAATATTGGCCCTTTGAAAGTGCTGCTGTTCTGAGCAGTTCTGGTGGGCAGGCTTGATGTGGTTAGCAAGTTCAGCCTGCAAAATCCTGCTTGTATTTGTTGTATTCTCTCCCTCTGGGTTCTTCCATAAATCACAGAGGGTATATAATCCCATCCGAAACCAGGACAGCATGAGACTGCGTTTCCTGAGGAATGGGTCAGAACTGATAAGCCAATTAACAAAAGCTTGAGAGCCGTCCTCTTGCTGTTTTTATACTGCACCAATTTTTGCAGCAGAGGATCATGGTGCTGATTTTATCATAAATCATTAGTCATTATTTCTTTCAGCAAAGCCTTTGACAGCTTGCTTTGTGTAGTGTAGAGGAATATTCCACAGGATGACAAAGCAAACATATGTTCGAGGATCTGTGCAAGACGCTAATTGCAACAGGGCCTGAGGACAGGTGTGGGAACACGGTGTAGCACGCTACTTTCAGTGACACATAGACCATTCAATTCCCCATAGGTCTTGCACTTCATTTACTTTTGGGAAGATATTCTGTAATACTATCACAGACGGGAAGGAGAAGAGAAAGCAGAATTGGCAGCGTTTTATGATATTTTACACTACTGCAAGACAGTGGGGAGCTCTGGTTCATAAAGTCGATCAATATTAAAGTTTCTTCTCTTTGAATGCTCACAGCCAGAGCAGAGGTTTTGCCATCCTGTTCCTCCATCTGTACACCAGCTCAAAATGAATCATCTGCGCTAGTGGACAGTGAAGAGAGTAAGTGCTTCCACCAAACAGCTTTTTTAAAGAAAACCTTTAAGATTAAACCGTAGCCATCTGTCACGGTAAAGCATAGATACACTTTTCACTTTCAGAGAGCTTTACAGGCATTGACTAATTAGTCCTTGGGACCTAAGAGGACCGATTTTTTTCCCAATTTAGATTGGAAAGTCAGCAGGGGCATCTTGTATCCTGGGGCAGGAATTTAGGCTCCCTGCGAGGCAGGAGAATTGCAATCCTTTTGTAGCAGTCAACGTTTTCAAGTGGGGGGGTGTAAAGTTGAGCACTTCTACCCCTACTTATGCACTTGTGACAAATTAAAGGCTTGATTTTTTTTTTCCACAACTGCTGCACATCCAGACGCTCCTATTGACTTATAAATACTAAATGTCCAATTTGAATAGGAGCTGCAGGTGCTCAGTCCTTTGAATATTAAGCCATTAAAAAGGGTGTGAATTAGACCTACACAAGTAAAGTGTCCATTGATTTGTTAGCTGAACTGGAAAATATTTCCCATGCTCTCAATGTTTTTGAGTTGATCTGAAAAATGTTTTATTTTTAACCAAATTGACCTTCTGCTACCACACTTTTTTTTTTTTTAAATTTTGTGCTGAATAAAATGTTTTATTTCATTTTCTGCATTGGTTTAAAGAATAAGAACTTTACGTAGCTTAAGTCTTGAAAGGTCATGAGCTTTGCTCTGTTCTGTCATTTAGAAATGCCAAATTCAAAACTTCTACTTTTTCAAAAAAAATAATTTTTGACCTAAAGTGTTTATCAAGTTTGATATGAATACATGAACAGTTTTTGTTGAATCAGAACTTCACATTTCATCAAATAAATCATTCTCATGTCTCTAACTTCAGGCTTGGGAACTGAACTTCTGACATTTGCAGGGTGATGGTAGCTCTCCAAATGAACACCTCAGATTCAAACTTTGCTGGTTCAGGCTAGGGCATTTGAGGGACCGCAGCCTCCAGCCATCTGCCTTGCCCCTTTGCCGGAGGTTATGAGCTCCACAGCAAAGACAATTTGCTGCAGAACTATGGCAGCTCACAAGTTATTGTTAATACCGGTTTGCAGTTTATCTTTAAATGTCAGGCTGTGGACTGAGGCCGCTGCTTCATGGTCTATACCAGTCTGACTGACTGAGCCCTACCCAACCCTTGTCCTCCTCTCCTCCCTTGTCACTGTCATATGGGAAGGAAACCTGCCCCAAAGCCTTGCCAAAGGATGGCCCTACTTAGAGCAGGAAAGGCAGGGGGGAAAGGACCTTTGAAAACAGGTGAGAGGTATTTTAAAGTGGTAAGTAGGAGAAACGTGATGCAGTGACCGCAATATGTTAGCAATGAAAAATATATATGAAGGCTATAACTTCAAGGCCTCGACATAAAGAAGCAGACAGTACTTTGAGCTATTGAATAAAAGGAGGATGGCAAAAGGGAAAAACCAAAAGGAGGCATGAAAAATGGATGATGTAAGCGTAAGAGAAACACATTAAAACACGGGGGTGTGAGAATGGTGAATCACCTCCATTGGGTTATAATAGGACAGGATGTTACCTACAAGACCTTTGCCTCAGCTTTTCAGAGTTCCCATAAATCAATACATAGTCCAGCAATGATGTGAAAAACCATAGTACTTAAGGCCTTTTGATTTCTCTGAAGAGTTACGTACCTTGAAGTGGGATGTTTTGAAAATTGCAGCCCAATTTTTGTGCATGTTTGTTCTAAGTGAATGTTATTTAGGATACCGTGCTATCTAAGGAATGTGTGTTCAGAGGTTAGGATGTTTTGAACAGTTCTTTATAAAGAGCTCTGAAGCCTCATGAATTTTTTTGGCACAGACAGTCGTTTTCAGCCATGAGCATTACACTCCTCAAGAAATATGCAAAATAAAATGTGACAGCAGGGCAAAATATTTTATAGGCAAAGTGACTTTCCATAATAGTGGAATAATAAATGCAGAAGGGGGAAAGGCCAAGTGCAAATGCTGAAATGCATTCACAAGTGCATTTGTGCTGCTTCTACAGCTGCTGGAGTGCCACTTACTTGTGTGGATTCATTCAGTGAAGCATTTGAAGTTAATCAACTCATTAGGAAAGTGGGCATCCAGCATACCTCCAAGGAGTGAGCTTGTACTCTTTATTGCTACTTTGCTGCCAGCAGTTACTGTTGATCGATTAATATTATGAAAGGATTAAAATGGATGATAGACAGAACAGTCTGTTATACCCAGCAAGAAAGCCACAAATCTGTCAAAAGACTTGTGAGTAAGTCCTAGGGAGGGTTTGCTACCGCAGCAGTATTCATCGTGCTGTGATTTGGGATAGGAGGATTTGACCTTGATCGGTAGTGATTCGTGCCCTGCTGTTGCCGGAGACAGATGTTGTGCCACTTCTATGACTTTCTCTGTACCTGCTTGTTTTCCCTAGGTGTTCAACTCTGTGTTTTGGAGAAAGGATGGCATTTACCATGACTTTGGGCAATGTTTAGCTTTCATGCTAGTTGAAGCCTCTGTAGCCTATTGCAATATAAATATCAGTGCTGCTGCCCAGAAAGGATGGAACTGGTCTTTAATATTAAAGATCCATAATAGTATGCGATGTGGCTTGGTACCCTTCAAACTTCAACTGCACATACAACACAGCTGCTAAATTGATAAAAATAGGCTGCTTTTTATCAAATATTAATGTGTATAGAACACAAGGTGACTCGAAAACAGGCGAATGTTAAAGAAGGTTTGCAGCCTGTTGAAGGAGTGAGGAGCCCCTAAGTTTTGGGGCTTTTCTTGTTTAAGTTTTCTATGGTTTGTGCACTGGCCAGTAATGTTATTACCTACAAATCAAACAGGATAGCAGACTGGGTAAAGAAGTAGAAACCTCAATCAAAATGCAGTGAGCTTCTTCACAAGGCTAGGATTATTAATAATAACTGTGCTGCAGTTGTATCAGGAGACCTCAAATGAAATTGGAGCTGAAATATATTGGTTATCTACAAATACATAGAGGAAAAACAAAATCTGCCTTGGAGAACTTATAGCTTAAGCTGACAAGGTTAAAAACCAAACAAACAAGTAAACAAACAAAAAAAAGCAAACACAACAACAGAACAAAAGGAAAGAAAAGAAGGAGACAAGGTAGGAAACGAATTCCCAAAGCTGATACAGTTCACCCACAGTTGTATGGTGGATTAAGAGCTCACAGTTGAGTCAAAACTCAAGAGTCCCAATTCCCTGACTGCCTGGCTCTATCGTTTCAAGAGGAGGGAAACAAAACAAAGGCTAAAATGAGCAGAAAGGATATTGACCCTTAAATGTGCTTGAAACAAGTAGGAGGTTTTATCATAAACTGTTAATCTGATTGCAGATACAGGGAAGGTCACTGTGTGGCGGAGAAGAAAACATAGCATCCAGCAAACAACTCTGTTATGGCTTGGAAAGGTGATTAAAATTCCTCTAGTGTCTTCTCCAAGGACGACTTTTAGTGCTTCTGCTTTCAGTCAGGCAGCTGAACTCGGAGCTCTGAAGAAATCAAGTTCTCTTGTCGCCTCTGCTAAACTCTTTTCACAGTCGTTGTTGATAAACCGCTGGTGTTACACAGAGCGAGGGGGCAAACCCTGCCAGCAATCACAAGCACACACAGCCAGCAGCCGGCCGGGGTGGGGAGCCTGCCCTGTTTCATGTCGGTGTTGGCCATCTTCTCTTCCTAAGGTGCACAGTTGGACATCACGGTCTGTACCCTAAGATGATTGATAATCAACTTCCCATTCCCTAGGTCAAGCGTCCACCACTTTTCTTCATTATTTGAGCATGATCCAACACTGTTTCTACCAAAAGAGCAATTTCTGCCCATTTCCATGAGGGGTGAATTAAGCCCTTGGAACGGAGGGTGAAAACCACGCCCACTATTGGTGGCAAAGCTGTAGTAAGCTTTCCTCTCTGGTAAATTATTCTGCCACAGATGCAAGAGTGAACATGCTGAGAACTGCGTAGATTCCTTGTTATTTAAATGGATGTGCAGAACTTCTTATCAAGGTCAGTGAGAGTTACCAGGGCTTACATGAAAGCTGGGAAATAGCACTGCATTCGCTACATATTGCAAATCATAGGACTCGCTTGAATTCCTGCCTGAAGTTACAAAAAATGAGATTTAGCTTGCACCAATGTCTCAGCACAATGCCTGGTTTGATTTAAACTTTTCTTGTCAGGACCAACTTAAAACAAGCATTGAGCAGCTCCAGTGTTTAACTGTTTTCACTGCAACAGGAGAGAAGCTCGTCTGAAGTTCAGATCTTGCTGAACTTCAACATTAAATTTTTTTTTTTTTAAACCTTTCTAGCTCTTCCCAAGTTTTTCTTCTTCAAACAGCAGCAGACTGTGATGAAATCACTTCTAGACCTTATTGTTCATGAACTCCTGAAGAGGTCCTTCATAAGCAAGCTAAAATATAGGAGAACAAGTAAATGGCAGTAAAAAGTTTGTAGAGGTGTATTTTTCTTTGTAGAAGCACAATAGGTTAATGGCATGAAAACTCTGAGAGCCATTCCTGACCTCTTCATTTTACTGCTTGTTCATGCTCAGATTTCATAACTGATGATCATAAATATTATAATTTGACAATCTTAACTTTTAACAATTTATTTTATTGTAAATCTATGTCCAGATGAGATGGAAATGAGTCCATAAACAGATCTAAACTACTTTTTAGAATGGGGTTGTTTGTAGGTTAATTAAAACACGCCTTACATGAGTTTTATTTACTTCTTCATTAAGCTGGCTATTCTGCAAAGGTCATCATTTTCTCCACATATGTTATATACAAATTTATACACAGCAGCAGATTTACAGTCTGAATAGGTATACTAAAGCTGAGTCATAATAACCCTTATATCATATTGACCTTGTTTAATCATCCCTTATCAAATGTTCATATATATGTATATATGAATATAAAATTCATACACATATAAGTCTATAAAAGCAAACTGACAACTATAATTTAGGGACTGGAGTACAGAGATCAGCAAGCATACTGCAGCTTAGAAAAATGAGCTTGAAGTTTCTGATAGTCCATTTTTATTGATGTAATTGTTCATGAATTTAGGGCAGATCTTCAGGACCTATTTAAAAATATCTCAGGGACTATACAGGCACATGCATGCATGTATACACAGACAAAATGTCTTCATTCAAACACAAGAGATAGATAGCAAGCATTGTCAAAATAAAGAAAAAATTATCTGTGACTTCTAAAAAGTCAAAATGCAATAATAATCTTGTATTTTGTTTCTATATCACAGCTGGCATCCTGGTACACTTTAATGGTTATAAACAAGATTCTGTAGGTAGCTACTTATATACAATTAAAACACTGATATTATTAAAGGCCATTCATAAAGCCTATAAGCACAGTAAAATCCAGCCATCTTTGCTAGTGGGTGTAACAAAGGCTGTCTTGGATAATCTGTGCCTCAGGAAGGTTTTGACCAGAAGTACTATGACAAAACTCAACCTCTTCAAAAATTGTCAGGAGCCCTTTCATCTCAGGATCTAAGGTTTTCACTGTCAAAAGTGACTAATGGCTTTGAAGCTTTCCTACAGTTTTGGGACAGTTAAGTTGAGATTTCTACAGGCCAGGTTTCAACAGGTGATTAGCACCTACTGGACTATCCTGGAACATCCTTGTTGTCAGCAGAGCCAAACAGCAGTTCTTCCTGGAAATTCTCTTCTTTTTTTCTAAGGTTGCAGCTGAAATAGCTACGCAAATTAAAATGCTTAATTCTTGGTGTTTTCTGTTCCTGCGCTCCCTCTTCTGGCTTTCTAGAATTATTTAGCAAACATCTTATGCCCACATCATAAGAATAACTCCAGTATCAGTTGTAATGATAACACACGCTCTGGTAGCAGACCCCATAAAAGGGACTACTACTAAATAAATGAGGAAATGGCCATAGCAGCCAAGCACTTCTGTACATATCTGTTCCGAGTAAAGGCTCCCTGGGCTTTTGGAGAACAAAAATAATTCTACTATTGGTGCAACAGATGCAATACTATGGATATTGGGTATGGATAACCAGCAGGCTTCACTGGAGTATGCTCTCCAACTTCTAGTTTGCTCTCTCTCGTGAATGGTGCAAGCGAATGCTATGCTTAAATTTGTCCCCATAAACTAGTAGAATTTTTTTCACAAATTTTCTTCTCAATTGTGTAACAATAGGATCGTTAAATAAACATTCTCCTGCACTGTTTAAAATCCAACTATTGTGGTAATATACAGCTGAAATCAATTTTAATGATTTTCATTGCTGAACCTGAGAGAAAAATAAAAACATGGTGAACAAAATTTTGCATTTAAAGTACTGTTCAGTCTTGATATTCTTCCAAACCTCTTCCCTACCACCGTTTATATGTGCGTGTATCTTCACAGACAAAGCCAGCCCCCCATGTAAGCATACTGGGAAACTGGTCCTGAGCTAATAGTGGAAAATGAGCTAAACAAAACTTTTTTGCACATCTTATGTTATATTTACAGTGCCCTTTTCTAAGTTGTAAACGCTTTTTGCTTTCAAGCATGAAAATCCAGGTAACGCATACAGGAAAAAAGCCTCAGTATTACAGGAATGATTTGAATGCAAACTGAAGAGCCATTTACTTGGTGTTGATATTGTCCCTTTCAGTAAACTCTGTGTAGCTGTAAGAAACTCTTGAGACGATTTGATAAGTGTTTTCAGTGCATATAATAAAAATTGTATTACATAGGCACCTCACATTTTCAGTTTTGGAGTTCTACCTTGATAAAGCAGTATGAAAAGGTGCTTTAAAATGAATACTAAACACAGGAACCAACACATGCCAGTTTAAGGCACTAAGGCCAGCTTCTCTCTGGATTTTACAATTTGAGAGGTCCTAAAAGTCAATGACTTTAAAGAAACATTCTATGATTGTGAGGAATTCCTGACATGGAAAAGTTTCAGACTGTTACACACAACCGTGATGTTTGCAGCCCCAGCTCGCCGGGTTCTCATTGCTGTCACCCACACCACGCACCAACATGCAAGGTGCTGGAGAAAGGGTGAGCAGGCAGGCGATTGCCCTCTATTTCTGTAGGTGTGAAAAGGAGCTCCCATGTTTTTAAGGTGCACTTTTATCCCCTGTCATTTGGTAGAGTCTGCACTCTAGTCCTATAAATATAGTAATGTGTGACTCAGGTGAGTCATGCCATTTATTGCCTCACACCGAAGTATTTGCTCAGATCCAGCATATCGCTGACACGGTGCATTACAGCCAAAGGGGAGAACTAAGTCTCGCTTCCTCTTCTGGAAAGCCCCCCAGCAACTCTGCTAGGTATAAAAGCCTAGTAAGTGGCTGTGGTACCTTCAGGGTAATGAGCCTTATAAATGTCAACTGATGCACAACAGCATTATTGTGGTCTGAGGACCTGGGTGTTGCAGGAGCGTGGTTTTATAGGAAATTACTGGGAATTAGTAACTTGCATAAAGACAGTCTCATAAGTAATTATTTGCAAGACTAGAGCCAGTAATTTTGCAAGTTTTCGCCTTCATCTATCATGTGATAGTTCACAAGGAGCAGATTTTGTTATACCAGACGATAAAAGTTACTATACCACAGCAAGGCTTCATAGCTATGCTATCAGTTCTTATCAAAGTGAAACGCACAGGACTTGGGGGGGGGGGAGGAAGACCTCACTCTCTGTAGTATTAGTAGTATGATGCGATGGCTTCTAGTGCCATGCATTGAGTGTAGTCCATGCAGTAGCTGTGAGTTAAGGCATTTACAAAAAAAACCAAAAAACAAAAACCAACCAACCAAAAAACAAAAAAACCCACCGGCTTACTGACTGCTTTTCTTTTAGGGAGACTGAGAACGAAAAGCAGAGATCTGCTATTTTACTTTTCCAGCGAGGAAAAGCCACGAGTTAGCCGGGCACTCATCTCACACCGGCTTTAAAGGGCCCCCAGGACGCTCAAAGGCCAGCCAGGGCGGGAGCCGGTACCCGGGTACCCGGAGGCGGCAGGGCCGGTGCGGAGCGCGGGCGCTGCCGCCCTCTCCCGGCCGGGCCCGACCGGGGGCGCGGAGCGGAGCGTCCCGGGCTCGGCGGGGCTCCCCCCGGCTGCTCGCTCGCTCGCTCGCTTCGCAGGGGAAATAGATGTCAGCGGCGGCGCGCCAGCTGCGAGGCTGCTCAGCGGTGGCGGCTCTCTGGGAAGAAAAGCAACAACAACAACAACAACTAAATAGTTATTCCAAAGGCAAGGAGGAAGCCCCAAATCCCTCGTTAGAGACTGCAGGAGGAGGGACATCAGCCGGGCGGCGGGGGGGCGGCGCAGGAGCAGGTAGAGGCGGGGGGGAGGCCGGGCGTCGTCCCCCGCAGGTGCTGCCGAGCCGCCGGACCCCTCGGCGGCGGCCGGCCCGGGGCTGCACGTCGCGGCCCGGCCAGCAGGAGGAAGGAAGAGGAAGTGAGAGCGGCGGCGGCGGGGAGCCGAGCCGCCGGGTGCCTCTGCGAGCCGCGGGATGGGATAGCGCCGGGGGCAGCGCAGCGCAGAGCCCGGCTGCCGCGGCGGTGGGCGGCCAAGCGGCCCGGCTCGGCGCCGCGGGGCGGGGGGCGGTGCTGCCCGCCCGGGGAGGTAGGCGAGCCTCGGGGCCGGCGGCGGGGAAGCGGCGGGTGGCCGGGGCGGGCTGCGGCGCTGGGCGGGCGGTGAAGGGGAGCGCGGGGGGCAGCCGGGGAGGAGGGACGGGACGGGAGGGAGCAGGCGGCCGGCGAGCCCCGCACCTGCCCGCGGCGGGCGGCGGCAGCCGGTCCCTCACGGCGGTGGGGGGGGGGGCGGCCGGAGGGAGCGGCCGCCGTTGCTGTGAGGAAGAGGAAGCGCAGCCTCGTGCTTGTCAGTGCGGCGGGGCCTCGGCCGGCGGCTGCGGGCGGCTGCGGGCGGCTGCGGGCGGTGGCGGGGGGGGGCCCGGCCCGCCTCGCGTAACGGCTCCTCCCGCCGCCCTGCCCTCCCCGCCGGCCCGCCGCCGCTCCTGCCACCGCCGCCCGGCTCCGCGCGGCGCGACTTCGCCGGCGCCTCCTCCTCCGCCTCCCTCCCGCTCCGTCCCCTCTCCCTCAGCCCCCTCCCGCGCCCCGGGCGGCCCTGCCCGCCCCCGGCTGCGCCTGCTGGTCGGAGGCCGCTGGTGAGGGGCGGCGGGCGGGGGCCGCGCACCTCCGGGCGCCGCCGGGGGGGTGAGTGGTGGCGGGGCCTCGCCTGCCCCGGCGGGACCGGCGCGTCGCTTCGCGGTGGCGGGTGGCCGGGAGGGAGGGAGGGAGGGAGGGCGGCTTTGGGGGCACCGGCCTCGGCAGGTCCCGCCGGAATCAGGGCGCGGGGGTCGGGCTCGGGCGGAGGCTCCGGCCGCAGCAAGTGTCCGCACCGCCGCGGGCGCCGCTCGGGAGGAGAGAGCCCAACTTTCAAGCAAGTGCATCCCCGCCGGCAGCCGGGCTCCCGGCTCGGCGTTGGTACCCAGCCGCCTCCTCCGAGGGCATGCCTCCCCCCCGACCTGGCCTTCGGGGGCTTTTGGCGGGGGGTGTGTGTGTGTGTGTATGTCTCTCAGTTCCTAAGTTTGTGCTCATACAAGTGATCAAACCGCTGATGATGAATTTCAGATGAAACGATCGTTCTGAAATGTGGGTGGTGATTATGCAAAGCCACGGTGTGCAGCCTTGTGTAAAGCAAGTGGGTATCAAAAAGTGAAGTTTTAAAGGTTTCTTGGCTCGAAGCCTTTATAAAGTTTACTTTGAATATCTTTTCCTTGCAGAACTAATACAACTGTCCAGCTCTCCCCCGAGAATGGTATAAAGTAAATATAGGAGTTCCTGAAAAATAACAGTGAGTACATTTCAAATCAGCAACGTTTTGTTGTTAACTTTATAAGAAAACCTCTTAACCTGCCAAGGCTCAAAATGTGCAACAAACACATTGAGAGTGCCAATGATAATAATAGTGCAGGAAATGTACCCTGTGTTAATTGCTTTAGTCTAAACATGGTTGCATGTGAGCTGTATTTCATGATACAACACTTACGGTGCAATTTCAGTAAGGGATGTTTTGAAGTATATTCATAAGGAAATGAGTTTTCTTTTGCTTTTGTCCCTCAGCTGCCTGATTGCCCCTGGTTAAAATATTTATCTTTTGGGAAGAGGGGGAGATTGAGTAAGAACTGTGCAGAGTCCTGTATCTGTGACTTGAGGACATTGTTTCCTCCTCTTCCCCTTAGCTCTTTCTCCTCCTTTCCCCCAAATGCACACATGCACGCGTGCCGTCTCATCCTCATTTATATAACCTTGTAGACATTTATGGATCATTCATTGTTCGCATTAGTCCCATTCTTCCCATGTCATTCCTGCTTTGATTGAGTGACTTATGCAGAATGTTACACAGTAAAGAAAAATATATTTGAATTTTCATAAAGTTCTTCCAGTTTGAGCTGCAAGTTTGCTTTCTTTGAATGTTTTCTTTCCCTGATTCCCCCCCCCCCCCCTTTTTTTTTGGAGCTGTATAAGTAGGCGGTAGTCATCTAATCTGATGACCAGCACCTAGATAAGAAGGAGGAAGAACAGTGGTGACAGTTTGCTGGTAAAAGTCCCTCTTGTGTACTGTTAGAGAATATCCATTAACACACATGTCATAAAGCTGTTAAAAGTACTGCAGCAACTTTTAAAAACTCACCAGTCAGAAGAAAATAAAGATTAATATGGCTAAAACATAAACATGATGTGAAATGAGTATTATTGAAAGTTACTGTCAGTGCAGTCTGTGGATCTGAGTGTGTGATTTGATGAGTCTAGAGGTATACCTGATTCCCAGTTTATTCATGCCGGAGAGGCTGCATAGGGGTAGTTGACTTTCTTTTGTCTCTTTTTGTAATCTGTTTGAAATTCACTGTGCAGCACCACACACTTGTCTTCTCTGTAGCTTGCAACTTTGCTATGAGTGTCATTATCTGAAGATTTTTATTTAATGGAGAATGGGGGACAAGGGGGAAGAGAACCAGTTTCTGTACTTACTGTTTTGATATTTTTCCTTATATTCTGTATATGCCAGGAAAAACTTAATAGGTGTACGATTCAGATGGATTTTGATGAGGGGATAGGAAAAATTCTTACCTACTTATTCTGTAGCAGTCTTATGTGGTCATCGAAAGTATCTGCAGTTCAGTAGTCATTATTATATAACCTGACCATGTTCTTAAAAGCAAGTACTTTTGTTTCCTCGCTGTTCAAGTGCAACATATTGTATATGTTGTCCTACGAAGTGATTTTTTTAATGCCCCTTTGCCCTAGTATTCACCAAAAAAGCTTATTATGCTACATAAAGGTGTAACTGTTGCTGAAGCACTGCTGTGTGCATTGTACTTCCTGACAGCAATGCTGTTCTGCAGCAAACTGCAGATCAAGAGTAAAGTGGTGCTCCACCCTTCCTTCCGCTCTTTGTTTTACCTACCTAGTAGAAGTCCCTTTGATTTTAAGGTTTGGACTCACAGACATGGTTTCTCATGGTGTCCAGCCTCCAAAGTGGTGTTGAACTATGATCTCATGTTTTCCATGTTGATACACAGAGAGCAGAGCTCCCATGTTCACACGTAAGAGGTGTGGCTTTCTTCTTCTGATCCTCTAGATGGGTTCAGCATGTGATGGAGTGAGAATCTAATGTCTGTAGAGCTAGCTGTAACTAGGAAAAGGTTTCCACAGATCTCTGCCAGTGCACCTGCACACTAACATGCAGTGTCCTCCTGTTCCAATGACAGGCTTCTTTTTTGGATATATTGCCAACCGCAACGTTTCTAATTCTGTGATTCTCAGATAAGGATTTGCTTGGGACTTAGCTGAGACCATCAGGTACAGATTTCCTCTTGAGTTGTGACTCTGCTATCACTTGATTTTTCAGTTTCCTCAAAGTAAATGATCTCTTTAAAGTATAGAAGCTCTCTTTGTCATGCTGTGGTGTGGATGTGCAGTATGTCCTTGTGTTAAAAAAAAAAAGTCTGTAGAAGGTGATGGGATTTTGGGAACCCCGGAGACTAGAAAACATCATACTCCCTTGGAGCAAGCAAAAGTACTGTTGTCTCTTCTGGTTTATTTCTCTGCACAGTTATGCCTGGGTCTAGGAGACTTTCTCCTCTGCGGTATCCCTGCACTGTCCTGAAAGTACAACTTTGAGGGAGAATGAGTTGGTCGGGTTTGCCTCCCTGTTCAGTCATTATCCTATTAAAAAGGAGATTTCAAAAAGAGGTTTTACGGTTATGAAGTCTTTGTGGTTTGAACGCTTGTGACTAGAAATGGCTTTGTAACAGCCATCAAACCACCATTCAGTAAGGTCTGTGCTGTATCTTTAAAAGATTTCCCTGCTTTGAATGAGGTTTTTTTGAAAAAGGTTCTTGTATTCGTGGCAAGAGGAACGTGCCAAGTACACGTTGTTAAACTTGTGTCAATTTAACAGAGCAACTGTTTAAAGGATTTTGGATAATTTTCCTTCTACTTGAGTCAGTCACTTTTTTTTTTTTTCCCCCCTCTCCCCTTCTTCTTTTCTTTTTTTCCCCTCTCTCCAAATATAATACTGGAAAAGGAGAAAAAGAGAAGCTAAAAGCAATTGGCAGAAGCCAGTATGTTGGCAGGCATTTGATAGTACGGATCGTAAGAGGTGATAATATATATGTGACACTTAACATAAAATAAACTGCATACATATGGTGTTACAGAGATGAATGGAAGAATAATCACAAAATTGTGAAGCTGTCTTTCAGTCAGCATTTTTGCATCAAGCTATTTGCAAGGATTTGGTTTTGTGGTGTGATCTTTCATTATTCAAGTGTTGCGAGGCACAAAAGAGAGATTGAAGGATAATGTCACAACCTTTCTGCTAGTTTCCTCGGTTTTCTGATCACTGTTAACATTTAAGAGGAATATTAATGAGAAGTGTATGCCACAGGGGATAGCTAACGTGTTTCTTCTTCTCTCCATTTCAGATCTGACAGAGGTAAACTTCTGTGCTATGGGCAGACGCTAAGTGGCTGATGCCACATGTGTGGTACCCATCAGTAAGCTACTAATTTCTCAAGCTGCTCAGTAGATTGGTTTGTAAAGCGCATACTTGTGCTTGAGAGCAAGGTGAACAGTGATTCACATGGTGCTTGTTTGCAAACACTTGAAAATGCATTGATATATTTCTCCTAATGGCAGGTGTCCATTGTGAGTATTTGATTTGGCTGTATTAGACTTGTTTTCAATGGCTGCAAGGAGGGGGAAGTTAGTTGTGAGAGAGTGGAAGTGACGGACAAGCCATTTTTATGTTCAGCAGTAAGCCGCACTATGAAGAAGACTCGAAGCCGCTACTGGTAGGGGTCCCGTTAGAAAAGTATTTTAGCTTATGTACAAATGAACTTACTTTGGTACATTTCTAGTGAGCAGCCTTTGGAGTTCCTTAGAAAGCTGAATATACTACCTGAAGATGTTACGCAAATGTGATAAGTGACCTATTCTTACTGCTTTTGAGGACATAAGTCTACTTACTGATGCTTCTGCTGTGCTCCATTTATAGTAAAATAACACTGCAAAACTCCCTAGCGCTAGGGAGGGAGTGGGAACTACCAGTCAATGCCGAGGGAAAAGATTTCCTCTTTCAGATTGGATTTGGTTGATTTAAAGTGTTTGTTAAACAGCATCCAGACAGATCTGTTACAAAATAATAGCTGTGTCCTAGCTGTCTGTGTTTTCTTGTCCTTTGCTTCTGCTTTCCCTCTGGGGGAAAAGTTAATCTCAAAGTTAATCTCTCCTCATAATTTCTTCTTGCACATTTGCCACCTCTACCTTGGTACCTTATTCTATGGTCTTTGACGTATTTATTTATCCCAACTCTCATGGTTTCACTGACTTCTGTCCAGTCCTTGAATTCTTTCCTGGGAACCCTTAGGTTATTACTCAAATAATTTTATTTAAGATTTGCAAGAAAAGCTGAGAACTGAAGTGTGTATCACCTCCTATGTTCTTTCAAAGTCTCTAGCTCAAGGTCTTTAGTGTACAGCCCTAATTTATGAGGGGCACATGAAGTGCGAAACTGTCTCTGAAATATTGCATCATCAGGGACTGAGTAATTTTTTATCAGCTACATGAATACCTATATGATAATCTAGCTTTTTTCTTATTGAGCTTGCTTCAACTGAAAGGGAGGATGGGTCACTGCTTCTAAGAGAACTTCAGATTCTGGAGATGTGATGGCTTTAAACTCCCATTCTTTAATACAGCAGAGAATGCTTGCTTGAAGGTGATCTGATTTCCCATAGCTTTTTGCCGATCAGACAGTGTGTGTGAACATGGACAAAATGCCCCATGTGGACCTTTTTTCCCTTAATGTATGAAGCTGACAACCTATGGATCAAATACATCCAACACTTTGAAGTTAGACAAAAGGAGGGATATGCAAGGTATGACAGCAGGCTCAAATAATGCTGTCAGCACATCACCCTTCCTTGTTCAGTTGAAATTTTATGTATGGTTCCTAGGACTAGATGACTGGTGCTATTTGGAGGTGTTTTTCTTCTAGCTCATTGTTAGCGTGACAGTAAGAATGGGAAGAGTCAGGCTCCTAATTTAGTCTTTTAGAAGCTTCTGTAACATTAAGCATGTAGTTGTCTCTTCCTGTGACAGTGCACATGCTGTATGTAAAGAGTATACTTTGTGTATTTGTTTGCCGACGTGGAGCCTATATCTGTTTCTTCTGATGCTGACTTGATCTTTTATGTATTAATAGGAGATGCATAAATGTTGTGAAAATAGGATAATGATTTTTAATTTTTTGAAAAATGTAGTTAAAACAATTTTTGCTATGTTTTGGAGTGATGGAAGGAGTTTAGCAAAGCCAGTACTTCAATAAACTTCTACAAAATGCAGTTGTTTTAACACTTCCTTCCATAGATATAGAACTGCCTTAGCTAACTATTCATATATTCTTAGTACATGCATGGATTCTGGTGCTTGAATTTGTAGCCGAAGTGAAAATATTACTTGCCTATTTTTCTTTCTCTTCAGCCGATGCACATGTATTGTATAGTCCAGCTGAAGTGTAAGGGATATGTGGGTCTTGGCAAAGATACCTCACGTGAACAGTTCAGGCTTTTGTCTTGGTAGACTGGCAATCTGCTGTATACTTCGTTGAATCTTGCTGAAGTGACCATAGTCGGAGTGACTCTTTTAAATTGCTGCTTCATATTTTAAGAGAGATGGTAATCTGTTGAGATAGGGTGATGAGGAATTTATAAGTATTCATGTAATACCCTCTGGCCAGACAATAAAGTTAATTTGCACATTTCTTCTTGAATAATAAGAGGAGAAAAATGGCTATGACACAGGTTGGTATATTACAATTTTTACTCTTAGTGCCAGTGCATGTATCTATTACATTCCAATACAGTCTTTTCCATTGCTTTTGCTTTCTGGAATACAATTGCACATTAGTTTTCATACCAATGGTTGTGGCTTCAGCTGGAAGCTGAAACCTGATAAGTTTTGGCTTGGTACATGGACTTTTGGACTAACTTTTTCAATAACACTGAGCCAAACCAACTTAAAAAAAAAAAAAAGTTCCCCAAATGTAAGTACTGGTCCTTGCATTCTGGAAAGGATATCTGGTATACCCTTTGGTCGCTAGGCTTTTAAAATGCTGTAGTATTGGTGTTTGTCTTTTTTTTTTTTTTTTTTTTCTCCATCACAAGTTTCCCCCCTCCCTTCAAGCACCAGGGCATTCATCTGTTGAAGCTCTACCCCCTGTGGTTCAAGTACATTCCTCCTATCAACCTTTTCACCCCACCTCCCACTGTCCTTCTTCTCACATACTCTGACATCTCTTCTGCTCACCAAACTCACAAAATTCAGGTCTAGATGTGGGGTCTAATTCTGAGCTATGCTTTATGTAGGTCTATAATCTTCTCTCATAGATAATACATACAAGTTTCTTGTTGTGCTTAATCTTCTTTTCCTGAAAAAAAGCAGAAAATTTGAACAAATGAGAACTTCCATTGGAGAGCAAACGACAGAACATTTGGTGTGGTGGTTGTTAACTGCTCAGGAGAAGATTGTAAAGGGGGCAAAAAGACCCCACCAACCAAAAAGCCTACAAAGCTGAAAGAAAATGTAAGGTCTTTCCCACTTTGGACCACTTAATGTAATTTTAATGATATCTATGGCAAGTAATTAAAGATTTGACAGAAAAATGGTCCACATCTTGAACAAAAATGCCAGGTTTGTTTTTTAAAATTGTAACTAATGTTAGAAGTAGGACAGTTTATGTGGTCTTTTTTGAAAAGACTAATTTTCATATTTTATAGCCAAAAGTGAAATTTTTACAAAAGTGCAATTGTGGAAAGCAATGTATAAAATTTGGAAAGGGAAAAATCATCTTTTCTGCCCTGTGCTGCTCTGAGCCTTTCTCTCTCCTGGCTTTCTTTGCTGACATATTTCAACTTGACCTATTGAAATTTCTGCATCTGTTCTTCCCTCCATATAAAATGCTGATGATTTCAGTCTATATTTCTTGGATTTGCCTTAGGTCGTAACATGCGTAGCACCTTTCATAAAACTTTTCTAATATGCAATGACCTGGGCTTTTATTTCTTGACCTGCCAAAAATAACCCATATTTTTCCTTCAGCTACCTTAGGAAGTTAGCTTGTTGGAAGAGCGTGTTTGTGTAACAACAAGAGTCGGTAGCATTGTGCTGTGTTGGGATGGTTTTCTGGAAGGCAGACGTTTCAAAGACTTCATCCCCTGCAGCTGTGAATGACTCAGAAAACACACTATGGTAAAGGAGAGACGTGTGCAGAGGGAGAAGGGAAGAAAATAATCTACATAATTTTAAATCCAAGTTGGAATTTGAGTTCTATTTTAAAACAAACACATAAATAAAATGGTCTTGGGGTATTTGCACTGTAATTTTAAATTGATTTCCTGGCCCATATGCCAGAGGGATCAAAACATCCACAATTCAGTGGTGGTGGCATGGGAATTCAAATTAAAACAGTATGTTGTAAGATTTTTTGTTTTGTTTCAAATCGCTTAAATTTTATAAAATTATTCACCTCAGTCTAGAGATGGCAAGGCTTTTAGCTTTGAATTAATTTTCTATAATTAATATATGAATCTTGAAAAAGCAACTGTTCTGGCCTGTGGGCTACTTTTCTATAATTAAAGGAATGACGAGATAGGGGAAAAAAAGGGAGAGCAAGCAGTCAGACTTCCCTCCCCTAAATGGATAAATAGAGAACCACCAAACTAGACTAGAAAATCAAACCTAAGTCAACCCGCAGATCCTTTGTTTCCAAGTAATTGTTCTTGCTGTGTTCACTGGTCCCCATAAGCTTGACTAAGGGGATAAGCCTTGCTTTCCTGTCTTGAGGCTTTTCTCTCTTGATCTATTGAAATTCAGAGTGGAGGGCCCCCTTTAGAGAATGTCCTGTCGGTAGCTGTCTCCCCTACAACAAAGAGGCTCCATGTGCAGATATGGATTGAAGAGAGAGGTAGCCTCTCAGGCAAGCAATTTGGAGTCATTCAGGAAACCAGTAGTTTTAATTTCATTTGGAAATGGTAAGCCTGAGTCAGTGCAGTTTTTGGACCACTGATGTCCTGCACTTGAATTCAGACAGTACCTGGGCAGGCCTAGTGTGTTCTGCTACAGGTTCCGTTTCTGAGATATGTAATTGTAATGGAATTAAGTGGTGCAGGTATGTAGTTTTAACGTGATGGAAGAGATGTTGTAAGTCACTGGTTTGACATCGGAAAGATGTAGTTTCATTCTTTGCATCAGGTAAAGACTGGTGCCCTGAGTGCGTGCATCCTTGGGACAGCTGCTCTCCAATGCTTCAACACTAGCAGTCTTCCCACAGCAAGGAGAGGAGAATTCAGGTGTGCCACTTAAGTGTGAATTCTGGTAAGAAGTAGTAGGCATAACCCCAGTTAGAAGGGCAGATAATTTTTTTTCTGCATCTTCTAGCTTCTTCATCCCAGTCTGTTTCAGCAGCTTCATCTTTGCTGAGATACCCAGCCATTAGTTATGCATGTATAATTACAGCTATGCATGTAATTAAATGCATTGTCAGTATTAGCCAAAGGGAGAGAGTGTTGTGTGTTTTAAGCACGGTAGTCCATGTGTGTTGTCATTTCGTATGCATCCTAAATGAGACAGGAGGCACTACTTAAAGAGAAGCCTTAGGAGAAAAGTATCTTTTAAAAAAATTAATCTGGATCTATTGTTTTGACAAAAGTAGCACCACTGAAAAAGAGTAATCAGTTGTGATGTAATACCATTAGCTTGTGAGAGCTGCAGCAAGATCTCTTAATCCACAGTATTTACTAAAAGGGACAGGTAAGTCTGGTATGGTCAGCATAGATACTCGATCTTTACTCATTCTATGGAGAAGTTACAAGTGGGAGCAAGGCATGGGTGTGTTCTGTAGTGATATAGATAACCTGAAGCAGTTAGAAAACTTGGAGATTGTTTTGAGCATCTTCTCAATGTTAAGTTAAAAATACAAGGGTAGATAGTAGGCAGAATGCAGACATAAAGGGATATATTTGCAAGCTCTTTTCTGAGTAAAAACTGGGGATTTGCCTTCCCTAGAGAAAGCATAGATGGTATGCATCGGCAGTGGTAACTCTTGTTCTCTCCTACTGTTTTGTCACCTCCCACCTGGGGAGGAGGGGGGAGGAGTGACAAAGATTCGCAAATCCTCTCGGTGTGGATTAAGGTGGGCCAACACTCAAGGTCCGTACACAAACACCAGCTTTAATAGAAAGCTTCTATAGAGACAAATATTGAGTACAAATATTCGATACTCGCCAACCCTCTCACGGTTATATCCACTCCAGCTACGCGGTTTTACGGAAAGTCAAGGTAGGCCATACAATACTTGACTACAGTTTAACAACTTTTAACAACTTAATCACCTTAGAAAAAGTAAAAGGGAGAGAGAGAGAGAAAGAGAGAGAGAAAAGAGAATCACCAGTCCTGGATCCAGCGTTTGTCCTGCCAACAAGGGTATTCGGTGGGGAAAAAAAAAAAAAAGAGGAGAAGAGTGAGGAGAAGTGAAGGTCCTTCTAAAGATGTTGATTCTGCGCAGGGTGCTCGGTGATGATAATTCCACAAATCATGTGTGCACGAGCATGAATACGAACACACAAAAACCAACCCACATGAGCACGAGCACACGCACATTTATCAGGCTACATGATTAGTATAAACCCGCCTAAATTTACACTTATTGGTTAGTGATTAACATTTCATACACTATTGGTTTACTGTATTTAAATTAGCCTCGCTTGCTATGTAAATTAGCACACATGCTCCTTTCAGGTGGGGGGGGGCAAGTCTTTTCGGTCCTGAATTGAGTCGGTGGTCGTGATCTCCCCTCGCCACATTCACCTTTCACCTACTTTCTGCAGCTTTATCTTCTCTGGCCACAGTCCAGTCTTTGGTGCCAAGATGTTCACTTTTATCAGCTTGTTAGCTCTTCTTCAAGGTTAGAGCCGTTAGTTTTCCACAGTTTGTTACCTTTTAGCTCCCTCCCAAATTCCTTTCCCAAGGCACAAGTGGTTAGTAGTTTTGCTAATTGGAGGATTACATCAGCGACCAGTCAAACCAAGAGGAGTGATACCAGGACTGTTCCCCAGGCAGTAGGTGTGTGTGGGGGAATGAAACGCTTCGCAGACCACAGGGAATGGGGCCGAGGCAAGGCCGCCCTGTCTCCACAGGACTCCCTCCCTCACCCTCACTCCAGGGTACCGTCCAGTCCCGGGTCCTAGTGACCGTCGCTCTGTATTGTGGTTTTAGCACCCAGGCTGTTTGAGACATCTTGTTGTTTTACACTAGCAGTTCTCTACATCAGATTGTAATATGAAGTTGCTGCTGTAGCTGTAGTGCCTTGGTGAGCTGATTCAGCCTAACTGGGCAGAGAAGATCTACGACCAATTCTTTTCAGATAGAGGCAGAAGTTAACTGCTCAATATACCAAATAATGATAGAGGAGCTCCCATCAAACACAGGGAGGAACTCAGGGCAGCTCTGTTTAGGTCAGGCTGTCCAGTATTTGTATTGAAAAAAAAATCTACATATTAACTGTAGGTAGAAATTCGGGAACTCTTTTAGTGTATGCTGAAGGCAAAGGAAAAAGTATCTGATGGTTGGATTCAGTTTGAGATACCTGCTATTGTTTGTTTGCATTTCTTAACCTGGTGCTGGCACAAAGCCTCATGAACATGAAATCAAAGAAAAGGGGGACTTTTTTTTTTTCACATCAACAGATGTGAACAAAGGTGGTTTTGAAGTGTTACTGAACCATTGACACAGCCTCTTAAAAGAGTGTACTGAGAGACTCTCTGGAAACATCTAGATTTCATGAAGGGAAGGACCATCAGCTCTGTCTTTCCTCACTGAAAGAGAGCTGATTGTTCCAGTAATTCTATAGGCAACAGCGCTGTGTCTTGGACAGTAGTTTCTGTGTGTTACTAAAGGTTGTCCATAGATGAAAATCACTAAGTAGCAATATGATATAGTTGAAAAATAATAATTTTGGGCATTCTCCATAATTCTCTGTTTTATCTTCATACTGATTCCATGTCTGGATATCTACACTTAGAACTGAAAAAAAAATGAGTTTATTTTGCGAAAGAACAACTTAATCTGGAACTCTTTGTTGGCTTAATGGAGAGAGCTGCGCAAGTGGTTATCTTGGTCTCATACAATGAAAGCTGGTAATAATTTGCCATAATATTTCCAATAAAAATGTTAGCCAAATAATCCTGAACTGCTGGCATAACTCAGTTCCTCCTGCTGACATAACACCATTCAGTTCAGTGGTGTTAAACCACTAGAGTTTGGCCTTTAGAAGAGGAAGAAAGAGAATTATCTCATATACACTGTGCTGTAAATGTTGACTCTTCAGTTGTGACCAGTGTGTAGCCTCTTTGTGCAGAGAATCAGTCCATGGGTTCACAGTTCAGCACTTAACAGTTGAATGAAAAAATTAGTTCAAAGAAAGGAAGGTGCCTTCCTTGAATTGTATGAGAAATTGATACAGACTGTTAAAATATTGAAAGTTACTTTTTCCTTTCTAAGGTCTAACACTGGTCTTCAGCTACTTCTGGTCCCATTGAGGAATTCAGGAAATCAGTGAAAGTTGAGGGTGATACATGTGATAATTGCAAAGACTTTTGCTGTTTGCAGTACAACTTGGATACCATAAAGGAAGAAGCTGTCTGCTTCTTTCTCACTAGTATGCTGCTAAAGCAGAATAATTGTATTTAGGAAGAGAAGGACCTTCTCTGATTTTGTGTTAGTAAAGTAACTATGTCTTAGGAGCAGCAGTTTACCCTTGTATACAATGAGATTGGGTTCCTGAAACATTTGCATAAAATAATGCATCTTCCTGCAGTAATTCTTTTAAACTATTTCTGACAAAAAATAGCGTATTTCTGCAGTTGTCAATGGTTTCCCTTGTATAATTGTCAAAAGAAGAGCAAGACTGTACTGGGAAGAACCAGCAGAAATTTGTAGCGTTTGGCCTCACCATTTGCTTCTGCAGAAACAGGGTAAAATTACTGGAGTTTTATTTACATTTCTGGGTATCTGAGATCCACAATGTAATGCTGTTTCCTTCTTTTCTGCAGGGCATTTTTATGTAGGTAGGAAGAGCAGGTGCTTGTTGCTGGTGAAAGCCATTGTATGCTACCTGACCCTTTGGAAGGGAAAATTTATGTGCTTTTATTTAAAAACTGCCAATGCCAGCGGCATTTTTTTTTTGTTCTCCTTTTAAAAATCATGTCTTGGACTTCCTTATCTCCTGTCACAAAAAAAGAGATTGTTCAGTTTCAGGCTCTTTGTTGGAGCTGTACTGCCAGGAGCCTTCCTGGCCTCTGGCACTATCAACAGAAAGTGCTGCTCTTGAAAGAATGGAGTATAGTTTAGGCGAGGGGAGGGGGATACCAAGACTGGCAGCGAAAGGCAGAACTTGGCATTGCAAAGAAATGGCTGAAAAAAATGTTCATGTTCCTTGAAACTTTTGACAATGGTAGAATAAGGTTAAATGAAGGAGGAGAAGAGAGAAATAAAGCAAGCAGAAGGGGAAAGCATTAGCAGGCCCAAAAAGGGAGGGGGGAGGGTATTGTCAAGTTTGTTTAGGCATCGTCTTTTTTGCAAGATATGCCTGGAACAGGGAATTGGTCATCCCTAGTGTTTTAGTTTAGTAATTTGAATCTATGCAATACATATAATTATGTATTTTGGGTTTTCTCCCTTGATTCAGCCACACAAGCTTAGTCTGTCAGGGGTATGGAAATTGAGCTTGAATATTGCTGGGCAGTAGTGTAACTTCTATAACTGACTCTGAAGAATGGAAGAGTGATATATAATGGCACATTCATCAGGTAAGTATTCCTCAGTAACACCTCGCTTCTCCGCAGCTTTAATGCATGTTGATTTTTATATAATATATTGTCCAACCGGGTGCAAAATCTCTAGCTGGTGACAGGGCAGGACCATAACTTGTTCATAAACAACCTTTGCCTCTTCTGGTGTGAATGATGAAGCCCTGTAGCAACTCAGATTGTCCTGCAGGTCAGGAGCCATACAAACTGGCTGTTATCTCAGAACCATCACTCTGGGCTATCTCCCTTTTTTTTTTTTTAAATTTTTTTTTTTCCTTCTCCCCATCCTCTCTGTATGCTGATGCAGAGCCTGTTTGAGTCCTCAGCAGACAGCATTATGGGTTGTCTACCATAAGGCTGCAGTGGGAGTAAGGAAGCTCTTGAGCTAGGAAGCTCTTGAGTGTTTAAGGCCAATCCTAGATTATTCTGGGTCTTCTAAGGTGGGTGGGTGGGTGTGAAGACAGGAAGGATTCTTATTCCCATTAAATTACAATGAAATATGCACTTAAATTTTGGGTTTTTGTAAGTAATCCTGTTGATTCTGCACAAACCAAGACAGATATGGGTCATATTCTTTTCTGCAGTACAGGCATGAATAATGATGGAGAAAATAAATGCATGGGTCAGATCAGCTGAGTGGGAAGCACCCATCTTATGCAGCTATGCTTCTGACAATAGCTACTTTCTAAACAGCTTGGAAGGTCTTCCTGTGAAGATTTTTGCTATTTAGGAGACGAGATTGTAATTTGCATTCAGGAAGCATTCTTTTAATCAAAATATTTGGCTTTTCTATCCATGCACACATGTGCATGTGTGCACACATGCAGTATGACAGCACAGTAGGGCAGTAGGGTCTTCGCTTATTTTTTTAAATGGTTGTGAATGTTAAGAAATTAGCCATTAAACTGTAGATGGAAACTGAGTTCCTGCAAATTTAATGGGAACTGTGCTTGGATAAAGGACACAGGCATATGACTGTGTTCTTTATCAAAAGTCTGAATTCTGCTGGATTGATGGTTTTCATCTCATTTCACTGACCTTTGACCCTGAGAATTTTGTATAGCTAATAAATTAAGCCACTAGTGGATTATTTGCTATTTATTTCAGAAATCCACTATGCTATAAAAATTGTAATGTCTGTCTGATAGTGAGGATGAGCATTACGCTGCAGCAGTTGGGTGTCTCGGGTGTGCAGTGAGGCACGGTGCCAAAGGCAGACTGCTCCTTGGTGCTGTAAGCACACCGTTGGCTTGCAGTTGTTGGAGCATGATTGCTTGGATTGTATTGTTGCTCTTAGAAAATGTTGGGTGTTGGGTTTTGTTTCCTAAGTATCTGGCGGAGGGTCCCCTTTTAAAGTTTGAACATCATTTGCAATTAAGGGATAATAGTGTATTTTGTTGAAAGCTGAAAATGAATGAAATTAAACAGTTCGTCATGCTGTTCTGACTTCTGTGTAGAAAAGGATGCTGGGTATCAGGGTAATAGGCAACACATTTGAAAATTTTTTCTAAATGTTGTGCAAGACCTGTGGAAATGAGTGGTTTTCCAGAGTGTTAAAAGAGAATAAAGTTTTATTGCTTGCTGTAAAGCTACTGGTGGAGGGAGTAGTTACACTAAAGCAAGATGAAGTTTAGATTTAAACCAGCCTGCCTGTGCTGGTCCATGTAGATAGATCCATGTAGATATACTACTTCTGAAATAAGCACCTTTTTAGAAGGTCTTGGAGAGGAAAGGCAGTGAGTTACTGTTTAGATTAGTTTAGGGGCTTTTGGATTAATTTAGATTCTGTTCTTACACTTCCTCTTGAAGAGGAGCCACACTGGCTTAAGCATGTAGTATTTTGCTTTAAGTAAAAATTTTACCATGGAGGCAGGCAAAACGAGGAGAAAGAAATAAATGTTTGCAGATATAATTTGTTGTCCTGGCTATTCTGGCGGTTCTAAATATCAGCAGTGCGTGGAGAGTTACTGGCAGGCCCTTTACACAGTGGCTGCCAGTGAAGCCAGCAGCTTGCTAATAACTGACTAATCGTTTCTGTCACACCTGCACAAGCCTTTCTATCTCTGCGAAACACATTAGCATTCACGAGAAGTTACTGAACCACAATGAATCACAAACACATTTTAAGTAATTCTTTTGTCATTCTGCTTGGGCCAAGTACACCTTTCCTAAACAATACCTTATTCTTCTACCCCATAAAACCTTTTATTTTTTTTAGTCAGAGAACTGAAAATCAGAGAAATGAAACTGCTTGTGTATTCAAGCTTACTTTTTAATATGGGCTTTGTACCTCCACTTCTCACTTTTTACCTCTGAGCTCCATCATGTGATTAAATTAAAAAGCTCTGGTCTGTGCTGGTTTTGTTAATGCAGTAATATGGCTCGATCGCATAATGTGACACATTAGATGTGAAGCTTTGGATGCCAATTCTGTCACCTCCCTGGGTGTTCACCAGCTAACAGCTGGTTTCCACAGCAGTCTGTGTCCATCTCAGTATTGCTCATTGGGTCAAATGATGGTTACTGAAACTGCATGGGAACTCCACGAGCCTTTTCCATATGAGAGAGCCTGTGCTATTCCAGGATCTTGCTGTGATCTCACCAATACGTGACTGCCAAGCGCTTAGTTTGATTTACTGTTCTCATTTTCTGTGTCGACTTAGGCAATCATGAAAGGAAAGATTAAATCGGAGTGGGAATGACTATGCAAATAACTGATGGAAATGTAAGAACGAACAGCAACAGCTATTGAGATGTTTAACTTCAGATATTTATTTGGAAAATTCAGTAATGATAAGGTTGATCAAAAATGCCATGTTTTGCTGGGACTGGAAGGAGATCTTTGTACAATGAAATGGAAGTATTAACTGAAATCTCATATAAAAGAGAACCTCAGGTGTAATTGTCTTTGTTACTTGATGTTTCCAGCATCCATAAGCCAAAGCTCATGGCAAAATGTTGTCGTAGGTGTGGAGAGCAAGAAGGGCTCCTATTTCAAAAGTTGGTTCATCACTCCACCCTCTCAATTTTTAGCATGGTACCCTTAGAAACAGCAAGAGATTCTGTTGCTCGTATATATGGGATCTGTGTCTCTTTTCCCCTTTCCCCTCTACAGTAACTTTTAAATTGTCAGCTGATTCCAGCCAAGTCGGCAGAGCAATAGAGGTCCCAAAGATGCAAAGTTCAGACAGGTTTTGTGAAAGTAGGAAACTGGATAGAGCAGAAACTGTAAGGCAAAGATTCCAATGTGATCCTTATTAAACAGCTGGAAACCTCCACTGGGGATTCAGATGGGTTTGCCTTAGCCCTGCTGCTCACAGGGAAGCTGTTTGCTTTGCTTGGTTAGACAAATGTATGAGAAAAGAAATCTCTCACTTTTTTAAGGAAAAACAAAATGAAAGGCCTGAAAGCCGAAACTTGTGCTAAAACCAGATTGCCATCTCATAACTTACCTGACTTCTGCTCTGAAATATTTTACTGTACACAAAGCTTCACTGTCAGGTTAGTTATAAAGAGTCTTCTAGATAAGTGAGATTCAGGCGGCTCTAACACTTTCATCAAAGTGTTTAAATAAAAATATTTGGGAGCACTTACTTTAAACATAAAACCTCCAAAACTTCAGTGAAGCACTATATTTTATTTGCTTTTAGGCAGTCCTGTGCTGATCATACAATGAAAGAGCAGAATTGGGGGGTAATACTGCTAACGAAGGAGACTTAACAAAGATACTAAAAAATGTACTGCGTCCATATGGGATAGTGCTGTGCAGATGGTAGACAAATACAGATGAAGAGTTATAAAATCTTGCTTTACTGGGGAGCTCAACTAAAAACAAACTTTTTACTGCCCAAGAAGGAGGGATTACAAATTAATTTTATGTGTTTGATAGGGAATCTTTTGGAGCTTAAAAACATCCTAAAGCACGAACTCATGCTGGTTAGTTTTGCTGTAACTGTAAAGTCCACAGATTATTTTTTGTCTCTTTATAAATATTTTAAATTCTACAGGGATGCAGAAGGGAAGTAAAAACTTCCCTGCACGTGATGGCGAAGGAAAATAGAATGTTAATTGTTTCCAAATGCTGGCATGCTCATTAGGTAGAATTGATTACTCATCTCCAATTGGGGGAGCCATGTAAATTCAGATGGCCGGTGGCCAACGAGGCACCAGGTCTGGTGAAGTCGTCTTAGAGCTGGTCTGGTAGTAGCTTCTACCATGGCTTTCCTCAGACCTCAGTTGGTGGCTTAGTTCTTCCTTTTGACCTGCAGCTAGCCAAGGGCCTGACCAGGCTGGTTTTTCCAGCTGGAACTGGGAGAAAGAATTTGGGAGTTTTGTTGCTCCTCCCAGCCACTAGTACCATTGCTTACTTCTGGTACCTGTTCATAGATGAAATTAATAGGTGTTGTAACTCAGCATCTTTTTAATTTTTTAAACAATTAGTTCCCCTCCCCATGCTTAGCATAAATTCCCTCTTCGATTTGAGGAAATTGTATTCCCTTGAGTTTGTCATGTGTCTCTCCATTCTAACTGTTAGATTTATTAAGTACCTTTTTTTTAGAGATACTATTCTTTTCAAAGCCCTTATGGCATCAAGACTCATGGACTGTTGTAAAGTACATCCACTGATTGAATTGTAGCTGTCACTGCTGGCTGTGTTTTTTAGTCCATTCCAGTCCTGGCTGCCTTTTTTGCTCTAGTCTTTGAGGTTTTGGTCTTTTCTGCCCTAAGTGTTTAAATTCTCACATGTCTATTTCATTTACAGTTCTTAAAATCAGATTTGTTTTCAAAGTCCTTTTTGAGAAGGAATGTGTGGGAATGTGTGTGTATAAACCATAAAAAATGTTAGTCCTTTGGGAACCACATCGTTTTACGGTTTGTGTTCCTACCTACTGATATCTGTAACTAGGCCATGCTTTCCTTTCTTTCCTTCCTCTCCCCCTTGGGGAACACTATTTGAGGTGAACTTTTTTCCTTTAGGATTTTGAATCCCAGTCAGAGCAGGATTATTCATCTTTTACAGACATTAATTCTGAGTTACCGCTTCTGTAGCAGCCCTGAATATTATATGCCTCTTCTGGGTTTGTGGGTTAATGTTAATTTAATGCAATTATTTTCAGCTACTGTCTTTTCCCTTTAAATCCTATACTCTGCTATGCTAAGCTAATGAAACACAGCTATTGTGGCATACTTGGCTGCTCTGCTTACTAAAGGCACTCACAATGTGGAACACACTAACTGAAAGAGATTTTCCTGTCTGCAGTACATGACAGTTCATAAAGGGCTGCAAGATTTTTTTGCCCTTCTAAATACTTTTTTTTGCTTAATTTTTTGCCACTTCCCTCCATTTGGAATTTTCTTTTCTTATGTGTCTTGGTTTAAAAAAATACAATAAAATAGAAAAATCTTAAAGTCAATTGGTGATGGTATGGAAGGAAGGAGAGTAAAAGCCTCTGGTCTGCTAGTTTGCCTTTCGTACTAACGCAGATGCGTCCTGAGTGCCTCTTACGTGTTGTGGTGGGAGAGCACCTGGTAGCTTATTGCAAAAAGAATCACCATGCTCTCAGGGCTGGACTGCTTTCCAGATGAACTAAAAATGCCCACCTACTTGAGAGGGTGCAGGATTCGGCTTGAAGTCAGCAAGATGACTTCACTGCTGTATCATGTAGGAGGAGAGGATTCACTGCAAGGGAGGCAACATATGTTTAAACTTAAATATCGTATAATTAGCCAAACTGGCAAAGGAAACTGTGAACAACATAAGGAATATGTATTAAGTCCATTTTATGATGTTTAAAGAGTTCCCCAGTGCGAGAACCCCTACTCCAATATTAATCTTTTAAAAACATTCCTGTCCTACTAATGGATATGTTTGTCTCCGTCAGCAGTAGTTGCAGCTTGGTTTGCTCTGCTTCTTCCTCAGGTGTGTTGATACACCTGTTGCGGTGGGGAATAAGCTCATTCAGGGAACCCATCCAGGTTAAAAATAAATTGTTTGTTTTTCTGTAGATTATTTTTCTGCTCACTTGAGGCTTGGATCAGTTCCCCGTGTCACACCACAAATAGTTTGCCCAACGTGGCTGAGGGGCTGTGCTAGAGGAGGGGATAAAGCAGGAGAGAAAGGGAAAGAAAGGACAGGAATTAAAAACTTGGACCCTGGGAGACATGTCTCTGTAAATAGACCTTTAGGGGAGATGGTAGGCGTCAGTAAGGATACAGCAAACTTGTGAATGAGAGCAACATGCCACTCTTCCAGCCATACATATTTTTATAGAATATTAACAGGTTTAACTGTGTGGGTATTCTTCATTATTTAAGTGAAAAGATGGTTTTATTCTTGGCGTGGCAGATCCTAGTAAAATCAGCCCCCTTTTTTACTAAGGTATTATTCAAGCCCATAGGCTGTTTCTCACTCAAAATAGTGAGAGGCAGTCACTGCCCTGAAGATATGGGCCTAATTGCATAAGGTCATGCAGGGTTTGGGAGAGGAGCAGTGGCACCAAGAAGGGGAGCAGTTTGGCCAAATTCATAAAGTGGGTCAGAAGCTGAGTCAGTTGCTGAGGCAGGTCTCCCGTGTCTGTGTGACTTCCTATTCCTAGCCCCGTCACACTGCCAATCTCTTCGGCTTTCTGCAGTAATCCCCTTCATCTCCTAGAGCTGGACAGGGAGCTGCTGACATGGGGGAGAGAAGGGAGAAGAAACAAGGGTTTTATTTATGAACTTTTCTCCGTGTAGCATACGGTGTCTTGAAATTCACTCATTCTGGATGTGACATCCGTCTGTTGTAAAATCACAAGCATGTGTTTGTTCTGGCTGATGGTGCCAGCAACAGCTACTTGCTTCGAGTGCGTGTGTGTGAGGTCTCGGGATGAAAATCCTTTAGCAGGGTGATCCTTTACATGCACTGACTGAGAGCGCTTCTGCTGCCTGACTTAAACCCCTTGCTATACTAGTGTCTGAACCAGGCTAGCTATCAAATCCTTCTGTCCTTAGTGCGAACTGTACCACGTGTGTGCGTGTTATCAACCTTTTGTACTGTAGACAGACTTAGGAGGAAACAGTGATTTGTACGTCTTACAGTGAAAGTGTTGCTACTATAATAGATTTTTATGCTTGTCTGCATCTTCCTTTTTTTAATGCAAAAAAGCCAATTAATTATCTGAAAGTTCTCAAGCTGTGTTTTCATATGATTTCAGTGACACCATCTGATACCTCTTACTCTGTCTGTGTTTGAGGTGCTGTGAGACAGATCTGTTCGACTAGCTTCATGCTGGACCTTCATTCTTTGTTGTAAGAAGGATTCTTCTGTTGCTAGAAGAGTTTTGCACAGCAACTGTTAAGTGCTGAAGAGCTGGAAAAAGAGCTTTGGAAATGTCCAGGAAAGGGTTTTTATTTGAAGGCTTATGTATAAGGATGGCCTCTGTGGTAGCCATGTACCGCCTTATCTTTGGAATAATGACATTGCGTATGAATCACATTTTCATATGGGTCTAATTTATTTATTAAGTACACTCTGCTGTCATCTGTCAGAAAAAGTATATTATTTCTGAGGTTACTCAGAAAGCTGGCACAGCAAATGTTTTATGGAAAAACAAAAAAAAAAAACACCTTGTGCAGTTGCCAAGAGTGTATCTGCTGTCCTTTTCACTTGGAGTACCACCAAAGTGGAGAAAAACTAGTCTCCTATCAAGTAAAGAAAACAAACAAACAATGTCTTATTCTTCCTTATGTTTGTAAGTGATGAGAATGGGAAACAGAAATTTGAGGGCTGGTATAGGTTGAGGATTTTTTTGGGGGAAGAAAAAAAAAAGGACACTTAGTAATAAAACAAAACCCCATTTGTATGAAGCCCATCTGTGACAGCAGTTTTTACACTGCCAAAGGAACTCTTGGCTAGTTCACTCACAAACTCTATAAAAAGAAATGTGAGATGTTGGACCTCTAGTGATGAATGTGCTCCCAAGGCTGAGAGGTTGGTCATAAAAATTATTCATCTTTTTTTTTCCCCTAACTGCATAACTATTTGTATCACACTGAACAGCTGATACTGAATTCCTTCATCAGATGGGTCTCCTGAATAGCCATGTTGGTTTCTTCTAGCAGTTGTGTAAAGCAGGGTTGCTCTCGTCTATCTTTCTACCATTACATCAGCTTCAGCTGTGATTTCTTACAGTGGCTATGCCTTAAGTTCAGGTTCTAAGGAACCCAATAGGTTCCTGCAGTTTTCTTTCTTCCTCTTAAGCTCTTTTCAGATTACTTAAGGCATCCTTCATGCTTCTCTTCCCTGTGCTAATAGCGATTCCAAACTTGTCTGTTTTGTCTCATCGTGACTTTGGCTTTCTCTGTGCTACTTCTGTGTCTGCAATGCCTTACCAATACTCTGCTCTGCCACACTTGCCCATGTGTCAGCAAATCTGTAGCAGGAACTCTAGCTCAGAGGTGCTGACAGGAAGCAATCAAATTCAAAACACAATCAAAATATTCCTCATTCATCACTGGCTTCTCACTGCACCTTGTCTATTCCCTTTTGTCATTTAGATTGTCAGTTTCTTAAAGAAGTAGACAATTTTCTTTGTAACTTGGATAACGCTGAGCACTTTACAGGTACTTAATAAATAGCAAATCAAATAATTTATATCCATGTAATAGCCTGTTTTTACACAAATCACATACACTTGTCTTTTATATTGCCTATCCCTATTTTTTATCCACCTTGCAAAGCAGCATTTACACAGTGCAATCTAGCATTGGAAAACTGCTTTGAATCAGACTTACAGGTAGATTTTCTCATAGTTCTATGGGGGTTTTTTTTGTCATGCTTGCTTTTTTTGGACTGGTTATTCCATTGAGGTTAAAGATACATTATCATTCCAGTGCTGCTTGGATGGCACTGTACCTTACATTACAGAGCTCATTAAAACTGTGAAGCCATCTGGTCAGTGTGGATAAACTTGGTCCCTTCAGGATAGTTGCTGTTGGGGAGCTGACTGATCTCCCTACTCTTATCTTCCATATGGCTCTGAATCCAGGCATTGCTAGATGTTGCTGCTGCTTTCTAATTGATTTGCTGTTGCTGTCTACTCTCTTCTGCTGGAGCCTGGTTCAGCAGCGTTCATTGTAAAAAGCCTGTGGGGGGGAAGGTCAGTCCACGCTGAACTGGGAACTTATTAGGATGCTACAGCTACATCTGTTGTGTGGCAAGTGTCTGTCATGGTCACGTCTTGGTTGTCCTGTGGAGAGATGGCCCCACCTGGCCGCCTCCTGTGACTCTTCTAGTGATTTAGTCTCAGAAGGTGATGGTGTCTCCCAGAGTGAAGGTGAAACCACAATGCGACTGGGGCTTAGGTAGACAATATTTATCTTTAGGCGAATATCTAGCCAAAAGTTTTAAGAGGCATCTGTGCCTTGTCAGGCCACCTGCGCTAGTGGCTATTTCATCCCATGTGAACTTTCTGAGGCTCCCCACAACATAGACCATTTTTACTCTGGAGGACTCTTGTGTTTCAAATGCCATTTCATTTGGTCAGAGAGTAAATGTGCTCCAAATTTAATCTTGAAGCATTGCATCGGGAAAGAGGGGCTAGTTTGTTGTTGCAGTGGGATTGTTATTCATCAGATTCAAAAGTTGTTGTTGTATCTCTTGATGTGACAGAAGTGCTCGCAAATACTTTGTGTTCTGTGCAGTGAACAGTCCTGGTGGCGCTTGCTACACATTTTACTGTATACAGCCCATTAGCTGTGTGAGTTACTCAGCTCTGTTTCACTACAGTTTAATTAGTTATTCCAGACGTATGATGGAAAAAATAAATTCAGTTTCTCTGGGTTATCACCTTGCATATATTCAGTTAAATTGCATATGCTTATCCTCATTTCACCCCAGATTTTGTTCCTAGTTATGTTTAATAGGCACAGGGTGAATGCACCTCACATCACATTTATATTGCTTGCATGTTTTGTAGGAAATTGTATCTTTCTGACCTTTCCAACCCAAAGTTATTCTCACAAGAACACTTGAGGTTCAGCCTCGTATGTCACACGAGAAGATCCTGAGTTTTGTTTCTTGCTCCTAAAGTTGAGTAAATTCATATCATGTTTCCATTCAAATGCTGATTTTGCTCCTATATTCTCTGCTTTTTTGTATGCTTCTGGTTTACATGATTGCCTACTATTTTTTTTTATTGATTTAGTAGCTAATGCTGTCTGGTATTGCTGTCTGAGAGGGGCATTGTGAGAATAAATGCATGAAGAGTTGTGAGGCATTTAGTTCTGTAATAATGACCCACATAAGAACTTAGAAGGAAAAAGATTATTTGCATATATGCAGTTAAAATATTCAGGAATTCTGTGACTTGCGAACAGTAGAGAATGCTTAGATAATGGAGCTGTAGCAAAAAAGCAACTACATAGCTACAGAATATTTTACTGGTATTCGGAATAAATTTACAATTTCAAATACATTATTTGACTGAATACCTTAAACTTACGGTTACACATTTATATCTCTAAAAGATGTATCCTAATGTTTGGGAGATATAGTGTGAAATATCAAGTAAATAAAACGCATCATCACTGCTTTGTTAGAATGGCTTTAAGTTAATGAGAGAGATTTATTTAAATTAGATGATACTTCATAGAATATTGCTCTCTGTTCTAGATTACAAATCTCTGCTATTTAAATATTTTTCTGTGGGGGTTGGTGATAGGAGTGGGAGGAGATGCAATTCTAGTTTCATCTGTATCCTTGAATTAACTATGAAAAAGGGTGGGTTCTTAATTTAACTAACTTAAGCTAAAATCTTAGTGAAAACACAGTTTATAGTCTTCTGCACAAGCTTCCACAACTTGTTTTAATTTTATAAGTGTTCTGCTTTTATTAGTTGACCATATTGTGAATGTAGGTTTTTCACAGCAAGACCAAGACTTCAGATACCAACCTGCTGTACATTAGTTCCTGCCACTTCAATAGCTGAGCCTCCTTGCCTTCCTCTCCCAACTTTGGCCGCTGACCCATTTTCCCCCTTGGACAGGGCAGGGCAGCTTTCTCTTCTCCTATTTGGGGGACCGGCGATGAAGCCTGGTAGAACTTCTGTGCTTGGTTTCAGGTCTCGTCTCGCCTGTGGCTGCTGGTGCTGGCTGCTTCTGAGGCCCACCTCACTCTTAACGTGTTGGGTGGGTTAGGTGGGGTGGTTGCCTGTGGGCTGCATGCAAGACCTGACCTACTTCTATGGCTTTGCTGTGGAGTAGCAGCTCTTGGGGGAACATGAGTTTAGGAAGAAGTACATCTCCAGCTGTGGTTGTGCACTGCCAAATGTTCAGAACTGCAAGCCAGAGTCCTTCTGCATTTTACAAACAAGTTTGTAGGCTGGTGTCTGCCTCTTGTACAGAGAGAACTGTGTTGTCTTGGTGAAGGGTTTTATACACATGGCCTTTATACACATGAGGAAGCTTTGCGCACAGAAGAGTCAGCCTGCTTCTCATGCCCTCCAAAATCCTCCTGCAAGACATCATTGAGTCTCAAGAAAGTTTGGAAAACTCTGATTGTGGAAGAGGTGCATTTCATTTGCTTGAAGTTAAGACACCTAGATGAAATCGAATGAAACAAGCTATCTCAACCCACCTGTAGGCAACCATCGATCTGGACAATGGTAGATAAAAGATTAGATGTCCTATGTGAAATCTTCCTTTTGGATTTAAGGGACAATAAAACTGAGAGATCTGGTAGAGACCGTATTTGAAACTGTTTTTTTGCTACAAGTTCAAAAATAAAGATATAATTTCCAGTAGATGGGAAACATTGAACCTGAAGTTAAGGATATCTAGATTCTGTTACCTTAAGGGTATGTAAGTGGGATATTGGTGTGTCATAAGGTGAATTTATAGGTCACCAACAACTCATCAGTAGTCTCTATCTATTATGCTAAGTATAAGGTAGTTTATAGTCTTTGTCTACATAGGAACACTTGGAAAAATTAATCTGGATTAAGATGTGCTTGGAAGTGGATTAAATTACGTAGTACTCCTATACAAGGACTTCTAAACAGAATTTAAGTGGGTTTAGTTTTAGTTTCTCTACTTCCTCAGTTAAGTACATTAAATCAAATTAAAGGCATTTAAATTTTACTCAAATGCCTGTAGAAGTTTAATGTAATCTTATTAACCTGCTTTTAGTAAAGTTTATCTGCATTTACTTTCATTATTTTCTTGCAGGCAAATTGGAGGCATGTTCAAATGAGCAGTAGATGAGATTAGCCATTTTAGTGTAAATTCATAGCTTTTATTTCTTGTGCACTAACATTCTCGGGTTGACCAACTCTGTCTCTCTGCTTACTGATACTACCCAACTCAGTCTTCTGGTTCTCAGGTCCCTCATTTGCAAATTGTCGGTAATGATTTTTATATCCTCGAAGGGACTAAGGGCCCTTCATATGATAAGTGCTAAATAACAGCTGTGTGGTGGTATTTGATTATCATCCAGATGGAAATCTGAAGTTTATCTTTGGCTTTGTTCATTAGTATAAACGTGAGGGTGGAGTTGGGGAAAATGAATGATTTACAGGAACTTTACCCATGAGTACAGTTATTTTTCTGTAAAATTATGACAGACACAAGCAAACTGTGGTTTTAATGAAACATAGAGTTCCGGCATTTACATCTGCTTTTGCTGCACCTGGCTTAGTATATTTATGTAAGGTAAAATGTTCTGTGTCTTTTGCAGACTCTTAGATGAGGGACATATACACACATTAATCACCAGATGGTAAATATGGGGGTTTTTCCCCTTACAGAAGTGGAGACAAATGTGAGAGAAACCTTGCTTTGACTGACCAGAACGTAACATTGTAGAAGCTGGTTTGCAAAACGGCAGCAGCCACTTTGGACCTTTCAAAAGACACTTCTTTTTCTTCATTAGTCAAGGCTTGATATAAAGCCAGTGACATAGGGTACTTGAGAATAGTAAATATTGTTATGCGCAAATAAGAATGAATGGCTTGAAAGTTTTGTGACAAATTACTCGTGTTGGCATTGCAGCGTGAGGGCTGTATAATGCTGCTATATGAGGAGACAGACAGTGATTGTAAGTGCTCCCTCTGAATATGCAGAATGGTGATCTCTGACCTGTATTTTTCCTGTACGTGGCAGGATCTAGCAGTGGGCACTTGTAACATCTGATGATTTCAATTGCCAAGTGATGCCTTTACACTAAAATCCATAAGAAACCAACCTTTTCCTCTCCCACCCACAGACCCATTGAGAAGTGAAACATACTGAGTTGCAAAAAGTATGTCAAATATGCATTTGAATGCCTTGCTTCTCTGACATTTGATTTTGATATGTGCTACATGTGACTTTGAAGCATAATAGCACATTGTCCTAAACTGATGGAGTTAGACAGTGTTTGATCTCTTCAACTGAACAAATGTATTGTTTTAATGCTAACCAAAAGACCTTTTAAATAGGAGAACTGATTTTATACATTTTTAAAGAGAAACCAGGATATAGCTGTGGTTTCTTTTTCCTTTTGGATTTACAGCAGTATGACAACAGATAAGTAATGTTCCCTCAGGCTGAGGTTGAATGCATAAGAGATGGTAAATTCTGTGGTAATGTTAAGCATTCTAAAAACCAGTTATTTTAACTTATTACACACACTGCATAGTTTTCTTTTAAGTTTTTTTTGTTTGTGTGTTTCATTTCTAAAAGTTATCAACAGCTTTGGAAACTAAGATCCTTAAAATACACATATTCTAATGACAGTATTGGAAGAGTTGTAACTGTTGGTCTGCTGATGTTCATGAAACATCTAGGTGGTGTACCTGAAAGGAAGGAGCTCATAGTTTTACTTACTAAAATCACGTTCCTATGAATATAGCACAGGTGAGGGAGCATACTTAGCAAATACTGATTTGTGCTAATAGTCTTTCTTGTCATCTTCTGGCAGCACTTTTGAGACACCAGGTTTTAAATCATGAGGCATCAGCTGTGGGTACAGGTAAGTCAGTGATAACGAGTTTGAGTACAAGTAGATCTAACACGCTCTGTACTTAGCTAGCATTTTTTTGAAATATTGCTAAAACTGGCTCTGTGCAGATCTGCAGCTGATGCAAACTGGAGGTTAGATCTATTGGATAGCTCTGAAATAAGAATTTTGCTCTAAGATTGTTTTTAAAATTAACCTCCTTTTTGCTTCCTGCTCTTCCGCCCCCCCCTTTTAGAAATAACCCTACATTTTGAGATAACAAATTGCCTAGTATCCCTTGTGTATGGTTCCTGGCTATACAAAGTTAGGTAAGAGCATGAGCAAAATGTAAATTCTTTGGTAACTCGGCAGAAGATACTATTTCATCACAATTGCTATTTAATTTTTGCAAAAGAACCTCCCACGCTGAATGTTCTTTGAGTTATTTGGGTTGATTTTTCATGAATAAAATTCTTAGTCATCTTCAGAATCTATGCAATATCTTAAAGAAATAAAGACTTTGCACATTTCGGTAGTTAGTTGGTCTCCTTTTGTGTATCTCTTGATTCCTGCACTCCTTGCTGTGGATGTGAGAAGTTTGAATTCACGTTGAATTTGGGAGTTAAGCGGTGAAATCCTTCTCTCATGGAAACCAATGGCAAAGAAATTTACTTTTATTTTCTACTTTAAGCTCTGACAGTGACTTTCTGCGTGACCTTGGTGTGAAGATCTTAGCAGCAGAGTTTATGCAGATAATCTGCACCTGGATCTACACGGCAGGAATGCATTGTGGGCTGCCACGTTGCAAAGTTGCATACAAGTAGATGGTACGTTGGGCAGTTGATGTATTCCTCCTCCTGTGTGGTAGGACTCTTAGGGATGCATGAGGTCCTTCATGTTTCCTCAAAATGTAGATAGGGTACCAAACCAAGAGACATCTTCACCTCAGCTATACCCTGTGCCGTGAACCTCTGCTCCCCAGCTGCACAGCTTAAATCAGTTTATATCATGAACAGTCTTGGATCAGTAATTTTGTGGAGGGGAGTACTGGGATGTTGTGCAAATTGGCCCTTTAATTGCTGCAATGAACACAAGCCCATGGACAAGTCACAGAACTTGTTTGTATCTGGGTATTTGCATACCTAATAGTATATGCCAATACTATGTAAACAGGGAAGTTCCAGAACATCTTTATGAAGGGCTTTGAGGTCACTAAAAGTTAGCAGTGAAACCAGCTCCTGTGGTTTTATTGCAAATATCAACTCTGGATGCTATTCTAAAAGCCTGAGCTCCTGAAGCTAAATGACTGCATTAAAAAAAGGTTTGTTCATGGGGATAATAACTCTCATTAGTCTAATTGTTTACCTTCTCCAGCTATACCAATCTGAGTTGCAAAAAACTCTTTTCTGTCATGAAGTACAAGCAGCAGACTTCAAAGCTAAATTCAAGTTAGAGAATACATGCTTTGAACTTGCTTAGGTCTGTATCAGTCTGACAGAAAAGGATAGTTGGTATCTGCAGAGTAAAGGACATGATGATAAAGCAAAAGAAGGAAGAAGGCTGTCATCTATGGGAAGGAGTGAATTGAGTAACATATGGTCTGTAAAACATGGAGACATATTTTTAGAATTTGCAATAAAACTATTGTCTCTGAATCTCATCTTTTGTTAGGTATCACAGCTATGATCTGAGGCTTGTTTCTGGAAGGCTGGTGGTGGTTTGTTTGTGGGGGTTGTTTTTTGGGGGGTTGTGATGTTCTTTGTTTGGTTTTTAAAATTTTTTTTTTTTTAAATCTTCAGTGATAAATGGTTGTTTTTCTTAGGTTTTATTTTTTTTAATTGGTTGCCCATGTGAGTTTACTCTGGTGCATAGCAGTGTGCATTTAGCAATAGTTAATTTAAAATTGCTGTGTAAAACTAATGAAACAATATCTGTCTTTTGTTTTGTTTTTAAGCAGCAAGATTTAATAGTCGCCTTAGTAGTGAAGAGAATGAATACCAGCAGAGAAAGGTAGTTCTTGTTTCATGTTTAGGTACTGGGGGTAGCAAGCTTTGGGATTAGGTGCCTTTGGAATACACCTGTCAGAGAAGAAAGGGAAGAGAAAGACGAAGTCTGAAAAGCACTCTTTATCTTGCACAGTTAATTTGAAAAGGGCCTCTAGGAAAACTTGCAAGAACCATTTTGAAGATTGCTGAAGAGTTTGAAACACTTGCTCCTTCCAACTTAGCTGCTGCTGCACTTACTATTTGGTTAAGCCTCAGGAAAACTCGTGGAGGTCCAGCAAACTTGGAGGGCAGACCTTAACACTTTGTAAAGCAGTGTGCCTGTTATGTACTGAATGTATTAATGTTGCTGTCTTCTATTGCATGTGTACAGTATTCTGCGTATTGGAAAGATAAAAGCCCTCTCAGTTAGGGCTTTAGGTTTTGGTGTGGTGTTTTTTTTTTTTTTTAAGTGGTCCAGATTAAAAAAAGATTGATGTTAACTAGAATAGCAAATCTTTTTTTTTCTTTTTTTTTTTTTTTTCTTTTTAATGGATAGAGGGAGAGAGGAAACAAAAACTAGCTTTATGGCTTTGCTGGGGGGGAGGTATTGGGTACTCCTGGTGTGGGTGGTGAGCTCAGGTTCTTTGATCCAGGCTTTGCCCAGTGGCTTTGGTGTGGGGGGGGGAAAAAACCAACCTGTTCTTTAGCTCCCTCTTAGTCCTGTGGGCAAGTCCAGGGGAAGAAGAAATGCTTTCTCCACCTGTGGGTGGAGTGGTAGTATCTTCAAATCTCAAGAAAGATTTGAAGGTCAGGGTCCACGTTAACACTGTGATGGAGAGCAGAGCATACCAGTTGGGAGAGGATGGATTTCTACTGCACTGTGGTGCAGTGGCCTCAGGCCAAGAGAGGGATGCTGTGTGCAAGGTTGAACATCTCTGCCTTTTTAACCTGTGCTGCCTGGCCTTTAGGTTATTGTCTTCTAGGTCGCTATGCCAGCAAAACTGCATGTTTGTTTTCCTGTGCTGGCCCTTACCTGAAGGGTTGTGTGCCATATTTAGGCTCTCTCCTGTTGCAGGGTTTATGTTCTGAGGTCACTCTTAAATCACTGAGCTTCTTGAGTGGTACAGCTGTGACACGTGCACGAGATGTTCAATTACTTTATGAAATGCAATTTTATTTTGGAAGTAGTGTGTTTCTTCTTAGACACTCGCCTGGTGTGCTAGCCTTATTGCTAAGGAGAATATCAGTGTTTTTGTCCTATGCTCTGTATGGAATGTAAGTGATCTAGTATGAACTGTACTTGCTTGCAAGAGGAGAGAATGGAGCTGAGTAAGCTTAGTGAATAAAAGCTGAAATAAAAGCACGGTGGCTTTAATGTGAATTTCCTTTTTGATTAAATACTTATTCAAGTCTAAAATCATCTTTACTTTGAAGTGAGGTTTCTTTTTATGATGTAACTAGGAAGTGTTATTCCAGCTGATGAATGTTATTTTATTATTGGGTGGAGCAGTAAAAGCCATTGACTTTTCTTTGCAAGTGAAAGGAAGAAAACCTTTTTTGTTGATATGAAAAGCCAATTACTGTGTTATCAGGAAAAGGCTTTAATGGCTGTAGCTCATCTAATGAGGCCATTATCAAATGAACCCCCTATTCACAGATTTATAGGGTGATATTTCTTAGACTGAATTGTCTTTGAAACTGCCATTCAATCTTAAATTCTTTGTAGTGGAATAGTTGGTGGGGGGGGGGGGGTTTGGGTTTTTTTGGTTGTTTTTTGTTTTTTCTTCCAGGTCAATATGAAAACATTTCAGTAAGTTTTATTTTTGTTTTGACCATAGGAGAAATTTTTTTTCCAAGTCCCTGTAAAAAGAGCTAATGGTGTAGTTCAGGTGCTAATGTGAAGTTGCTGCTTCAGATTTATCAGTAACCTTTAAAAGTAAGCACATGAATAAAAATAATTTCTGACAAAAGTCTCAGTTCTTAAATGCTGAAGTTGCAGGGGTTTTCTTTAAATTATGAAGAGGTTGGGTAGGGCTGGGACTGAATTTGTTTTATTTTCAGATTGTGGTATGTTACAGTTTTGTTTTAATGGCATAGGCTGGAAGAGGCAAATTAATTGCTGTTGTGGTGTAGAGGCATGTCGGAGTTTGAAGAATTATGGAGTTTGTGTTGTGCTGAATTGGAGTGACGAAGTACAGATAACAGGCCACAGCTGTGGCCACAAATTAGGCCTCTCCAATTTGATGCTGAAAGTATTGCATTAGAATTGCTCTTCTAGGATTACCATGTGGAAAGTCTGATGAATAAAACCAGATCTGAAATAAGGAAACTAGAAATGCGTGCTGCTGCAAATGCTTTTTGGGGCTTTGTTGTTGTAAAATGAAGGTGACCGCTTTCCTAAGCGAGAGCAGGGCTTGGGAGCTTACTGTTCTTCAAGAACTTCCACTGGTTTTTACATCCTAGCGTTTCCTTAGAGAATTAGGGTTCTCAGTGGTTCCTTCCTCTTACAGCCAGCATGGCTTAGGGGAGGATGAGCGTTGTGGTCCCTCCTGTGGTCCCACAGCACTTGCCCTTATGTGAAATCCATCAAGAGCTGGGAATGTGGGGTTTACCGGGAGGTGTTTCAGGAAGGTGTGTAAGCTTTGATCCAACTGAAGTAATGTGCAAAGGCCTTCCTATATAGGAAGGATCCAGTGAGGAGGTAAGCGCCACCTTATGAAATCCTGTGGGTATTGGAAACTTCAACATATGGGTATCAGTATCGCTCTTGCATTCTGTGGAGCTACCCTATTGCTGTGGGAATATTAATGCTCCAGGTATTTCCAGGCACAAGACGGTAGTGTAGTAATAGATCAGATCTAACTCACAGGGATATTTCTGAGCAGTGATAGTTTTATTAGCAGAAATGTTCAGAAAACCAAAGCTACAGGCTTGTAGTCCTGTGTTCAGGTTGACTGGCAGACAGGCCAATGCTAGATACGCAGATGGTCTAAGAGCAAGAGCATGAACTGGGGTTGACTGGCAGACAGGCCAGTGCTAGGTACACAGACGGTCCAAGAGCAAGAGCATGAACTGGGGTTGACTGGCTGAAGCTGTCATAGGTGCCTCATGGTTGACAGGGTCCTATAAAGTTGACTGGGGCATTGAGTTCCTATGAAACCAAGGGACAGCTCTGGCCAAGAGAGGCCTGCGTGTAAACTTCACTTATACCAAAACCACCAACCCTATAAGGTATAGGGGCTGGAGCCAAGAAGGCGTTGAGTAATAAGAGACTGTGCGAGGTCCCCCCGGCTTCCTCAAATGTTTTCATTCAGCGAGTGTAGCTCTATTCTGACCTGCAACATCCCATTCATTGTTTTTGTGCTAAGAGTTTCCTGAATGCCCCATGGAAAATGTTACACACTTTGTAATGTAGAACAAATATCTTCTGGAACGGGACTCAACCAAAAGGATAAAACCTCATTCTGCATTGTGACTCTAATCCAGATTTGCATTCCAGTGAAAGGCTCTGGTGGGGAAGGTGTCTGGAACATAAGATACCACGATGTAAAGCACACAGTTGTTGCTTGGATTTGAGGATTTATGCGTGCACAAGTCGGAATCAGTAAATCTCTGACCTTTTCAAAGGACTCTTCCTTTTTTCTTGTTGATACTTCAGTATCTTTCAAATGCATTTGGCATTTTGGTGGATTGACAGGTGACGAACTGATGTCTATGTACAGTAGCAGAGGTTATGTTACATTTGGGATGTAGTATTTTATTTTCTGCATCAGCCTACTTTTGTGACTTTCAAACTGGAATTCCCATCTGGTCCTTCAAAACTATAAATACACATTTTTGAGAGAGGAAGAAAGATTGATGGCTATTCTAATATTTGGTATATAAGGCTTTCATGATAAATTGTTTTCTTCTAGCTCCTCTATTCATACTTACTTTCATAATCTTGAAAAGCAAAAACATTAATAAATCAAAGTGGGTTAAAGATCAGGCACGCGGTTTTATTTTAATAAGGGATAAAGCTGAAATCTCACTGAGTGTACATTGTTCAGCACTTGTTCTCTGGGGCGTATGAATCAGTCCCTTCATTACTGATCCGTAAGCTTTTCCTTTTGTGGTTACAGTGTATTTTCATTAGAAAAACCAATGCAAGATAATACGCGGTGTGTTACTTTTGGTGCTTATGCTCATGCACAAAGTTAATGTTTTTTAAAAAAAAAAAAAAGGGGGCAGGCCTTTTGTGGCCATGTGAAGTTTTGACTTCACTGAGTAATTTTCTTTGATTTGTATCTGTCAGCAGGAAGGGGATTTTGAGAAAAGGTGTAGTAAGCCTGCAAGCTTGAGAAAGGTATAATTTTTGTGGTTATGCCTTGTGTGTCTGGGACACGTTTTCCTAAAGGGTTCAAGGAAAAATGTGCTTTGGGGACTGTTTGCTGTGTGTGTGGGGAGGAGGACAGCAGGAAATGTGTGTTTGCTGGTATTTAGCATTTGGGACAGCGTGCCCCAAAGAGGCACAGAACCTGGTGGAAGAGGGGGAGTCATAAATAAGAGAATTAAAAACTTTGAGACCCATCCCCTCATCCCCCCTTGCTGCCAAACCGACACATCCTCTCACTCTTTGGTGTCTTTTTATCAAAATTGTTGAAAGAGGCTGCTAGATGAAGAAACCAGCTTTCCTTTTGAACTTTTAACCTTCATGAAAGCTACAGTAATTGGCTCCTGCAGAGCATATATTGTTTGAATCTGACATTTAAAAAAAAATACAGGAAGAATGAAATATCAATGTGCACTTCTGAAATTCCCAAATTGCCAGTGAAGGTCTTACTTCTATCTGCTTTAAAAGCCTCAAAGGTGCAGAGAGAGATTGGGGAGGGGTGAAGTGTCCCTGTTGCATCTCAGCCCGGACGTGCTTTGGCTGAGATGAAAGTGCAGCAGTGGGTACAAAACCTCCACCTGGGCAAAAATGGTCGGCATGTGTGCGAATGTAATCTCTTTGAGGGAGTGGAAGAAGGCTTGAGAAATGGGTCATGTAAAGGGAAATAAAACACCATCAGAAAAGAAAGGGGGGGGAGGGGGGGGAATGCCAAAGGTGAGAGGTGAATTGTACTGCCTAGGCTAAAGGTGAGGATTATACTTAGATTTCTTCTGTGAATGAATGGCGTATTGAAAAAGAAATAAACAAACGAGTGTTTCCCCACTTCATTCGTGTTAAAAAGAACACAGTAAACCTCCTGACAGTTGCTATTCTTTTGAAGAGTTGATCATGTGAAAATTTTATATACTAAAAGCAAGGAGAGCACATTAAAGTCTAATCCCTGCTTACTCTAGTGGGTCTTAAAGCTGTCATCACTTAAAAGTCATACAAAAGCAAAAATGGTATCTTAAATACAAATGACTTTTTGCCTCCAATGACTTTTAATGCACATAAGTCAATAATTAAAAAATCTAAAAGCAGATCCAGGTCAAATCATGCTTTAGATGACATTTAATCTGAAATGCTTGAAAGCAGCTTTCATGGGTATCATTGCTAGCTTTTTCATCTATATAAAAATGTAATGTATTTTTGCAAACTTGAAAATGAAAATTTAGAGGGACACAGTCTGACAGCAGAGACCTGTAGCCCTTCCCTCTCACACACAAGCTGGTAGCTGTGCTGCACACATCATCACATGTGTAGCTGCTGAAAAGGAAAACGTGCTCAACAAGGCTTTTTACTTCTCAGCTGCTACAAGAAACTGCCAGCCTTTGGCATGGTTGAGTTTCTCTTAACAGAAAGCAGCAATACATATTGTAGTTAACTTGGCTGGTAGCATGCAAAACTACCTTGCTGCCTTCTTCCTTTTAAGATATGAGCCTTCTTTCTAAAATAAGCTTGGTTAATGAACCAGGAGAAATAGTGACAGATATAAGAAAGGAACTGTTAAAAACAGGCAGCTCCTCAATTTACTGGGAATAGTTCAATTTGATTTTGTTAGAGATGAAACGGTTCCATGAAAGATGCTTTGAGTGTCTTACCCTGAGAAAACTGGGATCCCTCGTAGCTGTGGGATTTTTCATCTTGCTGTCATGTTATGTGTCTTCAAAGCAAGAGGCAAGTGTTTTCTGTCTTGTGCCTGTCTCTCTTAACATCTGTATTTCCACTTCAGCAATTAAATGACTAAAAGCAAAGGTGGGAGGGGAGGGTAGCCAGCAGCCATGCATTAATTTCACTGTGTAAAACTACAGAGATTATTCAGGGCCAGAAGGAGGTAACTGTCACAGGACAGTGGTCTCTTCCTGTCATGCATGTGCTGAAAGTAAGGCAGTTGCCAGGAATGACTGAACCAAGGAGCCAGATGACAGGTTATTCCTCAGTTGAGAACAGCTTAAACTTTCAGCTTAAACCAAAGCACACTGTTTTGCGAAGTCACCCATATGAAGTGGTGAAAGCCTGAGTAGAAGGACAAATGTGGTAAAGAGGTGAGCAGTAGTTGCTCACTGTGCTGTTTCAGAGTATTTGCATTTTGGTTGGCTCCACAGACATTTGTGCATGCCTCAGGGGACTCTTAATGTAAGGAAAACCAGCTTTATATGTAAAGAAAAATGGCAATGAGACTTCAGCCTTGCTCCCTACAGCATGTTCTGTGTGCTCTTTCAGTCTTGGCTTAGATGAATATAATGGTGATGCTTTTATTTTGCCTGGGAAATTAGTTGCCCTTGCTGATTTGTTTTAAAGTATGTAATCCACCTAGAAATTTATTTGTCATTTTGTGCTAGTAATGAATTTTTTAATTTGGCGAAGTAAGAGAATTGGAAGACACTGGCCAATAAATATAGCCACAAAATGGTTTACTCCTTTCTGTCCCATCCCACAGTCCATACCTGGGATTCCTGTGAGAAGCCCGGTCCGATGGCTAACTGCAGCAATGTGCTCTGCAATGCTAAAAAGAGCACAGACTGTTTCCAGCAGACTCTGAAGCTTCATTCTCTGCTTCTACCTCTCTGGTTTTTAATGGCAGGTGTTGCATTTGAACTAAAGATGGTAGCAAGGAATAGGTAAGCCAGTCTCTGCTTTCAGGACCTTGAGGGCTGGGAAGGGTAAAATGCAGGAAGAACTGGGTGCGTAGTCTGTCCAAGCTCGTGAATTAATAAGGCGGCTGCCCATTCTGGGTAATCTGTCAGCCTGATTTAGATACAACCCCCTGTAGCCCCTAAATGCCTCTCAACTTCTCTGAAGAAGTGTGGTGTCCCATTTTATAGTTGGCGGTTGGAGGCACAGAGGGCCAAAGGGCAAGTACGTGGCCACACACAAAGCCTTTGAATAAAAGAAAATTAAACGCAAGTGTTCTTGGTTCCAAGTTTAACATCCTTGTCTTTGAAGCAGACTTTCAGTTCATTTAAACAGTGTGATTACTTTGTGTGGTAGGGAGTTCTTCTCTTTAATCAGTGCTGTGGGGAAGAAACTTGGTAGATATAAGGTCTATTTGCAGGTGGGTGTTTTCAGTTTATTTTTCTCTGGTGTATCTTACACTAGCTGCTAATGATTACATTCTCTCAATGACACCAAGGTCAAATAAGAATCTAGGGCTTTTGTGTCTCAAGAGGTTTGTTTTGCAAATGCAAGAATACATTTTTCTATCTTGTTTAAATGGGAGCATTAGACTTTGTCCTGTGCACTGATGCAGCATATTTACCTATTGGCACTGCTGCTTCAGAATTCCCTTCAGGTGCCTTAAGTGGAGTTAATGTCATAATTTTTTTTTCACAGTCCTAGTCAAAGTTGTTGGCATAGTGGGCGAGACCAGCAAGGTAAGAGATGTGGCTGAAATCCATCTAATTCTTTAACACCCCAAGAAGAGAGCTTGTGAAGGTAATGTGGCTAGTAGGAATCTGCTCCAGAGTTTGGAGAATGGCACATGTGAAAAGGAAACTTCAAAAAATCTTCAAAAACATCTTTTCCTTCATTCCTCATGTACACTATCTTCTTAAGTTTTGCATGCCCAGATCAAGAAGAAGCAATTGGGAACTGCATATTGTGGAGAACATGTTTTTGTGAGCCCTATGTACTGGAGTAATCTTCCAAGCAAGGCAGAAGAAATTCTGATCCAGCTCTGACAGAACAGCAGAATCCCCTGTTGGGAGTAGGGGACTGTAGTTGAAATGGGATTCAAGTCCTGGTCTTCAGAGATGTGGAATCCACTTACTTTTTACAGGGCAAGTTGTTTGGCAGCTTTGGAAACAGGACATCTCTTTCTTGATCATACTCCTTATTCCAAATTAAGACCTTCTGACAGGCTGTGGCTATGGTTCTGTGAATGCAGCATAAAGACTGCAAAAACAGCAACCTGAAGCATCAGTGTGCCATAGGATGGGGTGGGAGGAGAGAAAAGAAAATGGAGTATTCTTTTAGTAGAGATGTGCATTGTGGCTTTTTGGAAATGGTTATACTTTCAGTGTACAACTTGTGAATATTGCTTAATATGGCATAAAATGAGAGTGGGTAAGGCTCTGTGTTTACTGTTGTCGTCGTGCTGCCAAACCTGTAAAGCTATGTTTTAGTCTTCACAGCAGAATAGAAGTGCTTTACTGAAGGGCAGAAAGAGGACTCCATTGTGTTTTAAAGAGATTAATAGCAAAATTGCACTTACTACTTGAACGTTAGATATCTACTGATGTTAAATTACTACTGAAAGCAGATGAAAAGTGCCACGTAGTTACTGCGTTGTGCTTTGTTTTAGTGTTGCCATTTTCACACAAAGGGCTTTTCAGCCAGGTGTTAGCCCTCTAGGAAGTTCAAAATGGTCAACTTCAGTTGACAGCTTTATTTGGAAACGCTTCTAACTGTGTCAAACTGAACTAGACAGTTAACCGAACAGTGATTTGCCACCCCTCACCCCCAAGTGCAATGGGAAAATTTAATTTGGGAACACTGAAGTCTGAAAGCAAGAAGGATAAACTGTTGTTACTCTCACAGGGGATTTGGTGAAGGGTTACTTTATATTTCTGAAGATATGAACTCTGGCAATCATCAGTGCACTAAAAATGTACTTGGATTTTATCCAAATACTTTAATCTTTTAATGTCTGTTACAATTATAAAGGAGCTCATTGAGTTAATGAAACATACTGTAATGAACTTAGTAATTGCATATTTTTACATCCTTCTCCTCTATGGAATGGTATCTCAGCTGTGTGTTGTGAACTTTGCACAGGTGAAATAAACCCTCTTTTTTGGCTCAGGGCAAGTTTCCATGATGATTTAAGATGAGCAGGTTATGTTCCTGCTTTCCTCTTTGCCCTTACCCGTTGCTTATGGTGGTCCTGATGCTGGGGTGAGCGAGTGGCGAACACATTCAAGGGGCTAATCTGGCTGAACATGTGTCTTTGTTTTTGTTTTGTGGGGTTAGTTTTTGCACAGTCCCTCTCTCTGAACTGGCCTGCTGGACAAGTGCCAGTGCTGGCACTGGGGAGGAGGAGGCCAGGCTGTGACATTGGGGAAGCAGAGACATCAGATCTGCTGTGGAACTGGATTTTGAATGGCAGAAGCCTGAGGTTTTTAGAGTAGAAAGATTTCATTTTAGCAGAGAACATAAGGATGGTGGCTCAGGATGATGTATGTATTACAATATTTTTAAGATAAAACAGTTATGAGGATCCATTTTTTTGCTATATAATAAGTTAGAGGCATGCATGCTATTATGCAGCAAAGGCATAGTGTCCTTTTGCCTGGTGCTGCCAGCCTCTCCCTATTCTGTACTTAGCATTTGTAAGTTCTTAGCAGGTAAAATACTTGGCAGTAACTCCTGGGTGGAATCAAGAGGGTATTAAATATTTGAGGCACTCTATTTGTTTTTAGGATAATAGAGAAAAGCATCACACAGCAGGTGCTGGTTCATTTTGAATAGGTGTTTGGATAGCAGTTGATGGAGTTGCAACAGCAATCAGTGACGATTGGTGTTCTGGCTCCTGAGAAGGAAACTGCCACGAGTCGTATTGCAGAATAACGTGGCTGGCACAGGTCAGTCCTCAGTGTGCAGGCAGTGCTGGTTGCCTTGTCTGGATGCGTGTATTGTGGGAAGGTTAAGCACTCGGTTCGTTGATTAGCCAATTTGGAAACAGTGAGTGTTTTGCTCGTTCTTGGCATAACTATGCGTGTTCCCAGAGAGGCTGGAGCAGGAGCTTCAACCAGAGCGTGGAGATGGGGAAACACAGCTGTGCCGTCGTCAGCTTTTGACAGTGAGTATTAGCTGTAGCCATTTGGGGAGTCTTAGAGAACCTTTGTAATTATAGTTACTTATGAGATAGAAGATACTTGGAGAAGCAGATCATATATACTATGAAGGTGAATTTTTCATTGATAATGACTTTTTACCTGAGCAATGAAGTAAACGTATTTACTAAATTAGCTAGTATTCTTCATGAGTCAGGTTTCTTTGTTAAAGTATTTCCACTTTTTTTTCTGATAGTAAAACAGGAGGCCATCATAACACCCCTCTTTAGCTTTAACTGCAGTGGCTGAATTGGTGGCTCTTCCCCCTCCCCGCCTTTTTTTTTTTTTTTTTCATAGCTCAGCATAAAAGCATAAATTAGATTTGGTGGGTTTTTAAGTTGACATGTGGGTTGTAATTTCAGTGTGAACACATCACCTGTCCTGCTGTCCCTGCTAAAAGGGAGAGACAGTAAGCTTTTCAATTGTTTTCTGCTGCTTAAACAGCATGATTCTTTAGAGCCTATGAGTCAAACCAGTAGAAGGATGATGCTTGCATCACTCTTTCCTCCTTTCCTTGGCCATGTGGATTTTAGTGTTGAATAAAGTGTGCAGTAAAATTACAGCCGACCACAAATTGTACCGAGTGCTTGAGTGTGATGTATTAAACTGTAGCACAAAAGCAACTTACCGTAGTTTTCCTGTCAGAAGTAAAGTTTCATCTTGATCTTTAAAATCTTAGTTCAAGTTGTGGAAGACTGGGATCTTTTTTGAATGAGTGCTCTTGGATGCCAGCCGGGAAGAGTTATGGAGATTGTTGTTCCTAAGTTGTAACCAACAGCTGGTTTTAGTGTGCTTAGAGAATCTTGTTACGGAATAGAAGGCAACCTGCTACAAAAGCAGCTCTTTTTGTGCATTGTGTGCACAGTTGGGTACAGAAAAGGCACAGTATTTGAACACAGATGGGCAGGCTAGGACTTAAAGAGTGCTTAGAGTCATTATATCAGTGTACTCACAGAATCACATGGTTGAGGCTGGAAGGGACTACTGGAAGTCATCTTGTCCAACCCCCACGCTCCAGCAGGGTCATCTGCTGCTCGTGGTTTTGCAATACAGAGATGAGCAAGGGATAGTCCCCTGTTAAAATACCCAGATCTCCTGTAACCAAGTGTCACATTTAATGCAGTTTACCAAGCTTTACACAGGACACATCTCCCCTGGAAATGGGCTGGGTGAGCAGAGTGTTGTCGCTGCTGTTATTTTGTAGTCAGGTTTCTTCTGAAAGGTTTCTAGCATCCCTCCGAAATACCCTCTGCCTTCTGGTTGTATGAACCTGGAGCTTGCCATGTTCTTGGGCTTTTCAGTATCTTTTTGCTTGTATTTTACCTTACAGTGATCTTATGGTTAACCTGGCTGGATAATTGAGAAGATTGCTCAGGTATGCAAGCTCTTGCTGGTCTAGAATTACAAACAATGGCCCCAAGGTACATGTCAGCATTGAAAGGAAGGGTGATATCTGGTTGGGATGTCCTCGGGAACAGTGGTTCCAGGCCTGCAGGTACACAAGGCAGAGCAGTACTCAGCAAAGCAGCGTGGCATCAGTGTTAAGGATGGGCATATGCACAGTAGTTTTTTGGGGATGTGGCTGTGTCCACGTTTGTTTCCTTAGCATCTCTGTATTCCTGTTTACAAAGTGGGTTTAATAATGTCCATTAAAATGCCAGATTAGTCTCAGCAACCGATATTATTTGGAGATACTATCTCTTTAATGCAGAATAGCCCAAATTATTCCCAAAGTTTTAGCTATAGACAAGGTCTCTAATATTAACTGTGCCATGCTTTTTTTTTCCTGGGTGGCCATCACTGTGTTTCCCATTTGCAGTCTCTTGTTTTGCTGAATGTCCTTCAGAGGGCAGGCACTGGAAAGTCCACAAGTGTTAAGGGCAAATTGTTCTTCGTGAATATGAGAGTGTGAACTGGCAGAGAGCTAGGAGTCTACAGGGGTGGATTCAGAGACTAGTGCTGAGAAGTCAGGAAAACGTGGGGTGTTTTGACTGTTAGCTGTTTTGATGCACTGATTTCAGTAAGTATAAGAGAAACGTTGCTGGTAGGAACACCTCTGTAGATGGAGCTGCTTTCTGCTGCAAGATTACTGACAGGTTGTGGTTTGTTTTTTTTTTTTTCCCTTCTTTTGGTTTTTGTCATCTTTGAAGAGCGGTGTCGGTGCCTGAAGCAAAAGACTGGTGTCTTCAAAACTTTTGTGTCCTCATTAGATTCATAAATGGTATCCAATCTTTCTTTTGCTGTTTGTTTTAATTCTGATGAGCATCAGGCTCTGCTTATTCACTGTGGAGTATCAACATGTCTCTCTCTTCCACAGTACTTTTCTTTGCGGAATGATTTCTTTAGAAGATAATTCTGTAGGTTTCAACCTTCGACATCCTGTCTGTGCTGTCAGTTAATTTGGTTATTTCCCTTAGCATTCATGCATCTCTCTTGCCCTCTCTTCCTCCATTTGACTGCTAACTTCCTGACTGTACTGTTAGTTCCTCTGTATGTGTCGTAAACATCGACAGGGTAAAAAATTCTCTGGTTTTTATACTGCAGCTTCATCTTGCTTCTAGCAGGAAGTTTAGGGTTTCTCCCAACCTTGAGCTTATCATCTTGTATTTGTTATCTCCTTTGGGATATAGCCAGTCATCATTGTCTTGATTTGGCCTCTGCTGAAGTGAAGCAATAAAGTGTTATCATCTTGACTCAAGATGCCTCTTTGTGTGTCCTTTCTAGCCCCCTGATTTCTCCAAATGCCAGGAAAGTCCCAAGTACCATAGCCAGATCATGCTAGTGCTAGAAAAGAGGACTGTAACCTTTTGTTATTTCTTCATTCTTAGTTCTATTCTATTCAAAATTGCTTTCCTGAGTCACAGCACTTTTGATGAACTTTCTCTGTTTCTCTTCAGCATATTTTCAACCAGCCTCTAATAAACTTACTCCATTTCCAGTTACATTGGACTCCTTTGGAGTGTGCTTAGCTTAAGCATTAAAAAGCATGCCCCCCCCCCAACCCCCCAAAACCCCCAACAACTTGCATCCATCCTTTTGCATTGTAATATTTAGCATTGGTTTATTTTAGTTGTTATTTCACAGTACCAGTTTCCTTTTTCCTTTCTTCTCCCCTCCAACTTTCTTATTGCTGAAAACTTTCATTCTATCCTTACAACCCTTTAAGAACAGCAGCGCCACTGGCTGAAATTGAGGTTTCATCTTCTTCCCATTAATTCCCTCCTACCTCTTAGGTTATGTGAGACTACCCTGAGAGACAGGAAAAGAAAATTGCATTCAGATGGCTTTTAAGGGATATTTTTTGCTGCTTGCTTCAGTTTAGAAACATCTGGAGTACAGCCCAATGATGAGAAACAACCTCAAACGAAGCAGCAAGCCCTGATAAACTGTGAAAAGTTTAAGTGGATTCTAATGTGTTATTCAGAGTAGTGTTTGATTTTGTTCTGTGCTTGCCATGGTCTTTAAATTCCACATGCTAGGCAGGTACTCAGCACCTTTGAAAAGTCATGCTTTTTTGTGAAGCTAGATAGACCTTACCTCTTTGACTGCCGGGTTATTGTTGGTATGGTGGTTGTTGTGGGGTGGTTTTTGTTTGTTTGTTTGTTTGTTTTTGTTTGTTTTTTAATTTCTTGAAATAGTCTTTTGAATATTTGAGTTTGGTACTTTCCTGATCTCTAGGTTGAAGAGCTCAGATATTAACATCTTTAGTAAAACAGAGAATCTTTATCTGACTGGATGGTATATGAGTGTTATTTAAATTGCCACAAAGGTTCAGATACCTTCAGTAATCAAAACCAAGTTTTTAGATCTCTCTCTTCTGAATTATAGATGCGTAACTAAAAGTTCCTTAATGGAAGAAGCGTGATCTTTGAAGAAGTGGGGGAGTTCAAGTTAAATAAGTACCTGAATTTTTCTGGTGTACTTCAATATGTGCTTTAGAAGCAAGACCAGACAGCCTGCTTGTCTATATTCTGAGTACATCCAGTCTGTTGTGTTTCCCTCCACCTTTTCTTTTCAAGCACCCTTTAAAGCCTATTTTTTCTCTCTGGTTTTAAAGAGTACTTTTTTGAAAGTGGCCCTGTCAATGATAGTGAAACCTCAACCACATAAAATGCTTCCTAAGAAAAGGAACAACAAGATGACTGTAGGAAGGGTAAAATACTTGGAATGAAATTGTGAAGAAAGGTTATGGGTATGTGAGAATGAGACAGGTGACAACCACATGAATATTCACCATCTTTCCTGGGTGGCTTCGCCAGTGACAAAAACTGTCCTGTTGTGTATATTTCACACCCATATTCCTAAAATCTCCTCCAGTACTAGGTTTCCAGCTATTTTGGAGAGTAAAAGTGGTGTATTTAAACCTGAAGGGTCCAAAGATCATTTTATCATAATATTAAATGGTGCATTCCTGGGCTAACGATGCATTATTGATCAGCAGATTGCAGGTTCAGCATCAAAGAAACATTGCCGTTGGGAAGTGATGGACCACTTTGAACCATGGAAGTCAGTGGAGTAGGGCCAGGTCTCCCTGCAGGGTCGGTGGCTGCTGCAGAGCGGGTAGCAGCCCCCCGGGTTGTCTGCTCTCTGAGATTGCCCCCTCTTTTCCATCACTTACTAGAATATAGCTCATAGCTCCCGTAGAGCTTTATCTTGCATTTGTGGCAAAACATCTGTGGATTTTATTGGCATGGGTCTGCTGGGCCTTTGACTCCTGTCTAGTTCAGGGGTGAATAGCACCGAACGCGTAACAAAAGGGAAGAAGGCAGCGTGAAAGCCTCTTTATGTACGCAAAGTGTACATCCAGCCCCCTGGCTTCTGTGCCCTGTTTTTATTTCCTGCAGAGATGGGAGAGCATGTTTACAGCTCCTTAGACTCGTCTGTTCAGTCATGCAGTTTAACTCCAAAAATAACTCTCTTGGGGGATATTAATCCAGCGTTGGATTATCTTTCTAAAATCGTTAATCAGACTTGGTCCCCGAGGGACCTTCCAGCTGAACTTGCCACTTAGTTTCTGTTTTCTGGGGTGACGGGAGCTGAGCGGAGGAAGCTGATGAGGTCTGACAAGAAGCGGTTACTTACGTAAGGTCCTGAGCAGAGGGACCCGTCTGCCTCTCCTCCCGCCGCGGGTCCCCGCGCGGCCGGCCAGGGCTTAGCTCCCTGCCGGCGCCCGCTGTGCCCTGCCTTGTCCTGGCCGCGTTATTGCTCTCCTTTCCCTTCGCCTTGTTTCGCCACGGAGAAACGCCATGGGGAAAAACCTGCCTTTGAGGGGGGGAGCGGGGGGATCTGTGCCAGCTTCAGGTGATTCCTATATATGCTGCCTTTTGTCCAGGGAGGAGAAACATGTGCTTTGTTTTATTAAATTCTCAAGTGCATGTGGCGTTCCTTCGGTCGCTTTTTAATCATTAACTTCCTTACTCGAGCTGTTCATGAAATGACCTGGCCTGCTGTTTGAACATGACCTCTTTTCTGTAAAAGAAGAAATGAGCTGTTGTAGGCTGCTGTTTTCATGTACGACTAGAACTGCTAGTCACATAAGTCCTATTAGCCTTCATTTTTTCTCCTGTCTATAGAGTCGGAATACAGTTTATTTATTGAGATGTGCTCTGATAGCTATAAGTTATTTAAAGTACTTTGAGATACTTGTATGGAAAGAGCCAGGGAAATTGCAAAACAGGTTTTTTTAAAAAAAAAAAAAAGAAAAGAGTTCTACTGAGAACTCATTTCATACACGAATAAAATCCTGTTTTCCACATGCAATGCATAGGTAGAAGGGGAAAATTCAATATGTTTTATTGACATATGTGCTGAATTAATCCCTCGGAGCCAGGCAGGTAGATTGAGAGCTTGCGTGTATGCGCTGATGCATTTTTGCATTAAATTTAATATACTTTGATTTCCAACTTGAGTGTTTATTACTCTCACTTAGTAGACCACTGGAAGCACCGCATAGCATGGTTGAAATGCAGATATATACTATATGTGGTAATAACAGTAACTTGCAGAATTTACACTTTAATGGGCTAATCTGTCATAGTTTGGAAAACCCTATTGATGTAAGAAAGTGTACTCAAGTGGCAGGGGTGTTTTGGTTGTGGCTTTTTTCCCCTCAAATTATAAAATGGTGTGCTGCTTAGCATGGAAGTTGCATAAACCTCCTCCAGGTTACAGCTGCGTGCATTCATTAGGGAAAGTAAGGGGAAGTTGCCTTCCTTTTCCTTGGACCCCTCCTCCACTTCATACACTCATGCTCACATGTGCATCCTGTTGCCTTCAGATTCTGCCTTGAAAATAAACGTTGTAAAAATGAGTTGCAAAGTTGCTCTTACACATCAGTGCTTTTTGGATCCCACTGGGAGTGAAAAAGGAATTGCACTTGAGAAAACTCCATAACTAGACCCTTTAGTGACGTCTGTATCCTTTTCGCTGCTTGACTGCTGCTGGCATAACAAAAAGCAGTTGAAATCAGTTCTAGTTCTTCATTCACATCATGAGAATTGCTTACTAAATTGGAAGTGTTTCACACCAGGGATTGTGCCTTCCTTATTTTACTGGGCAGTGTCCAACACTCTGTGTACCACTGGAATAAATAGTAGGTAATTTGTAATTGTCAGCACTGTAGATTGCAGAATTTTCTTTGCAATCATAATTTTGTGATGACAGCTAAACATCTATTTTGGCCTTAAAAAAAAAAAAAATGTTTCTGGCATTGCCACAAAGGTAGAACAAAGCTAAATTACCTTTTGGATCCTGCATTGGATTAATAAGATTATAAACTGGGAAGAAAAAGTTAGCACATTTGACTAGGATGTCCACCAAGAAACAGAAAGAAATTCGTAGTGATGATTTTATATATGCTTTTCAGCATTCAGACCACAGTGATGTCTCCGAGTTGGTCTTTCCTGCTGGGAGAAGTGGAACTACATCCATTTGTATTAAAGATCTGTCACTATGCTTTGTGTTTTATGACTGTATAAGCATACGTATATTAATAATTATGTAGGAGATCTGTGCTAGCCTGCATTAAAAACTAGTCACATTGAAATTGTCTTCTGAATGCTGTGGTAGACTTCTCTTGTACCTTGCTTTGGAATGCAAATCTGTAGCTGAATTTGATTAACTTACCGTCAACTTTCCTTGACTCTTCTTTCTTAAACCATTTACTTTCTTCCTGCGTGACTCGTTAAGACGGACCACAACTCACTAAAGCAGAATGAGGGTTAATGCCCACATTTGTATGTGAGAGTGGAAGTTTTCTGCGAATTTATTGCTGCATGATGTTGTTTTGCTTTCATAGTCATGGCCAGTGACCATGAATCATTGGGTTTTTTCTCCAGCATTCAGGGTGAGTTTTGGAGTTAGCTAACCTCCTAGGGGAGGCGTTGCGTGGCGAGTTACCTACCTTCCCTTTGCCTCTCATGGTGAGAGGCGGCAGTGCTCCGAGTTGCTTCCCTGTCTTTCCCAGTCAAAAGAAAGTGCGCTTGCCCATGCATTAGGTGGATGCTATGATTTTTATAGGTCTCCCTTCTCTCTACATGTATGTGGCCTACAGATGATTTTTTTTATGAAAACTGTAGAAGAAACATGATAGGGGGAAAATAAAACTGTTGAAAATAAAGACTTGCTCATCTGAAGCTATCCTCAGTCAAGTTTGTCTGGCAGGAGCTACTGCCACTCTTTTTGTGTTGCGGCCAGTAAACTCAGGCTCTGGCTGAGGCCCCGCTGGCGTCCAGCGTCCCTCCTGCCCGGGATGTGGTGCCACGCCAGGGTGCGTGGGGAGAAACCTGTCAGTCAGGCACTGGGTCAGCCAGCTCCGCTTAAGTGCTGAGGGTGGTTTAGTACCAAAACGTCACCGGGCTGAGACTACTGAGGACTGTTCTGCTGAGGAGGTGGGAGACACCGTCACTGTGAGCGTGAGAGCAAAAAGGCACTAAGTTTCATTTGACTGTCGACGTGGATTAACAGCTCATTGCTGCCAGCAAATCTTGCTTCTCCTCCCCCCTGCACGTTGTGCCACCTCTGGGAAGCTGTTTGACTTGAATGTGGTAAAAACCAGATGACTGAAAATACTTTTTTGCTGGTTAGTTGAGTCAGTGTGCTACACAGCAAGGGGAACACTTGTGGGAGATGTAAATGGTGGGAGCGTGAGGTATTAGGGGAGAAACGGCAGGCGCTTTGCATCCGCTCAGGTTCTACGGGGTAAAAGACAGCCAAAAGTGAATGACCGACTATTCTTAATGACCAGCAAGCCAGTTGCGTGCTTTAATTGTGTTTATTCCCGGTCCCTGTAACATCTACCAAATGTAGAGAACATCACTGTGTTTCTTAATCATGTTGTTTAGTCTTTCAAGGCACTTCCTGCAATCCAGTCTTATTTATAGACCGTCCATTGTCTTATTTACTGCCTTGCGCTCTGCTTTGTGGTCATGTGCGATCCTGTCGGCGTCAGAACTGCCATTGTTGAAAATAAATTGCTGGAGTGTTAAAGTTCGTAAATTGCTTTTATAGTATGTGTTGAGAACCCGATGTAGAACATAACAGGGCTTGCAAACACGGAAGACAGCCTTTTCAGAGTAGACTAGAAGACGCACAAGAAAAAAGGAAAGGTAGAGCTGTATACGTGAAGGCTGGACGAACTCCCACTTCTAAGTAGTTTGAGACGAAGGTAGAAAATTTCTTGATAAAGGGATGGTTTCATGATTTTGTTCAGGCTGATCTGAGTTCATGCTTCTGCTGCAATTGGAGGAAGGTTGTTAGACTGGGTTAGTTGAAGCAGCAACTGAAGGTGGTCAGAGCCTTTTTTTCCTGTACCTGTTTGTGGCTTTTGGATGTCTGGTATATTCTGTCAGCTCATCTCTTGCCTTAGCTCTTTCAAAGGGTATATGTGCAAGCATGTGTCCATGCTTTCACCACTTCCTTCTCTTTTCTGCTAAGAAGAAGTGGGACTGCACCTCTGGGGATTTCTACAGCTTCTCTCATTTTGTCATACGTGATGGCATTTTGCTGGGTCTCGGCAGAGCGCATGGGAAACGCTGCGGTCGGCACCGAGGACTTGGAACAGCAAGCAGAAACCTCCCAGTCTGCAGGAGGGTGCATGAGTTGCTGTGTCTGAGAATTGCAGAGCTTTGCTACTTCAGTGGATGTCCTGCTACCACCGGGCTGGGAGAGGGGTGCAGAAGGTTTGTTTGCAAGCCCAGGGAGGCACTACACCCACTTGAACAATGTTTGTTGTTATTATGAGGTTACAAACTTTGGTGAACCAAAAGAGACAGAACTTAAATTCTGCAAAACCTGAGGATTTGGTTCTTCACCTTTTCTCTCCTTCCCCAAAATTCACAGCCTGCACTATTCGACATGAGATCCTATTGATATTCATATTCTTGCAGAACTATGACGTTTTATGTAGCTGATTATATCATTGTGAATGTACACTATATCCTTGCGTGTTCACATGTCTGAGATTTACCATCAAGAAGTATTTCTGTATGGGTATCTCTGGATCTGTTAGGTGAGGAGAAGTGCGTGTGTATGTATATGTGGAAACTGCTGTGTGTTCTGCCTTCTTCCTGACATCCTGGTTGCTATAGTGCAGTGATCTATTTGTGAACACCCAGAAGATCATTGCTATAGTTAAAAGAAACAGTGTTTCCTGGCCATAACTTCCTGGGCAATCTCTTCTTCTGGAGCGCCAGCTTTAACCGATTCGGTCACGTTCCCTGGGACTCCAGGAGCGACACTGTAACAGGAGCTTCCTCCAGTTTGTCGCTTTTCCCCACCAGCATATTTAATAATATTTAAAAATAGTTTCTCTATTTAAATCTAATGCATGCCTATTATTCACTGTACATTTCAGTGCTTCAGCCATCTTTCTAACAGACTGTCGAGCTGTGCAGCATGTTGTGGCATTGTGTCCTGTGTCTGCTTCTGTAATATGTGCCATTCTTCTGCTCTTGCACATACGTACACACATACGTTTCCATCCACCTGCCCAGCCAGGCAAAATGTAGGAGACGAAGCGGCAGCGCCAGAGTTCTGTCTGAACTGCTGTATTTTTTTTTTTTTTTTCCTTCTTCTCCCTGCAGGTGTGAATGAGAGAGACTCTCTGCAGTATTTAGTGTCCAGTTGTACTGGCTCTGAAGAAGAGCAGCGTCGCAATGCCCCCTCCTGCTGATATAGTGAAGGTGGCGATCGAATGGCCGGGTGCCTTCCCCAAGTTAATGGAAATAGATCAAGTAAGTGCCTGTGTACGTGTGTTCGGCCGGCCCCGTGCGTAAATAAGTTCTCCTCTGCGTGTGTGTGTCTCTGCATCGATGTTTACTTAGATGCACATGTATGTTTCTGTGAGTGCGTGTGTGGTAGAAGGTGTTTTTTATAAGGGGTGTAACCCTCTTCCTCTCTTTACTGCTTAGTGTTTTTGATGTGTTTAGCTGTTTTTTTAATTTGCTTTTTGTTTTTAAGCAGCTGCTTAGATAAGGCATTTATTGCTTGTGTGACCCACTTAACGCTTTCGTGCCTTAGTTTATTCAACTATAAAATTGTGATAATGTTGTTACCCCTGGATGGAACGTCTTTTCAAATTTTTAGTCAGTGCTTTGCATTTGTAGTGTGATCATACTGAATGGCTGCAGCAGGTGCAGATTTTGGAACTTAAGTAGTGGTGCACTGTGAGCAGGAGCATCTTTGCTGTTCAGGGGTTCAGGGTCTCAGGGGTTGTCCTGTTTAGCTGATTATTTCTAATGTAGTGGCCCCATGGACTGATTTGAGGCTGTGTAGAGAAGCTAACAAATTCAAAACTATGAATTAAATACTCTTTGTAGGAAATTGTGGGGTGAGGGGAGAAACAAACCAAATCAAGTTATACAAGTGCCGTGTTTTATGTTCTGGACTTCTCTGAGATTGTTTTTGTGGCACATGCATTAATATTAAAAGCAACTCCTTTAATATTTAACAGCTTACCCATAACATTTTGAAATCGTACAGCATGTTACCTGTTTAGAATAATTATTATTTCTGTAAATAGTATTCAGAGTGAAGGAAAGTGTTTAATAATGTGCTTTAGACCTTAGTGTATTTGGGGACCAAGTAGATTATAAAGTTCCATTGGAGAGGAGAAAATTTGAATTCATGCTGAAAATGTTTTACTGAAATGGGATCCTAATTTCTTCATGCAGTGCAATCAGTTTCACTTCTAGTTAATCCTTCTGTGGCATATGCTGGGGAAATTGCTGCATGAACTTTGGGGAAACATGGTACTAGAGGGCGGCAGGAATAACAGCAGCATGTTTTTCAGGCACACTGAAAGCCCCTTTAGAGGAAAGGGGAGTTCCCAAGCATGGGACTTTAGCACTTTATGGTTTGATTTCCAGACCTGCCAAGCTTTTCCATTTTAATTTGCTGAAATTTTTTAATAAGCATATATCTACAGATACAAATCTCTTGCCTTCTGGAGTGAAGAATATTTTACTTTTTTCTTCTTATTATATAACAAATGGTAGACACTGTGCACACTGTGTTCAGGGAAAGATGCATGTTAGTCATGATGAACAACAGCTTATTGCTACCAAGTACAGTGGGGACAAAACTGAATAAATATTATGCAGTCGCCTTCCAAGCAGCAGTAAAATAATACCAGAATGATTGTTTTTAATTTACAAAAGGGCTTAAAGTAACTCTCAAAAAACCCTCATACTTTATCTGAAATATTAGCTTACTGTCCTGGAAGCTTGTTTTTACCTCTATTATATAAGATTTAGAGGGGACAAGAAAGATCAATGCTGACTTATGTCGGGTAGAATTTTTTCAACCGAGCCTGCCAAGTTGTGTGCAAACTTCCTCATACCACTTTATGGGCAGGAGGAAGAGGAGGGAGAACAACGTTGAAAGGGAGAAGGCTAGCAGCAGCCTGCTCCTGATGCAGGGGGAAGTGGGGGGAATGAAGACTGAGAGTCTCATCCCTCACCTTTCTGACATGGAAAATACAGGTGTGGTGACAAGAAATGAAGATGGGAAAGAAACATCCCTTCCTAATACCACAGAATCATGCAATAGTTTGGGATGGAAGGGACCTTTAAAGATCATCTAGTCCAACCCCCACTGCAATGAGCAGGGACATCTACAACTAGATCAGGTTGCTCAGAGCCCCATCCAACCTGACCTTGAATGTTTCCAGGGATGGGGCATCTACCACCTCTCTCAGCAACCTGTTCCAGTGTTTCACCACCCTCATCGTAACAAATTTCTTCCTTATATCTAGTCTAAATCTACCTTCTTTTAGTTTAAAAGCATTACCCCTTGTCCTATCGCAAAAGACCTAAAAGCTTGTCTCTTCATCTTTCTTTTAAGCCCCCTTTAAGTACTAAAAGGCTGCAGTAAGTTCTCTCCAGAGCCTTCTCTTCTCCAGGCTGAACAACCCCAACCCTCTCAGCCTTTTCTCATAGGAGAGCAGTTCCATCCCTCTGATCATTTTTTTGTGACCCTCTGGACCTGCTCCAACAGGTCAATGTCCTTCCTGTTGAGGACCCCAGAGCTGGGCGCAGTATTCCAGGTGGGGTCTCACCAGAGCAGAGTAGAGGGGCAGAATCACCTCTCTTGACCTGCTGGCCACGCTTCTTTTGATGCAGCCCAGGATATGCTTGGCTTTCTGGACTGTGAGTACACGTTGTCGGCTCATGTCCAGCTTTTCGTCTATCAGTATCCCTAAGTCCTTCTCGTCAGGGCTGGTCTCAATCCCTTCATCCCCCAGTCTGTATTGATACCAGGGATTGCCTCGACCCCGGTGCAGGATCTACCCATACACAGAAACATGCACGTTTGCCTTGGTCGGGGATGGGAGCAATGTGGGAGCCCTGAAAACATAGAGGGTGATACATGCTTCTACACATACAGCTCTGCCTTTAGTTCACTTAATGCTAACTTTTCCCCAGTCTGTTTCCTTTAAGAGTTGAAGAGCTGTAGTGGAGGAGATGATTCATACCTCAGATGGCTAGCTGTCGGAGATGATAAAGGGGAGGAGGGAAAAGGAAGGCAGAAAAGAGAAATGACTTGCCCATTGACCAGACATTGCAGCCAGTGCCTATCTCCCAGGTGGGATCTGCTGGTTCAAGGACCATTTGACATATATTCAGAAAATCCTAAAAACTTGGTCTTACCAGCTTCCTCCCTCTCCAATCCCTTACCAGCAAGAAAAACAGTATTTAAAAGAACAGAACTGTATTATTACTTTAAAAAGAACAACAAAAAAACCTCACTGTAGCATGACGCAAATTCTTTATCTTTCAGGGTACTGAGGCTATTCCAAATATTGAAGTGCAAATACCATATAAGAGATCAGAGGAAAATGTTTGGTTGTTTGTTTTGTTTTGTTTTTTTGGTTTTTTTTGTTGGGTTTTTTTTTGGGTTTTTTTAGGTTGCTTGTTGTATATGCTTTGTAGCATTTATTTATATTCAGTTGCACAGTATCCCAATTCATCTGCTGTGTATATGTATATTTTGCTTAGCAATGAAGAGAATAAAATATTTTCAAAATGAGGAAATGTCATTGTGAAACCACAGTGATTGACAATGGTGTACTGGAAGGTGTTGGGCCTGAAAAGAGCTCATGAGTATTTTTTTCCACCAAATGTTATTAAACTTTACATTAAAAACCTCCCCTTTGGGTGCATGACTTCTGACAACCTGAACTTCATGAGGCACAGAGCTTTTTCTAGCTGATGCTTCCCACTGTTTCTATAGATTTGTCAACTTGGGTTCATCAATGATGCTCTTAACTTTAATCACACAAAATTAGTCTCACTGAGTTAGAGACTCTTTGCCTGTGCAATTAATACATAATTAAGTGCTTTTCAGAACCAGGCTCTGTGCCTAACCTTTCTTCTCATTCATTGAAATGTACTATTTGACGTCAGGGTTTTACAACTGCTTTTTTCCTGGAAAGTTGCTTTAAACAAGAAGGGCAAAACTGCATATTATTTACTGCCCTCTCTCTTACCAGGTGGGGACTAATTAAGTTGCAGTAAACCAAGAAACTGGCTGTTGCCTGTATGAATTAAAGCTGATTTTAAAGCGTGTGCAAGCTGATACACTTTTCTGCTTTCTCCTTGAGAGATGGACTTGACTGAATTCAGTTACTCTCTTCCAGAATACTTGGTTTTTTTTTCATTTGGGTTTCCCCTCATTTCCATTTCTTTCCTCAATTATAAATTTGACAAATAACATCCAGACTTTCCCCCCCTGCATAAATCCCTTCTGGCAATATTAGTACTATGGTCAAAATTAATTTTTAATGGAAAGATTTTATTATGACTTTAAGAACTGGGTATAGGGATGATCTTCCACTTTTAAGTCTTCCTGTCATGTAAGGGGAGGAATGGAAATGGGTTGGTGTCTGAATTTGCATGGGGATCTTTTTGTGGACTTCTTAGGGATGCAGTCTGGGGAAGAAATGACTGGTAGATGCTGACTGTCTGTTACCTTCTTCTACCAGTCTTCTGGCTGATCATTCTGGAAGATGTTAAGAGTAGGGCCGCAAGGGCTCTGTACAGGTGAACCAGGATATTGGCTAATCTCTTCTGTCTTCTCTTTATTTGTCCCAGAAATAGCCATTTCATAAGAGGATGTTATTTCTTGTGTTCAGATGGAAATTTGCATGCTTTAATTTGTGTCCATTATATATAACTCATTCTCAACTGTCAGGTTTTTTTTTTTTTACAGCACAAATTATTTTAAGTAAACCAGTGCTGATTTTGGGTTACCTGGATACTTTGTTCTGTGGATTTACAGCTTCACTGTTCCAGGAGAAGCAGCTTCCAGGAGAGGCACAAGATGTATATTTGGGGACAATAACTGTTTTAGCTTATCTCATTCAAATCCACTCTTGTGTGTTAACACAAGTTGTACTAAAACCAGATTTCTCTAAACTTGGGGATGAACTTCCTCACCATTGGAGGTAAACACTGTTCCTACAGAAAGGAACGGTTTGTAGTTAAACTTGGCCGTACAGTCTCTTCCTCCAGATTTACTTTTATCTACCAGATCATTAAATATAGATTAAATTAGCAGATGTGAATCTTTATATTAGCCAAAAAAAAAGAAAAAAGAAAACAAAAAAAAAAGCTGTGCTTGCTTTTCAAAGCACAAATCTGGTACAGTGGGCAAAATTTACAAGAGCACTGTCAAATGACAATTTCATGTTAATACAGTACAGTGCAGCACATGGGAAGTACCATGGGCTGCTTTACATTAATGCTTTCTCTAAGGTTTAGATTTAGTCAGCAAGTTTATCTTTTAAGAGTGTCTTTCAAGTTGTCTCTTCTGCCAGTGTATGCTATAAATGTAATTTTAATTGCTCTTTTTTTTTTCTTCAGAGAAGTCATTGTACTTCACTACATATTAAAAGGAAACCAGTAAGATTTTTTTTAAAGGGAACTTTCAAATTGTTTTGGGTTTCAGACCTAAATCTGGACCCTTGGGGACCGATAATTGATTTAGTGCAGTGTTTCTCAAACTGTGGGGAGAAATGTAGTTCAAAAAGGATTACGAAATGCTTAATTAGAGAAAAGAAAGTGGCATATCACTTCTGCCATGTGTGTGGACTAAGAATAGCTATAGTTTCTGCAAGTGCTGTCACTAGTAATAGCAGTATACTGATACAATCCTAGCATCAGAAGTCTAAATGTATGCAATATTAGTGAGCACCAGCATCGTTGAAGTGGTGAAGAAGAAAGGGATATTGATGTCTCTCTGCACCAGAGGCTGTACGGTGAAGTGTCGCTCCCTGCGCTTAGTTCTGGCTCCAGACTCTGACTCCCTCAAAATCAAGGGGTTTAGTGCTGAGGGGATGAAACAAACCTGCAAAATTATATGAACTCTTATCCAAAAAGTGTGATAGTATTGCAGTAGCTGGAGCTACTGATACTTTTTGGTATGAATATTGTGAAGATTTCCAATGTTATTGCACATCATGAGTTTAAAGTAGTTAAGGGAAATGTCAGTGCCTTTAACAGCTGGCAAGATCTCAGTTTCTTGAAGACATAGGACTAGGAAGCAGCTCGGGGTGAGGGGGGCAATCTTACACTCACTTACTAAAGTGTTCCCTGCCTGGATTCGCTGGCAGCAGCTCCTTTCTGTCAGGTCGGAGAAGGGAGTTAGTGCTTGAGGGCGGCCACTGCAGCTGTATCTCAGCCATTCCGAAGGAGGACCTTGGTTGCTGCTGGTGGGAAACTTACCTGAAGATAGATGAGCCTGAAGGTGGCTGCCTTATCAAAAAGACTGAAAAACACTTAGTTAGCTTAAGCCAGTTTGTTAAAGGTAGGGCTTGCTTAAAATCAGCTTTTAGGTGTTAAACAGATGCTAACAATAATCTAATGAGTTTATTGCTCCTTGTTGTAACTGTCAATATTTCAGCTTCACAAAACCGAAGATGAAACTGTTTATAAAGCAGATACTAACCAGCATTTAAACATAGTGAAAATATTTAACGTTTTTTTAATACTTTCAGTTTTGTAACCATCAGGGATTATTAATAGAACTGAAGGAAGTCATATGTACTAACTTAATGTGCCATTTTTGTTGTTGGACTAATGAAAGGTCTTAATTTTTTTTGGGGGGGAAGAGGGGGCCAGGGGTGTAAAGCTGTTCAGCAACAAGAATAACCTTGGAAACAATAATGCAGATGTTTTAATGCATGGGATATATTTCAGTGCACTAACATGTATATACATAGACAGTGCTTTGTTAACATAATGAACCAATCATTGTTAATTACAATGGGTGTTGAAAAATATAATTTATTTTCTTACAGGACTATGGGGTTGGAGTAGTCATCATTAGAGCTCTGGTTCTTTGGTGTGGTGGCAGCCAGCCATCCTGGATAAAAGGGCAATGTTATCATCACGTTACGTTTTATTAGTCTGGCTTGTCCAAAGCCACATTGCTGCTGGTTGGTTGGAGGCTTTCAGGGCTGCAAACTGATGTCCCGTGGTGCGTGGCTGGGACCTCATCACTGAAAAATACATAAAAACTTTGTCTTATACTGTTGAATACAGAGACAGCAGCAAAGCTTAACAGATTGAAGAGGCAATAGCTGTGGAGAAAGGTTAGAAATGGTAAAAGAAATCAGGGAAAAAAGAAATTAAAATATTTAGTGAGTTACAGTCTAATGAATGCTATTTACGCTTTCTACTTGGTGCTATCTTCTGTGTTAGGAAACATCAGTTAAATGCAGTAAACAGTTAAATATTTTGTTATAGAAGTGGAAATAGAGCCGGAAGACACTTGAGGTCTTGCAGAAATAGTATCCCAGTGTTCCTCATCTCTAACATAAGAGATGAAACACTTTATTAATTCTCTCCTTGGGTTTTTTTCTTGTTGTTGTTGTTTTTTCTTTTTTTCCCCCTGGCTCTGATTTTGTTAGCCCCATAGTGTTAGCCAGAACCTCCCCATTGCTTGAATTCTGCTGTCTGCAACTGATGGCATTTTCAAGATGAAAGCTGAACATGACTGTAAGATTGTTGCATCCGCACAATTTTTTTATGAGAGGAGACTCCTGGTGTTTCTTAAGAGTTAATTCTGCTATATTTAAAGGAAATGTGTAATGATGAGATTCCTGGAGTTACACACCACTGAATTAATTACAAGGTACTTCATTCACATTCTGGCCAGCTGAAGCATCCAGGCACACTTTATGATTCAATTATATTCTCCTTACAGAACTCCAAGATTGTAGTACAAAAGACAGTAATACTAAAAATCCCACGGTATAAATTTTTTGTGCCTGCACGTAGAGACTTTTCTACTCTGGTAGGCCAGCAATGTGTCAATCATGAGCTGTGGGTTTGGGGTGTCTTCATTCAGTTTTCAAAGGTATGCTCACCTAATAAAGTGGTTGTGTGAAGAGCCACATCTTCAAGCTCTGCTTTGTAACTCTTTGGGCCCTCTGAGAACTATTTTTTAAATATGTGGTGTGAATATGTTGCAGGCAAACATGCTGTAATCCGCAGCTGTAGATCCCTAGGTGTTGTGTTATGCTTCAGTACTCTTGACTGGGAGTTTTTGGTGTCCCTATTTGCAAAGTACTTGAAGAAACAGGGAATGTCATGGCTTGTTGGGACACCCGATCTGGAGTAAGAAGTTCCTGTAAAATTCTGGGTGGTTTTTTTTTTTTTTTTTTTTTTTTAATATGTTATGTTTCACTGCTTCCTTGTTGTACAGACACTTTGTCATCCTAAACACATGATCTGTGGGGCAATGCTTAGATCCGGTGAAATGCAGATTTAGGAACGAGGATGTCTTTGGGGGAGAGAAGGGAGTAAGTGAGAAAGCTGCAGCAGAGAGCGAAAGGGAAGAGGACACAAACAACTGTGTTTCCCCAAGTCTTGTGTGCTCGGCAGAACCCCTACTGCTATATTTATACCAGAGTGTTTCTACTGACATGTTAAAACTGCCACCTTAAGGTCTGTGAACTGAACCAATAAAAGCTCTCTCCCGTCAGCAAGCTGTAGCTGTTGAAGGGTTTTGCCTGTCGGCTCTGGGGTGTGAATGTTTCCTGCCTTGGGTTGTGGTGCTGCACTGACAGACCCATGTGGTGTTGACCTGGCCTTGGCTGGGTTTTATATTCTCTGATATTGCAGTGTTGGGGTGTCCCTGTTCTTCAGGTATTCACTCCCTCTGGTGCTCCCCAGAGTTAGGGAAATCCTCTTCTCTGTCTTTTACAGATGCCTGATGCCTAATTAACGAGTCTGGTCTCACTAATACTCCATTGTAGTCAATGGAGAGAGTTGACTCCCAAAGTGGTTCAGAGCAGGTTAGGGAAACTGAAGCCCAGAGCCATCTAGTACCTACCCCTTACAGGAAAAGACCTTGCCTCTTACGTCATGAGAAGTCAGTGATGAAGTAGTGAGTCAAGGACGCAGGCGTCCCGGCATCTGGTGTGTTTGCTACTGGACAGTCCTGCTTCTGTTTCTATAGCCCCTGGTATATGACAGTTACAAATGAAGCCTCTACTGATTGTGAAAAGAGGTAGTTTTCTGTTTTTTGGTTTGGTTTTTTTTTTTTTTTGTTAATAGCCATAAAAATGACTTTTGCACTAAAAGATTTGTTAGTAGAATGGTAGTATTAATTATAGACAGAATGGTGTATTTACTGGCTTGAGATTCTGGTTTTTTGACAGATCAGCAAGAGAATTTTTTTTTAATGCTGAGTGTTTTCCACTAACAGGTGTGCTGCATCTGCTCTTTTTCTGTGATAAGCTTAATGACAGCAAGGGTTAAGGTTTTTCTTGTTAGTTTTGTGATTAAAAGGTGTCAGCCAGGCAGGGTAGATATCCCAATCATTGTCGTCCCCATCCCCCCACCCCCCCACCCCAAACAAACAAACAAACAAACAAAAAAACCCCCAAAAAACCCAAAACCACCAACAAAAAAAACCCAAAAGACCAAACCCAGAAAAAGAAAAAGCTATGAATCTCTGCTAGTAATTTGAAAAGGAAAGATATTCATCCTTGGCCTAAAAGAAACCTATCTACAATTTCCTGGTACAACGTAATCAAAGTATATCTGAACTGCATGTATAACACAGGTTTCTACCCAGATTTAGGCTTCTGTCCTCTTTACAGTTCAGACATGCACATACATACACACACACACACACACACACACACAGACACTTGCTATTTGATTTGGAAGTGCTTTAAACCCAGGTTAGCGTACTGGTGGCTTGAACTGGACCTAGGGCTCGGTCAGCACTGGTGTATTGAATGTTTTTAGCTTTCTTTTGCTCATCCCACAATTTCCCCAGAACAAAAGAGTGGCCTGGACTCACTCAGGCTAAATTCTTGCATGCCTGTGCCTAGTGCTTCCTGGTGACTGGTTACCTGTATGGGGAACCCAAGGTGTAGGCATGAAAGGGTAAAACTGGTGAGGAAATCGAAGTGGGAAATCTCAGTCTGTGTTCTGCAAGTTACTTTAGAAGTGCTACAAAATATTGCACAAGTAGCAAGGGCAGGTACTAAAGAAGACTAAGTTAGGGATCTGTGTGTATCTTAGTGCACAAAACCTGGAGACATGACCTGAGATGTATGCAGGTAAGCACAGAAGTGGTGACTGGATACTACTGCATGGTGGATGTCACTAGGGCTACACTTAGCCAGCATCTCAGACACCTGTACTGACCAGTCAATGCAGATAAAGCTTTATGAGGTGTGAAAATTCATGTCAGCTCTAGTGCTGCCTGTGCTTGGTGTCAATGGCAGGATTCTCCCCATGTGTGCAGATCAATAAGTTGTAAGGCCATAATGCCCCATTATCGTTTCCCACTGGATTTCAGATATCAGTTTAATACCTACCTTAGGAAGATACTTCTGTACTAACCAAAGTGTTTGGCGCAGATGGCTGTGATATGTTAGCTGAAGGGGGTTATCTCCTATAGGGAGCATAAGATTTACTTTGATCTGTGTTATTTCATGCATTAAAGCTACAGCTTGATCCTCTTAGAGCTTTAAATGAGCATCTCAGCATGTGTGAAAGCACACTTCATTTTTATTAGTGTAGGGGAGGACATAGAGGCAAAAACCCAAAACTGAAATGCACTAGCACAAAATACTCGTTTTGATGACGGAAAAACTTTGAAATGTTTTTGGACTATCTGATTGTAAGGAATTCTTTGAAGTACATTGAGTAATAAGGTGAATTTGACTTTTCAGAACTGTAAATGCAACAAACATTATGTAAATTTCCATAAACATAATTTTATGAAGATTTAAATAACAAAAACATCAAGTCTATTCTCTTTGACATCAGGCAAATGTTTACAGCCAGGCAGAAAAAACCCTGTGTGTTTGAGTGGATTTACTTTGCAGAGAATGGAAATAGGCTTTTACCTCATCCTTCATGGTTCAAAAAGAAAAAATATAATAGCTCCCTTTTGTTTGTCTTCTAATACTGCTACATTCCTATATGTACAGTAAACAGTCGTGTCCTGTCACTGTTGCCTAAGCAGAGATATGTCTCTTACACCCTTCAGCAGCAGGACCGCCAAGGGACTCTGGGCACAGCTGCGAGCTGGCTGGGAAGAGGCCGCGGGAGCTGGTCGCTTGCCTGCCTGTCGCTCCCAGAGCAAATAAGGGTTTTGTTGGTGCGGAGGCCTGGCCATGCGCAGGCAAGGCAGCAGGAGCGCTGCCACTGCCAGAGCCTTCCCGCAGCCCACGCTTGCCAGACCCTGCCAGAGCAATTGCACGGAGGGAGTCGTGGCAGCCCTCACCTGCTTTCAGCGACATCCCGCTTACAGCTGTGAACAGGGTGCTGGTGTCAATTTATCTGCTTGGTAGGGAAGGGGAAAGAATTTTGTCTGGAGACTTAGATGTAGGGGGAGTGCAGCCCAAGGGATGATTAAGAGCAGCAGCTTATTAGGATTGCAGTGGTATTTATTTTACATTTATTAATTTGTAAAGCTCACTCTAGTGCTACCAATTACTAATTGCAAAGTTTCTATCCCAGAAGAGTTCCACTTTTTTTCATTCTGTTGCTGATAACTGAGTTGTACTTAAGTCACTTCAGTGTTGCAGCAGTAGTACCACAGGAGGACAAAGCAGTACTGTGAAAGGCTGTCTGTATTAATAATTTTTATTATTATTGAAGATCCATTTTGATTTTCTTTAACTGTCCCTTACGGGGTCTAGTTGATTTGTTGCTTGAGGTTTGGTGGGTTTTTTTTGTTTTGTCTAAGTTTTTTTCATTTCAAGTAATGTCATTTAATAATGCAAAGGTGGTATAGAATAGGAAAAGGGGGAGGGAGATGAGTAGGATTGAGAAAGGACATAAAAGCTGATGGTGTAGAGGACTTAGAAGTATCAAAATAATGATTTGGAAAGTAATTGTATACAGCCTTCCCAGTGTTTATATTATTGCCAGGTTGGGTTCTTAAAGTGTCTTTTTGTCATAGTTTCCAATGGGAAGCTATAGTTATTATGAGAAATAATGGGGAGGAGAGGCAGTTACTGTCTTTGTTCTTCATTGTATTCAATCCGTTATCTGATATCAATTAACTTTGTAAAAGGAATTAATATCCCAGATAGAAATTTTGTCAAAATAGGGAAATACAGGAGCGGGACCCGCAGTAACATCTTGAGGAGAGAAGGGGAGGCAGCGTGCAGAGCTGTACTCTCTGCTTGGCAGCAGCCTACCCGCAGGCTGGCACACGTGTGCTGGATGGCAGACTGGCGTTATCCCGCTCCAGACAAACCTGGCTTCTCCCTCTTCCCTCTATCCCTCCTGAAAAATGGGGTTTTATTTTTTTGGAAAGGATAGAGGGAAGAGAGCAGTTGGAAGCAGAGATTGCTTTCACAGGATTGCAGAAGCTACAAAATCCCTCGGGGAGGAGGACAGCAGGCCAAAGCAGCCGCACATAAATGACACAGTAATCCAGGCTGAGGAACCGATCAGGCTAAAAAATTGTGGGGAAGAAATCACTCTTTTTCTTTCTCGTGTGATCTGCCTGATCTGGGCTGAGCCAGTGCAATGGAGAAGAGCTGCTGTGGAGAAAGGACATGTTGGCTGCTGCAGAAGGAGCAGTTTCACACTTCTTGCCTTGTCTCCTATGTGCTGGTATTTGCTAGTCATTTAGGCACATAGCAAGTCAGATGAGGCGATCCCAATGAAAACTATTTCTTTCCTTTTTACTGGGCCAATTTTTAGTTTGATCAAGTTCCTTGATGTGGGTCATCTGGGTGTTCATGTGAAAATAGTAATGGCAGTGAAAGAGGAAAGATGGAAACCAAGGACTGAGAGGGTATGGCAAGGGGGGGGGACAGGATCCTTTCAGCAGATGCTTTCATTCATGTTTGATTAAAATGATCTTGTGTTACACTTTCCTCTGTTTATAAACTGGCTTGCTTGACTTGACTGTTGAAATAACAAATCCTTCCCTGACTCTGACCTGATGAGAGAGTCCTGTCTCTGGGTTTCTGTCTATGCAGTGATGCAGTTCAGAAAACAAATCCAAGAGAAAAATTAATTCTCCCTCCCCATCAAGTACCCTGCTGCTGAGTTAATTTTTAGCCTAATCAGTTTTCCATAAACATTAAAGGGACACTACTTCTTTCAGCAACTGTGTTGGTTTATGAGTGGTTGTGTGGTGGTTTTTTTGTTTGTTTGTTTGTTTTGTTTGCTTTTTAAGCATTCAGTGAACTGTGATTATTGGAAGCAAGTAGAGAGGAGGCTCCTATACTGTTTAGGTGATTTGGGGAATTTTCATGAAGCAACAGACCTGTGTGCCATTGTGTGGTCACCCAGTATTGGAGAAAAAAGGCTCAGTAGTCACCCAAAAGTGAAATTTGGTCTGTTTCTTTTTGCCATGCAACTTCATCTATGTTTTGGGTTATAAAGATGGATTTTCTTTTAGCCAGGAATCTTCCAAAAACACTTGCATGTGCACCTTGTGTTTATAACAATGTTCAGAGCGTTGCAACATCGCCAGACCAGACTGTTCCTTCTATTTTAGGACCCAGAGTAACAGAGCTGTTTTCAGCCAGTCCAAATGCTCATGCTTGCAGATGTAGAGAATAAAGCAGAACTGATACATCTGGGATCTTAACACCTTCCAGCTGGTGTTTTATCAGAGGGGAACCTGCATATGTGTGCTTAGGAGAGAGGATTACTGTCATCATATGACCATATCTGAAAGGGACAAAAGAAGGTTTAAAAATATTGAATGTCTTCTTGCTTCAGATGTCATTCCTGGAAAACGCTCATGTTGATATCTAAATCTTCTGTTTCTGTTGGGTAATGAGATGCAGTGTACACAAAAGACCTTTTGATTTCTCAGTTGAGAAGCTGAGCTGATGCCGTATGGGTTAATGTTGACAAAAAGGACTGATAATGTCATCATGTGTATGTGTAGAATTGCTGTCCTTATAGATTATCAGACCAAAACAGCAGAAAATTTTTGGGTCCTAGCAAGCTTGGTATTAAACAAAAAAAATGAAATACTACTAACTTGTTTTGTTCTTTGCAGTTAGTGGTTTTGGAATCATTTTAAGAGATCAGGGCTGTTCCAATTTGGTGATATTTTTTTTTTTTCTTTCTTTTTTCCTTAACCAGAAAAAGCCACTGTCCTCAATAATAAAAGAAGTCTGCGATGGGTAAGTTCTGCCATATAGTATATACTAGATACTATACTTCTTGAGTTATTAAACCAACCAGTAGATAATATTTTCTGAAGAAAATCTAGGTATCCTGTATGACTAGTCATTAGTTCCTTAAATCTTGTAGTTGTTTTATCTTCAGATTTTGAATTTGCAGTGTATTTTGGATCAATTACTTGTGAGATGAGGTTCCTAACAAAGCATCTCCATCACGTGGGTGGCTCTCATTTAGACTATTTGTTGCTTTTCTGCACAGCGATGCGTTTCACCCACTCAGTTTACGCTTGTGGTCCCTGCAGTTCATGAGTTAAGGAACTAAAGCACTGACTGTGGCTTTGGTTTTTAAGCGCTGGGTCTAGTGGCTAGTGTAAGGTGGTCCAGTTGATGCGACTGCTCACATGAAACTGAAGTGTTAATCATAAGTCCTGCAATGTGAACTAATAATTGGCTAAGAGAAGTATCTTGCTTTAGTTTAAATATGTTACTATTTGGGGGAAAAAATGCTGTTTTAAGCAAGTGCTACCACACAGGAGAAACTAGTTTATATTCATCAAATTGCTGCTGAGTTAAAAAGGTGGTATTTTATGCATAGTGTAATATATTAACCAGATACTATATGCATTGGGTATTGTATAAGCTAGCACAAAATCCTGGTACTGCAATTTTTTTTGTCTGTTTTAGTGATTTAGTGATCTTGCTTACTGCAAGCAAAAATTACACTTGTACTTTTTTATAGATCTAGGATGAATATCAGATCATTATCAACTTATTTTTGGAGCACTGAAGTGTCACTGTAGTGACAAAGTAGTTTCTCTTCTTTTGCCCCCCCCCCCCCCCCCCCCCCCCTTGCTGTGGAAGGAAGGTATTTGTTATGTAATTTCTTTTTCGACCATGTTCAAGTTTAGGGCTTTGTTTCAGTTATGCAAAGGGAAAAATCTCATTTATAGGATATATTTGTACTGAAGTTTTCCCTTTGCAAGCATGCTTTTGTCTTAAACTTTGGAACTCATCATTGAAGGCTATGGATAAGTATGAGAAATACATGGGAATGACAGGCACTTGTTTGACCATAGTAAAATTATGTGAAGGGTACTTTTTGAGTTTTTAAGATTCCATTTTGTAATTAATTTATTTTCATATTTCTAAGGTGGTCTCTTGCAAATCATGATCAATTTGCACTGCAGCATGCTGATAGTTCTAATTTCTACATCACAGAGAAGGTAGGTAAATCATTCAACACAATTCTTGCATAGCCTATCAAAACACTTGCCACAGTAATTTATTTTAAATTAAAATATATAAAAATACAGAGTATTTTCCGTAATGTGATGCCAATGAGAGGGTGAGTACCGGGAGACCTGGTTTAATGATTTTGCACTGATTTCTAATGTTCAGAAAGGCAAGTAAAAGTTTGAAGGTGCCGAGGCCTTCACATCTATTGAGTTTGATCAGACTTCAGCGCTGACCCCTTCATCTTTGGTATTTGTGCATGTTTAGTATTCTGCTGACAAGTGGCGTACAGGAAATTGAAACATGTAAAACATGAAGGGCTCTTTGAAGTCTGAGACGACCTTCACTGCATGTCACTTCCCCCTTTGGCTGATCAGGTAGAAATAAGTTTCAGTGACTGTGTAGTATTTGCTACTCCTTCCGCCTGCTATCTTGTCATTTTCCAGTTCTGTATGTTACGTTGGCTTATTTTTTTTGGTCCCCAGATAGCGTGGCAATAGGTGATTCACGGAATGATGCAATGATTTCAGCACAGAGTAATGAAATGGCTGTAGCTGTAATAAAAATGGAATGTCTAGTCTAAATAAATGGGACATGCTCATCTGAATGAGACCAAGTTCATTCATTCATTCCTAGCATTATTGATAGAATTGCTGAAATTACTGAAATTATGAAAAAAAAAAATTTGTTTGAAAGAGTGTACACATTAGCGCTGCAGAGGTACAAGTTCTAAGCAATGGGAAAAGAGCACTATTCAAAACCTGCTGAAGTCAGCATGCAGATTCCCTAACCTCAGTGGTTTTTGAGCTAAATAGACCTGAGCTTAGCTGCATAGATGTAGAAGCCTCTTGCATACCTTGTTATCAGTTTAGTTTGGCTTACTCTTAAGTGGAAGGGTCTTCTGGGTTTGTTTTTGCATTTTACAGTTGTTCAGAATCTGCTAAATACAGCTAAGACATGAGCTAACTTTTTTCTTGCTGTAATTCTTACCCCCACCCAAGAAATAAAGGGAACTTAGGCACAGTTAAGCATTTAGAAAGACTAAATTTAGCAAGACAGCTAGAGCAGTTGCTCATAAGATAGTGCTGCTTGCCTTTTTTTTTTTTTTTTTTAGCAGACCAGTTTCAGTTTTTCATTTAACTGTTTGTCACCCCAGACAACCTTCTCAATGTGTCACAGTTTGTTTTAGGATCTCCCCTTTTTCGCTTGTGTGTTTTTTCTCCTTTCTTTTCAAGTTTCACTTGACAGACACTTCAAAGGCCACTACAAGGAAAACTGTTGAAGTAATTATTGGCTGCTGTGTTTTGCCTCCACCCAAATTAAATAGTGAGACTGTTTTGCTAGTTGCCCTGAATTGTGACACAACATTTTCCAATAAGCCAGACACAATTGAACTTGCCTGTTGGCATTTAAACTCTGATTGTGCAGTGAATATTTCCAAGAAGCCAGGATTGAGTGAATACTCGGACTTGTTGAAGGAATTTGTCCTGATACAATTGGAGGAATCTTCCAGGCTTTGCCTCCACCTTTGGTGGGTAGAGTCCTGTAGCTTTGGAGAAGAGAAATGTTTTCTGTTCTGCATAAAAGGAAGTCTGATGGCTTTTGGCTGCCTTTAACTTGCAATAAGGATGGAAAATGATGGTCTTCTAGAACATTTTGGATTGTACTGCAGAGAGGACTTTGAGTTTGTTTATTCCCTACAGAAAATATGCAGAGTGTCTGACTCTGAGTCACATAAATAAGAGAGAAGAGCTCTAAATGCCACCAGTATTACTCAGATGTCTGTGACTTTTATTAGATATTGTTCACTGTTTATCACTGTTTATTGGATAGTGGTTATAAAGAGGGGCTTATATAGGCCATCACCCCGTCTACATACTTTCTTCACTTGTGTGTAGTAGGATATTGTTGCTTAATGAATTAAAACATGAAAAGCAGGCATGAGAACAAACACATGAACTTCAGTGAAGCTACACTACTAATTGTTAAAGCCCACATTGCTTTAATCTGCCTCTTACTAGGGCATGAACAGAGCTCTCTTGCAACAGTGACAACTTCTATTAAGTAAATATTTTTCACTACTCTCAAAGATGAATTGTATGTCTGTACATATGGAGAAAACATTATGTATAGGTCATGTTTCTGCAGAGCCTGGGTGACTGCTGATTTATGGCCTTCCAGGTAGAGATGCCTTTTAAAAATATCACCATGTTTAAAGTTACCAGAAAGAAAAGCAATTAGTGAATTCTTGTACAACGTAACAAGAAACTTTGAAGTGAAAATGTTACAAATGTAGGACTGTCAACACATGGCTTACAATTATATTTTTGTTTTTGGGTGTCAAACAGCGCATCTGTGTTTTGGTTGTCATATGCAGAACTCTTTATCTTTTGTAGCTGACCTATATTTCCTGATTATACAATATATAAATAAAAACAACGCCCAAGCAGTTCTGTCTCTTTTTTTTTTTTCCTCCCCCCCCCCGCTGTATTATTTGGAAAAATGCCTCTACAGGAGTAGCAGTAACTCCTTCAGATGGTATAAGGGCGGTCTTTTAACGAATCTTGAGTCAGCCAGGGTTCCTACTACAGATAGGGCTTATCATAGCAGATGCAGTTTGGACTGCTGTTTCTGGGGTTCTGGTTTGCTATATCTGTGCCCCTGAAAGTGTGGTGCAAATTATTAATTATGTATTTTGGTCATTTTTTTTTTAAATGGGATAAATAAAATAAGAGGTTATGTGAACAAGAAAACCAAGCAGGCATAGTGCCTAAGCTCAAGCCTAGCTGGTGTTTTGATCACAATGTATTTGATTTTTTTAATTACATTAATAGGTGTGTCTTTTTTTAAAAGCCTTACTTATCATGGAGGGGCATTTCTTTGATAGGTCAAACATCTAAAAGCCTGGCTTCTGAATCAGAATCTCATTGTGCTAGATACTATATAATAGAGAATAAAAAAGTCACCTTTGCTTCAATCTGTCCAGGTTGTACCTGAATAGATGCTTGTGTACATCAGGCATAATAACTAAAGAACACTATAGCCTGGATGAGCTCAGGTTTAGAACAGAAAATGCTATATGAAGAGTAGAAAATGGCTGTGTAATTTTGCATGCTATGTGTGTTCCTGGGCTGAAAACCACAGCTTGAATACCTGTCTACTTTGTTTCTCTGCTGGCAGTACTAGGAATCCAGGGACAGACATACGAGTGGCTTGTGCAGCACATTGGTGGGTATGCCTGCTCCCTTATCGCTGCTCACCCTTGGCCTTGCAGACAAGGTCTGCCTCCTCTAGATCCATTTGTGCACCTGCGCTGCCCACCGTGGGCTCTGGGTCTGGGAGGGGTCATTGTTAGCTCAAACTTGGCCTCTAAAAACAAAAAGATGGTGAAGGAGCCGGATCATTGCAGCTGTTCAGATTACAGCGCAGCCTCAAAAATGGTTGTTTTGTCACATCTGAAGGTGTGATAAACTACAGCATTTATCAACAAGTGGGCCTTGCAGGAATGTGAAGCTGGGGAAGAACAGTATTCAAGCTGGATTCACTGCTGGAGGCAGAATGTGGTGGCTCTTAACCCTGCACCAGAGCAACTATTGGGAATAAAAGGCTGGCTTGCTCTTGCTGAGGGGCTTTGTGAGCCAGCTCTGAGCTATGTTCAGCACACAGGGATGATACTGCTGCCATTTTTTGTGTTATCTTTTAAATGGAAGGACATTTCATTCACCCGTTTATTGACTGCAGTCCATTTTTTATTCAGTCACAATTTCATTGTGTTCAGTTTTTTCATCTGATGCCTGTGAAGACTCCTTGTGTTTTTCTCCTTCATTCCAGACTCCCACATTTCCCTTTCATTCTTATGTGTTATTGCATGAAGTGGAGGAGAGCAGACACTGAGTTCCCTCCATTAATGTCGAGAGACTTTTGTGCTGTTTTGCAAAGGCAGCTGCCCCCACCTTGCTTTCGTTCTCCTTACTCAACTCTTTGCTGTGTTTGCAGATGGGACGCCTTTCTACCCCCTGCTTTCCCCGAGCTGGGAACCTAGGTAGAGTCCCTGGTATTTGTTCTTTCTCAAAGGTGCTTTTGCTTGTGACCTATTTTTTTGCTGAATACAACCTCTAATTGTATATTCATATGAAATTCCACCATGCCATTACAGGCTCCCTGCGTGGGAGTGTATGCAAATGACAGGACAAGAAATAAGCCACTTGTAGGGTTGGGGTTTTTCGGAGGTCTTTTTCTTTCATGTTTTTAGTATTTGTCTGTTTTCACTGATCAATTGAACTTCAATGAGTTGGAAGTAAACTTTTTCAATAATGAAGGTTTCTGATTCACTGAAGGACCTGGTACTTCGTAAGCAGCTGAGAATGAGAAGTAGCATGAAGGCTGGGAACCGGAGAAATGTATTAAGTGATCTGTTCCTCTCATTTGCCGCTTTGCATTACTCTTGGTAATTCATTTGTTAGTAATGCTACATAAATGGCAGATTCCAATCCAGACTTGACCTGGACCAAACTATGCCCTTTACTCTGCCACCAATAGGACATGTGGTATTTCCTTTGTATTCACGAATTTCTTACTATTTTGAGGCATCTGCACAGCCCTGCAGAAATTCCTAACAATAAGGGCAGCACATGGAGTCAGAGTGGCCGTGCTCCTGCCTGCTTGATGGATGCTGGTGGCACAGCCCTGTGGACTCCAGTAAAAACTAGTGGACACTAGTGTATTTCTCCGGTGAACAGAAGTAAAACTTGAGTATCCATACACTAAATCACTTTCAATCCAACTTCGTTCAGGCTAATTTCAAGAACAGTGGTCATCCTTCTCTTAGCAAATTAGTCCTAATTTTTAGGACTAATTTTGTAGGACTTCAGGTTTATGCTAGATTTTCCAAAGAAAATAATTCTGTCCTGTCAACCTGTTATCCTTTCTGGCCCCAGCATGAACAGCTTAATTCTTCTGCTTGCCTCCTTTTTAAATATTTGGGATGACAATACCTTCTGTTTAGTTCCTTAGTTCCACATCAAGGCTGATAAGATGGATCAAGTGTTTTTTTAAAAAGGTGTATAGATATTTATTTTCTTGAATTTAGTTTGTAATTTTGCCTCACCAGTAATCCCTAGAGAGGAGAGGCTCTGAAAAGGTTTGTCTTTCTGTTACAGCACTTGAAGGTAGGTATAGTATACCACAGGCACAGTGCAACTGTTTGGGTTCAGCTGATAGCAAACAGTTCTGTTTAAGGTCTGGCTGACAGAAAAATGCTCTTTAAATCATCTTCATACTTAAAGAACAACCTGTTTAAATAGATGGGTAGCTTTACAAGGTGTGGTGAACAGACATCACAGCTCACTGCTGAAAGGGAACAGTTCTGCTTTCTTCTCCCATTCCCTGTGAGATCCTGCCACTTCATTTCTGCTGGCTACAACATTTTTTTTTTGACAATTTTTGGAGGCAGTGGCAAGGGGGGATCATTTTGTGCCACTTGAATTCATTAAATGTGCTTAATAAAAAGTCTGCCTGATCTCATGTACAGGTGGGGCAGGACCCTTGAATTGTGTCCAGGAATGGGCTGCAGAGAAGGAAGAAGTTAAAGGAAGGGTAGGAAGAGGAATGAAACTTTGCTCTTTTTAACAGCTGTGAGCTGTTATGTCCCTCAGTTACTTGTGGAACTGGCTTAGGCTGATGTGGAATGAGCTTGTTGGCAAATTCTGGGGCTCAGGCACAGGAACAGGAGTAGGAGGTGCACGTTAGAGAGGCACAAGCATCTGCAGGCTTCCCCTTAAACAAGTCTCAGTGTGGTTCCAAATGAGGTGCTTGCAAAATGAGCTGGTCCTCTTTCCTGCTTATACTATGGTGCTTACTCCTGTCTTTTCCCTTACAAACTGGGCAAAACCCAAAATGATAAAATTTTCAGCTGGTTTAGTTCCCTTGTTGACCCATCAAGTAGTTATACGACTGTTTATGCCACATAAAAATGGTAGCAGGAACGAGCAAGAGACTGAAAAGAAAGACTCTGCTTTATGGTAGCAGGCTGTGCTTTGATTTGGCAAAAGTGACTGTGAACCACAGTCTTGGCTTGGGTCTTCCGCTATTTCTCTTAGTAGCAGCATCTGCTTAAGGAGCTACTGCTCCTGCACTGACCCCTCAGTAGTGCTGTGGGTGAATGTGTTGGGTGAACTGCATCGAAGGACTGACTTCAATTTGACAATCCTTATTTGGGCCTTTTTTTGGTGTCTATAGCAGTTCCCTGTTCTGATTCCCCCACATGATCTTGCCAACAATAGTGTGAGCCCAGCTAAGTCTGTCATTTCCCGATGCTTATTTTGCAGGGTGCAGCTCTTACGTTCCAACTTATCAGAGGATGATGGGGCTACTTGTTATCTGCCCACCCCTTCCGTGTTAACTGGTACAACTGTCTGTGTGGTTGCTTGAATTGGGGAACTGATCCAGGTTAAAAATAACCTGTGTGTAACTTCTTTTAATGTGTCAGAAGGATGTCTGCCCACAGTGTAATACTTGCCTGCAGAGCAAGTGGTACCTGATAACATTGTCCTTGTAGATCATGCAAAGTGTGGACTTTTTCTTAGGATGTGGTTTCAGTGGTATTCAAGCTGGTATAACTGTGGGCTGCTGGAGAAAAAGGTAGTCGAGCTTTCTTTTTCCCCTCCTGTGCTTCATTCCCTTCACTTCTCTAGCATCCTAGTGGCTGTACTGCTGGAAGGTGAGTTGGTTCAAGTCGTGGATCTGACAGAAGAAAACTCTGGATTTTTGGTTTTTTTTTTTTCCCCCCTCCCTTTTTGTGAATGAAGGGAAGAGGAAGTGGTAACTTTTTTTAAGGTTAGGTGGTTGACTGTGCTGCTCCATGTTGGTAGATCCAATGTAAGGAAAGTGTTGGGAGCCCACATGCTAGAAGGATATGTGCAGAATTGCGCCTCCAGTGGGCTGTAGAGTTGCACTGGATTAGGTATACCCTGAAACTGCACCACTGGTGTAACTTGCTTTATTTACTGGCTTCTGTAATCCTTGAATAGGGGTAGATAAACAGTGCGCAGAAAACTTTCTCTTTTTAGAAACTTCAGCCAAACTACCAGTGCTTAATTTTTTAAGGAAAATGCTATCATCAAATTCTGACATGAAAAACTAGAAGACATCCTCCCTGTTTCCAGCAGCTTCCCAGAAAAGGAATTTTATCACAAGATTAATTGCCTCAGTATTTTTTCTAAAACAGTACAGTCCTGTTGTGCCAAGTAGTACAATGTTGATAATTACCTATATCTCTTAAATTTCATCTTACTAAAGTTTTTGGTGACTAAAAACGAACTTAAGAAATTTCCTACCAAGTCAACTGAATGTTATATCTAACCTCATAGTCTATCTCCAGCTCTAACAGTAGCAAATGCCATTCAGGGTTGTGATCTGATGATGGCTTTCGCTCCCTTCTTGCTTCCTCAGCCTTCGCATTTGTTGTACTACAGGTGTTGGAGGCTACATCTACACTTAGTCTATTTAGTGTCCATATAAGGGCCATGAAATTCTTTCATCTCTTCTTGAACCTGCTGATACTGCCTGCTTTCACAATCTCTTGTGACAGCAAGCTCAAGAAGCTCACTGCCTGCTGAATGAAGAGGTACATTCTTCATCTGGTTTAAACTGATCCCTTACTGCTTTCATCAAGTTACCTCCTAGTTCTCATACTGCAGGATTTGATAACAACAGCTCTGCATTCATCTTGTCCAGTACTTTCCCTCCTCTGGCCTTTGTCCCTCCAACCTGAGGGGACCTTGCCTGGTGAGGCAGCTGCTCGGTCCTATTGAGTGTTTCATTTGCCTTTCTCTGCATTTTCCCTGACACTACTGTGTCCTCCTTAAGATGTGAAGATCAGAACTGCACACAGTGCCCTGCATATGGGTGCATGAAGTTCTTGTGTTGTGGCAAAATGATGCCCTCTATCTAGTTCACAGTACCACTTCTGATGACGCCCAGTGTTTACTGGCTGCTGTAGCACGTTGAATCAGTGCGTTACAGGAGATCTACCAACAAGGACTTTGCTTCTCTTTCCTGAGTTGTTGACTTAGAAATGAACTCTATTATGTATCATTTTGTCCTTATTTACTACTTGCCCAAACTCCTCCTCATGAAAATGTTACGGAGTCACTAACTTAAAGTATATTTCAAGGCTCTAATTTTTTGTTGCTGTGTCAATGCAGAGGAAGGTGTAATAAAATAATAGTAGTATGGAAACAGGGAAGAATCTATTACTTAATGATATAAACACATGAAGAATTTTAGATTTCTTGGCTGTTACTCTTTAGCCCGGTTAGAGAAGTCTGAAGGAAGCTGTTTGGTCAAGGTTAAAGAATAGTGCTGAGTGAGCTATAACCATGGGAACCAACGCTTCTGGGTCTTCCTCAAATATGTTAAGAAAACATTCCATTCCAACCAGTTACAGTGAGCTGAATCTTGAGGCATTTTCCTGGGTATAACAGATTATTAAAATGATAAGACAAATACATAGCAAAATAAACTTTCATTTTGCTTGATAAGTTTTCTGAAGTGTGTCTCCAGCAAAGCTGTGAATGTTGGCTTGACTGTTTTGGTAGGATTTTTTGAAAGCGAATTCACATACCATCATCCCTCTCCATCATTTAGTGGACTCTCTTAATGCTTGAGGCCTGCTTTTTAGATGCGAGTCTATGAAAGTCTCCTGCATGTGTTTTTGGGCAAAGTAGCCTATGCAACAATAAAGGCAGAGCTTTGAGAAGGAACAGAATCAGGTGGCAGATAATGTAGGTTCATGTTGCTCCAGCTGGTGGAGTTGGAAGTCAGAGGGCCCCAAGACGCGAACACGAGGCGAACTGTCCAGGTATCCTCTGCTTCCTGCTGCGTTTTGTTGTTTATGTGTTTTCATGATAGTATGTGTCTGATTGAAAACTCGGGTTGGAAAGCGTTGTGCAGCAGTATGATGCTTGGAAATGCTACCTACTCAATTAGAATAAAATCATCTAGTGAATGTAGATTCTTGCTAGGTATAATATTGCAAACGGGGCTTATTTGTATCCATAATATAACTGCTGTCTTAGTCCTAGGTAACATTTATAACAAATCTATTTTCTTGTTATGGAGTTTTTTAGGGGCGTTTTGGATAGTGCTGTTTTCACTAGTTCCCTCTCTGCCCAGGAATAAGCTTCCCTAATGCAGTTCAACATCATGAACAATATCTACAAACGTGATGTGCACTTGAGAAACAGATCAGAAATGTCTTGGAAGAGGTTTTTGGTGGTGGTGCTCCCTGTCTTGAATAGCAGTGGTGCTTATGAGTATGTCTACCAAAGCCGGGCTGCTGCGTTGGAATGACGCTCTGTTATCCTGGAAAAGAAATCCACAGGATGCTGTCCCTAATACTAAGCAGATTAACTGTGTGTAAATGTTGCAATTGAAATTAACTGGCATGCCGACTACTGCATCACACAGTTAATGTAGGAAATCCTCTTGGCTTAATTGTACGCTTACACGCTGTTTCTTGGTAGGTGCTTAAGTCATTATTTAGAATGGATAAACAAAATTGGATTTTTGATTGGGGAACAGCTAACCCTTTTCAAGTTTTGGCTAGCCTGCTGTGTTACAGACTTGATGCTTTGAATACTTCCAGAGAGAAGGCATGGGCAGTTTTCCTTAAGCCTTTGTCTAAATCAGGAGTTGAAGATGAGCTCTTTATCTCTTGTGATACCACTGATTGAATTTACAGTATAGGGCAGACTTAGGCACTTTGCTCTGAGCCAGGCATGATGAGAGAAAGGTCTTTGTGCTTCGTGTGCTGTGGGCTCTGACAGGCATCACAACTTTGAGGCTGAAAGCTTTGGTGTTTCAGACTCGGCTTGATAAATAAACAGAAAGACCCCAAACAAAACTTCCAGCGATGCTTTTATGTACTCTGTGTGTTCTTTTTCCTCTGCTATTTTATATATAACCTGCTGACACACAGTCACTCTGGAGAATAGGACTTCTCTTATTTACCCATATGTTGTATCTGAACTTCAACCAGGTTATCGGCTTCCCTTTTTCCACTTGTTTTTAAATTCCTCTGACTATAGAGAAATACTGTATTTTTAACAAGATATTTTTCACTTGCTAGAGTGGTTGTAGATTCAATCTATAAGTGTCCTTATGTAATTAGAGGTTTATTTTTTTAACCTTCATGCATGACACTGTAGAGAGTGTATCAGGTTAAGCCCAACTTTTTATGGGTTTCAGCTTGTGACAAAACTACTGTAATTGAACAAACTGTGGAGCATGGTTTCAGTCTGAAGCAACTGCAAAATAATGTAATTCGGGCTGTGGCTGACAGCTTGCTGCTCCTCCTCATGCTTCCCCTGTTCTCTTTCCCCCTACCCCTTCCCTGCTCTGAAAGATGTGGTTCCACCGTCTTTCCTGGGTTAGCACTGGTGCCTGACCCTTGCAGAGCTTGTTTCTGTTTATTAACCTGACAGAAAACTCTCCTCTCTCTCCTACCAGGGCTGCTTTCTGCCAGGTTAGTGAGATCGTGCGATTGACCCCTCGAACAGGTCTGTCCAGTGTCACAGCTGGTGTGAGGTAGAAAAGGGAGCAGGCAGGCAGGAGGGAGGCACCCCTCCTTGCAGTAGTACTCTGCGGTTCAGCAAACTCCTTGGACCTTCTGAGACCGTAGTGTTGCCATCTCACACAAAGCCTGGTACCTCATGTTTGCAATGGACTAAGAGTGTTGCAGAGATGCTTTTTTGTGGCCCAGATGAAGTGACTTAACTTGTTAAACCATGAACTAATTTGTACATCTGATTTGGTAGTTTGTGTTAATTAGAGCAGGAAACATGACAAACTTTGGGCTTAAAGTTATGCTGCTGAAAAAAATAAGCCTGCGTGGGTGCTCTTACTTATGTTTAACAGCAGTCGATTTACTTAGCTCCAATATTTTCATAAGGATATCGGTGAACTTTCACTTTTGAATGTGATTGGTACAGTTTAAGTTGCTTAAGTGTTGTCTGATTCCCTAACAGTTTTTAATACCGTGGCATGCTGGGATTTGCTATGTGCCAAGTAAAGCTGATGGAACCCTGTGTGTATGTGTGCATGCACGTACTCGGGCCTAGTGCAGCTGAAGTCCAGTGCCTTAGCCTAAGCTGTTGATGGAGGTAGATTTAGCCTATGCTGACTGTCTGTCCTAAAGCAATTACTTTTATTCAGTTCCACAAATCCAGGGGGTGGTAAACAGTTTAAGCCACCACAACTGCTTGCAAAGTGAGTTTGTTTCAACACTGATTGAGATTAAACCACACAAATGCACTATTGCCACTGCGTACAGATTCCTTAGACATGATGAGATGTAGCTGGGTCTGGTGCTGTTTTACTATGAGAGGAGAAAATCTGGCACTTTGTTAGTGCTGTGGGAAGTTACCCTGTACTTAGCTGCTCACCCTTTTTTGCCCCTCTCTTAAGTATAGCCTGGCTGGCCTCCCTGGGGCTGTTCTGGCAGGAGGAGACTGCTAAGGCCTGAGAGGAGTTACATGCATATGTAAGACAAGATGCTGTAAAAAAGCTTCTCCCTTGTACCCTCTGTGTTGTCTGGCACTTCAATTATTTCAGTTAGAGTGAAGCAGTGTTTGTGGGTGGAGGATGATCTTGCGTATAACTAGGACCAATCCCACAGAGGACTTGGGTACCAAGAAAGAGACAATGTACTAGAGTTTTATTTTGGGACTGCTTGACCTGGTTTCAGGCAAGATTTATCCTGTTTTTAGCATTTTGGATTTGAGATGTATCAGAATGGGAGCAGGAAGGATAAAATGAATGTGGGAAAAATTGCCTGAGAAGAAATACACCTTCTTTTTTTTTTTTTTGGCTAAACACCAGTCTGCAGAAAGCCTGCAATGTGGTCTTTAGAACAAAATTAGCTCTTATCTCTCAAACTGTTAGGGATTCCTCTGATTCCTTTGATGAATTAGGGTAATGGCTGAAGAACAAGCTATTGAACCATGAACAAAGTTGTGACTCTGCATTGCGCTGTGCACAGTCAGTACCTGTTAGTATGTTCATTGTGCTGGGTACTGTGTTCTCTTAACCTGTGGTGAACAGGAGGTAGCTTGTTGAAAGAGGGTCAGGTTCCTCTGTGCTTACCACAGGGGAAGACCGGGCACATGGGCACTGACCACAAAATTGTGAAGGTACTGTAAGCGTACACCATAGCTTACGCCATGACAGCTTTTTCATATACCCATAGCTTTAGTTTAATTGAACACGTTATGTGAGCTTAACCAAAAGAAAATGTTTAATGCCGCCTCTTTCTGCCAGCCGGGTAAGGAGAATGACTTACGGCATGTTTGAACTTTACTTACCGCTAACAGCGATGCTTTTTTTACTTTGGGGGAGAATGCAAAGTCGTGGTGGCAGAGCTCAGCGGGTTGGTTCCAGTGGTTTAAGTCAGCATGTTCTTGTTATAGAAAATGGAGAGCCAGTGGGATAAATTTGAAATCCTGCAGATGTTTAATGACATGTTTCAACAAACTTACGAACTCCTCAACTATGTAGCATAATACCAGAGCCAGACACCATGGACAGTATATTTCAAAGAAATATTTAGGAGTTGCCAGTGGAAGCTAAACTTTGAAAAACATGAAGTCATTCTTGAAGGGGCTCAGATTTGTTAAATATCATGTGAACAGCCACCTATTTCTTGAAGCTAATGTTAGTATGCCTCGGTGGGGAAAATACTGTAGAGATGTTAGCTCACATGTGAAAGAGGGAAGCTTTTGCATGCAGAAAGGAGAAAGTACTGTTTTTGGTTTAGTGTGGCATTCTGCTCAATGCATGTTTCATCTTTTTATGTGAGTCTTAAATAAAACCTTTTGGATTTTTTCTCTTTCAGAATCGTAATGAAATAAAAAATGGAGCGATCCTTCGATTAACAACATCTCCAGTGAGTTATTGTTCTGTTCTTCTCTCCCTTCAAAGTGAAGATTTGATTAGTAAATCATTGTGAACTGATGTATGTATTTTTAAGCTTTGGCCACACTGTATCCCACAATCCTGCTGCAAAGGAGGATGATGGTGTGGTCACAAGATGACTGTATGTGTTTTTCTCTTTTTTGAGTTATGGGGGCAGGGGTGGTATCTCTGAGTGACATTTGGTGACAGGGTTGGCACAACTGGGTGTTTTTTGTCTTTCACTTCTCTCCCACTGGGAACAGCTTTCATGTCCAAGATACCTCTGCTTCCCTGCTGGCACTGCAGCCTCACTCAAGTGCTCCTTTTCTGCCTCAGAGCTCAGAGCCAAGAGAAAAGGCTGGGAGATGAATCATGGAGAGCTCTGCTGGGCAGCTCAGGTCAGAGCTTTCCTGCTCTCTGGGTTTCTGTTGAGTGAGCAGCAGCTGTAATGTTGAGACTTTACTGTGTTGGTTTTTTTTTTTTTGTCCCCCCCCCCCCCCCCCCCCCCCCCCTCCTTGCCAGCTCCTCAAAAAGCACGGCAGAGTTGCTGGTTGCCTTGTAATGGCCTGTTTTCCTGCTGAGTTGAGCAGGGCTGTTGCCACATGCTGAAAGCCACTATTAGTCCCAGAAGATGTATGTCTAAGGCAGCAGCAATCCCATTTCCTTGCTGACAAATGTAGTGTGCCATTAAAATGGTTTACCTCTTCATGGTGGTGTTCTAGCTTCTGCAGATTCAAAGCATTCTTATGGCCAAACTCTGCCACTCTGTACTGCAGTTCATTGGAACAGGCAAGATGGAGCTGCAGTGGTTTAACTTCTGGCTTCTGTAGAACCTGTTAAGAGTGGGGTCAGTTAATGCCATAAAACGTGAAAACTTCTATCTAGAAGCCATGCAGAGATTATAGATATGTTTTTGGATGGATCACTTTTCAGCTAGTAGGGCCTAGGCTCAAAGTAAAGAAACAGAGAAGTGTACGTTCTTACTAACTTGCCAGGTTCCCCAGGTATCATGTGCGTTTCCACTCCTCTCCAGCCTGCTTAACCTGATGATGACTTATATTGGACTTAGGAGGTGACTGAATTTGTACACAGGTTTGTGTATAAGTGGAAATTGAAGAAGCCAATATGGAAACATGTACTCGCCTCAAGTTTTTTAAGAAGTGACTGCAGAATTTATCTACAGGAATGTAGCTTCTTAACAGAAAGCACTTCTAAGGAGCAGCTAGCTGGGCAAAGACAAGCGATTTCCATTATCCTTGATCATCTTTTTCAGTGGTCGTTATATACAGAGCTTTACAGTCATAAGAATAAACAACAGTTTAATACCATGGTTCTGTCAGAGTCTATGTGACTCTGGAGTCTCTTGCCATATGTCACCAGAACAGCCTTGTATATGGGGAAACCACTTGCTAGTGGAGTAAACCCTGTTTGGTGGAACTTCCTCAGAAACAGACAGCCCCAGCACCAGCTTCTCCTAACCTCTGGGACTTCTTAACAATAAATATCCACTCCACTGGAAAAGGGCTATCTAATGCCCAGACTTGGGATCTCATGAAATCAAAACAACATCTGTGGTTCATCAAGGACCAATGTGGTCCAAACACACTGCATCATTCTTTTGTGTAACCACAGCATGGAGTGACAACATGAAATGACTCATGGAATCCTTCCCTGTCTCAAAATCCGCAACCAGTTGCAGCATGCAAAACTGAAGAGAGGCTGTGCTGCGACAGATCTGTGGAAATGGCTGTCTGTCTGTCTTCATGATCACTTGTACAATTGGAAACATGACCTACAAACACAAAAGACATTTCTGATTTATAACACTTTCTGCTAATACCTATGGACAGGAAGGTGGGACTTTGCATAACACTCTTTTCTGTTTGTTCTGTTTCTTTGGTGATTTGCCTTAGGGTCAGTCAACCAAGACAGAGGTCCTCAGGATACTGAGGTACCTACCAAGTTATGGACCACTCTGGCACTGGCCTGCAGTTACAAGCGACTCAGCCATCCTGCTCTAAGACAGAAGACCTGCTTTCTGGTCTTCAGTATTGATATTTATCCCTGAACCAGTGCTTATTTTCAAATTTTCTGATGTGTTTAAGAAGTTTTTGTTAACTTTTTCCCAGAATCAGAGAGGTAGCTTGGAAGGAGGTTTCAAAGGACTGGATTGGTTTTTGTCAGATTAGAGAGTATTTCTATTCTTTAAATAGACATAAAATGAAGTTGTGCATGTTCCCACCCTACAATAGTAACTTTGCTTTTAAGGTACTGTTGAAGTGGTCATCATAGAGGTACCTCAAATAGATAGATTAAAGGCTTCCAAGCTGTGGTTTTTAGACTGGTGACCCACACAACACTTGTTGTTTACCCTGAAAAGCTAACAGGCCATCTGTTTCCATTTTTCCTCTGAAATTCTATATGAGAACAACAGTAGTTGGAGGAGATAATGTGAAGAACAGGCTGCATGATACTCCTGCAAAAAGGGAAAGATGCTTTCCTAGCTGCTAGAGCTGGGTGGGAAATGTTTTTCTCATCCTGTGAAAATATTAAGATTCTGAAATTTTTCCCCCCTTTTTTCTCTATCCTACATCAGTATAAAGCTGAAACTATCTCCCCCTTTCCCCAGAAAAAGAAACTCATACCAAAAATGCTTTTTGAAGAGGTGGAGGAATTAGAAAAGAAGGAGAGGAAGACTGAGGGAAATTAAGAGGAGCCACGTACAGATTATGCAGTGTCTGGCATATGTCCATGTATTTCCAGAGAGGCCTGAACTGCCTGCTTCCTGGCTATTGTGGGCAAAAAAAATCTGTCCTGAACTTCACAAGCATTTTGAGGAAACTTTTTTTCCTTGAAGAGTTGAGGATTCGTTTTGACCACTTCTGAAGGCTGCATGAACTTAAAATGCTTTTCCAGTTCTTAATTTTCATGCAACTTATTACCATGACAGCCAGTAGTCTGGCTGTACCCATTCACAGTTGCATGTCGTGAGTCATTGGAAATTGGGTGAGAAAGATGAGATATGATCTTTTTGAGTTCTGTTGTCATGAGCCTCAAATTGTGTATTGCTTATGTACCCAGAGCAGGTACTATTAAAGATTAAAAGGAGGGAGCGGAAAAAAGCTAGTTTTATCTAGAAGTAGTAAACCAGCATTTTTGGGTTGGCTTTTTTAAAATTAGGATTTGAAATCTAACTCCCCAAAACTACATGTTAAATACTTTCACTTTTTTAATCTCAAATATAGATTATTTTGTGTGTGTGTATATAGGGACCATTTTCTGAAAATCATTGTTAATATTGCAAGGGCAAAACTGCAGTTATGGTGTGCTGCGAAATCCATTACAAATGCTTGCCTTCAGAGGTTTACAATGTGTCTATTTTAAACTTCTTTGAGTTAAAACTTTGCGAACGCCAGTCGTTAGGCCTGGTGGGAATTTGAACTGCCTCTTTGTTTCCGTAGGTCTGTTTGCTAAGTTTCTGTGATTCTCTGAAAGGCTGTTTTTTCTAAACAATGCTATTTTTTTCCCCTCTATAAACCACTCACCACACAGACACTCTGTTTCCTAGGTAACTTGAGTACAGATTGAATTTCTCTCATATTATCTTTGTTCCTATATCATCTTTCTTATTTATTTTTAACCTCTCCTATCATCTTTCTTAACAATTCTTTGTGCTACTGTGTGTTTTTGCAGTTTTCCATGACCTATTTTCCCCCTTTGTCCATTTGCATTTCTGAAGGGACTCATCAAAAGTTTCTTATGCAACATTTCTTTGTATTTGAACATATGTGACAGCTGAAATGCCAGATTGCTATTGTCTGTTTTGTGATACCCATATTCCAGTGGATGTTGGGTAGGTGTATAAATAAATGAGCTGTAATTGCTCCCAAGTGTGAGACTGTTCTGAAAGGACAGTTGTGTCCTGCAATGCAGCAAGTAGAGTCCAACCTTTTAGTGTGTGCAACTGCAGGATTCCTTTGATCGGATCCTGCAAATCCACATTCAAATGACTAATCATTTTGAAAGGATACTAAAATACTGGGAAAATTAAACTGAAGGAGCTGGCCTCTTTTTTTTTTTTTTTTTTAATTTAATGGCTTTCAAATAGAACTGATTTTTTGAGCACTCACTGTTTATTTGAAAGTAGCTTCTTGGGCACTTAAAAAACATGACTTGCTCATGAATTATATACCTTAAACATTGAGTCAATGGGTAGTCTTTTCTAATGTGGTATTTATGGTGCCTGATGATTTGCTTTTGTCACATGTTTTTCTTTGGTCCCCTGGTTGGAGATTGGTTGAGTTCTGAAACCTGTAAGTTGTTTGTAGGCAGCTCTATTAGCATTTCTAGCATGAGCAATCATGTAAATAGGGGTGTTCATTAATAGTCATAGTGTTTTCCCTGAATGCTTTTACAGATATGAGCAACAGGTTTTTCATTTATGTGATCTACCCAGACAAGCGTAGAGTTTTTTTAACCTATTTCTACTTATGCATCTGAATCCTCTATCTTTGAGTAAAAGTTGGGGTATCTGGTCTATAATATTTGATCTACTGTTGCTTTAATATGCGCTCAACTGACTTAATGTTCTTTAAGTTCAGTAATGCATAAATATTTGCAGTTCCAGCCTATGATTGTGATTATGTTTATCATGTAATGGTGAATTAGTTATTATTGAACCCTATACCAGGAGCACTGACCATGGAAGTCAATGAGCCACTTTTATATTTGTCTGCTCATAGTACAAGAGGAAGATTTGGGAAGTGGAGTTGGTTTTTGTCTTTTTGTACATAAAGGTTTAATCTCATGTTTTCAGGTTTCCAAAGGCATATTTTGAATAGTAAGCAAAAAGGATTGTTTCAAATGCAGCAAGATGAAAAAGTGCTTCTCAAGCATTCATAAGTGGGTACTGATTGCATAAACTTATTTTAGGCATATTTACATAATACATATGGCTGTGCATCTGTAAGGCTTTTATCGTTGATTTAGTACGCGACTCCAGACATGACCATTTCCCTGTTTCTCTGCCTCCTTAATTGTGTATAGGGATAGTGTAGGACTGCTCTGGGTATTACGTTTGTACAGGGCTTTAGATGTAGAAACTGTGCTCGACTATTAACGTAAAAACGTTAACAATTAATGTCTTCACTAATTAAAATGTAATCTCATTGCGTACCTGGCATCAGACACTAGTCAGCCTCGCTGGGTCTGTGGAATCTGGTTTGCATATAATGCTGATTAGGTAACATACCCACTCCGCCATTGCTTCCTGACGTATATGCTGTTGTAGGTGAAGGGGCAGTAACAAGCCAGGAAAAGGCAGCAGTTTAAACCACCACGGTGTTTCAACACTGAGTGATTTAAATTAAACCACAGAAATGCACCTGTTTGGTTAGTACAAAACTGTATTTGGTAGTTACCGGTGGTCTGTATGCCCTTTTTCTAGCAAGAAGTTGAATGATGCGACTAACTTATCTACAGGGAAAACCAAAAACTCTTATTTTATTTTATTTGCTTTTTGTAAAGGCTAAAGAAGAAAACTGATTACATAATGGCAAAGCAGCAACTTAAATCGATGGTCCAAATTTCTTCCATAGCACATCAATGTTTGATAGTGGTTGCATTTGGAATCTGTGTCCTCCCTCCTGCCCTGGCTCACTGTATTTTGTATTCTGTACAGAAACCCTGTGTACGTCTGGGTAATAAGTTGCTTTCAAAGTTTGCAGAAAGTATTTGGTGGCTAATTTGATCAGTAGAATCCCTTGTTAGGATGATCTTGGGATTCCTAACCTCCAAATAGCTATTTGAGTCTCTAAGCAAGTCACATCTTGGATTAGTTTTCTTTTTAAGCTGCCAATCTCATCAAGTGGCTCCTTTTAAGCACTGCTACTCCCTAAGGGCAACCTTTCTGGCTGTCCTTGGAGCAAGTCATTTAAGACTAGACATGCAGCTTATGCCTCTTGACAGCCTTTTGAAATGCTGGGGCTTCAACAGCGCACCTTTTACAAGCTTCCCAGTCTTCCTTCCTTTCTAAACAGGAGAGCAGTTAATGCTGTCTTTCTTTTACTTGAACAGCAGTGTTCCTGTTAATTCCCTCATAACAGTTCTCAGTTGGGCAGATTTTATATATTTATTTATTCTTACCTGAATGGTATTTCAATAAGAGCAGAGACATGGCAGCTAGCTCTACGGTTGCTTTAATGAGCTGTGCTCTCTGTCCATCCACTGATGGATTGTAAATCATTAAAATAGCTCCCTGGTAAGCACTCAGAGCATATTTCATCTGGGTTTCATTTTTTGATGCAGTCATAAGTGAGCTGTACATTCCATAAGCACGTATGAGTGCTATGGCAACAAGAACTAGGAGACTTGTGAGAGTTGCATGGTATTCACTGAAGCAATATTTTCACCCATCAGGCACTTGTGATGACAACAGCCAACGTTACTTTCAGCCATGTTTCCAGTGAGACATGGACCAGGACTCTTGCTGAGACAAATATTTGTTTACCCCTTTAATCAAGATCTTCTCTGCCATTATCAGTTCTTTTTCCAATAGTAGGAGCAAAGTTTATTGTATGCAGTGTCTCGCAAAACTTGTTTAATGTAAGAAAAGTACCGCTGTGTAGAAACTTTGCTGATGGGGTGTTAGCATTGGCATAGTCAGACAAAGCCTATGATGTTAGTAAGCTCTCTTTTATGTGCTTAAAACAGGGCTGAACCGCTTTTGTATCAGAGAGACATTGCTTTATAGATTTTTGTGCTCTGTAGAGGGTACCAAGCTGTCTCTGATCTAAGATTATATTTTGGGTTTAATGTGGTGAATTTCAAAGCTCTCTCTGACCTCAGAGGAAACAGGATTAATGCAATCTCCGTCGATAGGTTGGTCCTGCTCATGCTGTAGGTGAGCTGTTAATGCACCTCCCTGTTACTGGTGTTCTCAGTTTTGATGAGAGGTAAGGTTAGCTCTTTTCATGCTTGGTATTGATTTGTGTGTAATGGAAGTCTAACTGGGATGGCGGCAGCAGTTCACCAGCCCCAGTTGTTTATGCTGAGGGCAGGAATCTCTCCTCAAGAGGAAGGGTGAACTTGACCATTAATAGTCTGTTATTAACGTGTGCGAAGATGAGGCATTGTTTACACAGCAGTTGTAGGTGTGATGTGAAGGGGTTTGGAAGAGGATGTTCTGCCAGCTCTACTTAGGTGTTCTTTTGTGCTTGCTGCTGTGCTGCACAGGTGATTACAGTCCCCATCTGTTTGGCCGCAGCTCTGCTGCCCAAGTTCTGCCCATTCAGAGCTGCTCAGTCACACTGAACCAGGTGTTTTGTTCATCTTTCCTATTTATTTCATTTTTTACTGAGTCCAGGAGCTTTCAGAGGACCTCCTTCCCATGGAAGGCTGGAAGAACTGTATCCTTCAGCAGGCAGATAGTGGAGGTGGTAACTTCCCAGAACCATGGCAGGTGGAAGAAGGCACGTGCACTGATCTTAGTGGCCTTAAGGTTAAATTTGAGCAACCACTTCCAAAGTCAGGGGAATGCAGCTGCCATGGTGGTATTGAAGATTTTCCAAAGTGTTTCTTTTCTGAGGTGGGCAGGAATTCAGATGTTGCATGTATTCTGAGAAAGAGTAATTGTTTTGAGGATGCTTTCCATCTCTGAGTCTTCCTGAGTTGTTATAGTGGGGAGTCTAGAGTAGAAAGAGCTCAATGAAGGAGGTCATTTGGTGAGGTAGGAGTTGGTTGTTGAACTTCTGGTTCAGGTAATAATAGTGATTGCTCTCCATTTTTGTAGCTGATTATACAAGAGTACTTTAGCAAAACTTCCTTCACCTGCTCTGATGAAGAGAAAGGGTTGGAGGAAGTATTCTGTGATTATCCTGGAAGTTGGAAGTTAGTGAGATCTATTTTTATTTCTTCCATAAGCTTTGGCAAATGATTTAGCCTACCAGCTGCTTAAGTTTGAGAGAATATTCTTTTGGACAGACACTGCCATTACAGAGAGACTATATAAGCCATTGTTTCCCCATTACAGCTCAAACCTATTAATAGAGTAGGTAGCTTAGGGCGGCAGAAAGACCTTTCGGATGACAGGATTCTGCCTTTTTATAGATAATGTAACTGCTATGGCTGCACCACCCAATACTTAAGGCATAGAAGAGCTCAGGACTAAAGATACTCTGTTTCTTTCCAATGCTGTCTTAACTGAGGATGTTAACCATAGTCATACTAACTAGAAGGTATTTCCTCCCCGTACATGCTCCACACCACATAGGTTCTGGCCAAAAACTGATTGGAGACCATGCATTAATTTTTCTCTGTAAAAATGGGAAGTAACAAAGCTTGCTGATCTTGGAGGATATTGGGACATTTAAATTATTAATGTTTATGAAGCAATCAAAGTTATGTAGATAGGAAGCTGTATCTGTAACAACACAGTGGTGTTTTTTCCTGTGGTCCCTGTTTAAATATTCACTTGCACTAAAAATGTCTACTATCTCAGAATCTTGATCTGCAGAGATGACCATCTCTGTGAAGAGTATATTCATTACTTGAACAGAAAAGGAATTGTCTGTCAGCACAGCCTTTTCTTCTATTTTTCTTCTCCAGCTGAGAAAGAATAAGCATAATCTCAGAGAAAATAACTCTCAGCAGAATTTACCAATTTGGTTTCGTAATGACACATAGCTTCTCATTCACCTTTCATTCGGTTCAGGTAAGGAGTGAATTTTAGGAAATTGAATTCTGCAAGTATCTGTATATAGTGAGGAGGATTATTTTTCTAAGAAAAAGTACTGGCTAGCTAGCTATTAACTGAAGCTTTGGGGTATTGTGTTCAGGTAAGTGAAAGCATCAAACTGAAAACGTGAGATGTATTTTAAAGTATTTGCATGGCTAAAGAGAGAGACAATTTAATATTCATTATTTAAATATCCTTTTAGCTTTTTATTATCTGTGTTCACTTCGGATTTCACTGTCTCATCCTCTATTTGAAGCATTAACAGGCAGAATAGCCTAGTATATGTGGATATTGAACTTGCATAAAGATGTATGAGTGATAATATCATAGTATTATGTGGGAAGTAATTATTCCTATGCTCCTTGTAAGAGAGTATGTAGTCTTTTAATTGATTGTGAACAAAAGGAAGAGGGGGAGGAAGGAGCAGAAGGCCTGAAATTGGTCTCTACTGATATATCTGATTAGGACAGTATATGGTCTTCGTTGTTAAAGGTCATGAGAAGTGCGTAAACTGAGTAAGCGTTGACAGGAAAAAAAGTGCTTCCATTATTATACTGAGATTGTCTGATGCAATTTGTTTTATTTTCATTTCTGCTTTTATTGATATGACACATAAGCTCTTCAAGCCAAAGGCCGTCTTTTGTAATGCTTACATTTTGCCTGAGACAATGGGATATCTATCTATTGCTCAGCATATGATTCTGCAACAATCCAAATAATTATAGGTAATAATGGACTGATACATGAGTAATATACTTTACAAAAGTAATTTGTATATGAGCTACTTAATCATTTCTGAGCATGCAAGTGTTAAGTATCATTTAATATTAAACATGGCCATTGTTCCTGCTTGAGCTAATGTTTTATTCATTATTGCCATTGTTGTTTTTGTTTTCTATGTTTTGCTTCTTTCTTAGGCTCAAAATGCACAGCAGCTCCATGAGAGAATCCAGTCTTCTAGTATGGATGCGAAGTTAGAAGCACTGAAAGACTTAGCCAACTACTCACGGGATGTTACATTTGCCCAAGAATTTATAAACCTAGACGGCATTTCCCTACTAACACAAATGGTTGAAAGCGGCACAGAGTAAGTATTCTGCTTAAACTCTGACGTTCCTCCCATATGGGTGTTTTTGTGCTCACTCTCTGAGTGCCTGAAGTATTTCTGTATGCAGCTTCTAAGATTATATAAAATAAAACCTCTGAAGAGTTCTGGGCTGCTAGGATAGTATATCCATTATCAATGAGAATATTTTTTTAATTTCCTCTAACAATGGGCTGGTGGGGATTGGGAGTGAGCAAAGTCAGAAGTCACAAGTACCCTCTGTGCCATAAAGTTTTGGGGAGACTGTGGTCCTAGTTTCTTCTCTACCCATTGGAATTTAGATAAATCATTGATACTATATTTAAAGGCTGATATTCAAGTGATGTCACCTGAAAACTGTGTTTTAAATTTCATGTTACTGACAACGTGTGGAGCAAAACCCAGTGCTTGCTTTATTTTCACATATTGTTTTAATTCTGGCGGGGTGTTTTCAAATGATAAGGGCTTTTTGACATGAAATTGAAAGCTGACCTCTGAAAATACATTTATTCTTTACCAAAACATCTTGCCAGTTTTCACCATTGGTGAAATTCAGGACTGTGGTCCTGAGTAAGTGTCTATTCGCTTAATGTGGAGGGTACTACAGAAAAGTATCAACTGGATTATTACACTGTTAAATTATGTTCTAGCAGTTACTACTTCAAGCAGGCTTTTGCTTTCAAGAGTTTTAGTACTTTGCAGTCAGTGTCAACCTCTACTACACATGAAGATATCAACAATACCCACACTCTTTCCTGAGAGAAAGAAAATGCTCTGAAAGTAGCTTTCTTATTCATTGGGGGTGTTCAGTCTTGTGGGCCAGACTTCGGAAGTCAATTGCTGAAATCAATCCAAATCCCCTCTCAAATGTGCTCGTGTTCCCTTGGGTTCAAGAAAGTAAATAGTGTTAGAGGGTGAAGCAAAAGTAGCAAATGGGCTTTGAAAGGGAACACGCATTGTCTCTGATGGTCCCATGCAAGATATACTGGGGATTTTCCACAGAAAAATTAAGTGCTTTCTAGAATCCAGTAGTCCGTAAATTGTGAAATGTAAAAGCACACTCTCACTGATTCCTGCCTATTATGTGGTCAATGGTTTATTGGACTTCGAATCCTTATTGCCTAACTCTAGCTATATACTGGATTTCCAATAGCTCACGGTTTCATCTTCAGTGTTTTGGGGCTATGGTCTTTATTTTTTTGCAGTGATGTGGTCTGTGGCATATATTATGCCACTTTACAAAAAAATGCTTCTAGGTATCAAATTTGTTAACTTGTCTTATATTCATATGATATTTGTTGTTTAGGGACCAAATTAAATTTAAAACCAAAGACAGCTTAAGTTGATGTAAACATGCACACAGTTACTGTACTAATTAAAAAACAAACTGAATGAGCAGGCTCACATGTGCCTATGAAGTTCAGAACATAAGCAAATTAAAAGTCACTGCCTCTGTAGTTTATTTTGTCATGAATTTAAGTTAAATGATTTAACTTACTCCACTGTGGAAGGTATTTAAAGTAAAGCACTTTATTTTCTATTGAAACAGACAGAGAACATTGACATTTTTTTACAAACTTTTATTTTAGTTGCATCAAGGGTAAAGCAAGTGCCCTCCTCACCCTTCAGATGTGTCTGTACTACTGTTTTGTAGCTGTGGGATGGGCCAAGCTGTAGCAGACTAGTCTGGATTAAAAATAACTATTTGGGAGGGAAGCTACTTAAGCCAGCACGACTGTTGAAAGAACTGCTTAGCAAATTACACCCTAGTAGCAATTCCTGGCTAAGGGTATAAGTTTTCAAACCACACAGCAAGCTTGCAGACTGGACATAGGAGCAGAGTATATATTTTTTTAAGTGGCTTGCATTTGGAGGGATTTCAGAATTTTCTTTTTAGCTGGTGTAATGTATCACCAAAGATGCATTGATCAATCTACCTGTCTAATCTATTTATCAGTGCTTCTGCCTGTGGGGAGAAACGCTGTCTAGTTTGGCCATTGAACAAAGACTCAGACTGTAAGAATTTCCATCAGCTTCACGTGTTGATGAACTCTCAGTACTCACTGCAGTCTTTTTCGTGTTCAGCAGCCTAGACATTCTGAGGGGGTCTGCAGGTCAGGTTTTTCCATGTCTGGCTTTGGGAAGGGAGTTGTAAAGCAAGGACATCTGTGCTACGCTGTACATTCCCTTCTGCTTTTATACTGTGCATCACTGGCTGATAAGTGCATATTTAACAGAACTTGAGATTTAATGAAAGGAGCAAATCCTAATATACACAGACCCATCAGCCTAAGCCTGCCATGGTGCTGCTGCTTTCCTTTCTTGTCTGACTTCAAGCTATTGATCCTCTCCTCCCACTTCAGGGTCTGTCACTCGTTGCTCTTTCAGCACATTAGGGCAACAGACGAACTAGTTCCACAGAAGAAGCATTTTTGTTTTGTTTTGTTTTTTGACTTTATGACAACAAAACAACTTCCTAAAATGGCCTGTGAGCGAACAAGGTGTGTGTGGGACCCAAAGAAAGGTAATATATGGAGGAGAGAGTGGGACAAGGACAGCCAGCCATTTGAGTGCCCTAGGCTGTCAAGGCAAAGCAACTGGAGTCAGTCAATTGTCCTCTTGTGTTCTCTAGTCCTGTTTTCGCTTAGACTTTCTGGAATATCATTAATAAAAGTGTCTCACAGGATGCTCGCCTAACAGGCAAAGCAAGCTGAAGGCCTCCCTGCTATTAGCTCTCACCCTGGGCTGTGTGCCCTTAGCAGTGTGGCCTTGTGGGCTGTGCTGCTGACCAGGTCACCCAAATGCTTCAAACCAAAAAGCTCTCTTCCCTCCTTCTCCCTGCCCTAATATCTGCCACTTTCTTTTCCCAAATAGTATTTTTTAACTCTAATCATTTCAGTATCTGTAGGTGGACCTACCCAAAGAATTATATTAGCATTAGAAAGGAGGCCAGTATTGGAGGTGGAATGAGCGGCCAAAAGTTTCAGGCAAGGACAGAAATGTCTTTGATGGCCCAGTTTTAGAAGGCAATATATTTTGTAAAGATGTCGTTAAGGTACATCTTCACTGTGGAGTTCTTACCCACCTTTGAGTTACTGCTTTTGAGCCAGCCTTGCTTGACTGAGGCTATGACTCAACCACACAGCTGAGAGAACCGTAATGGCTTGGTGCTGCTAAGAGATGGTCCAGCTCCCTCCCCTCTTCTCTTGGTCCTTGTGTGTTTTCCCCTGCTCTCCAACCCAGTCCTGCTTCTTTCCTGGAGCTGGTTCTGTCTGGACGCTTGCAAAGCCAATCTGGCTTGTTAACTTGGCTGAAAAGTATTCGTGTCTCTTTTGCAGAGTTAGTTTTCTGCTCAGTTTGAGACTTGCAGAAGCAAGAGAGGAAGTGGGCATGAGTGGATGCAGAAAAGACCCTTTTTTGTGGCAACAGACCACTGCCGTGGCATAGATGCATCATTGAGCCACAACCCGAGAGCAGGCATGTTGTGAAATAGCGTGAGAGTGGCTGGCTCTGGTATTGCAACCTGGAGACTGGCACTAAGACTCTGAGGGGGTCAGAGGGGATGGGATGTACCCCATGGGGCAGCTGCTGCTGCTCTGCAAGGAGCCCCTCTGTGTGCTTTCCCAGCCGCCCGTGGGTTAATGCAGCTGAGGGCAGCCCTGCATCAGTAAGCCCAGGCTGAGTGGCGCCTCTGTTCACGGTGTGGTGCAGCTGTGCTAGAAATCGATGAATTTTGTTAGTTCAAGCTTTATTCTCTATTTTCCCCAAAGGGGCAGACAGTGCTCATTAAAAGTACCGTCATGCTCAGTGTAAGGTTGCTGTGAGGTTTTCTCTGCACGTGGAACTCATGTTAGGGGCAGCTCTTAAGTTATAATTTGAGTGTGTAATTAAGTTTTAGTGGGCAGCCTCTGGAAAGCTAGACTCCAGCTTTTTATGTAACTTTCACCGAGGAAAAGGCCTATGCTTTATTTATAGTTGGCTTTATTTATTGTGCTTCTTGCTCATTATTTCAGTGAAGCTGATGACTGTAAAAGTACAGTGACCAGAGTAAGAGAATGTAAATCCCTGGGTTTCTCGTTACCTCTGCTTCATTTTGCTGGTGATGAAAAGTAGTAGTAATATAAAAAGTTGACAAGAACTAACAGTGTTTTCTATTTAATTTTCCATATGTTATATTCCTGAATATTGAAGAATATTAAGAATGCATTAGAGAATAGCCTTTCCAGTTTCTTGCTGTTAATAGCTTGAAAAATAACAAATTGAGTGTGTGGGTTTTTTTATTTTGCATATATTTTCAGAAGTGGTTTTAATACTCTGTGTAGTTACCATAATTTGGGCCAGATCTCCTTGAGCGCCTGCTGCTTAGAGGCGATTAACTGTAGACATGGTGTGTGCTGGGACAAAGCCATAGGGGTTGGTGGTAGGCAGATTGTAGGGTGCATGGGGCCTTAGTGAAGCTGAGAGTGCATCTTGTTAATATGAATATATTTATATCAGCAGAGATGCAACATGTCTTAGAAACTGTCCACATGTATTGGGATCCTGTTGATTGACGTGGCTCATCTTTGTTTTTCCTTCAGGCTCATTCTTGCTTCCAGAGCATGCTATGAGTCTCTTATTAACGGAAAAAAAAAAAAAAAGGGGAGGGAAAAAAAAGCTAAAAAGCTGTTTTTATGTTTATTTTTATAGTTCAGGTGACCTATAAATTGTAGCAAAGACTGAAAGACAAGTTAGGTCATGAAGAACAAGTAAATGCTGATTTCATTTTATAATTATCCATGATGTCCAATCATTTTTTGGGCTCTGTGCATCTGTATCACCAAAGAAGGGGTGTGCATGTGCAGTTATTTTCCTTTTTGGAGACTTTTCAGAAGGAGATTTCCATAGCACTTCTAACGCTATTCTTTTTTTTTGTCTGAAGCCCAGTTCATGCCTAGTTAAGGGGGCTGAATACGCAGTCCGTCTGGTCGGATGTATAGACAATGCAAAAGGGAAGTGTAGGGCTGTGCTGCTTCTGCTTCCCCCCCTGCCCCAGAGTGCAGTGCCCTAAAATGAGGCAGAAGGAGAGCCATGCTAGAAGGTCCTGGTTACCATAATGACTGATGAAAAATGTGTTCAGGAACCAAACTGGAAGAAACGATCATGTCTCCTTGCTACCCCATCTGAGATAATGTAGTTTGCTCATTCAGAGCTGTATTCCGCAGTCTAGCCCAGAATTAATATTTCAAAAAATGATGGCTGTATAGATAGTCTTTCTGATGTAGCAGAAGACTGGTAAAGATGGGGTGGTGTGTTTGTGGTTTTTTTTTTTTTTTTTTTTTTTCTTTCTTGATGTATCAGAAGGGTCGTGTGACTGGGCCAGGCTCTCAGCCTTCCTTAAAAGGAAAAAAAACCCTCATAGTCCCTTATAAAGTGAGAAAAGGAAAATGTAAGTCACAAGCCATAAATATTGAAAGACCAAAGAGTTAATAAAAGGAATCTAAGTTTATTTTTGTCATTACCAGTAATAATAATAATCTCATGACTGGGAGGAAAAGGAGGAAGGCCTATGCAGAATTTTCAGTACTTTTTTCTTGGCAGTGTCACGGTCTCTGTCACTTGTCATTTGGCTGAAATAATACGCAGTTTTTGCCAAAAAACTGAGACTATGCTAAGCCTAGCTGTCTTGACAGTAACCAGAATTGTTTCTGCTGCTGTTGAGAAGGTTGTTCTTCAGAGGTCTGCTTCATCGATGTGGCTGTGCTGAGCAGCTTTATTGTAGTACAGCCATGGCACAGGAGCACGGTAGTCGATGCTGCTTGGAGATAGTTGCAGATAGCCTGGTTTTAATTATAAGGGAGTTGTAATTGCTTAGTGCACAGATTGGAGAGAAAAACTGGCTTTAAATTGGGATGGTTGTTAAATTTTGTCATCTTCTTATTGGAAGTAATAAATGCAGCTAGATCAGATTCATCTAAGCTTCTAAATAAATGTGTAGTTGTATGGTTTTTGCCTCTCAACTAAGAGGAGTCTTCTATTGAACACATGCAGTTGCAGAGTTGGCTGCTGTACAGCTGGAAGTCTCTGAGACGGCAATTGTGCATGCTTTAAGGACAAATCGTATTGTTCAGTGAAATTCTAGCTCTTGGCTTCTCTTACAGAGATAATACTGTATACCAGCCCAGTGGAAAACTGAAGACAGATTGATTTGGAGTTACTCTGACTTTAACGCACTTTTTGGGACAGTTGCTCACATACCTGCTAATGGTTTTTTCCATCCCAGTCTGATGAGTATTTCAGTAGTGCTGTCAAAACACTTAAGCAGCCCTTGCTCACAGCCACTTGTTCCTGTCGTGCTTCATCTGAAGAGTTACGCTGGTACTGCTTGTAGCAAACTGGACTGGAAAACTGCTGTAGATGATTAAAAGTGACAATGAAGGCTACTTTTAATACAATATTCCTTAACCCAGTTCAGTTCCCTGATCGAGCTCACAGTGTTGCTCCAGAAAACAATTGTGCAAGCACAACTCACTGGGTAAATGGAAAATGAATTTTTTGAAGATACGAACAATGCTAAGCTAGTAGGTCTAAATAAAGTAGTCCTTTTCCACTCTTCCCAACTACTCGTTGTGTAGTCCCTGTTTCCTCTCTTGGTCAGCTCCAATGCTGATCTGACTTCTCAGTGAGCCAATTCAGTTTGCTAATCCGGCAGAAAATAAGCCAGCCGATGGAGGGAGGAAAATAATTTGTATTTTTGACAGCACTGGGCTGTTAGACAGGCTCAGACATTCCTCTGAAACTTCACCTGGAAGCATAGATTACTTAATCTGACATTGCTGCCAAAATCAATTCTTGTCCAACAGGGGCTTTACGCAATCTTCATTTCTTAGTGCTTCCATAATGTCGGGAGAGGGTGACTATTGTCTATGAGGCAAAAATCCAAAATAGTGTATAAAATCAGGTTATCTGGTTATACCACTGAGGGGATGGTAACGACAGGAGGATGAGAAAGGGCTGCAGCCCAGTCTTTCAGCGCAGTTGCCATAAAGGAAGAAAGTGGGTAGGTTTTCTTTGTGGGTGGATTTTTTTTTTGTTGGTTTATTTTTCTCTTGCCTGCTCTCTTATGGGTTTGTTTCCCCATCAGTCTTCAGGCGTGGATTCCACCCTCCCTCTCAACACACATACGAGCACAATTTCCTGTATATCCTTTTGATCAATGTCATATACATAGCACACACTGTACATTTTATGTAAAAGCCTCATCTGAAGATTGAACCATCAAAGATCACACCTTTGGAGGGAAGAAGGGGAGAGTTGCTGCTCCTTGCACTCTTCCCATCCTAAATGCCTTTTCTCCAGGGTTGTTTTTCTTACTTTGACTGTGCTTAAGAATATTAGCATTTAAATGACCCCTGCTAAGTGGTAATATCAACACCTTGTTGACGGGAACAGGGAAGAGGAGAGGAAACGGTTTTACTGGTTTTTGTTTGGCAACCACGTTTGTAAAATGCGATAAAAAGAGTAATTCCAGCAGTGGATTTATATTTCCAAATGTTCTTCAGAGTACCAAGCTGGACAAAACTATTTTTTTTTTTTAACTCCAGACAAAAGTGTAGTATTTGAGGAACCAGCAAAAATAAGAAGAGTTTAAAAATCTCCACTTCTGCAACTTTCCAGGATGTTTTTGTCTCTTGGACTGTGGTGGCTGTGGGATGTTGTGGTGTCTGTGAGGAGTGGGAGTGCTGCTGCATGACTTAATAGTTATTTTGCAGATTTCATGCAAATAATTTGTTTCAACCTCCTGTCCAGAGTGTTTCCCAGGCTTCATTTATATGTGATAGCCACACATGATACAGACGGAAGCCAGAAATACGTACTCCTGTGTATTTGTCTTGTCATATTTCTAAACGCTGCCTGTTATCCAGAATGCGGGCTATCCTTCTGTTTGCCTGAAAAGCAGTAGCCAAATACCACTTTAATGTGGTTAGCAGGTCGTTCAAGAATCATAGAATCATTTAGGTTGGAAAAGACCATGAAAATCATTGAGTCCAAACGTAAACCTATCACTGCAAGTCCACTACTAAACCATGTTCCTAAGTGCTACATCTACGTGTCTTTTAAATACCTCCAGGGATGGGGACTCAACCGCTTCCCTGGGCAGCCTGTGCCAGTGCTTGATAATTCTTTTGGTGAAGAAAATTTTGCTAATATCCAATCTGAACATCCCATGGTGCAACTTGAGGCCATTTCCACTTGCCCTATCACTTGTTACTTCAGAGAAGAGACTGACATCCACCTTGCTACAGCCTCCTTTCAGGTAGTTGTAGAGAGCAAGAAGGTCTCCCCTCAGCCTCCTTTTCTCCAGACTGAACAACCCCAGCTCCCTCAGCTGCTCCTCATAAGACTTGTGCTCTAGACCCTTCACCAGCTTCGTACCCTTCTTTGGGCACACTCCAGCACCTCAATGTCTTTCTTATAGTGAGTGGCCCATCCATCATCCCATCAGTTTTTCCATGGAGGAGGAAGTTTTTGCAAACGTCTTCCACCTTTGCTAATAAGGGCCCTATCCATGGCCATACTGCATGAAAAGCTTTTATCCTCACTGGTATTTTTATCCTACTCTGCACATCTTTAAACAGTGCAGGCTCAGAAACATTGGTTGCGGTGATGTGGTGTGACTTCTTTTGCTCTTGGCATTGCTAACACCAGTGGGTCTGCACTGGCTTCCACAATGAGACAACATTTTAGTAGTTCTCCCCAGTGCAGACAAGCCCTTACTGTGCACTGTGTGTTACCCCAGCTGGGGTTTAGATTTGGGGTATCTTTGGTCCTTGTACAGCAATTTTTGCAGATGAACAGATAGGAGGTGATCTGGTCAGGTCCTTGCTAAGCTGGTTTCTGCTGGAAGCTGCTTGTGACATAACCTGCAGTCTCTGAGCAAGTATTAAGTCTGTATGGCTTGGGGAAGTCCAAAGGGAACTGCTGCGCCTTGGGATTCAGCTGGAAATGTATCACAAAGTTCCTTTAAGGCCAAAGAGGGAACATACTATGGTAGCGAAATGTCTAAAGCGGTAACTTATCATTAATGTTTATTTTACATTATGTTGGCATTTGTTTTGAGATTTCTCCCTGTATAAAAATTCCTGTCTGTTTTTGTCTTTCACCACTATAGTATCTGAACCTTTCACAAACGCTGGTTAATTTACCCTCATAACGTTTGTGTTTTGGCCATGGTTTTATTCCCATCTGTGCAAGTGCAATTGAGGGATGGCTTCTAAAAAAAAAAAAGATAAATATAAGTATCAAGCTAATTACAGTGTCTAGATTAGTAAGACTTCCAGCATTTTTGACCATACCTGTGGTAACTCACCCAGGAAGCGTTTTGCAGAACTGTCTGGTTGCTACCACAGAGTCAGCCCTCTGGAAGAAACAAAAGTTGTGTATATATAGAAAGAGGAAAGCTGATGGAGGTGGCAGACTGTACTTGTTCCTTTCCAGGCTGACTTGCTGGAAGACTTAGCTTGGCTACTCCTTCAGTGGTAACCTTAGCGTGGTCTGTGGGTGAATGTGAAAGGAACTCCTGCTCATGCCAAGGTCCCTCTGTATTAGGTTTGTGGCTGATGATGGGATGAAAATAGCATGCACTCCTTTAGATAACAGCCTCCACCACCTTTCAGTGGTGAAAGTCTGTACCATGCTGCTGCAACATTTGATGTCCTAGATGATTGCTGATCTTATCACACTTTCCAAAGCAACAGAGATTAAAAGAAATTGTTTGGTCTAATACAGTGTCTTTCCTCTCAAGTCAAAATTTGCTGTCTTTATATTGCTTCACCAGAAAAGTCCTATATGATTCAATTATTTCTCCATATATTCTAAATTTATATTTTCTTTTACATTGCACATCTTCTGACCTCAAGTTAACTGATTGCCAGTTAAGATGGATAAGAGTTCTGTAAATACCAAGAGAGTTGCTGTCTAAATGTTTTGTTCTAGGATTCAGATGTTTGTTCTTTAATCCCTGGGCTCAGTCATGGAGAAAATGCACCTGATTATAGCCTGTTGTGGAAAATCTCTGGGAAAACTGAGTCTGCTGTTTGAAGTGCTACCAGTTTGCAAACACCGCACTTTCCCTTTGATGTGAGACAGACACAGCACCAATTTCAAGTTTACTTGCTGCTTAGCCAAAGCCAGCAGCTGTTTTAAAAACTGGGCTCAGAAGGATGCTATGAAGTTTTGCTGGCATGTGCTGCATAAGGTTGCTTGGATCCACACACATTTGGGAGATGACAAAACCCATTTGCGGTGGTGGTTGTTCTTGTTAGGGTTTAGCAGAGTCTGCCGCAGTAAGGAAGCACTCCTGTTTGCAGAAGCACAGGAATGACATTCTGCTGAAGTCAGGATCTCCTACTGTGGGAAAGACTGAACTTTTCTGCTCCTAAAAGCATGTTGAGGGTAACTTTCTCCCCTTTTTAAGGCTGACTGATCATCAGGATGCTTTTTGTTTGCTCATTACTACTGGCTACACAGATAGCTGTTGTAGCATAAAAGAACCAAAGCCATGAAATCCAAGAACAAAATCTTGTCACTTTTCTAATTTGAGCTAGGCTGTAGCCCAGTCTGTGCTTGGATACATGGTAAATTGTGCCATCATTACCTTCGGGCATGAGTATTGCAGCTCACAGCTAGCAATGAAGGATTTTAAACCACTGTTCCTGTGGTGTACTCTCTGTGTTTTCTCCCCTGATGGTTACATAAGCCAGCCCAAAAGCTGCCCTCTCCGAGACTGGTCCTTCTTGAGAAAAGTCTATACATAGGCTAATGCGGTCTCTGTAGAAAGCACAACATTCTTTATGCATAAACAGAATGGAAAATACAAAGTGGGAGGAGTTACTGCGGTACCAAAAGGAAAAAAAATAATAAAATCTAGCCAAGTTCTGGGAGAGAGTTGAATCAGTGATTGGAGAGCTTGGACTCCTAGAGCTGTTGTGGGCTGAATGGCATGGCAGCAAGTGCAAAGGGAAGGACCTAGGTAGAAGGGGACAAGGAGGAAGGAGGGACCTCTTTGTTCTCCTTTTGAACAGTAGTCTGCCCAGTGTGGAGCTGCAGCCAACCCTCTGAAATAAAACTGTGAAACAGATTTAGGAGACACAAGAAGGGGTTAAGTAGGAGATGGATATTTTTTTCCTTTTTTTTTTTCTGTTGTTGTTTAAGTGGTGTTTTAAAAAGACGTTATTTATCTTGGATACCATTTTTACCATTAATAGTGTCTGTCTTCAGCTTGCTTAGCAGCATAATCAGCAGTTCTGAAGCTGGTTATTAGCAGGCGGATGACTTGCAAATTGTGATTAGTGGGCTACAGCTTCCAAATGCAATTATTAATTGCCCCTCCCTCCTCCCCCCTCTTAATATTTGGCTTCCAGTTTTCTGAATATAGTAATATGCCATAGCTTCTGGTTCACCGATGAAACACAACAGTGTATATCTTGGGGGAAAAATAGGAAATGCCTAAATAAAAAAAACCTCTTGGGGTACATTAAACCTCTTGTTGCAACTAGGAATCAAGTGTTTTGGAAGCTATTGGGAAAGTAAGAGCATCACACTGAAGGGCTGGGTGTGTAGCTTGGCCCCTTAGAATCTGAATCAATAAGTGGCATTCTTAAGCAGGTCATTGTCTTTCTCAAGTGGGTTGAGTCAGCACCTTCGGTCTAGGTGTGTCCATCAGTATGTGAATTTTAAGAGCAAAACAGTTACGGGTGTGCTTACACATTCTGTTGGAATAAGACTGCTGCACTGTATTTATGTGTCATGGAGCTGGTGCAAGATGGTTTTGAGTTGTTGAGTAAATGCAACTCTGTGGTTAAAAACCCAGAGTAAATTCTTTGCTTCCCTTTGAAGTCAACAGAAAACTTGTCCCTGACTTCAGAAAGTTAGGATTTTGGTCTGTTTTGGTCCTAGCTACACAACAACTTTCAACCATGCTGACAACTCTGACATCAGTATTAGTGATGGAGACTGAAAGTAAGTAAAAAGACTTTTTCAGGCAACAGAATACACATCATAGCAATGAGACAGAAAATGCTTAATGTGTAAACCTTTATTTTTGTACCAAAGACTGCTTTGGATGCTTAGACATGCTTTAATGGTCAAGACAAACAGGTTTTCAAGAAATCTGACGTATTTCCCCTATCAACTGTCTTTTCTCTTCTGCTTTTTTTCCTAACAGAAGTTAACACAAGTATTCTGAACAAATATTTGAAATTAATTTTGAATGTTCTTTATCAGTTACTGAACTGTTTCTATTCACAGTAAATTGTTAGTAACTTACTGCCTCTTATTGTGTGTCTGTCTTTGAATTTTATGAATCAAATATGGGTGTGTGGGGGTGTGTGTGTATGCATAGGTAAATAGAGTACAGATGTTTTAAAGTGTGTCTCCTCACGTGCAAGTTTTAATTTTGCAGACGATATCAGAAATTGCAGAAGATAATGAAGCCCTGGTAAGAACCTGATTAGACCATCACTTTGCACACTTCCTCTTCTTTTGCATGACTGAGTTCAGGCCCCTGCGCTAATCTTTATATGTAAATACAACTGTGCATATTCATTCAGCCAGTCTTCAACATTCTCTGTTTTCTGCTCTTTGATGCCTGTTAAAGTTTTCTGATGAAGCTTTTTTTGCTTTGCTTGTGGAATGGGTGCTTCATTTCTGTAACTTCTGCAGAGGCTTCTACTATTTCCTAAGTAAGACTTTTGTTTTGTTTTTTAATTTAAGCAAACAAATCATTTCCCTGCCTTCCCCAATTCCCCTCTTAAATTTGTCTGGCTTACATGATTGATAGTAGGCAATTTTAATTGTTGATGTGTCAGATGAAAGTATGAGTCATTGTGCCAGTTCAAATTCCTGTTGTTGGTTGGTCCCAGGTAATGCTAGTTGTTGCAGATAACTGCATGAAGGAAAACTGCAATAGAGTAAAGGGCCTCATATCAGAAAGTTCAGAAGCGTGCTTATTGCCCTGATGATTTTGAATGGGACTCTTCTGTGTGCTTCAAGTTAAGCACAGGCTTCATAGGCTTTGATAAGTTTGGACCCCAAGAGATATTCTAATATTGTGATTGACTTGCAAGCTGGACATGTCAAGTATAGCTAAAACCCAAGGAAGCAAAAGAATAATTAATCAATTAACTGCACATCTGTCATTCTGAGAGCTTGATGCAGTTTATCACGCAGGAAAGGCAGCTCACCATCTGAATCCATGCTAAATCATACTTCCACAAATCTGCTGTAAACCAAGTTCTGAAACATTTATTATTAAATCGTTGCCTAATAAATAAATTAGAAAGTAAGAATGACTTTGGCAGGAAACTTAAATCCTTCCTCTACGTTTGCTTTCTCAACCTAGTACAGAGTAACTTGTTTCATAATAGAAAAGTTTAGATCCTGAGGAAAATTATTAAAATGGCATGAGGCTTTCAGAATTCTTGGCAGCATCACCCCTGCTGAGACAAGGTACCTCCTGTGCCTTTAGATGGTGGGTTTTTCCTCACTGCTGTGAAAATAGTTCTTTGTGGAAGAATAGTTATACTCCTTCAGCATCTCTCTGCTTCCAAATTCTGTTATCCTGTAGGCTTCTCTACATTAAATTATGTCATTGTCCTCAAGACAGTACTAAAATACTGAGTTATAGTTGCATTGCACCCTGGTTTTAGGACCTGATCATACTGATGATCTGAATTAATTTTTTTTTTAAACAGTTTAGTTTTGTTCACTCATGGGAAAAAGGCATTACCCACTTTAAGAGGATTCTCATTGATCAGTGTAGATATAGCACATCAGTGGATACAGTAGTAAAGAAAGTGTATGTGACTAAAGTTTACTCTAACTTGGGAAGTTAAATCCTGCCAGTAGAAGCTTTAATTTACATTGGGGCACACAGTTTAATATTTTGATTTCCATCAGTAGTACATGAAATGATACAATTAAAATAACACAAATTCTTGAGTTTGGGACTTGTACTAAAAAACATACCAGAGCCATTGGCCAGGACTTGAAACCCATAGTTCTGGAAGCTGGCCTGTTCGTACATTTTGAAGGTAAAGTGTATATACTAGTGCTCTATGAATGTAGTTATTGAACATCCCGACTATTTTTCACCCAGGTATTAATGGGAAAAGGTCCAATGAAACAAGAACTATATATATATATAAAAAAAATAACCTCAGAGCTTGATATAATGAACTAAACTAAACTTTAAAACTTTGCAGCTTCCACCTGCTGTCTTCTCGACTAAAGAAATTTAAAGAAACCAAATGCTGATTAAAGAAAAAAGTTTTGATTTACAGGTTGACATATTTCATAAAGTGCCAGTATTTCATCTTATCTCTGGTAGCTTGCACATGCTAGCCTGCCTTAATTAAAACCTGATTTTCACCGAGAGGCCTTGTTTAATAGCTTTCTCCACTGAAGGAAGTTCTTCTAAAATGTGAGTTTCTTTTCCTCTGTCTTTTCAGTTTTAGGTGTTCCCATTTTGTTTTGGGATTTTATTTATCCCATGTTGGCTAATACTTGGATTAAAAAAAATTAATTCCCATGAAACAGCTCTATCAATAGACCTTTGCAGTACTGAATTGTAGTCAAACCACGCTGATGGGAGAGTGATGTTTTTCCTGTGTAGTTAGTTATTCTTGGTCTTTTAAGAAAAGCTGTCCATTTAAGGAAATTACCATGAAATAAGCAAAACCAGGAATTTAAAAGATGGGGATTAAGAGAAAAGGTAATTCTAATCACATCTTCATGAGGAACCAGTGTGTAATAATTCCTCTGGCCTAGTTTCCCGTGCAAACAAATGGTTAATGTCCCTCAAAGTGGATTTAGTCATATCCCATAATAAGAGTATCTATTCCTGGATTTATTAAAAAATAGTTACAGTTCTGTTTAAAATTCGCAGCTTGTTTTCTTTAATCAGAGTTAATTTTCAAGCTTAAAGAAGCCTTGATACCAGGGGTACAAAGCTATTTCAGGTTTTTGGAATGCAAGTGGTTTAAAATCGGTAGGGCTGATCTCTTGTAATGAACGCAGAGAAACTGTACCGCAAAGAAATATTTCAGTGGTGCTTGGCACGATGCAAAAAAAAAAAAAAAAAAAATCTGTGTCAGTTGCAGTGTAGCAGTTAAGTGCATTTTCTGTAATCACCTAGAAAAATAGGGGCAGCTACCCCGCAGGTTGTTCAGTCATTTTCAGCTGTACAGAGTAAGTACCAAGTAGGTGTGAATTGCTCCTAGTTTGATTTGATGGTGGCTTAGCTTCACCCTTGGAAAGGTTACTTGAAGAAACAAGGCAGTGTAGAAGCAATGAAGAGGAGCCATAGCAATAAAAAAGGTACTTGTTCACGCTGCTTGCAAAGCATCCTGCTGCATCATCAGTCTTCCTTTTAGACTTGGTTAGGTCCTTGCCCCCATGGCTTTTCCAGAGCTCTTGTCCTCTGATGATTAGATATATTCTGTTCCCCTGTTTAAATTTATTCATGGCCATTTATCCCTGATAACTCTAACTTAAAAAGCTGTTCCTACTCTTTGATGTTGACCTCAGTGATGTCAGTGCTTTCAGCTGCCCAGTATTAGTCTGCGAGCGCAGTTGCTGAATGGTAAGGGACTTAAAGTTAACTGCTTCCTTAACTTCTGCATTTGGTAGTAGGCTGCAACTCTTTCGTTACTTCCTGCCCAGTTAAAGTTGTTTCTTTGCTGCCTTTCCTCTGCACAATTAGAGGTCGGCTTTGGTTCTGTTTTGCCCATGACAAATGGTTTGTGTAAAGACGTACTGTCTTTGGCTTCTAGTCCTAATGGGCTGGTGGCTGTATCCTGGTTGTGACAGACAAGCAACAATTAATTTCCAGGTTCCTCTGTGCAACTTTTATCATATAAAACGTGAGACAGTCCACCTAGCTTTATAAAAGCTTATAGCTGACTAATTATCTCGATTTGAAGAATCATTTGAACAGCTGAATATTTTTCCCTCCTCAGTAGCAATAAAATGTTCATTTTGGTATGTGTGTTAAACATGGATTGAGATTTTTTTTTTTTCCCCCAAAAAAACATCTAGGGGTTTGGGTACTCAAGTCCCATTAATTTATTTTGATAAGAAATCCAAATTGCTTTAGGCACCTTTAAAAATATCAGACATAGTTCTATATATATATATATCTGAGGATTATGTAGCACACATGATAAAAAGATGGTTTAGCATGTAGAAATGATACTAGCAAGGCAGGTGAGACACAGGTGTGGTGGTCAGGGTCACATGCACATTCCTGTCATTTTTATTTTTAGGAAAGAAAAGCTAATATAAAAATGTGTGGAATTTTTTTTTCTTCACCATTTCTTAAGGTAAGAATGCAGAAAATTCTTAGGAACGTAAATTAACAGGCTTTGACCTGATATTTCTCTAAAACCTAGAAATATAAAATGCAAGTGTTGACTTACTCTTCAGTCAGGTTTGTCAGAGGGGTTGAAGTGCACAGGCTGTGGATCAGAGCACGGCCATCCATCCACACTGGGACAGCTGATGGTGTTACAGACCACAGCTTTCTGCTGCTTTAAGAGGCATTTGCTGAGAGCTGCTGTGGGTGAGGAGGTGCTTCATGACCAACTCGCCCATCCTCACAACGGTAGTTAGAAGAAGGGAGTCAGACAGCAGAGAATGGGGAAAATTCATCAGCTGTCCCAGCGTAAGGTGTCCCCACCTAAGAGCCAGAGCCCTGAACAGCACTCAGGAGGGATTGTACAAGTAGCTTGCCTGAGAGCATAATCGTTAAAATGTCAGTGTTAGTGAGATATGAATTTGCAATTACACAGTGCATCTTTCTGATCATTTTTCCCTTCTTGCTGCGATGACACACATTAAAAAGCACATTCATCAGGAATTACTGTCAAGCTATTAAGTCATTTTGCCAGAGCAGCAAGGGTTTGATATTTACAAAACTGTCGTGCCTTGTGCTGTGGATTAGTCTAAAAAGATTTTATGAAGAAAGAGGCCCCATCATTTTTCGGACTTTTTGTATGACTAAAATACTTATTCACTGAGATTTTGAGTTAAACAGCTCCTACCACATATTTTCCAAGATTACTACTTTTATGAACAAGCTTTGATGCCCTTGAAATTTCTAGCATCTATTCTGTCTGCTGCTCTTAATAATATGAGTGTGTCTGTGTGCGTGTCTTGAAATGAATTGCTTGGAAGTCTGTTTCTACCTCTTTGTGTTTAAACACATAACAATGAATCAACACCACTCCCTTCCCCCTCCAGATACTTTAATCCTTATCTTGCTCTAGTTACCCTGGAGATTGCTTTGATCTCTAGCTGTGCTATTCCTAATGCTTATCCTTTAAGGCTGGCTTTTGACTTTTGCAATGCCACTTAGTGTATACATGTGTGTGCAGGTGTATATGTATAGCTATATATTTAAAAAAAATACATGCTATGTATGTGTGGTTCTGCATAATATAGAGAGTTGGAGTATTTTGTTCCCCTTGATTAGTCCCAGTGGTGCACCTCTTCACTCTCATTAATTATTTGAAGCAGTGTCCCAGGAGTGACACCTGGTGGGGTGTCTGATCATTTTAAGTTGAAAAGTACTCTCACCTTCTGGATCTCAAATGGTTGTATCATTGTCACATCTGCTAAAACCAGGTTTATACGTTAATACTAGTATTTTCAGCTTCATTAACCCAGTTTCCCCTCCAAAGATGTGGAGGAGGCTGGATTAATTGGCAGGATTAATCAGTAGTTTTGGTGAGAAGAATAAATGAGACTGTTGAATGTAAAGGAATTAAACTAACCTGAATTCCAGCCACTGCTGTTCTGCAGGTGAATATCCATGTGCAAGTTTAATACAGTTTAAATAATCCTTCTAAACTATACCCATTGTTAAGGGGCATTAGCTTTCATGTACAATTAGTTTATAGAAGAGTATTTATGTACTAAATGCAGGTTAGTTGACTACATTTTTAAACAATGTATGAGAAGATCTAGGGGAGATAAATTATCTGCTTAGTTTAATGCTGGGAGAGATATTTTTATCTACATTTCAACCTATATGACCTATCTTTTTGTAATTTTTTTTCTTTTAGTCTGGATCTAATTTAGTCTAGCTTCTTAAAATACCAGAATTCCATATATTTTTAAGTATTCTGTCATGAACATGCATGAGAACTTGGTACAAGTTTTTAGAAGGAAGCCTTCCTATGGGTGCTGTTTTATTTGTGGATTCAAAAATAACCATTTTATGCAAAAGGAATGGATTGAGGAAAATGACAGGACTGGAGCTGATTAAATTTCCTACAGAGTGTTATTGTTGTCTTGTTATGAAATCCTTGGTTATTTGGAATGCTAATGATGGCATTTTAAATCTAATTTAATTCTTAAAAGATTTGCAATATTTAAAAAACAAGCAAACAAAAGCAACCCTCCTACCCCCCCAAAACAAAACCAAAAACTTCCAGATCATGTATTTGCTGAACAAAATATTCCTTGCAGAAGTACAGTGGATTTTTTAAAGACACTGTATTTTTCTTGTTTGCTCTTTGGTGTGGTTTTTTCATTTTGTCATAAATTATCAAAGCCACTGTGGATACCCTTACTTACTGTGGAAGAGAAAGGTGTATTTTGGATTTTTTTGGTTTTCCTCAGAAAATGTCAAGAATGGCAAATTTCTTTTTAGTAGAGGGCGTCTGTGGATGAACAAGAGCTCCTGTCTTAAATGAAGGGGCCACTAAAGGCTGCATCTCACCATCAGAAATCCCTAAATTGCAGGTTATATCAAATCTGGTAAACTGGCTCTTGGAGTTGCTACATTGAAACTGATTTTCTGCCTTATTCCTCTGTACTGATGTACGTGTCTTCCATCTGAATGGATGTTCACTTATTTGTGTTGGGTTGGTACAGGATAGTAGGGGAGCAAATCACACAGTAAGGATTACCAATTACATTGCTTAACTATGGCTATAGTATTAGACTCAGGTTTTGAACATACTGAGCATTGTAGTTCCAATCTGACAGAGTTTTTTTTAATTTTATCTTTTTATTAGGTAAGCTGTTGCATTAAAATCAGTGGGACTATTCATGCTGTTTAGATTGATTGTATGCTTATGCTTGTTAATGGCTTAGTGGCAGAGTACCTTGCAGGCAGTTTGGCATGCCCTTAAAGGTAATACGCTGCTTCATTTCAGGCTCTGTGCACTGCTGCTTGTATTGAGTTGAATGGCCTCATTGAATGGTTTCATTGAAATCATTATTGCTGCTGACTGTTTGGTGCCCTGACTATATATAGAAATGAAGCTAATCTTTAAAAGCTGGTTTTTAACATGGAAAATTCCTGTGCAGCTAGCCAGGTTAGAGCATATTCTTTATGCTGAGTTTAAACCCGTTTTGAATTTAGTTGAGTTCATGCATTGAATCTCAAATTTACAGGTGCAAATTTACAGGTGTAAAATGCAGTGGGGTTAGAGCATATTCTTTATGCTGAGTTTAAACCCGTTTTGAATTTAGTTGAGTTCATGCATTGAATCTCAAATTTACAGGTGCAAATTTACAGGTGTAAAATGCAAACCCTTGACAATTGAGCTGCATGCCTGGGTAAATGATGGGAACTTTGCAATTCTCTTGTCATGGTTGCCCATAGATAAACAAAAGGAAATGTGTCCTCAGGTTCAGAGAAAGAAATTGAGGCATTAACTATTGGAAAATTGCTGCTCAATATATAGTCTCTTATGGTGCATTTTAAAAATATATTTGCTTCCTTGTAAGAGAAGGAACAAACAATCCACTGGCTTTCTGCCAATCTGCTTGATGCAGAGGTACCAAAATGTGGCACCTCTGTATGACCTTCAATTAGGAGCATTTTCGTAAGTTGCTAAGAAAAAGCTCACTTCTTTTCTTCTGTTAGATCTAAAACTCTGATTTTAAAAGAGAAGTTTAATTTGGACTACCTGATTTTCTTGAGCATTGCATGTGGTGTTCTCCTGGGAATTAGTTCTTCTCTTACAAAATTACTTTCCTCCAGGTGACTGTTCTTGCTGTCTATGCTAAATTGTTTTGGAGACTATCTGTTGCACGGCCTCTCTTGCTCTTCTGCTACCTCTTAGTCCCTAATTGGCTTCATTTTCCTGCCTTTCTGAAAGCTTCCTCCTGCTTTATTCCCTCGGTCATTGCCCTGCTGCATCACTGGTAAATGTTGTCATGACTCCTGTCTCTTGCAGCTTTGGAGACATGTTGTCCTTTACACTGACTGCATTTGTTGAGCTGATGGATCATGGGATTGTATCGTGGGATACATTCTCTGTGGCATTCATTAAAAAGGTAAATTTGTAATCAATGCTATCTGTTCTATATCAGTTTAAATTTTTGAGGTGAGTCGTGGTTTGTTCCCCCCCCCCCCCCCCCCGTACATTATTTAGGTCATTGGTCAAAAAGATACATGAAAATAGGATTAAAGTGCTATTTCAAATGAAGTATTTGTAGTTGCAGGATCTGGCCCAACTTCTACAGAAATCAATGGGAGTGAAATGGCATAAACACTGTATTAGGCTTATTACACAAGAAATTGCTTGCTCAATTACAGCGTGACCTCCCTGTGCAGATACCATGCAGTTAAAGCAAAAATTAGTATTTTGATTTAATGTAAATTCAAATGAGTAATACCATATTCTTGAAACAAAAACAGCATTGAAATGTTTCCTCTGAGGCTATGGGAGGAAGAGAAAGGAGTTAGTTTACAAATTGAAATTAAGCTGATATCTACTGAGTTTATCAAGTTGAACTCTGGCTCCCCTGAATCTTGCAGCTGAGGTCTGTGGTTTTGAAACAGATCTTTCCACGATTTGCAACATTTTTTTTCTTACATGTAGGAGATGCACAAAAGCAGCAGAAACATGGGAGTACTCTTTAAGTACAGAGATTTAACAGACTTCAGAAAAAAGTTTTTGTTACTGATTTAACCCTTTTCATCTACTGTGGAAAAAAAAGAAACCCTACACCTCTTTACAAGGGATTGTCAAACCAGATTGAACTCAGAACTTATCTTAAGTTAAAGTGTGTTTGTACAGGTTCAAAAGATATCAGTTACTTCACTAAAATGATATCAGAAGCAGTAATGGAACGAATATAACCTGTGGCAAAGATCTCTTCATTTTAACAGTGTGTCAGAGCAAAGGCTTTTCATTTAAATTTGGTTAGAAAATTGCTACCACCAAAGGAAAGTAGAAATTTACTTTTGTTGCCAAAAGTGAAAGAAGAATCAATTATGAAAAGAGCATTAGATATTAAAGCTCAGTTTTGGTCATTAAAAATGATGGATGCTATTTGTAAGAAAAATTAGTATAATTGATCTGGTTTTTGGACTCTTGGTTTTTTTTTTTTCTTTTTTCCAGTCTCGCAGTCTAGATAGATTCTGGTGATGATTATTGTTATCTTTTCATGGCAAAGAAAATAGTACAACTGTTTTTTAACTGACTTCATGAGGTACAAGGTCAAGCCCAGAATGCCTTATTTGCTAGGGGAGCCTACTAAGAAGTGTGTGAAGAAGCTTGCTAAAATAAGTTTAAATCAATCTACTTTGTTAGTGACTCAAAATTATTGTCTTTGTCTAACCTTATCAACATCTTTTGCCCTGTGGGTTGTATAGTAACTACAGAAGAAAGTGTTGTGTGCACCCCTGTTAACGGCTCATCTCTTCTGTCTGGCACTTCCATAGGTTTCCGTGGACAGTGACCCAATTTAAAAAAACAAAACAAAAGACATAAACCAAAGCATTCTCATGAAGTACCTGTGAAAACCAAAACTGGCGAGTAAAAATCAAAAGTGAACTGGTGGCCAAGAAAGGGACCAAGGAGAAGAACAGGACAGTTAGAAGAGAAACAGAAGGACAAAGAATGACAGAAATAGAGGAAGGAGGTGCAGGTGTGTCCTGACCTGCCATGCAGTTGGGAGCCAGAACAGCAGAGCCCTCAGAGGGGTTCTGCGGGCAAGGGGCAAACCTAAAGGAGCACCTTTGGACCATGTCTCCCTGGTGCCAGTCTGCAGCTTTATTCTCACTTGCTTCTCTGACCTTGGCTTTTTGACAGGCCACTTGAGGTTGCTGATGGGCTAGCTCAAGTGGCTGACAGAATGGATAAGGGATCTGATAAGTTTCTGCTAGCTGAGGGGGAACTTTTCAATCCTGCTTCAAGTGCTTCTGCCCTTTGAAGCTGTCTTTCATGTTAAATGGAAGCCAAACTATAATGGGGAGGAATTAATCTGAACTTTTTTCTTGAATAGTTTTCTAACTTAAAATGTAGAAATTGGAGGAGACCTCAAGGGGAACCTCTAACTGCTTCTAATGACTAACTGCTTGGTGTTCGATGCAGTCTCCCTCCCATCCTTTGGGTACATAAAGACTGCTATTCCAACTGCTGCAAATAAGAGCTGACACTTTCAAGGAGAACTTTGTTCCTTATCTTAAGGGAAAATAGCATGATTTGAAAAAAATTCCTTTATGATATGCAAGATTCTCGCAAGACCTTTTTCTTGCTTATGACAAAGTTTATTTCCAGCTTCCATGGTTGCCTAAAGGATTTGGATGCCCAGTTCTTAGAAAATGTCGTGGGAATTGGATATCAAAATACACTATACAAATCTGGTACTCCCATCTTTAGTTCCTACAAGAGGAGAAATAAAGTTTGTAGTATTGGTTGAGATAGTTAAAAATATCTCTTAAAATTATTTCTATAATTGCTGTTTCATAACTGTGCGATGCAGAGTCTTAACCTTGATGAATTGTTTACTCTGCCTTCTAAAATGTACTGTGCAGGAAAAGGGGGTGGCAGCAGGGAAGGTATCTCTGTGTCTCACAACTGTCAGTTGGTTTTTCTGTAGTCAAGTGCAACTGTAGTTCCTTACTTGAAAATGAGATGCACACTTTAAAATTTTACTGTGCGTTAGGACTTAACAGAGACAAAACTTTGTTAGATTTTTCTGTGCATTTCTGACATCAAAATGGTCCAGGCAAATAACTAATGAACATACTGCTCAGAAAATGAGACCTGATTACTTCTCTGTTCTTTCCCTGTGTGGTTTTTGTTGGTGGCGCAGTCTATTTTGTTTGGGGTTTTTGGTTTTTTTTGTGTTCTTTTTTTAATTCTTCTTTTTTAAATTTTGAATTCTTTCCTGTGCTTTAGTGATGCTGAAACAGGAAGAGAACTGGGATGATGTAGTTTAGTGTGCTGTAGGTTTCTCATCTACTCTCACTGTACATGTTTAGCTCCTGTTTCATCAGAGCACTGGGGCTGAACGTGTAAAGGCATTCTGATTCCTAATTTTCCTTGAAGTTGATAGGAAGTTAAGCACCCAGCCGCTTCTTTTGCATGTGGCTATATATGTCCCGATAAGACTATGCAGATATTAAGGTTACAGGTATTTTGCTGAACAAATAGTTTTATCCTTAATGAGACACACTGATGTGGCAGGTTTTCATGTGAAAGTGCAAAGTAATGAAGTTCCTTATTTCTGGAGGAGAGGTTGTATTTCTGTGAGCTTGCATTATTTTTATCATCAGAAATTTTGATAAATGAGTGCAGGGTTATTTTTGGATGTTGAAAGCCTGCCCTGTGCGTGGTGCTCAATAAGCAGAGAACAGCAAATAACACAAATTTGAACTTCTATTGATTCTTGTCTCTTTTCAAGAAGGGTCTTTTTTTCCACATCCAGAACTTCAAGTATGGTAATAGAATTTCTTTTTAATCTAATTTTGCTCCCTCTGGAACTGGCATGCCTTATTTATCAGGGTGGACAAGCCTATTATTTCTGGCCAGACTTCATGCTTCAGCAAGGTGGTTATGAATATACATGTCTTGACATGCATGTTACCTAGCAGATGTTTTGCATGTATGTTCTATGCGATATGTCATAGCTCTTTAAACACAGAAGTCAGCTTCATACCTTGGGTTTGTGTTTATGATTAAAAGGTGTTATGGTCCAGGGTCAGAAGAATAATATGCCTAAGGCAGCCTTTCCTAGACTGAGGTTTCAGTTACCTATACTGTTACATTTCTGCAGGCCCCCGATATGAATATGTTATATGCCAGTGAAGCATTTACACTGCCGCTTGAAATATCATGGGAAAGAGCTGCTGCACCAAGAATAATTCATACATGTCAAGGCTTCTAAAGAGGATGGTGACAGCAGTCTGACAAGTTGGGATGCAGTCTGGACGTATTGTATTCCTGCTGCACAACTGATCCATGGATGCCTGATGACTGTGAGTCATCCAGAGCCCATTTGGTTTATTGTGTGAGCAGTGCAGAGTTGCTCTGTGCATACACTGTCTGTATGGTGGGCCTTCGGGACATTGGGCAGCTCTGGCTGCAGTGCATCAGAAAACAGCTGGTTTACCATTAAGAGAGGTAGGGTAGTACAGTGCTTCTCAGATGCAGCTTGTTACTCTAAACAGCACAATGTGCATCATATACTAATGTAAATATTACTTGGGCTCAGGACTTGCAAGCAGGAGATATTGAAAGCCCAGAGTAGAAAAAGGCTAATTGAGTTGCTTCTCTGCTCCTATTCCCTATGCATGCATGGGTTGGTTCTTTATTTTCGGTAAAGTCAATGTGTATTTCCTGAATTGAGTTATATTCAACATAGCATGTTCCTATTGTGGTAATGCAAACCAAGTAGCAGAGCAAACAGCAGCACTGCAGTAGATTAGAAGAAGAAAAATCTGTCCCTCTTTCCTTGTTGTCTCCAACCAAAGTTGCAGAAAGGGTGTTTTGCTCCTTCAGCACTACTCAGTGTCACAAGTGCAAAACAATGTCATTGTCCACATGTCAATATTTAACTGTGAATTTTACACACAGCTAGGCAGCTTTTCCAAGCATACGGCATGCCTTTCTTCCTCCAAAAGGAAAATGGTGCCAAAGTCTAAGCAAGCATCCAGAATCAGAAGCAGTATAATCACATTAGTGGCTTGTAGCATGAGTACTGAAGAAGCACGTGGACTTGAAGTCTTCTGGAAGGAACACATCAAACTTGAGACAGGGCCACTGCAGTCTGTTACTTGGCTGTCAAGAGCAAATAACTGTGGTCAAACGACATTTCTTCTGTCTGTCTGTGCTTCCTCGGGTACCTTTCAGCTTGACTGTGCTGGTACTGGTGCATTCAAGGAAACCCCGGCAGTTCTCACTTCCTGCGTCGGCAGAAGGCAAGCCTCTTCCCGGGAAGCCGGGTCCAAGGACTGGGCAGCATGCGGAAGAATGCACATTGCCACATCTTACTGCACAGCTGTGTTGACTCTGCAGATGAGTGTGCAGCCTGTCATTGCCACACTGCAAAAAAAGCGGCGGTCAGACCTGGTTTTGATTAACGTGCCATTTGTTTGTGGCAGCTTGCAGTAAAAGTGAAGGTTATTAATGCATGAACACTTAGCAAGAATGGACTCTAGACAGAATCATGGAACCAGTTGTGCTGATAAATGATGAAGAGAGTTTTAATTTGCAACCTGGAGAGAGCTGTCAGTGATGTTGGTAACAGCAAGGGGGAAAAAAAAATGCGTATTTTGCTAGAGCATGTTTTGCCAGAGAGCTAGATGTAAATTTCTCTTTTGAAGCAGTTGTCTTGAGCCTAGATGTTTGTTTAGAGAAAACTGGCTGCACAGATTTCTGCTGGAGAGAATGAGAAGTATTCTCCTTGTCCTTTCCAAAGTTTTCCTCACAAAAAATATAACCGTTCTAGTTCTTTAATGTTGATTTATCGTGTTCAAAATGTAATGTTGAAGCATATATTTTGGTGGTATGAATATTGGCATAAATCTATGGTGATTTGTGCCAACTGAAGAATCTGTGCTATTGTGTCCTTTGAAGGTATCTGCAGTGCCTGGTTGATTGCATTCAGGTATTCACTGATACCTGGTGTGTGGACAAGACTACTTTTATTCTAATATTTCTGAGCAACATCCACAGTTTTCTTTCTTCCCTTTCCCTGTTTTCATGACGATGTAAATTCTCTGAATGTTTGATTTTGTAGATAGCAAGCTATGTGAACAAATTTGCCTCGGACATCTCTATCTTGCAACGGTCACTAGCAATCCTGGAATCGATGGTGCTCAATAGCCATGACCTGTACCAGAAGGTGGCACAAGAGATCACGATTGGGCAGCTAATTCCACATCTGCAGGGGTGAGTGTCTTCAACTGCCACCAGATAAGGTGGATTATTTTTTTTCCCCAAATGAGCACAGCATTTGGAAAGAGTGGTATAAAGACTGGCACCCCCCTGTATGACTCCTCCATCCACTCTAAGTGGCTGGATGACTGGTAACCAGCTTCCTGGAGTTGCTTGATCATTGATTTTTTTTTTTTTTTTTTCGCACTAAGCTGCCTGTGTAGTTGGAAGTGGGGAATGAAGGGAAGAGCACCCCATAGTAATAAAGTGCTTAACGCCATTAGCATACAGATGGGTTTGTTTTGCTTGCCAGCCTCTGGGAAGTCTGTAAGACAAAAATGGGTCAACTTCTGCTGAAGGTATATTTGAAAAGGGAGAGGCTTTTTCTTAACCAGTAATGCACGGTGGTTAAATGGATGTAAACTGCCTCTTGTAGCATAGGGTAATGTATTGTGAATCATAGTTATGCTTGCCTCCCAGCTGGGACATTTTCCACTTACTTGAAAAGCTTTTAATGCCAGCAGGTTCATCTCCGGAACTCTTTAGGGAAAATTCCTCTTCCTACCTCTAGCTGTTGGGCATCTGTCAGAAGCTGATTGTCTAGGCTCCTGATACGATCAGTGAAGGGTCAATGGCACTTTAAGGGTGTGATTCATTCCACCTTCTTGAATGCTGAGTCTCCCTCTGGAACATCTTGTCTCTCTTAATAATAGAGACAACCTGGTCATGACCAACTTGGACTGATTGCCTAACTTTACATGGTTAAAATTAAGTGCAAACAACCTCTTCACTTCTACCTGCAGTAATGCAACTGGAAGATCAGTTTCTACAGCTTGTATGTATTCACATTCTTTTGTTATGTTTATAATTTTGTTCCAAACAGGACAGACCAAGAAATCCAGACATACACCATAGCGGTAATAAATGCACTTTTCCTTAAAGCACCGGATGACAAGAGGCAGGTAAGTTGTTGAGTCTTGTTGTCTATCTTAATATCTGTAGGAAAGGTGTGTCATATTCATACCTGCAGTTGTCCCAGTCACACTTTTCCTGCAGTTAATTCAGACGGAAGCTTGTTCCGTTGTTTCATGCTGTTATAATATCATTCATTTTAATGGAGCTACCTCCATCTTGCACCATTATTAGTAGGGATTAAGCATTCTTCTGTGCTTTTTTAGTTCCCTGTAACCTCACATGAACCATATTGACTGTGGCTGGCTGTAGTATTTATTGTACTGAACTCCTTGCCAGCACAGCTTGTAAAACCCAGGCTATTTTTTGGTAAACTGTTCCCCCCCCCCCATTTTTTAATAAAAATTGCATTCCTTTTGAAAATGGAAATATCTTGCCATGTAAGCATTTAATGACTTTTACAGTATACTATTTTAGGTTAACTTTAGTGCCAGAGATCAGAAGTCTCAAAAGGAAATATTTCAATATTGCTAGTTGCTGTTAAAGGAGGATGAAATGCAATGTGTTATGAAACAGAGAAGTTTTATCCATGTTTATCAAGTCATTAGCCTGCGTCAAAACAGATTTAGTCATTTATTTATTTAACATTTCTGTCACCAGGAACAGTGGTGATGATTCTTTTGGTGACATACTGTTAGTGTCCAGAACAAGTTCATTGAGGGCTGCTGACCAGTTCTGACAAGGACTTTCTTTAGATTTATTTACATTTTTAAATGCTGGAGATTGTTTAAACAAACATCAAAGCCCTAATGGATAATTTTTCTTTTTTGCTTCAGAAATATTTTTAAACTTGCACAGGGGAAAGTAAAACCATGGTTTAATTTCAAAAAAAGCCTTTTTTCCCCCATTCCTTTTTTCCTTCTTCCTCCAATACAGCCTTCAGTTATTAAGGGAAGAAGGCACCTAATGAACAAAAATTGGAATAAAAATTTTCTTTCAATTTTGACCCAAATCTGTGATAGGTCCTTGTAAGAAAAACAAAGATTTTACTTTTTACATTTGTAAATAGTTGCTACTGCTTTGTTTTTGTGAAAAGTATGCTTTAGTCACATTTGAAGTTGAGAGACAATGTCAGATGCAGATAAGACCTTAATAGTAATCAGTGGGCATGTGTTTCTGAAGATGACAGTACCACAGGGTCTTCCCAGCAAGAGAAACTGCATTTCACTCACAGCGTAACCATCTAGTGAGGCTGGCAGTAAACCATGCAGACTTCACTTCTTCTGTAATACCTGCTGTGACACAAAATTGTTAGTCGTGGAGTTTATGATCATTAGAACATAAAGACCTGATTTGACTTGAAAGCTAATAACTATGACACTTGCAGAAAATTTCCTTCAGCCTTTAATAACCTGTAAGAAGTGTTCAGAATCTGTTAGGTTTCTCTTTATATCTGTCTTGTGGTTAATTAGTAAACCATACATTGAAGAAGGTAGGTGTCCATTAGCTTCAAGATAGGGATAACTGATATTGTTTACTGAATTCTGTCTTTCTAAGACAACAGACTGAGGTGATGCAGTCTCATGTAATTATCTGACTATAGGTCCTCAAAAGTTAAGGTTCAGCACTGTCGTGGTTTAACCTGGCAGGCAGCTAAACACCACACAACTGTTTGCTCACTCCCCCCACCAGTGGGATGGGGGAGAGAATCAGAAAACAAGGTAAAACTCATGGGTTGAGACAAAGACAATCTAATAGGACAGAAAAGGAAGGGAAAATAATAATAATGATACAAGAATATACAAAACAAGTGATGCACAATGAATTGCTCACCAACTGCTGACTGATGCCCAGCCAGTTACCGGCAGCGGCCCTGTTCCCCCGGGCCAACCTCCCCAGTTTTTGTTCAGCATGACGCCATATGGTGTGGAATATCCCTTTGGCCAGTTTGGGTCAGCTGTCCTGGCTGTGTCCCCTCCCAGCTTCTTGTGCATCTCCAGCCTCCTTGCTGGCAGGGCAGTATGAGAAGCTGAAAAGTCCTTGACTTAGTGTAAGCAATGCTCAGCAACAACTAAAACATCAGTGTGTTATCAACATTATTCTCATCCTAAGTCCAAAACACAGCATGATACCAGTTCCTAGGAAGGAAATTAACTGTATCCCAGCTGAAATCAGGACAAGCACTCACCACTAATATGGTTAGGAGTGAGAAACTACACCAAACCCCGTATGACTGTAGGAGCTTTGGCACCCTCCCTGCTGCCATCTTACAGGGACTGGCATGATGTGGATGACTGCATTGCAATTAAGGAAAGGATTTAAATTGGTGCTGGTATCTGAATTCCTTCCCTTCCTTTTTTTTCCTTTTCTATTTCTGTAGTGCAAAAAGCCAGGAGGTTCAGGGCTTTTCTTTTTTAATGAGGACTCCCTTGTTGCTTTGCTTCCTCTGCCACTGTCAAGGACCAAATCATCTAGAGAAACCTAGGTTATTTGAAAAAAAAATAAAAATCTTTGTCAGAAAAGAGCTGTGAATTTGAGCATTGAAATGGTACTGTGAATGTTTGAAACACTTTTATTGGCAATTGTCTGCATTTTTAGAGACGTGTTGCTATGAGAAATGAGATAGCAAATTTTGTCAAAAGAATTCTTGTTCTCATCTGTTACTACAATACTTATTTTAGAAGAGGCAGCTCATCAGCTGCTAATAGCCATATAGCCGCCTTGGAGACAAAGTTGATTTTGTTGCAGTAATTGGTTTTGTGAATGCTTGTTTCTCCTATCAGTTTTTGGTTCAGTGACAAAAAACAATATCCCAATAAAGGCTTTCTAAATTACAGGTATAAGAAAGAAGTGACAATTTGTTAATCTTCTCCAAAAAGTAAAATAAAAGAATTCCCATTTTTTACCTTGAATGCAGAAACGACTACCTCATATTCTTTACCTGCTCATCTTTTGGCAGTGGATATACTTTGACAAAACCAGCCAGTCTGTTCCCCGTAACATGAAGTATATCATGTGCCTGGCACTCCCCCTGCAGCTCAATTGTGCATTTCCAAAAAGAGGTGGAAACATCTGTATCATTCATTCCTTTGCTGTTATGTGCAATTGAAACCTGCTCAGCTGGAAAAGGCTTAAAAACTAAAGCGGAGTTTCTCTTGTCTTTAGTCCCTTCTTCCTTCCTTCTCGTTCCCGTGTTCTGTTGCAGCACCCTTTATCTGGTATAAAGAAAAGAGTCGACATCCATGACTGCCTCCTGTCTCGAAATGAGAATTACTTCCTTTTTGCAAGCAAGTTCTCACCCTAACACTTGCTTTATTTATATTGTTTCTGCAGCTATGTTTCAGCAATCCAACTCTTTGTATGTTTTATGCAATAGTCTGTTTTCCTCTTTCCTAGTTTCTTGTTGGTTATAGAAAAGTAACCAGTATGTACTCTGTATTACTCTTCAACTCTCCCAAAGATCAGCAGGAGTTTTTAAAAATTTATTTCTCCTGAATGTGGACAATATTTTTGATATGGCGCCAACTGCACAGAATTACAGTGCATCCTAAGAATGTCCTTAAGCATGTGTCAGTGTTGATGTGATTTGTTGTGCTGTATTATGTAAGGCTGTGATACTTGAGCTCTATTTCCAATCAATGATCTACTAATTCCAAACAGTACCCCTTTATGTACATGTAAACAGTGTCTAAATAGTAGCATGCAATATGTTATCCAAATCCTTAAATAGTACATTTTGAAAACAAGAATTTAAAAATAATTACATGATAATTACAATAAGTTGTATGCATTGTATATGCTAGCATATGTACACACACACACACAGACATATTTCTGTATTAATGGAAAAGATCATGGAACTTAAAAATGAGGTATGGACTTGTAGGTATGGTTAAGATTAGACCCTCATGCTTGATAAGTATAAAATATTCCCTTGTATGCATTGTAGGACAGTTTGCAGCATGGACAGCCGGGATCAGCTGCTTAAGACTGAAAGTAAAAGCATATTCACCTTGATAGTGACTTCAGACAGGTCTAGAAAGAGAAGTTAATTTAAGATGAAATAGTGGACCAATGTCAACGTTGCTACCAAAATAGAGGGGAGAAGTATTATTTGCTATGATGAAACAGTACTGAGTTGTAAGCTGATTTATTGAGTGAAAGTTAGAGAACTTGACTTTAAAACAGCCGAAATATTAATGTAAATAAGCATGTTGTTTGATGTATTTTAAAGTCCTGGCTGGCTTCCATTCCATGCTTCCTTCTGTGTTGTTTGTGGGGGGAAGGCTGTGCTTGAACAAGTGTGTATAAATACTCTGTTTAACCCACAGAGGTCTCTTCTGAACTCTTTCATTGCTGGTTTTGGATCACCAAAGTCCTCAGTTTGTGACACACTTGTCACTTTATTTGCCCCTTTTCTCATAGTTCAGGTTTGTGACCCCCAAAATAATGCATACAATCATATAGCTGATGTGCTGCTTTATTTCATTTGTAAGTAACACTGCAGAAACTTAAGACTAAAACTTTTTAAGTCAGTGTTCTTCTAGGTGTGGCACTAACATACCTGCTTCTGGCTAATTTTTTTTTTTTTAACCTAAATCAGGAAATGGCAAACATTTTGGCACAAAAGCAGCTTCGCTCCATCATCTTAACTGTAAGTATATAATTTTCAAAGTTATTTTTCACTAGCAGAGAGAAAAGGTGACTCAAGTTTTGGTGTTCATAGGTTTTATCTTAATATATTTTAATTTGCACTTGTATTTTGATATGTTTTGAAGCCTGTAATACACAAGATAAAGGTTTGGTTGTTGAATGGGTTCAAAACTGATTATCAGAAAGGGTATTTTCCCAGTGAAATAAAGTGTGGTTTCTTCGTGAAAATATAATAATGAATAAAAGAATAATACGTCAAGCATTTTCTTCCCACGGAGAATGTGAACTTTAGTGTGCAGATGAGGGTTTGTGTGGGGAATTTATAGCAGGTCCTCTGTGTTAAGGTTTGGAGCTGATGACAGCTGAGTAAGCCGCACAGGGCTTTCCATCTTGCAAAATGAACCTCTGTGTTTTTTGGTTCTACAGATTATTCTGTCTTGATATAAAGTTGCACACAATTTGTCACCACTTGCACAAAAGAAGCATGAAGTATAGCTCAGTGTGAAGTTAATGAATGTAATATAAAAGACTTGCATCTGCTGTCATGGAAAATCAGAGGGATTTTGCCTTTGACTTTAGATTACATCTTCAAGGGAACAAGGGAAAGTGTTCCTTCTCTGTTATGAGGTACTAGGCAGTGTAAGACAAACCAAACAACCACCAAACAGGCCCTTGCTCTTTCTCGTTCACTGTCATAATTTCAATGATGCATACAAAAAACCAGAATTTGTTTCAGAAGGCATATTTTTACACTGCTTCTGTTCATGAGAAATTTGGTATAAGCATATGAATAATATTCTTAGGTGTTTATTTACTATCATAAAATACTCTAGTGCCTTTTGGCAGACAGATTATTTTATTCTCTGGAGCTGTACAATATCAATTGCTGTATCTATCTCCTACTTGATGACTCTCTCCTTGCGTATGCTTTGCTGTGTTTAGTGACTTGGGTCTGTTTCCCATATAGAACCGCTTGGTGGTTTTTGACACACCAGGGATTTTTAAATTGTCCATCAGTTTGGTATCTGCTTTCTGAATGGGATAATTATACACATATGGCACATTGTATGCTAATGTATTTCTAAACAGTTTTCCTCATACACAACGGCGTTGTCTGGTAGATTGTGGTGTGATGTTGAATGCTGCAGCAGTAGCCCTGTTATATCACTGTATTCACTGGTTGTGTTTGCAGCCTGAATACTTTTCTGCTCAGGTAGCTACTCTCTTAAATATTTTCTTAATATACTCTCTTTTTATTTTATACAGAGCTCTAATGCTCTTAGTAAGGAGTTAATTTTTCTTCGAAGTGACTTCTCAGTACTGATTTTTTTTTTTTTTTTTTTTAATGCCACTTCTCAACATGTGCACAGGCTCTATCTAGTGGCCATAAGGAGAAAGCTTCGGTGCACTGTTATTGTAAAGTCTTATCCCTTGAAGTTACTTATATAATACCTAAATCAGTACTATTAGTACTGGTTTGATACTCTTTTTTACTGGAGTGTACATACACTATTGCATAGCAAACACATACTTAACAGAAATGGAAACACCTGAGTGCACCTGAGGTAATTTTCTGATAAGATGGCATTCACTGGAGTCTCTCTTTCTTTGCAGCATGTTATCAGGGCACAGAGGGCCATCAATAATGAAATGGCACACCAGCTTTATGTTCTGCAAGTACTTACCTTTAACCTTCTGGAAGACAGAATGATGACAAAAATGGATCCACAGGATCAGGTGAGCATCTGGCATGATCCGGTCAGAACAGGAAGAGGACAACTGCTCATTGCTCTGCCTAAAGCTCTTTATGGATGAAAAGACACTGCTAGGAATGCTTACACAATTCCTTCATTCGTTCTCTCTCTCTGAAGTTAGGTTATGTTTTCTGGTTCTTAGAAGAGGTACTGGCTATTGCATTCCTTGTGCAAAAGTATAACAAAATGGCCAGGCCTTTCTCCTTAGCATGTAGTTCCATGAACTGAATTTGGTGTCATCCTGAGCTAAAACTCCAAGCAGTGGTCCAGCATTTGTTTCTTTTGTGTACTTTTCAGAAGCAACAGAGATGTATGGTCCTTACCAAAAGTACTTCTGTAGAGCTAAAATGAATGTTTAAATGAAAATGAAAATTATCTGACATGCTAGAGTTGAAGTTAATTTGTGTTACGATAAACCCCATTTTTGTTCTGGGAACCTATATAGTAGTTGTTCATTTGTTTATTGCTCGCTGTGTCCAAACACCAGCTTTAATATTGTTCATTGTGAAAAAAGAGACACTTAGTCCCCTAAGAGATTCAAGTTTAAATATAGAGTCAATGAGCCATAGAGAAGATGTGTTTTTGTTTCTTTATTTTTGTGGCCTTTTTTTAGGCCCTGTACAAGGAGGAACCCGATTTCATTTTTAAGAGGGAGTTGTGTGATAATTTGGAGAAGAGGAGGTGGGAGAGTGAGATGGCTGTAACCATAAATAACATCATGCTGTAGGATTTTACCCTTCCCATTTCTTAAGTTTGAGGCAGGAAAGTTTGGCTCTCGGTAATGTACATGCAGTTATCTAGTGCAAATCTCCATAGAGAGTGACTAACACAGTGGTGTTAGTATTGATGATAGGATGGTTATCACTGTCTTGAGACATTTCTAGTGATGTGTAACTGCAGTAATTCCTCTCTTGCCCATTCCTGTGCTAGCAAAAATGGACAGTTACCAAAAGGAATGCAGAGTGCTGAGCCATTTTAATTTCAGCCAGCAAAATGCTTAAGCACCAGCTTAATTTGAAATGTGTGTGATCTCTTGGCTTCTGTGGTTTCATGCCTGTAGTTAAAATTAAGTGTGTAGTTAGTGGCCTTGCTAACACGGGTCCAGCTTCTGTAAGTCAACACTTAAGCGTCTGCATGTGAACCCCACAAATGTGAGGACTTTGGAAAATGGGAACCACAAAGTCATTCTTGCTGACTGTCTCTCTGAGTATGAAGTAGGGAATTTAGACCAAGAAAGGTTGGGCAGTGGAGGGAATGCAGTGTTTTGAAACAGCCTTTGTGGTATTGGTTATTAAAGTGAGAGTTAAGTTATTTTAACCAATTTTTTTAACCTTGTTTTAACATAGGCTCAACGGGATATCATATTTGAACTCCGAAGAATTGCATTTGATGCAGAATCTGAACCTAACAACAGTAGTGGCAGTATTGAGAAACGCAAATCTATGTATACTCGAGACTATAAAAAACTTGGATTTATTGTGAGTATTTTTGTGTGGTGGTACACTGAAAGTGGGTGAGTGCATCTGTTGTAGTACATCCTATTATCAGTCACTTCTCTTACTTGGTCTTCTGGCTGTTTCCTACAAGGGAATAGCATAATTTCAGTGGTGGTGGTGGGGTTGCGGTTTTTTTTTTTTGTGTGTGGTTTTTGTTTTTGTTTTTTTTTAAATCTTGTTAACTACACGAGATTGCTTTAGCAGAAGTTAGGGTTAATTGGAAGAAATATCTATCTGAGGTTGAAGCACGTAGTCTTGCATGACATGCCGTAATTAAAATCTAACTTTTAATGATATCTTGGATGAACAGGCATTGGTCTAATGGATCTGTGGCAGACCTGTAAAGTCATTGTACTCTGTTAGTAATAATGTGGACTGATGAACTCAATAAATCTGAGGTAGGACTCTATGGTATTTACTTGTAGGGCCTTGTGTTTTGATTGCTTGAAGTCCTTTTATCTGTGAGTCAGGGATGCAGAATCTCTTACCCTGACCTAATCAGACCAATTGGAGTTCTGGTCTTGGCTGAAACTGTGTTGGGGAACAGAGCACGATCTGGCTAAACTGTTGCATACATTTATGTTAATGAGTAATGTGTATTTTCCCCCGTCTGGAAACACAGCATGCACACATACGCTGCAATCAGTATCTTGATTTATTGTTTACTTTAGGTTAGTATGCAATTTTTTCTCCTTAGGTAAAATTGTATGCTTCATATCTTATGTGATTCATTACTTTGCTGTTGGCCTGGCAAATATACACCGAATATAGTACAGTAGCCACAGTTATAGACAGGGTGGTTTTAAACATTGTTGGTGCAAGCTGAAGCTCGCTGTGCGGTTTGAGTGCTCTGCTCAGCACCATGGCATAGGGCTCAACATTACCCAGTTCCCTTGTGGTTTTGGGAGGAGGCTTTCTGGGTTCTGATATTTGTTTTCATTACTGATGAGCGAGGAAAAATTGCTGCTCTATCAGTGCTGTTGTATCTGTAAGGAGTCATAAGTAAATAGACAGGAAGGGAGGAACTTTGGGATTGTAAGCATGATCGTAAAATTAGGGCTTTGAAGAAGCTTTTGAAACTCAGTGTGGGTTTTTTTGTTGTCTATGAATCTGTTCTCGGTTCCTGTGCAAACAGAAGACCATTGCTATCCCAACTTCTGAGACTGGCAACTCCTATGGTGAGATGAGCAAAGGACTTCGTGCCCTCAAGGCCGGAGCTAAAAGAAAATGCAGGCCTTGGCTTAGAGACAAATGGGCTGGATATAGAGTCTCCAGCTTGTGCTGAATAAGAACAGAGGTGGGGGTCACTGTCATAGGAGGAGGCAAAGTAACTGGTGGAAAAGAAAGAAATGGTGACAAACAGAGAGGGAATGATGGGGTATGCTGTAGTCATGGGGGGGCTGTATATACAGGGATTGTGGCATATGGAAGAATCAGAGAGATCAAATTTAAAACAATTGTTCTTTAATTCAGGCTGATCACTTTTGGATATCTGCTGCTCACTCTAGTTTTATGACATGTTAAAGACTTTCAGCTCCCACAGCCATCACTGGCACCTAGGTATCTAGCACCTCTGAAAATTCAATCATGCTTTTTTAAAGCTGGAAAACTGAGCGTGTAACAGAGCATCCAACAGAAGCTGAACTGGGACTAGCACACAGACCTGAATTCCAATCCTGTTTTTCTGCTGCTTAACAAGGACTAAAGGCTGACACTAGTTCTTCCAGTGCTTTTGCTTGTCCCACGGGATATATTTTGATTCTGCAGAGCTGAAATTATTAACAGCAGCATGTTTTAGCTGATAGGGTTGTGAGGAAAACACTCGGTGTGAATCAAAATGTGTTACTGTCTTGTCTGAGTTTGCAGGAACTCTCTTGCTGTGCCTGTGCCGCAGGGACTATTCCATTATCTTCATTAGTTTCATTTGGGCTGTTCATTGGGAAGCCTACTGAAAAAACACTCCAACAGTTGTGAAGGGTAACTGCAGCACTGTTTACTATTTAATTCCAATGGCCTTCCACAAGTGAGTGGGGAGCAAAGTCTAGGAGGGAATGGGAGCTGGGATCAAAGCAATGAAGAAAATGTGGGGAAAGCATAATGGGAGATAAGAAATATGGCAAAGTGAGCTGTGAAAGGAGCACTATAGTAAGGGTCCCAATGGGAGGCAGGTTATCCCACTAATGGTATAATGAGGCAATGTAGAAATAATAAAAATGTCAGTTGAGCTGTGAGGAGAGTTATTCTGCTCTTGTACAGAAGTTTTACTTTGAGCTAAGAGCACAGGTGACCCTGCATGTACAACTTTTCTCACAGCTGAAAAGAAATTCGACCTCCCTCACAGAGCTGGGGAAGGAAGCAAGACCTGTTGTGAAATCTGACTGGTGATCTCCAGCTTCACACATGAGCTGTGCTCTTGGCTGGACTCCAGTTAGCCTGGCTGCCTTCACCCCATCTGCTTCTTTTCAATCCATCATTAAAGTGTCTTCAATGCTTTCATAAACGGCAGGTAGAGGGATGCGTTAGCAAAGCGATCTATGCCCAAATAATGGGAGGTTTCTCTTCCCCCCATTTTGGCTGTGTGGCACAAGAAGAAACCAGCCAAAATGGAGGCTGCTTTTGAATGCTGTCTTCATTCCACTGGTGGTGTTGGTCAGGATGCTAATTTCTTGAACTGATTAAGCATTCTTTCTGAGGGGGACAGATGTCTAGCCATCAAGTTGTTCCTGGACTGCTTGTTCTCTTTCTGTATGTGAAATGCAAGAATTCTGTTCATTTCTCTCGGCCACATCAAAAAGATTTGCTCCACTACAAATGTAATGTCAACAAGAGACAAAGTCCAGACATGGTTTCAGAAGTTTACAATATCATTTGTAAAACTACATAGTTAGAAACCTACATCCAGTTAAAGAAACCACAAGGCCTTTCCAGATGGTTGTGATGACCCATGTGAAGTTTATTATAGGCAAAGAGATTTTTGGATGAGACAGTCTTGAGGAGGTTTAGTAAAGTGCTGATGAATACAACAAAAGATGACCCAGTTAGGAGATCTAAGATACACTCCACCCTATTGAATTATTTTCTGAGTCAATTTCAAATTAAATAGCCTGAACTACTACTTGCCTCCCAGCCCCCCTTTAAAATCTCTTTTGGCAGGGAAATTCCAACCAATGTTTATCCTTGTCAATTCCTGTAGTAGAAGTAGAGTTTTCTAGACTTTCAGAAGTAGAGTTTTCTAGACTTTCAGAAGTAGAGTTTTCTAGACTTTCAGAAGTAGAGTTTTCTAGACTTTCAGAAGTAGAGTTTTCTAGACTTTCAGAAGTAGAGTTTTCTAGACTTTCAGAAGTAGAGTTTTCTAGACTTTCAGATAATAATGTAGTTCAGTGTTAGAGATATTTAAAAGATAAAGCCACATATATTGATAATGATAAAAACAGTCCTAAAATTCCTGATCTTTTAAAATGATTTAGTTTTGTAGAGCTCATTGTATGTGAAGCTTTTAAAATTTTCTTGCATTTGAGTAACCTTAATTCCCATCACCAAGGCAGGGAATAGATACAACTCAAGAAACTGATATCCTGTATATTTTCATCTTAATTTTTTAAACATCACTAACTGCCATTGAGAAGTTATAGTGAATGTCTTTGTTTAAAATCAGAGGCAAATCTGACCAAATTCTAAGAAACTTAAATAGGTTGAAAAGTTGGGGGCAGGGGGGGAATCTCATCCTAGAACTGTTTTTCTTAAGTTTGCAGTGTGTAGAGCTTCTGGTTTTTTTTTTTGTTTGACTTTTCTTCAATAGAATATAAATGCTTTGTAAGAGTGCAAAAAGTCAACATGGAAAGTGATTTCATAATTCTGCCGTGCCACACTGGAATTTATTAGTGTAGCAAAATAAAATGTGGGTTAGTACAGGAGATATGAAGTCAGTAAGGAACTGTCTGATAAAAGGTGACAATTAAAAGGGAAAATGAGAATGGTGGGATGTTCTTCAAAAGGCAGCCATGGGCTTGACTTTCAAAATATTAGTAGTGGTGACATAAAAGAATGAACATAGGCTGATGAAATCTTCTGATGAAACAAATTTGGGAGGCATCAATGAAAGAATCACCACGTCATTCACAAATTAGATGACCCTTTGGATTAGAGAAATAGAAATGCAATTTTATTTAGTGATACAAAGTGCAATGGTGTTCATTTGGGACCACTGGCAAGAATTTCTTCTGGAGGCAAATATCTAATCTATGAGAAAAGATAAGAGAGATTGCGCATTGTAGATATAAAAAAGTCAGATGTTCAGGTAGGATATATCTGGAAAGATATTTTCCAAGCAGCTAAACTATTAAGGCCATTTTCTGCATTTCTGAGACATCATCTAGAACACTGTATAATTTTAGTTACCTATGCAGTGACTTGTGGACTGATTGAATGTAGGATGAGTGCAGAGAGCGAGGCTTGTGCAGTGATGAGGGAGATGTCTTACAAGAGATGACTTTAAAAAGTTGGCTTGTTTAGCCCACCAGGCTGAAGGCTGTGGAAATAGCAAGTGCGTGAATGCTGAGAGGAAGGAAGTCATATGTAAGCTAATAGGCAGTGATGGCAGTCAGTTTATGGAAAAGATTTTTAATTGGAATGATGCGGACAAAATTCATTACTGGTTTAAAGATGCGGCTTGATCCTTTATGAAAAGGTTTATATACTATGTTTGACAACGGTGGATCCAGGAAACAAAAAATGAGGACTATATGGAAAAAGAAAAAAAAAAAAGCACAGGATGGCTTGAAGAAGTCTGAAGGTAGATATGAATAATTAGATGGCAGCATAGCTGTTTTGTTAGATGTTACAAAATCTTTCTAATGTGAGGAGAAGCAGCACCAGAATAGATAGTTTGGAGGATGTGTCTTGTAGAGATCTCTGGAAAGAAGCTTTAAAAAATAGTTCAGAGTAACTAAAGCATGTCTTAGGCAGAATGTAGACCTGATGAGCTTCTGAGATTTCTTCCAGACTTGTTTTTTCCTCTTCTTGATGTCCTAGATGAGCAACTACTTTATTTTATCTTTTGATCTTATTCTTCAAAAATCCCTTGTTTCACAGCACAATATCCAAGTAGCGCTCTGAAGATAAAACTATTCAGTTTTCTCATGGGCTCTTCCATGGAGCTTCTCATGGTCTCTTTGAATAGTTCATTAGCTGAAGCCTAGGGATAGTGTTGCCATTTAGAGATGAAGAGAAGGTTTTTTTTTTTTTTTCCCCTTGACTTTTCTGGCTAAGGAAAGATGCTCAGGATTTTATTTTGCAGAATGCTTTCTGCTTTCCTCAATGCGTGATTTCTGTTACACCTGTGTGAGTTACTGTCTGCAGAGCTGAGTGTGTCGAGTCAGGCATTTGGAAGATGAAGACAATACAGTTAGTGACTGTCTTGCACATTACAGTCTTTTGTAAGTCCCCTTGTTGTCTCTGGACATAACTTTATCACCAGGCCAAGTCTGTGGCTGTCTTAACTGAAAGGTTTGGCCTGAAGTTTAGGTTGTCTCTGTTCCACCAGCAAATGGGAAGGACTTGTTCAGGACATTACCTTTGCAGGCATGAGCGGTCTACATGTCAGAGTGACTGTAGTGAGTCAGTTTATTTTTTTTCCCAGAGCAGGTGAAACTCAGTCATTCACTATATGGAATGGAGAGTCCTTAGGTTGCTGTGGCCAAGAATAACTTACGACAAAGTCAGTAGCTGCCTGGATAATTACCCAGCATGATTTATTCCCTTGGATCCATTTGGCTTCTTCCTGTATGTTTGTTCCTGCAGCTGTCTTGAATAGAAACCCCTCTCAGGCTGTCTTCTGTATGACTTTTATCTCCTCTGACAAATTAGAATGATTGGGTGCAGTAACCTCCTTCATGTCATGATATATTCCCCAGAGGAAGTCCCTTCTCTGCACTGAAAGGAGGAGGTTATCGGGGAAATAATCTATAATCATATAATTACTATTTTGTAATGATTACCTGCAAGAGGGGCAAACTCAGATGACTGTGGCAAGTGCAGACATACTCTATCCTTTAATTATTGTCCTCTTCAACCAACCTAGTAGAGCTCTGGTGTGTATAATTTCCTCATGTTCACTTGGAAGCTGCTCATCCCCCCAGCTCATTTTTATGTCGTGCCCCATCTGTGTCCCCACTCCTGCCCCAGGATTTGGGAATGAAGGAGTAAAGCTTTGGAAAAGGATGGGGGGAAGGTGTTGTTTCAATGTTTGTTTTTCACTACCCAAATCTATTTTAATTGGCAATGAATTAAATTGACTTTCCCCAAGTTAAGTCTGTTTTGCCCGTGATGGTAACTGGTAAGCAGTCTCCCTGTCCTTATTTTAACCCGGGAGCTTTTTCATCCTTTTTCTCTCCTTGCTCTGTTGAGGAGGGGAGTGGGTGAGCAGCTGGGTGGGTGTGTGGCTGCTAGCCAAGGTTAATGCACCACACCTTTCTGGGTTTTGCTGACTCTGTCTTTAGGCTGCTTCTTGGCTCACTCCCTGAGCCATGGTAGCTCGGAGGCTCCCTCTTTTCTGTATTCTGTTGCAGTCTCCTTGCTGTGCTATCTCACTTTCCTTTTTGACTCCTTATCTCCTCTGGCCTTTCTCTCTCCATTTTTCTTCCTAACCTTTGGTGTTGATTTCCCACTCCCCTTCGGCTCTTTGTTCCATTTTGATCTCAGATTGAATCTGTCTCCTTCCAGCATGTCTGATTGCTGATCCCCATTACCTTATCCATTCAATCTCCCTGAATTTCCTCTTTTTCAACCCCCACTTCCTCCTCATGATGTGGTTCTGCTCCGGGTTTTCCCTTGCCTCCTTCTCTCCACCTCCTCCTCCCACCGTGTTTGTTCCTGCATCAGTATAAAGCCTGCTCAGTCAGTTGGCTCTCCTTTCCAGTCTTTGCACTGAAAGTTGTCAGGACTTTCTGAAGACAGACCCAAATTGCATTTTTCCTGTGTTTTATTTTCAGAAATGGATGGACTGGGTTTAGCTGCAATGTTCCAAAGATTAATGTTTGCTTCAGTGTGGAAAATTTCAGCTGGGGTGATAAGTGCTGTCCAAGCTATTAACAACTGAGAACAGGATCTAGTAATGGGAAGAGTTGGGCAACTGTAATAATAGTTGACACTAAGAGACCCACCTCTAACTGACCTGTAGGCAAAATGCTTTCCTTTTTTTTTTAACATAAATTGGGAGGTTCTGACTTGACTAGCTCAACCATAGTTAGATTCAATTTTTTTCTAAAGATACGGTGATACTTTTTGCTTATTATTTTGGGCTGTGAAATAGTTGCATCCTAGTTTTGAAGAATTTAACTTAAGCTGTTGATTTATGGTAACCTAATATTAATGATAAAAATTATATGACCGCAGATCTGAGGCATGTGTTTACTTGGAATAATGTGTGTATTAAAAGAAAGTTCAAATTTCTATTGCTAGAAAAGCAGTAGATAAATGCTTAGATTGCTGTGTGATAATCATTGAGCCTTTATTACAGACTCTGATAGAAAGAAGTAAAGAATCAGAGTGAAATCATGCAGTGAAAGGGCAGTGCACAATTCTAGATAATTTGCATGGTGGGGATTCGTGGTAGTCCATTAAGCAGTAGATTGAGATGGGCTCTAAAAAGGAAAAACTGAGCACGACTGAGGTGGGGTTGGGATGCCATGCCCTGCAGGAGTATTAACAGCCCTTAAATTCTCTGGAGTTATTAATGTCGGCTAGATCTCTGAAGCCCCTTCATTCCAGCTGAACATCTGGATTAATAGTAGCAGTCTGCTAGGCTAGAGAGGATAAGATTTTCCTAGGAGGGAGGGTGAGAAGGGAGATAGACAGAAGCAGACCCCATGTGATGCATTTACTTAGCTATTCTTGTTGAAGACCTGAGGATGGTCATCCTTTTTCTTCCTAGAAAAGGAAAGTCTGAGTGTTTGAAGTTTTCAAAATCTTACAATGAATTGTAGCAGTGGGAAAGCCCAGAAAAGGAAGCCGAAGTTTGTGATTTGGGGACTAAAATCTGGAACTGGTGTGAAATGCTGAAAAACTCATCTAAAAGGTCTCTGAATAGTCGTTTTCAGCTGTTCTGTTCACAGCTCTGATGTTTCCTCCTGTTGGTGACATTCTGCAGTGATGGGAAGTGTTGCGTTGTTGATCCTTTGGGGGAACTTTTCATCTATAATAAAAGTAATGCTTTCTTAAATTCGGATTCTCTTGTTGGCTTTGGCAGTGGCAGAGGAACATTTTTAGAATGATACTGTCTGTGTGCCAATCTAGATCTGATCCTTTTTTGAATTTTAAATTGATAAGATTTAATTGTTGGCTTAATGATAGAACAGCATAGATGATAGGTTGCCTGTACTACTGAAAACAATTTGTAGTTTTCCACCCTCCTCCACTCTTTCTACTCCCACACCCCTCTCTTTCCCTGTCTGCTATTTCAAAACTTGTGAAATAACTGGTTGCTGGAAAAACAATGTTTGAGAAGATTTCGTTTTGCTGAGATATTCAGATATGCAGTGGCTGAGACTGCTTTGCCTCGAGACAGAAGTGCCTGACCCTCAGTTTGGTTGCCATATTTCTATATGTAACAATGGCCCACTCTAAAATCCTTTGTCATAAATTAATAATAGCTAATAATTAAGCACCATGCAGCAGACCAGAAACCAAGTCTAATGGCACTCCATCAGAAAGGAGATTATTCTTCTTACCTTTCATTGTAGTACATGGTTCATAGATTTGAGTGTCCTTTTATTTACCAAAATTAAATTTGCAGATGCTATGACCAGAAAAAATACATGGTCTGCCCTTTGCCACTGAAATTCCCTTTAATATTGAACCAGTGGGGTAAGACAGGAATGTAGAGAGCATTTATTCTCTCATTTTTACTTTTATGACCACTAGAGGTTGCTCTTCTCCAGCAAGCCTCACTCTCCATTCTGTCATTGGGTTTTGAAGCTGAATTTTTTCAGCAGGTATTTTAGAAACAACCTGTTGCTGATTCATTCCTCAGGGTAAGTTTTGGAAGGTGAAGGCTAATTATGCATATTTATTTCTAGGTGTTATGAGAGAGTTATCGTTGTATAGTGACTGTTACTTGCAGTGTTTGATCACCTTTTAATTAAAAAGATATAGTTAGAGATTCATATGGCTGTATTTGCTTTCTTAAACACTTACTTGGAAGTACTTGAGACAAAACAGAATTTGAGGACCAGTTCTGTCATTCCTGTTTTCAGAGAGTAACATTTATCTGTATAATCCTATTGCTGTATATAGGAATATCACATGAACAAGATCTAGTCACTGGGAATAATAACCCAGAACCTCATATAACATTGATCTTAAACCAATGAAAACATCTTAACTGATATAAATGTTTGAAATGCTTGTGTATTTCATTAATATCGTATGCATCAGCAGTGCAGCACCACCTTGTACTGGAAGAGCAGCAAAGTTGAATGTTTTCAGGAAAAGGCAGAAATAAGTCTTTAAAGCCTTATTAATTTCCTTCCCTATTTGTCACAATTACATGCATATGCAATATTTCTTCTGTATGCCTCTGCTTTTCTTCTCCTTTACACTTTGCTCTGCATTTCTGTCATGATCTTTCTCTCTTGTTCAGCCCCAGGCTGATAATTATAGTCCTTCTTCCCATCTGTCTTGGTTTCTGCCCTACCACTCTTGCCCTCCTTCTTCCTCTAAGCCTTCCCACTCCCAAATGCCTGACTTTGACCCTTTCCTCTCACTGTTGCTGTGTGCCTGTCTACTTAACTTCTCTTTTCACTCCACTCCTGTTTTGGTTTTTCTCTAAGCCTTCAAGATGGGGCCAGGGAATGCTCAGGACAGGCAGCATCTTCAGAAGAAAAAAGTCTCCAAAGAGACTTGTTAAATTCAGTTCATCCTGGGTTTTTATTATGTGGCCAAATGTAGCTTACATTCCAGAGGAATTTCAAGACTGACGCAAGACTGACACAAGAACAAGTCTTTTACTAAACCAGAAGTTTTTCTTGCGTAGTGTGAGTGGGCTGGAGATTCTTGACAAAACAATGGTGTAAAAATTGATTTAATAAGAGCAATACTGTGCTTAATAAATCATTCCTAAAAATGATCAAATAGTTTTCTAAAACTTGCTAAGTCATTTGAATCTAAAGGAGATGCTAGGCATTCTGTCCTGATGCTTAAAATAGTTGTAAAGTATCAGAAGTAAAAGTCCAAAAATGGAAAGTATCAGACAACCTGAACTGCAAGTGGCACAACCAGTTTTAATTGTAATTTAAACATCTTTCTCAAGTTTCCATTTGCTTTTGACATCTTACTTCCCTAATGTTTCTGTGAACATTGCTACGTGATAGATCTATGGCAGAGCAACCACAAGTAGAGGTACTGGATTAGAAAGGTGAACAAAATATGTGAAGTACAAGAAAAGAAAAACAGAATGGAAAAGGAAGGAAATATAAATGAACTGATGATGGTACTAAAGATGTAACTAAGAGTTTTACTAGTCTATACTGGCATTTGGAGGAGCCACAATCAGTAAGCCCAGTTGTTAATTTTACAGTTAAGTTTCCTGAATCTATATGGAGATAATTGAGCCTGAAAAGGGATTTTTTAATTTTATTTCCTACTTAAAAAAAAAAAGTCTCCATTTCACTTGTTGAAAAACAAAGGAATGTTTTAATTTTATTAGCTTAATATTTTAGATTATTTTACAGTATGCAGCTCCACATGTTAGTCTCGCAGAAGGTTTTCTAAGTGAATACTTAGATCTTCTCTTTACAGTAATACTGAACGTTCATCAGAATTGTTTTTCTTTAATATTCACCTGAAGATAGAAATCCTTGATTTACTGTATTTATATGGCTTGATATTATTTGGAGTACAGCTGAACATCATTTTAAAAGAAAGCTGCTAAATAATTTGCAGTATTGCACAGCAGAGGGCACTAGCATCACACCAGAGGTAGGTTGTTCACAAAGGTTGTTCAACAGCTCACTTGCACGGGTGCAATCATTTCAGCCTTAGAAATAGTAGAAATAACTGTTCTGGGCTGTAAATTCCTATTTCTCAGTTGAATGCCAGCAGATGTTTGATGTTTAGGCTAAATGATACCTCTGGGGGCAATAAAAAGTTACTTAATTTGGCTTGCATGTCACAGTTTGTTATACAGTACACTGTAAATAGGGTTTCTTTTCTGTCTGGCACTTACTGGCAAGATATTTTTTCCCTCTGAAATAATAGGTTGTTCCTGTGTCTGAGTGTTTTTCAGCCTTGTGTAGACCCCATGATAGGGATGCTTTCTTGCAATCTGGATTTTTTTTTTTTTTTTTTCTCCCCTGAGAGAGATTGTATAAATGTAGTTAAAGATCCAATCAGAAAAACCTACATTTGATTGCCAGCTCAGGCCATGTTCTGCAAATGTAAGCAATAGCAGCAAAGCATCAGTCTCTTTCCAAACCTGAGAGCAGAAATACAGAAATAATTGAGGTGCCACACAAGCTTACTCTCATAGCCATCCTGTGCTTGGTGCTGGTAGGAGCCCATAGGTGTGTGACCTACTGCATTCTTTCCCATAAGCATCGTTTCATAGTTTTAAGTTACCGTTTGCCATAAATGAAGCATTCTACAGTTTCATGTCATGCTTGGTATTTGATGCTAGGTTGTGGAAACATGGGACTGTGTTGGAAATAGGTTTGCTACCCATAGAATGAAGCATTGCACGCTGCATTTGCAGCTTAGCAGAATTCATGCTGAAACTCCACTCTCCACACTGTCATCTAGGTTTGCTGAGACGTTCAAGTCAATGTATGGCTGTGGGGGAGATCTCCTCTGGTATAACTTAGAGGAGGATAGCCCCCGGGGTTAGCATTTGATCTGCAAGTGTCTTCCATTGAGCCCCTGAACCACTCCAAGCAGTGCAGGGAAGTGTGGGTAGATGCCTGCTGAGCACAGGCAGGGGACAGCTTGGTTGCCCTTTGTGTATTTGAGTAGGGCGGAGCTGGTGATGATGGCTTGGAGTGTGACCCCCCCCCCCAAGGGAGAGGGGTGATCTCCTCTGGCCACAGGGGCAGATGCCATCAGGTGACTCCATAGTTTCTCAGCCAAGTGTGACTGCAGTGTGGAATAAATACTGAAGAATGACAAAAAATGAGATGAGTGATGAAAACCATGAATTGATCAGTAAATCCAAACAAAGATAATGAATTTTTTTCTTCATCATCAGGCTGCTGTCTGCTGAGTCTGAGTGCTAACAGAGGGATGCAAGAGAATTACTGCTGTTTGGAGGCATGAGGTTTTAAATGGCTGGGAGAAAACCTGAGAAACTTTATTTTATTAACAAAAATTGGTCAGTTATAACCAGGAAAACCTGACCTTATGACATGCACAGTGGATGATATCTGTGTATTAGAGGAACTACTAAGTTTATATAAACTCGGTACTGTTGATCTGAGCCAGTAATTGCACAGAAGGAGGCGCCTGGGTCAGATGCAGCATCATAGTGACCAACTACTGCGGCCAGCCAGTCCGTATGTTAAAGCTGCAGTTCTTGTTTACCATGCAGCTGCATGTGATTTGCCAGGATTGTTTGTCAGGAGCTATGGCTGTCTAACAATTTGCACATTGTTAAAAGGAATAAACCAGCCTTTTACCATATACTGTTGAATTCCTCTTAGCTTTAGTCCTTCCAGAGGAGAACAGATTTAAAAGAAAAAAAAAAAAAAAATCCCATGTTGATGGGCTACCAACGTTCTTTGACCTTTCAGTGTCACTTTGAGAATGAAGTTAAAACTAATCAGAATGAAGTATCTGTGGTTGTGTGTCTGTAGGAATGAACTGACTCTGTATAATCTCAATTGTTTTGTTATGATTTTTTTTAATACTTTATTTGATCATTTTGTGTTTATTATAAATATTAGTTGGAAGAATCATCCTTTAAATCAGTTTCTTAATGACAGGATAAGTTCTGTAATTTTGCAGAGGGAGGATGAAAGGGTTTTTATATTTTTATACCTTTCCAATATTTTTAATTGTGGAATTGTAAATTAAAAATCTTAAACTCCTTGTGATTTAAAGAAGTTTGCCTCTTTTGAAGAAAACTCAGTAACAAATGTAAATGTGGTAATGTCAAATTAGGGGCAATGGAACATTGCATTTCTGGCATATGGTTTTTTATATACTATCTATGATTTCATTGTATTATCTTCTTGTTTGCTGCTTATTTACTGTGTGCATCCCAGTTATAAACTCGTGGGGGCGGGCCAGCTCCATGGATTTGGATGTGGTAGAGCTGAGTAGTTTGTTTTGAGTGTACCGTAACAGCAGAGGTCTTCTGCTGCTGATTGTTTTCTGACCCCTTCTCTTAGAGATGGATCTTGGACATCTTTCTCTGGATATTATGTACTGCACATGGCTCAGAATTTGCGTACAAAAAAAATAAGATGAAGAAACAGGTCCCCCAAAACTGATAAGACATAGTGGCATCTCTTTTACAGTGTGGGCTTCATCTGTTTCACAAGGCTTGACTTGGATAGCTGATTCCACACAAAACCATGCTTGATATTGAAGTGATGGTAGTTTTGTGAAACAGTGTAAATTCAATTTAATGTTAATTACTGCAAATAGTGGGTTTTTTTAAGCCTATGCATTTTTCCAGTGTATGCATCCACGCAGATATATATGTTACTTAAATGTGCGTATCGCTCTGTTCCCTCTCCTCTCATTCCTTGTGGGTTTTTTGGCCTGTTTTAAGATCTAAAGGATAGCAAATAATATAGCACACAAGGTATTTAGATCTTCTTCAGTTACAAAGAATTACAGGCGTTCTCTTTAAATATGTGATTTCATTAACTTAGGCCTGTGAATGAATTAAAAGACAAAGGGGAGAAAAGCGACTCATTTGTGAATAACTGCATTATTTCCCCAAATTAAAAACACCTTTGTATCTGAATCCTGAATATTTTGATTGTTTGATGTAGTCAGCTTGTTACACTGCCCCTACATGAGTGGCAATGGTATGTGTCCTTCTAAAAATTCCTTAATTTTCTTAAATCTTCCTACATTTTGGTGCAGCTCCATCCTCTTTTTGATGTCTGTCTGGAGGACACTGGAGGCAGAGCAGAACAATGCCCAGACATGCAAAACATACCTGCATTTCACAGAGTACAGCTCTAGTCACAAGAGCTTCACATTCCTGTAGAGGGAGGCAAAGAAAAATGGAAGTCAAGTGAACCAAAATTCCCCAATAAATGGATCCAGTGGGGTTTTGTCTTTTTTTTTTTTTTTTTTATTACCTCACTACTGAGGGCAGATGAGGGTATGCTATAGGGTGGGCAGAGGCTATTGTTGACTTAAGACAGAAGTATGGACTCAAATGTTTTAGGAGGGATCGGTCCTTTATTCTAAACCCATCTCTAACATCTACAAAGTGTGGCTGTTTGTACTCAAGCAGGGAAGATTTGACTGTAGAGCTAGTCATTTTGTATGTGGGAACTTACGTCCAAAGGTAGCTAAAATACCATAGATGTTGACAGTTCCTTTACTGTAGATTATTTTTCAGCTTGTCCTCTGTGGTTACTGGAAGCTTGACCTGGTCACAGGTAATAAAAGAAGTGGCAGTGTGTGAACCACAGAGCTCTGCAGTGGCAGCAGGTTTTTTTTACCTAGGACTGTGAGTCTGTATGCCTAGCCGCAGATGACATTTCAGCTCAATTCCCTGGTTTGAAATTTTGACAGCTGTTGTATCTGGCTGCCAGGCAGCCGGTAGATTCACATGGCTGATTCATTTTGAAGTGGAGTTTTCTCAGACACAGAGCTGACTTCTCTCTACTCTTTATTTGAACTAAACACAGCCTGGCCCTTTCCTTTTGCACATGACAGCCATTTTAGTAGCTTGCTTGAAAAAGAAAAATGTGAAACCTTTCTACAGAAATATCTAAAAGGAGAGCAAGATCTATCCCAACTTACCTTTGTGATACTTGGCACTGGGTTTAGGTTCCTTGCAAAGCTCACCGTTCTCAAAGCAGCGCGGCTCGTAAGGATGCAGGGATGTCCCCCGCCACCAGAGTCATCGTTATTAATGAAGTTCCAAGGGAAGTATAATTCACTGCACAAATGGAGTGCCAGTCGTCTTGTTCTGTGGTTGCACCACGTCTACCGTAGTACATAAGCATCATATCCTTTACCAGAGCTGATAGTTGTTACAGCAGGAAGGATCCCATTTGGAGTTTCACTCGAGTCTTCTGTGTCATGTTGTATGGGAGAGGCAACTGCAGCAATTAAGCGAGCTGCTTCCCATGTGGGTTCCCTGTAGATACCCATCCTTGGGAAAATTCTAATGATTATTTTTACCCTGATTTTACTCGATTGCTTATAATCCAAGTAATTTTTCTTTAAAAGTAATCACAACTGAAAGGTGTTTTAATTAATGCACCTTAATTACAGAGGCAAATGTTATGTCAAAAAGGTTAAGTTTAGATAAAACTACCTGAAGTGTAACTAAAACAATTGAAAAGATGCTCTGCAAGTAGTCTTATGCTTAGAAGACTGACTCAAGCAGCCCAAGATTTTGGCAGAACTTGTTTTTTAACCTTCCATTTTACTTAATAACAAGGTCTAGAGATTCTTTTTTTTTCTTGTTGATAGGCTATGCAACTCGTGTGTTTTGGCCATATGCTAAAATGTATATGTATGTCCACTTGTTAACTATTTTGTATCATTTCCTTAACTTTTATACAAAATGCCTGTTGAAGAGCTCTGAATTTCTCCTTAATAAGTAGTCTTTGAACCATCGGTCAGGACCATTAAAGCTTGTACACCAATATATCAACAGTGCCAGCCATTATGCTTAAATAGTGAGTGGGAGTCACAGTGTGCCTTACTTAACAGACATTAAGCTTACCTGAACTCAAAAAAAGCTTTTCATGCCAAAATTGGACTTAGGAACACTAAGTCTTAACTAATTTACACATCTGATAAGATTCACAAACAGAGATAAAATTACTCAGGTAGATTTTGATTCTTCCATGTCTGACTTCCACCTAGTTGCAAACATTTAGACTGTGTTTATTTACAATATTCAAGTTTAGATGGATTAGTTTTTTTTTTTTTTGCTTGCTGTTCCTGCTAGCACTTTTCACACTGTTTTCTCACATGACTGTTTTCTTGCTAGCTTGATAATTATCCTGCTGGGCAGGATGAGAATTCATGCCTTAGATCCTATCTATGTAGAAAAGGCAAACTGCTTTAATGACACTGATAATATTAAACCAGTCGATCTCCTGACATGTTCCGAGGTCATAAAAAGGCCCATATTTCTAACACTATTTCTTTTTAGGTTGGGGATACTCCATGCCAGTTTATCCTGGTGTACTTCTTGACTGCTATAGTTCAAACAACACAGAAATTGCTTGCTGGCCAGGACATGGGTAATAGACTTTCGTCACGACTTTGGAAGAGCTGGAGCTATCTGAAAAGCCGTAGCCCTTGGTTGCTCTCCAGCTTCCCTGGCTGGAGGGATACCTGCCTCACACCCTTTCAGTTGAGCCTTTAGAAAGTCTCCTGGGAATGGTCCCTAATTCCCTGCAGTGAAAGCCTTCTGGTTTAGCTTACGCCTTGTCCAACAGCAGTTTCATCTAAAGAGGACTGACTTTGCCCCAAAGTGTGGAACAGGAAATCTGGCAGGGTCCACTGACGTGGCTGTTAAATGAACTGCTAATGTCAAGTGTGGAGTAGTAGTAAACTAATATGGCTTTTAATTTCTTCACCCAGTCTAGCTAGATCTGTGAGTGGATGTTTGACTGCTTATTGAGTTATTCTGTAAACTTAGTGGATACTGGGAGATATCTGCTAGTAATTTCCCATGCTGAAAAAATGTAATTGAAATGACCATGTCCCATTGATTCATTTTAAATATCCCTCAGAGAGTACATTACCCGTTACTTCGTGATAACTTCATTTGCCCAGAAAACATTACTTCAGTAATAATTAGTCAACAATCTCTGAAGTGCTAAGCGTGTATCCAACTTTAAAAACTGTCCTTGTTGAGTAAAATAAAACCTGAAAGGTGGTTCATAGTTGTCCTGCATTGGACGAGATGTGATCACTCTAAGTTATAGCACTCGTTTTAGATTCTTTTAGGCTTTCAAACTACTGCCAGTCCATAGGGCTTAAGTTCTTGGAATCCAAAGCGTTAGCTCCATGTAACTGTAAAGCTGTAATATAAGTATGTATAAAATAAAAAGAATTATGCAAGAGCTTTATGTTTTGCTTTACAATGTGTAATTTATTCATGGCTGAAAATGTGCAGTGCTTGTCTTTTGACATGCCCTGTTATGTTTTATCTGATGATTTTATCTGATTTAGTTACGCCACCATAGCATCCAGATTTCTGTAGTTCTGACCACCATAGCATCCATTCACGATTGGGACAGATTTCTGGTGGTGACTTATGTAGAGCTCTGTGCTGCTTTACATTAGATTACATTGTAGCTCAGTGAATCAAGGGAATACGGTAGCCAAATTATGAATTTTTTTATTTTTTATAGGGCAAATTATGTGCAGATTGTGCTTATGATTTCTTTGCTATTGAGAAGGTCAGTTTTATATTGGTGAGTTCAAATTTGATCCAGAAAGGCTGTTGCTTAACATGTTATGTAGATTGGAGTGAGTTTTATTGTTGAAGGATAACATTTGCAGTCTACTAATACTCATTGCAAAGCTGTCATAAAAAAAAAGAAGTTAAGCAGGTAGAAATGGCCAAATATTTGCTGAAACACGAAGCTGGAAAAAGCTAGAAATATGTTAGTTGAAGGAAAGACTACCATCGTTGCATGCAAACGTAATTTGTAAGTCTTTATGAAAACTATAACCAGAGTTCTTTAAATGTGGTGGGGTAGAGGGGATGTGGTTTAAATGACTTGCACTGAAAGTATCTTAAAAGATTTTTTGCATATCCTTTCAAAGACATAAGAGTTGCTGAGCTTGGATACTTCTGACTTGAGGTAGACAGTGTTTTTATTTTATTTTACTTTTATTTTATTTTATTTTATTTTTAAATTCAAGAATCCTCCAGATACATTTTCATTCTATCATAGAGTTCTGTTGGAAAATTTAAAAAATTGGCTTTGGAAGAAAAAAAATGCATATTTGCATATTTAAAGAGTTATCAAGGGAAGAACAAATCTGTTTGTTAATTCTTGCTTTCATTGAATACATAGAGGTTGAAAATTCCCAAGTCACTGTTCTATCTCATTAAATTGGATGGTGGAAGTTGTGTGCATCATCATCTCTTTGAATATAGTGCTGTTAAATAAAAAGACAAGATTACTTCCTCATTAAGAATTTTAGCTGACTACCTCTTCACAAATGTTTTTTTTAATGTAGCATTTTTTCATATTTGTAATTCTTGTGTAAATGAACAGATGGGAACATTTTGCGTGTAAAACTTCAGGATTATTTAAGGAAGGGGTAAATGGTGAGGTTGTGTCCTCGTTGATACTTCCAACATAAGTTTATCAATTCATAATTCACCGCAAATATCACTTAAAAAGTTCCCACCCTCCTGGTCCTGAGTTCTTATGAACAACCATCCCTGTATGTACTACTGTAATTTTCTCATTTGACCCAGGGAGGGTTTTTGTGTAGGTGCTGTAGCACCAAGTGATTGCTTTCCTTCCTAGCCCACAGAACAGTGGTTTAGATTTAAAAGAAGAAAATGAATAAGTGCAAGTAATTGAAGATGGGAGAAAGTGATTACTGTCCTTTGCACTGTCTTCATAGACAGATTGTTCTTTTTTCTGTAGAAAAAAATATGACCAGTTTCGAGAGTGTTCATTTTAGATAGAAACCATTTAAATTGGGCTCTTCTTTTGCAGATGTTCTGAAGTTCTTTTATCATCAGTTCTTTTACAATCCTAATTCCTCCCTGGGATCTTCTGTAGTGTTTTTATCATATGAACCTACAGAAGGGAGGCATACAGAACAGTGTTTCACCTGAGCAGCTTTGTGGTTGGGAAAACAGAAGTTTGCTCTTCTGTGTAGAACATCTATTACCAGGTCTAGCACCTACTGCAAGCAGCTTTCAGGACAAACTAGGATGACTTGGCAACTGATTTACGTAGTTGAACATAGCGCTGATGCAAAATCTGTGATAGGCTGTCAATATCTGTCAAGACGGAAATAAAAAGTTTGTACCTAAATTGGCTGGGAATGCAGGGAAATAAATGGTTTCTGTGCTTCAGCATATTCATGTGGAAGATACTGTTGTTGGAATAATATAAGGAATGAGCGGTGCTTATTCCATTAGCAGTTCTCTACAGACGGTACACCATTACTGTGACTGGGCATCTCAGCGCGAGGACACATTCTTATGACTGAAATCTGTACATCCCTCAGAGATTGCCGTGGAAGCCCAGAGTAAGACAGTGGAGCCATTCAGGACAAGAGATAGAGAAGAAAGCTTTACGCAGCTAGGACTGCATGAGAATACTAGGTTGTCTGAATATAATTACTGCACTGGAATTTATCTGGGGTAGCTGTAATCTTGTGAAACATGCCATGTGATTTTTTTTTTTTTTTTTTTTTTTTTTAATGGCATAAGCAGACATGATTTTGGGTTTGCATCTTATCCAAAAGAATGACTTTTCATTTCCACAGTACCCTACTAAGCTGGCTAACAAGTTCTTGATGCTTTTGATATATTAACATGTGCGGTATAAGAGTGTAAGCTGTTAAATACTGCTCAGACGCTGAAGCTGAAAGATGCATAGATAATATTCAGTCTAATGAAAAAAATCAAAAATAATCTGAAAAACTGGAGGTAACAAATCTGTTCCATTTGTATTTCTTACTCCTGGCTTTTTATAAAGAGAAAAATGCAATAGACTTTGTACTAAACAGATGTAGCTAATATGCCTGAAGCATCGTGTTCCATATATTTAATAAATTATGTTGTAGGTGGGGGTGTTTGCATACTTCTGAATTATTCACTACAGCATTTTAGATAATTTAGCTTTGTATCTCATTTCTAAACCCACTCTCAATAAGTTAATATTTCAACCACAAACATTCAACATGTTAAGAAAAGGATGATTTTAGGAGGAGGGAGGAAGGAGGAAGGGAACAAAGCAGCTGGCATTCCTTTTGAATTTGAAGAATAATTGAAGATAACGTATTGTCTCACACATGCCTCAGCTGTTATCAGCTAGCATATCTCCAGTTATTTGACTTAACAGAGCTGAAGATAAAGCCCTAGTTATCCTGGGATCCAAAGGGATAGAAACTTTTGAAACAAACAACTGAAAATAGCTGAGTTTATAGGCTTGACTCAGAAAAAGTAATAAGTGATGGAGAGATAGCTTTTCTGATTGAACATAGAACTAGTAGTGATGTTAAGAGACAAAATGAGTCATCCTTACTAAATGTGGTGAGATTTCTCATGTCCCCACTGTTTTTTTGTCAACCTTTCTATATAATTGGAGAAGTAGAATGGGATGAAGGAAAGAACTATTCAAGCAACAGTAGGTCAGCCTTTTTATTTCAGTATCTTGCTTTTATTTTAACATTGTTTGTAAATAGCAGTGAAATGAGTGCTGATATTAACATCTAGAGAAGGGTAGCTGGATCTTGATACTCTCTGCTTGCCAGGTATTTATCCAAGTATACTCTGCCTGTGCTGTAGCTTGGGGGGGGTAGAGAGAAAATGTGCAGCCCTATGCTGAAGTTCTGCTTGCAAAAGGCACTGTAAAATGGATGCGGCTCCCCGTTGCCAACCTCCCAACAGCTTTCCCAAGAAAATGTGCTCATGGTGAGGCTAAGTGTCAAGTGGTGTTCCCCAGGAATTGTACTTTACACCCAAAATGAAGGTGGTTTCAAATGCATAGAGGGTCCTGCTAAGATGTTCATGCTGAGTTTGGGGGGAGGTGGCATTTCTGTGTCTGCAGACCCAGCCTCTCAAAAAATGCATGTTCTGGAATGCTTGAAAATTATGAGGAGGGAAGGTTTCTCCTTCCAGAAGCTGAAGTCTGTTGGGCTTATGATCTGTGTAAAATAGTCTTGTACTGATTTTAAATGTTCTGACTGATAAATGTATCACACGTGGAAGATGGAAGGTTGAGTTTCGGAAATAGCCACAAAGGACTTTTGTTCATCATTCCGATGAATGGATGAAAGTTTAAAAAACAACCCCTCCAAAAAGGTTAAAAACAGATGAGGTTTTGGAAAACACAAATCAGTAAGCCTTTGTTTTCCCACTCTAGACTACTAGTATTCTGAAATATCTATTGCAGATAAAATCTAGGATTTCAGGCATCCTCTTGATTCCCTATTGCAAAATGATAAGCCTATGATTGTATTGCTTGTACACCAGTTCTCCTAAGCCGGAGATGTAAAATGAACAAATTGTGCACACCATCTTCAGCCCAAAATCTTTGTGTTTAAAGTGGCAGCAGTCCTCTTAATGTATAATTTTTGCTTTCTGGTATTTCTAGTCTTTCACATGACTATGCATTGTTGACTGGCTAAAGCCAACCTATCATACATCTAAAGGTAAGATGGGCAAGAGAGTGGAATCTCATATTTCTACAACTTTATGGCCTGGCAGAATCAACAGGAGGAAAAGTAGTAAAAACCATGCTTTTGTCAGTGAGGTGGGTGGATCAGACCCTGAGCACACAGCAGAAACAGACTGATGGAAGAAGAAATCTGTGCTGATCTTTGCCAGTTAGTTTTCTGCTAGTAAAAGCACTTTTAAAGTCTCTGTCAGCTGGGTCTTGCAGAATAGAAATGCCATTGCAAAGCAGCTAGGGAAATCTTTCTGTGTCAGAATGATGAGTGGAGCTGGAGACACTGCAAAGGTGATACTGATAAAAGAGCATAGCAGACGATGGGAATTTTTTGATGGAGACATACTCTTGGGTCTTTGTTTTTCTGAGCAGCCTCTGTGGTGTTTTCGAGCCTGTCTGTAGCCAGGCAAATGTTCATCTCTAAACCATGAACTACATTAAACTTACTCAAATGTACATGCAATTCCATCCAATCAAAAGTTGAACTAATGAATATTTTGAGCAAATGTAGTTTTTCATGTAGTGTGTGAAACTGAACTCTTGAAATTTGTAGGAGCATGTGGAAGCTAACAAGTTTTGGTTATATTTGGTATGTTCATTCATTAATTCCATAGCTAAAATTCATAGATTCAGAATGTAACAAAAAATTTACCTGAATTCCACAAGATGAATCTGTTTAATTTCATACACTTTTGTCTGATGTCCTTTGTGTTCAGGAGTCACAAGATACAACAGACTTAATATAGCTTTTAATCTAGTACTTTTTCCTCTCCTTTTTGTGGTTTATTTGAAATTGTTCCATAGCAGTTGTATAAATAAGTGTTTTGGTGGCTGTTTGCATATGTATCTGCATTTTCATGTAAATAGTACTTTTAGTCTGTAGTACCACTGAGGAGTCTATCTGCCATGAAAGACTTGAAGATTTCTCTTTCTAAAGCACTCAACCTTTGGGAAGCTCCATTCAGTAGCTAGAGAAGTGAATAACTGACATGCCAACCTCGTAGTGTTTGCATTTGACTGTGAAGTTCTTTGAGGCATGGACCATTTCCTTGTTAAGAGTTTTCTGCTCGGCAAAGAGCTCTGTTGCTGGACTTTTTGGCATAGCATGCTAACACGGTGCACATCACTGGGGAGCTGATAGCTTTTGTAAAGATGCTAACTGAGTAATCTTGTTATCTTTTTACAGAATCATGTAAACCCAGCAATGGATTTTACGCAGACCCCTCCAGGAATGCTAGCCCTTGACAACATGCTGTACTTTGCTAAACATCACCAGGATGCTTATATACGGGTAAGGCTTCTTCTTGTCTTTGAGATCTATGCGGTTGCCTGTTCACACTGATGATGTCCTGTTTACAGTTGACTTGGAAGAGGAGGTTCAGAATCCTGATATCATTAACAACAAACTCTAGGAAGGCAAACCACGTAACACTAAAACATGACATAAGTCTGTAAAAGCTTTGGGAGAAAGCTGTACAGCTGCCTAGTCTGTCATTGCTGAGTCAAATATTATAGATATTACTTTTTGCTTAGTCCTGCAAAGAGAAGGGAGATGAGCTTCTGCCTTTTTCAGATGCATGATGGATGTCCATAAGCTCAGAAATGAGTAATTGTGCAGAATTCTCTGCCCTGCTCTAAGTCTACCAAAAACTGTCAGGGTTTTCTGTGGAAAGAAGGCTTTGATGAGCAAATGCCGTGACAAGTGACTGAGTTGGCAGTGTCCTGAGAGCTCAGATGCTCCCACTAAAATGACTGCTGTAGGTGAGGTAATGCTTGGAGAAAAATAGGTAAAAAGCATCATGATTCACTTGCACAACCTGTTCCTGCCCCCTGCCCCCTCCACTTCCTACATTTGTTATTTCAAGGGCAGTTAAAGCAAGTTATATGTTGCATCCTTACAAGAAGAGGCATACAGCTGAATAATACCTGCCTCTGAATAGAACAGCTTTTCCTGACCTTTACTGAAGTCCAATATTTGCCAAGCGTAAACCTATCGAGCACAGATGGGAGTAGAGGATAGTCTAGAAAGTCAGTGTCTTGAGATAGTAGGAATGGTTTAACTCCCCAAGAAAAAGCGTACATGCAGACCTGCTTAGAGAAGGTTATGTGTAGCAAGGAGACAGTAGACACACCAGTCATTTCTACTAAAAAGTGAAGAGTGAACTTCTAATATGCATTATTGTCTCAGTTTTGATCAAAGCAGAATAGTGTCAAAGCTCTCGTAGGTTTGCAAAAGGCGTGCTGATATCCAGGCCAGGATGATCCATGGACAGAATAGAAGACCACAAGATTGTCAGATCTGCTCTTTCAATATATCTTTCTCCCTCAGTCTGAATCTAGCAATAACTGTTAAAAGAAACTGTGATAGCATGCAATACAGCAGTATTTATGTAACCCTATAAATGCTTGAAATTAAGGGTTATTGTGCATACTAGGCAATGAGTATGTTTTCTGGATAAACTATGCTGAAATGTGTTTTTGTTTATAAAAAGAGAATGGGTTACTTTTTCTCATTAAAATTTGGTAAGATCTGGACGGTGCTACTCCATAGGCTTCTTTTGAAAATTCTAAATTCTGAGAATATGCTTAGTATGGGTAGCTAGTGCTCCAAATGAGAGTTGTGTTTTAAAGAAGTCTGAAAGAATTTAAAGGGGACAGACATTCTGTTGAAATAGAGCTTTCATTGACATCTCTCAATTTTTTCTTATTTTTAATTTTCACGTTGCAAATGCTGTCTTAAAAATTGGGTTCAGTGTAGCATGTAATTAGCCACTCTTTAGAAAGGACTTTGGTGCTGGCTCAGCTTTGTTTCTATAACGCAATATTTTTGCTGCTGCATTACTGAGAATTTTTGCTGTTATTTTGAGATGTGTGGTTTTATTCTTGTATGGTTCCTGTTAGGAGAGCATTTGGGTGCTTCACGTATTTCCCGCCTGAGAAAGAGTACACATGCACTAGAAATGCCATACTGAGGCATGCTCAGATTAAACTGCTTGCTCAAAGCTGCTTTGGGAACGGTTAATGCACCTTGGGAGTATGTTAGCCTACCCATCTTCCCTGAGTGGTTCTACTTAGTGCTTATGCTAGCATTGCTGGCATGGTAGCTCACTCGTCTGCGGTGGCCCACCTTGTCATGTTAACAGCATGCTGAACGCCTCTGAGATGAACAGTGTTGTGCAACTCCTACAGCGTTGCTAGTGTTTTGACTGCAAAAGATACCTACTTTCTATTTCTTCATCTCCTTGATTTACTAGCTGGTGCACAGTAGTTTCCTGTGGGCCCTGAGATGCCTGTTCCCTTCTCATTTTGAGTTCCTTATTTCACATCTAACATTACCTTTTCTTCATGGCCTTTGGCTCCCAAAGCTCCCACGACACCAGTTTGCTCTACATGTACAGCCTGTTGACCTTGCTTATTTTTCAGATATATAACAAAAATTCTCTCTGTGGTGAAGGTTAAGTTTCCACAAGAAATTGTTAGTTATACAAAAAACACTTTCATACTGAACAACTTGTTTGACAGGAGCTCTTATCTTTTTTTCATCGTTGATACTAGGAAATGTTTTGATTCCTAGGACGAGAGATTATTTTCAACTTGGCTCTTTACAATACTGTTGATTGCTGTACCACGGGTTAATTCTTAAGCCCCCAAATGAGATAATACCTATGCTGTGCAGTAATTGAAAATTGAGACTGGAAACCAGAGTTGGTTTGAAATGAACTTGGAAAATATGAAGTTTCTCCTGACAGAATGTGGTGTATTAAGCAAAGACACTCTCAAGAAATCATGATGGTTTCACTGAGTCTATTGGCAGTGCTGCATTTTAATGGGCAGCATGAATCACTGCAGTCTGACCTGCCACTTTCTTAGGATGCCCCAGCTGCATGGCCCTTAGTAAGTTATCTTCTTGTATTACTGAAAAAAAAATAGGTAAAGAGAAGTTAGAAGACAGGCAATAAGTAATCTCTTCCCTTTTCATTCCTTCTTCTGCCTCTCATAAGTGATTCTGCTTAGAAAGAATTTGCATAATAAATGGATTAGTTAGGTGGGAAGGATGTCTGAAACTGAAGTGCCCTTTTTGGGGGGGCAGGAGTGGGGCTTCAAAGACCAGTCCCAAACAAAAGTACTCATAGGAAGAGTTAATACAATTGCAATGTGTTGAAGAACATGGGTATGAAGGCAGTGGAGCAGATGGGTAACTCTGCATCTTGAAAGTAGAAAGCGTTTCAAGGTGAAAATGTGGGTGTCACATGGTGAAGGAGGAAACAAAAATAACAAAACTTTTTTTTCCCCTGTTTGATTCTTTCTTACCTACTTCCCCACAATCCATTTCTCTCATTCACCTTTTTCCTGTTGGATACGTATTCCTGAAATCACAGTAATATGTTTTCTTTACTTGCTGTCTTCCTTCAGATAAACACGGTGTTGTTTTTCTTTATTTAGACTTTGAGTTAATTGGTTTTGAATCTTGGGTTTTGTTTGCTATACAGTATGACTGGAGCCTCCAGAAGAAAGGTCGTTTAGTGGATGGGGAAAAAAAAACCCATGCTTTCTTTGATTGTGTGGTGTCCTTAGCTATCATTTGGATTTTTAAAAAAAGTTTTCTATTGAATTACTTTTCTGTTCAGTTAGCTTTTCTTTCTCTTTTTTATTGTCGGTGCTATCAGTGACTGATATGCACTGCATTTCTTTCATGTTCCACTTAAATAATCAATCGCTATCATCAGAGGCTTTACTTTTAAAAGGTGGTGACATAGCATATGGAGTGCTTTGATGGAAGTAATGTTGAATGTCTGCAAGAAATTCTAAAAGTTTCCACAGGAAATAATTGGCAGCTTCCCAAGCTACATAATTATAGAACAGTCAGTGTATAATTAAAGTTAACAGTGAAGAAAATGATTGGGATAAAGCTTTGTGACAGATAATACATTTTTTTTTTTTGTTGTTCTTTTGGAGCAGACAAGTCCCTCCCCAGTTCCAATTCACTCCTTTCCAAAACTACTTCAGGTTCACGTTGTACTAATTTTAAAAATAAAATTATAAGTTACCATTTAAAATAGGCTTTATTCAGTGCAGACATCTTGAGATTTTTCTTACTGGTAACTTGTAGCAGTATGCCTTTGAAACTTTCCTGAGTGTAAAAACAGTCTGAGGAAAAACCTTTCCATGGAAATACTATTATGCCACTGCTGCTATTAGTATTTCCATTTATTGGTGGTTTGTCATCGATTTGTTTGGGAATTTGTGGTGCAGGACTATTCAGATCCAGTTTGGTTTCAAGAGACAATGAGGAGAGAGGTATAAATATAGGAAACTGAAATATTTTATATGCATATGTGTTTGTAGGTGTGTATTCATTTGCCTGATTTTATTTTTTGTGTGCATGCACTTCAGTGATTGCTAATATTGATGTAAAATAATGATACTTACTTAATTTGGTGTAAAGTGCAAGCTAAAGGAACCAAAATAGAGCACTCATTTGTAACGCAAAAAGAGAAATTTGATAGTTGTTGTCCTGTGTTTAAATGTGCCATGTTTGTTCCTGGGATGCTTCTATAGAAACACTAGCTACACTAGCTTTGCATTTTTTATAAGTTGATCGCTATATGTGCAGTCAATGTTCATTCAGGTGTTCTCGATAGCAGGCAGCAAAATCAAAGCTACTGCTCTAGTTGTGAGTGGACTGCCATTCATCTTGGATCTTAGCTAATTTAACAGTGTTTCCAGGCAGAAAGAACAGATGGTATTGGGTAAACTGAATTTACAGCAACTACACCTTAGCTTCTAATGCACTACCATTGAAATATTCCATTATTTAACATTTTCCTCACAATCCTCTAACTATAGTGATAACCTTTGTTTGGAAGGGAGTGTAGGATTTTACTTAGAGGTTATTGTATTTCACAGAAAGTCAGCTGAGTCACAAAAGTCCTATACAACATTGTCTCTGGTGGAGTCCACATTTCTCATTCTAATGAATTTGCTTTTGATGACTGACAAGTTGGTGACTTGTCTATATTTTTCTTCTGCGCTTATGACCAGCCATATTCTAGCAAGTCTCACTGCTTCTTTGGGGTGAGATTCTGCCTTGAAAAGACACACACTGTGTCTCCTCATTTTGTTTAAGCACAGAGATTGGTGCTTCAGGCAGAAACTGCAAATAAACTTAGCGACTCTGGGTGTGAGTGTTGGCAATCCATCTATTTGGATTCTGCCCAGCTGGCTACCGAAGTTTATGCCCAATTCTTTGCCATTTATTAGATTAGTAGGTTCTTCAAATGTGTAGGGAAAAATAAGTGTTCCTTGGACAGAGATCATTTTACTGTAGCCTGAAATTCAAGACCCTCATCTGTAGAAGAGAAGGTTTATCCCTTTTCCCACTGATTTTATCTATTTCATGCAAATATTTGTAAGATATTGAATGTAAAATTTTCAGTATAAAATATTATCACCACGGTGGGAAACCAGTGTTGAAATCCATGCTGAAAAGTTGAGCTTAATAATCCCTTGGTATGTTTTATAATGGGTCCATTGCTACTACATTTTTGTGAAAGATGTGTAAGATATTTAGTGGTATGCTCCTAAATTTTCTGTTCTTGTATTTAAAACAAATTTTTAAAGTTATTAAAATGCTTCAAATCAAAACAATGTTTGGACTTTGGTTGAGCCAAGAGTTATTTTGATTACGTGCAAATTAAAAGTTGAGCTGGTTTAGGGTCAATAGTAGAAAATCCCCTTTTCCCCTGCATCTGCTGAGCTGGAAAATTGGTTATTCACACAGCTGCGACGCAGATGCACTTCCTCCCCAGCAGCTACTTGAGTTGCTGCTTTTGGTGGCGTTGAGGAGGGAGTTCTTTTCCTTTTGAAGCCTCCAGAAGTCACAGTGGAGGAGCAGGTTCTGTTTGCAAGTGCCGGTGATGCAGGCAGGAAGATTGCTGGCATCCTGCAGAGACCTTTCAGAACTTAAATGGGTTGAGTCACAGTCAGACTGTCTGCCGTATACTTTCTAACCCATGCAGTTGTTGTATAGGAGGCTGCCTACACATCCTTCCGTCAATTCACAAAGTTTCCTCATGCCTACTCATTCTACCCTGATCAGATATGAGTAGTCCAACATATAATTTCAGCATTTTCTGAAATAAAGCTGGGCCTGATTTCTGCCATGCCTTTTTTTTTCCCCAGAAATGATAGGAAGAGGGATGTAATTTATTTCTGTTCTGCTAAAGGTAGAGAGAAAAGTGAGCTTTGTTACATGTGTCTTCCTAGTGCGTCTCGTGACGGCATGTGGTTTCCCACATAAGACCTAATTGCCTAAGCCCAGTGGTTCCCAGCCTGATAATGTGTTCTTGCCTTCTCTTTTCTCTGCCAGTCTTTCCATTCTCTGTTCTTACCCTCCACTCAGATATCTGACTGGTTTTCTGCCTGCCTTTTGTTTTTTCCCAAACATCACCTAATGCCTCTGCTTTCCATACCAACGCACCAGGAAGTCGTGTGGTTTTGCTCCGAGGGCCTCCGTCACTGATGGCAGAATTGAGGTGGGTCCCCTACAGTAAACAGGTAAAAACCTGGAGGGGCTGGTTGCAGCATAAACGCAGACTTAAGTTAGTACTGAGGGAGGAGGAGAATTGCAAGGGAGTCATGGCACCCTCTGCACAGCTCTGTGTGGTATGCGCTATGGGATACATAGGACAGTGTTACAGTCCTTCATATGTTCAGATCACTTCTCACCATTCTTAGCACACCTTAACTTCCCCGCGTATATGGAAGCTGTTGGCTAAATAAGGTCCTGATCCAAAGGGCTCAGAAGTTGTTGCAAGTCTAGCTATTGTCTTCAGGAGGTTTTTGAATCATACCATGAGTTGCAGCAGTAGCACAGAAAGATTTGGCTGGTATTTGTGGAGTCATGATCCCTCCACCTGCAAAGCTGACATGTGTATACATGGGGAGAGAAGACGACTAGTTATGGAGACTCACAGGTTTTCCAATTTACTTTGTGCCAAGAGCTTTTGTGATACTACTCTAGCAGCCAGTCTCATTGATGTGCAATAAAGGTTGATGCTTTTCTAATATATCCATAGCACAATGATGTTAGGGCACTAGTAGGGCCTGTTTCACATTATGAAAGAAAAGCAAATTCAAAAACTTGCTATATTCCGCAGGTACTGCGGTTTCCTACCCTCCTCCTCCGCTACAGGTGAGCAAGGAGAGGATTGCAGGGAAGGCATTGCCTTCTTACATTTGTGTGGGGCACGGAGGGAGAAGGAATACCTGGCTGGTAATTTTCAAACTGGACCAGGTCAACACCAAATCACTCCTGTGCCTGTGGGAAGTGATCCTGGTGCTGCTTCTGGAGATGTCATGGCATCTGCGCCTTCTCGTCTTGGGTCTTACCACCATGCTTTACAGTGATTTGGCTGGTTCTGCATGGAGTGGCAAAGAAAGGAGGAAGATACATAATATTTCAAGACAAACCACTGTGTGTTTAGCTTTTGATGGAAAATAAAGACAATACAATCATGCTTCACACCAAGGTGTGTGTTTGAGAAACAAAGTTTATTGCTAGGTAAGCAACTGCAGAACCATCTAAATTTAGCTTGTGATAGTTTGGCACTAGATTTGTTTTAAAAGAGGGGGAAAAACACACACCATAATTTTTCCAGAAGAAAACCAACTATTGGCAATTTTAAGCCATCTTTGTTAGAAGTGTTTTATGGCTGCAGAGTCAAACACTAGCCGTAATATTACCATGGCAGTTTGAATTCACCCTGTTACCTATATGTTGTTATACAATGACGTAATCAGATGCTTTGCTTTTCCTTCCTGCCCTGTATTGACTGTGTCACGGCCTCCTGACTGCTTTGCCATAGTGGGATCCGTGCCTTCTGTTAGCAGTTCTCCCCAGGAGCAGCAGGTTACAGTGCGCTTCTCAGGCAGTGCGCTGGTTATCCCCCAGGTGCTTATTCATAGTTATGCACGGCAACACACATATCAGACTCTTAGTGTCTGATCCTTAACGTGGTCCTATAACTCATGGTCCCTCAAACAAGGCACGGCTTTGCATCTGTGTTTCTTGTGTCAGTGGCTCCTTTCTTTTTCAGTATCTGCAGTAGGTCTCAGCTCTTCTCTCAAATCTTGGCTTAAATTGCAGTTCTGGTGCCTTCCTGAGGAAGGCAGACATAACTGTTGCTTTATTGTAGTTTTGCCATGAGGAATTTCTGTAATGCCTCAGGAATGTGAAGGAAAGCTGAGATAAGGGAGAGAGGCAGCATGGGAAATTGAAACTAAAATAATGAAGATAAAAAGACAGGTGAGAGGTGGCAGTGCTGAGTGAAGGATCTTGGAAGAACACTGATGCTGAAGTTGAGGCAAATGACAAGCTGCCTTAGGAAGAAAGCAAAATTGGTGAAGAGGATGAATGGAAACTGAGTCTGTCTGCAGTAGAGTCCCTTATCCTTCTCAGGAAGCATAGCCTTAGGACTTGCTTCCTAGAGTTACTTAAAGCATCTAAATGAAAAGGGAATGGTGAAGCCTACCATATGTGATAAGGAGGCTTACAAAAAGGAAAAGCAGTGTCAAGAAAAGGAAGAGCACGCCTGCAATTTTTGGATATTAAAATGGTGCCTGACTTTTCGCTTTGGGTCTAAGGAGGTTTTTACCATCTTTACTAACCAACTCTCTGAACTTCTTGATATTAACCTACAGCAGACTGCTAGGAAACTTGATATCTATTAACGCAGGATCATTTTAGATAGTACTACAAAATAGGTCTGGGGAAATGCTCCTTTTTAATAGTGCAGCAATGCTTGTTGAACTGTCTGCTGTGGGATTTATTATAAATATTGATGCAGCTATAGTGGGTCTTGCCTTTCACTTCTGTATTTACTTCCTAATCATAATGAATCTCTATTCCATTGCCAAGGTCTGAGGTTTGTTCAGGAATTTGAGAATTACATCTGCAGTTACTGTGGGCAGTATACTTTGAGCCAATTTAATCTTTAATGTGAGGGATTAAGGGATTACTTCTTCCCAGTGAAGGAGGAATATTTCGGTCTGGTGGTTTCATCCGCCTGGATTTGGATGAGGAAGCTTTTGAATATATCTGTCTTCAAAAGTTTGCCTTTTGTCAGTCATTAACTCTTAGTTGCAGGTATAAGCTTCATTATTGAAGCTGATGCAGATTTTTAAGCCCATGGTAGTCAAATGTGGAAAATTCTTAATTTAGTCCACTGCCTCCCTGAGGGTCTGTTCTGTGAGGTAGTGATGGACTTGATGAATAATTCAATGGACGATCATAAAGGAACACTGCCATGAAGTTAGAAAATCTTTTGATTTTGGTTTGTGGGGGTTTTTTGATGGTTTGGTTTCTTGGTTTTTGTTTTTGGTTTGTTTTTTTTTTTTTTTTTTTGCTACTGGAGATTTTGCATTATTCTTCTGTGATCTTGGCATGACACTTGAATTTATTTTATGTTATTGTGCATGCCATTGGTAGTTATCTTAAAAAGGCAGGAGAGCCTTCTTTGGGTGATGCTGAGCACCACTGATTATAACACGAGGGGAAGTACAAAACTTCTTGCAGTTAAAAACAACAACCTAACATATTCTCTAAGGAGGCATATTCTTTTCTGTATCTCTCTAAATGCTTCATTGGACAGTTGGATGTTGGAGGGCTGCCTTCCACTTCTTGAAAAGACTTTTGGCTTCAGAGGAAACAGGGTACTTCAGGCAATTCATATGGCGAAATCCCAGAAGAAATTCAGCTCTCACCAGTTGCTGACCAGTGCTGCCTGAATTGTCTACCTTGGGAAACACGATCAAGCCTTCCTTTCTCTTTCTGATCACTCATTGGTTTTGTTTGGTAATTGGGAAATGTTTCTCTTGCATTTACAGCAGTAATTTGTAAATAAGAGAGAAGTATATATAGTAAAAACTGTACAGATCTGTATTCTGCTACAAATACTGTCAAATTCCCATGACTTAATAGGCTACAGTTTCATCTGTAGAAATGTCAAGAAAATGGATAACACTGGTTTCCTAAGAATTTCACCTCCTTGCATTTTTAAAAACATTTTTAAACCTCTTCCTTTCTCCTCTTCTGCTAATCAATTAATCTCATTCTTCTTGTGATATGATTTTGTTCTCATTCTATGCTTCTCTCACTCACTTTCTCTTTTTTCCTCCCTTTTCTGAGCTGCATTTTTTTCTTTTTTTTAAAGAAAAATCCACCTAAGAATTTTTTTTTTTTTTTAAATCAACTCTCTTTCCTGTCTTTTGTGTTAATATCTTTTCATCACTCACACTTTTCCTGGCCACCCTCTCGGTAATTTTCTTTCCCTTTTGTTTTCTTTTTCTTGAGATTTTTGTCTGGATTTTTTTTTGCTTTTCCCTAAAGAAAAAAAATACGTTGTTGTTATTGAGTGTTACATATCATGGTGGTTTTCTGCTTTGCCTTGTGGTAATGGGCAGAATTGATCAAAGGAACAGGGGAAGAGAAGAGGATCTGCAGCATTTAGTACTCCCATGCTGTGGGCTGGTTTTGTCTGTATAACACCTAGTGTGTTAGAAGCCACGTTTCCATGGTGGACATTCCCAATTGTGTAGCTCTGAAAGGACTGAACAAAGGAAAAACTGGCAGAAGTAGATTCCTAATTTCAAAGTCAAGGGCAGCCAAGCAGACCAGAGTTGAGGTAGGACTGAAGGAAGATGGAATATGAGCTGGCAGTGTGCCCAGGTGGCCAAGAAGGCCAATAGCATCCTGGCTTGTATCAGAAATAGTGTGGCCAGCAGGACCAGGGAAGTGATCATCCCTTTGTACTTGGCACTGGTGAGGCCGCACCTCAAATATTGTGTTCAGGTTTGGGCCCCTCACTACAAGAAGGACCTTGAGGTGCTGGAGTGTGTCCAAAGAAGGGCAACGAAGCTGGTGAAGGGTCTAGAGCACAAGTCCTATGAGGAGCGGGTGAGGGAGCCAGGGTTGTTTAGTTTGGAGGTGGCTCAGGGGAAACCTTATTGCTCTCTACAACTGCCTGAAAGGAGGTTGTAGCGAGGTGGGGGTTGGTCTTTTCTGCCGAGTAACAAGTGATAGGACAAGAGGAAATGGCCTCTAGTTGCACCATGGGATGTTTAGATTGGATATTAAGAAAAATTTCTTCACCGAAAGGGTAGTCAGGCACTGGCACAGGCTGCCCAGGGAAGCGGTTGAGTCCGCATCCCTGGAGGTATTTAAAAGACGGGTAAGCGTGGTGCTTGAGGACATGGTTTAGTGGTGGACTTGGTAGTGCTAGGCTTACAGTTGGGTTCAATAATCTTTAGGGTCTTTTCCAACCTAAATGATTCTATGATTCTGTGGTGCCAAGAGTTCTTCTGCAATGACCATGGTTTCTGCCTTTAAATATGTGTTTCCCGCAAGCAAAATTTAACCACCATACCTGCTGACTGTGAAATGTCTGGTGGATCTGCAGCTCACTGTGGATTTGTGAGGGGGAGGAGGAGGAAGATAACAGGGTGCAGCCAATTCATGAGCATTAATGATAGACCTCCATTTGTATGAAGGTTGTGTGGGCTTCATGACTTCCTCACTAATTTCCTTTCCTTGGTAAAATAACTGTTGTGATAGAAACGTGAATCAAGCCAGCAGTAGGCTCTGTAGACATGCAGAAGTATTTTCAGTCTAGAGCTGTGTGTTATTTTTCTTTCCCTCCTATTGTTTTCACCACTTTATGAAGTAAACATGTCCGTTCCCTGCTTATTTCTCCTCCATAACCAGAGTGATAAAGGAAATAACATGAAAATCATGCCGTTATCAACTGTATTTATAGCATTTTACTTTGGAACAGGATATGAGCCGCGAAGTCGTGAAAAGAGTATCACAAATATAATAGTGAATGTTGTAAATCTGTTGCCAAGATTAGGAATGATTTCTCGTTGGGTATTTATAAGAACCTTTTTTTTTTTCTTTCTCTTTTTACCATTGCTGTTTCTTACTGAAGATCTGTATCTGTCAAATTTGCCTACAGATACTTAGATGTAGTGAAGGGCCTTCCATCTTCCTTTCTTACAGAAATGTAACATGTCAGCTCTACCTTATTTTCCACAGTAAATGCTAAAAGATGATGCTTGCAGGGAGTGTGTCTGAGGATCATTTCAAGGCTGCTTTACATATTGATTACTCAAATTGCCATTTAATTTGCTGTATGGCAATACACAGTACCTTAACTATTTCTCTGGCATTCTTATTGATTGCTGTAATTCTGCCTTACATTATATGCATATATGGTGTCACCATTAAATATTTATGTGCTCATGAAATGTTAATGTGTCGGGTTAATGCGAAACTCGACAAAATGCATTTGCCAGAAGCGAGCAGGAATGCTGATCCAAGTGCTTCCCTTCCCCTCCCCCTTACCCTTTCATTTTGCTTCTCCATTGATTTTATTACCAGTGTTTCTCTGCTGTGTCTAAATCTGTGTCAAAGCAGCCCCCTGCTCCAGTATGCAGATTTTATGTTTTATTATGTGAGAGATAAAACACAGTAATAATAAAACAAGAGAAGGGATCTCAGGGAGGTGTTGAGACACAGCATTATATTGCGCTTGTGCTACTCTGTTATTGCTCCTGCATTTGGGTATGGAAATGTAGCGCTATCCTCCATGAAAGAGACGGAAGCAGGATGACTCATCCAGAATGCAAAGTCATGTTCACATGTTCCTTGAACAGTGGCTGCAGCAACGTAAAGCAAAAATTGCAGGGGTGTTTCTTTGATTTGGTACAGCTGTTATCCAGAGATGACATGGAACAATTAGATGTAATTTAAACCAAAACTTTTAGAAGGAAAAGTAACTCCTCTTGGCAGACTGGTGAACATGATTCTGACACCATCCTGTTGGAAAAGCTCAGTAAAAATTTGCAGGGGTCAAATATTTATCATATTCCTAATGAGTTTCTAAGCTGCTGTGGGAAGTTTAGGTGATTTAAAAAAAAAAAAACCCAAACAAAAACAAAAACACCCCACCACTGGAAAACAAAAGAAAGTGATCATCCTCTCTCATAAAGAGAGCAACCACCCTTTTACATCCCTGGGTGATGAGTTGGGAGCAGAGTATGAGCTAGAGGCTGGCCTTTGTACAGTAGGACTAAACAGATGCTTGGTGAAGAGGCTTTGGCATGCTATGTGAAGCACATAACTTTCCTACTTGCTTTTGGGTTTTCACTCTTTTCTCACTTTTACCTTTAACTGCTTCACAGAGAAGGCTTCTGCACGTAAGAGAGCATGAAACAGTCACAACGAAGATCTGGGCGGGAAAGGTTTTGCTGGCATCCAATGTTGCATTGGTCTTCTCCACCACCACATTGTTTTGAGTGAAGTTCCAACCTTGGAGCCTTCTGTAAAGCTTTCTTTGCTGCCAAAATGGAAAGACTTAAAACAAACAAACAAAAAAACCCAAACCAAAAACACAACCAAAAAAAAAAGCCAAACAAACAAAAAACATGAGGAAGATGGGAGCTAAGGAGACAGGAGGAATGCAAAGCAGAGAGCAACATCTAAACACCTGTTTGTGAAGAAAATTTAGAGAACCTCTGAGGTTCTCTGGTGCTTGGCAAAATCTCTTACCTTTGAAATTTATTTTCTTCCTCTGTCCTTCATCCCCAGGCTATGCAGCAGCTGTTTAGGATATGTTTTTTTTCTTTTTTTAAAGCTGGTGGCAAAGTTTGTTACTACAAAGACAATTCTTACTGTGAATCTGTTTTGACCGTTTTTTTTTCCAGCCCCTATTTTGCTCTCTTTTCAGGCTCACAGCTTCAATGAAATCTGTAGTATTTTTATAACCAATTTTTTCATCTACAGTGAAATAATGTATCTGATATGGCAGAGCTTAATGGGTATAAAAATGTCGAAGGAATTCTTTTCTCCCATTTATTTTGCAGTGTCACTCAACAGAGAATATAACGGCTCTCCTTGAGTCGTTTTTGCATCATTCATAGGCTTGATGCAAGAGTGATTCGTGAAATGTTTTGTGTGCAAGTTTCTTCCATGATAGAGACAATGTGCACGTTTTCTTCCTTTGTGGACTTCAGTTTGATTTTTGAAACCTGGGCCTTTTTTTGGAGCCTGAATCTAAAATGCAATTTTGGTCCCACTTTTTTTTTTTTATAGTTCCTTCTAGGTGTGTTCATGTCTATAAATCATAATATCTAATTTCCCTTAACTGACAAATTTGAAATGAAACAATTTCGTTCTCTTTGGCTTCTACTGCAGTTTCTCCAAGCCAGGGGTGGTGCAGAGCAGCAGCAGTGCATAGGAATGGCAAAGCTTCCCACTTGGTCATGGAGCAGGACTGCTTCTGTGTTGCTGACTGCCTCAGACATAGGTCATTTAGCTGCAGGGAGGGCTAAGGTTTATGAAAACAGAGCCTCCACATACACTTTCCTAAATTCAGCCTGGTATATCTTGTAAATGTTGGATGTGGAGGGCAGTACTTCAACTCATGGATTCTTCAAACTGATTATTTTCCATTTTGATTCCTCCTTCAGATTGTCCTGGAGAACAGCAGTCGAGAAGACAAGCATGAGTGCCCATTTGGCCGAAGTAGCATTGAGCTGACAAAGATGCTGTGCGAAATACTGAAAGTAGGAGAGCTACGTAAGTTGACCTGTTTGTTTGACATCTAAGAACCATGGAGTGAGTTCAGTGATACCTAAAGTCTATTTCAATGCAAGAATTTTCTTCTGAGAATAATTTCTCAGTATGGTTACATATCATACGGTTACATATTGTACACCGTGCCAGTGTACAGTATGACTATGCCTGTTTTTCTGTGTCTCTTACTAATTTGTGGACATACCAGGGATGAGGGTGGAGTAGGGGAAACGGAATCTCTTTGAATCTCTTCTATATGAAACAAGGCAGTGACATCATTTCCAGAGGGGTCAGTTAATTTCTCATTGGGTGATTTGGTGTAGTAGACTTCATGGTCTTACCATTCCACGGCCTTGTCCATAGGTTGGTTTTATATGAGTACCGTAGTCATTCTTTGTGGGATTGCTCATCTAAACTGACACATCCCATTTTCTCTTAGATATCTAAAGCTCTATCTAAATACCAGATGATATATGTATCATTTACTCTAAGTGTGATACGAAATATTGTATTTTAATACAGAGTAAACAAGCTGTCTTTGGCTTCGATTACAGTCCCTTGACAAATTGTTAGATACTATCAAACAGAAGAGCATGTCTGTATCTTCATTAGTCCAGAGTGTTGGTGTTTAACTCTATCAATATATATATAAACTTCAGTTACCATCAATAATGTTTTGGATCCAGCTGCAGTCTGTTTTAGCAAGCACCACCATAAGCTTCGTTTTCTTGTTGCACAAACAGGGGGCACAACTGAGATGCTTTGTTTCCTTCAGAGACGTTTTCTTCCTTTTGAATTTTTTCCTTAATAAAGATTTTTCTTTTACACCCAAGTCCACAAAATGTAATGAGAGTAATGCAAAAGGCAGTAAGAAAGCCTATAGGTATCATTGGTTCTTGTTCCTACCAGCTCTACAACAGGCATCAAAAGCTCTGTTTTAAAAGTATGATTTGGCTGTTAATACATCTAAAGCTTTTAAATGCAGTGTCTTGAGAGAATTTATTGACCAAAGGAAAAAATCTATCCTTGTGCAATGGGCCAGGATAAAACGTGTGCATTGCTTGCAGCTTCCAAATTGACGCTCAGTATTTGACAGACCCAGACGAATGATATGATGTTTACTTTTGAATACCATCCTAAGTAAACCAGAGTTATTAAGGAGCACATTCACTATGTCTATAAATAGTTTAGCAACTATTTTAGATGTATGGTAATGTGTTGCGTAAGGTTCAGACTGTAGCAGGTATGTCTCCCTTAAAATAACCTTACTGCTGCAGCTGAGGTGTCTAATGCCAAATCATGCATGATAGGTCTGTCTGAATATTTCTGCTGGTAAGTGTAGGAGGGACATAATATCTCAACAAAGCTCTAAGCCTATTTGAATTAAGTGGTAAAGATGAATTTTATTTTTACAAATGCACAGAAAAATATCTGCAATCCAAACTATGGCTTTGTACCTGGTATTTTTGTGTATGTCCCATCACTCCATGGGACTTGCACTGCACTTTGCTGCTAAGAAAGATGATTGATCTAGAGGTTAGCCAGGTGTTTCAGACTTCTTCCTTGCTGTGTCATAAGAGGTCATTCAATAAATAAACCTTTTTCGCCACAGACGTGTTTGTTGTCCACATGCAGGGGGCTATTAGTATGTAGATGATTTGCCATGTGTGGTCCTGTTTGTTCTAATTGGTTCTAACTTCTGCAGATAGCTACTTTCGTGTTTAACCTTTTTGTTATCTGATCTTTTAAAGTGGGAACTGTGAATAAAATAAGAGGATTGGGGTTGGGGTCTCAGCTACCACATGAAGAAAATATGAAAGGAAAGCTTTTTTTGCTATCTTAGCTTTAGAAAGAAAATTGTCATTTTTGTTTCTTTTTTGGGGGGATTTGGTGGGGGTTTTTTTGTTTGTTTGTTGGTTTGTTTTGTTTTGTTAGAGTAGCTCTATGGTTTGGAAGTGTGGGGTTAGAAAGAAAACTGAAAAGTTCCCCAAGGATAGCTCTGGCTAAGGGACATTACCATTTAATGTTCTGAAGCCACTTGCTTTGGTGTTATTAAAGCTGCAGGTCACTGGGATGCTAGGTGTGCTGGTTCACAGCAGGCTCCTATGGGGTTCTTTCATAGGTGTGTGATGTTGTGCAGAGAAGATTCGATGCTGAGAAGTAGTGCACTGGTGCTTCTGTTGATAGAAACCAGCTGTAGCACGACTGACTTCTGTAAAGTCATGCTAATCTACACCCACAGAGCATCTGTCTCTGGATGCGGCAATAAGATTGCGTTGTAGCCTTCTATTCACAGGGGACAGAGCTAAGGTTACCTCTAACTCATCTTGACGATTCACCTGTTCATCAGTATGTTTCCTTAACGGTTTTGTTTATGTGGATCTCTAGTTGTCATTTAAAAAGGCTGTAATAAAATACACCTTTAAAATAATGTACAGAAAGCAGATTTCTTGAAAATGGCTGTCACAGATGCGCATCTTAAAGGGCCTGTGATCAGCCATATATTTTGTTGAGAAGTGTAAACTAGAACTGACATCTTAGGAAAATGTACATTCAGGTTTATTCTTCACTTGAAAATAAATACTGTATTGCTGAATAGGATTGGACATCTTAAAAATCAGTAGTTACAGTTTAGGGCAAAGGTGTCCCTGCTAGTTCATATGTGTTAGGCTTGAAAATATGTATTGAGGCTGCCAGTGTTTCTTTAGAAATTCAAAACTAGTCATTATTGTATTGGAACATAGAACTTTTTTTCTAACAGTTTCTGAATTGTATAATTTAAAAGCCACAATAAATTACCTTTTGCTCATGAAATATTCAGCAGTGGAAACTTTCTTAAAGTGCAGAGTAGATAAAAGCTGCTAGACTGTCCATTATTTATGAAGAGCACTTTAATGTTGATTATATTCCCCTTGCTTCACCGTATTAAATACTTTCAGGCAACAAGAAGACATTTTACCATTTCTTTTTGGTCCTTTCAAGCATGCATTCATCCCAGCAAGGACTCACAAGAAAGTGTTAAAGGCATGCCACCTCTTCTGCTTTTGTATTTCCCCAAATCAAGGTACTGGACTTCTTTGACTTTGGTTCCAAAATGTTCATGACTTGGAAATTCATCTCTTCTTCAGCAAAGCATATAAGGGTGTGTGTTTAAATCTTGTGTAAGTAAAGAAAGCTCAAGTGCAAGCTGTGAGTTGAGCATATGGTAACTGCTTTACAGAGGTGGACTTGCAGAGTAGAGGAGCTAAAACTTAAGAGAAAGGTTGGTGTAGTGTTTAAGTAACATGGAAGTTAGAATGAAACATGTCCATAAGTCTCTTCAATGAAATCTCTGAATCAGGAAGGAGTGGGATATTTGACTATAAATCTTTTAATCTTGTGCTACTGTTGCTGTTAAAAAGGCATTGAAGAGAATGGCTTTACTGAGTACTTGCCAAGGCAATCATCTTGGCAAACACGATGGTAATTCTGATTTCCCCAGTAATAGCTTCCTTTGTATGTCTTGGCTAATGAGATAATTTGCTTCTCGTCCTCTGTGTCTTGGAGCTGACATCAGACAGTAACACTTACTCCATTCATCAGTCCTCCTTCTCCTGTCGGGTGAGGCACTTTGACACTCCACATCCCTGATACACTGACAAGTTTACAAAGAGCAGAAAAGGTCAGGCCATTCATATTTCTTCCTTAGTAGCTATGAAAGCTAAGGTAACCTCCATCTTCCCTCTTCTTCCTTCAAGTTTCAGTACATGGCATATATGCTCAGGGGAGAAGGAATACCCATGTAACAGAGTCCTGGCTTTGCTGGGAGGCAGTAACATTGCAGATAAATATAAAAATTAAAAACAAGATCCGAAAGACCTTCCAGAACTGGAATTGGTAAATTTAATGGGAAATTTGGAGTTCATTAAAACCTATTATTTGTTGTAAGAAAGAATTTGAGCTCAGCAGTTTGTATAAGTAGCCCTAATCCTCTCTGATCTCTGCCTACAGTGTACTTCTGCCCAGCATGTGACACTGTTCCTCCCCTCAAAACCCCTTCAAACTCTCTTTCCTGGTGGGAAGTGGTACTTGACTGTGTTACCTGATTGATGCAGAACGGGTGCAGCTTCCCGGGCTTATTGCCTCATTTCCATAGAGGTTCAACTGAAATTTTGTGTTGAAGCTGGTGAGGAGGCCCGTAGCTGATAGTTGAACGATAAGTTAGTGCTGTGTGCACTGAGGAAAGGCAGTGCTACCACCAGAGCTGCAGTCTGAAGATGTTCATAAGCCAATATTGTTGCATGCCTGAAGTTACTTTATAATTAAGGCATGTCAGACTTCGAGTATTTTTCAGTGTATTTTTGAGCAGGACACAGATGTTGAACTGCCAGTGTTCCCATTTGATTGTTTTGACGGGTGGTGTTTAGGGGCCTTTGCAAAAATCTGTGTTCAAGCTTTATGACAGACCACAGGGGTATATGCCACATGCCAGACATGTATTGTCCTAAAGCTTCTGTTGGATAAACAACTTCTTCACTGGGTTTTCTTGCTTTTCTATTGTGGGGAATTTAATTGTCATGGGGTTTTGTTAATTTGATTGATTTATCGGATTTTTTTTCCTTGAAAGAGAAGACTAAATGCTAATGTATTATAATGCCCTTGATGCTGTTTGTACATGTTTTTGCTATAGATTTTTCATCGCAATTATTGCCCAGGTTGCAGAATTTAAGTGTTGTAGAAATTCTTTCGTTATTGTCCTTTTATCAAATAGAACGTGTTGGGCATTAGAAGGTATATAGTGATATTCATGGTTGTACCTGCTGAGATGAAGGTAATCAAATCTCATGCTTCAAGGAGTAAGCTGATTGCTGCAAGGGTCAGGAAGCCCTTTTTTTGTCTTTGCACAATTTTTCCCCTGCATTGCACAATCCATAGTGTGCAGTGTAGTTTGTTTCTGTTGGTCTTTCCCTGAAAGCATATTGGTCACTGCAGGATCAGCATTCTAGACCTGAGGGCTCGTCTGGTTTGATTTTCTTTTTGCTACAGCAAATCCAGTATTTTTATAGCTGAATGTCATATTTTAAATTTTTTCCCCTTGCTTGAAAGCTAGTTGCCTTTTCCACCCTCCTCTTCCTCCTCCTCTTAAATTTAAATAGAATAAAGCATCAGAAATAGAAAATAAAATTAGATAAGGGAATTTTTAGTGTTCTCGCACTTCTCGCAATTTGATTTTCTGGAGACAGAAACCTGTTACAAGATGTTTGTTAGGAAGTTGAAAAACTTTTCTAGCCAAAAAGGTATTTAGTGAAAGGTAGCAATTTTCTGTTTCATCCTGAACTTTTATCTTATCTTTAGACTATGATAAAGTAATTAAACAGAAACTCTAACCGCCTTTGTCTTGTTTTTTTACTGCAGTCATTCTTACATGTCCACCTTTATATCCTCTTGCGCAGGCCATCACCACATCAGATAACTCCTAGTCATAGCAAAAATTAAGCAGATCTTGAGTGAAGCATAGAAGATAAACAACATTTGAAAACAATTTCAGTACTAGTGAAGGGGAAAAAAAATACTTATATTAATCCATATTGATCTTGAGTTTTAAGGGTTCCTTTGGAAACATTGCTAGCAAATTAGCCATTCCTGACTATAAGGACATTAAATATGCTTGTCCTTCTTGATGCTAAGCTAACAACTTGCTGAGCAGTCTGGATTGTATTTTTGTTTTGTATGGTAGCAGAATCTTATTTTATCAAATAGACCTCTATTCCTATTTGCTGGCACAGTCCCGCAGGAGAGAGAGAATAAAACTTTCTCTTTCTAGGGAGATACTAATTTATTTGCAATTAACCTCCTCTTGCTCTAAAAAGTCTCAATCTCTTCATGCTCATGGTAAACTGTGGAGTCTCTACAAAATATCTACTGTAATCTATGAGAATATGAGCAGCGTAGTTGGAGCAAGATGTTCCATTTTTACCTCTGAGTGACAGCGAGACAGATTTTGGAACGTTACTTTCTACCCATGGTACTGTTGGCTTCAAAGTTGTTCAGTGTTGGCTTCTGAGTCAGTTAGCTAGCCACCCTGCTCTCTCCAGTGTCTTGTGTTTTCTCCTGTCATCTACAGCCGCACGCCTGCTTGTCGGAGCAGTGATTGTAACTGGTTTTGTTTGTGTGAAGTGCTTAACCTTATCATGTCCTGGGTGCAGGATTCTTTAGCTTTTTTAAAATTACATTTACTCAATTTTCAATATTAATAATAAAAAGCATGTGTGTGGGAACTCAAAAAACACAGACAAGAAAGAGGTGTGGATGTAAGGGATTTTTTTTAGAAATTGATTAATGTATCCAAAAGACAACAAAGAGGTAACCTGATGAAGCGTAATGAGCTCTTTCATCTGGTAATGAAAGGGATAGCAAGAATCAAGACCTGGAAGTTAAAGCCTGATAAATTCAAACTGGGAGTAAGGTATAGGCATTGGCTGTGAGGATGCTGAACTGAGGAACTAGCGGAACAGAAAGCTGAAGAATAATGAGAGGAGAAGAAAAAAAAAAATCTTGATGTTGATTTCCTGTGATTACTGGAAGCTATGGCTTCGGCAAACTTGATAGCGTGGTAGAGTAACAGCTGTAACTTGTTTTAATGTGGTTACTGGAACCCAATTCTAGGATTTTTTTTTTTTTTAATAGGCTATAATGGATGATGTAGTAACTTAAAAGTCTGGGCAGATGTGACAGCAAACGAGAAATATTAAAATATTTTGGGCTACTGCCACAGGAATAAATTGCCATAGGTTAAAATATTTTGGATTATTGACATAGGAAAAAGTATGGATAAAATAAAATTTTCAAAATATCTCCCATTTTGAAAACTCTGCATCTCTTCTGAGCTTGAAGAACTTTGTTAGCTGCTCATTCTGTGTATTCAACAGCACTTCTTTATTTCCCAAGAAGACAGAAGCGAACACTGTAAAAAATACAACAACAAGCTTCCCTCTTGCATTGTCAGGCACTGGCACAGGCTGCCCAGGGAAGCGGTTGAGTCCCCATCCCTGGAGGTATTTAAGAGACAGGTAGATGTGGCGCTTAGGGACATGGTTTAGTGGTGGACTTGGTAGTCTTAGGTTAATGGTTGGACTCGATGATGTTAAAGGTTTTTTCCAGCCTAAATGATTCTGATTCTAATGGTGTCTGCCTTGAAGAAGGAAACAATAGGCAAAATCTTACAATAAAATTCAGGCTTTTAAAGTTCACTTGCAAACCTGCAGAAAGAAGGAGTTTCAGACAGCTGAGATGTAGCCAAATGTTTGTTGCTTATCTGGAACAATTTCTGCACATTTTAAGGGTTGGTCATTGTTCAGGGACAGTTTAATGCTGAGCAGATTGAAATTAAGAGAAAAATCATCTTGGAGTCCATTCTGGACTTTCTTATTTCACTTTGTGTTAATATTTAATAAAATACGAATTTATTAAAAGTAGCCGAAGTCTCTTGTATTTTGCAGCAATCTGTGCTTCAAATCTAAAGTAAGCTCTCATGGTTTCACAGCACTGCTGTGCAGCAGACTGGAAATTTTGCAGCTGCTCTTTTAAAAAAGGCATGAAGTTGCTTAATGAATTGTACACAGAATCGAACAATGTATAAAAGCTCAATGTTGTTTTAATGGCAGCTTTCAGTATATTTTAATGTTGCTTTGTATATCCCAGAAATGTTTTTGTTGGCAAAGCTAAAGGATTTTCAGGGTGGAAGAAAGACATGTTGCAGGTGAAGAGGTGCACTTGAGGTTTTGGCATCTGGAAAAGGCAGAATGATTCTGGGGTTTGAGGACAATTGCATTGGCAGGATGTCTGCTGACATGAGAACGGCTTTAACTGCTAATTCCCGTAGTTCCCAAGACAAGGCTGTACTTGCAAAGGCTAGAAAATGCACAGTATTCTGGGAGACACATGAGGCCTTGCAAAGAATACCCCCTTCCTTGAGCAGCTGAATATCCTTGTAACAACCCCCTGCTGAATTGGCTCTGAGTTACTGAATGTACCACTAATTGTCCCAGGTTGTCCCTGCACGTGAAACTTCATGGATGCTTGAAAGGCACTGAAGGCACTTCTGGATTGCTGTTGACTGCGTAGTCAGGTCCTCTGTCAGAAAGCTTTACTCTCTTAGACTTTTGAACTTTGTTTATTCTACGTAAAGGATATATCTTTTTAAAATTTGAATCGATGAGGGGAGCTTCTGAGCTTTAAAAGTATTTAAAATTGAAATTGCCAGGCTTCTGAGAGAGAAGATCAGGCAGAATGCCCTGACGCAGTACTAACCAGGGGTAAGGCAGGCACCAAGTACAGCTTAGTTGCATTTATCTGAAGCTTTTCTCTGGTTAACACATGCTGCTTCTCCAACCATTGTAAACGCATTGTTTGTGTTTATTCAGGAGGCCACGAGGGTTCCTTCTGTTGCTTGGTGGACCAAACAGATGAATACACGTGTTCTAGGAAAAAAAACACCTAAGCAAGGAATACTTAACTTTTGGCATACAATTGTACTTTTGGCACCGCCTGATTCTGTGGAAAGCTACTTTAAACTGACTGATCATATACCCACTTGAAACTGGTGGAAGAACTGTTTTCATGGAGGGGTTGTACTTGGCAATTGATCATTCCTAATCAATTAAAAAGGGCATGTCCTTGATTTATTTTTTGCAAGAGTGTTTTCTCAAAGAGTTGATCAAAACGACAATGGAAACAGAGTAATGAGAGCCTGAGATCTTAAAATATTTTCTTTAAATTATTTGTCATTCACTAGCTGTATTTAATTGTAAAACATGATCAAACTGCCCTTAATGTACTTTGTTGTAAATCTTTACCAGTCAAGCTCTTGTCTTTGCAAGTAAAAATAACAGTAATGGTGAGTAACCTGAAAGACTGGAGCTGCACTGTGAAGGTGACACAGATTTTTAACATTGCGTTACTGATGTTATGTACGTGTTAAAATACCATCCGTCACTTTCATTTCTGTTGAAATGCTTGCTAATGAAAAGCTGAAGAAAATTAGCTTCTAACAATTAAACTTCACTTGCCCTTCTTGAAGAAGCGTAGATTAGCTGGAACTGTGACAGGAGAAAGCTATAGGCCCTCAGGCCTCTTACAGACCTTAGAGATGTTCACGTTCAGCGAGAGCTTTTAATAGTGCTGGCTAAGTAAAATAAAAACAGGAGTCTGCGGAGTTACATTTTGCTCTGTTCCATGAAGGAGTCAAAAAGTGAGTACAGCTACTCTTGAAACTGCCCTTTCAGCTTTATTTCTTTACTCCGCATGTGGCATTCTCTATTCCTGGATTAGCAGAAACGTTGCATAAATGTTTGAATGTTGTGAATGCATTTTCATGGTATATTTCTTTATATGTGACAAGGTACTGAATTTCTTGTTTCATAACATTTCTGATCTCTTTGTGCTGAAGTTTTGCCATGGCTATCTTTTGTGAATTGAAAAATATCTTCAGTGTAATTTTTAAATACAAAGTTTTAATACCTGCGAGTAAGAGAGACGGAAGGGGATTCTTAATTTTGGGAGAGGAATTCCAAATAGCCTGGATAATTGGCTTATGGCATTAAAACAACAGTAAATGTGACATAGTATCATGGGCTGGAGCAAGGAGGTGAAATTGTGACCTCCTAGAAAACTTTACATTAGGATCTGGCATCCCTCCTGTAGGGCATTGGGAATGTAAGCGTGGGCACGCCTGGCCAGTTTTTTAGCTAGCATAGCTAGACTTTCCACTTTGTTATTTCTTGAGAGTTTTGAAAGAAAACAGCCCTAGTTCTTCTTGGGGGACTACAATTCCTCTCATGTTTCTTTCTCAGTGTGTCAGGACGTCCATATGCGCCTCAGGGCACCTCTCAGAAATAGCAGAGTCTCCTGTAATTTCTGCTCACCAGTTTTTGGACAAATTAGAGCTGCACTCTTTGTACGCACTCGTTGTGTGTGTATATATGCTGATAAGTCATTAGAGGAATATTATTATATGCTGCCTACTCCAGGAGCCCGTCACAGTAGGCAGTTTATTAATAGGGAGACATGCATGCGTGTGCCCATACAGACTCTTGGTCTTTGTCTTTGAAGCCAGGTCATCATATGAATTTAGGCTCCCGTAATTTTTTATTTCATGTATTGGGGATATCGGAACAAAATGGAGCTATCTATGAAGAGTTATTAGATATGTAAATGCTTTCTGACAGAAGAGTTGTTAGCTGCCCCTAAACACCTTTTAATGTACTGCGCCCCTTTGGCATGGAGAGCCGTGACTCTGTTCTGGATCTTTCCAAGTCGTTTTTGAAGGAAAAATTCATGGCTCAAGTTAGAGATATCTTTTATTTTTTTTCCCCTTCAGTCTTGTTCGTTACTGACGTTTGTACAGACTTCATTCTTTTTCTTGCAGTTTCAAATGCTGTGTATTAACAGACCTCTGGCCTCCAGCAGTTTTAGGTTCCCGCTCTTTCAGGATCAAACTATCTGCTTGTTTTTCCCGGGCCTTTGTGTTTTATATGTGCACAGCTTGCTAAGTTACTTACTAATAATCCCCCAACTGGCTGGTGGCTCTATTTTCTTCCCTAATTACCACTACAGAGCATCAGTTTAATTATTCTATCGAGCCTCTAAGAAAGGACTTAAAACATCCATCAGCTCTACCCAGATTTGTTGTCTCTTCACATCAAAGACCCACTTGATGACAGACACTTAAAAAACCATAGCATAATAATGTTAGCAATAGGCATGTATGAAGTGACTGATAAGGAGCTAAGGGAAGTGTTGGACTCTTTGTTCGTCTGAAGGGGGTTATCAAGACACAAAAAATAATTGGTTGTGTACATATGAGTGTGAAAGAGCTTGTTGGTGTGACACTGACTTTCTTAAGCTTTTTGCAGTAGGTTTTCTTCTGGTGGATCATAAGTCCTTTGGTTGGTTGATTGCTCTTTGGGTATATTTCATTTCTAAATTTATAGCCTCTCAGCACAAAATATAGTTGGTATTTGCATAGTAAAATACTAAGGCAAGATCTCTGATAGTTTGTTCTTTGGGCCTCTCTCCAAGCACTCAATGAGAATTGAATGAAAACTTACCAAAACAGAAAGCAAAGATAATCACCCTATAACCATACATTTCACTTGTGTTCGTCTTAACATTGAGAATATATTTTGTCCTTCACATGTTCAGCCGTCTGTAGTTTTTGGTGTCTAGTGCAGAATATAATTTAATCATCCTCATCAGTCACAGGACATAGTTTAGCTGAACCAAACAGGACTGAACACAACAGAATTCAGCATAGGTTTATCACAGGGTGGAGCAGAGCTCGCAGGACCAAGTTATAGGCTCTCATTTTCCAAGTGGTAGGCTGCACAGTATCTCAGTGAATAGCTCACTTACTATTCATCTGGGAGCTTTAGAGTACATGGCAAACCTCACTTCAGACGTTTCAGGGTGTATACCTAAGCAGGAAAAGCTACCTTAAGTCTTAAATAGTCAAAAAATTGGCTGAGCCATAACAGAGCAGTGCTACTGCTAAACATGTTTTACTACACAGAGACTGCTATCAAAATAGATGAAACCATTTTGGAAGAGGAAAAAATTATCAGAGCCAGTGCCAATGAAAAGAAGCCGTGAGGACGTGAATGGTTTTCCACAGAAAAAAAGAGTTGAGTGTGTCTGTCTAGGCCCTAAATTTAGGCTGCAATTAGTTTTAATTTAGTCTTTTGATTTTTATGCTTCGCAATAGAAAAAGTTCTTACGATTCTTGACTTTAAAAAACAAAAAGAAAAGGGAAAAACCCAGACAAACCTCCCCCCCCAATGTTTTTTTTTATAAAACATAAAGGCTTGGGATTTCAGAGGTGACAGTACTGCAGGTATCGAAAAAAGATGAGCTTTGTGTGGAGCCATGGTGCAACTTGACCATTACTGTGAAAAATAGTGATTTTTTTGTTCTAAAAAGACTACAAACTTTAAGGACAGCGTAGCTCTCAGCTTTTTAGTTTTACTGCCTGCTTTTCCCATATCACTGTTTTTCAGGTATGTTTTGTTAGGGGCTTGTGATCAGACTGGAACAATTCCTGCAGTGACCAGCTGCAGGTGCTGTTACAGCTCCTGGCCCTGGTACCAGCTAAGGGCTTAGATGGTGGTAGCCTTTGCCTAAATTAACTCCCTAGCATCCAATGTGCTTCCAGACTGGAAAGTTCACTGCTTTTTCATACAGTAATCCATGATCAGGATTGTTAAAAGCGTGTCATCTGGAAGGTCTAGAGGATCACTGATCTACAGTAGTATTTTGTTGATGTGCTATATTTAAAGGCATTAAAAGTCTCGAGGATTATTTGTGAGGTATTCTTGAGCTTTACAGGCAGATGTTTGGAAGTGTGCCCTGGAATTTGTCTCTTCCTTCAGCTTTCAACAGTGCAGTCATCAGCCACCCCTTCTGTTCCTTCCCCTTCTGTATAGTGATGGGTAGTTCTAATGATTATTTCCTTGCATTTGAAAATTATACATTTTGGATTTTGTGAACACCTAGCACATCTACAGAATTTGTAGGGCAGCTAGCTGGTCTAGAACTCAACCCGTTGCATCTCTGGCTGTGCTTTACTTGTGCAATGATGAGGTTCCATTTGATTATATTTTTTCCCTGTTTTTAAATAGCACATCATCATGTTTTAGGAACATTTGAGTTGCGTTTTCAATCTTTTTCCTAATATTTGCATATTAATAAGTCATTGAAAAACATTATGTAAATTTTATATCATGGTGAATATATTATCAAATCAAATGGCCTTTAAGGGTAATTGTAAAAAGCTACTATCAGCTGGGGAGATGAAATTTGACTGTATTTAACTTTTCTCTTTTCCCATACAAAGACTTGGAATTGATATAGGCTTTTCAGAAATACCACTAAAATGTTGGAGAGGAGGCATACTGCATTGGGCTTTTTGGGGGTTGGGTTTGGTTTGGTTTCTTTGTTGGTCTGGGATTCCTGCACACCACCCACCCCCACCCCCCTCGGAAATTATTTATTTTCTGTGAAGTCACAGTTGGATTTTTAAAAATATTTTGCTTTAAAGGTCTGTTTTGTTTGCTTAAGTTGAGTACATAAAGCTGTTCCAATCTCTGCATCTGCAACTTCAAAAAATTTTTTCTGTGTAAAAAGTGTTCTCTTTACCAGGCAATTAAGAACAAGGGGAAGAGGTAGTCTCCATTTTTAAATTAGGAATGGACATTCCAAGACTGACTTAAAAATCACAAGATAGCTCTTATTTGACCCGTTTTGCCATCTGTTTTTTGAGATGGTTTTCTCTGCATCTATCAGTGAGCTTAGAAATAAACAGTAAAAGTATGATTCTTTTCATCTCAGTAGATGGAGTTTCAAGACAACACCAGATATGGTGTGATATGAGAAAAACTTCATTCATTGGAACTTCTGGATTAGGTAGATGGAGCGCTAGTTAGTGATGGACGTGTTAGGCTGAAATTTTCAGGGACTTCCATGAGAGGATTTAAAATCTCATTGAATTTATATCCTTTAAACTTCCCAGTTAGCTGCAGTAGCAGCATCATCGTGCATTACATTTGAAAAAGCTGAGCTGACCCTCAGACGGACAAATTTACACATCATCTCAGCACACTGGAAGAGCTATTTCTGTCCCTGCTCACTGACAATGAACAAATAACCTTGCATTTCCATCATCATCAGTTCCTTTCCTCCTCTTTTCCACCCCCAGATTCCAGGGGTGGGTGGTGACAGCTTGAAGTGATTAGATATATTTTCAGATACCTATTCCTTTTGAAAATTAAAAAAGTGTTTTTCCTTGTCACTGCTAAATTATGAATTTTTAAATGTTTTTGTAGATGCTTTGGTAAAGCTGCCACAGTTATTTTCTTCTATTATTCATTTCAGTTTAAAACTTCCTCTGCACTGTGTGTGTGTTCCTTTTGTTTTCTCATTAAATGAACTTCTGCAAAATCCAATGTACAAGTATTAATGGAAAGCAAATCTTCACATGCATGGACAGTCACACCACAAGTGGTGTGTTTTATTGGGGATTGGATTTCACTTAGTACAGCAGGGGACGATATTCCCAAAATGCCTTGCCAGAACATTGGTGTAGAGGCAATTGTAAAGGCTGGAGAAAGGGTCTGATGTCACCCTCCGCGGTAGGATATGCACAGCACACGTACATACGCAAAACGTCCCGTTGCATAACAGCTAATTTACTCAGATACTAATTCTCACTTCCCTATGAAATTCAAAGTTGCAGTAAACTTCCTCAGGATTTTTTCCTGATTTATAAAACTCATGTTTATCCATTCACAAAAGAGATGCAGTGTCATATGATTTGCATAAGGAACTGAATTTCAGTGTACATGTCTTGAAGTATTTATGATCCCAACATGGTTAAGCAAAACCTATGTATTATTTTTTAAGAACAAGAGAGAGGAAAATGTAGACAAAAATAAAGTGCATCTTGTTCCTCATGAGAAGACAGAAAAAAATTACTGTGCCGGCTCATTCTCAGTAGGCTAAGCTGCCCCAGTGGAGGAAACCTTTACATTTGGTATGATGAATTCATCTACCCTGGTTGTACCACGGTATCAGAGTCTGTTTCTACCCCCTTTGTGCCCAAATGCTCTTGACCTTCTCCCCCAGCTGAGACAGCTTTTTACAGATGTGGCTATAATATTAACAGTTTTTGTAGCTACATGAAAAGTTTGTACCTTAACTCTATCAACTTGCACAACTTGCTGTAGATGGTGAACAGCTGTGTGAAGATTTGCTGTCCTGTGTGTTCTTCCAGTATCAGTTTCACAGGAAAGACCACAGGTTAGCAAACAGGTTAAAAGCTGGGTAATTAATCTACTTTTCTTCCAGCTGAACTAAAGCTTAAGCAAAGATGACGTATGCAGTGAGGCTTAAAACACAGATGCTACCTGAGAAAAGGTATGTTCCCAATAAATTTTTGAAGATTTGTCTTTGTACTTAACTGAGACATGATCCCAGCTCCTATCCAAGCTTTCCGTACGAGTCTAGCTTCTCTATATCACCCTCTAAGTCTGATTCACAGAATACTGCCTTTCTGTAGCAATTAATGATTATATACCTGTCAGGAGCCCCAAAACGCATCAGAAGGCAGAAGAGGAGACCAGAACTGCATCCCACTGACAGTTTCAGGGAACCCTATGACTTATCACGTCTGGTATAGCTATTCTTTTAAAAAACAAAAATAAAAATTCCTCCTGGTATAGTGTATTGGGAAAAAATTAGCATGAAGAGCAAGCCTGTTTTATTTCCTTTTTATCAAACATTCATTTTGAAGGGTAGGCTTCTGTAAGTCATCTCATTAGTGGGAGCCCATCTGCTCACATTTCTTCCAAGGTAGTCTAACTTGTGTGTGTTGTGTGTATGCATGCATACACAAAGGTTTCCAGTTCTAGTCAGTGTTGATTCCCATTAGGCTTCAGGCAGGAGAAGAAAGTTTAATGATTTGGGAAGAGGAGCGAAAGTTGCACGCACTTGAAAACCTGTCTGGAATGGTCTAACTCCTCTCCCTCAAATAACAGCCATGTATGAATAATGAGAAATTTGCTCATTTAAGCTACAGTAATAATGGTTCTTATTGATCATACCTGGGCCCTGATGTGAAGCAAAGCAAGATTTGTTTGTCATGTGCTTATGTATCAGACTTTTTCATCCTATTTTCAAGTCATGCCCTGCTTAGTATGGAGTGAAACCCTCCGTACAGAGTGTTTCAAAGAAATATTTGTTCTGGTATCTTGAGTCCTGCAGTATTTTCATCCAGACAAGCCATGTTACAGGACCTCTTGTGGCAGTGTCCATTTTATTGCAATGAAAAGATCCGTCCGAGATCTGAGGGAGGAAGCGTCCATCTCTCACTCCTCACACTACTGTCTGAGGAATGAAGAGAATCATACAGCAAGAAGACTGTTGTTTTCTGACTTCTGTTTTATTACTTAGACATTTCGAAGCTGATGTGAGTTATGATTTGAGAATTCCCAGGAGCAAGACTGCAGCTTTTTCCCCTTTACCACCTGCATTTCTCAAGTGCCACAGGCTTTTAATACAGCCCTATCGGAAATCTCAGGAGTGCCATTCACTCAGAACAGATTGATGGTGTTTTGAATCTTGTGGTCTTAAGAATGTATATCCAGTCTTATTTCGGGGTGTGTATAAAAAGCTGATTGTGTTTTTAAGATGTAGAAGAATCTATTTAGTGACAAACCTTTAATGCTGATGAACAGCCTACTCGCATTTCTTGCAGATGTGTTATCTTTTTATTAAAACCTCTTTGATCTGTCATACGTTAAACCTTGAATTCCTAAGGTCAGATGAAGGATATGTTCATTGATATTACTGTGTTCTGAAGAGAAAGAAAAAAAAGTATGGCATATATGGGACCTACTTCTACAAAAAATGTAGATCTCTTCTCTGTCTCGTTTGTGTCAGAAATGAGAATATTGGCTGTCAGTCCTGTTCTAGCTGATACACATTCATATTGTGTAATCGTGTTTCCAGCAGCTCTGCAGTGGGTTACACTAGGCTTTCTTGGGAAGATTTCATCTGCAGTCGCATGTGCTGAAAGCTATATTTATTTTTTTAAATGAAAGCTTAAATATTAGGTAAACTAGGGGATGCCTTTTAAGTGTGGTAGACATGGATACATCACAGCAAAACCAGCTAGGAATTAGGCAGTGGCTGAGGCTTTGTCCAGCAGTGACTAGTAGCTTTGAATGCTTCAGTTCTGGAGCACTTTGAGCCCAAAGTCCATGGGGCTCAATATTCAGAGTGCTGAATCACCTTGTCAGAAAACAAGGCCTTTGCTACTCTTTACCACCCAGGTAGAAGCCCCAGATATTAACTTCTGAAAGCCAAGATCAAGGCACTCGGTAGAGATTTTTCGCTTTTGAGAAATTGACAGTCTCTTTGAAATACATTAGGATTGAGTGCAGGTTTTTTTTCACCTAGGAAAAATGTAACACTGGCAGTATTAAATATGATGAAGTCATTACTTCTGGAGGTGAAATATCACTGTTGTACCAAATTGAAATCTTTGTGCTGAGGCATCACTTTCAAGGAAAATGCACGAGCCTGTCAGTATCTCATTTCATCTTGACTAGGGGGGAATGCGGACAGGAATATCCCAAGTAACTGTATGAGCGCTCTGTTATAAGGAAGAAGGATTACAGGGAGAACAGAAACGGAAGGGAGGTGCTAGGTATATGAAGTTACAATACAAAGAAGTAAAGTTTTCCATTAAATTTTAAGTTTTTTTTGTCTTTCCTTCTGTCTCCTGCTTTTAAAGTCATCCTGTTTCACAGTGTGAATTGGTCAGTTGGCTTTGAGATAATGGATTTCTGGCAAGCCAGTTTAGCTTTTGTGTTGAATGAAAATGGTTTTGAGTAGATAGATGCATGTGGCCAGAAAAGGAAAGAACTGATGGATTTTGTGATGGTAGGAGCAGAAATCAGATTGACCTGTGCTACTCAGAAGAACAGAGATGAGCAGGTGTGACAGTGGCACAGCTGGATCAGTAACTAATGCAAATGTGGCTAAGAGGCAAAGGGGAAGAGCTATTTTGTGTGAAAATGGGTTGAGTCTTCCTAATGTTGAATGTTTGTAGGCTTGTGCTGATTTATTAAATGGTGTAGATTTGCCAGCTTGAGCTCACAAATTCCATTCCACTACTGAAATTTAATTTTTCGGTGCATGACTTCTAATTGGCAGGTTTATAGCCTGCCTGGAATTGGCACTCAGCGGCAGGAGCCAGATGTTGCTGAGGCAGGTGTTGCAAAAGATTCTTTAAATTACATCTTGGTGGTTGGGGGCTGGCTTCTAGTCCAGCTTTCACTGAATTGGGGCACATTTATGAGAAGTGCAATGAAGGTTAACGGTTGCCTAAATGTTCTTGTAATAAGTCCTATCGTTTCCACCTTTTTGGAAGTCTTTAATGTTTGATACGAAATCTTTCAGGTTATTAATCAGTGGAGTTTTTGTGTTTTTTTTCTTAGGGCTTTTAAGAAAGACATACCTTAACGCCATCTAACCCAGTTACTCCAGAGTAACTCAGGGCCAGGGCAGTAACTCTCCCAGTGTCCTATGAACTGTTAGTGCCAAGGGAGATGAGGCCAGGTGTGGGTACAAAGCTGGCCAGGGTCATTTAAACGAAGTTTAGCAGCCCCTGGAGAGTATTGATGTTGTCATCGTAAACGCTTGAGACTGGCGTTGTACATGTTACAGAATGGTGTCAGCGCATGCCATCTGGTTCCTGGGCTGCAGAAGGCTCTTTCTATTCCATGTTACGTAGGGGTCGATGGCACAGTCACCATCCCAAACAACTGGAGCCCACATCTTTCAGCTCCCTGGTCAGTGGCTCTTTGAAGTGACCAATGATGTTTCTTCACAGTGGTGGTTTTGTGGAGAACATCTATATTGACTGAATATGTTCAAGGTTTTCATTTACTTCCCAGTTAAAATCTGGATGATTTTTTCTGTGAAATTTCCTACTCTCATCCAAATCTTTTGCTTAGGATGGATAAATCAAGTTGCCATAAGCAGGACTGTATTGAGATAAATCAGTATAATACTGGTCATTGTGTCACGGTTTAACCCCAGCTGGCAACTAAATACCACACAGCTGCTCACCCACTCACCCCTGGTGGGATGGGGGAGAGAATTGGAAGGGTAAAAGTGAGAAAACTCCTGAGGTGAGATAAAGGCAGTTTAACAGGTAAAGCAAAAGCCACGTATGCAAGCAAAGCAAAACAAGGAATTCATTCACTACTTCCCATCGGCAGGCAGGTGTTCAGCCATCTCCAGGAAAGCAGGGCCCCATCACGCGTAACGGTTACTTGGGAAGACAGATGCCATCACTCCAAACATCTACCCCTTCCTTCTTCTTCCCCCAGCTTTGTACGCTAAGCATGACATCATATGGTGTGGAATATCCCTTTGGTCAGTTGGGGTCAGCTGTGCCGGCTGTGTCCCCTCCCAGCTTCTTGTGCACCCCCAGCCTACTCGCTGGTGGGGTGGGGTGAGAGGCAGAAAAGGCCTTGACTGTGTGTAAGCACTGCTCAGCAGTAACTAAAACATCCCTGTATTATCAACACTGTTTTCAGCACAAATCCAAAACATAGCCCCTTACCAGCTACTATGAAGAAAATTAACTCTATCCCAACCAAAACCAGCACACATTGTTATTACTACTATAACATTATGGATAGCATCTTATATCATTACATTTCAAAGCTTTATTTAAAGAAGTCAGTATTGTTACTGTGATCTCATAGGTCACAGCTGACCATAATAGAGCTGCTAATAACATCTAGGCAATAACCTCTTAACACAACTGGTATAGCTAAAGTCTTAATGGATTACATTGTGCCTAGACTATATGGTGATGCACAGTGGAAAGAGGTCACAGGTGCTTTTCTCTGCTCTTGGAAGCCTGGTTCTATTACAGTACTGGCACAGAGGCATTGGTACTAGAATAAAAAGATATTGTGGACCTCCCTCCCTTTTACTGACTCTGGAAGGACAGTCAACATACAGGGATTGCACAGGGCTCCATCAGCAAAGACTTTGTCTTTGGAAGTGCCCCGACTCTGCGCCAGGCAACTTTTGGGGGGCTCTGCCACGCTTGGACCAGGTCTGAAAGGCAGAACTGAGCTGGGGATGTAGAAGAAAACTAGTGAAGAAAACTAGATTTTTGCCTTGAATTATGGAGTTTTTTCTCTTCCCTCCCTCTTCCTTAAAGAATAGAAGACAAAAAGGAAAAAAAACATGTGAATAAACAATTTTGGGAAAACATTTCAGTAAGCAAAAGCCTACAAGATGGAGTCTAATAAGTAATTATTTAAAGATAGGGTCATTTGGTGAGAGTAAACAATGGTCTAGCTCTGTGAATGAGCTGTGGCACAGGTTATTGAAAGACCACAAGAATCTCAAGCTAGATTGGGGAGTTTGGTTTCTTTTAAGGCCCAGCTAGATTCACAGCTGTGAGGAAGGATGGATAAAATGTAAAAGGGCATGTCCTCCTTATGTTTTTTTTTCTTTCCCATGGGTTAATCAAGCTCAGTTAAGAGGAGAATTTGGAAATAAAATGATGAATTGTTATGAAAATTGTTTGGCTACACTTTGTAAGTATGTTTGGAATACTATTTATTTCTTTGGAGACATCTTGTAAGGAAAAGAACTGAATAATGACTTGCTCTGTCTGGTGATACTACCCTGAATAATTTACTTGAGTCTGCAGCTGAAAGGAGATGAAACAATTACAAATACACTGCATTTTTAAAGGCAGGAAAGGAGGGAAATTTTTTCCTGTATGTTAAAAAAATTTAGCTGGTTTGTGCTTCATTTCATCTCCTTTTCTTATAGAGGTTGGTTTTTGTGATCCAAGAACTATCCTAAGTAGTTAGGAAAGGCAAATTCCCTGAAGCTGCTGTGCTTGCTTTCTGGTATGCATGTGAAAAGCGTCTCTTTTAACCTGCTCTGCTAAAAGAAACTTGAGAGCACTGATTCAGCAAAAGCATCTTGCCTCATTGTCCAGCTGAGTTCAGGAGGACTGTTTCTTAAGCAAAAGCAGGATTAGAGTCTATTTTCCTAATTCAATGCTAGCTTACATTTTTGAAAGTTGTAGGGGTTGTAAAATAATTACCTACAGTATGCCAAATCTGGGCACTTACCTGACACCTAAACCTTATGCACCTTCCAATTGCTTCGTTAATCTGTATTCACTATTAAATAGAGCACACAGGTTCTTAGGTTCTTTGAAAGGCCTCTAGGGAGAATTCCTGTCCCTTTACCTCAGGCTCTAAGCTGAGGCAGATGCACTTGCCCCTTCAGGAAACAAAAGCATTAGTTCACCTTTTCATTTAAACATAGGGGAAGCATACACAATTATTTTAGGAGGACCGCTTTAGTAAGCACTGAAAATGTAGGTGCACATCAGACACTGAAGTTAAATACTTGAATCCACTGGTATTCTTCAAGTTTGTTTTTCGTTTTTCTTTCTTTTCTCTTGCATGGCTGTTTCTGTCTTCACTAAGATTCCAGGAAAATACTGCTTGTAAGCTGTTAAAGTTGTCACTGCAGTATGCCTTCTGCTTTGCCTGAAGACATGGTCTGTGTGGACATGTGGAACTACAACTGAACTTGCTCTAGCAGGGGCAAATTGCCTTAGTAGCCAGGCCAGAGCCATCCACTCAGTCACTATGCAGAGTAAGCTCAGGTGGAGATGCCCTTAAAATTGCACCTCTCATTAATGTCTGATGATCAAAATCTTATCTAGGGAATCTAATTCATTGTTGTGAAGTTGAGCAGTGCTGACAGTCAGGGATGTGCAAAATTGTTTGTGAATCTGTAATTAGGGGAAAAATGGTTACAAATCTAGTGGTTCTCCAGATGGTTTAAAAAATTTAGAGGAAAATGGTGACTAATGTAACCCTCAGTTCCAATGAAATCACAGTCCACTTGAGTTTGCTCTCACTCCTTCTTATTAGAAGTGCTTTTAAGAGGCAACATTACATCAATGATAATTGCTTATCGTTGTTGAGAAAATGCTCAACTGGAACAACGGGCCATGAACTCATGGGTATTCTGTACTCGGAACACTTGTAAGATAGTCCCATGGGCTGCATCGTTAAATTTGACTTCAGTTATTTAACTTCATCTTAGGTTTTGTAGGAGAGCTTGAAAGAGCATAATATATCATTATTATTATATTGCATGGCTATTACTCTTCAATATATCTTCTGTTATGTTTGTATATTACACACAGAATTTAATCACCTGTTTTGCTAATATTCATTTAGTACAAGGATGAAGATGACTCAAGAGAAACTGACTGTTTTGTTTTGGTCTTTAGAGCTCACTACTGGAACCAACAAATGCCCTTCTACTTTGTTATGTTAAACCTTATGTTTCAAGGGAGCAAAAAGAAGTGAATAAAATAAAATCTCTCTTAAACCAAAAGCCAACATAAACCACTACAGGCCAGGTTCTGCCACTTGTTAGTGTGCCTGACAACTGATGCACAGTGAACCCATTGGGTGTTGTCTTCGTCATGGCCTAAAATGGGTACTGATGCAAACAGAAAAGGATGCTCAGGGCAATCTCTTACACTTAATGGCAAAGGAATCAACGCAGCCTCTATGTCATATGCAGAAAAGGGGATGTAGAGCTGAACTCTCCTGTGCAGCCTCTTCCCAACCACAAAGTCAGGAGCACTGCTCTCTGGCCGCTGTAGGAAAAAAAAACACATGTTGGGTCTGAAATACTTCTCTGTAGAGCAGCAACAGATGGACTTTGGGAGTCAGTGCTTCTCATTTGGAGTTCAGCACAGTCAGAATGGCACTGTGGTGCCTCAAATGCAGACTTAGGAGAAAACTGTGGGGGCTCAAAGGAAGGTACTTGTTAAGCATATGGGCATTGGAACGTAATCCCTCATTACTCCCCCATATACCCTGGAGCTGCCAAAATTTGGCATCTTTCCCACAGAGTGAGTATCTTCACTCTATAGAATGCATAATGCTGTGTGTCAGAGACTATACAATTTGCACACAAACAGAAGTGGAGAGAGAAGTGTGTGAATGTAGACGCAGTGTAGAATGTAAAGACACAGCCCCTGTTTCCTACAAATGCTGGGGGATTTGCATTGGGTGAGTAATGCAGAAACTTGGATGCCTAGCCCTGAATGATGTATCTAAGCAAGATTTGAAATAGCAATTGAGAGATGAACATTGTGATCATCCCTTTGTACTCGGCACTGGTGAGACTGCACCTCAAATATTGTGTTCAGGTTTGGGCCCCTCACTACAAGAAGGACCTTGAGGTGCTGGAGCGTGTCCAAAGAAGGGCAACGAAGCTGGTGAAGGGTCTAGAGCACAAGTCCTATGAGGAGTGGCTGAGGGAGCCAGGGTTGTTTAGTTTGGAGAAGAGGAGGCTGAGGGGAGACCTTATTGCTCTCTACAACTGCCTGAAAGGAGGTTGTAGCCAGGTGGGGTTTGGTCTTTTGTGCCAAGTAACAAGTGATAGGACGAGAGGAAATGGCCTCAAGCTGCGCCAGGGGAGGTTTAGGTTGGATATTAGGAAAAATTTCTTCACCGAAAGGGTAGTCAGGCACTGGAGCAGGCTGCCCAGGGAAGTGATTGAGTCTCCATCCCTGGAGGTATTTAAAAGACGGGTAGACGTGGTGCTTGAGGACATGGTTTAGTGGTGGATTTGGCAGTGATAGGTTAACAGTTGGGTTCAATGATCTTAAGGGTCTTTTCCAACCTAAATGATTCTATGATTCTATAATCGGCATACTAGACAAGCATATCAGTTCAATGAACTTCTGTCTTCATTACATTTGTAGTTCATTGCTTATACTTCTTGACAGGGAAGCGTGGATGTATGCAGCCTACTTTTGATAAATGTTTTTGTGTGTTAACCTTTTGCCAAATAACTATTACTATTTTTAAATATTTGTTAAAGAAGCGGTTCATGTCTTTTTCAGGCTTGTTCGAATGAGTCAGCTCAGACATTTTAGAGCTGCTCCCAAATTATGTTGCGGTTTTAATTGTCTGCTTATGAGATATGAAAATTAAGCCAGCAACTGAATTGTTTAAGTATGGAAAGCCTGAGTAGGGTGTTAGTAATTTATTTGGGCTTCTGTGCAACTTCTGTGCGTTTTAATGAATTGATCCTTCTCTCTTTTGGTATGAGGCTCTGAGCAAATCAAAGACCAAATGTGTGTGTATAACCATTTTACAGCACACAGCAATAAAATGAGATTCAGGCTACATCCCAAGGTTCTGAAAAGGTTCAAACTGGAATTCTGGAAAAATACAATTAATACTTTTAAAAGCAACTTGGCATATGAGCTATCTTTTAAAACAGTGGTATGAAATGTTCCTTGGGGTCAGTTTTGTGTTGTCCCATATATTACAGAAGGAAAACAAATGTAGAAACTGCAGGGTTTTATTTTACGGGCTTGGGAAAAGAGGTGCCATACAGACTTTCAGTTGTTACAGGCCTGGAAAACTTAAGCACTACTTGCCTGGTTTAGGGTTTGATTTAGTGTTTGTCTGTGAGACGTCTGGGATGGGGTATCTGAATTACACAAAAGACAGCCCTATTTAATGATGCAAAATACAGTTTCCCTGTTTGCATTGTAAAGTTCTTCCATTGTCTCAATGGAGAATGCAGTCTGCTTGCTGTTGTGTTTCTGGATGTGTCTTATTATGGCTGAAGGAAAAACAGGCATACTCTTCTTTCCTGTTTATCTATTAAAAGGATGGCCTGCTGACACTAAATCAGGAAAGAACCTGCAATACACTAAGTTGCTTTCTTCCATTAGTCTGTTGAAGAATCTTATTTGCAATTAACCACTGTAAGATTTAAAACAGTTTTTGTATCATGTTATAATACCTTGGTTTTACTGTATTTTAAGAAGTTTATGAAATTTTAAAAATAATTTGGACAGACTGGGGACTCCAAACTATGCAGGATGTGTTTTAATAACTCAGTGAGCATATGTATCAAATCATCTCTGGTTTTACCTATCAGACTGGTAGCTTTCTCTGCCATCTCCAAGTTAAAAATAACCTTTTCTTTTCAGAGTAAAGAGCCACTGCCTTAATAAAGGTGTAGGACAGGAGGTGGCATGAACTGTGAGAGTATCAGCATGCGGAAAAGTAGGATTCTTGTAGATGAAGAAAGCAACCAGATTATGGGGCAGTTGTTTTCTGCAGTGAAAGTACACTTCTACTGTTTTTCATTGTGGGTATTCGTTGGTAGTGTTGCATTTACCAGCTTCTCTTTGACAACTCATAGAAACAACTCCAAGACTGATGATTTTAATCAACTGAGTCTGCTTCATTGGCATATCATAATCAACTTCACTCCATGTGGTGATATTTTAGATATTCAACACAACAAAAACTCCTCTCGTGCTACTTGTTTTGTTTGCTTTAAGATATGAGTCTGCTTTAACTCCATGATTTTTGAATATAATTCTTCATGTTGGCATTAGGTTTTATTTTTTCTTTAGTTTTTTTGCCCTTTCCTATTCCAGCCTTTTGACTTCCAATTTTTTAATTTTATTCCACACTTAGAAAGACAAAGGGTTTTTTTGTTATTTTCAGTCTGCTTTCTTAAGAAAATGAACCAGATGTGATCAGATTGTCTATGTGTGCCTGTCCTTCCCAATAATTTGGGCATATGAGTCGATTTCAACTCAGTTTTGCAAAGGGAGGTATGAAGTTCTGAAAAATTTAGAGAAAATAGCTTTCTGAATACAGTAGGTTTCTTCCTTCGGTGTGAGGAACACCTTTGCAGTGATCTCGCACTTTATTAGACATTAACAGATCCCTGTGGGATCTTGGGGATTTAAATGGAGATCTAAATCCACAAGAAAATAATTCTCGTTGATGTTACTGTTCACTGGAAAACTAAATAGTATCTTCCACAATTCTTATTTCTTTTATGTTACTGATTTTTTATTTGGGCTGCAAGTGAAAGCTTAATGTCACTGCCATCACAGACCAAAAAGCACTGCTGGCATTTATTATGGAAACATTGACAGTACACACATTGACAGACACAAATGACTCCCTGGTAGACACAAAGTGCACATGAAGGCAGGAAACTTGATGGCCCAGTGGAATTCCTGGCATTTACCATACACCCTGTCTATGAGCTCGATTTCATGAGCCTCCAGGTCCAATGGACATAGTTTTCAGCAAAAAAGAAGGTGAATAGGAAAGTGCATGAGACACAAATATGACTGCACGTCCTTTGTGTGGGAAGTGATGGGACTGAGAGATGTCCTGAAGTGGAGGCTGTCAAGAGAGGCAAGGTCAGCACAGTTAGGGTTAATGGGGAATACCGGAGTTATTAAATGCTGTCATAGGATAATAGTCTCCCACTGGCATGTCGATGTGGAGACATCTGTGGGCAATTAATGTCAAAGCCAGGCAGAGATGTTTGTGTTTGAAGGAGATATTGATTCTCTGGTACTGTACCAGCATATAATGACTTTATTTCCCTTATATCAATTGATTGAGGCACTATCAATTATTTTATCTGATGGATGTTGGTGCAATAGCATGACAGTTGCTTGTATAACACTATTGAATTGCTTGATATAACATTGATCACTTCAGTTGGTTTATACCTGCTATATATTATAGCCAACCATGGAGTGCCACCTATAAAATGTACAATGTTTATTATGAGAAGTTCAAAATATTCCTGAAAAAAGAAAATGTGTCTGAACCCTTGATGGCAGGAAATATTTGTGCCTCTGGAACTCCCTCCTTTTTGCTTCTGTTTCTAGGTAGTGGAACATAAAAGATGAGATTTCACCCTTGCATTCGGTGCATTGCAGAAGAAAGTGTGGATTCCCTTGGGAAAAGCACAGAGTCCAGCCTAACTTGCATCCATAGAAAATTGTCAATGTAGGGTCATGGGAGTGCAAGACCCTTGTAAATCTGAACTGCCAAAATGACTGATGAGAACTCTTGCAAATAAAGCAATAAGCCTAAGCAACACTGGATAAAGTAAAGTCTGGAAGAACTGACCTGCTGGGCACTCTCCTTTGATGGTGAGGTACCAGCTGAACCCTGTTTAGACTTCAGAGACCTGCCCTCCTGAGGTGCAGTCCCTCAGGTGGTAGTTCTGCCTTTAAGGAGATGTGAGGTGCAACAGGCCTTTTGCTGTGAGTAGTAATACTTTCTGGAATTGAGATCTAGAGAGCAGGTCTCCCACTTACGTGTTTATGATAGATCCTGAATATAGGCAGTTTTTCGGGGTTTTTTTGTTTGGTTTTTTTTTTTTTTTATATGGAAGGCATACTTTTGGAAGGCTTCTAGGCCAAGTCAACCTGTGATAAATAAGGTCTTCGCACAGCTCAAGCGCATGGCTACATATTGACAAATTACCCTCATCAGCTTTTGTATTCTTATCTTCCTCTCAGACACAGGCTAGGTCACTTACACAGAGTGGTCAGAGACTTCTCACATCCTTTCTTCCATCACTGAGTGCTCTTGGGCTCTTTCTGACACTCCCTCACATCACATCAGCCTCCCATGTCCGCAAGAAAATCTGCCTTTTGTCTGTTTTAAAATAACAACACCACAAAAAAACCCCAAAAACCAGAAAAAAAATCCAACCAAAAAAACCCCAGCCAACAAACAAAAAACCCAGCCCAGCAACACTGACATGTGTAGTCTTAAGCAGATGGTAATTAGGTAATTACAAGCAATTCAAAATATTTGTTTTGCACGCTTTTATTCTGTGAAAACAACCTTCCTTTCCCCCCCGCTTCAGATATTTTAACTGAAATATCATGGTATCGTTTGTATTTAACCATTTCACAACAGAAGTTTACCACGATATCACCATTTGATGTTACGTGGACCAATAAAAAAGGCTAGGTGATTTTTGCTCAGGGAAGTCTGCTTTGTTCCTCCACGCCTTGCCCTGAAAAGATCTAAAAAGTTGTGAAAAGCTTTGAAAAAAGAAAAATTGGATCAATTTTCTTTTTTTTTAATAATAGAAGAAATAATTAATGGAAAATTAAAAAGTAAATGTAAGTAATTCTTCCCCTGAAAATGGCATCCTGACCAATTCTGCTCAGATCATAAGCTGGGGTGTTCTCAGAAGTTATTCTTTAACCTTCTTTCATGTTTTTACTAAGATATCACTTACTGAGCCTGTATATAATTTCATCCTTTCTCTGCAGACCAGATCATGGAACTTCCCTTGCATCAATTTTAGGGGAAATTTTTCCTTCATGAATAAATGAATCCAAAATCTAAACCTGTATAAATTTGACTTGGATTGGTACAATCAGTCCCACACATTTAAGAAAGACCTCCAAAAGTGCTACAATAAATGCAGGGCTCAAAATATCTGACTGCTGTCTGTGCAAGAGTGCTTCATCTTCTTTAGCCTAAGATACTTAATCAAAACTGAACATGCAGAGGGGAAAAAAGCCAGTACATAAAGCAATACATTAATGCTGTTCTTCAAACACTGTTGCCAAAGACTTCTTGACACTTGTCTGTTTGAATATGTGTACAAGAACAAAGTTTTTATGTGAATAGTCTCTTTGGCTTCAGATACTAGCACTTCAAATTAATTAGAAGTAATTTCTTCTGGAAATGTTTGCAAGATATACTCTGCCTTGAGACATATTAATGCTAGTAGAACTGGAGAAAGTATTTCTCACCTTCCCTTTGCCTTGTGTTCTTTTATTACAGTGGTTTGTTTTGATGTTTCAGGTCCCTGACCACAAATGCCCACACATGCTATGTGGTGTTTCTTTCTGTTAACTGTGTCAAGCAATACTCTGCCTTTTTCTGTGAATAATTCTGTTGTGCCTGCTAGAAGAGCAGTGTAATTATTTTTTTCAATTTCTTAAGCAAGAGGGTTTGAGTCATAAGAATGGCTTGTATCCAGTAAATACGCAAATAACTATTTTCTAAAGTGGAGGCAGAAAGTTTAAAAAGAAAAAACAACCAAACACACACACACCACCTCCCTCTAACTGCCTCCCCTGTCCACCCCCATTGAATTCATACCACAAAATGTGTGCTCTGGACTCTCTGGGTTTCTTTTTCCTCCTATTGAATCTTGTGCTTATTAGTAGTGGCTAAGCCCAAATTCTCTCTCACGTGACTTGGGAAGTACCCAGGCTACTTTGATAAAAAACACCCCTAGCTTGTGCCAGTGCTACACTTTTCAGCCAGACCAGCTAGCTACCTCCTCTGCATGTGTAGGATCTAATGGCCTTTTACCTGCACATAACTGAGAGACTTGCTATTTTGGCTGTGGTAGGTACCAGAGCTGTCACAAAATGTTACCTGTTACTCATTTTGTGCCTTCAGAGCACTTGCAAAGTTGCTGGAACCAGTACTAATGTGATTCGAGAGCCTGCGGGTTCTTCTGCACTTGGCTTTAGCTGATGTTCATGCTAAAACATAATTGCTATCATCTCTCAGGAGAGGAGGAGGTTCCAGCCCAAGCACAGAGGCTTGAGATGAGTGTCAGGAGCCCTGCCCACCGGTTCCTCCTGTGGAAATGGGCACAGCGCAGTGGAGATCCAGTGTCTCAAGAGGTACTGATGGCGAGGCCTGATTTATCATGGAAATAAGGGGCACCACAAATTCCTGTGCTTTTACCTATGTCTTCTGGTATTATGAATAGATTAATACTGCTATTCTTAAGGAGTAGAGATTATCATTACGTTCTGCATCCCTGCTTCAATTTCATTTAATCTCATTGAAAGGGAGCTGTCATGGTCTGGCAGAAAGTTTGTGTTCTGGGGGTCTTTGCAGTTTGTTTTAAATTGTGTGACCCCTATGTTGTTTTTGGGGAAGGGCCTCTTGCCACTCTTGAACTTTGTTAGTCTTTTGAAAGCTTACCATCCTTTTCTAGGTATACTTATAGGATTAATAAAATTAAGTAAAATGCACTGGTAAATATTTAGCTTTTGAACAATATTTGGTCCTGTGCATCTATTTGAAAATAGAAAAAAATGAAGAAAGCACAGCCAGTTCTCCGTCTTTCTCTGAAGGGACTCTAGCTCTTCTCAGTCAAGTCCGGGAAGGGCTCATTCCAAGATATTGGCAGCTATTTGGTTTTATAGTGTTCCCCACAGGTAAGGTGCTACTTTATAGGTGTTATTCTAAAAGAGGCAAAGTTTGTTAGGAGAAGTAAATTTTTTTAGGCTAATGGTTACAATGAGGGAAAAAGTTTTTACAAAATAATAAGACAAGCTTTTAGCAAAAAGCTTGCCACATTTTTCTGATTGTATCAGAAAGAGAAAGGAAATGCTCTCAAGTGTGCAAGCTCTTCCTTAAGCCTGGAAGTTGGTTGTAAATCTCTGACAAATACCAGTTGGTCTAATACAGTTGTCCCACAGCTCTTCCTCTGCTTGCATATTAGACCTCTGACAGCTCTATTAGTGCAGGTTGGAAGATACCACTTTGAGAAGCCAATAATGAGAAAGGCACGCACACATACACACACATTCATTATTTTGTGTCATAATGGTGAAGCTTGAGTCATTAATGCCTGGCTCATTATTATCAACAAAGTGTACCAAATTGCAGGCTTACTAATGGAACATCTTTGCCATGACTCATGCAAAATGGGGATCAGAACCATTCATAATCAAAAACGGCCTAGAGGATATTTCAAAACAATAAATAAACTTTGCTTGTGATATAAATAGTCTTTTTTTTATTGTCTCGCCAATAAACCTATTATAGCTGAAATACTTCTTATGGAGATGTGGGTGTACAATAAAATAGGGAGATTTGTCGTATAGACATGCATTGAACTACTCCGCCTAGTTCTGTCTTTGATCAGAGTTAGTTTGCTCTTCTGGAAAGGTTCAGATTAAGCAGGTGTTCTTTTACGCTCTGTTAAAAAACAAGTTTCCTGTTTCTGGCTTTATAAGGTTACTCTTCCATAAGGTGAAATCTGGGTAACTCCCAGCTTAGGTTGACAAGAGTTTTAGGGCAACTGGAGACCTGTAATGACCCTCAGCAGCAACATTGTTCGGCAGGGGGAAGGTGGAGGTTTTAGGCAGCGAACAACATATTCACATCACAATTAAACAATCTTGTTTCTGGTAGATTCAGCACTGGATATGGCAGCGTCCATCATTATGCGCTGCATGGCTGGGCTTAACATTCTCCATTTATGTAATTTAGAGATTTACTTTAAAAAATAAAGCACCGGCTTTCAAAATCAGGTATTTAAATGAGAGGTGACTATTAAGACTTTCTGCAGTGATTTATCGGAGAGGTAATCTCTTTAATAGGAAAATCGCAGTCATCTATTCAGTAATGCTGAGTAATCTATTTAATAATAAAAACCATTGTGCCTCATTTCTGAAGCCTGTTCTTTTTCTATTGATGTGAGTCTAAGATGGAGTTGACTTTTACACCATCTTGCTGGAGTGATGGAGAGCCTATTTGTTAGAATAGCTGAGTGCTCCTCCTCCCGTCAAGGCTGAAGTGAATTATGGGTGCGCAGGGCAAAGTTGTTTCTAACATACTGGTAGATTTATCATGAAAAGTGATGCATATTAGAGCATCTAAACAATCACTCTCAGAGGAAGAAAGGAAATACTAACCCTACTGTATACTCGAGGAAACCGAGTTGTGTAGTATGATTCTTGTGCTAGCAAAAAGAGCTTGAATCAGTTCAGTCCCAGTTGATATATCCTGGTCCATAGCTGATGAGCAAAACTTACTGAAGACGATGCTATTTTTGGTCCATCTCTACAGTAGTGGCATTGCAGAGGATTTGTTGCAAAAGGCTAAAGGGCATTGTAGTGTTTACCGGAAATTCCAGCCACTTCGGTTGAGAGCACAACAAAGATTTCTAAGAATAGGAAATCTTTACATCTTGGCAGTTTCAAAGACGAGCATGTGAGGAAAGGAGAAAAAGTAACAATGCAATATTTGTAATAGTTATGAAACTGGTGGAAACAGTGTCTGTAAGAGTGCAGGGCACATTCCTTAGTTCACTTTCTCATTTTGTGCGTTTATAAGTGTAAGCAATTATCGTTCGTTAAGACAGCCATGTCATAATGATTGTTGAAATATTTTGAATTGTCCCTGAGTTCTCTAATGCTTGTATTGACCGATGATGTCACACCATCATTAGTGCAGTTTCATTTCCGGTAAAGAATTACAAAGTCTTAAGTACAAAGGATTTCTGGTGGTGTGGAGAATAACTAACTTCTATTTCTTGAAAGGTAGAATTTTTTTGTCTATACCTGTATGGTCAGTAAATTTTCTTACTGTCCATTTAGTAAATCAACATCAGTCAAATTAAGGTAGAAAAAAATAATGCAGCAGTTCCATAATAGCCAGCCTCTGAAGGGTAGCTGGCTTAGACTTAATGATGTAAATGCAGAAGACAGCACTACTGCAGAACTGAAAATGAAGGGTTAGAACTGGGTCATTGCAGGTAGCCACATCGTATATTCCCGTTCATGGATTTATTGAACTACATACTTCTACTAATTACTGCTCTTCTCATGCGTGTGAGGGTTGGAAACCTTTTAATTTCCAGCCTAAATTTATTCAGAATTATTTTAAACCTGTTTATCTTTGTGCCAACTTTGTTCTTTATTTAATAGCTCTCCTCTTTCCATTTCTCTCCCCTTCCCCATGTATTTATATTATTTCCTTTCAGCCCTCATCCTGCTAGATTAAATCAGCGTAGACATTTCAATCCATTCCAATATCATTCTTTGCTGACCATTTTAGGAGCCTGTCCTTCCCTGCACTTTGTTCTCATTTAAGTGCCCGTATCCTGCGTACGGGTGACCAGAATTGCAGGCGTTATTCCAGTTTGCGTACTACCATCACCTCCTATCGTGTTTTTGATACTTCGCTACCTGTGCTAGAAATTCCTCACTGTTTGTGTTTTAGGATCACTGTTGCTTCTCTTGGGACTTTTGTCAGAGCGATGGCTCTATATACAACATGTCTTTTTCTCTGCTCTTTTTTTATAACCGGTGAGTCTCAGATTAGAGCAGAAATCCTTTTTATTACTCAAAATCTTTCACACTATTCAGTGTCATACCATTCTGATTTCTCTGGGTCTCAAAGTCCTTCCTTTATGACGCTCTGATCTTCCCTTAGGGTACTATCAGTAGTGCTACCAGCTTTGGGCTCCAGCAAATTTTGTGGAGGCACTCCTAGATTTTGTGCCAACATCTTTAATGAAAATCCAGGGTCCAAGACTGGCGTTTGAGAAATTCCAGTAGTACTACTCTTAGCTTGATAGCTCCCCTTTTCTTTTTGTCGTTTCCATATGTGGCCAGCATCTCACTCACCTCACCAATTCTTGTATCAAATCCCATTTTCTCCAGATGAATTAGTAATTTTATGTCTGGCACACAGTATTATATCAAAATATTTTTCTTAAAACAAGTCAGATGCAGGAGAACTAATCTGTCTGCTGTGCAGATAAAGTCCACCACATTTCACCGATGAGAAAAAATAGTTATTTTGTCAAAGAAGATTAGATGAATCAGACTTGATCTCTTCTTGGTAAGCCTGTGCAATATTTATTCCAGTCTCTGTGCACCTCAGTATGTTTTTACTTTCTTTCCTTCAAAATTTGTTCTGAAGCTTTGCCTGATATTGAGAATAGCCCTGACAATAACCAATTTCATCTTTCCCTCCTCCCTTTTTTAAGTGTAAGCTTTGTGTTTGCTTTTGTATTCTCTCTACATGACAAATTTATTAAAAATCTGCCTTCCTTGCAAGGCCACATGTAGGACAGACAGGGAGGACTTCATGAGATGGAGAAGGAAGTGCCCTGTAGGATGAAGGAAGGGGCATGATTTCAAAAAAGGGGACGTTTAATATAAAGCAGATTCTCTTGCAGATTTTACAGAAGTAAGTTTGTCACAGAATTGGGGTACCTTCATGTGGGTAGCTGTGAAAACTTAAGCTTCTTTAAGACTTAAAGCCTGTATGAAAGCACGAAGGAACTGTGGCTATTTACATGTTTAAACACCAAAAGCATCGACTGGGGTCTGAACTGTCAGCGTGACAGGAGCAAGCTCTGTTGAGAGTGAGCTGCCCAGGGGGTGCCAGGCCAGGCGCCATGGCAGGGGTGCAGCACAGAGACGCGCCGTCACACGGGTGGCTTCACGTCCCAAACCGGGTGTCTGCCCCGCTCCTTCTGGGAGGTGACAGAAATCCCTCCTCTGCTTAGACAGCGGGGCCGCTCGGTTTGGGCCCGCGCTGGAGCGCGGTGAGGGAGTACAGCTTCAGCTGGGCTCCCGCTTGTACTGTCAAAAACCTCTGATAGTTTGGACTTATGTCTTTAAAACCTTGACTGTGCTGATTTAACTTTCAAAGAAATTTCCCTCATGTCTTCGGGCATGAGAAGGAAAAAAAAAGTCTGTAAGCTTTAGCTTCCTGCTAAATCTACTGAAGAACAGTGAAACCACTTATATTGTGTGAAGAGGTGCTGGCCTTCTCTAAAATAAATGAATAAATAGATAACACAAGGAGAAATCACTTGAGTCCATTTGGAATCGGTTCCAGTTTGAGCTCATCTGCTGGCTGGGGTCAATCTGGTTGGGTTTTAGCACCGGCTGTTGCGCAAACAGGAGCAGTCGGTGTCCCACAGGCAGGTCCCGGAGGGGCTGCAGCGGCGGGAGAGGCGCTGCCGCTGGTGCCACCTTCTCTGCTAGAACCCAGGCACCATCTACTATCCTCCCACTCAGCCCCAGCTTCTCACCAGCTCCCTCGCTCCCCCAGCTCTGCCTGGTGGGACGGGAGAGCTAGAGGAGAATTGCACCGTGGCGGTGAGAGCGGGAATGATGCTAATGCTATGTTTGGGCAGCGAGAGACACAAGCTCATAAGAAAGAAGTAAAGGTCTCTTACCTCACTCTTGGTAAGTCTGTGTGCCCTGCCAGATATATGCACACACATCAATGCAGTGAGACACGCCACTCAGGTTACCAGCATAGGTACAACTCGCAGGTGATTTTTGTAGTAAAAACAGGGTAGTTCTCTGTGGGAGAAAGAGAAATCAGAGCTATGACCTGCCACTGCCTGTGCAGAGCTGTTTGGCTGCAAATTACCTCCAGCAGGAGCAGAAATACTTGCACTGACCAGGTTTTAGTTCCTCGTGCTCAACAAATCCCGACTGGGGACAGGGGGTTTCCATTTTTAGTTGAGCTGTTACTCTGAGCTGCCGAGAGCAATGCACTTTCTAATTCTGTGCGAGTTCAGGCTCAACAGAAATTTCTGAAAAATGAACCAGGTTGGGATCCAGTTAAAAAGCAAACAAACAAAAAACCCCAAAAAACCCCACAGAGATTTAGAATGGCTTCAATTCAGACTCTCTTTAATTCCTTGCTGGGGAAAATTTCTTGCTGCTGAATTTTAATCTACCATAAGAAAAGTTTCTACTATTTTTCTCAAGTTTAAATGGGAAGGGGTTCACTTTTATTTTTCTCATAAAGCCAATCTGGTGCTTCCTTTGCCTCAGTGATTTCAAAACCAACATTTCTAATCTGTCCTATTGGTGATGGAGAAATTTAACTATTTCTCCAAAAAGGCATTTGAAATCTCAATTGTTTCTTGTTGGTTTGTTTGGAAATATTATTTCTGTAACTTGTCACAGTAGATTGGGAAATACTTTCCTTTTCCAGTGGTATTACTTTACAATTTTTAAATAGATGCAAATAACGTGTACATACTGATGTCACAGCTGATCAGATTCAGTCAAGAGAGAATTGAAGAATGCTTTTGAAAGCATGATGGTATTTTTTCAAATGAATTTATATTGTTTAGCTTGTGTTATGAACCAGTTTATTTTAACAGAAGTAAGGCTAGTACACTTGGCTCTTATGCAATGTCTCTTGAGACATGACTGGGATAATGCTTTGTAAAAAACCAGCCAAGCAATAATCCTAAATTTTGAGAACTAATTTTAAACTGAAATGCAGAAGCAAAGAAAGGTCTTGTCTGAGATGACTTTCATTTTTCCTGTCTGAAATTTCTAAGTGTCTGCAATGGGAGTAATAGGAGAGAATTTCTAAGCAGGTTAGCTTCGCTCCTTTTTCAAATACAGTCATAGTCCAACAGAGACATTTCAGCTGAAGGTTTTTGCCTGCTTTTTGGTTGTTGTTGGTGGTTCTGAGAAATCATTGTTTTCATCTTTGTGTGTTGCTATTCTGTGATCCTCATGCATAAAGACATATTTCTGGAGTGAGTGGTAATACACTGGGGAAAATAAGACCCTCAAGGAAAAATTAAGACAATTACTCATGGTCAGGGTGGAATAAAGTGATAGAAAAGGTATAACTGTCTTCAGGAACCTCAAGGCATGATGTAAAAATTACTTTATTCAATTCTCGTAGTCAACAAGGACAAAACAAATACTGGATTTACAATACAAAAGAGAAAATGTATATCAAATAACAATGACAACAATAAAGCTAGAGACTAGATAAGTAATGGAACAAGCTACAAGGGAATACTGTGCAGTTATTAACATCAGAGACATTATAGTTTAGACCAAATTTCCTCCTTATTGTCCTGATTCTGATAGTTTACAAAGATGTGACCTGAGCAAGCCTTAATGTGTTTTCTGGGCCTCTTTCCTCTCCCAGTCTCCCACACATTCACTTCATTTATACTCAAGGGCTTTTTATACCAAGCATCATGAGGAGAGAACCTGCACTACTTCACTTATCCCTGAACTAGGTGATTCTTTAAGCTTCTTTATAATGGAAAAGGTTTGGGGTTATAATGAATTATGTCTGGTAATATACAATGCAAATGCCCTAGGATATAGAGCAGGAATTCATTTTAAAATGTTTGCACTCTTAAGTACTTTTAAGCAAGAGATCTGTTTCCCAGACTAAAATACAATGTTTTAAAGTATTATACTTTTACAGTGGTGTGACTGAAATGCTGATTTAATGTTTCAGCCTATAAAGAAGAGCAATAACATAAAGTAGGGCAACATTAAAGCCTAATTAAACATTTCTAAAATATAACTTTTGATGACAGTAGTTTTACCTATCCAAAACTATGCTTTGGCAGCTGTAGTATCAAACCCCTCAGTTCGTATTAGTGTATGAAGTGAAAAACTCCAGTGAAGTAGCTTATGAGCTGAATGTAACGCTTGGAAATGTGTTGTTTAAATAGCTTCTCTTGTTAAGCCTGTGGTCTAATTAACTTGATTTTCTGCTTGCCTTTCAAGAGGTTAAGTTTGACATCTGAAGAGTTGGTGTTAACTAATGTCCTTCTGGAGATTGATTAATGTTCACAAAGCCATTTGAAGATGCTTGGCACTTAGGCAGTGCATTATGGTGATGATCTCGGATAAATACACTAACAAGCACTGAGGTTCGGTGTCTCCTAAGCAGCTTGCACCCTACCACATCACTGTTTTCCTTTTTTGTGAGTAGCAATTACTCAGTTTGGTCTATGTTAAAAAAGTATTCTTCAGCAGTTTTATTTTTGTTCTGCCAGTCTGACTTTGGGACTCTAGCCCAGATAGTTAAAAACATAATTTACAGATTAAGACAATTTGTAGGGGAAGAAAGCAATTTAGGCGGTTGTGGTTAGATAACTAAGATGCAGTTTTCACAGTGAGTTAATGACCTTCGCCTCAGCAAGTCCAACTGGGTTCCAATAGCGATTGAGTTTGTGAAGAGAGGGAAGATTTGCGTTTCCTCACAGATCACTGGGTTGTCGCTGCCTCGCTTAGCGCTGCTGGTTGCCTATGGCACACCAGAATGGAATAGCAGTTGGGCTATAGACATGCTAGGGTGTTGCCAGCCTGGAGTATATTGCACAGGATTTTGCCTGAGCAAACTTGTATCCAGTTGCCAGTTTCTTCTTTCTCACAATTTACTTTCACAAAGGGGTGAAACAAAAAAGTTATTTGGCAATTTGGCGCATATACATATAAATATGCATATTTTAAAGGAGGTATGTATTTTGTAGGGATGCAGAAGGGGAGGGAGGAGAGATGTTATTGCTAAGCTGGGTTATCCTAAATGGAGCTGTAGTAGTGGTGGTACCACACATATTTTCAAAGTAGTCAAGGAGAGCTAGTAGGTGTGCATCTCCTGGTTCTTGAACAAGCAGTGTAGTTTCAGCACAGTTTAGAACCAGATCTGAAGTGAAAGATGAGCTGCCATTGCTTTAGGATGTGTGATACAGTGAATTCCCTCACCTTAACCACAGGCAATAATTTTTTTTTAATTGATATTGATGTCATCTTTCCCTGTGTCTCATTCTGTTACTTTGTTTGGCATTTTGAGTATATCCATGATTGATTCAAAGCAAGTGGTTGAATTTAGAGTTCTGTTGCCTTTTCTGTGATGGCAGAGGAGCTAGTGTAAGTTTAGCTGTGTTACTCACTTTCTAGATAACTGTTCATTTGTCCTCCCAGCTTTTGCACTTCAGGAGCTAGCCTGACTGATTAGGCAGAGGTATCAGGCAGCCAGCCTGCCTCATACCCCACCATGGGGGTGTTGAAGGTAACCTCACAGCCTGAAGGTAGCCTAACAGCCAGTCACAAAAGTGCACCAAAGGAGGCATCTCGTATACGGACGCCTCTGATGGTAAGTACAGAAGGTTTGTGGCTGGTCTGTGCCAGGTCTGCATGGGTAATTCAGTTGTAATGTTTTTTTTCTAATAGGGGAATGACTTGGTATCAAGATTCTTTTCCTTTCTGGCTTGACTGCTGGTTTGTTGGCTTCTCCATCTGCTCATTTGTTTTTCTTCCTTGCAGTTCTCCTGCTGTTGCTCACTTGTAAGATCAAATACCAAAAAAAAAGTTTTTTTCCACTAGTTGTCTTACACAATGACCACATAACTTCTTTGCACTATAATTTTAAACATCTGATTTTAATGAGGAGGTCTGTGCGAGGGAGGGAGGAATAGGAACTGCTTAGGTAGCAAGAGAGGGACCTAAAAAAATCTGTTGACTTCCCAGGTTACTGTTTGCAGTGTTTTTCCTGCAGGTTTTCATAGGCTCCTTTAAGTTTTGCTTACAGATGGAGCCCTAGCCAGCCTATTTAAAGCAGAATTAATTTTCAGTGACAGCTCCTCTCTTGTGAATCGAAACGGCATGGTCTGTATTTCAAATGGTAAACAGAGTATATTCTTGATGAAGTATCTCACAGCAGGTCTTTGGAGAGGCACGAGCTATAACGTGTAATGCAGTCTATGTAACTTCCTAATAAAGAAAATGGGTAATTAGAGGTAAGAGTGTGCTTTTTAGCAAGAATCCCTTCAGGAGGAGAAGCAATAAGCTGGTGTTCTCTAGAACAGTCGGAGTAAGAAGTGAAAAGTCAGCAGTCCGGCCATGAAAGGCAGTTTCTTGGTGTACTGCTCGTGGGAGGGGACATGAAGGAGATGCACAAGCGAAGGCAGAGCAAGTGCCCACTTCTGCGTGCGGGAACTTCTGACTCCAGCCCTCAGTGTTCTGGGTCTGCGGTGCTGCAACAGTTAATAGAAAATGTGCCAGAGTATAGCATTTAGCAATAAACTTTGCCAATGGGTGATGTAGGGCTAAAAAGAGTGGTTACGCAGTGTAAGTGACTGCCTTTATGCTGCTCTTTATGAATGCTGAGAATATCTACCTCCCCCATTGCTACTGTCATTCTTCCTGATTTGTCTGGAGATACAGTTAAGGCTAGTTTCTCTTGAGGGCTTAGGAGAGAAAAGATGCAACAGGGAAGAGACTAGGGTATCAACGTGTAACAGATTTGATAAGGTGTTTCCCTTGACAGGTCTGAGCTTAGCTGGCCACCTGTCAATGCCACTATCTGTGTCAGTCGGACTTCAAGCAGACAGACAGTCTGTGGGCTTAGAAATCGTCAGAAATGCTTTTTTATGTTTGTTTGTGGGGTTTTTTTAAGCTCTCATGTAGCCATCATTGCCTTGTGCTTTGCAAGGTGTCAGGAACCTGACAGAGCAGCAGTGTTATCTTTTGTAAGAAGGTTTGGCATAGTATGTTTACTTGTTAAACAAGCTTCTGTAGATTCTGCTTTATATGTGTAATTCCTTATTCCATAAGTTTACTAGAAGTGACCATGAAGACTTCATAGTTTCTAAGCAAATTTATCACATTAATTGGTTAACATTCTTTTACGTTGTTATTCAGGGATACTGTAAATATGCTGGAGCATAATTGTGGACCTGTGCTTGCAGATCTATGTCTTTTTTTCACAAAAGACATTCCTTTTGGATGTGACAGATACAAGCCCTGTTTTTTTCATACCATTTCCACTCTCATGGATTGTTCTCCTAGAAGCGCATGACTAATTCGAATGAAGTGCTCCCTCACCTCTGAAAATGATACTGCAATTTATCCATCAGGTTTTAAAACTGCATTTTCTTATTGTTATTGATCACTGCTTTTTTTTTTTATTGGGAGTAGTGGAGGAGTGAAGAAGGAAGCAGAGTACTTTGCTGTTTGCCCAACAGTGTGCTGTGACACATTGTAGAGGCAGTTCAGAGTTATTCATATCTGGCACCTGTTTTATCACAAATAAGAATAGGCTGCTTTTGAAAGAGATGCGGAACCCTTATCAGCACGATGCTGACTCTTTGTAATCTTTTTAGTTTCCTCGATGCATATAAGAGCACTTTTAGTAACTCTCCTCTCTTTGCACTTTGGCTTTCTGTTTGCATTTCCAAACCACGATGTTCAGTCTTCAGGTCCATTCCAAGTAGGAGACAGGTGCAGTGAAGTCTCCATATTTACTGAGAGTTGCAAAAGGAGTTATTTTTACGAAGTCAGCCTGCTTACGTGGATGCTACTGGCTTCATTCATTTCTTTCAGTTCACCATCAGCTCTGGATGTGTCAGGGTGAGTCTGCCCAGATATCGTTCTTCAGCTGCCTCCTTATGGATGTAGCACAGATGCCACCTCTGAACTGCTGGATTTGTTGGTAGTGATGAGTGTAGGGCTTTATTGACTTGTGCTGCAATAGTCAGGGTTCTTCTTCACTTTTATTTGGAGCAAAGAGAGAGGCAGATTTTTAAATAGTGGCTCCTTTATTTAATGATATCTTGGGGAGGGGAGGTGTGTTTGTGACACAGCAGCAGGCACTTTCAAAGCACATCTGGGTAAGTTAGCGAAGAGCTTGGGGCTGCATGTTCCATAAACATCCTAGTCCTGCCTGTTGCATCAGGCTTGAAGCTTCGTGGAATCCTTGTTTTTCATTGCATAGTGAAATTTATTCTCAGCCTTGAAAAAGGAAAGCTTACAGACTGTAGGAAGGCTTTTATGTGTACTTTTCTTCCAGTTTCCTTCTATAGCTCCCCTAATGAGAAGCCTCATCGATTCAGAGAAATGCTGTTGCCTTATGTCTTTATGAGGAGTTTGAGTTGGTAGTTTTGCTGCATGTTTAGCAATTTCATATCATTTCTATTCCAACTAAATATGTGATCAGGTAAGTTGTTGAAGGTCTCTTGTAGCCATGTATTGCTGGGTAATTTTGGTGCTCTGGAAATGCTACATACCATGCTAAAGAGGGGGCATTTTTGCCCTACTTTACATGATCAGCTCATTGCTTTCCTGAGTAATTGTGTGTATACTACTTTGGTGCTGAAATTTTGGATTTGGATTCACTCCTGATATCCTTGTCTGGGATGACATTTTCTGAGACAGGCACACATGCACCCACACCCGTGGGGAAACCAGCAGCACATCTTGCACAGTTCAGTGGTGCAGAGTGCTTCCTTGTCCCCTCTTTGTTTCAAAGCAGGTGAAACAAAACCCTCACATAATTCACCTAGATTTGGAATTTAACAAATGCAGCTTTGCTTTTTGCATTGTTTTGCTGTGTCTTGAAGCTTAATTGGTTGTATCGTATTCTCTCAAAGTAAAAAGGAGGAGTGGCTTTTGTTTTAATACCAACTGAGCCTTCTAAACAGCACTGTTCCCTAGGAAAGAAAATTACATGATTGGCAGCAATATTGCTACTTCATTACTGCACTGCCATTGCTAGTGACCTTCCTTGCCTTAAATTACACTGTTTCCCTATCATGTGCCAGAAAGGTAGCCAAAGGTTCTCTCTCAAATTATTGCCAGCGGACTACAGGGATCAGTGGTGTAGATAACTTGGCAGTCGCTGTATTTCTGCAGTATTAGGTGCACTTTTTCTTACGTACTCTATGTGTTACTGAGAGAATTTTTGATGACATATATAAAAATGGTCACGGCAGTAGTTATTTTTCCTGTATCGCATCTTCAGGGAGAAGCAGAAATTACAGTGCTGCTTCTCCTGAGAGCTAGTGAGAACTAGTTGCTCTTTGGTTGTCTTCTGTTATTGGCAAATAATAATCCCAGAGGAGGCCGTGCCAAGTGGAGATGATATTTCCAAGGTCCATATTGCACCCTTCATTTGTGGATTTTGTTGCACTTCAGAAAGTGCAATGGATCTTTCCACCCACCTCCTCTCTGATCAAATATTATCGTCTCCATTCTGTGAAATTGGGGAAAACAACAGAGGGGATAAATGACTCACCCAGAATTAAGCAGCAGCTCCATAATAGAAAACGCAGATCTCTGAAGATTGGATTGCATGGATCCCAAGTACCTTTCAGACAGGGAGATGTTTTCAAACCCCTTTCTCCTTGGGACTTTGCAGACCAGTTTCCCCAGGCTCTGCATCACTGCTTCCCTCATCTCAAAATTGTTCTGATGCAATTTCAGGATGCTTTTCTTGATGAGTTTCATGGTGCACAGGATCTGTTAATGCCACCCCCAGCACAGAGGCTTACTCCTCACCACAGGTGTCTGTCTGTCCCTTTATGTGTGACAGCATTAATGTCAGGTGACCATATTTATATGGCTGACTGAATAATTTGATTGATTTAAGCTGTCTGTCTGCTCTTGAAATATTTGAGAATACACAGCAATGTTATCACTTTCATTTATTATCTATTTAATCAAATCTATTCTAGTTGTATTTTGTAGACCAATTGTACATGCCTGACATCTGTGAATGAGGTGGCTCATTTGTGATTAGTAAGTTGTCTTTGATATGCATTCCCAATGTGATGGGTCCAAGCCTTAAATTTACAGAAAAATGACCATTTAAATCACCTCAACTTGTCCCCTCATAGCATTATGAATGGATTTTGAAAATAATGGGTTGGGTGGTTCCTAATTTCAAACATTCCTCTTCATGATAGATACGGCTATTTATTATTTTGCTTTCACACCAGTACAACCTTTTTCATTTCTCAAATTCCAGAACTTCATAATGGAGGTCAGAATGACTAGGTGCCATTTTAAAGACGTGGTGGGGGATGACTATCTAGTGTCAACATGGTAGTTTAGCAGAGTCAGGAAGAAAGCAGAGGTTTCTTAAGATCAAGGGCAGTACTTGCCGAGAGAGGTGTATTACTGTGTCTCTGCTGTTGTAGCTTTGGGGGGAGGGAAGGGTTATCTCTGTGTTACTTCCAAATATTGCACAAAATAAATTCTAAGATAAAAAAATTGTATTCAGATTTTTTCCCCTTTCCAAGTGGAAACTAGTTAGAGGTCTACACATAGATCTACACATCTACACATAGCCTACTTTTCAAGGTGGGGAAAAGATGTAATCAGCACTTCCGGCTATCAACAAGCTTCTGTTGAACTGGTGACCTTTTGTTCATACTGGTTTGGACAGTGAGGTGACACACCAGCCTGCTGCCTGGTCTGGTGCACTTGTCCTTTCCTGGAGTCTGTCTTACATGCAGAAATCCCTATTGTCTGTATTCAGTTCACCACAGCAACCTTGAAATTTAAACCTCTGCTGTACTTCAAGTCAAATGGTTATTGAAATATCATCATATAATCTGTGCCCTTCCAAGACGGACTTATGCAAATATGCAAATACCTAACTGTTCTTGACACAGCTAGAAGAAATTTGTCCCTGATGATGATGTTTCTCATGGGAAAAGGCATTTAGAGATGGGATAAAAAAATGAAGGTATAAGTCTTTTCTTCTTTCTCAATTTGTTTTCTTTTTCCTGTTGTTTTCTACTAATCCACTGAGGAACAACATAACAGATCAAGTCTGTTTACCGCTCGAACAGTCTGGGATGCTTGAATGTCTTTGTTATAATTTAGAAAATGAACTGACAGACAAAATTGTGTTGGGTAGACACTAAAAATATACACTGAAGGAACCATGTAAACTCCCAGGTGGAAATTAGCTCTTTTTTTGCCAGTGCAATTTATGATGAGAAATGAACTAAGCTTCTTCCTCAAAGTCACAGCTATAGATCAGCTAGAAGCTTGAAGGACTACTTGAATCCTGAGAGGCAGCACATTGATCTACAGCTCCAAGAATTGTGCCAAGAAAGGAAAATCAACAAGATCTTCACCTGATTTATGTAGGCCAGGCATCTGTGACTTTCCTTTTGAAGGTGATCTCACAGAGGCGTAATTAAAACTCGATGATGTTATTAAATAATCATGATGATTTGTGTCTATGCATTGCAGCCGTGTGTGTGTTTTTGTGTGGTTATAAATGTTGTTAGTCCCTGCTCATGAAAATGAAGGTTAGACAGGGCTGGGCTTAAGGGCAGGAATTTTGCACACAGCTCTTATGTAGAAGGTCTCCAAATTATTCTAATGCTGGATCTCTGCTTCAGTTTACAACTAGTCAAATTGCAAGTTAGTGAAAAAATAAATCCAGGAAGTTTTTAATTAGTAAAGCTGAGCAGCCTCTAAATTTGCCCACTCTGCAGAGAGAAGCGGTGCTCTGATATTGGAGATGCTGACTTGGGGCTGGAGAGAGTGGTTAAGACCGCAGGTTGTGACTCGGTCTTACTCTGGTCTGGAAACCACTAGTAACACAGTATTGCCTTTTCCTTCATCCTCATCTTACCTGTCAGAGGGAGAAAGAAAGTAATGGGGCAAGGGTTGTCTTTCATTAGATATTTAAACACTCTGAGCAGAACATAGATGTGACCTGAGCTGCAGCCTGTAGATATGCTATAATATAAACACTGCTGATGTGCTTCATTTGTGATTTTTCCATTGAATTGTATTGTTTTGGATAGAATTTTCAAGATGTACAAAAAAGCTACCTTTGAAGTTGAGTATGGATTTTTGTTTTCCTCTACTATCTGGATGCTGGTGGGAATTTTGAAGAAGCTGTTTATCATTTGGTTTTGAATTTTTCGTAGGATTTGTTATGTGCTTTAAGACATTGATCCTGCTTTCTAACAGACCTAACTTTCTCCATTCATATCAATAACAGTGATTTTCACTCTTTCATTTTCAGACTGAAAAGACATTAAACACAGTATGTTGCCTAGTTATAAAAAAAAGGAGGCGGGGAGGTGACACCTCTGATTCTGCATGCAGAACAGTCAACATAGTAGATACAGTTTGGAGCTGATTATCACAAGAAGCATGAGTTAGAACCGATGATCAAGTTTCTGAGAATCCCTAGCCTTTCCATTAATTTTGATTTATTGATTTTTATGAGCAGGAGCAGTGATAAGCTCAGGCTCTGAGGAGGATCAGAAAGGCCAGTGCGTGTCGAGGGTTATTGCCTTGTTTCGTGCTGTGATTTATATAGTGAAGGTACTGGCTGCATTCTTCTGCTTGGTGTTATTTTATTTCTTCTCATCATTATAGTATTTCATGACTTAAAGACAAGTGCCCTCTGAGAATCCGTTCTGTTGTGTCTCTGACATTATTACAGACTGAAAGTCTGATTATTGGAAGTGCTGAGCCCTTGCAGCTCCAGCGGAATGAATGGAAGCTGAAGGTGCTCCGAAAATCATGCCTGAGGCATTTTATTCTTTTAAAGGGATTGAGTTGTGCCTCATAAATATAGGTCTCTGCTTTGACTAATTCCCCCTTGACTGCACATCCTTTGAAGTAAATGGAGTTTATTTGATTAGAATGAAACCTGTTCTCCAAAATTAACTCTCATACTCGCTACGTAGCTAAGGAATTGATTAGATCTTAGTAAATCTGATGTTAAAATTGAACTTCAAATTTACAATTAAGCTTCAGAGTTTTGCTTTATAATTGGAATACTGCATGTTGGGAAAGATCAGAAACCCTTTTTCTTTGAGGGTTCAGGAGATTCTAAGCACAACTCATGTTCCTATGGCGGAGCTATTGGTGCAGCAGAGGTAACTAAACACGCTGAAACAGTGGTTTTGTGGCTAGAAGAGGTACCAGGAGTTTGCAGCTGATGCAGGGAGTCAGCCTGCCTGAGCCATTCACATTCTCCTGCAGAGAGTCTTAATTTTAATTTCTCCAGTTCCACTGAGAGAAAGCAGATGTCAGACAATAATCCAGCCTCAGGAAGAGGGTGATTTATCCCAATGCTTGATAATTCTGCTGTTCTTGCAGAGGAGGAAGCTTGCCTAAGCAGTGGCTGTCTGATCCTGAAGTAAGGGAAGATGCTGCTGTACAGGCATGTGAGGGACTGCTGGAAAAGTCCAAAGGAGCACTCATGCAGAGGTGAAAGCCGAAGCTGAGAGATTTGGGGACCGAGTATATGAAGAAAGGCTTAGTCAACTTGACTTTTTTTGTTAGTTTTTTAAAAACATAAATATGCAACCTACTGAGGTGGCCCTGCAAGTCATGGCAGGGATTAAGGATCCTTTTCAGTCCTTGGCTAAAGCCCCTTCTGTTCCCAGGTTGTTCAGATGTGCCCAGAGGTCAGCATTGCTTCAGCCCTTATTTTTTGAAAATCCATTCTTTGCTCGAGGAGATTCACAGCAGTCTTACCAAACTGTACTTTTCCTTTTAGGGATCATCATTACAGTATTCTTTTATTTTTTTCCTTCCTTAAAGCCAGTATTTGGTTAAAAAAAGGAAGTTTGGGGTTGGGTTTTTTTTTTTTTTTTCCCATCTCAGATGAGGGACAGGTGACAGAAGATCCATTTCTTTTGTTTCCAGTTATTTTCAAAGAACAAATTTAATCAGGTACATTCTCATCTATATGTCTGTCTAGATTTCTCTGGTTACCCCTGTGGTATATCCATGTACAATATGGTAGATCATCTGCTGTGTCAGCAGAGCTTCACATTTCAATGTGTACATTGATCTAATACTATTTTGTGACTGATGGGGTTTGGTGTTTGGTTCTCGGCAGACAGTATGGTACATGCTGTTAGCAGTGGGGAAGGCTGTTGTTTTGATGAGGAGACTTGTGCTTCTTCCCTCTCTCTCTCTGTCCCGACCTGAACAACGAAACTTAGCACAAACAAAACACCCGTTGAGAGAATATTCAGGCAAACAGGTAGTTGCTTCCTCTTCTTGGTCCTGATCTCCTGCAGACAGGCTCTATATGGTGTTTCATCGTCTTTAAGACTGAAAATCAAGGCTGACTTTTCAGGATAATGTTTTGACATCCTTTGCTACTAGAACTGGGATTCCTCTCAATTACAGTGTTTTTTAAATTGTGTGGCTGATTGTATTTTATGTTTATTTTTTGAAGCTCCTGCCCATACATATTTTATTCCACCCTCCTTGTTTTTCTGTTTTTAGCCAGTGAGACCTGCAACGATTTCCATCCCATGTTCTTCACCCATGACAGATCGTTTGAGGAATTCTTCTGTATCTGCATTCAGCTCTTGAACAAGACATGGAAGGAAATGAGGGCAACTTCAGAGGACTTTAACAAGGCAAGAAAAAGGGAGGGGTGGGAATAACTGGGCAGGATGGTGAAACAAGGCCATGTATTCTTCCCTAGAGGCACAGGGATTTACTGATCCTGCTTCTGCTGAATGCTGTGGAGTTTTCATCTGTTCAGATTCTTTGCACATCAGAGGGCCAGCATTTAGAAAGTGGGGGTAGGGGATGGGATGTGTAAGGAAGGTTCATAGCCCTTTTTCCATCATGTTGCACTGCAGACTGTGAAACTAAAAACCTGGCTTGAGGGGAAATTCTGCCTTTTTATGTTAGCAATATTCTGCTGAAGTGCTGCAGCCTCTAAGGTTGTAAATAATGCAAAGAGAGTACTGCAGTGATAATTCTGTGCATCCTTTTCATTTCATATGAGCACTGAAGTGATAAAATATTCAAGAGTGGACACAATCCTGACAAAGTGCTGTGCAGTTTAGCCTGCTAAGACAAAAAAACCCAAACCAAACAAAAAAAAACAACAACCCCTCCCCTCAGTATTGCACCCTTTTTGTTGTAAGACAGAGTTCTGGAAGTTTCAGCCAATCTCCTGACTATCAGCAAAGCTGGAGAACAGGCCTTTCTGTCTTAATGGTACCTAGACATCCTATTTTAACTAACTTACCAGGAGGCTGAAAAGTATCTTTGGCATTTTGTAAGAATGACAAACTTGTGCTTTTGTGGCCAGCTGGCATCCTTATCTTTGTTGGGATCGTTTGACTGGATCTTGAGCCTCTCCCTGAGACTAGATGTTGATTGAGAATGAATCAGCTGTTGATTGAGAATGAAAAGTGAGACTGTTTCACTGTGTCAGCATGTGCCATACCAGTGCTCTGAAGTCACCAGACTCAAATGTTATGTGAGAGCTAGTGAGAATGATTAAGCCTAACTTCTAATTGGAACTATCTATTATTGGAGTGGTCTAAATGTCCATTTCCCACTGCAGAGCGAAGGCGAATCCTTAGGACACAGTGTTGAATAATCTTGGTTGGGTTTCTTTAGGTAAGATAGTTGGCAGCAGTACCAGAGCCCAGGCAGAAGAGAGAAGGGAAGTCCAAAATGTGTGCAGCTGTGGCTAGATGACCTAGAGGCTTGTTCTTGCAAGGAATTTCTGACATGTGTCTCTTACCTAATGATCCAGGAGTGCAGAAGGAGCAATAGCAAGATAATTCACCAAACCATATAGAAATCGAAAATCAAGGGCTTAAAAAAGCAACAACTTCTTTGAGACTACTTCATAATCTGTAGTTGTTCTAAACAAATGTATTAACAGCTGCCTATTACTTGCAGACCTTCTGTCTCAGTAGAAGAAAAACTTGTATACATAATTTCTCACAATTTGACTTGGAATATTATTAGTAATCCTAGGGGATTCAGGAAAAGAATGCTCCTGTTTCTGGCAACAGTCCAGATCACCCTAAAAAAAGCCAAAGAAATTTACTTTTCAGTGTTAGGCATTGCTGTGGAGCTTCGTTGAAGACCAGGTAGTTTCTTCTCTGATCTGACTAGTTTGCTATTTGTGTTTTCTGTTACTGAAAATCCTGCGACTTCACCCAGCAGCTCTTTCACCTTCAGCAAGGCAGGCGGTAGGTCCTACTGCATGTGTCATTGAAGACATAGGTGATCTTTAACTCCACGGGGCAAATCTGAAACATTTGCCATGGTGCTACCAGGATTTGTGTCTGGTGGTGGCACTATGGTGCATGAGAGATGAACCCAGGATCTCTGCCTGCAGAAATCACTCATGATTTTGTAACTGTTTTTGTAAAGGGGAGGGAATACTAAACTCTTGTGACTCTCATTTCTAACAGTTCAGTAATTATGTTCTGCTTGTCTAAATCCTTTCTTTTAGTCATAAGAAGATTTTTGTGCTCTTATCCACTTCAAATGACATGTGGTGGTGATGTGCATTACTCAGCTGATAAATGTCTAAAGGGATCTGTGAGGTGAAGCAAACTGTGTTGTTGTGTGGGCTTGTGAAGCACTTCTGGATTTGTGGGGGATGATACGTTATATAGTGGTACCCAAGGTTTACCCATCTGGTTGGTGGGTGACAGCTGCCAGTGCTGATGGCTTTAGCAAACTAAACACCGCCATTGTTAATACTTACTTGGCAAGAGGCTTTGGTGATCAAGGCATGTTAGTATTCCTTCTGCATCTCTCCTGTGTGCTTAGGGTACCTGTTTCTGTGCAGTTACTTTTGAGAACTTGGCAGGTGAAGGCCAGGTGGACCCAGGGAGCATTCAGCCCCTGCTTCAGGAGTGAATGGGAAGAAAGCAGGCCTCACAAGATGTAGTAGCTTAGTTACTGTGGAAAAATTCTCTTTTATCCTCTCTTTGTGTTACTATTTTTCAGTTTCAATAACTTGATTGTCATGGTAATGTATGAAACACCACTTTGCTGCAGTTTACTGGCTGATGGGATCATTCATTTTCTTCCTTTTTCCCTTCCTCCCCCAAAATCTCCAGAACAAAATTGGACGCTCTTAGTATATTGCATGGTAAGTCTTCAGACCTGGAGATTCTGCTAAAAAGCTAATCCACTTGCTTTGATCTTTAATCATAATTGAAGAAAAGGAGCTTTTTGTTTAATTTTAAACTTTTGATTAATCACAATAGCTTGTACATTGAGGGGCTGTAGGAGGTCTGTGTGCACATATAGAGATTTATTTCCTCCTGTCTTGCATTGGAGAATGATAGGCACTGAAAGAAGTGAGATGACTGAATACTTCCCCTCAGGTTTCAGTGCCAGTTCTCAAGGGTTTTTTAAGCATCAGATTAAGACTTTCTTTTGATGACAAAATGGCATACTGTGCCATTGTGGTTCCTCAGTCCATGTTGTTGAGATATCATATAGGTTTGTTCATTTTTCAAGCTTCAAAAAAATAATTAAAACAGCACTTTGCTCATAGTTGGAAGAATTTTATGGTGTTTTAGTGAAACATTTATGATCTCATGCTTTGTCTCTCTGATTCTCATTCATTAAAACAGACACCTTCTGTCAACTCTTGCATTAGAAAAACTCCTTGGATCTCTATGGTGATAGTATGATACTGTCAGACCTAAACCTTTTTTACAGTCTCTCAGTATACTGGTAGATATCTGAATAGAATAATTCAGTCAGGCAGCTAAGCTTATATTATGCCTTTATAACATTTTAAGACATACATAATTCATGTCTGGTGAGTTTTCTAGAGAAATTAAGATGCAGTTGGATAGACAGACATGCAAGTGGCAACAATTCCATTTGAAACCTTTTTGTTTTTCTTTGAGCCTACAGATGATCAAAGGACACTTCACAAGCTCTGTCCTCCACAGTCATTCGTGAGCAGACAGCATGGTTTATGACTTCGAAAATATAATCTCATCTCCAAGCTTTACATAATTCTACGTGTTTTATTGCAGCAGAAGAAAGCATTGTGTATTGATTTTTGGAGTCCGTGCTGACTGTAAGAAAGCTGGACTGAGTTATCTCACACTCCAGCATCTAGAAACCTTCATCACCAGCCTGCCCATTTAAATAGGTGCCCATCAGTCAGTTTTCCCTCACATAGGGCCCACCTACACTCTGCTTAGGGTAATCGGGCCCTGCTGCCACACAGACTAAGATGTACTTAAATTGGTTGGGGTTTTTTTGTTTATTCTTAACAGGATGGTAGGTGGAATTCAAGGTAACGGCCTCACTGCAAAATTCCTTCCATGGGGCCAAATGAAAGCATACTCCCAATGGAAATTTTCTTGTTGATCCCCACTAGTTGTGCTTAAGTAAATGCACCTGTGTTGCCCTAATGAGGGTTTACACTGAGATCGATATCTTGTTAGTGATCTTCTTTTAAAATACACATATTATTTCTCATGAGACAAGGAGACCACAGACAGGACATTATGTAGGGGACAAGATTATCCTCTTACCTCTGTTCTCCAGAGATTTCAGTCTGCTACTTTTTATAGATTTGAAGTTCACATGCTAATGGGAAGAAGGGTGAGCAAATGGATTATTTTAATTGTAGGGCCAGCCATAGCTTGTCTTATTAGACCTGCAGAACAATATGAACAATTCTCTAATTCTGTGCCTAGTGTAGTGCCATCTTAAAAAAAATTAAGAATAATAATTACTGCTTCCAGTCCCAGTGTGGAAGGAAAAAGATGAAATTATTTGATTCACCTACCAAAGTTTTGAAGCTGCTTTGTAGAGAATGGGCAAAATAATAGCTGCTTTTAGGTTTTTAGATGGCCAAAAATGACTAGTCATAACAAGACACAGATTATCATTTCAACATGGCTAAAGTTAAGTAGGGGATGACAAAACTGAAAAACTTTGAAAGCCCTGTGGTGTATGGCACTTGAAATCAAAGTCTGCATTCACTGAAACTACAGGTTTAAGGAATAGGAAAGTGGGATGAGGTTGGCTAATGATGCTACTGATGCATTTTTCTCATTATTGAGAACTCTAGTTAATTTATTTTGCCCGCTGGCCATGTGTTTGAGATCATCATAGTATAAAACACCAGCTTTTAAATGTTCTATGAAAATTTATTCTGTAATAAGAAAAACATTCTCAGAAAACCTGATTTCAGCATTTTGGCAAAGCTAGTATTCATTTCACAGTGGCAGACCTGGGTACCCTGAGCAACTGCACTTGCGGTATTTGGCTATTTCAGTGACACACCAAGCCGCAGCGCTGGATCCCCATGCAGGAGTGGGGTCTGCTCAGGAAGATGATAAGATATGTTGCTGACAGGTATACACATAACAAACTGTCTTGTGTGGTAATCAGTAGAGTAGACATTGTTCACACTGGCAGCAGATGCAAACAATAAATGCCCTACGTGAGTCCTGTAATTAAATACCAAAGCAAACACTGAGGCATTTGATAACCACAAAAGATGTTTCTTGCTCATGCTCAGACCCTGTGAACATTTTTCCTTGCTCTGTGACAAGATAACAGAAAAGGTAACCAAGCATAACATAGAAATGAAAAACACCATTTCCTTGCTTGCTGACAGTTTGGAAATGCCATGCCACAGGTTTCTCGGCTTCTCTAGTGTTGTCATGCTTTCGGTAGCTGTAGGATGAATAATTGTGTAAGGCTGGGTTCTAAATATGACTAAGTGTTCAAGGGCAGGCTTTTAAGGAGCATACTTGTGTGAGTGGTGTTTTGGATGGAAACGTGTTGTGGGCCAACACCACCATCAGATAATGCGAGTTACCCATACAGAAGCAAAGGTAAGAGGGTCATTTGGAAAAGGTCAGAGCAGCAATGTGGCAGAGGAGCTGTCACCGGCTTTTCCGGGTCCTCTGCAAATCGGGGAGACTCCAGGAGCAGACTGTGCACAGAGCCTGTCCGAAATACCCCCCTGGCTGCAACCTTGTTGTCCTAGTGCTAGTCCTTGCCATGGCAGCTCCATGCCTGACCTGGAAGTGGCAGGGCTTTGCCACATGCCTGGAGGAGGAACAGGTCTCCTAGCATGCTCAAGTGATCCCCTCTAGTGGCACTGACAATATTCTGCATTTTTCTGCTCATTGCAGAGTTGCCCGTATTTTACAGGAAGGAGGCAAAGGCATCCAGAGCTCAAGTGCCTTGGCGGTGAAGCAGCAGCAGGGCCAAAAGCAGAACCAGGATGTCTGGCCGTTTGCTCCAGCCTCCTCCACCGCCGTCTCACAGCTCCAGGCTGCAGCAGCAGCTCCAGCCCCAAAGGTGGTGCTTTCCTCTGTGTCTGTGCCCCTCTTTCCCACCCCCTCACAGGGATGCGTGGAGGAGGATGGCAAAACGGTAGTTCCGGGAGCGTGAAAGAACCATTACCTCAAACAGGAGAAAAATTAATTCAAACAAACTTGAAAGTAAAGTCCTTTGGTCAGTCTGTAAGTCTGTCTGTCACCTGCTTTTCCTTTCAGTGATAAGGAGGGAAAGGGATGATAAATCGCTCTTCACAGATGCTCTCCCAAGCATTTATTGTTTTCTTATGGGTGTTTTTTCACCAGTCTGAAGCAGATGAATTTAACTTCTTTTGAGAGAAGCTTTGAAAGGCTGTTCTGTTTGCATTTTACCTATGAAAAACGCTGGGCTAGTGGAATGATTGTACCTCTCTGTTAGCTTTGTTGCACCTTCCCTTGGCAATGCTTTGTTTATATCAGTCAGGGATACTGCAAATAAATTATTCTCACATAGAGTGAGTTCAGTATTCCCCAGGCTTAGGCAGATTAGCACAAATTAAATTCCACATTTTCACACCTGAGGCCATTAGCACTTTATTAACTTTTATTGGGAACAAATAATTGCTATAAATATATTGTATCATTAATTGTGTAATGCATGAATTTATAAAAAAAAAGTATAGCAATTAACATTTTGCGAGTCTGCTGCATAGCTTATACAGAAAACACAGCTTTTTAATTGAAGGAAAAAACCACTCTCCAAATACAATGGGAATCTCCTAGAAGAGCATAATTTGGGTGCAGGAAGGTTGTCAGGTCTATTCCATTAGCAACCATTTCCTGCAGAAGGGTCTGTTTTAAACAGTGCAATTTAATGTAATGTAGGGACAGCCTGTTTAAGACCTTTCCCTAGCATTTGGTCAGCGTTCATTCTATATTTTTTCTGGCCTGGATACTGCAAGTTTATTCGTTCATTGGCTGCTCTTTTAGGAATGGCTCTGTTTAGTCTTATCCGTCTCTGTGCATTTATCTACACCTGTCAGATCTCCAAATGTGTCCCACTGCGTTTGTCAAAGCCAGTTTATTACTCGTCTGCTGCTTCTGGCTGCAGGAACCTGAGAAGGGGTGTTTAAGACGCTGAAGATGCAGTCTTCCACTTACTGAGGCATCAGTCTGTAAAAATCAGATCTAAATTTAAATATTTGTACCCCAAAGGTTGGGACTGTCAAGCTCAAAGGAACTGAAAAAGAGTATTGCATTTTTAAATCTAGTTGATTGCTTCCTTTTGAAAATTTTTCTAGCATTGTCAAGAATGCAAATACATTTTTAAAAAAATGTGAAATATAAGTACTTAGACTGGATAATGAAGCAGTAAGGAGCAACACTTGCCCTTTCTCTGCACTTTGTAGCTTACGAACTATTTTTCTAGTTCATAGATTTTTTTTTTTTCATTAAAAATAGTATCTTTACTATTTTCTGTCTTTGCCAGAAGGCTTCAAAAGTCTTTGGTAGCAGGGTCACATCTAGTTATTATCCTAGCTGAACTATCCTTCTCCAGTGATCTCTTATGCAATGATTTCATGGAGGGCACAGGCTTAAAAGGAAAAGCATTTTAAAGCGAAATTCTTCCTATTTTACATACCAGGATGGGTACGCTAAAAAAGAAATGGATTCTTCAAGCAAAAAGCAAGGAAAGGAAGGGGTGTCTCAACAAAACATCTGTTTTTTGTTTGTTTGTTTGCTTGTTTTTAAAGTGGAAAACAGTATTTTAGTATAATCCATTCCTTGGTCAGAAACTTGTTTGTCTTATCCTTTCCCCAGTGATGAAAGTCACTGTTGGTTTCAGCAGTGAAATCTCTTATTTGTGAAAAACCTAGCTGTCATTGGCAGAGTGGTTTTTATCCCCCAGCTTTCTAATGAAGCCTGTGTGTTACTGTAGAATGCATATGGGTCTGCTTAACACCCTGGAGATGGCAATTTTTAAAACTGTTGGAACTTCATATTTTCAAAGCGCTCTTCATTTTCATCTCTGTGGGTGCTGATCAAACCAATAAACATCTCAGACTTCAAAAAGATGATTGAGTGGAAAGCCTGATAACCAGAGGAGAAACATTGAGTGTATGTTATCTGTGCTAACCACTTTTTTTTGTACTCTGTAGAAACCTTTTGCACTGGGAAAGAATTCCTCCCTTGCATGCAGAGTGTGTTAGTCACTAAGGGAAATGATAGAACCTAACTGGAACTGTCACCAAAACAGCATATTTTGTGATATTGCCCCTGTCATTCCTGTCTTAAAGTGTGGATAATAATTAGATCCCAGGAACCATTCTTGTCTCTGTATTTTTATTTCTTCTTTCTAGGATATGTTTTTGTAGTACAGTTAAATCAGAGGTGCATGGCATATGGCTTTTTGCTGCATGAATTGCTGCTGATGTGAATGTCAGTGGGCATATAATACCAGATTTTCATTTTGTGAATCACAATGCATGGAATTCAGCCCGAGAGCTCCCCAGACTATAGACCTTATTATAGGCAAATAAAAAAGGGAAGGAACGGGGGGGGGAGGTGATGTCTCAGAGATTTTGTTTCAGTTGAAATGAGGTTATCGTGATGAATGATGCAGCTGACAATGAGTTTTTTATAGCCTCTCTTAGAGTAGCAGAAGAGCTAGTATTATTGTTGGTTTGCTTTAAGTAATTGTAATCTAAATAGCACCGTGGTTGAAAAGAGCAGCAGAAATCTTTCATACGTGTCTCGTAAGCAAAACCAGGGCGCTTTGTTGTTTTTGTCTCATCTGTCCTTATACAAATGTCCTTCATTGTTTGCAATTTACATCTCGCGTATTGTCGTGATTGAATACGTCAGTCACCATTAAAAAGGCGTTTGCCAGTCAGTCGCTGCTGCTGCTGCGTGCCTCTATTTTTAGCACATGAGGTAACTGGCCAGCATCTGACAAAATGATCCTGCTACCCAATGTACTGGTGTAAATCGAGACTGGCCGTGATAGAGGTATATGGGAGGGGAGGGCTGCTGGGAGCCAGAGAGGGAGGAAGAGACAGCGTGTGGGTGCGGGTGGGCTCTCCTCTCCTTTACGCACACCAGCTATTTCAAGCCACATCTGCACCGTGCACACGGGGCCAACAGAGGTACCTGCCTCTGCTGGCTTTCCGTAGGTTGCCTTGGGCACCGACAGTAGGGCAGCTTATAGCAGAGGTAGTCCTACATGGGCTGCACAAAGCTTTCTTAAGCGATCACAGGTTAAACTGGGCCTTGGTGTGCTAACGTGAACTGGCCTCACGTTCCCAGAGAGTGGATGAGTGGGAAAATGGAGGAGGATGGGAGGTAAGGGCTTTAGCATGTACTTTCTGAAGGAAGTGCTAGGTTTTGCCCCACAGAATATTCAGGCTTGAGACCACAGCAGGGGCAGTTGTTTCTTGGGAATGGTAGTGAAGCTGAGACGTGAACTTGGGTTCTGCCACTTTTCCACTGAGAGCAAAATAGCTTACTGCAGGATGGGAAGTGTTGTGTGCGCCTCTGAAAGTGCTAAGGCCCTTTTTCCTTTGCACTTTCACCTCTACGCCGTCGATTTGAATAGCCATCTGAAAAATGTTGTGGATTTATTGATGACTGAAAGATAATTTATTGATAGGCTCCCTCCCAGTTCCTCAAGTTACCTTTATATGTTGGTCATGGCAAGCAGAGAAGCAAGGCCCCTAGTGATACATATGAAAGCTGAGGAATATCACCTTAGGATCTGAGTGTAGGAATGGAGAGCGATTTTATACCATGTAACTACATTAACCCAAACACCAGAGACAGGTGAAGAAACAAATACCAAATTCTGTGTCAGAATCCTTGAAAAAGACATTAGTGCAGCTGATTAAAGATCTTGCCATGTCAGTTGAAGATACTCATGCCATGACCATGAAACCGAAATGCTCGAGAACCATCCTTGCATCAAGAATGTCAAGTCTGCATCTAGAAGAGTGGAAGCATCTGGGGAAATAGCTTCCACACATGCTTTGGATTTTATGGTAATTTTTCTCTCTGGAGATGTATCTTCAGATTTCAAGCATCAGTTTTCCGTCTCAGGGAAACTGGCTGATCTTTGTTGTGTTGCTGATATGAGAACCTCAGCAGCAAGAATTTTAAAATTGCAGTTGTATCCATTTTGCTTGAATAGTAAAGGCTGCCTAGAACATTTGTTGTACTTAACCAAGAGTCCAAAGGAAACTACAGATCTCACTGTATCATTGCTACACTGTCAGCCTCTTCAGAAACAATTGATCATCCCGTCATAGTGAAAATAACGTCTCAAAAGTCACCAAGTAGGAAAATGGAACATCCTTATTTTTGTAAAATCAGATGTGTGAGATGAAGGATGTAATCTCATAGCTGTCAAGATTTTCAAATTCCTTCCAAGAACTCTTTTCTATGTAAGCTAGGGATTTCGAAGTTGTTAAAGGGCTGTTTTCTTCTTTGTGATTTTTTTTTTTCAATCTGAATTGATCTGATTGTCATATAACTGATACTTATTCTGCATTTTGAGGCCTGTATGTTTTTTTAAAATCACATACATAAACTAGTGCCTGGATGTAGAAATCTTACTGGATTTGTCTCTCTGTTCTGAGTGAAGCTTCCTTTAGCCTCTCTCCCTGTTCAATACTCTGACCTCCAACAGGATTTATTCCCCCAGTCTTTCCCTCTGCCTGTCCCCTTTCCTTGGAGCAACGGCATGGCTCATACAGCACTCCTACCTGTCTTAAGAAGGGTGTTAATAACTTTTCTCACTTTCTATAGATAGGGTACCTGCTGACTACTTTGCACAGCCACATCTTCTCTCAAGAGATCAGAAAAGACCCTTTGAGGTCATAGAATATTGGAAGTCAGTTTGTGAAGCCAGGATGGGGGTTACTGGCAGCTATGTATTTTCAGCAGTGGTAGAAATCTGAAGGACACTGTTAAAATTGTAAAGTCAAAATTACATGCACAGATGTGTTTCTTATTCCTAAAAATGTAGCTATATGGAAAAAAAAAAGTCTTCCCTCACGAGTAATGGCATAAACACAACATTTTAATACAATGGCAGAAAGCTGGATATTCTTTTATCTAGCCTAATTCCACATACAGTGGGCTGCAAAGTTTAATTTACTTAGAGAAAAGAACTATCTCCACCAATCTGGGAGATAAACCTGAGGTAGAAGGTATTGTATATGTGCAGCTTGCAAATGGCTTCAGTTATATACATGGCCTAAATGGCCCTTCACTGTGTAAAATCTTTAAGGTACCAGCTAAAGCAAAATCTTTAAACTGGTGGTTCTACTTGGGGAGAAAAGAAAGAAAATCTCTCCATAAAACTTATTTAGCTTTGCATGGGTTAGGGGTTTTTTATTGCCTTGTTGCTTTTAAGCTCCAAAGAACAGGATGTTTCATAGCTGCTCAATTTGCTTTAGTTATTATCATTTGAAAGAATTTGATGATTCTAATTTCCTTCTCTATGCTTCTTGATTTTAGTACTAGAGTAACACTTCAGTATCTAGTATTGATTTTTATGATGGCCAGGGCTTTGATATTAATTTCTGCACCACAGCAAGCTGAGGATGGGTGATTGCCAATGCAAACTGAGGACTCAGAAAGACTAATTTCATGTTTTACAAATATAATTGTAGGTGTTTGCTTGTAGGATGGTCGCTGTGTTGATGAAACAGCAGTGCACCCATGTGTGATGTGGACTAACTGCATGCTGGGTTGCATTATCTAAAGCATAGCTAGCAGGTTAAAGGAAGGGATTATTCCCCTCAGCTTGGCACTTGTGAGGCAGCAGCTGTGTCCAGTTTTGTGCCCCAGTAATGGGGAGAGATTGATGAAATGGAGCTAGTCCAGCAAAGGGGCCACCAAGATGATTAAGGGGGACGGAGCATGTGGTGTTCAAGGGGAATGTGAAGGTACTACATTTGTTCATCCTGGAAAAGGCTGGAAGGAGGAGGGTGGATCCAGTTGTATCTTCTTCCACTATCTGAACAAGAAGCTGTAGAGAAAATGCATACCCTTCTCAGAAGTACACAGTGAAAGAAGACAAGCTGCAGTGAAGGAAACTGTTAGGATATAAGGATAAAATATTCCAAACTGCTGATACTGGTGCAGCACTGGAACGGGTTGCACAGAGAGATTATGGAATCTTCATCCTTGGAGAAACTCAAAACTCACCCAGACAAGGCCCTGAGCAACATGACTTAAGCTTGAGGTTAGCTCTGCTGTGGCTGCAGGACTTGATGACACCTAGAGCTTTCTAGCAACCTGAATTATTCTGTAGTTTTATGTGTAAAATCTACTTTCTTGTCCAGTATGAAACAGGGAGAAATAGTAATTCATATCATTAATCATCATTAAAACAAACACAGATGCAGCATCAACCAATCTCATATTTTTTTTCTAATGTTAAAGAAAGTGCAAAAGATCCTTGTGATGGATGCAGTAGCCACTTTTAAGAAGTCAGGCTTTCCCCATTAACTACAGTGACCCCTTTAAAGCAGTTTTAACTTGTTTTAGCTCCGACAGCTGAGCTGTTATTACTCAGGGGAATTCAAACTCCTTCAGAAATGTGAGGCCAAAAGCATTTCCTCAAAATGTTCTTGCTAGCATTTAGGTAAGTATGTTGTACTAAATATTTACCACTGGCTACTACTGCAGCTTGGCTGATGAGGTAACTTGTCTAACCACTAACTACTTGTAAGTGCTTAAAGCAGGCAATGTGTGTAGCAATTGCAGAGCAATGTTTAGCTACTAGTGGATTGGGGTTTGGGCTGTTTGTTGGTTTGCGTGTTTGGTTCTGTGGTTTTTGTTTGGTTTTTTTTTTTCCCAGTGCTTGTCTTGTACACAGACTCTGTTTTAGCTAAAGCTCTGTTGCTAACAGGTTCCAGCTCCATGTGCAAGCTGTCACTCCACCATCCTGGGAAGTTTCAGGTTTTTCTTTTAAGCACGGGTTTCTGACCAAAGGAGACCGCCATTTAAATTGACAGAACATACCAAGGGTAAAAAAGGAGAAAGGAAAGGTGATGTTAACTGATTTTTAATTGGATAACAAGAATACATAAATGATGTTTTGCTGCACGTTGCCTGGAAAATCAGTGGTAGAGCTGGGAACCCACACCTCACTTCTTAGTGCTTTAATGACACGACAACCCTATCTTGGTTTCTTTTCCCCTGTCCTGAACACGATTCTGTTAGCAAGGAGAGGTACTTTTTTTCCTGTGGTGGAAGCACCTTCCACATTTAAGCAAAATATTTTCCCTTTGTTTACATCCTTTAAAGGTTAAGGTAATGATGTGGTTAGATGCAGTGTTTGCTGCATTTTTTATGTAAATGGCTGAAATGAAAATGTGTTGCAATTTGGTACAGTAATGAGGAGGATGAGGAAAAAATAAAGAGATGGCAGTCACGCTGTCTTTCTGTGCACAGCTTTAGTAAGCAGTAAAAATTAGAGAGCAATGACAAGAGAACCAGAGCTGTCAGAAATTAAAATTTTTTCTCTCTCTCTCTTTAAGTGACCAGGAAGACTATAGTCATAAATGACAGATTTAATAATCGATGGGCATTTATCAGTGTGTGCGTACATGAGCACAGCGTATGCAATGCTCACTGTGATTACCAAGGCAAACCAGGACAAGCTGTACGCACGGCAAGCCCAGCACTGCAGCTGGCTTTGGGTGGGTGGGCTTCTGCAACTGCCACAGATGTTACAGATGCTCTGTGTTCAGCAGAAAATCCGCATGTGAGACTGGGACCTGGAACGTAGAAACCTGTATATTCACGTTGCCTGGCTTCGGTACAAGCAGCGGTGCTGTTATTGCCAAGGAGACACTATGCCTCAGCCTTTCCGGAAAAAAGTTCCTCGCTGTCCAGATGTGAAAATTAGTTTCAGGCTAACACAGAAATACTGAGCCCCACTAGATAGGACAACAGCTCAGGTGTGGAAGGCAGCCAGACCTCACTGTGGGCTGCGGCTCTGATAGAAAGGTTGTCTACAGTGACCATATCAAAAAATAGCGATATTGGAAGCTACAGAGCAAAGCTATTCTGATAAAACTGATAATTTTAAAATAAAAGGGTAGCAGAGGAACCAAGATAACCAGCAAATCACTTCTTTCTATTTTTCCAAATAGTACAAAGTGTTATTGGGGGAAAAAAAAAAAAAGAGGCTGTTAAAAATATATTCAGGAATCAAAGGAAAAAAGGCAGGCAGAAAAATTGTGCAAGCACCATTAAGCTGCGGAAATTTTCCTTGGACAAGTTGCAGTACCTTTTCAAAGCAGCATATGGGGTTTATTCTGGTGACTCTAATTTTAACATGAATGGGAGTCACGTGGAATACTCCTGGCATACAGCTTTGAAAATATATCCCTGCATGATTAAGGAAGACTGAAATCTTTTTAACCATCTCTCTCTTTTTTTTTTTTTAAACCAATTCTGAAATGTTTTTAAAGGAAAGCATTAATGGAATGAAAATGGTCCAACCCTGAATAAAGCGGTAATGTAACAGGTAGAAATACTACTGGCGTAGCACTATAAGTGTGTTTGTGCTTCAGAGGCTGGGGAATTGAAGGGAGAAGAAAACCTGGAGTTTGTACCCACTGTGGCAACTGCCTCTGCATTGCTTGACCTTTATAAATTTGTCCTTCACTTGGAAGATGAAGTAATCGTTCCACCTACCATGTGCAAAGAGCAGAGAGTTCAATGAAGAGACCGAATACAAGGTGGGATTTTGCTTCTGAAATGGCAAGCATGGCCATGCTGCAGTATTGATAGCATCTTTACCTCATGGATGACTGAGACTGAAGAAATATGTACTCTGAAGATCGATTAGAGAGAGACTCATTAGTGGGAAGGAAGTTCTGAGCAGATGCAACAGCCCTGACAAAATGAGCCAGAACACTGATAGAGCTGGGCCTGGTGTGTGGGCTGAATGTGAAGTAGGGTTGCTGGAGGGAGGTTCAGAGAGTCCTTTCTGACAGCTGGTCCTTCCTACCCATCTTCAGAGAAAACAGTCTTAACAGTTTCTTGAAATGTTTTGAAAAGGATAAGACAGAAAATGTCCATAAAACCATATTGATGAATACAGACATGAGCATAGTGAGAAGTATGGACATTAATCTGGTGTCCTTCCAAAGATGCAGAGAAAGAGAGGAAAGTTACTTTGCCTTTTCTAATAGTTTTTTCCCCTTTTTTTGATTTTTTTTTTTCAACTGAGAATATAAGGCTTATTTTTATAACTTTGGGTTTGTGTGGGCTGCTGCTTTAGTGCTTGAGGATCTCCTCTGATTGTTTGCAATTTCTTATTGCCTCTCTTACTAATATTTATCTGTCTTCATATCACAGAGACACACACAAAAAAAAATTGCCTGCCTTTTTTCCTTTTCACAAAATCTTCACCAGTGATATGTTACATCAGGATGCTGAGCTCACCTGTCCTTCATATCTGTTGACTTTCAGAGTGGGGTGTTAATATGCTTTGCTGGGGTTTCTCCAGTCATTTGAACATGGTTGCCACTTTCCAGACTTAAACATGAGATGCAAGAGGCAGCATAAAAGAAAGAGTATTTATGTCAGCCTTATTTAAGCAAGAGACTTCATTTAAGCAAGCCTATTTATATAGCGAGGTTATTTATACTCCATTTGGCTGTGAATGGGCGTGTGTGGGCATGCTTCTGTTGGGCATGCGACACGTGTTTGGGGTATGTATATTTGGCTGCACATTTCCATGTACATGGATTGAAAAAGTGGCTGTTAATGTCTTTGAGAAGGGGATGTTTGCAAAGCCCAGCTTAACCTAGGGAGGCTCTGAAGCCCATGGGAACAGACGCGCGCGCTGCCAGAGACTGACACAGAATAGGAATGTCAGTAGCTCATTTTGTGTGCTCCGACTTGCCCTATGACGGTAGGAGGGTATTGCCCTTTCTAGCTAAAGCTAAGTATCCACTTCGTAAATTGCTCCTATTAGAGTATAACTATGTGGTAAACAGCCCTAACTGTTCATTCAGCTTATGTGAGTATTAATTTGTCTTTCATGCCTGCATGAGGTAGAAGCAGACAGAGCTTCTTCTCAAGAAAGTTTATCGTGCATTTGCTGGACCTGGAGACCAGGCCCGTGTTTTCTGTTCTTCTCATGAACTGTGGTCTTGGCAATCCCTTTCTGCACTTCCAGAGCCTTCTGCTCTTACCCTTCCCTGCGAGCCTGCGATGCGAAAGTAGCGTGAAGTGAATGTGATAAATGGTGGATAGGCCCCCATCAACGGCTATTAAAATAATGGTCTAGAGGTCCTTCAACAGCAGCTGGGAAGGTGAACCAAGGCAAAGATAACCCTGTAATTGAGCTGTTTTCAGTACATTCTTTCTAAACATCGTGAACCAGCATTGTCATTCTGGTCTTAAAGGTGCATAATCACACTAATACAGTTCCTCTGAAGGCTGCTGAGCATCTGATTGTTACTCTTAAATAACACAGAGCAGAAGCTTTTGAAATTAAAACACACATGTAGAAAACTCTCCTGAGTAAAAATCCTATTTCTTTTTCCAGAATGCCTAGGCAAGTATATACCGGGTTTTTAGAAATCCAGAGATGTTTGCTAATGTCATCCATTGGGCCTGTTGGATAAAACCCAAAGCCCCTGCTCCAGGTCTCACACTACTAACCTCTTCCCCATTAGCAAGAAAGAGCATGAGTTTTGTGTGAACAGATTTAATCTTCGTGAGCAGTAGATGTGCTGACACATGGGCTTCTACAGTCAATGAGGTAAATAATCTCCTGTTCAAGTAGTTCCGAAGTACCTATTTATGTAATTAACATATTAAAAAAAAATCATGCATCATTATTTAAATGGTGAACCACGACAGCATCAGAGTAAGTTCGGATACCTGAGACAGATGAATTTTTCCTTTATTTTGTCCCTCTTATTGTTCCTTGGTTTTGTTAAAAGCAGGAAAGTAAAATAAATCATTCTGTTGCCATTTCTTATGATCGAGTAGAGATTTAATCTACATCATCCAGAAGAAAACTGAAATGCACTAATGAATAAGATGGAGGGGAGCATACATGCATGCAAGAGAGGCAAGACCAACTACATACATGGCATAATCTTTTTCAACAGTGTTAGTAGTACCATGTACATTCCTCAGCTCTCATCCTACAGAGACCAAGCATTAAAGGGAAGTCTCAGACTGTTTGGATTGCAGATAAATCCAGCTTGTGTTGCTTGTTTGGCAGTCTGTGCAAAGCACGAGCTGGAGAAGTAGCTAAAGGTAGAAGAATATTGCAGGTAAAATGCTGCAGTGATGTGAAATTGTTCTGTCCTGGCCATGTGTGCTCCAAACTAAGTGAGTGAATGAGAAAACTGAGATGAAGATGACATGACTGAAAATTCTTTCAGCGTGTTGCAAAGGGTTTTTTATACAAAATTATGATATGCATTTGAACAAAGTGGGCAAAGGAGGGAGCAGGGAAATCCTAACCGCAGCCACAGATGATGAATATGTGATAGATTTGGCAGATAGCGCTCATATAGGGTTGTAAAACTCACAAGGTGATTTCTGTGGCCCTTCCAGTTGTCTACTTGAGAGTGCTACGTAAGGAATCTTGGAAGTCGATGATGCGTGCTATGAAACCTTTTTCTGTCTAGTGTCTGGATTTATTATAATTGATTTGAAATTCTTCAGTGCCCTCTCGTGCTATATGACTGCTATGTATGTTTGAAATGGCAAGACTTAAAGGTTACAGACAGCTGCAGGGGCTTACGTATTTTAAGGGGTTTTTTTATATGATAGCTATACAAAGACAAACTAACTATGATTGTATATGACACCGCCTCCAAACCTAAACATCACTTGAGGTTGTTTGTCAGATAGTGTTCTGCTGTTTCCATTGTCAAGGTTAGAAATAATTTTGTGTGTGTGTGTATCAAAATCTATCCAACTTCAATTCACAGTGACAGAATGGTCTTCCTCTAAGCAACGCAGTTTCCCTTTCTTCCTTTTTTTACACCAGGTTTCTTATGTGTGGTTGTGGTGGCTTTCTTCTTTCTGTTTGTTTTTTGTTTTTTTAAGATGGAGATATTTTGGTTCTGCATTAAACATGAGGCATTTTAGATCTTCTTGGAGTTAACACTGGAGGTGGAAATGGAGCCTACAGTCGTGCTGTCTAGACTAGGAAGTCTCCTTTCACCACCCAGACTACGTGTAATCGTTTAGCAATAGGAAAACTGAGAAATATTCATGTCAGTTCCTGTAGCCAATTTCAGGATTGTTTGTAGGCTGTCTTTGGCTTAGATGAAGAACTTCAGTTGTCAGAGAAGATGAAGAATTATTGCAGATTCAACACCCCTAGACAGTCATCATCCAGACTGCTGTTGTCTATGTCCAAGACTGTTGTATGAAACTCTATGAAGCTCTAACTTCATGTGTATAAGAGGAGTGGAGATTTTCTTTAATGCACCTCCGTGCATCTCGAAGGCTTTTAACGTATGTATGCATCCTCAGAAGGGGGCCAACTTGGCCAGTGGTGCAGGAGGAGACTTGAATGCTCCCTGTGCTTGAAGTACAGGAGAAGGTAGTGAATATTGAACATGCACATCGGTGCTTGGATGGTGAAAATCAAACCCATCCATGCTTTGCAGAATGAGAAGTTCTGTGGTTTTGTAATTCATATACACCTTCCTGGGTGCTGTGGTGGCAGATCACCTCTGAAGGTCGTGTCTAATCTGATTTGCAAAGCTGTGTTCCTGACAGTCTTTTCAGCAGCTTATATATCACTTGGTGTTCCTAGTCAGATAAGCTCCGTGGTTTGTAGTAAGGCTGTCTTAAGTGCAGAGAGGATAGATATCTCTTTATGCTGTGGCCCAGCTTTTTCATTTTAATTTGTGTTTATGTGTTGCTATCCGAAAACTTCTTTCAGATGCAGTAATACTAGAAAAAACAAACAAACCAACCCCCCAAACCTGCTTGTTTGAAATACAGTGTAGGGGGCTCCTGATAAAGGAGACATAAGGTTTCCTGATATTAGGATTTGGGGAAAACCAAGCTAAATGTGAAATGTGGCCTTGAAAGTCTCTGAAATACTTGTTTGTGTTATCTATAGCCTAGGTCCTAATTGCTGCTTCAAGAATACAGATGTGGAAGGAAAATCTGTAGGTATTCCTGGAATAAATGAATAGGACTAGCTGTTCCTGGTGCAAATTAGCTGCTTCTACAAATGGACTTTTGAAAGGCATGGAAAGTTTGCTGAGAACTGGCAGGTAATTTATGGCACTGGAAGAGGAGTCACTGGGCACCAACCAGCAAGCCTGTGACTTGGGTAGTGTTAGTAGGTTAACCATCTTCTGCATGTAGGTATCTCGACTAGAAAAAGTAAAACCCGCGATCTAGAAGGATGAGTAAGCATTATATCACCGTTGATTGTTCCTCAGCTCCCACACGCAAAGAGGTCTTAGCCTATGACAGCATACTGCCGAGAGCTGCCGGCGGATTGGCAAGTAGCAGCTTCGGTGTGAAGCCTTCCTGGAAATCTTTGATCCTTTTGGTTGAACAACATCATTTTATCCTGCTGTCTTAGAAGATTTTTCACGAATCTTGTTTATTATGTTGCTTTGAAATTGCCTGGATTTTTCTAGCCTTGAATTTTTGATCTCCCTTAAAAGCTTTCTTAGGTATTTGTGCCCTGTCCTGCTTTAGAGTGCAGCCAAATTCTTAGTCTGTTTATTCTCAGAGCACAACCTTGAGAGGAAAAGAAATGCAATTTACAGGGGAGATTACTAAGAAAAGAAGGTGACAAAGGGTGAGGTTTCTTAAAGTTAAATCTAACAGCTTGCTGCTGTCAGAAGCAGAGATCTCTGTCACTTCTGTTCCTTTCTTATGGCAGGATAAGGCCTTAAAAATGGGTCTTCTGAGTGCTTGACTGGTTGCCCTAATCTGGGACGCAGTCTTTTCCCTGTCCTTCACCTCCTGGCGAAATGCAGATGAAGAGTTTTGGAAACTGGGCCAAGGGAAGGTTTCTCCAGATACCTCAAAGTTTCACTGATAATCATTACGTTTGCTTGCAGCAGTGCTTTGTTTAACAAAGCACAGCCTAATGGAGAGTTTTGAACTCTTGTGTATCATACAACAGAAAGGAACAATTTATTTAATTAGGAAGCTCTCCAATTTAATATTGGCTTAAAAAAAAATTCAGTATAGAGACCCACTAGGAATGTGACAGTCATTTTTCATTGTCCAGTAGCATTTTATATATTTATTTACGGTTTACATGACTATTTTAAGCTCTCCATATTGACAATACTTCCAGTCCATAAGACATGACAATAACAGCTAGCAAAATGAACGCTGGAACTGCTGAGCTGCTTACTCATTCACACGCAAACGACGGGGTATGCTCCACACCCTCAGGCCACCCTCTCTCCTATGTGATTTAGGTGTAAGGAGGGGTGGGAGAGGGGTGGAAGTGGATAGATTGCTTTTTTCCCCAGTAAGTCCTGTCAGCAAATTTAGGCTTTTTAATTAGCACCCCCTTCCCCTAAAATGCACATTGAATATCTTTCCACAGTTTAATGTTTCAGAACTAAAAGAGTGACCGCAAAAGCCTGCAAGCTCAGGGTAATGATTATAGCGATGGTGCTGCTCTAAAGGAAAATGGAAAGCCGGAAGAAGTACAGCATTGCAAGAAGTGAATCCTTATGGCACCCTGAGCCATTAAAAAATACAGTTCTCTTAAAAGCTCATTTCTCTATCAAAAATGATAATTGAGTGACAGATACCCTGAAAAGCCAGATCTCCTGGTGTAGCTCTCTGTTGTTGGCCTTGCTCTTGAGCACTAGACCAACAGGCTTCAAAGACCTTCCTGGACTCTGGATTAGGCCCACAGGAGGCTGGTAGAAGACATTTAACAAGGAGTGGCCTTTAGTACACAAGGAGATCTGGAAATCTACCTGCAAGACTCTGTCACAATGAGTTCTAAAATGCCACTGTTTACGGTGGCTAATGCAGTGGATATCTGTTATTAGAGCAATACAGGAATGTTTGGGTTTTATTTTTTTTTCAGAGGGGCCCTCATTTTTTATTCTTCTTTTAGTTAAACAAATGAAAGTAAGTGTTCATGAAAAAGGAACGTGTCCTCCTTTTTCCTATCTGAAATTCTTCCCTAACACCTTTATGTCAGTGTCCTATAGTCTGTCTGGGCTTATCTTTGTAATATAAATGGATGCATTTAGGTATTCTCTCCATTCTGCAGTTTCAGTAACAGAAGCATGGAGAGGATGAAAGATTTTTTTTCAGGTGTCCCATTGAAAGTCTGAGGAGCAGCCAGAAGTTACCCCAAACTGCCACGTCCCTTTGCTTTCTTTCCTCTTCTGACCTAGTCATCTCTCCTTCTTTGTCTTGTCAGAGGGGAGCACAGAGATTTATACCCGTGGATAACAACCCTGTCGTGCATGAAGTTTTCCTGGTGGCATGTTTCATCAGGCCCTGGGCAGAACAGGGAATATCCAGTACAGAATTAGTTGCCTGAAGACTCAGGTCACCGCCTGTGGGTGCCGGATGTAATTTTGGAAGCCCACTAGCAAAACAGCAGATTGCTTAGGAAGTTTCATAATAGGCGTGTCACATTTTGACCCCATTTTGGACAGATGCAATTTATGGAACTGGAAAGTATTTTGACGGCCCATACAGCAGTCTTGTCTCGTGATGGTCCATTGCTCAAACTTGAAACACAAGTAATGTGTATTAGTTGGGTACACAGGGAGTGTACCTCCTTAGCAAATGCATGCATATGAGTGAATACTTCTCATGTACATATGTTCATAACATACGCGCAACACGGTATGTTTGCACAGGGAGAAAGTCAACGTGTGCACAGCTCTGTCTGCGTGTACTTTCCCAGCGTGTATGAAAAGAGAAAGCAAACTCACAATCAAATAAGCAGTGAGAGCAGAGGAAAAAAAGATGAGATTGCAGTTGATTATGAGCCTGGCAGCAGATGTGCTACACAAATCCAGCCCGCTGCATCCAGGCTGTTTCCATGGCGATGGAGCGAGTAATTGTGGAGCTCCGGCGCGCTCCCCCGCAGCCCCCGCCAAGGTGGACGCGGGCGCGGGGTCCCCACCGGCGCTGCATCGCTCCCTCCGGGCGAGCACCAAGCCCTGGGAAAAAAAACTAGCAGGTGGAGAAGGGGAGACGCAGAGATGAGGAGCTCCGATTTATTTATTTCCTCCCCCGTCTGACGGTAAAATGCTAGGGGAGCGGTGCTCTTCTTCAGAAATATGGTCTCCCAAGATGCTAAATAAATGGGCAGGAGTTTCCCCGAAATGGGAGCGGGCTGCGATTGGCTGCCGCCGCCCGCCCGTGCCAATGGGAGCCCGACTGGCCGTCGGGTACCCGCAACATAAGCAAAGCTACATGCTCGCCCCGGCGGCGCGGGGACCGGGGAGCAGGCAAAGGTGTGCAAAGGAGGGGGTCTGCTCCTCTCACATGGCTACGCCGAGGACGGATCTCGTTAGAGAGCTTCGTCGGACACCATCTGCCGCTCGCGCGCATTGTGCCTTCTGCAAAAAGCAGCATTAAGTCATTCGCTCGCTGTCGTGTGGGAGGCGAATTTGTCATCAGGAACGATGGAGCTATGGGATCTCTGTAAGTAAATCTGTATACTTTATCCTGCTATTTCAGCCCGGGCACAGATCAATAAACGGTGTCGAGGAATAGCAAAAGCAAATTAGTAACAACTGCAAATAGCATGAAGGATTTCTTGGTTTTATTTCGCATGTAGCGAGACATGTTCTTCCTAATCGTTTCAGGCATCGGACAAACTAGTTAGCTGTTTGCATTGCCTTGCGTGGTTGTTTAGCCTAATTAAGATTAGTCTGTGGAAAGATGCTGTATTCTCCGAGGCATTTCAGAATGCCTCTGTGTTCGAAAAGGAGAGCAAACCACATGGAGCAGAATATCGCAGGCACAAAAGTCTGAGGTGCTCGTATGTAGTCACCAGCATTTGTGGTGTTGGTATAATAACAGGCATGTTATTACAATAGTTTGTCAAACACTAGTTCAGACCCTGAGCTAAGAAAACACGAGTTGCTCATCATTCATCACTGTGCTCAGCACAGAGAATCATTGCTTTTCCTGCCCTTTATGTTCCTTTTTTTTTTTTTAATTAATTTCTTCTTTGGGAAGGCTTTAAAAAAAACGCAAACATTTAATTGAAAAGCTTTCCTGTTTGTTGATAAAACAGGTGAGTACAGAAAAAGTGGGGAGAGTTTCCTTTTTCACCATTGCGGGGCATGAGTTAGAAGTTGGTTCCTCTGCCTGTCAGGACTCTGCTTTTGATTTTGTAAAGCAGAAACAGTATATTTAGAAGGGGGGAATGCAAACCTGCCCCTCTGTAACCCTCTGGGGTTACTTGAGTTACACCAGCCATGAATTCAGCTCAGCATTGTTCATGTTTTATCAGGTATTTGCCGTTAGACTGGGAGCTTTGCTACACGGAGCTCGTGAGTGACTCTCTGCTTAACCCTCTCAGAGGCTGTAGTCGTCTTATCTGGTTTGTGAAAATACATAGGAGAAAGGACAGAAATAGGAACAAAAAGATTTAGAAAAAATTTCCTGTATTTTGACTCTGTGCCTGAGCTAGTCATGTGTATCAGGAATTTTATAGTAACCAAACTAGGTGCAAACATCATATGAAGCTGGCTGCTTTTTAGGGATCCATTTTTGGTGTCTTGTGTTCATTTTAGAACTAAACGCACAACTTCCTTTCCCAGTGTTGGGAGCTGCTGGGAAGTCACGTTGCTGCCTGGGAATCTCAGGCTGAGGGCGTAATTTTTTTAGATATGGCTTAACTGGTCAGCTTTGCTTTGGAAATACTGCCTTGCAAGTTGTGGCAGGAAGGTGTGTCAGTGGAGCTTATCCCTTCAGTTAAAGGAATCGGCATCACCTCAGAGTTGATACCGAAAAGAATTGTCAGTGGTTTCAAGAACTGTTTGATCAGAATAAATTAGAAAAATATGGAACACAGAATTCAGTGCATCAATACAACGAGAGTGTCTGTTGGTGAAGGCTATGTTAAGCTCCTCTGTGTACTTTTGAGTGTTTAACCCGATGTATTGCAAATGGAGGAGGACTCCTTACTAAGTTTGAATTATTGCCTTTTCTGAAGAGATAGATGTAAGTCCCTTGTCCCTGTGCTTCCCAGGGATGTGTAGGTCACCTTTTATTGAAATGATGGCCCCAGGCATCCTATGGCACTGGGCTTAAAAACAATGTAATCTTCCTAATCTATGCAAAAACGAGATAACTGTTAGCTCTTACTGAAATACTTATTTTTGTTTAGCAGTGATGCAAGTGCCAAGAATGAAATTTTTGACATGAAGCAGATATTTAGCTGCTATGTTACCTTCCCCAGGGGTTTGTATCATTCATTTGTATTTACTTAGCACTGATGTAGCTGAAAATCCCATCACGTACAGCAGTCTAGGCAAAGAGATGTGTGCCGACTCCCCATCTTGGACGTGGATGCTTTGATCTAGGCTGAGATATTCCATAAAAAGGTGAGGGAGAGCTTGGACTCTTGCACACCTGGGCATGGTTTTTGCCTGCCTCCAGGCTGGTCATTTTTAACACCTTTGAGATGCATCAAAATGAAGCTCCATTGCACCTTTTGGAGTGTTTAATTCTATACCTACTACCTTCTGCTTTATTTTCTGATTGATAATGTGAAAGCCTAGGAGAACATTGTCTTTTAAGGTCACTGCAACTCTTAAGATGATATTTTAGTTCTTGTTAGCGCTCCAGGGATATAGTTCAAACAACATAAACCTCTCAAGTTTAGTCACTAGCATTAGGCAAATACTGTGTGACTGATAGAGTTCCTATTTCTCCCATAACCTTGTTTGAAGGGATTTGTTTGCTTGTCTATCCCTGTGCATTAGCGGATAAGAGGAGGGGGACGGGGAGGGAGAGAGACAGCCTATAACTGCTAAGCTTTGGATAGTACGTTGGATCAGTCAAACCACAGTGGTGCATGAGGTAGAAAAATTTGTGTTGCAGTCAAAGGCACACTTGCATTAGATTTTTGACCTGATGGTGCAGAGAACAATTGCTTGTCATTAGTGCTCGGGGATGATCTATGTGGAAGAGGCATTTCAGATTCCCAGGCTATAAGAGTTCCAGCAACAGAGGAGTGAGTAGGCTTCAGTCAGAGCTGTGGCATGCTGGCAGCAGTTGGGAGGATGCAGAAGCTGAAAAATGCTATCTTGGGGTAGCTTTAATTGGTTGCATTGGAAAACACGTGGTTTGATGGGCTCATATGTCTTCTAAAACGCTTGGTGCCAGACCAAATTGGCATACCTCCATTGACTTACACGAGAAGCCACCAGACATCGATCTGAACTTCAGTCTTATGCTTACGTTTTTCTTGGAAGAGCAAGATTTTTACAGAGGCAGCAGGTTATTTTTCCTCTCCGTTTGTTCAGCAACAGTAATATTGAAAACGTGAGTGGAACGGGCATTCCACGGGTTTTGACTCATTTCCTTGGGCTTTAAACTCAATAGGTTATCCTTCGTCTGCTTGCAGAGCCTCATTCTCATATGTTAGTCTATAGTGGGAGCGCAGAGCAGAAATCCAGAAGGGAGGCTTTATATGTATCCAGAAATACTAAATTTGAATATTTCATTCTTTCCCTGGATCTTAACTCTCCTTCAGTTTCACTAGAAACACTGTGGTCATTCATGTTCTAGGTAAACAGATGCTAGAGCCACCAGTCTTCAGTTTTGCCTCAGTTGTATTTTTGTTTTCACCCCATTATTCAAGTAAGTAGGTACAACTTTTATGCAAACTATAAACCAAATACTCTTCTTTAGGTGGTTCTGATGTGTTTACATCTAAATGAATTGCAGATAGTCATAACTCCAAATGAGACTAACAGCTCAAATGAGAACAGCTGCTTATTTTTGTGTCCGGAAAAAAACATTTTTAGGAAAAGTTACTCCATGCTAGGACTTGGCTCACATAGAGCATCACGCCAAGTCACAGAAAGCTCTCAGTCCCTGTTTCAGTACATGCACACTCGCATCTCAAATGGCAAGTGCACACAACAAAGCAACACCAAGCACAGAATAAAAATGGAACAGCAGTAAAACAAAGACGAGTGAATCGTGAAAAGCCCATTGATTTGCTTGACACCCATTTTGTTCAACATTGTGCAGTGCTAATCTCAAAACTCCTGTGCGTCACAAAAAGTTTTCAGAACAATAAGAACTGTCAATTCCAGCAGATTTTACAGACCTGTCATTATTCTTCCATTGTCTTGAAGCACTAAGTGGCGTACAGAGGGATTTTTGGCAGGAGTTCAGGAGTGGTCTCGTAAAGAGGAATCGCGTGTCACTACCTCACATATGTTATCATTTGCAATTAGAGTTTAGCCCAGCGCAGGCCCCTAGAAGCATGTCTGCCCCCATCCGAGTGTGCTGCTTTCATGGTGCTCATTTATTTTGTCTCTTAAAAAAGCCACAACCACAAACCACCGCTTTTTACTCTTTTTAATTGCAAAAATGTAAAAGCAAGAAATTATAGATGTCTTTTGACATTTTGACTTGATGTCTTCCAGAAAACTAGAATACTGTAATAAATTAATATCCTACCCCACTTGCTGCTCCTTTGGAAAGGTGGGAACAGCAGCAGTGACAGCCACAAGTGTTAAGTGATAGCCACAAGCACACCAATTAACTCCCTTTCTCTTGAGATGGTATTGCTGGTACTTCTCTTGGAGCACCTCTGCTCTAGTGGAGCGAAATTCCTTCTGCTCTGCCCTGTGTTTTTTCACTCCAGATGTTTTGCCCCCCAATTAACAAAAAGAAGCACACACACCCCACACTCCCCATCATTAGGAATTACAGCCCCTCTCAGGGACATGCCCCTGTGAGAAGAAGCATGATGGGAAGAAAGATTGGCTTTGTATCAGGGAGACTCAATTTTAAGTTCTTTATCAAGAATCAGAGGCCATGTAACTGGACACTGTTTTGTCTTCCATATTTACTCTTCCCAGCATAGCATCATCCACATACATACCTCACCCAAATTAAATAAAGTTCCAATACAGTAAGGGTCATGACATTCACTCTGAAAATAAAAATACGAATTGAGTTATGCATCCGTGGTATCAGTAACTTGAGGAACCCGTACGTACTGCACTAAATCTGCAGCATTTTGAAAAGTCTGTGGGGCATAGATCCCTTTTTTGTGGACTTCACACAAATTCTGGCAGGTTTCACTACTTAAGAATCTGGTGGTTTCAAAAAAACATGTGAAAGTGAGACCTCGGAGGACACTTATGACCTTCATATAAACTAGAACTTTGATTAGCTGTAGTTTAGGCATTTTCAACTCCTCTGTAATGCACAAAATCAATCTTGTAATGGGGTGAAAAAGGAGATCTTCGTATTAATGTTAGCACACTGTCAAATTAATACATCAAATAATATACTCTTATCCTGAATTGGTGGACTGCTTTTATCAGTGCTTTTGATGTGGCAAAGAAAGTGCTTGTTCCATAGCTACAAACCCAACTCTCTTAGTCTTCTCTTCTCTTTGAACTTCAATTTTCTTAAGACTTGGAACATTGTGATACAGAGAGCCGTTTTCACAGCTGAGTATTTCAAGATTCACGTCCAAAGGCATATTAGAAGCCACACAAAGGGATTTTCTTTTTAAACGAGGTTTTCAAATATATGTAACCTTCTGGCTTGACCTCTGGATCCACTCCCAGTCTGCATTTCAAGAAAAAGAATCTACCCACATATGGTTATCTCCAGTAGGATCAAAGCTGTCACTGTATTCTGACACTTGTGAGAATGAAATGGATATAAAAAAAAAAAAGTGGGGGAAATGGTGAAAAGATTTGAATGAGTTCACATTTATAAAAGACATGCACCCACGAATCTTGGAAACGAAGGGAAGACTTTCAGGATTAGCTGTAGTTCTTCTGTTCAGAAGCAGCAGAACGTTTCTTTATTTGTTAGCATCACCAAGGTAATTAAACAGACTTGAAAACATAAACAAAAATAGATTTTCCAGATCCCTATAAATATAGATCTGTGAGCGCTTTGCTGTGAAAGTTAATAAGGTTCTAACTTTAGACTGGGTTTTCTGCCTGGTGCCTAACAGAAGCCACTGCAAAGGATGGTGTTATTTTATGCTGCTTTTGGAGCCCCTCATCAAGGTGTGGTGTCTTTCCCAGTTTCCACCCTTCTCTGGCAGAGGTGTAAATTGTCACAGATTTATCCCAGCTCCAGTGAATACTTCCTGAAGGACTGCCATGTCTGTACCAGTAAGTATCTGCAGGGTGAGAAATGCAGCTCTGTTCATCTGCTTGAGTTTCCTGCTGTCCTGTGTGAAAGCAGCAGAGTGACTTTGCAGAGCCTGTCTGCCCTCCATGTAGATAGATCACGGACATAAGGCACAGGGGAGTCAAGGTGTGCATTTTGCTGTGTTGTGCCCTTGCCTCAGCACAACAAGCCACAGCAGAGCCCTTGGCTTTGAGCTAGCTGGGATGTGCCAGAATGTGATGGAGCCACTGCCCTGAACCCCCTCCAGGGGAAGCATTTCCCAGTTTTTGTCACCCCCACAAGGTTATCACCTCTGCATCTGATAATTCAGCATGATGCTGAGGAACGTTGTGGCTGGAAGAACCTTGCTCTGCAAGAAAACTAATTCACGGTCCCTGTATTCAACACAAGGGGTTAAAATGTACCTGTGGCACTAGCCACAGGGAAGGGAAGGACCACAGATCAACCAGTCTTGTCTCCTGACTCTCTCTGTGCCTTCATAAGGGACCTTCTCCTCTCCCCCTCCCCATACTTACCTTTTGTAGGGTGGAATTAAGCCGTTTGGCTGCCAGAAGCTCCGCTCAGCTTTCAGAAAGGGGAGCCTCCCTGATGTGAGACTCTCTATTATCTGTTCAAGCTCTTGGGGTCATGCTTTGAAACAGCTACAGCTGCAAAGAGGTACATGATGCCTATGAAACCTCTCACTTTTACACCGGTAGCTGCTTTGGTGCAGAGTAAATAGGCAAGGGCTTGAGTTAGAAATACCTCTGATGCTTTGTAACTGCAATGAGAAGTTGGACTGCATTTATATGTTAATAGTTGGTCTTGAATTTGTCTGCCTTTAAATGCCATTATAAAACAGTTAAAATTTTAATAGAAGAGTGGAAAGTCTATTCACAGTTATTTCACAACTAAATTCCTTTGTTCTTGCTTCCCAACTTACCTTTTAAAATCCCCTGTTCAAATTAACACTATCTCAAACAGCAACACAATGTTTTGGGGTTATGCTTAGAATGTCTTAAGTCCCATTTTCAATTGCAAGTGCTTATTTCTAATGGTACAGAAAAGGTACAAGTGAATCTCAAAATAAGTTCTGCTTGTTCATGCATGAAATTATGTATCAGCCCACCTCTGCATGCAGGATTTCCATCATTTGAAAGTCATGGGCCTCTACTCCAAACTGAACTTTGCATGAATCCCAGTAATAGTTTTCACTGCTAAAGGTTCTAGCCCATCAAATTTCAAGGCTTTGAATTTTTATTATTTATTTAAGGTATAAACTAGGAACTTCTAACCAAGAATTTCTTTCGTGGAGTAAACATCCGTTGTTTCAGGCATACAGATCTGAGCATTAGCATTTATCCTTGATTTGGTAAGACAAACAATTGCTGGATGTGTGTCAGATTTTTTAGATTAGCACCTCACTGTCAGGTTTCAACAAAGATGGAAATAGTCACCTTTCTAATTCTGTTAAGTGTTATTGGGTATTGGTAATTGAATGAAACTCATTTTTTTCAGTCAAAGAGATACATGACAGCTTTGTAATGTGAAAAGTATAGGAAAGCCCCACAGCTAATTATATGATTTTAAACTTAAACACCAGAACTCGGCTGCTGCTCATTCCAGAAGTTTGCCTGAGCTATGATTTAAAGGCTTTATTGCACCAAAATCCAGAGGTTGTTGCAGTTTGCAATAGTGTGCTGCCAAAAGATAATCACAGTGCATAGTTCTTGTGATTGTAAAGAAATGTCCGCATTTCATCATGATCTCCTGCACAGGCAGACACCTGGGCCTGAATCCAGATCCTTTCCGATCATGCCCTTGATCTGGTATCCTCATCGTTGCCTCTGCATCATTAGTGCTGGCAAACCGTGTAACCTAACAAGGGTATTGTCCACCTCTGATGCCACAGCCCATTTGGAGCATCTATCTGTGGCCGATGCCACAGAGCACCCATGAAAAGTGAATGCAGTAGGTTGTGTGGGAGTTTTGGTGCAGAGCACAGCGGTCCTCCTTTGCGATTCCAGTTGCCTCAGCAGTATTTGTTGTTTATATGAACATTGTGCTTAGGGTGCAAACTCAGGAGCTGCTTAAAAGGAACACCAGTGCAGAAGGCAAAACCTTGGCTGTGTTGAAATGAGGGCTAAAACTCCCATCAGTTTCAGGCTGGTCCCCAGAATCAAGGGGTTTTCTGTCTGCTGGAGTGAAGTGGTCAAATTGTACCGTGAAGTCAGTCAAAAGGCACCTTCTCCTAAAGAAAATGAAAGATGTCAAAGAGCTCTATGTGAGTCGGTCTCAAAACAAGCAACAGTTTTGATTACTGATATATAAAAAAGAATGTTTGTTCCACCAGGGATAACAGCTTGTTACTTGCTTTGCTCTCAGGATGCAGGGAGAAAGGAAAAGAAAGTACTTGTAGCCAAGTTCACTGCTACAGTCCAGCAGCGCAGTCAATCAAATTGTTTCATCATCCCAAGTCATTCTGTAATAGCACTGATTTATCTTGCTGCCATGCAATTGTCCCCTGTTGATAATTCCAGTTTTGTCAAGAGATGGCAGAGATTTTGCTGAAAACCTGCAAGCTCCTCTTACCGGCAGTGAACAGTAGGAGAGCAGAGTAAGACTTCCTCCTTTTCATTGATGCCTATAAATAGTCCATGCTAACCCTAACAGCCTTAAAGATGTAGGGAATCTTTTTTTAAAAAAAGAATCTGCTATTTTTAAAACCGCATTGACTCAGCAGAAGTAGACGTGTGCATTTTAGATGATGATAAGTTGATAATCAAGCCCTGCTGTGAATGCTTAGCTCTTTAATTCTGGCTGTAACATTTTACATTTATTTTAACTCTGCAGTGGACTGGCACAAGTCTCGATATAATGGCCAGAAAGGAGGCTGCTATATTACTGTATATATTAAAAAAAAAAAAAATAGTTACAGTTTTTACAATTTAGTTTTCTGTTTCTTCAGTTTTCTCTGTGTATGTGAGAAACAGAGCAGATAATTAACCAAAGTGCATTTAATTTATATCTAGGAACAGGTTGCTTAATAACAAATTCTGTAGTTCTCCATTGTGCTAAGCAGAACTAGTCACAGGAGCCATTTTATGGATTTCAGTGGGATTACTGCAATATAAAAGTGCTATCCAAACATGATTTGAGCTACTTTGAAAAGTATATGAGGTTTCTTAGGACAGCTGAGTCCCTTGGTCTTGGGAACAGGAGGGCATTTTGTAATATGAAACTAGGATGCATGCATCCAATTAGAAATTATCGGAAAATCCAGTTTTATGTAGTAGGAGGAGATAACCAGGATGCTTAGCATTGCTGATGTAAGAAGAAAAATTGTTTGCTCTGTTTGTATAGATGTTATAAATAATCTAGGAATACTTCACCTTTTGGTTTGCGCTGTAGTCCTAGAAGACTTCTTTCTAATACAATTCACAGGCTCATCACTGGAAATGTAAATTTCTGCAGAACATGCAGATCTCTGTATTGCCAGGTTATTTTTATTTTTCCTGTGATTCTAGGCAGACTTAAAAGGTATCTTAAAAAAAACATAGCTAAATTAATACATATACCACACTGACAAATGTATAAGTGAAACAAGGCTGTACAACAGCCTAAGGATGTTACCTACCATTCAAGTTATTTTCTTGCGGGTATCAGTCTTGAGGAGGAGTTGAGTTCTGAAAATATTTTACCTGTAAAAAGGTTTTTGGTATGAGTTTGAAAAGGAACAAAAAGAGCAGATTTCTACTATTTTATGCATATTTTCAGGTTTGATAGAGAGGAAGATTAAACTGTGTGTGTTTGACAGCAGCGTTTGATCACTTGAGTGAGATTCTGTCTGCTCTGCTCTTAATCCTGTGGTAATTCAGGATCCTTAACCACTGATTTCTAAACATGATAATCCGAACCCCCTGCAGTCAGTTGTGTTGGTCTCATCAAGAGCCACGCTGGACTTTCTGGTCTTTAAGTAGAAAGTAACTTAACCTAACAGCCAGTTAAGTGTTGTTAGATTTTTCTTTTAAATGAGTTTTGCCGGTCTAGTTGTTGGTTTCAGTGTAATGCTTAGATGTAATTTTTTTCTTTGGTGGGTCTTTTGCGGATGGCCTTACTGCAGTAATGATGAAAATTATCCCTGCTTAGGAATCCCACCTCTGGCAAAACTTCTGTTAGCATCATGAAAAAGAGCTTTCCTGTACAGGCTGTTGCTTTGCTCACTGATCTGGCAGTCCACCGTTTCCCCAAGCGCTTTGCTTTAGTAAGGCTTGCCTTGCCACAGGGTAAATAAGAAAGAATACCTCACGGTAACCATCAAAGATTTCATTGAAATATCAACATGAGCTGGCTACAACGCCTCCAGCGCAGATATGCTACCCTACATGTTCTAGATTGCTATTAGGAAGAAAGAGAAGGGGAGCCAGTTCTTAGGCTGTGCAACCCCTTTCCTCCCCCAAATGCTGTTAATAAACCTTCAGAATTAGGTGGATCTCTTTTTAAATACTATATCATATCACGTTACAGTCCTCTTAGTTTTATTTTAGAAATTCATTCCTAAGATAAAGAAATTTAGAAGCACAAATACCAGGATAATGCTATAAAACCTGTGGTCCTGTTTTCAACAGTGTGAGTATCAGGAATTAGGCTGTAGATCTTTACAGATGCCATCCAGTAGCTTTTCATTGACATCCATGGGCACTCAGATTTGCTCCAGCTTACTATTAGAGGAGCATAATAAATTCTACATTGGCCAAATTGATCTTCAATCAGAAGCTACCCTCCAAGCATATCATAGGAACAAGCTGCAGAGACTGACATGATACTAGCCAGCAAGCTAGCTACCTGTTAGATATATGCTAATTTAACACACATAACTGCTACTCTCTTCTATCACGTAGAGTGGCGAGAAGGTCATTTCTTCTGGAGATCTTTAGTACACTTACTTAAACCAGGAAAACTAGTAAAGGGACTTGTCTCTAAGGCTCTGGAAAGGTGAATCAAAGTTGCTCTGAGTGTTATGAGAGCAGAATGATGGCCAGAAAGTACTCAGCAAAATTCCAAGAGAGGAAAGCAGGGTGCAAGTCCTTGCAGCATTTGAGGGCAAAGAAGAGTGAACAGTGGGAAAAGCAGAACTGTAAGCCAAGATTTGTTGTAGCTGGCAGTCTGTGTTGTGAAGGGAAGAGAGAACATTCATGCCATATCCAGAATGGAAATACCAAGAACAACCTTGAACAAGAAGGTATTCTTTATATTTGGCAGGCATGCTATGTCTGAGAAGCAGCAAAGGAGAAAGCACTGTCTCATGGTGCGGCTGGTGACTAAGTCAGACTGACAGAGTCTGCTTCAGTTCCTCCCTCCGCCACAGATTTGTTGTGCCACTTTGAACCAAGCAAGAGAACTTTGCTCTTGTTCCCTGGCTTTCTGCCTCTCACACACATGAGCAATAACACTGTCCTGACTTAATGGGATGTTGCAGGTATAAAATAAACTGAAGATTCAATGCTGTGGTTCAGAGCAAGCAAAAATAGACTTGAGCCTATAGAGTTAAGGTTTCCTTGCAAAGGGCCTGCAATAAAGTTTACGGATGTAAACCCATTTTATTAGCCAAGGACACTTTTGAAGTTAAAGCACCAACGTTCTAGTTTCTTAAAGGAGATGTGAAATTTCCTTTAACAAAAGTGTTTTTGCAGAGAAAGAAGAATAACGAATGCTATGTGCTAACCCTGAAATCATTCCTGATGTTCAGTTAAACTTAGTTCTGGCTCACTGGGTCCAAATGAGGGCTCTCTTTCTTTAAAACTCAAATTTATCAGTGTTGGAGCCAAATTTGGGTCTGAAAGAGCTAAAATGTGAACAAGTAATTTATAGCATGTGTGAAAATACATGATGGGCAATAGCTGAGCACAGTTGAATGATGCCAGCTTGGTTGTTGGTTGAGCAATGTTGGGTCAAGTAAAAACTCAAGGTTGTGGGCTGCTTCACTGTTACACGATTGGGGTGGTGCTGCACCATGACCAGAGCCAGTGTGTCCTCCCTCTGTGTGTGTACCCTTTCTCGGAACAAGGTGTAGGCCTGCTGTGTCACGGGAAGGCTTGCAGGCTGGCTTCTTGGGGAGGGACAAATGAGGGGACCCTCAAAAAAAGGAGAGGAAGGGAGGAAGAGAGAGAGAGAACAGGCCATGTGAATTGTTTTGGAGGCAGTAGATAGGTCACCTTCGATTAGGTGCCCATTACAGAAGCCTTTTCCACGTTGTTTCTACAAGTGCTGGGGTTGGAAAAGGTATTTGAGTAAAACCTGTATTTACGTTTTCCAGTGCTTCCAGTTACGTTGGGATGCTTTAGTTCATCAAAATAAATAAAAGGCAATGTAACATCCTCACTGTGTTGGCCAGTTAACATCATCTTCAAGGGAGAAAAGATTGGAAATACAACAATAGGCTACCAAAAATATGCCCCTGAATATAAAAAAAATGCTGAGTCCTAGGATGTTTCTGCTGTTAATGCTTTGCCTCTCCACCCCCTTTTTCTTTTTCTAGCCTAATAGTGGCAGCTGATACAATAATGGGCTACTGCACAATTTTATACCTAAGGTACACAGTCACATTTAGAACCTGACAGCGTTCTCCTTCTGGAACAGGAACACTGCTTGCAGCCCACAACTGAAACAATTAGCTATAAAACAGAAAGCAGATTCATAAAAAAAAAATAATTGTTCTCCAGCTTACAGATACATTTTAAGAATTTGTTAAAAGAAAGCAAAAGAAAAAATTCAAGTAGACAGGGGAACAAGCCTCAGAGTACTTAACCAGATCTTACGGGTTTTGAGAATATAAATGATTTAAATTAAAAGTCATTTGAGAATATATTATAGAAGAAAAGGCTCTGACAACAGCAGAGTGAGCAGAATAGAAATAGTAATGTTACTATATGTACCCGCTTGCACTAAAAACAGCAACTGAAAGGAGGAACTTGAACTAAACTCTATGAACCTGTATCCTTATAGCTCTTATTAATGGGTTGTTCTGTTCCTCCCCCAGATTCTCTTGACCCTTTTCTGAGGGTTAAATTAATCCCTTGTGCAGCTCAGCTGGGGATAATGAAGTTGCCCTGGGGTACAAATGTAGCCCTTGGGTTTGACCTACAGAAGGCTGAGCCTCTATTCTTCACTACGTTTTCAGGCAGTTTTGTTTATGTTGGACTAATTAAAAACACCCTCTCCATTCCCCAGGCTTATACGCTCTCCTGCACAGAATAAAGGAGGTTCCAGTGCCTGGCCTCTCTCAGCCTATCCATGCCTATGCAGAGACATAGTGGAAAACGCTGCTAATGAGGGGGACTTAATGACCCTGGTCATGTTTGTGAGCAAAAAGGCGCATGTTCTGATAGAGCCGATGTGGGCAATGTTTATGATGTGAGGGACAGTTTGGATTCCTACAGGCTTGTGTTTCTGGAGCCATAGGTATTGATTGCATTTGGCCAGTAAGGGCAGAGTCTTGTTTGCTGGGGATCAAAGCAAGGCATTAAACCATGTGGTCATCTGGAATGTGATCTGGGGTAGATAGACTGAAATGCCTGTGGTTTGGGTCCAAAATCTGGCTTTATTCAATGTGAGAGACAGATTGGAATCTGGTCCAAAGTTGCCCCGTTGTTCTGAGAATTTTGACTGCAGTAACTTCCCTCTTTCTTTTCTTCCTTTGACACGCTTTTCTACCTCATTTATCTTTTATTCCCACATCCTTCTTTCTATCATGCCAGTGGGCAAGTACCACATAGTGGCCAAGCAGAGGCTGCTGCTTTGCTGCGAAGCGTCAAAAGCAAAATAGTATTGAGAGAGAGGGAAGTTGCCCTCATGAGAGCAGAGCAAGAAAGCTCCTTTACCTCAGTGCCATGAAAGCTAGGTGGAGCCAGCCAAATCCACCCTTCCCCTCCCCCTTTTCTTCTTCACCCCTCTAAATTCTCTGTGAATTGAGGTTTAAGCTGGATTTAAGATAGCCTGTGTATATTAGTTTATTCCTTCACAAATCAGGAGATTTGGCACATCTGTCTTAGCATAAGCATTTTATTTCAGTGTTGAGTAACAGCAGAGACAGTTGTTTTTGTCATGGACAGCAATAGATGGCTTCTGACAACTCGGAACTCTCCAGAGGTATTGAGAGCACCATTGTAGTGAAATTTGAGAAAGGTTACATTTTCCTTATGGTCAAAACCAACCTGTGAACACCAAAAGGGAATTTACAGGAGGTGCTTAACACATACCAGTTCTGATGGCCAGGTTGTGCACTGGTCCTTTGCTGCTGTAAAGGTTTGATTACTTGGCTACCATCTGTCAAGGGGGTATTTTCAGACAAAGGAAAGAGTGGTGGGCTAAGAAAGACTTCTTTCAAGGTCTGTAGTTGTGTTGGATTTGTTTTGCACTGATTCTAGAGAATGCTGATTAATATATATCATCTTGTATTGCGACACTTGACCAAGGCCTATAATCATGCCAGTACTTCAGCTGTGTCTGATTCAGAAGTCCCCAGATTAAGCAGAGTACTTACGGTGAGGAGTCCCCTCTTTGCCAGCTGGGAGGTTGAAACCAGCTGCATTCTGAAATTTGAAAGAAAGAATCTGTGAACTGCTTTATAAAATGGTCTCTTCCTCATTACCCTAATCACATAAGTATGCTGAAGGCTGCAATAAGCTTTTTTCCTTTTTTTCTTTTAAATCGGGCACAAGAAAGGAAAAAACTAATGAACATTGAACTGAAAAGGGTCACTTGGGTCATCCAGGTCCCATCCCTGGAACTCAGTAACAGACATCAAAGCAGAGGAGACCATTAAACTTCTCTTCCATCTGTCTTGTTGCATGCTTTAGGACACAACATTTCCCAATGCCCTTTAAGCCATGTAGATCTACGTGGAGAACTAAGTGACCTGTATAATGTGCCATAGTATAGGGGACTGCTTATCTCAGGATTTCATTTCTTAAGTGAAATAGTCTCATATGTGAAAATTACAGTTCTTAGATGAAGTTCCTAGGTAATGCAGAGGAAAATAAAAATACCCAATGTTTTCATTTGCCCTATTGGATCTTGTTCTCCTAGCCCAAAGTGGCATTGGTTTAAACCCTGAGTGTGTGAGCAAGGCCCATCAATGAGCACATGAGAGATACTAATACTACCTGTAGCATTAGCTTTTCCTGTCCACTCTCTAAGATGTCGTAGTTGCCAGTCTTCAGCTCTGGGGAGTAAGATGAAAGGAGAATGAAGGCATGGAAGGATTAAATGATGCATCCAAGGTCATACAAAGGCACCTGTGGCAGTCAGCAATTAAATCTATGCAACCTAAACGTTAACACGGTGCATAAATTAAAGGGATGGCCTTCTTTCAGTTGTTTTTTGGTATTTTAAGTGAGAAAAGAACCTTCAGGTAGTATCCAGACTATGGTCCTTGCCAAGTTTTTAGCTCACCTTTATTCAAGTAGTGCAAATTGGTAATATTGTGCCATCTGTACTTAAGCAGAACTCTGGGTATCCATGAACATGTCAAACTCCAGTCTAATACTTAAACTTAGCCTGTATTTTCTCATTACTGTTTGCATGAAGTTTCTCTTCTTTTTAAGGAGTATACTTATTGCTGTGACTTCTGTCAAAGCTTAACAAATGAGGCATGGCTTCACCAGCAAAGGTTTGGGATAGGGGCTCTGTTTGCTTTCTGGTAGGATAGGACAAACATTTATCTGATCAAAACAGAGCAATAGCACAGTGGTAGGTAGACCAGATCTGGCAAAGCACAATAGAAGCATTGATATTGCAAATATAAAACGTGGTTAATAATGAAGTGGAATGAAAAGTACCATGTTCTGGCTATGGACTGATCTGAGTGCAGAAGAACTTTGAGCCCTAGAGGTCCCATAGTATGCTCCAGATGTATGTGTTAAGGAAAAGAAGAATTATGCGGTTGTGGATGTAGTGCATATGTGACAAGAGACTTTATCACAAGTAGATTGATCCTGTGAGATCCGGAGCATTAGTAGCTCTCAACATTTTTGTTGTCACTTGTAAAGAATAAAAATGGACTCCTAGTGCAGGAGACAAGACCAGAAAATTTCCCCCCCCCCAAAATCTAGCAGCCTTTTGTTTTGGAGGACTGTCTGTGTTAAAAATGTTACTTTTCACAATTGGGTATCTCTGCCTTGCATGTAACATCCCTGCTTTGCACACCAGATGAAAGTCACATCTGTGGCTCCATTTGTCTAACAAGCAGTTTCCTGCAGGCTCTCTAATACTTACCCTGGGGGCAGTTTGTAGACCTTATCTAAGAGGAGGAATTACTTTGTTGTGGCTTTGACATGCTCTTTAAACAATATTCAAAAACCATCTGAAACCACATTAAAAGAGAATCCTTTTTGTGAGTCTCAGTGGAGAAAACAAGAGCGAGAAATTTCACTGTTCCATTTTCTGGCTTTGCTCCGTTTCCTAGCCAAGGGCTAGGAAGCTGTTTAAGCCATAGGACTCAGTAATTAATATTAAAACAAAAAAAAGCAAATCCAGAAGACTTTCTGGTGCTCTTCAGTGTCCTTATTCACCTGTTCCCCTCATCATTTAGATGACTCCCAGACTGGCATGTGTTTAAGTGATGTCCTACTTCCATTGGTATTTGCCATACAGATCACAGAATACATTCCTCATCTGACAGAATAATTTAATCCTTGTTCTTTAAACCACTTACTGAAACATGCTTCTACTGCTCCTGCTTTAAGCTCTGCCCTGCTTTCTCCAGCCCTGTCATGTGAGCTTGCAGGGTACGTAGGGTTGATAGCTGATGATGTGGCAGAGCGCTGACCTGCTGGGAGCTGATAGCTCGTTTAGAATTGAACCCAAGAGGCTCTCAGGAGCTAGTTTTGAACCCTGAGCCTCTCAGTGATTTATGGCAGCAGTTACACTCTCGCATTAGTTGAAATGGAAAGCACTACAGATTTATGACGCTGGGTTTGATTGCCATTTTCAATAGGACTTTATCTATGATTATGGAAGAACTCTTATTTTTAGAAAATTGACCATCGAGAGCTCTGTGAGAATAGTTCTAGGGAGTGACAGCCTTTGAGTAGCCACCTGTAGGTACTGGCAGAAGCCAGTCCCGCTACCTTGCGCTGTCCTAGCAGTGCAACCCAGCCTCTGACCTGAAGAAACTGGGACAGAAACCAGGGGTTAGTTCCTCCTTCTCGTCTCCTTCGGGCATGCCTGTAGTTTGGTGATGTAGATGTCAGCCTGCAAGGAGCCAGGCTTGAGATCACCTGTGCATTTCATTCCTGGGAGTTAGCTGTAGAATTTGAGTTTACTTTTAAAGTCAAATAAACTCAAATTTTGCATTAAAACTTCTCCCCTGCTTGAAAATAATGGTTATGTTTACAACAGTAACAGCAGCAGCTGAATTTTCAAAAAGGAAACCTTTTTGTTGTTTTGGGGGGGTGGGGGATGATTGTTTTTTTGTAACATTAAATCTCAGCTTGGCCTTGGCTGGGAAATGCCATGCTGCTGTGGCTGGAACATGACAGAGAAATGGGCTCTTTAGGTTTGACATCCCTTTAGCTTTCCGGCGTTCTGGAGGATCCCCAAGGCCCCATGGAAACCAGATGCATTCCTGCTGCAACAATTAACGTAACCGACCCTTGCAGGAAGGGAACATTTGGGGAGGGGGGAAACATTACAGTATTTTCTTTTGGAAATTTCCAGTATTGACATGAAAACCAGCAGGGTAACAGCAAAGATGGATTGCAAATTTTGACAGCACCGACAGGTAAATATTGGCTTTGTGCAAACAAGTTTCTATAAATAACCCGTCTGCTCCAGAAACTCCACAGATGGCAGCAGGGCTGCCGGGGTATTGATTTACCCACTGTGCTCAGTGCAGAAAAGCACAGCTGTCAGCTTTGCTGTTCTTCTCGTTCTGAGTGTTGCTTCTGCGCCTGCTGAGAGCTGCATGCCTTGTTCACCATTTTTCTTTGGCAAGTAGAGATGAAGATTAAGAGCCCAAAAGAAATAATTTGAAAGAAAAACCTGCCAAAACAATGAAGAATAAATGGAACAAGTGCAGAGAGTAACTATAGAGAATGCTGTATATATGTATTCCACACACCAAAAGCCAGCAAGAACCTGTCACTCTTGCTCAGTCTGTATCAGGTAATTTAATACAGCTCACAGGAGTGGTCTGTAGAGGTCCAGGAAACCGTGGGGGGCTTGAAGGGCAAGGAAAGCTTATGAGGAAACAATAAAGAGTTTGTACATCATGGGGAGTCACAGGCAGAGGTTAGAGTTGAGGAGCAGAACCCGGTGCTGTCTTTGGGGAGGCCTTACATGCAAATGGAGGTTCTGCCAAAAATCCCTAGCAGCTGGAGGTGACTTATAAATAAATGCCAGCCAAATAGGCAAACTCTTAAAATTGTCATGATTAGGTTTTTGGCTTGTATGACCCATTTGAGGGCAGTCTAAATCTCAGGATTACGATTTTCAGACTGTAGAGTCAGCCAGTGCAACTACCGTCTCATTAACAAAAATGTTGATTTACAGGCATAATATCTGAAATTGCTGTTTAAAGGAACATCTTCGATAGACTTCATAATCTCAGTCCCGTAAAAATGTTTGCCTGCGGTGCAGGTTTGCTCCAAGGGCTCATCAGTAGCAGAACTGTGTATCTCCTGGGGCAGACACAGCGTATGCCATTTGAAGGCATTTTGCTGCTGGTTTTCTGTGTAATTTCTCTGTAGTTACACAATCAACCCAGACAATGAAAGTTCCTCTGTTGTTATAGCTACATCTGCATCAGTGCTTTTGCCCAGAATTACTGGGTGAGCTTTTTGTTGTCATTTTGTCTTGGGTGGTGGCTTTGGGCTTTTTTTTTGTTTGATTTGTTTGGTTTGGGGTTTTTTTACAGTTAGCTTGCATAACTAAAGTGGCAAAAATTGACATGTCGAGATCTGGCCTAGTTGAAATAGATGGTTACGTTGTTTTTTTAATTCATTTTATTCATTTTGTGGACTTCAAGTTTGGGTGGTGCGAGCTGGATTTCAGTTCTCCTCCTGGACTTTCTGTGAACCCTTCGGTAGAGCTGTCCAGCGGTTTTCAGCAGAGTTCCTCCTGATGCTTGCAGTTAACGGCACCTTTGAGTGCCTGCCTGGATGGAGGCCTAGATGGGTTCATTTGTCCTATTTCTGCCTGAGTTTTAAATGATGACAGGAAAAGGCAATTCAATCAACGAAAAGTATAAATCAAGAGTTATGTGCTTACATAAAATTCAAACTTGATGCGATTCTGTCTCAATTTTTGAAAAAATGAGAGGTGCCAAATGAGAAAGGATTTTTCCCAAGATAGACCAAGAATCTTTTATGGGAGAAGAACATGAAAAAACAGGGCTGTGAAAGGGACCATGCAAATACCTTAGAATTTTTTTAGATAATTGGCGTTACTTTAACTATTATTCAAAGTAATTACTATACAAACTAGGTAATTCGTAAGTAATAGGGCATAAGAAGTTGTTAAGAGGAGGCTTCTGTCTGAGTCACAGAATGTTACTGGGCTGAAGGAGCTAGATGCTAGCCATTTCTGGCAAGGCTGCATATCTCTTGCCTTATTTTTTTTTAAAGCATTTTTAAGTATTGAGTAAGGAATCTCATGTGTGTCTTGTAGAAGTTACATTGTTCCATCCAAAGCTGTTCTTTTCCCATACTGAAATTCTGCCTTGATTTGCTGAAACAACAGGCAGAAAGAATCTTGGCTTCTGAGTCGTAAGTCAATAAATTCAAAAGTACAAGAACAGGTCAACAAGCTTGCTTTGTGTGTGTGTGTCCACGTGCTGTTGCCCATTGTGGTTGTACCTGAGACCCACACAACTCATACTGACGCTAAGGTGTCAGTGTCCTACTGCCATCCCTGTCAGCTTCTCCAGAGCTTGGTGAGTTTAGATGCTGCATCCTTCATCTTTCACAGCTAGATGTGTGTGATGAGGTATGCAAACTACAAGCTGATCTGAATATGATGTGCTAAAGGTTTCAATGCTGAATACATTTCAAGCATTTTGTTAGTTTTCTCTCTCATGTTATATAAATATATTAATATAAATACTTACTCTCAAGCTGTCCCTGAAACCAGAGTCCACTGTCTATTTTGAAATCTCATTTCTCATGTCACAGATTCAACAGGGGAATAAAATACCAATTTGTGTCTGCTCAGAGGAGGAGGAGGGGAAAAAAGGGCATCCTGTAAGAGTATAACACAATGTGATGTCAGTTGCCACTGCCTTGTACCACTTTGAGGTTTAGTGACCCGTGAGCTACCGTTTCCTTGCTCTCTCATTTGAAGTACAGTTCACAACATTTTCATTGTACTCTTATTGCAGTCTTTTTTCTTAAACTTGACCTGGGGGAAGAGAGTGAAGAGTTACGTGTTCAAAGAAAGCAACATCAAAGTATTCCCAGCAGCCAGTCAAAACTTCAGCTAGTATTAATTCTAATAACTCTGTGGTTGGTGACGTGGACTATTTACATGGGCTAGCCGCCTGCCTGTCTCGGGATATTCATGGATAATTGCAGACTTCTCTGAGGTCTTTTTTTCCTTCTTATTTTTTCTTTTTTAGGGGATGTTTGTGTTTTCTAGTAGATACTAGTCAACAATACAGAGCAAGCAGTGTTGGATGCAGTGTTATCATAAGACCTGTATCAGAGGTAATTTGGAATTACAACAGCAAGGTTGATAGGAGCCTCAGAAATGATGGGCAAGAGCATTAAATAAAATTAAAAAGTAGAAACTGATCCTCTACACTGGATGGAGTCACCTAAAGAATCTTAAAAGCCTGCCCGCAATATATGTACCTACGCTAGTGCAGAGCAGTTATTAGATTTCAAATTAATGTCATTGTTTTTTTCAGCATTATGTTCCTTTTTTAAGTCACTAAAGTTGATCCTAATTTATGATTGTGAGATCAGAATAACTAAAAGAGAAAAAAGTGGATAATTTTCATTGTGATTAATTTTAAGTCAAACTCTCACAGTTAAAGGGAATGTCTAAATTGCCATTTGTCGTGGTTTAACCCCAGCTAGCAACTAAGCACCACGCAGCCGCTCACTCACTCCCCCCCGGTGGGATGGGGGAGAGAATCGGAAGGGCAAAAGGGAGAGAACTCGTGGGTTGAGATAAGAACAGTTTAATAATGGAAGTAAAATAAAATAGAACAGTTAAATAGGTAAAGCAAAAGCTGCGCACGCAAACAAGGCAAAACAAGGAATTAATTCACTACTTCCCATCGGCAGGCAGGTGTTCGGCCATCCCCAGGAAAGCAGGGCTCCATCACGCGTAACGGTTACTTGGGAAGACAAACACCATCACGCCAGATGTCCCCCCCTTCCTTCTTCTTCCCCCAGCTTATATACTGAGCATGACGTCATGTGGTATGGGATAACTCTTTGGCCAGTCTGGGTCAGCGCCCCTGGCTGTGCTCCCTCCCAGCCCCCCCGTGCACCGCGCAGAGCACGGGAAGCTGAAAAGTCCTTGACCAATGCAAGCGCTACTTAGCGACTATTTAGCGGTACTTAGCATCGACATTGTTCTCAATCTAAACCCAAAACACAGCCCCATACCGGCTACCAGGAAGAAAATTAACTCTATCCCAGCTGAAACCAGGACACCATTTAAAAAAATACAAATATCATCCATTGAGGATATAAGCAAGCATATTGCATGAATGATCATTTAAATTGCAGCGTGTACTGAGTCTACATGCATGTGCAGTAGCGTACATGTATATACATTAGCAACAGACCTGTACGTCCTCTGTAGTATTTGCTTGGGACAGTGAGTTTTCATATCTCTCTGTCAAAACATGTCATGTGTTACAGTAAACTAATGTTTTCCTAGGTTAATCACTAATCTGCCTGTGTATCGGTAAATATGTTGCCATGGGCACTGTAATAGCAGAACTGAGAGATGAGCTTTTGCCTGGTTGGAGCTGAAAAATGCCTATTTTTACTTTTGATACCCACTTGCTCAATCACAAATGAGGATAAGAGGATAAAGAAGCATGTTCCACCGCCTCTTTAAAATTTAATTATAGAAACATTTTTCATATGTACTTTTCAATATGCAGATAATATTTACTATATGTTCATTACTTGTAGTGTTTGGACAAAGCTCTTTTTTTGTTGGGCTTCACATTTCTTCACCAGATTGTTTTACAAAGTGCAGTCTCCTACATATGACCAGCAAGGAGAAATCACATACCTTTCTTGACTCCAACATGAAAATACCCATTTTGGCTATTGCCGAGTCCCGTTATTTAACATTAAATTCCTTCCCTAAAGTACACCATGCTTCCAGAACGCTGCATAAGTTACTTAGTTGTGCAGATTTAAATTCCAGGCTGCCTCTTGTCATTTATTTGCTTTTTTGAAAGAAAGAAGATTAAACTATGCAAATGAAACATCATTATGGTCCATTTTGTTAGCATGTGCAGTGATGAGTCTTTGACCTACATTTCTGGTGTGTAGTGTGCTCTTGCCCGATATCTGGATAATGAATGACAGAAACATTGGTGGGGGTTGACCTCTTTGACATAGTTTTTGGTCTTTTTTTATACGTAAGGGAAATACTGAGATACAAATCTTCAGTTAAATTTTAATAAAATCCGAAAGCAAAAACACTAAAGAAAAGATTTAGGCACAATATCTGATGCATAAAGTTATTTGGAAAGTATATAAAGGGCAAATCTGGAGTCTGCTTTTAAGTCTTTTGGGTTTTTTATGTAATAGATGCTCATGGACAAGATTATGCAACTAGAAGTTGCATCCTACAGACTGTATCTGTTTCAAAAGGTGATTTTATCAAATTTGAGCTGAGTTAACGAATCATCCTCAGAAGCTGACTTTCTCCAGATGCTCCAGAAAGTCAAGCTAAGTCTCTATGCGTGAGCCTTCAGCCTATTACTGTTCTGAAGACACTGACCTCCAAGAAATGCATCTGAAAACATAGGCACTGCACTCCTTCGTGATGGCTTTTCTTTCCCTGACAGTGGTGCTGTGTTGATGTGTTGAGGGAAGTGCACGTATGAAGCCTCTATTAATACTAATGGTCTTTACGGTTCAATAGGAGAATATAAGCCTGTAGGACTGAGTGATATAGTTTGCCTCACTAATGTTACTGTCAAAACTACACGTTTTCCCCCTTGAAAATTACTGCCAAGGTAAACAGATTTTTGAGAAAACTTATCTAAACTAAAATAAATGAGTTACTTCTGATTATTTTGATGTAGTTTGTTACACAGTAGGTCTGGGCACTGTAAGCACAACATGGAAGAAAAAAATTATTGAAGATATTTAGTATTGAAACCAATATGATACTTTAATTCCATCATTTCTTTGAAAGTCTGATGTCAATAGTGATATACAATTAAAAAATAAAAATTTAAAGAGGGAGCCTTTCTAGAGGAGGAAATAGCAATGTCCCTTTGTCCTTCAGCAATCTGTTTTCAGATTGCTGTCCAACCAAGCTCTGAGGTTTTAATATTTCTAGAAACACCTACTGTGTATAACTTACTCTAAATTGGCACATATATCAACAGTATGAAAAAATGTTCACACCTCTGGGAAACTGAGCTAAAAGGTCACTTTTTCGACAAATTCATAAGCTGGCAAAAACAAACCTAGCTTTCCTCTGAATTTTTAATAGCGTTCTTTTTTCTGTGTAAAGTCCAGAGGGCAATACTCCATAGTATAAAGGCACCATCCGAACGATCCAGTGAGTGTTTCACGCAGATTGGCATGCATTTGTTCATCTGCTTAAGTTTAGTTTTGTTTGAATTTGCATGTCATGGGTTTGATAGTTGTGTTCAGCAGCTCTACTTATTTTTAATCCTAGGTCATTTGTACAGTATTTGAAGGCTTTTCATGAGGCTTTTACTCTACAAGAGGAAAACGCCTTGAAGGTCTTGAGTTAAAGACTGAAAACATTAGGAAAGGCAGTGGGAAATACATATTTGGATGGTAATATTCGGGCCTCAGGAAAGGTTATTTAATAAAAAATTTTAGGTGGGAGGTGGCTAGTAGGAATTTTAGCATAACTGGAAACCAATGTAAGTTATCACCCAGGTGTCAGAAAACTTCTGTCCCTTTGTTCACAGGAAAACGTGCAGCTCAATTTTTTTCTTTCAGTTCTAAGTATAATGTTTGCAAAACTCCTTGAACAGTGACTTATATAGCCATACATCAGTCACAAAGACTTTTTCCTGTGCTGCAGCATGGAGAGGTTAACAGGTGATGAGACATTTCTTTCAGCTTTTCTTTTCCCCTTTGTTTCTAGCACAGCCTTTGTCAAGGCATTGAGGTGCTACTACACGAATTTTTAGGACATCCTGAAAAACCTGCTGTGTTCAATAACCTCTGTAGGAGAGATGACTGTAATCAGCAGTGAGTTCTCTGGCCTCACTTGATCTCTTGATCATACTCTTTCTGAGGCATGGGGGGAGGTCTTTCAGATTGGTCTTTCAGAAGCTAGGTCCCAGCTTCTAAAGGACTTTAACTACCAGGACCAGGATTTCAGATGGGTGAAGTTTTAAATCAGGAGCTGAGATAATTCATTTGATTCTTGTCTACCGGATTCTTTGAGAAGCCAGGGGAATGGTGCCCAACTTCAATACTCATTTCTTCCTACTGCAGTCAGCACATCTCATACTGGTGGGTAGGAGAGATGGTCCTTCCGTCTCCCCACCCCACCCCCCACCCCCTTTTTTTTTTTTTACACTGTTGCTTTTTGGAGAAGTAATTGGAAATTGAGAAATCACTATTCTGTGTTAATTTTCTTGATTCAACTTGGCATGCTTGGAATCTCAAGGCAAAGAGCTGTGGGATTTTCACAAGGACATACCTTATTTCTGTGTTGTCTGTAATTGCTTGAAGCCTAAGGGAGGCCTGGATGGAGATAACTCTTCACAACATTTTTGAAAGAAAAAATACAAATTTATGTTTTTATTCAAAGTTTAAATAACATTCATGGATAAAGCCAGCAGGCAGGTTAAATTATTTGATTTCAAATAATAATTCCATGTACTGTTTCCAGTTCTGCTTCACCCATTTAAATTACTTTTGCCCAAGGTACTGATAGTACTATAATGGAAACAGTTTTATAATAGAAACAGTTGAAAACATTTTCTTTTGTTTTAAATAGATCTCACAGTATGGTTCCTCATGTTCCTCTCTGGAGTGCCGAACTTCCTATTTACCAGGATATGTGATGTTTTTGACAGATGAGCAAATATTGTGTTCAGGGTTCTCATGGCAGGTTGTACTGGTTTTGGCTGGGATAGAGTTAATTTTCTTTGTAGTAGCTGGTATGGGGCTATGTTTTGGATTTGTGCTGAAAACAGTGTTGATAATACAGGGGTGTTTTAGTTACTGCTGAGCAGTGCTTACGCAGAGTCAAGGTCTTTTCTGCTTCTCACCCCACCCCACCAGCGAGTAGCCTGGGGGTGCACAAGAAGTTGGGAGGGGACACAGCCAGGACAGCTGACCCCAACTGACCAAAGGGATATTCCACACCGTATGATGTCATGCTCAGCATATAAAGCTAGGGGAAGAAGAAGGAAGGTGGGAACATTCAGAGTGATGGGTTTTGTCTTCCCAAGTGACTGTTACACGTGATGGAGCCCTGCTTTCCTGGAGATGGCTGAACACCTGCCTGCCAATGGGAAGTGGTGAATGAATTCCTTGTTTTGCTTTGCTTGCATGCACGGCTTTTGCTTTTACCTATTAAACTGCCTTTATCTCAACCCACGAGTTTTCTCGCTTTTACCCTTCTGATTCTCTGCCCCCTCCCACCAGGGGGAGTGAGTGAGCAGCTGTGTGGTGCTTAGTTGTCGGCTGGGGTTAAACCACAACACAGGGGGTTTAAATATTCTCTTACTTCACACAAATACGACCACTTTTAAATATGAACTAAGGCATTTGAATTAAAATGGTTTGATGGAACTAAGTTGACCTAAAGGTGACCAATTAGCTGCTCTGCATCTCTGGTAAACTGAGCCATATTTTTTATATATATTCCTAAAATGGACTGGGGAGCAGGGTCTTTGGCCCTTGACATCTGTTGCCTCTGACCCATTTCTGTGTGCTGCGAGTTATCGTAATTTTCATGCATGGAAAGAAACAGATGAATACAGAGTTCAGTACTTAACAAAACCTCATTACAACCAGTGAAAACTGGGTTGGGATGGAGCCTGTACACACTTCTGCTAAATTAATTATTTAGTTGCTGTGATTTTCTACTGATTCAGTTAAATGGTTCCAGTTCCTACTCTGAACTTTTAAATGGTATACACTGATATTACAAATTCTTGTCCCGTGTGGGAGAGTATTAAATTACCGTTACAGATCCCCTTCATACCTGTATACCTTCACCCTCACTTATTTAACCTACTCATTATACCTCTTCTTCTTCAGAAATATGGTAGCCAACCATTCAGTCTATGTGCAACCAAGGTAGACGGTGACATTTCTTTTCAATCACTTAGAGCAAGGAGGTGCTTCAAATACTATAGTATCTGGTGGATGAGAAATCCCAGAACAAGACAACTCTTGGGATATGATCCCAAGATTGTTTTGAAGATGTCTGTATTTTTGCAGGATACCTCATGTGCAGTGGGATTCTTTTTTTATGGTTGCTTTCAAGTGAGAGTTTTTGTATTACACTTTTATAAGTTGAGGAAATTTCTAATACTGTATCATGCCACCACACTCTGCTTTGGTTCTGGGTTTTCAAAGGGCTGGTAGGCTTCTGTGGAAGCCACTTTTATTGCAGAGGATGTGTCTGTTTTCTAGACCCCCTGAGTACTGCTGGAGTTATTGTGGGAGCTAATCAGGTGCCTAAACTTTGTTGTCCGGTGTCATGTCCAGCTCCACAGGAAATCCACATCTGCACAGGCCTGGCAGATGTGACGTGGGTTCTGCAGGTGCTCCCAGTCCTCCCATGGTGGCAGCTGGAAGTCACAGGCAGATTATGTGAGTCCTATAAACTCTTGAAACCTAACCGCTTTTAACAGTATCTCCTGGATTGTTCAGAAGAAAAGATGAATTATGTATTTTTGTCTGTAGAGATACGTACTCTTGGCATGAGTGTTTATGCTGTTCTTAGCGCACCTACTTCCCAGACTCACCTGGCATTGTCATCAACAAGATCATCTCTGGAGCACTGTTACTACTGCTATTACTATGCTTAATCTGGAGGACAAATACAGGTTTATTCAATAGTAAACTCAAGAGATATCATAGATTGTTGTATCCTGTAGTCATTCATAGAGTGACCTGCTGGCTGTCAGATTCTTGAGGAAGAAGAGGTATAAAAATTAGATTAACAGCTAACATGTTGACAACTAAAAGTTAACTGTAGGGAATCTGTCACTGCCAGGCTGCAGAGAATTAACTGTGCACATCTAAGAAAACTTTCCTATAATTATGTAGAGCGTGATGAACTTTTCCATCAAGGATTGGCATAGGAGACAGGTAACAGACTACACAGACTCCCTGGCACATGGCTTGCTCTATATGGTGACTTTATGAGGTGAGAAGTCATTTTGAATTAATGCTTTTCTGTGCTATTTATAAGTATGTTGTGATGATTACTGCCTGAGTCATTCTTGCAGTAACATGCTTCTGCGGGTTCTAGATCATCTTATTCTTAACGGATTGCTTGTACCCTTTAACAAAGGGTTTGCCTACAGAAAATAGTAGCATTTGTCCAGACCTCCAGGCTGACAGATTAATTTTTGGATGGCTCTTTCATCTTGCTGAGAAGCAGGAAAATCTGGAAAATGTGATAAGGTCATTTCCCATAATTTAGCGAGGATTACTAGAAGCAATTGTACCAGAATCTAAATGCTTCTGGGAGATTGCTGAAGTGCAGCAGCCATCCGCCACCTCTTTACCAGTCCAAGGTGATAACAAGGCATGGGTTTCCATATGGTAGTGGAACAGTACTTACAAGTACTTAGAAAGTTGCTCATTCTAATAAGTACCCATACCAACTAAGTGAAGAAGCCATTAAAAACAAGATTTAAAAAGACGTCAAATAGCAACAGAATATGATAGCAATGAAAAATGCACCACTGTGCATAAAAGCACCCATTCTGTTGGTCAAGTATTTCATATATGCACTTTTCCTGTAGTCTCGTTTAGTGGTTATAAAATTTCAGGATTGTAGAATTTTACTGTGATGTAGCACAATTACTTGGTCTTAGCTAAATGTGTCCCCATTAAGTTGAATTTATGCTAATTCTGTCCCAGTTAAACAGCAGACGATGTTATTGGCTGCACTACTAAATTGCTTTCCTAGGAGACATCTCATTAAATAAGTGATGCACCCAAAGTGGAATATAATGAATTACATTTTTACTTAAGCTTAATATGTTTTACATCTGTAAGCAGGATAGAATTATGTGCACTGTGGATGACAAAAGACTTCTTGGGTCATGTTGTCCAGTCCTCAGTGAGCATGGAACTTATCATGTGGTTTGTCCAGCTAATTTTTAAATAGCTGAGGCCATTTCTTCCATTTGTATTGGAAGGTGATTCCACAGCCTGACATTATTTTTCTAATATTTAGCTGAAATGTTGCTTTCTCCTGGTTTTGTTTATATCCTCCCAGTTATTCACCTCACAGACTGCTTACGTGCCAAGAGCGTTTGGGCACCAATCCATTCAAATAACCTCCTTTAATTATCTGGATAGTCTCACTAAAACCAGAATGGCTGGGTGAATTTGACTGCAAAATTTGCCCTTTTGTTCGTTATGGCCTTTAGTTGCTTGTTTCAGGTTACACGTTCCCTCCATTCAATGACAGCTCTTTATGCCAGCTGGATCCAGGAGGAGCATTGTCCTCTACTCTCATTTCAGGTATTGGCAGCACTCATTGGGAGGAGAAAAAGGAAGCAGAAGGTCTTTTACCAATGTGAAGGCTGCCCTCCAGCATGATGTATTAAGTCTGTGTTCAGTGACATTTGAAGTAGATCAGCATCTCAACCTGGATGTGAAAAATACTCCATTTCCCATCAGCCGATCATGGTTATAATTCACGTAGTAATAGAGTGGATTATAATTAATGTTGCTTTTAGGGAAAAAGGTTTAGTTCCTCCAAAGTTCGGTTGATCTGGTTTTGTAAGCAAACAGCTTACAAATGTGTTCATGTGTTTGAGTGCAGGCTATGCAGTCATGGGGAACTACGCAAAGCCAGTAAGTGTGGCTTAGAGACCAGAGAGCTGCAGGGCAGAACTCCTCAAATTAGCAAATGAGGAGTGTTTGCTAATCTGCTTCATATGCCAAAAGAGATGGGCAGCGTGGAGCACTAGATTGGATCTCAGGCTGTGTAAAGGACTTTGAATAAGAGATGAATTGTCTGTGAAGAAAGGTAAAAGTTTTCAAGCCACTTGTACCCTAGTCGCTAAAAAAGAAACATAGCTATCAGCTACAGAACTAGCACATGCTTTCCATTCATGCTCTCTGAAGAGGAGTCAAACAACTATTCGCAGTGATGCTAGAACTGGGAGCACAACAGAAAACCATTGTATGCAATCCATGTCAACTGTAAGCTTGATCCACAAAATCTTTTCAAGAGTAGCAAGAAACATAGTGATGGTTTCTGGAGTGTAACAGTAGGGATCTTCCCTAGTGAAACTGAAAGTAATACAAGTTTAGTAAGCAAGAAGTCTTCAAGAAGATAAATAAATAAGAAAGATTTCTTTGCATCTCATCTTCCCTCCATACTGATTTTTAATTCTTCATAGCAATTTGGGAAGTCAGCCATTTGAAAGGCTACTTGTTGGCCTTGAAAGGTGATTCACTGGAGGCAAAGCTGTACTCTAATGACTGATAAGTGGAAGCGTGTGCTACACTGAGTGTGGACAAGAACAGTGGTTCAAGGGCTCTCCTCACCTATTTGCCCGAATAAGTACATTTTTGATAGCTGGTATTCTGTAGTTTCTGTATTTTCAGATACAGTACATGGCTGAAAATGTCAAGGAGTGAGTTACTTGGCAGTGCAGCATGGCATTCTTTTTTGGATTCCATCAGCTCCAGAAACAGTCTTGGAAAGCTCAAATGAGGAAGGAAGGGTGAGATTATAGACAGTAGGTTTGATATCTGAAGAGTGAAAATCAAGTTGCAAAAGTAATAACAGAAAAAAGAAAAAAAAAAAAAGACAACTAGAGTACCTATGACAAGGGTAGGTGTAGGGATAGCATGTTTTAATGTGGCAATTTGGATGTCATACCTATATTAGGGAATACAAATACGTATGCACCTTTTTTGTTTCTGGGCATTTTAAGCATTTGACAAATCATGGCTGGGAATTGGCAAGAGCCTTCATTGTTTTGTTGTCTTGTTAGTTGTCAGGGAAGGAATTGAGCATTTATTCAAGCTCTGTCTAAACAGAGCACCACAGTTCAAGCACATCATTATGCCATCGAGCTCAGGACCTACGTTCTTCCATATGCAATTTCAAATGTCCTCTGCCAGTCGTGTTATTAACAGTCTCTGACTTGGCTCACACCACCACTTAATGCATTTGCAGATGGGAAGAGAAAAATTGCAGCTAGCTCAGTTTTGGATTTTGAACTTCATTTTACAATCCTCCAAAACCCCAGCAACTAACTAACCTGAGAAAACATCTGTCTTTCCACTTTTGTGGCAAAGACTAGGGAGAAGAATGTTGCAGGGCAGGCTTGGAGCAGACATAAGAAGCATGTGTTAGCCTGCATTACTCTATCTCGGCACCTTACATCCATGCAGATTCATCCAAGTGTTGGCAAAGAAAGATTTGCGTGGGAAGAAAGGCTGCCTAAGGCAGCATCTGTATCTTGAATATGTTCCCACAGTAATACCACGCTTTCAGCATGAATGCACTCCCACCTATGGCAAAGACTTAAAAGCATCTAAATTGGGCCCTGTATATTATATGTGCATGTGTCTAGGTATGCATTAATTCCTTTCTGATGATCATTTCTATAATTTGTACTGTAGACAAATATTTTTATCTGGACGTGTTTCCTACATTCAGAATAAAAATTAATGTGTTTCAGTAGCCAACAGTACAGCCTGGCATTAATTGTCCTTTTTTTAAAAAAACTCTGCCCAATAATCACTTTTAAGATGATTTCAGGCTAGTTATACTATTGCACATATGGTAAGGGAAGTGATATTATAAATAAGGCCTGTTGCAGTTATGTAGCCACAAAATGATGCACTTTTTCTCATAGATGAACTCCGTTCTTCTTCCAGGCCATTATGACTAGGGAGGAGGGAATTCTTCAGAAGTTGCCTCACGTACAACTTAGGACGTGGAGCAGCTGTAAGATACAATAGCTGTTCTCTTGACCTTGTCTAGTAGAGCATATATGAGTCCATATGTGGATGTATATGGATGAGAGATGGATCTTAAACAGAGAAAGAGGGAATTTTGGTTAGGAACATTAGACCTATTCCCCAGTTCTTTAGTGAGAATGTGAAGTTTGTTTTATTTTGTTATTTCCCCAATTTTCCTGCATTTTTGCCCATTTATTTCTGTTGAATACAGTTGCTGAAGGCCCATTATAGGTTGTTAAGGGTTATTTCTAAAATAGAATGAATGGAGATATAAAGACTGATAAATTAGTCACCCTGAGAGATGGATTCCCTGCCTTTCAGTGTCCGCCAGTCTTAGCCAGATGCTAGTCTGAGATGGTTTAGAGATCTGTAACTTAATCAGATCAGTGTACATGTAACTCTGCCGAATATAGTGACCTTTGCTGGGGAGCGGTTCAGACTAGTTGATCTAATGGTCCCATCTGGACTGAAAGGCTCTGAATCTTGCATGTCAAATTACTAAGACCGAAGAAAGTGAAATGAGGTTATTGCAGCTGTTACAATATATAAAAAAAGAAAATTAAGTTAAAAAGGTTTATTAGGCATTGCACTCTGTTTTTCGCAAGCTAGAGAGCAAAATTTGGACACTGTCCTGTAATAGAGATGGACAATTGTCCTTTGGTCATGACACTCTGCAATATTGGCCATAGCTGGACAATAATAGTAGCTGCAAAAGATGATACTCACCTCATTCATCTGTTGGGAACAATCTCAGTTCAGACAAGGACAAGAAAAAAAGACAAGCTCTTATGACAAGCTATATTTGACACGGCATTCCTGTTAAAAGCATAAAGATAAAACATAGTTCTGAGGCCTATTCCCTAGAGTTTTCCCTCAGCGTGGTTGCTCATAATGTAACAAAACCTCTACAAAGTAGATCATGTATAACTTTTAGCTCATCCAGATATAAGCTGGCCAAAACTTTGTTGGAATAAATTAATGCCATTAATTGTACTCAATGGAGCTAAGCTTATTTACCCCAAAACAGAGTTTTGCCAGATTTGTTACAGCGGTTGCAGCAGAAAATGTTAGCAATTAGGGCAGTCCTGCTCTAAAACGTGCTTTAACGTTGCACCATCTTACCCAGTGAATATCTGTCTGTGCTGTGAGTACTTGTTTACTAATGTGATTTCCCTTTACTTTTTACTCCTGTTTCTGTGCTTATAGGTGAGAAGACTGCACAATTCTGGTTTGTATATAATGTGTATAATTGCTAGTAAGCATCAGATTTTGGAGCTTCTGGCTCAGTAGCAAGTCTGCTCCGCTCAGGAGAGATTTCGGAGCATGAAAGCAAGGGAATCAACCAGAGCTAAGTGCACCTACCAGTGCCCACTGATATGTTTGTTAATATGACCTTTACGATGATAAATATACAGACTTCCGAGCTTCCTGTCACATTTACAAAGCCGTGTTCCCAAGTTCCAGATCAGCTCCCATTTGAATGGAACTATTTTGCTATTGCAGATATTTCTGGTGACCGCAATAAAATAAGCATGTCTGCCAAACACCTGAGATGATAAATACCGTCATCACTGGGCAAAAATCCATGTGTGCTACTGGTTATAGAAAGCGTAACAGAAGCTTTCACGGTGCTGGTTTGTGTTTCCTGTTTTACCAAACTGCTGGGAACTACCAAAAATAATACAAGACGATATGCCTGAAATAGTATCATTTATTTCACTGCTCTGACACATTTGAGGTTGCACAGAAAGAAGTGATCCGCACATTCCTTTCCTTTCTGAGGATCTCTAACAGCCGTCTCACAGTAAAATCCTTTTTGAAGTAGAGTGTTCTGGTCACGTCTGAAAAATACCTCATTTTCATTTAACTGATAGTTGTGTGAAAGATAATAGCAATTTAGTACTTCTTTTTAAAAAAAAAAAAAAAAGGCAGAGGCACAGTAAACTGGCAGATGAACACTGTAAAAGCCCACAGGATGAGTTCTGTACTGACAGAAACAAGCATCTCTCTTCCCATCATCGGCTGTGAACAGCTATTTAGCAAGTTGTGAATCCTGATGAATCTCATCTTCCTCACTCCAAAGAGTTAAAAAGCAGCAAAAACCTTTCCTTTCTGAGCTGTCTGTGTACCGTGATCCTGTCTGCCCAGACCCAGGTTCTTTCTGTTATTGGGAGGATTGAGAAGGATACTACTTTTTGCTAATACTTTCTTAACGCCCAGTGAAGACCAAAAGACTGTTTCTCTTTTAACAGCAAATAATTACTTAGCTTTCAACTAGGAGTCAATCAGATTTCATAGCCGATCTCACTGTGATAGTTTTGTGTAGCAATGCCTTGCAGGGAGTATTCCAAATCAGCCAGTTGTATGCTCCTCAGATCTATTGCCAAATGGGTATCCCAAAGAGTCTGGGGAAAAAACATCTAATTAGCTCTTTCTTGAGTAGGTCTTCCTTGATTAGTCTTATCTGAACATCAAGTTTTAGAAAGAAAAATCTATTTAGAAAGGGGCAAGTGTATCCTAATAAAATTCATAACTGTCCTTTGCATCCAAGTGGGAGTTCGGTTCACAAGAGGCCAGTATGAAGCCAGCTGAAGTAGTAGCAGGCAGAATGGATAAGGCATTGGTGGGAGTCTTGATATTGATGAGGTTAATTTGTTATGTACTGTGGGACAAAAGGAGAAAAAATTCATGCTGACCTAGCTAAGGCAGTACTTATATGTATGTGTATTTATGTGGCAGGGGACAGCAGTGGGAGGAAAGCTGAGGAAGAAGCAACAATAAGTAAAACAAGATTGATTTATGAGCTCTGAATTGTTCATCTGTATTCCATTCTTCACTGTGCTGCAGAGGAGGAGAGTGGCTCTGGCACCGTGGTTGGGGAACAGAGCAAGAGAGGGGGAGGAAGGTGATATCTATCACAGGCACCAAAAGTATTTAATTTTCCAGAGGCTCTGATTAAACAAATGTTGCTGCTGCCTGGCAGCCCTTGCAGACGTTTGTTGGGACAGAATTAATCAGGAGGTAATTTGTCTGCTGCAATGAGCAGGGTGGCTTGGCAGCAGTCTTGATGGAGACTTTTTTTCTGAGTTTCCTGGGAGCAGCCATATTTCCCAGACTTCCTTCTGTGCCCAAGGTAGTGCCACCAGCTTTCTCAAGGATAGGGATTTGCTATTGATGGGCCCAGGTGGGGTAAATGATGGCCACAAATAATGATGTATGACCATTGTTAAGTTGATTATGGAACCCTGGTAATTACGAGGGAGGAGGTCAAAAGGAGTGACCCGTGGGACTGATCTAAGGACTGCTCTTGTGCAGAACTAAATGGTGCTGAAAAGGGTTAGGCTCTGCCCCATGCAGGAATGGGGAAGTGATTTGACTGCTGGTGCTACCTCACGTAAATGGGAACACTTCAGCTGAAGAGAGAAATACCTTGCACTTAAGAATAGTGCATGGTGTCTGGGCATGAGCAAGGTAGGAACTGGGTAACCAGCATAGACGTACCAGTACTGTGTGTAGACAAGGTTGGCCGTGTTTCTCCTGTTTGCCTAATTGAGGTTTACCTGTACTTTTAATCACCTTTAAACTGTAGTTATCCCCTTCAGTGACCTTTTCAGTTCACCATTGTGCAACTACAAGGGCCTCAGTCACAACACAGCAGAGTACGGATCGCCCCAGCAGTTGGGGGAAGCTCCAGCACAGATGAGGATGGAAGCTGCTCTTCCATGTGGTGTTTTTGAACTTCCTAAGCACATGGAAAAGGAGTCACGTGAAATGATTACTGTGTCCTGCAAGGTATAAAACTGTCTATATTTATTGACTTTTGTTCTCAGGATATACAGCGGCTGAATGGGCCCTATAGCAGTGGTGCAGCTATAGGTGAGCAAGCAGATCAGCACCTAAGTTAGCTGCACTCACTGTACCCTTTTCCTTTCACCTCTTACATATTCTACGTGATTCTACCTTCTACTGTTTGCGTGTTGTGGGTATAAAAGATAAGTGACGGTGCAGCAAATAAGTGGTCTGTATGAGCTTGCAAGGGCCTCAGTGTCCAGGAGGGATGAAGGCACAGTTTAATTATGCAGGCCACTCATGGGAGTGATTATAAAATCTTAATACCACTCTTTGAAGGACACGAGTATTATAAAAATCTTATTTCTGCAGTGAATTAGGAAGTTTAAAAATACATTCCTGCAACTAAAAGGCAGTCTGCCTGATTAACCTTCAGTCCAAACTTCCAGGGCTCATGGGGAAAGAAAGATTAATTCTAACTGATGTAGAACAGCTACAAGAATGACTTAACATGCCTAATGGTGAAACTGTTGTCATTTTAACACCTTTTGACTCTGCGTGACTTGAGGTAAGCACTGTCAGCCCTTAAAAGGTAGGAATCTCGCTCTTGCAATGTCCTTGACCTCCTTATTTCCAGGCTTGTGGAGCTATGAGATAAGAGGGGACCTTAAAGCTCTGATATTCTGTTGTCTAGGAAACCTGCTACTGGCCTGAGACTGAGTCTTTGCCTCTCTCGGGATGGACTTAGGCTTGCTGTCCAATTCTGTTTGTTTGGGGGTTTCCCTCCTTTCTAGTGGACATGAAAGAAAATATTATTGTTTATTGTTTCAGTAAAGATACTGGGAATATCAGTTGTCTTCATGAGATAAAACAGGAGTTGCTTGCTGCAGTACCTGTGGAATTGGGATGGATGGATGGATGGATGGATGGATGGATAAAGTCACGGAGATTTATGAGCAGGGGACAAGTGATATCATCAAAGACGATTCTTCTTGTGCCTCTCACATAGCTACCATCTTGGCTTCTGTAGGGCACAGCTACAAATGTGGAGAGAAGTGTGCTTGCACAGAACAGATTTCCCTCTCAGCTGTACTTAGACACATTTGCATTGTACTCAGAAGTCTAAAGTAAGAAGTGGTTTCAGCTGGCCAAATCTTTGAGCATCTCAGGAGTGGAAAAGCTCTCCCCCCTTCTTGCTTTTGATAAGATGGAAACTGGAAATTTTAACATCTGCTCCTTCCAGTGAGTGAATTTAGTAAGTCTGAAAGACATGACTTTAGATATGTAGGTTTATCACCTCTTTGAAATAGAAAGCTTTCTGTCCTGTCTAGCATTCTGTTTTCTGTCCAGTGGAGCCTAAAATTTGTTTTCCTCCGCCAAGGAAATGTAAAATGAAGGGGAAAAATCTGCAGCACACTCTGCTGAGCTCTTTTGGTAGGATAAGGTATTTTGCAGTCCTTGGGAATGAAATGTTCTCTATATACCAAAGAGAACCTCCTTTTCGGACAGAGGATTCCCAGCAGAGCATCCATGTGTGCATCAAGAGGTGTTAGTGGTGCAGCCACATTTGTTCTGTACAACCAATGTGTGTGCCAAGTGTTGGTTTTTGCACTTGAAAAGGGGCTTCCTGATGGTTTAGGAGGAAAAAATTACACGTCTCTGTCACACCTACTAAGGCTACAGTCATTCAGAATAGCAGCGTGCCTTTTCTGATGTTAAAGAAGGAGAAGAGAACAACAGGAAGGAGAATTACAGGGGCACCATTATTATATGTGTGCCATGTTTCAAGTGTGGCTCTTGCTCGAGGCTAAGCAAAGCATTTCTGGAAAAGCACAGTGCCAAAGGAAGACAAGGCAAGTAAAAGGGCCCAACAAACACAGCTAGCTTTAGATAATAGGTGACGTTAGGCTGGCCTGCGTAAGGGAGGGCTGCTTGTGGGAGCCCATAGTTAAAAGGCTCTTCCTTGGCCCACTGGCAGAGGTTGACCCACAGTGCCACCATACTCTGCTGCTCTGCAAGAAGTGCTTGCTGCCTGCAAGCATGCGGGTGCTTCTCTGTTCCTTTGAGCCAGAGCCTCCGTTGCAATGGGGAACGTGCAGCAATCCCTTTGCTCCAGCTGACATCCATCCCTTTCACCCCTCAAGCCTTCAGCATCCTTTTGAACAGCGGAAAGTCCTTCTCCCTCTTTTCCCAGCTAGGGGAAGGTGTTGAGGGAATGGAGTATTTGTTAAGCAGTTGCAGTAGAAACAGTAGTCTGGGAAGAATGAGGTTGGCAGAGGTGCTGGAGGTGCTCACTGTAATATCTTAAATCCTTGGAGTGGGAGGAGGGGGGTGGGACTGTGGGAGAAGCAGTGAGTAGCAGTGGTTTGATAGGGCAGGCTGAGAGTTGCAGCAGAAGGAGGCTGACCCTAGGTTTTATCTCTGACTAAGGAGGAGTGGTTGTCAGGTGCCCCCTTAGAAATGCTGGCAGTCACAGCACTGAGAAAAAATGTATGGAGGGCGCCTGCTGGCTCTGCTGCTGCCTATCCCATTCGGATGTAAATGATCCGGGGACTGGGGGGCATGGGGGGATGCTACAGCTGCGGGGGCATCCCGACCCTCTCATGCTCGCTTCGTGCTGGCGCTGGAAAGGATGCGCTTCCTGAAGAGGCACCGTGCCCTAATAATAATAATATTCCTCAGCAATAAAAACACGCTTGTTTTATGTACTCAGAGCCTGAGATTAGTCTGACCCAGTAATACCCTCCACCAGCATGTTTCTTAAATCAGACACACAGAATGTAGAGGGAAAAGTATGATAATTTACATCCTCTATATTCCCCACCATAGGCACATCACAATAGGGCTCCTGTTCCCTCTCGTTGCTTTCCTTTCCCCGAGCAAAGCGAGGTTCCTCCCACCTGCCCACAGCCCTTCAGCGAGCGCGAGCACAACTCCCACACGAGTCTCCCTGCCAGAGTTTCAGCTGCTGGTGCTGCTTCCATGCACAGGCTGCTCTGGTTGCTGGGCTCAGAGGGTTGATTTTTAATCTGTCGAGATTTTTTTTTTTCCCCCCCCTTCTCACCTAGCTGCGTTTGGCTATTGATTTGTGCTCCCTCCTCGGCAGCCCGATCCCAGTTTGGGGCATCAAGTGATGCCTAAACACAGAGGGAAGCTGAAAGCAGAAGGAGCTTCTTGGTGGGGTGAGAAGTTTGCATGATCGGTGGCCTCTGTCCCCCATCCCAGGGGCCACATCCACTTTCCTGCCAGATTGTCCTTTGGTGGTCATCCCATATCCATCTTGTCTGAACCGACACCCGAGTCCCCCCGACTCCCTAATGCCTATTGGGAGCTGAGGGCATTTTAACTTAACAGGTTTGTATATCGTGGGTATGTTTGGTGGGTATCACCCACCGCTCTGGAGATGTTTCCTACCGTAGGAAGTCTCTTATCCATACACAGATTTTGCTACTCAGTTTCACCTCTTTTCACTACTTGCCACAATTAGTAATAAATAGGATATGCATGAAAGTGTTGTCATGGGCAGCTCTCTGCTGACTGGCATATAAAAGCCATTAGAAACTGATTATTTAGATTATTAATTTTTTTCCAGGCCATCCTATATCTGATGTTCTGTTGTTAATTTGTTACCGATTCTCTAAGTAGCTCTAGTCTTTGAACGAGGAAATATTCCTGATGCCTTCTTTTTACTGATGATTCCTTGTTCGTGGCTTACTTTATTTTAAGAAGTGGGTCTGGAGGCACAAGCAGGAAAAGAAAAAGGATTAAAATGACAAATTGACCAAAAAGATGAAAATGACAAATAATATGTGGGCTGCAGTCTTCCAAAAATCCAAGAATAAATAAAGCTTCTGTTAAAGTGCCTTGAGGAGGAGGTTGATGATAATTTTTTATCTATTTTTTTCAAAGTGAGATCTCTAACTTCTTTAGATAAATGTTTTAAATGTCCTAAAATCTAGCCCATGTTAACAAAAGCACCTCAAAATAGATTTTACTGGACTATTTTTGTGAACAGGAGGTTGAGATACGGGAAAAAAAATAATCCAAATGAATTGATAATGCCTGCGGTAGATATATTATTACAATAACAATCCAGATTCAAGCCTCTTGCATGCTAGACCTATACATACAGGTAGAAAGGCTTATTTGCAATAGTCCCTGCTGATTGATGGTTTTTCAGCCACTGCCTGCTGTCTCTCAGAATATACTGACTTTTGAACGGAGTGGTCACCAGGTTCTTAAGTAAAGTCTGGTGTTCAGTGGGGCTTCTCAGATGTTTCTATCTTGACATAAATACTTCTTTTCAGTCCTTTGATCTGTTTTGCTCTCCTCAAGTTTTATGCTACTTTGTGGAGGGGGGCAGGAAGAGCTTAGATTTTGAGGAACCTGAATTGTTTCCCAGTGTCACTCAGCTTGATTACAGTAACACCGGGGTCAGTTTGGACCCCCGTTTTCTCTTTTTGTTGTCTCGTTTTGATAGGCACCCTACAGCAGTGGAAAGCAGTCCTGAAAATGGGTGTAAACGAGGGATTTTTTGCTGATAGAGGAAGTATGTGAAGTTACGCCCAGATGAAGGCTCTCCACATGCATGGGGAGCTGTACGGTTCTTCTCTCGTTTGGTGAAGTTAGGCTTGCATTGCTGCCTGAGCAAAACCTGTTAGAGCGACGGCACGTTCCCTATCTTCGCTCAAGCCCTCTTAAGTATTTGCCTTTTTCCTTTGCAGCCACTGGATCCTATTGTGCTCACAGTGAAAAGCTGGCCTGATTTGAGCAGCCGTTTTCTCAGCAGCCTTGGCCTCCCGCAGCTGCCAGCCATGCCGCAGGGCACCCGGGGCCAGGGTCCACGTGGCCGCTGAGCGCCCAGGAGCTCCGGGGACAATATGCTATTAGGGAATTTGCTGGCTTGTTTTCCCCTCAGTACCTTCCTCAACAGAAAGCGCTGCATCTCAGCTGATAGAGGTTTTCCTAATAAGCAGCTCCATTGGTTGTATTTTTAACATCCTATTAGGAAGCGCTCACATCCAACCTTGCTGTGTTGCTATCTCTGTCAGTAATGCCAGCTGATTATATGGAGAAACATTTAGTTGCCACCTGTGTTTTTTGCGTGAGTACCACCGACTTAGGATCTGTGAGTTTTATGGGTGATGTACTGCAGACGCATGAAGAGCACTGGTTCAGGGAGGGCAGGCAGCTGGTCATGGGGGAAGGGAAGGACCTTGGCGTTGTACCCAGCAACTGAAGGACCCTCCATCAACTGTCCTTGTTGCAGTGCAGGCCTGAATCTATATCGAGAGCTATGCTAGGTATATTTGCTGTGAATGCTCAATAAGAAAGCTATCATTTTGTTTTCATTGGGAAATACTTACTTATCTTTGCGTTCTATCCTGCTATTATTTGTGGAGATGTCTGTGTCAAATAGCAGTTCTGAGGACTTGGGTTTACACAGATGGCAACAAGCAATTGGCTGACCTTTGTACTTTTACCTCAAGTATACTTTCTTTTAAAAATGATGCTACTTAGCCCAGATTTCTGTTGGAATAGTTTAATGCCTTCCCAAGGAGCTCTAATAGGTAGCTTCCCCCCCCACCTTTCCTTCTGACAACTTTCAAAAATGGGAACAAAGCTAATAATGGTGTTTTGCACCTACCTAAGTCCTTTTATCTGATGAACTCAGGTGTGCATTATAAATGTTGGAAGGGTCTTGCAGTCTTACCATGAGCTAAATACAATAAATACTTTTATACCCATTCTACAGCAGAGATAACATGACACATGAAGCAAGTGCGTGCTGCTTTCCCAAGACCAAACATTGGTTTATATGGTACAAGGGAGTCTTGTGGGGTGTCAGAATTAATTTCACTTCAATAATATTCTAACGTGTAGCAAATACATGCCCCACTTACATATTGATGCAGGACTCGGATACAGCGCTGTACAGTGCTGGATCAGGATAGCAGCTTATTATTTTTACCTGTACAAAAAATAATGGTAATTGTCTGAACGCTGTTCTCCATAGGCTGTCTCTCCAGCACCCATCGCTTTTGTCTGCTTGGTAGGTAATGGCTGTGAGTTGCAACACCAATTCTGCTAAGGTCAGGTTTAGTTTGGCAAAGATTCATGATGTGCAAAAGAAGTTTGCAGGGCATCTGTGCAGAACCGAGGGTGCCAAACGCCACAGATCAGTCAGCTTTGGGATCATGTTGCTTTGCTGGATTTTTTTTTTAATTTATTTAAAGCTCAACCCTAGCCTTTCTGTGTTCCTATAAATCACTGAAACCCACCAAACAAGACACAGCACAGTGTACTCTGAGCTGTGGTCCTCCCCTGGAAGAGACGGGACTGAGGAAGCTGAAGTTGCAAGCAAATTTGAACCAAGCCCCCTGAAGACGCAGGTGCTGGTGGCAGGTGAAATGGCAGAAGGTATTTATCCTCCTTGTGCCAGCGGCCAGCAGCGCTGCCTCCCACAAGCCATTTCTCCTGCCTCTCTGGCTCACTCCTCCATGGAAACCAGCCGTTCGGCACTTGCTGCCCCTCACCACTGGGCCCCTGGGCACTTCGCCCAGTTCACAGCTGCCGTGGGGAGCTACTATTTTTCTCTCTCCTACTATAATAGCATCCTTATGAGGCTTCCCCCCGGCCTGTTTCTCCTCTGCAATAGAAAGTTACATGTTTCCGCGTGTGGCTCATGCTGTGATATTTGGGTTCATTTAGTATGCTCCTGGGAGTGCATTTTAACTCTAGAAAGAAAAAAAAAAGGAAGGGAAAAAAAAAGGGGGGGAAGAAAAAAAAAGGAAGGTTAGGGAAATCCTAGTCTGCAGCGGGAGTTAGACAGAAGATAAAAACAAGAAGTGGTTTTGTGTGGGAAAAATTGCTCTTGCTGAACTGACTGTGCAGCAGTATGGGGCAGTGACAGCGCAGGCATCTGCCTTCTGCTGGGCAGACTTGGGATTGCTCAGAAAACACTGGGAAATCTCAATTTTTCAGTGGGAAGCCAGTAATAAGAGGAATCTATTTAGAGAAGATGCCAGAGATGGCTGACTGCTCTCAGCAGTCTTTGGGCTTGATGCGTTCTTGATGCAAGAGAGGGTATGGGGGTTTCCAAAAGAGTCTGGTGTTTAAATATTGGGTGTATCTTATTTTACAGAAAATATCTGCTCTGTCTTGGTGCCAGGTTCATCCAGGCTTACACCCTTTATCCTAAAAATCAGGTATAATTTTATTCTGGATGTGTTTTACACAGCCGTTTCCAAGTTAGGCCATCATCACCTTTCCCTCCCTGAATCTTTATTACCTTCCCTTGCTGTTAACAGCTTCTGTGTTACCAGCCCCTTCCCACCTGCTGCTCATCACCTCTACCCAGTGGTTTCTCCTTGACTCTACCACATTGACTCTGCGAGCACTTCATACCAAGAAACACAGGTTGCATCATTCCCACTAATCTTTCCCTTACAGGAATTTCCTCCCCCTTTCTGCCTGAGTTCCAGAAGGATAAAATAGTAGAAGATTTTTACAGAAACTTTTGCTTTCCTTGCCTCACATGCTCTTGCTGCACTCCAATCACACAATACAGCAGAAGATTCAAAAGGAGGAATAGCATCCTCATGTCTTTAGCCTCAGTTCTAGACTCCTTGTTACCAACATGTGAAACAGGTGTCTGGACACACTATGTCTGTACCCCTGCACCATGTTCACTCTAGCCTGACATCTCCCATTTGGCTTCTTTCTGGACCTGATCAAATTTGCCAAAGCAAATCCTTTGTGCAATCATGTGTGAGGCAGTAGTGGAATTTCAGAATGGGTCTGATACTTTGTTTTTGTTGACTGCTGCAATCTGGAGTGCACAGAATTCGACTCTGATCTTTCAAAGGAAAACAAATAGCTTGCATTTAATTCTAAATATATCTCCTGCCCCAAAACACAAAGTAAATAAATAGTCACGGAGTTGTAGGGAAGGAGGAGTCTGCTGGCTTATTAGAAATGTAGATTAATGACCAGATGGAAAGAAGTGCAGTGATTTATGACAGTATGGAAAGAAGTGCAGTGATAGCGTTCAAGTTGCTAGAGAAAGGGTCTTTCATCACCGGAAGATTGTAAGCCATTCTCCATCCATAACTCACTAGTTGGTTACTGGAAATAATACTATTTTAAGACATTATTTATGATCGATGTGTTTCTGGAGATGTATGTGTTTCTGTGTATGTCATTGGTAGTTTCAAATGAATAGTGGGAAGTAAACTTTAAGCCAAATACTGCAATCTTGTCCTAATCCTTCTGTGAGAAAATTTTCTTTGGCTCTGATTTAATGTGAGTAAAAGGAACAGGGGAAAGAAATAAAACTGAGAATGTGGTATTGACTTAGTAGTCACTGGAGGAAAAGAAGTATGATTTTTCAGGTGCTTCCTATACACGTAGTAAAGGGGATGCAGCAGTGGGACCAGTCTACACAGGTCTGATGGTCACTGATATGTCTTTAGGTAAGATTTCATATAGCTGTAGATGACTTGCCCTGTGCTTGCGGAAGTGTATCCTGTTCCTGAAGCAAGGGATTGGGTAACCTCCTTGGTTCGTTCCATTCCTAATTTCTCTGGCTAGCAGATCAGTTTTGTAATCAAAGTGAGGTGATTGAATGCTTTTGAATTGTTGATGTTAGTATTAAGTGTCAGACAAATCACTGCTATCTATCCTGGGGAGTAGTTTATTTTCCTGTACTGCATCTAGATCCCAAAAAAGCTTCCCTTTGATCTGAGGGAGAAAAGATTGCTCCTTTGCAGCAATCAAAAATATAGGTCTCTGAAGCCATAAACCATTCCACTGCAGTTTTTAGAATGAGGCATGGCAAAACATGTCATCTATGCTCTTTCTTCTTCCAAGAATAGTCTAGTTGAATTCCTTATATGCTTGGTTACGTACCACAACTCAGGGGGAGAAATAATATGCATTGTTCTTATTTATTTGACCAGCACAGTAATGATATAACTACCTGAGGCAAAGATCTCATTGGACTAGATTGCACAAATTCAGAATTTTCAACAGCTATTCTCCAGTAATTTCAGAACATTTTAAAATGGCAATGAAAACATTTTTTCCTTTTTCTTTTTCTTGGACATAGGCATTTTGTGTATGTTTGGCAGTTTCAAGCAGATCTTGGTTTTTAATAGTCCTGACAGCACTTATTACGATCTGTCAAGTCAGTAATTTGTGAGCTCTGGATTTACAGAATAATTTTTATAGCTAGCATCTAACAAGTCACGATGGATTTAATGTTTTCATTGCTTCGTGTATTTTTGTGAATCATTCAGTTAATTCATGCAACTATTTTTATTCTTGTGGCACTGACTGGACTCTCTGATATCAATACAACTATCACTTGAAACGGTTGTTAGTGAGAGATGTGCTAAAAAATTGGAGTTCTGTAGACATGTTTTTCAGCTCACTGCTTTCTTCAGTGACATGAATGTGAAAAGAAGCGTTTACCTAAAAATTATTACAGCTTACTCGTTATAAGTTATGGTGCATAATAACACATAGGTTCATTCAGAGGAATAGCACATCTGCACAACTGCCTTTTTGCATGGTTCCTAGATGTTCAGCCCTATCATTTACCATAACTGGAAGGATGTGCAAATAACTGGATTGAATGAAATAGTCCAACGCCAGTGTATTGAACAATTGGCTTCCACATTCATCAGGAAAACCTGAGTGCATCATCTAGTTCTCTAATTTGGAGAACTGAATCCAAAACCACATTTTCAGTCTTTCTGGTCAGTTTTGTTAGGTAGAAACTTTGGAAGTTTTACTTTTTTAATAAAATGGAATGTCAGGAAAAAAAACCCAAAAACGGTATCATTGAAATGGTGAATTCCATTTAACTAAAGTCCAGAAAAACAGAAGCTGAAGCTTCCAACTTCTACTTATCATTTTCTTTTCCTTTGTTCATGTGAGTAACAGATAAAATATGAGGGTGGTACTTTGAAATTCCATATCTGGGTGCTTACCGTTGGAGTGGTGGGCCACCTTTTGGACTTGCTGGAGAAACACGTAAGTATTAGCAAATCTGGGCAAAATTACAGAGGATTTGCTTATACAGAGTTTAATCAAGATGAACATTTTTCATAGGCAAATCTCCTTTTCTGTGAATAACGTACATGGGAAAAATGGAAGTGTTTTGTTTCTCAGATTTCTGAACAGAAATGTCACATTTTTGGCGTACTGTAAGAATGTTTAAATCAGCTAATAATTTATTTTATTGCATAGAAGCATTCAGTATTTCAACTTCTGCTCCTTACTAGGGAAAAGGTAAACATCAAAACAATTACTCAGGATGAAAAGTCTGTTTCCTGAGCAGGTGAAGTTCTTACTTTATCAAAGTAAAACCAGCTATCATTGAGAATAGCATGTGGGTCTGAAACTCCCTGAACCCACTTTTACTATCCATTTTTGCCTACAGCTGCCTTTGTGTCTAAGCAGAGCAATACCTAACTGACAGCCCACCATCTTGGGCAGCTAACCAACCCCTGCAAGGCATTCCCTATGTCTAATCTCAGGGGCCACACACCTCTCTTATTAATATGCCTATCACAATTAAGGAAATAAGTAGGTTATAGAGCTACAGAATTCACTCATCAAAAGAAGTGGAGTTCATTATAGACACAGTGGATGGATTTTCAAGGTCTGTTTGGTTTGGGAGAAGAAGGTTAGCAAAGAGGAGAGGCACGAAGGGGAGAGGTAGAGAAGCTGTCCCCATATTGCCTGGTGCTTTGTGCTAGCTGCTGTGTTTGTGATTCACCTGGATGACTAGGAATCTCCATTTCTCTTGGTGTTAAAAAAACATGAACCTGGTGCGCTGGCTCCCATTCCGTTCAGAGGTGGAGCTGAAGAGTCCCTGGAGTTGACTGGAGACAAGGAAAGAGACAACACAAGTAGAGACAGGGGCAGGCTTGGACTACGTGCAACTCTATGTGGCTGTTCATACCTCAGACAGAGCGGCCCTCAACGCAGTAGTTTGCACTGGTAAAGGACCCTGGAGATCTTTCAAGAAATGCAGCTGGTCACACCTTTATTTTGTTTTTATCTGAGCTAAAGGAGATAGGAAGCTGTGAAGCTGTAATGCAAAGCATTGTTCTTACATTTTTATCCATTTATCAGATGTACTGAGCAATGTTTCCAGCCCCTTCTGTTCCCCATTTTTTAAAAATTTGCTCCTCCACTTTTCCTGTTTTTCTGCTCATTCAAAGAGTCTTTTTTATTCCTCATTAATACCCGGAACTTGAGTTCTTTGATTTTTACACTTTCCTATGGGAAAAACTGCCTCTTAGAATCTTATCCTTCCTTTCCTTCTGTGGAACCAGCTGTTTGCCAATATATTACAGTTAATTTTCATTTAGTGTATGCCATTTAATGTAATTGTGTATTTTAAGGGAAGCAGCACCCAAATGTATGTTCCTAAACATGGGTAGCTCTCGTATTATTTTCCTTTAGAATTCACAAGCGTGTTATTTGACATGTTAATTATTACATTGGTATATGACTAAGGATACAAATATCTCCTCATTTTTCCCCCCTCCCCTCACTTAACATTTTGTTTGAGAAGATCAGTACATTTTGTCTGTGAAAAGCCCTGGATTAAATGCCACCCACAAATGATTTTTTGCATGTTTTATTTTGCCAAAGGAGGTTGTCAGACATTGGGGGAAATAATGTAATATTGGCTGACCTGAGACTTCAATTAACTAACAAGGAAGTTTACAAAAACTGTCATATTAACTTCACACATCATTTTACTGGGGCAGAAACGCTTTGTCACGCAGCACTTATTTCTTGCTTTGCTTACCTCAAGGCACAACACACAAACAGGAAAGAAATGTATTCCTTATTTCTGATGTAAGTAGTATTCCGCAAATATTAAATGTGGGGAAAAGGTTTCCTGTCTATCAGTCATTCCTGTTTTAGCCCAGTATAACCCAAATAAGTGGTATTTGACTTGTGTGTTTAGATTAGCATTGTTTTGAACAGAACCCTTGGATTTGAGGTAGCATCTGTTTTTAGCCCTGCAAGAAGCCAGTGGACTGCTTTCGCATTGTCTTTTACCAAAATGGTTGAAGACATTATGGACAGTGTTTACGTGTATTTTGATGGTGATTCCAAATCCACATGCATTTCAAGTTTGTAAAGGACTGCTGTTCACTTCCCTTTCTGTTACTATCAATTTTACCCTCAACTTGCTCAGGCCAGCCCTTAAGGAAGGTTTCCCTTCCGTCAGCTGCTTCCCGAGCCATAATTTTATAAATATATAATTTCCCCCATATTTTACCCTTTCTTTTCCTATTTCCTTTTAACTGATCTTCTAACAAAATCTCATTTCTGTTTTTCCTTCGGCTTTCATTTTCTATTGAAATAGAGCATCTATCAGAGCCAGAGCCTCTTTTTCCCTTCAAACTTTTCCACCCCTTCATTTATTTTATCGGAAACCATCAAACAGATGCCTTCTTCCACATGCTGATACACCCCACTGGAACCTCTGTTCTTGCTCTGGTCACTTTTCCATATTTATAATATCCTTCCTACTAGCTGCCTGCCTTTTTCCTTTGTCCACTCCAGTCTGTTAACATTCATTGTCCGAATCATCTCCTTGCCTGTCCCTTTAGCCATATTACCCTTCAGTGAATTTTCTGGTTGCCTTTTGCCTTTTTCTCAATCAAGTTCAAGCTGCTTTTTGCTCCCAGCCAAACCCTCTGCCACTGTTCCTGGTTTTAATCGAGCAAATAAATAGTAATGTTAAAAAAGAGCTGGAGGCCTACTTGGTATCCAGTCGTTCTCCATCAGGATCTATGTATCCAAGGGAAAAATAATCAGTACAGCTAACAGAATTCTGGGAGTTTCTCTGGAAAGTGCCAAGTCGAGCTGTGGCCACAGGCTCTTCCTGCAGAGGTGGAGTAGCCCAGGGATGTAATATAACAGTGCAGCAATTAGTGGCCCATTTCCACTGAACACAATTTACAAAATGCCCGCATCCAATAGCAGGATGAGCCAGGAATCTTTTGCAGGGAACTGAACTTTTTTACATCAGCTCTTTCAGACGCAGCCACTCCTCAGACCTCTTCCTTGCTTTTTCTCAGCCTCCCTTTCACACCTTGTTTCATGGTGCTCACCAGTCTTGTGCTTATGGCCCTGGGGCTGTTATTCCTCCCTTCTTACAAGAATGATAAATCCACTATCCCCTCTCTCATAGTCTTGGATTAACAACAGTCTCAGCCCATGAGTTCCCAGGAACTGTGTGATTGCAGTCTGGTTTCCCACACCTGTGATTCATTAGTTAAGGGGACATAAAAAGCTGAAAAAATCAAGAACTTCTCTGAAATGTAAAACAATTGTGGGCCTTGCTTCATCTTCAGCCTTTTCTTTCTTCACTGCTCGACCTTCTGGATCTCAGGATCCAGTGCAAGGTTAGGCTCCTTCAGGTTCTCTTCCCTCTTTTCCTCGCCAGAGGGCAGGCAATTTATTTGGGTCCTGAGGCTCTGAACAAGGTTTCACATTGAAAAGATCTCTTACTACAGTATTAAGTTTTCGGACACCTGCGACCTTTTAAACACCTTGTGTGGAACTGCTGTCACATCTCCTACCTCTCAGCTCTGTCGGCACATCTGCTAGGTGTGCTCATTTGTTCATGCTAGGTATTCCTGCAAAATGGTTCCTGCTGAACTGGATAATGATCTTGATACTGATACCACATGGAAACAGACTGCTCAGCTTGATCAAAACCATTGCATTGTTTCAATCTCTTCTCTGTAGACTGAAAGATATCTTGGTTCATACTAGAAAAATATAATCGCAAGCAAAAGAGTTTTAAAACAAAGAAAGAAAGAAAAAAGGAAAGCCGAAACCCCAGCAACACAAACTTTTTTCACAATGGGTTTTAAATTCTGCAGAAAATTAAGAGATAAAATGTATCAGAGCTTATACCTGCTAAATCCTCTGACAGCCGCTTTCTGAAAATGAATCAACTTAATTATTTCTGTGGCTATGTACATCCAGAGAGCTTAGAGTTGCCTGTTTATCGCTGGCTACAGTTACGGTCCTTGTGTTCTGGAATAGTTAAGAAGATTGAAAACTGGGGGGTTTTTTTGTAATTCCAGAGTACACAGACTGTAACAGATTAAATGGTCTGGAACTTTGGAGTCTCTTCTCAATGGTTATATTGTGCCAGCACTGAGTTTAAATTTGCTTGTGTAGGATGGTGTGTTTGGATTAATCTAAAGTAATGTGGAGTGGAAGCTTGGTACAGGCTGTGACCGAGAGACTAGTGAATTCACAGACTGCAATATGTGGAGATGGGGGCGGGGAGGGAAACAGCATTAAATTATCTTCCAAGGACCTTGAAGTTTCTCAGGATGACTCTTCCGAGTACTCTGAAAATATAACCATTGATCTAGTTAAGACAATTTATCCTTTGGAACAGTCTAAAAGATTGTCTTGAATTACCTGGTGCACACGTTAAACATGTAAAGTTTGCATTAAAGGGGTTGACAGGTTGCTTGTAAACTGAAGTAATTTCCTTTCCCTTCAGAGTTAGATTGTCTTTATGGCCTCCTTTGTCAGTAAGCACTGTTTGTTAAGAATGATTTGGCCATTTCATTCTACAACCTTATTTTTGCCTGCTCTGTGGGTTTAACTGAAGGAAATCCCTTTGTGACTGAAATGATCAAGCTGGATCTCAATCACCAAATGATGTTTTCTCCTTCATTTTTTACCCTGTATAAACCAAGCTGCTTCTTTCTGGGAACATTTAGATAGGAAGGAAACTAGGTATGAATTCTTGACAACCAATTTGCAAAGAGACATCTTTCAGTTTTCTGTTTGTTGGCTTGTTGATTTTTGAATGGTTGTGTGGAAAAGCTAGTGAATGAAGCCTTAAAACTTCTCACATCTCAGATGCTTCAAGTCTGGTTGTAGAGAGGGGTCTCTGGATATAGCGCAGTCTAGTGGCTGCTCTTTTATCATATGCTGCAACGAGGTAGGGGAATCATGCCTTGCAGTACTTGCTAATTTTGAGCCAACTTAGGAAAGCACTGAACTAAGCACATCACTGTAATGCGGCCTCAGGGTTTATATCTAAGTCTTGTCTGTGCAGAAGAAAGGTGGACTGTCAAGATTAATGGCAATCAGTCAGCATAGCATACTGACACACACAACCCCCTGAGTCACCAAGCAGCAATCAGTGTAATGTGTGCGCCAATATACTAGAGGTACAACTTAGTGGCTTCTATGATGGTCTCTGGATGTGTTCTTGCTGGTGTGAGAAGGTCATTACATGTGAAAGGGCATGCTTATTCAAGAGAAACACTGATACTGGGGGAATTATGAGAAGGGTTCATCCCCTGTCTGGTGCTCCACAGATGGGTTGTTGTGAACATCCAGCCCTTCAGACTGTTCTGGGGGAGGTTTCTGAGAAGATTAATGCTGTGAGTTTGTAGAAAGACTGTGTCTGGTGAGTGGAAAGCTCAGACTTAAATTCCCAGAAGCTTGCAGGCAATAGTAGGTGTCTGAGGTGGCAGCCTGTCTTTTCTAGTCAGTGCCAAGGACAAACTTTGCCTTGGTATGGGGTAAGTACAGTAGAGAGATTTGTGCTTTCCATAGTTGCTAACAAGCTGCTGAAATGCAGTCAGTGGGAAGGCTGCTGTAGAGTTTGGCCCTGATAAACTCCTCTTTCTGACATTGGCAACTTTTCTCTTTTTATTTTGTCCCCTTGTTGTAGAGCCCAAGTGTTCAGACCTCTGCTCCATACTGAAAGGAAGAGACTTTATTTGCATAGGCAAAAGTTGTCATGGCAAGAGAGAGAGTTGGAAAGGCAAAGTATTCAGAATGTGATATGACAGAGATGAGGTCAAATAAGCTAAACACAAAGCTAGACTAAAACAGCTTAATGAAAAATACATAATTTAATGTTATGGTGATACTGACGGTAGAAATATAAGACACATTAGATGGATACAAAATACAGGGAATAAGGTCTTATGTGATTAAACAAAAAAAATGTATTCTTCTTTTTCCTACTGTCTTTCTCTTCATGTCTTCAGTGAGTTTACCTCTCTTAGTTTTAATGCAGAATTCGGGATTCTCTTACCATAAAAGAGGTCATCTGATAAAAAAGACATGTTTTAAAGCAAATGTGCCCTCTGAAACACTTATATCTCAGTAAGAGTAGCAAAGCATAATGTAATTAAAACAACTGTCTACAGTGTTTATGTACAATCCCGTTGAGCAGAGAATACATTTAATTTCATTGTAAGGTCAGACACATGGGGAGGAAGGGTTGATGCTGTCTCTCAGACAGCAGTAATCAAGGGCTGGCAACTCCGCGTTGGAAATTGAACAGATTAGAAGTTCTTGGCAGTGATCCCCAAATGCTCAGGAGACTCAACACAATCAGCAGCTTTGACATTTTGGCCAGCGAGTTAAATAGTGTTGGCTATAAACATTACAAGGCAAGTGATCACCCCCTTATGTGCTGGGCCTGGGGCATACTCTTCCTGCCTTCTGTCTCAGGAGCAAGGGGAGCCTCTAAACCAAGGAGCTTTTTGATGGTACCCTGTGAATAACTTTCCAGATCATAGCAAAGAAGAGGAATTTGCATTGTTTGCATGTTAACTACAACAGTGAGTACCAGAGAAGGGAGAGAAGGGTTTATACAGGATTTTGCAACTAAGCATAAATGACAGTGCCCTAAGTCTACTGAACTTCAACGTCCTTTGCATCGTTTAGCCAAGAATGAGCACTGCTTCATATGGATAGTTCAGAGATCAGACTAAAAAGAAGATCCACATACATGCAACTCCCTAAAATACAGCATTTATTTATTTGTTTGTCCATTTATTTTATGGGAAAAACTACTCAGAGGCAGTTTCCCCAGTGTGAGTGCCTGAATTTAGGACATTCAATCTATATGTAAGCAACAAAAAACCAGATCTGTACAGATATTTGAATGAATGCATGAAACTGGAACTGTATGCATGCATAAGCAATTGCAGTACTATATTTGCTTGCAATTCTGGTTTAGTGCTGAAAAATCAAGGTGATATGGTAATGATAGTTAATACAGCAGTGTGGTATGGTTAGTTTAGCAGTTATACTATGCCTGTCTGTTTGAAATTGCAGTCATTTGTTGCTTTCTAATGGCCAGGGAACTTGATCCCATGAGCGGCGATGGTGCTTACATGTTTGAATTAAACTACCTGGTTTTCCATGCTTCTTTTGCACGATACTGCAGGCTGGCTGTAAAACCACAGGTAACAAAGTAGTCTGGCACAACTTCTCACTGGACCTGAGAAAGCAGGAGTGAAGCCAGCAGCTGAATGTCACGTTCTCTGTGAGGGTGAAAAGTTAAGCCCAGTTCGCTGGAAGCCCGGACAGTAGTGTTAGGAGGTACCAATAGCTGAATACACTTTCAATGGGCAAGGTTAGTTTCTAGTCTCTCCCCTCTTCTCCATTCCTGGTAGTTAATAATAATTAATCCTAATTAATAATATATAAATATATAAAAGATAAATTAAAATTAATTAGCAGCAATAAGTAGTCATTGTCAAGAAGGCAGAAAGAGGAAGACAGAAGATATTTTTAAACATCCAACTTGTCGCTGGGATTGTCTGCCTCATTTTTTCCCACTCTACCTTTGAGGACATTTCCTTCATTACGTTTTCTAAGCCCTTTTAGGTATTAAACCAAGACCCAGTGAAATCAGTAGGAGTACGCCACTCACCTTGTTCAGCACAATCCATTAACGTTCATTCGCACCTCGAATACTGTGTTCAGTTTTGGGCCCCTCAATTCAAGAAGGACATAGAGGTGCTGGAGCGTGTCCAGAGAAGGGCAACTAGGTTGGTGAAGGGTCTAGAGCACAAGTCTTATGAGGAGCGGCTGAGGGAGCTGGGGTTGTTTAGTTTGGAGAAGAGGAGGCTGAGGGGAGACCTTATTGCCCTCTACAACTACCTGAAAGGAGGTTGTAGAGAGGTGGGGGTCAGTCTCTTCACCCCAGTAACAAGCGATAGGATGAGAGGAAATGGCCTCAAGCTGCGCCAGGGTAAGTTTAGGTTAGATATTAGGAAAAACTTCTTTACTGAAAGAGTAGTCAGGCACTGGAACGGGTTGCCCAGGGAAGTGGTTGAGTCCCCATCCCTGGAGGTATTTAAAAGCCGGGTAGATGCAGTGCTTGAGGACATGGTTTAGTGGTGGACTTGGCGGTGGTAGGTTAACGGTTGGACCTGATGATCCTAAGGGTCTTTTCCAACCTTAACAATTCTATGATTCTATGATTCTAGGTGTTATGGTTGTTTGGCCTTCCGGTTTGTTGTTTCCAAGGTGTGACAGCACGTTTCTTACTTGGACCGGTGTGGTCTAGTGAGCACACTCTGAATGCAGTCAAAGAGGTGTTCATCCCTCTAAGCAGTCAGATGGCAGTCAGGAGTTTGTCTTTCAGATGGGGAAGTAGCTGATCCCCACTGGCAGGCCAGCTAAGTAACTCTTTAGAGGGATTTAGCTGCACATGGCCACCATCTAAAAACAAATACTTCTGTATATGAAATGAAAAGTATGCAGGTGTAGAGTACAGAATTCAGTGTTGCTTTTTACCATCAAACTAAGTTTTAGAAGAATTCCTCAAATACATAGCGATGTCCCTATTAGATTTGTAGGAATGGATGGAGCAGAGCTCAGCTTTGCTGGGCCAGGTTTGCAAGATTTACCAAGAGTAGCATCTTAACTGCAAGGATGCATTCAAAACAAGGCCCCAGCCAAGTAAGTGTAGGTAGGCTGCCTCATCCAGGGGCTGGAAACGTGGCAAAGGCATTTGCTGCCCACCTGAGCCAACACCTTTGGGAGAAGCATCTTGCTTCTCTTGAAGTAGATCTCTGGGATGGATGTGGTCCCTGTAGTAAGGAAGGAGATTATCTTCAGTTCTTTAATTGCTTAGTTTCGCCTGCTGGACACAGCTAAAATGAGTGCTTAGATTGCATCTGAGAAAGAAGTTACATCTCAGGAAGCAAAAACAGAAAACATAATGCAGGCAATGAGTTAGAAGACTGAGGCAACACATGTGAAGCAATGAAATATTCATGTGAAAACAGAAATTTTCAGAATGATTAGGGAACCTCTGAGGGGCTGAGCTTCTGCTTTAAGATACATGGTGAAGATGAAAGAATAAAGGAAAATTAACAGTGCAGAAAAAGCTTTTGGCCTCTGTTTTTGTAGCTGTTAATTTCTGTCACACCCGCTTTGACACCAGAGGGGTGTTACCATTTCCTACTGTTTTTTAGCTGTTGGATTTGGGTGGGATGGGCCTTTCTAAATCTGGTAAATTGTTTTTTTTCAGCCAGCTTAAGCACAGCATCAGATAAATATTTCAAAGTGTGTGATTTGCACCAGCACCAAGGAAATGAGTCTACGATTGCAGAGAGACAGACAGTAATCTGTGATATGTATTTATTTGAACTAGAGCCAAGCAATTTCCCCTTAGTTAACTGTGTCTCAGCAGTTTTCTCTTGATAAAATAATTAATATGCAGATAGATGGCTGTTGCCCAGCCATCCTTCATTCTCATTTTTTGGTTTGCATTGTTTATGGCATTGCTTCAAAAGCAATCCTATAATATCATTGGCAAATTGATCTCTCTCTGCCCCCCTGATTAATGGTCTCTTTTAGCAAGTTCTCTTTCCTTCACTGTGTGTGGCCATAACGAGCCTGCAGCCGTAAGGCTCTTGCAGAATCACAGAGTGGCTGAGCTTGGAAGGGACCTCTGGAGGTCATCCTGTCCAACCTCCCTGCTCAAGCAGGGCCACCTAGAGCCAGTTGCCCAGGACTGTGTCCAGATGGCTGTTGAGTGTCTCCAAGGATGGAGGCTCCACAACCCCTCTGGGCAACCTATACCAGTGCTCAGTCACCCTGAGAGTGAAAAAGCGTTTCCTGATGTTCAGAGGGAAGCTCCTGTGTTTCAGTGTGTGCCCATCACCTCTGGGCATAAGGAATAAGGGAAGCAATGGGCCGCAGTTAGCAGCTTTGTGCTCCTGCCTTCTGGTCAGGGGAGCAGCTCTAAGACCCAGCAGGAGAGCTGTAAGACCTGAAAAACTCTCTGCAGTCTCTCTTGTGGGCAGTTAGATGGGCCCCTGCAGCTTGCGCACTTTGCCTGGGTTGAGCTGACATAAGTCAGGATGTGTATCTGCGCTCTCAGTCAGCTCCTTAGGACTTCACAGCTTTTTTCTGCTGTTACTAGTCTGGTGTTTTGTGTGTGTCGGTCCCTGACATGATGGGAGCATCATCTCACCTCAGAATGAAGAGCCACGCTACTGCTGCTGTGGGCACACAAACCACTGACAGAGTGGGACTTAAAATCCTATAACCAGCAATTGTAATTTAGCTGTCTAGGGAGAGAGCCAAGCAATAAATGACACCCTCCCCGCCACCTCCCCAAAAAAACATTTTCTTGTTACAGAGCAGATGAGCTTTTGCTATAAGTCGTGACACCCTGTCAGAAGTTGGCTTATTTTCTGGTTATGCTACTGAAAAATTGTCTTGAGACACATAGTACTAATCATCTTCTATACCTAGAAACCTTACTGTGACCCAGAATAAGATGTGAAACAAATACGCAGAAAGTGTTAACACAGGTTTTCTTTTCCTTTCCTTGTCAATTGCAGGTAATGCAGGTAGTGAAAGAACAGATAATGAGAGCACTCACTACCAAGCCTAGCTCTCTGGATCAGTTCAAGAGCAAACTTCAGAATCTCAGTTACACAGAAATACTGAAAATACGCCAGTCTGAAAGAATGAACCAGGAAGATTTCCAGTCTCGTCCGATTCTGTAAGTACTGTCTTCTCTCCTTACTCATTTTTGCATGGAAGGATTAACAAATGTGAATGACATTTGTGAGCTCTTCTGGGGGAACCCAAGGAGGAAAGCCGTCCAGGGGGCCACGCTCAAAAGCATTAGTGTGGCATCTGCTTGAAGAGCATTATGTTTTCTTCTGCTGGGAATCATAACTTTTTCTTTGAGTTCAGTTAAACCAGATTCAGCAAATCCCTACAGAGTCTCACATGGCTTATTTGTATGAAACAATGCTTTGACATTTCCTAGCTTTGCATGATTGTGAGCCTGGTTTTGGTGCTGGTAGTGGCTTTTAAAAAAAAAAAAAAACCAACAAAACAAAACAAAACAAACACCACAGCTTTGTCTTCTGTCCAAGGGCCTTTAAACATTCCAAATGTCACTTCTCTGAGCAAGACAGGGAGAAGCTCAGAAGAAGAGGAGCCAATACACACTGGCTCCACAAAAGAGTGGTGTCGTGTATGACTGTTTATGGCATTATCTTTGGTGTTAATGACAAGTAGTTACTTATTTGTGAATGATAACATTCTGGCAGCTAGCCAACGGGATTCTCATTTTCTTGTTGTTTACTGCAAAGTATCAAATGTTAATACCATCACCATAGCTCCTTCCCATTTCTCAGAATACCCTTTGTTCTGTTATATGAAAAATGGAGGCCATACTAGGCTCTGGACCAAGTCTGGGCTTGTGGCTGAACTGATGGCACAGACTCCATGGTGCACAAATGATGTGCTGAGAATAGTAGGAACTTTTTGAGATCAACAGAGAAATGGTGAGGACTCCAGAAGCATCAGCTGAAATGTCATGAAATCCTGACCACGTTTCAAGTGGAATGGCTCGTGATTTTCCAAATCTCCTTTTCAAGGCAAAGGTATAGAGAGGGGTTTGGACGAGAGCATTTCAGGATTCAGAAGCAGGATGTTTGTTTTGATTTGTTTCTAAAGGATACAGATATCTAAGTACGAGCTCTGGGGACGCATTCCGCTGGGGGCAGCAGGGCAACAGTGGAAGCATAAGCTAAGTAGAATTACACACTTAAATTTTAATCATACCAACGTGGATCAAAGGGGGAATGCTTCTTTTATGTTTTCAGTGTATTAGAAGATGGGACCTAATGCCCAATTAGAACTGATGTCACTCATAGTAATGCATCAGTTAAAAAGCTACAAATGGTTCCAGTCAGTTTTGCATCATTACACTGCTCAGAAATCCCCTGCCAATCCCCTGCAACGTTTAGTGGTTCAAAGCCGCTCAGTACTGCTAAGCTTGTCACCAAAGCTTCTAGTTTTCCCTGCTTTCCCTATGAGTCAACTGTTTTAAGTATGATACAGGTCAACTATTTATATTCTCTTGCACCATCGCCTAGCCTCATGAAACTTGCCAGTGCCCTCTGCAAGCTCTTTATTTCCAGTATCCCTCTGGCTAGTTGCTGCCACAGCGCAGTCTTCTTCCCCATCATGGAATGAGTGAAACAGCCAACACAAATAGTTAAAAGCAACCGAAGTGTTACCAGAGACTCATTTCAGATTCAGGACAAAGGCTAAGCCTAAAGGCTATAAAGGCTAAGTAAATCGATAAGGTGTTTAAGCAATCACAACTGCATTTGCAGAGATTTAACTCTATGCATTTGCATTTTGATTGCATCCATGATCACTTATTCTTGACTGTGAAAAGAAACAGTTCTTTCATTTTCCCCTTTGATTTGATTCCCTGTACTGAACTCTCTCAAATTGCATAGATGGCACAATTGATAGAAATACAGAATCATGGCCTCATTGTCGGGAAAGAGACTGTGAGTGAAGAGAGCAATCGTGGCTGTGCTGTATATTTTAAAGCCTTGCGGATATGCTAAAAGAAATTGTGCACAAAGGTGAATGTAAAGTCGGCAGACCTTGTTTAATTCTGCGTGACAATATAGCAATCAGATGATGCTTTTTCCTGGCTTGAACATGATAGAAGTCTTTCTTCTGCTGTTCATTGTATGAAGCACTGAAGTTTTAAGTTTTCAAGCTGCTGGATGAGAGAAGCTTCAGTTAAGTTGGATTTCAATGTAAGCTGGAAAGTGTTGCCTTAGTTCCTTGTAACTACAACTTTGTTTCGCAAGTGTTAGTTGTTTCTTTTATATGAGCATAGTTGTATCACGTGGGATGAAGTTATTTCAATTTCTACTTTTGATTAGGGAAAATAAAAAGTCCTTCAGAACAGAATTGAGTCAAGATTCTGGGATCATTATTGATCATCCAAACTGCCATTCCGCAATGAAATTAATAAAGTATCACTGGTTCATTTTGAATGGCTGTGGAAGAAGGTGTCTGGGAATCCTGTGGGCCTGTAGAGGACCAGAGGTCTCCTTGACACATTAAATGGCAACAGAGATGGGTTAATACTGGATAATGATCTGACGTCCAGGTGGAGGCTTGCTGGTTAAAGGAGAGTTAATGTCAGCTAGGGAGCCATTGCTAAGTAACATCTGTGTGAAAATCAGCAACATACAGGAAAATAGAGGGAGGGATGTGAATGCTTTTCGGCTTTTTATCTTACGCATTTCCCTGCAATGTTAGAAGGAGTCACTAATGCCCACTCTGAATGCGTGAAGTCATTAGCAGAGGGCATAGCTACAAGCCAGAAAGATAAAAGGACAAAACACATGAAAGCAGTTCTGGGATTACTCTTCTGTTGTGTTGTAATGATTTAAATGTCTGTAATATTCCCCATCCTGGAAGGAAAACAGCTAACAAGAAAGTGTCTTAACTATAAACTGGAAAGGTAAAAGCTGGGGACAGATATAACTGGTCCTGAAGAAGAACTAGTATCTTTTGAATAATTTAAAAATAATTTCTAATGATTTTCAGATTTGCCAACAATTCATGTCTGTTCTTTTAAAATCAAGTAACTGATGTCAGTATTGCCTATAGTGCCGAGACCAGTGACATCAGAAAATTAAAGATCATATATATTAGTGATCATATATATTACTGTGTGGTTCCCTCAACCCCTCTGTCTTACCAGCCCACTAACTTTTGCATTCTTACGTGACAGGAACACAGTAGGAAACTAATAGCAATTTTTAAAGCTCCTATCTCCTTAGACTTTCCGAGTTTGTTCTCTCTTCGCAAGGCACAAACTGTTAAGCCGATGTCATCTGAAGGACAATAAATAAAATTTTCACAAAACATATTTGCATTTATGATCTTATTTTAGCTTATTATTCCTGTTTGATTTTAAAATTAGGCAGGAGGACCTATTCTTGTACTGAGGTTTTTTTTCTAACTCTCCTGTCTTTAGACACTGACCCTGAGGAACTGAACTCCCTTGCCTTCAGGTGGCTTTCGGAAGGAAATATAAAGATTCAAAGAAGTTTAACTGTGTGCTGTTGTTCAATTGTTCTGCCCCATTTCTGTCACCTTGAAGTGGTAGAAGAGAAGCCTTGACAGTGAGGAGCACTAAGTGGCAGGATCACCTTGCAAAAATGTATCTGGAGTCATGGTATCTGAAAAATAGCTGAAAACCATACAAGTCAGAGTAACCGTGTGCTGGCTTGACTGCTGGGGACAGTAAGTGCAGGTGACCATGGCAAGGGATGGATGGACTTACGGGGTGTCGCTGAAGTCCAAAGTCACTGAAGACTGTTTCTCTGTGGAGTGATGAGTTGTCTCCACAACCTCTGGGTGTTCAAGTATGGGGACTGTAAAACAGAAGAGAGTACTACCTCTGAGCTTCACGGCTGTGAGAGCAAACACATGCACATGTGTAGAGGGACTCCAGCACATCGGCAAAGAGGTGGAAAGTGTCCCTTCTTTCCTACCTCCCTTCCTCTGGTGGAAAGTCTGCCTTAGAGAGTGAAGTACTTCAGAGAGGATTATCTGTTTATTTTTGGATTGGTTAAAAATCCTTCTCTTCCTCTGGTTTGTAAAGGGAAGATGGGGCTTTAGAGGACAGAAGAGGGAATACTATGAGCAAACAGCAAACAGATGTTAACATGCTGGGTGACCTGTTAATTTTTGGTTTTTTTCAGTAGTGTCTTACAACTATGATATTATATCTTTAACACCTGTTTAACAATAACTATCCAATTTCTGAATTAAACTACCTAAATATCAAACTGATGTTCATACCAGTCTTGAATGTTTGAAATCAGTGCAGCTGGAGATGTAGTCTGCAGCCTGGACTGCTGAGTAATCCACACTGTGTTTTAACAATGTTCTCCTCAGCCCCTGCTCCCAGCTCTCACCTGAGGAATGGGGAAGCTCATCAGCTCAGTAAAGGCAAGACATTTATTCAAGCACAAAATTCTTTTAATCACAGCATTTAACCGTTCAGCATATTCATATCTTAGTTCCCAATGAGAAAACAACAGTGCTTAAAAATTATCCTAAAAGACTAATAACACATTTCCAAAAGGTGGCTTGTTTCTATAGTTACAATGCTTCCTTGATTTTTGACCAGCTGGATTTTCACAGCTTGTAAATATGCAGTGGGTTATGCATCAAAAACTCCAACCATTTTGTTAATACCTGGGGGAAATACGGCATTTTTGTTTACAGGCCTAATCTTTCTAGCAGAGGACTTCCAGTGGTTTCAGTGGGGGTCTGGCAGATCAAAGGTATAGGATCCAAATGAATGTGGAAATCAACAGAGACTGGGCTCCCTAAGTTTTCAAGAAAAGAGAAATTTTTGTTGTCTCTATGGGATACCACAGCTTTGCTTCCTTTTGATGATGATTGCTGGAACATACTGCCAGACAGAATGATTTTTCGTATTACCTAATTTGCACAGCAATGGAAAATTATGGTTCTGACACACTTCATATTTTATAAATCCTCTACACATTCAGTTACTTTTTAATCTTACTAGGCTTGCTGTCGAGTTAATGTTTAAACCTGTCTTTTATGTATTCTTAATGAATCTTAATGAATTCAGACATCTGTGAATCCATGTGATGGTATATGAAATCTAACTTTAAATATTATGTGCATACGTTTTCTGCCTAGTTCTTGACATGTTGAACTCTTATCAAAGTAGGATGTAGAAATGGATTTTCTGAAGGACATATAATGTTATTTCTGAATGCACTGTGCGTTTCTGCACTCCTGGGCAAAGGTAAAGTTTGATCCTTGAGCAATCCCTAGTCATGGGTTAGTCTTCCACAAAATTCTGATAATAATGAATAAAATTCTGATAATAATGAATTAATTGAATGGCATGGAATTAAGAACAAGCATATCGCGCTGGTCATTATTTTAGCTCATTGGCACTGCTCACTGTTTTTTATCATTGTTTCAAAATGTGTTTTAGCCTGCTTGTGTTGTCCTAAATAATAGTGCTAGTAAAGTATACCAGCAGAAGACTGTGCAACAAAAGGTGACAGACCCTCAAATAAGCTTCACAGTGCCCTTAGGATGAAAGAGCATTATTTGCCGCAGAAAAACCTTGTTCATGCATTATAGCAAGCATTATTTTTAGATGAGTAACATTAGAAACAAATAAGTGACTTGCTTGAGTCATACCCTGATGTCGTAGCAGGGAGATGTCTACAACAGAGATAACCTGACTCCCATTCTTTGTCATACGAAAATGGTTTTTTTTTCTGGAGCGGACTAGATTCTGACCTGAGCCTGCCTGTGACTGTTGTCCCCTTCAAACTCCTTGCAGAAACATCTTGTGAGACTCTGTCTCAGAGAAAAGAGGATGGTCTTTGATTGAATTTGACAAGTGCCTACTTTCTTTCTTCCCAAGGGAACTAAAAGAGAAGATTCAGCCTGAGATCTTAGAACTGATCAAGCAGCAACGTCTCAATCGACTTGTGGAGGGCACCTGCTTTAGGAAACTCAACAGTCGGCGTCGGCAAGGTACAGCTCAGACTGCCTAGTCTGGCTCTTTATTGTCACTTTTGTCTAAAAGTTGAGATGAGAAATACTACTTTTGCTGGCAAGATCCTTGGTTGTAGTGCTGTCTTGACTGCTTTTACCAGGGGACATCTGAAAGCATCTCCTAGTTAGAGCTGTTGTAGGATTTCCTGGGTTTCCTTGGAACTGGTTTTGGCTTCGTCACACAGATCATCTGGAACAAGTCCAGCATTTGACAAAAATGTCAGGCAGCAGTCTTGCACTCTGAACTGAGTATTTTGATTTCTGCCTCGATATCCAGGCTTCTTGTTCATCTCAAAACAAAATCTCTGCCTCTGAAGGAATAGCACATGAAACTTGGTGTAGCCAGAGTTTGAATGTCTCAGACCACCGTTATATATGCAATGAGCTCATTCTGCACCCCTTCCTCTAGTACTGCCTGTCCTTGGTTTTTGTCTTGTATTACCATATACATTAAATATATTATGGTGTTTAAATATACTTTTAAAAAGCACTTAGATCAGTAATTTGTGTACCTTCAGATGAATGCTTGATTGACATGAGAAGATTATTTTCCCAATTCTATGAGTCATTGCTCAGTGCTAGATTTACAGCTCATTTTATACAGTCCAACTCTCTATGGTTCTTTTCCCCTCAGAGAGGCACGCTTCTTTCTCCGGACAAAATAACGGGGACATAGTGTAAATTCAGAAGATTAATTAGAAGTTGTATCCAAAAATTTCCCTTTAAAACCCTCATTTTGTGAGGATTCAGATTGCCATTTGTTTTCCACTGTAAATACAATACAAATTAGAAAGTTACAAAAGCTAAGAGTAAGTACTGACAAAAGATCAATATTCATTTGGGGAAAATTTCTTTCTTCACAGAGAGAAATATCCCCGCAATGCCTTCTCCCTTAGAAACAAGGAGGCAATTTTCCTTAATGTAGGGAGGCTATTTTGGAAAATTTCAAAGCCTTTATGAAAGGGTTGAGTTGCAGAAAAACGTGATGCAGCTTTATATCCTCTCTGTCAAGCCTACAAACACCTATGAAGCCCACTGCACAGAGTTTAGGGAAAGAGCATTAATATTCCACTGTGACTTTCTATACGGATTTCATAGGGAGGCATGATATGTATTTTCCCTTCAGCAGCGTATTCACAGCGTGAAAGTAGCTAAAGTAACGCATAGTTTGGTTTGGCTATCAGTAGTGAGGGTTGTTTATTTTATTCCCCTCAGAGCCTTAATCCCAATGACTGAAATTCTAGGGAAGGAGTAGGGTTTGTGGCAAATGTTCTTCTTTTGGCAGATCTCCAAGAGGAAGATAGACTGTTTATTTTACCTTAAACTGTTATTAGTTCATGATTTATAGGATCAAAAGCCTTAGCGCATATAAACTGGTTCAACTTATATGAGTGGAGTTGAAGTTAAAAAAAAATTTAAAAAAAAAATCATTGTAATCTTCTGGTCCACAGTTGAGAAGGTTGCTCTGTATCATGCCTTGGCGTGAATTATATAGGCCACCAGAATAATTGCTTTGATGTCATATTTATATAGGGCCAAAAAAGTTCATGATTCTTTGGAAACAAATAAAACACGTGACCATGCCTCAAAGAATTTGATCTTCTCTGAAATATATTGAGTTTTGTCAGATACAAGCCCATTTAGAAAGGCATGTTTCTGCATGCCCTTAAGAGTTGTGTGTGCTTTATGTGAGACTCCCTGTATTCCCTGAGACAGAAGTGTAAATTATCCCCCTGGGAGGGAGGGAGGGAGAAGACACGACCATTACAGAAGATGATGATGCATGAGGCCACCAGGACTAAAGCCAGTAAGATCTAACACTGTGCGATCTAATGAAGAAGCAAAGTATGGTTTGTAAACACAAGCATGTTCGGCGTATAAGCCATTCAATTGGGCTCATTTTTTAGGTATGTACAGTGCCTGGCACAGTCCAAATAGCAAACAGTGGCAGCTGACACAAAGCAGAAGTAGCTCTCTTGAAATCAGCCTTTATCCTTCAGGGTCTCCTGTACCCCAGGCAGAGCAAACTGTAAGACCAGTGCTGTCATGATGTCAAGAACTAGGAGGTGAAGGAAAGTGAATGGAGGACCAGAGGTTTAGCTAGTGATACTAAACATCGGGACAGTCAAGCTTTCAGACAATTCCTCTGGATGTCCTGATAAAAATAGTACAAGTCCGAAATTCCTGAGTGTGTCTTCTGTTAGCCTTACCCCACCTCCCCATCTCCTCTCCCCCAACCCACCTCCGTGTACATGTGCCCTGTGCTACCTGGGGGTTCAGGAGCCCCATCACCTGCCCGCTGCTCCAACTGAATTCACTTGCCACGGAGCATTACCAAGGCCCTCAAAGGGGCGTGGTCCATCCAGGTTGATATGGAGCTGAAACAGAAATGGGGAGTGCTGTGAGGCATCACGATTTGCCTGTTATGTGGCAACCTAGTTGTAAGAGTAGTAAGATTGGGTAGGTGTTTTACTTTAGTATGTATACTGCTTCCTTTACCTTTCCTATGATTCTTTTCTTCCCTTGAGACAATCCTGGAACAAATGTCACAAATCTACAGATTGTACAAGAAGAACCTGAACATGCCCTACACAGGAGAAGCTGAAAGCATTAAATTGCCCATTTAAAAAATAATTAACAGGCATTATCCCATGATAAAGACTCCAGAGCAAACTTCTGTTAAGACTGTTGTTTGAACATGTGGCAGGACACACATGGTTAGTCACAGTAAGTTGAAAAAATTGACTTACAAAAAAATGAGCAGGGAGTTTACAGCCTCTTACAGCCTTTTGAGAAGAGGTGAAACACTTTCATATATACTTGGCATTGGAAAGCCTCCAATCCAACAGGTGATTCATTGGGGGGTGCTGAAGATGAAGCTGTGAAGTATCTGTAGTCAGATCTCTGCCTTTTGTGTTTCAGCACAGGACTGTCATATCAGCAGGATCTCTCTGTAGCCGAAATTCAGAAATATCATTGTTGTCCCAGCAGGATCCTTAGGACTTTCAAAGAATATATGACCTTTCGCTTGCAAGGTTTCGTAGAACTGCAGCACTAACTCCTGTTTTTATTAAGCCTTCTTAATCAATTGGAAATGAAACAGCAAAATCTAGCCTGCCCTTCTGGTCACTGTTCAACAGCAGATCATGAAGCTCTGCAAATCCCCACTTTGTTCCTTGACCATGGACATCAGCTGACAGATAGACCTCTTCAGCTTTCTCCTTCCTTAGTTAATTCCTAAAAGAAAGGGGAGAAGACTAAAGCAAAAGCCTGCAAAGCACTTTACAACCTCAAAAGTTATTATTTCCAGTAGAGCTAAGTAGCAGATAAAGGCATTTTATTGAGGATAATAGATATTTCTGATGCTGTCATCCAGTACATTTGTAGTTTATGTTGCTGGGTGCACTCTTGGAAATAAATTCCCCTTTTAGCTTCATAAAGATTATAGAGAAATTGCGTGTTATTGAAATGGTTTTGCAGCCAAAGATGAGGTTTCTTGAAAGTAATTTTTGGAAGGGAAGGAAAGCCTGGTGATACACACCATTAAATTAAAAACACAAGGCACCATGGAAGTAACCTGGAAAGAGAAAGCTTAAATTAAAACAAAAAATCAAGTGAAGACAAGTTTTCCATCTCTTGCTAGGATAAGTAACTCACACTTCTCAACAAGAACACACACTTTGTTTTTTTTCTGCCAAGCCTCTTTGCTACTGCTACTTCATCCCTCCTTCCACAGTCCCATAAAAAAGAGTATTCTGTGAGTGAGTGACTTGCTGAGAGGAACCAGTTAACCAAATATGCCTCCAGCATTGCCACAGGTCAATTATTCGCCAGTCATTTGCAGGGCTTGCTGGCTTTCATCTAAGCAGTTAAGACCCGTTAGAGTGAAAATGCATCACTACAGTTGTATTAGAGAAAGACAACACAATGAAAGAAAAAGGGTGAGTCCACGTACATATATCTAAAGTCTACACAAATACGTGTGTTTTCACTGATATATTTAAAAGTGTGTTCCTGTTGCTAAATCCGTGAGGAAGATCTTCTTTGAACAAGACTTCTTTAGCAATCTGGAACATATCTCGGAATAAAATGTATACTTTCAGACTTCTGGCCGTGCATATCTGAGCTATTTTCTCCCCAGATTATAACTATAGAGCACTTCTGTACTAACCACAGCACTTCCCTACCTGGGATAGCGTTGTTAAGGGCATATGAGTCATTGGCCATTAACGCACTTGGAAACACACTATGAGAATGGCCAAGCACTCTGTAGCCCATCAGCAAAATGTTCTGTGCCCTACTATTTGGTCACAGTTTTGAATATTACTCTTCTAGCGAAATTGTAGCTGGTTTTGTTATTTGGGATTTTTTTTTAACCTCATCTATAATCTTTAACAATGTGCTGTGATATATTTAACCCACTGGCCGCTCTAGCAATTATCTGAAAATCAGAACAATTTGTTTCAAACCTTTTCAGGTTAAAAACTGGAATGATTAATTCTGTTTCCCAAAGAAGAATCTCTAGCACCTTAATTTGATTGCATCAGTGGTCAGTGAGCTAAAAGACATAAGGACTCACCGGAAAGCATAAATGATGTAGTGTCCAAAAATTGCGATGAAATCACAAGCCTACATTATCTCCAAAGACTCTGTGGTTAGCGACTGCCCTCCCTACAGCTGCTTGCTCTGAGGAGCAGTTTTACAGAGGCAGGTGTAATAACACTGGATACAAAATAAGAGTTGTAGCTCGTAGAACGGACTTAGGCTTTGGGGCAAATTCATAAGACTGCACCTAAAACCAAAACAAACTCCACTCCTTCCTTGAACAGACAGTTGCCCCACTCCAGCTGTGCATGTGCACACAGATCTGCCAGCTGTGGAGTACAGGGTCTATGGAGAAATGCCTGTCCCGTCTTTAAAGCCTCTTGTTGCACTTCAACTCTGTGGACTTGGATTTAAGAGCTCTGGAGAGTTTGGACAGTATTTTTCTTTGTTTTATAAACATCACTTTCTAATCATGGTAGAAAAGAGCTTTTTCTTTTGCCTTTTTTGTTTGTTTATCAGTTTAGAGCTGAAAGTAAATGCTGGCCACTTCCCCTCTGTAATTAAGGTTTCTTCACCCTTTTTGTCAGTGGAAGCAATTTCATATAATTTTTGACTGCAGCATTATTTTATACACTACTTTTCCAATAAAATTGTGTTCAGCACCTGCACTACAGTAAAATAGCATGCATCCCTTTTAAAACTGTTCCCCTCCAAGGCACCGAGATCTCAAATAAGTGGGATATTGCCTGATAAACTGTTTGTAACATCATGTACAGCTGAAAAAAACCACCCCAGCTGGTAAGGCTGAGGTGGTTGTAGAAGCAAGGGTTATTTCCCATCACTAACATGCTGATTGCCCTCCTCAGCCTGGCTGGTGCAGTCGTTCAGTGGCTGTAGCTGAGGGAATCTCGTTAGTTCCATTTGTAGGTTTCATTTAAGGGTTTTCCTCTTGACAGTAAAGCTGTGGTGCAGTGGCGGTATTAGTGAGCCCCCAGGAGAATCGCGTTGGACATGCTTCAGGCTACAGTCTATGGCTATTAGTTCTTTAATTAACCTTGGGTTATGGGGAATTGCTGTAAAAGGCTCCGCAAGCCTTCAGAGCTAGGGTTTCTTCCTATAAAACCCACCCCTTCCTAAAAATGAAGTAAAGACATTTTCACTGAGGGGTTTTTCCCTCTTTTATTATTGGAGCAGGGGATTGAAACAGGAACAAGGTTACCAAAATGCTGTAACCGTGAGGAGGTTAAAGAGATCTTTTTCAAACCCTCACTAATAACACCAGCCCCATTTGTGCTAAACTGAAAGGAATTTTTTTTTTTTTTCAGTTACATCATCTTCTTGGCCAGGTTATTGAGAAAGTAGTGAAACCATGTTGGTTTTTATTAGGAAAACGTGATTGTTGTAATCTTGGAGACAGAAAGGTATATTCCTTTGTACAGTCTCATAAGCAATGGGGTTGCAGTTAAAGCTAGACATGAGAGCCTCCTGCTACAGTTAGCAGGGGCATTTCTTTAGGTAAGCAAGGGACATAATGGTCTACAGTCAGATTCAACGGGGTATATTTTTTAAGTATCAGATTTTGAAATGGTCCTGGTACAGTTTCCTGTAAAAGGTACAAATCTGGAAGAGTTTCACACGCAGCCTTCTGAGACACACAAACTGCCCAACAAGTTGATTGTGTGTGTGCTCTTCAGATGAGAGTCTACTGAATGAGGGCTCCTGCTTGCTCTAGTTTCAGATCCCTACAAAAGCTTTGCAAGTGGGGTTTTCCTCTTGACCCCGTACTGTGCAACATCATATGTACTGCTTACAGTCCAGGGATGCTTGTATTTCAGGAGCTCTTTTTGTGTGCATCACAAAATCATAATCTCAGGCTCTCTACTGTAAATCTTTCAGTGTTTCACATGCCTGTGAAGTTGATAACCAGAATCTCTTGTCTTGCCATTTTGAGCCTTTGCCAGTGGTTTGTAAGGTCTTTTGAAACCTTTCTGTAGAAGGGGCTACACACTCAGAAAGTGGTTTGAAGTGTGTGGGGTTTTTCCCCCAAACGTTTTTACCTACCATGACGAAGAAATTTAAACGGGCACGTGGAAGCCCACTTACGCCATTCAAAGCTGAATTGCTTTTCTCTGTGTTTTATTGCATTGCATTTTAAATGGCTGGCCAAGGGACTAGAGAGTGGCCTTTAGAAAGAAGTTGGGACCATGAAACCAATATTTTACTAAAAGAGCCAAGAAGTCCTTTCTTTGCTAACACCCCAAACGAGCTCACATATGCTGACTCCACTGGTTGTACAGCTCCTCCGACATTTTATCCGAACTGTGGCTCCATTTGCTCCCAGCGATTGCAGCACCATGGGGCTGTGTCAATGCTAACATTTCCCCTAAATTGTCCCTTAGGCTGCTGCTTGGCACAGCATCAGCACTGCCAGCAATAAGAGAAGCACAGAGGCAGAGAAGCCCTCTGCCCTCTCCACTGGCATTTTAACATCTATCCTTGCTCTGAGCGTTTGGAGATTTATAGCTTGGATGTAACAAGATTGTATTTTTGACAGCTTAACATTATGTGATCTATTTATTAAATAGAAAGTGCTCTGACAAGGAAGAGTAACCTCATTCTTGCCATTTCAGAATGGGAATTGGCAAGCACCACCCTTGCACCCTTGCAGCATGGTGGCCTGGCTCTGCGAAGCTGATGTTCTTTACAGAAGCAGATTTTGCTAAGGTGGAATTACACCCTGCAAAGCAGGAGGTGGCAGGAGATGTAAATATACATCTCCTAGGAAGGCCTAAAATGCAAACTGGAGTGGGACTGCACGGTCACATGTATATTTGTGACCATGCAAAGCACTGAGTTATCTGCAGGACAAGGGAGTTAATGTCTGCTTTTTAAATCTTTTCATGTTTGTTATGTCCAGTCCCTCCATAAATATGGGGGTGTTCTCCCACATCTATAAAAAGACATGAGTCATAATTTTCATAAAGTATGGGATATTTCAAACGTATCAGTTTTTGGGTGTCCCACACAAGACAGCTGGCAGGGCTTAATTTTCACATAGTGGGTGCTAAAAATGAATCTTTTATGGGTACATTAAAGTTAGCCACTCGAAGTAGTGGTTACTTAGCCAATCTTCTGGCCATAAGGGTGTATAATATCATGTAAAACTAAGTCACTTGTTTCTCGCTAGTATTTATTTTTTGAGCCAGTGACTGAATCAATACAAAAATGGTATATTAGTGCCAACTTCACTTAATCAAGTAAAATTACTGAGTAAAGTCCCTGTCCTACTTTCCGTACACCCCACACATTCCTTCTTCTGAAAGAAAAAAGACAGTCCTTCCCTGTAGCGCCTCGTTTGAGTAAGCTTTCTTCTACGCTATTGATAATGCTCATGAAGATATGTGAGTGACCTTGTTTAATGCATTTATTTTAACAGACAAATTTTGGTATTGTCGACTTTCACCTAATCACAAGGTCTTGCACTACGGAGACTTGGAAGAAAGTCCCCAGGGAGAAGTCCCCCATGATTCCTTGCAAGATAAATGTAAGTCATGCACAAGGATTGTGCTACTTTTGCTTCTTTTATGCTAATTCCTCTTTATAACTTGTAGCCGGTTTCTCTTAACACAGGACATGAGCAATAGCTGTTTTCACGGAGGTAGAGAGCAGAGGACATTGCCTCCTGCATTCAAACATTGCTCTCCTGGTTTTGACAAGTGTATATGAGGACTGAGCTCAGCTTTCCAATGAGTTTATAATCTCACTCGCCCAGCATCCTCTCCAGCAGAGACTTCACCTGGATGCCTAGGAAAGAGCAACAACCAGGGAGGCATATTACCTTAGTAAGGCAGAAAACAGTATATGTTTTCTAGATACACGAGTACACATAAAAACTGCCCAGAGACAGTTACACATCTATATGAAACACTCTTACGCAAAGTAGTCTCAACAGGCAAGAAAAAGCATACTCAGATTTTTATCCAGATGCCTGAAATTTTGTCAAGACTCACTGGTTCCTCTTTTAGTTGTTTTCTTCCCATTTTCTTTCTTACAACAGGCTGGAAATGGCAAAGGAGGTGGCAATTTTAACACATTAGTCTTGCCTCTTTTTAGACTCTGTAGCTTTTACACACCTTAGTTATAACTCATTTTCTGGTTTTTGCTTTTGTTTCTTTTTAATGCAGTGCCAGTGGCAGATATAAAAGCTGTTGTGACTGGGAAAGACTGCCCTCACATGAAGGAGAAAGGAGCTCTTAAACAAAACAAGGTATGGTTCTCAAATTGTTACAAACACACACCCTGCAGAATACAAAGCTTGTCAGCTTGACCTTCCCTGAAGTAATACAAGTATTTTTCATTCCAGCCTGCCACCTTTCTGTGTATGCGCACACACACTTTGTGTTCACCTCAGACCATTTCAGTTAAATTCTTAGGACAGTCTACACTCCTTTACTCAGATTTCATGGCAGATACGCATTGTGATATGCCCAGAGCACATTAGGATAGTCTTTAGTAGTGGTGTCTTCTACCTCTAAAGCAAAGCCATTTTGACTGCTGCTACAGAGCAGAGCAGCAATGATTGTTGGTACCTACTCCTATATTGTCTCTGATAAATAACTAGTTTGGTCCAGCTGTATTCTCTGATGAGCCCACATTCGGTGAACACTGGCACACGCCAAATTTGCAATTAATATCCAGCTGATGGTAACTTCAGGTCCAGTCAGATAGAAAAACAACTGCCAACAGAAGGATGTAAGGTAAATGCTAGGCAATTAATGAGGTGTATAAAGATGTGTTCAGCAGTGCATTTGGGAAAAAATGTGTAGGAGACAATGGTCAGCTTAAATTAGATTTATGCCGCCTTTCAGAGTTTCAGATCAAGAGCTGTGAACTGACAGTAGGACTCAAATTGTACAGTGCCAGAATCTTGCAGAGTTTTTGTTAGTAAGAACTGCCACTACAGCAAGAAGAAATTGAGTTATTAGCAAAGTATGACATCTTTGGTAGTGATGGTCTTCATGCCATATTATATGAGGTATGCTCGCAAGTTTTCCATCAGGTCGTGCTCTCTGACCTTATGAGAAGGACTGAGACTGTAATGATGTTATAGAACCATACCCTGAAGTCTGGGAACCAGATCAGAGGATCTGAATCAGAATTTCTAGTTACCTGAAACTGAGAAATTTTGGGTCCAAGTAGAAAGATATTTTGATGGACAAAATAGTAAAGTTAAAAGTTCCTGCTTCAGCATTTTAAAAATATAATTCATGCATTTAGTCTTCAAATAAATACTAGAAAAAAAGTTCCGATAGGAACCACAGATAATGAAAAGGCACTGTCAAAACGACATCACACAACTGTTGCAGCTTCATAGATGCAACTTTCCTTAACTATACGCAGATACGCAGAGCATCTCAAGTATTCTTTGCATGTGTTTCCCATACACGAGTTGCTCTAAGTCTATCAGGATACCGCCATCTCCTTTCAGCATTGGCTTTACATGGTTGGAAATGAAAAAGTCAAGCCAACCCAGGAAAAAAATCCGAGTATTTTTCCTTGTTGATTTTCTGAATCAGGGCACTAACACACATGCACACAATAGATTGCATACAACTCCTACCTCATGTTACAGCTGAACCATCAACAGCATTTGGCTGGGGCATTTATATGATGCATATAAAGTATTTTTAGTGCTTCCTTGTCTTAGCACTCATATGTCCGCATAAAAAGGAAAGATGTGAAGAAGGAAAGCAGTGGGTGGCAGTGATGGAAATGTGTCATCTTTATGGAGCAGTAATGTCTAGATAGTATTTAATGCTAAATAGCAGTGCTGCAGATGAGTTTGTCCCCAGCTGTCAGCATCGCCCCATTTCCTCAGGTAAAATTGCTTTGAAATGGCATAAAACTGCTGGGTGAGAATGTGAAGATCAGGAATTGATAGGTAGCATGGCTGCATCCATAGCTGGAGCATTCCATTTGTGATCCTGGCAATAATAATTATGATGTTTTTACTATTTCTGGTGTGGTGGGGGATTTTGGAGTGTTGGTGGGGTTTTTTTCCTTCCTTCATTCCTGTTTTTTCTCCTGAGAATCACAGAATTTGTGAAATTAGTTGTCATCCCAATCAAACTGTCATGCACAATATTGCAACTACTTAACTGACATCATAGGAATAACACGTCATTGTTTGTGGAGTACCAGGTTAATGTGGACAATGAAATGAAAATTCACAAAAAAAAAAGCCAGGCACAGAATGCAATTTGACTGAGTTTGATGTATGAAACCTTTCACTTCCTGAAATTTCACAATCGGTGATATATTTTTTAAGAGGCCTTTTCATCCTGTGCTTTCTTTGTACATATGTGACAGCTACCTTAATGTTTATTCATTGGCAGAAAAGAAAATTGAATGGCAGAATGCCACTGCTATGAACATAGCTGGAATTGGCAGAACGTCCATAACAAAGACTTCAGCGTCTCTTCGCTTGCCGGCACGTGGCCGTTATTCTTCCAGCGGGACCATTTAGAAATAAATAAGAGTTAAACTGAATTGGAATTTACGAAGCTGGAACGACTTGATAGGACCAGACCTGAATCCATTGTTGTTCATCTTACTTGTGTTTTTAAATTAGGTTTAATTTTAAAGCCCTTATTTCTGACTCTCAAGTAATATTAATGAATCTCAAGGAAATGAAATTTGCAGCCTTCAAAACAAAGCATGAGAGAAGAATTTGGAAAAGACATTGCCATGTATTTAGAAGTGTTCTTCTATCACCCTTTATTTACTGATGTGGCAGGCTTCGGGCTTGATGCATTTTTAGTCAGCAGAAATGGTTCTGCTCACTTCCTTCTTCTGTAGCTTCTCTTCTCTTTATTTCATGTTTGTTGAACAAGAAGTTCCCTGCCACTGCATGTATAGATGGTTCTCTGGGGGGGATCTTCTGGCTCTGGCAAGCAAACTTAACATGGCTGTGGTCTCAACCTTCAGCAAAGATGTGGACAGAGTACTCAGAAAGTAGTGAGGTCATTCCAGCTGCATGGGATCCCTCAGCCTTAGGCACCTAAAATGCCTCTTCATCAAAAATAGCTTGTCTCTGGCCCATGTGAGGGGCCACCGGAGATCACAGGGGAGAGAAGCTCTGGGTGTGGGAGAGCAAGCTTCCCCTCATACCACCTGCAACAGCTTTCCCTGCAGAGTTGAAACCAAGGAGTGGGAAGTGTCCAGCCAGCAGGTGCAGAGTCTCTTGTTCCCTGTTTTCAGTGAAGCTCAAAAGAGAGGCACATCGTGGGTCCCAATACTGTTACCTTTGACGAGCGTCTAGGGAAGGGCAGAGGTCTGAAATGTGCAAGGGTGGAAAGAGTCAGGAGTGTCAAGGGAGTGAGTTCAGCAGATTGAGGTGGGGGAGGAGGAGAGTAAAACAAAGTGGGAAGGGAGGAGGTTGGAAGGAATGGGACAGAAGAAAGACCAGAGTGCAAGAGAAACTGGTGGAAAAAGCTGGAGTGGAAAATGACTTTGAGAAAGGTTGAGAAGTAGGACAGAAAAGGGAGGAGAAAGCCACAGATGGCTGACAGAGACTGGCTGGTTTTCCTTTAGGAATTGCCGATTCCTCAAAATCACCTGTCATTGATGGGGATGTAACAAAACCAGGTGCGGGTGCCTGACAAGTCAGCCAGCTCAACCACTGAGACCACCATCAGTGTGGAGGGCCAGTTGGCAACTCCAGCTCCTTAGGCTTCCATTTTCCTTGGCAGTTTGCTGTGCATGAGGTGACAGAGACGCTGGCACCTAGAAGCTGTAATTTCTGAGCCTTTAGTCTCCAGAGCAGCCAGCAAAGAAGCTGAACTGGAGCCACAGCTGCCAAACTCCCACTTTCCCCCATAAAGGGAAGCTTGGTGCCCTAAATGTAGCCCTTCTCATTCTCTGGCTGACTGGGAATGACCAAACCTGTGGCTCCCTGAGATGTTCCTCTTTCAGGCAGGGTTTTTCTCTCCTTTTCCTTTCTTTGAGATGAACAAAAATTTCCATCCCTTGGAATTTCCCAAAGGGCAAATATACAGGGGCCAGGTCTATGGGATTGTTGCTGATCTTCATGACATTCAGGAACGTCACAGTAGAGCAGTACAAGCCCTTTTTTCAGTGATACATTTTATTTTCACAACCTCAGTTGCATGACTTGGCATGTTCAGTCAGTAATTTATAACACTCTGTGAGGAGATAATGCCAGGTTTGTGTGGGCAGAGGTAAATTTGTTTCTGTAATGAGGGACATCTCTCTCAATAAGGTGTGGCTGAGAGACATGCCTAAAACACAGAAAGGCTATGTGAGCCATTTGTTTGCTGGGTGCACCAGCACTGTTTGTATCTGCAGCTTCCGTGGGGATTTAGCACAGACTTGTCTCCTGTGGCCTGGCCATACAACAAGTTGAACCTAATAACGAAACTCAAGGAAACCAAAAGCATTTCCCATCACGCAAGTTCAAAAACAAAATAACCCTTACTGAAATCCAAAGACCTATGTTTGTTTCAGACCAGGAGATCAGGGGTAGAAGTCTAGAGCAATGTATATGCTGCAGTCCCTGCAGTCAATTCTTCCATTTTAAAACTTAGCGTAGCAAATTTAAGAAGCCATGCTCGTGTCGCTGCTGGCAGTGTAGGGACTGTCGTCAGCTGAGAGTCGGCAAAGGTGATCAGTATTATGGGGCTCAGGAAGCCAAGAGGCAAAAAGAACAAGACATATGATACAGATCAAAGTAGTTATGAGTCAGCACTCTCCTCTGTTGCTGGGTCTTTTTTCCACGGAGTTGTTATATCCATATCAGCAAGCTTACAGGTTGTAAAATCCTTTTAACAGCGCTTGTAGTGATGTGTGCAGTAACCATGATAACACAACTTCTGTACATACTGGCACTGCTGGCCGGTGGAAGTTCATTATTTATTCAAATTGGATAGGTTTCCCCATAGGAACCCAGGTCCAGGTGACTTTTAGGGAAGGTCAGTGCTTAATGAATTCACTTTGGCACCTTTGAAATTCCAGCTTCAATGCCAAGGGGGAAAAGATCATTTTTTCCTTTCCCAAGATTCATTTGGGTCTTTATGACTGAGTAATCTAGATAGTTCAGTTTGACTGAGACTGCTGATTCTGGTTCAAGTAGAGACAAAATGACAGAAATCTCTTGAGAATTAATAATTTAATAGATTTCCAGCAGTGAAAAGAGCATAAGTACAGACCAGGAGATTAACTGTCCTGGCAAGATTTTTGACACAAGGAATCGAACCTTGCAGAACTTTGCAAGTTTTATCTATAGAAACTGAAGAAACCGTGGGTCTTCGTTAAGAGTTTGTTGCAAATGTACTATTATGGGTTATTGATTTCAGTCCTCGCCATTGCCTAGCTCAAATCTAAACTCAACTGCTAAAGTAATCCATGACCGAGTGAGCTACAGTCCACACTGAGGGGGCTGAGTTTGTTTTGACTGAAGCATCTGTGTTGGGGTTCTTGCTGTGCCAGTCTGTTGCAGTGGTCTGGCACTGCTGCAGCTTTGGCCAGGCAGGAAAGTACCATAACCTATTTTTCCACTTGGTTTGGGGAATAAGTGGTAGGAAAGAAAGACAGACCTGAATGTATAAATGCCTCTCTCATGCAGCATTAATATATGTTTCTTTGTATTCCAGGAGGTGCTAGAGCTTGCTTTCTCTATATTGTATGACTCGAGTGGCCAGCTGAATTTCATTGCTCCAGACAAGCATGAGGTAAGTCAAGTTCAGAGTACAGAAACTTCTTTGGAGCCCTCTAAGTTGCTTTATGGCAGCAGCCAGCTTTATAAGAACATCAGAATGGTCATCCTGGCGCAGAGTGCAGGTCCATCTAAATCTGTGTCATGTCTCACAACAAACTGAAAGCAGAGGGACTAGTACATGAGCAAGACCTTCTGCAATTTTCATGCATATCCTGAGCCACAGAAGGACCATGCTGTGTATTTGTACATCATAGAGCACATGGGGGTCCAAGTTCAAGATCAGTATTTCTAAGCCCTGCTGAAATATGAACCATAAGCAAGAGAAAGAAGAGAGCTTGGGCAGACCTCACAGTTTCCACAGACCTTGCTCACCATTTCCTGGTGTAGTAAAGACTTCTCCCGGTCTGGTCTACCATGGAGGATTTTTGCTGCGTGTTCATTTTAGTGAGCTTCAGTTCAACACCGAAGATTTGTACAGCCAAGCTCTTAAATAATCACTGCTGTCCTCAGCTCATCTTGATGATGCCAATATAATCAGGGGAGGTTATACCATTGTTGTGTCTCAATTTCAGCCAAAGACTTGTGTTCTCCCGAAGAGCATATCCACTTATTCTTAGTTTCACATTGCTTAAGACCAGTCATGACAGGTGATCATAGAAGGTCCTCTCTATTGCATCTCCACAGGGTGTTGTTTTGCAATGGGCCTCACTTGTATGAAGACAGTGTAAATACCAATAGCAAAGCAGAATGACAGCCTCCTCCCTGCTTCCTTGTCTTACTTGAAAACACAAGGAAATAGACATCATCATTGCCTTTTGGAAGGTGATGGAACTAATTTACCTAATTATGTGGAAGCATTGGATGTCTTTCTCTCAAAAAACTTCCAAGTAAACATTTAGCAGAATGCACTATAGTAAAAAATAAAGAAGGAATAAAGTTCTTCCTTCTTATTTCTAAAGCAACGGGAGTTGGTGTTCCATTTGCACACTTATTTTGTGGTGTCACATTTGCTCTCAGTTCAGGACACTGTGTTAAGATGATGAAACACAGAAGGTTGCATTAAGCTGCGTTATACTGTGGTGTTATTAAAGGGCATGAAATTGCATTACAAGTGAAGTGTATTTAGTTACACAGCTTCAACATTTGCAATTCTGTATTAAAACCTTCAAATAAATGTTCATTTTAGGAGAGGAAATTAAGTTATGCCCACTTGGGTTTTCCTGGGGATTAATATTTGAGTGTCATTTTCAAGTATGTTCATTCCAGAGGAAATATTTGCTGGTCAGTTTTGCTCTAAGAAAGCAGCGATAGGATCCCAGGCATAATGTGCCATTAGAGCTGTAGGTCTAAGCAAAGCATGATTGTCTTCATCCTCTGAACTGAACATTTGCTAGATGCTTTCTGATATAAAGTCTCCAGAAACTGAATTCTAGTCTGTTTCAGCTCATAAGAACAAATGGTCATGAAAATTGATAATTTTTTCAGCCACTTGTATCTCAAATATAACCTATGGCTACAAGTGTATTTTAATGGTCTAAATGTTCAAAAACTGCTACTGCACCCCACTGATGGGCAGTAGCATTGTGAGATGCACTTACCCAATTGCTCGTAATTGTGTTAACACACCTATTATTTTATTTCTTTTTAATCTTGTGCAGCTTCTTAGAAACAAAATTAATATGTTCAAAAAAACAGCCAGAGGCAGCAGTCTGTGCTGCTACTTGACAGTTCCCAAATGAATGTTTCCAAAAGGGCATCTCACTTCCTCTGTACTTTTCCATGGCCTACAGAAGAGTGAGTTGTAATTAAAGCAAAAAGTGCAAATGTTCAGAGAAAGCACCCACAAGGAAAGGCAAGTAGCATGTTACGAAGCCCATGACTCTTCATCAAAGTAACTGGGGTGCTTGTCAATAGAAGTGCTAGTTCAGCAGTGTTGTCAGCTGGGGGACATTTTGGTGGGTGACATCTTAAGATTTAGAAAGCTTTGTGTGAAGCACCATGAATGATGTTAGTACATGACAAGTTCAGGTCAGACTTACAGGTTTTTTTCAAGCACTTCTAGAGTCCTCATGATTGTAGAGTGAGGTCTGAATGTGGGAATTGGGTGGGTCCCAAAACCAAAAATTGAACGAGGATCATAGGATGATTCAGGTTGTAAGTGACCTTGTCCCCAGTCTGACCTCCTGCTCAAAGCAGATCGGCCATGAGCTCAGACCAGGTTGCTCAGGGCTCCATCCAGATGGATGAAGCCTGCACAACCTTTTTGGTTGTCTGGTCCCACTGTCTTGACTCCCAAGGTTTTTTTTTTAATAAAATCTCATTACTGAACCAATATCATTGAGATTTGGACCTCATTCTTACACACTTAAGTCTGGCAATACCCTTAGCCATCTGTTGGAGCTTACTGCTAGCCAGAGGATTCAGCACTGTAAGATCACTCCATCGTATTTGTTTTTCATTTAAATACTAATAGCTGGTTTCAACTACATAGCAAAAAGGTGGATTAATCTTATCCTTGATTTTTGACAGAGAAACTGATGAGGGAGGCTATAATTAGGTTTCATTGGAATTTTATGAAAATGAATCTGCAGTAAATTAATTTTTCAGTGGCTCTTAGTCTGTTTTGCATATTAAAAAGAAAAAACCTTCTGAATGAATGCCTCTGTTTTTCTCTCTGCTCAAAATGTACAGGAGTTTAATTAGATGCACTTGCCAATATGGAGATTAGAGAGGAAGCCCCTTTTCCAGGCCATTGCACTCATCTGAATTGTGGCCAGAATTCGGTTTCTGTGGGCCCTGAATGAGTTATATCTGGAAGAGGAGAGAAATGCAGTTCTGCTTTCTGGCTCACTGGGATTCCTCCCCAGAGAAAGCGCTGGCCATACTCACTGAGCAGGTGATGGACGATTTACATCAGGGGCTGCATCTGTTGAATAGATGCTCTGCGCTTCTGTAACCTAAGCAGAGCCTTTTTTCTCTGTGTTCCTTTCCTCAAAGTGAATTCTGGGAAAACTTTCCCAAAGAAAGCTTTCAAGTCGATCATAAAAAATTATAGTCTGTTCAAAACTAATTATATTTCCAGGATAGCTTCTTTCTGTTCCTAATGTTCTGCGTACACTCCACAAAAATTGCATGCTTTAAAAGTCTTCAGTGGCACACTTTGAGAGCCTAGAATAGGTCAGCTAAGTTGTTTCTTTAGTACTTCTTAGCAGGACAGCCTGAACCCTAAAGTCTCTTCTATGTAGCTAATCTCATAATAAAGCTGCAGCTTGGCTTACCAACACTCTGGGTGAAATTCTAGCTCTGCTACTGTTTTGTTACTGACTTAAATGGGTCGGATTTCACTTCAGATGTTGAAGTGTGTTAACCATCCTATTTTAAAAATATGCCCTTTTTCTGGATGAAGACATACCCCAAGAGGGGGTTTTCTCTCTCTTCCTTAAAAATAATCCTCATTTCTGCTGTAGGATGAAGTCAGCCATGGCTATCTTTAAACTTGGCGGTATCATGTAGCAAATGGTCAGCTAAATTTAAAATCCATTTTTTGGCATGAAATCTAGCAGAAGTATTTGTAAGATAAAAATGCAGTTACGGTTGATTTAATTTTCTCCTGCAAACTAGGACACAAGTTCATGATTGAAATCTTTATTTTTAGATGATAGCATTTGAGTACTTCATAGTTGAATAAATGGCTTGTAGTAATAAAGGGAAGGGACTTACTTGATAGAAGTTGACTCTAGATCACCAATCTCCCTTGGGTTTGTTCCATATTTAAAATGGTTATTCAGCCCATGTTTATCTCAAGCTGTCAGCTGTTGGGAAAGATGGCATCTCCTGTTAGGAAAAAGTTAACAATGAGGAAGGAGTTTTAAAGGCCAGTTCAGCAGTTGTGACATTTAGAATTACACCAGGTAGCTTGACATTTAATTTTCATGAAAGACACAGCATTGATTGACTGTAGTTTTCACAATATGTTATTTTGTGTAAAATAGTGGTAAAGTAGGCAGAGATATGTAAGTGAGAGCCTATCTTTGTGTACGTCAATTGATACCACTTAATCTATAGGAAAGCAAGCCACAATAAAACTAGATAGCTGATACGCGATTTCTTACACAAAGAGTCAAGAAGGATTTTGGGTGGGATTCAGTTTACCTAACTTAGCTGTCTTGGCATTAAAAGTTTGGTGTAAGATATTCAGGCTCTTTCTGTAAGTATTGGGGAAAGAGAAAGAGAAGGGGAGAAGGAGATATCTCCAGAGGGTCATTGTCCTAAGTTAGGTATTCTTCTTTCTCCCATAACTATTGAAGAATATTCAACAAGAAGTTTGGAGGAGATACCTAACTATCAAACAACTAAATGTTGTAATTTCTTCCCATTTTTAGGGAATTGTTGTCCATTTTCTGAGCTGTTCAGTGGAACATGCCTTCTTCATGATACAAGCTAATAAAATGAATCAACCTTATTTTAGGTCTCTTCCTAAGTCCCTGCGGGAGCAGTAACTATAGAGGACCAGGACAGACAAGCAGTTTGTGTACGGAAAGCCTATTAATGATAGTTTTTATCTTTTCCCCGTGCAGTATTGTGTATGGACCGATGGGCTGAATGCCCTCCTTGGGAAGGATATGTTGAGTGATCTAACGCGGAACGACTTAGACACGCTGCTCAGCATGGAGATAAAGCTACGCCTCCTTGACTTGGAAAACATACAGATCCCAGATGCTCCCCCACCTATCCCAAAGGAGCCCAGCAACTACGACTTTGTTTATGACTGTAACTGAGGCTGCCACTGAAATGTGCTTCGAAACTGGAAATATTATAACTGGAGAGATATTAAAAAAAAAAAGAAGAGTGTGAGGAAAAAAGAAACCCACTTGTGCACCTTGGATTTTGGCTTTGGGGAGGGGTGTAGAAACACTTGCATTCCTCCCTGTTCCCTGCATCCCTTCCTTCCCCATTCCCATCTTCCCCATTGCTCATCCAAATGCACATTGCTTTAATTAACTTGTAATTGCAGGCCGTTGGCCTTGCTTGAGGCAAAGACTGCCACTAAGAAGCACCCTCCCAAGGACTTTTTTTACATTTTTAATACTGGAATAGACATTCTTAACTAAAGGACGATGTTATCAAACTGCATGCCTGTGAAACCCACTTGGCAGGGCAGAGGCTTTAACTGGAAGGAGGAGGGAGGTAGGGAGCAGAAGCAGCTACTGTAAGCAGAAGATTTCCCTAGACACTCCCAAGAGTCTGCTCACAACTGAATCCCATGCGATGATGAAAATCGTTAACTGCTTCCCAGTGCTTGCACCATTCGTCACTGTCATTATTCTTTCCACTGCATCTCGACTCTTGCCACCAGCCTTCACCCAACTGATCGGCTCCCAGAATGGAAAGTCTGCAGGTTTTTGCTGTACCATACGCTGCAATGCTGCAACAGCTTTTAACTTCTTTTCCTCCCAGCTCTTAAATAGCCCCACACTAGCAGATCACTCGCACAAACTGTATACGAAGCCACTAGTGTGTCCCATCCCTATAGTGTTCCCTAAGCCTCAGTTGCCTCTAAAATTGGCTTGTTGCTATTCAAAGTGATTTTTATTTTCTTGGTCCAAAGTTCAACAGTAATTTCCACAAATTAGTTACAACTGCCAAACATCCAGGTTTACATTGTTGTCATTGCTAGTGTTACAAATTTGCAAGGGATTTTTTTTGTACGGGTTCTAATTTTTTTTATTTTGCCAAATAAATATATTTAATGAAAACTAATTTCATTGTGAGTACTTTTGGGGGACAGTATTTTTACTTAATTTCCATTTGGAACATTTGCCCTGAAGGGAAAAAGTAATATTTCCCTTCAACTTCACTGTTGAATAAAAATCCGAGTTGTGATGATTCTTGGAATTTTGTTTTTCTTCTGAAGTTGTCTTTTATTCTTCGTGGTTCCTAGCAATTCTGAAGTGTTTGGTACAAAGAGGAGAGGGAAAGGTGGAACCTTTCTTATCTGCATCTGATTTAATTTACTTGTTTGTTTGTTTGTGGTGACAAGGTTGAGATGCATCCAGGGATCTCCAGGTGCATGAGCCTTCCTGTGAGAAGGACCCTTTGTGAAATCCGAAATCACAGCATACTGATGTGCTCGTGGTCAGTTTAAGGCTGCTGCCTCTACCGTGTTTGCTGGAGTAACTGTGGTCCTCTATTTCCATTTCCTCCATTGAGAGTGTTTCTGGCTGCAGGAGATTGGTACTGGTTGGGGCTTTGCAGGATGGATTCCCTCCCTCTTCATGTTCTTCTAGGTATTTCACCAAGTTCAATCTCTCTTACTCCGAAAGTGCTGGGTCTAGATCTAGAGGAACCTGCCAGCCCCTTCCCTCCCAATGCACAAGCTGAAGACAAATGTTTATTTGTGTGGGTTCCTTTCCTACTCAGAACCAGCTGAAAAAGACTGTGAAGGGGTTTTATCAGAGCTTGTGCTAGTGAGAAACCTAGAGGGTGGTTCCAGTTTAGACACATGCTGAAGACCTCAACTGAGGTGACCTTTGCTCCATCCAGCCAGCTCTGGGGTAAACATCCTGACCGACCTCACACCAGGTGAGGACAGAAATGACGTCCTGCAGGTGCAACGAAAAGGAGGATGAGGAGAACGTTGTATGAATTCAAGCATGAGGGTCCTAAGGAGGGTGCCTTCCTGAAGCTGTGTGCGCAGTATTTCATGAATGCCTTGATCTAACAAGGAGATGTAAGTTGTTTTTGTGGTAATGGATGGTAAAATAAGGAAAAAAGAGACTCTGAGTTGAACGCTGGAGTGGGGAGTTGCAGTGGACTGTGGCCTGAGAGAAGATTCAGTCTGAATGAGAACAGGGTTGTGCAACATGAGATGTGGGAGTTTGAGATGTTTTATTCTCTGGAGCCTGACCAGACCATAGCAAAGGTAGTCAGGGGTCAGGAATGAATGGAGGCAAAGGCACTGCCTGCCACAGGGGATTTTGGAGGGGTCCTGGGGGTGGGGGGTGGAGGTAGGAACATGTTTCTTTACAAGATACTGATGCTGCCTCTTGTCTCCTTGAAGACAAGACTCGGAGCGGAACAGAGAATCTGAGTTGTTTTATTAATCTCCCTGCCCCAGCTGGATGGCTTGGTTGTGCATAACCTTTGCTTTTTATTTACACACTGCAGAGCTGCTGCTTCAAATGGGTATTGCTCGTTGTCAAAAGAAACACCTTTCACTCCTAAGTGATAAGAGCCAAACACTGCCACTGCTGGCTCAGTGGCAATCCGATGCCGTGATCTTAGCAGGTAGGCGTCTGTGTGACAATCAGAAGGGGGCAAACAAAAACCCTCCTCCAGGGAACAGCTTGAGCAGGAGGGAAGGGTTAGACTTGCCTCCCCCACTAAGGTCAGTGCCCCAGGTTGCACACCAGGAGCCCAGGGGCGGTGGTGGGAGAAGAGCTGGCAACCCAGCCCTCAGTTTTTACCAACACCTCGTGCCCATCCCCATTACAGCGAGGCACATCGACACCACTCAGGCAGTGTGGGGCTATTGAGCGTGAAATGCTCGCAGCTTGCTCTCTCCTTGCACCCTTCGGGCTTCGTGCAAACAGGCAGCACAGCCCAGCAGCCTCTCTCCTGCCCTGGGAGTCCGCAGGGAGGACGCAGCCTGACCGAGGGGGTCCAGGTCTGGGGCCGGCGGGATGCCGTGGCACTGCCACGTGGCTCTAGCTCACCGCCTCCTGCAGCCCTGCATTACAGGAGCCCCATCTCCTTGCGTGGCCCAGCTCTTTGTATGGGTTATGCATCGTGTGGGCCGGTCACATGAGCAGGCATGCTAAATTTGTCGCCCCCCACGTGTCCCACCCTGCCATAAGAAGGAAGAGGCTCGAGAGATGCGTTGGCGTAATAGCCCATGCAGCTATTTTAAAAGCGCTCCCACAGCAACGCGAAGGGCCATGGTGCAAACAAGAATCCTGCCTTCAGTTTCTAGAGCTGTCATACAGGCTAGCTTCACCATTATGAAATTAAAAAAAAATGTTTAATGATGAACGCGTGTCCCGCTGCTTCCCATTCATTTAAAAAAAATGAGAATGAAAATGGCAAATTCATTTGCTCATGCTGTTGTATGTTCCAGAAAAGCTTTTAAGGCTTCACATTCAAGGAGCTGCAGCAGGAAAAAAATTTGCTATTGAAGTTTCTTGTATAATTTCAAAACATTAAGTGGGTAATTGCTTGTAAAAGCCATAAAGGGGAGAGAGAACGAAAAAAATAATCAGTCTAATTTTAGCTCCTGTTTTTGAAATGACTTTGCTTTTGAAAGTGAATATATTCTTTTACCAGCAAACTTGAATCAAGTAAAATATGTATCTTCTTAAGTCAACTGCTTGCCCTGCTTGTAAGGACAAGGAGAAGAGCAGCAATGCTAAGTAATCCTGCACAAAAGCAAGCTATACGTCAGAGAAAGAGCTTGCACTCTGGGCTCTCATTACCGCTTTTCAGAAGCAATTCATTTTTTGGTATGGAGAACTCTTTTATTAAACCTTACAACTTGCAGGGAAAAATAACATTCTCTTGCAAAGAGGCAGGTAGGTGATGACTGTCTTCTGGGTTGCAAAATGACCGTGCAAGATCCCGATTACTTTATTTGTGAAATCCCCTCATGTCTTCATGCCCTACCCAGGATTGCATTTTGCTTGCCCAGGGCACTTGTTACCGACATTTCTCCTCCCATCAGTAGTCCCTGCTAATGCAGACATGTCACTTGTGTACAGGAATGTGAAGGCTTGTATGGAAATCTGGGGGGATCCGCTGCCCAGAACAAATCCCTGTCTTCTCTGGCAGGCAGCTGAGCCGCAAGGGAGCCCTGCGTGGCCACAGCAGCCCTGTAGCCCACCAGCTCCTATCACACAGGCTCTGGCCACTGAACAGTTCTTAAAAGAGGGAGGGATGAAAGGGAGGAGAAGCAAAACCCCATCCTTGCAGGGGGAGAAGGGGAGAGAGGGGCATGGGCATGAAATGTCCCTGAATGCCAGTCTGCTTCTTGGTTGCTTGTCATTGCATTGGACTGCAGTGATCAGAGGTGGCTCTGATGCGTCCAGCTCTGTTAATCCTGAGCAATAACCAGCAAATGGAAGATGTTGGAAGTAGGAGGACACCCTTGTATTGCCATATCCCCCCCTTTCTCTCTTTTGTTGCTGCTGCTGCACTGACAGGTAAATGCCATTGTCTTCACTGTCGTGTGAAAGTCATTCATCTAAGGAGCGTAAGAAGATGAATGTGAGATTTTACCCCCTTCTTGTCTCATTCTTCTTGAGAGTTAAAAAAATCTAGCCCTTACTGACCTCGGGATATCTCAGCTGTCAGAAACAAGGCTGGAATACTAAGCATCTGACATAAGAAGAGAGCCCTTCCCCTTACAGCAGCATCAAGGAGCTGCAAATGGGAAGGATTTCCCACAACCTCTGCATGCTGCTGAGGGTAAAATCCCTGCAAACTCTGGAAGACATTTGTAGGACAGAGTTTTTGTCACTTACCAGTGGCTGAGCTGTCATTGCTTTCCCCAGAGCTTGGTAAATCAGGACAAGACTTGCTCAGTGCTCCCTCCCTCACTCAATGATAATTATATTTGAATATTAAGCATCCACACGGCTTACACAAGTTCCCTGGTTAACAAAGTACTTAGCCTTGCAGCAAAAGAGGCTTGATTTCAGTTTGATAAACAGGCAGCTAAATTTAGGTGGGTGCCCGTGGACCTGGCTGGATCAGGGCCTGTGTGAACAGAAAGGTAAGTTTACCTGTTACTGACTTTTTGCTGCATGCTTGGAGGTGATGCAAGTAATGACTTTTCCGTGTGATGTGTAATTGAATTGGGTACCACTGGTTACTTCAGGAGGCTGAACAAGATGCTGCCTGATTATTCAATGTCACTCCAGCTGCTTCACGCATCTCTGGGACTTACACAGAGGTAAAAGTATTGAAAAGGGAACCCCTTTCTATATTGAATCAGGCTGAAACTTAAGAGGGGAGTGGTGTCAGAAGTACAAGTTTGTTAGGGCATGACCAGGTGTAAAATGGATGCTGGAAGAGCCATGAATTTTTATAGCAAGGTGATTTCAAAGTGCTGATTCAGGGACCATTGTCCTGCGGCAGCCCCATGAGGGCAAGGTTAAAAGAAGTGGAGACAGTTTCAAACTTATTTAGTAGCATATATTTACATTTTATTTTCACTTCTAGCTGGGAGGCCTTGAAGGTCTCTGAAGAGCAGAGCTGGTCTGCTGATGCTTAGCTTGCGGGGACACATGTAGGGCAAAGGAAACATTTCATTAGCTGTTCTTCTCCAAGTGGGGAGATTGCTATTGGAAACAGACAAGTTTGCTGAACTGATGTGTTTTTTCAACAGAGAATTTCTCAGCTTTACCATAGCCACCTTGCTGAAGGTTATGCGGAGATCAGTAGCTGTTGTGGTTTTATACTGTCTTGGCCAAACAAGCCTCCTCACGTTGGGAACATCACCCAAACCCTCTCTCACCCTATTTGCCTCTTGCTTATAGACCATTTCCTATAAGACGCGCCCTATGGGACAGTCACGAAGCTGCGGGACCCGGGGCTGCCTGTCCCAAGCAGGACGCTGGCCTTGAGTTTCATCCCAGGGAGGGTATGGCCACAAGACAGCAGAGCACGTAGAGGGTGGGAGGGAAAAGAGACACTTAGTACAATTTTGCCAAGGGATGCAGCCAAGGGCAGGCTTTCTTTCCTGTGACACTTAAGGATGTGTCTTGAATGACTTTATTTCAATTGTCATTAGAGGATTTTGCAGCCTGATTGAGCACCGCGGTTAAACTCTCCCTTGATGAAACCTCGTGAGTCTAATTTTAATCTTGTAGGCAACATGGTGTTCAGCTTAAACTGATTATGTCTTGGGACTCCTCTGGGTTGTCATGAGGGGGAGGGAGGCTGGTTGTCTTTTGCTTAATAAGAGGCAGCATTTTTTTACAAGGTATGTCTGTATCTTCTCAGTTTCTCTTGAAATGCCTCAGATTTAATATCCCCTTCCTACCCACCTCCCCCAAGGGGCAAAGGCACCCCAGAGACCTTTGCTCTCCCACCAGCAGGCCATGCGCAGGTGGGAGGCTGAGCCTGCGGGCCTTCATTCCCTGCCAATTAGCAGGGAGTTTGTTGCATCGGGGTAGTTTTTGAAGAAATCAGAAGTAAAGTAGGAATCTGCCAGGCTTCAAAAAAATAAGTTTTCTGTAAATGCTTAAAATGAAGACACTGAGGATGCGAGCGCAGTACGTTGTGCAAAGCTGCTGACTGCTTGCATCTTTCCCAGAGGAAAATGGCTCATCCACAGGGTTTTCCCAGGGCACAGCTCCCCCCTTCCCCCTCAAAGAGCAGAAGCCTGGTGCATTTGAAAAGCTTGGAGATGTGAGCAGGGAAACATGCGAAAGGTTTCTTTGCCAGGAGTATGACATTTAAAGAGCGCCAGTAGGATTATTTCGGCTGTTTTTCACCCGCACCGGTCCCTCTGCACATATTGCTTGACTCACGATACCCTCTGTCAGTCTCTGACCTTCGTCAAAGTCCTGGGTTTCCCCTTTCTGTCCCCAGCCCAGGGTGGGTGCAGTGATACCTCACACCTATCCACCATTTCCTCTATCCCAAATTGTCAAAGTGCAACCCAGCCAAGCCAGCTTTCACATAAACATCCATCTCATGCTCTTGGTTCTCTTGTTTCCAGTACAGTTCAAGGTCCATTGAAAACTGAGGTTGAGGCATGAAAAATGGGCTGGCTTGTGGATGGCTTCTCCAGCATCTGGTAAGGTTGTTTTCAGCCCAAACTTTTCCTTCAGTGAGGACCTTTACCGAGTCCTCCACAGTGATCTTCATAAAACCAGTAAAAGCTTAACATTTCTGAGCCTCCAACTTCTCATCAAATCTGATGGCTCACAGGTGGATGCATGCACACAAACACATAGAATCGTTTAGGTTGGAAAAGACCTTTAAGATCATCACATCCAACCGTTAACCAACATGCATGCACACACAGGGTACAAGTGCCTCAGATCCATTTCCCCAGAAAAACAGTCGGAAACTAGCATGTTTACAGCTTGGCAGTGTCAGATGCTCCAGCGGTCAGCATCGAGATGAGAGGGGATGGAGGAAATCAGAGCTGGGAGCAACCTAACGGAGGCTGGCAGGTTAGCGGGGCTGCATGGGAGGGGACGTGGGGACAGGAGGTTGGGGTAACATGAATGAGCAGCCAACCTCACCGTCAAAAATACCTTCTACCTGTAGCCATGCTCAGACACAAAGATGAAGTGAGGATAACTCCTAAGAGCAGGCAACAGCACCAAATTGCTGAGCTCTGTGTGTGGGACAGCGGGGAACCAGAAAAAAAGTATGGCTGTTATGCCTTGTGGAAGTGCCCTGTTGGCATGAGTGTGCGCCATCACTGTGTTTTCATCACCTTGAATCCACTGCAAGAAGCAGCACAGGGAGAGGAGCACTGCTGTGATGCTCAGCTGGCCAGGAAAGGGGCGTCGGAACAATCTCCCATCGGGAAATGCCACTGAAGGAAAATTAACACGCATACAAAATCTGTGAATTTAGCTGAATCATTGATTTGGGAAGGGAAATTGAGAAGCAAAAATGGCTGAAACTTGCTGCTCAGATGGCTTTTGGACTGCCATGGGTCATGGTTCTCCTTCTGTAAAGAATTAGTGTTTCAGGGCTTCTTTTTAGTTCGGAGATTTAAAGTGCCATAGAAAGTTGTAGCTGAAAGAAAATGTGATTTTTTTAAAAAAATTTTTCACTTTCTATTAGAAATTTTGAGGCTTTTTTTATTCCTCTCCCCAAAAAGAAGCCTAATTGCAGCAGCCTGGATACTGTCCTCCTGATCAGAAATTCTGGCCCAGAACCTCCATCACCAAACCTACATCACCTGAGGAAAACCATCCTGCCTGCCGGTATAGCTGACTTGCAGTAAAAAGGTACACGTAACAAGTCCATCAACAGTAACTCACACAGAATGAATTGCAGTATTTTCACCCAAATGTATTTCTGACAAGCTGATTTGATGAAAAAAAACAGTCCAAGCCCCCAACTTTTGCTGCATGCGAAGGACTGGCCGCAGCCATGAATCAAAACTGTGCTCATGGGGAAAAAGGAAAAGGAAAGAAAGCAGCAATTGCCTTCATTGGTTTGGGTTGGTTTTAATCAAACACGAGTCACTTTTAAATTCCGTGACTTCAGGAGGCTTCTCAGCAATGGGCTTCTGAAGACAGGTTCCTCAATTAAGCTAATTAGTCAAGTGACAGGCAAGTATTCATTCAGATCACCCTGGCTGGAAAAAAAAGGAAGTGTTGTGGATTTAATAACTTTGTTCACACAGAGCAAAGAAATTAAACACAGCCGGCAGCGGCGCTGTGGTCAGCCTGGACCTGAGCACTAACTCGTGCTCGATGGCCCTGTGAGGCGTCCCATCTGCCCCAGGATGGGCATCAAGCGCCTGCCATGCCAGGCGAGCCCTCGCTGGCAGGGAATTGCTGCTTGCAATTTCCTAGTGCTTTCCACAGCATAGTTTCCCAGAGGTTTATACAAGGAGGACCAAGCCCGTCAAACAGGCAGGAGGTGTAGCAGGGGAATTGCTTTCTTCTCCCATTTTGATGAGGCTTGATAGACCCTTGATGCTGAGTTTTGCAGGGGCTGAGCCGGGTACCGGTACAGCAGCACTTCAGGGCCTTTTGAAACTGATCCCTCCTGAGCTGAGGCACTGATGGATGATTTAGCACGGTGCCTTGCTGGAGGGGGGCTCTAGAGGAGGTGGTTTGAGTGGCTTTGCATCATCTGCCCTGTGTGTTAGTTCTTCCACGAGAGCTAAAAAAAGTGGCTTTGCTTTGTGGGAGCCATCCCCAGGCACCTGATGGCTCCTCACTCTTGCTGCTGAGTGGGGCTGCTGTCTAGGAAAGGCATCTTGCAGGGAGCAAGTGGTTCCTGCTGCCGTCAGCATCCCTGCGGCGTGCGAGCCCCGCACACCCTGTGCCAGGTCCAGGAGCCCAAAGGTGGCTCCTTCGGGCCCTGGTATTGCTGGATGGGGCTGAAGCTGTGCTTCACATGCTGTAAAGGGAGAGAAGGCATGTCTATAACTGCCTGGTTGGCCAAGTTCCTGATGGAATTAGTACCTTAGTGCTGCTGAGACCATCTTGTCTTTCTAATGGCATATCAGGGCACCCAAGATGCTGTCGGAGCACGATTTTACACTGTGTATTGGAAAAGAAAAAAATTATGGTACGGTGAGATGAGAACTCATAGGTGCTCCCCATTTGTTAATGGACTTGTAATTCTCTAGCTGACACATTAGCACATTAAAAAGGCATTTTCCAGGCTCTTGAATGTGCTGGTGAAGGCCCATTTCCGTCAGCCGCCTTTACACTTTCCCAGCTTCTGAAGCCTGCTGATGCAGGCTCCTGTGGGCAGCCATCCCTGTCTCCCAGCCAGTTTGGTAATGCACGGTGTCTTCTTCCAGCACACCCTGAACAGTCAATGCAAAGGTAACCCGTAACCCTATGGCGGCATTTTCTAACACAAGCCAGAAGCGCAGCACCAAGTATCGTTTGGTCTAGGATTTATTCGGATGCCCACATCCCAGCTGAAGACATTAAATGTTGTTCCCCTTACTGCTATGGTGAAGATTTGAGCCAGCCTGTAATTTACTCCAGAAATATCCTGGAATGAAAAACAGAAGTTAATCTTTTTGGGAGACAGGTATGCTTATCTTCAAGAAAGGAACTGCATTAGTAAAGTAACAGAGGATCTGATTCTACTGTTGCAATGAAGATAATAAATATTCATCTCTGAAAGACAGAGGTGGATGTGAGGATGATAAAACAGGTGTGCAAGACTGGAGTGACAGGTGCTGAATAACTCATGAGGACAATCCTGGGATTTAGTGATGGCATTGGGAAATTTAATGTCTTGCATGAGCCGTTCCCTGCAAACAGAGAGAATAAGGTCTGTTCTGTCCCAGCGATTCCCCCTAGTATGAGCACGAAGAATAGCTCCCAGCAGCCCGTCACACTTGAGACAAATGCAGGATTAATAGTGTTTCGTGTTGGCCTGTACCCTACCTGCCTCATTGTGGTCTGAACCTCCAGGGGATGGGAAGGTCTTATTAATTAATTCTCTTAATTCAAGCACCTGTAACTGATTTATATGCAGTCTAGGGCCTGATCCTGCAGGGCATGAGCTGACTTTGGCGAGGCACACAGTTTTCCAAATCCCCAGCAGAGGGAAATTACTGGATCTTATGCTGCAACATAAGCAGCAAGGGTATTTGGGAAACCTTTGCTGGTTTTTCCCCAGTGCAACTAATACCTGGCGTTTGTTGCTCATCGGTGCTGCAGATTCAGCTCAGCCAAAATTCACTTTCTAGGGATGGCTGCATGCTTGGTTTTGTCCATGGGCGACAGCACAGTCTGGAAGAAGATGGGAGAAAATGATGTCAGGAGGAGCAGGGGATTTTGCTGCTCGAGGATGCAAAGGATCAATTGTCCTTCCCACCAGGGGAGGCAGAGATGTGGCCTTTCAGCAAAGGCTTGAGCTGATCCCTGCCAACTGCTCTTTCAGCTCAGCATGCCCTGTCCCCAAACCCGCTGCAGTGACTAGCCTGCTTCTAACGCTTCCCGGGGACGGTCCTAGCAAGTGCGTGCAGGTCTACTACGTGGGCGGGAGCTGCCACTGTGGTCTCATTCCTCTGTTTCAGGCAGTACCACGGTGCTGGGTTACACCTGGGAAGCTGAGGGCCTGAGCAGTGGAAACACAAGTGGGGCCAGCAGCCGAGGTTTGGTGGTCCCTGCCCTCTGCGGACAGCAAGACCAGTAGGCGTGATGGATAGGCCATTCAATGGGTCACGGCACCTTTCCCACTCGTGGCTGAATCACCAAAGAAATAAAGTACCCAAACAATCAGGCAATATTTTAAAATGAATGGTAACAATAAGCCCTTGTCCTGCTGAGATTGCAGCTCCCGGGCTTGTTCTGCCGCTTAACCTCTCCGCTGCTGGCCGGGATGAGCCCATGTCCAGGCAGGGTCCCTCCACCCCTGCATGCACAGCTTTGCTGCAGGGATGGCTGCATCCTGCCTCTTCCACCCTGGGGCACAATCCTGCCCAGGCAGCTCGCGAGCAAGCCCAGCAAACCTTGGAGAAGACATTTGTTGGAGGGGCCGGTCCCATGCTGCTCGGTGCCCTGACCCAGAGCCACAGACCTCTGCTGTGACTGCTGTGCTCTGGGATGGATAGCAAAGTGCCCTTTGCATCCCTCAGGACAGTGCCTGAAGTAAATAAACCTATTTATTTGTATTTGTCTATATCTAGTGTGTGAGATAGATAGAAGTACAAACAGCCACAAAAATTACATTTACTTATTAGCACCAAAATTAACTTTTAAAATTGAGGGAGACCAATCCTGTCAAGCCCCTCGAATTGAAGGCTTGCTCCTTGAAATGCACAATAAGGTGTTTCAAGATTAATTGTCCTTTTGAATATATATTGAATCTTTCCTTCCCCTTGTATTGCACAGATGCCAAAAAAAACCCATGAAAGCCCTTGAATTAACTATTGCAGATAGACAAACTAACAGATAGCATCTTTTTTCTTTAGTCAAGAGGAAAAAGAATTTGCTTCCATTTTTTTCTTTCCCTGTAAATATGGCAGAAGAAATGTCTTTCCAGACAGGAGTCTTTTCTACCAGGATGTACCCAGTGTGTGCACACAGATGCATACGTGTGGAGTCTTTCCTTCACTGAAACAAGACAGTAATTCTGCCTGTCTCACTGCCCTTCTCTAAAAATGCTGAAAGCCCATATTTATGTTATGGCACTATTGTTCTGTCTTATGTCCCAAGTGCCCCAAACAGAAGCAAGTAGATTTAAGAAATGACGAAAGCCTTAGCTACCTACGTACAGGGAAAATGAACCATTAGGGCAAATATAGTAAGAGGCTTATGTTGGAGGGGCTGTCTTCTTTCTCAGAAATACCTTAAGGAGAGAGCTACGATGCGAGGGGAAGCTCTGAACATGGGTGCCCCGGCGTGGAGAGACAGTCAGCACCACCAAAAAAGGCTGAGGATCCACCAGTCGTGCCCTGAAGGCCAAACGTTACCGCTACTGTCTGACTGACCACGCTATGCCAACAGGAGCAAAGTCCACAGTAAAGGTGAGAATGGAAGGAATCCATAACATATTTATCAGCAGTGGCAATTAGCAGGTCAAATTTTAGTGACTGAGGCCTTGGGTCGGGGTATCCCAGCAATTCAGTATTTTAAAATTTGCCAGATTTTGGCGGGGGGATGCAGCTGGAAATCTTGCTTGCTATCCTTCCTATTGCAAATCCAAAACAGCATTTCAGACAGCCTGTATTCACAGTGTTCTGCTTTATCTTGCTGAGAGGAAGGGAATGATTCATCTTCACCTGGGTACCGTAATCTCCCACCATCAGGTAAGCTTTCCTGGCTTATCAGCACGCTTTCCTATGGCCTGCTTGCTCACCAGCTGCACTGAGGGGAGTGAAAACCACGTTCAGAGAGCCTGAACGGCAGCTCGACAGCAGTGTGTAGGAGACACGCCAAACAGCCCGTACCTCTAGGGCAAGGGAATACACCTCTGACTTTGTCTCCTGATGCTTTCCTGAGAGCTAGAGCTAAACGTGGAGGAGCTGTTGTGGTCCAGAGCATCCTCCCTCCTGCATCCCAGGTAGAAATGTTTAGCATCCTCTGCAGAAAACAAGCCTACCGTGTGAGGGGAGCCCTTTAGTGAGGTGGACCCTCCTTGGGGATGCCGGGGAGCACCAAGGATGCCATCCCGGGCACTGTGCACAGGCAAAGTAGGGGCTTGGGAGTCCATGAAGCAGCTGGCATTCTTGGCAGGAGCAGTATTGGGTCACCCCTCTGAAAACACAAGCAGTTGCCTGATAAATATAGCCAGAGAGGGTTAGATAAAAGTTACAGCTTACCTTCATCTGCGGTGACTGTAGTTATTTTTGCTAGTCATCAAAAGAAACTGCTGGATGTAGGATTAAAGCAAAGGAATGATGTAGATAGATACATGAATTATGAATTTTGCATCACAAATTATTGCCTAAAATAGCGTGATGCAGCAAATACATCTAGGGCAGGTGTTCTCTAGTTTTGAAGGGCTGGAAATGACACCAGCTTCAGGGAAAAGAAATAGTTTCTTTGTATATCCTAAAAAAAAAATGGGGCAACTTTCCTTTACCTATTTGCCATCCAATAGTTCCTAATCTCTGTACACAACTTTTGCCACAGCGATGCTTCTGGATTTTAGCTGCTGATTTTGAAAGGCTTCACTAGGATTTGATTTTCAGAAGGTCAGTGCTAAGCATTTGCCAAAACCCAGCTGTCAAGAGGGAATCGGAGAACCAAACACTGAGACACCCATACCCAGATGGTCACTTTTCGGCAGGAACATGACTTTCTGTATCTTTCCTACCTCTTCGCACTTCCCCATCACTAAGTGCCCAGGAACTTGCAACATGGGATCATTAAAATTTCTTAACCAACTTTCATGGTTTCCACATCCGAGCTTTGGGGCAGGAGGCCTTTCCAGAGGACTCTCGAGGCAGGAATTTGGCTACAGAGGACTACAGAGGGTGAAAAGGGGAAAGGCTTGGGTAGAAGAAAAATGCTGGTGAGCCCTAGATACCCAGATCACTGGATTGTTGCATAAATAACTTTGTTTATTGTGGCTAGGGCTCCCAGGCTTACCCCTTTCGGCGTTAACCCCAGCCACACTGATGGGACACCTGCCTATACGCTGTGCTCCACTTCTGCCCCAGCCCAAAAGAAACTTTGGTCTACTGCCTGCCCAGCTCCCAGTATGAAATGAAATTCCCTGTCTTGCACATTATCTTTTACCTGGACTTTCACCAACGCCTCTATCGCTGTATCGCTCGGAAGCAAGATTATTCAGACTCCCCGCTGGGGATCTGCAGCATCACTGCCACACAGAAAGAAGCGCACCCATAAACCTCAAACAGAGATGTTTCCAATATGCATGGAATAGATTTGGGCATACCCAGCTCTACAATTATTATAATTGCTGCTTCCCAGAAAACATCTCTTGGCATCTGATTGCTGCTAGAAGCAGCTGCTGGTTTGTGTTCATTTCAGGGCCCAGAGATCTCCAGAACATACCTGTTTTCTTCCTTGGCTTCATGTGATGGGAATTAAGGGAAGAGTGACAGACTTGCTGCTGGGGTCTCTGTCTGCCACCTTTTTGTGAGACTGAGAAAGTCGCTTTGTTCGGTCCCCAAAATGCATTTCCACTTACTCATCCTTCCAGACACGACGGAGAGGCTCCCTTTTCCTTCACATGGTGAAGTTGAGAGGGTGAAAGTCGCTCAGTCCCCTCTTTGTTATCTTCTGGGCATGGTGTTAGACCAAGATGTTTACTCAGGTATTTTCATTCTGAGAAATGACTCCAATGAGGGGAAGGAGTTTTATTGCAGGTTATTTAACACCCTCAAGCTTTGTTGTTAATTTATGTTGATTGCTTTAAATATACATAAACACTGAGTCTAAATGATGAATGGTGGCGAACAAGTAACCAGGAGACAAAATCCACAAATACTCCAGTGTTAGTTTGTTTTCTAAGCCAGGAAGACAGTGGAGATGATACTATTTCTGTGTCATGCTTCAGTAAAACCCTGGGTAGCATTCCTGAGTCCTCCTCTCTCTACTTATCAGCTGGTTGTATGACATTCATCCTACATTAGTTAGGCAAAGAAAGGAGAATCCCTGCTGTGGTGTCCAGCAGCTTTATTTAAAAAAAAAAAAAAAAAAAAAGGAAAAAAGGGTCAGGAAAGCCTGAACCACACTTTTTTGTGGCTGCAGACATATCTTTGCAGAAAAAGAAGGTGGGTCCAGCATCAGCAGGCTTGGAGCACTTTATTGTGGCAGACGGATTGATTTGCAAGGCAGAAGATTGCCTGCTCATTTTGTCTGAACAATTTCGTTGGCTAGACTTTGCTAATGCATATGCCTATATCCCTCGTATTTAATAAACCTTGTACTGAGCATATATCAGGGTTCAAAAAGGATTCAGTAACTCATTGAAAGATATTACAGCTTTTTATGCATCCAGAGCAAGAGGAGAAAGATGTCAGAGAGGTATTATAAGAGAGTGAACATTTATCTGAAATGCTATTTATATTTCATTGAATTGACTGAAAAGGACCGCAGAAGGCCAATAATGAGCGAGAGAGGCAGGCAGGCAGGCAGCCATCCCACCGCGCACAAAGGATGGTATCTTGATGGATGATTTAATGACTCCAACGTGCGCAGAGGGGCCAGAGACCAGGAGCAAATATCCTGCATTCAGAGGACAGCTAGAGCGAGGAAAAAATGTGATGCGGTGCCTGCTTTCTCCCTCGCTTACAGTTCGATGGTCCTCGCGCTGCTGATTTTGATTCTCACGGGGCCATTCCTCGTTGTGATGGCAGGAGTCATGCCTGCCTTCTCCAGGTCCAGGGCTCTTTTGGGATGAATTAACTCATCAGATTTGCATTGAGCCCCAGCCGCTCACCTTAACACGTCCCTCAGAACGAGCCTGAACAAGCGCTGTTGTGTTTAACCAGGTATCTCCCCTAATGCCCTCATTTCTGGAATAAGCCAGAAAACAAAAAAAAGAAAAAAGAGCACTGAGTCTGAAGCTGGGAAGAGATAAATCTGGGGGATGCCTGGCCAGGGTAAGGAAGCAGAAAGAAGGAAGAAAGGTTTTCTGAATGCAGAGCTGTTTTGGAGAGGCACGTTTCTGCTTTATGGTGAGGCGACTACGAACAGTGGTAATTAAAACCAGCTGCCCATGTCGTCTTCTCATATATATGCAAGGCTAAACCATCAATGTCAGACACCAGCATAAAATCTGCTGCAAGTGAAAAGACAGACAAGTGCAAATAAGCCCTCCATGAATTTTCAGTGATAGATCTGAAAGATCAACTGTTAAGGGCTGGCCTTATGCCTGAGTTTGCCTTGTCTGTGTAAGACCAGATTATCAGTGAGGTCAGTGCCATCTTTACTGACTGTAACCTCATCCTCAGCTTGTTTGAGTTAGTGGATATATAGTCCTCCAAGTGCTTTGAGTACTTTCATACAGCCTGACTTCCCCATAGAGCATGAAAACTCTGTACATGGCTGGCTGACCAGTGACTTGCTTAATTAATATTTGAAAAATCAGCTTGCGCTGCCTTTGCATATTCATCTATGGATGATGGATGCTATCCCTGCAGGGCCATTTTGCTGATGGAAACTGTCCAGCTCACCTGCAGGTCTTTTATTATCGAAGCAAATCAGTGAAACGCCTCTTTGAAAAGAGAAAAAAAAAAAATCCCCCACCCTCTTATTGAACTGTGAAGTGCCATCAACAATACATATGTTGTACAGGTCCTGTTTCTGAGCACAGAAGTCCCAGTACGAGCCTCAAACAATACGTTTAAATAATCTTGTGAACTTTGGTATGTGCTAAAAATGCCTCTGATGACATTTATCACTGTTCCCTAACCCAAACACTGGGAATAATTATCTTTTATTGGCACATGTTCTGTGTTGAGATCAAGAGGCTGTCGAGCTACATTTCTTTTATTTGCATTACTAGAGGAAAGATCAAATGGAACAAACGTAACCAAACATTTATTTTTCTTCTCCTTTGATGTTGTGGTGCTTGCCTTGTAAACACTTATAACCTGACAAGATCTGAGGCAAGCTTTTCCCCCTCCACCATAGCTTCAATCAGTGCTAAATGGGGAGCCTAACAGGGGGTTCCATCTCTGACAAAAACCTGATGCAATAGCGATAGCTCTGCAGGGATCGATGCAGTAGACTGGATTTTGGCTTGCCTGGCAGGCTACTAGCTATTTATGGCACGGCAATAATGGGAGAAAAACACCATCATACTGAGTTGGTAATGCTTGGCTCTTACTTCTTCGGGATTTAAATGAGTACGGAAACTGCAGGGCAGCACGGAGTCCATCCCAGGCTTCCTGACTTGTATTTACAGCTGGCTCTCAGTGGCTCTGTTATCTAAGGGCTCTAACGAAGCCTTTCTAATTAGTCCTTTCTCAGTAATATTGCCACACCCTCTTGCTCATTAATTGCCAGAGTTGTTTCTTTTGTCTTAGATAATAGCAAGAATTAGGTCTTCTTTAGATATGCAAAGGCCCACAGTTGTGCCCACACAACTCAAACTGCAAAATCTATGTTGGTAAGGTTACTTCTGAATTTATAGTGTCATCTGCACGGTAGGAAGAACACAAGAGCCAGGTTTTTTTTCCTGCACTAAACCCGATCAACTAAGGAAATGTCCTGCATCGCCAATAATGCAGCTTTGTTTTTCACAGGTTCCCTATTTGAAAGCCCTAGGAGTCTTGTTCCCACGTTTTGTTATATCCAAAACTGAAGTAAGTCGTGTCAGTGATTTACGTTTCCAGGAGCACAGATACCAACAGCTCTTGCAAGCTGGGACAGTTAATTTCATTAAAGGTTGCAGAATAAAGGATAATCATCTCAGCTACAGCTTGGCAATAGCTTGGAACAAATTTTCAGACATGAGTGTAGGAAAATATTGGTTTAAATGCTTTCCCTGCAGCTTTGAATGACAATGAGATGGAGAGAGAGTCTGAAATAGATGCATAACTTGAACTGCAAGCAGCAACTGATAAGGAAACTGGGGCAGAGGGAATGACTCAGTTGGCTGTGGTGCAGTAGCAAATCCACATGGGGCTTTGGAAATGTTCATCCATGCCAGTGATAATGCACCAACCGCAGAGATGATTATGACAGTCAGAGAAATTCGGAGAGCAGTAATGAAAAATAACCAACGCAATGAACCAGTGGGAACTTCAGTCAAAGGGCACAAAGGACGACATTTTGAAAATAAAAGGAAGAAAAGGGACTGAGAGGATCTTTGATCTAAAGGCTTCTTCCTGCAGGTTTTATCTCTCCAGACACAAAAATACAAGGCTTATGTCTATTCCCTTAAGAACTGAACAACACGTCAAAGAGGAGAAAGGGAGATAAGGCCTTCCAAGATAACATTTAATCATAAAAACGCATGCATGAATGTGACAAAGAGAAAAAAATTGCATATATCTTAAAAATAAATATGTAACAGAAATCTAACCAAATAGCAAAAAAAAAAAAAAGTGCAGTAATGTGTGCAGTGACTTGGACAGAATAGGATTGATAAATATACACTGCCAGCTCATCTCCTTTCATAAGATGACTATTCCATATTTCAAGGGAATGTCTCCCTTTTTCAACCAAGTGGTCCCTAATCCTGACAGATGACATATCGATGCTTACATGCTCTGTTTTGGGGCTTCATGCAAGTATTTTCCATTCTCTTTTCTTTTTGAGGGCTTTTTTCAATGTATTTGCTATATACATAAGCAGGTCTTTAGGGATGCATTATAGAAAGCAGTGTTGAGAATAACTCCATCCTCACATCTCATTTCACACTTCTAGTGGCAATCACATGAAAGTGTCCCCTTTGGGGAAAGGGTGACTCTTAAATTACTTTTAAGCCCTTATTCAGAAAATCAGAAACCCTAACTCAGTTCCATTGCATCTCTATCAGGGGCAGCAAAGATGGAGGCTGAAACCTTATGTGTCCCCTAGCTTATTTGTTACCACCACCCAAACCAATGTACATTAGGTGTCAGGAACTGATGCTGGAGGAGTGTTGTGGGTCCTACAAACCCCAGAAACTACACTTCTCCTCTTGGGATCAGCCACGGGGATTGTATTTCTTCACTAGCTATGCACGTGCCCTGCCGCCACCTGCTCTGCCTTCATGGAAATTGAGGTTAGGTTCTGCTCAGCTTCATCTGCTTTGCCTCAGGTTTTTGGCAGCCATGCCTGTGTGCAAGTTTCTCTCGGCTCTGCCTAAATGGAGAGAGGCTTGAGGGTGCAGCTGGAGAGCTTGAGTTGGGAGTTACCAAGTGGGGCACATCATGGTCCATTAGCCCCTGCAGCCCTCTCTGGTGACCCCCAACCAAAGCCCTCTCTTACGTGGTGTGTCCCCCACGCATCACACTTGCTACTGACCTGCGTGTGGGAACAAGATAACTGGCATTTAGCTCTGTGGACCCTTCTGTGTGGTAAAACTCCCCAAGAAACATAAACTGGAAGGATGTAATAATCTCTTGCATCAAGCAGGGTGAGACGAGCAAGCTCCTCAGTGTGTCCTGGCATCTTGAGAGCAAATTGCAGAGAGCTGCAGGACTTTCCTTCAGAGCAGTGTTTTATGAAAACCCTACAGAGAATGCAATGTACATCCCTCCTCGTCTGTGTGCTGAATGGGGGGAGCTGCAGGACCTCCATTTCCTTGGTAGGAAGCAGCAGTCTGTGTGGGGAGGTGTATATGATGTAGATGTGCACATTATTTATGTATTTATTATCACTAGTCTAAATTCAGCCTTGAAAAAATTCACTTGACCCTACATCTCCTGTCTAGCAGAGTGTGAGTGATCTGCGTGTCTGCAGAGCTGCGTCATTGCCAGAGGACTGAGGGTTTTCCATCTGCAAGAGGTGGTGTCCTCACCGCACGTCTGGCTCTCCACAGTCCTCACTCCCTCTTCAGAAGTGACACATGGAGGCCCAGAGAGAGACAAAATGTTGATTGCATTCTCAGCTCTAGGTGTGTAATGCTGCAGGCGGGTACTTAGTGGGGTTTCCAGGAGCATCTCTGCAGAGTTCATTCCTGCAGCCCAGCTGGCTCTTGTGGCCCCCCAAGGCAAGTGTCAGGGCCCTGGGGCACCCGTGGGCCATAACAGCCCTGACCAGCCCCACCAGGGAACCCCACCCAGGCACCCTGCCCAGGGGCCCCATCACAGCTCAGCCCTGAGCACCCGGTCCCCACCTGAGCTACACTCCCCTGCCTCCTGGCTGGACCTGATGCAAGCCCAGGTTGCAAACACATTGAAAAAACAAGAGAGCTGGGGAGACGAAGATGCTCGCAAGCTGTAGAGTGACCCTGCCAGACCTTTTTGGGCAGGGGACATCCCAGGCATCACCCCTGTGCCCTGGTGCTTTGCAGAGGGCAGAGCTCTGGTCTCCCATCGCTCCTGCTGCCGCACGTTTACATCTAGGCAGGCAGCACCTCCCGAGTCACCCTTGTCCCAGGTCTGCTTCCCTGGTTTAGATGTTGTACAAAAGCCCAATGGAAGCATTTGTGATCGAATCCCTTCCTTTGGGACAGATCTAATGTGTTTTTACCTCTCATTAACATCATTCGTGCACTTACTAAGATTAAGAGACAACGTCATGTGCTCCTTCACTGCTGTACCAAGACGGCTTTAGGTCTTACTGTCTTAGGGACTTAGAAGTAATATAAAATCTACTTGGCAAAAGGCAGGGCTTGCTATCTGATTCGAGTGGGAAGGAGAAAGATTTAACACCCGGGGGGGAGGGGTCACCTTCCCAGCTGGCCTCCAAATCTACACATGCAAATCCCTCATTTGTCTGACCAGACTGCATATTTTAAAAGCTTTGGTGTTTTTCTTTAATTGGTTTAAGAGCTTGGCAAATGCATAAGGTACAGCAAAAAACAGCTCTGTCTCTGTTACGCATGATTCTGGGTTATCTTTCCACAGCCTGAAATGAAAGGAAATAACACAGCCCATTATGGGCTAGAGCTGTATGCTTTGCAGGTTTACATGCCTGGGAGCAGCTTGGGATCTATCTATATACTTTATAAGTGCCGTTGTTTAGATTTGTATTTTGCTATAGATATAAAGTGGAAAACATTCCAAAGACCTCTCTGCTAGGAAGATTTTTCTTGCCTATTATTAGCACTCCGCTTTTGCAGCAAGCGCTCATGAGCCAATATGCAGAGTTTTAAAGGACTTCAAAGTGTCATGGGGAACCAAGTGATATGTGTGTTAAAAAGGGTTTAATGGAGCTGCAGTCACTGTAGCACAGTGTCTTTTTATAGCAAGTTTTTACAGCGTTAAGAAAAACATCCTGCAGATTTCAGTTGGATTGGCATATGGATAAGGTACTTTGCACTATGATTTTTGTTTATCTGCTATTAAAAAAAAAGAAAACCAGCATTTCTAGCTATAGGGAGAATGATAAGCAGGAAGAGGTCTGCAAAACTCAGGCAACAGCTATTACTTCTATTTTGGGTTTATTTTTTTTTTCTTTTTCAGAAGAAAAACATACATTTGGAAGCCAACGGCTTGATTTAGAGAATGGAGATATGGAGTGATTTGTATTCACATTGAAGCTTTTAACAGTCTTTTTTTTTTTTTCAGAGCCACTGGATTATATTATCATTGTCAAATTCTGCTTATCAAAGTTGAGGCAAACTTTCCGGGACTGTCTTTAAAAATGTCATAGGTCAGGCTCCCACAGAAAAGAAGTGGCTTGCAGAAAAACCACATCAAATACCAAAGCTGACCTGGTCCCTGTGCAGTCATGTTGATCCGTAGGAATGCCTGAAGATTTGGCACAGAATCACTGATTTTAATATATTCTCTATTTTTCCTTTTACAACACCATTTACGAGTCTCCTTTAATTACTCCCTGGAAGCGTGTGGGGATGCCAAACGAGACAGGCTCCTTATTGCCCTTTAGCAACCATGATGACAGCCTGCCTACTTCTGAAAAAGCCAGGCAAGGAGTGGAAAGGAAAGACAAGTACCTGCAGTCGGCTGTGGGGGTAAGAGACTTGCCTAGGGTTAAACAGAAAGGCAGAGGCAGAGGTGGGATGTAGCTCTGGCTCTCCAGGGCCTCAGCCCTACGTTTTACCCTTATAGCCATCCTTGCATCCACAGTTTCTGGCATTTAGTTGTTTGGACTTGTTCCACCTCTGAAGTGATGTCATTTAAACCTATTTTACTCTCTGCTTCTGCTTCAGGCTGGGGAACGATGGGTTTGTGCCTTACCTGGGGGAATTAAAAAAAAAAAAAGAGACAGGGAAACCTTTAGTTGTTGTGACTGCCAAAGCAGGAAAAGATCAGGGTTTTTCAAGCCTCGCAAGCAGCCGGGGGCTGCAAACAAACACGCTCAAAGCTGATGAGAACAGGGGTTCAGCTCCCACTGCTGCCCTTATGCCGGCAGCTGCCTCCCGTCCCCCCCAGCTCAACCCCAGCAGAACCAAAGCCCTGGCGAAACCCCAGCGTGGGAGCCCCGCGGCTGCAGTGCCCTGTCCCTCCCACCCTCCATGGCACCAACCCAAGCGGCCTCTTTCTTTTATTTTTCACGCCGTCCTGCCAAACGGAAACCCCGGTTGAAAACTCTTACAGAAGCCGCCGTAGTTACATTTCTTTTCTTGTCGGCGGAGGAAGGCAGAGGAGTGACGGTGCGGGGGGAGGGTTTGTGGAGTTGTTTTTTTTTTTTTTTCTTTTTGCAACACTAGTTGTTCAGGGGAGTGTCTTGCGTTATTAATGCTGAACGGCTCCAGTACTGTGGTTTAAGGTCGTTAGTCATCCGCTGCTACCGCAGGAGGCACGGGAGCGCTGAGCCAGAGCTGTTCATGCAAACCTCGTGGTCCTCCCAGGCCAGCAGGTTGGGAAGAGGTGCAAATGGGGCAGTGGGGGCGCGTGGGGGTGCGGAGAGCGGCCCGGGATGGCGGGGGCATCCTCCCAGCCCGGTCACGGGACACCCAGCTGCATGGGACTTGCCAGGTTGTGGTGGGTGGCTGCACAGTCACCCCAAATGGCCTGAGAGGGGCTGAGGGGTGTGCGAAGGGCAGGGGCTGGGAGAGCACTTCTAAGGCGTGAGTGCAGGATCCTCCGTGCGCCCCATGAGAGGGCAGACGTGTGAGTCCCCACCTGGGAAGCAGTCCCTGCATTATGTATAGCTACAGAGGCGTTGAAGTCTCCTTTCACCTCAAGCTGCTAATGAGACAAGGATGCAGGATGCTCCCTGAGCATTAAGGGAATACAGGTCCACATGTGCCCTTCCCACCTGATTTCTTCCTTTTTTTCCTTCCTTAGGATGAGGGGGTCTAGGCAAACATTCCTTAATTTATTCTGCATCCTCTGGCTCCCACTTCTGCTGAAGGCTGCCTCTTCCTCCCCTCTCCCCCATGGCAACAACCCACCACCTGCTTCGCTCCCCTCCGGGCTGTACAAAGGACAAACCTGCGTCGGTATGTATTCAGGTTTTGTTTGCCTGCTGAAATAGTTCATTCGTTACTCCACCGGTGAGCTGAGAATTGCTATGCACATCATAAATCACTCCTTTATCTCTTTCAACAGCTGTACTGCAAAATACTCATAGTCTTTGGCAAAATAATCACTGAAGATTTTGCAAGGCCAGCTTGGGGTCTGGAGTTATTTTATGATTTTGTTTTTGAGTGGCTGCTTCTCAAAGTTCATGTTTTTGCTCTGCTGGGAATGGCGTCTGAAAAGCTGGTTTTAACGTCTGTAGGTCTGGGACCTGGAAACAAGGTGTGAAGGGGTCCTAGTATATATTAGGGTTCACGACACATTTTGCTTCGCTGCAGGAAGGCACGAATTCCCTCAGACTCGCCCAGGGTTTCCTCATTGATTTCATTGCTTGGGAAACTTCTGTTAAGAACAGTTGGTCCGTACTTGAGCCAGATAGCTTTGTGGTCTCGATGGTCATCTCTGGACAGCCAAGTTGCAAGGGCTGTTTCCTCACATTTCCTTTCCTTTTCGCAAGTGCACATCTGCACGACCCGTACTGCAGTGGGGCGAGCGTGTTTTGGCAACTCCTCTCTCATGTGCCTTTGGTGACTGTGGTGATCTCCATGGCGGCTATAGCTGGGGGTATCCTACAGCCTCAGCTGACTAAGTGATTTCCAAAGCAAGACCAGTAACACCAAGGTCAATGTGAACTGTGGGTATCTCTGCACCAGAAATGCCCTTGGCATGAGACTCTATACCTAGAGAGATGCGGTAGCTTATATTTTTTATGTGAGCAAATGTTAAATGATGGATGTGTCTTATGCATTATGATAAAATGTTTTATTTTGTCTTCTTTTAGTTTTTCAGGGCACTTTTGTGCTGTAAACATAAACCCCGTCACAGTTCTCCATCCTTCAAAAGGAAATATTTCCTTTCAGCCCAAAATTATTTTCACTGTGACTCAAGGAACACAATTAGAAATAATAATCCTAAGCTCGATAAAAACAGTTTTTTGCCTCACTTCTGAGCCGTCCACAGTGCCCCTGCAGATTTCGGTGCTGGCAAGGCAGGGTGAACTGAAAGCAGAGCGAAGTCGGGGTGGTGAGGCTTGCGTAGCCCCTGACAGGGTTTAGGCACCAGCCAGAAAATGAGAGCAAGTTGTGTAAAGTAGAAATATGTGTCAGGGACTGGCCTTGTTTGTGCTGGCAGCCACACAAGCAGTGACCGAGCAGCTGCCAGAGCGAGAGGGAAGTGGTGGTTTTTTAATGGCGAGATCTTTAGGCAGCTACAGTTTTGATGGCGCAGGAAAGGCGGTGGGTGTGCTCGCCTGTAGGTTTTTTATACCAGTGGTTTTTTAAATGTCAGGTGTGAGCATTGTCTGCCCTTCCCATCCTATTGACCCAGCAAGGCTCTAAATTCCTAAAGTGACTGCACATTGCATTGAAGTTGCCTTGCACAAGATAAATTGTGCTTTTTTTTCCTCCCAAAGGGAGGAAAGCTGAGCCAGCCCCGTTGCTGGGACCACTGAGCATCTCCCCGGCATGTTTGTTCAGTGGGGAGACACGAAAAAACCTGCCTCCTGCACCACGTGCTCTCTCTGAGGTGTCCCTTCAGCAAAAAGCATCCACGTGATCTCAACTCAGGACCAAAACAGACCGTCCACACCTCTGTAAACCGCAAGCTAAAAATGAAACATGCAGAGCATTAAAACTGCACGGCCAGGCCTGGCAGGGAGGGCTGGCGACTGCACACAGGCAGGCTGCTGCCTGCTAGCCCAGGCGGCCGCCTCTGGGGTTTAACCGATTAGCTGCTCTCTCAACTAGCTCTTGAAAACACTGACGAGCCATCTGTGTCTCTTCCTTTTCACAAGTGGGAAAGGGAAAGCACAGAGGAGCTGATGGTTACACTTGCGGTGGCATGGAGCAAGGGTAATGTCAATTCTTGCAGCTGATTTGGTGACCAGCCCTCTTAGGAGCAGAAATTAAGCTGAGATCAGCTTCAGCTGTAGGAGGAAAATTGTGATTTCTTTTCAACAGCTCGGCCCCAGACCTTGCTAGCTCAGTTTGCCATCTGGGAAGGCCCTGGGAGAGAGCCATGAGAACTTCCTCTGTGTCTTCTTGGCCTTATAGATCGAGGCAGCATTTTTAATGTGAGAAATGCCCGCTGCCAAATGTATAGGAGATTTTCTTGAAGAAATTTACTTTTTCATGCAAGTTAAATGTGTGGTCAAGTAACTAATCTTTCAAAGTTATTCGCCTCTCTTTTCTGAAGGAAATGATGTGGCTGCCAACTGAATAGTCATTTCTGGTCACTCCTGTGTGCGTGCACCTGCATGATCGAGATTGCTATGTTAGTAGCCAAAACCGGCCAGAAAATGGACGCTCTTTCAGTAACAAAACCAAGAAAATATTTTCCATTAAGCCTTTCCACTGAAAGTATCACACTTCTTGAAGAAATATGTAGAAATTATATGACAGGAGAGCAAAATGCAGCCCTGGTACCTCCGTTGACTGCGATACAACTTGGTTGCTTCCTTCTTCTGTTTCCCTTGCTAGTGGTGCTCCCTGGGTCGGCACCATCTGCCCCAGTATACTCTGGTCATTCTGGGAAAGTGGCTGGATGCTTCAAGGGACTCCCCTGCCCTTAGCACATCCTGGGAAATGTATTTGGGTAGGCACCTGTATACCGATACAGAATAAGGCTGGAGGAGAGGAGGGTATGCATCCAGTGAGGTGCCACAGCAGGCTGAACAGTTCAGACAACTCATAGGGGGAGGCTGGCCAAAACATTTCTGCTTTCAGATTGTTACTTGTCTAAAAAAGAAGGTGAATTTTTTACAGCAAACTTAATTGTGTTAGAAAACATTTAGACAGAAGTTTTAATCAGCCTCAGTAACTATAGAAAAAGTCACATCATTTTTGCTGAGTTTTCTTGAAAAATTTGGCTGCTTCATTCAGAGAAAATCTTTTCATAATGGTGTGTAAAAATAAAACTGGGTGTAAAAATAAAACATCCGGAAAGTGTTCCCACCTAAAAAGGGATTTAATAGTACTGCCTTATAGAATTACGGAAAAGAGGGGGAAAGGACCTGATGATAATCCTCCTGGCCACAAGATCAGATGTAATATACTTAAGCAGTTCCTAACCATCACCAACCTGCTCTTAAATAGATACGTGGTCTTTCTTCGGCCCTGTCACTAGAAGAATTTTCCCAACATCTGACTGTCTCTTTTCTCCATCAGTGTTTCCTGCCTCCCCAGGCTGGAAAAATGCCCCCCTTTTTGCATACCATGAGATCAGCTCAGGCCCTTCCTCTGGGCCTCTTGCAGGCTTTGCACGTGATATATTCTTCTGCTTTTTCTGCATGGTAGATAAAAGGGCTTTAGTAAGTTTCCCTATATGCAAAGGCCCATGAAGCTGGTTTTCCTCATGTAAAGATAGTGAGTTTTTGCTCTGTGCACTGGTTTGGGAGCTGGATGCTAGGTCTGGTTTTCGTTTCTGGCTTTGTTAGTGACTGGCAGTATGGCTTAAGGGATTTGCTCAGGGCGAGACCTAGAAACCCTTTTGCTAGGGGCAGCCTGATAATTTCAGTGGGGCATCCTGAGAACAAGACACTGAGTATTTTTCTCTCAAAAATTAACATGAATGATCCCTTTAGATACTCAGGTCTTTGACTTTCCCAATCTGTTAAATGAGGAAAATACTGCCCATTTCACAGGGCAAGCAAAGTTTTACTTAAGTTAATGTTAAGGTACCCAAAGACAGTACAGTAACACTGGTGACTGTTGACACTGGTGTTAATGTTTCATCATACCTAAGATCATGTCCTTTATTTTTCTATTATTTCTGATTAATTTTTAAAGGTTTTATTCCACACCTCCCACCACCCCAAATTATGACAGAGGCCTTAAAGGGTCTTTGCAAATTGTCCTGTTCTCTAGCAAAGCTGACTTCATCCAGAAGTATCCGAAGCAACCTCAGGAAGGGCAGAAGCTGCCCTGGGGGATGCAGAAAGCAGGGGAGACACTGAAAGACAGGAGGGAACTGCTGTATTCGTCTCTTCAACATGGTGAAGAAAGGAAATCTGGGGAATTGTAAATCAGTCAGTTAAACATCAATTCCTAGAAAAATCCTGCAATAGTTAATAAAATTTCATAAAAGCACCTTTCAAAAGTAAATATGAGTAAAAGAGCCTCACTGGATTTATCAAGGAGAAACAGTGTCAGATCAATGTAATTTTCTTTGCTGATGGGATAATGGCATGTAGACAGAGAAGAAGTAGTAGATGTTACAGCTGGACTTTAGTAAGGCTTTTGGCACCACCTCAGCACTAATCTAATGGCTGAGAGATATGTGGCATTTATTAAGCTTCTATAGGGCAGGACAAAACTGGTGGGTGGCCTTGTTCAAAGAGTAATTACGAGTTGCTCACTCCCTAAGTGGAAGGATGTACAAAATGGGGTCTTTCTTGGATCATTCCATATTTTCATTAGCCAGGATAATGAAATAGTGCGCTATTAAATTAGCAGCTCATATAAAGCTGAAAAGGTTTGCAAGTACAATGGATGGCAGGATTAAATTCAAAACAATCTTGAAAACTTGGAGTACTTGCCCCCAGAAAAGATCATTTCAATATAGGTATGTTGAAGGCACTTCAGCAGAAATAGACAATGACACACACAGCGGATGAGGAATGACCGGCTGGGTAGCATCCCTAGGAAAGATCATCTGAGCTCGTAGTGGCATGATGATGGCATGCTGTCATGAAGAACACACACACTGTGTACACCGAGATGTGTGAATAGAAGTTAGCTTGCAAGACATGTGAAGTAACCTGTTACCTTTCTCAGCATTGACAAAGCCTCAGAGGAATTTCTGCCTTCCCTTTTGGGGCTGTGCATCAAGCATGATGCAGAGTGACAGGAGGTTTTGGAGAAAACTAAACATAAGCTATAAAGAAAGACCAAATAAATTAGTTAATTAGTCTAGAGAAGAAAAACTGGAGAAAAGGCATGATATCTGTCCTCAAAAACATTAAAGGGGTGATCCATTCTCCAGGTTCATAACAGCTATGGCAAGAAATAACAGAAATGGATACCAGTAGGGACATTCAGGTTAGGGAGAAAATTTTCTAGCGGTAGTGATAAGTGAGCACTGTCATCAGTTCCTGAGAAGGCTGTAGAGACCGCATTAGAAATCTTAACCGATCTGTGTCTACCCTGTCCCTTCGGAACAGCATAGGTGCCATAGATCAGCTGCTAGGGCAGAGGCTTGTATAAGAGCACTTCTTCCAGGACAGCTTTTTGGGGGTTCTGCACTATAACCGCAAGAACTATTTGCAAATAGCAGGGTTTATTTATTTTCTCCCCAGCAGCAGGCTGCCCTGCTTTTTTGACGATTAACTTTGGCTGCCCTTTTTGGAATGAGGCGATTAGTCAGGGCGCGCTCAATACAGTTGGACAGCAGCGCTTTCCATCTTCTTTGCTAGCAAGCGGAGATCCTGTGGGTCAGCAGCCGGGAAGCAAATTTCCCCATCTTTGTGCTCAATATAATGCCATTCTCAGCAACCTTTGCGGGTCACCTCTTCCATTCACTCACGAGCACATAATTCCTAGCGTATGAAGAAGCATGTTTTTGAACCATATTTTCAGCTCTGATTACATTAAAGTACGGATGTTTCCAAGCTTCGCAGCAGCGTAAAATGCCGACCTCTACCTGTGTTGATTTGTGTGATAGTCAGTGTCCTCAACAGTTTGCCTCCGTCTAGCTGTGCATGAGTGCAGGGATGAAATATGCCCTGCAGAGTGGCAGCAGGACCGGTGGCGTTTGGAGTTCCCAATAACTTCACACAATGGAACATGCCAAATGGAGTTGGAGGCTTTTAATAACTGCGCTCAGACAAAGTGGCTGTGCACATATTGTCTGGGGAGGCACCATGACAGGACGTATAATTTACAGCTCAATGAGTTCTGTAAAAAGGCCATGCCCAATATCAGTGTAGCACCACAATGTATTTTACTCTGAAAGGCTGGGAATCAGCTTTGATTAGAGCTAAACCAGTGCCAAGCCGCAGCACGTCTGTTCACTTCACCAACATTGCTCAGTTTACTCAGTGGCAAAATTTGGCCTGATGATCAGTAATAAGTACCGAATTTGATCATATTTTTTCCTATGATTATACTTTGCATAGAAAAACCACAGGCATGAGTAGTACAGTAAAGATACTAAAGCAACTACTAAAATAGGAATATTTTCTACAAGGATTCATATTTTTCAGCGAACGATGGTAAAAATTTCATTTTCAAAATCACCCCAAGCCTTACTGAAAGTTTATGGCTGTAAAATGTAAATGTATCTATTGCTCACAATAAAAAGGTGTGCTTAGGACTCTGACATATTTACATATATGTGTGTGTCAATACACAATCATATATATTTATATGTGCATTTGTAGACATGGGTAGTCTTGTACGTTTTACATTGCTGATGCTTGCCTTTAGTGTAGGTTTTCTTTGATAATCTTATTTATTTAGTATTGATTGTCTGTTTGGTTGCTGACTGCCACAACGTGTGTGCCTCCCACTCTTGTTCATGTTAGCCCTATACAGGACTTCTGCTTATGTTTAAGGCGATCACTTTCAGTGGTTTTAGGAACTGTATTTCTGAAACAAGTTTTGTGCATTCAGAATCTTAAAATGGTGAAACCTTTGTGACAAGGATGAAGTTATCCAGTTACGTTCACTCTCCCTCCCACCATTCAGGCTTCAGTAAATTTTTAATACCCTTTCCTGATTTGGAAAAGAAAGATATGTTAATGGCACACATACATACACTTTTTTTCCTATTAATTAATGCAGAAAGCATTTCCATTGGAAATGCCTGGGGTTATAGATTTTGTTAAATAGGGCTCTTTGAAGTGTAATGTAGGAAACGCTAGGGATACATTTGGCTGGCAGGTATGGATACCGGAGTCTTCCACTAGATGGAAATGGAATTTTCTGTACCGGCATAACCGTTATTATCGGAGTCCTCACTGGATGTCTTAAGGAAACAATAATGAACAAATATTGCTCTGAAGTTAGGGGTCTGCAGTGGCTCACTGCTATTGCGTGAGCAACAGAAATTATAATTGATGTTCCAGGGTTTGCTGGTTTTGCTACAGAGCTACAATGCACTCAAAATACTGCTATATTGATATTAATATTTCAAAAATGTCTTTAGCCAGTATACGATATGTAACTTTATGTCCAGTGACAGATTTGGTAATAGTGTACCATTTAACATTTCCAAGATATTTTACGACGCTTAGCAAATGTAGGGGGAAAAGGTCTTGTATATGCCAACGTATTTGAATATGGATACCTATAATTATATTCCATCACTTCAGTATCTCTATGAAATACATTAACACTGTAAATGGAATAGGAAGCAAAGTCTGAGTTAAAAGACTTTTACTCTCAGATCCGTTTCTAAATTACCTTTCAAAGTAACAAATCCTCTGGCTGTATATGGGAAAATAACTATCCTAACTTTGCATATAGAGTTATGTCATTTGAGCTGAATATTTCCATGCTGGAATGAAATCTTGAGGTTATAAAGGGCTGAAGTATCAGGTCGGTGCTGAGAGGTGGCGAAAGAAGGCAAAATGGGTATTGGGAAGTATTAGGAAAGGAATATATAGTGAAAAAGAAAACATTCCTGTATTGTAACTTTGTATATCCATGGTCTGCCTGCACCTAGAATACCCACATGCATGTCCCCTTCTCAGAGGAGAAAACCTTATTATTAGGTCCCCATGTGAATGCTCTTATTTCAAACAGGAATGTCTTGTTCCAGGTTGAACAAGGGAACTGGATTAGATGAATTTGGAACAAGGTATTTTTATGCCAGATCAACAGCATCTGCACGAGGAGTAGCAGTATCATCTTTGGTAGACAGGATCTGGGGACTCCTCATCTGTAGGCTTTAAGAGATGCGTTGGAGCCTATGATCATCTATAAATGGAAGAAGCAAAGAGTGTGTTTTGGGAAAACGTTCATCTTCTGTATAAAACCAGGAATGTGATACGTGGGTTCATTTATACAGGGGCTTGCTGCTGCAGACAGATATTTGAAGCAGAGGTTTGCTGCTTTGCCAAGCACGGCTCCAGCTCCTGTCCCACCAGGAGCAAGCAGAGTGATCACGGCCTGGCCAGCAGGGTTTGTGGAGAGCTATTTGTGTCCAAGGCCACTTTTGGGGGCTTATTTCCTCCTTGTGTTCCAGGGGGTATGTTTAATTTATGGCTGGGGAACAGCAATATGGCTGGAGGGGTAAGAAAGATCTCCAGCACCCAGGAAAGTAAGCAACAGATGGCAAAGGAGGATATGTCAGGTGCCAGAAATCCCATTTAACAGAGTTTTACTCAGACAAATATATCTACAAATCTGAAACTCAGAGAGGCAGCTTTCACTATCCAGACACTTCTTGACATCCCTAGGTATAATTCTAATTATAGAGCCTTTCAAACGTGTGCGGCAGAAGTGGATTAAGTTAAATAGTCTGCTCAAACTGCCAGAGGCTTCACAGCTAAGAAATGAATTTCTCTAGCTCTGATTTTATTATTGGGGTATGATTTTTTTTCCGAGCTTATTGGAAATGTCATTTTATTATTACACGCTATTTTCAAATACATGGAGAGAAGTACTTCCTGACATGTGAGTTTTCAGATTACTGCTGCTGAGCAAAATGGTTATGGTTTTCTCTTATCTCTTCAGAAATTAATAGCAGATGGGACAAACTATCGCTAAAAGAGACAGGCATTTTATTAATACCAGAGTCTAGTTTCTAATGGCTGGTAGGCATTATAATACCAATGAATTTCTTCCAGAGAAAACATCCTTCAGCCTGTCAAGGCATTGAAACCTATTATTGAAGTGCGACAGCAGAGTCAATTTCTTGAAACTTGTTTCTAAAGAAAATCATGTGCAACTATAAAAAATTTAGAGCTGTTTTTAACCTTTAATTATGAAGCCTATCTACATTGCCTTATATGTGCCCAGCTCATGATGAGAAATAAATCGCATCTAAATAGCTATTAAATTAAAAGCAAGCAATATTTGCTAATGACTGTCCAGATCTGGAAGTGCTTTTCTACTGATGCCAGAGTATTAAAAAGTTTATATTCTCACACACATCATAAGTAATTAAAGCAGTGAGATTTCTACAGTTGAAGACAGCTGATTTCCCCCTGTCCTTTTTAGATAACTAATTATTTTCCATTTTTAGCCAGCAGAATTAAGACCCATTAAAGGCTAGGATAACCGGTTAGCATTTCTGATGATATTTGGTGTGCAGGGAGGTTTCTGTTGATTTTGTTAGAGGGTAGTGGCTTCTTATGCTGCAGCCAACAGTGAATTATTTTTCTGCCATTAAACCCAGAGGAAGATGATATATATGATTAAAAAGAGAGCAGGTTTGTAGTAGGAGCAAGAATAGTCTGAGTTAACTTTAATTTATAGACACTAACCTCTTGAGATTTTACCAATAACCCAACACAGGAGATAGGTTCTCCTAGAGGATAAATCTGAATTCCTGGGGGACCATGTTTTTATCCAAAAAAACAGGGACCCTGGGTGGGTTAGACTCCCTGGACTACAGTGAGTCCCCTTAGACATTCCTCCTCCTTTGTCCCAGGGTTCAACCCTTTTCCTGAGTAATTTGCAATCTCCAGGCCAAAAGCTGCTCCTGATGACATCAGTCTAAATGAAAGGCTTTGAGTCCAGCAGAGCCTGAACATAAGCGGGGTGTCCCCTGGGGCATGGCCCATGGCGGGGCAATAAGAGATGCCAGCAGACCACGAGGAGTAAAGAGAGATGGACCAAGGGCACCTGATATAAGCCCAAGTAGGGGGGAAATAGAGAGCACATCAGCCGATGGCACGTGTTGGTGGCACACGTTCCCAGGAGCACCTTTCCCACCGGAGGGCAGGAAGACTCCCCAAATTCAGGTCCAGACACTTCAGCCGCGGTGCCTGAGGCTGAGGATGCCGCAACTGGAACCACAGACCCCTTTGAAAAATCAGTCAAGACTTTTCTTCATCAGCTTGTCCTGTGAAGCATAGCATTTCGTCTGGAATAAACGCATTAGCGGGAGAGCATTTGAATAACTGAGGTGTGGTCTGCGGGTGCCCAAGGCGGGGAGGGTGTAATAGCATGACCAGAAGCATCGTCTCTGTGATAGTAAAGACTGGTTTATTAGAGCAAACATTTTGAAGTTCAGCTCTGTGGATTTTTCCCAAGTAGTCAGGCTATTATTATTGTTATTTATATTCATATAGCATCTACTAGCCCAAGGTACTGCATTAAGTACTGCACAAACTCAGCAATGGCTCTGTTAATTCTCAGGCGAAGCAAATCTCCCTTTGGGCCTGGTTCGATAGACACAGAAGTGTCCAACTGACTTAATCAACATGAAAAATTTCCATTTAATTGCTGGGAGACCGCTCCATGAGTTTGCTTACCTGCATGGTTGTGTTTGTGATTAAGAATTCTGTTTCTATTCGGCAGAGCTGAACCAAAAAGAGCTATTGTTTTTCCCCCCTCTCTGTGGTACTGTGACAAATATGAGAGAGATACTCGCATCTTCAGTGGAGAATGTCTTCTTTGTATAAGAGAGGAAATGGGGGATTTTTACACCAGGGGTATTTTTATCCTCAGCCCAACTTTTTGGATTTTGAGCACTCAGATTGTTTGTCCATAAGCCCCTTTCTCTGCATCGACTCTACTGTAGGCGAGAAGACCTTGCTGTGATAATGAAAATGAGAGTCATGGGGACAACGTCTGACTCAGAGAGAGAGGAGCCTCTTCGCACCCCCACCCTGAGACGAATCATTAGGCAGGCTGCTGAGCCTGCGCTTGGGGTGAATAACTCCATTTCAGTGTAAAAGCGGTGCACTGAGGTGTGGCAGGGCTGAGCGCTGCAGCCAGAGGCAAGCTCTTTCCTCGTCTGTCGGCGAAGGCGTGGGGGCGCGTCGTAAGCTGGTCTCTCCCGTTGCAAGAGGGTTGACTTGTTGCATCGATGTTTTTATCAGGCCAGCTTTTACACTGAAATAAAATCTCTCCTTGCAGGGCTGGAGTCAACATATTGGCACCCGAGGGTGCTGTAACTGAACGCAGAGACATTGCAGAGGTTGATTTCTGCTCACAGCTGGCACAGACCCGCCACGACACAGGAAGCACGAGCTGTGGTGCAGGCGGCGGGGGGAGGAGGACAGCGTCCCACTCCCACCGGCAGCAGTCTGCAAGCTTCATTGCGGCGGTGCACAGCACCCTCTGGTCCCGCAGAGGATGAGGGGGTGCCAGAGGCAGGAGACAGACTTTTAGAAAGCTGGACCCAGCTGGAGCCCCCCGTTCCCATGCCACTTGGCGGGGACGCCCAGCAAGCATGGCGGGTGGAAGAGGCAGCTGGGGGGCACAGGGGAGCTAGGGACCAAGAGAGAAGGATTCTGTCCTCTCTACAAAGTGTACTGGCAGGCCCCGGCTGAAGGTGCAGCAGTGCTGGGTTACACAGCACAGGCAAAATGAGCATCATTTCTCTCTGTTGCAGTCGGTGACATTGTCAGCTCCCTGGTGTGATGGGTTACTGAGCCTCAGGGACATGACATCCCAGATCCCTCCGGTTTTCACCTGCCCCCCCTGTGTCTGAGCTCATGCCTGTGCTCGCAACGAGGGCTTTTCCCATGCTCTGCATCCAGGCTTGCAATTTCGCAGTCTGGTCAGGACGTCCTGCTCCTCAAGCCACATCGGTGTCTGCTCCATCACTGATGCCCACTTGCCCCTGTGCTCAGTTCTGCTACAGCCTGTGTTTGGGGGACTGCCTGCTCTTCCAGCTCCTCTGCCCTCTGAAGCATTTTCCTCTGCTAACACTGCTAACCTCAGTGTCTCCCGAGTTTCCTTCTCTCCTTATCTTCATCCCTCACGGACTCCTGGACCCATGTCTGCTAAGCACTGGCACATCCTCATTCGTAGCTTCCTCAAGCTGCTGGTGCAAAAGAATGAGAGGTAAAACAACAAAAGCTGTCTCCTTTAGAAAATATCAAAGGACTAGCTCCTTCCCGTCATTCTGCTTGGACTCCTTTTTGTGTTTCTGACTTCTAGACAGCAAGATTGTTAGATAAAGGCCTGACCTTTCTAAGAGTAGAAAGGAAGGCACAGGAAACCATACACGGTTTTGTGGTTAAGGCATCATTTTGGTAATTTAATTTTTCTGAGACTCCATCCTCATGAATAAAACAGACATAGAAGGCAGGGGAAGGGTAGTTTTTGGTTGTCTGTAGGTTTCTCATGTGTGTTAATAATATGACCTTGTAAGAACCAAGTTATGCAATGCCTTTTAGGTGTGTTTCCAGCGTGTTTCAAGGATGTGCACCGCCATCTCAGCGCTAAGTGATGGAGTCATTCCAGTGTGGCTATGCACACACTACCCTTGCAAATAAGCCAGGGTCTGTCTTCTGTCTCTGGGGCCAGTGCAGGGCATGGCTTGCACCCAAACAGCTGAAGTCTCTTGCACCCCTCAACCACCCCCTGCCTCAACTGGGTGTCCTCGTCCAAATGTGCTCTGGGGACTGGTCCCTAGCACAAGCACCATCATTGCCTGGGGCATGGCACGGGACAAGGCTGTGCTAAGGCACCTGCTAGTGGTTAAACAGGGACCAGATGGCCCTGGGCTGTTCTTTGAGCCCAAGTCCTGCGCAAACTTTACCCTCCAGCTTGGATGCTTTGCCCTCCAGCTTGGATGTCCCCTTTGGTTTTAGTTTGGGTCTTTGTTATTCTACTTTTTTTTTATTTATGAGCTATTATGTTTTAATTAACTGTTAATTCCTTGGGCCAGCCTGTGATTATTTTTGGGGGGATGGAGAGGGAAGAAGGAATTACTTGCTTCAGGGTTTTTTCTTGGCTGTATCTGTCTCCATTTATTCTCCTATTCTTTTAGGCTGTCTGGAGGTAATGGCTCTTAGCATGCTTTATAAATCATTCCGCAGAGGACTTTGAGTGAGCTTTTTATTTAATAAGTATGGAGAAGTGGGCTTTTATCCCTGCAAAAGAGGTGGCAAGTTCACCGTAATTTCCACTGGATTACTGTATTTGGGGTAGAAGAAGCAATAGAAGACTCAAAGATATTGGTCATACAGCAAATTCCAGTTGTATTACCTCCTCTTTGACTTGCTACTTGATCCATAGGAGCACCAAAGTTATTTATGTTGAAAAACAGCACTTTGCTTTAATAGCACATAGGCAGGGGTACTTGGAAGGAATTTAAAAGTTCACTTTGAAGAGTTGTGCCAGTCTGAAAACCTGAACATTAATGCTCTTGAGCTTTGGAAAAAAGTGGGTCTGCAGCCACATCCAAGTGCTGCAGCTCACCTCCATTTGTAGACTGTGTCAGAGCAAGTCCTGAGAGCTGAGATTTCTTACAAAGGGGAGGAAACACGGTTCAGCTACAGGGATTTCAAAGAGAAATCTTTATTCAGGCTGCTGGAAACTGCCATCCTGGCTCCCTGCCTCCTGGCTGCCTGGGATACCCACCTGTGTTGTTACACAGGCTCTGAGTCCAGGCAGGGACCTCGCTCTGGCTGCCAGGTCTGACTATATTGGTCAGACTTTGCATCACCACATGTGGCTTCTTTATAAAATGGTGAAGCCACTGCAGAAAGAGAGAGCACAATGCTTGCCTACAGCAATTTAAAATCGACTTGAAATGAACCACTTATGGTCATCACGTGGATTTTGAATGATTGCTATTTGGGGATCACATTGAACCTTCTTCATCCTAAAAATATCAGAAAAAGTGCTGTATATCTCAAGAAACACTTCACTACGGTGTGCAAGTTCTTGGGTCTCAGCCACAGCTAGTCCAAGGAGCAACTCGGCTTTAGCCCTGTTCACACCCAGATTAGCAATGAGAAATAACCAGCTTTGTAGGTCATAGGAAATGGTTTCTTTCCAACCACAGGAGGAGAGCAGAATGAACTCTGAAGACATTTTGGCTTTAGCAAATGTGTAGCTGTGCCCAGCAGCCCTGTGCGTTCCAAGCACCACTGGGCTTCAGAGGAAAGGCTGTGAAGAAATGATGCAATGGATGGTTTGTGGTGGTCAGCACGTACGTCTGCTTTGTGACGTCTCTTCTGCAAGCACTCACACCCATTTGTTTTGCAGTTTCAGTAGCCTCTGTGTGGCTTGTGGGGAGAGGTATAGAAGTCCTATCAAGTACAGACCTGTACCTTTTTTTTGTGAGAAATAATGAGAGAGCAGGTGGCCAAGCAGGCAGTTGTAACAGTGGCTGTCCCCCTGGCTCCTTGATTTTCATCCTTGAAAGGATGGAAAATTGTTTTTTCAGGAGCAACATCCAGTGCTGTAAAAGCCAGGCTGTTCTGTGTGCTCCTCTGGCATCGGCATCCTCTCTGTGATAACTTACAAGTTTTGAACAAAGACAGAAATTCACAGATATTTTTTTCCTCTTGAACACTCATCTGCCATGGAGCATCTCAAGAAATGAAATGCCCAATGATGCCTGAAATACTTCTATGGCATGGGGTGCTTCATCACACTTCACAGATAACCCTGTTCGGTCTTTTTGTTTGTTTGTTTGAAGGATGCGTGCTTGTGGTGTCTGTAATTGAACAGCTTGCACAGTGGCACAACAGCACAGTAAAGGCAGCCGTGGAGAGACTGTGCAACTATATACCTGGTAAGTACCAAATAATACGCCATATGTTACGATGGTACTGCTGTATTTCTCTGTTAATTAAAAATTCACACGTGGAGTCTGAAAAAGCTTTATCCACTCTTCGTACAGCATTTCAAATGAATATAGCTGAAAGACAGTAAGGTGCTATCTGCAGGGAAGTCAGTAGTGTGGCTCACTTGGCTTCAGAGCTGGGATTTTGTCCCAAAGTTAGAGTGAATGGAGTTGTATTAAGCCCACATGCGTGTGAGCACCAACACATGCAGACTTCTTTCCTCCCTTTTTCTCTACTTTGTCTCTTTGTTAGCAGCTTAAGAACAGATTCACTGTATGCCCAGTCGCTCCTCTTTCTTGTTGATATGGGTCTTTATAGCAACTGTGAAGGTGAAAATATTTTCAGCAGGTACAGGAAGCCGCTATTGTAAAATCTCAAAAATGAGCTGATGTTGACAGGTGTAAGATGTGAGCATTTGGTCTGCACAGAAAGGCTATTGAAATGTAACTAATGATAGAAATTTCAAAAGCGATAGCTATTCCATATGAATATACATAGACTCCCCTTTTTCTGCCCCTTATTTTATCTGCCCAAAGGAGGTTAGCTGTCCGAATACACACCCCTAAATAGAAAACAGTTTGAATGCCAGAATAGCTTTGTGCCTCACAGACCAATCCTATAACTATTTAAGTAACTAGATCTCACACTCATGATATCTTTTTAACATTATAAATGTAAAAAGATGGCTTAGGATTCTTCATTAAAAAGTCATTTATATAGGACTTCATGAAACGTATCTCTGAGAAACCATCTCGCTCTGTAGACCCTAGTTTCACAGAAGATGTGTGTAGAATATTAATTCCTTCCTTTTCAAGAGAGGATTTCCCAATGCAGGATGGGGCAGAGAGGTAATTGCTGGGATTCATTCATTGATAGAATGACGCTTATCTGATTTCTATTCCATAAGTCATATCCTCAGTGTTTTAAATTACAGGCACATAACCATGAAGTTACAATTAGAAGCGCTGATCCTGCTATTAAAATACAATTTTCTTCTTTAAAATATGACATGTTAGCTCTATGTTCATGATTCACTCAGTGGACCTTGTTCCGCTGACATGTCAAGATATTTCTTTTCAGCTGCCATTCTTTACACACATAAAATCCTATTATCCCTTTAGTTAGATCTGTATAATCCAGTTACCTTCTATGAGATGCATGGATACACCCAATAGAAAAAAAATTACCCTGAACTTGAAAGGAGTGAAAAATCCTATGGATTGTGTGGGAGCTACAGTGTAACCCGATTTATCCTCCCCCGGGAGGTGAACGCTGCAGCCCAGCAGGAATCAACAGCTTCCTCTTGCTGCTTGAAACAATAGAAAAGCTTTGGATGATCACGAGGAGTAAACCTACTAAAGCAGGCCATGCCATTTCACCTGAAGGAACAATTTCATTATTATACACATGCCTACAATTGATTGCAAGAATAACAGCAACAAATTAATGGCAATGGGGCTTTTCCTAGGGCCAAAAGGGAATAAGAACTCGTGTGGTTTTTTTAAGGGCCTCCTATAATTTCAATTACAATCGAGTTGGGGTTGGATCAAGCCTTCGGTGAAGTTATGTGATGTTCAAGAACAAAAAATGTTTGGAGAAAAAGAGAGAGAAAAATTCAGTACCTGTCAATCCCACTCAATCCCATAGGCTGTGTAGAAAACAATAGCATCCTTATTGATATGGAAATACTTACAATGTGTGTTATTCAAGCGACATGGCCAATAAACCTATGAAAGTAAGAACAATAACGCCATGAGTGAAGGAGGCTCTTAGGCAGACAGAAAGGCTGGGTCTGGGGGAATGGGAGGTATTTACAGTGTAAAAGATGTTATTAGCAAGAATGTGTGTTTACCTGGATACTGGCTGTCTGCCTGATGAAACAGAGGTGTCTGATACCCAAAATGTGCTTTGAGACCGTCTGCCTCTGAGTCATGCTCTGCTTCTGTGTTGGCCACTGCTGTGTAAACACCTTAGAGCTCAAGTGGAAATGGCAACATGATTAATACCATCTTTCTTGCAAATATTTATCCTCTGGGATTCAGCCAGAATTTGTGTTTCTGGGACTATGAAGCTATAGAGGAAAACCTTCCAGATCTTTCTCACATAAAAACAGGGCAGTTTAGGGGATCTCTTTTACCTGAAGCAGAGCAAAAGCAAGTATACTCTACATTTTCTCTAAATTTTCCAGCATTTAGTTTGGTTTAAGCTCTTCTCTTGCCTCTGAACACTCAAAGTTATTCATCACATTCTCTCTCTCTCTCTTCCCCTCCTTTCTGACTTACACAGCTTCTTCCTAACAGAGCTTTCTCTCTGCAATATCCTCTCCTTGCGTGTGTTAGCAGAGCTGGAGGTTTGTGAACGCATGAATGCAGGCTGGCTCGGAGGGCAAGTCCTGTAAACACTGCCCGTGGCTTGGGTCTGTTTTGCTGGAAGCCAAAGCCTGAATGGCATCTGTATCTTCCAAGAGGACTCTATGTGCTCGACAATAATTTTATGTTATTGCTGTTCTTTTTACCACCCATCATTTGTTACGCCATGGGGTAATTACATGTCAAGCCTCCTGTAGGCATAAGGAAATCAGTGCCTAGAAATCGGTGTGACCAGCAGACCCCCAACATCAGCTCCCCAGAGCTGACAGCCAGCCAAACCCTCCCCTCCTCGCAGCCACCAGTACAGGTCACAGCAGTCAGCTGGCTCCTCTAGGGCCAGAAATGTTATGGAAACCAGCTGGTTTGGGAAACTCATAACGAGACCATCGCCTGCAATACACCAGGGAGGTGTTGGGGAAGCCAGCCACCTTCTCCTGCGGGCTACTATAGGGAGCCAGGTGCCCTGAGGGCAAGCCTCATCAGAGGGTGTTTTAATCAGCGATGATACCAAATGCAGGGTTATTGATGTCTGTGATGTCTTTCCTTTTACATGAACAAGAATAAAATCTAATTCTAGCCAGGAGACCAATTTTTAACTTGCAGATTGCTTCTAAAGAGCCAATAGAGAGGAGTTATGTGGCAAAGGAGGCAAAGAAATGAAGCTAATAACTTGATTGAAATAAAACACCTGGCATGGGATAAGAAAAATCAGCTATCATACAGAAGCTGCCTGCAACACCATATGAGTAGGAGGGTGTTGGGGAAATTACCTTTTCATTCCCTGCTATGCCTTTCAGGTCCTAGTCATCCTTTCTTGGGCTCAGGTTGCCAGCTGGGATGTCTGCAGTCCTGGCAGGAGAGCAGCTGCAGGAGCAAGAGCACACCCATGCCTGCTGATAGAGTCAGTGCTGCGAGGTTTCGTACCCTCCCTGGAGCAAAACTACCCGCCTTGTATGCAGCAGACCCCCATCCCTGGGCATGTCCAGCCTGAGGCTGGTTGAAGTTGAATATTCAGTCCAAAGTTGGAGGGAAGAGGCTGCTTTGGGGGTTTCTAAGGCTTTTCTATGGGAAAGATGAGGATATTCTATGTTTTCTTCCCCAAGTACAGATAGTTATCTGTCTGGGTAATTAAGGTGCAAGAGAAAACAGTATCTCTCAGAAATTTCAGGAGCTGTGAGTTTGTCATTGCTGCACTTGTATGAACCTGCTTCTTCATGACTTTTCACAACACCACCCTTGCCGAAACAAGGCCTGACACCACCTTTGCAGGATACGTGCATGGTAAAACAGTTCTTGTCTGTTCAGGCCAAGAAACAGTCAATTTTCCTTCGTGGGAACTATCAGACCAGTTCTACCATCATGCCCTACCTGTATTCAAACCTCCAATCTCTCCCTCAAATGTCTTTGCTCGGGTGCGGGAACCACTTTTTTTTACAACAGTACCTTAAAGAAATCTCTGATGAGCTGTCTTCTGGAGGGCATGCTTCATCCAGATTAAAGAAAGCCACCTGAGCCAGCATCCCGAAAAGGCACACGGCTGCAGACCGTGAAAGGAAGCCAAACGAAAAGTGTCAAATATTTGTTTGAATGCAATTACTCCTGCGCAACTCCTGCTCTGCACAAAACATATTCTCTTAACTCTCACAAACCCCCAGAAAGCTCTGAGGCATCTCTAGCAGTAGCATCAAGCCCCACATCGCCTTCTGTGCTTTGATTTATGTATTTGTCTTCTTTCTTCTTGCAAACCTACCAAGCTGTTTCTTTAAACTGCTTAGAAGATGCTGTGACATGTATGATTTCTTTCGACTTTTCCATGATGTCATACTCAGAACGTTTAACAAATGCTAGTTGCTAGTTATCCTTTTCAGTCTTTATCACGTGGCTTGTCTAAAGCCAGAGAAGGGCTTTAGGCAAGGTTAGAAATACAGGTTTTCCCATTCTCTGGTGCTATCCTGAGGTCATAGATTCACACGCATTCCCCTAAGATAAATCAGCATTCACCTTAATGAACCAACTCCTGCTGTATTTTGATTGTTATAAAACCAGTTTCACTGTGCTCAATTTTACTTAAAAAAATATGTTTTCTAGAAAAACTGCAAGGTTTCTGTTACGTACTTGCTGAACTTTATGGACCACACATTGCTGAACTGTAAGTATTGCTGTGTCCTCTCAGGTCTTTGCTCAGTTTGTTCTTGACATGTACGGATGTGCTGTCAGATTGAAGTGCAGAGGTTTCATTCTTAAAATCACATTATTATTAAAGCAGAGATGCTTGAGAGTGATTCTGGTTTGGCATTTGGCATAGCTGTTCCTGAGTGAATAAATACAGGCTGCCACTGGTAACCATTTTCATACTCCATTTGAATCTCAGCTCAAGCCCACCTGATGTAATTAACTTTTGAAATTCAGCTCGTTTGGCTGATGGAGGTATTTGAATAACTTGTGTGTGCGAGACAGGTTCTACAGAGTCATGCCACTGTAATACTTGGCTCTTGCTTTCCCTTCTACCTTTAATCAAGCTTTCTAATTGTCAGCCCCTACATGCTCTCAGCCTCAACCTTGATACACACTCTTGGGGAAGCCTACTAAGTAATGTAAGTGATTAAAAAAATAAAATGTAGGTCATTTTATTCCTCTTTGAAAGTTCTTAGTTTAATTAACAGAGCTTTTGCTAGACCTTCTTCCTCCCTAGGGTTTTTATTTTTATTTTTAAAACTAGCCAAGGGACTGCAAAGTGCTTACAGGACTAAGAAGTGCTATAATCAAACATTTTAATTTAATTCCTGATTAGCCCAGGGGTGTGTCCCAAAAAGAAAGAAAGAAAGAATCCTAGCACTCGTGCTTGGTGATTAAAGGTTAAGGATCTTTGAAGGATTTCTGGTTATTTTCTTGAGTTAATGATTGAATGTTCATATATGCCAAATTGCATATGCATTAACTTTAACCTTTAAATCTTTGTCAGACTTATGATTGATTAAAAAACAGAACAGTCATAATGCATTTGATTCAGGTGCTGCATATAAAGCACGATGCTTTTTCATCATCCTGGGATCCAATTTTAAATGCTGAGTAGGATGCCATGGCAGAAAATCGTTAGGACCCAACACTGTACTGAGCAGCGATTATGGGCCACAGCGAAGCGAGCTGAGGTTATTGTTTGGCGTTGGGGAGATTTAGCTTCCCATGGAAACAGCTTCTACTTTCAAGCAGAAGAATATAATAGTCTTTGTTTTCACACCATTTCCTTCAGCATAGACAGGGAAATGAATGCCGACGTGGTCTGCCATTCCTTGAAGCTATGTAAACAGGATCCAGGACAACCACTTTGTCATCTCTACCCTCCTCCAAAGGTGAGTTGGTTTTCCACTTTTTTCAAAGCTACAGATGGTGGAAGGTCTTTTAAACTGGAACTGAACTGTACGGAGGCTTCCAGTGCATGTGCATTGTCTGGGAAATGAACATTCTGAGCATGGACGCTTTTAGAAAATGTCTGTTTGAACAAAAGGTACATAACATACTTTAGGTACAGAACACACTTTAGGCATGTGGAGCATCAACAACATGGTTGTCAGAGAGTGGGAATTACAGGGCCAACGTCTCTTGTACCAGTCTAGGTCAGAGGAGCAGGGAAAATAAAATCTCACTTTCTCCAGACTTTATTGTTAAGCAGTGCAATGACCCCAAACCAGATACTCAGCTGAGGTTCATCTATACCACCGTGTTACCACGACATGACAAGTTATCCCCGCATTGCCTGATCTGCTGTGGCAGCCTGTGTAGGCACTAGTTATGCACGGCAAATGCAGGGCTATTTGGCTTGGATTAGTCTGCCGTGCAAGAGGTTTAAGCTAATGTGCATAATCTTTTGCTGCAGGCTGGAAACATTTAGTTACTACCACTTTTTTGATGTACAGTTACTTCCTACGCCACAGTACCTTGACTGCACGTTATAGACCTTTGGTACTCAGACACATACATAGCTGCATAGGTGTCTAAACAGATGCAGTTTGTTTGCGGATTTTTTTGGTTGTGGGTTTTTTTTTTTCCAGTCATCATGCAGCCCCAGTCAGAATAAAACCTGTGAGTGATGGTGGTTGTTTGGCAGTGTCAAAAAGCAAGTGATTCACTTAAACATCTATTTTTGTAAATCGTTTTCCCTGCATCTGGATGGATAAAGACATGTTTGATTTCTAAACATTTGCATAAGATGTTTTACACAGGGCCTTATCCAACAGCCATTGAAATCAGTCAGACCCGTTTTATGGGCTTTGGTGAGCTGTGGTTCATCTCCAAGGTGGATTTAGTTCTGCCAATATTAGACCTGGAGAAACACTTGCCTTCCAGGAATGGCAGTAACATTTGTTTTACAGCAGGTGTGTGTCCCATGTGACTAATATGCTCCATGCTATGCCAACATAGAGATATATGGGTGTGCAACCAGGCAGGGGTATAAGAAGATGAGTGCAGGCAGCAGAGAGGGCCCACACTAACTTGACTCAACCAGGATATTGCCCAAACTTCATCAAATGGGTTCCTTCAGAAATCTTGCGTCTGAACTGGTAAAACAGTTCATGGGTCCTTCCACCCTTCCCCAAGGTACATCAGAGCTACCCTGTTGCAAGCTCTCCCTTAATAATTGCCAGGCCTTTACTCACCCCACAAACATTTGTGAGCTCAAGCACTTTCTGTGCTGGTAATTGCATGTTTTTTCCCTCTCCTGAACTTGTAACAGCAGCAGAGACCCTGTCAGTGTCTGTGGGGCCTTTTTTTTTTTTGTTTTTTTTTTTAAATTAGGAGTCCTGAAGGTGAAGGTGAGAGTACAGCAAAGCCTGGCAAGCTCCCACAGTGTAGCAGGTCACCCAGGAGTACAGCAGGAGCTGTAGCAATGGTGGCTGCACATGCACCATGCTGCCAGCCCAAGAGTTAGATTTTCACACAGACTTACTTGCTTGTGTGCAGGAATAAAGAGAAGTAGAAACCACCCTGCACCCTGACTTCTGCTGGTGGCAGAAGTGCAAGGTGCCTCTTGGAGTGAAAGAGGATGCAGGCAACGAACTGCACTTAAAGAGTGGGGCGAACTCTCTGTGGCTGCACAGTGAGCTAGGCAAACGAGTCTGGAGAGAGGGGCTCTTTAAACCAAAGTGGCTCCTGTGCAGAAATTAGAAGATCTGTGGTGAAATACTTGGCCTATCAACCAGAGGGGTCAGGATGCCACTCATGGGGTTGCTATCTAATCTTTGGTTAGCTCTTCCCATCTCTCAGAGCAGGTGTGGGATCAAGCTGTTGACTCCTTCCACCCCCAGTGACAGCTCCAGCAACTGCACTTTCTGCAAAGAAAAAAACTGAAGATGGGTTTTTTGGTTTTGTTTTTTAAACAAAATTTGGACTCTCATTTACATGGCCTGGAGACTGTCCCTCTGAGTGAGTGGTTCAAGCAAACCCTCTCCCTTCCAAGTGGTAGTTAAATCCCTTTCTGTCAAGGTGTATTTGTTTCTCACCAGGAATAAGGGAACTCTACCAACAAAATTATTTTTCTACCCCGACTGTGCCCTCCTTTTTAGCTCTCCTGGTGCCCTGAGACAGCTTGAGGAGGCTGGGGGAGATGGGAGGAGAAAAGCAGTGCTCAGAGTTCATGCTCAAGTGGTTGATAAATTGCCCACAGTAACTCTGTGACAAGTCAGACTGAGTAAAGATGAATTATGGGTGAAAAAAATTAATATACACTCAGAGATGCAGATGCATAAAATGCAGTTTACCTCACATTTGCTTCTTTGGTTTGTAATTTGATTGATTACTTCAGTTATATGAGCCTGCAAATGTTGGCTCAGTCCCCTGCCAAGTGTTTGAACAAGACTTTAATACTAATGACTGTTTTGTTCAACTCTATTGATTTTCAGGTAATTCGTTTATTCATTTAGACTTTTAGATGCCCATTTTCCCAGAATTAGTATCATATTTGTACTGGCAAAGGGAGTAAAATAAATATAGAGTTACTTGCCCTTATAAGGCAGTATAATGTTCATGTTTTAATTGCCTTTAAGGTGGCAAATATCAACATGTAGCTGCTTTTTCAGTCAATAGTTTATTTTGTTCTGTTTCTGTGATGTTGCTCTAGTGAGATTGTGTGTCTTGAGGAAGGAAGAGCCCCTGCTTCAGAGGCCTTGCAAACTATCTACATAATGGAGACACTGCAAGCCGAGTAAATGATACGTGCGTTATATTACACACTTCCCTGGTCTCTGACAAATTAGCCCAAATTAATTTTTTTGCCAACCTGCCTGGAGTCATTAGCACTCGGTGATTATTCTAGGAGACTTGGCTCTAATTATGAATAAAAAATATTGCTCTGTTTGCACGGGGCGAAATGTTCTCAGCGCGGAGCTGGAGAAGGAGGGCACCTAATCCGGGCGAGGGTGGCTCCGTTGCAGGGGCTCCCCAGGGGCTTGGGTGAGGTGAGCTTCCCTGCTGGTAGGCAGTTTCAGGACCAGCCCCCTGATGTTGGTGGGGAAGAGTGGAAGGGGCACTTGCAGCTCCTGGATCACCAGCATGGCTGTGCGACCACATGTCACTTGTAGTGGGGTCCAGTGAGACCCTAATTGCCACCAATGGCCCGTAGAGCAGAGCCTGGGCCAGGGCTGGAAGTGCGGGTAGATGTGCATGCATAGGCTCTCCTACTTCACGTTTCTTGTCCAACGAGAGGTTGTCCTCTACCCTTAGTATGAGGGTAGCAACACTGGGGACTCCTTCAACTCAGGAGGCAAAATAATACGGTTCATCAGAAGTGTAGGCTTACCATAAGTAGCCGGAAACTGGGCAGTATTTAAAGCTGCTGTAATATGCCTTGTAGTTTAAGCTACATCAACAGCAGATACTCTAACATTGGCTGCAGCACTGCTCCAAAACGCTGACAGTGGGTACAGGTATCCAAGCTAGCTGGTTTAGGATGACTGGATATTTTTTTAGTCAAAAAAGTTTATCAGCTCACATGGTGGAGGACTTTCTGCACCAGGTCCTGTGATACAGGGACATTCCTTTAGTGAGCGACAAGGGCTGAAATAGGGTGAGGGGTTTTAGGCACTGCCTACCAAGCTCCCCTTCTGGCCCTGGGAGCAAGCAGGTTTGCAGGAGATTATTCTCAGCTTGTCTCTAGATTGTTTTAAGCCAGCTGGCCTGTTCAGTTAAATGGCAATACTTTAATTGATTTTGTTGGGGCCAGAATAATGGCTTGACTTCAGCACTGGAGTCCTGCTGCTGTCAATCTCTTAAACAGTCTGTGTTGGAAGGAGCTTGTACCCTTCCTTCTGCCTTTCAGAGAGCCTCTTCTGCTCCCCATCACTTTTCTGCTCTGGATTATTAGAGACCTTGTGGCTACAGATTTTAGTTTAACCTCCAGTAGTAGGATTTTGCTGGGAGTCATCTTATGTCAGCAAAAATATACATATTTATGCTAATGTCATTTTATCTTTCCAAAATAAGCTTCATTGCCACAAGCACTCACGCTGGTTCATGTCCCCTCTATCAGGTCTTTCATTGACTTTGTAAAAAGCATGTCCCTCATGGACATTACTGTGGCCAGCCTGCTCTTTGACAAAGTAGGAGCCAACCAATTCTGGCTGGAAAAAAGAAACCCTTTGGGGTTTCATAAAATAAAAATACTTCCACTATTTTCTCTCATTCCTCTTTCTCTCTCAGTGAAAATGTGAACTGCTTACCGGGAGGTGAGGCAGAACCAAACTCGGGTGGTAGTGCTTCTGCATTCCTGGTAAGAGCAGGCTGCCAGCCAAAGGTAGCCCTTGCGGCTGGGACCCATTTCCTTCTTTTGAGACCACAGACTGTAAAGCAAACATCTGGGAGGCAGGCTAGGTCCTGGGGAGCAAGATGACCTCCTTTTAGCCTTTCTTTTTGGAAACAGGTAAAATCTACTGAAATGTGAGTTGTTTCTGCTGCAGTCAGAACTGAACCCTGAAGAAACAACCTATAGACAAGCGATAGCAGAAGGCACAGTTTGAGACTAGTTCTTCCTCTTCCACTCGTTTCTCACCATTTCCCCGCTCCTCTTCATTGGCAGAAAATGAAAAAAAAAACCAAAAACCCTCAACCAAAAAACCAAACAAACAACCCCCAAAACCCAAACCACACAGCCCCAACCTTCCACCAAATAAACCCAAAGAAAACAGGGTGGGATGGGGTTTGCAGGGTGCTGTGTGCAGCTGTGTTGTACCGATGTGGAAGCTGCCCCAGGCAGGACCCCTGAAAACAAGTCTTGGGCAACCCATGGGCACAGCGGCATTTGGGGTGGGAGGCTGGCAGATAAGAGTGTGAGGACAAGGAAGCATTGCTCATGGATGCTGACTGTGTTTTACAGAGGCAAGCTAGAAAAAATAAATCAGAATGTTTGATCCAGAACACACAGAGTCCAAGCCCAAAAGAAACAAGTGGCGTAAAATGAGCAGAAGTCAGAGTAATTGCCCTGGGAGGAGAAAGGACTGAGTCAGGCTTCATGTGTTTTAGATCTGGGCTTGCAGGGAAGGTCCCTATGTTGCATCCAGAGCTCATATTTTTTGGTTTGGCTGTCCCATGCAATCATAAAGATTTCCCCTACAGCCTCTGCAAGATGAAAGGTGGGAGTTGTAGAACAAATCCCAGTTTTGCCAGTGCTCTTTAACAAGATTTGCAGCATTTTGGTACCTTGGCATGTGTACTCCTGGTAAAAGGATGATGAAAATGAGTTAGAAGGGAAACTTTGAGTGTTTTGTAAATGTCCACTCTCCTGGGAAAGAGCTGGCTAACAAGGGTGATAAATGGGAGAGAATTAGAGTTGGTTCATGTGTTTGTTTATGACGAAAAATAGATCTGTTTGCAAAAAATTAATTACTGGGAATACACAGGCTCTGTGGAGAGCATTGAAAGAAGGCAATGAATGAAATCCCAGTGACCACCCTGCCCTCAGTCCCATCCATGGTGTGGATATCTTGTGTACACCAGGTGCATGGGGCTGGCTGCTCCCCAGGACCTCCACAAAGCCTCTGGGCAGCGGCTGCAAGTTCATCCATCAGCCTTTGGACCCTAGGGAGCCCCTTCCTCCATGGTGTTTTCATGCCATGGGAAAGAGAGCAGGCTCCTTGCTAGCCAAGTTGCAGCAAGAGAAGTTGTATGGGCTGTATGGCCTTCGGTGGCAGGCTTGACATGCTGGTGTCAACCAGGGATTGCAGGTGACCCATGAAACCAAGAGTATTTTCTCCCAGATGGGTGTTTCAGCTGCCAGTCCTCCACGGCCCACCCTGGAGTCCTGGCTGAAGTAACTTTGGCAGCGGGAGAAGATCTCATCCTTAGCATTTCAGAGAGAGCATTTTCTACACGCGGGGGCAATTCAGCCTTTCCTCCCTTGTTTTCTGCTTTCTGTGTGCAATATTGCTGTAGCTGTCTGAAGTGTGCATTTCTCGTGCTCTGTTGCTGAGAGCAAGAAAGGTCTCTCCTCCCCTGCCCAGCAGAAAGGGGTTGATAAATCCTACCTCTCTGGAAATTTTTCATCTATCATACTCAATTTTAAGCCATTTTCCTCATCTGTCTCTCAAGTTATTTTATTGCAGAAGTGACAGCAGCTGGTAACATACAACATAACTATGTCAAATGCAAGATGCATGCTTGGTTTTGGGGACAGCAGTTGCCCAGGGGGCAGAAACTTGGAAACAGTGTCTTGGCTCATTCCTAGCATCTTTCATCTATTTGTGACATACCCAGATTTTTATAAGACTATAGACACAATGAATTAAACATATATTAAGCACATATATTAATGTGACACATATATTAAAAACCAATATCTTAGAAGTCTTTGTTCCTTGCTGCTTATAATTATTCTTCCTTATCCCTTTATATTGTTCACTATAAATTTTTGACCCTTGAATATCACAGTTAATTAATTTGCTTTGATCACTGCCTAAATCAATTAAAATGACATGCTAAATTTTGTAAAAAAACCCCATTGGTAATGGTTGCTTTAAATGCAAATATATGCTGCTTTAATATTCCAAGCTGGCATGCCCGCTGTTCAGTAAGATGCCATCACTCGAGGGATATTTTCTTTTTTTTCCAAATGCTTTAATACTGCCATTTGGCGAAGCATACTTCCTCCCCATGTTGAGTTCCTGTAGCTCTAGCCAGATAAATATAAACTTGTGCTGAACTTTACCTTAGAGCCCTTAGACGTGGTAGGTGTTAAGCTAGCAGTTATGTCCTTAGGCTGGGCTGTAGCAGGTCATTGTCAGAACAGTTTGGCCTCGCTAACAATTTTGATCAGAAACAAAGTGCTAACATGTTTGTGATACACCAGATTTTTTCTTTCCATTTGAAACATTTTCAAATGTAATTGACTGTTGTCTCCTTTTTTTATTTTATTTTGTTTTTTACTGATCCTCAAAGCCTACAGAACGATAGCAGTTATTCCTTCTGAAAGAGGGCAAATGGGCAGCATTTTCAGCCTTCTTCATGCTGAATGATGAGAGGAAGGACAGGGGCCATCACACAGATACTGCCTCACAGATATGACTGTGTGCAAAGGCGACCTGATAAATGCAGGACAACATATGGGAATTACCATCACTGAAATGGAAGAATATTGTCCAAAAGTGAAAATGGAGCAGCAGGGGGGAGCACGCTGGTGTTATCCTGCCAAAAGCAAATGCTTTTGCCTGAAGTTTGCACACAAGTCTGCAAACTGAGCTCATCTCAGGGGCACTCAGCAACTGGCTGTCTCATGAGCAGGGCACCCATAGTACAAACTTAAATCACCCTCCCAGACCCCTGTGACTGTCTTTTTTTTTTTTTCCCCCCCTAAATCAAAGTTGTGAGATCTTCTTTTTCTATGGGAAGATGTGGCTGAATTTAGAAAGTGCTGTTCATCAGAGTTGTTAAGCAGTTGGTAAACGTTTTGGACTTCATGAGCATATGTGGGGCATCTCCTCACCTCCATGACTAGAAAGAGTCCTTGTGGCAGGAAAACCAGTGTGGTCTTTCCGTGCTGTGGTATGGGACAAATTTCTTAAGGCCAGGGGTAAACACTTAACAGCACGGTGCAGAAAAGGTCCCTGCTTATTCTCTATGCCTCAGCATTTAGCCAGGCAGGACCCAGGGCTGTGGACCAGGCAGGCTGCAAAACTGTATTGGTTGAGGTTTCTGCAATGGCAGAGCCTTGAGGAAGGCTCGAGAGCAGGACCTCAGCAGTGCTTGGCAGTTCCTGGCCATGGTTAGCAGCCGTCGGTGCGCGTTTGACCACAGCCCTGCTGCACCACACATGGCACATCCGTCCTCCTGCTGCCAGCAGTGCTGGTCCCTGGCTGTCACTTACACTCACAGATGGTGCCCTTTGCACAAAATTTCCTCTCCTCCTTTGAGGAGCATGTGTGTACAGGAATTTGAGGAATTATTGGGATATCACCAGTAGCTGACTTCTTTGTAACCTATGGCCTTACGATGGCCAACCTGTTCTCTTTTGATAAGGATGCCTTTCCAAGGTCTTTTCTTGCAATGGTTCTCCCACTCTTCCTTTCTATTTGGGTATAAGTATCCTCATTGTGGAGGAATCCCAAAATGCTTCTTCAGCACAAACTTGCATGGACCCAACAGAAAAACAATCTTGCCACTGTCAGTGAGAACTTGCCCTCCAGGGCAGGTATTTCCACAATAAAAAGCTAACCTTCCTAGATCCTAAGCAGGAGATTCACCTTCCAAACTCTATTCCCTGCTTTGTACCTTCCCGCGCACCAGCTGTTCCCCTGCTGGGATGAACCTCAGCTGAGTATAACCCTTATGTGTGCAAGACCAAATGTTTCCTCTGTACCCTTCCACAGCAAGTCAGACTGACATTGCACGCATAACCCTATTTGGCCATCTAATGGCTGAGTAGTTCTTCAGCAGGAGTCACTGGAGAAGTCTGTCCTCTGCAGCTCACGCAGCGCAGTCAGGATATGAATCTCAGCCTTTCAACTGATCTGGACTATTCCTTAGGAAATAAATGATGCCCTGGAGCAAAATAAATGAACTCTTGCAACTGGAGTTTCATAGGGGGTGATTGGATAATTGATTGTTAGTCCAATAAAAAGTAACTGATGATGAGTTTGTAGACTCATACATCATTTTTGTGCTGTGACTGATATATTAAAAAAAGGGTAGGAAATGGGGAGAAAAATTGGTAGGATACTGTGAGGCTGATCTGTTTTGTTTTTTTTTTATTTTGTTCTTGCTCTCCTAGGTGGGGCTGAGTACTGCAATAAGAAAAGCAAAAAGGATTATGAAGACTTCCAAGGACCTGGTAAGAAATCAGTGGCATTAGGGTGTCTTACACTGTACATGCATTTTATCAGGAGTGAGACCTTGTTTATTTTGCCTGATTGTGAATCCACCTAATCAGCATTGAATTGAATGCTGACTCACTCCTACCTGGTATAGGATCTGCTCTATCAGGTGACAATGGGAAGAAGGAGAGGGAGATAATAGAGAGGAAATACAAAAGTATGGGGAGAGCACAAAAAAAACTCATGAAAAATGCAGACTGCTTGTAGAGTAGGGAGGTCTATATCTATCCAAGACATACATTTATGTCTGAAATTCACGCAGCAGCTGAGGATCTCAGCTGTGAGCTCCACAGTTTAGCTTCACACTGAGACACTTGCTTGTACTAGCCCAACTCGCCTTTGGTGGGTAGCCAGCCTTAAAACAAAATGCAAGCAGATATAGATTTTGTTTAGATTTTTTTACAAAAGCAGGAATTTCTCACTCAGCCTTGCCCTGTGTTTTTCCATCCAGAGAAGCTTCCTTCCTTCCAACTTCTTGCAGTGTTTATTATTGCCCCTCCTTGTTTCATGTTTCTTCCTTGTCCCTTGTCATCCCTGCCTTGCCCTTGTAGCCATATGTAAGAGGGAGCCTTGTGAACGAACCCACTGCCTTAGAGCACAGTGGCTGCACTTTGGGGTTGTCTGAAACTCAAGCAAGGGCCTGAATGCAAATTCTGCATATTTTTCCTTTATTTGTGAGAAGTTGCCTTTGCCTCTTAAACTTGAAAAGTGGGATTTGAAATCTTTCCACCTCCACCAGTTTTCAGATTTGTAGAGGATCTCTAAACGGTAGCAGAGAAGGGAAGGGTAGCTTTTATTCTGCTGGGTTCTGTTACATGAGTCAGCTCAGCCATAGAGTTTGCTTCCAGTTGTCTTCAGGCACTTAATGCAGAGCAAATGTTTTTGCTGTTTGTGAAGAAATTATTGATATTGCTTCTTCCTGAATCCTCACTGAGATGCTACTCACAAAAGTGAAAATTGAGGTGCCTAATTAGCCTTTGGGCAATTGCCAAATTGCCAAGCCAGGGAAATAAACAACGCGCTGGAGACAGGTCTCAGCTCCTGCAGAACAGCAATCAGCAGGATCTTATTCATTTTCCTTCCTATTCAGCGCTGTGCTACTGATGGCCTGAGATTTCCACTCAAATTACATGAAATTTCTAATCCCCTTTCCCTGGGTGCAAGTCCCCACGTTAACACCTGAAGCGAGATGCTCTGAGTCAAGGAGGTCCTCTCTGTTAGCCAGAGCCTGGGTGCAGGTGCGGGGATGAAGAGGGATTCACGTGCAGTTGCTGGCCCGCCGGGCACAGGGCTCCTTTCCTCCCTCACACGTGTTTCTGCCCTTGGCGTATCGGGCTGCGGCCCTTACATGGCTGGCCCCATCTGGCCTTCGTGGGCCATGCATGCCACGTCCTTTTGGGCTCTCCTGGGTAGGGCTGCATGGTTGAAATCAATCTTCAGGTGCAATGGGGTCTCCTTCCAGCTTGCCTCTACTCTCCCATATCCTTAAACCTGCTCAATGCCCCAATACCTCTCAATCTCCATTGCAGTGCCCTTGGCCCCTTCCTGCTCCTAGCTGCCCATTTACCAGCGGGAGGGACAAGCAGACTGTGCCCCAGCTAGAAGCAGCAAGGTCATAATTGGGTTTCTCCAGTCAATGTATTTCTAAATCTACAGAACTGCACAATACAAGGTCAGCGCAAATTAAAACAAGTATCATGTGGTTGGCTGGGCCTCTCCTGCAGTTATTCCTAGCATGTTCGTTGTAATGACCCTTGCTGAAACTTATTTTAAAGCTAGAAAATGAAAAATAACAACATTTCTAGAGGCATTACTGTATCTCGCAACTTCCCCTTCACCCCGATTGCAATTAATTTCATTTCAAATCCAGAAAAACAATGTAGTAAGAAACACAAAGGAAGATCTCCAGGAGAAAGCACATCATGCATCACACTTCCATAAGCCCCCATATCCCAGAGCGGCAGCGCGTGATGAAATAGTAATAAAATCACCTGCACAATCTGAACGCTGCCAAATCATGGTCTGTTCACCTGCCCAGGCAGATACACGTGCCAGTGAGCAAGGGCCAAAGCAGCTGAGGAGCTCTCACTGCTTGGGGAGAGGGTTGCCTGGCTGAATGTGTGGGTGAGGATCCAGAAACACCCTGTCTGTGGTAGGACATGTCTACATCCACACAGGTGGAGAGAGAGAAACATTCACCCAGCCTCTTTATGCTCTGGGTCATGCTGGACAGAAATGTCAAATTATATCTGCTCATTCTTCCCATATCTGCTACTTTGGTTGCTTTTGCCCCATTGCACATTTGGGGAAAGCCTTCTGAAGAGGTTCCTGCAAGTCAGCTGTCCCCATCTTTGCTTGGCAGCTGTGTGTGACTGTGCATAAAAAAGAGGTGTGATTATGGCTGTTGGTAATGAGAATAGGAGGTCTGGCTGGCTCCCAGGGGGTTGTGTTTACTGGGTATTTCTTAGGATCATTGTGGGTTTGGGAAAAAGAAAAGATATTTTCCAGATGTAGAGATGTAGTGAAAGTGGCTACAACCCAAAAAAAATCTAATAAATGTCTCCATTCATTAAAAGTAGTGAGCCATCTGTGAGCGACTGGCTTAAACCAAACACCAACAAGCATTAGGGGCTCATTATTATTCTTTTTTGTAAAACCAATTAAAATAATTACAGAAATGTCATTAGGGAATGTTAACAGGCAATGAATAAAATATTGGTGTTATCAATCACTATGAGCACCTCTAGCGCTAACTTTTCTTATGGGTGGAAAAGATACTACAAGACATCTCTGAGCAATAGCAGTGTAAGAATGACGAATAGAGTCGTGGCTGTAGCATTTAATGAGAGCAAGCACCATGCGTACAATCCTGCCATGACTATGTGGTCCCTGCAAGTCACAGCCTGGCAGCGAGAGAAGTGGGAAGTCATGGAGGGAGCTAAAAGGGAATTGCAAGGCAGAGGGGGGCATGAACCGATCTCTTGCCCACCCGCTCATGTTATGCAGGGGCAAGTAACCCATCTCCTCCCAAAAACACATACTGCAATCGTAGCCTGGCTCTGCTGGGAAGGACGCTGTAGTGCCTGCTCACCTGTGCTCGTGCACTCTCTCACACATGCAAAGGTTATCCTTTTTTTTAACCCTGTGCTCCTTGCTGCCTTTTGAGAGTAGCCCAAGACACCCTCAAAGAGCAGATGAGCTGCTCTCTTGCACATCCCCAAGCAGAGCTGAAGCATTATGTCCGACCTCACTGTCCCACGTGCTGTGGGGATGTGTAGGCTGGGGGGCCAGAGGCTGCTGTGCTCTGGGATGCTGCTGCAGCTGGTCCTCAAAGCCCAACTTGGCATCGCCCATGCCGCTTCCAGGGCACCATCACACCAACTATTCCCACCAAAATTAGGCAGTCTGCTGGGCCTGCAAGATAGTCTTCCTTTGAAACTAACAGAGCTCCAGTCGGCAACAATTTTCAAATGACTAGCTGAGAAAAAGGCAGGAAAGATTTTATTCTACTTACAGCAAAGGGTGGACTTTAAATGCAGCCTGTGAGCAGAATGAAAGGAAGTTTGTTTTATTTATTTATTTCTTGCAAGCCCTGTAGTTTGTCTTTCTGGCACAGTTTCAGCTCCGGATGTCTTAACTTCAAAGGCTTTGCATGCTGTGACTTAGGCTGAAGTGAAAAGCCGACAGCTCAAATGAAGACACTGTAAATCTTAGCCTGATGGAAAGCTTTAGGAGCCTCTAGTGCTTTTGTAGGCAGCGCTGAGATTAGTCCTACATGGAGGAGGTGGGGGAAATGGTTTCTTTCCTCTTTCCAGGAAGGTGTACATAGGTTTGCAAAGCTCTTTGAGAAAAGCTGGCATCCTGCTTGTGCGCCTCTCGCACTCTCTGCCTACCTGGCCATACATGCGTATGCGCACACAGAGAGCAAAGAGGTCTGCATCCCTGCCGTGCTGCAGGACATAGCCCTGAGGCAGCCAGACAGGCTGGGAGATTAAATACAGGGATGCGGATGGATGGGGAAGAGCGTGGGGTGGCTGGAGCCACAGCAGTGGGACCAGGTTGGTCTTTCAGCTCATGGAAAGGCCCCACTCCCTGCTGCTTTTGACCATTTCTATCCTCTTCTTTTGCGGTTGTGTTCTGGTTTCTCCTTTGACTCTACCAACACTGCCTTCACCTCTGGGTCCCCTCCAAGCTGGTGCAACGTCAGCCTTGTCATTTGAGTGTGTTGGACAGAGCTGAAGAGAGTTAATTGGTGGGGGGGTTTGCAGGTTTCTTGTCTCTCATGCTCCTGACTTTCCTCCTTTTTTTCTCCTTTGATTTCTCTGTTGCATCCTTCAGAAAGTGCACTGTCATGGCTCCACCTCTGGCACTGCAGAGCTCCCCCACAAGGCACTACTCTTGTTCATCTTCACCTTGCTGCTTGGTGCCTTCAGCCACCGGTGCAAAGGTTAGCTGCCATCTTTGTACCAGGGGCTCTCTCCCAGCCCTCCTCTCCACATTGAGATCCTGGCCGTGAGATATTGCTGTGACTGACCTGCTCTGGGCAGTGAGAGACCCTCATCTCCATCACCCCTTGTTACCTGTCCAAGCAAACACCTTCCTGCCTTCCCTGGAGCTGGAGGGCAATGCCCTACGCACCGCTGCAGTGCCGCCTCGAAGTTCTCCATCACTCAGAACTTTATATGCTGAGGTTACTGCCCCTCGTGGTGATTAATAGCCTTTCATTGTCCTCTCCTGAGCTGTATCCAACCTTTATCTTCTGTTTTATCTTAGATTTGGGTTATAATCTCATGAGGGCAAGGACCATCTTATTTTTTTTTCTATGTATATAAAGTGTGTAACACAAGGGAGTTGGTCCACGGATAGAGCTCTTAAGTGCTATGGCAATATAAATAATTACCCTTCTTTGCATAAAGTTATGACTATGTCCATCTGCTCCATATTTACATGCTGAATGCAGCCTTAGTGAATACAGTTAATTAGACTGTGCACCAACTAGCCTTCTGTATTTATAGACCACCTGAACACCCTCGATGTTTAAAGACCACCTGAGCTTACAGTGAAGCCACATTAGCAGCATGTCTTGAGGCTGACTGTCAATGCAGTGCAATGTTTCCATAACTTGAGCATTCACTAGCAAGGTCTCTTTCAGCTTCTGAAGCTCCCTGGTTACCTGGGATCTCAACTGGATTGGCCCATGGTTATGGCCTACCAATGTTGAAAGAGTATATCCTGCAGCAGCTGTCTTTTACAGCCTGCAGGTCTGGCCAAGATAAAGTCTAGTTGTGAGATTTCCAGGTAAAAATCTCATTAAAAAATCAAGGGCATTCTATGCACATGCTGGATCCTCCCATTTCTCCTCTCTTTGGGATTGTTCCTGACCTTCAGCTTACCGACCCCTCCCCAAGTGTGCAGAAACCAGCCTCATGGCCCACAGTGTGTTACTTTCACTAGTTTCAAACTAAGTGTCAGAAACCATCGTGTTTATCAAACATGAGAACACTAATTTTTACAAAGAGTGAAAAAAATAACTCTAGTACATGAGAGGAGACAGTTTCACAGGAGCTTCTTCCTTCCTTTTTAATTTTACAGCTCTTTGAAAGCAAGAGTGGTTGGTTTATAAAATGTTCGGTGGAAATCCTTAAGTTGACTTCTGTGTCAGGTCTAAATCCTCTGGCATGTAGTATCCTTAATGGTGTCATTGGAGTTTTCAGATGTTTCTAGGCAGAAAATACATGATTTAGCTCTGGACTTCACTGACACTGAATATCCCAAGCCATGCTGCCTCTGTGAACTAATGCATTCATCTTCTTTTATTTTCTTCCTCTCCAGAAAAGCTTCATGGGGTTCTCAAGTATATGTGCATTTCCTCTTCTGGCTAACCTGTGTGAGAAGATTAAATAGTATGTATAAAGTTTTCAGTTCTTAACCAGAATCAGAATATGGTACGGTTTTTTTCTTTCAAAGGAGAAAAGTCATCCTCAGCTTCACAAAGCTTCCTATGCTTTAGCTCTGTTGGTTTCTTTCATAAAACCATTGACCAGGTAGCATAGAGGGATGACGCACAGAGTTCAGGTAAGTAAGAGTCCTCAGAGGGATCCCTGTGCTTTTTCAATACTTAAAATATTTGCATAATTTTAGTGGGTCACAGTGGTCAAATATATGACACACTCAAAGAAATGACACCTCCAAGAGGGAGACATTTTTCTCCTGAGATTTCCTGAGCCCAAAAAACTTCTCCATTACATTTGTTCACCTAATTTTGGTGCCAATGGCTCAGCACAGGAAGGCCACCAACACCTATGTAACTCTGTGAGGAAGATCAATTAAGTGGCAGTTGCAAAGTGTAGAAGAATCTCAAGGTATTTAAGAAAGCCGGTTGGATGGCGGACAGGAAAAACAACTTACGGCAGCGCTAACTTTGAGTCAGTTTCCGAGAAAGGCTGTGGGCATCAGCTGGACTCTTAAGGCGTATTTGTCAATGTATTCCAACGAGTGGGAGGAGGAGTCAAGCAAATATAAGAATAAATATTATCAGCAGTATATTTTGACTGATTTAACTGCCAAGACTAACTTGCTCACCTATTTCTTCTCATATAATTGAAACTGCAAATATCAGGAGTTTATTGGGAATGGATTGATTAACACGAAACATCTTGTAAATGCCTTTGAAATGTAAGTCAGGACAAATAATCTGAGTCTCAGCCCTGTGAGTGCAGACAGTAGAAGCAGGAATCAAATTGTATATCCTATGTTGGATTGAATGTGTTCAACTCTTCCGATTTCTTTCTCTCTTGTGCTCTCTCTCTCTCTCTCTTTCTTTCTTCTTCTACTTTTCTCCAATATGTTTGAGCATGGCCAGAAGTTCATGGGACTAGATACAGAAATTGCAAGATGAGACTCTGATCCTCAGTTAAAGCATAAGGCCACCTGTGAATTCAGTGTGTATGGTCCTTCTTCACATTAAATCCACTTTTACCCTATAAATTAAGCATTTTTTTTTCGTGTAGCTGCAGCCTGGTATGCGAACTGCAAATCTTCTAGACTGGAACACAACAGGAGAGAGACGGTGTAAAGTCTTGAGGGATGAACATGAGAAAGGGTATTTTGCCATTTGTTTTTAACAAAAGGAGGAGATTAGTGTCCATCAGCATAAGGCCCCATTCTGCAGCTCTTTCCCAGGTAGAAGGACTTCTGCCAGGCTGAGTGTAGTATTTATTTCCAAAAATTATAGTTGCTTTTACCACGGATTTCATGTCCTAGTTTGTTTTGGAGACTGAAGGTTCAACAGTGCAGCCATATGCGAGTCCATCAGCCTCACCTCCAGAGCTCAGTCAGCAGACAGTGAAAGAAATCAGAATTTGCTCCTTTGGACAGAATCACTTTGCTGAAGTACAAGCATGGAGCTAAAATTGAATATGGAGCTGTGAATGACATGCCAGCTATTATCTATTCTGTACATTTTACCGTGTTTTTTTTCTTTTTGAATAGGTTCCCTTCCATATGTTAACACTGCATTTGTTGTTTTTGTTTTTTACAGTGTCATAAAAAATAAACTGCCTTTTGAGGATTTTGATGGAGATAAATTTAGTACTTTCCCGGTAAGCAAAGCCTTTGCTTTGGTACAGTAATCCCTTGATAATGAGAATGTCTATGGGATTCATCCTACTTTCTGCAAAGCCTTATTCATTCATGTGAAAATAGGTATAGGGGTGAAGTGAATGGAGAGGTTTTTTGTCATAAAAGGTGTTTTTTTCTGGATGAAAAAACAATCATTTATTTATGCCACCTGGGGAGATGCACACATAAAGCTGTGCTCTCTGCAGAAGCAAATTGCTCTGCTGCTGAGTGGTCTGTTTACTGAATTAATAAGAGGTGAAGTAAAGTCATATAAAAAAACAAATTGCTTGTCTTATTTCTGCACCAAAGTGTGCAAGGTGTCATTTATTAAAGCTTAGCAAAGGGACTCTGGAATACAACCTATTTACTGGGTTTTATTCCTACACCTTCAGTTAGATTCTCATTTTAGATATTTTAAATTAAAAGTGCAAGAGTAACAATGAGCATCCTCTCTGTGTGCTTCTCCTGGCTTTCAGACGTTGAGAGGCTATCACTGGCGAGGCAGAGACTGCAATGACAAAAACACCACCGTGTACCCTGGCAGACGGTAAAGCTTTTCATTATTTTAAAAGCTTCCTAATAATTGTGGCTTCTTGAAGAACAAGCTCCATATTTGGTTTTGGCCATACTCTAAGAGAGCACATCACTGCTTGTTGCTTGTTTTCACTGTGGTGGAGACAAGAGGGGATGATTGAGACCAGGGATGGGGTGCATTAGCATGAGGGGTGGTTCACAGGTTTCTTTCCTTTCTCTAAAGTGTCTGCAGCCAAAATTGGTCAGGCAGGCCAAAGGTGGGGTGGGAAACCAAGCCGCTGATGCTTGCAAGCCTTATGCCACTTGAGCTAATACAGGCTATGCCTACTTTAGGGAGCAGGAGGGCAAAACAGTGGTGCTCGTGGCTGGCTGCTGAGCTCCAGCATCCAGTCCTCATGTTATGTTGGTGGAAACGTAGAGCTAAACATGTGCCCTTCTAAGTGAACATCTTCTAGGTGAATACCTCCTAGCTGCCCAAGCATGGACTTCCATGCACACCCAAAATGGAAAGCACAGCCAGCTGTAACAGCGTGGCCTTGAACAAGGTCCCCTGCTCTTGCTATTTTACCCTGTGCTCAAAATATTCTTTCAAGAATAGAGCTCTCCTCTACTATGGGTTTGTTAAGAAGTTATTAACCAGGACCGCTTTTAAAGCCTAGGCATTAACCGGCCTGTGACTAGATAAGCTGAGTTTAAGGGTGTGGGCTTGGAAGAATTATGTGCCATCAGCCTGGGCAGCACACCTGCATTAGCAGAAATGGGCTTACAGAGTCCATGTGTAGTGCCAGACTGAATAGATGGAGTCTTCTTGTAAAAGGGACCTGAGCTAATTACACTGTGTTATGGGCCAGAGGAAATCCTCATTACACGGCACTGAATTTGGAGTGAGGGGCTTGGTGGATTTCAATGAACACTTAAAAGCAAGGAAAAGGGCAGGGAAAAAGGGTCTATCTTCTGCAAAAATCATCCCCATTCACTTCGCCTAAATGAATATGCAGACTAAAAGGGTAAGTTTCATTCAGCAACTTCCAGTATTAACTTTAAATTAATATTACATTTTGCTAGGAAAAATTGCCTCTCCTGTATTCAAAGGGGGAAAACCCCACCTTTCTGTGCAGAAAGGAATTTCTAATTATTGTATATTCTTAGTGAAAAATGGCACAAAGGATCTGATTTCCTCAAAAAGCCCCGTTTGCTTTATTTTCTGTAACACTATCTATCCTTTTGTAACTGTTTTAGTCCTGATAATTGGGATGTGAAAAGTGACTCTAACTGCAATGGCATATGGGTAAGTAAATGAAGTTACATTTTATACTTCCTTCCTGATTGCTGCTTCTCTTTTTTCTTCCTTTTGAATTATTCTGCAAATGTTTCCTTTTTATTTATTCTGGTTTATTAACTGATTTGGATTACTCCTGTTTATTTACTGCTTTTGATATTCCAAGTAATAAAACTGTATTTATTAAAAAATAAGGAAACATAGGGGAAGCAGTTATGAGTGAATGTTGTTTATCGATGCTTATGATTATTTAAATTATAGCTATTATAATTAATTTAAATGTACATATACTTATTAAAATAATGTAATGGAAAGCATCATTATTATGATGCAGTGCTTCCTGCAGGCAAACATTCAAGAACTGAATTCTCAGCCTCTGTTTTTCACGGCACTTTTTCAGGCGCTAGATAGATACTATCATCTGCCCCTTCTCTCCTCCAACAGGGTGTGGATCCAAAAGATGGAATTCCCTACGAGGAGAAATTCTGCAAAGGTAAATCTTTACAGTCAATACAAGAAACAATATGCCTTTTGTATTTCGTTTCATAAATGTTATAATATTTTCACAATCATTGCCAATGTAGGGGAAAGACAACGGGTTTTACAACTTCATGAGAAAGGCAAAATGGCAAAATCATTTTATTATCTTTCTTTATCCTGAGGATGGGCAAAGATGAAACATGAAAGCACAGGCTGATGGTAATTTCCCGTTAAAAGCCAGCTCAGTTATTAAGTTGAAATAGATAGATCAGAGACAGCAGCAAACGGAGCCGTCACCTCTGCATCTTCTGTGGTGCCTGAAGCCTGATGCAGACGGATGGCCTTGGGATTCGGGAGAGCAGCTTAACATCTGCGTTTGTCCAGTTTGACCTGTTGCTATAAATACCGGCAATCATGCTGATACTTTTCCAGAGAAGGCCTTAAAGAGGTGAAGCAATGGCATCAGCTGATCTCCCTGACAGCAATGTGGGTGCCTGTGTATACACATACGCACAAATAACACCCTCTCTAAACAGCCGTGACTACAGTTGCTGCTCACCTTGCCTTACATTTAAATCAGCATCCCGGGGATGAACCATTGCCTGGCAAGACTTTTCAACATTTTTAGATGAAAGGCACTCTACAAATGCTAAGTAACATTAATTATAAACCAGCCAGATTGTTCTAGCAGAAATACTCATATGAGTAGCACATCCACCACCCAGTTCTGTTATAAGGAGCTTTGAGCAATTTCCTGAGTAATCCGATTTCCCTAAATGTTTAAGTACTTTTTAATGCATATTCTATGGGTAGTGAAAATAAATGTTGGCTGCACAGCAGAGCCTCTGCTGAAATAACACATCCATCCTTGAATACAACCACGATTTTTTCTGACTAGCAAGACCTCTCCCTGTTTTTCATGCCCAGTCCCTGGTTGTTTCTTTAGGGTTGTTGCACATGCCTGATAGCAAGTTTTTGCTGCAGATGGAGTGAAAATCCCATTGCAGGGTCTGAACATTTCAGCCACGTGAAGAGTGGTGTAGCCAGTCACCCCATGACTCCATCAGCTGCCATTGCCGTTGCTCTTTAAGCGTTGCTCTCTGTGCTCTGTTTTGGTTTGCTATTTCTGCCCATGCAACTAACAACATGCGTTAATTAGATGCAGACTCGCAAGGGGTCGTGCTGTTGGGAGACTCGGCCGGCGCTCACTTCCACATCCCTCCCGAGTGGATGACCGTCACGCAGATGTCAGTGGTGAGGAATCATGTTCGGGTTGCCAAAACCACTACACTGCTGCTTGCCAAAAGGAAACAAGTGCAAAATGGCTCATTGCACTGGAATTTATAGTTATGGTCTCACGTGTGTCAGTCCCCTCCCGCAGCTGCTCTTCTGAAGATAAAAAAGCATAGCCCTGTGCTACCACTGCTCCTCCGACATCTGTGCAATTGGGTCAGGGAACAGTTTGGCTTTGGTGGCCCAGTGCTGTGCCAGAGACACAAACCAGGACATCTGGCTTTCCACACACGTGCCTGCAGCTCAAGGAGACCCGTGCTGTCTGTGGGATCAGTCCTGCCGTTAGCGGGCTTGTTGGTACGGCTCCTTGCTGTGAAAGTGTTGCAGAAGTGACCCTGCCGACAGTCCGGGAGCTTCTGTTTTAGGCATCTGGCTTTGAAATGATGTGTCCTGGATTGTCTTCCCTCATCTGTGGCATATGTGAAATAGGTCTAGTAACTCCAGCATTCAGGCTCTGAGGCTTGTTGAACAAATACATCTGCAGGTGTTTGAGGGTCATCCAAGGGTTTATAATGGACTTATCCTAAAGGGAAGAGTTTCTGTAGTGACCATAAAATATCACTACCACACTGATGTCTACCTTTGGGCAGTATCCCAGCATTTCCCATTTTCAAACAACAAAATGCACCTGACTGTGAATGATGCTGAGCCTCAGCTGTTGCAGTTCACTGGCATGGAATGAAATAATTGAGAGAAAAACATCATTCCAGCAAACTGCAATTGCAGGGTGGAGACGAACGTGCAGGTATGCTCCTGTCCTTCGCTGTTGTTTCCTATCTCGAGTCGGTGTCACTCGTTAGCCAGGGAGGACTGTGCGCTGTCCTTCTCTGTACAAGAGTCTGTTGCACGGGGGTGAGCAGATAGATCGTCATTGCCCACCTTCCTTGGTGAAAATCTGCTACACCTCCACTGGCCTCTGTAGAAGCAGGATATGGACATTTTCTGGAGAAGAATACTTATTCCAAAATGTCAGTAGTTACAGTGCTGTTGGAGGTCTGAGAGTTTCGTGTATTTTCCCACTTTTGTTCCCAGAGCTAAGCTGATTTAGATGTTGCAGATTAGCAGTTGTTTTTCTTTGTTAAACGTTTATGAGCAACGATTAAACGAATGGCACTGATGACAGAGCTGATGATGAGCATAATAAATTAGCACTAATGATAATTGAGATTATCTTGTCTAATAAAGATGGTAATAATACTGATGGTGATGATGATTCTGGCAGTGACGCTAGTAGCAGAGCCGTGTAGGCAAGAATAGTTTTAGACTATGTCAGCATTTTATTATCACTGTAATGAAGGTTTAGAAAGCATTTCTCTTGCTTGAAGCTTGCTGGTCCACTAGCTGGATGGGTCGAGGGCTGGTATTGGCATGCAGAGGCAGAAGCTTCAAGGTCGGAAGCTGGAGTGCAGATCCTAAAGTGAGTTTTGATGGCACCTTGTTACTGTCTGATGGGTGTAGAGCAGCTTGCACAGGAAGGGAACTGGTGCTCTCTGTGTAAGGCCCAACAAATATATGCTTTCAGTGCCCAGCTCCATCTGGCCAGTGTGTGGGGAAGATCAAGGACTGTTTGGAAAGGGAGAAGTGGGCTGCTTTCCTTTGCAGAAAGGGTGACTGGTTAGAGGTTAGAGCTGGGGCAAGGAGGGCAAAGAGAGATGTGTTCACTCTCTGGCCTTTTGTAGTCACTCCACTCACAGTATGTAAAATAAAAGGAGTTAAGACATCACTGGAATTGGAGAAGCTAAATACAATATATGAGTAAGTAAAAAAGAAGCCTGGACTTCACATGCAGACCCAGAGCTGTTGCAAGCCAGTCCCATGAGAGATGTCTCTTGTGCACCAGCACAAGGCACCACGGCTGGCGTCTGTTCTAAGCCCAGTAAGAAAGGGATGTGTTAAGGTATTGCTTAAAATACCACTTATTGGAGCTAGCAGAAGAAGGTAAAAGAGGATAGTATAGATAACCTTATGTCTCTTCAGACGCTGGGCACCCCGAGCTGGGCAGCGTCAGACAAACCTCTGACAGGGGTACGGCACGGTATGCTGGTAATGTAGATGAACTTGGAAAAGTCAGTTATAGCTATCCAGGGCAGAGCAGGGCTGGGCTAATGACCTTGCAGAAAATGCAGCCCTCCTACAGCTAGCTGAGCTCTACAGTAGTGCACTGCACAGCCACCTGGGTGTTTGGGGTACGTGGGATTTGGTATAGGAAAGAACAGGTTCTTTTCTAGGACTGTTTTCAAGCTTTCCTACCAATGTGGCAAAAATATAGCAGTTAAATATTAATGCAGAGATACAGAGTGTTCAGTCGTATTAAAAAAAAAACCCTAATATCTGTGTTTAAGCTCTACCAATAGTAAAAAGTTATTTAATTTGCAGCTCACCTTAAGTAAGAAAGTTGTTGCCTGAGCACAAAAGTGCTAGCAAAAAAATTTCTGAGCTAATTCAGACTTTGTCACTGCCTCTTCCTCTCGCTTGTCCTCTGTGTCTTGCTTTCTGTGTGTAGAATGGCAACAGCAGCAATTTATCTGCCTCAGGGTTATGAAGGTGCAATACTGTTGTCCCTTAATGTGTAGTATTAAATACCACTGGCAAATATCCTTCATCTGTAGTTTAATTAACAAATTAATTGGCTTCAATCCTTTTTCAGTGCAAGGCCTTCCTCAAGGAGAATTTCTAAGCAGATTCAGGTATGGTTTTGTGACCAGAGAGAGTGTGGAGAGTCTATGTCCTAATCTCACAGAAAACACCCTGAATCTGGGACCACAGCAAGAATTTGAAGTTAGGGCTCTGAGAGGGGAGGGTAAGGCATTAGCCTCGTGTACCTGCTGCTCCCCCGTGCTATCAAGACTCTTTGCTTTGATTCTGCCAAAATTTCTTTGGTAAGACACATAGAAAAATTAGTTTATCAAATGGTTTTCTCTACAGTCAATATTAGAGTCAGTTCAAAGCTTTAATTTCCATTTCAATGGAACCTCAACCCTCTACATGGAATTCCAAGTAGGACTTCACCCCCGACCCCATCTAGGTTTTTTAGCATCTGTACAAGGAAAAAGTTGTGTACCTGTTAATTCAGATTTTTAAAGTGTATTATTTTATTACTTTAATGTTTTTCTATATTTTTATGTATCTATTTTAGATACTTCGTATATTTCATGTATTTCTTATTTATATTTATCCCTATACATGTTCACATATACAAGTGTTTACATATACAAGTGTAAAGTAAAATTTACACTTGGTAACAATGCTGTGGGCCCTTCTGTTAATCAGCACCACATCAGTGGCAGCTGTTAATTCCTGTTTTAAAGATAATTAGGTGGGGAAATACTTTTTCAGGAGAGATGCTGAGAATTTAGTTAAGAGGCTCTGCAGAATGGTTGCTTTCCCTGATTATGCTGCACATAGTCTACCATGCAAAGGAGTAGTAATGATAAGTGAGGGAAGACAGAGAATGTGAATGAGAAATTTCCTCACTGAAGCAGGCTCAGGATGTCGTTTGGGTAACCAGATGATTAGCATGGGTGTAACCAGATGGGTATTTGGGCTGAACAGCTTTGGAATTCAGATGCCCACGCCATTGTCTTGAAGACCGTTGTTGGGAAGCTGTTGTATACTGGATTTTGGATTTCCCGGTCTAACTGGGAACCTACTGCCCTCTTGGTGTTGGCCTCTCACACAGTAATAACCAGCCATGTAATCCAGTGCAGGGGGACATGCTCCTATCATACGTCCCATGTCAAGGAATGCATCAAGTTGCATCATTCACTTGTCCCATATCAAGTCCCCTAGTGCCTTCCTGATCTTCCTGTTTTCTTAAACCTAAGTGAGCAAATGCAGAGACTTGAATCATGTTCCTGCAATCATCAAGGAGGCTGTTTTGCGGGGAGGAACTTGCAAGAACCTGAGCGCCAGCCTGCCTGCACCGCTGCAGCTGCAGGCACTCCCAGCCCATTTCATCTGTCGCTGAGCTTGAGACGTGCACTATATCAGAGTGGGTACTCATGTTTTCCAGTGGTATTTCCAAAGCCTTTACCTAGTAGTCACAAATACAGTTATCGGCCCTCTCAGAGTATGTTCTTCCCACAAAGAGCGTACAGAGACACTAATTGGTGTGGAAAATGTCCATCACAAGATGGACACATCTTTGAAAGCTATAGCTCAGGCATCTTATTTCTTCAGTTAAAAAAAAACCCAAAACAACAAAAAAATGACCGCACCCTATGTAGCACTAGGGGAAGTTGCAGGTACCTTGATTTTGAAGTTTTTGACCAACCTGGTACTGCTGAGTCCCAAAGGCTACCCTACGTGGATCTAGCTGAGGTGCAGCAACATAGAGAAAATGATGTTGGGACCATCACTGAGGATATCTGCCTGCATGTTCCTGCAGAGGCAGCCGAGCACGTGGCTCTGTCCTTAACCTGCCATCGCTGCAGTAAAGCCCCAAACACCCAGAGTACAATTACAGGAAGAGAATTATACAGCTGTAATAAGGGGTGAGTCAACTTTACTTTGGCTTTCTGCTTGTCAACAGGTTTTGGGTTTGCCAGGCTTTTCTTCTTTTAAAAGGTTCAGCAAGAATTGAGCTGAATGTTCATTCCGTTGATCTGAAAATTTGGACACTAAAAATGAAGTGTAATGCAGGAGACATGCACTTTATGAGGTTTAGCAAAGCAGAAGAAATACTTGATATTTTTTTGAGGTGGATGGTTTTTGCAGAAAGCTAATGTTGAAAACACTGGTGTGTCTAGCGATGGATATTGTGCTCCTGCTGCTCTGTCCATCTGCTTACAATTGACTTCCAAATAGCTACTAAATGCAGCATTTTTCTGTTATATGTCTGGGATAGAAGCTTACTTTTAAATCTCATTTTAAAGACAATTTTATCTGGAGATAAAAGCACTGTATTTATAAATGTGCTGGAAATTATACCCTTTCTAAGGAAGATGCATTTTAAACCCTTGGATCTCTATTTCATGCTGAATAAAGAGAAAGATAAATCCCGCATCTGTCTGTAATCCAGTAAATATCTATTTGCCCACAAATTCAAGGGGTTATCAGGTTTCATTAAAGTAACTGTTTCATACTGTATATTTCCTATTAAAAGAATTCAGCTTTTCCTTAAATGCGGGTTCAGGATGTCCCAAACACTTATCCCACTGACTTCTTTTTTTGCATCAGTAGAAAAAACAGGAGTTTGATCTGTGAAAATCTTATTAAAAACATTCTCCAGCTTCCCTCTAAATCCAGTGAATTGCAGGCAAGTTTCTCCCAGCTAGTACTGTGATGACTAAGAAGCTGCATTTTGGGGAAAATAAGGTAAAAATTTTGCTAATTTCAAACCTATGTCCCTTGCAGCTTTACAGAGTCAAAATACCATACATGCTTTTTGAAAATATAGGCTGTGCTTTCCTCAAGAGCTCTAAGGCTTACTTATTTGTATACTTAGAATAAGGAAGTTGTCTGTGGTACTTAATGTTATCACGAGGATTTGAACAGCATTAAAGTCACTATAAAAACAAGTACCCAGTTCCCCTTCAAATTAAGCGATACTTCAGTGCTTTCGGGATTTCGGGGGCTGGCATTTCTAAAGGCTCATATGAGCATTAGGTTTCCAATGCCCTTTTGTGTTCTGATTTTGAAAACTTCTTGCCATAGCAGCCCTGAACCTTCTTCCATTTAAGCGCAGGTTGGCATGTGTGCATTTAGCATCAGCCATGGCTTAGGAGGTGAGTACGTTCCTTCAAAATGAGACCCATCTAGAGCATTTGAGGCTAAAATATGGCATTTGAAGCTAGGCTGGAATAACTTTCTAATCATCCTCTGCTAAAATCTGGCATGTAGGCTGAAGCATGGTTTCTCAGCCAGAATAGTCTAGAGAATGGTATTTAAACAAGGCTGTGCTCAGAAGAGTTTTAAGCTAAAAGTCAACATAGATCCACCTCTAGAGCGGGACACATTTGCATCTGAGACTAAGCGAAACACAGTCTGTTAGACCATGCTTTCCAAACTACATCGCTGCAGAGTTCAAGGTCTAGCATTCTTCTGAAATTTCCATTAACTACTCATCTTCACCCTTCGGTCCTGAAATATCTTCAACAGTCTGGCTTTAAGTGCTTTGCTGGAACAGTGTCAATGCTAAACGTATATACAGTTTTCAAATGCAACTATAATTCTGGGCTCAAATGTTCCTTTCCAAACCAATTTGCAACTCAATTAGGTTCTGGCTAATTCATATTTAAGCTAAGTTTGCAGATTAAAAAAAAAAAAAGCAAGCAGTTAAAAATCATTGGGAATTGTCCAATGAAAATATTGCTTTGGAGTGCCAATGGGAAATAATGAGAGAATTGGTCATAGAAGGATTTGCTTTAAAAATATTTAATCATTTTTGGGGCTCTTTTTATACTCTTATGTGCTGTGACTTATAAGAGATCATACCTATAGTTTGTTCTATGCTAAGTGACTATTTCAAGATTTCTGTCACTTCAATGCAAAGCTACGAGGAGGCAAATATTGCAAATGGCCAAGCCATACTGTACCCCTCCACTTATGCTCATACCTGTGCTCTTGGATTAAGCACTTGTCTGCACACAAAACTATCAGATTTGAAGAAGGCAGATTTGGAATTTCCCTCCAGTCTTAAAAAAATAATAATTTTTATGTATGTGTATATATGTATATATAGATACACACAAGGACACATATATATATGAGAGAGAGAGAGAGAGAACCAACTGAAAGATAATTAAGCCAGACCCATTTTCACCTTGGTAACTAATGAAGATCTACTGTAAGTAGGTCAAATATGCTGTTATATGCTTTAAACTGGCATCTGTTGTGCATTAGGCTGCTCAGAGCTTGGCTTCAGGATTTCTTCCCCCCCCTCCCCCAACCCTCCTTTTCTTGCCTCTCCTCCCCTTTCCCTGCACCTCCCCCCATCCTCTTACAGTCAAAACCCGTAGGCATATACTCAAGCATAGCTCCCATTCACCTAAATGATAATTTTCTGGGAATGAGGACTTGGTGGGGACTGCAAGATTCATCTCTTCTGTGGCTCCTCAGTTAGCTCTGATCCTCCTGGAGAAAAAATTATGCACCTGTTTGCTGTTTGTAGCAGTGGGGGTTTAAGGAAACCCCACAATTGCTTGAAAAGAAAATGAAGCTAATAAATTACACGGATTAAACGAGCCTGTAAGTTCTCTGATTTTATATTTTGACCTTCTTTTTGGTTATTACCTTTTTCATCAACAGTTTTTCAGTATGAGCACACTGGATTTATGCATTCGTCTTTGCAAGCATACCCCAGACTAGGAGAAGCTGAAAATTTACTCCATGTTCTCGTCCTTCTGAGGTGGTGCAATTTCTCGAGGCCATTTTTCACACCTTTCATGATTTTTGACACATTCAGAAATCAAAGTGGAAACGAACAAGGCACTGTGTTTTGAATGTGCAACAGGGCTTGTATCTGCATAGAGGCTTTTGCAGAGGCAGTCATTTAAAAATAGCGTTAGGGACTAATACCAGCAAAAGCAGAGAAGGGTGAAGGTTGCATCTATTTGCGTGGGAAGGTTATGGCAGACCATGTGTTTTTCTCCCTGATCCCCGCTGTGCTCAGGGGCCTTTCTGACTCTGTTGCTTCAGTGCCGTCCCTGAAATTTGCAGTAAGGACCAGGCAGAAGTTTTTAGGGGGTTGGATGCTCGCAGTTCATCCTGCTGAAGAGGACAAGGGTGCTTTGAGTGAATTTGACGTTATCCCTCTGCCATATATGCTGGGGACATCATGCTGTCATCTCTTCCTGTGCCCAAGGAGACCCACCTTTGGACAGGACAGATGCTGCAGCCAATAGCTGCTGCCTTGGTGGTCTGCATCTGCAGTACGTGCTCCATGTCAGGAGGAGTTTGGGGCTCATCCAGAATTAAAGGGCACCAGGAGATGTGATTCAGCTATCTCTTCTGCTTTTCCTTCTACCGTCTCTTGATAAGCCCATCTTACAAGAGTCGACTTTTTAAGTATATGCGTAAATAATTACCACTACAGCTATAGTTACAATTGCTGCTGTCCAGCTAATGCTCCAGCTAAGAAGTGCTTGAGTTTGCTGAAAAGATTTTTTGTCTCTGAGGGTAACACCATGTTGATTTAAAAATTTCTCTTTCAGAAATCATTTGCTAATCTCCCAATGGCTTTCACCAATGAGCTTGACTGGCCCCAGTTCTCAGAGATCACTGGATTTCTGAACTCCACCATCGGGTAAGCCAACAGGCGGGGTGGCCAAGTCATAGCAAGTCTCAAGGTCCCTGAAAGCACAGTAAGAAAAAAAAAAACAAAACAAAACAGTGCTTGAAAGAAAAGATAAAAATGCTAGTCAGCTCTGCTTCTGCTTTTTCTAAAATCAAGATTGACACTGGATCTAGGGATTTTTAAAAATCTTTTAAATATATGCACAATACTCTAGCCCAGTCTTCCTAAAATTCAGGGTAGGTTTTAGAGCTGGTTAAATTGTAATTTAGAAGGAGAAAAAAACTGAAGAAATAAAAACCATCCTTGCTTTTTCAAAATTCTGGGGCAGAGAGAAGGGAAGCATTACTGAAACTAACAAAAATCAGCATTTTCCTTTTCTTAGTTTTTTTTTCTCTTTCCCTCATCCTCCTGTTTCTTTTTTGCTGCTGAAACAGTGGAAGAAATGGTAACCCCAGGGTTATTTCATGGTGTTCCCTTTTTTTGGGGCAATCTTTCTTCCCCTTTTTTTTTCACATTGAGAGGGAAGTAGCAAAAGAAGAATTTGGAAGTGCCTGTGACCCAATGTACTGTGTTACATTGGGTCATGTGGACAGGGAAGGATACAGGGATAGATGGAAAAAAGAAGTCTTTGCCAGAAGGGAAGGAAAATAAAGTCCAAACACAAAGAAAACACCTTGAAATGACTGTAGCTTTAACTGTGAAGTTAAAAAAAAAATCATAATTTTGTTAATCATCTTTTTGGCCAGCAATAAGAGGCCCTTGACTCCTGCTGGAACTGAAGGATACAGTCATCAACAGTGTCTGGTCTGGCCTGAGTTTCAGATAATTTTTATTTTGTATGTCTAAGATAGGTCATGAATATAGTGAAATGCCAAACGAAGTATGAGTCAAGCCTAAAGAGGCTCTCCACCAACAGAATTTAAAAGTTGGCAGAATATATTCTTTTCCAGGAAAAATATCTGTTGCACCATACACTTGTACTTTTTGCTTCCTTTTTTCTCCCTGTGCAAAAACCGGGCTCCCAGCCTCAGCTACATTCACACAGAGCGTGCTTTAAAGTGGTATACTACTTGACAAGCCAACAGAGAAGATCTATGCAGCCTCTTCTTTCAGAGTCAGCAGCAAAACTGACCTTTAAAAACCTGTTACAATGTCCAGCTACTCAATACACAGTATTTAACTGGGCTCCAAAGAATCTGAAGTTCACAAGTGATCAGAGCCTAGTATTGACCCTGAAGTTGTCAGTGATAGGTCTTGGATCAGTGTTTAGTTTTTAATCTCTTTTTTAATCTCTTCCACTTCTGGAAGAAAGAAAAGAAGGACTGTTTGGGACTTCAAGGCATTTTTAAGAGAAGTAGCTCAAAATCCCACACCACAAAGACTAAGTGTGGTAGAGACTGGTTAGCAATGTGCAGTGGGAGGCTCCCATTTACTCCAAGCCTGCAGAAATAGAGACACAAACTGATGCAGTCTGTGCCCATCTTTCCCACCCCTCCATGGGTGAACAGGGGCACCACTTTTCAATATCCTCTGACTGAGGTCTGTTTTCTTCTCCTCGTCTGCCTACCTGCTATGCTGAAAACCAAAGAGCTTGGGCATTTCTTGTGTAGCCCATTGCACGGTGACTGATTGATGTTACAATGCATTTCTATGTAGGAAGTTACTTTTTATTGCTGGTTTCAAAACTTAGCGTTATCTTCTGTTTCTCTGCATTCGTCCAAGTTTGCTGTTCTTAAGCCATGGTATTTAAGTTACCTGATTCCTTTGGTGTCTAAGTTCAAACAGAAAATCAGCAGCCCCAATAGAGATGACCACATACTTGTGGCTGGGAGCATGGTCTTCTCATCAGCTTCCCTTTGGGCTGTTATCCTTTTCATTTGCATTTTCATTTTTCTCAACAGTGCAAAGTAAAGGAGAGAACTAATCACAATCAAGCATAACCTGTTTTCAGATCAATCCATCCAAGATTTATGGCATTGGGAAATGAATGCCCTGCCAATATTTCTTCTCTTTTATTTACTGTTCCATAACAACCAATTGAAAAGTTAATTAGTGAGCAATCAACAGGATTGTTTTGATAAATGAAGTATAACAAAAAGGTTTTTAAACACCTTATCTGAAAGACCAGGATAAAAGCATCCTGGATGGAACAATTTCAAATAAGCTCTCCATTAATTTGTAGTTTCTGAGAGGACATCTTGGCTTCCATTTTAGCCCAGCCTGTTCAAGATGAAAAAGATTTATGACCACAAAAAAGAGAGATGGTGAAATAGAAGTATATACATAACTGGGGCATGGAGTTGTTCAGAGACAAGAACATCCTTCATTTTTAATATCAGCTGTGTTTTCATCAGTACCACATGAGTTTAGCAGCTTGCATTTTCTCAATTTGTTTCAGAGGCTGGACAGACTCTCTGTATCTACGTTTACGCAGGAGAAATCGCTGTAATCACAGAGACTTACAGAACATTTCCCAAAATGGTATGTTAAGTTTTTTCACTTTTTTTTTTTTAACCTTACTAGTCTGATACTTGATGCTGCATTAATGAACATGATGTTGCATTAATGAACATCTTTTAGAATCAAATAGAATCCCCTTCTTAATTACATACATTTCTGATGGAAAAATAGAGAACAGCACTTACTTACTTAACTCAGCACCTTTTCTTCTGGCTCTGAGTAGGGAGGTGTGTGGCTCGATCACTTTTATCCACGCACAGACTAAGAATTTCCACTGGGCTAAAAACCAGTGTACCCCACTGTGACTCTGTGGGCGATTTTTTTGGCCATGGCCAAAAGGGGGGATTTAGAGGGATGTCGCTAGTAGTGATGGAGCTAAAAGGTCTGCCCTCCATCTCCTCCGGAGGCTGTGGCGTGGTCCCCGCTTGTTTGCATCCCCCTGCTCTACACTGCCGCGGGGGATGCTGGGAGGGCCTACACTGCACCCCACAGTAGCACAGGGGACTCACGGGCTGCCACACGGGCAGGCAGAGCGGGCACAAAACAGTCATCAGTCTCATAGCAAGGGTGTCCAGTTCATCTCAGTACCTGATACCCTATTATCTTGTTCTGCTCTCTTTACATTAATGGGGGTTGTACTTTCTGCCCTTTCTTTTTCCCAATTCCCTCATAGACTTTTAAGAAAAAAAACTCTCACTGTGTGCATCGTTCCTTTTTCTCTCCACTTCACATATCTCCTTTCCACTTACATTACAGACACCTGCAGGATTTAAAAGGAGGTGAGCCTATGTCAGGGCAAAAGACTCTGAAGAAAATTGAGAAGGGAATTTAAAAAAGGGAAAAATTACAAGTGACAGAAAAATCCCAGGATATCTTCCCTCAGTATCTTCTCTTAATCATCGCACTGACACCGCATTGTAGAGGTTCGCTTTTATTGCCTCACTTGGCTTAATAGTTTCCCCGAATGGGAGGAATTAAATGGCTGCTTTCAGTGTCAGTAAAGCAAAAAGCTGGCCACCAATCTGACCTAGCCCCACCTGGGACAACTTAACCTTCCTCCGAAAATGATGCTTCACAGCCCCACATATATGCAATGAGAGGATGAGACACTAGAGATGCGGTACTGATGGGGGAGGCGTGCAGTCAAGAGCCAAAAGCCCAGGGATGGCAAGCCAAGCCGGAGGGCTGAGAGCAACACTCATCTCCAGCCCCTCTACAGAAGCACCAGCACTGTGTCAGAGCTCATCACAGAGGGACTTTCCCCCATTGCCCTTCTTGGGACATGCATCTTCACCCTGGAGGAAGGCTTCCCCAGCCTCCATGCTGGCGGGATTTCTGCCTTCCCTTTATTAAAAAATCCCATTATCCCCTGGAGATGGTGGACCCTTCCCTCCTGTGCAGCTGGCTGCAGGGTAGGGTGCTCAGCCAGGGCCAGGGAGGGTGCCCCTCAGCTCTCCGTGTATGTTACCCGTGCCCCATGAATATGTTCACATCAGAATTGCTGACGTTCATTTTGGGTGACCAGCTTTTCTCACCAGGCACCCCACAAGACGCTTGGTATGTGACATATAGGTTAATAATTCGTAACAAATCTGTTCAATGCCACCATTGCTGCTTTCAGCTTGTGGTTGCACAACAAGCAGCTCACAGTCCTAATTAATGTTTTCCATTGAAGTGGCTTGCTGAACAGTTTTCTACAGATAATTTTTATGGGTTCATTGTTTTCAGTACGGTTTTGGTGGCTTGCCTTCCAGCAGCTTCACACAGGTTTGTAGGCCATGTGCTATTTCTGCTTTTTGACTGGGTGAGTGGGATGCTCAGGTGTGAGGGCCGGGCATGAGTGATTAGGTGTGGAGTCAGAAAGTTCTTCTAAATGTTCTCCAGCACTTGTTGAAGATCCCTTGTTTTGATAGAAGCATCCTGATAGTAAAATCAGTTGCTAAAATATTCCAAAAAATCATTAGATAAATGTGGGGAAAGTGAATACCCTCAGAATTTCTAAATAATTACAGAACAATCTCGCAATTGTCATCCATGTTTTGCATGAGGTACTTGGATAATGTATGCTACTTCAAAACACGGGTATTGTATATTCCTTTGCCATTTGTAGTCTGATGTGTCTCTTTGGGATTCTTGCCTTTGACCAGAAAAATTAGGCCTTGTTAACACATGCTAACACATGGCTCACTGAGCCATCAGGCACCAGATATCTCACACTGGCTTCAAAAACCAGTTAAGAAATACTATTTTTTATTTTTTTTCTTTGTCTGTCTTGGAAATTCTAGTCCACGTGGAATTCATTTGGGGAAAAACAGAGACTTTTTCTTTGCACCGTTACATTTCCAATTGCTTTTAGAGCATAAGGGAGCAAAAGATTAGAAGTCAATAAGCCGTTCTTGCCCATGCAGCACTTTTGGTGCTATCTGGACCCAGGCTCTTCCAGTGCACATTAGTGCTGCTCCTTGTCAGCCACACAACATCTAAGAGCAAGAAAATCAAGAAGTGCAGCTCAAGTATTCCAAGGTTTATGAACTCTGGGGTTGCACACAAGCAGAAGCAAACCCAACCCTGACTCCTCAACCAAAACTAAAAAACCCCACCCGTCTGAAAATGTTTGGAAAGCAACAGAGAGGGGGGCAGGAGAGATCCAGAAATAGCTGCCAGGACATTCAACAGCGTAAGGATAACTGTTCTGCCTCATCTCTTTTTCTCTCTTGAATGTTTTCATCACAGATTGCATCCTCTTTCACAAAAATTTCCTTGAAGACTCAATTTACCCATGAAAACAGTTCTCTAAAAAAACCCTTCATTTCCTTACCACAGGGTTGCTTATAACTACCTACGCTTGTAGAGGTAATACATACCCGAGAACAGCTTCTTACTTTTTTGTAAATACATTTTTAATTTCTAGGGATCCCAACAGTTTATTTGTGCTGGAACTTCAGCCCCAGTCCGGGGAGCCATGCGGCAGAATGGCTTAACAGAGAGGTGTTGAACTCTAGCTGAAAGAAGGGCTAATAAACAGAAAAAAAATCAACTGCCGGTAGTTATGTTCCAAGCCATATTTTCTAAGGATTTTGTGGGGCTCTTATTCTGCTGAAAAGAGCTTCTCAACAGAAGGGCTGGATTTTGAATAGACCAGCAACCCTCAGGAGAGAAGCAGCAGAGAGATATATTCATTTTTAGCTTGGAAGAACTGGATTATTTAAAGCATAAAGGATCCCTTGATATATGCGGTTGGCATCGCTGTGAGTGATAGTAACAAAGGCACAACTACTAAAATGCAAAGTGTATTATTGCTACCTTAGGGGTTTATCTCTTAGATCTTTCCCTTATACCAATCCAGTGTGTATTTAATGATGTTCTGTCCACAAGTTTCCCCCCAAGAGCTGCGGGGAAGACAGGATTTGCTCCTCAAAGCAAGCTTCAGAGGCACAATGCAGAAAAGAGGAGAAGAGAGAGAGACCAGGGAAGAGCTGAGCAAAGAATAGAGGGAGTGTAATACAAGAGGAGAAGGAACAAGAAAAGAGGAGAGAGTGACAATACTGCAAAATAAAAGCAAGTACAACCTGTAGGGCCTGCTTCTCTGAAGTTTATGTTTCTGTACGTTGCTGTGAGGCACGCTTCTTGCAGTCACAGTCCTAGTCTAATCTTGAACAAAGCATAAAGTTTTTTTTGGCTCCTCGTTTGCTATCACTCTTGCACTGCAGGTGATGGAGTTTGATTTGTGTGCTGTGGATAGTTAAGACATATATGCATAGCCTTTAAAGACCTGCTAGTAAGTTTTATGCATAAAAGCTTTCCTAATTGGGAATGCTTTTCTCATTCAAGATATAAATGAAAGATTATAAATGCTCACAGATGCTTAGGTGTAGCTAGCTCTTTTCCTGGAGGAGGACAGACTTACATCCAACCATTTGGGTGAATTGCCATTGAAATGCAGATCTTGGGAGGGGTGCAGCTGACCTAATACTATTTTTCGTAAGTCTGCCGCTCATGGGGAGAGCAATGCAGACACCCAAATGTTGGTGTCTAGTGGTATTTAAGATGCTTTACAGTAGCTTTCCCACTTCCAGCTGCCTCTCCAGAAGTGCACAATCTCTCAGGCATCCTGTGTTGTATCTGCCAGCCCTGCTGCAGGTGCCTTGGATACTCTGGGATGTCAAAAATGGCACTTGGTGCCTATGTTTAGGACCTGAATCAGTCCCAACGTGGTATAGCTGTGAAACGCTTACTCTCTCGGAAGAGTGAGAACAGTTCCCTTTGCAATTTATAGGGAAAGTTAAAAGTAGATTGACTGTTGACAAGTCAGGTTGGCTGGTTTACAAGAGACTACTATGTTCAACAGATGGGAAGAAACTGCCAGATCTGGATTAAAAGCCAGATCCAAACAACCCAGCGCTTAAAAGTGCTGGATTTTCTACAGTCGGAAGTGTGGGACTCAGGTAAGCAGCAGTAGGTCCCTGGATATAGCTTTACTTTGTAATGCCGGCACCCAAAAAGGTTACAGAGATGACTTGTTCCATTTTTATTTTTAATACTTCTGCATTCATGGAAATATGCAATGAAATTGGGTTTTGCCCTTCATTTTTTTTTGTCACTATAACCATGTTGTACTATTTCTCTTATTCCCACTACATGTGATCAGGTGGTTATTCAGGAAACCTCCTCTATTTAATAAAAAGGTGAGTGTTTAATGGGATTTGAATGGTGACTGGGGGTACAGAAGTGTTGCTGGAGTCCTACTTCTTCAAAGAAACAAGCAAAGCACTATGAGAAATGTTATTATCCACAAGTGTCCTAAAAAGCACAGCCTCCCTTGGCCACTGTGCTCTGAAGTTCTGGCTCTTTCTTCTCTGGTGTAAATATTCATCAGCAGAAGAAAACCTGTTTTGAAGTGTGGATGTCACCGCCTCCAGGGCCTTGATCTTGGCCCAGTTAAGCCAACGGAGCATTTCCAGTGATTTTAGGGAAGAGACTAACCCTTTCTCTAAATCTGTGCTTTGTGTTCCCCTAACTGCGTTACTCCTGATTTGTAGCAGTGTAGATAGACATGGGCAGGTCCACTGTGTTATCTCCATATGGATATGATTGAGTAGCTGCTGGATAGTGAGAGGCAGCAACTCTCCTTTTCAGATTAATTTGGGTGGGCTGTGGGGCAGTTGGGTTTGATTTAGTTTGCTTGATGCTGATATAGTTCTCATCCTAAGGGATTTACTGTTCTGTCCTCCAGAAAAAGTAGTAATGAATCCTTGACCTTTGGCACTGAACTTCAGACCACATCCTGATTTATCTTGAGCCCAATCCTACACATAAACTTGGTTGTCAGCCAAACATAGTCTTCTTCTCCTCTCTCTGATTAAAAACTTCCCATCTTGATTTATGTCTTTGCCCCTAAATGGAACTACTTGATTTGGCTTCTGAATAATGCAAAGAAGATAGAAAGCCAGCAGGAAAAACAGTGAAAAAGGCAAGTCCATGAGGGGCAAAAGGGAGAAGTGAAAAAACCTATATTTAAGAAACTTTACTAAAATATAAAACTATAAAAAAAAATGAAAAAAAACCTTCCCCAAACATAGAAGCGTAGTCATCTGAGCATTGGCCAAATCTAAAGGAGCTAATTCCAAATGTGATCTCATACAAGCATGGTGTGTGATTGACACTGAGAATGTATTTCCCCATTAATATAGCTGCGTATTTATCTTTTAGCTTGGCCAGAAACCAGCTGTTGGACAATCCAGCCATAGTTATCTACGCTACAATTGGGAATGATGTCTGCAATGGGTAAGGTGTAAACCGAATTAACATTTATAGTATTATAAATTTGACTTCTTTAGAGTACTGCTGACTGCTTGGACATTTATGTCTCATTGCTTTGTGCTTCCCCATGATGGCATTTTTCTTTGCTATTGGTCTGTGCTTCATTCTTATTTTTCTGCTGAAAATACTGGTTGTTACCTTACCTGTATTTGTCATAGCCACCCACCAGTCCTCATCTGGAGCTTGTCTTTCTTTCTTTTACAAGCTGGTGATAAAGTGACCAATGGTATATCTGAAGTAGAATATTTCTAACTTAGCAGATGAAATGAACAACAGGAGGGGGGAAAAAAAGCGTTTAAAAGCATGTATATCCATCTTACCCAGTATGTCACCTCCTGTCAGGAGGTAGAGCGTGACTGGTTTACCTTTTCTGAAGAATGACAACGTAGTCCCCTGTCGAGGTCTATTTTCACTCTGCCCCTGCTGCGCACTGCCTGCAGTCTTTGCTGTGTTCTCCTGATGAGGTGTTTTGTCTTTCTGGCTTTACTCATGTCATAAGCTCAGCAGGAGAATGAACTGAAGCTTTCAAAACTAATAGTTCTGGCATTATCCATTAGCGATGCTCATAGGGATACCAAGAGGTCACTAGTTGGATGCTTCCCTTCCTCCTGATAGTGAGAAGGCAGAAAACACCTTGCAACCAGGCCAGTGCAGAGCAGATCCATACCACAGTTTTGGTTTTGCAGGTGGTCCAAGTGCTGTTGTTAGTGTAACGTTATTTTCACCATGATGAATCTTCAGGTTTTCTTTTAAGCAGAAAAAATAAATCTGACTTATGCGGAGACTTTCAAAACACTCGTTTTAACAAGTGATGCATGCTTAGCTAAGTCCCCTTCCGAAGCTTTTGAAAAGTCTCACCTGCAGGTTGTATAATGAAGTTAGAGCTATTATGCAGGCTGCCAGACTTTGCCATTAAAATATCCTGGTTTTATTATTCTAAAACTTTGCTTAACAGCAAGTGCTTAGGTTGAAACTTTGCGTGTCAGGTGTTGTGCTCCAGATGTGGATGGCCAGAGGCCAGGCAGGGCAGTACCTGGGAGCCCTCAGCTGGGGCAGAAGTGGGACCGCAGGGGTCACATTTTAGGTCCTTCCCTGGCACCACCATCTCCCTGGCCACCCGTGGGCAGCACGCAGATTTAACCTCCCATGAAACATCTCCCTCTGGTGCTCGTGCTCTCTCTGCACCCCTGCCCAGAGCTGCCAGATCTGCCCTCAGCACCATCCTCCTGTTAAGGGAAGGATGCACAGATCCTCAAAAGTAACTCCACCACCCTTTGAGTGGGAAAAGCGGTCACAGACCTCCTGCTACTTGCTGACAAGACTGTCCTGGGCATCTGTTTATTGAGAAGTTTATGGAGGTATCATTACAATCACACTCAGGACGATGAGCTTCCCCCCCCCCTCCCCCCCGCCCCAATAGCGCCTTCGCTGAAGTCTGTAGCTCCTGCTGCAGAGACTTTCGAGGTGTCTTCTCCTAGGCTTGGCCCAGGCTCTGCTGTGTACATATTTCAATTCTGCTGTTTCACTGGCTTTGCTAAAAGCACCTTGTTTTCCTTTTTTTTGTTCCGCATTCTGCAGGTTATTCCTTTCACTTCCCCTGTCTCTAACACTGTTTTCTATTCTTGCCTTAAGTAAAAAGAAATTTTCCACAAATTTAAACCATTTTGACCTTGGCTCACCCATTTGTATGTTCCAAAACAGTGTTCATTACTTGAAACTCTGCTGTCTTTTTATCTCAGTGTCCGTTACCTGGCAGAGACACTTTTGTCTGCTCAAATTCTATCTACTGTCTGTTTTCTTCCAAAACATTTGCTGCATCAAAAGAGGCTATCAGGCTGTAGTGATCCCTGTGACTCCAGCAAGGAAAGATGCTGTACCTTCTGTAGCAACATGCTGTTTCCATGCTCTTTCCATCGAGTGGGATGTGCAGTGGAGAGAGATTTTTTTCAGTGTCCGGTCACTGTGTGTAGCTGCCCTGGCTCTGATGTACCCACAGAGGTTACAGCGGATGCGGAGCATCCAATGGGCTTGACTTCAAACCTAGGGCTTGACAAATAAAAACCTCTTCAAGGACATCTTTAAACTGCAGTAATAGAGCCTTTCTGGCCTTATGCTGTATTTTACCTTCAAAAGAGAGTGGTGTGCTGAGGACACTGGAGACACAGCTCTTCTTAGCCAAAGCATTGTTAAAATGCCAGTATTTCATCCCATGCGAAGAGCGGGGCAGTGAGTAATATGGATGTTTGTAGATGAGAAAGATAATGAAATTGGCAGCCTGCGTTACATGTTCCCAGTAGTCTCCACACTGTGATGTCCAAACAGGGGGGTTAGAAAAATAAAGACAGATGGCAATGGTATCTCTCAGGCCACTGAGGTGTAAATATGGGACACAATGTGGGACACACAGACCTGGAACAAAAAAAAATCAGACAAGAAAATAATGAGCACCAGCAGTCTCAAATTCTGTGCAATTATTGCACGTATAAGTTCCGTTTGGGGTAAGGCACCATTTCTCCAGCCTCTCTTTTGCAGCTTTGCAGTTATGGCATCTGCAACAAACAGAAAGGTGACAGCAGCAAAGTGGGGTGAGTAGGCAGCCACTGGGAAGGGAACTTGTACAGAGCGGCACCGGTGCCAGCGAGAGCATAGCACTCCCTTATTGTAAGGCTATCGTCACCAAAGCGCTGCTGCACCCCTCCGGCCTTAAAAATAGTATGTGAGCGTGCAACACCTCTAACTCTCGTGTCCCTGGCACACCACCCCTCTGCAGTGAGCTGGAGCTGAACTCCTGCACTGTGGATCCAGCTCTGTGTGTACGTGCACGTGGCATGTGTGAATGTGTGCGGGTGGTGTGCTCACTCACCAGCTGGCCCCATAGGCCAGTGGCCCAAACCCTGGGCATGTAACAGCATGTGGCTGGAAAGCAGATGTATATAGCTGAAACATTGGCTGGGGGGATATTTATTTGGGTTGGGGTCACATGGAGAGGGGAATCGCTGCCCTGCAGGACATGGCAGGCCAGGCCCATGAACGTGCAGAAGGAGGGTGGAGATCTGTGTTTGGACTATGCCAGACCCTGTTATAAGGGACTGGAGGAGGTCTCTGTGGCAGAGGAGAGCTGGAAAAGCTTCGCACAGATTGCACGAGGCTATCTGGTCCCTCTGTGTTATATGTGTGCACAGCTAGGGGTACCCATGGTGTTAGGACATCCAGGGGCTGTGTGCACATCCAAGGATATTACTGTGTATTTGTGTATTGTAGGGGGGCAGGGAGTGCTCCCTAAAATGCCCAGATCCAATGCAACAAGAGTCCTAACATTAACGTCCGCTTGCTACGCTCTGACACAATGAACCGTGGCCAACATCAGCTTCCAGAGGCCCCAGGTGGGAGAGGCTATCACTGGCTGCTGCCTCCCAGGGGGACCATGTGAGGGTACCACAACGGCCCCCCGTGCTCACCCAGGCACCTTGGAGTCCTTACGGCAGAGCCCAAAACGAACGTGCCTACAAGATGGCTTGCTTCTCAGTCGGTTTTAATTTCATAGCCTGGCACAGAAAGGAAATGTGAAGAAATGCACTGAAATATCTGCATGACTTCAGCAGAGAAAGACAAGAGAAAGTGGAGTTATGAATATCATATTAATTTCAGCTCACACTGACGTGTTTACTTGTAGTAGAGGCCTTACATCAGAGCACTGTTTTGAAATTGAGTGCTGCAACACCTGTAGGTGAAATGAAGTAATTTAAGGGCAAAACCACAGTCTTATCTCAAAGATACCTTGCTTGGGTGGCTGTCGCAAGGATAAGCCTGAATCTTAACACTGTTTTTCAGTTCTCCCTAACCAGAAAGCCTGAAATGCTTCAGCAGCACATACTGCGTTAAGATAAATTTCTGGGCCCAGGGACCTTGTCTAATTATTATTTTGTGTGCAAAATGCAGCCCACTGAAGAATCCCAAATCCTTGCTAGGGAGCCTGATTCTCCCACACAGGACTTAGCACCCCCCTGCCCCGAGCGCAAACATTTCTAATGCCTCAAGACAGAACAACAACGCTTTTGAAAGCTCCTGCTTCTACGGTGTTCACTGACAAGAAATCCTACCTGCTTCCCCAGCAGCTCACTCGGCACTGCAAGCATCAAGTATGCCCTTCTCTTACCCCTGGGAAGCCATGAAAGAGAGTAAAGGACTTTTTCCCAGGGAAAGGACCTGGATGGAGCCTCCTGGCTGCTAAGCTGATTGCTTCCCTACAAGCCCATGAGGAGAAAATGTGGGAACTGCTAAAACAATAAGGATGGATGTTAGTGCACCCTTATGCACTACTTGGAAGGACATCCCTTGTCTTTCTTCTTGACCAACGAGATCAGCTCCTCAGTGGGTGTTGAGGCTTTCTCTCTGAAAGCCTTGGTCCAGCTGAGCTGCACCACCAAGGCAGGGCCAAAACTGTCATGGGAGCCTGCTTCCCAAGGTGCATGGTCCATGCCATGCACGGCCACACACGTTGATGTGCTACAAATCCCAGCTATGGTGCCCTTGCTGCTGTCTCTGGGGGCTCTTTTAAGAGCTTCTGTTGCAAATGCATGTCTTTATTGTCTTTTCCAATTCAAAAAAGGCAACTTACAGATTTACATGCTCTGCTCTGTGTGCTCCAAGGGGATCCAGGCCACCCTGGAGCTGCCTGGGGTTTGTGGAAGCATGCAATGGTGTCCTTCTTTCCATCCCACTGACTCTTTGCTCTGAGAGAGGGCAATGGAACATCTCCGGACAACAGGAGGCTTTTCCCTAGAGCTGGCCCTGCTCTGCCTCCCAGGTGTTGCTAGAACGGGGCCCCGCAGAGCTGGGGTATCTCCCATGCCAGAGACCTGTGGATCCTCTCTTGCTGGGATGGGACAGCCTCCTCAGGGCAGTGTTCACCCGCTTGCTCATAGCCCCTGTTATGGACACGTGCACCATGAGAGCGTGGCAATTGCTCTCGGGGGAAGAGTGGGTGAACGCTTTTTCTGTAATAAAGTGGTTGTTTTAATAACATAACTAGAACAGTGTTCTCCAGGCAGCCTGGGGTGGTTTTGCTTGTTTGTTTTTCTTATATAAGCTAAAATTTATTTCAACTTCAGGATTTTATTTCCCCACCCCCTGCGGCATTTGCAGCTAAATGCAAGAGGGGAAGGATAAACCTGAGCCTGGGACTCTGGCTTGAAGAGGTTCAGGCCTGCCAGTGAGCCACTAAACGTGGGCGTTCAGTCCATGTGGGACACTGACACAGCTCCAGTACCCTAATGAACATTTCTGAGGACTATTTGATCTTAAATACCTCCTCCCTCCAGCCTCCTCCCTCCAGTCTCCCACCTTTGTCCAGACCCCTCGCTACTCTCCTGCCCTCCTGCAGAGCTGTAGTAAGAGGCATATGACATGTGAGAGACAAAGCTACCTTAGATATTTCTACCCAGCATAATCGAAGAGCGTGTTGATTGTAAGCTACATGCAGCAACCCATGGGGAAAGAAGCCCTCCTTTCATCTGTCTGTAGGACATCACGCACCCTGAAGCCATGTGTGTAGAGCAGCACTGGTTCCCCATGTTCAGAGTTGAACCACGGAGGCTCTTAAACAGATGAAGCAGCACCCTACATCCCCTTAGGGCAATGGATCCTTTTCCTACTGAAACTTGAGACAGACATTAGATCAGTCAAACATCAGCTGCAGACTGGAGTTTGATAAGTACGCCAAGGGCAGTGTCTTTGCAGTCACCAAAAGCAGCATGGACTTTTAAGGACTACAGCTAGGCAAGTTCCTGGGTTTATATCAAGTTGCTTAAGATGCTCTGCAACAGCTACAAAGAACACGGCACCAGGGTTACCGGCGTAGTTTTACATGGATTTTTAACACCACAGGAAACCAATGTGGTCATAGCCTGCTTCATGGCTCTGATTCTCCTCTCTGCACTGTAAATAACGACTAACAACTCATTTGCAAAATATGGAATAAAACCCACAGGAGAGCTAAGGCTTTTTTTCTTTATGGAGGTGTGCTGGGCCTGGCTAGGATAGAGTTAATTTTCTTCATAGCAGCTCCTATGGTGCTGTGTTTTAGATTTTTTGACCAAAACAATACTGATAAAACACTTTTTCAGCTGTTGCTGAGCAGTGTTTGCACAGCATTGGGGGCCTTATCTGTTTCTCATTCTGCCCCCAGTGAATAAGATCAGGGGGGTGCATAAGAGGTTGGGAGGGGACACAACCAGGCAGATGACCCAAACTGACCAAAGAGATTCCCTGCTGTATAACATCATGCTCAGCAATAAAAAGGGAGAGGAGGGGATTTTAGGAGGGTTAGCCATCTTCTGCTCAGGAACTGGCTGGGCATCGGTCTCCCCATGGGAGGTGATGAATGATTCCCTTTGCATCACTTCTTTTGCTTGCTTTCTCTCTTCTACTTCTCCTTAGCTTATTGAACAATAACTTTTTTTTTTATCTTGACCCCCAAGTTTTCTTGCTTTTACTCTTCCTTTCCTCCTCCCCCGTCTCACTGGGGGTGGGGGGCAAGCAAGCGAGAGTCTGTGTGATGCTTAGCTGCCCACCGGGGTTAACCCACAACAGGAGGACACTCTATAAAAAAGGGATGCATCTGTCTGTTTTTAGCAGGGAGAAGGGTTACACCGAGGGAGGTTTCTCTATCACTTCTGATTTTGGCAATAACAATGAGACTAAAACATGTAGCATAATTTTTATGAAGTTTTATCTAGCTAACTTAATGTGGAAGAACAGCAAAGAAGAAAATGCTGCTGTTTCAGGTGTTTCACAACGTTACCTGACACAAAGTCCTGTTGGCATCCTCTTCTTCTGCAGGAACCGTGACACGCTGGCTCACATGACTACACCCAAAGAAATGCTCTCCAACGTGGTTCAAGCTCTGCGATACCTGGACTCCCGTCTTCCAAACGGCAGCCATGTGATTTTAACAGGCTTGGTAGATGGCCGCTTTCTCTGGGATAACCTGCATGACAGATACCATCCTCTAGGTAAGTATGAGATGTTGTGGGGTCCTCCTGGTTATCTGCCTGCTCGTGTTGCCTTCTCTCCCTGAATAATTTATGAATCTATTGACAATTTCAAGCAAACCTGACAGAGTGGAGGAGGTCTGAGAAATATGAGGCAGATATTGGCTGTGTAGTAGAAGTAGCAGAGCCAGCTAACCATCCCCAGGGTAGGACAGGGTAGCTAGAGGGCAGACCCCTAACCTGCCTGGTCCCCTCCCAAACTGGACCCTCTCAGCTCCAAACCAGGCTCCGTATATGCTGTGGACATGGAAACAAGCTGCTCTGCGTCAGCCTTGGCCCAAAATTGTGGCCAGCCTGCCTGCACTTCATCCTGGTTGTTGTTAGAGGTGGAGGTAGACATTTGGTGAACACCTCCACTCACTGACTGGTGGATATCTTGGTAAAACTGAATGTGGGCCAGGACAGAAGATTAAGTCAGGGGGTTGTGAAAAACTGGTTAGATATTAGAGAAATAAATTTTCTGCAAGCGCTGGGTGCCTGCCACCTCCTACCCTACCTACAGGTGTGATGATTGAAACCTCTCACCATGTGCAGGCACGTTTTGGGGCATTCCCTCAGAGTGCAGTTGCCATCAGGTGCTTTGGGCACTGTTTTCAGAGATTTGGAGGCTGCCTTTGGGAACCTGTCATCTCAGAGTGTCCATGAAACCGTATGTCTGACTGTCGACAGACCACTTGCTCCTTGGCTTCATCCTGTGCCAAGCGGCAAGGAGGAACATCATCACAGGGGGCTGCATTCACACGCAATGACGTGTGATGTCCTTGGTTAGTCCGATGGCTGTGCCTCTGGGGTCAGTGTGGAAATATGTCCCTGGGGACGTGGGAGGTTGTAGGGTGGGGAAAGCTTGGAAGCTGGTTGCAGAACCCCTTCTCTATGAATTTATACCACCCCGCAGTGGATACAGAAGGTGAAATATTTTATGCAGGTAGCAAAGAAATACAAAACAGCTAAAGTAAGTCTCTTGTTCTCCAGTCAAATGTGTGTACAGGGAACCATTGTGGCCATTCTGCTGTCAAATTTTAGACCAAAAGCATGTTCTTCTTTTTACTTGGTAAAGGAAGCTCTCTTCCATCTGAACAAGTGGAAAGTTATTGTCATCTTAGTTCTCATCAGCAAAAAGAGAAAGCTAAACCACATCATTAAAACGGTAGATTACATCTTCAGATGATTTTGGCAACCACTGGGTACTAGAGGTTTCAGCAGACTCTGTGCCATGGTTTCCCCAAGGTTTCCCAATCACTGCCAGTGGCCCCACAGCTTCTGCGTTATCTACTATGGGTTATTTTACCCCTCAAAAGTACTTGCCTCTTCTCAGGAAATCTGAGGTCTCCATTTATATTCCTGATACCTTGCTACGTTTTCCTCTAATAAGCACTATACTACTATCAAGTGAAAGCAGAAAAAAAGAAAAATAAAAGAAAAATCTTGTCCCTTTTAGGGCAGGGGGAGCCTGTGATAATTTTTTTTCAGTCCCATAAATACATTTCTTCCCTTGACTGCATGTTTGTCACAGGGACTGTTCCTCTACTGGATACCTAATTATCAGAGACAACACGTAGCATTTTTTGGCACAAGCCAAATAAGGAGTGATTAGCTATAGGACCAGTTGGAAATTTTTCAGAGGGGCTGATTTGCCTTGGAGGGACCCAATTAATCCTAAGCAACACATTCTGTAGCAAGAGATCACTTCTGGCAGCTCCTCCAACAGGTTGCGAGCAGGTTTCCCCACCTGGCTGCCAGTCAGGCGCAACCAGATGTCGGTCTGGCTTTCTGCCAAATCCATAGTCCCCCTGACAGCCCAACCCAGGGCGTGATGCTTTCAGGCTCCATGGGTCTGGGACATCCCCAATATCCAGGAGTGACACTAGATCTTTGAGTTCCCCATCTTTTGCTCCTTAGGCAGCTGATACTGCTGCAGGGTGATGGGCAGCCATGAGATAGGCAGGAATCACATCCGTATCAGGGAGCCACTGCAAAGCAACCTGAGGAGCCCATTTCACTTGGGAGAGATCATGCTTTGCAGTTTCCAAAACAACAAAAATTTCATATTTCAGCACTGCAAAAATAACAAAGCCTGACAGGATGATCAGTGTGCTACAAACTCAGAGAACTGAGTGGCCATTTAATTTCCACCTTGGCTGTAGCTACAAAAGAAGCAAAAAGGTTGAGAAAATGGGTAGTTTTCTCGGCAAGCCAGGCTATTGCGTAGAGCAGTGAATTTTAGGGAATGTCAGCTGCGTGTTTGGCTTGATGCTTGAATTTGCTCACCCACACAAGCATATCTACTTCCCTCCATGACAGCAAAATTATTCCTCCCTTTTAAGGCTAACCTCTCCGAGCTAAATGCGAAGCTCAGAGTATATACAGTCACCTCCAATCTTCCCTTCGGCTTTGCAACCCCTGCATTTGTTTGGAGAGTGAGAGACACATTAATGGATAAAATATCAGTCACGCACCTGGGAGATTGGCACAGACTGTGACGACTAACCCCGTGTGTGAAACGCATCACCCACGAAAGGCCAGAGAGGGATGCAGGAGAAGCGAAAGGGGCTCTGCATGCCTTAGCGGGAAGGATGCATCAGTGCCACCTAAGTTGCATCCCGGCTTTGGTGGCGGGAGGGTAACCTGGGGGGGGCTGGGGCTCCCGGGGTGCCTCTTCCCACCAAGGGGTCTAATGCATGGGAATGCACAGACCTTCAAAATGAAGTTACATTTGGCCATCAGGCACATGAAGTTTCTCTCTCTGTGCTTTGCAGGGCAGCTGAACAGGGACATCACGTACAGTCAACTTTATTCTTTCCTCGACTGCCTCCAGGTAAGGTCTCTGGCTGTAGTTTACGAGCCCCCCTTTCTTCTTGGCCTGCTGCTAAAGCCCTGCTCCCCGTGCCTGCCCAGGTGAGCCCCTGCAGCGGTTGGCTGACCCCCAACGAGACCCTCAGGAATTTGACCTCGGAGGTAAGTCTCAACGAGGCTGCAACGGGACTGCCCTCTTGCACAGGCGCTCTTCCAGTTTGCCCCTGTGTCTGAGGATATAAGCCTAATATCTCAAAGGCAAGATGTCAGCACGCTTTTTTCTTCCAAAGGTGGGGAGAAGATGCGGAAACATCCGTACCCATCCTTTCAAATGCCTCTCAGGTTCTCGGAGGCAGCATGGTTTAGTTAAGGGATTCGTAAATGTATTCCCTTTCCAGACTCTCAGCTGCCCAAATTTATTCTCAAGGGATGCGATCTCCCTGAGACAAAACTGTTCAGGTTCATGTTCTTTAAGGAGAAAATGTACCTGATAAGAAAGAAAAGGCTTGTAAGTCAAGTAGCTGTGAGTATGGAAAGCCAACTACTTAGATTTCGCTGGCAGCAGGAGCAGGCTCTGAGAGCAAGAGCCTTACCCTGTCTTCATTTGGGATTTGTGCTAATCTTCCTCAGACACATTTCTGTGGACTTAATCGCCAGATGGTGTGACCAAGGAGCATCCAGGCTCAGTGCAGGAATGGGAACAGACAGAACAGAGATGTCTTAAAAGTCACCCTAAAAATCTGGCTGCAGAATTGAATGTCACATGATATCAGCTCCTTATTCCCTTACGGTACAAGCTGATTTTTAATCCCAGCACCCCGCTGCAGCCATGTAAAAGAGCTAGTAACCAAATATTGTCAAAGATGTCATTGCTGTGTATAGTTGTATTAATGTTTGCATTCACTAAACAAAAAATATGGCCTTAATTTCTCCAAGGCTTACATATGTGTTTCATTTTATGTCCTGTCCCTCATGACTTCAGGGAAAGCAATTAAGCACAGTCCTAAATCTTTGCAGGATTGCAGTTTATATATTTGTACCAACAATACAGAACATACAGTGCATGTAACTTCTGTCCATGAACAATTCATATGTCTGCAGGGTATGAATTAATCTTCTTTCTGAGCCCCTGTCTGAAACTAATTGTCTGTGTTATTATCCAAACTGCACAATTTAAATATTTAGGAGATCCTGATCTCTGTTACGGCTGTAGAAATCACACGGGATATATCAGTTAAGTAGGCGCTCAATGGAGGTAATTTACTCTGCTGAAAGTAAGGGCAGAATTTGGTCTGGATAGATAAGCATTAGCACCCACAACACAGTAGCAGGAAGGATAATGGGAAAGGAGAACATTTTTGCTGTAGAAAAGTTTCAGTTTTCTTTAAAAGGAATGAAAATGACTGGGCTGCCACTCATCAAGAGGCCTCCAAAACCAAGAAATTCAGAATACTTACATAAGTGTAGAGACACTACTGAAAGAGGTCTCCAGTAAAATAACCATATGCTGTATTAAACATAGTACATCAGCTGAGGCCTCAGTGCAACCTGCAATGACATATTGCATGGTGAGCTGGGTAGCCCAAGGGCTGGTGGTGCTCACACAAGTCTACGTTATGATGAAGAATCCCATTTTGCCTCCTTTCCCCCAGCTAAAAGGGCAACATTAGCTTTCAAATTCCTGACCGCACATTGGTGACAAAAGCTGAATCCATGCAAAGCAGTGCAAGTAGCAATGAATCGTCATTAAATCGCTTGATTTTTGCAGAGAGCTTTACAACTTTCCAATGTCCTGAAAGAAATAGCAACATCTGAGAAATTTGCCAACTTTGATATTTTCTACATGGATTTCCCACTGAGACAAAGTAAGTTGCTTTTTTCCTGTCTTTCTCGTGAAGCACTTAGTGAAGTGCTTAGTGAATATGCTCCTCATATTTTAGCTGCGTACTGGGAGAAGGGCACCATAGCCAGCCAGCCTATGGGACCCTGCGGGCAGGGCTGGGGCCAAGGGGAGACCCTTAATGCCATCTCCTGGCTTTCCTGGTTGAGGTAACCGTGGACCCCTGCTGAGATGAGACCCCCCATCACCAGCCTGGGGGCCACAACCTCCCCGCTGTTCCCGGCTGCCGGCACCCACAACCCTGGTGCGCAGCACACTGGCCATTTGCACTTGGGTGGCAGGAGGTGTCGGTGGTGAGACAACAGGGACAGGAGATGAGCCTCTGCTAAAAACGCCTCCTGCTTGTCCACTGCAGCTTCTCAGGCTGATGAAGAAAAAAAGAAATCGCAAACCTATCTCGGGCCATAAGATTTGGTTTTATTTTTGATCATTGCTTTTATAGGGGTCATCTAGGCTGGAGATGGCATATCTGCAATGGTGAAGGTGGTCTTCACGAGCTGTAGTGTACTACATCACTGACCAGACTTCACATTGCCTCCTCCGGGATGAGCAGTGCCTCAGGAAGGAGAACTTTTCTCCTCCAGTTTTCCTGCCTGAATAACACAGCCACCCTCTCTTAACTCACTGTTTGCAAAAGTAGAAGCACCTCTCCCAGGAGGAGCTGGCTTCTTGGCTATGCTTCCTTAAGCACCTATATACTACTGTAACTTTTGTCTTGAAGAGCTTACAAAACTCGTCCTTCTGTGATCTTAAGTGACATTAGGTAAGCGCATTACCTAAATCACTTCCTTCTGCAACTGACACTTAAAAAAAAAAAACCAAAAAACAAACCAGAAACTTTTCCTCATTACCATGAGCATGAGTGGACAGTGTCCTTGTGGGGCTGGGGACAGACACCTGTCCCTGGATCCCTCTCAGCTCCACTTCCCTCGTGACATGTGCATGGGTCCAGGTTAAGGCACCACCCACCATCAGCCCAGCTCTGTTGCGAGGAGAAACACACTCACTCTTTCTTTTTAAAAAAAGAATCAGGGATTCAGGTGGGTAACACATTCAAGTAGTTAGATAGTGATGGGAAAATAGGAAAACAGCTTTTTCCCTGAATCCAGCCTGATCCTCCCATGTTTCAACTTATGCCTGTTGTCTGTCCCTCTCCCCTGTGCACTGCTGTGAAGAGAGTGGCCCCATCCTCATTGCCTCCCCATAGGCTCCTCCCCAGTGTGGACTGTCCCTGTCCCTCAGCCTCCATTCACAGGGCAGGAGCTCCAGCCCTGGCCACCTCAGGGCCCTCCCAGATTCCATGAATTCTTACATTCCAAAAGTGGTATATAATAATTGGGAAAAAACCCTGATCTGCATTGCCTCAGTTTTATATTTACATAGAAAGGTAGTTGCATGTTGGTCCTTCTTGAAAAATTTTTCCTGAGGACTATATTTTAAATCCCCGCATGCAGACAGCTAAAACCAGAGCCATGAAGGGACAGAAGCACATTGGCAATACTTCAAAGTGTGCATCTCTAACACCTCTCCCCATCAGTGCCTGGCTGTCCTTGGAAGTACAAAGCTGCCGAGGCACCTAAGATTATTGCAAAAATCTCATTTGCAGCCAAATCCTATCAAAATTCACAAACTTATTTTATCCTACATGACCCAATTCAGGAAGCCGGTTCTGGGTCTCATGCAGACCATACGGAGGAGGAAGTAAAGAAGGGAGGATGGGAGAGGGAGTCTTTCTGTCCAAAACTTTATCTCAGAGAGGTGGGCTCCACTGTCAAGTTTGATATTGTAGCACAGATTTTCAGGACGTCCAAGTCTCTTTGTGGCTTTTGCCTCAGCTACTTAATATTTAACAAGTCATTAGGATTTGGAACAAACTACCTGCTGAGTAGGCAAATTACTTTAATAAGTTAAATGATTGACTTTAGGTAATTTATTTGCCTTTACGAAAAGAAACATCTTAATATAATTTGCTATACTTGATTACATTGCGTTAAATAAATGAGGTAAACAAAATCACACATGCACATACAAACATCAGCTCTGAAAGACACTTCGCAAAGTTTCCTGAAGCCCCGGAGCCAACGATTCGAGCTTGCTGTCAGGAAAGCTGTCAGTTCCTGAGTGTGCTCGAAAACCAGCTAAGGCTGCTGACCTACTTTTCTGGTCTCTTTCCGAAGCAAGCGCAAATCCTCCCCTAAACCCTCCAGACATCAAATATTTAGCAGTGGTTGCACACTGTGATGAGTACATTGATTTCAGGCTGGCCTGGGCATGTATATACATAGCAGCTCCCAGCTTTCTTGGAGTAAAATTTGAGTATACTAGCATTTATTCTAAATTTAGGTGGACATTCAAGCTCAGAGGTTGCCTTTGGCTGAAGAACTTAGTGGTTCCTTTAAGAAGCAGTGCAATAAATACGGGGAATAGAGGTTGCTTGTTTTGGCTTTTTCTTGGTGCAGATGGGAGCAAGCTCTAGTCTAGTCTAGCCAAGGCAACAGGCACTTTTAAGACAAACTCTGGACATACTGAGTTGGTGGATATTTCTTCAACTGCTCTAGGATTTTTGGAGGTCAAGTATAATGGTCTAAATTCGCCTATCTTGATACAGACCTTACTTATCTTACTTACTCCTCTGCTATTTCTGGCAGTGGAACAGTAGTCTCTCTACAAAGTAAAACACAATACACAGCCTCATACTCAATGTATAACATCATGTATAAGGGGTTAGGCAAGCTCACTCTGTGCATCTGTATGTGCACTCCGTGGTATAATCTGAGGTGAATATGTGTTGTGCCCAACATATTGCAAATTTGAAACAAAGCTCCAAGCCCTGCGTCTTGAAAACAGGTTACTTTGGGTGTTAACTAAAGCACTTCAAGTAGGTTTCTATAGTCAAAGCAGGAACATCGCCCTTCTGTGAATTCCAAGTTAGTATGGGGACCCAGGCATCGCTTTTTGACACAACAGCCAGGGCCCAAACAACAGTGGTGAGTCTAGGTCAAAACTGTGGTGCTTGAACGGAGAACATTTTCCCCCTGACAGGATGCCCGCATAATGCTATTAAGAATTCTTAATCTGTCATTATAAAAGAAATTATTGAATTTACAGTCTGTTAATGCCATATCCACTAGTCCCATGTTTGATCACTCCACAGCCCTTTTGAAGAGAGAAAGCTTTTTACTTCTCTAATGGCTCTGGGGCTTACAGCAGAGCATCATTTGCATTGAATGTCATGCTTATGTAATTCAAAAAGGTTATTTTGTTGGAGTTGAAAAAGACGGCTCAGAAGAGAAGTAACTGAAAATGACAGTCTATTCCTGCAGACATCAGCCCATGCGAATATTGTGTTACCATCTCTTTCTCTAAAAAGCACTATTTTCTTTCTCTTATTTTTTTGCACTGCTGAAGATGCAACTAAAATGGGAAATGCAAAAGTATTAAATCACTATTAAATAATTTACAGCCTTACTTGCTACAGTATCTGTCTTAGTTGGGAGGGAAAGTGAATTGTTTTATGATCGTTTATGTTCAAAATGCTTCCTTGCATAAATATCGCAGAGAAAAAGTAATAATAAAGGCTTAAATACTGCCCCAAGGAGAGGGGATTGTACACAATATTGGCTCTGACAACTTTATATGAATTATCATTATCTTCATGCAGAGCTGTTGTGTGCTTAAAAATACCAGCGGAGCTTTGAGGAAGGGGGGGAACGTCTCCAGGCGGGTGCCTACGTGCTCACTGGTGATAACCCCTCTGCTTATGTTGTTCACAGCGGCCGAGGAGTGGCAGAAGATGGGAGGCGAGCCCTGGCAGCTGATCGAACCTGTCGATGGCTTCCACCCCAGCCAGGTAAAAACCCGGCCCTGGGAGATGGGCTGGAGGCGGCGGGATGCCAGCACCTGCCGCTGCCCGAGGCACCCAGTCAGACCTTGGGGAATTTCTCTTTTGAAAGAGATGATGGCTTTAGCCCCAGAGCAGATGTCCCCGTTTCAGCCACCTGCACTGTGCTCTAACTCCTGCAAGGTCTTCTGCTGCCTTCTTTCACTCATTGACCAGTACCCTGGCCGAACAGGTCTTAAACCACAAAACCAGACCCTTGCCGCGTAGGCTGGCTACCTGCCTGCTCAAACATGCACAGAAGTTTTACAGGATCAGGGCAGTGGTGCAGCACTGGGAAAAATCGAGAGGCCCCCTCCAGCCCAGCCCTTGCCCCAGCCCTGCAGCCTCAGCCTCTGAGGCCAGGGGTCCTCAGAGGAGCAAAGCTTTCTTTTTGAAGCTATACATTTAAATTGCTTTATGTTCTACAGCTACATATTATGAAGAAGTGTTCTCCTGCTTGCTTGGCCTCCAAGGACAGGTGACAGGGGAAGGTTTACAGCCAGAAATAAATGAAAGGGAAGGAGAAGCAGCTGCTTCACTGTAAATCCTTGCTTGGGTTTGCTAACCGAGTGTGAGGTTGCCTGGTTCCCACTGCATTTGCTTTCAAAGTACTTTTTTCTGACTCTCTAAAATGCTTGGGGAGAGCATGTCCTGCAGTCAGCTACAAAAAAAAGCCAATATGGCTTTTCTGTACTCTAGTTTCAGATTTCAAACACGTACACAAAGCAAAGCAGCAGCCAGTCTTCCCCACACCGCCCTGAGAAAAACCGCACGAGCTGAAATCCCATGTGCAGCCCGTAGCAGCAATGGCTCACAGCAGTGGTCACAGCCTGGCTGGGGCTCTCCTGTCTTTCGCACCACAGTCAGCCCCAGCCACTAAGTCAACACAGGATGGTGGGCAGGTCCCGAAAACAAGGACCACTCCTGTTTCCCATGCTTTTCAGTCTTGAGTCGTCGGAGCAAGAATTAGGCTAGGCTAAATTACAAGGTGACAAATTCCAGGAGGTGCGCAAGATGGAGAGGAACAGCAACAGCAGAGCTGATTTTCCCCTCTCTGCCAGAGGGCTCTGCCTGGCGGCAGCAGCGGCTGCTCTCCATCCCATATACTTAGCAATGGGTCCAGAAGTTTCTTGCTACCTGCTGCTATGAGGGAAAGGTGCCCTCCAAGCAGCCAGCTCCACTCCCAACATCCCTGCCCTGCCCAGGGGCGCAGGTCTGGGCGGTGGCTGGGAGAAGGAGGAGTGATGTTCCTTGGTGTTATTTTTGTGGTGCATGGTACCAGCTCTGTGCCATGGCGAGAGCAGTTTGGAGAAAGCTGTTGTCTAGGGCTGATGCTGCCTTCCTCCATGCTCCCGGCTGCGCACTCTCTTCCACCCTGGCACGACCGAGCCATGCAAGTGAACCCTGCCGCACTGCCCAGCCACTGTCAGTGCCGCTTGGCAGCTCCCCCTGCTCAAAAGCACGGGGTGAATTTATGGACCGGTTTTATGATGTGAGCTAACACCCTGCATATATTCACTCCCACACCCCCATCACCAAATAATCTGATGCGATGCTGTCTTGCACACTGGGAGAGAGCAGTCCGTGAAGAAGTACTTCAACAGGCGTGCGTTGCAAGCATTGATGGATTCCAACATTTCGCAGCTTCCCTGTTGACTATGCTGCCGGTTCAGCTGGGAAGACCTGCAAGGAGAAGCCCAAAGGCAAAATATATGCTTTAGTTGCTATCTTTTACATCTGTGTCGGTCAGCTAGAGGAATACAGTGGCTTGTTTAGCCTTGCCGAGTCAAAAGAGCCTCCTGTTCGAAGTGGGACTCCTTCATAGCAGAAATTCCTGCCTGGCTACCAAGCAGTACCAGGAGATAGCTGCATGAAACCATGAGCTCGCAGCCTGGGGAGGTGGGGAAAGTGTGTCTGGATTTTTCACTGCAGGCCTTTTGCAAGGAAGCAATTAGAGAAAACTTGGCAAATGAAATGAGAGGGAAAACAGCGATGAAATGAACCCCATTCCCAACCCTGCCATCTGGGGAAACTGTGCAACACAGAGTCTGGAGTGAAGAAGAAAAGGTCTTTGCGTTATTTTTATGTCTTACCCTGAGGCTGGCCTGAGGCGTCTTATAAACCCCAGCAACAGGGCACTGAGGGAGCCAAACTCGCCAGATCACAGCTTTTCATCCAGGCTCTTGCCCACTTCCCATATCCCACCAGCAGCTGGAAAGTAGCACAGAGTTGAAGGCAGCAAGTATTTATCTTAAAGGAATCCTGCCTAAGCCAAAAGAAAATTACAAAAGGGCATTGAAGGGCAGCTGCAAACCTACACGCAGCCCCCGGAGTGCCAAGCTGCAGGATCTGGCCAAGCGCTGCCATATTTCACTCCTTCTGGACCTGGCATCCTGCAGTGGTTATGATCTCCCCCTCCTGCTGTTAGGATGACGTTAATGCTTTTATAGGTACGTTTTCCCTTACAGTCAAGGTGCCAGCTGTAGATATGCCTCACTTCAAGTGAGTTATTGCCCTTCTAGGATTTATTAATTAGCCTTATCCAAACATCCACCACTTTAAATCCATTTTTCTTTTCCTGCTAGTATCCGGAAGTCTGTTATCAAGATACCACTATTTGGACTGAGACGTAGCACTCTGCTCCAAAAGAGTGGCTCTCAATAAAAAGAAGGGGAAGTGTGAGCAGAGAGTGATATTTAAGAGGACTCTTGAGAGAGATGATAAACAATTCACTCCCTCCTCATACTAGTTTTATTTAAAGTTTTACTTTATACTGACGTGAATGCCTCTGGCCAGGTACAGCTTTCATACCATCTAGAGCTGCCTAGCAAGAGAGGATTGATGCTGTGGAGCTCGTCAAGTGAATGGGGGCTCTTACTTCACTCTCTGCAGCTATTCCCCATGCTTCACGTACAGCTTGACTAATAAACATGATGGATAAGACCTAGCCTGAGTATTTCTACTGAATTTTCTCTCTGAAGATCTCAAAGCACTTGACAAATATCCACAAATTTTTTTAATTGAGCAGCACTCCAAGGAAAGCATAAACATTTTAGCTCTTGCCTTCAGATGCAGAGAAACTTTGGAGTTTGGGGTACAAGAACTGCAGTGCCCCTTTCTGCCAAGGGTGAGCTGGAAGGGTACCCCAATCCCTCGTCATTATGATATGTCAGTGGGCAGGATAAACCTGTGTCTGATGTCAGCCCCTGGATTTCACTTGCATTTATCTGCTGTCTTTTTAATTAAAAAAAATAATCTGCTGGTATAAACATGGCAGAAGCAGGTGTCAGCATGTATATCCAATAGTCCTGCTGTCCAGCCATGCAGGAGGGATGTGGAAGGGAATTGAACGTCCCTAACTGAGAGTTGCGTACTTATCATTACAAGGAGAAGGAAAAGAAAAGAAAAGAAAAAAGGTAACGCTCCCTTTGTCCCATTAGAGCTATTCTGTTTTTTTGCATATTGGAAAAAGGCTAGGTTAGGACACTTGGAAAAAACTAGCCCACATAGTCCCCACTCCAGGCAGTATTTTATATTTAAAACCCTTGAAAGAAGGGATAAACACCAAGTGCTCATTTGTTTAGCCAGACCCAGAACTACATTCCCTTACTGCAAATTTCTTGGGGAGGAAGGGTTTTTTTCTGCATGCTTACCTGTTGCAAAACAGAAGGCTGCAAATAAGACGCTCATTCTTGGCCTAACTGCATTCCTCTTAAGTTTCAAAACTAAAATTGGGTTCCATGAGGTTTTTTTCCCAAAACACCCAGCTCAGGCCGTAGATGCAGGAAATTCACACTGATAACTTTTGACACCTAAAGGCAAAATGCATCACTCAGTTCTCCTAAGTTCCCTCTAGAGCTGTCTCTGAGATACCATTCCCCAAAGTCAGTCTCAGTTGTCCTTGGAAGAAATCTGGCTTTCTCTTCCCATTGACTGTAGTGGAAGCCCAGGGACTTTTTTCCAGCATCTCTCCCTTACTACAAAACCTCACTGCAAACCGTTCTGAGTGCCAGATGGCTTTCAAGGACATTACTTCTCTCTAGAATAGCTGATTGCTTTGTTTGGATGACAGAGCCATGCATTTCAACAGGATCATGCATAAATGGCTTCGTTTCTTGCTTTTATGAAGTTACCAGGGAAAACGCGAAAGCCCTGAGCATCGCAAACTGGAACCTGAGATGCTTGGAAGATTCTTAATGATTATGTACAGGCAGGAAAGCACAGCTTGAGCATGATTAGCTTCTCCCTTTTCTCTTTCCTTAAGACAGAGCAAAGCACATTCCAGGCAGGGGGAAAAAAAAAAAAAAGAGAAAAAATCTGAAGTGTCACATATCAGATTAGTTGGGTATTTACACTTTGCTGAGAGGCATGCCCATCACCAGTTTGGTGCAGAAGGAGGAAACAGATAGCCAGAAGCTGCTGAAAAAACCACAGCTACCTCCCAGTCGCGGTCACTCAGGGGTCTATGAGGAATGGTTAATATTTTCTTTAAAAAAATTGCTTAGAGGTTGTCGTCCTCACAAAAAATGAATTGCAAAAGACATACAAGCTGTAGCACAAGAGCTTTGGAGTTTAAAAAAAGATCTACAAGAAAAGTGATTTCTAGAATCATGAACCCTCTTTGTGCCACACTGCCGATCCAGAGTAAGTTACCAAAATCATCAGGACCACATGCAATGATGTCTGAACAGGACCTACATAATTTAGGGCAGTCTAAGCACATATGCCTTAAATAGCAGTCAACAATAGCCTGAACACTGTAGAGCCTGCCTCTGGTGGTACTTTTGCAGAGGGTGCATCGTGCAAAGATAGTAGGGTTTTTTATACCAACTAACCCACCCTGTTAAAAAGCATATGGAAGGCTTAGGGACTTGTGAAGGAGGTTGGCAAACTACCATGTCTGAGTGGACCACTGAGACAGGTTTCAGCCCCCTGGCAGCCATAGGGTGTCCCAGAATAACCATGTTTAGTCACATTAGAAATTTTGACCAGGAGAAAACACCATATTGCACCATCTCCCTATCCCTCTCCCTTGCCCTGATTCCTCTATTAGCTTAATGAGACCTTGAGTGACGAGAGCCTAGGAGCTTCCACCCCACAAAAGTATCTCTTTGTACATTAGCTCTGAACAAAAGAAAGTTGTTGTCTCCTGGCCCATCATTACAGCTTTTTTCAAAAAGCACAAGATTTAAAGAGAAGTGCATAAAAATTCTCCAAAGGCTCCAGCCTGTTCCCAAACTCTGAAACATCAGTATTCAAATAGTTTGATTCCATAAACCCATCTTGGATCTTAATAAAAAGGCTTTGTTAGCCCTATTTAAGCCTCAAAATTATAATCCCATATCACAGTGAGTTTTAGGATTGAAAGTAAAGTTACTGTATAAGCAGAATATAATTGTAGGTCAGAAATTAAAACAAAAACACATTAGCAGCGTGTGAAAGTTGGGTAAAGGAGAATTGGTCTGTTCTCCCCTTTTCCCCTACCCCTGATGTTTTTCACCCTGGCAATATAGTGGATAGAATTTCTCTTCGGTGCATAACTTCTAGGGTGAAAACTCTATGAAAGCTAGAGTGGTTCTGACAGCAAGGAGAAAAGCTATTTTACCACTTCTGCAGGTCTCATGGAAGAAAGCTCTGAAGACAACCAGCAGCAGGTGTGAACTTCGAGCATCAGAGCTGTGTAGTTCTGAACCTAGGTATAATTGGGCCTCTTTTTCATCAACACCCATGGCTTCCTTATAGGATAGCAGAGAGAAAATTTATTAGAACTATCAGAGGCATTTAGGGGCATGAATTCCCTTTGGACTTGTGAGAGTTTTATGCATTATATCCAAGCACTGCTTTTGAAATACTTTCAAAATGTTTTGGGGGTGGGGGGGAAATCGAGGACTTTTGAATAGAAGTTTATGGACCAGACATCATAGGCATCAGGAAGTGGTTGGAGACTATCAATAGACTGAATGATCGGTCAGGGAGATGCAGATATATAGTCCTCACCTTAGTTTTACTGTTCAGAAGGATATTTCTGCATTCAAGCAGCTGGAATGGGGTATTTTCTTCAGTTAGAGGTTATGGTCCATCTCATGGCTATGCAGGGGAGTCTTCTTTATGGTGGGGGTCTCCTAAGTGCTGGCACGAAACAGCTGCATTGCAGAGGCACGAGAAATTGATAGTATTTGTGCTGTTTGCAGATTGCTGCAGCCCTCGGAACAAGCATTACCTGGCAGAAGGTGCTACATGAATGGCCTCAAGTGCTTGGAAAGGAGAATCCTTTCAACGACCAGATTGAAGCTATATTCAAAGATCAAGGTGGACACTGACTTCCAAATTGCCAGAGCCCTGACGCAGTTTACGGCGATGCTTCCCAGTTCATTCCACAAAACAAGATGATTAAAGAGACAAAAAAAAAAGGGGGGGGGGAGGGCAAGTTATCAGAGCCAGCAGCAGTGGACGTAACAAACCAGCATTATTTTTCAGTCTTGTATCTCACCTGCACAAGTAGGCTATGCTTTTCTGTGGAGCTACAGAAATAAAAATCAAAGGATACCTGCCACCTAGACCATTTATTGTACTGGTTTGCAAATCCATATAATTTTTTCCATATATAGCAAACTCCTAGTCCTACCTCTTTTTTTTTTTTTTTTGACCCTGCAGAACAGCATTTCTGGGCTTTCTATTTGTACTATTTCAACAGTTAATCTGATCCCAAAAGGGGGGGACCCCCCCCGCAACCTCATTATGTTGCTATAAATTGTGTGTATGTAATTGCCCTGACTGTCAATACATTATTTAGCTGCTATTTGCTTATTAAAATGTGCCAGGAATAACAAGGTGCTAGGACTTTTATTTGTCTGGCAGCATTAGTGCAGGCTGACTGAGCACAGGTTCTCTTCCCTCCCATTAACAAGACAGTAACTTGACAACCCTTCATGTATTTAAAACAGGTTGCTTTTTCAAGCTTTAATACATCTTTGCTCTTTTACTTCCTAACAAATGTGATATACCCAGTCCTGTAACTTTCACAGGTATGGCCCAGGGAATCACTGAAGATACCAGGCAGCCCTTACCTGCTTTGTTCCATACACAGAGTTGAAGGTTGAGAATTAACCGTAGTTTTTTCACCAGCTTATCTGATGATCTTTGCAAAATAAACAATTTTTTTTTTTTTTAATAAAATTAGGGACAGCTCTACCCTACTCACAGCCCTGCTGGTGATGAAGGGATAAGACAGCAAAAATGTCACTAATTATACCTGAAAAAAAAATCTGGTAAATAGGAAGTGTTAACATGGCATAACTGAAACCCATCCAAATTAGCCAAAGCTCAGGCAGACTTGCTCTGCTCTTCATTCTGAACATGTCCCGTGCATAAGGCTGTGTCACCCATGAGCCAGCTCTTAGGCTGCGGTCCAAGCTAAAGGAGATGGCCTGGTCTTGTATGGACCTTGGCACACTGGCCATGGCTGTAGGAGATGCGTCTGCTCAAGATTTTGAATAGGCAGAGGATGACTTGCTAATGCTAGTTCAACTGAAGCATGTATTATTGCTATCCTAGATCCTCTTCCTTTTTTTAAAGTACAGTCAATGCCACATCTTTTATTAAGATAGAAATTCCTTTGGGACAACTGCTAACATTTAAGGAAATATTCAAGTTACCTACTTTAGGAAACCAAAAGGGAATACATTCCTTAATTGAATGATACTTACTAATAAGGCCCCAATTCATTCAAGGCATTTAGATGTTACCAAAATATCCAGTCTCCCAAGAACAGTTTCAACTCCACAGAGGCATGTCTGAGGAAGACTATTTAGCATTAGAAGGCAATCTACCTGCTTCCTGTACAAGTTCTCTCCACCAAACAGCATAACATTCAATGTTCACTGGCCAGGTAGAACACCTTCTAACTATTTTTTATTACCTATTCAGGTTTCCTATCTTCCATGAAAAACAACACAAGGACAGAAACAAGTGCATCCACATGGTTTTACTATAGACCAAGTACAGCACAGACAATAATTATAGAATATCAAATAATTTCCTCTACACCAAAATACAGAAATGTAGCAATTAAAAGGGGGAAGGGAACAGCATGTGTTTAGAAGCCAAATTTTCAGGCAATCTCATTGCAAATTATTGCATTTCATTTGAGGTTGGGATTTAATAACGCCAATTAGGAGTTTTACAAGCTAGTAAAACTGAATTTTCCTCAGCTAAAATAAGCTCCATTGCCCAGAGCAAAGCATTTTCCATTTATAGACTTTCTTATTAGTGAACATCTTGAATTTCTGAACTATGGAAAAAAAGCTTTCTTATAAAATTAGAAGAGCATCTACTCAATCAAAGATGACCTGAAACCCCTGTAGCTGAATCCCAAAGCAAAGCTCTCAGATTTGCCCAGTACAATTGCTCCGTGCTTGGTCAGGGGTCTCTGAGGGACTCTGTGAAAGGGGCTTGCCACTGGCTGAAGGAGCGCTGACCAAGCCGTGCGTCCTCATGCCTCGGAGGCGAGCTCTGCGGTTCAGAACTAAGCCGTATGCAGAAACTTGATTTGTAACTAATGCAGTAACTATTTGCAAATAAAGATGAATTTTGGGCCTATTAAGCTGTCAGCTTTTACAACCACTATGTCTCTCCATTATTTCAAAGAAAGCAAAAACCAACCAAAGATCTGCACCCCCAACCATCCATCACTTACCAGTACTGTTCTAAAAAGAAATGTCCTATATTTGAACAAATGCTTCTGAAAAAGCTCACTTATTCTAAAGCAGTAACAAACTATGAATCCTAGTCTGTTCCATTAGTTTAACTGTCTCCTGGTGCTTAGGTTGGTTGAAGGTGACAAATGCATGGAAAAGAGAAACAAACAAACAAAGTTTCTCTTGGAAAGCTTAAGTATAGTTCCATGAAATTCAAACATTACAGCAGTACAGATTTCTGGAAGGAATCGTCTATCAAGGTCTTTTTTGGGGAGAGTTAGAACACGTGAATATGGGGGGGATTATGTCACTGCCTAGTTCCAACACACTGCAAATAGGAAGGGGTTTTTTGATGTTATTCTGCTTATAAACTATTTTTACAAAACTTAAAGCTTGTTTGAAATTAGACAGTAGAAACTATTTTTGAGGTATAGAACAAATAGGTTCAGGTAACTATAGATGAATTCACAGTCTAGACTCTTCCAAAAGGATCTGCTACAAACATGAAAAAAAATGTTTGCCAACATTTCCAAAAAATTTTCCACAGCTCACCCTTAAAAGGGCAGGGGGATGCAGGAAGGGAGGAGGTCCACAGCAGTGCAAGCCAGTCAAGCTGTAAATGGAGGCTTGCTGCTAAGCTGCTGCTGGCTGCAGTAGTGCACAGCATCGCCACTGACAGCTTGCGCCTAGAACTCACCATCCGGGTAAGTCAGAAAAGCTGACATCACCTGTTACACTTCATACCTTTCCTTAATCAGGATAATTTTTCATCTTGGGCAACGAACACACACAAATTAGTTTCTACAATGGATAAATAGCCCAATTAGCCTAAATAAAAACAGGTCATTCCCTTAGATATATCCAGTTCCATTCTTAACACCTTTCTATGGACTCGTTTCATAATTTTATATTTAATGATTTTTATTAACATCCACTTGGAAGTTTAAGTAGACAGCCTACCATGGATCCACAGATGAAGTTTGCTCTTCCGCTGTCCATGTTGTATTGCTACTCTGCTGCCGTCTCTCCGTCCAAGAGAAAAGAACCGTCTCTCCTCTCCATACTCGATGAACTGCTGGTCTCGAGCAGCCTCTACATTCATATAAGTCCCAGCCAGCTCACGGACAATCTGGCCTCCCACTACAAAATTTGGTGCTAGCTATCCCTGAGGCATCACATTATCTTCTCAAACCAAGCGGTATTTTGGGACACACATACTGAATAGAATCCTTTCTTAAACATTGTGTGGAGTCCAGCTTTTCTTCTTCAGTCTACAAACTAGTATCTCAAATGCATAGATGACATTATGAAAAAAACATAAAGTGTTTTATTCTTTATTTTAAATGAATAAAATAAATCTCAATACATAGTTTAGAAATATTTAAAGACATCAGAAAAAGAAAACTAGATTTAAAAGCAAGAGTACGAAATTGGCAGGATGCAAACAGTATAAGCTAACAGAATTTAGTGTTTCAAGTGTGAATATATAACAGCAATAGCAAGTTTAAGTATTCCACTATTGCATTCGCAATAGTGAAGTAATGACGTAGTATTTCACTAAGCCCAGTGAAAAGCTGTGAAAATTGCAAGTTTTAACTGAACAGTTTTTCCATTTTAATGATGGGTCTGAAGTAATATTTTAATCTGCATTTATGGACATGTCTATGAGGGGGAGGCAGACCCATACTTTAGGCCAGCAGAGTATTAGTTGGTACATAGCAGCTTCATAGTGTCTTATAAAACAAGCACTTTTACAACCTATTCCTGGTTCTCAAATAGAGGAGAATTCTAGCTTGTACAAACCATGAGTCCCAGGAAATACTGACATATACAATCCTAAAACTAATTTTTTTTTCCTTTTTTTTAATCTAGCAGTCCTAACAAAAATATTCGAGACCTTTCATTTCTATCAAAGTGCAATATACTGCATACATAATTCCACACCTGTAAACCACATAGGATACATGCCATGCACTTATCCATGCAAGTTTGTATACGAAATTGCAAAAGAAGTATGCATATATTGTGCATGTCTTTTCTTCTGACCACAAGGACACTGTGCAAGCAAGAAATACCTATACTGCATGCTGTAGAATAAAATTTACTAGTAAGTTCTATGCCTGATCATTACAAAAAAAACCTGACAAACCCTCCAATATTAAATCTTGTGCTTCAGCACCATCCTTGTTAGAGAACGCTGAGCTATTGTTTCTTTCAGGGAGCTGAGTTATTTAGTAAGCTTGTGTTTTCACTAGCTTGCCCCCCACCTTCCTGCCCTGAAGTGTGATTTCCTGCAATAATTTAGTTGTTTAAAGAAGAGACTCTACTTAGCTAAAAAAGACTTCCAAAAAAGGAGTTACATAAATATTTAGCACATTTAGAAACAGCTAATTGCTTCCTACCATATTCAAAAGCTAGGAAGCAGAAAAGTTTTAAAATCCTTAAAGTGAAATAAAAACACTGCTTAACATAGCCCTGTATAATGTTACATACTCTCTCAAATTTAAAGCATAAGTGACCCAGAGGACTTCCCACATTTTCATTTAAGTTCCTTTTTTGTGTAGTTCATGTGGGGTTTTGCATATGTATTTTCTTCATATTTCCCTTCCAGAGTTTAAAGCTTTCCAATAGGTTTGTAGCAGGCATCAGGCTGCCACATGCGAAGGTCAACAAGGACTTGGTTGAGCTTTTGCATCCAAAGGTTACGCTCTTCTTTAGTATCAGCAGAGAGCCAGTTCCTAAAAGGCAAAGAACCCAATGGATTAGATAAGTCTTTCTCCACCTCTACTTATTCATTCTGAAAAACGTCAAGCTGATCATCCATGTAAGACCAAGCAGCAGGGGAAAAAATGAAGTCAAATATCCCACAATCCTGCTACCAAGACAGCTGGTATTTCCACTTCTGGAAAAGTTGAGTTCCTTGTCCTCAGAAGACTGAAATGGGACAGCAAGACAAAATAGGACTAAAAGTGAACCTAACAGTTCAAGTGTCATCCCAAAGTCTTAGTACTTAAATGAGCTTTACATTGGCATGTCGAAGTTGTAAAGCCCCTATGTTATTAAAACTATCACTTGAGGCAAACCCCCCCCCCCCCCCATCCCATAACCTCCCACAACCTTCATGATTTTATCTACTCACTTTGTAACACAGAGCGTGTCTCTGCATTGGCTGACAAGAGTCTCTCTGTCATCTTCCCTCTGAGGACGGACAGTTATTAGTTCGAAAGTGTTGGGACGGGCACAGAACTCCCTGTTGGCAGGTTCAATCTGATGATTAGTGCAGTTAGCCAGGTTTATCCGGCCCAAAGGATGCTGAAAGTGAAGTTAGTTCATCAGTCAAGAATACTGCAATCAAGAAATGCTGAAACACGTGCTTCAACAATTTTTGCCATATTAAGTGAACCCCCCCGAATCAATTACTCCATACAAAAAGAGGGATTCCACTTTTTGCGTTTAAGAGCCATAGCTGAAACAAGATAATCTAGACAACAAAACATGCCCTCGCTCAGTCACATACAATACAGCTAACAAATCCATCCCTTACCAAAGGCTTAGGCTCTAGAAAGACATATCTCCCTCTCCCCGCAGCCCCCCCCCCCCCTTTTTTTTTTTTAGGGAAAAAAGAAAAGAGCCTTTTAACTCTCAAATTCAAGAGAGCTTCATAATAAAAAGCAAACTGATAGAGCAAACCCTGTCAAAGCCTACAGAAAACAAGCACTTTAGGGATGCTTGCATCATTCTTGTCAAAGCCTATAAGCATATGGATTCATCTTCAAACATACAACTGACTTAAATGCCACATCCAGCTGCTTTAGCTCCCTCTGTAGTCAATAGCTAGACTCCTTCAAAAAGCATTTCAAATTTCAAGGCAGTTATCTCTTTCTGCTGACTATAGACAGAGGCTCAGCTCTATGCCTAAAGTTTAGTTACGGACCTTGGCTCCGATTCTTCACACCTACAGAATACCTCATCAGGGAAACATCACAAGCTCCTCTTGGAGGTTTGCTATTTACTGGCCATGTTCACTATACTATTCCATAGATAGTTAAAATAACCTAAGTAACAGGAAAAAAGGATAGCTCCATTTCAAGGAACATTAAGAAACAGGTTGTATGTTGGCGATATATGTACAGCCATGGGAAACTTATTTAAAACACATTCCACAATTTAAAGCAATCATTGCCCAATACTGATATTTCTGAGCAACATCTATCTCTGCGTGGTAGAACAGATATAGTGGGGGTAAGGGGAAGCATTTAATAAGGAGAGAATTTAATATTGCTGTAGATGATAGTATATCAAAAGAATATAGCTGACCCTTTCTCAGAATGATAGTGAAGCAAATCTAGAAGATTTTTAAGAACAGAATGTGGAAAACAAACCAAAGGTGCTTTCATGCAGACAAAAGAGGAATAGGAACCTTTTTCTTGCTTAACTCAATTTTTTTTTGCCTATCTTTATTACAGTAGGCAGAGATTTCTCCCTCTTTCCTGGCAGGGAAAAGAAAGTACATTGATATATTTTGGCAATGTCAACTATCAGCATATGGTCTTCCTCTGTTAGCAGGGAAGAAACTAAACTCAGGCATCTGGATTGGCATAGAAGACCCAAAAGGACCAGAGTTTGCCACAGAGTTTGGGAAAGAAAGTGTTCTGCCAACAAACAAGCAAGTGTTTAATGGTAAATTGCTTAAGTGAGTCAGAAAAACCCTCTTGAAAGCAGTCTTTAAAAGGACCTGGAAATATTTCAGTACACACTGCAAGAACAGGCTAAGGAGACAAGAAGGTTCACCTTAGTGACAGAAGAACCTCTGATTTGTCTCATTAGCCAGACAATAACTTAGGTTTCCATGAGAACCGTTTAAAAAGCACCAGTTTCAGCTATAATGTGGAGCTGCAAGAAAACAATGGCTGCAAATAAGGTACTCCATAATTACAGTTATACTTCTGCAATATAGAAGAATTGCCCACTCTAATTCTTTACCATATTACGTGTTAAAGTCATTATTTTGTCTAAAACTTAAGGCAACTAGATACAGTCTGCTTATTAAGCTGTACAAGTCTGATCAATTTCAATTAAATAATTAGTCATTTGACAAGCACAATGGAAACCCTTAAGACTAAAGAGGAAATTAAATATGAATCTTCCTCCACTTTTCCCCTTTCCCACCAGATAAAGTAGCCAGTTTCTAAGTTTGCCCTGATTTAGGTCAGATTTATGAAGACAAGTCCCCTCCATTCCCCAAGGAAACTTTACAAGCTTGAATCTCATGCTTTCAATGTACTTACCTGTTTTAAGCCTAAATGTTACTGTCATTAAAAATGAACAGCTAATTGTGTTGGGTATCATAGAACTTTAGACTTGAGCTTAATAAAACACCATTACCTTTCGTTTTTCATCATCTGGGTATGTCCAGTAAGATATACAATTTCCAGACAGCACACACCAGCGTCTATGCCATGCTCCGAATCCGCTAACATCCTCAAACATAGTCTTAAAAAAAATTAAAAAAAAAAAATTAAAAAATGGGGTTACATTATACCTTGAGCTTTGTCTATACTTAACTATTTTTTTCTACCTGAATGGTTCTGCAAGTACAACCCTTCATAGGGGTAAATGTAAGAGAAGGAAAAGATATATACTGGGAGAGACCTCTTAGTGCAGTGTATTTATTTTCCAGATAGCATAGAAAACAGGCTTATGCTATCATTCTCAAATTTGTAGCCTTTTGATCAAAATGCACTTATCACTGCTATTTCAAATTTCTAGATTTTCATGTTGACAGTGGTAAGCATTCCCATTATTTTAATATAATGGAGGGTTACTTATAGCAGATACAGGATGAATGGTTCACAAACCATGTATCACACAATAAATTATTATAGGTATCAGTATTTAAGTCATCTTTGACTTCCAATTTAGGATTAAATATGTTTGGCTATTCTGCAGGCCACACTCAGGAGTCCAGTCAGTTTAAAAGAAATTAGAAATTGATTTTTAAATGTTTGTGTTGGCAGTTATTTTACTGGATGCAGGATTATGCCAATTTCAAGCCTCATTTACTTAGTGCTGGAATGGAAAGTTTAGTATCTGCCTTCTAGTCCTGATCCCTCTTGAACCTGTACAGAACTTTTTTCCCCAATTAGTTTTTGTGTGTTGTGTTTTTCACTCTTCACAATTCAGATTGTAATTTTTAATGGTGCAGGAAGGTTCCAAACCCTTACTCTGAAAAAATTTAATATGAATGTACACCATTCTTCAGGTTTTACATATTGTATAGTAGAAATAAACAAGGACTTTCTTAAATTAGTACACAAAAACATGGGATAGCAAATACCATAAGCATGTGAAATGTTTGCATCTAATGAAATCTGTTCAACTTCAATTAAGTAAAGAGAAAGGAGACAGAAAGAACTGCTTGAAAAGAGTCTAAAGAAATTCTGATTTCTGAAAACGCCAAAATAACAGCAAATGTTAATGGTTTGCTAAAGTATTTTCATAGCACATTTACTGCCATCTGCTGGACATAATCTCAACAGCTCCATCTATTAGGGCCAACTATGAGCTGCCTTTTCCAAGTCCATTTTTAGAGAGAGAACTCCTCAGGATGTTTCTCAAAAAAATACTGTTGCTTCCTTGTAAGTCAAAGTCTGTAAGCACAGTGAAAAGAAAAAAAAAGAAAAGTCTTTTGCTAGGGAGAATTTGGTTTTACTAGACAAAAAAAAAAATCCAAGAGGTCCTGTAAAAGTTTCTGGCAGAGAAATAAGAATCTCATCTCACATCACAGGTTATAGCAAGAGAAGGTTACCTGAAATTCAGAATAACAAAACAAACAGTGTTTAGAAGAAAGAGATATACAGACTCTTAAAAGGCAGCTTTAATTTAGGCATGTTTAGGAGATAAACTAGTAAAGTTTTAAGCCAGTTTTAAGCTTCACAATTGCTACAAACACATGTGTGAAGTTAAAAAAATGACTACATTTAATAGGACCTGTAATTTCCAAGGAAGGAATTTGAAGTGAATGCCTTACCAAGAACCCTTTCTCCTCCACAGAAGAGTCCACTTGGCATTTTAGTTTTAGATATATATGACCTTCCAAAGGAGACAAAAAGGGAACCTGTAAAAAGTAAAACAAGCAGTCATTTAATTTTGACACCTCTCAACTCTACCAGTTCAAGCAAGCCACCTGTACCAGGATGTTAGCACTGACTTGTTCTTAGGATCTTCAGCCAGAAAGAAGCAGTCTCAAGCAAGACAGTAATAATCACTTTTTGTTTCAAGTTCATTTAGAAGCTTTTCAAGACTTATTTGCCTGTTAGTTTGCTCAGGACATATTCACAAACATGCTTCTATCTAGAAAAACAACCACTCCAAGCATGGTTAAAAACAACACAAGGCACCAGTCCACATCCTGCAAGCTTCTGCCTCAGTTTGGCATTAAGCTGTTTGGAAAATATCAAAGTGGGCTTAAATAGGACTGGTGCTTGGACACCATGAGCATTTTTGGCAGATACTGATGTAGTAGTGCCGACTCAGATAAATATTTGTACAAAAGAACCTAGAAGGGGAAAAAGTAACAAAAGCAGTTCTTCTCAACTGGCACTCAAGATGTCGAAGACCTGTGTTAACTCATTTCTAACAACAGAGGTTCCAAGCCCTATCTTATACCACTGAAAAAGAAGCAGCTTAACTACTGTACCAGAGGTTGGTTAAATGGTTATTCAATATTCAAGAGTTTTGAGGAGGAACATGCAACAAGGACTGCCTTTGGACTTCCCCCGTCCTTCCAAACATAGAACCCCATTACATTGAGTGCTCCCACCACTACTGTCGAGAAATCACATCCCTTCTTTTTTTCCACAGGGAAGCTAAGAGACAAATTGCTAACTCAACAAGCAAATGATGATCTGCAGGGCATTCTATGTACCATATTTTGTTCCTAATCTGAATAAGGAATGCTGTAAGAATCTTTTGAAAAAAAAAATCAGAAACATTAGTACTTTGCCTTATTAGAAAAAACAAAGGTTGATGGTGCTGCTCAAATACAAAGAACAAACCATTTGCCAGGGAATAGGCATGTGTACACAATAACGAAGTAGCTTCTAGAGCCATGAAATCAACATCAAACAGAATTAAATTTTGCTAGTAGTTAAGATGAACAAGAGTAACCCTCAGTAGTTAAAAGTGTACACCTGTAGGCCTCAGGGAAGCCTGCAGAACACTGAAACAGATGTCAGGGTTAGAAATTGATCACCTTTGAATTGCAGGCATACAGCAGCTTCCTCCCAGACACAATACACATATGAACAAGCAGATGATCAAATAAAATTTTTACATGTTAGGTCTACTCAACTAAGACAGCATGCATGGTTTGCTCAGGTACTTGGCCCTACAGTATAGCACAGCAAAATTTTGAACACCAGGCAGGAGTCTGCCTGACCATTTGAGAAGTAAAAATAGTCAAAAATGTTTGCACATAATAGAAATAAGTTGCATCAGTCCTGGATTTTTATCAGCAAAGACAACTATAACCCTACATGCTACACCAGGGAACATTGGCTTGTATCCTACCAAACCACAGTAAAATCCATTTCTGAATACAGGCCTCAAGGAAGTTTGGCCAATTCCCCACTTGAAGTTTGTGGGTTTTGTATTCCTCTCTCATTTATGTGAATACAGAAGAATCTACTTTGTGGATTATGAAGTTTACCAGTGAAGAGCTGTGTGACAGTAAAGCAAAAAGGTTGTATAACAAACAGAACATACCAGTTATGCAGGGCCTACATCACCAATTACTAAAGCAGGTCTCAAAATCCCCTCCTGTACACATAATGAGAAAATATTACATTCCAGCCAACAATATAACCCTGACAAAGGCAAGTAGGGTCGAGGTGGTGGAAAGAAAGCCATTTTTTGAATATCCAGCTAGATGAAGAGAAAACCAAAGCCCATGACTAGGCTAGCTTGCATTCTGGTGTGGTCATTCAGATATCTACCATAAGAAGTTGGCTTACTGTCATAGAAGATTATCTGTAAAGATTTCTCAAGATAAATCTCAAGAATTTGCAAAAAATTGGGTTTCTTAGTAGACTTTTGATTACAAATAGGAGATGATAGGTACTAAAATTATCACCTGCTTAATTTTGAGAGAAAACAAAGTTATCTAAAAGACTTTCTTCTGAGGGATCTGAGTTAACTATTAACTAAACAAAACTATTTTCATAGATTAGAAACCAATTATTTCTTTTAAGCATATCAATTTCCCTAATTCCTAAAGCAAAAAAAATTATACACCAAGCAAAATATTTTAATTGCACATTTGTGTACAAATAACATCACATTTTTATGTGTTTAGTACTTTCAAATCTTTAGTTCTTTATGATCGCTTTGTGCTTAAAACACAAGTCTTGACAGAACAAGGTCTCCATAGAATAAGAAACAAGATATTTAGTTCCTGAGTGATTTTAATTTGCTTCAGTGGCAACAAGTCGAGTTAAACCAACATTTAGGCTGCCAGCCATTTTTCCCTAGTCCTCTATCAGCAGAGTAGCTGATTCTATGTTCTGTGCAGTTCATCAAGAAGTTGGCTCAAATTCCCTGACTAGCAATCGTTAAGAGACACATTGATTTGTTTTGAAGTAAGAAAAACCCTCTTCTAGTGATCTATGAAGACAAGAGACACATGCTAGTTAAGGAAAAAACCCTAGGTGGCCTAAATAACTTTGAGTTCTAGCAGCATGCTTATTATTGTAAAAGACAGAGAGTAGAATTCTGCAGGTCTTAAAGGCTCCTAACATCTTATGTTTTAGTAAATCTTTGTAAGCATTTTCTTAGAAGCAGAATCTTTAAAATATATATATATATCCTGCAACAAGGCCAGACAGACATGAGCAACATGCACTAGGAAGCAGTTCCCTATTTTAGTTTATAAACTAAAGGATCATAGCAACCTTGTCCTGGAACATATAGCCCAACGGTTCTTTTTCCTCCCCTTCAAAATTTATCTAGGGAAAAAAGAAACATGCTCAATGTGATTAGTGTAAAGCTAAGGTCTATTTAAAAAAAAAAAAAGGGACACAGTTATACATGAGTACATTTTGGTCCTTTCTACTCTGAATTTTAACAGTGCATATAAAAGGGAGGAATGAAACAAAAAACCCACTGTCGCAGCAGTTTGTTCTGTATTAGAAACGCATAGAGCAAGTTAAAAAGCAGCTGTTCGGTACAGCCACAGGCCAAGTCAAAACTGAAGCTTTACAAAGGTGATAATTTAACGAAAAAAGTTATTGACAAAAAGAATAATTCTTATTCATAGCTGTTGAAGTTTGCACCTGGAAAAAATTAACCAAGTGATGGTTTCCCTGGAATTCTATTTGAACCTTGTGCTTGTGCTATAGTTTACTAGTCCAGTCCAGTGTCCTGTCCTAAAGAGTAAACCAAAAAAGTTCAGACCCAAATTGCTGAATAGAATGTAAAAGCTGATTCCCGTAACTTCAAGAACAAGGGTTTTCCAGTATCCATGCCATACACAAAAGAAGATTTCTACATGCAGTTGTAGTTAAGAGGAGCATTCATGCTGAAGAACCAAAGCTGGTACTTCTGAAGTTCACACAGTCAGTAACAGCAGTGCAGTTCAACTGTTAAGTTCTGGAAACTGTTTCAGTAAAGGAGTCTGCCTCTATCCACAAAAAGTAAAACGTCTAAAAAGCAAGTTGGGATTATTGCAATATTTTGTTTTTAATCTTGTGCACAAACACTACCAATTCTTGTTATCTCATCTCTCATCAGAAGCTATAATTGCAATACTGCTATCATCACAATAAGACTTAATTAGCCAAGAAGAAAAGTTATTCTTATGCTGCTGTTTGGATAGATAAAGCTGTAATTTAGTACTACCATAAGCTGCAGTAACTTTTGAATTAATTTAAGTTAGCTTAGGATAGCTACCGGCATAAACACCTATTAAAATACTTTTAGGTATAAGATATTATAAGGTTAGAGATTAAAATGAATGTAAGAATGTATTTTTTAACTTCTAATGGTAAGAGCCAATAAACATATTCTGTTTAGACAAGGAACTAATGGTATAAAACTCAATAATAGCTCTCTTTCAAAAAATATTAAGATAGTTTGCTTCTACAAAGTTAATTGGGATATGAAAGGAAACTCATACTCCTACCTATACTCAAATGGCAATTTTTAAGTCATTTAAATGTAGAAGATTTCAACTACTTCATTATCATTAAAACACACTTAATGTCTTATTTAGTGATAACTGCAAGACTATAAGAACAATGAACAACGTGAAGACCACGTACAGAGATGCTGACTGCATACATCAATTTTTTTGTCAGTGAAAGCAAATCAGTAACCAAATGCCTTCATTATCTTTGCATAACCATGCCTTACAGTGAGCTATGAAAAAGAAAGAACATCTGGCATAATAATGCAAGTCTTTTTCTGTTGTATCTCAAAATTACATTTCAGTCATACCTATACATAAATTTTATATATGTGTATATAAATAACATACCTATAAACCTATATGTTTCATTTCTAGGATAGTAATTTTGCCTGAAAACAGTAAACTCTGGCTCCTTTGTTTTTCCAGTAGTATGCAATTACCTTTCATTTAGTAACCAATAATTCCCATTACCTTGTCCAGTGCAAATTTGGCATTTCCTACAGAGGACAGCGATAGCTTGTGGGATCCAACAAGGATGAAATTAGTAGTGCGTACAGCATTAGGGCCACCTGGACTGGCCATGGCTGTGGAGAAAAAAGTTAAAGTCAGGTCATAACACAACACACAATCAGCATGCTGCAAGGCTTAAAAAGGCTTTATTTGTACTGCTATATGCATGCCCTACTCAGTACTCCAGGAGAAGCACTCTTTGCAGTGCAGCCCAGCAGCACATTCAGACAGGATCTTGGTGCACACCATTCCTCCTCAGAAGATCTTTTCTTTCAGAAAGAAGTTTTGAAATATTCACAAAGGAGAAGACAAAACATTTTAAGAAGTCTCAGGGGGACAGAGAACGGTCCAGGGCACACTGCAAAGAACACATACCCTGCAGTAAGAACTTGACTTTCAAATCTCTTAACCTCTTCAAGTGACACACTGCAGTCTTCCAGAATTAGTAGGCCTATATTCCTCTTTGCACTTTTATCAATAGAAACAAACACTATGGCTCAGGCACAGGAATCTGACTAGTTGCAGCAGTATGGTAGACATTCCAGAGTTAGTTCATGGGCTCTTTATTGCTGCAATTTGTACTAAAGCTAGCTCAAGTATCTCATACTGTAGTCAGACAAGTGTATAACACATTTTTATGTTGTTAGAAAAACACTCAGAGATGCTGCTGTTCTCCCCCAAGAGTCAAAAATACATAAACATGTTAGAAACACTACACACAAGCAATACTTCAGAATCTGTTCATATTTTCAAGTTTCCTTTATATTACTTTGTTGACATCAGACTCTAGTTTAAAAACTTAGAGTTCACCTTTTCAGGAAAAGAATGTAAGCCACAGGCATGTGATACCAGATACTAATTTTGAGTTTGTGAAGAGATCTTCCATTAAACATAATGGTAACTCAGATATAAACACAGGGCCAGTTTCTGGGCTGGCAAACTGACATAATTCTGTGATTATTACTCCCAAATCATCATCTGTTGCAAATGTTATTTATTGATATACTGCTTTAGACAGCAAGTGTAGATTATTCATCTTGGCTTAAGATGTTTAGATCTTACTTACCTGGAGTAAGAAGGGTGCTTTTCTAGAAAGAGAGAGAGAAATAAGAGCTTAGTGGAAAAGTAATTTCTGACAATTTCTACAGAAGACTAAGCTAGGTCAGAAAGAAACTAGATCTGAAGTACTTTAAAATGCACACACCCCACATGAAAAGGAAGTCCAAATAAATGTGTAGTAACTGCATATTTCCAGCATTACATATTTAGAGCTGTTACCTATTTCTTAAGCTGATGGCTGAAGAGTTTGGCAGAAAGCTGGACAGTTTATAGAGTTTCAAGTAAGGGACACAAAGACCCTGCATGGGCACAGCCTTATTCAGTGTGAGAATATGGCCTTTGGAAGTGGTCATAACCAGATCTTGTTACAATATTATATTCATACTTACAGAGGTAATAGATGTTAATAATCTCTTTGGAGTAATAACCTACAAAAGAAGATAAATGCATTTGCTACTGAATTTGTCCATCACATTAGTGTGAAAGTTAGACAGTGAAACTATGGAAGGCTTATCTAAATAAATTTTGAATGGATACTAGTTGTAATAAGTAAATCTTGTTTTCTGACTGAATGTAACATATTTCAGTGGAAGGAATGCTACATACCAGAAATATTTACTGCAGAAAAGTTTAAGTATTAGCTTGGGATTGACAGCATGTGTTTGAAAAAAAACAATCTTAGTAGACCTTTTTCCTTCATGTAACAGGCTTTTAAAGTTACATTTGCTTATTAAAGATAAGAGTTAACAATACAGAGATGTTCAATGTGCTACTGTTGTACATTATCTATATTTTCATGTGAAAATCTCAAAGTTTAATTCAGACTGTATATTAAACATGAACTGGAATTATGTACTCATCTATTCTTGAAGCTGAAAGACAAGTGTAAGAAACTTGTCAAAAAGCAGATATGGGATGCCATCAGCAAACCTATAATCCCACATTGGCAACTTACCTACAGTGCCACAAAAACTTTCAGTTTTAAGTAAAGATTCCTCTAGACTACAGCACAGGAGAGAAAGAAACCCTGGACTTCAAACTAGTTTTATTGGGGGACAGGTGGAAGCATGCTTTCACTGTGCCAAATGAAAGTAAAGATTAAAGAAAGTTCCTATTTCTGTTTGCAGAGACAGGATTTAAGTACTCATTCCAACTGTTTTGAAAGACGCTCAAGTTTCTTGTTTTTATTAAGTGATAAATATCTTGACAAGGAGGAAATCGGACCTAAAATCATTAATACACTATGTACCCAGCTATTGGAATGACAAGAAGAAAAAACCAACACACAAAACCCAAAACACAAACCAAAACAAACACCTCCAGAAAGCCACTGGCTTGTTTGGAGTCACAAAGCCTTAATAGAGCACAAACTTGAAATGTGCACTCTATCCAAGCTGAAATATTTATGTCCAAGGAGTTATTAAAACAACATTTGCTTTAAAAAATAAGCATCTAGTACTTTTACTTAACACTGGGAAGAAAGAGGAGTGTTGCAGTTGATCAATAGAACCTTTAAGACAAATCAAACTGCAGTGTAGGGCATATTGACTGGTGTAGTTTAAGTAAAGTGGAGAATAAGGGCACTAAATCACTATCAGAGGCACCACACCTAATAAATAAAAGTTTGCAGAGCATAGCATTTTGCAGAACTAGGAAGACGACTTCTCCTTCCCCTCTAATATATTCCAGACTCAACCAAGTGCTGCAGGTCCCATCTACTAATAGCTGCAGGACTCCATAACCCATCTGTCATTGCAGATGTTCCAAGAAAGACCAAGAAGAGTAAAAGCAAGCAATAGACTGTTTAAGACTATTAGTCAGTTCTCCCTGAACACTGCAGTCTTCCTAGTGTACCTTCTGTTGAAATACAACATACTCATTTTCATGTTTCATTTACCTTAGATTTATTTGCCTTTTTCCTTTTATCAGTGCTTGTAACTTCTTTTCTCTGCACCTGTAAGGCAAGAAGGTATTAAGAAAGTACAACACATCATTCTCCCCTAGAGGGAGTTCTCTTGACAGGAACTGATACATACCAAATTGTAAACTTCTATATTTATTTCAAAGTCATTTGACACATCATGCCTAAAAGGGAAGAGGGAGGGGAAAAAAAAAAGTTAAACACAGACTGAAGCAAAAAGGTTTTGCTTTGGGTTTTTTTTGGGGGGGGTTGGGGGGGGTGGGTTGTTGGGATTTTTTTGTTTCTTTGTTTTTTAAAGTTACTCTTCTTCCCTCCTTCTGCTTCTTAAAACTGTCCAGGGAGCAGCTAGGTTCTACACAAGACAAGCTTAGCCATAGTGCTGACTAATGGCTAATCTCTTATTAGTAACTCATAGTTTGTTCCTGCAGGTTAATAGGGCTGTTTGAGATCCTTTCACTTCTACAACAGTACTCTTCAGCACAAGCAGCATTGCTGTTTTTAAGACTTCAGTGTATTACTGTTTCAAGATACTTTCTAGAACTCAAAGAACAAAAGGGGAGGGAGGACAAGGGGCAGATAAAGTGCATCTACCATTTCTCAGGTTGCACCCTTCAGTCCACTGCTGGCACACATTTCTAGAAACAGAGATTGGGGTTTTTGAGTAAGTAGCTTTAAGTGAAAATTCCAGTTGGGTTGGACTTTAAAGAGGGAGTTTGTTTATTTATTTTGGAAGATTTTTGCTAATAAACAGCCATTTGAACTCACAACACCTTTTTAGCTAACATACAAGAGTTGAAGTTTTAGTTTTAAGAGTACTATTTTTTTCCAGATACCAAAACCAATTAGCTATATAAAGATGTTATTTCTTGCAAATGAGAAAAAAAAAAAAAACATCATCTCAGGCAGAGCAATCCATCTGTCATTGCAGGTGTTCCAGGAGAGAACAAAAGTAGAAAAAGCAAGAGAGAAATTAGCCAATGGATGGTAGAATAAGTCCAGATTGCTCTTTTGAGAAAAGTGCATTCCAGCTATTTCTTGAAGTAGCAAATACCCATACCACAAAATCTCACCATATTTGTTTGCAGAATATGACATCCTTATATGAAGATTTTAAACATTTTTATGCATGCTCCACCATCAGACTTGAAACTGGTTCCAAAACAGTTTCTTTATACTTACATAGTAAATGTCGTAGTAAAAGTAAGAGCATCTCCATTCAGGGAGCTGGCAGTACTTGCTAGTGGAGTTGCAACCATGTTTTCTGCTCCAGATCTCAGTATTATTACATAGTAGTAGTTTGCTGCTTCTGTAAATACATATGAGATAGTTTTGATAGCCAGAAGTATACAAGCATCTAAAACACCTCAAGTACTGCATTGCCATTGAACACACCTCTGTTTCACCCCATTTAAACACTTGGTTACAGTCAAGATTTGCTTATAAACTTACTCTTAAAAGAAGGGGTATTTTTCCCCCTACTGTGTCCACTAGTAAGACTGTCTCCACAGGATTCACAACTGCATTAGTGCCTGGGGCATCTCAGGCCAGACCTACATTACCCAGTGCATGAGAGTGGAGAGGAAGAACTTTCAGTCAGATTCAGCAATTAATCTTAGTTCCTTCGACTCTGTTGTTATTCTCTAGGCCTACCAGCTTAACCACACATCAGCTTTCGCTACCGCCCATTTTCACGCTTTTTTCAGTCCTGTGAAGGAACTGGTTATCCAGGCAACTCATTTCCCTAACTTTTCACACAAAGGGGAAAAAGAAGCACATCTCAGTAGTGTCAGGCAATGATTTGGAGTTTGTACAGCAAATTGCTGAACGGTAAAGCAAGAGTGTTGCATATCAACCATGTTAAACAAAAAAAAAAAAAAACACCAAAACCGTTTCAGTGCTCTGTTGTGTAGGACAAGTCACAGCTTTCAGAACAACTGTTGAAGACTCCAGTAAGCATTGATTTGTACTTTTTGTATTTGATGTTCTCTTCAGAGATAGAAGTGATTAATAGAGCTTTTGGTGCACAATGTATAGCAAATGCTGCACTTCCAGAATAAAAAGTTTTGATGACAGATAGTTATAGTTGATTGCTTAGACAATTTTGTTGTAAGAATTACTGATAGAAACTAAACATATTTTTGCAACCATTAGAGAGGTTTTCCTATAAGAGATGAATTGTCTCATGCAACAGGAACTGTAACATGTTAGGGGGGTAGGGGTGGTAAATTATGTCAGATATTTACATTTATATTCTTGGTTGTGGTTTTATTTGAAGATATAAAAATGCACTTTACATTTCATAGGACAGTTAACAAGAAAAGCTACATATGAATTAATTAGAAGAAGTTTTGCAACCAATATTAAACAATACTTTGTCCAATGACTTTTGTCCTCAAGTTTTAGTGAGGCAAGAAGTAGGAACCTGTCCAGCTACAATAACATTCTGTGAAATTATATAAAATAGCACTTGTTATTGCGGGCTTGGAGATTCTTTAAACAACCACATGACACACGAGCTTACTATGTTCCAGGATAAGTCTCTAGACTTACAAGTAAGATAATGACAGATATTCTTCTGGAACAAAAGAAGAAACATATCCACATTTTAATATTTTAATGACTTAAATATGACAAGATAATGGAAGACTAGTCTTTGTAAATTAGGTATTTGGGGATGTTAACAGAAGGTCTAAAAAAAAATAAAAATAGAGGCTTAATGAGCATTTCACAACACCACACAGGTCAGAATTTATGTAATGATATTTAGTACCAGACTTGCATCCATCAAAAAAATTCCAAGGAGGCAAGAGAGAAGATAACCCGAGATACAAAATTCTACTTCCTCCCCAACAGGTTACAGAGGACTACAAAGATCTTTAAGACTGGCTGGGAAAGTCTTGATAAGTTTCTTGAACCTTATGAGCCAGAAAAGGATGCAACTAAAATGACCATGGAAACTATTGAAAACTTAGCTAAAAAGCAGATCAATTAAATGTAATTGCTAAAATTTCATTGCCTCCAGAGTTCTGAGAAACACCAACGCAGAAGACAAAAAACCCAAGGAGAATAAAGCAGAAATATATGTGGGGAAGATGGTGGAAGGGGGAGGGAAGGCGTAAAGCTTTCAGTTGCTAGTTTTACCTGGCTTTTGAACTGTACCACACACAAAGTCTGCTTTTAGAGGTAGACGCATTTCTGAAATGGAAACAGATCCCCTGGATGGAGCAAATCCAGCAGATGTAGAAGCAGCTTTATTTCTTCTACTATGAGGTCCCTCACTCTTCAGTTTATTCAGTTCTTCCAATAAAGCAGTTCTCTTTTCAGCTGCATATAGAAATTAATTAATTATAGTTGTAACAGAGGAAAAAGTAGTACTGAACAATTTTTTTTTTTGCTATAAGTATGTGAAATGCAACAGAAATGTTAATCATCTTCCAAAACAGCAGGAATATTAGGGACGAGAGATGCCAAAAATGTCCTCCTGCTTATAGAAGCTGAGACAGAACAGGTATTATCCTCTCCCGTTTTCCAGGTGAAGAACTATAAAGAAGTGGCTACAAGGTGGCATAATAAATGCATTTCCAGATTTCCTCAATTCTTCCCAAAGTAAGTGTTCACAACAAAGAATTGAACTTGAGTCTAAAAACCTACTTGCAAGGAGGAGAAGTCTCTCTGCCTCTGCTTCCTCTTGTGACCCTTTTCCGTGTTCCTCATCAAAACAGCAGTTCAGAGCTTGACTGGCTTGATGAATCACTGTCTGCTGCATGTTGATCTCATTATTCAGCTCCTACAGTAAACCAATAGCAAAAATACTTAGCAAGAGAGATATTTACTGTTACATTCAAACAAAGAAATGTCTTGAGATTAGCATTTTTGGGGCTATGCTTCAGAAAAATGAGACCATTTACATAGTAAACTACAAAAAATCTTGCAGTTTACTTCTGCAAGAGAATATTCCAGCACAACTTTGTTTGACCTCAGAGGTAATTTAAATATGGTGAGGAGTGAATTACTTCAATGTTTGTACGCTCCATATCCAATCTATTCTTTGCTTCACCAGGGGAAGCAATGTGGGTGACCAAGGCACCAGTGAAGATCAGAATATTGCCTACTGAAAGTATGTAGTTATGAATCCTGCCTAATTCAAAGGCAGTAATAAGATATAAATTGCCTGTCCTGTTCTCAAAACAATGCCATGTTCGCTCCAGAGTTACTCTATAGCATGATCCTTCTAAGAGATGCATTAGCTGTTCAAATGATGCAGTATCATTCCCTACCATTAGATATTTATGCTAAACAAGCTAATTTTGCAGTTCTAAGCAGTCTATTAATGTCCTGGACATTCACAGGGGAAATTAAGCAAGGAAATAGTAAATTAGAAAAAGAATTTTAAGAAGTATATTAGATACCTGCATTTTCTTTTTGATATTGACTTGATCAGACGGGCCATTCTTTTTCAATTCTAGCTTGGAAGCAACATCTTCTTTGCGAACAATAATTTGCTTTATTGAAGGACGATCAGTTTCTTTAAATCTTTGAGATCTATATGCATCAACACTTTAAAAAGAGGAAACCCCATTAAATGTTTCACAAGTGTGCCAAGCTTTTTTTATATACATACACATGTATCGAGTATTGATGTTTTCCAACTTGCCTAAATGGCTTTAAAAAAAGCATTTTATCAGCTCATTTTAAGTTAAGTAACATAAAGACTACATAGAGACCACCTTTGACAAAGGTCAAGATCTTGGAAGAAAGCTTCTTTTGTAGTTTAAGTGGTACGCTTCATTAGAAGAGTTAAAAAAGCCAGTATCTTAATTTGCACACTTACAGAATCAGGTGTGGCTTTCTGTGTTTATTACCTATATGGAAGGTTGCGATCTTCTGACATAGAGCCAATACTGTCTCCAGATTCTGCCCTGGGGACTTTAGTCCTCTGGAACTTTTCAGACTTCAGACTTGCATCACTGATACTGCTACCTTCACCAGTTGACTTAGAAGGAGAACCAAAGGCCTGGGGAGAAGAAAAGGTTATATTACAGATATCTGTCCACATTAATCATGGCCTGTTTCCTCTCACCTTTACTTGTTTCGCAATTACATATAATCAGGAATATTAAGCAGCCTCCAAATTTACTTAACAAACATTTTACAAGTATTTCCTAGGACATGGAGCAAGCTATTTTTTTTATTTATTTTAGACACACCAACAGAGTATTGAACTCAAGGAGATTTCACCCTTAGTTTTCAAACTGGTACAGTTACAAAATTAATTCTCTTCAGATTTTCATCAGTAACCACTTCACTGAATGCATGTATGTATGAAGTCCAGCACAAGTAACAGATGTATATACTCAAGCTTGATTTAGCAGAAGTTAAACCACTCATTTAGCAGAGCATCCAATATGCTATGCTGCTTTCAGAGGAAGATAACTTTACCTCATTATGTTTGCATTAGCAAAATGTCATTTCTAACTTTGCTGTTTGCCCATGTATCCCAATACAAGATATCACTGTTCACAAGCAAATCGTACATCTCTGTGATGAACAAGCCCTTCCACACCTCCTAAGAACTCTCACCTCTGGACCAACAGATTCCACTAGAGGGGTTAACAGAGACATTGACGAAATATTCAGGGACTCTTCCTGCTCATCCTCATCACTTTCACCTTCCAGGCTCATACTCATTTCTTTCTTCAGCTTTTCTATGTCTGGACCATCCTCTTGAAGAACTTCAAAAATTTCATTTATCACTTTTGAGCTATTCATCTCGTCATCCACACTCATTTCGATTTCATATACTTCATCTGAAGGGCGATGTTTTAAAAATATTAGTAGCATCAAGACTAAACTCTTCATTCTCATTAAATGAACAGAAAGATGTTAAACAGGCCAATTATTTTTGTTTTTCAAGTAAGGTTGATTAAAAAGCACTACTTTTTATTGTAATCATACATATAGAACCCTAAAGTATAGTTCCATCCTTATTTTAATATACTATTATCACACATACTGCATAATTGATACAGATAGGGAATAAAAAGATGCACTTGTTAGACAAGTTTCAACATTTTAGTTCAAACAAGTCTGAATCTTAACTGCAAGTCCTGTAATAGAGCAGACATTTCTGTTCTTTCCCAATAAAATTTAATATCAGTATTTTAATATTCCTTGAAGGCTTGAATGTCAAGAGAAGGGTTATGATAAAAGAAGTGCTGATGTGTTTTATATAAACTGCATTAGAAAACACATGAGTGTCAGCAGATGTATGGTGAATTCATTGTTCAGACTTGAAGGATATTAACACTCCACTGGACAAGTGGCAACAGATAGCTAAGTGCATTAATATACATCTACTCAATACAAACCTTTCGGTTTCTCAGCAAGTTGGTCAAGTTTTGAGACAGACATCGCTTTTACAGGGCTCTTTGGCTCAGTGATCTTCAGAGGACTGGGTTTATCAGTCTCTTCACATTTAGGATCATCTAAGTTCATGAAAAAGAAGTCACTGAAGATTATGTCTATCCTTTGAATTTTTTTTTTTTTTCAGTTATTGAATTTTGGAAGTTTGATAATATAGCTGATAATCTAGTAGGCTTTTTGTAAGTTAAGTACTAGATTAAGTATTCCAGTTAGCTTGCTGTCAAAAAAAAGCATTAGAATATATACCCGCCACAACCTATACAGCTGGATTTCTATCTTATAGTCAGAACACTGACCGCAGAAGAAAAAAAAAAAAAATGCTGAAACCACAGTGGAGTGCAGCCACTCAAGAGCAAAAAGGAAAAATTTAACAAAAAAAAAAACCCACCACTCAAACCCAAGAGCAGGATACAATCCTGTTTTTCTAGAAGCACATTTGATAGCCTGTTTGCCCATAATGTCTATAAGAAGTGTTAACTAAGTTCACTCTTTTTTTCACAGAGAACTGGAGGCTCTTCCACTCACTAAGCACCAGAAAGGATGTCATGAGCATCTCAGAGTTCTTTTCACATCCCCTACTATAAGAATTAATATCATAAGGGGATACTGACATGGGAAGAGTTCCCTCCCATCAGATTATTGTGGAAATTTGTATACTCAGGTACCGTATAAATTAAATCTATAACTGATGATTCTCATTCACTCTCTCTACACTTAACATACATGAAAGTATGAAACATAGGTAAACCCACTGAGAAATAAAAAGGCAGTCTGCCTTGCCAGTCTTTCCAGTGGTATAGTAGTGCCGAGTATTATTATCATACAAGAAGATTTAGATAAATCAGTAACCAAACAAGAGATCTAGTTCTATATGTCAGTGCTACTAGCCTCTTTAACTGCTCATGAACTTCAAGGGCAGTGCTTCAGTCCAGTATTAGCCACAGGCGAGCAGTGACAGTTCTTACCTGAAGACTCTACGCTGGGAGCCTTTACTGGCCTGTCACCTGATGGTGTGTCTTCTGCTGATCCAAAAGCAGTGGCATCTGAACTAGGAGGACGTTTTGGACTAGCCTGAGATTGGCTTTCCTGGCAAAAATAAAAACATAATACATTCAGGTGGTAATGTTCAAAGTGACTAAAAAAACCTGCTAGAAACAAACGCATTTTAACACCTGCTAGGAAAAGAGGTTGCCTATCCAATACCAAGAAGGGTCTTATTTATGTAAGAAATTCAGCTGAAGTACTAAATACTAAATTGATTGTGTGAGGAGCTTTCTTTTGGTTTTAAAGTTATAGAATATAAAAAACCCACACTTATCAAAAAAAATTGGCTCAAAGCAGTATCAGTTGTCTCAATTGATTCTGCAGGAGGCAAAAAAAATCTAATAATTTGTTAATAATCATACAAACAGCTTGACAAGCGGTCTTGCACAGCCTCAGCATTCACCAAGCATAGGCTTTTACCTTTTATTTACATTTGCGCATCTATCCCTATGTTCAGAACATGTTAATGCAATTCCAGACTATCATCTTGTGATACATGGAGGTAGCACATTACCATTTTAGCTTCTGGAAGTTTTCTCTTCGAACTTTCACTTTTCTCTGCACTCCACAGATTGCCCCTATCAAACCGGCCACGGAGGCATGCAAGTTCTCGTTCACGTTCCTAAGCAAATAAAGGGGAATGGGGGAAAAGCTGACAGCTTTAAGATGTCAAAACATTTCAGATTCCTCAGGTAGGTGCAGAACAGTAAGAATCTTGCCCTAGCTTATAAACAAGCTATGAATGTAGCAAGTCATACCTGCTTAAGCTGAAGCGCTAAACTGGCAGTAGAGGAATTTTCATTTTGTTTGAGAAGCCTTTCCTGGATGGTCCTTGTATTTGGGGTAACAATGGGTGTTCTGCACCCTGGAGTATTAGTAGCAGGACTCCGTGCACTACGCTCTTGACAGCGCTCCCCAAAGCGTTCCAGGAAGGGCTTAATTCCTGATCCCCCTACAAGAACAATTGTTTTGCCTTGAAAGAAACTCTCAAAAACACAGAAAAAAAATCACTGCCATTTTGCATCCTGCTGAAGGTTCTCAATGAAGCAAGTAAGCTGTCTCCTTTACAGCTCTTACTCTGTTATACTTTATACAAACTAAACCTGACGTGCAAATCAGCACAGTAACAGAACACTGAAGCTAATAAAGCAGCAAGTCAGAGCAAATAGGTGTCCTTCTCTTACTAAAGTCCATGTGCGATCCACCAGTTATTTAAACTGGTTTGCTTTTTCAACATTTCCTCTATGACCAGCCTCATTTGCACCCTTCACGTAAATGAGCATTCGAGTGCAGAATGCAGATACATTGTCTGGCATCCATCCCACTTTACTTAGCTTGTCTGTTATTGTCAGCATATCTAGAGACACACGCTTGCTCTACGGGCCATCATTTCAAAGAGTTCAGCTGTTAGTCCAAGTTTCTGACCCAACAAGCAGTTGAATTTAAAACTAGGGATGATCACTTGTTTCAACACCAATGCTATCGCAGAAAAGAGAGACGCTATGCAAAGTTAAAGCATCTACATGGCATTCAGCTTTGATTTCTTCTGACATATGCAGACTCTTACCTTATATCGATTGGATACACATAGTATCCAAAAATTTGAAAGAAGCTTTGAATAGTCTCAATGTTAGCAGGATACATTTTAGATAGAGAGAAAAGTCAGATTGACTTTGCTCTCAAAAGTTATGAAAATGTGCAAGAAAATACCCTTGCAAAATATGGAAACTGTACAATTTATGATAATTATCATGGAACTCTTCAGGACTTTACTCAAGTTACAGCAGGAAATGGGTATTATCTGATATGTTACCATAAATTCTTAACTAATATGTAGTTTTCAACACAGGACACATAAGCTTAATTTGAATGAACATTTATTGAGGATGAAAAACAGCTTACCTGGTGTTGTGGGTTTACCCTTCGGTTCAAGTTGCACATGTGTTCCTTTGACTGGCTCTTCTTTGGACTGAACTGGTTGAGGCAAAGTTGATTTTGCTGTTTGTGTACGCTTTTCAGTTTTCTGAGGGCTGCAGGGATTCTCGGTTTGCAGTTGTCGTACTTCAGATTCCTTAGAACAGGGAACAGTGACTCTTGAGGATGGTGTTAAATAATTGTTTGGATCCTTAACAAGGGAAATAGGAACAACATTAAAATGAGCCTATACATTCTTATTCTCTCAAGAGGAAAAAGAATGAATGCAGTCTGCATAGCATACTATAACACACCTATTCCATCAACAATAGAAAAAGCTGAGAACAAATGTTATAAGTTTTTTTGTAGATTTTTTTAAATCCAGTATTTCAAATTGTTTCAGCATTTGATTCCAGGTGCTTCTGCCAGCTACTTTAGGTATTTTCCCACATTTCCCTAAACAAGACTGCACATGGCAGATGTTCAACTATATGAAGTTACAGAGTGGAACCCAATATCTCTGTAAGAAGCCCCCTTCTGAGGGTCAAAAGGGCAGCAATCAATTACTTTGACATCAACTTTTACAAGACTTAAGTACACTGAGGTTTAAGTCTCAATAAAAAGGATGCTAATCTGCTTCATGTCTACCATTAAAAAAAAAGGGGATGTGGGACTGCAATAAAGCAAAAGTTGTAAATAAACTAAAATTGCTCACACCAAAATCTTTAAATTCAGATTAAACAGTTACTAGTTAACATTTGTGTGTCGTCCCCCCCACCCCACCCCAATACTCAAATCAATTTTTAATCAGCAACTAAATCAGACACTCACCGCTATCTTTGAGTTTGCTGATTTATTAATAGAAGCCTCGACAAGCCTTTGAGAACAGGATGCAGCTTCCTGCTTTACACTGCTACTATTGATTCTAGCAGATGCTCCACTTGTAGTGGACAATTTGGATAAACAAGTAGTGCCAGGCTGTTCTTGTGCATTGTTTTGCTTTGCAGATGGATGACTTAGGTCATCTTCCCAGGAACCAATTGTAGCAGCAAGGTTGGCTAAACGGCCTCTTCTCCCAATAGGGGTATCACTTGCCAGGGCATTAGATGTCTGCTTAGGTGGAGAAACAGACAGATCTTTTGACTGGAGGGGAGACAGAGGCACACACTCAGAGGGATCTGGAAAAAAGAAAAACACATTTATTTTGCTAATAAAATATATTGAGACATATTTGCATCTTTTGTATTTTGCTATATATTGAGTTTATCAACAGTTAGATGTTCTTGCCATCAACAGTTAGATGTTCTTGCCATCAACAGAATCAAGCTACTAGCTCTGAAGGCATTGACAGTAATCAAGTTAAGTGAAAGCTCATTGCAAAGCCAATGGTTTGGTTTTTAACCAAGCAGTTTATAGGTTTACGTTACTGTTGTGATGAGCAAGGCATCACACTAGTAGGGAAAAGATGTATAAAATTAAGCTGTAGTCAACAGCTTCATTATTTTAGGCCTTCCCCAGTGCCGTCTAAGAATTCTTTATGAAAACATTAGCATTCACACACACAAAATTATCTTCTGATAGCAAACATCATCATCAATGCAAACACTAAAAAACACCAATACTGGTTAGCAAGTGCAACATACCCTCACTCTCCCAGCAGCGTCGCTGTTCTGCCAATTTCTGCATACGTGTTTTGACTGAAAGGGCTGCAGGAGTCTCTGACTCCGTGTTTGTTTTTCTTTTCTCAAGAGGCTGAACCAATGAAGCCCTGTTAGAAGCAGCTACGTGCAACTCTGAAGTCATCTCAGGAGAACGATGGCTTGTGGAATTTGAAGGAACTGGCTGTACGTTCTCTGAACTGGAAGCTTGAGTCTCCATATTGCTAGGGCAGAGCCTCTTTGATGGTGATGGCTTTGTACCAGGTTTCACTGTACAGGTCAGAGTATTCAAGCAAATTAGTATTCAAACAATCTAAAATATTTTCAGAGACAGTACAAAACTGTGATGCAAATAAAGTTATGATTTATGGATACCCTGATATGCCTCCCAAAAAACTGCCCTTCCCAAATTCTACCAAGCACAAGGCACTATCTTTGGCATTATATAATTATTTTTGAATAGCTTACTAGTTACTTAGAGCATCTGCTCTCAGGTTAGGCTAAACATTAGCCATATTCAGTCCTAGTGGTCAGGTAACTGCATCCATCTCTATTTAGTTTAAGATAAACATTAAGTGTTTTCACTTGCCCTTGGAAAAAAAAAAGGAGATGGGACTTGTATCAAAAGAATCTTTATTAAACTTGTTGCAAAATACCTTCTTCACCAGGAAGAGGAGCCTGGTTACCAGTTTCTAACAAAGGCTCTCTGACCCTTTTGGTCTGCATTGTGGGTCTCACTCCCATCTTGGGCCTCTCAGCCATTTTCTTCTGCAGGTTCTCTCGCCTGGCACGGGTTCTTTCAAGGAGTTTCTGAGTAGTCAAGAAATCATGTGTTACTGTACATTGCAATAACTGTGTTAACTAGTAATAGCTCAAATTAAAAATGTTTGAATTTTATATAGCATATACCAAGATCCACAATACCAGAAATTTATAGTGAAGGCTACATTAAGACAAATGCAACTCTCAGATGTTGCTAACTGATCTACTGTCATGTAATGCAATGCAATAGAAATATTCAAAAGTCTGGTTTTCTGACTGGCTATCTCCTCCTGAAAGCAGAACAAACAAAACATGTTTTCTACACTGCCAACTACATGATTTTTCAGTCCACCTCCTTTTTCTCACTGTGATAACCCCTGATCTCCGTGCTTTGATTTCACCATTGCAATACCTACGGCTTCTCCCATTTTCAGCAAGTACCTGTTAGACAAAAGGTAGCTCACACTTTAGCACATTCCAAGCTACCTTCTTGCTATCTGGCCAGTCAGTACATGTTTGCAGGTTATCTGAGGTTCTGTGGCCTACCAGACAGATAACAGGCTGCAGCATCTTCTTCACGTAGGCAATGGTTTGGGTCTTTTCACCTAGCCACAAACTTTAATGAAAATTGTAGAAGCAGTTAAGTTTGAGACGTCTACTCTTATTAGGAAGAGGTGAAGCTAGTCAGTAGGTTCCAAAGTTCCGGTCATTAAATCAAAGTGTCTCCCATTAGCTAGGCTTTTAAAGGAAACCAGGCTTAAGAGACACAAGCAATGGCAAAATTAAGAAAAGAAGAGAGGCTTCTATAGAGCCTGAAGTAGTCAGAAATGTTTGAGAGTAATTACTTTTTTTATTGAATCACCACATGAGTCTTGAACTGTCAAGTCTTGCTAGTAGGTTTTTTTTGACACATTGCTAAAGCATATGGTCAAGTCACCTGATTGGCACTAACCCTCTAACAAAATAAACAACATTGAAATGATTGCCAAGTGGTCATAAAAAAAAAAGTTAAACAAATTAAACATGTAGCTGTTAATATTAAAAAAAATTGTTGCCATTACACCCTCTAAATCAAAAGGTGAATTTCCGTTCCTCAAGCTTAAGTTTTAAGAAGAATAGACTGATGTTATAACTAGTTGTCTTAATAAACAGGCTATTTATCACAATATACGTGTATACAGAACATATAAAGAGATACCAATTAAGCTATCTAACAACATTCTCTTTCATTCCCTATACGTTGGAAATTTGAGTACTATGATCATATTCTGTCCAAAACAGCTGTTTTACTAAATGTTCCACACTAGTGAGAGCAATTCCTTATAGCATCCAAGTTTAAAAGATGTTGCTTTTTTTTTTTTAAAATATTGCATTCATAGATCATTATCACTCAGTTTGATCCCATCTAAAGGATACTTAATTACTCCTTTGATCTAGGTTTTAAGGCACTTTGAGACAAGAAATTGTGTTATTGAACTAATGGCCTTTAAAGGGAAGCATATAAACTGCACTTGTTTGGTGGCACATAAATTATTGAGAGAACTGTGCCAGGCATTCTCTGTCCTGTTGCACAGCAATTAAATACACATTTCACATTTTTAACTGTCTAAGGCTGAAGTCTTAAACAATGTTCCATTGTTGGGCAACACAGGACAAATGGAATGTCAATCTCAACAGTTTTTTGTGAAAAGAAAAAAAAAAACAGACAAACAAACAAAAAAGGGGAGGGGACACATGGCACACCAGGGGTACCTTCGTGCAAGTTCCATGGCTAGTTGTGTCCACAAGTCAAGTTTCCTTATTTCAACCTCCAAAAGGCAGAGCTACAAAGTGCAGGTAATACCCACATAAATAAAATTTAAAGGCCATATAAATTAACTGTTCTTCTTGCGCAAAGTTGAGTATCTCTTCCACAACAGTATTCCTACAGTTCTATTCAAATGCAGTCACATTCCTTTCTGTTTTGTTAGTTCAGTAAAATGGAGTTTCAGTTGTTACAAATAGGATGTCACTTCCCAAGAATGCATGCCTCTGCTGTTGAACTCCAGCTCCTATTGGCTTTTTGTATCTCAAGTTTTCCATGCAACTGCCGTAATTCAAACTCTGCTATTACACATGATGAGTAAGCCAGTCACCAGAACTTGAGACTCACTTTTCAAGTTCATCAGCAGGGTATTTGCTACAAGTACGTTCTCCAAGTGTTCTGATGACAGCCAAAGTTTCAGAGTAGGACATACCTATTTCATTACATCTAGGAATCTAAGAACTACTAAGTTGCAGTTAGAGGATCACGGTTGGTGTTGCAAAAGCACCTTCTAAAAGTCAGAAAAGGCCTTTCCACTTTAAATGTTGATGGACAATTTTGCTTTTAAAAAAAGTATGTTTTAAAGTACCTATTTAGCAGTGTTAGAGAAGATACTCAGGTCCATATGTGATTACAAGAATTTCTTCTAACTACCCTGCTTTACTACCAGAGTGTAGCAAAGAGAGCAAATTCACCCATGACATTGAAGGAACAGTTAACTTCAAATTTCACATATGCAAATTTTTCCCTGAGCAACTGCGTCACTTATTTCTCTTTGGTCGTCCTCCATGCTAGGAAACCATACTTTGCTCTATGAATGTTAATAAGTACTTTGAAGTACAAAATAACCTAGACTATTTCTAACATTCTGTAGTACCAAACAAAGCATTTCATGCAAGAAAGGAGAATTATACAGTCAGCTATAAACTGAAAGTCACAAATAGTATGTTCATTGTGATCCTAAAAAAAGTATCCACTGCACCATCTTCTCAGGGCGTTCTATATTAATAGTTTGGTTGAAATTCAGAAGGTTATTAGTTTTTGCTTGTAAGATCAATCAAAAGAAACATTATTTCAGAACTGTCCAATTTGAAAGCATTCCACTGAATCTTATGGCAAGATTTATTTGAGCTTAAATTCAGTGAGACCAGGACAAAATTTGTTACTGTAAAGTGATCAGCAAACACTGAACTAACGGCATGCTTTGGCCAATTAAGGCTTGAATTACACTGCTTTACATAATCAACACTTACAGCGCCTCACCAGTTCCCTGCAAGTAACAGAGCATGGTGATTTGTAGACAAAGATTATCTGAAAATAGTTAAGCTAAGAAAAGGTTATATTAAAAGAAAAAAAAACAAACCAGAACATAAATACTTCATAGTAGGTGGTAAAAAGCTTCCTTTTCAGAAAACTTTTTTGAGGAAAGTTATTAAACTTCACTGCTAATACACTAATATTGGTCACATTTTTTACACAACAGTGGAATGTCCTCCACAGCATAAACATTCTTGATAAGGCAACATTTTAGGTATTCTGCAATCCTAGCTAACATTTGAATGAAGTTTACTCTAAGGAGCAGCCTCGCAGTTGGTCATAGCTTTTCAAAGTCAGTTATCTACAAGAAGGGCGTGTTGAGGTTGGAATATCTCCCAGCATGCAAAACCATTTTAAACTTGATTCAGTAGTCCAGACTTGAAGTTTATTTAAGACTAGTCAGATCATGTCACTTGCTACCAATTAAGGAAGGAGGTTTTACATGTTTATACTTAGCAAGCCTTTACATGGGGGTAGGGTAAATCTGCCTTGGCATTACACATTTAGTAAATATGTGCAGATCAATACCTTATGTTCAGTTTTTTAAATCAGGTCTGTGCAGTTGCCTTTTTGGGGCACTCAATTTATTTAAAGTATGTCAATTCAATATACAGATTTTCAAGGGGAGGAGAGAACATTTCACTAACTTATTTGATTTGGATTTTTTTTAAGTAGTTTAGGTTTCTGTTTAGCCAGGCTGTGGATTGAAGGCCATTTTTATGATGACATTTCTCAAAGCAGTCGCAAGACAGCTCCACAGCTTTACATCTGTCACACGTAAAAGTCAGAGCACAGTACAGCATCTTTAAGAAACCTCCAACCTTCGTACAGATTCAAGCTGGTCAATTCCACTCATTTTGTTACAATTTTGCCTCTGTAAAACTCAAGCGCACATAGGCAAATCCACCCTAACAACTGACTACTACATTTTTTAAAAAAGAGGAACTGTGTCTGGAAATTAAAGTGACCAATCACGGGTGGTAATAATATCAAATAGAAAGCATTTTTAATCAGATGGCTGCTGCTTTGGGCAAACTTCCCACTCGACTTTTAGATATGGCAGGCACAATGCCTGTCAATACCACTCCCATCAGCTTCCAGAGTCCTTTCTGTTTCAGCGAAAATCTTATCTGCCAGGCACACATAAAAGGCAAACACTAAGGCGCTAGGAAACGCAGTCAAGTATCAGCCCGGTTTAGAAAAGGTCCTCTCCTTTGCAACCCCTTGCATGAATAACCTCTGTCCCTCCTAGAAGAGACCTGACGCCCCGCAAATAGCTGGGCTGCTGCGATGTTGGAGGAAGGAGCAAGACGAAGGGACAAAGAGAGGTGACAAGGAGACCCGTCTCCCTGTCGCAGAGAAAGAGGCTTTCCACAAGCCCACGAACGTGTTGGGGGGGACGTGGGGGATGCTGACCGACCTTAGCCAGGAGCCGGGGCTGGGAGAAACTATTCCGCCCCGACAGCGCGGCCACAAGGAGCAGCTCCCCTGCGGCCCCCGACCGGCCCTCGCCGCCCTCTGTCCCTGCGGCCCCCGCTACTGACAACTCGCCCCCTCCCCGGATCAAGCCCCAGGCGCGCCCCCTCGACAGCTCATGACTCGGGGGCCGGCCCAGGCCGTGCCCTCACCTCGGTGAACGGGTCCATCGCTGCTGCTGCTGCTGCTGCTGCTGCTGCTGCTGCCGCTGCTGCTGCTGCTGCCGCTGCCGCCCGCGCTCCGCCCGCTGCCTGCGGCCGCCCGAGCAGCAGAGCCACCACCCCAACCGCTCCGCGGATTTGAATTTCAGCGCCCGCCTCAGCTGCGCATGCGCCCGCCGACGCCGGCCGCGCAGTCACGTGACACGTCCACAGCCCCGCCCCAGGCAGGCAACGTTCCGCCCCCGCGCCGCTGCGGGCATTGATTGACAGGAGTTCTATCCAATCCGGCAGCAGCCTGCGCTGTGAGGGAGAGGGCGGGGAGAGGGAAGGCGCGCAGGGAGTCGGTCCGGGCCGCGCCGCCGGTGGGCTCTGCTCCCGCCCCGGCCCTGCGCGCCGCCCCGGGCTGGCTCTGCCGTTCCCGGTTGTGGCAGCAGGCCTGGCCTGGGATGCCGTACCCCCGGGCTCCGGGTCTGACCCCCGCGTGTGGTCGTGCTGCCCAGGGTTTCCGTGTGTTGCATGCAGGGAGTGCTTCCAGTCATGGCGGCCCCGTCACCTTCCCTTCCTCCTCAGCCCAGCTGGGCGCGAAGTTGTGGGTTTTCTTTAAAGAGAACGGGGGCTTTTACTTCCCTTACAGGCAAGTAGAGCAATACTGCCTGGTGGCCTGCACGTCTTGATGCGGCTGCTCAGCAGGAGTGTCCCCCTCAGCCGTTGAGATCTGAAGCTTTATTTTTCAGCTGGCATTGACAGTAAAACATGATTTTAGTGTTACTCTGTGCAGGAGAGGATACTTAGCCCAGTGCAGTTGTGAAAGTTGCAGCTCTTTCTCATGGCTTTTACGTTTCTCCTTGCATTACAGCCCATGGTCAAATCAAACCTAACCCCCTGGCTCTTCCCGCCCTCCCGCCAGCCTCTTCTCTCCTTCACTGATAAGACCTTTCTTAATGTGCAGGTGTTAGGAGCGCTGAATTGGCAGAGACCCATCGGGTGCTCAGATCCAGCCATCGCTATCTGGGCACCGTCTCACATATCCCTTCCGATAAAAGCGTTGAATGCCATGATAAATACAGCTCATTTTTTGTCTCTTCTGTTCCCTCCCTGGGAGGCTGCTATAGGCCTGACTGCCCAAATGACTAAACCCCATCAAATTTCCACTCTTATCCATACATACTGACACCCCTTTATACCTTTTTGCTCCTGTGTAAATAGTGTTCATTACCTTCCATGTATGCCCTTCTTCCCTAGTGTTGTCCTTCTTGCGTTTTGGATTATTTATAGGCAGCAGTCATTTCTTCTTCCAACCTTTGCTTTGCCTTACTAAACACACCATACTCTTCTAATCGTCCCTCATTAGAAAATCTTTCCAATGCCTTATTTGCAAACAGCATGGCATCAGCGTGCAGCAGAACATAAAAACACAATATCAAATAGTCCTTTTCTGAAGAAAACTTCAAGATTGGACACCTTGGCCAACAAATGTCCCTGCACCGTTCTCAGATAAACGTGGGTTGGAGCAGCCTGAGGTCCAGCGTCAGAACTTGCTCACACACCAGGCTGAAAATTGGGACTTACCAGATTGGACTCATCACTCATTCATAATCTATGAACCAGCCTGTACAGTGCTAAGAAAGGACAGGCTTTATTCCCTTCAAGAGAAACTAGGTATGGCTATCACTGGGAAATAACAGAAACATTCCTTTAATGAAGCAGTAGAGAATCAATGCAGGCAAATACGAGAGACAAAATAGCCAATATGGAGCTCAAAGTCATCAGCAGAAAATAAAAAGAGAGAATTACCATTAAGTCTTTTCTTTCTCCTGCCATCCCAAAGGAAGAAAAGTCATGCACAATTTGAGCCCTTTAAATATAACAGAATTATTGCAATTTAAACATGCTTTCTGCTTTACATGTGGATCTATGAGATTTATACAGTGCAGCTCCAGCCATTGTTGGTGCGTTTCCAAACGTGGCTCCATCCGTTGCTGTCGTCTTTCAAATGATACGGCATAGCGCATGATGCTCAGCCTGGGGTCCAACCAAAATGCTGTTAGCTGCACTGTTAGTGTACATAATAATCTCATCTGCTACGTAATATTAAAAAAGAGGGAAATAGTCATGTTTTCTTCTGTAAAATAAATTTCTTGTAAAAATTATTTCTGTAAAGTATATTCTGAAAAATGAAATTGAGATTCCTAGGAGTGTATAACTGCTTAAAACATCAATGCAACATGCATGTGACAAATGTCCTTTCCTTTTGGTCTCTACAGAACCAATAATTTCTTCATCGTTTTGATCCAGACTCAGTGGGGCCCTGCTAGAAATAAATAGAATACTTAGTTTCTCATCTTCTCAAGGAGTTAGGTCTGTCTTCCAGAAAAGCAATGGACAGTAAATATATCTTATCCTTTTATCACTCCAAAGAGCCAAAGAAAGTCAGTCTTTTTCAGGAATGGTGCTATAAAGTGGCTATGAGATCCGTTGTCTGCATAAAGGTGGAGGGTACAGCCCGTAGCAATGGAATTTCCAGTCAGGGTTATTTTTTTCTTAATAAAACTATTTGCAACTTATGGAAAAAAATCAACTGATGTTTCACAATCTGAAGGCATAAAGAAAAAGAGAGGGAAAGAAAGGAATGCCATGTTGAAACCAGCAGAACAATGAGCCGGCTCTGCCTGCTGAACAGCATTATATTTTATGCCAGCCTTTTGCATTCAAAAATTATGAATCACGCCCTTCACTGTCTCCTCACCCCACGTGATATGGTTTAAGATTTCTTCTTGCCCGGGGTAAGCTAATGAAAAGTAATCCCTTCTGTAACAATAAATAACACAATACAAAGTACTTGGGGAACGGTTTTTGCTGGCTTGCAGTTTTCATGGGAATTGAGAGCATGGGCACGGAAGCCAGTCGTTTGTCTTTTAACATGGCAAGAAAAAGATTTTTACTTTCCCAGGTTTTCCTTCAAAAGTTTTTGAAGCATATTGACTGTTTTCGGGGGTGTATTTTCATTTTTAGAAGGTTATAGAAGTTACATTAGCACTTTACAAGAATGGAGCACTTTTTAACTAATAAGGAGAGCAGTAGCCAAAGTTTTTGTAGTTCTGGCTTTCTTACAATACCGATACAATCATAAATGTAAAATATTGAAGGCGAAAATGCTGATCCTAGTGTAGTCCGCTGTATAGCTCCATTCTGTAATCCTCAGAGAATATTTCGTAGAACTTTCTGCTGAGAAACTGAGTTCACAATTTTGATTCCAAAGGAAAGATGAGCAAGATGCTTCCTTTGATTCACAGAAAAATCTCAGTAATCCTGTCATTTAGAGAAAAACACTATTTTCCAACTTGTAATTTCCTTTTATTCACAGTTAAATAATTCAAAGTGAAAGCTGATGCTCACCTATCTTCCTCTTGCAAGCAGATTCAATCTATTGCATGGTAATACGGTGCATTATAATACAGTACATTGTAGTATTCCTTGTAGTTTAGATTGACCTTCAAAAGGCATTTTTTACCAGCAAGTTCACTCTTCCACTAATCAGCTGGAGAGCTGTCATGATTCTGATACTCATTTCACAGTGGTAGTGTGATTGCATAGGACGCCAGAGAGAGGAGAAGCAAACGTATAGTCTAGTACACAGTGTTGTGCATCATTATTTCTGGACTATAGTCCCATTAGGAGGAATTCCTCCCAGCGACTTCAGACGAAGGGTTTAACCTTGGGGAAGAGGCAAGGAGACAGCCCTTGCAGAGCTTCTTGAGGACTGTGCCACCAGCACGGACATCCCTTTCCCCTAGCCCACCATCTTTTTGCCTCCAGTGGATCCTGGAGGACGCATGGTGCAGGTCTGACTCTCTGTGTCTCTGTGCCTAAGATGAAGCCAGGCTGTAAGAAATTCCCCTCTTCACAAGCCCCACAGGTCCTGGGACCCCTGCATAAGGGAATCCTGCGCTACAGAAGAGCAGTAAGAATATAATATCTATGCTTTCCTCAGTGATTCTGAAATGAAGATCAAATTGTGCCCTCAGATCCTCTTAAATATCCTAGCAAGCCAGAGACTTGGCCTAGGAAAAGGCAATTTCACCCCCAAACAATGAATATGAGGGCTGGCGTGTATGGCAAAACACAGCAGTTTGGCTTAATCTGTATTTTCTATTGCAAATATTACATAATCAGAAACATTTTGATGGGCAGCATTTAGGATCTGTTCTCTGTGCCAAGCCAAAGGTGATTATATTGCTTTTGTCAGATGCTATGATAATCACAGAGGCAACTTAGGCTGACATTATCCGGTAAAGGAATATATTTATGTCAGGAATAAGACAGGTTTCGTGAGTAAGTAACCCAATGCATGACATGGATTTAAATTAGCAATGCTCAGAGCGCAAGTCTCTCTTCTAGTAGCCTGAGTAGGAAATTGATAACCAGCTCAACCAGACTAAAAGAATGTGAGACCCCGTAGCCGTTACAGTCTAACTTTGAGCTGGGACTGTGCTTTATTGTACCAAAAGACTTCATTTATTACTCTGCCTTGGTAAGTGTAGTTGGGGGAAAATCCTTTAAATGGCACATTTGCTGGAGGAAAATATGCTACATTTTCAGAATGTACAAAATGAATGACAAACAGTGTGAATTTTATTTGTTCCCTCACTTGTCATTTGCAAAATATGGGAGGTTCTCAAGAAAACGCTGGCTCGCTGAAGACGCCATTTATATTAAAGGTTGGAAAAGCACACCATCATTTATATTCTACACTAAATTACCATATGATGACATGGATGGATTAATGTTAACTGTTGTCAGAGCTGAAATGCACCATCTCATATGAGGAGTGACTGAGGGAAAATCACCAGAAATCAAAGGTGGAGGGAAAAGCAAAAACATGGGTAGAAAGAAAAAAATAAAAGAGTGGAGAATGGTAAATAACAAAGGAGTATAACAAAAAAAAAACCCAGGAGGAAAAGACAGAAGAGAAAATATACTAAAATGGAAAAATAGTGAAACAAAGAATGAGGCAAAACTCATATTTCATTAACAACAAGAGACAGTTGTCAAATGGACTCAGTTTCAGAAAAAAATCTCTGGGTAGCTGAACTCTGCATTTTTACAAGGCTGTGGGAGTTAAGAAACATTTGCCTGTCATGCACTGAAAAGATTTATTGTGTTCACAGTTTTCTTAGTATAATATGGCATTTGTATCACTAAATCACGGAAAGTTTCTCAGGACCTTTCATTTAGGTCTCCTGACTGATTTACAAAAGAGAAGGAGAATTAGACTTCCTTCCTTTGTCTCTCAGTTATAAAATACCCACTTTTCTTTCTTTATCCATACAGTACAGCTGTACCATTTGCTGACATAAAAATTCTGAAATGAAGCAAAGGGCTTGAGAGTACTTAAGTGCCATTAGGTTAATTTAGACCATGATATTAATTTACGGTATCCGAGACTTGCTTGCAACTCTGCAGCATAACGCAAATGGAGTAATCGCATAAGCACATCAGCAATTTCACCAGCCAAATCGTATCACATTTCGTATTCTTGAAATAATTTTCGGAAAGATGGAAAAATTAGGAGATTCTTGTTGAAAAAACATTTTTTCACCAGAAAAGGTGTTCTATCAGCTCTAGTTCCTCTTTTTGAAGACTCAGTATGCTGTAAGCTCAACAGGTGACAATTTTCTGACCTCATTCTTGCCATCTTATTCTCATATTTTAAACAAATAAATGAAACTATAGGACACACATAAAATAAATCATAAATGATGCATAAGGAAGGCCAAGAATGTTACCTACAAAATTACCTTAAAGTTTTTAAAACTAAAGTAGGTGCTTCAAGTTAAGCGTAGCCCATATGCTTTGCTAAACAAGGAAAGACCTAAGGATATGAAATGGGTTTTACATGAGTTCATGATTTTTTTTTTTCTCTTTACTTTCCATGTTTTCCTCTGAAAAAAATCCATACAGTAACATGAAATCTTTTCTGCAATAGTAGCATGTTTACACTAGAGGGTGCTACTTAGACAGGATTTTAGGCTGCTTAGTGTTTTGCTTTGGAAACCTTTTTCAATATTTGGAAAAAAATGCACATCTGAAATAAGAAGCAGCTGTTTTTAGAGGGAGAAATTCTACGGAAATTTGAACAAGCTAATTAAAATGTAACAGTGATGACATTTTCCACACACGTACCCATGAGGGACACTGGTAATACAGTCATCTCAGCTTCAGTAGAAACTACATATATAATTACACTGAGGCTGTGTTAGAGATGAGTAAATATCCCTAATATTTCAGTCTGATTTTGCTTTAAAAACTATTATGACATGGAAAATAGATTAACTAAAGGAATATGAAAATAAGATCATGGATTGTTGTTAATGAGAGGGACAGAAACATCTGATGGAGTAAAACATGAAGTAGCAGTCTGTAGTACAAATACAGCGTCATTGAATGTCTGAGTCTGATAAGATGGAGGGTTGCCTCAGCTTGCAATAAAGCATGAAAGAAGGCAAAGGGAATGGAAATGGCCAAGAGGTTATTTTAAATAATTCTTCCCTCATCCTTCCAGTGGTGGTGAGGATTGTCAGAGCCCTGAACATGTCTCTCCACATCTCCAGGGGCTTTGGCTGCCTGGCGTCAGAGCCCACATGGAGATGGTGGAGGTCTTGGGCTGTGAAGAGAGCTGCTGCTCCCTGCCAACAGTTTGCAAGTGGCTTGGTGTGGGCAGCTTGTCTTCTTATAGGTCTAATCCAAAAATCTCATTTGAACTCAGCAGATATTTAAGAAGGCAAGATGGTGTGTGCCCTGCACTGTCCCCCACTCAGAGACTCTGGAGCTCCAACTCTGAGACTCTACTAACACCGTGATAAAGTGGTACCCCGGGAATCTCCAAAACCAGACATGAGATGGAGGAGAATAAAGTCTGAAAAGAACTCTGTCTTAGCTTACGCTTCTCCCAAGCTTGAACACTATTTCCATCAGCTGAATTTGTCACTGGTACCACTTGAAAGGGATTATTCACCATGGAGTGAATAAAATTACCCAGCTGTTTTATAGTCCCATCTAACTCCACAAAACTGTGCAGAAACCTGCAAGATAAAGCTAAGGTAGCAGTGCCAGGCATGTACTTGGAAACTGGAAAAAGAGAGCGGGCCTTACACCTTGGGTGCTGCCCCTCATTGAGTCCAGTGCTTCTTGAAAACAGGACTTACCAGAAGACCACCTTCTCCAGCCAGGCAAAGCCCCTTCTCTGCTCTACAAATCCTGTCCTAAGTGAGAAGATCTGGATGTCCCATGAAATGAAAATGCTTTGATGAAGAAGTAAATCATTGCTCTTTCCCAGCTGCTGGGTCCTTTGCCCACTGAGATCAACGGCGAAGGGTCCCTGCTCCCAGCGCTGGTGTTCCAACTCTGGAGAGCCGGCAGGCAGGTGAGGCCTCTTTCTCCAAAGCACCACGTAGTCATACCTGTTACTGCACAAGCTGCATCTTGTACAAAGCTGCTAAGATGGTGTTTTGTGTTTCTTGGATATCCCCTTTTATTTTCTAAGTCTGTTGTACAGCCTGGACCAGCAAAAAACAGGGGATCAGGTACGCGCTGTGGAAGAGGAAGGGATAAGAAATGAATGGCAGTAGGGAGAGGAACATTGTGCTTTTCTCAGGTTGGTTAGGAAACAAGTGAAGTCCCCACCTGATCAGCCAAAAAGGGCGATGCATTACTATGAAAGCATTTGCTTTTCTACTGAAATTATCCCAGCACCACAAAAGAGCTGGCAGACTTCAAAAGGCCCAAAAAATCAAAGTACAAGCATTAAAAAATTCTCATTATATGGGGGGCGGATTGTCGTTAGCCCCTGTGCTGCCTGACCTGGTATTTGCGGTTGCCACAGCAAGGTATCCGTGACTCATCTGCAGGTGTTTGCGCTTCGGCAGGCAGCCTGCGCTCGCTCGGGCTGCCTGCCAGTCCTGCCTGCCCGTCCTGCCTGCCACTGCCAACGGCAACGTCCTGCCTTTCTCAGAAGGAGCCCTGTAGTGACAAGGCATTGCTGCAGAAAGTGGGCAGACGGTTAGAGAGGAAAGGTCAGGAGGGGTGTATTGGTCCATTGGTCCATACCTGTAAGCAGGTGCATGCTTCGCTGTGACTAACTGTATTTATATCACCCAGTTCTCTGCCATAGGAAAGCAGCCTCTTTTTCTTAGTAGTATAAATGTGCATTTGTGAGCGTACAATAGACATTTATGATTTTTTTCCTCCGTGTGGTAACGGACAAACAGTCAGCTACGTTTGTGGTTCACATCATGAGGATCTTACATTGCTTTCACTTCTCTGAGCTTTACTGCAAGGTTTGCCTGCATTTTGTTTCCCCTTGTTGGGCTGGGTTTACGGTATTGAGCCTCCTTAGCATAAAGCGGGAACAAATTCAGTGGATAAATTAATCTGAGTACTGGAGCTGTATCAAGTTGTGCTCTTCAAGGCATCTTAAAATAGCAGTCCCATTGAATAAGACTATGAGTAAGCAGCTCCCACAAGCATGTGCTGCCTTTGCTGTGTACTAGAAACGTAGGACAGGATCCACTTGGAATCAGACGGCAATGTTAGACATTTCAGAAGGCGTTTCTAGTAAGAATATGTCTGGAAGGATGGTCAGCTGGAGTCACTTGGTGAATGAAATTGTTTGGTCAGAAGATATTCAGGCAGTTAAGAGTCATTAAGTCGGGGAGGGGAGGCTAACCTTGCCACTCTGATGGCCCTGAAGCTGTGCCAAATTACGCAGAGTTAGTTAAGGACTCTCCTTCGCAGCTTTCCTAGTTGCTCAGGGGTTCTTTCCTGTCAACACAGAGAAGCGGAAGAAAGATGTTGGTGTGAATATGGGGGAGGAACCAAATAAATCCGACACTAAAACAAGTGTGTGTGTATATATGTATATGATATTTAAAAATCCAAATGCAACATATACACATATATATTTATATATGCGTGTGTGCGTGTTTGAATTTTGCAGTGTTAGCTTGTGACAGATGTAGACGATCAATTAAAATGTATCACTGCTCTTCCCAGACTGTACATGTTGTAGAGCTTACTGATGCTAATATTCCTATAAAGATACTCTTCTGCATGCAAGACATTGCAGTATTTTTGACCGGGTGAATATGAAATTATCTCTGAAGGCATGATTGAGGTAAATCTGAAATTATCCTCTGGAAGTAATGTTATGTTGAAGCTGAAATACAAGATGCATGTCAGCTTTAATTCTGTCTCCTAACAATGGATACGCGATACCAAGATATAGATCTATTTGTATTGTGGAACTGTATTATTTAAGCTGTATTCCACAAGTGTGGCTCACCTACACCATACCATTTGTCCCCATGTCCCCTCACCTCACTACAATGCATCTGTGCCAGCTGCACTGATAGCCTCTAGGAATTTTTTCATGACAGAGTAGCTCGTCTTTTTTCCACTGTCCGTCCGGACAGACTTGCAAGCTAAGATGCCTTTGAGGTCAGAACTGCTAGATGTACATTAAATATATATATATAGCATTCTTGTCATATTGAGATACTTAGTAGTGTTTTTTCTTGACTGAGCTTTCCACGTTATGCTTTTAATCAACAATGTGACAAAGCTTGCTCCGAGCCAAAGCAGAAACAGGGGCAGGTGGCCTTTTAGCATCCCTCCTCTGTGCCTTCTGCTACTGCCTTTGGCATCCTCTTGCTAGAGCCAGGAGCTAGCATGACCTAACAAAACCTTCAAGCCATCCTTAAAAGGAAAAAGGCCAGCAGGAAAAGAAAGAAAAAAGTGGAGGCAGCAGATTCACGGGTGACTGAATGCCCAAGCGCTCGGTGAAAAAGGACTCAGACACCAGGGAGAAGTAGGCAGGAGATGAGAACATGGAGAGAAGGCATCACCGGAGGGAACAAGGAGAGGGGATAGATGTGTAAAATAAATATCAAAAGCTGGAGTTACCGATTTCATTGCTATGGCTTCCAAGCATATATAAAGTATCATGTCTAAGAGGAGAATTTAGGGTCAGCAAAACCATTGGGGAGTTATGGTAAAATGGTACATTGACTTTATGTTGTAGCAGCCATTTATTGTTTCTTCATCTGCTATGCTGATTGTTTGCAGTGCTTGAACCAATTCACCGTTTTGGTTTTTTTTTTTCTGCAATTGCCATGTATCACAAGCAAACTCCCAACCCATCACTGATAGCTTTGTCTCTCTAAATTTAAAAGTGTTTATTCAGTTCCTGCAATTTGAGATTTGGAGAGAAGCCTACCAGGTTCCAGATACTACGCTGTTAGCAAAGTACTTTAGAGGGTATTTTAGGTTAAACTTAGACATGTTGACCAGAGCATGTATCTTCTCTGTTCCTCAAGAATTCAAGTTAAAAGGGACATCAAATTTGTCAGCTAGGTAGAAGTGTGTTTCAGCACTAGCTCTTCATTAGTAGGCTGAGAAAAATGACACCTCAGTCTTTTCATAGCTGGTCTTAAAGAGTGCCTGTCTTTGACTATGTGTGAGGCAGTAGTAAATAAAATGAAAATATGTGCTTTAAACTCTTTTTTTTTTTAATTATTGCCTGTGAAGACTGATATGAAAGCAGACAGAACTGTCTGATCAGCATCTGCTCAGTCGTATGATTGCATACATGCAACTGTCTATAAGAAGGATTCACGAAGTTCAGTAAAACTTTTCTGGGTAGGACACAGAAAGGGGTTCCCAGGTAGGACACAGAAAGGGGTTCTCGGAAGCATCAACGAGCTGTGATCTGCGGAATTCCCATCCCTGCTATGTGACGATACAGCCAGATCTTATACCTTATAGGACCATGTTATGGAGAGGATCTATGTATACAGTGCATTGCAAGTATGAATTATTGATGGGAGGGAAGGTGGCACGGACATTTAAGCTATTCAACACCAAAGCAGCGCACAACTTCCCAGCTCTCCTCTCCCCTGGCAGATCACTACATTCACATAATGTATGTTGAGCACTATTGTGCTGTTAAGTCACTTTCAATTAAATTGCTTTCTCTGTTAAGTGTTGACCATTTAGAAAAGTAAATGCGTTAACACACTAAAATGTTTCTTGTGAAATCTGACTTCAGTAATGCCCTTAGTCTGCATGAGAGTACAAAATCTTCCTACACCATGCCTTCATTGATTGGTTACCGCACTGTAATTTGCTAAGGTAGACTAACTTGTTGCTATTTGATGTTCAACAGGCCATTGGAAACGTGCAGATTTCATTTCAAGGAGTGAAAGGTTTCACAAGTAAAGCAACAGATTGCACAAGTAAAGAAACAGAAGGGTGCAACATAAAGTCTATTTTCTGCTTTGAATTCTATTTCTTACTTATCAATGTATGACAACCATCTTGATTACTAAAATCAGTTATTGCCCCAAACTGTTGCTTTGATGCAATTCCTCCATTCTCTTTAGCAAGAGACAACAGCTCCTTTTCATAGAATCATAGAATCATTTAGGTTGGAAAAAGACCTTTAAGATCATCGAGTCCAACTGTTAACCTAGCACTGCCAAGTCCATCATTGAACTGTGTCCCTAAGCACCACGTCTACCTGGCTTTTAAATACCTCCAGGGACGGAGACTCAACCACTTCCCTGGGCAGCCTGTTCCAGTGCCTGACTACTCTTTCAAGTGAAGAAGTTTTTCCTAATATCCAACCTAAACCTCCCCTGGCGCAGCTTGAGGCCATTTCCTCTCGTTCTATCACTTGTTACTTGGGAGAACAGACTGACCCCCGCCTTGCTACAGCCTCCTTTCAGGTAGTTGTAGAGAGCAATAAGGTCTCCCTTCAGCCTCCTCTTCTCCAAACTTAACAACCCCAGCTCCCTCAGCCGCTCCTCGTAAGACTTGTTCTCTAGACCCTTCACTAGCATGCACCCTGCTGAGCACCCTCTGTCCATGCAGCCTTCTCTGCCTGCCTTAGGCCCAGCAGATAATATCAATCGTACCAATTATTATCAATACAGCAATTATGAGAGGTGATAATTATCAACGTACTGCAGCGCAGTGCAGGATTCAGTGCAAGTTACACCTGCTAGACTCCTTGCAAAGGATGACGCTGAACACCCGTCGGCGTTGCTGGCACCTCACGCCAAGCCGTGCCGCGGCGATAAAGCGGGCTCCTTCGGTGATGTTTTTGGGTGCAGCTCGGTGCCCGCCCCGCCGGCGGCCATCCCGGGACAGCGGCAGGGCAGGGCAGGGCAGGGCAGGGCAGGGCAGGGCAGGGCGGCCCCCTCCCCTGCACTACAGCTCCCAGGATGCAGCGCGCCCCCGCCAGCGTTCGGGCGGCGCAGGGCGTGCCGGGACTTGTAGTCCGCAGGCGCGGGCGCTCCGCTCCCGCGGCTCCTGCCTGCCGGGCCGAGGCCAGCCGGGCTCCCTCGGCGGCGGCGGGGCCGAGCCGGGCCGGCTCCGGTGAGGCGTCGAGGCCGGCACAGCCCGCGCCGCTCGCTGCCTCCCTCCCCGCCTCCCCTCAGGGCTCCCCGCCCAGGAGGCGGGAGCCCCGCCGCCCGCCCCGGCCCAGCCCGCCGCGCAGGGGGAAACCGGCGGGGCAGAGCGGCGGCGCTGCCCGGCCGAGCACTATGCTGGAGTCCATCCGTGTCACCGGTGAGTGCCGCCCCCGGCCCCCAGCCGCTCCCGGGGCGGCAGCCTGAGGCGGGACCGGGCACCGGCTGGGGCGTTACCGGCTTGGCGCGGGGCTTGCGGCGGCGGGAGGAGGGGCAAGGTGGGGCCGCTCTCCGCTCAGGCGCCCTCCGCCGCGGCGGGGCAGCCAGCCCGCAGGGAGCTGCTGCCTCACGGGGAAAAGTAAAACAAAATAAATCACCCGAGGAGGCGGCGAGGGCTCCCCGTCAGCGTACCCGCCCCGCGGGGACGAGGGGAGGGTGCTTCGCGCCCACCTGGCCTGGGGAGGGGCGGCGGAGCCGGGGTCCCCGCCGGTGCGGGGGAGGCGGGGGGGGGCGTTCAGCCTGCCGGCCCGGGGCGCGGCGGCGCCTGCCTCGCAGCCCGAGCGGGGGCCAGAAGGTGCCGCTGAGAATGCTCATTAAAACTACGGCTAATCGTGTCTGGTGTCTCTCGCTCTGTGGCTCTCCTCTCTGCCGTGTTTTCAGAGAAGTTAACACATCTTTAGAATACGTGTATATAAAAACCTGTACTATGGCTCTATAACGATCTATGGAAAAGTATTTGATACACACAAAACTATTCTTTTCGGTGCTGTGCATATGTGGGTACGTAGGAAAACTTACAACACAGTTGCAGCTGCATAACAAATTTTTCACTCGGATGTTTTCCATGTTTAAATTTGACGTCATTTCACGTGTCCTTACTTCGGCGCATGCTTAAGCCCAATGTTAGTTTGTGTCGGGAAACCTGTCTGGAAGAGATCTGGTGGAGATGTCTCAGTATCCCCTCATACAATACTGTTACAATCATAATTCAGACTTCTTACAGCTCCTCCTTCTCTGCCCAATTTATATGCCGTTCCATCTGTGGCGTGGATAGGAGTAGGGTGTCAGTTTCTGGTAACGGGAGTAGAAATAAAGTTCATGGCATCAGACGGAGCATCCTTGGAGATGTACAACAGCAACTGTAATCTTAAAGGATTGAGATTTCTTGAAAGGAAAGAGAGTTCTTTTGGGTCCATACCCCTCCATCAAATATTCCCTGAGCACACCTGTGCTGCAGTAGAGCGAGCTGGAGATCTGCTTGGATGGGAGTTTCATCCTGTGCAGGGTCTGTTCATAAATCAGTGTTTTGCGATTATTTTCCTGAGTCTATTAATTAATGGGAGTTTGTTACTTGATTTCATTACGGCCAAACCTTCACTTTTACTGATTATTGCAGTGCTCGTGTAATTTAATTTGACAGAACCTGAATTTGGAGTCAGTTATGTAATATCGTATTTCGGTGTAGAAACATGCATGCAAGAAACTGCCTTGCAAGTCAGTCCATACTTTTTTTTTTTTAAGGTAGAAGAGTACATCTTAAATATCATTGTAATTTTAAAGAAGAAAAACCAAACTGCATAGTCCAAAAGTCATGCCATTGGAGTCCTGTAAAATGCTGGATATTTCAGAAGTTATTTACAAACACTGGCAGTTAATGAATCAGACATGCAGTTTGGCTCATAGTCGAAACTTGCCCTTCGTTTTGGAGCTCAGAATTAATTCGACAGATAATTCTATTACAGGAGGAATTTTTTTTGGAAAAAAAAAAAAAGTCTTAGGTTAAATGTCAAAGTTCCCCAACATCGTACAGGCTCTAGTTTAATAACTAACATGCTGTGAAAATAGAAAATAGCTCAGCACCAGTCTTTGTACAGGAGGTCACGGACTAATTCTACAGCTGAACCATTTTTCTGTCATTATAGACAGAGCTTCAGTGCTGTCTAGTTCAAGTGCCTGACACTTTCTGCTCAAAGCTTGAGTGTTTGTAAACCTTAAAGGTGTTTATAGTGGTGAGGCAATATACTACAGGATTCTGGTCAGATTCTGTTACTCCACAAACATAAGCCTGTAGTATTTGAGAGGCAGTGGAACATTACAGATGCATATACAACACTCTGTTGCCTGTTTTTTGCAGAATATTCTTTCTACAGCCCTCTGCACCCACACACCATACAGTCTAGAGCTCATAAACTACAGGTAGTTAATCTATTGATATTATCTGAATATTGAAGATAAATATTTCTTTGCAATGTACTTGTACATTTGCAAAATGCGTCAAAGGAGGAATCTTAATTGTCACATCCATATATTTTCTTCTCATCTCAGTTCAAACTTCACTATTTTCTAATTACTTGTAGACAGATCACATACATTGCTTGCATTTCCAGAAATTTGAAAATCAAAGTCAAGCTATTGGAAGTGGCTTCTGATTTTGAACAAAAAGAAATTCGTGTTCTAACATGATAACGGTGAAAACTGAGAAAACCAAAAGCAGTGGCTCCAGACCATTAATTCCTAGGACGGGATGAACCGCTCCAAGAACATCTTTGCTAAGCACCTTAAGAATCATACCTGCAGTTTCAGAAAGGATTTGTCCCATTATGCGTATATAACCTGAGTGACGGCTTGCTTGAAAACCGCAGGAGCTCTCCTACTTTTTTAGAGCAAGGCTAGCTGGGCAGAGAGAGATCTGTGCCCCACAAATAACTATCATTAACCTATTCATCTATGGAACAGGTATTTAAGAAGCTGCTTGGATAGTAGCTACCCAGTAGCCTAGAGGAAGATTTTTCTACAGCACTCTCCAAAGTCTGGAACAAATTCTTACGTTGGGATTTTGCCACAACGCATTATTAACATAATAAAAGATTAGCTCAATTCATCAATTTCTAAAGGATGGAAACCAATAATGTAACCTAGCTCCTGAACATAATGTAAAATCTAATATATTTTTCCTAACAAATAACCTCTGACAAGATTAGGCAGTGTCTGTGATGCTGCAAGACTCAAAGCTAGTAACTAGGGTGCAACTTAAGACATGGAAAGCATTTCATTAGTGCAGAACTATAATGAGATCTGTGGTTCCCACATATCTTCTGTTAGTAGTCTTGGGGTACATCCCTTCTCCAGTACTGCTGTGACACTGGAATAGCTACACGTATATAAATGAAGTTACAGAGGGGGTAAAACCTCCTGTTGCAAATCAAGCTTGTGGTATTTTGCATTGTTCTGTGACACACAGTACATTTGTATCTGCAGGATGGATTAAGTCCAGTACTGCTGATTCCAGCAGATATCTTGAAAATGATAGGATTTTGGCTAGGGCACAACCTACTCTTGGGTGAGGTCCTTCAGGGCACACAGGGGGAGTTGCCTCTGACTGGCCGGCTGCCTTGCTAACCCACCTTACAGGGCAGCAGAAACCAACACAGAGGCTCCAAAGAGGGGCAGAGCTCTGCTCTGACCCAAGACAGACCAAGTTTCCCTTGAACAGGAGGGGTTTCTTTCCTTTGGTACCCTAATGATGCCAAAGTGGGAACAGGTGGCTCACTGCCACCCTTCTTGCTTCTTCCTTACATCATCACTTTTCGCTCCAAAACTGGCAGATTGTTCTATTTAGTAATTCACACCATGTCTCTAGGACCTATGTTTTTTATTACTGTGTTGTTGCAGAGAGGAACAAAATATAAATAAATGGAAGTAAACATGATGGGAAATCTATCTTGGGAGAGACTATGCTAGTTTTGATGTAGAGGTTTTTTTTAATTGTTGCAGGACTTAGGGGCTTTCAGACTTTGAGTGTTTGGAAAAGAAGAGCAATGGAGAATCTTTGTACATAAATAACACTGTTTAGAGGAGGTTTTCAAAGGTAACAGGAGGTATGGGCATATGTTCTTTGACAGTTTTCTACTGCAAAAACTGAATATATAGTAAAGTCAAGAGAAAATTCAAGTTTGGTGCTTCTCGAACACATGTAACCATGGGTGAGATACAAAACCATAAAACCTATATTATATGCAGCAGGATAGAGTTATGCCATAGTACAGTGATTTTCAATATCCCATTTTCAGACCTTTTAGAAGTTAATCCGTGACATCTGTCCTATAGTATCCCAGAGTTTAAAAGGTGGAAATCACTGCTAGCCAATCTCTAATTAATATGGCTTGATAATCCATTCTCTGACTGCCTACTTTATAGCAGTATGATATCTCGGTACTTTTTGAAACACTGAAGGACATTTTCAGAACACAGGCTGTGCAATGAATTGGTGTTATAATCAGAATACTAGACTCTGTTTCAATCACCAGGCCATTGCTAATCCTTGAAAAATTGGATATAGTTTAGTAAGTCAAGTTTCCTAGAAGGCAGTGTATTTTTGTTTCATTGATGCTGTCTGACTTACAGATGAGAGTTTAAAATGATAACTATTCCAGATTAAACAAACGTACTGGAGAAAGAACTTTAAAATCTGGTGTCTTGCACAGGATTTTGACATCTCAAATATTATTTCCTAGGTTATTTTGTAAATAATGATGTTAAAATAAGTTAGAATGGCAGTTAAATGGGTTCCTGTGAAAACTGTAGTGTTATCTAATATAATCTTTCAAATCTGCTGGGTTTATCTGTTGATTCTAGATTTACAAGACAAATATGCATCTAAACAGTATCCTTCTTTAGTAGGAAGAAGATTAAGGACAGCCATACTTAGTTTGGCAAGCTGAAAAATCCCTTTGCTGCGAGATTGCACATATAAAGTAACTACAGATTTGGGGACAATTATTTTTGATATCAACCATGTGCATGTGAATACCTGCCGTACGTTTCAGCACTCTATCACCATTTGTGACACTTGCAGGAGAATTCTGACTTGTGATGCTTCAGAAACTATCTAGATATAGATGCCATTTATTACTGGCCCAACTACGACTTAGCTCTGAAGCTTACTGTCGTGAGTTTTTGTATTGGATTGACACCAAGAGCTTGGGGGGGGTTAAGGTAATTTTGAGCTGTTTCTTTGAATTCTGGTTTCTGGTTTTTTTGTTTTGTTTTCTATTTTTCACTTCTTAGATACACGTGTGGTATTAAATTCAAAATATTCCCTGTGTAATAGCATTTTAAGGCTTCTCTGCTCTTTGTGGCTTTTGAGAATTGATTAATAGAGGAAGGTGAAGCATTACCGCCACTAGCGTTAACATTATTCTCTCATCTGTATTTTAAGAAGTAGCTTTTTAATTTCCAACTTCAATTTGGTCTACACAAGCAAAGTCACGTGCTCAGAAAGTTAATTATTCTGCGTTCAAGACATTCTTGGAAACCTTGCCTTTCATTTCCCCTTCTTAAAGTAAGGATTCTCATACTGTAATACTTGGCGCAGGCCTGAAGTCAGTCTTAAATACTTGCCAAGAAATATGTGCGAGCTGTCATCTTATTCTGTTGTCCAAAAAATGCCTCATTTTATAGCAGTTGTTTGTAGATTGGTACACACATAAATGAAAGCCCACTGCACAGTATCCTGGCTATATATTTGATGTTGTGTTTCTTGTGATGGAAATTGTGGTTCCTCACCACCTCCAGCTCATGGTAAAGCAAGAACAAGCCAGGTTAGGCGGGTTGTCGCTTATGATGATGAGATTGATCTGACAATTTGAACGGGAACACCAAGGAGCACGTTCCTGCACCAAGCATAGAAAGAGGATTTGCAACTTTACTGTGAAACAAAACTGAGCTTGCATAAGATACGCATACTTTAGCGGAAGAGAATGCTCTAATGTTTCTGTCTCTGTCTTTCCAGTAGAGGAAACCCATGGGCTGCAAGTTTCCCAATAGGTCCAAATAGGACCTCTGTCTTTTTGCTTTTTAGAACAGCATCTTCAGGAGAACCAAGGAACACAGCCTGACATGGAACTGACAGAGGTCCAACAGCATGAAATACATTGTCATGGTGCTTATGTTGGGAGCAAAACCTAATTTTACTGTGAAAATAAAGCTGGAATTAAATGCCTCCAAGAGGAAAAAAAAAAAAAAAATCAATAGTAGTTTAATGATCTCATACTCTGAATGGAACATTAGCAAAATTACTGTATGTAAAGTAGTTACAGCTCAGCTATGTATAACTGTGGGCTGAAGCTCAAATCCCTTTTGCGGGCTTTAATCAAGCTCTGGCCATATCTCCTGTTCTGTGAATCCTTTCATTTTAGGTGCAGAAGTAGGAGGCATTTCTCTGTGGCAGGATTTATTTGTGCCCTTACTTTCAGTTCACCTAATGTAGGATGAACTGGTTGGCAAGAGAAGGGGATGGTTAGAACCAGTGAAGAGGGGTCATTTCTCTGTAACAGGCCAGCACAAATGTTAAATACAGTTTTAATCCTCAATCACTTCTCCATGCAGCTGCTCTGTGCCAGGGACCTGTCTTCCCTGAAGGCTATGCCAAGGGTCAGAGCAAGAAAGGAGGGTTCATTCATTAAAGGAACCTTATTCACTTCTTGGATTCAGTTTAGTTCATAATGTTTCTTCTCAAGTGTTTTCTTAAAGCCAGCTGTTATTGTAGGACAACTTTGAATAGATGAAATGACAGCGTTGTCTTAAGGATTCTCAGGGGTGTGTTTGTAACTAGCTGATCTCTCTTCTCTTTAAATATAGCCTACTGTCTGTATTAAAAAGGAATATGTGAAACTGAAGTCTTTAAACTTGTATTACTGTTCATATGGTGGTATAAATTGTTCACAGTGGCTGGCCCATTCCAATGTTCTCATCCTTTCTGAGAGTAAATTCTATAAATCAGGTTTTGCAGATGAGACCACACCAGACTGCTTATATCACAGCACAGATCCCTGTGGGACTTCACTGTAAATACTGCTCACATACTCCCATACAGTCTTCTATTTTTTTAAGTTATATTTTATCCATACAGAAAGCCTTCCTTGCATGATAAAGATCAATCAGATTTTGCTCAAAACTAAAAATTTGTTAATGTAACAATAGACATTCATAAAGTCCTGCACAGAGTCTTGTTTTAAACAAGTTAGTTCTTAGCTGCAAACAGTGCACTCGTGCATGGAGATGCAAGCATAAAATACTTGTTTAGCTGGATCTTGCAAGTCCCAGTCTAATTGTTCAAAAGTGATGTACACGCACAATTCTCTGATATGTCTAGAAGTCACAATTTACTTGATGTGACTACAGTTAAGACAAGTTTTATGTTTCATTTATGTTGCAGTTTTGAGTCCTTTATATTAGTATTGCCGTGTGAAACAATCAAATTTGTCCTCAGCTTTTTTTTTTTTTTACACCCCAATGCAGAAACACTTCACTGGCCTAAGACAGAGCTTTCTAAGAAATCAGTCCTGAGTCCAGAAGAACATAAGCCGAACGTTAATAATGAAAACAGCCTCCGGCACCCACCTTCTGGGATCCTTAAGGACATTTTCACAACAGGAACCAGTAGCTACAATGTCCTTCTGCAGAGCAAAGAGGAGAAAAAACACCAGACTCAAAAGCAGTCATCTGCTCACCACAAGAAACACAGAAAAACTACAAAGTGTTCTACCACCTTGCGAAGCAATGAGCACCGCAAAATCAAAGTCCCGCTACCCTTGCTCGGCAGCGGATGGTACTGCACAAACAGGCAGCCCCCCATCATCATCACTAGCCCGGTGTCTACCAGCATGAAATTTACAAACAGTATTTCAGTTGCAGGGAACAGCATAGGACTACCACCTCGACCCAGAAGTAGAGCTAAGAGGCATTTTAATCTAACAAAGCCAAAGCAATCCCAGTCATCAAAAAGCCATGGAAAAGAGGGAGATGTCTCTGGCCGAAAACTCTGTTTACTGACTGCAATCAAACCTTCCAATGTGGAGAAAGAGAAGATGAAATTCTTCAAGTCCGATTTCACATACAATCCTCAGTTTGAATATGCAAACCCTGCTTTGCCAAATGTGTTAGCTAAGCATAGCCACGCATCTGACAGATTTCTTAAGCAGGTATAGTTACTTTTTTCCCTCCTTTACCACTGATTATTTTTTCCTGCACTTGTAAAGGTGGTATTTGGCTTTGTTCGTAGCAGGTCAAAGTTGTTCCTGTTTATCATCCTCCCCTACTGTTTGAGAAATGCATCAATGATGAGAATACAACAGTAGAACTGAAAGAAAATCTTTTTGATTAAAAAATGAAAGCCTTCTTAATATTTACAGGATTCTATATAGGATAAAGGCACAGTTCCTTATAAATGGGTTTACATGAAACAATTTGAGGCAAGAAAGCTTTTTAGGCAACGAAGCAGAGTCAAATACAGGAAAAATACAATGTCTAAATATGCTTTAATAAACAGAGGAAAAAAAGCAGTGTAGAGATCCTGCCAATCCTCTTGATGACCCAGGGATTGGGAGGGGATAGCAATTATTTGAGGTCATGGTTATTGGATAAGCATATGCTGATGTTCCTTGTTTTAACCAACTTTGAAAGAATGTTTGCATACATGAGGCTTGATCAAGCAGCAGACTGAAAATCCATTCCAGAGATAGGTAAAACTTAAAAGAAATCCTTTCTTTTTTCCCTTTTTTTTTTTTTTTTTTTCTTTCTTTCTTTCATAATATGCAGCCACACTGGTAACATAGCTGCAGACATTCCCGTTCTGTGTAACTGCCCTGGCTTCCTACCCGTCTTTGAGTTACAAGAAAATCCCCAAAACCAACAAGGAGGACAACAAAAAACATCTTCCTTTCAACTTTGACTTAAGTAACAAAAAACAGTGCTTGTCCATATAACAACAGAAACAGTCCTCTTCACCCTTCTGTTTTTTTGGTTGGTTAGTTGTTTTGGGTTTTTTTTTTTTAAAATAAGATCTTTCTAAACTACTAAGTCTGACAAGCTTTTCTAAAGAGGGAATCTCATATTTCAAGTGATACTTGGGAAGAGATCCTGCCATTCCATGAGTTTCACTTCTTTGTGATATGAGTATTTCATTTCAAAACCCCTAAAATTCCCTGTGCAAAAGATACATGAATTAAAGTACCATGGATTCTAATAACTGACCCTTGACTTGTGAAGAGTCTGACATGTATTCTCAAATCCAATAGAGCACACAGGTGTTACTACCCACTAAGTCTCATATTGTAAGGCTTCATCTGCATTTTCACATTAAAAAAGAAAAACTCACACCTAAATAATGAATATTTTAATCATGAATGGTTCGTTAATATTATTTCAATTTGTAACTCTACCTTTTTCACTTTACATACAAAGCATGGGAAAATAAAGGTTTTATAACAACTTTATAAAAAGCAGTGAAGGATTTAATATTCAATGAAGTATGGTATCTGTGAAACTTACCAAGGAGTATTGAAATTGTTCCATAAGATTTAGTTTAAGTTACAGAAATTTTTAGCAAGAAAAGCATTTCCTCAAAGTTCAGCTCCTAAAAATACTGAACAACAATATCCTGCACTTCATATAAATAACCAAAAAAACAGCTTTAACACACAGCTCCAAGCCCAGCAGGTGGCACTCTCTCTTTTTTAATCTACAACTAGCTGTAGAAATTTTCATCTCCACACAAATTTGAATTTCATTTCATGCAAATTTACTATCCAGAAAAAGCAGCATTAATCAAAATTTTAATCAGCAAATATTGTATGAGCACTTGCTTTTCCTCAGTGCTTTTTTTTTTTCCATGCAGATTTTACTTGTCAGCATAAACACATAGGTATCTTACAGAAAGTGTTAAGTTCAAGACAGATTACTTCAGCTGCAAAAACTACTCATAGCGTCAAGATTTGGGTCTGCAGTAAAAACACAACGGCACGTAGTCATCCTTTTTCCTGCAACAAGGATAAATTAATTCTTGGGGTTTTTTAAACATTTTTGCCTTTCATTTGTTGCTGTACTTATTTTAGGAAGCTTTGCTTTGTGTGAATAGAGATAGAATTATTCCTATTTTATTCTATAAAAAGTGCTTACAGCACCTTACACTTGCTTGCTCTTCTATGACTAATATCTCTGTAAAACCAGCTTTTTACTGACAGAAGTCACCAATTTTATAGGGGACTTTTAGGACACTTCAGTGAAATGAGCTCAAAACCTGACATTTCAGAAGATTTTTAATAATTTCAAAAATATTTTTACCCACAGCTGTGCATAGCCTGCTAGGACATTAAAACAGATTGTGTTTTCTTATTGCCCTTTCTGCTTTTATGCACGTCTGTGGAATTGGTTAATATAGCATTACTGCAACATATCAGGAAGATGAATCACACCCTGCCCACCCTGCCCCCTTTTTTTTTTTTTAAAAAAAAAAAAAAAAAGGCAAAGAACACTATAGATTTACAAACCATTAACACAGCAATGCTCCAATAGGGAACGTCCAGGCTTGTGAGCACCCATTTCACTCACAGGCCGCTAGTTAGATCAAAGATTTTAAACCTTGGGCACAGCCCAACACTTTTATCAATTGACTTTTCATAGATGTAGAGTAAACATTTTTTAATTATTAATACATATGAAAAGAATATTTTAAATGTCTCCATTCTCATACTTTGCTCTGTTTCTTTGTTTCTCTCTTTCTACTTTATCTTGTTTTCTTCATAATAAGGTTCTTTCATGAGTCACACAATATGTGCTTTTAGGGAAGGGAACTTGAGAATGAAAAATAGTGTGCAGACTTGCAGCTTTTTGTATTGATTGACATATCTAATATTACAGAAATTAATTATCTTATTGCTGTATTTCAAGGTCACTGCAGCAACTGCGTGCTCTAAGTGCTATGAAAGTTTTCTTATTAGCACTCCTTCTGGCTCAAACTACTTGTCCTTCATTGTTAAGTTTTCTTAACACTTAAAGCGTTTGTTATTTTGCACAGATGCTAGAGGTGGCAATACTAAACTAGAAGTAATTGTCCCCAGTGTTTACGGAGTAGATGACTTAACAGTTGCAATTTGCTGAAACAAAATCCACAAGGAAGTTGCAATGTCAAGTAACCTGTGTGTTAACACCTATTTCTTTGCATTGTCCATGAAGGCAGGAAATCTATTTTTATATATATATATTTTTTTTTTAAAAAAATCATCATTTTGTTGAATGAGTAATCCCCCTTGTGAAAGAGTTGTACATCCTTTTCCCTTGTACTCATAAAAATATAGCAGTTTTGAGTTAATAAATAAATCAGTTGTGCCACGTTGTAAGTGTTTGTATTACACACCTTTTAAGTCATTAATACAAGTAGCCTACAATTAGCAAATTTATCAGATGTTGGAAAAAAAAAAAAAAAAAAAAAAAAAAAAAAAAAAAAAATAGTTAGGTGGAGCTGGAAGGCTAAACAACAAGACACTGAACACAGAGTAACCCCTTGCAACGTCCAGGTGATGTCACAGCTTAGGCATGTTGAGGATTCAATAATGTGTCACTGGCTGTAAAAGCACTTAATTGTAAAACACCTCATTCTCCACTAGCAACAAACTCCCTCCTAAACTAAGATTTATAGATAAAGTATGTTAATATATAACACAAAGCATATCAGGCTATCCAAGTAGCGTAAGTTCTCAGGGTCCTACACAAACTTCTTTCTTCCATTCACCAGCTCCTCGTGGTCTTTGATCTTTCTAATGACCACATCTCTAACTAAGTCCATAAAACACGTTTGAGTAGCCACTGACGCAAACGAGACCCGCATCAGTTGATGCATCTTGACAATAGAATGTGAGGGTGAAGGAAAACCAGACAGCACCACCCTCAGTGACTGTTGGGTTGGAGCCCAACGTTAAAACCTGTGGGCACAGGTTCAGGGGCAATGATATAATTTTGATACCAGAAATTTGTATCAGCATTTTAAATTACTATTGAATGATTGGTAAGGCAAATCAATAGGGAGAAAGAAATTAAACTCTAGAAGAGACTGTAGATCACTTCTGGTGATACTACAGTAGAGGCATAGGTTTATTTCAGGACACAGCCTCATAAAAAAACCAAGTGAGTATTAATTCTTAGTTCCTTGCACAGTATTTGAAAAGTTTTCCATTAAAAATATTTCCACCACCTTTTAATCACTAAAACACACTCTTTATCACGCAAAGAGCAAGCATGTAAAAGAACAGCCACTGTAAATACTAAATAAAACTCAAAATACTACAGCCTGAATAGACTAGCCTCAAAAACCCACTCTTACCTCTCTCCTTTCCTTGGCCCAAAAAGGAGGGAAGCCACCATTTTATGGCTGTTGATTAGACTAACAAGTTCCATCTGGTGTTACCTAAGGATGCGCTGGGAAGTTTTTCCCCCTCAGTAAATAAGCTATGTGGGGAGGAAAGCAATGGTGCCTGCAAGCCCTGTCTGTCTTGCAAACCTCAACAGGGACTGCAACCCTTTTGTAGCAGAGCTGCTTCTGAACGCAGGATGAGCTGACTGAATGCAGGGGGCTGACTCCTTGGTCACTGTGCCCCTTTTCTAACTTGATTGCCTCAAAGAATTCATGAGCATGTCTTATCAGTACATGTATCTACAGTAACTCTCAAGTAACGAAGCTGTGTTGCTGCACATGGGTGACTTGGGATTCAGAGACCGACTTGGCTGTAAATAATTTATTTAAAAAAGCTACCACCAAAACCTAAACCTGTCAATTATACAGAGCCTAGTCTTGCTCTTTTTGTTGCTTCTGCATCATTACTTTCTTGAGCATCAGCAGTTTGCTGTGCAAGGGGACTTGGCTTGGGACCACTGCTTCTTTTGGCACTCTTCAGTAGTGATAAAAGGGATTAAACCAGACCTTTTAGATAATAATGAGAAGAACAGGAATTACCACTCCTACCAGTAACCTGGTACAGCCACGTAGTCCTTCCTTTCTTCCATTTTTGCTCAAGAGTTTACAGTTTGGCCTTGGGAACTGCGGCAATATCAGTACCTTGCTTTCTGCTGGCCCAGAGGCTGGAAAAGAAGTTCATAGTTGGATGCTGGAATAGGCAAGAGCTGGCATGCTGGTCTGGATTTTTCCCTTTCCCAGCAAGTTCTTGCAACGCCTGACTTTGAGTCATCTCACCTCCGAGACAGGTGCAGAACCCCAAATGAAGGGCTCCGTATTGTTTTCAGTGCCTGGGATCCAAAAATATCCCAAACCTTTTCCCCTCAGGAACCACCGCCAGCCAGGGTGGTTGTGGCAAGAAGTGTCAAAACCAGCAGCATCACCGGGGATGGGGCTCATCTCAGTGCTGGGGCAATCTGCCACTCCCCAGAGATTTGTGCGCTGGTGGCAATGTGTGTGTATATGACAGCTCTCCCTGTTGTTTCAGTGCTTGCAGAGTCACACCTGCCCACTTGGAAAGAATTATCGGGACTTCTGTTTTGCTTGAGGCAGAGTCAAGGGAGAAGGTGATAGTGGTGAGCACCCTTCTTAGTAGCTTCCTAACCCAGAGAATGCATGTTCAGCAATGTGGAGGCTTAAGCTTAAGCTTAATGACTTTCTTAATATGCATGGATTCAGACTTTCCACATCTACTTGGAGGTGGCTGAACTGTCAGGTTATAGGTTACTCAGCGTGGCACATAAGGTAGAGGAGGCACCCTTTAGTATCCCACATTTCCCCTTGAAGCTGCCAACAGTGCATGGGGTTGAGTGGGGAGAGGGCAGAGTAGGTCTGTGCTTCTTCAGGGGAATGTATCTCTCAAACCCTGCTATTCACATTGTGCTGTTGGTGTTCAAGTGTTTCACAGCATTTTAGAAAAAGGCCTTAAAAACGCGCTGCAGGAGAGTTCAGGAGGGTGCCTGCCAGCAGGCAAGAGGAGCTAGAACGTGGGCCTCCTGACTCCCAAACTCATGCTGCCTGCCTTGGTACGCGTAGGTCTCAGCTCCAGGGAGTTTGCTGTAATGGATGGCCAAGTGGGAAGTTTAAGGCACATTCAGTGCTCGTTTTCTCACTGTTTGTTGTGATCAGGTGGTTTTAGAAAATACCTGCACTCTGACTAAGGTGGGAGAGTCCCTTGGAATAACATCACCAAATGAACCTATGTAAAGCTGTGTCTCATAGTAGTAATATCTTTATAAACAGCGTCAAAACAGAGAACTGGTTAATAAAGTTTACACGCCCTTCTCAAACACCCTTATTTTTATGAGCTTTCATGTTGAGACAAAACTGACCCCTTGCTCTCAAATGGTTTTTGGCAGTCCTCTGCTTCATCAAACCTGCTCTCATCCACCCCTACTCGACTGGCCTTGTTTGATTTACTAGTGGACATGTGTAGCCTGAGTGCTGGACACTTTCTGAAAGATGCCTTAAGATCCCTTAAAATGGAAAGAACCAAATCCTGGCAACTTTTGAAAGTAACATCCATCCCTGTATCAGTTTCTGCATTAAATAACTTTCAGAGAATTTAAAGCCAAACCATTCCACCTATTGCATCTTGCTTCTTCATCTCACTGTGATTTTTATAAAATGCTATTAATTATAACAATTTTTTTCCAGAATTTATTACTGAGAGATAGAATTGGCCACAGGAAGAGATGGGGAGAAAAGGAAGAGTTTTGAGAGACAAAACATGGTGCTGCTGGGCAGCAAGTCTCTTCAGAAATGGAAATCACTGGTGTACATTGAAAGGAACTTAAGCATCAAAGAATTTAAGTGGGTACTTAGTGTGTTTTTAATCTAATAGACTTCATGGAAATTTAATATCAACAAGTCATGAAGACAAATTTCATGCCAAAAGATTAATTGAGAGAGTTCTTCTTTCAGAGTGAGCAAATGAAGTTAGTTAATTGTTCAGAGAAACCAGATACACCGAACAACTAGCAGGTGACATTAATACCTTAAGGATCTGGCACCTTGCAAAGGAAACTGAAGAACTGTTAATCAAGAATTACTCAGGCTGCCAGCTGAGAATAAACTTCCTGGGATAGGGGGCAGGCATTTTGGGTTGCTTCTTTAACCAAGGGTTTTGTGTAAGGCAGGAAAATGCCTCAGCATTTGCAGACACTGAAAAACTTATAAAACAGCCAATGTTTTCAGAAGTTAAGAACTTATATGTAATAAAAAAAAAAAGGAAGAAATCCTTTGGGAAGGTACACAAGCTATTAAACAAGAACTAGATTTTGTTCTGATTTGTTCTTCACATCTAGCCCTTGATCCTAAATTTTGCCAGAAGCAGTTGTCATTAGTCTCCAGAAACATTAGGCCCTGCATGAGGGATTCATGTATTCCTTCTTTTAATACTTAGAAACTAACCTTGCTTCATTTATCTGAGGTCATTTTTAAATGACAAGCGATGTTAAGACTTGACTGTTCACAAGAAAAAATTATTATTTACTGACATAGAAAAACCTCTCTAATCTCTTCTCATAATCTTTTAGGCCCTGCCACACCTATGCATTCGTACAAGGCCTAATGTATGGGGAAGTTACTGGGAACCAAAATCCCATTTACCTCGTAGGTCACCAGTACAGATGTGTAGTTGTCCTTACTCATATTTCTGTGCAATAAGTTAATGGGAGTAATAGTAAAAATAACAGCACGGAACCTCTGTCAAATACCTACAGTAGTAGCTAGGCAAAATGATGCCAGAGCTACCCAGTTTGCACCAGATGAGGGTGTATCCTCTATTTTTAATACATTAATCTTGAAAAACACGATTTGTTTTTAAGTTGCAGAAGGACGTTGCAGTTTTCACAGCAGCAGTCCCTTTGCCTCTTGTCTTTAGAAGCAGTAGGATTTATTTTCTCTGCAAACAATCGAGCCAAAGGTCTGCAAGGTGCCTGTTGATTCTCCTGGGAGTCACCCATGTCGGTGCCGAGCTGTGCTGCCGTGTGTGCTCATTGCGGTGGTGTAACAGGGAGAGGCAAAGCCAAACCGTTTGCGGTAGCTCGGGTAGTGGCACAACATTCCTCTTTTTACGATACCTCTCTTCAGACATCCTGACGCCTGATCTTATAAAGAAAACGTGAAAAAGAAAAGATAACATGTTCCTCATTAGTGCCTTTCTTTATAACATCCGCTTCTTACTCATGCGAGCTTCGGCAAGTGCAGGGGCACAGCTGCCCACACGGGCCAGATCCTGGGAACCAGCCAAACGTCACCAGGCCCCCAGTGGGTCCAGTGCAGATCCCTGTCAAGCCTGAAACTACCGCTGGAGATAGCGTGGTGGCCAGGGAGTTTCGGCCACGCAGGAGGCAGTGAGAGGAAACGGGGTTCATGTCACAACCCTGGGTGGCTTTATGGTGAGCCTGTTTCTACTGGAGTCATTCTCATGAGGCCACGCACACTGACTTTTTGGCCACGTACACTGACTTTTTGGCCACGTTCTGCGAGTAACGTATTGCGGTGCTGCTGGGCTGTCCCTGAAGAACTGGTGGTATAGATCCTGGAATAACCAGTAACAGGTTTCTGTTTATGCCTCACTTTCTGATTTGCTGTTAATGCCCTCTGCCCCCATGTAAATAAAAATTTACTGTGGAGACTCAGGTGCAGTGGGAACAGAGATCACAGCAGTGAGACACAGTAGGTAGATTCTTTGCTTCCAGATTGCTTAACCCCCCCCAAAATGACAGCCTTCTTTAAGCTAACACTTTTTTTTAAAAAAAACAATCTGTGCTAAGGTAGTAAATTATGCTGCTTTCTTCATTCTTGAAAATGAAATTCAGATCTGACCAGGAGGCCCTTCGAATTTAATAACAAGTATTAGGAGCAGAAAAGAAATACTAAACATTAGGTGCAGTGTTTCTTTGGCATTCACATAAGTGATATTTCTCTCACCGAAGAGCTACAGGACTTTAAGAATACATCTAGCTAGCATTTATGGCTTTCAGTAGCAATTACTGAGGGTTGCTTAGTTTCAATTGAAAAAAATTAGAATAGGATTGTTAGTACCCGTGGGAGATACAAAATGAATCCTATTTTTGTGGACAATAAGCCAATCTGACAATGTCAGAATTACATAGCTGGAAAAAACCAAGCATGTTACCAGCTTCATGCATGGATATAAGTGTACAACATAAAAGGAGATTCAGTCTGCAAGGTTTCCACCTTCATCATTAGTGGTATTTTCTTAGCAAGAACATTCATTTTTTAAGGTAGTATCAGTAATATTGTTTTCTCCATGAGATTCTTGAGAGCTTCTGTTATCATATCTATGAAAAAAGCCATTCCCTGTAGCAGGGCTATTGCTGGCCGAGAAGTTATTCTCTACCACATTTTCTTCTAAGGGTATCAAATGACATGCTGGGAAGTAGATTACTGGGGATGAGCATTTCACACCCCACCAGTAACATCTTCAACATGCAGAGTTCAGATCACGTTACAGGCATCATGCTCTGCTTTCCACCCACAAGGGACTTCTTCTAGCAGCAATACGTAAGAGAACTGTTGATACCACTTTATTTGTCTAATGAAACATTCCTCCTCCATTTTGGTGGGTTATAAAGAAGTATTGTGATTTAAATGAAAGGTTTAAATGAAAGTTCTGTGAATAAAGTTCCTGTTCTCTCTCCTCCTTTCTGAAACAAGACACCCATGGTACAGAGGATTTCATCATAAGGAGACATTTTTTGGTAGAAATATTATCATTAAAATTATAGTTACACCTCTGCTTAATCATGGTTCAGCATTCCTAAATTAGAAAATACCAAGAAATGAAGCGAGACGACAGTAGTAGTTGATCTTTGTAAAATTCTTTGGAAAACCATAAAAAGAAGCATGCTGACAACTTAAAGTGCAAATGTCCTTGTGACCTGTTATGTCTGATTTACAAGGCGGTTGTACAACATTCCCAAAATTAAAGAGAAAATGGGTATTATTTCACTAGACTGATAATCATCTGTGTCATGCTGATGCATGTGGGTCCAAGATGAGTTGATCAGAATCTTTTTTCAGTACTTTGGCATTAATGTATGTCTGAAGATGGTATAAATTGATTACAGAGTGTGTCAGCCTGTATCTAATGACTACAGTTTGATAGTGACTCCCAATGAGATAAAAAAAGAAGAAAGTTTTAAAAAAAGAGAGACTGAGAGGGAGAGAAAGAATACACATGCCAGTCTGACACAGGGGGTCTTACTGCATTCATATTTTCTATGCTTTTGGATTTTATAGTCCATTAACATTATGGAGCGGACATTGCAGAAATACGGAAGCTATGAAAAATTTGAACAGGCCACTGGAGGCAGCTTGCTGACCAAAAGTCGCATCTGGAATCACGTCAGGAAATACATGGTGAAAGAAGGCTGTCTTGGTGAGGTAAGTCATACACTGGATGAGGAAAGAAACTTTTATGTAGATCTTAGAAATTACGCATGGTTGGGCCCGAGAGATCATTTGGGAGGGCTTTCCTCCAGAATTACAAGACTATTCCTTACATCATATTTTTCTCATGGCTGTGCCTTGTCTAATTTTTGAACAATTGAAATGATGCAAATTCCTCGTGAATGCTTCAGCCATCTCTCTGAGCCTGTTTCCTGATTCATATATGCTTGTACTTAAATTCACCTCTTTTGGGAGTACCCAAGAACGACACCCTTCCTTCCCTCCTTTTTTCAGCTACTTGGAGACTAGCACATTTCCATTTATTCATCAGTTCTGCCATCCGTTCTTTTGTATCAAATTATTTACACCAAAGGAAAGATTTAAGAAAAGGCCAAGAAAAATAAGCAGCAGCCCAAGAGACTGATTTATAAGAAGCAACACAAATGAAAGTGACATAAGTGAATAAAAATGTCTGAAAGAGGTTGGCTTGTTGAGTTGGTTTGAGTTCTGTTTTTTCCTGACTTTAACCATCTAATTTTTTAGAGCCCTGTGCAAAAAACTTATTTCCTATATTCAGGATTTTAAAAGTCCAGTTTGAGTTACATAGAATTGCTTGGAAGAGTCAGATGAAATTGAATGTGTAAAAAGAGAATTATTCCAAATGAAAACACCAGCTGACAGAGTCCAAGACTTGGATGAGATCACTGGCAGTGAGCAGGAGGAGTCTGGAATGGGAGATCAAGAGACAAAAATTAATTTCCCAGAAACTAGGTTTAATTAGTAAGCATAACATTATTAAGAGAAACCGTTAAACTCATCACACCTTTTTTGGGACACTATAATTTGACACTGATACCAGACTTTACGTGTGTTTCTAAGAGTGAGGTTATAAACTACAGTTTAGAGCAAGCAGAAAAAAAAAATTTTTTTTCATCTTTCCTGTGCTTTTATCTCCCTTTGCATTCATTTTTGTCTTGGTTTGTCTTCATGGAAGCAGGATCCTACACCCTCATCAAACATCCCATGTCCTTCTTAATGAAATTCTTTACTTTTTCTGCAAAAATAGGGTTGATAAATCAAGCTTAGTATGGTCTAAAATATTATGAAAATACGCTCTCCAGTTGAAGAGATGTTAATAAAGCTAAGTGGTACCCATGCTTTAAATATAAATGCTTTGGGATTTACCTGTCTTTCCTCTGTCTTACATATGAGTTTTATGGGACTGATGGTTTGCTGTTGAACTTGAAGTTGAATGGTGGGTTTTGAATACAGGGAAGTGTCATGTTAATGCCTTTGATCCCTGGGTCCTTATTTGTTAACTTTGACATTAAAAAACATGATCTCTCTTGTAGATACTCTCCCTTGTACTCTTCTGAGCAGTACTGGTTCTTTAGGCATTACATGAAGAGGGAAAGGTGCTTAGTCTTAAACAAAGACAGTTTCCCTTCTCCCTCCCAGTCACAGTTTAAAAAGTCTTTTTAAACTCAAATAACAAAATATATCAATATGTATTAATTTCCTTCTCTGGCTTTGATTACCAGTTTTCCAAGAGAAAACAAGAAAACAAGAACTGCATTCCTGTATAAAACAAAACAAACCAAAACCAGTATTTTAATAATGTTTCAATTCTGCGTCATGTATCAGGAAACAAAGTACACAGTGATTCCCCCTCTCATTCATGTGGCTTTAGAATTGCAACTAAAAAAGTTACAGACAGCTAAGTATATGGATACCTAGCCAATTTCTGTGTGCTTATCTAATATTTTTCAGTTCTCAGTAATACCAAGATAATTAAACACAGTTAAAAAAATGGAATTTTCTCTAATTTACTCCGCATATGATTGCTCCACCCCCCCCAAATCTAATCAGTGTTACCGTATTAAATTTTGCAGTCTCACGTCTGTCTGTTTTAACCCTCATGCTGAGTCCCACTAAAGTCTGAGGTTTTGTCAGCAGCACAGGTGACTAGGATAGCTCAGTGGAGTCAGAAGTGTCTCACATAGGTGATTGCTGGTAGCAAGGAAGAGTTGTGAAGGGCAAGGGACCAATGAGAAATGAAATAACGGAAGGGCCAAAGGGAAAAGCAGGAACAGCAGCAAGAAGAGAGCTGTTTGCTACCTGAACTCTCTCATCTTCAGATTGTGGTCCATCTCACGGAGGACCTGCTGTCTCGAGCCTCAATGACAGTGGTGAATGGCCGCCCCACTCTGACTATCAATATCTCCACTGCGCGAGAGCACTGGCTGGAAGGGATGCTGAGACATGAAATTGGTATGAGCATGACATCAGTTCTTCCGGCAAAGGGGAGTACTTGCATGCATTCTTACTTATTTTGCAATGATGGGCCAGGCACTGTACATGTACAGAAGGAGGGAACATCCCTGTCTAAAGAACCTATGCTGTAGGTGCACTAAAGGGAAGGAGAAACCTATTTATCACTGCCCCATGCAGTAAAAGGAAGATAATCCACTTGAGGATTCCTAGGGTTCATGTACATTAACATTTTAGGTCAGATCAGGAGCGAGCTTTTGAATTGAGTCCCACTTACTGCACTGAGGTTCACATGCCAAAGGAATCTTGGAGCAGGTGAAGTGTAATCCTTTCAGATGATACTAGCCCAGAGGCTGTGCTCCAGGGCATACCTTCTGTGCTGTCACTGCTCAGGGACGTTTTGCTCATGAGAACGATTTAGAGCTAGTCTAGAGTAAAAAAAAGGGAAACAGAAGTAGTGTGACAGTTCAACCTCAGTACCAGCCATTTCACTTTACAAATCTGCTTCTGTTATGCTGTACTGCTTGCAAATGTAGGCATGCTTTAGGTATGAAGAATTTGCCCAATGACCCCTAAACTGGTGTTAAGATTGCCTTGATTTTACATTACACAAGGTTGGCCCAGCCCCGTGGAAAATGTCTACAAAGTTTTCAGTGAATCTGTTTTAATTAATTACATCAAAACTGGATAAACTTGGCTAGTGCCTGAATTTCAACTGAAGAATAAGTCCTGCAATTGCCTTGAACAACTGTTACTCACATCGTAAGGGGACATTGCCTCTTCCAAGGCTGCAGTAGGGCTGTTTTTGATCAACTTCAAGAGGCAACATTTCTGCCCCCTTACTTTGATTCTCCTTTCTGCTGTTCACTACAATGCCTAGCCTATGCTAGAGGCATTCAGCCTGTAAGACACTTTTGAAAATCCCTTTCCATGGATTTTGGAACTCAAGTCCTGCTGATATTTGTATTCCTTAGGCATTTTCAGGAGTCCCACTTGCAGTCAGCCGGTGAATAATTGCACCGTTTATCTACCTCTGACAAAATTCTCTGTTGTAGACAAGGGTAAAGTTGGCACTTTTCCCAGTGCCCAGTCCTACCAGTTCAGAGTTCTGAAATGGGAATAAAAATATTTTATAATTATTTTTTTTTTTAATCATTAGATGCTACTGTTCTAAGTCCCATATTCCTTTCTTTTCAGGAACTCATTATTTTCGGGGTTTTAACAACAACAGCCAGCCTTGGTGCAACTGGAACGGACGTAGAAAACATGGGTTAAAACCAATCAACCCTACAGAAGAGGGGCTAGCGAGCATTCACAGTGTCCTGTTCCGCAAAGACCCTTTTCTTTGGAGAGCTGCCCTGCTCTACTACACAGTGTATCAGGCTAGCCAAATGTCCTTCAGTCAGCTTTTCCAGGACGTGGGGAGATTTGTCAAGGACCCCAATACTAGGTGGGATTACTGCGTACGAGCCAAGAGAGGGTGGACTGACACATCGCAACCAGGTGGGTTCCCTATTTGTCTTCTCTATTTTTGTACTTCAGGGAGGTTTTAGGAACATGCACAAAGCTCCTTCATCATGTCACACAGTAAAACCTTTGCAAAAGGGAGAAATGGGACTCCGTGCTTTCTGAAATGAGGCAGCAGAATTTCTGCTATTGAAAACAAGGCTGAAAATGCACATGTGTGAGACTTTCAAATTGAATCAACAATGGATTTTTTCTTGTTGGAAGTGGGAATGTAAATTGCAAAACCGTGAAAAAGTTCATACAGTTTGACCTCCTTTCATGTTTATTACAAGAGATGTAATGTTGCTGTGGATATTCACAGACATCGTCTGTGTTTGGTTTCTTTCTCTGGCTAGTGGGTTTAGCCTTCTAGTTAGTTTTTGGGAAGGTTTTCAAAGTCTGGGATATAAATATCTAGTTTTTAAAAATAAAATTGTTCTGCTCATAATGGCTTCTGAGACTATGCCTTGAACAAACCCTGACAGAGTGCAATGTATCTTGATTCCTTTTAGGTTGTTTCAATAAGGATCAAGTGTATTTGGATGGCATTCTCCGAATCCTGAGATACAGGGAGTCCATTGATTTCCATCTTCTGACAGCCCTTGGAAAGGTGAGTGGACTCATTCTTACCAAAGGGTACAGTTTTATCATTTCGGCAAGCCTGCCTGTAAAGAGCTATGAGTCATTGTGCTCTGTTTTACTTTCATCTAGAAATCTCTGTTCTGTACAGCACCTTGTATTACACAGTGCAAGTTACAAATATTTTGAGGTCCTAAAAATTTCTACCAGCTTTTCCTCGTTCCTCGCTTATCAGATTAAGATTTTATGGTCATATTTCTCAGACTTTCCTTTCCTCCCTTTACAGAGTAGTACCTGACTTGCAGTACAATGGACTGCCTTGGGCAAGTGGGACAGGTGCTAGATAAGGTGGTGGTCCTAGTAGAAAACAAAATTAACCATTTGATGCTAACAAATCCCCTTCCACCACAAAGAGTTTTTCATCTCAAATTACTCTCACTGATGTCACCTCTGATGTTTTTAAAAAATCAGTGGTTTTTTTCTTCAGAATACATAGTATTTCTACATTCACAGAACATGTTTTATGTCCATTCTAACTGTCATTGCTCGTTTGTTCTCAAAATCATCCTAAGAAGTGCAGAAACTTTGTCACACTTCCTGAACCAAATCCTTGGATTGCTAAGTTTCCCCAGTTCATAAAGCAGGGTTCATACTCACATAAACCAGGATTCAAACCGATGTTGTTATGCTTGCATTTAGAGCTGGTATACCACATTTCTGCCTACTTGGCAATCAATGAGTGATAAAGGGAAGTGGCATATTATGATAGAGGGTTTTGGTCCACATTTAAGAAGTTTTGCCTTTAGTGTCTGAAACATCCGTATTGGTGAGCAGAGCCATTTAGGTAACTGAACCAAGTTAGGAAGCTCTGAAAATAAAATCGCACTGTCAAATAAGTCTCTGCAACTTTATTCTCTGAAACTTCCTTTTGCTTTAAGCCTGCTTAACTCCACACAGCTTCTGCCTGCTAAACTACTGAACACATACTGTTCCTGCGCTGCTTTATCCCTTTCTCGCTTCAGGGAATCTGCAGGATTTTCAAGCCACTTCAGAAACAGTCATTTCTCATATAATTACAGATTCCTCTATAAACCACATGGCAAGGCATCCACATTAAGGGTCTACAAGCAATTTAATTCTAGCAGTATGATAATGTATAAGCGTTTGACTTTAGAACTTCTAAAATCAAGGGATCTTAAAGTCTACTCAATGTTTTTGTTGCACACATCTTTTGCAATCAAACTGGAAATTTGTGTATAAGAGCAATGCCTGCTCTCAGCATCACAGATCGGTTGAGGTCTGCAGGGACCTCTCAAGATCATCTAGTCCAACCCCCATGCTTAAGCAGGGTCAGCTAGAGCAGGTTGCCCAGGACCATGTCCAGTTGGGCTTTGAAGGTCTCCACTGATGCAGACTCCACAACCTCTCTGGCAGCCTGTGCCAGTGTTGTACCACCCTCACAGTAAAAAAAAGCGTTTGGTGTTCAGATGGAATTTTGTGCATTTTAACTGGTGCCCATTGCCTCTTGCTGTGCCAGTGGGCACTGCTGAGAAGAGTCTGACTCCCTCACCGTTCCTTCCCATCAGGTATTTATACACACTGATGAGATCCCTCTGAGCCTTCTCTTCTTCAGGCTGAACAGCCCCAGTTCTCTCAGCTTTTCCTCACAGGAGAGATGCTCCAGTGCCTTAATCATCTTAGTGGCCCCTCACTGGGCCTGCTCCGATATCTCCATAAATTCTCAGGAAAAACGTTCTCTGACCGTCAAGGAATATGAAGCTCGCACTGAGATCTACCCTGTGGTTATTATGAGTTTATCACCATTCTAAAGAGTGATTTATTTGTTTGTTTAGGGTGGAATAGGAGGATCAGGCAGTTCCGAAGGGAGTATTAAGCTTGGCTGGCGTGTCTTCCAGGTTAGAAGAAAAAACACAGGATTTAAAGATAGGGAAGCCCAGCATTTAGTGGGAAAATTTTCATTGCCTTTTGAAGATTCTCAGTGTTCTGGTAACAAATGAGCTCATTTTTCTCCGCATGCCTACCTTAGGCATGTTTTTGTTGCAAATACAGTAAATGTGTGAACATAAAAGGAAACAAAAGCAGTCAGCTATACTGCTGACAACAAATTGCTTCTGTGCTTTAGTAAGTAGTTAACACAGTTGTAAAATCAGAGCACTGCTTTCTCATGTGAATGCATTTAAGACAGAGCCATGCTGAAGTTTCTGTGTCTTCTGTTCTCATCTGAGTGCTAGAGATCTGGCTGATGGAGACAGCCATGCCTCCACAGAACACTGCTTGTGCACTTGTGCAGGCTGTTCAGCATACCTGGAAGCGACCAAGGAAAGAGCCTGAAGCCTGAGAAAAGATGCTTTTGGGGAGGAGCAGTTTTAAAATTTTGCAGTAAAGAATTGAATATGGGAAGCACTGCAAAACATTCATGTAGTAATCGCATGCAAGGAATATTAAAGAAGAGACACAGAATGCAGATATTGGGTGCACTTCAGCATAGCATAACTACCATAGTTTTAAAAAGGAAAAGCAGCAAAATGTCACCTACTATTGTGTTTCCCAAGAATGTGAATACATTACAAAGAGCCTAAGTAAGCCCATTTTAGCCTCAGTCTTTTTTACCTAGTACAGTAATTTTAATTACATGTGGTAAGGAAGACAACCTGTTGCCACGGTAGGATGAGATTATGTTTTTGATCTCCTCAGAATGTCAACTTTTGTCATTTTTTAGCAATTACAATGACTGGGGAAATAGATCCCATTCATACCATACCTCGGATCACAGATACTTGTTCCTTGGTTGCAGCAGTAACAGGAACCCTGAACATAAATATAAGGGGGAAAGGGTCATTTTTCTTTCCTTTGTTTGGGAGGAAAAGAGGTAGAATTTCAAGCTGGGACAGGAGAGAAGGTCAGTATTTAATCTTATTTGGTGATGTGTCTCCAGACTGAGAGGAGATGGTATGATTTTTTATAGCTCCTCTGTATCTACTTTTAAATACATTAAACAGGTGTAATGCCACACCATCTTCAAACAGTGGTATCTTAGTGACTTGAGTAAGCCTGGGCATGGGTGTACGTTCGTTTTTTTTAATCAGGATGCATCTTGTCATTGCAGCTGGGAAAGCATACATGTGTACACAGATGCAAATTCATTCTCTTTGTGGATTTTGTTCCCATCATCAGCGAGATATGCACCCCATGTCTCACTGCCTCTATGGATCAGGTTTAGTAATCTGGATTAGACCCTCCTATCTTTCCAATCAGCCCTTCCATGTCCCTTACATATCAATGGATCATCCATGCTCACTTTAATCTTTTCCCAATAGGAACCATCACCTGCTAGGAGGGCAGGCTGTTTCCAAGGAGCCCTGACCACGCAGCGCTCAGCTCCTTAGAAGGAATATGGGGTAAAAAGGTTGGACAGAGCAGGCTGCGCTCTCAAGCCACCTGGCACAACCCTGCTGGGAGGAAATAGGACGTGCCAGTTAGTAAGCACAGCCAGGCTTGTGGTTTTTGCCAGTACATATGCTTCTGTCTGCAGGGTGCCCAGAACACGCAGCTTGTAGACAAAGCGGCAACCACATAAATTTCATCACACTGGATAGCTGCCCAAGGAGTCCTGTTCTGTGCTTGCAGGACAGCTTGTGTAGCTGTTGCACAGCCAAAGCATTCATCCTTTCTGGACCATCATTCACAGCATCTTGAGCTACTGTGAGCTCAAGACTTTAAGTCCTAGCTCGTAGAATCATAAGGCTATGGAGAAAAATCTCAGCTTTCATTAGAAAAAAAAGTATTAGGCCCTGTAGTAGTTGGAAAACGTTTGAGAGTGTCACACCTATACCCAGAAGGCTCTGATGCCAAGAGGCAAACCCAGTCTCTGCCCTGCTGTTGAACAGGAAAAAAAAAAAAAAAAAATTGGGATGCTTAAGGGTTGCCCATGCTGTAGTTAGTTACTAGAGGTGCATTTTAATTTAGCTTTGCATAAGCACATTTGCTAGTGAAAATGAAAACATCAGAGTTCAGGTCAGCTGGCACCATGCCTTTCCCAGAGCTGGAGCCTGCCTGCTTCCTGTGCCATGCCTGTCCTGCACTCCCTTTCTGGTTCCTCAGTCTTTGGCACAGTGTTTTTTCCGTTCTCATGTCAATCTTTCCACCTCTGAGAAGAGACTCCAAGACTCGCATGTGCCCCATCCTTTTCCTTTCTATTCCTGCAGCTGCTGTAGGTCATTCTCTTTCAGGTTCCTATGAGTTTGTTCGCTGACTGAATCAAAAGCAGAATCAGGAAGTATGGAGGCATTTGCTAAAATTACACTTTTTTGCATCTGCCACTGAGGCACACAGTTACTCATGTTTTCAAAGGATTCTCACAAGCTTTTAAAACCCCTGGCTCTGAAATCTTTTGTCATCTGCAAGAGAGAATTCAGAGCCACAGCAGAGAAGTAAAAGGGCTATAGTGCGAAATTAACCCATCTCCTTCCTTGCAGATCTCGTATGAGGATGTAGACCGCCTGAAGGGATTAGCTGTGATTGAGAACATGAGGGTACCGCACTTTTTGCAAGACCACGCCCGGTATATGGAGCACTTGGAAAAAATCATGGAAGTCAATGAGCTGACTGATGAGGAGCTCCAGGACCTTATAAATTAACAGTATTAGCCCACCATTCACTCACTTACTCTGTGCAACTGAGGATGTAGAACTGGACTTCCCAGAGCCTGCAAAAATGGACTTATGAGGGGTGGGGCGGGAGGGAAGGGTGGCCAGAATATGTGGAATTCAGAAAAAGTCCCTTTGTGTTCCTTTTGCGTTGTGATTGTATACTGATTATTTTTTAAAGGGTTTGTGCATTTTTTAAAATTTGGCTTAGGAATTGCTTTGCAGGGATCTGTCCAATCATCTACTCTGTTTTATACGCTAGATATAGTGCTTGACACTGTCTTTTGTAAGATACTGCCTTTTCCCATCCAGGTTTAGAGGTGGAGGAAAGGAGAAAGAGGAGAAATTCCCCCTTAGTTCACTTGTGTTTGCCCTGTCTTTGGTCATAGCTTTCAGAGTTCATAGCAGTAGAACGGCTGTAAATTATGCTACATCGCTGTCTGCATAACTCCTTCCCATTTGGTTATCATTGCAATGAAAAAAAAGTCTAAAAACACAGTGCACAGAAGCGGGTCTTTGTGCCGTAGGATCAAAGCTCTGTAATGCTATAGAAAGTTTTGGGTTTTTTTTACTGTGAGACTTAGCATTTAAAAAAAAAAAAAGTTAGGTATTGCTGTTTTAATGACTGTAAGCAGGTAGCAAAGTTATCCCCTTTATCCCATCAAAAAGTTACACTGTTCCACATCTTTATCTGTATAGTACATGTTTCAGGAAGCTGAATTCTGGAAAGGGTCTCCCTCCTTTGAGGGCAAGCGTAGCATGTCTAGGAAGTTCAACAGGGCAGTGTTTTGGAAGAAGGATTGGGCAGAACTGTGATTTCATGACTTACGTGTTTTAAATAAATTCAGGAGCACAGGGACATGATTCAGCACAGCAGGTAACACCCACTTTTTCTCTGGGTCACCTGAGCCTACAGAGGGTCAAGCCACTTTTTGAGCAGTAACTCCGTGCTCCAGCAAGCTTGAGCTTGCAGAGCTTATTGACGAAGCAAGATGTGAATGGGGGAAAAGAAGACTCACAAGTGCCCTATTCCTGTGTTCCAGCAGAAGTGCTGCACCACTCCGAAGCAACCTTACCTCTGTTTTAACTGCCGGTGCTATATCCAGAGCCAAGAAGAGAACGCACCTTACTGTGAGAAATAGCTTAGATGACGCAGGAGGGCTTCCTGCATAAACTACGTTTTCTGATTCCAGAGTATTATCGAGGCAAATTGAGTTTTGCACCTCTAAGTATCCTGACAAAGGGTTTTGTTTTAGTAGACAGCATTTTACCAGGGCTCCTCTGAACTCCCGGGAAGCAGCTATGGTAGGAGAGGCTGGACAGGAACAAGCGAGAGCCTCGAACAGGGCTTCAGCCTTTTCTACCCCTTCTGCCTTGGCCCACTGCTAACAGGCCCGACATTGGATAAACCAAGTAGATAGAGCCAAGGTTTCCTCCGCACCACATTTGCATGGACCTGAGCCCTGGTATTCCTCCCTCCCTGCTTATCCTGTTCTTTAATGAAACGGATGGAATAACCCTCCCACCAGGACATTACCAGCCTTTACAGCAAAGTCTTGAGAATGCGTTTTCTGATCCATAGGAAAATCGGTGAGGAAAAGCTCTCAGTTGGCTAAGAGGTCTGAAGGTTTTTGAGTAATCCCATGAAAGCAGCTGCCTTTTAGATAGTATTGCAGGTGCATTTGCAGCGGCTGGCTGACTGCTTCAAAAAATAAAATGCACGCAACAAGCATAAATTTACTAAATCTGGTTATTTTCAAGGCAGGGACCAAGAACTGCTCACAGCAGCCTTAATTTTGTATTGTCAGTATTGTTCATGAGCTGAAAGCCTTTCAGCCTCTGTATGCTGAAACAAAAGCCCTTCTTCTCTCCTTCCCCCCCTCAGGCTGTCTAGTTTGGTCACTGGTAACTTCGCCTGCCCGGCTTTGTTTTAGAGCTGTGCCGAGTAAACACGGCGTTGCAGGAGCCTGACAGGAACCATTTGCAGTCACACTCCCATGTGCTTCAGGTTTTGGGTCCTTTGCCAGAAGCAGCAAGAAGGCCACACACGGCTGAGGTCGAGTCAAACATTGCAGTCAAAAGCTGTCTTTGGAGTAAATTGCACAGAGATCATTTGAGCTACACCATAGAAGAATCTGGCTCGCTTTGCTGACTCAGGGGTACGTGAAAGGGCCAGTCCTTTATGAAAGGGGCGATTTCGAACTGATTTTTTTCTTACAGGAGATATGCCTGCCTTTCTCCAGTGACTTCTACATAAGCAAAGTGCTTTTCCTCCTCCCCCAGTAGTAATGTCTTATAATCTAAGTGTACGTACATAACATGTCCTTGAAACCAGGAGGCTGTGCTAGTCATCCTGCTTTGCCACAAAATACCACGCCTACAGCCCTTCGCCCAACAGCCGGTTGACTCTTTTACCACTCTGTAGCCCTAAATGCTACTACGGGCCTTTTTGCTTTACTTGAAGACCTGCACCACATTTTCGTCAAAGCAGTAGGTACCATTAAACGTCTGTTCTTCGGTATTCTAGAAATAGATTTGCCTTGTGCAAGGTTGGAGTCTGGAAGTGGTCAGTATGAAAGTAATACTGTAGCAATAGATGAAGCTGTCAGCTTCTGGTTTTGGCATCAGATTTGTCCTTCCTCCTCTGTTAAAAGTGTTTCAAATTTTGAAGTGTAGCTTTTGTAAATTTTCCTGAATTTTTTCCCCACTGTGAAGAGGCTGGTTGCTAAGCCAGGATACTGAAGGTCTGTAGTAAAGCATATGGACAGCAGTGCACGTGAGCTGACGTCACTACAGTTTCATGATGTCAGTGCTGTGATGACAGCCTTTCTAGCAGTCTGGCTCAGTTACTTTGCTGTGTATCCACATCTCACTACTTCTACGTTATGCCTATACAGAAACCTGGTCAACATTGGAAAAGCCTCCCTGTTTCACCAGACCAATTTTAAAAGGCATTTTATACAACTTTTACAAATAAAGATAAATGAAAGAATGAGAGAGACGAGCGTACTGAAGTGTTACATCGTGTTGTGCGAGAGCGTTACTCTCTTCCGAGGGCATTGGCTCTACAGCTCGCTGGACATCCCAAGCTGTGCGTGGAAGAGATGGCTTTCTGATGCAGTTTCAAAAAACATCACTTGGGGTTGGAGTCATGAAGGGTCTGTTGCAGTCTTACATCGGATATGGCTCCCTCTGCTCTGTCAGAAGGCCCGGCTGCTCGCGAGGAAATTGCACACCCTCCCTTTTTCTAGGATATGGCCTGAGGCATCATCGGAGCCACTTGGCTGCGATGCGTTTCTCAGCGCCATCCATGCGGGAAATGGCAACTCCAAATGTTCCACTTTAACATTTTGATCCACCCCCCCTTCTCCCCTGCTGCTTCATTTCAGGGCCCCTTCTCCCCTCTCACATTATAAAATGTGCTTGCTTATCTCCAGGGAGCCCTGTCGTCTCCTTATGGTTCAGCTCCCTCATGCACAAGGATAACACTTAAAGGTTGTGCGTTCTTTTTAATGGAAATACTTTAAAAGTCATTAGTTGATGTGCCTTGCAAGATAGCTAAATATTATTGCATTACATTCCCCCTCCCTTGCTAGCTAATTTGGAAAACTCAGCCTGATATCTCCCCACTCCGCAGGCTCCCAAATCCCCACTGCTCCCTCACCCAGCGCATCCCAGATACCCCTTCTGCTGTGCCAGCAGCGTGAAACACAACGCTCGAGCTTTGCTGGGCAGGTATATTTCAGCACTGAATAAATTTCCCATTTGTTACAGGTGATCTGCAGGACTACTGCAACTCTGAAATCCTTTTTCCAGCACTCAAGTGCCAGGCTTGTGAAGCTGGATGCCCTGCAAGCGGTTTCAGGAGCAACTCGAGCACCAAAGGTCTCAGTGATGCTCCTGCCTGCCTGGTGAGGAGGGAAAGCTGGAAACCATTTACGCTGGAAACCAGGGTGGAAGTCTGACAACACACGACTCAGGGTGGAAGTTGAGAGAGGCACTAAGCCAAGAGAAAAGCACAAGGAAACAGCTGAAACAATTGGGTTTTTTAAGGAAGTGTTCATTTAAAAGTGTCTTAATAATTTCCATAATATATTAGCACCAAATTAAGAAGTTCTTTGAGTTCTTTTCAGTATGCAGTTTAAAATGAGATTGTGTATCTTTAATGTACAGAGGGGAGAATCTATTTTGGCTTCACCGAACAATTATGGACTTTTCACAACTGAGCGTCTGTATTAGATTAAATCCAGAAAATCTGGATGTGGAATTTTAAACCCATTCATTTACATTGATTCAATAATAAAAAGATGCCATCAGGATTACCTTTCAAGGCACAGCCATACCCTTCCCATTAAAGTTGTCTAAATTAATTTCTTACGGTGCTGCTGAAATATTTTGTATCCATCTTCCCCAAACACATAGTGCCTCTGAGACACTTTAAGCCCCTTTTCCTCAAGTGCCTATGGACACGCAGGGCAAAGTACAGCATTATTTCAGCTCTTTAGATAATGAAGAAACCAAGGCTGAAGTTACAACTACGCTGGCCACCATACGAAGCAGGAAAGAACATGGATGGAGACTGCACAGCCAGGGCTCACGCGAGTGAGCAGGGTTGGGTTGGACAGAGATGGTTTTGAAAAGAAAAAAAATTCCTAAGAAAACTCGGCGGTGGGAGGAAGACGGCCGGTGACGCAGGAGTGGCTCCAGGCCATGGTACTCCTCTGGTGCCGCAGGGTCAGAGCGGGGTGGACGCCTCCCCGCAGGGACCCTCTCCACTGGCCTGTGCGCTGCTATGGGGCTTTGGAGGAGAAACAGAGGGCACATGCCAACACCAGCCCCCCTGCACAGCTACTCTAATATAGCAGAGCTGGGCTCACCTTCAGGGCCTGTCCCAGCAGCACCCTGAAAATGGTGCTTGGAGGGTCTCATGTATATACATTAGGGCCCAATTTCCATCTCACGCCATATCCCAAACAAGAGACTGGTCAGGCTGTCTGCTCCAGCTTACTTGCTTATTTCTCCTGCTTGGATTTTGTTCTGGTCTCTAGCACTCATCCTTCAGGCTGTGTTTATTTAATCCCAGACCTTCACCTTCCTTTTTATCTCAAAAATATGTTCACTACCACACCATCCATCTCTGAGCCTAGAAAGTAAGTCAATTCACTCCTACCCACCAAAAAAAATCCATATGTGATCTATGAGTCAACCTCTTCTCCTTCCTCTCCCCCCTGCCAATATTTTAAAGCTGAGGTCCCCTGTATTTTTTATCTTCCTTTACAGCTTTCAGAAAAGAAGCTTCTCCAGGTTTGAGCAAGATTTGTCACCAGACACGCAGGACCATGCGGAGAAGCCTCCAGCTGTGATTCACTTCTCCATCTGCTCTCCCATCTCCATCCGCTCTCCCCTCTCCATCCTTCCTCCTTTCCCAGCCTCTCTCTGCCCCACACTCCTCCAGCTCCCAGCATCCTTGCTCAGACATTTCTCCACCCTTCTCCTTAGGACCCTCCACGTTGCAGCTATGTCCTAGACGTGCGTCACTTTGGGGAGCCCCCGTGCTGTTCCTGCCTGTCTGTTGGCATGCTCCCGCTATCCCCCTGCTCCCTGTGCATTTGCAATCTTTTACACATGCCCTTCACCCCCCCGCCTCTTCGAGGCTCCTCATGGGTCCTCGACTGTCCAAAGAGCAAAATAAATCTTTTTCCTTATGTTTTGAAGTGAAAAACATGGTTAAGTGTAGCTCTGGTCACACCTCCCCTGCCTGTTACATCGCTGCCTTCCTGCTGCAAACAGAAAGGAGTGATGGCGGGTCCCCAGCCTGGTGGGACAGGATTATTTCTAAGCATAAAGCAAAGCATGGTGCTACAAGCAGATGCACTACTCTCTCCCTCCCAGAGGTGACAGACAGGGAAAAAGCACAGCGCGCATCAGCTGCCCAGTATTGCCGCCCTTCAGGTCTCCACATATGCCTCTGTACCTCCCCCCAGGCGCAGGGCGGAAGGCAGGGAGGAAATCTAGCACAAGCACTTCTCCTCCTGCACCTTCCTGAGCCAAGGGAGCATGTGGGTGGATGAGGACAGGGTGAGAAGTCCCTTTAAAGCAGCTGGGGAAACCTCATGTGCAAAGGAGAAGAGTTGCATCACGAAAAAATTACTAGGAAAATGAATAATAGTCCTACAGTTGAAGGAACCAGGTTAAGGTTCCCCCAAACAAGAGTACACAAGAGCACTGAGGTGCCCGGCCAAGCACATACTGTGAGCAATCTTCATGGGAGCAGGCCGATAACCTCAAGCAATAAGAGAGAGGGGACATAAAGTAACCACCCAGCTGCAAGGCAGCCCCTCTTGTCTACCAGTGTGCCAAGGGGTGAAGGAGGTCTGAAGGGATGGCCCAGAGAAGGAAGAGCTTCCTTGAAGGCCATTTCATAAAAACTGGTGGGAAAGTGCTCGGAGAGCTCGGTGCCGGTGCTCCGCATGTTATCTCTTCACACAAAGTTTGAGCAATATTGCAATTCAGGTCTGTGCGCATTCCATTTTATTTTCTTTTTAAACAAGGCCTGTGCTTTCACACAGCTGATGAAGAGACACCTTTGGACGTCCCTCAGGCTGGGAACATCTCATCATGCAGGGCTACGAGATGGACAGAAGGATGGGTCATCGAAGGGTCACCCAGCCACATATTTCCTAAGCGTACGTGTAACCTGTCGGTACTCGGGAGTAAGTCCTTTTAGCTACTTTGATTCTACGCAGGAGCTTTTTTACTTCCAGATATGGAGGTAAAAATAACTTAAGACTTAAAAACCTAAAAACCCAAAGAAACAAAACCCTCATCTTATGTTATAACCTGATGAGAAAAAGGGTCTGCTTGAATGTGCACGTGTCTTTATATTATATACTGTCCTACATATGTGTGGCTTCTCATAAGAGGCACCTGATCGCAGAGTTGCAGCCTCCCGACATTACTTATAACCCAGGCAGCAACCAGCAGCAGCCAACACATTGCTGGGAACGGCAAAAGGTTCGTAGCAACACCTCTGTGAGGGTACCTGCCATTCCCTCGTACACGGTATGTTCTCAGTGGCTCCAATGTTATAACCTGTGAAGCCTTATTATCTCCTAAAGTGTTTTAAGGGGGAGGGAGGAAACCCAGCCCAAACCCATCTGAATGAGCAGAGGAGCCGGGCAGCGGCGCAGGCTGGGGTACACAGCCAAGGGCTCCGTCTGCAATCACGGTCCCATCCTGTTCTGCAGGACATGGGACGCAGCCCAGAACTGCTGAGTGGCGGCGGCGAGAGGTGTGCAGCCGGCCGGCAAGGCGCTTCGGGCACGCCCTGAGAGCGGCGGATTCATGAAGAGTCACCCCTGCACCTCTTCTGAGGGTGAAAAAACCTGCTGCAGGCTGTTTCCCATGAGAGCCCTGCTTCACGGTCAATGTGACTCCTCGCACAGGGGACAACTTTGTGTTTTGCTTCCGAAAAACAAATGAACACAAGCCTCCTAAGAAGTTTTTCCCATCTAGAAACTTTGTATGAAAGTGTGAAATCTGCAAAGTCAAAGGCTGGGAAATGCCTGCGTGGCTTTGCCTTCTTCCTGCAGCCAAGGAAAAGCTCATAACCTAAATATGGGACATTTCCACCCAATTTCTGAGTGCTTGAATTTACGACCTGAAGTGCCCCCAGGGAACAGCAGCTGCTTCCCCAGGAGCTCTGCTTCCCATCACGTCCAGCTCCTGCCCATGGCCAGCGTGCTTCTTCAAGACACTAGTTTTAAAACCAAAAATCAACTCATTCTCAAAAGAAGGCATTAAGATGTCTAGGAAAACCTTGAAATCCCCTGGGCTTACCCGTTTCTGTCCTTTTCTAGGAAGGCTGAGTACCGATTCCCGCGGCGGCTCAAGAGTGCCGAGACCAAGGCTGGTTACCTTGTGTGATCAAGCTTCCACCCCTGCAGCACCAGGATTCATTCAACCTGCTGCTGCCATGACCTGGTTCTTGGAAGTTCATTTCCAGGACAGTTATTTAGTTGTGTTTGCTCCTCAGAGGTTTTTAGCAGCTCTCCAAAATACTCCTCCTGTATCGCAACTCCTTTTTTTAGACCATTTGCAGCGCTGCTTGGCACAACACTGCAAAGCCAAGTGACCAAACGGACATTTGCCAAATAAATCCTCCTAACACGCCCAGAGAACAAAGCAGAGGCTTTTCCCTGAAGCAAACAGGTCAGAGCAAGTAGGAAAGGAGAATAATTGGGTTGTGGATATTTTAAAAGCTTTCGCCACAGGGAGCAAAGAGGAGAGGCCGAACAGCAGACGTGCTCCCCTCAGCCTTGGCGAGCAGGGCACTGCTTTAAGCTTTTATTCCAGCAAGTATTAAAAGGTAGAAATTCAACTTGAAAACTCAGCCATGCCCCACCAGGAGCTGCCTCTCCTCTCAGAGGCTGCTAGGAGGAGGACAGAGCTCCCCTGCAGAAGCCACCGCTGCGGGGCCTCACCAGCCGCAGCCATCGCAGGGACCACGGGCTGCGCATCAGCTGTCACCACGTCACCTGGCCAGGGGAGGGCTGGGGCTGGCATGTACACAGGTGAGCTGAATTGCCTTCCAGAAGTGACTATACTTAAGAAAAAAATAAATCTGGACCAAATCAGTCTGTAGCCACTGGTAACATCACTTACGAGGCAGGACCCAGCCTCACAAAATCTGGGCTCCTGAGGGAAGCACAAAACGTGCGAGGTGTAGAGCCTGTACCAGGCCTTTTGCAAGAAAGACTCACTGTTTCCGTGTCACCTCCATCATTGCTGCCTCCCTTTTGCGCTGCCAAGGCAATACAGCTACAGAAAGCTGAGCTAGCCTGGCTTCTGCTATAAGCATCTTGAAACAAAATTGCTATTCAGGTTTGCTCCCACAGCAACCTCTTCAGCTTCTGAACCACCATAACATGACAAATGCTCTTGGAAACTCCAAAATCCAACAGGCTCACAACCACCTCATCATCCTCCAAGGATGTGGCACACAAAAAGCAAAGCAAGCTTTTCAAAACCAGTGAAACCATCAAGACCATCAGGCACTGCTGATTCCCAACATGAAGCAACCAGGCACATACCTCATACTGCTGCTCCATGCAAGGCAGAGCTCCACCCATAGGTATCAAACTCCTCTGTCCTCCTCTCTCTGACCCTGTAGGACCCATCTTACTCCAATTATTCACCAAATAATTGCCTTTCCAGAGCTCCCAGTGGGCTGGGCTGAGCAACCTCCAGGCTACAGACCAGCCTCATTAACCTTCCCTACAGCTCACACAGGGGTTAAGGGTGGCTCGGCAAATTTCTCCTGCTGGCAGCCCATGCTAATTGGCAACTCATGAGCCAAAGCAAGGGCCCCTCCTGTGACTGTGAGCACTGCTGCTTGCAGACCACCACCCGCACCCCTGCAGGTGCTTCTCTAGGCTTTGGTGCCTCTGTGTTTATTGACACCTGCAGCAGATTAAATGGGGTCTGGCCCTCTCAAGTTTTATTTCTAGAGCTGTGAAGTCATTTCAGCCTCCAAACACGTCTGTAGCGGGGAAACGTTACCAAAGACAAGTTGGTACAAGAGAGCGAGCATGTTCTTGGGGATTTTACTGCCGTTCTCCTCATGTGATATTCATTTGACTAAGGCAACTCTATTGCATCCTCACCTACAGTTTCCAGTGGTCCAGTGAGAGTTGCTTGGGGAATTTGGTGCTGCACAAATTAAGGAGGGACAGCAAAATCATGCCTGCTGGAAAAGGACAAAGCAGCAGCAAGGATCCAGAATGAAAGCTGGAGCCAAGCTCTCCCGCTGGCTTCTTTAATGACCTGGGACAAATGCTTGCACCTCCCATTTTCAAGAGGGAATGCTGAGCAAGTAAAGATGCATTTTTGGTCTGATGTTCTGAACTCTTAATCATTGACTTAACCACTTGAAACATCAATGAAGCCTCCTTCAGTTTCCAGGCTATTCCACCTTGCTCCAGTTTTAGTTTTGCATCTAGTCAGAAAAACTGTTTGAACTGTTCAACCGTGTGTGTTTGCACGTGAATTTACTCAGTTGTTGCTACCTGAAATGAAACGATATTTCAGAAAGTTAAACTAATGAAAATGCTATGGGAATATTATATTGGTTTGCTGTAAACCCCTCAGTTACATCTCCTCTGGCGTGGGCACTGCTGTCAGGAGTAGTTTCCCCTTTACGGCCCAATGAGTTGTGCCAGAGAGCTTTCCTTTTCACTCAGCAGCAAAATGTGCTGTGTGGTCATCTGGAGCTGGAGCAGAAGGCGCTGGGCTACTGGGCAGCTCAGCGCCTTTCACACTCAGGCTATTTCTTTTGCAGATGCTGAATTGCTTTTTCCAGTCCTTACATGTTTCCCTTCTAGGTCACTGTTTATTAATTGCTACTTGAAAAATTTTATGTAGGTGGCAAATTGAATGCTCCATCCCCAGCGCTGTCGTGGCAGCTTGCTGACTGAAGCCCTCCCCACCCAGGACACGCACAGAAACAAACCTCCTTAGAAGCAGACCCCATCCCTGCCATATGCACGATGACCATACGCTGTATTCGGACTCCCTGTTGTGGTGCCTAGACCAGGCTTATGCAGCAACGAAGCTCAGGAAAGTGATGTGTAACTGCCTGGTCTTCCAGAGGAAGAAATTGAAAACCCCTAAAAAAATTGATGGGCAGAGGTTGGTGCAATATGTGCATTAGCCTTTGCAGTGATCACATGAATGTGGGCTCACCTATAGACCTCCCACCGTTGCATGACCTGTTTCTCCCACATGCAGAGCCCTGTTCAGAACACCGACTCCTAGACAAAGACTCAGGGCTGCATCTCCTCTTTGATGCCAGTTGCAGGGCCAGAGGACACAGGCTGTTCCTGCCAGATCCCCAACAGGGAGCAAAGCAAAGGGCACTGGAGAAGCGGACCAGGTTCTGCAGAGGGACAAGTCAGTGGCTTCCCAGTTCCTGAAGGCTAGCGTGCAGGAAAACGACAACACTGAATGCTGCACGCCAAACAAAAAGCCAAAGCCAAGCTCCAGGAAGCCCTTCTGGGGCAAAATGCACCCTGCCAGGAGCATCAGGAGAGAGGGAGGGAGGGACGAGAGGCACTCACATCCACATGGGGCTGTGGAGGAACGGGGCCTCTCCAGGCTGAGCCAGAGGGACCACTCAGGCCTCATTTCAGGTCACGTAGGAACCAGCTCCGGCAGCTTTTGCAGGTGCTGAACAGCATTTGCGACTTGCCAAGAATTTCCACGATGTCTCTCTTTTTGGGGCCTCTCTTATTCCCTTAGTTTAGAAGGAGGCAAAGGAAAATAACCATCACTCCCCCCTCACCCTCACAGCAAAGCCCCGCTCAGCTGCATTTTAGCAACGATCCTGTACAGTATTAAAAGTACACTTTATTTTCTGTACAATTCTCATCCACATCTGCAGGCATGGAAATGCCCACTGTGTCCCCAGAAAAAGCTGCAGATTGCTCCGCTGCTGTGAGACGCCCCACAACTGTCCAGGAGAGGCACAAAGCCAGGGCCACCAAAATCAACTGCTGATACTTTCTAGGTGCGGGGAGGAGAGCGGGAAGGAGGGAGAGAGCGGGGGAGGCAGTCCTGCTCCGCCACTGAGCCACGAGCAAACAGAGCCTTCAGCTGCTCCCTAGGGAGCAGAAGAGGCATCCTCAAGTTCACGTCATCGTTCGTGCTTAGTGTGGGAGTCATTGCGTTCAACCGTCACCCCGTTCCCGTTCCGCGTCACCTCCTTCCTGTTCCAGTCCTTTTCCAGGTAAAATTCAGCGAGCACGGGGCAGTGGTCTGAAGCCACCCCACCCCAGGACCAGTTATCGGGGATCCATGGGTTTGTAAGACCTTCTCGCACAACAGCCCAGTGGCCTGCATGAACAAAAATCACAGAGAAAAAGATAAGTAATATTGCCCAAATTTGACACATGCCACTAACCTAACTAAAGGTTACACAACCTCACTAAAAAGCAACTCTACCTGTGAAAACCTTTTTCAAGCTCCGACTGATCCAGATGTTATCCAGCGACTTGGATCCTTGTGGGTTCTTTGTGCTGATGTTGGTGAAGGTGCTGGAAGGGACCAGGTGATGGAACTTCTCCTTCCTCAGGATGTCATGGTCGCTGCTGTCCGGGGCCTGGTTAAAATCTCCGAGGATGATGACGTCTTTTTCTCCTAGAAAATAGGAAAAATAGAAATGAATGGGAGGAACGGACATCCATCGCTTAAGTAGAAGAGGGAGAGAGGATAAATGGGAGGAGGAAAAAGGCAAATACTGAGTAGCAAAGCTGACTTTACTCCGAACTCCTGAAAGAAATGCTGTTTAAAGCCTTTTGCACTGGTTATTTATTCACGACCATTCTCTTCATGGCAATAAAAACCAGCCAGTACACATTTCATGCTTGTTTTTAAATATCATCTCACTTATATTGGCGTCCTTTGCTTGCTATTCACTGATAGTGACAAACTCAAAGACAAGCAGTTCTGATCTTAGCTGGTTTTAGAAATTGGTGACTTTGTAAGCTTATTTTTTTCTTTTTCTGCAAGAAACACATATTGGCTTTAACTTGTCCTGACATTGTCTTTTTATAGATTTGCTGTAAGAGTCAAGGACACTTTTGTGAGGATCCCAGGAAGACACAGCCTTATGGTGGTATATAGCAGAGTCCCAAAAGCACAGTGCTCATTTTAACCCTCTGCATATAAGAAATCCAAAGGAACAAGCCCAAGGAGCAGCCCGCAAGCCTGATGGCAGAAGATGAGTTCACAACTACGCGGATACTCCCTGACTACAGCAGCTTTCCTTTGCCTGGCCAACTGAAGGGATACTGCTGTACTTGGGATTTCTTAGATTTTGTCTAGGGCTGAATTTTCAAAGGGAATGACTTGAAATGCTCATCAAAAAATCCTGTCTTCACATCAATAGAAAATGACCTCAATTACATTTTATTTCCAACCCTAATGAAGTGAGAAAAGAAACTCTGGACCCTAATTTCACACCCACAATGTGTGCTCTCCTAGCTCCACAGCTGCAGATGGAGACATCCCAGCTGTGCACTCAGGTAAGAGGACAACGCACATATCCCAGGGCCCATCTCAAACCACTGCCAGAAATGTCTGATAAGACAAACTCAAGAATGCCGATAGCTGATCAGAGGTGTTGCTGCGTTACAGCTGGGTCCTGGAGGAGGAAGATGCTAAAAGGAGGCACAAATGCACCAAAAATTACCCCAAAGCTGACTTCAGAGAAGAGAACTATGAGAGTCTGTAAGCTTTTTCCTTCTTGGGATTGAAGTGTGGGAGGAGATGGGGTGGACGGACGGATAGCTCTACCATACCTAGTCCTCACGGATAAACCTCCTCGCTTTATGCTGTTGCTGTAGAAGTAGCTAGCCAGGAGAGGGAGTGCAAGTTCAACAACAAAATCTATTCCACTCCTGTCTTGCACTGCATGAAAGATGAATTGGGAGAGGGTAGGAGAGCAGTGAGATTGATAGCGTATGACTTACAAAAACAAATACTTCAAAACATGCTGCTTGCTAAGACTCAGAGGGGCGATGAAAAGATAGTGAAAGAGTCTGTGGTTTCTCTACCCTTTGCAAGTCACAAATCATATTGGAAATGACATGAGGTTTAAATATTATTCTATAAAGTGTTCATGACAGTGGCCTTCCCACCTTTAAAAGAAACAACAAAACCAAACCTGAACCTGAGCTATTTTAAGCTCCATCAGAACCCAAAATAAAAATCAGTGTTTGTCTAATGGGACGATAGTGCTTGCTGGGAGCTGGCGGTTTTGCACGCGTCTCATCGCAAAAACCCAAGATCTCTCGCTTGGCAGGACCAGGAAGGCTGAAACGCGACCGTGCCGTCTTGGTCCTTCAGGACTAATGCTTGCTTAATGGCCCAGGCAGCGCTCAGCTCCTTCCATGCTTTCAGCTCAGCCATATAAGTGGGGAAAGGCCATTATGGAAACCTCTGGAGTACATCCTTGGGGGAGGGTGTTTAAAGATGACAGAGAGGCAGGGATCTTAACAGCAGTATCTCAATCCCGCACAAAATATATTCTGTTCTGTTCCATTCTATTCCATTCCATTCTTAAAATACTCGCACTTCTTTTAGCAAATCCTTAAAAGCCTATTTCTCTTACATGAAAAATCTATGAAAAATACATACTCAAAAGTGAAAGTTTTAACTGACTGCTCCATTCTGAACAGTGTATAAATAGCAGAGGGTAAAAGACCCAGCACCTGGAGGAGGTAAGAAGTCAGCCTGCGGCACGCCCAGGAAGGGAGTCACTGTGTTCTTCACCTGTTTAACATTCTACATGCAGAACAACTAAGCATAAAATCATAATGCAGTGTAAAGTTGACAGACGGAATAGAATGGGGCAAGTCAAAGAAGCTGAAACCCAATTTGCCACCAGGGAAGGAAAGGATTGCTTCTGGTCCCCTCTCAGAGGAGCTTCTGGGGCTCCCTGTGACTGCAAATCACTGGGGAAAAAGCTGGTCAGCCCTGCGCTTAGCAGGAAAAGCAGGAAACACCAATTTTCTAGATAACCACCAACTTCGGTTCCCATTCACTCTCAGCCCTGCTCCTGCCTCTGCCAGCTCCTGCAACAGCAATGCCACGTGTGGCAGTTCCGTCTCTTGTCTGCCTCCTGAGACCCTGACAGGCATCAAGCAGAGGAGGGAAGGAAGCAAACCTGCCTGGATCCTCCCGGGTGCGTGACTGTGCCTGATCGGTCGCCCCTGGGTCCCTCAGCCAAGGCAGGGAGCAGAGCTGCCACGCAGCAGCTGCAGCTCTCAGGGATCTCACGCATCAGCCCCAATGGCTCTCAGCCAAACTTAGCAAAAGGTCTAGAAGGTCCCTTGCCCGTAACAGGGGATGATAGCTGATCAAAAACTGCAGTCATGATGCTCACAGTTACAATCAGGTAGCGGGGGGGGGAGAAAATGGAGATAATGCTACTGGTGCTGTGATGTGATTTTTCCTCTTTTGGATGAGACAAGAGTTTGAGACTGGCAGGGCTCACTCCTCCTCCTCCTGTTCAGGACTGGGCAGCAGAGGCTGCCTGAGCCAGAGGCTCCTCAGCTGATGCGATCTGGTCCTCCTCCTCATCATCATCAGCAAGCACCCTCTCACCAACCCAGCTTTTGCTGCCAAGGTCCCTCCCACAGACTACACTGTCCCACAAGGACCCAGAGCCTCTGTCTGGTGGGGCGCGGTGGCAGACAGCCTCCACAGACAGCTACGTGTCCCATTACCTCTCAGGAGTGCTCTCATGCTATTGCATTCAGACCCATCGGGCTCAAAGCAACCCTGCCCTTGTCAATGGAGAACTCTTTAGGTGAGGAAAAAGTCTGATCTGTTTCCAAATGCATCTTCAAATTCACTGAAGCTCCAGCAACTTTTAGCAGTGTCTGCGGGTGGCTGTCGGCCAGCAAGGCAAAGCGCTGCCTTAACTCAGCCCTGTGCCGCAGCGGCTGAGCACCGGTGTGTCAACGCAATCAGCTGAGGGACTTCAGTGCCTGCAGAAAGTCTGCAGTGTTGAAATCTGCTTTCCTGCAGGAACTGGGAAGGCCTCCTTTGCTTTGTGGCAGTCCAAAGAGACGCCTGTAGGACACTCCCTGACTTTCCCATGCCCCAAATGAGTCCCCTCATGAATTAAACAGACCCTTAAACCCCTAAATCCTTCCTGGAGAGAGTAAGAAGCAGATGATGAGAAGGATGTGATGGCACATCAGCTGCTAAGAGGCTCCCTACTGCCTCTCAAAGGTCTTCTAAGCCTAGTGCCTGATGCATGGGTAATCCGTGGAACATGGCCAAGCCAGAGGGGAGAAGATGACTAAGCCAGCACCCGGGGTCCAAGCACTACCAGCACATCCCGAGTAGCATCTGTGTGCTGCCCAGGAACACCACACTGAAGAGAAACTGGTGGAGCTCTTGAGAGAAGGCAGAAGGGCTGCTGCAAATAGTTAGCTATGAGCAGCCAACAGCCACTGTGTCTCTCCGGTACTGCTGAAGGGAAAGAAAGAGGGGGAAAAAGGAACCAGCAGCTACTGGTCTGATGGGAGAAATATGGGGATGCTAGTGCTCTGTATTACAGGAGGCTGTGGATAGTAACCAAATTTCCTCAGACACTCACATGCCTCTTCTTAAGAATGAAAGATAACGGAGTAGGCGTCTGTTAGCAAAGTGGGAGCAGAAACTCAAATTTACTGCAGTACCCACAGACAAATCAGTTCTTATTACCCATATTTTATGGATTGATTTGGAAGAAATTGAAGGATGGTGGTAATTTTAAGCATGACATTAATTTTGGCAGGGTAATTCAGTACTTCAAAGTAACACGTGCGCACTACGATTTGTTTAGGAAACAAGACCTACATCCCACAAGTTTGGAGGAATCTGAATATCTTCTTTTGTGAAAGACTAAGCCAAGAACAAGCATGCTCCAGTGATGTGCCTGCCACATGAAAATAAAAACATGAAATAAAGAGAAGCCCTAATGCTGACAGTCTAAATTTAGATGCAGTGGAAATATAACTCAGTTGACTTCGGAAGAGCTACACATTTATCTGTGTCTCAGTTCAGCCTTTGGGGATTAAACAAACAATCCTTTTGTTTACCTTCATCCTTTCCAATTTCAAGGTATGTGGACAAATACTTAAATCAGTAGCACTTAAAAATAGCTCTGACTGACTTCTTGCAGCTCAAGGGAAAAACAATGAAACACGGATAAAAACTGCAAATACCTCGTGTTATACAAGAGGGATATTAATGCTTCCAAGTGACCAACCTTGATAAACTGAGCTAAGCTGAAAATCATCACGCATATAACCTTGTAGCCCTTTTGCATCTTTGTTAAGCAGTAAGTGAAGGGGTAGGTTTTTCTATTCCTATAACAAGATCAGCAACATTTAGAATCTGAAATGTGCTGTTCTGCTTCATAGGAAATTGAATTTAATTTGCAAGCTTCAAAGCAAGAAGCAAATTCTCAGAAATGAGGTAAAGAAATTCAGCTGCCTAGTACATTGCTCAAGTTCAGATCTAAATTCTGGTGTCCCTCATCCTGGTGTAAAACCAGATCTTATTTGAAATCAACAAAATTATCCTGCATATTACACCCAGGTACCAAAGCAGGATTTGGTCTCTTTTCTCATTAGCAGCCATCTCCTGATTTGCATTGGGTTTTCCAGAGTGCTTCCCATTATCCAAAAAGTAAATATATAGAACCTATTTCTGTCGGGAAAAAGCCATTAAGCTTTGTTCTGATATCAGGTAGGTCTCATTTCCACAAAGCACTTAAAATAGGGTCTTAACGCTGGTGTCTTGTCTTTGGGTTTTTTTTGGCTGAACTAACGTAAAATCAGAATGAACTTCATTTGAAAAAATGGTGTCAAAGCCAGTAGGATCCCCTGTGCTGTTTGTGTTAATTAGGAAAGACTATAAGACAACGAACAAGGGAAAAGTAGATTTGCCATGCTACGCATTATTCAAGTACAAATACTGGTAAAGACAATCACGAGGCTGATGAGGATATTTGTGAAACTCGCACTGAGACACATTTTTTTTTTTTTAAATTCCTTTTGATTAGATAAACTGGCCAGCGTGTGCGTGATAGCTGGCAGAAAAAAAACCCGCCCTACCTTTCAGGGTCTCCTGCAAAGTCTGTGCAAAGGCTGCCAGTTTGTGGCTGTCGTGGTTCTTCCCGGTACTCTCTCCCGCCGAGGGCGACAAGGCCAGATGAAGGTTAACCAGCGTTAGATCATTCATCCCAACCTGGGGGAGGAAGGAGGAGAAATCAGTGCCATGCAGTCAGGGCACGGAAGGTTGCAAAGCAAAACCACACGCTTGTTCCCACTACTTTCGGTAGTAAATCTGGGGGACTGGGACTCACTTTGCTATGTAGGTGGTGTGTTTTTGTTTGTCTTGGTTTCGGGAGGAAGATGGGGAAGGCGTTTAGCAGCTTTGTCTGCAATAACATGATACCCTCTCAGTTCTGGGGAAACTGTTTTGCATAAGCAAACAACTTTTTTCCACCATGGTTGCAGAAAGAAGCCAGCTGCTTGTGAAAATCAGTTTATGCAAAACCAGTTGTTAATAAGCTACAAATAATGTCGAGGTCATTACATGGGCTAATTATTACTCTCTTGTGATTAGCCCTGGCACGCCACAGAGACTAACCAAGAAACTTAAGGTACCTTGAAAGGAGCTGTTGGTTCCCTGCAATCTTTGCTTACCTTCTGGGACTCACTTGGCACAAGTAATACTTATGCCTAATATTGACCTATTTACATTATTAATTAATTAATATTAATTATTATTAATAATTTAGTCATAATTATTTTATTAATGTTTCTTTGAAAGCATTACCAGAGACATCAAGTTCCCCAAACCGGACCCCTCCATCACAGCCTGTGTGGAGACAGGCTCTCTCTGCTTGTATGTTCACTCAAGCATATGTACAAGAACGGTTTCCAAAACGCCCAAGGTTCTTTTAGATGGGTTCAGCCTAGAGAAAAAGCTTCAAAATGGAAACTCTGCAGTATGCCAGCAATATAAGATAGATCAGCCTGAGTCTCTCAGGTGCACTGTGCCTTCTATATATATATATATATATCTGTCTCCATTCTGCCTACACTTACCCCTCTCCACTCGCAATTTGTGGCACTGACAAGAATCACAGCCCTGTGGCTGGCTGCTGCTGGACACGCACCTTGTCCCTGCTGTGTTAATTTGATAAAAGCAGAACAAGGTGACTGGTGACTTCTGTCACACTCTCAGTAGCTGTGGATGCTACTGAAGATCCACTGACCCTCGTGCGCCCAAATGCTCCCTTGCAGCAGGATTTGCTCCCACAGGAGCAAGGGAAAGGACTGACTCTGGTAATCTGCCTTATGTATTAAGGCCCACTAAGCACCTTTCTAAAATAAAGCCATGAGACAGTGCTGAAGTGATGAGATGGGTTAGAGCCTCATGCAAATTTTTAGCTGTTAGAAGACTGTGTCTCTTTCCATCTTACTCAATTTTTTTTTAATAAAATCTAAACTCTGCAAGGGTCCGTTGGCGCAATGGCAGTTACCTTGAAACGTGCAAGATACGGGTGAGGATATGAGTGCTTCCCATTGCCATTAGTCTGTGCACTCTCCTGAGATGAGGCATCTTTCAGTTCAATGCCAGCTGTTGTATCCCAAAGGAAGCCAGAATATTCAACTCCCTGGAATTAACAAAAAAGAGAAAAGCTAGTAGTAAGAAGGTAAAAACAAAACATTCTGCCCAAATGCAGCCCCCCAAGATGAAACTTTCACCCGCAAGTTTGAGTACCACTGTTTCTGTTGGCAGTGGCGTACATCACTCCCAAAATACGCAGAGGCGGTAAAAGATGACGCAGGTTTGTATCCGGGCTTGGCGCCCGCAGGAAGCCCAGCTCGCTGCGCACAGGCGTAAAGGAGAAACCAGCATCCTAGGCTATCAGTAGGAGATAAAGAGAACAGGTGGAAATGCTTCTTTATCTCACCCTGGCCAAAACCCCCACCAGATGTGGGAGGAACACTTCCTGGGCAGCTCCACTGACTTCACTGAAAACTGAGCGCACCAAGCTGAAACACATATTGCTCTGCTACCCGCAGCCCCTCGCGTCTGTACGCTGGCTATCAGACACCCAGGTAACTTTAGCACTGCTCGGTCCAGCCAACGATTTAATAAGCTGTTTTATCTTATACAGGTGGAGCACGTTCAGGACCGCCGCAGGGGTGAAAGATAAAGACGCTGCCTCTCGTGCAAGTGTTTGGGCTGATACAGTCCTCGTCTCCTCCTAGTCCAGGCAAGGCATTGGATTCTTCTGAGCATGGTCAATAACGAGGAAGTTTATTACCCATAGGAAAATAAGGATTGTTTGTCTAACCCTGAGCTCAGTGCCTCGTGGTCTCACCAGGCGACTGCTAGGGGTGTGGTAGACGATGCTGCGCACAGTTGTTCCTTCTCTCCACGGCGAGAATCCATCTCATGGATTTCTGTTGCCCGCAAGCTAAAAATATCCAGGCTCCGTGAGACTCTTGGCATGAAATCTGGTCTAGACCTCTCAGCCCTGTCAATCTTCTGTGTCTCTTTTCCAGCTCAAATGTTTCATGCTCAGCTCTCCGCTGCTTTCAGCTCTGTTTCTATCATCCTACACGGGTTTTTTTGATTACTTTGGGACATGGAGCTGGCGTTTTCAGAAAGCTGCCTGCCCCAGTCACACCAGCAGCGCTGTCTAATTCAAAGCCTGTCAGCCTCTCCTCCCATCACCCAGACACCATTTTCCTTGGTATCGTTCAAACCCGCTTCCCTTAGCGAATCCTAGTTAAATCCATCGCAAGGAAGTTTTTTCCATTTCAGCTGCAATAAACAAGTGCTATCTGCTCTGCTGACTTCCCATGAGCCTTGAAAGAAAGTATTAAGGTTGGCTAAAATCCTTTGGTAGCTCCTTTAGATAACTCACCTTTAAAATACTGACAAAATCATTCCACCAGTCGGAAGTCTAAGGTCTGAAAACTGCTATAGGAAAAGATGTGGAAGAATAAAACTGCTGTTAACAGCTGTTTGCTATTCCCTGGCTCCAGATTGCACATCAACATGGTGGTCAAAATTCATTGCTTGGTTGAAGGCCAAATGCCTGGGACGTGTGGAAGCACGAGCCTGAAGTACCATCCACCATTTTGCATTATTTAGCCCTGTAGAGCATCCCAAGATCAGCTTGTGCTGAAGATCCTCCATGCTCAGGGTTACACTGCCTTCACTGTAATGCACTTCTGTACACAATGTTCAAACCTGACGGACCCATTAACTAACCCGAGGGGCAGAGCAGACTTTTTGGCTTAGCAGAGGGTTCTCCAGCCAGCCAGATTTCTGTTAAAGCAGCTAAAAGGAAGAGTCAGTGGATACCATTTCTATTCTTATCTTGGCCACAGACTTCTGCCATAATTTTGGGAACCATTCATCCTTACATCCTTACCAGTAAAACAAGGTAGATTATGATTTCTAGTTACTCAGCCCATAGTCAAAACTTTCATTGTTATCTTTGGAAATACAGCTCAGGAAAAAATAGACTAAAGACTCTGGATTTAACATAGAAACTCTGAGACAATTATTAATAATTCTTGGAAAAAAAGAAAAAGCAGAGGGAACAACTTTGCACAACTTTTAAAATTCAGTGCTTTTTTTTAATCATCTGGCCTAACAAGAGATCCCAAAGGAAAACTCCAGCCAGGAATGAAAATGACCTGAAGGTGATTTGCACTCTGCATCAGAATTAAGTGTGAATTGTGTTAAACCTTGGACACATTCAGACCCTTTGTGTCTTTCTAATGGTAGCTAGAGTCCAATCCTTGTGCTGTTCAGGTGGTGGGTTTTGGTTTGGTTTTGTTTTTTTTTTTTTCTCTCCTGTTAGTTGCCATTCTTGGGTTTTACTCAGAAGGGCAGCAAAAGTTGCTGCACATCCCAAAACATCAGAGTCCAACAACAGCCTCAGGTGTGAACAGTGATACAACTTGATTTGGAAAAGCCAGATTAAGGAAATGTGGATTCTAAGCAGTGTGATTACGGGATACAACTGCAGCCACATCTTTAATAACGACAGTGCTCAGAATAGATGAAGACAGCCTAATGTATCCGCTAGGCACCATTCATTACATGACAGGTCTCGGTTCCTGCTTCCACCCCTCAGGAACATCCGTGCTGCAGTAACTGCATCACGAGAACGATCTCGTTCAGCAACAACAGGCTCGAGCCCGAGGAAGACCTTGCTCTGAAATCTCATTAGCACCCTTACAGGGAAAAAAGACAGATTTTCCAATGTAGCTATACCTTGAATACTGTCAAGGGTAGCAGGTGCAGCTGTCACCACCTTATAAATTAGTACCTCACTGCAGTACGTATATATATTCCCACGGCATAAGATGCTGCAGGGAAAAGCAGAGTGCAGCACGGTGCTGATTTCAGATGGAGTCCGCAGCACTCTCAACACCTGTGCAGAGCACTCTGGGGAACGTGTGAGACAAGCTCCTCTTCCAGATGAGGATGGCAGGCTGCTCTGTGGGGTCTTCACTTGCAAACTAGGAAAATGAGGAGCTTTTCTGAATGCCAGCCAGTGCTGTGCTAGGGAACAAGCTCAGCTGACTAGCACAAAAAAATCTGGAAGTACTGCAGCCTGCCAGGGGCAAAACCAAGGACTCTTTCCTTGTCCTAATGTGTAGCCTTTCTTCTACATTTCTATACTGTTTTTCTCCACCATACCCCCCACAAACACACACACCTTCCTCCTTACAAGCATGCCACAGGCTGAGAAAAACAATTCTTCCAAAAAATCAATTGCACAGTTAAATCGAAAGCTATAGGAACAGTCAGCTTAAAAAACAAGAGATGCAAACCTTGCCAAAAAAGATTTGCAAAGTGTTTTGCCTTAAACAGATTCAAAATGTGTCCTTGCTGAGAGGGGGGAAAAAAAGCAAAGCCAAAGTTCAGACTTAGGGATTAATGTACCTTGTGTAGCTGTCCCGAGGGTTTTTCGGAAACAACACCCTTCCAACATCCTCTAGGGCCCTTCCACTTGCGGATGTTTGGCAGTGTCGGCTGGTTCAGCTCCGTACAAAACTAGAGAGAGAGGAAAGAGAAAAAAAAAAAAAAAGATCAGCTTTGCAGGGTTTTAAAAAAATTGCAAAATAAAGCATGTAGCGAAGCATTGGTAAGAAACACCGTGGAGTCTCTCTGCCCTCCCTGAAGGCTCGCAAAGGAGGTGGTCTGGGCCACATCCCAGGCTGACTCACCCCCGACTGGACATTATTTGGATATAAATAAAAATTAAAATAGCTGAGTGCAAACGCTGAGAGTAGAACGTTTCCCCCTCAGACTCTTTTTTTTACCTCCAAAGCTACTTGTTTCACTGGAAAGGGGTTTCCTCTGTGCCGCCTCCAAAGATGCTGACTGCCCTGCATCCCACCCCCCGAGGGGCTCCGCGAGCAGCTGCCGAACCCTCCCGGGGGGCAGGAAGCCCCCGTCATGGGGCTGGCCCCACTCCAGCACCGAGGCTGCTGGCACGACACCAGAGGAAGGGAGCAGGCCACCTCAGTAGCTGGCGTTTTGGGGTTAGGGCTCCTCTGAGTTTACACCAGGGACACACGCGTGAGACTCCCCGTGCATGAAGGGATCGGCTGCAGACCCACACGCGGAGCAGATCCTTCTGATGCTCCCCAGAGGTGTTAGTCTTCCCGGACACTGCTGTACAGTCACAGCACTCGGACACCTTTATGTGTTCAAGCACACGGGCAGAGCTATAAAGGCTGCGTGCTAATGCTCAACAGCTCAGGGATACTATAACCGTGGACACCATGGAAAGCCCCCAAGTCCACCTGGGTAACACCTTGAGATTGAAATAAAAAAAAAAAAATTAAAAAAACCCCAACAATAATAATTAAAAAAAAACCCTATGCCCTGGAAAATCTGGAATCTGAAACCCCTTGATGCGGAAAATATGGAATCTTTTTGCCAGGAGTTTCAAAATAAAGCTTAATAGGAGGAGCTACAGCCCTTTGCACAGCTGATGTCAGGTCCAGGCAGATTCGGGCTGGAAGCCGGCAGGGAGAGGGGGCAGCCGAATGCCCGGCCGTGCAGAAGGGCCTGCACGCAGCAGCTCTGGCTGTGGGGAAAGGGACTGGTAAAAAGCAATCGCTGCGAAAGAGCAACAGGGACCTTCAACGTGCATCATTTCATTATATCTGCCACCGGAGAAACTGCATTCAAACACAGAGGTTTTCACAGTGAAAGAGTATCCTCAGACAAAATTTTGTATCCAGAATGTCCGTCCAAATCAAGCAGCAAATTAACAAAGAATGATTTTCAAGTTAAACAATAACCTCCTGTACGCAGCGACTCTTTGCAGTGGGACATGCCAAACACAGTTCAAAGAACTACAGTGATAAACTGCATGGATGTAAGTGTTTCCTACGTGGGTATCGGCAAAATGATGGGACAGCTATTCTCGTGTTTATTTTATCTTTTGTTTCAAAAGTTAAAATCAAACTCTGCTCTTTCACTAAGTGCCTTGTCTTCAAGTTCAGCATCCCGGAGGCTGAAGCTGTAAGCACTGACTTCTCAGATATATGCAACCCAGCAACCCTTTTTTGCCTCGGAAGGCTGAGAGTCATTTTGGTTGCACATCCGAAGTGAAAATGCTTGGCACACCTTTTAAAGCAGTCTTCTGAAATGCAGAGATTGGCAGGGGCTTTCTATTCAAGAATAACGTACCGCGTTATTGTCTGTTATATACCTTCAGGCAGTGCTAGGGCTGGGCTGATTTATTAAACCAGGAGGCGCGCAGGGTGTTTGCACGGCCTGGGAACAGAGCTCTGCTCTGAACTGATTGCCAGGTGCTACCCTAATAAACACAATAAATCACGGCAGCAACAATTATTCATTCCTGCTGTCATTCTGATGACTTTAAACAGCGTGAATTTGGTGAATGAGTTTTCTAACATTTAAATAACTTCAATCGGCAAAAAAAAAAAATTGTTGAAATTAGGAGTTCAACTGTAACCTGACAAAAGAGTTAACTTATCTCTGGGTTGCAGCTGCCTAGAAAGTCCAGCCAGCACAAAGTACACGACAGGGCTGAATAAATCCTACAGAGACCGTCACTTTATTAAAAAGAGCATCTGCAGTCGGCCAGTTTGAATATTTTGTTTCCTCCAAATTGATTTTTTTTTTAAGGCCTTGATTTAACTTTGCTCAAACAAAAAGATGACAAATAAGATTACACGGTTTGTTCAGAAAAAAGCCATCAGCCCGTTCTGGGTACGGTTGCAGCAATGGAGAACTTGGCCTATAGCAGCTGACTTTAATCTGTGCCCATTTTCCAGGGCTTACAGGCACACAGCTTTTGAAGTTGTGGCAGCATACTTGCTTAGGTCACGTTTTTTTGCTGAAGTGAGAAGGGCATTTCTCATATCATGTTGTTCTGCCCACAAAACCCAACGTCAAACACCATTACGCTTTCCCTCGCACATTAAAAATATACAGACAAGCTCCTAGCCCACACTGGGAATGAAAAAAATGCCTTTTCTCCTTTGCAAAACTAAGTTAGAGCTATGCCAATCCCTTTGAGGAGCAGTTCTTCAAGTGGTAAAGAAAAATAAAAATTAAAATCTCAGTCAATCAGAACAACATTTTTCTTTCCAAAATCCTCCTAAGGAAAAAAGTTCTAGTTTTGTTTTTCTCTAGAGCCTTTCAGGCTGCAAATTTCCTGAAATTCAATCAGCTGCGTCATTAAATCCTACCCATACGGAGTCAAAACTCACACACGCACCATAATACCAACAGCACCAGGCCTTATTTCCAAGGATGCCCTGTATTACACTGATGCTACCGTGGTCTCTCTTGCAGCTGGGTGCTGGTTTTTGTGGGACAGGCAGTGCTGCCAGGGAGCAGGAACATGGCAGCATCAGGCTCCAGGCATGCTGTAGGCAAAGAGCAGCCTGTACTCTTGAGAGGTCAACCCCCCTTGTGCCAGGTACCTGCCCACTACCCCCATTTGGCATGCAAGGCGCCGACAAGGGCCACCGCCCCAGGAACTGGGACAAGCCCTGTTGCCTTTGCTCATCAGCAACACGTCATTTTCCAAAGAAGGGAGGATCCAAAGATGTAATTGCTCTTTGTCCACCCTGATAAGGAGCCGGTGCCTATTGCTCCCAGCCCCTCTAGAAGCAGAGACGGGCACAGGAATGAGCTTATGACTGACACTGGAAAAGAATGGAGGGCAGCTGGAAGAAGCTGGGGAAATGCACGTTTGAGGAAGGAAAGGCAAAGGGTCTTGGACTAATTTGGAAGCAGGGAGAAGAACATATGCTGGGCTGGCATTTGCTGGTGATCATTAAGGGAGTTACAGACTCCCTAACACACCTACCTGCCTCCCCAAGACACTCCAAGCACTGCCAGCAAGAGCATCTAAGAGCATCTCATTTGTGCATTAAGTAAAATCTCTTCCAATGCAGTACCTCTGCACATTAGGAGAGCTGCCAGCAAGCACCCTGCAGTAGCCCACGAGCAGACCTCCCCACCTCTTGTTCAGGATGACCTGGTTAATCTTTGTTTTCTTTTGGGGTGCTATTTGTGCAGCCAGTCCCAAAGCAGGCACAGCAGGGTCATGTTTTCCAGATGACGACACCACTCCATGCTGAACACCTTTGCCTGTCAAGTGTTACTCCTGTAATACCAGCACCGGGGACTACGCTGAGCCAGTGACCTCCCTTGAGGTGAGCATCTTTTGCTTGAAAAGAGGGTGTGCTACTCCTAAACCCTGAGGAAACTAAGTGTGACCCAGGAAATCAATGTCTTAGGGCTTAATAGATTACACATTTCTTATTAGCCAGCAATTCCTCTTTGGAGGATGCTTTCGTTTCAGAGCTGGAGTCAGAGCAGAGGCAGTAAGGAGGGCGAGGAGAGGAGGAGCTTGCAGGGTGAGCCTGTTGTTACGGCACGGTCTCTCAGTGCAGTAATCATCGCCTGAACTTTAGAAAGGCATTCAAAGCAATTAACTGTCCCTTTTGATTAATTACCACAGAAGCTTTCAGGCCAAAAGGGCATTGCAGTAAAGGTAAACAACAACTTACTTCATCAAAGCAAAGGTGATTTTGGTTCCTCTTAACCAAGAGGAGAGATGAGAGCTAGGAAATAAATACTCCATTTCTAAATGTCACATATACAGAGTTCCTTTATTTTTAACAGGCACTAGAGGGAGCAGCTTTAATGAGTACTGGAGATGCATATGAAACTTCTATCAATTCCTTATCATTTCAGCTATGTTGAGGCGTCATATTAGTAAAGATTTGACATCGTCATGGTGAAAGAGACTTGGAGCTCGAATGTGGGAGCTGCCAATAGTTGAAAAGGAGACCCTGACCAGCAAAAAAAAGATGTTAAACTATATTATTAGGTCAAAATTCACCACCTTTTTTCAAATTGTAGATCCTGGATAGATCTTGAAGTAGAAAACTGTACCTGTGCATGAAGAATTTAAGTCTTCTGGTAGTGGGTTCACTTTCCTGTTACTTTTGAGGGACCTCTTAGTAGTAGTTCATGGACTGCAGGAATCTGCAGGTCATGGGCTGGAAAACACCAAGGTAAGGGTTGTTCTGTGCTACATAGCATCTCCCAGTGATGGACTTGGTGCTTCAGGAAAGGGCAAACAGAAGAGCTCTAAGATATACCTTGTAAATTGTGCAGTGGCACTTGAGGAGGAGCCGCCCAATCCTCTCCAATAAAACTCACGTCCTGAAACAGGATCTAGTATATATCTGATAGAAGATACAACAAAATTGACAGTGGCTTCATGAGACCATCTGGCACTGCTCTTTTTTAATCCATCCTTTAATATATATATATATATATGCCTTCCCTGCTCCATCACTGGGTATTGTATAAGCTAAAAATCATGTTCCTGGAATTAATTGCACATTATCCTTTCTTTTCTTTGTTCATCCGAGTGGACTGTACTTTTATTTCCAACTGAAAAAGCAGACTCAAGTACCTGTAATCTTAATCCAATCTACCACGTACAGGACACAGCTACAGTTGGTGCACCCAAATGAAGCCTGACGTGGAAAGCTGGGAGCAGAGAAGTTAAAAATATTTCTGAGAACTTGAAATCAGCACCTTTGGTTTTCAAGTAAAGCATCCTGATTTGACACCGATGCTCCAGAAGAAGAAGAGCGTTTTGTTAGATCACATTCACGAGGAGGAAGAGGCAGAGTTAGGGGGTGGAGAGATTTGTGGGTGTTGTATTTTCCTGGACTGCCTATTGAGGTAGGGGTAAGAAAAGGTCAAAAACTTCAGGACTGTCATCCTGGTGCAGCCACATGTGGCAGTGCAACGCAAGTCAAGACGGGACGCAAGATGCAGCGGGGCCAGGATGCTCAGCGCACTTATGCAGCCCAGCAACGCTGCATCCACTTCCCACAGGCAGCAGCAACTGAGGAAGGGGACACAGAGGAGCATCAGGCCTTTCAGTTACATCTGGATTCTCCTATAACCAAATGTAATGGCAGGGAAGGAAGCATTATTATGGCTAAAGCCTGAAACAGACTCCACATTGGATCCCATTTACCACTGACAACAGTGTTGTCTCAGGCCTTCATTGCTTGTTTGCCTTTCCCTCAAGTGTATCCCTTTCCTGTTTGCAAAAGTAGCCAAAAAATACACACACAAGAAACAGATGCATCCACTGGCCTGGGGGATGCACTCACAAACTCTATTCAGAGGAACCATATAAATAACATGAGGGAAAGTTGGAGTGGCCCTAGGTTAAGATGTAACAATTTTCACATGCCCATTCAACTAGTCCCTCCTAGGAAGATTTCATTAAAGATTGCATAATATTTATTGCTTGTGTTGTTCAAGTATTGATATTACATAAAGATAAATAAAACTTGGCAGGGGATGGGGGTAATTATGAGTGTTTTCAAAGCAGAACAACCCCCCCTCCAGGGAATCAGTCTCAATCTCAGCCATATCTATACATTTGTGTTGGAAAAAGTTTTCTACTTCTCCCTCTTGTACACAGTTGTACATAATTCTACAATGAAGTTAGAGCTGAAGAAATAATAAAAAAATTATAAAGTTTAAGAGAAAAATTCTAGGATGAAAAAAAAATAAATATAAGGAACCATCTACTGAAAGTGCATCAGCCACAGAATTACTCCTGGAAAGCTTCTCTGCCCCTTCTGCCCTGCTAGCGTGTCCTGCTTGCACTGGGTCATTGAGACCTGGGGCAACACCTTCCCATCCTTTATGTACTGGTTTTGTTGTTCCTAGAGCTAAACCACAAGATCCAGATTGATGACCGAATAAATCCTTGCCATCCTCACAAATGTTATCTAACACATCCTTCAAAGAGCTCTATAAACTCATTGCGAGCAGCTAAATCGAGGCAGAGCCCTTCAGCACAGCCAAATCCTCAACCAGCATCTTTCTCCAGAGATAATACAGCCCCTACAGGCACAGTCATCACCTCTATGTGCCTTTGCATGTTATGGCCATACAGAGCTCATTTGTTGCGCTAACGTGCATGCATATTGGGGTCCCAAGTCCATCTGAACACAGGCACCTATGGCTTTTTCATCAACTCGAGCAGGACTCATTCTTCCCTGGAAGTGCTGCTTCTGCTTCTTAAAGAGCATCCCAGTAATTCAGACAGACACCCACGGAGGAAGGATTTCCTTCCCCTGGGGATCAGATTCTCAGCTCCTAAATGAGTGCTGCAGGCACCATGTTACGGACCAGAGAGCAAACATTTACCGTACAGCAGCCTCACTGCCCGGGAGCCATGTGGCGACCTGAACTCCCGCCTTTGCTGCAAAGACCACTTACAAGCTTAATACTTAAAAAAGGAAACCGCTGGGACTGAGCTCCTCATTGGAGATAGGATGAGAAAGGCTCATTTGTGAAGCCCAACTATGCATAGGCAAGAAATTAAGTAAGTTGTCCAAGTCCACTCTGCCTGCTTCAGATGGGGGTAATTCTGGGTCTGCAGAGGCACCGCTCTGCTTACCTGAGGAGCGTGAAAGCAAAGCAACAGAGGACTCCATCATTTAGGCCCCCCCTGGGGTTAGGTAGCAGCTAAATGTCGCTTGGCAGGAGTTTTTCAAACTGAAGGCATCGTTTCCCGCGTCAGGTATCCAAGCCCTTTCATGAGCTTGGCCCTGTTCTGAACCAGCCCCTGGATGTGAATCCAGCTGGACACGTGCCTCTCTCCTGCCACCGCTGTATTACTCACCCATTGTTCTTTGTGAATGTGCGGGAAATAATTATGCTGATAAGCTTAACTTTATCTCAATTATCAAAAGTGTGTAATGATTTGTTTCCATATACAAACCTGTTTGAATCAAATCAGATTTTTTTTTTTAAGACAGGCTTTACAGGATCAGTTAGGGAGTGGTAGGAGCTGACGTTGGCACTCCAAGTTATTTGCTTTCCTTTTCGAGCACCTATTTTGGAAAAATTTAGCAGTGAGTTTCTACACTGCCCTCCCAGATGAATTATAGCTTGCTGCAGTCACCCAACTGCTTAATTCTTTGTAGTATCTGAGAGGAAATTACATTCTTTATCCCTGAATATATGATTAAAAAAACCAGACTGTAGCCGATAAAACCTGCTCGCCTTTAATCATAGTGTTCCTGGGACAACAATGCAGATCATTCCCTGGCATGTTCTCCTATGTCATCCTAAACAAAAGTGGTTATATATATAAACAGTGTCTTTTTATAGATCTTCAAAAGGAAGACAGGGAAACCTTCGGTGCAGAGCAGTGAAACAATAACAACTGAAAGAGGCAATGCAACAACTCTCCTAACACGTTTTAAGTGCTGGGGCCACTATTGAAGAATTACAGGACGCTCAACTCCCTATTGTCAAAATGGGATATGTAACATCTTTCAGCCAGTTTGCCATTTAATGGGAAGGTGTCTTCACATATGCTTGGTGGAAATTTATGCTGCCTTTTCCCTGTGGAAGACAGCACCCGTATTTGCCAACCTCTGGGTAGGAGAAGTTTTATGGCTTCTTAATTTCTCATGTTTCTATTCACAAGCTGAGCTTTTTTCCTTGTACTTCATAGGACAGGCTCATTTTGCAGAAGACACTTCCTGACTACTTCTTTTCTTACCCTTAAGGACGTTTTTTATTTTAAAAATAATACAGGAATTAAGGTTCAAGAGGTTGTCAAGGATGGTCACAAATCTTTGCAATTTATTTTTGAAGCCTTTTCAAGAGAGTGTTTTATTCTGCATAAGTAGGCAGTGTAATCATTAACAGCAAGAATGGCATGCTAAGGCAACTGATGTGATATAAAGATGACTAAAAAGAAGCCCTCGTGACTATGAAGCTATCTTTTTCATTGCTTTTACTGTGTCATAAAGCAGTCTGCTCAACTGGTTGTCTGCTGTAAATACTCAGGTGCTTTTCCAAGTTTTTCATCCCAACTCATTATTTCCAAAGGAAGAAGACAAGTTGCATTTTGCTGCCACTTCTGCCACCAGAAATAGACCTCTCTGGGAACCCAGGTGTATGCTTAGGGAAGGTATCATTGAGATTATTTGAGCAATGCGGCATCAGATATTTTAGACATACTACTATAAGTGTGTAACTACAGCTACTGCTTCAAGCAGTGACCGACACAGAGGGATGCAAGTCTTGCACAGAGCGAGCTATTGCACAGTTACCCAGAGCACATGTACTTCATTTTGACCTTATGGCCACCACTCTGCATGGCCATGAACTGTGCTGCAGGTACAGGAGACCTAAGCTGCACGCTCATTTGGACTAGATATAAGGCACCGGGCAACCGGGAGTCAGTGGATTCCTGGGAACCTCTTTTTTTTTTTTTTTTTGTTTTATCCCCAGGCTGATTCTTTTCTCATGAAACATGAAACTCAGGAATCGATTTCTGCAGTGTGGTGTAAAACTATACCATTGTGAGTACAACCTTACTCACCCAGTAACCCCTGGAACTACATGAGGTGCAAATCGGTTTATCAGAACCTAGCCCTTAATATGGAAAGCAAATAGAAAATCATCCTATGTAACATGACATCTAAAAGTGATAAGAAATAGTTTCTTGTTCACCAATTAAAAAAACCAAACAAACTGACCAGTGAGCTATATCAATTTGCCAGGATCTGAATCTCCTTACCTGCACATTGCCTTCGGTCAGAGGAAAAGAGGAGGGGAAAAAATGTGCTAATACAAAAGAAGAACAAACAAACCCAAAAGGGAACAGGGAAATCAGTTTTGAATGTTATTGATCAAGGAAAGCTGCTTAAGCACGTAAGATAACTAGGTCTCTCTCCATTCCCATGATAAAAATTTACTCATTTCCAGTGGTGTTAGCAAGTGAGTTGGGGTTTTTTGTGGGTTTTGTTGTTGGGTTTGGTTTTTTTTTGTTAAATTGTGCACTTCTGGCATATACATGGCAGTAAAGACAGATAGGACTGTGCTGATACGCAGTATGAGAAGGAATAAGAGCAATGTGTTAAGAAAACTGCTGTGACACAAGGAAAAAGGCACAGCCCTCATTATTACAAGATCACAGTTTGGCCACCTGTACAGAGCCTTGCATCAAAAATAGTTATTCACTGGGCATTTTATGTCCATCCATTTGTTTCCTACTGTTAGTATTACTGTTTTCCCCAACTGATTTACATCTCTGCTTAGAGCAAGCATTCTTTCCCATGGTAAGAACACATAAACAAGGAAGAGAAAAATATATAATATGACTCACAACCATTGTCAGCCTCAAATATTTATTCTTCCTTCAGGCATTGATTACACCACCATACAGAACACTGTGCCACCCCCTGTAAAGTTATTTAAATCTGTCTCGTATCCTATTCCATCACTTTTTTTTTTTGGATGCTTATTATTAGGAGGATCTCTTCCAGGCTGCTAGCATTAGGACATGTCATCTCATCTTTTTTTTAAAATCTTATACACATCTACATTCTTTTTCACACCTCTAGCCCTTAATTTAAAGAGTCCAATTTGACACTGATTCCTCTCTGAAATAGCACATTCTTTATCTATAGGTTTGCATGAGTTTTCTGTCTTCACCCACTAGCACGCCCTCTACAAAGTCTACAGGACTGTCCTCCAACCCTGACCAAAGTTCTGCTCTAACAGATGCAATGGCCTCTGGCTCCCCACAGAAAGCATATGCATTACTTAATCCACATAAATTACCAAAAAATTATTTGGGCTGACATTAAAACACTCTATTAGAAAGGAAAAAAAAATGCCTCCCATCCCCAAAATTGCAGACTATTCAGAACTGGTCCTGTTCTATGAACTTGCTTTGCCTTCTGCCATCTTCTAGAAGAATGCCAGGAAAAAAAAGGACCAAGGACCCCTATTACTTCTACCACCCACAAACAAAACTTAAACACATGCCAGCATTTATAAACACATATTTTCTGTTTCTCCTTGTTCTGGAAGTGTAGAGAATAATTTTACTAATGGATAAGTTTGGCTGCTGTCCAGGGATAGGACTAGATGCCTCACAAAAGAATGCCAGGCTAGCATAACATGCAGTCTCCATGCCACCACTTCTCAGAGAGGCACAGCCATGCTGTAGGGAGGAGGAAGGCACCTCCTAAAGGACAGCATTTTAAGAGCAGCCCGTGTTCTCCATGGCTCCCAGTGATGTGAACTGTATGGCTTCTAGTGTTTTGTTTATTGAAGTCCATCGATCATCAGAAAAGAGATGGGCAATGCAACTAAAGGAAAAAAAAAAATCCCAACCAAGATCAAAGATACCAGACATACTAGTAGATGAGAGCCTGTGCTTCCAATGCCACTGGCCACTTGACAACAGTTTGCAGTACAGGGGCCTGGAAATACAAAGTAGTCATAGTTTCCCTGCAGAGAGCTACTGAAATCATCATGGAGCTGGCCAGAGCCATAAAGTCCACCAATAGATACATCTCCTTAAACTTCTAGCCATCTAGATCCCTCCTAGAGGACAGAAAGGAGGAAAAGAAGTGAAAGGCCAGAGGCAAATACTGTACAGCTGCAGGGTTCCTAAGTCAATTTAGTGGATGGGATAATCCCGAAGAAGCCTCCCATATTGTAAGAAATGGTGTCAATATCGTTTCCAGCTCTGCTCAGCCAAAAATGGTTCCCTCACAATAACAGCTATACTTCCCTTCACCCTGAGATTTCTTGACCCCGGGGTGGGGGGGAAGTCTGAAAAAAAGACTTTGCACCCCTGAGCATTACCTGCACTCAGATAAGCAAGCAAGGCAAGGGAAAGAGATAAGGGGAAATATAGGAAATGTGTGGGAGAGCAAAAGGGTAAGTAATAGGGAATAAGGTGAGAAAAAGAATTAAAATAAACTCAGCTGGACAATTTGGAATAATCTCCTTTTACTCTGAGTGGTCAATCATTGACTCCATGGTGGCTTTGAAGGAACAGGGCAGGAAGACCTCCTTCAGCTGACGAATTACGCAGAAGTCTGTCCCACAGCTGAATTAGGCAAAGGGTACAGCGAGAGGCTTGATTCCACCTCTCCTCTCTGGGAACAGGGAACAGAAAAATCAGGCAGCAACAGGGCTGGAAGAGATTGATCACAGGTCCCAAGTGAGTCAGTGGCCAAGTCTACATCTCCTTTTCCTGTTCTCTGAAAGCGAGACTGCCGTTTCCTTATCTGACTCTAGAGGACATCCAAATGTACTTAAGTTTCAAAGAGGTCAATCTCTTTCTGGAAAGGACAGTTCTAAGAACAGGCAGTAAATGTAACTCATTTACAGCAACTAATTCATTTGTTGCCCATTGCCTTATAAACTTCTTTAACTAATAGCTCCAACGCAAAGTGAGATTGCAAGACAGGGCTCACACTGCACTGGAGGACTATGGCTTTTAAAAATATACACACAAAGACTCAGTCCTGACCTAACTGCATTTCTGGGGCAAGCATTGAAACAATTCACACCAGAGAGGAAGGACCATCTTGGCATTAGAAGAATGCCTAGGACTCAGGAGACTGAGATTCACTTCGCAACTCTGTTAGGAGTTGGTCATCTTAGGTGACCCTGCCGAAATCATGTGATTTCCTTGTAACTCCAGCACACCTCCATAAATCAAGGATAACCATGATTCTTCCCTGCCTCTCTGGGACTGCTGCATGATTGCACTCTCCAAAAAACTGAACAGCAGCAACAGTGCAGGATATTTTGGCTGCACGGGCAACAGATGCATTCCAGGTGGTCCAACCCCAGTAGCTGCAGAGCTCAGACAGCAATGGTAGACCCTCACCCTGAAGGGGGTTTGTCAACAGCCCTTCCCTGCTCTTCCTTCAGGAGACATTGATGGTAGCTCCCATGCCAGTGCCCGCTTATACACAGGGAATAACGTTTGCCTGCAAGGGCAGCATTGACTGCATGACCAGCCACTTGGTGCTTACACCGAGGAAACGGTGACGGGCCAGATAAAAGGGTGACCAGCTGCTCCATGTCAAGGCATATTATAGCTCACTTTCAACTGCCCTAGCAAATGCACACACAAACATATTTATATCCACGTAAGCAAGAAGCGATGTGCCTATGCTTACCCCTGCAAATGGAAAATAGCACCTCTCTTTCAAACACCAACAAACTCCTAGGGATAACCTTTCACAAATAAACAACCTGCTCTGCTCCAAGAGGGATTTTATAAAAAACACAGATTACAATGGGCTTAATCATGATTAAACACTGATCTGGCTCAATCTACTCAAAAGCAGACAAAAGATAAATAAAAACCTCCAGCAGATGCATTTCGTACTGGAAATTCTGGAACCTCAATTGACGTCATACTTTTTATGTTCAGATAATATCTGGAGGAAACAGTACACTGGATCAAGAAAACAAAAGCAAATTTCTAGTTAAAATTCTCCGTGCTCCGTGTAGAAGGGAGAAGGCTACGGCGGGGAATGCACAGCGCAGCTCAGCATTTTACAAACCTGTTTTTGACTGTAGCTGAAATTGCACTATTAGAGCGATGCCACTAGAAAGAAACAAGCGCTCCCTTTTGTCCTCATCTGCTGGGTCCTACCCTGTAAAAGTGGGCAACATTAGTCATTGCATTTCCCCTCAGACAAAAGCTGCTTCTGATCGATGACAGGCAGGTTAATTTTCTTTTACTGAAATAATGCCACCTCCTCAGTGTCACCCCAGTTGTGGTGCACTGATTCCTCAGGCACAGTGTGAAAATTCTGTGTGATGGGAAGGCGTTGCACCTAGCGAACATCTCCCAAATACAGACATCTGGTCTTTCCTACAGGTGAGGAAACCCAGGAAACAGATTCCACATCATGGGATACAACTCCAGCCATTAGTACTGCTGAGGGAGGTGGAAAAAGTCAAAATAAGAGCACAGATCCTAGGGATTGCTTGCTTACAGTGCTAAGCTTCCCATTTTATTCAACAGGATAAAGACGTCCTCTTTGAGGAAAGAGAAATAACTCTTCATATGGGGGGGGGAATCCTATCTGGAGAATGCTTATGAGAGTTTTCTCATTCTATCATCCCAACTCTTCATGTCCACACCAGCAGAAATGCCCGATGGATGACGATGTAATGTCTGGCCAGCAAACAGGAGAGATCCCTTCCTGTACTAAGACGGCTAGAAGCTATGTCGCTGCCTCTTCTGGTGCCTAGCTAATCTATCCTGTGCTTCACAGCTACAGGACCTCTACTTCCGAACACCAGGTGAAAGACTTTCAATCCCTTTTGATTTGTGACCTCCAAAACTTCTCCAGTGACGGTGAAAATCCCCATACAGACAACGTAAGCCTACTGATAACTACTTTGTTCTTCTCACTTTCTTTTCACTGACCTCTTGGACGTAGCTCACAGTGCATAAATTTGCCATCACTGGCACAAACAGACCTTGATAGTGAAACCTATGTTACTTATCCTAATGTTCAAGCTGCAAGTTATCAAACTCAAGAACATCATCCCTGAACAAAATCACAATTCTCAGCCCAATTCCTGCCATGCTTCAGCCCCCCCAGCGTATCTCTTGTGCCAGCCTGGACAGATCACTTCCAACTTCAAGCAGAACAAGCATCACTTTGCAGATGAACTCTGCACTTTCACAAACTCCTGAATCAAAGTTATGCAATTTGCATTTCCTAGGTGAGGAGCCAACAAACTGCTCTGTCTTTGGAGTCAAGTGGACAGTCCTTTCTCATCCCCCGTAACAGCAGATGCACTTGCTTATTAATACACAAATAGGAAACTAATGGGTTACTGTTGCTTGCTCCCAAAGCAGGCTTACTTTATAAAAAGCTGCCACGGGGTTACTAAATATAATGTTGTCATACAGATTATTTAACTTTCCTCAATAACCTACCTCTGAAGGCGAAATGAGTTCAAGAGCCCATGTTAAAACCTGAAAGGCGCAGGGGGTAACATTTAAGAGAATGCAAAGAATGTTTTTATTTTTCTTACAATATGGATGACTCTTCCTGCACATCCTACTGGCATCAAGCACCAATGAGAGCAATCGTTTTGGCATACTTGTTGCCTATGGAAAAGGACTACGGATTTAAATGCTAAAACAGCAACCAATGTGAAATGTCACCTGGCTAGGCAGTTCAATCTGCTAATTACTTAAACAGATTTATTTTTAAACTATAAAAACAGCATGTTCCTCAGAAGAATTATTTTTTCCCCTTCCCCAAATAAATACAATTAACACTTGCCAAGTGAATTGCCTCATCTGCAATTAAGGACTTCCCAAACTTAGACCGAGTACTCAAAAACACACTGGGGCAAGATTGTCCCTGGGGGCCTCTCCCAGAGCTGTGCTTCTGGAAGAGGAAGAGATGCTTCATACAGGACGCAGCGCCAACAAACCTGCATGCCCGAGATACTTCTTTCTAAAGCCCAAGTGGCCTTGAACCCTTGCGGGGACAAGGCTGTCATGACTGCAAGCCTTCCCTTGGCATCTTGCCGTCCTGTGTTCATTGCTGCCCCCAGCAAACGGCAGCAGCACTTCTGAAGCAAAGGCACGCCAGCAATGCAATCCCACGGCAGCCAGGGCAAGCTCAGCGAGGAGGCAGGGGGAAGCAAACAGATGGATTTGAAGGTTCAAGGTAAGACAAAATGCAAGTAAGCACACACTTAGTTTTAAGCTGCCGGTGAGACCGCTCACATGGAGTATGTGCTGGAACAGGTCTGACACAAACAAGCCGGTCTCTGACCCAGAATTTTCTCCAGGTAAAGACTCTTGTTTTTCTTACGTGACCTGGTCCTGTTTCACCAAGATAAATTACTATTTTCCCGTTCCTCTTAATGACAGCAAGCGTGGTGCTGGGGTCCAGCTCAACAAGCAGCACCCCCCTTCTGCAGTGCTTACAGGTGCCCGTGGCACCCCAGAGAAACAAACCAGCTGATGAGCAGCACCCAAGGGTCAGACAAGCTTGTCCTGAGCCAGGACAAGCTGTAATTAAACCCAGCCAATCATAGGCTGTAGCAAGGCGGGGGTCAGTCTCTTCTCCCAAGTAACAAGTGATGGGACGAGAGGAAATGGCCTCAAGCTGCGCCAGGGGAGGATTAGTTTGGATATTAGGAAAAACTTCTTGACTGAAAGGGCAGTCAGGCACTGGCACAGGCTGCCCAGGGAAGTGGTTGAGTCTCCATCCCTGGAGGTATTTAAAAGATGGGTAGATGTGGTGCTTAGGGACATGGTTTAGTGGTGGACTTGGCAGTGCTAGGTTAATGGTTGGACTTGATGATCTTAAAGGTCTCTTCCAACCTAAACGATTCTATGATTCTATGAAAAGGAATCCCTTCCGTCTCGGCAACCCAGGCATAAATGCAGCCAAGCGTGGTAGATCTTTGGCTTAAAGGGTCGTTTCGGCCAAATCTGCCAGAACATTAGGGTTTAGGAAATCAAACAAATAGAGTCTTTGCATGACACAAAGCTTCTCGCAGTGTGATCAATTTCTTTTCAATGGCCAAGGTTGGAAAAACATTTAAAGATAATAAAGTATCTAAGATAGGCAGAATGGCATTAAACCCTTTTGCTGTAAGCAAATAGTAAATAACTGACGTGCAGCTTTTCAAGCACAGCAGCGCTCCGCTACACGAGGGCAAAGCTTTGTGCGACATACCTGCAAGGGGTTGCCATCTTCTCAAGACTCCAATGGTTCAAGTAGGTTCTCCCAGCCTGCTCTGACAGCCTGCTGCTTCATGTGCCTCACTTCCCAGACCATCATCTTGTTTCGAACAGGTGACGGTAAACTGTGTTTTGCAGTGCCAGATCATTTTCTGATACAGTCTCAAGGCCCTGGTTCTCAAGAGACTCGCTACACATGCACTTAACTTCAATGTGATTTGATTTAATGGAGCTAGTCTGCAGGACGAACACTAGTGTGTGCCCCTAAGTCTTTTCAGGGTGCACTGCTGTTCACCAGCATGCTTCTGCTTGCTCTGGGTTTCCATGTAAGTTATCAAAAATATACAACACCACTTTCAAAGCTGAGCATTGAATTTTAGAAATAATAAGGTTACAAAAGTTCAAACCCATCTATGACAGACTAGAAAATGTCCTATAGGAAAAACACTTCTCGGTTACCATGTCCACAGCTATCTTAAAGAAGACTTCCCTTCAAAAACCAGAAAAATCAATCTTGCAATGAATATTAAAATATTATCATTTAATAATATTCTGTATTCCCGCAATATAATGCAAATATATAATGTTTTACAAATACAAAACTCAGCACGTGTTCTCAAAACCTGACTCGGCAAGCAGGCAGGACAAGGGATTTTGTTCTAGTCTACTTTTTTTCCCTCTTGTATTTAAAAAATAAAGACAGCAAATTTCTTTGAACTTACAGAATTCCACTCTGTTATTTTCCAGAGGGCTAAATTGGCCTTTTAAATTCTTTAAGCTTGGCATTGTATGAAAGCAGATATCAAATATTCAGAGAGCTCAATTTAGAAAGATCTTTTTTCTGAGGCTGAGCCTTTCTGAAGAGCTTCCTGCAGAGCTCCAAACAATGCCTCCAGCACCCATTCCCACCAGGCTAAGGTCACTCGCCCTTGCCAAGCTGTGTTTTAGGAGGTGTTGGGCCAAAGGGAGGTACAGGCCAGACAGAAAGGTGAGAAGTGTACAGGGTGTGAGGTGCCAGAGAAAGCCAACTGCTGCAAACAACAACAATTTGTGAATATTAACCTGTTTTGCACAATGAGTGGTTGAGAACCATGCCTTCTTCGCACGCAAAAAACTACAGTATCACCTGCCTAGTCCTCTGTCACTGCCTTTTAACAAAATCCACCTCTTCGGGTCAAAATCTGAGTTCACCAAAGCCAATGAAGAGATGCCCCTCTTGAATTAACTGGGTTGTACGTAGGACCTCTGTGAAACGCATCTCCAGTCAGTGGCAAAGCACAAAGCTGAAGCACCCGCTGCTGCTGGATTTCATTTTACCAAGTATTTCTAGAGTACCCAGCAGATGTAGCCGTGGCCGTCTGGCTTTAACACAGTGCTGCAGGACCTCCTCCTTCACACAGACAAGATGAGCTCGAGGCAGGAGAAGGTTTCTCCCTTTCTCCCTGAGCCTTGCCAGGTCACTCATAGCTACAGAGGGGCTGCTTGGGTCAGCAGCAGCTCAACGCCTGCCCTAAGGCAGTAGTTTTCCCAGCTCTGAATCCAGTTGTTTTCTTTGAATCCTACCAAGTCTCATATTTCCATGCTGCCTCCCAGCTGGCTCCTTGGTCTTCTAGATAAAGGAGCTGGTGCAGAAAGTGAAGGGAACCCACTGGTCCCAGCGTGGGCACTGGGAGTCCAGTCCTACCCTCCAGGCCAGCAAAATCATAAACCAATAAGAAATACAACATTCGGTTCTTCACACAAAAAGAAATTACCTATAGGGTACTGCTGTGTTTGCAATACCCTTGGCTGAAGAGTAACACCAGGTTTTATTATTTACAAACCCTCCAGTCTTTTGTGGCGGCTGGTTTTGCTGCAGCTCCGCAGGTGGGATCTCAGGCTGCTGAGGGACTGGCGCCTTGGCTAAGCCAACGGGAGGTCTTAGGTGCTGGACCAGGGGGACGTGTCCCCTGAACAGGACCACACTTCTTGGACACGGGAAGCCATCAGCTCCGCACAGCTCCTCCTCTCTGCCCCCCACCCAGCCAAGCACAGGCTGTTTGCAAACCTCACCATCCCTGGGATAGTCAATGGATGCACATCCCTCAGCTCCCGGGAAGTCCAGGCTTAAAGGCAGGCCTATCCCTGCACAAGGCAGACAGGAGGAGAGCTCAGGCCAACAGACACCATATACTCGGCTGGTGTTGTTAGGGCTGATGTTGAGTAGCTAGCTGCTTGGATCCCTTCATCACTAAATTAAACCACATTTCTGCAAGGCACCTCCTGCCATTCTCCTGAGCTGGATGTTCAAAAGGAGCTCCTCAGGCACTCTTGCTGCTTCAGACATTCATCTGTGTTGGTTCAAATCATCTACTTATCCTAGCTGTTAGCAAGGAACTGATTTCAGGAAAGCTAATATGGGCAGGCTAGAGGCATTGCTTACCCCAAGCCCACTGTAAAATCAGAAAACACCAAAAGCATGCAGTCAACTTGGACAAAATGTCACCCCTCTGACTTCACGTACTATGTAGCTAGGAAGATGTACTATTTTATGCTGCACAATTTTCCATAAAGTTAGGAAGCTCGACTAACACAGAGGGCTTTAAGAGCTTAAATGTATTATGACAGTTGTATTAGATATATTTTTAAATACCTTTTCCAGAGCTTCTCTATCGACCAGCTCCTGCACGGCCAAAAGCTTGATACTGTAAGAAAAAACAGAGAGAAAAAAAAGAATGAATCACTCCATTGCAAGCATTACAGAAACACAAGCAACAGCAGAACTGAAGCTCTCTTTTTATCTTACTTCACAAAAGAGTCTATAGAGGTACAGATACAAAAAGTGCTAAGGATATAATAAACCAAAGCAATACAGAACCAGTGTTACTTTGTTTGCTTTGAATTAGCCGTCCCAAAAAGATCTTTCGGTTTCTGACTTACAAGCATTATCTGAATTCACCTTACAGAGAAACTGCATTGATCATTACATTTTTAATACCCTAAATTAACACTGAAGGATCTTCTGAACGACAAACACAGAGAAAGACTCTAAACATTTCTATCAGTTTTAGTCAGCTTTGTTCTTCAGTATCAACAGGTTTCTGTGAGTCCCACGACAGTCACTCCCAGGGGTTCAGAATATTATATATGAGGTACAGTAACTAAGACAACCCAGCTCAAGAAATTTGAGGGAGATATGAGGGAAATGTGCATAAGTGTTCGAAAGTAGCACAGAGAGAGAATCCATCATTATTATTCTTGCAATGCCATTTGCTAATCAAAACCAAATTTCTTCACCTACTGAATCTTTTCTAAGTTTCCCTCTAGGGGCTAAATCCTGAACACTGAATTTTGTTCACTTCAACAAGATTATGAGAGTTACTCAAGCAGGATTTTGCTCTGTAAGACAGGTAAAATCACAGCTAAATCAAGGTATATAAGAGAACCTTGTACAACACCAATACTTTCGTAATCAGTTTAATGAGTAATTAGAAATTAACCATCCTCCTTCAACTTCAGTTACTTGCATGTGTCCCCATGTAGTGCAAAAGCCCGATCCTTTCCATGCTAAGGAATTTCAGGAAAAGATCTTGTTGCATGCCCACCAAGCTGCAGGGCTCACAGGACAGGTATGAACGTGACAAGTATTGGCAAAGCATTGCCAGCAGGTCGAAGGAGGTGATCCTTCCCCTCTACACAGCACTGGTGAGGCCACACCTCACACCTCCCCATCCCTGGGCACTCGCCATCAACGGTCCACAGCAGCTGCCTTGGCCAGAGAGCAGAAGGGATCAACAACAACATCCACTTACGGAGCCAGGCATCTACTTTAGGATGGCGCGGTTACGATTCACCCCACTTAAACTATAGCTCTCTACAGCTTTGGTGCCTAATGGAAGCTAACATTTAGATTCACTATACGGTCAATGAAACGAGAGAGGAACCTCACTTCCCCAGGGCAGTTCAACCCACCTCTCCTGGCATCGTCCCCTATGTCCTCCCACAAGGGCAGAAGCTGCTGTCAGGCTACGCTGCCCCAAGTCGGGCTTGCAGAAAGCTGGTAGCCTTTTTACCTGTGGAGCAGACCAGTATTGCAACTCCGACTGCTCACCTTCCTTACCCAGTCTTAAAACCAGTCGCTTAATATATTACCCTTGGACTCCAGAGAATAATTTCCTTTACCCAGGGATACAAAAACATTTCCATGGCAGTGGAAGAATCAAATGATGCATATAAATATTGTTTAAATGACTCTCACGACTCTGTAGACAGACACAGCAAAGAGCCAGTATAGCTAAAAGCTCATATTCAAGACTGCGAATAGTTGACATAGAAGTCTGCCAAAGGATATAATTTGCCATGTACTACACAGAGTTTTATTAGCCTTTCAAAACCTCAGAGCAATGTTGCATAATTCTTGACTGTCCACGGACATCTTATACATTAATTATGTACGTCCATCCTGTAACAGCAGCTGGCAAAACATAGCTTTAGTCCTGTCCTTCTACTGTGTTCCAATGCTTTCCACTACAAGTATTCACAGCCTAACCCCTAAACACGAATGTGCTTTCACTTTAATGTACTTCTAGTTTTCTGATGTCTTCAAAGCATCATAAAAAGCCTATATCCAATGAATTATAAAATAGTCCCAGACCATATATTTCCAGTTGTAGACACTATTATTACTAAGACAGAGAGCATGGAATGGTTCAGAAAACAACGGGATCATCAGGAAAAAGGTATTCCATTAAAGCCCAACCACTACAGTAGCAGGGGGCACATGATTTTCTGCTACTATTTGGTGAACACACTAGACTGCACACAAGCATTCAGCTGAACTAGAAGGTACTTAGGGAAAGTATAAAGCCAATACAAGGTATTTTTTGACATCATTTTCCTTGCAATTCAGCCAGCAATCAAAACTAAGATAGGATGGGCACTGAGCAAAGAAGGTACCTCCATTTAAAACTACTGCAATGTTGTGTCCAACCCTGAACTTCAGAAGGACCCTAGGCTGATGCATCTAGGACGGGATCCACCCGAGGATACTGAGGGAGCTGGCGGAGGAGCTTGCCAAGCCACTCTCCATCATTTATCAGCAGTCCTGGTCAACCGGGGAGGTCCCAGATGACTGGAAGCTAGCAAATGTGACACCCATCTACAAGAAGGGCTGGAAGGAGGATCCGGGGAACTATAGGCCTGTCAGCCTGACCTCGGTGCTGGGGAAGGTCATGGAGCAGATCATCCTGAGTGCCATTATGTGGCATGTGTGGGACAACTGGGGGATCAGGCTCAGCCAGCATGGGTTTATGAAAGGCAGGTCCTGCTTCACTAACCTGGACTCCTTCTATGACAAGGTGACCCGCTTAGTGGATGAGGGGAAGGCTGTGGATGTTGTCTACTTGGACTTCAGCAAGGCCTTTGACACCGTCTCCCACAGCATTCTCCTGCAGAAGCTGGCTGCTCACGGCTTGGACAAGTGTACTCTGCGCTGGGTTAAAAACTGGCTGGACGGCCGAGCCTAGAGAGTGGTGGTGAATGGAGCCAAATCCAGTTGGCGACCAGTCACGAGTGGGGTTCCCCAAGGCTCAGTGTTGGGGCCGGTCCTGTTCAATATCTTTATCGATGATCTGGATGAGGGGATCGAGTGCACCCTCAGTAAGTTTGCAGATGACACCAAGTTGGGTGGGAGTGTCGATCTGCTGGAGGGTAGGAAGGCCCTGCAGAGGGACCTGGACAGGCTGGATTGTTGGGCCGGGGCCAACTGTATGAGAGTCAACAAGGCCAAGTGCCGGGTCCTGCACTTCGGCCATAACAACCCCAGGCAACGCTACCGGCTTGGGGAGGAGTGGCTGGAAAGCAGCCTGGCTGAAAAAGACCTGGGGGTGATGGTTGACAGCCGCCTAAACATGAGCCAGCAGTGTGCCCAGGTGGCCAAGAGGGCCAATGGCATCCTGGCTTGTATCAGGAATAGTGTGGCCAGCAGGACCAGGCAGGTGATAGTGCCCCTGTATTCGGCACTGGTGAGGCCGCACCTCGAGTACTGTGTTCAGTTTTGGGCCCCTCACTTCAAGAAGGACATCGAGGTGCTGGAATGTGTCCAGAGAAGGGCAACGAAGTTGGTGAAGGGTCTAGAGCACAAGTCTTATGAGGAGCGGCTGAGGGAGCTGGGGTTGTTTAGTTTGGAGAAGAGGAGGCTGAGGGGAGACCTTATTGCCCTCTACAACTACCTGAAAGGAGGTTGTAGAGAGGTGGGGGTCGGTCTCTTCACCCCAGTAACAAGCGATAGGACGAGAGGAAATGGCCTCAAGCTGCGCCAGGGTAAGTTTAGGTTGGATATTAGGAAAAACTTCTTTACTGAAAGAGTAGTCAGGCACTGGAACGGGTTGCCCAGGGAAGTGGTTGAGTCCCCATCCCTGGAGGTATTTAAAAGATGGGTAGATGCAGTACTTGAGGACATGGTTTAGTGGTGGACTTGGCGGTGGTAGGTTAATGGTTGGACCTGATGATCCTAAGGGTCTTTTCCAACCTTAACAATTCTATGATTCTATGATTCTATGATCTTGGAGAACAAAGTCCAATAACATAGGCAGTAGCAATGCAGCCCTAATCAAGACCTGTCTCTGAATTCAGGGCTCGCCTCTTAGTTTTGGATGACCCGCTCCTGTTGCAGTGTGCTTTGGAAAAACACAGGACAGGTGAGAGGGAGGTAGTCTAACACACATGTGGAGGCATCCAGGATGCTCACAGCCAGCTGGGCTGCTGCAAAGGTTGCTTCAAGTCCGTGTATACATAGTAAAAACTAACATTTTGCCATTCCTTCTGCAAGCTGTACAACAATGTGGATTTTGTTATGCAAATTACTTTTGTCTTTTTCCTTTTGAAATCAGAGACTTTTCAATCACTTAATCAATCAAGGCTGCTGATGCTTCTGCCAATTGACTGATTTATTTCTAGAACGTTAACTGTGGATTATCTGACACAATAGCTGCAAAAGAAAGACGTAGACTGCCCCAAATGCAAGTACTGTTTTCATTAGAGATCATCATCTTATTGTACGAACCTATCCTCCTTCCCATTTATACCAGTAAAGCCCCACAAGATCTCCTTCAGCTGGTGTGCTTTTATTTAAAACAAAGTATACCAGTTTACACAGAAGCAAATAATAAAGCAGGGAGCAGGAATCTTTTTACTTTATCTCATTATATTTCCAGGGATGCGGTACTCTTGTTCAGAGGTGAAGAACCCATACAAAACGTTTACATCCTGCAGAGATAACTGCATATGCAGGGCCAGAAGCAAATCCTAATTCAATGTCGTTACATGATTTGCAACAACATTGGTTTGACTCTTGGTGAGAAAAAGACTTCCCTCTACTGTTCAAAAATTACAGAGATCAATGTTTGCCCAGTACTTTATTCTTTTCTCCTCAGGTGACACCAGGTATTTTTTCCGGGTCAAAAGGAATCAGCAAATGCAAATATCAGTCTTCATACAACCAGCTGCAAGACACTTCTTTCCTTGAAGCACCATCACAGATGCTGTCTCTGCCCATTGGATTACAGTCTACTACCTGGAAAATTGCTCTTGATAGCCAGTTATTTATGCTATTTCTTCCAGGAATTCCAAGCAATGTTTGTATGTGCTACTTTATGCAATGTCGGCTTGGAAATCCAGCTTCTTTCAAGGCTGCTGCTTTGGGGGTTTGATGCTTTGAAAAGAAATCAGGCTGTTTGTTTAGGCACTACATCAGCAATCCTACAAACACTGAAAGCAGCTCCTAACTACGTATGCTGTTTGCAGTTTATGTGTTCACCAAGGATTTTTGGAGTAGATGGATGTATAGCTACTCAGTAACTGAGAGAGAGGAAAAAATCTCTAATATAGCAGAAATGCAAAGAGTTACCAAAAGCCAATGCTGAAGCCCAAGGTCTTGCTGCCTACAATACAACACTTATGTACTCTGTTTATATACCACGGTGTCATTTCTTTCATCCTCACCTGCACTTCACCAACTCATGAATAAAGCTGTAGAAAAATAAAGAGATTTCTGAAGAAATCTCTTGGATACTAGCTCACCTGCTCTAATCTACCAGCTTTAAAATATACTGGTAATAAATCTGTACTGCAGGTAACTATATCAACTTGATGAAAATGGCCCTGGTTGTATCTGAAACCATATTAAAAATACTGACTCGATTACTTACATGATCTATTTAAAAAAAGCTATTGAAACTAATCTCCTGGCACCCCGGGCACACTCAAAATACTTGAAAACATGTAGTGATCAGGATGAAGGACTCTCTTCCAGCAGTAAAAATATGCAAACATGATGTGCTGTCAAGGAAACATGACTCCCTCTTTTTTTGGCCGTGGGTGACGCATGGCGTTCTCCTCTAAGGGAATTCCTTTTGGTTTCCAGATGAGTCACGGTGCTGAGCGAACACCTATGGCTACAGCACATTTCTACTCCTCAGGGTAGCATTGCAATCCTTTCCTCTAAGTCTTCTTACTTAAAAACATGTAGCATTGGGTTCCTCTCTCTAGTCTCACATACCCAGCAATAATTTAAGCCTTTGTAGCAACCTTTTGCAATACTGCAGACTTGCCGATAGGTCCCTTGCTGGTTGGTGCATTCCTGTTCACCATGAGCCATCGTGTTTTATTTGCATCGAGCTTCACTTCCCAGCTTGAGCTCACATTGCCCACAAAATCCCATCTGCTCTTGCAATAGGCGACGTCAAGGCCTTCCTAAGAACTACAAACCAGCGGACCTACGGCTCTTCAGCAAGGCAGGTGGGATAGACAGAAACCGCCGCACAATGCAGATCCAAGATCCATCCATGCAGAATGCACCCGAGGTTTTCACCTGAGGAAGACAACCTGCTTCTCCCCAAACCAGCTTGCAGGGTGAATTTTGGTAATTTTGAGAAAAAGGGAAGGAGGAGGAAGTGAGGAAAACGTGAAGCATTAAGTTCAGTGATCAGAGAGTCAGAAAGGCGTTTAAGCAAACGCTTGGCCTCATGACAGCATCCTACAGAAGCTGCTAGTTGCTGTGATTCAGGGCGGCTGCAAAGGTAGAGCAGCAAGAAGCTGGCACTGCTGGCGCCTGCGCCTTAGCTCTCCATGCCTTGTTAGCCTGCAAACAAACAGCTGGTGCACAGTGAGTCTCCAGGCATGCCAGCACAGCCAGATTTACTACTGCTTTGCTTTTCCTTCCCTGCAGCCAGCCTCCCTCCTCAGCCTGCAAGAACAGAGCTCCCCAGCCAGCCAGCGCTGCCTGTCTCCTACCTGCGGGTCGGTAGAGCGTGTGGCTCACTGCCAGTCTTCACCGACCCAGGTTTGCCACCCAGCAGCAACATGAGCTGAGGACTGGTCTCAGTTTGCTTCGCAAGCTTATACATCTTTGCTTGGGGCCTGAGTTTTTCCAAAAGCCTCATGCTTTCTATTAGTCCGTGCATAAGCCTCACTAATGTTAACAACATGAAGAAATGCCATTTGACTTAGTTTTCTGGCTCCTTCTTCGGCATACAGCTGTACCGAATCACGCTTCAGCTAGACTCACAGACATTATTATAAATAGCCTGTGCAAAACCCACTCAAACCCAAACCGTTACTTTGAGCATCATTAAATCATTCCCTCCTCCCTCCTTTTGGGTCCATAAACTTTTCTCCTTTATTCTTGAGAAAAGATACCATAGCCATGTTATGGCCCACGGTGAAGTTTTATGGATGACTTATGTATCCACGAGTATAGCATGGATGCACGTGACAGAAGTGCCTCCAACTCACGTTAGGGTTAATTAACACAAAAGAAGAGGACAAGACCCCTTGAGTCATCAAATTTGTATGCTAAAATTGTATTTGTGTATCTACACACACTGACCTCACTCATAAATCAGTTCTGCTCCACAAGATGGGCATGAAACATGAGAGTTGGGAGAAAAAAAGTAAAAAGGAAAAAAAAAAAAGGGCAGCGGAGCTGTGCTAATGGCCCCTGGTACCTGGGACGGAGCGCTCCCCATCATCAGCCCACTCTCCCCACACCTGACCTCAGTCCCCAGCTCCCCTGCTGCAAGGGCACGCTCCGTTTCATCACTGTTCACATTGCAGCTCGCAGCCCCAGTTTCTCCTTCGGCGTTTGCCAGATGCCAGGGAGAGTAACGATAAAGATGGGGAAGTGGCCGTTGCAGGTACGTGTTCACTGTGAGGGCTGTGCCACGTCCCCGCTGCAGCCAGCTGCCAACAGTCTGACATTAAGGGCTATGATTAACTGTTTTCTAATTGTTTTAAGTGCAGGCAGAAGCTTGGGCACCAAGCACGTGCTGCTTTGGGAAGTACATGGAGGGTGGGGAAAGATAATAGCCAAAAAGTGACAAACAGAAACATATATCGTTCTGCTTCAGCAACTGGGGTGGGCGGGAGAGGGGTTACTTAGGGTGGGTTTTTTTGGGAGGGTGGGTTTTTTTTGGTTGATTGGTTGTTTTAAATATAGAGCTGCTGCTGACATATTTGGAGCTGTCCCTTGCTGCTAACGTCTAACGAGACCCAAGGCTTGGTTTCGTGACTCTGCCCACCCCGGTGATGATTACCTCGTACAAAGGCAGGTGGAAGAATGGCGGGCTCCCACCTGCAGCACGGTGGACTACGCTTAACACGGTGAGATGATTGAGGAGCAAGTCTCTGAGCACCGACACGAGCTCCAGCCCTGGCGGGCTGCAGAGCCATCTGTGCTGCTCCGTCCTCGGGGCTGCCCACACCAACCGAGACAACGGGTGACCTAAATGGGATGCCTCTACAGTGAAGGAGTAACCTTTAAGACGTTCATCGATGCATGGACTGTGAAGAACCATCTCATTTTTACTGGCATATCCCATTTACAAAGTTGTCTTCCCCCCGCCCCAAGACCCTGTTCACTCAAACTCCAGTAAAAACAAAAGCAGACGGAAGAAAGAAAAAAAGCATGCTTAATGACTTTCAGCCTCACAAACTTCCTCTGTCTATCCCTACAAAGTCTGACACGGAAATAAAACCGGTTTCTCCTTTTTCACTAAAAGCATCTGCATCTTCTCAATCACTCCATAAATGGAAGGAAAAATCGCGTCCACCGCCACGTCTTAACAGCTGCTGGAAGCCACTGGAGAGCTTATAAAGTAAGCTGACAGGCTTGGATGGGAATACCATGCCATATTGCTCTGGGACTAGCTGCCAGCTAATGACACGACAAAGTGATTTGGTAGGTTCTCAGGAAAAATATATCTACAGTAAGCAGAAATTAGGATAAAACCAGGGAGCTGCATTTCTTTTAAAATATATATATGTACTTTATATATATCTATATTATAGCATACTATGTATTTATATAAATGCATTATGTATACTTATATATTAAGTAGCTATTATAAATTTTATATTTATTTTTATAAGCATATATATATGTAAATTTATTTAGGGCTACTTTTTTGCAGTTTCCTAATTCGGATGAAAGCAGCTGTTCTTCGATGTCTAGCCATCATTGATTTGCCTGCAGAATGGTTTGAAACCAAAAAGCAGATGAAGGCTCCACAGCTGGGAAGGGAACCAGGAGTAAATGGAAGGAGCAGAGAAGTTGAAAACCATCAAGCAAATTGGCGGTGTAGCGCAGGCCGGACAAACACTGTTCCCCCGATGTTTGCATTCACGGATCCTATTACATTATGTGAGTGATTGGAGTATTTGTCATGGGAGAAAGGAAACGGTAATGGAACTAAAAGGGGGAAAACATGAATTATGGATGGTTACTACTGAGAGCTGAAGGGGGGAAACAGCAGCATTACCCAAGCTAACAGGCAGGAGGCAACTGAAATAGTTCACCCCTTTCTTTTTCCATTTCAGTGGTTCCCTGGGTCCAGGGCTGCTCTCTCAATCCTCTCTCACACACAGTTCTCTCCTTGCTATTCTCTTTCCTGCATCTGCGGCAAAGCCATCATTTTGCAGGACCTATGAACTTTGCGTCGAGGGTCTGATTTATGTTTAACCGATGCTGTGGTTTCAGCACAGCTATATCATTGCAGGAACAGAACGATGATTCATAAACCCTGGACTCTGTGTATTCCCAATGCAGGAGTGCAAAAAGGGAGGTTGCAAGAACAGCAAACTTCTTCCTGGCACTCTGGAAGGGAGTAAGATGTGCTCACCAAATGACCCAAACCACAACCACTAGCAGAAAGCATGAATGCCCACGTATAACGAGACCTGGAAACCTGCTTGACCTCCTCCTTGGGAACACCCATTCCAAGCTGTTTCCAAAGGGATGAAATCCATGCTGCTGTGCATATCGACATGTCCTACATCAGTAAGCAGAGCAGGTCCTGCACAGCGAAGTTAAGAGAGGAGCTGCTCAAAACTCCCAGACTCTCTGTGACTTTAAAGAAAGATCATTCTTTTCTTGTCCATCTACCCAGAAAAGGTGTCTCCTGAGTTGTGAGGCACTGATGCTCAACACAACATGTCTGCAAATTCTGGGGGTTTCTATCATAGAGAGGATTAAGAGCAGGAGGGAAACATCCTATTTACCTCCTCCTCCACATAGAGGATCACGTCTCAGGCCTAATTCTTTCCTTTTTCAGGTAAGGGGGAAGGAGATTGGGCATCGTCTACTCATTTCCACTTGCATAAAGTCTCCCTTTCTGAAGATTCCCTCAAACATTTAAACCAGAGGAAGTGCAGAAGGAGCATTCTTTTGGGTGCATGTGCATATAAGTACTCTTCTTTCAGTCATTATCATGTTCATACAGATTTGCTATCCCATCTCAATTTGGGGTGCAGAGTACTGAAGACACGAGCCCACAGCTAACTGCACTTTCTAGAAACACTTTGTTTGCTAAGTTATAGGCCATCCTGTGGCCCTTTCTTTTGCTGTCCTCTTCTTCCTTCCTGCCCTTCTCCGACTCTCCCTCTGCAAACTGGTGCAAGGCCAAGAGAGTGGCAGCAGTTAGTTAGAAAAGTAAGCTTCATGGAAGACTTCCAAGGTCCTCAGAAGAAATGCTGGTTATTAAGGGCTGAGATACATTGCACTTGATTGAATAGAACCAAAGCTGATTCCTGAGAGGCAAAGGTTAATTAGACAAATGGCTCAAAAGGATCAATCTGTTCCAACTCATTATTTGTTGATTTTTTTCTTTTTTTTTATATTTTAAAAGAGAGTTTAAAATAGACTAGGTAGCTGAAAATAACCCCCAAATTCCCAAATGCATGAGATAAACCCATGGAAGGCCCGAGACTGCCAGTAACATAACGATTACAGAGTAGTAGCCTAATGAATAAAGAACAAGCAAATCAAATACCTATATTAAATTATATTGAACGCAGCAATCTTGTCTGCATATATCTACTAAGGGAAACAAGGTACAGACAGTGGCAATGCAGCTTAACTTCCAGCATCATTCAAAACTCGGGGTGACAATCCAGGAGGCTTCTCTGTTACCACTTCCACCTACTCCTTCGCTGATTACTCCTGTGCCAAAGCCTTCACCACATGGTAATTCAGGCAGCAGAAGAGAATACTACTGCAAGGGGATGGGGGGTGGGGAGAATAATCTGATGACAGTTATATTTACTCACAAAAACCACGTAAGTTGTTTCAACTCACTTCTGACAGGCAGCAAACCAAAACCAGTTGCTCATATTAAAAAAGGGGAGAGGTGGGTTTTAGTTTCATTTATATAGTGATAAAATGTATTAATCTTTTTCCATATTGCATTTCTTACTATATTTAGCTAAGAGTAATAATGTCTCCCTTCAAACCGGTTTACTTTATTTCCAGTGGTTTTGAAACTAGGGAAAATGCTCTGTATAATGTTCACAGTCTTAGGGTTTTTTTATTTTTTAATTTTTCAAAGGATGTCTGTTTCCTTATAATTCTGCAGGAAGAGAGAGGCTTACAAAGAGTGTTGTGTGCAGCAACATTGATTTCTTCTGAGTCATTAAAACTGGACATGGGCAAGTTATTTAACTTGCACTGAATTATTCAAATCTGTCCAACAAGGGAGGAGACTAAGACTGAAAACAAAAATTTAGAAGCTCATAAAAATCAAAGGTGACTTAGAGCTTCCAAATATAGGCATTATGTTATAGTGGTCTCTGGCATTTGGCTCTTTTTCTGGATTTTCTGAATCACTCCCTGCTGGGGTAGAGCTTCTTAGTTCCAGAAACGGCACCTTCTCCAATCCAACCCTGCCCTACTGCAGCAGTGGAAAAACTGAGTAGTCCTTAATTAAATCAAATGGGCATGTTTGGGAAAGGGCACACCACTGCGCTATCGTTCTGACACGAAGAACAAAGCTGCCAAAAAAATTATGGGGGCTTGGGATGCAAAGCAATTAATAGGGACTCTGCTTGAAGAATTTACCTCTGTGTCCCTGAAAAACAGACTTGAACTTGGGAAGCAATAAAATGCGATTTGAAATAGTTTGCATCCCCTTTCTCCATCAGGTATGTGAACCATATGCTATCAAGCTCTTACACGAAAGCTCCTCATGTCCCCTTATTTGTTCTCAGAAACTTAATGCAGTATTACCTTGTCATACATGCACATCCTCCTCTCAGAGAAATGGGTTTGCCCAGTTAAAAACCTTACAAAGGAATACAGTGGAAGCCAGTTCATTTTGTTAAATACAGGCCTGAGCACAAAGCTGCAGTTTGGTAGCAGGAGAACCACAATCAGCTGGTGGCATCTGAGGGCCAGTAAAATTTAGCCTGGCATTATGCAAAGAGTATTGATGCTTCCTGGCTGAATCTGGATACAGAACTTCAAAGTCTTTTATAGTATGCTCTTAACAAAGAGATTGACCCTCAGAAGTTGGCTCCTGTTTTGAAGAGGCTGGCGGAGAGCCACAGCAATTGTGCATTTCGTATGAGCATCTTCTGCAGAAGACTTCATGCCAAAGTGGAATTGTTTAAACGGTGGAGGAGGCCGAACACCAGGGATTAAAATAGGAGAACATAACACAAGCGGTGCTTGGAGAGATGCTATGAAATCGCTGAGGAGAGGCAGCGCAACGAGGGGAAAGGAGCACTACAGAAATCAAAAGCGGTGCTTTGGTCAAGGGTACTTTACAGCTCTTTCACAAGCAGCTTATGTTGTCTTACAAATTCAAAGACATTTCGACAGAAAGGATACAATGAAGTGCATCATTACAACAGGTAGAGAATAAAGCAGAAACTGTATTAGCAGAGAGCCCGTATGTTTTAAGGACTTCCCATTCTGTGGCTAAAAGCCAGCCCAACCATGCTTCTAGAGTGGAGCTCAGGAAGCTGGTGACAAGACCTTGATGCTGCAGTGCCCTGCAAGAGCAAGGGGCAGGCATCAAAGGACAAAGAAAAGGCTTTGCCAAGGTGACTTGTCACCTTGAGGGGGAAAAAAAAGAGGGGTTTGACAAGATAACTTTCCTGCATTACTACTCTGGCAAAAGTCTCCAGCGCAGGCCTAGCCTAACATTATCAAGTTTGCATGCCAACAGAGCTGAGCATGTCACTCAGCACAGTCATCTACTGCACCACAAACAGGAATGGCAACAGGATCCACTGCCAACAAACGGGTCGTTCTCTTTATAGCATCTATAACATATGGTGAAGGAAAGGCCACAGCAGATTAGACTTCGTCAAAACTGTCACTTGGCTAGCCCACTAAAGATTATAGAAAACAGAACAATTTGGTACCCAGGCTTTGAAGGAATATGAACGTCCATCCATCCATCCTCCTAAAAGTGAGGTCAATTGCACATTCCAAAATGTGAAGTAAAGAAATGAAAAACTGTGAAAAGAAGTGGGCCAGAGGGAGCAGAGGCAGAAAACCTGAGTTTTGCATACCAGTGACGATGGCGGTCCTCCATCTTGCATGCACTCGAGCCTTTAACTGTCAGAAACACCACTGAAGACAACTGAGTAAGGCTACTCACAAGTGGAATTGATGTCAAGCCATAAAGAATTTTGTTTATGCTGATGCTACCTTCCTAGGTCACCAGAAATGCAAAGAATATTGTAGTCAGAAAATAACAGTCAGCCAATACTGAGGTCGCATCTGCAAGAGCCCACAGAAAACACAAATCAGGTAAGAAAACCACCCATCATGTAAGTGTAAGAAGTTAAAAGCCTCCTTTCCAAGAGCTAATTACAAAAATATCCTACCAGCTTCATCTACAACATCACATGATACTGCATTAGAATAGGGAATTTAGCTTATGGGGCATTTGGAGTGCCATTTATATAACTTTAAACCAAATAGCAGACCAGACAGTCATTCTATCAGTCCAGTTGTTTTTTACTTTAATAATAACTTTGAAGTGTGATAGGGGCTATATGAAGCTTAAGCCTCTGGTTAGCCAAAACCCACAACCTCATATAGCCTTTGCTCTGAGTATCAGAGTAACACGGAAAGGTTTTGATTTAAACCTCCAGGGGATGCATCAAATAGCTGCAACTCTAATCTGGGAGAGAATGTAATCCTTCCTCAATTCTGAAAGTCAGAAAAACTGGCTGAGTCAGCACTCTCCCAGCCAACTGCTGTCCTCAAACCAGCCTCTGCTCTGTTTGCTGGCTGAGTTTTCCAGCAGAGCCATATTAAGCAGAAGGGACAGAAAGTATGCAACTCAAAAAGAAAGTATGTGACATAGACATATAGCAGAACAGACTACAGCCTGCTACCATTCACTTTTTCCACTGCATCCCAGAAAATTCCTAGAGACTGTGTGTAGTAAAGAGAAGAATCCTCCATCAACCAGATCCTGGGTATCTGTCTCCAAGAGCACTACAGAACCACAAACACAGAAACGTCAGTCAAAAGAGACCGTCTGATGCAACAACCCCCTCAACACGGGACTATCATGAGGCTTCACCCAGCTGAGTCTTCAAAGCCTCCAAAACACTAAGACTCCATGGCCTCGAGATAACTTCTTCCAGTGCTGCACCAACTTCTGAGCAAGGAAGCTTCTTCTAGCGTCTGTTCTGAAGATCTCAATGCAGCCAATTGCCCACTTGTACTAAAGCAAGGGGTTAATTTACCTGCAGCGCTAAGATTCTTGCTGAATTTCATAAGGCTCCTGTTGACTCAGCTGAGTTTCTCCAGGATCTTCTGGACTGAAGGGCTACCATCTGCCATGGCAGCCACTCCCCCAAATTATGTACTGTTACAGTGCATAATAACTTATTACCCATCATAAAGTATAATTACCCTGTGTAGCAAATACATACTACCACAATGGTCTTTGTTGACATAGGAATAGGTTTATCTCACTAGACAGATGGGTCAAGTAACTTTTTCTTTTTCCTGCCCCAACAATGGCTTGTGCCAGGTTCTTCAGAGGACAGAGCGAGACACATAGTAAAGAAGCCAAACATCTCTGCTTTTCCCCCCACTCTCATCTCACATAACGGGATGTCACCACTGTCCATATAATTGTCTCACTAGGCGGTTCCCAAGCTTTCTGAGCTGCAAGCTGCTGTCAAGATGGAGGCTGCTCTTCACAGAAGATTAAACACCATTGTGAAACTTTTGACCAAAAGACACTACAGAAGGGATGTCTCACCCACCGTGAAACCACAGTCATGTCAGTCACACCTCAGGAATCGGGGAGGCAGGGGGCAACTAATACTTTATTTGAGCTTCAAATAAAGTAAAGTCTTCAAAGACTTCAAATAAAGTAAAGACTTCAAAGACTGCAAATAAAGTAAAGACTTCAAAGACTGCAAATAAAGTAAAGACTTCTTCAAATAAAGACTAATACTTTATTTGAGCTTCAACTGTACGTTGTGAGAGTATGAAGGGATGCAATGAGGAAGGCTAAGGTCCACTTGGAATTAAATCTGGCAAGGGATGTCAAGGACAACAAGAAGGGCTTCTTCAAGTACATCAGTAGCAAAAGGAAGACTAGGGAAAATGTAGGCCCACTGCTGAATGAGGTGAGTGCCCTGATGATGGAGGATACAGAAAAGGCAGTTACTGAATGCCTTCTTTGCCTCAGTCTTTACTGCTAAGGCCAGCCCTCAGGAATCCCAGACCTTGGAGGTAAGAGAGAAAGTCTGGAGAAAGGAAGACTTTCCCTTGGTCGAGGAGGATCAGGTTAGAGATCATTTAGGCAAACTCAACACCCACAAATCCATGGGCCCCGATGGGATGCACCCACGAGTGCTGAGGGAGCTGGCAGGTGTTGTTGCTAAGCCACTCTCCATCATCTTTGAAAAGTCATGGAGAACAGGAGAGGTGCCTGAGGACTGGAGGAAAGCCAGTGTCACTCCAGTCTTCAAAAAGGGCAAGAAGGAGGACCCAGGAAACTACAGGCCAGTCAGCCTCACCTCCGTCCCTGGAAAGCTGATGGAACAGCTCATTCTGGATGTCATCTCTAAGCATGTAGAGGAAAAGAAGGTTATCAGGCGTAGTCAACATGGATTCACCAAAGGGAAATCATGCTTGACCAATCTGATAGCCTTCTATGATAGCATGACTGGCTGGGTAGATGAGGGGAGAGCAGTGGATGTTGTCTACCTTGATTTCAGCAAGGCTTTTGACACTGTCTCCCATAACATCCTCAGAGGTAAGCTCACGAAGTGTGGGATGGATGAGGGGACAGTGAGATGGATTGAGAACGGGCTGAAAGGCAGAGCTCAGAGGGTTGTGGTCAGCAGCACAGAGTCTAGTTGGAGGCCTGTAGCTAGCGGTGTTCCCCAGGGCTCAGCACTGGGTCCAGTCTTGTTCAACTTATTCATCAATGCCCTGGATGAAGGGTCAGAGCGTACCCTCAGCAAGTTTGCTGATGATACAAAACTGGGAGGAGCGGCTGATACACCAGAAGGCTGTGCTGTCATTCAGCAAGGCCTGGACAGGCTAGAGCATTGGGCGGAGAGGAGCCTAATGAAGTTCAACATAGGCAAGTTAGGGTCCTGCGCCTAGGGAAGAATAACCCCATGCACCAGTACAGGTTAGGGGTTGACCTGCTGGAAGGCAGCTCTGCAGAGAAGGACCTGGGACTCCTGGTGGACAAGTTAACCATGAGCCAGCAATGTGCCCTTGCAGCCAAGAAGGCCAATGGTATCCTGGGGTGCATTAGGAAGAGTGCGGCCGGCAGGTCGAGGGAGGTGATCCTCCCCCTCTGCTCTGCCCTGGTGAGGCCACATCTGGAGTACTATGTCCAGTTCTGGGCTCCCCAGTTCAAGACAGACAAGGAACTACTGGAGAGAGCCCAGCGGAGGGCTATGAAGATCATTAGGGGATGGGAGCATCTCTCTTATGAGGAAAGGCTGAGAGAGCTGGGTCTGTTTAGCCTGCAGAAGAGGAGACTGAGCGGGGATCTTATCAACGCTTACAAATATCTTAAGGGCGGGTGTCAGGAGGATGGGGCCAGACTCTTTTCAGTGCTGCCCAGAGACAGGGTAAGGGGAAACGGGCACAAACTGAAACACAGGGAGTTCCATCTGAATACATGGAAAAACTTCTTTACTTTGAGGGTGACAGAGCACTGGAACAGGCTGCCCAGAGAGGCTGTAGAGTCTCCTTCTCTGGAGATATTCAAAACCCACCTGGACGCAATCCTGTGCAACCTGCTCTAGGTGAACCTGCTTTAGCAGGGGGGTTGGACTAGATGATCTCCAGAGGTCCCTTCCAACCCCAATCATTCTGTGATTCTGCTGAGCTCCTAACCAGCATGGCATTTTCTGAAATGGACTTATTAATGTGCCGTGTTAACAACTCCCTTGAAGCAAGCACAGCAGAAGGTTTTCCCCTTGTTCTAATACGTACTTAGAAAATAGCACAGTTGAGTTATTTTACATTCACTTATCAAAGTAGCCTTTTTGTTCTAGTATCTCATGACTTTGAGATCAGAACGAATCTCATCATTTAAGGAATGTCATTAAAATGACCTATTTCTTCTACAGGAGCGGAGAAATCTGAAGTTTATATCATGGAAGATATCAGTGAAAGTTTTAAATTGTGGAATAACAAGTTTCAAATCAAGAGTGTTGTATGGGTACATACACAGAAGCTTATGTCGCTAGCAATAATGGGTGCTGCTACAAAGGCGGATTAACCATCTTTCAATAATGACTGCAAAAAAGCCTGTGTACAACAGGACACATAGTAAATGCTTCCCTGCAGCTGACTACTGTGCACAGGAGCAAGTCGTGACTTTCCCACTTATTTATGACAAATACAACCGCTGCATTTGTCAGAATACAAAAAAAAAAAAAAAGAAAAGAAAAGAAAAGATAAATGCACCACAGTGTCAGTCTCCAAGTGCTCCGATCTGATAAGGAATCACGTGGCGTGGCTGGACCTCATCAGGTGGAGCAGCATCATGCTGAAACACAACAGCACTGGCCAGGCACCCTGCTCCCAGCACCAGCACCGCAACCATGCTGGCTGCATCCACCCTCCCGGGATGGCTGCGTGGCAGAGCTCCGTCTCCCCCGATGGGCAGCAGCACTGACCAGGTACCAGAGGTGACCACCTGGTGGACCTCTCCCCACGCCACATCCCCACCACGCAGCAGCTCCCCTGCCTGTGTATTTTAAAGTTGGGGTCTTCATACACTGTTCCCTGTGGATCTCCACATGCTTTACAAAGGTGGCAAGTGGCGCTGCCCCCAACACGTAGAGCCAGGGCATAGTCTGGCTTTCTCTTGCAACTGCAGATAAAGTGGTTTGAGCAGTCACCGCTCCCATTCAGCAAGCTGCATTCAGCAGCTGTTTAAGTGAAGCCAATTTACTTGGCAGACAAGAAGCTCCCAGATTAACCTGGTCAGCTCTGGGTGCTGAGAAAGAGTAACAAGCAGCTAGTGGGAGGATCTCAGAAACAGGTGCTTCTTAAGCAGCAATGAGAATATGCCTGAGGCTGCAGAGAAGTGATGACACTTGTCCAACATCACATCTGAGATGGAGATGGGACAGAGCCATGGTGGCTACAGTCCCAGGCCATAGCTTTGCTCTCTTAGACCACCTCATTTTTTAATCACTCATTTAGACATTTTACAGTGCATGAAAGCATATGCATTATATAAGTGCTAATTATATAGTGTACATGGCTCCTACTTCAGACTTAAGGAAAGCGTTAATGCGTTATTCATTACCTCAGCATTTACTCTTTGCAATTTGGATCATTGCTCTAATTTTTATAGCAGCCCCCCCCTTTTTTTTTTAATTTGGTCAAATAGTTCCTAGCTATAATTTTGATTACAATTTGCAAGCGCTGGTTTGTGGAGTATTAATTACGGTGGTGGAGGCAGGGGAAAAACCTGGTGGATGACCAGTGCTAGTTTAGAAGTGCAGGACAGCAATGGGAAGCATCACAGTCGTCTTCTCAGCAAGACTCGATCAAACAGCAGAAGTTTTAGGCTGCCTCTTTCTCAAAGCGTGGCAAATACATACCCAAATACTGAACAGCTACAGCTTAGTCTTAAAGAGCTGTATGCTATTTAAAAAAAAATAAAATAAATAAAAATTCAAACCAAAAGCAGAGCACCTAAGGAATCACACAGGCTGGGAGGATGGAAAGGGACATTAATTTCATTAGACAGCTCTCATTAAACACAGATGCCTGCAAGCTGCCACCACTGTCACAGAATACAGCCAGCACACAGGTACGTAACCAGTAACTATAGAAAGTTATAGAAATGACCATTACATAAATTGCAGAGGGCTGAGTCTGTGGAGGAATTTTCTTTAACCAGCCTGCTACTATCCACTAAGCTCTAAAGCAAGGTTTAAGGTCTAAAGCAAGGAGGACTTGTCATATCTGCTTCACCAGATGCATAACAGGGGACAATAGACATGATTGTGCTGTGTCAGCTCCGTCACCAAAGGTTTTCCTTTAGAGAGGACACAGGTAAACTTGAAAGCAAAACCCCAAATCCTTCTAATTTTAAAAGGCTGTGAGCCTGCTGGGGATTTTTAAAAAAAAAAAAAAAAAAATCTTCTTAAAGCCTTTCAAAGAGCCATGAAAAGGTGATTTTTATTAAACACATGACTCTCACCGTCTTCTTATTTGTGCTACACAGCACAAGTAGGGCAAAGATGTAAGGTGCTTTGCCTGCGAGTGGATGCAGGCTGCCGCGAGCTGCAGGGAGCGTGAACTCCCTGAACTGAAGTAACCCTGCGCAGGCAGGGATCCAGCCAGACGTCTTCGGGGTTACTAGGATTCACGTTTAAAGAGGAGAAACACAGTCTCTCTCTCTCTCTCTCATAAAAATAAAAATTGCCAAAGGCAGATGTCTCCACGTGCTTAAATTCAGTCGGATATTATGTGGTTGGGATTGCATTGCCACAGGGTTTAATAAGAGGAAGTTCTCTTATCTCTCTTGGTTAGGCCAAAAAACATGTCTTTTTTGCTTTGTAGAGGAAAAAAATAGCACCCACCACACAGCCACAGCCTCTGTGCTAGTGTAAGGGGAGGAAAAAAAAGTTCCTGACGTTATGCAAGTCCTAGCAGTGTAAGAAAGGTTAATAGGGTTTAGTGGACTTCTAGTAGGGGATAACTCTAGCATTTCTTCACAGACCTTATGCATCAAAAAGGTGATTTCGTTTGTTTTCTTGTTTATTCCTCCATGACTACACTCAAGGCCTCTGCTTCCAAGCCCATTCTCCTTTCTAAGCCAACAATCAATTCCCCTCGCCATTCGCCTTGGCTAAGCAGAGCGGTTTTAAGCAGCTGTGCAGCACGTGTAAGCGTACTGAAGCTCACAGACACGGCAACACATTCATTCCTCCAATGGGACTGATTTTGGTGTGCAACCTAGGTGGCCAGGATACCCATCGAGAAGGAAAGCCTCCGCACCTTCTCCTGACGAAGGGGAGTCCCTGGAGTGGCATCTCAGATGTCTGTCCTCCCAGCCGGCTGGCTGGTCTCCCAGCGTGGTGGCAACCAGGCACCTGGGGCTTCCATAACATGGCACCAACTCTGTCCTACAACAGACCCGCCTAGAGCCCCTTGGATGCTCACCAGTCTTTAACTAGTTTAAACTATCAAATACGATTAAAATGATTACTATGGCATATATGTACAAGACGATAAAGAAGATCGTCCGCTCCCCAATGCCTCACAGAATCATAGAATCGTTAAGGTTGGAAAAGACCCTTAAGATCATCAAGTCCAACCGTTAACCTACCACCGCCAAGTCCGCCACTAAACCATGTCCTCAAACCCCAATACTCAGGAAAAGATGAGCCATGTCACAGATGATGGAAAAAAAAAAAAGCTAAGCACAAGATTGCAATTTGGCATCTCATTCAGAATAAGGTCAATATGAAGCAGCACCATCCTCAAGGGAATGAGCTCATGGAAAGAAAAAGGGAGTCCTAACGGAGTGGAGGAGTATGACGGGTCTCTGGGTGACACCGTAGAGCAAAGTCAATCTGTTATCGAGTTTCCAGGGTGCTCAGCGAGGCCATGAAGGTGAGCTCCCCAGCCATGCGTGAGCCCGGGTGGTCCCACCTGGGATAGTGCCCTTGTGCGAATGACCACGTAGCGACACAGGGGATGAGGGAAGTGGTACACTTGGGGAGGGAAGGCTACAAGCAAGAAGAGGCGGCAGTCACCCCTTCCTCTTTTAGGAGAGCATGGGGAGGAGATGACAATGTACGTAACGCCTCATGAGACAACCACACAGAAAAATGCTAAGGACAGCTTTCCTAGAAAAGCAGGGTAGAAGAAAAGAGCAGGAAGGAGAATTTCCTTCTCTTCAGAGAAAAGCACGAATAGTTCAGGCAAAAACTGTACTGTTAGGGCTGAAGCACAATTTAATAGTCAGGATGGACAGAAAGAGAGGCTGAGCAATCACTGGAGCAGATCCTCAGTAGAGATGCTCCCCCCTTCACTGCAAAGGGAGGGCCCCGGGCTGGGTGGCAGGGTCCTCTCTTCCCATAGCCCCAAAGAGCAGAGTGAGGATCACTACAAAACCTCCCGCCCTCCCACCGACATGGCACCTGGCAGACCATGCAGGGGGAGCGGGCACACACAGGCAGTTTAGCAGTAAGTTGCATACCTTCTGCCTACACAAAGAAACTCAGGTTATTTAATACCAGTTGCTACTTCATGAAAGAAAAAGACAACTTGGCTTTTTTCCAGCCTTGTAAGAAGCCATTATCCACATGCATACACAGTAAGGATGGTGGCATTTCTACTCAGTCAAAACACCCAAATAAACGTGCATTGCCCTGGCACACAGCAAGGGAGCCAGGGGGAAAACCTCTTCTGATGAGCAAACAGGGGCGACGCGTGCCTGCGCAGACGCAAAGACAGCGTGCAAAGGGGGTTGGGTAACACCACGAGATGAGCCAACACTTTGTTGGGATCGAACCCTCCCTGGCAGGAAAACACTGCTATCACAAATTAGTCAACGCTGCCACAAACCACCTCACTGCCAGCTCCGCGCTGAAGAAATCTCTCACGTGGCAGGCAAACCACCTGATGTCCTAAGCCAGCAGAGCCAGGGTGTTGGGCTTTTGCTTTCCTCTTGCCCCCACCCCCATCCCAAAGCACAATAATGCGCCAAAATGCTCTTTCAAGAGGGGAAACACCCATTGCGTCTACAGGATGCGAGAGGCGAAAGGGATGTGGGTTAGCTGGAGGAGGCACAGCAACTGCCGTGCCCTTCAAGTCATACCAGGATGTGCCTCAAAGCTCGCAGCGGACAGCGGCAGATCTTGCATATCAACGCGGGACCTGGCTGTGAAGCATCCTACCCGCCTCCCATTTTAGCTTTCCTTTCTCAGGGCAGAACGCAGCCTTTTCCACAGGGCACGGCTCTGAGGAATGAATGCAAAAGGTGTGAGGTTACAGATCACAACAGTCTGCAAAATTTGTAAGTGTAGCTCTGAATTAATCCTGTTCTTGGTTTTAGAGACTATCTTCATGATTTTTGAACATTCCGAACAGGCGATACTTGAAGGTTAGGGCCCAGCCCTGCCAAGGGGACTCCTACATCTATACGCCATCAATTTAGGGATCCCAGTCGAGCTAACTGGTACTCATGGGTAAAGCTGTTTACAGGTTCTTGTAATTAGAAGGCGGCATCCTGTGGAAAAAACAAGCTATCAAACTGTGCGTGCGAGCTCCTCTAGCAGATCTCTGTGCGCCTCAGACCACAGCTTTAATTCTACCCCAGCTTCCCTCGCCTCAAATCAACTCTTTCAGCACTCCAAACACCCACGGCTAATAACATCAGAAGGGGCAGCAGAGCAAACAGCAGCACAGCCAGGTGTACCAGGAGAAGTTCTCACTTCACCTGAGCTCCTCACCTGCTAGAAGGCAGGAAAAGGTGAAATAACTCAGCTGGAATAAATTTCCTTTTTGTCCTTTATTTGCTCGGTCTCCTTAGGCCTGTGAATGCCTCGAGAGCTGCGCAAAGTCTTCTGGAGCGGCACCTTCGGGTGTCAGGTGGGCTGACCTCAAGGCCACCACCTTACAAATGATGCAATTCAAACCTCCAAGGTCAAATCCCTGCACTGAAAGATGTCCTTGTAAAGACATTTGAATATATATTAATTACCTTGTTCTCTCTCTCCTTGTACCTGGGTTTGAGAAGAAAAAAGGCCAGTTCAGTAGAAAGAACCCTCCTCCCTGTCCCATTAACCTGCTTTTATTTCCCCTGGCTACTTGCACACAGAAAGAAACAGCAAACCAGCAGCAAATCACCCCCCAAGTGACTGCAAGCAGGGTCGAGAGGGAGGCGTCGTTTCTTGCTGCCGAAACCCGGGAGCCCTGCCGCGCTGAACATTTGTGCTCCTTGACGGCAGGCCAGCAAGCAGATAAATGGAGCATCTCCATGAGCCAGCCCGGCTAGCCAAGCATCCTCGCTAGCACGCCGTAGAGCCGAGCGCTCGTACCACCGTCACGCCATGTAGCCGCCCTCCGCCTTGGCTCATCGCTGATTCGGGGTTACGTTATTCCCATGAACCGCTGCTTGTCTTCCCGCATGGAAAGCCAACAAGGGAACATGCTAGCCTCCCGAAAAACCATACTCTGCAAGGAGGAGGGGATTAGGAGGGAACAATGTCGGAGTGTCTTCAGTGAGCTGGAAGCAATCCCAGCTTCCAGCTGCACAATGACACGCAGGAAGGAGTTTTGAAAGCTTCCCAGTCACAGAGTACCCCTGTGTGCCAGGCTCGGAGACGTCTGGACATAAGAATGGCCTTTAAAGCATAAGGATGCAAGAGGACTGCAGAGCCCTGCCTGCAGACCAGCCCTGGCAAAGCCAGGAACAGTGGCTCAAGCTTAGCTTTTTTTTTTTCCTGGCATTGGGTGCTAATTGTGTAGTCCAGATCCTTAACCTTATTTAGGTCAGAGGCTTCAACACAAAACAGTCTTAGACACACAGATCTTCTGTGGGAATGAGAAAGACTGCTTGGCTGGACCCAGAGCTCTCTAGATATTGGAGCTGAAGTGCGACAGTACATTAGAAAGGGATGAGAGGAGGAGATCGTGTTTGATGGGCTGCGCTGGGCTCCACACGGCAGTGCAAAATTATGCCTCGTGCAGCTTTATACATAATTCACACGTTTCGTAACAAGCTGCAAGGCAGATAAAGCAGCTCTCAGTGAACTACATGCAAGGCATGAAACAGGATCATGCGGATGCTCACAAAGACTTTCCCCATCGTTTTGCCCTGACGCCCTGCCAGCCACTGCGATGCCATGCCTTCCTCTGCTGTGCTGCAGATCGTTGTCTTCTCCTGCCTGAACGGGTGATAACCCCCCAAAAAACTAGCAGATAAATGGTGAAGGTGGTAATGCAGGCACCCGCAGGCAGCAGGAGTGAGAACATTGCATGCTGAGCCCCGGTGACTGTTTTATTGGATTCAATATCAGGCATAAAGCAATATGAAGATGACTCCAGTGATTCTTCTCAACGGTGCTTACACACCTGCAGGCCTACAAAGTACGTGGAGCAGAAATTATAACGCTTTGAAAACACTGTTCTCATTCCCATTTCTGGATTATTCTGAGGATGAAGTAATCATTGTTCCATGGAAAACATTTCAGATTATTTGAAGAGGTGCGACTCACACAGGTTTTGCTAGCATGACTGCCTCCTAAAGTTGTGCCATAGAAACAATCTATAAAAACAATCAAACCAATGATTTAATACCTATAGGCTATAATAGAGTACTAAAATATCAAGCTTGCCATTCATTGCACCCATAAGGCAGAATGTCAGTATGGAAAACAGGATGTAAAAATAGGGTGACAGAGAAACATGCAGAAGCGTTTGACTGGATGCAGCATCCAGGAAGACAGAAACACGGAGTAAGCAAACTGCCCAAAGTTTAACCACCAACTCAATGGGAACAAACTTTTGGATTTGGCAGCGTTTTCAGGAGCATCCCAGTTTTGAGGAGCAGACCTGGGAGGTGAAACTTGAGCCAAGCACTGGGAATAATAAAAATGGAAGCAACAATCTCTGTGCTTTCTTTGGACAGTGGACTCAAGCTATTGTATGACCCTTGTTCCCCAATAACATGAAATTGTCCTGCAGCAGATAAATACACATGCAAAGTTTACAGACAACATTTGATCAAGTCTTTAGGTTATAATGAACCTGGGAAGATCTCATGAACAGTAAAAAAAAAAAAAAAACAAACCCCACACTAAAAAAAAAAGAATAACAGTATAGACACCTGGCAAAATCTCTCCTCCAGAAGAACTGAAGTTTTCAGACCACCATACTTACGTTCCTAGAGAAAAACACACTCATATACCAACTAAGAAAGTACCCACACTTAGCAGTGATCTGGCTGTAGACTCCAAACAATCCCCCAAAATGTACCAATAAATACTTTAAAAACTGGAGCAAGGGGAGTCTTGCATGGACAACTCAGGCTTTCTCCTACAAATACCAGGGTTTAGCCACATCAAGCCGTACCTAGGCACCGAAGAAAAATGACATCGCCATGACAAAGCTGATATTCCTCCAGTACTTTCTCTTTTTAAGAGCTATTCTGAGCAGCGCACCGTGTTGAAGAGCTGCTAGACAAAAAGATCCTTCTGATATAAATTCATCAGTCTCTCCTCAAAGAGCTGACGTCTCCAGACACTATCTTTAGGAAGATAAGATGCATATGGAAAAGGAATTGTAAACTGTTGGTGCAGCATGCACCCATACAGCATAATCAGATAGGCTCAACTGAAGATAGGAAAAAAAATGCAGAGTGCTTGTGCTGCCAAGCTCCTAACGTACCTACAAACTCCGTTTAAACAACTGCTTTTGCAAGTTAAAAATAGTTCCATGTCCAACATATCAGGAAGTTAAGAAGGTATTTCTCTGCAGAGCTTTAAGTACCTCTGAGGAACAGAAATCAAACATACATACTTTTTTTTCCTTTAAAGCAATGGTACAGGAACCTCCTCTATTTGCAAGAATCCGTAACGCCCCCTGAAATAAAAGGCAAGGCTGCAGTTTTCAAGCAGGTTTTGCCTGAAACTTGAGATATCTTAAAAGGTACTGATTTTCAAACTGTCTGGCAAGATGCTTCAGCAGAGGAGAAAGAAATGCTGCAGCACATCTTGGAACAAGACGACAGCGTTAGAATGATTTTGAGGGAAATATCACGGATGATCCAAGGAAACTGCAGTCCTTGGCCTTGTAGGCGGGAGATGATACCATTCAGCCCTCATGGTGTGAAAGCAAAGGCTTGATCAAAATGCCCTTGCAATAACTGGAAGCGCTCAAGGTGTGGCAAGACAATCTAAAAGCCAAGTGAAGCCAGCGAAAAGGCTTTAGTTCAGTTGGACTGGAGAGAAGACACGGAAGGGGGTCACGTTCAGGTTATGAGAGCAAGCTTTGAAGGTCAGGTCAAAGATAGAGGCAGGTTTTATGAGGCAATTTCCTTTCTACCTATGGACAACCAGTAAACAGGAATCTGCCCATCTTCTTACTCTCACTTTCTTTTTGCCAAATTTGAGTGCACAGCTGGGCAATATAGAGTGCCACCATCATCCTTGCACACAGCTCCTCAACAAACAGCTGCTGTACTCTACACACACACAAACAAAGTCAAAAGGGAAGGAGAAGCAAGTCAAACCACAGCCACGTCCAAGTGGTCTTGGTTTAAAAAAGAAATGGGAAACACCACATGCTTAAAGGTGTCTTTTGCTTGTGCAGCACAACCTTCATCTACAGGCAACGTTTCCAGAATTTTTACTGCCAGCAGCTCTGTGTGGAAATTGTCCAAATACCTATTAAATCCATGAGCTGCTGACTGAGGACTGTTCAATCGCTGAACCTTTATATTGTCCTTTAAGCCATCGTTTCCTTTTCTGCAGCGCTACTTTGCACCACAGAACTCAGAAGCAATTAAAACAAGAGATCGTGGGGGGGGGTTTCTGGTAACCAAAGGGTCATCTTTACCAAGAGATCCCTCTGAGACGTGTTGGAAATAAGGCTGAGCTATTTGCCAGCGGTACCAACCCCTTCGCCCTCACCCAGGCCACATGCTGCTCATTGCTCGATGCCGTGTTTTTGGGAGGGCGGCCAGCGCGGAGGACAGCGGGCAGGGCTGGTAGCGCAGTCTCCATTGATTATGAAAGGGGAGTGTAAACACAGCTAGAGATAAGGGAAAGAGCTGTACAAAGGACTAGCAGGTAGACAGATAGATAGCCAAAAATTGCACTACCATTGCTGCCAAAATCATAGGTAAACTTAGGCTGGTCAGCATAAAGGTTCCAAAGGGTAGTCAGGTACCACTGCAGCATTTTCCTGCCAACAGCATTTATTTTCTTAATTCAGCAGTGGCTCTGATGTTTTATACGTGCTGGGGATCCCGCGCAGGCACGGCATACTTCCTCTTCCATGTGTTGCGGTGCCGGTACGTGCCTCACCACCAGCAGCCCCAAACGCCACGAGAGGGGAACGACTCAGAGACTTCCCTAAGGTGCTTCTCGTGCAGGTGGACCCCCATCGCTGCCTCCAGTGGAAGAGCCAGATCTGCCCATGTTAGCTTAAGACGGTATTACCACTGGAAAATTGCTGCCTTGTTTAAAACACAAACTGTTTTAAATCATGTAATATGGGTCCTTCCCAGCTCAGACTATCCTCCCTGACAGGGGTTCACACTTTTCCATCTTCTTGTCTGCTTAGAAGGAGGAAAAAAGAGGAGTAAGGTAGTAATTTTATATGCTACAACAATAGCAGACCTATGGAACTGACTTTGCATGCATAGAAGCCACAAACTTGCCTATTTTACAGTTCATTTTTCAATACCAGATTAGAACGGCTTCTGCCATAACACTCTGCAATTCAGTGGCATTAAGCTAGAGCCGAACTTGGTCTTATTTGCTTAAATAGAATAAATAAATAAACCAAACACAAGGTTTCTAAGTTAACATCCAGTGCATATCCAACAGCACGCCGCTTCCAGTTCGGCAGAAAGCTCGCTAACCTTTACGCCAGCTCAGCCCGGGCAAGGGAGGGAGGCAGGGAGGGCACTGACCGGCAATGACCCTGAGTAAGGCTGGAGCAAGCCCTCAGTGGCCAGCGGGACAGCGCCTGCCCCTCTGCACCTGCAGGCCTGCGACAGACGGACCGACAAGGAAGCAGGGGGAAAAATGGAGCTATAAATATAAAAGGATTCGAAGGATAAGTCTGAAAGCAAAAGCAACAGCCTCTTTATGCTGTAGTCGGAGAGGTTTATGCTTCCCCCCCCCCCAGCCTTGTTGAGCAAAGGGCACGGCGGTTTTGCAGGACTGGCAGTGTGTCACGAGCGCGAGGGATTTAGGGCAGGAAGGCGGCCGCCGCACCGCACAGCAAAAGCCTTGTTGAACAATTAGCTGTTCAGTAACCCATTAAAAACCCGTTCAGCTGTGAACGGCTTGGACAGCTGTTGTAGCTAAATTTGCACAGGAGCTCGAGCATGTTACCTGAAACGCCTATAAAAACACGGCAAAAAACAGCCACGCAGAAGGAAAAGGCAATATTCCAATTCCTCCTCCTCATCCGTATCCATAAACCTATGGCATGAACTGCTCCCAGGAATAGCTTTTCCCCGTGGGATGTTCCCCAGAAAGAGGAGGGCATTACTGTGCTCTCCCCCCCCACCCCATGACAGACTTAGACAGGACAGACAAACAGCCTGCATAGCCCTGTCAGACAGAGGGACTCCAACCCGCTCTGCACAAGCTGGCTGCATTTATTCCACTGCAAACACAACGCACTTAGTAACCCCAGTATTTCTGGCCACCCTTAGCATGGATGACAATATGATCCCAAATGCATTTTTCCATGAGAATTAATTTTTTTAGTTATATTTTTATACACAGTTCAACTTCTGGAACATGCACACGCGTGGGGCACAAGCAGGGTGAATGTACTTCTCTTACTTACTGGTCTCTAATAATTTTACCCCAGGCACTGAACATAACAGCTCGGCACTGGCGCTGGGCTCCTGCCTGCACAAACCCCCCAGAAGCGGGGATGGAAAGGAGGTCAGCGGCACTGATCCTCTGATCGCCGGCGACCAAGCAGTTTAAAACACTCGTGCCATTTCAAAATGCCACATGGCTCAACTGGGACATGGATATGCTGCATATGCCGAGGGTGAGAGGAAATGGTTTCTCAACAGAAAACATCTTTTTTACCACAGCTACATATTCCCTTCACTGTTCCTCCGCTGTTGACATGATGCCCAACCTGCTCTTGGCACCTTATCACCTTATGGGGCATTTCAGAACCTGACATGAATCATGCAAGCCTGAGACGAGAGAGGGGACCAGACTGAAGCAGGGTGGAAAGCACATCCAGACCTCCAATGCTGGAGAGGTCTTCCGTAGGTCTCACCCTCCCGTCAGCAAAGCCACCAAATGCTTTCATTTTCTGATAAATCAGTGGGGATTGCCAGCTATTATTCAAACAAAGCAAAGTCCTTCATGTAAAATAATAAATAAAAAAAATCTGGAAATGAAGAAGCTACCGAGTTCCTATTTTTAACCAGTATTATTAATAATATGCCACGGTTCTTGTCTCCATCACCACACCATATAATAGCACTGGGAAATTACTGCAGCGTATTGTAATTATTTCAGTAAGAACACCGTGCCTCCGTCTGTCAGCATACACCTGCATCGCAATGAAGAACAATGCGACTCAAAAATAAGTTAGGTGCACACTGTAATCTGTGTCCTATCAACTTTCCTCTGCTCATCCGGCCAAGCCTTGAAATCATTATTTGGGCAAGACTCCCAGAGAAACGCTAATTAGAGACTGAAGCAGCAGGGTCCTCCTAACAATGCAGCTGTAGGAAACACGCTGAAGCCCAACTCCAGCAAGAAGGGTGCAGCTAAATCTGTAAAACCAGATTCTCTCTTAAATGTTCCTGTTTAACACAGCTGGAGACCCGCGTTCACAGTGAGCCAGACCAGCACTTGGTTGCAGAGACAGTGTTTTCCTCTGGTTAAGAGGGGCTGACTTTCGGCTCTTACCTTCTCAGGAACTTGGAGTATTTAACTCCCATGTTTGTAGTCCTTTGGTCTTTCTTTCCTGGTACGAACAGAAGCAGCAGCATCTTTTGCCTTCAGGAACGGTCCTATTGCTCTTTTTAAAGCCAAAGCTAGAAAACCACCCTTCCTGCAGGTGTACCATGAGCTCCTAAACTGCAGAAGAATCACAGAGCATTAAAGATTTCTGTTTACAGGATGGAGCCCTATGTGTAGATACCTGATCTGTCTTCTACAGTCGTGTGGCACAAGCTTTCTGAAAAGTCTAGCAGGACGAGGTTAGAGCCTTGTGGCCTCTGCTTGTGATTCAGGAGAAGGCAGTAAAGCATCGCTTACTAATTCACCAATTTATTACTGTAAATCAACCAACCCGTTTCATCTTTGCCGTGTGTAATACAGCAAACCCTGTAGGATCTGCAGGAGTAAGCTGGCCGCTCCGGTTTATCAAAATACCTGCGACCTGCAACATGAATCCAGTGACATGAAATAAATGCACAGAAGAGCCCAGAAGGCATGGATTTAAACTACACAGCCATTAAGTGCTGCCAGATGTATCAAGTACACATGTTGGGAGGAAAAAAAAAAAAAATGAACAAACGCTTTCCCCACTGATCCATTCCATTTTAGTCAGGCTTTATGGCACAAGTAACAGTGGCAGGGTATGATTATAATTTTAAAAAGGAGAAAAATAAGGTTTATTTTATATGGATAAACTGGCCTTTAACTATACCATTTTCCCAGCCACATTCTCAACTTTAAAGCAGATAAAAATGGCTGGTTAGATACAGCCTCTCAGATGTTCAAGAAATACCCTGAGGCAGTTGTTCAAAGTCAACAAGATGCCCAGATCTCCCTTTAAAAGAGAAAATCCCTGGTAAGATTACTCAGGGGTGATTTCAAGGGCCTGTCCTACATTCCTGTGTCATGTCCAGGGGAGGAAAGCTGTGGGGGCCATGGCAAACCCAGCAGATCCACAGCTATCAACAGAGACCAAGCAGGATCAGACAGCTCAGCACATCCACCTCCGAGATCTCCTGCAGAGCGCATGGCTCCAGATGCCTTCTCCAAGAGTCTGGACATGAGGATGGTGTACACCCTTCATGATCTTGATGAAAGTCCACTCACTGCTTTTGATATCTCCTGCAAAGACTCTGGAGTTGCAAAGTATCTTGAGTGAGCGACCAACCTCCTACAGGAGGAGCCGGTGATGGCCATATAAAGGGTCTCAGTACTGCATCCATTTGAAGCAGAGGTTTGGAAATGGAATTTAATTAACTGACATCACCTGTTCCCCCAGCAGCAGTCCTGAAAGAGGCTGGGATCCCTACCCAAGATGGGAGCAGTACTGCTGAGGAGCCTCAACCCCCAAGGAGATGGTCGTGCTTTTTAGCACTGAGTTCCGCAGCCTTCGTGTGATTTGACATAGACAAAGGAATGGGCCAAACCCTGAACAGGAGTAAATCAGTAGAGTTTCATTTCACTGGAAAACGATGTGACTCAGGGTCTGACCTGAGAAGATCTTGCTGCTCTCCCCTGCCAGATGGTATGCAGAAGGCAGTTTCAGTCTCCCACTAGTCTCCAGCAAGTAAAATATTGTTGATCTCATATAGGTGGAGGCCAAAAAACCACCCAAAACACAACAAAAAAGCCAACCCGAAAAACTCCAAACACAACAGCTCTTCCATTCACCCCATTTTTTTGTTCTCAGAGGTTTTAGAAAGTGCAAATTAATGGTGGCTTTACATGCATCTGTATTTCTATTGCTCATAAAAATCCCTTTGTGAAGTGCACATAGAAGATATCCTCTAACAATTCCTTTTTACTCAAGTTTTTCCTGAAGTTGCAGGAGGCAGGATTTCCTCCCTATTACATAAGGAGAAGAGGGTGTATTTGTTCTTTTGCCGTTTCAGACTTATTAGCAGTCAGGTTACTTGAGCCAGGCCCTCTTTCCTGATCTTTTCTTGCAGGGGAATTATTCTTGGCAAGGCTCCAGTCTAGTATTAACCCGATGGAGAAAAACCAAGTGGCTGTATAAAGAAAGAGACATAAACCAGACGCACCTCAGGGCTTTGCCAGGCCACCGAGAGCTGCAGCAACAGAGTAGAAGTAACAAATACAAGATGGTGCTGAGCCTCCGAAGCATACGAGTACAACCATCGCTACACTACTACGATGTCCATTTGAGGGGGTGATGCACTACTACGATGTCCGTTCGAGGGGGTGTGATCCTTTTCTGTCACCCTGCCAGGAAACATGGCTACAAGCCAGCAGGCAAGGTAACACACCGCAGCCCTTCCCAAATGAAGCATCAAGCCGTAGTAGTAAATAATTGCCCCTTGTACTGACCCCACTTCTCAGTCCAGACTAAGACATTGGAGAGGAAAACAAAACCCCTACCCTATCATTTAATGTAGGGGAGAGATGGGAAAGTGGTTCTCCTGCCTCCAGCGCCTAGTGCAAGGACCTGAACGAGATGGCTTTTTCCTCATCTCTTAATAGAAAGAGGCTCCTCCAGAGGGTGGTTCAGGAGCTTGCCTTTTTTTTTAGGTGACGAGAGGATGCGCTTAGGGTGACCGCTCCCCTGGGACACCTGCCTGGGGTAGGTAGGACTAGGAAGAAGAGCTTCAGTGTATGGTGGCACAGTGAGGGTTACCTGGGGACTGCCTGTCCACCCACTGCCTGCCAGGAGGCAATTTTGGGCTGAGGTTAACCTACCCTTCCCCCAGCAGGAACACCAGTTTGGGTCTCTGAGCCATGGAAACTGAGGTTAACTTCTTACCTTTGAGAGACCTCTACGCTTCTACCTAATCGAAGTGAAAAGAGCTAACCGGTTACAAAGCTGGGGGAGGAAGAGGGGCTGACATGTTCTTAAAGGGTAAGCACAGAGGCTTGCTGTTCAAGAAACCAAGCCAAGAAGAGAAAAAACAATTAATCAGTGCTAAGTACAAACCTTATATTGGTACTTGTATTTGTTACTCTACAGACATGTAAGAAAGAAATTTTTTACAGTGAGAACAGTCAATCACAGGAACAACCTCGCCAGGGATGCGGAATAGCCCCCATCACTGGAGGTTTTCAAGGTGCGACTGCACAGGGTGCTAGATAATTTCACCTAGGCCCCCTTTCCCACAAAAGGCTAGACCAGATGATCTTTTGAGGTCCCTTCCAACCTGGGCTCTCCGATGGTTCTGTGATTTTTGCAACAGGTGTTAAGGCTTTATTACTTATACTTTTTGCATATAGAAGATGTAACCGCACCAAGAAGCTGACCAAAGCAAGTAGCAGAGGGAAGAAGCAGCCTGAACTGCTTGACATCTGGAAGGAAACAGAGCTGGGCTCCGTGGATCTGAGCCTCAACCTTGGTACCCCACCATCGTCCTGCCACACACTCCCTCTTCCCCCCATCCCTTTTTTTATTTTTATTTTTTTATTTTGAGAGAGTGCAAGTTCTGGCTTTCAGACTCTCTATCAATTTTCATTTACTCAACTGCAAAGTGTGCTTATAAGAAAAAAAACAAAAACAAAACAAAACAATTAAGAGATCTTCACAAAGTTACCACTCAGTATTATAAAGCTTAACGAAAATCAGTTGGAAAACCTCCACTTCAAACCATGTTGGGAAAGGTGCACAACAGATCACTGCCCTCGGCTACTAGCAAACTTTCAAGCACGCAATTAAACTAGAGGATGCTCCTTTAGCATGGCCTGTGTATTGGTCGGTGTTGAACATGCCTGCATCACACTTCTTGATGCGGTCACCCAGCGGACGCCCCAGCACCTAACAGCCGGAGAGAGCGGTCACGGGGTGTCGTGGGAGTCACGAGCTTGGTTTACGGCCAGGAGAGACAGTCCTATGGATGAGGGGTGGAAAGAGTGCCCTTCCCTTCGGACCTGGGGTACGGGACAGCTCTGGGGCACCTCCACCGACCTTGGCCAGAGGAAACATCTTCACTGGGGCTACTTATTTTCCCCATGAAAACACTTGCTGCCTTTGACCTGAACTTGCTCACCCTTTAGATCATGCCACCCTAACCCTACATTTTTCCTTTTTTTTTTTTTTTTTGGCGAGAAGCAGCTCTTGGTTTCTTCATCCCCCCGAGAATGGGGAGGACATGGAGGTCAGCTGGAAGGGATGACCTGCATCCCCAGAGACGGGTCAGCCCTGACCCCCTGTCAACAAATCCCAGGTTTGCTGCACCACACTGCAAGAAACATTGCAGGTTTGGGCAAATTCACCTCACATTTGATACTTTAATCCAATTATGCATCACACTCGCCTCCATGTTCATCATGTTAATCTCTTCTAAAATTACCCTCTAGTCCTCTGAATGAAAACACCTCGTTCCTCCACTCCAAACACTGTGATAAACATAGATCCTTGTAATATGAGAAAGAGGGTGAGGACCTTGCTGTATTTCATTATTTTTGTATTGCAGCAATGAATTTCAAAATAGCTTAGCAGTAGTAGTCGTGCTTACTGATTTGGTATACATTCCCTTTGCTGCTCTTCAGAAATTTAGGACTTCTGGGCATGAGTGTGAAGGTTTAGGTTAGTTTTTTTCCCCTCCCCCCTTCAGCAGATTACTCTACATGACGACATTTTCTTGCTTTTTGTTCTGAATGAAGGCACAGCCCTCTTTCCTTCCTGCATAACTGTTCCCTCGGTGCAAAGGCTATGCAGGGCTGGAAGGCAGGAGGACCTTCATCTTCTAGCCTCACCTGGAAACGAGCAGTAATTGTCCCAGTTATTAAGGCCTGAAAGAAAAAGCCCAAGGGGTCTCAAAGCTACTTGCTGTGAACTGGTCATGAGAAAAAAAACAAACAAACAAAAACCCCACACACACACCAAACCCCAAAGCAAACCTCAAACCAGCCTTTCAACTGGCGTGAAAGTCCACGAGATCTCAAATTAAGATTCTTTACTGCTCTTTACACAGTTTTAATACAGTCTTCTTGCCTTGCTGTGCTTTATTCCTGGACTTAAAAAGCTAGGTGAGGCAGGTCCTCCAATGGGAGTATTGCAACAAGGCAGTACTCCAGCTCCTAAGACCACCCCAGACTACCTGAGACCACCCCAGACTACCTGAGACTGGCACGCAGGAGCACGCCTACGTACATGAGGGCAGCTGTGCACAAAGTATATCAGCAAGCAGGTGCCCATCAGCATAGCTCGTGAGAGCATCTGCCTGCTGTCAGACTAAATAGCCTTCAGATCCACAGGGCAACAGCTTGGGTCATAGCTGGAGACTTCAGCAACATGTGTGGGACGTGTGCTGAGCATGCAGAGCGCCTTGAAAACACACCCCATGGATATTGTGAGGCTGAAGTGCTGGTGAGCCTGGTGCAGCAGCGTATTCTCGCATGGAGAAGCAAGAGATTAAATTTCTCCAGCTGATTACCAACTGAAGTCGATTTACCTGGGAAAAGATTAGTTTGCAAGGCATTTTATCAGCTCCCAGGGTACACAACCGGAGCCGGGAGGGAGACCATGGAGTTCACAGACAGAAAGAAGGCAGTTTCTCGCCTCAGCTGAGGCCATTTTACAGCTGCAAAGCTCCACTGACCTCAGCAATGCTAGCACAAGCAAAGGAAATTCCTCCCTGAGGTGCTGAGTATGACTTTTCCCAATGTATACTTTTTTCCTGCATTGTGTTGATTTTTTCTGTTCCCACATTTATTTTCCCAGGAAAGTTTTGCAGCCTTGTCTGTGAATGCACATTATTCTCATTTCTTTCCAGTTTCTCGTGTTATCACAAACAGGATCAAGTACAGAAAACAATTGGATGGTACTCTCCCTGTGTGACTGATGGCACATATACATGCAATAAAACAGAACAAAAACAAGTACTTACATCAGGCTCCTTTTAAACTTCAAAGTATCAGAGAGACCTTTCACACCACCCAGCACAACTGAGTACCTGTTTGCTAAGCTCGATGGAAACAAAGTACCATGCAGTTTAAGAGCAAAAGTAAAACAAACTGCTAGGGCCACGCTCTGCATACACAGGGGCCAGCTTGGGCTAACGCAGGCTTATTTTATAAGTCATTTTGCCTAGCTTTTTTAATAGGTGGACTGTGGTTTGTTTTTTTTTTTTCTCCCCAAAATGCTGAAGATGCACAAGTGACAGACAGTTAACACTTTATTGGATGAGGTCCTTAAAAAAAAAAAAAAACACCACCAAAATATATATATATGCAAATAAATAAAAAGAAATCAAAGTCACTTTTCTTCCAAAACTGGATTATTAGAAGAATCCTGAGAGTAGTGATAATCAGAGATGTTTCTTTCCTCAGCAGGTCTGTCCGCCTCTGCCCCCTACCCTGATGCCCAACCTCACCAGACCTCATCCCAAGGTCCGCTCCAGCCAACCAGCTGCTCACAAAAGAACGAGAGCAGTGGCAAAGAGGGAAGCACAGGATACCTGAACTAGCGGAGCAGTCGAGGAATGCTGAAAGATGTTAGGCTGAAGCCATCAGCGCAACATCTGAATACCCCCATTGGGCTATCATCTCTGTTTTGGCCATCAAACAGCAATGGCTGAGAGATGACAGATGCTTCCTATGGAGGAGCATCAGGCTCCCAAGCAGTATACAGTGGAGGTATCCCTGACCACAAATACTGTTCTACAGCGCAGGACGTCACATCACTGTCACTGTCCTTCTCGCGTGCCTGACCTCTGCAACCACACCGACAAGAGCCATTATTCAGCATATTACTGGGAAAGGACAGAGCTCTTGGCACTGCCAGAGATAACAGTTCATCAGCATTTCCCCTCTCCACAATATCCCTTTCGCAGAAGTCCAAGAGTCCCCTGTCCCTATTCATTTCTAGCTGGAAGTTTGAATAGGAGACAGAGAGAAAAGTTAGTTTCCCAATGCTGTAAACTAAGTGCCAGACCAGCTGGGACAGATTTCACACGTGGAGAGGAAAGGGTGAGAGTGATTTCAAAATCCTTATTACATGCTTACATTTCTGTATCGAGCAGAAAGTTTAGCAAGAGAGACATCCCCAGCACTGTTGCCTGATTACCTTACTCAAAAAAAAAAAAAACAATGAAAAACACCACACAAAACAAAACATCTCAGCTTCTCAGCCATTAACACCAGAAGCACCATCCCACTTGACCACACCACAAATAGACCTTGCTCCATGCCCACTAGCTCAGTGAAACCACAGGCCCGCCTGGTGTGGGGACAGCCTCCCCAGGCCGCTGCCCCCCGTCTCGCACCCCCAAGGATAAGCAGTCCCTCCAGCTCAGCAGATGTCCCATGACTGCTTGTTAACGAGCTGTGTCACCCTTGCGGGATGAGCTGTGGCATTCCACACTTGTTACACAGCCCAAACCATCCTGACTGTGCTCTCAAGCCTTTTTGGTTTGAGGAGCAGATCCAAGGGAGAGCAGACTACAGCCCTAATGCTGACGTTAAGGAGGTCACCACCCAAACAAGACTTTCTGGAGAAGAGGCACTGGCAGGTCTCAGCTTGGCAGCTCCGAGAGAGGCGGATGTAGCACTGCATCCTGCCTCCCAATGTGGCAGTAAGATGCTCTGGGAAACACCGTTAAGAAACAGGGTAGCTACAGAGCAGCCCTTCCCTTGCTATTCCCCACCAGCTTCTGGCAGGACGGACAGTCCATGACTTGTTCAAAAGGCTTTTGACAGCGAAACAATCCTTGACCAACCATTAACAAGCCCAACGTGACCAACAGTAACTGCTCGGTCTTCCCCACACACATACCTCCTCAGGAGGTCCACCACCTTTTAAGGACTACAGCGGCTTTATCAAGGGACAGTCACTACAGTCCCAGCGTTAAGACTCAACCAGGGTTCCATGCAAGAAGTAGGAGACATTTAATAACCCTGGGAAGGAGCTAGTCCCACTAGGATCACAACGGGACTCTTGAGTGCCCAAACCCCAAAGACGCTAACCTACAATCCTGCACAGAGCTGGGCCCATGGGTCAGGTGCTGCCTCTTACCTGTTCTCCAGCAGCGTCATGCAGACGACCTCCCGCACGCCTGGGTTGTTGGCTTTCTCGATGGAGCAGCTTTGCAGGTTCCAGGTAGCCACCCTCAGGACGGGTCTGCCGTCTCTCACCCCCCCGAACATCTCCACAGAGGGGCGAGTGGATATGATCTGGGTTGGACCCCCAGGAGGAAAGTCCAAGTCCTCGCTCTGGAGGCTCAGAGAAGTGGGGCTGGGGTGAGGCTTGGCAGTGAAGTTGAGGCCACCGTTGGTGTTCGTCGACGGGGGCCGGGACCGCTCTGCGAAAATCTGATGCCTGATTTTGTCCAGAAATGAGGAATTGATGCAGTCCATCCTCACCAGGTCCTCGATACTTTTGAAGGGCCCGTGCTCTTTCCGGTAGTCCACGATGCTGTTGGCGATCTTCTCGGTGACGCCGCGGATGCTCATGAGCTGGGCCGGGGTGGCGGTGTTAATGTTGATCTTGGTGGCGGAGAGGTGGTGCTCGGAGGCCGGGTCCTTGCGCAGGGAGCTGGGCGAGTGCTGCGCCGAGCTGCCCTTGCTGCTCACGCAGATCTCGAACTTCACCTGCTCCAGCTTGGCCGCCCCCACCCCGCTCACCAGCGCCAGGTCCTCCACTTTCTTGAAGCCACCGATGTACTCCCGGTACTCCACGATGTTCTGCGCCACCACCCGGGTGACCCCGGGGAGGGTCATCAGCTCCTCCTCCGTGGCCGTGTTGATGTTGAGCCGCTCCTGGTTGACGAGGATGTTGCTGAAGTTGCACGCCGCGCTGAACTTGCGGCTGTGGCAGAGGTCTGCCGGGTCGCGGGGGATGGAGCGGTGGCAGCCCAGGCTGCCCCCCATCTCACCGCCTCCTCCTCCACCGCCGCCGCGCCGGGCGGCCGCCGCTGGAGCCGGGGGAGCGGGCGAGGGGCGCTGCCCGCCCGCGACTCATGGAACCCCGCGGGAGGCTGGCGACGCCCCGCGGCTCCGGCGGCTGCAGGGCACCCTGCGGGGAGACACCAGCACAGCACACGCTCGGTCAGGCGGACCCCGCGGAGGGGCCCCGCGCCCTTCCTCCTCCTCCCCGCCCTCCTCGGGGGGCACCGCCGCTCCCTTGGCGCCGGAGCTGCCGCCGCAGACGCTGCCCGCCCGGCCGCTCCTCTCCAGCCCCCGGCGCTCACAGCGGCTCCTGCCGCTGCCCCGCGCCCCGCCGGCGGTAGTAGTAGCTCGGCGGGAGCTCCCGCCCCCTCGGCCGGGCGAGGCGGGGCCGGGCGCCGCCGCCACCGCCTCCCGGGGCGTCACCCGCGCCGCGCCCGCCCTCCCCCGCCCGCCGGCGGCGGCGGCGGGGACCGGCCGCGGCTGCGGGAGGGGCGGCGGGGCGCGGCCGACCCGGCGGGGCTCCCTCCCGGGTCCTGGCCCGGGCTCCGGCCCCGAGCGCCTGCGTGGGACGGGGGAGGCTGAGGAGGGGTGGCCTGCTCCCTCCCCGCCTGGGCACTCGCCCCCGAAAGGTGGGGGACCCAAAATGGCCCCACCGCTGTCGCCTTGCCGTTAAGGGCAGGGTTTTCTCCTCCTCCAGGTGACCGGGACGCCGGGGTCTCGGGTGCTCAGTCGCTCTCTGCAGCGTGCCCAGCCCTGGAGCTCCTTGGGCTCGCCTCTCCGCCGCCGGCAGGGCACAAGTGTGGTTTCAAACCTCATGAAAGCCTCATCCCTCATCCCCACTGGCTTTTTTTTGCCGTTATAGGAACTATGCTTTCATACGTCTGGGTAAAGTCTGCTTTTCTTTTCCTCCCCTTTTTTTCCCCCACATCTCAAGCAACCGTGAAAGTGCTCGACAAACTGAAACTCCTTGCAGAATGATGCTTTCGGATGTATTAGATCTGCATACTAGGTCTGCCTCAGCCCAAGGCCTCTGGTCTACTGCGTGCCTAGCCTTTCCTCGAGACAAGAGTACCACCATCCTGCACCGAAATCGCCGTTCTGTATCACTTGTGTGCCTGAGCTGGCTTTAACGTAGTGTGTTCGTGCCCTGAGAGCCGCAGCAGCCCACCGCAGTCCGTGCTGGTAAAGCCACCGAAGTATTTACCCAGCTTCTACTGCGTCGAGCCCCATGCCGCGCTGTCTGCAATGCTATCTGTAGCCACATTAGCTCATTTAAAACTAGCTTGACTGTGCCCACACAGGAGTGACTGCAATGTCAATGAATCCCAAATATAATCAGTGGGTGTAATTGAAAGGAAGGCGGAGGAAAACCGAAAGAAAGAGCAACATATGCTTGCAGATGCCAGTTACGTACCCTGATGCTGCCTGGCGCTGACAGTATACATGTATTTCTCTTAGCCAGACAGGATATGGTGCATGTATATTTTCAACATCAAGACTCTGAGTTGGCCCTCTAATGAAAATTAAACAGCTTGTACTAGCGGCTTATACATGTATTTTTCATGGCAAGTTAATGGAAATTATTCGGGTTCACCTAAAATAAAAGGTTGAATTTGTTCAGCATCTTGGGGAAGGAGAACGCAATGGGCATAAGGGAGCGCAGCCTGCACCGGGCTTTCAGATTGCACAGGGGCACTGCTCCTTTAACATTTGCACTAGATATTCTGCTGCGGATCACACATTTCTCTCCTGTTCGCCTGAGCAATAGAGTTAGCTAATTATCATTACGGGAATGGGTACTGGCTGCATTAGGGTATTGGCTCTCTGCTGACTGTTGGAGTGGAGAAAGTACTCGCTTAGGTGATTAAATGCTTCCACGTCTACTGGAAAGTGCTCTCTGCGCTGCGATAACAGCGGCCGATGCAGCAAAAGTCATGCTGGGCCTAATCCTGCTGGGATGATACCAGCGCAGAGCTGGAAACAATTAACCATTGAAACAAGTATCCTTTGCGAGGCAATATTATTACAGTAATAGCTCCACAAGCTGTTATCTCAATGGAGAACATACTCTTCTGCTTTCTACAGCAGGTTGTTTTGAATTGATCCAGGCTCATTAAATAAGTTTTGAAGCTGAAAAGCACCAAAATCCACCTGAGGCATCATCTCCGTTGCAGGCAGCACTAGGTTTTCTAAGTTTCAGAGAGAAGGCAGGAGCATCTCCAGAAAGAAAATAACAGATGTCCCTCTCGTTCAGCACTTTCTATTGTCAGCAGCTACTCAACATTTTTTGAATCTGCAGCAGCAAGATAACTCGCAAGGCTGGATGCAGCTGAGGGAGCGGGGCTCCGAGGGATGCAATGGGGGTCCCATCACCTAATCCTGAATATGACCCGTGCTAATGGGGGGTACAGGGGAGAACAGGGGGGGTTATCACTCCATTAGCCCCTTACCCTTATTTTTTTGTCAACCCTATGAAAATGACAGTTACAGGGAGCTTACTGAGCTCTGAGTCAACTTTTGACACATCTTAGTATTTTTGGGAAGAGCCAAAAGATGTGAAAAGGTACAGGTTTGGTTTATGTTTTAAAAGGTTAAAAAAAAAAAAAAGATGAGTCGACTGGCTTGACATCAGTGTTAAGCAATCCATTAACATGAGAAAGCTAAAAATGGGGTGCAGGCAGTAAATGATTGAAAAAACAATGGCGAAATTATTGACAGCCAGTGTAGGCAACAGAAGATAGATCTTGTGAAACGCAGGTAGATACTAGGTTTTATCTTCGATCCAATCGCAAGCTCAGTGTATTCAAATTTATTCAAGAAGTGATTGATCGTGGTCTGCTGGTAGGCGCTGGCTGGCAGGTAGCCTGCCCGGGCTGCTCGGCACCTAACGTGGCAAGTGGCCACAAATCCAAGATTCCTGGATCTCCGTCAGCCCCAACAGGTTAGAGGGCTCCGAGACGCCGTGGGTGGCTGATTCCTCAGGATCCGCAACACGCTGCCTACCAAGCAGCTGGCTGCCTGCCAGGGCTGGCTTAAAAAACCTCTCAGCAGAGGCGAAATGGAGTCTTGCTGCTTTGAGAGTGCAAATCTGGGGAGGACCTCACAGGGCCAGGCAGGCCTCGGTGGTGAGAGCAGAGGGGAGGACACCTGCAAAAGGCCATCAGGAGCAGCCATCGCCCATCGCGCAGGGCATTTTCGTCTATCACTGTATAGCGTTACAAAGCAGGCAGCAAGGGAGCAACAGTTTTGTCACTGCCCAGCAGCCACTTGTTGATCTTGGGCTTGCTTTGCCACTGTCTAGAGCCCTCCTAGGCTGACCAGCTCGCACCCTGTCCCCCCAGGCAGCTTGTGAAACAGGTTCCTGCACAGCCGAATGGCACTGCGACAAGTAGCTGGCCCCGTGGGAAACCCAGGGGTAGGGGTAGTGTCATTTGCTTGCCAGCTCTGGAGGTCTCAAAGTCCTCTTCCCTGCACGAATTGTTCAAAGTGGAAAGAAGAAAACTAAACTTTTTCCATAGGAAGGAGGTTCTCCAACACTTAAATCTTTTAAATGCATTATTTAAGGAAGATATGGAATTGCTTGAATCCATAACGATGGGGTAGATGCAGATACTGCTGAGCAATGTCTTTTGACTTAAGTCAGGCAAAGAATCAGCATAGAGGGCACTACATTTTAAAGGCTTAACTTCTCAGCATTTAAGATGGTCTTAAAAAAAAAAATCTATTTTCACATTTCCCAAAATGCATCATCTGCACTGCAGAGAGTCTAAACAAATAAACTCTGTTTCATGATGAGGGCTAGAAGGAGCCAGGAGATGTTGCTCAACAAAATACCACAGAGTTTGCCTTCACTTTGCCTTTGCAATTGCAATTCCTACCAGCCCACCATGCGATAGCAGCACCTTTTCCAGCTCCCACTTCCATGGCCTTTGGGAGCTGGGGGCTTGGTGCTGAGGAGCAGTCACCCTCCTAGGGACTGTGTCTTCAGACCTGCCGCACTGGGCTCTTAATGGACAAGGACTTGGAAAAGCAGCTGATTAACTACAGAGCCTGTATTTTTATTTAAAGGAGCTATTAAAATAATTGTTTTCCTTCTGAGAGGACATCTTCAGTAGCACTTGCAACAGATGCCCGAGGCAGAAAACAGACAGTGTTTTTACAAAGACAAGTAATAACAAGTAGGAGTTAGCAATTTCATGAGCAGTGGGACTTATGAAGTCTGATTTCTGATGGCTTTTTCCTCTGTTGATTTTCTGATGTATAATAACAACGCCAAGTATCCATTAGTCTCTCAGTGAGGTCACTAATTTGGATGTCTCTGTTCTATGTAGCCATCAGTTTTTGTGGCATTTGTAGGAACTCTGTATTTTTTGAGGCATTTAACCTCTCTGTCAAATTTGCTTCAAATTAACCCACACGCTATTAAAATCCCTGGGGAGGGGATGACGGGCAGAATAGCAGAGAACACGATCACATGAGTTTTTGCCTAGGAATCCAATGTCTATGGTGTGAGCTCTTTTTCCTGTAAGGCATTTTATATGGCTGCCAAACTTGTTGCAAAAAGATTAAGTGATGTCACCGGTGCTGGGTTGCCAAGTTACGAGTGTCACATCCTACAGAGAAATACAGTCAGAAGGGTGAGCAGAAGTGACTCATCCTTATCCCTTGATGAGGGCTTCTTTTTGGTTGGTGTTGGGTCTGAAACCCAGACCTCTCCCTCTCACAGAAGATCCCAACCACTGGCCCACTGTTCTCTCTCGTCAGTGCGTGGTGGGACAGCTCATCCTGGAGGGAAATGAGAGGAGCCCATGCTAGAGAGGACATTCTCCAGCAGAGCTTTAGATGTGGTTTCCAGTTTCCTTAGACAGCGGGGGAATTTGGTTCCCATCCTTTACATCTGAGGTGACACTGTTAATTACTCAGATATCCCTTGGGTCGCAGGGCCAGAAAGGACTTAAAAAATCTAGTCCTTCCTTCACCCCAGGCAGAGTCACCAAGGCCATGCTTACAGAAGATTGACTGCTCTGGGCCTCCAGTGCTGGTATCTCCTGAACTTCCCGGATGAGAGATGTAGGACACAGTGGACCTGTGTCACAACTAATGTTGTCTTTGAGGCCCAGTCTGGCAAGACTCTTGTAAAAATGCCCACAAATCCCTACTTGGTGATTTTGGCAGGGGAGAAAGTCAGAATTTGTGACTTGAGAGCTAGGTGTCTAAGCTCTCACCCTGGGCAAGCTTTCAGTGGTTCCACCCAGAAGCAAGCATCAAGAGGATTTTTGTGAGAGAGATATGGGCAATGAGATTTTAGGCACCTCAAGAGCCAAGCAAGAGGAGAGGGAAGGTAAGCCAACAGGCTGGAAAGGGATGTTCAGTATAGCGTTCAGCACTTCACACAGTGCTTTGGTTATCGACGGTTGGACAGCCAGCCTCTGAAACATTGCCTCTCACATAGACCTCTTACCCTTCAAATGTCTTTAGGTGGTGGTGCCTCTTGGTGGTGGCAGATAGGGATTTAAAATGCAAGCAAGTCAGCTCGCTAATTTATACTGAACCATGGACTTCACAGACAATGTGTTTCATTAGTCCTTTCCAAACATTTGCATTTCGAAAGCAGTATAACTTGTTGATGTTTAGTGCCAGAAATAATGATAAATATTGAGGCCTATCTCCTGATCATTCTGTTGTTTCACAGAATAAATTATTTTGCATTATTTGTCATTTATACCTTACTTGTAGTTACTAGGTTACCTCTATGAAGAGTTAAAACATAATTAATTTTCTTGTTAACAAATTTTAAATAAATGTTTAAAAAAAACCATTTTGACTTTTCAAAGAGTTTCATGAACATTAATTAGTTACCTCATATCGACAGCTTTTTAACTCAAAGTGATTCTGCAGTTACTGTAGCAGACAATGCAATTCTGCCCACACTTAAATATTACTTATAACTTCTGCTATTTGGGGGTTTTGCTTTTCGGGTTTTTTGGTATAAAAACTTAAGAGTTCAGTCTCTACTTCTCATTCACATGAAGAGTTGTGCTTCAGACTCTGAAATTATTCAGAGAGACAAAAACTGGACTCTTAGTTCTCCTAATTTTCTCAGACATAAGGAGAGGTCAGTCAGGTCTTCATGTTGTTTACTTGTGCTAAGATTCATTTCTTTCCTGTCTCTGCCTCTTCATGTGTAAACTTCTGTTTATTAAGAAGAAAATAAACCACAAAGTAGAGTCAAATTTTCCCTTAGCCCCAAATTCTCAGAGGAGATCTGCAGAGGACAGAGCCTCACTATAAAGCCTTAGCTCTGCTGAGGATCAGGTCATTGGTTTATGAAACAGTAAATGTTTTGTTTAAGACTTTTCACACAAAACATAGCATCTTGCGTAAATGAGCATCTCTGCACTACTCTCTTGAGAAAATCTGTCTCTCACATTTCAAGTCCTGCACCAACAAGTAAAATGGTTTCATGACCTCAGCCACTCCCAGCAGACTTTGAACTTGTCTGAGGAAACTCCCCGACGAGTGGCACCTAGCTGCCTAATCATTACATCTTCTGTGAAGGTTTGATCCAATTCCCGTAAAGATAGAGGAAGATAGATTGATTCAAAAGGGTGCTCTGCTGATTTACACAAGCTGGCAGACTTGCGCTGTTGATGGAGTTGACTTGTGGTTCTCCATCTGAAAGTCAGGTCTGTTCAAATGAGAGCATAAAGGAGGTAGGAAAGCAGGACAGGATAGAGGTCTTCCTCTAGAACCAGGTCCTGTAGGATGGCTGCTTGGAGGAGACACACAAGCTCAGGTCAGTAGCATCTGGGGAATTGGCAGCAGAGCATCTGGAGAATTGGCAGCAGAGCATCTGAGCAATACCGGACCACTGGAGGACAAACAAGTCCCTAAGCACCTAGAGATGAACACCACTGAGCTATTTCAAACAGAAAATGAAGGACCCATTAAACCTGGCTCAGATCCCTGGAAAGACCCTGGCACAAATAAAGATTTTAAGTACTTGGAAAATAATTAGGTGTTCAAAAAACCCACCAGCATGGCTTTACCAAAGTCACTTTTTTCTTCAACAGGGCAACTGGCTTGAGGGATAGGACAGAAACAGCAGCTTAATGACAGAGGGGGTAGAAGAGAGTATACTTACAAAGCTTGTGGGTGGCACCGAGCCGGAGGGCCTGCAAGGACTTTGGTGGGTGGGATCAAAATTCGAAATAGTCTTCACAGATCAGAGGGACGTTCCAAAATTTGCAAGGTGAATTTTGGTAGAGACCTAGGGAAGAGAGATCCACAGCATCCATTCAAACTGTGGAATAACTGAGCCGCAGATGGGGCAGGAAAAGCTCAACAACGTAAACAGGAATCAGCAGGGTGGCCCATTAGGTAGAGACCAAAGGCTGTTTCTAGCTGATCTCATGAATCCTAACAACATGATTAGGAAAATAGCTATGCAATGACAATTACTGTCAAGAACATTAGAGCCACCATACCAAAGTATTGATGAATTACTGCCAGATGTTGTACAAGTTGCAAAACCCAAACTGTTCCCCCAAAACAAAACCCACAGCCCTGAAGTGCTTCGTGTCTTAAGCCTAGATCCTAGTCCTTGCTTATGCCAAAGAATATATACTCTGATAAATGGCCTAATTGGAATCACAGGGACTATGAAGTACTGCTGGACAGGAATAAAGCTTGCATAGCCTGGAGTGAGGAGTTTGCTTCCTAAATAAGGGCTTGAATTACATAAGATGTCAGGGTGTTCTTCGTACTGTATGCGACATTATGGCTGAGGTCGCGTCCACAGCTCCAAACCTTGTTCTAGCCAAGCATCATCTGCTTTGGAGAGGCTTTTCCAAAGCTTGAAGAGCCATGAGGAAAAATAGCTGTCACCATCTTACACAAGCTTTTGTGTTATGTCAGCAGCGCAAGCTCCTGCGCTCTGCAGGACCTTCATTCCTGTTCACCTGGTTAGCGTGACTCAACATGGAAACAACACATGAGATATTGGTTGGCTGTATTTTCTATGCAAACATTGTTCTGAATATGGTGGGACTTCTGGTTTTCCTGTGATGGATTCTCAGACTTTGCTGTGGTTCAGGAACGGCTCCCAGAACCTCCTGCTTCAAAACCAGTCTCACTACGCATCCTAAAATCAGGTTTTAACCCTTCTCCCGAGTGACCCGAAGCATGCAGTTGATTAATTGTGATTTCACGCCGCAGATAGCCATGTCACACACGTACCCTTGCCAGCAGGTACACGAGCCACATTCTTCCTGCATTAGTCATGGAGCACGTTTGCCTTTAACTTATGCAGTGGCAGACAATTATGGGACACGGGGTGCTCCTCCTGTGACTCAGGAGACATTCTCGTCTCCTGATGCTGCAAGGTGCCGGGCATCCCTATCCTGTGACCTACCAAGTGACGTCAGGGGATGCTGATATCTCACCAGTGTGACTCCTAAGATAGGACAGAAGGAAGACGGGACACTCAGCGGGGACAACAAGTTCAGAGAAATGGTTGGAATGACTCTCTTAAGCTGACTAAGGCCCCATCCCAAAAGTGCCCATTGCTGGATCTGACTTTTTCTCATGTGCACATGCATGCAAGCTGCGGCAGTCAAGCACCTCCGGGAAGAGAAAAGCTGCTCCTTCAGTATATATACCATGCTGCCATCCCAGACTGGACGTGAACTCGCTCCACACTTAATATAGGGCTGACTGCATGGTGACCTTCGTGCCTTGGGCTTCAGGGTGTCAGGTACCTCTTTTGGATATGCCGATTCCTTTGGCCTCCCTGACATCCAGCACTCCTAGGCAAAGTCATCAGGCTGCCCACAGTTCACCTCTCGGACCATTAGATTTGCCAGGTATGAGTCAAACTAAGCAAGCAGTTGCTGTTAGGTGCACTGCAGCTTTCATGATGCACAGGGATGGGGAGGCTGATTTTTAGCAAACCAAGGCATCATTCATACTATTTTTTTCCCCTGCAGCTTTTTCCATTGCATTTCACCGCTTGCAGGCATTACTCCTAATAGGATAGCACAGTAGGGTTTTAGAAAGGCAGGTTAAAAGAGAACCCAGAATGGTCTCCATTTATTTTAGAGAACTTCAATATAGAGATTATCTGTCATATCAATAGGGGTCTGCACGTTTCTAATGCCTGCTGGCCCAGCTCAGCGAGGTCTTTGGACCTGAGCCTGCCATTGCATGCTGTGCGTGAGGATCTGCCATCTGCACTGCCCTCGTTGAATCCAGCTTTCTCTGGTGTGATTATAACTAGCAGGAGAGTAGGGGATTGCCCAACATGAGGAAAGGTATCAGCACGTGGCCTTCACAGGGTGTGTTTGAGATAGGCCGCTATGCATGCTAACAGTTGGCAGGGACACTAAATTGCGTTCATGTCAATTGATCTTGATACCATCTGGTTCCGAAAGGGCTAACTCTTCCAAAGACAAACACTCGACGGTTCTCACCATCTTTGTGGTAGATTGAAAAGAAATGGAGACGGAGTTTTGCTCCATCAGTATTCTTTTGTCCTTTCTGCTTTTAGATAAGGCGAGACAAATTTGCAAATTCCCTTTGGATTTAAGCTGGTAATTGTTTAAGGCACAATGATGACTCTGTATCACGAGAACAAATGATGAAAGAAACATTGTTAGAGAAGAAATCCCTCATGTCAGGGAAGGCACTGTATTTTCTCCTTCATTAAGCTCTGAATTTCATTTGGTTTTGCTGCACCGAGGCTCTGGCAGGTGTAATGTGGAGTGCACTGCCCGGCAGAAACATTCCACCAACTTACTGCAGGATGATAAACAGAAGTAAATACACAGAGACAAGTTCTTGGAGGTGTTTGAAAGTCCCTTGGCAGTGCTAGGGGCATTCTTTCCCTTGGATTTCAGGAAGAGTTAAAGATTCCCAGGAAATCAGACTAGGCGCCATGCATGAAAACCAAAAGGCAAGACAAGAATTGGTGTTACCTTAAATCAAGTGGGGAAAAAAAAGAAAAAGAAAAAAAAAAGAAAGAAAAAATCCAAGCAAAAAGAAAAAAATCCAACCAAACAACAATGAAAGCCAACACTCACATTTTTAAATTAAAATGTTCAAAAAGATTGTATCAAGTAGTTTCACTTTCCAGAACTGGAACATTCATTAAAAAGTCAACTATAGTCTTGATTTAAAATGTTGAATTAAGCTTTAAAAAAAAAAATTCTTAGAAAAATGGAATATCCCAACAAAATTTCCTTGATTAGAAAAAGGCCTCTTGCTAAAAGTGTCAGACATTTGTGATGTCAAACAATTGTTCCAAGCTCACTGTTAAAAAACCAGAACAGCCCAAAATTTTAAGATTTTTTTTCACAAAGGCTTGAAAAGCCTGTAATATTTGACTGACCTACGTTGTTAAAGGAACTAGCTGAAAAGGGGTTCACGTGACTATACTGTGTCACTTTGTAGGGTCAGATATTTAATGCTCACATATTTTAATCTTTGGATAAAGCACAGGGGCTGCCTGCAGATAAGATCTCCAACACTCTCCATGCTGTTTTCTATGTTGCCTATGGCTTCGCTCAACAGCTCCCTGACTTATGTGATGGCATTGCAAGAGGCTCATAGCCAGGCCCACTGAGAGGCATTTTAAATCCAGGAGCAAATTACCCAGGAGAAGCTATTTTCTTTGCTTCCCACCTTCTGTGCCACCTCCTTTCCTTCCTCTTGGCATCCACTCCTGCTCTTCAGAGCTGTTTATGACTTGGAGCTAGCAGAGGCAGAGGAGCAGCAGCAAAGGCTGAGCTGGGTGAGGAAGCATCGGACGGCACAAGGGTTTCTCTCGGCACCCAATTGCCTCAGCTTAATCTCCTCTTCACAGCTCTGTTCAGAAAGCTCTGCCAGCCTACTGCTGCGGGTTTTTGATTCTTGCTGTCAACCAAGAGACCCTTCCCTGTGCCTCTGAAACATTAAAGCTGTGTTAAGATTCAAACTCAGTGCTAGGATTGCTGAGATAAGAGAGGGGCTCTCATTTCTGGATGCAAGAGGAGAAAACCTGTCACTCCTAACCATGGGCTAGTTATTATTATTAAGATTAATGAAACTAATTTAGTATTATTAAAGTCTTTAAATATATTCAATTTCAGCAGAAAATTCTGAGCAATCTTTCCCCTCCCAGATATCCCTATGAGAGTAGTGCAGCCCTGGGGGAGGAGTCCAGAGAAGCTGAGGAATCACCATCCTCGGAGATATTTAAAACTCAACTGTATGTGGTCCTGAGCAATTTTGACCAATTAGATGACCTCCCTTCCAACGTCAATTATTCCGCAGTTTTGTAGAAGATGGTGGTCTTGGACTTGTTGCCTTGGTATGTAGGAGCTGGGGGAGGATTTGGTGAGCTGCAGACAGCACAGCTATGAGAGGCAGAGGAAGGGACTAGAGGATGGGTAGTACAGGACTCGTAGTTCAATACCCATTCTTGGCAGATCCATGGGGATAACCATCCCATTTTAAACTGATGAAGTAGCTTACAGTTGTATGTTATTTTTGACAGTTAAAGAAGATATGTGGTCTAAACTGGATCAAAAAAACAGGCAAAAAATCATCATCCATCTTCTCTCAAATAATTAATTTTTTTTTTCTGATTCTGCAGGAATGGAGGTAGTGGTTTGTTAATACTGTACAAGTAAATCACTCACAAGTCCTGAGTCAAAGCTCTGTTGAAATGGTCCAGCAGAGAGACTCCCTAGTCAAGGAGAGGTGCCTTCTCTGGGGAAGGAGAAACAAGGCAGCCTTCAACCAGCAATATCACAGAGTTTTTATTCTGCTGTCACTCTGCATGGTACATGGGGTTAATTTTAAGAGAGAAAAAACTGGCGGGCTTTTTTTGCCAAATAGGGAGAACTTTGATCACTTCAGAACAATGGAAGCAAAGAGAACTCAAGGGAATTATTCATCTCATAAATGGAATTTGATTTTCTAATGCAAAGAGCAGGCTTTAATTACAGTAAATTGAAACAATAGAACATTTCCTTACTAAAAAGTTGGAGGGTTTCTTTGTTGCTATGATTACTATGCAAAGGGAATGTATGTGCTTAGGAGTCCTAGCAATTATAGTAGGGTTTAACTTCAGCCAACTACTTTGTAAAAATTACCATAATTGACAACAGGAATGTTTTCCCTTAACTTAATTCTCTTAAGAACCAAACACAGATACCATGATGCGTGCATAGTCATTGTGCAATACACTATATCGGCACAGAAAGGGACAATTACCTCTGCTTCAGGAAAGGGACCATTTCTTCATTTGAGCACATGGCCCAGAAGAGAAGTGACACAAATGAATCTCCATCTCCCACAGTAAATACGATCTGCCATCCCTCAGAAGAAAGACATCAAATACCAAAGTCACGTCAAGATTCTGCTCAATGCTGGATGAAACAGTCCTTGCTAGCTTGCAGTCGTTATATTTGGTAGCATCTATAATAAATAATCAGATTATGACTAATTGCATTAATAGGATAGCCCAGGGATCAACACACATGATATGATATATCACTCTGGTCAGATTTTCAGGTTTAAAATGTCCACAGTTTATTCCATAGCTACATTCTTCTGCACTTTCATGGTCACATCACAGGCTGGGAACACATGTACTGGTTCCTGGCATCACTTTTGGAAAGACAGGTTCCAAAACTTGAGGAAACTGAAGGAAAAGAAGTAAACTCCCACACTCCTGTGAAGCTTTCTGAGTATGAAAAAAATGCATGCTGTGTTTGTTAGAGGCTGCAGTCAAATTAGCATTTAATTACATTAACATTTAACGCTTAAAAATGTCAGAAAAGGACTGAGGAGGAAAAAAAAAAATCAGAATAGAGACAGATGAGATGCACACAAGTTTAAGTGCCTGATTGGGATTCCCAATGAAGAACCATCTCCATTTTTCTTGCCTCATGCCATACTGCAAACAAAAATTTAGTGTGTTCAATCTTAAAATGCCCCCGCCTCCAGTTTTCTAAACTAGTTGAAGCTAATCAAATTTAACTACCGCTTCCAATTAATTTTGTTCACTGGAATGTTGTTTGATAATGAAAATTGTGATGGGGATAAAGCAGATCACACTCTTCTGAGGTCTCAGGACTATCAGCCATGCTCCATTTAACCTTAGCACTCATCTGAGCAGGAGCTTCAGCTTTTTGTGGGGAGCAGATGCATTCAGGGCTGTCGTAGCCACTAGTGCTGTGCCCGCACAATGAGGAGCAACTCTAGAGAGCTGCTGCTCACGTTCAGCACTTGTTTCTTGAGCCACATAGCTCAGAAACTTGCACCTTTGGGAGATCAGTGATCTGTCAGACTGAGAAGAGACTAGACACACAATCAGTGCTTCCAGCTGAGAGAATACAGAAGCTGGATACATGTACAGTCCCTGCTAATGGAAGGAGCCCTATGCTGTGGTTCTTTTAGTCATGCAACCTCTCCAACCAGCAGCTGTACAGAAGACTGTGGTCCTGGTTATCTCCTACATAAAGGCCAGATGGAGTCTTTTGCAAGGCTCTTCTTGAGGATTTTTTTTTATATTATTATTATTATTAACCCCTCAAATCTCAGTGGGGATTCCTGCAAAGTATAAGCTGTACTGAGTACAATCTGCAAGATGCCAGAAATCAGTGCGATCCTAGAAGGTCTAGTAAAAGCCTTTGTGTTGCTTGGGGAATGCTGCTCCAGTGGGATCACATTGCTGAGAACTTGGGATTCCATAGCAAAGTGAAATTACACAGAGAAGAGAACATTCATAAAATACATTCATTTTTAATGAAGACATTAAACACTTAGAGCTTTGTCTCTTCACGTCTGTGCCCAGCCTACTGCCTCTGTAACAAGACCCCAAGCCTTGGAAGTACAGAGATGCCTCAGTGTCTCTCTGCTAGAGAGATTTCAGGTTTTCAGTCTCTTCACTTAAGAAATTATTGACAGTAATGGATAATAGTGAAACTAAACTGCTTGGAAGATTTGAGAATAAGTGTTTTTCTGAGTGGGACTAAGGACCGTATCACCTTGATGAGTCTTCTCACCATACAGAAAGCCCCAGGAAGGATCTCTTGCAGATTGTGGTGAGCAGGGAAGCAGCAGCCAGGGGGCTGAGGCAAACGAAGCAAGGGATGACGGACCTCTGAAAATGGCCAGAGGGGTTAATATAGCTTTACACAAAGCATTTCACCTCCTCTCTTTTCTCCTAACAGCAAGGTTCAGGCCTACTACATGTGTCTCCTGTACTTCCAGGACAGGACATGCAGGGAGGAAACCCTTTGGGAAAATACAAGTGGAGGTATCTCCCCAGAAAAGTCTGATGATCCTAGGTCACAGAACAAAATGCTCAGAGGTACTTACTCTGCCACACTTTAAAAGGAGCAGGTCTGAGAAATTAAAAGCTGCCAGTGTGGGATTGGAAGTAACCTGCTGGGGTCCTCCCCCTGGTCTTTCTAATCAAAGCGCCTCAGGAACATCACAGAAATCTTTCCTCGTAGCATTGTTGTTACACCTAGAAGCACCATTAACCTCTTTTTACAACTGAAAGACTAGAGAATAAAATGAAATGCCTGAAATCACAGAGCCTGATCTGTCCCAGGCTTTCCCCTTGTCCCTGGAACTTCTCCATCACGTGTCCTGTATACAGATAATCCTGTAGAGTCAAGCCAGATGGGAGAAAAAATGGGGAGAGCCGTTCGTTTTGAGAAACATCCAGACACTGCACTTATCCTGCATGAGTCAAAGCAAGTGTTTTCATCCTTCAGCACTCTCTCCTGCCAGCTCCCCAATTTTCCAAGCAATACCCATAGCTTGGAATTTCTGTATGGACATGAAAATGAAACATTGCTGTACTGTAATAGCCTTTGGCATGGACATGTATTGCATTTGAATCATTGCTCAAGATGTTTTTATTTGTGAACTGTGAAATCTTGGCCACCTGACTCTTAGTTATTATATTAACAAGATAAAACTGTACACCATAAGGCTTCTTAGATAAAAAGCTTAGCTATGCAAGGGCTTCCTATTATCCTTTTTATCCTTCACTATGTCAGAGTGAATTGTAGCATCTCACTCTTCAGCTAAACCCCCTATTCAATACTTAATGCTCAACAGATAGGATAATATTTATTTTATTTTGGAGCTTAATTTTAGATGAGGTGACATGCAACAGAATGGAGCACAATCACTGGAAAATGGTTTCCTGCAGTGTGATAAATGACAGAGTACAAGCGAGTAATGCAGAGGCAATTAAAAAAAAAGGAATATACCCCTGGAAATTGGCACCCTATAACCCCGTGACTAAGTAGGCGAGCAACCAAGTGAATGCCAATGTCCTCAGCTACATTCATGCAGTATGCTGCTCACATCTAACCATACTGTAGAGCGCCAGGGGGAACGGTCCAAATGAGGAGAACTTTGGTCTAGTTCTGTGGCAGTGATTATTTTTTTTGCACAACACAAAGGGTCCCTCCATACACCAGCCTCCCCTCCCTGTGCCACTATCTGTGAAGTGACTCAAGATCATGCAGTGCAGCTGAATAAGTCGGAAGACCTTGTCTTAGATGAGACATCACTCTCCATTCAATAAAGCTTCCAAGCAACTGCTCATCCTGCAGCATGTGCATAGTCCCATTGGCTTTACTGGCTTAGTGGTCCTGAGTGCATGCTTCTGTTTCTTTTGCTGGAAGAAGTCCTCTTCAGATATTTCTATTTGCCTGGCTTTTAAGAGGCTGCATGAACTCAGCAACATGACCTACTGAATTACAGGAGCTGGGACTTTCACCAGTGTACTTTAAGCCAAGCACCACATGCAATAGTTGTTGGCACCGTCCTCTGGGAGAGATGGTCTACACTACAGCTACAAAAGTCAGTGAGAACTGGGGGACAGATGGATTAAAAGAAATAAATAATAATTTTTAAATGGCCATGATGATAGAGCAGGGAAAATGCTAATCTCCTCCTAGCTTAGACTGCAGGGTGGAAAAGACATGTGACAAAGTCCATTTCAGAAACACACAGAGACAAAGAGCTAAGATAGGTCTAACTCTGAGTTTCATATCTGTTACCAAGGCATTGTATAGCCTTAACTGTGACAGCATCTAAGTTATCACACCAAGGCACTGAAATTAGTCATAAAACAGAGCACTATAATTCCTACTGTCAAAGCTATTTTTGTTCACTTGGAGCTGTTTTTACAGACTGACATAATTGGACAACAGGTATGACAAGTCTTCATGGTGATGTTATCTTCACCAAGACAGTGACTTTGTTGTACGAGAGGATGAAAAACAGGGCTCTGCCAAACAACACAGCATGGAGAAAGCCTCCCTAACCCTGGGAAATCAAGAGGCCGCGTTCTTCTTTCTCTGACACTAATATCAGTCCCACCAAAGCTACCTCATTGTAAGACTCAAGAACTGTAGTGATGTTTCATGCTGGCAATTTCCTAGAAACCAGTTATAAACAGAAGGCATGAGCAATATGGGGGAAGAAAGAGAAGAAAAAAGGGAAAGAAAAAAAGAAGACATATTTCTGATCTAAATATTCACCTTTCAGCAAGCTCCTGCCCTAGGCAGCTGGCTCCTGTTTCCACATTCCCCTTTACAGTCCCACCTGCAAACATGACCATACACAACCACATTCTTCAGTGCACATGGGGCATTAGGTATCAGCATGATGGGATACCTTTACTTTATCACCAAAGGAGAACATATATGATAGCCCACACAGCTCATCTTTACTAAGCCAAGCAATACCCCAAAAGAACAAGAACTCTTCTGTACCTCATCGTATTAATATGCTTTAGTAGTAACATTTTTCATAGTGCTTCCCACCTTGCAGGCAGACTGACTTCTTATATTGCCCTCGTCATGGAAATCGTTAACGCTCAGCCTCATGTCACTAAATGGGCAGCACTGGCAGGGAAATTAAGCTAGAGCTCTGTGGCCACACAAGGCTACAAACTCTGCTGCTTGGCACACTAGACTGTCTCAGCAAAGCAGCACCTACATAAGCACAAGACAACCAAAACAAAACATTTACCTCCTCCTGACTTCAGCCTGGCCTGCACTAAACAAGCCTTTGCAAACCCCTCCCAGGCTTGCTCTCAGAGGCTCTGCTCAAAAGCAGCTGACAGCTGAGGCTTAAAAACCACATTGATTAGAGATGGCCTGTGCTGAGTTAGAAAACCTGGTACTTAAAAAAAGCAGCAAGTAGCTAGCATCCCATGTCATTAGGAGATGTTTTCCCCATAGCACCTAATGAGCTGGCACAGCATTAGCATTCAGTGGGAGCTCTTCATCTTGCTGAGATTGCCTGACAAGCTTCCCCGAGCACAGGCTACTTCTTTGTCATCCTTCCTGTGGTGTTTAGCCCTGGCTAGGAATAACAGAGGCTGCTATAACATGAATAAGAAAAAAAAAAAAAAATCCCACTGCGTTGCTGACACCAGGAGAGCTCATTGCCCTGTGGTAAATAAGGTGATAATAATTCTTCCCATCCTGATGGGGATGACCAAAATGTCAAGGCTGGTAGCTGCCCTTTCCCTTCTGACATGATAGTTAGCCCCTGGGAAGGAAATAAATTACTGAGCTACTTAACACCTCATTAGGAGTTTAAACTATATATTCAGCATCTCCAAGTAGATTTTTAAAGCAGCTTGGGTGTTTAACAGCAAGCTGTGAAGTTAACTCTGATGGTATACAGCACCATTTCCTTAAGAGAAGCTTTTCCTTTAAATGACTCCAAATTCCAGCAAATAATTGTTTCCATTCTCCCTGCTTAGCTGTCCTGGTTTGGGTTGTATAGTCTGTCTGTATTTATAAATAACCCACTTTGTTTACCAATTATTTTAAGTATTTTCAGGAAAGGGAAGGAAGAAAACTCTGGGAATACTGCAATTGCCTCTCTGCCCTCATTAGCCCAGTAATTATTTCACTGTAATTCAATTGTTTATTGTACTTGGTTCAAGATAAGACGACTGCAGCAGCAATAATAGCTTAAGAAGTTCCTCTTCTCTTTTTTTTTCTTTTTTGCTCTTTTCTCCAAGGCTGTTCGTCCCTGCCTCTGCATCATTCCTCCCTCCTAGTTATAATATGCTGTGCATTGAATCAGAGCTAAAAATACTTATCTTCCTTTCTTTTTTGTAGTTTTTGTTTTTTAAACCCAGATCAGTTGGCATTTGCATGGCGGGTATATTATGAAAGCTAAATAAGATTTATCTTATTTTTTTCAAGTTAATAAAATCTGCAAACATGGTGTGACCTATTACTGAAAACTAAGATACTTTAATACCCAAATCCATGAAGACTCAAAACTGCAAATGCTTTGAACTATACAGCAGCTTTCGGTGCTCTTTACTGTAGCAATGGAAGTAGGAGGCTATATACATATCTATAAACATAGATCCCGTGTGTACAAGCTTTCTTATCAGAGGTATGAATGGCACAAAATATTCACGTAAGTCCGGAGTTTCTGGATGGGACCAGATTTCTTCCGCTTGGAGCTTGGACTTACTAGGTGAGATGAACAGACAACCTGGGCTGCTCTGCATTTTAGGTTGAATGTATCCTGCCGTCTTCACGGGTTCAATGTGACCAGAGGTACAACCACAGTAACGCCTCCAAGGGAGAGGGCGCAGAGCTCTTCTTCACTTTGGGTTCACCACGATGTCTCAGCCATCCTCTTCCATAACCTCAAGGCTTTGGCTTGGCTATGAAAACACAGTTGTCATCCACAACAGGGTGTTCTTCTGTCACCCACAACGTTCCCCAGCTCAAGAGGGTGTCATTTGTTCTCCATTCAGCTTCACTGCCAAGTTGGATGATCTCCAAATACATCTCTGGGTGTTCCCCAGTTCATTTGCTAAGGGGGTTTCTTTTGCTGACAGGTCCAAGAACAGATTTGGGTTAAAGAAAGGTGACTTTATCCTGCTACTAGGAAGGGGTGGAGGGGGTGTTTAAATACAGCTCCTCCTTTTTTAAAAAGCAAGCCTCAGTCTAAACTTGGTTGATGTGATTTCCTCAGGCAGGATATGTTGGACCGAACCAATTTAGAATTATATCGTAGCTTAATTTTAAAGCTAAAATGATTAATCCTTCCACTGTTTAACCCAGAACTGCGCTTCAGAGCTCAAGGAGCTTTCCTTATGTGGGGAAGTGTTGTATATTCCTCCTCCTGGCACGTGTACTCCCACTTACACCTCATCAGAGCAACAGTGTGGAGCTGCCATGCCAGAACCTCACTTTTTCAACTAAATGGCAACTACCATCCTTCTTCTGCTGGATGTTCAAGTCCCTGTTGTTTAAGTTACCCTTTGGCAAGCTCCAGCAATGATGTCTGCACATACCTGAGCCCACCACAACAGCCAGGTGCTGAGATTTAACCTGCGAAGGGCAAGGCACTGAAGCAGATAGAGCAGCAGGGTCAGCGGATCAGCTCTAAAATAGGGCAAGTAGCTCTGATTTCACCCAGACTAGCTGCATGTAAGGAGTTGCGAACTTTGCTCGAGTTTCTCAAAACTTCCATGTGTTTATCTTGTTCATCAGAGTAGCTCTTCTCAGAGAAGCTGGGATGTTCTGGGAACTTCACAAAAAGGGGGAACTTTGTATCTGATCTCACTGATGTCTCCTGGACAGGAATGATAGGCATTTTGGTGGCCCATCAAGGCTTTCTGATTTGCCAAATGGTGACGGCCTTACCTCTCATAAATACTCCAAATCCAAAGAGGTGGAGGAGCAAGAAAAAGAGGAAAAATAAGGAAAAATTGGGGAAAAAAAAGACTGGGAGGCCTCTCCATCTTCAGAGAGTGAAGAAGAACTGGTTTATGATAATCAGTCTCAGTGCCAAATCTTCCATTAGCCTCCCTCTCCCCAGAGGCTTTTCTAGGGGGCTATTTTTAACTCGCATCACTGTTGTGAATGAGTAACCCATGTCCTCGCAAGCAGTGTTACCAGCCCCACCGAGAGGGCATCGGGGAAGCATAACCCAGAAGAGGAAGGGGGGATGGTGGACTGTGCTGAGCCTGGCTTAAGCAAGCTGAGCCACCAGGAGGGATGTCCGAAAGGGGATGGAAATGCCTCTTTAAGAGAGTATTCGGAAACTAGCAGGACCCTCTGAGACAGCCTCAGCCCTAACTCTGTGCATCTGCATCCAACATCAAGGTCTGTTCCAGCCAGTGCATGTGTCTTATTGCTGCATTGCTTTGGTTGCAATATGAAGCTCTCCTCAGCGCTATGTATTTTCTTGTAGGAAGCACTGGACCTTGGTAATGGATTGCAATTGTCCTTTGACACCTCGTTTCCAGAAGGAGTTAACACCCAGCACCAGAAACAGGAATGGCTTATCTTGCAAAGGAACAAGAGGGGCAAGTGTCTGCTGCCGTCCTTGGCTGGAGGGAGTCAGTGCCGTTCGGCTCCTTGCCTTCAGCCCTGCCTTGGCAACGGTGAAGGAAATTATTCTTCATGTTCTGAAACTGCAAATGTCAACTTAGTTTGCAGATTTTTCCTTCATACTTGGTGGCAAACACTGAGGCCCGGCATGAAGAAGAGAAACGAGCTCCAATGGCAGCAGCCTGTGCCTTTGAAGCAGGGAGAGCTGCTTTTCCCCATCTGTCACGGGTGACTTTCTGAATGACCTTGGCATGCAGCAGTGTGACAACCATTAAGACCCGGCTGACTGATTTGCTACAGCGATGCCATTTCCAGATTTACTGCAAGGAAATCAGAGAAGTCCAACACGGTGTCCTTCCCAGAGAGGGGATGACTAAAGCATGCACTCCCAGCAGCAGGATTGCTGCTGATTTTCCCACGCGTGGACTGTCTCCATTTAATACATGCCCAGTTCTCTTCTCAGTCCTGCGAGCATGCCTTCTATCCAACAGGAGCCTGTAGCATTTGCAGTATATCCAGCAACGTTGTAGAGCAGCAGAATTATCCTGTAGGGATGGGTGAACTTGTCTGACCTCATTTCAGATCCCCTCAGGTATGATGGATTGGAAACTTTGGCTCAGATTCATGCATTTCTAGGTGCAGAATAAAAAAAGAGTAAACAGGGAGAAAAGAATGCAGGGGAAAATGGTACTCAGCCTATGAAGCAAAAAATTTAAAAATGATTATGAATTAGAAGCTGAGAGAGGAAAGAGGAACAGTCTAATAAACACCTAACAACCTGTGCCTCGTGGAAAACATGTATTGGCTCTCAGAAGGAAAAGGGAAGGTTATTTCATCCCTGGATCATCGTCTGTCCTCTGACTAGAGCACACTTTCATTCTAGATTAATGGACCACTGTAGAAACCCAAAATACAACATTTTGAAAGCTAGGTAGGTTTGAAAACCTCTTCAAAAAACATCTTGAGTGGTTTGTGAAGCCCAGTGATCCTAAATATCTACTTTCAGTACCAGGATTTTGGGAGACCGCAGCAGATGAAACCATGCTGTCACCATAGGCGGCTTGCACCTTTCTTTTACATTATTTTTTAATCAGTCTTCCTGAGACTATTCCTCAGAAACATTTGCAGTCCTGGGCCAGCCTGCTTCCCCATGGTGTCCTGAATCAGGGCAGTGCTGGCTGCTTACCTGCTCTCAAATCACAGGTGACTTCTGGGCAGTTCTTCATTCCCACCAGGGGTTGCCAAACTCGGTCAGGTAGGTTTTGCAGGTGGAAAACCTAGTTATGGGGAAGTGAAACCACTTGCCTAAAGCTACATAGCTGGTCAGGGACAGAACTGGATCTCAAATCCAAGGCTTTTTAAGTCCAGGTAACTGCTTTGAGCTCTGAAATGAAACTTGCTTCAGGGAAGCCAGCTGCACACATCCCTCTGCTTGGGACCCTTCTGTGGGGACCCTGTGGGAAGGCAGCCCTTCCCATCGCACGCCAACCCCAGGGCCGGACAGCCCACTCAGGGATGGAGAGGGACCTCAGAGCTACTTCTCTCTCCCAAAACCATGATGTAGCTTCCAGTGATACCCTGGCACGAAGACCCTCTCATCCACTGGTGTGGAAAAGAAAAATGCTATTTTACATTCCTGGATAGTGGGAAATTTGCATGCTGCCAAAATCTCTGCCGTGGTACAGCACCAGCTAAGTAGGCAGCCAGCTCCTGTCACGAGAGATGCTCTGTGGCTGTAGCGGGATGCGCCACTCAGGACTGCATGGTGGCTTTCGGCAAGGCTACGATGATGGGCTTTAGCAGTTCTCCAAAGCTCCTTCTCCAAGGACTGAAGCTGAGGAGAAGAAACCTGCTCATTCTGTTCAAAGACATCCATTAAATTCCCATTTAAAAATGTCTTCGGACATAATTCAGCATTATCTGTAAACGTGGATTACTGACTTTGTGAATATTTTATGATTTCTATTAGTCATCTATATTTTTAGAAACATAGGCCATAAAAAATTGAAGTCATTTTGCTTCAATTCTGCCATGCCAGAGATCTTTTCCTCCAAAATATATTTTGTTACAGCCTTGTATATCTGATGAAAGAAACTGGAGTGAAGTTAAAAGGGAGATCTGTCTGGTCTCTAACACTCCCCTGAAAAATGGGTCTACCTGGGCAGACAGCAGTGTATAAAGTTTCATTAGGCAGGTAGGAAATTCTCTTCTCCAGATCCCCTGACTGTCCTAAATAACTCCCTTTTCACCCAGTTAATTTCTCCGGGGCTTACTTTTTTCCTAGATAAAAACATACCTTTTAATTTTAAGCCATACATTTGTATTCCATTATGTTTAAAGTCCTACTTGCTTTTCTGATGACCCATGGTGCTCTGATGGCTAATTGTGTCCTCCTGCAGCCATCCGTAACTTTATGCTTGGCTCAAGGGCTCCTAACTCTGCTCCAGGCCTGAAGGTGGAGCAGGACCACAGGCTGCCTTCCTCCTACATGGGCGCAATGCCCTGCAGCTCCTACTGGAAGTCCAAGAAGCCAACCTGCCTCTGGCTACAGGCTCTGAGGGGCTATAGGGGTTGGGTTGTCACTTGGGGAGCTCATCAAGGATCCGAAGAGCAGGACTAGGCTCTCTGGGGGCAGGATGATCTGTTAGCACATCTCTCTCCAGCACCTGATCACCCAGATTTTGATGATGATAAGCTCTGAGCAAAAGGATGACCTGTGGCTGTCAACGTTTGGGTCAGCTCTGGCTCTGTGCAGATAACAGTCCAAAAAATGCAAGCAGCATTAACGATGGAGGCTGAGGGCACAGCATCTCCCCATGCAAGCCCCGGGGGTGAGCTACATTTGAGCTACATTTAATGTCCTCAACACCAAAAACGTTCACTTCACGCTAAATAAAATAAAGCTCTGCGTTATCCATGGCTGGCAGCCAGGAGGTGGGGTTGGGACTGATGCTGCCCGTTGCTCGCCACGACAGGAGTGGGGAGGCAGGAGAGCACAAAAGCAGGAGCAGAGGGTGTTGCTGCATGGGGCCGTGGGTTTGCTTCCTGCTTTTGGGCAAACTGGACCAATTGCTTTCATCATGCAGATCCTACTCAAATAAAATTTATCACGTTTTAAAAGATTTTTTTTATGGGGAGTTATAAAATTCAGTTTTTGCAGCTGGTGATCTGCTAGATTGGATTTTGTAATTTATTTGCCCCCAGCCAGAGCCATTCTTTTGTAACTAGGGTTTGGATCCTCAGAGGTCTTTGGCATTCCAGCGCTCACAGTCATCTCAGGCATGGTAGGTGTTACGAGATCACCACAGACCTGGCCCCACTAGCTGCACCTCAACCTGCCAGACTGACATCCCCCAAAAATACACATTGCTCCTTTTCTTGTTAGTATTTTGCCTCCTGAACTTTTAAGGTATAGCAGGTCACAGTGGGAACTGAAAACTTGCTTTCCAAGAGGGGGAAAAAAACCAACTCCGCTAAAGTTTTCCTAAAATTCGTTAATCACAGATGTGAGAATGGGCTCAGCACAGAACTGTGGCAAGAGCAAATGCTGCCGATGTCCCTGCTCCAGAGGTGAACAGAGACTTTCCGACAGTGATTCATTATGGGGGCGGTGGACACTTTTGGCAGCACGTGGCTGTACATTATCGGTCCATCCTGCGAATTTTCAGCTGGCCCCTGGGCTGTAAATGAAATTTCGGAGCCGCTGTGATTCGTACCCTGTCTGTTCAAAAGCACGGTGGCTGGAACCCATTAGGTCGTTTTTTCCCGTAGAATATAATTACTCACAGCTGCTGGGAGTGCACATACTCTGATTTCCAAATATAGAAAGCAGGGTAGCTTCCACCTCACTCCCGTTTTTCCACAGCTTGCTTTGTATCTTCCAGACCTGCATTCATCTTTGAGCTTTACACGAGTTTCTGAACCTGACTGAAAGACCCAGAGGGCCTGTGATGGAAAGTCACCACTTCTTAGGCTCAGCATGCGTAAGATGAAGGAAGACTCAAACCACTGCCAGTTATTCCCCTGGAGTGCTCCTATTCCTTTCGTTTGGCACTGGTAGCCCAGTGAAAGTGGCTAGAAGGGAAAGTGTTTAACAGGAACAAAGGGAAATTTAAAAAATCACTGGGTTATAAATCTTGGCTGGCTTTGCCTGATCTGGCAGATTCTCTCCTTTTTTTAAAACTCTTTACAGCTTACACTGTTTTAAAGGGAACCTAATCTACAAACCATGGAATTGCAGCTGATTTTAAGACTCATGTTCAGCCTGCAGACCTTAACCTCATGGCACAGCATGAAGGGATCAAAGACAGCCTGGAGATACGGGCAGGTTAAGGTTTCCAGCCACGCATCTCTCCCTGCTGCATGTCCAAGGACCAGACTCAGAGACGTGCCAAAAGGTGGAAAGCCCTACGCCACCGATGTCTTTTCAGTCCATTTTCTAGGAAGCCACATCAAGTGATCTCCCAAGACAGATATTGGTCCTGTTGTACAACTACAGCAGCCAGACAAGAAGGAGGGAAAGTAATTTGGTCATTGATGTCAACACTGTGGGGCAGATGCTGTGGGACCATCCCCACAGACCTGGGTGCATTTTTCAACTCTCTCCCTGCTCTCCTTTGCACATTTTTGTAGTCACAAGAGACACAAGGCAAGAAAGCTACTCTATTTTTTTTTTAATCTCCTGAGTACTGCCTCATGCATCCATGAACTACATTTTACAAAATTCCCTTACATCTGACAGAAACTACACAAAAACATCCCTACACTTAATGAGACTCATGAATGCTGCTTTCCTGTCAAAGAGCTGAAAAGTGCCTGCTGGCTTCCCTGTGCTCAAGTTTACTCCCATAATTTGTGCCAAAAAATCTTCTATTGTGGTTAGCTGGTCAAATCCACAGGGTCAGTCCATCCAGCCTCTGTCACCTGGAGTCTCTGCCAGGAAAGGTCAGTCTGATAACAGAGTTTCTTCATGTTCTTCTTCTTTTCATCATAGTTTCACTGGTGGCCCAAAACATTCATGTGTCAGCTTTGAATTAAAAAAAAAAAAAACACACAAACTGAAGGGCAGCCTCAGGGAGGAATACACCAGAGGCTCAGCTCTCTGGGAAAGTTTTGACACTTATATGAAATATATTTAATATTGTGGATAAAAGTTTTACTGGTATAACTGTGAAAGAATACTTATTCTATGAGTCTTAGAGCAGCCCAGTTATAGTTTAGCTTAACCCCCTTCCAAAACAACACAGACCGGAAAAAAGCAGTCTCAATTACATACCAAAGTAAGCCTACATAGGTACCTATGTAAGTATGCGCATTGCTTCCCTCCGAAGACAAAACCTGAGAAAGGTACTAAATAAGGTCCAGGAAGAAAGCACAAAGCTTATAGAATATGAGCAGATGGAAAGGTCTGGATCATATAGGACTTGGGACAAAAGGACACAATAAATACACACTTCAAGCCCAATTCATTGCTTGCATAAAGTGGCAAAACTCTCCTGGAGCTGAAGTAGCAGTAGCTGCATACACAAGAGATTTGATTCAGTGAGTCAGCCGGGTAAATTTTAAAAGGAATTTTCTAGCTGCAAAAACCAAGGTGTATTTATGATTCAGCTGGCCATAAAGGCATCCCAGAGCACCCCGGTGCTGGGGTGCCTTTCCCTCCCTCTTGGGATGAAGTGGGAGGGAGGCGACTCAGCCTCCTGTGGTGGTGGGTCCGGCGCTGCCCAGGGCTGCAGGGGGACAGGCATTAGGGCTTTTTCCCCTTAGGGCATGTTCATTTTGCCCACCTCACACTCATCTGTGCTTTTTAAAAAGGAAAACCAAAGGCCTTTCTCATTTTTATCCAATGTTTATTAGTTCCTTGAATATTTAGTTTTCATTTTCCTTTTTGTTTTGGTTTTTGTTAGGACCTTTCTTTAATTCTTCAAAGATTTTGTGAAAAAAATAAAAACACTCTTTTTTTTTTTGGTTTTGTTTTTAATTAAGCCTGCTCACCCTGTAACAGCTCTGTTTCCACCCTAGCAAACCCGAATCCTCCTCCGCAACCACAGCCCACAACGGCTGTCAGAGGTTACCCGACGTGGGCTGATGGAGGCTCCTTCTCCCTGAACTCTGGCAGCAAAAAGATCTCACCAGAAACTTGTAACTCCTTGAAGCAGGGACCTTTCTAACTTACTGGAGAGTAAGTTCAAGGACCAAGCCTGTGACGTGGCAAACTGCTGCTGTTACCAGGCTGAAATCTCAAAACTTTTTCACTTCAAATCTGTCCATTGGGGTATTTTGGTGTTTGCTGGATGCATCCCGCACCCAGAGCCCCCATGTACTGCATGGGACCCCATGTCCTGCCAGGCACGAGCCTCAGGTGAGACCGCTAAGCCCCAGAATACTTGTCCCAAGGTTATATTTTCCAGATGCATGTGATGATAACCTTTTTTTGTGCCTGTGGGAGAGTCCTTACTCTTACCTTTCTTTCAAATCTCAGAAAGCTGCACAATGAAGTGGGAAGCATCTAACAGAGCTGGAGCTGTTGTGCTGGCCCCACTAAAACCATCTGGAGGGTCTTGGTCAAAATTCATTGCCTTGCCCTGCTTCAAAGGAGAAAGTATCAGAGAAACCACCTTCTGTTCCCAATTCCGACATCTGCTCAGTGACCTTAGCAAAGGCATTTCACCTTTTTACTGCCTCTATGTCCACATCTGCGAAGATAAATGATAAAGAAATGCATGGCATATGAACACAGAATGCCGTAGGAAACATAAATATTGCACCAGGGAGGCACTGCTAATATCAATCAGCAAACGAAGGCTGAACCAGAAGTGACCGTCTCTGCAGGACTGTTATATTTTGCAATGCTGCTATGCTATTTTTCTTCTCTTCTTCCTGCATTTTCTGTCCCAAGCGGTTGTGCTTCTGGTGGGGAAGTTTGCAGCCCTCCCCCAGCCCACCCCTCTCCCTGCCTTTCCCAGAGAGAAATGACGCATCTCCAGCAGCAGCCTGGATGCTCATATTTCACTCTCTGCCTGTGTGACCTTTAAAAATATAACCTGCCAGTGATGGGAAACAGGTAAAGGAGAAATGCGTTCGACTCGAAGCACAGGTTTTCATAGCAGCACAACCTTTGTGGGGCACATGTGGTGGTGACCAAGCATGGAAGGGCTACCAAGACAAGCGATAAAAACAGCCCACAGCTGGAGAGACACCCCGACGCAGACCCTGGGAGTGCAGCGTACAAACACGCTTGCTGCCTTCCCCGTCATGTAGGTCGCCGGTCAGATCTGCCTTGATTGCCAGCCTGTTATAAAAGAGGATCAGCAATGGGTGGGGTGGCATTAGTCAGAAATTACTGAGCGGGAAGAGGGAATACTCAATCATGCACTGAAGCGGAGCCAGCCTCGGGACCTGGATTTACAGCTGATAACATCACCTACTATTAATCCCCTTGCTGCACAGGAGAGATTTTAGCAGAGAAATCCACCATGTTGCGGGACTTTCATCCAATGGCTTCTCCACTGGGTTCAACAGCAGCAGATAAAAATAGGCAGGAGGTGCGAGAGAGATAATTATCACTGTTAACTTTCGCTACTACCAATTAGGATGTGCGATGACCACTTCATTCATTTAAAACAACATCTTTTAGGAAAGAAACTTTACTCAAAGACTGACTAAGGAGAAAACCCAGAAAGATAAGCAGACCATAATGCTTCTGATGTCCTCCAAGCCACACTCAGGGAATTGCGATAAACAGCCACATGGCCCAGTGCATGATTCCCAGCGGTATTACCTATTTCAGTAGAAGTTATAATGCTTTTGAGAATCCCAGCAGCCATCTTTTTTGCAAGTGAAAGATCCTCAAGCCTTAGAAAAGCTGTTCTTTAATCACGGACTCCCGGTTTTCGCTCTTCACCATTGGGTGCTATGAGAATTTGGGAAAGTACCTGTCTGGACAGTGCTCAAGCTGCAATGAGCAGAGCGGCTGGATACCAACTGGCTATTTTATTCCAATGCACCAGAGGAGAAGGATATTAAGAAATTAATTCCATTTTGCTCTGGCTCAGTATGTACCCATTTAACTAGAAATGCTGGAGATGTTTTAATCCAACAAGAACAACATTTTCCACTTACCAAAAAGTCCAATTTCACACTACATGAAAAATTTTGGAAGAAAACTTAAAACACCTTAAGTGTTTTCACAAATTATTTTGGGGGTTTTGATTTTGAAAGGAGATATTTTTAAGAAGCAAGAAGTTGCGTGAAAAATTCATATCATCTGTAGTTATTGAATCCAGCAGTGGGTCTGATACAAAACCTTGGAAAGAGCTTGCCAAATGTGTGTATCCTATTATATTTTCAGTTTATTGCTAGCACATTTTAGAAATGGAAAGCAAGCAATTACTACAGTTGTATTTGACAAACAATACTCGTGAGATGTAAATTAAGAAAGCCTGTTTCTGGGATCTGCATTCTTCTTATGCCATTTTATAATGCAGGGGAACAGCGACTTGTGCAATGCTGGCAATGAAATATTAAGACGCACCCAACAGAAAATTGACTTGTCTCATCTTTCAGCTTTGGCTCTGGATTAGACGCTAGCAGGAGAAGCTAATTTTCTTGACAGGGCCAGTCTGGAGAGCAAAACTCGGTCATTGACAGCAGAAGAAAGCATCGCTTTGAAAACTGTTGAGCCACGTAAGCCATGCAGCCCCTCTGCTACTTTTTTCTGGATGTTAAGTGAAGGTGGCAGGTTTAAAATGAAGAAAAAGAAGCAGTTCTTCATGCAAAGCCTCATCAAGCTACATTGCCTCTTGGTTCCTAATGGTACAGACCCCGTTGGTTCACAAGGACTCAAGGGATGGCTAGATAGCCCACAAGACAGATCAGTTGAGAGCCGTGAACTACACCAGATATGGGGCAGCGCAGCCCCAAATGGGGATCGTGCCTGCTGCCAGCCACCCACGCGGGCAGAGCAAGTCAAGCCCATCACCGAAACCCACACAGCAAGGCATAAACGGTTAAACAGATGCCAAAACTGTGTGCAGATCAGCCCTGAGCTTATCAGGGGGACTGGTCAGGCCAGAGTGACACTGACCGAAAAGACATTGATTGAATTTTGCCTCAGTGACCTGATTACCTGGCTGCAGCCCAGATTTTGACGTCTTATCAGCCCTTCTTGAGCCAGAAGGGAAATGCTGACCCGTGGCCAAAAAGCAAAAACAGGGGGGACAGATTGTTTTGGACAGGCATTAAAAAAAAAAAAAAATATATATATATATATATATTAAAAGAGTCTTAAGTTCCTGGATTAAAGAGACCAGGGGGCTTTCATATTTAATTGAAGTGCTTCTATATTATCTCAATAACAAACTGGCAGATGCTGGGTCAGGATTACCTTGTGATGTCCAGTCTAATTTCAAAGTTTTACTGCTACCTTCAGCTGACAACGGGATAAAGGCATCAGCCAAGCACTGAGATCCTTCTCTGCAGAAGCAGGTATAGGATCAGAACCCAGGTTTGTAACAAAACAAAACAAAAAAAAGGAAAAGGTCCTTAATCAGAGTGTTTATTTGTAAAGAAATAAAGCTGACAAAGCAAAACCAATTCAAAATGTAGCATGCACTCCACTGCAGATGATACCTGCACCCCTGCACAGCCTTCTCCCATTGCGAGGGATCCTGGTGTGGGGTATTCCCTGACCCCCAGTCCGTGCTTCAGGCACTGCTGTGAAACCATTTGGTCAAAAATCAAGAATCCAGGTTCCCGGGACACATCATTTCCATAGCCCAGAAAGTGGGACTTATGGAAAAATTTTCCATTTCCTACAGCATCTTACTCTGCACACACTGGGATTAAACTGCTCTGGGGGGTCGTGGCTCTCTGCAGGTAACATTGCATTTACCAATAAGTTTTTACCCCCAGATAAGCTCTGGGAGGTATAAGCCATCTTTTTCTTCTGCTTGCTTAGAGCCCTGGCAAAGTTCCTACATCCTACTGTGACACATGCAATAAATAATAAACCTTTGAATTTTTGAGTTGTAATTTAGTACTGGCTTGGGAGTTTCCTGGGATCCTGTGAAAAGGACTCAAATCCCACTGAATTTGCTGTCCTTTGATTACAAATGACTGCCTGCTTTGGCACAGAGCATCCCCACCGTAAGGGAGGGCTTTGCCCCTGCTGCAGGGATCTCTGTGGAGTACGCACCCCACACCAGTATTTGGGCCCCTTGTTCCACCTCCTTCTAAAATAACTCCTTGTCAGCAAACACCAGACGACATCTGAAAAGTACATTCAGCCTACCTAGTGCTTCAGAGGTTGGGGTTTTTTTTCCTCCTCTTTGCTTTGCTATTTTTTTTCCCTCCAATGATTTTAATTTCTCCACTCCCTGGGGATGCTCAGGTGAACAAGGTGTGCTGCCAGAGAACAGACTTCAGTGGGGAAGACTCAAGTGCCCAGCTAATGTCCCAAATTGGTCCTTCCCTCACAACGTGTTTCATGCAGTTAGAGACCTCATCTTCAGAGTGTCCAGAGATAAAGATTTGCGAGCACCAAGTTTCCTCCAGCATGTGCCCTGCAGGGCATCATTCATCCCTGTTTCTGTGCAATTTGCTTCACTTACCTACATTACATTTTGCCTCCTGATTGCTGCAAACATTATGCAGGGTTAAAATAAGCAGCTATGTAGAGAACAATGGACCTGTTGTGCTGGACTTATAGATCAGTACCAATATGAGCACTGACAAGCACCAATTTCAGAAGTCATTTGTTGTTAGATAATGTGCATGCATATAGGTACATTTTGCTTGTATCATTTATAATCTATTCAGAGACATTTATCTGTGTGCATCTGTAGGTGTGTCTATATATAGCTCTCTGCATATATCTGTCTACTTGGCACCTCCATTAGCCCATTAGCCTCTTCTTTAAAGCATGGTCTGCAGCTCTGAGTCCCCATTTCTTTATCCTCCCACCCACATCTCTTTCCTTTTCACTTCACCTACCTCATTCCCCAATTTCTCTCATCCCCTTCATCCTTGTCTAGGCTCCAGTGTATCACCTCTTGTACCCCTTTCCACACAACCCGCCAGTGATGTTGCGTGCCCAAAAGCAGCTCCCTATACCTGTGGCAGAGGCGATAGCCATAGAAGAAAGGGAAAATAAAGATATCGCCTCCTGCCAGCTTGCCGCAGCAGCTAACCCACTCCTTGCCGGTTGGGTCGAAGCACCGGCTCTCACATGTGGTTCAGAAACCCTAGGGCAAACTACCTTTTTCTATTAATTTTTCCCACTGCATACCAAGCATATATTCTCAGAAAGGGCAACAAAGCAGGCCAGACAAGCACAGACTTTCTAAGCCAAACCAAAAATGCGGTTGAGCCAAGTAAACCCCCAAACCCAACAACAACATAAGGAATAGCTACGTGTATTTTTTTTTTCCAATCATTATAACTTTAAAATGCCTTCCCTGATTTTTAATAAAAAAGCCACAGACCAACCTGTGTGGGTGAGCTAAAGAGAAAGAACATGTCTATTATTGGCAGGCAGCTTTGACTTCAACTATAGAAGAGCTTGCGTCTCTTCTTAACATCTCCCAAAACAGTCACGGAGGGTGCAGAGAAGGGGGGCAGTGAAACAGCTCTGGATTTGCTTACACATGACTCACTCGCCATTGAATTTTTTCCCCCCTCCTGTGCCAGCGGCAGTGGGGACACATGGTCTCCCCTCCTGCCATCCCTTCCCCATGAACCTCTTCAGGCAGCCCCATAGCCAAATCCCAGGGGAAAGTGGGGGGTGTAGGGGGGCCTCAGAGCTTCCGTCTTTGCTTCTAAAACTAAAACTAAAACTTGGCAAGTTTTAAACGTAACAGGCCCTCACTAGCATAGTGCAGCCAGAGCCAGCTGTGTGCTAGGATGAAATCCTGGCACTTGACAGTAACAGATACCGGTAAACCTTACCGGCAGCTCACTGGGAGGACTGGCATAGCTCAGCAGGGCAGGGGTGGAAAGGTCTGCCTCCTGGCTATAATTAGCAAGTAATTTAGCACGATAGGAATGGGTTAATGGACCAAAGCAGCTGGTGCCCCCATGCTATAAGCAGTTCAGAGGTTTTATTTCAGATGAGGTCTGGTCTGATCCCCCAGACTGGGTGTTCCTACCACAAGGACCGAGAATTGGTCTAGGCCACCCCAGACGGGGTCAGACCAGTTTTGATGCGCATGTGGAGGCAGCTTCTGGTTTGGTTTCCTCCCCAGGTGCCTGGGTCACGTACACCAAAGCACCCCGCTGGCACATCCAGTGCTTGCATCCTGACACACAACTGCTGTGAACCACAGGGCAAGCAGGAGGCGAGGAGCAGCAGCCCCAGGCTCTTGAGACTTGCATCTCTGCGCTGGAGGAAAACGAGTCAAGCACAAAGACAGCAGCCCTGGCTCCGTCCTGTTGCTAATACGCAGCACAGGCAGATAATGATGCCTGCATCCACAATTAAACTGCAGGCACAGATGTACCCTCTCCCAGCAGCTGGTGCTTTGATCCCCCCCCCATCTCCCAGATAGAGCAGGTCTCTTTGGGGTGGCCTTGCAGCTCTCCACACCCCACATGCATGAGACCAGCTGACATCATTGGTACAGAGATGGGGATTGCTATAGACCATCACATCCCTAAGCTGGAAACAGGAGAAAGAACAAGAAAAGGCAGGCAAATTGCACGCTGCGTTACAAACCTAGGACTTGCTATTGACTTTTACCAGGGAAATATCACAGCTCTGGATAGCCTCACGCCCAAGGTGACAAATGAACACATTCATCACAGCTTGTGGCATCGCTTGACCTTTGGGGGAGGCTTGGGGGATTTTTCTTTCCTTTTTTTTTTTAATTTTTCTTCTTGCTTATCTGCATGGGAGGGTTTTAATTAGCTCTGAAATGCCATTAAGAAATAAAGCAGGCCAAGTGTGTCAAGGGGGTAAGTCTCCTGGAATCAGCCGTGTTACTCAAGGGGTCAATATTCTCCGTGCTTTTCGTGGTCATGTTATGAAATATGCAGAGCAGCAAATAGATGTTTTGACTGGAAATAGATTTCACCAAGGAAACATTCCCCAATTTTAGCACCCATTTGACCTAGGACAAAACCAGAAGCAGCCACAGCTCCCCATCAGCCACAGAGCAAAGCAAAGCCTGAGCAAATTCTTGTAGCGGTTTGCATAGCTGAGGCCCCAGATGGCCACCGCCATCCCTGTGCTATTAATAAGGACTATTTTGGAACAAATGATCGTTTCGCAAGCGACCAGTCTATTTATTAGCCTTATTATCGTTACCGCCAGCTGCAAGGTGTTTCGAATCTCTCGTGCATTGCAGATGTAGCCTGACCAAGAGACACGATGGTGCAAGCGAGTGTGATGAGCTGGCCTCTTTGTGCAGTTTTAGCACTTGGAAAGCTGATGGCACGTGTCTGCCCATTTGGCTCTTCACAGTAATTACCTGCAGCAGCTATTTTTCATTGCTAGTAGCAAAAGAGATGGTGCCGTTCAAATTATGTGGGTTAGTCCCCTCAGGTATTGCTGCTTCCCTTCCTGGTGCGCGCTCTGCAAATGGAGTTTGATAACTCGGAGTGGCAGAGCTGTTCCCAGCTGAGGTAAGGCTTCAGTATACTTGTTGCTTTTTATAGATTAAGCTCTTGCAAAATAATGTATTCTGCGTGTTGAAGAATAAAACCACATTAAAAAAAAAAGGGAAAGCAGGAAGGATGATGAGGCAGCGTCAGCCCAATACAGTACCCTGAGGGGATCCCTGCTTGGAAGCTGTCCTGAAACTTTTACTCCTTCAACTTTGTCACATGAAAAGGCAGCAATGGGTTAAGGGTTTGTTTTTTTTTTTTTTGCTATATGCTTTTTTTGCTATATGTTTTTGATTAAATGCTAATGCTGTCATTGACTTCTATTCCCAATTTAGTGTCTTCTACAAAAGGGTCTTTTGGCCCACCTGTCTTTTAGTCCTCTTCACCAGCATTAGGAGGACAGAGGTAGGACAAAAAGCTTTGGTAGGACAAAGCCCAATTTTCAGACAAGTTTTTCTCCCATCATGGTTCTGCACAGTGAGAGGTGTAACGTGGGATGGGCAAAACCCATCCCTTGTCCCAGTGACAACAAGCTCTTCCCAGCCAAGGTGGCCAGCAGCAGTTGGTCCCCAGTCCAGCGGCCACTGGGAAGGCACACACCAGGGCAATGCTCCCCATAGCTGGGCTGCTCCAGGCACCCCACTTCAAAAATTTAGCTACAGAAAGCAAAGCAACTCCCATACACTCACCCCTTCATCCTAAAGGCTGCCTACCTATGGATTTTTCAGCATCTATGAAATCTTTCACAGTTTTGGGGAGAAGCCAAGAAGCAGACTTATAATGGAAACTCAACCGCAGCCTTCAGCATAGTTTGGCAGCTCTAATCCTATAATAAACCCAAAGCACACGTGAGTCTGCAAAACAGTGCAGTGAATTCTCTATTCCCATCCGCAGTATTTTTAGCAACCGGGGTCATTTTTAGCCTGGTTTGTTTTTTTCTCTCTCCCCTCTTTCGGTGTAAAGATGTCAAAATACAGGCGTTGCTCGCAGCACAAGCAGCAGTCAGTCGATTCGGACAGACGCGCCTGACATTTCAAAACAAGAAATGCTCAGCAATCAAATTCCTGGCATGCTATAAAATACAAAAATGTGAAACTGTTACCTATGGCAAACATTTCTCCATCGGATGTACCACAGGACCGCAGTGAGGAAATCTGTGGAAGAGGAGGGAAAGAGTCAAGAGTTTGTGTTTTGCAGATAGCTTAAGGGAAAGGAATCCTAAATCTTGAGCAAATATTTGGGTTTGCATTGTGGCAAAAACATTTGTTTCCTTAACACAGGGCGATTACAATGCGATCTGCATTTTTGTTTAAAAATACTTCTCCCACTGCCTGGGCTGCAGAGTAAACAGGATGCACTGAAATGTCAGCCCATCCACGGGTTCTGCCGTGGCAGACGCACGCAGGAAACCAGCGCGCTCGCACTCAGATCTGACCTGCTTCCCCAAAATAGATCTCCCTTACCCTTACGGAGTCATCATCGTTTGATTTCAGTTTGCCGGGTGTGGGAGAACACGGGGATGGGTGACTCAAAGGTTGCGGTTAGTGGGACCGAAGGCAAAGGCTGGGGCACGAGCCTGGGGGACGCACAGCCAGAGCCGAGCTGTGTGGGAAGGGGTCCTCAGCAAGGAGCCCAAACCTCACTGCCTGTGTTACCTCCCCTCCCCTTGCCATCGGATTAAACCCATCCCAGCTGGCTCCCAGCAGTTACCAGTACCTGGCTGCCTGTGCAGGGTTAGCTGACATGGGGCCGGGCCGTTCCTTAGGTGACTCATCACCACAAATGTCAGGAAGAAACCAAGATGTTTGTCTTCAATTGCTATTTGTATCAGTGCAAACTTAAGAAATAGCTAGGCACTGTCTTATTTGTTAATTTTTCTCCATTAAAAAAAAAGACAGGAAACCTGCAAACCCCTCAGGCACAAGCACCATCTTTGCCAGCCTCTAGGCAACAGTTAAAACACTGGTAGTTTCCTAGAATCGAGTAAATTAAAATTTACACAGTGAAATGCTGCTAGTGCTGGATCCAATCTTTTCTCTTCCGCTTTCCTCCATCAAAAGTTGCCCACATTTAATCATCTTAAAAGACAGATATGTGCGATTTACGAGAAGCCTCTGCTATTATACAATCAATATTCAACAGACTGCCTGTGGCAAGGCCCACTATCCCTTAGGTGACACTGGTGTCTGGCCTGCAAGAACTAACATTTTTCCTTACCATACCCACGAGCTTCATACAACACACATTGCACAGTGTAAGCATCTTCCATGTAAGACCTACTGCAACAGGTCTTCAGTAGCAACAGGTCTTCAGTAATAAAAATGTTCTTTCTTCTGCATTTTCCTGAGCCCTGATTCAACTCGGCGCTTGAGCACATGGTTATCTTTAAGGATGCCTGTGATCACACTGAAACCAAGAGGACTGCAGTGGCCTCCCTACAGGCAGGGAGTCTGGGTTTCCAGAGGTCCCTAATCAGATTTCTTAGAAATAAATGTTTCTTGAAGCCCACCTCGACATTAAACACAGCCTTACGTATTTTGACTAGCAAGACTTGGGTCAATGAATGTGCTCAAGTGCTTCAGCACTCCAAGACCTTATTCAGTGCACAAGTTACACACAGATTAACAAATCCAAATCTCTTCCCACATCCCAAAGGTCTGACAAGAATAGCAATAGGTAGCTCTGGTGGGTGTAACCACATTAAACTGAATTACCCATTATCCCACAAGCTCATGTGTCTGCAGGGATTCTTAAAACTCTGATGAACAAATTTCTTGTCTCCAGTGATGGGGTCCAACCAAGCTAAGACCGGGAAAAGGGTTTGGGGAAGCACATTTCACTCAACTGTCATATCTTTACAAAACAAGATTCCCAGAAGACCATCTGGGGTTTTATGGAAAAGCCATTTGCCATTACCTGGGCTGCAGGAAAATATTTGTCAGCATATCATGACTACAAGGGCTAAGGATGAAACTAATTGCTTAGAAAATTACTTCACAAAATGAAATAAAGACATTTGTTTCAACTCTGTGAGCATAAATGGCCTCTTGAATGAACAATCTTCTATTTTGTTTGCTTCTTTCTGGTTAATGAATGACCAAATAGGCTTGTTTTTCAGTATGTAGCCAACAACTATAAACATCATGGTCCCTTGAACCAAATCTTTGCTCTCTGTATTTCAGCCCAGAAATCAATGAGGAACATAAGGCCACCGCTGGTTTTCTTACAGGCAGCTGCAAATCCTTTAGAAAAGAAGGTTTATCAGAGATATTCTTGATGTCTCTCCTCTCAAAAGCTGCCTTATACTCCAGTGGTATGAGTATCTGCACAACAGATCTGTTATCTTGTCCGCAGCTCAGTTCTGTATACAAAGGTGGTCTGTAACATACATGTGCATCTGCTAAAACACAGCCCACATTGAAGGAGGTGAAGACGAACAAAACCCATAGAGAAACAGCTATAACATCGACAAATTTTTAGGTGCAGGTGGGACCCAGATTGCACATAAGGGTTGAGAGCCGTCTTGCCTTGTCGCTGCTGGCAAGGAGTGGGAAAGGGCAACAACAGACACCGTTAACAACCCTATGCTGGGGGCACAAATTTCACCCTTGATGCCTTTTCCAAATGGAGAGTGTTGCAATGTTGGACTGTTCCTGGAATTACCAAGAAACCCCTCTTCTCCTAGTGGCCAACACGTATTTTTTTTTCCCTAATAATTTTAAGGCACACACAGGTGTCCCATAGAGACATAGATGCCCTGTCATCAACAGAAAGAAATTTATCTGCTCCAGTAAGCCCTGGGTGAAGGTTGAGGAAAGCCAGCTGGGATGGCTAGGATGTTTTGGGTGGGCTGGCAGGTCAGGAAGAGCACTTGGACTTCTGCTGACAGATTTTGGCTGAGCTGGCAGGTGCAGAAACATAAGATGAGAAGGAGGCAGCAGCAGGCAGGAACAGTTGACCAAGCACAGTGCTTACTGCTAAGAAACAAAATACAACAGAGTAGGTAGGCCCAAACATGTGAAAACCCCAATCCTCTTTAGCTTTCATTGAGAGCGAAGAGAAATTTTAATACAAAAAGAAACCCCCACAACCCAGCCAGAACTTGCGTTGGTGTTACTAGCGCAGAAGTGATGCCACTTTTCTCCCACTCAGCCCAGCCTGAAGTACATCTACACATGAATTGAGTTTTACTATGTCAGACTTTTGGGTTGGGGCCATCCAAACCCAAGAAATCCAAAGGAAATGTGGAGGATATGAACAATGATGCAACACATACCGCCTGAAATCTGTGCTGCCTCCGCGGCTGACAGGCAGCATCCCAGCAGCAGAGGCTTGGTCCCCACAACTGCTCTGGGAGGGCATCAGCTCTTGCTCATCACCCTTGCATTTCTGGCCCTCCTGCTTGCAGAGCAGCACTTGAAAATGTGCCCTTACTCCCACCCCAGAAAGAGCCAGGCATTTATTTTTGCTTTTTTCCTGAGGAGATTAGGATGTTTTTATGGTGCAAAAATATCTCATGGTTTCAGGCAAATGATGGGCTGCCTCGCGACTTTAAACGCTAGGAGCTGGCAAGGTGGCAAAGGCAAAGAAGAAGCTGGCAGCGAACTCTGAGAAATCAGGCTGCCTTTTCCCCTCCTCCCCTCCCACTCTTTCCCTTCACCAGATGTCAACTGGGACACATCGAAATGCCTGCCATCCTCCCAACTCCCTGCCTGCTGGCTTGCGGCACAGCACGCCATGCAGCAAGCCTTTAGCCAGCTTCCCAGCATTACCTGCCAGCCGGTCCTCTCCAGCAGAGCCAGCCACCCGGTGCATGCTGAAAAGGCATCTGTGCTCATATCTCTCCATCCTCCTCCTCTCCCTTCTTGCACTCACCTGTTTGTTGTATATTGCAGCGTTGCCTTTCTGATGTGGATAGCAGATATACAAAGAGCGCATTAAAAACATGCTAAATGAAAATCAAGGCAGGGAGGAATAGCCCCAGAGGAGCTATAGCAGCAGGGGAATAGTAATCATTTCTGATTAAATAAAGCCCAGTAAAACTCTGCCTTCCTTTCAAATGGGCAGGGTTGCCCCTTTTATCCTTCCTGCTCTAGATGTTGCATTGTTGGGTTGGTTTACTACCAACAGAAACACCATGTTGAAGGACACCTTCAGACAATCCCCATCCCACGTGAAAGCAGGCACGTCCAAAAATAGCACAGAGCAACCCACTACCATGAGAGCCAGATGTTTATCGGGAAGATTTTGGCCATACAGCAAGCTCTCTGTGCTCTTTCAGACACAGAGAGCCTCAGCAGTGGTTCCATGCAGAGCCCATTCAGCCCCACCAGCCATGCAGCATCCAGGGCTGAGCTCTTGCTACGCTGCACAGAGACGAGCACATAACTCATGAGCCTCAAGCATTCCCATGGCCGTGGGGGCCACATGTTGCTCACCACCCTAAGACTGGAAAGGCTTGAATGATTTTCTGTGGTGACCAGAGATGTCCACAGTGAAGGTGGTTTTAAAGGAGTGGGATTTTTCAAAACTGCTGGGCATTGGCCTAACACCATTTCCAGGGAGGTCAGCTGGAGTTTTACACCCGACTCTGGTGGGACCAGAGTTGAGCCAACACTTTGTGCTTTCCAAACTCTTTCCTTGAGTTTAGAAACATGCTACCCTCTTGTCTTTACGCTCCAAATACGGGGAGCTCTGCACAGCACGGCATTCAGAGGGTGGGAGTTTATTCCCTCCCTCTGAACTTCTCTTCAAGAAGAGAAGTTAAACTGCTGAAGTTGTCTGGGACCAAAGCCTAGATTGAAGCTTTGGCTTGTGAACTAGCCCAAACCCAGTACTGGAAATACCAGCAAGGGAAAAGCTGAGTTTGACAGATACTGTATATGGTCTGTGGCTGAGGAACTTTAGTTTCTTTGTCCTTTTGTCTTAAGGGAACAAACCAGACTTTGTGCACAGCTCTGAAGAGACAAGGGAACAGTGCAATGCGAGCGCGCTGGTGTTCTGCCCACAGGGAGTGCAAAAAAGCCCTAAAAGGCAGAGCAGGGGGAAAAAGTCCATCTCTGAGCTCACTCGAGCTGGGGGTTATGCTAAGGAGCCTCTCAGCATTTTGTCTAGGTTTCCTACTTGCTCTGAATTAAGTTTGAAGTCTGAGCCTGGATGGCAATACAGGCTGGGTGAAGAAACAGCTTTCCCATCGGATGTCAGACAGTGACAGAATTGCACAGAAGAGTCCAGCGCTTTCTCTCCAGGTGTCATCACTGTTGCCTAAAAACAAAGCTTCCCCGCACTCCACAAACAATTTTTGGAGTTACCTACTGCCACACAACCAATCTCCACCTCCAGCTTCTTCGGTCTTTCTTGCCACACAGTTTTATCTGCGCATCAGCATCTCTACCACTCCATACCAGAAGGAACCAAGTGGCTCTGCTCTGCGCCGCAGCCTCTGCTGCGATGGCGTCCCACCAGCGCTTCCCCGGGACTGAATTACTAAAGGGCACCTCCTGAATATATGGAGGCTGAATTCAGCCTAGGAGACCAAGGCCATGATGTAATCATTCTTGTTAGAGATTATTTTTAGTCATTATTACTAAAGATTATAATCTGTGAAGAGAAAGAGAGATCAGAGCATGATTTTGAGCAGGAATCATGATCAAGAGGAACATCTCTTCATCAGCTATGGAAGGGACCCAGGTACGCCCCATGCCTGAAGGCAGCCTGCGACAAAGCCTGGGAAACATTTGCATGGGATGAGTGACAGGTAGATTTGCTCACACATATAAGGTGTCAAGATCTGCCAGCCACAAAACACATCAGGGCCATCACGCTGAAGAAATATCATATACTGTTTGCTCCCAAGAAATCAAAATCCCTTGCAAGGAAAAAGAACAAGAGGGAGGGAGAAGGCCCATCTGGGTTTTGCCTTTCTGTTCTGAAAGATGTAGCACAGCCTCGCTCCTAGGGTTGCTTTTCCCCCACGAGCAGCAGCTGAAGGGCTTTGCAAAGTGGCATGTCCTGCCCGACACAAGCCCCATTCCCACCTTGCAGGGACACGGCACGCGGACGGAAGGGCCCTTCATCGCACAGCTCTTCCTTTTGCCAAAAGAAAGTCATTACATTGGAGAGTCGCTCTGAGCAAGGAGGTAAGATTAAATGGGTTGCATCCAATTCCCCCCACCTCCACCCCTCCATGCAGCAGCTGATGGAGAAGAGCAAGGAGAAAGTGGGAGAAGCAGAGGGGCCGCAGGGGCTCTGGAGGGAGGTTTGCGATGGTTACTGTGCCTGCTGCCAGCCACCACAGCTTGGCCTTCACTTTCCAAAGAGAGCAGTGATTTAAGATGATGCCATTTTGGGGGTTGCCCAGCATAAACACTGCAAAAAGATCAAAGTTTCAGGGGGTGCTTAATGTTTTGAGAAAGCCTCCAGACAGCTGCCCAAATGGAAAACTGCAGCGTTTTCCCTTTTCTTACTTCATCCTCACTCCTGGCTACCCAGCAAGATCAGGCGAGGAGCAGATGCACAGAAAAATGAAAAATGGTTGGGAAAACACATATAAAAATAGCTGCAGCGACCATTTTGCAACACAGAGAGCACAGCTATGTGAAGAATACATTTCAATGCCAGCAAAGAAACTCGGACAATTCTGTTAATTAAGAAGCATCAATACCCTGCCCCACTCCCCTGCTTCCATGACAGGCATCAGCTGCTCTTGCTTTAGAGCAGCAGCCTGCAGAGGATGCTCCATCAGGTGGAGCAGAGGATGGAGACATGGGAGAGATGATTTTAGTGACCCTTGAGCTTTCCTGCCTGCTTCAGCTTCCTCAGCTGTGAAACGTGCTTCTCCTCCTTTGCAGTATCTCCAAGCTCTGCTGCTGCAGAGGTACAAGCAGCTAGTTAACTACAGAAGATAACCATAGTAGCAACGATAATATAGGTGGGTCTTCCTTGCAAGGGTCTGGTGCATTCCTAACTTACTGCTCAGGCAGGGTAGCACGTGGTTTCTGAAATAAGGACTCCTGAAACACAAGCTTGCTAAACCTTGCGGTAACACGGGCATCTGGCTTCTCTCGCAGCTTTATTCAGCTTAGAAGGGCCTTTGCTCCCCCGTATCATGTTTGCAGATCCAGTATCTCAGTGCTTCTGATCCAGTCCTTCGGGAAGGATGAGCTGTCTGAGCTCTGCCAGCTGCCCTTAGAGAAAACTCTCCTGCAGACAGAGCCAGCAGCCTGGCTTTTCAGGTCTGGCTGTCCCTGTGCTTTTGGTTATGCCAGTCACGTGCCACCTTCTGCAGGGCTGAACTTTCCCCACATAAATGCTAAATAATGCTCTGGCCAGTCACCAAATGGCACGTTTATCTCCTGAACAGCTCATTCATCATCTGCATCTGACCACTGACTCTGCTTCAGACCAAGGGCAACAACCTCCCAGGTTATTGCAAGAGTATCAGTTCTTAGTTCACCATAGGGGACCTCAAGCATGGGTATGTATGAGGTAAGAAGCACGCTCCCTCCGAGCCCCAGGGTCCCAATGATGGCCTGAGCAACCACCTCCATGCTCCCCACCTCAGCCATTGATGGGGAACATGCCCCAACATCTGGAAGCTTTAGTCCTGGAGAGAGGGGACAGCATGGGCTGGCTCTTGCTGCTGTCTCTGTGGGCACCAGGCCCCCAGATGCATCACTGCATTTGCCTTTTTTTTTCCTTCTCTTTAAATCATGTGAGTTTTTCCTCTCTGAAGCAGCACTTTGGGAACCCGCTCCCTTTCCTGCTTTGCTGAAGTAGCAAACCACGCAGCATGGCGCTGGCTGGGCACCAGCAGCTCTGCTCTGCTCGTAAAGTGGGGTTGCAATATTCACTTGAGAAATGTCTGATTCCTTTTCCCAAATCACATCATAGCTTGTTTTTGCCATACAACTACACGTAAGAAAATTTGAAGGACTGGATGGCAGTTTGCTCCACCACCACTGCTGCAGAGGAGGTGGTGAGGGGGGCAGAGGGGAGCAAAAGTAGCAATTTGCCCTCAAGCAGAGCAAGCCTGGTGGTGCTTGCTAGTAAACTCCACACGAGCAAACCAGCCTCAGCCTCCCCAAGAGCCCTGCCAGCACATCGCCCCATATGCCGCCCCGCGCTCCCTGCCAGGACTGTCTGTGGGGTGGTACCTGCGTGTCCCTGCATGGGGCTGGGGGTGGACAGATGCACCCCAGCTCTCTCTCTCTTTTTCTACAAGGGTTTCTAGAAGAGCCCAAATTGGATTTTGACTGGAATGATCCAGGACATGATGGGAAAGGGTCAACAAATGAGAGTGGAAAGAGTAAACAAGATTTGCCAAGGCAAAGCCAAGGCAGGAAGATGGGGCAAAGGGCTCTGTGGGACTCGGGATGGGGGAAAGAGGAGGAAATAAAGAGAAAGCCTCAGATTGGACAATAAAATGTTAAATAAGGCACAAAAGACAAGTGAGAAGAACAACTAGCCTGTTGCTGCTAATCCAGCCACAGTTTTCAAAGCAGGATTGTGAGTCACCAGCCTCATCAGGGCTAGAACAGAAACCCCAGCTTACCACGTGCAAGAGCAGAGCATCCTTTATTTTGGCAAAGCCAAGGACTCCCATTTGTGGCATGCAGAAGGCTGGAGGTCTGGAGTCAGGTGCTGCAGGCACATGTCTGTGGGACGGAGGCTGCAGGAAGGCTGCCTGGCTGGACTGCTCACCTGCATGGAGGGATGCTCTGGGGGAGCGGGGCTTTCCTGCCAGTTCAGGGCTCACAAATATGCTGCTGGGCAAGGTGCCAGGCTGGGGCTGTGCTCTGCATATTGGGGTTTCAGTCTTGCTAGTAAAAAAGTCCGGGACTTTTTCCGGGGGTTTTAATGAGGTGAGCGTTCATGTTTTTTCCTTCTTGCCCCAGCAAGACACAGCGCAGGCTGAGCTCCCACCCAGCCAGTGGTTTGGGCTATTTCCACAGCCCCAGTTCACACTGGAGGCTCTGATCCTGCCACCAGTGGCGTGGGGAGCTCTCTGTGCTCCCCAGCACTGTCATGGCCATCCCACAAGAGCCAGCAACACTTCCCAAATTCCTCTTTGCCCATCACAGGCATCTTGCAGGCACTTCCAGAGAACAAAAGGGCCCGTGCAGCTTCTGCCGTGTTTTAGCACATCTGTAAGGAAGTTGTGCCTCTGCTTCTGTGCCACTCCATGTGGGAAACCTAAAAACACATAGGGCATAACACTGCAGATGGCACACAGCCCCAGCAAAGAGGCACCTGCAGAGGTGCTGCCACCACGCTGCTCATGAACCCAAGAAGGAGCTGAACTGCGAGCAAAGAGCGTCGGCCAGCTGGGAGGGTTTTATGGGCTTTGGGTTTGTTTCTCCCCTGCCCCACACCGCAGGTTTTGGGTCCCCAAGCCGGACAGCAGAGCAGTGCTACCTAACATGGTGGAAAGCAGAAATCTGGGCTTCCCCCAGCAGAAAGCAAGAGGCCTGACTCCACATTTCAAGCAGCCCAGGCTGCTGGGGCGCTCGCTGTTGCGGCAGGCGAGAGGTGCATGTGTGCATGCATATTTATACATATGAAAGCATGGGCATCTGAGAAAGGTTTCATTTCCCTGCAGTGGCTGCCGAGAGACACGCTGAAGGTATTTTTGGGAAGCCCAAAGTCCCCTTGGCATGCAAATCAGCTGAGCAGCCCAGCAATGCTCAGGGCATCCAGTCTTTCACTTTTCAACCGCAGAGCGTAACCCCCAAATCAGGATCTGCAGCACAGCTGGGATGCACAGGGGTTGCCAGCCCAGCAAACACATCTCTCGCCAGGCAGCGAGGTGTATTGCACTATCAAAGCTGCAGGGCTCACCGCCCGGCACAGACTTCTAGCTTCGGGTGGTTCCCTCTTTTATTTTAAGCTCAGAAGTCGTTATCATAAGGGCTGTGCTAGTTCTAAACCACAACAAACAGGAGTCTTGCCTGCGTGCTCCGAGAGATGCTGTTGAGCTGAGGCAGCTCTTTTTGGGGTGAAACAGCGAGACATTTCACCATTCCTAAAGCTGCCTGACCTCTAAGAAGTAGCAATAGTGCTCAACAACATGAGCAATTATTTATGTATCTACAAATAGTGAACACCCCTGTGCTAGCTAATGCTATTTCCATCTCACAGATGTTTCACCTGGTCCCTCATCCTAGGTGTCAGAAAAAGCCCCAACCCAAGTCAAGTATCTCTAGGCACTTGACAGAGTTTTTATTTCTGGCCTGGAGGATAGGATAAAAGAGATTTCCTCCAGATTTTACAGGCTGCTGGGTGAGACAAGGAGGGTGACAAGACCCAGAGGAAATCAGCCTTGGCCTGGGAACAGGGAGAGAGATGGTGTGGACCCAGCTCTGGCATGAGCCTATCCCACTTTCAATCACCCAATGGTGCTGTCTGTTGTCATCTCCAAAGCAGCTTTATTAAGAATAAAAACCAACTGTTACAGGGCCTCTGGGGACAGGTCACCATGCAACCTCGTCCCTCCCTGGGACCACAGAGCCAGGCTCTCTGTTTGCCCTGCTGCCACAGGGGGGACACAGATGCACAGCTCCTGCTGCTGCCTGCACCCGGGGGACAGGCAGGCCAGGGAGACCGGCCTTCGTTTTAAAGGTCGCTCCAGAAGTCAGGGGAGATACAGGGTTCATTGACTCATTAAGCAAACACGGTGAAGCTAAGCTCATCTCGCATCACCCACGGGTGACCAATACCCAGGCGGAGGTGAGAGCGGAGAGGCCGACAGCTATTCTCCGACCCCACAGCTATCCAGGTTTGGACAAATGACCCCTCCAAGGGACACGGCTGTAAATTGCTTAAACAAATGCAAAGTTCAGACAACTGTCAAGAACTTGTCTCACTTGCCAAAAAAATTACAAAACGCCAGTGTTTTCTGAAAAACAAGTCTGCGCAGCGCACTTGTGAGAAAGGCGGGAAGATGCCAGAAGCCAGCAAGCAGAGCAGATGAGGAAAGACTCCGGTTCTTGCCCAGACAAGGCTTGGGGGGGGGGGGGGGGGGGGCTTGTTTTGCTATCGTTGCTCCTAAGAAAAGATGCAAGGTCACCCGGAGTCATGCAGTTGTTTGTAGGGAGAGGGACAGCAGAGACCCCTGGGCACAGCGGGTGAGGCAATGTTTGATCACAGCCTCCACAAGCAGGCTGTGGGGCAGCTCATTTCATCACCTGCTCAGTCAGGACTCATCTCAGCACAGGGGCTTTTGAAGTCCCTTGTCCTGAAATCAGTAACAACTTCCCACATGATGATCCCAAGCAGCTTCAAGGAAAGGGAATAACCTGGCCAGCATCTCCCACCAAAACAACTCTTACATGCCCTTGTCCCCCAACGAGCAAGGGAGGCACACAAGTATTGCTGACTGCAGTGGTGAGCTTTGCTATTGCAATTGTTAAATAAAAGACAAACTGCTGCTCCCTTTTCTCTCCTTGAGGGCTGGGAAAGAGGGGGTTTTTCACTCTGCTCAATACCAGAAGCATCTGGTAGTTGTTGCTATTCCAAAAGCAGCTTAAAACCATCACCCCAAACCAGCATCTAGGAGCTGTACACAAACCTAGTGAATGAAAACCTCAATAGCGGAGGGGACACAGCCATCAACACCTCCTTGTGTCCAAAGGCTCAAACTGGTAAGAGGATCTTTTGAGCTGAACACTGCAGGAATACCCTGTGATTTACACAAATGTTGTGTAATTTGTGGCACGAAGACACAGCCATGTCTTCCCCATACAATATGTCCAGAGACGAGAGACAAGGAGAACAGATGAAAGCACTGGCGCAGATGACTTTCACCCCAAAAATCCCATCTGGGACCTCTCACCCACCCTTTGCCATACAAACCACTATGATAGAAGCTGTTCTTTTACTGGTTTATGGGGTGGGGAAGAAAGAAAGAAGCCTCCAGAGGACAGAAAGCCACCAGTAGTTTGCACAGCCACATGAACCAGCAGGGCCAGGTCGCCGGAGCAGATGAACCGGTGGCTTCTCGAGTTCAACCACACAGAAATATACATCCAGGTATACAGCTTTTCACACACCCCTCGCTCGGGAGCACTGCCAAACCCTCTTCAAACACTCCTCCAGCCACACCGCATTCCTACAGGTGGTTTGGCACATGAAGAAACCTCCCATCCATCCCCAAAGGCTGTTTTCTGACCAACTATTTTAAGCCCCTCTCACAAGCAGAAAATTGTTGCTCTTTACATCTGCCTGAAATGGTTTCCTGGCGAGCCACAAAACATCCCACACACCCTCCATCCCTTCCTCCCAATGGCTGCCCAGACAAACCCTTTTGCTCCTTGCAGGCCAGGCACGGAGCTGCGTGCCAGCTGCCCCACGGGAGGGGGATTTAAAACCTTAGACCTTGCTTCTTCATTTTACCACCAAGCTCCACAATCTGTTTGTGTTTTGGTTTCCATTGCAGGGATAACAACCCCCAGGCATATTTAGGAGGTAAAACATGCTGCATGAGGAACTTTAACACAACAGCTTAGATCCCAAATGTTTCACAAAGAAGCATTTAAAGCAGGAACATAAGCATCTAAAATTTTAGGGTTTAGTCCATGGGGAATAAACATGAGAAGCAACATTTCTGGTCTAAAACCTTCATTTTCTCCCCTACCCTCACTTGCTGCAAGCATGACTTACCTGCCATCACTGCTCTCAGATGCTGAAATATCTCTTCTGAGGTTCCCAGTACATCAGCATGCTGAGCAGACTGGAAACTTGCTCACAGCACTAAAAGAACTTGCAACTCTCCCCCCCTGCCTAGGAGGCGGCCTTCAGGCCCCTACATAACTTGACCCCACAACTGGCAGCTTCTGGGGATTAAGTCCCAGCTGAGGGGGGTCAGCAGTAACTCACAATTACCACCTCAGAAAGGTGCTGGGATCTCTGCTGGGAGGGAATGCTCTGAGCCAGAAAGCAGCAGGGGAGCACCCTGACCCCAGGGGGATAGGGATGGGGATAGGGATAGGGATAGGGATAGGGATAGGGATAGGGATAGGGATAGGGATAGGGATAGGGATAGGGTTAGGGTTGGGTTGGGTTTCTCCTTGCCATAACTTTGCCCATCTCCTCTGCAGCACCTAGAGCAAAGCCTGGCAGGAGGCAAAGTGAGCCTATGTTACCTGATCAGTAAAATCAGGTAGATGCGGTGGCAAATCATGACCAGCACTGTGCAGAGAGATCTGCATGTTGGGCTGGGAGCAGGGCTGCGGTGCTGCCCTCCTTGCCCTGCCTGCGTGCAGCCCATTGCCCCGAGCCCCCTGCCTGCAGCAATCAGGCCTGTGGGCAGGTGCAGGGCAGCCGTGGGTGCCTATCCAGAGCAGCCTCGTCCCCTCTGCGGTGGCCCTGCTGAGAGGTTCGTGCCCTCTGGCTCTCAGGGCTTGAATGCCCTGTCGTGCCAGGAATGAAGGTATGGGGGGTTTCTAATGGGGCAGGGCTCCCCCAGAAAGAGAAGGGAGAGGGGAAGCAGGGGGGCTGGCAGAGGGGGAAGGCAAGGCTTGCTATAGCCTGCCGGTGAAGAGAAAGCAGGAACATCATCCTGCCACAGGACAGAGTGTGGGACACTCCCTGGCATGCTCCCTGCCAGCTCTCATGTCCGAAGGCTTTGCAGAGCCCCTGCCCTGCTCAGATCAGGAAAGGTGATGTACAAGGCTTGGGAACACCATCCCTTTCCTGCTGCTGAGCAGGTGGGCTAATTAAACAAGCTGTGCCATTAAACAGTAATGAAGATGCATGATCTGGAGCAGCCTGATAGCCTCCCAGCGGGGCCCAACACATCAGAAAATTGTGATTGCTTTTCCACTTGTGCCCGGAGAGAGCATCCTCGCAGAGCGTTCCCTGCTGCCGCCTGCCACCGATAACTGAGGGCCAGCGCGCAAGCAGCTCCTGCTGCCAGCGCTCGCTTTGGCCCGCTGCCTCTGCGGGCAGGTGGGGATGGAGATTTGGGGACATTTACAGTTTCGAGGGGATGATTTGAACTCTTAGCAAGGTCTGATTTGAGGAAAGCAGTGATCAGCCTTACAGAGGACTAAGCCCTTCAGGCTAAGTGTGGGCACCCAAAAGACCGAAGCATCCCACATCAGTAACCACACCAGAGCCCCTCATCCCACGCCTCCCCCTGGCAATGTTCATTGCTTTTCATCTGCCTGCAGGTCACGCTGACCGAAACCGTAACATCACCGAGAAGGAAGTCAACAGGAACATGGAGGAAGAAGAAATTCCCGTAAACACCACTGGCTGCTGCTAAAATTAAATGGGAAGGGTGCTGGTTGCTAATTCACTATTCCTTCCTGCAATTTCCCATCTGCCGGGCTCATGCCTGAGTTTTGAGAGCGGCTTCCTGGGATGGACAGCTTTCTGCAGCAGCTGTTCCCAGAGACCGGCAAGCTGATGTTGCATGGCATGTAGATAGATATTTTTAAAGTTATTTGGCTTCCCCCCTCCTTGTACATTAGCTAAGATAACACGGGCGAGCGCTGCCAAGGACCTCACGTCTACGGGCAGAGCAGGGTCAGGGTGCTGTCCCCCTGTGTCTCAGCCACCTCGGCTGGATGAAGAGACCTTTTTCCCTGCGTGAGGAGCAGCTAGCTCAGCTCATGAGGAGGTGGTGGAGGCAGGAGAGCAGCAGCACCACCAGGAGCTGAGCACCCCACAGCAGCACTGGCTACACCACTGGCTTGCTGACGAGGAGCTGCATGCCTGCTGGGTGAGGGTCAGCGGTGGAGAGCAGCCAGGATACTCAACCCAAAGGCAGGTGACCCAAGCTACCTCTTGCTTCACCTGATGGTTATCTGCAGACTGGATTTCAAAGGTGTTTTTCACAGGCTGATGCCTCCCTGAGGTAGTAACTCAAAATCCAGAGCTGCCAAGGACATGGCGTTCATCCTGGTGTTCCCTTGGCTGCAGCCCTGCTGCCTTCCCCAGCTGGGGAAGGGGCCAAGCTCCTCTTCCAGGAGTTAACAAGAAGCTGACTACTAATAAATCAGCCTCCCAACGCTTCTTGTTGCTTTGTGCTCCTTGTTGGGCCTGGGGAAGCGACCGCAGAAGATGCACCAGCATCACTGGGGGGGTTCAAAAGCCACTGCTGGTTTTGAGCACCACTGGTGAGACACAACACCTCTCACTGACGGCCAAGCCGCTGAGGTCTCAGCACAACCCAGCCGCTTCAGCGGTTATTTGGCCAAGCACCTACCAATTCCGTTTGCATTTATACTGTGGAGGAACACGGCTGCTGCAGGGCTCTGAGCAGCCAGAGAAAGCATTTGCACAAAGCTGTGATTAAGCAAAGCCAAGGCCACGCTGAGGCTTCTGCTCTATTTATGGGACTCATCCTACTCAACGCAGGTGCCCGGCCTCCCCACCATCTCCAGCCTCTGGCCGAAGGTGCTGCCCACAGCCAGGCTCCTGCAAGCCCCCCAGTGTGTTTGCCTACAACAGCTCCTGCAGCTCATTGGAGTGGGATCATGCAAGTCTTTCTGCCTGCTCTTACCCCCTGTTTATTTCAGAGGCTGGCTTTCCTTCTCCTGCCGTCTTCATTTTAGTATTGTTAGAAAGTACTTATAACCAAAATAAACATGGATGAAGCTTGTGGGTTACGAAAGACTATTTATACAACAGGAAGGAAATCCCACAGCTCTTCTCTGTTTCCCCTGTAAAAGATTTTCCCAAACTTTTACTCTGGGTTTGCCTGTAATGGGTGTAGTAGCATCCCTCATTTTCCCTCAGTTTAGGGAATATCCCAGAGATGAGCAGCCTCTGCATTTGCTGAGCATCTTTTCTCCCAGGCAGGGCAAGCTCCCCCTCACCCCCAGGCATCTCCTGGGGGGGGTCCCAAACTGATGTGCTGCCTTCAGGAAAGTGCAAAGCACCAGCAGCTCTGTGAGGGCAGAAACTCCCCCGTTCTTCCACTGTATTATTTCCTTGGAAGTTTCCTTTTGTTAGATGTGTGTTCAGACTATTGCTGTCCATTAAAACGCTCTTTCTCATATAAAGCATTGGTGTCCTAGACCAGCAGGGCCAGGTCCAGCCCTGCCTCTGCTCTGCTCCCGGCCAGCCTCATGATTTCAGGGCACCCTTTTTGGCCACGAAGATCTCCTGATGGGATGCATTAAGGCAGGAAAAAAGCTGGAAAAAGGTATGTCTCCTGGTGCAGGTCCCAGCATGCAGCCCCAGGGCAGCACTGCTTTCCCCCAGCCCTAACCCCACGCCTCCATTTCAGTGCAAAGCCAGGAGGAAGACTAATTGCTGACTGCACTGCCAAGAAACCCGACCTGTCCAAAACTGTCATGCCATTTTTAGCATCTTCTATCCAGGAATCTCGCAAGCGTGTGACCGAGGAGGTATTTTTACCTTCCTCCCTCGGCGTTCCAGGCGGGATAGCTGGTACCTCAAACAGCATGAGCGGGTCACCGGGGGCTGCCGTGAGCCGGGATCAACAGCCAGGCCCAGCACCAGGATTGTCGATTTCCAGCTCCTGACGCCCACGGAGCCTGCAACTGACCCAATGATGGCATTTCTCCACAGGGTTTAATCTTTGGGGTCAGAGCCGCAGCTGGGTGCTTGAAATCCCACCCCAGTGCTTTTGTAAACAGCAGCAGAGAAGATTAGCAGGGACAGCAGATGTGGATTGAGGACAAAAATAATGCAAAATCACAGCGCTTTTTTCAGATAAACAATGCGTGAAGACTGGCCACAGCTCTTCTGCTGTGCAGAGCCCTTTCTCCTGCGTGCCCAAGCCCCTAAACCCAGAGCTGGGCTCTTGACCCAGCCAGATGCGGAGCTGGCCAAAAACCAGCAAGTGAGAGACAGGGGGATGTACCTCCATCAGCATTCAGCACCCCAAACCCAGCCTCCCCATACCCATGCTGCTGCCCTCCCTCGCGTGACAGACACCTTGAGGGGGTCACTGGGGGACCGATCCCTCCCAGACAGCCGCTGGGACCCTCACATGCATTTCCCTCATCTGAGTCGGTTTTCATGCAGAAAAATCTCTGTGGGCATCCCTGGCATGCTGGCATCGACATGCAGGGCTGTGCAGGGTTTTGCATGTCTGCAAGAGACAGGTGGGCACGTCTGGATGCTGCTACATCTTCCAGTGACAATCCATGACCAGATTTGGCCAGGCCTTTGATGAAAATTGCACCAAGTGTTTTCATCCATCAGCTTTTCTGGACCTGGAAAACCTGGTCTGAAGTAACTTTCTCTGGTGACACAGAAAAGGAGGGAATTGAAACAGAAGTGTCCCACGGTCCAGGTTGGGCCCAGGGACCTTTCCTGTGGACTTGGGAGCCACTGCTCTCCCCAGCAGAGCCGTTACAGCAGGTGGGACACATGGGAGCAGTACCCTGTCTTAGCACAGAAGGAATAAAATACCTTCAGCTGACTCCCCACACAAGCAGAAGAGACATCGTTGAGACTGGGATTGGGCCAAGGCAATAGGTCGCTCCTTGTGAGAAAATGAAATAAATTGCAGTCAGGCAGGAGCCAAGAACAAGCAGAATCTTTAGCTTTTCACTCAACAGGTGATTTTGCATGTGACAGAGACTTAATTTCCAGGGATTGGTTCAGCTCGGAGTCAGAGGAGACATCTGAAGGTCCGGAGCAACCTGAAAGGCACTGGCACTTCTGCCCCTTCGGTTCCGGTGACATTTCTCCCAAGCCCCCCTGTCCCTGGCGGTGCTCGGAGCTTGAGCTGATCCTGGATGCAATCCAGGCAGAGAAGGCAGGTAGCGCTTTATGCACAGCTTATTCATCAGTTGCTTGCCGTCTCTAAGTAGCCCGGGTCTGAAGGTCCACCTGCACACCTACTCCTCAGTGAGTGCCGCATAACTCATCAACTTTCTTGGGAGGCATCAAATTAAATCCAAGGTCTGTGAAATCTCCTGGGGTTTCAGTGAGCCAAAACTCTTCTTTGACAAAGCGATGGCCACCTGAGGGAAAGGATGCAACCTCCTGACCCTCCTTTGGACAAAGCCAAATGCCAGCAAGGCCATGGTAGGAAGGATGGTGCTTGGTGTGTGGGCAACAACATATTTTGCTGAAGAGCAAAGACCTTTTCAGCCTTCAGGATATATTCATAAGGATATCTCTATTTTTAAGACATCAGTGAGAGCCACTTGAAGCACTCAGCTTGAACCAGCAGGGAGTTAATACCCCTGACAGGAATCCCTCCTCTGGGAAAGCAGCCCTCAATGAAAACCCAGCATGCCGTCCCTTCACGGTGTGCAGCAAATCAGCTTAGCACACAGAAAACCAAGTTGTGTTCCCGTCCTCCGGTGCTCAGCCGGGGCCAGAGCACAGCCGACACCGCAGGCAGAATGCTGCCGGCTGCAGATTTGGGCACCGCTGCCCTGCGCAGACACACCCAGCACAGCGGTGCCCGGGGACAAGGTGCTTTGCAGGGGCCCAAAGCTGAGGTGGACGCTCCTGCCTCTGGCAGCTGCTGCTCCAGGAGGTTGGAAGATGTGGTAGGGATGGCAGGTGCCAGCCCCCAGATCCCGAATTAGGCCAGCGGAGTTGTAACATCTGGCAACGCAGCTGCCTTTCCGCGGGGATTAGGCACAAGCGCCGCTCAGATGCTGTGACATAAATACCCTGAGATGTGGCTTGTGGGTGCTGGCGGGTCTGAACATCTGTGCTCTGCCTCCACCCAAGGGGCTTGGGGGCTGCTCCAGGGGCCCGCAGAGGAAGGACCCTGCGGTCACCCATCCCACATTCCTCTCCCGGCCATGCCCTGGCCTCTCCAGAGGGCATTGCCCTCCCCAGGGGTGGCTGCTGGGTCAGTCACCTGCAAGGCATCGCGGTGGCGTGGGAGGAATCGCAGCAGCGAATGCGAGGAAACCTCCCCCAGGAAACCGGGAGAAACTGCTGGTAATGAGGCCAATTATCTGAAAAGGCTGAGAGCTACCCCAGGAGCTCAGGAAACCCGGCTCAGTCACGGGATGAGGCCACAGCCAGCGGGGACACCAGCTGCCGAGGCACATTCCCATTCACTGTGCAAAACCAGGGTCAGCTATTTATATCCCATATATAAGCACACAGTATCTCTACGTAAGCTCACGTAAATAAAGACATACAGAACAACTTGCTGTTTTGGAGACATTGGTCTCGATTAGCACTTTAAGCAGCGTTAAAAATCCTTGTTTCTGAGTCATGAGATACCTTTATAAAACAATTACATTTTCTCTGTGTTTTTTGTTTCTTTTAAGCGCACACAGGGGCAGCAGCGACACTGTCAGGTGGTCCCTTCTCGGCATTTTGTGATGCTCTCACCAGTCTGGGGTGCTCCACGGGGCTGTGGATTTCAGACCAGTTTAGTTCAGGGTTTTGTCTTTTCCACTGCCACTGGAGCCACCCAAGGGGCGCAGAATAATTCAGGTAGGAAGGGAGCATGGAGGGGTCTCTGGTCTGACCTCCTGCTCAAAGCTCAGAGCAGGGTGCTCAGGGCTGTATCCAGCTGGGCTGCAAAACCTCCAGGGATGGAGCCCACACAGCCTCCTGGGCACCTGCACAGCCACCCTGGGGCCTCCCCTGAACTGGCTGCAGTTCTTTGACATCCGTCATGTACTGGGTGGACACACAGTATCCATACGTGGTCTAATGAGTGCCGAGTAGAGGACGATAACACCTTCCCACGACCTACGGGCTATGCTCCTGCCCATAGGGGTGGGATGCTGCTGGTCTCCATCGCTGTCAGCTCACGCTCAGCTCCTGTCCCACCACCCCCAGGCCTTTCCCTCAGAGCTGCTTGCCAGCCCATCCCTCCCCGGTATCACTGCCAGGGGATAATAATCCTTCCCACTTGCAGCACTTGGCACTTGTCCTCGCAGAATTGCATAAGGATCCTTTCAGCATTTTTTGAAGCCAGGTGTGCCATCTGCCTTTCTGCAGTCACTGGGACCTCCCCTGATCTCCAGGACCTTCCAAAGGTGACAGACAGCGGTTTTGCAAAGACAGCCCTTTCCTCGCCCTCGGGTGCACGTGCAGCCCAGCTGCTCAGGCGGACGTGCATGGGTCACGTTCTCTGCCGTAAGCCCGGACTCAATCCGGCTCCTCCAGGCTCCCACCAAATGGGACCACCACATCCAGCCAGAAGCATGGATTACAAATTCTGGTGCAGGAAGAACACACAGAAGAGGAACTGAAATCATCGAGTAGGAAGGAGCAGGTGTTAAGCTGACGCCTTTTCTGGTCATGGAAAATTGAATTTCTAAGTAAATGGGACTGTTTGTTTGCATGCTTTCTCCATGCAACTGCCTTTCCATAGCTTCACATGGATGGGGATTGTCCTTGTAGATGGAAAGACCGGAAGACACATAAACCTGGAATTTAGGAAAAAACAATGTTAATAGTAACAGCATATTTTAAAAGGAAGAGTTTGAGCCGAATGAAAAACTAATCAAAGAGTAATATGAATCACATGCCAGAACGATGACCATGACAAGAGGAGAAGATGAAATAGAAAGTGGAAGCATGCCTATTGCCAATGCCCATAATGAACCCCACTGCTTATAATCACTTTGTGACTTAATAAACTGGCCTCCTCGCCTGTATCAGATGAAATCCCCCAGGCTTTCAGGCATCTACTGTTGACCATCTGTCTTTACAGGCAGAAATATTTTAGTATCTTTTAAATCAGCGTCACGTGTGTCTCTTCCACAATTTCCAGGAATTTCTGGGCTAGCATTTACTGTCTGCACAGCTACAGAGATGATCTTTTGTTGTACCAAAATCTTGTGATCGGACTTAATTTTCTGGCAGCTTCTTTCTCCGTAATAGGCTCCTTTATTTTGTTAGTTCTCTACTTTTAAAACAATGTGACCTTACCTCTGGCCCTCAACATTATCCATCAATGACCCAAACAAGATGACTTTACAGAATATATTTTTTACAGAATATTTTTCTCCCTTTTTTTAGAGCTCAACCTCACTATGTAGATTTTGCACCATTCTACACAGCAGCTCATCTTCTTCACCATAAGCGGCTACTCACAGATTTGAAATCTGGAAGTGCCAGACAGAATTGCACTACAGTCAGGAGGGGATTTGGTCGGGGGCCTGGGGGTGTTTGTTTGCTTGTTTAAAAGCATGGCATTTTTGGACATCACCAGCTACCTCTTGCTTCATACCCGCAACCATTTTGCTTTTGCTAGCCAGAGGCATGGAAGAGCTGGATTGTAGAGACTAAGTATGCCTCAGAAGAACAACAGATGTAAGGTGAAGGCAGCACGTAGAAGAATTTAACTGGCATTTTCTTTGATTAATTAGAAATTATGCCATTAAACCACTCTGTCTGGACCCTGAGCCCTTTGCCTGTATCCTCCTGTGCCAGGAGTGCCATAATTTTAGGCTTCTTCAAGCAGCTCCCATTTAAAAAATAGCTTTAGCCTTCTCCCTTTTGGGATTAGTCCCAAATGTCCTTTCCCATCCCACCAGTCTGAGGCCGAGCAATGCAGTGGATGAAGCACACAGAAACAAACAGTGAAGCTGCTCAACGAGTTCACAGCAGCTTTTCCAGACGCTGAGGTTAAAAGACGCCTGAGTTATCAGCTGTGGACTAGCTACAAGTTTATGGCCCCAAGGATGGCAGTAAAGCCAAAGAGCCACGCCTGGTGGAGCCAGCGTATCTCAGGTCTAACTGCTGCGACATCAACGGGCTGCCAGGATATTCCAAGGTAAAGCTTGAATTTATATTTAAAGTGTTTTGCTTGCGACCCACTAAGGCCCACACAAGACTACAGGAGGATGCTAAGATTTAATGGTGGGAGCCAGAAAGAACAGCAGTAGCAACATCCTTTAAACCAGAAACTTGATGCGCCATTAAAGGCAACACGAGCAAGGCACACAGAGTCATGCTTTTAAAATTCACTCAGGATGAACACCCAGCTTGCAATCTGATGCATCCCAAACGCATGGGACTACAGCTGTGCTATGCCCCATCTCAGCATCAGGACACCTCTCCCTACAGGCCAGAGCCGATCTCCGATGGGGCAGCTGAGCAGTCCCTACGCCCAACGGCTGGAGAAAGCACCTGGAGAGCTGAAGTGCATGAGGAACAGCCATGAACGGGAGTGCATGAAGGCTGAACGCTGCTCGCCCAGCACGGCAATTACCGACTGGCTTTGCCTCATTATCCCCTTGCTCACCAGAGCAACAAAAACCTCAGTACAAGGAGCTTTCACAGGCGCAGCGGGAAGAGGAGATGAGGCGAATGGCAGGAGGTGACGATGGGGAGGTAGAGGAGAAGGGCAGGACAGCATCAGGGGGGCATGAGGCCATGGGGGCTCTGGGGTGGGGACAGCCCCATGGGGTCTTTTCCCACAGTTGCTGTAGGAGCAGGAGAAGGAGAGGCCAGGGCTGAGGGAGAAGGGCATGGTTGTGGGAAAGGCAGGCAGGAGACTGGGGAAACAAGAGCAGGAGGAGGAAGAGGAAGGTCCTGGAGGTGACCTGTCGATAAGCTGCCCTGCAGGGAAATGCTGGGAATGGAAAAGTGGAGATGTTTTTCTAAATTGCCCCTTTGAGAAGCCATTAAAGTGCACACCCGTGCACATCCTTGTATTCAGGGAAAGCTTTTTTCCTGCATCTTTCCCAAACCTACTAAAGCCACCATGTAGGGAAAGCATTTGTCAATACACATGGAGGCATTCCTGCACACCCTCACACACCACCGACTCACTTCAGGTTGTCCTCATTGAAAGACATTGGGGAAAAAACCACCTTCTTTAAACAGGAACCGTAGCTCTAAATTCAAGGTACTTCCCTACTGTGCTTTGAGGACTTTATTGGAGGCACTGGCAAGGTGCTCCTGAGACAGGCAGAGGCTGCAAACAGAGCCTGAAGTTTCTCCTGCTCCCAGAGAAGGAAAAATAAACCCTTTGTGAACCCGTAAGTTGAATTTCATAAGGCAGAGGATGTTGCCACCTGCTGCTTAAATATGTGCAGACATTAGTTTTCCTGGGGTTTGGGTCATTTCTGGGTTTTAAACTGTTTTGTAGCCCAACAAGCCTGGTTGGGGAGGGGCAGAGGGGGGTAGTACTGCATGTTCCAGGGACTATCAGCTGGGTTTTTTGCGCTTGTAACTCAGCTGTCAGCAACTCCTCTTCCACCATGCTGCTGGCAAACACAACAGAGCACGAAACACTCCCTTCTCTGCAGTTTCTTCACTGTAAACAGGTTTGCAAATCAGGTGGGCTACCACAGCAAGCAAACCTCACCTGCAAAGCCTTCAGAGGAGCCCGGGTAGGTGCTCAGCTGTCACTTCTTCCCTGGTGCTTCTTAGTACAAGGTGCAAATCCTCGGGAATGACAAGGATCATGGGTGGCCAAACCTTGGGCACCCAAAAGCAAATTCAAGAGAGAAGGCGCTTTTAAAATTATTTTTAAGGAACTGTAAAAAGTGCATAACCTAAACACACTAGGAACGGGTGTTGAACTGCCGCCCTTATTTGCAATTCAAAGAATTAGGTTGTAGTATTGAGGATTAGAGCGTACACTCTTTGTACAGGATTAAATAAAAAGGCCCACGTTTCCGTGAGACAGTGGCTTGGCAGTCGGAGAGAAATGAAGTAAAACCAGCTGGGGATGCTCTGCAGGCAGAGCTGGTGAAGCAGCAGCATTAGATTGCTGTTCCCCCTGGTGAAATGCCTCTGGGGAAAGATCTATTAATTACAACCATCTAGAAGAGAGTCTCAGCTACAGATGCAGGCGTGATGCTGGGGAGGGGATGGCAGGACAGAGCTGGGGACAGTGCTGAGCAGCCAGACCAGCACTGTGGCCGGGTAGGGACAGCACGTGGTGACCACGCTACATCCAGCTGTGGGGCCAGGGGAAAAAACCCACCAGGGTTTTGTGCACAGGAATGGAGATGCAAAGCCTTGGGAATCACGCCGATTCAGTCTGAACCTACTTTCTGTAAGGTTTCTGAAGAGGATGAAATTATGCTGCTACTTCTTTTCTTGGTTAGTTTTCTGGGAGTTGAATCAGCTCCATGCGGGGTCTAAAACCACCAAGGCAGCAGCCGAGAGGGAAGGCGAGGAGCTCACACCATACCAGGTGGCAGGACGCTCAGCCACCAAAGCTGGCCAAAGCCATTTCGTCCATTTTGCCAAGACTCACGCCCCTGCTTTCATCCCCTGCAAGAAAGATATTTTTGCTTCTGCAGGGAGACCAGAATTTCTGTTTTCCAGATGGAGAACTGAAGAAAACTACAATTTAGGTGACTTTCCCAAGTTCTCAGAGGCCTTTATTGGCCAAGTGAAAGCCTGAAGGCTGTCAGCATGATTCTCAGACTTGGCACAAAGTAAAGCCTTCCTCTTAGCGAGGAACCAGCAGCGTGCTGGTATTCTCATACTGCTCCAGTTCATCTTTGCTAAAGCCCACAGACCAGGGCTGCTTTTGCTGGGAAGAAGCTGGCAGTATCAAATTGTTTCAGAATTTTAACAACGTCTCCTCAGGTATAAGTGAAGTTCAAATCAGCAAAGATTTCAAAACTTCGTCATTGCACTTGCATTGTGAGAACCATATGGATGAGTCAAGTCTGGGGAGAAGTGATTCAGCAGCTCCCAAAGGAGAGGAGCCAATTATTTTCAAGGTGTCTAAATGAGAAGCTCTTGACAGCCAAAAAGGGATTCCTCTTGCCCCTCAGTAGTCTTGATAAACTATAAAAATCTGCCTTGGTCGTTGCAACATGGCTGCTTTTTGCATTTTGTTTCATTGCCTTCCGTGAAAATTATTGCCAGCAGATGGGGCGGGGGGGGGGGGGGGGGGAAGGGGGCAGCGGCACACGAATCAGAGAAGCCAGAGGAATAATATTCTCTTAATAAAGCAAAACCACAAGTTTTATCTTGACTTATGTGGTCTAGCTGTCCCAAGGCAAGCTGAAAGATGATCACCTTCATTAAAAAATTGCTCTGGCTGCACAAAGCAAGCGTCTTGGCTGCCTCAGAGGCCTCTCTGGATGACAGCGCAGAGGTGATACATTACAGAAAGAGAACCAGAGCTGCGTTCCCCATCATGAGGAGAATGGATAAAGATTTCTACTTGTTTTCCTACGTCAGTCAGCAGTTTCTTCTCATGATGTTGCTCGAGAATCTGTTCCCTCGGTCATCCACTTTTAAAAGCTCATTAGAAGAAAACAGGATACAGGACGCAAGGATGATTCGCATCTGCAGCCCCCGCAGTAACGCTGCCTGGCATCCCAGTCCGCTTGCAGGTCCCACAGCGCAGCCGCTGGGCCCCCACCTGCAGTTGCAGATGCCCTCCTGCATCCCCTCCTGCTCATGCGGGGATGCCCCAGGCAGCTGTGGGTACCTGATGAATGGATCAAACTGTGCGATCTCGCAGCTGTAGAGCCTGCTGACGATAGGAAGGGAAAGACCTTCTGTTGACTGTGCTTCCTCCCTGCCATCCGGAGCCAAAGACAGCCAATAACCTCTATCAATAAACCAAGACGATGGGAACAGTGCTGTGTTCCAGAACCGGTGGGTGGTGAGATCCGGGTGCGGGGGAGGAATCCCATTCGCACCCTCTGAAGAAGACCTCTGCCATTTTTACCAGGATATAGCGCACATTCCTAAAGATGAACATTTGTGACTAGTTAGAAGCAAAGGAAGCTGCCAAGAGCAACAGCTGAGTAGTTTCTGGGAGAAGCAACCATGTGGCAACAGGAAGGCAGGGGTGGGCGAAACCACACCACCGTGCAAAGCTTCAGAAGAGCTCCATTCCTGAAAGCGTTGCTACAAGCAGCTCATTTCAGGAAGGGCAAGACAGCAGATCCTGGCGTCAGGGGGAGGCTATCATGATGGCTGGCCACCAAACCCACCAGCCACCTGGCAGAGCAAGATGCTCAACAGAAGACGGGATGAAGCAGGCGTGGGTTGTGGAGAAGGGAATGATTGCCTTCGCTGAGCCTTCAACAGCACAAGGTCAGGAAATGGAGATGTTGGCAGTGCAGAAACGTAAACTGCATTAAGCCAAGCTTGTAAACATTAAGGTGAAGCTGGCAGGAAACCCAAGCGCTGTATGCAAAAGCAACTGCAGCAGCTAGCCCTCAGGGAAAAGCATATCCTTCCCTTGGGCACCTAACACAGCCTGTCGTTGCTACCCAGAGACACACGAAGCTTGACAATGTTGCACAAACTAGGAAGATGAGCCCTTCACATACTGGTTTGCTCCACAGGTTCAGCTATGCTTTCCGCTTATTTCCGAAGCATGAACTGCTAACCCTGCCCAGTCTTGATTTCCATATTGATTTATTGGTATTGAATCATTTAAAAGCATTAATGTTTTAAGGCATTTACAGTTAAATCAGATTGAGGGGTTTCTCGAATCAATGAAGACAAAACCAATACTCTTCTCAAACAATTAAGGATCTATTCTTTATGCTTATTCTGGAAATTATGAAGTGGAAACGTAGATTGCCTCGCTCCCTGGGGTGCCAAATTGAGGAACGGTTTTGGTATTGCTCGAGCAGCCTGACCGCAAGGAGTGCTCTGGTGATACAAGATCACCTGAACTCAAGAGGTCCAACATGTGGCCTTTTGAGGAGTCAGAAAGGGCATCCGCTGGTCACCGACTACCCAATGGGAAAACCACAGTGAAAACTGAAAGAACCACAACGCCACTCCATCAAAACTTGACACTTTGCATTTCACGCTGGAAAGAGGCATATTAGCGTCCAGATACTTAGGATGCTGAACCTGAATCGTCGTCAGCCAGATAAGCAACCCAATATGTTTCACATCAGAAGAAAGTCCCAGGTTTGCAGTCTTTATTCACTTCTTCATACATAAAAATATAGATGCATTTGCGTGTCTGTCTCTACATGAAAGTAGCTATACACCCACCCCACACACCCCCCATATAAATGTATGGGCTAGTGTAGTCGCACATTCAACAGGGCTGTTTGCAGTGCCAGGCATGACAGGACCACAATTATTTTCCCCTCCTCACTACCTCTTTAACAGAGGACACTCTAAGCCGAATTGTGATCTTCATTCTAAAACAGAGCAGCAAAATTCCCAGCCTGACGCCTGCCTGAGGACTAGACTACCTTATTCTAACAACTACTGATACAGAAACATGCAGCAGATGCACAGAACTGCTCTTTAATACCTCTTATTTTGTGCCTCAGCAGAGCAGGCAATGTTTCACAGCATGCCATATGGGAAACGAGACAAGCCTAGTACTGTCCAGTGACATCTGGATGCAACAGGTTTCTGACCAACTAGCATGCACACCACAAACCCTCTGCTGCACGTACTTTCAGTTGTGACACAAATACGTATTTAAGTAAATTTAAGTGCCATTTATTAGCATGTAAAATGAGTTTTGACTTTACAGAAAAAAACATAGTTAAATTATGATTTATTCAGTGGAAGAAAAAAAAAATCCTGGGCTGTATCATAGTACCTCTTTAGCTTATGGACTCTTTAGTGGCTACACAGCTACTATATCGCAAGCTGCACAGGTTCACGCATCCTATTCTCAATTTTTTTTTTTTTATTAAACCCCCTCCCCCCACAACTAGAGAGTGCAGAAAGTCTGAAAACAAATTCTAATTTTTGGCAAACCTGTACTCTTCTGGTGCAGCCCAAGCTTACCATAAAAACCAGAGCGTTTAAGAAACAAGTTAAAAGGTGACAAAAGTCTTCCCAAAAGGACGATGCTCCATTTCAGAAGAGAACTCAGTACACTTGATTTCTAGATGCTCTGAATTTTCATAGAAATACAAATGCTATGTTATAGAACATCCTTGTGCTCTCATGCAAAAGATCTAGCAAGAGCTTGTACTAGTTCCCGATTATCCCAAGTGTGACGGACAATAGGAGTGGGGAGAGAGAAGACAAGTACGAGTAAAACAAGTTTCCTGATAAATGAAATCCCTACTTCGGAGCAAATGGGAATGCTAAAGCACTAGCATATCCACAGACAGTATATCCTGAGTTTTGATGAGTCCTAAAAGCGATTCAGAATCTGCAGCTTCTGGCCTACGTGGTAAATTCTGCCTGTTCTTTATATTATTCAATTTATTGAATGAAACTGAAGCCTGAGGGAGTGGGGGGCAGAGGCAGGCGGTGTACATTCTCCCTGACGTATTGAGATTCTGCAATGCTGTTTACTTGAAAGGGAAAGCTACGTCCACTTACTGATAATCTGTGTCTTCTCTGAAAAGAGACAGGCAGAATATTTGAAATGAGTTATAAGGAGGCCTTTATACAGACTACTGAAATCATCTTCATTTCGTTGGGAAGCTCTATCTGAATAGATGATATTTCTGATAAGCATAACGCATGTAAATGAAAAATGAACAGAAACAGAGTGACAGCAGGGGTAATACAAGGAACATCTGCAAAAACGGAGCCATTCTTCATTGTTTCACAGGCAAAGACAGACATTAAAGTCCCCATCATTTTTTTTAACAACTTACAAGTTGTATTTTAAATATCAAGTTCCGGGCTACTACATTTGTTAAAACGGACTCAATTAACTGAAATCAAAACCAGAACAAAAATCCCCACCCTTGCCAACGAGCCTAACAGAAGTACCCGAAGAGGCTACAAATGCGTTGTCACACCATAGCCTCACTAGACAAACGTAAAAGCTTGCAGAAGGCGTAAGAGAGAGTGTGAAAGGCGCGACAACCGAAACTGGAGCCAGTGGGACACAGCGGAGCGGTGCGGACACTTGGTGCCCTCTTCTGGGCAAGACAGACCCTTCTTCTTCCCAATTCAGAGCACAGCCACCGAAACGGGATTTTCTAACAATTCCACAATGCAAAGGCATTTTCTATACCTTATACTCACCCTTGGGCAAATCAAAGACGCGGGTCAATCCAGTCTGGATGGAAGACAGAGGGTTCAAAGGTTTCCCAAGAAGTACTTGGCTGTTTTAACGCCTTTGAAATTTCTGACACAGCAGCGTGTTACATCACAACATTGTTTATTATGTGACTTTTTACAATACAAACAAAAATACAGAAATGCAGTATATGAATACAGCTAAATGCGAAATGGTGATGTTTTTCTTGAGGCCATATTCCCATTTCTAGTAAAATAAAGAAAGACTGCACACAGGTAGAAACAGGTTGGTAGTTAACTCCACAATTTTGCCTAGAAATGACCTATAAATGCGTTTTCCTGCTACTTACCATAAAATGTAAAAAGGGAGTTAAAGGAAAGTTTTACTCACTGGTTCCTACCATATGAAAGAAGCTATATTCTATTTAGGAGGGCCAATATATGGAAAAATATCTAAATTAAATGTTATTACAAAAAATGAAGCAGTAATGAGATCCTTCTGGCTAAAGAAGTTACTAAATGAGAATAGCATATATTTAAAGAATCCAAAACATAAAAGGGTTGTTATAAAAAGCTTAGGTGCACTGTAAGCCTACAACTTTTGTTTTTTCCATGTGTACTTTTAAACAATGGAAGTGTCAAAAATAGGGTCAACTGTGTTAGACTAAATTACATTATTGTATATGCTGCACTGAATGGAGTTCTTGTATTATAATAATAGAGAAGCATTGTTTGCATCATATTATGGCAATTTATCCTTACTAAAAACCGTCTAGAGTCCTTGCATTTTTTAATATCCTGTAAACTGTCAAACCACCAGAACATGATTGTACAACAGTAAAATGTTTTCTTTTGCATTAAAATGACATCTGTTTAAAAAAAAAAAAAAAGAAAAAAGGTACTTAGAGCTGTTATTTTTCCAAGTACACAACACCCTAGACAATTCAAGGCATCTCATTCTCCATCAAAATTAACAAAAATTTGTCATGCTGTTAAATCCATTACTATGGATACAATTGGTGCAAAATTGGTCAAACGGATCCAACAAACACTGATGTCCAGGCTGGCATATTGGCAACTAATACATAACTGGTGGTCAAAATGATGCATTTAAAATATCTTCCCTTTCTTCTTATTCTTTTCCAAGGTTCTAAAATGATATAAAAAGAAGTTTGTTAAATAATGCATACATGCTCTGATTTTTTTAAAAAATCACTAATGTACATCTTTTAAAAATATGCATTTTATAAAGCTTTACTGGTTGCAATACGATGTATGAAACTTATGTACACAGTACTTGTACTACATGAAGTCAAGCAACGCATTTATCACTAGATTTCTCCTTCCAAGGGTCAGGAGAATTAAACACTTTCATTCTCAAAGCTTTAACTCTTCATCCCTCAGAATTCTGATGCAATCTAGCTTTCAAACACAAACATGATTTTTTTTAGATAGCTCTAGTTATGTATGGATACAGTGTTTTTGCAGATTAAAATCTGCTTGACAAGCTAATAATCTTCTCAATATTTCTGATATATGTTCAATTATAAATAAAAGCAGCTCAAGATTTTTCTTGGCTTTTAAGTGACACTTCTTTAGTGATCAACCACCATTGACCATTATTACCACAGAAATTGCCTTTTACCAGAAAGCTACAAAACATTTACTGTGAACTGCAGGACAAGACTCCAATTTACCTGGAAGAATTCTGTTGTTCCAAAATACGTTGTTGAGCTTCCCAGTTTGCTTTCTCGTCCTCAAACTGGCGACGCTTTTCCTCTAATTCTTTGTGTTGTGCCTCCAAATTCTTCTTCATTTGCTCATGGCGTCTCTGCAGCTATAGAAAGAAGTTATGAACAGTCAGTAAGTGCAGAAAATGCAGCAACTTTTGGAGCTGTAGTAACAAACATCAGCAACTATACTAATGCAAGAAAATATAGTATTATATTTTCTCTTCAGAGAAAGTAACTCTTAGACCAAAAACTCCAAGGGTATAGGTATTGCCAATCACAGAAACAAAAAGGGTATTAATCGCATAGCCTCATTTTACAGTTAACAGAAAACACCCCGAATGCTGCTCGAGTTACAAACAGGAGTTGTAAGCAGCTACATGTGGCAAACAAAAGGAAATTCAAGAATACTTTTATATTCAATGCAAATGTTAAAAAACAAATTGCAGAAAATAAATGAGCAGCATCTTTGACTTTGTGTGGGGAAAAAAACCCCAAACATTGATTTCATCCTATAGTATTAACTATATTAAGGATCCGTTTGGGAAAACATTATTATTGAGTGGATTAATTTATACACTAATTAAATGAATTATTATTAGTATTATTGAAGTGAATTGTCTACACCCCCAGAACAGTGCAAGAAGTCTCTCCTGCGAGTTGATGGGACAGACTGACAATCAAATGCGTTGTATGTGAGAATGGAGACACTGTCAGGAAAAGCGATTCCTTTGTGTGGTTTTTGAATTGAGTTAAATAAAAGTCCCTTTTTCCTTACTCTCTTGCAAGTCCCTGTCTTACACAAACCCTTCAAAACATATTTCCTTTTAGAGATTTTTTAAAATGCTTTACACTCAGCACTGTCTATTGCCTACTTTTCTACATTTAGAGAAAAACAACAGAAGCTTACGAAGTCATGAATGGTGAAGGAAAAAAAGAATGAATTGTATGACCATTTCAAAACTGATATCACATGATGCACTCAGTCAAAAAGTCATGAGGTAGTACATGAAAAACAAAAAGAAAGATTTTTCTTTGTTTGCTTTTCATATAACAAGGAGAGCATGGAGGCCAGAAGTATAAGTGGGTTCAAAAAGATCCAAGACCGAAATTGAGGAAGGATAATTATAGTGATTAAACAAACACCGTGATCCAGATAAAATATCTAGCTTTAAGATCCACAAATTGCTGACTGGTGTATCTTAGCATTTATATCCTTATCTATTTGCTTCTCCAAAAGAAAAAAAGTCTAGACTGATATGGTTTTTTCTCTGATCCAGTATGCCTTGGCTCCTTACAATGCCTAGGCTGCCAAGCATTTCAACTACCCTTCCAAGTTTCTTCACTTTCCCTCAAATTTGGAGCCAAACTTTCTTTAGGAACATCGACAGTTTTGAACTTCTCTATTAGGCTTCTTGTGAGAAGCTGCCTTCTCAAAACTTAAAATTGATTTTCTACTTAAAGGTAATTCTATAATCGTCTCTTAAAAAGATCACTTCCAGAGCTGCTTGAAGCCCATAAAAGACAACTTCATTGTGACAACTTCACCTGGAGGTGACAGAAATTTAATTTCAGTTAATTTAATTTTAGTTTAATATCCACAAAATTTATGTATGCTCAAATGACACCAAAACACTGACAACATATCCCTGACTCTTTCCTAGTCTAGTAATTCTCATTTCAATGATTTCTTATAGACATTGTATCAAACTTCTGAAATGCTTTTTTAATATGCAAAGCAAATTATCATTACTACATTAGCTTATGTAAACCATGAAAGTCAAGAACTTTTTAAAGCACATGGAAGAAAACAGGCATTAAATATTCCAAAGAAGAGGGAGAAAAAGAGAGTGAGTAAGAGAGGTAAGGAGTATTTTAACATACTGTGACTGTGAAAATAAAAAGAGAATGCACGTGAACATTAAAATTACCATTTAAAATTATACCATTTCAGCAAAGACAACAAGCTGAGAAAGAATAACTGAGTTGTCTTTAAACATAAAATCTAACTATGGAATAAATTCCTAGACAGAGGTTATGTTGCAAAGTCTTGGCAAAAAGAGCCATTTCTACACTTGTTCAGCCTCAAGCATATTAAGGTTTAAGACATTTCAATTACCTCAGCTTCAGAGTCCTTCAGTTTCTGAACTTTTTCTTTGACTTTCATCTCAAACACCTGTTCCATTTCCATTTCCATTTTTTTCATTTTGGCTACGTGCTCCCTCCTTTCCTCCTCCATCTGTGCCAACGGGCTCCTGCCATAAATCCAGAAGAAGAAGTTAGCTAGTAAGAACTTTTTTCCTGTCTGTTACATTAGGGCATCTGTAAAAACCAAGATAAGAATGCGGAAGCATTAAGAGAAATAACATTGCTGTATGCACTGCTAGCTTAAATTCAATTTGCATTATGAACTGTTTAGTTAAGCTTTCCTCAAAAAGACATTTCATACAGTATCTTTTCCTCCCCCACAACTGATTTACATTACATTTAGGTTAACAGAAACTCTTGTCTTTCTATCTTTAGTAGAACCTGGTCATGGGAAGAGAGGAAATCAAGAGTTACAACAAAAAAAATTAGCATCTTCCAAGTGATCTTCAGGCATCTTTTTCTTTCCCGTTCAAGTATATACAAAAATTAATGGACCTAATAAAAATTTTAAGAGCATTGCAGATACAAGTCCCATTTCCTCTCTAATCTTCACTGTCCAAAGTAAGCCCAATGATAAGTTAACATTACAACTGTGTTGAATACTGTGGTCATACTTTTGAAGAGAGCAACTTTGCAAAAAAAGGTCTGGGGAACTGAACAGCAGTATTCCATGAAAGTGTTAGTTGGAAGATTTTCCTTTAGAAAGCTATTAATAAACTTAATGTAGAAAAATAACGTGCATTATTTTTAATTTTTCTATACCCTTTATGGTAACTACTTTCATGGATTCTACTGAATTTTTAAAGCTGTATAAGCCTGCTATCCATGTTATGGCGATACAGGTTCTAAATAGCAAGTTTCACATTAAATATCCAATAAAACAGGATGATTTTGATCTAGTGATGATTGCTACATACAGTCTTTTAAGACTTTTCTGCTGTTCAACAAAGAGCCATCAAAACAAATCACCGGCCTCTTGTTTCAGTTTTGAGTACGTACGGCTTAAAATGACAAAGTTTTAACTACTGTGTTGGTAAAAATGAAGAACTGAATATATTTGGAACTGTTACAATCAACCAGCAGAGGGTATCTACTGTAATGTACGCAAAAGTCACTCAGACCAGCAAATTGTAAAATAGAGGTGGCAAGCCTAAGCCCTATCAATAATAATATTTTTGTTTTCATTTCTTAAAAAAACCAAAAAAACCTGTTCTGATTCAAATCATGCAGAAAAAGCATTCTAAAAGGAAAAAGAATTGACTAACTTTCAGTGATGACTGAAACAATTACCAACATCTATTTTGATTTAGAATTTGCCACTCATTCTTAAAGGAGATTATATATACATCAAACATAGTTAAGATCTGGCCTGACTATTAATGGCTCATTTTATCCTTCCTGCTGGCCCATTTTCACCAACTAACCATACAGTGAAAGTAATCAATGTCATATGAACTCAAGGCCGTATGAACTTTTTCCTCAAATACCAGTATTTTAAAGGTGACAGTGGGGGGGGCGAGGAGGAAGAAAATGGCATTTTAAAAAAAAAAAAACAAACAAACCCCCCCCCCCCAAAAAAACCCCACCAAAAACCTAAACTGAATCTGAACTAATAGTTGCAAAGCTTGGATTGGTGAGTAAAATGCTGTATAATATACAGAACTGAAACTGATCCTCAACCTAATGTTTACTTTAGCCTTTCAAAAGGCGGACTGCTAGCAGCTTTTGTTAAGGAAAAAAAAAAAAGGTTAAACACAGGTGAAATACAATAATACACAAAAATACGAAGAAAATGAAAGAAGAGGTGAGTAGCAGTACTTGTGGAAGCTAACCAGCTGTCAAAACAAGACTATTTTCTTGTTGTCACCTTTTAGAAGTGTAAAGTTCTCAAATGTATGTGCTCTTCAAAAATTAACCTAGGAATTAGATCTGAATACTGAGGAATCATAGTTGCAGTTTCTACAGACTTGAAAGGGGAGCAGAACCGTCCTTCTATTGACAACCTAATAATCTAATGGGGATGTGATCAATATTTGACAAAGTGGTAAAAATCAGTCTGCACAGAAAATTTGATAAAACTAACAAGCGAGCATTTACAGCTGAGAGCTTTACAACATAGGTCACAACTGGTTTTGTTAGGTCTTAAATATGTGACGTGGCTAAAAGCACATCATCCTGTATTTCAGGATAAAACTATACAAGGAACTTGAAGAAAAAAAGAGCTGAAGGAAAAAAACCAAACCACTAAACAAAGACGTAAAACATTTAACTGATTTAACAGGATGTATGTTAAAACAGCCCTCTAAGTTAATCTATAAAAATGAAAAATTATTCTAGATATGCGCAAAGTGGAACCTCTGCGAGCCAGTAATAAGATAAAACCATGGTCAGAAAGGATTAAAGCAACTAATTCCCCAATCCAATGAAGAGTTGTAAATTTACAGATAAGGATGAAAATTCCACTAATTCTTTATAAGCATATATATAAAGATGATGGAGCTACGGACAAACTATGAGAATTTTAATAACTTATGCACTTCTACTCATTGTTGAAATTTGACCAAATTCATCTTAAGGCTTAGCCAAAAAGTTTCTAAAGAGGATGGGTTTTTACAGAGATATTTGTTACTGAAAGTATTTATAAATTCCTAAAGTTTACATCAGCACAGCTTTAGAACAAAAAAAAAAAAAAACTGCTAGGAAAAAAACAATGCCAAGAGCGGGATAACAGGAAACTGTTTTAAATTTGAAACATTAAACAGTGAAACCCTTTTTGTGTTTATAAAATTTTTGTCTTTAAGTTTTTTGGAAAAATTTAAATGACCACTTACATGCCTTCAACTGTGTCAAATCTAAAAAACAAAAAATACAGAGGCTTAGCTTAGCATGCTTTAATAAAACCACAAAACCAAAAAGCAATAATTAAAAAAGTAAATTCATTATTAATAGATTCCTAAAGCTAATTATGTGCTCCCCCAAAAGCAAATTTTTCACAGTAAAAGGAAAGACTGTTAGTTAAAGCTTGTTATCTTTATTTCAAATTCAATTAGTAAATCACTACACCATGTAAATATTAATGCAGGTTTGATGTGCGGGTACTGTCAGGAATGGTTTCCCTAGAATATGCATGCTTTTAAAGCAATTTTAAATATTTTAGTGACATGAACAACCACTTGCTCTAAACAATTTTTCAGCAACCAATGCCATATCGAGGCTTATCTGTTCAATTAAAAATTGTCACCTAGGAAAGGACATTGTATTAAAACCCCATGAATGTTCTTGTGCTACAAAAAGAGCACTTGACTTCAATGGCCAGCAGAGGTCTCACCGGCGGCTGAGCTCAGTTCTGAAGAAGGCTTGGCTGCAATGTCACCTCCCCAGAGCATGACGCATAACCCGAGCATGCCTTGTGTTAGCACTTCACTAGTACTATAGGAGGGGAAAAAAGTCTGAAAACAAGATTCTGATATTAAGTCTCACCATATAGTAAGATGGGCTTAATAACATTAGAACCATTTCGCAGAATTCACTAAGAACATAGGCAAAAGGAGTTAGAAGCAGTCTAAGCTAAGCATTTAGAAGGACCTATGCATTGTGTATTTTGTTACCCTGTGTGACAGGTTATTGAACAGATCAGTAGATGGATAAGGCTCATCTTTACAGTGTACAATATGACTTTCAATAAAATAAGGTTTTACTTTTAAACTCACTGAAGATATCAGCTTCATACAGCAAACTGAAAAGATTTCTCATATTAAAAATTTTACATTTCAGAGCAAATGCCAATTTTTTTAAGTCATGTAGTACACGTGTGAAATTACAATTACCACATAGTTTGAAGAGACAAGTAATCCACATATGTGAAGATTACCCTTGACATTTTATTTTATTTTTTTTAACGGTTGGGATGATGTTGATAACTTGAGGAAATCAGACACTAAACCTAAAATACAAAAAGACTACATAATCATAGAAAATACATGCTTCGGATTGCTCTTAGGTCAGCGAGTTACTTGTAGAACAGTCAATTAGAGTTTCACCAAATCAAAGGAGACAAATCAGAGAAAATTATCAACGGGACAGAGAAAAACGCTTCAATTCACCAGCACAGTATTATTAAAACTTGTAGCACATACTTCTATTTGTTTTCACATTTGCATTTTTGTTCAAAGAAATATGTTAACATTTGCATGAAAAACAAAGATCTGCTAAGGTCAGAAAAATGCAGCTGTTTTAAAGGTGCAAAAGGTCAATCCAGTCTCCAACAGCTGCCAGTAGGAGATACTTCTGGAAAAGTGCAAGAATCACTGCATGTACATCTCCTCTTATGCGTACCCTCCCAGCTTACAAAAGAACAGCTTAGGAGTTCCCAGAGCCAGAGACTGTATCTGTGTTTAACAGTATACTTGTAATACCACCAGACAGCATCAGAGCACGTCTCAGTTCTCATATAGAGATACAGGATCAGAATCAGATTTCCAGAGGACAAGTCAAATATTGCTGCATTTTGAGACACAGACACTTCTTTCAAAAGGCAAGCAGGCAAGCATAAAATTCCTGAGGGGATACACATATAAACTGTTAATATCTGTTCTTCCCTCTTTCAATTAATTTCCAGGAAGACACAAGGTTATTCAGAAAATTCCTTCTATGCTGCTTCAAGTATTCAAAACTACAAAACCACATCAAAGCCAAGAAAGCATGTTAAAACTAAAAAAAAAAAAAAAAAAAATGCTGCAACTCCACATATGGATAAGGTAACAAGACAAGACTAGCATCAGCTGCTTCATAACCAGTATATGCATTCAATAATTTTATTTATTTACTTATTAAGTCACTCTATGTTTGGAAAAACAAACTCTAAGGAAAGGTTCAAAATATTTCTTAAAAGTTTGCAATAGATTTTGCCATCTTCCAGATGGCTGAATCAAACAAACTGTGATAATTTATTTCTTCTCTTGAAAAAAAAGAAAACCTGACAGCTAAAAGCACCACTTGTTTTTATTCACTTCCAAGCTGCACTACTGCAGTGTTCTGAGTGACAGATTTCTTATGCAGAAAATTGTTTCAAAAGGCACGTTTACCTAGAAATATTCAGGTGGGACAGCACAGTGACCTGAGATGGCAAAAGTTAGCATGCTTCAGAAAGCAGAGTAATTCCAGACCCTCTTAGCGTAAATTCTAACTAAAAAAATCTCAGCAATGCTATCAACAATTGACTGGGCAGGGGGTGGTGGTGAATGAACGACATGAAAACAGTTTTTAAACCTTCTGGTAGATGCTTTTATACAAAAATGCATCTTGTTATGTTTGCAATATGGGAATAAAAAATAATTTTAAAAAAAGTGTTATTCTTTTTAAGAAGAACGCAGAATAACCAATCCTTACTTGAATTAGGTAGCAGACTAAGTCTGTAGGTGCAGACTAACACAAACCTAAGCGGGCACCAAAAAAAAGTGGTGAATGTGTTATCAATAAAGTTAAGATTTTTCTGAATCTAAGGAAAACATACTAAAATTTGGAAAGGGATAAAAAAATAGTATTAAACAGAACAAAAAAAATCAGAACAATTTCCTCTGATATTCAAAATTGCAATTGCACTTTTCAGTACAGTAAATAATAGTACAGTAAAAAGTATAGCAATAGCAAGTTAGAAGTCCTGGAGGAAATGCAGAATTTTCTATTCTACGCTACTGTTAATACAGTATCACCTCAGCAAAGAGAAAGTTGGCTTAAGTTCTAGTGCTCAAGCACATTTTCTTCTCTGATGTGCCCACCTGCACTGTTTTGTTGTCAAATGTGCAAACTACCTTACATGCCCCCCACCCCAATTTTCCCACAGTGACCAGCTCATTTAGTAATTTTACTTTGTAAAACCCCTCCTCTCCCTACTACCAACACTGTACTGTTATGAGGACAAGTGTGGCTTGAGAAATATTTCTAACATACTTGCTAAATGCGTTCAGAAACCTTGAAATACGAGTCAGAGATGACACGATGGCAATAAACATGAGAGTGAGAAGTAAGCACTGTGTTATGGAGACACATATTTGAATACTATTCTTTTTAAGACTTGACCTCACTAGAAACTTTACCTAAATTTAAGTACACTTCTGAAGAGTTGATGTAACTGACATACATTATTATTTTTTTCGTCAATGCTGAGGAGGGAAGCCTCATGTAGGCTCACACTAGATGAAACTAAATCATGTCCACTTAAATCATTCCCTCACAGGCACTTTCAAAGCATTGAGATAGTGTAGAATAGACACTCCTTTAGTGAAAAATGGCTTTGCAGCTGTCATATGGATGGAAACAGCAGATATTTCCATTTAATTTCAGGGATCTTTCTCAGGAAGAACAGCTATAATCTGGCATATCATTAGCTGAACAGAATATTACCCTATCTTTTGGTTGAGAAATTTGTATTTAAATATAGTACAAATAAAAAGAGAGTATCACTAATTACTAATTATTTAATCCCTAATTATTGTTCATACAGTTGACACATGTAGAGCAGGAAAAATACTTAAATTTAAGAGCATAGCTATTCTCAAATAGCATTATCAAATGAAAAATACAGTAGAGCCTACTTTTAAATCTTCCAATAATTTCATCAGGTTGGCAAACAACTTGCTGTCAGAGGTAATTAAAATGACATACTAGGGTTAAAAAAACTAGCAACAACAAAACCCCAAAACCCTGCATTGCAACTCTCCTCTCACAAAAGATAAAGATGTTGCAATAATTTCCCTGCCATGATAAGCAACCCTAGAAGTAGCCAGGGCAGCATTTCAAAGATGACGGTACTGCATCTGGATTTTCGAAGTTTCTCAACAAACATTAACCCATTCTTCTCAAAAACATCCCTGACACTGAGTATATTGGGCATTCATATCAAAAGAGCCAATAATTTCAAAAGCAGTATATATACCAAAATAGAAACACTAACGCACAACAACTTTGTAATAAGTACCAGTGAAAAAAAACTTATAAACTGAAATAGTAAATGTAAGGATTCTCTTCAGAACTGAATCTAACTAGAACCCAGTTATTTAACAAGTTCAGATAAACCAGTGTAAACCTTAATGAAACAGAAAAACACAAATCGTAAGTAAACCAGAAGCATACAGTGTTGAGACCAGAACACAGTGAAGAGGCAACTGACTAGAGGATAAATAAAACCAACACCACCACCCCCCAAAAAAACCCATAACACACACAAAACCAACCAATCAAACAAACAAAAAAAGAGCAAAAAGACTGAAATGAAATACAACCTTAACAAGAACTTACTTTGTTAGCTGCCCTTTATTTTTGTTATTGTCAACACCATTGTATGTAACAGCTGCCAGTTTTCTGCTTCTGTAGTTCTCATAATGTACATTGTTAGTGACATCCTTCAGGTCCTGCATATGAGTTCTGTCAATAAGTGTAATTTATCAGCTTAGTGCACAAATACAAAATACCATCTGAAAAATCAGTCCATGTTCATTTTGCAAATTCATTTAAATTATATCCCTCCATTAACGTCCCATTCCCCACAATGTCATCCTTCTTCCATTTAAATTTGAGCTGTCAAGACAGCGAAGTCACAGAAATACCAGATTATTTTGCACTGAACTATCTCAAGTTTGCAGTATTCCAAACATTAACTTACAGGACCAATCTTTAGAAAATCTGAGTTCTGTGGATAAACTTGCAAGTATTTGGAGAACAGGTACGAAAACTGTGTATTACTACTGTAGTACGTGCACGAAAGCATGTCAGGCAAGAAACAGCAAACAAGCCAAAACTTCTTAGTTTCTATCTTTTAAGTCTGCAAAAGCTAAATGTAAAGTTCAAGACTAAGATACAAACAGTAGCTTCCTTTAATAATTTTCCATCATCAGCTTGGAGAAAAGCAACACTTAATAATCAAACCAACAGTTGTTGCAGCAGATGTCACTTACTGAACTGCTGTGAGTATAGGACCCAACGCCTAACACAACGAAGTACAGGCAATCTGGCTTTAGACAACTGCAGCACTGAAAATTTAAAACAAAAATGCCTACAACTAAGTACACATCAGCACTAACAGACAACTCGGGTTCCTATGGCTTATCAGAATTTTTAAGAACAAGTAATCAGAAAGTAGAGAGAACTATTTAAAAAAATCATTGCCACCACCACTGCTTGCTAAATATGTAGTTAAACAAGATATCATAAAGTGTAAGATACCATTTACAATTAAAAAATATGGGGATTAATATGAACTCACTAGCTCAAATCCTTTTTTTCTCCAATACATGACTTTCCAATCTCTCAGACATACTAGAAAACAATGTTCCTGTACGTTACTTACCTTATCAACATGTTCCTCAGAATTGTGAAGTCACAGTGTTCACCGTTTTCAACTACAGAAAGAGGTAAATTTTTGTTGAGACGCCAACGAAAATATGTGCCTTACACAGAGGTAAGGCTTTTAGATGTCACCCATCTCCTACGTTCATTCCAGCAACAGATTACTTCCAGCCTTTCCTTACTCAAACAGTATGCAGGTTAACAATAGAAAAGCATTAACAATATAACTATATCGATATATCTTACCAGCAAAGTTCTGCTCCCCTAAGCCATACTGGCAAACTGTACTCCAAGTCAGTACAGCAGATTAAGCTACCACAACAGAAACACAGTTTTGCCAGCTTAACTATACGATTCCTTGGAGGCCCTGCCAGCACAGTTGTATAAGTAAGGATCAGACACTAACTAAAGACCTCAGACTAGATCCAGTTATATCCAAAACCTTTAGAAGACAGGCTTAATGTAACCTGTTTCTCCCTGCCCCACCAAATGAGTTGCAAAAGTCTTCATTTTAATTCTAATGTGGATTTAGTTCTTTATTAACTAAGCAAAGGAAGATTGTGTATTTTATTTGATGCACCTGCCTACAGACCAAAAGAGAGCATTGGCAGCTGTCATTAGATGCCACCTATTCCACCACGCCTTATCATCCCATTACTGTTGAAGAGGCTGATGCCGTGTGCGGCATTTCCCTGATAGATAATGAAAGGACACTGGAGAAAAATGCACACCCCAGAACTCTCTGGTGTGCAGACGGAGAAGGCAACACACAGAAAGTGCGCACAAAAGAAAGGCACGAGGCAGGTTCCAATGTGCCCCTGAAGTAGAGATGAACATTTTCATGGGAAGGAGGAAGAAAAACAAGGATGAAGGAATTAAAATAACTCAAGTAAGTTCAGTGAATCCTACAGAAAAATGAAGCACATAGCTTCTTTGTGTGTTCATCTTGTACCTGGCACTCCTGCATTATTTTATTCCATGGTTTTACTCAAATTGGTCAGTTCCGCTCAGATAGTACATGAAGTCATACTCCCAAAAAAGCACCAGCTCCAAGTATTCTGCCCTTAGCTGGCAGACTCAAAGCCACTTAAAGAGGTTCCTTTTAGTTAGGCTACTTCTTCCCTTCCAAAAGTTGTACAATCACATGAGTGTGAAACATTTATTAAGATTGTTTTAAAATAAAGAAAAGCAGCACCATTTTGTACATCTCCAAACGCTAATGCAAGAGCCTTAAATAAAGCTTGATCCTCTCTGGTGCAGCTGGTTTTTACTTTCTGCCAAACCTCATTTCCTGCCAGACACGCACTTCAAAGTGCTACAGCATTTCCATACTGCACTTGTTGGTTGGGGTTTTTTTGGTCTATTTTACACTGCATCAAATTTATAGTCCATCGCCCTCAGAAGGCAGAAAATGGGGGGGGGGGGGGGGGGGGAATCTTCTCTTTATTCAACACATGCATACTACAAGGAAAAAGTTCAATGATCGTGGAAAAACAGTGTAATAGTGATTGTTTCGCTATACAATACAGCATGGTGCCATGTGCCATTTGAAATAAGTCAACAGCATTAAAGCACAAGCAATGGTTACCAGAAGTACACGCAGTTATCTTCAGACCTCTATAACAGCAGAAAGTAATTTTGAAATTAATTTAAGAAAAAAAAAAAAACTCTCAGAAGTATTCAGTTAATTACCAGGTACCTTCCTGTTGCTACACCCCAGCAATTAAGACTCAGATGTTTTGGGGAAAAAAACGAGTTCTTCCAGAAACTTTAAATTGAATTTATGCTAGTCATACTGATCAAATTAACATTTATAATGTGAATACTCTAGAAAGAAGAATTTAACAAATACATAGTTTTTAGATGAAGAAAATTAAAATAAGAATGCTAGCAAGCAGTTGTAATCTAAGCTTCATCATTAACTGCAGTAAGTTACTACAGGTTTTACAGTTCCTCAGTGAGGCTTCAACAGGAATCTGCTTGCAAAGTTACACGTTGCTGAACCTTTACCTTGTTCCAAGACTGTCAGAATAACAAAATAGTATATTCAATGAATTTCCAGACCAAAGCACATTCAAATTAAGCATTTTAAGCATTTCAAATACAGACTAATGTCTAATAAGTTTTAAATGGATAAAAATAATGAGAAAGCCTTACCTTCTGCAACACCCCATGGGTACTGCCTTCCTCTAACTCTCTTGCCATTGACTTCAATGATCGTATTACTACCTACCACAGCAAGAGGTAAACGGTCCTACAAGATAAAGTATTACTTTAAAAATCAAAATGTCTACTGCCAAGAGATACTGAAAGCATGCCTATGTATAAACTTGACGTAAGCTAGTTTGGTGCTATAACACTGCAATGAGCTTACCCAAAGTGCAAGGATAGTTATGTTTACTGACCTCTGCCTGGTTTAATGACATATATACACACACACCCCGCTTTGAAATTCCTTACACTGTTGTATTCTGTAAATCTAGTTAAGAAACAGACATTACTGTTACTTAGTAAGCTAAGCAACAGACAAACCATTTCCTGTTTACTCAATTGCACAGTAATTATTTATCAATTCATATTCCCACTGGCTAGAAGGACTGTTACTTTGACTGGATTTCAGTTTTCAAAGGTTTGGCAAAGAACTACTTCAAGTTCTTGTTTTCAGCTGCACCAAAAATCCTTCCAGTGTAACAAGCGACAAAGGAACCAAGAGCAGCCTCAAGTAGCTGAAAGGAACGGTGTACAAAGCTAAGTACGTTGGACTTTTGTCCTTTTATTCTGCTCTTCTCCTTTAGGCTTAGTCCCAGAATATCTTCCATTTGTGCTATTTATCTATCCTAGGTGATTCCCACAGTAACAAAAAAATTTAAAAGCTCTTACAGGCTATTAAAGCTACTGAACAAACAGAAGCAAGGCTCAAGAAATGTATACAAGATGGACACCAACATAAAAGAACAAACCAAAAACATGAGTAAACAAAGAAAAAGCCTTTCAACAGCCTGACAGTCCTTTTGGTTTTCTTTAGTCATTCGTCTCCATTAAGGTTTCAGTATATCAGTCGGACAGCTATTAGCTGTAATACACGCACTCTGTGCCACTGCACACCTCTGTCTGAAAGGCAATCCTTGCCTCCTTCAAAGCTCAAAATCAAACAAAATGTGGTAAAGTGGATAAAAGTCAAATAGGGATGGAATAAAAAGAAAGTGATCTTTTAAGATTTTATTAAATGAAGATGTGACCTAGTCGTCTCATTCTGAATTTTAGCCATTACAGGACTTAAGTCATCTGTCCAAGAGTGCCATTCATTGCCTCTACTGAGGAACAGTGACTCTTAGAACAGCTTTACATCTGATTTTTATCTTCTAAACATTTTGGTGGGCTCTTCATTAATGACAAAAAGCTTTTCACTCTTTACACCCCCCCCAAGCAGTTTTTCAAAAGAAAATTATTTACCTTTATCTTTTTAACAATCTTATTTTCTTCTTCATCATCTGTTTCTGGAAATTCATATATTTTAATTTTGTGTTCTTGGATTTCTTTCATTATCTAAAAACAAAAATATGTGATTTGTTCGAGGAATTCATACTTTGTAATAACTCTATTTCTTGCTGCAATCTGATTCTCCCTCCTTTTGTCTGATAGGTAAGATCCTTGCATATTAAGGTGACTAAGTTACATCACAAAACTTGCACATGTTTAACACCACTAGGTGACCCCAAGGGATTATCAGCGTGACCATCTCTCCTTAGCCAGGAGAAGACAGGATCCAAGCCAGAGCCTCACAGCTAACAGAATACTATCCATCAATATAAGGCAGCAAAAATGAATGTAAGTTTTCTACAAGGCAAACAGAGATTTACACTAATGGGCACTCTACCTGCACATGCAAAAACTAATACAATACAGCTTAAATTCTCAGAGTAGTCTTGCAATTGACACCCTTAAAAAAAAAAAAAAAAAGATTTGAATAGATAACTGCGGGCATACTTCAGCCCTTTGAGTTCCCAAAATAGCTACTGATGTCACTCCTATTCTTTTCTGTTTCTAGCTCACCTGAGCATCAGTTGCTTGAAGCAGGATCACCTGCCTATTTTAATAGAGCTTGTGACTGATGGACTGACTCTAGTGGTTAGCTGTGTTGAAAAATACTTGCAAGTGCTAATGAAAATTTAAGAATAACTGACAGCATCATCAAAAATGAGACTGTACTGTTTTGGCACTCGGTTTGTCTGAAAGGTATTTTTAAAAACAAGCTGATTAGTTTTCCAGAATTTTAGAACAGAAAAATACTAGACTATTTAGCTGACAGCTACACTGCAGAGCCCTGGGGAATATTTCTGGTTCGTGGGTTTGCAATCTTGTAAGAACATAACTTTCCAATTCATGGAAGGACTTGTTTTTAAAGTTTGATTTGGGAAAGTCTCCCCTATTTAACATCAACTCATTGATAAAGCTGCTGATATAGGAAGAAATATTCTGCATTCTACCATTTTTTTCCCCCTTTACATCAAAAAACCCCCCATGAAATGTGACCAAAACAGACTTCGGGTCTGTAGCACCTTGCTTAAGTTTCTCCAAGGCAAAAAATTTCCTTTAATTTTTAGTATTAAATCAAGAGTTTTGCACACAACATCTCTTAATGCCAACTTCTTTTCAGAACCTGTGTTCTTCTAAAACTGGGACTGGGCACAGTTCAATAAAACAAACTTATGCCTTGTCTTGTCCTGTTCTGGGTCCTCCTTATCCTCCTCATACAATACAGCAAAGCCTAAATGTTCTACTCTGATCATGTAGTTGAAATAAAACATAAACCACTTGGAGACATGAATACCAAATTTATTCTACAAATACAAAGAAATTATATCAGTTGTATCAATGTTAGAATTATCTCACCATCTTTAAAATGCATTACCACAGCCCAAGACTGAATAACAGGTATTCTGATTCTCATTTAATACCTGAGGCATCTTTAATAAATATAGCACATCAACACAAAAATGAATACCACAATACAATCAATAATACTGTAATACTGTTAAATACCTTTTTATTTTTTTAAACACACAACTTCTGTTAGGCACCTAAATCTTGAAAGCTCCCTTCCTCCCTTACTGATTTTTATCTCAGCGGTGAATTATTTCACTTGGCCAAGAATCATACTACGCTTGAAACCTTTTCCCCTGAGGATAGAAACAAAACTATTTCACCAAGAAATATAATTAAATCTAGAGATATAAATTACTTAGCTTTGCTGTCTCAAGTCATTGCTTCAGGGTTTAAACTTTGCATGTAAGAAGTTAAATCTCACGATTTCCATAGGGTCAACTTACTAAATTATCCCATGTTGTAAATATTAATCTTTCAACTCACCTGTTTTTTAAACTGTTGGCATTCCTCGGGTGTAAGTGTGTCTGCTTTGGCAATAAGTGGAATGATATTCACTTTTTCATGCAGGCGCTTCATAAACTCTATATCCAAAGGCTTAAGTCTGAAAGACAGCATTAGAGCTTTGCAATTTATATTTATTAAACAAGAATGTACAAATTATTTGAGATTTGTCCTGACAACTACTCTTAAGACACTGATTTATGAGTGATAGATGCTTGAATGAAATTCAAAAGGCTACCTGCAACTGCTATAGGAAATCCCCTAGAATTGTATACCAGAAGAAGAAGTCATAAGTTAATATTACTAGTAGTCATGAGACCTCTGCTAGCTGAAATTACACTCATTTAAGCAAGTGATAAGAACGCTTCTACAAAGGTAGTAAAGCTCATGTCATTAGCAGGAAGATAGTTCCATTTAAAGCCTGACTGGTAAGAGTTTAGAGTTGTGAATCATGCTGAGTTCACATACACAGTTTCAGTTTCTGAAAGTCAGGTTTATTTGTATGCTTCTTCCTGAGAGTGGGCTGTGTGATTTTTTTAATACATTAGATTGCCGAAGACAGTCAACTCTGTGGCCTGCGTACAAATGAAGCAGAAATATCTCATCTCTAAATCGCTATGTATAACAAAAAGATCACTATGAAAGTGGATGACAATTACATAAAAACACCCACCATATGGGTACATAAAACCATCAACGTGGGTCAAAGCGGTCAATATTTCCTGCTTGCTAAAGTAAAGCCACACAGGTTTTGATGCATTAATGCTTCAGAATTATAGCAAGTTTAGTCAGGCTTAAAGGATTCCCTTAAAGGATTTAACAAGATTATTTCTCATATAAAAGAAATTAGGATTAGGAACATTAAAACCAGATTCATTTGGTACTCAAATTCCATATATAAAAGAATAAAGAAAACGTTAAAGAACACATACTTAACTTCACTTTAACATTTTCTACCTGTCACTGAATTTCTCAGCTTCTCCACATTTTTCCATTAAATAGCTAACACTAATGCACGTCTAGATTAAGAGCACTGGTTTGACTATCCATTCACCTTAAGATGCCTTCCCTCTCCTTGTTGCAAAAAGCTACCTAGGGCAACACCAGGTTGAAGGGCAGTTGCCGAAGCAGAATAGTTCAGAATGACAACAGTGCTCACCTCAAGGTCTTGAGTTTAGAGTGGAGACTGAAGCAGGAAGCCTTTACACAAAAATCCTACAACTGCAGAAAGAGGCTGCAATTCATTATCACGACACACCCCATTCACGTACCTGGAAGGCTCCTCCCGCCCCTTCACTCTCTCCCCCTATCCCCACACAAACCAACCCACCAGTTCAGATGTTTATGGGGATACCAGCTAAAAATGGTGGGATGCATCAAATTGAAGGTCCTAACCGTCCTATTTTTTTTTCTTCATAAATTGTAACAAGCTGGCTTTTACAAATGTATTAAGTCATAAGGACAAACAGAAGCAAGTTCACCTACAAATGCTTTAATTCAATGTAAATACAATCATGCATTAAGAGTGATTACTCAACAGGTTACATGTGCTGCTGTCTGCACAGGAAACATGACCGAATACTGCACCGCCACAAAAACCAGGTAGGAAGTGAGCAACGTCCTTTCAGAGAAGGCAGTATCTTGAAAGAGGAAATGAATGCTAACAGCAGCACCAATTTTCTCTGTGCTCCATTCATTTCCTTAATTAGATGCAAATTCCAAGCATTTACTCCAGTAATTGAAAAACACTCTAAAAACCTAGCTCAACTTTAACACTTCCTGCCCCCCCCCAAAGAATAACATGAAATACCTGTACAAGGAACATACTTTTCCAGCTTTTAGCCTCGCAAATTTAGTGACCAAAACTTCATTTATCTGAAGCATTACCTTCATTTTTCCTTACAAACAATTTGCACCTGCCACTGGTTTAGAAAGTTTTAACAGAGAAGAGGGGTGTGGGGGTGTGGAGGGAAGACAATCGGTTTTTTGAAGACTCTGAAAGTTAGATCAAAAAAGATTGACTAACACAAGGAATGGATCATCTTCCCTTTATTTAAATTTTTGATTTTGCATACTAGTAAAACCATGTATGCCAAGGATTCAGGTGTTTGCATTTAAAATTGACATGCATGTTAAGCAAAACTGACATTACAAACATGCATGTTGAACAACAACACAATGTTTAATTAAGGCAAGTCTACATAAGAAAAACTCTTCTCCACCCCCCAATGTTTCTTTCCAAATTTGAGAAGTCTGTCTAGTTCAAAATTATTAGAACCATTCCAATGCTAGCTACAGAAGCATAATGGAAGTGTTGATCTGCCTGAAGGTAAGAAGGCTCTACAGAGGGACCTAGACAGGCTGGATCGATGGGCCGAGGCCAACTGTATAAGGTTCAACAAGGCTCAGTGCCGGGTCCTGCACTTGGGTCACAACAACCCCATGCAACGCTACAGGCTTGGGGAGGAGTGGCTGGAGAGCTGCCTGGCGGAAAAGGACCTGGGGGTGATGGTTGACAGCCACCTGAACATGAGCCAGCAGTGTGCCCAGGTGGCCAAGAGGGCCAATGGCATCCTGGCTTGTATCAGGAATAGTGTGGCCAGCAGGACCAGGGAGGTGATAGTGCCCCTGCACTCAGCACTGGTGGGGCCACACCTTGAATACTGTGTTCAGTTTTGGGCCCCTCACTAAAAGGAGGACATTGAGATGCTGGAATGTGTCCAAAGAAGGGCAACGAAGATGGCAAAGGGTCGGGAGCACAAGTCCTATGAGGAGCAGCTGAGGGAGCTGGGGTTGTTTAGTTTGGAGAAGAGGAGGCTGAGGGGAGACCTCATCGCTCTCAACAACTACGTGAAAGGAAGTTGTAGCGAGGTGGTCCCAGGTAGCAAGCAACAGGATGAGAGGAAATGGCCTCAAGTTGTGCCAGAGGAGATTTAGATTAGGCATTAGGAAAAATTTCTTCACAGAGACGGTAGTTAGGCATTGGAACAGACTGCCCAGGGAAGTGCTGCTATCATAGTCCCTGGAAGTATTTAAAAGACGTGTGGATGTGGTGCTTAGGGACATGGTTTAGAGGCGGACCTGGCAGTTAGGTTAATGGTTGGACTTGATGATCTCAGAGGTCCTTTCCCACCTTAATGATTCTATAATAGTTGGCATTTTTCACTGCCTGAGGAATATTCCTCAGAATTCCTTCATTATTCCCTTCAACAAGTTTTACTACTTTTGACCCATACAATAGAATAGGCTACTTATCTTCTCCTCCTTCTGGTTTTGACGGTATAACTTAAGAGTCTCTGACAAATTTAATCAGTTATAATACAATGATAAAATGCTAAGCAACCAATTTCAGATATAGTCAATCTGCATCTAATGCACCCTGGAAATGCAGTTCTCTTTCTCTACCACTAGATAGAAGTCTGATCAAGTTAAACACTAAGCAGGGGTGGAAGATTGCATAATAATTCAAAAAAAATCCAGAATGCCTATATTGGAATTGTCACTAGATAAAATATTACACCCCAGGTGAATTAATGCATGCTTGTAAGGATGCATGAAACTTCCCATCTTCAATTTATTGTTAAAATCAAAGGGAGGGAGGGAACAAGAATGGAAAGGAAAAATCCTGTTGCTTGAAGTGTGAATCAGTTTCTCCTTCTAATGTCAACAAAAGACATAGATCACAAATAGACCTGGCACTTGTGAACACCTGTGTATTTTTAATTATTCTAATACTATTTTTCTTGTTATGTAATTAAAGTACAATCATGTTTTCTGGTGTTCTAACTTGTTACTTGTCTGGCTTGCTGATGTTTGACAAGCCAAAGCAAGCTCATCTTTGAAATTAAGCATGGTCTGCAGGCTATTAAGAAAACCCTATTTGGAACTTTACATAACTAAGAATGCCAAATTTGGATGTTTATCTAAGATAAAAGACAGAGAAATGAAACATAAAATACACTAATACGAACCCATGTCCTGAAGGAGCAATGAAGTATAAACAACACTGCACTCTATTATCTGGCATCTGACGTCTGTTCACTCGAGATTCTGCATTCAGGTAGTCCTCAAATTTACTGTCAATGTAGTCGATAACTGGCTGCCAACTGCAGAGGTTACATGAATAAAAACCTGTAAGTTACATCATTTATGCAAAAAAGTCTGTCTTTGCTAAGAAATAGATGCACACTATTTTCCCATGGCTTGCCTTTTTTTTTTTTTTTTAAATGAATAGACTTCAACACAACACATTTTAACTGACCAGCTCCTCAACATACAACCGAGTTACACAGCTCTGAAGATACAATCTGCGAGTTCACTGAAAAACCCTTTCAAACACAATTACCTTCATTGTAATAGCATTAAATAGAACACTTAAGAACAGTAGCCAAAGGAATACGCTTTACTGGTCACATCTTGTGACAGCGCAGAAGTTGGTTCTGCACATTGCATGTGCGGATAAAGAGCCAGTGCTCCATTCACTTTAAAGAGAAAAGCTGTCAGCATTTCAATCAAGTTATAAAGGTACTTGGAACTACAGTAGTTAAACTTTTCAGCTAACTGAAAAGTTTAAATGCGTTCATATTTTAACTGAAGATAGAAGCGTGCATTTAAAAAGAGGTCACAAGGTATTATATCTCACACACACACAAAGTACAATTTAGAATTATTGTGGGAGAACATACAGAGAATGTCTTACCAATTACTATTATCCACAGCATCTCCAAATCCTGGTGTGTCAACTATTGTAAGTAGTAACTGAACACCACCCTCTTTGATTAAAACTTTTGACTGCTCCACCTGTAAAATGAATACGGTAAGATTAAATTTTTAGCAATTTAGTCACCCATCTTAAACACTGGGAAAAGCACCCAATGAATAGCAAGTCTGACAAAGAATTGCTAACTTTTCTGCTTCAGAGGGATACTGGGGGGGTGGGGGGGTGTCTATGTTTTGCTTATAAAATCCCAATAATTTGATAATCATTAATTATTTTTTAAAAGAAAAAAGGCCCATAATTTAAATAAAGTCAATGATAAAAGAACTCATCTAAGTACATAGGATATCTTAATATTTTAATTCCTGTCAAAACAGCAAAAACCCTAACCAACAATACTGATGCCAGCATTTAAAAAAATACATATATTCTGAGATATCCAGACATTCTGATAAACCAGGCCTTATACTTGATGAAATTGTGAACTTTAGTCACTTCAAAGAAAATCACACTTTTCAAAATTAATCCTCCCCCCAAGCACCTTAGACACTACATTTTCAGTCCTGTTCATGTATTTTTAAGGATACATTTATTCTCTAGCTACTATAATGCTTGGGAAAGGAATCACAGAAAGCAATGGTTTCCTGTTACAAACAGATTGGTATTGGAAAGTACTACAATCTAGCTGCAATCTGCTGAGCTAGACCTCACGTGACAGTAATGGATTGGTTCCGGTTAGCTCAGGTCACCGATGGAAACCTGGCTCAGAAGGCAACTGCATCAGCACAAGGCATGATGCAAGACCTGGGCGTGGGAACGCGTGCCTGGAGTTGTAACCACCCATCCGCAGCACAGCTCAGTCAGCTTGCAGTCAGCACGTCATGACACAGAAAATTTAGGCTAAACAGCAAATGGACTGCTACCCTCTTCTTTCTACTCGTATCTCAGTAATTATTGATAATGCCAATGTCAGGTGTATCTGCCTGAGAAAGTGCTGTACACCACTGCCCTATCAGTCAGTCTGATCCACAGCAGTAAGAAATGACAAACTCATGTTAGCATACTGGTTCTTTCCAATTGCTCACACGTTTAATCATAGTTTTTTCCCTGATATTAAGACAATTTCTATTAAATCACTAGTGATGCCATTTTCTAGATACGGATTCAAGAAATCAACCGCGTGAGCCATTTATTCAGAGCAACACACAAGCTGGCAGACATTGATGACACCTTGTTGCTCATTGCTTAACATTTCTCAAGCCTCCTGAACCCTAACTGGGGAGAGAAAAGAAAGTTAAATATAACTAGGTGAACACCTGCAAGAACATTCAGTAATGAATTTTCAGAAAGTAGAAACTTGGATAATAAATCCTATCTGGATGGTCTCTTGACCAGCTCAAGATTTGAGAGAGATCGTATCAATGCTGCTTAAGCGCTTGTACATCCCTACATAGGTGAACCAGACTCTCTCACAGCCACACCTGAACATTGTTGTCAACACTTTGCCATCACTGGTTATGTGATGCAATGTAAATCTACAAGATAAATTACCCCTCTACAGAAAGTCAAACTAAATACCTCTTGCACAAGCAAAACACTGATTCTAGTTCAGAAGAGAATATACAGGAAACAGTAACTGACTGCAAAGAAAACTCCATATTTAACCTCTGAGTATGCAGGATGCTATTTTTATCTACTTATCAGTAGGGATCCTATCCAAGCCAGATCAATCCCTTTTCACTGCTAGGTCTCAAAAAAATTAACTCAGCTACACTATGGCTGTCTACAGCATACAATCGTCATGAACTGGTTCCTCACCTAACAAAAAGACAAAAAAATATCAGTGAGGCATCTTCATAAAACAAGAGTCCCCAACACTGGGCTACCTGGATGCTAGTCACAGAAGAATCCAGGCTGGGGTGGACTTCAAGGCTACCCAATTCAATCTCCTACTTGAGCAAGCCTTACTGCAAGGTTAGGAAGGTTTAAAAAAAAGAAATAAAAAAACCCAACACACACCCCCCAGCCTAAGACACCACCAAGTGACCCTTTCACTAACTGTACAACTCCTATCCTTTCGAAAGTGTCAGGTCCAAAGCCATGAGAACCTAGGAATACATGCAGTGCTTTTAAAAATTTGCATTTAATTGTGGTGAATGTATTTTTCCCCCTCAAGAAGTCTACAGAGAAATTTTATTGTACACAATCAATGCCAAAACTGAAGACAGTAATCCCCGGCCACACAGTCAACTCAGCCAAGAGTTTACTACTCACAAGCTTTAGCACACAGGAGATTAACTTCTGATTCCTCGCATTCTTTTTGCTATCTTACATATAGTAACCACAAAGCCCTCCTATAACCAAGCCCTCCTATAACCAAGCCCTCCTATAACCAAGCCCTCCTATAACCAAGCCCTCCTATAACCAAGCCCTCCTATAACCAAGCCCTCTGCCAGTGTAAGAAGCCTGTAACACTTTCAGTATATTAGAGATGATAATGTGAAGAGCTGTACTCTTGCCAAGTGCTACAAGGTATCGGCTTTATTCTCCAGCACAAAAATTCCCAGCAAGAACTATTAAATTATTAAGCACTCATGGTGGAATGCTTTTACAAAAGAAGCAATTAATAAAACATTATCTTGAACGTGTGTTTATAACAAAGGAAAGGGAAGGTCAGGAGATCCTCAGAAATGCCACGCCAAACATTTTTCCTGATTCTGTATGCTTGTAAAATCTAAGTGCAGCTGAATTTGTGAAGTCACCTTCTGACAAATGGCCTGCAGTAACAATCTCTGCAGGTAGTGCTAATACCTTATTGGGTGGTGAGGATTTAAATTTATTCTTACTTTTCATAAATTCATGTACATATCTTGCTATCAGAGCGGGGTTTTCAAAAACCTACAGAACAAGAAACATTGCTTGATCAAATTAAATGTCCTATGCTTGTGCTGTGGACAATCAGACCATATCCACCATATATTGTAAGCAGCAGAGACTACTGGTAAGAGACAGTACATGAAGAACCTGCCATAAAGCCTCTGTAAAGTTGCATTTTTCTAACCGAAATGGATGTGTCCATACATGGTCAAAGGCACAGAAAGCAGCAACATCTGGAAAAGATCCAGAAAATCACTGTAAACTAGTGTCATTCATAGTTAAGCATCCAACTGCATCCTATCATCTGATTTACAAGTATTCCCAAGGGATTCATGGAAACCATTAGTTCAAGTCTTGGAATTTAAAACTTTTTAATAAAGGTCTCCTCCAAATGGTCATTTTCCCATGCACTCCAGTCAACTGGGTCATATGGGTCTCCTTGGCAGTTACTGCACGGCATTCATAACATGATGCTTATTACAGCTTGACTACTTTCAACAGATTAAACAAGCCTTTACCATACTCCATTTAATACAGTCAAATAATGATCAGAGAAAACATACTTCATACCCCATCATTTCTGAAGAAGTTTCCTTTGAATTCATCTGACATCAAATCACTTCGTATTAACTGTTTTTCTGTGCTTTCCATGAAATTAATACAAAGGACCTGCCTCACAAAACAACTTCAAACTGCAATTGTTTTCAAGCCCAAACCACAGTCTGTATTCATCTATGCAAGATTCTCTCATACAATTCCTGATCAATAAGTTATTCCCACCGTATAAGAGCAGGCAATTATTACCATCAAGATTTTAGGATGCTGTGGTGGTCTGTCTCATCTCTACCTTAGAAAACACTGGCCAACAGTACAAATCCCATGGATCCAAAGAGCAGCTCCCACTGTTAATTATTTGATTTAATATTTGACTGGAATCACCTCCACATCATATGCATAGTGGCTAGCACACACAATTTTCAGGGTTGTAGGGGGAAACAATTTTATCCTCACTTAGACACTGAAATAAGACAGTTTCAGTTTTCTTTTTAAAATATTATGCTTACTGATTTTTCATTCATCACAACAAGTAACTGAAAGCAAAGCAATGTTGCACTACAAGTGTACTCAAAAACCAAATACTCATTAGATAAAGTAAGCAATAGTTTCTAAGGGGGAAGGTGGTCTTTAACTATGTTTTATTCCAATCTTATTATTTGCTAATCATGACAGACCCCAATTCACTACTGAAAGTAGTTTTGTCTAGCTCTTCTCGGCCACCCTCAGGCTTTAGCCCACACAGTGGAAGTAGGAAAAAATGCAGTGACTTTTCAGCCAGGGCTCTGTTCAAGCCTTTCTTAATTTTTTTAGCTTTACATGTCTTTAAAAAAAAGAAAATAAATAAAAAACATTAAGCAAAGCTTCCTGAAAAGTATGGGGTTTTTTCTTCAACCAGTAAATTAATAAAAATCAAACCATCGCTGAAGAACTCAAAAGGTCAGGATGAACAGATCATCTAATCTTGCCACCTAACAGATGAAAATACTTAACTCAGATTCCAGAATATACACACACACAGTTTTAGTTTAATTTTTCTTACACTGACCCACTTTTAGCCAGGATGAGACAGTTTTCTTTGAAAGATGCTTTGTTATTTTTTTCTGTCAGTTTGTGTGTAAATTCTTCCTATGATTCTTCCCAAATAAAAAAAAATATCTTCCAATGACAGGGAATCCAACCCACCCTTAAGTTCCGTAAACTATAATTCAATGAACATAACCTGAATTGGTTTAGCTTCCTCTAAACCAATGTGTAATCAACAGTAATGAAATCACACTATGTCTCTCTTCCAATAAAAAAAAGAAGTCAGCCTTCTACCTATTTTTCCAACAGTCACTGATTATTTCATTAATAAGTATACTATACCAGAGCTAAACTATTTGCACACCTTTTCCATCCCACTTAACATCTCTTTGAAACAGGTACATAAATTCAACCCTTCTAATTCAAATAATCATCTAATGCCCCTGCTAACAAGCTTTTAAGTCCATTTTGTCAGAGTCACTATGGTTTTACATTAAACTGATAAAATAGCCTAACAGACACGACCAAAGGGTAGAAAAAATAAATACATTGTTAATCAAACTCAGAATGTTCAAAAGACTTCTTCAAATTAAAAAATTGATATTCTGTAGCAAATGCATTTTGTATTAGTATTCAAGACTTTGACATCGAGCTAACTGACAAGCAATGACATTTAACCTTCTTAGTATGAGCATAACTAACTTTTTCCTGGCCCTGTGGTAATTATTCAGTGTTTTGAGACTGCATTAAAAAAGCCTTACCCAAAACCCCAAACAAAAACAAACCAAAAGCCCCACAAAACAGTAAGGTCAGTGGATCATAGCATTGGAGCAGTTATTCGATTCCATTGAATAAAAAAAAGCATTCAATGTTACAGGTTCTGTATAGCAACTTGCATAACTCAACACAAGGCTAAATCACTTTATGACAACTCTGTAATTGCACAATCACTTCAGCCACAGCTAAGGTTGTATAAGACTGCCATTTTGCAGCTGGAGTAACTCTGCTGGACAGCAGCAGCAATGGTAAGCACCCCTGGTCCTCAGCTGTATGAAGTTAGATTATCACAAGCTTTCTTCACTAAAATCTTAAACTAGTGTCTGACGCACATCAAGAGAGATGAACAGACCTCATGCATCCTTACTCAGATGCTCATCTGTGAAGGTAGAAAATGCCCCACTGAAACATAATGATTTACTAAACTACCCACAACATTATTTAATTATTTCTTAGTATGAGGTTTTGGGTTTTTTTATTAACCTTTTTATAATACAAAAAGCATGCTCCTTTTTCTTTTTGAGAGAAAATATAACTGATCAATGGCAAATTATTATACAAAACAAATGGATCGACTTCAGTTTTCCAGCCTAAATATTTCAGTTGTATCATGCGCTTGCAGGAACATTGTCTTTGCCTATAAGTCTAGTGCTTAAAGTCAGCCAGGTTCACCCTAGTCCCTAATGTGCTTCAGAATAACAACTTATAATAGGTAAAAAAAATGTACCACAAAGGATACAGGCTGCAAAAGATTAGTGGATACTTTTATACCTTAGGTCCTTACACTTACATCAAATCCTTTAACACGTGGCTTCTAAAAGTCTGCCTTAAAACAGTCAGGGGTTTTAGTGCGCATCTACGTATTGCTACAGATATACTCAATATTTTAACTGATAATAAAACATTCCATTTCCAAACAGGACTGCACCTGTACAAGGTTTCTAAAGTACAGGCAGCACACAAAGTACTTCCCTTCAGGGCTCCCACACTTCAACAGGCTACAAGTTTCAGAACCTGGAAGTTTTGCATAGCTAAGGTACACTGAAAGACACTGAATATTTCTTAGTGGTTCACATCATGGCTAAATTTATTTGAAATATAGGTGCTTATATGACAACTGTATCACCTTACATGACTAAATTGCAAGTTACATTATGCAAGCTGCAGTTTTTTTCCCCAGACATACCTGTACAGTCTTTTTAATTCTGTGTGAAGGACCTGGATACTCTGGGGAATACAATTCTGTTAAGAATAACGAGTTGATTAATGTTGATTTGCCCAGTCCGGATTCACCTGGAAAAAAAAAAAAACCAGAACAGTTTCAGTAAAACTGGGAGTATCACACCAAGTATAAACATTTAGATCTACAATTCAAATACTCTTGAAACACAGTACCTGAAAACATGCACTGCGAAAACATAAGGCTTTGAGAATCTATTGTCTTTTCCAATTTCAAGGAAAACCCTGCAAATCCAACTGTCACTGTTGCATTCTACAGACTGAATGCATTTAGCACTTCTCCATTGCTCCCACTAGAACACACAAAGATGATATTACTTCACATTAAATTTTATAAACAAGCTATATTCCTGGTATGACTTCCTGTGATAATGCCAAAGCAGACGAAGCTATCTCCTGTATTTCAAGTATTATTTGAGAGTCTTACTGTCAGGGAGGGGAAGAAAGAAGAAGGGGGTGGGGCGGGGAAGAGAGATTGAGATTAGTTTGGTCCAGCTACTGAAGCCACAAGAGCTAAAATGAAGTTTCAGAACTTTGTGGTTTGCCTGGGAATGTTGTTGTTGTTGGGGCAGGGAAGGGGGATTGGATTTTGTTTTTTGGTAATTTGTTCATGAGCAACAAGAAGTCAGCCTTGCTGAAGAATCTGGAGAGACTACTGCCATGACAATCCAAGCAAATACAGTTACAATTCCCACAGCAAAGATTACCCCTCATTTACAGCTCTACAGAGACAGAAGCAAGAATTTCAGATCAACTACTTATTACAGTATTTAAAAATACAAGTCTTTTGCTTAGTTTTCTATTGTAAAGAAACTACTTCAACACAACAATTCACACTGGCATGAGACCTAAGGAAAAAAAGTACATGAAAATGATGCTTTCTGTTTAAGTTTTCATACGCAGTGCTGTTAGTACATTGACCTAAACAGAAAGAGTCACACAGAAATTTGCTCTTAAGCTAATGAATTTGGGTGCAAACTACATACTTTCACTGGAGGAGGAGAATGAGCTGCACTACCTGACTTTGAAAAGAAAAAACCTAACCCACTAGTCCCTCCGTCCCCAACAAATAACGGTTGATTTAGAGACTAAACTCAGTAAGCTTCAAAACTTGTCTTGAGATAAATGTCCTGGGTTAATGCAAGTACTCAAGAGTCACAAAACAGAAAGTAGTTATGAACCTCAGCAGACGAGACCTTGTCTCCACTGTAATAGCTGGCTTGATTTCATACAAAAGCTAGCTTATACACATCAGCCATTTCAACTACAATGGTGGAGCACAAAGTCTCTGCAGTACCCAACACAGCAATCTGATTAGCTATACTGTAAATGGATTAGCAGCTGATGGAACATTGCAACCAGAGCTCCTGGAGGCTGGCTACATTATTAGTAGTGCTTGTTCTTCAAACCCCACCCTGTCCGACAGATGAGCTAACCCATGTTGCAGGCAGGGTCTGGCTACAGCTGGGAAGACGGGCTGTGGCAGCCAAGGAACTAGGAGATACTCAAGTTATAACCTCAAGATAGCAGTGCTGGGAACACTAAACCCAGCAGGACAGCTACATGTGAGCCAGAAGGGACGGGCTTGCTGACAAGCATTTCATCACTACCACTGCAGATTCTGCCTTTTCCTGTGGTCAGATGCAGTAGACATTTCAGAACTACGCGGTGAATACAGTGCCTAAAAGCGTCTGGTTGTAAGGGATACACGTCTTCTACTCTGCTCTTGCAAGATCTTCAGGGGAGGGTCAGCTGCAGCTGAGAGGCTTCCCTACCAAGTCTGCAACAGAAAGAAGCTTCTGAAAAGCACAGCTTTCCAACCTCATAGCTGCAGCCAGTTTGAAGCTTAACCTTCTCCACCTCACAAGTCTGCTCAAGATGCACGTATCATTCCAGTTAAACTGAAGAGTTTTTTTATCTACCCTACTGAACCCCTCAAGAGGAAGGCTCCGATTTTACAATGTACAATTCATCTCCTTTCAGTGAACACTGCTTTTTTAGCTGACCATAATTTTGCAAAAGGCACCCTACTGCCCTACCGAAGAAAGATTTGTATATCAGATTCTACTTAAGTATACAAAAAGGGTTGTCCCTTCTTCTCCCTTCTATTAGGGTTATTGTTTGTCTTAACAGGCTACAGAATTTAAGTGGAAAACACTCAGAACAACCACTTCTCCTGAAAATCACAGTGCTTGTCAAGTTGCCGTTGAAATTCAACATATGGAAATAAGATTTTCAGCTTTGAAAGAACGTGATGGAAAACCAGCAGCTCTCCCTAGATGGTTCCTGCAGCTGTGGCACTCCATACCAAACAGTTCCTGAACTGCTGAAGCATTACGCCTGGATAAATTTGAGGTTTGTTCCCCCCCTCCCCTTACAGTAGCAAGGATGGGAAAGCAGTTTTGAGCTGGAATTAGTGAAAAGACAAGTATGCTAAGGATATTTATGTGCTACCTTGTTCCCAAAGGTGCCCAGCCTCCTAGATAGCCCTACCCATGCTAACTTTAATCAGCCAGTGCAGACTGTAACAGTTTAGACTGCTTAACTACTACTAGTAATTGAGGTACTACATGTAAGAGTTTGCATCACCAATCTTGGATGCAGTTGTGCCTTAGACCACATAATAGTCAACACCTATGATGGTAGTAAAAGGCTATAATATCAAGTAAAACAATTACACTGAAACTGTAGGTAAAAAACATAACTGGAACATTCAATATTGCACTATGGTGAGTCATGCTGCTTCCACTGTAATCAAACAGGGATTTCTCTGCTGACTACAGGGGAAGCAGAATTAAAGAAACCAAGTGTATCTGAACAATTCTAGCAGCCTTTTGGAGACATTAAATGATTCTGATCTTAGCTAGAAATATGGTCAGGAAACAAAAACAAAACAAAAAAACCCCACAAAACCCAAACAAAACCCTCTGTTCTTCCCATGTAGAACCTTGCTCAACCCAAATTCACCTGAAAGGATTCCCTACTGGAAAGGCTGGGAATGCAGCTTCCAAGGATGCAACGGGCTATGAATAAGACAAAACACAAGAGAACAGGGAAAAGAAGTGAAATTTACTTTGCCTTAACAGGAAAAAAAAAAAAGATGCATCCCAAATAAAATGCATCTTCCCACTCTCAGTAAGCATTTCTGATGAGATCTGACCCTTATACAGATGGCCCATGGCACACCATTTAAATTTAACCTTGGATATCAAAATTTCTTCTTCTGTAAACAAAACACCGATGAAGTACTTCCTTTTTTCTCTACACAGGTGAGACTAGATCTAACATGAGAAGGGAGACAATAAAAACCCCCAACACATTCAGCTTTTTCTTTTATATCTTGAGCACATTTTTGGGGGTCAGGAGAGATTACCAGCAACCACTGGAATGGTTTGCAAACCATGGAAAATAGTCTCCAGCATAATATTAAAGCAGGTAAGTACAGAGAATTAACAACTAAAAAACTGGAACAATGAAGTGCAATCCATGGGAATGGAGGTAAAGCAGTGCTCCAGAGATGAAATATAAAATAAGTAACTCAGGTTGTTCTCAACTGAGCTACATAAATCTTTCACCTTCATTTCCAAATCACTCCCTGTAAACAAACCAGAAATCCTAATCTGTGATAACCAGTTAGAAAATCTACTCACAGCTAAGTTGCAAGTGTTCAATACATGTTTTTTTTTCAGTTCAACTTGATCAGCTCTTGTTATGACTTTATTACTACAAAGAAACTTAAACTGCAAGCATCTCCTCCCTATGATAATAGAAGTGAGAATTGTTATCCTTAAATCTTAACGCTGCTGCTTTTTTCACCGTTCATTGTTGTGGCACATTGAGAATGTGGCGTATTTCCAACCTCCTCCAACTTCTCAGCCTCCGCCATTCTTACTCAAATACCTACAACAGAAATGGACAAGCAGTCCAGCCCAATCCAGCTTCCAGCTTTATACGTAACTCCTATTGGAGACTGCTATTTTCTCATTCATATACTACATCTCCTGATAATGCACCACACTACATCTTCTAGCTACCACATCACTCTGAAAATCCAGAATCAGTTTTCTACTGTATTTTTTAGCATCTTGTTTTCTAAAATCCAAGCCCTTAACTTAAAAGCATGACTTACATTCTTAGATTTATGACCCCATGTGAGAGTTCATTAAACATATCAAGTGACCAAGATCACTAACCAATATTGAACATTCTCTGTGTGCTCTCTGCATATTTTATTTCCTACCTCTTCATTAAATAAGAAAGAAATTACTCTTGTGAAAGTTTTTCTATTCTTCACTAACAATTGCTTGGCTATGTATCAATCAAACAGTATTTCATGCTCATGCCCTGTGACAGTCAACTGCACCACTGGGAATGTGACCACAGGTGCTATCTGGACTTAGGAATTTCAAGTTGCTTTCCCAAGCTCCAGGTGGGACTACAAGACTGCCTAGGAATCCACCTGCAAGGAAAACGCTTTTGGCAATCGCAGCATCGTAAACCGAGACTTCAGTGAAATTGCTCAAAGTATGCTTCGCGTATTGTCAACTAGATGACCCGTTCTCCGCCACTGTATCTATTAACTGAGGACGGTAGGAACTGCAGATTCAGAAGGTGCATCAACTGCTAAAAACTCCGGTGGCTGAGAGAAGGTAATTCATCCCAGTGGGGCTTGTAGCTTATTAGAGACAAGCCACCAACACCTAATGTCCCAGGGTAAACAGGTTTGCTACAAATTGCACCATTTTTTTCAAAGCTTCCACTGCATTCTAAGTAGAAGTCTGTATTTAGAGTTACTTGATACAAACAGTCAAACACAAGCTGCAGCTGCTTTACCGCTTTATCAAAATGAAGATATGCAACACGTTTCTTCTCTGATGTGAGGGGGCAGAGATTTTTAGGGCATTTGATAACCCCAAAGGGTTATTACAAAGGGATCAAATTCAACAGAAAAATGCTGTACTTCTTCACAACTTACATATACAGAGCGTTTACATCAAAGCATATTTTATTTTTAGCAGGTGAGCCACTTTTTTTCATGGATTTTTTTCCATTTTATAAATTCTAATTATTGTGACAGTTTTTGCTTAAAATATAATCCCATCAGTTTGATTGCTGGTGACTCAAAGAGGGGTAAAAAGCTTGTCAGAAAACATAAAAAATAATGTATTTCATCTTCTTTCATCCTTGTACAATTCACACTTTATGCACACGACAACACCTGCAGCTTTATGCAAATGTGCCATGGCTTTGATGGCACTGTAACACACAGTTTTTTGCTTTTATACAGAAGGGAAGCTATATGAATAATCAAAGAGCCTGAACTACACCGAATGGTATGATGGAACCATCCTCTCGCCGAGGAGGAATGATGCTCTGCCATGTCATTACAGATGACCACAAAAACGGAGACTACAAGATGCTTTTAATTTTAAGTCTGATTTTAGAAGCTTTCGTAAAGGCTAGTTCCTGTTTTCAGCACTCTACAAATTACGAACTAACATTTCAGTAAACATACAAGAACATCCACATGAAACCCATCAGGAGGAGGAGTGGGAGCAGCAGCGTGCTACACAGCTGCTCCCACATGTCTACACTTCCATGTAGGACAGTGTCATGTGAAATCTTGTAAAAAGTTCAACTTTGTGTTTTATAGATGTTTATAAAGGCAATAAAGCCAAAGCTCCACCATTTCACAACTTGAATTTGGAGCATAAATTATGGAAGTAACATCTGTTAGAGCCACAAAACTGATCCTAGCAAAACAGAGTAACAGGGAAGTCTACCAATGATAAATTCACTTTTGCTTATAAGCAACTGCATCAACAGCAACAAAATTTCAGCATTTGGGATACAGTAAGACAATTTAATCAACTTTCTTAGAGCAAAATTTAAATTTTAAGTGCAATAACTGAGGACAGACTCTTGGCATATCGGTTTTGTCACAGATGCAATTTAAAAAATTCAGAAAAGCCATTAAAAGCAGGGAATGGAAGTACTTCAGAAGAATATTGCAACAGATTCTAGATAGCATTTTTTAAGTACTATTATTTCCCCTCAAAGCAGAAGCAGTTCGAGCTTTCTACAACTGACAGATTAAAATGGCTATGAAACAATGGCTTAACTTCACGGGCGAGATTTTGGCTGCTGCCAAAAGAAATGGTCCCCTAGTCCTAATCCACCACTTGCACTAGAATTCGTAATGCAGCATGGTGAGGCAAGAAGCAATTCAACAAACCAGGGCATTAGAGCCTTGAGGATGGGAAAATGAGGGAAAGACGACATCAGACAGATGAGGTAAGTCAAATCTACAGGTTTCCAAAAAGAGGGGAGGGTAAATGTAAAAATCTGCATTAAAAACTAGACCTTCTTCTCTGCAACAAAATGACCACCAACAATTCACAAGTCAAAGAATTTTGGCACTTCATTAAGAAAGTCACATTTGCTCTAATTACATATATAGGCTTTGCTCCTGCTAGATAGCATTTCTGCAAAGTAGCCATTTAAAATAGGCTATGTTACTTAATTAAACATGAGGCAAAGGAAGCAAGTTTTCAGCATTTTTAAAAAAGTTCTAGTCTGGTAAAACCAAGGAACCGAAATCACAAGTTTCTCTTCATTTTTAGTTCTTCAACGTGACTGCACATGAAAAAAACACCCCATGGCACTGGTCCACCCATATCTAGTACCAACAACAGCTGAAATGTGACAACCTGGGCTTCATCATCCAAGCTTGCATGGAATTACAAGTACACAATTAGCAGCTGCAGCCCAGGTTTGCCAAAGCGTACCTCGCTTTTTTTCCTATTTTAGTTAAAAGAAAACTGCTATGTCTGATCAAGCTGTCGTCATACTGCAATGCAGTTTCAGAGACACTGCAAGCAACAAGAAGCTGTCAAAACTGACCTACATGGAAAATCTGAATGCACAAGCTCCCTGTGAAATAACTGGGTTAAGGGATTCAACTGGAAATGACAGAACCTGCAGAGAGAGTTCCAGGACAACAAATCTTCTAGGGTTAAACCTCAAAACCAGCATATACCTTGAATTTTCACAGGCTTTGACAAAACCAAAATAAAGAGTCTTCACAAGAGAAGAAAAAACCCATATTGCTTCAAAATGAAAGCAAGAGGAACAAAAACAGTTATGAAAGATGCTGAAGAAGGATGCTGTCTTTAAGGCTAAGAAAGCATACATCTGAGCACCACCACTGCTTGGTCTGGAAGAATTATGCATCTAGAGAAAGCTGCTGGACTTGCTCTCTGAGACATATACAGTGACATATAATTCATTAAATTCCCCAATTATATGAACTTAAAAAAAGAGAGAGATGACAGGAACATTACATTTGTCATCTATACATTACTATTGACAACTAATTGTACAGCATTTCCAGTACATAATTTCTAATATAAATTCTAACATTCTAACTCAAGAATGAAAGGTATATTAATCAACAGATCACAGATTAATTAGTCACAGTAGGATCTTTCATTACTTGGGCAGAAATAAAACCCACACAGCTATCTATATGCTGATGAGTGATTGGGTTTACTTAATCTTTAAGACTAAAATAGTTGGTACAGATATAAGGTCAACACCTTAAAGACAGTATAGCTTGCATGACTCTCATTCTACTTAAGAACAAGAAGTATTACAGATCAACTCGAGCAAAAGGAGAGAAAGGTTAAGCACATTAGGCAGGATGTTACTCAAAAAAAACACCCAGCTGATACATCCAAGGTATAAGTATCACAGAAAATTTCAAAAGGACAAAAATTATTTTTGTTTACATGGAAACTAATGAGTCTCTACAGAACTCCACAAAGAGCCCCTAGATTGACTTATTCAACACTGCATCAGCTCTTCCCTTGAAAATTTACACATGAACACAATAAAAACTACTGGAAGTAAGTGTTGAGTGCTCTCAAAATATCCCAGGTGGGATATTCTGCTATTAAGCCAATCCACAAAAACCTGACAGAGGACTGAGCTTAGAAGATTTCTAGTGCTAGTCAAAATTTCTTTCAATACCTCATACCTTGTCTCTTGATGCCTTCTCTCCTTAATGTCTTTGGAAGCACTTGTTATTGCAGGCAGCACAAAGGAAACTGTTAGGACAAGACACTTAACAGGCACAAGTGGCAAGAGAATGATACAGATAGCTTAACAGAATTCTGCAAATTTACCCCAGTGATATTATTTTTGGAGCAATAAGGAGTGAAAAATTAGGGCAATGCAATTTGCAAGTTAGGCTAATCGTGTTTTTCAATATTTGGTCTAGTGTTAGTCAAACAAGGAGCAAAAGGATCACAGAGATGTGCTCTGCTGGATACGCTGCTGCCACTTCTAAGCAACCTTGGCAAAATACACAAATTTGATACCTCAGTTACTTGGGGGTGGTTACATGCTTTTGTCTCCATAAGACAGCTTCCCCTGTAGTCATAAAAAATGGGTGTTTTATCTCTAACAAAGGCTGAGGTAGGTTGGAATAAACTTGTGCCATCAAGATGACACCCTTTTTAATATGGTCAGAAGAACTGTTTCGCTTAAGTGCTAAGCAATTGCTTCCACATTGCTGCCACCACTATTTAGTTTTCTAATAATTACTTAGAGGAAAGCTGAGCTGCTTGTGTAGCCAACAACAGAAGCATACATTTACAAAGCTGAAAGGAAAACTGATAGGTCTGATGATAAGGCGATATTCTAAGACCTGTCGAGTGTGCTTGCTATGTTTTGCAGCGGATGAGCGTGAAGGACAGACACGGGAGGTGGACTAGGACTCCTTCCGGAATTCCTGCCAGCTAGGGAGGACATAGCCCAGAGCCAAGGATGCAAAATCAGGTAAGTCACAGGCTTGTCCTTTACAGAAGGTGAGGATGATACACAATGAGTTTAGGCAAAAGAAATACAAAACATAATTCTTAAAATATTTTCTCACATAAATTCTTAAATCATTCAGTCAAATGCCATGTAAAAAAAAAAAAATACTGACTTGGTAAGTTAGTGAAAATCTGACATCCTCTTTTCTCTCCCACCGTCTGCTGAGTGGTCAGCTCTTGGTTTCTGCTATGCCTGGCACTGATGTAGCAGAAAAGTGGTGAATAAATACTTGCCAAGAGTCAGTTTCCTCTAAATTAGCAACTTTGTATATATTCCACATTTTTGTCAGCAGTGTATGCCTCCAAGACCTAAAAAATAAAGAAATCTTGCAATTCCTTCTCCACTACACTGTAATGGTATCCCTTTAAATTAGTCTTTTTAATACAAAATATCACAAAATCTTACCTCATCTCGCATTTCAATATCTGTGCTAGTCTAAGGCTCTGAGTTTCCCAGTGGATTTTAAAGTTACTTGCTTTTGTAGGGCTAGCAGCACAAAATATTCTAGCAACTTTTATATTCTGTAAGTTAGAATACGAGGTTACCACCTTTACAGTACTATGGATTTTCGTTTTATCTGAACTTCAAAATCTGAATTGAAAAAGTCTCATGTTGCTTTCCCACAGCAAAAAGCTTCCCACTCCTCCTGTGCCATCTTTAAGAATTTGCTTGAGTAATTTTCAGGTTCCTATTCAAGTTTGTTGTTGAAAGTGGTATATCATCTACCTGTTCATATTGAAATAGTAATTCTACTAATGAGACTTTACAAAAAAAAATTAAGAAAAGCTTCAGTGATGCATGGAAGTCCAAATAAGATACATCTGATTAACATGTGGTTATTTATTTACAGTTTAACATATGTGAAAGCTCCTCATTTAATAAAAACTTGGGGAGTCATTTGAAAATACATACAAATAAGATTTCCATACCCCACAAATGTTTTGTTTGAAACACATCTGAAACAATGGATTTAAAAGCCAAGACTGTATGTATGCTAAATGATGTGCCATTTACAAAACTCTAAGTTGTTCTTTTTAAAACAAGGAACAAAGACTTGCCTTCATCCTACACCACACTGGGCAGCTGCAACAACCAGTGCTTCAAAGAACTGTCAACTCAAAAGCATGTTGCCAAAGTGCAGAGTTATGCACCCATCAACATCAGCTGATTTGAGGCATGACTTCAGCTGGGCGGTGCTACAGGTTGTGCTCTTCCTCGAGCTCTCAAGAATTTCAGACATATACAGAATCCACAAAATACAATTTTTAAACATCTAGCTAGGAATATTTTTCAATTGCATCCTACAAGACTGACTTGTGCATAGCTTCATTTAGTATTTTTAGTATGAAGATATCACAAGCTGCTCTTCCAACTATAGAAGTCTTAAAATACTTCAAGGAAAAATCTCTCAGACATAAACATAGATCCTTCATTACAACCTTCATTACAGTATAGTCAGTAATTATAATGCTGAAGATTTTTAGCCAGAAGCAAGCATTATTTCAATACAACCGAGGCTCATTTTGACAATTTCTGAAACAAATGCCTAATCACTGTCATATCAACCAGTACTGCCACCAAAAAAAAATTAAATCCCAGCCTCCATGCTACCCCTTTTTTGTGCTGACAAAAGATTTTTCTTCTGCCATGCTGCAAATGGACTGAAGACTAACCTGCCTTGCAGCTCCCAGAAAACTCTCCAGCTGGATTCGCACACTAATCCAATTTGGGCCGAGTGCTATTAGTTCTTTCAGCCAGGTTAAAATCTGAACTTCAGCCTAGAGGAACAGCTGCTATTGTTGGATCACAGTTTTTCCTAATTAAACCAGAACGACACTTCATAAATGCCACTGAGGCCAATATGCCACTTCAAGTACTTAAAAATGATGGAGAATCATTTCCATTCTCTTATTTACGCAACTGACACCCTCTACATCAACCAAACTTTCCCATCCAAGCATCTTCAAAAGGTTGTCCACTATATTAAGAAACAGTGTGAAAAGGGAATTCCAGAATCTGTTAAAAAAAAAAAAAAGATTCAGGAAAAAAGAAACCTCTACAGAAAAACTAGTTGAAAAGAGTCTGACCACATATGGAATGCACAGTTTAATTTTTTCCCCTTCACTTTGTTCTGTTTTTCATTAAGCAAGAAAACCCTTCAAGATTTTGGTTGGGTTGCCCCCCCCTTCTTCAACAAAAAGTACTCAAGTCTCATTTTCCTAAAAGTCACCATAACCTGGTTTGGGAAAAGAAACTGATAACTACACAATACTGAAATGAAAATACTCATTTAAATTTTACAGTTTTTAAAGATGTGCAATTACTGAAAAGCTAGGAAAAAATGAGAAAAACACAAACCCTGAAATAAACAAGTCTAATAGCGACTCCAGTGCCACATTAAAAAAGTGGTTTTCTGTACAGTGTTTTATCCATTAACATCTGTGATGCTAATCGTCCTTGCCATATTCTGATGGGAAACCTCTCAAAGGAACCAGTGATCTTGGAGACAGCAGCTCTTGTTATTTTCCAGTGTAACTTTATGCTGGTCACATTACAGATCTACCAACATTAAAATGATCAAAGGAGGACTAGAAAAAGACAGTTTGCCACATTAGATTGGTCAGTGGAAAGAAAGCCACGTCAAAGAAATCCACTGGTATTGATATGAAAAAAAAAAAAAAAGGAGCCAGATGAGGTAAAGAATTGCAAAAGAAAGTCATGGCTAAGGCAGTGACTGCCAAGGAATTTGCATTGATTCTAATATTTTTGAAAAGGAAGATGCAAGTCTGGATTCTTCCTAGCTGTTTCCAAATGCTACGGCTAAAATAGGTCACTGTGTAGTACAACATCCTTGTAAGGTGGGGGGGAGAACTTTTACAGTTTCAATAACATCAGTTATTGTTCAGACTTACTATGATGAAAAAAACAGGGCAACTTCTTGTACTTGAATATCCATAGCGTTATCTGGAACTCTGTTCTCAAAAGTAAAGGCAAGACAACAGCCAAGTCAAGATCACAAAAATAAAGACATCAATGAAGCAGCCTAAAAGATAGGGAAATAAAAGGATGAAGCCAGCAGATTCAGTAGTTATGTTGCACTGTAAGGTGTCTCAAACATCAACACTCATCAGAAGGTGAACCAGCATGCAAGCATACACCAGAATCAACAGAAAACCTGGGGCTGGGATGAGGGGAACTTGGAGAAGAGAAAGTTGGAAAGTCTTCAAAAAGTATAAGGAAGTTTGAATAAAATTTAAAAAATAAACTGTTAGCTCCATCTGAAAATAATAGCTATACGTACGCAGCCCAAATCTATGCTGCTTCTGAACAAAACTTCTCAACAGTAAAGAACTTAAGCCACACAGACGAATCAGAGAGAAAGCAAGGACAGAGTCCTAAATCAAGTATCATACCGGGAGACCAGTACTAGTCACCCCAGCATCCAATTATGCTGGAGTGAAATAGTCCTACAGAAAAAAAATCAATCAGAAAGCTGTGGAAAATGGTTTGAGGCAAGATTCAGACTTCAGCAAAAATCTCTGCTGCACTGAGCTATGTTGCAGCGTACATCAATAAGGCCTCTGCTCTCCCAAGAATATTCCTTCCAAAAATAAACTCACCATAAACAACCACAACAAACTTCTTCCTTGTATTATTTGTTTCAGCTTAACTACTTTTTACAGTTTGATCCAAATTCATCTATATTTTAAAATAACGATCAAGGTTGTCACTACCACCCCTGCAAAACATCATCTTTCCTTCCAAACTTCCATGAGGATTTTTTTTTCTCCCCACTCATCTCTAATAATGCTTCACTTGAATTATAGGCCTAAATTGCTTCAGAGATAATTCAGGTACTGAAATGACCAGACTTATTCGTCATTGGACAGAACTTGCTAGTTTTACCACCAGAGTTACATTTCACAACATCCTCTATCAGGATGCTGTACTTTTTCTTTCAACTATACAGGTAAGTTTAAAAATAAAAAAAATTCCTTCTCTATTCTTATTATTGGAAAAGGAGCATCCTCCTGCCTCTAGGTCCCTGTAAAAAGAATGAGATGCATACTCTTGTCTCTTCTTAGATGTAAGGCCTTCCCCTCTCCCCATCATGACCATAAGCTGTGTCTTTTCTGCTGCTTAAAACCATACTGAAGGACTGGACAATGTTTGCGTATTTCTGGGTCAAAATTTTTCTTAAAACATATCTAGCTATGATTCTGAACGGAGCCATTTAAAGCATATGCAATAGAGATTTAAGTTGAAACTCTTCTTGAAAAATAAAGTATTTCAACTAGCCACCCCTGAAGTCCTTGTACTAGGCCTACTGAAGGTATTTCAGCAAAAAGCTTATGCCAAGGTTGGGTTTTTTGGTGGTTGGTTGGGGGGGAAGGGACAACATGACAGTGTTTTTTGATTTGAAAGGTTTCACTGCAATGATTAAAAGGGCTAATTACCATGAGGCAAAGTGATCTGGATGGCTTCTTCCAGTCCCAAAGCATATTTTTTTTAAAAAATTATTATTTATTTAAATATAAATAGCCCATAAACAGCTACATTAAGATCTTTAAAGTGATCGGACAACAGTAATGTCTGCAGCACAGGAAAAAATAGAAAGGCCATTTTCAGCTATAGTGCCTCTGACAGCAGATACAAGATACTCTTCAGTATTAAATTTGTTATTTCAAATCAGGTTGTATTTGCTCAAGGCTACATTGATTTCACAGCATTTGTCTAGAAGCACAAAAAATTTGGTCACGTCTTTATTATAGACTGGATTTTGAAGAGATTTTCACTGGTTTCTTTTTGCTGTTAGGATCAATTTCCTAATCTTAAAGATCATTACAACTATTGGCCTTTACTCAGCAAACGTTTGGAAGCCCCTCAAGTCTACTACAGACATACCATACCTGTGGTCCTGTGTGCTTCCTCGTGCTTAACTGACCATCTTCAAATGTCACAAATGGGAACAAACTGGGAGGAATATCATTCAAAACCCACCATCCATCAAAGAGGAAACAGAACTATCTGCCAATTTCCTCATTAAGAAAAGCAAACACAGCAAGGTCACTGCTGCTTGTCTATGCTAAACACCTCGACATTTATGGAATTAAGACGAACAAGCTTGAAGCTTTTACCGCTGACAAATTTGCAACAGCTAACAAAGCAAACAATCAATAAAAAGAACTACTTTGGTTAATTCAATTTAACTTGAAATGTTTAAGTTACAGCTTACGGCCTGCGCGTTAAATACGTCATATGCTTTTATGGATTCTGAGTTTCTAAACACAAAAAAACCCAGACTTCTAAAACTTGCTACTAGACACCTTGCTTCTTTTTCTCCTTTTTAAAGAAATCAGCACCACTTCACAGAAAGTATGTACTACTTCCTACATATAAGAAAAGCCAAATGCTGCAAAATTTGCATAAAAAGTTGTACTACAGGAACTAAGACTTCACTACACCTAAGGCCACATTTACACTTTTACTGGAACAACAGCTATGCTCAGAAAAATTGTCTTCATTTGTAAAGTTAATATGGGCTTAATTGCAAGTATATACTTACAAAAATGTTTATAAATTTTATGTATTATTCTTGTACAAGCTGTTCCATAACTGGCAGAACCAAGTTTGAGTTTCTAGACACCAGTGGCCATCACTTCCCACCAGGCAGTTAGTGCAGGTTCCTCTTTCAGCCCTCCTGCCTCTCTCTCTCCGTCTCCTGAAAAGCATCCTCGGCATAAGCCTCAAGGCAGACAGACTGAATGCTAATCACCAAATGGACCCTATTAGATGTAATCCTTGACAGGATCTCCTGATTTAGTATTTTTTCTGAAAGAAATCGAGTTCACATGCTGCCAGATTGCCCCATGATGTGAATGAAAGCCCAGTAAATGGGACCAACTGGGAGACTCACTTCAAAAATGGAATTAAGATCAGGGCTAAAACTCCCTTGTAGATGCAACCATCTAGCACACTGTTTCGCCAGACCAGGAACACAAGTGGGACTAGCCAGTAACACTTGTGCTAACTGATCAGACAACTAACACCAACTGTAGACTAGAGAAAAAAAAACTTATTTATATTGTCCCCCAGGGAGAGAAAGTCAAACAACCTCATAAAAATGCTGCAAAACCAGCGTCTATATAATTACATGACATTTCTAGTCTTCAGCACCTTTTGAAATTCTTCAGGAGGTCCCAGTGTCATCTAATGAGGTAGTGGAGTAAAAGGGATCTGACAACAGGCAGCGCTATCACTGTGTCTTCCACCCATAAGGAAGAACAACAAGCGTTCTGGTGCCAGACAAAAGGTATGGGGAAAAAAACAGCACTGATACTTTACACAGACATCTCCAATCCTGAGTTAGGCTATAAAAGCACTGATTTTAAAATCTGAACGCAGAATACTTCCCCAGTCTCAAGGCGCTCTTTTGCATGATCACTGCTGGCCTTAGTTATCTAAAAGCTTTTTCCTAGGTAAACTACTATAGGGGTATAATTTATACCCAATCCAGAAAGGAAACAAACCTCCCTTCTCCTCAAAACTTAAGGGTCTGTCTTCCCACATGCAGGGATAGGAGTGAGGAAGTAAGCTTTTATTCAACCAAGAGAGGAACACACCCAAAACAGTTTTTTCCGTACATTATATTTCATGTACATCTGTATTAATGCTTTTGGACTCCAGCTTCCTTACACAGAGCCTTGCTGTTGGTCTGTTTACTCCTTTTCCCTTTGGGTGCAGCAGCATTGTTTCACCCACAGCAGAACAGTACTTTCTAGCCCTCATTCCCTCAGACTACCTAAAGCAGCCCCCACTGAGGCAAGAGCCACTTTTGCTGACCCACCCATAACACAGTGGTAGTTTGCCAAGCAAGGCAGCAGGATTCACACAGAACAGCAGAGATGCTCCCCCTTCCAGAGCCAAAGCTGAAAATCATAATAATGTTGGTGCCTTGGAAGGGGAATATAATTATTGGGAGCAACCAGTTGACTCCACTATCAAAGACGGACTGGAAATTAGTTCTCTTAACCTTCTATTCAGGAATCCCACTCAAGAAAACAAACCTGAAATAGCCTATACAAAACCATGCAATTTTTGCAACCACACTCCTACTCTCAGAGATTTCATAACCCACTGAATACATTTTATTTACAATTCTAACATTAGTCCATTGACCCAGGCAGCAACAAGCTGCAGAATATGGTTAGGCTATTTTGAGTAGTATTTTGGCAAGTATATATGAATGTCTTACAAGAAAATGAATTTATCATGTTTGGATCATAGGGGAAGAAACAATGCAATCCCCGTCCTCACAGTTCTGAAAATGAAGGATGGCATAGTACGTAGCAAACATACTCCAACCTGGAATGTGTTATTATGCACCAGATCTCATAAGACTTCATAAAAAACAACATATTTGAGAACCTTTTTGCATACAAGCTTTACGTAAAACTAAATAAATCAGTATTTAAAACAAATTAAAAAACAAATTATAAAACAAAACCAAAAAACCCCACACCACTGCAGCTTTAAAGTTGTCCTCCTCTTTCATTTGCTTCTTTCCCAAAGCACTATTGACCCAAAGCATAGATAAAATACTATTTTAGAACTTCATTGCATTTAACTGAGAAGGATCAACATTAAACAACTACTACATTTCATATACCCTCAAACAAGAAGTGCCAAGAAAAACATACATGTAATAAGACAGAAAGCTCTATTAATTCATCCTGTTCATAGCATACACAAACAGTGCTTAGTTTTGACTTATGACCAATGCTAACTACTAATTAGCAGGCTTAGAACCGAGATATTAAGAAGCCTGTTCTGAAAGGCAAGCTCCTGTAGTTTTGACAAGCTTGAGTAGTTAAATTATCAACATAGTACAAGTCATAGTCACTATGCATAAACTCAAATAAGGCCAACAGGGAATACAGATGTGGTTTAAAAAAAAAAAAAAAAAACCACCACACAACCCCCCCACCAAAAAACCCATACCACTTTTCAAAAACAGCATTACACAACAGCTTATATACACAAATAAAAAGGTAAACATTTACTGCATTTTAGCGAAACTTATACTTTGTTGGGAACTTTTTTTTTAAAGTATTCAAAGTTTTCTTTGCTACTTTGCAAGACTTAAAAAAAAAAAAAACCAGCCAAAACACAGAACCATAATTTCCATATCCATTTTTTTAAATGAAAAATATAAAATCCGTATTTCTATATTTAAGGTCTCTATAACTAGCTTAGAGTGAAATTAAATGTCTCAAAATAGCTGAAGGCAAAGAGCTTAGGAATAGCTTCCATGTATTCCTTTGCATTCTTTTTGGCCATACTGGACTCTGAAAGTAAAACCAGTACGATCTGCTGTTCTGGATGCAGCTGATTTACTATGATCTACAGTTTTAGATGGAGACTTCAAATTAAAGTTTTATGCCAAGCACCCTTCTTTGAAGCCAGTAAACTGACCCAGCTTCTCAAAAAGCTACAAGGCAAAAAGCAAGAAAACCCTTCAGAATGTCAGTAGTCAACAGATCCACAGCATGAGTTGGACCATGAACAAACAGACCACCACATCTGTGCAAGAACCAATTCTGCGCTTAATCTTTAAGCTGCCTTTGTTAGCCATGAGTCACGTAAGTCAAAAGGAGTTACTCAGAGGATTACCAAATTTATTTAGTGATACTTCGATGACAGAAAGGGCAGGACCAAAACACATTTAATCCTTTAAGAGGAAACACCCAATGAGCTCACATGAAACAAAAATGGCAAAAAAGCTTCTGATGAGAGAGGCATGGAGAAGAATTTATGCTTATAAAAAGGCCCCATGATACAGTACTCAGACCAGTTCCAAAAGCTTAAGTGGAACATCGGCAATTGCATTCATTCTGAACAGAGCACCTATGCACAATGTCCAAGGCACAGTACCCACCTGACTCAGACAGAGAGATAACAAGCCTCCCCTAACAGATCTGCTTTGTAACAAACCCTGTGAAGTAGCAACTAATTTATCCTAACCTTTTAGGTAAACACTGTATACCATCTCTACCTCACTCAACTGCATGATTCCAATGTGTCCTCTTATCCTCATTTGCAAGAACTTTAGTGACCTCAAAGAGAGATCACAGAAAACTGTGGTATTCACCAGGTTTGAGGTAAGAGAAACCCTTGTGGGTAGCGAGGTACTGTCTGGCAACCTCTCGTGGCATACTGCAAGAGGCTGAACAGAAATTCACCCGTGTTAGCAGATCTGACCAAGGAAACTTGTCCATGAACCACAGCCCTCTGCTGTCCCTGCCTACCATATCACCAGCCAACCACGCGGTTTCCACTTCTTCAGCAGCCGCTGGTGCTATATCGGAATCGTGGTATTCAAACCAAGACGGCAGCACACAGCAGGAATATCTGTCCCAGTCACATTTTTCCACCTTTTTATCCATGGATATTCAATTACTGATTATTTTTGCAAATCAAAATTTACATCTCAAGACTAAGCAGCAATACAAGAACTTTCTTTTGTCTTCTGTTTTCCCCTTCCCTTTCAGTACTCTCCCACCTTCACACCCAGCATATCAAGTCCTCACTTTCTCCCAGAATAGCTTCAAGAACCACAGCTTTTGCTTGCTTCTAGAAGCAGATAACTCTGGAGCAATACATATGTTTTGACATATGCAGTCATTTTGTTAGAATATGTGGAAAGAGCTAAAGATGTTTTTGAACATCTTTAGTAATAAAAAGCCTTCCGGAAAGGGTCCAAGGTACATCAACAAAAAAGCTGCAGCCAGAGACATCAGAAACAAGATCTACAATTTACTGGACATGAAAGGATGCTAAACATACTCAACAGTACTGCTATGACACAGCAGATTGAACAAAACAGGTAGAAAGGCATGTATGATATGGCCCTTGATCTTCCATTCTCAGAAGCATAAACATTATCAAGGCACAATTTAACTAAAAGGTCATATGTGATCACCTACAGAAACAAAGATAGCCTTTTTAGTTATCTTAGTCTTCTCAGCTGGAAAACAAAAATTTCTCAGTTGCTTCTTTCTCCTGTTGTTTTGGTTTTGCTTTTTTTTTAAAAAAAGACACCTCATTTAAAAGCTTCTCACTGTATCAAGAAAACCCAGTTGAGTTTTTTTAAATCCTTTTGCTCTACATGTAACAAAACCTGTCACAAAACTTCAGCTATGAAGAGGTTTTATATAAAAAGCCAAAGGGGGGAGGGAGAGGAGGGGAAACCTTACACAGCAAATTGAGACTGCAGTTCATTACGAGTAAGAGACGCTGCGTATTTATGCCTCTTCATAATAAATAGGTAATGTTTATTGAGGTGTTCATGTCACTCAGACAATACTGTCAGTAGTAGTATATGCATCGGAAGCATCTTAAATGAAAAAACAGGTATTTTAAAAAGATAGACACTGCATGGGGAAAATCCTCAGGAAAGGAAACATACAGCAATTACTGCCAACCTAAATTTGGCATATACACCCACCTCTCTAAAAGATACCACAATCGGCAATATTGTGTCAGAGTTAATCTTTTATCTTTTCTGTAGAGTTAAAAGTCCTAGAGGCTCTCAAATTATTATCCAACAAGAGCCAGCCTCAACCTTCATCTAAAGTACATTGACAGTGGGTGTTGTTAGAACAATGTGTCTGCTTGAAGAAAACAAACAGCTTTTAAGATGCAATGCTTTTTCTAGGAAGAACTGACTCTTCTAGTATACCTGCAAAGGTCTAGCTCTCAGTAGCTGGATAATTAGCAAGCAGCTTTCTTCTCCTTATTAAAAACGTACAAAAACAACAAGAAAAAAGGAAAACAAAAAAAAACCCACCACCTTATTATTGACTGGATAGGGAAGATAGTTTCTAGAGAATTAAAAGTTTTACAGCCAAGGATATGGATGAAAATGCAAATTGAGCCTCTAGCCACTTACCTGGGGAGAAAGGGTGACTTCTCAAGAGGGAGCGTTCCATAGAGCACCAATATGAACAGCACATAGAACAAGTTATGAAATGCCTCCCCAAAACCACAAAATGCAGTCAGTAAAGATTTATCTTTACTGAGGCTAGGGCCCTAACCTTAGTGCTTATTTTTGTATTTGGCAAGTCGAGGATAACCTAACCTTAGAAAGATATATCTAAATTAAACCACTTAGAAACATGCAAACAAATAAAGAATACAACATCTTTAGGGAAGCATGGTTGTTGGGCTTTTTTTTGTTATTTCATTGTAATAAGCTATTTATTTAAATATTAATCATATTCAACATTCTTGAAATTGATTTTACTTTTTTTTTTTTAAGCTGACAGCAGCAGTCAGTTAAAGAAACTGGTAAATACACAATGTTGACAAACATAACCTTATTTGAGTAAGCAGAAAAAATTCTCTGCATCTGCCATCAGCTCATCTTATTTACTAGTAACAGGGAAGCCCTTCTTGCCCTGCTTTCCAATGGCACAAAAAATGATGCAATAACATATCAGTTTTAAAATACTAAAGGAATATGATAATCAGCTACAGGTTTACTTATTAATTGTATGATCTTTTCTTTAACAGTTTATTAAAGAAGACATACATTGACAAAGGCCTTCACACTCTGCATATTCCAATTAGCGGCATTCAAATAAGGACTGTCATATGCAATTTAATTGAATGCTAGTTTCTATCTGAGGCAACCCTACTTAATCTTTGGTTAAAAAGCTACTTTTTAATAAAATATTCACAGTATCTGGTTAATGAGAAACTGAAAATGGCCTAACCTCACCTGATTAGCAACTGCAAAGCATGTCAGGACACAAATTTAGCCAGAGAAAAATTCTGAAGGGTATTAGATTCACAAAGATTTCCGAGTCCTTTCAAACTATCAACAATGTCTTCATCTTCCTGAACTCTACTTCTAGTTGAAATAAAGACTACATTTTTGTATTTCAGCCTTCTTTGAGGCAAAATGAAACTGCCTAAATGGTAAAATGAGAAAGCTGAATGGTAAAGACTCCTATGCAGCATCTCATCCATATGATGAATCTCTAGATTATAATGTTGTCTGTCTCTGGAAACACTTGGACTGTCAAGTTAACATCAGAAACTGATTTGACAGAAACATTTGTCAAGTAATTTTAATAACTAGACTGGAGAGCCTATGTTTCACCAGAAGTTCAAGAATGCAACAGACACCAGACCACTGCATGCATTAATTTATTCAATAAGACATGTGCATGTGTTGGACCAAATATGCTCTACCATACTTACAGTATTAAAATATGACTGTGCAGTGAACATCAGCAGGATAGTCCTGCTGGATTTGACCCTTGACTTTCCAAATAGTGGTGTACAGCAATAAAATAACCTATAGAATAATGAACTGATATTGTGCACAAACTCAGGATTTTGCTTTTTCCCTTGCCTTCCTCCACTTAAAACCTACACTACTTCCCCAGACGTTACGTAGCCATAGGTAACACACAGAAGACCTTTCAGAAAACTCCAGCATCAAGCGTGACCCCAAGTACAAGGAAAAATAAAATAAAAAAAAAAAATCTAGCCTTAAACACAACTGCTCTTTCAGTAGGAGCATAAAGTCAGACAATACCTCACTAACATTTTAAAAGAATTCAATAAGCCTTTTCAATAAAAGTTATGTGCAGAACTTAAAACTTCTGGTCTGACCAAGTGCTCCATACCAGTGCCTTCCCGAAACGCTCATAAACTTTCATCAACTGTGACTTCAAAATGGGACCTACCTTATTTTACCTAACCCAATATCCTCCTCCTGACAAGGACAAAAGCAGATGCCCACAAAAAAGCACATGAAAGTGCTTTGAACAGGGGCTGGACCAGACAACTTTGAGAGATTCCATCCAACCTGAACTATTCCATGATTCTGTGAAAAGGCATGAGAGCAAGCAGTGATATTTCCTGAAATACCATTTATCTCCCAAAGTTTATGGTGCTAGTTGATAGAGATCTTTATTTTGACCTCTTAACAACATGTGCTTGTGAGAAGTTACAAACAGTAAACAAGAAAGCAAGCATCATCTACGGTCAGGCCCTGATGCTATTACACTCAAAATTTATTTCTCAAAAAACCAAAGGCATTCACTTTAGCTAGTCACAAACTTTGAGCAAGAAATGGCTGCCTAACACTTATTAGCAGGGGGGCTATTCTGAAGCCTTGTAAAAGAGCTCTGTAGATGCACAGTCAAGAAACTGCAGGAGGCACACAACTGGAGACCTCTTCACTCATCTTTACAGATACCTGCTTTCTCCAAATAGTACCATGTCATGATTTCAGCTACTGTCATTATGCTGATTCTCCTTCTGATTTCCTGTATTTTCCATTTATCCTGCTGTCTGTGTCCTTGCCTGGTCTCAGTCAGCCACTCAACACAATTTAATAGGCATTAGAAAGTACAATTACAGCATTCTACCCTGTGCCCAAAAAGCAAATTACTTCTAAGAAATTAAGTTTATTTTTAGCAAAAAACCAGACAGATAGAAAGCTTCAGAAGAGTGCCAAAACTGAGGGATAAGAAGATATATATATATACACACACACTGCCTAGAAGTTTGTGTGTTGATTACATAGTACAGCTGATGTTTTGAACTTGTAGGTCTCGACTCCTTTCTAATTAGACAGGTGTATAAAAATGTTTTGCAATTAGTTGTAGAATAAATGTTTTTGTTGTTACTTAAAGCAGAAGCTGTTTTTTGAGTAGAACCTCAAACAGTCCAAGTATCTGCAAAGTTCATAAAATATTTCCTCTGAGTCAGTTTTGGTTTATTCAGGTATCTGAACGCTTGCCATTTGACAGGAATCGACCAAAGCAGATAAATTCACAGTCAAATAAAAATTTGGACACTGCCCTCAGATCAAACCACAGTCTAACAGCATATAAAAATCACATCCTTTTATTTATTTTATAGACTGAAATAGCTGTGATAATTCAAGCCAAATTGTTCCAATTCAAGGAATACTTAAGGCTAAAATCTGGTCCCATCATCCAAGTCTCAACTCATTTCTTTGCATTCAGTCACTAAAAATGTTTGATGATAGAGTAACCTCACTATTGAACAGTTCAACAACAGCAGGTAAAAGGACCAAAATGCACAGAGCAAGAACTGTATTTCAGAAACACAATGTGTATTTCCTCATACGAAAAGTACATGGATTTAGTTTTCCAACCACTAGATCATGTTAGTCTATTAAGTGAATTAACAAGTAACGTGCATTACCGGATTAAGCTCTACCTGTATTGAAGCGGAAGCAGGTATTGATTTTGCAAAATCACTGACAGAAGACATTTCTCCGCAGTGGTAAACGGTTTAGTTTTTCAGTCTCAGTTACTCAGGAAGAAGTAGGAGACAAAAATATACCCTTGAAATAATCATTCAAATAAAGATTTTATGTACTGTAAGCACCCCAGACCATAAAAGAATAAAAATGTAAAAAATCCAGCACAACTTTACAGAAGAAGTGAATGTAAAATGCTATTTTTATTGATACTGTAATATACATACAGGAGGGCATTTGGTGTAGCAGGCGAGATCGTGCTCTTCAAGGTCTGACGTCGCTAGGATTTCACGGAAGTTAATCAATGGGCCACAAATGGTAGTGCTGTGGAACATACCTGGGGTGTGGGACAAGCAGCTTCACTTGTCCTGCTCAGGCTAACTCCCCCATTAATCCCCCCCACGCAGGCTTCAGAGCACATGGAAACAAAGTGGTTAGGATTTTGTTTAACACTCTTTCTGCACCAGAAGACTCATACTAACAAGGTTACCTTTGGCATTTCCAAAGCAAGGAGTGCAATACACTAAACGTCTACAAAGGGATGATGTAATTTCTTTTCACAACTTCAGTTCTGTTGCTGGGAGCACAGAAGAATGGTTAGCCACAAACCCGTGCAACCATCTCAAAGGTTTCTACATTCCCTGAGTCTTTTGCCAGAAGTCTGGAGATACAAGATTAGAATTCTTGTGACCAAAATGTAGTAAGTTCAAAAGGGAAATCCTCCTAAAAATAATTACAATTAAACTTGAACACTATTTTACATTGCTAACCTCTCCACAGGTCATTAAGCAAAACACCATTACACGTTATCCAAGACCCAAGAAAACTGATGTTCAGAGTCAAGCTTGTCTTCAGATCCTTTAAAGAGTTCCTTCTGTTATTTACTTGTGCCATCCTACATGAAGACAATTATATTTTTACTTCAGGGTCTTACATTAATTGCTCAGAGGCCTCTTTGACAGGCTGTGCCACTTGTCACGTAAAGCATTTTCTGGGGGTGAAAAAAAGAGAAGGAAAAAAAAAAAAACAAATCCTCTTCATCAATGCCAGATGTAAAGAGCTAATAATGAAAATAGTGAAGTGAAAATAACCGGAAACTAACAATAAACTTTCTCATACTTTAAACTAAGGAAGAACAGATGGTAAAAGAAAATTGCTGACTTTCAAGAAAAACAAAAAAGTTTACTCTCAGAAAACCTACAGCTCCCTTTTAACTCTGCAGTGTGGGACAGAAACTTCAACGATATCTCCTCATCAGAAAAGTAATGTAGATGTGAAGGCAAATTAATGGATCACAGTTTAATACAGATACAAAGTAAATATTTTACAGATTTACATCATAGGGTTTGAAGAGATATTTATAGATGAAAGCTCAACTAGCTCTTTACCAGAATATTCTGTCACAGGTGAACCATTCAAATCTTTCATGAGACAACTTCAGAATATTCCTGAGACTACCTCACTTGTAACAAAATCAGATTATTCCAAAAGAATAAAAATCCAACTACGTTTGTGCAATAGTTCAAAATCCTTAATTCAGTGAACTGTTGGTCTGACTGGTGACAACCAGAACCTTGGTAACAGGCATTTCCATCACAGTAGAACAACATAACATTTTGTTTTATCACTGGCAAGTAACGTTTAAGGTCAAAAAATACAGGTCTTAAATGAGAATGGATCAAGGACAGCAAGTTCCAAAACACTGGAACAAACTGAAGACCAATGTCACTTGCTTCTAAAAACACATGCTTCTGAATACAAAGCACAGTATTTCCATCTTGAAAGATAGAAGACATGGGCAATATGGATCAAGGCAGTAATAATAATCGATGTATGTGTGCAATGAATTCCCTTTGTTGCTCTATGCCATTCGAGCTTATCAGTTGTCACCAACTGCTCATCTGATAATAATATTTTTCAGCAGTGGTTTGTTTCACAGTTCTTCATTTTAACACAATGCTTGTTAGCCTATACTACAAAGTGCTCCACCGACACCCAACAATTGCTTTCAAGACCACTGAATTGCTATTTTTTAACTGACTTAGCAATAGAAAATGGACCCAAGGTTCAGGATTAACCCATAAATTCAAAACTTAACATACAATGACTTCAGACTGCAAAATTGCTATTTTAAAAAGCACTGCTGTTTGCAGTTAGAGGTGTTACCTGGGAATGCTTCAGATTCTTTTCAAATAAGCAAGCTGTCACCTTACACAGAAAGCAGCACCACTTCACGCATCCCAAGCAGTAAAACACCAGAGCCAGATGCTGTTAGAACTGACACTTGCTGTCCTTATGCAGCCCGCATTTATTTGTGTCCTTCCGTTGCATTGCTGCTCATTCTGCGGAAGGCCAAGAGTTTAATTCCCTTAAATTGCAGACCATTTCTGCCCTTCTGGAGAAGCATCTGCCCCATGAAAAACACTCATTTAGCCTTCACAGCAGAAGCTTCATGAACAGAAGTATCAGAATGATGCACTTTCCATAGCTTTGACACACTTGTAGTTTTGGTTCTAAGATGTCAGCATAATTTCTGGCTTAAAGCTTCATCAATAACGGAAGTCAAAACTTCAGTGGTACAAAGCCAGAACTGCTTGTGAAATTGGGAAGTCAGGACCCTCCAAAAAACTTTCACTTCAATAGAGGGAAGGAACTACATTGAATGGCATCATTACACACAATACAGCTTATATCAACACTTACAGAAACTTAGCACCATTCCAAGATACAGTATTAGAGTTCTTACATTTGTGCTCTTGGTGCCCATAACGAAACTACCTACAATGAAAAACTAGGATGGAAGTAAAGGCTGACAAGAACTCAAACAGAAAAACTAATTTGATTAAACAGTCAGCTTCAGCAGCCTTTCTCACCTCCAACCACTGAGAAGTCTAAATATTCTGCCTTTACGTATTACAGTAAATGGAAAAAACATCAGACTACAACACCAAAATAGAAGTGAGAAAAAATTCTTCTAAGAAGATGTTTATTCTCTTTAATAAAAGAAATTCTAGCTATGACTATGATATAAACTCTAATTTGTCAGTAAATGTGCTCAGAAGCTCAATAAAAAACATTCAAAACCCAAAATTAAACAGCTGCGTGCAATAGCCATACTACATACAGAAAAAACACTGGAAAAAGGAACAAAATTTAACAGCTTCAAATGGATTCACAGTGAAGATCTGAACTGACTATTGCAAAATCAGCCAGAAGGAAAACATGCATACTGAACCAGAAGAGTCACATTTAACGGGTCACAGTGGCTTTACTACAATTGGATATTTAGACCACAAATACGCCATTCAAGAATATCACTTTGGTTACAATATTAACCTATTCATTCATGAAATTGTCAGCATTTCTTGATACAGCAGGCAAGCCTAACATTTTCAGCCAACAGGAAGAAAGCAGTTTTCAACTCGTACAGTATATTTATCTATACAAAAACCTGACTTCTACTTTGAATCTCACTCTGGGCTTGTAGCAAAGGCGGCCCCAAAAACAGTCCTGCAGTAAACTGGCACCTGATTATCCAGGGCTAAGGAACTGGAAACAGTAGTAGTATGACTTCTAAGAGGTCATCGCTTACAAGATGTGCAACATTTAGCTCACACCCTACCAACACACCATGACAGCTCAGGACAATCTCTTGACTTTTGAGGGTGGAATCAAAGCAAGCGTTGGTCACCTGATAACCCATTTAAGAAGTAAAACATATCCATTAGTCAGGTACCTTCTCTAAGATGTGTTTAAGTTCACACATTACATTAAACACCATTACATCTGAGCATCTACAAAAGCATAACTAGAACATCGTGCAGTGACTAATTATTCTTACTCTAATATCAAAAAAGAAGATTCATTTCAGTTAAATTGCAACCTACAAACCTGTCACCAACAGGAACAAGGACCAGGTTCAAACACTGATCTCACCATAATGAACAAGTGTAGTGTAATATATGAAATACCAACAGAGTAACTGTGTGTTTGTGTGCATGTACGCACATATTCAGATGTGTAAAATCAGCAAGGACATTTTTCTTTAGAAATAAAATAAAAAACTGGTAAGCTAGGATAAGAAAAACCACACAGAGCAAAAATATTTATGTAGTTACAAACATAGCAAAAGTTACAACTGGCCTGAAGACAGCTAATACCATGACCGGATTAATTATGCAGGTAAGTACTGAAAAACTCCACAAAGCTTTTTAAAAAAAAAAAAAAAAAAAAAAAAAAGACAGTGAAGATGACACCTACACAATGCAGAGCACAGTATCTCATTAGATGGTTTTCATTAAATTCCCTGAATTCACCTGTTAGAGACCCAGTTTTAAATACAGATAGAAGTAAAAGAATTCATACCATTTGTTATGAAAAGGAAATTATATATGAAGTAGGAAAAAAAATGTTTCCAACAGAATCATCACTTGTTTAAAGAAATAAAAGCCAATTAGGTTACAGGCAGATTTCTTCCAAATTATTGGTTCACATCCACACACTTAGGCAGAAGTCTCTTCCCTTGAAAACCTTTGCCAGGAAACAAACAAAGAATTTTAAAAGAGAAATTAGGCTCTGACCAAAATGCTGCCACACAATAAACAGTTCAGTTTAGTTTAAATACAACCACCAAAGCTTTACAAAACCTTTCCTTAATTTTTCAAAGCAATATTTTAATGTAATAATACTTGGTACTTAAGGTTAGTTGTCAGAACTCAAGATTTGTACAACAGCAAGCAACCAGTAAGAGATACCATACTGAAGGTGGCTTTCATATAATCTTCGCAAGAAGCTTTGCATCCAAATGGTTAATAAAGAAAATAAAAACCCAAAGGCTCTTTAAAAGTTGTCCAGTAAGCACTACAATTCCAATTAATGTAGCTGCAAACAATGAAAAATTGAGAACTGAAGAGCAATCATTTTAAGTACCAGCTTCAGTTCTGGTCATTAAAGAGTCTTTAAGCATCCTTCAGTACAAGTCTAAGCTATTGCACAGTGAGGGAAACGTTTAAAATGAGCTTAAGAAAAATTAAGATTAAAAAATGTTTTTTCATATTGAGTGGTCAAAAACCACTATACTATGAGCAACTTGTGAGAGTATTTGAAGAGCTATGGTTTCTAGATAAGCTCAAATAGGTAGATTAACCGACTTTCCCCAACACCAGGTTTCAACAATAATATACTAAAAAGTTTCTCTTCCTCCATCAGGTTTTAGACTTTGTGCAGGTTTCTTTCCCCAACACTAAAAAAAAGGCACAGGAAAATACCACAAAGAGGCAAGAAGAACAAGCACGCAGCAAACTGTATTTCATTGCATTACGGGGGGGGGGGGGGGGGGGGAAGACCCACCCATACAACCAACCAAGTATGAGAGAAGACTTTCTAATTGAAGCCAAGTAGTCACATGAATCTATACTTCAAGCGCTCATCTGAAAGTAACTCAGTGGAAAAATCATGCATTGCAGCCAGTAAACTCGCTGTCAGATTACTGACCTTTCACATCTTGAAGAGATATTCACTTCTCCACAGAAAGATCTTCAGAGTTCATCTATTCTGCCTTCTCAAAAAACGTTTATCAACTTCTTTCCACAAAAAGGACTGATATGCTATTGGTGAGGCATTACTCCATCAACAGAGATGATTACTCCAGAGAAATGTGTCATCTCTAGGAATACCCCGGCTCCATTCTAAGTTCCACCAGTTTTCTATTTCTTTCACTTTAATCACTGACAATTGTCCTGAATTCAACATATTTTGCTTCGGCATCCCCATCAGGTACATCTAAGTATTAAGCTATCAGTTTTAATACTCTGTAGACATCATCACTGGAACACATATCCACAGAACCAGCACATGAAAGGAAGTACTTTTTTTTTTTTTTTAAGGTTACAAAATTCTTCAAAGAACCTTTCTTATTTCTGTACTTCAATGAAACCTCATAATCCTGTCAACAGAATACCTGCAACTTTTTTTTTTTTTTTTTTTCAAATCTAGTTTCCTAAGGGAGCCGTATCTGCTACCTAACAGTTGAACCCAGACTACTACTTTTCTTTACAGAAAGAGTACCCTGGGAACTGAAAGAGTGCTGTCTTCTAACCCGGCCCTAGCCCACTGGCACAGCAGTACCGGACAGGCAGTCAGCTGTCATACCAGTAGCTCAAAATGGGCTGCAGCCAAGGTTGCAGCATAGAATACATGACAGTTTTCAGAGGATGAGAGAATTAGAGGAATTGAGGTATTTTGAAGAAGTGAAGTTACAGGGGAAAAGGAGGCAGGATGCATTCAAGAAATAAAAAAGGCTTTGCTAGTTCTTTTCCGTAATATGCTTTTTCTTTCTAAGATATGTACGCCAGTGTAAACCCTGACTGTATACACAAGGAAAAGCTCCATAACTGGTAATGCAACAATATAGCCCAGGGAAGCTAAGAACTGGCTGGAAAGGTCAAAACTCACTTTTTTTTTCCCCCCCTCCAGTGAGTTTAAAAGAAACCATGTTTTAATTTAAGCTATATTTGTGTGGTAGTAGAGCCTAGAGACCTCTAAAATAATGGCAAAGTTAGGCAACAAATACTCAGCGATGATACTTCACTGATCCTAAGAAGCCAAGTATGAAGGTCACACCAAAGGTCAAACACATACTCAGATACTGTGGTAGCAGGGACACTACAGAAACCTTCATTAAGAGGATTTCAAATCACAGCAGGTCAACAAGAACTGGGAACATCCCAAAACAGTTTCTACTAAGTTGTACTGCCCATACACAGGTTATTTTTCATTTAATTATTCTTCCTATCCTGCCATATGCTTAATGATTTTGTTCCTGGCTTTAGAACTGGAGGGAAAGATATCACACTAGCAAAGAACAAGTAGCTGTGAGCATCTGAGGCTCTTGGTACCACTGGTTGGCTTGATAAGTAAACTGCCCCAGAAAGTGAACAAATGAAAGGGGTAATTCTAATCAGAACACGATCCATCACCAGTAGATACCAGTATTAAACCAGCCCAAGTTTTCTTCAGCGAACAATAAAAGTGTTTTAAAAAGCAGTGTGCTTTTTCTTTAATGTAACTTCAAGTCTTGCAAAATATAGCCCTTTCCTTTGTGTCCATGCCAAAAAGCCATGTTGAAACCAAAACATTTGAGTGTGCATATAATTATGAATGAAACACTAAAACAATATTGCATGACATTTTCCTTTAAGTTGTAATCTACAGGTGATCTACAAGGCTAAAGCGACAATTAAAGAACAAAACAGACAATTTACTATAGGAGAGGTTTCAAAACAGCTTTCAGAGTGGAAGCTACCAAACAGTTGTTCAAGAAATACGAACGATGTAGAAAGGTCCTCTGGAAAGTCACTTGACTCAGTGTTCTGCACTTTGCAAATCAGATGCTTTTAAAAAAAATAAAATAAAATTTTAGAGTCCAACCTCTAATAAGGCTCATGAAGCCTGAACACCTTAAAGTATATAGCTCTAGGAAAAGCCACCCCAAATAATTTTTCTTAAGTACATAAAGCCTATAGGAGAAAAGAATTTTTAAAAATTATGACTTTGCATCTACCTGGGTGTTGATTCAAATCACGTTACCAGCATAATTTCAATACAAGAACAATAAAAGAGGAATTTCCTGATTCAGTGTTTAGAAAAAAGACACACTGAAAAGCAACTCTGTTCCACACCTCATTACACTAAAACAAAAAGAAAAACACACACCCACTACTTAAGCAAGTGTAATTATATTAATAAATAGATATAACTACAATTTCACAATTAAGATTTTCTTTAACTGTGAGCTACTAACCATGGTAGTATTACTTCTGGCAGTTTTCTTTTCTTAAGCACCTGACTTAAGCATGTACTTTCCTCCAAAAAACCGATACCGCAGAGAAACACAGAGAATACATTTTGGATTTCAAACAGACCAAATATTTACATCGGGTTCTCAAGTGTTTCAACAACTATCTTATACTTGAAGAGATTACAAAAGATTATGAAGGAAGCAGCCTACCGAGGCAAACTTGACATTTTTTCCACTGGTGAGCTTTAATATTTCAGATGTAGAATTACTTGCTTTAAACCACTATTTAAATGTCTTCTTTTGAAAGCATCAAGAATGAAGCTCAGTTTAATGCATACTTCTGCCTACTTTATTTCTTACCCTCAGAGGAGGTGCTTGTAAAGTTTTTATTCTACAATACCAAATCATTTCAGAAGTAGGGTGATTTAAACTACTGATTAGTCTTCTAGAATAGGACTAATATGAAATTCATTGTCTCATGAAGATTTTAAAGACAAATCAACGTCCAATGACAACTGATCAATAAGGAAAACAAAGGGCTATCTCAGTCTTTGGTTTCTTAAGAAAAGTTTAGAAACACTACCAAAAGAAACAGCACAACTTAGAGAAAACATAAATACAGTTAATGAAATAGAAACATTATGGCTAAATATTATAGAGTAACCCCAGTTCCTATTAAGGTTAACTTTTCAATGATTCCTAAAATATTAAATACAAAAAGGATACTTTAACATCAACTTTTTATATTTAAATGCATGTACTTCATAAACATTTCACCCTTTAGTTACATTTAATGGAAACACCAGACACCTGGAAATTAGCAACCGTACTTACAGAAAAGACTTCATTAGCATTACAAGCCTCAAATAAAGTAATCTTAGTGAGTCCTGACTCAGAGCAAGTTAGAGGACAGAGCACTGCCCACATGGCTGAAATGAAGCCACTTCCAAAGCAATGGCCCCAGACAGCTTAGATCAACTCAGCTAAGGAGCACCTATGTCCTGAACCTGCTCCAGAAACCATGCTCTAGGCTGTTCAACAACTACTCGGCCTTATGCACACCCAAATTTAAAAGCCCCCTCTCCAACTTCAGTGGCACATTAGAAGCTCAGGAAGCCACCACACATTGCTATGGGCAGCCCCACCATCTCCAGGGCAATGGCAGTAACTTGGTGGCCTGGGGAACACACATTTTATGGAGTACATTCATGCTTTATGTATAACAAAGTTTCTGTAAAACTGATATATCTCCCTGCAAAAATTCTTACTGGAAACCATATCACATCTGTTGGATGCTGTACTTACTATTTCCTCAGTGACAAATATCTTGCACAAACTGAAAACAGAATTGTTTCTACAGCAGTCAGTACAGCTGTACAACCATATTGACAAATCCCCCCAAAATGCTGACTTTTTATACTACACATTTCAAGACAAGGAAGCCAGATACCACGTTATGAGCATCTATTATGTTTAACTGATAATTCCAGACTAAATGGACAACTGGAATACAGTTTCTATACAAATGCACTAGCTGCAATATCAAGCCTCACAGACACCTGAAAATATCTGGACACAGATCGCAGATCCCAAACATGATTTGTTTTCTTCCTTGTACCTGTTTCACAACCACAAGCATTGTTTTTCTCATTTTTCATTTCAGAACAAACAGTTAACATACTAACACTGAAGGACCTATAAATAAAGCACAGCCAGCGGACTTGTAATTGTGCAATCTACAGTAAAAGGCAGCCACGCATGGACGATTCTTGGTAGCAGAAAGAGCAAGAGAATATTTCAGATTATTTCCAAGAGATGATATATACGGTATTCTTATTCAGTCAGCACTGACCATATACAGATTAACACTACATTCTAAAACTTCTAAGTTTTAATAAGTAGATTATAAATAATTCCATTTACTATTACAGAACTGTATCATAATGTCAGCTAAAGGCCTCAAAACAGATCAGAATACACTACCTCAAAGGATGAACGCAGCACTAAATTACAATTCTGAGAATCTAATTGCACATTACATTACAATGTTTACCAACAAAAATGATCAGTAGTACACAAAGTATTTCATCTTTATACTTAAAACAGACACATTTTTTCAGGGCATACTGTTACCAGGCACATCACTTTGAAACAAAATCACTTCTCCCCCCCTGCCCCTCCCCCAATGTTAGAGTACTAAAAGATCAGCCATCATTTTGTTTAAACACTTACTTTCAAGTATCTGATTTCTATACTTGGGGGTTAGAAGGAGAGAATTAGATGCATTTTTAATTTAGAAAACTACTGCCAATTACCCCAGTACACTTCCAGACAATGGCACAAATTCACATGAAAATTAATTAAGTCTTAGTAGTAAATACAAAAATATTAAAAGTAAAACTAGTAACAAAATTTTCTGATCAACATCTCATTTTCAATCTGATTTTGGACCAACTTTTCTTCTCAGTAGCCACAATTTTCTACAGTTGTCCTAAGTGCAATTGCATTAGACTGTACTACAGGCAAACGTAAGAACACCAAGGTAATTTTACACACTTTCTCCATTTCTAATATATCACTACATCTACTACTTTTGCTTTAAGTGACTTGCTTTTTGTGAGAATGAAACTTGGAAGTACAAATTATACCCCATTCTGGAATAATACTTTATGAAGACAGTTCCCTCCCTTCCTCCTCCCTTTTTCCTGCAGATAGCAGAAAACCAAATTTTATTTAAGACTAAACAGTTTTGTACCAAATAACGAATTATGTACTTGGATGCTAGATTACAAAGGAACCTGTAATCAAGTTCCAAAAGAAAAAAAGCAACCTTCAAATTTTAAAATTCTAACTCACTTTGTAATCAAAAGAAAATTATAAGTGATCTACAATGAGTTTTCACCAATTTGACCTTGATTTCGAACTCTGTCAATAGTACTATTATGTAACATGCTACATGTACATAATGACTGCACAAGATATCCATTGTACCGATCACAAAACATCAAAGCATTATCAAGCCAGCCAAACTACAAAACATAAAGGTGGACATCAACAAAGCAATAGCTGGCTGGCTCTATTATAAAACACTTTTAAAATTATTATCATTATTATTATTATTTTAACCATTAGCATGTAAAAACTGAGTCACATATCCAGTATATACCTATCAGTTATACACAAATGTACCCAACCTTAATAACAGTCTACTATCATACAAGTACTCAAAAAAAGGGGGGCGGGGAGGAAATCGGATGTCCTAGCAGGAGAGATGACAATTTGGGTCATCACTGAAGCCTAAATGAACCATCCTGCATGGCATTATTCATCCATACTAACTATAGTTTCCCATTCTCTGTAGTCCATAGGGAACGCACTGTTTACATTTGGTTTTCTTTGCAACCATACAAACTAGGAAGGTTTGTTTAAATTAAAGCTTTGATTTTGTAGCACAGTTTTGTGGCCACAGAAGTGCAGGATATACAGGATCCTGCTGCCTGGTTATGTGCAAGGAAAGATTCCAACTTTACTTCTGGATCTCAGTTTGCCATGTTGCACTCAACTGTAAAAGCAGTTCAATTTTTTTTTATTCAAATAAAAATCCAAGTTCAAATTACTTCTATTATGTCATACTTGCAAGTCACATTTTAGACTAGATCCATGCCAAACTTTTTTCTTAGACCATATGAACTATACAGTTCTCATTCTTTATTCTCCTCCTCATCTACTTGCACATTGGACAACATTTTCTTTTTAAACACTCTAGATTTAACAGTCTAGAAGAGGAAGATCCATATTTTCTCATGAGTTCATGCAAAACATTTACATCATCATAATCGATTTTAAGAACTACATCAATATACTTCTAACGATCACCACTCAAAACAAAGGAAGAAACTTACCTACTACCATGAGCGTGAATTCAAATCCTCTCTTCACAGACTTCCGGTAAACTTGATTGGGAAGATTTGCAAACCCCACATATCCTTCAAGGTTCTTCTGTTGCTAAGGCAAGAGATATTTAGAAAAAAAAAGTTAAAAGAAAAGCTTGTAATTTCTTACTTTGCTTGTATTTTTTTAAGTTATTTAAATGTTCACTTTGTTTGCAAACAGAGGAGGACTTGTGAGTGATGTGATGGTTGGAGTCTGTCTGGGGCATAGTGATCACAAAATGATAGTGTTTTCCATTCTCAGAGAAGTAAGGAGGGGGGCCAGTAGAACTGCTACCTTGGACTTCCAGAGGGCAGACTTTGGCCTGTTTAGGGGCCTGGATGACAAAGTCCCTTGGGAGGCAGTCCTGAAGGGCAAAGGAGTCCAGGAAGGCTGGACATTGTTCAAGAAGGAAACCTTAGAGGGACAGGGGCAGGCCATCCCCATGTGCCGAAAGATGAGCTGGTGGGGAAGACGACCAGCCTGGCTGAACAGAGAGCTTTGACTGGAACTCGGGGAAAGAGAGTTTATGAACTTTGGAAGAAGGGACAGGCAACTCAGGAGGACTATGAGGATGTCGTGAGGTTATGCAGGGAGAAAATCAAGAAGGGCCAAAGCCCAACTAGAACTTAATCTGGCTACTACCATGAAAGACAATAAAAAATGTTTCTATAAATACATTAGCAATAAAAGGAGGGATAAAGAGAATCTCCACCCTTTATTGGATGCAGGGGGGAAACATAGCAACAAAGGATGAGGAAAAGGCTGAGGTACTTAATGGTGCCTTTTCCTCAGTCTTTAATGGTAAGACCAGTTGTTCTCTGGGTACCCAGCCCCCTGAGCTGGAAGACAGGGACGGGGAGAAGAATGAAGCCCCCAGAATCCAAGGGAAAATGGTTAGCGACCTGCTACACCACTTAGACACACACAAGTCTATGGGGCTGGATGGGATCCACCCAAGGGTACTGAGGGAGCTGGTGGAAGTGCTCACCAAGCCACTTGGCATCATCTATCAGCAGTTGTGGCTAACCAGGGAGGTCCCAGTTGACTGGAAGTTAGCAAATGTCATGCCCATCTACAAGAAGGGCCAGAAGGAGGATCCGGGGAACTACAGGCCTGTCAGCCTGACTTTGGTGCTGGGGAAGGTTATGGAGATCATCCTGAGTGCCATCACGTGGCACATACAGGACAACCAGGGGATCAGGCCCAGTCAGCATGGGTTCATGAAAGGCAGGTCCTACTTGACTAACTTGATCTCCTTCTGTGACAACGTGACCCACTTAGTGGATGAGGGAAAGGCTGCGGATGTTGTCTACCTGGACTTTAGTAAAGCCTTTGACACCCTTTCCCACAGCATTCTCCTGGAGAAACTGACTCCTCATAGCTTGGACGAGTATACTCTTTGCTGGGTAAAAAACTGGCTGGATGGCCAGGCCCAGAGAGTTGTGGTGAATGGAGTCAAATCCAGTTGGTGGCCGGTCACAAGTGGTGTTCCCCAGGGCTCAGTATTGGGGCCAGTTCTGTTTAATATCTTTATCAATGACCTGCATGAGGGGATCGCGTGCACCCTCAGTAAGTTTGCAGATGACACCAAGTTATGCAGAAGTGACCTGCTGGAGGGTAGGAAGGCTCCACAGAGGGATCTAGACAGGCTGGATCGATGGGCCGAGGCCAACTGTATGAGATTCAACAAGGCTCAGTGACGGGTCCTGCACTTGGGTCACAACAACCCCATACAACGCTACAGGCTTGGGGAGGAGTGGCTGGAGAGCTGCCCGGCGGAAAAGGACCTGGAGGTGCTGGTTGACAGCCATCTGAATATGAGCCAGCAGTGTGCTCAGGTGGCCAAGAAGGCCAATGGCATCCTGGCTTGTATCAGGAATAGTGTGGCCAGCAGGGCTAGGGAAGCAATTGTCCCCCTGCACTCGGCACTGGTGAGGCCACACCTCAAAACTGTGTTCAGTTTTGGGCCCCTCACTACAAGAAAGACATTGAGGTGCTGGAGCATGTCCAAAGAGCAACGAAGCTGGTGAAGGGTCTAGAGCACAAATCTTACGAGGAGCGGCTGAGGGAGATGGGGTTGTTTAGCCTGAAGTAAAGGAGGCTGAGGGGAGACCTTATTGCTCTCTACAGCTACCTGAAAGGAGGCTGTAGCAAAGTAGGGGTCAGTCTCTTCTCCCAAGAAACAATCGATAGGACGAGAGGAAATGGCCTCAAGTTGCGCCAGAGCAGGTTTAGGTTGGATATTAGGAAAAATTTCTTCCCCAAAAGGGTCGTCAGTCGTTGTAACAGGCTACCCAGGAAGCAGATGAGTCCCCATCCCTGGAGGTATTTAAAAGACGTGTAGTTGTGGTGCTTAGGGACATGGTTTAGTGGTGGACTTGGCAGTGCTAGGTTAATGGTTGGACTTGATCTTAAAGGTCTCTTCCAACCTAAATGATTCTATGATTCATTTTCACATTTGTAGAAAGATGCTGTTTACCCAAACTCTCAACAACCTAAGCTGTCTACATCAAAGACAGCACAATGAACAGCAACAATAAACAAGAAAAAATGGGTTTTTTTGACTGGATAGCCAAAAGACTGGCACAGAAAGTTAGCTATGCTAACAGTATTTTGAGCACGTACAATTACCACATTATAACTGTGCAAGCACCAGAGTGTACAAGCGCAAACAGATTAAAATATAATCAACTTTCTTCCAATGCCCATTTGAAATGCAATGAAGTAGTATGAGTGTAGCTTTCCTATACTTCTGAGAGTCATGGTGGTACTGCCCCAACGTGATGGGGACTAACTTGACACCCTCTACTTCTGGGTCACGCAATTGGAGGCCTTCATGTTAAATCTCGATCTATGCTAATGCAGCATGCATGGCAACAAACCCTCCATAAAGGCAAAACTTCAGTTGCCTTGTACTGTGAAGAAGTTATTCAAAACATTGCGTACTATGAAACGAGAGGAAAATTCTGGATGTTAGCCATTACTTCTTCTCACCACATTAATGAAAATGTTGAAGGTGCTTAAAATGCCTCTGCTTCACTGTACTGGACCCAGCGATCCTCCAGAGATCAGCCATGCTACTTTTAAACTGCTCTTCCAGCAGAATCCTAGAAATGTGTTTGATAACACAGCAGGTCTGAGGGTTGTCTTATGAGACAAAACAGTTCAGTTCTTTTACAGAGAATCTGAAAATACTTACGGAGACAACTGTCTACTTAAAGCAACACAAGGTACTGTTTCTCATGGAGCAACGATTTCAGCCTTTAGGCTTTATGTCCATCCAAAGCTGGGAGAATGTGATTTGATACTACCTCAATGTCAGAACTTAAGAGAGTTATGTTCAGACACAGAGCTGAAGCGCTGTCTACAAGTTTAAATTCCCCTCCCTAAGGTTATCTTCAAGAGGACAGAGGAATTCTAAAAAATAGTAAAAAATAAAATCTGTTCTACTACAGGCACTATTGCCTCAGAACTTCTCTGTATGGGATAGAGTATGGTTAATTAAAGTTTGGTATGTGGTTGACTCATGCTTATTTGGATGTTTTTTCTAAAATTGACAGAATAAACTTATTACAGTAATAACTTCTAGAGTTTAATTTTTTTTTTTAATTAAAGCAAACATTCACTGCAAGGATATAAAAACACTATCCCTTTTAAAGCATTGCATGCAAGAAGAACTAGCTTCTTTGCAATCCAACAGCACTAATCAATGAATTGACTCTCAGCTTCAAGTCACATAGCTGATTTCTCCATTTGGCAAACAAACCAGTATTCTCAAGCAATGCTACACCACTACAAAGACATATTATACTGGTGCCATCATCAAATTTAAATAAGCCTGAAAAGTCTGAACTTAGCAGAACCACTTTGAAAAAGACAGATTTAATCCTACTGCAAATTAGTATCAGCTCTCATTTAGCAATAATACGCTGCATCAATTCTCCTTCAAGTTTAAAAAAAGGCAGTATCTCTGAACTCTAACTCATACAGAATAAGAGAAGAACATCTAATGATAGCCAGCTAAAGCTAGATGTTAGTTTCAAGTTCAAATGCACACAATGCAAAAAATGTTATTAATTCTCTAAATGTAGGAATTTTTTGCCTTATGTCATCAAGAAACTTTTTTTAAGATGCTTTTTGTTTCAATTCAGCCTTTAGTGCAGCAGTAGTCTCATATGAAAGGTTTCAAAAGATTAAAAAAAAATCAGCCAGGAGTTCAAAAATCCAAGGACTGTTTTACTTTTCCAATCTATTACTACAGCTACATGTGAGGAATACAGTCTATCACAATCTAAAACCCTGAACAGGAGCCAATGCTTCAGAAATATTACAGACATGCAGGTGGGTGCTCTTTAAGATATTAAAGAGCTCCTTAACAGTGCAAGTCCTTAATGACTATTAAGGATATGCAATTGCTATTCATCCTACCAGATGTAAAACATCTAATCAGTCAGACACTCCTTACAGTTCTACTTGTCAACCACCTGCATCTTTTAATGCCTACATACCTTTTAATGTATGTCACGCTTACCAGAAACAGCTCAACCCCTCATTAAATCTAGGTAATACTTCCTTTTGCTTAAAAGAATTGGTTTACATGTAATTCTTGTTTTAAATTACTTTTATTTCTCTTCCCTTCCCCTTCACATACAGCTCCACATTCAGGCTAGTTTTACTACTAAGAACTTTAAGAATGCTGAGTATGAAATGCTAAACAAGAATAGATGGCAACTTTTGGGTTGTTTGCTCTGTTAAGTGGGTCTATAGCATTTACACCCACAATTTTAGACAATGAAATATAAATGTTGCTAACCAGAAAGATGTATGAAGTGTTACACTTGGCATTAGTGTTGTATTTAATGTGAGCATTTATACTCCATAGGAAAGAGCCTTTTAAAAAACTGAAGTTAGATGCCAGATTCAGATTTCTGGTATACCAATGCCAATTAAAAGTGAAGCTTTCAACATACTGATTTTTAAACAGCTGCATTTGTTCATAACTTGCTACTTCTAAACAGACCGAAAAAAACTAGGAATTGTGGTTCTTAAATTCCTGCAACAGCTTTTAAAAGAAGTTACTTATTAATTTTTTGTTGAAGCACTGACTTCCGTTGTATTGATCATTGTGCCAGGTGAAATCTCGTGTTTCTAATACTTACAATAGCTTCCCTTTTTCATCTCTTCCTGATTTTCAACCAGCTGCTACCTAAGCTCAGTTTCAGTTCATCTACTAAAACCCTAATGCTTCTTCTATTTCCGCAATAGCTGTAATACATCTTTATCAAAGTAATACTTACAGCTACTTTGTAAACAACACATTTCCATCATTTCCAGTGTTGAAGGTATCGATATAATACATCCAAAAGTAGTCCAATAAAACGATGAATTTGAACGATTGCAGCAACGAGTCCACGCAGGTGCAGCAGCAATCCAGGAAGAGGAACAGGGGTGGTGTGAGGAGAGAAAGAAAAGGAAAGAAAAAGTTACTTACATTTGACCAATAAAGTTACCCACAATACTTTTAATCTAGTATGCTTAGCTTACGGTGTTTTATGTAACCTTAATTTAGGGGGTTTTTTTAATATGTAAGACAGCTTCATTTCACGATAATACACTACATGACCTCCACACCATTTAATGATCAATACAGGTAGTTATTAGATAATTCTTTTTACTCTAGTTATTCCGTGTGCTTTTTGTTCACCATATGCTATCTGAACCTGTAATAGGTTCAAGGGTATTTATTTTCTTCAGAGGTGTTCACCAGTACATGTAATCTCATTTCACCACAATACCGCACACACTACTACTTATTTTAGAGTGGAAAAGGTACAAAGATCAAAGCCATCATCATTGTAAATGCCTCTCAGGATTTTGTACTTCTATGTCACTTTATACATTCAGTGAACAGTGTCAATTCACTTCATTTGCAATACTGAGCATGAGAGCACTACTGCAAATTTGGGCATAACTGTCATGGTTGAACAGCCAGAAAATAAAGAACAAATTAGAGGGCACAAGTTAAGTGTCTGTTCAGCATCACCTAACTCTGTGGATGACAAGAAACCTATGCTAGTTCTCCAACATGGCACTTAAAATACTTTAACTACAAACCTATATCTCAAAGACCCTTTAAATTGCTGGTTTTCACTAAACACCTTCCCATGGTTGAGTATTTCAACACATCAATACAAAAAAGAGGGGAAAAAAAAAATCTCAATACCAAGTTCTAGGCCAGCAGTCAATGATGCTTCTGCATCCTAACATCTAATTTATTAATCAATCCCATACTCCCAGAGGCTCAGAGCCTATTTTAGAAAATTTACACTGTGATGGAGACTACAGCTCAAAGTGGCACCAGCGTCCCTTTCTCCTTTTCTGCCTAACGGGATATGAGCCTTCTGTTTTACAGTTCCCCTCATATTCTATCACTGTCCAGAGCCATAACAATTCAGCACATTGGGTACTTTGCTGCTGCACTCTTCTGAGAGGACAAAAAAAGCAAAGCACTGCCCATCAGTTCCAGTTCCTCTCTGTGCCCTGCAGAGAGGTGGCACAAGACAGACGCTCCATGTAGCTTTAGGAAGAGGACAGATGCATGTGCAGCAGAAGTGGAACAAGCTGTACAGGCTGGGATACGACTCATACTGCAGATCGTGCAGCAGTATGAACGCCCAACGGGTTTGATATCAACCACCTTAAGCACTATATTACTATAATTTATCATGTTGCACATCGCTGCTTTCAACTTTGAAACAAGGTAGCGTTGTCAAGCACAGACGACTTCTACATCAGTTCACCAAGTGCACAGGAGGGCCTGGTTCCCTACACAAAACCAGTATTATTAAAGAGTGTGATTTTAAAACCACCATCCAGCAAGAACAGTCACATGGGTCAGACCAAAGTTCCTGCCTTCAACAGCGGCCAAAAACGTACATCTAAGGTAGCACATACAACTGAGTAAACAGACGAGTATTTCTCTCATCGGTCTCTTCTCCCAAAACAAGTGATAGGACGAGAGGAAATGGCCTCAAGCTGCGCCAGGGTAAGTTTAGGTTGGATATTAGGAAAAACTTCTTTACTGAAAGAGTAGTCAGGCATTGGAACAGGCTGCCCAGGGAAGTGGTTGAGTCCCCATCCCTGGAGGTATTTAAAAGACGGGTAGATGTGGTGCTTGAGGACATGGTTTAGTGGCGGACTTGGCAGTGATAGGTTAATGGTTGGACTTGATGATCTTAAGGGTATTTTCCAACCTTAACAATTCTATGATTCTATTCTATGATTCTAAACACCTCCGCAGCCACCAAAAATCTACCTCTCAAGTATTTGTTAAGATGAGGGTATTTTTCCACTTAAATAGCATTTGATTGATTTCTCTTCCATGCACTCATACACTCTTCTTAGCATCACGTGAACAGAGCATTCACAAAAGCCCCTGTACCAGGGACTCCCTCTGATTACCTGTACATTGGTAAAGGGAGGACTTCATCATTTCACAATCACCACCTGGTAGCTTAATTGATGCACAGTACTACCTGTGTTGGAAAACAGCCTTAATAATCTAGCATACTTCATTGAGAAGAAACTGTTATTGTGCCTTTGATCACCTCTGCTGCTCTTCTGTAACAGCTCTAGCTCTGTACTCTTCTGGAGAGGTCAGGGTGAGAGCTACATACAGCATCCAAGAGGCAAAACAGCCACAGATCCACAGTTTGATCATGTGGTACCTCGTGTTCTCTGATGCTTTCTTACTGATTCCCAACATGCAATTTGCTTTTTTGACAACTTCTGAGTACTGAGCTGATGATACTGTGAACTGTACACAGGCCCAAGACCTTGCTCCTGAGCTTTAACAGACGTTCACAGCTTATCACTGAGCGCACAGCACGAAAGCAGTCCATGTATATATCACTTTACATTCACCTACACTGCACTTCAGCTATCATTTTATATCAAGTCTTCCTAACATTTTTAAGTCCTTGTAGTTGTCCATCATCTCCACTCTAACTTAGCACAAATGAAGGCAAGCCATACAATTATAAATTTGACCTTAGCTGACTTTCGATGCATCCACTCTGTGCGCTCAATGTTACTTCAATGTAGGTCTCCCCCAAGCAAAATGTCAAAGCCCACATAAACCGGCTGCAGAGATAGCGTTTTTAGATCCATCATCTGAACCAATGGATTAATAGCCAGCAGCAAGCTGCTGTAACTATGCAAATGAGCAAAAAGAGAAAAAGGAGGCACCAACAGTGGCTTTTCAAGGAATTTTAAGGAACACTGACAATCAAAAAATCCTCTTTTCCTTGTTTTCTATCAATTCTGTCTATCATCTTTGTTATTGCCTATACACCATCATTTGCATCTCTCCTTTATTCTGTGCTATGTCCAGGAACAATATATCTAAAGTCATTCTTCAGGTACTACCACCTGAGCCAAAAGATGGCAGTCCTGGCATAAGGTCTATTGCCTGACAAAACAGCATACCTTAACCCTCTTATCAAGAGGGGATGCAAATCCAAGGTGAGCTAAAGCCATTTTTGACCTCTACTACATGCAGCTTGAGAGCTCAGCTCACATTCTGCATGGGTAAGTGCAGCTGCTGTGCACTGGTAGTAACTGGCAGCCTGCTGCATGATGTTGTGAAAACTCTTCAAGGACTTACGACCTAGCCAAACTAGCAGGAAATATTAATAATTCAATATGGAGGCAATACATAAAACATACAGCTACTACATATCTCCATCTTGTCCTGCCACATCCCAGAGGCAGACTGCAACCGCACGTCTTGCAACTGACAAGTTTTGTTACCACATTCTTCAAGTAGGAGCTTTAGGTAGCAGTATTTAGTGTAGTGGTGCTTCCACAAGCCCTGAGCACTTGTTAATATAATAGATCAAGATATATGCAATCCACATTAAAAAAAATACTGAATTTAAAAAGTATGGAAATAACAATACAAAAGATGGCACTCATCAGCTCTAGCTGTAAAGTTAAACTTATGCTGAACATCTACAAACATGTTTCTTCTTTCACTATCCAAAGTAAAGTAAAAACATCTGCCAGGTCAATAACGTCTGCTATAATCTGCATGGCAGAAGTCTAGTACTGATGGAAAGGAAATCAGCACTTTTATTCCCTCAAACAGGTGTCAACTGCAGACAGTAGAAACCTGTTAAAAGCCTTCTTTTATAAGAAGACGACTTGGCTTCCAAGTGCAAACCTAGGGTCTTGCCCACATCAGAAAAAATTAAAACTATCCTCAAAAAGGAGCCAAAAAAAGAAAATCGTTTCAATGTGTAACCATAATTAAGAAATCAGGATCTCTTTCACAGTCTCTAGGAGCAACCTGATTAAGTCAATAATCAATAACTTGGATCGCTGATCCAGTGAATGCACTTTCAATTCAACTGTTCCTCAAAATCTCACTGGGCATAGTGAGTCAGTACCAGCGAAGAGTGAGCTTTAGACTCTCTCTCTTTTCCTGTGCCAGACACTATTACCTGGTTTATTAACAGATAGCATTGAAACACATGGGATGTCTAAGAGCAAGAGGATTCTGCAAGGATTCTGTACTGTAAAAGATCAGAGAGAGCAGACAGCATAGTCCATCTGTTGAACTACAGGCAGCGTGTCCAGAAGGAAAGCAGAAAACTCTGAAGAAAAACAAAGGGGATGTAGCAGGCACACTAGGAAACCTTTGCTTGCCTGTTAACAAGAAACGTGCCAAGCTTCAGAGCCAGTGTACAGTATACAAGGGCATGCCTGAGCAAACTGTGCACAGACCGCAGCAGCTACAGCGAACACAGCCAGTGCTGCAATTCATACAGCGGCCAAAGTGCAAGAAAGCAGACAACTACAGGAAAATGAAGTCATTTGACTATTTAGAAAAACAAAACTAATTATAGATAGATGGGGGGGGGGGGAGGCTGTCAAACCTAAAGCAGGCCTGTATAACTACAGCACACAATATTAAAAGAAGTTCTACCCCTGATGACTCTACATAAACTTTCAGGCCAGCCACCCATATTGACTTTTTTTTATGTAATAGTTCATCCTTCTCTAGAATTAGCTAGATAACTAATTCCTTGAAGAAAAATTAAGTTTTATGCATTTTAAATACAATTTAAAAGTACAGGAATACAATTTTAAAGCTGCTTCTTCTTTTTGTGCATTTTCCCCTTCATTCTGGCTTTAAGAAAGCCTTGGTCTGCCTGCAGAAAGCAGCACACAAACCACCATCACATAGCAACTTGCATCTAACTGAAATGACCAACTCAAAATCAAACTTGACAGTAAAGCGACCGATTATCTTCCACTCCATAAAGTAGGGGTCAAAATGATGACAGCAAGAAATGGCACAGAAGACAGGGAAGCCTACAGAAAGAGGTCACCAAAACGGCAGACGGGGAACTAGCGTCAGGAACTGCAGCACATCAAGCGCCAACTGCGCATCACTTGGTGTGTCTACCACCACTTCGAACCTTCCTTCCTAACTCCTCCTCCTCAGTTTTGTTATCCTTGAATGTTTATTCCAAGACAAACACTGAGACGGGGGTTGAACATGAAAGGTGCAAAGGAAAAATATTTTGAAAAAAACTATGAAAGATTCCTGGATACAAAACCTCCAAGGGAAAGAAAAAAAAAAAGAAAACAAAACCCCAAACAAAAAGTATCTGTACTCCACTTCATATTTAACATGTCTCTTGTCTATTTAGTTTGTGGAAGTTTCCCAAGATGATGTAAATAAAATATTTTAGAAGAATTTAAAAAAACTGGTGGGAACTTTCAGGCAGATTTATCTCATGCTTATGAAATGAACTAAACCATGGGTTTGAAAAAAGCCATTTTTAAGGAAATAGACATTCTCCACAAAGTAGGTTAGTGCCTCAACCTGGAGACCATTTCAAGACTCTTACTCAGCACTGGAAACATAGTAGAAAGAAGCAACAAAGCATAGTAAGTATTAAGAAACACATTGAAGTATCATGCTGTGATGTATCATTTAGTTCCTTTGCCGTTTCCTTTTAATCTAAGTTACTGTTGAGCATTTTTCAGTTCCTTCAGGTTCATGTTAACATTGCATTTTCCTTCAAAATTTGCATACAGATTGGTCAGTTAACAAAGACTCAGCAGGTGGTGATAAATTATGGTTTAGAGGTTTAGACCGATTTAAAAACAAAACAAAACAAAAACAAACCAACTGATTCCCTCCCTCTCCCTCCCCAAATCTCTGGGTGGAGCAGCAGCAACAGCAAGGGCATCTCACATCTGCCCAAGCGAAGGAATGAATTTTTCAGGAAGAGTACATTCCTGCAGTCCAACTGGGACTCAGAAAAAGGCATTTGCAGGTGTGCACTCTGTGCTCCCTTCTGTTCTACGCCTTGAATACCGAGAAGGGAACTCCCCAGCAATATATCCCGTTCCCCTCATCAAGCAGCTGTAACAATACTGTTTCTTGTATTGCCATCCTTACATTTCTAGCCTAAAGGGCTACTATCAGATCTAGTAAGATTTCATGAACATGCAGGTGCAGAAATGCTAATGAGAAGTGAATCACTCATGCAGAAATACTCAAGCATGTTCAGCACACTGTAAGTGTGTTCCCCTTAAAACCATGAGAGAAATTACAGTATTTCACCTCTGGTGCTTCTGTTAACATCAGGAATTCTCATTTAAAGTAACTAGGGTGAAGGGCTTTTACCGTACATTTCTGTATGGTGGATGCAACTCATTCCCATATGGAAACCATCTGTTTTTCTGTATATTCTCTTGTTTTCCTATACTAGTTTCTATGCTGAACACCTCAAGCTCTGACTTACAGAAGCCTTCAGAAGCCTTGTAGATTTCCCCAATAAAGACACTTTGAGCTAAAATGTTCTAAGAGACATGTCCCTGTCACTTGTCTTAAGGTTTATTGTATTTTTGTACTGTAGCAAACTAGCACCCCAGAACAGCGACACCCAAGTACTTCTGAAAGCACCGATCCTTTTGTCTCAGACAAGCAATTTCTTTGGAAAAATGAAAATATACCTTGAGACTATCTCATCATTAGCAAGCTGTTACCAACTAATCATTTAAAACACATTTTTAGGGAAAAAAGCATAGTGATAGTTCAAAGTTAAGTTACTGTATTTTTTATCGCTTGAAGCAGGTTAGGTATTTTTCCACAGCATTCATTTCCCCCCGTGACAGCATATCTTAATGACACTAAAAGACAGAAGTTAGACTTTTAATTATAAACTGAATTTTCAGGATACTCTGAATATGTTTCAATACTTCTACTACAAGGTTCATCAAACACTGCCAGGAGAGGTCCTTAAGGATATTATTAAATTACTAATACTTAGAGGATATTACTTTTTAACTATTTCCACACTGTCTGAGGAGTTCTGTATTTATAATATAAAGAACTCTAGTGAGACCAAGAAGCTAGAAAAGGAGACGCAGGTGCTATTTTAAAGAATTATGCCAACTAATGAAAACCTCTCCACGTGTTAAACTTAAATGTTTTGAAACACAGCTGGCTGGCTGCAATGTTTTTAATTGTCTTTATTTTTAAGCTAGAGAGATACCACAGAAAGATAGCTTCCATTATAATTACTGTGTAAGGAAGGTAGTAAGTAAAACTTAAGATTGTTTCCCTGCAGGTTGCAATGGCAACTGATATAAAAGAATGGTCCCTACTGATAATAAAGCGTATCACTCAGGTTTAATATTAAGGCTATTACAATATATAATTGGTATAATCATCACTCATCTGCAGTATAAGTTGGCAGCTAGAAACCCTAAGTTTTGATTTCATTTATTCCATGTCAAGGAATTCATTTTTAACTTGGCATTTATTGCATACTTTTTCAAAGAGGAAGGCAACCCATTTGAGAGCATCCAGAACACCAGCGGTCTAATTGCCTGGGATGAAAAAACTAAAGACTGCGAGGACTGAAGCCACGGCTCAATAGCAAACCATCCCAGTGATCATCAGCACCAAATCTGTCTGTTTCTCAACTTCCCAAGTACTTTTGGTTTTGGCATTAGTAACAAAGCCAGCTGTGAAGAGCATGCTTTACACATGGTCCAATATGTATACTAGCAGAGGAGCTATCCTGCATGATTAGCCATGAGAAATTTCAGAGTGGGAGTTAACTCCTCTCCATACCTGGCTGCCACACCAGAGTACTTGATGGCCAAGATTCACAACTGGGAACACAACTCAAAAGAACAAGAAACCCAGAATCATTTTTACAACCCACAGCTACAAGGACTTGAACGTACCAAAGGAGAGCCACCTTTACCTAAGGCGATATTGGCTGTCTTGCAGGCATACTGCTAGGCAAGAAGCCAGAGACACAAAGCTAGGTCCAAGTGAAATACATTCAGCAACCAGGCTAGAGGCCATCCATTGAACATTTCTTTGGAGAAGCTGTGCCTTAATCACTTTCAAAGTCTTTTCCAAAATCAACTCTTGCGTATGTTTGGACAAACAAGATGTCAGTGTCCCTTCATTACTAAGATATTAACACCAAATAACTTCACTTGGTCTGCATAAAATACTGAGTACTGATACAATTTTGACCTCACCTGCTGAAAATTTCAACTGTTTAAGGATTCAGAACACAACAAATCTTAAAGACCTTTTACAGAGGCCCTGTTAAACACCTAAAAAGGAACAAACACCAACCAGTTCAAAAATTAACTTGCTAACTAAATTTGAAACTGCTGGTAAGGAAAAACTCCTTGCTGAAATTCCCATCTTTCCTTGACAAATTTTTATAGGATGGGGGCTCATTACCCCTACCTTCTCCTCCTTTCAAGCATCTAGTCTTCAGTACTGAACTTACAACATTAAGACATTTTTCCTTTAACTGATTAAAAAGGAGACTCCTTTTATTCACAATCCACAACTTCATAATATCTGAAAAAGGACTGAACAAGCATATCCCCTAGTTTTTGCCTCAGTCTCTTTCAAGGTCTTGTTCCCCATTGCTTCAGTTGGTTGCTTACAAACTGCAGGTTCCTTCCACTGCCCTGAAAACTTACAGGTTTGCAGATGCCCACAGAATTGCAAATAAGAGCACTGAAGGTCAATACATGGCACAGCTGAACAGTAGGAGATGGCTGCGAGCTTCAGTAACTAATACTGCAGCAGTTCGCAGACAACTCTCCTCTGTAAGTTCTCCCTCAACTAACTGCTAAAAAAATAAAGAACGCAGAAGAAGGCAACAGGATGGCTCCCCTTTACCCATCACCAAGAGATTACTCAGACCTTGATTTTGCACCATCTGGCAAAGCCTCACAAGAGGAAACTAATTTAATCTTGAATCTCTTGGTTTGTTAGTATACCTTTACTAACTACAATTAGGAAGCATTTGTTTCCAGAAGCAGGGGAAGGAGAAATAAAAAGATGGGTTTCTTGGCCTCATCCTACTTTGGAAATTTTTGCTATCCCAAACTTGAAAGCATTCAATTACATTTAAGCCAGCATCTGGAACTCAGATTTTGAGTCACATACTCCGAGTTTTGCATTCTTGTTTTAAAAACCTACAGCGAGTATTGGTAAGATTGCACAGCCAGAAAAATCTCTGCTGTCAGAAAGCTTCCAGAAAAATTACATTTCTCCAGCAACAGCTTTTAAGGCCTCGCAACTGCTTTGTTTTTGACAAGACGTCAGCTAAAACGGGTATCTCACCTTACTTAAGATACCATCACAGTTAGGATCTGATCAAGACTGATCTGACTACAAGACCCTGTGCACTGCCGGATTTCTGCAGCCATCATTAGTCAGGGCTTTAGTTTTGCACATCACTCAAGAAAGCCCTAATGCTATATTAGCATTACCATAAACATGGTAGGCAATGATGCAACAGCAGATAATAAAAAGCAAGCCACCTCACCCATTCAGTGCTCAAGGAGTAAGTGATAGCAGCTGCAACAAGAGCCATTAAACTTTGCCCACTTGTGTTTATCCTCAGCTAAGTCACCAGCTCAGCACCGAGGGGAGAGTACTACCTTCTTAACCCTTAGCATTAATTCCTCCAACAGGATAGGGTTTTCCTCTTTTCCTATCTTAACCACTGGTAAAGTGGAAATAAACAAGTTGTACAACTAGATCAACCACCACATATCTCTGCTGCCTTGGGCACACTACCACAACTTTCAGCCTACATTAAGATTCAGTGTTAGGGTGGGAACAGAAAATCAAGCTCGCTTTTCTTTGCGGCAGTGCCATGTTACAGCAGTCTAAAACAGGCACTACATCAGGATTGCACGTACCTGTCTAGGGTCGAAATGGTCAGCTGATGCTCCATCTCTTGCCTAGAGCACACTTGCATTTCTTTTTTCGTGCCAACAGTTCTGTGATCCCATGACATGAAAGGTTCAGGGAGCTCAATTGACAGAAAGAAAAATAATCGTGGGGAAGAAAAACCAGGCAATTCCTGTGAGTTGAGCTCCGTGAACTGACTCACTGCAGGGCCAGAGAGGCACTGCTGCAAGGGTGGGGAGAGCAGCAGCATGGCCTCCTTTCAAGCAGCTGGCCAACAGATCTGCCCAGCAACTGTATCGTCGAGGGTGCACTTGGGCTTACCTCATATCAGTTTTGGTAACTGTACAGGTAAAGAACAAGCCAGATTAGCTCACATATCCAGCTGAAAACTACCCTACCCTAAGGTTAACTTTCAGTTACATCAGCAAGCTCATCTTATCATACCACTCAGTACACGAACACTAGAGGTAACACAAAGGAGAGGAACACACAATCAAGACAGTATTTTTCAGCTGCAGTCCAGTTATACCAGCGTAAGCTATGAAATCACATGATAAGGTGCTTAAGAAAGAACAAAAAATAAAGCAGAGGATACTGTTCAAAAATACTGCTGGGTATACTAAAACTTCCTGCAAACCGTGAAAGAATTATACATAAATGAGACTGAAACACTCCAACCAGCCAACGCTGGAAAAGGTTTGATTTAAGCTTTACGTTAACTTAAGCATTCTTGGCAATTTTGACCATCTCACTAGGTGAAGTTTCATTTTATTTAAAGTTCAACTTGAATCATTACATGAATGGTCTTTTAATGTATGAGATATAAAAAGAGGTAATAATTCATACATTCTTCTTCTAATAATCTGCCTGCCCATTATACATTGACAACCACTGGCACCAGTACCAGCATTCACACCATCCTACATTTTTCTCAGCATCAACTGCAATGACCTACAATGCTTTTATCAGACAAATGTCACACCAGAAATTCTGCCATCAATGACTTCGGCTGCCTTTCTGAAAGGTCTCTTTGTAATAACATTACTGCATGATAGACCGATTTCTACATATAAGAAGACTATTTTGATTGGAATTTGATAAACTGCTACTTTGTAGCTCAACACTCACCAACAATGTTAAAGAGCATGCCTTATATATCTAGTTTGCATTTCTCCTTTTCTGGTCATTGTTCCTGTCATGCTTTACCCCAAAGCACTGGAAAAAGCTTAGTATGCAATATTCTCTCCTTCAGAAGCATGCTTCTAAGTCCACTGTCACCCCTCCATCTTTTTTGTGATCACATGAAAGGCAAGTCAACAGTCAAATTTTTTTTTTTTCTCTTTCTTCTGGTCTCACATCTTTTGTGAGTATGATGCAATCTTTCAATTTAAAAAGCTCTATTTTAAAAATGCTGACACCAAAACTAGGTGCTGTATCTTAATATTGATCCCCCTAAAGCTACAGTGCATCAAAGGAGGGAGGAATCTCCCTAATGTTCTAATCAATCCTCCCCCTGCTTGTCAGTCCTAACATCTTTACTGTTCAGGTTAAAAAACCAACCAAACAAACAGCACCCCATCGTTAAGTGTAAAACAGGAAAAAAAGTAATTAAGAAACCTACATCTTGAGATGTGATTTTCAATGTTGACAAAAAAAAATTCTAAATCTTCTGTACTACGAATTCAGTTCTATTTTAGTTGCTTAAGTGCTTCTGAATGCAACACCCATAGTGTCATTGTTCTGTAAGACTGCTTCCAAAATTATTTGCAAATGCATTCTGACCTATCATGGCATTAAATCATAGAAATCTGGCGTGAAAACGGCCACACAAAGAGCCATTTGTAAATAAGACACAGAGCTAAAGCCACTGAAGAACAGACTCCCCGTAAGTGGCTTTAAGAAGGGCTCCGCACAGCAGCACTACCAGCCCAGACACTGAAGTCGGTGTGCGACTGGCGGGTTTCTGTGAGGCACATTTGGAAGCGTGGAACAGCACTGATACACAAAAAGCAGAAGTAAGATTAAGCGGCTTTTGCGGGAAGGAAGTCCAGGATGTACATCAGAACAAGGTTTAGTCAGGTGTGGGCTTTACATACCACTAGCTCAAACTCTGTCAAAAGGAAAGTGGATACATACTGTCTTCTGAAGTGCTTATGAGACTACTGGTTACTTTTCCATTTTTAATGTAACACAAAGAACATCATAACTTACAGCAGCTTCACAGCCATGCTTGTGCAATGCAGCAAACACCTGGTTTTGCAGGGCAGCTGTGTTAAACTAAAGCAGAAGGCAAAACTACGAGTTATCTAAGTAAATATTGATTTGATTCTTTCCTATTAAAAAAAAAACACAAATAGAAAAGAGCTACCTGATGACATTACAGAGCTATCACAACACTACCATTAAACCAGGGCTGGAAAAAAGTCCAATTTGACTCACGCCTGACATACGTGAAACTCACCCTGGCAAGGTGAACAGGAAGGAAGTCATTGGTTTCTGCGAACCGAGTTTCTGGCCCTCTCAGTCGAGAAATGTCTTTTCCTCACCTCTGCAAGACACCTATTCTATAAACATCAGTTCACGACGTTCAAAACCTCCTAGGGAATAGTTCGTGTCCGCCTACAGATTAACACTACCCCAAATTTGAATTACAAATTTAAACGAGACTTAACTAAACTACTTAAATGGTGACTAAATGCCATTCTAATTACAGAGAACACATTTGCAATTAACTAGCTTATTTCAGGAGCTAGAGCACCAATTTACAGAAAACAGAACGTCGCTCATACATACGCATCTCTGGTCTAGACAGGTTAAGTGAATAGTCTGGCAATGAATTAAAGCTAAAAATGTATGTCACACTACAGTTCTGAGTAGAAATCTCTCTCCTACACCTTCTCCAAGGCAGATTTTCCTTCACTGACTTTGTGTTTAAAATGAGGTTTTGACTCTGTAGCCATTGTATTTTATAACTATTTGTTGTCTTAATGTGTATTTTAAGACAGTATTAAAAACACCACCACAGCGGCACTGAACTACCAGAACTGAAGAAATTAAAGTACAAGAAGTACAAGCATGACCCGTGGAAGAGAGTAATGAAACTACCACTACGTTGCCAGCCAGTTAAGGAAAAAACGATGAGAGTTCTACTGTGCACGTTTAGACACTTTTATTAAAAAAAAGGCAAAATCTATTGTATTTTAGCTTACAAAGAAGACAAGTCTGATCCTTTATTTCTGCATAAGATTAATAATCAAGTTTTTATCCATACATACACAAACACACATTTGTTTGTCACACTGAGTACACATCCGAAGCACCATTTTAACTGAGACTAGTCGCTTGTCCTTGTGGGTAAACTGAAGGAAATGCTGTGAGTTATTATCAGCGCACAGACTGATATGCATGGTTCTGGGTGCATTTGCTTCAATTTCAGAATGACTAAGTAGCAACCCTTTCTTCCACAGCAGCAAACACATTCAATCTAGGTTTCAACACAGACAAGGCAGTAATTGACCTTTAAAGCAATGGCTTTTTGAAACCTGCTCTTCTAAGTAAAATTCCTATTTATTGGTTTTTGTCACTCACATATTGGCTTAAAAAAAAAAAAATACAGTCATCTGAAGCCAGGACAAAATAATGCTTTTGCTTTCACAAGTCACCAGCCAAAGATGCTAGTAATCTCACAGAGCAAACAAGACACAAACATTACAAACTAAGCAGGTATCAAGTGAAAGATGTTAAACACCACACAGAAATACATCTTCCCCAATTTCCCAACATTTCTGCAGGCAAGAACTTTAAAATATATGTAGACAGAATTAGAAAGGATAAATACCTTACACTAATATATAGTTTGATATCTCAGTGAAAGTTCTACTCAGAAATTATCACTTAGCACTGAAAAGCTACTACTACAAAAAAATCTTGCATAAGAAGGTATGGTCTACCTTTCAGCTGAGATATACAGCAGTGGCTCATCTAACTTTCAAGGGAGCTGAGCCTGCATATTCACACAAGCTGACACTTTTTTGGTCCCAATATTAATATAGATAATAAGTATTTCTACATACAGAAGCATTTCTTTCACTGAACATAAACCTAAAGCCACTGTCAATCAGAGGGAGATTGCTATGGCCAAGCAAAAACATTCAGTGAATGGGTACTCTTTGACAGTCTTCTGTTCACTGGTTTTTCATCTGCAGGAGGCGGCACACAAACTGCACGCAGAAGATTCTTGAACGTTGTCTTTCACAGAATTACATTTGTACATGACTGGTTCAGCGTGAAGTCAACAACTTCATGCTAAAATAAGTTCAGCTGCTTTTCCTTAAGTTGCCCATTAAAATTTTCATACGTAATCGCGCCTTTTCCCAGTCACCCTCCCGAAACACTAAACCACCCTCCAATTTATTTGGCACGACTGGCTGGCGAAACGAGGGGATCACGCCGAATCTGCTCATAAAGCATTTCATACAGATTCCCGGGGGGGAGCTGTTCCTAAATTGTAATTTTTAATATTTTTGTCTTGTTTTGTTTTAAAAACGACCGGCCGAGGCCCTGGTCCTGGCCCGCCGGGGCGGTGCGGGGGCGCGGACCGGGCGCCCCGCGGAGGCGGCCACCAGACCCACGCACGGCAAATAAAAGCCAGACCCGAGCGGCACAAAGCCCTCCAAAAAAGCCCTTAAAAAAAAAAAAAAAGAAAAAAAAAAGCTACGGAGGCGGCTGGCGGCGAGCACGGCGCGGTGCCGTCGGCCCTCTCCCGCTGCCACACACGCACCCACCCGCGCACAGGCGGCCCCTTCCTCCCCTTCTTCTTCCTCCTCCTCTTCCTCCTCCTCCCCCCGGCGCCGTGATTTCGGTCCCACCCGCTCCTCTCCCACATATCTGAAGGCTGCTTTAATTCCTGCAGCAAATTCCTCCCTCCCAAATTTGGGCGCAAAAGGAGAAAAGGGGAGGAGGGATGGGGGGGGAAGGGGAGAAAGCGAGGGAGAAGAAACATCTCCGGCATTTTCGGGGCCCGGCTCCCCGCTCCGCGCCGGCATTATACAATTTCGGCGAGGCAGGAAGTGACTGCTGGGGGGAGGGGGGGAAGGCGGCGGCGAGGGGGGCTGGAGCCGCGTCTGAGGAGGAGGAAGGCGGGGGGGCGGCCAGAGGGACGGGGGGCCCCGCGGCGGGGCCGCTGCTCCCCGCTGCCGGGATGGGTCTCTCATTCCCCCCCTCCGCTCCTCCCGCGCTGCCTCCCAGCCCACCCATCATGGAGACCCCGCGGGCTCCCGCCTCGGGCTGTCACGGCCACCCCCCGCGCCTCGGCCCCGGGCTGGAGACTCACCCATGGCGCTGGCCGGTGTCGGTGTCGCTGCTGCTGGTGACGCTGGGCTCCGGCTGCCTGCCCGCCCTCCCTCAGCCGCGGCGGCGGCGGCAGCAGCAGCAGCAGCGGCGGCAGCAGCGAGCGGGCCGCCCCCTCCTCCCCGCGCACCGCCCGCCAGCCAACCCGCCGGCCGCCGCAGCGGTTCTCCAACGCCCCCTACGCCGGCTCCGCCGAGGGGCCGCGGCCCTTCCGCACAGCGCCCACCCGCGCCCGCTCTGCCGGCCGGGCTGAGCCGCTCGGCGACGCTACGCTCCCGCCGCCGCCTGCTCCTCCTTCTCCCTCGCCACCTCCGCCCCGCTCCTCACACGCTCGCTCCTTGCCCGCCTTCCCGAGCACGCAGCAGCGGCTTCCGGCTCGGCCCCTGGGCTTGCCGCGGCCGCCGCGTCCCCACCCCGCCCCTCCCGCCCGGGAGCGGCCGACTGTTATTTCCTCCCGCTCAGAGAAAAAAGGCACCGCTCGGCGGACATTTTGAAACCGGGCACGCTCCGCAGCGGCCGCGGGGCTTTGCCCAGAACAAAGATGGCCGCCGGCTTTGACGGGCTGGGCGAGGTGGTTAGGGCGCCCCCGCCTCTCTCCGCGGCTATTCTCGGAGCGCCGCTACGCCTGGCGCGCCTGGCGGAGCCCAGGGAGCGCTACGGCGCCTTGCGCCGCCTCCGCCCGCCCGCTCACGCAGTTGGCGTGCGAGAGGCCGGCAGGAGAGGGGGACGCGGGGACGGGGAGAGGGGCCGCGGGCCCAGCGGCAGCCCCCGGGCCGCCTTCAGGCCGGGAGCGCTGGGGCGAGGGCCGGCCAGCCGCCCTCATCCCCGCCGAGCGCTCGGGCTGCGGCGGGCGGTCAGGCGTCCGTCCCTCTGCTTCCCCGCTACAGCCCCTCGGCACGGCCGAGGGGGCCCCGCCGCAGCGGGCTGGCGCCGGGCTCTCCCCCCGCCGCGGCTGCGGCGTGCCCGAGCCGAGGCGTGCGGGTCCCATTCATCGCCGCCGCCTCATGGACGGAGCCGCCGCCCAGGCGGGCGCGGAGCCGCTTCCCGCCGCGGCCGCGGGCCCCGGCGGCCAGGACGGGCCCTGCTCCCCGCAGGAGGCCGGGGGATGTGTGGCTGGCCTGCTCCGGCGGCCGCGGGCTCCGGCGGCCGCCGCCGCGGGGAGGTGACGGGCGTTTCCCCACCGTCGGGCCCGCAAACGGGCCCGAGGCCTGGCCTTTCTTGCCATCAGCAAGGGATAATTTGGCGCCCGAGTCCCCCGAAGTGAATGAGAACTTTTTTTTTTTTCCCAAAATAAAATAACAATTTGAGCACAGCTGTTGGCAGGCAGCAGGCACAGTCCTTCCAGGAGGCCAGCAGGGTGCTGGTACGCCCTGGGAATTGCACTGAGCAGCCCTCCCGCTTGGGCTGGTCTGGCACCTCCCTGAGACCCTGAACTGGCTCCTCTGAAACGCTGCTCGAGTCAGGGTAAAGGTCCGCTGCGGTAAAGAAGTGACACTGGAAAAGGACGGACTCCAGGGGAGGCAGAAAAATGACTTTTGCCTTTCCTGCTCCAATACAGCTCTCAACACTGTATTTCCTTTTTATGTTAGGGACAGGTATCTTTGGAGCTTTTTAAACGCTGGGATATTTTATACCTAAACTGAAATGCTGGAGCCCTGCATTTATGATGTGTGATTTTGAAACCTAACATACTTTATTTTGTGGTATGGATTTCCGAGTATGGTCCGTTCCTTGCCTTTTCTTTCACTCAAGGCACAGTACACTTCTCTAGTAGGGAAAGGTACTTGGCAAAAAGGGAAAAATATATAAATTTATTGTGCCTGTGATATAATTTGTTTCTGCCATTATTAAGAGTACGTTTTAAGAGCATGCCCTGCTACTATAAGGACGAAAATAGCAATTTTCATTTCAGCAGCAAAAGGGAAACATTCAATAATGTGGTATTTCTGTAGGTAGAGTTGTAGCAAGGCAGACAGGAGCAACACTGAAGACACTAAGACTGTCCTTGTTTCTCACCGATTTCCATCCAGTTCTTTCTTGTCTTATGTCTGACTTTCCTTTTTTGGGTGCATTTGATAAACAGTTTTTACCAAGACAACAAGGAAAATGCATCATCTTTTCAGAAAGGTATGCAGCCCTGCACAATGTGGTTCAGCACTGTTTAAGAACTGGAAGTGTTACAATATACTGTGGTTCTCGAGCGCCCAAGGGAAAGAGATTTTTATTATCGTTGGTCACAGGACTGCCAAATGTTATCTCATAAATCTGTGTCTCTCACAATGGATGAGGTAAGAAATAACCTTTTTTTCCATTCTGGTTGGTTTAGGTGGTAATGTCCATGGCAAGGAGATATAGCTACATTGCTTTCGTGGTTATTTGAATACCAAAAAGAGACATTTTACACCACAGAAGTCGTTCACTGAATACAAAATATGGTCCCCGCAGCTCTCCCATAAAAATACATTGTGGGAAAACAAACAATACGAATAATACTTGTTTTCTCTCTTGTAGTAAGGGCTTCAACTTGCTCGAAAACATTTATTTTGGTTTTCAGATATGCAATGTTGCGAAAATGGTATGTAACTGATGGGGATATCTTCAAAAAGGGAATGATGCTTTTTAAGTAATTTCCTTTTAAGTAAAACATTACTTCGTGGATTGATCATTGGAAAAACAAAAATGAGCTTGCACCTTTGAAATCTACTGCAAAACTGGTACAGGCTTAATGAGGAAGCAAGATGCAAGCCAGTGGGTTTTATGTGAGGTTAATGTCCCATTTTTCTGTGTTGTGAATAGCGGGGGGGGTTCTCTTTTCATACGGTAATTTACAGGGTTAGGAAGATTCTGTAAAATTGTGTTCATTTGGAGAAGAAATAAAGCAAATGCAAATGGGTCCCCGAGGTTTGAAGAATACTGTGTTCTGTGTACAATATAATAAATCCAAACTTTTCCATTCCTGTAGCGATCTGCTGTTCTTCCTTCAAAAGGAAAGGCCTTCACTAAATCTGTCACTAAACTTTAAAAAACTGAACTCGACAAGTACATTTCAAGACTCTCTACATTCTATTTATTTGATTCTTTTGAAAGAAGATAGAATTTTGTGACTGCTTTTTGTGAAATTAATAAAAAGCTTTGCAAACTTAAATGTAGAGCGCTACCTGCCGTAACTCAGAACCCATCTGTGTCCTTCTTGTCTTCAGATACAGAAACAAAACCCACTCACCTTATTTACAAAATCTGCTAACTAGGGTTGCCGCCAGGTTGGTTCCCAACCAGCCTAGCCAGTTTCAGTGTCTTCTTGCCAGTGAGACATATGAAGACTATTTTGGTTTTGGTTTTGGTTGTTTTTTTTTTTTTTAATGCAAGCAGACGTGACTCACTAGGTGAATTTGCACATAGCATTAGCTCCAGCATGGGATGTGGTGGGATTACTGCGCTTGTGCCCTGTTGCCTTGCTCCTGCACAGCAACTCCAATACCTCCTGGATTTGTAGGGCACGTGGTGCATCTCCAGACTGAATTGCGCTTGCTCAGTCGGTCCAACGTATGCAGCATCCTTTTGAGCTGCAGTGCAAGCGTAACCAATCTTTGCATACCAAGCGATCGCTTGCCAAAACAACCAGTTTCATTATACCAACTGGGTGAAGTCCTAAACTCCCACTCCTGTAAACAATCTAGCTCTTGCAAGGTAGGAGGCTGGGGATGCTCAACAGTGAGTAATAAGCACAGAATCCTCCTTCAAACCCATTCTTAAATCTCAGCTTTGCAGTAACGCCTCCCAGCATCTTGACCACTCTTTGACCACTGCTTGTCACGCTGACCAGTATTGTCCCTTGTCCTTGGACTTTGTTGCCTCTTTGACATCTGTTGCCCTTTACATTGGATGATCTTTTTGTAAATGCTGCCATTTTGCTTTGTTTGCTAGTGCAAGAAACGGCCCAACACAATGGTAATACAAATGCTAACAATAGTATGAGGCATCTGGTGTCACATCTAATTGGGCCCTGATGCCTTGTCCGTCAATCCTTTCCTGTTTTGAGACATGCCAAGTCGTCTTGGGCCACGTCTCTGAATAAAGGTTTCCAGAATCACGCGTGTATTTGCGTCACTTTTCTGTATTCAGAGGAGGGCTGTCGTGAAACGGAAAACCCTCACAAACTCACAAGCAGCGCAGTAACCAGCTATCCTAACTATCGTCATCACTGCCATCACGGCTGTTGTCTTTGGCTGCCACCTACAACATTATTCTATGAACCTGCAAATATGAACACGCAAGATAAAATGTTTACCTCTTGGCCCCCTTTTAAGTCTTGCCATTTGCTGTTTAAAAAATGCTCTGCAATGATAAGAAAGAGCTATATTCATTGGCAAATGCTTATAAAATGCTGTAAAAGTTATGAACACAGGCTTCTATTGAACAATTGCTATGGGAAAAATACAGCATCACTTGTTTTGTAGTGTGTTTACTGTATCGTCCTGGTATACATCCATTACTTCAATTATCTAAAGAAAGAGGCTTTGATAGATTACAACCCAATGATGTGATCCTTGTGAGAGTCACACACATGCACTTATTGTTTAAGGTAGAAAATGGTTGCTTTGTGCAGTTATAGTTGTGTAGCAGGGAATATAGATCAGTAGAAGCAGGAAGGCAGCCTAACCCTTAGCCATGTACTCATACCAGCGATAACTTCCTTAACTGAGGTGAGATACAACCTTCATGGTAGTTTCCTTCATCCTCATGAATGACTTGCGGCTTGGGAAACACAGCAGATTTCCAGTAATGTTAACTATTTGAAAAATGCACCATCTATTACATTGTGTGTACAACATTCACAGATGCAAGCCGGTGAGCTGACAGATCATAAGATATATTTCCTACGCCAGGGAGTTGGAGCCTTAAGCAAATGCCCCTCTCACCCTTCCACCCCTCCGCTTGCAGGCACCAGCAGCAACTCCTCGGCCGACCAGGAGCAAGGTGATTGTGTGCGGGGCGCGTCCTGTAATTCCAGTTCTGCGTTTGTTTATTTGTTAATCAGTAAACCCCACTGGGGTTGGGCAGGTCTTGGTAAATCCTTAAGAGGTTTTCTATATACCCAGATGTGTAATCATTAATACCCAGTGCTGCAGCCGAACATGTACTGATGAACCATCGTGTCTGAGCAGAGTCTGGTGGGCATAAAGGGTCTGCTCATACTGCCACCACTGCCAGAGCAAGGCCTTCGCAGATGTGGGCTTACTGCCTGTTTACATTAGCAAGCCCTTCCTAGCGTAGCATAAGGTACTGCCGTCATACTTTGCATATTACATTAGGAAAAAAAATACTTAGACATGTAATGCAATGTGTCATTTTATTAATTTTTTTTTATTTAAGAAAAGGAGTTATGCTCTCCAAAAGAAAACTATTTTTTCTTAAAATGAATTAATGAGCTTAAAATGTAAATGCTAGCCAGTTTTTTTATTCCAGAAATAAAATATTACAGAATAAATAATAGTAAAATATTACAGAATGAAAACAGATGAATTCTGTATGTACAGTAATCAGCTCTTCATTCTCTTTACTCATATTGGAACATTGCTCCTACAAAAGCAAAGTCAATGATGGGTTCTGATACGAAAGAAGTACTGTGTACCCTGTGCCACCGCGATCCCAGCAGTCCGGCTTTGTATTTTCCGGTTGTCCCCTTTTGATTAAAGGACATCTACGTCACCCTAGGAACATTGCATCGGGCTTTGTCCTTACAAACACTATGGCAACAGTACACCTAGTACTTGACATTAGACTTGAGGTAGCAGTATGCCACATCAAGGCCTTGGGTACAAATGTTGAACAACTGAAGCAAAGTGTTGCCAATTGTGCTACTTACTGGCATTTTAGTCACTTTGTCACTTTGTTCTGTTTCCTTTACCTGTGAAAACGTGCCTCTAGCTTCTGATACGGTTACTGGGCTACCTACAATCTGGAGTCCTCTCCAAACTCATCCCAAAGCAACAAGTCTCTCCTGCAAGTTGGACCAGCCTGGACCCTGCTCCCTCTGGGTAGGCAGGTCCTGAGTCCACCGCTGCACTTACTCTTCTGACCTGCACGTGACTGGGCTCCCAGATCCACCCTTTGAGGCTGCACCTGGCACTTAAATTAATCGATTAAGCACAATGAATTGCTTATCGTGACCATCAGGCGCGCAGCACTTCACAGAGAGGAGGACTTGAACCTCCACACCTGTCTAATCTACCACACATACACATGTAACTCGCCCAAGGTAGTCAGGCCATCCTTCCTGTTTTTCTGGCCAGCTGCTTTGTATGAATGAAATTATTGGTGCCTTGGCACCAGAACATCCACCCTACGCTTCCTGAAAGTCACTTTTCAGCTTTTCAGTTGCACTTCTCCATTTCAGATATTCAATGTGCTTTTGATCTTCAGGTTCCAGCCTAAAAACAGTTGTTGAACCCTTGGGCTAGAATTAATTAATACAATCTTTACAGCTCACTGCTTGGCTTTATCTCGTGCTTTTGTCAGAGGATGGCTTATTTGTACCTGTCTTTCAGGCTGTGGTGATAGTTTATATAGCAGCAGCCATTAAGCTGAACACACTTACGTATGAAGCTGCGGTTAATCCAATAGAGCTACTCACTTGTCCCTTGCAACAAAAGGTGACATTAAGCACTTACCAATAAGTAAAACACAAACCAAATTTTTTCTTAAGCCATGTGTAAGGATTGGTGTCTGTTTACACATGGAACTGACTGAAGCCTACTGCCACCAATGACAGTGGGAATTTTGCAATTGGTTTTAAGGGTTATACAATCTCCCACAGTCAAACCTATCTATTATAAAAAAATTCTCAAAACTATGTTTTCTAAGAAAACCGCAAATTCAGCTGAAGTATGAAAGTAACGGTATAGAAATACTCAAAACACATTAGAGTTCAATCCAGTTAGTTCAATTATAGGTGCTTAATGTGGAAAAAAAAACTGTAACATAGATCAAGGAAAATGTGGAAACTTAATTCAGATTACTTTTTCATATTTGTATTCTGAATTACATCATGCTGAACTTCTTTTTTTTTACATAAGGGGAAGAGTACTTAGTGATTTTGCTATGATGACTGAGCAATACTAGAAATAGAGCACAGTTCTGAAAGAATCCGTTATGTAGACGTTTGGGATTCATAATGGAAGATAATGGTCTTTTTGATGATGAATCCACTATATAAGCCAAGAATATTTCAAGAGCTTGTTTCAAAGTAGATCCATTAGCATAACCCAAGACATATCCTCGGTCTTCCAGATAAGAAAAGTTCTTGTATTGTTGTAATAACAGAAAGTTAGAGTGTTAGAGAGTTTTTGAAGAAATTATATGTTTGTTACAGAGCCAAACTTCAGGCTCAGTTCTTTCAGTGTATATATTTTAAAGCAAAATACATAATCTGTGTTAGTGCAGAAAAATTAGGGTTGGGATTATTTGCATAATATCATAGATATGTTTTAGGAAACAACATTTTTTTCCCACTTCTGGATCATGGGGTCATTAAAGGTCCTTCTTGGACTAACTAGCAGCATGGACTTTTCCTACCCAGGATGTTCCTAAGCTCCTTGCCAACATTTCTTCTTCTTTTTTTCCTAACAGTCTAATGTAATGCCCAATGTTCTGTAAAAACCATCGTTAAAACCTGTGGTTGAATATACTTAAAACAGGTACTGTTTGGTTACACATTGATAGCACTTTTTGATAGTTAATCTTGTGCTCTACAGAGTGAATAGAAACACCTCTGTTATATAATATGCTAAATAAAACCACTTTTTCTTTTGTTTAGTGCATGGAATGCCGAGTTGCATGACTTCATGTTTTATGAATACACGAGTATTTGCAATGCCCATGCCCGTTTTCAGATATTACTCATCTTCACCAAAGACACTGCGATAGAAATAGTCTATTGGGCATGACACTTGGTTACAGACTAGTTGCTGTGTGTTCTTATTTCTTTGAAATATCTAGCTGAAGAATTGAATGTTACTGAAAGAGGGTTCGGTTGTGTAGAAAGCAAATATTTGCCTACGTTATCCTTCTTTAAAAAGTGTTTCGACTACTTTTATTGCAAAAAGAATCATAGTATTGTTCTACCTGTAGTGTATTATTACACGGCTCATGCAGTTACTGTTGTGTTGACTACTTGGTCCAAAAATTCAGTTTATTTAATTCCAGTTTGTGAGCCAGTGATCTCCCATTTTATATCAATTTATTTCTTGGTGTTTTTCTAGTTTATTGTATTTATCTCAACTATTTAAAATGTCTGCAAATATCCCCATGGTAATGGAATTCACTTGGCAGCAATATATAGTTATATGAATCATAACTAGACAGTAAATAAATGGTTTAAGGCATAACTAGATACCAAATGGAAGTTGATATGTTTGGTAACAGCAGAAGGTGTTTATTGTGAATATACCTCAACACCATTAATATTCTTCCCTGGAAAACCCTAGTTCTAGAAAAAGTTGGTTTGGGCACATTTGAGACTTTGGTCCTGATGTGTTGGAAGATGTCCCCCAAAAGAAACCCTTTCCCTGTGGATGGGTGGATCACCCCACAACTCTGTTGTGGCTGAGTCCAGAGAGCAAAGGTGGCTGTTGTAATTCTGTATGAACGAATCGGGGATCGTTGAATTTTTATGATTATGGATCTATTAGTGCTATGGGCTGTCCATTGCAGATAAATGGAGCAGGTTCTTAGCTTGAGGCCATGCCTTTGACAGAAAGCAGGGCACAGCAGCATTTATGGACCTTCAAAAGATCTACTGTATGTGCATGTAACTTCCAATGAATAAACAAGTCGCTGTTTTTTGTAATGGCATGTAATGGAATAAGATGCCTCAATACTTGCAGAGCATTTTTCGCAAGAGAACAGTATTCAATTTTCTTGGGCTACAATTGGCAAAGAAGCCTTTTTCAGAGTATTCATAATTACCACAGCTATGAAAAAAGTGTCCATTCAACTTAATGTCTTAGATGGACCCATTAGCTACTGATGTCTTGTTGCATAACTGCACACAGTTGCAAAAGTGACACAGGTTTTTAATGTAGGACATCTTAATCCATTGTGATAGCTACATGGCTTCTCCTTCGAACACAGAGGGAAAACTGTGCAGTCAAGGGTATTTTAATTCCACATCTAAAGTTCAGCAAATGGAAGAGAGAGCATTGAAAGACTTAAATAAACCACAATGTGATAAATCACAACAAAGTACAAAATGAAAACATTCCGTTTATTTAAAGGATGTTCTCAAAGAATGGAATACATCAGTCTTGAACCAAAGCATACATTTATCCAGACTGCTGTTAATTCACAGTTTATTTATAAAATGATTCCATTTTTGATAACATCTGTATATGGCAAGATGCCTAACCTCTGGGGCACAATGGGGAGAAGTTATTAAGCTAGCATCCTCCTTCCTCTTTATCTACAAGCAAAGAAGCTGGAAGGAATTGCAGTGTTACTCTGCTGACTGAACTCAGGCAGCAGCACCAGGTGGGTCTTACTAACTTCCACTCCTCAGAGAAAAGGCCGAGCTCCTCTAAAATGGAGACAATAGAAAATCTCAGTAGGAGGTTCTCAGAACGGCCAACCAAAAGCAAGTTAGGTACAAGACTGTAGACCCGTTGTGATAGAGGGTCAACAATTTGACTTCAATCATGCAGGAAACTAAATAAAAGTAATCACACAAAGTGATTAAATTAAATCAGAAACTACCTTACATGTCCAGTGTCGGTTTGTGATAAAAACTCCGGCTGTTTACAGGCAGCACAAACCGTATGGTTATTAGAATTCTTCTTTTCTCTCTGATTACTTGACTGGGAAAATACCAAAACATAATTTCTCTTTGTGCAAATTTTTGAAAGAGTTGCGAGTGCTTATGAATAATGCATGCATTAGGTAAAGTACTGATCTGGGCTGAAACAAAGTTCTTAAAATACATTTTTGTGTACAGAAATTCCATTTGCTGTACATCACCAACAAATTTAGTATGGCTGAAAAAATAAATCTGATTGGCCACAAAATGTTTTTCTCTAATAGTTATGACCTAAAATGTATTTTTGATATTGGAAAAAATAACATATTGGACATTTTTTCTGACGGATTTTACCACTTCCTGCCTGATTGTTGAGGAATTCAGAATGCTTTTTGGCCAACAAGAAGTATGTCTGCACTAGGGAATTTCTTGCTCTCTTTTCAGGAAACACAGCTACATTAGTGCTATTAATGCAGGCTTTCTCACCACCGTTTATCTAATGCTGTCTGGCCTCCATCGCTTTTCTAGATCCCTCTTATCTGCTCCACAGCGGGCCCCTATCCTGCAATTAATTCCACTTGGTACAGAGGTTGGCAGCACTCACCGTGGGGTCCCAGCCATTACAGATATCTGTATGTAAACACGAAGGAGATAGCAGTACCTGAGCTAGCAAATACCGAGCCAGCAGCTTTCTCGCATTGGCGTGGAGATCAGATTGAACTCCTTCAGATATGGTTACACAAATCAACCGTTCACCCTTCTGCATGTGAGACTTTGGGGCAGGGACCATACGTTCCCAGGGCAATGGGGTCCCCATCCTTGCTGGGGCAAGTAATTAGAAAAAGAAGATGAGACCTGGCCGACCTGCTTTCCCATTTACCTGCTGCTGTCTTCCCTCAGCATGAGCCGAGGAGGTATTTCACCATTATGGAGTTTGCCTGTCTGTCCCCTCCCTCCCCACCCTCAGGTTTTTTTGTTTGTTTTGTTTGTTTTTTTAATAAAGCTTTCATTGCCTAAAGCATAACACTTTTATTTATTAAGAAACAACACATTAGCAAATGCAAGGGTTTTTTTAAGACTTTTCTCCTCAGCAAACTGGCTTTCACTGAGCATTACACATGCCCCTGGTAAATAAATTAGGAGATAAAGAGCATTAAACTCATAAAACAATTGCTGTATTTTGCTGACGGTTGGCATCCCAGCAATACAGCTGCTTCGCCCGGCCTCCTGGGAGCAGAGAAAGGGACAATAGCGAGCTATACAGTATGATTGACATCTCTTCTACCCCGCCAACCTCAAGGCACACACATGTATTTACCCATACTCACCATCAGATCAGAGTCATTTCTATAGGTTCGGTATCATCTTAAAAGACTTTCTGTCACCCAACCAGGAGTCAACGGATGGTAAATGCAGGAGGTCACACAGGATGGTTTTAACAAACTCTTTTGGCCGTGCAATCCATCACTGATCAGTCAATCTCCCTGTATCTGTCAGAACGTGTCTTTTTTCTTAGCATCTAATCTAACAGGTGCAGCTCTGCCTGCAAGCCGCCCAAACCAGCCAGCTGTGCTTGCAAGGAAACATTACAATCTGCGATCATCAGAGGAGAGGAGTCCTCGACAAAGGCTGTAAATAAAAGGAGAAGAATATAGTGGCTTTGGGCCTTTTGCCCAAGCAGATAAACCTTGACTGCTGTTGCGCCTGTGCTTTCTTAAGAAGCCCCAAGTGCTGTTTCTGATTGGAGAAGAGAGAAGTCCTCTGCTGTGACCTTCATCATTGGCCGTGGCCGTTCCAAGCTGGAGGTCACACAGAAGGCCAGCAGAGCCAGGACTGAACCTGCAGCGTTGCTCCCTTCCATGTGCAATCCCCCACGCCGTCGTCCACATGCGGCCCCTGATTGCTCTAGCGCAGTCCTACGCGTTTCCTCCTCCGCTGCTGATTTATGAAGGCTTTTCATTAGTCACACCCTGTTTCCCAGTGCCTGTGTCCTATGAGGAGCCCTCTGCATTAAAGACGGTGTTGAAAAGGCGAGAGGGAACAGGAAGGTAATAAGTAACTGGGTGATGGGTTATTAAATTAGCCTTCCAGGAGCTAAGAGACAAGAAATCTCACACACTCTAAGGAGAAGTCACTCCTCAGGAAATCCTTATGGATCATTGTTCCTGTGGAGCAGGAAAACAAACCTCTCACAATAGAAAATATCTTCCCATCAGCAGCATTAGAAAATGATAAAGCAACCAAACTGCAGCAGAGTGAGTCATCACTCAACAATTTTTCTTCCGCGCTTTCCCAGTGATTGCTAGCAAAGGTCATGGGTTGCTAAGCCAGAGTTTGGAGGCTCTAAGATGGGAAGGGCCATCAGGAAGCCCTGATGCTAACAAAGATGCTGGCTTCTAAATTTCAGTCAAGCTCAGAAGTAGAGTATCAGGGGGAAGGTCCGTCTTCCTTGTTCTAAATTAAAGACTTGCGTTTTAGCAAATCTGAGGGAAGTGTTGTGGTTGCTATGGATAAAATATACGTAGGGTCCAAAACTCAGAATTCACTCTTTTAGTAGACAGAGAGCAAAGAAGACAGAAGAACTTAAGAGTGTAGTGCTGTCACATCTCCTGCTGAGACATCCAATTCAGGGTTAGCTCCAGATCACGACACAGAAAGTAGCTTTGACTGTAGTGTTCCCCTGCCTGATGTGATAATCTGGCCCTAACATCCTCCTAGTCCATTGAAGTGACTAACCTATGGAAGGTCTTCAAGCCATCATTCAGCTCCCTCTTCATTCCCTATTTGAACTGTCCAAGTAATTAATTTACTACCTGTAAATCTGTGATTGTAGAAGGAATTACGTTCAAAAAAGGAAAATCACTGCTTTCTGCTTCATTTATCTTAAAACTAAATCCCTACAGAGGTGTCACATTCCCTTCCTTCCTGCAGATGTAGGCTTGTCTAAAATAGCCACCCTCCCCTAACGTTCAGTTATCTCTGGTGTAGCACCATTGCCTGTAGCAAGACTGAGAACAATTAAGATAAGACATCAGTGTTTTATCACTGTGTGGTCTAACCTTACTTAAAGCAAGTCTTGTTGATGTAGTAATAAAAAAAATACCAAGGCCTAACAGTACCTCCCCTGTCCTAAAGCTCATATTGCAATCGACACTCCAGCCACAAGGGAAGTCCCAACAATGGAAAATGTTATGGAGGAAAGTCTGGTGGAGGCCCAGGTTTTGGAGTTACACTGGGGCAGCAGGTATAAGGAGAGGGAAAAAATGGGAACTAGATTTCATTTCCATTGTGTTCTTGTCTTTCTGCGATATCCCTGTGAAAAATTATTTAAAAAGTGCTTAGGTAGTGTTAATCAACCACTAGTGACCTCCTGAGCTCTAGGGAATTTATGGCTTTTATGGAGGTCTCTGGCTCTTTTTTTCAAGATTACAGGGAGATTGTTTCATTTCTGTGTTTCATGGTGGTCGGATTCACTGTGATTTCCCCGTGCAAGGGTAGAGCGACTTGCTGTGCTCGGGTAGAGCTTCTATCCTGAGAATGTCCAGACATGCCCCATTCCCCTAATGAGATTATTTTTACTCTGTCTTAAGGGTATTTTAGGTCTTCACAGAAACTGGGTTTTAGCTGCATACCTTACAGGCATATTATATATATAAAGACCAATGTTAGCTGCATGCAGTACTTCTTAAAATATGTCAGAAATATGTAATGTATGATAAACAGAAAGATGTGCTTGGGGTTTCAATCATCTTTCTTCTTAGTGAGGTATTTCAGGACTTCAACTAAATGCACGTGTCTTACATTAGAGAAGCTTAGCAGGCTCAGAATATGTATATCCCTGTTTCCCTTCAGCCTGTGAAGCTGCATTACTACCAAAGCTGAGTAAAGTATCTTTATTGAGTCAGTGTAAAGAGCTCCTATTCAGCTCTCAGCCCTGCAATCACACCACGGGGTAGGTTGTTTGTTATTTTTTTTCCCTGCAGCTTTTTTCTTTTTCGGAAATGAGAACCTTCTCATGCCTGTTGATTTCATCATTCAGGAATTTAATTCAGCAGTCACCTTAAAAGGCCATTCATTTAGACTTTAGGGAGGAATGCATTTGCTTCCTTTGCAAAATGTGATGTCAAGGCATATATTTTTTCCCCCTCAATTCATCTTAAAATAGGAAACGCAGAAAAAGGACAGCCCATAGTAGAACACAGCACACATTTATATGGTCACCTAAATGAACAGAGCTGAAAGACTCACAAGTAATGTTTCTTACTGAACATGAGTACACTGGATGCTCTTTCTGAGGGTCACAGGTACGGAAAAAGGCACAACCTATTTCAGCAGGGTGCTGATTCAAGCTTCTTAATTAGCCAGCTAAAGAGATCAAAGAGCAAAAAGAAGTCAGATGAAAGCTAGGTGCTGGTGTGGCTGCAATTGCTCTCCTAACTATCTGGTTCCCAGATGACAATGATGTCAGGCTGTATCTGTCACAATTAACATGGGGAGGAGGAGGATAAAACAAAAGCCTGTTTACGGTAGGCTTCACCAAAACAGTTCTTGTATAGGTTTCTCCAAATGAAACCAGTTGTTGTAGGTGAGGCTGGTGGCTCCAGGTATTATTAAAGCTGTCTGCACATCTCATTACAAAGCCCTGTTTCCAGCCGGTTGTAACTTCTGAGTTCAGCTGCTAGAATTGAGCCATTCAGAGCCATCTGGCTGTACTAGGTACACCTACGTACACGTGACTGGACTTTTCAGATACAGGATAACAGTGAAACATCTATCTTGCTCAGGTCGAAGGGGGTTGGAGTGAGGATTTGGCCTTTGCAGTCAGGAGGTGTGGGGGGAGGAGGGAGAAGTGGTCTTTCTGAAAGGGCTCTCTCTTTTACACTCCTTCAACAAATTCAGCCACAGTTACCTCAGGCAGAGAGAGACCTTTGAAAGCTTGCAGCTCACACGTGTTCAACAGAAACCTTTACAGTTTTAGCAGCTAACCTCCCCAATGATTTTATCTGCCTTGAGGACACCCCAGTCCAAATTTAAGATAATTTTTTTCCCCATACAGTAGTTACAAGGCTCTGTAGTAGGTCACGCTTAATCTTGAGATCCGAACTGAGTCGGGGACACAGCCTGGTTCCCAGCCAGCATCCCCTGGCTGGCACTACGGAGGGAAGGGGAAGCTGCTGGGGAGAAGGAGCCTCAGAATGGCGTAAACTGGCCCCGGAGGTGGCAGGAGGAAGGGCAAGAGGTTTAAACCGGGGGCAGAGATGGGGGGAGAACAGTGGCACTGAAGCAAACGGCAAGGCAGAAGTTGGAAGGGAGCTGGGAAGGGAGCATCAGAGCTGGGGGACCTGGGAAGTGCTCACGAGCAGAGCTGGGGCTGAACCTGCCTGAGGTGGCACTGGAGAAAGGGAGAAAGGCAGCGGGGACAGCGATGCCGAGACAGGGAGAGGATAACGGCGCTGGTCCAGGCAACGAGCTGTGCATGGGGCTGATGTCTGCGGTCCACTTATCTTGGATTTGCTAGGGCCCAGGATTTGCTGAGCAAGAAGATTAGGACTGGGTGGGAAGTTTACGGAGCGGAGGTGAGGACTGGCTCAATCAGAGGTACAGGACTCAAAGCTGAGGGCAAGGAGAAGATGTGGTGCGGATAAATGGCGCCTGGGGTTTAAATGCTGCCTTGGACTCTGTCCCACTGCTCCAGAACTCCTTGCACATCAGGCAAACTTTGCATATGGATACCTGGAAGCTCCTCATTTCCCCAGTGATCAATGTGACACCTGACGTGAGAAAGTGCTGAGTGTTCAGAGCTATAACTAAAGTCAACGGAGGCTATGTTTTTCATGTATACAAAAAAAAAAGTCAAGTGCTTAGAAGGATCAGGTTTTAATATCTCAAATTGGATGCTAAAATTAATTTATCTTTTCCCCCATTTTTCATACACTCACCTCAGAGTTTTCTTTAAAAAGACATTAATATTTGTGAAGTATTCAGATTTGATAACGTTAAATGCCAGTAAATAAGTACCTTGGGGAACAAACAATTTTTCCTTCAGAGCAAAATAAAAGAATACAGCACAGTAAACTCTGAAGCCCCAGTAAACAACCAGGAGAATACAAATCATTGAACAGTTGCTCCTTACATGACCAGCTCTTGTTCTGTGTACTGGCTGAAGCAGAGCTACTCTGAAAATACAGTTATGTATCATGCTACTAGGAGCCGAGTCATCCATGGAAGTACTAATTGGAAAAATACCACCCATTTCTTTTCATGTAATAGTAATAGTGTAAAAGCAGTGGTTTTGAGCTTTTTTCACTTGTAGGCCCCTATAAACTTTGCAGGAGAGATACAGACCCTTGGATAGGGACAAGACAACAGCTTGTTCCTTAGTTACCTCTTCTGCGGCCCTTGGAAGTCATCTGTGGAACCCTAGGAGTCTGTAGACCACATGTTGTAAACCACTGTCTCTGACTGTATAGCTCACAAAGGCAAAAAAACTCTGTTAAATCAAGAATCGTTTTCTCGGTCTTTCCACTAACATACTCTGTGTAGTAAGAAAGTGCATAAAACATTCAGCGCCCTTGCTGCTAGCAGTAATCTTGAAAGAAGGGAACACGTTTGTTTTGACTTTGCCATATCAGATGTTCTGCCTAAGACTTCTCTCCTTGTTTTCTTTATTTGTTTTCTCTCTCTCAGTTGCCACTGCCGTATCGTGCATTTCTCTAGCTGACCATCATTACAGTACGCCCACTCTGAGTTAGGATCCCAGTGCACTAGCTCACCTCTGCCAATTCAGTCTAGCTCCTAACATGTACCAGGTAGGGCTGCAATCCGGTTTAAAGGCTCACATACTCAAAAGTTTCCCTTCCATTGCAAATGGAGAATGTTATTTGATTCTGCAAAAACAAACATTATGAAGGTGTTTCCCCTTGGAGTTTGGGAACTTCTGTCACCGATGTGCAAGGATCTGTAATTACAGCAGCGTTCCCTTCCATCCACCGCGGCTGTCTCCAGCAATGTTCCCCCTCATTAGTAAACTATCCTATAATTTAAGATTAGAACTGGAACATAAGGCAGTACTTGCCCCTTTCTGTTTGAGTCTGCAGAATTTACATTGTCAAGCTGAGGCATTTGTTGTGCTTAAACCTTTCCACCCCTGGCAATAGGTCTTTACTTGAACTTCATTTCGCTTTGCCTCGTTTGCATCAGCAGTTCCCCTAGTTCAAATGCTGTGAGAGCTGGTTGTAGACAGCATTTGCTTCAGGGAAGCATGAGCCTCTGATTCTCTTGATAATATTACCGCCACTGATGATTTTTTTTTCCTCACCATCTGACATTCAGCTTTTTGCTACGTTGGTGACCTGTGTCACTTTCCCATTAAGTTATTCTGGCTGTGAAAATTCTGGAAGAAGAACTGAAGGTGATGTGAAGCGATAGGTTTATTCAGTTCCCTATTCGGAATATATGCTCATTTCTGGAATATATGCTCATTTCTGGAATATGGAACAAGGCACATATATCTTTATTCATTATCCTTTAAAATGACACATCTTTTTAAATTTTGTTAGTTCCATCTATGTGATATATGAGAGATCTTCCTGAGCTCAGAATACGTCACTGCTGCCTCTGTATGACAACATTAGTAATAGGTGCTGGGCTGGTGGCATAGGATGTAGCTCCCTGCTCCCTTATTTCTGCTTTTTTGTTCTTCTAAGCCCTGAGCCCTGTCTGCTGTCCTCTGAAAAACTCTGTGTTTGCTAGCAGAACCATAACAACACAGAAATAATTTAAATTTGCCAGCAAGCTTCTTTTAGCTATTTATTTATTTGGATTTCAATTTGCGAAACATAAAAAAGTATGTATTCCGGGCTGTGAGCACATTTAACAAATGATTTAAAAAGCAGACCAACTGCTAAGAGCTTTAGCAAACCACTAGCTTTTTCCCACATGCCAGGGCTCTTCATCAGATTTTTCGAGACTAGCGAAGTGGACAGAAAGAGCTCGGTGCGGGTGGGCTTGGGACAGAGGTCTAACACGTGTGAACACAGGCCCAGGGCACTTAAGCTGTTTGTTTCTCTGGTCTTTCTGCCTCTTGCCTCAGTGTCTGCATGGCAGAGGTGTGTGCATACATACGCATGTGTGTACATACACGTTTTGCTCCAGGTGTGTGTATAACATCCACATATTGGGAATTATGTATTATGGATTAGCTGTTCCTGAGGTTTCCTGTTCCAGCTCTCCCGCCCCCGAACCACCAATGTTAAGTTACTTCTGCTTTACTGCCAGCACACGACACAATGAAAAAGACAAATTTTGAAGTTCCACAGATAATTTATAATGCTTCCTTTCCAATTACCCCCAGTTAGTGGGGGTAAACATTTCCCCAGAAGACAAAACACTAAACCACATTCCGGTATTTGCCTTGACTTTTTGGAGAGATTAACTTTTACAAAGCAGTCTGCTGCTTCATGGGAAGAAGAAAATTCCATCCTCAAAAGTGCTTCTGAAAAATCAAGCCTTTCTTTTTAGAGAAACCCGTGCAGTTTCCATTTGCTGACTCTCTTCATGTGTTGCCAATGAGTGGGGATGGCCCGAGCCTGACTTTTCCTTTCTCATTGTATTTGGTACGTGTTTGCTTCCCTCGTGGGCTGTGTTTTGAATGTGTTTGTTTAGTTTCTCACTGTTTGCCATACTGACTTCTTTATTCTTTTCCTTCTGAGTTTGCTGCATATTTTATTTCTGTCTTGCATCTGCGCTCTGCTTTGCTTTGCTCAGCTGGGTTTAGCATCCTGATTGTATGAGGATGTGCCCTATTTGTCATTTTAACTTCTTGAGGGTTAGTGCTCTGTTGAAGAGAAAGACTGCAAAGGGGAAGTCCAAACATTCAAACCCTAAAATAAAGTCCTACTGACAGCAAAAAGAAAATTAAAAAGCCAAAAAGAAGTATAGGCAAAACTAAAATTAATAAAACAGGCACAGGATTTTAAATGTTCATTGTTGAACAGCAATGATGTTACTCAATAAAAGAATCGTGTTTAAATATAAAAGAATCATATTTATTGCATTGTATAATCACTGTATTTTTTGAGTTCAAGAAAAATATGAAAAATCCAGGTTCAGTAATGCACACATTTCACAGGAATCCAAACCTTTCTTAGCATGGTTTATGGCCATCGTGCAATATGATCCTCTTATCTCTGGTAAAAGTCTGCAAGGTTTATCAGCAGCTTTTGACACAAATGAACTTAAGATCTGGCTGCTTTTCCACAGAAGCTATCTGGGATCAGTGGGGTCATTCTAAGGATGAAAACTATCTGCACTCCCCAGGGTCATATTGGTTATCTTCCTTGCTTCACATCCCCTCGTGGAAAGCGAGTTGTCAATATTTGCGTCAATGGGATGTCACTTGATGAGATACCTCAGATTTTTAAAATGAACAGTTATATGTATCTCATAATCTGTACTGAACATTACAATCATCCAACTATAGCCAAGCCTGGGAACAGTGAATGTCAGAAGGAGAAGAGAAGCTAACTCAAAATAAGTTTGAAGAAAAGATGAGTAGAGCTGACAGATGGTACTGCACTTTAAGGAAATCACGACTTTCCCCTCCTTCCATCAGTTGCTAAGGAGAGATTATATATGAGAGAGTATCAAGAATATCAGCATTCAGGTAGTACTTAATTCTGACCAGTGTTTGAACACCCATGAAGCCATCTTACATCTCCTTCCATATTAATCCAACCTGCTCTTGGGACTGTGGCATTCATCCCTGTGACTATTTCTAAGATGGAAGACGGGAATGCTCTGTCTTTTAAACCAACCAGAAAGCTGCTCAGAACCGTTAACCAGTCCACCATGCAGTTATGCATCTCTTGAGCTGCAAAGGCAAATGGGAACATGTCAGAACATATTTCCCTGCAGCTTAGTGACTCCACATTCAGTAGCTGCTTTAAACCAGAACAATGATCTTTCTCTTTTCGGCTTTCCACGGGATAGGGTTCAACCCCATTAGTGAGTATATTTCCTCCTTACCACTCCAAGGATACTTGCTGAGAAGGGATGATGTAATTGTCATGACTGAAATGAAACTCAGATCAGTTCAGGAGACTGAGTGTGAAGAACACACATTTGCTACAGCAATTCATCTGGCAAAGAAGAAAAAAAAGAAAAATGCAGAAGATCATTGCTTGCTTTTTTAAAAGAAGATTGCAAGATGCATATTGTTTACTCAAGCTTTTACTGGCTGAAGGGCAGAGCTGAAAGGGTTGTAGTGAATGGGGCTACATCTGGCTGGTGACCGGTCACCAGTGGTGTTCCTCAGGGCTCAATTCTAGGGCCAGTTCTGTTCAATATACTTATCAACGATCTGGACGCAGGAGTTGAATGCACGGTTATTAAGTTTGCTGATGATACCAAACTGGGATGTGCTGTTGACTCTCTTGAGGGACAAGAGGCCTTGCAGAGGGATCTGGATAGAGTGGAGCACTGGGCAGTCATCAATAGCATGACATTTAACAGGAACAAATGCTGGATTCTGCAGCTGGGATGGAATACCGCCAGGCATAAGTATAAACTGGGAGAGGAGTGGCTGGAGAGCAGCCCTGCAGAAAGGGATCTGGGGGTGCTGGTTGACAGTAGGCTCAAGAGGAATCAGCAGTGTGCCCTGGCAGCCAAGAGGGCAAACCGCATCCTGGGGTGCATCAAACACAGCATAACCAGCCGGTCAAAAGAGGTGATTATCCTGCTGTATTTAGCACTGCTGTGGCCTTGCCTTGAGTATGGTGTGCAGTTCTGGGCCCCACGATTTAAAAAGGGTGTGAAGGTCCTTGAATGTGTCCTGAGGAGGGCACCAAAGCTGGTGAAGGGCTGGAAGGCATGTCCTGTGAGGAGCGGCTGAGGACACGGGGTTTGTCTAGTTTGGGGAGAAGGCGGCTGAGGGGTGAACCCATTGCTCTCTGCAGCTTCCTGAGGAGGGGACGTGGAGAGGGAGGTGCTGATCCCTTCTCCCTGGTACCCAGTGCCAGGCCGCATGGGAATGGCTCAAAGCTGCACCAGGGAAGGTTTAGACTGGACATTAGGAAGCGTTTCTTTACCAAGAGGGTGGTCAAACCCTGGAACAGGCTTCCTGGAGAGGCAGCTGATGCCCCATGCCTCTCAGTGTTTAAGAGGCATTTGGACAATGCCCTTAATACCATGCTTTAACTTGGTTAGCCCTGAACTAGTCAGGCAGTTGGACTAGATGATCATTGTAGGTCCCTTCCAGCTGAAATAGTCTATTCTGTATTCTATTCTAAGCCTTCCATCAACAGAAGCAGTGATACATTGCCTGATAAATTACCTCCCTCATCTCCTACTTTAACTGTATTATATCCACTAATTCCTCCAAAGATAAGAGCTATAGAAGAGACATTCCAGCTGAGGATGGACCAACACAATCCTCAGAGCTAGGTGAAGCCATGTTTACAACACCTTCCTCTTAAGTGACATGCAGCATGCTAAAAAGCAGCCATGTCCCATCTTCTCTCCCATCTGAGGTAAAACTGGCCCTTGATTTAGTAAAGCGATGTGGAAAATTGTGTCTTTTATTTGATAGCCATGCTCAATAATGACAATTATGGTGGGAATGCATACAAGTTAATGATGAGTACTCTTACTTGAGAACTGAGACCCACCAACAGAAGTGCCTGCAGGTGTATAGGATGGAGTCCCTCACCATCACAGAGAAGGATGCAGTTACATGCTGCAAACTAGTATTTCATGAAAGGCCTTCAGGGAAGAGAAAAAGACCAGGCTTGTACATTTTTGCAATGAAAAGCACCAAAGAGAGCCCAAAGCCCCCTTAAGTGTTACTGGGAGAATCCCTTGGGCTGTAGTGTTGGTGAGGTTTAGGTGACTGGCAGCAAAATGTGCTGCAGACAAACTGCACATGATTATGATACCCAAAACGGTAGGCATAGAAAAAACAAGAGGCTGGGGGAGCTGGTAAGGAGGACAGAGCCAATGGTGGTAGCTGGGGGATATTCATAAATTTTATGACTAGAAAGGAAGATAATAAGAAGCAAATGCTGTAGAAGTGACTAATATGATTTAAGGCCAGTAGGGAGAGAGAGCAGAGGATGAAGCAGTCACTGGAGGCAAGTTTTTGGGTCAGAGCACAACAGTGAGTGTGAGGACAGACAAACATCACTCAGGCTTGTTTCCCAGACCTTCCTCAGGATGCACTGCCTCCCTTATTCCACATAACAAAGACTTAAGATCCTCCTTAAGATTCCTCTCTTTTGACTTGACTTTGACTTGACTTTAATGAACTAACTTCCACACTGGTGATATACGGCCTCAGTCTTCCCCTTGGTTTTTGCTGTGTGGTCTGTAACTTTCTCAGTCAGACCGCAAGCTCCATAGTAAACCATTATAGCAGTAAAGTATAAAGCGCAGAGAATTACAGCACCTAAATGGTATCTAAAGCACCTACCCATAAATAGATTACAAAAGGTTAGGATGTAGAACTTGTACTTGTGGAATGGTTCTGGCAACAGGGTTGGAATACTAGCGGAGCAGGTTTTTTGGGAAAAAGTAGTGGTAAAAGAAAGTTAATTTTAGTTTTGAGAGGATCTCTTGTGCAACAAGAACCCTCTGTATGTCGTGAGTGTGCAGAAGAGAGTGGTGCCATCACAACAATACAATGAACCAGATGCGCCCGAGCTCTGGTCAAATTAAGATGCAGTCAAGAATTCTAAACATTATGCTACACATTTTATCTAAAGCATTTAGTAGCACACAGAAAACTACTTCGCTTGGTGAGAAGCTGTGATGTATTTCTAAAGCAAGAAATATCACAGACAGAGCTGTCACCAGTGAAAAACAATTTGGACTCAAGTGAAAGAAATGATAAAAAAACGATGATAGGAAGCCATTATAGGACACTGGGGGAGGATGAGAAAGCAGAACAGGAAATGTTTATGTAGATAAAGGAAGCCTGCAAAACAACTACAACAGGGATCATAGGAATGTCAATCGGCCTGTCACGGAGGGGAATTGTAATGAGGAAATATCAAATAAGTGTGAAAAGCTGAAGACTTTACATAGCCCTGAATTGTCTTTAGACAGTTTGTGAATGTGCAACTATAGATAGAGAAGCCATGGCCTCAGAAAGCTCACATCCTGGCTTTTATCTCCAACTCCAAAATAGTGCAGGTTTGAAAGAATCAGTTTATTGACCTTCTGGGTTATGCTGCTAGCTCTATTTTCTCAGGCCTTCTGCAGATGGCTGGGGGCTGGTATATTCACAGAGGATGTGGTTCGTTTAACTTCTGGGGATTGACTCTTGTCATGTTTGTGGAGGGCATGAACTATAAATTGTTGGGAAGACAACTTTGCAAGCTAAGAGATGGTTAAGTGGCTATATGTTTTTACCATCTGAGTTATTCTTAAATAAAGTTGGAATCTATGATAGGCAATAACTAGTCAATTTTGGAAATTACAATATACACTACCAAAAGTTTAATTCTATTTGCAGTTTAAAAAAATCCAGTACGAAACCCATTCTGCTGCCAGCAGTACCATCTTGGCTTCTGTGAGGTTTAAATTCTCCACTGCAAAAGTGCAGTTAAGAATGTGAGGCTTTGGCGAAACTTCTCTGTGTTGCAGCTGTAAGAAAGAACAGTTAAGTGAAAACTACTGGATGTTACTCAGGTGATATTAAAGCATCAGGTCTATCAGCATTAGTCTTCTGTCCATCCCTAGCTTTTGCTTGCCTTCTGCTCAGGCTCTGTGTGTCCGCTGCACCGCTGCAGGCCTTCCTTTGCCAGGGGTTTCCACCTGGTCCTTCCAGTTGCCACTCAAATTTGACGTTTGCCTTGTTGAAAACCAGTGTGTTCTGCCATGGGGCCAGCATAAAACAAGCGGAAGTCCCCTCTGATGCTGGACTTAAATAGCCTCAAGGAACATCAGCTCATACTAACAGGACTGCAGCCAGGAAATAAGAAGAGTTGCAAGAGTAACCACCAAATATTTACGGGCAGTAGTTCAAAGCATGTTCTTCTGAGAAGCTGAAGCTGTAAAATTTATTGCGCTAGACTTCATTTTTGCAAAGACTCATCTGAACAAGCATCTGGTATGTTCAGATTCGTAGCACACAGGTCTGCTAGTGTATCATTCTCCACAACAATAATCACTTTAAGATTAGCCCTGACTTCATTCAGTATTACTACTATAACACAGATTATTCCTTGACATCTGCTAAAATGGGTAACATACTTTTATAGTATTTTATCTTTTCTGGTCTTTATTTGTCCTGGTGAAAGACGATCTAGCTTGATATTTCTCAAGACATAATTGTTGTGTCTGGAGTCATCCTTGTTTGTGTAACAGGGATTGCACTTGTGAGACTTGCAGGGGATTAGAAAGAGCATTGATTTTATAACAGAGACTGTGATTCACTAAGGTTTTGATGAAACCGTGGGAGAAAAGTGCAGATAGTTAATTCTACTTTCCTCTGGTTCCATCCATACACAGGTCTCCAAAAGCTGTGCAGAGAGGTTTTCAAGAACGAACTCTCATCAAACCTTTTCCTAGGAAACTCTCGTTAGCAGCCTGCAAAAATGCCTGCTTTATTTTAATGAGCCCTTTCAGCAGTATCACACAACTGTTTTCATAATCTCAAAACTCCTATTTAAATAGCTGTGACAATCAAGCCAATTATGCTCCCATGGACCAATTTTTAGTTATCTTTGGTTGACTTCCACTAAAAACATATTTGTGTCCCTTTGCTGTCAGCCAAAATATTTTTTTGGAATTCAGTATTATTTATCTCACTAATTACCCTTTAACTTGCTTTTGCTTATTTTTACAAATTTCCTTTTTTTCCCTCTACTAGATTATTTATTTTTTTAAGGCTTACTACTTATTGTTTCTACTGACCTTTGGATCCCTAAGCCTATGAGGCTCTGGGATATTTTTCCTATTTAAAATCCAAAAGGAGACATTTCAGTTTCCTTTTATTTTTTTTTCCCAAATATTTTCTGCCAGCAATTCCCTTTTATATGACTGCTTAATTTTGTTTCCCCAACTCATAGAAATTCATGTTAAAATAGGAGTAGAGGAGATTCTTTTGGCAGCCTGCCTGCTGAACTCTAGAAATGCCACTTCACATAGTCCATGCTTTGGATGGTTGAGTGAGTTCCAGAGAATATAGCTGGGAAGACAAACCTGCGGACCGAAGCCTGTTAATCTGAGGAGAGGGGAAGCCATCCTCTAAATTGCTCCATCCTGATCATCACATGTCTTTTTTATTCTGCATGCTTCATCTTGGCAAAGTAATTAATTCTCTTCGCCGCTTCATTTGTCGGTCACTGTGATAACTCAGCCGGCAGGCACTAATGGTGCCGGTGAATTTTGTGACACTGACACCCAATTACTAAGAAGCATATTAAGATACAGCATACAGACAATTATACGGTTATTAGACAGTAATGACTTCAGACCTGTGCTTACCTGAGTGTCCTTTAAGACAGGAATCTGCCTGGGAAAGGATGGCTCTGTTGTCACTTCACAGTCATCTCCCAAACAAGATGATCCTAATTATGTAACTGAGAAGTCCTAAAAGCATTTTAGTCTTTCCTAAGTGAAATTAAACTACAAGTTTACACTTGATCTTTGTATGGAAAATGTTAAAATTCACAGCAGGTTTCCAGACGTCTGCTTCCCAACCGTTTTTAAAATCTAGGTCATTATATATAGGTGGCATCAGATAAGTCTCCATGGAAGTCTCAGAATATTTTAAACAACAAAATGGGTCAGTCTTCTTTAAAGCTTGTAACCATTTAACACAAGTTTTTCATATGTGTACAGTCCAAGAAAGGTTAAATATCTCTCTTGACCCCTCATTGAGTGTGAATTTTTAACGTTCCATGTTCTCATAGCTCTGTAAGGCAGCATTTTCTAGGTAAATTCCCCTGCTATTTCAATGTTTGCTGCTTTTTTTTGCAATCCAGTATGAAACCTATGGCAATATAAATCCTATCTTGTTCCAGACCTTGGTCGTTCATTTCCATATGCTGTCCTTGACTGCAGGCATTTTCCATGAGCCAAAACTTTTGATGTGCCTCAGCTACTCCTGTTTCTTTGATTTTGGTGTTATTATTCTCCTCATTGTGTTGGCCCAGACTGGGACTGAAACAGCACTTTCGAAAGGTGCCCCACTCCCTGTGTGCAATTTTACACATGCTTGCAAACAATTTTCAGACTAGCGAGCAACACACATTGCTCTAAGCCATGGCAGAGCAGAGGCGCAGGGGAGTGCTGTGCTGGAGAGGGCTACTGGATGGGTGCTGCTGGGAAGCAGCAAGGGGATTGATGGGGAGAGATGGTTGCCAAGGCTGACAGTACCATCGGTAGGGAAGCAGAGAGACATCAGACCCAGATGATTTCAGTGGCAGAAGGATGCTGGCTGGGTAAGACATTGCTGGGTGAGGAAAGCAGTGGATGCTCTGGCTTTTGGACTTTCTACAGGTAGAAGGTATTTTATCTGTGGAGCAAAATGTTGGAAGGGATCCTGCCGTAACTGTCTACAGACATGTCAGCTTGGGAACCTTTATCCTCGTTGCCTTAGCCTGGATCAGGTCCACTGCTTAGGGGTGTAATCCAGTTACAGACAGGACATGATTCCGTGCCTCAGGAACAGAGCCACGGGAGCCCCTAGCAGCCCCGAGACAGAACTACAAGCCAAAAGCCTGCCACATTTTCCCACCGCCAACCTGACTGCCTGAGAACCCAGCTGAGAGCCAGGCCAGTGTGAGAAGGTCCCCACTAGCCTGAGTGAAATGCATGACATTTGGCAGCTCCATTGCTCTGTGGGCTATTGAAATCCATAAAAAACATTCCCAGTGCTTTCAGAGGACTGCAGATCCTGCCTACAGGCTGCTTTCCTTGTGCCGTGACAGCACTCCAAGAATTCAGATAATATCACCACCTTCTGAACATAAATCCACCTGTGTCTGAAAATGTTTACTATTTTTTTCCTGAGCTTTTTACATCTGCTGCTTATTTTCATGTACTTGCCCACAACTGCCAAAGAATAAAGTTGTCTCTTTTTTCATTTCTTTCCATTGCAGCCAATACAATCTCCTTGTGCCTGTTGCAAATTCCTCCACCACTGAGCTCTTCTGGCATCATGCTGGCTTGTGTTTTTAGGGCAGAGGGGAAGAGGGCTTTGTGTGGTCATTTAATGCATGAGAAAACCCATTAATAGATTTTCTGGGTAACTGAAATGTTTTTATCTGCAGAATAGAGCCTAACGCTGCAAGCTTCCTCCTGATGCCCTGGCAGTCTCCTGCAATTCCAATTTGGTGTGACTGTTTTTTTGGAAGGAAAGAGCAGATTGAACTCTGTGCTTATTCATTCTCATTGCTGGGGCTCATCAATGAAGCAATTGTATTTTTTGGTGATGTGAGCGTCGGCGTGTTTTAAACTGACAGGAAACCACTCACACGTACGATTGCTAGGCCACCAGGTGAGAATGAGAAGGAACCAGGACAGTGGCTATGAATATGGACCAGATCTGAGCCATATTCACAGCTGAAGAAACTCACAGCCCACTTTTAAACAGTTGAAATACCCAGTTCCTCCATAGTGACTTATTTGTGATTTTGCAACCTGTTGCTGTGAAATTAAGGTGATGTCAAGAGCAGATGATAATTACTTCAGCTAAGTCGTATAAAACAGCAACAGGTAGACTGCTGAACCACAGAGTTAAAAAGATTTTGTGCAACTAACAAATAATTACATAAAAAAAAATAGAGGAACAATATTGCATGCAAATTGAACCATTTTAAAACAACAAAGTGCAAAGGTCTGCATGCACTGTCAGTGGCTCCTCATGTCCCTGGGGAAAGGCGCTCTCGTTCTTGGCCATGGAAATGCAGTTTTCTTCCCTGAAGATGGCTAGAAGCAATACAGCCATCTACTGACTGACAAGGTTAACCACAGCATGTTTATATGCTTGTCATTTAACTCGCTCTCTATTTCCATCCTAAAATTGTGGCCCGTGGAAAACTGGTTTTCAGCAGAAGCTAATTACTGAAGCACACAATTAATAGCTGATTAGTAACTTGCTGACTCTCCTTATTACTCATTGCTTTGACATCTGGTTAGGTAGCTGCGTGTATAAGCACTCCTAAGCATGTGCCATGTATTTTCCCCAAGTGTAAGCTGGCATCACATCTTGTAGTTGACATGCCAAGGGCTCCGTTCCCACGTCTCCGCTGCTGTGTAGGACTAAGAGAAAATCATAATCAGAATACAATTCCACCAAAGATTGTGACAAGACTCCCTGACATCTGTGGCTGTCCTGTTCCCCTTTTGACACCTCAGGTTGGTGTTTGCTGAACACTGATCATAGAATCACAGAATGCTTTGGGATGGAAGGGGCCTTTAAAGGTCATCTAGTCCAACCCCCCTGCAATTGGCAGGGACATCTACAACTAGATCAGGTTGCTCAGAGCCCCACCCAGCTTGTCCTTGGATGTTTCCAAGGATGGGGCATCTACCACCTCTCTGGGCAACCTGTTCCAGTGTTTCACTACCCTCATTGTAAAAAATTTTTCCTTATATCCAGTCTGAATCTACCCTCTTTTAGTTTAAAACCATTACCCCTTGTCTTATCGCTACTGGCCCTGCTAAAAAGCCTGTCCTCATCTTGCTTACAAGCCCCCTTTAAGTACTGAAAGGCCGCAATAAGGTCTCTCTGGAGCTTTCTCTTCTCCAGGCTGAACAACCCCAGCTCTTTCAGCCTTTCCTCATAAGAGAGGTGTTCCATCCCTCTGATCGTTTTTGTGGCCCTTCTCTGGACCCTCTCCAACAGGTCCATGTCCATCAATCATTTTATAGAAGTCAGAGAAACACTCTGGACACCAACACAATGTTGACGAAGCAACCTGGCAAAATAAGGCGATAGGAGTCTTTGACTCAGGAATTATTCAGGATATTTAATTGTGTTTAAGAGCTGTTCATAGGTTGTGCGATGATGCAGGTGTTTGAAAATGGAGTCTGACGTGCAATACCCTATGTGTTATGTGACTTAAGGGCTCACATGTCCCAAGACCATGGAATCTCGCAGGAAGTCCAAGTCTTGCCACAGACTCTTACTGAAACAAACTAATGAAGAACATTTCAAGTCCATACAACTACAATGAAAGATGCGAAAATGGAAATGGAATGAAAGTGGATGAAACACTGCTTTTAAAGACAGTTTGTATTACAGTAACGCCTAGATCCTGGACGGATGTCAAGAAGTTCCCTTTTACCAAAAGGCTTCTGTAATCCTTAAAGGAAAATGAAGCATTGGTTAATAATCATATAAGGCTCAGCAGGAACAGTGTGTCAGCAAACTGAAAAAAAATACCTGGCATACTTGGTGCACAAGTAGCTGGCTGAGCAGTCCAAAAGGCATTCATGAAAACATAGTGAGGCAGCAGACTACGTGTAAATATAAAACCAGTCTTACATTGTTACGAAATGACTGTAGGGATCAAGACTGACCAGAGCAACCGACTGCACAATGAGCCTCACGACAGCTTATAGAATGTGGTTTTCACAAATGCTGAATGAAGTCCCACCATCCTCCTTAGGTTTAGGAGGAGCCGTGTAGCCTGCAGTGCTGCTGTGGAAGCGCTAAACGCTCTGGAGGCAGAGGGCTGATTGCAACTGTTGGAGCTAGCTGACCTACATATCCACTTACGGTTCCTACCCTTGCTGGAACTGGAGCATCCAGATTTACACAACTAAGACTTCACTTTGAAGTGTCACTGTGAGGAAACTGGGCCTCTCTTCCTCCTGCAACCACTTCAGCACGGCTTGAATTAAATTTTAACTATGTTTAATCCCTATTGCCTACATAACATATAGGCTGAAATCACCCTTTCCAATTTTTAGAACAACCAAAAGCCAAGGCATCAAGAACTACAGGCAAAATACCACTCCTAGGTTACTTTATTATATCTTGCTATTGTAAATGAGATGTTACTATAGATTCTCACAACATAGTGTAAAGCTCCACACATATCAGCAACAAGCATTTGAGACTTTAAACTGAGACTCGAGACTGTCCTTATGATATTCAAGAACTTGTAAAAACTTCCTTTAATAAGAGTGTGATATTTAATGGACAGAGATAAGTATCATGCTATTATAAAATCTTATAGCTACAAGAATAGCATTTCAGGCTGAGAAGGTTATATTTTCCAGAGTACAGATGTAAGGATGACACCTGAAAAGACAAACAAGTAGAGAGAAGCATTTGAAAACAAAATATTTGGAAGCAAAACCTAAACCAGCTTGTTTCCACTCAAAAATAAATGAGTGTCATCACGACAGACATGAGACAATGGCTCAGACAGAACAAATTATAAATATACAAAACATACAGATTTCCAGAACAATGGGATCTTGTTTCTGTAAGTACTTATGCACACAAGTGGACGCATTGAGTTTCCTGGGATTGATCATGTGTAAAGTTACTGGTTAGAGTCTGTAAGTCTCCAGTCATGTGCAGTGACATTTGCAAACCTGTAGGAATGGCACTTCAAAAATGATAAATTCTTCTGAAGAGCGATGGTTTCTTTTCTATGGACTGGATAATACTTAGCAAGCACTTGGTCATTTCTGTTATAATAAGCCTTATATGTAAAGCTATAAAGCAGAGGCTGGGAAAAGATTAGACATTTCATAATCATTAGATTGGCAGTTCTTAAAAGTTTTTCCTCTTCCACCTCACAAAGGCACATTCTCGGCTTTCTGTGCTCTCCCAACAATTTGGGAATTCTTTATGTGGCTATTTTCAACCTGTGCACCATTGACACACAGGGCATACAGTAGTGAGAGAAATGCTGCAGGCAGCGCTGGGAGGGATACTGCCAGGAGGCAATGACGACACCGGAGTTGCAAGCAGGGAGGAGCTGCCTTGCTAATCCAACCATTTTCATCACTGCGCTCCCCCTACCCTATTCCTACCCGGATGCTCCTTGTGCCTCAGATGCCACTGAATAAGGCAGTGGTGCTGGGCCATGTCTTGCCTGGGGAGTGGTGAAGAAGGCTTGGAACCAGCAGTGCTGCTCTGCTCTGCCCTTGCCATTTCCTCACACCATGTCCCGGGGGCTGGGGAGACACTCGGAGACAAACAGCACTGTAGTGGTTAGTGGAAGAGCAATCCTTTCCATAGTAAAAAGCTGGGTATTCACTTACATATCTTAATTCTTTCCATGCGTGTCCTTTCTTGCCCTCACCCCCTAAATTTTGTTCAAACAGAAAAACAGGAATTTGGCCTCATGTCTGGGATTTCTGGATAGCTAGCAACCTGACTGGATGTGTAATAGTACAGATCAAATGATGGCTGTCCTGATAAATGGCCAGCGTACATACACAGATCAACTGCACTTCAAGTGAATATAAATCTGAGGTATCTGGAGCATGTCACACTTACTGCACAGGTGCTAGTTATCTGAGTACGTGCCAGGAGATGCCTGTATCCGCGTTTCTGTTTGTGTTGTCCTGAGCTGAAATTAGAGATGCTGGCACTAACTTTTCGCAAGACAAGATAAAACACTTTTAAAATATTTGACAGAGCCCTTGTAATGTAAATCAACAACCTATCAGGTTTCAGAAGAACTTTTCCTTTGAGCATGAAAAATTCTGGCTACCATCAAGTTGCTTGTTTTCTTTCCTTTATCAGTTTTTAATCCTGAACACAGTCAGAGAAAAATTTAGACTACAGGAAGGAGTGATCTTTCCAATAACAGTAAATTTTACATTGCCATTGATCCAGACGAGTCCATCACTGTTTCCTGGAGGTGGAAGGGATGATACCCTTATAGGCAATGCCTCAACTTAGCTTGTATATCACAGAGAATGAAACAGGCATCTTTTCAGACTGCAGCTGGGTAGTTCTTAGGTGGGGGAGAAGTTACTCCATTCCCCCTGTAAGGGTGCCCTTCCCTAACCAAATCCTTGACACTACCCCCCACACTGGGGCTTGGCACTATCTTGAAGTAGTTAAGTTCCATGGACTAATTATATGCTATTGTAAAAAGAGCTAAGAAAAAGGGTCGCATTGGTTTTAACTTTGTTTCCTCTAAATTTAATTAAATATTGCTTTGTTCTCAAATAATGAGAGATCCCTTAGGACTTATTATTTCTAAGGTTATGGGACCCAGAACTCTGGGGCACCCCACACTGTGCCAGGATGTAATGCACCAATAAGCCCCGATTCTGCAGACAGTTATGCACCTACCTCATTTCACGCATGTCTCTAAGCACAAGGAGCTAGTTACTCAGTCTACAGCTAGGCACTGTGGAGAATGGTCTCTGCCCCAAAGGGCCTATAACCTCAAAAGAAAGTCAAGCGAGTAACAGAAAACAAGGAAACATTTAGAGTGAGGAATAATTTTTCAGGTCTCAGTGTCACTTTATCATGTATTACCCTATCAGTGTCTGTGTAGGTAGTGACTGCAATTTCTTTCATGTGGGCAGACTGCTAGGTCCCTTAATGTTAATGGGCCGTCACATGAATAAAGAATGCTGCGGATGAAAGCAGAAGCGGGATCACACCACTGATCTCCTCAGTAGCCTCTTGTGGGCAATAAGGTCAAAGGCTTTTTGAAAGTTAAAAATCAATTATATTAGTAGACTTTCTTCTATTCACTGCCCTGCAAAAGAGATCTTCCTTCGTAGCAACGATGATTTGTCTCCAGCTTTTCTTGGTAGTGACTTAGAATTATTTGAGATTTAAAAAGACAAGGAATTTGCTAAATGGAAATAGTATTTTTTTACAAAGACAAATGCTTTTCTAAAAAGAAAATCATGACGGTACCTGGTTTTGCTAGATTTCCCATGGCCATTTTAACAATTTGTTTTAAATTAAATATTTGAAATTGTGTCTTTTCAGCACTCCGCAACAAAACAATTTATAGAGATTTTAACAATGGTTTGGATAATTCTCATGTTTAAAATTATTGACAAAATAGGTCTAATTTGAACCCATACTTAGGAAGAATTAATAGCACACACAAAAAAATCCAAATAAAACTCCATGCTAAATCTATAAGCAAAAAGCCATTCTCTACAACCATAGTCCATGTCTGAGATCAAATCAGAGATCTGATCTGAGACCGTATAACACAGTGGTCTAGCTCTTTTATACTGTAGTTTCACAGGACAGAGAAGGGTCCATTTAAGGTCTGTCCCAGAAAGCCACTGCTCACCTTAAACTTTTCTGTCCCTGCAGTTGTTTAACCAGCATAATTACTGTTTGGTTTTCCTTGAAACAATAAGATACCCTGACATTCTCTTACCTGTATGTCTCTTTTGAAGCACCTCACGTGTAAGAGGGAAAATTTACAGATAACTGCTACTCCTCTTCAGTCTTGAAGATATCACCAGGGCAAAATTATTTGCAGATGAATCACATTTTCATTTAACCATTTCAAGAAGTTATTCCTTACGCACTTATCACCAACTGGACTACCACTGCTAGGAACATTGCACCCAGTAATACGTGTTTTCAGGATTTGTCAATAAAACCATCTTCACGCCCCCGTTAGAAACCAGGTATTTGGTCTTGCAGGATTTTATTCCAGAAGTTAAACGTTGAAACTGCATAGCCCAGCTGAAGTAATTGGAAGTCCAGTTCCATGTTGCAGTCTGTCCGCCAGTCACCTATTGCAGACTAGTAGGGCCTTGAACTGCCACATTCTTTACAGGTGATTTGCAAGTGAAAGCGAGTAGTTATTTCCCTCTCAGCCTGCTCCATTTGAATTCTCTGGCGGCTAAAAAGGAGAAAGCTTATTAGCGTTCTTATCAGTGGATATGCTTGTAAGGTCTCTCTCTCTCTCTCTTAATAGCCCCTTAGTTCTTGAAACCTTCAGTATTGTAATATTTGAGAAAGCCCTGCTATCCTTTGTGAAGTTTGATGGAAAGTGGCCACTGGGCTCAAAGGTTAGGGGGAGGTACATATAGAAAACATCAGCGTATAAGTCCTAACAAATGACTGAGAAGCCCATTATTATATTTAAATATATATGAATTTCAGCTTGTTTGCTTACAGAAATATCAGGACTGACAAACTGTACACCTCTTGTTGAAAGACATGTAGTCAAACCTGTTTGTCAGTGTTGCTAATATGGCAACAAAAAGACTTCCAGCGCCATTTTTGCTCATGGAAATCCATGATGGAAATTCCTATAGTACTGTTGGGAATTAGCGAAATTTCTAGTACAGAAGAGATGATATACACTTCCAGAGTGAGAAAACCCATGTGAACATGACCTTTCCCCTAGTTTTCTTCAGGAATAAACCTCTCTGGCTTCATGTATACAACTGAAAGGAGCACAAACAGCACAAACCCACTCTTTCCTGCTTGTGTATCAGGTTTTTCAGATCATTAAATGAAATGTAAATTCTGTGATTTAGAACAAAAAATCCTGGCAGGGGCTGAAATATCAATTTTTTCAAAGCCAAATACCAATTTTCTCAAAGAGTTCTGAAGAAGGAACGTGCGAATCCTTGTCAGCTTTTCATGGTAAGGCAGAGTTCTTTAAAAGTCTTGGAGAAAACTGATGTTTCTGAGCATACAGATTCTTAAGTTCTTTCTGGTTGTCATCCCACATACAGGTCAGTCATTTCACATGACCCCAACTATTAGTATAAATAGCAGAAGAGGCTGAATTCATTAGTTACAACCCAGCTTGTAACTGCTATGATTTTACTTGGTATTACAGCGCCTTGGCTGAGCCCTGCTGGTTTGTGGAGAGGAATGAAAGAAAAAGGTGATCCAGAGTTTTTAGACTGTACACTGACTGTCCTATCAGAAAATAAACAAATAAATAAATAAAATCAAGAAACAGAGAAGATATTTTACTGGCAATAACTTGAGATTTTGATCTATTCCAACTTGATAAATGCCTATCAGCATAGATTAATCACACAATGTATTTTCTCTGCCTAACTTAGTTACAAACCTAGAGATGTAGGATCTTACAAGCTCTGAATTTTCCCTTGGATAGTCTAATGGCTGTATAAGAAGCTTCAACTCTCAAATTAAGTACCCCTTTTAGCTACTTCAAAAGTCAGAAGATGATCCCTCAGTCTTTCACAACATTTTAATGCATGAATTCTTTTATTTTAAAAAAATAATAAAGTTTTGGCATTCTTAAAGATGATTTACCATAATTTTTCCTCTGAACTACAGAGATGTCACAGACAATACAAGTATGCAAAAAAGATTACTGTGGTTTTGTCAAGGTATGTCAAGTCAGACAAGTATTAAGAATAACGACATTGTTTCTTGCTTGTTAAAATATCAAATGGCCTCTTGGTGTGATACTTTATACTACTTCACAATGTATATTCACTAAATGTTTTCTGGAATGTAAATTAACATCAAACCATTTTTACCAGGTTTTAAGTTTTAGCCCTAAACCGAGATTGCCACAAGTATAATTCTGACCCCTGAGAACCTGTGCACAGGACCCCCAAGGGTATGTGCACAGTACAGGATCTGCTTGTAGAGCTGGCACAACACACAGCTTCTAAAATGACACCACAGGAGAGACCTTTTTGTTCTCAGGTTATGACTCAGGAGATTTCTTGGTCACCCCAAGTCTGGAGTTTTTTAAAGTAGCTAATGGGTGTGTTATAGAAATATTATATATATGTAGACAGTCAAATTGTCAACCAATAAAATTGCAACCATCCTAAATGCAAAGTTTAAAACTTACCATTTGCCTCGGTTTTTGTTTATTAATCCTTGCAAGTGCTCGTCTAGATGATGGTGCATCACCCTATGTACAAATATTTGACTAGTGCTTGGAAATTCTATTCTATTCTTGGAAATTCTTGGGAATTCCAAGTTACATGCCCTGGTAATGACAGCATGTTCAGAATTTCAAGTGCAAATAATTGTTCTTATATAACAAGGGAGGGAGCCGGGAAACTGCTATGAGTATGTCAAATATTACATTTGAAGGTGTTGTCAAGTCCCAGTTGTCCACATTTACGATTTGATAAGCCATCTCAAGGACAACAGGTGCTGTAGAAGCACAGAAGTCCCATGCTCCACCTTGAGCACAAGGTATGTGAAGGAATGGTTGTAGAGGAAAATAATTAGAGGTCAATAAACATAAAAATTAAGACTATTTTCTCTGCTTTTGCAAAGTCTCACATTAGCTGTTGTCTGTATCCAGGTTTTATTTAAAAGGAAGAATTAGGTCCTGGGTGCTAATGATATTCTTTCAGGCTCTTCTTTTTATCTTTCCCTTCAGACGCTGGAGTTCCTTCGGGTCCTCTCTTCATTAGCAAACTTTTTTGTGCCTCACAGCTTGCTCATACTGCAGAGCTTAATGAAAGGTATGATTCTTTGGCATTAAAGGGACACCGTCTACTTGAAAAATCAAACCTGTCTGAAACTTTCGTGCCTTCTGTAGTTACATACAGCATTTGAAGCCTGAAGGAAAGAGAAAGAAAAGCATTGTTTCTGGGTTCTTTTCAAGAGAAAATTTAAAGTATTTTTTATAAGCAGTTTATTTTATAGAGTTAATGGGGCCAACTTTTATTGCAGAGATCTTTAGCAGAAGTATCATGAACTGAACTTTTGCATTATTCATTGTCATTTTATCCATAAAGCTTGAAGGTTATCCTTTGAAGGATTTTCTTTCCAGCAACTGAAAATCACATAAGATGATCATAAGTTTACAGTGCTAACCCGGGACTTGAAACTTGTTTTTCTGGGCTCAGAAACTTGTTTTATGATTTTAGACAGGTCTCTTGTGCGACATATGGCAAATCTCTTCCTATGCCTCCATTCTGGCTATAAAATAGTATTGCCTGACCTCAGAAGGATACTGGGGATAGATACAGAGGTGCTCCCACACAATGGCGATGGAGGCAAGACACACAACAAGTTATAAAGTTTTAATTCTAAGTAAATACTAACAAGTATTTAACCTTGTCAGTCTTGAGACCGCCTTGTCAACCAACATCTCGACCCAAGAAGTTGGTGGACACCCCACATCCTCTACCACGGGCCACAAACCTGGAGCCTGGCGAGACTAAAGACCTGTGTTTCCGCCAGCCGTTTCTCGGCTTTCACCCCCACACCGCCCCGGTGCAAAGTTATCATTTCGAAACGCCCGAGCCCTGCCCTGCCAACGCAGGCTTTCCCCTCCCCTTCTTTACGCGCCCTCGGCAAAAAGGCGGCGTCGCCCCGCCTCGCCGCCCGCCATCGCCTCACGCGTCCCCCGCCCAGAGGCGGAGCGCAGCCCGCATGCGCCGTGCGCCCCCCCCGCCCGCCCGGCCCACCGGCGCCCCCCAGCGGCGCATGCGGGGAGCGGCGGAGGGAGGCGGGACGCCGCCGCCGCGCTTCCGGTCTCCATTTTACGCAACCGACAGCGGGCCAGAGGTCGAGGCGGTGCGGCGGGCGGAGGGGCCCAGGCCGGGCGGGCGCGTTCCGGGTACCGGGCTGTGCCGTCTCCTTTCTTTCTCCGTGGGTGTGGGCGCAGCGGGAGGGCGTCCGGGAGGCGGGGGGTGAGGGGGCGTCCGTTGGCCCGCCGCGAGCCTCCGTCGTTGTGACCGTTGGAAGGGTGCCTGTGTGTGACGTGCTAAGCCGCCCCTCTCTCTGCTTGCTTCTCCCCCGCCTCCGGCTTGGCGGGCAGACCTCGGCCGCTACCCTGCCCGCGGTGTGAGCGCCAGCCCGGGGATGGGCTGCCCCAGCTTCCCTAGGAACTTCGCCCCCGGCCGGTGAACCCGCCCGCTGCGCCCAGAGGGTCGAGAGGCGTCGTCTCCCCGGGGAGAAAGAAGGGCCAGGGCACGGCCGGCCGCCCCCTGCGAGCAGCATGGATCAAAGCGTGGTGGATCACCCGGTGACCCTCATCATCAAGGCCCCCAACCAGAAATACACCGACCAGACCATTAACTGCTTTCTGGACTGGACTGTGGGCAAGCTAAAATCCCACCTCTCTAAAGTCTACCCCAGTAAGCCGGTGAGTTGTTGGCCAGCCGTTTTTCTTCATCTTGTCGGTAAGGCTGGCATTGCAGTAACTTCTGGACAGTCGATCAAGACTTTCCTTAGGTACTCTGCACAATAAACAAGGAGGAGCCCTACTGCCAAAGAGCTGTCTGTGTAAAGGCAACGGCTGGGTGTCTGCTTTCAGGGAAGCTGGCAATATAAATAGCTCCTCTTTTATATGGTTTAAGAAAATCACAATATAGCATCCTGAAAGGTGGCATCGCTGGAGACACTTATTAATGCTCTATTTAGCTTTTTTAGGAACTGGAATTTAGATATCTCAGTTGAAGACTAATCTCTATAAATGTAAGAGTTCTGTCTAATGTAATTACAGTACTTAGTGATACAGTTAAAGTTACTACGATCTAGTGAATACACTGAGGTGTGGGGCAGATAGATGTTTATGCATAATATTATTTGAAACGTGCAATTGAGCAACCTCCAGAATTAGTTCCTTTTTTTTTCTCTTTGAAAAGCCACTTTTTTTGAAATTGTGCTGAAAACTTTGCTCTCAGATGTTCCGCAAACTTGTATCACAGTTGTGACTGTATTTTGAAACTTAATATAAAAGCTTATATCTTTTTTTGTTCGCTAAGGAAAATACAATTTATTTCTAAATTCTTCTAAGTTCTAAAATTGGCAATTAAAAAACCATACAGATAATAGAAAGATAATACTGGACCTGTTTAGAATGGCAGTCATACAGAACAGTATATTTGAAAATTTGTTCCAGAAAACTGTATAAAGGGAGTGACTTTGCCTCCACATTGCAGCAGCATTTGGGGCCTAGACCTTGCTGTAGAAAACATCAGACAAAGGTTGCATTTCTATTGTAAGTGATCAGTATTCACCTAGTTCAATAGAAGAATTATTGGCATTGTTGATTTCTTTCTTTTTTTGGGGGGGGGAGGCAAAATAGTGGCTTTGTGTCTCAAGGGGCGTTTCTGCCATTTGGAGAAAGCAGAAGAAAAGCTGTCAACAGCTTAGGCTATGTCATTGGTACATTGAGATCTGTTAAGCAGTATTTGAGAGTTTGTGGCTTTAGCTATTGCTGTGAGTAATTCTCTGCTGAGAGAGCCTATCTGCTGTGAAAGAAACAAAAATATGACTTCAGCTGATTGCTGCTTCTTCCTCCCACTAGAATCTCATCCTGTGACGTATTTGTGTTTAAACACAAGTTTTCTGACTCATCCTGTGATCTTGCTAAATTGGGCTTCTAGGAAGAATCCTTAATGAACAAGAGGTTTTTATGTTGCACTGTAGGTTTTAACCAGTAGTATAATATTAAATTTCAGTTTCCTGGAACATAACTTCTGTTGAAAATTGGTTCCTCAACATGTCTCTCGTTATTAAATGACTAGTTCAGAATCCCTAAAATTGTTCTGGGTTAAAGAATGGGGAGTTTCTTTGGTGAAAATTATCTCAGTAATTCCAATTTAATTTGGATTTACTGTACTTTCAATTAAACTAGTAACTGAACACAATATTTTTATTTCATAGAACCTTTCAAATTTAATTAATAACATGGAAGAGGAGAAAGGTGTTTCATAGGATGTCTCCTACGTATAGTAAAGTTCAAAAGTGTATTTGTGGCTTGATATGTTTTTGACATTGAGTGTTACTGCTTTTTTCAAATTTGTTGAAATCTTTGTGCTTTTAAGAGGTTTTTTCCCCTCCTTTTTTTTTTTTTCTTTTTCAACCAGATCAGTGTCAAAAGCTTGTCGATCAAATTTCTACATTCCTTGAATGTGATAGGTCCTGGAAATAACTTCTGTTACAATGCTATTTTAAGACTGCAAGAGTACATCAGAACACAGATGCTCTAGACAGGTATTGCAGTGTTCTTGAAGTGAAGGGTGTAAAACAGAAATTGGTTGCTAGCACTGCTATACATAGTCTTTCAAGTTTTCATGTGTGACTTGTACCTCATTCTCCTATATGCATCTGTAAATTAGTTGGTAAACTGATGATAACTGTAAATGTTGTCCTTAAATTTACAATTTATTAAGCATGTATCTTCAGAAAATGAGACGGTTAAAATAGGCCAACGAGAAATCAGGCCTTGAGGCAGTGTTGTTTGTGATTTTTCGTGATTAATCTGTGTAAATGACTTAGCTATATATGCACAAATTCCAAGAATAGGCAGATTTAAATTGGTTTAGTCATTATTAAAGTTGGTATACTTACTAAAGTAAGTCATTGAATAAGCTAAGTGGGTTTAAAACTGTGTTAAATTGCTTTGTGGGTCTATACTAAGGTTCACATTCATCAATATTTTTTTTTTTTCCTGACGGGACCAATTTTTCATAGCTAGAGTACTGCAGTTACAGTGTCCCTAAATTAAATGTTTATTTAAGAAAAGAGAAGTTGGAGAAACAACCTGTATGTCTCAGTCTGGCAGGTCTTGCATTCAGTGCATTAACTGCTGTGTCTATTATACCCATAAATATGAATTTAAAACTGCTGTTTCTCATTTCCTTTAGTACCTGTCATCTAGTATATACTTTGCCCACAGTTCTAACCAGATGTGGTTGTTTGGATTTTTATTTCCTATGGAAGAATGGGGGAGAGGCTGAGTGACCAAAATGATCAATGTCTTGTAGCTGAAACAGGATAGCTCAGAAATTGTCTATGTTTCTAAAGGAAGTTGCTGCTGTAGCTTAGGTTTGGTGGTTTTGGTAATGTGCTGGGTGTAGCTAACATGGACTAAGCATGCAGAAGGAGTCTTGCTTGAAAAATGGAAGGAAAAAAACACTAGCTGATGAATTCTTGGTTTTAAATACGTACCTTTTGGATTATGATCTGAAAACTGTCTTCCACCTCACTTCTAAACTTTAGGTTTGAGAATAATTTTATCTGATGCTATGTTCTTGCTTCTGAAAATGGGGCCACTCTAATTATACATCACAGTTCAGTGTTCAGGCTAGCAGTGAGCATGCTGTTCCTTGAAGCAGGAGGTGTGGTAACGAACCTCCTCTAGCAGAGGATGAGTTGAATGCCTTTGCCATTTACTTTGGCATATATGTGAATTACTGTGTGTTCACATTTATCACCTCTTCTTCCATCTGCATTAAAAAAAAAAAAAAATCCAAAAAACCCCACCCCCACCCCCCCATTTCAGAATTCCAGGATGGCTTTCACCTTGAGAATAGCAAGTGGTAATCCTGTCGTGCACAGTTAGGTATTTAAGTTACTGTAGGGAGGAGTATGGGGTTTAAGACCTCATCCTCCCCCTTTAATGTCTCTAGCTTAGTGTGATTAACAGTACTCAGCGTATGTGTAACCTTTTCTTTTGTGGTTTTGTAGGGAGCTGAAATGCATTACTGAAGGCTATGTAGTAGTCAGCTTTGAGGGGTCATTTTAATCTAGCAGTTTCTTCTCTGTGTTCGTATTAAAATAATTTGTATTCCTTCTGTTGTGTTTGAGAAGGTGCTTAATTAGATGGGGTTGAGGGAAAGTTCATATATAAGGTACTGAAGAGAAGAATCTGAATTTGACCATGTAGAAAGCTGTATTATGAGTGGGACAGGCAAAATAGCATTCCATTGCCATGTTGGATGATGGTACAAAGATTTGGAGTTTGGGGGTTTTTTTGTTGCTGTGTTTTGCTTGTTTTGTTTTCACTGCTTATGTGTCCTACTTAATCTGCAGATAATCTGTCTCAGGACCCAGAAACAAGGTTTCTGAGACTTTTCTTCTGGCTCCACTGGTCGTTCTTAAGCAACAAGTTTCTGATTTACAGGAAATCAAATTTTTCTGTAATCTCGATGCATGCTGCAAATTCTAGTTTTTCTAAGAAGGCCTTTCCCAAATACAAAATGCAAGTAAGCTTGTATTCTGTTAGCAGACTGTTCCTGCTTGAAAGGAGCAACCAAAATGGTATAGTTCAAAAGAAATTAGTCTGATGCGAGACAGGCATTTTTTGTTGTTATTTTAAATGTAAATAGAAATAATACAGCATGATGTTGAATTAATTGCAGCATTTTATCCATTGGAGCTGCAAATAAATACTTCCCTGCGTTGTGAGACTTACAAAAATAGTGTATTATGTCACTAATTAAAAATACAGAAAAATGCGGAAGAATATAGAAAATGATTCTTCAGTAGAAGTGATAACCAGTTCTGTACTGTATGTGGCAGGTTATGCACTCATTTTTTTAAAGCCGTGTATTTAACCATGAACACCTAGTATGAATTTAGGAAAAAATTAAAGCAAAAGCTTCTCAGATTTAATGTGTACTTTTTCTAATTATTTCCTTAGAGTATCTATAATTCTTTTTTCTAATGATATGACCAGATTTTTTCAGGAAAAAAACAAGTTCTGCAACTTTTCTATGTTCTGCGGAGTTATAGGGAATCTGTAAAAGGCAATTGCAAGAAAAAAAAAATCTCAAAACTTTTGTGAAAGCTTTTTCTAATCATGGAGATCTAGATCTCAGGTATTTGTGTCTTAGTATTAGCATGAATAAGACTGCAGAGTGGGCAACAGAAGGCTGGGAGAGAAAGAGGAGAGATGTTGTAAGACTAGCTGTTTGCATGATGGGGAAATTCTTCAAATATTTTTGTGCTGATAATGCATGAATGTTCCACTGATGTTAGGCTAGATTTCTTTGTTTAAAATTTGTTTATGTTAGTGCTCTCATTTAAGTGATAAATGCTGTTGTATTAATTTAGGATGCAAGCAGTAGTTACACTGAATTGATGTATCAGTTGGATTCTCTTAAATATTCATCCATATTAAAAGAATTTTAAGGAGCTTTTTTTAAAAAGAAGAAGAAGAAGAAGGGAGCTGTTTATTCAGTTAGTTTAGTTAAAGTATGGTAGTGACCCACTAGCATTAAGGCTATTTAAAACCCTTTCTGACAGCATAAACTGAATTGAGTGGGGTCGGGGTTTTTGTTTGCTTGTTTTCTTTAACCAAGTAAACTGCCTATTGCTTTACTGTACTGGACATCTTACTGTAGATAGGTACCCCAGACAGTTTCCTTTTAAAAATAATTTCGTTGTTATCTCTTCCATGTAGAATAGTTAAAAGTTATTACCTTATGAATAGCGTATAATTTGTTTAAAAAAAAAATCTTTGCATTACTAAGGTATTCTAAACTGCGGAAGTGCAAGAACAGGCAAAAAAGCTTACCAAAGTTTGAAGGCTACCTGAAAAAAAAAATCCTTTTGCTGCTTCATGCTTTTTAATGCTTTCCTCCTTGTTTCCTCTTGTGATTTTTTTTTGGGGGGGGGGGCGAGGGGATGGGAGCAGGGACTAATAAGAGGAATTCCCTGTCGAAAAAGATTGAAATTTGTGCCCTTCTTCTGCATATTTTAATTATCGTTCCATCATTCTACTAACTATTTGGGGGGGGGTGGTTTTGGTTTGTTTGTTTGTTTGTTTTTCCTTTGCCCCAGCCACTTTTCCATCTACTTTTTCAGCAATTGCCTGCGAATGGGAGCAGGGTAAAGAGCAGATCTTTAAAAGAAAGGAATTTTTGAATATACTTGATTGTTTTCTTAAGCAGCATTTGCCAGTTAAGTGTTGTTAATTGTTATGGCACTCTTGCTGAGTGCATAATAGCAGAATACTTCTTCAGAATCAATTTGCAAGTTGGACTTGTGAAGCCTCTGAAATGTTTTTAAGGCTGTCTCTTGGTGGTTAGAATGATAAGGGGTTTTCTGATCTGCAAATGTTATCTCCAGCTGTATATCTGTACAGCAGGAAAAAGCTAAATTCCTTTCTTTGTCCCATCTCCTAGTCTACAAAGGATCAGAGACTGGTGTATTCTGGCAGACTGCTTCCTGATCATCTGCAGCTGAAAGATGTTCTCAGAAAAGTAAGCTTTATAACACCACCATATGATATTTGATCAAAATCCCTTTTTGGGAAATAGGAATCTAGATTTGTGTTGTTTAGCTTCAAATTTTCATTGTTGTATTGAGAGATGTAACCATATAATGTTGATATGTTCAGGAAAATGTATTTTCAAGTATCCCTTGTATGTAGGATTGCAATACTTGTGGATTGAGACATGTTTCCAATTGGTGGGAGAGCAAGTAGGCGATGTAAGTCCCAAGCAAGTGATACGTAGTGTAGAGTGACTTCTTGGGACAGTTCCCACTATGACCTAAAAGGAATCATTTAACAGGTTTGTGTTGGTTTGGGACATCATTTCTTGTACATACTTAAATCCAAGAACTTACATTAAAAATGGCACTTGTGTAAGCAAATTAAGGGTAAAATATTTATGTGCAAAACCAGAATTCTAAATTCCTGAATGGTTTTGCTGGGAAAGCTATTTGTTGTCCTGGTTTTATTCATCAGCTATTAACTGTTCCTGATGATGTTTGAAAGTTTGTTGGTTCTTGCAGTTGTTTTTTTTTTTAATTCTGCTGGTTTATCTTGGAAAAAAATAATTTTACTAATCTAACTTTGGATTCTTCAGTCAACATTTAAATTAAATCCAAATCCTGAATGCACATGACATCTGATGTAGGAAATCTTGAAATACATGCACCTGGTTCTCAAATTGGTTCAAATAGTTTGGATTGATGCTACCAAGTAACAGGGACTTCCTTAAGTTAGTAAAGTTCTTAAAAATGTATAGAATATGATATTTAGAGCAGATTATCAAGAACTCTGTTTCAATTTCGATGGTAACGGAAAACATAATGCGTTACGTTGAGTAGTCTTAAAACTCCTTGTAAACAGATCAGGATGCATCAGTAGCTGTCTCTGGAAAATACTTCAGGTCATTAAACAATTATAAAGTTTTTAATTCTATGAAATAGGTAAACTCTGTAATACAGTACCTGGGTGTTGGTAATGATACTTTCTTTTGTAATGTATTCAGGTAAAAATCAATGTACAGACTGCAAGAGTGGGTTGCACTTCAGTATGGAGGAAAGTCTCTAAAGGAGAATAATGCTTTCGTGAAAGTGGGCACCTGAACTTCCGTATTAAGTATGGAGAAACCAATGCAGAGGAATCTTGAGTAATGCCTGAGCAGCCTAACGCTGTTTTTACTTCATAATCTTCATTCTGAAATAGATTTGATTAAATTGGATTTAACTGCATACCAAAAAAAGGATTGAAATTTACCATATATAGGTTTATTAGAAAACTGGAGCTGGACTATTGCCAGCCAGTATATGTCCTGTACCACTTAAAAGTTCATGAAAATGGTTATATAACTTACCTCAAAGCTTAGTTTTACTAGTTAAGGACAAAATGAAGCCTGAATCCCTTAAATTCACTTGGCCTGCTTACAGCAGACTAGTTTTAGGAAACACAATTTCAAACTTTGCTTACGTGCTAGAGGAGAAACTTTGCCTAAATAATGTCTTCTTTCACTGTACAGGGGCTATATTTGTCTTTAAAGGCATTTTAGTAGCTATAGACCTTGGGTTTAGTTAAAGAAATTTAGTGAGTTTAGAAACGTACTCATCAGTCTTAAGCACAAAGTTAAAAATTTGTGTTGGAAGAAGAGGAGTTTTTTGTGCTCAAGCTTTTAAGAGCTTTTGGAAAAAAGGTATGATTACTCTTATGTTCAATCTCATTCTCTACCATATTATTCCTACTTGATTGGCTACAAATTCCTAATATTATCTGAGGATTTACTAAATCTCTCAATTTAGCTTTGTGATACTTGCTCTTTGATACTGAGCAGTGTCATTTGCTGATATAAAATACCTTGGGGCTGGAAGTTGTGGCACTCTTCAAGCATAGTGATGCCCAACATGTTATGTATAAATAGAAATAAATTACAATAAACTGTCACATTGAATAAAGCTGTACACTGTAAGTTTACAAGTAATATGCCTAGCTTCCTTTGCCTTTTCGAGTGGCATAAGTTCTTATCTAGAAAAAAGGTAACTAGTTAGGTTAAAGGCTTTTGATGTGGTCAGAATGCTGGTCACCTGTGTTCAGTGCTATCTGATCATTGCTTACTATCACCAACTAGTAAGAAATTATACTTAATGTAATAGTGAGGCTGTGCTTGGGGCTAGAAACTGACACATGCGGAGGAGTTTAAATGAGTGTGGATAGGCTATGCTAGCAGTAATGCACAATGGTGTATAAAGGCAGTTATCCAGTTTTCTTTATTCCTAAAGATTAAAACTTAAAAATGAGCAAACGTGTGCGTTAACATTTTTTTTTTAGTTTAAAAAAAACTCCAAACCTGGTATTCCTAAATGTCATCTCATTAAAAACTACAGCTTCACTGCACCACGCTGATTTCAGAAGAGGACAGAGGGGTGTTTTTGTTGCTTTTCTTGTTTAAAATTTGGTTACTGAGGAAGCTGTAGTGTGCCATTTAAATACGCAGTCATAGCTGTTCTTGTTGCTATGGCCATATAAGCTTCAGGCATGCTGATATAATGGGGTGTTTTCATTTGGTACACTGAAATAGCTTCAGACTGAAGTCGTTGAATGTGCTCCCCACCCATGTTGGGGGAGTGGAGCATATTCATGAAGAATTGGTGTGGGCTGATTGCTTACATGCTGACATAGCTTCAAGTGGTGCCACTTGTTCGCTTCCTCACTTTCAAATATTTAGGAATACTCAAGTTTGAATAGCATTCCCTGCGTGTGGAATATCTGCAGGGGCTCTTCAGTTGGGCATCCACAGGTTAGGCTTGAGCCAAGCTTGCACTGGAGTGAGGTGGAGGCAATGGCTGGTACATTTTTCTTATCTTGGTCTGCTTGTGGAATTCCAGCACCCACATTTTTCACTTACCCTGATGTCTTTATTGAATAACACTCTTCATTAGATCTCAATGCGAATGTAAGCATTCTTAACTTTAGGGAAACTGAGCCCTGTAAGGGGTTGGAGATTTTTCCAAAATAAAAGTTAAAGCTTATGATATTCTTCCTCATGTTTCTCTGTGTGGTCTTCCATTGGTTCTGCTACACTGCAGTTCTGGTGAAAACTGGGGGTAAGTGAATGTTCAATATGTTATTGTGGACAGCTGCTAAGAAAACATTAGTGGTGAAACAGTAGACTTCTCTTGTGCCAGGCTCAAATTTTGCTTTATGGTCTCTCCATTTTGTATAATTTTTCTTTACTGATTGCAAATGCAGCTTTGAAAGTGGATTTTTAAAGACATGTTTTGCTTGTACATTTCTCAAATATTGTTGCTTTAGCTCTTCAATTTCTTTAATTTTTAGCAAGATGAATATCATATGGTTCATCTGGTATGTACTTCCCGGACACCCCCAAGTTCTCCAAAACCCAGCACCAGTAGAGAAGGTCACGGAGCTTCAACCTCCAGCAGTAGTTCAGTGAGTTTTTTTTCATACACAGGACATGAATTTCTTCTACACTGAGGAAGCTTTCCAGGAATTTCTCTTTTAATTTTTAAAATGTGGCTGTAAAATAATGTGGTGAAAGTAGAGCATGCCATATGAATTTGTACAATTAGACTTGATTATTTAAGGGTGTCACTTCATTGAAACAAAGATGACCTTTTTTCAACTTGTAACACGATTATGTTTATTGGATGATAAAGCACTACTTTTTTTTAAGCTATTCTTTATTGTTAGCACTTTATCAAAAAGTACATCTTCCTTTCTCTCCATATCCCCATAACTTTGGCATAAATTGAGCAGTGTATTCAGATTTTAATTCAGAACTTAGGGTTTCTTTTTTTTATTTTGTGAAAACTTGTACCGCTGAAGAGAGACCAGTCAAATTGGTGCCCTTGTTGTGAGATAGACAGGTGGAGCTTGGCCAGTGTTCATTCTGCTTGACAGGAATTGGCCAGTACTTATGTAATAGCGTCAAGGTAGTCGTAGTGCCTGTAAGACAGTGAGAAGTAGAAAGTTTTCTTAACGTTTTATTAGTTAAGCTATTCATAGAACACCTTGTAGTGTGTTTTGAGTCTTCCCCTCTTCACACCCTCCAAAAATGATGATGTTCTTTGATTGTAGTCTGTTTTAACAGAAGGGCGGTTAATGTTTCTGTTTATGACTTGGTCATCATCACTATAATTCTCTTGGCTTTTTCCAGAGCTGGTAGTACCACTAAATGACCCTTGAAGGTTAGTCAGAAAGGAATGTATACAATACCATTGTAGGCACTTCTCATCTGTGGTGTGTTGATTATCAGCATGTGGGAAATGCCCTTCCAGTAATAAGCTGTCTGTCTTCATTCTTCTGTCAATAGGGTACTGTTTCTGACTGCTATGACACGATCAGAAGTACGAGCAGTTTAAGCAATAGTAGAGAGTGGACAGTAGTTACATCGTCTTTTCAAAGGCTGTATTTTTATCTCTGTTTGCGAGCAGGACACAGGGGGCCTCCTTTGTGATTGTTTTAATGCTATGTAGATCAGTTGTAAATGTGTTGTCTTTAAATGATTGTATTAATGACTGCTTAAAGCAGTCAGTACGCACAGTGTTAAGTCCATAATACTTTGAAAGAAACAACCTAAACCCAAAGCTTGAATGGCCTTTGTTCTTCCATTTGTTTTTATTTTTATTTTTCCCCCACTGTCTAGTGGTAAATTTTTCTTGTTTTCCTTTGTAGGGCAAATGTGATATGGATGTCTTAAGTAATTGCAGCTCCTCACTTCCTGAGTTGTCAAAGTTGAAGAGGATTTTCTACTGAGTAAACATTACAGTAATGCTTAGCAACAGGATTTGGGGATTTATTAAAACTAAAATAATGTATCTCAGTGGCCAAATTGCAGTCTTGTTATGGTGACAAATAATCTAGGAGACCCAGCTGTTGTCCTGCTTCCAGGGTTAAGTATTGATCTTGGAAAGCATTGAAGGTCTGACACACTAGTTTTAGGTGTGTTTCTGGGAGCCTAAGTAGTTCCTAGCTACTTCCCTATTCCCACCCCCTGCCCCCTCCCAGCAGTGAACACAGCAGTTTGGATTGGGCAGCTGGCACAATGAAGAGGATGATGAGTAGAAGAGTAGAAGGGGAAACTGAAGACAAGAATAGAGGAGGGGTATTTTAAGCCACTGCAGGCACTGTTGTCTCTGAATACAAAGTCGTATCCTGAGGCTGTAGTTACTTTTGTTAATGGTAGCCACTAGAATTTTTGTTGCTGCTAAATATTCTTTGGATTAAGCTTTAGTTTGGTTCAGCTTTTTCAAACTTTGATTCCCAGTGACTTGTGGTTTTCTCTGGGACCTATCAAGTGTTGAGTCTTTCTGAAAACTTCATTATTTTTATATGTGCACCTGAGTGCAGTTTTGAATTTCTGTTTTTACTAAAGGCTTGCCAGAACCAATAAAACCCCAGAAGACTTGGCTGGTGCTTATATTCTCAGTAAAACTTGTGACAAAACATTAAAGCAAATATTTTTTAAGACACAGTAGTAGTAAATCTTTTAACTGTGGTAAAAAGATCCCCAACTTCAATTTTATTTATTTTTAAGAATTTGGATGGTTCTGGATCAACTGCTGCCTCACCCACAAACCAAGAAGCTTCATCTACATCGTTGAACACTAGTGCAGATGGAGTGAGGCATCGTAATCTTCCGCAAGCACAAAGCAATCCCATACCTAGCCACCAGTTCCCTTATTTAATGCAAGGGTAAGTGAGACTGAAACAATCCTCAGCTCTTTGGTACTCTTTATAGTACTTCAAATGTTCAGTTACAATTATGTTTCTTTCACAGTCTGCAAAATGATTTGGCTAGCTTATCCTGACGCATAAGTCACATTTAGAAACCACCTTAGTCTGAACATTAATGTTTTTAGTCAGGAGTCAAAACAAAAATTAAGTGTTCTTGGTGCTCCCCTTCAGGGTGTGGGTTTTTTTTCTTCATGCTTTCTGCCCTCAACTTCCTGTTGATAAGTGCAGCTGTAATATTTATCTAGTGGATGTAGTTAGTAATGTAACTGATCAAATTGCTGCTTCTGTTTGCTTTTTCTAGTCCTTTATTGTAATCATCAACACTAAATTTGTATAGGAATATGATGGTTCTTAGTTTTTGACACATAAGAGATGTAACTCTTCGCTTCTCCATATTGGATTCAAATGTAGAAATGATATGCAGGTGTTCTGAGTACATGTAAGTGCTTGTGTATCTACAACAGAATCTTAAAGTATTTTTGTACATACCAATGAAATGTAACCAGTGTACATTTCTAGATCAGATCTGTTATTACATAACTTTCAAGATTTCTTTTTTTTTTTTTCACTTAAAAAGCAGCTTTAGGAATTTTTAACCCATGTGACCTTTGCAGCTTCTTAAACTTTTTTTTTTATTTTCTTCCAAGGGGAAAATGGGAGGATAGTGCATTCTGAGATGATAGCTGTCACTTCCTCAGGGAACACTTGAAAGATTTCTTTCTGACAAGGCATTCTCCCAGTACTGTATAGATTCTAGAGATTTTCTTTGGAGAATGTTGAAACAAAAAAAAACCTATGCACCTGCTAACAGTAACAATTGTTTCTGTCACTGGGAAGAAAACAGGTGTCAAGAACTGTTAAAAACTTACATAGTGTCAGTTCCATTTGCTTGCTCTCTTGTTAGCCTTAACCTAGACTTTACTAGTCTTACTAGTTTTCATCCTGAATTCCTTCAGGTCCTTTTTATCATTTATCTGAAATGTCCTGTCTGTTGGGAAGAAATTGCCTTTCCAATGAGTGGAGCACTTACGTTATTCTGACCACATGCATCTCTGCAGAAGTGGTTATACTTGCCTTTATGACAAAGCTAGGTGACACTAGGTTGACTGTCAAGACTGCTGTTTGGTGTAATGTAAATTAATTCCAAAAGTGATTTATTGTGTGTTGTGTAAATTACTAATCTGTAAGAAGTCTTAATGTTTTTCTAATTAGCTTTTCACGTAAGCATACCCTAAGAGTGAGTTTCTCGTCAGTATGCATGGTGAACTGAATAGCCTATAGACTTAAAAAAGGCAGCAGAACCATTTTTCAGTCTTCTCACTGAAATAATTCAATTAAAATACAGTGGGAAGCATCAGTTTGGAAGACATTACTGTGTTTGAAAAAAAGAATAACTTAAATAAAAACACTAAGTCTATGTCTGTGTTAGCAAGTAATGTGGATTGAGAGGAGTGGATCCATAGACTGAAAGAGGTGCTGAGAACCTGACATCAACACTACACATATTTCAGGGTTTTCTGTCTTATTTGGACTATCTCTAGTTTGGTCACCTGGAATAGGCGCCTGTTTGTGGCTAAAGAGCATTAGCAGTGCACCTAAATCACATCTTACAATGTAGTGTAATCCAAAAGGAATCCAGATTGTGATCCAAGAGCATTCTGTGGTGCAAACAAAACTGTAGTAAGAGGAAGTGACTAGAGATTTCAAAAGTGCAGTCCTGACCTGTAAAGAAATGCCAAAATAAGTGAACTCTATTAAATAATCTTAGGCCTTTTTGTAAAAGTAATTTAGTGGAATGCTATCAGAACTTAAGGTAGATCTTTGCTGCGGACTGCTGGGCACTGACTGTGCTCCACTACAAATAGTCTGTGCCCAGTGCCTGCTGTAGTTCGCTGTCATCTTAAAAAACCCTTTTTAATGCTTTCAATAATCTTCTCAGATGCATCTGTTTTTGCTTCAGGGCACTGCCACTTGTATTCCAGAAATAAGAAATGCCTTCTGTTTTTTAGCTGCTCTCTTAAACATCGTTTGGGGCAATGAAATCTAGCTTTAATGTAATTTACACACAGACTGAGACTTGTTAGGAGGAATGAAGATTCGTAGCTGAAATTTGCATTGCCTTGTGGATTTTTCTTAGTGTTTCATGACAAATGCTTTTATTTTAGCTGCACGATGAACTATAGGCTCTACTGATGGGTAAAGGTCTCCAGATGTTTGAAAATGTATGTGAGGGTCAGTTTTCTTGAGCATTTTGCAACGCTTTCATTAGTAAAGTAATTTGTACAAATAAGTAACATAAATGTTAGGTGATTAAATGATCATTTTGGTGGTTTTTCGGTTCCTGGCACAAAGCTTCAATGTGTGAGCTGAATACCCTTTGGGAAAACAGCTAACTCAGATTATTAAAATATTACAGAGAAAGCAATTTAAAACTTACTGTTGCTTTTGAGCTTTTGTAAATGCTGTTTTCTAAAAATCTAGACTTGAGGTGGGACTCGGCAAGTAGTTTATGTATCTGCCAAGTCAGTCTTTTGCTGTGGAGAGTAAGCACAGCATTGTCTGCTCCTGTGGACTTGGTTGTGGATCAGGGCCCCACTGTGCTATGCAGGTATGAACAGAACAGATGGGCTCAGTCCTGAAATGGTTTGCATTTCAGATGGAAGAGTACTTGGAAGCAGTAAATAGACAAGAAACATCAAGGCAGTGAGATTGTTTGTCAGGTTTGGGCAGCCCATCTAATGAAATGTTTTTGTATTGTGTACATAGTCATGTTTGAAAGCGAACAACAAATGACAAAATGACAGCATACAGTATGTTCTAGCACATAAATACCTTGCTTCATCAGTAGCCTTTGCTTGCTGTATATTTTTTTTTTTGAAGTAGCAAATAACATAGCGGAGGATATTGAAATATAACTTCAAGTTGATATCCCAGACTCATATGAGACTAACACTAAATGAGATGTCTTTGTGGGTCAAGGTCATTAAAGAAATGCAGTTATTGTCAGTCATGCAGATGACAAGAGATTGAGCTTTTAAGTCTGAACAAAAAGTCTTATTTTTCCATTAGTGGTGAACAGTATCTTTGTGATGACTCTAGCTAACTACTCTGACCTTACCCTCAAATTGAGTCCCAGTTAGCTCATTTTAGGTGTCTTCCATAGACCAAAAGAAGTAATTCTGAGCTTTCTAGCCATTTAAGGAGTAGTATGCCTCTTTCTTTTCAGAATATTCTGCATCTGCCTCTACCATTTGAACCTTAAAAACTGTTTTCTGACTTAGCTAACTGTTCTGCTGTCTGCTATGCTTTGTTCTCCAATCTTGGAATGCCTGTGCCTATCCAATTTGCTTCTCTGCTCTTGTGCTGCTGCTGCCATTCTTTTGAAATACTCTGCTTCCTGCCTCTCTTTCCTCCTTTTGGAAAAAGATGAGGAGAAAGCATGTGCTACTTTTCTTCTAACAGCAAGCTGGCTTGTTTTGCCGAGAAGAGCCTCTTCCTTTGGAGAGGTTCTTCTCACTGAAATACATTACACTGTGTTTAGAGTTGTTCCTGAATTTCAAAAACTAACTTAATACCCTGGCAGCTGTAATAGCTGTATAATCGACATCATCTGCCTCATTGTGATTTTTGATGAGCAAATAAAATACTGCTGAGCTAGTTGGCATTCTAAGGCAGAAGCCAGTTCTTGAATATTGATGTCTACTTTTTCTCATTAATGGAGTCAGATCTTGAAAAGTTAAGTCTTGCTTCTCAGTAAGTCCCATGTCCTAGAAAAGCCATTGGAAAAAAAAGAAAAAACCCACCAAAATATTTGAATGGGAAAGGAAGGTACATGACATAACTGAAATCTTCTGTGGTTTGTCTTGGTTGACCGGTTTCTTATTCTACTATTAAGCTTTAAGACATCAAGAAGGCAACTTTTGAAAGAGTTTGGAAGAAAGTAGAAGCTTAAATCCTGTAGTATTTCTAAAAGATGTATCTGTGAGGGAGAGCTATTAGCCTAAGGCCTTTCAACTTTCTGTTGAGCTCAACTTAGCAGTTTTAAAGAAGAATCACCCTAAAATCTGTAACTGATGAGAAAAAGAATTGGTGAATTCCTGAAGAACTTACTTGGGCAAGTTGGGTAGCACTGCTTATTGGTGACTGAGTTGGAGAAATAGCTGTGGTTGAATAGTGAAGTGGTCCTGCCTGTTTGCATCCCCATGTGATATTCTACCTGCTTGAAATTGAGACATTGCTCAGTGATTTGTCACAAGGTAGTACTTAACGACACCCATGCAGAATATTTGAGTTGTCTTTACATTTTGAGGGACAGATGTTTTATAAGGGTCAGTGTGTTATGAATTTTGGAGGGGTCTTATTTCTCACAGGGGACAGAAAAACACATTCTTAAAGCTTGCAGCCATAAAGATAAAAGCAAGATTGATATTTTTCAATAGCAGCTTGACAGCTTTGTGGTTCCAGCATGTTAATTATGCATAAATAAGTAGCATCAGCACGGCTGCCAGTTCACCCTTGCAATTTTTGAAAGAAACCTAGAGTATTGCCTATGATTATCTCAGTTTGTATGTGGTATCAGGAAAGTAGCTTTTGCTTTCTTTTCTCCCCCCCCCCCCCCCCCCCCCAACTGTTGTCAAAACAGGGTATGACTAAATCATACAAAACAAACAGTTTTAGCAAAGGTCATGGGGTTGCATGGCAGGCTCTTGTCCAGAATTACAGCGAAATACTTATTCATGTGTAAGATGGAAAAAAGATTTTAATGTCTTCCTCCCATCTTTCTTTCTGGGCATGTCTTGTATATCTGAATGCCTGGTAGACTAATGAAATCTCTTGGTGATATCTTTGCAGGGAGTGCCTTACTTAGGGAACAGGTGTAGTCTGCAGTACAATTACAGCAGTCTCAGCTTTTGCTACCTGCAGTCTGAATAAACTTTTCTTCATGCTTTATACTCTCATGCTGTCCTGAAAGATGTCCTGGTTTACTACAGTTCACTACATCAAAATCTTTGGGGAAAGAGTTGGAAATCTTGCCAAAACATGCTATATGCTCTAGGAGGTAAGAGAGGCTAAGAAGTTTAAAAGCAGACAAAACCAAACCTAAAACTTATGTATAGGAGTTTTATATCTCTTGCATGTGAACTGGAGTTAAAAACCCATAAGGACGAGAATCGCTTATGCTCAAAATATTGAGGGGGGGGAGGAGCAAATAATTTACAGCATTCTTAGTTGCATTCTTCAGAAACTGTATCTAAAAGATTAGTTTGATGTCTTTGCTCATGTTCATTTCTTCATGTCTTTGATCACAGTAGTATTTCAGGTATTGCATCAAAAAAGTTACAGAAGCTAGTAAGTTTTCCCTTTACAGCTCCTGCAGTGCCTTTAAGAGTGACCTTTGAACTTAAAAAGGAATTGTATGGAAGAATTTCTGCAGTTACATACACAATTTTGAAAAATTTCAATATGGTTTTGTCCCAGAGATGCAGCTAGTGACAGATGTCTAAGTACAAAACATAAATCCTCTTTCTATAGAAATAACTTTGCTTATTGATTTCTTGTATGAAAATATAGTGCTTTTTTGGAATGGGTGGGATGATCTCATTACATGTTGTTTCAGTGTTACTTCAGTGTGTTATTGTAGGGGGACTAATGAGAGGAAGAATGCTACTTTAATTGTTTTTTAATATTGGTGCATTTTATAAATGTGGCAATTTAGAACTGAATATTTTTCTTTAAATCCTTTTATAGCAATATAGGCAACCAATTTCCAGGCCAAGGTGTTCCTGCTGGATTTTCTATGTATCCTGCGTTCAGTCCCTTACAGATGATCTGGTGGCAACAAATGTATGCACGTCAGTACTACATGCAATAGTAAGTCTGCATTATCTTAGGTAGTACTGAGTTGCACTAATGAAAGGAAGGTATTAAGTGTTGTTTGCAGGATCAAAATGTCTGTGTTTATTTTGTTTGGCTATGCTGTTTTACACTAAGTTTTTTCCAGCAAATTATAAAATCCAGTTTTGGATTGGAATTAATGTATTACTAAGTAAGGATTTCGGGGAAAGTGCAGTTTGTTTTGACATGTATGACATTTGAAACTTTGTTTTTATTAGTGTAGAAAAGAAGACAAGAATAGGCTTAGAAATCTTGGTGCATGCTTTTTGACAAACTAGTTTTATGTTTAAATTTTTAGCCAAGCTGCTGTTTCAGCCCAAGTGACTTCCAGCACTGAGCCAGTGAGATCTGCAGTTGCCCAGGCTGTAAATCTAGAACATGCTCCTGCAAATGAGCCCGCAGTGGTGCCAAATGTAGCCATCCAGGAGAACAGACCTGTAAACCCAAATGTTCAGATGAATGCACAGGGTGGCCCGGTAGTGAATGAGGAGGACTTCAACCGGGACTGGCTGGACTGGATGTACACGTTCTCTAGAGCAGCAATTCTTCTGAGCATTGTATACTTCTATTCTTCCTTCAGTCGATTTGTCATGGTAATGGGAGCCATGCTGCTGGTTTATTTGTGAGTACAACTGTTGAGTACAGCTGCAGATCTGATATGTGGAGTATGATGCTAGTGTATAATCCATTTAAACTGTGAAAAATTATCCAAATACAAAAGTTTAGGCACTGCTCCTTTACAGTATGGTGTGTGGGGGGAAAAAAAATCGAATTTCAAACAAGCAGAGAAGCTGATACAAAAAAAATAATTCTCAAAACATTTTTACAGTAAGTTGGATACCACTTATACCTGGAATACAGTGCCCTTAAATGTTGGTGATATTAACAGATCAGCATTGTAGAAATGTAGAATTTTGCTAAATAGAAGTGGAAAACAGCAGTAATGCTTGATATTTTGGACTGAATGTCATTCATTGAGAGTTTCTTTATACTGTAGTCTCCATCCTCACAAGGACTGTTCTGTTTCTCATGCGGATATGATAGTTGAAATCAGAACATGAACACCTGAAAACATAGGAGAGGCTTATTTAGTTTACAACAGTAACGTGGTTGGAGCCTTAGCTGAAGTTTAAATTCTTTTTTCCACAGAAAATCAACTTTAAACTATGAAAATTAAGGCTGCCTTTGAAAATTAATATAACTTCAGTACTTAAAAATGGGGAGGAGACCCCAAAAAAGTATTCTACATATTTAAGCACCTCATCATGGTAAATTTTTCATCTTCTGGAACAGAGGGCTGTGTACAGCACTTCTGAAACTTAAAGAACAGCTCTTAGCAAGACCCTTCTTAACCCAGACATCAAAGAATAGCCATTTGATCTAGAAGTAAGACTTGCAGAAAAATACATGTGGCTTCATTCATTTGAAAGTACTTGAAGAATTTACTGCAGTAGTTAGTTTTGGCAGAAAAATCTTGTTATTCCTTTCAAAAGAGAGGTTTTCAACTGTTCCATTTTCTTACATAGACACCAAGCTGGATGGTTCCCCTTTAGGCAAGAGGGAGGCCAACAACAGGCAGCCAATAATGTGGAAGTGAACCGTGATGGGCAACATGCAAATAATCCTGATTTTGAAGAGATGGTGAGTAAGAGGAGACATGTCTTTTGAGACTCCTATGTATTATATTGTCAAGTATGCTGTAATGTCTGGACAGAAAGTCAACTTTTATGAAATGTAGTCAACTTAACCAGGAAGCTTTCATCATTGTCCTCAGTGTTGTGCCTTTTGCTTAAATTCTGTATTTTTCCAGTCTGACAATTACTGATTGTCTCTACTTCAGTCACAGACTTTCTTCATGCTAGTTATTCTTCAGGAGGTTGTTCTGAGAGAAGTTACTTAATGTAGGAAGATACTGCTGGTTACCTTATGTCAGAGCTCTGAAAAGAAGCAGTTGAATTGCTTCAATTTCTGTTTTTAAAGGAGCGACTTATGGATGATGGGATTGATGAAGACAGTGGAGAAGATGCAGGTGAAGATACGAATACAGAGCAGCAGCCTGGTTTCATGGCTTCTGCTTGGTCCTTTATCACAACCTTCTTCACGTCACTCATCCCTGAAGGGCCTCCTCAGGTTGGCAATTAAAGTGGAAAAGGAACTGTGTCAGGCAGCCTCAGTAGCCATACGTAGAAGTGGAGCAGGTTCTAGAGTGTTTTAAATACAGTGCAATTTCTGAAAATTTATAATGTTATCTTCTTGATCATGGTGTACAAAAATGTGTATTTTTTTTCCTTTGGCTTTCTCATGCATTGACTATTTTAAGCACAAGTGGACTACTAAATGCTTTCTTTAAGATTCTTCTTTTTCTGAAGAATAAACTGTAAAGATATTGGTCTTCCATGTTTTATTTTAATTTCAAATGTGTATTATACTGAGGCAAAAAGCTTGTACTTAATCTGCACCATTACCTCTTTAAAGAGCTGTTAAAAATATGAATGTTGACAGACCTTTCCAAATGCTATCTATTTGTCTGAATAACTTTAATGTACCTTGTGTTAGTTTTATGCAGGGTATGAATTATCACTTTGGATTTGGAGTTTATATCATTCCTGAAAGAATGCTGTAAACACAAGGATTAATTGTTAATGGCATGTTGCCTTCATGCCATGAAATACTAAGCCTCTTCTCGTACATTTAGAAAGCTAAAAGCTTTTTCTTGAGGCTATTCTGAAGTTCATTCAAGTTGGAGATGTTTGACAGCTCTTCAAAGACAATTGACAGTGATGGGATAAACCTTAAATGTTTGATACATACAGTACTTTTTAAGAAAAATATAGCTGTACTGGGAAAAAACATGTACATTAGGGTTTTTTTAATAAAAACTGTTACGGTAACTCTTTTGGATGTTTATATGCATATTTGAATGCAAGCAACTAAATAGTGCATCATGAAGGATGAGAATATGATAGATTTGAGAGTGGAATAAAGTTATCATTGTGGCATTACCGACACTGACTAAAGTGGTATGTTTGTAGCAGCGCATACACAGTTAGGGGTATGATCTCAACAGCAGGATATCTATATTATTAAACTTAACCTAATTAGAACTGAGAAAAGGAAAATTGTACATGAGATAATAGCACAGTGCTGCTGTCAGTTTGTTCTCAGTTGCTTTCTTTAGATTTTAATCACAGTCAAGAAGTTTCATTTGTTTTTGTTCCTAATTCTGAAGCTATCATGTTTTATCTAACATTAAAATTGCTGCAAAGATTCTGTTATACTACAGCCAAAAGAAAGCTTATCCAGTTTTCTAATTTCCAAGTACAGGGCAAAGCTCTTAAGTAGGTCTGAACAAGTGAGAAATAAGGGTTTATTTTTTTGCTTGTTCATGTCAAACTGCTGAAGCTATGCAGTGAAGTTTTAAAGCTTAAAATACTTTCTTTGGGTTTATACTCTGAAACATTTGTCAGGATTTCTAGGCCTTATTGAGAGTTGACTCTTAATTGGGAAAAAATAAATTCGAATAATGATTTTAATTTAAACAGCTTAAATGTTCGTTGAGTTACAAAATAATTCTCATTTACAAATCTGTCAAGAGAAGACATTCATGCTTGTAAGACTTAAATTTCTATTATTATATTTGCTGTATAGGCAGCAACAATGAATAAATCATGTTTAATTATGATGTTTTATTCCCATGTTACTGTGGAGAGCTGCTCTCAATTTAGGTTCTTTACTACATAAACATGAAATGTGTAGAATTGTCCAAGAAATTTTACCCTTTAATTTGATGGATGGATCTAACTTAGTTTAAGAACGTTTAAGAACTATTACAAAAACGTAACATTTTTAAAGGAATGGCACAGAGTGGCAGTCTTGGATGTCATAAGACTTATTTCTGGAATGCATTGAAGAGGTTTCATTTGTTTGACCTGTGTGTTCTCCCTCCTACTTTTCCCAAAAGTTTATTTTTTTCTTGTTGTCCTGGGGTTAGCGTATCTGTAACCTGTGCAGTTACAACCTGCTGGTATCCAGCTACTAACAGCTGTTAGTTGCTTCTTATTGTCATTGTTGAGGTTTCCTTTGTTTTCCATGCTATCAGAAGCAATTGGTGGTAGCGCTCTGCTATTAGCAGACTAGATTAAGAAAGTTGCTCTTATGCTGTTAGCCCTGATTTGGTTAAAAAGCATAGAATTGTCGCTGCTTGTTTGTATTCAGACAAGGAGAAATTTGTTTATAGGTTACACAAGGTTGAGACAGTGAAATGGGAGATCCTGGCAGTTACTTAGATATTGAGGGAGATGTTCTGAGAGTTTTAATCAGATCATAGGACTGGAGCAGTGAGCTGAAGAAGCCAGACTTCCACGAGAACATGTTAAGGTCATTGAACCTCCCAGCTTCCAGAACCTTACCAAGATCCCAGCAAGGAAAAGCAAAAAGATGGTTATTGAGGAAAATGAGTGAGAAATAAGAATGAGAGATGAAGCATTACCGAAAGGTAGTGAAAGGTTGGAGGCAGGGGAAAGCCAATGGGAGGAGAAGAGATAAGAGAAAGTGTGATTGTGAATAAATACAAAGCAAGCATCGAAGAGCAGATTGAGGTAAGAGAGGTGCATTTTTTTTTTCTTTTCAGAAAAAGGAGCTTGATGAAAATTAGTCAGATCAGGTCTTTGTTTTATGAGTTTCTGAGCAATTCAGGCATAGAATTGAACAGCATGAAATATGTAACAGGTGATGATGGGATAGAAATGAAAACCTTAGGAAAACAGTTGCTTTTTCTTAGTGTATCCTTGTTGTAGGAACTGTTCTATAGCATAAAACAAAACACAGTTATGTAGTACATGGCTGTAGGCGAAGCTAAGATGCTGAATTGTAGCAAATCTGTAATGGGAGATGGAACAAAAGGCATGAGGATTAAGGCAGCATAGGATGTGGCCCAGTATTAATGGTTCTGTAGCATACCTGTCCATCACCCACTTTTACAACTTTGAATACAGAAAAACAGATTGAAATTCATTCTTTTCTTTACCTTACAGGAAGACATGAAATGACAGATACCCTGCATTTAGAGGAAGTCTGTATATCTAATAGCAAGTCTATACCAGAATGTGCAACAGCTTCACAGTGTATTAAGGCAGAGACAGTCGCACCAGAAACAGACACAGATTGAAGCGTATTCCATCCGTAACGCTACTTGCTGTGAAGACACAGATGAGATCAGCAGTACTGATGGAGCAGGTGTATGAGAAGAATAACATATAGCTGCTCTTTTGCATGATTTCTCAATAATGTGCTTACTCTAAAAAATACTTTGCAACTGATGTATGTCCCTACATACATCTGCATTGACTTCTTGACCACAATTTATATAGTATTTAGCAGTGGGACTGTTGGTTTAAGAAACAGGTATAACATAAACTCAAACTGGAGAATTATTGGGTGCAAAATAGTGGTCAAAGGGGTCCTTTTTCTCGTGTTAATGTGTGAGCTTGCAAGCTCTTCCTCATGCTACTGTTTGGTTTGGAGACCTTGACAGGCAGCATTGGCTTTGCGGTTGCTCCCCGTTGCCCTTAAATTCAGGTAGCTCATAGAGAAATTATCACATGGTATGTCAGGAAAAAGCTGCCTCTGTCTCGGACATACTCTGCTACCTATTTACTGTTGATGTGGAGAAGGAAAAAATACTATTGCATGTGAGGTTTGTAATGGTAACAGGTGATACAAAATCACTTCATCATATGGTGTGAATAATAATGTTTCTGCTGCTTCTTTCCTGTACAACCGAAACGTTTTCTAGCATAAGCCTTTTTTTAGCAGCCTTTGCCATTGCATGGAAGCAGTACAGAATTTACCCCAGCATAGTGATTATGAACTCTGACCTTTTTTTTTCTAGATATGTTCAGGTGGGCAAGCAGAGATACAGCTGCAGCCCAGCTGGATGCACTCTTGTTAATCAGGTTGCAGGCCTTTGTTTACTCTGGTGCAAGCTAGCTGCCAGGGTATCCAGGGTCATAGTGTGTTCCTTGTGCTAGGGAAGCTTTGGTGCTACAGGTGTTCAGGTTAGCTAAATTAATGGCAGTGTGGCTTCATGTGTGGGTGATGTACTCTCCTTTCACATTACAGTGTTACTATAGGTGGGATGATGCAAACTGGGAATGAGTTACTTTATCACTCACAGCTCGTTTGCTTCCAAGCTGCTGCTCGTCTGAGTAACAAGATAATACGAGGTAATATGTTTCATCCTGATTCCCACCCTGAAAAAAGGGATTCAGCTGTTCTGCACGGCAGTGGCTCTACCTGAGTGCTAGGTCTAGCGTGTCTGTTCAGCTGCTGCCACATGGGAGACGCTTTCTTGCTCTCAGCTGGATTTATTCACTTGCAGCTGTCTATGCAAGGTCTTGCTTTTGAAAGAAGCCAGGGTGACTACTGTGAATGCTTAGCAGTGTAGACTTATTCATGAGAGGGTCTACCCAGTAGCACTGGTTGGAGAGGGGGGGAGCACATACTTGACCTGAAAGAACCATCCATAAAAAGGCTAGGGCTGGCCAACTTAGTTTCTTCTCTTAGGATTTACAGAGGCAAGCACAGTGTACAGTGGGAGAATGCCCCAGCTACATAGACACTATTTCCACTTCTTTACCCAGATGTTAATTTGTGCTTGTTTTAGAGCTTTATACTTTTGTTTAAACAACATGAGGAAATGTTGCTGTGTAACAATAAATACTCCCCCCCCCCCCCCCAATGTATACCCGTGGTACTGATGTGATTTCACTGCTTGAATTGTCAGGGCCTGGGATGGTGAAGCTGAAGATGTGCAGTCATTCTGTTGATCTCTTTGTTTAAACTTTCATTTAACGCTTTGCTCTGTGGGCCTTATGACAGCATAGTTGTTATTTACCACTTCTCTTATAAAGCTGGTTCTGAAATTTTTCAAGGCTGTGGGAGGAGTTGAAGGGGAAAGAAGGATTGTATTCCTAGAATTTAATTCAGAGTTCTCATGAAACACCAGGCCATGTTAACTGGTTTTCCTCATCATGACATAGTTTTAGCTGTCATAGGAATAAACTGCAAAATTACTGGCCATTTATGGAGTAGGGAGCTTATACCAGGGAAGCTGCAATTGTAGTTTAAATCTCAGGGTGGTGGGGTGTGTGTATAAGTAGGGCAAAACTTACAGAAAGACTGTTGATGTTTTTTTCCTAGCTTTGCAGAAATCCGGAGAGGGAGAATCTAGATGTGAGGAGTTTATGGGACAGAAGTAAATGGAATTGTGGGCATGTTAATTTTTAAAAATCTGGGATTTTGTTTGTGTGTGCGCATTTTCTTTACACATTCAGAAAGACTGTGCTGAGCTTAACTGCTGGTTGGAAAGGAAAGCCAAAATCTGGTCTTTGTGTTAAAGTTGGCACGTTTGGGTGGCTTTCTTGGAGTGTTTTGGTTAGTAACTCGGTGCAAGGTTCAACTGTAGCAATGAGATACGGCAGCAACGTGAAAGTACACCGCTGTAAAAATAAATGAGCGATTTGACTAGTCAGTGAGCACTTGATGCTCTGATTTGTTAACCGAAGGTAACTAAGGGAGTGAGTAACAGACAAAATAAGAAAACGCGTCGTGTGTGACGGGGTAACCGGGGAGGAGCCGGGCCCCCCTCTTCCCGCCGGGGCGGCGGCGCTGCGCGGGCTCCCCGCTAGATGGCGCCGCCGCACAGCCCCGCCGCGGCCCCTGCCCGCCCCGCCGGCGGCAGCCTCTTGTGGAGAGGGAGGCCTGCGGTGCGCTCGTCGCCCGCGGCAGCGGGCCGCTGGAGGTGGTAGCGTACCGGGTGGGCGCCGTGTGTTCAAAAAGACGTTTCTTTTCACTTTTACCCAGCGTCTTTGCGAGCAGCGGGCGTGGTGTTCACCTTCACGAGGTAGCCGATGCTTTCGGGGAAGGCTGGGTAGCTTTCCCTTAAAAAAAGCATCGCTAACCCAAACCCTTCTCCCACGCCCTCAGCGAGAAGTGAGTTACTGCAACTGGCGTGAAGGCTGACCGCTCCGCCGCCGCTAAAAGATGTGCGTCCTGCTTGAGATAAGCGGAGGAAGTATTGCGAGGGAGCTGAGACATTGCTCCTGTTGTATCTCTCCTCTGGCCTGAGGCCTTCATATTGAAGGCTGTCTCCCAACAGCCGTGCCTGTAGCTCGCCTGTTCTCGAGCAGTTAAGATTCTCACATTTGGATGCATGTGGTGACGCCGCTGCTGGGTGAAGTGCTGCTGTAACAAGTTAGGCACCCTGCTGTCTTCATCTGGCTGAAAAAAACCAGCCTCCGGATTATGTGGCACAGAGCTGGCTCTGGGAAATGTGGAATTGTCCGTTTATTGGGCTGGATGCTAGTTTTCCAACACTGTTGACTTTTTTAAATTTTTTTTTCTCCTGTGACCATGAGGATAGGGTGTAACACATAAGTTAGAGCACAGACATCATTAATTAAGATGATTATGCCTGACTTGGTCTTGATAGGTCTTAAATGAATATTCCTACCTATTAATTATAATGCAAAAGACAGCATGGGTCTTCCTAGCAAATAGCTATGATGTATGATTCTTCAGAGCAAGTATTTTTTTTTAATTGCTGAAGCAAACATTCGTCTTAAGTCATCCGAATAAGTTTTCCCAGCTGCTGCTGGTGGAGGACAACTGATACCTTCTTAATGCTGTTTTGCCAATGGCATTTCTTTGGTGAGGGCTGGAATTCCTATGGCTTCTGATAGAGGGCTTTTGAGGTCCTTTGCAAAGCGAGGTGACAGTATCTGCAGAGATCCAGTACCGTAATATGTAACACTGCTGACGGTATCCAGCGTTACAGCTTGACACCAGGCTGGGGCTGAATTGAGTAGAGGTTGTCGTTTTTCTGGGGTTTGCAAAGGCTGAGTCAATTCTCTGGTCTGATACCCAGCACGGGTGCATGAGCAGGTCACCCGGTGCGATGGAGGGGGGCAGCACGGCGTGACCTGAGAGCACCGCTCAGCAGCAGCAGTATCATAAGAGGATGTTGCCGTCAAAGACTCTATCTCGTGAGACCATAGCTATTGTTCCAAAGTCCTGTTCAGGAACTAGGAATGCATGTTTTTAAGGCACTAAACTGGGCTGGACAGCATCTTGGTTTTGAATCTCAAGGGAACTGTGTGTAAGTAAAACATAGGCAGAACCATAGAACTGTTGGTCCTCTTCTTCATCTGGTGCATGTGCATCATACAAAGCTGATTAATAAGCTGGGTGGATTTGGGCCTCCTTGCACAATACAAAGATCTGCCCCCAAGGTTATCTGAACTATTACAGACATACATAATTTTGCATGTATGTGAAATATATAATATTGTATATCGTTTAGTTTCTCTCTACCTTGGACTGTTTGTGTGTCTAGAGTAGGTCTTTTTTCTGCCCTCGTACAGGTGACTGTAAGCACTCAAGAGACTTCTGATGGGAAATAGATCCCCATTTCCTTCCATTCTTCTCAGTAGTGGCTTCATCTCCCTTTTTGTGACTGCAATTTGAAGACCTTCCATGTTTGAAATGTGAGGCATAGATTATAGTGATAACTCTACAGTTAAAGTTTGTTTTTCTTATTCTGGCATTGCTTTTTTCTGTCAGACTGGTGTAGCATGAAGATGGGCAGTGGTGAAAAACAGATGGTGAAGCTCAGGGAATACGTTGTGAGGAGGAACCGCTTGTTGGGAAGGTCTCTTCCTCTTTGCTGTGTGTTTGTAAGCATTTTGGGATGTCTAATGTCTGTTAAAGAAGCAGGTAGAACTTTAATATTAATTGAGGGGAAACAACATCAGATTTTATTTGTCAACCAAGTTGAAGAACTTACATAATAAATTGTAGGTTGTTATATAATAGTTGGGGGTTGTTTGTTCCCCCCCAATAAGAAATAATCAATGGCTATCTTTCCATTTCCATTCCATTGCACACACCCAGGGTGATTTCTCTTTGGCTAGTGCAGTGCTTCATACTGCTTTTGGAGCCTCTCTGTTAAAGTGGACAAAGATCCTGGCCTCTTTTGTGCATGCAGAGCTGCTGCTGAAAAGCTCTGTTTGGGAGCTGTCTTTTGTGATGTATGAAAGCACTGAATAATAGCTTGGAAAAATCTTTGCTTCTCCCTCTGCCCTTCTCTCCTCTCCTAATAGTTCTGTGTCAGCTCAAAAGCTCTTGCCAATGATTTTAAATTGTATCAGGGCTATTGTGAATTTGCCAATATGAAATGCCACTGATTGAGATGGACATTGTGAAAGCACTTCCCGTTAGACATCAGGTTAAATTCTGCTTCTGCGTTTCTTGGGGAGGGTCTTCCAGTTCATGCGATATAATTGCCCATCACCAAGGGTCTGCAGTGTCCCAAGAGTACAAAGAATAGCAACATCACAAATACAAGTAAGTTTGTGTTTTGTTTTGTTTTTTAAATCGGGTATTTGAGAGCACAAGTAGCATCATTGAAACAGGTTTCAGAGAGCTTTGTTGACTCCATAGAAGTACCACAAGATTTTACTTTGTCTTTAAGCTGAGAGCCTGTTGCCTTGGTACCCACATGGCAGATGATACCACTTAATATTCTCTGGCCCTTGTGATACTAAAAGACAAAGAAATTAGGTCAAGGAACATTAAGGGTGAATTATCTTGATTTTCTAAGTTTAACAGAAACTTGCAGTGCCCTTCTGTCTGTGTAGAATTTTCCATTTTTAAGAGGAAAAATTGTAATTGCAAACGTGGATAATGATCATCTCGAAAATCAATTTGATTTTGATTTTAATGGCTACACTAATGTTTTTGCCCATTGTAATTTAATAGCTATAGTGACCTTCCTTGTAGGGATAACAGACTGACTCACTCTGTATAGTCACATAGACACGCATGCACTCACTCACATTCAATTACCTGTGTATCTAAGGAGCTACTCTTTAGTTCAGTATAGCCTGCATAGCCTACTCAAAATCTGCTGCAAAATGTTGAGGGTTTTTGTGTAGAAGAGGAATTGTGGGTCCTAGACTGTGAGAGGGATTTTCTGCCTTTAACTGCAGTAAATGAACTGTCAGTTGCTGGGTTTCAGAGAAGATACAGAGCTGACCTCTGCAAAAGACAAACCAGTAGAGAGCCATGAAGTTGATGTGAGGATGCTGCACTTTATTTATTTATTTATTTTTTAAAAGCAAAGGGACAGAACAAAAGATGGCTCCTGAGATAACGGTGGAGGCAGTCTGAAGAAGGAAGGTGGCTAGATGCCAAACCTGTGGGCGGAGTCCTTGTGACTGCAGAGATGGATAAGCAAAGCAAGCTAATATTGGCCTGCTGGTGGCCCAAGGGTGTACATATACACTGTGGTAGTTGGTTGGAAGAGTTACCAGTGAGTAACAGAACTGGACCTGTGAGTGCAGGACCTGAGGCTTGGTGGTGTCTGTGAGCAAGGAGAAGAAAATGAGATACAGGGGGTACAGTTGTAGATAAGGGAATACTGGGGCTGGCAGATGGAATTCTCTTAAGTACTAATTTTACTGAGAGCAGAGTCGGGGAAGTGACCCCGATTATTTAAAACAGTCTATCTCAGTTAAGGAGCAGGGCATATGTGTATGCAGAGTAATGTATACTTATACAAACATTTCTGTTTTTTAAAAATACAATTGTCGTGTCAAGGCTAGCAGGGTATTAACACAAACATGTACTTAACATTGCAATAGAGTCATGTGAGTTACTGGTGATTGGGATTGCAAATACATTTTGGGAACAGATCATAAAAGAAAATCAGGTGTTCAAAGAGGTGCACTGCTCAGGAAAGATTAATAAAGCTAAAGGTATTGATAATTCTGTGTTCACAGTATGACAGATGACAAAGAAGCAAAAAGGGCTAACACTGGTCAAACAGACCCACTTTGGATTAAGTATTTATGGGAAGGATGGTAAAAAGAAAAAGAAAAATCTGCTGGTCTAGTGTTGGGAGTCTCGTTTGCAGATACCCAGGCTTAGATTTAGAAATGGGTGGGTTTCTATAATAAAATTTGATCTGGAAAATCTAGGTAGGGAAAACAGTAGCTGGGATTAGTAGGCTCCAGGTAGTCTTGTGTTCAGTAACTGGCAGATTTCTTCATCAGTCATTGGCTTAATAGGAGTCATTGGTACTGCAGACTCGTTCATGATCCGCAGCAAGGAAGTTACCAAAGAATTGATTAATGACACCAAACCAAACTGCTTGGATTGACTGAATGCCAGTAGAGTTCCTTGAAATCGAAAGGCAGTTAAAGAAAACTAAGATGCTTTATTTCAGGAAAGCAACCTTTGAGAGTAGTAACGAGCAGAGCGAGGGGGACTAATGAGCTCAAGGACTTGGCTTTAGAGGAGTCTTGGTGTAGCTGACATCAAAACTGCAGAACCTCTCTCAACTTTGAATGAAGACAAAAGCTTTATAGGGAAGTGCTGCAGAGACAACCGGAACATGAAACATCATGTCTGGCAGAGCAGATTTTATGGTCCTTTGAAAGAATTTATTAGTTTAGATGGATAAGATAGGGATGAATACAAAAGCTAGATTAAGAAGAGATAACAGTAAGTTTTGCTGACAGGGGGATTACAGGGCTGGAGACATGTTTTTAAACATAGCCTTGAGGGGAAAAATTCATATTGAATAGTTCAATTCATGATCTTGCATAAAAACTAGCAGTATTTTTAAGGATGGATTAACATGAGCAGTCAGACGATAATGGGGTAACATCCCTGTCCCTTGGGCTCTTCCAGTGCTAGGTTATATGTTGTGGTTACAGTCCTCCTAGCCAGAACACGTCTGTGCCCAGGCCCTGGAGTGCCAATGAAACTTGATACTGACATGAAGTTATGAGGCATCAGCAACACCAAGAGGATGGTGATGTGCTTCAGTGAGGACTGGGCTAATGAAAATGGGATGAAATGCAGCAGTGCAAAGAGTTAGGTGAAGAAATTAGTGACTACTATAAAGAACTACTCTTACAAACCAAGAGCAGAGCACTTAGAAACAGCAAAATAAGTATGTTGGGCATGTTGGATGATCAGAGGTTCACAAGGAGTCATAGGTGCGAAGTAACAAGGAAAAAAGTATCTACGATCCTGATGTCTCAAGGTACCTCAAATGAGGTATTGGCAGAAGGGAAAGAATTTTTAATTCCACTGTTCAAGGTGTTAATGTGCAGTGCTGTGTACAGTTCCAGTCTCCCATTTTCACCACAGATAATCTCCAAAGTGGAGTGGCATGGAGGGAAGGGACTCTTGGATGTTCAGGAGAATTTAAATCATCTAAGAAGATGGAAGCTGAGAAGTGACAGTTGTTGCCTGTGAATACATCAAGGGGATAAACTCCAGCAGGAAGAATAGGTCTTTAGTGTAAAGGACAAAACTGGCCTAAAGAGGAATGGAAATAAGCTCCAAGAAGTAAGTTTGGGCCAGAAGATGATTCCTAACCATGGAAGTGGTATCTTCCCAAGGAGAATGATGGGGATGAAGACTGCAGGTAGGTGTAAGATGGTGCTTGAGGAATCCTGTGACAGGGCAGAGGTCTGTTTCAGTTCTCTGATCCAGCGCCCTGTTACCAGCGTGTGCTTGCAGGGTTTGCAGTTTGTGAGGAAGCATCCAAAGAGGCACGGCAGTACCATATCTCACTGAAGTCACAGGGCACGTGTAAGAGGGGAAGTGTAATTATCTGACTTGGAATCTGTCCTCAGCACCAAAAGTAATACTTCCCTCTGTGAAAAATCAAATTAGATTCCTGAAGACACTTGGTGATCTGGATTTTATTTTTATGCATCTTCCAAAAGATTAATAATAGTCACTTTGGGGACTTCAGGGAGCATTCATTCCTTACACTATTGTCACTGTCAAAAGAAGAAAATCCACTGGATGGGCCTGGACTGTTAGAGGCTCAAGATCAAAAATGTATTAGATGCCAGCAGTTTAAATTGGGTTGTGTCTGGACAGAAGTTTTATTTCTTGTGGCAAAGCCTATTATTAAGGATACTGTGAATGACTCCTCTTATACTTCAAAATAGTTTCTTTGGTCTCTGGATAAATGCAGCTCTGAGTGTCTTGGAAGTTTTGCCTACCAAAACGGTGCTAGACAAATCAATTCGTATGTGCAATGGATTTGATGTCTATCCTTAACTCACCTGTTATCCTTATTAATCTGAATACAAAGCTGGGTAAAAAAAGAATTGATGCCTGGTTATTAATATCGATATGGTAGTACTCTTTAATCTCCTATAACTTAAAACACCAAGAATGGCTTTAACAAAGATTTCGCACAAAACTTGAGCCAGGCTCCCTAAACTCTTCAAGGTTAGAGCTTTTAGCAGAGGGTAAACCTTTCAAAACGAGTTCTTGGTCTCTGGAAACAGGAGCGTCCAGTGAACTGCCCACCCCACTGGGCTGCCCATAAGCTACAGACAGGGCTCTTGCTCTCCTGCCACCGTGTGCCTGGTTGTACAGGAGCTCTCTTCCCCAGGCGTTGGCATGTCGTTTTGGAGGCTGCCGAGGTGATGGAGTCCTGGGTCTCAGACACAAATAAGACAAGACATAGATAAGGAAAGACAAAGAAACATAAGAGACAAGAAGGATGTAAAAATGCCATAATGAACTCGTGTGTCTTGAGAAAATCTCTAATCTAATGAGAATGGATTTTGTTTGAGAGATTGTACTGGTACAATTAATTATTCATGGCAGCAACATCGTTAGGATTTCATTTTATTTAAGGGCTTCTAAGTGACTTGGAAAATTGAGTTAAGCTGCAGAGGAGTTTCAGGAGAGAGGCAGGGGAAAGCTTTTCCTTTTATTGGCTTTGTCTAATATTTTCTAGGTAGCTATTAGAAGTACAAACACAAATTACGCTCAAGCTCTAACATTCCTGCATTAAATGTGGGCATAAATTTGAACCACATAAATACAAGATCTGGGCCAAATGGGAATCTAGATGGCTTTTTGCGGAACAAGTTAGATACCATTTAAGCAACCTCCTGTCACTCGCTGGGGACTTGCCGTGTTTCAGCGCTGTACCTTAACACCAGGCTGTGATCAGTGGCTCCTCGTCTGCATTTCCAAACTTGGGCTCCTAATGTCTCATGGAGTGAGGGGCTACGCAGCCTTTGTGCTTGTCCTGTAGTAGTGTAAGTGTGGGCACAGATGGAGAATCATGGGGCTGTTGCCCTAAAACCAGAAAGGCTTTGGCTGAGGTACATCCAAAACAAAGTTTAGTAAGTCTTTCCCTTGCTGCAGTAGAAAGCAAAGGCAGAAATGGTCCTAAAAACCAGTAGCGGCCAGACCTCTCCTTCATGTGCCATAGCTAAAGCTCTTTGCACTTGGCCACACCACCAAGTGTATTGCCCATGTTGACAGACAGAAGTGCTTTCCTGGATGGCTTCCCCCTTCCTTGGAGAGGACAACCTGTACGCCATCCGGCGTGGGGCAGGTCATGTGCCCACAGACAGCCCTGTAGAATGGCCTGAGACCAGTGCCCTGCAAGGCAGAGCTCACGGGAACAAGGAAGGGATTACCCTTCTCTGCCCCCCTGGTAAATCTATACCTGATTCACAGATAGGTTACGCAGCCTCAGAGCTGCTAACACTTGTATGCTGTTGAGATTTTTTTTTTTTCCCTTTAACACATGGATGCTTAGCCTGGGAACTATCCAGGCATCTGAGTGTTTAAAAAGTCTGGTTTTCTTTTTCTTTTTCTAATGTTTATTTGTTCCTTCCCTTGTAGTTCTCCCCGTTAACTCATGGACATCATTCAGGGACAGATTTAAATCGAAGCAGACAGACTCCAGTTCTGCTCTGTCCCTCGAACAGTGGAGATTTGTTTAAGAGAGCTGTCGGGAGCACACTTGGTATGACTGGAATGCTCAGGGCTTTATTTTTCATTTCGCATCACGTGCGAACTAACCCAGCTATAGCTCGAGATATCCATGTGGCCATGGTGGTACTGTCTCTGCCTCGGTTGGCTGAGGGTCGTGTAAATTATTTACAACAGCTTTACTGGGGACGCTCACAAACAATGAACTGGCCACCGGGAGGAACGTGGGGGATGAAGCTCATGTGGACCGAGGCTTGGGGCCTTGGGAAATCACATTGGGCAATGGCTCTTCAAAATGAAAGAGCGTGTCTCCAAGTACTGGTCTGGATCCAGTTTCAAGGCTCAGCCTGAAACCCAGAAACAATCACTCTCTTTCTTTGATGTCTGGAAGGGTTTGTTTCACAACATTTATATCTAGCTGACACTGGGAGGGAAAAATCCTATTGAAATCTTTTAATTAAGAAGAAGTTTCAATAAGACAATTGTCATTTGTCCTACAATCCCCAAGCATTGTCTTACATGAAAATCCACAACAGCTCCAAGCTCCCAAGCTCTGGCTCACCTGAAAACAGCCAGGCCACAGCATGGTTTTGGCTGGCATGAGGGTTATCACCTAGGTCAGTCCTAAATCAGGAGAAAAAAAAAAAAAAAGCAGCAGCTGTTGCCAATTTGCTAAAGCTGTGACTTGCCAGTGGCATCTCTTGGGTGATGTCTTGGGCACCTTGTTGGAGCTGCAGCTCAGCAGGGCTGGGCAGCCACAGCCATGCAGCTTCTCCCGGCTCTCCTGCACCTCCCTGCTGGTGGTCACTGCACCTATGAAGCTGGGTGTGCAATTGCTTCCTAGGAGGGCTAGAGGTATTGCAGGTGAATCTGTTTGAAGTGTGGAGTGTCTCTAATTGCTGCTTCAATGTGAAGATATGGAGAAAGCTCAGCACCCTGCAGATCAAGTCTTATTGGAGTAACGTGGCCTCCTAAAGCATGTGGAGGCAAATGCATTACTGATTTCTAGTGAAGAGCTTGAGAAATCTCAGCTCTAGGACTTCAGGTGGTGTTCTTCTGGGCAATGTTATCCCATGTTTTATGGTGTATATCACATAAGGGTGGACATCTCTGCTCCTTCTGGTGGTGTATTTAAGACTGCTTATTTTCCTCCAGCTTCAGCTGGGGACGATTGGAAATGTCTTCCCACAGTACCCCATCTTAATCAGTTTGAATAGGTGATTGTTTTGGGCCATGAAGCCTCTCTCATGATTCCCTGGGGTCCTGCTCATGCTGCTCACCAAGAGGAAAACTTTTGCACTTTAAACACTGGGGCTTGCAACCTCCCCAAACTTCCAATAGACGAAATGTGGCTGTGGCCCGAGTGTTTATTTAGACTTCAAGAAGAAAGAACCACAGAAAGAAAAAAATTTGTCCAAATAATAAGACCTTTTCTCCTGATGACTTTTTGATGACATTATTTTGGTGGCTAGACACTTGACTTTACAGTATGTAAATATCCATTTGTTTTCCCATATGAGGAGAAAATTCAAGTCAAATAAATTCAAGTCAATTTGGTACTCTCATTTCTCTCCTTTTAAAAAGTTCCCTATTATTTTTGCAACTAAGTAATATGTTTGACTAACCATTCATTTTTCCCATGAGTGACCTTGGATAAACACAATAATTTTAAAAATAGAGGTGAAAAGTAACTTCTCATTACAATGATCCTAGCACAGAGCAGTTCTTTTATCATTCGCTGTCCACCATGGCAGATGTAAAGCTTAATCCTGTACATGAAAGTTGACTGGTCGATCCTTAACTCATGAAAATTGTTTTCCTTTGGTACTGGTTCACACAAACTAGAATTACTCTTCCTGGGACTGTAGTGGCACTATTCAAATTGTTGAAGTGCAGCAATGCTTTTCTAATCATCCATTATTAAATCTCAGTCATCCAAATCCTTGCTCGGCAACGCTTCTGAGCATGTCCTTTAGCTCTGGCCCAATTTTTATCCAAGTGAATTTCACTTTCTTAGAGCAGTGCATTAGCAGCTGGACAACAGCCTCATTGAATCAGGGCAGTACAAGTACATGTTGCTTCACAAACACAGGTCCAAACTACCAGCAGGTGTGTAAAGGTTTGTGTTTCTGGGCTCAGTGAGCCCATTAGTCTACTTCAGAGAAACTTGCATACTTTGATCCTGTTGACTTCAGTAAGAAGGAATACCTCCTTTGGTGTAGATTTAACTGTTTTCCTCATTTGGGATGGATTTTGATATGTCCTGACCTTTGAGTATTTGTTTAACAAGTCAACCCCTTCTTGTGGGAAGATGAGAGACTTTGGGGTCTTTCCTCTCTGTTCTTTGTAAGGAGAAACAGTAGCTCCTTCCACAGGGCAGTAGGAAGGAACATCACATAGTCCTAGGGCAGGAATTGGTGCTTGCTTTGGTTCCTTTAAGGGTCCCAAACCAAAGATCCTGCAGTACAGGATTTTTGGTCTTTTTTTCCATAACAAATCAGGGAAAAACCCTTAGAAGGATGACACCATGTGTTTTTTCTCAGAAGAAGAAACATATTAATCAGAAAAACTAATGGCATCTACTAAGCTCTTTTATCTCAGGATGAGATGACTTGAAACAGTATCAGCTGGGAGAATGCTGGTTTCAAGCTACAGCTGATAGGAATTAGCACAGTCCTGGCAGGAGCCTATAGAAAGGCTGGGAGCCTTATGCAGTTGGCAGGAGAGGGTTTAATGTTGCTAAGGCTGTGAGGGGTCGTTGGGTCATCTTGGTCTGAGTTAGTGTTGTGAGTGTAAATGCTGAGTGGCTAGGAAGATCCTTGTGGGCTGTGTTGATAAATAAAAATTTTGAGGGTGTTGAATCTCTCTGAACCAGTGGTAAAATGCTGTAGGCTGCAGGCGAGCTGTATAGGAAAGGATAGGTGGAGAGAACTAGGTGCTATCTTTTCATGGATAGTGTCCCTTTGATTTGGGCAGACCGGCGTGACTACGAGGCAAGTCATCTGGGGCTAAAAGGTAAGTGGAAAGTTGATTTGCCTTCATGGAGATTGATAGGAAAGAGGGGGGTAAAAGTTTCACTGAAGAGGAAGAGGGTAAAAATAATGTGCAACTAAACACTTTGGAAACTGAGCAAGGAAACACAAAGCTAAAAGAAAAGAAATGTCAGCAATCCTAAGCCTGAAGTCACTTGCTAAGACTTCTTGAAGGCACCTGGATGTCTAGCTCCCATCCCATCTCAATGTCTTGAGGAGCTAGAAAATACTTCAGGCATTCAGACTTCGTGCAAAGCCAATATAGAAAGGGACAGCTGACAAGGCTGTGCTGGAGCCAATTCAGTTTGGTTCAGCAGAGCTGGCTGCTAAAAAATGCCTTTAGCGAGCTCTGTTTTGGCTGCCTCCTCTCCTGGGGGTTGTGTTGCCTGTGCTGGACTTGTTGCTTGGTTCCCTCCCTCTCTCCTTCCCCTTGGCTTTTGCAGGCTTGGACCTTCCCCCAGAACTGGCTGGTGTTAGTTTGACATCACACCCCGGCAGTGATAAGCATGTGTCTGCTTTTTTTTGAACTGGAGGTTGTTTAAATACATCAGTGAAACACTGTGTACTGGGGAACAGGAATAATAAACTTCTGAAAACTCTAGGTTCCTGGCTGGTGCCAGGAGAATGAGTGATGAAGGCTTTTGCCTGCAAATCCCAGCACTAACAGGGCCCCTTAATTTAGTCCAGTGAGTCTCTGTATGTGGGTGCCGGGTACAGTGGCATAATTTTACAGATGTGAAATGATTTGTCCCATTTCTCCCATCACATGTCCTATGATACTGAGAGCAGAAATCTTGGCTATTTGAAGCGGGTGGGTGGGCAGGGTGGGGGAAAAGTGGTTAGATTTAATGAGAGTACAAATTCCATTATTTTTCTCTAGCCCTTGATTATTTTTTTTCTGCTTGCTTGGCTCAATTAAGGGCTCTGCAGTCTGGTGCCTGATTCTCAAAAATTTGAATGTAGACCTCCTCAGTGCGTATTTCTCATAGGTGTTTTAATGCTTTACTATACAGATAGGTACCTGTGTTGCTTCCTAATGTCAGATGTTGTTCTCCTAGTTTAGCACATAGAACTGGCTAGATTGCTGTACATCTTACACTCATAGCAGCTAAATGTTTAGTCCTCAGAAATAATCCTCCTCCTCGGAGCCAATTCTTTTCCCAGGTGGATCTCAAAGCTGGGCTTCAAAGCTCCATAGAAATTGGAAGTTGAGACCCATCTGTATTGTTCTTATACTGTAACAGCTGCTGTATTTGAAGTACACTATAGCTGTACTTGAAGTGTAAGCTGCTTACCCAGGTACCAGCAGAATTTAGGTCAGAGCTCAGCAAAAGGCTAAATGCTGAAATCCTGTTACTCGGCTGACTTTTGTATTGGAGTACCTCCGTACCAAACCGTGGTTATGGTAGTGACTGCAGCGTAGGCATAACACAGCCAGACATTCTTGAGTATCCCATTAGGCACCTAATACTCTCCAAGTTTTGGGTTTACATCATCTGGGTGCTTTTTGTGTTATAGCCATGGTTCTCTGAAGTCCCTAGAAAGCCTTGCAAGGCTGTTGTAAATCTTCAGACTCATTGTGTGTTTTGCTTCTAAGGTGAAAAGACTGTGTAAAGATGAGTTGGGTGTTGTGGGGTGGTTTTTTTGCATTTCTACTATTTTTTTCCCCAGTAACTGGGACATGTGCAAAAATACCCTGTATGCTGCTCTGACTTTGTGTGAGTGATCATACTGTGAGAGGATCTGGCTGTCCATGGCTGCATGGCCCTAAAGATGAATATGCCTCTGCATAGCAATGCCATGGAGGTACCACGTGTTCCACGTGGGTGATCTTATCTGGGCACTGAAGAATGGGGTCCTGTCTTTGGTTTTGAAGCAACAGCATTAAACCAGACCTCTTTGAATATGGCTCATATGCGGCCAAAAATTTGGTGACTGTTTTGTAAATTCAGTGTGAATTTTTTGCGTGTGTGTGCCTGCACTAGTTTGTTGTTCCACAGCAGAACTGCTACCCAGAAGCATAGCTACCTAGATGGATTTGGGTTATGTACCAAGATAAAGGTAAATAAATGCATATACACTTCATCAGATCTGAATTGCTCTGTTAAAATATGGGCCTCCTCTTTTTGACACACCACCAAATTGCTCTTCTTCTTTTAACTTTGTTAACAAAACCAATTACAGTATACTGAGAGAAGTTGCATGTTATTGCTGTAGTTGAATACATACTTCTGGCTAAATTCCTTTATGCAGTTTATACACTAAACAGCTAAATGTTTAGTCCTTAAAAATGCTTTCCTTTCAACACCGCTTCCTTCATACCAGGGCGAGGGTGGGATTCCCAGCCTCAGGCTGATCTGCAGCTCTAGACTGAAACTAAATACAATGCCCTGGGACCAAGTCCCGTCATCTGCAGAAGTTGGGCAAGAGGAAATGTTTCTTGTGTTAGCTCAGCTTGTGGCCACACTGGGAGAATTTGTTTTCACACCAAACAGCTGGCTGACTTCTCTGTTGAGGGGAAAGGAGAATCAAGGACTTATCTCTCAGAGAAAAGGTTTTACCTCGGCAATAGCCCTTTCCAGAGCTGTGCTGTTATTTTTCAGTGGTTGTGTGTATACACTACTTGCCTCCCTGAAACACAAGCGTAAACATTTTGCTAATAGTGTGCTTCTGTGCACAACATTAGGGTTCAGGAGACTTGCTTATGTTTGCTTCTTGTTGTCTTTAAGCCATTGGACAAGCGGAGCAGCATTTGCGCTGCACAACTCTTGCCTTGCTCTTATTCCCAGAACTTTAATTTTGATGGTCCTGGTGACAGGGTTTGGGTAACTTATGAAATCTGGGGCTGTTTGCAGAGTGTTGCTCAGCATGTACTTCTGTTTCAGGTTGACTTCCAAGTTCAAAGAACAATATATTTAAAATGCTGGTTTGAAAACACTACTCACCCTCTCGATTATTTTTTTTTTTTTTTAAGCTATTTCCCCTGTGCAGTTCAGTGGTATCTTGCCAGGAACAGCCTCGGTTTGGTTTGGTTTTTGACCTCCCATTGTGCGGGGAACTGAGAGCCCTCTTGGGGTCCTGGAGCCCAGCCTGGCACAAGTCTAAACACTGAGCTTGTCTCTGTGTGTGGTAATGAGACCGTCACTCCGGGCTTGTAAATCACCACCCATCAGGAGCAGAAGGTGAACTCTCTTGTTGTTGTGGCAAATATTGTGAGCAAAGTTTTCACATCTCCCTCTTGAGTGATGAGAGAGGACATTAGAGATGCTTGGTTTACTTTTGTGTGTGTGTGTGGATTATGCATGCCTGTGAATTTGCTGAGTGTGTTCTTTAGCCTTTATTCCCTAAACAATATTGCATCTATGCCAGCTAAAGGCAATAATTTGTTCGTCTTTATTCCCTTCATTTGGAGCAGCAACAATTCCTAATTACTCATGTTCCAGGCAAAGCCTTTGGGGGTGGATTCTTCAGATGAGCAGGATACTTGCTAATAATTGGCTCTGTGTGAATAAAAGCAATAGGACGGTTGGAAAATGCGACAAAATATTTTCATTACAATGCATAACACCTTCCTGAAACTCCTGCAGTGTTTTTCACTGGTTTTGGTAAAAACATTGCTATTGCATGTAGACCATTGCATTAGAAGACAAACCTGTACAGTGAGTAGAGATTTTTAATTTTTCAGACTATGTCAGAATTATCCCCACCTTGTTAGAGTGGAGATCACAGAGGAGTTGTTGGGTCTGATCCTGGCAAATAATTTCCAGTAGCTACTTTCCATGTTTTAATAACAATTTTAGACTATCTTGTTGATGACTGATGGACAGCATAACCACTTCCAAACTCTAGATGGTACCTTTAAAGAAGAAAATAATCTTGCATTGCCTTATAAAAGTTACTCTAACTTGAATGTGGTTCTTGAGGTCTGGAGTAGTGAACCACAACTCAATGCCGAAGTCCTGGTGTTCAACATAATGATATATAAGAAAAAGGTACGTAGTCAAGAGTAACCAGGAAACATACATATGAAAGTTGGCAAATAACTACTGTCATTCTACTTCTTGCTGGCAGCGAGTGAAAGTGCCTGTGAATGGCAAAGCATTGAATACAGGTTCTGCAGTCACATCTGACTCTGTTTTTCCGCTTTAGGGGTGTATTATGTTTTGCTAGTTGGTGTGTATTCTATTTCTCTTCTGAAGTCTGCTCAAGACCACAAACTCCTGCTGAAAGAAAAGGAAGGCTGAGTCAGTTGTTAACATTAATTGCCTGCTGTTTGATATCCTTGAGCTTATTGCCTAATGGCGTGTATGTGGATTTTGGAGGACAAGAGGGATTGTGAAGGTTGAGGGGAATAAAATGGAGGCCTCCCTGGAAATAAGAAGTAGCTTTATGTTCTGGCTGAGGAGAGAAAAAATGATCATGGAAAAACTTTTGCTCTTTAATCACTGTCTTAGCCTGTCTTGTCTACCAGTTTCTTTCCTTGCAGTGATATCACCTGAAGCAAGCATTTTCTGAGTAAATCCGTGTAATGCCAATGGTAGACAGAATACAGCAGAGCCCAGTATGATACTGGCATGTGGCTGGTTCTTTGGCCATGCAGGTGGCTGAACACCTCCTGTCAGTGTGTGCCCTATCAAGTTCAGTGGTCAGTGGATTGACTGCGAGATGCTTCCCATCCTGTGGGCTTGCTCTCATTAGGGCTTCTAGAAAGTTTGTCGATCTAATCAGATGGCTTGTTTAGGATTTCAGAGAACTGACCCTTCTTGGAGCCAAATCCTTCTGGGGTGACTAGATGCACAAGTGCAGCTACAATCAAGATGGCTGGAAAGAGAATAATGCTTCCTTGCAAATTTATCTGGGGAAAGTGGTGCACTAAAAAGCAAAGTATCGCTCTAGTAGATCTATGCCAGGTGACTTTACTGGACTTTTACCAGCAGTGGATTTTGTTAGGGATTTGCCATAGCAAGTAGTAATGCTCTCCTATAGCAGCAGCACAACAAATTAGGCAACCATTGCAAGTATGCAGGAGTGTTTACTGCCTCAGTTGGAGAGTAACTTTTGACTGTCTCAGTGAAAGTAAATGTGCAGATGTGTTGATTGCACCAAGCAGGGGGTATTTGCAGAGCAGTTAGCAGCCCCTTGCTGTTAAAGCAGAACAGGCTGTTGAGGTGTTTGGGAATTGTCACTTGGTCTGTGCCACCTATGCCTGGTACTCGCTCTGCGATGGGAAGTGTGGTGTTGCAGAACAGAGTAAGGATGGTCTAATCCTGGAATGAACTCTGTTTCCCAGCTTCTTTGGGATAGCAGGAAATGAGATTTGGACAAATGAGCGCAGAAACTTTGTCCCGATGCATTCTGCCAAGCTCATGCAGGCAGGATAGCTGGTGGCTCTGCTTTCCTGGGTGCTGGGCTGAAGGCAGGTACCATGGTAAACCATCAGCTGTTCTAGGCAGCAGCTAGCTGATGTCCTTTCTCATGATGTGGGCAGAGACTTGCCAAGATGAACCTCCTGTCATAATAAGAAATAGCTCTGTGTTTAACCCATGGGGAAGTCGGTTTTTGCTAGCTCCTCTTTTGCTTTGAGGTTCAAGCCAAAATTCATGAAGTCAAGCAACTGAATTAGCTTCAAACAACCTGTAGTGAACGCAATGCTCAAAGGCATATTCAGTTGAAACACCCCACATTTAATCTGACTCTTCTTTCTGACCATATGAATCCAGGAAGTGCAGATGGTTTTGATGTGCAACTGTAGATGAATACCTGGTGGACACCTGTTTGAAAATGGAAATTGGGGTTAATCTGAAGTTAAGCTTTTAGAGAGATCAGTGAAATGGAGTCAAATTTTGCATCTTGCTGTGGCTTCTAAAAATAAGTTGAGCATTTGGTGTGGTCAAGCACCAGGAATGCCAACCATTAAATACAACTCTTTACAACTTGTTCTAGTTAATTCAATGAAGCCTGACTCTTCCCGCCCCTTTCCTCTTCCCTTTGCTGCAGGGAGTGGCTGTACTAGTAGTTAGTAGTGAAATGGGCCATGTGTGCTAGCCATTAAATAGTCCAGCTGTTTAGGCTGAAACTTCTAGATTTGATGTGTCAGAAATCTAGATTTGGTCTGTCTGAGTTCTGTGGAGCTCCTCTACAGGAATTAATGCACTCCATAGCCAAGTATAGTGTCGGCATGTTTTAGGCTTGAGCCTTGCAGAGGCACACCATAGCAGTTCCCTGAGAGAGCAGCTGCTTTTGTAAAAACACAACAATCCTTTCAGGGATGTGTAGGGATGTTTAAGCTAGTGTTTAACACTGGAGTAGCCCTGCCTTGGGTTTTCAGGGTATTTAGGTACCTACTGCTTCCTGCAGGCTCAATAGCTTTGAAATCTAGCCTAGAGTATCTTGAACTCTGCCCTAAGTAAGAGAGCCAAAGATAGCACTGAAATGTTCATTTTCTGTGTATTTCTAAGTGTAACCAAATAAACTTCAACCTAGATAGATCGTCGGTTCAGTAGCTTACAGCAAAATGTAATAAAATGAATAACTGTAGGTTTTAATATAATCTCATACAATTGTATTACTGCCCAATTACTTTTTCGATCTCTTTGGAGCCATGCTTCCCTTAAAACGCACATGGTCTGCAGTTCTGACTGTCCTCTCGGCATCTTCTGTGTCAAGCAAATCAATAACTCAAGTATCACATTGTGCCTCTGGCACCTGTTTGTAGGAGCACAGCAATGTGAAAGGTGTTGTGTGTCTTGGATGAGGAGTTCATCTACTCAATGGCTACAGGTGCTTGCTCGGTTGCTCAGATCCTAGAGAACTCAAAACAGCTATTTGTTTTCCTGAAATCATTAAGCAAATATGACAATTATCTTCTGTTAGTGGCTGACCTTTTTGAAGTCAATAGGCTGTTCCTCCTGATAAATTAAGGCTACTGATCTAACCCTGTCACCTCCTTCAATAGCATATCTAGTCAACAGTGCTAACGAGTATCTTCACTGACTTTAAACAAATATGATGGGATATTCTCTGGCTCTGATTTAGGAAATGACTTCAGCATCTTCCTAGCTGTTTTTGTTTATGAACATATTTTGCATGAATTGATGCTCGGAAGAGAAAGGCATTGAGGCAGCAACTGTGCTGGAGAGTCTAGAAGGGTCATCAGAGAGGTAGACTTTTGTCTAAAACTGTTTTGAAATGTGTTGTAGGATTTTTGTTAGCCCACAGAAGGTGCAGGACTGTTGACCTTGTCCTTGTATGATACTGATTGGAATATGGTCTCATATTTTGTGCAGTTCAGTGAGGGGCCATAAAGAGGAAATGCAGGTAGTTTATATGGATTAAATAATCCCGGGTATCTTACTTTAACATCCCAAGGGTTAAAGGTTCAAAGAAGAGCTTAAAGGTCTGCAGGATCGGACTTAAGTGCTGAATACCCACAAATCACGCTGAGTTTATTGTACTAGGGAAGCAGAAGGTAAAAGAACAGCTCAGCAGCTCACTTGATCAGACCTGAAAAAAAAGTAACTGTATTAAGGGGTAGAAGCCACATACTGAAGTCTGGAAAAAGAGAATTGCCATGCAGCCTGAGAGCAGTCGTATGTCACGAGTGGTGTTTTTAATGAAAACTTGTTTCCAAATGCCAAGTCCCATAATGTTCTAGACATTTCTAAAACTGTAACAAAGGGAGAACTCTTTTAATTAAGAAAGGAGTATTTATTTTGTGCAAGACATCATCGGAATATGTAATGCATTTTATATTGGTATGTATGTGTAATATACCTTTTCAACTTCCAGTAGAGAATTTGAGTGCTTTGAAGACCTGCATTAAACCTCATTACTGTCTCTGAAGCTATCCAGCTAAGATTCAATACCCATAATCAGAAAGGACAAGTCTTTAACATGTTGATATGTGGAGATGCCCGCGCTGATGCGGAATGTACTACTTGACACGCAAACTGTCTGGCAGGAGGTTTCAGGTTCACAGATTGAAGGGTGTCTCAATCCAATCCAGTCTCCTGTGTTACTTTGAAATATGGCCATGGGTGATGTCTGTCAAACAGCTCCTAATGGCAAGAGCCCTCCCTGGAAGGGGCAAGACCACTGGTAATGCGTGTCGCTAGATCTGCTGGCGTGCCTTCCTGTAATGTGGCTGCAGAGCAGAAAGTGCAGGGTTAATAGGAAGCAGTGGTGTCTTACTGAACAAATGCTTTCTAGTTCATTTAACTGCTTAAGTAAAATGTTTCAGGACCCTCTAGTTCATAAAGTTACTATTACCTTTGCAGTCTTTTATTTTTTTAATAATCTGTCATTTACAGATAGAAGGAATCAACTGGTATGCCAGTGTTCAGTGGGTTTCTCCCCTTGGATATGAAAGGAGACACTAGACAGGAGAAGTGACGGACATGGACTTCTAGATTACTGTTGTTGTAATTGAGATTCTGAAGGCAAGAGCAAGGCATGGGGGCTTGCCAGCTTTAGCACTTTCCCTAATGAATAATAGAAGGGGCAAGATTTGGGGTGTACAGATGCCTCAGGTCTCTTAAGAGAGCATGTCCCGAAACTTGCTCACTTTTCCCCAGCTGTGAGAGTTGATCTCTTACAATACAGTGAAGAAAGAAAAAAAGATTTAAAAAGAAAACAGCAGGGATGATTGCAGTGAAAGAGAAATATTAAATGTAGTTTAGAGCTGGGGGGAACCTTTGTTTTGCAGATTATTTTCTGGCTTTCAGCCTGATCCAGGAAACCACTTCTATCAAGAGAATGAAAGATTAAAGCCAGAAATTTAATTGCTTAAGAAAAAAGATTTACTACCCATGAGGTTCATTGGCATCCAAAATAAGGTCTGTTCTGTAGTGTACGCTACATCTCAACCACGCTGAAAACTATTGCAGAGAAAAATAAATCCTTGCATCTCCAAGAGCAGGCTTCTAGTTCCACCACAAGAAAGTGATTTCTCAATACCACTGGAATGTGGTTTCTAGTACAGAATTTCTGCTTACAATATTCTCCTGTCATCTGGTGAATTTAAAGAATGAAATTAAAGGAGGAAATATTTTGTTATTATAGATCAAATAAATTAAGGCCCAGTTAGATGAATAGCTTGTTGAGTTATCCTTAAGACACTTTATTTTTCTTCATGTCTCATTCATATAAAGTAGTATAAATGTTGCTCTTATGGCTATTAGCATGTGATGCAACACATACTATGTTTTTGTAGGACAGTGCCAAGAAGATAGCTCTTCTAAAGCAAAACGGGACAGCCAAGAGGCTTTAGAAACACCAATTCAGTATTTTTCCGAGCTGTGCTCTTATTACTGTGATAGTTGGGGGGGGGGGAATAGTATGGTTTTAGCCTTTGCAAAAAGAGCCCATGCAGTAACTACATGTGTTAGGACTTTGTGTTCTGAGTGAACACGTTACCTTGCTGTGGATTACCTGCCTAGCGGGATAAGGGCTTTCCTTCCCCAAAGGGCAGCAACAGAGGTAATGGAGTAAAAATCCTGAACCTTTTCTGTGGTTTACTAATTTGTAGCATTACCAGAGCATCTAGAGCCTCTAGCAGAAACTGTGATCCCTCAAGAGGTTTTTGGAGGAGTAGAAGGTGCAGATGGAAGGCAGAAGTCTGGAGCAGCAGTCTGGGTGTCTGTGATGCTCAGTAGCTGTACGGTCAACCTGGCACTAAAAAGGGAGGTTCTGGACTCCAGTCCAAAGCCATACACACTCAGACATACTGTGTCTGTCTTCCTCCGTGCACTGGGAGGGAAGGCAGTGACTGGGCTCTGGAGGGGAGCTGGCTCCAGCGTGCCTCCATCGGGAAGGACTGTGCTGGAGTGGAGCCTCTGAAAGATGAAGTAAAAGGGGAAGAGGCTGTGCTCAGAGGTATTCCTGCTCCTGTGCCCATGGTTCAGTTCTGACAGAGAAATGGATCAAAAGCAGCACTGAGGTGAACTGCTAGACAGCTTTAATATGTGGAGAGCATTGTCCTAAGGGACTTTCTGTATTTCAGAGTGTAGTCCACTTCTCTTGTGCTTGTCACAGTAAGATCACCAACAACTTTTTGGTCACAACCTTTACTAGAAATGGGCAATTAGAGGGAAAAACCTGAAGCTGGTGCCAAGCCAAGGTATCTGGTTTACTTCCACATGTCCAAACACCAGTAATACCCTTAAAGCTATCTGCAGACATGTAAAATACAAAAATATACCAAATGATATACATGGGAAAGTGGTTGCCAAGAAATAATGACAGTAATTATTTTCACTGGCTCTTTCTTTTTTTGGCTTGTCCACATCTGTGAGCCCAGAAACAAGTCAGACCCAGGCAATGTGCTGGAATTTGAATTTCAGATTAACCACCTTCTCAGCAGCCCTCTGGCAACGCGCTTGCCCCAATAGCTGATGTATATTGTGGTTCTGCTGTGGACCATGCAGGTCAGGAATTGCAGCAGAAGTTACCTTACTGAAATTAACTCGGGAACAAGATCTTCCTTGGATGGGAAGATGGAGGACTGCAATCCAATTTAAAAGTGAAGCACAAAAGCAAAAATATCAACAAGTACAACTACCTGCTGAATCTTTTATTTCAGTATGTGTTAGCACGAGTGGTTGCTCCTCCCTTTTTCCCAGCCCAGCCAGACAAGCCTATCTGCTTTGTAATTAACAGACTGGTGTCTGGTGGCTGAAAAACTCTACTCATCTCACCGGTTTAGTGTTTCAGAAAGGCTTAAATTTGAAAAAAGCATAAACATCTGGGTTGCATTCCTTAAGTATCCTCACATATCCTGAGTTGAGAAGAGCAGAGTAGTGTGTTGGATAAGCTGGCGTCTGAAGGTTTAAAGACTTCTGGTTAGTGCTTTGTAAGATATAACTTGGCATTTTGTGGTAATTTTCACAGAACATATTTACTTCTGGGCTGTATTTTCCTTCCTTCCTTTGAAGTTTGTTTTCATTTTTTTTTTAATATTGTTGTAATTTAACTAGAGAACTGGTCTTACTTTTGAATATACTAAGTTGTTCTCCTTTGACTTTATGCCTGCAAGTAGGTACCAGGCATTTAAATTAAGAGATCAAGAACTGCTGAGGTGATGTTTTCCTGCAGCCTGTTAGCTCTTTCATCAAGAATTCAGTGGTATCCGAAGCAGCTTTCTTCCTTCTTAAGCTGTAATGAGGACCGGTATGTTTGCAAGGCTTTATCCCCTGTACCTTTTAAATAGCTTTGCTTTTTACGTGGCAGAGTTGCAGCAGAGGTCCCTTGCTGTGTATGGCATGTGTGTGAAGACACTGATTTCGGCAGGATCCACAGTAAAATGTCAAGTGCTTGTGAGGTGAGGTGACATTGTAAAAACAATAGCAAGGAACGTGTCAAAATGCCTCTATGTGCAAGGCAAGCACAAAGCTCTCTGGGGTGTGCAAAGTGTGTGCTCAGAGTAGTGCAGGATTCGGGGTAACATGTTCTCCGTACTGGAGCATGCCAATCCTTGCTGCTTTGCAGCCTGCCTGTGCTAGGAGGTGTGTGACTTGGTGGCACGTGCAAGAAAAGCGTCTTCCCAACCCCTCCTCCCTGCCTAAAATCATTTATTCCCCAGTACTTAGGTAAGCGTAATCTTGGTCTTTGTGTTGTTTGAAGCAAAAGTGTTCCTGTGTGAGTTCTTGGCTCTTGAAAGCAGTTGGCATCCTCTAGCAAGGTCTCCCTGAATTTGTAGACACTGTTAGGTTAATGCTCTAAGCATGCAATAATACACCTTTCCTGGCATAAAGAATAAGATAATTGAATTAACAGGAGGAAAATGTTAGCGTAGAGCAGGTCATGAGGCAGGACGAAGGCTGAGCCAAGTCTGCTGATGTTTACTCCTGTGACATGGTCACTGTGACTGATGACAAAGTTGTGAGGATAGACAGCTGAGATCAATGACAGGCTGAGGATGAAGCTCTTCTGTTATATGCTGCTCTGCAATGGGGTTCTTTTAAATTGCCTGTCTCTGTCAAACAAAAGATGAAATAAGTGCATAGTTTGTTCTGGAAAGACTCCCCCTATCTCCCCAGTTCTTGCTCAGCATATTTTTTTTATTAAGAGGAAAAAGACTTTCCAGTTAGTCAGCTAAAAGATCCTTATTTGTTTAGTCCATTTGACTGAACCATGGAGGTCTAGGGGGAAAGTTCAATGCTATGTTTGGGAAATAGGACACATGGTCTTTGCTTCTGCTAACAGGAGGCTGGTACTCGATTTCTCTGTCCTGCCACTGGTGTCAAAAATAAGATTAAAAAGTGGCCTCAAATGTGTCATGAAATGGCCTGCTGAAAAGTCTCCTAATTTCCCCAGAATTAAAATAGCATGTGGCTGACAGCTTCACTTAAGCCGTGACGCACTGGGCGATTGGGCATTGGCTAAATTCCCCCTGCCCTGACATATCTTTAACAGCCACCAAGGTTTCCCACCATCTAACCTGCTACTGAAAAGAAAGTTATTACCTCCTTGCTAGTGTCAGTGGGGCGCAAGCCTGGCCAAAAGCAACCCTGAGAGATGGCAGCTGTGCTGCAGGTGCAGCTCCGTGGGACAAATTCCTGCTGCTGAGGGAGAGCCTTGAGGCACAAAGGGAGAAATGCAGAGATGCCTTCCGAGTCCTTTTACACCTCAATGAGGACTGAACCAGAAATGCAGCCTGTGCCTCCCAAAGAAGAAAGTTTGTTCTCCTGGGCAAGCAGCTTTAAGATCCCATTTTCTATTAGCCTAGGAAATTATGAGCCCTTGGGCACTGATCCCGTTTGGGGTGGAGCAGAGACATCCCATAGCAGAACTTACCTTCTGTGGCCCTGAATCAGCAGGACATGAACACCTCTATGCTCTGCTCTTGAAGCCTCTCTGGGAGGTCAGAAAGCCACAGACTCCTCTATCCTTTGGGCAGAACTATTTGCTGTATCAAAACTACTATGGCATCTCTAGATCAGATAAACTGCTCTTCAAGACCTCTCTTCCCACTAAGGGGTGGAGAGGCTTGCTTGTGGGGTGCCCGCTCTGGGGCAGGGACTGCTATGAATCCCCTCTGACTTGGGAGGATTGCATGTGGGCAGTTGGGGAGTCGCAAGATTTCCCGAGGGGTCTGGCAGCTCCAGGAGTCGTGGCTGGATACTCCATTTTGGGGAAATCAAACTGAAATGTTCCTTAGATGAAAGATAAGCTGTCTTTCCCTTTGACATAGTATGTCAAAGTGCTTAGTTTTCACGCTGGAGGAAGAAAACACTCTCAAAATGTCAGAGTTTGCAAGGAACAGAAATGCTGAGTGATCTGTGGCTTCTCATTTTTTGGGGGAGTGATGCCACAAAGGCCCTAAAAGATGCATCAGCCAGCTACGTGCTTGAACTTCCCTTTGGAAACACCATTGCTTTCTCAAACTTTCTCAGACTGAAGCTTTTAAGGCTTTCTCCAGGACTGCAGACCTCCCTGTGCTTGGGCTCTTATCAAAGAGGTTCCTCGGGCCTGGAGGATGCAAAGGGGGCTATAGTATTTCTTGGTCATCTTGAAAAGGACTTGCAGCCTTGTCAGCAATCCCCTCTGGAAAAGTTTAGGAGCAGTGCTGACCATGGCTGTGAAAAATGCCTGTGATGGCTGTCCAGTTGTCATTACGCAGCACCTGCAAGATGCATGGATAGGAGAGACTAGGGAGGGGTTTGGAGAATTTGAGGCATGAAGAAAAGATATCCTAAGAACAGATAAAACTGAGGGGTTTGACTTCCCAGCCCCATATGTTTTCATTTATACCTATGCAGCATGCATGTGTAAAATATATAAAAATTTCTTTGCAAAGACTGAATCAGTTAAACAATGGTCAAGGTAAGAAGGAAACAGGCCCTGCATATGAACTTGAGCAAGGCAAGGGAAACTGCTTTTAGGTCCATCATTTATGATTTCAACCTCACAATGCTGTGGTTAGATTATAATGGATATGTTATTTGCTAGCAGTGCTCACTTGGTACCCGTGATGTTGCTTCTGGCTTGAGCGTAGCCCATTGGGTGTATTTGTCACTTATGGCTCTTTTAGCAAGGGACAAGGTTTATAGGATAGCTAAAACAAGTATCCTTCCTGCTCTTTGAGTATGCTTTACCTGGTGTCCAGTGACCACCCCAGCATTGGTGGTGGGCAGCTGGGAAGTTCTCACGAATCTGAATGCAACAGAGGAAACTGGAGCAGCGTCCGCTTTGCAGAAGGAGTGGTTTTGTTCACAAAAATCATCACTGGCTTAAGACTGAACTAAGAGAAGCTGCCCTCTGGGCTGTGATGTGTTAAACACTTGCAGTCTGAGGCTCTCTGGTAGCCTCTAGCTGATGTTACCAGCAAAGGCCCCATTGAGCTCAAGTGGAGCAGGACAGCACCCAAGAGACAGATGGATCATGAGAGGCCTTTCCTATGCAAAGCTCTGGATGTCAATGCCTTGCAGATGCTATGAAAGAATTAAGCACAGGACTGTAAATGGAAAAGCAAGATTATCATGATGTAAATATTGCTGGAGTGGAAAGCCTTATCTATAAAGAAATAAAAAACACACAGTCAGCATTGCCAACCTAAACTAGACAGCTCTTGGAGCACAGGAGAGCTGTGAAATGAACACCTGGCTAGAAGAAAAGGCCTCAGACACGATGGCTGTTGGCCAAGCTCCAGCTTGGGAATGAAGACTATAAATCAGAAAACTTTCTCACTGATATCAATGCCTGTGTAGGGTCTCAGCAGTGTGCGTCTCCCTGGATCGTGCAGGCATTGCTGATCCCGGGGTAGGTGGTCTGAGGCTCTCGTTGTTTCTCTGACTCTGGTTGCCTTCCTCCTCCTGACAAACCAGTTGGGGATTTATGGTGGGAGAGTGGCCCAAGAAATGCTGCTAAACCAGCGGGGAAGCTTTCCTCGAGGCGTGATCTTCAGAGAAGCACAACAGAGACTGGGTGGCAAGAAGCCCTGGCTGCAGCTTGGGAAGTGGCTGTCCCCATTTCCCAGCCCATGTTCACCACATGCTGGGTCCCTGCTCATCCTGCCTCATCTCTGCAGCAGCATGTGTCAGAGCTGATCCCTCATGGAGCAGCATTTTAAAAATTAAAAAATAAATTCACCTATGCTGGCTGCAGGATGAATAAGTTTATACAAGACTGACCACCTTTTCATTTTGGACAATCAGTGTGGTTTTTTCCTTATGAAGAAAATAATTGCCATCTCCAACACAGCAGCAGCGTCCTTGTGCTTCAATGTTGGTACCTGAAACCAAGAAGAAACAAAGTGCAAATCATCAGCTCAAATCCACTGATCAAAGACAATCAAATGTATACAGGGGAACAGCTAAACGAGTTCTTCCATTCCTACTGACTCTTATGAAACTTTTACTGGATTCAGCAAGACCAGGACTAAATTACTTGTTATGGTGGAAACTCTCTATCTGTAATACTTCATTTAAACTTTGTTGAAAATGTCGTCATTCCCTAGGTTACCACCTTCATTTCTTGTTTTCAAACAAGTATTTTGAAATATATGCATGGTCATTCTAAGACTTGCCATCTGGCTAGAAGGAGGGATATGTTGTGCAATTTTGCAACCTCAGTTTTCACTGTGACTTTGACTACTAACATAAGTAGTTAAAACGGTTGCATTGAAATATCAAGTGTTCAAGTATGCCAAAGTCAAGTGAGGATTTACCCTTCTTTCTTCTATGTAAAAATTTAGTATAAAGTTTATATAGGTAATTTCAGTTCTGGGAAAATGTTTGATATAATTTTCTTTACCAGCACAGTTCCCACCCGTAGGCAAACAAAAAAAAAAAGAAGCCTTGGCGATTAATCTGCAAACAGGATGTGAGCAATCTGCATTGTTTCCATGCGTTAGTCAGCTAAAATACTCCTAGCAAATCCTATCCCTTTATCACCCTAATCCTCCAAGTCTGGAAAGAAAATGCAAAAGCATGTTCCAAATGGAAAAGCACTCTCAGCCTCTCTCCTTGTTAACAACTTGCTTTTCAACCTCACATCATCTCAGGGTGTTATTTGACTTAATATTGAGCTCCCATTAGTATATGCAGAACAGACAATTCCATTTACCATCTCTAGGGTCTCGGCTGACAATTGTTCCCTTGACACAAAAGAAATGGTTTGGTTTTGTGCATGTACAAGATGCTCCCAACCCTGTACTTTCTCCCAGGAAACTGCTCAGTTGCAATTTGTTCTGGAAATACTGACACTTGAATGTGGGAAGTCAAACCACCAAGGCAATGTGTTGTCTTGGAGAAGTCATGGGCTGTACATCTGAAACACACTCGTCTTCTGCTAGAGATATTAGCAGTGTAAGCTGTATTGTTTGCTTTATTAGTTGTATGTATCCACTGTTCTTGCTAAAAAAGGCACAAGAATCAAAATCATGGATGTTGTTTGCCAGCAAATGATTTATTATGGTTTTACGCTAGGACACAAAACTCTTCTGTGTCTCCATCTGGCAAAATCCAGCACTGAAGCCCAGTGCTTGGTGTATCATCAAACCCTGGGTCTGTCACACAGGCACGGGGAAGCCGCTGAGAGGAGCGAGTGCCAGGGTAGAGGCTCCTCCAGGCAAAACTTCAGCCTGGGATCCCCAAGGAGGATAAGCAAAGGGAAGCAAGACCTAATGCACTGGGTGAGGGTTTTGCAGAGAGTTATCCATCAACAGCTGTAAGCCCAGACTCCTTGCAGCTGATAACAGATCTGCTCATTCAGTCTGGCCACTCATGCATGGAAAATCAAAGAAGATTGAAATCTGTTTAGAGAGGGGGGGAGGAGAACCCCAGTCTTCAGTAAACTCCAGACTACCAGAAAACTGTCCTCAAGACACCGTGTGAAGCATGGGAAGATTCATTTAGCACTACTGCTTTTAAAGGTGCCTCTGCTGGTTATTGATCTGTGACAGAAAGTCCGCTCACATCTTGCAGCAGGAAATTAGAAATATCTATATTTAGGTTTCATGATTTGAATTCTAGGTCAGTAGCCATTGATAAAAATATTGATGTTACTCGAACTATAGTTATTCATGACCCCATATTGCCTTCAGGCTAACTGGAGAAGGATGCAATTCCAACTTACCTTTATTTGGCTAACAACACTTTCAGTCTCTTATTCTATCAGACACTAAAAAGCTCCCTAGTCGATAAGGCTACATGCAGCATTACGACTGAGCACAGAAGACTTTATAGGGCTTTTAAAAAACAAATTTCTGCATTTAAGTCTAAATTGTTATAAAATGTATGATTCACTCTGGCTGCCTTTAGGCTACCGAGTACTTCTATGCTTGGAGGTACGTAGTGGCTGCAGCCAGACTTGTGTCACAGCAAGGATCCCCTCTCCTCCCTGTTTTTTATGGTAAGGAAATCTAGGCACATCCCAGAAGCCAGAGCTGCTGCATCATCTGAAAAATTCTCAATCTGGATGATGAGGGGACCAGGAACCTGAAGGAATACCATGGCACATCCCAGTGGGAGTGCAGCCCTTGAGCATATGGTTGCCCTGGAACAGGGGCACAATGGAGAGATCTCTGTGGTCCCTGCTGTGAATGTGCTGGTGGGAACAATGTGCAAGAACAAGCTTCTGTATGGAAAAAATACCTCTGTTCTCCCTGAATGGGCCAGCGTCAAAGAGGTAGTAACAAGCCTGTACATCCAGGACAGCGGCTCAGACCCAGAGTAGGAATGAGCCTGTCTATGGTGAGGGTGCTCCACAGGAGCCACAAGGACTAATGCTTTTTGGGAGGAAGATTCACTGCTATGTTGCAAAGACAAGCCTTACAGAACCTACCCAGGTCCCTCAAAAGCTGGTGGTGCTCAGCATCCTTCTGCAGCAGCTTGGCACCTCGTGGGCTAGCAGTTTATATAAAGTCCAGAGCGTGCTCTCCGGCTGAATGGCACTAACTGTGCAAATGCAATGTGAGTCATTATCGTTATGGTCCTTTCATGTTCTTGCTCAAATCACTGATGCACCTTCTGTGTCCAGCTGACCAAGCAGTATTTCTTGCATTATAGGATTCTGATTCCACTTCCATTGTTAATGTTCATTACTTTTTTGGAGAGCTACAATTTCATTATTAATACATCAGTGTAACAGAGCACAGATTACATAAATGCATTTCTGAACATTAGTTAAATATTAGTTTTAAGAACAAAATACGCTTCTTCTGCCAACGATACGTTCCTTCTTGTACAAATACTTTATGGCTATGATTGCAAAAGTACATGGAAAAGGCTTTTATTGTCTTCAAAAAATATAACAAAGTAAATATTTGCTTACGGTCTCCTACTTCTAAGGAAAATCAGCATTGTGAGTTTCATAGGTGGTTACCATGAATGCTTGAATCTGTTCAATGATAATACCAGTAAATTTAAGAACCATTTGTTATCTTTCTATGCGAATCAGCGAGTGAGGTCCTAGTGTCTGATCTGTTTCAGTGGTACAACCTGTGGCTGCAGCGTGGTTGTCTCTGACTTTGGTGGTCTGACTAGCCCTGTCTCGAGAACTGATGTTGTTCAAGCTGAGGAGAGCCCACAGCTGAGCGGTGGGATGAGAGCAGGGTGATGACCGTACTCTAGTATCACCAATTTCAGAGCTGAAGCTGGTCCAAAAGCTGACCTAGCTGCAAACAGATATCTGGTGTGTGGATGTGATGTAGCCAAAGCATTTCTTTGCTGCTGCCAGACCTGGGCTGTAGCTACCTGTGGGACTAGGGAGGCTCAGAGGTGGTTTTGCTTGGTCCTATTACAATAGCAGTTGAGTGCTTGAAGTATCTTGTTGTGTTGACCCTCTTGGGAGGCAGGGGAGTTTTACTATGCCATCTTCACGGCTGCAAAACCCAGGTAGATATAGCTGGGGCCAAACTATGCCAAACCTCCCTCGTGCTTCTGGGCAGAAGCAGGTGCCTCATCATGTGTCTGGGAGGCTGCTTCCCTCCCCGCCGGCCTGGGACAGACGGACATCATGGCCACAGCCAGCTGCAGCAGGCATCTTCTGTCCTGCATGGATTTCTGGTGTCGTGTTGGTCCATTATTATAAGTGAGACAGTCTCTGCTCTGCGTCCCATCTCTTGAAACACAGCAGAAGGACTGGGCTGCTTTAGAGAAAAGTTTCTGCTTCCCCCTCACCCCGTGCTTTCATGGTTTTGCCTTAAAACTGAACTCAGGGTTTTTTGGAAATCCTCTGAGCAGGAACCCACTCAGTCCATCCAAGGAAGCCTCAATGCTCTCACTGCTACACTCATCGGTTTTAGCACATCGTTTGGGGACCTCTTTAAAATGCAAGCCAGTTATGTTATCTGCTTCATAGATATTTGTGGGACTGGTGCTCTGGTGGATTAAATTATTTTATACATTGTAAACATTAGGCTGATGGAGCTGAAGTGCTGAGGTCCTTTTTTAATCAGAGGCACCAGATTAACTCGCTTTTAGTCTTTCAGAAACTCACTTACTCTTAATGAGTTTACCATGATACAGGTCCACAAATTTCCTGTCTAGGTTCTTTTGGCACTCTTAGATAAAAATGCCATCTGGGAAGGAGATTTATTGGTTTTGAGATGATGTCCCTTCCTTATCACCTTGTTTTGCTGGCCCTGAGCTCATCCCAAGATAGCAGTACTTACCTAGACAGCATCAGTTTCTGTCAGACACAAATTGTGGAAAAATTAATTTAAAATACCTTGACCTTTCTACCCCAGTAAGATAGGATTTTTTTTTTCCCATAGTAAACCTCTTGCTAATGTAAAATGCTTACATATATACGTATATAAATATGTATGCATACAAATAAATAAAAAAATCTAGCTGCTTTCGTGTTATATTCCTCTGCTTCTACTGTAAACTCTGCCTCAGTTTTGTCATGGAAAGATTTTTATTTTATATCTGTATTTATTTGGCAGAAATGAATTTAGAGTTTCGAACAGCATCTGTTGTTGTGTGCTAAGATGCCGATGCCAGTCAGGGGAGTTCTGTGGCATAACTTTATTTACAGACTCTTCAGCTCGACACACTTTTCACTGTTTAACTCCATGCGTATGGCTGCCTTAGATGGAGGGATAGGTGCAGACGCTGGGTGAAGCGTGGTTGAAGCACCACAGGTACTTCCCAGGATATCAGGATGATGGGGACTTCCCCGCTCTCCATTTCCACAGCTTGGTCGGGCTGCAGGAGACTGTAAAACAGCGTTGTGTCAAGATGGCACCAGATAAATAAGCACAAATGCTCACTGCTGCAGGGGGGCAGGATTCTTCCTTGTACCCAAAAACCAATTAAAGGAGAAAAACTTGGGAAAAAAATGATTAATGGCTGTAGAAGCTGCCAGGGCTTGCAGTGTGTGCACATTCACATGTGTTATGGTAAGGTAACATGGAGAACAGAGCTCGTGATTAACCCTGTGCGCTTGACCATTAGCTATAACACTTGAAATTTGTTCAAGACCTTTAAAACAAAACAGTCCTCTATCTTTTTGTAAACTTTCTATAGAAAATGCCTTACCCAGCAGTTACATAGAAAAGACAAAATCGAAATACATTTCTTGCTCTGCTTTCATGAGCTATAGGAAGGTTATTCCTTTATACTCAGACTTTGATATTGAAGGATGACTGTGTTCTGGTTTTAGTTGCCTGAATTGCATTCCTGCACAGACCCTGGCTGTGACTGGAGAGGTGCCACTCCTTCAGTGAGTAAAGAAACCTTGTAGAAAAAATGAGTTTGTGTTTTCTGAAATACGTGGAGAAACAATTATGCATAAATCAGGGGAGGGCATAGCAATTTGTAGTGATGTTCATAACATCATTTATTAGTGACAATAATAGCAAATTGTAATAAGGCCTCTATAGTTTATCCAAATTTCCTCTGTTGTTCATGGCTGACTAAACTTGAAACGACTCCCGGGCATTACGGAGTAAAAAACAAGTTCTGCTGGAATTATTAAAAAACATTTAAAGGGTGTGTGCACTTTTAAATGGTGAAATTTATCTCATGGTAACGCAGCCACGCGTTGCACATTCCTTGTTTTGAGGAACATGTGTGATATGCAAGGTGGGAAAGGGTGTTTCTTCCAAATGTCTCTTAAAAGCATTGCCTTACTTTCCCTGCACTTGTGCTTTATTCCCATGTGTTGGTGTCATCTCACATTCCTCGCAGCACAATGTTCCTCTGATATAGGAGACTGCTGGCTAATTGGTTTCAAGGGATGACTATACAATGATTTTTCTTTCCTCTGGGTCTTCATAGCTAGAGGGAAGGAAGCTGATACACAAGCAAAATTCATTTTTGCTTTACCTCTCTGAAAAATTTGTGCTTAATGATCTTGTCTCTTCCTCGGCACTGTGTTTTTACCACAGTGTCCTAATCCAAGCACTGATCTTGCTTTCACTTAGTGTCTGAGCTCTGATGAGCTGTCAACACTTGATACTGCCCCTTTCGCTCCTTAGCCTCCCATTTAAGAGTGGAGTATTTGACTCTCTCAGTGGGTCTAGACATAGGCTAGAGAGACAGGGTGATTTTTACAGGACTCTTTTAGAGGAATATTTTGTATTTGTTGCCCTGCTAATGGAAGATGTGAGAGCCACATTGCCCCTATCCCAGCATTCACAAGGGAAATTATCATCATGTCAAATTACAGCTGCTGACTCCTGCCAGACAATCCCCTGCCTTATCTTATCTATCTACATTTTTTAATGCCATGCTCATCATCATGGCATCTAAGTGCCTTAAAAGTTTTCCATTGCTTCAGAGGGAAAGATACATTTATGAGTGTGTTAGTGGAAGACTTTCCCTGGTTCTGGTTATTTGGTTGATCTGTGTGAACAAGGGGTGATAAAGGTTAAAGTTGAAATAGCACTGAAAAAGTGACCTTCCAGTGCAACAACCTTTTACTTGACAAATGTGATCCTTGTTGATATTTTGTCCAAAATATGTTGTGTGGCTTTTACTTCTGGTTATGTTTAGGGATTAGCTGGCTTCTGCAATCTTTCTGGCACCAGCGGTGGAGTGAGCAAGCAAGCACTGACATAAGCCCGTGCTCTGCTCCAGTTCGTGCTCTCACAGTATTAATCTGCTGTCTTCAGCTGACAGTGATCTTGGGTCTGGTTTGAAGCATTTGAGGCTTTTTGCTTGCTGAGTAGATGGCGCATTCATTGGAAATAGAAGAGTTTGGCTTCCGCATTTGAGTTTCACTTTGTGGTATGCATTGTAAGAAAACCTGATGCAAAGGCTGGTGCATGTTAAATAAAGCAATTTAAACTGGGAATTGCTGAGATTGCAAGAAGCCCACAAGGGATTTCTTTTTCATTAATCACATTTCTGAGTAAGACCATCGTTTATGTCTCATAAATGTTCTGGGATGTCAGTTGTACCCAACTACTGTCTATTTTTCAACCTGTACCAAAAAGCATGAGAATTTAATATAAAGATTGATATGTATGTGTGTATATAGGTATGTGTTTCTGCATGTGTGAGTGCTGCCAGCACACTTCACAGAGTGGATCTGTGTCACTAGCTGGTTTACTGTCCTCAGCTGACTCCTGTTCCTCAGTCTCCAGAGGTCTGGTCTGGATGTAGCCACCTGGCTGATGCTGGAGACCAAAGGATCACTTCCCAAGTGCTACCTCTGTCCTTGTGACATCTCTCAGCTTTCAGGTTCCTCGCATGGCTCCTAGGATATCAGATCTCGCCTGTGCACTGGCTGTAGTTGCTACTCTGCCCTTCCTAGAGATTTGTGCTGTTGAGTTGCACTGTGCATATTTGCTGCCCAGCTTAGTGGTAGGCAGCAGGCTGTGAGCGCTTTGATCCTCTCCTCAAGTCACAGCTGATCCACTGAGATCCCTATGTGATCTGACAGCTCTCCATGTTTTCACCCCTTGACCTAGAGCGGTGTTTGCAAAGTTAGCAGGCCAAAAGCAAGCTTTTTATTATTTGCAGCTATCAATGCTTGAGCCTATTTTCACATGACTCTGACGTTATTTCCAGAGCTTCTCTATCAGCTAGGGAGCGTGATGCTTGCACTCTTTGCTTTAGTGAAAATTTGGATAGGGGGTGGCAGGCCAGGGGGGTAGATATGTCAAAGATGCTTTACTATTCTGTCCTGCTGGCATAGAGATTTCAAAGCAAACAGTAGTAGTAAATGCAGATTCCCAAGTCAAAAGGAATCGCTGTCTGGCAGTTAATTCTTCCATCTTGCTAAATCTTGGGGGGGTGGGGGCGGGGGTGGTACAGGACAGAGGTGTCTTGGTGCCAATAAAAACATTAACTCACTTAACGTCTTACTTAGCTGTATTGTAGATTTTCTTTTCTGTATTTTAGCGCAACAGCAACTTGCAAACAATCCCAATGTTTTATCTGCAAATCTCTGCACTGTCAAAAATCAACTTGTTCTGCTGACATGCTCGAAAAGAAAAAAATCGCAACAAAACACAAGAGGGAGAGAGCTTAAGTTGGCTTGCAAACTGTACTTCATCCCTCTCAAATGTAGTCAGTGTAAAGCAAATAAACTGCAGCCGTGTGGGTTCTGCTGTAAGAGCTGGTATGCTGCCTTTGATCTTGGAGAAAGTATGAACCTTCTGGATCTGACTCAGCAAGGTTCTCCTTCACGCGCCTAATAAAAAGCATGCAAGCCATCCTGTTGAAGTCAGTAAGATTATCCATATGCCTAAATTTAAGCACACGCTTAAGTGTCCTGCTGAACTGTTAATGAAGGGAGGTTTCCACCTTTCTTGGACAACGTTGCTTAGACTTCCACTGAGCTGTGCTACAGCAACAGCAGCAGTTGAGAGAAAACAGAGAGGGGAAGAGAGATATTTAACCCAGGCCCTCCTTCAGCAGCTAGTTTTCTTGCTACTTGAGGCACAGTTGCTAAAGACTGTGTGATTGGCTTTGCTGCGTGCTGAAAGATTGCTTCCTCCAAGCTTGTGCTCTAATTTCCTGCCTTGTAATTAGCTCTTCCACATGGTTACCCCAATGTGCACAGCATGCAGTCATATGATGAGCTTATGCCACTGGACGTCCTCAGCGGGGAGAATCACAAGGCAGCGCGTTAAATCCTGCCCTCCAGATCTGCTGGACCATAATGCAGGCTGACAGCGGTGGAGGGGGCTAGCTGTGGACAAATGACCCCTGAGTGCAGGGACTTGGCTGAATTTGGGCAGAAAGGGATTACTCTGGTCAGAGAGGTGAGAGGCACTTCTAATTGCAGTAGCAGCATTTTCAGATGGTTGTTTTGAGAAGCATGGTGCCTCACCTGTGCCTGGAGGGCTGCACCAGATACATCAGCCTGGGGGAAGCTGGTCCTTCTTTGAGATCCCTGCTGCCCCTGGCACCCATTGCGCAGGGCCTTCTGCAGCAGGCTGCACCAAGGCATCTTTTCCCTCTACTCTCAAGGTGAAAAAAGGAAAGGAGAAGAATTCAGTGCTCAGGAGCAGTGTCTGAGCACCTTGCACTGGGAAACTGGATTCCCCCATGTTGGTTTGTCCTCTGAAGAAGTGTGAGACGATGCTGCATCCTTGCAGGCAGATCCAGCCTTGGGCAGGGATCACCACTACCAGGCATCCCCCTGGCTGCTTGCTGCTTAGCCTCCCCGCTGGCATGGCTGCCTTGGGGCAGGGGCAGCTGCAATTCCCCCCAGCTCACAAAAGTCACTGGGCAGCACTGACCCTTGTTTGCCTCTCCATTATGCCTCAAGGGTCAGGTTTTCATACAGTGCAAATTGGCACCTCTCTGCTGACTCCCATGGACGGCACTTGAGAAGTCAAGGAGAAGTGGTAGGAGAAATAATGGGGCGGATATGCCGAGATTTTTGTCAAATCTGGCTTGCACTGGGTTACACGGCTTTCTCTGCGCAGAGGGACACTGGACTGAAATGGGCAGAGTTTGACTCCAGGTTTCACAAAGCAAGATTTCCCCTTTCTTTGAGTACCTGTGGTTCCCAATTAAAATCTTAACCTGAGGTGACAGATGTAATTTCATTGAATCCCTTCCTTCAGGTCCCAAGGATAGTTTTGCGCTACTTTCTGGTTTATAAGGTCTTATTTGAAAGCCTCTTTTTTCAAAGTGCTGTTTAGTGTCTCATTGCTTTCACATCAAAACAACTGGGAGCAAGGTGACCTGAACTCTTTTCCGGAATTTTCCAGAGCCATGGTAACAGGAGAGCTGATAAACACAAACAAGGTCAATCCCAAACTTTTGAATGATGCCAAATCAGCTTCCTGATGAGAAAAATGAAGAGGTGAGAGAGGAGAGAGAATCTACTTGAAGACACCAACCTGGATATGGTAAAGCATCTCATAGTGTTAGTTAAAACTATTTAAAGTGTTTCCAATATGTTTTACAAAATATTGCTTGAGGGTTAGGTACTTGTGGAAGGATGGAAGTTATCTATAAGGATTTTTCTGTGGCAGGAGACTTGCACCATAATAGGCAGCTGTTCTGGCTATTCAAAGGAACCCATGGTCTTTCCAAGTTATGATTACTCAAGAGTCATCCATGACCAAAACTGATACATCCTGTCAACAGCGAACACCTTATTTTAGCCCTGTTGATTTTTGAGAAAGTGGGCCATGAATTGTGTCCATCTGCTTCATGCCATGTGTTGCTGTCCCACCAGGGGCTGCTCAAAGAGTTTGCTGTCCTGGGACCGGCCATAAACCACCACCTTGCAGAAGCACCATGCGATGCTGCAAGTCCTGTTGGAGCAAGGATGGCTGTTGGGGTTGGGGCTGGGGCTTGCAGCTCCCCAGCTGGGAATGGCTTCATGAACCTCATGGCCACTGGGGGGCTGAGTGGGCATCCCACAGGGGTGTTGGTGGTAGAGTGTCAACGTAGGTCGGACCCGCTTACTCATCTGACTTCCAAATGTGGCGATCCTTGTCTTTTCTTGAGTGTGACCTGTGCCCTTGGGTATATAACGGGTCATTTTAAGTCCCAGGGAATGAGTCTCGGAGGCACATCATGTTACAGGATGGCTGCGACTCCTTGCTGGCAAGCAGCAGTGGTTTTCCTCTTGCCTTGCCTTTCCCCTATCACAAGAGCTACAACCGGGGTGCAAGGACAAACTCCTTCCCTGCCTGCATTTCCAGCCCTGGTCACCTAGTTCTTTGCATTTCTCACACGTTCAAGCACGACACTTCTCTGATGACAACCCCCACAGAGAAAACAGCCCCCCCAGTTGCTGCTCTTCTTGTGTCGTCTGCGCAGGGTATTTGTTTGCAGAGAGCTTGCATTAACACTCCATACTGCCTTAGACTAAGCAGACTAATAGACTCTTTCAACACCTCCGTAGCACTGCCTGCTGTGGTAATCATTCAGCGGTCATGGCTCTCTGCAAACAGCAGCACTGAACTCGCTGTTCAATTACCAGTTTATTATTCTAAGACGTCTGGGGAGCGGAGTGGTGATAGCCATATGCCAATACGGCTGTGGACTGCTTGTGAAGTTCCTTGTGGGACGCTGAGAGCGAAGCCAGGGGTCTGAGCAGTTCTTTTAGGCTGGTGACTGACAGCATCTGACATAGGCTTAAAATAACCCACCCCAGGAAAGAAAACATGGCCGCCTCCGAATGAAGAATTCCTAATACGTGAAAACTGAGCTCAGAGGTGGGTGCTTGCATTTGGGAGTCAAGGTCAAGGTGTGTTGACCCAGCAGGAAACCCTGGTTTTGGTGGTGCTGGTTCAGCGTGCTCGTAGGCAAGTCTTTCCAGTACTTCAGAATGCTTTGGGATTTCGTGAAACCACCATGAAACACCCATTTTTTGCTGAAATTCAGAACTGAAGTGAGAACCAATCCTCAGTTTGGGCTGATGAAAGCTGAGTCTTTCCTGGTGCTGACACAACAGCCTCTGGCTAGAGAGGGTCACATGCTGTAGCACTTGTTCTGGGCTGGTTCCTGCAGTGATCCTTGGAGGAAAGCTGGGGCACAGAGACTGAAATAACAAGAACCAATCATCATGAAAACACATCTGCTGGGTTCGGAGTGTGTACGCTTTGTAAAGTGTGACTGCTATTACAGGCTATTAAAGAAAGCCCAAACTCTTCTACAGTGCTGGAAAACTGAGCTCGCTTGAAATATTCAGTTATGCCAAGAAAAAATAAAGACATAGTGCGTTTCTTTGTGGCTCCAGAAATTTGAGGAAGCCTCCCAAAACTTCATTCACTCCTTCTGAAATGTCCATACAATTTAGCTTCTTATGACTGGATTGTCAAACAAGAATCACTTCTAATTCTTTTCCATTCACTAAGTAACTTCCTCAACTATGTTTTATTTTTTTTCCTTTTGTTTCTACTCCCTGATCTCTCTCTCTCTCTCTCTCTCTCTCTCTCTCTCTCTCTCTCTCTCTCATATATTCAATTTGGTATATTCCAAATGCATGCTGAGGGTGTCCATGATAGCTTAGCAAGTGGAAGGATGTGTTGGAAGCTGTCTTCTGAGCAGTATAATCCAAAGCAAAACATTGCCACTTTTATTGGCCAAGATGCAGAATCATTCCTCCTCTTAGCAGGAAGGCATCCGAGAGATAAGGAAATTAAATCAGACGAGTGTGTGCATTTTAACATCTCTGAAACCTCGCTTATGCTATTATGCCTTATTTCTTGTTATTGCTGGCTTGTGAAAAGGATAAATCTACCAACAGCAAAATCCTACTGGTAGCTTGCTTGTTCCAAATTTCTCTTGTGCTGCAGCGTAAGCACTAGAATTCTCTCATGAGACACCTTGGCGTCAGAAACTTATTTTGTGTGATGGGGGTTGGTGCCAGTCCCTGTGTGTAACAAGCTGGTTGGTAAAGTATGTATGTTTTATCTGTCAACAACCAGAATGCTAGGCTTGGGATCATTGGAAAAAAGAGGAGAAGGAGTTGCAGAATCTGACTGGGGAAATGCCTTTTCATCCCTTCATATTCCAAAAATACCTGATGCCAAGATTTTGATTTGGGAGCAGAGTTGAATCTTTAGCAGCACAGTGCTGCATAGGGTGGAGGTGGAAGAGGGAGCAGTGGCAGGAGGAGGGGGCAGGTGAGGAATGACTGCTCTGATGGAGATTTAAGGATAATGAAGGATCTGCTGATTGCAAGAGTCTGGTCTCTCTCGGTCAGCCGGGGGTTGAAGAAAAGCAAGTAAAATAAAGACCTATGGAAAGGAGAGAGGTTTAGTGTCTGAGAGAAAGGAAGAAGAAAGTGAAAGAGCCAGAACAGATAAAGATTTTCAGGGTACACAGAGTCCAGGGTTTCCTCAGTACTTTCTGACCCTGGTTCTATCCCAGGTTTCTTGGAAGATGCTGAGGATTCAGCTGGAGTCATTTTGGCTCTTTTGCACGCTGGTGGATGGGGTAAGTTCCCATCTCCCAGAGATGCGGGGCCAGTAGGGTTATCTGATATGATTTTTGGTCATGTGCATCTAGGTATAAGCCAAGCAGCATGACGACATTGAGCTGATTTCCCACCTAAGCTAAAGCATTGCTGCATTTGGAGGTTTTACTGGCATGGCTCTCTGAAAATACAGATCTGTACCTCAGATGTCCCTGCGTGTACATTTTAGATGGTTCTATGAGGAAAAAACCTAAGGATATTAGGGAAATAAACCAAGCTTTGATTCAGGCCTATGTTAAAAAAGCTACTGAAAAATATGTTTTTGTTAAGTATCCCATTCTTGGTTCAGTTTCAGCAGAACTTTGCTTTGTGAGTAGGTTTGGAGATGTCAGGTAGATGATGTGACTGAGTAGCATCTCCTACCTCAAGCCCAGAATAAATATGTATCTAGAATGAATGTTTTGTTTGGCAAATCTTGAAAACAAAGCAATCTTCCTTGCTGCACAATGAGGCTGCATTAATGGTATATGAAAATGTCCGTTAATGTTTTCATTAAATCTGTCTGCTACAGGCATACACCTATCCATTTATGTGGTCTCGTGTATACAAGAGGACACACAAAAACATATGTAGAAGGTGACCTGAGTGCACAAACATACTTCTAGTGACCTCAGTAAGAGAGGTGAATCTGCTTTGTACGGAACAAACCATTTGGGAACTGCAGTGGTAGTGATACTTTCTGCTCTGTGAGCAGAGATGTGAACTGGAGAGAGCTCGGCTGGCACGGCATGCCTCGCAGAGCCTAATGCAACTCGCTCGTTTGAACTGCGAACATCACAGAAGTGCATTGGCTGCATTTGTTCAGCAGTACCACCTAATAGCACAGCGCACATTAAGTAACACATCTTCCTTTCAAGGCTCTGGCAGGGAATCGGTGCTTTGTGTGCTGCACATCTGACTCCCAATCCTATTATTTTGCATGGAAACAGGGCTGGAGTCCCAGGTTACTCCTGGCATGGCAATGAGGCCAAGCATTTGCACAAAGGCAGAGGCTTGGGTCATATTCAGAAGGCGCTGGATGTAATCCATGATCTTATCCTCTTCATTTATATTTCACTGTGGTTTGGATGGTTATGAAAGCAACAGATCTCCTTCACGTCTTGGAGAGGTACCTTGGAGTATTATAGCTTGGCTCTATTGCAGAATATTTCACCTTGTATCATTTGGGGAGGCTGCAGATTGCATCCCTGAAGCAAGATGTGAGCATCCAGCCTCCACACGCTCTTTCTCCTCCCTGTTTAGGCACTCCTGTTTGTGCAAGGAGTAGCCAGCAAAGTGCATCTGTGCATGCAACTCCCTTCCTCTTTGGTGGAGTTACATCTGGGGATGAATTTGGCTCATTGCACTTGCTTGGAAGGACCCAAAGGGTAGCTCCTATCGCATCTTGTGGCTCGCACCTTCGGCCAATACTAATAGCGATTCTTGCCTGGTCAGCAAATTCTTCAGGAGGAAAGAATCCGCCCTTAGTCCACATGCATATTACAAAGGATGTTTTCGGCAGTGTGCAGCGGTAATCAGCGGAGCTCAGCTTGGCAATTTTAATCCCCTGCTGTCTAGTTTGGGGCTGCTTGTTATGCAGCCAGCATTCACTCAACATAATGGTTGCTACCTGCCAATGTGCTTTGAGGGATATTGTTAGCATTAAATTTGCCATTTACATTTTCATGTTTGACATAATTGAGGAATGAATGCTCTTATGAAAATTAAACTTGTGGTCCTCCTGGACTACTGTAACCCTGTTAAAATGTAATGCGATTCTTGATGCGTCTTCTTTAGGTTTTTATTAAATAGAATATCCGTATGACTAATTCCCCTGGCCTAAATGTAGGCTGGGAAAGGAGCATTATTGATAGGGCTGAGCACAAATGGCCCTCTATACTCAGCCTCTAATGGCCTAATAATGCATTATACTTGAATCAGAAATACTTTGAGTTGTAGTGCTTATTGCCATTATTGAAAACACCTGGATGCTCCATTCATCAAGGTTACATCAAAATGGGCCCATTTGTTTATTAGTCTGTCAGTAAACATCTTTATTTAGTTTCATGTTCCTCTGCTCTCAGTAACATCAGAGAGGACAAGATCGTGTAGTGTATCTTTCTGTGGTTTGCCGTTATTAGTTTTCCCTGAAAAAGAAAGATAATGAAAAGTTTGGATGGCTTCATAAAGAAAACATTTTTCTTGGGCATTGTTCTTTTTTTCCTTTCCCTTTTAGAAAAGGAGGTTAAAGAAAAGCCGTTGGGTATGTAGTTAGGATGACCAAATTGCAGAAACGAGCAGATTTGCCAGACCAAGATTTTAAAGCGTGCTTTATGGCAGGCAGCCTCTGGAGTATTTTAGTCCTTCTGCTACAGCTCTTCTCTGCCCAGTGGGGTTTGCTATGCAGGGGACGAGGGTGCTAAGGGATGGGTACAGCTGCTGGGCATCGCTGGTGTTCACAGTCGGGCATCTCGCACAAGGGAACCTGTGCTCAGGCAGGCATGTTATAGGATTGAAGCCACAACGCATCTCTGTGGTTCTGTCAACGGACATCCTACTTCATCGTAAGTGTGTCAGTTGCTTTTGTCCCTCTTCCTTCCCCCACTGGCAAAAGGATGAATTGTGTTTGCCTAGTGCTTTCAGGCTGGCTAGGGCTGAGGAAAGTGCTCCCAGTTTCCAGCTAAAGAGGGAAGAGTTGTTGAAATATTTTGGCCCTGCAAAACCCCATCTCTCTCAGGCTAGCTGAAATATTTTTTCTTTGTCAGCAAATGTTAGCTTTGACTATTTATTCAGGTTTTCTTCTGAAAGGGAAAACTTTAAATATGACATTTTTGATTGTCATTTCAAAACAGTGAAAAGATCAACATTTGAAAGTCAAACTTTTTTTTTTTTTTAAACAAGGTTTTGTTTTGACATTTCCCAATCAAAATTCTTCAGAATCTGCAATTCTGTGGAGATCGTAGCTGGAAATCTGATGCAGAGCAGACAGCTTCAGCACCACTTTGGAGGTGAACTGAGCTCCAGCTGAATGAGAGCTTTCCTTAGCTCAATCTGGACAAGAAAGCATTATTCTTGAGAGCACTGCATTACCCAGTGTTTGATGCCAGCCATGAAGCATTTGTACCTTGGCTTTAAAGACAGGCACTCTCATGCATGTTATTGGCATTTATGTTGACGAGTTTAGTTATACTACCTCAGCCCTGTTCCCTGTTGCTGAAGTAACCTATCCCTTATGCTAGATCCCAAGAAACCTAGTCTGTTCCCAGATCTATGGTTGTACTATGGCTCGTGCAACACTGCTGCAACATCAGTGGTCAGATCCACAAGACAACTTCTAGGGGCAGGGGAATGGAGAAGTTACAGTGTGTGTGAGTCAGGAGGTGACATGAAACATTAGAAGGCAGAGCTCCTGCAGGTTTATCTGGGTCTATTTGCCAAGTAACTTGAAGAATATGGGTGACATGAATGGGGGTCATGCAAGGGACTGGCTAGAAGATAACTGAGTTTTAATTTCTGAATTTATTGCCCTTGCCACCCTAGACAGCCAGCAAGGAAAAGAGTAAATATTTCTGTGGTCTGCTTGCAGAGGGTTTGCTGCTGATACAGCTCGGTGTGCAAGTGCACCAGTTCCAGATCATATGCCTGCTGCTGGTCGTAATGAATTGCAGTTGTTGGTGTTTGAGATATTCAGAAATACCAGGGCAAGTCAGTGGCTTTTTTTGATGCTTAAAAACCATCAGGTTTGTGCTGGTGAGGACAACTTTCCTGTCCTCTTCACCTGGGGGCCCTTCAGACCCATGAAGCGGGCAGCACTAAATCTGAATCTCAGCTTCAGGCTGTTGCTTGCGATGCATTCCCCAGCACATCACCCTTCAGTGAGAGACCAGGAACCAGCCTTGCAGGAGGGATGACAGCTGCAGTTAAATGGGATTTGCACTGAAATATGCCATGTTACAGTCCTCTGATGGCTTGGGTCATGGCTGTCTGGAGTAGGGCACTGTCAGTTAGCAAAATTATTTGGGAATTTTGACAATATCTCTTTGAATCTCTTCCCTTCCTGGAAAAAAAAAAAAAGAAGGAATAATAGCATTTTTTTCCCTCTCACTGGGGAAATATTGATGTGTTTATGGCAGCAAATAAGAGGAGTGCTGACTGGAGAAAGACCAATGCTGAGTTTCATATAGGGTTTGGAGTTGCATGTGAGCTAAGGCATTGGCCCACATGTCAGGGGAGAAAAGAAACGGGTTTGCATACGCAATGAAGCAGAGGTCCGGAGCTGTGTAACCCCGATTAGGTCATATGGATATGGGGCAATTTCAGTCTGAGGTGGGGAGCACTTGCAACCTGGATGGTGTTAGCTGGTGTTAGCAAAATTAATAGGAACTCCCTCTTATGCCTTCTTGAACTTGCTATACAGAGCTTCTGGAAGACTGTTGCAGACCTAATTCCTCTCTCTAGACTCCTGCTTCACGTTCGTCCAACTTGAATTCTGGCAAGATGTGTTTCCTGGAGGTTTTATTCTTTTGTTGCTGTATGCTTTATTTTCCCCTAAGCATAGGAGGATACAGCACAGAGCAGGCTGAGCAGCAAGACAGCTTATACATTATGGAATAATTTGGACAATCTACAACTGATCTTAGTACATTTGGGCTATTGTTTTATTTTGTAATAGGTATCGTTTTGTTCAGAGCATGGGAAGAGAATTAGAAATTGAAACGCTATAATCCTTAAAATTTATTGAAAGGAAAGAAAAACCTTGCTCTGAACCCTAGCAAAAAAATTATATTAGTATTGGCTTCCTCAATGCTCACATCTATTGAGTTTCTTCGATTATTAAGAGAAGCAGTGAATACTTGCAAACTAATCCATCTCTAAATCAATTTTCTTGTACAGCCGTTCAGGATCAGTGAGCATAAGTTCATGATGTTGGAAGAGAGAATGATATGGCGAGATATGAGGGAAGTGGTGCCACAGAGCAGTAAACATGTCTGAAACACCTGCTATCAATTACTGCTGTTTTGACAGTGATCAGTTTGATGGGAAGGATTTGGAGACAGGAGCAAAGGAGATAAGAGATCTTCAACCACAAGTGGGAGAACATAGCACAGAGTAAATTAGCATTCATGTTTAAAGAGAGAGAGGCCGGATGTTAACATAAAACTGGCACAAAGATCTCGGATTTAGGGCCAGCCTTGCAAATATTGCATGAGCACGTGAACCAGAATTCCCACGTCCTACCACAGGTTTGACTTACAGCAAGGCTTTGCTTAGTCACTGAGGTATGAAAAAGGACTCAAATGCATCTACATGCAGAATCTTGACATCTTCTCCTCTAATTTGAAGGTACTGAAAATCTGTGAGAGCCTCAGGTTTTAATCCAGAAGTTCACAGATATGTGAAAATTGTTTCTGGATATGCATAAATGCACATCAGTCTGAGAGGCAGAAACAACCTAATCCTGAACAGACCATGTGAATTAAGTATTTTACCCTCATATGCACACGTAAACTGGGCAGGCTGCTTATGGTTAACTGTTCTTTCAAGATGTAAACACTGGAGAATCTGGTCTCTTGCTTGTTTGTGTTCAAGCTAGTAGTGAAAGCATTCACCCAGAAAATAGGAGATCAGAGCTTCCTGGCTCAGGGCTGCAGGGAGGTCTGCTTTCCAGCTGGATTCCCAGCCTGGTGCTGCCTCCTGCGAGCCAGTACCCATGCATTTGGGTGTGATGTTTTCTTCTAGCCTTGCTGGCTGATCCAGCTGGTGATAAAGCTCCAGCCGACTGGCGTGCCTCCCAGGCAGCAGGACCCTGAGCCTCACTCACCTTTTCTGCCTGATTCACACCCATGTGTCAGGAGAGGGTCAGAACATGCAGCTTATAAGGCTTCTAGGGTTGGTCATCCCCTGTTTTTGGTTTGTGGAAGAGCACACCGCACTGGAGGGAAAGCAGGACCATGACCTGGTGGTCAGAGACTTAATCCTGGTCTGTGCTGACTACCAAGGACTCCTTAGGTTAAACAAGGGCTGGATGAAAACCAGACACTTCACTACCACCTCCCCGCTGGTTGTGTTCTGCAAGGAAGCCGTGGCCTGGGCTGTTCCTGCCCAGAGCCTCACCTAGGAGATGTGGGCAAAGGAAAAACTTGCAAAGCATCCTTGCGTTTTGCTGTGGCTGAGGATGGGGGTGGAGGAAGCCAAATCCCCCTTCCCCCAGAGGTTTTGGGCAGAAGAGTGAGTTACTGTGTGTCCTGATGCTCTAAGCCCAAGAGAAATGCAAGGCAAGCAGGCTGGCTTAAATCTTAGTGATGGAGGTTAAAGCTGATGGATGTTTTACTCGTCATTTGTGACGGGCTCTGAAGTCACCTTTGATCAGTGACTTCAGCCCAAGTAGTGCGAGGTAACCAGGGGAAGGCTCTCCGGGAAGGGGAAGGCGGCTCTCGGACGTGCCGGTTTTGGTACCCAGGTTCCGCTAAGCCCTTAGGAGTCTTCTGGCATCAGCTATCTAACTCCTCAGGGAGCTTAAGGCATCGGGTGGTGGCCTTTCCCCGCCGGTGGCTGACATGCTGCCGCCGACAGCACTAGGTGGTGCTAACACACCGGCGGAGGCTCGGTCCCCCCGGCCCCCGCGCTGCCCGCCGCCGCCCCGGGCCCCGCCCCCCGCCGGGCTCCTGCCGCCGCAGGGGGAGCGGGTACCGGGGCAGGCGGCAGCTGCTGGGTTCTCGCCGGGGGGAAAAACAAAACAAAACAAACAAACAAAAAAACCCCCACCCACACCGACTGTGGCACTACTTGATCAAATCAAACTTGAGTAAATGAGAGTTTTAAAAATTGCTTTTCCTTCACTTATCTCAGGCTAGAAGGCATCTGGTTTGGCACAGCCAATTGTAGTGAATACAATTAAAATTGATTGAGTGCAAATGTTTTAATTGTATAATGTTTTTTCATTGATGATCTCAATAAACTAATTCAATTAGGGATAATGGGAACATGTCTGGTGACATTTAGGACCCATTCAGCCATAATGGGTTCAAAATGTCTGAACAGAACCAAACCACAGGGGTTCATTGGTTGGGCTTCCCTTTAGGTAAAACCTTAAAGGTGCTTCACTTGCAGTCTCTCCCTTTCTTTCCCTTAGCTACCAGAGCATGGCAAAGCCCGGCTGCCGGCAGGGGACTGGGGACAGTACTGCCAGGTAGGAGCTCAAAGGCTTCCCCATTCATCTTGCTTTTGTGGTGCTGGGGATGCTGCAGGAGAACCTGGTCTGGGTGGGACTGAGCGGGCTGCAGGGTGCAGCGGTCTGAGGCCCGGCTGTTTGGGAAGCTCCTGGCCAGAGGCATGGCTCACAGGGAACCCTTTGGCTGTTGGGGTCTGGAGGCTGCTTTAACTTGAAGTGAAGTACCCTCACCCCAAGAGAAAGGTGAAGAGGAAGGCGGGTGTAGCGCCTGCCTTGCCTCCTCCCTGAGAGCAGGGCACACCCAGAAGGGCAGAAGAGCTGAGGGTGCGTCCCACCCCAGGTCCTGTGCCCAGGATGACCATGAGGCATACTACACCCACTGCTGTGCTCGTGGCACAGTAATGGGGCTCCCCGATTCATGTGGCAAGAGGGGGATACCCTTGTGTGTCTGTAGTTCAAGGGCACCTGGCAGCAGTCTCTATTCCAGTTCCCTCAAAACTTCTTTGAGGTTCAGCTGTGTTCCTCCCCATGCCATTTTACTTACAGCCCCCATCATCTGTGGCCCCACTAAATCATGGGGCTTTATGTCCAACCTCCTCCTGCCCTGGGCATCCACAGCACAGAGGCAGAGCAAGGTGGGGGCTGTTCTGGCAACCAGGGGGACTCGCTTCCATCCCCTCATCTGAACATGACTTTTAGTACAAAAAGATTGACTCTTCTTCCACATACTCTCCCAGCTTCCAACTATTTTCAGCTCACATTTTTTTGGGGGAGTTGTTTTTTTTGTGTTGGCTGATGTTTCTGTGTATTTAGTAATCTCTGGTGGACTTTTTTTTTCAGTATGCATGAATGCATACCATTATATCTTCTTATTAATTTCCAGGACAAGCTATTTCCATAGTTCAAGGTGAGAAATCTACTGTGGGTGCAATTCTCTGCAAGAACGACTGAAGTTGGGCAAAGAAAAGGAAGGCATTAAAGCATTGAGTCTTGTTGGTATGGATTTTCTATAATCTTACTGGAATAATATTCTGGATCCTCATAGAAAAATTGCGTGAAACATCTTTCTCAGGGGACAATTCATTTAGCAGCCCTTGGTTTCCTTTGGCAGCCCCTTTCCAGCCCCATACCAGCTGTAGCCCTGGACATTCTGTCAGCCCAAACCCAAATCCTAGGCTGATTCACAAGCTAGGACTCTAATCCACTGAGACAAAGCTGACTGCCACTATAAGTCCTTAATAATTTTTTTGAGATACTTTTGCAGGCACTCCAGCACTGTTGCTGCTAGTTTACTCACTAGGAACCCTAATCCTAACACTCAACTATCCCTAGGTGAGGGACTGCACCTCACCCCCTTCATCCCAAGCCCTCGCTGTGTCTCAGATGAGGATCCTAACCTCAGCCCTTCTTTTCTTTTGTCCATCCCTTACGTTCCCTCCCTCCCTAGACTGCAGCTACAGTTTTTATCACTCCTGCCACATTCACCCAACCCAATGTTTGTTTATTTAGAACTATTCTATGAAAAGCCCTTCAAAAATACCAGGGCTTTTTTCTCCTAGGAAAGAGTAATGAAAGACCAATGATTACCCATTTTGGAGACATCTTGCTAAGCAACGTCTTGATGAAGACCCTGGCCTTTTCTAAAGCAGATCATTTGTTCAGATGCACTTCATTTTATCTAACAGCTAAGCTCAATTTTGGTTAGAGTGGGGAGGAAGTGAATTAGCCAGCCAGTAAATACAGCAAGAATAAGCTGAGCTCTCCCACATGAGGAGCAAAATGTCCAGTAGAGCTTTTGAGGTGCCCTGAAGCGTTCAGGAGATGCGTGTGACCCAGTGTCGGTCAGCAGCAGGTGGCTTCCAGCAGTGGCAATTCAGCAGTCTGCCTTCTGGTTTCATCTTCTTCAGGTCAGCCATAAATCTTAGTGACCTGTGAGGAGAAAACTAGAGAGAAGTGCACTACATTAGCAGCTGAGGACAGGAAATCAATATAAAGTCCTAGTACACTGGCAATCGAGTAACTGGCTAGAAATATAATATTTTTTCCTTGATGCTCTCTGGAAATGTTGAGGTTACAATAAACTATGAGAGCAGACCATGAAAATAATGGGGGAGAAGCTCCAGCCTGAAGCCTCAGCTGACAAAAGTGGTGCTGTGATTTGAATGTATCTACTGTGATTTGAATTTATCTAGTTATGTAGTCTGATCTAAATATGATTTACATATAAATATTATGGCTTTCTGTATAAATTAAGACTATATTCACTGGAGACGAACACTTAAAACTTGAGTTGCTCCAGGGAACTCATCAAACTTGTACATGTTCCTCAGAGAACAATATCATTAATTCTATGTAATCTAGTATTTAAGAATCACATGTGTTCATAGATCATTAAAGTCTATGATTTGCACTTGCCCTGGAATTGTTTTTCTCTTGTACCTGTGCAGAAACCCTGTCTTTGAACAAAACCAGGACTTTCGACAGATCTCTACCAAGGCATCTTAGGGTACAGGATTGATCTTTATCGATCACACTGAACAAAATTTCAGGAAATTTCTCTGATTGGGAACACAGACCACTCAAAACAGATCAAGAATCATTGTTTGTTTGTATATGTAGGCAGTAGTATTATTTTCCTTTACTTCTAGGAATTACTATAACTTACAGAAGTAATATTTAGCATTCTCATGTAGACTCATTTGACACCAATAGGAGACTAATTCTCCCATTTTGCCTGAAGCAAGAGTTTTTGATTCAAGACACCAGGGAAACATAAAAAAAACCTAAAGGAAAGCTTGTTCCATAAACCTGCTATCAAAGTAACATGAATCAACGCTAAAACTAAATGCAAAATGCCTGTCCTGGCTGGCAGGTACTACTTGAGTGTGAAATAATCAAGTGCTGGATTACTGTAGCTTGCCCAGCTGCAAAGTGGGACTGGGTGGTGGGGTAGTGCATCTCCCCGTCCCAAAGTCCGCCTGAGCTGTAGCACTAAAAATGTAAACTGCTACAGCCAGACCCACATACTTGTTTGAAGCTGTGCTTATTTATCCCAGCTGAATTTCCATCCTTTTAAGTACGTTTAGCTATCAGCATTTTTCCCTATGGTTCTTGACTTTGCAAATGCCCGCTCAGCGCAGTGACTGGTGTGGTAAGGAAAGTGCCTAGTAGCCAAGCTTTAAATGTCTGGCTTCTTACTGTGCTACTTTGCATTAATGTACTTGGAAGAGGGGAATCCAGTTGAGAGAACTCAGGGACGAACTCCCTCTCGTGCCTGTTAGGACTACTATTGTTCTTCTCTTGCCCCCTCAGATGGCCAGTGAACATCTGTTGCAGTCCTGCCCAGCTTGCATCAAATTTGCGGTCAGTGTGCATGGAGCCAGCTGTGAGCTCAGGCTGCAAGGTAGAGAGATCTCCTCAGGGTTGTGCAGTGGAATTAGCAGCAATGAGGGTTGGATTTGTACATTTGACTGAAGAACTCGTCTGGCATTTTGGAAAACCTGAGACTCTGAGCCAGAGCGAGCCATTATGTGGGCCAGTCATGGAGAAGCAGAAAAAGTTGTCTCCCAGTTGCTTCCCCCACCACTGACAACCTTTCCTAAGTGTATTGCGAGCTAATTTCCCCCCTTGCTTTTACACAAAGTAAAGCATGAACGAGGAGAGTATTACATGGGCTTGCTGAGTTCTGGGGGAGGAGGACGGATAGTGGTTTAGGGTGGGAGAGCGGCAACCCCGCCGAGCTCTTCCCCACAGATTTCTCATCTACTTCTACTCCTCGTACTGGAAGAGCCTGGGAGAAAATTTTTATATGAGGTAACATCCATTTTTGCCCTGTCCGTGGGCTCCACTATGTTTTCTTGGAGATGAGCTGTTAATAGGCATGGGAGTTTATCCAAGCGCTTTTATCTGGTGCAGATAATCCCTTAGATTACTTCTTTCCTCTCTTCCTGTTACTAGAAAGTAAATAATTTTGAGAGAAGCCTCTTTCCCTGCTCTTATCCCAAGTGTACACGTATGTTCTCATAAAGACAACGTGCCTACCGTGTGACTAACTTCCAGTTTTATGTTTTTCTTCTTTGTTTTCTAACTTAGCTGATTAACCAGATACTTGTTCTATCTTGTCATTACCTGAAGGAGTTACATGTTCTTTTTACAGAAAATCAGAGGCAAGTACCAAGCCTGTCTGCTGTGTGTTCGTCCCTGAAGAAATATTTTACAAAGAGCTGAAAATTACACAGCATCCTATAAAAAATAGAAATGTAAGTTAGATTTATGCTTATCCCTTTAGGAAAAAATTAACAGTCAAGAAAAGCTGTATGTTTTAACCAAGTTTAGGATACTGAATGAAACAGCTGTTGGTATTTAATATTGCTTTCTTGACCTCTTTCACACATTTTTGCCTTTGGAAGCCAACTGTCTTTTCAGTGGAGATTTCTGGAAGCAAAGTGCTGTTGTAGTGGTTAAAATCAGATAAATTGCTTTTATCAGCGAACAGGCACAAAAAGGGCATAAATTCATGTGTAAAAATCTCAGTGATGATCCTGCTTGCTAAACTTTAACTACTTAAGTGCCTTTCTTTTAGCTGTAGAAGATCAAGCTCTAGAGATCTCTTCTTCTTTGTTTCTAGGTCTCGCTCCCCTTTTAGAGATACTTCTTTGACGTCTACCATCAACACCTTCCTTGCTTGCATACCTCATGCCTCCAGTGGCATCAGCCCCTGGGAAGCAGCGCTCCACCTCCACAACTCAGTCCCTTTTTTGGGCCTCCCGGAGGCTCTCTTACCCCAGGTAGACTGATTTTAACCGAGCAGGGTAGTAGCAGGAATGCAAAAGTGCCATCCTGACAGAGGAGTTCCCCTCCCCTCCACCTATGGAGGCCTATGAGTGACTGGGGCTGGATGGGTGGCAAGGCAAGGAGATGGGATTAAAACAGCATTTTTGCCGGTATGAGGCAATGTATAAATATGAGTCAGCGCAAAACTTTTCCATAGTCCTGAAATATATGTCATCAAAGATAGATGGGGTGGATTGCTTAGAAGGACTCTCTGCAAAGAGTTCAGCGGAAGCCTGGACAACTGCTTTAGACTAGACACAACTCCTAGATAGTTAAAATTAACAGTAACATATCTCACCCTGTATGTATACACAAAAAGAGCAGCCCTTGTCTGCGAGAGCTTGCAGTCCATGTCTAATTGATTGCCATGTGTTTTTCATTTAAACTCTTTGTTAAAACAGAAGAAAGAACAGCAAAACCCTTTCAAAAAAGGTTTCAAAATATCTTTCAATATAGTTTTTGTCTTCAGATATAATTGGCCAAGAAGAGTGGTGGACCCAAGCTGTCCTCTGCTATAGCAAGGCTCCAGACAACCCATGTACATGATCCTGCTTTCTCCCACACCATCCAGCTCCCACTGAAGTCAATAGCCATATCATGAGGGGTTATCATTTGGTATCTCTGTGTGTGATATCTGAACCAGATGGAAGCTATAAAGTATGAGGCACAACCATTGTTCTTTTTGACACAGAACTTGAGACTATCTAGGCCAAGGGAAATCTTTTCTACCCACAAAAGTCCTAGTTTCCTATATTATGACCTATATCAATAATATTAAACCTCAAAGCCATACTGTTACACTGATGACTTTGTTCCATTGACTGTACAGCTCAGTCAGTACATATAAAATTGCAGGATGCATTTAATGTAATTCAATTAGATTTAATTGAATTAAAACTATTATTAAATTCAGTCAAAGGTAAGTCTATGGAATTTTTTTCTAATAACTCAAAAAGCTCAAGTCTGGATGAGTTTAAAATAATAATCCTACAAGAGAATATGATTGAATAAGTAAGAACATACAAACATTTAGAAGTCCAGCTAGATATGAAACTGAACTTTATATATCACATAAATCAGTCATTACAGAAATGGAAATCAATTTGGGGAGGGTTTGCTCAACCTAATTTTTGCTCTGCTTTTAAGTATTTAAAGAAAGATTGATTTCGTGCCATTTTAATTGGCTTAATCCAGCTAAGGATGGAGGCCCCTGTGTTAACGTAACAAAACATCTTTTATCATCTGGCCATGGGGAAACTCTTAGAGCTGTTTCCCTAAGTTGTAGCAGCCCCTGACACTGAAGACCTTATATCTTATATTTCCTAACATGGCATTTTAAGCAGCTGCTCTGCTACGGTTTCTTAAGACTTCCAGATACCCTGGTCCAAACAGTCATTGTTTTCAGACAACTCTTCTTTTCCTTCCTTTCTCTCTCCTTTAATGTCTTCTCTGTTGAAGACACGTAGAGGGACAGTCAAACAATGGGAAAATAAATGAAGGAGACTGTGGCCCTGAGATTTTTTTCCATGGAGGCAGAAAGGCTATTAGGAGTCATTCCTTGTGCCACTGGTGAGACTGCAAATTTTTATCTACTGGTTGTACAGTCACCAGCATAGAACTGAACATACACTATTAAATACCAAAAAAAGTGCTGGATGTTGCCTTTTGAGTTAATGGAGTACTTCCATTGTACAGCAGGCAGGATGAGTTTTACATCTTCTGTAGCCAAGTATATTAGGTACAGCTTGTTTGCCAGCTTGCATGTCTCTGATACAGCATGGGCACGTCCAGGTAACCAAAGGACAGAGGGCCCTTGGATGGAAAGGACCTAGGTGTGAAAAGGTGGTGTGGGACCACAGCCTCGGACAGAGCCTGTCTCCTGGGTACGTGTACAAGGTGTGTACCAGTAAAAGTGTCTTCCAGCAATTATTGGTAACTTTAACGTGAGGGTGTAGTGATTGGGAAACTAAAAGTTAGTTGTTGCTTTGGTTGAATGCTTATGGAAATGGTTTGCTAAAACTATAAAAGGAAAGAGTCTGAGAGACTCTAAACCTGATTCACAAAACTTCCATTATACAGAATATATTTGTGTAACCTTCATCATTCTGCTTGGAACACAGGGTTTGGCTGGTCCTGCCCTTGTGCTGGTTGCACAGGATCATGCGTTGCTTCATCAGATCCGTCTTCTTGCCAAACCAGAATGATTTCCCCTGTAGATGGCTCTGTTTTCCTACACAATTTTGTGAGTGCTGTTGTTTTAGAAACACCACGTAAATGAGATTGTGCTAGGGCTTTCTTTTCCCCTTCCAGTGGGTGTTATGTTCAGAAAGCAATCGTTGGGATTAGGTGCTCTTTAACATGCTGGCTATAGTTGAGTTACATCAGGAGAACACCTCTGTTTTATGCTGCTGTGTGCTGGTGGTGGAAATTATCCTACACTGGGGCTAGCAACCCACCTGAGCTCACCTAGCCTCCCTGCCTGCTAGAAAGAAACTGTGAACCCAAAAATATTTGGGAGAGATGAGAAAGCTCTGATGACTCTTAAACTTCCAAATTATAGGCTGCATTTTGGCACTGACACTACACTGAGCTATCTGTTCAAAGCTTGCATGAATTTCTATCTGTTCAGCAAATGTGATAACTCAGAGATACTGAAACTGGAGATTATCTCTTCTAGTTTCCATCAACAGCAGGAGCCCTAGCTGGGAGCACTGGGGTGAGCCGCTTGTGCTGAGTGCTGGAACTCCCCGTCGTGAGCTGCTGGCTGGAACCCACCTCCATGAAAAGGAAATGAAATCAGCAACCCGCAGTCATTGAGAAGAAACTTGGCAGAAAGTGCTACAGGAAAGTCTAGTCAGGTCACCTGAAGCTCACTCTGGGCATCGGTGTTGGAGGGGTGCATGTGGGATGGATTTGACTACAGTTTCAAAGTAATTGTGAATGTAAAACCAGCCCCAAGCTGGGGTACACCCCAAAGTGTTGCCCCAAATACATAATGTATTTGAGGCTGAGATTGGTCTCTCTTGTTTGCAAATATTGCTACCAACAAAGATCATTCCCAGAGGCACTGTTTTCCTGATAAATCTGCACCAGTATAGAAGGATAGATAACAGAAGGAACCTAGTTGTCTCAAGAACGTGAGACTTTCTAAAGATTAAATTGTTGTAAATTATATGTTACTTTTAAATGAATACCTAGAGAGACCTGAATACCCAAGAACTTTTCAGAAAGGGCAAAGCAAACGATTAGAGGTTGGAGAGTATCCCATAATAGGAGAGATTAAAAAGATTACAGCTATTTAGTTTAGTAAAGAGACAAATAAGAAGTGACATGACAAAGGTATATAAAATAATGTATGGCATAAAGAAGGTCAGCAGGTGCTCCTATTTATCCTGTCTTGTGAAAGAGGCATAGGAGGATGCCTAATTAAATTAAAAGGCAATAAATTTAAAACTGGTAAAGAAAATGCCCTTTTATGTCACATATAGTTAATCCGCGGAACTCACTGCCACAATAAATTATGAAGGTAAAGACTTTTAGTTGAATTCAAAAATATATTAGATAGATAAAAAAAGACAGAATTGTCAAAAGCATCCAAGTTCTGTTTTCAGAAGTAACTTAGGATCTTACACAGAAAGAAACGTAAGCACCATGCTGAACTCTTTACGTTAAACACTTGCTGGATAATACATAGACTATCCTTACAGCAGGGGCCAGACTGCCAAGTCTTGTTCTTGCATTTTTCACTTAAAGAATTAGGTTTTTTTATTAAGCAGAACATCTGAAGCAAGAAAATATCCCCTTTTGGGTAACTGGGAAGCTCTGGGGTCAGGTGTGCTGTGGGGGGCACAGGATCCCCTCAGTCAGAGGAGGGATTTGGGCTTGGGTCTATAATGTCTTTACTTTAATTCTTGAGTTGCTATCCTGCTTCTTGTAATCCCTAGGCTGCCATGGGACTTCTTTATTTCTTGGAGAGCCTCATATTGCTGGAGTATATAGGTGTAATCTGGGCATCTCGCTCCTCTTCTTCTCCCCTCTTTGGAGCCCTGGGGGTCAAATACCTAATTTCTGCAGCCCAGCTGTGTGTAGGCACATGGCGGACATCAAGCCAATATTGTGGTACTTTGGTATGGATACATGAAACCAGGGAACCTGAAAATCAACCACAGGTGCCCAGGGAAGGCAGGTAGGGGCTGAATGAGGAGGGAAGTGCTTGGTCGTGATTTTGTATTGCATTTTTGCTATTTATAATTATGTTTTCGATATCTTGGTTCTTCACTGGAGCTAGTCATATATGTCTTACTTCTAAAAATAAGATTTGAGTACTTAAGTAGGCTTTTTAGAAAATGCTACCCTAAATGAGACATTCGTTGTCATATCCATGCTATTCTAATGGAATAATGAGACAACTGAGGAATAGCAGGAAACATGGGAATACAGGAGACAACTTCCTCAGGACTGTTCTTGTTTTCGGCGTCTGCTTCATGCAATGGAGATCGACTACCGTGGAGCCAAGCAGTTTCAGATCTAAATGGGAAATGTGTTTCCTGATTCAGCCTCCTCTGACTCACTCAACAGTAGATGCACAACACAGGAAGGGAGATGTTCACACAAATTAGGTGTTGCAGGGAGGATTGGGAGAGGTGAGATCAGTTTCTGGCTTTTGCAGCTGCACAGAATTTCGAATCTCTCCTTTGTTTTTCATTTCTGTGTGTTTAAAACATGGATACTCCTTTTGTTCTACAACTTTCTGTCATGGTCATTTAATGTACTAATACCAGGAAATGAGAACTTTCTGTGTGAATATAGTTCTGTAACCACTGCTGGAAATAGAAATATGTGTAATTAAAAAGCATCTGGGATTTCTATAGGGGCTGAAGGGACTTAGGTACTCAGCTCATTCTTGCTCTTCAAAATTCCACCTAAAATGTTATTAGCATGTGAGTGATTAGCTAGATATTTTTAGTGACTCTATCGTATATTATATTTAGTAATTCTGGACTCAGGATAGGGAAGGTCCTTACGGATCATGAGGTCCAGACTCCTGATATTTCAGGCAGTCACATCATATATTCCTCTTCATTTATCAGGCTGAGTTTTAAAACTAGTTAGGATTTTTGCTCCCCACCCCATTGTAGGAGTTGAGTCTGTTCCAGAATTTGGCTCTCCTGGTGGCTGGAAACTCTCTTGAAGCGTGATATAGAGGACAAATAATAGTGACAATTAATGACAGACAGCATTATTTAAGAATACTCATGTGATCATCTGTGAAAAGGGAAAATATAGGGGAAATATAGCTTAGGATCACATCAGGAAATCCATTTCCAACAGAGGAGGGAAAATAAATAGCCCTGGGCAAAGCATCAGTGCAGCCTCATAGGAAATACTGCATACGGTCCTAGACACCCCTGCACACAGAAGGACAGGACAGATAGATAGTGTGCTCAGAAAAATGAAAACCCTTTGAGAAGGGGCTGCAAGAGCAGGATTTACTTGGTCTAGCAAAAAGACATCTGTGAAGAGGCTATAATTACCATCAGTGTACATGAGGGAAACAAAGAGCAAGGAGGAAAAATTGTTGTTTAGCCTAAAATAAAACGTTGGCATGAGAACAACTGGCCATAAAAGAGTTTTGCTGGAAATTGGAGGAAGGGATATTTAAGGTGAGGGTGCTCTGGCATGGCTTTCCAATGGCAGTAGGGACAGCAGCAAACCTACCTGCTCTTAAGATTGCCCTTGATCAATCCTTGAAAGACCGAATTTGCAACATTTGACCGTGACAGCATCAGTGATCCAGAAGCTCTCTACTGATGTAATTTCTGAAGTAAATGTATGTAAATCCCACTGCAACTTTGTACAAAGCTGGGTTTTATATACTAAACTAACAGCCGTACCTCAGCTTCCTCTCTTCTAGCACATACTGTTCTGCTGTAGTTACAGAGAGGAAAAATTGTCTCCCCTCTTAGTCTTTGTCCTGCCAACCTAAAATACAAGAAGCACTATTTATAACATAGGCTTACTGTATCCAAACCCTCTGTTCTGTGAACCTGGCTAGTTTGAATGGCTGTTTCTTGACCATATGAATAGCCAGAACAATTTTTTCCCCCTTCTTTAGAGCAAATTTTTTCTTTTGGTTTTGTTTGTATCCACCCTCATTTCAACTCTCTGAATTTGAGTAAGTAAGTTGAGATCAAATTCAGTTAAAAATATAATTAATGTACGTGAGTTGATACATTCTGTGCTGGGGCTGGCTCTAACAAGGAATAATAACAGCCTAATTCTAGTTTATCTTCAGTACTCCAGCTTGTAATGGAAATGACAGGCCTCTGGCAGTGCTGATGGGTGCTCTAACAATATATATTTCACCAATTATCTCTTTAAGATAAGAAACTTTCACAATTAGGAGAGCCTTCTCATTTTATACGAAGGCTTGTCCCTTGATCTGAGATACTTCTGGGTTTTGGGAGGCAAAGAAATGTGTTTAGGATTTGAATGCAGCCAACAGAAAAAATAATTTATTTTAATAAAGTTCTGTCCCTCTCATAGATAGGCAGCTTCGGTGATCCACAGCATGCAGGTGATATGACCAAGGTAGCCGCTACCCACTGGTACAGAGCAACTTAGGGAGAGGTGGGTAAAGATGTGTTTTGTTAAGGACCATAGCCCAGCTTGCCAAGAAGGTTTCCACACCCCAGTGGGGCACGATGCTGAGTTCTGTGCCCTCATGATCAAAGTCTGGGAAACATGCATGCATCAGGACAACAAACCTGAAGGACCCAAATCCTGAGACAGAAGCCTCATTCCTGAGATGAGAGAGGTAAAACTTTAACTTCTCCTTCGCATAGACTTGGGTTCTGCAAGGAGAAGTCATGAAGACAGGTGTTTTCCTATGCCATATAAGGAAAAGAGCTATTGAAGTGCAAGGAAAAATATGGTAAAGAACATAAAAAAGTTCAGGACTTCTTTCCAAGAAGATGCCCTCACCATAAACAGCATACTCTCTACGTCTCTTCAAAGTTCATACAGAGGGAACCAAACCCCTTTCTTTCACCTCTGGCATCACTACAACTAAAAGAGTGTCTATGGTATAAATGCCCTTATTTACACAGTCTGAATGTACATACCAATTTTGGCACCAGTGTACAAAATGACAAGAACAGTACCTTCCTTACTCTTTCAGTACTCAAAATAGTAAATCCTAAAGGAAAAGGAGATTTGCCAGGGTTTTAGATAAGATCTGAACATCTTCCCACAAAGCGAGGTAGGCAAATGGGATGGAGGGCTACAGGCTGTTCAGGAGGGATATGTAGGGCAGGTGAGGTGGAAGAGTTGCACTGTATGTAAGGGAGAGGTTTGACTCTCCAGCCCTTATGTTTAGGGATGATGTGGTTGAGAACCTCTGGGTGAGGATGAGGGGGATGGAAGACAAAGCAGATATCATTGTGCATGCCTACTATCGATTGCCCGGCTAAGATACTTGTTGAAGATGGTCACCTGACAAATATGGATGATGAAAAAGCAGAGACATTCAATGTTTTTTTGCCTTAGTCTTTATAATAATGCTGATAGACCTTGGGCTGCCCAGTCCACTGAGTCAGAGGACCATGAATGTAGAAAGAGTGACTTTCCATTTGCGGATGCTGAAATTGTAGCTGTATCAGCTGAATGTTCACAAGTCCATGGGACCTGATGGGATTCATCCCAGAGTACTGAAGGAGCTAGCGGATGTTATGGCAGGACCCTTCTCAATCATCTACCAAAGATCTTGGGAGTCTGGGGAGGTCCTCATTGACTGGAAGCTAGGCAACGTTATTGCAATTTACAAGAAGGGCGTGAGGGAAGACTCAGGAAACTACAGACCTGTTAGTCTAACCTCAGTACCTGGAAAATTATGGAGAACATCATACTGGGTGCTATTGAAAGACACTTAAAGAACAATGCAATCATCAGGCACAGTCAACATCGGTTCACAAAGGGAAAGTCCTGTTTAATTAATTTGATATCCTTCTACGATAGGGTTACCTGCCTAGTGGATGAAAGGAAGGCAGTGGATGTAGTTCCTCTGGATTTTAGTAAGGCTTTTGATACTGTCCCTCACAGCATCCTTCTGGACAAGTTGTCCAGCTGTGAGATGAGCAGGTAGGTGGTCCACTGGGTAAAGAACTGGCTGAATGGCAGAGCTCAAAGTGTTGTAGTGAATAAGGCTACATCTGCCTGGCAACCAGTCACCAGCGGTGTTCCTCAGGGCTCAATTCTAGGGCTAGTTCTGTTCAATATACTTACCATTTATTTGGATGCAGGAGTTGAATGCACCATTAGCAAGTTTACTGATGATACCAAACTGGGATGTGCTGTTGACTCTCTTGAGGGACAAGAGGCCTTGCAGAGGGATCTGGATAGAGTGGAGCACTGGGCAATCAATGGCATGATATTGAACAAGAACAAATGCTGGATTCTGCAGCTGGGATGGAATACCGCCAGGCATAAGTATAAACTGGGAGAGGAGTGGCTGGAGAGCAGCCCTACAGAAAGGGATCTGGGGGTGCTGGTCGACAGCAGGTTCAATATGAGTCAGCAGTGTGCCTTGGCAGCCAAGAGGGCAAACTGCATGCTGGGGTGCATCAAACACAGCATAACCAGCCGGTCAAAAGAGGTGATTATTCTGCTGTATTTAGCACTGCTGTGGCCTTGCCTTGAGTATGGTGTGCAGTTCTGGGCCCCACGATTTAAAAAGGAGTGTGAAGGTCCTTGAACGTGTCCTGAGGAGGGCACCAAAGCTGGTGAAGGGGCTGGAAGGCATGTCCTGTGAGGAGCGGCTGAGGACACGGGGTTTGTCTAGTTTGGGGAGAAGGCGGCTGAGGGGTGAACCCATTGCTCTCTGCAGCTTCCTGAGGAGGGGACGTGGAGAGGGAGGTGCTGATCCCTTCTCCCTGGTACCCAGTGCCAGGCCGCGTGGGAATGGCTCAAAGCTGCACCAGGGAAGGTTTAGACTGGACATTAGGAAGTATTTTTTTACCGAGAGGGTGGTTAAACCCTGGAACAGGCTTCCTGGAGAGGTGGTTGATGCCCCATGCCTCTCAGTGTTTAAGAGGCATTTGGACAACATGGTCCTTAATACCATGCTTGAACTTTTGGTCAGCCCTGAACTGGTCAGGCGGTTGGACTAGATGATCGTTGCAGGTCCCTTCCGGCTGAACTCTCCTCTCCCTCTCCTCTCCAAAATGTTAAAGTCACAAATGAGCTATGGAAGTTTTACCCTATGGCTGAAGCATGTTTTGTACCCCATATAAACACGGCCAATGGGTGTGTTTAACAGAGAAGCTATGCAGCTTGATTTCAGTGGGAGAAGGGGATGTGATGGCAACAGCAGCAATAGCTATTTTTGCCGTTTGAAAGAGTCGTCATTTGCCTGGCTGTGCTTTGGGCATGGATCCAAATGTTCTAGGTCTGAAAATGACCAACCTTTCCACCACACCAGTGTAACCGCCACTCACTGGTTTTTCAAAGCCTGTGTTATTTCCATGGCAGTCTTTTGGCACTGTCCATCCCAGCCTATGGCTCTGGCTACACTTTGGCTTTCGTCCAGGCTGTGGCTGCCAAAACCATCCCCTGTTATCTCCCTGGAAAAGTGTTTGTGTCCCTGGTCCTCCTTGCTGCATGGCCTCATGGACGTTAGCATTGGTGCAGGGTGGGGACGGCTGACAGGGGTGGTCTCTGGGCTGCAGGATTGGTTTCTGCCATGGCCTGAGAGAGGAGTAACAGCACCAGGCTTGTCCTTGGGAGCTGATTTGCAGAGGAGGCATCAGGGACACCCAGCAGCTGTGCCTGGTGCAAAGCCACCAAGGGCAGGGACGGCCCCCTGGGCATGGGGACTGCCTCGGGGCCAGCACCCCAAAGGAGGGACAGTGGGCAGGGCTGTGGCGGGGGGTGCTGCGCATGGGGGCCCATCACCCCCATGTCACAGGGCCACCACCTGGCAACGCAGCAGTCACAATGCCCTGGGGCAGGATAAAAGGCAGCATCGTCCCGTGTCCCACTGCCATAGCTGGCCTGGGCGCAGCCCGAAGACATCCAGAGGAAGTCCTTGAGGAGCCAGTGGAATTACTTGGCCCCCTCGGCGGGCGCTGAAGGAGGAAGACCAGAGGCTGGATGAGTCTGCTGGAGGTTCTGCATTGCAAGGCCAGCTCCTGGCAGGGCCACCTTCAAAGCCCATCTGATGACTGGAAATCCTGCTTTAGCCTTTGGGGAACAGACGCAAGCCCCTCAGGAGATGAGAAGAACCACCAAGCCCTGGAGGTGCCCGAGGCTCTCAGGCCTTTTCAGCTGGAGAGCAGTGGCAAGAGCAAGGGAATGCCTTCTGGAGGAGCACTGCAGAGCTTGCCATCCTCATCCCCCACGGAGCCAGGGGTAGCAGCCATAAGAAATGGGATGCAGAGATATTGCAAGGGGTGACAGTGCTTTGGATCACCCATTGGTGTCCTGCCAGGCATGGGAAAGACTCTTGTCCCCAGGGGCCATCAGGCCAGTGGCATGTGGCCACTCTCAGAAGCCCCTGAGATGGCTCCAAGGTGAGGAAGAATAGGGCTTGGGCATCTCCTGGCAGGCGTGACCAGGCTGTGGGACGAGGAGGCCGGTCTTGCTCACATGCTCAGGGAATAGCCGATTGCCAGCGCTGGGGTCAGGAAGGAATTTTCCCCCGGGGCACATTGGCACTGCTCCCCGGGGGTTTTTTGCCTTCCTCTGCAGCATTGAGCATGACCACTTGTCAGGGCTCCTCTCGTCCCTTCTGGCTAGGTTGCTGCCTGCTGCTCATGCACCACGAAGATGGCCTCTTGTGCCCTGCAGCTGGGGGGAGGAAGGCTTTTTTCCCCCCACGGCAGGCTAGCAAGTGTCTCCGGGGGTTTTTGCCTTCCTCCGCAGCATCGAGCATGGGCACTTGCCAGGGCCGCTTTGGGCCATTTGGGCTAGGTGCCTGCTGCTCCTGCTCCACGCAGGTGGCCCTCGTGCCCCGCATCCGGGGGGAGGAAGCTTTCTAGGCTCCCAGGGCGGGCCCAGGGTGGCCCCCGGGGGTTGTTTCTTGTCCTCAGTAGCATTGAGCACAGCCCCTTGTCAGGGCTCCTCTGGGCCCCTTCCGCTCGGTCCCTGCCTGCTGCTCCTGCGCCTCCAAGGCGCCGCTCGTGCGCTGCCTCTCTCTGCCGCTCTTGCCCATTGCAAGTTTGGAAAGGAGTGAGCTCTGCTCTTCCCTTGGCTCCATTTCCCCAGGGGTTCTTGCTTGTGCAAAACAGCCTGTGCTTGGAAGGGCTCCAGGCTTGCCGCACCATCCGGAGCTGCCACTTTGCAGCTCTCCCTGCATTCAATCCAGGTGCCAGGCAGGCACGAGAACGCTTTTCATCCACCACTGCCCAAGAAGCACAGTGGCGGAGCAAGTTTGGAAAGGCAAATGTATGCTTATCATCAATACCTGTCATACTTTAGAAAATAGCCTACGGTACTGCACACTACCAGTCCCAGCCATTGAGGCCTATGAGCACCCCCAGGACCCTGGCAGAAGATGACTTGTGCTGCTCGTAGGCTCTCCTGTAGAGATTGATGGCTGGCCACTTTGGAGACCGAGTATTGGGCCAGATGGACCTTTTCTCTGATGGAGTACTGCTGTTCTCAGGCTCTTTTGTTTTAGCATGTTTTTCCATGGGAAACAGCTCAGGCATTTCTAAAAATGAGTACAAGGAGCAAAAAAAAATCCATGGGAAATGAACAGGTATTGTTCACCTCAAAAAGATTTGCAACTATTTAGTTGAGGAGCATATCCTGATTCAGACTGAGGGCTTGATCTTTGAGCCTCGCTAGGGTCAGAGCTGCGGGGTTTTGCCATCCTGTGGAAACCCAGCTCAACTGGATGAACACAGAAGATTTCAAAAACTGTACTTCACACTTGCTTTTTGCAGATTTGTTCAGATGGTCAAATTATCTTGAGACAATCCAGAGCTCTCACCCCTATCAGAAGGTTCATGCCTCTTTCCCACAAAGTGACAGACTCAGTGCCTAGGCTGGGACAGTTACCCATTCAGTGCCTTCTGCCTAGTGCAGGGCTGGGAAGAAATGGCATCACAGATTTCCTCAGCGTGTGCTGGTAGGGAAAGGAGGAGGTAGGAAGAAGAATAGCATAGCATAGTTCAGCTGGAAGGGACCTACAGTGACCATCTAGTCCAACTGCCTGACCAGTTCAGGGCTGACCAAAAGCTAAAGCATGGTATTAAGGGCATTGTCTAAATGCCTCTTAAATGCTGACTAGCATGAGGCATTTCTGTATAGCTTCTGTGGAAAATATATGACTGGCCTGGATGGGATTATGTCTGCCAAGGTCTATTGCTGTTTGGTTTGTCATGAGTCTTGGTGTAGTTTGGTGACTGCTGTCAGTGCTGCTCTAATGGGACACATGGGAGATGGAGGAAGTGGGTGATTTTGCGCTGTACAGTCATGGGCTCTCCGTACGCATCCATGTGGTCCTGACCTTCAGATCATGTGATCTGGGATTCAGGTCTATGGCTTGGGTGGAAAGACAAGGGAGAAGGCAAGGGAAAGTCAAACAGAAGAATTTAGGATCTTGTATTTCTCATGAGTATCCCAGCATGCAGGAGAGAGGATGGATGCTTGTGCATTGTGACAGGGTACCTCCAAAACTAACCGAGTACAAGGTAAGGACCGTACCTTTGGGTAAATCCCATCCCTAAATCACTCTCTGTGTTTGCATGCCTGATAGAAACTCCATGCAAACCTCTTAGTAAGTCGAACACTATGCAATCTAAGGGCACTTTTAGTACCATCAAAATTTCTCATGATGTGACTATTTTAAGGAAGCTGTAGGCAGGCAAAAGTCATGTAAAGCAAGAAATGGGCACACCTGAGGTTCCTAATCTTTGGGAGGGAGTATGAAGTGCTGTTTTCCCTTACAGAGCTTCCTCAGAGCATAGTTTCAGAGAAGGAAGGGTACATCAAGAGGATGAGAGAGCAAAGAAGAGTTCAGTCCTTGGGCTAGGGAGGGAGCAGATTATCCAGAATGATATGTTAAACTATGTTTAACAGTAAAATTGGGAAGTCCAGATCTGCAGATGTTCAGGAAAGAAGTGGAAGTCGTCAGCTACCCTCCCAAGGGAGATGAAATACTGGAAGTGCTAAGGAGAGTCCTTCCTGGGAAGTAAAATCATAATAATCCAAACAATGTTGTTTGGCCATCTTTGTAACTTTATTTTGGGGAATCTATATTAAGCTCCTGAGTAAATTTTGTCTAGTGATAAAGCTGGCTGAGTGCCCTGATGTAGACCAAAGTGCTGCACTCCAGTTGCAGTCTTTAAAATTGGGGTCTTGGACTACCTTCTCTCTTTGCCTAGATGCCTGCAGCAGGTTCAGAGCACCCAGAAAGCACCTAGTACCTTTCCATCAAGCTGCGTTAGTCTTTGTAGACAGTAGTAACACAGGAATCTGTGTAGGAGATGCGTTTTTGGTGACCATCAGGTGCACACAGGAAAGTGGTGGGTAACCCCAAACTCTCCAAGTCCTCATGATGGGCAGCATTTGTACTTACAGACCTAATAGCAGAGGCTGCTGAAGTGTGGCCTGTGGGCCATGTTGAATTTCTGAGAGGCTCTGTCTTTCTGCAGTTGCAGGGTGAAGTCAAAAAAACAACTTTTTGCCCTTTCTTTTTAAAAATGAAATGGAGATGAAAACGAATTTCTGTCTGAGGACTGCTGATCAGCAATCAAAATTACTCTTAAAATTTTCATTGAAAATCTCTATGGAAAAACCTGCTTGGAAGAAATCAGACCATATTAATTTGCTTAGCTATACCCTTGATGCAGAGAGGTTTGGACTTCGTTTGTATATACTTAGCAGAGATGCAAAAAAACTCCTTCACCATGTGCCTTCTGAAGGATGCGGTGAGGGGACTGAAGGAGCTGAGGATACCGGGATCCCACCAGCACAGGAGCAGCGTGTTCCCAAGGGAAGAGGACTGCCATGAAGGCACAGCAGACTTACAGTTGCCTGCAAGGAGGAAGTGCACACCTGCTCCCCTGATGTGGATTACAGAAATCTTCCCTAATTTCCCAGCCCACATAAAGATTTTCAGCCCCTAAGTGTTCCCACTGATGGCCCTTAAAGGCACTACAGACCGACAGAGAGAAATTACAATTCTGTACTCTTTCACCTTGTGATTTCTCCCTCCTTGTTCTTGCTGACTGTTCTGACTGGGAAGACTTTTTTCCACACAGTTTTGAAAGATGATCTTTCTTATTAAAGGATCATGAGAGCAAAGGGTCAAATCCTTGCCTTGTTTTTGTTTTCCCCTTTGTATGTTGGATGTATTTGCTGGCTCCTATTCCGGAGCTGTGATTGGCATCAAAGCTGGCAGTGACAATTGTCTCTACTGATCTCTAGACTTCATTAAATTAGATAGTTAACATTCAGAAAAAGGCTTTGCTAGTTTCTGCCAAAGTGAATTTCCTTGATTTCCTCTCCAGCCTTTTTCCCCCCTTGCCTGGCCCTGTTGCGGTTTTCTGAGCTGACACAAAACAGTAATGGCTTTTTTTGAGTTTCCTGCAGGTCACCTTCCAGCTCGGGGCTGGGGCAGAAGACCGAGGTAGGCAGGACTCAGGAGCGTGCCCCAGCCCTGAGGGTCTCCACAGCCAGCCAAGGTAGCCCCTCACCTTGCTGAGGGGTCAGGGCATACTACTCCCCTTTACTTTCAGTTTGACTCCTGCACCTGGAGAAAGAGAGGTTGTTTGCCTCTTACACTCCCCAGAGATCCTGCAGGTAAACACATAGCAGGTAATACCTACTGTTAATAGGCAGTGAGAGGCAAGGCTCTTTTGCGCTGTGCAGACAGAAATTTACTGCTTTTGTGATAAAACTAGTTTTAAAAAGCCATGCTGATATTTTTTCTTTGGTATCCCATTAAATTTCCACTGATTTTAAGATAGCCGTAATGCAGCACCAAGCACCTGGCAGGCAGCAGGTTTCCTTTGATGCAGGGATGGTCCATATTCGTTCTTCTGACTACTTAGGGTTGGTAATGATATGGAGGCTTTCACTCTTGTCACCCCAAAGCAAGTTCATGGAGCTGACCTGCAGGAAAATTATTTTAGCACTTTATAATTGTGTGTGTGTGTGTTTGAGAAATCATTGAGAAGTAAGCGTAAACCTCATTATGAAAGCAAGGTATTACTCTGCTTTTACTGAAACATGTGGAAAACGCATCAAAAGAAAACCACCCCTGACCTTGCATTTGAAACTCCTCCAGCAGAGCTGTCGTGTGCACAGGAGAACAGAGGTTAGATATCAGTCCTGGGTCTCAGCTTAGCAGTGCAAATCAGAAGCAGTGAAAACACTTCTTGAAATACATGCAGGGATCATGGCATGCTATACTAGGTAACTAAAAAGATGCTGGTTTTGCTGATACACTGTTTTGAATGAATCTGGATATTGACAAGTAAGTGATGGAAATGCTTACACATGGGGAAACAGGAGGTATGGATCCTTCCAGTCAGAAAATCTCCACATCCTCCAACACCTGCTTCAGTTTGCAAAGCTGCAGTTGTTCATGCTTATAATGGGGAGGTATTAAAAATTATTGGTTGGTGTTTGATGCTAATTAGTGTTTCTAAAAAGGTCTTTTACATGACAGAATCACTCTGCCTTCCCTGTCTTGAACAGATCCACCTGAAACTTTCCCACCCAGTAAGGTAAGCATTGAGATATTGCTCATCCTCCATCCCCTCTGCAAATGCTGCATGAGCTCTGCCAACCTGACCACTGTTTTTTGCCAGGCTTTCGTGTTTTTTCTACTCAATCTGTGCTCACAAACTATAAGCGCACAGCAGAGGTATGTGCATGTATTGACTGGGTAACATAAAAGTGACCCCCAAATTACAGGTGCTCTGTCTGGGCTGCCAAAATGTGGGCTGATCTTTATATGCAGTTTGGCATCTTGGATACGGTTGTGGTTTTTCTAGTGTTGTGCTAGTAACCTGGAATAGCTTAGGCAAGGATTACCTCTAGCGCAGATGTGCTGGAGGGTCAAAACGTGTGTGAAACTGAGTTGGAAACTGAGCAACTGAGTTAGGCTTTATGGTTATTTTAGCCTAATTTCTTATGGAAATAAAGCTTAAGCCATCCCACTTCTTTGGGTGTATGTGTGTGTCTGCCTGCCTGCTCCTCAGCTGCTTTCTGGACTCATTGGCCCAGTCTGATAGTGAAGTGGGATTATCTCCAGTTTAACTAATGAACGTAATTAACGGACATAGTGGCAGAGAAAGAAAAGACTGTACTGGTGCCTTCCCTTAGAAGAGAGGCTGCCAAGTGAACATAGTTCTTGCTAGATGTGGGATAAGCCCCCTCTGGGACGCAGTGCCTTTGGAAACCATGATTTGGAGCTCTAGCCGCTCACTCCGCTGTGCCCATCCTCCCCATTCAGTGGCCGTGAACAGCCACAGTGGTGGCCAGAGACTGGTTCTCATGCAGATTTGTAGATTGCAGTACTGTTGCCACAGGTTTCACGGTTGCATCTTCAGTATCACCGTGTTTATGCAACAAGGACAATGTTATTTACTAAGTGTTTTGACATCTACATGTTAGACGTTATTATGCTGGGACAGGGATAAGGCACACTTGAGACCAACTTGATTTCAAAGGGGAATGGTTTGGGTGACGGTGGTGTTGAATTTGGTGACAGCTGCCATTCCTGCAAGGCTGTGGTAACCTTTTTCTGTCAAAAATATCAAACTCTGTGCTCAGGCAGGAAAGCAAGGATGAGCGATGCTGTAGCCACACAGTTATATATTCATTCCAACTGCTGAATGATCAGTGCTGTGTTACCCAATACAAGGTGCAGTTTCTAATTATAACGACTTATTCTGGTGGGTTTGAACTGGATTTTGTTGAGTGTGAAATGTTATGTGTCTCTCTCTCTCAAATATTATGCTGATCTCTTTCTCTGTCAATGAAATTGAAGGTGTCTCTTTACCTAAAAAGAAAAAATATGTCCCCAGGAGAGTATCAGAGGATCAATTTTTCAGCATGGGATTATACAGTTTGGCTGTATAGGCTTATGGTTTTTAATTTGCTTACACATAGATAGACTTACTTGAGCTCTATACATCACCAGATCAATGCAAATCCATTTAGTAGAAACTTGGGTCAATATTAAAAGAATTCCATTAACCAGCAATAAGGACCCTGGATTAATATGATTACTATAGGCTTCCAAGCACACAGAAAGGATCAAGGATTTTCTTCATACTAATCTGAAACAATACCATTGTAGAAATCCCTCCTCTGCTCCCTGTCTCCTGAAAAGTAAAAATGAAAAAGACAGAAGAAGCTGTACAGATATATTTATTTATTTCATTAATATTGTCTCCTTAGGTTAGCACCTCCAACACACACTAATAGTGAATGCTTCTGCAGCTTCTGGTAGAGAAAGTGTGGATGGACAGAAAAGGTTTGGACAATTATTCCAGGGGAAGAAGAGAGAAGAAATCAATGGATTCTGAAGGACATGAAGTACATGTGACATTTCTAGAAGATAAAGTTGATTTTTTTTTTTTTTTTTTTTTTAGCCATGGTAGCTGGGGAAAAGAATAAATGTTTTGTTCCTATTGTTTTGAATAGCAAGTCCCATATTGTGGTCCTACTGAATTAACTTTTGAAGGATAATTTTCCTATGACTGCAGGCCACAAATATGAAAGCTGCAATGCATAATATAATTCTGAGACCCATAGATTGGTAGTAGAAAATCAAGATTGTCCTGGAAAAAGTTACCACTTTGACTGAAGGGAGACTAGTGTCTTTATTGGAAACCTCTACTGGTTTATTTTGTGTGATAGGTTTCTTCACTTGTGAGTGGCAAAGAGACCATCAGCTAAAATGACCCTCTCCTTGTTAGATTAAGCCTGGGCATTTGCAAATGTATTGCAAGCAGTGTGCATTAACAGCCTAAAACAGAGACTTGGATGCCTAACTCTTTTAAGCCATCTTGGGCATCCCCACTGATGGGAACAGCAAAATGAGAATTGGCAAAAACAGATACTGGGAGGAAATGGATATGGCATCCCTGGCCATCTGCACTGCACTGGCCACGAAATGGTGGTGTCTGCCTGTCCGTAGTTTCTATTAGAAACTTCAAAGTAGAGGCCACGTAGAACAAAATTATAATATTTACAAGCTGCAGAATTGGGTGAAGAAATGTACTTTAGGCCAGCATTTCACAAGCCTTTGCTGTAGATCCATTGCAATGAGTTAAAAACAGATTTTTGAGATGGGGTTTGGGGAAGGATTGGAGGTAGAGGGGCGGGTTTGAAAAGTGTAAAATCATGAGACTGGATTGCAGAAATAGTCCCCTGTTGTCCCAAAGGTGCTGAGCCAACTGGGCAAGGGGAATTTGGAAGGGCTTAGGGCTTTGGACCTATGCTCAAAATTTGTATTTGAGGTGCAGCACCTGTGAATTGGGGAAGGACCAGGAGGGGAAACAGGGTAATTTGTGCCAGGACCCTCCGTTGACAGGCTAGAGAGGGCTTCAAATCCTTCCATGCCAAGGGACAGAAGGCCACAGCTTCCACTTCCCCCTGTTCCCTTGGGATCTCTGCCTCCCTCTGGTTATTTACACTTAAAATTTTGCAGCTAATCAATTTTCTTTTCAACTTCAAGTAAAGAATTTGTTCTTTTTTTTTTTTTAAGGAGGGTGTGTAGAAATCATAAATGCTGCCACCCAGGACATTGTATTGTTTTGAAAAGCAGTCTATGAAACTTGCCACTGCTTTGCCAGACTTGTGTGCAAGAATGCCAGTGGTAGTTTTAAATACCAAGATTTTAACTGTTGCCAGCAAAGCCAACACCATTCCCCATCAAGCAGCAGGTGCAGGTAAATGGTTCAACAGCAGCTGAATCCTTTCCCCAACTTGGCTTGCTTACTTGAAGGAACTGTATTGGGCTATACCAGCCAAAAGGCTCCTTTTTCCTAATATAAGGTTGTTTCCAGTAGGGCAATTTACTGGTAGTTTTGCAGTTTTCCCTTTTCCAGCAAGCCCTGTCTAGTATAAGCAAGACTTAGATAGATAGACCTCCCCAGGCTAATTTAAGCATTTTTCTGTTCTTGCACTTTAATTTTCAGTCTATATTTTGCTACTTGGTCTGCATTTCTTTAAAGAGAAACCTACTACTTTAGCCTTGTCCCCAACCGCTGCTCACTCAGAGCATCTTGGATTTGACCTTGGGAAATAAAATAACCTCCTTGATGTTAACCCTTTCCTTTTTTTAAAGTAAGTATTTGTATTTTAAAGCATTTCCATCTGCTTCCCTCTCCTTACCTGGTACTTTTACAAAGTAAACTCCATAGAATGAAAACATTTAGTAAGCAGGCCTTTTTCTTTTCTGTTTTTCAAACCAGCTGAGCTGAGCTGTGTTGTTCCAGAGGGTGTTGAACGAGCTAGATTTTATGTGGATTTAGGGAATAGGCTGCATGAGGAGCAAAGTTCTGTTTCAAAGCAAAACTACTTTTCAATAGTAGTTTTAAGGATTTTGTATATAATCTGTGAGTGGCAACTCACTTCTTTGATGACTGAATTATAACACGGGATATTACATCCTGGATGATATGACTCTCTTTCGGTTTCACGGCAAGTTATCTGTCAGGCTGTGAGAAAGCATATTCTGGAGGTTTTTCACACCCCCCCAGCCCCATTGGTGCTGGGACTCAGGGTTTCCTGGTGTGAAGTGCTAATGCAAAATGCATTGGCACTTGCTGGCGAGAGAGTTGGGCCCGCTGGTACATGGGTCACTTGTCCCTTTTCAACCTGTGGGACACAGGTCAAACCTCTCATTATAGGAAGAGAGAAGGGCAATTACCTTGTGTTCATGATACTGCGCAATATCGGTATTGTTTTAAGCTATTTCTCTGTTGCTTGCCCCATTTTTCACTTGTCGGTGTGGATATCTTTCTGGTCCCAAGTCGGAAATTGATCTCTGTAAATAACTGGAGAGTCTGCTGTGCAGTGCTGTTAAAATCTTAGTATTGAAAACTGATGTCTATTGATAATGTTAATTATGAAGATTTTAACAGCATTTGGACAGCAGGGACTGTTTCTCTAACATGTCCAGGCCCTGGTGTAGGTGTTTGCTCACAGCAACAATTAAGGCTTTTTCCTTGCTCTGTAACACAGAGCTGATTTAGCTGTTCCTGTCATCTGTCATTCCCAAGCGGTGTGCCTTAAGCAGACTTTCCACTGGAAGGGTCTCATTTTTCTTGTGTGTTTATTTTTAGATCAAGCTGCTTTCATTCAGATTCCTCAACATGGGTCTAGATAGCTCAGTGGGTAGCTTCATGTACCTGTCCTTATTCTCCCAGTCCTGTGTTCACCTATTGAACTGTAGCCTCCCAAACTCTGTAGGCCTTCTCAGGCTGAGAGAAAGAAGAGAAAACCCAAACCTGCAAGTTATGGTCTGCAATATGGGTCCTGTCACTTTTAGGAGATGGGACATGCTCTCAGCTCAGAAGCAGGTCTGCAATGTCCATCAGGGTGATGTGTTACCTGGGAAGGACATGTCTGAATTCAGGATAGTATGACTGAATACAAATATTGGAAACATCAAGGAGTTTATATATATTTATATATATATATATACACACATATATTAATTATTATAATAAATCCTAATGTTTTTGAAGGACATGGTTAAAGCTAGACTTCTTTGTCCATGGCTAGACCTAAATAGAAGTGACCTGGACAAATAGCATCATAGACGAACTGGGAATCTGCCACCTCAACTAACCTGCTTTTGACTGCTTGTACTGCAGTAGCATCCTCAGAGCCCCTCCAAGACTGGAGCAATGGGGCAGGGCAGAGGTAAATGATCAATCATAGAGCCTACGCTCTAAATGCAAGAGGGTAACATTGGTCCAAAGTGCCTAAGACAACATTTGTCTGCTGAATAATATTGTTTTAACACAATCTAATTCTGCTGCGTTGCTCTCCAAGCAGTTATCTAAACAAGCCAGAGACCTAAAGGCATGTTTGGAACTTTGCTACCCAGTGGAGACTCTGCCATTTCACTCTGTAGAAGAAATCAGAATATTTGGAAACTTTTTCTTTCCAAGTTGTAGCACAGCCTGCTTTATCTAACGTAACCTTTAATGGAGCTCCCATTGATTCCTTAAGGACACTGTTCCTCACGTCAGCTATGTCTCATTGCTTGGGAATTTGTCCTGATAAACAGCGCAAATGTTACTGTGCTTAATTTCATTCCTTTACTCGTAATTATGTCCCTTTGGGCCACCTACACCCTTTCCATAGAGCCCCAGAGGGCTGCGGAAGATGAAGACCATTTTGTGAGCACATTATTCCAGATGTACTCTCTACCCGCACAGGGTGAGAGCGGTGCAATACAGTTCTTTGGACATTCACCTCCTGCTTTAGATTTTCAGGCAGCTCTGGAAGGATAATTACCATTTTGACATCACCTATCTGGGAATGTTGATTACTTAAACACTGTCCTTGTTGACTTTACTCCTTTTAGCTGTTTTCTATCTAGAAATGCCTTGCGTTTTCTTTGTATATGTGTCTCAGAGAGAGGGTGTGTTTCTTTAAAATATATATTTTCTTATTTATTAAAACCTCATATTGTGGCAAGAGACATGTCTGGCAAAAAAATGAAAATATTTAAGAAAACAGGGTGACAGTGTGTGGGAGTGACTCCTTATGGTGTTAGGCATTCTGGGTTGATGTAAAGGCCTTTTCCCACCTGAGAAAATCAGAACTATTGCCCTAAAATTGAATTTATAAGCATGCATATGATTATTTAATAAAAGGAAATGTTGTTTGGATTTCAAAGAAATACCTTGCCAGAATGGTGGAGTGAGCGAAGTGATGTAGCAAGTTGAAAGCCATGGTTTGAGAGGCAGCTAGAGAGGTACAGCTGCCTACACAAGGCTTGTACGGGAACGCCTCTGCAGTGGGTTGAGAGGAAAAGATCCTCTTGTTGCTATTGGAACTGGTGATTCTTGCCATACTTGCTTTGGTTGGTTACCCCCCTCCCTGAAAATAGATTACTTTTTCACTCAAGTACTTTGTTAACACTCAAATAATAAACAACGTGTCTTTTACATGACAGGGTACCTGCGGGACTTAGCCATACAGAGAATAAAATGGCTAAGATGTGCTCAAGCTGAATGTAAACACTGGAAAGGATAATGTTTTTCACTAAGTGCTTCATGCTTCTGGCTAAGCAGAGTGGATACCATGAACCGCTTGCCGCTGTTTGCATTGCTGCTTGCAGAGATGTTCAGGGCCAACAGGTTTTTCATAAGCAGATAAGTTAAGCCTATAAATCTTGCATGAGTGAAAGCCATGCTCATGTTCCCAAATGCAACAGGTGAAAACCCATTAACAAATAACAACGCATGTAGTTACAAACAGAATGAGAAATTCAGTCATTTCTAGTAGTTTTTCACTGCATGACCCCTTCCTTCAGGCATGTATGATTCTGTTTTCTTGTTTTCTGCTTATCAGATGGGGAAACGCTGTTTGATCCCAAATAGCTGCATTGCTGATGTCCCAGTGCAGCCTCTTGCTTCCAGTCATTTGTCCTTGATCACCAGCAGATATAGCAGAGCTCTTGGTCTTCTGTGGGGCTGGTGTCTACCAGGAACCTCAGGCAGCCCTCAGATAGTCTTCTTCCTTTACCAGCAGGCTTCAGTAGTGAGCTATCTGCTAGTGGCAGGTAGTGATGCTCCAGTAGGAAGATACCTCCACCTCTAACAATACTTTTGCAGATCACCTGGTTCTTGTTTGGTGTAATTTTATTCATTGATCCATTAAGTAATTTTTAGTGTATCCTTTTTTTAACAGAGTTCCTTATGCTAACATCAGTCTTTGGTGATCTTCTCTTAATTTATAATTCAGCCAAGACTCAACCAACCAAATAACAAAAGTGAAAGAACTCTTTTTGATCAAGAACAGGGAAATACCAGTTTCCTGTTGTCACTGGGGTGTGGCATCTGGTTTTACATCTGCCACCTATGCAGATAACTACATGATGTTGGTGCTTGAAAGGTTTTTGATTTGAGATTTCAAGCGGCTAGCAATGAACTTTTTGGTGTCTCTATTTTGGAATGTGCTGCTAAAATCAGCTTCATGAGATGTGATGTCTCACTAAGTGCATGCTGGGCACTCACCCTTTGAACATTAGGCCTCAAGGGAGATGGTCAGTCTTATTGTCCTGGGTGGTAATCACAGAGCATGATCATCCATAATGTCCTTTTTGGGTGAGTGCCACTCAGTACTTTTATTTTGCTGTTAATCTTTTCATGTGACTCATCAAATTAATTGCAGCATTCAGTTCTCTCCCCACCCAGTATTTCCTTAGCTTTTCTGCACAAAGTTTAGAACAAACTGAAGGGACACCGTAAAGGCAAAGCTTGCTCATGAGCCTACTGTTGTAAATTTAGGCTAATTTAATTGGAGCTAATGTTGTTCCAGACATGCCAAGAGCAGAACTGAGCCTCTGTTTTACTAATTTTTAGAGTCTGGAGTGAAAGAGCAATAGACCTTCTTTCTATGTGCAAATCAATTCATACTGATAATGTCTGTTAAAAAAAGAAGATAAACATTTATGGTGGTTGGTTGGACTTCTCTTCACAATACCAAATACTTCAAGTTTATACTGGATGGATAAACCCTTATGAGGCCACAGGAGTACTTGTTGATTAATTGAGTCAAGTGAAAAATTCTTCTACAGGAATAGTGGAGCACTGACAGCATATAAGCAAGTGGCTGGATTTTTTGGCCACAGACAAAGCAGGGTCCAACAGGTACCCAGCTAGAATGAGCTGGTAGCTCTCCATTTGCTTGAGAGGAACCAGGGCCACTGCACTTCATCCAAAAGTTCAGTGTTGGGTCCAGTTGGAAGGGAGCACATGGTCAGCTGTGCCAGCACCCCCAGGGTGCTGATCCTTGGGGACCTTCCTGTGGGAGCAGGCACCCGGAGCTGTTTCTGCAGCTCTGACCCAGAATGGGTCCAGTGTCTCCCAGGGCTCTCCTGCTCTAGGGAGGATGGTGCCGATTTATTTTATGTGAGTCCAAACATCGGTGCTGAGGTGGACTGGGAAAGAAATACCGAGATCGTCCATTAAAAAATTCTTTACAGCCTAGCGCTAATCAGAGGGAGGTTTTTTTCTTCTGCCTTTCCCCAATGCCAGCAATCTCTGTGCATAACCTCAAGCCTTTCTTTTCAAAATTTTGGCACTCAGCCAATTTTCCACTCTTATTTTTCTCACCTTTTATAAAATTTCTCCTTTCTTGACTGCTGGCTTTTCTGCCTTGTAAGGCCTCTTCATCCAACCTCTGCACATGGACACAGGCCTCACTGCACCACATCTGGATTGAAGTTCTGCTATAGGGCACTGTGACAAAGTCCAGTGTGAATTGGGACTAGCTTTGGCAACCATCCACCCGCTTCTGCCAGCACAACCAGGGATCTGCAACAGAACCCACCAGGGACCAGTTGAACCTGGGATGAGCTTAATGCCATGAACAAAATGCAAGCAACAGAGTGTGAACAGTTTTGATGCCAACTACAAGAGGTTTCAGAGACATATCTCTGCTTCAGGGCGTCATCTGGTCAAGGCCAACCTCAGGGCATTGCCCAGCCCTCTTTAGTTTTCTCTGGTTCTCCTTCTCACTCGATGGTGCTGTCCTTGTCCACATGTGCTTGCTATGCTCCAGCTGGCCCTCTCCAAGGCACGCATGGTCATTGCAGTAGCTTCAGCACCCTAAATAGCTTTCTAGGTAAGAAGTTCAGGCTCCTGAGTTAAAATCTCCTTGGAGGGAGACTAAGCCTTCAACAACTGCAAAGCGCTCCTGTTTGCTCGCTGTGCAAGCCAGGCACATCTCCTGCCCACCAGCCCTTTTGCTGTTTCCCTCAAAGTCATCTGTGCAGTGTGAGCCCTCATGATGGTCAGGCTGTCCTGATCCCCTGGCAGCACCTGCTTGTTCCTTGCCCACCTCACTCCCTGGGCATTGCCAGACCTCCTAAGGCCATGATTTCTTCTCTGTTTGATGGGGCTTTTACCTGCCTGCACTGAAATGCTGGGTCCACGCGTGGCTTGTACACACTCAGCTGATTAAACCAGCCACTGGGAGATCTCACCAGCCTCGTATCAGCAGGGTAAGCTAGCGGGAGAATAGTTTCCTACCCCACCGCCAGTTCCACCAGCCATCTCACCCACCTTGGAGATAGTTAATATTAAATACTCGCCAGATTCTAAAATGGGCTGTTTTAGGGGGAAGGTGAGCCTTCATTTTTTTTTAATACCACCTTTCCAACATTGAAGTTCTCTAAGACAGCCTGAAAAGGCTCATGCTCATAGGACCAAGTAGCAGGTATGCCCTTGCACCTCCTTTCCACCAGAGTGGGAGGACGAGGAGCCACAGGGCAGGCGCGGAAAAATCGTCTCTCTTTCTCTTCCTCCCCTCCCTCCCCACACTTCTCTTGATCTGCTGGTGGCTCCTAAAAGGATTAATTAGAAAGATGTGAGCAGGGGTTGGAACGTCAAAAAACAATCGTCACTTTCATATCTGACCCCTATCACCAGCTGCAGAATTAACAAATTGAATGTCGTCAGCAAACAGGAGTTGCAGATGATATGAAGTTCATTACTAGCAGCACAGGGCTTGTTTTCAAAGCCCAGTTTAAACAACTCTTGCTGATTAAATTCCTTGCAGGGGCTCCTGCCAGACACATTTAGAAAATACGGACATCTAACAACTCTGTCTCTCTTTCTCTCCCTGTCTTTTCTTTTTTTCCTCCTCTTTTTTTTTTCTTTCCTTTTTTTTTTGTTTTTTAACATGTGCCAATTATTTGTCTCCTATCTGCAGGTACTGGCAAGCATCAGCGCTCTGGCCCCACTGTCTACAGCCTTATCCATTTGGCGCCTGCTCCAGCCCTCTCACATTACCAGCAGTGGGGTCTGTTTTCAGCTGTGAAAAGCTGTGAGCATAACTCCATTCTGCCCCTCCTCCCACCGCAGCCTCTCTCCCCCCTTTCCTTTTTTCCTCTCATGCCTTTGCTCCCAGGGATCCCTTCAAGAGCTGGGAAGCAAGAAAAAAAAAAATGCTTCATAACCTGCTAGACGGTGGCACTGGGGATTCGCAACCTCCCTACCCACTCCGGTGGTTGTGGCTCCCCTGCATGGGAGCAACCAGAGCAGCTAAAAGTCCACTGAGGAAGGTTGCACGACAACCTGGGCAGGCTGGGATGGGGATGCAGGAGCTGTAAGCAAGCAGATGGGAGAGCCATGGGGATAAAACTCTGAGGTACTAGCTTAGCTTCTCTCTAGTTCAGGAGTCTGAACCTTCCCTGAGCTCTCCTTCCCCTTCCTAAAGCATCTTTTTCTCCAGTCGTAGTTGGTCATTTCATGTTCCTCTGGCTCATGCATTTGGGGTTTTTCTCCACCATTTCTCTAGGAAGTGAGGATGGAGTGATTGTGCTCTGGCTGCCCCTGCTCACCCCCACAGTAACTCCTGGACTTGGCAGGTTGGGTGGGAACCCAGCTAGAAAAGGCCAGATCTGAGGTATGTTGTTCTTGCAAGTTTTGTGAAAGCAGGTGATCCCAGAGAGGGGAGAGACATCACCAGGAGTCTCTCTGGGAGCAGACAGCCAGTCCTTGCTGTAGAGAGGAGCTATGAATGTCCCAGCCCTGGGAAAGCCTTGCCAGGGCACACACTGAAGGAGGTACCCAGGAACCTGACTGGGTCATGAGACGTGCATTTGTAGCAAAACAGACTATGTTTGCTCTGCTGATGCTCTTTTAAGCTGAATATCACAGATAAAATTTTTGAGCCAAATTGGGAGAACTTTAAAAGGTGCCCAGGAGATCATGTGGAAAATTACTGCCCTTTGGGGGCTACATAGTACTGGGGCCCTGCTGCTCAAGCACCTTCTCTTTGGCAAACTTGCTCAGGAGAAAAATATCATGGACTATTCAAGGAAAGTACTGTCTAGCTCTCCCTTTGACAGTGAAATGGTGGTATTAGGGGCAGCAATACAGTATAACCTTCAAAGAATTTTGTAACATAGTTGGGTCCTGTCTGTATCGTTACTCTTCCCATGTGGGAAGTATTTTCTTTTCAAGCCATGGCAGTTTGGTCCCTGAAAGGATTGCTGGAGTTCTTCTACACAAGTGAAACTGTCATAGAGATTTGCACACACTGCTAGGTGGCATTTTGGATCAACGGGCGTTTCATGCAAGAAATAACCCAACATTGAATTTTTAAATTGTTTTTGTCCTTTACGGGCCCTCTCTCTCCCTCAGGAGAGTATTGACAGTTAATTACAGGACATAAAACTGCCCTACATCTTTATTTACCTATTTTTTTCTCACTTCCTCTCTATGACCATCTCTGAGTGAGTGTTGTTATGGAAAATGGCTGATCCAGAGCAGCATGTCTAATTTGTACATCACTCATTCCTAGGCCTCTTGCATCTCCTACGCTGTGCTCTACTGTTTTTGGTTTTGAAAAAGACAAAGCAGCTTCCAAAATGAATTAATCAGGTATGGCTTTTTTTTTTTTTAATTGAATTCACTGAATTATAGCAAGAATTATACTTGGCCAACATTTTTCACTTCCAAAGTTCCTGCTGAAATATATTTTTTTTGCTTCAAACTGTAAACACAGGGGGGGGTGTAGATATCTGTCGGTGACCAAGTCTCGTTTTTGCATTGAAAAGCATTATATACCTGCAAAGTATTAATCCAAAGTCCACATTTCAAGTTCAGTGCTGTACACAGGTTGCATTCCTCACGTACGTGTGCTTGCACTGATTACAGCTCAGGAACTGGACATGCAAGTGCACAACGTGTGTCTAGTGGGCAGGAAGTTATTTGTGGAAGAGTCTGCCATAGCATGAGTTTGCTGCACTGCTGAGCAACCAGCACGGGGTGTCTGCAGTACATGAGGAGAAATCCACTACTAATGTGGCATACATGGACATAAGTATAATGGCAGTGTGATCCTATGGGAAGACTTGCTTTCAAATCTAGCTAAGCCTATAGGATAATGTATTTTCCTGATACTGGCTGTCATTCTCAGCTGATTGGAAGATAGCGACCCAATATTTTCTGCCAGCATTCATTCAATTCCAGCAAAATGAGAGGGTTAGCTGGGGGCAGGAAGCCTGGGATTAGAGAAGTCCCCTGTAAAGTTCAGTTGGTAGAGGAGGGGTTGCAGTAACTCCTAGCAAGGGTTACCTCTGCAGTGCGCAGATAGTCCCCAGCCCAGGCCAGCTGAATCTAGAAGATCCACTGTCTCTCTAGTACCAACTGGCTGTTTTTCATCCTTTCATCCATACCATCGTTGTTTTGAAAAAGAATTTTTGATTAGGCTGGCATGCCAACTGCGGGCCGTGCCCCTCGGGCACTGCACGAGGTGGTTTGCCTGCACATATCCCAGCTCATGGCTCTTGGGAGACTCTATTTCAGTTGCTATTGAAAAGCAGCTCAGAGAAATTGCAAGCTGCCTCACCCATGTTGGGGACCAGCCTAAATCTTTGGCTTGCTCTTGCTCTCCTAAAGCAGCCCACACACTCTTGCTGGCACCCAGCACCTCTGTGGGTTAATTGATCTCCAACCCCTCAGTGGCTCCTTCAGCCATCGAGGAGAGAGACTTGCAATCACTCAATGCCAGAGTAAGTTTTGGGCACCTTGAGGTCTCTGTTAAAATATTTGCTTTGATGTAGCTTTCCTGACTGCTTTTGATCTATTTGGATCTTGCTATTGAGCACCTTGCTTGATATCTCTGTTACACCTTTTGCACAACAGTGTTTAGATAGGGGATTTGTAAGCTATTTTATCAGGGAGAAAACTGATGCAATTTAATTTATGTTGGCCAAGCCCTACTGTCCTGAGAGAAAGAGGGATCAAATGTTACGAGACTTTCTCTTGTTCACAGTCGGAAGCTCTTACGTGATAGCGGTTGGACCAAATTCTTTCTTGTGGTATTTTCCCAGAGCCTGGCTAATCATACTTTTCTTGCCCTCTAGTCTTCTCTTGCTTTTTTCTTTCTGTTTCTCTGACATTTGTTGCTCCAGCCCTGAACCGCTGCTGTTGTCCATTGCCACCTGCATCCATGGTAGTCATTGCTGGTCTCCCAGCAATGCGACACACCAAAAAACGAACTTCTGCCACTTTTCTGAATGCAGGCTGAGGCTTAGGTCGCATAGCTATGTTGAGGTCTGTGCTCCAAGGTCTTATGCTGGAGGATAAGTCAACGCAAGTGATATGGCTAGTCACGATACCCTGCACCGTTGGTGTTGCAATGCTTTTCCAGTCCCCCAGTAGAGGTCTAGCCGGGATGTCTGGGCCAAGGTATTCATATCTCCTTTGCGGCCCATGTTAAAGGACCTCACATTAAAGAATAAGTTAATGAGAATCCTGCTCCTCCCCACGCCTCTAATCTGGTAAAAGTCATAAAGAAAAGTACTTGCAAGGAAGTGCATTAAGAAGTCTTTATGACCTGTGACACAGAGTGCACTAAACCCCATGGCTGGGCCCCTGGGCCTCCTGCAGGACAGCTCTTTATTGGGAGGGACACCACAGAAGTACCATCTTCTGTGGCTATACACAATACTGTAATAGGGTTAGCTCACAGTAAAAGTGTAATTAATGTCACGTAATATAAAGATTTACCATTTTCTCTAAGGACTTCTCCCCCAGGCAGCTTTCTTGCTTCATTCAGTAATCTAAATTAAAATGACCGTGCCCATTCCCCGTCTTTTTACCCCTTTTCTGCCTGTATGCTTGTTCCCAAAGATGTTTGCCGTGGGATGCCACTTCACCAGAGGGGGATTAGGGGGACATTATGCAACAATAGTGGCGCTGCCTTCTTTGCGTGTTGGGTGAGAAATGAAACAATATTCAGCTTGTCCAGAGTTTTTCTTTCTCTCTCTCTAAATCTTCTCCTGTGCGTTTTCACGCCAGACTGCCATGTCTCCCACATTCCTTATCACCCTGAGATTGTTGCAACTTGCTTTTGGAAATTACTGAGGAAACAAATATCCATGCTTCCTTCATTTACTCCACAAATGGGACTTCTACTTGAAGGAGGAATGGCAAGATGGTTTTCTTGACCAGTTTGCATGTGCGTATTCTAAAGGGTTCCTGCTGGGTCTATGTCTAATTCTTGCAGAAACCCTGGTACCAGGAGGCGTTTGTAGTTGGGGAAAAGCAGAGAGCACCACAGTGCCTAGGTCACCACCTGGCACTTCGTCCCTCTGCTTTCCTCTCTCACCTTGAGCACATGAGTGTATTGCTAGATTATTTGTGCCCCCTTAATGAGAACTCTCTCCAAAGCTTACTGCAGTCAGCAAAAGACTTTTCAATGGTTTTCTGTTGGGACCAGTCCTGCTGTGGCCTGAGTTTTGACCTAACTCGGCTAACTTAGCTCAAGTAGATTAGGGACCACTTTTCCCAGAAGGTTACAGGGGCCACCCTTATTTTGGGTCCATGTGCTGAAATCCCAAACTCCTGTGGATCCCAGGCTGAGCCATGCAGGTCTTTTCTTGTGAAGCCTTAACCCAGGCAAAAGCCACCCACACCACCATGCACAGAAATCAGAATGTGCTTCCCTCTGCTCTCAGTACCACCATCCTTGAAATCAGGCTTTGCAGTGGGTAGCTCCTCTTTATAGCTGCTTCCTCCCATTTCCTCACTTTCCCTGCCATTTACCAACCAGGAAAAGTCCTTCCAGACCAAAAATATTCCTTGCCCTTTGATTACCCATACTGGCCAGGGTGCAGTGCTACAGAGGACACACTTTGCTGGAGCGTAACTGGAGAACAAGGAAAGGCTGGTTTGTACCATCAGTCTTGCACAAGGCGTTCAAGCAGAGACGATGACTGATTAAAATGTGATAAGGCTTGTTTTTAGCCAGTCTTTCCCACCTCTGCCATCTCAATTCTAGACAGTCAGGATGCTCAGGTCAGTCACTTGCAGGGTTTTTAGTTCAGACCCTTCAGTTGCAGTCATATGAACAGCAGCTGTCCAGATTTAATGGAGTGTGCGATCCTCTTGTTATCACGTACTATAAAATCCAGAAGTGGCAGATCACCTGTGCACATGGCAGGTCCTAGAAATATTGCCTGGAAATGCTGTCGCTCTGTGGCAGGCTATCAAATTAATACACAGTTTTATTTTTCCATCTCACAGTATATTGCCTTGCACTGACCTGGTGAGAGGCAGGGAGAGGCAGCTGCAAATGGCCATTTGCATCAAAAGCTCCCCAGTCACTCCCGATTAGAGCAACCACATCTTTTCCCAGCTAATGAATTGCTCCCATCTGTGAAATTACAGCTACTCACTTTTGTTTTGTTTAAATCAAAATTGCAAGGCTCATATGGCAGGCTGTCTGCTCCCTCCAGGTACCCGGCTCTCACGCCGTGATGCTGAGCCAAAGGCGAGAGCGATCACCGCGGCTGTTGTTTTGTCGCAGGCTGTTTGTCTGGGCTTTGACAAGGAGCATATGCAGAGCAACCCTGGCCTCACGTGAACCATCCGGGCAGAGAGGGGAACGGCTTCAGGGACCTGCTGGAGACCTGGGGCTCACCAGCCCATGATAAGTCAGTGGAGATGTTTTCTGCATAATGCTTCTCCGGCAGTCTGACCTATTGATTGTCAGGAGTCTCAATAAATTTAGATCGCTGGTTTGTGTCTGCGCTCCCTAAGCAGGGGTAGGACAACGATTAGCTGCAAAGATCAATAGGGGAGAGTCTTTTAATCGACCACGTAAAATGTGTCCTTCGTCACTGATGGCGTGTTAATTGGGATTTAATTCTTGAGGGGGCATTCACCTGTCCCTCCCAGTTTTCTATCTGCTCTTGAAGCCCTTGTTGAGAAATCCAGGGTAGCTTGAAAGTTAGAAAGATGGAGAATAGAGGCTCTATTATTCTTGTAATGTTATTTCCACTGTATCTTGTCAGTCTCTACCTTGATGAAATGTCCATCTGCATCTTTCTAAAAAAGTCTTCTTTCAGTGGCGTTCACCAATAGGAGTATATTTAGCATCCTGGCACACTGATGCATTTCTCAGTCAAGGGCTTGGTAGCAGGGAGGACTCAGTGCCTGGCTGCTCCCTGGCAGCCACTGGAGACACACGGGTCTCCGAGATGCTGCCAGATGCTCAGAGAGAGAGCAACGCAGGACACCGGGGTGCCTTGGCACTCCCAAGGCAATGTATCCCACAGAGAGGCTTCCAGCCATCCCCACAGCCGATTGGCTCGTTCTTGCTCATGCAGCTGTCCTTTGCATCCTTAGCTTTCACCTATGGCTCAGCGTTTGGGCAAGGAAGGAAAGACAAACTCTTATCCCCTCCGTGTGGCTCAGCCTGGGAGAGGTTTAGGGGCAAGCCGCCTTGATCAGAAACACAGCCTGGAGGAGCAGCATCTTCCCTTTAGCCCATAAGGGGTGCAGTGCTCTCCTCAAAACTCAGAGGTCTGAAAGGAAGAGAGCTAACTTTCTTTTTCACAAGCATGTAAGATGCAAGGTTTGCTTGAATTTCTTTTTAGGTTGATTTTTTTGTGAACAGGTTGATTTCTTTTTAGGTAGATTTTTTTTTGCCATGGGAATAGATCTCTCTTGTTGGCAGAGGGAGAGACCTAGTTTCTCCAGGGGGTGCCTCCCTCAGCTTCTGCCTTCCTGTGATGGACCCTGTGCCCACAGCTGAGCTCTCACTGGCGTGCAGCTAGCGCTAGGATAGGGTTGGGCTTGGGGGGGACGTCACAGGCTCCCCTTCCGCAGCAGTGGCTTATCCCAGCAATCAAACAGCTTTTCCAGAGCAAATCTTGTTGAGTCTGTGTGATAGGCACAAAGCCAAATGTGAGAAGAGAAGGAGAGGACGTGCACTTTACCCTAAGTCCTACCATGATGTAATAGCTAAGTTTTACTATTTTGATCCCTCCAGCAAAGTCTGTCTGTGTGCCAGTCTGCTCCTCATGAACAAATTCAGGATTATTGTCTGTCCTCACAGTCCCTCACCCCCATAGGGAAAATCTTTTAATTCTTTGGTTTCCTTTGAGACTTTGCAGTTCCAGCCTTGGCAAAACAAATCCTGTCACTGGCTGGAAAATGGAAGCAGCAGCATCCCAGCTAAAAGCTCTGGCATTTTTTCTTATTGTGAATTCTTTAATCTCTTTTAACAGATGACCTCTCTAGGGCTATTGTATTACCTTCCTGCTAGTCTTCTGACAGGCCTTCTATTTAACTAAACCAATAAATATGTATATTGGCAGTATATATTTCAGTTATCCAGAATAACTGTACAGGGCATTCGTTACTCAGTAACACGCTTACAATTAATATTGAAAAATTATTGCAAACTGTGTGATTGTATGCACATATACAATTCTTAGATACAACATCCATGCAATTTCCTTGTTATGATTTAGCTAATTAATAAATATTCATACACATATTTGGGGGGGGGGGATGGATGAGTGAAGCAAAGCAGTGAAAGGAATCTCTGCCACCCCAAACACAGTTACATCTTCCCTGACTTCAAGGAGGGCTTGTGGTGGGAACCAAACTCAGCTCTATGCACCACCTCCATGGTTAAGCTGTCTTTCTTAGCACCACGTCTCTCCCTTTTCCTTTTCCCAGGCTTGTGAAGGCTGTGAAACAGCCAGCTGCAGTCTGCCTATGCAGCGGACGCTGGGAGGAGAGACTGCACCAGCAGCCCCGTTAGCAGTGCCATCTCCATGCAAGTGACCAGAAGCTTAGGGTGAAATGTCTGCTGGAGAGGCAGAAGTATCTTCTGATTTCTGGCACGTGGCAGCTCTGCGTGGAGGCATCTTGACATTGCCGTTGTGTCCTCTGATTTGAAGGGGAACTGGCTGGTGTGGTCCTCAGACCTGTCTGTTCACTGCACAGCTATTGCATGTCATCCACCGGAGAGAAGTTTCTCTTCCCTACCCCTTTCCCTAAGGGAGGGGCTCAGGGGGGAGCAGTTGAGTTTTTTCTAATGCTTTCTTCCGTGATGGGATTAAGCAGGACCTGCTCCTTTAAAAAGTGTCCCCTTCCCCATCATCCTCCCTCCTTCCAATTACAGCACTAATTTCAGTAATGGAGCATTAATGGAGTAATGGACTGCTGAAGCTGGCCTGAAGGAACTGTAGTGCTCAGCACAAATTGAGTAAATAAACCATATATTAGATTTCTAAACAATACTTTTAGTCTAGTCCCCAGGGAAAGAGAGTTGTCAAGACTTACTTAAGTCAACCCAGCAAAACGTATGCAAAAGATCCACCCATTCATACCCTGGAAAATGGCACCAGTGGCCTGAAGTATCAGTGAATCTCTCACATAAATCTCTGCTATCCTGACAGAGAGAGCTTTGTGTTGTTTCCTTCTCCCAATTCCTCCCCTTTGATTTATTTACCAATAAGCAGCTTTGTGCCTGTTTCTATTTGTGTCTTGCTAGAGAGCTGTCCCTGTATGCTGATAGAGAATGACTTGCAATTGTAAGGAGAGAGTTATCACGGAGCCATACAAAGTGATGGATGAGAGTAGTGCCCTAAACAGTTTTCAGTCTGGGAAAGTCCTGATTATTTTTGTCTTCCAAAAGCAGCAGCCCTCTGTCAACATTTTTATTACTTTATTTTAAAAACAGGCTTTGCACTACCTCAGCCAAATAAATAGAAATGAGTAATGAAGTACTGACTATCCAGATTTACCCCACTGGCATCAGGGTGACTAATTGTGATTTAGTTACCCTTGAATGCACGGACCACAGTCAAGATTTTCCTAGGCAGCGTGCAAGCAGGGTGAGAGCCAAATGCAGAAGATGGGGACTTTGAAGCAAGGGAAAGGCACAGAGTAGCAAAATGACCTTTCCACATTACTCTCCAGGTCAGTGGGAGAACCAGGGTAAAATCCAGGACGCAGACCAACGCCATGTCTACAGCAAACCTTTTGCATCTTGAAGGGGCAATCATGAAAAGCCATAATTCCTACAGGGCAGCAACTTGTGGGTGTTCAACATCCCACAAGATGATTATTTACTTTCTACGAGCTTCAGAGTGATCTGGGAGCAATCCTTTGAGCTTTCATGGCAGAAATAAGCAGGGTTTTTTCTGCTTTTATTTCCTCTCAGCCCTGATGCAGTCGAGAGAGAGTGAAGAGTGCTCTAGCTCTTCTTGTCCATAAGTTTTATTCTGCTGTACTATTGCTAAGAATAAGCTAAACAATGGCAACTTAAGCTTGAATTGAAAGAAAGAAGATTGCCTTAGTCCTGTAATCAGGCTGGAGATGGGGTCCAAACTGTAGCATTTTATCAGGGGGAGTTTTACGCAGACATCATTAATCTGCTTCAGATGTCTGACACTTAGAACTTGGGTATGTTAAAATCACACCCTCACTTGACCTCCGGATATAACACGTGAAAGAATCAAAATGCGCTGATGTATACCAGACCGAGATGATGTAGTGTCTCTCAGGGTGTAATGCAGTGTCGCTTGCATTCCTTATTTTTATTGGGGGTAATTCTGAATGATATGCATAAGAAAAAGCAGGCATACTGTGCTGGTTATAATAATCTAGCAAAGTTAGCCATTAAATCCTGAAATCTGCTTTTACAACTGACTGGGATAGGTAATTTGGGCATGCTCTGGTTATGTAAAGGAACTGCAACACTTTTTTATCTGTGTGGGAAGATTAACATATTACTTTATGAGTAATTTGTTAGGCAGAAAACCAGGTAGGTTCTCCAGGAGTGATGAGTTTATCACTGAACACTCGCACCCAGGAGTATGGATTGAAGAGCTTGGAAGAAGTCTGTGCACCATTTGAAATGGCATGCAAGACTCCCATTTTAAGAAATGGACTTTTAAAATGTTTCCATTGAACTCGTGAGCTTCCTGTTTTCACAACACTAATGCTCTTGAATCCAATCAGGCTGCTGAGCTCCTCCCTCAGTACCATCCTCTTCCAAGAGGAACAGCTCTATCTTATCCAGCTTGACAAAATACTGCACCTGCAAACTTCAGATCCTCCTGTCTTCCTGGAGAATGCTGGTGGTGCACAGCACTTCATCCCTCCTTGATGCATTTGCTTCTCCTCCCCTGCAATCCCCCCCCCATCCTTTTTCCTTGCCACTCCAAAGTTTTAGAAGTCTATTTTCCTTCTCTAACTCTCCCACTTCCACCACTGAGTCCAGCTGCTTCTCTGCTCTTCACCCCATCCTATCATTTTCTTCTGTAACCTATACTCTCACCTGGCTGCTTACCCCTTCTTCATCCAATGCAAGGATGCGAAAGTCTTACCCTTATGAGCCCCTGCCCTGGATGCCACTTGATCCTGCCTTGTTTTTCTTCATTTTGACTCTGACCTCACTTAAAGCACTGTTTACAAACATGGTCTGGAGTTTTCTTCTCCCAAATTTCAAGCTGCTTCTTCAAAGCTTGCAAGTCTTAAAGCTGCACTGTACGCACATAGCTATAATGCATACAGCATCTGTCTTCTCTGCTAATGTTCTCAGAAGGAACAAGGACCATCTTGATGGGAATTTTCAGCAAATACCATGTGCTCAGCCTCAGACAGCTGCCATGGAAACTTCATCCTGAAGTTTTGCAAAGCAGATGAAAATAAAATTTTGTGATGGAAAAAAAAGTCAGGCAGCTTAAATACCAGTCTGTTGGTTGGTGGTTAGTCCTTTGGCAATTGGAACGCACAGAGCTGCCAGCTCTTCAGCCTCATGCACAGAAATCAGAGTATGCGAGGGTAACAACCTGATTAAATGAATATGAATTAACTTTTCCAGTGAAAGGGATTCCAGAAAAACTATGCTACTTTACACCTTTAAATTCTGAGCTATTAAACTATGCCTCTGTTTTCTATGTCGTTGTGATGTGGGTACACACACTGATGAGATGACAAAATGATGGCCCTGGAGCCTGATGATCCCAGCTTTCCCACTCCATTTCCTATGCTCGGGAAGGAAAGGCAGCGGGGTTGTTAAGAAGAGCCGGCTGTAGAGGATGCTTTTGTGACATGACGGTTTGTTTGGTGGACCTGATCTAGAGCTATCTGACACAGTTGGGATCTGAGAAAAAACAGCCTTCTGCCCCTTCCCTGTCAAGCAGTGTTTGCATTCAGATGGTGATTTGGAATGTCATTCTGTTATTTTTTGGTTTTGCTTTGTGATATGAGACATTTAGCAATTGCCAGGATAAATACAGTTATATCTTAAGGGTGACTGGGTTTTTTTTGGTTGTTTTTTTCTGCGAATTCTTAGCTATTTCGTGAAACTCCCTGGGTGCTGGGGGAGTCTCTCCTCTCTATCACTCCATTGCTTAATATTCTTACAGACTTGTTAATTCCTTTTAGCCTATCTAAATTCTGTTTCAAATAATCTTTATTTTCCTATCCAAAGCCATGTTGTCAGGTCACCTGCACTGAAATATTCCTGTTATCAAAGACAAAAACAATCGCGTAGCAAAGATTTTTTTCTTCCTTCTGCAGAGAGTTTCTCTCCAGTGGAGGATGTGGAAAACTTCCGAATGACTTTTATGCAAGGTGAGTGCTTTTTTTATTGTGCTCTAGCATGTCTGGGGAAGGAGACCAAGAGTGAGATACCTAATATACCTGATCTGGTGCAAATGCATTCTTGCATTAAGGGAATAATCTTTCAGACGCCTCAGGGAGTTCTTTTGCCCGATCCCTTGGGCAGTGTGTATTATTCCTGTGGGGAAAGTTTGGATGGAAAAAAAGTTGCTGTTGATAGATATATGTGTGTATTCATCTTCACCCTTTACCTAACCCCAAAATCTGAAAATTTGGCCAGAAATAGATATTCCCCTAGAAGAAATCCATTGCAACACAAGAAAGCCCCTACAGAATTTTGCAGGAAAACAGGTTTGTAGCAAACCTAGCTTTAGCACTGTGACTAGGACAGCCCCTGGGGTTGTGTCTGCCTCTGAGCCTTATTCTGGCCTTAGAGTTGGGGGTTTTTTGCTTATTCTAGCAGCGTTTTGGGGTCCCCAGGATATTTGTTTCTCCAAGACTGGATATGGCCCACATGAAATGAGGAGGAAGCAAAGCAAGAGCACAGTTCCTAATCTGGGCCAGCATCTTCTCTGCCACTCTGGTCTGAGTGGTGGCCTCTATCAAGGGAACACCTCCCAAAGACACACCCAGCATTAGTGCTGACTGCCAACCTGAGTGCTGGCCAGCTCTGCCTGTTACGCCCCCCCATTTCTCTGGTCCCTGCCGACCAGGCTGTTAAGACCAGGAAAAGCCATTGGGTAGCTGACAAGAGCCAAAGAATTTGCTGAATGTGTTGGGCTTGATAGCAGCCACCCCCTGCCAATCACATTCCTCTGCCACAGGGCGGATGCACAGAATACATCCCAGACCTTCCTCCCAGCGGGAGATAAGCCCTGGAGCCCTTCACCGAGTGGGGCTGCATGTGTCCTTTTCCCCATATGGTGTGAAATTGGCTTTTCTGCCCTAGTGGCTATCAGCAGCTGGTAGGATTTTGATTTTTATTTTTTATTATTGAAGACGCTTTGATAAGCTTGTATTTAGGCTTGGCTACCCTGCAGGTAGCGGAGACCTGTGAGGGTGTAATCCCTGGGCCTGGCTCCACCACTGAGGTATGGAGCAGAAAACTGGGTTGTGGCAAAGGAAAAGGAGGACATTAAAGTACACGATCCTGCAAAAGGTGCAGTGCAGCTCTCCCCCACCCCAGATAGCCACGTGGCACTGAGCCACAGTAGGTGCAAACCTGGGAGGGGAAAGGTGATGCTGAAGAATGTGCCGTTACATATTTCCTCAGGTTTCCCCTCCTTGGCAGAGTTGTGCTAGGACCACAGACTTGGCAGGCATAATGGAAAGCTGTCTTCCCCTACAGCTCTCCAGGGACCTTCCCTGGCACTTTGCCTGGCTCTGGGCACTGGGCACTGTGGTGGGGAGCTGAGCTCTTGCAAAGAAACATTGGATGTATCAGTGCAGCCCCATGGAGAGCAATGCAAAGGTCTTCAAACTTCCCTCAGCATACTGGAAAGGGAGACGAAGATAATGAGTCCTCCTCTTAACAAGCGCTAATTACCCAGACATGGCATTGTACCCACAGAGATATCATTGCTTCCAGGACCAGAGTGAGGGCCCCTGCCTTCTGTGGAGTCTCCAGATAGGTGGGACACCTCTGCCTTGTGCTGTGGAGGCCCCCAAACTTTGCACAAAGTGGGCAGGCCTGGGCCCCAAAGCAAAGGCGCAGCAAGAGCTTGCCATCGTGACAACAAGTCTTTCTGGAGTCATGATTCTGGAGTTTCACTGAGATTTTGGGCATCATTTTTAATTTGTGTGAAAATAACCCTAAATATCTGTATGAGGTGAGTTTCCAAAATACAACAAGCTAGAAAAAACTTGAAAATCTCTCTCAGCTGCTGCTGTGCTTGCTTACGCAAAACCCATTTCTAAGCCCAGCTTCCAAAAGAAACGGGGTACGTGGAGTGTCATGGCACACGTTGTATGGTGTGTGTATGGCTACCTCTGCCTCAAAAATAACTTTCAAAATCATTGGGCAGCAGTTAACAAACAGTTCAAAGGTGTTTAATTCTTACAGGTTTCATGGCAGTAAATATCTGATTAGAGGACAGACAACCTCTTCATGCCCCAGATGAGGGAAATGGTGAACTCAACCCTTCATAGACACCAGAAGGTTCAAAAGTGCACACACCCCTGACATTAGGAGCAATTTCAGTCCAAAATTCCAGTTTATTAGACACCAAAAAACACAACTGCAAGATGCAAAACCATAGGAAACCAGTTCTCTTTGGTCCCAGTTCTTCCAGAGCTATAATTTCCTAAGAGACTGGCTCCCAGAAACCCCTGCACACTTTGATCCCTCAGTAACGCCTATAAATTTCCATCCTCTTGGAGTCTGTAATGAATGGGGCTGTGGTCATGCATTGAAAAAGGACAAGAGGGTCCCTCTGCCATTACCTTCCCTTTTCTCATCCCTCCTGGGTGAAATGTAAGCCACTGATTAAGTGCACTCTTCAGTCACAGCAATTGTTTGCCTGAAATCCCTTCTGAAAATGGTATCTTTCATTCAATACTGTTGTTGAGTTACTGCCACGATATAGAAAGTATTTTCCATTCTTCCACTCAGGCAATAGGGAGGAATTAACAGTCAGTAAAAGATGTTTACTGTCAATGCTGTTTTCTAGGGCTTGGCATGGGAGAAGGAGTCAACAACCCTAGAGATCTCAGAGGTAATGTTATGGAGGGACAACGTAAGCTCTCACTTTTCCTCACCTTTCTCACTTTCCCTCTCCATTTCTTCTCCAGTGGCACCATCTAGCACATGTACTCTATGTCAGGGGCTGGGAGAAGTGCCTCACGTCTCCTTCTCCCATCAATATTGCATCTGCCTCTGACCCTGCTTTTGAAAGTCCTTTGGTGTTTGAGCCTCTATTTTGCCCTGTGTGTCTGTTGTACTCTTATTTTACAGGGTGCTGTTGAATTGCTAACACTCCCGTGCACTGCCACAAAAGCAGGGAGACCTCACGTCTCTCAGGACAGGAGCATATCCCCACCACACTGCTGAGCAGAAGAGCCAGGCAGGTTTGGTACTTTAAAATCTCGTTTACCAAGATTTTCCTTTCCCCATTGAGAATCCAGCCCAGAACTGATTTTTGAAGGCATTATGCTGTTTTATGAAGTTGCCTTTTGTGGATATCTGAACCATGGTGGTGGACATAAAGTGTTTTCTTGATATATTGCCCTTCTGCGTCACACAAATATAGAAGTCTGTGATTTTTACATATAGATATATATTTATAGAGGTCCATGTGTTGGTCACATGTTGAATATAATTTAGGTGTGTGGATCCTTGCAGCCTGGAAAAACAGGCCAACATTTAGCTGAAAAAGTCAGGTACTTGGAAAGCAGAAGTGGAAAGGCTAGTAGGGAGGAGAGAGGAGGTAACTGAGGCAGAGGGAGTCCTTAAACAAAAGAGTGGTCCTCAAACTGCGACGTGTGTTTGTCTTTGATGCTGGCAGAGTTGTACAGGCTCTACAGGAAGCTCTGCACTGCTGGAGGGCTGCTTTCAGCTGAGACACTGGACCCAGGTCCTATTTTTTCTGGCTCTGGTGACTGTCCAGGAGGAAGTGAGAGATCCTATGACATTTTTTGGAAGAGAAGGACACGATCCCAGTGCTGTGGATAAAGTTTCCTGTCTGGCAATAAAATGTGTTCAGCTCTGTGGATGGTATTAACAGGTGCCAACATCAGGCTCTCCAGGCTGTTTATTAAAGCTGCATAGTCCTCAGCTGGTGTAAGTCAGGAGAGCTGCTTAGATGGTGGAGCTGGAGGAAATTTTCTCTCTTCCTTTGCTTGGGAATTATTTCTTTCCTCTTTGGTTCTAACATAAGTTCGGCTGAGCATAGAAAATAAGTTATGTTACCCAAACCTGCTTTTTAAGAGTCGTGATATGAATGTAATTTGGTACAAAAAAAGGTTACATGCAAGCAATTGAACATAGGCTGTCTAGGAAGATAATGTAGAGCACCTAAAGCTAAGAAATTTTCTGTTGCACCAACTGTAGGAGTCCTCTGAACTGACAGAAATGAATAACTTGAGAATCCCGTTACCCATGGTTAGCCTTGAAAGGGGCATCATGAAGAAGGGGTCTGTGCCTGTGCAAGTTGATTTGTTGATTATCGTTTAAAGCATTTTGACATCTCGAGTGAAGGTCATTCCATTGTTATGTTTCTCCTTTTTGCAATTAGCTATAGGTGATTTGTATGGAGCACAAAATATGAATAGCATCTCTTGAAATTAATACTCAGGTGGGTGGAAAGGAAGAACAAGAGAAACAAGCAGAAACTTATTTAACAGGCTGGCTGCTGAATGGTGGCAACATGGCTTGACTTAAAGCATTACTGCTTTTAGCATATGATTTATTGCTAATGCCCCTTCCCATGACTGGCCTTCAGCCTTTGATGTCAGTCAGCTCTGAATTAATTACTTCGTAATGCAAAGTGAAAGTGCAGTAGGTTTGGTTTATTCCCCGTTCCTCCCTGAAATTGTTGTGTTAACTTGCCTCATCCATGTTTGCTCGCTCTCTTGCCCTCCCCACAAAGCACCTTCTCATTTGTGAATTCAAAAAGCTGGGGAGTGTGTATGCACACATTGTATTGCCTTATAATAAATGGAGCCTTTTAGCCAGGGCAAGCGAGACTGATGTAGGAATGTAGGAGATCGTATCTTGGGGGGAAAATCAATATTAAGATGTACAATTGCTCCCATGGTATTGAAAGAATTAGTTGATCTACATGCCAAATGACAGCCCCCTTGATAACAGGGATTACGTGTCCTGTCTTTCCAGGCTGTGCTCTGTCGGGGCTGCTCTCTGGGTCCCTCAGGCAGAGATAATCTAATTAGTACAATGAAGACCAGGTCGATTTAAAAAAATAAAGAGGGGGGGAATTGGAGAGAGGGGCTGCGGGGAGGTGGATGTCAGCGAGAAACAGGCTCTGGAAAAAGTTGCAGAGGAGGAGGGGAAAACTGGGAGTACAAGTCAACCGTCAGTTTGGCTCCACAGACATTGGAAATGCAGACCCACCAGACTATTACCAGACAAACCCCAAATTAGCAAGTGCTTACAGCCTTCACAGGCACTCATTCAATCACACTCTCGGAAAGGAGGGAGCCGAGGAAACAAGGAGGTTGTTGGGCTGAGCGGAAAGGAGGTGGCTTGGACCCGGACTGGCTCGTCCACTGCAAAGTCATGGGCACCTGCTGCAAAAACAGCTTGCAAAAAAATGCTTTACCACAGAAAAACCAACAGCCCAGGAACAAACAAAAACCCCACACTTTTTCCCTTTGCTAAATTATGCACAAAGAGCTTTTTTTTCTTTTCCAGCCAAAGGCTGAGGCTTGGGCCCAGCTGTAGGCAATGAAGCTGTACTGCCCATGCTAAGCACGAGGTGAATCACTTTCCTGAGGATGGGGTGAGGTTTCAAGAGGCTTCTCTGCGTGGAGGCCTGGTTTCTCCATCTGCCTCAGTTACACCAAGGCAGATGCCCCTTGCTGGCAACTGTGCACTGATGAGTGGTTCTGAGGCACTAGAAGTTTCAGAGTTGTTTTAAAATTAATAACTGAGTGTCAGCAGTCTCCTCTGAGCTCAGTATCTAGCAAGCGTTAGTTGGAATAAGAGCTGGCTTTTCCCTCCTGGGTGCAACCCATGATACTGGCTTTTACAGGTGCTGTATCTGCTCTGTCAGTGAATCCTATCAGCCCCATCAGCATGAAGTTCCCCTGATAGCTGTGATTGCTTTCAGGGAGACCCAGATGGATGGATGCAGGGGTGGGCACATCCTCAGTGGGTGTAAACTGACCTCAACTCAGAACGAATTTCCTCCTAAATGATGATGGCGTAGAAGAGTGTTACTTAGGCCTGACACTGGGCTTGTACCTGACATTTTTATGTGACTTCCTGGCAACAGATGTTAGTACCTGAATATTTTCAGTCTTTTTTTTGCTTTTAGACAAAGAGAGAGGCTGGATCTCTGCATACAATTCATACAAGATGTACACCACAGCCCTAGGCTTTTGCAGTTCATTCCCAACCTTTTCTTAAGGGTAGATCCTGGATTTGTCCTGTCCTTTATGACCGTGTTCCTGAAATGTTATTCAGCTTTAATTCAGTACCAACATACCTGAAGTGCTTTGGTGGCTGAGTCTAGGATTTTGATGCAGTTCTCCCTCCAGGGCAAATATTGCAATTGCTCAGCCATGCAAATGGGTGCAGGCATCTTCAGGCTGTATAATCTGGTAGGCTTAAGGGACTGGATGGCTGAAAGAAGGCTCGCTCACATCTGGAAGTTGCTTTTTTTCCTAAGAATCATGAGCACAAGGAGTTCAGGCATTTTTGCACAGCTCCCCACTGACCCTCGAGTTCATGTCATCAGACCCAATCTTGTTGTCTTGGCAAGCATTCACACAAATAAGAGCACTCTAACAATGGGATCTTTCTTTTCGTAGCTTCCCTCTCCCTCTCCCCTTGTCCCTTGCTGCCTCCCTCTCCTACACTGGAGATAGAAAATTTGGAGACGGCAAGGATGAGATCACTACTTTGCAAGGAGTGACAAGAAAACTGGCTGTACAATTTGGGGCTCTGCATAGCCTTTTCCCAGGGAGCAGATCTGATGTTATTTCCCTATCCACAACTGCACAGAGACATCAGCACTTTGGAGACGGTACTTGCCAGCCACTTGGGTAAGACTGCAGATAAGGCCCAGAGATGAGGAGCCATCAAAACATGAACGTCTAGCACAGACTTTGAATTTCTGACTTTGCTGTATTTACTTACTTTAATCACATGAGCTTATAAACTGTAATTAGCAAGGCATAGAGTCGTTACCCATTCTGGTGAAAGGAGCAGTCTGAGTTATGCTGGGGATGCTGTATGGGTCCTCATTGTCCTTCGCTTCAGATATAGATATGTGAATTTATAAACAGCTTTTAGATTTGCATCATGCTTTAGAAACAAGTGAAAACAAGTTATACTGTGGCACTGGAATTGGAGACTCCAGATCACCTATGGATTCCTGTGCTGGTGCTGCCTCTACGTCCCAACTTCAGGTTACTCCCTGTGTACGTTTGCTAGGGTTTTCCCTTTCCCAGCACAGTGCCGTTGCGTCACCTGAACCATTGGGTAAAAATCCACGTCACCACACCTGAGCTCTCTCCAGCTGGCAGTCTGACCTGTCTGTGTGCCCATGCATGGTAGGGCAGACCTGAAACACCCAGATGCCTCTTGGATTCACGCTATAGCTCATCCTTCAGCAGAGGTGCTGAGTATGTGCCCCCCTCCTCCCTCCAGTCCCAGTTTTCACTAGAACTGCAGGAATTTCCTGCACTGACCGTCTGGACTCAGACGTGTTTTTGCAAGTGTGTGCTCTTTGTTTTCACTGAAATGGAATAAAAACAAACCAGCAGAAGGAAATTCAATAAAAATTACATTTGATAGACCCAGAAAAAATTGATTTTTTTAAAGAAAGACTACCGTTTAAAAGTCCAGATGCAGACATTCCTTACCATCCCACTCTCATTGAAAGTTCAGATCGAAATCACCCAGGACTCAGTTCCTCATATATGTGTAGTTCTTTTTGCTTTATTAAAATCAACAACAAGACGTCTCTCAGGAATTTTCTCAAGCATACTGCTAATGCATAATAACTTCTTCACAGTATACTTTCTAGTACTCCGCTTTACGTTATGGTTTCTAAGGTTTTGGAAGGCACTGGGACCACTTTTTATTTTATTTTTTTTGTCCATTGCACACAATAGCTGTCTAGCTGGAAATTCAATGTACCATTGCTAAATAACAAGAACTCATGCCTTGTTACAGAGTGCTATGGCATTTTTATCTGTTGGAGAGCCACCGTCTTTTGCACAACCATCAGACCAAGATGTGGGCTGCTGCCTATTCTAGTAAGCATTTGTATCAACTGAGGGCAAAATGTTTCATTTTACCCATTTCTCTTTTTGTAAAACCTTGCACTTTGATGTGTGATACTTTTCTTCTGAAGAACTTTGCATCAAGTGACAAATCATTATAACCGCTCCTCCTTGCTTTAAGCAGCATGTTCCACATTCAGCTCCTTGGTCTGGCAGATGGTGTAATTCTTGATACAAGCTGTAGTAAATTACCACGTTATTTAACAATTACTTACAGTGCATTCCCTGATCATTCAGTGCCTTGGGATATTGTGCATTCTGCCTAATTGCAGGTTTAACAAAAATGTATTGCAGTCATTATGCCATTATGTTATGAGAGTATAACGAGCAGAATAGAGCAAATCAGATAAAGTTGATTGAGACTTAGTTGTCAGCATGGGAATGTTAGGAACGGTGTCTCTCACCCTTGCAGGCCACAAAGATAATTTCCTGACTACTAAGTAGTAGTTGGTTTTAAAAAAAATCTATTAGGCAGCGTCTCCGCACTTAGGGGAAATGTCTATCAGCAAAACTGATTAGAGATAAGGGTAAGCAGATGTCAAAACAGAAGACCACCAAAGAACTGAGGTCCTGAAGTGAATGGGGAGAGATCCAGCAGGTAGTAAAAGTAGGGCGGATTGCTGTGCCATGACTGGGGACAACCCTGCCCTCCTTTCAGCTCCAGGGAGAGTTTTGCTGGAAAAAAAGATGGTAAGATTGGACTCTGTATCTTATGTGGGAGAAAAACTCCCATTTCTGCAGTCATTTTTCTGGGTGAGTTTGCATGTGTGTGTGTTGTTGTTTTCACGAACTGCTTCTTTAACCTAATGATTGAATGGAAATTAAGAGCATTGGGGAGAACAAAGAACTGTGAGAGGATGTTCTGCAGAATTTCTTGCTTTTCCTAACCGTGGAGGAGCTGAATTTAAACAATCTCCCTCTGTAGAAAGAGCTTCTCTGTAATACTCAGTTTTGTCACAGACTTCACCTGAATTAAGTCTCCAGTTGTGGGGCTACACAAGGTTTATAAAAGGGCCAGTAAAGAAGTTTTGATGAAGCTTCCATTGTAGGAGCAGATCTGTGAATTTCAGTATGTTGTAAGAACATATAGGTTTTATCAACATTTTATGGAGGAATTCATGAGAACAAATCATTTTATGATGTCAAGTTATTTCTACGGGGTTGACATGAAATTTTTAATAGTATTTCACGTTCACCCTGCTCATCCTTAACTTTGTATCAAGAGATGTAAAACGCCAGGATCTGCGCTCACCCCTCTTCCCTTGTCCTCCTCTGCCAGCCAGAGAGGACCTGCAGTGCTACCCTGCCACTCTTTTTTTCAGAGGTGCCCACAGGCATCGGAAAGGGGCTTCAGGCAACCTTTGCCAGCTAGCTGAAAAGCCATTTTAGCATCGCCATGCAAGACCTGTGTGAGAGTTTTACCACTCAGCTTTGCTCCTCCACCAAAGAGATGAGACGCTGGCAGCTGGGAGGTGCAGAGGGCAGAGCACAAGTCTCCTGCTCTCCCAGTCAGCCTCTGGTCACACCAGAGCAGCCACACATGAGTCCTGAGACACTCACACAAGGGTATTGGGGCTAAACAAGGAGAAGCTTTTACAGGTGTGGAGCATTTTCAGCACTGACTCTGCCTTAAAGCACCACATGTTGCAGGTCAGGCTCTGAATTTCCCAGCAGCCTTCCCGTTCCTAAAGTGCTCGAGGATGCTCTTCTTGGCGACGCTCCCAGCAAGACAGCCCCCCAGCAAAAAGCTGGCATTGCTCAGGGCTGCATCTGGCCCCATTTGTGCTTATTTGAACCCACAGAGCTTTTTTTCTGACTAGTAGAGCTGCTTGGTTTCTGCATGGGTTTCCCTAGCTATCCACGGCTCACATACCTGGCATCTCTGTGCCCTCCTACACACGTGCCAGCCAGGCAGGGCCAGGGCTGGATCAGAGCCCATCAGATGCAGGGTTGCCTTTGATGCATGCACTGAACTGACCCCGTGCTCTTGCCGTGATGGGACAACCGCTGCGACCCCCTGGGATCTGCACACATGGGATCTGCTGGGAGGGAAACAAGGAGAAGGATGCATCCAGGCAAAAATGGAGGCAGGGGAGGCCTAGATTAAAAAGATGCTCCATGATGTTTGCTGCAGGACGAATCCTTACTCAGGCAAAGTCCTGTAAGGGAGATTTGTCCCTGTACCAATTTGCAAATGCCTCGTAGCTGCATCGTTAGTGAGGGAACTCTCCCCAAGCAGGAGGGGGTTTGCACAGTTAGGCTCTGTGCCTGGTCCCTCCACTCCTCTTTGTGCCCAGCACTGAAGCAGCACTTCGTTATCTGATGTGGGGGCTTGGGAGAACTGGGACCCATTGTTCGGCACCCCAGTCCCGCTCCCCTCCCACCGGGGCCACTGCCTGCTTCCCTGCCACCCATTCGCTGCTGCCTGCACGGAGCACGATATCCTCTGATCCACATGTACCTGCCAGCCTGTCGCTCCCAAAGAGCACCGGGGAGATATTGAGCAAACAGATCAGGCCACACAGAGCTAGCAAGCCCCCACCAGCAGAGGTAACCAAATATGTGCAAGCCTTTTCTCTTTAGCCGCAGCATGAAAGGAGCTGGGAAAAGCCAGACAAATCCCAGGCAGATGCTCTGTGTGCTTTGACAGCGGCTTCAAACCTCCGACAGGAAAATCTGCCTTGTTTTGCTGAAAGAGAGGCTAAATCAAACCAGCAGGTTATTTATCCTGAAACACGTTTGTCTCCTCCACCAGCACTGCACCAAGTTAAGGCAGGGTGAATTACCACGACTGCCCTTTCTCAAGTCAGCCCGCACCTAACTTCTGCAGCAGTCATACCTGTGCGGCACACATTTGACGCTCGCAGCTATCTCAGGTCTTTTTTGAAACTAGTAACTCTGGGTTTATTTGCTTCAGTTGTTGTCCAAGATCTGGGCCTGGGTTTCAGTGTGCCGGTACCAGCCAGAGTCCTCCATCCTTCCTACCTCCGTGCTTCTGAGTGACCACACTGCCGCAAGAGAAGATTTACCCCATCTCCACAAGCCCCTGTAGGAAACTGGTTTTCAGAGCGCAGGCATCACCGCCCCTGTGCATCTGTTGCAAAGGTGGGGGGAAGCTGTTCTGTCCCCAGCACAACCTTCTTCCTTGGCCACTGCTGGCCCTTCAGAGGAAGAATGGGAACACCAAGAGAGATAGTAGGGAAAAAAATGTATAAGCTATAATTTTTTTTTCATTTGTTCATGTTTTTTCTTTACAAAAATGCAGAGTTTCATCCTTACTGCTGTTAGTACTAAAAGAGAAACTGATGAAAGCCACAGTAGATTTGCTTCATTGGATAACATAATACATCATTCAAAAGGTAAGTTGCAAACAGTGGTCCTAATCTAATAATGTTAACCATAACCTCTGCTTCTCCTCCCCCCCCAAATCCCAGCCACTTGGAAAAAAATCTATCTTCTTGTCCAGTGATAAGTGATTTTTTTATTGATGTGATATATCCAGCAATGAAATGGATTTCCCTTTTTACAAGGTATGACACTTTTTGCTATAGAATATTTCCATTACAAGAGGGTTTGATTGATTCGAGAAGTGTCCTAGATAATAGCAGGCTGATCAAGAATAAATTTGCCTGAACATTGATGTAGAGTACTGTTTCTAAGTGGGTTAATGCCGTTCCTAATAAGGATGTGTAATGTTTGGAAAAGTTGCTTCTTGTAAAACAACTACAACGTTATATCATTTTTATATCCCTCAATTTGGCAAATACTCATGTTTTTCACTTTCCCTTCAGGGAGGAATTGTCCATATGACCTGAAAAACTTTGGTCTTTCTTAATGACTCAAGTTGAAAGCAAACGGTAGTGGCCTGCGCCAAATATTGATCTGATCCTGGAAGGGGCTGGCCAGCTGCAGGCTGCTCTAAGTGGAAGCTGTATGTGGTTCAAACTGCCTTTTGATCAGGCTGCATCGCTTCCTGTCTTATTTTGTGAACGTAAAAACAGAGATCTGCCTTCTGCGGGGAAAGCTGAACTGTGCCTCTCTGCTCCTCTTCCCTGCACTTTGTCCTTAGCCCTTCCCTGTGTACCTTCTCCCTTACCAGTTGCCGGATAACAAATGCATTGCTTATTCTGCCTTTTTTGTACAAGCGGAGAAAAACACGCGTTTCTGATACACACTGTACAGGGTGCTTCACCCACAGATATTGCCACCGTGCTGAGCTGTGGGGTATCCCTTTTCTTCATGTGATGCCCGCTCAGGCAGAGCACAGGCTTGGTGGAGAGTGGCTGCTGGATGAGTTACCACAAAGACACGGCCAGAAAGACACTCACTGGACAGTCTTGCTCATTTATAAATAGCAAGTAGAGTTTTCTTCTGTCTAGTGCTATCACTGGAGAGCCACGCATCTCTCTCCCACCTTTCTCTCTGTGGTTTTGCCTAGAATGAACGACTATGGCTCCTCCATTACCCGTGCCGTTGCCGTAATATTTTCAACTTGCTCTTAGAGGCAAGTCCCGTGCAGACCTGTTGCAGGTCTTCAGGTCCAGCCTAAAATGTGGGATGGCAGCGGCACTTCTCGAGGCCTTTCATACCTCAGGGACACCCCACGATGAATATCATTTTCCCCCCATTATGCCAAGGGAGACAGACCCACCATGAGCAGGATCGATGCCTGCTCCCCAAGATGGACTCCACTTCCCCACCTGCTTGGCTCTGCCCAGGTGCATTGGGGCTGCAGGATCAGGGTTACCCCAACACAGCCACCTCTTGGTGCCACTGGACATGCTCATCACCTCCTCTGTGTTTTGGAGAAACAGCCCTTTGCACGTGTAACTCATGGACGATTGGTGTGTGCAGCCCAGAGCTGCGCGTGGCTCTGCATCAGGCTCCTTGCTGCCGTCCAGCCGTGCCGTGACCACAGGCTGGGACCAGCACCAGTCCAGAATTGCTTTTCTTAATTACAGCTATTTTGGTGGAGACTACAGCTTCCGTGGGAGTAAATTGTCAGCATTTGGGAAATGCCAGAAGGAATCAACTGGAAAAGCAAAAATCTTTTTGTTGGCATTCCTACGCCGTGATTTTAATGTTTAAGAAGCTTTTTCCCCTCACTTACACCCAAAGACAGTTGATGCAATAAAAGCACAGCTTTGCTCCAAAATGATCCATTCTGGATTCGCATACTACTTTATTATTTTTAAGAGAAACTGGCTTACTTCCAAATTCATACGCCAGAGGCTGAATGAGCTAAATTTAAATACCAAAGTATTTCAAATGGATATTTTACATTAACAGCAATCTCATTTTTTTAGTTTAGTGTTTTCACATAGTTTTTCAAAGTTAAGCTAGACCCGCTGTGTAAGAATGAGTGTTTCATTAATTTTTATAAGAGTTATAAGAAGCATATGTTTTAAAGCTTCATTTTGTAACATAGCAAAGTATATTTTAGACATATTTATTTACATAATGGCCACATTAAAAGAAATTTTCATATGGAAAAATGTAGCAATACCAAGCAACGGTTACCACAAAGTTTAAAAAAATATATTAATGATATGTAGTGAAAAGAAACAGGAAAAATTTAAAAAATTAAATGAGAGGATGTGATTTTTTTTAAGTACTCAAAGTGAGCACATTTCCCCTCCTATCACAAAGCCAGTGGAAGCACAGCGTTCTAGAGGAAACTTTCATGAGGAGTCATGAAAAAAAAAGCCGTGTGAAAGAACTGAAATATCTCACTTGGAAAACCAGATCTTCATCTTGAAAAGGTGAGAAATGTTGATGTTGGTTTTGCTGTTCTGATCAGTTTTGGTTCAGGTTACATTTTCTTAAATGTAGTATGCAATGTATGTATAACATATATAAAATAAGTATTTTACTATAATATAGCAATAAATGAAAAGCACACACACATAAATATTTTGACAATGCCAAAACAAGACTTGACACAAAATAATCAGATCTCTACTGATGAGCAATCTTGTGAAATATCTTAGTTTTTGACAAAAAATGCATTTTTCTGTAAGAAAAAAACCTCTCCAACATTTTATCAGCTCAAAGTTACAGTATCATTGAAAATTGTTACAGCTAATAAATAAACTACATCAGCACATCATCCTACTAAAATTAAATCAACAGCTACTGTAACCTCCATTTGTCTAACAAAACGTTTGAAGAAATCCTCAAAACATAATTTGTTTTTACAGGTTTTCAGAGCTTAGAAAATGTAAGCCTGCCCTTAACAGGAATTTGAATTACCATCTAAAATAATTTATACAAGATGCGCTGAAGAGATTTTATGTGTATAAAAGACGTATGTTTTTTGCTCTGCTTTGACTGAAGAGCTGTTGCTTCTGCAGGCATGCGTATACATTTTGAAGGTATTTTGTTAATCTAAGGTTTTCAGTGAGGGTGCAGGTATATTTTTTGAGGAAAGCACAAGTGATTCATTTTTCCTCTGAATGGTGGGAGAACATCACTAAGATCAACAGGAATTTTACTTTCAAAAAGCCTACAAGATTGGACCTGTTGTGTCCAAGATCTGTAGGACCTATTACAGATCGTTAACCCGTTAGCCTTGAAAACCATTAAGCTAGAACCAAAACCCAAATGAACTGGTGAGTGTATCAGGAAAGCAACAAAATCACGATTGCTCTGTTATTCCAGGGGTTTATTTCCTTGTCGAGGAACAATGCTCCTGACTTCTCCCTGCAGAAAGTTGTGTAACGTCCTGCTCCGTGAAGGCATGCATTCCTGGAAGAGCGGAGGTCCTGAGAATGTCAAAAGCTCTTGAAAACAGGTCCAGCTTCCACTTTGCCAGACACTATGGCAAAGACTGCTCTGAGAGCTAATTTTGGATAATGAGCAATCAGCAGGGGCAGAACATCCTGTAAGTATCTACAGCTGAACCCTCTTAAACAAGATTGGGATCACCCAAAGCTTTTCTCATGGGTGTTAATATGGTGATTAAAGTTTACAAGAGGCTCGTGGTTTTATTTTTGTCTTGTCACATGCAATGGCTGCTAGGCAGGAAAGCTGCCTTAATGCATCGATGTTTAAGAGTCATAGGACGGTTTGGTCACCTACATGCAGAAAGCAAGACATGCTTTTGTAGCAATAACTGCTATATAAATTTAGTCATGGTTGTTGTACGAATGGTGTTGGGCAAAGATGTGGCAGCATACTCCAAAATATTATTTGGATAAACATACTTTCACTGGAACGTCTGCTTTAGTCTGCCAGAGTGTCTTGAAATACAAGTCTTCTGTTGTATGTAAAATAGATATGGACATTTGTAATGTGCAAATGCATGCTCTATCACTGTGAGATATACCTCTTCAGAGCTGGCAACATCTGCTGACAGCCTTGTATGCTGGCAGATCCTGTTGTCTTTTTGTTATGTACACTTTTCCCCACAAAACCCAACATGAGACCTCCTATTTATATTTTCTGTGTAACTGATTTTGGGGGGCAGGGATGGACAGGAACTGCCAACTTTTGGAAGGTGACCTACTCAACAAAATATGTAGGGTTGTTTCTTCCACTTTCTGCTTCTGTTCTTTCTCACCTTTGTATTTAAAAGACTGTCTTGAACAGATAGGATCCTAAGTGAGCCTTATCAAGGTCAAAGCTTGTTGCTCTGGCACAGATTTGAATACGAAACTTTGTAGATATCTGATTCCCAAACATCTTTGGAAGCCATGTTTACCACCACTAGCTTGTCTGTAATTGTGGTCAAATTTCTGGTTCCTTTGTTTCATTTCTATTTTTAGAAGACACATCCAATTTAGTTTAATCTAATCAAAAGTTAATTTAATTTAATCTAAATTTAAAAGGGTTGCGTGAACAATTTTTTTGTTTTGTTTTGGATTTTGGTTTTTGGCTATTGAGCAAAAAGATGAGAACAACTTAGGGTTTTGTGGTGATTAATTTACATGTTTTCATTTTTCTCCATTAAAAATGCTCGAAACTAAGTTACTTATTTCAGAAGAAATTAGTCTCTTTTTTTTTCCTTTTTTTTTTCAGTCAGAAGCAAATGAAATCTAATGGCAATGGTAGTTTTTAACTCAGGACCTGCTACAATGCTCACTGTAACCAGAAAGGATGCAAGCATACAGAGCAGTTGCCCCAGCTGCAGGGATATGGCATAGCTGGGGAAAGTTTTCTCTGGTTCGGTGCCTTGATTATGTTCCACTATACATAAAGTACCTAGATTTTTTGGGAACTGGCACTCACCTACATGTGGAGTAGTTTAGGAGAGGCATTTATTTGGTGCCTGTCTCCTTCAATATATGACTATTTCATACAGGGTGGAAAGCAACTGCAGAAACTACTGAAAGATAATCTCTGCCTACATCAACCTATAATTTGGTGATTTGAATTTAAATCATTCAAATGTGCTCAAGTAACGGGATAGATACTAAAGAGTGCTTTCTTTAAAACCACTTGGTGAACTTGGGGGGATAAGTTCCTTGCAGACATTGCCTGGCTATAGGCAGTTGTGAGATGGCCAGCCTTGATTCGGTTGTTCACCCGTGGATGTCTACGTGTTGTTTGATATGTCTCCAGGGCACCACATCTGGGTTTCAGCTGCTGGTCACTTGACCTGGGTCTCTTGTACTTTTATATCGTATCTGCCAGCTTTGTGCTAATGTCCCAGGTGCCCTGGGACATGTCAGTTGGGTGCCTATGCAAGGGCAGTTGATTTGAGCCACTTCTGTCCACTGAGTCTTGAAAACAACTGTCTCTGTGTTTGAATGTCAATGATCATTAGGACTTGACAGCCTCATTCTCTTTCTCACTCTGTGTTTTATCTTGAGCAATGCAAGGATAAAATATTTGTCTAAATTATTTTTACTGACTTTTCTATGTGTGCAGAGTATAAGCAAAGGGGTGACACTACATCTTTGAGGCAAGGATTCTGTGGGCAGAACCGCAAATAAATATGGAAACAGCAAACTGGAAAGAATTTGTTATGCTATTTGTCCTAAACTGGTTTACAGTTGTAAATATGTAGATTTTATATATTAACTGCTGAAATTCTTTGTGTAAACATAGCCTGTTGTGAGGGACAAGAAAAGCAATCAAGAAACTCATCTTGGTAAACAGTTTTAGCAGATGTTGTTGAAGAACTGCTGAGACAGGCTTCATGCTCAAATCTGGGCTGGATCACAGGGATGTGAACATATTCACCTGGGTGTCTGATATGCTTGGATGTGGTATTAAGATCAGAGTGTATAGAAACCAAAGGGGGAGAAGGTTATTTGCTCATCACAGAAAAAGCAGCAATCATTTATGAGATGTTGGCTCAAATGCTGAACTATCTTTATGATTTGGTAGTAAGACTTCAGGACAGGGACCGAATTTCTTCTATTTTGTGCCTGCAGTGCCAACGCTCATCTTAGTTCACAGGTGATCTCAGTTGTAAAGGCTATGTCCACTTTAAGAACATTGCAGGGTGAGATTTTTATTTGTGTTTGTCCTTTTGCTGCTCTACATCAGAGATCAATCAATGAAGAAAGGAAGGGCCTGGTTTCCAGGATGGATTTACTTTTGATTAACTTCTGGTGTCAATGAGCAGGATCTTGCCCACCACATTGAGTGTGGGCAATGTCAGCTCTCCATGTGGTACCTCTCTCCACATTGTCCTCAGTGATGCATTGTACTCAATGAGGCAAGCTGCTACCCGGCACACAGGAGGTGGCACTCTCCTGAACCAATCCATCTGCAATGGAGAGAGGTTACGTACCAGTAAGTGCTGGGGGGAATCTGGCTGGAAAGCAGCTCTGCAGAGAAGGACCATGGAGTCCTGCTGGACAGCAATCTGGCCATGAGCCAGCAATGCACCCTCGCAGCAAAGAAGGCCAACAGCATCCAGGGCTGTATTAGGAGGAGTGTTGCCAGCAGGTCGAGGGAGGTGATCCTTTTCCTTTACTCAGCACTGGTGAGGCCACATCTGGAGTCCTGGGTCCAGTTCTGGGCTCCCCAGTACAAGAGAGTCATGGACATACTGGAGACAGTCCAGCCACAAGGACCATGAAGGGACTGTAGCACGTCACATATGAGGAAAGGCTGAGAGAGCTGGGACTGTGCAGCCTGGAGAAGAGTAGGCTTGAGGGTTCTCATTGATGTGCATAAATACCTGACAGGAGGAAATGAAGAAGACAGAGGCAGGCTCTTTTCAGTGGTCCCAGTGACAGGACCAGAAGCGATGGGCACACACTGAAACACAGGAGGCTCCCTCTCAACACCAGGAAACACTCTTACTGTGAGGGTGACCGAGCACTGGCACAGGTTGACCAGGGAGGCTGTGAAATCTCCATCCTTGGAGATATTCAAAACCCAATTGGATACGATCCTGGACAACCTGCTCTAGGTGACCCTGCTTAAGATGCAGGAGCAGATCTGATGATCTCAAGAGGCCAACCTGAGTGGTTCTGTGATGCGGTCATGTTTCATACTCTGTAGCTCTGAAGTGGAATACTTGCTTAGTGTTGTCTGATAACTTAAAACTCAAAAAAATGTGTTGCTATCTTCTTTAGGCATATAGTTGTTTAAAAATATTGCTGATATTATTTATTAGAAACTTGCTACTTGAATCTGAAGTGAATGGGTTAGATGACTATGCATCTGAAGTTTAAATAGTGGGCTATATTATTCCTTGCTGCAAAACCCTGCTCTTCTAGAGAGGATAATCTTTCAGCACCATCCTCAAGGCTCTTCAAATTCTGCCCTACTCACCTTCTTCTTTAACCTCAAAGACTGCTTTGCATGCAACAAAGAAAGAGATGTAGCTGGTGGGTGCTGCCTCATCGCCAGCATAGATGTGCATGTCCCATTGAGTGGAGAGTAGATCTTCACACAGAAGGTCCATCGGCTCGCACAAGTTTAGCCCCAGAGCTTAAATGCCAAAGAGGCTATTCGTACCTGCAAGGGCTTGATTATCACAGATTCTGGGTGTATTCGTCTCATATTAAACATCCAGAAATGCCCAGAAATCTCCAGCAATTCTTGAAAAAGAAGGATTGTTGCATCTTCCAAATCTGAGTGTGGTTTTGTAACATAAAAAGCTTTGCTGTGAAACATTCATTTAGCCTTTTACTATGAACACACTTGTGATCTGCAACTCTGAGCCACAAAGAATGGTCATATGTTTTTGCATCCTTGTATGATAGCCTCAAACACCGATAATTATTAATGGTCTAGAATGGCATATAGTAAAAGCATGAAAAGTGAACCCAGAGGGAAGTCAACCATTAACTTCAGAAGCAGAAAAGCTTTTGAAGTTGGAAATTTGCTAGCTATGGAAGCTTCATCAACTCCTTATTATTTACAGTTTGCTCTCCAAATGTGATGCCAGTAAAAGGACAGAACAGCTGGAAAGAGAGTGATTTTCTTGCCAGCTCCATGGACCTCTGATTACAAACACATGACTCTATGGCATACAAAAGTGACAGGGTTAGCATGTATGCTACGCTGAAGGTATATCACCAGTTGTACGGTTCTGTGAGATGACAACACTCACAAGTAACTAGCACTACAGCAAAATTTAAAAAGCCAACCTTTGTAGCTTATTTTGCACAGAAATGAAATAGCACATCGCATTCTTTCTTTCTATTATTACCAATAAATTGTTTTAATATTGCAAGATAAAATATACGATGCATGTGGGTCTGTGTGTATATACACACATTTCGTGTATATACACACAAATACATATAAATATGTATCTGCACATGCACACACCTGCATATATTTCTATGGTACCGGTACATACAAAAGGCTATAGTCAGACTCTGAACAGCATCCAGGACTTGGCCCAAACTGTCCTGCTTGTGTGAAAGAAATACTTTAGAATATATTAAAGAAATAATGAAAAAAGCAGCTCATAATGTGACATCCCAGGACTTGTGGAGGGATTCATGCACTTGATTGCTAGATAACCTGCATCCCTTCTCAGAAAGTGCAGAATCAATATCCATTAGTAATCCATCAGTTTTTTATATATAAAGTCAAAACCCATACAAATCAGACTACAGTGTTTTCATGTTTCCTTTCAAAAAACAAACAAATAATAATAAGAAAATAATAATTTGCTGTGTGCCACAATAAGAAATACCATGTTACTCGTTTGTGTTGCATCAAGGTGTGCAGTGAGGTGTGCAGTGCTTGTTCTCCAGCTCCCACACTGCTGTACCAGCAAAAACAACACAGAAGTGTATGGTTACAAAGACTGCGCTGCAATATTTTTGCAACTGATGTGCTGGACAGAATGATGTGTATTTTTCAGTAATTTTATACATCTTAAAGAACAACAGCTGTTACAGATTTACACACACTCCATTAACTATAAATTTTGGATTTCGAAGGCAGACAAGTTTCTGCTTGATTTTCACTCCAAATCTTTTGCCATTCAGATACATTCTTCTTAAAACTTAATGTCATTATGTTGTTTTCACTCTTATGTTACAGATTGATTTTTGTAACTTCAACTGTACTGAAGTTATAATTGGTATTGTATTTGCCTAAAACTAAATTGGAATCATCTATGCCCAAAGTTATCTCCAAAAACATGGCCATAGTTAATAAAAACGTAATGAATTGGTGCTTAATTCAACAGTAATTTTAACAACAGCATGAAATTCCTTTTTAGGTGCTGTTTGGTCAAAGAACAAATGTCAGCAGTAGAGTTGCCTCTTAAGGGTATGAATAAATATAACAAAATCACTGACAGGCAATGAGAAAGAAAAAAAGCCATCAAGAGTCTGTGAAATCAGATATGGAAAATCCTACTTTTATCTTCCCCCATCATTAGTCGCTACCCTCCATCTTTCTACCTTCCCTGCACATTCAGCAAGTGCCAGATCAATGTTAGCCGAAGGATTTTTCCACTTACGTCTATTCTAGCCAGCAGAGATGACGACAGCTCGTTATCTCTGTTACTGCAGCGCTGAGGAGCCTTGGTCAGGGATCCTGCGGTGCTTGGGGTGATACGAAATATAGAGACAGTCTCTCGGTCTGCCTCAGAGCAGCTGCAGCCTAAATACGTGTCATGTACCTCGCCCCGCAGGCAGCTGCAGAAAACGGATCACGTCAGTGCTCGCATACTCAACACCCGCCGTCGGCATCGGTAGCGCCCTAGGCAATGGGGTGCAATGGGGTGCAATGGGGTGCAATGGGGTGCAATGAGGCACTTGTCTGAATGGACATTGATTTCTCACTCCTAAAGCAGCACTGGTGATACTCTGCTGCTGGTGTTACCTTTAAGCTAGTATTTGAATTAAACTATCAAATAAACTAACAGCCTGACTTTAGCATCAGGGGCACCTGAGAAGGATCAAGGTGAAATTACCCATACCATTCATTACATGAAGCTCGACATGCAAATTTGGGTAACCCTAGGTGCATATTGTTAACCGATACCTGTATTTTCTTATTGGCATCCTTGCTGATATTTCAAGGAAAATACACAGCCCATACCCCCAGGCTCTGCTGTTTGTTTGGGGGGGTTTTGAGTTCTGGTGGTGCTTTCTGAGTTGTTCTCATTTTTTATTTTGTGGTTTATATTGCCACATCCTCAAAAAGTGTATACAACAGACAAAACACCCTCCCCTTGGAAGCCATTTATTTTCCTTCCATATGCACATACCCACACTTACTCACGCATCTATTTAATGTAAATAGAGTAGGTAGGGAAGATAGCTGTGAGGGAGAATGTTGTGTTTTAAAATCATTGGAGACAGCAAAGTTATGTTCCCTCTCTTTAATAATAACAAACCAGTGCTTATAACTCTTATCAAGCAGTCTGCGCAACGTCTGCATCCTTTCACTAATTTCAACAAACTGTCCTGAGGAGTGGGAAGATTAGCTGTGGGGTTGTTTATTCTCGGTGGAGTTATGGCCATGTTCTCCTTGTGTGAGAGAGAGAGAGAGGAAAATAAAATCTTGTTTGTATCTCATCTGTCCTGTGTTCCTGCAGTGGGAGAGAATAATGCCAAGAGATTTAAGATGCATGCAGATGCCGCGCTCTTCCTTGCGATGCTTCCATCTTAGGGGGCTTTGCAGCCAGCTCCTGTACCCTAGTGGGCACGGCTGAGGGTGAACAGGTCCTGCTTCAGAATAACCCACACCCGCATCCGCAGCTAAACATTTTCCTCTGCTAGAAAGGATTAATTAATGAGGAGAACATTGTTGCTCGTGTGTGTGTTGCCAGCTTGCCTACAGTAGCCCAACCCCGAGCTCTGGCTCCATTTTTTGCTCTTGTGAGGAGGCAAGAGAAATACTGTGGCAACCCAGTCCTGGATGCAAAACTGCTTTGCTCTCTGCAGCCAGAGGAATTGCAGAATGAGGAATGTTATGGCAACTCAGCAACCACTTCATTAAACATCCCACAAAACCCCACGGCGCCCTGTATTAAGTGTGTGGCGATTAATTCTTGTAATTAATGCTTGGGCATTAATTATGCGATCAGCGTTAACAGAAGAGAACCTCTGTTGTTCTTCTCTTTTTGCTTTTAGGCTCAAAAATTTACTGTTTCCTGTGTTTCGTAGATACAGATTTAGACCTCAGAGCCTGGATGTTCATTGTGGGTTTTTCAGCAGGGGAGGAAGTAAAGGATATTGTATGTAAGCATTAGGACTGAATAGTTGACCTCTATTTTTTTTCATTTGATCTCTGAACTAAGGAACCAGAAGGAAAAATTGTTCAGGCTTAGCTTTGACTTAAGTAAAAAGGAGCTATTTTCTTTGTGGGTTCTCTCCCACTTTTTCTGTGTCTCTCTGCATGCTTATATGTGTGTGTGTGTGCACGTGTACAAATATACATATTGTGGGTTATAGTGCATGATTTTTGGGGAGATTCTTTTATAACTGAAAAAGTGTGTTTGATTTTGAAATAAAATGGTATGTTGAATTGAAACCCAACTTTTTAAAAAACTAAAATTCCTTTTGTAAAATACATAATTTAGAAAAGAAAACTTTTCAGAGATTTGGAACCATTTTTTTCTGACCTTATTTCCTAAATTCCACAGGGTTTTACAGATAGTTTTGGTCAGTGTATAATTGCAAGTTTCAGTAATTACATTTGTGTGAAAACTTTGCTAAGACCTGCGATGGATAAGGATGATAAGGAATTCACAGCTATCTTTTTCATGACAGATCTATAGACTAGACAGTGAAGGATAACTTTGAATTCAGCTTTCAAATCGTGGGGGAGGTTGCACTACAAAAAGATATTATAAACTATATATAGAGGGGGCAGCTACGGAAGTAATCTTAAATCAAAAACTACTAACAAGAAAATAAGAAAATGGCTTTTTTGCTGCTAAACCTACTTGCACACATTTTTCTCTGTGTGGAACCTTGCTTTCCAGTTCTGCATTAGATGCAGTACACAGTAAACCAAACTTATTGCAAACTTAGCTATAGCCCCGCCAACCAAGTTGTGCCAGATTTTTGCCAGTTTGAGCCTGACGGTCTCATTTGGTGAAATACTTGACCCCATGGAAACGCCGCTGACATGTGCGAACTTGTATAAGCAAGAGTAACTTTGGTATACGTGTCTGGAAGTTATAGCAGAAACCTTTGCATTTTTGAGCCTTTTCCCTCTTTGGATTTTGCCAGCAAACAGCAGGAGGCTAGAGGCCACTGCAGACGGGCTCCACGTCCAAGCCCCTAGCCAGCAGCTCTCACCCACAACCTGGGCAGGAACGAGGGCCGGGGGCAGGAGTTGCAGAAAGTTGGGGGTTTTTTTTCCTTGTATTGCTGAGGGAGTTTGTCTTAGCTGTGTTTATCTGGGGTGGAAGAGGAAGCTTGAAGGCAGCATGATGCATGGGCGGTGAGTGCCGGCATGATGTCATGGCGAAAGGGAACAGAGCCCGGCTGTGTCGCACGAGCTGGGGAGGGAGCTGCTGCGGCGCGGGGCAGCCACTTTATCAATTAGGTAATGTCTGGGGGAGATTGGGGGGGAATTTCATTACATTGTGTTGGGCCGTGCCGTTGATGTGTTACCAAACATCTGCGAGGGATCTTGCAGTTTCTCGGGGAGCTCGGGCTCAAGCCGAATCACGCCGCCACAACCAAGCAGAGGGAAGGGGCAGGGAAGGGGGAGAGTGATAACTTCCCTCCAAAAAAAACTCTAGGAGAGCTTTGCCCTGGAGATGGCAGGATGAAGTGTTGTTTCTGTGCACCCGGCTACCTTGGGCTGGTGGTGAAGGACCACTGGTCATGTTGAGCAGATGTCTTTGGGAAGCCCACCAAGACCCTTTGTAAAGTCTTGGGATTTTTTTTCCCTGGTTTTTCTCTTCAGGGAAAGACCAAGAAGCCAAAAGTGGTGCAAAAAACAACATGGAAACACCAGTGCCAGCCTTCTTTTTGTAAATGGAAAGTTAGAGATTTGAAAGCAAACGTATTGCTATGGGCCAGCTCGACGCTCTGTTATCTCTCCTATGAGCATTTCAGAGCCACCATAAATAAATGATGTCGTTCTCCCAATACTCCCATCAGGAAGGTATGTGAGCAGTCCTCCACTTGCTTTGAAAGACAGTGTGCATCTTGGGGATGGGGCAGCCACCGTGAGCCACCTCACTGGCAGAAAGTGCCAGGTGTCTGCTCACCAAAGAGCATGCCCTGTAGATGTTTCTAGCCAAGGATGCTTCAAAATCACGGCTGATTTTGCTAACCTAACTTCAGAGGAAGCGGCAGAGGAGAAGAGCTCACCCCCATGGTTCCCGATACCAGTGAGCACTGGCATTGCGAGGCTCCCTGACACATTGAGTCCCAGCAGTGTTAAATGATGCTTTACAAACACATGCAAAGCCATGTGCCCAAGAAGCTAGAAAATTGCTTTAATTATGCATTTTGTTCCTGCCAGCATGAGGAGGACGCGTTTTCCCTTCTGAGCATCATCAAGTGGCCGGGTGAGGGGGAGCAGCGTGCCTGGGGGGCTACGCAGGGGCTGGTCCCGCGCCCACCGAAACTCAGCATAAATCAGGATTAGTGCTGCGGCATCTGGGGAGCTGCGCCAGCGGCGAGCTGACGCGAGAGGGAAATCAGGCCCCGAGGAGCAGGCTCCCCAAGTGACATGTTTATTCCTGCCAAGCTCCCATCTTTTATCCCCTAAACAGAGCAGCCTGGTAAGCCCCTCTAAGTCTCTGGTATGCTAAACTGATACGGGAGCCTTGCTCTCGCCTCGCTGGAAGGAAACGTGGTGGAAAGGGACCTGCACTACATGTTTCAGCATCATCAGCCAAGGCCCTTTCTGCCTGCCCAAGCACCCTGAGATGCCTTGCTGTGGGGCCAACTTTTTTTTTTGGCCCCAGGCACTGCCTGCAACCTGCTGATGGGAAGGGAGGGAGAAGGGGAGGGTGATGGGAAACTGCTGAGCAGAGAAAATTTAGCCCCCCTCATCCTCCCTCCTTCCCTCCTCACCTCGGAGCAATTGATTCAGGAGCTTTTCTTAAGTAAAAATTTCATCACAAAAGAGCTTTCTTCCCAGAGCCACTGAGAAATTGTCTCACCCTCTCTCTCTTATTTATGTGTATATATATGTAGGTTTGTATATAGGAGGATGCGGCTTTCCTGACCCAGGTGGCAGGTACTTGAACTAATGGGTTTATTTGCTATCCTTGCCTGGAAAACAATATGCAATCGTAGGGCTTAAGGTGGCACAAAAAGTGACCAAAGCATCGTTGCTGAATGTCTGAAAATTCCTCATGATGGATTACAAGGGATAATAACCTTGACCTTTCCTCCAAGGCTGGGAGAAGCACTTAGGAGACAGCAAGTAGGTTTCCTAATGTTTTTGGCATTAGAATTTCAATAAAAATCAAGTAAACCCATAAGCCAAGGGCTACCCTTAAAATCCATGGTATTACTGAGGTAGGTTTTGGGTTGCTTCTGAATCCATGCTCATCTTTCTAGACTTTAGACACAGGACAAAAGCGCTGTGTCCCGAGTCTTGCTCTTATGCGCGGATGCCTGAGCAGGGACCTTCTGAAGCACCCAGCTGTCCCACCAAGGTATTGGGGGACTCTATGTCCTCTCCTATGGAGTGCTTTGTTGGGTTAAGGCCTCAATGCTCTGTGTTGCACCATGATATTTAAAATATATTTCTAAAAATCCCTTAGAAAAAAATAAATTCTATTTGAAAAGAAGGTGTCAAACCTGTAAGTGGGTTCAGGTCTACAAAACGTGAAGACATTCAAACTTCCTACAGTGATTAGGGAGGTCTTGCCACAAATAGAAAGCTGCCCACTGGGATATTAGTGGAGAAACTCAATATTCAAAATCATAATAACAAGTCATAGGGACCCTACCCTGAACTAGACCCAGTAGAGCTTACTGGAAAAATAGGAGTTTTCATTAGAAAAATCGCCATTTACAACATTTGAAAAATGGGTGTTTTTCGCTTTGGTCCCACAGCAAAATTAATACAATTTAGATTGTGGAAAGTTCTTCTTTCCCTTACCTTCTTGTGGTTTTCCAGCATTAGCCTAGCAGACAAGAGTAAAGAATTATGAAAATATTTTTTCCCTATTTCATTTTATTCTGTTGTTCTTTTCTTGCTTGAAAGAAATCTCGAGGTATTAATTCTTATTCCTTGAAGACAAAATGCTTTAACTGTTCAAAGAAGATGTTTAAACCAGAAATGTGAGTTTCTTTGTTAAAACCTTACATTAAAAATTCATGTAATTATCTGCTTTTATAGATAAAAAGAAAAGAATCAGAGCAAAAACCTGCAGAAAGGCGAGCATGCCATCAATACTGTGGAACGAACATCTTCCAAAATACCAAGATATTTCAGAGCTTTTGGAAGATGAACTGTTTAACTGAACAAAGAATATTTCCTGAAAGAAGTCATTGTCACTTAAGCCAGATTTGTAAGGAAAGCATGCCATCGAAAATGGCTTACCTCCAAGGTCTGCGAACAAAACACAGAAATAAAATGCACTACTTTATCAGTAATTGCTGGTTTAAGACAAAACGGTAGTACCTAATTTATCCAAATCATTCTGCCTTTGCAGATGATCGTGAAAATGTATTCTGCCTTTTGTGAGAGTTTTAAGGAAGTTAAGATTTAAATTGACAGGTAACGTACACAAGTAATATCTAACCGGCAGCTCTCCTAGGAATCAACTATTAATAGCTCTTTACAAATGCCTGGATATTGATACCAAAAGGTAGCTGGGAGTAAAGCAAAGTGCCCCCAAATAACAAGCAGGGATTTACCGATACTTGGAGCCCTCCTTTCCCTTGGCTAGCACAGAAATAGCAGCAGCAATAGGGCAGCGGCTGCAGCCACCCCCCTGCACAGCTCTTGCCTGCTGGGGTGAGCACATACAGGTTTCGAGTGCACTTAGTGACTACTGACTTAGGGAATATTTATTTAAAATCATCTGCTTTTGTAAACTTTCCTGGCAGTAAATTCATTATTTGAACTAATTGAGGAGATTAAACATAAAAGGACCGTGATACAGCAATTCACTAATGAAGACTCATGTTAGGGGAAGAGTCTGATCTTCTTTCATGGTGAAGTATCAACTCTGCAGGATATCAGTTCCTACAAAGCAAACGGAAAGGGACTGCAGAGCAGCTCACCCAGCCAGATGTTGACTGAGACCCTGGGGACCAGCAGGACCAGAAAGAGGCATGTTAGAGGGCAGTAATAACATTTGGAAATGGCAGTTTGTGAGCTATCTCAAAAGAGATGGATGATGGTCTGAAAGACTGCCTAAAAACCATCCAGGAGTAGATACATACGACCCTGGCACGGCTGCATAGACAGGGAAAGGAAGTGAGCCAAGGAGAAAACTGCAATGATTTTTTCCCAAAGAATTGTCCTCTGTCCTATCAAATTCACAATCAGTATTGATACTTGGATTCAAATATTACGTTCAAACCTTGAAATGAATGAATTATATGAAATATGAATATTATATGAAATAATGAAGCTTTCTAAGGTTGTAGAAAGAAAAAAATCATAAAGCAGGAAAATTAGGGGACTTTTTCCACATTTTTCTAAGCAATGGACCAAGAGTCTGTTTGCTTCACCATAAATTTGGTTCTGTTCGATTCTTTCTTCTCTAAAAAGCCCTGTCAGTAAACCAGGATCAGCAAGATTTTCGCTCTCTCTGCCCTCCTGGAGCCTGTGTTTCCTGATGAACGTGTTCTACTTGCAGGACTCATGTTCCACTGCAAACTCTCATGTTTGTGCTCTCCTCGAAGACCACAGGAGCCACGTGAACTTCAGAAACACTGCTGACAATAATAAAGCTGAGCCACAGAAGGGTTTCTAGAGCCTGGATCAAAATTAAATGTGCTCTTGGTTTAAGAATGGTTAATATAGACATCTCAGAATAAATATTTCTTAATCTTATTGCACAACATTCAATATGTAAACAGTTTGCACACACATAAGGAAAGAAAGAGATATAGGAACAGCTGATAAACAATCCCTTCCTGCCCATTGCGAGGGAAGAGCTTGCACAAGCCCAAAGACTTTCCTAGCACTGCTTTCTTGACATGATTGCTCCTTCTCCCAACCCTGTGCTGCCCGTTAGGGAGCAGATAGAGATTCCCCTGTGTCTGGGGACAAGAACTGTGAGCCAGGAGATATCAAAATACCATGCCAAATCCCTGTCCCACCTGATGCAGAAGAAAGAGCATCTGCTCCAGGTGTCTGATTGCATCAACACCCATCCCCTGTGGGAAAACTCCCACCCAAGGAGGAGGGGAAGGCCATCCCTGCCCAGAGCTGGCTAGGAGGAAAGCAAGGCTTTAAGAAGCTTGTGGTGACCAGCCTTTGTCTTGGCCTTTACTGAGAAAAGCTTTCAGGACTTCAGGGTGCTACATGCTAAGGTGAGGGCTGTCACTTGTTGTGCACAGGGACTTGGTGTGGTGAAGCCTCTTGCCACTTTTGGATATTAATGTAATGAGTGACAGCGGCATGTTGGTCTCCGTCTTGCACAGGGCACTTAAAGTATATTGCATGCGCGCCTGGTGTATGTTGTTCTACTGTGTTGTTACCATAGCTGAATACAAATGGTAATACCAACGTGTTATGCTCCTTGGCCCTGACCTTGGTGCAAGTGCTAATGGCCACCAAAGGTGTAGAAAAGTGATAAATGGACCATGAAATGCTACTTGCCTACTACCTTCAGGAACGGGGAGCTCCCTTGCATACCCCCGCCTACTCAGTGTAGTATTGAGTACTTGGGTTAAGCTAGTCCTTTGTCAGCCTTACTTCAGTCAGAATTAGGCCTTCTTCATTTAAAATATATTTTACCCAGTGCAGGCCTGAAACTGTGGCTGACCTCTTGCAATTTGTGTGAAGCTCATTGGTGGTAGGTAGGACAGCTGTGAAGTTTTCCATTTTCCAAGGTGACCTTTTTTTTTTTACCCTTAAAAAAACCTAAATCTTGAGAAGAGGATAAAAAAGAAAATCTGTTATTTTCCTCCTCTTCCCAGAATTTCCAGAAGTTCTTTGCCTTCCTGGCCATATCTGCCCCATGCCTTGAAATGCTTTTGCCTATTGGCTTGTGTGTGTGTGCACACATGCCTGCTGCAAATTTTTGTGTGTGCATATTTATATCTTGGTGGCTGTGTTGCCAAGGAGCTCTGAAAGAAAGCAGAGCTGAGATAACTTCTAATCCACCTTTCTGTGATAATGTGGCGCAAGTGAAAAAAGCCAGGGGTCTTTCTCCGCTCTAGCTATGCTCTAGGTTTGGTAGACTGGGGCCTTTAACAGGCATTTGGGACTTTGCTCTCTCTCTTTTTGTCTCGGGGCTAGTGCTTGGCAAGGAAGAAAGCAAATACCTGGGCGATTGGAAACTGTAGGCTGTTGCTCAAGGAAGACTTAGAAACTGAATGAATATTTCTGGTTGGGGCTGGGCAGATGGCCACCATCTTGAGACATCTGTGCCTGCTATCAAAGTGCTCTGTTTAGTTTTCCTCGTCTATCCTTGTGAAAAAGGAGTCACGGAGTTGGAGGGGTGTGAGCCCTGTCTGAGCTGCTCTTGCTTTCCTGGTTAAGAAAAGGGATGGACACAAAATGATTGTACCATCCTTCAGCAGTTCCTGAGATGTGAAAGTCCCTCTCCTTGGTTTCTGTTCCTCTGGAGGGTCTCTGGACTGTTCGCAGAGGCAGCAGGAATCCAAAACAGCCAATGAACTCACGGTCCTTCCTTTCAGCATAGATTTTTGTTGCTTTTACTCAAAGCAGAACCTAGGCTTTCCCTAGCTGGGAGAGTGCCCAGGCTGTTGGACCGTCTTGTAGTTCTGCAATGACCCTTCCTGCCTCTCAAACTTTCCTCTCAAGTAGAGATAGCCATGCTCAAACTGCAATGCCTGATGCTTTTCCCATACCCCCCCTAAACCAGGTTTGGTTTTGAGGTAGGCATTTTCTGACGAAAGTGTTCCTCATCGCAGAATTCCTGACTTGGCTCCTTCTGCATTCGTTACTTGTACATAATATAATATACTTGCTGGTAGCAGGGACTTGCAGAGCTATTTTGTTGATATCGCCCCTGTGTAGCAAATAGAAAGAGACAGTTTGACAGAGAATCTTTGGAGGATAATTAATTTTTCATTTTGACAAGGGTTTCAATTAAGTGTGTTACTCTTCTTCATCTTCTGGATATTATGAATAATGGGCCAAATGTTCCCGTGGTGTAACTGCATTAATAGCCTCAAACAAGATGTAAACATGTGCAGTGTCTTCTGAAGTTTTGTCATCCATAGGCTTTTTAGCATGTTCAGTGCTTTTGCCTTTTCCATCTGCATTTGTTATCTGGTGGAGTTGGCTTGGCTTTTTGGAGTCATTTTAGACTCCAAAGATAGATCTAGAATATGGAATGGCCACTTGGCATTTAACTTGTAGCATTACTGATGGGCTGATACTGTTCTGTAATTTTTTAATGTTTTTGAAGGGATGGACTCCAATACAAAGGCAAGGCATCCATTACTAGTCAGTTTATTCCCAGCAAAGATGCAAAGCAATGAACAAGCACAGGTGACAGTTTCATTGCACAGGCTATTGTGAGGCTTAGATCAAAAGACACCAGCAAGCCATGAAAGCGATTCCCTATCTTGCCATTATATACTACTATTCTCAACATAAAGGATACTGCTTTCTTGAAAACATTATGACTTTTTCAGATTGAGAGAGCATGAATTATTTATCATAAACATGAGTGACTAATTCTGCCACTTTCTAAGGTTAGGGTATTTGGCTTTGCAGCCTTTCCTTTCCACCAACATGTCATTTACGTTGTAATTTCCTACCCCTGTAGCATTTAAAGCATGGTGAGAATAATGAAATGTGATCATGTACCATTGCACTGATTTCCCTGCCTGCTCCCCACAACAGTAGTGGGATCTGTAAGTCTGTGCAATGGTTCTTGTACTAGCTGAGCTCATGATGTAACTTATAAGAGGTCAGAGCTCTATTATTGCTATTAGACTGCTAAGGGCAGTAAGATGTTCACAGGCATCCTCTGACAGGGGAGGAAAGCAGTACTTTGGGGTGCTGACTCCAGGCTTTAGCAGGCCAGTGTGGCTTCTCTTTACCACTCCTGTTCCAAAATTGTTCCTCCCAGCTGCTGCCCTTCCTGCCTGTGTGTCCACATCTGCTCCTATCTTTCTTGTCTCTTCTTTCCTATGCGCTTTCCTCATTCATCCGAGCTTCATCTTCCCCTCTTCTTCCTCCTCTCTGATTATTCACCCCTCTGCACCTTTGTCAGGCTGCTCTCATTCTTCTCTGCCAGAGCATTAACAAGGGAAGTGGAGGGCACAGCACAGGCAGCTTCCCTGCTGTCAGCTCTCCTGTCTGGCTCCACGGAGGCCCCAGATAGACAGGAGAACAGACTGTAGGAAGAATGATTGCAAGAAACATTTCGCTTGGCCCTTTAGCCCTGGGATGTTCTGTGGAGACAGCCTAATCCAGTTGAATGCAAGAACTGAGGCAGGTTAGAGCAAGAGACCATCAGAGATCTTTGCAGACAAGCTAATACGTTCCAGCTGAGCATTTGTGAACACTAATTTATTTTTGCAGAGGCTTTGAATATGGACAGAGGCAGAAAGCACATCCTTGACGAGCCGACAAGCTGCTTCCCAAATGCTAAGCCTCCACTCTAAAGCACGGGAGACCTCAGAGCTCTGCACGTGGCTGAGAGAGACCCCCTCACCAGGTCTCCATCACCAAATTGCAAAGTTAAGGGAAGTCTTACCTGTGGTGAATGTCCAGAAATACTTCAGGATGGCAAGTGAGTCAAAACTGCTAGCAAAGTGAGCCTCCTGCTAGAAAGGCAGCATAAGCACACCTTCTGATATTGCCTACGGGAGAATAGGAGGAGAATTATTACCATTTCTGTTTTGATTCTCTCTGCCTCTTTGTGGTTTCAGCAACAGTCCCTTCCCATCATACACACTCCTTGGGTTTTCTGCTTGTTGCTCTTTTTGAAGCCTGTTTCTAAGATATCTTAATGCCAGTCCCCTAGTTCCAGGCCTTCAGACACTAAGGCAATGATGCAACTGCTTTGTGCCCCTTCACAAAACTATGGTGCTGCTCGCCTGCAGGATGTTGGGCTCTTTTTCTCCTGTGGCTGGTGCATAGCTTTTGGGACATGACCAGCACCTGCTTGGTCATCTCTGAGCCCATGCCTGTCTTCCTGCTCTCAGGTGAAGCAGCTGTGGTGGTGGCATCTTGAGTCCTACTCTGCTGCTCTTTCAGGCTCTCTTATCAAGTCCCCTGCTCAAGTCTGATACCCAAAATTGTCTGTTCATGCTGCTCTGCCAGTTGATATGCTCACAGGATGAGAGAATACCTTTTTGTGGTTGATATTACAGGGTAATGAGAAAGGGTGATGTTATGTGCCCTCTGAGCTGGGTCATTTGCTAACCAACATATTGCCTTGGAGGTACTCTGAGGGGCTGGCAGACTCTTACCTTTCCAGCTGGGAGCTTCAGAAGTTCTGTCTCTGAAAAATGTGGCCTTCTCAGGGGTTCCCATGGATAGCTAAAGTCATCATGGTCTTTGTAGGGCTGTGAATTATATTGGTGTCACTCAAATATCCAAGTCAAGGAAGTTGTGACACTGCAGGGTCAGATCTGGAAACAGGGTTCTCCCACTGGCATCTCTTTGTCCAAATCTGCTCACTTTGCTCATGGTTTATGGGATGGATTCTAGACCACAAAAACTTTCTGAATGGAAATCCTGAGTGTATGAATATCTCTTATGTTGTGTTATGGAGCCTTTTGTGCTGGATCGGTGTCTGAGCCTGTTCATCAGAAAAGGTTTTTTATTTAAATAATTGTCCCCAGGATATCTCTTAAGTGAGTAGAAATAAACATGTACAGAGTTAGCAGGGGAACCCATAGCTGTGTTGAATGTGCCATGCTGGGTGTCGCGAGAGGAAGAGCAGAGCCTGCAGAATGCCATAGCTCCACCGTCTCCCTCCAGGCTCATGTTCTGGTGATACAAAAAAATCTATCATTAAAGATTAGCTGAGTGGGCAACTATGAAAAGTGAGGTGTTCAAATGTCGAGAAAACCATAGAATTTCATAACTATATTACACAGTGTAGCAAATAAAACTTGTATGCTTGAGGAGAGTGCTTTAATCTGAAGAGTTACTGCCTTTAGATGAATGACGCTCAAGTCCACCCGGTAAGACAAAACCCTCAGATGTGCAAGAATGAAAAATTAAGAGTGTGTGGGCTACGTAATAAGTTTTTGTTGCAGCTGAGTAGTTGTAATAGAGTATCATGAAGTAGAAAATGGGGAAAGTGTTACATATTTTAGACCAGGATGGGAGAATAGTGCAATATTTATTAGAGGCTGGACACCAGGTCTATTTAGAAAAAAAAAAAAGAAAAGCTCTCCTTGGAATTTGTTTGACATCTGCCTGGTAGCTGGATCCATTCCTGCTTTAACAGCCCACACAGAGTGACACTCTGCAAACACAACATTGTCACCTGAACAATTCACTCAACAGCTCGCTGTGCTGTCAATCAGAGCAGACTCATTTCTCTTCTAAAAAAAAAAAAATTTTATACCCCCTCATTTTTTTTCTTTTGTCTCCAAGCCTTTGTTGATGTTGACAGCTCATCCTTTGGCCATCATTCATCCTGGCTACTGCAAACTTTGGAGAAAATAAAAACCCTGCTCCCCTAATCAGATTAGAGGGCCTGCAAATTGAATTCAGCCCCTCTCAGTGTCCCCTCAGCTGTCATTAGGAGCAAAGGCTGGCCCTTGGCGGAGGTCCAGACACCAGCTAACTGAATTTGAGATGCTGGAGTCTTGACAGGCCAAGGAAGGTAATTGAAGAGCTGTGGGGATCTTGTAAAATTTCAGGCAGTGGGGATTACACTGGGGGGATCTTTGGGACCCATCTTTAAAAAGGGACAGGGCACTGAAAAGCAGCTCTTTTCATTGTTAAGACTGGCACAGATGAATAAAGGAAAAATATTAAAATGCAAAAATGAGGTTTTCAACATACCGACTTCTTTGCCCCCTCCTTTGCCTCTGTCTTGACTGAATGCCCAAATCCAAATATCATTGATTGGTTGTAGTTCAGAAGTGTCCAGAGGCCTCGGGCATTGTGTAAACATGCTGAATTAGTAAATGCTGTGTTTGAATAACATCAGTTCTTAAAACATTAAGAACCGAAAAGCAAGCCTACAAACTCATCTTTGGATTTATTTGCTGGAGTATCTTATCCTGGAGTCCTTTTAACTCTTCCCTCCATATCACTTAGTCTTTCACTTCAAGTCATCTTGCTTCAGCTGGGACCAGCTATCTCCCAGCAAAACTCTGTGTTGTCTTGGTCGCTGATGTCTCTCCTACCATCACAATTTACTAAATATACCAAGGCGGAGGGAAGCTCTTTTTAGCCAGTGTTCCAGCACTTGTAAATACTTAGCTTGGTAAAAATGTTTTGGGTTTTATCCACATGCAAAGAGGTTTTGATGGGGAAAACATTAATGTTCTGGTCTGTCAATACTTGTGGATTTGGGGTGCTTTTAGCAAATTGTCCCACCAGAGGATAGGCACCACAGCTCCTGTGGACATGCCAGTGAAATATGTACATTGAAATTGTGAGTTAGCACTGAGAAATGCTGCTGCACTGGGCTGCAATGGTTGTGGCAGCCAGGTCTTTATAAAGGAGTCTCTGGGACACCTGATTCAAGCCCTGAGAAAGCAAGATTGGCTTCAGAAGAGTAAAGCTGGACTAGCTTTACTAACTAGGCTCCTGAGCTTTTTTTCATCAAGGTGCAGCATGCAGAGCACGGAAAAGAAGAATCGCATTGTAAAAATATCAGCTCTTTTCAAAAAGATCTAAACTTCAGTACTTCCCAATTGTTTTTTGGGAAGATCTAAATTCCTGTTGGAACATATAGGTGGACTTGCCCTGGGCACAATAAAGTAGCACAAAGTGTGGAAGCAGATGCCCTTCCAATCTGTGCAGCTTCCCCTTCCACAGAGGAGCAGGCTGATCTGATTGCATGTACCTTTGATCTGTTTGGTATCACTTCAGATATTGATATTTTAATTGCATCCTTGGTTAAAAGTCATAATGTTCATAGCTTTTAAAAGTCCCTCTCTTTCCCTTTGCCCCATTCGCCAAGAGAAAGCTGTTGCGCAAAAGAAAACTCTGTTTCTAGGACTCCAGGACTGACATGCTCTCGGAACACTTCATCTGTTTCTTAGCCCAAGCCCAGCTCTATGCCAGCTACGCAATTTCAGCTGAGCTACTGGTGCATATTTGGTCTCTCACCATTTAGCATTGTTATCAGCTGCTTCAGCCTCCAATCCATCATTCAAAGTACAGTTTAGGAAACCAGAATAACACAACATACATTATAGGCAGTCTTCAGCTTCTGTAGACTTGCATAGCCCTAGGGAAGGCAAAGGAACTATGCTGATTTAAAAAAAAAATAAAATTCTAAGATCTCCTTCTGTTCATGTGGCAGCAGTATTATAAGTAGGACCAGAAGTGTAACCTATTGCTGAAATTGTTGACCAAGGTCCAACTCTCAGTTGCCCATAACTTTGCCAGGTTATATCCCCTTCCAGTACTAAATATTTGTTTTGGACTGGCTTAATATGATAATGGGGAATCTAAGACTTTTAGCTCTTCTGATCATCTGTGTGGAAGACTGCATGATGCCACATGATATTCCCGGTGTGAGCTTCCTCAGCTCTCGCTGTGATTTATAAGAATTTAGCAATGTTCTTCTACCGATGGCTGCTGCATAGCTGGGCACGTACCCTGTCTACTGAATGGGCTCTGTGAAAGTGCACAGAGTTAACGTACTCACACCCACAGGCTGATCTAAGGATCACAGTGTAGCCATGGGTCTGGCACTTCCCAGCTTGTGAATGCTTAACTGATCCTCCTTATATGTCTGTTCCTTTCTATTTTTTACTTTAGGATACGGCGTCATCTGTTGTAGTGAGGGGCTGAAGGGAGGAAAGAAACATGGTGGCTATCAATAGGAGAAGGTAACTCTAAAAAACAATTGGGAAGTGCTGAAGTTTGTTCTCTTTCTATAGGGAAAATGAGTCTTTCTGGAACATCTCCATCTATTGTAGGACATCTGAATATTCCAGGTAAAAGTAAGGGTTTCTGGTTAGATTTTTATTCTATTTTGAATTTATTGTTTGACAGAGTAATTAAGACTATAAAGTCCAGCTTTTTTTTGGCAGAGATGGTGTGGAAAACTGTGGCTTTTTGCCACGGGTTTTGCTTTGGGGGAAACATCTTAACATGGTATATGTAGAAGCCATATGACCTTCATCAGTAGTAGAAACCAACAAGGGGCATTTCAAGCAGCTTTTAATGACCTGACAGGACAGAGAAGTCAAGTCTTCAGAGCTTAATCATCTGCCACCATGAATTGCTGGGTTATGTGGAAGCTGAATTTTGCTAAACATCTTCAGTACAGATGCAGAAGAAGTCTCTAGGCAGTCCCAGAAACTCACTCATTCCTTCTTCTCTAAGATGTGTTCCCAAAAGAGCCTTGTCAGGAAGCTAATCTGTCATGAAACCACCTCTTCAGCAAAAGCTACCCTAAAGAGGAAACCAAAAGTCACTTCTTGAAGGGTTGTCCTTGTTTTCTAATCCCTCTTTAAGTTTGCATCTTCTGCCTGCATTTTTCATCTTCTGAAACTTGGGGGATACCTCATCTTATTATACTACATTTCTAATAGGCAACCTTTCCAAAATGGCCTTGTGTGTGTTTGCTGTACAGCTGAGAGTGAGGCCTCACTTTGTGTAATGGTTTAATTATAATGTCAATGTGGATTCATTAGCATGACAGCTGTCACTGTAAATGGGTGAGTGGGGAGGCTTTTGGACCCCCTGGGGTCAGGGTAATTGATGTAGTGAACAGAATACTGTATTCACTGAACAATGGGATGGGTCTCCATTCTGACCCGGGAAGGGCAATCAGTGTAAGCGGGGAATCGATAGCAGCTGAATTTTCATCCGTGATCAGATTGATTCAACCATGTTAACCTCCACGTGCGGATTATGTTCTGCTGGAGCCTGGGTGACTCTAGCACACCCTGAAGGAGGACGGGCAAATGCTGATGCTTTCATTTCTAATATATAAATCTTGAGCAGACACAAGAGCAGCTGCAGTTTTGCTCCATGACTCTGATCAGAGGAAAAGAGGATCTGCCTGAACATCTGGAGGCAGTTCTTTATGTTTGTTTTGCCATTGCTTCCCCAGCTTTTACTCTTCTTGACATCTATTCCACAGCTAGTCTTGCCTTGCCAAGCCGGCCTTTGGAAAATGAGCTAATAGCACAGTATTGCTCATTTTCCTTAAAGGATTTTGCCCCATGGAGTAGCACAGTATTCATGCTGCCTTTGTGGGACTCCTGGTAAAGGTTTGTGCTCTTTGGTATCTACTACAGGTTTGTTCCTCTGCAGGTCCATCACAGGTCTTCTGTCGATGTTTCTCCAAATGGAGTTTGTCTCACACTGACAATGGCTTCCAGTAATATTTGCTCATCTATTTGTTCTTATCTTTTCAGTGTTACTTGTACATTTGACCAAATGGATAAGCAAAGATATATTGTTGGAGACTGCAAGGAGTTTAGAAAAATAAGGTGTTACTATAGAATCTGTAGGTGTTTTCTGTAATATTCGTAATATAACCTAAATACTAAATTCAGACCTCTAACAATGGAAAGCATTGTTTGGGTCAGGTAAAAATAAGTTGAAGTGAAGAAATTGAATAAATTATACTTAAAGGCTGCAGTGACATCACTGTTCTGAGGTATCCTTTCTTTCTTCCTTGACAGGGTAAGAAGTGCTCACCACCTTTCCTTCTTTCACTGAGAACAGGGAGAGGTGTACAGAGACTTTCTTCTGTCTTTCTTACAAAAAAAAAAAAAATATCCATAATTTCCCATGAAAATGGAATATTCTGTTTTGAAATCATGCTGAATAACAAAAGCTAGCAGACGCATGGCAAGACTTTTAAACAGCTGACAGTCTCCTTTGCTCTCTGGCAGCCATGGCTCTTCCTGCAGCAGGGAAGCCACATGCATTTGGGGGAAAAGCGCACTCCATCATGCATGATTCATCACCATAGCTGTCCGCTGGCTCTGCTTATAGTCAAACTTGAGTTTTGGTCTCCTAAGGCTGACCCTTCCACAACTAGTCAAAAGCCGAATGTTGGAGAGCCCTGCCCCTCGCTGCTCCCTGCCTCCTCCAGTGCGCTGGAGCCTGGGAGACTCAGATATGCTTAAAGGTAGCTCAGACTATATGTCTGGAAATACAGAACACAGATGCTGGGTGTAGAAGAACTGTCTAGAGGAAGAGAAGAAGCCCAAATACTTGGGGATACAAGTAGGCAACTAACACCAGTACTGGGAAGGGCTTGGTTGAAGTAGAAACTCTGAGGCCAGGAAAGCAGAGTGCAACAGGACTTGCTAACACTTAATGGACATTAAAGTGCATAATAAGATGGGGAGGAGAGCATGTATGCTAGGGTGTGCTGAACAACCACGGTGTCACTGACTCTTCTCTCACACTTAAGGTTACTGCAACTACCAACAAGCCCAAGGCCCTTGCTCTTGGAGGAACATCGCTCAGCTCCCTTGGTGGGGATCACACACTCCATGCTGTGCAGGGCTGCAAAACAGAGCAAAGCAGGGAGGAGAGATTTGTTGTTAGGGGCTTCTATAGAGCCCTTCCAGCAACCTGTCTCTAAACACACCTGAGAGCAGGAACTGCATGAGGAATCGGTATACCTAAAAGAAACATTTTTCCTCTGTTAAAAATAAGTTGCAAGAAACTCTAACATCCCAAAATAATCTTAATTGTATATCTTTGGCATTTTCAGGCTATCTTTATAATTTCTTAGCCTGAAGAAGCTCAAGTATTGCTAGATGTTAAGACATATAGTGCACAGCTCTTTCTTTGCCCTCTTTGAATGTTGTCACCATGTGCCAAGACCTTTCTGCTCTGCAGAGACATGAGGAGTTTTGATTAGGGGATGTTAACATCTGGAGAGAGGAGGACAGCAGAGTTCTTCCTCCCCATAACCCACCAGACAAAGGTGGGATTGCTGAATACCACAGTTCCCCTTTATGTCTATCACACTATTCCTGTTAAACCTGTACATTTAAGTACAACTGTTGATAATGCAAGAAAGGCTGTACAAAAGATTCCCTTCCTAACGTTGGGGTTGTTTGTTGCTTGACAGAAGCCACTGAGAAGGGCCAAAAAAACCCAGACCCTCTCCTACCTTGGGATGCTTAACTTTTCAGGGAAGGGGCGGCAAAATTTATTGTCTGAGATACCCAAGTGTGCTGGTTTTGGCTGGGACAGAGTTAATTTTCTTCATGGTAGCTAGTATGGGGCTATGGTTTGGATTTGTGCTGAAAACAGTGTTGATAACACAGGGATGTTTCCGTTATTGCTGAGCAGTGCTTACACAGAGTCAAGGCCTTTTCTGCCTCTCACACTGCCCCACCAGCAAGTAGGCTGGTGGTGCACAAGAAGCTGGGAGGGGACACAGACAGGACAGCTGACCCCAGCTGACCAAAGGGATATTCCACACCATATGACATCATGCTCAGCATATAAAGCAGGGGGAAGGAGGAGGAAGTGTGGGACGTTCAGAGTGATGGTGTTTGTCTTCCCAAGTAACCATTACGTGTGATGGAGCCCTGCTTTCCTGGAGATGGCTGAACACCTGCCTGCCAATGGGAAGGAGTGAATCAATTCCTTGCTTTGCTTGCATGTGTGGCTTTTGCTTAAGCTATTAAACTGTCTTTACCTCAACCCAGGAGTTTTCTTACTTTTACCCTTCTGATTCTCTCTCCCATCCCACTGGGCAGGAGAGAGCTAGCAGCTGTGTGGTGCTTAGTTGCTGGCTGGGGTTAAACCATGACACCAAGTATTGAAATGGGAGTACTGTATCTGGAATGACTGTCTCAGTCCAGTCTCTCTGGTAGACAGCCCTGGCTCAGTGATGGGGGGGTGTTTCACTTTGTTTATGTCAACATTGTCTCTAACTGCTTAATATGCTGTCTTTCAGGGCATGTATAGTGTGGGTAACTGCTTTTGTTAGCTGGAAGTGTACTAGTAGAACTAGATTTCAGAAAAAGTAATTCATGGACAAGAATATAGATACCTTCAGTAGGAAATGATGTTATGTGAGGGGTGCTGATTTCAAACCTAAGAAACAGGAAATATGATTGCCCTCTAACTGAAGAGAGGAAAAGAAAAAACTTCAAACAAAACAAAAAACCCACCTCCCTCTTCTCCCCACTCAAAACCAGTCGCAAACCTAGAATCAGCAAATACTTTTTCCAAACACAGGGAAGAAGTGACACTGCAGTTAATTTGCTACAGAATAAGGGGAACCACTGCAATAAATGAAGATCCCCAAGCATGCACAGGGCCTGCGAGTGTGCAGAGTTAGTCCAGCGGTTGGGGGATCTGTTAAAAGGAAGCGACTTCCATGATGAAGCCAGACTTTTATAAGTCATCAAAAGAGTATTCTCTGTGTCTTTTCCACCACAGGTAGCAACCTGCTTGGGTTTAACACTGTACATTGGAAACTTATGTTGAAGATATAGTGGATATCAACCTGCACCTAGTTAAAATGTAAAAGAAAATTATTAATATTGATAAAGGATAGAGAAAGGAATAAGTAGGGAGAGGGCACAATCATATTGACTCCTGAGGAGGCTTGTGTATGCACACGCACATGGTGTTGCCTCTGTTGGTTGCATAAGTGCTTTTAAAATAATGAAATTACTTCCATCAGAAGGAGGAGAGAGATGCTTGCATGATATGGGTTTTGGGGAGGAGGGAGGGGGAGTGGGAAGGTTTGCTTTTGTGATTTAAAAATATCTATGGCTGTATTTATACCAGCCAGGGAAGTTGTGTTGCCAAGTCTTTTAAGGCTTACAGAGGAAATGCAACACAAAGCAAGAAAAATATCTGTGGAAGCACTTTAGAATGAGCTCCAGAGGAAAAAAAGAAGAAAAAAAAATTCCAAATGCTGCATACTGTGTGGTCTTTAGAGGACTGCTTTGAGGGAAGGAAGAAGAAAGGCTGTATAAAATAAAAATGTACATACATATGCCTCCTGGTAAACCGGCCTGAAGGTTGCGACCAAAAGAAGAGACTTTTGAACTTTTCATTTTATTTGTTTCTGGAAAGAAGGAAGAGGCTCTGCTGCAATAACCCTCTTCCTATTTTTCTGTTCTGAATAGTGTCATGCTTAAAGAGAGCATATAGCAGGAGGAGGTGTTTCATTTGTGGAAGAAAGAGAAGGAAGGGAGAACCCTCCTGTGAATAATTTCCAATTCAATTAGTGTTTGCTGAGTAAGGTACTAAGAAGCTTGGGGACAGGTGCAGTGGGTTTGGTGACGAATGGCTCAACTAGAGCCCTCACAGAAGCAGAGGTGATAGAAGCAGCCCAGACTTTGACTGGGGAGGTTTACAAGTTAACTATACAACTGGTAGCATGAGTACTGAGGAGAGAAAGCAGTGGTGCACTTAGTGATAGCGTGGTTGCCTCCAGCTTCCAAGTGTCAGTCTGAGAAATGCGGGGTCACACAGCCAGGTAGAGACCCGTGTGCTCTGTGTGACTGGGACTGTGCACGATAACGGAAGAAAGTCCCTCCAACAGCCCTTCTGCCTTTTCCCATCTCCACTAAACCCTTTTGTGATTCATAACCACTTTCTTCTGCTGGATTTGGTACCAATCCAGGGAATAGCCTGGCTATGGATGAGCAGTACTGTATTTCTCTGGGTACCCCTGACAGTAGATGCATGTTTTTGAGAATGGTGACCATCTCAAACAATCAAGAACAACTGGGCAAGTGAAACTTCTGTGCTAGAAGATCCTAACTAAAACATTTTTTCCTCCACAATGGAATAAGGCACCATCTCTAATAACTAGATGTGGGCACGAAGTATTTTTGTAGCCTCCTGAGACACTGTAGTGGAACAATTATTTGTATATGAATTTGTGCTGCAGAAGAGAAATAATATCAAGTGAGTTTTTCCTCAGCTTACAACCACTCATGGACTAGCACCTCTCCTCATCCTCCATGCAGCTGGCCATGAGTAACAGAGCCTACCACAGCTGACAGCTAAAGGAGCTGCTGCGTAGCTGCAGTGCTAGTGGCTCGCATTTGGCACTTGCTATCCAGCGTTCTGCCGTGCTGCCAATCTGTCAGAGAGGTTAATGTGAGCCTCAAAAGCATGCCTAGCAAACCAGTTCTGTGGACTGACCACCTCAGTCCTACTGCTTCAGTGTGTGAATGCTAAGTTGAACGTAGAGCTGACAGATTTACTTTGCGATCTGTTTTCTTCTGAGAGAAGCTGTGGATTTAATGTAGTACGTGACCTTTTTTCTACAAAGAGGGTCTAGGAAAATGCATTTCCAGTAGTAAGGTGGTCAATGTAATTGCACATGAGGCATAGGCAGATTAGGAAGAAATTCTAATTAAAAAAAGGATGTTATTCAAGTAACTACTGAACAGTACAAAAAAATAAACTGACCTTTCTTTCTATTCAGGCTTCTTCTGACAATGTGACCCTTATGTAAGGGACTCTTGCAACAGCAAAATCTGTGTTACATCAATATGTCACAGTCTCCCTGCCCAAGGATCTGCAGATGACATATCTAACCATATCTAACCTTATTCAGAGCCGGTGTAAACTCTCTGTTAAAAATAAAGCTAAGACCTTCTCTCCTAAAGTCCTTCATTCTTCCTTAAGAGTCCTGTTTTCATTTCCCCCTTTCTCCTGGGGACTGTCAAGAGAAATGATGACATGTCTTCTCTTGCAAGTAGACCAGAAGTCTGCAGTGGCAGAGTCAGAGCTGATTGCCTATCTTATCTCAAGTTGCTAGTCTCTAATTCAGGCTTTTGCAAACAACTACCAGTCCTGTTTTTTTCTGGAGCTACAGGTTAGTGTTTAATGTACTACTTTTCTGGGACTTTGCCTATCAAGTCTGAGAAAAAGCCTTTTGCCTTTTTGATCCCAGCTGGGAAGGGAATCAAATCAAAATTCAAGGTCCAGAGAGCCTGGAAGGTGAGAGGGTGAAGGACAGGGGACATCGTCTGTCACTCAGGACCTCTTTTTCTTGTAACCACCCCTGAAGCATGACAGGCCATGATTTATCAAATAGTAGATAAACTTCAAATCAAACAGAATTACGTTAAATTAACTTGGGAGGTTCACTTTGTCCTTGACCAGTGAGCTGGTGGTGATTATTTTAAAATGTGTTTATTTTTTGATGTATAAAAGTTGAAGTGAGATCCATGCAAATAAAGAACCATACTACTAAAGAAAGTCTTCCTTTGGCATTCACCAACTTTCCTCCATCACTGTGTTATGAAAGAGGTTTCAGAGCAGTCCGATATCAAGACTTATCCATCCTCCATGATCCATAGGCTACCCCACAAGGATGACGGGCAAATAGTGTCTGTCTGCGTGACAGAGTACCACCTTACAGACATTCAGACAGTTTAGTTCAACATTACATCTTTTGGATGACACAGTATGAGCAAATTGCTCTAAAACTTGTAAGAGAGCTAGGTGTACTTGCATAGTCTCATTTTCAGAAATTCGTAGTATGGTCACAGTCTGGCTGCTTAGAGAAAATGGTGTGACCAGCTGCCTTTTTTGATAGCATCTACCTGAAACATAGAAGCTGGTATGAAACAACAGGCTGTATGGTTGTCTACAAACCCATTGTACGAACCCATGGGCTGCAAGGCTAAATTTGGCCCAGTGCATCTTGGTATCTACTTCTTACTCAAAAGGAACAGTCCCTCCTTAGAAAAAGGTGGGGGGGAACTGCTGGTGGAAAGTAGAATAATTTTTCTTACCCGGAGGTGATCACAGGTATTTCCTGCTGCTGGTCCTAGATTATTTCCGTATGTGATAGTTCAAAGATACCATGAAAATGGTAAACCAGCATGAGCAGTCCGGTTAGCATGATGAGCGAACTTCCCTGTGCATGTCGGTAGGAAGAATGCTCTCACATCTCTGGGTGATGAATCTTGGACACGTGCATCCATGCTGCTATAGTCAGCACAGTGTTGCAGCAGCTCACTTTGTCCTGCCTTGCTTATGCACCAGTCCAGTTCCCATACATGCTGAAATCAAGTGATTTGGTGTTTTTTTCTGAAAGAGACATAATATAAAATCTGTTTTCTCCAGCTTGTTAGACTCAGGCATGATTGTGAAGCCTAGAATAGAATAGAATGTTTTCAGTTGGAAAGGACCTACAATGATCATCTAGTCCAACTGCCTGACCACTTCAGGGCTGACCAAAAGTTAAAATGTGTCATGATATCTAACATCAAGATAATTTTTTTGGTACTAGTTACTGCAGAATACTGCAATCAATACACTCCCTAAAAGAAGCTCCATTGCAGAATGAAAAGCATCACATTGCCAAGTTTGAATAAAAAATGTCTCCAATGTAGGTATACTTTTAGATGAGCCAGGCTGCACCTACGTTAGCATATCAGTGCAGGGCAGGAGTGCTTTTGAATTCCATCTCCCACACATCCCCACTTAGCATGCTTTGGTTTGTGTTGTGTGGCAGTCCTGGAGGCTGCAAACTGTGTTTCTCCAGGATGGACTGAAAGCAGAAGATGTGTGTGCCCAATGTGCTCCAGCTAACGGGTGCTAAGCCTGAGGGACCTGGGCAAGAGCCAGGCCAAAGCACCCCCTAAGCTGTGTGCAGTGTGGAAGTTGGGTTCTCACCACCCCTAGCTTTGCTCTACAGATCCCCTCCTACTGCAGTGTTACTGCTTGCTAATGCAGACCTGGCCTTAATTTTATCTAAGATTTTAACTTGCAGTGCATGTTCTTTTCACTTGCTTCCATTTTATTGCTTCAGTAATTTCACAGATCATTAAAACTTGACTGTCTCAATCCGTGGGTTGTTTTTGGTTGGTAGCCTTACGCTTTCAGTGGCTTCTGGGGTTTGGCTGTTTTTTCTTTACTATACTTTTACCAGAAACTGGACATCATCTACAGCTTGCTTTGGAAGCTTATCAATCTGCTGCTTCTACCAAGTTCCAAACACTTTAATACCTGCTTCTATATTGTAGTATATGTTAATCAGTCAAATCTGCTCTCTGTATCTAGCACAACATTTTTGTCTGCAGGCCTATATCGTGCCCGATTGTGCAGGAAACTTGCTCAAGGCAAAATCTCTGGTCAGGCAAAGCCACAAAGCAACTTAATGGTACATTTATCTGCTGACTTTTTTAGTTCATATAGAAAAAGCAAGGCCTGGTGGCTCTTACGGATAGCCTGGTTTTGTAACATTAACACTATCAGTTTTGTGGCTTCTGAGGAAAGCTCTACTGTGATCTCAATTAAATACATTTTCTGCTTAATGCCAGACTTAAAACTCATAATGATGTGTAACATAAGATTTATTGCTGTATTTGCATCATTATTTGATTTATTGTGATTTTACCGTGTTGCTCGCTAATTCAGTATTGGTGTATGCATAATGGGTGGGATTTTCAGTAGGGACTGCTATTAACCTAACCCTTTTTCTGTTGAAGCTTATGTAGGCTTAAATCTGCTCTTAATAAAGTGGATGAGTCTCACTGCTGATGATGAAGAGAGTCTTACCAACAGTCATCACTTCCTCAAAGTCTTTCTTGTTATAAATATAGATTCATCCTGTTCTCAGCCCCAAATAAAGTACGGCCAGCTTTCTATCCCTGTATTGACCTACTTCATAGCTACTACCTGCGTACGCTGCTGTGGTACAAATAATTAACACTTCACATGTGTGTAGTTCTAGCTGTTTTATTTCAAGCCAACAAGCTAAAGCCTACAACATTTGGCTTGAATGCTCTTTTGCCAGTGCTGGCATATGTGCAATATTTTACAAGCATGCTACTAATCAACTTGCCCTCTGATTTATGTTTCATTATCAAGAGAGCTGAAACTGTTTAGATAATTCATGAGCAAGATACTGATGCTTTCTGTTAGTGAAATAAAAAAAAGTAAGATCTATCAGCATGTAATATGACCATAAAATTAAGCACAGCCACAGCATCCCAAACCAGACTGACTGAATCATTGCAAAAAATGCATTCGAAACCAGCCTTTTGCTTCCAATTCCTGCGGTACATCAGGGAAATTTTCAGCCGCTCTCTGGTAACAATAGCATCAGCTCCTGATAAACTGGTGGGGAGAAGGAGAGGAAGCCTTTGCCTTTTCACAGTGTTGAGACAAAAGAAATATGACTTCTTGTAAGTGAAATTAGCTGTTGATCCCTGAGCCATCCCGGGATGGATTTTGCCTGTGCTCTCTTGCCATTGTAGCACAACGTCCTTACCACATGCCACCATGTAACTGCTGTGCAAAGCACTTTCCATCATAACACTAAATTTTGAGTTTTATGATAGCACCTACTAAGCTCAGAGAGGCACTAACTTGTGCCTGAAGTGCAAGCAGCTAATTTCTTGGCCTCCACGGTGAGCCAAAGCCGATCAGTGCCTCAGAGAAGCAGTCCCTGGACCAGGAGGATCAGCACTTGCGACCACTCTGCCTGGCCGCTGATGACAGGCGCCTGTCACTCAGAAGGCAGATAACGTGCCAGGGTTGACAGCTCGCTGTCCTCCTTCTGAGCCAGCAGCGCCCTGGGGGACGGACATATGGTGCCTCTCACCCCCATCTCCTCTGGCACGGCCGTGCAGGGAGGCTGCCAAGCCTGACTGTGGGATCGGATGACTGGTGCGTTCCCCTCCTCCTTCCAGGCAAAGGGAAAAACATTGCTGACTTCTTTGGGTAGTCCCACTCGTACCCAAACTGTTGTACTTACTGGTAGGATCCCTCAAGCGACCTGGTTATCTTTATAATGACCTTATTAGTTGGACAACACATTGTGCTTGCTTAAGGACCTAAGCTAGTTCATGTTTTGGTCAGCTGGAATACAGGTTTTGATCCAGCCCCTAACGGTAAAAGGAGTATTGATGTTTTCAGGCTAAGACCTTGAGATATCAGAGATTTTAGTACCAGTGTGACACAGGCTATCCTGATTGCACTTTCCCTCTTCAGAAAAACCAAAACTCCTCAATTTTCTCTGTCTTGTTCTATTTACCAGAATATCTGAATGCTTCCTCATGCTCTCAACTGTCATCTTACAGATGCTGATACAGTAGTTATTCAAAGAATTTCATTGGTTCATTTGTTAGACTTCAAGATTTTTGCTGGAGTACAGAAGAGCCAAGGTTTATATCTTGGATGCTGTGCATAGGTGACTGCAAATGGATCAGCTAAAGTGATGTTATGCTATATTAAACCTTTGAGACCTCGTTAGATGAGCTTGAGTTGGAGAATACGCACAAGGACCATGCATGGGGTGAAGACCCTTCTTTTTGCAGCATCATGTCAAGGTGTCTTTGCACCATTCCAGATAATGTATTTAATGCCCAGTGTCAATCTTGACAACTGCTCTTCAGAGTAAAATTCCTGCCATTTAAATAATCAAGAATAACTCCAAATTCACACTGATCTGAAGACAAATGATCTTTGAAATCACTGTGTGTGAGAAATATCACAGTATGTGATAGTTGAGTGCTGAAGAAAACCAAACAGCCACCATGTGCTTAAATAACTCAGAGGATGATATGCAAATTCAAGCTAAATGAGTAAAGACATGGAAAGATACGTTGTCAATAGGAGAATGGTAACTTGGAAATCTGTAGGAAAGTGCAGGGTTGCACCTGCTCATACTTTTATTGCATGTCTCTGATGGAAAGAGGTAGAAATTTCTTTTGGCTTAGAAGCAATTAATTCAAACATAAAACTAAAATCTGAGAACTTGTTATAGAAAATTCACCCTATGCATTCACTCTCCCATGTTTTCTTGCCTTTCCTGAGGACTGGACAAGCTCTACTAGCAGATGCTAGCAAATCAGGAGAAATCCCAGTGCTAGTCAATTCAAACTACTAGAAATGTTGGTTCTAAGCACTTTGATGATGCAAATACGCAGGTCAAGGCACAGCCAAGCAGCACATTTGTCTGCACTGTTACAGAGGCTGGAGTTAAGCTGCAAAGGTGATGAGGCCATTGAAGGGGTTCTGCCCTCAAGTAACCCTGTGCTCTTGAGATGATGATACTGTGCTGGGATGGAGGTGTGAAGAAAACCCAACCTGGGATCTAGTGCTTCGCTTTCCAGCTTGGCTGTAGGAGACAAACACACAGGTTGTAAAGGTGGATGCAAGGGTAAAGAGTTCAAGACCTGCTTCTTCTCATGGTGGAGTCAGTTACCGTGCTCTGGGTGATGTGGTATAGTTTCCTCATTCAGTATAAGAAAAGTTCAGGCTGCTATAGCAACACAGGTAGTAGCCAGTTTCAGTTACTGCACATGCAACTAGCTGAGGTCTGCAGCTTTCCAGCCCAAAACACATAGCTCCTCACATCGCTTGGCACATTACAATCCTTCTGACCTTACCAGCCTGTGCAGTCCCTTTGGTGAGTACATCTGTGTTTTTCATCCCTTTTCTTCCAGCTAAAAACAACTTGAAAATATTTCAGCACTTCCTCCTCCGCAGTGAGAATTTGGCCAGGGTCTCTCTGGGAATAAGTATGAGCCACTTGCAAAAGAGCCCAACCTCTCCGAGACTGCCTGTGAGCCAAAGCTTTTATCGGGAAAAGTTTAATTCTCTGTAGCTCTGCCGGGACTCCTTTTCCCTCTTGTTGCCTGTGCTGGGCTAGATGGTGTGATTTAGGACTGACGCCTGGGAAGGTCGGGGTGAAGGCATCTTCCCTGAGGGAGGTGGGCAGGGGACAGCCTGCGTATGCTTTCTATTCACGTGCTGAAAGGAGGTGCTGGAGAAATACAGCCAGGAGCTTGGAAGAGGAGGACTACCTTCATGTCTGTGCTCCCAGCTATCAAGGAGGAAGACTGCTGCCCTGCTGGGGCTGCATGGGTCACCTGCCCCTTCTTCCCCAGACTTCGGCTCCCTCCTCCCCAAAACTCATCTTCAAAGTCCTTTGTCCAGTTGAGCAGAGAAAGCCGTAAATCTGTACCCTTGTTTAGTGTGGCATGTACTCTGCCTCTAATCCAATTTCCCTTCTGTTTGTTCTCTGTACAGCCTCATTCGGCCTGACAGCTATTTAATAAACCTATTTGCTTTTCTTTGACATGAGGCAGAAGTGGTGGGTGTTGAAGAGCCATAAGGCCCTAGTGGACAATGAAACCCTTTCCCACTCAACACTCTTCCAGCTCAGCACAGATAAATTGTGTAGAACTGGGAAATTAACCTATCCTATCTTAAAAAAAAAAAAAGAAAGAAAGAAAGAAAAAGAAGGCGGCATTCATAGGCTGGTCTGCAATTGATTCAGGTTGGTTGCTTCCTCCTCCTAAATGAGAAATCCTCTTTCTGTCCATTGGAGCAGATCAACAAGGTTGTAAGATGATTGAAGATGATCGTTTATGCACCTTTTGGCTCTGTCACCCACAAGAAAGCAAGACATTCAGGAACATACGCATTTTAAAAAACATCCCACCTAAGGTATGAAGGAACAAAATTACTCTGAGAAGTTTAGAGAAACTAACCTGTTAATTTACCCACTAGGAAGATATATTACAACATGTCCAGCTTAGAAATCTTTCCATTTGGTTTTCACGTATCATTTGTGTGCTCACCTTTCTCTGCACGCTACTCCCTCACAGTAACGTTAGCACGCAGAGCACTGCAGCAGATATCTTTCATGCAGACTCAATTTGCATGCGCATCCTCCCCTTAGGGAAGAGAGGAGAAAAGGTAGTTGGACCATTTATGGCACAGCTGGAAGACACACAGACTCTGCAGTGAAGATGATAAAAGATTAATATTTAGCTATATAGCTACATTTAGGAATGAGAAAGATTTTTCTTTTGATGAACTTAAAAATAAACATAGCAAAAGTTTTAGCTTACTAGCACTCTGTATATTAACTGAGGCTTTCTTGGTCTTTATCTCTTTTAATGATCTGGCATATATATGTATGAAGTTCAAATGCCAACCACCCAAATTGCAGGGTAATGGAAAAAAACAGATGTGGATTTTGAGGCTGCTTTTCTTTTGGATCTTGAATATTATGTAGACTTAGTGATGACCAAGTGACAGATTAAGCAAGTAGAATATTCCCTGCCAATTATTCCAGCTATTTAAAACTGGCTAGCTTTTCTTCAGTGGACTTCTGTATTATTGCCCGTAGACTTTCATTTTGGAGCAGGGCCTTACTGAATTACATGTTGTATAGAGACACAGTAAAAGGAGGTCTTTCCCAAAGAAGCAATACAGAACATCCACAAGGAGCCATTTGTCTGATAAACCAACCTAAAACCAATATATGTTGTAGTCACAAGGTTATTAGCAATCTGAGTGATGTATGGACTTAGTTACCATTCTCCTTTTTTGTTTCTCATTTCAGCAAATTAAATATCCCTTCCCCACGTCTCTTTAAATTAACACAGCAGGTATTTTGATTCTTTTGACTTTTCCTTCAAAACCACATTTTCTAGTCTCTGCTTGCTCCCTCTGTGCCCTCTTCTAGACTCCCAAGTCCACATCTCTTCTTGCAGCAGGCCACTAGCCCCCATACGGATTGCTGCTGGGATAGCAGAGGAACGTGGTGGTCCAGAAAGGGGAAGGTGCCCTAGGAAAAAAGGATGCATGGAAGGGTCTAGAGGCAGAAGAGGGTTTTAAGAGGATTACTTTCAGCCCAGCTTCCTCCATCCTGGGTCCCTTTTCCCCTTCCTTCAAGCTATTTTGTAACTGCAAATGTGTTTTGCCTGCACAGCTGAGAAATCTTTACTTCTGCCTGAAGTACTGCACCTGATACCTAATGCGGTACTCCAGTGGAGCGCTATCAGGGGTACAGAGGGCACAGTGACGTGCCAAACAGTCTACAGAGGCACGCGTTGCTGCTTTCTGAGTAGTCATGGTTCAGCTGTAAGTCCCACCTCGTTTCCCATCAGGCTGCCCCAGCAGGTGTTTCCCAACCTGCATTTGCAACTTCAGTTCTTCCTGAGTGCAATGTAAATTGCCCTACTGAGATGTCATAACATCCCTATCAATTTCAAGAAAAATAATATTTTTAAGAGTTAAAATATTATCATTGCACTTGGCAAATGATACCAATAGGTATATGTTCAAAGCAGCACCAATACTCTTCAACGGCATCATCCCTGACGCTTACTTTTAATAACTATTCTCAGATCTAGGGAGGATTTGAAAAGACACCTGAGAAGTACTCACTTCCAAATCCACAAATACAACTACTCCAGGACACCATTTTGTTTTAAGTTGCTGACTTGCTTCATTTTTATTGCAAAGGAGGAAGGTCAGCACCAGTAGGAAGAGGTAGCGCTGCTCCCTGATGTCATGCAGGAGCTATATCAGCTGTGGCAGCACCTATCCGCAGTGAAAGGCCAAGTGGCAAGCTGAAATATGTTAGAGAAAAGACTTGCTGGCAGATTGATGGAGAACGCTGACATATTTCTGTAAACCACAATACAAAGGGAGTTAATCAAGATCAGGAGGAGTGTCCGTCTTCTTGAGAAGTCATTTCCCACCTCAATTAGCTGGTAGTTTAGGCAAACATACACAATGGTTAGCCCCCATCAGTCTGAGTGATGCTTTCTTGAGCAAGTCTTATGCCCCTGCCTTCGCTGAGTCTCTCTGTGACAGTGCTGCTGGCAACTGGTAGACTTTGTCAGCAAGCCAATAAATCTTTACTGACAGGCTTAGCTTCATGTTTGGCTCAAATAACGTCCCCTCTTAAGGCAGAGAGGAAGAGGAGGAAATATCCAGGCCCAGCATGCACAATGTCTATCAGAGAGTTGGCAGGAATTTAATTTCTCTTTGTTATATTGATTGGCACATTTTATGACGGAGCCTGTGCATGTCTCTCTTGCTGGACTGGTCTCATTTGCAATGTGTTTTTTTCTCCCCCTGTTTGTATACTTGTTTGGTGTTTCCTCTCCTGGAGAGACCCATGTCCTAATTCTGCATTGAAATCTATGTGAGCTCTTTGAAGACAAGCAACATCTTGTGCAAAACGATGACAGAAAATCCCCAAAACTAGTGATCAAGCAGGAAAAATGAGCCTTCAAGCTTGTAAACCTAAACAAAGGCAGGCAATAAACATGTGGTAGAAAGGGATGATTTCTTTTAACCTTTTTACTGTACTCTCTGATATTATCCAGTATAGGTTACAGCTCTTTTGTTTTTCACTCTCTGGATTTGGCAGGCCTCTGCTCCCAGGCTGCAGTAATGTGTTTTTTCCACTGTCTGTTCTCCAGTGTTTGGTGTCCCTCGGCATAATGAAACTCTGTGGATTTTTTTCCTGCCTGACAAATACCCTGTTATTGTTTTGGACCACACTGGAGGCTCTTTACAGTGAAAGCTCTCAGTAGTAGCATGCAATACACTGACAAATTAAAATAGCATGTTCTAGTAGGCCTAGTTTCTTTACCTTGCAAAGAGTAAATTGAACATTTTTTTTCTTCCGTTGGATCACGCTTTGATGTTCCAGAAATTAAACTAGAGCAAAATCCTATTTTTCCTTCTTTGTCCATCCATAATGAGAACTCGTCTAGCTGCGCTATCTGAATATTCTGGGTGAATGTTGCAGTTAGGCATAAAGGCTGAACTGGGTGCCAGCAGCAGGCACTGAGACTGATCCACCCATGTAGAAGGGGTGGTCTGAATTGTTCTTATCACCCTAGGTGAACTGAGATGCTTTAATAGTCCCAGGTCTAACTCAGGCAGCTATCGCAAGCAGCCTTCCCAAATAACTTATACAACTCCTTTGTTTTAATTGATGGATGGTCATCAAATTAGGAACTGTAGAAAGTGATATGAATTCAGTCAAAAGCTTTCTCTTTCCTACACCCTATAGTTTGAGCTATGTCATTATCAGGTATAAGATAGGCATTAGTGAAACCTCCCTGGCAGAAAACTAGCTTATAAGATAACATGTTTTGTGCTGGAGAAGGGGTTTGCAAGTCTGTTGTCTGGTGCCAGTCTCTTATGTCTGCATCACTCGGAAATGCTGCACAAGGACAACATCAAGGTATTGCTAGGAACAAGTGTTTTGCAAATGGTGTAGAAAAACAATTCTGTGGCTGTGAGGGTACAATGTCTGTCCTTGTGACATGGATGGCTCTACAAAGGATGTCCTTGTGCATGTGTGTGGCTCCATTGGGTATCTGGAGGATCAAAGGGGCAAAAAATTTCTTCTGTACTGCACATGATGTCTTTTTGGTTGCAGACCATAAACCAGGAATATCATCTTCTGGTATTGGGCCCTTCTGAACGATAGATTTACACCCCTGTGCTGAGCTTTCTTGGTAGCACCAAGAATGTTTTGGCCAGGTCAGCGCTCCTGTTGCTGGTGACAGACATAGGGGTCATGGAGGTGGTCTTGCAGTGAGCAATTCAGCCATAGCGGTACCTCATTAATTGCCACTGCTAAATAGGATCAGGGGCCCGGGAGTCTGCACGCTTGGCTCTTCACTTCTTTGCACCACATGGGTCAGGAGCTACTTCACTGCGGTTACTGGTGACACCGACATAACAGTCACCCTGAGGGAAAACTGGGCCTCCAGTTTGTTTTTCCTTAATGAATTCTTGATTGCCAGGTCAGGGAGTATTTTCCACCCCCAGCGCCAGGGTGGCGTGAGGCAGAGGGAGCGTGCCCCTCCGTCTGCCCATCCACCCAAGGGAAGACACCAAAAACACCAAATTAATTCTGCCCACCTGGAAGAGCAGCTCCTGCCAATGAGATTAAAATATCACTGGCACTAGACGTTAGTCCCAAGCATATTTCTTTTCTGTCAGCAAAATATTCCCCTCTTGCCCTCTCTTATCTCCCGGCTTCTCTTCGTTCCAGCCCCAGCGCCTCGTTACTGCCAGGAGCATGGCAGCCCTAGCCAAGCCACCTCTGTGTTCCCCCATCCCGTCTCTGCCCCCCTTTTGGGAGGTCTCAGTGCTAATTAGAAGCGTTATCACTTTGCAAAGGAGTGACATGGGGCTGTGAAGCCTCTGCACGCTGTGGGGTGAAGCTGCCAGGGCTGCCGTGGGTGCCAGCCACGGAGGATGCTGGCAGCGCCCTGCTGTGCCTGCGTGGGTGGGAGAAACCCAGTCTGGGGCTGCAAGGCCATGTGGAAACCACGTGAAATTCGAAATAAGCTCCTTTTCCTCTCCCTTTGCGGGCTAGAGGAGGGAGAGCTGTTTTCTGGTACGCATCGAGGCCACCTCATGCCTGGCGCTGCATGAGTCCAACACGAACACGTTTTGGGGACCACCTCTGTGCATCAGCAGGACAAAATTGTCACAGTAGCTTTCAGGAAGAGGAGCTCAGCTAAGAGGCCTTTGATTTGTGTTGGCAAGATGTGGAAAATACCAACACTTTCATGAAACAGAAGAGATGGCAGCACACGGGTAGCTTGAAAATTCAGGCCTCGGACTCCAGAGATAGTTTGAACTGGGAATGAAACTTTTGAAATCCTTTTTTCCCCTTCAGCCATTTCCTTCTTAACACGTTGACCCCAAAATACTGGCAATACTCGAAAGGGCTGGCACAGCAGCACTCAAACACAGGACTCTATTATTTCAAATTTATGCCTTAGAGCAGCAAGGATTCAGCTAAGCCTTTGAAGCATCACGTAGCCTTTTGCTCAAATCTCTTTCTTCTGTTGGGAGGCTCTTTGGTGGAAGGCAATAACGAGAATAGCTCACTTCTTAGATGTTGAGATGGGCTAATGCAATGTTGCAGTTGGCAGAGTTTCTCTCTGCTGTAAAAGAAAACTGCCCGCTCGATGCAATGCTGCCACAGTCCTACAGGACGTCAGATTTATAGTGATTGTGTATTGTTATGTGCTAATAGCATTATCCCAAGGGGAGTGTTAAACAAAAATACGTGCAAGTAACTTGAGATTACTCTTGTCATCATCAGAAATTGAGGGTAAAACATTCTAACCTGCAAGTGTAAGTTTGCAACCCTGGAAAACAGTGACCAGGATAATGTTCTAGTATGCTTCTAGCAACTGCAAGGGGGTCAAACATTCAGAACAAGATTCAAAGATGAAGATACAGCAACCTCAGACATCAGCTTAAGCCCCCCCATGGAGCTCCCTAATGTTATCTCCCCCGAATGCTAACCTCAGCCACCCCACATTTGCCTTTCCCACGGTATCTAGAGAAGCAGCCTGGGGAGCAAGGGATGAGGTTGCCCTGTCCTGGAGCTGGACATCACATGCTGCTTCCCGGTGAAGCGGTGGTGCTGCCCTGCTCTGCATCGCCCTTACCTCAGTGCCTGGCCCAAAAAGATTTGGCACGGTTTGGCAAAAGGTAAACTTTTCAAGAACCCCTTTCCTCTGAGAGGCTTGAAAAAGTTTTGCAGCTTAGTTTAGCTGAGGCTTTTGCTATCAACTGGCAGAACTTGCAGCCTTTTCCTGCCTGGCAGTTGCAGACAGGGAATTGCTGATAGCCAGTCTGAAATCTGTCTCTTGCTCTGAGTCGACTCCATAGCTACCTTGTCTGGCGCAGTAATAAGCTCCGGGAGATTTATATATTTAAAAAGGTGGGAAAAAAAAGAAAAAAGTCTGGCCTAACCTCAGAGTCCTATGGGACTGTGAGAGGAAGCAAACTGGAATCCATTTTCCTATTTCTTTCTTGACTTTATCCGAGAGCAGCCAGCCTATCTGTAAGTGGCAACTGTGGAAAATGTGCTCTGGCCACTTGGTGTGAAAGATAGGCAAGACTCCTAAAAAATCTTCTCCGCAGCTTATCACCTTTCTGCTGGCTCCACAGCAAACCAGTGCCCCAGTGCAGAAGGAAACTGGCTGTCTGTAAGGCTGGACAGGGCCTCATCAACAACTGATAAGCTCCCCTGTGAACATTCAGGCTCTTCAGGGTTTACTGTCCTTTCAAATACCACAGAAGCTCTAGCTGGGCAGATTCGTATACGCACACATATGCATCAGTGCAGTCCATATTTAATGCTCCACGCCGGATTCTCGCTCACTCTTTCTGCTGTTTCAGGGATGCTTCTCCTGTTTCGTGTGGATGTAAATGCAACAGGTCTGTGTAGAATGTTTTATAAAGTTGGATAGAGGCATTTAAAGATAATTCTCCTTCTAGTTCCCTGGTCCTAGTACAAAACTGCAAAAATTCACCTTGCCACGGAAATAGTAGTAGGAATAGAAGAACTGGGGGACTGCACATTATGGAAAAGAAAACAATACCTGCAAACAAACTGATGCCTGGAAGTTGTTCAAAAGGTCTAGCTTATTTTAAACTGGGACAGTGAAAGTGTGATAAGCCATTGCCCAAGTTTCTTTTTCTGCTATAATTTCTATAAAAGCAGAAAAGTAGCACTACGAAGAGCTGCCTGCCTAGTTTGGGGAAAGCAGTTGTATGGCAAGTAGGCAAAAAGCAGATTAAAATATGTTGTTATGTGAAAGGAGCAGAGGGGTGCAAGGAGATAGTGAATAGGCAACACACTCCCTGAAATTCTGATTTATATTTTGAAGAGTAATGCTGTAAGAGAAGACTTGATTTGGTCATGCTGAAACTTTAAGTGAGAAAAAAAAAGCATCCCTGTTGCTTTAGCAACACTTTATGTGCCCAGTTTTTGGAGTTACTGCTTTCAAACCAAGGTCCTCTTCACACAAAAGGCTTACACAGGTACACTTCATGGACAACTTTAAGTTATCATAGATATACGTGACCACCACCCCCATAGAAAACTGCAGCAGACTGGCACATGGTGAGCAAGAGGGCTGGATGTCTTTGGGGGAGTCTGCTGAACGCACTTTGACCAAATGTTTTAAAACATAGTTAATACACAACTGATTTAATCTCGCCAAAGCCGAGAGCCTCAGGGATGCTGTCTGCCATTTGGCTAGGGAATTATTTAGATCATTGTAACTTATAAATCTGAATAGCTAACAAGTAAACAAAGCCACAGTAAAAGACATAAGTTCCCCATAGGGCATTTTCAATGTCAGATTGCCATTGCAACTGCAAAGCATCAGACCTCAGAAGTTTTATGCATTTAGATCCAGAAAATGCTAGCTGGAAAAACCAGGTACATGACTTTGTGCCAAGATATGAGCATTTCTGTGCTTGAGAGACTGCAGATACTGGGTGTGACTAGTTGTTAATGAAGAGAACAAAAAAATGGAAAAAAGGAAGAGAAGATCATTATGTAAGATGAAAACCCTATTGGGCAAAGTTTAGTCTCAAAGCCAACAGTCTTTGTGCACCAAGAATAACACTGTAAAGAAAAAGGACACAGAATTGCTGGTTATTGCTGGTATTGCAATGCCAGCAATTTTTGTATGGCTCAGGTAAGTAAAGTATGTGTCAATCCTTTTCTGGTTTGAGGTTTTTGTTTTAAAACCACCAGCAAAAGGGATTCAAATGTAAATGGCAATGTATTTATCCAACAGGACATGTAGTAAAGAAGCTGGAGGAAACACAATGTAATCACTGGATAAAATGGATCTGCAGTTGTACCATTGGGGCACTTCAAGGTGGTTTTGCAAAACTGCTGTTACTGTCCCCCAGAAACCCTTGCTGTTAGGAAGGTGGTGAAATTTTAGTAAAAAGTGTTTATGCTCCCACTGTAACAGAAGCTAACACAGGTGTGTGTGTATATATCTAAATGGAATGCAATCATGAGAAATAAGAAGGAGACTGAAGAAGGAACTGGAAGGTTAAGCTGAAGTGAATGGATATGTACTTCTGTATTACACACAAAAGGGATATACTCTGTTTATATTACAAATTAAGGTGGTCAGTTTTAACAGGTGATCTTTTTAGAGTTTCAGAAACAGTTTTGGCTGGTTTGGCTGTATAAAGAAGCAGAATAACAGCTGCAGGTGTATGGGCATGTTGGCTTTTTTTATATGTGATTTTGTTTATAAAACAGCTCAAGATCTCCCTAACTCTCAGGGTGTACAGCTGTTCCTGTATCACATTAATGTAAAATAATGTCACACTGAACATCTTTATTCTATATGGGGTTTTGTAGATTTAATTCAGAATAAGGCTTGGCATCCTGGAATGCATTTATTCCTTCAGATGACAAAATTAGTCATATAATATCTCAGTGATGGGCAGAACATAAGGTGAATGAGGGTAGAACAAGGAATCCCTTTCAATCCCATGTTAAATAATCACCATATATAGTTTCTAGATGCCAAAGGATCAAAAGCTGGTCCTTGTCTCCATCATTTCAACGGTGCATTCATTTTCCTTGGTCACCACAAAAACTACCCGAGAGCATCTGTTACCCACTGGAATTACACGGTGGTGGGAGTTTGGGTTCAGCCCCTTCACCATTATGTTATTAGGTTGGAGTCTCACCAGAAACCTCTGGGAAAACACTGGGAGAAAGACCCAGTCTGTGCTTGAGGGTTGTAAAGCCAGCTTGCTGCTGGAGTGCTCAGTAACCCAAAGTCTTGGTGGATGCACACTGGCAAGCACCGTTTCCTAAAAATACGTGGTCCCACCATCCTCTAGGGACTGGGGAAACTCTCTCTTGACAAATCTCACACACTCTCAGCCCCTCTTGAGTGAGGGAGCTGCTTGCCCTGCAAGGCACACCATACAGACCACATGGGCATGTGGTCGTGCTGCAGTGCGATGCAGGCAGCCAAAGTGGTTTGGATCCTGACTGCCATAGATATATCTCCCTCCCTCCAGGACTTCCTGTGCTAATGAGGGGCGCGTGCAATTCTCCAGCAAACATTTTGCTGGCTTTAATGCTAGAGGAAGTGTCTGGTGGTGTTTTCAGGTCATCTTTCCCTCGTTTTCCCTATCTTGAAAAGCTCCGGCTTTGCGCCTCCACTCATTTTTCTCCTATGCATCCTCTGTCTGGGCCCAACTGGCATCTTTGTGGTCTACTTTATGCATGTAAACCAACAAAGTAGAGAAAGTGACTTGGGCTGCCAGGCAGCTTTGAGCTTACTTGTTAATGCATCTATTGAGAGCTGTACTTCTCGCAGATGCAGGGAAGCATATTGCCATTCAATATAAACAAACATATCCGACTCACTTTCAGAGATGGTCCCATGGAATTGATCCTCATTAAGCACTTTCCTGCCCTTGCGGCAACAAAATAAAAATAAAACATAATTAAAAAGCAGATTACGCCTAAAAGCCTTATAATACAGGTTGCAGCTTGCCAAGCGGGGGCCCTGGAAGATTTTTAGGGGCCGTGAATTTTAAAGGCCAAGGGCCTTGGCTGAGGATGTTTTGCCATGAACCTGGAAAGTAAGCTGAACTGATGCATTTGGTCCAGCTGCTGAGAGGAAAACCATCCCTCCAGTGATCCACTGCCCCACAGTGAGAATGGTGCTCTCAAAAGGAAAACAAGAAAAAGAGAAGAGAAAGAGAAGTTCATCACTGCAAATTCCCCCCTCCCCTTTCATTTTTCCCCCAGCTGGGCAACAGCATATGGGGAAGCTGTGAATTTGTCCTCTGGCTACTAAACTACTCCACTTCTCCCTTTGGACCAGTTACAACATTTAAGAAGGCTGAAGTTTTATAGAAGAAAATTGTCCTGCTTCCTTAATAAGGGTGATCAGTGTGTCTGCTGCTTTTTAAGAAGACAATAACTTATTATGTTAAGTCTGTGGGATGGGTTTTTGGCTAGGGAGAGTCGTTCACTGCAGACATCTGATTGTTTGCTATGGTGTCCTGCCTGGTGTTAGGAATGATGGGGATCTGCTGTTTCGGGGAGAAAAGCACTGCTGAAGCCAGACTGATCTGTCAACATAGAAACCTCGTAAAGTGGGGCTTTATCCAGAGTCGACTGAACAGTCCCACTGGTTTTAATCATACTCAGAGGACTGAATCTAGTGTCCTTTGAAGCAGATGACTCTTCCTACTTAAATTAATGTATGTGTTGTTGTATTTGTGTGAAACTAACATGTGCCTACATGATATAAAGTGAAGCAAAAGGCCACACGCATCTCCATTACCCCTCAAAAGCAGGTATAGTAATAGGAATAAGTAACTTCAATGTCTAAACTGTACTTAGTTGATAACATGGCCGGAGCAGGGACTAGTCCTTTCCTCTGTGTCTGCACAGCCCCTTGCATGATGGGTGCCAGCCCCAACAGGCAGGCATACGTGATGGTGCTCTGCCGGAGGTGGAAGGGATGTGGTTGGGGCTGTAGAAAACAAGAAAACCAAGGGACTGTATTCTACTCTTCTTTCATCGCCTGTCTGTTTTCCCACCAGCCGAGTTAGGAGAAAATCAAGGGCTTTGATCGCTGGGTATATTCCATTTTCATTGTCATGGAGGCGTGTTTACATGTGGGAGCGTTTAAGGTTAGTTGTTCTCTCTGGTTCATTTCTCCAGACAAAATGTGGAGACTTCGAAAGAACAGGACAAGGTTTCTGGGGGATTCAGAGAAGCCAGGTGAGGCTCAGCTTGCTGCCTCTTAGCAGACCCTTTCCCTGGGGTGCAACAGGATGATGTTTTACTGCTGCTTGGCTCTGCTTTAGCATACTGTTACCTCTGTATGTTTTTCTTTTGTAGAGTAATGCCAGTGAAAGACAATGGTCCATTTTTTAGTGTGTTACAATAAACAGAGAGCAGCTAAAAACAGTCTGGTAACAGACAGAGTGAAAGTAGTTGATCGGGGTGAGTGGTGAACCTAATTTTTTGGCATCGTTGCTTTCAAGGGGAACACAGTGCTGAAGGCACAATCTTAGGAGCAGTGCATCCTAGTCCTAGCTAAGCATGGGCAGGTGACCTCCTCTGCCTGCCCATGGCCCACTGAGGTGAACGTATCTATTCATCAAAGGCAACTTTGGCTAACGGTAGCCTAGCTGCACTGTAGTCACCTACAGTGACTTGCACCTCGCTTAAGTACCTATGGCTCCTGTAAAGTGGATGCAGAGCAGGAGCAGGACATCTGTGGAGATGCAGAGCAAGTCAGTGACCAAATGCACAGGGTGCTGGGCAGAAATTTAGGAAAGTCCAACATTTTACTCCAACTGCTGCCACTCACCTGCCATGGTCCTGTGAGAAGCTCAGCTGTCTCCTCCCTCCTCCCACCCTTCCTCTCTTTTTTGTCCATTCAGAGCAAGAGGCAGGGACCAGAATAAGCAAGTCTTGACCCTGCCAGTGCTAACAATAATAGCAGCAATGATAGTTCAGCCCAGCTGACACCCTGTGTGATTTAAGGTAAGTGTGAAACCTTTGTACGTAGGAGTTGGACTGGGATAGGCATCCTCCCCAAGGATACATCTTTTTAAAATACCTGGTGCTGGAAGGAATCTGGCGTGCTCTGAAGGCAACATGCTTTGGCTGCTCTGAAGCATTTTTACGAGGCCTGGGATAAATCAGCTCTGGAAAGTATGAGTTAGCAGTAATCAGAGGAGGGAGGGAGTTTTATCCAGGATGTGGGAACCGCTGCAGACTGCAGCTTGCTAGTGCAGTAATAATGCGCCAAAAGAGATTTCTGTGGATCCCACAGCAGTGGTCCTTCACCCCTTCTGCGGAGAAAAGGCATCGTATGGCCCTGGCACCATGGAGAGCTGATGGAGGATCTGGAGCTGCCTATGCTCCGCAGCTGCTCCATTGAGGAGGCGGGCTCCTCTGGCTTTGGCTGGAGACTGTGGGGCTGATGTGCTGGGTGCACAGGGCTCATCACCAAAAGGGTCAATGGGGGCAGTAGCAAAGGTCAAACAGGAGTGAGGGGAAGGAGGGAGAGCAGAAGGAAAGGAGTGGTGGCAAGTGTCCAAATTCCAACTATAAAATCAGCTGCATTCACACAAACCCCCAAATTGACATGTTCCTAGCGTATCAGGCAAATATTCAAAATATAATGGTGCTGCCTGGGCTCTGCTGGACTATTAAGTGTCAGGGATGAAAAGTTTGGGATCTACAAGGCACCCTGATTTACATTTTTAAAGGTGTATGGATGCTGCCCAGCTAAGCAAAAACCATGCACTGTTTTGGGCACCTGGTCTCTCTTGTGTCATGAAATACACACTGATTGCACTGTAAGGAGAGCACAGCTGATGATGAGGATGCTCCCTGCAGAGGGGAGAGACCTGTCTCGTGGTGTCCGTGCTAGCATCTGTTATATACGGTGTGCCAGGCGGTATGGAGGGAGCAAGAGCCCCCTTTCTAGAGTAGCTCAGGGCTTGATGTCAGGGCTGCAGTCTGTCTCACCCATCCCCACTGCCCATGAAGGGGTCCAGCAGGGACTGCTGGTCCTTGGGCTTCCACTTCCTTGGGCTTCCCCCTCCTCCAAACTTCTTGCTGACAGGCAAAGTGCCAGTTCCTGGTGCCTGAAGTCTGAGTGCTCCAGTTCTTCCTGTCCTACAAAGCCCCAAAAGTTTGTGGATCCAGAAATGTATGTGCCTAGGAAATGTAAAAGAGCTCCAACTGCAGCCCTGATGCCGAAGTGATGGCCCTGGTGTGCATTGGTAACCAGCCGTGCTGAACTGTAGCCCAGGCCCCTGGGAAACAGGGTGATCACGTACCAGGGGAGCTATCAGGGAAAGCAAGCTGTGACAACAGTGTTTGGAAACCACTCCGGGATGAAAGACATGCTGCAGATTAGGTATCTAATCAATCTACGTTTCCACACTGAGGCCATCATCTCAGGCCCCAGTTTCTGCACAAGTTAAAAGATCAACACGTGCTTCAGGTAAATCCCCAGACACTTTGATATAACCCTGCAGACTTTATTTTTATTTCGTTACTTGTTAGTGGCAAGCAAAGACACGTTAATTCTATGTACACAACACTGAACCAGATTTTCGGTGAGATAAACTTCTGTGGCTTCACTGATGCAGGCCAGCTGAGGATTTGCTGCTTAGCAAGTTTTTATGTGAAAATATCATTTGGAAGCACCCTTTGATATTTCCCCTGGTACTGAGCGTATTACATAGCAGGAGTTATCTGAAGATTAGAGTTGAAGTCAGGATTTTTGTGCAACTCTTACAGCTGTGTTCTCTCTTGCACAGTAGAAAACACATCTGCATCATTTTAGTTTTGGAGCAAATGTAGGCTTTATCGGACAATGTTGTCCATGCTGGAGGGGAAGCCATTGCGGACAAGGAGATTTCTGCTTGTGTAATGATTTTGACCTGTCAAAATTGCAACTCTATCAGTTTTGGCAAGCGTGACTTGACCCACGGTGACTGGAAGTGGAACGTGATAATTTTAAGGAAAAGGCCTGGAACTGAACAAGATACTGCGGGGTGACAGGCAGCTGTACAGGATGGGGACACAGCCACGCTCCCTGCTGGCATGTGGGATTCAAGTGGGAGAAGAGCTGATAAGTCCGCTGCGGCACTGCCACTCAGGGCTGCCAGCGTCAGAACGAACAGCAAAATAAACATTTCAGCACGTGCATGTGTCTTCCTGGCCTGGAGATACCCTGCAGTGAATTTAATTCTTTTGGAGTAAAGTTATTAGGGTTTTTCTAGACCTACAGACTCCCCTGCACAGATAGCATCTTCAGGCTGCCGCGTTTACTCAGTAGCTGTTTCTCATGTAAAATGACTGAAGGATGTAAGTGTTCTCAAGTGAGGATAATCTACACTTGTACTAATCATGCAGCATCACCTTACTCCTTTCAGAGTCCTCTGGTTTTGGTTCCTGTGGCTTTAAAAGAGTGTGTTTCGAGACCTTTCTTGCTAAACACCCATAAATTACTTAAGCAAGGCCACGTGAATGTGGTTCTTTGCATGCTGAAGCGGTTGCAAAATAAGCATCTTCAGACCATAAATATGTGAGTTTAGGCTCATCTCGTCTGAATTTTGGACCACGGAAGACCTGGGACACTCTGTAAAACTACCAATATTTATATATTAAATAGACAGTCAATAGCCACAAAGAATAAGTGGGATAACTTAAACCAGTTAACCAAACACGAGGCTCAGTCAAAATAATGAATTAATTTCTACAAGGCTCTGTTAATGAAGGATTCAAGGACAGGAACAGAATTAATATCAGTTCTTAAATCAAAGCTGATCTCCTCCTCTGCTGGAATTATAAAGTTTATTGTTAGAAGAAGTAATACAATTTTTTAAGGTATCTATCACACTACCTTCTGCATGCCATTTATCAGAAATAAATTAGCATTACACATTGTTAGTAATGTGTGTATTAGATGTACTAAACCTCGAAGGAGTTGTAAGTAAATGAGGAATTTTAATTGAATGTGGATTTTTCCTGGTTTGGTTCAGTGGCAATTCGTATTTGACCTGGCAGTTCAACATCTTTATCTGTGAGTTGAAGAAAAACCATAATCAGGAGATAAGGTAAAGGCTGTCTGAATGGTAAAAGTCAGGAAGACTAAGCAATGATATAAACTGGTCTGAATGACTTGGTAAGCATAGCCTGGTGAAATGAAGCGGTACAATTAAAATACCAGTTTGTATACCTTAGAATAAAAAATACAGACCTCATCTACAAGAAAGGGGACTGTACGTCCAAAAACAAAAGGCTCTACTGGTTATATTGGACCAAAAGGAAAGCAGGGGATTGCAGCATAATACTCCAGTAATGTTTGCGTGAATAAAGATGTTACTGAGCTCTGAGCTCATCTGTGGTTGGGACTGGTGAGAACAATACTGAAATACTGCAGGTTCAGCAAGTTCTGCCTGTAAGGTGTATACCCCGAGAGCACAGAAACAGCTGTAAAACAAAATCAAGGGTTGGAGAGAAATGACTTAGATGGAGCTTCTTATGCATGTTTATCCTCCATAAAGGTCCTCCAGAGAGGCATCTTTGCGGGAAGAGAAGGCTGAACACCAAAGGGCTTTACAGTCCAGTGAAGCGAAGCATAACCTGAATCTGTGGCTGGAAGCTGAAGCTGGACAAATTAAGCTGAAAATAACATGTGTTTTTATTAGAGTGAGCCTAATCACTGGAACACACTAGGGGCGGGAGGGAGGGTGGATTCTCTGGCTCCTAAAGTCTTTACATCCAGACGGATGCCTTTCTGGAGATAGTCTTTAGCAAAACATGATTTATTGGACTCGATGCAAAGGTAACTTGGTGAAATGTAATGACCTGTGATATATAACAGGTCAGACTGGATGACAGAGTGGCCCCTCCTAGCTTGGAGCATTACAAATCTATGAATACTTAAATGTTAGGAAATTATGACAGCAAGCTGTAATATTTTTCTCTGCTGAGATTTCTCCAAAGCTCCTAAATAAATCAACTTATACTAGCTTGCTAACCAGCATGGTACATGAACAGATCATTAGGTTTTTTTAAGATATGTTGGGGATTTTTTAATCTTGTTTTTTGGAAGAATGGTTTATATGATTTTTTTTTCTTTTTAAGCACAGTTAAGAGGCTCTAATGCTAAACCTTTCCAAGAGCAGGGAGAATCCATATGTTGCACATTAGGCCTCACCAGGCTATGTCACTTCAGTGTTTTTCGTTTTTCAAAACAATTCCCGTAGCAGTTTGCGCTTTCCATGTGCCCTTATATTGGCTCTAACTTCAACTTTACCATGCTGTAGGCTGCCCATACTCTATCACGAATTTTATATAAAGATTTTGACTAAGAAGGCTGATACAAGAACCATATTCTGATAAGAGGGAGCTGTGAATCTACACACTTCTCACAACGGCAGCTGGGGTCAGGAATCATCTATCGCATGCTTTCCCTCCTAGTTTGAAATGATTGATTTTGCATTATCAGTAGAGCTGTACTTCTGAGACTCTGTGTCTCAGGAGTTGCTGTCCGTGGCAGCCTCTCCTTGGAATATTGTGCGGGGAAGAAGGGATGCTAGATATAACTAGAAAAGAAGGTATTTGAGTCCCTTGTTGAGGAAACAAGTGCTTAACTTTAAACAGGTGCTGAAGTCCATCAACACAACATAAATAAATAATCTGCAGAAACATTGCAGCATATACTTAAACATACCCCTGTGCTGCCAGTCCTAATGAGTTATGGCTTCGGTCTACTGAAGCACTTAAGGAGCTGTGTAATTCGAAGTACAGAAGTCCCTTGACTTTAATGGGGTTGTTTGTGTGGTCACAATGATCCACCAGTCTAAGTGCAGGACTGGAATAAAGTGCTCTGAAAAGCAAAACGAAGCAAACTGGGAGAGCACAGTGAGCACACACCACTTATTTTGCTGTCCTGTGTTTGCTAGTGACAGCAAATAGATCTGCAGGTCTTGGGGTGGATGGAGAAGTGCAAGGCCTTGAAATGTGCTTTACTTTTGGGAAGGCAGGGGGGCTGTTAAAGGAGGAAAAACCTTCACATTTAAACACGTTATGGCATTTTAGGAGTAAATAAAAACCTAAATCTTAGCCTGGCGGAAACGAATGGGAGTCTGCCTGAGATACTCAATGATTTAGCTGTAAGCAGGGAATGACCTGTCTCCTGACTCCTTAGGCAATGGGTTGATGGTTGTTTGGTTTGTTGCTAAAGAGGCAACAGTAGTTGATTCACTTCCAGTAATTCTTCCCTTGTTTCTCCTCTCTCCACCCTATAGTTAATGTAATTATTTATAAAAAAAAAAAAGTAAAAGAAAGTTTAGCTTCCCCCCCCCCCGAGATTATTACTCCTAACATTGCGTTAACATAATCTCACAGCTGACTGAACACTACCCTCTGACCTTTCTTTCCTTGGGGACAAACTCAGGTTTAATTGACGTTTGTGTCTGTGAGCTCTGCTGAGGAGAGATTAGCAGTGGCTTAGCTAATTAGTATTTAAATGTTCACTAATGTTTCAATGGAGTTGTCAATTACAATCTTATTAAAAATTGATTCAAAGATTTCACTTTTTGGAAAAAAAGTAAAGATGTCAGAGTGGATTCCATTTCTCAAAAGGATTAAAGAAAAAATCAAATCTGCTATTATGATCTTTTCAGTCATAGAAGAAGGTAAGGAAAATATTTTGAATTGTAAATGGCCCATATGTTTCTCAAGGTGCAAATATGTTTACTTCTTGCTGCTGGGTGGAAAAATTGGGCGACACGGAAGATCTTATTAGGACTATTTGAAAATATTCACACTCTAATTAGTTGTGTCAATGTTCTACTCTTCCAACAAAAACTTTACGGTTTGAAATACTAGAAGAATCTTCCTGATAAATTTAACATGTGACATTAAAATAATTCTATTTGTAATACAGGATATCAATCTCTTTAGTGTTGCTCACGTTGTACATGGTAACACCTTCCACCCAGTGCACTGAGTGCTATCTATAACAGTTTTTAGCCAAGGAGTTTCAGTTTCAAACTCAATCCACAGTTTATACAGTAAATGATGAAGGCAGCTTCTGGCTGTGGAAAATCGTTGGCTGATGAAAACAGGTGCAGCTTGTTATAAGCTGAAACCCTCATTCTGACTTGGTGGATGAGGGGAGGTAAAATAATAAGGCAACTTGCTTTGAACCAACCTTCTTTCATCCCCTTTCCACTAATGTATTTCAGCACACAGGGCAAGTAAGCAAATATATTAAAGTTGGATTAAAGTTTGAAATTTGGTGCCCTAAAGGCAGTCTTTAAAGCCATCTCAGAAGCCACCCATATACGCTAAACACACTTGATTTGACTTTTTTTCAATGATGCCAAGGTATTGCAACAGCCCAGCAGGTTCAGTGGGAGTTTCAGCCACTAAGGGGATACACACGCCCTTTGCAAGTGGAGCTAGTTTATTTGGAAATACAACTGTGGATCTGGGAACCCAGGCACAGTAAGGAAATACTGTCATATGCATTAAATATTCAAGAATACTGGCATGATGGGGAATCCCAAGTTCATCGACCTTCCATGACAGCTCTAAGTTAAGCATCTAAGTTGAGCAGCAAGAATGTATGATTATTTTGGGGGTCTTTTTGGCTCGTGATTTAAAGAGTTAATCTGTATCACCACAAAATTACTTTGTTTACTGCCTAATGAACAGCTAAGAAAAGATGTTTTGGATTGAACTAGTGAAGAGAGTGGTTTTAGGTTAACCTGAAACAAACTGACATTTCATTTTCAGATGTTTTGTTTAAACTTAAGCAAAGAAAAGGTAGCTCAAAGTGTCAGAACAACACACATACTTTTAGTATTCTTTTCTCTAAATCACTTGGAAACTAATACCAATTTCAGAACTGTTGTAATTTACCCAGGTATTTTTCTTCCAGTACTTTCTTTCTTGCTGAGCTCTGTTTCCAAGAAGCTGTGTCGCTTTTGGAAAGGGGCTGTAAATTCAGAAGTGCCTACGTGATTTCCAGTCATTCCTGCCACCTCCAAATCTGATGCCACGGTGCAGACACACTGACTCATTTGGGTCCTAAGGGTCAGTAGGTAGTTTTCCAACAAACTTCTTGGGAGCTCTCATTAGAGTAGAGGGGTTTTCACTGAATTTATTAGAAGGAATTCTTGGTCTACAAGGGGAGAAGGAATCACAAGAGCTCCTCTTCTCACACCTGAGCAATGGTGCTATCTCCCCCCATCTCTTCTCCCACCCACCATCTTTTGGGTGTCCTCTTTCCCCACTCCTCTTCACCCCTACCTCATGGTCTCCTTCAGAAAGGGCAGTATGCTCAGGCTCATGGGATGCATCAGCATGGGTGTAAGCAGCACATGGGGGACACAGACCTGGGGAGACCCAACCCTGGATCACTAAAACCCTCTGTGGTCCCTGACCTGGTGAGATACTATGCTCTGTCCTTTCCAAAACTTCCCCTTGGATCCCAAAAGCCATTAGTTACAGTTATCAGGGAAAGAGTTTGGTGCTGAGTTTGAGATATCAAACCGGAGATGTGGGGAGAGCAAATTCAGAGAGCAAATCACCTCCGCATCCTATGGGGCTGTCTGCCATTGAAAGGCCCCAGCCCTTGTGCTGGAAAATGGATGTCTGAGGTAGTCCCAGGACATCACCCTGCCTCCCCCAAACCCTGATACCGCGGGTGTTAGAAAAAAGCCTTGATAGGGGGAAACATAAACAGAGAAAGACATCTGGGGACTGTAGCCAGCAACTGTGTTTCAGCACTGTGAGCCACACCGCAGCCTTGGCGCTGCAAGGAAGATATTTGCTGGGGTCACCACTAGCCAGGGGGAACCAAATGGGGGCAAGTATCTCCCATCTCCACTGGCTGCTAGGGGATGGGAACAGGGGCGAGGGGCAGTGGCATTGCTTAGCAGCCCAACCAGGTTTTGGGGAGGGAGAGGACACTGACACCAAGCTGTGGCTCCAATTGGAGTCATCAAAGGGACACGAGCCATCCCCAAATTCACACACCACCTCCTGATGCTGTGAGTGCCCAGGCAGAGAGCCCAAACCGCTGCTACCACATCCCTGCAGGAGCCATCGGGCGGGCGGGATGTTACATCGCACTCCTGTCTTGCCCAGGGCCCGCTGACGGCAGGGGAGGGATGGCAGGGTGGAGCGGGGCATCCTGACCCCCTGCCCAAACCCCAGCTCGGCTGATCAATGCATCATTATGGGGTGGCAAATGTGGTGTCAGCAGATGGGGAGAAACTGTGTGTGGCCAAAATGGAAATAAATGGAAATGCAAAAACTTTCTGTAGCAAATTGGCATCCCTTGGGAACAGGTAGGAAAGAAGGAATTAGACTGATTTTTGTTTGTTATTGCTTTTGTAAAAAGCATTTGCTGACATGTAATTTGCATTTGCAAATTTTGTAAATAGCATTTGCAGGGCATGTAATGTCTGTCTCTACTGAATTCTCATACCTGTTCTACTCATTGCCTTACAAAATAATACATACTCAGGATAATTCCTTTTATCTTGACTTTTTTTTTTTTTTTTGAGAGGCCAGCATGGCCTTGCTGAAAAGACAGGAGATGGCCGTTTTTGTTAAAAGTGTATGTTGAGGGAAATGAATAATGAAAGTAGTGTCTCAGTTGTCCAAAGCTAGATAGTTTTTATATTGTTTTGTCATCTTTGTTCTGCAAAATATTTCTAGTATAGGAAGAGCCAGCCCACTTCCTGGCTTCTTGCACAATGTAATGTGTTACCCTTAATGCTTTGTCGACAAGAGATGATAGGCCAGAGTTCATAATAGTCCTGCAAGAAACGGGTCACTCTATCCTGAGACTGGGCAGGAGGAGGATGACAGCTGTGTGAGGCAGCTCATCTGCACTACCAGAGGAAATTTATAAGATTGTACAGCCAAATTTATTCCTAAGGAATAAAAACAGTAGGTATCCATGTAGCCTAAATCTGAGCTAGTAAAACACTGGATTCCAAAAAGGAAATACAGTAAGAATGTATTGAATTAAGTGCCAAATTGTGTGTAGTATCGATTAGCTAATTTAACTGACACATCTTCAAGCATACTGCCCAATCCTTTTTTATGGCTGAAAGCTTTGCTTTTTGGTTCCGTCAGGCCATGGCATGGAGCCCTACTGCCCAGGTAAACCTCTGCTTCTGGCAGCTATAAGGCAACACATGCAATCAAAAAATAATCATTGCCTAGTCTGTGGAATTAAAGGGAAAAGTTGGAAAGACAAAACATCCCTTCCTGCATTTCAGTGGAGCGTGGTATATTTTTAATCAACCTCTTTTAGATACAAAAGCGAGCACATTTCATTTTGTGAAGGCAACAGGAAGGGAGAAAGCAGGAAGGCTAGTGAAAGGGTAACTGACAGATAGGGATCACCATCCTCTTCATTTTTGAATGAATAAGAATTGTAAATGACATTGAAGTAAACCTGAAGTCACTTTTATTCACTGAAAGCCCAGCCTAAAGAATGCTGAAGTTATAAACTCCCATTCAATTAAATTGGCTCTCAATTGAAGCAGACTTCCTACATGACTTTAAATGAAACTTAAAAAATCATCCTGAACTAGAAATTTGACCTGGAATGTTTCAGTCCATTGAAATTTGTGAGTGCCCAAACAACGGCCTCCTGCATAGGAAAGGTGGGCAGTCCCATCTCCGGCATACTGCTCCGTACGCACACGTGCACCAAGTTCAGGGTACTGCGTGGAAATAGCCTCAGCTGGATGAAACCATATGATGTGGAGATGGAGGCTCATAAAGGATGACATTATTTTAGATAATTTCACAGAGATTTTCTGCTTGGCTGAAGGCACAAGGAAACACTCTCACTCAGTGTTTTGCACTGCCAAGTGTTAAATCACTTAATTTCAGAGCTGAACCTCAACCTCATCACTGTTAATCTTCTTGATTGGTTAAGTCTTTGCTTTCTGTCAGAAGATCTAAAATCTGAGTGTCAACAATCAGCACATGAAGATTTTCCGGCAGAGAAGAGTACCTCCCCTTTTCCACCCGCTTTCCTCTGCTGCTGAAGGGAGGGAGCATCCTCTCTGTTATTTGCACTCCATGGTTTGCTGACTGTACAACCAGCCTGAGCTGCAGATATATCCTTCTAACACTCACCCCCCATCTCAATGAGGCTTTTTACTCATGTATACCTTATTTTTCACCTATATCAAATAGTACTGGCCAAGAAAACTACAGACTTCCTTGAGTGTGTGAAGGTATCAGCCCTGAGAATCTGACATCCTTATTAAATGAAAATGGTGCTATGAGCAGAAAACAGTCTTTAACCCTAAAATCCAAAGGTAATTCCAGCTCTTATTTGTGTGTCATTGTCAGAATTGACTTTCCCATTTCACCAAAGGCTGAATCCAGGTCTTTAATGAGCAGAATCTGGTCTTGGCTCCTAGGTGACTGGCCACCCTTGTAGTTAAGAGATCTCCTCCCTAGACTGTGGAGCCACTGCTGCAACCATCCTAGGAGTCACACTATGGATCTGCAAAGTGAAAGACAGCCCCCTGCCAACCCTGTGCTGGCCACTCCTTCACCCACCCTCAAAGCAATCCATACAGGGCACCCAGATCTCCTCCTAGAGAGCATAACCATAGCAGACACCTGCCCATGTTGTGGGGCTTGCTTCCCAACAGCAGAGGAAGTGATATTCAATGAAGCACAAAGATGTTTTCTTCTTACATCAGACTTCATGACTTCTTGTCCATCAAATCTCTTAGCCAGCCACTTTGTGACTTAAGCATGCTGTCTGACTGGCACCTTAGTCACAGGGTATTATTTCAGTTTTCTAATTGAATGACTGAAAGATTTATAAAATTAATCAGGAATAACAAAAAAGGTATGGTGACACATGAACAGGAGAATGAATTTGGGCATTAGGATGACTAATAGACATGTCTCAAATACTCATATCAACAAAACTCTGGTGGTGTAAATAGACCATTAGCAAATAAAAGCAGGGTGCTAGAAAGGTTAAAGAGGACAGCCACTCAGGAATCAAATGAATATTTGAAAGCAAGGTTTTGCAACCTGGTCAAACAGACTGTGGAAAAGAAAAATCCACTCCCAACACGCAGCAAGACTCTCTGTGATCACTCTTGTGATATACAGCTGTGAGAGAGTCACTGAATGCAGTTCATCTATATGATTACTGCGCTTAGCTTATGATGCTACTTTCAACCACAGTCACTCCATTGGATACCTCGGTGGAATATGCTGCCAGAAAACTTGCTTACACAGTATGTAGAGCACCGTTTCCCTCTGTGGGCTCTTTCTTGCAGCTTATCCCCCATGGATCTGACAGAACCACAGTGGAGCTTTTGCAGAGCAGCTTCAGTCAAATTTGGAAGGCATGCCTCTGGTTAAAGCTGGGATATTTCACGCAGAGGATAATGTTTGCACTGAATGTCAATGTGCATTTTGGTTTGGTCAGGATAATGCCTAGCTAGTGACCTTATTCAGCCCCAATTAGCTGATAACTGCCAGGGAGTCGCATTCCTCATTGTTAGGAGTGAACAAGGCAATCATGGGAGAAAGGTAGCAATAATAGGAATAGCTAATTAGACTGTGAGTGGTGCACAAGGCAGAGAAGGCAGAAAGAGAAATGTGACAGTTTCTAGATGGTCTGGCTGCCAGCTGAAGATGAAGTAAGGATCTGGAGTCCAGGACACAAGTGTAGGGCTCAAGTCAAGGTTCAGTTCCCTCCTCTTCTACAGCCTTCTCTTCAAAGCCCATCAGGCACATTTACACTTTGCAACACAGCATCCTCGCAGCGATGCTCAGATGGGTGCAGTCCCTGTGGCACACCACGGTGTGACGCAGAGGTGTCAGCTCTGGCCCTGAAGTGACGGTGGCTGGGTGCCTGCAGCGCCCTGCCTGACCCCACCACTCCACTCCTGGTGAAGGCAGTGGTCCTTCTCTGCCAGCAGCAGCCCGATGCTCTCCCACAAAAAACAGTAGTGCCCTTTTCCTTGTGCACTGGTGGTGGCACATGAAGATCAGTACCGCAGGGAGAGCTGGACCTCGGGCATTTTGGGGAGGTACTAGGAAAGTGGCATGTTTTGTAGGAGCCCATTCCAGCACCATTCAGGAGATGTGGAGTTCCCTTGGAGACTTTGTGTCCTGCAGCATATTAGTATCAGCAACACTGATATTCCTCAGATTGGAAAAACCCTCTTTCTGAAATACACTTTTTGAGGTATTTTTCTCTATTAAATATGTAGATCTCTAGAGCAAAACATCATTTGGAGAACCTAAGGGAACTGTTCATACTGCCAAGATTTCTAGATGAGGGGAAATATTTTGGTTTAATCCTATTGCCACAGTCATGCCTTATACTTCCTGCAAGGTGACTCCAATTCCAGTTTGTTGTATGTCACTCAGGAAAAAATTGTATACTTATTTCAGCTTTATCATGCCTACAGAAATACACAAACGCAGTAGTATAATTCTACTGAAATTATGATGTTACCGACGTGCTATTGTACATACAGCCCTTACCTGCTGTCATTTTTGTATGCTTGCAGAAAAGTCACTAACGTGGCATTTTTTTAAAGTATTTGCTGTGGGCTCTACCCTGCTCTCACTAATCCTCCTAAAAATCTGGTAATTTCCATTAACATTGCTAGAGCTGACCTGGACTTTTATGTAGGCTGGATAATGGAATTTGACCCTCTGCGTCTATAGGAAATGTGGTCTTCCATGTACTGCTTCGGGGGAACAGTATTTCCTGAATTGGATGATGGGTACTCCAAGTCAAAATTACTGATTTTTTACTGCTTGGTGCCCTGCGTGCCCTGCTTCCTGGGCCAGTCTCTGTGCATCACAAGAGACTGGAGATCCAGCCTGGAAAGCCCCGATGGTTTAAATTGCAAGCTCTGTGAGGCAAGGATGACTTTTCACTGTAAGTCTGCACAGGCTGTAATTGGAGGGGATCCCTGATTTTAGCAGAGAACTTGGGGCATTACTGTGAGACAGATACAATAAAGTGTAAGTCATTAGGCAGAGAAGATAAAGCACCACTTAAGGGAACCACTGACAGATGGGAGCGTGGCTCTGCAGCTCCGAGCAGGGAGAGGGTTGGGCGCTTGCCCCTTCTGCCGCTGAACCTCCTCACAATGCCTGGAGAATAAAAGCCTCATGGCATAATGGTGGTGGTGATGACAAGGGTAATAAGGCTCATGATAATAAGGACAAGCAGGGTTTCCATTTCCATTACCAGAGCAATCGATTGGGGTTTAAGTTTTTTCTTTTTTTTCTTTTTTTTTTTTTGTCTGTGTCATCTAAAGCAAGTTCTGTAAGGGCCATGAGATAAAACCCTGAAAAAGATCTTTAAAAAGGTCTTTGGAAGCGGTGTGGAATTTTAAAATCTAATCTGTAATTTAAAGAATGAAAACTAATATAATTGGTGCACAGTCCATTTCCATTAGAAGGAGGATACTGCCCAGTTGTTTCCTCTCAGCACACGCTAGATTAAACATACAGGTGAATTATTTTCTTTTTTTTTTGTAGTTTTCTTCTCTAGGGAATCTGTGTTTGCAGAGTAACAGATGCAGCTTATGGCCTGTAACACACACACATATATTTTGCTGTCCAACATGGAGAGAAAAATTTGCTCGTTCAATTGAGACAGTTTTAAAGCTGCTATAATCGTGAAGCTGTCTACATGTTTGAGAAGTTGTGGCACCTCAGTACTCCTGAAAGATGTGGGCTGGAGCACCGGGAAGCCCCCCAGCACAGCTGGAGTGGCAGTCCCCCCATTCCCCTGTGGCATTCCTTTGCCAACACTTGCAACTACCGACTCTTGCAAGGAGATAAATCAGCCCAGCAGAAGATTAACTAATAGCAGCCCTCTGTGCTGCGACTACCAGCCTGGCCTGGCCTCAGCTCGAGGCTGCACAAGTGAAGCAAGGGCAGGGACTGTGAGCGGTGCAATGCTTGGGGCTGTGGAAGCAGCCAGGGGTTGTCCTGGAGGGGCTGCTGGCAGGAGAGTCAGTGTGAGCTGGGGGTGGGGGAATAACCTGGCTCTGACTCAAGGTAAAATCATGTTTTTCCTCTCCAGGAGCTTGGAGCCAAGGCCGAAACTGAAATGCTACAGAAATAACCCTTGCCCAGAGCAGTTGGCTTTGTTTCAGGGTTGAAACTGAGAGTCAAAGATGCTTTTATGTCAAGACTTGCTTGAAATCACCCACTGTGGTCCATTTATTTTAGCCTGTGGCTGGAAGGGGCACGGTTCAGATGGATAATATTTGGGAGCTTGAGGATGAACTTCGCTTCCAGACCAAAATGTCTTCTCTGTGCTCTGCCACCCATTGCTCATGGCTATGAGATGTCTCAGGTGATGCTTGTGTGCGTTGCTATGCTCTGACTGCATGTCACACAGAAAGCAGTCATAAGCGGTATCTTGTGAATGTTTGTTAACGATGCAGCTTGCTATGTTTTCTCAAAATTATGATATATGTGTCCATCAGTCAGGTGTTCGTGCAAACAACATTGTATCTGGAGGAGAGAACTAGCAACCATCACTTATTTTTTGTCCCTCCACACTATCAACTGACCAGATTGTATCTGGAAGAGCAAGCCTCAAGCAGATGAAATGAAGGAGAAGGAGGGAATTATTTGTTAAGTAGGCATCACATTAAAATAACTATCTTTTCTCATTACAGTAAACAAAAGGCAACCTTTGTTAAGGTCTGTAGTTCAGGCAGGACTGGGCAGACATAACAAGTATTTGGTAGCATGGGATTTTTCCAAGGCACAGAGAAAAGAGAGTGCTTATCAGCTGAGAGAAAAGCTGAGAGCAAAGAAGGGTACAGTGGGGATCTTGCACAGACAAATAGAAATTTTGTCCCTAAAAAAGAAGATCTTACATGAAAAAAGTGCTGAAAGGAGCTTTAACACTAAAGCATTAAGTGTAAAACTTGAGGCACTTACAGAATCATAGAACCATTAAGGTTGGAAAAGACCCTTAAGATCATCGAGTCCCACTGTTAACCTATCACTGCCAAGTCCACCACTAAACCATGTCCTCAAGCACCACATCTACCCGTCTTTTAAATACTTCCAGGGATGGGAGCTCAACCACTTCCCTGGGCAACCTGTTCCAGTGCCTGACTACTCTTTCAGTAAAGAAGTTTTTCCTAATATCCAACCTAAACTTCCCCTGGCACAGCTTGAGGCCATTTCCTCTCATCCTATCGCTTGTTACTAGGGAGAAGAGACCAACCCCCACCTCGCTACAACTTCCTTTCAGGTAGTTGTAGAGAGCGATAAGGTCTCCCCTCAGCCTCCTCTTCTCCAAACTAAACCACCCCAATTCCCTCAGCCGCTCCTCGTAAGACTTGTTCTCTAGACCCTTCACCAACTTCGTTGCCCTTCTTTGGACATGCTCCAGCACCTCAATGTCCTTCTTGTAGTGAGGGGCCCAAAAATGAACACAGTATTCGAGGTGTGGCCTCACCAGTGCCGAGTACAGGGGCACTATCACCTCCCTGATCCTGCTGGCCACACTATTCCTGATACAAGCCAGGATGCCATTGGCCCTCTTGCCCACCTGAGCACACTGCTGGCTCATGTTCAGGTGGCTGTCAACCATCACCCCCAGGTCTTTTCAGCCAGGCAGCTCTCCAGCCACTCCTCCCCAAGCCTGATGCAGAAAGGCTTAGAAACAAGGGGCATTTCGTTGGGAAGAGCTGTATACCGTACATATAGACACAAACCCACATTACACTCGCCTCATAAGCCCCTTGCACACATAGAGGATTGCCTTGCTGTCTTCCAGAAGACTGGGAGAAAAATCTACAGCACTTTAAATGGAAAGCTTAGAGTTTGGGATTTCAATAGAGCCCAGGGAAACTGGAAGCCTTGCTTCCATTAAATTCTGATAGGATTGTCGTGCCTCCATCAGTTGGATGCCCCTGGAAATCTCAAGCCACAGCATTTTTTTGAAACCTCTTACACAAATGAACAATATGTTTTTGCAATGCTCGTTAAGCCCATGCTTTTGCAACAGGTTATTTCCCCCCCCCATGTAACTGTGACTTAATGCATAGTAATGGCGTGTCAAAGGCAGCGTTACAGCCCCAGTCTTGAATGCAATGCTGAGTCTCCTGTCATGCGTGGAATGTAATTACCATTAAGGCTGAAAAATGAGGGAGATGAACAGTAGTGGCAGTTTTTCTCAAGTTTACATAAACACTGGCTGCAAGAGGGCAGGAACATTAAAATCAAAGAGTTCCTGTCACATCAGCGCTTTAAATCTCTAAGCAGCTCCTTGAAAATCATCTGGCCTCGGTGAACACAAACAACCGATAAAAGCTTCGGTTAAGGTCTGCTCTTATCTGCTAATTTCAGGGCAGTCGTGCCCTTTACCCACTGTCCCTAGGAAAGCAGCGATTTTGGCACTTTCTCTTGGCTCGCTAAACTCTCCACCGTAAGAATAATAATAACTAGCTGAAAAAGAGTAGAAATGGGGTTGAAGGTGTTTGAAGAGGAAATCCCTGTATCGCTCACTGAGCAGCTGTGGGGAAACGCTCCCCATGCTTTGCCTGTGTGTGTTAATAGGTAAAGACTGGGTGATAGAGGGTACCACTACTCTCATTTCTAGTGCTGGGTGTCATCTCTCAGGCATAGAGCACCAAAGCCTGACCCAAAAGCTCTCACAAACATGGGCAGCATCTCTCCCACCGGCTCCCAGTGAATCTGCAGGGTTTGTCTCCTGGTGGAAGCGCCAGAAAACAGGAATGCCTTGGGAAGAAAGAAGCAGCAGAGGTGTTTTACATTTTTTTCCCAAGTTGTGGGGGTAGTTTTTTCCCTCACTTGTGCCGAGTTAACAGCCAAAAACACAAGCCTGCAGGTTTCAGGTTTCATTAGGGATGTGGACCTCTCAGCAGGTTTGCCAGAGGATGTTTCAAAGGTAACTTTTCTGCATGAAACTGGGCTGATTTATTGTCTCTGTGGTCTTATTGAGTGTTTTTGGCTTCTGTTTTCTCTGGGTTTTTTTATGTGAAACCTGATGGCTTAAGCCGGGATTTGTTTCGTGGCTTTGATGAGTTGAAGTCTCCTCATCCTGCTGCTCTTAATGGAGCAGTGCTGTAAAGCACTTCAGGTTCAAAACGCTGCAAAATTTGGCGCCAGTAGAAAACACAGGTCACTTATGGCTGTGTCTCCTGGATTTTCTGCATTGGTCTCCCTCTCCTTTCTCCGAAACCAGCTCTGAGCATCAGGCTGGAGCCATCAGCAGGCAGTGACCCAAGCTAACCTGGCCTGTGTGTCAGCATGGCCCTTTCACTTCCCTAATCCCCTTTGGCTGCTTCCCGTACCCAGCAAGGATGGGAGCTGTGCCATGGAGATACCCCTGTCAGAACGTCTTTGTATTGTGGTGGAGAGGAAGAGAAAAGGAAGAGGGTAGGAAAAAGAAGGGAAAAGGGGCACCCCACTGGCAATCTGCTCTCCAAAACCCTACTAGGTCTTCATGGAAAGAGGTCAAATGGTGGTCTTCTCCCTGACAGCCATTTCCTGCTGCCATTGCAGTCACCAGTTTCAGCTTGCCTGAGCTTTTATGAAAATGGTCCTCTTGGGTCCAAATGGGCTCTTCTCATCTTCCAAACTGACTCAGGTTAGTTTAGTCCGTGTGGAAATTGTAACCAGCTGCAAATGGTTTATCTACCAGCAACAGAAGAAACAACAAGAAAAACAAATAGGAAAGTTTAATGCAATCTCACTCACAGGTTTTGAAACCAGTACCCATTTGCCACAAAATAATCGTGTGTTTTTATAAATGCCTTTTTTTTCATGAAAACATTGCCTTATGTGTCACAAGTATTTTTCTTTACAAAGTCTTCTCCCCACCAGTGTCTTGCTCAGCATTTGTTTCTGAGCTGACAGAAATCTGTAAGTCCCAAATATTCTGGGGAGGAAAGGGGATATTTTCAACCCCTCAGGTCTTCCAGCTGAAGGTTCTAGATGAAGCCAAACTGAAAATTTCTTATAACACAGCTAAGGCTTGAAATATTTCCTTGCTCTTCTTTACTCATGAGAATTTGGATCTCCAGATGGGCTAGAGGTTCACCCTCACAAAAATCTTCTTCACAAAGCACAGGATGAGTGCCATGGCTCATTTCTTATTCTAAAAATGCCTCTGAGCCTCTTAATTAATAAACCTTTTGGGCTCTGTGTCATGGTACCCAAGCACAGCAAGCAGAGCAAGTCTGGGGATGGTCACCAGGCTGAGCCAAGAGCCCAGGTCACTATATGAGTCCATGGTGATAATGCAGGTCCACAGCTGAGCTAGGACTTCTAGTCCAGGGATTGGGGATGGGAATATACAAGACCGAGCATGGATGTACTGGTGCCATAGCTCAGGCAGAGACCAGGGTGGGAGCCTGAGCCTCAGTGCATCTTAGGAAGGAATGGGAGACCTGCGGAGGCTTCTCAGGGCCAGACCCCCAGGATGGAGAAATGCACCCAGGGCCTTAGCATGGATACAGTCATGCTTTGAAGTTGTGGACAGGTGTTTGCAATCCTAAACCCTGGAGAGTACTCTCAGTACTATAAATCATGGAATCATAGAATAGTTCGGATTGAAGGGACCTTAAAGATCATCTGGTTCCAACCTCCATGCCATGGGCAGGGATACCTTCGACTAGACCAGGTTGCTCAAAGCCCCATCCAATCTAGCCTTGAACACTTCCAGGGACAGCGCATCCACAGCTTCTCTGGGCAACCTGTTCCAGTGCCCCACCACCCTCATAGTGAAAAATTTCTTCCTTATATCTAATCTAAACAGGGAGAGGATACCTTTTTCACCAGGATGATATAGAAGAACATATTTGGAGGACGGCATTTCTCAAAGAAGAAACCATTCTGATGGATGTTGAAGGTCACAGCATGGTTAACAGACTGGAGGTTACAAGTCTTTATTCATTTTTGCTAGTGTTCCTCTTGTCTGAGTTCATTACTTTTGTTTTCCAGAATAGTGACAATATGGCAGCAGAGTATAAAGCCTTTCTGAGGATAATGCTGATGACGTGGAAGCAAGTGACATGAAACTGCCTAGCAAAATCATATCAATTGGAGCTGGAAAAAAAAAGTCAAGAAGCTTCCTAGAGGATGCTCAGCATGCCCTAAGATTTTTGATTTACAATATTTCCAGCTTTTGTTAATTTTGAGCCATCTGGGAAGAGAAGCATGATCCATAGGGAAATTTAGATACACCTTCAATAAGATCTCAGCAGTATTGTTCAATTCTGAAGCCACTGATGTATTAAAAAGTTAACCCCTGTTGGAATAGATTATTTACCTTCTACATTAAAGTATTAAGGTTATACATTTCATTTTATCAACATTATCACCATCACATCACCATGTTATTCATTCGTGTTCCTCAGTGATAGCAATCAATATGAACAACTTCAACATTCATTGCTGGTGCTCGGGCAGGACTTCATCTAACCTTAACCCCAGGCAGGTGGGGGAAAATGCCATTCATTAAATATTAACTTAATGACATAGTTGGAATAAACATATTGTCCTGGTTTCAGCTGGGATAGAGTTAATTTTCTTCCTAGTAGCTGGTATAGTGCTGTGTTTTGGATTTAGTATGAGAATAACATTGATAACACACCAATGTTTTAGTTGTTGCTAAGTAGTGTTTACACTAAGTGAAGGATTTTTCAGTTTCTCATGCTCTGCCAGGTGCACAAGAAGCTGGGAGGGAGCACAGCCAGGACAGCTGATCCAAACTGGCCAAAGGGCTATTCCATACCATATGATGTCATGCTCAGTATATAAACTGGGGGGAGTTGGCCGGAGGGCAGTGACAGCTGCTCAGGAACTGGCTGGGCATCTGTTGGCAGGTGGTGAGCAATTGCACCGTACATCACTGGCTTTGTATATTCTATTTTTTTTTTTTTTACTTTATTTTATTTCAATTATTACACTGTTTTTATCTCAACCCATGAGTTTTCTCACTTTTACTCTTTCGATTCTCTCCCCCATCCCACCAGGGGTGGGGGAAGTGAGCAAGCGGCTCTGTGGTGCTTAGTTGCTGGCTGGGGTTAAACCATGACAGTCCAAATGTAAAAACTGCAGCACTCAAGTGGAGTAGAAAACACCCCAAGGGGCAAGTATTCTTCAGTACAAGTGAGACAAAAATTGGATACTTCAGAAATGGTGAGAATGTTCTTGAGTGTACAATCCTTTTTGCAGTGTCACACAACTAAGATAGACTTTTATCAAACCACTCTGGTGATAAAAGCCTGGAATTGAGAAAATCAAATGGAAAAACTAAAAGTGGGAGGAGAGTGTTAATAAAGTTTAATCTGTAATGTGCTGTGTATTAGTTTTTAATCACGTTCTATATGTGGCCGCAGTAAAGAAATATGACGAGATTCCTCCGCTAATACTTCACATTCTTATTGGTGGTCTTATTTATTCACGCTGTGTTTTTCTGAATAAAAACACTGGGGGTGGGCGAGAAGAGGTGGGAAAAGCAGTGAGGAAAAAGCAGAGACCATGCTGGAAAACAAAAAACTCCTCTGAGTATTCATCCTTTATGGAGCTCATTCTGCATTTCATTCCATGTGTGAAAACAAAATGCAATTCTCCTGTTCCCCAAAGTATTGGTGGACAAAATGGATTTGACTCCTTTAAATATAATGGAATGTGATCATTCTTTTTTTTTCTCTTTCATTGAATTTTTCAGTTTACTTGTACCCAGGTTAATTTATGCCTCTGTTTAGTTGTAGACAACTTGGCCATTAAGTTTTGATCATCATATAAACCTTTGACCCTTAATCTGTTTTGATATGTTTAAAGGGATATGGTCTGGCAGCTAGAGAAGGTGTTATTTTAATGAACAGCTGTATAAAAAGTTCTGAACCTTCCTAGCACAACAGTTTCAGGATTTGGACCACTGCTTCATGGTTAGCTCTGCCAGCTAGAGTGCAACGCATACAGAAGGATGCATTTCACTAGCTAGCTCAGGCAGAAAGGGATAAGCTCCAAACTAAGAGGAAATCCTTATGCTGGGGATGATTTTTGCAGTCTTAAGGATAGCAGATGAGACAAGTTGCATGTAGTATCTCAGCAATTAGGCTCCGCAGCTTTGATCAGATACAGAGAGTGAGTGCAAAAAGAGAGATTTTACACTTTTGTGTGTTTCTTTGAGTGAATTCTCTCCTGCTATGTTAGGTGCTTTCTGGATAGCTTCTTGCAAAGGTTTGAGTGATAGAGTTTTACTGGTATGCATATTTAAAGGAGGCAATTTAGGAAAGACTTTGATAGGACTAAAGGGAAAATCCCTTTATGAAATGCTAGATATGCTTGCAAGTTAATTGTTCTAATAAGCAAAGATGGTACCGTGTGGCTCGTCTGAACAAATTAACCCAAAAGCTTGTAATTTCTTCCACTTATATTTGTTGGTCTGACAAAGGATAATATCTCCTCCTACTAAGATTGCCAAGTTAGTACAGTTCAGACACTGAATATCAAACACTGGCAAAGGACTTTGTGTTAACTGAGAGAGATAACCTTCTGGAAATAAAGGCAGAAACACAAAAGGTTGTTAGATTTTTCTTAAAGGACAGGTATTTTGAAGGACATTACAAATTACTGGCAAAACTAAACTGGTTTTTTTTCCATATTTGTTTCATTTGGATTTATTTCTCTATTAATCTGTATGATGTTTTAAAGAAAAGACATCAAAGAATATAGTGGTCTATAATACCACCTATAGATAAAACCACAGAACAGCCCTTTTGCTGCTCTGTGACCCTGCTTCAGCCCAGACTATAGTCCAGCATGTTAAATGCCATGTCACAGGCATGAGATCGCTTGTGGCACAGGGCACTCAGCTGCAGCATATTTTTGCATACCCTATCTATAATTATCTTTTTTGAATTTGGGTATGACATTGCACAGGTAAGATACTTCATCACTCATAAACAGCCAAAAATTATTATTAAAAGGTCCAAGTATACGTTATTTGTCATTTTATCTAAGGGTGTTATACAGAAACTTAGAGAAGAGTCCCTCTCTCCTTAAAAGCAGTTTGCACAAACATCTATCTCCTCAGTTTCCTGGGAGGTCATCCCTATCTCATTGTTTGGAGAGGTGAAATAAGTGCAGCTCTTTCAGAAGGAAGAAATAAAGTCAGATTTTTTGGTTCCACAGACAAGTGTCCTCAATTAACACTGACAGCTATTTAATTTCATTTAAAGTAGGTTGGTTTAAAATACGATTCTTATCTCTCCACTGCAGGACGGACTAAGTCTCTCTTTTAGAGTCACCCAGCAGTGGGTATTAGGGGAACTCGGTTACATTTCTTTCTACGGAAACCTGAGCTCCATTAGCAAAATATAGATTTGAGCAGATACAGACCCAGCATCTGGCCTTTTAGAAATAAGATAAAACAGTGAGGAGGGAATTAGAGAAGATCCAAAGCCTGTTTAAATCAATAGGGAGGCTCCATAACCTTCAGCAGGTTTTGGATCCCACTCTGAGAGAACAGAAGAATTTGTTTATCATAAAGGAAGAAATCATTCTCAGTTCATCAAGGCTTTGATTTTGTTTTTCTCTAAAATCTCTTATTTCTCTCTCTAACAGTAACTGGCTGTCTTACAAAAAATGGGCAGCAAGTGATGCCATGGTGGAGAGGAGTGGATATTGTCCCCACTATGAGGGATGTGCCTAATTTTTAACGTACTGGTCCCACCCCAAATGCTGCTCAAATTTTAATTAAACAATGTGCTGCTCATCTGGAATTGGTAGCATAATAAAATCAATTACTCCAAAAAAAAGGTATCTGTTTGGAAAATGTCTTTTCAAAGTAATGGATGCTGATGTGCAGTGTTTTTGCTTAGTTCAGTTTTGTGGGCTTCTCATTTCTCAAACAGATTTTTTTATTCTTTTTTCTTTCTTTTCAGAAATTCACTGATATTATTGGTGGAGACTTTTTGTTAAAACACAAAAAAAAAATCTGAGGAAGCATAGAGTAGAAAGAATGAAAAATACCTTTCTCAGCCAGCTCTAGACAGGCCATTAAAAAGCTTTAATTTAATGAAGTGAGAACAGCTGATGCTGAACTGGTTGCTAAGAAGGTGTCATGTAGCATATTGGGTTATATAAACTCGTTGTTTGTGGTGATTACAAAATAGCTTATTATCTCTGGGGATGTTTAATTCCTGAAACCTAAAACTTGAGGGCACAGCTACTAAATGCTTATTGAAGTCTCCTGGGCAGCTTTACTGAACTTTGCTCAGCCAAAAGAAATACCTAGGTCCTAGGCCACTGGTCATTATATGAGGTGGCTTCACAGCAGGCGCCTAAGACACCAGGAAAGCTATGAGAAACACAGTCTCTGTTTCTACCAAGATCTGGGCACCACCAGTGAGGGTTCCAAGCAAAATCCACAGGGTGGTCTCAATGTAGACCACAGTTTGCCATTTGAGTAGTCCAGTTCTAGGTAGCAAAGAGATTTTTTCTCTATCACCAGTGAGGTTACAGAAGAACAGCTACAGTACTGCTTCAGCTCTTCTGGATAAGAGGACGTGGTGAAGCTGCCTGCCACCATTCATGAACAGCACCTACATAGAGCTTAAAATCAGTACCTGGCATCCTTCCACCAGGTGTGGAGCTACCACACCTGTATACAAAGGCACGCCTCCCTGCATAGGAGAGCATATCTGGGGTGAGGAACCTACTCAGGGCTCCCAGGTGCTCCTGGTTTCCTTCTAGGTACCCTTGGGCAAGTGTTGACCTTGCTAAAACCAACAGGGAAGAGTAAAACAGTTGAGGGATGTGACTCTTTCCTGGTTAGTAAGTGAGTGGACTGTTTTGCTCCTGTTCATCTGGAGGTCCTTGAGCTGAGAAACATTTGTGTTGGCCATGGGGTTAGTGGTACCAAAGAGGGAAGGGCCATGGAAAACTACCACTTGCTAGTTGGAGCTTGCACTGGTGGATGGAGAAGCGAGCAGCTTTGTGGAACAACAGTGAAGGCAGGGTAGGGGGGAGTGTAGCACTAATAACTCAGTGAAATATCTAGCTTTCCTGCAAGCAGTCATCTACTTCTACATCTGTGCTTCCTGTATGTAACAGGCACCAGCATACAGATACTGCCGCAATGTAGGTGTACACAGAGAGCATCTGCAAGGACAGTGAAAGGCAGGTAACCCTTTTTTGCTACGCCGTTTTTTCAAGCTGTTGCTGTGTTGGTTCTCCTTTTCTAACACTGTCCTCTTATCCCATGAGGTGCTTGCAAGCCGTGATGTTATGGTTTCTACAGCTGTGGTTAACAGGCTGTCTAGTGCTCCCGAGAAATGTTGGTTAAAACTGAAGTTGGGGCGGTATGTTTTAATGCAGACTCCTGTTAATTTAGTGGAACTGAGTGTAGCACTGAGGTTTAGGAAAGAATTGTCATTAATTGGAAGAGTAATATATTTTCTGGACCTCAGAGTTAGAACTTTAATCGTATTACTGTATTACGGTGATAAAATCATGCACCATTTAAGGTGTCTCTGCTTTCTAGTCAGTGTTGGTCTTATCCAACCTACTCATCTTAGAATAGTATTCGTGTCAGTTTGCTTTCCTTCCTCAGCGTTTGCTGAGGGGACTGAATACCCTCCTATTTTTGCAGTGGCATAGAATGGTTTGGGTTAGAAGGGAAATTAAAGGTCATCTAGTTCCACCCCCCCTGCCATCGGCAGAGAAAGAGGAACCCGTCCCTGGGTGGGCTCGAACCACCAGCCTTTCGGTTAACAGCCGAACGCGCTAACCAATTGCGCCACAGAGACTCACAACCTTCCACATTCCTTCCTCATATTTTTATTAGGATATGTTTTTGAGTGAAAGGAGTGCTGCTGAAGATAGTCTTAAAAAGAGATTACTCTTGGATTTTGGTCTGATTTTTTTAGTCACCAAGTCTTAATTTTAAAAAATGTAAAACCTAAAACTACTAGTAGGATTAAATTATTTTCAACTAGAGTATTAAAAGAGACAGTGACAAACACAAATGCTAAAAGACTGCAGCTGAATTGATATGCTGCAGAATTACTCTATGTGTCTAGTTTTAAAGATGATGATGGCTTTCCTTGCAATCGATTTTATATCTATTTTTCATGCATTTAGTAATTATTAATGTAGACAGTAGGACACTACTAACAGGCTTTTTGTAGCATTATATTTAAACGGCTAGGTGGGGATGAAGAAATGGAAAAAATATGTTGGTGAATAAGGGGTATAAAAGATTTTTTTTTTTTTTTTTGGACTCTCATAAGCATAAATACTGCTACGGTGAACCAGACCAGAAGATCCATATAGGCCAATACTCTGTTCTGCTATGAGCTGGCTGAACAAATTGAGAGGGATCCTTTTTTCTGGTATATTTTTCCCAACTTGCAAACGTCGATGATTTAAGAACTGTTGTTTCTTTAAGGTGCACTGATAGATTTATCCTCTACGGATTTGCCTAACTCTTCTCTGAACCTCTTTTCATGCTTCTGGCCTTCACAGCCTTCTGTGACAATAAGTCCCAGAATTTAACTTTTTGTGTGGAAAAGTACTTCCCTTCCTTTACTTCTAAGGCTGCTGCAGGATAACTTCATCAGGTGCCTCTTGGATTGTTTTGTGAGAAGAAAATACCATCACCCCCTTGTTTTTGCTGTGATATCCACCACTCTTGAGCACAATTACTCTTGAACATTATTTAAAATTCCTGCTTTGTTGAAGAAAACTATTTGATGCATCTCCGATAAGTGATTTTGTAGGACTTGGTTTTACCTGTCTTTATATGTGCTTAAAGTCAAATTGCAACCACACAGTTTTTCAAGTAAATTCTGTCTGGGTTGTCCCCAATATCATTGTTACTGTTTTACTCAGTTTTCTGTTTATGCTGTGCTTTTCTACCTTACACCTTTTTTGAAACTTATTTTTGTATTAATGTTTCACATTTGTGAAAAATAGGACAATTTTGTGATGGAGATGGTGTCATTTGCCTTAGGACACTACTTTATAACTGTGAGAGGTCTGACTCAATAAGGCTGAAGGTAAAACTACTGTAGATCATAGCAGCAAATGACTTGGCTCCCAGTGCTTTATCTTTGGGCGGGGGAGAAATGAAAACTAATGAAATTTAGTTTTTCCACTTACAAAGATGAAATATCCTACCTACCTCTATGTAAATTATTCCGCTTGTTCCTTACTTGGGTCCCACCATAAATTATATTTAATGAACGCACATTCTCAGCCTGTTACTTTTGTGGAGCAGCAATGCATTCAGGGGGTATGAGGTTTTTTGAGAGCTCGTTTGGACCAGTTGTCATGTCGTACAGAGACTCACATAACACTGTGGTGCTGGGTTTAAAGGTGAACACTGAAGAAATCTCTGCCTCTTTGAGACTTCTTCGTGAGCTCTGCACTGCACCAGGTGTCCCTCCACCCGCCCCAGCACCATCTCCAAAGGCAGTCACAGCTTGAGTTGAGGTAACCTGCAGCCGTTAGTTAGCACAGATTGTGCTGCAGCTCCCCAATCCCCTTTCCTCAGTGTGTGTTGCAACCTGTGTGTACCAGGGAGCCCCAGGATGGGCCTGGGGTTGTGGGGTGGCTCCTTGAGACCACAAAGGATGGGAGTGGGTGAAAATGAGTGTTCACCAGCACTTGCCTCATCACCAGCACTTGAAAACCCTTTTCTGCACTTGTTTAAAAAATAGGTCCTTGCATATAGTTTATGCTATTCTTTACAATGTAAGGATGGCAGAAACAAGCCTTCACAAATAAATTATTTTGTACTTTGATGAACTAGTTCATCTTTTCCTACATGGAGATGTTCAGAAGGCCCTAAGGGCCTTGTATATTGAAGTGGGAAATGCAGAGTGGCTTTTCTGATGTCACAGTAGTTGTTTGTGCTAGTGGAGGGTGCGGACCAAAAGAAACAAACAGAAAGCTAAGCAAAGCCCCAAAAAGTACTCAAAAAATAAATTATTTTAATGATAGCCAGCACTGTTTTCAGGATTAAGTCATTATTCCTTAATATGAAACAGTCAAAGAAGCTCTTTGACAAGACAGAGAGCACAGCATGCTTAGGAAATTCTGACAGGTCTATCCTATGGCCCAGAGAGGTTGGAAAGGTTAGGGTATTTCCAGCTTGTTAGAGAGGGAGAGTGTCCCAGTAGTTCAGTGCAAGAAAAAACTAGATTGAGTTCTGTGTGTCCTGGACTCCTAATGAGGGTCTCCTTATCACTAGCTAAAGATAATCTCATCTCCTCCTGATTTAGCATGAGAGACTGGGTGATGGGAACTCATAATCTTCTACTTCTCAACCCTCCTGTCCTAGAGTTCAAGCACCCCCAGTGCTTCTAAGTTCTCTGACACTTTTCCAGCACATCGCTCCCATTCTTCAAGCTCCTTCCCCATTCCCAAACTGTTCCTTCCCTCAGAACTACAACCTTTCATCACCATCTACCCCAAAGTCCCCTCAATCCTCCCAACTCTCTTTCCTCACCATGCCCATTTCTTATTGCAGCAACTTTTGAATAAAATTGTTGGTAGCACTGTGTTTGGTGAGCTCTCCTGGTCTCTCCCACCCCCCAGTGATTATATCTGATGACTAGGTTTTCAAGTATTCACTCCCAGCTGTCTACAATGGGAGCTGTTATATGTTGAAATATTCCTATAAACCTAGTCCAAACAGGATCCTATTCTAATGAACAAAGGAAAATGGCGTGAATGTCATAATAGACAAGAGATTGTGAGTTTGGGTGTGTGTACTCATGAACATCTGGTAAAATGCAATTTGGTGATGAAAGCTTCCTTCATGTGGTCAAGTCCCAACAATATCACCCACTGTTTAGTCTAAACTTTTATTTCACCAAGTGCTACACTTTTGCTTTCAGTGACCTTGTACATCAGTCAGAGGGCATGCCACACACACTGCTGTTTCCACTCTGAACAGGCAGGCTGAAGTTGAAAATTGCAGGTTGGAGACTATACCACCCTGATGCTCTGTCCCCATAGTTGTGGCTAAGCTTGTTATTGTGGAATAATTATTGTTATCTTGACAAAACAAGCACTGGGACGATGACCTCTGCAATATCAAGGGTGCTGTTTTCATGAGAATCATTTCAATAGACATTTGCAAGTGACCTTGAACTGCAGCAAAGGTATCCTGCTGTTCTTTTGTGTTTTACATGGTCTACATCTCACATGCATGATGCTGAAATAGATTCCTTCCACAATGATCTCTGGGAAACCTTGATTGTTGTGCATGTTCTGATGTGGCCTTAATGATGGGACCTAAACTGTTCTTCTCAAAGCTGTGTCAGAATTGCGCTTTATTTCCCCTTGCCTTGTTTTGTTTCATGTATGTGAAAGAGGAAGAAGCTGAGGGGAGGGAAATACCATGCCATCTATACTCTGGTGGTTTTGTTTTAACTGTCATCTTGAACTCTGGTACATGGAGAGTTGTTATTACAAATGTAGGAACTCTAGGACAGGAGGATACCAGCATCCAGTGCTCTATCTTTTTGCATGTGTGCTTGTGTGTTTCTGACTGCTTAATGCAACAGGAGCTTTTACAACCACACAGTTGTGGCTGCACTCAAGTTAGCTGTACTACTCAATACATGCTGCTGGAACATTATCCAAACACATAAGAATAGGATGTAAGCAACTGTTCCTTCACAGATGGGTAGGACATTACCACTGTCTCTTAAAACTGCTTCAGAAAACTAGAAAACCCATATTATTTGGTATTTAAAAGGAAAAGTTGAAGGGCCAAGACATAACACCTGATTCAAGGCTCCATAAGGGCTCCCTTTGACAGGCTTTGGAATAAGGTCTTTGATCTGAATGCAGACTCTATGTAGGACAATGTCTTTTGGCATTCTGCAAGTCCCCTCTTCTGTTAGCAAGCACTTCTTGAGGACATGTAGGGACAGATGTCATGGCTGAACAGGGGAGCCTGCTGCTTTGGTTTTGAAAGATTGCACGCCTAGAGGGCATAGGTACACCAGGCATGATGCTTTGTGGCCTCTACTTTGTGCTTACTAGGTTTTTTAAATAATTTTCTGAAATATATTGCTAATGCAATAAAGTTCTGCAGGAAAGTCTCTTGCCAGTCTGTGCTGATGTGAATGTGGAGGAAGAGTTGATGAGATAATATTCCCCTATTTAGACAAAGTCTAGACCACGGAAGGTTGAGAACCCATCATTTAAATGAAAACAGGGCCTACTGCAGATGCAGTCAGTGAGAATGAAGCTGTTTTGCTGCTAATGTGCTAAAATAGAAACCCTGTGCTGTCAAAGTATGAAAGCAAGGATGTTTTGTTACTTCCAGTGTCACGCATGAAAGGTACCTGAGGTGAATTTTCACTTGTGCTATTCCTTTTGTTCCAGACCAGAAAATCATCCACAGCAGAGCTAGAGATGGTAGGAGGAGAAGGATTACGTGATCTGCTACATGGCAGCCCTTAATATATATGCCCGTAGCAAGTTTGAAAGAGTCTGCCATTACCTTGAATCCCCAAAGGCTGAAAGACGGATGAGATTTTTCTCGTGCGGTATCACAAGAACGCAGGACTGGAGTAGACAGTTACCCTCTACCACACTGGTAGGCTATTAAAACAGCAATGCAAAATTCTTTTGAACTGCTTTAGAGAAGTATTAAGAAATGTTTGGGGGTTTTTTAATATACATTAGCCTCTACCTATGTCACAGTTTTTAAATTGGTTTGGACCCGTGACAGTGCTTTGCTTGTCTGGGCTCTCTCTCCTTTCTCTGGTTTCTCCCACCTGTTTGTGGAGGGCACTCTCTCTCTCTTCTGTACTTGGACAATCTCACTGAGAAGTGAAGCATATCCTAAGCAGAAAATTTTTTAAATGTCATATCTTGAGAGAAAACTTGAAAATCACATTGAGTGCTGTGTAATGCCCTAAACCCCTTGTAATTTAGTAGAGACTTTTATCAGAAAGCTGATGTTTAGCATACTATACTGATTAGTACATGTTCTCTGTGTATCTCAAAGGCATTTCAAAGGCTGGAATTTCATAGATCTTCAATAATTGCTTAGTTCTTGTCCAGCCAGTTGAACTTCTGCAGAATTAATTTCTTTGGAGGTTGAAATGCTCTATCTGTATCCCTCCCACTTGCTTGTATTTCCATGCCATAAGGTGGACAGAAATAAGCTTTCCAGTTGCCCAAATTCTACTGAGCAGCAAATTAAGAACTGGAAGATATATAGGTGTGTGCATATGTACCTATGTAGAACATATGTAATTGGAGGATGTTGGACAAAAGGAGCTGAGCAGATGATAATAACTACTGAACATTTCCTGTGGCGATCATTGCTTGGGTTTCGTTTCTTGCTGTTAACATCACAGAGTCATGTCTTGTTCACTCTTTATTTCTAAGATGCATTGGATAGTTGAAGTCCTCCTGAGACCCATCAGGTCTGAAATCAGACCAAGAGTCCTCACTTGACTGAAAACTCTTCTGTTTCCCTCAGATGTCTATGCACAGTGTGGAGGAAAGTCTGTTAAAGTTACACAACGCCATCTTTTTCAAGTCAGGTTCTGAGGATGCTCGTATACACACAGTGATTTCCCAGCTGTCTTCCCCTGAAATCAGAAAGCTATGGCTTTGCACTCCTGAACTCTTTAACTGAAATTAAAAGCATCAGAAAGAGAAGGGGGAAAAGCCCAACCAACAAAATCAAAGTCTTTCTTCCCTCTTTTGCTGAGTTGTCATGCCTCGATTTTAAATTAGAATTTTAGGACTTTAGAGGGGAATGGAGCATTTGGCTGCCCCATTTCATGCTAAATCAGAAATAGCATAAGAGAGCATTTGTTTTGCAAGGAACAGAATGGGGACTGCTGCCCAGAAAACTGCCAGTTTTCTCCTGCCTTTGCAGACAAGCCCTTGGGCCCCTTTAATCTCAGACCTGGCTATAATTGTAACACCTGCTCTGGAGCTACACTGAGAGCTGAACCGATAAAGGTAGCAGTTTGCAGACCTGAGAGCACGCTGGAGCGCCTTAGCTTTTTGGAAGGCCCTGCTTTCTCTGGCCCAGATCCAATACACCACTTAGACATCTGCTTAACTTTAAGCATGTGAGTATCCCCTTTGAAGTCCCATGTATATTGTTTTGTTGGACTGAGGTCAATGAGCTCAGTACCTTGCAGGATTGAGCTCCTGAATGTCAGATTTGATTAAACGCTCCCCCTTTCTTCCCTCCTCCCCTCTCCTACCATGAAAGCCCAAGCAGAGCTGAAACAGCCTCAGCAAAAAGAAAAAAAAAAAAAAAAAAGGCAGCTGATGGGGAAGTGAGTCTGGCTCAGCTGTGGTAGCTTGGTCTTGCAGATCTAACCAGAAGAAAAGCAGAGCAAAAAATCCAATCGGAGATCTAGTTAAAAGTTAAACCATCTGCACTTTCCTAAGGGAGCTGCAGAATCTCAGCTAGAAGTGACTGCTTTTCGATCATGCTGCCTCTTCCTCCTCAAACTCTTCGTGCTGTTGCTTCAGGGGTACGACTGCTCGTTTTATCTAACTGCTCCCGGTTAATTGTGCTCTTGCTTCTTTCTTCCCGTGACTGCAAACCATGCTCTCCACAAACATGAACCCCGCTCTCTCTCCCAGTCTGTTCCTTGTCAATTCGCATCAGTTTAAGGTCGGGAAAGCTAACGGGGAACAAGGCACTGCAGCATTTGAACTCAACCTTGCTTTCCCAAGAAACAAACTGACAATTAGTACAGGGATCGGCATCAAAAAAGAGCAACCCAGCATGAAGCCTGTCTAATTAGTCATATGAACGGAGGGCTTCCCCTCCACTTCCTCAGGAACACATGCCTGTCAGATCTGATGCAAAGAGACTTCTCTCCCTAACATAATACTGAAATTAGGTTGAGAACAGGTAGCCCTGGCTGAATCCTTGTTTAAGCAACGGGAGGCTTAACTGCAACATCTAGTTGCACGCCTGTATCTGCAGTTGCAGCGTGCCTAGAGCATGTGCTTTTCAAGTGATTGCAGGATATTTCTTTCCTTGCAAAACACAGGAGGAAAAAAAAAAAGCGTTGATCTTGTTGCTAATCTTCTCGATTTAATAACACTTCTTGTTTAGATGGAAAAATGAGCAAAGGGAAAAATTAAAGATGAAAGCTGAATGACAGTTTCCTAATCTCAGAGAATTGTGCTGGTTGAGAGACTCCATGTGTCTGACTTACCTTTTTTTTTTTCCTTTTTTTGCTTTATGAACCAAAAAATTCATTTATCTCCTACAATCTGCAAGACAAAATAAGTAGCAGTAAAACTTTGTAATTACTGTTAATTTTGCTGTAGTATCTGGATAGTGGCTAACACCTTGAGCTGAAGTTAAGCTCCTGTTGCATTCACTCTGAATGAAGACGACGACCAAAGCTCACGCAGTGTAACAGCTTGCCTACACAGGGACACACAGAAAACACAAGCCAAATGAACTAAAAGTGTATATTTTACGATTAGTTAAACTCCATTTAAATTCCTGAGGCAAACTCCTAATTCAGAGTTTGAAAGTCCTTAAGCTGATTTTGTTGAATTTACTTTGGAAGTGAAGCAAATGAATTAAATAAAAGCCACTTTAAATGTGTCCTGGAACTTTTCTGATGTGGGCTGCAGAATATATGTGGCATGCTAGCAATTCTGAATTTTCATTTTGTTCTTGAACATAAGGTATGTTTTATACTGGCATGGCTTATTTCTGAAAGGAAAAAGGAATAAACTACTCAGACATAACAAGCTTTTGCACGAAGGTAAAGAAACATCTGTATAAGGGCTGCATGTGTATAATAAGCAAAAAAAAAAAAAGCCACTGCTGCCACTGCAACAGTTTTATCAGTGCATCTGCTGGGTCTTCATGATGGTGATGTGTGGCAACAAGTCCCTCAGCACTGGTTTCCATACAGATCATAGCCTAGATTGGGCCCTTTTTTCTTTTTTTTTCCTTTTTTTTTTTTTTTTAAATTTTCTTTCTGTAGCCCAAGTGCTGTATGCCTTGGTTTCACTAACAACTGTCCCATCAGACAGAAATTCTCTGTTCCTTCTGTAGGGGCTGCCAAACAGCCACCAGAGAAGCTTTGCTCCTGCAAGGTACCTCAGGCTGTTTGTTTCCAACAGGAGACTGACAGCTGCATCTCCAGATGGTGGGAGAATGCCAGGACCAGTCCAAGCATCTGTATTCAGGTAGCTCCCTTGTTTGTATACCAAAAAGGAGCATGGATGTTTTCTATTTGATATAGCACTGGGCTGAGTCTCAGGAGACATGCACGCGTTTCTTACTGTGGCATTTACCTTCTGGTACTTCAGAGGACAAAACTGAAACAATTTGTGTAGTTCTTCCTTTCCTACCTGTCACGATAATACCCTCATTTGCAAAGCACTTGAGTTGTACCACTGAGAAGTGTGATAAAAGGCCTTTTCATCATTATTTATTGTTATTACTATTAATGCAGAAGCACTGGCAGCTGTAGCTTGAGCTAAGCACTTGCTCACGAGGAGCACCACTGCACCTAAGCAGAAATGCCCAGGAACTGAGACTGTGCAGCTGAACTCTTTGTTTCTTCATGTACCAGAGAGAGAAGGAGGGAAAAAAAAAAAAAAAATTTCTGCTGTATACTGAGTGGTACAGAAGAAATGCCACATGCTTGCCAGTGAAGCTGCATTTCTCTGGTACTCGGATGAGCGTGCTCTGCTTCCTTCATGCAGATTCTTCATGTATTAATTAACTGAAATCAGATGCTTGGTGCTTTTAGAAGCTTGTGTTTGAATAGACACTTGGTGGCACACTTTCTCTGAAGAGAGCTGTGGTATAACGTAGCTGTTTTGCTAGAGTCCCTTTTTGTTATCTTCCCTTGTCCTTGGCATGGTGTGTTCTTACAGGCTGCCAGCCTTGTCCTCTGGGTTTTGCAGCTTACCTGGAGAGCACGGGCAGCTGTTTTTAAGAAACAAACAAACAAAACACTTCCCCACAGATCTCTCTCCAGCTCCCAAGAAACAGAAGAGAATCAACAGCTACAATATTCTGCAGGTTTCAATGACCATCTGTGTGGTCCAAGCTCAGCTGAATTTCACTGTATTCTGGGGGTGCTGGAAACAAAGTCCTTCTCTCATGGGCTTCTTGGGCATCCCTTCCTGTTCCTGCATGGCTGCTTTCTAGAAGGCACAATACTATTCAGTATTTGCATATACTCAACCAAACACCATCAGTTTTTGCATCAGCTAGTCTTGGTGATACATATTTCTGCTACACTCATAGGTAGGGAAGAATCTCACTGTATTTAAAAAAAAAAAAAAGTATTTGTACAAGTAGTAAGGAGATAGCCTGAGGAAAAAATCATAAAGCACACTAATATTCATGGGTCATGAATGGCATTTACCCTGCTGCCCTTGTTATATGAATACTTGCCTAATACTATTGCTCAACCATAAAGCTTACATTTGCTTCCAGCAGAGTTCAGTGCTGAGAGCTGGCTAATACAGGCATCATCTCTCTCTGAATCTGCATTAATGAATCATTAAAAGAAGAATTGTGCATACATTGCCCTGAAATTTTACAAGGCACGCTGTTGTCTTCTTGAGCTGGTTGAAGACATTGTTTGAAATGTGGAAAAAATATGCACGGTACCCAATGTCTGTTCAACTTGTTGCCCTGATCATCTTTTCTTCTTGCTGCTTCTACTAGCTGGTGCTCCAACAATGTAATGGACTGCACGAGATTGGGCACAGGGCTGCTATCGGCACTAAAGAACGCTGCCAAAATCTACTGCCATTAGAGCACAAATGTAGAGAAATGGCCACGGTGTTAAGTCTTTCATATACTTAGCCATGGACAAGAACTGAGGGGTAAGGGAGGAGACAACAGTAGTGTGTTACATGTCAAAGATGCGTGTTGGATGATGATGAACTGGTAACTGGTTCCCTGGTGCTTTTTCGGCAGTTCCCTAGCCCTACAAGCAGTACTTTAATTAACAGGCTATTTATCCAAAGCCATCTTTACTTTTCTGCTCCCTTTCCTTACTCAGTGTATCATAGCATTTGCTGCTCCGCAAAGCTGTGAGGACTTCTGTGAGGAGGAAAAGAAAAAGCAGATTTGGTTCCCTAATGCTCTAAAGCTCCATTTGAAACCAGAGAGCGAGTTGAGCCTTCCCATCATTTGCATGGGAAGGTTTCAGATGCTATAATAGTGTCTTTTTCATCCTTTACAGCTCTGGTTCAGGTCTGTTAGACATTTCAGCAGTGTCCCTCTGAGGGAACACTGGCGATGCTGCTGCTGCTGACTCACAAAAGGCCCCACTTCCTTGACACATCACAGTGACTGCAAAGAAAGCCTTTCTCCGTGTACGCCATGCTGCCGCTCAGCCTGGTTCTCATTATGTCCCTCTCCGTACCATTATACTTCTGCATAGGCGCAGTACCCACCCAACTGGGGTCACGTCTGCTGCTAACAATCTGCTGACATATCAGATAAGTTATATGGGTTTCCTCACTGCTGCCAAGGGCAAAATATTCCCACATCTACAGTATTTCATTATCTTTTTTTTTTTTTTTTTTTTTAAACCAGATGCTGGTCAAGCTGCAAAAGCAGGGAAAGTTCCTGAAGTATTGTGCTCTTACCTTATTCATGCTGTCTGGTTTCCTCCCCAGAAGAGTAGGATACGAAACACCTGGAAAGTAGCAGCCAGGATTTTTCCACTTGACCTGTCTGAGGGGTCTTTTGCTTTTTGCTTCTTCCTACAGTCAACTGATGGTGGATGCTGTGCAATTTGCTTTCAGTATCTCTCTTAATTGAAGGAGGTCTAATCTAATGAGTCACCTGCAGGACCTTCATCTTCAACACTGAACATATGGGCAGTTTGCAAGGCAACTTAATGTCTCTCCCAGAGTTTTTGACCCCAAAACACTGTTTTTGTTTATATAACACAAAACAGATATGCTTCGTTGTTGTGATATTACCATGAGGAAACTATGCTTGTTGCCTGTTTCTTAAAACTGGCTTCCTTAAGGAAACAAGGCTGAAACAATTCTGTCTGTCCATCCCACCCTTCCTCCAACAAAACTTCTGAACTACTTGGCTAATTTCAATTTAATTTGAAAATAAGGACAGGATGTCAACGATCTTAAACGTATACTTGTTTTGTGAATATAGACAGACTAATATAGGAGGCAGAGATTCTCTTTATGCTTCCATTGACAGAAGAATTACAGCATGACTTGGTTCTCTTTATTATTAGATAATTATTGACACAGCAAACTTTATTGCAAGACATAAATTCATAGGTGACCAGCCTTCATAGATTCTGCTACTTTAGGCAAAGTATTTCTTTAAGTCCCCTTCAATACCTGCTCCTGAGAAACTGTACCTAAATTTGCCTGCTCCACTGCATCACAGAACAACAGCCTGGTCCATAGTAAACCCATTATGGGGTAGATGTAGTAGTAGACTAGTTCCTCAAGCCTAGGAAGTGGGTCTGGTTTCCCAACACGAAGAGTTTTGTGAGATCTGATGTGTTCTTCCTTGCTTTGATTACACAGGTTTATGCAATCATTTCATTCATTATAAGCTTCTGTAAAAAAAAAAAAAGAAATTTGATAAATTCAAATTATACCAGAGGGGGTAAAATTAACCTTAGCTGTGTTGCATGTGCTACTATCTCACATATAACAGTTTAAACCTCTTCCAGTCCCTAGCACTTGGATGACTAAACAAGCTTGTTAGGAGCTTCACCATAAGCCTTCAAACAGGACCACACCTAGACACGTCTAAAGCTATTTGGTATCAGTGTGGCATGTTAATATAAAGTCTGCTGACCAGATAGTAAATCTGGTTTCTGTTTTTCTTCTTAAGAAGAGAACCCAGCTTTTGTAAAATCTGGGTTCCATATGCAGAGCCAGCTATGAAGTCTTTCCTTTCACAGGAAAAGCCTGCACCAGTGTCCTCAAGTTTCATCAGCTCTGTCATGTCTCTCATGTCCCTTCCTTCCCCCCAGGAGATTCAAAGGACCAGTGCTTTGGTCAGGCCTGCCTCTTCTTTACTAGAGACAGATGATGATGATAAGTAGGTTTCATGTCCCCCCTACCTGTTAATAAACAGAGGCTCAGGGATAAAAGCGATGGGCTTGTTGCAAGGGCCTAGGTAAACAGCCTAGTGAGGAACCACAGCTTCTGGTGTCAGTCGTATGAGTCAATGAAGAAAGTGCGACTGGGTTGTGGACAGCCGATTAGTATAATTCACTCTTAGTTTGGCTGCAAAAGAGTTTGTTGCAATCCTTCCCCCTTGATTTATGGCTCTGAGGAGAGGTTATTTTAAGAAACCAAGAACTCGGTTCAGGAATATGGTTAACTGCTGAAATGACCCCATCTTTGCTAGATTATGTATGGCATGCTTCCTGCGGATAGCTGAGCTAAGTTCACCAGTAACTCTGGGTGTTAGCAAAGCTTCAGCTAAATAGTGGCTTAAGAATATAAAACGGTGACACGCTGCAGGAAGAACGTTGCAGAATGATCACTGTTTATTAACTCCTCTGGATCTGGGGTTGAATGAGACGATGTTTCAGCTTTACCTCAAAGCTTATGTGCTCTGAGAGAGAGCTGGCATTTCACAGCAGAAACTGCTTTTCTTTTTAAAAAATTTAAAAGTAAAATGAGAACCAAAGTGAGTTACAGATGTTGAGGACTGTAGGCTGCCAGTGATGGCTATGAGATAGCACGCAGATGACCTAGGCAGTGCTTGAATAAACTGAAAATTCTTTTGTTTAATAAAAAAGACACAAAAGATAAAAGGTGGCTTTCAAAAGGGCTAACCCTTCCTTTCTTTCTCTGCCTGTATGACCTCCCTTCTCTACCCCTGTAGCCCATGCAGGTCTCATTTATGTGCTTCAGATGCACTCAAAAGTTGGTTCTGTTTGGTTCTTGATTTTCTGTGAAAGCCTTCTCATTCCTGTGACAGATGGTTCTCCAGCCTTCAGCATGATGCAGCTTTAAGAACACACATTTCTGTCAACAGCAAAACAACAGGGTAAGTGACAGGGATACATTAGAAATCCCCCTCCATGCAGTGTCTGCTTCTCCAGCCCCCATCACTGCCACCTACACCACTGTCAGTGGGACAAATGCACACTGCTCCTGTAATTCCACCATCGCCACCACTGAGAGCACCAACCTGTAACGGACACAAATTTTCAGGCAAAAAGCCACAGTCTAGAGACAGACAAGAAATACCAAGGTTAACATGTTATTCAAAACTGTATATACTCAGGTTTTAGTGGAGAAGATCAGCAAAATAATGGTGACCATTGTATTCTGCTTGTGACTGCAGTCTGTACCCATTCAGTCTTCCAGTGCTCAGGTCACACATTAGAGAGGGATCAGTCACTGTAGATTAGCACGTGTCATCCATTTTAGTGACAGCAGAACTAAGTAATACTCCCTTTCCTGCAGCAGTCGGTGGCTTCTCTAAAGACATTTCCAAATTCAATTGTTGTTGGGTTAATTCCTCTTCTCTTATATCATACTGCAAACTGGACAGCTGCCTCAGCTGGTGTCTGAATCTTCAATAGAGAAGAGGTCAGCGAAACTATTTTTCAACATTTAGCAGAAATCTACTGAAACTGTCAATTTTAGAAAGCTGATGGCAAGTTGTTTGACAGATGCCAAGTGGTAAGAGCCCAAATATACTATTGGGAATGTTTATTTGTGGGCATAATCTCCCCTGTCAAACTGAAGAAAAGGATGCCATGCAGGTTGCAAATATTAAGTGACAGATTTCATACGGCCTTTCTTTTGCTGAAAACCCGAGTGCATGTTAAACGTAGAAGTGCTCTTCCCAATCCCTAGGAACACGTCAGTGCAAAAGGCTCACAACCCTTTGAAACTGCACTTAGGAAAGCAAGGGTTCAAATATTGGTTGCTTTGACAACAAAAATAATTAAAAAGATCTCTGAAATCTGACCTTATTGAATACGATAGTGTCATCGGCTGTTAGTGAGTAGCAACACCAGCTTTAAGAATAGGCTCTATCTTCTCCTTTGTGAAAGCTCAGACAGAGTCTACAAATCAAGCTGTCTTCCAAATGCCCTGTTTTATAAGCGGTACTAATACCAGCTCTCTGTGTGGCACTTTTAATCAGCGGACTCCAAAGCCTCTTATATGGCCAGCTGGTATCATTATACTTGTTTGTGGGCAAAGCAAAGCGCGGGAACGTAGAGCAGTTGCAATTCTGGGCTAGAGTCTAAGACTAGTAAATCCCAGTCTCATGTTCTAGTTACCACCTTGTTCTGATTGAGAGCAAGCGCGGCATTGCCAAGGAAGGGTGGCGGCATCACCTGAGGTACAAAGCTGTCATTACGGCTGTAAAAGTTTAGCCACACTTGAGCCACTTTTTTTCCCAGCAAGTATTTCCACCCCTGGGATTTAGCACTACATCTTCTCTCACTCAACCCTTTGGTCTTCATTTTCTTTCCATTACCAAGTGTCAGATATGTCTGTTTATTTTGCCAGAATTAACCTTGGTTTTCCCTTTTTGATATAAAATACATGTTTCAAAGTACTCATTAAATTATGTCCAGGCTTTCCCCCTCTCACCTCTGCTACAGCCTACTGTATGCCATTATCTTTCTTTTACAGTGCCAGCCTCGGTTTTACTATCTGCTTAGTAAATCCAAATAATTTATTCTGGTAGGCTAAAGGGAATTCTCTTTTCGATTCTCATTTATTCCAGACCTTGTTAGGATATCCACACTAACCACAGTGAACAGTTTTAGTATTTTGTGTGCTATATAAAGGTAAATATCACTTTCTGCAGGATCACGTACATCCAAGTGTTTCAAACCTGAGAGACGAGATTTGTCTTAGCACCGGCACGCATAGCATTCCCGGTGCTAGAAAGAAAAATTTATTAAAACGTTATTTCTTGTGCTGTACTTTGGCAGCTGTCTTTGAAATTGAAAGATGCACGACAAGGTTCTGTACTACATACTTGCTCAAGCGTTTCTGGAAAAGAAAGAGGAATATAGACTTAGGTATATAACAAGGGACTATACCATGGACTTTTAAAGAGAACTCACTTGTTTCAACTTGTGCTAGACCTAAGCTCTTGGTCAAATCTTTAACTTGCCGAAAAGTGACAATGTAAAACATGTTTTTAACTGGAAATATATTATTCCAACATATTTTTAAAAATAATTTCTATTACTGGGAAATGTTTCAGTTAATGAAAGAGATTTATTATTCGATTCCCCCCGCCCCCCAACTTTGACTCCATATACAGCTGGAATTACAGCATATGGCTTCAGGCTGATTTTCATCAATCCCTTCATCAAAGAGAGATCTCTTAAGGGAGGGGGGGGGGGGGGGGAGAAAGTGTCTTACCCTAAATTTAAGAGGCTACTGTGGAGACAAAGAAGTCAGTCACTGGATGAACTGGGCTAGGCTCAGCCCAGACCTCAGCAGTGGGTAGGGTTGAAAGTGTACCCTGTGCTCTCCTGACTGACAGATGGGGAAGACAATCAAGAGTAGTAAGTCAGGGCAGCTTTGCTACTAATCATCAACTACACTGTGGTGGAATTCAGCTGTATTGGGTAACTAGAGCCATACAGAAAGGCCAATTCCTGCTCTGAAGACCTTGCAGCCTCATTGGAGGCAGGGGCAGGCCAGCGGTGGAGGGTCAGGTATGCTGTCTTCCTCCCCTGATGGTCTCCTTGCACAAGAGGAACCCCTTCTGCCTGGCAGTCTTTAAAAAGCTCCCCATTTACTTTCCCAATGCTGGGCCAAAAGAGCACACCAGACTGACTGCAAATGTAGTTCAATCCTTGTGTAACAAGGAACCATCAAAATAAAAGCCTAGGAACGGTGATATCTCTGCCATGGAAAAAATAAGATGCATGATAGGTAGCAAGCGGTGTCTCTTTGTTAGTGGAAAGGAGCTGTTTTCACACTTTTTACTTCCCATTGTTTTTATCCCTAAAATATCCAATTTACATGACATAAGCATTTATAAACTGTATCTATGTTTTTTACTAGTTATTTACTCAACAGGTACAGTGAGATATTATTCCATTGGTTGAGTTACATTTGCTTCATTTGTGTTTCACAGTAACAGCAGTCATAATTGTGTTAAATTTTGTAAACCTTTCCTGTATCTCAAAAAAACCAGCCCAACTTGTATGCTGTAAGAATACTTGAGGCTAACACCTTATTTACTCTCATTTAGCCGTATTTTAAATTAACAGATGCAGGCACTACGAGATTATAAATGTTCTTCATTAGCAAAAACTACACATTCATTTATATTGAATATAAGCCATCATAATCTCATGTCTGTTGTAGGGAAATGTTTTTTCAGCACCCAGAAGCCTAATTGATTTGTATTTTCATTACCACAATCGTTACGGCTGAAAGCTTTAACATCCACCACGAATACTGTACTACAGTCACGAAATTAAGCTCTAAAACCCGCCTGAAAATCTGTGAGAAGCTTGGTAAGGTTGAACTGAAGTATTGGTTCAAGCTCTTCTCTCATCCACGCGAAATGAACTGTTAACTTTAAAGGGGCCAGATTTTCACCTCTGATGGCCTGAAAGCTGATGGCAACTTACCTGGCTTTTAGCCACGTTTTATGGTGCAAATTCCAGGTTGATTGGTTTCCTCGCTTTGATATAAATAATGGAAGCAAGCTGGCTGCTGCTGCAAACCCGCGCGGGCAGGGCAGGAAGCGCTGAGCTCATACAGTTGTCTTTGCGCTGCTAAAATGAAAACCCTTTCGGTGCCAGCCTTCCAGCAAGGAGTATGCTGGGAATTACACGAACTTGTGAATTGCTTTCCCCCAATGTTATTTACGACCACATTATTTCAAATAAGCTTAGTTTCCCTCTGCAAGCTTAGCTGTTGCCAGATAAATCAACGGTATGTTATGGGTACTGAAATATGTTTTCCAAGCCCTAATCCTGAATACTTTTGGAATTGCAGGCTTAAAAAAAAAAAAATAACAACTCCTTTTCATGCCAGAACACCCCCAATCCTGTTCCCCATATTGTTAAAATAAGCAAAAGCGATGCCTTTCACCACACCGTGGTGTGGGAATGCTTCTCCCTCTGTCCTTACAGTGTGGAAATAAGCCAGAAATATCTGGCAGCCCCATCTGCGGTGCCTGATGGATCTGGAAGCGCGGCCCTATCTGCGCGCACTAGGTTTCTGCCATCATGGCTGTAAGGTTTCAGGCAGCAGAAGGCTGCTAGAGCAGTTTCTTGGTGACAGCAGCGCTGCTCCCAGACCATATAACACACTTTATTACAAGCTGCTCTGTATGATCTGGGAGAGTTGTAAATCACGATGCTTCTTCTCACTTTCTGAGTTCACTAGGCCAGAAGTTAATCTTCTTTGTTCTACATTCACCTGACGTCTCCTTGTTTTCTCACTTTTTTTGGTTTGTTTTTGGTTTGTTTTTTTTTTTACTACCATTTTCCTTTACATCTACCAGGAGAGACATGGGACACAAAACGTAGATACATCACTGGGCAAAAATGGAAAAGCATCCAGTACTGAAGTTTTTGGAAAATGGCTGATAGTCTTTTTTTAATTCTTTCTACTACTGGCCCTCAAAGCAAAACTCGTTGTCTTTGGGCGTATTCCTACTGCTGTATGTTCACAGAGGGAAAATATGCAGAGGTCAGCAGTTTCAAAGGCAGTCTCTAATTTTAGGTTCTTAGCTTTGGATATTTTGGGACAAAACTTTGGACACAACAAAAGAAGTGTCAAGGAACTATAAATCTAGATGAAGTAAGTAACACCCAAGACATCTCGAAACGGAGACCCAAAACCAGAGACTCTTCTATTTAAAAAAAAAAAAAAAAAAAGTTTTAGCATTTTCCAGAAAATGTTTTTCTTAGTTCTTGAGGTTTCTATCCTTCCCCACACTTCCCGCTATTCCTATTTTCATATCGCCGTTACAGGCAACTCTGAAATTCTCGTACCAATCCAAGGCCTGCAAAAGTTGAGGGAAAAAATTGCCCTTTCTTTTAACACGCATGTGATCATCTTAAGATTGAGTGCTGTGTAAAGTCTGATTTTTTTTTTAACCCAAAAAATGCTCCTTGAAACTTTTTTATGTAGCTGAATTTGTTTTAAATACTTTTTATTGGCAATGTATTGTTCATTTGTGTCTTTTAAATACACAGTGATCAAAAATGTTTAAATTGCAAACAAAAGACCAATTTAAATTCCAATTACGTACTAAAGCTCAAAAGTGCTGATTTATTAAATAATTCTTTGAAAATCAAATATGAAATATGAAAAAAGTCAAGAAGGCTTGAAAGAAAATTAAATTAATACAGTTTCACATAAAACATCTGTCCCCCATACCAAAAAAAAAAAGAAATTAATATCATTCCAAGAACTCGAATACGTTTTCCAAGCAGTCCCACTGCACAATCACATCACTCAGTAGCCAGAGATTTGCTTCAACCAGCAAACAATTGCAGGGGCAGCTCTCCTGGAAACTGCAAACCCAAAATTTTGGAAGGACCACAGTACCTGATCAGAGGAGAGGGAACCATCACAAGTTTACAGTCTGCCAGGAACTGCTGTTCCGTCTTCAAGTTGAAAGTCAAGAACGAGCTCAGTCCTATCTCTAGGACAGACAGACAGACGTACATATGCCTGTCAGGACATGATAACTTCAGTGAGACTTCAAAAGTCATGAACTAGAAGAGATTTTTCAGATGCTCTGGCAAACAGCTTCCACATCACTGACATACATTTTTATGTCTTTAAAATGAGCACTGAAATACAGAAGTCTTGTTTTCCGCTGAAATTTTGGTCCAAAGCAGTGGTTTCAGCTTACAGTAAATCTCGCGCTGTGGCAGATTGCAGGTTGCTTGTATTGATTCACGGAAGGCAACTAAGAAAAGCACCACTGGACAAGTTTAAATGTATGGTGCAGCAAATGTATGTGCATAGATATGTATACCTATGTTCATATATTTTTCATGTTGAAAAATATTCCCATCCACTAAGTAAGCAAGTCACGTTTTACGATTTATAAAATTTTGAAGAGTGTTCTGAAATGCTTTGTGTGTAAAGAAATTAAAAACACTTTTTGTGTAAAGAGATCAGGCAAACAGATCCTTTTGCAAGCCATTGAAACGCAGTCCCATCCGACGCAGCAGCTGGACTGTAAATAGAAAATTTTGTATTCTCTGATTTATTTTTTTTTTTAAGACCTGTGAAGGAGCTTTTCTGAACCTCTCCATCCCTCCAACATGCCAGCCTTTCTGCTTAGTTCTGCCAGTTAATTCAATGCATGTTTCCTCTGACTCTGCAAAACAGGTGGAAGGGCTCTTAAGGACCTTGGTTTGAAATTGAGCATGAAATGGGTGTGTAAAAATAGAGTGTTAAAGATCATGTGGCTTTTCGTAACACCGCTGACTATTGCTTTAAACCCCAAAATCCAAAGCGGGCGCTTGGGCACTGTGGATGCGTGGTGTGTTGCACAGGTCTCTGCTGTCCCGAGTGCTGTTGGGGATGACTTGTTTTCCTTTGGTTTTTCAATTAAAGGAAGTTGGGAAAGCTGAGCAAGATGAACTTATGTGTTAGTTAATTTTTTTTAAGGTAGTAAAAAAGGCTTATGACTTCTGGTACACGTGATGTGAAAGGGGGCAGAGGTACTGCATGGAGGCAGAAAGGCCCTGCTGCCTCTCCCCACCCCATCCCGCCATGGGGGGAGCCCAGATTTGCCCTGGACACCCCTCCTGTCCAGGGCAGACCCCCTTGACCAACTGGGGCTGGATGAGATGCTGGCCAGCCACCTTGGAGCAGCCCTTTCCCGGGGGTGCAAGCGCCTGCCCTCGCCGGGGGGGAGGAAGGCAGCCTTCCTCCCCCCCGGCGAGGGCAGGCAGCCACAAACTCCTCATCCCCTGCCTGTTCGCTGCCTGCACTCGGGGAAACCAGCCCCGCTGGCTAAAACGTGCTGCCTGCCAGAAGGAGAAGTAATTGCATTGGATAACGACCTCGGTGGCTAGCCGGGGTGCTAATAAGCTCAGGCCAGAAAAAAAAAAACTTTTCCTTGCAGCTTTCTCCGTGGCTAATCTTAAAACCTAAAGAGATCTTGCAATATTTGAATTAAATGATCGCGCCCGGAGTCTTGCACTGCTCGGTGATGCTTCAACTTAGAGCTGCAGAGCGTTAGGAGTACAAACCCTTAGTGAAAATTTCGTCAGTTCTTAGTGACTGTTTTAAACAGAAAAAAAAAAAAATCTATGGAGTACCCAAACTCGGATTATTTTTTTTAAATAAAAATATCACCGCTTCCATTAAGCGTAAACTTTAGGTTTATATGAAAAATACAGTGTATTTTCTACACATCAAAAGGGCGTAAAAGTCTAATCGCACCCAGCTGGCGTGCCGACGTGTGTATATACAGTATATATACACGTTCGAATAGGTGTTTACACGCCTATGGATGCGCAGGTTTGTGTGCGGGCGCTCGTAAGCTTGCACCAGAAGCAGATTTGCTGGTATGGCTTTTGATCAGGATGGATGTGTGTCCTGGTGTCCGTGTGTCCGGGTGTGTGTTCAGCTCTGCCCGGCCGTTCGCGCTCTCCCTGGACAAAGACGTCTCCCGTTCAGGGGTGCGGTAGCCTGCAAAGTGTGAATAATTTTCAGTGAGGAGTTACACTAAGTGGGAAAGCTTTTAGCACATTATCCACTGGCAATTGGACTATAATCTAATTGTCAGCCCTCGGGTCTTAATAGAGCCTTTCTCTTTCCACCATTGGATTTGCATCTGGGAGATGCCTAATGGGTTTAAAATGCCTCGCATTTTGCTCCATAAGCCACCTTCTCGGTGTAGGTGACATTGAGATGGTTTTGTTGTGAAATTGCATCTCGGGTACCTGGGCTTCTGCCTCGATGGCGGCGGCGAAGGGGGAGATGCCCCCGGCCCCAGAAATAGCGTTGGGAACGGGGTTTGCTCCGAAGCCGGGGAGCGGGAAGAGAGAGTGAATCCGGCGGAGAGAGCAACGTAATTATGTGCAGCGGAGGAGGAAAAAAGAAAAAAAAAAAAAAGAAAAAGCCTGAAAGCAGAGCTGATAATCGCGTAAGCTTGCCGAGAAGCAGAGCCGGAGCCGGGAGCCCTGTAGCCATCGCTCTGTAAAGCAGCGATGCTCTCGCAAGGCATGAACGGGCGCTCTTGCGACTCTGCCTGAGCGAATAAACACGATTCTTTACACAGGACAAGCTGTTTTCATCTACAAGGGAGAAAAAAAAAATAAGGAGAAGGAAAAGATTTTAACTCCTCCCCTCCCGAGGCGGGGATGGGTTCAAGCCAAAAGCGGCTCGGTGGGTTACCTCGCAGCGGGCTGAAGGGTCGGGCACCGGCTCCGGGCAGCACCGGCCGATGGGAAGGCGGCAGCGAGGGTCTGGGCAGCGGCACCCCGCACCCCTCGGCTCCTAATTAAAGGGGAGGGGGGGTCTCGCCCTCTGCACAGGCGACGGCTCCGGAGGGGAGACGGGGAAGTAAGGGAGGAGGAGGGATGGGATGCAAATGCCAGGTTATCCCAAGGGGCGGCCGGTGTCAGCTCAGCTGGGTGCTCTGCAGGGAAATAGCAGCCAGGGCCGGTTTCGGGGCACAGCCCCACGGGTACCGCCGCGGGGCTGCGTACAGATTTGTCCCTGCGGCGTGGGGGCTTTTGCGAGAGAAAGAAGAAAAAAAAAAAAAAAAAAAAAGAGCGGTGGCCCCTCTCATCACTGCGCGAAACAGTTGCTGAAAAACTGAGCGTGGTGCCCCCCCGCCCGGTCTGCGCCCCTCTCCGCACACCTCTCCCGCCGGCCGGGCTGCGCGGCCGCGCAAAAAGCGCGCAGGGTCGAAGCTGATGTCACCCAAGCAAAGACGCACCTGAAATCGTCCCTCCTGCTCGGCAGGACGCTAGGTTTCCTGGAGGGTTTCTGCAGTTTTCTGTCCCTTGTGTCTAGTTCCCGTCGTGATTTTGGCTAGGTGAGCAAAGGGCCGGGAAGAAGCGGTGTTCATCGTTTTCACGGGATCAGGTTTTTCGCCTTTGCTTTTCAGGGATCAGAGAGACGTTTTGGAGGGGAGCTGCAAGCTCCCTGCTTGAAACCCGACGGTGAAACTGAGATGTCATCCTGGTTCAGGCTGGTAACTGAACGAGCGCAACGCGGCACGCAGCAATTACGCGCAGCGATCACCCGCACGCTGGTTTTTGCCAGAGCACAAGGCAGCAAGGAGCTTTTTACGCAAAGGAGCGGGGGGGAAAGGTACTTTGAAAGATTACTGAAGCCTAATGAAATGGCTCTGCCATACCAGACTGACACTAGCGACAAACACCTGGATTTGCTAGACAGAAAACAAACTCTGCGGTGTAGACGGCGTGTTCTTTATATACGGATAAAGAAATAACGAAGGATTTCATTTAAACGGGTTCATACAAGGCAACCGCCCTGCTCGGGTGCAGCGGGGTTTGTAACCCTGCTCTCGGGAGCGGGGTCGGCACAGCGGGGGTGGGCGCTGGGGAGGGCGGCGGGGACCGGCTGCTCCGGCTCGCATCCCCCGGCAAGAGCGCGCAGCGGTTTATTAATTACATTGACTGGGAAAGCAGAGGGGGACCAAGAGCACTGGGGCAGTGGTGTGTCCCTCCGACACCCCCCGCCTCTGAAAACCAACCCCCATCGCCGGAGAGGGCCATGGGCAGGGGCGGCGGAGCAGCCCAGAGGAGCTGGGCTCTCTCCCCTTCCCCACTCGCGTTCCCGGCTCCCCGTGTCTCCCCGGCTCGGCCCCGGCGGGGGAGGGAGCCGCAGCGAGGATTAGGCGGCCGGAGCCGAGCCCCAGTCATTGCCCCCGGGGGAGGAGGGGGTGTTCTGGGCGTCTAGACAAGGCTCGTTTCCTTATCGGAGGCGGAGCGAAGGGAAAAACTAAGAAAATAAAGATTTTCGTCGGACAGAGCGAAAGCTTGCATGGCTTAACTGAGCAAACGAGAGCTATCCCGTGTGGACAGACCCCCTTTGAAATAAAATAAAACGAAGCCCCCGGTTTCTTTCCACCCTGGTATTTGATCTCCGAGCTACGAGCAGGGTCCCTCTCCCAGGGGAGCAACCCCCTGCCCGCAGGCGATCGCCAGCCACGTCCCCGCTCCCCGGCCGCGCCGCGGCCTCGGTCCCCCCCTCGCCCGGCCGCGCCGTGCCCCTCTCCCCGCTTCCCCCCGCCGGGGCCGAGTCCTTCTCCCCCGGCTAAAGGCAGTGACCGGTCACCCGGCGGGGCTGGAAATCCCGCGGCGAGGAAAAGCAGAAAGGGGTCCGGGCGCTGCCGCAGGTCCCGGGGCTGAGCCGATCCCCGCAGGTCGGTGTTTTCCAGCCAGGCGCGGGCAGCACCGAAATATTCACCGCCCCCCTCCCCGGAGCCCCGACAGGCCGGGTACGCCGGGAGCAGCCCCTGCTAGGGACAGGTATGATGCGACCTGGCTGCTCGGGGACGGAGATAAGCAGGGGGAAGGGGAGAGCTCTTTTTTTTTTTTTTTCCCCAGGGTCTGCGCTGTTACTTCGACGGGGGCTTGGCTTTTTTATTACCCTTATTTGCGCGGCGCATCGATGAAACCAAAGGGGACCTCGGCACCCCACCACAGGAAGGGTGAAGAGAATAATTCCCCAGGCTATTTGTACCCTCCCTTTCTTTTCAGGCAGGCCGGACCCTGCTTTTCAGGCCGGGCCAAGGGAGCGCAGGGCCGGGACCCCGGGACCCCCGTCCCGCCGCCGCCACCGCCCCTCGCACGCCGGGAGCGGCCCCAGGAGCGGGGCTGTCCCGCAGGGAAACCGCGCTGCTAAAAGGAGGGATCTCCCTCGGAGTAAAGTGGTCAAGCGATATGAGGATTCTTTTTTTTTTCGTTTGTTTTCTGGGGATTGGTGTCGGGAGAATCGTTCGTCTCGTTTTCTCTGCGGCAAGAGGCGATGCTTCGTGAGCTGACCCTGCCGCTGCCGGGGCTCCTGGCTCCCGGGCCGCGGGGGCTGGCTGGGCTCTTGCTCTGCGCCCCTCTCCCCCAGCTCACGCCTCGGGCAAGACCGGGGCCCCCGGACCACTGTGGGCCACATCGAAATCCCCAGCCCTCTGCCAAACGCTTCAGGCGTTCCTAAATGCGCGTCCTGTTCGCCGTAGAATATATACATATATTTATTCTATTCTATCTATTCTACCTATATATTCTATTGGCAAATTCAGCTAATAAAAGGGTAAAGCGCGGTTGGTTCTCGCTCATTTCAAAGCGATAAGGCACTAATTTGTGTTGCCCGCTTTCCTGGCTGTGATTGCAACAGGCGGCCAGGGTGACTCGAATAATTGTTCCTCCGTATTAATTAATTAAGCAGGACCAGGCGTGGCACCGATCTGTACCTGGCCGGGGGCAGTCCTTCCAGCGGTATGGCTCTTGGCACAAGCCTGCTTATTAAAAGCTTCTCGGATTCTGTTTTGGGTTTAGGAGTTGGCACTTCAGTAAAAAAAATTGCGTGTCCTCTTGAGTCGTTTTAGCAAGCAAATCTTTTCAGCCCTCTTTTTATTTAAAGGACTTTAGTTAGATTGCCCGCTTTTTTATTTACGGGAGGATGCTTACGTGATGCGTTTAAAAGCGCACAACTGACTTAAATCACTGTTTTGGGATAATCTGTTCGTTGGCACCATCCCCCCGTCCTGGTTTTCTCTCTGTCTTACGTGCTTGATCAATATCATCTAGTCTGGTGGAGCCGATGAAACGGAGTTGAAGACAACTGCCACCAGTGGCCCACGCACTGGCTCGGCCGAGACGGGAACCCAGCAAGGGTCTCACCTGCAGCCGGTCGGGGCGAGTACACCTGACTGGGACGAGACTATTTGGGATCCGGTGCAGGCAGACCAAGTGCACGGTCAGCCTTAAGGAACCTTCTGTCCCAGCAGAAGGCACGCAACGACGAAACGGCAGCTTGAAAAGTTGTGGTCTTTTAAAATTTGAATTTAAAATAGAAAATTGACACACACACGCACGAGAGAAAAAAAAAAAAAGGAACAATTTATTTTCTTCCTTTCAACCACCTCTCCTCTGATTCTCGCCTCGACAAAGCGAATCGTCGGGGGAGTTCTCGGGAGCATCCCCGGCCGTGTGGCCTCCTCCCCGCCGTCCCCCCTGGGCTCAGAGGAGCGGGGGGCGCCCCCCGAACCGCTCCCGCAGCCGGGGCCTCGGCGGGCAGCGGGGCTGGGTTGCCCGAAGTGGGGGGAGCGGCGGCGGTGGGTAACCCGCCCGAGGGCCGGCCGCCCCCTGCCCACCCCGCGGGCGGGCAGAGCCCTCCCCTCCCCTCCCCTCCCTTCTCCTTCTCCTTCTCCTTCTCCTTCTCCTTCTCCTCCTCCTTCTCCTCCTCCTCCTCCTCCTCTTCTTCTTCTTCTTCTTCTTCTTCTTCCTCCTCCTGCCCGCCTCTGCCCCCTCCTCCGCGGCCGGGCCGGGCCGGGGCCCTTGACGTGTCCCGCCGCCGATTGGCCGCCGGCCGATAGGATCTCGGCGGCCCCGCGTTAAGGCGGGGGAGCGCCCAGCGCCGGGCCCAGAGCACTTCCCTCCCGCCCGGTAACCCCGCTCCGCTACCCCCCGCCCCCGGTGCTCTCGCCCGAGCCCAGCCGTGCCCAGCCGCTTCCCCGCCGGCTGGCCATGGAGTACACGCCGCCCCCCAAGCCGCAGCTCTCCTCCCGGGCCAACGCCTTCTCCATCGCCGCCCTCATGTCGAGCGGCAGCTCCAAGGACAAGGAGTCCCCCGAAAGCACCATCAAGCCGCTGGGTGAGTGGGGACGGGGGTGGCCCGCGGGTGTCCGCGGGGCGCGGAGGTCCCGTCCGTCCGTCCGTCTGTCCGTCCGTCCGTCCCCGGCGGAGCCCGCTCTCCGCTCAGGCTCAGCCGCCTGAAAGCCGCGGCAGCCGGGTCAGGCAGCGGCGGGTCTCCCCTGCCCCTAGGTTTCCCCGGCAGAAGGAAAAACCGCACCACGAAAGCCAGTGAAGTCTCCTCGTTACCCACCGCCGTTTTCAGGCGAGGCTGGTCCTAGCACTAACCATTTTCTAAATTCCTCCAGCTTAAATTACGACGTTTATTTATCCAGCTTCGCCATCCGTAGAATAATCTCACACCCTAAGGTAGCTACATTTCTCTTCGCTGATGTGAAATGAACCTCTTAAATATTTATGGCAAATCATCTATGTTTTTGGAGTCAAATAAGAGACTCTCCGGTACCGTGCCTAGGCTTACAAGGGGTAGTAAAACTTGTGCGTAGACCTGAAAATCCTTTCGCTCCACAGCTACTCGATGTAGGCTCACACAGACTGTTTTACTCTATAGCGACCGGGAGGATTGTTATAGTAATTCCCCGCGATTTTCGGGTAAGCCATTTCGCTTTTATTCGGTCGCCTCGATGCAGATTCCCGAAGGCTTTTAAAAAAATCAGCATTTTCCCCTTCTGCCCCCTCAATTTCTGCGGCTTGTGGTCCTTGCATGTATCCAAGACTTCGCAGAAAACTACCAAAAAAAAAAAAAGTGTATTAAGCTTTCAGGGTGGCAATGAACATTACAGTCAAGCTTAAGGGACTTTAGAAAAGGCAGCTCTCTGTGTCTGCTCCATCTAATCAACTGACTCAATAGATTTCGCATAGTCCAGGGATGCATTGTAAACTTTATTTTTTAGTCTAGGCGATAACGTAGGCCGGGAATGCTGTAGTATTCCCGTTTGACATATTTACACGGTCTTGTGTTAAACGTAGCTAATTTTCTTCTTTCTTTTTTTTTTTTTGTCCCTGAAAACGCTCGTTTAGTTAATTTCACAATTTTTTTTTAACTCATTACCCCACGCCATTCAATTAGAAATCGAAGGGAAACGACTGCTTGTAACTCGGCTTTTGTTAGCTGGAGATTTGGGCTAAATCTTTCTCTGCAGGGGCAGGGCGCATTTGTGCGCACCCCGTTTCTTGCCGGGCAGCGGATCCGCCGCCGCACCCCGAGGCCGCAGCGCGGGGCCGGGGCAGAGACCCCCGCAGCCCCTCTCCCTCCTGTCCTCTCCTTCGGCCGAAACTCCCAGTTTGAAGCCTCCAAAGCCTCCCGGGGCTTGCAGGGGGGGAGCGCCGGCGGGAGCCAGCCGCGGCGGGCGGCCAGCGCCGGCGGCAGCTACCGCACCCGCGCAGCCAGCGCCTCCGCGCAGGTTCATCCTGGGCAAACCGGCCGGGAGGCTGGGCAGACCCGGCTTTCCGGGCGGGTAAGCCCACGCCCAGCGTCGAGTTTAGTATGAAGAGCTGCCTTCCCCGCGGAGGAAGCGCGGAGCCTGCGCGGCCGCGCTCCCGCTCTTTCTTGTCTTACGCGGCGCAGTTTAGGAGCAGCCGCCCGCGCTCCCCCAGCGTGACCCCGGCCCTCGGCACCCCCGGGAGCCGAGCGCTCCCGTTTTAATGAAAATTAGTGACCTTTCCATGCAAACCCTCGGTTAGCGGGGGGCAGCGGGTAACAGCCGGGCGGGGATGCGGCCGGGCGCCTGCGGGGAGAGGCACCGCTCCGGGCTCCTCCCGGAGCTCAGCTCCGAAAAACCACCACCCCTGCCTTCAAATGACAAGCTGACGCCTAAGAAACAGCGCGGATCTGGGGGTGTGCTGGACCGGAGGGGGGGGGCAGCTGAACGATAAATGCCTTTTTTTAAATTATTTTTTGGAAAATAGTTTTTCTCGTAGGTCGCCCCGTCCTGGCTGAATTCCCTCTCTCTTTTTTTCCCCCCCCAAATCCTGCAGAACAATTCGTTGAGAAATCCTCTTGCGCGCAGCCTTTGAGTGACTTGTCCAGCCTGGACCCTCACGGGGATTTTAGCACCAGCCCTTCGTCCCTGTGCACCGAGCCTCTCATCCCCACCACCCCCATCATCCCCAGCGAGGAGATGGCCAAAATCTCCTGCAGCCTGGAGACCAAAGAGCTCTGGGACAAGTTTCACGAACTGGGTACCGAGATGATCATCACCAAATCCGGGAGGTAAGGCTGGGCAGCCCCGCGTCCCCTCCGGGCAGCTTCCTAAAAGTGGCTTTGGATGGGGGGGGGGGGGGGGAACAAAACCCCATAGTTTTTATTTTGGGAGAGCAGCAGGGATGGGCTAAGGGGAGGAGGAGGGTGAAGCCCCTTAATTGTCGGGGCTGCGCGGTGCGGCGCGGTGCGCGGAGCCCCGCGGGGAGCAGAGGGAGAGGGGCTGCAGCGGGGCGCGGCGCGGCCGGCTGGAATCCAACCGGGGGGCTCCCGGCGGCTGGCTGGAAATGTTGTTTCCCGAATCACTTGGTCTGTGGCTAACAGCTCCTTCGTGCGGCGCGGTGATTTTGCGGGGCTGGGTTGGTGCGGACACGGGGAAATGCGGGGTGGTGGGGAAGTAACGCCGTCGGGGCTTGGTTTGGTTTGGTTTTCTCTCGGTTGCAAATAATGTGCAAAAGAATCCCAGGCTTTCTCATCACCTCAAACCATGCCATTTCTTCAGTAAGGCTTTGGGTCAACCAAATGCATTTCGGAGCAGCCAAATGTCTTGTCGGGTTTTGTAATCCCCAAAGTTACTTGTTATTAAAGTAGGTCCCTGATGATTTTTTTTTTTCTAACTAGCGAGCTCTACCAGCATGTGGTTAAAAAAAAAAGACGTATAAAATCTGCAATTTGAAGTTCAAATTTTTAAACTGTTTAAAGTTATTTATTTCTGGTGTACGGCAAAACCTTACACTTTAAAGTTGCGTTTTGTCAAAAATTTAAGTGAAGAAAGGAAAGTTTAGTTTTGAAAATTGCTCTCGGAAACATCGTGAGCAGGCTTAAAAGAACATGCATCTAAAATATGTGAGAATATCAACGGAAATAATTTCTGCAATATTTCCCTAACGGTAGTATGGATCCCATAAAAAAAAAAAAATCCATGTTTCTAAGGACTTATCTACCTTAGGTGCAACTATTTCCTGATATCGTTGTGTACTTTTAACTAACAGGCAAAAGTACATTTCTCTGTTTTCACTTTTACCTTTTTTTCTTTTTGCTTCCAAAAAATCGTTCTGATTTCAAGCTGCACTTTCTGGGTGTATTAGAGATACTCAGGCTTTAACTTCTATCATGCTGAAGCAGAATCAATAGATGCTTTAATGTTTTTCACGTGGTTTAAATATAATTCTTCATTTTAGCAGCTTTTCAGAAGCTCTCTTATTTCTGTTCTCCATCCCCGTATTTATTTTCTGATTTGCCTTTATTTCAGGAGAATGTTTCCTACGATCAGGGTTTCCTTCTCGGGAGTGGATCCTGAAGCCAAGTACATTGTGTTAATGGATATAGTTCCTGTGGACAATAAAAGATATAGATATGCCTACCACAGGTCTTCCTGGTTAGTGGCTGGAAAAGCTGACCCTCCGCTTCCTGCAAGGTTTGTAGATTTTACTGCTGGTCTTTCTTTTATTTTCTTTACTGTAAATTTTCTTTTCCTTTAAGAAATACCTGCTGTTAATCTTTTCATGCTGTTTGCAAACACTGCTCTGAGACTTTGAGTTCGTGCTCAACGAAGTTGATGGCAAAACTCTCATGTTCTGTGATGCAGAATCGGGCCTCAAATCTCTGCTTGAGGTTTGACATGCTGAATGGTTCAGGGCATGCAGGATTTGGCTAAAGGCTCTTTTATATATTTTTTTTTTCTTAAAATTAAGTTTGCCTCAATTCAGATAAGAAAGCTTAAAAAAAAAAAAAAAAGATATTGATTTTTCTCTTGGGTTTGCCCTCCCCTGGTATTTGACCTCATAATTTAAAGCTATCCAAGCACCACCAGCCAAGTCCAAGTAGAAATACTACATTACAGTTCAGCGCTGTTTATGCTTGAAATGATATTATTTGTTGATAACATATCCAGTGTTTGCTAACCAATAATTTTATTCTTGCTTTTAGTTGTCTCTTAGACAGCAGGCAAAGTACAGATCAGTTCTACTGCACAGAGTTTTTTTTTTTTTAATTAAGAAATCATGCCATTTTCTGAGACATCAGGAAAAAATCAAGTAAATCCCCCCCTTTTCTATGCAGAAACAAAATGCTGTAGAAAATTAATTTCTAAAATCATTCAATTAATGTAATTAATAACTGGCTGCTTTCGGCATTGGGAAACTGAGGCTACAGCACTAGGCTGTACAGTAGGAGGGCACTTCAGCAGAGACCCACACTTCATCATATTCAGCCCAGCACTTCAGTGCCTACTTAAGTCCCCAAGTCCAGTAAGGCTGAAGCACATGTCGAACGGCTTTGCTGAGTCAGAGCCGGAGATATGGAAATAATGTGGATGCCTCTCTGGCTTCAAAGAAACTTTTAGTGGCGGGCTCTGTGCAGGCACACAGATCTGCTCCAGGTGGCTTAGCCCGGGGTTAAGAACTTGCTTATTACAGAGTCAGAAATTAGAAATGAAACACAAGAAATGGAAGCATGGGTTTTTTTGTGTGTGAGTATAGGGATCAAATCCTGTATGCTTTCCTCATATAAATACTTTGACTGAAATCTTGCTGACTGCTGATCTCTGGAAGGCGGCTCAGGGAAGTAAACAAACAAAAAGCGCATGCAGAGAAGCTGTGATTAAAGACAGCAACCTAGGAGTTATGTCGGCTTTGTTTTCATGGCCAAAAACTCCTTCTTGCAATGTGGTTAACGTCTGAGGGCTTCATTTGACGTATTGTAATGGGCACTGATCAAAACCCAAAGAAAAAAACACAGATCCTGCTCCAAAAGAGTCAGCATCAAAAGAAGAAGTAAGGGAAGGACAGAAATAGTTTTAAGGCAGGGTTCTCCCCTTCTTATTTTTCTGTTCAAGTTCCTTTTGGGTTACCTTTAAATAGATGGCTAATTCACACTATCTGGCATAGACGAGTTCAATGAGGAAACACAAGAGTATAAGACCAGAGATTGATCCTTGGAATAATTAGCAACTGCCCTACTGACTGTTTTAGAGCCGGGGGTCAAACCTTCTTGGAGTTTAATATTTATTATCATCATACTGTGGTAGCTCTTTAAGGTGCTCATCGAGTCAGTGTCCCTATGTAGAAATGTATACCTGTGCTGTTTCATTTTCAGGCTGTTTTCAGCATGTTTTGCCCCTGTGTGCAAACATGCACCTTTCCCGTTTCATTTTCAAGATGCTTAACCAAAAGACCATTGATCATAGCACAGGCACAGATCACTTTCTTTGTATGAACAGTACGTGCATATACATTTATGCACTTTCTGCTTCTTTTGCTCCTGTTTGGTGAGAAAAAGGATGGCAAGAGGTTCACCGTACCATTGTCTGCATTACTAGTGCTTTTTCTGGAGTGTTAATGCATCTTTTGAGGTGGGAAGCCTCAGTCTTGCTCGAACAGATTAAAAGTAGTACTTCTTCCATCGTGAAACGGCTTTGGTCCTGCTCTAGTAACAGGAGCCCTTAATGAAGTTGCCACTCATGATTTCTTGTCCTCCAAACACATGGTTTTAGCTCTCCTCGCCTGACGAGTGTCAGTGAGGAGCACAGGCGTGCTTAGCACCTGGGTGCCAGTAGCAAGGTGCTAACTCCCCATGCACATCACTGCCTGCATCTGCATAGGCACAGCGGCATCGGGGGAATTATTCAGGAGTCACATTATGCATGGCTGTAAGACTTTGCAGGACTGAACCCGTTAGGTGTTCTGCTCTTTCCATCATAAAAATAACTTTCAACGCTAAGACAGTTTTTTTCAAAATTAGTAACTATTCTGTGATTCCATTTGAAAGATTTGCCCTTCAGGGAACTTTCTACAAAAAACAGTTTTATCCCTGTCTTCCTGCTGTCAATGTTTAAGACAAGTTTATGTTGCAACGAACACTTAAATAAAAATACTTCTCAGAGTCTTCTGTAAATCTTCTAAAGTGCTATCTGGGGATAGAATTCCTATATGATATTTTATGTTTGTTCTTTCAAATTGCTAAGACTGTGTGAAACATCAGTTTAATAAGTTTCAGGATTTAGCTTTATTCGCTCTCCTTCCTTTTTCACCTCCTTTCTTTCATTTAGAAGTCTGTCTTTTTTTTAAAATTTTTTTTTTATTGTATTTGGCTACAATCATTTGTTTAATGAAGTTATAGCATTTACACACTTACAGAGAACTCTAAGTAGGAAACCTTTAAAAGGTATTATATTTTGCAAATTATTTGAGACATTAAGATAATTAAAAGCAGCATACACAGGGCTTGTAGGACCAGACCAACTGTTAAACTAAATAGAAGGAGAGCAGTGTCGCATTCCAAAATATGCAAGAAGGAAGCAGTACCCAAACCTTGCATCTATCATAAAGCATTATATCCTGTGGAACAAATTCACATCCAAATATGGCTCTTGAAGCCTTTGTGAATTGAAGCGAGCAGCCCCTTGCATCTGGCTGGCCTTAGGCAGCAGAGCCCGCGTGAATTTCTCGGGGAGACTCGTGTGCCGCGCTGGAATGTGCACGTTTATTTCTCTAACCCGTTTGCTTGTGCACACTTGCGGTCTCGTCGACTTCTACTTCAGAGGGCGATACGCCTAGTTTTCAACCCTCTTCTCCAGGGCATACAAGCTCAGGCTGTAGGAGAAGTGTGTGGATAGGTGTAGTTCACCAGGTGGAACCGCGTGTTGCAGTGGGTTCAAGGGCATGTAGCAAATCAATAAAGAAAAAAAAGGTCTCTTAATACATTTATGTAACTGATATTCAGGTGCCCATCCTTCAGTGACTTTCCCATTAGTGCTCTCCTAACATCCAGGCACTTTGTAGTTTGCTAGCAGTGCCAAGCATTAACCGGTTATGGTGTAAAACAGTTGTGCTCAGCTTTTAGACACATGAAGAGCTTTACTCATTCCCCAGCACATATTTGAAATAGTTTGGCTTTTTGGTCCCGATTAGCCAAACCTTGCTGAGCCTGACACTCCGTGATCACAGTAAACATTATTAGCTACCCAGACATTCAAAATTAGGAGTCAGGCTCCAAAAAAAAAAAAAAAAATCACAAGACTGGCTGAAAAGTTGCAAGATATGTTTGGGGCTCTTTTTGTTTTGTCTTCTCTAATTCAGGGCTCTAAAGATTGAGATTTTCAGAGTTTTTTACAGGAAGGCAAAGTTAATTTTCATGAGAGGTAAAATTCTTTTGACATAACAGGATTCCAGGTCTTGGGTTTTCAGATACATCATAATTTTTCATGAGCCTTGCAGTGCAATCAGCAGAGTTGATAGCAGTGAGGACGCCTGTATGCTAGGAATATTTTATTACGATAGGAATCCTGGCTCAGCATCCCTCCCGTGGACATAGCTATACCAGCCAAGCTGTGCTTTGGATCAATGTAAGGAAAACATCCTTCACATCTGAAGCGAGCTGTGCTGGTAAAACTTTAGTTTCACTGTGTCTTGGGGATTTTGCTGGCAAAAATGGAGAGTGCAGGATCAAATCTCCTTCCTCTGAGCGACAGAGCTGTGCTCCTGGGAGTCTGTACTACGGGCATTTCTTGATTAGGGATCAGCGTAGTCTATCAGAGAGTTACACCCCATCGTTTAGTGGTTTTTCCATTCTCCTCTTGCCTAACCAAAATCGTCGCTCAACAACAACAACAAATGTTTATCTTTCTAACCCGGCATCTCAGCGCTGCCCCACCCATCTAATGGAAGAAATCCATCCCTGTGGCCAAAGACATCACCCAAAACGAGAGTCAGGCCCTCAGCGAGTGATAACCAACACTGACAGAAGCAGAACAGGTCTGGTTTGCACTAGCTGAAGGTCTACTTCAGCTCTTAATTCACCATCACAATAGAACATTTGAATTAAATAATTTTCAGCAATACATTATTCCTATAAAATCATTGGTTTCTAAATAGCCTGGCACTTGTACTTAGTCTAGTCATAATGTATATATATCATTGTATCTACATGTCTTCTGTGCTTCCTTTTCTTCTGCTTAATTTCCCAAGTGGTGGATTGTTAATTACAGAGCTGCAATTAATTTTTTCATGTCAGACCACTGTGCTGGACTGCAGTCTTCAACCTCTTATAAACAGATGTCACCACAGCAAATGTGTGATCGAGTGCAGGTTAAAATCATTATCACGGCTTAATGTTACATATAAAGAAAAATGCATTTTTATCTACGTTCCCCCACAATCTCTCTAATGACACCATGTTTTTTCTCTCTGAGCTGTAGTCATTGTTATTTTAAGTGCTTGTTAGTACAGCTGTGGGGAAAGACATGATCAATTTTTCATTTGGGAAAAGACACAACAGCGAATGTTAGTTAATGTCTCCATTTCAGATAACAAGATAAAGTAATAGGTATGGTTAGAGAGCAGTCTAGCACTTGGACATGGGATTCTTCATTACAGTGAATTAAACAGCTCAAGTCATCTGCTTTACTGTCTTTCATTAATGGTTTTATTTCAGGCATTCATTAATTTGGGGGAGATTGTGTGTGTCTTGTTCGAGTAGCAGTTCTGTATTACTCTAAGCTCTCAGGAAATTCACGTCCATGAAACCACCACATATCCCAAAAGCAAGATATTATGGGCTTTTTAATTTCACATGGAAATGGTGCCCATGCACAGGCCAAGAGGTGAGATTTTTTTTTTTTTTTTTATGAGCAGGCCTTTTCCCTGTGTTTTTTAGGTTGTACGTGCACCCTGACTCCCCATTCACAGGAGAGCAACTGCTGAAGCAGATGGTGTCCTTCGAAAAAGTCAAACTCACGAACAACGAGCTGGATCAGCATGGCCACGTGAGTAGACCTCCTTGTGGGAAAGGGTAAAGGAACCACCATAGGGGAATCGCTCACAGGACATCCACTGGGGACAAGTTCAGGGTGGAGTCGAGCATCAAAGCAAGAGGGAGAAGGGAGGCAGGTGAGCTTTTTCTTGTGCTTCTGCCTGCATTTTGCTGTGACTTGGCAATAGGCTCTGCCACGTGCACTGGCTAGCAAGCTCACACGCTTTTCCATGTGTGCTTGCAAGCTCCTTCTCATTACAGGCAACCTGTTAGGGTTGGGTCCATCAATAAGAGCTCTTGTACTTTCAGAGTCAACACAGCATGGGCACAGAGTCAGCAGAAAATACTGATGTGACAGCAAAGCAAGGGCTATCAAATTATAAAAATAAGTGTGCCTCAGTTGCCCTTGAAATAACTGTAGGCTATCTGCAAGTCAAGGTGCCGCAGGGTGGATTTTGGTCTCTAAAGGAAACAGGTCCCAGCTCTGATCGGTACCAATTTGTTGTCACAAGCCCTGAGGCTGGAAGCTGGTAAATAGGATGCAGAGCTGCTGGCCATGAGCTCCTGCTATGCTCCATCAGCGGGGACAACTCCTTTAGCTACCTCACTGTCTAATGGTAGGTGGTAAGAAAAAGTGTCATCCATCCTGTCCCTTCCCCAAAAGTGCCTGTAAAGTGCAGGAACAGCTTGGTAGCATCTCCAAATTGCAAAGGAAGAGCTAAAAGCGTTGTCTCTGGGCTCGGCAGTTCGCCAGGGGACAGCTGAAGGAGCAGACGGACGGATTTGAAAGGGTTGTTGGCTGAGAACGGGGCAGTTAAGAAGAATGAATGTAAAGGCAGTGTCAGTAAACGAGGTGTCAGGAAGAGAGGAGTGATTTTGAACTCTGAAGCATGTGTAGGGGTAACTAACCTGTAAAGCTGAATAACTGAGGCATATGCGGTGCCAGAAATCCCTCCCCTAGTGTGCTATTTATTGCCTTTTCGGACTGTGTGAGACAGTGGCATTTTGTCTGAGCTGTGTTCTGTGCAAATGCTTCTCATCTGAAAGTGAATTTTCACTCATTTCAAGGCCTAAAAATTGAACCACAGCCATGATAATTTAAAATACATCCTTGAAACAACAACAACAAAAGTAGTGGGGAAAAAAAAAAAAAACCCAAACAAAAGAAAGCCCAGATAGATGCCTCTGTGGTGGTCTTCTGTAACGATCCATCTGTGGGTATATTTTTCTTGAACCTGGTTCTCACCGTTATTCCCTTCCTGACTAGTGGAGAATGTCTTTTCTTTTTTTTTTTTTTTACCCTCTCTTTTATTTCATAATCTGTAGAAGGGCAAAGCTGAAGATTTGTGGGCTCTATCACTGAGTGATGATAGAGCAGTATACGTGCGCATTTAAAAAGAAGCATTTTTCATCATAACAGGGGCCATGTGTGCCTCTAATAAAGGGCTCGCAGCAGTATATTGCAAACTAGTTAGGAGCAGTGCAGTTCCCAGAAGCCCAGATGAGTATAAAAAAGAAGTACGTCTGAGAAGCTGTCGGGAACAGAGACATGTGACAGAGTAAGAAGACGTAATCGTCTCAAATACAGGCAGTGGGAGAAAATGGTCCATAGCGTTTGAGATACGGCCTCCTGCTTAACTTCCCAAGAAGCGGCAGAGGTGGATCCCATTCTTTATGCAAAGGCTTTGCACAGCCAAAGTTGATGGAAAGTTTTGCATGTTCTGTTAAGAATAAGCCCCAAAGGCTTGATCCTGTGTTGAGATTTGCGTGACAGGTGTTACGCCTTCATGGAGCACTCCCTTTTTAATAATTTGTGGGTTTTTATGTTCCAAATCAGAGTGTCAGGTTTTATGTGCTGTCTTATTGAAGCTATGTAAACACCATCATGGGATGCTCAGCAGAATTAAGGAAGAAATTAATTCTCTGGAGCCTTTAAGGAGGGCTCACTGTGCTATGGCCAATGGCATTTCTGAGCTCCCGTGTACTAAGAGAAGGGGAGAATTGAAATGCCTCCTGAAACCTCTCCGTTCAGTTTGAAAGAGCCCTTCTTCACTGATGAGATCTTTTTAATTGACCTGCTAAAATCTTAATTATGTTTGATAAGGCATGTTGGATCCTGAGGGAGTTTTAATGACCTAAAAGATGTGTTTAAATACTAGTTATAGGTAGAGAAGCTGGATCCAACCTGCTTCCAGTTTGTTCTAGTTGCTTGCTTTCTCCATCCTCCAGAAGATGGTTTTGGTCGTTAAGGTAATTGTGGTGGTTTATTTGTAGGGTGGTTCATTTCCTGAAAAGGAATCTGAAGAGAAGAGAGGCATTTGTTTGTTTTCTCTTATTCAGAGACTTTTGGAGTTGGCAAGCATCTCTGCTTGTGTATCTTCAGCAGCGTGCATAACCCCATAGCTATGTACATATTCTCCCTAAGCATCAGGCAGAAGTCTTATCTCTGTGTGCATGACATACAGCTTGCTCCATGGAAACACTTTCAGATATCCTTACCAGAGGAAGGAAATGGCTCCTGTCTCTGGATTTTTACAGCCGAGTGATTCCCATCTTTCTGGTTGTGGAACATTTATGAATGTGATTTTTTTTTTTCCCAGATTTCTGGTGGTGATTTTCACACAGACTGCTTCTTTTAGGACTTTTGGTTGCACTTAGTTGGGGTGGCATTGTTTCTGGGTTATGGTGAGGTGAACCATGTGTGTATACATTATTGTAATTGCTTTTCTGGCATTTATGACAGCAAAACTCACACATGAATGTTTGCAAAAGTAAACACAGAGGTGTGAACATGGCCAACAAGTAACTGTGAAAGCAGGGGTTTCAGAATAGGCACAGGGAGCTATGCCCAGGTGTGTTTTTTTTAGTCAACCTGGCAAAAGTTAGGAACCTCCATGCTTTTAGAAAGCAAACTTTGTCTGGAAGCTGCATTCACAACGTAGTTCCTGAATTCAAAGTCACTTTGGGGATTTCGCAGCTGGCATCCAGATTGGCTACAGACCGGTCACCAGAGGCAGTGGGAGCCAGATGCCTACAAACCTGCCTGACCTTACAGCAAGCAGGATCCTGTAAGGACAGATCCTGGTCACCTCCCCAGCCGCAGGCTGTCAGCATGAAGGCAGATGGGATGGCTGGGGGTCTGTGGCCATGCTGTATTGCCAGTAAGTGTGTGCCAGGGGGCTGCCGTAAGTATACGTGCACCTGATGTTTCTCTCAGGGTGCACCAGCATGAGTACTGCAGAGTTGGCATCAGGGACTTTCTGAGAGCTAGATCATGCAGGTAGGGGACTGCTTGGACTTTGAGACCATCCTTGGGGGCTACTCTGTGAGATGCACCCTGTCTATCTAACTCCATTAGGCTGTTTTGATGGTCCTAGCATAAGAAGTTGCATGGATATTAAGGGGTATCTTTGTGCAGTATCCTGCTGACTTTAATATCAGCGAGTACTGCAACATCAGCAGCCTGTGTGGGGATGCAGATGGAGCACTACATACACAGACCCTCACGAAAAGGAAATAGTGACCTTAATCTGGGCCATGGGTCTTTTGTGACCTCCTGGCTATTTTCGGTCCTTGTTTTGTACCTGAATAACCCGACCTGCCTCTGGTGGGAAGGCGCGGGTAGAGCATCGTGGCAGGGGATGTTATCCATGTGCACTTTGGGTTTCGGAAAACTTTCATAAAGGATTACTTCATCTTGTTTGAGAAATGGAGTTTCTTTATCACAATTTGCATTCACAGAGGAGTGAAAGGAAAGGGCATGTGTGGGAGCTGCTCTGTCAACAGTTTTTTCCTCCTTCTGCTCAGCTGCTGCTCAGATGTAATGCCTTGGTGGGGATGTCGTGGCTATGAAAGGCAATAGGAAGCACCCAGCTCTGTGGGCCAATCCCTCAGTAAGCTCATCACCATCCATGCACCGTCCTTTAAAATGTACTTTCCAGCTGCTTAGAGCAGCCCAAGTGACTAGGCTGGTAAGACAAAATTTTACAAAGAGATGGAAAAGTGCTGAGGATATTAATGGCAAGGTCAATGGCCATTGTGTGTGTGCATACATAAAATGGTGAAGTGATTTGAGAAAGGGCCTGAGCTGATAAAAGCAGACAGGCAACACTTTCAGGACGATGGCTCCCCATCACTGTAATGACTTTCTTGTCACTATGTGCACCCCTCCCAAAGTCACAATGTGAATCATAGCAATATTTGGCCAAGAAGGAGCAGCAAAGAAAACGCTGATGGGAATCTTAGCCATGACAAAGCTGTGCCTAAGCTCCCCGCTCCACTGCAGTGTGCAACCTTTCACATTGACTGAGTTAGCATGGAATACTGCACCACTTCTGCTGTGTTTCAGCTGAAGTTAACGCTTCCCGAGGAATGCACATTAGCTATTCCAGATGTACAGAGCTGGCTGGAACATCGTTATGGCCCCTGCAAAATAGAACCACCCACACCATTGCCAATTTCGTCTTGTGACTGTGATTATATCCAAAACAAGGACTGGTGCAAGCTGAGCTCTGTATTTAATTCTTATATTGTAATACTGTGGTTAGAGGCAGCCAAACAGGCCTCCAGCCAGTGGTAACTGAAGCAAGTGGGACTCTCGGTTTGACTCCAGTGAACGTTGAAATTGGTTAGTTGGTACATTAGGTTTAGAATTATTTTGGGAGCTTGTAAACAGTTATTAATGAGGATAAAATGGCAAAACCTTGTCATTTTGGGGTTCTGTACTGGTTTCCCTCCTTGCTCTTATTTTCGGTAGTCTGCAGTGAAGAGCGTCTACAAAGTAGTTTGCTTTAAAGGTTTGCCACAGTAAAAGGAATCTGGGTAGTTTTATTTTTTGGTCAGCTGGTTAGTGCTGGTGGTGGTGTTTTTTTTTGGTTGGGTTTTATTTTTTTCTGGTTTTTTTTGAGGGGTTCCTGGCTGTTTTCATTCTGCACCTGCATATTTTTGCAAGTGTGGATTCTCCGTCATGAGCTTTCAAGAGTTAGATATTTACATTTGCAGCTGATGCCTGCAAATCGGGGCACACGCTAGCAATAACAAATTCTGTGTGTAGAACACCTCACCTGTAGGAACAGGTATTTCTGCTTCAAAAACGCGTGCTCACCAGCGGCTTAGGAACAAGAGGAAACCAGCTCCTGGGGTGCCTGCTTTTCCACCTTCATTTTCTGGAACTGCCCAAAGGAGCTGGAGAGTTTGCTGTGAAAATCAGCCCCTGGCTAGTTAGATTTCAGATGTCTCCCCTGCAGTGTTAATTGGATCTTTTTTTTGTTCCCCTGTGGTTTTATAGCCTTCAAGGCTCCTGTTAACCTTCCTCTCGGGACAGTGCCTTGTCACTCTTTGTTGCAGATCATTTTGAACTCCATGCACAAGTACCAGCCAAGGGTCCACATTATTAAGAAGAAGGATCACACGGCTTCTTTGCTAAATCTGAAATCAGAAGAGTTCAGGACGTTTATCTTCCCAGAGACAGTTTTTACAGCTGTTACTGCCTACCAGAATCAACTGGTGAGTACGGTGCTAATTTCCATGGATTTAACTAAATCCCACCCTGCTGAAAATTCACTTTTCCCCAGTCTAAACTAGGAAACTTTCTGATGTAACCTACCTTTCCATGCCAATGTCTGTAGTGACATTGCCCAACCTAATTCATATTCAGGAGTAATTCTTTACGTATACAGGTAGTATTACTAACGTCAAAGGGCCATAAGGATTACTCATGGGAGTAAAGATGACATGAAAAAGGCTTTAATTTGTCTTCCCTTCTGCCTGTACAAAGCTGTTTGCATATTATCATTTAGTCCTTTTCTAATTATAGCTCATTAAGGAACTGTTCTTATTTGCAGTGAGCTTTCATGCCACGAGCTATTAGCTGAGATATTCTGGTTTGCACATGATGATTTCATGGGCTTAAAAAGTTGACTAATTAAGCTGTAAGGCTCAAATGTAAGGGAAATCACTCGGAGATATGCTTTTCAGAGGCTGCCCAGATTACATCCAGATGTTTGAATTTCAATTTGCATGCCAGTGAATAATATATACAAAACGGAGGAGATCATAACAATGGATTGCTAATGAGTAATTTTAGGAAGTATATAAACAATCGGAGAGCAGAGGGTTTGCTTGACAGTGGATAGGGCCTTAATATTTAAGTCGGTGGAAATACGTTATTGGCTTCACTGCAATTCAGAGTGTGCTTTAAGGGCTTAATGACTATGGCATTTCAAAAAAATACCTCTCTCCCTCTCGCATTCCCCCAAGTTAAGAAAAATATACGTACTGTCCAAACATGTGGGCAGGCAGCATCACAGAGCCAATGTACCTGCTGGATTATTTAACGAAGTTTGCATTTCTTAATATGAAGAAAAAGTAATTAATTTCTAAATGCTATGAATAAAATTAAACTACTGCATAGGGGGCCAAAGAAGCTCTGAAGATAAAAGTAGTAGTACTAAGTTGGTCCTTATGACAGACCCCACATCCCGCTTTAAGGCTTTAATATCAGAATGTATTGATTTTAAACTCAGGTTTGTATCTGAATGCTGCAGAAAATGCATTCAGCACCTGGCAATCTCAAGAACATAACGTTTGGACAGGCAGTTAGATTTTTCCACTTAACTTTCTGTAGAAACCAGCAAAATAGTAACAGGCACAAAACCAGCTAAACCTGGAATTTATTTCTGTAGGGTGGATTTGTGTTTACTGACGATGTTTACACCAGAGATGTTTCTAAACTAACCTTCCCAAAGCACATACATTGAGTCCTGGAAAATTTCTCAATGGAACATCTCCGGAACCCCTAGAGGTTGATGCTGTCATTTTATTTATGACTAATGAAAATGGAGCCTTTTTTCATTTTTGCCATTTCTTTCAGAACTGTTTTAAGGAGGGGTTGATTACATTTCTGGAGGTTATTAGATAAAAGCTAAATACATTACACTTTCAACAAACTATCTCATAATTTAAGATTTAAAGGGCATGCATTTATTTAAACAGTCAAACCACTGCCACAGAGTTGAATTGTAGGTCAGATTTCATTTTAAAATGCTTTCTAGCAGATGTTCTCTGATTGTTTGTGAGACAGTCTCTCCGGAAAAATATGGCCATAAATGATTGTGAGTCTCATCTGGCTTTGGTGGATACAAGAAGTTTCTCTTGTGATGTCATACCAAATCTTTAATATTAGGAAAATGGAAGTTTGATTGGTGAAAATATGCTCAAGAGATGAATAGACATCCTTATTATTCTGCAGCGCAGTTGGCTCGGTGTGTTGATGATCTAAGTCAATGGAACTAGTCAGAGCTCGTCTTTTTTCAAGGTAGTTTTCAAAATGCTGCCATAAAAATGTTCGCTGGACGTGAGGCACTAACCCGCCATTCTCTGCAACATCACCATGAGTCAAGAGCTTATGGATATTTTGGGAGTAGGATGAGACTATAACTAACTGGCTGAGCTGTTGCAAGGTCATAGAATGGTTTGGGTTGGAAGGGACATTAAAAATCATCTAGTTCCAATTCTCCTGCCATGGGCAGGGATATCTTCTACTAGACCAGGTTGCTCAAAGCCCCATCCAACCTGGCCTTAACAAGGTCCTGTGACAAGGCTAGTGTTCAGGGTAGTTTCCACCAGTTGTACATGCATGATGAGACAGCCTCAAACCCTCAGCCACCGCTGAGGTCCCATGCTGTTTGACCAGCCCATAGGAACAACTGGTGAGCTGCAGCACCTCCTACGTAGTGCCTCAGAGCAAGGACCTTCCCCAGAGAGCTTGCCCCTGTATGGGCCTGAAATGCTGGGCAGGGAAGGCAGCAGCCCAGGGGTGCAGTGAGCTTTCCAGGGTGGCAGAGCAGGTGGGTGGCAGCCGCAGGAGCAGCTGCTCAGCACATCATTCATATACTGCAGACCAGTAATTAAATATTCCTGTTTTGTCTTTGTAAGCCTGTCCTTCCCTCTCTGTGTTTCCCTCCCAGAAGATTTCTTTCTTCAGAATGAAAAGTTGGGTTCTGTTGTCCTCTTTTTTTTTTTTTTAATTTTGGAGGAGAAGCCACCCTATTTTGAAATACCTTTGTTTGATGAGAGCATCTGATCATTTGAGGATTTGGAATAGATCCCTTTTCTTTCCGAGTCTTGAGGGCCAGCTATTAAAAACGAGGTTGTGGCCTCTGCAATACAGAGAGCCAGGCTGACATAGCTGCTCAGTATGAAATGCTGAGAGCTGTTGATTTTCATGGGCTTCAGCTAGAGTTGGTGGCATTCATTGCCTTGCAGGATAGGTCCCGTGTGTCCCTCGTCAAGCTCCAACTCCCACTTACAGTTTTATTTTTAATTCTTGGAGGAAGCATGGCTGGAAAATCTGAATATTATGATGATGTCTCAGGTTTTATTCACCAAATCTCATTTGATTGGACAGCTAGAAAATTTTACAAGGGCAATGGTGTATTTTTTTTTTTCCCTGCTCCCAAAAACCACAGTGGAAACCACCACCTATGCCTGAAAAGTCTGACTGCAAAGTTAAGGGGAACCCTGATGCTTTGGGGCAGTCGCAGAGTGACTCCTGATCGGTGGGTTACTCTGGCTGAATGCAAAGGCTGACAGGATGCACTGGGTGGGTTTGTAGCTGCATTTGAAGAAGGGAGGAGAGTTTTGGTTGTAAGACCTCTGTTTTTCCATGACTGTGATGGTTACTCCTTTAACCCAGGCTTTGTCCATTTAAATCTGAATTCTCCCCACATTTTTCTTCCCTCCTTCCCCTCCTCAGCCTCTTTCCATGAAAAAACAGTTAAACTGCCCCCACGTGATGGTTGGTAAGTCTGGCTGAGAACATTTGCATTGCAGTAAAAAAAAAAAAAGGAGGTGGGGCTGAACTGAAGCAATGCCTTCAGGTTTGCAGGCAGTGGCTCGTAGTTTGGGCTCATACTAGCTGATCTGCAGCTCCACCACTGAGGGTCAGATGTTAGCAGGGTGCTGTGCATTGCTTGTGGAAAAGACAACCTAATTCATGCTGTTAAAGTATTTGGAAGCAGTAATGTTGTATGTGGGTGGGTTCCTCCTGCTCTGGGTAACAGGAAGGCTGAGCCCACGGTGACCTTCGGTCTTTCCATTGCCATATGTGTAATATACCCTGGTTTGCCTCCCCAGCTTTGCAGCATCTCAAGAGTAGCACGCACACACACACACACAAGGAGCATGGATAAAATTAGCAGTGAAGTCAGGAGGATGGATTGGTTAACACTTTGTACGCTGCAATACCTTAACACTATATTCATGTTGTGTTGCTCTTTTCTGTGTTTCCAGATAACCAAGTTGAAAATTGACAGCAACCCTTTTGCTAAAGGATTCCGGGACTCTTCCAGACTCACTGATATCGAGAGGTAATGGGGACTTTCTGTTTACTTTCCATTCAGATAAGATAAAGAGAAGAGAGAGTTTGTAGGAAAAGCATCCTTTCAACTCCTGAGAAGCCATGCATTTTAATGTTATCTTGTTGCATATAGTAAGCCTCCTCCACCTCCTTTAAAAATACTTATAAACATTATGAAGAAAGAGCTGTTTTGAGTTTTGACATCTGTTCCAGTTGGGGCCGATATATTCGTCTTCCTGAGGGGGCTTCTTGAAGGGGGGAGAGGGTCAGTGTTACAATTTCAGAATGAAAAGCTTTTTTCTTATCATGACATTTAATCCTATTGAGGGCTGTGAATTGGGTCACTGGGAAACAAGGGCAGTGGTCCTGTGAAAAACATCTTTATAGCTCCCCACTGCTCCACACAGTGGAAAAGAGAGAGGGGAGCTTCCCAAAATACACTTCAGCAGTCCCAGACACTGAAGTCAGCAATTGTTGCCATCAGGACAAATCCCATAACTCCCACTCTGACGACAAAGATGCCATTTTTGTTTCACCGAAATTGTACTGCAGGCTGCATCAGGGGAAAGCTTTATCTGGAAACTGTTGAGTTTTGTGTGTGTACTGCTCATTATAAGCAACTGCTGCCATAGGGACAGAAGCATTAACCCACAGCTGAGTAGGAAATAAACTTCAATCTCTTGGTAGCTCTCCAGCACATCACATTTTTATGATATCGTGTCAAACAGTTTGGCAAATGAAGCAAATTAAGCTGCCTGCGTCCTTTAGGCTGGAAGAGGACTCAATGGAGATGGATATAGCACATCCAAATTTTTCTATGAGCATGCAATCATGAAAGAAAGTTTGGAGAGGCCAAAACCCTCTAGGCTCCTATGTGGGGATATCCAGGTGTATCTGTGAATCATCTTTCACGGGTGCATACAGGGGACAAACTGCTCAATGAAGTCATATCTGTGCAGCTAGAGAAAGTCTTTACAGCATTTCAAAAGCACGTCAATCTAAGCAGGTCCATGGCTGGGAAATAGTGGTATATTTTATAACTTACTAGTAACTGGATAATTAGTGATCCGTTGAATAACTGAGTGAAAGAACGGTAATTTGGGAAAGCAAGACTGCAGTGCACACTTGCAAAGTTATTAAAAGTTGCTTCCTAACTGAAAGTCTTAGTTGAAAATGTGAAAAAAAACCAAAGCAGATTTAATTAAAATAGCATAGCCTGCTTGCCTTGATTTTTCACATTTCAGTTTCCTTGTTTTACAGACAGGCGATATCTAATGACACAGCTTTGCAAGGGCTGAGAGAGTCTGACGAGATAAGCTGGGAGAAAAACTTAGTTACCTCTGTGCAGATGAACCAACTATCGTGGTGCTGGATATGAAGGGAATTTTTCCAGAGGACATCTTATTATAACAGCACATGGCATGGAGTCAGAAATGCTGAGCGTAAACCGCAGTGCCCTTTTGTTTATTGATAAGTGTAAGAATAGAGACTGAGACAGGCAGCTTCGCCCAGGCACGAACGTTGCTGTGAAAGATAAGGTAGCCAAATGTGAAACCTACAATAAATACAAGAAACAGAATGTGATAAGTATTGAAATGACATTAAAATTCTGGTTTTGAGAGTCCAAGTTTGGGTAAAGTCTTATTTTGACTTAAATAGGAAAGCTTAGCCCTGATCAGGGAACAACAGTATTTAAAAAACCAAAACCTGCTGCACAACACATCAGGTAACAAGACAGTAAAAGTGTAACAGACAAGAGGGCTGGTAAGAGACTTTGAGAATTTCCTAAGCTATCCAATATTGTCCAGAAATACCAGGGATTTTTTTCAGTTCCAGCATCAAAATATTCGGGCAGATGAGAATGTCATTCTCTGAGTGCCCACTGGTTCTATAGATTTCATTTTAGTGCCAGCAAAATTGCTTAAATAAATCCGATATAAAGCAAAAGAAATAGCAAAGTGAGATACGACAACAGGAAGAAGTTCTTGCTTGATGTCCATCGCGACATGCATTACAAGATGTAGGCGACACATTGAATAGTACAGCCTGACTCTTGCTTGGTCTAGTTGGAAACTTAGTTATTCCTATAATATCACTGTCTGAGAAAAATATTTATTTGCCAGGGAAAAGACTATGCAGGCCAAACACACATTTGCACAGTTCTTGAAAATTAAATATTTATCTAGAAGCTGTGAAAATACCTGCTATGCACTGCTTCCTAAGCAGGCCTCCGTACAGCGCATGCAGGCATAATCCGCAGTGCTGTGCGGTGATCCCAATGGTCTCCCATAAAGCATCCTGTGATGTTCGGGCCAAGAGAGCACTCATTTATCGTGAGTTCCAGTTTTTCCAAATGACCCAAGTAGTGTGAAAGTGTACAGAGCTTTGTATTTTATTTCCAGGTATTTAAGCCTGCTTTTTTCTAAACAGCCTTTGGGGAGGGAAACAAATCAGATCAATTGATCTTTAGAGACCTAAAGAAATTAAATTAGTCTGGAGTCAGTTACTGCACTAAACCATCCAGTAATTGGATTGCTCCTTGTAACTGATTGAAAACAGCCTCTATCTGTAACAATATAGGGAGCTTTTCTTTATAGTAGATCTGAGAGAAAAACACATCTTTTTATGACATGATGACAGAAATTGCACTTTTTTAACCTAATTGAATATGATTTTATAAATATGTGACTTTAACGATTTCAGGCTTCCCATTCTAGATTTACGATCCCTATGTAGGAAATTCAAGCTGCAAATGCCTTTAGGATTAAATCTGTTTGCATTGTATGTGTTGGAGTTAATATATGCAAAGGCAGTGAAATTTGGAAAACGGTAGAGGGGGTAGGCAACAGCAAAGCTATGTAAGTGCCTGTATTTTCTTTTGTTCCTGTCTAGATACCTTACAATAGTTTCCTCGTACTCACAGCTATACATGCAAAGCTTTTAACCATTGAAAAAATCTTTGGTGAGTTCGGTACATATAGAATTTTCAGTAGGATGTGAGATTCCTTCCACAATCAACTCTTTCCATACATTACTTGTGGTAATCTATTTATGGCAATGCAGCAGATTTTATCTGGGGCTACTGTGATTCAGATAAGTTGCTGATTCATCTTTTGATCTTTTTACGTGGTATTTAAATTTCCTGTATTATAAAAAGGCTCCCACAGTGGTTGTGATTGAAAAACTGAACATTTAGCAGCAATTGTCAGAATGTGGAGCTTAACATACTGTGGTCTTGATTATGGGATGCCAAATGTAGTAATGTGGATGAACGTGATCTTTTTTTAATGGTCATCTTTGTGAAAAAGACTAACGCAGATTTTATAATGAGCAATTCACTCTGGAGATAGGCTCTAAGGGAATATCTTTATGCTTCTCCTTAAGAAAAAACTGCAAAAGCCATAAAGGATGCAAAATCAGAACCTAACAGATTAATTTTTTTATCTGGAACCTGAATTTATCGTTTGAGTTGTTGTGAAGAATTAGTCTTTTAAAAATAAATAGATAAATAAATAAAACCATCGCAATTAAATATCATGCAGACAATCCAGTGAAAAAGGAGATCGTTTCAAGAGTGTGAGTCAACAGAACTACTGAATCGTAAAATAACGATCAAACAAGAATTGACAGATCATAATCATGATCTGAACGTCGCTCGTCTCTTTGATCCAGTATGTGATAGGCAAGGTCAGGGTGTGGACTTAAGAGACCTAAGGGAGTATACCCATCTGCACAAGTCCAATAATGCTTCTGGGAGGTAGATATATACCTGGGAGGCAATATGGAAAAGTATGGCTGCACAGCCAAGTAAGTTTTAGGCAGAGAAAGGAAGGATTGGGGGATGGGGGAAGTAAGTAAGAGAGCTGCATCCCAGCTGGATTTGCATGTTAATCAGATTCTGAAATTTCCCCTGAGGAACGTCATGTCTGAGATGTGGAAATACCTTGTACCGGCTTACAAGGCTGTAAGCGAAATGGATGCTAATGCCCAGATATGGGCACTGCCCTGCTGAAGTAGCAGTCAAAGCCATGTGCTTAATGGTGTGCTGTCTGCAGCAGTCCTCTCTTCCATCCCGTCCCTGCTCACCCCACAGAGCTGCCTTCCTCCCCATTCCTACTTCTTACTGCTGGTCTAGAACTTCCCTGGCTCTTGAAAGTCCCCTAGCAACAGCCAGAAATATATTCTCTCTATGACCTACTCCCGTGTCCATGGTTAAGTAGGGCTTTGTCACAGTTCTCCAACAAGTCAAACTCACCAGCTGACCTTTTATCCTCAGCTAGTTCTCCACCTGTGAATGTCAGTAACCAGCCATGGGAGATAATCTCCCATGTTTAGGTCAGGAGAAGTGAACTTCTGAGTTTAGGGAGAAACACCAGGGATGCCAGTGCCTAAACGCCTGATATCTGGTGCCATTCCAGATGTGCTGAGGTTACTCCAGCCTCCAGATGCTGCTCCAGAGGGTTAGATGGATTGTCTATATTTTTCTGTATCATCCCTTATGTTGCAGATGGCTTGGATGTCTTAAGACATCTAGAAAACACTACCTGCCTACATTTAGACACCTGAAGCATTCCCTTAAAATCTCGTTCCTCCAACTCTGCTTACTGCTAGCCAGGCAACTGTTCCTCTTCCACAGCAGAAAGCCCCCCATGCCAGCTAAAACCTTTTCAGTTCACAAGCTTTTAAGTACTCATACCCTGGCTAATTTTCCACTTAGGTATTCTGTTATCTTTTTACTTGTGCAAAATGGTATAAAAATGTTTCATTTTGCTAGTGTTTTCTACTCACCTTGTGCAGGTGTAGTGTGTGCCTAAGGGAAGGGGATGATGCCAGATCAGACCCCTGGTTTTTACCGCAGAAGAAGTTTTCCAGGGACTTCCCCCAGTCCCAGTTTCACAGCACTGCTCTGTCCTCACCTCTCATCCTCTGCCTGGCTGTCAGAAAGAAACGGTTGCAGTCACTGGCTGAAGTGGAGCTCTGTGGGGCTGGTTAGGTTGTCAAGTGTGTCACTATATTTAGGGAAAAAAGATACAGAGAAAGCTCTGAGATATATTTGCAAGTGTGTGCTTTTTTCCAAGTCAGAGAAGAGAAATGTAATTTTCTCTCTCTTCTGTTTTTTCATTCCCTGTATAAAGACTAAGCTGTTTTTCTCATTTTTATTTGCAGTTGAGAGAAGTGGCGTGGCTATATTTAATAATCTCATGCTCTTTCTTCATAAGTGTCATTACTTTTCCCATGTCATGGCTTTAGCTAGGCTATTATAGTTCTTCCAGAATTGCCATCAGTAGCCAGATGTTTATTGTGAGGGCACCAGTAAAACACCACTTTGGAGATATACTTGCTCTTTCTCCTGCAATCATCCAAACCTAGATTCTTCATAATTTAATTCTCATTTCACTTCTTTCTTTAAATTGCATGTATTCTTGGAGTATGCATTCATCCAACACTTGCCCAATAGTTTTGACTTTGTGCAAAAGTGTGTGGTAGCTCTGTATTAGCTTTTGGGCCAAATTAAACTTCAACTCACGTGAGCCAATGTAGTTTGATGAGCCCTGGTTCTTCCCCGGTTGGAATTGGTCCAGCTTTAACCCAACCAGTGGAATGGAGCTACTTTGTTCTGGTTGAGCATTTGGTCCATACCGTGTCAGAGCTCAATGAGGTTCCTAGGGTCAGTCTGTAGTATTCATCTACCAGGACAAGAGCAACTATATGTAGCAGACTAATATGTCTGTACTCTTTATGCACGTTTGTGCATGTGTAAAATAGCAACTAAAAGCCACAGGAACATGAAGGCTGAGTGATATCTGACAGTGGTTCTGACAGTGTTTGTTGTTCACTCTTAGGTGCTGTTATAGAAATGTATTTGTTCTTCCTGCTATGTTGTTTTTTTTTTGTTTTGGGTTTGGGTTTTTGTTGTTTTGTTTTGGTTTTTTTTTTTACAGACTTGTTTTTAGCACTTGCGTCTTGGACAAATTAGTCATCTTTTCCCTTAAAAAAAAAAGTTCTACTACAGTGCGACTTCCGACAAGTTTATTTTTGTGCCTTCTCAGCCCATTTATTCCATCTGTCTTCACCTCACCTCACTTCTGATGTCTTCTGTTATCTGGGCTTTCTTCCAAACATACTAACTGGCAGCTACAAAAAAAGGAAACCTTTGAAATGCAGAACTAAAGAAGTCATTCAGGCTGCAAACTGATAATCCATACAGTTTATATCCTGTTCTGTATTTTTCTTTGTGCTGAACTGAATGGCCAAGCAAAACATGGTTGGCAGTTTTATTATTTTATTATTTTCCTTCTGTTAATTTTTTTTATTAACGTTGCCTTCTTCTTGTAAAGAAAAATACAAAAAAAAAAACCAAAAAAACCAAACCCCATGAAATCAGGAACAGGGAGTGGATTCTGAGGGTATCCTTACCTTTTTGCTTACCTAGCACCTGGACAGTAAGGGCAAAAAGAGAAAACACTAACAGGCTGCATAACTCTGCTCTGAAATTTGTGCCTCTTGTAGCCATTCCTGAGGCAATAACTTCTGCAGAAGATATGAGTTCAGAGTGCCTGGCTCTGCCACCTGCTCTTTCTCACCGCAGTCTGGCTTTTGCACATTGTCTTCAAAGGAGGTTGAACCTGGCTCCCAGTGGAATGGGTGGCTGCCTATTACATCAACTCCATCCTCTTTGGAGCCATGGTACAGATCTAAGGTGGATACTAACCCAGGCCTGGCTCCAGCAAGGTAGTTCTAGACTACATTTTCTAACACCTTCTGCCAAAACCAAATATATTGCCTCAAGCCTCCTCATCCCAAAGGGAGAAGGTAGGCTTCCTGCCTCCATCCCCTGGGTGCACTTGCTGCCAAATTCAGGAAAATCCATAGCTTCAGGTGCATGCAGGCACGTAGCAGCATCAGTGCTGACAGTCCATTATGGCCAGGTGAGCCCTCTTCCAAATCAGCAGGGCTCGTGGTCATGCGCTTCAGAATCGGGGTCATGGTGATCACCAGGCTGCTGTGAATGCACAGCTGAAGCAGAGTAACAGCAAAAGGAGCAGAAAAAAATGACATGAAGAAGCATCAAAGAGATGCCTGCTTCCACCTACAAAGAAGCACTGTTCTTTCATCTTGATTAAAGATCCTGCGCAGGGTAATCTGGGACTTGACCATCTCCTGAGAGAATTTCTGTAATCTGGGTTGACAGCAAAAGGAAGTGAGCATCCTCACGCAGGGCCTCGCTCCTCAGCTGCTTCCCAAGTCAGCTCTGTTTTCTACCATCTCCCAGTTCATATCCATGGCAAGATCTTGGGTTTAGTCTGTAAAGTGTTAGTGAGTCATTTGTCAGCTACATCAGGGTTTTCCTATCTACTTTTGATCCTCTGAGACTACTCTGTACGTACAGGGCACTATTAGCTAAACAAGACCAAAGACTCAGCTTGTAGCTGCAAGACGTAAGGCATCCCTAGCCAGGAGTTTAGTTTTGGAATCAGTTGCCAGCAGGGACAAGAGTGAAATGTTCAGTCAAGAGATTAAAACCTGCAGAATGGCAAGATGCTCCCTGTGCACCCTAAAACCTTGCTAATTGATAAATTCTTCCAACCCTTCGCTTCCTTTGATTCCTTGTTTAAAATTCATCGTTTCATTTCTTGCACAAAGGAGAGAAGTGCTTCGTTCATAATGAGCAGAGGTTTATTGACACGGCTGGGCTCAAAGTGTGCTTCTGTCAGAATGCAGATCATTGGGATCAGTCTGAGCTCCTTTTCTGTATTACCTCTCCTTACATTTGTCCTGCCTCAGCATCTTCTCTGTGAGTGTGCTAGCCAATACAAACTTAGTTTTTTCCCCTCCATTTTGCATATGGTTCTGTCTTTTTCTCAAACAGCTTCAGCCCCTAACTTGCTCTTCTCCAGCCTGTCATCTGCTACTATTATCCAGTTGTACACATAGTACAGTTTAATTACAGCAATATATTATGCCTATGTGTGTGTTTTTCCCCTCTTCTGGGTATTTACAAGATATCTGTGAGTTGAAGAGCGGTCTGGAAGACTAAAAATCATTGGTAGACCACACAAAAGAATTTGACAGAAAGAGGACATCTTTCCTTTATTCAGCTGGAAGCTTGTGATCTCTCAAAATAAAGTTTATTGCTAATAGAAGAAACTGTGGACTTCTAAGATACATTAAAACGTAAAAACTGTTAGGTCCAAGCATTAGATAACAAGTGTCTGATCACATACTGAGTAACAGAAGTACAGAAGTTGAGCACTGAGTAATTGGAAGTCACTTTGTTCTTCAGCCAGTTCAGTGTGGATCAGCTCTGAAAAAAACTAAAGGAAAGCTTTAAAAAAAAACTCCACCATACTCTTCACTGGCTATTTTTTTTATTGAGCGGAATCATAAAATGGCAAATATTGACTTATCTTTCAGTGATTTATAAAATTATTTCCATAAATCCTTTGAACCACATTGAGATATCAGAAGATGTTGCATACAGAACTATAAATCCAGAGGTTTAAATTAATGTCTTTCCCTCTTAGTATTATTATTATTATAATATTTTGGGACTTCAAAAAATTTATTTTATTGGTCCACTCTACAGAGTACCATATTCTGGATATCCTAAACAGTTCACACTTCCATAAACAGAATTTTCAGGAAGATTTTGAGATTTAAGTCCTTTCGGCCCCAGTTGACAAAAGGGTATAAGCAGGAACCCATGTTCCAGATTGCCAGCTTTGTACTTTCATTTTCAACTAGATTTCACAGGCACTTAATTCTTGTTGTTAAAGTTTTGCTTCCTCCTACACATCTACTTTGGAGAAAGTCCTAAAGCACCTCTGTTTTTAAATGGTGGAGGAGGTTGGCCTCCTCTTTCCAACCTATGCGGGAAACTCCACGTTTCCATAGATTAAATGAGTTGCAACTCCTTTCTTCTTCAAGAAGACTTGATTTCTGGGTGGTGCTCTCTGAGCATGAAATATTTGAGCATGGTGCAGAGGCCACCACCCCTTTCCTTTGGAACACAAAGGGAAGGAAAGATTATCACTTAATTTACGTCACTTGTCCAGGATGGGGGAGACCTGAGTGCAGACTTTAGTTCTTGTTTTCCTAGGTGGAAGAAACAGTGCTTGGTGGGATAACTCAGAGATATACTTCATGAGTGGAGAAAAGACACGATCTCTTGCTTTTGTTTGTTTCCTTTTGCATGCTTAGGTGGTTTTCTGCTCAGCCTTTTGCATTTCGTAGGTCTGTTTGGAGGTTTATATGTACCATGTGTTGTATGTGGAAAGAAGAGTGGCCACCTGAAGGCTGTGGGGGTCAGGTGCCTAAATTCTGGTGTGAATCTCAATGATTTGCGCTCATGATGTGAATCACAGCCTCAACCTCTAAAATGAAAAATCAGTAGGTGTGTTGTGATTACAGCGTAAATCACCAACATGGTTAGGCAAGATAAGCATATACAGTTCTGAATATTAAATCCCAGCTGCACAAAAGGAGCTGCTTTTGTGAAATTAGTTGCTTTCCCTGATCCAAGTTTCCTCGTTAGACCGTTCACTCTGCCATAAAACCCCTTGCTTCTTGTGCCAATGAATGAGATTAATCTTCTAAAACCTTTCGCATACTACCAGCAACATTACAACATTAAAAATAAATAAACCTATTTACATAGTTCCCTGGTTTCAAACTTTGCAGATTCAGGGTTCACTAAGAAGTCATCTCTCTTTTTCCTTTAAAAGAAGACAACCATATAGAATAATAGAGTTCTCTGTCTAGCATACAAACCCATCTGGAAAGAATTTAGTCTGCAATAATTGTGGGCATTTGATTTAGCTTTAAATCCCTGTAGGTAATTCAAATGTAAATTTATTGGGGTGAGTTGATCCCCTAACCACCATTGGATCCAATGTTTTAGAGATTAATTTGGCCCACTGCATTAAAACTAGAGCCTGCATTGTTTCTGTTGCATCAGGATATTATTACATGCTGTAATGTCTGTCGTTATAAGCAGACCTTTACTAGAAATATAGTTAACAGAGACAATACAGACAATCACCTGAATCACATTTATTTTTCAGACCTTTAAAGATTAGTAATTCTTTGGTTGGGAATATGTTTATAGACTAGTATCTAAATCACTCAGACAACACCAGTCTAATTCGTTATTCTGTACTCATCTGAGATAGTCTTTTTGGTTAAGTAAAATTCGTTGCATTTCACATTCTGCTTCAGAAAAAAAAGTTTCAAGAGGCATTCAGCACATAATGTAAACAATGCCATCTGTCTTTTTCTTTGTAAAATCTTCTTCGAGATAGCCCTGATATGTCTACTGTTTTCAATCACTTAAAAGGCAGTAATTCAATTATATCATCCTCTATGTAGGAACTGCCATTGCTTTCAGTCCACTTCCAATCCTGACACAAGTAAATCACTTTGATAAGATCCCCTTTTTATTTATTTTTTTCTGAGGAGACTAGCATAAGTAATGATGCCAGTGATAGACCAAGGACAAAATGACCATAATGGGCTTTCTGTAGGAAAGGAAAATATGTGCCATTGTGATTTATTGTGTTACTTGGAAAATGTTTTTCCTTGGAATTGGTAAATTCAGACAAAACCTTCACCAAGCAGCAGATTTAAATAGCTATCGCTACCTAGATTTCTTAAACGGGAATAGAAGGTCAAAGCCATTTTGGAAATGTGCCTAGGTCATATTCATCTTTGGTATAATGCCACCTACTTACATGGAAATGCGTTAGGAACATGTAAGCTTGGATCTTCCTTACAAACTGCTATAGCTTATCGTGCAGACATGCCTGCCTTCTATTTAAAAATTGTTTGGGTGACTTCAGTGCTTTGTGCCACCAGTGAGGCAGGGGCCTGGCAAACACATCTAACCTCCCAGAATAGACACGGCACGAGATCGGTAGTATCTGTAGACTTCCTGCTACGAACTGGCATCGACTCTGATGCTGAGAGAGCATGGTTAGAGCTGAGCTGTCTCTGGACACATCTATCTCTTGCCCCTGGTTTCAGAAAAATGGGACAGCTCCAGATGAGGTGCTCAGGTGTGATGTGAAAGCTTGTTTGAAAGGAGCTGGACCACAGGTGTCTCTCTGAACCCAGATTGGTCACTCAGCAGGAATAACCCCACAGCCTACATTTTCAAATTTGTGAAGAGTGCTAGTCTTATATTCCCTGTCTGAGACCACATCTGGGAAGTTCACTCTACTTTGCCGAAGAAGCAGTACCACACAGGTAAGAGGCGATCAGCAATGTTAAAACACCACAGGTCAGGTTCGGCATTTCCAGTGACATGCTATGAGGTAACCCTTTTGTTAAGTAATTTTGGAGAGTCAGTGTGAGAAAGCTGTGATCTGGACAGGGAAAAGGCAGCATGTTCATTGTATTTAACCTAATGAATTAGGAGGATGTTTAGGATGTTACTGATATGGTATGTTGTTTCCTTTCACAGAGAAAGCGTGGAGAGCCTTATCCAAAAGCATTCCTATGCCCGATCCCCCATTCGAACCTATGGAGGAGAAGATGATCTTGGAGATGACAGCCAGGCAACACAAAGCAGAGGTAGGAAAATGTGTTCATGAAGTAAACTGTGGTGACCTAGTTATGCTTGAGAAAAGGAGGACCACAGTCAGTACTGTGTTACTCTCAAGCATTTCTCTGGTGTGTCTCTGCCATGAAGTCCTACAATGAAGAAAAATATTTGTGGCTCTTCTGGACATCTGAAATGTCCATGGCAGACGTGTGGGTGTTTAGTTCAGGAGGCAGTTCTAGAGATGGCTATACAGCCTTTGCCAGCAGAAAAGAACTATCTCTGCTTCCTCTTCAAGATGGCTGAAAAACAGGCAACTTCATTACCGTGGTGCTGAGAACAAGTTAACACTCCCCATCCCTTGGCAGGACTTATAGCTGGGGCTCAGCACCGTTTGTAAAGTACCTTGTAGATGTGATATTTGCTGGCCCTCCAGCCTTCTGTGAACAGGGGACTTGGTTCCGACCATCTTCAACCAGCCTGTGGTTAACTTGCTTTGCCTCTACAGGAAGAAAAGTCCACAGCTCCCTGAAAAACTGATGTTTAGTTGTTATCTCTTGGTCTCTAAAAGGTGCTTTTCCTGCTGAGGCAATTCACCTCAAATGCTTTATCAAATGGTTTGTCTACTTTAACAGTCACAAAAGTAGTAGCGAGGCAGAGCTGTTCTTTGTGGGGATACTCATTGGACAAATTGCATCTGTCATAATTTGCCACTGGAAATAGGTCTCAATCCTATCCTGTGGGATCTCTGACTAGCATAAACTTGTGTTGCATTATACTTTGCATGTTGACTTTGTGACCTGCCTGATATGCAACAGCCACTTGAGGTAAAGCAGTTCTATCTGCCTTCTGACTGGCAGTGCCCTTGTCTTGTCCTCTAACTTCATACAGTGTTGCTAAGATAAGAGCATTATTTCTGGTCATAAGTTCTTTGGACTTGTGCAGGGAAAACACACTTATTTTTAACCACGGGTTGTTCTTCAACAAAATGTGATTAGGTGGGCTTGTTCATACACGTCTATTCCAAGAGCAGTTCCTTAGATTGCAGAGTTTCTGGAGCAACTCCTCAGCTGGTACGATGCCATCCTTTCACATACTTCTGGGGGATTACCTCACTTCACGTCAGCTTAGATCCTAGGCCAGTTATTGTTGAAGACAGCACTAAACTTTTCCTTGCCAGAAGTGCTCAGAGCAAGGCACCTTCTCTCCAAGAATTACATTTCTCCCTGGTATGATGTCCTCCTTTGGGAGCAACAAAGTGAACGAGGTGAACCTCAGTATGAGAACTGGCCTTTAAAGTCTTTCTCTTCTGAAGAGAATCCTGAGGAAGGTGTCAGACGATGAAGGAATAGTTTATTGAAATTAATTTTATGTATAATATATACAGGGTACAGTTCTGCATTTGCTTGCAATATGGCAAATGAGTAAGCGAGGAAGATGATGAGTTGTGGCAACCAGCTTTTTTCTAATCTGGGAGCCATATGCTAACATAGGGCGTGATTGTTCTGGGCAACCAGAGGCACGCACAGAGGGTAAAACATACTGCTCTTGCAGATGAGTACTTTGCACTGCCTTCACTCTCTGTTCAGGTCTGATGTCCTTAAATAAGGAAAAGTCCTCCAAGATATGAGGAGAGAAATAACGATCTTATTGAAACACCATGGACATTTTTATTTCTTCTGATGCATTTGAAAATTACCTTGCATGCGAAATTGAGGGGTGTCCTTCCATGCGTATGAGAGTTGACAGCCAAATATAAACACGCTTCTGGGTGGTGTGTGTAATAAGCTGTCTGAGGCCTCAACCGCCTCAGATTTACTACAGCACATTTCCTTGGTGCTGGTAAATGTGGTATGTGAGACTTTTTGGAGTACTAAGTTGCAATTAGAGACCATTGCAGTTGGAGGAGGAAAGTGCCCTTATGGAGGTTCCTCATGAGAAGGAATCATATGCTTTGTTCTGTGTAGAACAAAGAAAGTCTATCATTGCTATTTATTCCTAATTACATCCAGAGCATTCTCATCTCAGCCAATTTCAGCCATCTAAAGATGGAAGTGGCTAGCCTTCAGTAGTATATTTATCACAAGAAGTCTGTTTCCAAAGGAATTAACAGATATGAAATATATAAATCCAATTAAAACTCCTTAATGCATAATGTCTGGGTGCCTGTGCTCCAGCATCCACACACAGGATTAATGGTATCCACCTGGAACAGAGCCAAATGTAAACCTTCTCTTCAAATCCAGATTCGCATCTTGCTTTCCCTCTAGTGCAATAATGCTCAGGTATCCCCTGATTTGTAAAGGGTTTTGCTCTGGTCTGCGAGTATGGTGTTATCCTTGTAGTTTGGTTCTGGATCCTAACTTCCCAGCAGTTAGGATTTGGTTCAGTGGTGGGGTCAGGATTTGGTTCAAGTCCATTTCTACTGCTGAACTGACACAATTCTCTATCCTGCTACTGGGCCATTTTACTTGTTTCATTAAGCAGACGAGGAATTAATCAAGAGTAGATCTCTCTCTGATCTGAGAACATATCCCTAAAGAGATTTATGAATTTTTTTTTTTAAATAATAACTTGCATTTTTTCTTTCTATTGTCATTTGCTCATAGTTCTGTTTTGAGTACGTGGCTACAATATATGTCATTCCAATAAGTTTACCTTGACAGATAGATGTCTTCATATTTTTTCTTTCACAATTTGGATGAACCTATTGTCTAGAATCAGATTTATGAAACCTGTATCTGTTGTAAAATTTGTTTTCTCAGAATGTTTTGTAATACTGGTTTGAAATTATACTTTGCCAAATATTCTTGCCAGTAAATTTATTTCTTAAAGTAAGAAACATTTTCTCAATGGACAAAGTTAGATAAGAAAGAAAATACAAAAGGGACATAAGTTGTCTTACTGTTTGAATAGGAATAAAAAATAAGAGTTATTTATAGGATTTTATTGTATTTCCCAATTCTAGAAATCAGACATCTGATGATGACCAGATGCATAGAGGAACTGCAGCGGTGAAGGGCAACATCGTCACCAGATTATTTGAAAATGTTCATGTATAATTATCAAAACAAATTATTAATTGGTTTCCCCAAAATTTTACTGCCAAAATAAAATAAGTAATTTGTTCTAATTTAAAGATACCTTTTTCCTTTTTTTCTGATTTCACAATCTTCAGAGAAAAGGTGTTTTAAAGAGGTGGAAGATTTGTGAAAAGAATTTTTGGAACTTTTCAGATTAAAAAAATACCAAAGAAACCACCTCCATTTGATCAAAAGTAGATAATTACCCTGGGAGCCAGTTTTTAATATTTTTGTGCATTTCACTTAAAACCCCACACCTTTTACTATGATGTAGCATTAGTGTTGTTTCTTAGAGCACTGTACACAGTTGGAAAAATAACAAATGTTTTGACATTTTAGAATTTTTTGTTCTGTATTTTGGAAAAAGTTGAGCGAAAAGATGCAGTGTTGACAAGTTTTACTGGGGAAAAAAAAAAAGGAAAACTTGTAGTGCACATTACATTTTTCTGCATTTTTTGCCAAACAGAAATTTTAGGAAAAAATAACCAGTTCTACTGATGATCTGATGTAAAACGATACAAGCATGTCTTCAAAACAGGGATGCAATGCAGTGAGATTCCATGTCAGAGTAGATGCTTCAGTGTTTAGTGGCAGCATTACAAGGTTCTTCAGTGTTTAATACCAAAAATGTCCAATGTGCAAAGCTGATTTTACTGTTCAAGCCACTGCAAACAGCTTCTTAAAATGGAAATTTGTCTAAGATGCAGTGATAAAGGACAGCAACTGCCAACTAATAATATAAAGAAAGATACAAAGAGAAGTATTTGGGAAGTATTTCCAATGACAACTTGTCATTAAAATTAGCCTTGGTGTGAAAGACTTTTTCTCCCCTCTTGCTATTTTACCAGCTTTGTGTGTTGCAGTGCAAATGTCAGGCATTCTTTCTTTTTGCTTGCAGGGTCAGCTTTTACAACATCTGATAACCTGTCCCTCAGTTCCTGGGTATCCTCCTCAACCAGTTTTCCTGGATTTCAGCATCCACAGTCTTTGAGTGCCCTGGGTACCAGCACTGCATCCATAGCTACACCCATTCCTCATCCAATCCAAGGATCTCTGCCTCCATACAGCCGCCTGGGAATGCCTCTTACACCCTCTGCTATAGCCAGCTCCATGCAAGGTAGTGGCCCCACCTTCCCTTCCTTCCACATGCCTAGGTACCACCATTATTTTCAGCAGGGTCCTTATGCAGCTATCCAGGGACTGCGTCACTCCTCTGCAGTCATGACGCCGTTTGTATGACTGATGTAAGACAAGAGAAACACGAGATTTTAAACGTGCAAGTTTGGTATGAAAAATACAAGGGACCTTCCTGAAAGGCCGGTGGCAGGAGTGCTGAACTCATAACAAACCAGCTAAGAAAATGCATTATGGATATAGATTCCTCCATTGAGGGATCACAAGAGGCAAGCATGCAGCTTGGAGCTGCTCACAGATCCATGTGTAACACAGCCAAAATGGATCCCAAAGTTCCCAGGATTTTTGGTCGTGTGCAGCTTGTTCCAAAGGTGCATTACACCTAGCGGAAAGAGATTATGTTTATGCAGCAGTGTACAAATTAATTGTGTATAGGTCTTTTTTCATATGCTAGAAGAATTCTGAAAAAGGCAATACTCTGACTCATCTTCATCTCTTCTTGTGACTGATGAGCATCTAAACAGGAAAAATGTATTGCTATAACTTTGAGCATGTTTTAGGCTATCTCAGCATACGTTTGCTGGGAACGGGACAAAGTGGAGAAGGCCACCGTCCTTTTTAAAAGACCGGCTTATATTCACCAAAAGCAGTGTTTCTTAGTTGCTACTATAATTCCAAAGAGAAAATTATTAACAAGCTTTTCTTTCTTTCTTTCTTTCTTTCACAAAACACTATCAGTTCCAAAAAAGAACTGTGTTACAGGACTGTAGCAGTAATGACGTATTCTGTCCTTCAGTCTAAAAAAAAAAGCTTGTCCTGTATCCTAGGAGGAGCAATTTAACTGCCTATTAAGGTATGATGAAGGAAAATGTTGATTTGGGAAATTCTGTTACTTAAACTTAGAAACCCAAGTTATCAAATCAATGCTTGTTTGCTGCTGTGCTTGCCACTGAAGACCTGTTTCTAGCTGCAAATGTGTACCAAGATAACCGAATTTCAGGCTAGATCAGTCTATAGACTCTATAGATCAAACTATAACCAATGGACTGGTATAAGATGAGCGGCATTGGAGTATCCTTCTACTTGTTCTGATTTTCTTGGGTTTGGTCATGGCTGTTATTATACAAGCTGTTTGGCCAGGAAAATGAGGGTTGTACTGTCTGTTTTTCCATGTCCCAGTAGAACGGTGGAGTTTCCTTGGGAAAATATCAGTGCAGAACTTCACATGTAATTTTTTTTATTCATATCTGCCTTTTTGAGTTAGTAATTAGAGTTCTCATTCAAAGTACTGTCCACTTTTTCTAGTATGTTATGGCTGATGCAACAGAGGAACTGTAGAGGTACAAGAAAAATTGACCTCTCTGCAGAGAGCTAGCATGAATCCTTTGCACTGCTGAAGAGTATCAGTGCGACGCTGGTTTTCTGCATGGCGGGAGCTGGGATTTCACTGTAAATAAGAAGTCAACACAGAGTTTCTGTGTAGAGTTGCATCCAAGTTACAGATGATAACACATCTACTGATAAAAAAAAACTAACAATCTAATCTCATATATTAAGGATCTGCGTAGAGCTGGAACACAGAATGGAAAACAGACTTTTCTGGCACCATTCTCCTCTACTTTTGACCAGTGTGTGTTGGTATCATATGGTAAAAAGCAGAGTAGCAGTGCACTGAGTCACCTATCTGCTATCTCAGTGAAGTGCACGGCAAGTCACATGCCTTTTATTGTCCCATTGCCTTGTCTTAAATGCCCAATCACACAGAGCAATGACAACCTCCCAGGCTTTTCCCAGTTTCTACTGTAGGCCAATACTTGCATCCCACAGATAAGGGGCATCTTTATGTACTTCCCAGTAGTTGAATTTAAAATCTTGTCAAATTGGCCATTTCAATTACCTCAGTTATCCACAGTATCATCCTGATTTCCCTTTACTCACTGTTGGACCTGCTGGTAAAAAATGACCTGAGGCAATTTGCAACTTTTGTGCTCTGCATATGAATGATTTACAGTTTCTGGGTTCTGAGCTACTACAAGGAGTTTCATAAACGCATATAATAAGCCAAGCTCTGCAGTATTTAAATGGTTTAAAATCAGACATTGAATTTGGCTTGATGTATCCAAATATTTGATTTTGCTCCAGGCTATCAGATTCACCTGAACAGTGCATGTTGCAAGGTTGTGCCTATTCATGACCTGTTTTGATATAACCCCCTTATTTTTCAGGAAATTAGATGATGCTGGCCCCACAACAAAAAAAAATTCTTCGAGTACATATATGATTCCACAGAAATGAGAATTTCAGGGGAGATTTAGCAGAAAATTTTAATCCCTCTCCTTCAGTTGCTTGACTTCTGTTAGAGTTGTATGAAGGTCCTATGGCGACATGCACTAAAGCCTGCGGCAAAATTCTATTTCTTTTATCTGTTTCCCTCTGCAGCTCCATTAACCTATCTGGAGTTGCAGGGGATATGGTTAGGTTCAGAATTCAAGCCAGTAACTTTAATGCTGATACTTCCATCAGGAAACGGTCAAGTAAGCAGGCAGCTTTCACATGACTCCAGAATAAGTTTGGAATAGGCAGGCTAATTTAGGCATGCTTTATAAGTCACATAATGCCTGCTTATACATTGCCCTGTCTTTCCTTTGTGGAGCAAATTCAGAGAAATAAACTGTACAATTTCTTTAGCCGTGTCCCAGTCCCTGTTGTGAAAACACCAATATTTGGCATGCAGAAATGCCCCTGATACTGTTTCAGAGAAAATTCTCCAGGCCCTTCCTGGAGAATGAAACTGGGTTTTTGACAACATCATTTACAAAAATATTAAATGCAAGACAAGTGCATTTCACTACAAATAAAATGTGATTTATATCTGAAAAAATATGGTAGTAGACTGTCCCTATATAAAAACATGATAAGGCCAACTCCTTATCCAAATTCTCTGTGATGAGCTTCACATTGTAGATGATGCAGAACTATCTGTTAAAAATCCACAGCTTGATTTTTCCAGTCTCTCTCAGTGTGCTCATCCCTCCCCACACTGCCCTCTGGCATATGCTGCTCTCCAATGGTTTAATTGCATCAGAAACCCACTGGGTTCCCCACTAATGCAGAATCACGGGCAGATCACAAGCAAGGCAACAAAGCTTCTGAGAGCCTTCCCCAGGAATAAGGTCAATAGGTATGTCCAGTTCTCACCTCCTCTTTTTTGCTCTCACAATCCTACCTCCAAAACGCATTGTGTAAAGTTGAGGTGGAAGGGATTAAGTTCACACAGACCACAGGACGCCCAACGAAAAGGTCTTGCCACCTCGCAAGGTTTCTTCTCCCTGTCTCTCTCACCGTCCTGCGGGCAGCAGGCAGCATGAGAGTGGTTCCAGGGATAAAATTCCTGCCCTGCTGAAGTCAGCCGCAAATTTCTTGACTGTAATGGAGATGAAACTTCAATCAACATTCCTACCTAAAAATAAAGTCTAACTGTAAGAACAGTGACCATACTGACAGCAACAATATAGGAACTCTACAGAAAAGACTAAAAACCAACTATAAATCAGCTTTAGCATTGGTTTCACAATCGGAAGAAAATGAATGTATATTCATAATCAGTTGGTTAAAGAGTGAAATCGCTTTTCCTAAAAAAAAAAATTATCTGTACTACTTTGACAATAACAGTAATTTATTTAAGGAGTTGCTGTACTGCTGTCAAAATTATATCACTTTCAGGACAGAACATCTGTTGCTGGTGGATGGTCTAGGAATGCCAAATACAATCTAGAGTTTATTTTCCAATATAATTCACATTTCATATCCCGTGAGAAGTGCTCTTCACCTTTATGAGCTCTCTTGGCTGAGCAAACTGGTGCTGGTTTATAGTGTTGTGGTTTTTTTTTTTTTTTTTAAAAAGGGTGGAGAGAACATGCCTGAATATGTTTTTCAAAGAGAATTATAAGATTATCCTCCAAAGTGTTACAAGTACTTTTGGGTGTTTTCTGGATTACCTTTTTATCCATAGATAGTCAACAGCCTCAGGTCTTTAATCCAACAAAAGCATCCCAAAGACTAACAAAACTGCCTTAGATGCGTTTGTCTGAATTTTTCTTTTTCTTCTACTTTTGGAGGCCTGAGAGAAGCTAGACATAAAAAAACATTTTAAATTTGGCTGTTTGGTTTGCATTATTGCTTTATATGGCCCAAGGCACTGTCAAAGATAGAAATACAATGCCACTGGTTTCAGTGGTACTCTTCTAGGTATAAACCGGCAAACAAGCACAGACCAAGTGGATAAAGGTGCAGACTTTCTAATGGGAATGTTTCTTCACAAGTTCAAAGATGGTATGTTGTATTACAGCTAACATACTTGCTAGTACAGTCTATGAAAGGCAATAATAAATTTTCTCACAGAAGGCTTTATCCATGGAAGCCGGGAAACTGCATGAGCGTGTACACATAAGATGTTGCAGCTTCCAACATCCAGCAAACGCTAACCAGCAGTTGAAAATGAACCTCTTTTAAACTGAAAACATTTTGGCTGGCAACTTGATGATGCACTACATCCTTTTTATGCGTGTGTACTATAGGGAAAGAGAAATGTCAATGAAAATTATTGCAAAAACTTGGGGAGCTTTCCAAAACTGTAAGTTAATATCAATTGTGGTAATTTACCCCTAGATAAGGGGTAAAAGCAACAATGAGATCAGTGTAACACTTAGGGCTCCTTATCTGGGAGGAAGTTGTGGCCACAGTCCTTATACTCATCATCTGCAGAGGGATGACATACACTTGCTGCAAGATTATTTTTGGTTTTGGTGAGATCTTATTCTCACTGTTCCTTACAGAGTTTTTCTGCTGCAGGAGACGTGGTTTCCTTACTAACCACTTACTTGCTGGCCAGAGGATTTATGTATTACTCTGCGATAAATTGTCCTTGCATATAGTCTCTAGTTTATCAAATGACAACTTCTTTTTTTTTATTTTATCTTTTTAAAAGAAAACTAAGCAGTGATTTAAGTAAACTCTGAAGTAACTTTTTATGATAGTTTAAGGACAAAAAATACAGTTTGCTGTATTTTACCTTTAGCACATTTAAACAATTTTTTTTTTTTATTGTACCTTCAGAAACATGAGGAAAGATTTGGTTTAAAAAAAGGAAGGTAAAAAACTGGATGTAACCTCTTTAACAGAATGTACCACAGTTCTGCTGTTTGCTGTGTTGACTTTGTTGTTTATAATGCATTGCGTGAGCACATTCACCATGTACTGAAGTGTGTGTTTGTGTGTGGGGGGGTAGGGGGAAATCTTTTTATGGAAAAAGAAGTTATGAACATAAACTATGAAGCAACATCTAATGAAAAGTTTCTTTTTAAGTGCAATATATTTATTTCTGCTAGAAATATAATATCAACATTATGTAATATTTGAAGCATTAAATGTTATTTGTAAACAGCTTAAAATTATATATATATATCACAAAAATTGTACAGAAGTGCAAATGTGTGGATATTCAGTTTCTTTCATTAAAATATTGGGTGTTTTGATATATCATTCTTATTTAGCCAAAGCTTTCTGCTTCTGTTGTTTTTCCTCACTGACTGCAGTGGAACAAGTGACAGATTTTTCCAAGAGCACACAAAATCCTGTAGGGCTTTTCATCTGCAAAAGGTGGTCTAAATCTTGGATCCATATGGAGTGATAGTTGTACTGTAGTTAAAAACAATTGTAGTTGGCATATAGTTACACAAATGATTTTTTTCAAAGTAAGTGCTTTGCAATCATACTCAGAAAAATTGCTGGTTTTGCCACTGGAGCCCAAATAAGTGGCTGAAATATGGGGTTCCCAGGATCCCCAAGATAACAAACAGAGACCTAGGAAACATAGCCTGAGATGAAAGTGGAAAGGAATTAGGTCTCTTTAGTCTTGAGAAGTGAAGATTATGGGAAGATACAATACAGTTTTCAAACATATGAAGAATACTGTAAAGTAGCAAGGAATAAATTCCTCTCCATATCTGCTGCAGGCTTTTATTTAACAGGATTTTATTTCTATTTTAATAGTATATATTAAAGCAAGGCAGAGTTACCTGAGACATCTAAGATATTCAAAGAAGAGGGATAGTGAAAGCACAGCACTGGATTGCCTAGAGAAGGAGCAAGGTCTATCCCTGTAAGTCTTTAAGAACAGGTTGAACATGCATTAGTCAAGAATGATGTGATTAGAGCTAATCTTGCCTTGGGACAACCAAATGATCTCCTGAGGTGCTTCTGAGCTTTCTATGAGAGCCACTCCTTAAAGCAGTTTCTGACAAAATCCTCATGTTGCTCCAAAAGTTTTTGTTACACACCTGTAGTTAAGCTTGTCCTCAAACTGAGATCAGCTGCTGGGTCTTTTGCAGCTAGTTCACAAGAGTCACTGGTTTCCAAAGAAACTCAATGTGACAGAAGAGCTGCAAGGTCCTAAAGAACAGCTGTAGCATTGCCTTAATTTGGTTTTGTCTGTGAATGTAAGCAAGGAGACAACAGCCTGAGGTAATTCAAACCCACTTTTAACTATGCTGAGTTGCAACTATGCATTAATGTATCTCTTTTACATTTGGAATACGTGAAACTGAGGACAGCTCACTGAGTTGGTAACCGTGTATGATGCCTTTTGTGTCTGTATTATATTTTTATGTCATCTTGGTAGCAAAAAACATGTATTCTCTCATGGATATTCAGTGCTGTGAAAGTCTTTTGCTTAACCTCAGGCTAGGGGGCTTTCTTGATTACGTGTAAAACTAAGCGCGTGCATTGGCACTTTCCTGAATCAGAAATACTGGCTGTAGGCTGATTCCAGATGTAGTTATGCTAATGGTCTCACTGAAATCAGTAGGCTTGCTCACTTAAAGTTAAATCAGTGCTTAAGTATTTCGGTGGCTCTGCAACTGTAAAACTCCTTGTGCTTTGTAGAATCAAGACCTTTAGGAACAAGTTGTCTGTGCCACAAACACCTGTAGAATTGGAGCCTTTATTTGCTGTTGTGCAAAGAGAAACCAGGGGATTAAATAAAGTGAAGATTCTGAGCTGCCTCCCACTAGGGTTACTCTGATGAGACTCATAAGTAGTCGTGATGACTGTAGGCCGCCTTGTGTTTCATATTTAGAAAACAGATTTATATCCAAATTATCTATCTTGAAGATAACCAGTGCAGAAAACAAATGATTTGGAGAGTGATATTTTCTAAACTTCCTGTGCAGAAGCACGATGAATGCACTGATTTAATGGTATGCTAGAAATATGGAGCAATAAATGGTATTTTGAATCATGAGTAAAAAGACCATTTTGAATACACATAAAATACTTAGATTATACACCATCAGTTCAATGTATATAAGCTAACAATAATCAGTAATGATAATTCTAAGAATAACCAATTAAACTGCCAGTGGTCTAATGCCCAAGACCCTTATTAAAGTTAGTCATTGATATCGGGGTTGGTTAGTGAGGTTCTTGGAGACCTTTGTGGGAACTACAGAAGCTGGTCCTTGTTCTCCATAGTAATAACCAGAGGGACTAAGAAAAACCTAGGGGGATGCCTACCAGAAAAGTTTGCCAGAGAGGTTTTTTTGAAGAGTAGGATGATAACTTCTCCCAACGCAGAGAGTATTAGATAATTCACCACTGCAGCATTTTGAGCTCTGTTAATATAAAATACATTTTACAAGTAGACCCAGCAAAATCTGGTATTTTTAAGGCTTTTTAGGTTGGAAAACAGGCTTAACACAGGGACTGCACTAACTAATTTGTTGAATTAAAATCAAGCAACCATGCTGAATCACTTTTGTCTAATAGTTGACTTTAAGTTGGTTTTATTCTCATTGTGAAGCCTGCCAGGAATACATACAGTAATTTTTGAGTGGCTTCAGGTTTCTGCGTCCTAGAGAATCTCCTGGTTTTGAGTCATGTTTTCACCAACTTCATGAGTACCTGCTTCAAAGTTCTGTGCTCTCCTGTGTTTGGAGAAGGGTGGTTAGCAGAAATGGTGATGAGATGAACGATTGTCGTTCAGATATGCAAGGGGCACTCAGCTAGCTCTTTGTTTTAATTCAGCCAGCTATTGCAGGGGACTAGCTCAAACAGTAAGATGAATTACAGAAGGGCAAACACTTGCAACTCAGTCTGTAATTGATGATATTTAGAAAAAATAACCCCCCCAAAAGGTGGAGGTGATACAGTTCCTTGAACAGCTGCAGCTTTTCTGTGTTTAGATGCTTAACGTCTGGTCATTTGTTCTTAGAGATTCACAGAAGGGAACAAGTATGTAACATAAAATCTGTCTTTTATCTCCATCAGAAGTTTTTTATCTATTCTTTCAGAGGCAATGCATTCATATGCCTTTGCCACCTCAAACCAGAATTACTACTGTGCTTTTTACCTGGGTCTCTGTCTTAAGGTGTCTTAAAATGTCCTGAAAGCAATAATATGGAATTGCAGAAGTTCATGACATCTTTACTTACAGTCTGCGCTGTCTTCCAGTCAGCTTCTAGGGACAATGCATACCGCAATTTTGACTAGAAAATACTAAATCATTTGGGTATTTGGTGTCATCAGAATCCACTCTCTCTCTTTTTGAGTTCTCACAGAGCTGGAATAAGCTGTGATTCTTAAACTGGTAGTCTGTGCTTAATAGGGGCTGCTGGAATCGGACTCCCTTCAGTCAGGGGTCTTTCTATTGAAAAATCACTCTTCCTATTCTGTCTGTACCTGCATTTTTGTATGTTTTTATGAGACAAAAAGTCTGTTGGTCTTCACTGGTGTTCTCTGCTGTGAAAGCTGAGTGTCGGAGAGAGCAGTGTTTTTTCTGTTTATCTTACTCCCTGTCTTAAAGTCATAGTTGATACACAGTCACTTATAAATCTATTATTATTTCTTCCTGTGCTCTCTCATGGATCGATCCCAAGGCAGCCAAAAGAATAATTAATTTTTACCTTGATGCAAATCGTTGGCTGTAAAATTTGCATTGATAATATCTGCACATGTACGCAGGGCTTTGGAATGGCAGGCTTCAATTACCTTCCTCTGAATGTCATAGCTTTTAGACTTGAGACACCAGTCATACTACTCATCTTCAATAATATTACAAATAAGTTAGTAGTACTCAGGAGATTTATCAGCCTGACTTTATTTAATCACTCAATTTTCAGTTAACATAGTCACCCCAAACAGTGCATTTCCAGAGGATGATTAGATTGTTTCAGATGGTTAGACTCTGGCCTTCTTTGCTCCTTCATTTTACAATGCGCTAGGAACCTCGTGCATTTTTGTATGAACATATAAAAGTCTAACACTTTTGCCCCCTAATTTCCTTTACAAGGCTTTAAACATTTTTCAGTTTTTCTTAAATGAATTAGTATGTACCGTATAGCCCGCCTAGCACTCAAGACAACTTGGCATGGTTTCCAGTAGTTCTGGATGGACAACTACTTATGTTTTCAGTCACAGAAAACGTTTTCCTTCCTACATGCCTGATGAGGGAAAAGACTAACAAGGAATGTTACAGGCTGAGATTTCAAAGCCATTATGGATGTAGATGCACAGCTCCCACTAGTTTTAGCAAGAATCATGCTTCTAAGTCCTGTTTTGAAAGTCTTAGCTATAGTGTTTGCTATTTTGAAAGGTTTATGTTTTTTTCAGAGACCAGCCTAAACGTTTTATCGTCCCTTCCTGAAACAGTATTTTAAAGCTTCTTTTGCTCCATGCCATAATATCATGCCTTTGTTCTCCTGTTCTTTCAAACTTGGCCAAACTGTTAGAGAACACATGGAAACTTCCTTTTTATTTGCTACCTCAATAATAAGAGCACTCATCTAAGTTGCAGAGGTTAATTTCTCTTTTTTTTTGTTGGTTTTTTTTGTTTGTTTGTTTCTGGGGCTTGGGACATGTTTGCTTTTGTGGATCCTCTGCTTAGGAGCTTAGTTCTTTTACGCTTTGCAGAAGGATAGGCTATATACCCGTCTCAAAGGCAGAGCTGCCATCTCGACAATATAGGCAAAACTGAATTTTGCTGTCTGAAATATGAGGGATGATGTAGAGCTGTCCTGCCACAGAAGAAGCTGGGAGAAGTCGGAATGCAACATTACACGGAGGAGCGTAGGATCAGCGTGCTCTTACTGCAGCCAGCAAGCAGTGCCTCCAGCCTTGCTCCTGAGCAGCTGCTGCTGCCCTGCACGTTCAAGTTCCTCCCACAGCAAAAGCAGTACTTCTTGCTCTTCAGGGCTTTGGTATAGGCAGCAGGTTTGGGACTGGTCTGTCCCCCCTGTCCACCAACATATCAACACACAGACTACTTGATGTTGAGGAAGTGCCTTGTCAGCTTGTGCCTAGAGCCACTGAAGGCTGTGGATTCCCCTCGTGATCTAGGAGCCTGTAAACTAAGATCTGCAATGTTCAAGTCTCTCTTACGCACACAAAAACTTATGACTTAAAATATTTTTAACACTTGCATTATTCTGGAAATGTGAATCTACAATGCAGCTGTGATGAGATGGACACTTTCACCAGAATGAACACACTGTAAAAACTAGAAAGACATAAATAGCAACTGTCCAGATACTACAGTAGAAATAAATTGGAAGCTGATCATAAGATCTAAGTGGGTATTTAGAGTTAGTGTAAATAGAAATACCAAATTAAGCAAATAACATGTAATTTTGAGATGAATTGCTCTATGAGCGAAGCATAAAACTTTGCACTGACTATGTACTGTATGATAACAGGAGACTAGGGGAGACATTTTAAAACCTAAAATCACATAAGAAATTCCAAACCACAAAAAAGAATATTTTACTAAAAGTCACACATGCAATATGATCATAAACAGAACTGCAGTATGGTTAAAGGCAATCCTAGCTTAGGAAGAAGGTTTCCATTATCATGTAACCTGAAGGAAAACCAGATCATGCATCCAAGTTTCAGCTATACCAGATCCTGATTGAAGAAAATGTTAAAATCACCTGTATAAGCCTGCCTAAAAAAATGAATGCTTATCCTAATTTTTGTGTTAGAATGCACTGCTAATTCCCTATTTATTGCTTTGGTTCTGGAGTATGTCCACATAAAATAACTTGCATGGCTGGGGCTAAACCAGTTACTCAAACACACAAAGACAACAAATGGGACGACAATAATGGATTTCTGCTTTATCTGTGATTCATGACAAGGGCTGAGCATGCATCCAGATGGAGAAATTATTCAGAGAAGACGAAAAAGACCCCAGAAAAGGAAACGGAGAACTGTATATCATCTTCATTTAAATAATGAAAGCCATAAGAATTAATAAGTGCACCAAGCTGTTGGAATAAAATTGAGAAAAGAAACAGAGCTCTGCAAAATTTCCCCCACCAATTGAATATGACATAAATAATCTTAAAACGAACAATGACTTCATTTTTGTTTCGCTCCACACTTCACTGATGTTGAATTAACGAATGCCTTAAAATAGATTTCTCCATGTGAAGTTGCTTTGAAAAGTAGCACTTGCAAGAAGAATTTTAAGCTAGTGAGGAAATCGCAAGTTTAAAGGAAAATGCAAGCCTTTGCAAAAATGTTTTGTGATAGTCTGCACTTTTGCTAGTAAAGAAAGCCATGACCCTTAAACATGACAAAGTTCAGGCATAAACCTGATTCTATAAGTGCTATGTAACTCTGTGATGGAAAGGACTGTAGCAGGGAGCTTGTTCGTGAAACACAAATGTGGTTTCAGCTATTTTTACTGGATTTCCTTATTTATATCTACAAGATGTTATAAACTAGTTGTTTTACTTTGCTCCACCCGACCTCACATGTATCAAATATCCAGACGTAGAGCCATAAGGTACAAGACTCATTTTAAATTTGAATATGGGATGGCTGCAATCCCCATAATCTGATTATAAAAATAAAATATTTCATTTCAGCAGTAGGGCACCCTTCTCCCCGTGCCCCCTCCCCCCCAAGAGACCTTGTAATTTTTATTTTGTAATTTTATTGTGACTTTTGTGATGTTTCACTGCTTTTCTTAAAAGCATGGCCATGAGAAAAAAAAAATTATGAGAACCCCAGCTTCCATTTAAAAAAAAAAAAGTGGGGGGAGGGAATAGTTGAAATAAATCTTCTCCAAAATTCAGGATAATACTATCTAAACCACCCTTATGATTCTTGTTAGGTTACACTTTTTTTTTTTTTTTAAATATTTGGGACTGGAAATAGCGGAATAACTTTTGCTGTTGTTACTGTGCCAGCAAATACATTTATTTCTAATATAATTTTTTCCAGTTACATAACAAAAATAAACAATGACGGCAAAGTGACTTTTCTTCACTGTCACTCTTTACGCAGCTCTACTTGGGAATCTAAAATAATGGGCTTGTGGATGTTTTCTGGTTGGCTGATGAACTGAAAAATTAGAGGAAAATTAATTCAGAATGAACTGAAAATGCACAAAACAAGTTTGGAGGAGTATAAAGGGCCGATTTAAAAGAAGTACAAGAACTACGCATTTAAGGTAAATGTGCAATGTTGTCTTCACTGAAAATATTTCACCGTGTCCTCAGGTTAGTTACGACTCTTCCTTAACTTATTTATTTACATCAGTTTCAAAATGAAACATTAAAATACTTTATCACCTATCAAAATAACATTTTTTTTTACTTGTGATATAGTTTCCTCTTTTTATTTCCAGCTGAAAATCATTTGGTCTGAATTAGAAACTCATTTCAGTTTCAAGGAACCAGATCTTTCTTTTGACAAATTCACTCATCAGTGAATTTCTTGGCCATGTGTGGTCCTAAGTCACACTCCTTCATTTGAATATCTGATCTTTACATTATTATACACTGCCATTCTGTCATACTTTTTTATTGTTAGATGCCAAAAAAACCCCAACAAAAAAACCCACCCTAACATAAAATTGCAATCCTGACTACTGTAAAGGCTGAAGCAATATATAATTTCACACCTGTTTCTGTAGTTTGGGATGCTGCGATAGATTTAGAGCCTTCTTTGCACATGCAAGACCAGTGCTTTGAGGGCCACTGCTCCCTCCCCACTACCCCGTATGCCGCACGAACTTGCATTGTGGAGTCCTGACTGCTGGAAAATGGCAGTGTCCTACATGGCCGGGCTGCTGCAGCCCTGCCTTTTTCCACTAGCCTCCGTTTGCAGGTAGAGACATGGTTCCCCTCTCGCGTGGGGTCAACGGCTTACACTGCCCCACGCCACAAGCCTGTTTCTCTGCCATGCTGGAGTGGCTGGAAGCTTTGCATCACACCAAGCCTACGTGATGTCAACGCTGATGTCCACGCGTGCGCGCACGCCAATTCCTGGCACAGGTGTCCCCTCACGACCTTGCCGTGAAACTTCAAAGCTCAGCGAAATGCTTCCAGCTCAGGTGCTGCCATCGGGGAACTTTTTGACAGTGAGTAACTCACCGAGAAGGCCGCTGCAGGGGAGGACGGAGCGTGCTGCACTAAATGGAGGGCAGCCGCCATCATTTCTTGTCAGGCATCAGTGAGTTTCTCTTAATCTGTGCCCTAGCACTCACAGTAGACACAGGAACAATCCCTATCTTTGTTTCTAATCATAAACTAGCGGTCTTCGGGACACCAAGTGCTCCTTCCCCTCCTGCACTTGGGTACACCCGCAAGAAAAACGCCACCTGGGAGGGGAAAATGTCACCTCCCGCGCAGGGGCGGGCGGCGCGGCCTCTCACGGGCCGCCTGCGCCCTCTGGCGGCGCGGCCGCGGCGGCGCTCGGCGGGGCCGCCACCGCCCCCCCCGCCACCGGCAGCCGCTGCCCTGGCCGCGGGCTCCTGGCGCCCAGCCTGTGACCTCCTCAGGAGGCGTAGGAAGGTGGGAGAATAAATAGCGAAAGGGAGAAATCGGAAGGAGGCAAAAAAGATTTGGTCTATCCAAAATTTTCCATGCGCTCCAGACCCCAGTACCGGTATTCCCCAAATCCCCTTGTTCCTGCCGGCCTCCGCGCTCTGCCCTCAAGGCCCTGCAACAACAGCGTTGTTTCAGTGCTTTCCCCAGGAACTTACGCTGTCACTGCTGCAAAATTTCATTGTATGGCTTTCAGGCAGCAAAACGCATTTTTTTCCTACGCAATATATAACCTACAGTCTGCCTTGAATCTACAGGCTCAGATTTTCTACCAGGTCCTCAGGTGCAAAATCCACACGGTAAGGGAAAGGATGCTGGCCTGCATCAGCTATCTGTTTATGTTTCTTAAGTTGATTAGGCTTTTCTCTGGTTTGTTTTTATCTCAGGTGTTTTGTTTGTTTGTTTTCCACTTACTAGTTGGATGGAATCCAGGCAGTTGTAAACTGTAATGTCTTTTTGGATTATGGATGGTAAGATTTATTTATTTTTTACTCTCTTATTTTCAGCAAATATTACTGTTGTCTGTAATAAATGCTATCTGAACAACAGAAAATAATTAGCTCATATCCACATGCACTACTTCTAATTTCTTCCCGGCAGACAAAACAAATATACCAGTCCATATCTTGACAAAGAAGTTAGTTATCTTTAAATACTTTTGGAACATGTACTCAACACCGTACCAGGCAGAAAATACACAGCCTGATTTTCATTTACACAAAAGCCAATTTATAATGCTCAGGAAGCCTTGCAAGGCTTAAAGCAGATGTCTGCACCCACTTAAAGCTTGCTTTCCACACCAGAGCTGTGTAACTGGATAGTTGCTCGGGACTTGCTGTTGCTGAACCAGGTAAGTGTGCCACACCTAACACCTGACTCAGGGCAAAACTATGTAGATGGCATGTTTGCATAAAGATGCATATATTTTCTTTTGTGGCAATAATTTTCATACGTTTGCAGACCTTCACTTTGAGTCTCAGGAAGCATGATGACAGTGAGCTATAAAGAGACCTTGTGATTTATTCTCTTGCAGTGGGCTCAACTTTTTGTCCTCTTTTCCTTCCACTGTTTACATAGATCTAAATTGTTATTAATACAGAAGCCACCCAAATACAAAAGCACACCTTACTATTGTAAAGTGTGACCATTAATTTGAAATTGGCTAAATAGTAAAGAATCGTTTGGTATAGTTAGACAAACTTAAATATGCATATACAGAGACTTATTTCTGTAGGTAACAGTAAAAATCATGAGCTTAAGGACTTATCTTCATATTGAAATCTTCATGATTTTGAATTCTATACTCAAGTAGACACAATGAGAGAAATGGATTCATCCCTTGAAAGGGACAAATACAGTCTCTGCTGGAGGATCAGAATGTCTCAGCTGGACTCCCTAGTGAAATGGGAATAAATCTCCTTCTAATGGAAATACTGACGTCCAGAGCATGTGTTTGCCATAGACCTGCCATCTCTGAGAAATAAAGACACACGCTTGACTGGTTGTGGAGTTTGAATTCCTCCTTGTTCTTCCAAACCATATTTGGGGAGCTTTTCAGAAACACGAGGGCTAAACCCCAGGAAAGAAGATTCCAGTTCCGTTAGTGTTAAAATTACAGGGACTGTAAGACAAGGATAAGGCATCTTTGCAGAGTAAAGTAGACAGAGGACAGAAACCTGACAGCATTTATTGAGGTAAAGCTTACAACAGGAGAACTTGAAGGTGCAGTTGCAATCTTTCTTCTTGTAAGGAAGGTGTCCATTGGTAGGAACTCCTTTGCATTCTTTAGCTTTCCTTTCCTTCAAGCACAAGGGGTACAGTTCTTCTCCTTTTTCAGATGAAAATAGTGACAATAAGGAAGAAGGATGAGAAGCATGCTCTCCATGAGACCTTTGGGATCTGTTTGTGGAAGCCTTGAGGAAGAAGAGACCTGCACAGTCGGTTCAAGAGAAGGCAGCAAAAATCCATCACACGAGAGACAGACAGACCCACTCTTGAATGTGGGCAATAGAGTGGATATCAAAGCTATATTTATGGTGTCCTGGGGTAGAGAATGTAAGTACAAGGAGGCCTTCTCAATCTCTTCAATTAAATGAAAAAAATTAATTATGACAGAGCTTTTATGCAGTGCTTCAAAAATGTGAGACCTCAGGGCTTCTGACCTACTATAAGTAGCAGGTCAGGAGATCCAGGTGCCAGGACCAAGTTTCTCTCCAGCATTTAGGTATTTCCTTTCTACCCATAGCACTCCTTTAAAAACATATGAAACACTGAAAATAGGAGAATCTCTGTTGGAGTTAGGTCTCTGTTGCACATTTAAGGTTATTTTCCAACATGACTTTTCCTCCCTCTTTCCTTGTCTTCTGACTTTTCATTTTCTTCCTCATTTATTGCCTGCTCATTTCCAGTCTTATTCCACACAGTCCCTATTCCCAATGCTACTAATCAATTATTGTCCCAACTCCCTTCCTTCCCTGTTATCACCTCATTTTGGATCATCCACTGTACTTACAAAGTAGATCTGTGGCAGACCCATTAGTGAAACTCAGGTGTCTCTTTAAGACCCAAGCTAGTTTTCAACTGCAAACTCAGTGTTTCCTCTCTCTTCTCCTGCTCCCCCACCTCAAAACAAAAGCCCAAGCAAACGTTACAGGTTTGATCCTGCTCTTCTGCTTCTGGAGTTCTTTTTCTTCTCTTGTTTTTTTCAGGTGTTGGCAAAATTTGAAGGTGCTGCCATGCATTTCATTGTAGAAGACTGATAATCTCTGAGTTGCATAGTACCTTCATGATAAACAATCACAGAATGGCAGCTCAGGGTAAAAGTAGCATTTTCCTCGGTATATTAGGAGCTGGGTGGTCTCTAGCTCACAGCTGGGTCAGGGGATACTTGGGATGAAATTTTTTCATACAGATTCTTTGAGGGATTAGCTGGTATATAATAATAAAAAGTAGGGCAGGAAGGGATCTTTAGAGATCATCTCCTTGGCTCAAGCCAAGATCAGTTTATAATTAAACCACTTCTGAAAGATGTTTATCTTACTTGCTTTTAAGAGCCTCCAACAATGGAGATTCCACAGGTCTTTTAAAGAGTCTGATGCTTAACTATTCTTTCCTTAGAAATTGGCCCTAATGTCTAACCTGACCTGGACTGTAATTTTAGCCCTTTACTCCTTGTCTAGTGCTTCTGTCTCTTCTGGTAGCAACCTTTTGCCTATTTGGAAACTGATATTGCATTGCCTCTGATTACTCTTCTCCAGGCTATTTTTCACATCCTCCTTGTGTAGACTTCAAGGGGTTTTTCTGCTGTGTGTATGGGTTTGGTGGAGGGGGAAATCTACTTGCAACTATGATGGCTGATGAAAAATAAGAATGACAGTAAGGGATAAAGGAGATTAGGAAAAATCCCTATCCTTCAGTGGGTCCACATCTTTCCTGAAGTGCAGTGCTCACTATCAATCAGACACATTCCTTTAACTGAGATCTCACCAGTACTAACTGGAGTCAATAGATGACTTCATGAGTGAGATATGAAACTCTTTTTCACATACTCCAGTGTAACATTTTGTTTTTCCACAGCTGTGCAACACTGTTGACTGATGTCACTATAATGTAAGAGATATTTTTTATCAGTTTACAGTAAAGTAAGACAGTCATAATTTATTTTGCATTCTTTCCTCTGCAACTTTTCTAAAATGCTGGCAATAAGGCTTATAATGACAGATGAAATGTGGAGGTTCCACACTGCTTGCAAAATGCACTTCTGCATATGCATACAGCATGTACACGTGAAGTTACTTTAAACCTGGTACAGGTAGTTTGTGAGTTGTTAGGGGGCAATGAAGCTCTTTCTGTTTGAAAAGTGGGTAGAATTTCTCTAGGTATTGCCTCAGAGGATGGGAAACAGGAAATCTTTCTAAAGAGAAAACATCTTTTAAAACTTTATCACCTTTTTCTGATAGTCGTTGTGCATTTCTTTGCTCCCTTGCGTGATCCCAACAGGGTGTTCTTGCACCTGAAAACAGCACCAAAAAATCACCCCATCCAGCATACTCTTCTGCTCTTTGGCATCCTTTTCTCCTTCCATTAAGTGGTAATTTTAAAAGCATCCTTCCTGTGAAGTATTTCTTTCAAGAAACCCAGGATTACAAGTGGGCCACAGTTTCCTTGCAGCGCAGACCTGGGGCTGGTTCTGGAGCCTCAGCTCTACTCAGTATCAGTGAAATTATCTGTGACTTTATGATGTGGCAGTTGCATGGAAAAAATGGCTAGAAAGACAAGTATGCCTGCTACATTTGAAATATGCCTTCCATGCCCAGCAGTACTGTTTGATTTTTTTAAGTATTATTTTATAGATTTTTTTTTTATATACATACATGCATGCAAACACACACACTTACTTATATATGTATATGTGTACACTTGAAAGTGCATTGTTTTGGTGAATTCTCTTCACTTTGCTATCAGACTAACATGAGAAAATGAATGTTGTACTATATTCAGGCTTCAGTCCATCATCAATGTATACATTGAGAGAGAGATATATATCTCTCTCATTAGTGTAATCTCTCAGGAAGGAAAATCCTCTGAACTCCTACGTGTCATGCTATGGGGAATCATGCTACAAGATCCCCCATGGGGAAACAAGTTGTAGCACCTTGAGGAGCTGGAGTGGTTGCACCTGTCTCATGAAACAATAAGCCAGCTGCTGTTCTCTGAGCATAACGAGTTGTTTTGTCAAGATAAGAGATTCAGAATATGAAATAGTATATTTTAAAAAGACATGTGTGTGTCCTACCATAACCCCTTCAGTGCTACCCGCTGCATGCTTCTAAAGAAGTGGGCCAGGCTAGGGATTTTTGTTGGGTATAGATGCTTCTTTTGATTTGAATTCTCTTTGCTAAAATCAAAAGCAAGTAGGATTTTCTAATGGTAGGGATAGGGTGGGCAGAGCAGCCCATGTCTTGTGTGAAGGTAAATGGGGCTTTGGGGTGAGAGAGGGAGTGTCACAAGGGGTCTGTGGTTACTTGTGAGAGATGGGTTGGCAGGAGGGCAGGGGTGGTCCCAGGCTCACCTGCAGGACAGTCTGTGGTGCTCCAGGGGACCCTCACAGGGGAGTGAAACCACCTACAGTAGCCCACATCACTCACGAAGAGAGATGGTGAAGGCAAACACAAACAGGAGAGGAGTTTGTAAAGGATGCCTCCATATGTAATAGGTGATTTGTATCTGCAGAGTCAGAATGATCACCAGGAGCAATACAAATCTGTGGCAGATGTATTTACAATTTGTACTTGAAACACAGGCCTGGTTGTTCTTACTTTGCATGTATGTCAGAGCGCTTCCTTATGTGGAATTACTCAACGTTTACAAGTCAGGTGTGATTCAAGCTCTGCATAGATCAGTGGTTTAATTTAAATTAGCAGCGACTCTGACAAAGCAGCCTTATAGTCAGCAAGAAATGACTATGCCCTGGCCAACCTGTTCTCTGTCCAATCAAACAACCCAGATTTGGCCCGCTAGTACAAATGAAAGTGTATTTTGAAACAGAAATGAATGTGTTAATTCTGGAAAAAAAAATTTGCTCCTTTTAGTGAATATATGAACACTTCGCATGTTGTTTTTTTTAAACCAAGATGATGCAGCAGTAAAGAGGATGCCTTAGACAGTAGAGGGCACTGTGACCTCAAAAATAAGCTCCGAACTGGGCCACAGTTGTACCTATTTGTCAGCACAGTTGATGGGATGCAGGCAAACACGTTATTCCAGCTGAAAGGGGGCCCTATTTGTTTCACAGTAGTTCAAGAGACTAGAGTAGTGATGGGAAAAAGTAAGGGGGGACAGACTGATAGGTAGTGTAAAGCCATAATGCCTACAAATGAACTATACTTCCACATGGAAAATTGGAAGAAAGGCATGAATTCCATCAACTGTTTGTTTGACACTGTGGCACATCTTAATGTTTTGGGAACACAGCCTTTAAAGCCTGATTTGGGTGCTGTTATTAACAAGGGTTCAGAATGTATAATGAAAGCACACAAATAGTCAGGATCATGATTTGAGACAGATTATCGAAAAGTTAAAAAGTAGAGGAAGGAGATGAGGAAGACATAAACTGCTGCTGTTAGTCACCAACAAGGACTTTATAAGGGATTTTTCAAAATTTTTGTGTGTAAAATTTGTATGACATTTTTAGTTTTGCGTGGGTATAAATTAAAGCGTTTGTAGCCTCAGTGTAATTTTTTTTCCTCTTGATAAGGTCTCTGGCAAAAAGACCAGAGTTCCCAAGAAAGGATGCCCTGCAGCCCTCGAAGCTAGCATGTTAGTCACTTCAGCTTGTCACAAAGAATTCACCTTTGCTCAGTCATACACAGGAAGCAAACAACATTCCCAAGCCATGGCTTTGTTTGTCATTTAAGGGGTCTTTGATGTGTAGGACCATCTTGCCTTCGGTCTGATCAGCCATTTTGCTTAGTTTGCCAAAGGTACTTTCTGTCACTGTCTGTGGGTAATTAATCTGCCTCTTCTCTGCCTTCATTAGCCAGGGCAGTAAAAGATATACTGAAATCCCCACTGACATGAATATCAGGGTAAGCAAAGGGTGAAACATAAATAAACTTGCTAACATCTGAACAGGCAAACTTAGACCCTGCCGCTGTTTGTGATACAGCTGTCCGTAAGCGTTTCACAGTGGCCCACAAGCTTCTCTCACTCTCTTGCCAAAGTAGATTTGCTAGTAAATCTCCAGCAGTGTAGGTTTACTGACTTTGATACAGCAACATATTTCAAGAGCCCTACTGTTTCTCACATCTAGCTGCTCTGCCAGTTGTTAACTGAAAAGCTATTCTGTGAGCACTTCCAGATCATTGCTTCTCTCATGTTTCTGTTTTAAGTCCATTGCTGGCCTCCCTGTATTTCCACCATACATGGTGTCCATATTCTCAATCTCGCATAGAGGGCATCTGCCATGAAATAGAGTAATAGCTCAGCCCATCTTTGTATGATCCTGTTCTGTTGTTGTCACTTAGCTCCTGCTTGTCACTGCAAGCTGTTTCCTCCATCTTCTGTGATGCATCTTTTGGCAGCGGCTACTTAGAGACACACCAGATAAACACTGACTCCGCAAAAAATGAAGCAATACCATGGTGGCGAGTAAATCAGGTCAGGGTAAGCTGGATCCATCGGTTCAGCTTGTAATAGTGAGTTCTGTGGTCCTCAGATAACTTGCTCTATAATTTGCTCCTCCAAATAGAAGCATAACGAGATGCAGTTGCTGTGGCTGTGAATCATGGCATCTATGCCAAATTAGCATGACTACTTGCTGTGGCCAAATGCCACGCAGTGAGAACGTGGAGCGTACAGCAAGAGATCCTCATTTTGAAAGCTGTAAGGAGATTATATCGTGCAGAGGAGTTAAAAGTCCTCAGAATGGTGAAGAATTACAGAAACATTCCAGGCCCCAGTTGGGAGGAGATGATCACACTCCATGTTATAAGAAGGGGCATTGGCAAATCTTCCAAATCAGCTGCGCAACAGGGCAAGCGGACGGCTGTGCTGCTTTGATCGTTCTGTCTGCAGCAAGGAAGGAAGGGTAACTGGAGATATGTTAGACCTATGAGGTTCCCAGTGTAGCTTAATTTCTTTTCCTGATATTCATAATATTTCTTGTTCCTTTTTCTTTAACCATTTTTTTTTCAGAGCTGCAGGGAAGCATTTAAGGTAGCATGAAAAGGTACTGGAAACTGAAAGCCAAGAAATCAGAAAAAGTCTGGTGGAGAGTAATTGGGTTTTCTGAGTCACTAATGTTCTTCAGTGTTATTCTGGCAGCAGGCAGTTTGAGACTTACAATCATCTTTATAGAAATGAAGGAGGTAATTTCTGTGTCAAAGAAGGAAGGGTCTTCAGGACCTCTCATTCTAAAAATGTGATTTTTTTTGTTGCCAGGGTAGGCAAGCTGGTAGATGTGAACAGAGATGTGCAAGTAGAGATCAGATTGCTGTATTACTAACTCACCAGGAGCATATTTTTCTCTCTTCAGGATCCAGGCAATGCATGTTTACAGGAGTTAACTCAAGGGGGGGGGGGGGATGTTCATATCCTGCAGAAAGAGAACTGGCCCCCACAAAGCTGTTAAACAGGACAAGGTACACACTACAACACTTGTTTGCCACTACGTTCTGCTGTTTTTTCCTGGCAGATTCCTCCATGTACAAACTCCAAGGGCGATCCTGCTTCTTTACTTCTGCCTTGAGAGACTCAGCCTTCTGCACTTCTATTCAGCCTGACCTTCACAGGAAGAGGTCCCAACTATTTCTGTTCTCATAAAGTTCTTTCCTTAGGTAAGAATTTGTCTGCTCTGTGACTGAAGCTCAAGTAGGATTAATAATGAGTTAAGTCAGATATGGCCATATGGCATGGAGCTCAAAATGCTCTAACTGCCTGTCGAGTTACCTGAGGCTCTGAGCTCCACATTGCTGCAGTTATGTTGCTGTCAGCACTCAAAATGGCCAGTTTAATGCTAGGTTGGGTACATCGAACCAGGCAGCAGCCATACAATTGTTTGCTGCAGAGACATACTTTCCAGATTATGCCTTCATTGCATGCTAACCTTGGATTAAATAAACCAAGGGAAGGGAGCCTGAAGTTCCCTAACTTGCTACAATGCAGTCCTGCTATTATTAAGTCTGCTGCTGAATGTGTGAAAGTGTGGGGGATCAACACAAACTTCGCAGAAGCAAAGCCCTGTGGTAGGTGGCAATGGCAGCCTTGCCACAAAATCTGCAGAATATGCTCCAAGGCAGTGCTACTGGAACAAAGCGGAGCGGTACCAGAAACATTATTATAGATATTGTCGTGGTTTAACCCCAGCTAGCAACTAAGCACCACACAGCCGCTCGCTCACTCCCCCCCTTGGGATGGGGGAGAGAATCGGAAGGGTAAAAGGGAGAGAACTCATGGGTTGAGATGAGAACAGTTTAATAATTGAAGTAAAATAGAATAGAACAGTTAAAGAGGTAAAGCAAAAGCTGCGCATGCGAACAAGGCAAAACAAGGAATTAATTCGCTACTTCCCATGGGCAGGCAGGTGTTCGGCCATCCCCGGGAAAGCAGGGCTCCATCACGCGCAACGGTTACTTGGGAAGACAAACGCCATCACACCAGATGTCCCCCCCTTCCTTCTTCTTCCCCCAGCTTATATACTGAGCATGACATCATGTGGTATGGGATAACTCTTTGGCCAGTCTGGGTCAGCGCCCCTGGCTGTGCTCCCTCCCAGCCCCCCTGTGCACCGGGCAGAGCACGGGAAGCTGAAAAGTCCTTGACCAATGTAAGCGCTACTTAGCGACTATTTAGCGGTACTTAGCATCGACATTGTTCTCAATCTAAACCCAAAACACAGCCCCATACCAGCTACCAGGAAGAAAATTAACTCTATCCCAGCTGAAACCAGGACAGATATAAAAAGGGAATTCGCTATTGGCACTCTTATTCAGACCAGCTTGGGAGAGAGAACGGGTTGGTATTGGTAATAAACTGCAAAGTGAAGGTCTCACTTGAAGCAAGAGGAAGGGTAGGAGAACTGGTGGCAGTTAGTACAGTACAGAAGATGAGAATGAGTGGAGGAAAAGAAAGCAAACTCTGGACTATTTGGTGACGAGGTGTGCATGTCCAGTGTCCTGAGGAATGAATGCTGCTAGAGAATATATAGGAACTGCCAAGGCAATGTGTTTTACTTGCGGGGCCTGATACTTGAGGACTCTGAGTTATCTCCGTTGACAGTGTGTCACAGCCACCATCCAGCTCAGCATCCTGAGGTTGCTGATATCTGGCAGAGTGATTTGGAAATATGAAGAGACAGCCTAGAGATCATGGAAAATGTGTGGTCAGAGAGAGAGGGAAGACGTAGCAGAAACAGGAATGTTGTGTTCCAGGATGTGCTTTGTCCTGGGACAGCAGAAAACTGCAGAGCAACGTCTTACGGATTTTGCTGTCCCTGGACAAAAGAAGTTAGGATAAGCTGATTAAGATGATGTCTCTCCTATGGCCTAGTATATATCCTTCAGCACCCTCAAGAGTTGAGAGAAATCACATTTGTACTTTCAGAGTTATCACATTTCCCCCGCCCCCCCCCTCCGCTTTTTGTTATAAACAGCAAGGTATGTGCTGGCTTATTGGGATCACTCCTTTCACTGTGATGTGCAGGATTAGTAATGAGCTACTCTGTATGAAACACGATGTTGGAAATAAACATAGCACTTCTGAAAAAATATGCAGCTCCTGTGATGATATAAACCCAAGGTTTATTTCTTACTACTTGTGTCTCTTACAGATTGAAGCAAGTGTCATTTTATTTTTAGAGGTGTACTGCTCTACTGCAGCTCTTTTGAAGTGGCATTGATGGTTTTCTTTAGCAATTCATAGCACCTTTACGTTCAAATGTGATGTTCTGTCTTTGCATTGTTATAACAACTTTTAAAATCTTTAGAGTTGTTTAGTTTAGTAGTACGTGCCTTTGTAATCAGGTTCTGTGGGTGGTACCTTTTGAAATAATTTGCCTGAATAGTTTTAATAAAAGAAAACAGCCTGAAGGTAACTGATTTGCTGCAGGCTGGAGCAGGCCTAGTTAATCTCAATTGTCGAGCCATCCCACAGCAATCGTTTGAACCTTAATAATCGCAACCCTTCAGGTTCATAAGTATTCCATCACTCTACTGATTTTGGCAAAAATTGAAAATAGGTTTCAGGAGTTAAAAATCAGCAGAACTTATTATATTACTCTTTTTCTATGCCAGTTACACGCAGAACTCCTTAACTATCTGGAGCCTGTACATTTCAATCACTCAGCCAGCAACAATAGACTCCTTTGATTACTAAATTTATGGCAAGGCTGCACGATTAAAATCAAATATGAAAAAGAGCAGATTGTGGAACTTTTTCTCTTGGAAAGCAAGTGGGAAAATAGTATGGAGTCTTCAAACGTTCAAATGGTGTTACTTTCATGCTTTCACTCATATTTAGTATATAATAAGCACAGATAAATGTTTCTTGAAATATTAAACTGCTACAGGTAATTCACATTGGAAGAAGGACCTGTGTGCTCAGGAGACTGGCTGTTTTATATAGCTATATAAGCTGGTCAAATGAAAAATACTACTTCTTCCTTGCTCATTTTTTGAGATCAGTGTAACACATGCCCTTTGCAATTATCTCCCCAAGACAGCTGGCGGTAGAAGGACCATTTTCCCTCAACAAGCAAAGAAATGTGAAGCCAAGAGTACTTGTGGACACACAGGCCCTCCGTCAGTCCCACAGACTTGTTTGTTTTATCCAACTGAACCAGCTTGTATCTTTATACCCTTATTGCGGTAACAACCTTCCTACGACCACAAAGACAGCAAAGGCTGTCCTCTTCTCATATGTTTGTTACCTCGGTAGCTGAATCTGGACCAAAATTACCTTCCTGTGCAAATAATACGCCAACTACATATTTATTAAACATTTTAAAATACTATCTTAGTACAGTATTTGCTGCATAAGGCTCAAACCTTGTGTTTCACAGGATTAATAAAAATAATTAGGAAAAGAGGTGAAAATGAAGAATGTGAGTTGTAAACATTTTAGGAAGAGTCACATGCCTGTTATGTCGGTGGAAAGGCCAGGAAAAATAAGCAAAGAGTTGAGTGGAAAGATGATGCCAAGAAAACTCAAACGTGTAGAAAGCTTGGGAGCACAAACATATAGAGAGAAATGAAGAGTGCGCAGGGTCGAAGAAAAGCCTGAAGACAACAAAGAAGAGCACCTGGGAAGCAAGGAATACATGCGGTCAAGAAAGAACTTCCAGGGGAACAAAAATAACAAGGGGACAGAGAGGAAGAGTGAAATGGATCCGTTTGGAGAGGTTGCAGTTAATGAAGAGGTTATACTCTGCTATATTTAATCCACATTATCAAAAAGTGGTAATTAAATTAATATATCCCTATCGGATGAGTCACTGTCTGACCACTGTTGTGTGTTGAGCAAAAAACGCACACGCGGGAGGAGGAAAGATAGTTTTCCTGTAGCTGGGACTTGTCTGACAGTTGTGTTGTATATTCACGACCCTGAAGAGAACAACAGTTCCAGCCGTTAGCGTGGGAGCCACAGCAGTTGCCGCTGTGAGGTGCTGAAGACGACTGCTCCAGGGAGCCCTGAAATGACATTTCGGCTCTTGAGCCTCCGCGTAACACAGGGCCTCCGCATAACAGGGCCTCGTAACCTCTGAACCCGGGGACACGTTTTGGCGGGAGCTGCGCGTTGCTTGTGGCCTTGCCTGGCGGGGAGCCCGCCGGGGCTGCAGGCAGCCCTGCCAGAGCCCTCCGGCCTGCGGCGGGGGCCGCTCGGGTGTTGCCCCCTCGCTGGCGCACGGTAGGGCAAACCCGCGTTGGAACCCCAAAACGAGGAGGAGGAGAAGGAAGAGGTGTTTTCTGTGGCTGGGGAGTCCCTGGGACACCTTCTGGCAGTTAAAATTTTGGGAATGGAGACGACGACGACACTCCAGAGAGATCTCCGGCCTTTCTGGGGCGGGCTTGATTTAACCAAGACGACGTTTACAAAGCGAAACGGCTTAGGAACGGGGAAGGCGACGGAGCAAAACACCGGAGGAGGGGACACGGGGAGAGGAAACAGGACGCGACGGCAGCGCAGGGGCAGGGGCAGGGGCGGCCCCGCCCGCCCGGGGGCTGTCCCTCAGGGGGAGGTGAGCGGGAAGAGCCCCGCTCCCGCCGCCGCCACCACCTCCTCCGGGGCAGGGCCCTGCGGGAGGCCGCGGGGCGGGCAGCACGTGCGGCCCGGGGCGGGGGGAGGAAGCCCGGACTTCCCGCGGCCGCCGCCGGGCTCCGGGGCGGTGCGTGCGTGAGCGGCGGGGCGGAGCGGGGGAGGGGGGGCGCCGGGAGCCGGTACCCGCCCCGCCGGGGAGCGCCGCCCCCGCCCCCACGTGGCCAGCCGGGCGGAGCAGGCGGCGGCGGCGGCGGCGCAGCCCGGCGGAGTAGTGACCGGCCGCCCCCTCGCTCCGTTACTACGAGCCCGCCGGCTCCGTCTCCGCCCCGTGGCCTCCGGGCCCTGCCCGGGGGGTGGGGGAACCTCCTCGCTGAGGACCGCCCCCCTCGCCTCCCCTCCCCTCCCCTCCGCTCCGGCGCGGCACCCCGGCCCCGGCGGGGACTATGCGGAGATGGTCGTCCCGACCCGAGGCAGGAACAAAGAGTCGCCGCCGCTCAAGCCGGGGCACCAGCAGCACCAGTCGCCCGGCGCCAGCCCCGGGAGCGGCCGCGGGCGCCCTCCGCACTCGCCCGGCAGGCAGGTCCCCGGCGGGGCCCGCGCCATGCGGAAGGGAGGCGGCGGCCGGCGGGGAGCCAGGAGCGACCCCCAGAGACCCTGCAGGGAGGGGCCGGCGGCGGAGGGGGAGCGGGACGTGCTGGGCCGCGGCCCCCTGAGGCTCCTGCGCGTCTGCAGAGACCGGCTCCGAGGTGAGGTGGGGGGTGAGGGGAGGGAGCCGCCCCCCTCCCCCGAATCCTGCCCCGTCCCCGCTCCCTCTGCCCCCGCTTGGCTGCGGGGGCAGCTCTTCCGCCGGGGGCAGCGGGATGGGGCTCGGTCTCGCCTCCCTCCCGCCTTCCCGGGCGTCGGGAGCCGTGCCCGGCACGGGCAACGGCGCGGCGGGAAAGCTGCCCTGGCACGGGGCGGCTTTTCCCTGCCGCCTGGGGAAGGGGAGCGCCGGGACGCCCTTCCCCGGGAGGGCGATCCGGGGGCGGGGCGGGGGGAGCGGGGCGAAGCGCCTGGGCCGGGAAGCGGGCACCCCCCCCCGGCCTGAGGGCGCCTGCCCGCGGGAGGGAGGCGGAGGGCTGCGTCCGGCGCTGCCCGCCGGCTGCTCTCCCGCTCTCCCCGTCCTCCAGCCTGTCACAACACAGCGGGAGGAGGGTGAAAGAAAAAAAGCTGACGAGACCCGCGCTGGTATCGGCGAAGATCGGGGGAGAGGGGGAGGAAAAGGGGTTTTTACCGCTTTAGCAGCCTTTGCGGGAGAAACGGGACAACGTGCCGTTTGTGTAACTAACTCCTGTTAAAACAGTCCCTCTGGTCGTGTTGACTACCTCTGCTTGTGGTGTTGGTATGACCAGCTCATCCCTTAAGACTTTCTTGAAACGATGGAGGGTCGCTTATTCTTTTAAAGTCTGACTTTCTGTTTGAACAGATTTGTCAATAACGTGTCTATGAACAAATCCTCTTTTGACAAGTTATTTTGTAAAGGTTATTTCAGGAATTAAAAACGTGATGATTTGTGTAGTCACCTTAATTGTCTGTGATGTTTAACACTTTTATGTGCAGTTACCAACTTGCTGTATGAAATTTCTTTCAGCAGTTTTGAAGTCAAGATTTTTACAGAAAGCTAATGCTGCAGAGTTCGAACACGTTTCCTTTTACAGAGGCCGTTCTTAATTGATGCTTAAGGTATTTGTTTTCTTTTGACAGTATTTGTTGATGACAGAAAGGCCTTCATCGTAAAAGCTGATAGCAAGATATGGCTCACTTTCCTTCTGGGTAAGTAGAAGGAATGTGTCGGGGGAGATTACTGTTCTTTTTACCTTTCTTCCTCTGGAATTGTAAACTGTGTCAAAATATATTTGGAAATATGACTTGAAAAAACAAAAAAGCATAGCTTATGTTGAAAAGGGACAGGAAATAACTTCCTCCCTGGTAACTTTTGTAAAGCTGTTATTGTAATTGATGTGGTATCAGAACATTTGTATGAAAATATTTGTCCAGATATTTGTGGATCTCTCCTATCCAGTCAATAATTTCCAGGGAAAAAAAGAAAAAAGCAACTCTCATTAAGTAATGTAATCAAAACAGCTTGTTTTGGAAGGATTACAGGTGGAAGAACATACAACTGTAGGGGGATATAAATTCAGATGTTACAATCCTTGGGAATATTTTGGAGTAAATAATAAAATAGCTAATGGCCAAAGTCTTGGAAAAAGCACCTAAAGTATTTTCAAAATTAAATAAGAAATGCGTTCCTAAAGTTAACAGATGTTAAATAATAGCATATTTGTTAGATGTGCAATTCCATGTACTCTTAAAGGTATTCTATTAAAAGACTGTCAGGGTATTCCAAAGATGCTGGTACTATTAATCACACCACCAGTAGTCCTTGTTGCCAAAGGGAGTTTCTTCAGTTTGATGAATTACATTGCAAAGTAGTAGCAGGGAAACAACCCTTAGCTTACAAACTAATTGATGAATAAACTGTTCCTGAATTGCTTTGCTTACTTCTGTTTATTCAGCATTTCCTAGACTAGTAGTTACTTAAATGACATAGAAACATTAAACTGATGGTCAAAATTGAAAAATGCTTTCCTTTGATTGAAAATTGAGAGCAGATTAGGTAGAGAGCTTTATAATTTCTGGAGTTTGAATTTGGCCGTGAAACCCAGATAACCCATTAAATACTGCAGGGAGCTATGTATATTTTTAATAGGAGTAAACCCTTAATAGCAAAGTATGTAATAGCATACAGTATTTGCAGTAGCAAAGAATGTACATATCCTAAATATGAAATATTGGGTTTTGGTTGGGTTTAGTGGTATTTGACTTTTTGTTGTTGTTTTGCTTAAGCTTTAAAGTCCAGATTTTAAAAACGGGGGCTCCCACAGTTGGAGCTAGTTTTGTTATAGGGTATGGATTTTTTTCTCTTAAGAATTATTTCCAATTTACGTGCAACAATAAAGTTGTCAGATTTTCAATGCCATTCTTATACAACACTTTGCCCTAGTATGTTGGTTTTTTTTTTAAATGACCATTGAATTGAGGCCTTATTCTTGAAGACATCCTTTCTAGATTGCACAGAATCTCACAATGAAACATCTTGACTAAGCTGCAGAAGTGCTCAACACTTGTACATTTCTCATCGTTCCCAGTTCTGCTGTATTCCTACCTAGTCACTTCGGGGATACTTGCAAAGTATTAATCAGTTTCTAGTACGTTTCACATCCTGTTGCATTACAGTATCTCAGCATTTGTTGTTCTCTTGGTAAATGAGTTCTGTATATTATGGCTTTATTCTTAGGTATTTCATTTCCAGAATTAGAATGCTTTTTATATGCTATTCATACTGTTTTTCTTAGAACAGAACACAGGCAAAAATAGGAAATCTGAAGAATAAACTATCAGATTTTACATAATAGCCCTAGTCTGCAAAAATCTGATCATATGCTTTGCTTTTAGGGTTTATTAGGTTGGGTGAGAAAATGGCATCTGCAAGTTCAAGTACATAGTAGTTGTGTAAGTCTTTGTAGCATTAGGACTCTAGTATTCCTCTCCTGTCCTCTCCTTCATTCCCTCCCCAGTAAGGACATTAATGGGATCAAAGGATGGTAATTTAAGAGAGCTGATCTGCATGTTTTCCATCAGAAACTAGCTTAATGTAAGTCTGGATGCAGTCTGTTGAAAAATGCCGATTTGGACTCATAGTGGCAGTCTATGAATTAAGCGCATTGTCTCTTGAAATGTGAGTAATTACATGAATTGCTCTGTGATTATAAAAGGTCTTCATTTTATACTTATAATGAAGTGGTATTGTGAAGTTTTATAAAAATGTATGTGAAATTCTCCAAAATAACTGTGAATGTATTTACACTTACTGCATTAACTTTAAATAAAACATTTACTGAAGGGAAGAATCAGATTTAAATATATTGTTTTCTCTATGAAATAAGTGGTATGTTTGAATCGGAAATGTAATTTCCATATTAATAGATAATTTATTTGCAACAATAAAATACTGCATATTTGGCTTATTTAGAACCACATGAACTTGAGATCATGAACAGTACTGGTAGCTAATGTGCATTTCTTTTGACTTCACTGTATATTCTTACTTAACATGTAATTCGCCTTAAAATTGATAGGTTTTTTTTTTTTTAATTAGGGTGTGTGTATATGTGAATGTATTTCAGCATCTAATCTTATTGGGAATCTTACAAATGTTGCTGAGAAATGAAATAATGCTTTGTGCAAATGTGAGACTGAGTAATAACTAAGAAAGGTGTGGACTGCTCTGTTTCTTTCCATACAGTTACTGCAAAATGTGTTTGTTTATGGAATATGGTTTGCTGTGTTGCTGATATAGCTAATGTGCTTACCTGGAATTCCATATCATATCCATATCTGCTTTTCTGAAAAAGGAATTTGCAGCTCTTAATGAGAGCTAACATAAATGTCCTTAGTATTAAAAAAAAAAAATCTGTAGCTTCTGAAACTTCCCTAAGACATTAAATTCCACTTAATGTGAAGTATACTGAGCAATCCTTTGGCGAATTTTTTTTTCTAGAAAGTATATGTAAAAATGTAAAGTTTTAAATGAGAGGTTGTGGTATTTATTTTCTAACTTAAATCCCAGCTTCTCATTGAGAAAACTACTTCAGTGATTGAAGGGGAGCTGAAAAACTCTTAAGGAAGTTTCAGAACCTCAACTACTATATGAAGTATGTAACTTGAGGTAAATGTTAAACTGTACAGGCAGGTAGTTTAGAAATTTTTTTTCCCCTTAGGTAATTCTTTTTTTTTTTTTTTTTTTCCTCCTTCTGTCTTACTCAGTTTCACCTCACACATCTTCGTATACAAAACTTTAATATTAAAATTGAAGTTCATAAATGTAGTTTGTTGCATTATGACCTCTGGTGACAATGATGATAAATACTGCCAGCAGTAGCACTTCCAGGCTCTGTTGGAGGAACATGTGATTTGGGAATATATACTAGGGCATGAAGTGTACATTCATTCCACTCCTCTTCCACTTAAATGTAGTGGTTTTGCAAAGATGTCTTTCTTTCTCTTGTCCCTGCTGCTTTCCAGAAAGAGACCACCATATGCATGTAACATGCAGTCTGAACGCGTGCCCATTCACTAACTCTCCGACTATATTCTGCGTCAGTGTGCAGGCATTTGATGCGTATTTTACCTCTGTGCAAGCAACTTGACCAATTCCGTGGCGTTGCAGAGGCAAGGGCCGTGTGCGGGTGCCCGTGGGCTGCAGGTGTGTGCAGATCAGCACCCTGGAGAGGGACACGGTGCTCAGCACCTGGCTGGCCCTCGCTGGGTGTGGGCAGGGAGGGTGGTTGTCTTCTCCACTTTCTCTCTGCTCCATATGGCCTATGTGAATAAGAGGGCTCTTCATTAACCATAAAGACTTTCTTGGATTGAAGGCAACCAGTCTACCTTACCTTTCTATGGCAGAGAGCCACTGTGTGCCTAGAGGGCGACCAAGACACCTTCAGTGTAGAAGGAGCACCATGGTTACTCTAAATGCCTACCCTTTATCCCTCGCTCATGCTGGCTTTGTTTCCATGGTGAGCTCTGGATATGCTGTGAATGCTGCCCAAGCAAAATGGAGTGGCTTCTGCTCTCTGTGGATCTTGTCATGCTCAAGAAGTCAGAGACCTAGGCTGTTTACCTACCACTTTACCATAATTTGTCTTTTCCCTTTGTCCCTCAAATTATCTCCCTTGTTTTGTACCTGCGTGACAACAGTGCAGATAGTTTCCGAATGGACAAAGGGAATGTTATTACGTGGAGAGTCTACTTTTTTTTAACAATTATGGTCTCAGATTTGTGTTGGTTGTCACAGTCCATTTGGATCTCTCAAATTTACAGGACAATGTACTCTGTAAATTAAACTTTATTTTATGAGCTCATTAGGAAAGAAAACAGTCATGACAAACAAGGGCTCAGTCTACTTTGTACAGACTAGTCTAACATGGGAATTCACTAATTCATCACTTAAGGCATGAGGTTTCTAACTCACAAGTTCTCTAATTTGCAACTCCTAACTTGTGCACCGATGAGCAAAATAGTTACCAGCCGCTGGTGGGAGTGCTCATCCTTCCTCTTCCATCATGGTGCAGGTGTCCCCTGTATCACATCAGGAATCGTGAAAGCCTCAACAGTCCAGCTACTGCTGGATCTGCTTTAAAAACGTTTTGGGTAAGCTGATGTATTTGTACCTTCCAGCTTGGAAGTTTGGTCTATACCATTCCCATGAATTAGCAAATTCTGAAGAAACTGCCAGACGATCAATATGTGAGGATTATGGCTGCAGGAGACAGCAAGCTGCAGGTGATAATGGCTGCATAATGTCCTTTAGCCCTTTCTGGCCACTGGGTCCTGCCTATGTGTTGCCCTTGCTTTGACCTAACAGCGCTGCTCCTAGCATACATCAGACCTTAGTATGAGCTGTGTGTTAGCCAAAATCTGAGCAGAAGTTGAGTAAACAGTCACAGCAGGTATCCTAAAATGTTAAAAATATTTATGCTTATTAAAAAAAAAAACACCTTATAATTCAGTTTTGTTATTGATAGCTGAAATCGATGCGTTAGATTCTGATGGATCAACCTGAGTGATGCAGGATATAGGTGGGGACATTGCCTATTGCTGCATGCCATCAGCATAATTTCAGATTTTCAAAGAGCTGGCCATAAAAGTTAATTCAGATGTTCCTATTCTGTTCCTCTGGAGGCTGAGTACCTTCTGTGCACCTCTGGAGTAGTACTGTAATTACTTTAAAGAACATGATTTTGTGTTCAATGATTTAAATATTTGAGTAACGACATCTTTTGTTTCCTTTACAGCTGTTTTTGCAGGAGTCCTACATTGGTAAGGTTAAATTTATTGCTTGAGAGTAGTATGGTTTTTTTAAAATAATAAAAATATCTTTTTGACTTATATTTAGACAAGCTATTGGGATAACTTATATTTAAGTCTTTCTTCTCAAAACCAAATTGTTGTCTCTAAGATGAATAATTCTGTTCTTGTGAAGCTGATGTGAAAGGTTTCTTAAGCCTGTTCAGCGAAGAGTGAAGCCTGCTTTCCAGGTGGAAAAGTGTTGCTTAGCTATACAATTTCAGGTGCATTTCCACTAACAGACCTTTTTACCCTCGGTGGGTTTTGAAAGTCCAGGTAAATCCTTTCAGCTTTCTCCTATGTTCTGCTTATTTAGATTCTGCTTTAATTTCTTATTTTTACATCATGTGTTCTCTAACCTCTTCAGAGAAGTCTGGCCAATGTTTTATTTGTATACAGAAGAATGGCCTTTCAACTACTCTTTGTCAATGTAATCCTTGTGTTTCAGGTTCCATCCTAATCCTCACCCTTCCTTTTTGTAGCATAGACTTGAAATAGAATGGCTTCTATAGTGATTTTCACCAGCAACTTTTGCAGAGATAAAAAGTACCAGCTTCTGCCACTCTGTTTTTGTTTCCTAGCTCAAAAAGAACTATTGATTTTTAGTAGTGTGTTTCTTGCAAATTCCTATTCAAAAGCAGAGTCCTGTGCACTACTCTGTTTCTTTCTTTTTCCATCCTTTCTGGAGATGAAGCACCTCTTGGAAATTGCGACTTTTGCCTCCAAAATAATTTGCATTTTGCCTGGCTTTTTTTTTCCCCCCTGTAGTTGCACCTTTATTTAAATATACTTTTGATGGTAAGCGCATCTATATATAATGGCAGATAACTGCCTTAAAATACAAGTCAGGGAAGATTTTTGTGGAAAAAACATACACTACTTGTATGTGCACCGTTATTTTCACCAGTTTTTAATCTGTGATTCTTTTCATTTGTCAGATATTTGAATTCTCTTTCCTAATATGTAGACTTGATAGTTTTAATAGCATTAAACTTTTGATCCTTAAGTGTCTGCACTTAAGTTAAAATGCATTAGAGTATTATAACTAATTCCATAATACAATTTAATGAATGCTGTATGGATTCATATTTTTCCATTTAAAATAGTCTAAATAGAGGTGAATGTTGGTATACTATATGAGTAAATTAAAATAGCAGTTTGTAAGTAAACTTTGGGTCTTCATTGTATGTTTTGCCAGCTCTTTCTTGGTATATATGACTTAATACAGGTTCTAAACCTCTTTATTCAGTTTTAATTATTATTATTTTTTAACAGGTGTCACATAACAACTCTTTTTGAAAATGACCGTCATTTTTCTCACCTGTCAACGCTAGAAAGAGAAATGGCTTTTCGCACGGAAATGGTTAGATTATATTTCAATAAAAATTCAGTGATTGGAAAACTTCTGTCTGTAATCTTGTCATTGTGGGCTTTCCAAAATTTCTTAATACCTTCTGGATAAGTAAATATATTGATATCTTGCAACTAACATGCATTATACTTTTACATGCAGAGCATTTATGTGTCTTGCAGCTGATCACTATGAATGTATCTCTTCACAGTTCACTTAAAATATAATTTAAAAATATGATTCTAGAGGACCTAAAATACAAAACTACAAGAACCTTGTAGCATACTTTCAATTATAGTCTTGGGATGCAGCTTTTTTTTTAATATTTTTTTAATTAATGCTTGCATACATGTATATACCTTTTGGCTACTTTTATTTTGAGAGTTGTGAAATACTATGCTAGTGCATAGTTACCAGCGCAAATGAGAGATCACCAGATGTCCTATGATACAAGGTGGAAGGAAACCCACATTGCTTGTTTCAGTGGCACTAATAGATGAGATTTGAAAAACTGGATAGTCATCTTGAATCATTTTGTACTATTTGTTATATTACAAAATTTGATTTAAAACCGAAGCTTGCATATGGTAGTTCATGAAGCAGAAGTGATCTCTTTAATCGTAAATAATGATTCTGCTCTCCTGTAGGGTCTTTATTATTCCTACTTCAAGATCATTATTGAGGCACCATCGTTTTGGAATGGAGTATGGGCAATTATGAATGACAGACTAACTGAATATCCCTTAGTGATTAACACCTTACAAAGGTTCAATCTTTACCCAGAGGTGAGCTATGTTTTAAAAATAATACCTTCTGATAAACTTTTGATTTCTTTAGATTTGACTACAAATACATAAGAAACGTTACTCTGGAAAATGTGGTTGTAAAGATACAATGACTAACGAAGTGTTGCTTAAATACTCTATTTTAGTTCCAGATTTAAAATGAGAAAGTTACTTCATACATTGTGATCAATTCTCAGACTTCAAGTAAGTCCAATCAAATGTGAATACTCTCTAGATCTTAGCATTTCATGCCCTGCAGTTGCAATCCAATTCTATACTTCTTGTCTTCTTTTGGTCTTTTCACTGAAAGCAAGTCAGTTTCTGACATTCCCTGAAGTACACAATATGACATATGAAGTATCAGTAGTATATGACAATAATGCCTGCAGTGATACAGGTACTGAGAGGTTATTTTGGCTTGCATTTTGTGTAGGACAATGTACTAATGAATCATCACAGTTCACTGTGGCCTTAAAATCCATGAATGGTAATAGTTTACTTACATGTTGCAGAAGAAATTACTCTGTAGAAGACTGCTGTTGTTTGTACGTACTTGATGTTAGGCTTGTTATCTGGTTAGATTATGTTCTCTGCTTTTTTGTCACTGAAAGGAACACATCTTTAAGTACAGAAATGTTTGGTTTTCTCTTTCTTATGGTTTTGCCCGTGTGTCTCAAACATTTTGCAAAGGGAAAACTCCTTTGGTTAATGTGCATTTCTGTAACTCCATGGGTCAGCAAGAGCTTATTTTTTGGAGAACCAAGGACTAATAATGTCTGTAATTGTTGGGTACTAGCATTTATACTCATTCTCCTGCTCTGTCAGAGCAGAGCTGCTTTCAGGAACTATACATGTATCTATACAACTTGCATGTAGTGGTTTCATTTGCTTCTTAATTCCTTGCTCTAGAAGAACTAAATGCTATAGATGAGTGCTTTTTGTTACCCTCTCACTGGTTTTGGGTTTGTTTGTGGGATATTTTTGAATTTTTTTGTGGTTTTGCTTTGGTTTGTTTTTTTTAACTCCGAAGGGATTGCAGTTCAGTTCTGGAAATGCAACATCAGGAGCATGTGCCTTATTTGAATACTATGAAGTTATTTTCTTTAGCTGAGAAAATTTTATTGACTTTGGCTATACTCTGACTTGCAAAAATCAAAGGTAGCTGGTCAAATGAACCTGCTCTTAGAGAATCATCAGTATCACCATGAAAGATGACTAAGTAAATTGAATGATGAAATCAAAACAATAGCAATCAGATATAGTGGCTGACAGTCTGCAAGAACGTTAGGTAGATTACTGTGCAAAATGTGTAGGCTTGTCTGTTCATTCAGAGTTTTCTAGGATCTTACTGGCTCATAGAACTTGGTGATAAGGTGTGAATTCATTCATCTTTTCTGTGCCTGTGTGGGCATGCAAAGCAGACAAATAGTCTCTCCTGCTCCTTTCAGTCATTTACTGCTTGATGTCTAGCCTTCCTGTAAATAGGTTTTTTTTTAAAAAGTGTATTTCTTGAGTACTCTTGTTTCCACATAACTACATCTATAAAACTGTCAATAGGTGCAACTTGACATTTGAAGTATGTTCTCCAAATTTATCTAATTTTACTTATGATTATAATGGGGCTGGGTGATGGGAAGATGCTTGTGGATTTATTTGTTGGCAGTGAAATTTTTCCTTCTGATACTCAGTATTCAGTCATGTTTTCTGAAAGTGTTTCATTTCCTGTTTGATATTTTAGGATCTTTCCAGCTCTTTCAGCCCAATAGTAGCATTAAGGCTGAATTTTAATAAAATTTTTGTTTGTTTACCGGATTTCAAAATTAATTACATCAAAAATAGCCTTAAAATCCAGTTACTAAACAGGATATTAAACCCATTAAGAAAAGTAGAACAATTCACCTGCATGTACAATCGGTACTAGGCATGAAAACTTCAAGAGAAGGAAAAAAAATGCTAAAGTGAGTCCATAGCAATCACTACATCGTCTGTGTAAATTATAAATATCAGCAGTAAAAAAAAAATCTGTCAAAAGCAACAAGTCAGTCTTTGTAGTTGTACAACATTATAATCCCAGTGAAGTCTTGATTTTCCACGTATTTGCTGCATAGTCAGGTTGTTCCAGTAGTTGTGGTGTTGTTTTCATCTGTGATCCCTGATGCAAAATGGCAGAGAGATAATGTGTTAATTTCTGTGGCGGAGAGATAACATGGTTATTCTCTGGCTGTTCATCATTACAGAACAGTTGATATTTCTGTGTGTGGCAGTGATGATGAAAATTTGAGTTGGAGTGATGAGTGTGGTGTAGTTGGCGTTAAAGTGCTTCAAGGCAGCTAGTAAGAGAGATTGACTTTTCTACATGTTCTTTTACAGCAAAGGACTGGCCCTGCCCACAGAGATCTCCTGAGTCTGAGAGCCAGTCTTTTGTTTTCCAAGTTTTGCATTTACTGCCTCATCTGATATGGGACAGTAGAAATTCCAAAAATGCATTGTGCTCTAATTGACCTAGCAATTTTGTACTACTGGTTTGCTTCCATTTTTATGCCTATGTTAACTGTTTCATGTAAAGTAGCTTTTGGCAAAAAATGTTTCTGTTTTGCGTGAAGTACCTAACCTGGTGCCTTTTTAGGGAGTATTCATGTGTGGTAACATCTGCAGCAGACACAAGCACACGTGACATAAAAAGGTTAAGTTGATAAATCAATAAAATTTTTTTGTGCAACATTGGTTCAGCAAGATGTTTTATGTGCTTAGGGTAATGTCAACTTTAGGGCTGGTGATGCAAATATGGCAGCTTAGAGGCATCTGTCTAGCATATGCATTCTATTGGCAGTGTACAAACCACATTCAGGTGATAAAAGGAAAGATTCAGATTTGCTTCCCCAGTCCCGTTGTTGCCTATCTGGAGATAGGGCAAGTGTCTTGTTCATGCATGCACACATGCATAGTCAGAAGTGCCAGGGCACGGATGTTCAGAAAGCCTTCAGGAATTCAGAATAGTGTACTTTGCATGACACAATATTGAGGCAGGGAGTCTTGGTCTGGAAAGATGTAATTGTATTTTAAATATGTAAGAATTACATTGTGAGAGAGTAAAGGCCACAGATGAAGTGAGCCATGATGATTGGAGCCCTGGTATTAAAAATTAATGAATTATAGAATCGCAGAACAGTTGAGGTTGGGAGGGATATCTGAAGATCATCTAGTCTCAACACTCTGCTCGAAGCAGGGTGAAGTAGAGCAGGTTGCTCAGGGCCACCTCTGGTTTCATTTTTAATATCTCCACCTCTGGGCAACCTGTTCCGGTGTTTGACCACCCTCAAAGTAAAAGTTTTTTCCTATGTTGAAGTGGAATTTCCTGTATTTCAATTTGTGCTCATCGTCTCTTGTTTTGTCAACCAAAAAGAGTCTGTCTCGGTCATCTTCACTCTATGTCCTTCTTGTCTTGGGCAGCCCAGAACTGACTCAGCACTGGAGGTATGGTCTTAGCAGTGCTGAGTAGAGGGGAAGGATCGCCTCTCTTGTCCTGGTGACATACAGCCCAGGATACATTTGGCTTTCTTTGCAACAAGGTTGTATCGCTGGCTCAAGTACAACTTGTCCACCAAGACACTCAGCTCCTTTTCTGCAAAACTGCTTTCTAGCTGGTCAACTCCAGTCTGTACTGGTGCATGGTGGTGTTCTGCCCCAGTGCAGGACTTTGCATTTCCCTTTTGTGAGATTCCTGTTGGCCCATTTCTCTAGCCTGTTCAGGTCCCTCTGAATGGCAACACAAGCATCAACCACTCCTTCCGATTTTGTATCACGTGCAAACTTGCTGAGGATATTCTCTTGTGCCATCATCTAGTCTTAATAAAGACATAGAACAGAATTGGCACCAGATAAAAAAACACCCACAGCTGTCCCCTCATCTACCAAGACAGTAACTTCGGAAGGTTACGAAGTTGGGCAGGCATGATTTCCCCTTTGAAAACCCATGCTGACGGCTTCCAATTACTTTTTTGTCCTTAGTATGTTTGGAAGTGGTTTCCAGGAGGATTTACTCCATCATGTTCTCAGAGATCAAGGTGTAATTTCCTGTGTTTCCTTCTTGTCCTTGAAGGTAGAAGTGACATAAAGAGTTTTATTAATTGTATGGGGAAAGAAAAGAGGGAATCATCCTTCTTGTACATGTTTTCTGTGACACAGGGCTGAGACAGCTAATACTGCAGTGGTGACACATTTTCAGTCTGGGAACCCTTGGGTTATAACTTTCAAAGCAGCTCAACTGGAATGGCCACATTACTCATTTATGAACTCTATAATCCTGACAGGATAGCTTGGTAATGTTAACTAGTGACTTTGCTGTGAGATGAGTTGTCATTTTTCTGTGTGTAAAAAACTGATGTTTTTTGTGTCAGGTGTTGAAATTTAATTTGGTTGTTGTTATAAGAACATTACAACCTTTGCAGGGAAAATGGAAATGCTGTCTTACATTGCATCTGGAAGCCCTTTCTAATGCATGCTTAAATTTAACCTATCAAAGTTTATCTGAGTAAAAACCCTAAAGACTGGGTCCATTAATATTCTTGCCAGGTGGAAAAAAATTAATTGGTTTTAATGGATTTAATTTGGCTAACTGTCAACAAAATCTGGGATTTTAATATCTGATAAACAAAAATAGTTTAATGGGGAACCTTCCAGACAATATTGAAATATATATTTTTTCAAATATTGACATTTGATGCATGAAGTTATTTCTGCTCTACAGCAGGCATAATTTTAGTCTAGTAATGAACACTTGGTCTATGTTGGATGCCTTTAGGAAATTATGGTCAAAAATGCTAAGTAATTGAGATAAATTCTGAGTTTAAAAAAAATGCTGGATGAGGGCCAGTTGTCATGAGAGGTTACTGTGAGCATTGAGCTAATCTCGAAGTTCCTTTTCAGAAACTTCAAATCCTCTTTTCCACCTAGGTGGTCCTTGCCAGCTGGTACCGCATATATACTGCTATTATGGATTTCCTTGGTGTACCGACAAAGACATGTTGGACTGTAAACAGAGGAAAAGGGCTTAGTCCTGTTGAAAGCTGCGAGGGTGAGTTGCGTTTTATTCTAGTTTCTTCCTGGAAGCATCTAATTGTGGCTTTACCTATTCAGAAGTAATAAATATTCCTGTGTCTTTATCACTGACATGCTTTCATTTGGCTAAGCCTGTGTTTTTGGCAGGTTCACAACATAAGTGACAATCATGAAAAAAAGATACTTTTAAGAACACCAGGGGTGAGAATGTGGGCTTTGCTTATTACATAGCTCCTCCTACCTAGGTTGAATTGTTATACTGCAGTTCAAAACTTCACAGTTGTAGTCTGAGCCTTCATAATGTTGGACTGTTATAAAGAACAAGATGTCCTAAATGTAATTGAAGGCCACTGTATGTGAACTAATTTTTTGTAGCTTCTGTAGAGTCCCCAATACATTCCAAGTTCCTACATTTCAAAAACTTACCCTCTGTATTTCCTCCCCTAACTACAACTTGAGGAGTGGGGAGGAAGGGGAAAAAGGTAACCACAAGGCTCCCTTTTGGAGAAATTCTGCGTAGTGATTCTGCTGGGAAGAATCCTCTTCCTCTTGTGACCTCCTATTCAGCATAAGAATTTCAATCTTATACCTTGATTTTGATACCAAAGCTTGGATGCTGCCACTTTTTTGGGTTTTTTTCCACATTTAAAGTATTGGCTTGTCAAGTAAGTATTATGCGATAAAAGTGCCTTGCTGAGGAGCTCGTTTGAGATGTTCTACAGTTGGTTAAAGCTGAATGATAGATGGTAGCTTGTGAAGTTGTTTCATTTTATCATTTAAAATGTCTTTGTGTAGTGACAAGCGAGTATTTTTCCTTTGCACAAAGGCTATAAGAACTTTCTTCAGAGCTTGAACGATTCACTTTCTCTAATTTTGTCAGAAGCTATAAACAGTGAATAAAAGTATAACTTTTCATTTCTGTTTTTTGTAAAAACAAAATCAAACCAACAAAAACACCAGCTATTGAGACTACCATGTTTGGTGAGCATATCGTCATCTTACCTTAGAGAACTGTCTTGCTGTATTTTCAGCAATGGTGAATAATTGTTTCTGCATATTAAACTATGAAGTTTTGCTACCTTCTCTATAATGAATAAGGCTTTTTATGCTGTAGTGCTGAAATGATTAGAGCCAGGAGGGTTTAAAGAAATAATGGGAAAGAGAATAACAACAGAAGTGTGAACGCCAAAGTGTTTGTGAATGAATAAATTGAAAGACTTGCATTATTGGAAAATCTCTTGGCTTCTAATGAAACAAAGAAGGCAAAAAGACTGTTGTGTGTGATATGTTTAATGATGGATTTACTCCTGCAAGAGATGGAAGTGAGAGTATAGGGAGTACAAACCTGTTCTAAAAAGATCTATGAAGTCAAAACGTAGTCTATAGAGAATGTTCTTAGTGATGCTTATGCCTTCTATACATTGCAGGCTTTTTCTGTTACAGTTAATGCTTCCCTCTTGGCTTGTTCTGTTGCTGACTGCCCCAATGCTGTGTCCACCACTCTTTTTTTTTTTTTTTTTTTCAGAAGTGTAGTCTTTCGATTGAATCTCCACAATAATCTTGGTGACATTAACTTTTCTTTGTTGTCTCTTTCTGTAGATATATTAAGGTAGTATGCTGTGTGCTGTATTATACTGATTGTATGGTGGTTTATAAGCAATATGATCTTTGACAACGTGTTAACTGTTTGTTTGTTAGGGTTGGGAGACCCTGCTTCCTTTTATGTTGCTGTGATTTTTCTTTTGAATGGATTAATGATGTCACTGTTCTTCATATACGGTACATACCTCAGGTAAGGCTGTTGAGACTGAGCTATTTAGTTGGTACTAGCTGTCAGTTTTTATATGAAATTTGAAAAAGTGAATACTAAAATATTTTTATGGGATATTGCTTATTTGTTTGTACAGTAGTGTGCTTTTTTACAGTATAGTGCTTTTTATTACATATACACTGTTACTAAAAAAAATACTAGAACAGAGAAGCTTTTTGCTTAAAATAAACGATGATGCCGGAAAAAGTTGTGGAAAATTTCAGTGAAGTGGCATCTCATTGATACCACCAGGTTGCGGATAAAAACAAATGCTGTACAGGTTTTAAACAGTTTTTGACAGTTTTCTGCTCTTAAAATTATCAGTGTAACTGATTTTTAAACAAAGTTTGAATGACTATACTTTTAACCGAGACTGGAGTTTTCCCAGTGCTTTGCCTCAAGTCATATTGCACGTCTTTCAATTTTAACTTAACTGAGAAGGCAAAATATTTTTTAAGATAATGCATTCTTTTGGAAATACGTATACACTTCCCCTTTTCTATGAATTTCTGTTTTCAGTATCTGTCCTTAAATTTCAGGAACTGTAATATACATTCATACAAAAACAGACTCCACATTCAGCAGAAAAACAGAAGTGGAAATATTTTTCTGTTTACCTCTATTTTCATTTGTAGGTTTTGCAAAAAAGCAAAAGGCTGCTACATTTGCTTCTGAGAGATGTGATTGTTTTTCCCTCTCATTCTATGGCTTCGCTGTCTTGTTTTTTTTTTTCCTTGCTCTCTCTGAAGCATGTGCTGATAGTTCAAGTAAAGAATAGTGCAGTGCAGGAGCTGACAGTGAAGAGAGGAAGTTGCCTAGTGCAACTATTAGGTATTTGGGGGTAAAGGGTATATGTTTGTATTCCGTAACATAGGAAATTAATGTCTCATGTTTTGAGGAAATAGATAAACTCAGTATTCATATCATTAACTTGTCATTTTTCTCTTAAGGGAGGTATATGGAAACCCACATTTTTTTATATTACTGTCATTGAAAAATCAGTAAGGTCTTAATTTCTCAGTACTTTCATTAGACTTAGGCTGTGTTGAATGTAAATAACTATCAAGTATTAATAGTAATTTAGTTTTTAATATAAATGATCTGCAATGTAGGTAGTGAAGATGGCTAGAATATAAATGCAGTTCTTTCAAGGTGTAAGCCATTAGCTATCTGGGGTTATGAAAAAGAACAAGTGACCATGAAGTTTCCTGCAGGTAGGATTGTGATCTTATTTATTTATTTATTCTGAAGAATATTCATAGTTGGATACCAAATCTAGGTGACTGCTTAGTCATTATGGCTGTTCCAAGGTTCCTCTTAGGCAAAGCAAGCCAGAATATTTAGTCTTTTCCATAAGGTGTGAAAAGAAAAGAACTGAATCTGGAGAAATGCAGTTCTACTACACTGAAGTAGGTAATCTTATGAATTGGCATAAGTCTCCTTCATGAAGCTGATTTGTTTCTGCTATGCATTTTGAAAGGGTTTGTCACAGCCTGACTCATTTGATGGTGGGAAACCATCTTCTAACATTTTCTGTGTCTTTTCGTTCCTGAATTTGTTAGCAGTAATCATCTCAAGCTTACATAATTGTTTTTTCTAGGTTTTTTTTTGTCTGCCTATATGTTAATAGAATGTGTAATATTTTTATTTCAGCCTTTAGTTGCTTTTAGTCTCTTTGTAACTTTGACTAGTGATGGAAGGTGATAGGATAGTGGAAGACCACTTTCTTATCATTATTTTCCAAGCTAGCATGTGTTCTCACATATGTGCTCGCCGTACTCTACAATGAGCTTGTTCAAAGAGTTAAGCTGGCAGAAAGCTAGTTGCTTTTGTAGGACTAGTTTTTTGTTATAGGACTAGTTTTTGCTGTTTAGCTCCCTTAACAAATTTCCCCACAAGGTTAGAAGATTGCCAGACATAGTATGTCCCTGCCCTAGCACTCTGTGTATGGTTTCTGGTTATGCAAATGCACTTGAGAATCTACTTACGCAATGCAAGTTGGTCTCAAGCTCTGGAGCATTCTCTGTTAAGATAACTGAAGCAATATGGTGAGAACTCATGCCATTTTTTAGGTTTTTTTAATGGACAAAGGAATGGCATTTGGATGATAAGTACTTCATGCAATTGTAAGATTCTGTCTCCCCCCAACCTTCCCTGCCTCTCTATGGTTATAGTCAAGGGACAGAATACTTAAGCTGATTGTCAAATACTGCATCTTGAGGAACTACCAGTAAATTTCCTGTATCTCCTTCTGACAGTACTTTTTCCGTATTCTGTTTCTTGCATGTTAATCAACAACGAACTACAGCATTTCCCCAGATGACTTTAAGCTTCAGCTTATTGTACCCAGGGAGTCAGAAGACTAGTTCTTTCATTATTCCAGAGCTGACTCACCAGACGAAGTGTAACTGTTCAGGTCATCTGCAGTTCTTTAAAAATTACTAATTATTTATTAAATTTAGTTTATTCTATATTAAACATCGGGGAAGTAGGTTCCAACTGAAGGGCATGTACTTCACCAATTGTAGTATGGTGTGAGAGTTTCAGTGGAGTTATCCTTTATCTTTTAGATTGGCATAGAAAAGCTTAACTACTATATCTCCTACATGATAGCATTGCCCTGTTAGAAGATAACCAGTCTAACTCAACACTATACATAACCCGCTGTGAAATAGGCTCTGTTCGCTTCCTTTTCTGGAAAAGATACTGACAAGGTGCGTTTCCCTATTCTGCCCTACAGATTTCCGATCTTTTCTCCTGTAGTAAAATAGTGATCCCTTATAGAGGCTGATAGCTCTAGAGCATTCATAACACAATTAAGACCTTTGTATTCTAGACTTCAAGGTTTTATCACAATGTTAACCTTTAGCATGGACCTTGAATTTTGTTTCTGGTTTTGGGTGGTTTTTTTTCAAATTTTTAGTTTACTTTGTTTCTAAGACTAACATTTTTTAATATTAATCATATTCTTTTAGTCATTTTGAGTTTCAGTGTTGATGCTTTTAGAATTTGGAATGAAAGGTGGAGTTTTGTGTGCAAGAATGCACAATTCCTGGAGATTGTTTTAGCACTCAGTTGGTATCTTTAATCCTCAGATTTTGTACCCAGAACTCACTGATTCTGTTTGACTTGTATATTAGTGATGGGTGAAGGATCTGAGAGGATCTGAGGTTTGTTTGTTTTTTTTAAAGAATCTTAACAGCTGGCTGGTACTTTTGTTTAGTAGCAAAAATGGCATATTCTGTCATTCATAGTAGTAGTGCACTTGTGTGCACAAAAATATTCTTTGCTTTATATAACAGGACATGAGTAATTACAAATCTGGTCAAACAAATAGGAACCTTATCTATTGCTGTTTTGAGATGGGATAAATCTAAGTAATATCTTTGGTTTTAGTGTTGACTCGATAGTGCTAATTATTCATCAGGTGAATTTGATTCGTTTAGAAACGTATAAAAATCCTTATGTCAAGGGCTTAAAAAACTTTCTCATGTTAACATCACAGTATTTCACATAAGAATTAAATTGTATCTTGCATTGACCATGTCATGAGTTAATTTCTAAATATGTTTTTTGAATGTGCTTGATTTGATTACCCTAACATAGTCTTAGATTCAGACCAAAATTCCCTGTTGGGTGACTGAGTGTGCAAATTCTAAAGTTTTCTGCTCAACACCTCAGGGAAGAAATAATCCATTTATATTGCCTGGTGTTTAAAAAAAAAAAAACCAACTTTGGCACTTTTCAAGACCAAGCTCTGGGTACAGCAGATGAAGCATCAGATGTAATGATCTAAACCAAAGTTTGCAAGGAGTGGAATAGCCGTTTTCCAGGTTACTTATGTTAAAATTGGTGCTCTGCAGAAAGGAGCTGATATATGAAGAGTGGTCTGCTCTGAAATGAACATTAGCTGACTTAACTTGTATTTTAACATTGTATGTACACTGTAGATTGCTTTCCCTTGATGCTTGAAAGCATTCCCCCGCCCCAATAAACTTAGCTGTACGTAAGTGCCGTTTCACATTTTTAAGCACCATTGACCATTATGAGATTCTGTTGTACCTATTTTTCCTGTTCTTTTCGCAGTGGGAGCCGTCTGGGAGGCCTTGTTACCGTGATGTGTTTCTTTTTCAACCATGGAGAGGTAGGTCTCCCTCCCCAGCCACTGCCCCCCCCCTTTTTTAAAAAAGTTTAAGCTAATTCTCATTTCATTAAAGCTAGTCATATTGCTTATCTATTAGGGGATGAATTTAAAAGGAATAAGACATTAATGAAAGCAAAATAGGCTATGACTCAAAAACGTATAGCACAGTCCAATGTGTCTCCTTAGATGTTAAAAAAAAAGAGTAGTTCAGAAAGGAAATATATTGTAAAGTGGTGCTGAGATTGAAATCTTAGTAGCACAATGACTTTAAGTTTCAAAACATCAAAATATTCTGGTTTTGTGCCCATTCCAGACATAACTGGGCTACATGTACCATATGAACAAGCTTCAGAAATGGAGTAGGTTTTCTTTAAATTGCTATGTATTTTACTGGAAATTCATGAACACATACTCCAAAAAAAAAAGCAAAGAAACCTCTGTAGTACTGATACAGTACAGCCAGGATAAACAAAATTTAGAAACTATATATGTTTATAGAGAATTCCAATGCTAAACTTCTTTAGTAAGCTGTGTTACAAAAAAAAACCCGCAACAACCTGTCACTTAAAACATCTCCCTGTGTCCCCAGCTAATGCTGTTCATGCCATTGTTTCATATTTTGGAAGAAAACTCATGGCTTTTATTCTGATACCCTTGTGCAGTGTTTCTGGTTTTTTTATGTTTATTTTATGTATATAAATTTATATAAATATTTGTTTTATTTTACTTAAAATGCAACCGTACTGTAAAAATTTTCTAGATGGAAACTAGCTACCTTATGATTTTGTTAAGGGTTAAAGTTAAGTTTTGTTTTCTTATTTTACTGAGCTGAACTTGATAGAAAACTGAGTAGTGAGAATATGTAGTTGCACATAACAGAATCAAAGATGCTCCTATTCATAGTGAGCTTTGTCAGTTTTCTTATAACACAAAAATCTGTGTGATAAAATAGCTATTTTATTTCTAAGTTTCATTTGAAATGTTTTTCTCTAAATATCCTCTGTGAAGAATTTTTACCCATGGATGTTAACTGCCTGGTCCAGACCAGGTAGACGTCACAGAGTTTCTGAACTTTTTTTGGTGCTATTAGAGGGTAAATACAAAGTTTTGTGTGGGTTTCCATTCTTCTTAATGGCATTCTGAAGCGAAGTGAATATTTTATCCTTTGCTAGGAAATACTAATAGTACGCGCTGTTTTGCCATGTTGCTGAAGGTGATAAAGTCTAACTTCAGAAAGGAACAAGTTGAAAACTTCAAAGGTAGTGGTAGCAATAATGAAAAGAAACATTTATTTCACTATGGCACAGGCAGTTCTCCTATCCATAGGAGACTGTAGGAGAGCTCATCTCTCTCTGTGGATGACTTGACTTGGGGGAAAAACACAGATAATGTGTGTGTTTTGGAGAATGACATGAAATTAGGTCTGCATAGCTCTACACAGATGTAGTCTGTGCTTAGGTAGAGCTTAAGTAGGGTGACCCTGATTCAGGCTGTATGGATTTCTGGAGAGCAATAGGACTTACTTGCAGAGATGCAGTGTTAGATCTCAGCTGGCTCTTTGCATTTGTACTGTACCTAATGAAAGAGTTGTTCGATACTGTTGCGTATATAGAGTTATGGTAATATATGTAGTTACACATATATAGGTGGTCTAGCTTCACTGTGCATACTGTTGAATCACATGCAAGGGGTGTATATGCACACGTGTGTGTGTAAAAATCTATTTTATTTAACTCTTCAATATGCCTTTGATTCTGCGGAAATCATCTTGCATGTGGTTCAACAGTATGTACAGTGGAGCTAGACTAGTTGCTAAAAATTGGCTTTCCTTTTCTGGAAGGATAGGACTGAGCTGCATGAGTAAGCCTGATCTGCAAGTCTTGGTATCTCAGATCTAATGCTGTGTAAATTGGTTAGCCTTCTGACACTGAGCTGATGATCCTAAGGCAGTATGTTTTTATTTGTGCTGTGCTTGTGCTACTGTGTTTTAATGATTTCGAGCTTAGACAGATCTGATTTATTTACACCTGCAGCAAAGTTAGTTTACAGCCTTGATAAATCATCCACAGATGATTGAGTTTAGTATTACATTCCAAATATAGAAAAATAACACGGGCTACATTAGTCAATCCACTTTTAAGGTAATGGTGCCTTTTTATGGTTGTATATGCTCATCGTTTCTTTCCTGTCTTTATCTCCTCCAGTATCAAAAGATTTGGTAAATCAAATCTTGCTGTAGTCTTGAAGAATAATCAAAAAGACTACACTGCTTTAGAATAATGATTATATTTATTGCTAATAAAAATAATTTTAACTAATCACATCTGTGCAGTCAGCTGAAGACAACACATTATATATATTTATGAAAGGTTTATTTTAGTGGTAATCAGGGTGCAGCTTTTACAGAGAGTGCTTTTAGACAGCAAGGACTTTGATTAATGCGACAGGCTTCTGTACTTCATATTTGTTTTACACTATTTCTATACATTTATTTGACACTTAATATATTGGTGAAATAGCAAGACAATAAGCAAGGAATTCTATAATGTTTATTCTAGTGACTTCTTTGGTAAAACAGTATTTTAAAAAATGGTTTTAAGATTATAGGAGGCAAAGGAGAAGGAACATCCTGGCATCAACATCCTATAGGCTTTCATAGATTCATTATGGTCCATGTTAAGATGAACTACGTTTTTGTCCTGCAGTTGTAGAGAACCTGCTTCTAATTTTTAGTGCAAATCTATTGATAGCCACTTTAAGCCCATTTGTTTGTATGTCAAAATTGTCCTGTAAAGTCATAATTATTTCTTTGATGGTTAGTGCCATCTCCAAGCACTTTTTATGAAGTATATAATGTATATAAACATTGGAGATGACAGTTATAGCTGAGCCATTTGCCATGAACCCCAAGAAATTAATAAAAAAGCTATTCAGTTGACTTCATTGTATTATGGTTTGCTTTATTAGGGTTAAAGAGCGAAGTATCTAAGTGTAAGCTCTGTAAGAGCTTAATTTCATGTGTTTAATTTTACTGGCCTGTTTTGGAGGGCAGCTTCAGATTTTATACTTTCTGTCCTGTTGCTAGGAGAAATGTGAAATGTTTATAACCTAGAGAACTGTAGCATAACGAAGAGTATGTTGGTTTATCCTTCAGATCCTCTCCCCACACACTTTCTCTGTCTAAGTGTGGCAAGTCAATGCCTGAATTTGAGAATGGTTTTAGTTACTTGAATGAGCTGTTAATTTCAGCAGAAGTAGGGACAAGCAGCTGCTGTCCTGGCTTTTTTCTTGGATGTTCTTTAGCTGCCACATTTAATTTTGGAAAAGCAGCAATCTATTTTAATTAAACAGTACATCATAGACCTCAAGTCTGGGAGGGGCTTCCTTTTTCCTCCTCTTTTCTGCTTCCTGGCTTGTTTTTTTTTTAAGTTTGTGACTGAAATCTCATGTAGCTTGGTTTTTGCTTTATTGAAGTATCTGTGGTCATTCATTTTGAAATACAAATGCATTGTTTTATGGAAATGTAGCAGCAAATGTTATCATCTAACCCAGTTCTTATTTTTAGTGCACTCGCGTCATGTGGACTCCACCTCTTCGTGAAAGTTTCTCATACCCTTTCCTTGTGCTTCAGATGTTACTTTTGACCTATATTCTCAGGTACCTCTCAATTTATACTTAACTCTTTACAATGATTTAAAAAATTGAATGTCACAGGACATTTATTTAAATGCATTTATTTACATATCTATTTAAGTGCCTCTGTGCTGTAGCAATGATATCATTAACATAAAAACTTTCCTGTGGCTGTTACATTGCAGACGCTGCACCAGTAGAACTGCAGGCATATTACTCACTTATTAAAAGGAAAAACTTTGCAACTTGAAGACACGATTAAAATAAAAATCAGAATTACTGTGTTGGCAAATACGTATCTAAACTAAAAAAATCAGAATTTTTGGTTGATGTCACTTCCTTCCCATGAGAAACAAGCTGATACTCCATCAATTGGTTTTGTCCCTCTTGGAGAGTGGTATGTTGGTTGCACTTAGAATAAGCCTATGCTATGCAACAGAGGATGCTATAGGCACCCATAAGCTAGTATGTTCTTGCATTTTTCTATGACTAATTAACTAGTCTAATTAACTAGTTCGATGATTTAGAGCAATCTAATTACATTAATGCAGGGATGCTCTTGAGTTCATTAGCCCTGCTTTTCAGTGGTTGTTTCTGGCTTGCAACATGATTGTGTTACTGTCTTGCCTCTGTTGTGAAAAATAAGCATGATTGTTAATACTTGAGGGCTTTTCCATCAACTCCATTGCATCAGATTTGCAGTGTATTTATAATTTAGCTGAACGTTGTACTTGTAACCCCAATTTTTCCTTTACTAGGTCATACTGATTTGTAGTTATTGATGATTAAACCAAAAATATTTTGTCCTCGTCACTGACTTGTGGTTTTTAGGTGAGGAAAAGATACATGCTGCCTAGAAAAATATTTTGAGGAATAGTTTGCAGAGATGTTGCTAGATTTCATATTAGAAAGACACCTGTTCATTTAATGCTAAATCGTGAGGTCAAACAAAAAATGAGGAAATTACACTTTAACTTAGGGTGATCAGAGCACATGTATTCTGTACCTATAATTATGACACTTCTTGATTAGATAGATTCACTCCTGTTCTTCAAATCTTGGTACATAAAATAGTGCTTGGGCTTGCTTATCGATGAGAAGTAGATATTTAATTTAACCATTTCAGAGCCAGGTTCCAAAAAGGGGATAAAACTTTTTAACTTTCTGTTTCTCAGTTATAATTCCTGCTTCAAGAGCAGCTCTGGTTTATGTATAGCAGTATTCCAGTGAAATACAGAAACTTATCTTTGAAACAGAGACTAGAACTTAAATTCTCCATTATTTGTATCACTTGTATCATGTTTGTATAATGTATTAATACATTAGACTCATGCTCAGCATGACTTCCAACAGAAGTTGATCTTGAGGCTTTGCAAAAGAAGCTGAAGAAAATTTTACAGAATTTGGTGAGACTGCTGTAATCTGTTGGATTTGGGTTTTACAGCAGAATATTTATGGTGTCTTCATCTGTTGGAAGCCACTTAGTGAAATTTGAAGCATGACATGTTTCTGAAGTGAACTCGAAGCTAACACGGCATTAAATAAATAACACTTATAGCAGGACATAGAGAATGGGCTGTTTTCAGTTAAAGACGAGTTTCATGTATTTGGCCTTGTCTCCTGCCCTGAAACCTCACTCGGGATTGCTAGCAGAAAGTTGCAGAAAGTAAATACAGAAGAAATGTGAAAGAGAGGAGTGGAATCACTTTCAAATGCAGACTGTTCTGAGAATAGTTGTGATCCCAGCTGAAAAGGAAATGGTTGTGACCTGACTGTAGAGTTGTTACAAGAGGTGGACCACTGCAAGTGACATAGTTTGGCCTGCTATATTATGTGCTGCCAGGAGAAGACTTGTATGGCAATGAGTGACTCATCAAATAGTTATGAAATATTAAGCATCAGAACTATTGTTTTTTGGAAACTGATGAAAAATGGATATTAGATTTACTTGAGCAGTGTTATTTGTAGTTGATCAATATTGCTAGCTAACTTCCAAGGTAACTTTGTTTTTATTGCATTCTCTATTGTACTTTTCAATAATATGCAAACACCTGTGTAATTTTACTTACTGATGCCTATTCTGTCTCTTTTTCCCAAGGATTCCGAATATTAATACAGGAAGCTTGATTGCACTGTGTGTTTCTAATATCTTTTTCATGCTTCCCTGGCAGTTTGCTCAGTTTGTTCTTCTAACACAGGTAAGACCATATTCACCTCTAAATAGCCTCTTTGTCTTATTTAGGCAAATTGACTACTTTGTATAGACATCCACTGAATTCACAACTACACCAATGCTTTCCTTTTAGCCAGATTCCAGTCTTGCTCTCAGGAAAGATTCACACCATTTATTCTATCAATACTTTTCTAGTCTTAAATTTAAAAGTTGACCATTTACACCACTCAGTCTTCTGTTTCCAGGACTAAAAAATTTACTTTTTTCTTAAAAGCAGCCTCCGGCCTAAGATCAGTACATTAGAACAAGTGCAGAACAAGAAAAAACTTTGTATATTGAAGAACAAAAATAAAACAGGCATTGATCTTGCATCTCTTTAGGCTATTCCAAAATTTTAAATGAAGCGATGTTTGCATGGCATGTAGTATCTGGCATGATTTTGCATGATTTCCTGTTTAATTTTGATAAGCCTGTGTGTAGTGGCATAATCTTACTGTCTGAGAGTTCAGACAGTTGAGGTAACTTTAGGTAGTGTTGAAATATAGTAAATGCTAATGCGAGCAATAGGATACTGTCATACTGCATACTTTCTTAGTGTTTAAATTGATTGAAATGTAGCCTGTTGATTGAAATCCATCTGTGTCTCCATACCTTTTCACTTGTCTGTCCTACTTGAAGCAGATGTTGCTTGGTTTGAGTTGATAGTCTTGAACAATCAATATATGCTGTGGCATGCAAATTCTCTAACTGCAGAAGAGGAAACCTTTAAATTCTGTAAAGTATTGTGAGAAACTCATCGCTATAACCTGTTTAAGATGCTGGGCCTGAAATTTGAAATTAGAGGTTCAAGTAATAATTTCATTAATTACCCATGTGACTTTTAGCAAGCTAAGCAGCTCTCATTTTCCTCAGCAGCAAATTATGGATGTTCCCATACTTTGCTGAAAAGTTAAGGTTAAATAATGTTAATGAATGATTTTTTGGGTTTGTTTTGTTTTAAAAATCTAAGGGTGAAAGATGATGTGTTAGTGCTGTGTTTTGATGACTTGCATTTTTGTAAAGCTGAATACTTATTTCTTAAATATTCAAATATGTTTGATAATTGTTATTCAGAGCACCACAGTAGGTTTTTTGAAAGAAACCATTATGGATTGGCTAAGTATTTATTTAAAAGAGCAATAAAAGTTAGTTTATGATTGTTTGAATAATCACTTTTTTGTATGAATGTGTATTCTGCTAGAAAGAGTATACCACTGCAAATTGTTTTAACTTATCTTTCACTTTTGATTCTAGATAGCTTCGTTATTTGCTGTGTGTATTATGGGTTATATTGACTCCTGCAAATTACAGAAGATACTCTCTGCTCATATGGTAATACTTTTTTTTTAAAACTTAAATCCCCTCAAACAGGTCAGAGCATCAAAAGAAGCCATTTGTCTGAAGTGTTTTCCTTAGTTGAAAGATGGCTGAAAAGATGCAGTAATAAGGGATGGAGGGGCCTGGATTTGAATATTTGATCTTATGTATATTTATATCACAGTGTCAGAAACTAGAATCCCTCTGGCGCACAGGAATTTTTGAACTCCAGAAAAATTATCAACCTAAAAGTTTTGTAGAAATATTTGCCTCTCCTTTCTGTCTCTACACATTCCATGGACTCGAAGATACTGTCTCAAACAGACTAGAAAACATACCAAATAATAGAGCATACGCAATAAAAAGTTGAAAAGGCAGCATTCATCTCATGCCATAGGTTAGTGGAAACAAAAGAATGAGATGTTAGTAAGTCAAAACTTACTCTTAGTAAGTCTTTATCGCTGAAGGAGAAGAACCCCAAATAAAACTGGGTTTTGAAGGCTACTGTAGTCTTGACCATGCAGAGATGATGTGGTTGAACTATTTGGGGAGATAGAAAGGAGAACAAAGGAAATAAACTACTAGTCTGAGGAAAAACTATTGTTTCGAAAATGGTTGAGAAAGTCAACAAAGGAAGGAGACAATAAATAAAAGGCATGTAAGTTTCTGCATAATAGATCTGATTTTCATTTTTAAAGTTAAGATAATGATCAACTTTTGCTACCAGGAGTTTTGCTCTTCGAAGAGAGATTACAGTTTTAAATATACAGGAAGATGTAAACACCCTTTTTGAAGAAATGCGGTTGCCTTTAAAAATGTATTTTTGCTAAAATTGTGCTATGCAAACTCAGTGGGCAAAAAGAGAATGATTACCACAGGAAAGAAGCTTTGGGCTAAATTATATTTCATATGTTTTCAAACATATTTTGAAATACTGTAAATGATAAATTAAAGGCAGTAGTGAGTTCTATTCAACTCATTTCTGATATAAATGTGGGACACCAGACGCTTGTTTCCACTCGGATTTACCAGGAAAATTTGCAAATAAGCATCTTGGTCTAGTAATTTTTTTTGACAGAAGCAGGATGAATTACTTAAGCCTTTTGGCTTATGTCAATAGCTATATCATAATTTTGGTGCCAAAGTGTCATAAAAAGCCCATTTTCAGATCGATAAACAATCATGTTATATTACAGAGAAAGCTTAATGGGGCTGGGTAAACTGCCAGTCTTTGTTTTGTGGTATTTTCAATTTTTGCTCCCCTCCCACCATTCTGTGGAAAATGAAAGTCTAACTGGGGGCGGGGGGGGGGGTGTGAGTACAAAAGTCTGCATATTTTACAAATAACTATTATTTTTCCTTATTCCTGTGTATAGAAGAAGGCAGAGATTGATCATTGCTTTTGCTCTCCAAGTTAGAAAATAGAATTCAGCTTGCTTTCTGTTAAAAGGAAAGCACAGTAGGAGATGAGGATGGCAGATAAAAGTTGTATTTCAGCCTTGACTTTCAACCTCATGTAGTTAAACGTGTGTGACCAAACAGTCAGAGTTCTGCTTTCTTGACTGTGGTGATGATTATATTTTAAATATATGCTTCTCAGTTTGGAAGAAAGAAGACAACAAACATTTTATTCAACACTTTTATGTTTGTCCAGGATTCTGAAAGATGGCAAACAGGATGAAGAAATAATACAATTATTTGAAAAAAAATGAATATGTTAGGAATAACTTCAAAAATGTAGCTGGTATATCATGTAAGATGAGTTAGTCCTATGATCACGTGTTTTTGTCTATAAGTACTTCTAAAATGCAAATTAACATAATAATCTACACTTGGCTACCTGTTGCCATTAAGTTCTTAGAATCAGTGTTTTCAGAACAATTCTGTAAGCTGAGTATCAAGCTTGCACTTGCTGTGAAGTAGGTTTCTTTAAATTTAAAGCTGTTGATACAAGGTAATTTCTATACTTGGGCAATTCTGTCCTTTTTTAAATTTAATTATTTTTTATTTTCTTCTTTCAGGTATCTCTTGTAGTGTGTTTTATTCTGATGTTTGGTAATTCAATGTTATTGACATCATATTATGCTGCATCTTTAGTAGTTATCTGGGTAAGTTGTTTAAGAAAAAAATCATATGACATGCTAAGACTGTAATGGTGTACTGTTATGTATGTATTGATGTAAAATGTGAAACTGCTGCATTACAAGATAGTTGAGAAATCTTTCACACGACAAACAGAATTAGACCTTAAAGATGTTTGGAGAATGGGTAAATACTAATTTAAAAAATCATGGTTTTACACCAAGACCTCTTCATAAGAGAAATTCAGTTAAGTCTCAGTTCTCTTGTTTTTATAGCTCTCTTCTTTTTACAAAAATATAAGATTTACCACATATGTATTTTTGACCAGAATAATTGTAAAACAAGAACATGAGCAATGAGGAGTTTGTTTTAAATGCTTCTTTATTGATTGTGAAACTGCAAATGCAGAACAAATGACTAAAACATATATAACATTGGTTTCAGGCTATTTGAAACTGCTGAGTCATACTGCCATGTTAGTGAAATTATTCACTTAAGACTTGTCATCTCATCATTTACTGTCATAATTTTTCCTTAAATAGGAAAAACAACCCCCAGCGTCTTTCAGTTTCATACATAAGATTGTGTCAACAGATCTAGTTTAGCATACTACAAATCATCTCCATTTCTGATTCTTTTTGCCTCTCCTAGAAGCTTGGGGTGAGCTCAGTGATATTTTTTTTTTCTTTTTTTATATTTTATCCATTGGCAAAACAGTGGTAACGTCTCACTTATGCTAGGAATAAGCTGCCTGGCTACAGGTATTTGCTGTAGTATAGTTTGCTTGTTTTAAACCCACTCTAGTTTCTTGTAGCAGCTTTTGTAACTGTATAGTAAGTACGGGTACATTGAATTTCTTGCTTATTTTCTGCTTTGGAAAAATATTTATTGTTTGTCTGTTATTTGGGTGCCTATAGCAGCCTCACTCTTAGTGTCACATACGGACTGGGTTTCTGAAAGCTTTTAAGTTCATTCTCAGTTTTTCTTAATTACTTTGTTCATCAAATTAGCTTAAAGTGAGTCTTCCTTTTGTCATAAAATGAGAAACACAATGTGAAACAGAAAAATACCAGTAACTTCTCCTGCCCCCCATATTCTGTTGCCTTGTTTGAAAATTGTTTGTATTATGCTGCCAGTAATTTATTTATTGCTTCAGGTGTGTCTTTTCATTCCTGGAAGCAGACATAATTCAGTTTAGAACTGGACAATACAGAATCTTACTTGTTAAGGACAAGAGTAGTCTTCCATTAATTGTACATAAACTGCAGTAAGAGTTTTTATGTTGGCATGTTTTGGCAGTGCAGGGTGAAATCACCGCGTTCTACATTCATTCATATTTCAGGTTGTATTAATTATGGAGGGTTTTTTAATAAATAGGTGTGTGGTACAATAGGCGCTTACCAAAACAAAAAAAAACCCTCATCCAGGGTACTGGAATATCTTGTTGTTACTATATGTTACCTGAAAACGTACATTCATTTTATTATTAGGTAATTCTTGAATTGAGTCCAAAAGTCTTGAAAAACAGCAGAAGAGAAGTCTATCTATGGGTAAGGAATTTCATAGATTTTGAATTTCAGAAAAGAAGTATGACTTTTTTTTTTTTTGTTTTAATGAAATAGAGAAATAACTTCTGGTTTAGTTTCTAATAGTTGAAAATCAAGAAATATAGCTGAGCCACTCTCTTTAAGTAAATTGTCCATATTCCCAGAAATTAATCTTAAATAACTGAAGGAAGAAAAGGGGCATAAACATACATTTATATCAGAAAATTGAAATAGCCTTCAAATGGCAACACATTTAATTTTAAATTACCAACTTAAACATGTTTACAAAACCTAAGATCTGTATGACAATCCCTTTAAAATAAAGGACAACTTAGAAAAGGCAAGTAAAAGGCTAACAGTGCTTGCAGAAATGGAGATTAAGGTACTGCATTAGATATTCTCCTATATAATTTTTTAGGATGTTTTATATAACAGCAAGCAACTTAAAATTACATAATAAAGTAAAGGAAGCAAGTCAGAGTAAAACACTGTAAGGTGTTTGGGTGGGGTTTGAGGGCAGTAGAAGTCATGTCCAGACATGGAGGACACCGCAAAACTAGGACAAATAAAATATAACACTGTAGAAAATGTGAGAAGCAGCTTGCTGCTTAAGACATAACATTACCTTGTAAAAACACCTGAAATGGGAGCCTACCGAGACTATGCCTGGCTTAAGACCAGCATTCTTGTTAAACGAAGAGTAACCTGTTAGCAAAACTGGATGGAATTAATACAGTTATAATAAAGGAATTAGAATATAAAGGAATTAAAAAATATATTTATAACAAACTGCAGTGCATGTATAACCTGCCAATGTAGTTAGTTGTGGTACCAGGGGAAATGGGAGTGTAGGCAAATCTCATGTCAGTTTTTAAAAAGGAGATCCAAGGCATTTGTGGAACTGCAGACCAATAAGTCTAACTTTTGTAAAAGAATAAAAACTTCAACAGTGATGAAATTGTTAAGGCTATATGTACGTGCAGTATAATGAGATAGGTCTGATACAGCCTCTGTGAAAGGAAGTCATGCCTTGCAAATGTATTTGACTTCTTTGAAGGACGTAGATAAGGGTGTGTGGGTGAATGTAATGCACTTGAAACCTTTTGGGGAAGATATCTAACTGGAACTATAAAAGTAAGCTCCATGGGATAAGGTGTGAATGTTAGAAGGTAAGAAACAAAGGGTGGGATTAAATGCTAAGTTTTCAAAAGAAGACCACCACCACCCTTAAGTATGTGTGTAAAATAATTGATCCTAAATAAGTCCTTGCCACTCAGCAGAGAATTCTTCGTATTCTAATGAAAAGTTCTCTGAACACATCAATTCATTACTGAACAGGCATCAAAAAGGAAAATAGATGATGGAAGTCATGGAGAAGGAACTGCAGAGAAAGCAGAAAATATTTTTTGTATTTTGTAAACTCATACTTAGCATCCTAAATATTGCATGCAGTCTCAGTCAATGTGTCTTACTTAAAAAAAAAAAAAAAAAAAAAAGATAGAATGCTGTCCCCCAACATGTACTGCCATCAAATTTAAGTAGACGGAGTATGAAGATAATTATCAATGTAGAATTGCTAAATAGCTGAGATTTTAAAATAGTTTAGAATTCTACATCTTGTAAAATAAAGATAAATATGACAAAGCCAGTGAATAGAAGTAGGATATAATTATAGTTTATTTAGTGCCCCTTATGCTAGCAGCAATAAGCTTATAAGAGAGAAGAAAGATACTGTGGAAGCAAAAAAAAAAAAAAAAAGAGGCATTCAGAAAAGGATTAGGTACTTCCTAGGTGTTTAGGTTCATTTGCAGCCATTAAATAGGATGATTGAATGCAACCCGTTGTCACATAAAAACCCTGATTACATTAGGGTAAAGAGCAGTTTGTATTTTTGTTGTTATATTCTCTCTGAAAGCATCTGCTGCTGGTCCCAGATACAAGATACTGAGCCAGGCTGTCCTATTCAGTTGATCCAGTTTTATAAAGAGTAAGCTAGATTAAGCTAAATTGCCAAGAATTTAGTCTTTCTGATACCTCCTCTGCTACAACGTTGTATGCAGTGGTACAACCGTAATATAAATCAGTTGCACAAAATTATTTCAGCAGTAATAGAAAATACAAAAAAACTTAAAACACTGCAGTGTACTGAAATTTGGGAAGTGTAATTGGTTAGAAATTACCATACTTATTGGTGATAACGTAGGAGAGTTTGTAACTAGTAGCTAAATTTAATAAACCTTTTAAAAAAGAAAAGGTTTCTTTAAAAGTTTGTTGAGATATGTTTATTTCATTCCAAATATATTTTTTTAAGGTCATTGAAGGATGTGCCTGGTTATTTGGGACAGTCACCTTGAAATACCTAACTTCTTTAGTGTTTGGAATAGCTGATGATGTAAGTTCTCTTATCTGAGTATCTGATTGGTGTCTTTCAAAAATTTTTTAATTCTTAATATTTTGATTTTGGTGTCTTACTGATATACTTTCCTGAAATTCCAAGATTTGTTTTGCAGAAATGGGAGAGGGATTGCATATTTGCTTTCTCATTCATTATGTATTATCACTTTGAGGTGTTACTACCAAAGTTTGTGAAAGACAAATGATTTTACTGTTTGTTTTTTTTTTTTTACTAAATGCTCTGTGTGTTTGTTTTTAAGTGTGGATTTATAGATCTTTGTTTATTTTGGTTATCTTCTACCTACATCTTTTCTTTATTTACTCGATATCTTAGTTTATTTTCCTCTGAAGCTGATTTTTAAGACAGCTTTGAAATGTTTGTTGTAACTGGGACTCCTCGCTTCGCTTCAGCCCCTTTATTGTCAGATTCTACTGTTAAAAACCCATCTGCAGATGTGCATCAAGGGGCAAAAGATGGGAAGCTCATGTCTTAAAATATGAGTATGCAAAACTATACTCTTGTTGAAGCCAGTTGCAATGGTAGCACCCTCTTTATGCTGCTTTCTGCTTTTTATTTAAAACAGTCCAATCTGTGTTACACTCAAAGATGTCATTTAGTATACCAGAAATAGATTTTTGGTGCTCTTATAACAATATTGTAAATGGTGTAAACTTCTGTTCTAATTAAAAATATTTCTCATGTACATTTAAACTGCTTTGTTGTGGAAAACAGGACAGTTTTTGCTTACTACAGCTTTTTTGTTTTGTATATCCTACCAGGCTCATATAGGAAATATATTAAAATCTAAATTTATTGGCTACAAGGATTTTGATACGTTAATGTATACCTGTGCTGCAGAGTTTGACTTCATGGAAAAAGAGGTAATTTGATCAAAATAGATGATTATGGAAGAGGGAACTTTTTGTTTTATCATAATTTATAACTTAACACATCTGAGAGCCATAACCTCCTACTGCCATCATAAATTCAAGTGCTTATTCATCAAGTTAGAGACGTTAATGAACTTAAGCTAAATTTAACTGGTTTTATTGCTTTTAAATGAACTAAAACCAAAACAATGTTTTGATTTTGGATCTAAGAAATGTGCTTGCTTGAATGAAAGAAGTGCTTGCTCAGGGATAAAGGAAAGGTTGCAGTTCTGCAAACTTAAGATTTTATGTGGCTGTCAGTAACTGGTTTTGAGTATGTGGAAAATTTACTGAGAGCTGCAAAGGTCTTGCATGGTAGATTTAGACTACAGAAGAGCATCAAAGCTTCTAAACGTGGTGTTAGTAGACTTCTTTTAGTTCATCAGTATCTAGATATGCATTTAAAACATTTATAGGCTACTCAACCCATAGTACTCAAATTCAGATGTTTGTGGGTGGCTTGCCGAAGAACTTGGATTAATTTACTAATGATGCTAGTATTATGACCTCTAGTGTGATTGCTGAGTGGAGTTTAAATTTGAGTTTCTTCAAGCTTGCTTTGTTCTTGTTGAATGTTTAAATTTACATTTTACTCGAGGAAGAACTCTTTATATTGTTTTCTTTAAAATGACCATTGAAGTAATTATAGGTGAATGAAAAGCAATTAATGCAGTTTATTTCCATTGTAGACTCCAGTAAGATACACAAAGACTCTGCTATTACCAGTTGTTCTGGTGGTTTTTGGGGTAATCATCAAAAGGGTAAGTGATTGATTTAGTGAATCACCTTTACCTTGAATTTACTTTTTAGGTTTATTGAAGGGATCACTATTTATTTTGAGATGGGAAGAAGTTAGTGTGGTGGGTTAACCTTGGCTGGCGGCCAGGTGCCCTCCAAGCCATGCTGTCATTCCCTGTCCTCAGCAGGACAGGGGGAAAGAAGAGCTGAAAAATCTCATGGGTCAAGGTAAGGACAGGGAGATCACTCACTGATTTATTGTCCTGAGCAAAACAGACTTGAATTGGGGAAGACTAATTTAATTTATTGTCAATTAAAAATAGAGTAGGATTGTGAGAAACAAAAACAAAACTAAAAAGTCTTCCCCTCATCCCCACCCCCTTCTTTCCAGGCTCAATGGGTCCCTCCCACAAGCTGCAGTTCTTTAAGGACTGGTCCAGCATGGGTCTTTTCCATGGGGTACAGTCCTTCGGGGTCACAGAAAACCTGCTCCTGTGTGGGCTCCTCTCCACAAGCTGCAGTTCCTGCCAGGAGTTTGCTCCCGTGTGGGCTCTCCGTAGGTTGCACCTTCCTTCGTGGCATGTCCGCCTGCTCTGGCACGGGGTCCTCCACAGGCTGCAGGTGGATATCTGCTCTACCATGGTCCTTCATGGGCTCTAGGGGGAAAACCTACATCACCATGGTCTTCTCCACGAGCTGCGGGGGAATCACTGCTCTGGCTCCTGGAGCAGCTCCTCTCCCTCTTTCACTGGCCTTGGTGTCTGCAGAGTTGTTTCTGTCCCATTTTTCTCATTGCCCTCTCTTAAAGCTGCTGCACAGTGTCTTTTACCTTTCCTTAAGCATGTTATCAACAGAGGCACAACCATGCATAACTGAAGTGCTCAGCTTTGGCCAGTGGTAGATCTGTTTTGGAGCTGGCTGGAACTGGCTCTGACTGACAGGGGGGCAGCCCCTGGTCTTTTCTCACAAGAAGCCACCCCTGCAGCCCCCCTGCTACCAAAACGTTGCCATGTAAACCCAATACAGTTAGATAAAACACAGGTTTTAAAAAATATTTGCTTAAAATTCTGTATTCTCTTTACATGGATTTTTGCAAAGGTCCAGTCCTGAGTCAGTGGTAAAACTTGCTTTGATGTTAAGTGCCAAAAACGTTTCTGTCACTTAGATGATGAGTACTATAACTGAAGTTTATAACTGTTTTTGTAAATTTGATTATGTATAATTTGTGTAAAAACAACTTACAGTTTACACAGGAACAGATGGGATAACTGCTAACTGCCTGGATAATTACACATCCTCAAAAAGAATTTTTAGCTAAAACATTGCATGTCTTTATCTTAGCATTATCTCAAAATGAGATTACCCAGGTGTAATTTAATTTAGGAAATGTTGAAAATGCTTTAGAATGCTTTTGGAAGTTTATTCATACTTTTTGTTGGCTCTTGTTTTCTTCAGGCAATTAAATATCTTATGTGGGCCTTATCTCAGGCAGGGCAATATGAAAGGTAAATATTGTCTTCTTTTTTAACGTAAAACTGAATTTTCTGCTGGAATTTTATTTGTTTTGCTATATGCTAAATAATTCAGAATTCTACATTATGTTGGTCCTTTTTGAAGGGTAAATTATGTATAGTTCAGTAACTGAATGGCTTGGATGTACTATATGTGGTATTTTTATAGGATGTCTAAAACGAAGTTTAGCTGCTGAACTTAGTTTTAGACAGCTTAACCCTCTTACCCCAAAATTCTCTATTTAATCATCTGGTTTTCTGTTCTGTTCCTAAACCAATATTTATTTATGTGCTTATTCGCTTTTCTCCTATAAATAGTGAATGCAAATTCTTTCCTCCCCATTATTTTTTTTCCAGGTTATAAAGATATCTGAGTTTCATCTTTAGGAAGGGATCCCAACTGTATTAATTTTATTTTCTAAATATGTGTAATACATGCTCTACCTGTCACAGCCATTTGGCATCACTCATTGATGCCGTGCTCAAGAGCAGTCAATTTGTCCAACTGAATGTTGTCATTTCCCTGACATATCTTTTTGCTTCCTGGTTTTTTGTTGTTTTTTTTTTTTAATTTATCACTAATCATTTCAGTGATCTCTGCTTTCCATAGTCTAATGGCCATTATCAAAATTCTAACAGATGTGAGCAGGATTCAGCATCTTGTCTTCACAGATGTTTTTGGAGAGCAACAAGTATATATGATTCTGACTCTTTTCACATTTGTATTTCCTTTTGAGAATCCAAAACCAATCTGTGTAGTACCTGAGTAAATGACTGACTCTTTTTTTGGTACCAGTGCTCTGCCTCTTTTATATTACTGAAGTAATAGGGATTGAAGAAGATAGTTACTGATTTGCTATATATTTCAAAGCTTTTTATAGAGGGGAAAACAATCTCTGCAGGTACTGACTCATGCTTACTGGATTAGTTGTCTAGAGCCACTATAGATGGGTTCAAAGTAAAACCAGTGTTTCTGTAGTACCTAAACAAATAATGTGATTTTCTGTTTTTTATTTAGAGACGAACGCTTTAACCATGGTGAGGTAAGATTCTTTTTCTGTGCAATTTTATTTGTATGTTAATGTGAATACTCAATATTGAAATACAGATTGCAATGGTCTGATCCTGATACATGGTTTGTTTTAAGGTATTTGCATCTTTTATTCCCTTGTCTTAAATTGGGTCTGGTATGTCACCAGAATAACTCCAAACGTTGAACAAAAAAATATACTAGCTAATGGTGGGGTGGCAGTGCAAGAGATGAGTCTTTTAGGCTTTTCCTGTAGCAGTACAGAAAGACACTGAAATTATGCCGGACCTTCCATTTTCCCCATATAGACTGAGGAGATTGGTTCCTTTACTGGGGCTTCATGTGTCAGATAACGTTAAAATTCTGGTTTGAAATATGTCATGATGAAAATAATTCTACATTTGGTTCTTTTAATAAAATCATGCAAAAAATACAGTTGAATAGCACCTTTCTTATGTGGTTTCTTTATTTGCAATTAAGTCAACAAGGACAGTGCAAAACTTTCTTCACAGCAGTTTATTTGTGGTTTGTGCTATGAGAGAAATCTCATGCCGTTCAAAATATGATAATCAATCAAGCACTGATGGCAAAAATGCCTCTGATTTACCACAGCACTTCCACAAGTAGCATAGATTCAACATTAGGAGTGGTGAGTGACATCTCTGCTTTTTAACCTTTTTTGAGAATACCAAAGCAAGCTGCCTGTGGTTGTGTGAGTACCAAGGAATGATTTTATTTGCTTCTTTCATTTCATACTTAGGTATTTTAGGTATTGAATAGCAAGGTCTCCTCACTTCTATAAAGAGGTTATACAAGAAATTCTACATATGTTCTTGCCTGTTTATGTTTCAGGATCATTTGCATAGCTAGCCATTTTTTTAGCTCCTTTTGGTTTTATTGTTAATATTTATCCTTCCTGTTGTTCCGTACCTTAGCATACTAAATACACTTTAGAAAAAACATAAAAGAAAGTCCTTATCAGTATCTGAAATGTGAAGATCTTTACTTTGGCTTTAACTCTTTTTCAGACAAGCTTGTCATTTAAGCTGTACTGAAAATGAAGTTGTATGTTTAAGATACAAATGAAATGTATGCAAATATGCTTTTTTGTGTGGTGGTTTTTTTTGTTTTGGTTCGGTTTTTTTGCAGCTGGTATACCATGCGTTGCAGCTGTTGGCATACAGTGTCCTAGCGATTTTAATCATGAGACTAAAACTGTTTTTGACACCACATCTGTGTGTTATGGCTTCCTTGGTGTGTTCAAAACAGGTAAGGTCTTTTTTTAATCCTGTATCTATGTCAGTACTTACAGTATTACCCAGATATTTGTCCTAAAGCAAATTTCTGAGTAATTGCTGAATCTGAGTGTACCAGTTAAAAATAAACCAGATTGTATTGCCTGTCAAAAAATATGGTTACACAAGTTCCATTCTCCCCTGTCCCCAAATAAAGCAAATGTCTTGTTTTATGAGACTTGTCCAATTGCATTATTATATGAGTTAATATGCTGTGTATTGAGCTTAGTATAGAGAGACATGCACTGGATTTTACTTTATTTACACATTTCTATGCCATTGCAAGTTTTTTATTGACTATTAATTTAATCCAAACAGTGTTTGACTTTGTTTATACTGTGTTTTCACAGCTCTTTAGAGCATATTGCCTTGCATATTTTTTGTATATTAATTCTTTCCAGAAGTATAGTTTTGAAGTCTTACATGTTGAAAACATTTCAGCCTTAAAAATCAAAAGTCATATGCCTAACTCAGATTTAATTTTCCTACCTTGAAATCATCCATAACATGAAATGTTACTAGATATTCTCCAGATATAAAAGATCCTAGAATTGGCTTTCCGTGTTTCAGTATCTCTGTTTTTGAGAAGTGAACTTGATTGAATCTGTATCTAAAGAGCTGTTTTAGAAGCTTTGCAATTGCAGCAAAAGTAGGATAAGCAGTCCTTTTTCTGGGAAGCAGACAGGGAGGTAGACTGAAAACTGGCTGAATGACTGGGCCTAGAGAAGGGTGATCAGTGATACAAAGTCTGATTGAAGGCCAGTAACCAGCAAGGTACCCCAGGGGTCAGTAAGGGGTCCAGTCTTATTCAATGTCTTCGTTAATGGTCTGGATGATGGGGTAGAGTGTACCCTCAGCAAGTTTGCTGGTGGTACAAAACTGGGAGGAGTGGCTGGTATGCCGGATGGGTGTGCTGCCATCCAGAGGGACCTCAACAGGCTGGAGAAATGGGCTGACAGGAACCTCATGCAGTTCAACAACGGGAAATGCCAAAGTCCTGCACCTGGGGAGGAACAACCCAAGGCACCAGTACATGCTGAGGGCTGACCAGCTGGAAAGCTGCTTTGCAGAAAAGGACCTGGGGTTCTGGTGGACACTAAGTTGAACATGAGCCAGCAATATACCCTTGCTACAAAGAAGGCTAATGGTATCCTGGGCTGCATTAGGAGGAGTGTTGCCAGCAGGTTGAGGGAGGCGATTCTTCCCCTCTATTCAGCACTGGTGAGACCACAGCTCGAGTGCTGGGTCCAGTTCTGAGCTCCCCAGTACAAGAGAGACATGGACATACTGGAGACAGTCCAGCAAAGGGCCACGAGGGTGATTAAGGGACTGGAGCATCTCTCCTATGAGGAAAGGCTGAGAGAGCTGGGACTGTTCAGTCTGGAGAAGAGAAGGCTCAGGGGGCTCTTATCAATGTGTACGAATACCTGAAGGGAGGGCATAAAGAGGACAGAGCCAGACTCTTTTCAGTGGTGCCCAGTGACAGGGCAAGAGGCAACGAGTGCACACTGAAACATAGGAGGCTCCCTCTGAACATGAAGAAACACTTTTTCGCTGCACAGGTTACCCAGGGAGGTTGTGGAGTCTCCATCCTTGGACATATTCAAAAGCCGTTTGGGCACAGTCCTAGGCAACTGGCTCTAGGTGGCCCTGCTTGAGCAGGGGGGCTGGACCAGATGACCTTCATAGGTCCCTTCCAACAACAACCATGCTGTGATTTTGTAGAAAGTGTTATTTACATCATATAAAGTAAGTATCCCACATTGAGAGAGTGAAAGATTATGATTAATATTGAGCTGGGCTTACTAACAAGAAAACAAACTGGGAAGATGAGATGGGGAACTTGTGAAAGTGTCTATATGGAGAACATCACCACGAGGATGAGTGGGAGGGAGAATCCAGTGCTAGGAACTGTTGCGGACATAACACAGAAGAAGGAAAAGAGAAAAATGTTTGACAGAGTGGGGAAACTAGCAACGGCTGGGGTAGAAAATTAGGATTTTAATAAGCTACCTGAGTCGTTGCGGTTCTTGAAAATTGAAGAAATACAAGACTAATATCACAAAGTTCAGGAGCCAAAATCTGGAGTGCCAGAACTGACGGTGTATGTACAACCTTTTTCTGGCTGCCTTGTGCATATGCAGTATGATAGAGACTATAACGCCCAATACACACTGTTTTTCCCACTATATGTGTGATTGGAGCCTGTCCTAAAGGTGAATTAGGGTTCTATGGTGAAGGCAATTACTGGCTGTGGAACATCTGACACCTGTGTAATACAACCGGAAGGTGAGTGAGCGAGACAGAATTATGCAAAGAGGAGAAAGGTGTCCCATGTTAAGGCAGCTGAACAAATCATTGTTTCCCATAAAACTGGATTGCTTCCCTGGGTGTTCTTTCAGGGAAGGACAGTTCTTGATAATGCTGGACAGGCTACACAGTATCAGTTTGCTTAAATGTTGTGCTCATCACTTTCTTGATGCCCGTTTTGTTACTTGGCATAGGTAAAAGTGCTCAGTGTTTGCCAACATCAAATGAATCTGTACAGTGAACATAAAAAATGCTAAAAACCTGTCAAAAACTCTTTAAAAGGTAACTTTATTTAGCCACCTTGTAACTGAGTATTGGGACTTAAGAGAAATTTACTTTTCCTCTACACTCTTCCTATTCTGTAAGGTTCACAGGTGTTCTTACGGCATTTCCCAGCTCTTAGTTAGTTGTTCTTGAAGTATTGGTGTCCTCTTAGGTGGTCTGGTTGTTGAAGTAATAGCAGTTACACTGTGGTTAAATTTTTCTAAATGAGCTCTCACGAGATGTTTCTGAGTAATTTGAAATGAAGTTGCTTTTCAAAAGACAGAAAAGCAAAAAGAAAAAGGTCTATTTTCTTCTAACATACAATTTCTAGATAACTATTACAATATAAATTAATTCTGTCCAAAGTTAATATGTTCTTAATTCTTCTTGTTTTAACTGTGTATTCCTAGAAGAAAATTGATGGGCTTTTCTGCCCTGTCATTATTGAAAAATTTTTGTAGAATTTTCTAGTGAAGTTTAGAACTAAAAGTATTTCTATGTTTTGTGCCATAGGAAAAGGCCTCTCAGTCTTCTGAGAACTGAAAAACAATAAAATCTGATCTGCTTTTTATTGCTGTATGGAGAGAAACAATCTCTGAAAGATAGGAAGAAGTACCTTGCAACTGGTAATGACTGAAAGATGAGCGCTAGGAATGGTTTCTATTAATATGTAGCCTCATTTGCTTTTTTCTATATAGTAAGTTAGCCGCTACATGGCAAATTAGTAAAAGTTTTCAGCTGGTGATCTTTTTATTTCTTTTTTTTAAAGCACATGAGTAATAGCACTACAGTAATTCATCCTGGATCGTTGTGGTTTTTGTTTTAGTACTGCAACTAAGGTCATCAGGCCAGTTAATGAAAACTGGTGCTTTTGGTAATCATTGCATTTTGGATCTTAGAGGATGCCACATGTTATCACTGTGTAAATATTGGAAGGACAGATTCAGAGTATTTCATCAATATTTTCTTTTCTTCTGCTTCCAACTGCATTTTGGCCCTTTGGTTGCTCTGCTGTTTCCTATGGTTGTAGAGTCAGAGTAAGCTTCTCGGGAAGCTACAAATGTATATGATAATCTGTTCTGGGAGCTGGCCCTGTTGGACCAGATGGCTAAGGTCCAGTGACTTTTTCGTCCTCCTTTGCAGCATCATGGAGGCAGAGCTGGCTTGAAAGAAGTAGGTCTTGAATGCTAGGGAAGGTAAGGCTTTAGATTACTGCAGTTTGGACAGTTGTTCTGTGTAGAAGATGATAAATGACCAGTTGCCCCATATAATAAGGCTTGTGATTGTCCTGGCCCTGGCTCAGGCCTTAGGATAAGTACGTACCTGTGTTAAAGAGTACGCAACTTCAGGTGAACAATCTAAGTAAAAATAAAAAGTAATTCCCTTGTCTTGCTATCAGCAAAGGTTCTTTCACCTGTTTGACATGTTCCCTAGGTTGGTGCTGATTGATACCTGTAAAAGAAAAGCCAGATTCTCTCTGATCTGACTGATGTACGCTTTCTTTAGTAGGGAGCTGCTGGTAATCTTCCAGGTAATACATGACTGGCTTCAGCCTGAGAGAGAAACACTGGCCTGTGAGGCTGTTGAGCTGCTATCGATCAGACCACTTCTAAGACAGCTCTGACTTAAGCAAGCAAAGGGATAAGAAAACTCCTTATTTTTTGTAGGCTCAGGAAAACATCAAGTGGTTTTTAGTGAGCTTTTTCTGTCCTACTGGCTGCTGAGCAGGAGTAGTAGTTTGAGGTTGAAAAATCTGACCGTATGTGCAATATTGATTCAGAAGAATTGCTGTGACAGAGATGAGCAGGGGAAGACGGGACTTGTGACCAAACTATTGATTAACACCTGGTACACTTATCATTACGTAAAGTTTTAGATGTTTGCATAAAGGATAAGTTGATGACCAGCATCAAAATTTAAACAAATTTAGCATATGTAATTATCTCATCATAATTGAGGTCAGCACTGTCCTTTCCTCTAGCAGACCATGAAAGTTTACCTGCAGTGGTATGTTAGAATAATTAATTTATTTCGAGGCTATAGATAGATAACATGTTAATCAGCTGCCTTTCAAAATATGTCCTTTTATTAGTGAACAGTCAGCCTGAGATGGACATTTGTAACACAAACCAAAACCAAACAAACAGGCAAAAGACATACTAGAATTATTCTGCACATGGAAAAGGAATTTTGTATGTTGTGTTCTTTCAGCCCATTGCATGAATCTATGTACTTTCCATTAACTCAAGGTTGCAGCTCGTGGCACCTGATGGACAATAAAAATGATGACTGTTTACATCCACGCATTTCCTCTTTCTGTTAGGAGGAATTATACTATCCTGAGTGGAAATTTTGAAAGCCAAGAAAAATAGCTGGAGAAAGACTTAACGTATTCTTTTGACAATAACAAATAAAACCCCTTGAATTGGTATAAAAACCACATGAAGAACAGCATCCTGTAAAAGAAATGCTTCTCTTGCATTGCATATATATTTGACCATTCTAAGCTCTTTCTGTAAACAAAATAGTGGTAAATTTACATACTTCGAACATTAATGAGTTTTTATAAAAGCATGACAGGAATGCCATTTTCTTTGATTTGAAAAGCCATAGAACTCAATAAAGGATTCCAAAGTTCTAACATGTTCTTGAAGTGAGATTTTTGCGACTGTTGGTAAAAAGAGGTTTGCTCATGTAGAGCAGCGTACAAATGAATTTATTTCCCTTCATCCTTCCAGACCTACACAGTGGTCAGGCATATTTGGTATATTAAGTTTCCCTGGACAGTATTGCTGTTCTTGCTAGAGTGTTTAGCAAGTCTTTGAAGATGAGAGTAGACTACACTGTATTTTTGGAGAGGTAGCTTGAGAGTTTTAATAATGTGATGTAGTTTACAGTTAGTTTATAACAAAGATAACATACACTACCTAATCGGTGTAGTCAGCCTAGTGGGAGATTTTAGAATCATAGAATGTCCTGAGTTAGAAGGGACCCACAAGGATTATCGAGTCCAACTCCTGTCCCTGCACAGGACAACCCCAAAAATCACACCATATCTCTGAGGGTGTTGTCCAATTGCTTCTTGAATGTTGTCAGGCTTGGTGCCATGACTACTTCCCGGGGGAGCCTGTTCCGGTGCTCCACTACCCTTTGGGTGAAGAACCTTTTCCTAATGTCCAACCTAAACCTCCCCTGGCATATCTTCCTGCCATTCCCTCGGGTCCTATCATTGGTTGCCAGGGAGAAGAGATCAGCACCTGCCCCTCCTCCTTCCCTTGTGAGGAAGCTGTAGACTGCAATGAGGTCTCCCCTCAGTCTCCTTTTCTCCAGGCTGAACGGACCAAGTGACTTCAGCCGCTCCTTGTACGGCTTCCCCTCTAAACCCTTCACCATCTTCGTGGCTCTCCTCTGGACACTCTCGAGTAGCTTTGTATCCTTTTCGTACTGTGGTGCCCAAAACTGCATGCAGCACTCAAGATGGGGCCACACCAATGCAGAGTAGAGCGGGACAATCACCTCCCTCGACCGGCTGGCAGTGCAGTGCTTGATGCACCCCTGGACACGGTTGGCCCTCCTGGCTGCCAGGGCACGCTGTTGGCTCATGTTCAACTTGCCCTCAACCAGAACCCCCTTTTCTTTTTTTACTGTGAAACTTCATCATTTCATGCTTTAATTAAAAAGATAGATAAAGGTACTCGGAATGAAATGTATTTATTTAGTGCAGGTTTGATATTTTTGAAATGTGAAGCCTTACTTCTAATTAACAATAGCTTAAAAAAGAAAAGTAATTCATACTTTATCTTATTTAAGGTTTAGGTCAGATATGGATGAGATAAAGTGTTCTTGCTCAAACTAAACTTGAACACAGCAAATTTGGTACTTCTTTCTTCTTAACTACCCATTTCACGTATTTATGAGTATTTGCTTAGAGCCTCCAGCAAACAATTTTTAGGAAAAAATGGGAGGGCCATCTTTTTCAGTCAAGAAAGGGAAGAGTAGGATATAAAGCAACATTAACCTTATATCCCCAAAGTCTGCTTTTCTGATATGTTTTTGGAAGTTTGCAGTACAATCTCTGATCCATATACTACAGCTAGAAACTCTTAATGTAAATAGGAGTTTTATTTATTTTATTACTGAAAAAGTGCAGTTAACATTATTGAATCATCTTTACTTGCAGAATTTGACATTTGAACTACAACTTTAAAAGCTGCATTAATGTAATTTTTTTTTTTGTAGAATTTAAAATATAATGCCCTACATTCAGAAAACATGAATACTTCTTATGAGGTCTCACTGAAGTTTAGTGGAGAAGCAATAGCAGAGATGTTTCATATTGTAATATATGTTAGGTTCCTTACAGAGAAATAAAAATGAATTGTGCTGCATACAACATTATGGAATTGTTGTCTAGAAATTAATCAATTCTTGCATTTCAGTTGTTTGGATGGCTCTTCTGTAAAATCCAGCCCAAAACATTGGTCTTTGCTATTTTAGCATTGATGGCAATAGAGGGATCAGCAAACCTCCAAACTCAGTGGAACATCATGGGAGAATTTAGCAATTTGCCACAGGAGGAACTCTTAGAGTGGATAAAAGTCAGTACCAGACAAGGTAAACTATTTAATAATGTATGATGTTCCGCATTTACTGTGAGATGTAACTACAGAACCTGGTAAGAATGACTGCAGAGGTATTGCTACTATCTGTCGCTTTGCCATGCGACTGTCCTACAGCCATGGTTTAGTCACATATATTTGTCCATATAGAAGCTATCTCAAATGAAAAAAACGCCAAAAGCTTGCTTCGTTAGACTCCAGGCTACCAGTCTGGAGGTTCTAGCCACTGGTGTAGTATTTCTACAGCAAAAGGGTTTTTGCAAAGTTCAGTTAAAACAGGTTTTTGGTTACATGACACTGTTCCTGTGTGTGGGTCCATGATCATCATTTTGCTAGAAGAGAATTCAAAGTGGATGTGTTGTGGTTGCTCCTGTCCTTTTATTAAAGTGAGTAAAAGTGTTAGAAAACTAGCTGGAAACAACGTAGTTACCTGTTTAGCAGGAAAATACTTTCAAGCTAAAGTGGACTGAGATTTTATTGCTCATTTAACAATGGTGTAAGAAGTGACAAAAAAAAGTGTTGTCATAATGAATAAGTTATTCTACCCATTCAAGAAAAATAAGATGTATTAAATCTCCATTCTTAGATGTTTAGTTATCTAATTATTTATATTGAGTTCAAGGGTTTAAAAAAAACAAACAAACAAAACACCCAAAAACATAAAGCGTGATTTTGTGCATCTCCTGTTGGTGCAATGTAAGGCCTTTTCAAAGAGAGTACCTTTCCCTCATTATACCTTATGTTTTTCTACAGGATTACTGTTTAGATATTTGAGGATTGCTTCTCTGGTTTTACTGCTTGATTCTTTATTTCAAACATGCCTTTCATTCTGTATTTCAGATGCAGTTTTTGCAGGAGCAATGCCTACAATGGCAAGTGTTAAATTGTCTACACTTCGTCCTATTGTAAATCATCCTCACTATGAAGATGCAGGGTTAAGGTGAATTTTGAAGTTGAGGATTTATTTTTTATTTGCTATTAATTCTCTTAATGTTGGTAATATACAGTAGGAATGGCATCACATTATATTGTAAAATTTGTTAAAACCCCATAGAACTTGATTTGTTATTTTAGTCAGATGGAAAACTCATGCAGTATTTCTTCACAATTTGTGTTCATCAGAAAGGATATACTGTAGGATAGATACGGCTTCAAAGTTACATCCAAAAAAATCAGAATATAATTATGGAATTGGAATTAACATGTACTATTATATCCTTTCTTCATTCTAGTTACTCCTGGCATTGTAGACAGACTTGATTTTTTTCTCAAGATAGCCAGTTTAGTTATTTCTATTTGCTTTCTGTGATTGGTTGTCATTTTTTTTCATGATAATATATCTAATTATTGAAATATTAAGACTAGTTGAAACTGAAATTTTGTAATGGAATTACTGAGTTTTGTACTTTGTTATTTTCAAAATCAGGATATTTTTCTAAATTGAAATAGATAAGGTAATGGATTTCTTTTTTTTAATTTTAATATTGTAGCATCATCTTTTGGTAGTTTGGTAAAACTGGTTAAAAACAACACAACAAGAACACAACAAGATGGAGAGGGATAAAGGAGAAAAGGAGTGAATTAATTTTACACGCCTTATGTCCTTAGTTCCGTGTCTGGCATTAACTGGCTTTAACTTTTGGTCAGCCCTGAATTGGTCAGGCAGTTGGACTAGATGATCATTGTAGGTCCCTTCCAACTGAAACGGAATGTTCTGTTCTGTTCTATTCTAAGTACAAAAGTATAGGACAGGGCACGTTCGGGGAAATAAGCTAGAGATGATACAGTATCAGAAAATGAACAGGAGTTAACAACATCATGCTTTGCACAATCAAAGGAGGATATTACTGGGTAACATAAACAGGATCATGGTTTACAAGTGATGATTTTGCTTGATTCAGCGTAGGCAGACATCAAGTCTTGCACTCTGCATTTAAAAAAGTCCAAACAAGGGCAATGAGTATGACCTTTTGTGGAGAGACTGGGCAGATGATTTCTTCTGATCACCTCCAGTCCAAGCAAGGTCATTTCTAGCCTTGAATATTATATGGTGAATGCAGTGCTTTGACATCTTTACATTTTCTGTTCACAGTAACCATGGATCTTGTTACAAAGTTGTCTCCTGCTACAGAAAAATCAAAGGGCTGTATACGTTTTTCTTGGAATCATTATATTTGTGAAGAAATAATCACATTAAAGGAAATGGCACTATTAATTTAAACTTTGTTTTAGCCTAGTTGTCTTGTGAAATAAAAAGCCTTCCTGTCCAGTCTAAAGTTAAAGCTTACATTTTCATGCTTTGTTGCTAGCTAACTTTTCTATTTCTCTTTTTGAAGGGCCAGAACTAAAGTAGTGTATTCCATGTACAGTCGAAAGCCTGCAAAAGAAGTAAAAAGAGAATTGATAAAGCTAGGAGTGAATTACTATATTCTGGAAGAGTCATTGTGTGTAAGCAGAAAAAAGTGAGTAATCTCTCTCTCACAAGAATGATACGCTACTCAAATATGTAGTCTAAGATTCATATCAAGTAGTAGTGTTGAAATGTTGATCTGTGCTTTATTAAAAGTGTCCAAAATAGATTTTTGTCCAGTGTCTCCAGATATTAATAAGTATAATTAACTTTACCTACATTAGCAACCTTGTGGTCTTTGTGTGCATCTGAAAAGCTGTGTTGTGTGTATTTTTAAACGTCACTGTAAAATACAGAAGAGATCCACAAAGGAAACAAGTCATTATTCTGTGGTGGCAAGAACAGATGTGTGTGTATAATGAAAGCCTAGTAAGAATGAAAGGTGCAGAGTAAAAGATAGGTTGAGCACCAGAATGTTATGACCATTGCTGGTCACTGAAGATTTTGTCACGTTTGTCCTTAAGAAAAAGCTGTGCTTTTTTTTTTTTCTTTGCTTCCCCCCCCCCCCCCCCCCCCCCCCTCTTTTTGGCCTTTAGAACATGATTTGTTTCTGGATTTTTGATTTTATTTTCTTTGCATTTAGAATGAAATGAAATGAATCTGTTCTATTTCTTTACTATTATCTTTGACAAATCAGGAGATTCTGAGTAATTCTAACTTTGAAAGATAACTGTACAGGGAATTGCTGTTGGTTATGTGCCTTAATAAAAAAGCAAGGAGTTATTACTTTATTTTATTTTTTTTTTAAAAGGTGTTTTATTTCCTGAGTTTTCTTTAGAAATGTTAGGAGTGTGAATATCACCCTCCATTTTATAGGAAGTTTTAAGGGTCCCTGGTAATGTGTATTGTATAATTTGAGTTATTTTATATGCTTCCTCCTCCAAATTAATTGTTATCAATTATGTAACCACAAAAGCAGACAAATTTTACACATTCTCAATACTATTTTTAAAATTACTACTATATTTATTGATTTTGTAATCTGATAAGAATTTCTAGTACGAAGACAAAAAAAGGTGGCACAATCAAGTAATCAAAGATGGCACAATCAAGTATTCATAAGGGGGGTATAAAACTGAGTTCAGCAAACTGTATGTTTTTTGATGGCATTTCTTCATTTCTCTTTTTGTATTCATATGTTTTCTAGGCCTGGTTGCAGTATGCCTGAAATTTGGGATGTCGAAGATCCTGCTAATAGCGGCAAAATTCCTTTATGTACCCTTATGAGCAAGGATTCCAGGCCATATTTCATCACAGTATTTGAAAACAGCAATTACAGAGTTTTGAAGATTCCAAAGGAATAACATTTCAATGCAAAGAACCATCAGTCTTTCAACTTTTTAAACTAGTAACTATAAGAATTCTAAATCAGAAATACCTTTTCTACTAGACTTAAAATGGAAAAACGTGTATTTTATTTTTTACCATTTTAAGTGAATTCTGATTATAGAAATATCTTAAACCTAACAGTTTGGATTTCTATTTCAGGGTCAGTCCCTTGAGATTTGCTATGCAAATGATTATATGTTTGCACATTTTATTTAACACTGATCCAAAAAGAGTTAAAAGTAGCTATGGAAAGTAACTCCATTCTCAAAACCAATGATATTGTGAAATGGGACTGTCAGAATGTCTTAGCAAAGCAAGTTTGTTTAAAGCTTTGGTGCTAGCAGCTAGGAACAAAGGAATGGTGCTATAGCATCTGGCATGACATTTCTCATGTCACTTTCATTACCCATCTCCCTTCTGGACAAGGTGATACTAGAAATTCTCTTAAAAGTCACATAGTTTCACTAGTCATGTCAGAGAGAAATACTTTTTTTTCTTTGAGAGGATTAAGAACATTTGTCATTTTGGATCGCTTAACACATGCTTTTAAGCTTGCTTTTGAAACGGAAAAGTTTGTAGACAGACTTGAAACTTCATTATTTAGGTGCATGTTCTTGGAATCTTATTGATATTAAAAAAGACGACTAATAAGGGTAATATTTGCAGTGAGCAATAGCTTAGCTTCTCATTGTCCAAGGATTTTTAGCATTCTTATGCATTCAGAATAAGCTGGGATAACATACATGAAATTTTTAAGGGAAAATGCTTTATTCAGGAAAAATCTGTCATAGCCTTAGAAAGATACTAAAATAAATCCGTCACTGCCTTAACTAGACCTTCAGCGCCTAACTTGATAAGAAATTACTTTCAAAATTTATGCCCTATTTTCTTTCCCCATGTATTAGATCCTGCCTGCATTTTATCATTGGCATGAAAGAAAAATGAAATTTAACCCAATTGTGATGTGGGTGTAGTCAGTTGTGTGGGTATAATTGCTCCAATAATATTAGACTGGTTCTGCAGTTTTTCTGTCATCTCGGTGTCACACCAACATTGCCGGTTATAAAGACTTCAGAGAATTCACTTTCCAAGATACCCAGTGCAAGGACACCCTGTAGTTATTTAACTGACTTGACAGAATTTTTGTATGTTTATTGCCATTGGGAAGTATCACAGTAATTGTGATTCTGCAGTATAAGACTTATAAAGTCTAATGTTTCTCTGTATATCATTCATGTTTTACTTTTGGTTTGGCTTGGGTTTTTTTGTTCAGACATCAGTCTGTTGATGTGACTGGTCTTTTTAGCCCTAATAGCATCTAGCAATATTAGATGCTATAGGAATAGCATCCATCACGCCTATAACAGTATCAATTAAATGGGAATCTATGATGAAGTAGTAGTGTAACAACTGATCAGTATTCTAAGACTTCTTATTTTTTTAAAATCTGTTTTATTGAGAGGGTGAGGGAGAATGGCTGAAAATGCATTAGCTTTTTAACTTTTACAGAATAGATTTTGGAAAATTTCTATAAGGAAACTATCACAAAAAGGGCTTTTGGGAAGTCGCTTTTTAAAATGTTAATTGAATTCAAGGAAGCAGGAAAAAAAATCTTTATATAAACATTGTGACTAGTGTTACAGCACAAAAAGGTACTGTATTTTTATGAAGTTTATGCCAACTGTTGACATGTACTTATGTGGTTAAATAAAAAAGAAAAAGATCGAAATTGTTCTTATGTTTCTGATGGATGTTACATTTCTGCTCTTATGTCTATTAAACTGAAGTTTAATACAGTTGCCACAGCAAATATGATTGAAGCTGAACCCTCAACTAAACAATGTGAGGAAGTGCTTCAGATAATTGAACCAAACTCGCACACCTCTTCCCAGCCTCCGTTTTATTTGGAATATCAGTGCAAGAATATGTGAAAAGACAGTGAGAAGATGTCAAATACCTATTTACAGGCAAGGTGAACGTGGAAGGCAGTTCCAAATTATTCTCTTTTTGTTCTAAGTTTCTAAACTCAGGTAATCAAGAGTGAAGCCCAAATACTGGTAGAATGAAGAAACATTTGAAAGTTAAGGTTCAAAGATGTACTTTAGTAAAAATGTTCCCCATTTGATGAGGAAGCTGTTACAGAGTAGATGGCCGCACCCTGTTTGTAAATTTTCAGCTTATGTTGAGGGATGTGATACTGTCCCTCTCTTTGAACTGGTCTTAAACCCAAATAAATATTGTCATCTAATGTTCAGAGGATAAAAATCTAGTAATGGAAAAATATGAAGTAAAATATGCAGTATATGATTGTGGGGAAGAAACATAGGAATTCATGAACTGGGTGTATCATGTTGTGAATTTCTTGTCATCTCTCTAATTTGCTGTCAATTCCAAAGGAAAAAATCTGGGTTTAAATATAGAACATTTTACACATAGGAGCACCGTATTGATATTATGCTTATCACTGCAACTTGAACCAGAGAACGGAAGTTTGAGATTTCTTAGCTCTCACTGAAGTTCTTTTCCCCTTTGCAAGGTCCTAATCAATAAATCTGTAACTCAAGTAAGTTCATTTTTAAATATGCGCTGGCCTTGATGTACTTTAGGCACAGGACTGGAATACTTCAGTACCTGAAAACAGTTTCTGTTACATTCTGGTAATACTGGATCATATAGATTTATCTGTTGGAATCTGAAATATTGCTAGCTTTGAATGCAGTAAATTTCTTCATTACAAGGGGCACAATTACAATTCAGTATCAAACTTTTCATAATGTGCAAACTGTAACATTTAGTATGGAGACCAAATGAGGCACCTTTGTGAAACAAAGATGCTAAGTGCTATTCAGTACTGCCTTGCGCTTCGTCATTCTCATCTACCATTTAAAAAATGGCTTTGCTTCTGCCTTTTTTTGTAATTCTGCTTAAACAGTGAAACTAAATCACTTGGTATCTCTTGGATTTTTCTGATTAAGATACTGAATTCCATAAGCTAGGACTCACTCCAAGATAAGTAAACTCCTTCAGCAAAAGCAAATATGTAAGGAAGAATATAAACACAGCATTGTCAGAAATCAGCATTGCCGAAAGCAATTACAAAATGCTAATTATGGCTTGGGACCTGTGTTTTCAGGTTGCATTGTTGCGTAGTTTCTATAGAACCATAGAATCATTTAGGTTGGAAAAGACCTTTGAGATCATTGAGTCCAACTGTATAACGCTGTTCTAACAACCTATAAACGCTGTTATTTCACCTAAGTTACGTAATGTGAAGGCCTGCAGTAAAACAAAATGATATTTTTAAACCCAGAAGAATAAGGTGCTCCTGAGGTGTTGCAGCAGCTGGACAAAGGAATCCTAACTGATAGTAGTGCTTTTCTGTGTAAGCTTTATTGTTGTACTATGAGGAAAGAGTAGGATGGCAGATGTGGTGTGAAAGGAAGACTTTCCTGTCTGACTACTAATAGAGTTTAAATGCTAGGGAATAATTAAACTTTGAGTGAAATTAAGACTGGGGACATAAAATGGTACACAGAACTTCTCAATCTGAGAACAGGTCAGCTGTGTACGAATCGCTTGGGGAGTGAAACCTCTCGGTGCTATGATAAAACAGATTCTCAGCTGTAGCGCTATGACATAAGCACTTCTATTTCAGTACAAAATCAAACATTACGATAAACTGTCTGTAGCAGAGCTTTAAGCTGACCTGTTGGGTTGGAGCAGAGAAGTAGAAGGATTTACGGAGCTAGGCAGAATCCCTTTCCTTCTCAGCACATTGGCTTGTTTCTCATCTTGTGCTGTAATTCTCCATTATTGAGGAAATACATACAATCTATGAAATTGTCAGTTGCTTGACTGGATTCATCATGTAGTAGCTCAACAACTTTATTCCTGTCACAGCATGTATAGAACATTTATTGCCAATAGATGATGAGATAATAGATATATACAGAATGAATGTATGATACTGGTTTCATATCTGGCTGAGAACTCGAGCAGATAGCCTGCATTTCAGCAGTGATCAGTGATACCGTAAGATATCGAACTGATGCTAGCTGAGCCTTTGCATGAATGTCAGGTCAACTTCCCTGAACTTTGGATCAGGTGTTACAGCTACTCAGCTTAAGGACCTCCCCAGCCAGGTCAGAAGTGCACAGGAATTCATTTCTTGTAAAATTTCTCATTGTCCTGTTACCTGAGAAGATACTGATTCATTGCTGTGTAAAATGACTGCAGATGAGAGATCCCTGTGGCCAGTCTTCTACCCCGTCAAATTTGTCGATGTATAAATTGATTCCAGAGTGCAAGCAGCACTTGTTTTGCCTGTTTGGCAGGAAGGATGAGATCTAACTCTTAGCCTGAAGAATATGGAAATGCTTATTGGATCTCATGTAAGGATAATACTGAGCCTGAAAGAGGACAACTTCTAAAGGGAAAACTTCTGTCCTTTTGATGTTCATCTGGAAGGAAACAAGTCACTTGAGTTTATTCTTCAGGCTTGAACAAGCTTATTTTCAAAGCCAGTGCCCAAAATTCTTACTTTCATTACTAACTATCACTGTGTTTAGACACCTGAGCAATATCATCTTTGTGTTACTGAGCAACTGGTTGCTCAGCTTCTCTGCCTACAAGTCCCTAGGGTGTCTTAGGATGCAGTTAGCTAACATTGTTTGCAGGCAGTTGGTGTTTTGCTGTAGCTATCTCTGCCTGAGTTCTGGAAAAAAATTCTAGCCTCTTCTGAAGTACTGGCTTTTATAGTTTAACTAATTCTAAAAATTCAACTTTTTTTTTTTTCCTTAGCTAAAGAAAGGTAGCAAAGGCTGATAGTACCCCAGAGTAGGATGCCTCCTGTTTTTCCCTAAATTAACTTTATGATGGTGCTTGAATTACTGCCTTGCTTTTCTTTGATTTTGATTCTGAAAATATAATGCGCCTATATTTGGAGAAGCTTATTTTTATGAGCAATGGAAGGTAAAGTTAGAATCAAGCTTAGTAGCTGAGTAGAGTAGAAATTCTCATATTCCTGAAGTATTTTAAAGGCCATTCAACTCAAAACACAAGTTGTATAAAAGCACTAGGAGCAGATGTTTTCCTTAACCTTTGTATCCTTTGTTATAGATCCTTGCTGGATTTAGCTGCAGCTATCAGGCTACAGGCTGCTGCATACAAGGTCTTTCCTTTGATACTCTTTGGCCTTTTTTGTGTTATTACATAACATAATAAAGGGATTAAATATTTTGAGAAGGGAGAAATGGTAACAAGATGATCAAAAGTAAGTTGTATTCCATGACTTCTTTATCCAGCACTTTATTCTTAGAGTTTATTACCCTTGATGCTTAAAATCAATCAAATGTAACTCAGCAAGTGGAGCTGTCAGAATCTGTAACTAATTTTTAAACTAATGAGGTCTTAGCTGTTTACTTGAATAGTTGCAGATTTGTTTTATCCATTAGGTTTTTGCCTGAAATAAAAGGGATTGTAAAGATGTCGTTGAATTAGGAGCCCGTGACATGTATTGCCTTGCTTTGAACCCTTGATGTGCAACTGAATTGATAATTGAATTTAGAAAGAAACCTGTCAGCACTGATGGTTTGTTTTGTAAGATTGTCCTTACACATCAGGAAGTAGCAAAGCAATAAAGTTCCAATTGAAATAAATTGAAAAGCATAAATATTTGCAATGTCAAGGTGCAGCAGGATTGCCGAAAGGAAACATCGTTTCAATAAAGTCAGACTGTATTTGGAATGTGTTTTTCTGGTTTTTTTTCTGTGTTGTATTTCATCTTATGCTGTTTCACTTCGATGCTGAAAAATGGGATAAAACTGAACAGAACAGAATTGAGCAAAATTGAATACCTGAAACCGAGAAGGTGTTTGTGTCTTCCAAACGTGACTTGTTTTTTCTAAACCTTGTCAAAATGCCTGACTTTTGCCAATGAACTAGGTGATGGAAGCTGTCTGTGTTAGCTGGTGTTCCTGTACCAGGGTAGTCTGTCGTCATTCTCCATTGCTCTGCAATTCATTTATTAATGAGTTAAAAAGAGCCTGGACTTATTACAAGATTAAACCTGGAGTAGACATCGTGATCAGGACCTCACAGAAAGGGTAACGAGGACAGTTGGAGAAAAAAAAAAAAAACACCACACGTCATCTATGTTTCTTTATATGGTCTGAAAATAACTTTCTTGGCTACAAATTTCATTTGTAGCAGATCTTAATTCATTTCTGTGACACAGGTGCTCACCACAGTAAAGTACCAAGTGCATACTATGCTGTGCTGTAATGATAGGAACCAAAGTGGATGGATGTATTGCAGCTATCATCACATCACGTTGTCTTCTGTGTGGTCCTGAGCTAGTGACCTACTAGGAGCTGGATTTATTTTTAGTGAGGACTAAGCATGCTGCTACTAACCTAATCAGTAAGTGCAGAAGTGTGTTTTACTGAAGAATTCATTCAAGCTGCTATGAATCAGAATGACATCTGTGTTATGTCGTAGTGGTGGTTTGACCAAGTTTCCCATACTTTATCTGCAACTTGAGCCCTTTGGACAAATGTCATATACTGTATCATGGTGTAATCCTTCAAAAGGAGTGTAATCTCATCTGTCTAATGTACGTAACCAAGTAGAAGAGCACAGAGGAGGCACACTGGAGATCAAAGAGCTTACTGCCATAGCTGCTGCATTCAAAGTACTCTGATTCATTACCAATTTTATAGAAGACTATTTAGAATTAGGATGCTTCTCAAGGTTGCTGCAAAAAAATGAGGGATTATTGGGGTTGTTAATCACTGGGAGCACAATGAACAAACTTTAGCACAAAAGAGGTGAAGGACTGGCTTTTCAGAAGTTGTGAATGATTTTGTGTGCCTTCATTCCAGGGTGTGCAGTCCTGGCCCAACTTCCAAAAAGAAATATTGGTTGTGTCAGTCACTCAGAATTGGCTACTTAAAGCAAAACTTTAACCCCCAAATCTTGTTTAAAAGAAAGGGGAGCAACTGATATCCTACTAGTAGCTTACTCCAGGCTATCATCTGTGTAACAGTAGTTACAGTAAATCTTGGAAGTGTTTCAAGAAAGAAATTGGAATTTCAGTTGGAAAGCTTTCATGGAGAGCTCTGCTTAATGAACATGTAACCTATGCAATCACTCCTGGTCTCAGGGTTTTTCAAACAGAAGATGACATGTCTGGGGCACACAATTTGAGTTATTTGTGGTTGGTGATGTTATTTCATGGCAGCTTAACTGTTTGTTTCATTTATCTTTGTACTGGTGTGCTTTCTGAATTGTTTCAAACCATTTAGACCCTCCTAGACAGCACATGGGTATTGTCATCTTTGCTGTCAGCATGGTGAGGCACAGGACCTGGGTGTTCCTATTGCCTCACACTGTGTTTTGCCCTTTTTTTCATTACCTTATTACCATCGTGCTTCATCCAATGCCTTTGTGTTATAGGTAACACTACACTCTGTGCAACTGAAGGGATTTAAACGCCATCTGTGCAGAGCGAGCAACTACGATGGAAAGTCATCTGCTCTGTGCTCCCCTATTTACATTTCACAAATAGATAACAACAGTGATGTACTTTTTGATGCTGCTGCCACTCTGTAAATGTCTTCATTCCCTTCTGGAACTTGCTCTTGCAAGTCTGTGAGAAGCAAATACAGAAAATATGCATGCAAGTTTTACTGAAAGCTTCACAAATCAAGGCAATTTCCTCTGATAAAGTGACCAAAAAGGCAAAACATGTTTTCTGACAATGTTACAGAATCATACTGATCTGTTTTTGATGGGTCAGATTACACTCGGTAAGACCCAAGGATTAGGGAAGCACACAATTTGGAAATGCAACTGCGGGTGAGCAGTACAGACACTCTTCATCAGTTTCTGGTCTCTTGATACTCTTTTGTATTTTCTTCCTTATGGCACAGCATGACTGCAGGCTGCCCTTTGCTACTGCCATCTGAGCTGATAGCAGAGAATAAGCAAGCAGTGAGACCATTTGAAGGTAAAAGGCGAAGGAGCCAAACTCTCTTGCTGGCTCACACTTACTGAATTCACTGTATTTATTGTTTCTGCACAGTCTGTGGCAGATGTCCATTGCAGCAAATCCTTCTGAACGTTACTTGTATTCTTGGAAGCAGACTCTGTAAATGAACTTCATTGATTCCTGCGTGACTACCTGATCCACAACTGTGATAAAAAGATGGGTGGCAGCGAGCAACCAGTAAGGTCCATCCAAAAGACACACTCAAAGCTGGGAAGGTTGCATACTATGCTGTGGGCCATCACCATGGAGCATGCTGACCTGCATGTATCACTGCCAGGTCAGATGCCATTCAAGTGACACTCCAGTGACTTTGGGGAGGTTGCCCTTGGTTTTAGTTCACTTTTCCAGCACCCAGGAGCCCATTTTTCTCAGGTTTTGTTTCATTAGCGGTTGGATTCAGTCTCATCACTGGATGAAACTTTGTTGTCTATGTACTACCACATGTGTTTGATTTTGGAAGAATTTAGAGAAGCATAAACTAAACTTTCCCTGAGGTAGAGATTTTCTACTTCCTCAGGATTACTGAAGCCTAAAACCCGTAATTTTACAAGCTGTAATACCACCTCCTAGAACTATTCTCTGACTGAAAAAGATTGAAAGACAGAGGGGAAACACAGCGATCATATTCACTTAGAGAAAAACATTAATAAATTATTCTTTTTCATTGAGTTTATAAAAAAGAAATTAAATTAAAAATAAAATGAATGGTGAACATTTGAAGAAAAAAAAAAGTTAATTTAACTCCAAGAGAATAGCTAATGCAAAATACAGGTATGAGAATGTTAAATACAATATTCTAAAGGCTTTCCCAGCTCAGTGATTTTAAAGTGTTGGAAAGATTTAGCCTGATTAAAGCTGTAATTTCACATATGTGGCAGACCAGCGTAAACTAGAGTGCCAGTGAAGAAGTCATTCTCCCCTCGCCAGCTCGCATGCTAGCATGAACTTTCATGCAGTCAATGCAGTAAACCATATCAGGAATTGGTCCAGATGAAACTCACCTGGCAAAATAAATTGTTTTTTACGTCAGCCGAGTATGTATTCTCATTCATCACACAGCTACAGGAAACCTTGGAACAACCAAGAAGAAAAGGCATCATGGAGGAAGACACAGACATTCAACACCAGCTTTTTTCAGTGGCTGGGCTACCTTACACTGGTTGAAAGTGTCTGTGATGCTGGACCTTCAGGAGGGCCCCTCTCTGTCAGTCCCTACCAAAAAACTTTTGAGATCTTGCCTAAGTTCAATGAAATTTGATGGGGAGGTAGAGCTCTCAAAGATAACTTTTTACAGGCTTTGATGAAACTGGTAGACAGGAGGAGGAAGGCAAGAGAGATCAGCATTACCTCCCCCACGGCAAAACCAGCAGGACCTGTAGGACTCGGAGGATGGGCTTCCTCACAGAGTGTCAGGGAGATAAATTCATGGATGAGTCTAATGCAAGCTCATGGTGCAATCATGGGTACCAAATAAAAACCTAAGGCAGCACATCTGAGAAGTGTGGAGTTAAGATGTGTGGCCATACACTGAATGCTTGGGATAAGGTAAAGTAATAAAAAATAATTAATCAGGACAGTCTATTCTGTATACTATATAAAATAATATACTTTGTCATAGTAATTCTGTACTATTTCATGTTACATCCACATGCAGGAAAAAAGAGTAAATTAACTGTCACACACAACCTTAATTTTGGTTTGTGCTAGTTTTGGAGGGATTAACTTTGACACATTTGTGGGTTTTCTGATGTCTGGATATGCATGCAATCACATTTGTGTGCTGTCCAGCCAGAGAACATGTGTGTATTTGAATACTGCCAGATGTAGTGCTGGCTCAGATTTTTCATCCACGGTACCCTCATGTGCTTTGTTCTCAGAGTATATTTTACCAGACAATTATTTTGGAAAGCTTTAACCATTTCAAAGGCTGCCTGCTTTCTGGGACAAAGCCAACATCAGGGGTCTACAAGCAGCTCTGTAAGCTGCTGTTGTTGCCAGAAATCACGGTCTGCTTGCTCTCCCCCTCCACCATCCTCTCCTTGGGTTAGCTGAGGTGTTCATGCAGCTACACTGGGAACTGGATACAGGAACTGGTTGAGATAATACTTACCGCGTTGCTGAAATTAAAGCTAACTTAAAGTGCTTGTGCAACATAAACATAGTGGGCACGTGCAGCCAACAGCTGAGAGCTGAAGCTGAGGGAAACTTGCATGCTGGAAACCCTCAGCAAGCCCTCTAATAAACTTGCTGTACATTACAAAGTCAGACCCTAAAGCCCGAAGCACTAGACTTGTTTGTTGTGAGAAGTGAGGTCTGGTTTTGATGTGGAAGTTGAGCATCTGTGAGACTAAGCAGTGAGAGGTTCTGAATGTGTCATGGGTAGAGAACCAGCCATGGCTGAATACCTCCCCTACAGCAGCAGCAGCTGAGAGGTCTCCTGTTGCAGAGAGAGAAATTCCACATTAAAGCTGCAGAAATATTTTTCCAACATTTAAAAAATGATGAATATTTCATGGCAGTTGTTCAAGCTTATATTCAGATTTTTTTGATTAAGAGGGGAAGGGGGAGTGCATGATAAACATGATAAATAAGGTACAAGATAAATAAAGGTCACCACCTGAGCAGTCATCAGCTTTGCATGTGCATGGACAGGTGGAGGGAAGTGTATGACATGAGCTTGTTTTGTAGAGTGAAGCTATTAATCATGTCTGAGATACCCTGTATGCTGTAAAAGTTTTGTTAGCTTTATTTAGCCTCCTCCCACACTCTTCCTCAGGTATGAAGAGAATATAACGATTGTATGCTATGTTAAGGAAAAGCTCAGAGTGTGTGAATGGCTCAAAAGAGTGAGAACAAAGGTATCCCATCTCATGTGTTGCCAACAGTTAATGCTGACGCAGCTCTGAAAATTCAGGAAGAAAAGCAAAGTGCCAAATACAAGAGGAGCAAACTTCTCTTCTTGAGTTTGCTCATCTTCAGCTTGAACAGACAGAGATTTGGAGAGAGTTCAGGATAAAACTGCTAGGAAGTATGAGAAAAAGTCTTTTGACTTCAGTATCTGCTTGTATTGGACTGCTGTAGCAAGCACTGCTGTAGGTAGGTGCCATCTTTGTGACACAGAAGGACGGGTATGGGATCCAGACTGTCCTCCCTGGCACTAGTCAGCAATGCCTATCCTGGGACAAGAGTGTTTCAACTCAATCCCAGAGCTGTAGGCTTTTAGCAGTTGTTGTCCCAGGCACTGAAGCGCTGAAAAAATAATGACTGATGCATTGAACATGATGCAGTCCCCAGCAGCAGCCCATATTGAGTGAGCCAGATCCAGTACCCTCCTGTTTCACTGGAGGGACACCCAGGGGCCTGAAGGAGGCTTGCACATCCAGGACACTTGGCACCTAGAAATCCTGAATTACAGTGGTCTGGCTGAAAGAGCGTGTAGATGCTAACTGAGATCAGTTCGCTGTCTAGCAGCACGGTGTAGTATCTGCTAATCGATCGGGAATGAAGCTCAGCCCAGTGAGGAATTTGGAAATACTGAATTGACTGAATGCACATAGTCAGCTTCAAAGGGTAGTCAGTCACAGTCCAAAATGGCTGGGGTTTGGTTTCAGTTCAATGTTTGGTATACTGTTATCTCTATAAATTGTGCATGCTGGAGCTCTAGAAAATTATGCTGAACTTTTCTTGCCTTTTCATATTCTCTACATGTTTTTTGCTCAGGTAACTTTGGAAACTTAGCTCATTTCAGTGTTAAAGTTCCTATGTCAAAATACTGTCCTTTGTATGCTGTATAACTGAGATGCTAATATAGAACCCAGAAAAGAATTCTCACTTTAAATGGAAATGCAAAAATAATGGAATTTTACCATTCTAGATTTAGACTACTTTGTTTTTCTTTTTAAACCCCCTATTTTCTCAAGCACTGGCTTACAGCTAGGGACACGGGGGTGTTTCAGGGGTAAGCCTGAAACCTGCAGCACTGTGATGGTCCTTGGCATGATGTTGCTGCCTGTGTACAAATGAGGATGGGGCAGTTAAAGGGTTGAGAGTGTATCAAATCTGCAGTCAGGGATTTAAAGATTCTAGCTGCTGTAAAAGCAGAGGCACAAAGCTTTTATCTCAATAGCTCAGATGACAGGAGCAAAGTAGCTGCAGCAGTGCTGGTCCTGAATGTTTAGGCAGATATGCCTCCAAGCTGAGGTGGTCTTGGGATCCTGCCTGGTCAGATGAAAAGCCGCCTTGTGTGCATCTGCACAGCCATATTTGCATCCGTGATATTGCACCGTCAGTGCGCTGGAGAGCAGACACCCAGGCATGGCAAAGCTGTGCCATGACCTCCTGCAGCCTGGAGAATGGCTGGGGACATTGTGGGACCACAGGGCTCTCGTTTGAATTGTGAGGGGGATGGGAAGCACAGCCCTGTCTCCTACCTCCAGACAAGTATATTTCAAAGAAGGTAAAGAAACAGTCTTGGAGCCCTGTAGCAAACTCAGTGCATTGTGAAGTCTTGCAGCGATGCAATTAAAGAGGAATTCTAAGCGTAGTCAAAGGTTACGCACTTTGCTTTCAGTAATACAGTAAAATAGAATTAAAAGGAGGCATATAAATAAAAAATATGTGTGCCTGTATGAATATAACGGCATTTTGAAAAGGACAAAGGATTCCTCTGAATAATATTTAAAATTTAGTATTGCAAATTGCTTGAATGAATAAAAATGACATTTTTAAAAGGTCAGAAATTGCTTCAGAAAGGTATCTAATATTTGAAGTGGAGTAAAGGAATCTGCTTTTTACAGCCACGCTTCTGCCTGTGTTGCCTGGGACTCGCTTCCAGCTGAGGTTGGGACAGTGGGACTGACCCTCTTGCTCTGCGGGTTAAGGTGCACCAACCTGGATGATGGCCCTTCCTGCATGCTTTTCGTTAATGCCAGTGACTGTGTGAGGTGCTCGGTGAGCTGAACAAGCCTCTGGGAAAATCCATCACTGCCCCAAGGAAAGGCAAGGGGGAGAATCTGAGCATCCCATGTGACTTGCAATCTATATTTTCTGTAGGCATCTGGTTGGCATCCCTTTCCTTCAGCCCTGTGTGGAGCCCCTTAATGAGGTGCCTGGCATCTCCCTCCCCTTGCTTTTATGCTTGTGGTCTCAGATTAGGGTTTTCCTTTGCTTTCTGGGGGCTGTTTTTCATGGGTGCAGGGCATGCTGCAGCTATGGGCCTGGCAGGGTGCAGGAGAAAAAAAGGCTGCCCTGGCACAGGCAGCTCAGTGTCCTGTACCTGGAACTGATGGGCTGAACTGGCATCTGGGTACTGAGCCTGTCTCCATTCAAATATTCACATGCTTAAACATGGTTTTGGTATCGATGGTGTTATAGACAGCTCAGTTAGTTAATTGCATGCCACCACGTTAAGGTAGCTTCCCTGCAAGCCTGCTCTTAAACCTTATCATCCTGAAGCAAATGTCCCAGGGAGTGCAGGAGGATGCGGTCTGAGAGACAGTAGCATGACCTTTTGTAGAAAGGGTAATTGGCAGGATAAAGTCATATTTTGAAGTACCCCTCTGAATTAGGTCTGTGGTGGTGGTGAAGATCAACTAGATGCATGGAGGGGCAGTGTCTGGCTTACTTTGAAAAATGCAGCCAGCGAGAAGCAACATGGTCTTCTTGGAAATGTGTTTGCACTTCTTCCTCCTCTCCCTTCTTGCCTGGCAGCTGAGGAGAGCAGGTAAGCAGGGGATAAACCGTGTTCATAGAATCATAGAATCATAGAATTGTTAAGGTTGGAAAAGACCCTTAGGATCATCAGGTCCAACCGTTAACCTACCACTGCCAAGTCCACCACTAAACCATGTCCTCAAGTACTGCATCTACCCGTCTTTTAAATACCTCCAGGGATGGGGACTCAACCACTTCCCTGGGCAACCTGTTCCAGTGCCTGACTACTCTTTCAGTAAAGAAATTTTTCCTAGTATCTAACCTAAACTTTCCCTGGCGCAGCTTGAGGCCATTTCCTCTCGTCCTATCGCTTGTTACTGGGGTGAAGAGACCGACCCCCACCTCTCTACCACCTCCTTTCAGGTAGTTGTAGAGAGCAATAAGGTCTCCCCTCAGCCTCCTCTTCTCCAAACTAAACAACCCCAGCTCCCTCAGCCGCTCCTCATAAGACTTGTGCTCTAGACCCTTCACCAACCTCGTTGCCCTTCTTTGGATGCGCTCCAGCACCTCGATGTCCTTCCTGAAGTGAGGGGCCCAAAACTGAACACAGTATTCGAGGTGCGGCCTCACCAGTGCTGAATACAGGTGCACTATCACCTCCCTGGTCCTGCTGGCCACACTATTCCTGATACAAGCCAGGATGCCATTGGCCCTCTTGGCCACCTGGGCACACTGCTGGCTTATGTTTGGGCGGCTGTCAACCATCACCCCCAGGTCCTTTTCAGCCAGGCTGCTTTCCAGCCATTCCTCCCCAAGCCTGTAGCGTTGCCTGGGGTTGTTATGACCGAAGTGCAGGACCTGGCACTTGGCCTTGTTGACTCTCATACAGTTGGCCTTGGCCCAACAATCCAGCCTGTCCAGGTCCCTCTGCAGGGCCTTCCTACCCTCCAGCAGATCGACACTCCCACCTAACTTGGTGTCATCTGCAAACTTCCTGAGGGTGCACTCGATCCCCTCATCCAGATCATCGATAAAGATATTGAACAGGACCGGCCCCAACACTGAGCCCTGGGGAACACCACTCGTGACCGGTCGCCAACTGGATTTGGCTCCATTCACCACCACTCTCTGGGCTCGGCCGTCCAGCCAGTTTTTAACCCAGCTCAGAGTGCACTTGTCCAAGCCGTGAGCAGCCAGCTTCTGCAGGAGAATGCTGTGGGAGACAGTGTCAAAGGCCTTACTGAAGTCCAAGTAGACAACATCCACAGCCTTCCCCTCATCCACTAAGCGGGTCACCTTGTCATAGAAGGAGACCAGGTTAGTGAAGCAGGACCTGCCTTTCATAAACCCATGCTGGCTGAGCCTGATCCCCTGGTTGTCCCGCACATGCCACATAATGGCACTCAGGATGATCTGTTCCATGACCTTCCCTGGCACCGAGGTCAGGCTGACAGGCCTGTAGTTCCCCGGATCCTCCTTCCGACCCTTCTTGTAGATGGGTGTCACATTTGCTAGCTTCCAGTCATCTGGGACCTCCCTGGTTGACCAGGACTGCTGATAAATGATGGAGAGTGGCTTGGCAAGCTCCTCCGCCAGCTCCCTCAGTATCCTGAGTATTAACCCAGTATTTGTACTGAGTTAAACAGGGTCATGGGAATTTTGAGTTGCCAAACTCAAATTCAGAGTTTTCCACTTGGGAGAGGAGCGGCTGAGTGGTTGTGGCCCAGACCCACGTCCTCTGGGGTCCAACCTCCCCATGGCAAATTCTCTGCCTTTCTTGGCCCATCTTATTAGTCTTCTGCGTGGTAAGGGACTATGTCATGTGGAAACTGCGTATGTTGCAATGACTCTTTACTTGGAGTTTTCTTTTTATCAATTTTGTGAAATTCCAAGGCACAGTTACAGTGAGGGCCGAATAATTATGTTACTGCTTTAAATGCCTGTTAAGTAATTATAGTGACAGAAACAATATTGGCCTCTTTTCCTCTAAAGCTGTTATCCTGGTAAGGCTGGTTTATGGCTATCATATTTTTGTTAATATATTTGGTCTTCTTAGATTAGCGCTGACTTTAAAAAAAGTTTTTTTCTGTGCTGTCGCAAGAGTGGAGCAGGTATTATCTGCACGCTTGTACTTGGGTGGAGAGCCCCCGGGGAACATGGATGGATGGCGCAACCTACAGTGATATGTGTGGTTAGGACTAGACCAAGGAACTGAGTGAACAGGAAGGCTTTGCCTGAGCTCATCAGAAAATTAGATAAAATCGTCTTTGCAGGCTGATTGAAACACTAGTTGGTCACAGTGCCAATGAATCGTTCGTGAGTTGATTGGAAAATTGCAGTTTTCCTTCTGGTAACTTTGACTGCCTTCCCTCCCTTCCTCCCGCCTCCTGCTATTGTTTCACTCTGGTATTTGAGAACTTGCTCATTGTGGCTGGTATTTCCAAATAAAACAAAGTCACGTTCAGCAACAAAAGAAATATTGTTTGGAAATTTTCTGTGGGAAGAGTTGTCAGAATCAATTTTTTCCAGAAATGTGTAAATAACTGAAACTTGGAGTTTGGCTGACTGTCCTCATCTGCTTGAGGCGGGCCGACTTGGGTACGCCCTTGGATGGATGCTGACAAGATGTTGGGGAGGTGACTCCATTTTACTCTTCTCCCCACGCAGTGCTGACTGAGGAAGAAGTCAGCTCAAGGTCACTGTATAATCTGGTAAGGCTGACTTTTTTCTTGTAATGGTGATGACCTGCCATTTTTCGACTACTGAAAGATGTAAAATGGCAAGCATGGTAACAGTTGAATTGTGAGGCACAGAGGTTTCGCAATCTCTGAACCAAACCTTTCCATCCTCAGTGTTGGTTCATCAGCAGTGAATTTGTTCTTCAGGTTTCACAGTGGGAAGTTCTGGTTAGGTCAAAGCAGTAAACCCATCAGCTAATTTGATGTCTTGTGCACTGGTCCGGTAACAGATGCATACTGTGCAAAGTGAGATGGCTCACTCTGGGGAAGTGTGAAGTGGCATTGGGGCTTGACTCTGTCTCTGTTTTGCAGGTTAGCCAGAGACAGGCCTTACCTGGAACAGCCATGTCTCGGTTCATTTTGTGTGTTTACAGGGTTGAGGCCTTGGCAGGATATATGTGAGGGAGCCAGGAATTTGGGTAGCATGAAGAGTTTGCTCCTGGTGCCTCCAGTTTTGTATTAGGTAGAGATGTCTCACTGGGCTTGCCAGGGTGCAGGCAATTTTGCACGTGGATTTGTGTACCTTTGCGGTGATACTGGTACAGAGTTGATCCATCATGGCTGCTTCAGTTTGGACTCCCACCATCTTCCACAGCATGTCTGCATCACCTCCCTCCCTGCACCACCCTGCTAGTGGTTCTCAGAAATTATCTGGCTAGGAACAACCCTACCAAAAATGAATAGTTATCTTTCTGCCAGCCTGGTGGCCGTGGCACCTCAGATTCAGATCGGCTTCAGTAGCTGTGAGAAAATCCATTGGCTTCAAACCCCATGGAGAGTTGCTACCCAAAGGACCTAACAAGCTGTCAACCTAAAAGCTATGTTACAGGATGCTCACCCTTCTTTCTCAGCATCCTTGCCTGGTAAGTGCATAGAGGTGTACGTGGAATTGGCTGCCCTGTTGCTATCTTCTCTGGAAATAATGAAGCTGAAGAAACCAAAGAAACCCAAGGAAGAGGGATTTATTCTAGCACAACCAAGAGCTCAGCTCATGCTTTCAGATGCCTTCTGTTTGTAGAGATTATGGCCCAGAGAATTGTTAAGTGAGTATGTTGCTAACAGTTTGTTGTGATGGAGAATGAAAAAGAAATTATATAAACTTTATCATTCAGAGTTTGCGTGACATTTGAGAAATGCTAAATTAACCTTCAAAATGTCTCCAAATGTCTTGTTTAGGGAAAAGAAAGAAGGAAAGTCAAAGACATTCAGTCCTGTTAACACTGACAATGAATGAGTGCCTGTAAACAAATTCCCTCAAGCATTCATGAATGCATTTCCTCAGCCACCAGTATTTCATCAGGTAATGAATAATTTCCACATCTGTCTTATTGAACAAAAAATACCATCATCTGAGCTGGAAGGTGAAGAGGGAGCAATATATATTTAAACCAAACCTGGATGCAGTTGAATACAGAGAGGTTATTAAAAAAATCCCTGAATGCTCACATTACCTTCCTGTTCCAATTAGAAGAAATGAAAAACAGGGTTAATTCTGTATTTTTGTTGATAGTACAACTTTGCCATTAGTTTGTGGGCTTCCAACTTCAGGTCTTAAAAAACTGAAATGAAAATAGAATGAAAAATTGGTATAGGTTAACTGTTGTGACGACTCTTACCGGCCTGCCTTGTGCTTGTAGGTCCTGTGCTTGCACTCCCACGCATGAGATGCTGATGCACATATTTGCCCTTTCAAAGAGAGGCTGTCTCTTGAGGATGGCTCAAGCATGTTGAAGCCCCAGCATGACTGGTGGACCCATTGCTGCCCTGGATGTCGGGGTCCCACATGCTGAGGTTGCCCCAAGGGGCAGGCTGGCCCATCACTGCTTGGCTATGGGCATCCTGGCATTTAGACAAGGACAGCTGTCAAGTTTTTCTGAAGCAGAACATCTCAATAGTCACAATGGGCCACGTTCCCCATGGGAATCTGCTGAATATACTGCCTTCAGGAAGGATTAATGCTCACTAATCCTCCATTCAGGAGAAAAAGACTCAGGTGTTTGCCAAGCATCAACGAGCCAGTTTAGTCCTTTTCCCCCCCTGCTTCTTTTTTTTAATAAATCCTTCTCAAAATTACAAAAGCAGATCCAAGCCATCACAGTGACTCAGCTGTAGAGCTATAAGCAGTCCACATTGCAGATTAAATTTGCAATTGGTAATGTCCTTGTGCTGCACTGGGAAAATGAAAAATGACTCTTTTTCTATTTGCTACACGCAAAGTACCACATGCAAAGATTTACATCAAGCCAGAACAGTTGTTAGAAGAGAACAGGGGGGAATTTACATCCTCAGATGGGTTAGAGACCATCCTCCCCAATGTCCTGTTTGTCCAGTAGAGTGATCTTGGCTGGGTTTATCAGCAGAGGAAAAAGGAGACAGACCCAAAAGCAATATATGACAGGGCATTCATTCACAGCTATATGTTGCAGGGAATGGAATTTCTTTCTGATCCCACCTGTGATATTTTTTTTACCTGGAAATACAGCAATCATGATATTTTTAATCTGAAACCCACACAGAGCTACAGTAATTGCAGGTGCTGCTCTTTTCAGTCAAGCATTAAAGAGTTTACAAAGATTTAAACTGATTAAGTGTTAGCATGGAGTAATGAATTCCAAATACCAATATGCTAATTATAATATTGCATTTACAGTGATTGCTTACAAGTGTGATTGCCTTTCTAATTGAATCTAATGCTCTCTCTTCTTTGGTTATGGGACAAAATAGATAGGAGTGTCCAGTCTGTTCTATATCTCTGTTTTAGATACCTTATTAATGTCCTTTTAAGGCAACTGTCCCAGCAGTGCATAAATGATATCACAACATTGTCCAGATTCTGACTTTTTCCCAGATAAACTAAGCAATGTTTTTGTGCAGTCCTGGTTTATTTTGAAGTTGGAGGCAGAATTTCCATTGACTGCAGTAGGGCCAGGAGATCTCCTTCATAGTCCTGCAAGTTTCTTTCTGCTACTCAGCGGTGGTCTTGTTCACCCCTTGCTCTGTTTTTCCTGTGTCCTGCTGGGATGAGGTTAGGAGTTTGCTTTACCCAAACTGAAAGTCCCATCTGCTGGTTTCCCTGTGCCGCTTCAATCTGTTCTAAAAGATACCTGGGCATTTTATTCCTTTTGATTAGATATAAACAATCAGTGTTTTGAGTTTGTTTCTATCCAAAACCAAAGATGCAAAAATCGGGTTGGAAGCTGGCCAACCATTTTATTTGCTTTGCTTTCCAAAGATTTTTAAACTACTGAATTGTGTTTATAAAATTTAAACTCCTCAACTTTGATTAAAAGACGTCAAAGATGAAGAATTCAGTATTTCTCATGGTAATTCCCTCCACCAGTTAAACATTTTCACTGTTAAAATGTGATCCTACTGTCTGACTTGATTTGTAGGCTTCAGCTTTATACCACTGATGTGTAATGCCTTGCTCCACTAAACTTAATTTTTTGGCGCTGTGCTTTTTCTCCCTGTGAAAGTTCTTAGGTGCTGTTATTGGTAATCTTGTTCTAAGCAAAAGAGATTGATCTTGACGTTTCTTACTGTAGATTTCCTTCCATCCTCAGATTCGTTTATGGCTCTTTTCTGGCAGCCTACACAAGTTTTGTAAAAGCTTTTTGAAAAAGATGTGATTTCCACATCTGTCCTTCCCATTGCATGTGGAAGGGTATTGAACAACCCCTTGTTTCTTTTCCCTGATCTCCTTTGATCCCCTGATCACGCTGGGAACTCATGCTGTGTTGTTTATTCATTATTATTCTCTCTTGTTCCTTTCTAGTCTCAGGCTTTCCAGCCGCAACAGCACTTTCTCTAGATAGAGGGGATGTTTTTTTTCCTGTTGATGCATAGCTTGGTGTTTGACTGTACTAATACACCTTTTGTATAGGACTAATTTACTGAATGTCCTTGTCCTGCTTTTGTGAATACTCAACCCTCATCCATGTTTATCTGTTTGCCTTCTAAATAGTTTAACAGAAGTTATTTCCTTTACATTTCCAAATCAGTGATAAGCGTACAGAATCAGATCAATATGATATTTCTCCACACTCTTTTTGGTCTGCCTACAAGCTTCACGCTGCATAACACTTGGTAGCAAAGTGGTTGCAAGAGCCCTGGTGAAAGGACCTTCAGTGGAAGGTGATTACTCAGAGCCCTCTTTGCCTGCACTGTCCTGGCAGAGGGCACCTGCTGCCAGATCTGCCTGTCCCCCGCTGATCCCCACATTTCCTTCTGTCCCTTGTCTGCACAGCAAGTGGAGCTGGAGAATTAGATGGAAAGAGGATCACTGTCGTCAGTAGGATATTGTGTGCTCCAAGTTTCCAGCATGCTGCAATATGGTGACTGGAGGATTTCTGGTGCACCATAAGGGATTTAAGGTACTGCAATTGGGTGGCAGGAGAACGCCCTAAATGTGAGGATTTGATATGCCAAAATGTCATGCCGCTGTTCTGATGCTAGCTGTGGGTTGCCGTAAATAAACTTTCCTGAGAGTCACTCTCTACTAGAAAAGTCTTTCCCCTCCTCCTTTTCAGCAATGCTTTAAAGGACTTAAAAGCAGCTTTAGAGCAGAAGTGCCACTTCTGTCTCTGCTTGCAGGTATGCCACCTGAAATAGTATGAACCATAAATCACTTTAATAGATAGAAGCAGAAGCTTCACAAATCCTTGTGATTCAAACTTCAGAGGAGGCTAATGTAGCAATTCAGAAGACGAGGACTGGGAAACTGCAGTTATGCGTTTTGTGCTGGTGACTGATTGAAAAGATCATGAACTGAATTCAGCTAATCACATAAGGGTTGTCAGTCAATAGAGCAATGGTTATACGTTTAAAGGGTTTAATGACTCCACTGGTGAACGTCCTGTAGCTTGATAATCATTTGTCCTTGACTTAATTATCTCAGCCATATTAGCTTTGTGAAGCAGAGATGGAGTGGTGGGTGGCTTTTATACACCAGAGAAATATTAAAATCAGATTGCTATATCATGGATCTTAAAAAAGAATATCTTGGCAGGGGAAACACTTTTACTTTGAAGCTCACATTTCACTTGAGTCTCTTGGACAAACAGCTGAGTCTTTTATTCAAAAGCCTTTATTAAAAAGACGGATGTCAGACTTGGTGTGACTGTGGCCTTGTTGTAAGGGCAGCACATGTGCAGAGGCAGTGTCCAAGGATGCGGCTGGGTGCAGGAGCGTGCAGAGGTATCCAAACCAGCTCTGAATATGAAGCAGAGTGATCAGGGTACTGTGGCCCCTGACTTCTTGCCTGTTGCTGTAACCCCACACATGCACAGGAGTGCCATATGGAGGGCTACTCAAATGGTGGGCTTGGATGGGGCTTTTGATGGCGAGTAAATCTTTCCTGGACTTACTCCAGCCTGATTCCTTCTCTCTCCAGACTGGGGTTCAGGCTGCAGCCACCAGCACGTGTTACCAGTTACCCCACAGTAACCAGGGTTTCCCTAGGGTGCAAAGAGTGACTCCCCAAACTCTTCATGAAGATCCCAGCACCTATGAAATAATCCAGACCCGCTTTTGAAAGTCCATGACTTTCGGTCACACTCTGAGGGCAGGGTAATAAATGTTACTGAGTTTAAGACTTTTTGTCTATCAGGACATTTGAAACAGGTCCCATGGATTTTGTGCTTCTTAATACCAGTTCAGGGTGGGAAGGAGTGAAATTTGGCAGAGTTCCCATCTCAAGTAGGGAGAGGCTTACGTTATCGCTTAGATTGCCTTTAGCTCCAGTAGCTGTGACCCTAAGCATACTCAGTGATCCAGGAATTATATTATACCACTGCTGAGCCCATAAAAATGTCAAGAACATGTTTGAGGTTGTTGCAATATTCTTGGAGTGATTTGTGCCCCATAGTGTCATCAAAGACACTGTTTCAAGACTGTTGGTATTCTATGATTTTCCTGTCCGTAGTGTAATTTAAATTCGCTAAACTTCAGCTGGGTATCAGGGCAGTCTTTCAAGAAATAGGCATGGCCTGTGCTTCTAGGAAGCATGCACTATTTCTTTTTCCCTCTGTCACCATTTAAGTGATTTCTCCCATCCTATTTCTTAGGTTTTTCTTAGATAATTCTATGTCAATGCGCATATTTTCTCTTAGCATTTTGCTTGGCCGGCCTGAAAAAGTCTCTGCAACCTGTTTTTTAAATGTCAGTTTGATTTGGGGTGGCAGTTAAATAAGCTCAGTCCTGCCCGAAATAGTAAATGTAAACATGTTAAACCGGTCTTGTGTTCTCTTTGAACAGAGCCCGATCAACTCCCACTGAAACCAGCCAGAAGAATCTTCCTGACTTGTGATAGGGCTGGGTTGATCTACCAGTAACATTTATTCATCACCCAACAGGCCTCCGCTGACAATGTGAACTGAAGTTCATGGTGCTTTATCTAAGAAAAGAAATTAAATTGATTAGATACTTTCAAAATATAACAGCTTAATTGCCTTCAGGCTTTTGCAAAGTCTCCAGCTGGGTGGACTACTAATCTTTTTCAATTATTCTCATAATTATAAAATTATAATTATGCCTGTTTTCTGATGATTGATCATGGTTCAGAATGACTCACACATATATTCCTTGATACATGGATGTAGGCCTGATCTGAAAACACTGTATCTTCCAGGGAAGGTGATAAAGCCCTGCTGAGATACATGAACAGAGAATCTGGCTCAGAATATTAAACAGGTTCAAATGTGTAATGCTGGGTTCCCAACAGGCCCCTTCTGATATCTTACTGAGCCTCCGTGTGAGCCATATCAAGAGCATGCCTCCGTGCATTGTTAATTAGGTATCTCACACACGTCTTCGGGATTTGAAAGGAATGTTTACTGTAGTCATGTAGCATGATATGTTGCAATGATTCTTGCCTATCAAGCAATGTTCTTTTAGAAAACTGAGGCAGAGCCACGTTACCCCTCCTGACTCTTGGGTTAAACTCACTTGCATGAAATTTTTTTTTTCTTTTTTTTTCTTCCTTAATGCAGACCTTTTTCCAGGCTCAATAAAAAGTCCCAAACTACATGAAAATCTTGGTGTGGGAGGGAAGAAAGACTCAGAAAGAGAGGAGCGACTGCAGAAGGGTGCAAAACCAAAGGCAGCTCCAGGGTGCTCCTCTGTGGGGGTCTTCCCCATTGGATGGGGAATCATGAGATGAGTCTGAGGGGTTCACCACCCCAGGGCGGATGCTGGGCACCATGTGGGAGAAGTAGCTAGGAAGCCTCACTTACCTCTCCTGTTGGAGCTGTTCTCATCCGAATGAGTGAATATTTGTTTAGTACCTGGTTGTATAGCCATGGGGTTTTCCGATCTGGGAAGCTACATCAAGACCTTGCTTAAGCATGTTCCCTAACCCCATGGCCATGGCCATGTCTGTGCTGGGGTGCCTCCCTCTTCTGTTTGATCCAGAAAATGTTCTCTGCATGCAAAAAAACTTCAAAATCAAAGTTTTCTCAAAAATAATAATTTGCTGCAGGAGTTTATTTGACAATAAATATTCCCAGATGATGCTATACCCCATCCCATGGTAATAATCACATTAACAGCCCGTTCTTTGGGGAATGTTCAAGGAATAACAAAGTATTCCTGAAAGAGTGATGGCATTTGACTTTCCTCTATGAATTATCCTATACCCATGGCATTTTATAAACACCACAATGCCGAATCACCTTTAAATTGGTATTTTGGTGCCATATCAAAACTGAACATGCTTCTTCCACCTACCTGATGTCTATGCAAATCAGTAATTCCCCTGTCTACATTTTTAAAAACTTTCTTGGAGTAATCCTCTCCCAAATGAGGAGATTAAGCCATGGGCTCCAAAGGGGACTTAGTGATATTTTCCTACTTGATCACTTTAAAGTCTTTTCTCACTCTATGGTAGCTTTATAAAGTACTTTTTAGCTTTTAGCATGATCAAGGGAGTCTGACTTCACTTTAATTTTCTGTGTAATGCATTTAAGGGACCCAAATCATTTAAGTCAAGGACACTTTGTTAATTTACGGCTACAAGAATTTTTCCCTTTGGCATTAGTCTGTACTGCCCAGGAGGTGCAGTTTTCCAGTCATGCCATGCATAAATGTGTGCCTGATTACAGGCTCTTAGTCACTTCTTTGTAAAACCATGAGCACATCTGAAGGTAGTTGAGTGGCAACCCAGCTACCAGGTGAGTGGACTCAGGTTGTCTGCAAGCTGCCAGCATGGCTGTAAGCTGCTGCTCCAACATGAGGTTGTCGTGTGAGACAAAAGAGTGTGAGCCACAGTGTTTTGGACAAAGAGAAGAGAGAATTATACTTCAAAGAGTAATGCTTGTATAACTCTCTCATCACTATTGATCTCAACCTGAAAACCTGAACACAAGCAAAAAGGCCAGCTGCTGCCTTGCACTTTTCTGCAACCTGTGATGTGAGTCGGTAGGGCAGGGATAGGGAGGGCATGCTCATGGCCTGAAAGTTCATTCGCTTTTCCAGGTCCATCAGCTTGACTTAAGAAGACATTAGCTCTCCAAATAAATGTCCCCTACTGATACTCTTTATATTAGATCTCTTCACTGCACCATTGCAAAGGCATGGCCATTAGCATGATTCAAAATGAGAGGAACCAGCTCCTCATCCCCTTGAAAAGCTTGCACAGAAAGTCTTGCCTTGCCTTGCATTTAGATCTCAATAAACAGCCATAGCACAAACTAGGAGGGCTTTCCTATAACGAAAAAACCTTGTTCCTGAGCCATGCAATAAGGTCTGTGCAGGCTCATCATTGTGTCTGCTGAATTTATTCAAATTTATTTATGGTGAGACTATTCCAGGGGGCAGAGTTTGTTGCAGATTTATCATGTATTTTAAGTAGTTCTCTCCCTCCTTTTTCCGTCAACATCCTTGTATTAACAGGCAGCAGAAATACCCCTTTTCAGCTTTCCATTTTACCAGCCCCAACAAGCCGAAATCTCAGGTTGTTCTTTTCCATGTTCTTTTTCTCTTATTTTGTGCAGAGTGGTCTCAACAGAGGGCAACAGTGACGCTAGCACAGCCTTAGCCCTTCTGACAAATGCTTCACCAGATACATGTTGGGATCATATTAGCTCCCTGACCCCACTGGCCGTGTTGTTGTCAGCAACCAGGCATTGTCTGGCTGAGGAACATAGTCAAGGCTTTCTTCTCTTCAGGTATTTCCAGCTGATGAGCTCCCAATTTATAACATAATTTCTCATAATTGGTGTAACTGATTATTAGCACACAGCATGGTACATTTCACCACATTTCTTCTATTTGGGTTCTGAAGATCATCCAGTTCTTTCTATGAGAAGTCTCAGACTCTGCTTATTTTTACTGAATTTATTAAAGCTGCTGAATTTTAGCCCATTTTCATTTGCCTCACTTGAGTCTAAATTAACAGTTAAGCTTCTAATTATGTACCACTATAACCAACTCAGTCTGAGGAATCAGCAATGTCTATTTGTAAATTCATGCCTGTGTTTGTATGCCTAACCCTCTACTCCCATATTTTATGCATACTCAGAATAAGATGCCATCAAACATGACAAAAGATTATCTGATGAACCATTCAGCTATAATGCTTATCTAAATTGAACGCTGTGTAAAATAAATTACAGTTTGCTAAAGAAGATGAAACATATTTTACCTTACACTAAAAATTGCATTTACTCCCCAAATCAATCATGTTTCCCAAGGTTGATGAATAAACTAAAATCTCTGCTCCTGTAAGCACCAAGCTCTGGGTTGGAAGGTAGAGACAGATAGCTTCTGCACTAGTTTATTTTTATCTGTGGAATGATTCCTCTCTTGAAAGAAGGCACTTGTGCCCACAGCGTATATATACTTTTTTACTGTGCTCTCTGCAATTTCTTTGTTTTGTAGTTGTTCTGTTTCCATCAAGTATTTCTGAAGAGTACATGCGGTCCTTGTGAGGAATAAGGTGAAGTGGCAGGTAACGTAGGTGCCTTCTGGGTTCTTGTCTGAAACAAATTTGCAGAAGCAGTGAGGTAGGGCTTTCTGAAGGGATGCAGAACTTGAGGCATCTTGCCAGCAATTGCATTCCTTGTGAAGAGAGTGCCAAGAGACTATTCTTAGTTATCTCAGGTTGAAGTTACCCCAAAACACTCATATCTTGAGAAATTCCCTGCCAAAGTCACTTTGAAAATGTTCTTTTTTTAGTTGAGTCATTTGTTCCTATGTTTTGAATAGGGGCCTGTGGTTTGAAAGAGGATTTTCACGATTTCCTGCACCTTGTAGTGTCAAAAAAATACGAAATCTTAATAGACATAAAGCTTTCTGGTATTCAAATGCCATGGCTTGAACTAAAATAAGTACTAGACTTGCTTTTACTTCTCCTCTTTATGTGTCCTTCTTAAAGACTGTTATCAGTAGGGGTCTGATGCTTGCAACAGCCAGTATTCTAAAAACATATTGTATAAGTCCACTTCTGTAATGACATTTACGTGCATGATTCCCACTAAAACAATTCATATTTAAATGTCTAGTAGAGTATGGACCTTCATTCATTCATGCCTTACAAGTCTTAGAGATGTGTAAGAATAATTTTTTGGTTGTTGTTCTGTGGAAGACAAATCATCCTGTATCATATCAAAAGGTCTAATTAGTTTTCTGTGAAAGATATCTTTCAAAAAAAACACCCAAACCTACAAACAACCAGGCAGTGGCTACCTTTTATTTTTGACTGATAATGTCTGCACCTCTAAGGGCTTCATCAGCAGCATGCAGGAGGATGCAAAATGCTTCTAGGTCGGCTTTTACTTTGCTCTTCTTCCATGGTTGCAATGTGGAATATTGCGCTACATTATTAGAGTATACCTACCCAGTGATTTGGATGTTAAATTTTGCTGTCTTGCATTAGTTTTTTCAAAGTAAAAATAAAAAAGGAGACAGAAATTTCAAAGGCAAAACCAAGATGAAAGACAAAATACTGCTTTACACTTTTAGCAACAGATGGAAATCTGGACTAAGAGAATTCAACTTTAAATTACGTCAAAAAATGTCCAAGAGCAAGTTAGCTTTCTCATTCAGATTTTATTTGAACCTGCAACAGAAAGCACACATTTTCTTTTCTCTTGAATTAATGTATTAGTTTGAAAAGTATCCTAGTCCTATGCTGTTTGATGTGACTTCTCTGAGGGATGAGTATCTGATTTTTCATGCTTCCTGGGAATCTATAATCATACAGGACTTTATCATCATATAGGATTTTATGTCCTAACAGTCATGCATAGAAATATTTCTGGTTGCTGTGGGAATGTCAGAAAGATCTCACAGATGCATCTTGAAGTGTTAAAGCTAATGAAAAACACAGCTCCTCATGGGCTGTCACGGACAAACCAGCTGGGTGCCCTCTTCTTCTTGTGTTCAGACTCCCTCTGGGCATTTGGACCTTGACACTGACTTTTGCTACCTGTCCTCATAGGCCTGGGGTTTTTTGTAACAACTCTCTCGCAATTAAGCAACTAAAGAGTCAACAGATGTAGAACAAGTTGCAGACATGAATTAAGGCTAAAAGAAACCTATTGGAGTCAGATGAAATTCCCTAAATCTCTGTTCCCAAGAGACAAAGGAGGGCCTTTGCACACATGCAAGTGTTTTGCAGACTAATGGAAAAACTCAGTTTTTCTCAGTTTCCTTACAACGAAGGTTTTGGAGAATACAAAAAGGTAGTAAGATGCCCTCTCTTGCACAGTAAGAAAGCAGGATAAAGAATCAGATAAATTATTTATTTCTGTATTAAGCACTTGGAAGGGATGCAAGCAAAAGTGGTGTGAGGCCATTTAAACAAAAAGATCCTCATATGAGGAAGGGTATCACAGCCATGTCCAGAGGAAAATGGATATGAACAACATGTAAATGGTACATAATACAGTAATGAATAAAACAAAAAGACTGTGTCTTTGAAAATACATGGATAATGACTTCATTTAAGGCTGGAGTCCTACATTTACTTGTGCATATGCTTAATTTAGATGGGATAATCCGTGTGGTGACCCCAGTGAATAATATGTAAATTTTAGTGGGATTGAGGCATGTTAAATTTGCAAATCAAAGCACTGCTCAGAAATGTTATCTGATTTCCAAGTATTAAGTCTATGAACTCCATTAATTGTTCAAAAGTATATGTATCAGATGAAAAAGTTAAAAAACAAAATCTGTATCACTATTAGGCTTAAACTGAGCAATCCACTTTTGGGAAAGTTATAACAGGCCCACAAGAAAAAATGTTGTCTAGTTCTTATATACAATCTAGCCAAGGTGGCTGCTGTAAAGGCTGGTGTAGATTCATGGTTTTAATTAAGCTGTTACCAGAATTTAGACATAACAGAACTTCATAGTAATAAAAAGTGAAACCTTATTTATTTTCCTGAGAACATAATGCCCCACGATTTTATGTATCTCCTACTTAGGAAAAAAGATTTTTGTAATATAGGTAATTATAAATAAATTTTATTCAGTTCTTGTTTTGCAGGGAACAAACTCATTGCAAAGGATCATAATAATAAAAAAACCCTGTTTAAACTGACTCCACTTAAGTAAGAATGCATTTTTTTTAACCGAGAGGAAACAAACACACTTGCCATACAGCTGGTTAGAGTGTATTATACAAACACTTCAAGCTACCTTGCAGTAAAATGAACATTGAAGTCAATATCATACACTCACCTGCTAAACCTGCGAGAGAACGTTTCTCCTTAAACGTGAGGACAGTGTGGTGGGAGGATGCCCCAAGGGCTGGGGAAGGGGATGCCCAACTGCTTGGGGTGCTGTGCAGCAAAGCTCTGCCTGATGGCTGGTGCTCTGTGAACCCTACAATGAGTTTACAAGACTGGACCATCAACAGATATTTTTTTCTAAATGTAATTTGAGTTTTATGGTTTCACCTGGGTCTTTTGCCAGGTCTGAGGTTGTCTAAAGATGTGTATGGTTCCCTGCGTGATTTAAGAAACATGGATGATTTACATAGTGCACAAGACAGGGAAATGATGCTGTGTGGCAGCAAGATTGATCTGTGCTGATGAAGTGCTCTGGATGACAGTTACCCGTAGGTGGAGCAAGTGCAGGGTCCCCAAAAGACTGCTCAGGGCCTTTGCCACAGAAGCGCGTGAGGATTGGCGCACCTGATGCACCGTAGGGTCTGGGAGGGGCTGGCAGATGTGTCGTTAATACAGTAGCCCAGAAATAAACGACTGTCTGGATGTGTCACATGGCAGCCCTGCAAGGACCCTGGGGTGCCACTGATAAGCCAAGGTAGGACAGCAGGGAAATACCGCCTGGGAAGGGGAGGACGAGCTGCAGGGATGGTGCAGCTGGGAGGACTGGTGTGAGCTGAGGAGAGGGGCCAGGAGAGGTGGGAGGCAGTAACCCAGCCCTTCAGTCCCCTGTTCTCTGGGTATCACTTTGTAAGTGGTTGTGTGCAAAACTCAGATATAATTACATAGAGTGACAGTGGTGTGTTCTTGTTGGAAAAGTGCCAGTGTTATCATTTTAAGTAGGGTTCCTGCTCTGTGATTACTTGTCAATACTCTTTATCAGTTACGTGAGCCATACAGTAGAATAGACGGCTTTTAACAACTCCTGAAAAGTAGAGAGAAGACTCTGACTAGACACCATTTACATTGGTTTTTGCCATTTGGAATACATATGTATTACAGCTTGTTTGAAAGCAGAGGGCCCAGATGAGCCCTCACAACAGTGGCATGCAAACTCCTTGGACTGAGTTTGGCACTGGCAGTGTGCGATTGCTGAGTCTGCAGTGACGATCCAAAATACGTGTGCTGCTCAACAGCAGTGAGGTGTGGGTTCTTTCCAGTTGGTGTCCATCAACTCACGGTGCTCGGGGCTTGTGGGGGACCTCTGCTTTCCTCAGTACAGGTCCCAGCGTGGCTTTGGGGGGCATCGCCCACGCTAGATGTATTCTGGTTTGGACAGGACCTGCATCTCCTGCCCTCCATCACTCCTGTCCCGGAAAGTTCCCCCCAGCCTTCGTGGTCTTCTTTCCCTAAAAAAAATAAGGAACGGTCAGAATTAAAACAGGTGAAAATAGGTAGTCGGTTTAGGGACTGTGTTTATGTGTTCCCTCCCTTCTTAGGGGGTAGTCAGAGTGACAGTAAAGGAGCGATACTCGAAAGGAGGGCAGAGGCGGTTGCTGAAGAGGCAGTAGATGAGGGGGTTGATGGCACTGTTCAAGGCTGGCAGGTTCTGAATGATCACGGATGCGTAGAAGCGCTCTTTGGTCTCAGGCAGTATGTTGAAGTTGTCCAGGATATCAAAAAGAAAGTAAGGGCTCCAACAGAGAACAAATGCTGGAAGAGAGACAGAGAGAGGAAGGGCTTGACATTAGATAGTTTAGCTATTTAGGGAGGTAATCACACACGCATAGAGAGACTGTCATAACACATAAATATTTGTTCATGCAAAAAAAAGTCTCTTCTTATTCAGGGTCTTATTTAAGAGAATAGTTATTAGATTGTGCTTTTATTTTTCTTTATTTTTATTTTAATGCCCGTAAAATATATTATGTGTGCTCCTCTAAGTATTTAGAGTGCTCCCTCTAGACATATCGAGGCACTTTTGAACACTACACAACACATTAAGGGTAAATAGGTAGCCAGTTAAAGCATCATAAGTTATAGTGAAGTGCTCTTTTAATGGTCCCCTGAGTGAGCAGCCAATCTAAATGTACACATCACCGAAGTGCTGCTCCATGACAGCGCTGCCTGTCACAGCCCCCTATTAAAGAAGGGCTCTTAGACACCCAGGAGCAAGGAATGACACCCTTTCACACTGCATTACAGCAGACCAACATGTCATTTGGCATGCTGCTTGGAGGTGCTGTGTATATGGAGCGTGCAGCAAGACTCTTAATTCCTGTACTGCAATTTGAGAGATGAATTTGGGGAAGGGAAGAGAAGACTGCATTGTTCATAGCCCCTGCTTTTGTTCAGATGTGGTAGAAATAAAAAGGCCATAGGTTTACCTTTATTTGCAAACAGGGAATGAATCTGTCCCTCACAAATTTCTGTCATCTCCTTTCACAAAGGCTTTTGATTAAAGATTTACATAGGAACACTGGGATAGGCAGTTCACTCAACTAAGCCATAAGTATCTGAGTTGCAAATATACAGGTATCTGTGAAATCAGACTCATGATCACAAATGAGACAGCAGAGTGACCCCATGCTTGCTTTCTTGTTACAGTAATCAGTATTTCTTAGTTGGCTGAATGTGCAACGAAGAGGTAAACTCCTCTCCAGTTTTCTAGAGTAACCAAACCGTCAGTGTCTATGCACAGATACCAGCAAAAGAGCAATATGCATTGTCAGTGTGTAGATCATAGCACTGACTACACAGAACTTTAAGCGGCTTTAAAGAAATCCATGAATGTTAGGTGCCTTAATCTGCATATCGAGAGATGCTGGGTGCCTAATATTATCAAGGTCCTTTGAAATACTGAGCATCCAGGTGAGCTCTTGACATCTGATGGTGTTGCAATAGTAGCTGTTTCTGACAAAAGCTTTCTCTGATTGCCACACAGAAAAGTTCAGACACAGAGAAGCTGTTCATGGACATCTGAAAAGCATGAATCACACTGGCCTCTCTCACGTCTGCAGAAGCTACTGCTAAACAGTGAGATAAGCACCTCAGTAGTAGCTATTATCACAATATCATCCAATCTGAATTTTATGTAGCATTGGAAAGATGAGCGATCTCTTTTTCAGTGGTAGGGAATGGCTGTCAGCCCTTGGGAGTAAATAGCTTCAGTTGCCTTCCTGCCTGTCTCTGGCAGCTAATCAGAAGCCCTGTGTGACACTGCCTTTATTTATTGAGATAGAATGTCAGCCTCCTAATTCCATCGGAATAATGTCATCTCCCTGGGAAACGGAGGACACCTGCACTGAGTCATCGGCTGCCCGGTAGTGAAAAGAGAGCTCGTTCTTCCCACCTTGGCAGGCAAGATGCTTCTGACATCAAATTCAATTGCTCTGCATCCCTCACCTCTCCCTCCTCTCCCTTGCACTGCCCCAGCACCTAACGTGCCATACATAGTCTCTAAGCCTAAAAGACAACTCAGTTGCCAAGTCTTTTGGCAGCCTGCATGGGAAGGAGATGATCCCTTCCTTTGTTCCTTTTAGGCAATGTCCCTCCTTTACTTTCCTTATGCACATGAGGGGCTGTGCATATAATTTCATTTGAGGTTTATGGCAGATCCCTAAAATAAGAACTTATCAGCCAGAGCAGAGGGAAAGCACAAGGTCAAAAGGCAAGTTGGGGAGTCTAAGTAAAGCTCATTCTCTGAGCCATCTACTGCATCTTATCTGCTGATGATGGAGGGAGCTGAGGTAGTCTAGCTTCCTAACTTCAGCATCCTTCCAGCTACCAGCTGTAGGGTTTTTCACTTACCAAGGATAATTACGATGCTGTACTTGATTGCTTTCACTTTTGCCCTGGATATGAACCCACGACTGGTGTAGCCGGCAGAGGTTTTGCCACCTGGAGAAAGAACAGTTCAGCTAGTAAAAGAGGAGGGCTGCTGCGTGGATGTGTCAGCGCACACCTCCGCAGGCAGGACAGCAATAAGTAGCCCATCTTCCCCTGGTGCCAGGCAGGGGCTCAGTAGTTCCTGAAATTCAGACACTTGCAAGCCTGCTCAAGTTGGACACTCAAAATCTGAGTGACCCAGAATCAAAAGGGGAAATGTCAGCAGAAGAGATCTTCCTGAAGCATTGCAGCAGCTGGGTATTCCTGAGCCTCAACACTTAGTCAGGAAAACCACCACCTATGTGCCCAACTGTATCAGTCTAATAAAAACCATGTGCCATCACAGCTACAAAACCACAACCAGAGTGGTGTTATAGGAGACATTTTCTGAAAGGAACTGGCAGCTATAGTTAAAAAAAGAGAAGAAACAACCTGGCAAAACAGACTACCTCTTCACTTTTAACTGCATTTCAGTCAGAAGGATTTTAAAAGCTACATACTCCATTCCCTTAACCTCTTACTCTTTTTGATGCTTTGGATAACCAGTCATGCATTTTACTCTCCATGTTGACTCAGTAATGAAATACGAAATGCTGTTAGACTAGCTTTTCAGAAATGAAGTGTGGCTTGAATTGAGAAGCATATTCTATTCAGTCTCATACCAAGGCTGGTTGATCTCATTTCCTCTGAAGTCACACTAATGTCTCTGAGAATCAAGTTCCATATTTGAATAACAGTACCAGCACGATTGCAATAATATGCCTGATTTCATTATTAATGTCAATTTGCTGTTCATGTTGCTGGGTCAGAATAATTAGGTTCACCATAGTGAATACACAAGAAGGTCATTTTTTATCAAAACGTCTTTAAATTCTTGTAGTGTAAACCTAGGACTGGAATTTTGATTAATGTAATTGGAAGTGACTCTGTGTACACAACTTCTTGCACCTCTTATAAAAACAGCATATCAAGGCTGTGTAATTTGTAAAGAAAAAATATAAATAAAATTAATGTGGGTTTGCTATCAGTGAAACATCCCATGTAGAAGCTTGAAATTAGTCCATATGTAATATTACTGGAAATCACTTGGTGACTTACAGAGCAGAATATACCTCCTGGATGAGGAGAATGACATTTTTTTCAAGACTAGTTAATACCAATTGTGTCACGAAGGCAGGATCATTAGAAATCAGTCCTGCTCAAGCTTTTCAAAGAAGTAAATCTTAGATTATAGTTGACAGATGTCAGGTTATGACATAAGGATATCTGAATATGTGCAAGATCACACTGGGACACTTCCTCCTGTACCAGACGTGATCCATGATCCTGCTTCAGGCAAGTACCAGCAACTTGCTCCCTGTGGTTTGATGTGTTTCCAGTCACCACTTGGCTGCACTAACTGGTTGTGTGCTCTTACAGTTGTGTTGTAAAACCCATTAGTGTAAATGAATGTACTTTTCTTCATAACTAATAGGAAAGGCAGCTGACAAGTGAGGATCTTGAAATGATGTGTGCTCTTTGCCAAAATGGCTCAGAACAGTCCAAAAATGTTTATGGTCTTGGGGTGGAAAGCTCAGCTCATTTTATGGCTTTCCATAGCCAGGAATTTCTGAGCTTGACCAAAATCCAGAGCTGCAAGGCCATGTGAAAACACAGAAAAAGTGTTATCTAAGTATATGCTAGAAAAAAATTATTCTGGAAATGGGCAAAATTCTAGGAATGGGAATTCTAAGTTCTAGAATAAGGATTTTTTTACTTTTTAATTCTTTTCTCGCAGATGTTTTCTATCATTTCTCTAAAGGGGGTTTAGTGTCAAAGGAAAGAAGGTAAATAATGTAGAAAAGAATTATGAATGAGCAATTACAGAAACCCCATTCCCACTGCAGTGATGTGAAGCCCAATGCGACACTGCATGTCCAGGTATTCCCGGATTTGGGGGGGACCAGCCGGATGCGAATCATGAGGCTGGAGACACATGTGTGCTGAGACTCACCAGGGCAGCTGGATATGATGACAGCCTGAGCTTTGCTCTTCATCCAGATGGTTCGAATCACGATTGAGTATATGACGCTACAGACGGGAAGGAGTCATAGGTATTATGAGGCACAGTAAATTTAACTGACATCCCAGTCATTCATGCTCTATGAATACACTTATCTATGTGTAAGGAGCTTATAGAGATGATGGAACTGCATAGGAATAATAATAATAATGACAACAACAATAATCAATAAAATATGACTCTCCCGTAGTAATTTTCAGAAGCAGATCTGAAGAGTTTTCACCATGAAAGTCATTGTTGTCCTGGCTTTGCAGATGTCAAATCTGAGGCTCAGATGAATGCAGTGATTTGGCCAAGATCTCGCAGGCAAGAGCTCGTTGGGGATTTTGAGCTATCTGAGGCCAAATCTGCCTGGGTACCAGCCCCAGGACAGTAGCCCTGAAATGGGGGAAGCAAGGGGAGGGACCTGTTTTTGCTGCATGTACACTTCTGTTTTGGTGTTACTCTTGTGAGTATGAAGCTGACAAATACAATGGTACCCTGGGGAATTTGATAGGGGCAAGATCCATGAGAAATGCAGTTAAATACTGCGGTGCTCACTTTCAGGTCTCAAGGGCCTGGGGCAGAAATTGAGGAGGACAGAATTATCAGGTAGGTGGGAAGAGTTAGATGATTCAAAACCAGATCCACCACAATTTGCATATTTAGAGGGGAATATACATATACTTTCAATGAGAAAGATGAAAAGTGCCCTAGTCCACAATGACCTCGAATAGTTATGACCTTTCCCTAGGTGAAAATTTAATATAGAACAGGTAAAAATAATTCCTTCAAGCTGAAGAGCTGTTTGAACCCACATCCTGGATGAGGATGTTACCTTTTCAGCAGTTTACACAAAAAAAACCCCGAGGCCTTGCTCTGTCTGCCTTTTCTCCTGCAAGCGTGCATAACGTGCAGCTAAAATCACTAAGCAACAGCATACTTTTGACTGGTGTTTTCCTTTTTAGTCTGCTAAAGAGACAAAAATAATTTAAAAATATTTCAGCTAATGTACTCAGGTTGCCATGTTTTCCTGATGTAAAAAACAAGCATTGTAACAGAAGTTGTCGTGTGCTGTTTGCAATGCACCACAGTGTTTTGGGGGGCCTGGGGCAACCTGACCATTAATTGCCATAAACCTTAGCAGTGACTCTGTGAAAAAGGTGCAACTAGGGGGATTATTTCAGGGTGTTTTATAGAGACAAAAATGCGTCTTAATATCATGTGGTTTATTTTTATTAGCGGAAGAGACATTATTCACATTAGAGCTTTCACACCGATAAACGAGCCTTTCCTACAGCACCCTCAATTCCTAGACACGCTTGCAAAGGCACTGTTTGTGTGCCTTGGAGGTTTCCCTTCTGTGGAAGATAGAGCCATGTGATTTCCAGGCTCAATAGGTGAAAGCTGGAAATTCAATGTGCAAGTCTGAGCTGTGCAGCAGAGCAGTAGCATACTTGCCCAGTGAAGGTTTTGCATGCATCTGCCATGGACTCCAGCTTGCCCTCCTTAATCCCTTCAAAGGTCCAGCATGGCTCCCAGCTGACTTGAACATTTTCCTTTATCTCCTGGCTTTTCAACAACCTGTTTATTTATCAGCTGGTGCACTTGAGAGTTCCTTTGTACTTTGTACTGACAATGGTGGAAAACGCATGTATCATTTCTCCTTTGATTGTTCCAGTGAATAAGAATGTATTACAATGATAATTACTGTCATCTCAAGAAAATTTCCAGCCAGCTCCTAAAAGTCCTGTTTCTATTTTCTCCCTAGCCTGCTGTCTGTAGCCTGACCTTTTTATTTGCAGTTGAAACAATATCCCCTCTGATGCAGACCTGCGTGTGTCCAGCAGGACACATTCAGAGTTGCCTAAGCATCAGGATGAAGGAGCCTAACTCCGTAGTCAAAATATTCAGATTCCCTACTTCCAGCTAAGTGTCACAAGGATTGAATTACCATGTCAGGCTCCTCACTTGCTTTCCCTCCGACCCCAGAAATCCTGCCTTCTTGGCTGCAGAGTCTGGTAGGAGCATCCCTTTCACCAGATGCAGTTATAGCAGCTGTTGTCTTTCACTTGGCATTTCACGTATGAGATTACATGCTGTTTCATTTGAATCCTTAATTTTTAGAAGTCCAGGGGAAAGTTTAATTCCTGGTTTAACCCAGTGGCTTCTAAAGTGCTGCCAACATAATGGATTTGTACTGGTGTTTTTGCCTCTGTTCATCTTTCTTTTCTCTATAGCTGGATTCACTGGAGCCTTCCTTATCATGAGGGGACCGGAGGTGGTGTAAAGCTGTTCAGGGTGGGTGTCAGGAACGACGAGTCACTTGTCATGCTAGGTACACTTCCCAGCAACTGCTTTGCCAGCCACAATTATGCCTTTATGCTTTGATCTCTCTGGGACTCTTATTAGTGCCTAATCTTTTTTTTGTTTCCCCAGCTATGCTGGTGTGGAGCTAAGAAACTGGAGTTTCCAGAAATGTGTCACCCAAAGCTTAAGATCATAAAAAGCATCTGCATGTGTGTTTCAAAGCCACAAAAATAAAAAGAGAACACTTATGGAACAGAAGTTGTATTTTTCTTACAATGGAAAAGCAGGGTTTTTTCAGAATGCATCTGTAGCTTCTTTCTTTCTGTAAAAGGTGGCTCAAGGAGGACATGACATCTCAAAGGGTGGGAAGAAATTCCCACTTGATGGAAAATGAAGTGGCAGATGAGCAAAGAATAGCGGTGGACAGATGACAACTGATATTCAGATGGACAGGAGGGTGTTTCGCAACATTCTGCACCATTCTGACCGTTTCGTATTGGCCTTCACTGCCAAGATGTAAAAGCACACCGTATATATTGCCACAAACCTCATTTTCTAACACATGTAACATGCCTGCATGCTTCTTGCTTTTATCTGCACTGAAAGCACCAGGAGATGTGATGTATATTTTGTTAGGTCCAGATGTTGTCAGGTTTCTTTGTGTCTGTATGTTCCTAGTGCCCTGGTCTTCCAGCCCTCACTGGGGATTCTTGGGGGCTATATAAACATGTGCTGTAGTCATTTTAATGCATACTATGATATTAAAATACTATACGAGTTGTTGTGGCCCATTATTCGCAGGTGAGAGACCTTCCAAAGGGAAGAAAGAGCTCAGGTGGAGTAGTCAAACCTGGATGGAAAAATAAGCCAAGCCTTTTTGAGAAGGAGCTGCCCAGGCTTTGAAGACCACAGGATAGAAAGGACATGCTGTTGATCTGAAAATGCAGTGATTTTTCTAGCCCTGATAAGATGCATATCTGGAGAGGTGGAAGGAAAATACAAGAATATGGTTCAGACTATCGATGTATCTCAGCAAATTAAATTCATTGCATCTTCAAAAGCAATTTAGCTTGATCCAGATTCTGAAGGACTAAGATGCATGTTCACTGTAGCATGTTATTAGTTAATGGTGTTTTTTAATATGGCCCCATTGGTAATTGCAGTGTTTTTTGTCCATGTAAATAACTAACTTATGGTTAGTCATACAAATGCTACCGTGAATAGTCCCACTCCATCTTTATTTTTAATTCATAAATCTGTTTTTTTTTTCTTTTTTTTTGAAAATAAAATGTCTTCTGGTAAAACTATGTATCGATATTAACAATCATAACAGTTACTGATCTGCCCACTCTTTAAACACTTTTTTTTTTTTTAAAATGATTGCATTATGATAGCGTCCCACCCAGCCTCAGTATTTACTAGTAAAATGAGCCTTTACCATGGTAAAAAGTACACCTAAGCTCCCTGCTAATTGCTTGTATTTATCATCCAGCATTCCCTATTGTTCCTTGTACTTTATTTGTGCAAAGTGATGCAGCTGCAATATGTTTTATGGTAGTTAATTTACAGCACTATTTATCCAAAGACAGAAGGCATGTGTAACTTCATCATTGTAGGCAAGTGTATGGGTAAGTTAATAGACGGGCAGATATTAGAACATATGTGCAAGATCTAGGGTTTTTTATTTAGAAATGTAAATTGCAGGCAAAAATGATTGTGCTCGCTGAATCAAGCACAAAAAATAACCTTTGGTATTTTTATTAATGGTATTTTTATTGCCTTTATTTGATTTAATTCAGACAAATACCTTTTATTTAACCTATTTTTTATTTCATTGCAATGTCTTGGGTTTAGTTCCATATTTTTCCTTTTAGCTGATTGTTTTTTCTCTTCTAATTATTTTTCTGCTGCTCCAAAGCAAATGTTCTCTTTGGAGTTTTGATTTTAAGCAGCAGATGGATATTTTTTCCTCTGTGCTTCAAGAGGAACTTTTGCAATTTTTTTTTATCCTGAATTTGGAATTATATTAGATAAATGCCTATGTATTACATTTATCAAGTTAAAATATAAAAAATATATTTGGCAATCATGAATAACAGCTAAAAAGACTCTGAATTTCTGGATACTCAAGTGCTAGAATATAATTATGGTTTGACACAGAGCAGCGATACAGAATAGAAACCCAGTAGCTCTCCTGTCTCCCCATCACAGGACCTGAGGGGCCCAGGTGCAAATATTTGCAGGAGAGAAGTCTGTAATCTTGGTTTGACCCATATTTAACCTCTGTTCAGCAATGCTCCAGAGGTATTCAGCTGTCACAGATACTGTTTGAGCTTTGCTTGGTGTATCTCGGTGTAGGAGAAATGGCTTTGGTTATATCTGATGACACTTGTCCCAGACTAGGAGAGAACTAATTACTGCAGGTTGCCTGATTAATTTTTCTGAATTTTATGGGGTTTGGTAGGTTGGCAATATCAACTGCATAAAAAGTGATAGATTAATCTAAATAAGAGAGAAGAACAAGCCAAATTTTTAAGTACTGTAAAGAACCTGACGCAGGATCTGTGGCCCTCCCTGACTGACACTGAGATAGAGGGGAGGAGGGGAGCTTTTACATGAAAAGAACAAATATTCTCCCCTTTTCTCAGCTCTTAAAGATAACCACGCACTTGGGTTAAAAATCTAATCACAGCTTTTCATTCTCTTTTCATTATTCAGGTCTTGTTCGTTTGTATTATAATCAGATAAAATCCTCACCACAAAACCACAAGCTGTTTGATAACTGATTGCTGATTTTCCAGTTGTGAAGAATAGGTGGGAACAGACCTCCCAAGTATTTAAATCTTTCAGGGCTTTTGCAGTTTTGTTCATAGATTGCCTTTTTATATATAAGTTAAAAAAAAGGAATGGATTGTTGTTTTTTTCTGGTTCGTATTTTGGCTTGGGACCTACAGGGTTTGCTCGCACCACACCTGGGGGATTAGCTCATCGGTGGAAGGGTTTTCCAGACTGAACATAAGGTTATCAGCTAAATAATTCATTCCACGGGCTGCAGTGTTATGAATAACACAACTCCTGTGACTTAGTTGAAGGCTGCATCAGGAACATGTGAAATCAGCTCTGCCAAGAGTGCTGAGGGATGGATGAGAGAAGCTTAAAAGATGATGGTACCTGGACTGTAGCAAGTGAAAACCACTCAGCCAAAGCGGTGTATCTAGCGTGGAATTAAGTCCTGCACCTGAAAAGTAAAATTTTATCCTTTGTATGCACTTCAGATGAACTGTGCCAGAAAAAGTGCTGTCATCAGTGAACTGCTTTGCTCTAGAGGTTAGGTTTTCAGCAGATTCAGGCGGCAGAACTAATTAAGAATTAACTCCACCAGCCAGTGTCCCACATTGCGTCAGGCACCTGCCGTGCAGCTAAATCAGAGTGCTTCAGCAGAGAAAATAAAGTAGCTGTGCAAACAAAATGAATTATTGCAGAAAAGGTCTTATTATTTCTCTGTGTGCACCCTGCCTCACTTCCTCAGTAAGTGTGGCATGTGCCTTGGCTTCTGGTTTATTCGTATTAACAGCTTCTTAGATACCAATCCTTGACTTTTCATAGAATCATAGAATGCTTTGAGATGGAAGGGACCTTTAAAGGTCATCTAGTCCACCCCCCCCCTACAATGGGCAGGGACATCTTCAACTAGATCAGGTTGCTTAGAGCCCCATCCAGCCTGTCCTTGAATGTTTCCAAGATGGGGCATCTATCACCTCTCTGGGCAACCTATTCCAGTGTTTTACCACTGTCATTGTGAAAAATTTTTTCCTTGTGTTCAGTCTAAATCTACCCTCCTTTAGTTTAAAACCATTACCCCTTGTGCTGTCACAGCAGACCTTGCTAAAAAGACTATCCCCATCTTTCTTGTAGGCCCCCTTTAAGTATTGATAGGCTGCAATAAGGTCTCCCCGCAGCCTTCTCTTCTCCAGGCTGAACAACTCCAGCTCTCTCAGCCTTTCCTCATAGGCAAGGTGTTCCATCCCTCTGATCATTTTTGTGGCCCTCCTCCGGACCCGCTCCAACAGGTCCATGTCTTTCCTGTGCTTTCCTGTTGTGGCCTTTTTTTAATAACATCTTCAGCTAAAGGTCATTAAATTAAAAAAAAAATCACAAAATACCTTCCTTCATTTACTAAATAACACCCTTCATTTTTATAATTAATCTTTTGACAGAGTAACACACAACTACAATGTACGTGATCTCTCTCACTCACTCTTATGAAACAGCATCTCGTTTGTCATCAAACCTACTGTGCATCTGACAGTATTTGGTGGAACAAACAGGGAAACTGAGTCCCTGAAGACATTAACAGCCATTCCTGCCATTCTTTAGCTGCAAACTGCTTACCAGAGTATTTATATGCTGCAGCCACATTAGGTGGATTAGCTTTAAACTCCTGGACTGCCAAGAAATTTTAAAGAAATAGATGTCACGCCTTGAGGCTACGTTGACACATGTTTTACAGATGCATCAGCTGGGAAGTTGCAACCTTCAGTTGTATGCTTGAAACTTGAAAAAATGTTCCAAAAAAACCAGCCAGTTCTTTCCAAACTGCATGGTATTTTTTCATAATGTCTCTGTTGACCTTGCCCTGATGGTAATCCTCTTTTTATATGGTTTCAGAAAATCCTCTCTATTCTGAAGAAAATAGTATCACTGACAACTAGAAATAAATGGGCACAAAAAATCCTTCCCTGGGTCACCCCCCCTCCCTCCTCCCAGTGCCCAGTACCACGTAGGATCTGTCAAGAATTTGACTTCTGCTGGCAAGGACATGGGAGCATTTGTGTTAGTGTACACTGAAACCAGGAACGTGTTTGGGCAGGCAATGGGCACCGCTCTGCCCTGTGGCTCCAAGGCCCGCGTTTTAAGTTCCTGTCCTGCCATAAACTTCGCCTGTGAAAGTCGCTTAAGGTTAAAGCCACAAAAATTTTAGGATGCTTTATTCATGTCTCAGCTGTCAGGGCAATCTCCTGAAATGCCAGCTTTACTGACTTTCCCTTTCCCTCATGTCTTCATCGCCTTCTTGCTTCTGGGGATTTACTGTAAAGCAAGTCACAGAGCTGATCTGGTTTGAATATCTTCCTTTGGCAGGGAGGAGGGGAGCATAATGTCAGCAGCTCTGAAAAATTTGTTGCTATGTAGCTTGTCTTTTCTTGCCAAACAAGTATATATGCTGTGTAAAAAGGAGTGGCTGATCTGTAATAGAAAGCGTGCAAATCTGTAAGTTTGAGTGTGAAAGAGATGTTTCACACACCTGTGGAATGACTGATAACTGGACACGCTATGGGCCTTTTTCCTAAAACACTTAAGTTGCTGGCTAGAATTTCCTGATTGCTAGCTACTTGAGAAAATTAATAACAAAACTCCTCTCATAGTAATGGCCAGCCTCAAAGTGTTCTAGTGCCATTATTTTTGCACAGTTAAGTTACTTTTTGTCTCTTCTCTGTGTGTTTATTCTTTTTGCGGCTAGTGCTGGGCTGCAGATCCACCCACATTTTTATTTACATGTTCCCCAGAATATTTTTTGATTTATTTAAAACTAGGCTGGTTTTAAGATATAGAAAAACATACAAAAAGAAAAGATCCTGTCTAAGAAGGAACAGCAATTGGACAATATGGGAGTAGTTTTTCTCTATTACTATCATGTCCTTTCTTTAAGGAAAACTTTTCATTATTTTTTTTGTTATATCTGTGCAATCTGGCACAAAAATGGAAGGTTTAGCAAACTGATGTGTTATGAGCAAAGTATAAAAATTGTCCCTTCACTCTAGGGAGCAACACTGATGAATGTTGAATGCATATCAACAAGTCAGCTAGATGAGTTCCAGCACCACATGGTTTCGATTCTATCAGAGATAAACCTGTTGCCATTAGAAGCTGCAGAACTTAATCTCTGTGATTAAACAGTAAGAAACTTCAAGGCACAACTCAACTGGAAAGGAACTAAAACCATGACATGCTCTTTACTATTTAGCTTCTGTAGCCAGTCCTGTCATCATCTAGAAAAGACCAGCCCCCCACCCCTGCTCTCACCTGCTAATGAGCAGGAAGCTAATGGAGACTCATGGCTCATCACCTGCTGGAAAAGCAGATGGACCAAGAGAGATGTCCAAGGGACATACAAACATAGTTCCTCTCTCACAGCCCAAAGAGCATCTCACCAAATTATGGGGGAAAAAAAGGAGTCCCAGGAAGCCATCTTTGCCACAAAGAAGAAGAGATACACCAAGAAATCCTATTGTAACGTTGCTGCTGAAAGAGAATAAAAGGGAAAGGAAGGAAAGGGCTCGGAGAACAAGTTACTGTCACTGGCAGCCTTTCAAGGCAGTTAAGAAGCCTCACTCCCCTTCCACATCAGTTTTTGACTGCTCCTTTGCATTGGGAGCTCCTCATGGCTAGATAGTTTTTGTTTAACAGCAGCTAATGGCAGCACTCCAGAGGGAGGCAATAAAATTCACTGATCACTAAGCACAGTCTGGGATATTAGTTGACCTCAGTTTAAAATAGATTCTGATGCAGATCCTCTTTGTGATTTTGGGCATATCAGTCTCAAATATTTGCTGCTCGGGTTTCCCATTGCAAAATGGGAAGAATTTTATTTGCTCGTATTTTAGGAGTGATTGGCAGCTTCAAATGCTTGGAGATTTCTTTCCGATCCTGGTGAAGAAACACTCTTCTAGCACTATGAAGCTTGAGAGCACTTTAAGTTAATTTTAGTTTAATTAGCGTTAAGTGTGGTTTCCTGTTCTTTTATTAAAATTATGTTTTATCATAATAGCTAGACACTCATACTGGTTTTATAAAGATATGTTTCAAGCCTGAAGCGGTGGAGATAAGTGGACACACTTAGAGATTCAGTCCTTTTTTCAGAGAAAATGTTTCTGGCTATTAATACCTCATGGAGAACACCCAGGGCAAGTACAGCGACCCGTGCATTATGTGATAAAAACCAAAGCAGGTATAAGGCAGGTGTGGAAATGAAATCGTAATGAATGAGTAGAAATTAAAGCATTAAGCTGATTGCACACTTGACAGCTTTCACCACACACTTGCTGACTGTCGTTCAGGCTTACCTGATAATGATCAGAGGAATGAAATACACCAGGAAAGCCACCACCGTCATGTAGGGTATCCAGTAGGAGTCATCAGGCCAGAGAGCCCAGCACTGCACTTCCCCATTGGAGAGCTGCCGTTTCCCAAAAATAATCAGAGTCGGTATGGAAAACAGGAAAGAGAGGCTCCAGGCCACTCCAATAAGAACTTTCGCCTGTCTTTCTGTGCAACAGAGTCAAACATACAGTGTTAATGGGGGTGCTGGCACGACTGGTCCCTTGCAGCAGTACTGATAGAAAGGCAGGGAGGAGGAGGAAACTGGGTGAAGAAAGGGAATTTCGGGCTGCAGCCTGCTGACACGGAGAACACTTTAAAGGAGAATGGGGATTTCATTTCTTTCTTGTGATAAAAAGTCATGTCGTTATGGGCTTGTATTTTACATGTTCTATTTAAAAATACCCATTGAATCTGAAACACTGTGAGAAAGGCACTGGTCAAGGTCAGTAAGTCAGAAACATGAGATGTAAATGGTTCCTTTATGCCATCAAGGCAGTATAATGAATAAATGCAAAGGACCACAGGCCTGCCCTACTGCATGCACTTACCCCAGCACAGCAAAGTAGTGGTCAGTAGGAGGACACAGTGACAGGAAAGAAGAAGGACTCCTTGTGCTACAGAAAACAGAGGAAGGCTGAGACTGAGTTTACTTAAAATATAAACTAGGTTGGAGTGTACTGGAAGTACTGGCAGGGGAAATGTCCTCCTTGGAATGGAAGTTAAACATTTTGATGCACCTTGAAGTGTGAAATCTCACAAAACACTTCCTGTCAGGAAATAGAAAATTCCTCAGTTCAGGATCAGAACAAAACTGCACAACCAGCTGCCTTTAACTCCAGCTGCAACTTTACTGCCCCAAAGAAATGCGGTCCTGGAGAGCCTGGACATCTCCTGCAGTTCTCTGAGTCATGGTGGGGACCAACCCCATCTCCTGTTGATGGGCATATGCCCAAGCCATGAGAAATGTGGGCTGCTAACCATGAGACAGGGCAGATGATGGTGGACTGGTGCTCAAGTGCTCAGCCCTGTTTTATCTGCAACAACAGACATTGACTAGGAGATCCTGCTGGACCTCATGGTGAACATCAGGAGCTGAAGGATCCCAAAACACTTGGCAGGTTTGGGCTACTGCTCCCCCTTGACTTCTGGCCTCCTCCACTGCCAAGTGGGGAAAACTGATGGGAAACTGAATGATGCCTGGTGGCAGCCATGGGATTTTGTAAAAATCAATGGGTTGGAGCAAACAGCCCCAAGGCTTTGGTTTTCACAAATCTGCATCTTCTGGCTAAAATCCAGAAGATTTAGCCAAAAAGTGTGGGGGAAAAGGGCTGATCTGTGGAATAGCAGTGATTCTCACCAGCAGTTATTCCTTCTGAGTCAGATTCCGAGAGGAACAGATGGGGACAGATTTTTTGATCTGGGAAGCTTTGGTATTGAAATACTTTATTGTCCTACAAAATACCCGAGGTTGTGTGTGAAACAGAAAATCACTTTAAATTATGCATATCAAGAAGAATGTCTTTCCTCCTTGAAGCTCAAAGAGCAATACGAAAGTGTGTGGGAGAAACATTCAAAAAGTAATTTTATGCTTTATAAAACATCAGTTGCAAATATTCACTTATCCTGCTCATTTTTAAATGCTACCCACGTTCAGCAAAATACGGTCCTGCTAATCTAGGGCTTAAGGGAACTCTGATGACATATACGTAAGTTGAGAGGGTTAGATTAAGTCTATAAATATTGCACAGGCAAAGGAGAACTGTAAAGTTTCCCAAAGCATAACAGAATAAACTTAGCAAAAGGAATATTAAGGGTAAGTTTCACAAAATATTTCCTGACAGAAAGGGTTTTCGATTGTGAGCTAGCTACTTAAACTACATACATGAAAGCCTCAATGGGACCCACGTGTCTGTTTCTAAGGGGAAAAGATCATACTTGGATAATATGCTTTATTTTTTGCACTGTGTAGCAATGCCCTTAATTTGAAGAGAAGTGGGCAATTTGGGTTGGGCAAGAGTGGTATTTTATCTTTGTGTTTTATAAAACATTACCTGCAATGTTCATTTATTCTTGGTTTTAAATGTCTCTCATGTTTGGTAGAATATGGCCTTCCTAGTCTAAAGTGCTTTACAGGGCACTGATAGCATCTAGGTAAGTACATTTTTGTTTTATCAGACTAATGCTAATTGGCTGCCTCACAAGCAGGGTTTCTTTATGTTGTTTTTTATAAATGCTCCAATATGCTCTAAATGCCAGCAAATCATATATCTAGAACTTTATCAATTATAAATGGAATCAAATAAATAACAGCTTTTTAAATATGATATTCTATTCAGCCAGTCTTAGTGTTTTCCTTTAAAAAGAATTTAAACTCTTTAAACAGAGAGTTTTTCATACTGGGGTGGTCAAGACTAACACCCAAGGTTGGAGCTGGAATCTCAGTTGTGAGCTCTGGCACTGACTCTCTTAAAGGATGTTTTCATATCACCATCCCCTTTGCTCCACTTCCACCATCCGTGTGCTGCAGCAGTGGTTTTGTGCACATCTGCCTGCTTCCAGAAACATGTGGTGGGGAGGCACTTCTTGAGAGGAGTTTTGCTCCCTGCTACCATGAATGGCAGTGCTATGCAAGCCTTCTGTAAAGTGAGTGCCATTTTAAAATTAAGTTTTAAATCCAGAGAGAGTGAACTGTTCCAAAATCTCATTATCTGATGGACTTTAGCATCATTTAGAGGCCAAAGCCAGGCAAGGGACAGTTTACACCTACTTGTGTTTTGTCTTTTACTTAGGCAGTTTCGTTGTCGCCTGTTGCTTAGTTTTTATACTGTTTGCATATACTTTTTCAACATGGTGAAATATTCATAAAATGTCTTCTGCTGTAACTGCTCAGTTTCTTTTCTTTTCAATCTTTATTTTACAATTTTTTTAATGACCCTTTTGGTTATTGAATGAAGTACCTCATACAGTAAAAGTGTTAGGATTAGAATGTATAATTCTTCCACATCCTGCACTTTCTGTGGTCATTTATGTGTTCACTAAGTGAATATAAAATACTTAACTATTGGAGTTTGTTTTCTTAGAAGCCATGCAAAGTAGAGCTCATTGAAAATGCTTTTTAACATGACTTGAGGCTAGTAACTAAACTATAATTTAAAAAAAAAATTTAATTGTTTGCCATTTACAAAGCAAAATGTTTGATTTTTTTTCCCCAAATGATATTTCAAAGCTACATGGAAACATAATTTTTAAAATTGGTAAGGAGAAACAACTTTTTTGTTTCTTGATTGAAGGATTTGGGGGGGATCAGTGTTTCATTTTGGAAAGAAATGTGCCACAAGTTGACTCAGAACTGTTTTTAAAGTTTCTCTGTCATCACCAATGACAAAGTTCCGTAAATCTCTCTGTTCTCTGCCTGCAGAATAGCTAAGAGGGCATTTCAAAAGCCCCCCACATGACACCTCTGCTAGAAATAGCTGAGTGCAAAAGGTGAATATTTATGCATATTCCAGGAAGTTGCTATGGTAAATATACCTCTCTAGATAGTTCTTTTGAATTTACAGCTGTCTTGTTTTTCCTTTTGAACGTGGTCTTTGCTTGTCCATCAGTGTGTAGCCAGCCCTTGCCAGAGGCAGGTGGGGTTTGCCAGCATTATCTCTGCTTGTGGCCTCTTTCCCCCCTGAGAGCCACACCCAGCTGATGGCTCTGCTGCCCCTCAGCTGGGTGCAAGGTCTGCTCTTCTCCAGTCTTAAAAAGAAAAGAAAAAACTTTATGGTATAGGAAGTGGGACTGAGTTAAAAAAAGGCTTTTATAATGATCTGGGGTGGCTTGGTGGGTTTTTTTTCAACTTCAAAGTGGTTTGCAAAGATTAACCACCAAATTTTTTACTAGACCCAGGCAGTAATTTAACAAGTGCTGCTTTTGCTGTGCCACGTGTGAAGACAAAACATCAGCGAGCCTGTCTCACAGCTCGCCTCACTCAGCTGGCAGTCGGTGTTTCAGGTGGTTTATGAGCCCTTCCCAGCCCAGCTCAATGTCAGCAGGAGCTGCAGAGCATGCCACATGTCCCAAAGCCTGCTGAGAAAACCTTGATATCAATCCCCCCTGTCTGAAAAAGTTGGTCTGCACACTGGTGAATATAAGGCTAAATTTCACAAAGTATTTGAAGTTTTCAGACTTTAACATCTGCCAAAGCTGCACCACTGCCTGGGCTGTGATTGATTCACAGGTTTTTAAGGCCAGAAAAGACCATTAATCTGATCCCCTGAATACAGCAGGCTGTCAAAAGCCATCGTTACTCCAAAACAAGAATGATATTTGCATCTGATTAAAGTGCGTCTTCTGGACCTCGTGGTTCTTATAAGTCTTCCCCTTCCTCCCCACCTGCTATTTCTGTTTATTCACTCAGTGCAACATACTTAATGTCCCACTTTAGGCTCTGTAGGAAAGAAATCATGTTCTTTAAATTGTACTGCTAAACAGCCAGGATATATTTGAGTGCTGTAAAAATAACAAATAGAAGAAATTACAAGAAACAATAAATATCCAAACTTATATGCTACAGCTTTTGAAGTTCTCTTATCAAACTATTGTATGAATTCTCAGTACTGCACTTTTATCCAAATTATTTTTTAGTGTGAATAAATAAGACAATATAGCTGTTCTGGCTCCTAGAGTCAGTGTAGTTCTACGAGGGATAGCTTTTGCCCATAATAACCTTCTCAAAATGCTGGAAGATAATGAAAACCTCTATACTTTTTAAATGTCATTTCATTCTTTGCTAACACAATGCTTATAAAAACTGCTGAGGGCTAAGTGCAGCTTCATAAATCTCAAAACCACAGCTCCTTTGCCATTTGGAAAACTGTAACGGAGTCCAAATGTTGCTACAGCAGTAATGAATAATTCATGGCAACAAGGTTAAGAATTCTGAAACTAAAAAAGTATCCAATAATAGCCACAGTGATAGCGAGGTACAGAAATTCTCCTACCTCCTTGCAAGAACTTCATTGGGTAAACTATGGCATGATACCGGTCTATGCTTAGTGACACGAGGACGTAAGTCGAGGCATATAGAAGGACCACCTGGGGCAGAAGGTATATGAGGCAGCAGTTGAGACACATTTATTGTAGAAAATAATGTCAGAGAGAACACTGAACTAGGAATATTTGAAAACTTTTACTAGGGGAAAAAAAAAGAAAAAGAAAAAAAAACCCTTGTATTTTCACCCAGATCTTTTCCCTTTATCTTGTCCAAAAAATCTAAAAGATTTAATACATTTTAATTAAGTGTTTCAACTTTAAATGAACACTTTCAGCATTTATCCCTTCTGATGCTAGAAAAATGTCCATACAGCATTTTTGTTAGAGTTTATTGCTGTGGGTACACAAAGCCATGTGAGCTTGGGCATACAGGGGAGCGCGAGGTTTCTATACCTGGAAGTACCGAACGACTCTGCAAACGATATCAGGAGCCATGAAATCTCCAGTGTAGCGCCAAATGATGTCAGTCATTATGTTTATCAGTCCCGTGAATGAATCTGCAAAGGAAATTAACTGAAGAAGCATTAAAAGAAGCAAACATGTGACTGCAGGTGAGCCACAGAGGCAGGTATGACCCTCGGATATACCAGCTCCCTCAGTCTTGAGGGCAGCCATGCCATGGCCGTCAGCCCAGGATGCTAGAGGAGCTGGAAAAGCCTCAGTAAACGCTTAAAGTTTTCTGTATTTATTTTCTTGTTCTCTTAATTTAACGCCAATCCATTCAGACAGACCAGGCAAGATTCCTCTAAACGTTGAAGCCCACAGCTGGTTTCTCATGAGCACGGCTTGCCGCTGCCCTCTGGGCTGCGCTTCAGCCTGGCTGGCATTGCAAACGGGTTGGATGAGCTGCACCCTTAAAGTGCCTTTCTCTCTCCATTGCTTATAAAGCGACCTGAGGTGACCAGCTGAGATGGCCACGTCAGCCCTAGGCTGGATGCAGGTCCTGGTCTACACCTGCATCTATACCAAAGATGCCTAAAATTAACTGAGATCAGTTCCTCCTTGGATAACAATTTGCTTTTTGTGAGCAGAGCTGCATAAAAAAAATCACCTATGGGTGTTAATCCTACATACACCTAAACATTTCAGGCTTGTCCATGAGAGACATGGAGGAGGCTGCCTGGTGGGCCTGATCCTGCAGTGTGTCGGGCTCACCGCTGCCTGCTAAGGGCTCCCAGGTTTTCCATGAGGTGTGGATAAAATATAGTGTTGGAGAAGCTGTAGGTTAGTGTCTAAGTGCATCTGCTTGATCACAGCTGTGCCAAATATTGAACTATTTAATGTCCTTTTTTCTTTGTCTTTTATTTCACTGTAAAAAGAAATATGTCTCCTGTGAAAGCACCTGGGGTGAAATCCAAATGCTGCTGAAGTTAGTGGAAATTTTGTCAGGACTTTATTCACAAACTTAATTATTTAATGACTAACCCTGCCTTGTCAGCTTAAAGATAGCCTACTTATGCCTGTACTTCTCCTGTAGTCTGCATTCACCAAAATAAATACACCTCAGGCTATCTTTTCTTTTTTTTTTTGAGAAAATCTGAGGAGATATTCCAGCCTTTGTTCTGCTTCTTATTGAACAAATGAGCACTCACAGCAATGCAAGTTTTACAAAGGAATTGCAAAAGCTGGTACTGCTGTTGTACGTACGGGCGATATTAAGTTTTGTCTTTAAAACCAAGATAATAAAAAAGTTCTCTCCCCGTAGGACAGGATAAATGTTTTAAGTGCTGTTCATGGAAGAAAATGTGCGTCAATCCAGTGTTCTACCACTTCAAGTAACACAGCATGTTGCTCTTCTTGCACAGATTACCACAAAGGGAGAGAGCAGGTTGGGAAAACATTTTGTGCAATTTGTCAGGACAAAAACAAGTAATACAAAGAAATAGCTTCAATCCATATTTAAAAAATTTAGAGTGGTGAGGTAAAATGTTTCATTTTGATACCACCATTTTACACATTTGAAAACTATCGCTAGAGTTTACTGTGATAAAGGCATTCTAACACTCATATCAGAAGATTTTGGTTAGAAATGTACGCTTTTGGCAAAAAGATATTTCAACAATTTCAAAACTTTTTTTTTTTGAGCAGTAAACACTTTGAAACAGTATTTCCAAGCAAACAGGTATAGGTTTGGCAAAATACATTTCTTCTAACTCCGTCCTTTGAAATTACAGAAATGCTAGTTACTTCTAGCTGGAAATTGAGATCTCAGCTTAATGCTTTGGAAGAACCAACTTGTTTTGCTTCACTGGAAAACTAGGATTATTTTTTCTGTATCAGTAACCTTTTATATCTCCTCTTTTTCTTCAATCCTTTATCTCCTCTTTTTGTTCAAGGCTCAGTTTGAAATGAAATTAGAACAGAAATATCATTGCTGTTGCATGTAACTACATTGCCTCCCTGCTCATATTGTTCAATTAATTCTGGTTTGTTCTTTCCTCTCCTGGTGTTTCCCAACCCCGTTTTCTCTCTCTTCTCTCTTCCCCTGCCTCCAGAGGGAGGCTGGATCAGAGATGACCTCCAGAAGGCCCCTCCAGCCAGGACTTCTGTGGTCTCTGCTCTCCCACCCACCCAAGGCAGCAGAAAATCATGGTTTGAAACCTTATGTTAAATGTTGCTCATTGATTGGAGTGACAGAGCAAGGGATGATTGTTCCTCTGATGAGTATAGTGGCTTTAAGACTTCATTGAAAAGATTGTAGGTATATATAATTAAGGTGGTCTTTGAAGAAACCACAGAGTTTAAGTGTTTCAAAAAGTGAAACTCATCCTGCAGCAGTGGTTCAAACCCATCCCTTCCCCTTTCCTTACTCCTGAATTATTGATTCATATTCTCTCTCTCTCCAGTAATGAAATATTCATTGGTTCAAAGTAATACACATCAATAGAGCTTCACCTCAGGGTATCCTCCAGCTTTTGATGGTCTGAACATCCGTCAAGCAAGTGGTAAATGGGGGTTCAGCTTCCCTCTGGAGGAGGAGGGCACGGGGGCTGGCCTCCCTCGTACCCATCTCAGTGCTCTCTAGAGGAAAGGGAGGGAGAAGGGAAGGCACCTCAGCTGTCTCTTCATTTCCCTCTTCTCACCACCATTTTGTCATCGCTTTCCAATGCATTGGGAGAGTGCTCTGGAGGTGTATTCTGCAGGTGAGGTGAGAGATGGGCCAGCATCCTGGTGGTCTCCAGGAGGCCGGGTGTGGAGCTGCCTGCTGGGTGTAAGAAATTTGGGCAGGCCCAGAAGCACACTTCCAGCATATGCCTATGTCAGCTTTTTAGTTTGCATCAGGAGTGAGTCTTTTAACCCGTGGATGGCCCCCACTTCACTGGCTCATGTGACAGGGAAGCCGCAGGGGAATGAGCCTTCGCTTCAGCTGATGCTCGACTGTCATGGTTTAACCCCAGCTAGCAACTAAGCACCACGCAGCTGCTCGCTCACTCCCCCCCGGTGGGATGGGGGAGAGAATCGGAAGGGTAAAAGGGAGAGAACTCATGGGTTGAGATAAGAACAGTTTAATAATTGAAGTAAAATAAAATAGAACAGTTAAATAGGTAAAGCAAAAGCTGCGCACGCAAACAAAGCAAAACAAGGAATTAATTCGCTACTTCCCATGGGCAGGCGGGTGTTCGGCCATCCCCAGGAAAGCAGGGCTCCATCACGCATAACGGTTACTTGGGAAGACAAACGCCATCACGCCAGATGTCCCCCCCTTCCTTCTTCTTCCCCCAGCTTATATACTGAGCATGACGTCATGTGGTATGGGATAACTCTTTGGCCAGTCTGGGTCAGCGCCCCTGGCTGTGCTCCCTCCCAGCGCCCCCCCCCCCCCCCCCCCCCCCCCCCCCCCGTGCACCGGGCAGAGCACGGGAAGCTGAAAAGTCCTTGACCAATGTAAGCGCTACTTAGCGACTATTTAGCGGTACTTAGCATCGCCATTGTTCTCGTCCTAAACCCAAAACACAGCCCCATACCGGCTACCAAGAAGAAAATTAACTCTATCCCAGCTGAAACCAGGACATCGACGCAAGGGTGCTCTCCAGCGGTGCCCCTCGTGCACCCCACACCATGCAACTGCCAGCCAATACTCAGGCTGAGGGACCATGGTGGGATTTACTTGGCTGAAGCAGTCCCACCCCCCAAATGCACAGTGTGGATATCAGCTCCATCTTCATCATGCTACAGGTCTGTTCCCACTGCACGGCATTACCCACCAATATAGCTGTAGTCTTAAGTACTTTGGGATCTTTAAAGACAACTCAAAACTGCCTTTCCCTTGAAAGCCTTTGAGGGAGGTTTTCAGGTGACTGCGGAGGCTTTTAAGCAAGGTTTAATCTTCATAGCTTCTTTGTGCTGGCAGCTTCAGCTCCTCTCCCCCAGTGGTACACTTTAAGGGCTCTTTGTGCTGAGTTTCTGAATCCCTGCAAAGGGCTCAGCACACACTCCTCCGAGCACGTGCCCCTGAGCACAACATACATGTGTGTGCCAAAGCAGATGCAGCCAGCTGTGCATGCATGCCAAATTAGCCAGATTTCTCAATACTCTTTAATTATAGAAACATTCTCTGACACAACGTCCTCATGCTCTCTGCAGGTTTCAGAAATCTCTCTTGTCTTTTCGATCCTACCAAGTACCAGACCAACTTTTCTTACTCCTTTGCTCATCTACTGCCTGCTCCAGAGGGTGTTTCTTATCCCATCCCTTCAAAGGACCACACTCTCTAAGTCTGACCCAACTGCACACCTTTAGAGGATTTGTCTGCAGACACAGCTTACTTTACATAGGGCCACTAAGTGGCCCTATATGCCTTGTGCAGGTAATCAGACTGCAGGAAGGAAAAATGCAGCAAACCTACAAATTATGACAAAGAATTTGTGCTACTGCTCCCTGCTGTATACACTCTAATCTGTTGTTTCTGTGCATTGTTTTCTGTTATACATCTATTATTCACTCTCTAGTCAGCTAACTGTTTAGCCCCGTGCTAAGCATACATGCAAGCTCCATTGATTAGCGGCACCATATTCACTTCTTGCCCTAAATGTCCCACCTAGCTGTTTCTTGCTTTGTGTCCTCCCCCCTCCAGTACCATAAGTACCTGGTGCAAACCTTTATTACTGATTTAGACAATGAATGTGGTGCTCATTATTCTGTTATCTTACTGCTCATCACAGCTGCAATAATTAGACTTCATGTTTTTCACACCTTCACAACATTACTTTAGCCTACAAGCCCCCTCTCACACAAAGCCCCAATGTGCCAGTGCTATAAATCTGATATATAGATCCAGAAATTACCAGCAGAGCTTTAGTCACTGGTAGATGAATCCTCCTCACCCACATGTTGTCTCAGATGCAATTATAGCTGCGATCACAGTGTCTTGAAATCCTCATTCGTCATGTAATTTGAATTGCTGTGATAGAGGTTAGTGTTTAGAAGCCAGCTGATTTCAGCGATGTGATCTCAGCAGATCACACATTCCCTTGTTGCTTTTGGCAAGCCCACACCTCGATGCGTCATTGATGTCCTAAGTGGTAAAAGTCAGTTACTGGAAACCAACGTAGCCAATACATCGCTCTAAACCTCAGTTTCCTCATTACTGCTGGTATCCTCACGGCTAAGCTGGTGGATTGCATGTTAGATCTTTGTGTTCTTTCACTGATGAGTGTTTCTAGGCCAAATGGCATCAGGCTCATTCCTGAAAACAGTGTTAATCAACCTTCACTTGTAACTGTGTGCGAGCTTGTCATTGCCACTTATTTCTTAATACTCTTCTTTTTTTTACCAAGAAGTGGTACATGTACTGTGGTTCTATGTCTGCATTGCTAGGCAACTGTGTGGCTCATTTAATTCCTCAGAAAAATAGGCAAAAAGTCAATTAATGACATATTCTCTTTTGATAGAAAATAAAAATACTAGCAAGTGATAGTTTGTGACTTTTAACATGAGACAAATGTATATTCACAAAATGATGCAGACAAAATGATTCCTTGTTGAAGACAAGACACGGCACTAGTGTGATGGGGATGGCAGCAGTCTGTTCTTAAAAGGAGATGGAGTTTCTAAGAATGTAACTTAAAAGAAAAATTCCATGAGACTTCAATAATAAGGAAAAGTAGAGGGAGGCAGGGAGTAAAGATGGATTTGCCTGGGATGCAGAGGGAGGAAAAAAATGGGCTGTTGGGGTTTGCACAACTTGTAGCCCCATGAACCAAGCCAGTCTGCAACACTTCAGCTCCCTCCTCCCTGTCTGCACCATGGCCACAGACAGTCCTCAAAGGCAGAACTAAGACCTAGTATCTGCCTTTACCAACCTGTCAGTGTTCAAAAGTGCAGCATTTTAAAACAGCATTTATCAAGAAGACTGAGAAAATGACTGAGAAGAAGCAGCAACCTGTTGTTCCTAGAGGAGGAAGAAAGAGGCTGAAACACGCTGAATATAGCACCGCAGCATCTATGGCTGGGAAACGTGGCAGGTACTGAAACAAACCATGAAAATCCTTGGCCCTAAAGACCAATTTTACCCAGGACTCCGTCGTGCTCAGTAAAAGCTCTTTGGACTTTTCATGGGCATGACCGAGTGCAGGCATTGCCTGTACGCATTTGAGCACAGGAACTGCTCAGTTCAGGAGGTGATTGCAGCAGCTTGGGTGGTGAGCGCTGCCTCATATGACCGACAAGCACAAAAATGTGAAAAAGAAAACACTGCCCTGGCAGGGACAAGTCTGAATGTGGGCTTGCTGTTGCTGTAAGTGAGACAAATTTTCATGGCAAAAATGCCTCCATAGAGATAGGAGTCCATTACAGAAAACAAATGGAGGTAATTAGTGATTTGACATGAGAATAGAGACAGGTTACAACTGTCCTGGTTAATCTGTTCATAGGAATTCATTGACTTGATGGCATTGCCAAAGGCATGTACCCTGTGCAGACTTCAGGATATTTCTTTCATTACAACTAAGGAGGTTAAGACAAAAATCTGTGCTAGCAAGTCTGCAAGAAAATATCTCTATCATTTGATTATTAGTACTGACACCACTCTTCCCTTAAGACACTTACCCTAAAGATGCTGAAAGTCTTTTCTGTCAGAAGTGGAGAGCAGATTGCTGGTAAACCACAGTCGGTTAAAAAGCTCCACATGTCATCTCAGCTGCAGTTTGATCATCTTTTCCCCTGATGAGAACAGTCCTATTAAGCTCGATGTGGTGATCCATGACTTTTTGGTGAAGCTGTGCCTCTTACTGAAATTTCATCCCTCTTTTCATGTCGTTTACAGAGTGATTCCATTTTAACAAGGATATTTTGTTCTGCTTTATTGACGGCACCAAGCTGCACAAGGCATCACAACAGCAGCAACATTTTGTAAGGCAAAACAGGGGGTGTGAGTTCCTCATCAGGACTGAGCATTTCACATGGCTCATTTTTTTGGGACCTCACCATGTGCATTCCCATCACCTACCACTCCCCAAAAAGCACATCCTCTGGAAGCATCAGACACAGCAGTTTACTAACACCTGCCTGCAAGGAAGTGATAGACCCTTAAAAACCCATTTTTATGGCATCACTGGCCTATTACAGCAATAGGGTCCTGTCCGTGATTTTTGAAGTGATGAGGCATCCATCATTGCTCTGCAATTGCTGCTCTGTATCACGCTTGATGTGCTGTCAGCTAATAAGACACAGTGCCGTGAACTTGCCTTGCAAGTTAGTAAGACCCCTAGATCATTCTGTTATAGGACCGGGGGTGCAAGCAATATAAATTCAAGTGTACTTAGGGCTCCTGGAGTGGCAGGCTGGCTTGAGGACAGGCACAGGGGAGAGAGAGCAGGAGAAGCTGCCCTGCCTCCCACAGACACCCCTGCAGCTCGTTTCATTATGGTCCTTACTCCCATTCCTCCCTTAGTCTGTGCTTTCTGTTGAAAACCACACATGGCTTTGCAAGTATTCAGTGCACTAGAAATAATTTTGTGACCATGTTAGCTAGAAGATGTATCCACCCCTCTGCTCTCATTCAGCAGCTGATGGTGAAATAGGTTATGCACCTGCTTGGGGCACCTGTAAGAGAAGATACCTGCAAGATACCTAGAAGATGCCTTTTAAGATGATTACATTTCAGCTCTTAAAACACTGAGCGACAAGGAGCTTGGTGCAGTGCCTCTCCATGCAGCTGCGGTGCAGCAAGAGGCTGCACATGGGGCATGGAGGGTGCTAAGGGCACAGAGGCGAGAGCCTCCCTCACACTTTCACCCCTCACTAGCCCATTTGTCCTCTTTGTAATCCCTCCAGGTGCCTTTGCCTGAGTTTGTGACTGTTTGCAGCCCCTTGCACTGCAGAGCATCTGGGCACGATGTTGGAGATGGGGCCAATGTGGGGGACAGCTGGCACACCCAGGGGCTGCTGTGAACTTGCCCTCCCTGAATTTAACTCTTTTAGAAGCGTTGATGTGGAGCAGACGTGGTTGTGCTTAGATGGTGCAAGGATCCCAGCTCTCTGCCAGAGAATCCCTGGCAAAGGGGGGAGAAGTGCAAGCCAAAATTCAGGGTGTGCTAAGCTTTCGTGGGGAATCAGCAAGCACGCCCACAAGCACTTTGCTCTGCCGCAGTGCTTGTGCTGGAGCACACATGAGGCAGCAGGTTTGCCACATGTACTAGCAATGTCTACTACGCCGCTCTTGTGTGTTGTTTCCTTCAGGCCTGGCAGCTTGGAGCAGAACACAAAATGTAATGGATGAAGCAAAACCCACCTGAAAGTTTTCAAGCGGAAACCTGTTCAGTTCCCCTGTTAATGTTATGTGGATTTTTTCAGTGGCAGAATTGTTTTTTTTCTCTTTCTGGCTCATAGGAAGTGACAGGAAATTTTGGGGCACTGGGTGAGCATTTTGTTGCATTTCTTACATTTCTACTCTGACGTCCTCCCTCCCCCTGAGATAAGGCAGGCCCTGTTAGGCTCGAGGTTGTAAAGAGTGGAAGCAGTGAGGCTCCAGCCTCACTCCAGAGCTCATCCAGGTTAAAAGATGAAAGGCTGAGAAAAGCATGTACTGCAAATGTTAACCTCTTAAGAAACAGAGCTTACTGTAGGTTTTGAGATAGGAATCAATCTTTTCTAGGTATATGAACATATGACTTATGCATGCCTGAATATCTAAGTTAAAGTTAAGCAAGAACAAGTGTTTGATTGCTATTATCTAACTGCTGGGAAAGTATATTTCAAACGCAACTCATTAATTTAACTCCCCTTCTCTCGTTCAGGCAGAGCAGAACAGGTAGAAAGAATAAAAGTAGTGGGCAGAAAAATCCTGCATAGGGGAGACTGGCCTCAGTTAGTGTAAATGCAGGAGATTATAAACTCCTGTGGATCAGCTTGTCTTACCTACGCACTGGGAAACAAGTACATGCCTCCTCAAAGGACACAGAAATCATGCTGTTTGTAACTCGTTGCCTCTTCATTTATTTCAAGCGGTGCCTGTACCTCTAACATTTTCCAGAAGAAATATACCTTCTAAGATGCCAAGTACCAAACAAGATCATTTTAATTCTGTCCTTCCCCAACATCTTGTACATAGTTTCTTTTGTTATTTCCTCTGAATCCCTCTTACTGATCCTTTTTGCCAACACTTTAACTCAAGTATTTTAAGGACAGCATGTTCATATCTTGGTCACAACAGCAGCTGCATGATTATTCTCATCTAAAAAATGTCGACTATCCTGGGAATATTTTCTGTTGGTGTAATTTAGCCATTCTGGTCCTTATAGTCTTCTTTCTTACAATCCTGTCTGAGTAGGCTCAGATATTGTTGATGTAGATACTTTAGTCTAAGTAGGAATGATAAAAATAAAGCCTTCTTTCCTCCCTCATGGCAAACTAAATCAGATTCCCATGAGGCTCAAGCAGTGATACTGCACGCTGCAGCTCAATTTTTGTCCAACTGTAGGCTTACGGAACAGTAGAAGAATGTTCATTCCCATTTTTGTACCTGCTTTGTCTCCCCTGGTGTTTGCTGATAGCATGAACAAAAGCATACTGGTAAGATTCGTTGGAGAATTGCCTTGTAAAATCATCATGTGGAAAACGTAGCACATGCAAATGTACAGTGAGCTGCTTTCCATTAAATATACTGCAATGCCAGAACAGGCTGAAGATTTTGTAACTTATGGTCTGGATCTCAGTCCTGTAATTGGGCTGAACTTGGCCAAAATGGACTTCTAAGCATTTGGTGTTATTAGAACAACTAAGTCTCTGTAGTGCCATATGTGATATCTTTGTCCTGAATTCCATAAATCCTGTTAAATCTTTGTAAGCATTTGGTAACCAGCTAGGCAATGGAATTAAAGGAAATGATTCTCCACAGAAAACCTGTAAAACACATGAACGTGAGTCATACAGGTTAGCAGGTGAGGAAGTACAGCATGAAAACGCTGGGTGTTTTGTCCTACAGCCCTTGGGAAAGATGGGAAAAAGTGTTCTACTGTTGGTGGCACAAAGACAATCTAACTCAGGATAATAAATAAATATCATTGCTTTAATATGCAAGAAGGGAATAGAAAAAATCCCTACCTTCTTAATGTAGCTTTTTGTTTCAGTGCTTTTTAGTGCAGGCAAAGGCTCTTCACAGCATAATTTCCATTCAACTGCAATTAGAAATGCTGCAGTACAGATGATGGACTAAAAGGTGTTAATGATGTATTTGTATATCTAATGTCAAAAGTTTAACGTCATGTCTTTTAACAGAAGCTAATGAGATCCTAAATGATGATTCAATGTAAAGCGTAGCCATTACAGCCATACTGCTGGCAGCACCATGCTCGTGCAACCCTGTATCTCAACATTTACCACCAGCATATGAAGAAGCCAGGTGGAAAACTCCGCATACGTACCTTCATTTATCAATAGAAGTCAAGCTCTCACGTAAAATAACTGTAAAATACGTGTTCCCTCTGTCAGATGTCAATCCTGCCTGTACTTTCAGCAGGGAACCAAACAGGAATCCATATAATTTAGAGGTAACATGTTTTCCAAGCAATTCAGAAAGAAATCCACTTCCCCCCTTAATGCTGAAATGTTGGACCCAAAGGATTATACAGCTTCACTGCCAAGCACCTTTTATTAAAAACAAAAACAAACGTAGCACAACTGTCATTAGGATTTGAATGTCTGAAACAGGCTGAAGGTAGGAAAACCATAATCAGTCCTTCAGGACCACAGAACAATTCTGTAGCTGTCAAAACAAGAATTAAGCCTTCCTATAAACTGGCATAAATTGACACAGCAAAAGCTGACTGCTGCTGATGTAAAAAATACATAGTTCAGACTGTTGGCTGCCGAGTGTATCTACAAAGCATATTCAGGGTTACCACCAGGACACAGGAAAGGTTATAAAAATATCAGCCATCCTAATGTCTACTTTTGCTCTGGGACCCTGAAGAAAACCCCGAGTTCACCTCTTGCCCTTCACGTTTCCCTGTGCCGCACTGTGTGCACCGAGTGTGATAGGAATATAAAACCAACTGTTCTTGCACTCTGCCTTTTCCAAAAAAATGGGTTGCTTTGAAGAAAATAATTTATGAAAAGATGCATTAAACAGGACCAATGTTTTGCCAGCCAAACTTAGAGATGCTGGTGCTCTGTTTTCCCAAAGCACATTACTAATATAAATAAAGGATGTGCTTATGACACCCATGACACCGTGCCCATGCGCTGTGGCACAGCATGGACCTGGCGCATCAGATGTTTGTTGGTGTGGCCAAGTCAGACCGCTCTGAGAGCGCTGGATGCGCACACTCCTACCCTGGGGTCCCAAAGAGTTCAACCTGAGACCGATATGAGGGCACACAGAGACCCTGAGACCTGCACAGAGCTTTGCTAAAATGGAGTCTGCGTTTCCCGCCAGTATCAAGAGTCTTTGGATGAGATGTGATTTTTGGTTCGAGGGCTAAGCCAGCCAGCAGCTGTGTCAAGATTGCAATCCCAGCCTAAAACTGAAACCATGGCATGCTAAAATCATAAAGGAAATTAGTTTTTTCAAAATATCTGGCTTCTCTTCCTGACCAAAAAGGTCTGGGTATCTTTGAGATGAATATCCAGAAATTTGGATTTTCCCTTCAGGTAATTCAGTGGGATTGATGAGTGTAAAGAGTGTAAACAACAACTCCCATTTAAAAGCTAAAATCAATTTACTTGTGCCTTTTCCACATCCTCTCAGTCAGTATCCTAGCAAAGTCCTCCTGAAATTGGAACGTCTTCCAAAATAGTTAATGAATATGAACTTTTGTACTTATCTACAATTCACACCAAGAATGTAACTCTGTGTGAAAAGCTTCATGCAGATCAAAGTGTCTTTCTCCACTTCTGGAGCAATGAATGGTCAACCAAGAAGGGATGTGAATATTTTTAGCAACCTCTTAGGAGAAATAGATAACATAAGCCACAGACTATATAAATCCAGCAATCCAATGAACTGGTAACATCACTATTTTTTCAAGAACATTTCCTGCAAAGCATAAAAAATGCATTGTGGAAACATTTTTTGCTGAAAACAATGCTAACCTGCCAAAGCACTTATTTGAAAATATATTTGATATACTAAAGAGTGGGTGTTTAAGGATATGGAAATACAAATGAAAATGCATAACGCTATCTTGCAAGAGTAGGTAGTCCATTCATTTGTGACATTTCAGGATGATCAAATTAGTCCTGAGCACGAGCAAAATATTTTGTTTGTGACATTATCTGCACACAAAGAGATCCAATAAAAGAACTCAAAAACATTGCCTTTTCCAGATCCTTTCAAATTTATATTGGCATTATAAATCATGTAAGTGAAGCACAAAGTTACTTAAAAGCGTACCTGTAAGGGGTATAGTTTTGGAAGCACTGCTTTGTTTTTCTGATGGATCTTGTTGAATCAATTTTTTCCAGTCTATTTTTATTAGCTGGGTAGAGTGTTCACAGAAATGCAATTGTGTATTGTAATTTCACTTTGATCACAGTCATTTTCTTTCTTGTGTTTCCCAAGCAGTCTTCTAGAAAATACAGCAGTAATGGTATGCAGCAGTGGTTATTGAACTGCTTGCAAACCACTCAGGCAGCTCATAAAAACATTATTAAAAGGCAAATGCCCTTTGTGCTCATAACTTCTAAACTACGCAAGTTGAAGTGCTTTAATACTTCTAATGCATTGTAATATATTGAGATGTGCTCTGTTGGAGTTAGTGCTGTGGCTTTCCAGCTGACAGTTTTTGCTCTCCTGTCAGTCACCGGTTTGATTTGACTCTGACTCTCCCTCCAGTTCTAGAAAATGGGTGTCTGAGCATGGTTTGCTGGGGAGCTTGATGCCGAAAGGATCCTTTTTGGAACGTGCTGAAGCATCTTCCTGGTACACATGAGTGGCCTCCTCCCAAACCATGGGGGCTCTGGAGATGCCCAGTCCTGCGGAGGTGCTCTTGCTCACCTGCTAAAGTGAGTCTGTCCCAGAAACTGAGGCTCTGGGAGAGCTGTGAAGGCCACAGAGGGAAAAAGGGCTTTCTGTGCCCATGTGCTGTGAGAGCTTCACTCAGTAAAATAATAATGGAGCTATTTTAAAGACATCCTTGATGTTTATTGAGGAAGTGGTATATTGCTTTAGTTTCTGAATGCATTAAATAATAGCAATCTTCCCCTCTCCTGAGGTCATCCCTTGCTCAGCAGCATCCATGAAGGTAATGTTCAGACATGTGAGTTTACTCCTTTACCTAAGGAATTGGGAGTTCATCTGAGGATGTGCTTTCTCTCAAAATCAGATCCTGTGCAGGTGGCCTGCAGGTTTCCCCAGGTAGAGAAACGATACTTGCTGCAGCTTTTAGCAGCTGAATGAGCATTGCCAAACCTCATAGCATGCTGGGGACTCTTCCCATCGTGGCAGCTGCCCTGGGTTCAGTGTATATTTTTACTCATTGTATATTTTGTTTGCTGTAACGTTTCCTGTAATTCTCTTAATCTTTTGTCTATCTTGCCTATTTCTGCTGTAAACTAAGCATTAACTTTATACTGTCTACAGGGTCCAGTTTTTGTAGCCTAAGAAATCTTTCTGTAAATCACAGTTATAAAGGTTGCAGAATATGTTGGAATATCTAAGACCTTCACACAGACAACAGGGACCAATCTAGCCAGTATCAAATTGTCAACATATTATTTATTTTTTCGGTTGGCCTCAAGATCTTTATCCCAAATAACAACTTCTCTATTGGCATATGATTTCCCCCAAAAGCAAAATTATTTTTCCCTTTTGGTGTATTACTGGAATACACTTTCCCTTTCATAATGAGTAAACTGTACAGCCTTCCTTTCCCCCTCTCCACTGCTCCCTTCCCCATCCTCCGCTTCCAGCTCTAAATGCTCATATTTGATAATTTGACAGCTTTAGTCTAGATAGGAGAGAGAGTGCTCCTCCCAGAAAGAGCACTGAAAAGTTATTTTCAATGGTGCAGTTTATGTTTATTTTCAATGGTGCAGTTTATGTTTTCACTGTATCCAGAAGAAAGTAGTAGGCAATGAGCTGAAGTCTAAATTTAAGCACACTAGCTGCTCCATGCTACATGCCTTCGAAGATGGTATGTGCTTACAATAAACCAGCTTCAGAGTGCAATACGTGTTTTTAATGTCATCGCCGACAGAAAATTCATACTTGAGGTAGCATATGCTCACATTCCCCCCCAGTCACAGTGCAAAACACTTTCATGCTGATTCCATCAGCCACCCGTTTGCTCCAAGGCCTTAGAAGATGGCCAACACTGAACCTCTGTCCCACCCACTCTACAATGAGATCACTGTCATCTGAGAAGCTACATGCCCATGCAACTCAAAACTTGTTTGAACAAGTTTTTGCTGTAGAAGAGACAAAAAGTGCTTTTGAGAAACACCTGGAGAGTGCAAAAGGTGCCAATATTTTGAAAAAAACCTGTTAGTTTACTTACTGCTTGGAAGGCAAACTGGGCACTTGGACGGTACTTGATGAAAACCATATTTGTGGTGATGGGGCTGCTATTCCAGTTAACTTGCTAAGCTACAAGTGCTAGCATACCCATGCAGGGAGACTTAGAGACAGTCTTCACTTATAGCCAGGTTGCAAAGGTACAGGACTCACTACTGATTTGTTTGTTTAAGAAGCTTCAGTGTTCGAGAGAGGTAAGATTTTGCAGCATAATATTATGAGAGGAGCCTTCAGACAAACCAGGTTGATGTGCAACTGATGTGGTTGACACTTATTAATATTAGATTAGATACCTTTGCAAAGCAAAGATTTCAGGTGGGTGGGTATTTTTTTGCTGTGTTGTCTTTTGTGCATTAAAATTTCATGAGATTTTCTGACTTAGAGCAATGAGATTTGCCACTAATAACTCTTTGACACAAGGAAATTTATTTGCTGTTTCATAGAGAGTTTGAGTATCACAGAGCTGTAAAAACTCATCAGAGAAGATCGTCAGAGATTGGAAATGCACAAGTGAATCAATGCTGTAGCACAGTCTTCACAGGTCCCAGGCAGCCAGTACTGTGAGGTTTACTCCAAATGGGCTGTGCCATCTAACAAGCCCAGTACTTAAAATGTGTCAGGCCTGCTGTGTGCCTGCATGTGCTTCTGTCAGGGAAATCCAGGAACCCAAATTTAAATTGATTCTGTAAATGAAAGATGGAAGAGGTGACATGGTATCCTCCTTTTAGAGAGATGAACAAAACACTGAACGACCCTCACTTTTCCAGGGTCATGTACAAAGCTGGCCTCAGAAGTGGTGATGCTGGATTCCATGCTAGGGCTGACAGAAAAAGCCACTTTTGCTTTTCAGCCCTTTTAGAGGTGATCTGCTACTGAATTCCATGTGCAAAGGTCCATGGCCTTGCAGTTCTTGAGTAAAGACTTTAAATAAGAGAGAATGTCCCCTTGATTTTTAAATATTTTGCTTGTTTCATTAAAACAAAGAAGACTGAGCAACAAATGACATTTCTTGTATTTCAGTTGACTTATCAGATATCACTGGAGAGACAATTTCCTAAGGAGCAGTATGAAATCACCCTATTTAATATACCTTAAATTGTTTTTCTGGACTTAGCAATAGCATAGCAGTAACTCCAGCAATCCCATAACACATTAGAAAACCAGTGTTTATACAATCCCTATCTCTGTAGCATGGGAAAGCTATTTTCTAAGAAGGATCTCCATCTGTCCCACATGTGGCATCTGTTCCTGGTTTTCGCCCTGCCTATGTGAGCTGGAAAGTGAAAATGGATAGAAATCAGTTCTTCCATTCAAGACTAGAAAATATCCATCCATGGAACACCACCTTAAAATGTAGAGGTGAGCTACTCATCTCCACAGTTAAGGTTATACTAAAAACGCAGTAGATAAAAAGCTGTCCTGGCACATCCAGTGGATGGGATCTGATTTTTGCTGTTAACATTATTTCTTCAGTTCATAAAAATATTTGCGCGTGCGCACACACACACAAGTAAAATACTGATTTTTTTTTTTTTTTTAGAAAATAGTTAACTTCTCCTCTTTTTGTCATGTTTCTTCAGGTTCCTGCAGCTTCAAAGCAAGCTGTTTCCTCGTCCTGAAAACCCCTTATTCCCCACTTCTAGTCTGCAGGCTTCTGTCATGTTCGGATAATATTTTGTCTATCATTCTCTTTTGCTAGTTTACAATGAAAGTACAAGCACCTTGCAGGCAAAATTGCTTCTCTTCATTATCAGTAACCTCTCAGTCTAAGAAATTGGCGTGATCAACCAACCACTTCTGCTTTTCAGTGCTGTTATCCCCGTTCCTTAAGAAGTAGCAAAAAGTCTGACTTGGAAGTGAAATATCTGGGGGCTTGTACAGATGTAATTTCCACCCTATTTTGAGTATTCCTGTTCTTGTTAAGCAGGTCTTCACCCTTCTCTCTTTCTTGCTACTCTCTGCCTAACTTAATAGTAGTGGAGAAATATACGGCTTATCAGCAAGTTTCTTTTGGATTTCAAAGTTTGGGCTATGAAGTTTAGCCACCTCAGTTTAACACTGACAAAGCTTTTATTTTGTGTGTGTGTGTATTAAATGCATGCAGAAACAGTATGAGCTGCTAAAATGCGTCCATATCCACATTGCATCCCTCAGTAATTTCAGGCTATTCTTTCCACTAACACAGCGGGGCATGGCAGTTATCTGCACTGCAAAGGTTCTCCTTTAAGGTTAATCGTGCAGCTGTAGTGTTACTGCACAGGTTTGGAATAACATTTGTCATTTAAGCTACACTTTTTTTTCCAGATCCCAGTTGAATAAATTGTCTTTTGGGCAGAGCCCAGAAAAATTTGGACAAATTCCAGATGGCCATTTAGAAACACAGCTGAGCACAAAAGAAATAATCATGCATTTTCCATCAGGTAACATGTTGATATGCCTTGCTGAGCTTAAAAATAAATAAATTTAAAAGTACTGAGAAATACCTTCTCTGTAAAACTTCGTATTTGCGGGTGAGTTTTGAGTCAGAGCCTTCTGAGGTCTGATTGAAATGGTGGAAGATTAGGTTCTTAGCTGTCAAAGATGAATAGTAATCCTGACATATTTGGTGACATATGAACACCAGAGGGATTTATATAGTCAACTTTGGGGATCTAAATTAGGAATTGAATCCTTCTGTACAAGTCAGTGAAACTTAAAGGCGGCTCAGTGTTTTCGTCTATTGGTTATAAATGGAGCACAAGGAGAGTGACTTCCCATCTTACATACCTACAGTGAGGCGCCTAAAATAGATAGCATGAATAATCCCTAAAATGAATACCAGTGTGCAAGAATGCAGTCATGAAACTTAATCCAATTATCTCTATGACAGTTATGTCCCATTCTGCTTCCCAGGACTGATGTCGAGCTGTATGCTTTCTTTAGACCTACTTCTGTACACGTGGCAAGAAGCTAACAGAACATTTTCCCTCCACCCTCCCTGCTAATTATGATGCTGTATAAAGCAAAAGGTTCAATGCCCCAAATAACAGTAACTTCCTCAGGTGAAGAAGGGCGCAGATTAAAATCACTTTGGATCAAAAAGACCTGCAAATATAGGTTGTCACCAAAGTACTCAGCTGCCTACCTATAAGAGAAAGAAGGTATCTGAAGATATTTAGTTAATTCACATTCCACTAGGTTAACTAGAAAAGTTACTAAGATTAGAATATTTTTCTTTTTGCTATTTCTTTCAAATACCACGTGGTCACTCTAATGTACAGACTCAGACCACATTGCATTTTTGTCTTACAGCCCTCAAAAGTGCTGTAGCTGGCCAGGCAAACCTTTATAATCTCCACTGAGCCCTACTGGTATCAGCAGAGCTGTGATGGTGCAGTAATTTAGCTGCACAGTGCAGGTCTCGGAACAGGGTTAGAGAAATTACATTAAAAGTGAAAGGGGGAAAAAAGCTACTAGCAAAAACCGGCTGAAAGGAAATGCTTTCATTTTAGTCACACAGATGTCTAGTCAGGAAAAGCATTTGTATGCAAAGATCTGAAATAATGACAGCTCCTTTTAAAATAATAGAAATGGTGAATGTGGATCTCCTATATGGAAATCTGTAGGTGGGGAAGTGGAATCAAGTTTAGGCTCTGTGTGTGTGTCTGTTGAAATGAGAAGACGGTGCCTTTGTATAAAGATAGGACATGTAAGGTCCATTCATCATTTTTTAATCCTTTCAGAAATGACTTATTATCCAGGAAAAGCAAACAGAGTGACTGATTCCATCTGCATTTAAAAATGTATGATCTGGGGTGAATTTTGGGAGATAGGATTGTCACAAGATGTTCCACTAATATTGTTATTTCCATTGTGGGAGTGTCCAGAGGCCCAAGCTGTAAGGATGGCATTCAAAGGCACTCCCGGGTGACTTAGGAATGGAAGTCTGGTGCTATAATTTTAAACATACATATACACTGCAAAGGAATAACCATTGCGTACTGTATTGAATATTTCTAGGCATACTGTAGCTAGTTTTTTGCTGCTTTAGAAGCAGGGGGATTTGTGGACTAAAGCCTATTAAGTCCCTAAAGGTTATATAAGGAAAGACTCAAATTCTTTGTACAGGAATCCACACGTCTACTGAAAATATGTTATGGCTCCACAAAATAAAAGTTAAAAAAGTTTTCTCTGGCTTGAGAGCGTTATAGTGACTGAGATGAAGATGAAATGAAGGCATCTTGTATTTGTTCCTAAATTCTCAGGGTCCCAGGTAGTCCTGTGCAATGTGAAAAAAAACCACATCACCATATCCTACACTGAAATTGGTACTGGAGTAATTAGCAAGCTGGGAGAGTGTGTCTGCTATTTTGCAGTTGCAGAGGGGATACAGTTTATATCACTAGGCACTTTGAAAATCCCACTCTGAGCACCTATGGATGAACACACAAACTGTCCCCTTCCAGAACGATTTAGTGCAGTATTTAGATGCTGTACATTGAGTAAATAGGAAAGAAGAGGTTTTTTTCATGTGTTCTCCTTGCCTGCAAGGACCTCAGCTCTATAGTCGGAACTATGCTGCAGAGTGTGTTTTGCTACCTGTAAGGGATCTGAAGACCACTACTCAGAGACAACAGGCTGAAAAATGCTGATTTAAGGATGTCTGCCTAGTGGGTTGTGATTGCATTAATCACAAACCATGAATCATGGACATCTTGTTCCTGCATTTGTAAGATTAAAGTAGGCTATATAAATAACAGTCATTACAGCGTTTTTAAGTGGATGACCATTCTTGCTTCCAGTAGCAAATTTGGAGAGCTCATTATCTTTATATTTCCACTAATGGGAGGGACATTACATTCTGCTGTTATAGACACAGCACTTCAGCTTTTTTGCTTTTGTGCCAGTGCTACTGTTTCCTACCGCAGTGAGCTGCAATGGATAGAGTCACAGCAAACACGAATATTGTGTCCAGCCCTGGACTTTTTGGTGAGCCCTTAAGAAGGTATCTAACATGCGTCCTTGACTCCAATTCTTTTGCCTGTGTACATAGAAGGCAAAGGCAATCCAACTGCCTTAGACCACAGGATTACTGCCAGTCCTTCAAGGCTGCCTTTTTATTTAGAGCCCCAGCCTTGTGGGAGCATAACTTTACCTTTTCAAGGACAGTTCATTTTGCACCAAAAGCAGTTTCTTTTACATTAAACCTCACAAGGAAGTTGTGTAACTAGACCGAATGTTTGTGTGCTAGTCCCAATTTCACTGTTCTTCCTACACTACTGCGCTGGATTGGAGCAATGCATTTTCAGGATGCCAAGTTCTCTACATCAGACTCTACCTTCATCATTTCACCTCTAAAACATGAAATCTACTTTGTTTTCCATGACCATTTTCCTTTGGCTGTATGACCAAACATTATGAAATAGAGGTCCTGATACTCCCACAAGAGGCTATGTCTCCTCCTTTACATAAAGCTTCTTTCTGTCACTCAGTTTTGATGCTAATGCTCGCTCTTGCCTAACTTCTGAGAATATTCCACTTTTTACCCCATCTATTTCAGGGTTGGTTTTGGAGAAAATGCATTTTAGAAGGGATGCGTGTATTGGATATTTTCTATCTTCCTCAGGAAAGATTGTCTTGTGTTGACTAACCATATATGCAGACAAGAATGATTATATATAGACATACAGAAATATTCCTGGCTGTTCATATAAGAAATCTAAGAGTATAGTAAAACATGATTGATAATATCAGACTGGAATTGTATAGCATTAGTGTCCAAGTTACTTATTACGATCTAGGGTACTATGACTCATTTTCAAATCTGAGTTAAAGTTCAAAGGAGAATTTGAGCTTCTGCTAGGTGGTATTAAGTTGCTAGAAATGGCAATGGATATCAAATCTAGTTTGCCACATGCTGCCACGGAGTATTGCAGGCAGTGAACACATTTATCTTATCCTGCATTATGTCTCAGTTTTGGGGGACACACTAACACATACCTAACTTAAAGTCCCATGTTGTTTTCCAGTTACTGAATTCGTCTTCTTGGCAGAATCAGGATGGAAAATGATTGCTTCTTCTCCAGGCAAGTAATGCAGCCATCCAATGAATTTTCTTCTTCACTCCCAGTCCAGAGAACTCAACATAGTTTCATGGAATGCACTGAATAAGTAATGTTAATATTGCTGTGTCTACTCCCAGAGACTTTTTACCTGGAGACTTTTTCCCAGAGACTTTACCAGGATTTTTGCTCCTGATAAATTGATTTATTCTGTGAATAAATGAACAGTTGTACTAAACATTATAGTTTCTCTATCCTGCAGAGGAAAGGTGGATATAATTTCTTTCCCTGTTTTTCAAGCTGTGTGTACACTCAGGTGATTTGCAGAGTTGTTGGACTTCCAGCTAGGTGTTCGGGAATCAGTCTGCTTCCAAAATTGGGGTATTGAGATGCCATTGGGTACTATGGCAAATTTCAGTATCTATGCCTGAGGAAATATTAACAAATGACACTCTTCCTTCTCATTTTTGACATATCCTTTTCAGTAGTGATGGGAACATGTAGTGCAGAACACAGACGATCCATTAGCAGAGACTCTTTCCTTACCATACATTAATTACACTTTCAAGAGGTTTTAGGACATAATCAACATAAGAAATGCAGATATCCTTCTTTCAATTTTATCAATGAACTCTGCAGTACAATTGTAACTTCTTCCAAGTCTTCTTTTCTTCAGGTAGGATACTGACACCTCTCACCTTTCCTCAGTCTTTTTCCAACAAATTAGCAGAAAAGAGAGGTGTGGAAAGGGGAGAAAGCCATGGATTTCTGGGAATTGTTGAAATAAACTCTATTTCAGTTCAGCATTCTGCATTAGGTTTCTGTGTCTTGGGTGGGCAATCATGTAAATCAGATGTCAGGTTCCAGCCAAGACCCAGCTGGCAAGGTATAAGTTTTCCAGTATAACTGGGAACTCTACGGGCTCTTTGGCTGCCAACAGTCCACCTCCATTAAGATGACTTGCTGAGTTAGCTGCTAATTGGCTCTATGCAATTAACTTCTAATGCTCATAATCAATGCGATGTCTAAGGCGCTTGTAAAACTGATGAATTCGTATGTATGATTTCTCTGAAGTGCTGAAATATTACAAGTATGATTTTCCAGATGAAAAGCTGGAACAGAGACAATTATCTGTTAATATTGTTCTACATGTTAATTTTGGTAATGGTGTTATTATATTAAGCTTTTGTACAGATCAGGGAGTAACAAGTCATCTTCATTCCTTCAAGTCACATAGACATGGAAGAAAAATACTGAAGGACAGACACAGTCCATTAAAGCAGTCAGTGCTGTAGTGGTTTTGGTGTAGAAAAAAAAAAAAGAAGAAAGGAAGGACAACTTCTAATGTTTTTGTTCATGTTTAGCTGTTGTAGCAGTAGAGTTAGATGCACCTATTTAGTGCATTTAACTAGCAGATTAGTTGGCAGACTGCCTTCACTCATCTTAACCAAAGCCATCCCAGAAATCGGTGGCTGAGCCCAGTTGGTTTTAGTCCCACAATCATGCTCTGTCTGGGCAGAAGCAACACAGAAAATCACTCCTTGTTTTAGCAGAGTCCATTTCCACCTACTTGCTCATATAACCCTCTTGTAGCAAGTTTTCAGTGTATTGGCTTTTTAATAAACACTCAACAAAATGAGTGCAGTTGCTTAAGTGGTCCAGCTTTCTGGGAGCAACTGAAGAAGGTGGCAGCAATATAAAGAGACACTTTTAAAAATACCTCCGTGTCTTTTTAATGTCATTGTCAAGTCATCCCTTAGGATTTGGTATTTATATCACAATATAGACGGTAGCTAAATATTTTTACAGGTTGTCTTTTGTTTTTCTGTTTATATGTAAGCTACCATAGAAGTTACTTGATGTTCTTTTTATTTTCTCTCTTCATTACAAACACAGCAATACCTAAGTCAGCATGTATTTCCCACAAAATCTGTCAGCCTATGGCTTAAAATTGAGCACGTGGTAAAGAGTCTACATGTATTTCTACCCCAACAATGGACAAAATCTAACACTGTTCTTAGGGTACTTATTTCTGCTGAATGTTGGAATAGAAAGAGAAACTCACAGAGCTAATGGTCATGACATTTCCAGCTCCAGCTTTCCAGATGCTAATGTTGGAGAAAAAAACCTCAATAAACTATGCACTTTTGGTCATTAAAAGGAACTTAAATACAATCTTCTGTCAGTAGTAGTTGAAGCTGGATGAAGAATAATGAGAAGTAAAATACTTTTCAGCAGAGTTTTTTAATGTATTGCTTGATTGGGTTTAGAATTGGTCAAATAATAACAGGTTTTATTGAATGGACTGTTTAGCCAATAAATGACATTCCTTGTCCAATGGAACCTTGTGCCGGGTCCTGCACTTGGGTCACAACAACCCCATGCAACGCTACAGGCTTGGGGAAGAGTGGCTGGAGAGTTGCTTGGTGGAAAAGGACCTGGGGGTGGTGGTTGACAGCTGGCTGAATATGAAAAAGGCCAATAGCATCCTGGCTTGTACCAGGAATAGTGTGGCCAGCAGGACCAGGGAGGTGATAGTGCACCTGTATTTGGCAATGGTGAGGCTGCACCTCGAATACTGTGTTCAGTTTTGAGCCCCTCACTACAAGAAAGACATTGAGGTGCTGGAGAGTGTCCAAAGAAGAGCAACGAAGCTGATGAAGGGTCTAGAGAACAAATCTTATGAGGAGTGGCTGAGGTTGTTCAGTTTGGAGAAGAAGAGGCTCAAGGGCGACCTTATCGCTCTCCACAACTACCTGAAAGGAGGTTGTAGTGAGGTGGGGGGTTGGTCTCTTCTCCCAGGTAGCAAGCAACAGGATGAGAGGAAATGGCCTCAAGTTGTGCCAGGGGAGATGTAGATTAGATATTAGGAAAAAATTCTTCATGGAGAGAGTGGTTAGGCATTGGAACAGACTGCCCAGGGAAGTGGTGCAATCATAGTCCCTGGAAGTGTTCAAAAAATGTGTGGATGTGGTGCTTAGGGACATGGTTTAGAGGTGGACCTGGCAGTTAGGTTAACAGTTGGACTCGATGATCTCAGAGGTCTTTTCCAACCTTAATGATTCTATGATTCTGTGATTCTGTGATTCAATATTACTCAAATAATTGTGGTTTATATATGCTTGTATCTGCTGCTTTTACATTTTGAGAGTAGAGTTAAGAAGGCCTTCTTTTGGTAAAGCTGGGTAAAGTGATTTAAATAGACATAAATGTGTGGGAAAAACATCTTTTCTGACAACAACCATATTTCGCTTGAAAATTTCCAGCATGATACAGCGCCTGTGAACTTACCTGTCTGTCAGACCCTGCTCTTTGATCTTGTACCACTCAATGAATTCAGTCAGAGGCAAAGATCTTAAAGACAGTAAGACTCTGAAGTTATTTGAAATAGCATCAGGTAGGGGGAGCTGTGAGAGGTTTCCTGCCAGGAAACCGAGCTATGCCATGAGCATAACTTGTGTTAAATTCAGAATAAATCTATCTGGGAAAAAGTGTTTAGAAATACCCTCCTCACAGGGTAATCTTCAGAGCTTACACTTTCTGAGAAACTAAATTGCCTTGGAGATAGAAATCTGTAGGAAACCTAGCCTTAGTTTCAGTCTTCACAGATGAGTTTGTTTCTAAGAAAAATATTTTTACAAAAAAGAAATATGCCCAAAAGCAAACTGAACACAAGGCAAACATGGCAATATTCCTCTTTGTTAAATTAGCTGATGCTGAGTGATTAGTATGATTGTTCAACTCAGCTGTTAACTCTTAGCTGATTTCCTAGTGCTTAATTCCCAGATAATTTCAAAGAGATTTATGCATGAGCTGGGAGTTAAACAGAGACTTAAATGCAGTACTGACACAGGCATTGTATAGCCATATATTCAATATGAAATATTCTGAATCCAGCCTTCATCAACATCTTTAAGCACACTGAAGTTGAAGGGATTACTCACATTCCTACAGATCCCTGCAGCCTCCAGCCCTACATTGAATTATGGTGTACTAAGGGATCAGTACGAGTCTTATCTCTGAATTTGCCGAGTGGGTTAAACCACTGAATTCTGGCAGTGTTGAAAGAAGCCTCAATCAGTTCGTTACTTCTCTTCTGCATCTGGCTTGGCAACCAGTCAAGGAGAACAACAGTGCTCGTTTCCTATTCATGTATTATGCACAATTTGCTTTGAATACCTTGTTTATTCTAACACGAAGGCTATATTTTCATTTCATTTTGATACTACATTAGTGGGAAGATGTGAGAATTGAGGACACTACTCAACTATCGAGCCACAGATCAATAGACAAAAAGTTTTTAAACGGCTTTCAAATGCCTACATTGATAAAGCTATATCCATTATTCTTTTCTCTGCTGCTGGGGTAGAAACAATAAATATTTTAAGAATCCCAAAATAGATGGAAGTAGTAATATTGACTAAGCAGAAACTGTTTGCCAGGAGATTAGGCTTTAGTTGGTAGGATTTAAATATGCCTGGCATGTCAAAGCGATGTGACAAGCCACTGTTTTCATAATGTTCTGTGTCTACCTCATAACTTGTTGTGAAAGGATGATGACTGTTGCCAGCTTGCTTTGTTCTTATTAATATTTTTGAAGATAAGAAAGTGAAATGGCTCCATTTCAGGAATTAAGTCATTTCTTTGTGCCAAAATACTGACAGAAACTCTTGGTGCGGGAAGATAAATTAGAGTTCTGACTCCTGCATCACAAAAAAGAAGCTTGAAAGGAGCCTTGGTGTTCAAGCTGGTGTTACTTCTTTTAACATTGCAGATGTGAATGTCAAGTGAGTTTTCTATGTGAATTTCTGTAATATGAAATGGAACAGACTGTTGAACTCAGGCACTTTGAAGCTCTGATTTTAAAAGTCATGGATAATTTTAGGGAAGGGGAGGTCAGAAGAATCAGCAAGTGGAACCCGTGGACCTCAGTCAATATTGTCACATCAGCTGTATAGCACTATTTGCAGCCCACGTCTAATAGGATATTTGCTTTGTTGTCTTTGCCACTGATTATTCTAGCTCCCTCAAAACTGCACTTGCAATGCCTTCCCCTCCCTTCATGTAGATGGTATTTGAACCCCTAGTGAATAGCTCTCTATCCACCTCCATTCTAATCCAAAAAGTCAGCCTTTCCTACGGGTCCAAAATGGCAAAACTCCCACCCGGGCCCTTACCTGCAACAGCAGTAGCCTCCTCTCGGTACATCTCATGTGAACCAGCCTTCTCCTGAGCTATCCTGGTCCAGACACTTCTGTCTGCTTCTTGCTTTATTCCTTTGACCTGGACACCCATGTCCTTATGCTGGTTCTTTCTCTGCTGCAGTATATACATTTGTTTTCTTACTAGGACAAGACCCTTTGCTGTTTAGTTGAGCTCTTCCTCTTAGGATCCATCTTCTACTACCATGCTGGTGTATGTATTACCTGTGCCTTTGCTCTGGCAGCAAGCCCAGCCCTTGTGCCCTCTATGCCAGATGGACACACAGGGTCATTTTCCACCCTTCTCTCTCCCAAAGCCCTTCTCATGATGGTTGCTTCCAGTACTCTGCTCACTGATGACAGCAGGTAGAAAATGGACGATGTCCATCTGGGGCTTCAGTTGCTCTTCTGCTCTGTGCCTGTACTACTGCTTGGTTGCCTACCTTTTACCATCTTCCATATATTCCTCTGGGATTGAGAGCTCTTTGAGCAGAGACTGGCTATCTTGAAACTCTGTCACACTTGATCTGTGATTGATGCTTCCAAACTGTGCTGTAGGCTCTATTATCAGTACGCCTTATCTGATGGAAAATACCGCTGGCACATGAAGGAAGTGACATGAAAGTCACGACCAAGATAAGAAGTGAAACTCTTTATTACAGATGACACAGGTGAATAGGAAAACCAGCCATCAGCACTTCAGGAGTCACTGCAAACCTTCACCTTGTCACCTTGCAATAATTCTCACATCACCTGTAGTTATGGGCCAGTCCCTCTGCATCACTTTGCACACCTTGGTCTAACTGTTTCAACTGAGAGTAGTTCTTCAAATGGGACAAGCTCCTGGACAGACATGGTTGAGACCATGGGCAGGAATTCATTTACTTGCAAAGAATGCATGTTGAAAATTGGGGAGTGAAGTCCTTTGTTTTTCCAGTTTAAACAGAGATAGAACCAACATCAAAGGAGGATGCAATATTGCTGGGAAATCACATATTAAATAGCTCTTCAGTGGGAAAGTGCTATAATTCCTACCATATCTTACAAAAAAAAAGCAACAGAAAGCATATAAATATATCCTATATACACAAACAATACAACACAGCTGTCTTGTAAGCAGGGATTACTAGCAGGACACTGTTATAGAAACAGCACATATTTTCCCTTGGGAAACTTAAAACCCCACAAATTTAGTCCATTCAAAGCCACAGAGAAACAATGTGCTGCTTATGCTCTTGTTCTCTTTCCTAGTTGCTGAGATTGACATTTTACAAATCAGGTTTCTGTACATTTTCCATTTTATTTAAAAAATACAAAGTTCTTAGATCAGCATTCTTTTTTTAAAAAATAATTTAAAAAAATTAGCTAAATGCATTCCTCTCCACATTTACATTTTTATATTTCCCTTACTTGGTTAAACCAGACAACATGAAGTTATTTTAACTCTTCAGTGCAAGAGCGCAATTGATGGAGCAATACCATTATGAAATACTTTAGAAAGGGTTTTAGCAGAAAAACATAAGAGATTCATCTTAAACTAGATTAATTTAAACAGTTCCATGACAACAGCTGGGGTCGTAACTTCTGGGAAATGTTGATGCAAATTCAGACTGGAAGATAAGATTCAGTGAAATCAATGAGTTACAGCTGCTGCATCTGACACAGATACTACTACATCTAGCAACATCTTTTTAGATCAGAGGCAGACTGAGCCCTAAGATAAGCAGCCATCCATCTGTCTTATGGCAAGCTGCAGCTGGACATTAGCTGGCAAATGAATTCTTCACCACTCAACTTGCATTTCCTTATTTGTCATTTTAATAGTGATTCCTGTGCAGTTCAGATGCCCTTTCCCCTCCCATACACTACCTGTGATTGCCAACTGTGTAACGAAGAAGGTCATTCGAGATTTCCGCTTCCTCCTCCAATTAGAGAAGAGCACGAAGGCATTTCCAGCAATTGTGACAATAAAGAGAATCCAAAGAGTCACCAGCTGCTCTCTCTGCATTGGAGAGAAGGAAAAAAAGCATATCAGTAGGTGGGTGGGTAGTGACTTGGGTTAAGCCAGTCAGTTATCCTAGGACAAATGAGATGAGAATGGAAAAAAGGAGCGAAATGTGAGTTTTGCCAGTTGATTTCTAATTATTTAGTCTAAAAGATATTCTTGTTCTTTCAGAAAATAATAAACATGCATCACTGCTGGAGATGTTCATTCCAGTTTGATTTGGAGTGGCTGTTATTACTTCTATCTTCACAAAACCACTAGCAGTGTCTGTGTTCGGCACTTAATACTGACATGAGAGGCAGCCTTCAGTTTTCTCGTGTTGCTCCAGCAAGCTGTGAAATAACCAACTGCCTCACTTTGTAAGGAATATTGATAGATGGGCTCCTTTGGAGAAATGGGGGAAATAAATACTTCTCTCCTTCCCAGCTCCAGTGAGTCTGGGTCATCCACAAGCCTTACGAAATTCAGACATCCACTCCATGATCTAGATGTGCACCAAGATTGAAAAGAAAGCATGAACCACTGTAAGGAAAAGTAAAATTGTGTAGCGAGCGATACGTGATGACAAAACGTCCCCTAGTGGTAGTGTGTACAAAGAAAAGAAAGTAAGAAAAAAGTTATTCGCGCTCTCAAAGCACCAGGATCCTCTGGCTGCAAGAACAAGTGCGTATGTATCCACATTTGCTTGTTTTGTGAGTGCACGCCCAATCTTCTCCCTCCTTTTGGCCTACCAAAACCCATTTGGTCCTCTCTAGATGCAGGATAGTTATTTTTCAGTGGCCACTCTGTAGGTTTCCCCTCACTATGTGAGAGTGTGAAGTTTATGTTTTCTCCATAGCAACCAGCCAGCTCTGACCCTGAGAAGCACCGAGTCTGGTGAGCATGGGGTCAGCTTGGAGAAAATATTCTGCATTTCTGCAAAATTCTCACTTATAAAAACTTGTCCTGTGTAAAGCTGTATGTCGTGGCATGGAGGAAGAAAGTTCTGCTGCTCTTCTGCAAAGACAAGTAGAAGAGAGAGGATTTTTCACAGTAGCAGTTAGGTTTGAAGGGCATAGAGCAGGGGACCTCAGGAGAAAAAAAATCCTAATGTACCCAGCAGCAATAATATACACATTATTATTAGAGTCAAAGAGAGAAAAAATACATATATGGCTCAGCAGAACTGGTAGTTATAAAGGTAAACCCAATTTCCATAAGGGACCCCTCTCCAAGAGCCTGCTGCTCTCAAGCAGACCCCTGTCTTTGATGTTTCAGGAGGAGACAGTCCGTATGAATGAAGTACAGAAGAGCCTTCAGCCCCCTGGTCTGCCTTCTTGTGGCTTTCCAATGCTTCAGATGCATTGGTCGCCTGGATTCACATCCTAGCAACTGGGATGAGTTTTGGGTTATGTCAATGCAGTCGTTTGGGATCTTCCAGTTCCTGACAACAAATGCATAACGTGGGAGCTAGTGGAAAATGGAAGAGACAGGTAAGGCCTGTGGTTGAAGAGGGATCCCAGCTGCTGGCCCTACAGAAGGGAGCCCAAGACACTGTCCTCAGCAGGTGGAGCGAAGGATGCTGTCAGTGAGACCTGTGCCTACCTGACTGGGCTGATGATGGAGCAGAAGGAGGGGAGAGCACTCGTTAAAAGGATTTGGCAGCCACTAAGCCATGACTTTGTCATGGGTGAGCAGAAAGAAACCAGGGCTCCTGCTGCCCTCAAAGAGAAAACGGCTCAGCTGTGAGAATGGGGAGAGAAGGTGAAATGGCAGGAAAGGAGCAGGGGCGAGGAGCTTCTTGCTCTGCCATGAACTTTAGTGCCTCTTCAGCTCTTAACCACCTCCCAGCCAGCACCTATGGTCCCTCCTCTACTGGGGAACCACTTGTGGGAGCCAGCCTCAGCTTTGCTCCAGGTAGGTAGCCACACTACCCTGTGGGTTTACACAGGCATGCAGGAAAGGCAAGACCTGGTGTATGAGCAAGTTGAGGCCACACTCTGTGCCAGAACCCAGAGATTAGCTTAAGCATACAATGAAGGCTGTGTTTAGATTGTTTTCCTTTTCCCAGCATGATAACTTTTGCCAACATAATCTACCATTCGGGTCATCTCACGTAACTTTAGAACTTTAAAGAGAGACAACTACTCTAAATTGTCATAGTGTAGTCTAGGTAATAGCCGTATCTCAGAGATGAGTCACCATTCGTCTCACCTACCTTGGGATGGCCTGTCTCCACTGCTTATAGAGTGACCTAGATAAGACAACTTGTGTGGGCTGGATGCTTAGCTTTTAGACAAAAAACCTCCACTGTTTTTGGGTGTCTGCAAATCTCTTGAATTTCTTGGAAACAAATTCCCTTCAAAATGTGTGGCAGAAACATGGTGGTACTATTTTTATGGGGATGCTTTGCTTTGCACAGGAATTGGAAGGAAGTGTCTTTTTGGAAGGTAATTAAAATTACAAAAGGTAAGATTTCATATCACTTTTATCCTTGAAATCAGTGGGTTCTCCTCAGGGTTTGGTTTGTCTTTTCCATTTCAGAAAACATCTTTCACACATGAAGAAAACTGAGGGGCAAGACTTGTTCCCATTTTCTCTGGTATAAAATCAGAAGAGTGTTTTCTTGAAAGAAATTCTGTATTCCTATATTATACTGATATGGGTACAAACAGAACAAGGATCTGAGACTCAAACCTTCTTACGATTCCTGCAGAAGTAGCAGCTATGGAGCAACAGAGACTGTGTTAAAGAGGTGTTTCCCCACCACAGGGGTAAAGCACATATGGTCAGTTTAAATGCCTTCCTGCCAAGTTAAAAAGCAGTGCTTAACAGTTAAGCAATTTTAGGCTAAGCCTCTACGGAAATATACAATTAAACCAGACTACAAAGATAACCTAAAAGGTGCAAAAACTGAATATAGGAGAGGTAAGTTTGAAAGGCCATAGACAAAGGAATAAAGCCAAAGTTTCTATTAATCTATTTGTGGTAGCTGCCATTCAGAGAGAAGAGAAAAAGATCTCATTCTTGGGGATTAAGGAGCTATAATAATAGGCAACTTAAATCACTGCAGCCTCTCTCAGTCTGTGTTAGCTTGCAGAATGAAAACTTCTGTGGTTATTAATAGGATGCCCACTGTGATAAAGGCCTTCGCGGAGGCTAGGATTAGAATTCAAAATGATCTTGATGAATTGGAAACATGCACTGAAAAAAAAATAAGATGCTATTCAACAAAGGAGAAGTGCAGGACTCTACAGTGCAGTGGATGTAATCGCATTGGGTTGGGTGAGCCTTCAAAACATCCCCCCGGCGTGCAGCACATAAAATGCCCCGCAAGTGGAACATGATTTAATGTCATCCTACCATGAAAGCGACAAACACAATCATGGGATCGAGAGTAGTCTCATGTGTCTCTGCTCTAATCCTTCCACTATACCCAGCAGCTGTACTGTGCCCACTCCTGGGCGCCGTGCTTCAAGAGAGACACAGAGTAATGAGTTGACAGCAATCTAGAGAATATAGCCAGGCAAAAAGACTGAACGAATTAAGTTGCTTAATCTAGCAAAAAGCAGACTGCAGGAAAATATGAACATAGCCTTGAAGACACAAAAAGATTGACGTAAAAAAGGAAAGAAATAATCTCTTCTTCAGATCCACTGCAGACTGGCTGAAAATCAGCGAACCAAAATTACAGCACAGAATTCAGGTTGATCATTTTTAAAAAAATTACTTAAAAATATAGCATATCTATATATAGATCGATTGAGTCAGTGAAACCTCCATCTTTGAAGGTCTTAAAAATAACTATTAGATTAGAGAGATAGCTGATTGATCCCTGAACTTCACTGCAGCTGCATTTTCTATAATTTTGTTTCATTGATCACCTTAAGGTTGCTTGGACATAGTGTTTCATTTCATGTCTCGTTTGTTCATCAAGCAAAAATTGTCTTTTTGTAACAACCCTCAGCAAGGTGATTTACAAAAAACATTGTTTAATAACATGTTGCACAGACATCAGAGGCATTCTGGATAAGAAGAAAGATAATAACATCTCCCAAACCCCTGTGTAGAAGCTTTTGGCAAGGGCTGCTTTTGCAATGGGCATTGCTAATTACATTACATGAGAATGCCGTGAGAGAGACTAGTGTCATATACCAGTTCTTTTCGATTAGAAAAACTAAAGATGCTGGTGACTTAATTAAGGTCACAGAACAAATCAAAGTCAAGAGGATTTCCTTGGCTTGACTACAACTATTGCATGTGCTGCTCTTCCACAAGACTGCTGTATTTGGAACATGGAAGTGCTTGACATCTGGAGCACATATTCATGTTTTGCTAATTTGCTTTAAGATTAAAACCAGCTTTAGTCAAGGAAGCAAGCCTCTTCATGGATGAAATGTAAGCTAGAAAACCTGTCTGAAGATTGTGTGCATTTTCCTTCACTTGTAGAAGAGGCTTGTTATTTTGCCTCTCTGACAAAATTTCTGAAGCCATAGGCTGCAATAAGTCTAGCAAGAGGTGTATTTTGCTTTATATTTGAGACAAAAATCATCCCTGTGAGCAGCTTTAATCAAGACCATAGTTAAAACCTTTCAGAATCATTGGGAGACCTTTTGGTGCTGCGATGCCATCCCTCCTTCCAGTTCTCCCCAACCAACTTCCTTGCTCATTCATTTCTCAGGATTTATATCCCCTCTGTTGGGGGGCACCAACTGTGGCTGTGGAACGGGGATATACCTGATAGCCCATCCCAATGGAGGTGCTGTTGCTCATGTCTTGAGGTGCAGAAGCCTTTGCCTGATATCAGAGCAGTTGCCTAATAGAAGAAGAGGTTCAACTATCAATGGACAAAGCACGTTTGTACTTGAACGGGAACCCAAAGTGAAACAGTTTTCTTCTAGCTGCTGATGTTGAATGGGAAACAGACTGGAAAAAAATAGGTTGCCAGGTAAGAAATGAGCAAATAAACAGAAAAAGAGAGGGAGAGGTACTCCATTCCTGATGTGACTGGCTGCCCTCTTAACGTGAGGAGAGGAGGGCTATAGTGAATTCATGTCCTTGCTGACCTGGTGCCTTCTTGCTCCATGTCCTTGGTCGCCCGGGTGAAGAAGAGGCACTGATCCCTCATATCACAGGTCAGTAGTGGCTTAAGTCTCTGAATGGCTTCTTCTTGCCTGTTGATTAAATTCTGGGAACATGCAAATGGTCTTACTGCTTGCCTTTGGTATATTTTAAAAATTATGTTTCTAGCGTAGCCTATTGCAGCAATTGAGATTGTAAGAGAGATGTAATCGTGGAGCAAGCCAAACAATTTTGTAAGGATGTTCTTCTTAACACATAAGAAGAACGCATAAATCTCCTTGCTAAACTGGGGAACTGTCGTGCTCACGGTCAGGTTCTCCACTAGTAGATTGCATTGCACTTTCTTAAAGGAGGGGAAAAAAAAGAGAAAAATATTTTCTCACCCTCTGAAATAATCACTTTAATTGCAGGCTATGCAAGAAAATGGAGGAGTCTAGATTTGCATTTTTTTGACCCTGTGGTAGAAGATCTGGAGTCTTGAACTTTCAATACTGAAAATATTCAGGTCAGACTTGCTATCTTAACAGCCCCCATTAAGGATGGAACAAAAAAACCCAAAACACCACACCAAAAAAATTCAAACTAGGAAGATTAGTTTTTGTGAGGCAGACAGCTGCCATGCAGCTTGACTGATTCCAGTCCGGGATTTATAGTCAGTTTACCTCTAAGGCAAATTGCACTTTGGACTGCAACACTGAAAGAAATCAAAGAGAGACGTTCATTGGCACAATTTAATTAAGGACTCTTAAAGGTAGCGGCACAACTTCTGACATAATTCATAAAGTTTTTAAAAATAAATAAACAAAGCAAAAATAAATAAAACCCCTCTGTCTCATACTGCCAGATTCCTCCACAGCAGAAGTGCTAGAGGAGCCTTGTGGGGCCTAACTGCTGCCCATAATTATCTAATCAGAGGGTGCAGAGAAGATGAAGCCAGGTTCTTCTGAGAAGTACACAATGAAAGGACAGGAAACCACAAGTGAGAGCTGTAACACAGGACATTTTGATTAGGTATTAGGAAAAAAATGTTCATCGTGAGGGTGGTCAGACACTGGGATGGGAGGTCAGAGAGGCTGCGGGATCTCCAAACCTGGAGATATTCAAAATTTGAGTGGATGCTGCCCTGGGCAATCTGACATAGTTTGAATTTGCTTTTGAGTGGTTGGTGCAGATGACCTCCAGAAGTCCTTCCCTACCTGAATTATTATGCACGCACAAGTATGCATAAGACCTATTTTCTTAAGGAATGTACTTAAAACGAAAAAGTACTTATACAGATGTAATCAGATGAGTGCTTTGCACAAGTTGTATACTATTTATTGTATCATAGAAACAGGAACAATTCAGGTCTTGGTGGGAATCTTTATGTAAATTAAAATTCACCCTGCAAGTAAAGAGTACAGGTGTAAAGGCTACTGGCATGGAAATGACACAAACATATTAGTCTTAGGAAAAAGGACTTTTAGTCCTTATACTAGAAAAAGTATAAGATGGCATTTGTTTTACACTTACGTGGAGACCTGAGATGAAGAATTTCTGCCAGGGTGTGACCAGCTTAAACAATCAGCTGTCAGAAGTAAAGTGTGATGCCACTGAAGGGATCATGACTATTGTTATTTTTACCAGCTACAAAATAAAGGTTCTTTAATACATAAAAAAGAACAAACTCGGATAAAGTGCCAAATGGAAACATTCACATTTCTTCTTGTGTTGAAACTTTCAATACAAGTTGGGTTGTGAAAAAAAATCCTAACAGAAATCTGCTTGAAGATAAGCTGTAGGTGCATTACATATACTTTAGTTGTATGTAGCAGTTCTGACTGTCAAGAGGGAACCAAGTAAGGGTCACCAAATAGCTTACAAAAAGAGGGACAGTGGATGGAATACTTAGGCTAGAAATAAGCTTCATATAGTAAATGTTAGTCACCTGAATGTGAAAGTTCACATGATTAATTCAAGCCACTTCCAAATGCTTAAGAAAAGCTGCAAAAATGGCTGGATCACTCTTGATTCATTTGCTGATAGGCCTTGTCTCAGTAAGGAACACGCTAACAGCTGGGAGGATCACTGAAATCTTATGTCCTCGTTGACACAAGCAGCAGAAATTGTACTGGCCATCCCTGTAATACAAGTGTGTTTTGAAAGAACGTTCTCCATCTAGCAAGGCAAAACTGAGACGTTTCTATACAGTGTTCACACAAGGTGCTCCTGAAAATTTTGGGAAAGCAATTTGATTGACACCAAAAAGCTCTGGGAAAACACATGTGAAGATAAGAAAGACTGAGAAAAGAGAAAGTTCAAAGCTAAGTTTTATCTTTTGTCTTTGAAAGTGCTTCCACTATGATTGAATTTGAGAGGAACACATGTGGGCAGGCAACAAGCCCTCTAGGAGTTGATTTTTTTTTGGTAGCGTGGCCTGGAACGGAGCCTGATTCAAACTGCATAAATGCTATTTCAGCCCCAGGTTTGCCTCTGGGACTGCTGCTTTCCCATTTCAATGGCACCAGTCATGCCTGATAGTTTTCATATCTCCTGCACAGAGGCTGCCTTACTGAGATGCTTTCTCACAGGCTGGCTGTGTTATCCTCCCAGCACACGGCTACAGGTCATTCTGGCAGTCCTGGGATGCGTTGCCACACAAGGCCTTCACAACTGTTGCCAGCCCCTCTGGCTGTCACTTCTCCATGTGTCCTTATGGTTGGAAGAAGGGCACAGTTGAAAGGGATCTGAGCTGATGTTTTCTATTCTGCCAAAGTTGAGAAGCAGTTTTGCATGAGTTTGGGTCTATATGGTACTGCACTTATAGTCTGTGAATGTTAATGTATTATATAGAGGAAAAGTCTGTAATATTTTCTCCCTTCTAGACTTAGGGAAACAGACAAGCTGAGGAAGCCTATTCACTAAATCAGGACAGTTTCTCATGGAAAGGGCTAATTATGTTATTAAGATTACTTTCACTTCTTTTTGAAACCTAGCAAAACTGTACCCATCTTTTTTTGTGAACCCCCAGTTTTTTTAGAAATGTATTTCTTAGCTCCGACTTCACCATCACAGGTGAGGCAGGGTCCTTTCAGTGCACAACATTTAATGCATGTGAATTGCTGTGATCTTTCCAAGCTCAGATAACAGTTAAGCAAACCACCCCCCACCCTGCCCCAAAATCCTCCATAGGTGTGGCTGGGACAGAGGGGAAGATTTTCAGTCAATAACAAATGGTAACAGTTCAATTTTACTAGCAGATAGTTCACATTTGTCATTCTGCTGTGTTTTGGTACAAGATGGATAATAAAAGGAGACAGCACTGTTCAGTTATTGTAGGATTTTTTTACCCATTGCACCCTAGGAAACTTCCACAGAATTAGACAAACAGATATGCCTGATTTCAATGTGATCAGGAAAGATACATTTTTCATGGTGTACGTCTCTATTTTTTCCTAGAACATTTTGAACATGAAGAGATAATATTAGGCCACTCAATTGTCCATCCATAATTGTATAATTTTGATAACCCTATTAAAAACTATGAAATGCTGTTTTTTCTTAATCACAAAAAGGGGTAAAATGATTAAGTATGCCCAATCTGTCCAATTAAAACATCTCAAAAAATGGGAGAAATTAATACTGTCTAGGCATATTTATACAGGAGAGGCAGACAGGCGCAAACCCTGTGGCTGTGTGGACCATGGATTCAGAAGTATGAGGGCTGCTAGTATAAAACCGCCCAAATCAGCTGGCTCAGAGCTACTCCTAGTTGGGCTGCTATACAACCAGCTCACTTCTGTGTAGCATTTAAGCTACTAGATGAAGCCAGCCTGGCCAACAGCACTGCAGATTTGTTTCACAAGGAGATCAGCTATTACATTCTCAGCGCAGCATCTCAGGAATAGCAACAGTCATTCTGGCATGTTGCAGAGGCTGCGTTCAGGAGTTCCTGACACCTTATTTGTGTAGACTTAATTCTCCTCCTCTCCCACCACTGAAAGATTTCAAAGTTACTTATGAATTATTTGATATGCCTATTTTTCTAAAATATATGATTGCATTTGCAGAGATTACTCCAGAAATTTGACAGCACCCATTATTATTTTTCTATTATGTATTCAATGATGGGATGCTCTGTGAGGTTTGCTTGAAAACCAGAATGAGCAATAGCATAAGCAAGTGCTTTCCAGGAGATAAAGAGACTCCTGCATTTGGATGAAATGACAGGGACCACAGATTCTGACTTAAACAAGCTCTGAGGACACCTGGAACCGAATCTTTGTTACCTGATAGTCCTACAAACCAAGTCTATGCAAACCTTCTCTCCACACGTTGGTCTCCCTAGCTCTTTGCTGGAGATGGTAAGCCCTGACCTTTGTAAAGAGCGTTAGGCTCCATGGATAAGCAGCACATGCTCTTAGATTTGTGCTTACTCTGGCATGGCTATGCAGTCCTGTTTAATATCTGAGCTACGTGGGCTATAACATGCAGGTACAGGGAATGCTACAGTGTGGGGGGAGGACAGTCACAAGCAGAGAGTCAAACAGTCCTTCCTGAAACAAACTGGGAATTTAGATTATATGTGTAAAATCATTTGTGGTGGATTCGATATGCCCAGTGTTCCTCCTGAGAGCTCTAGCACTTCAGTGTCACTGCTGTGGTGATGCTGCATGGCACAGGGACCAGGGCTCGGGGGGCCAGACGGAGGGGGACGTCAACGTGTGGACCAGTGGCTGGGGTTCCCACCTGTCAGGGGAGAGATTGGGATTCCCAAACAACCTTGGGTGTGAATGACAAAACCTTTGTGTCCTGCTGCACAGGTGAGGGCTCAACTCTACACATCAGGAAACAAAATAAGAAAATGTACTAGATGATGAAAGTCAGCCCACTCTCCTGGGCAGTAGGAGATGATGGTGGGAACACAGTCCCACTGAGAAGGGAACAGTGGCTGGAACTTTTCTCCTTTTGAGCACTCCAAGCTTTACTCTATTGCATAAAAGTAGGGCACCTCATTTCTCAGTAGACCTCTTAAAAAGAGATGAACCCTACTCAGTCCTCACTGAGAATGAGCACATGCTCCTACCATTGGGGAAGCTTCAGGGCTGTTGGGGGCCTGGCAAGGGGAGGTGCTTCCTCCAGCCATGATGAAGCCTCCCAACCCTCTGGACAACTGGGGCAAACCTATTCTGAGATTTCAAGTTGTCTCCAGGCAGGTTACTGGTTTGCACTTTGTCAGGTTCATAGAGTTAAGAAGACCCTACAGTGGAGGAAGGCCACAGGTGTTCAGATGATCTCTGTTCTTTTCAGATTACTGTATTTGACAGAGGGCAGTTGACACTCGCTTAGAGCCCTTTTACACATAGATTAAATGCATATGGGGGAGATTGTAAAGGGATGTAATGAACTCTCCTTTGGCCTGGGAGGTTGGAGCTGTAGTTAATACATCCAGCCTAGTTAGCGCACATAGCTATGGCCCCAAAGTGAGTAGCCTTGGTGAGTAGCCGGCCAAGGAACTACAGTAATGACTACCAGAAGGGAAATGTGTATTCCTCCAAGTGGATGAAATGCTTCAGTTCCCAGCCAAAAAAAAAAAAAAGAAAGAAAGAAGAAATCTAATTGAACTGGCAAAATGCTTTCTAATCTGAAGCAGTGCAGGATTTAGTTGTTAAGCTCTGAAGAGGAATAGACAGGAACTCAAATACTTCTGAATGGGGGGGGAGCAGGGAGGCACTCACAACTCAGCCTATAACAGGACTTTTTGGCACTGAAATGCTCTAAGGGGCATTATTTTACTTTTGTCACATTGCTACCACAGTGTAACACAGACACTGCCTCAGGTGGGTACAGGCTGGCCTTTCGAAGCATGGCAGGAATACTCCCAGTGCATACTCCCATAGTTCAAGCAGCATGTGAGATACACTACATAGCTGTCATTGGGTAAAATCATTAAAAAGTCATTAACACAGGAACTGCTCCAAGTACTGGGTGAGTATCACTGCCTTGTCTCCATTTATCAGCTTAGATCATGTTTTCCTATGACTGCTTTGGTAAGATAGGTTACATCTGCATTTCCCAAGCAGAGATAGCTTGTGTGCCCTGTCTGCATCCTGGCACACAGGCTCTGGAGTCACTCTGTGGGGTGGCTCTTCATTCAGCCTGCCTTTACTGCCAGTTGTGGGCGACAACGTGCTTGAAAATCCCAATAAAAGACCAAACCCCCATTTGTAGCTACATTTTGAGCACTGAGCTCTGCTTTTTAGCCCATTCATCCTATTCCAAGCTGAACCTTTTATTGCTTTAGCTGCTTAACCAGACCCTTGTGAAGAGGAAAGAGATGCTGCTTGGCTTGCTGGAAGGGGCAAGGACATGGCCACAACATGGGCAGCGCTGGTGGAGGACAGCCAACTGAGTCAGCAGGTATCAGCAGCACCTTCCACACGTGAGCTTTTACAGAGAGCTGAAATTGCTGGCAGGGAGCCTTGTCTTCTCTGCACCGTAGTCATCAGAGCAGGTGCTTTATCACTCCTTTCCTGCAGCAGCACCAGCTGTCACTTGTCTCCAGAGTCAAAATATTTCCATGCCTATCAACAGCTAGTAATTGATGTGAAATCAGTGAATCTCCTTGCAAAGTTCATGCTATATATGCCAGAGCTAGACATTTGACAGAGGAGTGCAAGTCTAATGAGAAGCTCTCAGCTAACAGAATCAAGTTTCCTTTAGCAATGGACGAGCATGCATAACTATCCATGGTTTCCTAATTATTGTAATTTACCCAATCTCCCCTATTAAGGAGCATTTTTCTGCCTGGGGACTTTCTAATCATGGAATTAACTGTCACTTTTACCGTTATAAAATACTGCTCCCATGACATTGTTCAGATTTACAGCCCTAACTGTGGAAAGAACAAAAGAGATAAAGAGAAAGTTGTTAAAAATATTTTGCTTGTCGCTTCTGATTTTTTTCAAGAGCATTTTAGGAGTCTAACATGGAGAGAAAAAAAAAAGAGGAAAAAAAAAAGAATTTTCATACTTGAAATCCTAGATAAGAAAGTACTGTCTTAGCAAGAAAAAAGATGTATCAATCAGCAGCATGTTAAAAGAGATCCTCATTAATTAATTGTAGAACTACAGATCAACTTTTTCCTTAACGGGCGGAAACCTGTTGTAATTCCACTGCTTCCACTGGCATTGTGTCAGAGCCCTAACAATCTCACAGAAATCAAAATTGCCTCTGAACATATCCCCTTCTACCTAACATATTGTCAAATGATGTATAAGCCTTTATCTTTCCAGTTGAAAGTGATCTCTCTGGTCCTGAGCTCCAGAAGGAATGGCAGGGTACTCCTTGTCAGACTTTTTAATAACTTGAACTTAACTTGTACAGTGTGCTGCAACAGTAAAGTGACACACGGCATGCAGCATGAAGTTAAGCAATGACAACAGGCACGGAAATCTGAAGGAAAGATGAATTTCAGTACTTCTTTCATCTTTTTCCTACATTCACATATTGCAAGGGTGGTGTTTGGGGAGATGAATGAATAAACTTCGCATGTCATTCAACAGCATTCACTACTGAATGATTCATCTGGTGCATTCTTAACAGCAGCATTCAAGAGACACTGCATCCCCCACTCAAGTTAAAAGCAAATGAACAAACCAACTAATTAGAACCTGTCCCTCATGATTAAAAAAAACCCCAAAACAACAGAAAACCCTCTCACTTGTGTACAATGTTTGTTGCAGCTGGAAAATTGAAAAGAAATCCCTTATGTCAAGATGATGGCTATAATAAATTACATAAAAGATGTGTTAAACTAATACAAGCTTTTGATTAAAGATACATGTATAATTACAATACCTCTATAGAAAAACAGTACCGTCTCCTCTTGGAAGGGGATACAATTGGCTAAGACCTGAAAGTCTGCATTCCAATTCCTACAACTGTTTTGTTTTTCAGTAAATGCCTCACACATTCTGTCCGCTGTCTTTGCAGAGGAAAAACTCACAAATATCTGGGCAAAAAAGCTCAATAATCCTAGTTGCCTCCCCGCAGATGTGCTGAAAAAGCACTAAGGCTGCAAGCATGTGAGAAAAGTAACGCACGCCTTAAAAGAATACCTTAAAAGAATAGTAAAAGGATCCCCACTCCTCTTCTGCCACCACTTCAGTGAAAGTCACTGTTTCGGTGCAGGTGACAAGGGTAAGATCCAGCCAGCCGGTGCCTCCCTGGGAGCTGCTGCTGGCTTCTGTGGAGCTGACCTCCATCACTGGATTTTGTTCGAGTTGTCTAGGTGCTTGTTTTGGCAAGAGTTAACGCAGCCAAGCTTCTCCCATACAAGCGCAGCAACAAAACCAGCTTCTCACTGCTCCACCGCTGGCTACCAGAGGCGTCGGGCTTCAGTGCAGCTGAGTGATAAAAAGAAAAAAAAAAAAAGAAAAGCCAAGCTGGCGTCATCCCTTTGAGCTTTCCTTTGGTACAACTCTGACAACAGCCATCCACATGCTCTTTCAAGCAGCAGGATCACCAGCCAGTAAGAAAGTCAGCACATGTGGACCCAGCCATGTGCCTTGTGAACTCTGGATTGTCTTGCACCCCAAGTTGCCAGCTCTGGAGTCTGGCACACCTGTAAAAGCATGGGCCTCCTCCCTGCATTAAGCTCAGGAGCCTGGCTATTCTACTCAGCAGCTTTGCTTACTTACTGTAGCTCAGCCCGCTCTGTTTTCGCTTACCTGCAGAATTACGGTATATCTGTATACAAGCACCAATACACTCTCCTGTATTAGCAAAACCCTATTAAGTTTTTAGGCTTAAGCTATCACAATTTCCCTGTCAGTGTCTATCTGACTTCTGAGGTTGTCTTTACCAAGAAAAAAAAAAACCAACATAGATAGGCCTTCACACTTACCTTTGCAAAGAGCTCAAACCTGCTGCACACCCAGTACAGGCAGTGCTTTCTTCACCATTCGGAGCACCTTTCTGGAAAGGTACAGCTCCTAGGGATTGCTGGGGTCACTTAGACAGAGGCTCAAGGACCCTTCAGAACAAGATAATCAATTCTCTTTCTACTCACCAATTTTCTGGGCACCCACCTCACTTACCCTCCATTGATTTGGATGTTTTTTCCCCATCTCTAGTGGCATTACCCCAGGTTTACACCAAGACAGCAGATGAGAGTGTGCACACCTTCCCTGACCAGAGCGCAAAATCACATGTAAATCCAGAACTTGTTCAGCTTTGTGGAGATGCTCTGCCTCGATACCAATGCAATCCTAAGCAGAACATGATGTGTTTTCACAGCCATGCCCCCTCAACTCAATTTCCCATTACCTGCTCACGGCAGAACCTAGTCCTGTGCTTATGCGTGTGCAAGCATGGATGGCCATGTGGGAGCTCGGGAGGCATTCAGCTCCTCTCTCGGGCCAGTACAGCACACCCTGTCCCCAGCTGCTGGAGCAGGGGTCTCCACAACATGCCCACAGCACCCGCATCCACGGTCCAGGTGGGGCTGTGCCCACCCCTGCCTACATGAGCAGCAAAGGAGGGGTGGCTGCAGGGCCCTCTGTCTCCCAGGGCCAGTAATAGCAGGGGATGGGGGCACAAGCAGTGAAATTCAGGACTAGGTGTTGTCTCTGAACCCTCCCAAGTTGGGACATGCCTGGATCTGGGGCTTTGGATCAGGCTGTTCTAGGGATCGGAGAAACCTCTGAGTGTCTGAGCAATATTCAGACCTCTCCAGGAGATGCTGAAGGCATTCAGAGGAGCGAATTGGTCCAGGTCCATGTAGATAATTAGTACCAGTCATGATGAGAAAGGATCAGCACTGATCCATATGCACCAGTGATCAATATTTAACAGCAGCAAATGATGCATAGGTTGGAATGTGATCAGATAAAAAGAAATGTCCTGGAACCACGGTGTTTTGCTGAAAACCATTGGGAAAATGCTCATTAATATATTATCCAAAAGAAAGGAGGAAATATTTTTGAAGTTTTTTCCGACTGATGGTACAGGTTGACTCTGAACCTCTGCTATGAAGTCTTTAGGTAGCATCCAAGCTTCTTGAAAACACCCGACCAGTTTTTTTGCTCCTCTTCCTTCTTCTTACCTTGCTTTCTTGTATTTACAGAATTCTTCTTCTTAGAGTTAAAACTTATTACACTGACTAGGTTTTTTTTTTGGTGCTCTCATTCCCACAGAGCTGTTATGCTCAAGCATATTACAGGCACTAAGAGGCTTTTCAGTAGTTACATCGCACGCCAGATCGTGCACAGCTCTCAGGACTAACCAAGAGTGACTTCTCTTGTGGCTTTGCCAGCTACTTGCTCTAAGTAGTGCTTATGGTGCTATAAAAGGCTATACTGTGCCCCGCTCCAGCACTTTCCAGTCTACACAGGGTCTTCCATTACTATTAGCTTTTCTGTCTTTGAGTATTTCTCAGTCACTGTCACTGCCCCAGTTTGTTGATGGCTGGTTTTGCTGAAATGCTGTTTTCTTTTCATTTAGTCACAGAATTTGAAGCCATGGGCTGTCTATGGTATCACATCTAGAATTAATCTAATTGTCTAGGATACAACGCTTTGTTTTCAAACCTCTACAAAGTCATACCAGCTCTCCGAAATTTGGTGTTTGGGGTCTGTTCCCCCCCACCCCACTCCTCACCCTGAGATTAAGCAAACTGTTTGAATACCTCTGCAATGAATGGCAAAATAAAAGACTTTAATGTTTGAATCTCAAAAGCCTGTAAAAGGCAAGATCAAATCTTAGCAATTCCTCTGTGGAGAAGGAATAGCTGATTGATTCCTCCAGCTGACTTTGTTGTTTTCCTCAGCCAGGATGTTGAAAAGTCTCTGAGAACTTTCAGTGCTTGAAGAGATGTAGACAGTTTTACAGAGAGAGGAATTGAGTCTTCCCTCTGTTTTAATATAAAATGCTCTTAAATTATTATTCTAAAACAACATTTTTCTAATATATAATAAAATGTGATACTTAACCTTTTTGAACAGCTTTTTTTAAGTCACACTTTAGTATTATACCACAGGAAAGATTAAGAAATTTTGAAAATAATCTTTAAACAAAGCAAGTGAATTATTTGGAAGAAGAACAGAGATGACTTGTCTCAGAGGACACTTCATTGGCCATTCTTATTATCTTGGTCTCAAAAGCGACACAAATTTAGTTTTCTTAAATGTAGCCTTGAACCAGAGGACCAGGAAACTTAAGAGCGTAAATGGCTCCAGTGGAAACTAAAGAGAATACTCTGCAGTTGCAGTGTATAAAAACACTGATATCCTCCATGTGCGGACACATGGGTGGACACCTGCAACACGTACCTTGTATCTCTCCACAGCAGCATGATCTTCCTTACTGGCAAGAGAAGGAAACTTTGCACAGCTGCAGAAAGTGAAATCCAGAGATGGAGACGATGAGACAAAGGCAGGTGCCTCCAGAAAAAAAAGACACAATGAGTCAAAGTTTTTAAAGACCAGGTACAAAATAGTGATTTTGATTATTTAAGCCAGAAATTCCTCATGCAGAGACCTTGGTCTTTCCTGCACAGCAGCTGTGAAACACAATAGATGAAGATGGGTCATTTTGTACAGCGCAGTGTGGACGCTCCGCATCAGGCAGAGGTGCCATCGCAGCCACAATGAACGCTGATCTCCAAAACCCAGCAACAGTAGGAGGGTGGACTGTGCAGGAATATGTAGTTCCTCCTATGCTATGCATTTCCATATTTTTTCTTCCCTGATAGAAACTGTTGTGTGGCAGTATTTGTTGTGCCTGTTGTTGATAATTTGCCAAAAGTCAGCCAATCTAGCTGTTCCGATGTGTCCAATTGTTTAAAAAATTAGGCACATCTGAAATGGACAGAAAATAACATCTGCTCAACTATATTACTTTCTACAGAGAATTTATAGTAGATTTCTCTTTGCTGCATTAAACCAGTATTGGGAGTAAATTGAAAAAATGGTTGAATTTTTGCTGTTTGGAGTTTCCTACACCCTGCAATAGCTGGACATAATCATATTAAATGCAAAGAAGAAATAATGCTATCAGACTGCAAGAAGAAAGCGAGTGAGATATTTCTTGCTTCTAAAAGAATGGTGAGTTAATTGCTTTTCTGTAAAAAACTGTGCTTATCCAAATCCGTATATGATGGCCTTGGAAGAGGAAGGTCAGTTTGTTCTTCCCAATGCACAGCCCTTCTCTCCAGAAGCCAAATATCTGGGGCAGCGCAGAGGGGCTCAGCTGCCGACTTTGGCAGCATAGGACCACTGGAGAGCTGTGTTCCCTCATCCTCGCTGCACAGGACAGGAGCAGAAATTATGCATTAGTGACACAATCCCTGTTGTCTGACGTAAGCTCATTTTCCTTTGGCTTACAAGCTGCTTAGCAGGCATGTTGTTTTCTGTTGGTGCTGTGCCTCCAGAAGAGTGCAGGTCTGTTCATCACGGGTAGGAGATACCCAAGCAGGCTGAAGTACTGCCCTCAGAGCCAGGACTGACCAAGGCTGTAAGTGTTCCCACAGCCTGGGCTGTAGCTGGAAGGGATGGCTGTATTTCTGGAGTCTTGGAGGTCAGTGCTGTGTGCAAAGCAAGGGAGCTCCATATGTGCCTTATCTAGGATGTAACTAATTCCCCTGCATTTGTACTCACATTTTTACACTTTTTTTAGCCCCTCCAGGTGTAGAGAACATCAAGTTTCTAAATCTACAAAGACTTGAAATAGCAAAGATCTTTTATGAGCTAAACATACATTTACTAGGTTTTCTTGACAGGAACCTCTAACTCCCATTCTCCACTTTTCTGAATGAAATGGCTGTAACTTAGAATTTGAAGATTCAGGGGACATAGCAAGATTTCAGAAGCTGGTTTCAGCCTCACTCCCAAGCATTTTATTTCAGGATCCGTGATGCCTGGGAGCCTGGTAGCAGCATGCTGACACTGCCAATCTCAGCCATTCCCAAGCTGCTCTTTACAAGTGCGTGAATCTCAGCTACCAACCGCAGAGACTCCCGGGTTGTGACTCTGTCCCAGCTGTGCCACACGTGTCACTTCAGGCCACGGGGCCAACAGCCCACTGCGTTTGCTGGCTCCCCAAATTTCTGAGTTCTGGGGTTAGAGTCTGGCAGCTGGAGCTGAAGAGCCTTTCCCTTTTACAGAGAAATTTGTGTTTGATTTTCATCCAGAATCTGAACAAATTCAATTTTGAAAGATTAAAAACCTTCACAGAATGAGATGACTGCTCTCTGCTGGGCTGCAGCCTGGTCTCTGACCTGTCAGTGTCTATCCAGCTTTGAATCAGATCCCCAAACTGCCAGCAAGTGGATTCTTCCTATTGATTTAAGTTTTGGATCAGATCTTTTGCAAAAGTCTAAATTTTACCCATAGTAAAGTACTGGAGTCATAGCAATCACAGAGCATTTTTATAGTAGTAATGATAAAATATGAGCATGTTGCTTCTCTTCCATAGATAAATTAAACAAATTTAAAAAGGAGGCATTTTTTTTTTCACATCTTCATTACTGTTTGTAGTCTTAATTCAGATTGGTCCATTTTACAAAAATGATACACAACCATTTATCTGTTTTTGCTAAGAAACTCTTGCAGAAGAATAAGCAACCCTTAAGGAATTATCTTTGAAAAGAAGCAAGCAGATGAAGAAAACACGTAGAAGAATGCCATTAAATATGAATATTGTGTTAGTGGAACTGTCAGACACCCTGAAATGTCAAATCCGTTTGCTCTGTTCCCCTCAATATAACCATCAAGAAAATCATATATTTCACAAGGGCCCAATTCTCCATTCATTCAGTCTGCTGTAGAGCAGGACTGGTTCCTGTTCAGTGATTGGAATTGCAAGTAGCTTTAGCGAAAGAAGAGCCAAGCCCCATGAACTGAAACAGATGCCTGATAAATGTGCATTCCTATAAAACATTGAGGCAGTCAACACAGTCACTTGGAGTATTCCTACTTTTAAGGAGCTGAGCAGGTAGCCAACATGTATGGCATCTATCAGGTTCTGGCAAGTAGTTATGCGTAGGGATGCCAGTAGGTCGGTAGAATAAATTCATAGCTCACATTGTCACCAGAAAGATTTTTCCTTCAAAATCTTCTGCTTCCAATTGCCAAGGCACTGTCTGCCCTTCTCAAAGTGCTGGCGTGCCTGCTGCAGCTGGAAAAGGAAAGCAGCTCAGAAATAAAGCTGCACTGCCAAATGGGAAAGGCGGCTTCAGGTGAGCCCTGGCTGGCTCCCAGCACACCCGCAGGCACGCAGCCAGCCTGCCCGACCGCATTGCCCAGCAGACCATATGCTTATTAACGGGGTGACCACAGAGAACAAAACACCAGCCATATGGATGTCCTGTTCTTCTCCTCCCTCCGCTTAAGGTCCCAGTTAACTACAATGAGCAGTAATGCACATTGAGGGGGGACAGAGAGGCTGTGCAGACACAGGTACTGGTTCCCATTTTGTCCAAAACTGGCATCAGCAGCTTGTTGTGCATTTATAGTCTGCTGAGCTACGAGCCAGAGCCTCAGCGGGGCCAGAGCTCTGTTTCGCGCAGTACAGGAAGGCCATTGGAGGAAAATTGAGTTCAAGGTTTCCACAGGCCAATTTCTTGCAGTGTTTTAAAGAGCCACCACTGACACACATTGCCTTTAATATATATAAATAGGAATTGGTTTTAATACAGTTTTCATATTGTTGCTTAAAAGTATTTTTCTTCTCTTTGCCCATGTTTAATTGAACTAAAACCAATTCAACAGGCAGTTGGACTAGATGATCATTGTAGGTCCATTTCAACTGAAAATTATTCTATTCTGTTCTATTCTATTCTATTCTATTCTATTCTATCCAGTTCTTAGTCCATCTTAGACTACAGCATACAGATATCACTTCATATCTGCTTTGGGAGAAAAATGCTTCTCTCCTCCCACTCCTTTACCGGCCCTGTCTGCTACCTCTTGTGATTGCACACAAGATGTTTTTTCCACTATTTCCATTTAAGCCTGCACTGATTTAGGAGTTGCTGCTCTGTTAGAGTGCAGAGGATGCCTGGAGCTGATAAACCTCTCTTCCTCTGCAGAGGATGAAGAATAATCCAACAGCTAAGACACAGACTTGGAGTTCAGGGAAGATATACAGTTCCTTGCTCCTCTGCAAATCCCTGTTCTGACCTTGGCCAAGCAGCCTCCTTTCCCATAGGCAAGAGCTTTGTAAAGTAGAGGTGTGACACAAACTCACAACCTTCTGGCTGTCATTCCTCACCCACCTGTACTCTGCTGACTGCTCTAGTTATCCCCAACTCTGTGGGCACACAGAGCACTTGGAGTATCCACCAGAGCGTTCAACTATAATTTTTGACAGAGCCTCTGTAAACAGGGATCTAATCCTCTGTTTAAAGAAGGGTGCGCCCTTGCAGCTCCATGGTCCTTGAGTGCCAAATCTGAACCAATGAAATCAGCAGTGAGCTAAAACTGTGCTGAGCTGCCTTTGCAAAGCAGGAGTAGGCAAACCCACACAGTAAGTGAGCTGTTCATTTCAGAACAAACTGAAATTTTGCTATGAATTTCTGTTGGGCAGGAATTTAAAAAAAATACAACTCTAGGAAAAGTTTAAAATTAAAGTTCAAAACATGGCAAAAAGCAATAATTAATACATTAGAACATGCTTTAAGACTATATTGCCAGCATTAGTCTCCACTCAAACAGTACTACAGATGCTAGAGAGAGAAGAGGGTGATCTAGAGAAATTAGTCTAATCCATCAACACTAAAAGCTTAGGAAAAGACCAGCACAAACCATAATGTAGGTCAAAAAATGGAGGAAATCTGTGCCCACAGGGAGGTAGAAGAATAAAAGAAAGTGTGGGAAGAAAGAATTTAAAATGCTTGCATCCCAGTTCTCCTGTCTATGGAAGAAGTTGTATCTGAAGTAATGAATACACTCTGTCTTTTGGCGATGAGCAGCAGAGTGGAAGTACAGATTTACAATGGAGGTGGAAAGCCGTTAGATGAATTGCAGGACTTTTTATTGCCAATTACAATTTCATGGCAGGGTTATTATTTATTAAATATAGAAGCAGCCAGTTGAATTCTAACTGCTCTTAGGCTTAATTCCACTTATAAAAAGGCTGGAGAAATTATACAGAGCTAGAGGAAAAATCCTTTGCAGTAGCAGGCGTGTGTCTGACTGCCTGCACAGGGACACGGACACACACACACACACACACACAAATAAGAAAAGCCACTGTATGGAAGGGGAACAAGTTACACCCAATTTCTCTTTAATGAAGTCTAAGGTAGAGTAAAATAAATGTACTGCACTGCTACCGCTAACAGGCACCTGAAGAACAGTTTGAACAGTGTAACTCCCTCAATTATTGAAGCTCAGTTTTTGAGGATCTCCAGAAAAACATACGCTTCACCCACTGCTCTCCCCTCCATAAGCAGTCAGAAAAAAACCTGTTAGCAGGTGAAATCTGTCCCAGATCAGAACTGGTATGTGGGGGGTCAAAAGAGAATATTGGCCATACTATGCAATTGCATCCCAGGTCATTTCCCTAAAGGAAGATGATGTGTATTTTCAGGCAGTAAGAGGGATGAGTTATTCAAATCCCATCAGCTTTGTGCCAGCACTTATTTTGAATTCACTAGATTGCAGAGCAGGGGAAAGGGAAAGGGACCAGAGGGAAGTGAAGAAATACTCACCGAAGAAACTGTCTCAACTCCATCAGAGAGCTTGTGTGGATAAAGTCTTTATTCCTTTGGTCATGCTGATATGTACTGCATATTGCCATGAGCAGTGTGCTTAATAACATACATTGGCCAGAACAGCAATCCAGATCTGGTACACTATACAACAACTTTTTTTTTTAGTGTTAGAGAAATAACACAGAAAAAAGTCTTCTGCAAGCCAGCTCTTCCTAGATTGGAATATGGATGTGAATTACTCAGTCTTTTGTGATTCAAAATTTCATTTCCAAAATAGCATAGTCTTTTGTGAATACATTTTTCAGGCATACTTCTTTGGATATTATCTGGAATTGTTTAGAATATCAAAGGCAGTACATTAATGTTCCTGATCACATTATGAGACATTTTAATTAAAAAAAATGCGAAAATGGACTGCTATCATTTCCATTTCTGAACAAATAAAACCATTTGATTACAGTTCTGATCCAATGAAGAAAGAGGAGTAAAACAGGATGGCTCCACATGCTGACTTGGAAGCAGAAAGGACAGTTCAAAGAAACAATGCTGTCTAAAGAAAAATACAAAATCTAGCAACCGACATAAGGTTTTGGATATACTTGATGTAAGTATTCCTATCACCTACTCACCGAACATGCAGCAAGTTGTAACTAGGCAAATCAACTCAGTCCAATATTTTTATATCCCCACATTTGAATAGATTTTTGTCGTTCTTAGACCACCAGCATTTCAAGATGTGCACAATGATTTGGATATCTTATGCTAATAAGATAATAAAAAAAATTCTTTGCTCACCATTGTAAATGTGACTATTATGATACAAATGCTTAGAGAAATGTAAAATAGTTTGTTGTTTTCAGAATGGGTATAATTACCCAATTGATCATATTACACACAGGCAGCTTTTGCTAGCCAGGGACAACTGCTCTATTTGCAGTAAGTTACAGACAGGTGGTGTCAGATCTTCATGGAAATAAATGGGCTCAAATCTCTGCAGCTCACAGGTTGTGCTCATGTATGTGATCTGATGATCTGGCTTGCTGACTCCACCTGGGAGTAGGTTATTGATTTCTTCATATGTGTAAGCAGAGCTGATTTACTGTTTATACAGACAAAACTACATCTCCATTAGTTAGGTAAGAAATTTCCAGTCCTTGCCCAAACATACCTCTGAAACAAGCCATATTGTTCTTGTAATAAAGCTATACAGGATAAAATAATAAGTATCATCTAGGAAACAGGAGTGCGAAAAGTTTCCAGTGCCTAACAGTGGTGTGGGTGGAATACATAAAATAGCAACTACAATACCTATTTACTTAAAGTCATTAGAAACAAACCTGAAATCAGTGTGGGAGATATTTGTTGCTCCTGCTGCCCACAGCCAAGTTTTCATAACTTTAAAAAAGACTAAAATTGTTTAACAGTTCCTTAGTTTTTTCTCTTTGGAACAGAAAGAAAATCTGAAGAAAAAGATTACTGTTATGCATCCACATGTGTATCAAATCAGGGAGAAATTAACTGAAGGAAAAGCAAAACATCTCTGCACTTGAAGCATTCCTAGTTTTTGTAATACAATTTGCTCCAGGAGAAAATAATGTTTTCTGTGGTTATGAACATGCAAAATGATTCTAGACTTTATATGAACTGCTGCTTGGGGATTAGATGAGGATTTAATATCTTTCTCAGAGAAAGGATTAATTAAAGTCTCTCTTCGGGAAGGTGATGAGCAAAACAATTTCATATGTATATAGAGCTTTTGATTTATTTCTCTACAGAAATAAAATGTGTACGATGATTTCTCATTTTATATGTTTTTCTTTAAAAAAATGAATCATTTTAGAATTTTTTCATAGGAGTTGCTGAAGGGATTTTAACATGCTTTCAAAATGTGAAAAGAAATTGAATTATGGGAGTCTCCTTTAGAAAACATTGGAAATCTATTGTTAGGAGCTAAGAAAATATTGCTTAAACATCACTAAGAATCTGTCCTTTTGTTTCATTTTTTTCCCGTGCTTAACAGTGAAATTGGTTAGGAAGTCTACTTGCTAGTTGACAGACCTTGCAAATGCAATTGCATTTCCCACTTCCATTATGGTCTTGTGAAAAATTTTGCTACTCTTTTCATGAAAGGCCTCGACTGTCATAGAAAAGCTGAAGACTGCACACACACAATCTTTTTTGTTGGTAAACATTTTCAGGTTTTGACTTTTGTGATGTAATTTTTTTTTCCAATGCAAGCAGACGTTTACCATGAAAAATATGGGTTTTCAAAAAAATTCCAATGCTGCATCAAAATAATTTTCAGTAGGTTTTTTTCCCCATCTTTACTTGCTTATTCTAGGAATCCCCTGCTGGGCCCTTTCAGACTTATGTGCAATTTGGACTGTTTCATCGTTAATGCACAGCTGTTATTACTAGATCAGATTATTTCTGAATGTGGTAAGAATGATGATATAAGAACAATATGATGTTTTTGTACATGGCTGTGATTTCATTTCACCTGTAATAATGTGTGGGATTAACAATGTCCTATATTTAATAAAATCTGGAACAAGATTAGTACCTAACTTTATTTAACTCATTTATGTGCCCTGCACCTTTACTGTCTCTTCAGCAAACTGAAGACAACAGAAGCTCGTGATATTTGGACTATAACATTTGCCAAAAAAATAATGAAATGCAAATCCAAATGCAGGTAGATTATTAGTGTCTGCTTTAAGTCACGGCTCACAGGTGAATTCATATCTTGAGTATGAATATTGAATATGAATATTGACAGTTCAAGTTTTTGTGCTTATTTTTTAAGCAAACACCCTAGAAGGATCATCCAAAGTCAGATATTCTATATAGCTAGAGCTCATTTTCTGATGCTTGCATTTGGTCCATGTATTGGTATTCAACTGCAATGACAATGTATTTACCATCAGTCAAAGCCCTGAGCAATTACAAGAAGCATATCCACCTCTCATTTTCACAGTAGGATTTGTCTTAGCAAAGTACTGTTTACACACATTCTCTAGCTGAATTATATCCCCATTTGCAGGTTAACTGGAACTCTTTTATATGAATTGCTGTGGCTGCTCTAAATGCACAGCTGCAATGTGCAAATGTCCAATATGTTTCAGTTAACTGACGGCACGTGCAAAAGATGCTTATCCTGAAACGCTTACAATTTAAGGGAATGCAAAAAGTCGGGATAGACACTGATAGGCTGCTGAGAGGAGGTGCTTACAATTTGCACTGATTTCTAGCATTTGTTGACTGTTCTTGTGTCAGTCATGGAAGAAAAAAGCAAGAATTTATTTCTGTGTTTACTCATTGCTCCTCTGTGCAGAGTTTCAGCTGTCCACACTGCTGCTGTTTAAATGACTGAATGAATGAAAGAATTAAAGCAAATTGGTCTTTTTAGTAATAATAGGGAAACAATATGGAAAATCTTCTTTCCTTAATCTGCATTTTCCATTCCAAAGATCTTAATACATGGTTTTCTAAGATGCGTTTCCTGTTATCAGTCATCCTTCTATCAACCATCTGTCACCACAGCTAGCAGCAGGCATTGCAAATAGCATCTGAACTTCAGTGAAACCTGTTCAGGTAAAATGCCTTTCACCAACTTCTGTTTAATTTACACGAAGATGTGAATCTGAGAATCTATGCTAAGTCACAGAAGAGTATGAAATTATATTTGCAGACCTTAGCAGCTGGTGTTTTAGAGAACTCGGATGAAAATCCTACTAATCTGGCCCTGCCTCAGGCTCTGAGAGTCTGGGAATGGCTTTCACCACCTTGTGTCAGGGATGACACAAATTAGAGCATCTCATGGGAAACCTGTTAGTGCCCGGCCCCCTCCATTCTCTCTCTCCACAAAGCAGCAATCCATGACAGTTGCTGTGGGAAAAAAAAAAAAAAAAGAAAAGGAATTAAAAATCATCCTTTATTTTTTCGTGATAAAAAATGCCAGCAGATATCTCTGAATTCCCTCCAGCACTGATACGAAAGTATAAAAGAAATAGATATATTACTGAACAAATGACATTTAAAAAAAATCTTAAAATATCCATTTTAAACAATCAAGACAAAAAATTCTGATTCTTAACATTTTGTCAAAATTATTTGACCCCAAAATAATTAATTTTACTCAAACCAAACAAGCATTTTTGTGAAAGCTATTTTACAAGAATGATTTTTTATTATGCTTGAAAATATTATTCTTTTTTATTACTCTTGTAACACCTTCACTTTTATGAGGGGTTCAACACCAGCAATCCTTAAACTGTACCCATTTTTTTAATGAAATATCTGGTAAATATTATACATAAATTTATATTATACATGTGTGTGTGTATATATATATAATGAGTAGATATTTAAATGGCTCAGGCCAAATTTCAGAGCTTCCTGCATGTATAATGGATACACCCAAGAAATGGATATGGGAAAACAGAGTTAGTTTACCAAAAAAAAAAAAAAAAAAAAGTCTGTGCAATTGATGCATATCCCACACCAGAAGAGTAAGAAATTATGAATGGCAAACTGAGAGTAAGATCTAAAGAAGCAATCAAGAACAAAGGCTCTAATGAAGAACTTCACAAACTTTCCTGTACAGCTTCCCCCTGTAAAAGCCTGGGACCCCAGTTGGATTTTCACACCTTGCATCTGGCTCATTTCTTCAATCCCAAAATGCAAGCTGTCTAAGGCAGAGGCTTGTCAACTTCTGCTACCCTTTTTGACGAGCATTTCTGTCCCTTGCTCAGGTGGCCGTGATCTCTGTCCTGCAGCACAGCACAGGTAAGAACAAAAAAAGCAGGCAATATTCCTACTGAGGAGCACACCAGAGGAATTATCAAATAGTTAGCATACCAGGGACCAACATCTCTTGGACAGAGTGGAGGACAGTATTGGATGATCTAGTCTACTGATTTAAACACCACTCAACTTTGAGGATGATTTGCCTGAACTTTATAAGACAATATTAACCCATAATTTTATTATAGATCTTTTCCAAAGAGTTCAAGAAAGGATCGATGGCCTGCAATTTTACAGTCACTGCCATGGTCCTGTAAGATAAATATGGATTAACTGTCCCGGATTAAATATTTAATGTTATAAAATGCTTTTTTAAAGTTATGGAAGTGTGACTTCGTCATGCATTTTAATTATGCTTGAAAAAAGTCATGTCAGCATCTAATTTATTCTGTTCAAATCCTAACATGTTCCAAAGATAAATCTCTTCTGTGTGAAGAAAGTTAAGATAGTCAAGGGAGCAGATCAAATAATTAGGAATAGGTGAATTTAAAATCACTGTTCCAGGCTGTCAAATAGATTAGAGTTCAAAGACTGAACAGTAAATTATACATACGTACAATATGTATGTACAATTTATCATTCCTTTTTTGTAAGAAGACTGTAAGTTTTATTAATTCATCCCAGACTCTCTAGATACTCAGTCTTAGGTGAGCAATTACATTAAATAAGTTATAGTGAAATCTTTGGGGTACCTGTGCAAAATTAACATGAGACTGTATCATATCATATCATAGCGTACCCATAGTTTAGTCTAGCTGAGACTGGGTACGTGTATCACCTTTTATACCTCTTCTCCTACACTACCTTTTGGAATTATGCTAATAAACGATGAGGAGAGGAGGTGTGAGCTCACTATGCAGTGAAATGAAAATTGAAAATTTCAGCTTTGTTGCTTCAGGTCAGGTAACTGTTTTTTTAGTTTAATTAAGTGTAGATGAAGTTATAATATTTCAAAACTTGCAAAATGAAGAAAATTAAATATTCTGAGGGGAAAGAGTTGAAGCTGTAATTTCTCTGATGTTTTATTTTAGCTGAAACTCTTTGCTAAGTTGAATGCCACTTGTGAAGGCAAAAAGCCATAAGGCTTTACTGTGCTGGCCTCTTACTGGTTCTTAGTGGTTTGCCTGCAGTTGAACCCAGACCTTAGCTGCGTGGCATTGCTTATGAGCACCACCCTTCAGCTCAGGACAGAAGCAGACTGTTTTTCCTCCTCTCCTCTGTTCCTGGTATCAGGCAAGCTGGTGGGTAAGAACTGAATAACAGAGAGAGAAGCATCCTCCCGCCTTTCTCACTTGGACTCAGCTGCTTTGCTCACAGTGTGAAAGGGCTCATCTCCACTCCTGGGTGTCCCCTGACAGGTTCAAGTTCTCCAGCTTACGGGACACAGTCGTGTAGGGTTAGGGACATACCTTGAGTGGCAGGTAGGTTAAGGCTTTGACCACCACCTGTGGTATAAACATAGTGACTGGTTTTTTAAATGCTTTTTTACAGCATAGACCATTAAGCCACATTGGACGGTCCCTCCTGAATGCTATAAAGTGGATAGATAATGTGTTCGGCTATCTGTGGTTTCTGCACCTTTATTGCTGCCCTTCAAATGGAAGAGTTAACCTGACAATTTAACACTAACAATTAAAATGAAAGAGGAGAGCAACAGTTAATTTCACAGGATGGAGCACCCTGAAGGCCACCCAAGGTAATATGTGCTAGAGCAGCCAGCTTATGAAGTGACCGCACTGCCTGAGTGGCCATGTCCTGATGATGTACTTACCTCCATAATGACACCTCATTAATGAACGCATTGCATTTGCTGCTGAAAGGGTTTCAGCTGCAGCAGGGCAGAGTCTCTTGGGTTGGGGAACTTGCTCGTAGGTCTGAGCAAACCAAATCCACTCATGGAGGTGAATTGCTAGGCTTGCCCTGGTGTGGTATCCCATGTATCTGTGCAGTGGGGAAAAGGCAGCGCTGTGTGACTTTAAAATGAAGCATCGCACCCCTTGACACCTAACTTTCTTCTAGAGACTAAAACAAGCATGATTTTTTCCCCAGCTCATAGTGAAAGCTCAGTTTGATGCCCAGCCTGAAGAGACAAGACTAAATTTCATCTGCATGCAATTGTTGTCCCATAACTGTATTAAAAAAATTAATAGCACAACTGTTCCGTGGCGTGCCTTTTTTGTAAAGTACATTGATGCTACCCAAACCAGTGACTCTCCCAGAAGTACACTGCCACAATCAGGTATAAGAAACCTTGAATACAGCAGCTTGCAATCGGCTGATCAGATTCTAGCATTTTGCAGTATCGTGACACTTTTTTCCCCAAATAACTTTTCAAAGACCACTTTAACTCCACGCATTCGCTGAAAATAAAGCACAAGGTATAGGGCCTAGACTTTACAAGGCAGGAATTAGTTGCTGCCTATGTGTGAGGCATCACGCTTGTTTCCAAACTCAGGTGGAAGTTTGAGGACAAAGCCAGCACACTCTATGACTCTTACCACAGGTACCTGTAAAAGAGAGAAATGAAAACTAACTATGCTGGTGTTTAAAAATGAGCAATAGCATTCATCTAGCCAGACCCTAGCATCGCCAGCAGGAGTCCCACGCGCTGCCCATTGGAACCAGCAGAAAATTCCTTACAGATGCAGGAGGCAGCAGGATGGGTTTCTCAAGGTGATTAGAGGTGACTGCCACACCAGTCCTGCCCACATGGTTCCAGCAAGAAGCTGGAGGAAGGACAGAACTGACAAATTACATAAAGCTCACCAGAGTATTAGTCACACTACTGCACAGTTCTCCCATATCATTGAATTTTCCACTGTCTCATATCTACAAGCCTACCTACACCTTCAAGTATTCCCAGCTGCTGCACAGACACATTTCATTATCCTACCTTGAAAAGGAGTAAGTTACAAAGCAGGATTTCTAGCTCATGGGAACTTTCTTCCCTTCACTCCCAAAATCCCTATTCCTCCACTTTGCCCTTCCAAACTTTTGTACAAATTGACAAGCCAAAGGTCTGAAAGGGCTCTTTGAGCAACTGTCTGTTGAGAGCCAAAAAATTCATGAGCTTTTGGTTTCCTAAACTCAAACAGAGACTCTGCAAGCTCTGGTGTGGTTCTGTAGGAACTGCCTGGGATTCAGAAAAAACACAGTCAGCCTGATGTGTGTGAGATCCAGTACTTCAAATAAATCACTGTCTTTTGATAAAAGAGAATCCTGCCTCCTACTTTACCAGCAGCTGTTTTTTCAAGTTCTGCCTCTCAGTCAGCAATGATCCTTTTTGCTGTCCATAACATGTGAATGCCATGCAAGGCAGTGTCTCCTAAATCAGGGGTTTACTCGTAACGTCTGCTCACCTGTAGATCCTACTCAGTGCAGCGATAAACCAGCTTTGTTGGTGCAATTATGAATTCACAAGAGGACTTAGGCTTTGCACCTCTATTCTTCTTCACCCTATATGACAACCAAGCAGGTAGGGTCCATATATAGCCAGAGGAGTTAGGTGCTTAGAGCAAAGATCCTGAAAGTCGACAATCAGAATGAAGGAACACTTGAGCTAACCAAGTGGAAACACAGCGTTGCTTAAACCCTAGCTACGTTTACAAATTCAGTACTCTCACCTGCAAGAAACTTAAAAATTACAGCCCCTCCTTTAGCTGTAGGTAGGCATCACAGCATTTCCACATACAAAGACAAGTTCTCCATCCAGAAAGGCTATGTAATAGACAGGAGCAAAGCAAGACAAGCCCATCATCTCTTCAGTAAAAGGCCCAAACTTTGAAAGTCTGAAGCATTTGCAGCTATAAAGCAGCTACCCTCTTCAGTGTTTTCAAATAGCTATTGCAGCCATTCTTATTCAGTAACACCTCTTCCCTTAGCAAAAGAAGAAAAAATAGTGCCAATGAATAGAAGATATATGATATATAATGTGAACATTATTAAGTACCTTATTTAAGCATTAATCTTTAACCTTCACAAATGTAGTGACAACATACAATGATATTTGCTGGAGGCAACTGTTCTTTCATACTCACACAACAGTATTATTTATAGCAGCAGTGAGCATCTGAACAACAAAGGAGTATGAAAGGTACCGATGAAAGATGCATTGTAACAAACAATAAATCAGACAGCACTGAATTGTTGAATGCTAAAGAAGAGGAAGCCACCTGAAAATAACATTGTGATTTAGCAAAAAACCTTTAAAATGTGCTTAATGCTTAAGCACATATTTGTTTCTTATAGAAGTAGTGAAATTTAAGCTTTTATTCAGAATTAAGTAGGTTCTTAACTGCTCTTGCTGAGTCAGGATCTAAAGGAGGATGACATTTATGATGATTTCCACCCAAGTCTACAGGATAAACAATGTTTTCAGGGAAATTCATAAAGTCATCAAACACATAGGCGCATCTCAGTTGATAACAACAAATATCACTGACAGAATAAACTCTAGTAACATTCATTTCAGATTGAATTAGCGGCATTCCTGTAAGCATTCATTTTTCACCTTCCACTAAAGTGCTTTTGCTCATGAAAAACTGCTTTAGGAAGCTTAAATACATCTAGGAGCTGTTACAGGTAAACCTTTCTTCTTTACCCATCATTTTCATGCAGCACTAGGGCAACAATTCAAGAAACTCAGGAATGAAACACTGAATTCATATCTTTGGTCTCTATCGTTGCAGACTGCCTATGATTTTCATATATGTGGGATTCTTTGATACGTGTATATATGTGTGCGTGCGTGCATATGTGTTACCTTAAAAACAATTTAAACATTTATCTAAAGAAATCTCCATATTCAGCACTTTCATTAAAAAATGCTGTTCATTAAGCCATTAAGATTTGGTCTTTCCAATATTTAGCACAATTATTTTATTCAAATAATTACTTTTTCACTGATTTAAAATAAAAACCTGTTATAGTAAAAATGATCAAAAGCTTAGGGTATGTGGCCTATGCAAAGACATGAAAGAACTTTTGATCAGGAAAGGAAATGAGTGAGGAAAGACATGGACCCAGTCTTCAAATCTGTCAACATGGGATGTGACAAGACATGATGGACATAAATTGCAGCAAGGATTTTAAGGTGGACATTAGGAACAAAAAAAACCCCTCTAATAATAAGGCAAGAGAAATCTCTGAGACAGATTGCCTAGGGATGTAATGAAAGACCATCCCAGGGTTTTTTCTAGTTTGGTTAATGAAACATCCAACAAGAAAGGTTTAGGAATAATTGTCTTTCCACTGGGGTAGGAGACAGATCTCTTGAGATGCCATTCATCCCTATTTTTTCTAATTCTAGGGTAAAAGCTAAGTAGAAAGTATTCAAGAAAAGGGGAAGGGAGGAGATATCATTCCAGTTTCTCTATGCCAGACTGAAGAGTCAGATACCACATTGTTCTTGTACGGTTGTGGCTCCCCACAGCACTTGTATCGTGCACACATTTTTTATCACCTCAGCAATAGGAATCAGCTGCCTAGATGCCCTAAAGTCTACAAAACACCCCATGGGGCTGCCACAGCTTCCCCACTGATAACTTAACAGACGTCTACAGCCACCAGGTAATTTCCATTTATTAAGATAAATGCAAATGCACCTGCTCTCCCTTAGTGGAAGTTTGCTCTTTGCTCAAAAGGGGCCATAGATTTCATTCCCATCTTCATGTACATACATGCTTTGGCTTAGCAAAACTAGCTCCTGCTATTAGTCTTTCGTGATGTAAGGTAATATATCTGACTGCAGGAAGCAATCTTTGATACAAACAGAGAGCATCCTCATTCGTTAAGTTAGTTTTAGCCTGAGTCTATAATAATGTGACAGTGTCTTTGCACTGAAAGCCATTTGACTCATACTCTTTAAATACAGAGAATCCGAGCTGCAGAGGTCAGCATCGAAGTGTGAGTCATAAAAACGTGTTTCAAACTCACTTATGTAATGAATCTGAGCATATATCCTCCTTTGCACAGAAATAAAACAGAACTTTTTGAAACACATGAGAAATGGCCAGAAGGAGAAAACTGTTTTCTAGTCTTTGATGTAAGTCACTGGTCTTTTTCAGTTTCAAGACCCCATAAAAGTTTCCCAGTGAAGGTGTATATCCTCTTCAGTGAATTTAAGCCTCTGCTGATAGGTTTGCTTTGCTTAGAACTCCCACTGATCCCTCAGAAGTTGAAAAACACAAGCATATGTGAATTCCCTGAATCCAGTGAAGTTTAAAAGGGAATAAAAATTATGTTCTTCACAAGCCTGCCTGAAAACGTTTGTAATTGCCTAGCTGTTCTGGTTGCAGTTAAGGAAAATGCATCCTGCTTTGTGTAAATAATCTGAAATGAACAATCGTCTCCCCTCAAAGACATGATGCCAAAGGATGTACGAACATGTGTATTTCAGAACAGAAATAGACTCCAAGTAAGGTTTCTGTTGACAACTTTTCCAATGTCTTCATACTAAATTAATTTCAGAAGGTTTCTAGGCTACCGTTCCAATATCAACTGATATTGATATTAATGAGGAATAAAGACCGATTAGTTGCACTTTTAGCATGTTTTCAGTTTTCTGTGAACAAATAGCTAAAGACCAATAAATACTGGCCAATTTTTGCACATCTGCTCTATGCTAGGTACTTCTCTAGTTAACTCATTCCAGCTGCAAATACAACTAGCCCAATTCTAAACTTATTTCAGCAAAGTTTGCTTAATTCAGTGTGGGAATCTGTAGGATTTTGGCCACTGATACCTGGAACCTTGTCTGCAACTTTGGAAATATTCCAATGCAGCATTCAGAAGGGCTTTTGCAATGAACAGAAAAGCCCACAGTTCAAGTAGCAGACATTATTTCTCCACCAGTTGGTACTTTGATCAGTCCATTACACCGATGCTACAGAAATGATGTAAAACACAGCCAGGACCACATGGTAGCTCTTTTTTCATCCTTTGAACAGCTGCACAAAACAACACACTGCACAGAGAAGACAATGAGATTTGCTGTATCCTCATCTGGAGCTTTTAACCACTCATTTATTATTTATGCCAAGCTGTAAAAATGATCTGTGCTTGGCAGTCCTAACAGGATTGAAATTATCTAGGTGAAGTGACACGGTGTTCAGCAGTTGACCTTTCTGCAAGTAGGGCATACCTGATGCATCCCGATTTTAATTTACTAAATAGTGTTTTATTTTCCAGTAGGAAAAACATTATAATAATTCTCTCCAACTATATCTCAGGATACATTTTATATGTGGTGCTATTTTATTTAAATGTCACAACTTATATACATATTTGACATTTTTCACCCAGAAGCAGCACAGAAATATTAGAGACCATTATAGAATTATTTCATTTCAAGAGGGAATGTTGTTGATAGCAAAAATACGATGACTACTAATCCTTATTTATTGAATTTCTCTGTCTTGCACTGAAGGGGACATGCTTTCCTAACCCGTCTTCCCTCTTTAGGGATTCACTTCAAATTTACTCAATTTTGAGCTTTTCCATTCACATATTGGGTTGGAATCTAAATGGAACAAACCTCCGTGTTCATATCCAAGCCATAAATTCTACTCTTAAATCCTCTGTCTTTCAATCTGTGTTTTCTGCTACAGCAAATTGCCTTCATAACCACTTCCTTTCCTCCTTTTCAAAAAAAGCTATTTTAATCCATGGCACCATCTAGGTCTTTTCTGTTAGTTAACTGCCCCATGCTTCTTCTGTGTCTTGTCATGGGTAGGGTTTGGGGACTTTTTTTTGCTCTTCCTTATCTACATCTCATGGGAGATCTAGAATAAAAACATGAATTATCTTCTAACAACAAAAACATTTAAAGGGCCTTCTGAAATCTATGGAAAACCTCCCACTAAATTCAGTGGGGTGACATTTTCATTCTGTAAAGAACAACAGTTTTTCTAGTACTGGTTCATATCCACGAACAGTCCCTGGTTTTAGACATACATACCCTTCTTCACATCTCCGTGTACATATTATTTTAACTTAAAACAGTAACAGGCACAGGTCAGAGAAATGTTAATTGCCCATGCCAGAAAACAAACAAAATCCACCATTAAAATATTTAGAAGCACTATTTAATACTAGTTAATGTACTGTTTACAGCAACAACTGTGCAAGTCACAGGTTCCTTCTTCCACCTCCACCTGGTACAGTTACTGCACAGTAATAACATAACACCTTCTCTGATGATACAGGGAATTCCTTCTTTCTGTACTTGGACAGCTGTAAAAAGCATCCTTATTGACTGATTTGCTGCCTCACTTTTTTGCTGTTATGTGATCACATAGTCTGGAGCCCCTTAAAGACCTTTATATACACCTACTGCTGCACTGACATCCATTATCCTTGGTGTGGGCACATCCCACCCCAAAATATCTCAGCATAGATATCAGAAAGTCCTAATTTCTAACCCTTGCCCTGCCATAATGTCATTATTTTACAGTTCCTAGTGGTCAAAGACAGTTTTCCACAAGAGCAGTACACATAGGCAGGTACAAGCTTTTGACTGAGGAAAGACAACTTCGGTAGCATTTTGGTTTCCCCAGAACCCACATCAATTGTATAAGCTGCAGAGCTCTTCATCAAAGACCTTTCATTTGCTGTGAAACCCAACAACAACGCTTTTACATCACCAGTACATTGTGTAGTCTTCTGTCGGTGTGCAATTGCCATCATAATAAGCAATCATTCAATTACAAAGTATCACATATGGGCAATTAAAAAATAAGGAAAAAGTTTGAGTATTTTTATAGCATTTCTTAAACTGTTTTTATTTTGCAATAGTTTTTTGCACATTCCTAGCAATTTTTCTCTGCCTATCTTTGTAGCCAGTGTATAACTTCTCACACTTACCTTTCCCAAAGAACAAAATGTACTGTTATTCATCTCCCATTTTCCTATTTTGTTCTCCTTTCCCTCCTGAAAAGTCAGAGAGAGAGTAAGAAAGAGCACAATGAAAACAGTATTGACAGAAAAAGACACTGTAATTTTAAAATAGAACTGCATTTCTGCCATTAATTCCAAAGCTACCTAGTCATAATTTTAAAATTTAATCTAAATCTAACATCATGAAGCACCATCTTTTCAGTAGTTTTCCTGACCAGTTCCTTTTAATGAGTTTCTTCAGAAGCTTAGAACTGGAAAGCAATTTTAAGGTAAACCTATATAGCAATACCCTCCTGCAGCAAAGAAACAAAAAATACCCACATGGATTCTGTCTAATCACATTACATTTTCAGTATTTTTTCAAACACAGGCTTGTTCCACCAGCTGTGTCAAGTTAAGAACATATTCAAGAAGGACCTTTTACTTTCATGTTTTTACTGTTACATTAGTTTTGGAGGCATTTTATTTTCCCATTCTTTCCCCTTTCTCACTGTATTCCTGGTTCACTTGGGAGGGGAAACATGTTTTTTTTTTTTAAACTAGTGTTTCACAGCAATTGTCCTGTTCCTATTATTTTATTTACTGAGCATCTTCATAATGTCAAGCACCCAGAAGTTAATTGCAAATATTTATTTTTTGTACAGAAAAAAGGGTAGATTTTCTAAGTTAAACTGACATACCTAACTTACCTTGGGGTAAACCAAGCAAAACTCAGGAAATTCTGAGACTTCACTCTCTCAGATTGAATCATCAGATTTCTGGTTCCTTAAGTGTTTTGCTCCGTCCTGCTTCTAATAAAAGGCAATGCCTTTTAAAGAATGAGTAATAGGAATGACATTCAGAAAACTTCAACTGAGTAACCTTGGCATTGTAACTTTGGCTCGGTGTAACTGTAGAGCTTTAAACTTTACCTGCTTAAAAGTTGATCTTCTCATTAAATGTTTAAGGTATACACAGAGCATTCAAGTTGCACTGCATTGTCATGCAAATTTAGCTTAATTAACTGGAACTGAAACAATGTTTTATTAACCATTACATTTTGTAAACCAAACACAAAATAAATGTTTTGTCATTATTCTCTCCTTTTCCATTTCCTCCAAATTCACTGATATAAGCAAATCAATCAGTAGGTAATTTCTTTATATGTTCATGCAATGGCAGGAGAGAGGGAAAAGTTAATGCTCTGCACTCCTTGCTACATTTCAACTTCAATTTTCCTCCTCTTTTAGCTCGCAACCCTACTGAATTGTTTTCACAAGTTTTCAAATGAGGATTGCTTGAGAAGCAAGGTACCCCTTCTCTTCCTCTCGTAGAAGATTTTTGGGTATTTATTTCCTCTGCCCACTCATTTTAAACTTCTGACACAGACGCCATCAGCTGCTGAAACTGTCACTGCTTAAAGTTCCTGAATTTTATCTCCTCTTCAATAGGACATGTTTTCAATACAGCTCTAAATGCCACACTGAACCAATCTGAAGTGACAGATGTAACTCATTTGTCCTTTCAAGCAGCACATTGCCACCAACGGCAGAGAAACAGAAGGGTACATCTTTCCAACAGCTTTCACAAGGCTGTTTCTAAATATTCTTCTCGGAGGGTATTCTGGCAGGGCTTGTGGCCCATGGGAGACCCACCACACTGGAGCAGTCCATTCCTGCAGGACTGGACCCTGTGGAAAGGACCCATGCTGGGTCAGTTCTTGGAGAACTGCAGCTCATGGGAAGGACCCACATTGGAACAGTTCATGAAGGACTGTCTCCTGTGGGTGGGACCCCATGCTGGAGCTGGAGAAACGTGAGGAGGAAGATGCAGCAGTAGATGAAGGGTTATCAACTGACCGCAATCCTCATTCCTCACTCCCATGGGCCACTCAGGGAACTGGGGGGAGGTGGAAGAGTCAGGGGTGAAGTTGACCCTAGGACGAATGGGGTGAGGAGTCAGGGGAAGGTGGTTCTAGTTTATTTCTCACTATCCTACTCTGTTATCAATTGGCAATAAATTAAATTAGTATTCCTCAAATCGAGTCTGTTTTGCCCATGACAGTAACTGGTAAGTGAGCTCCTTGTCCTTATCTCGATCCACAAGCTTTTTCATCATATTGATGGGGAATGAGAGAGCAGCTTGGTGAGCACCTGGCAGTCAGCCAAGATCAAGCCACTACACATAGAGAAGGGGGGTGGTGGTGGTGGTGGAGGGATTCTGCTTTACCTGAAGATGCATCTAGAGAAGCATAGGGCTCCTTTTCTCCTTTTTTCTCTGAGCAGTCCCTGTTGAAGCTAAAAATGTGCTGGTGGGTCCTTTAAAACTTAGCTTGCTTGCTGTTCATTTCTTTAGACAGTGAAGTGAAAAAGATATAATCTAAGCAAATTGATCTGAAATAAAAATGGGCAAATTCATTGAATAAAGCTTTTGAACAAACTGGTAAAAATCAGTTATTCCTAGTTAGTGTTCTTTATTTTTCTTTTTTGTGACTTTCTTTATACATATACGACTGTCCCTTAACAACAACAAAAACATTTGGCTCCCCACCTGCGATGGAAAGGACAAATTTCTGCAAGACAGCAAAAGCACATCAAACCCCAGCTCCATCCTGACAGAGCTGGTGTAGCACAGTGCCTTGTGCCCTGCAGGGAGGCATAATAAAACCAGATGTGCTAAGCATTTCATGGCCTTGAAAGAGAAGCAAGGGTCCTCCCTGTGTTATGACAAGTGTTTTTGGAAAAGAAATATAGTTAAAATAACCTTTCATTTTGTGAGAAACAGCCGCACTTAAATTTTACAAGGAATTTGGTAAAGGCCACAGATATGACCTCTGCCTCACACATTGGTCTGTGTGATTGAAGGGATGCAGGCTGGACCAGCTGGGATGTGTGCTGCACTCTTAGCTAATGTGTGCTACCGTTGCCAAGTAACATAAATTCAGTGCAGTAGTCAAATACTGCCATAAGTCAACAGCCCCCCTCCAGCTAGTCATCAATCTTGAAATAAGTTGCTGAGATGCAAACACAACATCTCATCATTTCTTTACAATGGAATATTGCTTTATTCTTCCTATTTTTTCCCCTCTATTTCTTTCTCCTCCCACCCTACTATGGCCAAAAGAGTGTGACAAAAATGTTTGCTGTTCTGTCACCATTTCTTTAACACTAAGTGGTCTGTCATAATTTCTTTAACAGTAAGTCAACAGCTACTACTTTCAGTCCAATGCTTTGGCATATTGCTCCCTAATCAGCTGGAAAAACCTGGAGTCATGCCTTTCAAGTGTTTCATTCCTTCTCCTACCACAGTCTACTGAACTAGTTGTGCTTACATGATCCAGGGCTGTGCAAGTTTTGAGTCACTTGTCTCACATGTTCAGAGAGAAAACATCTCCACACTCTCCAATGTACAATTAAGTTCGAAGGAAGAGGGCAGGACATCCTCCTGGACTGCAGAGCTCTGCAGCTTTCAAACCTAACAGCCATAAGCAAACCAAGATTTAAAAAAATAAAAGTTAAAAAAATGGAAAAAAAAAACCCCTTCACACATAGAGGTTTTGGATATGATCAAGCAAAGAACTTACATATATGGAATCTCAAAATACACAAAGTCCCACTGGCTTCAATGAAAATGCAAAGACATGTTTATGCACCCTGACAGGGCACGGCCTTTGTGGAAGTTATGCAAGGTTTGTTAAGTGCTCTGAGAGCTTTCTATGGTGGCACTACATAAGCGCAGGCTGCAGGAGACATCTTACCTCTACTGAAGTCAATGACGCAAACAGTTTCCACTGGAGAGCGACAGATGTCAGGGTGTCTTGAGCCAGGATATCCAGAGGTTGGGCTTATAAAATATGGCTTAGCTTCTCAGAAGGGAGGAAAGAGTTCAATCATTATTTATTTAGATTCAGCTCAGGCTTTAGTTTGTTCATATTTAATGGATTCATGTTCAGTCCCCATTCAACCGACAAACAGAGATGGAACTTAAAATGGAAATATTAGAGGTCTTTTGACTATTTTTAAATTTCATGAGCTACAGTACTTTTGCAACTAAAAATGTATTTGAGAAATTCACAGATGAATTAAGTAGCCTGAAACAACATATTTTTTTATTTGCTTAGTTGGCTAAGACCTCAGAAAGACTGATAACACCAGATGCCAGCAACATGTACTTACATTGCTGGACTAGACAGAACAATTTTTGCTAGTTGATACAGCCAAGTCATGTCATTTCAGTGATGGCACCAGAAAGTTAGTGTGGTTCCTTGCTTATTGAGACATGGTCCATGTGCAATGCATTAGTCAGATTCTTCTTCAGAGCATTCCTCCATCCAGATCTCCATAGAGTTCATGAAATCTTGCAATTGGAAGAAAGAAATTCCAGTTCTTCATATTCATGTCCAAGGTCAGGTATGTTTAACACTGATTCTGTGATGTCATTATTTTTGTTTTCTGAGTAAAGAATGTCTCTTTTCATTTATGCATGTGTTTGTTAGAAAAAACTATGCTACCACTGCCCAAATTTGAGAGTATGTAGTCCTACTATCTGTAGTCCTACTATCTGTAGTTCACTATACACATCTGATGAAATGCATATGTTCATACAGTGTTTGTTCTTCATCTTTTTTTCAAGGACATTTATAAAGCTTCAGGAGAAGAAACAACCCAATGGTTATAGATGAGCTTTTAATAAAATACCTTGAGGTTCCTCACAGCACTGTTCATATTGGAGAGTCTTTGTTGTTGCCTTAGCAGGCTTCAGCACTATCATAATTCCTTCAGTGGTATCCCATGCTCATTTCTGTTTCAGGATAAGTACTTCAGGTCATTTTATGTGGCAGTCAGTGTTTTATATGGTGGCAGAAATCCACAGGCTCAAAGAGTTGCTTAGACATACTTTAATTTGAATGTCATTTGAGAGGACAAACTAAGAGGGCTTTTAGCCTGCTTTTCTAAAAAAACAAAACCTATGTAATCACACTGTCTGTCTTTCCAATTCCCCTTAACTTTTGAGTCCACTGGCAACTTGCAGTCACGTGGCAGAGTGCTGGATGTGTCCAAGGCATTAAGATCCTACAGCTTAATACACATCATCTGTAGAAAGCACTGGTGTCACTATAGAGGACCCACACAGGAGAATGTTTTTTTTTCTCCATTTTCCTCAGCAACAACAGCCCACCCAATATATACACACAGACATGTACACACAGAAGCTACCAAAATGCATGGTACAGCCACCAAAATGCATGTACAATCTATGGCATGTGGTTGCTTCTGCCCAGCCAAATGTACACCAAGACAGCAGGGACATAGGAGACCACTGTAGCGAATACAGTGTGATATTTCCCGATTTTTTTTTTTTAAGGAGACAGACATATCATGCCTTAAGAATTATAGGAGAGATTGCATTAAATTTGACTTGGAAAAATAAAGGAAAAACATCTCCCTCTTATTTTAAATGCATCATTTTTAATGCCCAGAGAACATTCTGTCCTGCAACAACTGATTTATGGCATCTTATTCCTTCTGGTCTTGAGGCAAAATGTTCACTCAGTAAAATCTGGCTTCCCTTAATTTTTGTTGACAGTAATGACTGTTGTCACTATTCTTATACATCTCAAGTCTTAGTGATTTTCAGCATTTAGTTAAGGCTTCAAGTCCTAAAAGTACAGGGTTAATTATTTTGCAGGATACTGATTTGTAAACACTTAGAGTGACCAAAATTAGGAGAGGACACAGGAGGTCATCTGCTGCACTTTTTGTAGTAGTGACTATGAAATAAAAAGAAGTGACCATGAAATACAAACCTTGTGCTGCAATAGCCTTCTTGGATATGGATTTAACTGAGAACGTGTTGTTGACGGAAGAAGTTATTTAGGATTTGAAAGAAAGGCAAGTGCAGCAGATTTATCAGGTTGATGTATTCGAGCGAGGCTTCACACTGGCAGACTGCTGCTCTGGTTCCCTCACTTAACCACTGAATTTATTTCTTTAGTTTAGCACCATCATATCTCAAAGAACATTCCCAGAGACGGTTTTTTTTCCATTCTCTCCCTGACTGCAGCTCAACTGTTGCTGTAATGTACACTGCAAGTACCATTTTATGAATTAACCAGAGGCAGGAGAGATGTCTGCTTACATTTTCCCAGAATTGAATTAAGGATAGCAATGTGTTTTTTGAAAAATAACAGTAAGAGGTCTGAGACGCTGCACAATCATCTTGATCTGTGCATGGTCCTACCACTTCAAAACCCAGCGCTGTACACAAGATTTCTCCTATGCTTGCATAAGCAAGGAAGTGGATTGATTGAAAAATTCTGCCCTCTCCCTCCCCAGGTGGCAAAGGGTGGCCATGTGCTTTTCTACATCACCCCTACTCCAATTGTCATTCCTAGAATAGCTGTATAAAGCACTTGCTACTAGCTGTTATTAAAAAAAAAACCCAAAACCCAAACAAAGGAGAAAAAACAAAATCAAAAAAACACTTTAAAGCACAAAATAGTTTTTGAGTGTTTTTTTCAATATATCTGAGAGGTTCTTCCCTACACAGAAACACAGTGTTTCTTTCTGTTTTGGATTTGGTAGATTTGCCATAGTTCAAATGAAATCATGCATTCCCACTGATTTTCTGCTTTAACCCCTTGCTGGACAGTAAGCTCAGGGGTATTTGATAACAACTTCTAATGTCATGACTCACTGAGCCCTTGGTAAAGGGTTGGTCTTTTTTCTTTACTAAGGTTATGTAAGGTGAACAACCGCCTCCTCCTCAGGCACGTGGGAGGCACGTTAAACTGCTGCATTCCAAACTCACCCTTTACTAAGCCATGCAGAGTCCTACCTGCTCTGCTGGTAGTATATATGCAGGTTTGCTGCCTAAACAGCCCTCATTTTCACCTTCCTAAAAGGACAGCCTAGACTCACTTCAACAGCCTGCTTGCAGAGAAAAGCAGCTCTACAGCACGGCAATTCCCCAAAGGGACCTGAGGTCTCACGAACACACAGGATGGAACGAGAGGCAGCACTCCACTTTTACCCTGCTGAGGACCCACAGACACTCACCCTCCCCTGTCCCCCTGCTCTAGGCAAGCCTGAAAAGCGGGCTAAGCAGCCAGCACGCTCTTTGTGGTTGGGCAGCTCGCAGAAGCCTCCCCCAGCAGATGCACTTGACAGCTCTGCTGCAACATTCCTCCTGGCACAGAGGCTCTTGGCACAGCCCGACCTGTTCCCCAGCTGGATTTTTCTCCAGCTGCTTTCTCCCCTCTCTGGCTCCTCCAGCAGCCTTCTGGGAATACAATCCCTCAGGGGACTTCAGCCCCTCACCTCAGGGAACGTCCCCCAGACTAAAGACCACTGCAATATAATACTAATATTGTTAAAGTCCAACAGCTGCATTGGCCCTACTGGGACAATGCCACCACTTTCAAACTTGTACCTGTTGAGGTCCTGCACTATACTCATCTGAAACCAATATTAGACAAAAACTTTGCATCTTTTTGTTTGCTTTTTACAAGCCATGCTGCCCATTAAAATTTCCACATGATCACTTTACTGAGCAATTTTAATCAAAGGAGTGCTTTAATTAACAGGTTTACTGAGTTGGTTTGTGTTGTACTTAAATCACTCAAGTCTTATCTGCAAGCAATGTAACATGCTAGACTATATTTCCTCTAGTGTCAGAGGTAAAGGCTATTATCCTGCTTCAAATAGTTATTTTTTAAGTCTTTCCATGGTACTGATCATGGAAAGACCTCTCCAATGTAGATTAATATTGTACAACCTTCTCTGCACTGTACATGTGTTTTGAGTTACTCTTCGCTGAAGACACTAAGAGTGCAAGACATTGCAGCTAACTTGGGGGGACAAGAAAAGCCATCTTTTACAGTAATCTAGTCTTACTAAACTAAATGTGTATTAAGTTGTTCATTTGAATGTGTATGTCTCTTCTACAGTGTCTCTTGGTGCTCTGGAGTCCCTGGAGCCACAAAGGCTGCATAACAGGGGCTGTTCCACAGGTGCTTACACACTAGCCACAGTCAGTAGACTAACTATCTGTCTCTCTCTCCCTGACAAGGGAGCCTACATCCTCAGTCCCCTTTAACCACAGTCTTCCCTCAAGACCATCTTCACCTGTAAGGCCTTGTCTGAACAACATCTAGCATGTTTGGTTGATCAAACAGCATCTAGGAGAGTCCAGCTGGAGCTACCCAAGAGAGAAGACAGATCATAACTCCTGTCTGCCTATATTTAATCAAATCTTCAAACACGGCATCCTGTACTTTCCTGTTAGCTAAAATGCTTCGTTTCATTAAGCACACAGTCAAGCCTCAGTCATTACCAGCAGCATGTGTTCAACTTAAACCATGTGTCTTCAATTGCTATATTTGGCCATTTCCAGCCTTCAGATCCCCAGCGCACAATACTGCAGGCATCTTGCGTAGAACTCTTGCTTTTCTGACAGGCTACAAAATCTCTATTATCTGCCTGTTCACCAGTTGCACTCCTGACAGTCACTCTCCATTACCTCATCCATATTGCTATAATAATTAGCCTTCCTGTTTACAGGCACATGTAGCATTGCTACAGCATGTATGTATCTCAAGCAAAATTCCAGGCAAGTAAAAATGGGTGCAATATATCCAACCCTAATGCACAGGCAAGAACATAATCATCATTTGACCTCTGTATTAGATAATGCACTTCTATCAGTAAAGAATACAACACTGCCTTTACTTTGATGGTATTTCACATTTAGAACATGATCTTAAGGAGAAACCAAATTTATTTACTTGTTTATAAAAATATCTGCTTTTACACAGTTGAATTTTTCCTTTTATTTTTTTTAGTGTGTTCCAGCTCTGTATGAGAACACAGAAATTGAAGGGTCATTAAATCCTGTCCTCTCCTGTTGCAGGCACATCATACTATTCCTTTCACAAAACATTATCCAGCTCTGTCTTAGACATGTTTTTTTTGCCCCCACTACTGTCAGAAAGCCAGTTGAGAACCTCACGCTTCTGATCATTGAGAATCCAATTTGCATGTTAAGTTTATTCATGGCTTTTTAATATCCATTTGTTCATATGCCACTGTTGTCATTTCAGTTAGATTTGTCCTTCTGACTGGGAAGTTCGTGCTCTCGAGTATTTATAGCCGTCATGGTCCACCAAGTTTTTATTTCATTTGGCTAACCAAACCATGCTCTTTTAATGATGTCCTCTACAAGGACATTAGGCTCCCTGTTCTGCTCATCACCTCTCTGTGACTGTCCCAGTCTGAGTTCATCTTTCAAGAGGAAAGACTGGAAGTTTACATAGTTGTCCAGATAAGATCTTACAACATCTCATCCCATGACCCAAGCTACTTCCCTGTCTTTGTTGAAAAGGCATTCCTGAAACTAGGTTAATTATTTGAGTTGCTTTTTTCCCAGCTAACTTCACCTTTTTCAAGTCACCACAGGGTGACTGAACCATCCAAATTTTCCGCATGAGATCCCAGCTTTACACATGTCATTAGCAAAACCCTGCTGAACTTCCAGTAGGGAAACAATTTCACATTCTGAATCCTGATCGGTGGCTTCAGCTTCCTCCCACCACCTGGACCATGACACACAAGAAGCACAACTTCTGTAATCATGCACAAAACTCCAGCAAGCTCAGCACAAACACATTCATTCTCCCTTGCATTCCATTCACCTCCCTCAGCTCTTACATGTTTAAAAGACTGTTCTTCACATCTATTCACCTTCAGCTGGGGAAAAAAACCCACAGTATAAACCAGATGAAAGCTTCAGTCAAGAAATGCTGGTAGGTGTTTGAGCTTGTGCTTCTGCTCCACAGGAAAATACAATTAAAGCTGATCCATTTGCTTCTGGATCACAGTTCCATAAGACCCCCTTGGTAATTTCATTGCAGAAACAGTGCCACAGAAAACATAAGCCATAATTTTCTTCCTCTGGCAAATTTCATTAAATGCAGATTCTCTTCCCCATGTGTATTCAGAAATTTCTTCAGTTTTCACATGCCCTAATGATACCTGAATAAAAACAGTAAGTTTGCTTTCAAGCAACCTGTCTGTGTGGGCTCCTAGGCTGCAACAAATTGATCTTTTTAAAAACCCCAACACATACAATGGGTTTTATCACCTGTTAAATAAACTACTTGAGCCACAACTGGACATTTATCTTGGGAAAAATATTACCTTTGCCAGCACTGTGATAAGAAATAAATGTGAGACCTCTGCAGAGCTTTCAGATTTGTGGAACAGCTTCCTAAACTACTTACTAGAAATCCAGGACCGACTGGGAAAGATTACAGGTGCACCTGTGTTAGTCTTTTAGTTCAGATCAATAGTGCCCTTTTGAAGTGAACCTCCCGATTGTCCGCACTTACCATGTTTTGGTTCACATGGCTGAGCAGTCTTGGAGGACAAAAACTGGCTGTCTTTCAAATGAAACTTATCTGGAAGAAGCTTTCGACGACTGCTCCTATGGCACTCCAGTCGCTGACGGACGTGCACTCCACAGGACCAGACTAGACTAACCCAAGGTAAATCCCCCTGAAATGTGTTTATCTTGGATGTTGGGTTTTCCGTGCTGGCTGTTTTGCTCTACAGATCCGCTCCTACTGGTCCACTGTACTTACTGACGCAGGCGGACAGCCCAGGTCAACCCAAATGTTGGGCTTCTCAGGCACCTCCTTCTACTACTTAGTTTCATCGCTGTGAAGTTTCAGAAATGTCATGGCTGGAAGTCAGCTATGCCTCGAGACATTTGGATATTTCTTCAAATGCATCTGTGCCTCTTAAGGCAGCAAAACGGGGCTAAAAATATTGTATGTATTTACTTGCTTGCCAGAAATGTGGCTTTTCTGCTGGAGGTAACATAATGCAGACTCTTCTGCAGTTTGAGCAAATCTTTTTCCATGCCTGGCTGGAAACCAGTGAGGAAAAGGAATAAACACAAAGCAATAAAACAGAAATAACTGAACTAACATCCCTCAATCAACTAAAACGTGACTCTTTGGCTAGAATTAATCATAATACACAGTGAAGTTAGAGATGCATAAGCCTGCTCGTGTTCTGGCTCCAGCTGAAAAACACATGGCCGTGAACTGCTAAAGATCAGTCTGATGTCTTCAAACGCTGAGAAGACTGTGTCTATGTAAGTCAGCCTATTCACTTATGCACAACTCTGAGCACCCTTTCAAGTTGTGCTGTGTCACTTTTTGGACCACAAGGCTCAGAGGGATGAATGTACAGTCTGCTAGGTGTAACACCATGGCAGGGACACTTCTATCAGAGACTGATGTGCAGCAGTTTCTGGGGTGAAGCAGTACAGCAGCTTAGTAGTGTACAGCAAAAAGCAACGTCTGGGAGCAAGTACAGCCTGATAATCCTTAGAGGAAAGACTCAGAGAGGCAGCATTATAAGTCACTTTTAATACCACCAATGTGCCAAATTCAAAGCAGAAGTAAGGGCTTATTCATTTAAGCAAGGGAATACAAATATAACCACATATAAGCAGCTCACCACCATTATTTCATCCTGTCCTGTCACATACACACACAGACTACAGCTACATGCATCTATCCCCTGCCAAGATTGGTCTCCAAGGAGAGATTACCATGTGCTATCATCCTGAAATGCATTAATTTGATCAAGGGAAGTTATTAATAGTGGCCAGCTTCTTCAGCAAATTTCAACCTCATTTACTGCCAGTATGTTACCCACAAACATCCATAAATCCCAAACTATTGATGGCTCCATAAGTCTTGCTAACATTAGAGCTACTGCCAGGGCCTTGAGGGCATGAACAGCCCTTTGTGTCCCTGCCTGACCTCTCCGTGGAACACCTCTACCCCTGCCTATGGCCCAGGACCCCATTTTACCCCATGCCCCGGTGTGCAGCAGTGCCAGTCTCCAGCTCCCCACAGCCCTGCACTGCCTGGCCATGGGACCTGCTGATCCTGTCCCCCCCCCATGATGCCCCAGTCCCAGTGACCGGCTGCCCTGGCAGCACACTGGGACCACTGCTGCATCCAGCACTCGTCACTCACAGTCAGGGACTCGCTCCAGATGGTTCATACGGATGACTTCTGCTCCCTGGCACAGCTCTCAGAGCCCTCCATGAATACTGCTGCTATAAATGCATTTGCTAGTACATCTTTGCAAGATTACTTGCACAGCAGGGCCATGTGTCCCTTTGTGCAGCATGTGATAAACTTTCTTAAAATAGCTGTGCTAAAAATAAATGCATGGATTTATTTACAAAACATTGAAAATGCAAATAAAACCATAACAAGTCAAATTCAAGGCACTGGGTCCAACCAAATATGATCCAGCTGAAAAAGTACTCAAAAGACTGAAAAAATAAAAATGTCTCTTTCACTTCTCAGAAGTCACTGTATAAGGACAAGGGAGAGAGGAAAGCTTTCCACAAATGAAATTTGGATGTTAGTCTGAGAAACCTGTAGGAAACTGGGTACTTCTGTTCTCCCTGTTCAGCCTGAGTTACCTGGGAACAGTCTAATTCTCCAAGAAGTGCTGCCAAATGTTGAGAATTAGGTCCTTTTAAAATGTCACCCTAAATCCAACCCACATCATTCAGAAAGCACTCATCAGTTCTGAAAATCCTGGGGTTTATCTGTGAACTTAACAACAGTAACGCATAGGGGGCAAGAAAAGTTACCCTCTGGATGGCAGAACCATTAATTTAGTGAAATTCTTATGGATGCCTAATCTTCTTTCAGCTAATACCTTAAGAGTGGCCATGCCAAGTCGTGCCAAAGATCCACCTAGTGTCACATTCTGCTTCTGAGAGTGGCCAAAACCAAAGAAAGAAACAGATTGGTCAAGCACAGAACAATATTTCTCCAATGCACTCTTCCAGCTTCCAGCAATTTGTAGTTCCAGGACTTCATGAGACACAGGTAGGGCTACTGAGTAACACTACCAAAATGGTGGTTCAGTGAAGGTTGTCCATTTGTATTTATTTTGAACAAAAGGAAGGATGTCTGCCACAATGCTGCGTATGAGCTTTGCCACAAAGCAAAGCTTTCTACAAAGTCTGCAGTAGGATGAACTCCAAGAGAACGTATAGCTTGGGAACAAATTATCAAGTTCAGTAAGTGGTGAAACAGATGAACACATTAAAAGCCTTTTTGGGAATCAAAGCCCAGCTAGCCTGTATTTAATTTCCTCTCAGAATTTATATTTAGCCAATGCTCTTCACAATTCTGCTGTCATAATTAGTGTATTTAATCAGGAAAAAAATATTATAGGTAGGTATTTATGAGAAGGCATTTCTAAACTGCTGAGTATTGAAGCAATGGTTGTTGGGTGAAAGAAACAAGGGGACTTTTCCCCTGCCAAGTCTGCAACCTCGGTACAGAGCTGTCCATAGACAGCTAGGATCTGTCGGAGACACCGCCTTTGATGTGTCACTTAGCTTTCTCCCCCCGCCCCCCACCCCCTGCCTCCTGCTTTTCTCAGGGAGTTCCTAGCAGTATCCCCGAAGGAAATATCCATCAGCCTGTTTTGAAGGCAAGAAAATAAGATGTCCTTTGAACTGCCAGTATCTGGCAGGATTATAGTAGCTGAAAAGGAGTCTTTAAACGGAAAGCAGAGAAACATTTCATGAAAGAGTAGTCTCCAAATTAATAATGTCTGCACTAAAAAGCATACAAGAAAGAGAGAAAGTGAGCTTAAACCAGAACCGTATCCTGGGGAAAGTGTGCCAGTCTCCGCTTTAACAACTCTATGCAACTCCCCTGAAGCCATTCCCAACTGGATAAGGACCAGGCACAAGGTAAACAGCTTTGCAGCAACTGGAGAAAAATCTGTTTTCCCACATCCCTCCTCATCCCTGTCTGAACTCCAAGCCACCCTGTGGGAGTGCAGAGAGACCTGCACAGCACCCACCAGGCTGGACCTCTCTTGTCATGGGGGTGAGGAGGGAACAGGGTTGCACCAGTGCCCTCTTCCCCTTGCCTCCCCTTTGGCAGTGAGTACCGATGCTCTCGTGCTCAGGAGCAGTAAGAGGCGAGAAGCTTTGGATCAGGTAGTGGAAAGAAACAGTTTCTTAGGCATTAGCAATCAGACTCCCTCTGTGTTTGATTCATTATTTTTTAAAACCCACTTTGAGGAGAGCTCTTAAAAATACGTATCTCTGTCACAAGCCCCCACGATGAAGATGGAAAGTGAGTGAGAGTATTTACTCTTCCTATACAAAGTGTCATTAACAATGAAGTAAAATCTGCAAAGATTTAGTGTGCCAAATACAACATACTCTGTCCAAGAACAGGGTTGTATAAGAGTCTAAAAATTATCTATGATGTTACCTTGGGCAATAATTATAACTAAGATACTTTATAGAGACCCATACTCATATCCCACTGAAAGTGGCATTTTCTACTGAGCAAAACTATGAACCACCTGTGCTTGCGAAAAGAATCTGTCAATAAGGAGGAGCTGAAAGATAAGAAAGTATTTGTTTTATTAACGAACCGTGAGAAACTAACAACTATACTCTTGAAGAAGAGCTAACAGACTGACAAGAGGGAACATCCTGACACAAAGGCTGGATGATGGCCAAAACAACATGAAGTCAGATAAAACTGCAGTAACTGGGTGAAAATTAAATGCGGTGAGGGGAGATCGTGACCACCGACTCAATTCAGGACTGGAAAGACTTGCCCCCTCCCACCTGAAAGGAGCATGCGTGCTAATTTGCATAGCAAGGAAGGCTAATTTAAATAGAGTAAACCAATAGTGCATGAAATGTTAATCACTAACCAATAAGGTAAATTTGGGCAGGTTTATACTAGTCATGTAGCAGGATAAATATGCTGTAGTTTTGTATGGAGGCGTGCTAGATTTGTGGAACTGCCACCTAGCACCCATCTTTGTGCAAATACGAAGGGAGTAAAATACCTCGGCTCTGTGTGTTAATATGATATGATAATGACCTCGCTTTTGAGACAACAATACAATCATCCAGTTTATGTTCTCTGCATGCAAGGATGAATTGCGTTTGCAGAAGTTATATGAACAGGGGTGTACATGGAGGTATACAACTTGCTTGTTCATATTCTCCATAATCACTCATTCCCCTCTCATATCCAAGTCCATAAACTTAATAAACTGAAAGAAAGAAGGACTGATTTAGCATAATATAATTTTGCAGTCAACCAACAATGTACTGCACTTGGGATTCATTTTCATTGGAAGTGGTGGTCATTCCACAGTGAAGGTAGATTGAGCAAAATATAAAATGTTATTGCTTCAGGCTTCCATTTAACTTCTACCTTGCAAATCCTTCAGACAGGTAGAGGAAAAGCAAGCTGATAGACTTGCAGAACTAGAGGCACAGGCCACCGCTTATGTTAGACTAATTAATCGGCTGCTAATACAAGTATTCTGTCTTTCAAAAATTCCTTCAAAATGTAGCCCTTCCTTCTCAAGTCAGAGCACCTCAAGTACAGTAAGCCTAATGCAATAGCTCACGGGGACTTGTGATTGAGTCTCTGCTTGCAGGCTCAGGTCCTGAGTACCACAGTCAGACAAGCCCTGTTCTGCACTTCTCCAGATGTAGGGACTGCAACCAAAGCTCACCTTGAAGGAGATGAGCAACCATCAAAAAGGTTACCCATTCCTACTCCAAGCTCTGTTAAATGTACCTGACTAGAAGGCAGATAACCAGTTTGCATGTTATTCTTGCTGTTAAAAGACAGCATTTTAAAGCTAATGAGCAAGATTTAAAGATAGAAATCTTTAGGCTTACAGCACAAAGGCAAGAAAAGTCAATATATGCAAATGCAGGGTTTAAATCTGCCATATTAACTCAAGCCTTTAAATACTAATCTACCTATCTCAGTGTAGGTTTTACTAGTACAATAGTCTTTATCCCCAAACTGGTATTTATGAGTCAGTAGGTAACCAATGGATACTACCCAAAGGAATTCATTTCAAGGAGGTAAATTCATTGTTGATTCCTAGTCTTGATTACCAGTGACGTGCTTCTGTGAGACTGCAGATGGGAGGAACAGACGGTTTGCTCTCCTCTAGATAGTTTCATCTGTTTGCCTAAAGGTAGGATAAACACTGCTAGTGTATCACTATAGTGATACAGATGAATGCAAAGACATTATAAGGGCAAAGGAAAGCTTCATGTAGGTATGATCTACCTATACTGAAAGGGTTAAAAACCACAAGAGCAAGAAAGATGTTGTAAATACCTTAGTCACTCAATTAGATCAGAAGACACCCTGTTGTGATTTAAGGACGTTGTGAATACCTTGTTAGACTTGAGGGCGGTCTGATGTGATTTAGGGAGTAGCTAGAAGAACAGTTATAAGATAAGGGGGGCTCCGGGATAATTTCGTTACAGACAACTCGGCCTTGGGAGAACAGATGCACGGAACCATGAAGACAGGAAGAAACAGAATAATGGCAACAATAGTCTTGAAGGACAATGTCTACGTGATCCTAGGACTGAGTTTGCGCAGAAGCAAAGGTCAATCAGCGAACACAGTGAGGAAGAATATGAGCCTTCATCTGAAGACCCCCAAAGACCACCACAAGAGATGACTGTGCATGCGAATCAGATATTTACATATGTTAATAAGTTCCTGGAAATCTCATGTTTATGCATAGTAATTCTCGGAAATCCTATGAATATGCATGATTGTACAGTATATATTCTCTAAAAGTTCAGTAATGCGTTGGAGCACTTAGGGTGGAGAATCCCCAGTGCTGCCCAGCGCTGCAATAAAGAATACCTGCTTAATAGTAACTTTGTTGTTATTGAGTTTCATTTCAGGGACTCTCTGAATATTCCGTTTCTCCCCTGGGGAGATTCGGACTGTGAGGAGAAGCATCCGTGGTTTTTTGTATCATACTGCCTCCTCGGACAGCCAGGAAAACAGGGGCAGAAGGCTAAGCCTACATCTGCATTAACAAGTAATGCGGACCATGGGGTGCAGGCCTGTGGAGTGAAACACTTGGTGCTGAGGACCTGATTTCCAGACTGTACTGTGCTTGTTTTTATTGTCAGACTATTCTAGTCTGGCCTCCTGGTCTGGATGCCCATTTGTGGCGGAAGTGCTGCACTCCAGCACATGTTCCACCTTAATTTCCGCTTAAAACAACACAGCTCATGAGCTCTGAGACCACACCATGGTACAAAACGAAGCACAGTAAGTGTGGGCAACCAGAAGGTTCACTTCAAAACTTCACTCTGATCCAAATGAAAACATTCATCTAAGCGCACACTTAGTGTTTAACTGATGCTACCAAAACGCAGCTTTAGTCCGATACACAGTGTGACGGGGGAGAGAGGGTAGAGGAGAGAGAGGATGGAAAAGAGGAATCCACTTAGAAGTCTGGCCAACTTGAAAATCTTTCTGCCAAGAACTGAAGAACTAATCAAACAGGTCATAACGGTACCATATATCTTTTCTTCCACTGAGCTGTCCAATGTTTTTTCTTGTCATTTATTACATTGACTATTGGTTGTGCTTTATATAGAAAAATCACACCTGATTTCAAGCATTTGAAGACTGTTGGGGCACAGCTGGGAGGGAATAAGATTACTTGCAGTAATCACACTGGAGGAAAGCAGTATCTAATTCTCCACCAGAAAGAAGAGCTTTTAAAGTAAAAGATTACATTGGAATGAGAGCAAAAGGACACAAAATGGCAGCAAATAAACAGTGTATGGAAAAACAAGAGATTTATAATCATTAAGGAATTGGAAATGTAGAAGAAGTTTCCAGCAGAACCCAGGAGACATATTTTCAGGTGAAATTCAAACATTTTGTAGAGGAAATTGCTGGACATAGCTGCCTACAATACTGGACTACTACCAGAAAGTCCCTCCCAGTTCCATAAAGACTGCTTCAAATCACAAATTTGGTAACGGCCACCAGGGACCATTCACCCCCATGCAGAAGGAAGCAAACTTTCTGCTCTCACTGCAGAAGGGTGGTGGGTTTGCATCCTGTCTGGATGAGCATTAAGGACAGCCAAAGCGGCAGCATTAGACAGAAGTCTCTGTATCTCAAAAGTCATCGCACCCTTCTTTGGCATAAAGATAGGTGATCATGGGCTCAACCCTAATTTTGGACATACATCTCTTACTATGCAGTTTATTGCTCTGGCTTGCCAAGCAGCAGAGAGTACTGCCTTTGGGAGAGATGCTGTTATCCTGTGAACATGCAAATGGCTTTCCTTATAAACTGTAAACTATTACATATCTGTTAAGTTTCAGACCAGCCTCCCAGTAATATGAGTACATACCAAATTGGTGATCTATGGCACTATATGCACTATCTCCCAGTGTGTTCAAGCAATATTGCCTGAAGATTAACTCATTTCCAGTGTCCTACCTTCCTTCAAATGCCCAGATTCTTAGGTTTTAACTATATGGAAAACTACTAACTACTGCAGATGTATATATATAAAAACCGAACCTTTCATTAATGACTTGTTGCAGTGTTGCTGTCAAAATGGAAAGAGATCTGCCCTTGTGCTTAGAATTAAGGAGATGCACTGGACTGTTGTTATGGAAATGTTTTGCACTTCTTGTAAATGCCAATTATATGAAAACAAAAAGCAAGCCGAAAAAGTAGAAAATTATTTTCTGCATTGTAGTATTTCAATGGGATATATTGACAGTCCCTGTGAGATAACAGACAAAAAGAGCAAACCAGGAATAGATAATTGCTAGGTTTGGTCTGTAGTAAATGTCAGAAAGGAATCAAAACACAAAAGGCATCAGCTAAACCATCACAAGCTTCTCTTGCTATCTTCCTTTTCAAAACCGCTCCTCTTTATTTTAATTCAGCTATTGCATACACACACACACTGGCACACAGAGCCCTGATTTCTGTGCTTTGGTCAAGATGGAAAATTGTAAAAAATATATTAATATTACTCATATTTTGTTTTATAGAGAGCTGTAATGTTTCACTAACAATGGGGGGCGGGTCTTGCACTGTTTTTCAAGTGCACACTAGGACAGGCTTTGAAGAAGAATGTAGTTTTTGAAACAAAGTATTGCAATGCTTTGGTTTAAAGAGATCCACCGTTCTGCTTTCATTTTTCTTTTTGTTTATGCCTAAAACTATTCATTGACTTCTGCACAAATTCTTTCAGCCAGCCTGAAAGTACACTTCTTTTAAAATGAAAAGGCTATTTGTCCCAAAATTTTTACCAAACTCCATACAGATACATGCAGTGCTAATACACTAATATTACAGAGCTTGCCACCTCTTTGGGAGCACATCTTGCACCCATGACAACCTAGCACTAAGTAATTAGCTATAGTCATACAATATTACAGTCCCTCTCCTCTCTACTTTAGGGAAAAAGGAGATTTTTGAGGTCAAGACCTGGCAAGTGGTTTCAGAGTCACATCAGAACAACATAAGTAATCAAAGAAATCATTTCCATCATTAATTACCATTATCAACATGCTCTTTGTAACCATTTGCATTATTATTCAGCTGTATGTTGATGTTTGTCTCAGTTTCAGATTTCAGTACTTTCTTTTTCTGTGTCTCCTTCTTCCAAAAGAATTAAAACCAAACTAATGCACATAATTTCTTATGTATGCTCACGCTTTAATCTTCTTTCAATACAGTTTGCTTTTAACTACCTTTCTTCCCCACTTCCATAACTGCTTATCATTTATCATTTGAAAAAAAACGCTTAGGCTTTTAAGAAGCCATAGCATTTACTGGTGTCATTATCAGCACAGCTTTTTGTCTAGCATTAAAATTCATGTTTACAGCCCAACATTTGTTTTACTCCCCGCAGTAGCAGAAATACCATATGCAAGGGAGCTCCCCTGGGAGAGAAAAGGATGTGTGCATGTCTCTGTGTGTGTGTGAGAGTGTAAAATGAACTGTGAATATGGGTGAGCACAGGCAAACTTCTCACAGCCCCTGGTTATGGGGACATCCAGACCTTTCTGCTCCCTTTGCTGATGATGTGTCTCTTTCCATTGACTATCTCTCCTTGCTCCTGACCCATACACAGCTGGGCCCATATATTTGTGTCACACAGCTCACCACGCAAAGGTGACTCTTTGCTAGTAGCTTCATGCACTGGGAGATCTCAAAATACCTTCCAAGGGAGGAGATGTTGGACCAGCAAAGAGGGGTAAGGTCCACCTCTCCTCTGACAGTAGCACAAAAGCACAGGTGCTCCCTGCAGTGGTCGCAGAACAAACTCTGGTGTTTGCTGTTAAACGTTATGATATGCACTTCCCTTCCTTCCCCCTCACATTTATGCAGTTGCATAATTCCAGCCCATATCTGTAACTTCGTTATTCTTCTGATGAACTAAAAAATCCTATTTTTTCCAGATTGGCTAGTCAACATGAATGCCAAAAGCCCACTAAACGGTCAAAGGCATCAATACAATCTACAGATCATTTTAATGTCAAATCAGTCTTGTAATGCTTAAATAATGAAGTCTCAGTTTCAGTAGTGACATCGTAGCAGATTTGTAAAGACCCTCCTGTGCTTTAGGCCTCACATATGTTCCTATCAGGTGTCTTTGAAATAAGGAGGCACATAAGTCTCATTAAAAATAATTGGAGTTGGGCATATAGTTACTTCGGAAAAAGCTTCCAAGTACTTACCTGTCTCTTTAAGCACCTAAATACCTTTAAAATCTGGGCTGAAATGAACATAAGTCATTCACATTTCCTGCCAAGCACCATTTTTATTTTCAATGAAAGTGATACTATTTCTGTTGATCCCATCGGTCCTTTCAGTGACCAAATGCCAGGAACAGCAAGTTCTAAATTAGTGCTGTGAAGGTGGGATGGAGCAGCACCAAAAACTTGCTTAATGAAAGCTTGTCCGGGCCCAATGCCCTTGAGGCATGCTGCAATCAGGAAAGAAGGCAGAGAGATCAGACCTTTCCCCTTGCCTCATTATCCTGCCTGTAGCAATATTTTGGGGTGTCATCTGAACCCAAACCCATGGCCCACTGCCTTATACTCTGCTGATGGTCTACTTCTAATGCGTGATGTGGGGCAGATTGCCTGGACTCCACTGATAATCTTATTAATTGTGCCTATGTATCTAATTATCAGCACTGACACATACTTTCAGGTTTTTGGATGAAATTACAGAAGGATGATTTGAGAAAGGTAGTTTACCTCTAATTTGGCTATGCTCAATTACACCAGCATATAGCCATGACAAAGGAAGAGGAAAATCCTTTTCAGTGGGCAGAATTGCATTTATTTCTAATGAACAACAAACACTTTGCTGCAAGAAGGTTTCAGTGGGGTTGCTGGTAACACCTAAGTGTTGGTAACACACCTTGTCCCCAGGACTATACTAATTTCTAGAGGCCCATTTATCTAGGTTGACTCAGAAGCATGCAAATAGTGCACAGTGCTCATATTACCTCATTTAAAAAGACCCTGAGTACAAATTCATTACGAGAAAGAAATACTAATAGGTTGTTTAATGCTAATAGGCTAATCACATTATTTAGGAAGGAAAGAGAAGAAAATTTTAATCTTTCTTTAAGAAGGAGCCGAGCGCTCAGCTTGCAGATGTCTGCTGCCCATGGCAGCTACTGCTCTGAGAGCATGCTGTACTACTTCTGCACAGCAGCTCCAGCTATGCCATAACAACCTATAGGCACTGTAATTTTTTTAGGCAGTTGATCTTGGAAAACATCAGCTTACCTTCCTGAGCTGTTGCCAAAAAGCCGTCGCTCTCCTCCCTTCCCCTGACATCAAGAGAACACTACCAGTTTTCACAAGCAAAGAGTTCAGTACTGAACAATTCCATGTGGCTCAAAAACTTGGCAACTGCAAGAACAGTTCACACAAACGGCCACAACATTCTTACTTCAGAACAGTTACCAACATACTGCTGTGGTGGTTAGATGCACATATCCAGGTTAAAGCTTATCTTTCTCACTGCAGAACTGTTGAGGACAGTCTAGCTGGGAAAGGATCAGCCCAGTGAGTCCTGCTTAGAAGCATTAAGTGTCTCCAATATCTTCACAGTTCTACTAGCTAACAAAGAACTTTGAGGCTGGACTGTTGAAAAAATTATTTATCTCAGCCTTTGGAAGTGGATTTGCTAATAAGTAGGTTTAGATTTGTTCTCTGAACTTCCCAATCAACTTACTTAATCTTCTTGCAGTGAGATAAATTTAAAACTAATGTGGTATCTATGCCTTCATCCTAGTTTTCTTACCTTTGCTTCAAACATCCTTCCCGGTTAGGTAATGAATTTTGCAGGCTCAACTTCCCGTAATCAGTAAAGCATATGCCACAGTGTAAGCTGCAATGCAAAACAAAGCATGAATTCACCACATTCAGAAAAACAAATACATAAAATGAACATATGTTTCCTTTCAGAGACTTAGCAGCTTACTTGACTACCTCTGCATTTACCTTGGCTTTTAAAAACCGTCCATCTGAGACATTCCAGTGCACACAGCTCACAGCCTTTAGTGAGTCCAAATTCACACCTCTTGGAGGGATGTATAAACTATCTCCCTTTCACAAGTGGGAGACCAACATAAAGACAGATTAAGTATTCTTGTGCTGCACAATAGAAATGTGCAGCATATCAGGGAATCAAATGAAAACCTTCATTGTGCCATGCAACTACTCATTACACTATGGCACATCTGCACCTCTGTTTGTATAGATGTCCTGCTTGTACATATCTATGCTTAAAAACTCTTAGTCTCTTCTTTTACCCCACTGACCTCAAGACTTCCCCTCTTCCACTGCTAACACTCCTGCTTTACACCATTGCCAGGTATGTCCACAGCTCTCCTGCCATATGTAAATTATTCCAGAAGCAAGCTCTCCTATAGTGGTTTAGCTTGAAATTCGTGGCTTTGCAAGTGAAAGAAGGGCTTGTGTGCCCAAAAGTCCTTTCCACTTTTTCTTTTCACCTGCTCATACAAACCTTTCTTAGGACCTTCATGACTGCAATGCTACACTACAGTGCTTTCTACTGGGAGGAAAACTTTGACCTGAAACCAAAAGTTGAGGTCCAAAAAGTGAACTGCAGAAGTTCTCTAAGTTTAGAGTTTAACTCAGCATTTGTCCCTTCACCTCTGAAGTGGTCCGGACCCAAAACTCCACCATGAAAGCACATGGAGTAAAGCACCATGTAGCTGCCAGAGACATGAGGGCTGAATAAGCACTCTTTCCATGTCAGTTCTGTATTTTAAATCCATCTCTGTTTTCCTGTCTCATAGCCCTGTATCATCATGTGGAAGTCTGCTGTTTTGACTGAACTATTTATTTTTGTGTCTTCACAGTCAAGGCCTTCGTGTGTCAGGATGAAATTATCTCCAGAACTCTGTAAAGCAGCCTATCAGATTTACTATTTTCATCTCTTATATGTTGTTGTTTAATATTTTCTCAGCCTCAAGCAATCTATCTACTTTCTTGCAGGTATCCAAGTCAGGAAATCCAATCCTTACACTGTATTAAAGTAGCACCTTAACATACCAATATTACCTGAAATTGTTTTTATTGTACAGTAAGAAAACTTCGGGAAAAAAAAGAAAATCTTGCCCAGTGGATTTCTCATCTCTAATAGTTTGTGTTTGAAAGTACAAGCTTTGTTGAAGTGTATCAATGCCAAAAAATAGTGGTAATAATTGAATACTAATACCTCCATTTAGATAAGGAGAGGGCAAGGCTAAGAGCATTGAGCTGCAGGGATTTTTGTGATGCTGTTGCTGATGAGTTTATACAAACTCCTATTTTGATTGCACTGATGAAGGTAGTGGTCCAAGTTCAAGAGAAACCTGAACTGAAAATCATAAATATTCCTTTGTTCTATCACTCTCTGATGTAATGCTTATTTTTCCACTAATGAGGTAAATAGTCTCATTTGTTTTTCTTTTTGTTTCATCTAGGACAGATCTAGCCTAACAAGGCTTCACTTGAGGACTGAAGGAACCAACAGGGTCACATTTCCATTTCCAGCAGATGCTGGCTCCTGAGCAGAACAAACATTCATCCTGCTTAATTCTAGCCTGATAAGTGAATGAAACCTCTAGACTAAGACAACGAGTAATTCAGCTGGTTTTCAGTAAAGAGAAAGAAAGAAACTTTTATAGAAAACCTTTCCCCCTCTTCTAGGATGTATTGGATCACCCTTGAAATTGCCTTTCTCTGCCTAGCCAAGGGAGAGAATCTAGATGACAACTCAAACTGGACACCTAGCTTTTAAATGCTAAGATGAAAAGGACTAGCCTATTACTTGGATTCGCAGCAACTCATTCCTGCCAGGACAGCTAAAGAAAGGAATAGCTACCAGGCATATCTCTCAGCTGCAATGCTGGAAAAAACAGGAGTGAAACTACCTACCAGAAGGAAGGCCACTTGACAGCTTGACTACTTTCTTGTTTCCTGTTTATTCCATGACAATATTGATAGAGATAGAGAAAAGAAAAATACTGTGGTCTGCTAAGCCAGAGAAAGAGCAGATATTTCACTGTTGTCAAAAGGAGAGCATGAAATAAAGAGAGTGCCGAAATAAAGAGAGGAATCTGATGACAGGCAACATGCAAGCAGGGTTCATAAAAAATACACATTTTAAAAACTTTAAAATTAAACCTAAACATTAAATATGCACACATTTCTGTTAATCTTTTCTTTCGCCCACAACGATGCAGCTGTTCCACTGAAGCAAATCATCTGCCAAAGGAAATGGGCTGTGGAAACCCTCTCCCAAAAGGCAGGTTTAAAATCCGAAAAAAAGAGCTGATGTCTAGCTGAAGTTCCTGATTAGGGGTCTGCTTCCCTAGTCTGAAGCAGTCATGGAGATCCAAGTGCTAAGCCCAGACACTACATGTGCCCACAAAGGCTGTCAGCATCCCTTAACTGCTCTGACAGCATGACTCCTTTCCCCCCACACATGCAGCAAGAACAACTGCCACCAGAGAAGAGCTCTGCCAAAAAAATATTGGGTTGACTGGCTCACTTACCTCCTCCTGTGATTTTAATCTCACATTTTTGCACATTAAGCAGAACCCTCTGGATTTCAGCAGGGACCAGATGAACCCCGTTCTAGAGAACAGTATCTGAGTGTTAAACATCTGCCTTTCCCAAGTTAGCTTGATAAAATATAAAAGAGCATACAGGCCATGTATTCAAGTAAAGAGTGTTTCTTTGCTTATAGATGTTGCAGCTGCCTCAAGACTACCTAGAAATTAACTGTTCAGAATTTGGATGACATTAATTAGCCCTCCAGAAAGGAAATGTGTAATCTACCACCATGACCATGAATGGGAGACTTCAAGAAACAGCAATTTACACAGGGCTGCAGCTGCAAACATAAAAGCATGAGCGTATGTACAACACATGCATTCTACAACAAACAAACATTTGGGTTTTACATTTTAAGCCTTTGAATCTCGTGAGGACAGACAAGAAGCAGAGAGAGACATCAAAACACCTTAGATAGCTCAAATTGTTGCAGCTACTTAAACTGATTTCAAGCGCCTGTTAAATTTGTTCTGAAATTACCTAATACGACATTGCATACTTAAAAATCACAGCTGAAGATGGGTCATCTCCTTCTCCAGATGTACATGGAGCCACTCAGGGGCACTGAGCTATTTTTAAAAGCCTCCATGGACTTTCAGAAGAGCCTTGTGGCAGGCAGAGACAGGGAAGAGAAGGACAGGAGTTTCCAGGGACCATGACCCAGGTGGGCCATGGACAGGCTTGTTCCACAGTTTTGTTTCCTTTTGGACATTCAATGTTTCCAAGCTTTTTGTCAGGTGGACATTATAGTAAAATTATCTTTGTGCCATAATAAATAGGGCAGGGTTGGGGAGCACGACCCTACATACATTTGGGAGCCAGAAATCTACCCATTGTGATTTGAGTGAGATGAAATTGGTAGTACTGCTAAATTCTCGCTATTTTTCAAGACTCATAATGATTTTTTTTTTTTTGACATAAAACTTCATAGAGCTCTGGAAAGTAGAAACATTTGGAAATGGTAAAATCTATGAAAGAAGTGCAGTTCTGTCTCTGGTTCAGGTAATGGTTTTAGGTCCTGGTCCCATTTTCAGACTTCAAATTTTATCATAATTTAAAAAGTAAAATTAATCTGTAACTGTGATTTTCATGTAATAATAACATCAATCCAGTTGCTAGAACTTCAAAAAGAACATCATGAAATACTACAACAAATATCACAAGACTTAGAGATTTAAAGATCTAAAAAAAAAGAGACCAGTCAGTTCACCATAGGTGACATTGGTTGGGTTCCTGATGCAGCACTGTATGCAGCACTGCTACTGAATCAGGGACCCCCCTCTGCCTTTCAGTCCCCAGTCCTGGCAGAGAGGAGAATTTTCTTGGTAATAATGTGCCAGATAAAATTTCCTCCTCAAAAGAGATGTCTCTGAGGGATATTAGCAACTTTTTCATGTCTGATCCACTGGGAAAATCTGTTTAATTAAGTTCCTGTGCCAAACACTGAATTGTTATCTAGTCCAGGAAGGACATTAAGATTACATTATAATGATCTGTCACAAAATCTTTTTTCCTGAACTCATAAACTCCTGGCAGTTCTAGATCTTAAATCTAGTTTTACAAAGGAGTTTTAGAACATCTATATTTGAGTTAGAGTGTTCAACACACAAAATCCCCACCACCAGCATTTCAAATAAATTTAATGTAAAAATTACTGAAATGTGGCACCTTTAACTTGTTCATATAGAAGCCAAGTCAAGGAAGGTATTTAAATCAGCATGAATACAAGTCAGTTTAGGACTGATCCTTCCCATTATGTTATTATTGTACCTACGCAAACTGTGGGACTTCAGCAGAGTTAAATTAGCCTATGACTGATAACACACATTCCTTTCCAGAAGCTCCTAATGCAAACAGTCTGGTGTCTGCCTTCCTATTCTCTACAGGTCTGGGTCATTCCTTATCAGGGATTGCTACCCTGAATTGCTTTACTGCAAGGATTCAAGGTCCAAAGCGATAACACTGAGCACAGGCAGATATTTAAAGCAGGTAAAATCCACCTGGGAGCTGTGCGTTGGACTCCTGTTAGTTCTTTTGCTTTCTCAAATGTTCAGGGCTGCATTTCCTTCTTTTCAGAGTTCAAGGCAGAAGTTAATTTAGTAAGAAATCAAGGCATTACATTACCTACCTGCTACAAGCTAGAGTGGTCCCAGGTTGCTCTGACTTGCACCAGGGGCAAGCGCCGCCGGCCACCCCTAGCAGCAGAGAGCTTGTTGAAGGTGCCGAGAGCCACTTCTGCATCGCTGCCCATCACGTGCAACATGTGCGTGCTGGCGTGTCTCTGTCACACTCCCTGGGTGATCCTCTGGTGATTATTGCTCACTCAGATGCTAAAGTTTCTTGTACCACGTTTGGAGTTGAAGGTGATTCAAGAGGAGGGGGCCTCATTCCTGCAATGTATTTCCCTGTGAGGTAGCAAAGGCTGTTTGCACTTTCGTGCCATCTGGAAAAGGCTTCTGGAGACTGAGCATGACCTTGTACATTAATGATGGTTTGTAAGAACACTGAGCTGTGAAGTGTAAAAAGCAAACACACACATGCATGCAAAACCATGCCTGCACTTCAGGCTTCAAAAAGATGGAGAGCATTTAATGATTAATAGAGGAAACTTCTAAGATTAAACTGTATTTCTTTAAAGAATTACCAAAAGAAGGAAATAACAGATAATAAGCAATGAAATGTTTCCAACTGTCAATTGGTCTCCAGCATCCTCTCTTTGCATGATATTACAACCTGATATTTGCAAAGCACTTCCAAAAACCTGGAGACACAGTCTGGGGCAGCAAACCTGTAAATACTAACAAACACTGTTTACCTCACACTTTCCCCCTAGTTCCTTCTGCTCAATTTTCTGATTACCAAAACCGTATTTGGGGTTCGATGCATTTTGCATGCAGAGTCTTGCTAGGAGCTGGAAGTATGTTCACTTAATTGAATCTGCCTGACAGATGTGACGCAGTGAGATAATGAATACGCAGTTGACAGATGTCTATGTTATGTACATACACATATTAGGAACCAGGGACACAGATTTCCTGCTATGGAAAACAGAGGGAGAGCTACTCATTGGAGTTGAGCTCAGAGTTGTTGCAGATCTGTTCTATTTAAGATAATGACATAGTCTGAGCCTAGGGAGAATTTTGGGGAAGTTCCAGACCACCGGCTGTATGAATTAACGCCAATAGATACTCACTGCTGCTGGAAAGGACCTCCGCTTCCCTCTCGGGCCACACAGCCCTCCTATCTGCCTGCAGGGGCTCAGGTGCTCTCTGCAGCCCTCCAGGCCAGGGCTCAGCAGGCAGCGGAGCCAGGGCAGGGGCTCCCTGCTGCCAAAAGAGAACGATGCAGCGTCCCCTTTACTGCGCTCTGCCTCATCACCTCCTGTGCCTGCCCATACGGTCCCGCTTCCTCCCCAGCCTCCACTCTGCCACTCCTCAGGCCCTTCCAGGAGCAAAGTCAGGTCTTTACAACAGTATGCTTTACAACAGTATGGCACATGGAATATGCCAGTCTGGCTGCAAACAGCAGTGATCATTTTATCACTCTTGTTCTGTGCCAGTGAGCACTGATGAGGTGTTCTGCAATTAACACCAGAGATGACAGAATAGCACAAAGAGGGACTGACATAGGTTGTCATTACAGGTGATGGTGGCAATGGGATTTTGTCTGGCAAGTGTTGCAAAACCAACATTCCAGTCCCATATATCATTGTGCAAACTTGAACGCCATACGAACCAGGATCAGGCAAGGACTGCAGATGAAGGTAGTATTTTAAACATCACCAACAATGCAGCAGGGCCCCCACTAATTTCATACAAATTTAAAAGCTTAGATGAAAACTACCAAAGGGAGTATGATTGTCACAGTATCTGGTAATGACTTCCCCACCTGATTTCTGAACAGTGGTGTTTTGATTCTTGCTGTTCAAAAATTATGTCCATAGACTGGCAGTCCATATATCCTTTGGCTGTGTGCCAGTCCAAAATTTCCTCTGGGACTCTTCGCAGGATTCAGAGCCTATCCTGGTTTATTGTGCCAATGCCAAAGGCATGAGAAACTTGGACCTTCTCCTGAAGGGCTGATTTTCAATTGAAATTGGAAACTAATAAGAAATTCAAAGTGGAAAAAAATCAGGTCTGCATTTGCAGCAATCAAAGCTGAAGATTATGTGAACAGAGGCTGTGATGGGCTCATGTCTTTCCCATATGCTTCATGAAGTGGATCTGACTTGATACCACCCATGTCTCAGTACTCCCAAGTGCTCACAGTGTCCACCAGCCTCACAAGGATCAGAAGGTGCTCAGCACCTTGCAGGACTGCACAGCCCCTGTTTGAGAAGACACTGGAGAAAATGGGTGGCACGTTTCCTTTCATCCCAGATCGGTTGCTTGCCATGTGCCTTGCAGACGCCACGTAGAAACCACAGGAGATTCTGGGGCCATTTGCCATGTGGTTGGAAGTCCCGTGGCAGTGAAGGCAGTGAGGTGTAATGCAGTCATGGAAGAGCAAAACTGGGACTTCAGGGACTTCTTGTGAGTCATATAACCAACTCTACCATGTGCAGGGAGGTAGCTGTGTGTTTCTCAAATAATAAAAACCAGGCACATAATTCTGTAAGGATACATAAATCCCCCTAAACCAAGCAAATAAACAAAAGAGAAAAAGCAAGAGAAGAACACAATCTCCTTTTTTTAGATGGGAAACTGCAGCAGAAAGGTATTTATTAGACCTGTACCAGGCCTTTTTCTGGTCAAAACTAAATCCGTATCTCAGCCTCCTGCACAATCCAATCCTTCTTCACACCTGTCTGTTTTGGAAGCTGTGAATCCCAAGGAAAACCAACACTAACCAAAGGAAAGAGCTGTCAGTGGGTGAGCAAGAGGTACAGCAGGAGTCCATGGGTTTTACTGCTTTCCCCATCTGGAGTGCAAATGGAGGTTGCTATTACATGGCCCCATGAGAGGCAGGTGAGAAAAACAGCCTGTCCTTGATAACCTTCCTTCTACCTGGTATCTGTCTTTTTGTCCTTTTGCATCTGTGGGTTAGAGGGAGACATCATTGCTTTGTGTGTTTATGGTCTTAGAAGATCCCTCTCTGTGGAATATTCCTGTGGAACATCATGTTATCTGAAGGATCCACACTAACTAGGCATGGAGAAGCATACACTTACTTCACAGTACCATAGTAGGAACACAAGAGTTAACATCAGGACAAGGTACTGAAATACCTATATCTGTATCTGTATCCACACTTACACACAGGCATATACATACCTGTATACCTACACAGATATAGACACATTTCTATTACAAAATTGGCCTAAACCCTTAATGTTTGTAAATTAATTCTGAATCTCAGTCATAATCTGAATCACGGATTATCGATTATTTGGTCATTAACACCTTCAGCTGCCACTTTTTTCTATGGTTTTCTAGTGGCAGCCAATACAAAAAGCTAATGCAAAAGATTGATCAAAGTTTGATCACATTTGATCAAAAATGGTTCTGTGTCAAGTTCAAGCTTTGTCAAACCTATGGAAGACACAGATGCGATGCATGTTTCTGTCCAAAATGTTGTACTGGACCATTAAGGCAATTACAATGGTACAGCTACATAAAATAAAAAAAAAGAAGCTCAAGCAAACTGGCACACTCAGTTCAAATCAAAGAAATGCTGAATTACACAAGCCCAGATCTACTTATCGAATGGCTGCATAACATCACTTTGTATTGTTTAATGATAGCATCACAGAGCGATTACATGAAGGTCAAGGAATTTCCTCATCCATCCCCAAAAATCTCAGTTTGGCGCGTCAGGCACTTTAACACTGTAAATACAAGCAAGGCAGTAACAACAGAAAAATGCACAGACCCTGACTGTAGCAGTTAATCAGCATTTTCATACATAACTCATCTAAAATGTTTTTGGATGTGTTCTGAGATTAGTAGAATGGAAAGATATAAACTTGCACTTTGTGTAATTGTTTTCAGAGCTTGGTAGCATCAGAAATTAACATTCTGCAAAAGTGCACATTATGAACAGTTTCTCAAGTTAAAATTTGCTGGTAAAACAATACTATATGTTAAAATGTAGATACTATAATAAAACATACACGGGCCTTCCCTGTTGCATTGCTAGAAGGGACTTCAATCTGTTGCCAGATTTGCAATATGTAGTAGGTTTTTTTTAATTTGCCAAGGACCATAAGAATAATTTTTGTGAACAAAGGAGTTGCACAAAACAGTTCTAATTAAATGTTTGGTGAATGTGTGCACTGTTAGAATAGTCACTGAGTATTAAAAGCCCTATAATTAGGATTTTGCAGGTGATAATAAGCAGACATGCCTTGGGGCTATCTGGAAAAGTCAAATGACAGCCAGGTATGGATAGATTGCATTTTCTCTCTCAGAACTATCCCATTCTGACAAGAACCTGAGTCTTAAAAAGGGTTAGCCTAACTCATCTCCTGTTGAATTTGACAGGCAATAGGCAATCAAGACACCACCACAGAGAAGAAAAAAGTTAAATTGGCAGTAGCCAGACCTTGCAAACAGCAAGATGCCACCCATAAGTTGCCTGTACTGGCTAGCAGTAAGTAATGAGTGGGCTCGGAGACATTCATTTCCAAAAGCGCATGTCCCCATCTGTTTTTGCACATGCAGCACTGTAACAGCAGGTACCTTCCAGCTGTATTTCTTGGCAACCATTCAACTTGTCAACTGGAGGCTGTGCACCTGGTGCTAGAAGATCAATTAAAAATGCCGGCATGCTGTCAACTGCCAAATTTCTGTTGTCAGTTGTGAAAAATCCACCCAACACAATTTTTTTTCTATTTAAAATTCTACATATATTTTAAAAAAACTACAGTAGTGGCGGATGGAAGGGAAGGAAATGTAGTTCAACAGCTACAGCATCCTTCCTCCACTCCCAATGCCTGCCTCTCCAATAAGCTCAGACTTTCTACAGTTTAGGGTTTCTTATATTTCAGATGAAATATCCAATTACAGAAATCACAGATCTATGAAAGCAATAATTATCGTTACAGTTTTGCTACTCAAGAGTACACGTTTATATGTGCTGATCACCCACTTCATAGATAATAATATAAAACACTCAAGTAGTTGATTGAAGGATACTACTTCTATATGAGCCAGATGCAGCCTGGGAGATGCTTTGAGGCAGCTGCCTATTTCATCTACACTGAATGGCCTCATGTATTTGTGGACACACAGTGAAATGACCTTGCTAATCATCTTTGGCACGGTACCCTGTGTTAGACCTTTGGCATGTAACACCACAGGTATGACAGAGATCTCATTTCTATGTCCCAGAACCAAGAGAGGAAGGAATATATGCATTTTTGGTGATGGCATGAGAGTTTAGCCGAGATTACGGATGAGAGGAAAAGTCAGAAAAAGGAATTTTATACAAAGTTCTCACAATAAGGAGAGTAGTAAGTAGAAATGTTCTTGTTGTAAAAATGCTAGAGCTCTCATAAGCAATATTTTCTCACCTGAAAAGATCACAGTATCTATTAATTCAGTGCATATGTCCTTTTTGCCTGGATATTATTATTGTTTCTTTCTGTCTCTCAGATAACTTTCAGGTTGTGCAAAAACAACAAGACATGGAAATTATGTAGACAAATTTTCACATCATACATTGCTCCAAAGAACATCAGTCAGGCATACTAGTGTAGTCAGGCAGACTAGAAATTATTAGCACCTTAACTGCCAATTAATAATCGTCCATATGATATTTTCATCGTGAATGCACCCTAAATCTATCTAATCCTCACAAATACCAGAAAAGATAAAACACACCAAAAAAAAGTTTGCTTGAAGCGTGAGGAAATTGCAGGAAGAATAAAGAATTCACTCAAAAGTCAGAAGGAAATCCACACAGAGTTTCTTAAAAGTGCCCTCTGTTGAACTGATTTCTGGATATGAGAAGTTGGTACATTACAGACAGTTGGGTTACTGAAAGTTTAGCAAAACACACAGAATTTTTTAACAGCTAGAGAACCACGAGATGCTTAAACTGATCAGTATTTCAGAACATTTAGATTTCCTCTTTCAACAAATCTCTTTTAGCTGGTGAATGAAAACCAGAAAAAAAAAGTATATGCTACAATGATTCACAAGGGTACAGGAAGGGCACCTGATTTACATCTCTTGTCTACAGAAGCACCAAAGGAAGCCTTGGCACCAAAGTTAAGAATAAAAATAGTGAAAAAATGTCAAGGGCAAAAGCAGCCAAAGTCTTCACTTTTCTTCAGAATTCTTATGTGTCAAATCACATGCACAATCTCTATTAACAAAAAAAATCCAACATCTGTTCATGCAGAGAAATGTTAATGCTTAACCTTATGTGAAATGCGAAACCAGCTGTCAGTGAATGGGACAACAAACCCCTGCAACTCACTGGTAGCAAAACTGTTTCCTGACAAGATATATTTTTTACCCAAATACTGCAATATTTTGGAAGCCACAACACAGCATTTCAGTAAGCTGCTTAAGGGGAGGAAGCAATTCCCTAAAGATTGAAGTGCAGGTGTAATGCCAGAACAAAAAAAATGAGCAAAAGAATATGGACTGGTTTATGGTTAGAAATAGCATTTCTTGAAGCATTTATGTGTAAGCGAAAAAACTTAATTATAATGTCATGAAAATTTACATTATGGTTTATTCATATTGCTTAATAATAATAATAATAATAATAATAATAATAATAATAATAATAATAGCTGCTGTTGTCGTTATTATCCAAGATACAAGTGAACATACATTTGGCTTCAACATCTTGTTAGAAGAGACGCTTGTCTCTTCCCAGAAGGTCTGCAAAATCCAGTGAAGCCTGTGGTGTTGCAAAAGGAAAAATGGCAGAAAGTCAGCTCTTTTCAATTATTATTAGATTGTATTTGCACAGGAGCACTCTCTGGCAATAAGGTCAATTAACGTAGAGCAGTCTGCATTTATACTCCTGATCTCTCCTACCCTCCAAAGCAAAGTAGCCCCATCTAAACTGCCTACTGAGAGTGGCCCCTGGCCCAAGCTAGCCTCTGGGCCTTGCTCAGGAACTGTTTGGGAGAGAAACTTGCCACCAATAGCTGCCAAGGACCTGCCTAAGAATTTACCAGTATGATAGTCAATCTACAGTGCCCAGGACTAATCCCTGGCGCTATGCACTGGTAACCATCCCCCTGCCTGCATAATCAGTGTCTGATTATGAAATAAATCTGCAACTTTCTGGGTTAGATGGTATTTATCTCAGAAGAGATGACCAGCAGTTTTAGAACTACTAGTATAGACTCTACCACAGCTTCCACTAAAGGTCTCTTTCAGTTAATTTATGTCTCCAAAAATCATGTTCATGATGCCTTTGAATACAGGGTAGGAAAGTCTTCTGTGGGCATTTTATCAATGTTTTATAAAATAGACTTTACCTTATTTTTTCAATAAGATTTGATAATATAGATCAAGTTTCAGTCCCTCTACTTAGAGCAAGTTTTCCAGATCTGCTATGTTAATAAAGAATCAGCTAAGTTGACAGGAAATTCATACCTTGCTCTGGAGAGGGGTTCTCCCATGGTTTGATGGCTAAGTTGAGCTAACTGTTCAGGTGGTGTACAGGGCTGTCCAACCTGTCAATGCCTTTAAATGTCCCCATCACAATACCATTTACTCCTTCCTAATATAAATCTCACATGTTAGCAGCTACAAAGCCCTTAGATAGTAGATGGCTCTCACACTGAGAACTCTCCTTCCATGCCCAGCAGGTCTCATCCTCTCTGATCCCCATCCAATTTTCTACATAGGGAACAAACAGCTGTGTTCCCATACAGCAGGACACAGCACCTCTTCCATATGACATTTAACAGACATGTAATGGGAAGACCAACTTCAGCTCACAGGAGAAAGGGGAGTAAGTCTGGGGCATGTCATCACCTTCTATGAAAGGAGGTACATCACTCCTTTAATTGCCAAAGGTCCATATTAAAATAAATCATCCTCTGATCTACCTAACTGTTAAAATCTCTCCCTCCTCAAATGTGTCTAACAAAAAACAGGAGATGTAGTACTGTAATATTTTTTTTCCTCCTTTAATAGTGTTTTCTTTTATTCAAGACACTGTTAGGGGAAGATGACAATAATGAATGACTTTAGTGAACACAGACAAAATTTTTATGTTTCCAATCAGTACATGGCAATACCCCAGTTTAACTGTAGGTAGCCTATTAAGTCTCTGGTAAGTCATTTAGTCTTCTGGACAGACTCCAGAATTCCCCTACACTTAGCATCTAAAACTAGACAAATCAAAACTCTTCGTCTTCTATCCCCTCTTAGTCTGAGCTCATTAACAGCCTTGTAGGATCGAGCTATCTCTGCTCCTGTAATAAGCCAGTACAGTCCTGACAGAACGATAAACTATGCACCCTCCACATCTGGCACAAGCTGATCTAGCCCTGAGTGCAGCCAGCAAAGTCCTCCTAGGTAAATTAATTTGGTCTTGCAGCCAAGTTATCAATCATAAACTAAACCTATGAGCTGGGGGCAGTGTTGTGCAGCACAATTCAATTGTGTCTTCTTAGGCTCTCAGTGCTAATTGTACCACAATTCCTCGCAAGTGGTGAGCTTGAGCCAGACATGCTGGTGCTATGGACAAAACCCTTCCCAAGTGCAATGCAGAAAGCCAGAGAGTCTGCTTCCACTTACTTCTATTTGCGTACAAGTTTATATTACTAGCTCATAGAGAACCCTGAGCAAGAACTATTGTATTAGCTATCCTCTAATTAACACTCGCGTGTGTCTAGAGTAACCACCGAAACCACTTAAGTTGCACATGCACAAACTCTGCGTTAGGCAAAAGGTAAGCGTTCTTGTTCAGCTTTTGAAATTGTATGGAGACATCAAGTTGTGGACCATGTGGCCTGCAATATCCTGTATGAAAATCCTATTTGTACATGTAAAAAAGTCAGTGACCTTTTTCCTGCCAGCATGGTTATTTATACTGCCTTTCAGGTGCTTTGTCAGCCTATTACTCTCCCCAAAAGAAAAAAAAAAACAAAAAAACAAAAAACAACAAACATCTAGACCTGATCAGATATACATCCAGTTTATAAGATACTTCCTTTATTCTGGTAAATGTTCTACAAAGCAGCAGGGACTGAGCTACAGCCCATAAACGAAGAGGAAAGCTGCATGTCTCCCCTGTGTTATATATTATTACTCATTGCAAGAGAATCAGGCAGTAAAGGAAGACTGTAGTACTCCTAATCCTCATCTCATTGGTGTTAAATCTACATGAGTAAAGAAAAAAATCGCAATTACAAATGACATCATAATTACTTTACCTCTTGAGACTGGGAATTTGAGAATATAAATGCATGATCATTAAAAGCCTTTCTGGTAGAAAATCCATTCTCCTGCATAAACATTTTCTTTGCATTAGAGCTGAGAGATTAGACAGTACTTTTTCTCTCATTGTGCAAGAATACCCTTCCCAGTGTTGCTCAGGACACGTCAGTCACCTGTGAAAGTTGCACAACTGTGCAAGACATAAACCCAGCACAGAAAACCCTGCCATCATCCTCTTCCTCCACCAGAAACAAGGGAAAACAACCCAAAACTGCTTGAAAAGCAGTGTGAATGTGTGCTTGAGAAATGTGCTCCTTCAGCATACCTGTTCATATCCTTCAGGGTTATCTTCTTAGAGCCAAAGTCAGACAAGAAATGTTATTCAGAAGTAACATAAATCGGGAGTCTTAAGCCTGATATTTCTTCTTTCAGTATGAAAGGCAATGGTAATTTGACAGATCTGTAGATTTTTCTAGTACTCCTCTGGGAAAATTCCTTTTTGTCACTTTGTTACCATTATTTAAAGTACTGTTGGAGACAAAAGGAGATAGAGAAAAAGATCTAATGTATCTAAGATATATTTACCACCCCGTATCATCACCACACACAGCCCAGTTTATGCCTTTCACTACTGTCTATGGGGTAATTTACTATGCCTTAAAAAATGATCTATTCTTAAATTAAGACAGGTGATAAATGTCAACTGGTATTTGGCAGAATTTTACTGTTGTATTCTATAAACTCAAAACTCCAGTCTCGTGGCATAACAGATATATATCAGTGGCCTTGAAAGGTTTATTTTAAACATATTAGCTCATATGAAGTGAGAAGCAGGCCTCTGAGGTTCCTCTAGAAAGAAACTGCAGCATCGGGGAAGACATTTTTATGATAAAGACAAACACGTTATGCACGTTTCCACGTGGAGGTGCCACAGTGCACCTGTGCCGCACAGGTCCTCTGGCTGGGCAGGAGGCTGCTCTGGCAGGAAGGCTTTGGAAAGTCTTTACAAAGATCCAGCCAACGGAGAGCAACATTATAAAGGGCTGCAGAGAAATCTGAGGGAGAAAAAACAGCAGTCACTTGTGTGCCTATGAGGCACACAAGATGAATAGATAAAGAAACACAATAGATGAAGAAAATTTTGCAAGCTGCTGGACTATTTGAACATTCACTAATACACTCAATAATTTAGACTGCATTTTTTCTTCATCAAAATCATTACATTTAGCAAGAGTTTTTCATCCCATACCAGCTTCAAATCCATTTTTATTCAAAAGCATTCAAAACTTCAAGGAGACCATGACTAACAAAATATTGTTAGAACAGCAAGCCTCTTAAAGCAACCAAAAACCTTTAAAACATTCCTCCAGAAGGAGAAGTGGAAAACAGCAACGAAATCTGCTGGGAAAGAAGAAAGCAACAACAGCAGGAATTTTTAGTTTAAGCACAAAGCATCAGTGTTAAACATTTGATAAGTCTCATGGTTTTGTTCTGAAAATAGATGAGAGGGAGTGTTTTCGTGCATGACTAGTCCCACAGCAAATAAATTCATGCTTAAAAATATAGCTTATGCACAGATGGCTGCAGAACAATTACTACATTAGTGTTTCTCATTCTGTATTAAACTTCTGACGTACTAGGAACTCCCTCTTCTCCCACTCCAAAGATTTCTCAGAGAGATTTTATTGCATCATTAGTTCAATAATTATGACATAGTTGTGTTGTATTTAACCTTGTTTTATTTTTCCAAATACATAATAATTCTCTTTCTTTTTAACCATTTTCTTTCATCTAACCAAGTTACAGTCTTCTTGTACTGATAAGAAACTAAAGAGTCAGATGCCATCTGGCAATACAACAGCCTGCTTACTGTCCACACACATCATCCAGACTAAAAAAAAAAAAAAAAAAACAGATTGAGAACAGCCAGGCTATCTATCTGCAGTTTAAACAGTAGGTATTCCAAGATGCCATTCATTAACGGCAGCCTGTCTTTTTGGTACATGTACCATTCATTCAGCCTGACAAGGTGTGCTCAGCCTGTGATGAAGACACACCAGATACACTCCAAAAAGCATTCCACTTCTGAAAACAGACACAGTAATTCTGACAAAACACAGAGCTGACACTCAGATTACAGTCCCTTCAGTTCCAATTGGGTTTGCAATCAGGGAACAATTACTGACACAAGCAAGCTGGAATATAGAGACTCATTTTCTCTTGTTCCCTTCCAGAACTGTGTGAAAAGTAACACTTTTCTTCTAATGCTATTATGCCATTTAATTCTAGAATGCCTCACTTTTTGTGTCAAAATTTAGATTTAGTTGCAAAAACATATGTTCAGTTATGGGATCCTTTTTTAAATTCAGTTTTCACTTATCAGGACTGTTCTGGGCACACAATCAATTTATGTCAGTGACTTTTTTCCCATGTCTTCAAATTATAACTATGCCTAAGTGCTGGTTTCCCCACCTATCATGTTCTCTCCTTTTATGATTATAATTCTTTGACATAGGAATGATGTTATGTACCTTTACAAAGGCACCTGGAAAACAGCATCCATTCATACAGTTTTTGAAAGTTACACTAGTACAGTTTATTCTCCAAGACAGCATTATCAAATCATGTTTTGGTTTTGTAAAATTGAGTCATTTTAGATCAGATTTGAAAATAAAATATCTCTTTGGCTACTTATACATCCATCACAATGCTGTCTTCCTTCTCCCATTGCTCATGGAAACTGAGCATTAAAACTCATACTTGAGTACCGCCTGATACAGCTCTTGTCTGACCCAATTGGGTGCTGCCTGTTCACTCAGACAACTGAACCTTTACCTGTGAGCAACCCAGACACTCTCCTGCCATGGTATATATTCATATACCAGACTATGATGTGCAACTCACATTGCAAAGTGCACAAATGACACCACACTGGGAGAGGAGGCAGATTTGCCGGAGCAAAGAGCCACCTCATAGAGACACTTCAACAGCCTGAAAGAGCAGGCCAACGAGACCTGCATGAGGTTCAACAAAGATAAATGTTAAATCCTGCACCTGGGATGCAGTAATCCCACACAGCTGTAGAGGGGTTGTCTGACTGCCCAGGGCGCAGCCTGGGGGGTCCTGCTGGATGGCAACCTGAATGCGTTCCAGCAGTGTGCCCTTGCAGCAGTGAAGTCAAACCTTGTCATGGGCTGCATCAACAAGAGTACAGCCAGCGAATCAAGGGCTGTTATTATTCCAGTCCATTTAGCACTTGTTAGGGCATACCTCTAATACTGGGTCTAGGTTTGGTCTCCCCAGTTCAAGGGAGACACTAAAAAATTGGAGAGGGTCCACTGAAGGGCAACCAAGATGATGAGAGGGTTGAAGAACTTGACAGATGAAGAAAGATTGAAGGAACTGGGTTTGTTCAGCCTTAAGAAGGCTTGAGGGGATCTAATCAACTGTTCCAATACCTGAAACGTAATTACAGAGGAGAGGCAGGAACTCCCTTCGCAAGGATGCACAGTGACAGAAAAGAAGCAATGGGTGCAAATGGCTTTAGAAGAAATTCCATATGGATAAGGAAAAAATTTGCACCATGAGAAAAACCAAACATTGGAATAGGCTGCCCTATGGGATGTCCCTTGCTGGAAATATTAAGACTTGACAGGGACCTGGACAACTCAATTTAAGGCCCTGCTTTCAACAAAAGGTTGGACCATACAATCTCCAGAGATCCCAGCCAGCCTGGACTTTTAAATGGTTCTGCAATGCTATGCCGATTTGCTGACTGGTCCATGTTCAACCCTGACAGAAGTAAACTTGAGGGATTAAAACTCTGCAAAGAAACAAGTGTCAAAAGCAAGAAGATGCTGCTCCCATCTCTAACCAGGAAGGTGAAGCTCCTTGGTACGAAGAAATACCTATTGTTGCTATTTTCAGCATTCAGTACCAGTAACTTGTGATACAGCATTAGAAATAGACCAGTAACTACGGAAAAATTGCCCCGTATCTCAAAATAAAACATCTTATGAATTACAAAAAATATTAGGACAAGCACTTTCTCACTTTCCCCCTTTCACTGCCTGTGAAAATCTGTCATGTCTACTTCTACTTTCGTGACTGCTATCTTCAGATTTCAGGGGTTTGGGATTGTTCTGAAACCAGTGTGGCGTATGGCATTTGGGGTCCCATCTCCAACTGCGACAGAATGGCCACCCTGTCTGCCAGGCTGAGCATTGCACAAGTAGCACCACATCCCCTTCACCCTGCCTGCACACCGCCAGAGACAGAAATCCTAAGAGCGAAAGGGAGAGGGGAAGGGAAATCACTTAAAGAGGTTAAAGAGATAGTTACATACTCCATGGTAAATCACTGCTTACAGAGTTTCCCCTGTCTGCCAGCTGTAGAAGAGCGGCCAAAAAAAGTATAGAAGTCTGTCCTGTGAAATCATTTATTGCTATTGCTCAGGCTCAGCATTATACTAATAAAATTGTATTTCAGAGGGTTGGGATTATAAAAAGAGAGAAAAAGAAAGAAAAGTAAACACTCAAATTGGCGTTATAGCTGTGGGTATGTAAGAGTCACACTTCACACAGCTACCAAAAGATGGAGGGAGGGGAAAGAAGTGGAGGAGTGAAATAAAAATTGGTTCACAAAAATAACTCTTCCCAAAGATGTTTAGTATGAGGTTTTCAACCAAATGAAAAAAGAAGAAGCATTGTGACAGCTACTCATATGCCTTCCCACCAGTACTGCCCAGATGACTACCTGTACTAAGTCATTCCTATTCAGTGCCTGAATTTTTACAGATCCTGTTTGGATGCATCACTTCTTCCCCTAACTCTATGTAGAGTGTAGGTACCCCACACCAGATTGTCAGTTTTACCACAGGGCTGGATGCACACATAACCGTCGTAAATACTCAGGCATTGCAACGCCTAAGTCCCTTCATCAGTCTAGGCACTCTTCGGAAGCTGCCTAGCTTGTTCATTGACAGCACAGTAATATTTAGCTGTTTGCTAAAAAAAAAAACAATTCAAAATGAAAGAAATATTTCACCTGTGATATATTTTCTCCCTTCCAACTACAAATTATTTCAACCCCAGAGAGAAAAAACCAAACATCTAACTGCCAACATAATTTTTAATTATAAGTTCAGCTTAAAAAAAATGCTCCTGAAGATCAGAAGGACAACACTTTTACGTACGAATCTTACCCATGAAGAAAAAAACCCTTACATTCCATCCCTAAGTCATTCCTGAGAGCAACTAAAGCTCATTTTATCATTGAAAATGCTCTTCAGTACAGTCTTTCAACAATGCAGTTATACAAGTTAGAAAGGAAACATTACCCTTTCTTCAAAACCATTTTATCCAGAGTGTTTCCAGAGCACTGAGAAATCCTCTGATTCCTGATTTAGTACACAATAGGGCTTTCAGGAGAGTCAGGAACCCAAATCATTTCTTAATGCCCCAGATTTACATGAATGCTACTAATGCAATTTGTGTAGCGTCTTCAGCGTTAAAACATTATCACTACTCCCTCTAGTGGGTGTCCTAAATGAGCAAATATTCCCTGCTGACTACCAAAGAAAATATTTTATTATCGATAAAGTTACTCTGAAATTAAGCTTGTAAGCACTTGCAGCTATCAGAAAACAGGGTGTTACCGAGTACCTCAGGACTTTTTGTTGCCTTAGAAGTTGCAGGGGGCCAGCAACAACCAATACTAGACTTTTCCTGGAACTGGTAGGAGCAAGCCAGATAGAGAAAAACACTGTTCCACAAGAAGCAGAACTCACAGACACCAGTTTCCTTTGGACGTGCATCCTGCATCCCTGCGCAGCCCTTCACAGCCCTCAGTGCTCCTTTCCTTCATGCACACACACACACACACTCCTCCCTGCCTTGCTCGCTCCCAAACACCGTGTGCTTTGGCTTGCCTTTTGGTTTATTTTCTATTTTACCTGCATAACATGAAAAACAAAGAGGAGAATGGAAAATATTAGAAGATCCCCAGTGCCAAAATCTGAAGGTGGGAGATTTTAGGGAAAAAAAATTACCTTCTCCCACCTCCCCAGATGAGTAGCGGGCACTATTCTTTGACCAGATTTAGTGTCCATGGATGAAATTCTGACTGGTTTAACTGACTAAAGTAACAAAACTCCTGCTGAAATCTTTACTTTCTCATTACGAACAAACGATGAGGAAAGTGATGCAAAACTAGAACCACTAATTGGAAGCACAGTCTTGATTTGTGTGATCATTTTATACAATGAGTCAAAATTTAGCTTCTTTTTCCTCCTCTAATAGGAAAAGAATTAGAAAAGCGCACTATGAACAGAGAGAGACCTTCTGCATGTAAATCACTACCAGATGAAGCAGTAGCAGCAGTTACTTATGAATACATTGCATTGTTCCCATGTTTTGTAAAACTATGGCTTAGACCAAAGTTCTGTTGAAAACATCTTTCCAGCTGATTGAATAGTTTGAAATGTCATCATTAAAAGATGCTCAGTTTAAAAGGGTTTAATACATGCTTTTAGAATAGGAAAAATTATAGGCTACTTTTAAAAAATAGCTATATCAAGAACATACTCTTGTTCTTCTACATTTCAGGGCTAGCACAGCATTATCTCATCATAGAAAAGCCACTTAAAACTAAAGCAGCGTGTTCAAGAAGCTTACATGTTTGTGTGATCTTAGTATCGTTAGATCCCTTTCAAAATTTTGGGGAAAAAAAACTCTCTAAATTTATTGATCAGGAAACAATCTTGTTTTCTCTGAGCTGCTACAAGTCTCTTTTTTGTTTACCTTGCACCCATCTGCTCACTTTTAAGGACTCTGTATTTAATAGTATTGTTTGCACAGCCATAGGCCACTTACAGATAAGACCCTAGGAGGGCACTGGTACTGGAACCTCCCTCACACTTCCTTTTTCTAAAAATGAGATGACAAAACTCCCAATATAGGTATTATCTTCATTCCAGGTGAGCTGCTAACGTGGCTGCCTCAGCCACAATTTCAAATATAAATGTAATCATCTCTTTCTCTTCCAGTGATCCCTAAAGAAAAAACAGCATAGTTTATCTGACAATGTAAAATGGGAGGACACCAAAATTAAAATGTAAAACCAAAAAACTTCACTTTAGAAAGCTGATGAGCCTACACAGTAAATAGTCAGGCATACAAGAGGAAGGGAAGCTCTACCATGAACTGTTGAAGAAAACTGCTATGTTTGTTTATATTATATATAAACTGTAGGTAAAATGGCAAAAGAGGAGATTAAAACCTTTAAGAGAGAAACTGAGTAAGTAAACAGAAGAAAAAAGTCATGGGAATGAATGATTTTGAATGTGAATTATTTCTCAAATCAAATCCAGTCTTTCACTCTTTAATTATCCTAATTAGCTAAGCATTTATCCTTCATTAGTCATCAGACCATTACCACAATACCTAGATCTTTTTCTTATTACTTTTCAAGAACTACAATTTGATGCCAAAAGACATGAAAACTCTTACCTTTTTGTACTAGTGCTGCTTGAATTCTGTTATACAGGTACCTGCATATCCTGAGATAGGAACAAGAAAATTGATGGTTTTGAAAACCGGACTTCTTAGTTCTGGCATGGTTCTCTCTCTCCAGAGGCTGCACCTCTCACCTGCAAGAGGAAGGCACTGCTGTGCTCATGTCCAAAACTGGAGAGAAGAATTGGTCTGATCTCTGTCATGGAGTTCCAGCAACTGTGACACCGGATATTTAATCTTTGAATCAAAGCAACTAAAAAAGCCGCAGTAACCTAATAACAAAGAAAAAGCGATAGACCAACAAGAATCTTTTTCTAAATTGCATTTGTCCAAGCGATGAAAAGGTATTTGCCATTTAGCCTGCACAGTTGAGATGCTAAGTTAGTGAAATGTTGTAAAACACATGTCAGCATGCTAACAAGTCTGAATGTCAAGAAGCAAGTAAAAATAGAACTGTGTCATGAGCAAAGTAGTGACATTTATAGCATATCTCATTAATTACAGGCCATGGGGCTCTTTCACAAAGCTAAGTGTGGGAAATGCTAAGATGAATTTGAGGCCTTCAATCACAGAAAACAAACTGAACAATCAGAAAGGTGTAAAGAAATAGAGCTTTTTACCTTTCCAAATGGCCATTCTTCTAACCTTTTAAAGACACCTATGCAGTTAAGACAGATTCAAGACTGAAAAAAGTAATTAAACAGACAAAACAGAAGCAAGGCACAGCCTCCATCAGAGCTTTGAATTATTTTTTTTAATTCTTCTTCATGATCCAGGAATTCGCAGCAAGGGACAATCTGACTATATGCTGACATCTGAAAAAAGATGACCTGGAAGGGTTTCCCAACAAACAGGACAAAAAGGCTGCTGGATACCAAGAACTGTGAGACAGCGTGTGGGTATGCAGGTCTCTGAAGCCCACAAGAAACAAATCACAGTCACTCAGAATTAACTCTGCACCAAAATGTGAAGACACTATTAATTTCCTATTCAGACTGTAACTGAGCAAAACTGTCCGTGAAATCAGTAGGCAACTGTCATAAATAACAGGCTGAGTAGTAAACTCAGGACTGAAAACCTGATTCACTAAAGGAAAGAATATCATCATCTGCCACTTACACAGAATAGGTAGAAAATATATATGTATATATCTGCATATATATATATATATGCACTCACTTATACTTTTATTACTGGATGGAGATACTCCAGTGTAACCAGCAGATATGCATATATTGTGAAGGAATTATCCAGTTTAATAGCAAGCAAAATTAAACCCTTTAACCTGGTATTTCTAAATGCTTTGTGCATTTTGCTGTAAAAGCTAGACCACTGTGGGTTAAAAAAAAGTTTCATGTTTGGGGATTTTTTTTAAATAGATCATTCCCTTTATCAAAATGGAGCATTTAATTTTGAAGACATCTGCTTTTGGAAAGAGTATGCTGTTACAATGCTTTGCATATATTAATGCAAATCACAGATGCTAGAGAGAATTAAAAAAACCTATTCCCAAAGAGATTAATCCAAAATGAAAATTTATTCTGTACTAAGTTAAATAGGCCATACTGGGTCCTTCTTTGCGGATCGCAAATAAAATAAACTGTAATTCCGGATTGTGAATTTCTTGTGTTCTTGTAACAGTGAAGATTAGTTTAATATTTAGGTGCTCTAGTATTTCTAGGGACCACTTGTTATGTTTTCCTGTGTACTGCATATGTACACACCAACTGTACATATTCCAACAGCTTTATATCAAACAGGAACAATTTATAAGGAATGTTTTCTTTACAATGGTGAGCAAGTCAGCCAAGACTTGAAAGACCAAGCTAACTAACTACAGCAAAGTTTAGTTAGTTACCACTGACAAGTTCTTTTAGTTATTCTTCATGAGCTTTGTTGCCACTTAAGGCTATAGTATCTGTGATACCATTTCTCTCCAGTGGTGGGGAGGGTCATCATGCTGCTAAACTAGAGAAAACCTAAACTAGCTTTGTAGGAGACTTTCCCACAAGCATCATTACAGCTGAAGAAAAACCTGTGTAGCAAGGCAGTAAGAAATCAGTACTGGAAGACGGTTTAGAGAAGCTATTCCTAACAAAGTCCCTTAACACTATCTTGATGCACATGCATTTGCCAAAATAAATAAATACATAAAATAAATAAATAAATACTCTCATCTTGCATACTGTGTGCAGTTTTGGGCACCATAGTACAAAAAGGGTACAAAGCTACTAGAGAGTGTCCAGAGGAGAGCCACGAAGATGGTGAAGGGTTTAGAGGGGAAGCCATACAAGGAGCGGCTGAAGTCACTTGGTCTGTTCAGCCTGGAAAAGAGAAGACTGAGGGGAGACCTCATTGCAGTCTACAGCTTCCTCACAAGGGAAGGAGGAGGGGCAGGCGCTGATCTCTTCTCCCTGACGACCAATGATTAGGACCCGAGGGAACGGCAAGAAGATATGCCAGGGGAGGTTTAGGTTGGACATTAGGAAAAGGTTCTTCACCCAAAGGGTAGTGGAGCACTGGAACAGGCTCCCCCGGGAGGCAGTCACAGCGCCAAGCCTGACAACATTCAAGAAGCAATTGGACAACGCCCTCAGACGCATGGTGTGATTTTTGGGGTTGTCCTATGCAGGGATAGGTGTTGGACTTGATGATCCTTGTCGGTCCCTTCCAACTCAGGACATTCTATGATTCTATGATAAAAATAAATGCATGCATGGTAACCATTTCATTCTGGAAATCATTTTTTAATTCTACTTCAGCCATTTTGCTGTTCATAGCAGCCCAGTCTGCTGGAGGCTTTTGACTGAAAATCAGTCACATTAAAATGCTGTAACATCCTTCCACCTCTGTGGAAGCACTTATGCAAAATTTGTCCATCTGTATAACACAACCTTTTCCCCCTTAAGGGAGAAGAACATTCAGGAACTCACATCGTGATATATATTCACAGTGACCTTGAGCTGAAAGAAAAGGAACATGTGCTGTAGCTGGTAGATTTACAACTGCTGGTCAAAACACTCCAAAACTAAAATTGCAAGTATATTGACTGTCTACAAAGAGGCTCAGTCTTCTCCCCTGTGAGGTGTCCACTCAAGCTCCAAATTTCAAAGCTTACCATCAGCAGAAGCCTGCAGAGACAGCTGGAAAAGCAGACTGTGAGGCCTCCAAATACATGGGGAAATAAAATCTTATCGACCAAGAGAGAAGACTGAGTTTTATTCAACATAATCAGAATTTTTAAAATATTCACTCCAGCTGAAAATATGGGTAAAGGAGGCTTTGTTAATTTCTTGCCAGGGCCTTCAAATAAAAACAGTTGAGATCGGCACAACAGAGGAATCCTAAGCAAGCTGGGAGAAACCGCTTGTATTTTCAGACCAGCAGGTGAAGATGAGCCTGGTAATTATTTTGTACGCCCTGATGGAGATCACAGCAAAGCAGATCACAATAATCAAGAAAGAAGATGATGAATTTTAGCTCTGAGAACTGGTGGGGAGAAAAAAGCATTAGCACAGCAGGAAGAAGCAGTTTTGTGTGAAGAGACAGTGGAAACACAAACTGCTTTGTATGGAGATATTCAGCAAAACCAGCCCCCGTTGTGTTGCTGGGGGGATGTTTCTGTCACCCTCGCCAGCTGCCGCCCCAGAGCCCCCACACACCCTGCCTACACCACTGCCCGCTGAGGTGACGGGAGGCCACTGCCGCGTCCCAGCACAACCAGCAGTCCCCCAACAGCCACAGCACTCCCACTGAGCCGGCACCCTCCCTGAGGTGGGCCCGGGCCTCGCACCACCGTGGAGGGAACGCCATGCACGTGGCATGTGGCTGGACGCCATCACCAGTTACATCTAATGGGGGAAACTTTCACACCTTGTATGGGTTCATGGAGATGCAAATGCCCCTGTCCACAACAGGCATCTCTGCTGACAACCCCTACCTTAAGAGCACGGATGAGGAAGGCGTTTCAGACTTACTGTGCTCCGTGTAGCATCCAGCATCCCTTCATCAGACTTATACCATGCTGTGAGTAGCATCCCTTCATCTGCTGGAAGGAATCCCTGAGATGAAATGCCTGCCAAACTGAGAACTGTTGCTTCTTGAGTCACGGCCGTCTTTGCCCAACAGTCCTCAAAGAAAAAAAACTTATACACTTGATGTATAGCTGAGGATACAAACTTCAAAATAGATTCCCTCAGCTTACTACCTTCAAAGCAAAATCCTTTCATGTATTCGTCTCTTGTGAATGAAGACATTCACAAAAAAAAACCCACAAGAGTTAGGCCATAATCTGTTAGCAGGTATTACAATTTTTCCCCCTTGACTGTTACCACTTGTTGAAAACTAATTGGTTTATGAAGAATTTAAATTACCTTTTAGAATTCAGAGCAAAATCACTGATAGTTTACAGCTGATAAAGGCAGTTTGCATAGATACAGTCTTCAAAGTCACCCATCTAAAATTTTATTTCTGTTGGTTTTTCTATCTAATGAGTAGAGGAAACCTTGAAACCAAATTCATGGAGAACTGTGTTCTAAAAATGCACTTTTACCCTACTCTGGTCAAACTTTCTGAACAATTAAATGCATGGGTATGAAATTCTATGATGTGACTTGTTGACAGCTAATCAAAACAATTTTCAAGGAGTAATTTGCAAACTTGTTATTTGTCTTCAAAATAAGCAAAAGAACTTTAATTTTTGTTTTAAATGCTATAAACAATGTATAGAGCTTTTTAGAAATGCACTATTGGTATCTTACGGTCCAACTAAAAATTGTTCTAGTTTATTTCCTTCTAGTATAGGTAATTTATTGAAAGTTCCATAGAGTATGGTTACAAATTCTTACAAAAAAATGTAGCTGCTGTGTAGGGTTTCAGTTAAACTTGTCCATACAATTACAGGAGGAAATACATTTGTAAGGTGTTTCTAGTCAATATTTCACATCACTCTGGTAACATAATCATTATTCGTTCCACTATGGAGATGAACATTCAAAGTTGGCTTAGTTTTTAGTCAGTGCTTGTAATAAACTTCAGAAATCTCTTCTCATGGATTTACCCTGAATTGTGAAAATCTTTTTGTCCCTTCTTTCAGTAGAGGCCGATTTTCTAGACCATTTAGAACTAGACTTTCTAGACTATCTGGAACAGGCTTAGGAGTTAAAATAGCTGAGTGTGGCTGCTGGGAAGTACTGCAATACAAGAATGAAAAAACTTGCTGTAGAATACATTTTTTATGGCTAATAAGTTAATATTTTTAATAAAAAGCTCAGCTTTAAGAAGAATCTGAGGTCTGTGCTTTGCCTGTCCATGGTATAGCAGCAGGGTATTAAAAAGCAAATGGACACGTTAAGAGAGTGGCTTTGGATCTAAACTTCCTGATTCTGATTCAGAGCTGCCTATAGAAACTGTATGGAGTCAGTCCCACTGCAGTATAAGCTGGATTTTTCCATTAAGTTCTCATCAAACCAGTATCCAGGCCTGGCTCAGTTGTTTGGGCTACTTTAAAGATGAATTCATATCTGCTTTCCATCCAAATGGAATCCTGCTCCTTAAACTAGGAAATGTCAGTAACAGTCAATACTACTTCAAGACTAGTCAATACTGCTTTACAGAAGTAATACTGATTTATGCAAATAGATTATTTGACTAATAACTCTGTCTTTTCCAAAAACTGGAGGCCTTTTCTTTTTAAAAAGTAATCTTAAAGACTTTCGTTTCTATACTTTTGATTGCCCTGCTGATTGATAGATAACCACAAAGGAAGGGTCTGGAGAAGTTTCTTCATAGTCCTTTCAGAAAGTACTGGTACAAAGCCGTCATGTTTACCTCACAGTGGACACTACCATAGCATTGATCTGAGGCAGAACTGTGAGCTAGCTAGGTAGTCTTCCATCTTCCTCCTGTCAAACTGAGTCACAGCCAGTAAACCCAAAACATGAAGTCACAGCAGTGGGAGTTGATGAGAGCCCATGCAAAAGAAGGTGAAGGGTTAGGGCCTGTGAAAGGAAATCCTGTGCTTGGGAGAGTTGCAGGAGACACGTGTGGAACATCAGAGCTCTGAAACTGTTGTTCTTCTAATGGTTACTGATCATAGTCATAGAATCATAGAATCATAGAATCATAGAATCATTAAGGTTGGAAAAGACCCTTAAGATCACCAAGTCCAACCATTAACCTATCACTGCCAAGTCCACCACTAAACCATGTCCTCAAGCACCACATCTACCCGTCTTTTAAATACTTCCAGGGATGGGAGCTCAACCGCTTCCCTGGGCAACCTGTTCCAGTGCCTGACTACTCTTTCAGTAAAGAAGTTTTTCCTAATATCCAACCTAAACTTACCCTGGCGCAGCTTGAGGCCATTTCCTCTCATCCTATCACTTGTTACTCGGGAGAAGAGACCGACCCCCACCTCTCTACCACCTCCTTTCAGGTAGTTGTAGAGAGCAATAAGGTCTCCCCTCAGCCTCCTCTTCTCCAAACTAAACAACCCCAGCTCCCTCAGCCGCTCCTCGTAAGACTTGTTCTCAAGACCCTTCACCAACCTTGTTGCCCTTCTTTGGATGCGCTCCAGCACCTCGATGTCCTTCCTGAAGTGAGGGGCCCAAAACTGAACACAGTATTCGAGGTGCAGCCTCACCAGTGCCGAATACAGGGGCACTATCACCTCCCTGGTCCTGCTGGCCACACTATTCCTGATACAAGCCAGGATGCCATTGGCCCTCTTGGCCACCTGGGCACACTGCTGGCTCATGTTTAGGCGGCTGTCAACCATCACCCCCAGGTCCTTTTCAGCCAGGCTGCTTTCCAGCCACTCCTCCCCAAGCCTGTAGCGTTGCCTGGGGTTGTTGTGACTGAAGTGCAGGACCCGGCACTTGGCCTTGTTGACTCTCATACAGTTGGCCCTGGCCCAACAATCCAGCCTGTCCAGGTCCCTCTGCAGGGCCTTCCTACCCTCCAGCAGATCGACACTCCCACCCAACTTGGTGTCATCTGCAAACTTACTGAGGGTGCACTCAATCCCCTCATCCCGATCATCGATAAAGATATTAAACAGGACTGTAATGTACCCCTTGCAGGGAGAAGATCATTGTTTTGACAAGTCAGGTGCATTTATGAGATGTAGACAGGGCCCTAGATGGTTTGCTGGTCAATAATGAAAGGAACTGAAGGACTATGTCAGTTGACACAGGCTGGCAGTGTTTCTAGTGTTTCACTGGAGCTATGCTAGAAATAGATTATGTGAATTTATGCTATTAAACATCTAGTCTAAACATCTGCTTTTTTATTTTAAGTATTAGTCCTTAAGCAGTTAGCCACAACAAGAAGCTTTGCTTCTTAGAAATTGCTTATGTATGTCACGTTTGTCTGGCAGGAGTTACTATTTTCGATACTGTAGTCCTGTTTACACACAAAGACAGCAGAAAATAGTTTTTCTAAACACAGTTCAGCGTGGATAAAGTCTTCCAAGAAGTCCTTGAGAACCACAAGCTTTTCTTACCCCTCTTCAGTCTCACTCGTGTGAGACTCATGCCTTCGCTTGCTGTTCACTCACTTTTGGATTCCTGCCACACACATCTGCAATGAAACCAGTGCCCCAGCCCCTGTCCTTGCTGCCAGTTTGCAAGGACCCATGGCAGAGTTCCTGCTCAGACGTTAATCATGCTGCTCCATGCCTTGGGACGGTGATTTCTGTTGATCCAATTGACGTTACACAAAGACATGTAATTGCCTTTCTGTTTTCTCTGAATAAGAGGTATGTGGCATACCTGTTAGTGTCAGTGAGAGCCGAGCTTGGGCGTAGATTGAATGACAACCACCCACAGCCTTACAGGACACCTCAAGAGCCAGTTCAGTGTTCAAAGTGCTAGATGTAAGAATTGTATTTCTATATTATGTCTCCAAGCCAGCTGGAGCTTACACTTGCTTAACTTCATTGATGTAAATGGCTTTCTTTCAGTTTGATTGGTGCAGTTCACTGTGTTAGAATTAAACCCAAAGATAAGAAACAGCAGCTCTTAAGTCTTCAAATGATATAGCACAATATCTTCTGCTCCTGGGAACACCCTTATCATACCCAACTCCAAGTTACTGTTTTCACTTTGAGAAAATAGGGTAAACTTGTGAAATCTAGCTATATTTAGGCAAGCATAATAGAGACCTACCTTCTAAATAACAAAACTTCTTTTATACCTCCTTTCTAAATTTCACTTGCAGCCAAGCAGTTTCCCCTCTCACGGTGTCTGAACGTATGTTTCTCTGGCTAAGGGGACAAGTTTTAGACCAGAAGTGACACTGCAACCTAGCTTGGTTTCATTTTCAGTTTTTCATTTTTTTCACTGGAAACTGTGGCACTGAATACGCCTCCCTTTATATGGATGGCAGCTCTGAAATTTCCTAAATATGAAATTTTAGAGCACAAGTTCTGATCAGGTACTGGTAGATAACAGCAGTAAAATCTGATCCTTTCAGCTTCATCAGAGATTTGCTCAGTGTTTCTTCTAATGTTATTTTAGTCTTAGCCATCCCTTGAAGCAGGTCTGCGAAGGGCCAGATCTACATTTCTGTTCAGCTCGCAGTAAGACGTTACTGACTGTGGTAGGGACAGAAGTAGGCAGAAGGACTTTGGCTCAAGGTGTGACTCTCTCCTGATTACCTTGGGAAGACTCAAGGTAGAGAAACACTGTCATTCTCCATAACAAAAAGGGATATTCTGATTTTGGGAGGAAAGGAGAAATTGCCTTCACCATTAAAATGGACAATGCATTCTTCATTGTATGATACAGTCATAGTGATCCTACTTCTTCTGTGCCTTCCCCCCATCACACCTGCATACACATATGCAACACACATGTGCACACACATTTGGGCTGATCTGACTCCGTGCCTGAGATCACACCCTTTTCAGGACTGGGTAAATCACACTTCAGGACTGGGTAAATCACTGCAGCCCATAAAAGATTTTTTTGCAGTCTGCTTTGGCATTTGCCCAGTACTCTGCAAAATGGTACTGAGGAAAGGGGAGTAGATGAGTAGATGCTATACATTTGTGACAGATTAATGTATCAATGAATCTTTTTCCTACAGCTTTATAATTGTAATGAAGTTGCAACTTAAACAGCACAGTCTGTTGCCAAAGTTTGTTTTAAAAAACTTGGAGATTAAACTTGGCTTTCTCAGTGGCAAGCGAGTTAAAATGAGAGCAATATTGATTATTGCCTCAGCAGCACTGTGATCTGCTCACAGCGGCCTGTAGAGAATAGAAATTTAAACAAAGGGAGAAGGTGGGCCAACAGCTGCAGATGGTGGTTAAACAGACACTCAGTTGCACACAGGCTCACAGCAATCTTGGCTGTAATCGCTTACTTCTCATGTTCTTAGGATCATTAAACAGAGGCTCCTTTAATTGTCTGTTGTTATAATGGTTTCAGAGAGAATTTGGCCATTTCTGTTTGGCTACACCTCAGATAAATTCACATCATTTCCCATTGCCTGTAAACAATCTTGCCATCATATGCCAGAGAGATGTGTTCTCATTCCCTCTTCAGCTCCAGAGCAATGAACAAGGGCCTCTTCACACAGCTTGCACATGTAAGGTCCTGGTAGATCTTCAGCCCCTTTGCTGAGTTGTTGGCAGCTTTTCCACTCAGGTCTCAGGGGCTCTGAGTCATTAATGGGCTGCTCACCTTTGCTCTAAAACCTGTCCTCTGGCTTGGTTTAATCAGCAAAGCTGATGCTTTTTTTTCCCTATCTGGACTGGTAGGTATGATTCACAACATCTCATGTTGTATTTTCAAAGTTAATCTGATCAAGCCCGTATTTGAAATCACTCTGGTTTTGAATCCTAGTAAATCTACTGCAGATGTGAGACTTCTATATCCAAGTCCAACCGGCAGGTCATCATGTGCATCCCTATGCAGATGTGGTGGAAAAGCATCCAATTCATGTGTTCAAGCTCTTAAAGGAGTCTTAACACCGGCACTAGGCCTGCAGCCGCATTAACTTGACTTAAAGGCTGGCTTGCCTTTAAAACTGCTGCAGGCAAGGATGAGGACTGCATCCTCCACAGCTGCCCATAAGATGTATGGGTTCCCCATCCCATTCCAAGGGTGGCCAGTTGTCTCAGTTCTAATAGGGAATCAAGTTTTGACTCCAAATTAGAGAAATTGGGGCAGCACTGTGGCATGACAAGCTATTTAGCAGGCAAGCAGAGCATCTAAAAATGCTCCATTCTTTTACATCAGTGCAAATCCAGAGATTATAGGCCAAATATGTGGGCATGAAAGGTGTTCTCAATGGGTTTTGCATGGCTATTGCTACAGCTTACAGTCTGCAGCTAAGTACCCTTCAGGGTTAACAAGAGATCCAACAAGGTGATCTTGATACACCGCTACTGAAGACTGGTGTAAATGTTTGTATTCCTGCTGTTCATTCTTTATCAATGTTTGTGCAGGAGGAATTTCCCTCTCCGAGATGTTCACTGTGAGCCCTTTCATCAGTAATGAAAAAAAAGCACTTTTACGTAAAAAGAAATAAATGTTTTTTGGAAAAAAACAGGTCTCCAAAAGAGCAAAGCTTAGTTAAAACTTTAGCAATCATGTCAGTAAATTCTCTTTAGCTTTCTGACTCATTGCCCCCTTCATATTATTCCCTTGGCTCACGGTAGCTTATGCTTCTATATAATGACAGCTGCCTTATTAGAGATAAATCTTGAGTTTTTGACACTGCAGAATGTAAATAGCACCTCGAAGTCACAGCACCTTTCTTATCTTGCTAATAAGATACCAAGAGGGGAAACAGTGACGCAAGTTCTGGTTTAGTCCTGAGACAGGTCCCACCCACACTGGGAAAGGGTTGCCCAGAGCCACAGCACAGGCTCATCTGTTGGTGCCAGCAGAAAAAAAGCCTTCTTTCACTGACAGGTAGACAAATGGGAGTTCAGGAACATCAGACTAGGTCTTATCACATCATTTTCTTCATATTCTTTTGCCCATGTGGAAAGTAGTACTTGAGACCTTGGTCTTTCCCTTTAGCTAAGTAAACCGTGATGAGGCTGGAGGGAAAGGGCAACAATCAGGAGAAACAATCCTGCTATTGCCTAACTCCTTTCCAAATGTATAGTTCCTTATAGCGCACGAGAGGCTGTTTTGGAACAGCTGTTGTTGTATTCCCGTCCTTCAGACATTGTGCACATTGTGTATACTGAAGTAAGCCAATTCTATTGAGGGCATTCCATTCAAATTGCTGTTTTTTCAATTAGAAAAGACCAGGAAGCATGATTAAAATTCAAATTGCTAGGCTTTGCTGTTTTCAGACATTGGTTGTAAAGCATATTTGTTAAGCACCATCTGCTGTACATTCAGAAAATAGCAACCAAAATTGCTATTCTCTTTCCAGCTTTTAAATCAAATTAAAATTATTTGAATTCTGTCTACTATCAAATACATTATTTCAGCTCTGGAATGTTAAAACTGCATTTTTATAGTCCCTCAATTGCATTATCTACCTATGTGCAGTCACATATAGACCACAGACTGGGACAGACACTTGGGAGAGAAACTGTGTTACAAAACACCATGTCCTAGAACAGGGCAGTGGAAAGAGATGGGGAAATAACAGCGAAGTTGAGCCTGATTTCCAGATGTACTAAGTAAACCAGGATGAATACAACTGAAGACAAAGTATTGTCTTTCAAGGGCAAATATAGTGTGTGGTAACCACAGGACACAATGATAAAAACAGAAGCTATCCATCAGTTCAAAATCCTAAATGGAGATTATTAGCCTTTCAGTATGGTTTAATTAGCAGAACAATTATTAACAGTACTCCAAAACATCACAACTCTGTTGATGGTGAACTGTAAGTGATGAAGAAAAGTACTCCAATTATTAGCCTGAATTAAGTGAATAGCCTGAAAGGTGTAAATAAACCTAGAGATTGTTTCAATCAAAAACAGCCACCAAACTTTTTTCTCAGCCTCTATGTAAGGCCTTTCTTCCATATTTTTCTTAAAGAAGATTTTTCTCTTTCTTTGAGCATTTTAATGAAAAAAATCAGTGTCAGAAGCTGTCTGGCTCAGAACGGGTCACATGGGAGCAGGGAGGGAAGGATTGCTGCTGTGATGTGCAAGGCACAGGCTGCTCAAACAAACAAGGCAGCAGAAGTGAAGGAGCCTGAGCCTCAGAGGTGCTCTGCTGGAGCTCCTTGTCCTCTTTTTCTATCCTCCTTGTACCCTTCCTCATTGCCCTTGCAGCCTGTCTGCCCATCATGCCTTAAGAGAGTTTCTCATTTTGTACTTCTGCTTCCCTCTCAGGGCATTTATTGCCCAGCTGGATCTACCCCGCAGTGAATGTGAGCCTCGTAGGCTGGAAGCTAGCTTTGGCAGGACCCATAAACCACATGTTGGAGGGGGCAGTGGGCGAGGCAGGGACAGCAGGAGGTGGTGTTTCGGGGGTCAAGGCTGAATGCCATCCTGAAGCTGTGGATTGTAGCCTGGTCTTTTCTAGGGGTTGTAAAGCTGGACATCTTTGGTACTGTGCCCTAGACACTGCGGGTCAGAGCACTTGTAGCTGCGAGAGGTGCCCATGGGACCTCTACTTTGCCCCCATGAACAGTGCAAGTGCTCTGAAAAAGGTCAGTCTGTAAAGCCCTCATGTTGGGCAGGCGAAAGGTTGATTATTTTTGAACTTAATTACACCAAGGGCTAAGTGAAGTCTGACAAAAGACAAGTGAGGATAAAGTCTGTAACTGCACACGGCTTGGGAGGAAAATTAGTATTGCAGCATTCTTGGTAAGGAGGCTGCATCCAAAATGGGTAGGAAGAATAGTACGGAGTAACCGTCGCCACCGAGTGATAATTTGGGGTAAAAGTTACATGTGACCGTGTAAGTAGCCATCTGGTATGCTAGCACACAGGGCCAGATCACCCAGCCTTTGAACTACAGACCTTGCCACCTCTGCCATGCCCTCACATCCCGGTAATGGAACAAAGGCTGGCAAGATGAGCCTGCCCTCCCCAAAATGAACATTCAATGTCTCACGATACTGAAGCAGCCTGTCACTGGGGACTTCACATCAATATACTTAGTACAGACCAAGCAAGGAGTCCCACAGCTGCAGAGCATGCAGCACCAGTAGCCCTATGAATTTAAAGCAAAGAAAGTCACAAATCTCTTACCTTCTATGTTCTCCTCATCTCAGTCCAGGAGGGAGAAATCCACCAAAGAAGGTCGTCTTCTCACTCAGCACAGAGCAAAGCCTGCTCTCAGCCCTAACCTTTTGGGTTCATGATCTGATTACCCTTTCAGAAGTAGAGCAGTTTCCTCTTTGCAAAAAAATAAAAATACTTGGCAATTGTGAGGCCTGATCTGGAGCCCAACGGACATTAACAGGAACCTTGCCCAAACACAGATCAGTGGATTTCTAACAAATTCATTGTTCCTAAAGCTTCTGTTATTTTTGTAAAGCATTATCGTTTCTCTTCCACCAGTGGGAAAACCAAGGCAAATAGCAGCGAAGTAACTTGGCCAGGTGATACCACATAAACGAGTCACCAGCTGAACAAAGCGTCCCAAAATCCCAGCTCCCAAATCACAGGTAAAAGTAAAAGTAAAGAGTCTGCAAGGCTTCTCCCTCCCCTCCCAAGAAATAACAGTATTTAACATCAGTTCTTAGGAGACCACAGTATCAATCATTGTGCGGCAGACGTTCCTTTTCTGAGTCAGACCTTGCAAATCAGAACAGCAGTTTTCACTGATCGCTATGAAATAATCAGGCATCAGTATTTATCTGCATAAAGATAATAAATATTAAGTTTATAAGGGAATAAATAATGTCTTTACAAACATACTCATCACAATCCTACTTTTACAAAATTATATTAGTACAGTATTATTGCAAAAACTGTATAGACACTCAAAGACAAGTCATGTCAAAGTTACTGCACAGTTTTGCAGTTCGGTGAGATACATTAAACTACATAATCATTTTAAATTCAACAAAGGTATAAACTGAGACATACTGAAGACAGAAATTTAGTAAAATTTTAAATAGATTTCATATTTACATGAATGCACCTCAGGTGAAATCTGTTAAAAATTTAGCATGAATAAGCAAAGCAATTCTAAGCATTAAAATGTAAACATTCTGCTGTGATGCTCTTGACACTACAGAGCATTCTCCACAAATTGCATATAAAATATTTCAAGTAACCCATCCATACATTTAATGGCTTCAAACATCTAATATATGTGATATACACTATAATTTTCCCTGCAGCTTCTCTTCCCCTTGATCATTTGCAGGGTAACAGTTCATTATAAGGAACAAGAAATGGAAAAAGAACCCCCACCTTGTCTTTTGAAATAAGGATTATTCTTTGAGTTCCTCTAGAGTTATTCTTGATGCACACCAGTATGAAGAAAGTCAGGGCTATACATCAGACATGCTGGGGTTCAAACACCTGCATATTTATACCCCAAACTAGCAAACATTCAGGTGCCTAAGATGGGAGAAATAATTTAATAGTTTCCTCCAAACTCTACTAATTTATTTCACTCCCCTCAAGACACAGTGCAATTTTAACTGTAGAACTGCATCAGTACATATCCACTTCTGGGTTTTGATCCATATTCTGCAGAACCCAATCAAGTTTTTCCTATGGGTTTGAATGCCACTCAATGATACTCATTAAAGAAGTTGAATACTTGAACTAAATATTAAAAAAACCCTTGAGTTTCAAAATTCTCTTCTTCATCAGTTTCTATAGTCACTCTTCCTTTTTCCTTATTAATACCATTTATCAAAGTTTTTGTGAAAGTGAGTTAAGTACAACAAATTACTTTTTCCCCCACTTCATTTATAAACTGTGATCTCTTGTAGCAAATTAGTTATACTGATTTGGGCTGCAGAGGCTTTTATTCTAATACAGCGTTATCAGAGATTTATATTGAGCTATAGCTAGAAGCAATCAGAAGCAATTAGAAGTCTAATCATTGAGGACAGCCGCACCAGGATTGTGGATTACTTTCCACACCTATAAAGCCAGGATGGTGCTAGTATGATCTCAAACCAGTTTAAAACTAGTGTAGCTAGCAACAGTTAACTCACTGAAAGTGCTCCCTGCTTTTACCAGTGCAAAAGAAAAAATCAAGTCGAGTATGTCCCTTTCTTTTAAGAATAACAAGAAATAAAATAGGGTAGGAAATTACAATGTAATATAAGAAATTGTTATGTTGACATCAAAAATCAATAGAAAAAAATTTCTCCAATCTTCTAAAGTCTTGAAAAAAAGGCTTCAAAAAGCCTTGGCTTCTATGATGTTCTAGCAGTAGATAGCAGCATGATCATAAAATAAATCTATGTATAGAAATCATGAAGAAATAAGAAATACCATAGCAAGAGGTTTAATACTTGATCCTGCCAGATGCCGAACTCTCTGGCCCTGACCCAGCAAACCATTTAAGCATGTGGTTAGAAGTCAGCATGCACGTTGCCCCGTTGAAGCAAACAAGGTTATTCAAATTTTGAGCACATAGTTAAGTGCTTTGAACGATTGGGTCATTAAAGTACCAACCACTTACTGCCAGAGTATAAGGCTAACTTACTGCTATGAACAGGTTGTTGCATAGCTGTCCATTATGAGGCTTACATACCACTCTTTGAAGCATGCTTTGAAGCACTTCTTCACCACTGGATAAGAAAAAAATATGGGTCTGTCTGGGCAGGAAATTCCTACATTCCCATCATTTCACTTTCATGTGCAAAACCAAATTATATTGATGCCCAGGTATAAGCATCACTTAGGGAAATACAAAGTGCTATCAATGATAACGGTAATTATTCATTGCCACCCCTCTCCCACCACACATACACACGCCATTAGAGCCAGCTTCCTCCTGTATGCAGGGCTAGCATTAACTCATAACTCACAATGAAAAGGGTAAATTAATGCACACAGAAAATGCTACATGTCATACTGAACATTGTTTAGAGTTTCTAAGATGCTGCTTGATGCTGAGTAATGTTGCTGCCTGGTAAAAGCGGTGTTGTCAAAAAGAAAACTTGTGCCCTCTGAGTAGGAAGCAGAACTTGCAATTTTATCTCAAAGCCAGGAACGAGACAAGTTATAAAAGTGCATTTGTAGCCTTTGTTCTGATGGTTGTAGACTGGGAAATGATGTGTGTTCACTAAAGCACATATGCTGGAGGAAACCAAAACAGGTTTGTTGTGCTAGGGGAAGCATGAGAACCGAATTCTGCAGATGTTTGCCTTATCTCAGCCCAGGAAGTAAGATCCCTTTCCTTAACTTTGGTGACTACTTCTACTGTGATTTAAGGGTTGTGAGAAAAGTAGGAATAGAAGCTCATAACTTTATTTTAATTATGGATTTCTATACCTACCAATATACATCTGTTCTATTCAGATCTCAACATACAATCCGCTGTGGTTGGTTTGGGTTTTTTGAGTGGTTGGTGGGGGTTTTTTTTCTCAGGGAGTATGGATGTACTTTGCCTTTGTCACAGAACACTTTCAGTTTAGTTCTTACCATTTAGAGGGAAAATATCCACATAGAAAAAAAATCCTATTACTGTTTTCTCCTTTCTCGTTTGCCTCTTACCCTTATTCCGTCATCCTGCCTCTTTGTTTCCTCACATTATTGTACCATCTTCATTCAAACACTATGCCATGGCCATCTGAGGGATCAAGAGCTACCTCGTGTTCACAGGAGAAGTTTATTTTGTTGTTATAGGCTCTGTTTGTTGCTCAGGTGTCATGGTGATTATTGCACTAGAAATACTTATCTGTGCAACAACCTTTACACAGAGAGAGAAGGAATTCTGTACTGGCAGCACAGTTAGGCCTTTGTCCTGAAAAATTTACAGTCGTAGACTAGAAATGTTTCTGTAAGGAAGCAGAAACATCCCTCTCACCACAGGGCTTTCTAAAACGGTAAAATCAGGGATAGCATTTGATCAGCGTTATGTAATGTAAAGTTCTTGTTTGTCAAGTACTGAGACCTTGGCATAATGCCCCCTTAGTTGGGACTGGTCTTGAAATACCTGAAACATCTCACCACTTCAGTGCTAAATGCTGTTGACTGCCTCTCTTTCCAGCCTGTCCAGCTGCAAATGCATGGGCTGTTATTCTCATATCTGTTAGCTCTGATATAACCTTGTCCACTTTTGATGAAGGCAAAAAAAAAAAGTACCCCTGTAGAGTCACTACAGATCAGTCCAACTATTGCAAATGTCAGGTTCTGTCAGTGGGAAGCCAAGCAGTGTCAAACTGTATTTGAATTCTGTGTTCAAAAAAAGCAGAAAAGCCTCTCATGAGAAGAACTTACTTCTTTTAGGTTATCTACTGGAAACTACTTACGTGATGCAAGGATGGGGTCACATTTGAATAGGATATTAAGAATCTCTTCATTTTTTGCTCCAAGTGCATACCTTACTCTATAGAAGAAAGGTGTTCTTGGAAGATGTGGGAGTACCTACAGAGTCTTGGGCTACAACTCAAATTACTCTGCTTGGCTATGGCTTGTCTCCATGGTTTATAAAACTCAATTTATATGACAAAAATAGACACAACTGAAAGTAAATGAGGAGGAAGTAAATGTATTTGACCTCTTCGTATGCCAACTAAAAGCTGACTTTGAAGGGATGATGATATGGGAACTATGGGACAACCTGAAGCAAAGCAGAGCTGAAGTAGATTGGTAAAATACCAGCTGACATTCCGCTGGTGATGTATGGCATTTTAGAACATTTTCTATGCATAAACTTAAAAAAGATGCATAAACCCAGAGCCTCATTTCCCCAGTGAAGAACAGAATATTAAATGACTTGCCAGGGAACACATAGCAGGTTAATGGCGAAGCTATTGATCCAAATCTTTCCTTGATTCCATCCATTGGATTACAGAGCTGTTTCTCAGACTTCCCTTTTGGATCATTCTTTGGTTGGAACCTCTGCTCCTTCAAATATATTTCATCTTACAAATTGGAACAAAGTTATATGCACAGATTGACATAAGCATTATCAAGACCAAAACTTACACAACCATCAGTTTTGCATGGTGAATATACCATATGGATTATGAACCTTATGCTATTATTAAAAACACATTATTGCATGCAAACACATCTAGCATACTAAAATTGGATTATCAGTTAATTTTGTCAAAAATAAATCCCCAGCGATACACAGAAGGTTTCCAGCTTTAGCATCCTAGGGGTAATATTTCAGAGCCAAGACAGCAGAATTAGAAAGAATGCTGCACTAAGGAGGAAGATGGGCTGAAACCCAAACTCCATGAGGCCAATGGTAATGCTGTTATTGATGCTATTGGGCTAGACTTTCAACTTTTGAAAAGCCTGGAAGAAGAGAGGCAAACAGGAGAGTGGAGTGAGACAGCCCCAGCTGGGACTGATCTGGTCTGAATAGCTCAGTTGGGCACGGGGTAACTACAGATATGGATATAAAACCTGTGCCAAGTTGACACTTTGAGGGCAATTTCTGGAAAAGCAGAACTCCTTTACCTTAGACTGTCCATGTGAACTGAGCAGATGATAGCCCTTACTGTTGCCTTGAAAACTGCAGAGTTTGAAGGAAAAAGCTCTACGGCACCATAAGGGCACAATCGGACAGCTTAGAGGTAAAACCACATTCCTCTCTTCCTCAGTGTACATCACTAAAGCAAAAAGCAGGGGCCTACCCTTAATTAGGTAGATGTGAAAAAGCTAAACCGAGGAATGAGTCCTCATTTTGAGACGACCTGTAGGTCAGGTTTCAAACTGAACCATTTTAAGATTTAAAAATAGAGTTTGTCCTACAGATAGACTGAGTCACCTCTTCACCTGGTGTCAGTTAAGTGTTGCTTGAATGCGATCAGAGGACTGAGAGAGCTGGAGGGCTCTCCCTTCACCTTTCACTCACCTTCATCAGTCAGAAGAAGAAAAGGGAAGGACAGTTCTATACACCATTCATGTATGCAATTTACTTTGCGTGTATTTTTATTTTGGAAACACTGAGCAGTAAGTAATGAAAATCTATCAGTAATGAAAATCTATCCTAAACTAGAGCTGGGCAAATAACCTTTTTAATGGCTTAGACCCCATATCTCAGCATCGAAAGTTCACAGGCTGAAATATTCTTTGGTCTAACTAATGCTTTAAATTATTTTAATGACTGCCTTTTTAAGTTTTAACTCCTTGGACCAATTGCAATTGTTCTAAATGTCAGCTTTGCCATTCAATTATTACATGAGCCACACAAAACTCTTCTAGTTTCCTGCTCTGATGGGATTTGCACATTTGCAATTCTGCTTCCCAGTGCACTTGTGTATGCAGCTTCGAAACCCTCCCTGCCAGTAAAACCGAATTATTTGATTGTTCCGAGAAAACGAACACAAAGGGGACATAAAAAGATCAAGCTGAGTTTATTGAAGATTTGGATAAACATCCATGGAACGCTCCTGGCATTATTTGCCCAGCTCTTTTTAACACTGTGGTGGTGCAGCATTTTGGATAGTGCGGTGCCTAAGCTAACCAGGTTCACTCAGCATCTTCCTCCAGGATGGGATCGCAGACAGGTTGTGTAACCCAAGTGTGTTGCACCCACTCACTCACTGTAAACTCAGACCCTGCAAAACTTCCTAGAGAGTGAAGAATTAAAGGAGAAAATTGTTCAAAGGATTACAATGTGCAATTTCAATGGAAGGCATAATGGAAGTAGCTGTGTGGGAGGATATTACTTCATTATAAACCTAAATCAGATGCCCAAAGATTTCTGTCAACTCCAGAGACCGTTCCATCAGGCTCTACAAGAGGTTTTCCAGTGGAAGAAAAAATAGCCCCCCCTCCCTTCAGGCTTGAGAAAGTTGTATGGCTTTTTTAACAGTTTCTAATGAAATCCCATATTATTGCTTCTCCCCTGGGAGACTTCAAAAGTCATGCAAACTTCACAGAGCCCACATGTTCGTAAACCTCAAGCAAAAGACCAGTAAGGAAATAAATTCCAGTTCTCCAATTAGCATTTGACATTCTCTACTGTTTTTTTGGTGGGGTGAATTTGTCTTTCTTCTAAACCATGCTGATAAATTAAATGAGTTACTAAACCCGGCATTATTTCATGTTTGAAGGCACACTGAAATCAAACACTCCAATTCACAGTGGGATTTGCTTTCTGCATAATATTTGGGGGAAATATGAAACAAACCCAGCAGTTTCAAACATGTTAAAGAGGCTAATATGTACATGAATAATTTCTTCAAGCTCCTTTTTGTGTATTCACAGCTACTGCCAAACACAACAACAGAGACGGGGCATTAGGATATGAAATGGGAAGTGGTCAAATTTTCAAAGCAAGCTGCTGGGTGCTGAACACTTTTGAAAATCTGGCCCCCGACTCTTTGGTGCCGTTCCAGAAAGAAATATCTCTATGCTGGCAGTTGGCCAACCAGCTTTGGAAATCCTTTTGCACAGTTATTTCAGTAAAGCATAAAAGCCGATCCCCAGCTTTCTCTGCCTGATTAAGCACTGTCACCAATCACTATGCAGCTCTAAGGTACGCATGAAATATTCCTAGATAAATCCTCCATCTCCAGAGAAATGTGTTTCCTGTACAACTGTAAATCCAGGTTCTGTGTTGAAACTAATCCAGTCTGGCAGGGCTATGGCCCTAGAAAAGTTTCCTTGGAAACGACAAACTTATGCAATGGCAAAGTCATCCAATCTTTTCATGCCACTATATTATATTAAAAACACCTGGTTTATTTATACAATGACTTACAGATCAGGGTCCTAGAAATAATAATACATAAACTTTATAGCAAAAAATATACATATAATAATTCATCCTTCTATGATATATAGAAATGATGTATATTTGTGTGTGTGGATATATATATAAATATATAGGTTGTACTTATGTTTAGGGCACTTGTGTATAGATATGTGTATCTACATACACACAGTATACATTTATATATCTTCCTAGGCGCCATGTGTGTATACATAAACACACATAAATACACACACAGGAGCATATTTACACTCTGTGAGTAGACGTGTACTTTGCAGAATCTGCACACAAAGAGCTGGCGTCCTTCACTGGCTGTGAGCATCAAAGGGGTCAGTGACCACCCACATTAGTGTCCGCGGAAAGAGAACTAATGTCATCGCTGTGGGCACAGGACTGGCTTGATGCATCTTCCTTTGTGAAGAACTAAATTTGCCGGACAGTGGCACCCTGCAACGCAGGGCTTGTTGCATGGGCCAATCTCGTTCCAGTTGTCACATGTTTTGACACATCCTGGACCACAGGTATCATAAACCGCACCGTGTTTACACTGGGTCGCTGAAAGGCAGTTAAAAGGAACAAAACATGCATATTACACAGAGTACCACATGGAAAGTTACATATCTGTTTGCTTGGTTTCTACTGCAAATATCAAAAAGCATATTTTGGTATGATGATCATCTAGAGGAAAAAATAATCTGTAAAGAGATTCCACTATATTAAATGCAACACTATTTTACATCACAAATATAAAGGTAGCAAAATTCCTAATCAAAAAGGTATCAAGTTCCTAGCAGTCTTGAACTTTTTGAGAATTTTAACACAGCTGACGGTATATAAAGCTTTGGCAAAGTTTCTATCTACAAGCAGGTCTATGCTTTATATATTTAAGGCTTAACATTGTTAGTTATTTGTTACAATGCCTTTTATCAAAGATTCCTGAAACATTTACAAGGACAGACAGTTATTATTGGTCCCACTCCTACAGAAAGAAAAGAGAGTCATTCACCACGTCAGACTTTCTATTCCTAAGATTATACTTTCAATATTGCATATTGCAGGAAATCAAAACAATGCTGTTGATTCAGCAGCACTATTTCTAAAACAAACATTTTTTTTTAAAAAATCAATTATTTCCATGCTTTATGCTATTTTACCAAGGGATCACTGAGAATGAGGATTCTTGTACTTAATGATTCCAGTATCTATTCATTGATTTATATAGTTGACAGTTCAATGCATTTCCAACACAAGAGACTGCTGAGGGCTCAGCTAAAAGCACTATACCCCCTCCAGATCAATATTTAAAACTCTTAACATTTTACATCCTGCTTTTTTACTATGGAGAATAATACATGGTTCGATAGCGAATAAAAGCCTGTTATTCTTTCTAACGGCTGTGCTGATGGCAAAAACAAGTACTGATAAAATAGTTTATAAATGGTAAGGGACTCTCAAGCATCCAGAATCATCTCTTGCTATTTACAGAGAGATGGTTGTATTAAGAAGGTTTCTTCCATTTAGAGAGAGCTTGACGGTCCAGATTTTTTAAAGAACAGTTCTGTTACAGACAGGAAAATGCTGTTTTGTTGTGAGAATTGGCCTTAGAGGGCCATTAGAGTACTGTTATTATTCATAAAGAGAAAATAGGCAGAAATAAATTGATTAAATATGTATAAGACTGTATCACTGAGGATGGAAGTCTCAGTACTAAGGCATGATAAATTTAAGGGGTTCCTCTTCACCAGTAACAAAGTGATCTTCAAAACAGCATCAGCTTCTTGCAAGTTTTTCTTCTTATGCATTTTATGGCATATGTGAAAAGCAGCCCTGAAGGAGGAATTCTGGCGAGAATGCATACAAAGTTCTCAGGCCACAGATATTAAATAAGCAAACAAAAAATTGGAAAAATTGGATAGTACTGCAGAAAAGCACCCTGGAGTTACAGAGGATCAACAGCTGAATATTAGATAGATATTAGATATTAGGTAGATATTAGGAAATAAAAAGCTTTCTAGCTTTAAGCATGAGAAAGCACCAGAGCAAGCTACCTAAAAACTCTGTGAGACATCTTTTATTGAACATCATTTTAGAATAGGCTGGAAAAAACATCTTTCAGTAATGTTCAAGATAGGCTTATTCCGCCTGTGGGCATAGATCTTTCGTGAACTTTTTTCCAGCTTTACATTTCTATCTTGCTCTGCATGATAACTTTCATGCATATTGAAGAAGGAGCAAACCAAAGGAGTAACTAAAATGAAATTTAAATGAAACAGGAAATTTAGAAGGTGGGAAAAACGTGCAAGCAATATTGAGCATACAGTAAAATGTTAGCTTCACAACAAACTCTGCACTTATGTAGTGTGTTAAGAATAGAGGTTGAATCTCTTTAAGAGGGGAAACGAAAATGTGCGGAGCTCCCAGGAGCTTTGCAAACAATGTATTAACTGTCTAGAAAAGTAGACCGAGATGTTCAAAGATGGATAGTGATTGTCCACACTCCACGTGAATTATCTTAAGGGGGCTGTTTACTAGAAGCTTTTGTCCCTCCTCTCTGAAAATGAGTTTCCCTTCAAAGGATCTCTAATTGACCAACAACAAACTGAAACATTAGGCTTCAGTACATGCAGTTTCCATATAGAAAAGCCTGTGAGCTTCAGTTTTTAGGCTGCACAGGTTTCATCCCACAAAGCTTTACTACGGTAATAGCCGGCCTGTTCGTTCCACCTGAGCTCTGTTTGGTGCCTCAGCCGGTGGGTTTGAGGAAAGTTGGCTGAGGTCTCCTTTCGACTTCCTCATCTCTGCCCCAGAGCAAATGAGAATGTATTACAGGCTGCCCGCGGCAGCTGTGGCATCTGTAAGTAGTACCCAGCTCTGCTTTACCACACATGGATGTGGTATGTCAAAATACCTCCTTCTCCTTCCGATGATGCCATGTAGAAGATATGATGACTTTATTTTCTGCTGTAGGCAGTCTATAATGGCATTATTAACTTGCTGTCAAGGGAAAAATCAGAAAAGTACAATGGTTGCTGTTTAAGTTCCCTGGATGGCTTTTATTGTTGAGTGCCTCAGTTGTTAACATGTGGTGTGATTGATCCAGAACATTCCACTTCATCAACAGTTTAAAAAATAAAAATAAAGACATTCTGCAGTAGGCTTGCCAGGAACTGCTAAAATGAATCAGTACCATGTAAACATAGAAAACAGAAGTGATGCATTTGCACCCATCTTTTAAGGCAAATTCCTCTCTTAAAGAACTGAGCTCTGTTCGTAATAACTTCCTTAGTGCACTAGCAAAAAAAAAAAAAAAAAAATCAAAACCCCACCCCCAAAGTACAAAAGTTACTAATAATACTGCATTTTGCAACATTACCAGTCCCAACAGGATTTTTCCACTCTTCTTCTAGAACATGTGTTTGGCATGACAGATGTGAGCTTCCTCAGACCACTTTCTGAGCTGGCGGGATGATAGCCAGCTCCAGTCCAGAAGCCATATAGTCACATAAATACAGCACTGTGCCTGAGCTAATAAACCCTGCCTAATAAGGCTATACAGTTTTCAGACCAGAGCCGGTTTATTCCAGCCACTTTGGCAGTTTCACAGAGAAGGCTTGTATCTGTCTGTGCCTGTCTTTATAGACATGGCCGTAATTATTTAGGAGGAATTCTTGTTCCCCAACACAAAAGCCAAAGTACCCAACATGGAACTGCTGAAGGGTTCCCTTGGTGGATAATATCTGGTAAATCTGATTCCACAGAAATTTCTGAGCTAATATTTGTGCATCAATGAATCATCCTGCTTCTTCTGTTGGTGTTGCACTGTTTGGGCTTTCAAGGTGTTTTGTAGGACTTTCAAACTGAATGTCACTCGTGGTGCTTGCATCTCCTTCTAACATAGTAGAAGGCAATAGATCTGGACACTGACTTCCTAATGATACTCTTGTGTTAATCTTTTCAACTTTCAGTTTTTAATGAGTTTCCACTGAAAAGTCAGAATAGCCTTCTCACACATATTCACATGGAATAAAGTGATTAAAGGAAAGCAACATATAACAGGGAACAAGAGTGACTTTTACCAGAAAATTCCACAGCAGAGAAGAGGGGACCCTGGAGAGAAGAGTCAAAATCAGGTATACACTCATCATTCTCTAGTTCAACCAATCACATAGGAAAAAGAGAAAATTGTTCAGTTTTTATGAGGTGGTTGGAGCATGTCAGCACATCAATGCTAACCATGTGCACTTTGCACTTTATTATATCCATATCTGCTTTTTCTTCTTGCCTGTGTAGTCATGCCCATGGCAGGGAGTCATTGCCATCTGCCATCCTTGATTCTTCTTTCTCTCAGTGCCCTCAGAAATTCAATGTTAAATTACTATGGCCCAAGGCCTTTCATCACTTCAGTTTCCTTAATTGCATTTTATAAACTGCTTGCTTAGCCTTTCTTGGGCTAAAAAAAAATCTTTTTCCTATCTCCTTTTCGAACGTCTTCCTTCCATTTGTATCCTTTCTTTTCCGTCTCACATGTATCACTTTCTCTTATTTTTTTCTTTCCCTCACACTGACTCTCCTGGTTTTTTTTTTCTTTCCTTCTCCTTTACACATCATATTTCTTCCTGTGCCCATCCTAACAGGTCTCATTCCCAACTACTTCCCATGGAAACCCATATTCCTTTCCAAACCCTCTCAGTTCCCGTGCAGATCTCACCAACCCTTTCGTACCCTAACCATTTTCCTCACTCATTAGCTTCTTCTCTTCACCCCTCTGGTTTAATGACAGCTGACATTCCCCTTACCGAGCCAGCCTCAAAGGACAGAAAACCTTGAGGAACAGTATTTCGCGGAGGACTTAGAGGAGGATACGCTGCCACACTGGGGGAGGAGGAAGAGCATGTAGGGAACAGGTCATGTAATTCAGCCCCCTGAGCATCCTGCTTGGCTGGCCCTCCAGACAACACAAGCTTTCTAAAGGTTATAAAAATGAGCTAAGTGTACAGCAGTCAGGGTAGAGGAACTGGCAACCACACAAGATCTGGTTTTATAACACACAAAAGAATAATTAAAACCTGACTTTACTAATAAGTATACTCCATTTTCATCAGAACACAGCTCTTCCAAGTATCCCACCAGCTATGAAATGTCAAGCAGGAAATGAAAGTCACAGAACGCTGAAGTTTTATTACGGATATATCATTTCATACCCAGGAACTTTTATCCATAATTAGGACACCATAATTGTAACTACAAGTTTTGGGGAGAAAAAAGTAAGTTAAAGATTAAAATCTTGATGCTGGCCACTGGTAACATATGGGGTACAGTGGATGCACTTTAATTTAATGCTTACTGTACGATTTACTGTAGAAGATGGTGCTACTTGTTTGACATTGGATGCTTAAGTAGGTGTTTTGAGGGTACTTGACCATATAGACTTATCTATACTTTCTGCTTAACAAGATTTCCCCTTTCCCTCTAGAAGTCTGCGCTGAGATTAAAAAACACAGGTGAATTTAAACACTCCTTTCATTAGCTTTAATGGAAGATGTGTGTTTAAATTCCTTCATAATGTTGTCTCAAGGACTGTTTTTGCCTTAGAAACTTTCCTTGTCTTTGGTAAAATGCCAGAAAACATTGTGAAAAGAAGCCTCAATTCATTAAGTTGTGATATGCCAACACTTGTATAAACTCCTTAAGGCAGGCACTGGAGTTTTTATTCTTTTTACAACATCTGCCACAGTGAGGTCTCGGTCTGAAGTGCTTTGGTCAAAAAAAAAAAAAAAAAAAGTCAGGATGCTTGTTTCAGGTTTTGCATGGATCTGCTACCAGATCAATAGATTAAAATTACATACGTTATTGGTGCTGTCTGAGACCACATCCTTGAATAGGGCTTTCACTTAGTGACACCCTGTTTGGATTGTTCTGTTCTTTCGTAAGAAAAAAAATGAGCCTTTTGGGAACAGTCAATTAAACGTAATTTGCTCTGTCACTCACCCATCCCTGCTATTGTGCCTTCAACAGAAAAGGAAATTGAAGTTGAGAGAGTAACCCTGAGCCACACACAATCACCAAAATGGACCACTGAGTAATAGCTCTTTGACCAGCACTGAGTATCCATCCTTCTCATTTTTTTTCCAGCTACTGTCAATTGCTTTACATAAATCTGAATACATTTCCAGGCAAACTGATGCCATTATAGAACGTCCTAAATTAATGAGACCATCATCAGGGGAAATATTCATCTGCAATATTACATTTTACTTCAAGTGCCCATAACCACAGGCCACCACTTCTCATGGAAACAATTACTCACAATTACTTGCAATTAATGCAGTCCTAATCACACGGGGAATCTGGTCCAAGTACCAAAATTAATGCAGGTTTGCATTTTAATATTACCATTAAATACATTCTCTCTTCTTCCCTTGTTGAACCTACTGCAATCATATATGCATGTTGTCTCTGGAAGTATAACTATGCTTTAACGGGAGGTCAAAGGAGTTTAAACATTATCTGTAATCAACTGTTTATATATCCTGAAAGAAAAAGGCGTGTACTTCTTCCTGGAAGTACACAAAATCAAGATAGGTGGCATTAGAGGTGAAAAGTTTTACAGTGAAATAAACATTCTGACGGTTGAAAATCTTTCCTGGTAAGGTCTTTCTCCATAACTTAGAACGCAACTTCCCTGCTGGTGTTATCCCAGTCCTTTCTAGCCGGTTCATTTTTGATCCTCCTCCACCAGTAAAAGGATAGTAGCCTATTAGCCTATGCACTGGCTTGCGAAGAATCGGTCTCAAAATGCTCACCTGCACAGTTCTGCTCCGGTACCCACTGGACTTTCAACCCTTCCCTCTGACAGGCTCGGGCGTATGCCAGGAATGACTCGCAGTAGCAGTTTTTATGGACCGGGCACTCGCACATGTCTGTCACACAGGACCTGCAGAAGAAAGCCCCAAAACAAATAAGCAAGGAAAGCTGCAGTGAATATCTGTTGGAGGTTTGGAGTTGTTTACTTTCCAGTCACATAGAGTTCACTGCCACAGCAACTTGTGCAAAACGGCAAGAAAGTTAAATGCATCTCTGCTGTCACATCCCAAGGGCTCATCTCTTTTTTGATGTGCTGCTCTGATGCAGAGAAGTCTCAAGAGCACCAGGAAGAGAACCACCCAGAAACAGGGAGGTGAGAAGAAGACCCAAGAAACATCAGGCAGAGAGGACTGAGACCACAGTGGGAGAAGGCAAACTCCATTTTTGCAACGATTTTGTGTCAACACAAGATAAAGACTTCTTTCTTATTCCCTGCAAAGTAATAATTTTATAATTTACCAGCAGTGTTAAGTGGATGACTTCTGCAGGTAATGAGCACGTGCCCTTCCAAGCAAGGGATGAGAAATGGTGCCTCCTCTCCGGGTTACCTCCAGCCTCTCCCCGCTTTGAAGGCCCCAAAATAGCTATATGCCTGTTTTCTCAGCAGCATCACTACTAAATGCCAAACTTTAAGAGACTCCAAAGGATCAGGGGTGATGCAGCATAACTGAGCAGTTCTCATGCTAGGAAATCCCCTAGGCACTTGTTAATACCATCTTCTTCCATTGCATAAGATGGAATCACCACAAAACATGGGAGGGAGCAAAGCTGCTAACATGGCCCTAAGTGAAACTGCTACTGCGTATGTCACCACTATATTTCAAGTTAGCTCATCCAGAACGTGTGCCCATTTGGCACAGACCTAAAATATAACTGGCAAGAGCTGGCAGATTTGCAGTCGGCAGTTTCTGCATAAGCAAAATGCTTAGACGCTTGTGCAAACACAGCAATGCAAATTCAGAAATGCCAAGTATCTACTGCTCCGAGTGGAATCATTAGGAGGCAGGGACAAGGTGCAGGGAAGACATACTCGGCCTTCTGAAAATCATGCCCTCAGTTCCTCTGCTTTCGACTGAGGGTGCTCTGTGCATGCACCTTGGGTGTCGATGGGCAAGAGCCCCCTGCTCATGCATGTTCAGGGACTTCTCCATTCCTGAGAGGATGAGGCAACAATTGTGAGAGGCACAAATCCTCCAGAAAGACCAAGGGCTGAAGTAAAAACTGATCTCTCCAGGTTAACTGCTCTTGCTGTGGACCAAAAATTCAACATGAAATTACCTAAAAATTCACTGTGACAAATAAGCAACCTAAGTGCTAATGTAAAAAAAGTTACCTGTCTTGCATTTACCGATATATATGTACTGTGGATAAACAGAATTGTTTTGGATCAAATATGTAACATGTTCGTATTTACAGACCAGTGGTTTTCATTTGATATAACTTTACTTTCTAGGGACAACGTAATTTTATCTAGTTTTAGTTCTGCGGTAGGTCCCTTTACATCTTTCCCAGTAACAGATGTTGCTGTATGGCTATCACAGCTGATAGGCTGCAAGGAACAGATTAGCACAACATCCTTGGCATTGTTTGACGTTGTTAGCTGATAAAAGACCTTGTATAAGCACAAAGGGTCACCTTTTTACGTGACACACTAAATAACTTTACACTGTTTCCTTTGGCCACAACATGTTTGTGATTTCTTGCTAGCATCCTTGCAGCAGGCACTGCTACATATACCCCACGCCATTTAGGAGGTGTATGTCTCATTTTACAGTGAAGTAGATGCTTGTTTGCTACTGCAGCAAATTATTATCACAAAGAGAGTCTGTAATAACATCCACAGATAGAGTCCATTATCAAGATACCATTTCATCATCTTTTTGTTTCTGTGCTAGCCTCCTTTTTCAATCACATTCTACTGCTCTCCACTCAGATTTAGTTATTACTAATGCCCGCGATGTTTAGGGATGCTTGCCAGTGCCAGGTTGGCTATGTGTTCACCAACTTCCTGCCTTAGAAATTACAAAATCCTAAACCTGAGGTACTTCCTCTGCTTTTTAGAGCATAAATACATTTTTTACTGTTACTCAGAGGGGGACGCCACCTCCTGCACTGAGTCAACGCACCTACAGCTACCTCAGGTGCTCACATCAGGTCAGGAAATCTCCAGGCTCACTGTCAACCACCCAGTATTTTTACGCATTGACATGTTTGTGGCAAGGCTAGCACTCACCCTTACAAAGCCTGGGCATGGTCTGGGGGATTCGGGAGGCCGGGGCACCATTCCTAGTCTGCGGGAGGGCAGCCACACTCTTTAAGGGTGCAGAGAGTTTAGCCCCTACATGCACCTCAGCAACACAAGGCCGTTAGCTCTTGGCATTGAAATGGCCTTGGACATCCAGACAGGCTCCAGAGTAAAACATCTCCACTTGGCTGGGATCAGCACTATTTGCTACAGTGTTCAGCACGGGTGTCCACTAAGGAAGGTAGCATGCCATGTGCAACACAAACAATCCTCTGATTCATTACACACCTAATTGCTTGTGTAATTTTTATTTTCCTGAAGTGTTTAATCCTGGTGACAGCTGCTGGGCTCAAGCCCTAGGCTTGGCTGAGGAGCAATCATCAGATTGCAGTGGGTTTTATTAATGAATTACAATTGCTAATTATTTGTAAGGTTAAATTAATTAATTAATTAAGGTTAAATGAAAAAATGAGTAAAGGAAACTATCCACAGCTGCCAAGCCTAGTCAATAAAAATAAAACCTTTTTATTCCTAATGAAATTCCTTGCTGGCAAGTTTAATGCATTAATATTAATTGTAGTTAGAAGGATTGGCAGTTGGGGGAGAGGGTCTTTTTATATTACTTCTCAAATCAGTAGGGAGCAGGTACGTGGTTTGTTTGACAGCCACTGCGAGAGCCAAAGGGCAGTTCTGGGAAAGGACATGGAAGCAAAAGATGTCCGTCCTCTGGGAGCTGGCTGGTGAGGGGGAGCTGGTGATGGCCCATGGGCAAGCTTTGACTTTGGGTCTGAATTTTTTTGGAAATGTGTTTATTTCTTGCATTTAATTACATTTGTCACAGTTACTGTTCTTACAGTTGTATTAGAGGACTATTACAGGATGCTTCACTAGGTAAATTTAAAAACTGATTCTTGTGTGCTGTCCTAATCCTTTCCCCTTGCAAAAATCTTTGGTATGCCCATAGTTTTTTTTTTTACCCTCTCCAGTGATTGATACATTTCAAAAGTTATTCTCTGCTACCCCAGATTCTGCCTCCTCTTCATTCCTCCTTTGAATCTGATAAATAGATTCGGTGACACTAACTGCATGTATGCAGAGGTTTATCTGTACTCTAATCTGGCTGGACTGTTCAAACAACAGAAAAATAAACTTTTAGTAAAACTTTGGAATTATGCCCATAATGAAGACATACTGACAAGTTACCATACTGCACACTAACGGAGACTTTGGGTCTTCCAAGGTATTGTGACTCTTTACCAAGACCAAAACATTTGCTTAAATGAAGCAAAATTGAGAATACACATCAGAAGCTTCAACATCAAAACATTACAGTCATACAGAAATAATCCCACCGGAATACTGCAGTGCAAGTTACTTATAAAATGAAGCTATTTTACCAGCTATGGAAATACACACACGATACTTCAGGCAGCCTTAACTCTGCCCTCAGTGAAATCATATAGAGATGCAATGATGTTGTGGTCCAAAAGAAAACTACATTTCTTTTAAGGGCATATTTACATTTCTAAAAAATATTCAGCTGTGATGGTGCGCTTTATCTGGAGTCCCTGCTCCAAATAAGCACTGGAGCACAGCCAACCTCTCCGTCCTCAACCGGTACCAAGTGCCTCACTGTGATTCGTTTTGATGCTGTCTATGCTGCCTGCAGGGTGTGTGTCAGAGATTGCGCTAATTGGGTGTGTATAATCACAAACTCTTGCAAGGGGAAATCCATGAAAGTGAAGGCATCCGGCAGCTGTGGGACACACCCTTGAAGGAGACAAACACACACACAGTACTCTCCTGCCACATCTTCAAAGCGAACTGGGTGAGTACACTCCTTCAGCAACAGCCCTTTTTCACATTAAACCATGGAAAGTCTCCAAGTCCCACAAAGGGCAAAGAACTGACTCCTGTGCTACATGCACTATTAAAAAGAAGAAGAAAAGATCACAGTAATGAAGCCTACAGCCTTAGTCCGTGCCACGCGGGATTGAAATTGCAGATGTTCACTTGCTGAACATCAGCAGTTCCTTTTCCTTTGCAGTACACACAAATCCAAACCCAGAACCAGCCATTTTAGGAGGGACTACTTCTTTTTTCTTTTTCTTTTTTTTTTTTGCATTTCACAACAGGAGTGTGATGCAGTACATTTTTCAGACCTTTTGGTACCTTCAAGAAGTGACTCTATGCAGACAGAAAACAGTAACATCGTCCTCTTTCCACCAATAGGTCTCAACAGACTTTACAAAAGCAATTAGAGATAGTGCACAACTACATAGATTTTAGGTTGTCCTCTATACCTGGGATAAGCTGTACACTTGCAAACTCCAAAGCATGAAGGGTCATCTGCCTAGAGAGGAGGATTAACTTCCAGCCCCACCATCCTGTGAGACAGACTTTTTGGGATAACTTCTTATTGGGTATGCCAAATCAGAGTTTTAGTACAAGCTTGGCCTAATTTAGCACTGGTTATGAAAACAGCCATACTCTACATGACAGCCAGTTTGGACTCCCATAATCACACTGGAGTGCTCACAATCCAGCAGCAACACTCAGGATTTATTTTTCCTGATCCAAAATTAGATCTCTTTTCTCTTCCTTTACAGGAAAAATAAAATACAATGGCTTCTGTCAGTAGTTATGTTGTTAAAAGAAAGTTTGGGCTGTTTTTCCTACAAAGTTTCAATGACTTGCCATTATGTATGGCCCCAGCTAGAGAAGTCATTTCACGAGGTAAGAAGATGAGACATATTCCAATGTATAATGGAAAGGCTCATACTGTTGCTATTGCAAGCTCTCTCTTGTCTGTATGCGCATGTTTAATCTTACTAAAGTATTGAAGCACAGTATGTAGAGCTGGAGACTTTTTATGGCTTTGAGGCTTGAGATCAGAGGCTTGAGATCATTCTCTCTCTCTTCAGAATTTACTAATATTAATGCAAAAGCAGCAAATAACTCATGAGGAAGGTAATTTTGGAGGCTGCTGAAAACACAGAAGCCCTTACATCTATTGAGTATTCGTTCAAAGTACTTGCCTGGGGAGCAGACTGTTTCATGCGGCAGAGGCAGTCATTTTCAAGAATCATTTCTTCCAAGACAAGGTAACTATATCTGCACTCCCTCTGTGCTTTTCCCACACATCATAACAATGGTAACATTGCCTTAAATTGGGGATCTGATAAAGGCATCCATAACAAAGTTAAATCATCAGTGCCCTGACCCGTTTTTTCTGGTAAGTGGGAAAGTGCCCAGAAAAGTGGCAGGCAGCATACACGCGCTTTGTACTGGAGACTCCCTCATGGTACAAGAACTCCCACGCTGCTGAACTGGCTCCAAGAAAACCCTAAGAATGTGGGAGCAGAAAGGGAACTCACAGCTCATCTTTGGTGAGCAGTGCATAGGAAATCTATTGCAGGCATATGCTTTCCATGGGGAAATCTCATTCCTATAAAGAGAGCATTGGCCATAATGCTTGAGAATATCAGAGTTATTTTTGGCAGATTGCAGAGGAGGAGTTTGCAGCAGTAGGCATTTGAATCACGCGTTCAAATTTCATCCTGATCCCTGATTTTTGTACAAATTTGAGTCAACCCTGGACCGTATTGCCCCACGGAGCCAAGCAGAAAGAAATTATAAAATACACAACTCCACCAAAGGGTAAGAGCTGCATGTGATCTAAGATTTCTAGGGCATAGTAGTCACGTTACACACACATTGAAGAGTCCTAATTTAACTCTGAATGCCATTGTTCCTGCTCCAGTTATAGACTTGGCACTCAGAGATAATTAAACAGAATCACACAAGATATCCACATCCATCCCTGCCTTGCCAAGGCACCCTTCCAAAGCAGTTATTTAGAGGAGTTCAAACTTGGGAAAAGGATGCTTTAAATGCAAGTGGTAATTATTGTTGGTAATTTCCAACATAGCAGAGACAGACAGCAATTCAATTTTGACTTCTTTGCATATCCAGCTACTTTAAAAAAAGTCAGAACCCATACTTTCCTCACAAAGGGTGAGCATAAATGGTATTTTCCAGACACTGAATAAATGAAGGTCTATGTAGACCTCTGAAAAAGCATACTGTGCTGCACAATATCACCACAAGCCTATGCTACATGCTGCTAAAAGTATTATCCAAAAGCTTTTGGAAAATGCCAAAAAGAGTGTTCTATGTGTATTTTTAACCTTTATATAAAGGGCATGCTATACCAGAATTGTGTTTTATTGCCTTAACCAACATTACCCACAAGAATATGGTAAAATGAACAATGAAATGTTCTGGAAGATTTTCTAAAACGGCATAAAATTAAAGTTCTCAGGACAGCACTACCCTGACACCATATTTATAATCTCCTTGAATATGTAGTCGCAGCGGTAAAGGCACCTAAAAGGAGGGAAGGAGGAAGAACCAAATAAAGAATGAAACAGCACAGCAACCTTCCCTACTTTTCTTCACGATAATTCTCTTACTAATGTGTCAAGTACGTTTTTTCTGTCTTGTGCTTGGATCCTTACAAGCATCTGTGGCTTTAAATGTTCTTTCTGGTCCTGAGAATGGAAAGGTTGGCTAAAATCCCTCTGTGGGGAAATAGCTGAACCATGACTGAGGAAGACAATGAAGTCTCACGCTGGGCTCTAAGAAGCATCTGGTATGACTCAGAATATTTCCTAGAGCTGAAGGTTACAGTACAGTTGAGCAGCTGACTTGCCACCTTTAGAGAGAGTGGATTTTTGCTCAAGAAACTCCAACAGAATATGGAAACGCCATCCACAGCCCTGGAAGAGCTGACCCTTTGCACTCCCACTCACTTTCAGAAAGTGGGAGAGAGTTTTCACCTCCTCTTCTGTTTCAGTTGTGCTGGGCCGTGCAGAGTATAACCTTTAAAGTCCTGGCATTTGAAATAAATATCTGTATGCATGAGAACTCAGGTGGTTTGAGTTTGAGTTCATATGTAGCGTATACCTTGAAGCGAAACAGTTAAAAACCACTTCTCTGTACGCATTAAAAACAACTTTGTATATGGAATTATTGGAATAAAAAGGACATACAGCATAAGTTTCTTAACCCATTTCAAACAAGTGCCCCATATCACACTGAAACATGCCCAGAAAAAAATGCTCTCTTTTATTTGCTTACTTGAGCAGTATACATACAATTTGTTCCACTATCTTTGTTGAGATTACTGCAAAAAGGATTTGGCTGTCTGTATGTTGTATGATCTGTGGTTTGTATATCTGGCTGGAAAATACAGGGACCATAATAACTCTGCTCTAGAACAGACAGAGTTTCCAAACTCATTATAAAGAGGTCATTTGCACTAAAAAGTTTGGACCAACAAAAAGATAGAGAAGCAAATTTAGGAGTATCAACTGGAACCTGACACTGAAGGTTCAAAAGCTAGAACCTAGTTTCTGAAGACATGTATTTCTTCAGTTAACTAATATCCATAATCATCCACTTGCAAACATCCATCACATAATTGATAAAGATCACAGTAGCGGTATGTCTAATGCTGCCTGATATGACTTATTATGCACTTATGCAAAGCTTTCTGGTGAAAAAAGCTCTAGGTGCTCTATGGGTTTAACGTTCAGAAAGAAAGTCACCTCCTAAGGGATTTTCTACCCAAAATCCCATCTTTCATAGGCCCAGTGGCCTAAGGTCTACAGCCTAAGTGCTCATCACTGATTTCCTATGGCAGAATGTTTTGGCCAAATTGACCTACTTTGTGTTTCCAGAACCCTATCATTTCCCCTCAGAAGCTAAAACCTAGAAAAATTCCTAAATTTCATAATTTCCTGTTTTGAATTTCTTAAGCCAATAAGATTGCTTATTACAGATCCTGTTCTGACATAATGCAGTGGTATTCAAGCTACTTCATCACATCAGATGTGTATATCAAGCCTTTCTTATGAGAGGAAAATAAATGGAGTATGTCTTAGTGGACCTTCTCAATATCTGTACTAGTATTCTACATTTCCATTCACTGAGTGCACATGCTTAGCTTAGCACTTACACTGCTAATGTGAATTTCCCTTACGACAGAGAGACCCCATCGTAATGGAATTTTCAGTGTTCTCTGGCATAGCTACCATGGAAAATCCATCATCATTTTGAGCTTTTGCATTATGTAATTGGCATAAAATTTTATCTTTTTCTCCATGTCTAGACTTGATTTTTAAAGAAGAGTCCACCCAGTCTCCAGTTCTTCAGGCACAAGTGGAGACCGAACTGTCATATCTTATCTAGAGAGAGGAAAACACAGCCATTTCAATTCAATTTCAAAAAGACAGACAAGTTTTAATATCTAACTTTATAGCATTCAAGTGGTACTTTCAATCAACAGTTAAATTTTGTTATTACATTTCATACAGTGCAAATGAACATGGCATAGACTAAATGAATCTAATATGGCTGCATCAACTTTCACTCTAGTAGACAGAGAGACATTAGCATGTTCTGTGAGACAGTCCTCATCTGAGAAAAGCCAGAGGTTTTTCAGGAGCTTATAAACGTCCTAGATAGAACCTCAAAAATTATTGAGAGGTTTTGAAGTCATGGCACTACAGAAACATAAACCATGTAGATATACCAATAGCATATTGCCATAGTCATGAGATAGACATATAAAATAACACAAGATTTAAATCTAAAATAAAAATTCAAAACAGATCATCTCCTCCTCTCTACCGACAAAATATATTGTGGCCCTGCTATGCTATCTGTCATAAAAATATGTCATATCCAATAACAAGCACAATGAGAACACAAAGCAGGAAATATTTCCAAAGTGTAAACATAAACTGAAGTTATCTTCAGCATTTGATGATGATTCACTGTATATGTTTCCAAGGAGGTCTTGTGATATAATAATAAACACACTGGCTAGTTTAGAAACTCACATTCTTAAACTCTGCAGAGCCCACTCCCTGGCTTAACCCATATAAAATTAACTTCAATCAAGCATATTTTTCCTCTAGGTGGCTGCAGAGCATTTAAAAAGTTGCTGTCTCCAGATGGAATATGAAAGAAAGAGAGCAAGGGAAAGAGCAGATAGGAGACCGCTACTTAGAAAACAGCTTTCCTCCTCATCTTGCTCCCTTTACAATCCAAGAGCCAAAATCTCATTTCAGCAAAGTCAGGCTCACAGTGAGCATGCCACCCTTCCAGCCTGTCACACGCTCACAGTGCATTTCATCTCAGAGGTCTCCCTGTTTGCTCTTCATCAAAGAAAACCGCTAAAAATAGGACTTGCAAGAAGTGGCATAAGAGCCAGCTTACCTGAGTTGAAACATTCAAAAAACCACTCTGTTCCTGGTTTTATGGTTTCCTGTGTGGTCCTGGCCCAGACCCATACAAACACGTAGGCACATAAAGCATGATTTAGGCAGAGTTCAAACACCCGAATGCAAAACTGTGGTCCGGGTTTGGTTGCCCTGAGTCCGGCAAGGCTGACCTTCTTTATGCTGGAGACTTAGTTCCTGCTTTTACATTTCCTCAGGCACTTCTCTTTTGCTCTGCATGCTCTCAAGACCATATGGGCATTGGCGGTCACAAGCCCGACTGGCATCCCAACAGTGAGGTCCTCCAGCCCATAGAGGAGGGCTGTCTTAAAACAGCAGCAGTGCTGCTGCGGTCCCATTCAAGATTCAGTAGAGCAGAGGGAGAGGGTGAGCATAACAGTTTGATAGTGATACAGGACTCAGCCAGGAGGCAGAGACCTGTTTTCTGGTTTCTGGTAAGTTTGACTTAGCCTGCTACTCCATATGCAGAAAGCTTTGGATAAGAGATGCTCTGCGTACTACCACAGTTCTTTAACCTTCCTGAGCGTGAGATCTCAATTGCAAAACACTGTACAGAGCCTGAAAATACAGTGGATGAAACGCTGTCTCCAGTGAAATTGTTGGGGATTTTCCTACTGACAACACAGGAGCCAACACTCAGAACTGTCATCAACCTTTTTTTGCCATTCTGTACTTCAAGGCTTTGAAAGATCCAGACTCTTTCAGGACACAGCTAAACATTAAATTCAAGCTTCCTGAATTAAAATGCTATGAATTAAAATTCCCTGTACTAGACATAGCAACTCCATGACATATCAGCCTGGCCTGGGAGCCACAGGAACCCACATGGATGTTATAAAGTCAGAATGACCTAATTCTGGGTGAGGTGGGATGAGCTGATACGAGCAGAAGGAGCCAAGGTTTGTTGTCCTTCATGACAAACTTACCTTTCAGTGTGTTGGTTTGGGCACAGTCATTTACTTGGCTAAATATAAAGACAGCTCTGATGTTAATCAGCAGTCTTTAAAGAGAAATGCTGGCCATGAGCATGAGCAAACCCTCCCTATCACAGAATGATCATGATCACGGGTTATTTTCCTGCTCATCCATGGCTGATGCCTAGTGGCAAAGATGCTAAGATAAATTCTGGGCTTCATCTTGCATACAAAGCCCTAAACATCTGAATTTGACTTTGCCTCTTTTTGTTGGCTATGCAGAGACACTATGGAGCAGATCCATGGCTGATGTTAGCCACCTCAAGCGTGCTGCCTGATGGAGCCACAAAGCAATTCATTCTCTCTCCATCACTTTTCACTCCATAAAATCTTCCCTGGCCTCCCCACAGAAGCAACAGAGAGATCTCGGAGCTGTACCAGTTTTTTGTGAATCTTGCTGTCAAACTTGGCAGTGGTTGCAAGCTACTTTAAACCTTTCTCACCAGTGAAGTTTACGGGTAGAAATTGTCAGTGCTGAGCATGCCCTTCAGTCTTCAGAAAGAGGGAAGCAGCACAGCTGAGGCGAAGCAGCCCATGCAGTACATCTCCTGAAGAAGCCCAGCTGACAGGAGAGGGAAATCCCAGACAGCAATATGGAAGGAAAAGCTGTTGCTGGAGGTTACACAGGCTTCATAGTTCATGTTCGCCATGGGTCCTCGGGAACCAGAATGTTTACAGTCCATACCTCTGGGAGGCCACCGATTTCTTCCCTTTGAGGTGAGCATGTGGCACCCGCTCAGTAGTTTTTCTGCTCCCATGGATCTTTCCACAGGTGGGGAGCCTGAGGGCCCGTATGAAAGCATGAGTGGATTAGCTCTGTCAAAACAAAGATCCTGTTTCTGTGCCAGTAAGGAAAAAAGGAGGGAGCAGGGAAAGTGTAAAATAGAGTGTATGATATATAGAAAGAAAATTGTTTTTTAATAGAATCTTTTCAAGGTTTTCCATTAAACTTTGGTTGCTTGCAGTGGAAGTTTTGGAATGCAACTCCCTCATCCCCTTAGGATGGTCTGTGTTTTATTACGTTAGTAAGGAAGCCCAGCTTATTCCTAGCAGCGCTACTGTATGAAATGTTTCAATCTCGAGCCAAAGTGGCAGGAGTAAAAGCCCCTCCTGACTGATTTTCAGCCACTATTCTGGGGCCAATGATTTAACGCAATTTTTATCATGTGCAAAAGAAACTTTTGTTACCAAGCAATAAGTAAATCAAAAATGATCACATCATAATGAATGAGATGATACACATCCAAGTGTTACCCATATGATGACTAGATTTCAGCTGAGATATCTAACCACAATGAGCAAAGGAATATATCAGAAGAGGGGAGGAGGTATTGGTCATGAATCAGTGGAGATGAACTGAGTAATCAGAGAACATTAGAAGCTCTCCCTTCCTTCCCTCCCTCTTTCCTCCCTCCCCTCCCTGCTCCCTCTCCCATTTCAGTGATGCAGGCCACATGAATATCAGAGATAGTTGCACTGAAAGAAAAGGAATAACTGCAGTACCAGCAGTCCAGGAGAAAAAAAGATGGGGGTCTTGGACAAGAGGCAGTACCATGTCTGTCCCGTTGGAGCAGGCAATGGTAGGGAAGTAAAATGGAGTAAATCCTGTTACACATGTCTATAGCAACTCTTACAGTTCAGAGACATTAGGGAGGCAGAATGAAGCTATGCCTACCAGGATGAAAAGAGAAAGGATGAGACACTTCAGTAGGATCACAGGAGTGTAAAGGAACTTGTATATATCTGCATAAACGTATTAGTTCTGCATATTAAAAGTAGCTATGGTCTCCAGGGATGCCATTTAGAAGATTTCATGAGCACTGGCAAATTGTTACATACTTAAAAATCAGGAGAAATTACCAAGTCTTTAAGATGCAATTCACCTCACAATGTAGCCAGGGTCTAGTCTTCTCAAGGTGTCTCACCTTCAGATCGAATGTTCCTGGGTAAAGACTGAGCCCTCTGTTTTGATTCATGATGAATTCTGCAGAAAGTGCTACAGAAAGCGATGTGGTTCCTCCTTGCTCTCTGAAGTCATTTTTCTGGACGCAGTCAGCTTTAAGCCTCTGCTTTCTCACAGTCTCTCCCAGAGATATGTGGCCAGGACTCATTCCTCTGAGTTGCAAAACGGTGGCTCTTGCACATGCTGTCGAGAGAGATCTATTCTTCAAAATAATTCAGAACAGTCCAGTATATTGTACCAAATCCGCTCTGTCTTCCATGTGAATCTTGTAAATAAGATCTATGTTAACCAGAACCGGTACCATTTTGCTGTCGTTTCTTCTTTCTTTGTGTGCGCGCATGTGCATATACAGATTTGCTCCTTTTCTACTCCTAGGTCAGTAATGCAATAGGCTATGTATTGCACTTCAGGTTAGACAAGAGTCTTGTTTACTCAGTTGCCCTTGTATTGCATTGGATATCTTGCCATTTGCTGAAATTACAGCAAAACAAGAACATAAATTTTAACATTAGTTCTCTCACCAAATAGGTTAATGAAATAATATAGTACCTCCATGGAGATTTGTGCATGTTCAGCACACTCCACATGGATGTCAGCTGCAGTCAGACCTTACCTCTCTCCACTTATAAGGAAAGAATAGCACCATACATGAAGAAATTAGAATTTCGTCTTGTCTTGAAACCTTCTCAGAGAGATTATATTATTGTGAACGGCAAGCCCAGCAGTTCTTAGAGATCCCTTTACGTAACAGTAGCAGAAAGAAAAGAAAGAATCAAGAGGCAATGAAGTTCTTGATCCCATCTGGGCAAAGAGTACAAAGGGAATCATCACATCTGCATGAAGAGAGTGATGGTGATGGAGTATTAACAGAAGAGGCAGAGTCCCCAGAGTCAAACACTGTAGGAATGAGTAAAAGCCACAGAAGGAAATGGAGGCTAAAGAGAAAGGCCCACACTAAATATCTGCAGATGCTGTTGTTTGCAATGGGGGCTGTACCAACAAGGACGTAGTCACACACTCACGTAGCACCTACTAGCCTTAAAAAAAAGAGAAAAAAAAACCCAACAGCCTCAGCAGCAGAGGAATATTCTTTTCAAGATCAAAAGTCAAGCAGCAATAAAATCCGTGTCAAAAAACATAGGTGGAGGAGGTTGTGCATGCTCACTTGTGAACATCTGCACTAAGAAGCCACTTAAGTAACCATGCAACAGCATGGAAGAAACATCTGCAGCGTGTAGACCACCAGCTGTGCAGTAATAATACTTTGAATATCCAGAGTGCCTTTCATCTGAATACTGCAAAGCATTTTCCAAACAAATTAAGCTTCACAACACCACTGTGAGCTTCTTATTTAATGGTAGGATTATTTCATTCTGCACCAAAACGCCGTTGCCGCCAGGATGAAAAGTAACACCTGTTTATCATCTCACAGAAATGTTGTACAATTTTCATGATGGGAAGTGACAAAAAGGCTGTAGTTAAGTTAAAGTGCAGGGGACTTGAGATGGTCAGAATTAAATGTTTAGAAATGAAACTCAGAAAACCAGAGTATTACCCCCCCTTTACTTTTTATGCAAACTGTCACATTAATTTTTATGCCCACATGCTGTTACTCTTTGGTCTTTATTTCACATTGGGAAGAGAGATCTTCCTCGAGTATATACTTGTAGGGGTGTCTACAGATGTGCTCAGAAGTACAGAAAAATAGCTTTCTTGGTTGTGTACGCTCAATAAAATGTATTGCTGTGCATTGCAAATAGCTTTCCTTTGTACTCCTTCAGATCTGTTTTTATAAGGCATCCTGATGATTATACTACAGCACTGCCTTCCAAGGCAGCATGCCATCTAGTATGTCCTAAAACAAACTTCTTGCTGCGTGCACTTTCAGCCCCATGGGGTACTCCCTGTAAGCAGCATTCTGAACTGACTCTACTGAATTAGTGAGATCTGACTACACGTTTTTCAAGAGCAAGGAGAAAGGCTGGAGAACATGACACTTGAAGATAGGAAATATTACAGACAGCCCACTATGATTTCCTCTATCTGCTTCTTAATACACCCACTTTTCAATCCCATTGAAATGTTAGTGGAGGAAGCAGTTTGATGGGGAAGCTGTACAGCGAAGCAGGCTGGTTCTTTATCAAATGAAGCTCAGTACTGGCAGAATAATGTATAATGCTGTATGGGACAGACTGTCTTGAACTCTGCAAAGCTAGACAAACACATACCTTTAAAACTTAAACTTTTTGAGGGCAACAATGCGATTCTGATCTGTGCTTGACACTAGCACCCTAGGATCTTAACCTGTGAGTAAGGCTTTTTGATGTTACCGTTAAATAAAAAGAGTAGCTAGGACTTGGAAATGACTAATTGTATTTCTAAGAAATTGTTAAGTGTGTTTGGATATTAAGCAAATAGCTCCAGCTTTGGCTAAGGAGTATATTTTAAGCATTTCTACATTCACCACCTCTGAGCTGGTCCCAGCTGGACATGTGGTGGTTAACCTCAGGCCAACTTCTCCCTTCTCCCAAAAAGCTGGTTACAGGAGGACACGGCCTGGCTTGAGAAAAGAAGGCTCTTTCATGGTTAAGATTTTCCAGAAACACTTGGTGTTGGTATAACTGCATCCCTGTTGAAGCCCAGGGTAAAATTCTATTTCTCTGTAATGCCAGGTATGGTTGGCCAGCACCAGCTGCTTTTGACGTCTCATCCTACACGACCAGCCCTGAAAAAGTTCTCTCATACCCACATACTGACTTTTCTCCAGAAAGAGCTGTTTCTTTTCTCCATGGATGCAACCAAACACATGTGCCAAGTTGCTCACTATCCCGCCAGGACTGACTACTTCATTTCAAATAAACCATAAAATGGCATGAATTACTTGGGGAGAATAAAATGTTCCCTTTCAGTATGTATGTTCATTAGTTTTTCTCTTGTATGCTGGTTTTGTCCATTTGTTTCATATAGGATTTTCCTTAGCCATTTTTCAAAATAGTGAATAGGAGGATTAAGTCTTAAAACCAAAAAGATATCATTTTCAGTTCTATCACACGTAGGATAAGCAGTTCATCTACTTTTTGATATATGTTCTCGAGCTGCCCACACAATCTGACCCATTTAGAAGAAGAGTAGTAAAGCATGAGGGACTTTGAAAGGTTTTTTTCCATAGCAGTATCAACATTTGTTATCAACATCTATTTCCATTTTGGTTTTCTGAGATCATAACATTTGCATTGTATTTTGTGTTTCAGTTCGGATAAACCTCAGAGGGTAACAAAGCTGAGACCTAAGCCACACACCAGCTCCAACTCACCAGTTGAAATGATAGCATTGCATTGTTTCCACAGGACAAGGACAAGAACCGAAATCTCCAATTCCAGATCTGACATCTGTTCCAATTTAGTAACAAACTAAACTCATTCTCCATCCCCCATACACATATCCGCACATACGCACAATGGAACACTCAGTTTTAAGGACATTTGCCTCTGGATCTGGATCCATGTTGGGCCACTTCTAGTTTCCAGACACAACCATAAATCAATCCCGTTTCGCTAGAAAGAGCGGAGATTCACAGAGAGCCCCAGGCAAGGATCTCTACCCAACTTTCCTAGCCCCAAATCTGGCTCTGCAGTAATACATTATATTTGTTTTCAGCAGTGGAATAATATCACATACAATCATAGTCTCACCAGCAAAAAATTATGAGATTGTTCCCCCTAACCCTCCTATATCCGGTCCTTCACAGAACTTCTATCTTCAGAAATCACATGAAAACCATGTCTTTTCCCAAGTCTGCTTTGAACCCCCACCGTTCAAAGCAGAAAATGAAATACGGTAGCAAGAGGAACAAGAAGAGCTATGAAGGACAGCAAGGTGGAGCCTCTGCTTCAGGGACACTTGAGCCCATGAGCCTGCCTGACCGCGTAGCCGGACTCAGTCCCTTCCTGCTCAGCTGTGAAGCAGCTTGGCCCAGCAGCACCAAGGAGCTGGGGTCAAAGCATCTTCCAGCTAGGCAGCCAGTCTGTTGGTTTGGGAGAGTTGGCAGGGAGCTGCAATGGTCTTATAATTAACTAACCTCAGGCCTTGACTTGACTGCTTTTGTGGTGATGCCAGATAAAGGAGTCCCCCTGCCCCCTTTTTGCCTCAGCTATCCCTTCCCACCTCTGAAAGTGCTCTTGTCCTTTCTCTTTACATTCAAATAGAATCCAAAAGCTGAGGAAATCAGAAATACATTGCTGATGTGCTCCGAAGATTGCAAACTACAAGGCGGGGAGGGAGCTGGTCACTCACAAACACCTTGCTGTTTTGCACGATGAACTCCATGAGGGTAATAGCCAACCTAGCCCTTGGTGGTTTTTATGCCAGTCAGAAGCTGCAATGATAGCAAGCAGCCCTGAATGCCTGAGATCAGCAGGTAAGCCTCAGAAGCATTTCACTTTCCCATGGTCTGTTTTCATGCTTCATTTCACACACAAGTATATGGGCAATTCGGAGTCTCAAAAGAGAATGCACAGCACAAGTCAATGCACTGTAAAAAATATTTACAGCCCCAAAGCATAATCACATTCATGTGCTAATACAGTAAATATTTTTGAAGTCAAAGTAACTTGAAATGCCATTTTCCCCCGTATGTTTCCTGCTAAGCTTGTGCAGCTTGTGTGCTTTTTAACTTGCAAAAAATCCTCAATTTTGTATTTACAAAACACTGGCAGGGTGAGAGCCCTGGTGTTAAAATCTCCTATTTAACAAGAAATGAAGTGAAGCAATGTATTTCCACAGAGTATTGACAATGATCCTGCTGTACAGGTGGGGAAAGACTCCAGCATCTTTACACAGCTTCTGCTGAGAATACCGCTTTGCTGCTAATTATTTATGTAAATGTCAAATAACAAAGGGAAGTCACCATCTCATTTAATGCAACTTGCATACTGCTCACTGAACGCAAACAGCTTTCAGCCCCAGGCTCAATTCAAACCAGAGGCAGTTGTTAAATTATTTGCATTGATGGTCAGATCTCACATCTGTGGGGATGGAAGAGAAAAATGATGCCAAGTCTTAAGTTTGTTCTTTGCAAGTTCAAGGCAATGGGCAGATCCAACCAAGGAACCTCTACCTTCCCCTTAGGGACCCAGTTACGGGGAGGCACAGGAATGGCAACAACTTGGAAAGTGATTTGTCCCGCATAACATGCAAGTCATCTTCAGCAGGGGGAGAATGGCAGAGCTGGTTCTGACCCCATTTGCTGTCCTCCCCATCACTCTGCCTCGCAGGGTGCTTCATCACTATCAAGCCAATACCTCAGACCATCTCTGTGTGGTCGGCAGAGCCTCTCTCTCATTTTTTATTTTTACTTCCAGTGTGCTCCTGAGGATGAACAAAATGTACAGATTACACCCTGTGACCAGAGTGATATATAAATTGTGTTTCTGGGATACACATGCTTCTTAGGGCTTCCTCTGATGCTGCCTGGAGCGCCACAGACATGTGCGATCTGGCCTTTCCAAATCCCAGGCCTCCGCAAGGGCAAGCATAGTGCACAGCCTGCTGCATCTGACGTCCAAAAGCAGTGGGGGATATGCACAGAGGTGGAAGATGCCCCTGCCTCTTTGCTATTATCATATTACTTGTCCAGTATTTAGCAGATTTTCTAGACGTATGCTCTCCTGGCCCAAGGTCTTGGCTGCATCATTTTAGATTAATCAGGCCTGAGCTATCCAGGTCAAAAATGGGGTCATGAAGGATGACATTCAAAATGGAGAGTTTGTCTTGACAACAGAAGAAACAAGTGCTGTCCCATATTATAATCTGAAATAAAACAGCAGCAATTTTCCAGCAACTTTGTGAAAAATCTGTTAAACTGACTAGACTCCATCAGTCATGATGACAATCCCAGCACGTATTTTCTTTTTCCTGTTTTCTATGCAGTAAAGTGACCCAGAGATGTTTTTCCCTTCATGAAACAAATATGGAAATGTCAGGTTAAAGGCTGAAAAGAAGAACTTGTCTAGGAGCAATGCTTCTTTATTGCTATAATTATTTATAATTATTGTTGATATTATTGTATTACCAAATGAAATAGCTCTATTGTTTTACACAGCAGAAGTCACAGGCCCTATGATTCATTGCATGCACTCTAGGGTAGGCTTAAAACACACTTCTCTATTAATCCTGAATAGACATGTCAACCTGCACATTTCCTGGGGTGGCCTCAAGCAAATCATTTCACCTGCAGTGAGACAGATTAAAACTGTGCCGTTAAGGTCTGACCCTGAGCTGATGTAAAGTGGAGGAGAGCTATAGAAAATGCCATGCCACAGACTTGTCCCGAGAGCATCTGCTGGAGCCAGTTAACAACTGGCAATACGTGGTTCTAGCTCTCTGCATGTACTGCACCACAAAGGGACAGTCCCTGTAAAGACATCCATTTACACAGCAACAGTCAAAATAAATTTCTCCATTTAGATATCCCATTTGGATTGTCAGTCACACGCATGGTCTTATCTCCAGGGAACTTCCAATTGCTTCATATTCTGGTTGGAGTGCAAATTCCTACAACATGAAGCAAACACCTCTGGCCCCTGGAGCAGCCCTTTTCCCAGAAACCTACATAGGAAAACCCATGGCACTCTAAAAGACCACACGGCAGAACTGAACCTTTTCATTCTAAATCCACTTTTATTGCTGTTTCCAACCATCACAGGAATCACACAGCATGCAAGTCAGAAAATGCAGACACCAGAGATCAGCTAAGTGGCAAATACCTTTCACTTGTGAGTTGTAGATCAAGCACCCAGCTGCTGCCCTCAGGACTGGACTCTCTCCCCAGCTCATAGGGACTCTGAAATCTGGTGCTAACCTCACCACTCCAGTCATCAAACTGAAAAAGGTGCCAAATCTAACCTCTACAGCCTGCCTCTCCAACTTGTCTTTCATAAAACACACTCCCCAGCAATGCTGCCATAAGCTCAACAGAGAACATTGACGTTAGCAAAGCTGTTGGGTTCATTGGAGACCTAAACCCAGCAGAGCAAGCCCCTCCACAAGCACATTTCTGCTCTCTGCCCACTAACTGGGCAACGAAGACAAAGTGAAAACCCCAGTGCTGAGCCAATGGATAAGCTGCCAGGAAATTTCAAACTGCTCCAAGCATGATGGCCAACGGAAATCATGACGTAAAGTTCAGAAGAAGGTCACTGCTTCAAAATCTCTTTCTAAAGTGAGATTTTTAATGGTTTTTCTTTTGCAAGCATGCATCAATAGAGCTAGAGTAGCACAGAGAGACAGAGAAGAAGGGTGGATGTATAAAAGAGGTGCAAAATAAATTTTAAAGTACTTTTTGCCTGGGTGGTTCAGGTGCATGTTTTCAGCCTTTGGTACAATGTGTGCATCTGAAAAGCTCTGCACTGATGGGCATGAAACTGGTTTAAATGGCTGCCCATGTTCTGCACAGCTGATAACCCACCTGTACCATAAGGTCGGTGGAGTTGGACAGACTCTATGGTAGCACCTGACAACCATTTAGAGGGTTCTTTCTGAATTTGGAGGCTTTATCTTGCATACTCACATTTTAAGACTTTGACTGAGGTATCCCTGGGCTGGTTCATATGCGACACAGGGCAGAGCTGGGACCAAGCCTCACACCTCCCATTCACCCAGGTCCAAAACACCAGCCACCTCCTGAAGGTGTCAAAAAAAATGATACACTTACTAAAAAACTTTGCAGATTGAAAATGAAAGCCCTTGGCCACCTGAAGAACAGGGATTACTTCCTTGCAATGGGACTCTGGTCTTCTGTGTCTAACTGGGCTACAGCTGAGTATATCACTGCACTGCTTGCAGGTTTTCCATTTAGTGTTGTAATAACACAGAGAAATATTACATTGAAGCGGGTACTGCACTCCTTCATTAGGACTGAATCACCTTTGCATTAAACAAGTAAAAAAAAACCTAACAAAAAACCTCTGGGTTTTCTGCCAAAAGCAGGGTGCTCTGCTTTGACTAAGGTCCTCTAGGAGCTCTGCCAAGCTAAGACAACAGATTTGAGGTATTTTATCTTGTGCAATTTGGATATAGACCTAGGTTTTTCAGAAGTAAAATAGAAACATGACACCAGTTCAGCCCCAGGTGTTTTCCTCTCTCCTCATGTTGTGTTTCATGGCAGCTTTCCATATTTGAAGGCTATCACACATGGAAACCCATCTCTTATAACAACCCACAAAGCATTCATGTGACTCTCCAGATCAAGCCAACATAAGAACTGTGTGGACTCACAGAGTCAGAAAGCAGGTTCAGAGATGATCCAAACAACCAGCATGGCTACCCTGCTGAGAGAGCTATCAGTCTGAAGGTCACTTCTAATCCCACTGGTTGTAAATACATAATCTGCTAACTGGCTGCTAAAGAGTTCTTGCTGGGCTGTCAAAATATTTGCCTATAATCTGTTGTGTAGTCCCCAGTAGGGTCCACTTCTCATGAGGTGATCACTGGAAGCTTCTCTAAAACACAGAGCAAAAACATGCCACTGAGTGTTTTCAGAAAAATCAACTCACAGTGGAAACCCAGGAGGAGAGACCAGCAGATCTTCTCTCCCTCACGCCCACTACATGTGCACCTCCAATGCGGAGTCCTCTGATAAAGAATTAAATGACTTGTGGGTAGGAAACGACAAAGAGCAATTAAAATATATTAAATTTTCTCATGGCTTTTCTCTGGTGTTTTCTGCAACACAAATGTCAGAAGATTAATTTGTTTACTATCCACAGATGCAACAGTAACCACAATTGCTTCCCAAGGAACATTCAGTACAGCAACACTCCAGGTCCTTCTCTGTCACCACAGCATTTTTCCACAGCATCTACACTGGGGACTGCCTCCACTGAGAATGCCAGCGCGGGGTCCTGAAAGCACGAGGTGCCCTGCCTGAGCTCAGAGAGCCAGGCCCGATATCGGTAGGGGAGGAGAAAACCCATGCTATCTGCTAGAAAGAGACCAAGAGAGACATCATGCAGCCATGGGCTACAGTGCACCCTGTGCCACTAAAGGCAAAACTCTTGCTTCTCCAGTTAAATCAGTATTAAACCCATGGCACTATTCCTGACTATAAAATATTATCAATGAAAGGAGAAGCAGGTTAACAAGATTAGCTATAGAGATGTTGCCACACGCTGAACTACATGACTGCGTCCTTACATGCATGCATAAAAACTCACACAAGGGTTTTCACTGAAGCCCATCAGCGACTATTCACCCAAGCAGTAGCCTGTTGCTGCAGATAAAATGCTTCTCACGCTGCAGCCTGGCCCACCACGTGTTAAGCACATTCAGGTGAGAAGGCGAGTGATTCGTTTGGGCTACTTCCACTTTTGGGACACAACTTTGACCTCAGTCATTTGTCTGGGCTGTTCCCATTACACTTCCCTTTTCTGAGTGACTATCAAAGTTCTCAGAATAGCAGGAGGAAGATCTCCTCCTGGGCATCGCAGGAGCTTAGGATGTGTCAGATAAATGCATCAAAGAGGAGATTATTCCTGAACGCTAAAAACCCACTGGAAATATATATGACAGCCCCAAGGCAGTCTGACACTAGCATCCCTCAACTGGGGCTGTTAGACAAACAGCTCATATTTTACTCAGAGTGAAAAAATCGCACACATTATGGTTCTCTGACACTTTAATCTTAACACAGCTGCAAGCTTCTTTCAGCAGAGAAACCTTCTGGGTGACTGTGACCTTTGGATAAATCCTTGCATGTTCTCTGTGGTGGTATTTATTGTTACAGTCAGGCTAATGATTCACTTTGTGAACAGCCCTGGGAGGGATCTTTTTTCCAGCAGCCCCACAGACCTGTAAACATGTTCCTCCATCACTGTCACACCTGTACTGCAAAAGGGGAAAACAAAGGGTCAACCAAAAAAAAAACCAAGGTATTCTTTCACACTTTCATTTGGATTACTGCACAGAAAGACAGCATTCATGTTTACAAGATATATAAGGGAACACTATTAACGTTGAGGCAACCAGCTTCTAGCAGACTCTGTAAGAAGTTATTACTGTTTTCTGGAAACACTAGCTACCAGGACATAATGCTTTTTCCTGAGCCACAAGGACAAGTAAGGCATCACTGCACTTTCAGAACATTCCCATTCAAAGCAGGCAGTGGACGCTACAAGAGAGGAGGACAAAACCAATACAAGCCTTGAAAACTAAACCATGTGTCTCTTTGCCAGCTTTACAGAAATACCATTAATCTTGAGATAAAGCTGGTTTTCTTGCAGTTGACACCCAATATTACAAAAATTGTTTCTGTTCCTATTGCACGCAAGCATAGTAATCCTTTCTTGGTCATTCCACACTCAGCTCACAACACAATCCTTTTGCTGAGCCACCAAGAAGCCTGAATTCAGTCTGACCGTGTAATTTGACAGGCTCCAAGCTGCCAAGGAAGGGAGGCGTCAAAAACTCCTGGGTAAACTACTTCTCTGGGTCTAACTGTCGAGTGGGTTATTGGGCTACTTCGTGAAATACAATTCTGTCTAGAGCCCTGAGAGCTGAACTAGCCCCACTCTTGCCACTGACAAAAGATGAATCAAAGAGTTGGTTCATGTCAAACTCGAAGGCTTTCTCACATCTGAATGGAAAGCAGACTTAAGAATTTTATTAGTACCTTAAGCTTGGAAATGAAGGATGCTGCCAGCCTCAAGCCAGCATCTGCAAAAGATTAATTTCATAGAGACTGTTAAAAAAATAGCAGTGTTCAGATCTTTAGCAATGTATACGATTCAGGCAACAGTCAGAAGCAGGCAAAAATACATATGCTGTATATGTAGGAGTGATAGTCACGTAATATGTTGGTTTATGAGATCAGGCTCTGATCTCTGACTTTCCTGGCTCAAACTCTCTTCTTTCAGGCACCTGATGTTTTTAAATGATAAAACTTTTAACACAAAAGCAAGAGTAGTGGTGACCTGGAATGAGCTCCGGTGCATTTTCTTGCTTCCCAGGAAGGAGCAGTCCATGTCATGAAAGTCACCAAATTGTTTGCAGTAATTCTGAGACAGTCAAGGACTGGATAGATACAGGGGTGATACCAACTGTGGACTTCAGCAAGCTGTGCTGTCACAGCCCGAGATGGAAACAAAACAGTAGGACACGACAAGAAGCTCCTCTTGCTGCTGTTCATATTGTACCCACTCAACACACAATGCTCCCTCCCTTAGGCTACCAATCCAGCATTTTCTTGCACTCAACATAACCCCAACAATTGTATGTCAAAGGGGCATATCCACAGTTAAAAGGCTCTTTAAAGTAACACTGTAATGCTAATTTCTGTAAAGCACTGTAACAAACATTATAACAAACTTTGGAGTCATTTTGAAAGTCAAAGAAACAAGTCCTTGTGTTTGGAAAAGGTTGCTATTGGATGTCTATACCATGCAACCTTCTGTTTTCAGTCAACATCCAGACTTGGTAGGCCTTAGGGGAAAAATCAAGCTTAGTTTCTCTTCAGTCAATATTAGTTCTCAAGTCAATAAATCTTAATATTGACCACAACATAGAAACCAGTAACTGTTTAATATCTTCTTCTGGGTTTTAATTATAAACACTGAGGAAATTCGTCAATTCCTGACTTCCTAGTCATATGGAAAAGCTTTTAAACATTCGGCATAGACCACTGTCGATCAGGCCCATCATGGTTATGGAATTAAAATGTACTCCTCCAACAATTCTCTGAGCATGTACACAGGATCTTTAACCTTGGCACGGCTTTGAACTCAGTGCCTGCATCTGCTGCAAGGACAGTGAAGGTAATAAATAGCATCTTTTTATGTCACAAAAGTTATTATTTCCAGTGCCACAGTTAAATTTCCTCTGCCCATATAAAACTGTAACTTCCATAGACGGAGAATGTTGACAAAAATCCCTGTGGTATTCCATAACTAAAAAGCATTCCTGGCCACGTACTTTATCATTTGGAAAGAAATATTAACAGCACTGAGAGACAGAGAAATAAAAGAGACAGGTGAAGGAAATTCTGGGGGCTATGAGGCAGCGCACAGTTTGCATGCAGCTGATAGAGAGAACCACGCAGTGTGAATTCCTCACCTCAAAAACCAGATGGGAATCCTGGCCAGGGATATCACCTGGCTACCTCGTAACACACGCTATGGCTATGGAATAGATTATGTCAAGTCAGGCAGCAGTCTAGACGTCTTGGGAGAAAGCACGGGCTCATGAGAGAATACCCTGCCGGAGAAGTTTGTTCCTTCATTGCCTCTCTGCCACTGTGTTTTGTGTGAACTCGCCTGGCTGTGCAGAGTACGCATTTCACTGCTGCCTGCTAACTGCGTTCTTCATCTGCAGGGGATCGATGGCCACCAGTTTGAAACGACTGTCTAGAGATCAAACTAACCAGAGAGGCAAGAGACAAACTATCTGGAGATCAGTACAGGTGAGTTGAAGGACAGCTGGAAGATGAACCAAATATCCCTTACTAATGGGCTGAAATGTCTGTGTACTGTATTTCAATTTTGTGCTTGTGGGTATTTTTGAAATCGGATACTTGCTGCTAATGGTTGCAGTGAAGATCTGGGCCTTCTGTAAAATAAGGAATCGTGATGCAAATAGTGGGAACTGCATATTTCAGATGCTGACAAAACACAGCCTAATTAATGTATGGAATCTGAGGGCATGTCAACAAGTTCAATGGCAGATAAAATAGGCATTTGTTTGTGGGATCTGTGTAGTTCTTCTCTGATTACAGAACAACCTCCAACCCCTTCAAGTGATTTGGTGATCCTTCCCTATATTGTCAGCAAATCATCTTTGCCTTTTGAAACAAGGCCAAGAAGTGTCCTCCTCATGTCATGCCATCTATCAGCCTTTTTTGAAAAAAATTTCTGTACCCACAGCAAATCTTGAAATCACTGAAAGTTATGTCACCCTCTGAGGACATCTAGGACATCAATGATCTATGTCATCACCTTGCCATGATGAAAAATATCCCTCCAGAGAATACGGAAATTTTTTTCATTAATGATGGGCTTAGAAATTAGTACAACAGAGAAGAACCACATAGACAGACAGATGAGCAGAACAACAAAAATGGGCTTTCAAACCTCAGCCAAATCCTTGATACCTGTAAACAGAGTATGGGGTTTTTCTTGCATATCAACTACTCCTGTTCCAAAAGCAAGTCTTTCATAGTCCATGCTTCAATCCATTACTAGGTTTTGACTTGTTTTAAGGTTCTTACTTGCCAAAGACGTATTTGCTGCATGGAGTATTTATGAGGTTGTCATCTAACTGGGCCTTACAGAAGCAGAGAAGATTTAGTACCTTCTTAAAAAGACTAGCAATGCTTTCTTCTGAAAGTCTGAGAAGAATTTGTGCTTTGACAAGAATAAGACAATACAGTTCTTGTGCATGTGAAACCTCTTAAATCCCATCAGAAGGACTTGAGCTTGAGGCCAGGAACCAGGCACTCTCACGTTTTAATCTCAAATCTGCTCTTGGCTTCCTGCACAGCAAAGAACTCTTTCTTCATTTCAACAACTTTAAACCAGGGTGCAGTGAGAATTAAATGTTTACACTGCAATTTGAAAATGTAAAGTGCTAAGAAGGAGCACTTAGGAAATGAACTTTGTAAACTTTTTTCTTGCTGCCATGGTATCCACCATCCTCAACAGCCTCTTACTTCATGTACTCACAGACTACATAACCTTAAGCACTCACTCTCTGTAAACTACATACCTCACTTGAGAGCTGATGTACAAAAATCAGCTGTCTGAATACCTTAACACTTACGACAGCTTCCTCTGGACTGATCATAGGAGAAATGACTTATTATTAATTTTCACATGCTGGATTTATTTTAGCTTTTATGTTTCAGGAATATTATATAAACAGAATGTTAGTTGTAGGAGTACCCAGGAATGCAAGGAAACATATGGCTCCAACTCCCTTCAGTATTCCCAGCACATTCCCCACCAATTTTAATTTCAACTGGCTTAAGTGGAGGAGTCAGGGCAAGACTTAAATGCTCTCATCCTCTGCATATCATGATGAAGAGGTGAAATCACAGCACCTGCTCTCACATATGCTGAGCCCTCCATTTGGGTGAAAATATAACCCTATCACTCCCTTTGGGTGAGGAAGGGACTGCTTATGGTTTATTTTGGATCCAGTGGCATTTTAGTTCTACCTCTGCTCCAGGATGGCACTGGCGATCTCCAGTCTTGAGACGTCACCATGTTAACATAAATCCATGCCTGCTCTGACAAGGCCACCAGAGACAGAGTTAATTACAAGAGCAGAGCAACACATGTGTGTTTCTAAGTGGCATCTCAACAATTTAAAGGGTGGGTGAACCTGACACACATACCCACACATCCAGCATGTGCTGCCTACCTTACCCAAGATTAGTTATTGTGATGGTAAATATTTGAGATGGATAAATACATATTCCTGTATAAGCACAAGTACCTCCACCCATTCTTGCCTTACTTCCCACGAGTCTGCTCTTTGCTCTGGTGTTGCAACACCCTAGGGTACGATAATCCTCAGGTGCCAAGATTGGCCATGGCGGCATATCGAGCTTTTGCTGTCATGCCCCAAGCCCTCATCAGCACTGGTCCTGCCGCATACGGCAGTGTAGGACCCACGTGCTCGCAGTTAAACAAGGGCTGTGCCTGCCTCTCATCACGCTGCCAGTGCCTGGTGCTCGATCTGCTCTTGCTCTCGGTGCTCCGCTGCCCAGGGAGCGAACATTTTGCAGTTCGAATGGCAGCAGTAGAGGCCTCCCGAAACGTCTTGTGCAGCACTTGTTTGCGAGGCTGCGTAAATCACCAGTAATGTGAGGTGCTGACTCCTTCGTGTGCTGTGAAGACTGAAGGAAAAACGAGGCTTGAGTAATTAACAGAAGTTAATTGCTTTACACACTAGCATTTTGCACGCTTGAGCGAGCAAGTGTGGAGTATGGGACCTTCACATGCCTATCGACACAGTGAGCCCCTACGGGGACAGACAGGAGAGGAGGAGATTTGCCTTTACCCCAGATTGCTACTTTATACCACAGACAGCTACTAAAAAGCTGACATAATGCAAAGGTCCCCAGAGATCTCGAAGACTGGGAACACCCCAGATTTTTTGGATGCCCTGTGAGATTTAGGAAACAACATCAAAACTGAAGAAAAAACCTTTAGCTATTAAAAACACCTACAAGAAAGCTTTCAGCTAAATCTAACCCATATAAAGACGCCAGAACAGACTGCTCGCATGTGGCAAGTCAGCTCTCTGAATGACAGCAAGAGCAAGCTCGATAAACGGCTCGGAGCTGTCAAAACCTTACTAAGGCAAGCTTTCTACAGAAAAGTTTTTTGTGCCGGTCACAGCTCACGTCCTGCTTTGTCTGGTTATCCTGCCAGAAGCATAAATGAACTCATAAGAATAACAGGAGGATTAGGTTAAGCTTATTTTTAAAACGTTTCCCACAAATTCGTCTCATTTGCCTGCTTATAAACACCCTCGTTCATCTTTGGTGTGTGTCTAATTAGGCAGGATATACTGCAGGTGGCTTAAAATAGGAGCTGAAATATAGTAGCTTTGCAGTTATGCATGTTAAAGGAAAGGTAATTAAAATTTCATGCTATGAGATGTAAACTGATCACCTCAGGGGCCTGAAAGGGATTTCTCCACCATATATGACATGGCACAGTTGGCCAGCTACAGTATGGGTGGGTTTCCTTTTCCTTGCAACACCTATTAGCCTCTGCCCAAGGCAGAATATGAGATCCGATGGGTTGGTTTCTTGAATTATTCATTCATGGAAATAGACATATTACCATCAGCTAAGCATCTCTGGATTTTATTTAAAATCAATACTGCAACAAAGCTTAAAACATAAAAAGCTAAAATTAAATTAAAACAAACTAGCAAAGAAAGCCCTGCTGTGAACATGTCTTAGAGGTTAATTAAGATGAGATCGAACAGAGGTCTTGGATTTTGTAGTAGCTGTAGTTAAAATTCTGCGGTACCTGACAGACACATAGGGTGGTTTCCTCTGATGATGCTGACAACTTTTCTGAATAGCATCTGTCCAAAAAATGGGATTTATTTTCTCTGCTAAAAAGAATACTTCAGTGTAGCAAGTATTTTTGCTTTGGCAGTGGATCAAGTTGCACCAAATGGCAGGTGGCATCTTTTAAAACATTTCCACAAGGGAGGATATCACTCTGCTTTTCTACCAGTTCCTCTCCACACCTGCTCTCCTCTTGTTTTTAAAAATCATGCATTGTATTATATTACTGAAATAGCAGGGGTGTTTTCCAGAATGTGAAAGGGCCCTTTCCAGAAATATTTATTAGTGTATGCAACAGGGATGTGCTTGTATTTTGCCATGATAGTCCTAGGGCACACTCATGCTTACTGTGAAATAGTGGTATTTTAAGATCGCAGTTTTAATAAGGTTATTTGAGATGGGGAGCTCTATATTAAAGAAGTTATGCCTAGGGCATGTTTAAAAGCCTATCAGATCAGCTTTGCAAATCTGAGGGACAGCAGACCTAGCACTGCAGGCTTTTTCTACAAACTTCTTACAGCCGAGAAGAACGAACCATGACTGAACTCAAGTTAGTGAAACACGGAAAGGATCTCTCAAGTTGCCTGTTACCAGACAAATTAGGGCTTCTGCCTTGGAAAGCCACCCCTTAGATTTCCCCTAGGAAAAATGTGGCAAGCAGACAGGATCTGGGAGCCCCAATCTGAATGCATTTCACTTTGTCTACCCCAGTAAAGAATGGACCCGCTATCTCTGAACCAGCTGAAGCTTTCTTAAATTGTCTGTGGTACAGCAAATGATGGGAAGGCTAACCGAGGATTACTAACTGATGCAAGAGATTAGTGTAATAAACCTGCATGGGACAGGAACAGTCACAATGATGAAAACCTGTCACCCAAATATAGCAAAATTCCCATTAACTTCAATGAATCAGGATTTTATCCCATGACTCCAAGGCACTGTAGAAAAACAAACAAAACCACCCTACCAAAGCTCTGTTAAAGGTAATCCAGGAACAAGTACTGAGAATGCAGTCCATATTGACAAATAAGAGGGCATTTACGGTACTCTGCTTTTCTGTTAGATGTCTCCCCCTCTCCTCCCTTCCCCATAGTTCCTACCACCCTTCAGGATCATTTTTGTCTCAAACTGACCTTACATTTTCACATGCAGAGTCTCACATCTGTCAGACACTGGGCAATTAGGAAGACAGTATTTGGTTATGAAACACCTGACTTGAATTTCATTGAGCCAGGTAATAAACCAGAAAGAAATGAAGTTTTACTAGGCAGAAGCAGGTTTTTGTAATAAGTCTCTATATACCTGCATGCATGATAATCACAAATTGAGTTCTTTCCTGGAAAAGAGAGAAAAGAAGCCTCATATTGCACTTGCAACCAGTAGGAAATAACATCTCATTCAGTGTAAAAGGACAGCATCAGGTAGGGTTGTGATCACGTAATTAGATAAGCAAAACAAACACATTCCAGACATGTCATCCTTTGAAGGAAAGGAAACTTCCCTGGGTTTTAATCACAGAGTACTATGCTGTTTCATCTGGCTTTCCTATAAAAAAAATCTTTCCTTGCTAAAAAAAAAAATATCATTAACTTTCCATATAGGGAAGCACAAAGTGGGTCATCGGGGAAGCATGCGCTTCTCAGCTGGAAGCAAGCCACGGACAGTCCCAGGTGAACGGTGTCTGTCCAACACCACGGTCTTGTCAGATTTTGGAGCCCTCTCTGCCTTCTTCCCCCCCATTCCCAATACCTCAACAGGAAAGGAGACATCTGTGAATCCTCTGGCACTGCTTCAATGTTTTACAGCTGTAATAACCACTGATACAAAGAGAAGAATGTTTTCTAGCTCCAGATTCCTGAGGTACTTTTCTAAACAGACACCAGTGGATGGGGCTTGGTTATGTGAAAAATACTCCACCGGGGGAAGGGGGTGTGGGGAAAGATGAAGAGGAATCATGATCTGAAGATAACTGAGCTAAGCTTGGCTTCAGATTTATCTTTTTCTAACCACTCAACCTATTTGTCCAAATCCAAACTTCTAATCCTTAAATCTAAACAGTATTTTTCTGGCAGCTTGCACTCACTCTTGGCTACATCAGATGAAAAATACTTCAAGGAGGAGGCTTAAAACAGTGGTGATCTATAGACATATATATATGGCATTTTTGCAGTACTCCTTACCATCAGCATACAGGTAGCAAAGTTTGATGCTTGCTGCTAGAAATCCTGAAGTGCATCGGACACTACAAAGTCCATTTTCTCCCATTTGTTAGCACTGTCAGTCTCCAGCAGTGTAAGTCACGGTGCCTCTTACCTGTATGTCAGTGAGTTCATCACGGCCTTACACAAGATGCACAGGCTGACATTTAGAAGTCGTTTGGGGAATAATGTCGATTCGTATAGTGGCATAAAGTAAAGGCAGCAGGCAGCCCAACCAGATATGCGTGGAGAATATGTTCCCAAGCACCAGTGCTCTTGTAAGGGTTGGGAACACCAGCTCTCCTAGTGCCTGTGCATTTAGGCTTAGTCCTTTGCGCATTTCTCCAATGCAGATCTGTGAAGGATCACCTTGTATAAGTAGAATGATATAAAGCAGTGTATTTCTATACAGAAGGCCTGAATTATTAAGCACTTAACAATGCAAGCAACTAAAGCTCCAGTGGTAACTTCAAATGGATGGAAGACTCAAAGATGCTCAACAGAGCAGACTGGGAAGTGGAGCATCTAGCTCATAGGTAACTCAAGTTCTGGTGCAGATTTGCTTAAAAAATACCATTATTTTTTTCAAATATTTTAAAATTCCTTTCTAACCAAAAGCTCCCTGGGTCATACAGCTGCTCAGTGACAATTTGCCCAAGAAGCTGAGTAAATTGTTTCATCCTGAGCTCTTCTCTGTTGTGGTTACACTGCTGCTAGTACCCAGACTCAGGGCCAGCTTCAGGAAGGCAGTCTGACAGGCGCAGGAACATCTCTACCTCAGCACAAGGGCAAGTGGGAGCAACAGCCTCCGCTCTGTGCCAGGTCCGCGAGGGGACCAGCCGCGGCTTCATGCCATCAGTCCTTTTCTCGAGCCAACACCACTGGCTTGTCTTGAAGGGGTGGACAGCCCAGCTCTGCCCTGGGGTGGGTGGAAAGACAGATGTGGAGGCTGGTGCAGGAGCCGGGACAGGAGTCACCCTGGTGAGCAGAGCTACAGCCGCCCTTCGGTTACACCACAGATGAGCCCTGGAGCAGCCTGGCCTCAGCTGAAGCAGCACAGGCAACTGCTGTGCCCACATGCACAGCCAGGGCCAGAAAACCTCACGGGGAGAATTTTGCAATACGCACCCTTGGCAGCAAACAGAGGGCTCCAGAGATCCCAGTTCCACCCACCCCTTTAACACTTGAAATGGGCTTTTCTGAAGTCATTCTTCAGCCTACATTTCTTTTGCACCATCCTGCTGAGTGAACACAGGGACATAACCACATGAATTTTACAGCTGTAGGACATCATTGTTAACAGGGGAAAAAACCTTCAAACCTTCTGCTTCAAAGCCACAAACCCTTGGTCCCTATCTTTTAAATAGAGCTCATAATTAACTTAGCAATGCTACAGCTCACATGGTCTCTGCAGCCATTCATGGCATATCTGTCAAACTTAATAACAGGGAACTGACGGACTACACAACATTGCAATTTATGCTCTAACTCTAAACAATAATATTTTCTCTAGTTAAGTGGAAATTTTTAGAAAAATTGCAAGACTGCAGCAGTTAACTGCATAAAGTTAATTGGTTAACTGAAATAGAAACTCATTAACTGATTAACCAAGAGCTAAGATGGAGTACTATCAGCACAGTCACAAGGAACGTTTAAGGCAAGAATTGCAATAAAGTAGATTTGCAATTCCTGAATGTATTTGATTAACAGATTCAAACGAATGAGGCTATTACTATGTTAATTACTGCTTGCTATAAAATACTGAGTATGATTACATTCAAGTGTTTGAGAGAAAAACATACCTCTTAGGACAATTACAAAAGAGAAAAAGAGTAATTATTTGGTAAGCTGTTGTCTGTTAAAAATGTAATAATAATAATAGCAACAATAAGAAAAATATATAATAATAATAGGAAGAGTAATAACAATAAAAAGATTTGTCTCAAGAGTTAGAAGCACAAATTTTCCAGTCTCAAATGGGAGAATCTACTGCATGGAAAAAGCAAGACATTGAATATTTTTCCCAAGTTACAGCAGTAGTGAGATTCTTGAGCAATGTATAACTAGACATTCATGAACTCAGCTGCTGTGTAGGTGTATTAGAGATGGGTGATTACTGATATCATATTGATGTCATGTTCCAAATCTGTTGGTCATACCAAACGATTAAGAAAAACCTACTAGAAAGCCACGGATGCTAATGAGGGCAGGTGTTACTAGGAGTAGTAGTCCTGTGCCTTCCTTTATGGTGTCTCCTGCAGCCCAACTTGTCCCTGTATCAAGCAGCATTGCTGCGCCTTTCTCATTGCGGTCCCTGCACCCCAGTTTGGGGCTGCCTGCTTCTGCGCCTCCCTAGGAGGCTCCCGAAAGGCATCAGCCATGGTTAAGCGAAGCAGGCATGGGGGCACACTGTGGACCTGCCCCCCATGCCACGTTGCTCCCTGGCCTCACCAGGGCTGGAGTCGCCTCCAGGCCTCTGCTCCAGCACAGCTTGAAGATAGACAATGAGATCAGCCATGGGGTAGGGCTTGGTGAACACAGAAAGTCCTCTTCTCCTTCCTCAAGCCACCTAAGCTCCCCAAATCCTCATCCAAGACCTTAAATAGTACCATAATATTTCCTGATAATGTGATAGAGCTTTTTCTGTTAACAGCAGCATGAGAAATTCAGATGGTATCACCTATTTTTAGCGCTGCTTATACTCAAGAGCAGCTTCAGGAGTCTGAGTGCAAGCTTTATTGCATACATGGTCAAAGTATCCCCTCTAAAAACCTGCTACTGAGTAACCTTGGTAACTTTTTCTTTTTTTTGGCAAGGACTAATCCAGGATGCTTAGCCATATTAAAATATCAAAATAGACAAGTGGCAATGGTGATGACTGTCACTGTTAATCTCTTCTTCATCCAGACTTCACCAAAATCTCCTGGAAATTCAAAATCATTTCCCTGCTTAATGAACTTGCCTCCGTAAAGCTCAACCCTAAGGGTTATTTTTAGAGTGTTACTCGGGAGTATTGAACAACTAGCAATGCATTAAAGACAAACAAAAAATACCAACCCAAAACTAAACAAAACAAACCACAATTAAAAGCCCATAAAATGTGCCTAGTTACAAAACAAAGAATTAAGAGAGTGATATAAAATTAGATGCTAAAATTGTTAACTTGCAGTCTGGACTATTTCAAAATCCTTTCTTGTACACTTCTATTGTGCCGCCTTCTATCACGCACTTTGCAGAGAAACACAAGTCACCAAAAGTCATAACGTCAAAAAAAGGGTTAAGGGTAAGGTGCACAACCATTTCTCCTAAAGTGTCACAGATCTACCAAGGTCAAATTCAGGGGTTAGCTGTTCTTCATTCCACAACCATGCAGCTAGATCTCTACACTTTAAAACATTAACCATGTCCTTTTCACCTATCACGACATCCTTGCGGTATATGTTTTTTGGATGGCTAACAAAAGGAGAAACTACAGCTGTGAAAAGAATGAGACTTAAAATGAATTTGAGACATCTTCACAGAAATCTCTTCAGTAACAATGTCAGACAAATGTTTACAATGCATTGTTCGCTGCCTTTTTTGGTATTTGGAGAAAACACACCCTAATTCGTAATGTTCCTGCTGCGTTTATTTCTATTTCTGAAAATTCTTTTTAACAGCAGGCCAGTACAAGAGCAGCATAATGAAAATGAGGCAATGTTGATAATATAGGCAAGAATGACCAAGAAAGGTTAACTCTTGAGAATGCACTATTTCAAATGGAAAAAATCCATAATACGTAAAGTTGGAGGGTAAAAACTGAGAAGCTATTCAATTCAGAAAGGAGATTAATAGAAAAATGAAAGAAGCTGACCCTACCATTCTGCCTCTTCACTTCTCTTACTGCTTGGATCTCATTCATAGCCAGAAAAGAATAATTGGAAAAATTTTAGTTAAAACTAGCCTGAAATTAGAAAACATTGACTAAATATGCTTTTCTAAAAGACCTCAGTAAAAAGCTGTAAATGTTAATTTAAATTTCTTTTAATGGTAATTTAAATTTTCTGCAAGAGTACACCACCAGCAGTGGGTTCTTTGAAAAAATTTCATGAAAAATGCAAATCTCTTAAGTAATCATGTTTATACTTATACACACACACACACGCATGTGTGTATTTATATATGCAAAGATTTATGTTAGAAATGTTCCCAGAACTTTCTTGAATGTGTGTTCCATAATCATTACCTCCTTGCGGGAATTTCCTAGTATGAAAAATGGCCATGGTCATTGAATAAATTGCTTGCTACAAATTTATCTGTTTCTAACAAGAAGTAGCATTCTACTAAATACCATTATTTAATTTTCATTTATATTTTATCTTCGATTCCTGTATTGGGAGCTGAGCATTCTAACAGCTGGCAACATCTAAATGGAAGTAAACAAACAGCTACTTCTGACAGAATATGATGGTCATTTCAACATAAAGTTTCCTTAGGGAAAAACAGACTTTTCTACAAAAGGACATAATCAAATTAAATACTTGCTTGATTTCATTGTCCTTCCAGGACAAAGAGAAGACATAATTTTAAAGCAACAGAAATGCTCTACGGTAATTCTTGTGTGCAAGCATGTAGAGATTTTTTTTTTTCCTGGCTGCTGTAGCCAAAATATAAATCATTTTCCACTGTGGTGTCAGGAACTGTATTGCACTAAATTAATCACAAGCTACTTTAAAAAAGGGACAAAAAATCCACTGTAAAATGAAACAAATCTCTCTGTGCCTGTTTTCCATTTGCATTGTCATCACTTACCTTTAGAGGACGATGGAAGTGAGATGGGAATGTTGCTGAAATGCATTCAACAGACCCTGTGTGTGTGTGTTAGCATCTCTAGTGCTCTCTGCTGTGCTCCAGCCATTGGAAAAGATAAAGTATTATAACCTGCACACAATATAATCTTCACTCTTTGCCAGGCTCCTAGCACAGGGATACACTATAGCAAACTAAACGCAGAAGCACATAGACTACAAGCCAAGCTGTGTGCCGTCTTCTAGCATTTCCCAGTCCCAGACGTACTCTGCTGGGGTAGATAAAAGTCTTTCTGTCTCATTATAAAAGAAGAGGAAAGGCAATTCATAAAGGAAATGGAGTCATTTTAGAAAGCTTTTCCTAATAAGCCCAATAGTTCAGCAGATGTGCACAAGTGGGGAAAGCTGGGAGCGCAGAGATCAGGCAGCTCCCTCCGCCATCATGCAACTGTGACTTGGCTTGCTTTTATCTTTTATGTCAGGCAATCAAAAGAAAAGCCAATTTTATTTACTGAGCGAGGGGCAAATAAACTCATGCCAATTAAAGAACAGAAATGATGTCTCTGTGGTTTAGACTGGAAGCATTTTAAAGATAAAAAATCTTCACTCAGACAAGGCTTCTAGATCCTCGTCTGTCTTCCTTTGCTCCTAGGGCAGGATGGGCATGCACTGAACTTTTTGTTAACTCTCTCCTTTCAAACTCTCAACCTATAAACTACACCATCCAAGAGGCACTAGTAATATTTAATATCCCTACTTTAATAAAGTAATTTTCAAAATGCTTCTGGGAAGACACGCTTCTCTGGACCACAAGCAATAGCAATTAAAGTCAGCCTCAACTTTACAACTTTTTTGAAATCAGAAAGAGCTTACCAAAATGTTTTGAAGTCTCTTCCTCCTCTCTCCTCAGTCTCCAAAAGTACTTTTTCTCTAGGTGATCACAAGCCTGGCTGCCTTTCTCACTGTTGGTTGCTTGGGTCTTTATTAGCTCAGGACAATATTCTTCTGATTCCTGACTCAGAAAAGCTCAACATAATGTAACTCTAAGCCTGTATATTAACTCTTAGCAAAAGCAGCTAAAAGCATGTGCTCAAACGCTACTGAAATTGGGCCAACTGTGTGGTTTTTCTCCTCACACAGTAACTTACTATCCCCTCCGCAGCAAGCCACACTTACCGGTAAAATGTGGTATAATCCACCGTTGAATGACAGCTCTGAAACTCCCATGCTTTGAGTTTCTGGCATTCCCGGTGAGCTCGGAGTTTCACCCTGACTGTCCCATGACAGAGCTCGGGCACAGGTTTTCTCTGCAGGCGGCTGCAGAACTCATTGGACTCCACACGCCAGGATTCAGCAAAGTCGTCCACGTCAAACTTAAAATTCCCGTCCCCACCAATCAGGTCATCTCGCTTGTGCCCGTTGTAATTGCCACACAGACCACAGAGTTTGCCTTTCAGATGTGGCGCAGCCATGACTTCCACAAAACTGTCTCCATCCCACGAGATTTCCAAGCCTAATAAAGAGATGAGACAAAAACGCACACAAAAGAAAAAGAGAAAAAGAAGAAATTGAGGATAACAAACTGTGCCTTATGTTTGTGAAACTGTGTTCATGGGAACCTAAACAAAGCCATTGGCTTCCTTCTGATAATGTTGTTAGATTTCTATATACCTCCCAGTAAGTGCCTCTGGCAAGTGCAGTGTTTCTTAAATCACAGTCAATTACAATACACTCATGCCTGTCTCTGTTTATTTTTGTTCCTCCTTGCTAATGAATGGGGTTATCCTAAAAAATCTGGAGCCAAGGCAGAACTACTCTCAACATTGAAAGAGGGCTCTTGCAAAATTCTGCAAATTGAACTTGCTGGGGCAAATTTCTAGCTATTTCACAGAGGGCCCAGAATTTCAGCCATTGTTACCCATTGCACAGGTCATAGGCATACAAATGTGTCCATGCCCCATGAGACTCCACCAGTGACCACCTTATGGAAAATGTCCTTTTCTTGCCTGCAAAGCTGACACTGATCACTCGTTTGGGTGAATGCTACTGTTCCAATGCAAGCACCTTATTTTGTGTGGGTAAAGAGAGTTAAAAAGATGACCACAAAGACATGTGAGATGGTTAAAACTGTTGTAAGAAGGCATTCTGAACTGGATTCAAACTGTTCATTCAAAAGGTGTTAATTACCAATCTTTTGAAGTTGTCTTCATAAGTCAGCAACACTGAGGAATGATGGTAAACGCCCAACCTTCATCTAGTGGCTGGGATGTAAGTGCTCTGCTACAGTCTGTTTTACCGTAAGGTTTTGAACTTCGAGTACATAAAAATCAACATTGCTTTCTGTGGGTGAAATCCATTTTATCTGTACTCATCTAAAAGCTAGGTGTCTGGCTTAAGTCAGCTGTCTGGGCCCTCTCTTTGATGGAGAGAAACAGGCAGCTCTGGGTCACAACATGGGTGTCTAATGCAGAGGGAATAAACTACCTTCTGAATGCCTTTCTGTTTCCAGTGATATTCTAGAGGGTCCAAAGATCAGGTATAGATTAAACTTCTAGTTTTTACCTGCCTGATTGTAAATTAAATGAATTCCATCCTTTGAGGAGTAAATAAGTGTCTCATAAGGGAAAGCATTTTTGGTATCGTATGGGATAAAAACACCACCAAGAATCACTGCTGCTTAACTTCTACCCAAAAATGGCTTTTCCTTTAATTATTTCCAATGTATGATGAATGCTACTACTTCACATCTCTGCAGTAACCCTGCATCTGAAGATCACAAATAATTTTGCTGACGTTAGTTTATTCTCATAAAGTACCTGTGTGCAGCGGTTAGTTAAGGATAAACACAGGAACCTGCTTTTAAACAGGATAATCCAGATTTTACCCTCTTCTCCCTGCCTGGCCAAGAATATCAAACAGCATCACTCCGCGATGCAGGACCAGGGCTTCGCTCCAGCTTTCTACATTTGCTGTGTGGGCTGGCTTAGCACCACCCTTTCCTCTTGTAAATCAGTGCTTGTCACTGTGTGATCCAAATCCTGCCCTATCCTCATGTAAGTAATTAACATACCAGTGACTCAGTTCAAGGCTGGAACCCTTCCTTTAGCAACCCAACCCATTGTCTCCTATGACAATTCCTACCCGCACCATAGAGAAACAGGGTGAGGCTCAAATGGTGATTATGGCTGTAGAAGGGGTGCTTTGCCATACTGTCCTGGCGCTCGTGCGGTTTACACCATGTCACCAAGAGTTTGGGGAACCAAGGTTGTGCAGAGAATTCTGCATCACTGGTCACTACAGCCTATTGCATCATGTTGTCTTATCACTATAGGTTAGCAGTGATAGCAAAAATATTTCCTGAGCAGACTATGCCTGAAAGCAGTTTCAAATTATCTAATAAACCCAGCATGTATAGGGCCACTGTGTCCTCCTCCAAAGGCACTTTACACCCAGCCAACTGAGAAATTGTGCAAGACTACAATTGTTAACGAGGCCAGCACAGTGGCAAGGGGGGAAAGCTGCCTTTTAAGCTGCTTCATACATTATCATTGCTGAACAAATTCAAATTCCAGCTGTTCTTGCTTCTGACAACGCTGAACAAAACAAAACACAGCTTGATTTGCAGACACCAGATTAATACTGCCATGCTGGCATTTACAAAAACCTTGCCATTAACTTATAAACTAAGACTTCTTCAGACTTGAAAATCATATAAACTTTCTCAAAGCTTGAAGCATCGAGATCCAAATTCTCAGACAGTTCTCTTCAGAAAATAACTCCAGTTTTTAAGGCGGTGTTCAACTTCTTCCCCAAACGAGCTCCCTCAGAAGCTGCTGACTTTAAGCAGAGTCACAAAAGACTGGCTAATGATTGTACCTTAATTTTCCTTTTACAACTTTTTTTCTCAAGACTTACTGACTTTCAGTGAAAACACTCATGCTCATTACAAAAGGTTACCTCTAAAATTATCCTGAATATTTGTGTGTCCTTTGTGAGAGTTAAGTTAATCTACTTGTTACATGTTGCTCTGTGAACTCTAGATATACAGACATGAATAACATAAAGTTATGACTTTTCATCTCAGCATATAAAAATGCTCATTTTTAAATCTAGAGAGTCCTGCTTTGATTACTGGATTTGATTCAGAAGACTCCCAGTTTAACTACCACAAAAGGATGTACTTTTCTCTAGCTGGGTATTGTTTAATTGCACTATATTCTGCTGTAATTGCTCAGATAGAAGGGTAATTTCTAGCTTTGATGAACAGCCTAAAGGTTTCTGTCCATAACTGAGCTTATTCCCTTTTTGGGTATCAAGGAAGACTATTTACTCCTACATGTGTGATACTTCTGTTGGAGCCTGATCGCACCATGCAGTGTGTGCCTTTTTGTTTGTTTGCAAGCAGAAAATTCAGTTGGTTTCTGTATACCAACAAGAGCTGTGACAGACGGGATTATGCTATGGAGCGATGTTTGAAACGGTCTCCTTGGCAGACAGAAATTGTTTGGAAGAGTTTCTTGGTGCCTATACCCCCTTTTCCTTCCCCACCCCCCCCAACTGGATGAGTTTCCCATTCACTTGGACAAGAATCAGAATCCAAGAGATGTGAAGCCAAAGGATGCAGCATCTGTCCCATCTGGGGATGTGCAGAAAAGGAATATTCTCTGAGCTACTTTTTAGGGTTTTCCAATTTTCCCTTTTCTTTGAAGGATACTTAATCAACTCGTTACTTGATTTCTTAACTTGGCACACTATGTGCTCTACTGCATTTAAAAAAAATCCTTCTGGATTTATGCACATCACACACTGAGTTCCCCATGCTGGAAATTCCCATCAATTGTTCTGCATGATTTTTCATGGTAAAGGCATCCTCGAGAACTGGCAGACCACTCTTCCCTAAAGATTTAGTGACAAAGTGGTACAGAAAACCTCAGCAAAGGGGCTTCATGCAAAAGATCAGCACAGAAACAACAACAAAAAAAATGCTCCTGCACTGCAAGGACAGATAAGTAACACCAGCTCTGTGAGCCTGTGCTCTCTCATCTTTCTAACACACAAATTTTAGACAAGGACTCAACACCATCCCAACCACACCCATGACAAAGCACCTGCAAGTGCAGGGTGCCAGAATTGCTGCTGCATGGCATCCAAGGCTATGGCTGGTGAGGAATTGAGCAACAAAACAGGTTTTCACTGGAAAATGCCAATTCATCAGAACTGAAATGCTTCAGGGAGACATATCAGATTCAATGAACTTCCAACACAGCACAGGCAAGGCTCCAAGCTGGTTTCTTGCCAGCTTGCCTGGTGGGCTGCCTGGAAGCCTGGCCTCTCAGGGTATGGAACTCCAGGACAGCCCTGCCATGCAGACTGCCCTGTAGCCAGGGACCACAAGGCTTCCTGAAGCTTTGGGCTCCCCTGTTTTATCCAGGGCTCAGCTCCCAGCTCTGCAAAAGGAAAACGAAAAGCCGTGGGAATGCTGGCTGAGCTGCAAGCACCAGACCCTGCACTTCCCAGCCCAATTTTTCTTTGAATTTTGCTTCTAGTGCAGTGTTTTTTCTTATTTTTCATTACTTCCTCCCTCCCCTTCTTTTTTCACCCTACACTGGGAAAGTATATACTTTTAAAAAAAAAACGTTTCATTCTGAAACAGAGAAAATTCTCCATTTTTTCCCCTGGCACTTGGAATTTCCTGTGGAACAAAAGGTTTGTCTTTAAACCAGTTCTACTCAGCACATTCCTCTTCTCTACAGCCTCTCTGCTTCTTGTCCTCTCCTAGCAAAATGGAGCCATACCGTTCTCCTGCCTTTCCAGGCCTTACATGCTTAGGAAAGGAGAACTTGGCCCATCGTGCTGCGTTCAGCGAGAGAAACCTAATCCTGCTCCGTTAAGGGGAGGAATTATTTAGGCTATAATTTGCAGTGATTACACACTGTTTGGTATGTTGTCATATGCCATGTTTGCACTCCCTCTGCCAACACATGGACAAGGATGTGTGTAGTCATTTATTAAGCTTGCACCAGAGACAAATGGAATAGCAGCAGGATTAGCTGTCATTCATCTTCAGTTGAAAACCTTTCCTTGGCCTGTGGTTGGCTAATGAAATCCACATCTCCAGAATTCATAGCGTTCAGCTGGCTGCAAAGAGAAACCCTCAAGATGCTTTTAATTAGAAGTTGCGAATAATGGTCAACTTGTGTGCATTTTACAGACAGCCACAAAAATCTGCGTTGCCACTTTGAGGAATGAGCCCAGAGCTGGGATCCACATTATGCAGACTTACATTTCCAGGGGCTATATGAACAGGTGTCTAAATTCTCAGCTCAACAGTGGGTGCTAGTGTCCCCCTTGAAAAAAAATTATGCTAGATAATGAGTATGACTATGCGTCACGCCTGTGGCCATATCACTCCATAAGAAAGATTGGTTTCACTGCTTTCGCATGGCATTTAATTGAATTAACAGTAAATAGTATTCTCACTGAAACAGTACTTTACTGTGTAAGTGAAATCTCTCAGGACTACAGTAGTACCTAACACATGCTAATGAGAAAGTTTTAAACTTCCCCTCAGTGTTTATCTATGCAAGGATACTATATTTGTTTTGATAAACTGTTCTGAAACTATAAGTTCTCTGGTTTAGCATTTTGACAATTAATGTATTTTCTAGGACACAAAAGACGTGAGAGTCTACTATCTCCCTTCCCTGTTTCTACAAATAAGGTACCAGATTCTCCAAAGTTTCTGATTTCCTTTTGCTTCTGGTGCTGTGGACTCTTTGTTCCTCGCAGACAAACTCTTACTCAAACACAAAGCAAGCCCAACAAGATGGCACTGAACAGCAAGTTAGGCCTTGGTTTTCAAACCAGGACCTCCATTTGCTGGGTAGCCCCAGTGAAATGTTTCCATAATTTGACAACTTAAACTCATTCCAGCCATTAGTAACTATGATTTTATATAATTGCTGACTTAGACTGTAAGGTATGTTGCTTCAACTGGGGTAAAAACTGCACGGTATGTTTAAGAACTGATCTCTTCTCTGTTCTTATCTGTAAGTATCAAACGATGACCCTGCATAAGCCACTCTTAAGTTACTGGAAGTTAAAATCATGGCACATTCGTCTATGCAGGCTGTTAATTGTCAGCTGCGGAATGAAACATAGCTTAGCAAATGTTCTGCAAAGACTTCAAACTCATAGCTGGGATCTCTGCTTGTGGGCTGCAGGGATTTTGAAAGCACTTTGGGTTCCTCATATCTCTAAAGAGTTGTAACTTCATTTATTACTGCTATCATGCTTTTTTACTGACTGCTGTTCATGTTACACTTGAGAAGTTCTTCAGGGAGAAGACACACACACACATACGCACACACTTGCCCTACCTGCTTTCGTTGTCACTTTCAGCAAATAACCATCCAAATCGATCTGAAATTGTGGTGTCTCGCAAGGTAGTGAGATGCGGGTCCCATTCCACTTCACTGTGAGGTGCTGCTGGAGGCTGATAGTACTTCTGCCCAACACAAGGTCCACTGACTTTGTCCAGGAGAAAGAACGGGTCCGACGGGCATCGTTTTTTACCAGCACCTGAAAGGGCGAGGCAGAGGAGGAGCAGTCTTTCGTCAAAACGTACTGACATGTTCCCTGAAAGTTAAATGTCCGTCCGTCAAAAGTGTTGTAGTGAGGGTCTCCAAATACAGTGCAAACTCCAGGCTCTGCAGGTGAGTGAGAAACAAAAGCGCCATATCAGGATCAATCAAAGTTTGAAAAAAGCAGTTGATAAGAACTTAGAGGACACCACTCTCACCTAATCTATCTGCCCTACAGGGCAGATTTGGCTGACACACACTGGGAATATATATTTTTGAAAAACAGAAGCTTCATGGCTTTAGTAGAAGTCTTTCCCAAAGCAGGTGGGAAGCAAAGGCCAATTGATCCTTGGGGCAGCATAGGAAGGCTAACCTGTAGCTAGGAACCAAAGACACATCTTCCAACCTATATGTTTGTCCCTTAAATATAATGTACCACCTGAACAGTTTAGGTTCTTACAATGCCTGTGAAATTTTTCAAATTATTTAATTTCCAGAAAATACAAGCCCCACTCATGATGTCAGAGCAGGCAGAGCCCTGGACTTGCAGAGTGCACATGCCTCTGGAGATGTGTGATGGGAGCCTTCCCACCTAGCTGCAGCTTTCCAAACATGAAATGTCTAGTCTAAGCAATTCATCCAGTCTCCCTCTCACTGACAGAGAGAAACAGACATGACTAGAATGTCTTTCATCTCACCAGTTTTAGACATCTCTTTTAATACATGGGGAACTACTCTCTGGAGGAGCCTGTTTCTCTGCTGCCAGCTCTGGGAGTGCAAACAAGTATCTAAGACTACAGGCATTCCTCTCAGACAGTTAAGTTCCCCTGAGATGAGCTCCCATCCTTAAGTTGTGTTATGGGAGCAAAGCCTAATCCACTAACAGAAGCAGAATTCAAAACATCACATGTATATTTTTGAGGCTAATTTTAATGTGCCAGTTAGGCAGGGGTGATCCCCTGAAATTAAAAGCCATCAGACCACTTTAGCAGGACCTGATTCTGTCCATATTTTACATAGACACACTTATAAATATTGCACATTTATAAACTAGGTATATTTATGGGGTTTTTTTCCCAAATTATCTGTAGAACCAGCACCTTTATTCAGTGTTACAAGCTAGCATATATGTTGTTTATACACAACTGACTTGTAATTATTGTTATTATGCTACCAACTAAAAGTCAGTAGTAAGTGACTAACGTGATGCAATGACGATCGAAAGGCATGGTAGCTCTACCAATCATTTGCATCATTACAAATAGAGCGAGATTTCTTATTGATATTTGCATCCATACGCTGGCCAGAGAAGCCGCAGCTCAAAGGCAGAACATTTCCACACTCACGCCAATGATGCTGAGTTACCCTGCAGTTACCCAGCAATTGATTGAATTGCCTCACAATCAAAGAGAGCAGCAAATTTATTTGCATTGCAGCCTTCTGGTATAACAATAGGTCCTAACCACATCTCATTGCTGCTGTTCCTGGAAGAAGGAGTCTCAAGGCAGAGAAATGCACACTGCTACTGCCAGCTGGATACCCGTGGGCTGAGGCTGCTTTTGAAAGATGATGCCTGTTTTGGGGGGAGGGCTTGATGCAGTAACAAAATTTGACTCAGTAATCAGAGAGCTGTGAACAGCATCAATCAAAAAAAAAAAAAAAAAAAAAAACCAAACCGCAACAAAGGAGGGGAGAGTTACAAGGAATACGATTTATTGACTGGAAAAAAAAAATTACCCAACTAACAATGGCTCGCCTGAAAAGGCAGCTAAAAAAAGGCAAATTCAAACATACAGAAAAGAAGGAGACATGGGTGTTATGGAGAAGAGGCAGGGAATTCCTTCGGTGGAGTGCAATGCAGCTCTGACTATGCAATACACCTTTCTCAGGAGGGTTTTTCAACCTAGGCAGAGTGCTATGCTAAAGCAGCAATAATGTTTCTGGCATTTTTCTAGCCGTAGTTAAAGAGTGTCCAAGGATACCTACATGGAGACATAGAAAATGGGGCTGAAGGGGACCCCAGGAGACATTACCTTTTCCTTCTCCAGCTGTAATGCAGAATCACCTGTATCTATGTTATTCCTGACAGACGTTTATCTAACCTGCTCTTAAAGAGCAGTAGCAACAGCCACTCCACAGTCACCTCCGGCAACCTGTTGCACTGCTTAGCTGTCCTTACTGCGAGGAAGGTCTTCCTAAAGTCTAACCTCAGTCTCCCTCACTACATGGCACAGTGCCATCACAGAGCTGGTACCTGGGAGATTTGCACTTTACCCCTAACTTGCGACATGCATGCTTCTTTAGCTAAGCTGGTAACTAGTCTTGGCATCATTATTATGCCTCTTTACTATGTCTGGCAACCAGGGACCAAAAGTTTCGATTTCTCAAGGACCACATGTTGACAGCTCCATTAGAAGTCAAAATGAACCACATTTGATCAACTCCTCTGGAAATCAGGCCTGATGTACTTTAAGCAGAGACTGAAAACCAAGACACTTAGATAAGGGAGTGCTTTTTAAAATGTGCACTTCTTTGAGTCTCATTTTCCTCATTGATACCAGTGAGGATATCAATAATTGTTTTTCAAAGTCCATAAAAAGGTTAATTGATTCTCCATAAATTGGCAGGAACCATATAGTTTTTAATTACCAATGTAATTTTTACCAATGGGAAAAAAATCCGTAGATTTTACATGGAGACCATCTGACTTTACCGTTACTAAATCATACTAACATGTTTCTGATTTCTTTATGTACTCATGTAATTATCCTCATGATGAATATTAAGATACATTTTATTACCTGCTCAGATTCTATTTCATTTTTTCAGGCTTTAATTTTTCTTTAAACATGACAACTTCTATGAAAACAAGGAAACTATCAGCAAAAAAATCAGTCCAAACATCAGCGAAGATTTCAGAGGAGAGAACTGTTTTTTGTCTGCGTTTCTAGAAGGCCAAGAACATGGACATGTTATACATGTTATTAACTAACATATCGGGAGAGGGAGGCTGGTTCTTCACCTAAGCAAGTGGCTAAAAGGCAAGACATGAGAGGAACAAACATAATTTAGAGATGTGCAAGTAAAATTGATAGTACCAATGGGATCCAAAGGAAATATTTATTTTTAATTTCTAATGCGTTATGCAGAGTAATGTTGTTTTATGTTATGTTACATCGTGTCACGTCATATGTCAACTTGATGCAGTGCAGTTAAAATAAAAAAGAATGTATTTTGGACTGGATATCTGAATGTCTGATCCAAATTTTGCTGTTTTCTTTAATAACCAAGGAAATGGGGGAGGGAAAATCTACCCAAAACTAGCCTGAATAATTGATTATCTGATATCACTGTGTAAAACATTCTTGAAAGGTTTGCTAAAATTGTGGATTAAAAAAAAAAAATCCACACCCTGCAAGAGTGTGTGCGATAACTCAGGCACTGCCAATAAGAAGAACTGGTTGGCCTAGAAATAAACCTTAAATACTGGGTGTAACAAGACTGCAAAAGACAGGCAACATGAAAAGAGTTCCTGCCATTTTTAGGTTTTGGGTTGTTGTTTATTTCCTTTTGGGAGAGTTTCAATCACATCAGGTTTTATGGTTTGCTGCTTTTTTTTTTCCCTTTTTTTCCCCTCTGAAACAAACCAGTCTTTCTGCTTGGCTGGTTTTGAAATCTATTGGAAGCACCGGTTCTCTAGTTAGGATCGTGTGTGCCTTGCTCCTCTGTTGGGACATAACGGATGGAGAGGTGTGGCTTCATCACCAAAGCTATGTTCCCCAACGCTGGAGTATGAATTTTGCTAGCTTGTGCTAAAAGGCATAGGGTCACAGGTGAAGATCCTTCCCTGTTTTTCCTACAGTAAGTTGTTCCCAGCTTATTGTGTATACTCCTTGTCTCTATCAGCTGTCTAGAGTAGAGTTAGAAAAGGGCAATTATATACGATACTTGCCCCTAAGACTCTGCCAGCCCCCAACTACTTTCAGCTTAGGGACTTTCTGAGCTAGACATGGTTTCTCTTTATTTAGTAACCTTTGATAGACTTCTTTTCTGTGAATTTGTCCAGCTTCCCCCTGAACTCAAAAATGTTTTTAGCATCCAGAACATCCTTGGGCAAAGTGCATGAAGAACCACTGCCTCTTGCTTGTTTTGAATCTGGCATTCATGATCTTTGATGTCTTTTTTTGCTCATCTAGAAATGCACATGAAGGCAAATATACCCATTCCCTCTCTGTCCCTGAAAAACACAAATTTTTCAAAGGAAGGCCCCAGAGCTATGTTCAGGAGGCTGTGATTTTCAAAGCACCTTAGGCACTCAACTCTGATTAAACATTATTGGGAGCTAGCTGCAAACACCTCTAAACCTCTTTTGGAAATCCTGCATTTAGGCTCCCAAATCAGTATTCAAAACTTCTGGCTTTCATAAAAGCCTCTGGGAGCTCAGCAGTTTTCACATTTGTTTTTTAAGCAACTAAATATGGACTTCACACTTTTACATTTGACAGTCTTAAACTACATGTGTGATTTGCTCAGCTCCCACCTAAGGCTCTACAGCTTACTTGCAAACTAATAATAATAGTATTTAGGTGCTAAAGTGAATACTATAGAACTCTTGGCATGCTTTCCTTGCATTTACAAATCATGTGCCCAATTCAAATGAAATAGTGACTTTCATTAGAAAAGGTAACGGGGAAGATAACTGTGGGCAAGGAGAACCGTTTTTGAAAACACATTTATCCGTACAAAAAAGGACACTGAAAAAGCAACAGCAAGGAAAAGAACATTTTAGCATTCCCTGAGTTTTAATGTACTCTCGTAAGGGAAAAAAAAACCCAACAGTTTATGAAATCATGACCTGTTTTGGCCAATACGGAGGGATAAAAGTCTGTAAGACAACTCATTTCTTGTAAGTAGTATGCTGAGTAAAGGTAAGAACCACTTATTGAAAAAAGTGGTTGCCAAAAAGTACCTTTCTGTCTTCCACCAAATGCCCCCACACCCCCAGACAGTATTTAGCCTTTCTGGAAAGGTGATATATATATACTACTTGGTGGAGGCCAGACAGACAGTCAGCACGCACATCCTGACCAGCCGGAGACCATGAGCATATTGGCTGGGCAATTAGCACACTTGTAGCTCCAGAGCAGCCACAGGATATATTGTCTCTAGCTGGGTTTATTATTTGTTGGGATATAAAGGAAATGGGACACAAATCCATAGGAAACCAGGCTCTGTTAGCTCTGGTGCTCATGGAATAGCTTGTTTTATTTTTTCAGGAGATCAGAGCAGTCAATTGAAGTCCAAGATGTCCAGATGTCTGGTCACACTCTTCTGGGCTTGTAGCTAGTTAAGAGTGGCCAAGAAAAATATACTTTAAATTATAACTAAAATTGGTTTGGACACTTTCTAAGTAAGGAGAGAGAGGAAAAAATACAAGTTTACCAGTTAAGGGTGTTCTGGTTGCACATCTATAATTCAAAAATATCTCAGCTTTTTAAAAATAAAATGAAACTTTGAATGCAATTAGCCCATATGCTGAATTAAGCCCTAAATCAAACAGAACACATTATTAACTTTTGAAAACTAGCTACAGAACACGCATAATAGAATTTCATTAGCTTTTCTTTAAAAAATGCATAGCCATAGAGTACTTTCCTCATAACTGCTGCATAGTGCAGCTTGATATAATACACATTACAAGGTGTGGTGTCAAAAACTCCACAGGAGTCTTTATGGTCTATTTCATAAATAAAATAGCTATTCCAATTTGTCCAAATACATATTTATACAGTAGACCATCACAGCTGAAACGACTGAGGAGGTAAATCATGAACAGCATTCCACTATGAATAAACAATTGCAGTCTTTTTGTTGATGTATTTCTCCATGGCAAGGAAATAACACAAGAAACAAGACAAGCAGGGGCCTATGTGGTCCTTTAGTCCCACTCCCTGCTCTCACAGGTACCTACAATGCATAACTCCACCTTTTTTTTCCTCTCTCTCTTTTTTTTTTTTTTTTTGCTTTGAAGAGTCATCAATTTTTCCAGTATTTCTATAAAAACAAATAAAAAGGATGCAGGACCAGGTGAAAGTACCAGCCTTTTACTCCTAAGGCTGGGTCCAAATGCCCTTGAGTTTGCTTTAGCTCCGCCGGTCACTTTGTCAATTAAAAAAAGCTGCAGAATGATTTGTGATGAACGAAATTTTCTGCTCCAAAAGAGGCCTTTACTGCAAATTTAATCATGTGTACTGCTAGACCTAGATGACTGCAGTCTGCTTTGAAAAAACTTCATCCATAAAGCCTCACAATGACTTAGGTAAGACTGTGTTAGGATTATTGATCATGATTAAAATGCATCTACATGGTTGCAGTAGGAAGCTTTCATACTGCATGCTGCAATTTCAGCAAGGACTCTCAATTCTTCTTTGTCAAGAACAAAGATTTAACCTCCACTGCAAACTCCCATCTTTGTCTGGAGTTGAGAGCAGTCTGTTAATGTTATTTGAACTCAGGTTTAGTGTTTTCTTTTTTTAATATGAAAATGACCTTGGTCTAACATAGGATTACTAATTTATGGAATTGACGTCAGTGGTGATTTTTCTAAATCAAGCCCAAAAGAGTACATTTCATTACATTTTTACAGCAGGATAAACTAAACTGTTGAATTTTCCACTGGTATGACCACTGTGTTTAATTAGTGATAACTGTACACCAGCCATGGAGCTTAAACAGCAATATGCCAAAACTAACCATAGTTAACTTCGGCAACAGTAGACAAAAGAGACTCTCCAGCCCTTTAGGAGACAAGGTACTTTTTCTCTCTTCAACAAACTGCTTTGAAAAATAATCCTTTGATTTCTTTTTTTCAGTTTAAAGTGTATCCTTTAACAACGTGACTGGTTTTGACCCACTTCATAGAAATTGGCTGCATTTAAACTGTACTCAAAGCTCTCCTGTGTACAGTATGTTCTTGTACCTCCTATGTTGTTTTTACTTTGGAAAATTAATATCTGCTGGACCGCCAGAAATGTCTGGTGTGTTAATATGTGGAGAGAGAATCAACATGAGTGGGTGGGTGAGGGAAAGGGCTGTGCATGTACATCTTATCTCATCAGAAATTGGCTGAATTAGAAAAGTTTCTAATTACTATCTGAGATAGTGATCATCACTGAAATACTTATGATTTTGCCTTTTGCCTGTCTTATGTCGTGATGAGATTTACAGCACTTCTGGCACAAAGGTGGAATTAGTTCCTTGCAAATGGCAACTGTTAAAACACTGATGGCTACCATTGCTGTATGACAGTGGGTATTTAAGCTCTTTGATTACATCACCTGATAACTCTGGGAACAGCCTTTAATCACAAAAGCTTAGAATCAGCTCAGCATCATCTCTCCTCCAAACACTAAATGGGTCCATAGTGAGACACCTCTCCAAAAAAAAGGACCCCTCTGTTTCATGTGCAACAGAGAAGCGTGCCACTGCGGGACAGTGCAACGAGCCTCCCAGCCTCATGTACAGCTAGTGCAATGCAGACAGGACCCATAAGAAGAGGCTAAAGGAATAAGGTTGTTTATCCTGAAAGCTTTGGGGAGACCTAAGAGCAGTCTACCGGTACCTAGAAGGAGGTTACTGGGAAGATGGAGCCAGGCTTTTTACAGAGCTGCATGGCAGGAGGACAAGCAACAATGGTCTGCCCTTAATTTCACATGTCTTATAGTCACGACCATTCCCTTCTTATATCATCAAGAAGTTCTGACTTTTTAGGTAATCTGGTTCCTAGATGAGTTATTTTTACTTTGAAGAAATCTATTTTTTGCCGCCTTCTCCCATGAAAAAATTATCACAAATCATCATTCTCTGGCAGCATTTCTGAAGGAGTCACTGTACTGTCTTCTTTTTAACCCCTTACAGTAGAGGGTCTCTAGTGCTTTGAGGGAATGGCTGGCCCCATTATTTTCCTCCCCCTCTCATGTTACAAAAGAACACATGAGAAAGGTTAAATGAGACTGAAACATAAGAACAGAGGCAAGATAGAGATCGATAAATTCATGACACTAATGACATGTCATGTTCGAGCAGAGGTCTATGTAAATTTCTTCTCCCTTGAAACTGAGCTAACATGAAATCAACTGCTGGTCAGTTGAATCCTCTTTCATTTCTCCCTCTGCTCAGTATTATTTCAAGTGTTTCTGAGGTTGGCACTCGTATTTAATTTCATTTTTATACTGAAGACTTGCAAACTAGATTTATTTTATCACAAGTTACATGTTTCAAAATAATTGAGCTGCAGAGTGGAAAAACAGGTATTTAGCATATGGAATTTGTGCAATCCAAGAGCACCTAGAATTGAGTTGAGCAGCAAAACCAATTTGATTTTAGACAAAAGCATAGGAAATAGTCTCCCTAAAAACCTGTTCTTTCAGAAGCTTTCCTATAAATCATAAAACTCCATTTTAGCAGTCTGTCCCTATTTGGTAAAATACTTAAACATGTCCTGAAGGAAATACGTAATTGTATCCTGTTAACTTCAGTGAAGACAGGTCTCCCTGTTGACTTAAATAGGACAAGCTTAAAGATAGTATTTGTGTAAGTGCTTTGCTGACTAGGAGAGAACACAAGTGATATCATAAGATGATAATTCCTGAAGTGAAGATTAAAGGGATAAAAAGGTGATGGTTGAGCTAAACATTATACAGACAGAAGGATAGCTTTCTGTTGTACTTCCCACTGCTGCCCCAGACTGTGTCTCAGATTTCTGCACACCTTTTTTTAACTCTCACAAATCATCTGCAAAGGTGCTGGATTATATATACACATAGCTGGGCTGTTATTTACAAATATAAAGGGTACCCAGTCCTAAAAGTTACAACTCTATTCATTTGCTTATTTTATTACCTACAAATTTCACAGACCAACTATATCCTTCAAAAAGCAGCACATCAGATTTGACAAAAATAGTGTCTTTTCAATAAAATAAAATAAAATAAAAATAAAATACCCAGGTATTTTATTTTAAATTTACAGATTTATAGGAGGCAAAATCTGTGGCCAGCAATAATCACCTGCCCTTTAGCCACCTCTAAAAAGAAGGCAGAAAAGCAAACATATTTCTACTATATTTATTTTCTCAGAAAGAATAAAAAAGAATTTAAAAAATTTGAAGAAAGAACTTACTTTCAGTGCAAATAGGACAGCATCCTTTTCTGTTCAGGATTTTACCCTAATTGGGAGAAAGACAGGCTGATTTAATGAAAGTTTTTGGAGCAATGACTGTGTTATGTTGTAAGGCTGGATAAGCCTTTGAAAATAGTTCAAGTTGTGTTTGAACTCAATGCCCTGGTTACAGCTTCAAATATCAGGTGCTAAAAACAGACAGAACTATTCAAAGAGCTTCCTGGCAGTCTTATAAGAAATGAAATACTAAAAGGGTTCTCTGTTACCACTTTTCTCTTTAGAAAGAGTGTGAGAGATTTTTGGACTCATGTATTCACAGATATCTAAAGCAGACTAGTCATTGGGTTAACAAGATCCACTACCTTTTCCCCCACCTCCCATAATATATACAATACATTTCCTATGCACACCCTTTTAGTCACCACACACAGGCAATCTGCTCCACACCCACACCCAGACTCCCCCCAAATACTTTCATAAGAAAATGAATGATTGGCTCTCACTGGTAGAGATCTAGTTTGACCACATTTCTTTCATGGCTAAATCTTGTGGTACCTCTCATCAAATCATATTACCAATCATGGACCAATCTCCCCAGTGAAATAAATGGGCATGAACACAAGGATGCGCAACGTCTAAAACCAAACAATTTGGTCTAGTCACAGTAATATGGACAAAAGGTTCAAGTCTTTATTTACCACTCTGCCCAGGTCAATTTAATTTATGGTTGTGTCTTATACAAGACTGGCTAGAAGCAGGAGACATGCCTCTGTGTACATACATTCATGTTCCTTTTCAGTTTTCATCGAATTAAAAGATGTTCTATCTGATTTTACTTAAATTCCCTAAAGCTAACTGTCAAGCAAGAGGATAAGCCTGGAAAATTTCAGACTGAACTATGTGTTTTTCTAAGCAAAAACTGGCGTGGGTTATAACAGAACTTATGGTGATATTGGAGCTTACCCGCATTCCCATACAGGGAAGGAAGAGGCATACGGAGCTGGGCTGCTCCCCAGCACCGACCTTTTGCTCCAACAGTAGTTGAACACAGAGAAAGTCCCATTTGTGAAACCATTGCTCCTGTGTCCCTCCAAGCAGGTGAGCAAGGAGTGGCCAGCAAGAGCAAGCAAATGGAGCTGTGCTGTTCTGCCCACTCAACATACTCAAAAGTGCAGAAAAGCTTGTGAAGACAAACAAGAAATAGGTGGCAGGTCTCTGCAGAGAGTGGGGAAGTGGGCACAGGCAGCAAGCCCTATTGCTGTCTGCTTTGCGTTCTGCCTACAGCGCTGCCAAGCTTTGACAATGTGCATGGGGAGAAATGAACTCCCAAGTACCTGCCAGCAGACTGGTGTGGAGTGCGCTCCGTCCTGCTCATGCTTGATGTACCCATATGGCATGAACAAGAGCTTGGTGATGAGTGCGCTTGGGCTCATCATCCGCTAGGCATAAAAGTTCAGTGTAAGCTTGTCTTTGAATGTGCAACTGCATGCTAACAGACTTGAGGCACATCTGGACTTGAGAAAAGGGTTGGGTCAGAGTTTCACTGGCAGCGTGGGCAATGGTTAGATGTTTGTGCGACCACCAGGCCCCAGAACAAAGAGAATAGCTAAGGACCAGGCTGCAACAGCGAGACCTACCAAGCACCTGCTAGGACAAAACCCCTTAAAGGAGGAACCATTAAAACTGCACCAAAGTAGGGAGCTGGGCAACACTTATTTGTACGAATGGAAGACGTGCAGCTGAATGCCACACACTGCACTGCACTGCACAGCCTTACCTCTCTGTTTCAATAAAAGAGTGGAAATCATCAGCCGAGCTGGAAGTGGCAAGAATTCAAGTGAAATTGGAATCTCCAAGGCAGCCTGCTGAGACTGGTTACTTGAGCCACCATGTTGGCCTGAGATCCTGTTTTTGTCTTGTAGAATAAGGAAACCTATTATTGCTAACATGTGCTGCAAGAGTTCGTTAGCATTGAGGGTTCCCTTAGGAGTGGGCTAAGTGATGTGATCCCATTTTTCCCTATGAATATTTATAAGCAGACCACATTTGAGTCTATTTATTTTCTGGGATTTTTCTTCTTTTTTATGAGGTTTTCAATTTTATGTCTGAGGTTTTTATTTTCTATTTTTTCAAGACAAGACTAATTGTGGGGGGGAAGGCGGTTGTTTGGTTGTGCAATAGCAACAGCTGTTGTTTTTTTGTGCCTCATTTGGCACTAGAGTAAAAACAGCAACTTTTTGTTTGTAATAATAACAGATGTGTATAACATTAAATGCAGTCTGTGCTAGAGATGGGAGAACGTGTTCTGAATAAATTTTCAACTCACTTGAAGTTCACGGGTTCAAAATTTACCCACAGAATCTAACTCTGCAAATGTCTTCACATGCCATGAATTTAATTCTATTAACTTTTGCACAGCCTTGGAGCTCAGAAAAGGCCGTATGCCGTAAAATTCACCAGGCTCTCCTCTAGCAGTACAAAAAGAGATATGTCCATGACCACTGACCATTACCACAGGCTTACATTGTTAGTCGGGAATGCAAAGGCGTAAGGAGAGGAGGCGAGGCAGAAAATGATAAGGATGGGCAACCGGAAAGGAGATGGCACAAGGCAAGAAAGAGGCTGGAGCAAGGCTAGGGCAAGTGATTAGCAAATTAGGTAAGAAAAGGTCTAAAGGATCTCTGAAACTCAGTCTTGCCAAGTGTTGAGATTACTCCCTTTCTATAAAGTATTTAAGCACACATGGAGGGCCTACTAACTTCAGCAGGACTGGACACATGCTTAACAGCTTTGCTGGATGGGAGCCAGCGTGTACCGCACCTTGCAGGCTGACACTCCAGGTAACTGAGAGAGGGAATATCTATGTGGAGTCAGCGGTCAGAAAGTAAGAAACAGAAACCACAAGCCACAAGGCTCACTAGAAGCCCAAGGAGGACCGATTTTACTATAAATATGACAGGAGGGATTGAATTTGCAAGATGTATTCCCTCCACTGCAGATGAAAAGAAGCTAAGAAAGACACTTCCTGTAATTACTGATACAGGATTAAGTGCTCCAAAAAGAAAAGAATAAAAGAAACAGAAGAATGTGCCTAGGCCTGTGAAGAAAATGCAAGAAATGGCAGAAACAGTCTTCAAGAACATGTCAGCCTGCCACCAACACATTGAATAATGCAAATGGTTGCACGGTATTGGAAATTACTGCAGAATTACCACTTTGAAACCCATCCTTTCAAGAGATAATTGGCAAAAATCTATGTTGATAAATTAAATAATACTCCATCACAAAAAAACGCACAACATCATGCAAAGAGTATTAAGACTACATGGTAAATAATTTAAGTCAAGGAATAACATTGCAAGTTTCTTGTGAATCTTCAATCCTTTTACACTCAGTTGTGTGTACCATAACACAGTTTTAATGAGATAACTTTACGTGGCCTGACACCCCCTAAGGGACACTAAACAGCATTTTATTCCACAGCAGTCTTCGATAGTCAGTAGAGACTGCATATTGCCAGAAGTATTGTGAAGAGAAAAAAGAAATGGAGTTCACACCCTTCAGTCTGCTGAGACAGCAGCATAACTCTATGCACGATATCCAGACTTTTGGTATCAGAATCACTAATATATCTTTATCTTAAATAATGTGGCATGTTTAATTAATGTTTATAGATTTGTGACAGAATATCTCATCAAAGAGAGTGGAGCACACATGAAAAGTTAAAGATTTAAATCCATTAGCATACATTATTTGCTTTAAAATTACTTGGTACCCACTTGGAATAGGAAAATAAATCTCACTCTGGAGTTTACATTCTTTCTCCTACTTGTCCTTCCAATTTAGCTTGGAAGAGCAGAAATGTAATGTGTACCTGTGGAGGAGGGTGGGTTTGTGTGCAGCTTGCTGTAGACTCCATTTTAAGGTGGGGAGCAGGCTGACTGGTTAGATGCTGGAGAAAATGGTGCTGCAGGGTAACAAAGCTGGTCTTTTCAGCCCTAAAGACCTTGACTGAGGACTCAGCTCAGAGGTCTAGGGCAGTTTAGGACTTCACGTTAACCTTGGAGCAGGTTGTGTAGCAGTGCTGAACGAGTTAATCTGCAGGACTGCAGATGGTGAATTTTTACCCACTACTATTTTAATTTAAGCCACTTCAACTGATCATCTCAATGCTTAAATTTATATACGGGTACTGCTGAAGTGGTGTATTTCACTTAAGATCTATATTAAGCCATATTAGTTATTTGATCTCAGAAGTATCTTAAACATTTGAAATGCATCAGCACAGGGAAAATATAAATGAGATGCAACATGTGCCAGGTTCTCAGCCAACAAAGAATTTGAAGAGACCTGAAGAGTCCAAGCTCTCACCTCTTGTTTATACTGTGAATGGCCTGAACAAACCTGATTGCCATGAGCCACATCAGGTTCCCAGAAGAGCGGCTCCATTTGTTCACACTTCCTAAGATGTATGCAATATCTCACGTGAGGCCCATTAACAGGAGAACTGCCCTCTGCAGTGAGTGTCAGAGTGACAGGAAAAGGATGTCCCCTCTTCTGAGGATGCAGGCATTGCTCTTGCAGCCCACTGGCACAGCAAGACAGGGAGCACCAAGGTACAGGCTCTGTATTCTACCACCGCTTCTGGCTGTCAAAAGTTCACATGTATAAAATTTTACAAACTAGAGTTTGTCGTTTAAAATTTTATACCTAGGTGTCTGTGACTCATATTTTCCCCACTGGCTTCCAGGATGGAGAAGGAAACACTGAGAAGGTGTAATGCTAACGACTTGGCGCTCTCTTCTGCAGTTCTGTTCAAAGATCTGCCCCTATGTGAGGTGCTATTTAGAGCTCCCTCTTCTGAAAGCTTGAGCCATTAAAACAAAATAATTTGTCAGTGACAGAAATCTAAGAAACAAAGGCTGACTTTAGCTCGAGGTTTCAAGTAATGTTAATTTTTAAAGCAATTAAGTAAAGTTACAATTACACCACTCTCTGAGTTCACTTCAGACTTTCAAATAAAAAATACTCAGGCTGCAACCTTAGAGAAAGCGGCATGGATTGACTGAAATCATTTGCTTTGCTTTGTCTAATTTACATTTTCAACCAAGTATTAAGCCTCATGTGCACTGAGAAACGCAAGTACAATAACCTCCTGTGGCTTGCCTTAACAATATGCATGCTCTTGAAATATTAACATACTCATCTCACCACTCTATAAAGCTATTAAATACATGTGAAAGAGATGTTCCAGGGCAGATACTTGGGACAGAGAAAGTTAAAGGGAGGAGGAGAAAAGGAGCACAGAGTCTTCAGGGCAAACACAGAGGCAGGAAGCCCATATTCAGGGTAGTAGTAGCGCACTTGGGGAACACCAGCCTAAATTAATATGCCAGAAGAGCCCTGCTTTTCCACTGCCATGCACACACTTCCACTAACACTGAAAAAGATAATGGTGAAGAAAAAAGGAGAAGAAAGCTCTGTTCTTTTAAAAAACTCACATGAGGACAGCTGCTGACTGGAATGCACTGTTTCTTGCGACACTCTGTCTTGCCTTTCACACAAGCACAGATGGTGCAGTTCACAGAGGACCACATCTCTCCATCCTGCAAGAGGGAACATGATATAGTATCAGCTGGGGTGGCAACAGGAAGCTATTTCAGCAATGTATCATTGCACAAGAAAGGATGACTTTCCCTGTTGGCACTGTGTCATTGTTTGGTCTAAATTATTTTGAGGTGTCTGTCCATGGACAGTTGGATTAAAGAGAAAGATAAAATTCAGCACGGTTTTCTTCTCTTTCGCCCTCTAGGTCAGAAATCCATTTTTCCAAGGCTAACCAAATCACATTTGCACTTTTCACCAGTGTTCTGATTATTTGCATTGTTTTCTCTCCAGTATATGTCTGAGATGTGATCACACCTACCATAAATTTTCATTTAAGTTCACATAATTAGAAAAACCTGATTCATTGGGTTGAGTGACGTCTTTAAGTTGTTGCACGTGAAAGTATTTGATTAAGATGTCAGCATATAGTGAATTTATTCCCAGATGCAGCATCATTTTGACTTAGGGCAGGAATGGTCGAATAATGAATTCTAATTTAGATTACTTACAGCACTTTCACAGATACTTGATCTGCTAAACATCTGAAAATGTTTAGAAGAGATACAGTGCTGAACTTCTCAAATGCAAAGACAGTCTACGTACGGCTCTTAAAGTATTAGGTGCAAAGCAAAATATGCCTCATGGTCTTGTCCCCACTTACTTGGGAAGGATTGCTTGTGGAACTGCCCTGGCTCCTTTCTACACAGTGTTGCATTTGCCAAGTGTGGTTCCTAAAACATTCTGTCTCACCCACTTACAGTCTTGTGCTAGCCCACTTAGAGCCAAAATGTGCATGTTTTCTGTTTACAGGGCTGCTGTGAAGGAAGGGTGAGGATAGACCTGACAGGAACAGGCAGTCCAACCAAACAGCTGTGAACAATTACGTGCCCACCTCAACATGATGTTCTGACCAGAGAGAAAAACAGACTGAATCTGAAATGCCAAGGAGCCCAACTTATTCACCACAGCATGCTTGGTCAAAGGCTGTCTCTCCCCGTCTTATGTTTCCAGGCCATGTTACGATTGCCTGGTGTTCCTCATGCAGCACATGTTCTTGTGGGCCTCTAATGACCACTCTCCAAGCATCTGCTAAGGTACCAGAATATATCACAGCTGACTGCATGCAGCTACCCTGATTTGTCTCACAGATGTTTTTGCACAGGAGTGCAAAAACATTCACTGTGCCCATTCTACCTGTGTTAGACCATTAACTTCAACAGAGCAACGCTGGATTTACCTTTTTGCACACGAGGCCAGAAATGGGCGTACTGTCTCGTTATTTTTTCTTACTCCATATAATACTTAGTAATATAATAAAATCTTCACAAGAAGCAGAATATTTTAGTTGGGTGCCTAAGAAGCAGGCATTTGTTCCTGAAGCACAATAGCGCCAGTGTGAAAGTGCCAATCAGATGGAGTATAGTCTCAGCGTACAGTAGGTTCACATGTAATTTCCAGAATAAACACTTCAGCTATGTACACAAAAGATGGAATAAACGGGAAGCAATTCTGGCTGAGCAGACCAAGTATTCACAAAGGATTTAACATTTGATCTGATTCAAGGGTCTCTTAATTCACAGATGGCCCATGAGGTGACAGAATCTTTTTCTGACACAGTGTGAAAAAAGCCGCACCACTTGGAAAAACAAACAGGGCCTTAGCAATAGCAGAAGTGTTCTGCAGGGAATCCCTTGTGATTTGAAAACATTGGGTGAGAGTGCAGTAGGTAACAGTTATTACATGGCTATCCCAATATAAGATGTCAAGGGTGCTGTCCTTAGCAGAGACATGAAATGTAGTAAATCAAGATGAGTAACTTCCAGCCAAGATGAACTTCGCACAGCTCCTGTTGGCTCAGCTATGGAAGAGACTCTTTGGCTCTGCAGATAAAGCCTACATACCACTCAGAATATCTTCTCCATTAATATCAGTGTTTTTCTGGGAAAGCAGAGCATTACTATCTCTTACTATAAATGCATTACTTGTCATGAAACAGCAGCTTAAATCTCTGCGTATGGAGAGGGAGACAACATGTCATGTCACGGAGGAACTAATCTTTAATTGCTGTGTAGCAGCAGAATTTACACAAACCCAGAAAAAAAATAGCAGATGGCAAATTTTGCAAAGCTTTGCCTCTGAGTTGTTCCATCATCAACCAGGATGGTGAGGATGCTGCTAAAAAACAAGCCACAATACAAATTTACAGTAAACTCATGCTGTTTCAGCTGTTATAATGGCATCTATTCTTGAGCCACACCTGAAACTTTACCTGGAAGATCTTATTGCCAAATTTGCACACTTTCACTTCCTCAGGAGAGATATATGAGACACACTCCTTGCAGCAGTGGTCTTTGTTTTTATTGCATTCACCGGGAAGTAAGCACCTCTTCTTACATATTACTGTTGAATCCTAGGTAAAAGGACAAAAGGAAATCATGAAATCATCACCAAGATGTTTGTGTTCCTGTGCGTCCTTGTCCATAACATTTCTGCTTGTTCAGTCATTACATCCACCCAAGCTACAGCCCAACTGCTTTGAATAGGTCAGCTCAGAGAAAATAAAAATTATTTACTGGATTAAGGGAATCTTTCATGGTCTGTGAAGCTAAAGCCCAGCTTGTACTTCTGTTGGCCTGCAAAATCTTACTGATTTGGTGACACTTCCATTTTTTGTGCCTAGGTGCAAAAGCGCAAGTGGTCACAGTCATGTTAGAGGAACTAAAAAAAATCACTGCCCTTCAGTAGAGATGTGGTAATTCACCATTTAGAAACTCCTCTTCCACTGTAATGCAGACTTAAAGAGGATCACATAATCTGAGTAACTTCATTTTGCATCACACGGAGTTAGGCATCATGACTTAGCCGAGGCAGTCAGTAATTTTTTAAACTTTCCTAGCACAACTGCAAGTGCACTTCAGATCAGATTCTTGGGGACCACACAAGATGCCAAAGAAGAACAGTATCAGGGCTTACAGTTCCACAGCCCTACAAGTTACTGCTAAGCCAGACAACCAGCAGCGCACAATACCAAAGCACTGTGGACTTACCTTGCATGTACACATTGTGCAGTTGTCATAAATAAATGAGGACCCATTATCATACACATTGCTGTGAAAGAGGCAGCTTCCAAATGGGAGGTCAAACACTTTCCTCTGTCCTGAATATAAATAAACAGTAATAGAAACAGAATGTGGTTGAAAAGATGCCATATTGTCAACAAAAATAGTAGGGCTTATTGTCACCAGACCAAATTCATGTGCAGTGTGTCATTTGCTATGTGTTTCCATTTTGGTGTGAAAAAAATATGTACTTTTAACAGTTCACTGTTCTTCTAGCACACATTCATCTGTACAAACTCTACCGTGGGAGGGAATATAAATATGATTTATGGCATGTTTATATTGGAAAAATCTTTCTTCTCCTTCTCATCATAAAGTGCACAGTGCAGCTAAAGGAATAAAAAGTAAGCACTGCAAACTCTTAGGGTAGGTACACTTAAACTAGTTTGAACAGTCTTTAACTTAATGCAATAACTTATCAAATAAAGCAGCCTTAACTGGTTTTAGCATATCTACCTCAGGGATTCACAGCAGCCAAACTGAATCAACTCAGTGACACTGATGCAAAAACAACATAGGTGTTGTCAGGTCTCATTAAGCCAGCTTGATGTACCATGTTCACACAAGGGTGCAAGAAATACAGGCATTTGCATCGTTTATGAGCAGAATGAGGGCAACACAAGATATTTCGTTTCCATAACCTATAAAATATTTCGGTTTCATGAGAACGAGGCAAGGTTTAGAGCACTACAGAGGGAAAGCAGCATCAATATCTAATCCTTCCTGAAGTCCTGCAATCCAGGTTGCAAGACACTTTGTGGTTCTGCAAGCTTCTCTTATTCCTCAGCTTCTTTCCTAGTAGGTTATTTTAAACAAGTGACCATTATGATATATAAACATGAGCTTTTTGCAAAAACTCACATGAAATCACAATACTTATCTTCCTGGTTTTGAATACCTTCCCCTGTTTACTTTTGGTGGCAGCCAACTAATATGGTTTTTTATGAATGGCTGCCAGTCTCCCGGCTTATCGTTTCTGAGGTCTGATGTTAAATAGGCATCAATTCCAAGGTAGGGAATGGACACTATAAGTACATACAAGAAGTCACTAAGTATTAGGCCAATATTTTAGCTCTCAAACCACCAGGTCTTGGCACACTGTCATTCCTTCCCTTTTCAATAATTCTTGATAAATGTAGAACAGCTTAAAAGAAAAAGGTTCCATTCCCCTTTGAGATATAAGCAAACCAAAGGGTAAGCACACAGCAAAATCCATTGGATTAGCCTTGAGTTTTTAGAAATCTAATGTTAAAATAACTATTAAACAAAAGTTAAGAAATAATTGCTATTGTTCAGTTAAACACAGTTTGAACATCTCTCTCACGCAAATTATCTACCTTGGACTAATCTGTGCTTGCATAACCAGCCTTCCTTTTACTGAATGTGAGTCTTTCTGAAAAGGCTTAATTTCTCTTACAGGACTGACATATGAAATCAGTTGAGGATGCTCAGTAGCCCTAAAAGAAATGGCTCTACATCCATGCACCACTTATGGGCAAAGTCTAGCCATAGTCCTGCCTGTAGCAACACTTCTACTGCTCTATGTGAGGCCAGGACTTCAGCTGCATAACTTATGTCAACAAGTGAACAGAAGTCCAGCTCTCTCTCACACCATTTTGCCATGCCTTGCAAACCACCCAGTGCAATTCCGGGTGGCCAACTCAGTTCAAATAGTTGGTAAAAAACCACTGACAAAGGAGCTACCACTTTAAAAGATGTGGTGGTGAAGATATTGGCTTAATGGTTGGCTTTGCTGGCTCATAACCACTAGTTAAACTAATAATTCAAGTCCCAGTAGAGTCCACTGCATTCTTCTAAGCTATATACGCTGAGTATCAGGAATTCAATTGCAGGGAGGTCCTCCACATGATACTTTAAAAACCATGCCTCAGCATCCCTGAAAACATTTCTCTTTCCCAACTGCCATGCAGTGTGCTAGACATCCCTTGGCTCTACCTCTGCTCCAAAACTTTCAACACTTCCCTGTGAATAGATATTATCTATTCACAGGTATATGACATGCTTTAGAGTGAAGATCACACAAAATGAAAATCATTATTATTAGTGAACTCATTTACAGACATTTATAAGAGGGAAATAAGAATCTGTAGAAAAATCCCCATGAAGCAGTCAAAAATTAAAGCTGGGTTTTGAATGCCTAGATCAAGGAGGGGAAGTTTCAGTTGGGAAAAGCATGAGGTGGAGAGGACAAGGGGAGTTTACAGAAGGAAAGGAAAAATGTCCTCAGCCAAAACAGAAGCTCAGCATTTGGACTGTTCTCCTCTCCATTTCATTCCTCTACTGTATTACTCTCTGGTGCTGTGGTTAAATGTTCCAGGCAGATATTTATCTGTAGCGCTTCTCAATTAGCAAATAAATAAATAAATAAATTCAAGTTTGTTTCAAGCAGTCAAAAATGTTAAGTATTACGAGAAGCTGGAACTCTCTATGGCTTGCTACCTCCAGAGGCCAGACCTCTCTGTACCCCTAACCTAGCCCTGGAAACAGGCTTTGGATAGTAATAAAGATACGGTTAAAATGACAAAAAGTTTCTGTTGAAGAACTGGGAGTTATCAGCTCTGAAAATTTTCCAAACCTGGTTATAACCTCATAGACCAAATTAAAGCTAATTTACTTGGTAGGATGTAAGTGGTCCTTGTTTATGAAATAGAGGAACACATGCTGAGGAACGTTAACCTGTGGGATCTGTGGACATGGTAAGAGCAAAATAAGGACTCTCAAGTCACTGCCTTAATTGGCATGACTTGGAATAACTAGCCCTTCTTAGAGGCTTCTGACTTACTCCTTTAAAATGTGTTGGAAAGACGTAATTGAAAATATTCCTGGCTGAAACTGTGATTCCACCTTAAGAAGGCAACCATGAGGCAGACTCCTGGGTCCCTGGCCTCTCTGACAACAGCTTCTAAGAATGCAATTTCAGTCCAAAAGTTTCCTCTGACCTGCATTTCCTCAAAATGAAGAATGCAAAAGCACACTTGAATAAAAATATGAGAGGGTGAGGCTTTTTTCTTGTGGCAAATTCCAACGAAATATTTCTGCCTGCCTCAACCTCCTTTGTAAGATGTGTAAAGAAGGTGGGAAACATCTCTATATTTGTCTCTCTAAGCAAGCCAGCTGGTCTATGCTCAAATGCTCTTCTGTGGCTGCTTGCTTCATCACAACCCTACACACTGACCCTGAGTACCTGTTTAAACCTGTAGATTATAAACTCCACTAAGCAATACTGCCTCTTCCACCTCCCAGAATTTATGAGTATTGTGAAATACCCGTATAAAAGATACTATGCAGAAATATATCATATTAATTACAAAATTCCCAAGAAAAAAACCCACTCACCTAAGCATTTGGGGCAACACTGTCCAGGAGGAATGTGACTGAGGTGCTGGGGACATGAGAGAATGGGGCAGACTTCTTGGATGCACTGTGTCCTGCCACCCTGAAGGAAAATAGGCTCAGTTAGAAAAAAAAATAAAGCAAAATGTCAAGTAGATGTGCACACACCCACACAGACTGGTAACAAGTCTTGAAAAGCCTTAGCCAAAGCAGTATTTGCCAACAGAAATTTCTGCTTGCATCAGGCATACAAGGAACGTGTACAATTGTCCTTCAACACTTTCTATATTGCTTGCAGAGACCTTGGATTATTCATATTTTTTCATTCTCTCAAGCAATGAATGTAACAGTTGAAGAAACAGTGTCTTTCTATCTTATTTCTTGGTGTGGATATGAGAAAACCAGGGAGAATAAAGTCATTATCCATGAACCTTTCCGGATGTTCAAAAAGTTATTGAGCAATTTTTTACATTACTCTTCACCTCCTGTACCGTGCCCTTCTAGGCTTGTCTGGGACAGGGATTAAGTGCTGAAGCAAGATGAGAGCAGGTGTTCTTCCACTATGTCCATGACCTCAGAAACCAAATAAGCCAAAATCACTTAAGAAAGCACATTCTTGTTAGCCTCCAAGTCCAACTATGCAAACCCAGAAGGTCTGCTTTCTTTAGAGGACTGAAAACCAAGAGGGTATATGAAATTTTGAGAATGAATGTGGCAACAAAAAGAAAAAAATAAGCAACCTGGAACAGATATATCCTGGTGTATCAACAAATATCAGAAATAGAGAGAGGCAAAAAGCAGAGCAAAGATTAAAGCACAGAATATATGTCTAAGATTAAGTCAGTGAAAAGAGATCTTTGTTCTCATTCTGCTCTGTTGCCTGATTACTTCACCGTGCTTATAGAATACTGTGTGGCGCTCTGGACCCTCTACCAGCATATGCTCCATAAGCTCAAGAGAGGTCCAGGTTGTTAAACTTTAAAAATCAGTCCACCTTTGTCTTAGCAAGAGAAGTCAGACCTTTTCATTTAACTGCCCTGCCTTATTTATCACTCAGAGATGCAGGCTCATCCCAACAATAAGCTTTGTGTTCCTGGATGCTGTGATGGAAGACTTATGAACAGTCTCGTCCCACCTACATGCTGAATGGCTCTTGGGGCTCCCTGGGGAAAGATGGAAAAAGCTGTTCATTTTGAAGAGCTCTGTGCCTGAAATGATGGTATGCCATTCCACTCCTAATGGCCTCAGTGAATCACGTAAAAAGCTTTTACATACGGGCAGACCCACATATACACTGTTATACAGAAAATAACTTACTGACTGTACCTCCATTCTATAATAAGTTTTCAGGCACTGAAGTCTACCTGTCCCATGGGGCCACCAAAGCATCCTGAATGCACATGGCTAAGGACTGCTCGTAATTCTTTCACTGCGGCATGCAGGAACACAGAGTTTATTGTAGACTGAAATGACTGCTCTAAATTAAGGGTCAGACCAGAAACTTGACAAAACAAAACGAATTCTTCACTGATGTTCCCTATGATGCTCAGGGAATAGCTCTGTGAGAAGAGACGCAGGTGCAGAATGAAAGAGAAAATACCAAAGAAAGGCTCCTTGAAGCAGTGGTGTCATTCAGCCCACAGAAAAAGGCTAAGACAAGACAAAGTTCAAACTTTGGTGACAATTCAGCAAATGGGAAAGTAGGGCATGGAGACCTCAGCCAGTCTGGTGACAGGATCAGGGATACATCCATGGAAGATAAAGCAATGCTTCAACACATGGTGAGCACAGGTCCTTTCTTGCAACCTTGCTTCTGTATTTAATACTCACATATCCTATGCCTCTGTGGAACTGCTCTGGAGTCTTGCTTCTCTGACAGATTGAATCGAAGCTCAGGCTTAGCACTTTATTGAGACACTGCCTTGCAGTTTGTTGCATAGAATTTTTTTTAATACGAAATGCCATGGATAATATGAAATATGTCTTCATTTCGGCCTTTTGTTTATAGCTCCTTTTATACTTTTCATACTGGCTCCTGCTCTGCAAAAAACTAAGTCCAGTTGTATCTCTCTTTATACCCCACTGCTATTCCTGCTTCCAGCTGTAATGCTGCTTTCTAACATCAAACTGCTTTCTAGCTCACTTCTGTCCCAGACAGGCTCTTCCAGGCTTGAATATCATGCTAAGGTGCAAGTTCAAAAACAGTCTGAAATAAATCAACCTATACCATTTAAAGTAAGCATAATTCTACTTGCCCTACAGAGCTTACAGAGATAGCTCGTTGGGCACTATAAGGAAATGTCAAAACCTACACAGTGTTTCTATTTTCTTAAAAGCCTCAGTCATTGCAATTCAAAACTTACAAAGCATTCAGAATACCAGCTTTCAAAGCTGATTAGCTAGTGTTGCCATCACTTTAAATTGCATGGAATAGAGCTGTGTAGAAAACGCAGCACAACAAAAGTTCAACAAAAAAAGAAAGGGGAAAAGTAACTCTGGAGAGCAAGAAGGTTGGCTCTGGACAACCTAAGCCAGGGTGGGAACTGTACAGTAAACACCTTGCCTCCTCCACCTCCCAATTACATCTACAGCTTTTAGCTCACATTTCCCTGTTAAGTGTAACATCTCCCAGGCAACCAGAATATTCCAGGTCCGAAGCAACACCTTCCAGTAAAGCCAAACCTGAACTGGAAGCCAGTGCAGACCAATAAAGTACAAGTGACATCTGCTTCCTGTGAGAAATGCTGTTCAAGAGCTAGGCAAATAAATCCTTGAGTGATAGTTACATGAAGCCTTAATCAGGGGATGCTGCTGCAGTCCACAGTCCTCTTGAGGTAACAGATTTTGTAAGAAATCTACAGTCTACAATGAAAAGATTCACTTTTCACCTCAGAGACAAACAAAACCACTATAACTCCTGCTGCCACCTCTTATCTGCAAAACAAAGCAAGAGGCTCCCTGGCATAAGCTCAGAGGGCGGTATGAACTGAGGTACTGTCTCGTCTCAGCAGCTTTCTCAAGAGACAGAAGAGAGGGGAAGATGAAATAGCACCTTCAAACTCTCCCACGAGAGGTCCATCTTTGAGAAAGACAGACGAGTCTTTCCTAAAATGAAAGCATGAAGCTAGTGTAGCTACCTGTCCATCCACTTCTGCTAAGCTCCTACCTCGACTATGATACTTCACTGTTAAATAAGGACACAAGAAACTTGGCAGAGTTGAGAGACGCACCCATCCAGGCTGTGGCTGACTTTGCTGGAGACACTGGATGAAGGACAGAGTGCAGTTTCTGCGCAGGCTACCCACGTGCCTGGTGCACAGCATGTATGCAGCCTGTGTGCTAGGACAGATGGAGAGAAAAATGTCTGCAGAAAAAACTATCGGTCCAAAAACTCCCCAAAGGTTGGAAGCCTGCTACAATTAATCTCCAAGAGCCTTGGCCTCCATCTACCATGAGGGTGAGAACAGTGACCACCAACAGCAAAGCTGCCCTTGTCATAAGCAGATTTTGAAAGCATTCATGAAATCTCAGGAGGACAGAGGTTTCCATACTCCCAGTTGGTTTGCTACTGATAACGAGCATGTCTAAACTTAATAATATTTTATATACATGTTATTTAATGTTAAAAGTTAACTTTAGTATTATCAAGAACCATGTTTCTTGTGGGCATCTCATTTTCCATTTCACTTTCAGGCTTTATCTCTGTGCTTTAGTGAAGCTATAAATCATCTAAAAAATATTCCTCCCTAGTTTTGCCCTATGTTCACCTTGTGCTTGAAAGAGTCTGCTAATCCTCCAACAGAAGTAGAATTTCCATTGATTTTACAGAATATTTTGCCCAAGTGCTGGTATTATGATTCAGCCCACAGTGGATTGTAGGCATTTGACTTTCATTGTAGAAGTGTTTCATTTGCTACCAGTAAGGCTATCCTTACAGAGAAAAAAAAATTATATCAAAATTGCATTTCTCTCAACTCCAGGATACATATTCCAGATATTTAGAGCAAGGTCAGACACACACTGTAGCCTCAGCAGGGGTTGCTGTAAGAACTAAGACAGATATTCAAGGTTGTCTCCAGCTATGAATAAAGATTTTATGCCACCAGCATGAAAAATACCTTTGAAAGTTCAACAGGGTCACTACTGAGCAAGTCTGCCCCATACCAGTGGCAAGAGAAGCCAAATAAACACACAACTGTATGACTGTTTGTCTTCAACCGCTCTAGCACAGTGCAGGTGACTACAGCCACCATCATTTTTGTGACAGTGATGGTGTAAAGGCAATGAATAGAAATCTGCTGATAAAGAGATAGGAGTATCATTTGACATTCAGATAATGATGAGTATTACCGTTCGGGAAAAAAAAGATTAAGGCATACCAGGACTCCTATTTCACTACACCACATTCGCTGATGTGTATAAGGCTTCCTAAGTGAATTGGATAGTGTATTGGCTTGTATACACTTGTTGGTCACCAGGAGCTCTGTCTAACGTATTAACTACTGTGTGATAGTAAAGACTTCCACTACCTCCCAAACGTCTACTAAATACGTAAAACAAGTCAGCAACATGTACTATGCAAACATCTTCAAGACGCCCCTGGAATCATGTGCTTGTAAACCCATACCTTGGGTTTATAATCCAATGTACAGTCCCTGATGTGTCTTGTAAGTAGATTTCAGACACAAAAGTGAGAGGATACTGTATTTAGAGTGTGGTTTTAATTTGGAAATAAAATAGGTGTTCTCTCCCAAATCAGATGAAAGATACTCTGGTTCTTGTAAGAATGCTGGTGCAGTATGTGGCAGACAGCCTCTGGGAGTAACTTCACCCTTACACAGTATTTCAGGGTCCCTGAAACAGCTGTGTTGTGCACAGTGAGAGTTCCCTGGAAGGGTCAGGGGAGGGAGAAGGTTTTTAGGAAATGCACAAAGTAGCAAAACAGTTCTCAGCATAAAAGCAAACAGTACATCAATCAGTTCAGCAGACAGACAGATAGACAAGCTGAGCTTCCCACATCCCTGCAGCCTGATCTATTGTCTAGACTAGGATTTTAAAAATGCCTCTTTAGAAAGTATTGGATAAAATTCAGAATAGGGAGATCTTGAGCTTCAGTTCAAAACAACAGGTATTTACATGGCCTTGTGTGTGCTAGATTTTTAAACTCTGGATCTAGATCTCAAACCCTATTTGCTGAGATATCACTGCTATAGGAAGGCTTTTGGAAGTGGTCCTAGTGACAGTCTAAAGTGGTGTCCTAAGAACTGCATGTGCAGCAAATGCCCTGAAGAGGTCACCTTCATTTTAATACCAGATCATGCAAATCAGCGTGGATATAAATTATTGTCTTAAATGTCTTAAAAATTACCTAAAATCTATACACATTAGAAATGGTAAGCTGCAAGATTCTTATGAATAAATTTCTAGAGCAAACTCTGGGGCAAAGTAAAGGCACAATTCTTAAACTATCCTTTCCCACTGTTTTCTCTCAGTCTGATGCAAAGGCATTCCCTGACATAGCCAAGGGAAGTCTAAAGAACTCCATCAATTCCTAGCAGGTAAGCATTTGACTCTACCTCTTCTCCCTCCATGCGCACCCTTTCGATACAAGTAGTTAGGTGTACTGTTTGTGTCAACAACAATCTGTATTAATAAGAAAGTTCAATTAGTTGTCTCCAACTAACATAAATTCATGTCCCCAAACTCCTAGCAAAATGCAAGTGTGGCTGCAAAGTGTCACAGAGTTAGAACATCTTGACCTAAAACCAGGAACCAAAAAGCTTCCCTCTTTTGGAAGTTAATCTGCATGTGATTGTATCCAGCTGCTGAGGAATTAACTAAATTATCCATTAGTTAGTAATTTAGGGTAGGATGAAGCCTCTAAATACTGTCATGCTTTCCATCAACCAAATACCATGTGTACAAAGTGACTCGTGTAAGTGCCAAGCCAATCCAGTCTTGCCATCTATTCCACTTCTTGAGAGCCACATTTCCTAGGATTGCTTAGACAAAGGAAATAAATGTTCTCTTTTTCAGAGGGAAGTGGTGTGCTGTGTTTGTTTGCTGAAATATCACAAGCATCCTCCTAGAAAGTGAAATACCCTGTTCTGGGCTATAGCTCTCCACTTCAAAATCGGACTGCTGGGGAGCTGCTGGTTCTGGTTCTTTCAAGTTTTGAAACACGATTTGCATCGACTCTCCTGTGGGAGGAGGTGGAGGACCAGGGTATTCACTGCCTTGGGTGAAGGGGAACATTCTGGAAAATCTAATCTTGGGTTGCACAGTAGCTTTCTTTAAGTATGCACAGGCAGAGACACTGCTCCTAAGATTTCACAGTTGCTGGAACTGCAGAAGGGCTCCTCAGGGAAGGTCACGCAGCGCTCTGCTCTCAGCCGGGGGACTCAGTGCAACCAGCACTTGGTCATATTTCTCTGGTCTAATAGCGCTGGGCAGAAGTGTTGCTGGGATTATATTGCATCTGGCTTCACAATCCAGATGAAATCAAATCGCTTGCTGACCCAACAGCCTAGCTGCAGAGTCTAGCAGCTGAACAGCCAGCAGCCCTCTCCCCTCCAGTGCTTACGCACTGAGCTCTTGGCTCTGTTGAAAGTGATGTTGTAAATAACCCCTCTTCACTTAGAAGCCTTGAAAGGTTTAATTGCAGTGTGTACTTTTTTCCCCTTTCAGGCTGATTTCCTAAGGAAGGAAGGCACAAACCAGGCACACCTGTAGCTTGCCCTGATCAGCTCCAGCCACAAATGATCAAGGCACTCCTCTGAAAAAGGTTTCTAGAAATAAAATAGCAAAAATCAAAATGACATTAAGATCTCAAGGACATTAAGTTCCTACAAGTTTTGGCAAAACCAGACTGCTGCAGAGAGTAGAGAGCCCCCAGTTTCTTTCCCAGAAGAGACACCAGAAAGCATCCCACAGTGTTAGGCAGCAGCTGGCCGTCCAGGCAGCATCTCCCAGACCTCCTGCCTTTTGCTTGGTGCTCGTGTCATGGAAGTGCTGGAGGAAAGCTCAGTCTATTGCAGTCAGGGCAGATAAAGGAGTAGAGCTTCGTTACTTCTGCTGCTCCTGGAACAATATCTCTATTCCTAGGTTAGCAGGGGCAATGGGACATAAGATAGGTCTGTGTCCCATACCTATTGCACCATTCCCATGAAACAAGGCATTTTTCTTCCTGTCTTTCCTGTTTGGTTTTTTTTTTTTCCCCTAGTACCTACACAGATTCATGATACCTGTGTTGCAGACTGGCCTGCAACTACCCTGAATGCTGGATGCTTTCAGCTGGAGCCCACATACTTGTTCTGCTTTGGGAGCTGTTATTTTATTGATCCTTCCCCTGGACAGTTCAACAGCTCAGGCTTTTTCCAGGGGTAGATCTGTTTCTCTCAATAAATCTCTCCTGCAAGCAGAAATAATGTGTCCCACAAATTATTCTGTCTTTCATTAGGTACTCTTTAATGTCTCTAAAGTTACATGCAGAAGGCAGAGCTTTCAACTCTGTAATGTAAGTGCCTATTCCTTCTTCTGCTAGTTGATAGCAAATTAAAAAAATCAACAGTAACTCTCTACAGCTCAGAGATGTCTGGATTTGCACTGCACCTCAAACACCTTTGTGGGCTGTTTAACTATCCCAGGTGCTATTCCCAGCAACAGAGCATCGCTTACTTCTCAGAATTTTTTTCCCAGCGAGAGAGTATCTAAAAAGTTATCTTCACTTTCTCAACTTTACCAATGACAATGCTCAAAGCTACATAGCAGGTTAGTTCTTACTTTCAGCATGGAGATGATTGGCCAGCGTCTCATACCCAGCTTTTCCTCTAGTTTGAATCCTTTCACATCACCTCCATCACTCGCTGACATTTCACATGCTTATTAATCAAACTCTCTTCCTTGCTGCAGGTCTCGTTAAACTGATTGCTGCCACTGCGCTCTATATAGTCCATGCTGGGTAGTAGTATCAAAAGGCTTCAGATTTCTGAAATTAAAACTAGCTCTATATCAATAGAGACCTACTTAACAGAAATGCCACAACCACAGGTACCACTGCAAGTACCCTCCACACATGTCTTGCTGTTTCCTATAAACCAGACATCCTTCTATAGGCTATGCTTTCCCCTCTCATCTTCCTGCCAGTTGCTGCACAGGGCACACTCAAACAGTGCCAAGTCATCTCTCTGAATGCTGCTAGGGAAAACAGGGATAGGGATCTAGTGCCATACAGCACTCACTATAGCACAATGCCTTTCAATAATGCTGGAGGTTCGAAGATATACAGCTGGTGGAAGAGGTGGATTTTAAGGCGGGATGTAGGCAAGCACTGCATCAAAGGTCATACAAATCAGTGGGAGTCTTTCCATTGATTTTCAGCCTGCTTTGGGTGGCAGCATTTTGAACAAAAGTCCCAGAAGTTGCACAGGGTGATGGTGAAAAATGAGCCAAGATAACCGTGTAAGCAGGAATGGGCCAGGAGGGCAGCCCCACACTGCAGAAGGGGCAGAACTCTCCACCACCTTGGGGGTAAAGGGCAGCAGCTTCATGGGGACAGCAGAAGCGAAGCAAAGACATTGGCAAGGAAACAATTCTGGCATGCCACTGCAGGAAAGAGTTCAGCTATTCGTGATTAATTTAGCTGTTACACCAGAGGTCTCCAGTGACTATCGAAGCTTTGCCGTGAGCCACATGATTATTTATTTCTCTTCTAAAAAGAACTGTTTCTATGAAAAATTGCAATAAAACATGTTATGCTGGAAACTGTCTGCGGCCAGAAAAGCTATTAAAAACCACTAACAAGCTTCTTCAGCTTATTCACGTCCCATCCCAGATGATTAGAAAGTTAGGGTTAAATCCAAGGGACTTTCCTAACTTCAGTTATTAGAAGCAGAGCAGTAGCTCTGTAAAGCAGGTCCTGGGTTCTTGCAGCCATGACTTTTCCCCTGAATCAGTTGGAGGCTGCTTTGTTTTCATTGGCATCAAGAACACATGAAGCACAGTCCAGTGGGTGTACAGTTGTGTATACACCACCAGTGCATTTGCATAACGTTTCAAAGTCCTAACCCGATGCTTGCAAAATGATAATCACTGCCACAATGTATTTTTATAAATAGCACTTGCTTTTCATAAGATAAACTTGCACAAAGGTTTTCCATTTTTTTTTTCTGCAGCATAAGCTTTGTGATACTACCTTACAAGCTTTTCTTGCTATGTCCTACAGTAAACGGTACTCCTATAAACTCCACACTTTGGCAGCTATCGGCGACTAGCTTCACCCCCACTTCCAATTCCCACATTACAGCACAGTACTGGCCTCCCTTCTGAGAACAGCTTTTCCTTCTGAACAGTCCGTTTGCAGAGATACACAGTTATTAAATCCCTCCAGTGTCCCCAGCGTGTTTTTTGCACACGCAGAATACTAGTACCATTGTGGTCCTGAGAAAGGTGACAATTCTGACTCTCACTTCATCATCATTCTTTAAAATACTTGGTCATGACAAGAAACTCTACAGATGTATCCGCACAGCTTCGCCTTAGAGCATTAGTTTTAAATAATTCGCCTTAAGTTATCTGCAGGACTAAATTCCAAGACTCGAGTAAATTAAAACTCCAAATGCCGAAATTCTGACATCTGGCATTTAGATACAAAATAAAGGCTTTGTTTTCAGCAGTGTGGATACTTTCTTGTAGACAATATGAACTTCATTTCATCGCATGGTTTGAAGCTTCATTTTTTTGGAGGTGCAAATATATAAACAAGGCCATGAATAAAACCAGCTAGGGTTGTTCTTGGAAGAGGAAAAAAGCACACAATTTAGAAGAAGGTGTCTACACACCTGAATTTGGAAAAGTTGTTACTAGGTCAAAACCTGCCAGAATAGCCCACACCAAGTCACTGTTCCATTCACAAGCAGAGAGAACAAATCTCCTTCAGTGATTCAGGGCAATGAGGTATTGGAGAGGTTGAGACTTAATCCTTCACCGTCTGTTTCTACAATTTATGGATGCCCTTGCCTGAAGGTTTGATGATAAAGCACACTGATATCTGTAGAACATCCATGGTAAAATAAATCATACTGTTGTAGTAGTAGTAAGAACACTACTTCTAGCTTTTTACAAGACCTTTATACATGCACGTACCCTCCTTAAATGTTATGCTTCACGTATACTGCTGAGGTAACGTCAGGAAATATAGGATTACATACGCATTGCTTCCTTAATGCATCCATCAAAGGTTTTCATTAGCAGGAGATCCTGTTTGTTCTAAGCACTTAGCAAAGAGAGTTAAAAATACACTTTAAAGTGTTATGCAGACTTCAGCAAGAGAAAGTGCTAAACTGCAGCTCATTCAGAGGACTTCTTGGAAATAAAGTTTTAGGAAAACTAGGCTACCTTTATGAAACCAGTAGGTTACAAAACTGTTCCTACAGTGAAACAGTCACAGAGGTAGCTTCAGTCTACCTGAAGTGGTGTAGGATTAGACTCACTGTAGGCCAACGGTACTTACCTATAGTAACATCCCTAATACCACAGTGCACAATTCCACCACTTTGTACTACCTAGAGCTGTCCCTCCCTAGAGATACGGCTTGGCTTTACTCCAGGGTAGGGCACACTCTGGCTTGTGATCAAGGGAAAGGAACATGTTTTAGTCTTAAACACAAGTCTGAGCAAGGGGTGCTGAGGAATCTGCAGCTCTCCAGGAATAGCCTTGGGAAGCACTTTGATTAGGAATCATTTACAAGTCACAGTTCCTCTACCGCTTCCTCCTTCCTCCAGGGGTAATGACTTACAGAAGCATCAGCAGCAAATTCTGACATTTCCCAATCCCGGCTAGCAAGACTGATAGGGGAATCACAGTTTTTTCCCTCCTTCCTAGCTTGTAAACCATCTGCACATGCATGGGGAGAGGGTGGATGAAACCCTAAGTCTGTTCCTCCTTGTGGTGGCTTGACCCTGGCTAGATGCCAGGTGCCCACCAAAGCCGCTCTATCACTCCCCCTCCTCAGGTGGACAGGGGAGAGAAAATATAACGAAAGGTTCATGGGTCAAGATAAGGACAGGGAGAGATCACTCACCAGTTAATGTCACGGGCCAAACAGACTTGACTTGGGGAGATTAGCTTAATTTATTACCAATCAAATCAGAGTAGGGCAATGAGAAATAAAACCAAATCTTAAAACACCTTCCCCTCACCCCTCCCTTCTTCCCGGGCTTAACTTTACTCCTGATTTTCTCTACCTCCTCCCCCCTGAGCAGCACAGGGGAATGGGGGTTGCAGTCAGTTCATCATGTGTTGTCTCTGCCACTCCTTCCTCCTCAGGGGGAGGACTCCTCACACTCTTCCCCTGCTCTGGCTTGGGGTCCCTCCCACGGGAGACAGTCCTCCAGGAACTTCTCCAACATGGGTCCTTCCCACAGGCTACAGTTCTTCATGAACTGCTCCAGCATGGGTCCCTTCCATGGGGTGCAGTCCTTCAGGAACAGACTGCTCCAGTGTGGGTCCCCTGGGGGGTCACAAGTCCTGACAGCAAACCTCCTCCAGTGTGGGCTCCTCTGTCTCCACAGGTCCTGCCAGGAGCCTGCTCCAGTGTGGGCTTCCCATGGGGTCACAGCCTCCTTCGGGCATCCACCTGCTCTGGCGTGGGGTCCTCCACGGGCTGCAGGTGGATATCTGCTCCATCGTTAACCTCCATGGGCTGCAGGGGCACAGCCTGCCTCACCATGGTCTTCACCACAGGCTGCAGGGGAATCTCTGCTCCAGCGCCTGGAGCATCTCCTCCCCCTCCTTCTTGACTGACCTTGGTGTCTGCAGAGTTGTTCCTCTCATATATTCTCACTCCTCTCTCCAGCTGCAGTTGCACAGGTTTTTTTCCCCTTCTTAAATATGTTATCCCAGAGGCGTTACCATCATTGCTGATGGGCTCGGCCTTGGCCAACAGCGGGTCCATCTTGGAGCCGGCTGGCATTGGCTCTATCGGACACAGTGGAAGCTTCTAGCAGTTTCTCACAGAAGCCACCCCCGTAATCCGTCTGCTACCAAAACCTTGCCACACAAACCCAATACGCTCCTTCACACCCCTGCATGGACCATGACATACACTCAGGTCTCCCCTGTCTCTTCTTCCAATTTTTTCTCAATAAAGTTCGTATCCAGCTACTGCTGTTAATTTATGGGTGGGATCCTGCTGCTAATTACTGGCTTCTCATTGGCAGCAATGCATCTGTAAAAGGCTGATGCCCAGATCTATAAAGATTGTAGGTTCCTCAGGGACAGCTTAGGCATGATGTAGAACCTACAGAAATATGGGTTTAACCATTTAGGCACCTATAGCACACCAGGGCTGGCTATATTTTGGCCAGGCCAGCTCTTCCGGCACCTGCCTAAAGGCCTGCTGCTGTTCTTGTTCTGGATCAGCACTGTTATGGCAAGCCAACCAGCTTGGCACTTACCTCTGAGCTAAGCCCACATGACATTGAGAAACTGGATAGCCTTATATCTAAATTCTTTGTGAGGCCATATATATAGGCCATGTTCAGGCCACAGCACATGGCCAACTTTATTTAAAAAGACTGCCAGAGGAGCTGGAAAGACTTGTATCTACCTTTCAAATAACATCCTGCTAACCAAAGCACTTAGGAATAGATTCGCAATCTGATGGAGGCACTCCATCGTCCTCTTGATAAAGCAACACCACTGAGCAGTCAAAATTTAAAAGATCCATATGAAATCATTAGGTTGTCTAGAAAGAAGGATTATGTTTCTAAAGCCTAATGAAGAGGACACATACCCCAAAGGAAGGATTTTTCACATTCTGGGACTTCTCATACAGGAAGATCTTTCTGCATTTTACATTTCAGAAAATACTTATACCATTTTAAGACTGAGGGTCACACCATATGCAATTGGAAATGCAAATTACAATGCATTCTTACATTTGGCTTACTGCCTCATCATCAAAAGCCATTAGTAGTCCCTAAGAGAGATAATAAGCAAGCAAATAAAATTTGGCTTTGGTTGCAAGTGCAGGTCTCTCCTTGGCCCTGTTAAGTCTCCTTTGTACCTGTCTAATGATGTAAATGGTCTTAAAATCAGTGTAAAGTGACTCATTAAAGATTCCCGTAGGAAACAGAATCATATGTTTTTATGCGTAGGATTTGTTGAACTACTGGAAAGAAGTAAATTAATTAGCAGAGCAAAGACATTTGAAAAAAATGTGAATTATTTATATTGTACCCCTCATCCCACAGGCAGAGAACTTTGATAATTTACTTCTCCAAAAGTTCTTGTCTTTTTTTCCCTACTCTTCATTTTTTTTTAATATGCTCCTGAGATTACAATCCAGAACTCTCTCCTCAGCAAGTTTTCAGCATTTGCAGTGTTCTCAGTCGCATGCACTTCCAGTTATTAACCTTCCCTCTACTCGTGCTGACCTTGCAGGGAGGTTCTCTGATAATGTGAGAAAGTGTCATTTGAAATTATTCTAAAGCAGAGAACAGCTACACACTCCCAGCTATTATTGTAAGTTAACACTAATGGCAGCCATACCTTTCAAAATGATACAATATTTTTTACTATTTAAAAAACAGGCCCATCATATAAAACAGCTGCCATGTTTATTTAGATAAGTGCTCCTCCGCTCTTATAAGTGGAGGCCGATGACAGATGTGTTTTTAAGGCAAAAATATTAACTCTAGAAATGTCAGCATCTGCTTCTTTTCAGCCTAGCCTTACAGATTCACACATCATTTTTCATCCACAAGGAGAGTTTCTTTTTTTCTTACAGAGAATCTAACAACACGGGTGTAAATTACTGATCCCGAGGCCTGACAGTTTTATTAGCATGTCACTGGTGCTACACATGTTAGGTCTGATTAGACATAGAGAGCGGCTGGTTTCTATGGCCTGCTCCTTGTGGGACGAGGAAGGCTTGCACTTCCCCAACAGAAATTTTCCACCTGACTGTTCCATTTCTGTGAATTGGTATTTCCTAAAGTTACGAGATGCCACACAGAAGTGCTGTATATAGTTCCTGGGGTTACTGGAGAGAAAGATATAAAAAAACCACAAAGCAAAATTTTCTACTGAATTCAAGGAGTCCAGCCTTCTCGCTCACACAGCTAGCATACTATAATTCATTTTCCTGTATTTAGTACAGTAATTGTTGTTCTTTTAATCATGTACATAGTACTGTTAGTAGATACAGCAGATGAAGCCCTATACCTTACTCACTACATACACACAAAGAACACCTCCTACGTCTTTACCCTACATCACAGAGGAGTTCTGCTGTATTCACATTGCCTCCCAGAGAAATGCATGCCGAAAGAAAACATCACTCACAGATAAATATGTACAATCAAACCATGAACAAATGGCAATTAGAAGGTGGCTGCTAACCATCAGCAATTCAAGACAAACCATCTTCCAATTAGTGGCCAGTTAGAGCAAATTAGAGCTGTAAGAATGGACCACACTAGGTAAGAAGTCCCTCTGGGCAAAATTCGCATACGTGTCACTAGCCTGTACCACCTGAGACCCAGTGACTATCCAAGACATTTCCATAGCACTGGAAGACATGATAAAGGATTTACCTTTATGCAGCCCCATACCTTCCTGGCACAACAGCGAGCAGCCAGGTGTGCTACTCAACGGCACAAAAATGCCCGTGTTGAATAACCAAAAGCTGTCCTACCCCAAATGGTAGCTGTTCTCCACAGCCAGCTATCTTCACTTGAGACTATGTTCATGTTGTCACCCTAGACGTTTTAGTGACAGTAAGACCTCTCCAGCATGGCTGCACAGAAAGGTGCTGATAAATCTCCTTTCAACATTTTTTGCTGGCCAGAGATGAGACATCGCTCTTGGCTTGCCTGCAGACCACAGTGACCTCTTAGCATAGCACTGTACCTAGGTAATACATCCCAGAAAAGGCAGACCATGAGCTGAGAACTTGAAGCTCCCCACAGCCATTACAGGTGCTTGTACAAAGCCCTATCACTAAATGGCTTAACAAAACTTTCCCATTTTTCCTTGGAGTGGGGTAGTGCAGATCTTCTCCTGTAACAGTAAGTAATGTATTTACATAGGCACAAACAACGTGCTGTGGGTTTTAAGCATAAACAAAAAAGCCAAAAGACCAATTTCTTTCCTGAACAGCTTTATGATCTAAATAGGTAACAGAAAGCCAGGGTACAAATGGGAAGCAGCTTAACAAAACTGCAACTGTGACTGTCCTGTAAGCTTTGTGATTTCTTTGTTTGCTTACATGCTTTCTGCAGTTTATCCTGCCTTTGCTCCTTGGCAAAAACATGTTTTTACAGATGGGGCTAAAAATAGCAATAGATGATAGAAACAGAGGACTGAAGAAGGTAAGTGTTGCCAAGTGGCCCTGCATGAGGTCTCTGCAATTCTGTGTCCAAGTTAAATTGATATTAGAGTAGCCATTGCTAAGGGCTTTCTATTTTTCTCTTTTCTGTGGGTGACAAGCACTTCTGTTATTGGCTATGCTTAATATTCCTGAACTTTTAATTTTTAGGACCGACCAAGCATTTAATTTAAAAAAAAGTTATTTTGACTGACATTAAGCTGGTATATTTTCAATAACACCAGGGGAATCTCACTGGCAACTACATCTTTTTTATAGTTCAAAGACTCTACAGGGACTTTATTTTCAAAATAATTTCATTATTTCTTTAGGAGAAAATGTTTTTTTCTCTCATGCATTTTCAGATTGCAGAAAAAAGATAGGTTTGAATTTTTTGCAAGTGTAAGCATAACTCTGACAAATCCTGTACACTTTTAAGTCCTGGTTAAGATTTGCAAAACATCGTATTTTGAGAAGATTAGATTAAAAAGGTTATTTTCAACTTTAAGACTTCCATTTCTCCCAAGGCCTCTGTAAAAATCATGCAATAAGATTGTCCAGATGGTAATCTGCAAGTGCAAACTGTCTTCCCCAGCACTAATTAGGACTTATGCAAAGGGAAAAACAAACCAAATCTACCTATAAGTCTACTTTGCCTTTCAAGGAAGGGAAGTTTAGCAGACATTTTCAGTGGTTGAGGATGGCCACCAGATTCTGTGTGCCAAGCATTCTCCAGGTGGGATTAGCAAGAGAGGTGTGCTAGGAGAGACAGCATAGGGCTCTTGTTTTGGCACAGGCATGACATGGTTTCTTCCTCAGACATAAATTAAATAGAAGAAGCAAAATAAGGATAAAGAGAAATTCCTACTGGGACCATCCCTCAAAATGCTGCCTACTCTCCCCATGACATTTAAGAAAGTGGATGTACCAGAAGCAAGAGGATTGTCTTTTAAGTGAAGACACAGAAGAAAATGCATCACTCTCTAGATATGATTTGTGTGTGTGTGAGACCTCCCCCCTCAATTCACTTCTGGTTTAAACAATCTGGAGTAACCAAAATAAATGTAAAGAAAAAGGGATTATTTTGCAATTTCATCCTCCTCCCAGCTCTCCTCCCAAATGTGAAACACTTGCTTAGGAAAGGTTCCTCTTCAAAGCTAAATGAAACCTTCTCTGTATTATCCCTTCCATCCGTAGCCCTCTCAAACTTTCTTAATTAATTTTACTGCTGCTTTCAAAGAGTTCTCCAAGTTGGCTCAAATTCCTTTAGATCGCATATCAGCGTTAGCAACAGAAGATATATCACTACTCTCTCTTTTTCTTTTTCTCCCCATCTTTCTAAGAGGAAGCAAGGAAGGATGATCAGTCACGTTATCACTCTAGAGTATGAGGCAACTACTGTATCGGAGACAAACTCTGGACTCCTCATGTGTAATTTTTATACACACAACTAACTTGATAGATGCTATGTTTGTTTTTTCTTTTTTTCCTGTAGCTTTTTTTTTTTTTCTTTTTTTTCTGGCAAATCCTAAAGGAACCAGTCTCTTCTGTAGTAATCTCATTAAGTCAAGACAGGTCTGAATTATGTTTCTTTTTTATTCCTTCTTTCCAGCTTTACTGCAAAGCTCAGAAAAAATTAACTCAGATTTTTCAAAAGCACTAGAACTCTTACGTAGATACAACAGACTGTGTAAGTGAGACCGCGGACAGGATATTTCCTAATGCAAGGATTTCTCAAGAAAGGTCCAGGAGCTTTCCAGGGTAGTCAGGTAAGGTTTCATGGCCAAATTCACACACAACATAAGGTAATGCCACTCTAGTAAAGGCAATTTGAACACAGTGAAAGAGCAGCTCCTTATACCAAAGCTGAATTTGACAAAAGTTATTTCAATGGATTCTTTTTTTCTGAAGTAATTATTCACTCTTTGTTCCTAAAAGAGTGAGAGAGAGGGAGGTAGGAAAAAAAACGTGTACAGATGTCAGACACTCATAAAGAGGGATTCTTCTATTTTGGTGTAAATTCTTTGCAGATTGCACCATGGATTTGTCTCATTTGCAAATTCATTAAAAGAGAGAGAGAAAAAGCTTTTTTTTTCCCCCTAGAGTGAAACTTTTTAATTACAAGCAGGGTTTCAGAATGGCATTAGAGTGACATATAATGAAAGAGAAATCCAATATTTGCAGCTATTTTTAAATGCAGTAAAACAAGGAAAAAATTTTGCCTGTAGTATATGTTGAAGAGAATTACTAAAGTCCCGCTCCATCAAAAATCAGAAGAACCAAGAGCATCATAAAATCAACAGTTAATGTTTTTAAAGCAACATTTCGCTTGTGAAATTTCAAAGAAAAAACAGCAGTTCCTCCCTTTTCTTGCTCCCACCAGTAATGCTCAAAAAGAAACCTGCAACTTCAACTTCTCCATTTTTCTAATCCACCAAGACTGTTTAAAAAATAATTCTTTTATATGGAGCATTTAATCAGATGGAAGTGAAATAAATGGAATGGAAAGGATGGAAAACCCCAAGTAAACTCTTCTCTAAATCATGTTTATTTGGACTTGAAATTTAAAAATGAAGAGAGTTGAATTGAGAGATGCTGTTGGGAATCTGTTGTGGAACAGCCTGTGTGGCACTTCCTTGTTAGGAATCTCTGGCACTGGCAAAAATTCCTCTCTGATTCATCCTTGCTGCTTTTCTCTTAGTTGAAAAGAGAATTTCTAATTAACCCTTTCGTTTCTCTGATCACTCTTGGAAATCCAAAGGCCGTAAAGACTCCTCACCACTGCAAACCTGGAAGGACAAATTTTGCCTCCCATACACAGTCCTGAGAGCACGGCTCACAGAAACATAGGAGCAATGCAAAGTGCACACAGGTCACGTCTGCTGGTATAGAGCAACCACCCGAGCAGGAACACAGGGCTGCGCTAGCACTGCGTGGACACTTAAAAGCTGAGATTCATCAAGACAACATGATTTCCATACCAACTACGATGCCGTGATTCTCTCCTTTTCCTTCTCTCAGTATCTGAGCCTTTTCTCTCTTCCTTCCCATCTTTAGGGACTTATGTTTTTCACAGAAATATTTTTCTTCTGTAAATTGCCATTTTTATCTCATGTCACAGATCCAATCCCCTTGGTTGGCTTGTCTTCCCCCCCATGCAGTTGCACTACAAACCCAATGAACCTGTTCATCCAGCAGTGAGCCCGAGCAACCTGCGGCAGCAGCATGTCTTGCAGCAGTATCACCGCGGGGCTCTCAACAGTAGGTGCTCGGGGAGCTTTCCTCGGTAAAAGGACAGCTGGGAACTGAGCCACGCGCAGTTCCCCGAGCCAGCCCCAGCTGAGTCCTCCCACTGTGATGCCACACCAGACCTCTGTTTTCTTTCACTCAGCTGCCTGTTCCCCAGGAGCTGAATTAGGCAAGATGGCCACAGAGCTTCACAGAGGTGGCTGGTATCTGTAGGTTTAATTAGAAAAATTCTTTCCCTGTACACAGGAGATTTCTGCTGGGAACCTCCAAATGCCTATGGCGATGAACCAGAATCAGGTAACTTTCTGCCCAATATTTTCCAGGAGGCAGCTACCCACTCTGCTCAAGGGGAGGCTGAGCACAGCTGAGTTTGCATCACACGTCACTCAGGTGGAGAATTCACAACATTGAACGCCACAAGCAAAACCAGCCCCTCCAAGGCCCCATCACTACAAGGTCCTCCACACTCAGCACTCGGACAGCTTAGGGTTTCCAAGCCAGGTTTGCTCTGAGTGCTGGAAGTAAGGAACAAACAAGAACTTAATTTTAATCTTACAGAGGAGCCTAATAAACAGGGAGTAAGTTAGAGGAGCCCTGAGGGAGATTCATTACCTGAACAAGGCCTCCAGCAATTCAAAAACATAAGGACCATAAAGATGGTTTAAAACAACATTTACCTTGTTCCTGACCAACACAAAGGAAGGGATAAGCGTAAATAAGGGCAGCAGTTGTGACTCAGAGACCACTAGCTGAAGGTTGCCTTCCAGATCTAAGCATTGCCAACTGAAGGCTATCCCATAGTCAGAGGTTTGCCAAGGAGAAGGGTTGCATGAGCTTCAGGCAAAGGCAGTCAGTTTATCTCAAGCCACCTATATCAGCTGCTTGAGCTTATGCAGCTGACTTTGCCTGAAGCCCATTTAGCAAGTGCTTCCTGGCTCCCTTCCACTGATGGAGCTCAGGAGACAGGAACGTATGCAAGATGGGAATATCAAACGTCTGGGGATAGTAACATCTTAACCAGAACAGCTGCTGGCAAAGTGAACATCTGTCTGTTGCCCAGGTCTCCTTTCGCAAAGAAAAATGCTCTCTCCCACAGGCTCATCTGCGGACAATACAAGTATCTGCTCTCTCACTAAGAAAGGACCTTGGCTGTGGTTAAGTTTGTCTACAGTGTAAATTAGCCCATGCAATGGTCTGTGTTGCCACAGCTAGATTGCTTTGGCTATCAAAGCTAACTTGAGTATGCTGCAGCGTCAAGCACACCTAACTTTTTTATTGCAAGTTTTAGTGTAAATGAGCCACAGTAAAAATGAGAGAAAACAGCACCGAGGAGAATATTCTCTGACTTTTTAGCATGACCAGTACTACATATATGTTGGATAATAACGATGTGATTCCCTCAGACCACTTTCTTTCCTACAGAACATGACACATGGTTTGGTTCTTAATGTTTAAACTTTTTTCCACCCAGGAATTAAATAAGTTGTCAAGCAGCTCTCCCATACGCAGGCAAAGCCATTGTTTATGAACTGTCTGGGGCCCGCTCTGAAGCACCATTGAGGATTTGGCAAGCCTCTTAGACCCAGCTAAGAGTGTCATGTACACCCCATCTGCACTGACCCATGCATCATACAGAAGGAAATGCTACCACAGTCAAAGGACGTTTGTTAAGACACGGAGAATTCCAGATTTAGGAAATTCAGAGCCCCAGAGCAGATCTTAAGCCTCATGCCAATCCTGCCTGAGAATGCAAACCATGTTACAGCATCGCTACAGCAAGAGCAGTGTCAGACAGGAGGGAAAACTTACCACCCAGCGTTTATCAGGAATCTTTCTCGTCTGGAAATATCCTGTTCTCATGCCTCCCAGGCACTGCTGGCTTCACCCAGCATGAAATCACCACTAACGCTGCCTGTCTCTCACAGTAGTTTATTTCACTCCAAGGTGCAATCAATTCTTACTTTACTCCAACTCACACAATTCCTACTGGTGATGTCTTTAGGTTCTCCTATTCTCACGACATCGGTGAGAGACTGTCTTGCTCTTACTAGCCAACAAAGTTTTCAAAGAACTGTGTCTGGAGAGGGAATTCCTGCCTGAGAACACAAGAAGCCACTTCTCTCTCTGGCTGCTTCACTACTACTTCTATCAAATCCTGTTCAGCTTCCCAAGCAAACGCACTTCTGCCTGTTCGCCTCCTGCCTGTTCTGCCTCCCCTCCAGCTCAGTATGGCATAGCTCAGGGCATCTCTAGTTCCCTTTCCACTATTGCAAATTACACAGAAATGATGTGCTTTCTACCAACAGAGAAAGACAAACACATTTGTGCTCTGTTTTTTTCCTCGCTTGGCTAAATACATCTCTGCCGTTGCTCTTGATGGTCTGTATTGCAGGAGGAGCAGCAGGGAAAAAAGTAACCATTCTTTTACCAAATTCCTCAGTATAATGATTCATTCTTTTAATACATTTCCTGTGTTTTGTGAATTTTCCATGTTTTAGGGGAAGGTAAATAAATCCTGCAACTCACATAAGTGTTCTATTTTTGACAGTTCGCAAGGATATCAGATTAATGGACAGCATTCAGTATCACAAAAATACCGTGCAAGAAAAGGGGAAAGCCACGCTCCCTGGGAAAATGCATAGAGATTAAGTGTTCCAGCATGAAATATATTTCGCTGCTCTCCTGCTGGCTCTTTGCCTGCCTTCATGTGGGGAGAAAGGATAAGGTGTGAAGCCAGATCAAGCTTCCTCTTCTGTCTCCAACAGGACAAGCCACGACCAAGGAAAGAGCACTGCAAATAAGCCCTGCATACAGATGCTTTTCAAGAAAGCAGGACGGGCAGTCCCAGTGGAAGGTGAGCTCATACTTAAGCTTGGTTGGCCACATGCCCATTTTCTCCGGAGAAGGTGTTACCAGTCCAGGGATATAGCTGTAGTTGAAGTCATATGGACCTTTCCCTACTTCCCAAAATTCTTCTTCATTAGGGCTATCACTAAAGTAACATGAAAACATTCATGTCATTTTTAACAGCTACAAGTAATGTGTTCCACCATCCACAGTTAAACTCAAGAAAATTCAGATATAATTTTTAATCTTGTTCCTTTTGCAACTGGCATATCTGCTAGGACATTTCCTTCAATGTGAGGCAATGCTCTGCTCACAGGATGCAAACTCCTAGAACTTGTCATGTTTGTCCAGTTTTCATTTGTAGCTATTTAATGCTAGCCTAACATCTGTACGTCACATTCTCTCCTTAAAACCATAAGTGCTTTTCAAAGCCTGCCATATGCCAGAGTTTTCTCAGTTATTGCTAGTCACTGGAAGACATTTCTTCCTCTCCTAGTTTTTGGAGCATCAGCCCTGTAAGTGACCCAAGAAGGTGCTGCGGAGGCAAACACTGCCATGCTCTGGCTACCCTGCAGTAGCTCATTGGAAAGCTAGCACTTACATCCCCTTATCCCAGTTAAAGGATGTCCCACTGTACAGTAAATATGTGCCACATCACTCAGAACCAGCCTTGTCAGCAAGAGAAAACAAAGGTTAAAACAACGTGTTTACTTAAAAGCACAGACTAGCAGTAGTGGGGTAAAGATAAAAAAAAACCGAACAACCCAAATGCATGATTAAGCTTTTAGTAAACAACAACTGATACCCCTTCAGCTGCCCCAACATCTTAGGCACCTTCCACTTCTCCCAAATTAAGCCAGTCCCCTTCTGCATCCTGAAGACAGACTCTGTAGCTTCTGCTGCCTGAGACAGCACTGGCCTCCACCCCTCCACCTTCCACTGTGCCCTCTCAGAGCAGCAGGAAGGCCCAGAGCAAAACCCGTGACACATCTTCTAACTACATCCAAAGCTAAAACTCCTTGTTCCCCCTGACTTCTTGTAACTGTGTGACGGTGCTCTACGTAACGCTGCAGGGATTAAGTCAATCTGTCCTCCCTAAGGTTTTATAATTGATATTTCCACTATACTTTTTTAATTAGCATAGTCCTGGCCTCACTGTAAGCATCTCTTACAGTCTTCTGAAAAAATAGTGGTAAAACTTTATATATTGTATTAGGAGGAATACTAAATTAACACCTCCTTATAGCCACTGCTGGAGGCAAGCCACTTGCCCAGATGAACCTTTCTTCTGCCTCAGTCTGCGAATGCTTATGTCTGAACAAGCAGAGGATTCGGATATACAAAGCACTTGAACAGGTCAGTGCAACAACGTGCACAATGGAAAGGCGTCCATTAAAGCCCTAGTGAACACAAAGACACTGGTTAAGTAGCCCAAGATATTTCTTTTTAAATAGTCAGTTGTGAGTGAATCAGTGATGACTCAAAGAAAACAACCCTCTTGTCTCCCTATGAGAAGTCAAGCACATGGCAGCCAGGGTTGCCCCAACAGAAACTCAGGCAGGTAGCTTCTTCCCAGGATTAGCAAGTCATTCTCTGCTAGAGGGAAAAGGAGAGAAAGGAAAGGGAAAAAGGAATAAAATGTCTACATTTTATTCTACGTGTCTACTATACCATCTCCAGGCCCTTCCCTTCAGAGATTATGGAAATAAGATGTGAATGGGAATTACTAGGGCATAGATTGCTTTTCCTTCTAAATTACAGTAGTACTTTGCACAGGCCCTCCTAATTAGTTACTTCATGGGGTGGATCCTCCTGCTAGCTAGTATAAAAGAACAAGGGTAGTAGATGCCTGCTGGCCCTGCTGCCCCTTAGGACTAAAAGAGGAAGGCCCATCACCCAAGAACCTATTTTCTGTTTACCAGGGTGGTTACAAACACCTCCAGTCCCTTACTTCCTTCCCAGCCTTGCAAAAGGGTAAGTGTTAGCAAGCTTAAAGTTGCAGCTTAAATTTGTCCCTTACATGCCGACTTTGGTGGCAGTATGAACACTGACTAGCTAACCCATGCAGGACTGTGGCTACCGACCAGCCACCACCTCCTCAGCAAAGCACCCTACTCGGTAACCCACTCGTCCTACGCTGTTGTCAACTTGCTTCGCTGCGTGGGCACGCCTTACACATCAAATTAGCTGAAAAGAAGGTAAGTCGAGCGTGGATAACCCTGCAGCAAAGCCACTGCATCCTGTTAACTGCTGCAAGGAGGCAGAGAGGCTGCGCTGAGCAGTGCTAGCTGCAGCAGCCGCTTGGGAGTCTGCTGCATGTGCAAAGACATTTCAGAGCTCTTTACACGTTGTGAGCTAATGACTGGTGATTTCCTTTATCTTCATTCTGATAATAAATAACAACTCAAACTTAGCACTTGCAGCTGACTGGACTCCAACTCAATACTGCCTTTTTTAACTCCCCAGTGGAGCACAACTGTTTAGATTTCTTTCCTTTGTATTTTCCTATCATTTTAATTAGGCTGAAACACAAAAGCCATATATAAATGTCTGTCATTCCAGTATTGGAAATTTTTTATCAATCTATATATGCAAAGGTTTATTTCAAAAACTGCACTGTCACCAGAAATCAAATCCAAGTTTTACCCTGCTGACCCAAGTTTCATTACCAGAGAAATGCTTATGGGGAGAGGTGAGAGCAGAGAATAGGAACACTATTAAAAGGCATCACTCAAGCACCTACGTGGTAACACCACCAGCTAGGATGTCAGCTCTAACACAAAAAAAAGGCAAGTATTTTCAGGTACTAGGAAATTATATTTAAATTGGGGTTTTAGTGTATGCAGAAACAGAGCTGATGGAATCTCCGAATATGGTTCTCATTAAATGTCTGTTACTAAGATTAATTGTCTGTTTAGTTTTTGGCCATTACTCTGCTTAGGAGGTTCTGAACTTGGGGACAGCCCATCAGGCCGCTTGTAACACTTCACGGCGCCTTTCTACTGGTACAGTTATCTCCACTTGGGGTAACTTCTCCTTTAGTATCACTCTGAACTAAATTTCACTTTCTGCAGCCCCATGTGCCACTGAAAACAGGCAAGCAAGCACCCTTGGGCCAGGCTCAGCAGCAGGCGAGGCCAAGCCTCCCCACACAGCCCAAGGTTGCCCTGCGAGTGGCTCCAGCAGGACCAGGGGATAATTCGGCAGCCGTCTTCCCTGCCGCTTGCCTGCCTGCTTTTGGACGATGGATCTTGCACGCGCCTTGGTGCGACACCTCTCCTCACAAGGCCTGACCAGGGCTGAGCCCCCCGAGGCGCCACTGAGGTAACCCTGCCAAATCCCGACGTTAAGAAGGCCAGCCATTTTAACAATCCATTCTTCACTGAAGAAGTTTTAGCTCTCTGGCTGCCTTCTCACTTTATGGCTCCAGGTCCTTTAAAAAATCTGCAATTGCAAACCCTATTTCATATTGGTTTTAAAGCGGGCAGTTACGAAGGGCCGTGAGGCCGGACTAGGCCGCCCTCACCCTCCCCGCCGCCGCCGCCAGGTGGCGCTGGGCAACAGCGCGGAGCTCGCGCCCGCCCGGCGGGGACGCGCCCGGCAGCGCCGCCCCGCGGCGGGGCGGGGGCGCGCACCCACCCACGGGGGTGAGGGACACCCAGGGGACAGACAGACACACACCCGGGGGACGGACACCCGGGGCCACACAGAGAAGGACATCGAGAGACGCACAGCCCTAAGTGCACACACACACACACACACACACACACAAGCACTCATGCGCACAAATACACGCACGCACCAACACACACACAAATCACATATACATGCGTACACACACGTGTGCCTATAGAGGTACCCACGCACACTCAACTTTTTCCTTTTCACTGGGGATGGTCCAGTTTTTTTTAAAAAAAAAAAAGCCATCTCCCCCCGCCCCCCCATATTACTTTTTTGCAATATGGCAAAACAATCCATTTAGACTAAATTTTCCATTCGGCCTCTAGGCATTACACAAGATGTTACTGTAAAGTTTGCCAGTGTTTGCTCTCGAGTATCAAAACAGTAAGTTACAAATGCAGGACTCAATCTACCCCTGAGTTAACACCACTGAAGTGAACCTAATTAAATCAGGAAACCATGGGTTGTGCAGGATTACATGAAAAACAACTTTGTTTTGCAAAATTTAGAGATAGCACATAGCAATCTCCAAAGACAGCAGTCTGCTGTTTTGACAGTGCTCTAGCAATAGGTGATAAAATTATGCAGTGGACATAATTAGTTTCTCATTTTTATACCACCCAACCCAGCTGCCGGATTCCATTTTTACGAACAGTTATCTCAATTTTATCATAGAAAACCACATTAATTTTAATATTTGTAACCTTTTAAGTGCAGCATTGTTTAATTCAGATAAAAGGAGGAGACATCGAGTCTAAATGAAACTGGGTTTAAAAGGGCTACAACAAACTTCTTCCCTAGAGCCAGGGTTTCAAAGCCAGTGCTGTTAAGACTTTCTCACTCGAGTATGAGGTGGTGGTATTCAGCACTGTCTTATTTGAGGCCATTTAGATTTTGGAACTGAAAACCAAAACTAAGAGCACAACCATAAACTACCATGTTTGAAAATTTCCATCCTGTTTCTTTTCATTGCTTTCCTTTCTGCACTGAAATGTTGACACCCTGACTCCTCAAAAAAAAAAAAAAAATTTTGTCATCAGACTGGAGAAAAACATCTTGATAATATTTCACAGGGTTGACACGTCCTCATTCTGGTGTTCCAGCTGTTGAAGACAAATTGCCACACTCCTACACATTTTCAAAGTATTGATTCTGATTTATTAAACTGATAATTTTGTAAGCTTTTATAGAAGACGAAATTTTATCCAAATTACTGTTCAGCATTGGGGAAATGGGGAAGCAGAGTTTAATAAATTCAGTATTACACACCACCCAGAGATTGTGTGCTTAAATCATTTTTAATTAATAATATTAAATTGTTATTTATTCTGTAGTTGAACCACAAATATGCTTGTTGGCATTCTAGATATGAATATTTCAGGCTATTCTGACTGGGCATGTGTGGTATGCTACATTTTATTTTAGTTTTCCTTCCATGGGTGAGTGTCATCCCTAGGAGAAAATCTTCCATCTGATAAAAGTTGATATGAATTTCAAATGAGATTTTAGAAATTATTTTTGTGATACTGACTTAAAGCTCCTACTCCCAGTATGACTGGTTTACTTTGCTTGCAAGATTGCAAATACTGTATAAATCCTGTACACCAGAAATTATGAATTCTTTTTTTTGCCTTTGCTTTCATCAGCCCTCCTCCAGGACACATCTTATGCGTGCTTCCCCACTTTAATAAACGTAAGTATTTAGAAAAAGAGAGAGTTCAAAATGAAGGAGAGATGAAGGAATTTGTGGGGAGCTGGAAGTTGCAGATTTTTATCTCTGTACAATCCAGATACCGCTGGGTTTTCATGGGCAAGCTGGCACCTTCCCTTCCTGTAGCAGCTCCAGGGTCCCAGTGAGTTTGAGCCCTTCTTGCTCCCCTTGGAGCACCACGTGCTTTGCACGTTGTTTTGCAACCACTACACCATGAAGGAAAAAATTATTCCCTAAGCATGACTTGGCTCCCCTCCGCTAAACCTTGTCACATCCTGAGAAGGGAACTTCCTCTCTGTTTCAAACCCATTGCCCTACATGAAATGTCAGACAGGAATCAAAAAATTATTATAATCGGGGTATACTGGGCTACTCACTAAAGTCTGAAAAGCAGTATCAGGGAACAGGCAAGCAAAATCCAAGTCTACTTTGGGAACTTTGCCACCTTCTCTTTCCGTAAGTTTGAAGGAAGTCTGAGATAAAGGATTTCCCAGAGACTGACAGTAATGAGAGGCAGCTAGATAAGATATTTAGAAATAGAAATGCAGGCAGGCACTCATTATTAAAACTGCAAAAAGTACTTTTGGTCATTAGATGTATTAATAGTATTCTCATTAGCCTCTTATCTGACTCAGAGAAATACGGCAATAACAGTCTCGGGGAACAACAGCAAACGTGGTACACAAGTTGACAAGATTTCTGTTGATGTACAAGCATGTTTCTTCTCCCTTCATCCCCCTCGGCCCTCCAATTAGCCTGTAACTTACTCCTCATTTTATATAATTGCTTGCTGTTACCTCTGCTGCACTGAATACTTGGGAAGCAAGAATGTGTCCTCCAAACACCATAACCACTAAAGCTTCAAGCAATGCCCATTTGAACACAGTGTAAAACCCCACAGCCCATACTTCAGGAGGCAGAGCTATTCCTGCTGACCACAAGGAATGTAACAACACCACAGGGAAAGAAAATGTCTCCCTGGCTTGGTTTCCACCAGGTGTCAACTTTTATGGGCCCTATTCCCATTTAGCTACTTTAAAAAATGCTCAGTGTTAGAATCAGGTTCACAGTCAAAAAGACAAAGTCATAGTAGCAGATGCTGTGCAAGTACTACTGATAAGAGATTTTACATGTGCATGTCAATTACAAAGAGCAGTGGATAGTAGAAGATACAGGATTTTCCCTCCCTGCATGGTCCCAGACATGTACATACCCATACTTGCTTAAGTGCAGCACTAAAAAACCTAGATGGGGAAGGAATGGTAATTGCAGGAACCTTGGGGAATTAAAAAAACTGACCTCAAAAGACAGAGATCAGGGCAGTTCAGCTGGCTGCTGAAAGAATAAATAGTGCATCAGCAACTGAGATTGGTAGGAAGAATTGCTATTCAGCTGCATCCAGGAGAAGGAAAGTTATGCTGCAACTAGGAGAGGGGCCAGAGAACAGACTGAGTGCTGAAAAACACCAAATCCTTAGATGTCTTGGAATTAATTATTTTCACGTACGTTGTCTCATTTTCAAACTTTTTGTTCAGCATGTTGAATATTTGGGTGCAAGGCAGATGACGGTAAAAGGAACAAGACTCTCCTCGTTGTTATGCTCTCAGAGCTGAGGCCAGCTCTGTTTTTTCCTGTGAAGAAAGATACTATTGGCAAGGGCACATTAGCTTCTGTCCTACTCTCAGAAAACTCCTGGTTCTGGAGAAAGAAAAGAAAAAAGGGAAAAGAAACCACACAAAGCATGCAAAAGCTACTCAAATCCTTTTGGCCTCAGACGCCTCAAACATCAGATCTGAGTCTGCTGGAAATCTGGACTTTGCACTTTCAATTGCATTGGCTCTGACACCCAAGTAGGGGTGATAAAGAAATTTCCATTTCAATGATTTTAGCACAAAATATTGAGTAATGCCGCTAAACTCCAGTTTAAAAAAAAAAAAAAAATCTGCTTTCTGTAGAAAAATCTCAATGCTTCAATACAAAGCTTCTGGCAGAGAGCTGAAAACTTCTTGGGTTTTCAATGAAGCTTGGGATTGTCAAGTTTAATGGTGTTCTAGTCATGAACAGGACACAAGTTAGGTACCGTGGGAGTGGGACTTCCTGGAAGAAAGTTAAGACATCCAGGCAATTTCTATCACTAGAGTTAGAAAGCATTTTTAAGGACTCACCTTTCATATTTAAGCACTTACGGTGGAAGCTGGGGGTTTACGTCCCACTGCTGACTCTAACCCCAAGTTGCCTGCAAGGATTTCTGCATCTTTCCTTCAGATTGATGTACCCACAGCAGAGTGCCAAAGATGTTATGATAGTTTGGCTCCTAGTCAAATTTTGTTTCTGACAGGTTAAAGGCAGAATAAGTAAATCACTGTCATGTCTAAAAGAACTTCTTTTTTTCTTTTCTCCTTCTCATGTCTATTTTGACAGCCAATGAATTATTCTGCCTATCCTGCTCTCAGCCTAAGAGGATGAGTTATATAAAAAAGTTACAGCCTGTCACAATTTTGAAAATAATTTGCTGGGTATCATTTTTCCTCCCCTTGACTATCCAATGTGTTTGTATCTCATTAAATAAGGCAACAAAAGTAATAAATATGTTCATTAACATTTAAAAAGTTGATGGAATCCAAGGAGTCTTTCTATATGACTGGTTTGTTGTAAGAAATGTTCATTTATCACATATCCCAGCTGGAGAACAGTTTATCAGGCAGGGCTGGAAACTTGCTCCCTTATCAACACAAAATGCTTCCAGGGCAGAAAACAAAAGCAATGATGTAGGAGGCAGTGGAAAGAGCAAGGAGAATTTAGGCAGACTGATAGCAAGTCAAGATGGAATTTGGCAATCACACTAGATCTCAACAGCAATTCAAACTTAATGATCCCAAGTTTCACTTTACATTTTCTATAAAAGACATTAAATATGAACAAAGTCAATGCCTACAGCATAATTAAGTAAAAAAAAAAAAAAAAGGTACCCAAAGTGATGCAGAGGTCAGACTTGAGAGAGGGGAAAAAAGTAAAACCTGAAGCCCCACATGTAGCAATGTATTGCCTCCAATCTTTAATTTTTTTTTTTTTCTTTTGAAAACCGGACAAAGGAAAACAAGTAGGTGTTATGCAGTTAATTAAGCCCTCTTGTGTAAATTCATTTAGCAATATTGTGCATACTAAGACATCTTGTCTCAGGACACAGAGGGCTGTGTGCAAGTTTAAAATCATTAACTATTGTTATCCCATAACAACCCCCAAACCTGTGACATCCAAGTTTATTTAAACTGAAAGGGTGACAAACATGAAAGCCAAGCACTCTTACTCTTCTCAGCCTTTCCTTCATTGTAACACCAGCCAGAAGGGTCTTGGACTCTTCATAAAATATTTGGCAAACAAAGGCCCTGTTAATTGACAAGCTATTGCTTTTACTGCTTCCTACCACAACTTGTGGGAATCTTTTAGACCCAAATCAATTCTGCACACAAGCGTTCCCACGAGATGCCACACGCATTCCCATTTGAAGCCACTTACAAGAAGTGCTACAGCCGTCTCACATAAAACCTTTGTCTTCACTGAGCACTTCTGAAACCATGTGCAACCCTTTCATCCCCTGCTGGCCAGCAGGTTCTTTTTTGGTTTGTTTGTTTGCTTACTTTAACCAGGTTCTTTGTTTTCTGCCGTCTTACTGCTTTGTTTTCCCTCCAAGATAGTTCCCTGCCTTTGCAAGGAGTGAGTTATAGCAGAGATGTTTGCACTCTTCATTGCAGCCCAATGCCAATAAAAAATAGTCCCCTCATCAGAGGCTGCCTGTTAACAGCTCTCCTTTATTGTTAAAGCTCTATGTACTTAATTCTTCTTTGTCAATAAGAACAATCAATCTCAGCTTGTTAATTAGGAAAGGTTTAACGAGACAGGGGACAGATACCTGACAACATAAGCTCAGTTCCTTTGCTCTCAAGAACTACAGCAACTTACATTTGAGGTATAAGCCTTCATTATCACCATTTAAAAGTGGTCAACCTGCATTATTTTTTTCTTTATGTGCTTTACAAGCACAAAATGATGGCTGCTCTGTGCATTCATTTCCTTTAAATGATAAGAAGTCCCGGACACTTTTTCTCTGTACAGCAAGAGGTTGTTCATGCAATACACAGTTGCAGGGGCTTGTTAATCAGCATCTACTTAGGCCCTTTGGGTACCCAGGAAGTTTTAAGTCTTTCATGGCTTCTCATATCACTTAATCCATTAATTATTGCAATACCATCTTGGATCATCAAACTGGAAAGAGTCTCTGTCTAGACAAGAGCCTTATAAAGGCAGAGCTCCTTCCTCCAACTCCTCAGCATTTCCAGCAGGAAAAATTCCCCACAGAAATCTGCCAAATCACTCTTTTATCTTTCTTCACATTCTTCTCCCACACTCCCTTCTGTCAGGGACAGGAATACATGTCCTTATGATATAAAGCATAATGGGCACTCATCTTTGACTGGTGGCCATAGATGCCATCTCAGAAATAACAACAACAGGGTAGTGCTACCTGTGTAAAACGATGGAGAAGGGAGAAGAACAGCTGGAGGTAACCTCTCTGACTGCACAGCCAGAGGAGCATGGACCATGCTGAAGCACGGAAAGTAAATTTGAACTGCATCCTGAAGAGCAGAAGGGGCAAGCAAAGGGCTCTGAGGAAAGAAGGGATATGAGAAAGATGCTGCATGTTCCAGGCTTATGATCCTTAAAGAGTCACCTAGATCTTCAGGAAGCTGCTTAATACCTCTGCTCCCCTAGAAATGTGCCCAAACTGGGCACAGTCTCTCGCTGCACATAAAGACTCCTTCAATCCTCACCAAAATTAAAAGTATGATGAAAGGTTTCTGCAGCCTGAGCTGCGAACACACTTGGACTAGGTGACCTAGGAAGCTCTGCAGGTAAGAGGTATGTAGGATGAAATTCAAATATCCACAGAGGAAGGAAATGAGACCTTGCCACAGAAAAATGATTTCTAAAGTCTGAGATTTGAAGTGCTTATGAATACGAATCATTTACACTGAATAATCACACTGAATTATGCTCACTTGCATTGCTATTCCAGAGTTTACTTGTATTTCAGAAAAACTGTGATTAATTTTATTTTTAACTTTACTCCATAGCTTTTATTCAAATTATTTTTAACTTTTTCTCAAAGACACATATTTTGAGAAAATGTTTGCATTTTTTGAGAGAAATCAAAAGAAAGATTAAAAAAAAGGCTATGCATGTCAATGAGAGAAAAGGAAAAAACCTTACATTGTTTTCTAACCAATATTCTTTTTTAAATTTCCAAACTATTTTTTTTAACTTTGATATTTCCCAAATTAAAGGAATTTAATATTTCAGACATGGCACATGTAGTGTACAGTCCCCATGGAAGTGGATATACTTTTTGAAGTCTGAAGAAAATCAGATAAAGAAAGAATAAGCAACAGTACACAGTCTATGTCTCTATACTGCATTATTTTTCTTGCTGAAGTTCAGCATATACCAAGTCCTTGCTCTTCCTCACCGAACTGCACAGCCATACTTCTTCACCTACCTGGAAGACTGGGTTTTTATTAGGCTAGTCAGAAAACCAAACTTTCCAGTCTTGCAAAAATCTGCAGACAAGCTTATGGGGGGTTCCCAGAGAGACACAGTGAGCACCCCTCTATATCCCATTTCTGAATGCTTACTGCTCTCCATTTGCATCCACTTGTAAGCCAACCACTTCTTATGTCACTAACTTTAAGAAAGCGAACACTCCTCCTACCGAAAGACCAACTCTTTGCTTTTCCACCCCTGACTACAACTCTTTGTCTACGTTTCTTAGCCCCCAAAACGGGGGGCTCCAGTGTCTGCTGGAGTTTGGAGCTGAATCAAAGCAGCTGGAGTACATGGAAATTTGGGAAGATCAGTGTTTGGCACTGCACTGAGGATGGAAATTTGAATTTGGACATAGCTTCTACTACCAGCCTTCACTGAGGATACATTTAATTGCATGTTCCCCAGAGTTCCCCAGCAGACTGGAGTACCTCCCCCACAGTTCGTTGTGGTGGGAACGTATTTCAGCAGCTCCCAATATCTGTTAAAGCCAAGCCGTTAAAGCAGTATCAGGGTGCTTTATCACCCAGCTGACTGCAGGGGCAGGATCCATCTCAGCTATCTTCAGCCATCTCAGAGGCCAGGGAGCCGGGTAGGCTCCCCCTGTAGTTAGTGGAGGAAGATAGGCATCTGCAGAGAGTAATCCATCCCACATCTTTCTCTCTCTCTCTCTCTCTCTCTCCCCCCCCCCCCCCCCATTAACTGAAGAGGAGCCCAGACAAGTAGCTCAGACCAGACACATTACTTCTGAACAGCTGGAACAAGACAAGATGAATTCCACCCTCAGTGTCCAAAACACTAACATATGTAGTTTCTCATTAGTTATCATAGTCACAACGCCTGTTACTCATTGATTTAGGAACAGATTTCCTTGGTGCGATTTCCTTTTCTTTGTGCAAAACTTTCATTATGCAGTTTTTTCACCCTAGCACTCAGGAACATAAGTGACGACATTTCCTGCACAGACCCACATGTACACCTGCAGACCAGGAGCTGTGTGCATCATCAGGTTCAACAAGGCTCAGTGCCAGGTCCTGCACTTGGGTCACAACCACCCCAGGCAATGTTACAGGCTTGGGGAAGAGTGGCTGGAGAGCTGCTTGGCAGAAAAGGACCTGGGGGTGATGGTTGACAGCCACCTGAACATGAGCCAGCAGTGTGCACAGGTGGCCAAGAGGGCCAATGGCATCCTGGCTTGTATCAGAAACAGTGTGGCCAGCAGGACCAGGGAGGTGATAGTGCCCCTGTATTTGGCAATGGTGAGGCCGCACCTCAAATACTGTGTTCAGTTTTGGGCCCCTCACTACAAGAAAGACATTGAGGTGCTGGAGCATGTCCAAAGAAGGACAATGAAGCTGGTGAAGGGTCTAGAGAACAAATCTTATGAGGAGCAGCTGAGGGAGCTGGGCTTGTTTAGTCTGGAGAAGAGGAAGCTGAGGGGAGACCTTATCACTCTCTACAACTACCTGAAAGGAGGTTGTAGTGAGGTGGGGGTCGGTCTCCTCTGCCAAGTAACAAGTGACAGGACGGGAGGAAATGGCCTCAAGTTGTGCCAGGGGAGGTTTAGATTGGATATTAGGAAAAATTTCTTCATGGAGAGAGTGGTTAGGCATTGGAACAGACTGCCCAGGGAAGTGGCGCAATCACAGTCCCTGGAAGTGTTCAGAAAAATGTGTGGATGTGGTGCTTAGGGACATGGTTTAGAGGTGGACCTGGCAGTTATGTTAATGGTTGGACTCGATGATCTCAGAGGTCTTTTCCAACCTTAATGATTCTATGATCTTGAGCCCCTCTGAGCACACCTGAGCAGAGGTGTAAAAGCCCCCAATGATGCAAAGGAGATCGAGCCAGGATGCTTTTAAGTTCAGCTCTCCAAGGGCCCCAAACCCCCATGCTCTGCTTCCAGCCATTTGGGTTTCACTTGCTTCAAATAATTTTGGAAGAGCAACTAAGAAGCAAAACAATGCTGCTTGCGGATAAAACGTGCGTGACCGCCCTGCTAATGGTCATCCCCACAACGTGCCTCCCTGCAGGACAGATGGCATGACCCTTCCCGCTCCCAGCCCTTGGCCATCCCAGCAATGCCATAATCCAGCCTCCAACCATTTCCCGAGCGTGTCCGCTCCCCTTCTCCCTGTGGGGGTGTGGAGGAAGATGGGTCCCGGGCTGCGGCGTCTCCATAGTGCTGCGCGCTCTCAGCATGGCGGTGCCTCGTACCGCCGCATGCCTCGCATGCCGAAACGCACAGCGCCCATGGTCTGGGTAACAGCAGTGTGAGTCAAAAGGGGCTAGTTATAAGTTTGGATACTACCATTTAAAGATAAGCTTCTCCATGGTTACCACTCTCACGCAAGGTCACTTTCCTGCCAAACCTCCTCTCCTCCCTCCCTGGCTCTCTTTCCTTCCCGCTCCACTATTTTTTTTTTCCCAAACGTGCTACATCAAAAGAGAAAATGAAAACATTTAAGATAATCACAGTCTGACTATTTTAATGCAGGCTGCAGGAAAGGAAACATGTAAGCCAAGTGCTCTCACTGTGCAAGCAGAAACACACTCTCGACCTCATAAAAGTAGTATCTGAGAAATAACACTTGATTAAAGCAACCAGTCCTTCATTTAAGTAGGTGCTTATGGTAGGGAAAATATCCAAGGTTTCTCTAGAACCGGCCGCTAGCCTATCACGAAAAGCAGGAACAGGCCAGACAGACGAATTATTGCGAGACAGCTGGGTTTCAGCCGGGGTGCGAGGAGATCCCTATTATCCCGTCCACCTTTCTTACACAAATGCCTCTCCCCAGAGAAACCGAGTCATTAAAAGCCAGCTCGTTCACTCCTGACAGGCAATATGCATTGAGTGAGAGGTGATACATTTTCATTTTCAGCAAGAAATCTTAGTCGCCCCAAGGAGTGGCTCGCTCAGGAGAGCAGTAATGGAATACAGGGCCTTTCATCTCTGCCTCACCGCTGCGAGCACAGTCTGGCTCGGTAGCGACCCAAAAGTTATTAGCTAATGGGTTGTTTTGGTGACCTACATGAAATGAGTTTGGTGGGTTTGGTTCGGCTTTCAGTAGACAATAAGTAGAACCACAAATGGTGTTAACCAGAAAACCATATTAACGAGTTGAGCGTGTGGCCGGTAAGGACTGAGTGAATTGCCCATGTGGAGCCGTGCCATTGCTTTCCCTACCCTTTGGGGCTGAGAAGCGTGAGGGAAGCCCCACAATCGCCAGTCTGTTCCACTGAGACAGGATTCCCAACCCCTAAGGTCCTCACTTTGTCCTCATTTGCACAAGCAATGCGTGTTAAAAACAACAACAACAAAAACATCTTAACAACCATTTTGCATTCTTTAGGAGCTCAACAGTATCTAGTAGGCACCTCTTTGGGCTGAAAATACCACAAACTTGAACTATCAAAGAGCCTTCCAAAGATTGGGCCCCACAGCCCAGGCCTGCTGAGTTTTGAGTGCATCATTTTGCAACTGTAAAATTCCTTTTTTGTAAGTAATTCCTCATTTTAATACATTTAGTGAGTGCGGGACAGACCTACATCTCTCTGGGAAAACAAACCCCAGCCATCCCTCCTTACCGTCTTCCTGTTCAACACTGCCTGCAGTCCCAACCTGAGCTACCCCTGGGACAGTGATGGCCTATGGAGTCCAGAATAATCCACTGTTAGAAAAGCTTGCTCCCAAGTAAAATGCAGAATTCACCCTGAAGTGAAGGTGTCTTGAATCCTTACACCACCACCCCTTCCTAAATCCCTTGACAATAATTTGTGCCACTTCCTCCGCGACGTTTCCACAAAAGACAGACTAAATAGTTATAATGTCAAATCCCAGAAAAATCTAATTCAGGGTGAGAAGCTACCTTTCATCTATTAAAGCCTGCACAAGTTACAGCACATCACACACAAGCCTGTTCCCATCACATCGCATGACTAGATAGGTATCTTTAAAGAAGACATCCACCAACTGCTTAGATAAGAGATTCACCGGGGACCCATTCCCCAAAGGGAACAGATGTAAAGCAGGCAGCAAACCAGTATCACAGCCCTGAGGATGCCCCCGTTATTTGCTTCCAATTTAAATTACACAGAAATTAGCATGGGCCCAAATTCTGAAGGAAACGGGCAAGAGGCAGTAAAAAAAGGCATTGCAGAGAGAGGGAAGGAAGGTCAGGTGCAGCTTACACACAGATGGCATTTATTTTGCTGTCGTTAAGATTCAGAATTAGAGCTGGACTTTTTATACAGATGTCATTAACATCCAAAACTGTCAGACCACCTTTCTCAGAAGGGATTTTTAAGCCTCTTGCTTGAGTCTTTAAATCTCTTACTATCGGTAGCTCATGCATTTCCTTCTCTAATGTACCTGGGACTGGTAACTGTCAAGGAAAGACCCTCAGGTCTGACCCTATATACCCTATATTTCTTTATCTTTTCTCCCCAAAGAGAGAGAGAGAGAGAGAGAGACACTGTTCTCTGGGGCAATAGCAATATCTGTACATCACTTAGGAAAGAGCAAAGCACAGCCTGTAAAGACTCAAGCATGTCTCCACAGACTTCTCAACCATTCAGATCTGCCTTCCCCTGAGGAACATGACTAAGGAAAGCCAGAGTATAAAGCTACTGCTTTACAGCTGAAGCCAAAGTGAGAGGGGGACCCATTGAGTACAGAGGGAGCAATGTTCCTCAGCCTGGGACAGGAGGCATTCAGCAGAGCAGGAGCCCAGGGCGTATATCACCATGACGTGTGCTGGCATATTTTCATTATTACAGGATTAAAACTTAGGAAAAAAAAAAACAAAACCAAAAAAACCAACAAAAAAAACCCACCTGAGCAGCCTAATTCTCCACAGTAGCAGTGATGATTTAGTGTAAATTAATTTTGCAGATTACCAGAATTTTTTTCCTGCAAAACAGTTCTCTGCAGCAGCTTCACTAAATATGTGTGTGTGTATGTATTAACACATACTAATTTTTTAATTTTATCCTTCTCTCCTCCCTTTTTTATTTTATTTTCATAATGCAGGAGAGCTGTGCTTGGTACTGACAAAACTCTTGGTATTCTACTGAAATATAAAGTTCCCCAGTCTTGCATTTTCTGCGGACAACCAGCCCATAGATTGCAACAAAAGCAGTGATTTGAATTTTGCATTTTACTGGTCTCTCAGATCACACCAATGCAGTCAAAGTTATCTGCCCCAGCTCATACAGCATTATCTTTTAACTTAATGGAAGTGAAAGAGAAGCCTGTGCTCATTACCCAAAGGATGCAATTATTACTTCCTCTCTATACTGTTTCTAGTGAAGGATAAAATCCAGGATATGACTTTTTCATTAAGCGTCAAGCCAAAATGCACCTGGGACAGCCTAAGGAGGCTACCCTCATCCTTTCACTTAGTAATTCAGAGCAAAGGCCCTTGCCACCGAGAGCTGAGAAAAATCCTTGTGAAAGATCCGTTTAAGGAAACATCTAATAAATGTTGATCAATAGATGAAACCCCAAAAGCTTTCTGTCTCCTCCTGCATGATCCCATCACAAAAAAAAAGCATCACTAATTTAACACATCAAGCCTCTCCCAAATATCTGCACACAGTGTGAGATCACAAAAAAGACAATAAACAGAGAATACGAGTGATATAATGATTAGTGCAGTAAAATCTTCAATAGAAACTTGAACTCCAAGAGAAGAATGGTTAATAGTGTTGAATTCCTTATATTTTTTGCTTTGTTATGGCAATAATAACGTGCCTTTTGAAGTTCATACAGGGAGATACAATGCCAAAAGGCAAATACTTACAATACAAGAGCACTTGGTACATTTATTTCCTTCAGGCCTAAATTCTTCTCCTTCATTGTAATGTCTCCCTTCAAATATACAACCTGGAAAACAGCATTTGAATAAGTTTAGTTCAGGATAGCATGCTGCCTTTTCCCTATAATACACCCCACCATAGGACAATATGAAAAGTAAATTGTACCATCATCTCTGATACAAATCACTTCAGAAGCCTTTGCAAAGGCCTTGAGAACCCCCAAATATCCTTTGGGGGAAAGAAAGCATCCTTCTACAGCAGATAAATTAGCACTAATGAAGTTAAGGCTAAGTCAGATCTTCGCTTAATAGTGGCTTTAAAACACTTTTTTAAGCTGTTTGCTTTTTTACTACTTGTACTTACTCCCTGAGTTTATATTAGATCTTGGCAGAAATTATAACAAATTAGAACGTAATAAACCCATTATATCACAACTGAAGCAGTGCTTACCTACAAAACCTCTGTTAAAATTAAATTAGCCCATAAAACCAGGTTAATCTGCCACCGTGCTTCACAAATGCGACCCACTGCCACTCCCCTTTGAAAAGCGAGTCTCCTCTTTTAGGATTACTCTTATACTTCCCCTCCTAACAAAATCCCAGTCATCAGCCAGCAAACCCAGCTGACAGACCCTCTGAAGAACAATGTAAATACATATGTGGTTATTGCCACAGGCAATATGTATCCCCCCAGCCTGCGTGTCCTCTACTAAAAAATATTAAGCATGCTCTTGTGTCATTTAGTTCATCGCAAGCCACTGGCCCACGTTTTAGTAACTTGTCAAGTGTAACGTAGAAGTTAGAGGCAACCTCCCAGATAATGTTGGTTACCATTAGAAATAGAGTTGCACATGTGGAACGGCATCTTCCCATGAAATCTCACCTGGACACACAGGACAACACATTCCCAAGAGTTTGGAAGGGTTTTTGCAATGAACAACACACTGTACCTCCGACTCAACTACCACTCCTTCCTGAAAAAGAAGCAGATTAGACATGTTCATTGTTAGCATTGTGGTTGCTTTAACAAGCAAAAATCCACAATTACTAGCAGTACAATTAAAGCATGGCACATGCTGCAGAGCACTGGATTTCAAAACCTCTTTTCTTCCTGTACCTGCTGCCTGGTATCAGGATTCAGGTTAATCCACAGTCAAAAGATCCACTTGAGTCTCCCTGACTCCAGACACAGGATTTGCCTTAAAATGCATCAGGTAAGAAACCAAGCACCTTCTTAGGAAAAAGAATCCTGCTTTATCAGGAATCCTTAGCCTCAGTAATCTGCCATGCAGCTCTGGTGAAAACAGGCCAGACACAAGGCATTCTCGTCCCTCTCCCCTTGGAGAAAAAAAGACTTAGAAAGCAGATAAAAGCATCTTGTTCTGTTAAGGGGAGACGCTTATCTTTGATGCTTTGGCTGATAAGTATGAGTAAATTAACATTTCCTGTACTTCTTGTTCGAGAAGTCAAGAGTCCTCCTGAACAAATCTGGGTGTGAGGATTTGTGCACAAAAGGCTGCTACTTTTTTGCTGCTTGCAACTTTGCAGTTGGAGGCAAGGGAAACCTGTCTTTTAAATGTGTGGCTCTAGGGTAAACAGGATCACCCAGTTTTGCATTTAGACACTGAAACAGGCAATAAAGAACTGCTCATTTCATGTAACTAGTAGCGATCAAAGTATCTAAATTCAATCTGTGAATATCTTCTCATGAAGTGCAAGGACACAGAATACTGCTGATCCAACTTCATTCTTCTCAGTGCACTTGTCTTTAAAAACATGGGTGGGTTTTGTAGAGCAGAAGTATCACAGAAAAAGAGAAAAATCTTGAAACTCTTTTCTCCTATTTGTAGAAGCTCTTCATACTTACTCATCTCTCTTCTTTCCAACAGTTGCAATTCTTAGTAGCTGCCTGAGTGTTATTATTAAAACTGGATCAAATTATCAGCAAAAACTGCAGATCTATTCACAGACAGAAATGAAAATTACCTACGTAATTACTTGGTTTGTGCCTGAAAATTACAATCTTGCAAATTTTATGGTTGCAGATAGATAATCTACCAAAAATGCCACTTTGTTAACAGCACAGGAGCCCAGGAAAAGATTTGGTTGTGCGTTTCTCTTAAAGAACATCCCAGGTAAAACCCATGGATACATACACACAAAAGTGTCCAATTACTAAAATAATAATTTGTATCTCAGAAAGGGCTTAGCATGCTGAAAAATGAGGATTTATTTCAAGGTCAAGACAGCAGGAAATGGCAGGGCTGCATACCTCTCCTTCAGCAACATTTGGGTACTCAAGACATATTAAACCTCTCCCTCTGAATGTTTGGTTATAGCTGGCCACATTTGAGTGGATTTGAACTATTTTAAACACAAATTCCGTATTGTGCTTTGGGTATAAAATATTTCAGGCTATTTGGATTGGATAAAAAAGGCTCAGAATTTCATGGGAAAAGCTCATGACCCAATTACCACGATGCTGATGACATCCTTACCTGGCACTGGTATGTCACACAGGGATTGCTAGGGAGGTGCCATTTCATAGAGCTGTTGTACGTATTTCCTCCGAAACTGCAATCTAGAAGAGGCAGAAGCACATCAGTTAGGCTGAATGCAATCATCCTGTGCGAGGCTACTGATAAGGATCACAGAGCAGCATCCTAAATGCAACCCATCCTCTCTGCTGGATTAACAGAAGTAGAGCTGAGAGTTGGGACTGACAAGAGGGATCATGCCCTGGGAGGGCTGGAAGCAACCTCTGCCTCAGATCTCTGCTCCTGGTGCATGACTGGCTGAACTCTTTATAAAATATGACCATTCAAGACAAACCAAAATCAGTGACAATTTACCTAAAAATGGATGTCAGTGGCTATTCTGCTGTTCATTCAGGAGCTAGCTGCTCAGCCACTCATGCACTGGAGGAGGGGGAGAGGGAGGAGAGAGGCTAAGAGAAGAGCTGGAAATGTTCATCATCCAGTCTGGCCCTGCTATCCTCATCCATTAACCAAAACCCCTGGGAGAGCTCTTCAGCCAGCGCAGCTCAGCATGGATGCACTGACATCGGCAGAGCTACCCTTTCTTTATACTTTTTTCACTTTCATGACAGAAGGGATCAACATCCACATACACTAAAAGCCATCAGGCTCTTCTCTGTGGGTGGTGAAACTCTGAGTGGGGACATTCTGGAGTCCCACAGGGTTTGGCTTTATATGTCTTTGTGCGTTATATGACAACTTTGTTAACAGAAAATAGGTTGGTTTGCCTGTGTGCAGGATCAGCAAGCATTTTTTTGTGCAAAATAAAGTTTCATTGAGCTGTTTGGGAAAAAAAAACATTAATTTTCACATTTTTTATTACATGTTCTTACTAGTCTCCTCCCAAGTCTCGCTGTTTTCTGGTACTTTGCAAAAGGGAAAACCAAAAAGGAACACAAAGAAAAAAATAAAATATCTCACCAGAAAAGCAAAACTAGAAAAGACATATTAAGTGGAAATAAAATATTTGTTTTAAAAGAGTCAGTTTACTGAGGCAAAATTGTTTCAATTAAAAATTAATTCTTTGGAGAGCCAAAGTGTTTCTGAAAAAAATTTTTTGAAAGCAACACATACCCCATTTTCTGCAGGAAAAATGCCCATTATTTTCCATTTACTGCTCTGAGGGTTTTTTCCTAGTCTATTTTATTCAAAATAGGCTTGATCAAAGAGCCCATGAAACCAACAGGAGTCCTGCCAGAGACTTTGAAACACAGACATATACATAGAGTCACCAAGCACAAAACTACAATCAGTCAAACGATGCCGACGGCACCATTCTCTTTCCACACCCTACCTCAGCAGCTACTCTAATCATTCTCTGCTGTGCAGGGTGCACTGTCCTCAACTGCTTTGGGCTACGTTTTATGCCCTTCTGAAAATAAAGGCAAGTTATCAGTCCTACACCAGTAAATCTTTGAGCCCACTGTATAAGAAAACTTGAGGGTCACAGCTCCAAACTGCTGAGAAACTTAAAATGCCCACAGAATCATTTTGTATTCAACCCCAAATTTAAAGAAAACCTGATATACAGAGGTCCTTTACAAATGTGTTAACTGCCTCTAGTTAAGATCTTAAACAACAGAAGACTTCTACTTAAGGATTTGCAGTACTCAGGCATTTTTCCAGGCTAAGTACGGAGCAACACAGGAGAAATCCGCAGATGCTGTGGCCATTTCACTTACCTGAGCTGAAACAGGTATGTTTTCAAAAGACTTGAGCAGTAGTCTAAGAGCTGGCTGCGATAATTTAATCTTTGATAAATATTGAAAGGTACAAAGTATACATCTGAATCTCATATTTTTTTGAGTAGCAAAGCCCCTGTGAAGCAATTTCGAATAATAAAGAAGTGTTCAGGTTTTCAGCGTATTAATAAAGTTCTGCATGAGCTCTCATACATGCAGGCCAACATGTCAAAAGAGGAACGTGAAGCCCTATACTCCTCTTATGCATTTTGAAGTCCCATTCCAAAAAACACCGATCTAATCTTGTAGCACAGTCTCACTTACTGCCCATTGCAAATCCTGATAAATAGCACAGCCTGTTCAACAGATTTTAGTATCCTCAAGTTGCAGAAGTCCAAGCCGTACTGGCATACTGGTCCCAGTCTGAGAAAGAGTTTACATGCATGCTGGACACTCAAGATGGAACAAGCTGTGCTGTTAAATATCCATGTATGTATTTTACCAGATGGGTCCAGTGTCTTCAAAACTGTGCAGAATCAAGGGCCAGGCTGGAAACTAACAACTGCAAAATATCTTGCGTATTTGCTCACCAATTATGTTCTTTAATTTAAAATGTTTTCTCTGTAAGAAAGCTAATGACCCTGGGCTAATCTGCATGTACAGATGTGCATATTAAACTGAAATTTTCAGTTCAAGGTTTAGTCTGGTCGAGAAAGCGTGAAGGTGGTGCATCTGTGCAGTCACCACTGCTCTTGCTTGAAGCACGTATCCAAACCATGCTACAAAATCCTCTGCCCTGCAGTGCCAGCCATTGTCCCTGTGGAAAGCAGCAAGGGGGGAGCCGAACTCCACCTACCCATGAGCCACTTCTGTCACTGATACATGGTTCTGGCAGCACTGGGGGATGGCACACCAGAAGTAACTATATGGCAGGGAGAGCTTGCAGGTAGCAAAAGAGAAATCTAGAAATGGAGGCCAGGATGGAAAAGTCTGCAGAAGCATTGGAGACACTAAGACTGCTCCCAAGCTTTGGCACAGGCCAGCAGGTTGAATAAGGGAGTCAGACCAGCATCGTGAAAGCACCAACGTGAGGCACGGTGGGAGCTGGATTTCATCAGATGCTCAGTGGAAGAAAACAGCACAAAGGAAGGGGCAAGTTAGCCAGTAACACAGGCAGGCTTGGCGAGAGCTGGGGAAAGGCTGAAGGTCAGGCAAACTGAAGACAGGGCAAGAAAGGAAGTGCTTTACAATCTCCGAGTGAGATTTTAACCTGTCCCTGACCAGAGCTGTGCCCTGACACTCTGCCCTTAGTAGGCCCCAGAGCTACACCCACCCCTCACTCTTCAAAAGGAAAAGGTAACAAAGCCCACATACCAGCTAGTTTTTCTGAACCTCACTTTCAATGTACAAATCTCTCAGCTGACACCCGCAAACATATACCCAGACTTTCCTAGCCCACCTATTCATAGCATGGAAGTTTATGAGCCTCACCTAAATTCAGCTGGGTTGAAACCCACCTGCCTCCATGCACGAACTCAGTTGAGCCATTCTAGTTCATCCATGGTTAAAGGTCCATCAGACTTGGCTTGGAAAGTAGCGGTCACAAATATCTCATGTCCAAAGGCATCAGTCCCTGATGCCAATTTCTACAACTGAGTATTGGTGGAACATACTTCAAGTTCCTGAAAGCCATTTCAATTCCCTTTGGAAATATTATTACATTAACTTACTGTCTCCATCCACCATTTGAAAGGGAGAGCAGGAGAAAAGAATAAATTGAGAAAGATCAGAGCTTAGCGCAATCACTTAAATGCCATCCACTTACTTCTGCCTGAAAACATACTTAAAATGAAACTTTAAAAGAAAGGGCTCCAGAGGAGGTTTTCAAAAGCGGAACCCGAAAAGCCTGAGAATGTTCTAAGTAGTACATGAAAAGTAACAGATTCGACATTAATAGGTAAATTTGATCCTGTGACATATACCCCATAAGAAACACCTTTAGGATTCCACATACAGAAGGAAGTTAAATACCAGTGGTCTATATCAATTTTAATGGAGCTAAAGTGATTCATATCAGTCAAGGAGCATGTCCTAATTTTTTATTCTTTCCTCCATCTTTCTTTAAGAATAGCTGGTGTTTTATTAATGTAAAATATTAACTTTTGGTTAGTTGTAGGTTTTGTTCCTATTACCTACTTCAACCCAAACAGTTCAGATAAGTCCTGAATAAACATGCAAGCTGAAAGTTGCTTATCTGAATCAAACCAAACCACTGAATACTTTGAAGTTGGTCAATTGCTGTATATGCAGTGGAAACTGCTGATTACCTTCTAGTCACCTCATAAAGGCAAAATGATCCTCTAGACTTGAGTCATTCCTGCACAAAAAATGACGATAAAATAGTTAAATCACTTCTAATTTGCTAAACTAGCTACTTTGTTTTAATGTTGTGCATGTTACTTGAGCACCTTAGTTTCAAACATAATAAACCAACCTTTGGCTGATTTAATTTGAAAGAGAGCAATTTAATTCCAAAACAAGCATCCTCACACAGAATTGGACTGGAATAACAAAAGAGGAAAATTATAGCAGATTTTGTTATTGGCATGTGGACAAGTTGACAATCAGGAAGCCATTTGTCTTTCCAAATCCAGTAACCTTTTTTTTTTCTTCTCCAGACACCCCAGCACAGAGCAGTATCATGAAGATGAAGATAGGGAAATTGACTGTAAGAGACAGTTTAGTAGTGCTACAGCTCAACCAGTGTCCTCAGGAGTTCATTAAAAACAAGCCTTTATTACTCAATTTGACATTGCCTAATAAGATTCCAGAAGAGATTTTTGCTTATTTTAGGCTAATGAGAATTTTATAGACAAGTCATTTCCGTATTCTCCCAAGAGAAAGTGATAGATTGGTGCACAATAGACTGGCTCCTCATCCCTCATTTCTTCAGCATCTTTCTTCTCCTATTAAGTCTTTTTCTTGCTTTCCCTCCACTTTCTATTTAAAAAAGTAACCTCTCTATTGGCATGGAAAATAAACATTAGGAAAAAGAAAACAGTCAGAAGACATGTTTTATTTAGTGTTTGATAAATTAATCCTCAGGGAGGCATCCAGGCATGCTAACACTAAATACCAGTTCTAGTCAAAAAAAAAAAAAAAAAACCACACCAAAAACCCCAAACAAAAAAAAAAACAATAACTTGCACATTCTGCAGTATTTCCCTGGCATGAAATCTATTGGCCAAAAGAAGTGTGAATCACACATATACCTATTATAAAATATATTTTCAGATGTCTTAATGATCATAAAGGCACTGGCAGCTACTAGAAGATTAAAATTCCTATTGAGTAACCCTGGTCTTCAATTGTCAACACAGAAGCATGAAAATATATACAAAATCTCCTATGCTTATTAAGTCTAACTCTAAACAGTGAAAATCCAACTCTTTCCCCTGTAACTGAGTACAATCAAACCTATTTGCCGCTGAGCCATCGCAGTTACAATACCCAAGGGACATGAGGCGCAGGGGCCATATAAAGGGCATACAACACAGCAGAGTAAAGTGGCCATGGGGTTGAGCTGTGCCAGGACTGCACAGTTCACGGCCATATGATGCAAAGCAGCTCATATTCACTGAGCAAATAGCAGCAGAAACAAAGATATCAACTCCTCTCAGTGCTGTTTTTGCCCTCTGCACTCCACTAGAACTGAATTTCACCTTCACCAAATGTTGTGTGTTTCACAAATATATATATAGGGGGGAAAAAAGTTGCTCTGCAGGGTCCATAAGAACCTTGCAATCCAAAATGCCGTATAGTTAGAGCTGCCATTGGATCTTGAGCTGATACTCGATGTGCTTGCCAAGCCTGGCATCTGGAAAACTGTGACCTCTCATGGTTACAAGGGGTGTCATGAATGTTGCTTGGTGACACAGTTACTTGTCATTTATACCCAATTTCCTCACATCAGCAAAATCATACATGATCAGTACAGCTTACAGCTTCAAAGTTAAACAGCAAAAGAAATTCTTATTCCAGTATTAAGTGTCCTAAGATGTTTATCATGTTGTTCCATAGAAACATTGTGTGTGAATCTTGTGTGAAGCCTTCATCCTGGTCTTCAGTTTCCTTTGACTTTGCTGCATTGGGCACAACGTCCACACATAAGGTACAAGTGCATCCACGTATCACCACAGAGGTCTCATGCTATTTTCTAATACAAGCGTCCTGAACAACTTCTCTGTGATTGTAAAAGTCTGGGTAACTGATGTCTGACTGCAAAAGTATTTATGACAACATGACAAGACAGTTCATTAAAAGCTTCTTACATAAATGGAAAATTATATTAACCAAGGTAATAAGAAAATCTGAAATTTGAGACGCTACTGAACACAATAGTATATGCCAGATATTCAAAGGGTATGAAATGTATGTGCTAAGACGTTTGTAAGAAAAGTTAACTCAAAGGAAGGACAGAGAGATAGAGACCTTAGGCATAACCTGAAGTAATCAAAGCTGGCACAATGATGATACTGGATGGTACTGTCCTCCATGGCTATATGTTACTGTTTCAAAATCCCCTCCTTACTTGAAATACAAAGCTAGAAACTGAATGAACATTGAGATGGACCTGTACCTCCAGCCTCAAGAAACAGGCCTCGTGGTTCAGAGTTGGAGCACATTACCAAGAGAGTGAGAGGCAGTGAGAAAGGCCAAGAGAAAAGTCAAGACTTGATTATGTCCCCAAACCATCTCTTTCCATAACCAGTCTCTGACAGATGCCAGGACTAGAGTATTCAAAATGAAGGTGGAAAAGATTTTAGTAGGAAAATATATAATTATCTTCCCAGCCCATCCCCCTCCATCCATGTATTAGGTTGCACCCTTGTCTCTGAAAGCTTGCCTTAGACCATGTGAGGATGGGCTGCAAGTTATAGTGCCCGACCAGGGCCCCACACAAAGGCCCCCCTAGTCAGTCTTACAGCAGGGCACCAAACTGGTATCAGGTATCTCATACTAGGGCTGTCCACAGGCAAACAAAGTGCCAAATGTATGTATGGCTCCTGCAGGGTGTTAGTAGAGTAGCCAGAACACTGATAAACTCATAACCTCCAACTTCCTTTGCAAGCCAGCCCTAACAATTGAAATTGGCTGCAATCCTCAACCATAATATTTGATATCGTTTCCAAGAAATGCACAATTAACTATGATAGCTTTGGATATTTGATATTCAGGGGAACTAGCGCTGCTGTTGCCTGGGCTGTGATTCCATTCTCTGGTAGACTCCAGATCAATAGAGCACAGCCTGTGAACCTCTAAGATCATTAATCAATTAAAAAAAAAAAAACAAACGACACCAAAAAACCGCACACTAACTCTCAAAAGTTAACAAGGGCAGAAAAAGCAAAATTGCATGTGGGAAGTGAAAGAAACTTCAGAACAACAAATTGTATCCCTTGTAACAGATACCCACCAATTTTGTCTTTGCACATCCACGGAAGATTCAAATTCTAAGGATAAAAGAGTAGAATATGGTACACAATTCTAGAAATGCAAACTTTATGCAGCCCTGAGACGGTAATACCACATCTTCAGAGACCAAATAACTTATTATTTGAGGTGTAGAGAGCTCTATATCCAAGTGACAGGTCTCCATCCAACTAAATAAGAAAATGCTGCCAAATTTATTTCTATAATCTCAATGATCTCATATGTTTTCATTAAACTTATTAAATAAAATGAGAGATGAAAAGTGGCCTATTTATCCTGTGCTAAAGTAATAAGAGGGCTTAATTTTTTAATATTTTCAAAATGAATAGTATGCTAGAAGTATATAGTATGTATTATAAACTACAGTAAGTATCTGTCAGAAGAATAATCTCACTGAAAGTTTTCACTATTATACTTAGTTGTTTGCATTCTCCTTGCAGCAGGGAGCCATAATCATGGGTCTACATTTCCCTGTTCCAGACTTTGCACAAACATATAGCAAGAGAGAGCCTTGCCCCACCAACTTTACTATCCAAGGTCCTATGAGCCTAAAGTCAAGAACAGTGTTAAAACACATTGCTAGTCTGGAGGATTAAAATCTTAAGTAAAGCCAAATCTCTTAATATGTTAGGGATGACACGTTGTTTCCACAACAATGAATTTCTGATTGCAAAAGCTATACTTCCTGCTGTTTCCTACTTTTTTGTTTATTAAGAAAAAGGAAAAAGGTCCTAGAAATTATCTAAGTAGCATACAAATACCCAAATGGAAGCAAGGGAGTTACGCTCAGCACACAACCATTTGCAGGAAAAATTCTCTACCAACAATTCGGTTTCTCCTGTATGCAAAGCCCTAAACAGTAGAGTTCAGCTGGATGCATCGTTGCAGGCATATAGGACTTCTTTGTTTCAGACTACTTCTTTGCTATCAGAGATACTGGGCCTACATACCCAGTCTTCATGCACTCCTCATAATAGAATAAAATATCCTGGCAGCAAAGTCACAAATGACTCATGAGTGGTGGTTTCCTTCCTACACAAGCCAATTCTGGAAACATACCCTTTGGTCTTGATGTTATCCTCCTGACATTGTACTCAAATGACAGAAGCCATTCATTCATTTCTTCACAAGGCAGGAGGACGTAAAGCTATCAAAGAGAGCTAGCAATAGCCCGTAAGGCCTGATTAAGCTTTTCTAGGCTTTGGGAATGAATCCAAGAAAAAATCCATCAGGTTCTGATGCCTTTTCTTCGTAACATTTTGTTATGCATGCAACATGTTGCATGAAATGCAACCAGTAAAAAAAAAAAAAAAACTAAAAAAATCCCTGTTTCCCTTTTCCTGCTTGCATTCCCTATGGGCACTCTGGCAGCTTGACAAAATAGCGACTAAGTGCTGCAGGGCCAAGTCCTGGCTGCAGCTGAGCTCCACACAGGGAGTGCCGGGGAGCTGCTGGGACACCAAAGGGGGTAGCTGAAGTACTACGCAGCCAGGCTAGTGTTTGCACCCTTGATTCCCCAAATACTGCCCACGGGACACTAGTTTTGGGTTTTTCACAGAACAGAGCAGCAGCTTCAGCAGTGTTCAGAGTGGCAAGAGAATAAGCAGCTTCCCCTGAGGGCAGAGGTGGCTCCATCAGCCTCTTCCCATGGCACCAGAACAACCTGTGACAATCTGTGGTGTCAGGACTGCTGTAGTTATACAGGTGCATATTTAGCTTTACCTTTCAGAAAGAGCCGAAAAACTCATTCAGAAATTTCACACCTACTTTGAAAATTAAGCCCTTGAGAACCTTTTTGTTTTGTTTTTGCTTTTTTAAATTCTGAAATTTAAATCTGTTCTTGCATCTTAAGTACATAGGAACTGCCATCTTGGATCAGACCAAATGTTCTTCTAGCCAAAATTCTGTTTTCCCTTTGGAGAGCTACTGAGGCTTAAGCTGATCCTGCTACAGAAGTGTCTTTTATAACACTGAGAAAGAGTTATTAATAGGTAATTGTCAACTCAGAGCCCAGCATTATATTTGTACAGTTAGGACTGTTTTGTACTGTATGCACCCATTTATTGTCATCCACGTTAACTCCCTTTGCCATTTTGTCATCAGTTGCTCAATGTCCCAAGAACCTTCTGCAACTCCCCACAGGCAGCCCTTCTCCTGTACTGCTCTAAAGAGGTCAGGTCAGCAGCAGCAAACTTTGTGTCCCTCTTCACCCCTCCTTCTAGATCATTTTTGAGAATGTTGACAAGTTGAGATCTTTGCAAGGATCTTCTGGTAACATTTCTCCATTATGAAAATAACCATTGATTGTCACCACTCGTTAGTTATTCATTGATGAGTTTCTCTACAAACTGCTTAGTTTCTTTAGTAGTTTTTGGTGAGGGATCTTGTTGGATGCCTATTAGAAATCCAGGAAGACAACATCAGTTGGATCTCTCTGTCTGTATACTTATGATAAATTCAAATTACTAGCATTTTTGTAAGACATAACTCTTTCCCCTTGTATTGCAATTATCGATGTGCCTCCTAATTCTATTTCTCAACAGTTTCTATTAGTTTTCCTGTTAAAGATGTCAGGCATACCAATCTGCAGATGCTAGGCTCAAGCCTACTAATTATGTTCTATAGGAACTCACCCCAATTCAGGATAAACAGAAAATCTTACAAGAAGTCTGAATTAAAGTTTCCGTCTAATGATAATAGCCCATACACACTAATATCTGTATCCCCAACTTTGAAACATTAATCTTCTTCAGTGTAGAATAATTTTGTATGCATATGTGCACATACGCATATGTATGTATATAAAATTTTCATACAATTGACCAACCATGCAACCCTTTATCAAAATGGAGAATCAACCTCCAGCCTAATCAAACCAATGTTTAGGAATCTTTTGCTATAAAGCTGACACTAAACATAATTTGACAAAAGAAATAAATTACTTCTAATTTATGTAAAACTTGCAACTACAAATTCTTACTGTTTCAGTAATGCTTTAATTTTTTTCCTAGTTCATTTCTTTTTCTTTTAAGTGTCAGACTTTTAGACAAATCTTTGAATTGGGGCTTGCCAAACCTATTCCAAAGTTGCACCACAGAAGCAAATCATGAGCACAGCAGCTAACAAACCTCTGCAACCATCCAGGAAAAACACATATCCATCATGTGTCTCTTCCTTCTGAATTTCAGTGTAATCTGTTTTCTTGCATTTGTATTTCCTCTAGGAAGCCAATAAACACTTGCATTTCCCAACAGTTTATCCTACCCTATCTCCCTCCCAAAGCCACTCTATCACCACCGGGGAATTAAACAACATAGAAAAAATAAAGTAAAGCTGTCTGAATCTGACATTCTCCATCTCATTGACAGCGTCAGCAGTCCCTCAGCAAAATTAGTGTTTTAGGGCATATTACTCACTGCATCGATATAAAAAAAGGCTAGTTTTCAACTTCATCTACTTGCACATTTTTCATTTGGATAAGCATAGTAGTTACATGCCATGCATGCTTACACAATTCATTTATTAATTTTTTATATTTGATTATTAGCTCATTCTAAAGAGCTTAGAAGATATGCTGTTGGTCAATAAATAAATGTACAATGTTCAGATTGTTGCCCATTTTGTCTTTAATAAAAATGCCCACAATATTATTATTTGAATCAGGAAAAAATTAGTAAAATGAATAGAATTTGGTTGGCTTGTTATTAGTATAGGGAGAAATAAAAATAGTCCTGGATAATTACTCTGCTCTTTATTACTCAGAAGCATTATTCCTATTCTGTTGAACCACACAAAAAGTTTAAGGAATTTCTATTGACCAGTGACTACTAGCAGATTGATTTCAACCTAAAATATTTCTGATAGATAAAATTAGAACAGGAGAGAGCTCTCAAAAGACTGACAAAATACCAACGAAGTACAACAAAGATGTATTTCTAAAGGATTGTCATTGTGCAAGAACTAATAATTACAGGATGAATATGTGAATTTATGCATCACCACCAGCTTTGGAAACATATTGATTTTAATTGTGGTTAATGCCTTTTTCAAGCCTCTGGTGACAGCTAAGTCCCAGCTAAGCTCCCAACTTTTTCCTATCTCTGGCAACATAAATGTGAACTGATAACATTTTAAAAAGAGGGAAACAACAGGAAGGGAACCGCACCTTTGCAACGCTCACAGCAAGCTCCTCTCTGCTTAATTACGAGAGCACAGTCCTTGGAGAGCATCGGACACTTCTCTCTCTTGCATGTTACTTCCTTATTCTGGAGGGGAAAAAAAAAAAAAAAAAAAGACAAAAGCTATTGCAAGAAAACCAAATCCACAGTTCAGTTCCTTGCAACTCAGAAAATAAAATGTGAGGCTAGCAATTTGCTCTTTCACTTCAGGAGAGGTCCTTTTGATTAAAAACACCTTTTTCCCCTTGAAGGAACGCAGTAGAAAACAGTCTCTGAATTATCCAGGAACTCAAGTGAATGGTGTTTAAATTCCACTTATACAGTAATTCATAACCACTACCCATCATAATACAGAAAACGTGTTAAAATATTCTTGGGGTCTTGAGGTGCTGCCCCATGAACTGCACAGCTCAGGAATCATTTCTTACAGTGTCAAAAGGACAGATGGCTGAGGAAGAGGTGGCAACCTCAGAGAAAACAAAACTCTGAAAGTCATTTTTAGCTGGCAGTATTACCTAGCTACTCAGAGGGTCTTCAAAAGAGCCTACTATATACTATACTAGAAAACAAACTACTGTAATTCATCTTTCTCCCCAAAATGATGAAAATCAATGAAACAACACAAGCAGGCAGAATCACTGTACATTATAGTGTCATCTTTCTATAGCAAAAAGCCAGCAATGGCCAAGGCCAAAGAGCACGTTGACCACATTAAGGAATGTCAATAGAGGATGTGCAACAGCAGGCAAGAGCAATATTCCATTTATAGCCTGGCTTGTCCCTGTGGTGTCAACCCTTCTGGTTATCCCTGCCTTTAAAGGAGGGCAGAAAACAAATACTTTCGGGGTTTCTTTCAGTAAAATTTTGCTACTTGAAATTCCTGACTGAAAGTAGCCCTCTGAAGTGACCTCCACCTATAATTAGTAGCTCAGTTCATTAAGTGACACAGGTGGCCATTTACTAGATGCAAGTACCCACCTCACCCAATCTTATGACTTAATTAGAGACCAAAAAAATCAAAGGGCTAGAAAAATGTAAATCATAAAACTAAAGGAAAAGAATCTGTGCTTTCCAGTTTTTTTCTTTTGCTCCCTGTGGCCTTATTCAAGGTGCCTGTGAAGGATAACACGCAGCTTTTATTACACTCCAGCTCTTTGTCTAAAATCAGAGGTTTATTTTCTTCAAAGTCACTGCCTGATCTGATGGGAGCTATAAAGGCACTTCAATCTTATCAGTGTTTAAATGAGGACTCACTCTCACCAAGCCTGTGTGAAATCAGCAAATGAGAATCAGGCCCTAAGGCGCAGCTGCAGCGACACAAATGACTACTGTAAAAAGCCAGGTCACTGCTACATGCTGGCTGCTCTGCACCACTCCAGCATTGCACAGCAACCATAAATGCAGTTTAACTGGTGAGTTAAACTGAATTTATGTTGGGTCTGTAGCTCTGGACTGGCACAAAGCAGCCACGGCACAGCAGTGCAACTGGCTCAACAACTTCTTTTTAGAGCGAAGGGTGAAATCTTGATTCCCTTTACGTGAACATAGTGCCCCCTGACTTCACCTCCATAAAGCCTGTTGAAGGGCAGTAGACTCAAGTTTACCAAATCGACTACACACAGTCTGTATTTCAAAGGGTTCTGCTAAGATCTGATTCTCTTTAATGAGAGTTTGCTCAAGGAAAGATTTAATAAGCCTAGCAGCCCTGTTACCTTTATCTGTGGGAAAATCTTCTGCATGGTGAAAGCAGGTTTGAAGAAAGGGCAAAAAACAGTTTAGAGTATGTTCCTTTGGAGAACATGATTTACCCAGCTGCAGCATACACCACGGACCTCTGTGAGATGTGAGATGCACGGTGCCCTTCTGGGCCAACCTAGCTGGGCAGGACCCACATAAGGGCATCCAGCAGGCAGCTACCCATCGGACTCCCTCTTCAAAGGGAGAAATCATTATTGCGGATGGCAGGGAGAGGGACAAGAAGTAGAACACAGCTACATATTTCTTTTTGTTCCCTGATTCCCAGGAGACTCCTGGGGCAAACATCTCACGCAGCCCAGCTTCCCAGGCAGCTTCTTGCCCTCTCCCCCGAGCACCAGCTGCCTCCCTCTGCCCTCAGGCACATCCTGACTTGGTTGCTTCTTGTTGGCGATACAAAATGTTCCTAAGGATGACCCTGACACACATATTTCAAACAGGAGCTACTTGCTAGTTACCGTTCCAAACTAGAAGTCTCCTGTTTGGCCCAGATCACTTCAATCAGAAATCTTCTCTGCCAATGACAAGTTTGGTACCATTAAGCCAACACAGGGGGGCAGCTGAATTTGGATCTTACTCTTCCTTTATCACCAGCAATCCTGGTGGCTTAACTGCAAACTCCGGACCTGCATTACAGGTGAGGATGGAAGTAGCTGGAAAGAGAAAGCAAAACTGAGCTGGGCTGTACAGCCTCATGACTGGGAGGTTTCCTGGGAGGGAAGATCATTTTGGAGTTCATGTCCCGGTGCAAAGGGCTGTTTTACATTAAGCAGCTGTTCCATGTAAAGTACATTAGTGGCCCATGGTGCAGCAACAGGAACTGAAGGGTCCTACCCCCTTGGAGGGTGTCTTAAACAGCAGGCTGCAGATTCATATTTCCTTTCTTTAGCCCAGTAGACCTGAACTACTTGCTGCTCAGTGGCCCAGCTTCAGCAGAACAGGGGCTTGTTCCTCATGCTCCCAAAAGCCACTGGTCCTGACAGCAAGGATGCTTGTTGGGAAAGCAGGAGGTGAATCTTTGAATTGCCTCTGGAGATGGAGGGCACCGAACCTGGGTCGCTGTCTCAAAGATGAGTTGCTACAGCATGGTGTTAAAAGGTGGGCAGGAGGCATCACACTCATTCCCCCACACCTTTTTCTTTTTCCTCTTTTTTTTTCTTTTTTTAAAGAAAAGAGCAAGATCAGCTCTATCCCTTGGAGGAGAAGCTGCAGCCTCCTGCCTGCAGAGATAGGTCTGTGCATCCCAGATAAATAGAGCAAATCTTAGCCACAAGAAGGGTGGCTAAGCCCTAAGCGAGGTGGGATTTGCAAACCTGATATTCCTCCTCTCAAGCTGGTATTACAGGCAAGCGCCACACAGCTCTGAAACTGGCTGTTTCAGATGCCACCCTGAGGTGCCTAACTCCCTGCCATCGGGGCTGGGCTGCTCTTCCAGGGTGAGAGGTACAGCACCACACAGGGCTACAGCTCCTTTTGGGGCTTTTTGCTGAAGAAACATACAGTAGAGCCACAATTGCAACATACTGCCCTGATGTAGTCTTCGCAGCAAAATCCCTGTTGTAGTACACAGAGATGAGCGTAGCTCCCGGGAAGTGCAGCCGAGTGCCTCTTGCTTCTTCTAGGACCGGGTTTAACCCTGACATTCTTGCTGAAAATGTTTTATCTCAGTGCTGCATCTTGTGGAAAACGAGGCCAGCAGATGTGGAGGAAAGGGTTAATGTACCATGCAGATCAATCATAGGACAGCAGCAGATAAAACAGGGCTGGTAAATCATTGTTTAGTCTACTGCAGTCAGGCATTATCCAGTGCAGATCTCCTAGGCCCACTGGGTGTAAAAGTACAAAGATAAAACAAAGAGCAATTGTCACCAGGTTTTTTTTTTTTTTTTCCTTCACCCTGTCGTCCAAAATACTGCTCTTAATGTGTACTGTCCATCTGCTGGTTTCAATTTTGCTGCCTCCTTCCCTCCCATCGCACAAGGGCAAAGCGGAGGGTGAGAGCAAATGGACTTTAGCAACAAATCCTTTCCTTCCAAATAGGTCCCCTCCTACCCCCAGTAATCATAACATTTCATTACTTGTCCCAACCATACATTTAAAAAGATGCTAAGTAGCTGCATGCAGGAGAGCTGTATTACCAAACCTCCATCTGTGTTGTCAACAGGGTCTCTGGAGCTGTTGAAAGCTCTCAGATACTTTGATTTTTGCTGTTCTTAAGAGAAAACTTCTTAGACAGCAACATTCAGAAGCAAACAGTTATGGGAGGGTAGGGGATTTTTTTTCGTTTTGTTTAAAGGACATGCACTCTGGCACCGAGAAGTGCAGAAGAGACACATGGCTCATAAATACATAAACCGTTTGCTAAATCAGAAACCTGGGAGTCAGTCAAAATCCATAATAGGATCCCAAGATTCATAATAAATAACTTTTAATTATAGTCCTGCACAATAGTTATTTTAAACAGATGGTTTATAGATTCACATCTGGGATTTTTTTTTTTTTTAATTTAGTGCCCAGGCACACACACAGAAAAGGAGAGAACCTCAGCTAAGGATTTTATTAGTGTTGGAAAAATACGTATTTTTTTAAAAGAGGTCAGGCTGATCCAGAACAATGCTGCCACAGCTGACGCAACTCCGCAGTCAGCACTCGGCTCGGCAAAGGGTTTGCACTGGAATCCCAGACTCCCTCGGAAAGGAAAATTTAGGGAAGTGCTGGAGGATCACCCCAGAATCCTCTCCTGTACTCACCAAGCCCAACTGCTGAAGAACTCACTTTTTAATGCATTTGGAGAAAGATCAGAAGGTGGTGTTGGGTGCTCACATTTCTTCCCTCTCCCACACTTCGCCAGTGGGAACCAAAGGTCTCTTCTTTAACTTGGCATGCAAAGGTGACGTTAAATTCCCATACAGGAGAGATACACTAACCAGACCTAATACCAGTGTTACTGTTTCATGTTACCTTTACTACAACCTTCTCTCAACACAATTTGTTCACCTTCCACATTCACCTCGTATTTTTACCTTCCATCAAAGAACTCCACACAAAACAGCCCATTCTGGTGACAAAATATATCAAACTAACAGCCTTAAACTCATGTGGTACAGTTAAATAAAATGCCAACATGAAAAGAAAAAGGAAAAAAAAAACACTAAAAAGAAATCTGAATATTTGGCAGGGGTCTTGGAGAGGACGTGTGCCAAACCACAGCTTGGAAGCCGCAGCCAACTTTCTACAGGGTTCCCCACTGGGCTCCTGTCGGCTCACAGCAGCCACCAGGAGGATGGCTCTTTTCAACCTGGACTTGGCTTGGAAGAAAAAAAAAAAAAAAAAAAATCAGGCATCTGCTTCGTTTCTTCAGGGCTTTACCAAGGAGTGCCTGCATCAGCTGTACCCCGAGCCCAGTGTTGTGCTGTCATGGCTGGCTGCTGAAGATCTTGCAGATGTGGGTTCTCAGGGGGCTAGATTTCCACTGTGAGAGCCTGTTTTTTTCTTTTTTTTTTTTTCCTTTTTATGTATTGAAAATGCTTTTAGGAGGCTTGCATTGCATTTCTGATATCCTGAGGTTATTAACTATTTATATTGAATAGAAAAAATGTTGCTTAAACTTTCATTTAACCAAAAAAAGGCTGTGGAGAGAATAATAATAAAAGCAACAGGGACAAATTAGGTAGGAATATGAACTACCATTAATGGCTAATCCGGTAAACATTCATTTTTTACCATTATTCATCACAGTCTGATAGGACTCCTCACCAAGTAGTTCAGAGTGTCCTTAAATTTCTGCCAGGAGAAGCCTGTGGGACCATCCACCAAAATAACAACAATTTTCAAACAATGGCAAAAGTTACCCCCAGGGAATTTGAGATGCAGCTTTCAAATGTGCACATATGACCTTGGGAAAAGAAAAAGCCATTTAAAATAAATGAAGCAAGTGCACTCAAGTCACTTAAGCAACATTGCTACCACAAGGCGTAGGGCAGGCTTGAACACAAGTCAGAGCACGCCGCATGCCGTGACCTGCATGTTCTCTGTCCATGCTGCTGGTTCTCTGCCAGACATTGCACATGGCCAGAGCATCCTCTCAAGTGTGCACGGAGCCATGCTCAGTCCAAGCAGGCCACAGGAGCAAAGGTTTGGGCCAGTCCTGGCCACAGGCTCTGTCTCTCAGCAAAGCTTGGGAGCACCAGGCTCCCAAGCGTGTCCCTGCACCTATGCCTACGTGCAGACAACCCTGATGCTAGGCCAACTTGAACTCAAGAACAGGCTCAGACACGTGCATAACTCATGGTCTAGACAAATCCTGAGGCGCTTTCTGAAAATAGTACTCTTGCTGCTTTGGCACTCCTGCCTGGAACTCACCATCTTGGGTCCAATTTACAAACTTCCCTTTAACTGGTGCAGTTGATGCAAGCAAGCAACCCCTGCTAATACGGTGGGACTGCTGCCTTCCATAAGCCTTTCTCTGCCTGAGCAAGAGCCACACAATTTGGCTGCAGGGAGGATATGTCTCCCCCATCTCCCCAAGGAGAGATGTTTGCAGACAATTGAGCCACTGTCAAGGGAGATGAGATAAACAGTCTCATTTCCCTTGTTCACCTCCAATTATCTGGGGTTTTTTTTCTTGCAAAAACAAATTTTGTGGGTACAATAACAAAAATGGTTTAGCACACTGGGTGTGTTTTTAAATTCAAGGTGGAAAAAATATTTCCTTATGAAATAATGTGTGTTCTCTGCAAAATGACACAATTCTCTCTGTTTACCCACATAAACCTACAAACACCAAGGCATAAGCTTTACCCAACAGAGAGAAAAGTCCTGTTATTTTAAGCATGTCTTCAGTTTCAATGGGACAACTCACAGGAGTGAAGCCAAACATATGCTTCAGTACTTTCAGCATTAGGTCCTTGCCCGTGGCACAACATGACCGTGATTTCAGCATGAATTGCATTAGATGCAAATGATGGTATTTCGTCAGGAAAAAAATATGCCAGTTCAGTCCACAGAGTCTCTTTTTTCCTTTTTTGAGCAGCGCACACGGTAGCCTCCTCCAATTTATCCCCTCATCCCTATAATCTCTTTAGCTTATCGGGCCTCTCTGAGGGCAAGCAGGGAGGAGGCTGCAGCTCTCCCTGCGGTGGTACTCAGCCAGCATCAACCACCCCCTTCATAATTTGAGCTCTCCCCACTCCCTAGGAACGATGATTAAAACAAAGGCCCTGCTGAAAGATGACACCGAATTTTACAGCAAACGGGTATTCCCCACCACTGCGAGGAAGGCATGAGTATGTGCAAGTCATTCAGGACACATCACTCACAACCCCTTATAGACTGAACAGATTTTTCTTTTTTTGCTGTGTTTAATGATGTTCACCAGCATGAAGAAAGTGACCTCGGTGGCCTGCTGCAATCCCAACGCTCCCTGACAGCAGCCTGCTGCACTACTATGTGGTGAAAAGAAAGCGCTTTCTTCCTCTTACATTTGCTTGCATTAATGCAACTGCTGAGGCTGCAGCTGGGATCTGGGTCCCATTACATCAGACATCGCATAAGCACATCGTAGGACTACATCCCTGCTCCAGTGAGCTTATTGACAAAGACACAGCCAGACAACATGACCATAACTGCAGATTAAGTCAGCAAGAAAGCCAGAACAAGATCCTGACTGCTTAGCTCTCAATCTCCCTGCCTCCACCTCAACCTCCAAGTGCCACTTCAGATGAGAGTTCTTCAGCTATAAAGTTAAAGGCAAAACTTTTTTACCTGTCAACAGAACAGCATGATGGTCTTCTAGCAATAACAGACATGGTCTTCACAGGTTCCCAGCAGTTCATACTGTAGTCCAAAAAACTACCTATAGTAATCCAAGAGCCAGGTTTCAGGGAAGGGGTATGCACTGGGGTTCTTGTGGGAGACCACACCTTTGCATTTCATGAGACATATGCATTTAAAATTCACGGCTTTTTCTGTGAATTTTAAATGTGTTTTTAAACAAACAAAAAACAAATTAACGGTTTTTTCTCCTTTGTCAATAAAGAATTCGTATTCATTATCAGTCACCTAAATCTGATGCCAATACCTAAGAAAACAGTAGTCACAGGCAATACCTGTCAATTTGAAGCTCAGGGTGCAAACCTGCACCCGTGCTGCTGGAAAAGGTTACAGCTCACTGACCCAACCCTATGAGCTTACGATCTACCCCTTGCTGGATGTTCCTGGTCACTCAGATCAGCCAGCAAAACTTTTCGGATGATTACTGCCCAACTCATTTTGAGCAAAATGAGTGATCTTGAAAGTGTGGTCCAGCCTAGCCTGGTTTACCCTGACTGAAGCCGATGGGGCAGAATTCATTCTCCCAGGGAAGGGACAGGCAGCTGAGGGCTGTAAAATCTTCCACTACCTTAGCTCAGTCCAGAGGCCACCCGCACACAGCTGGAGTCAGCAGATGTGGAACAGCATTGCTGCCCTGGCTGTATTAGCTCCTGGAGCACGCTGCTCTGCTGACCCCCATTATGTGCCATAGGATGGCTTGGAGAAGAAGGAGTTTGCTCGTACCATCCCTGAGCCAAACTGGTCTGAAAACACTCCAAGTAAATTCTAGCCAAAAAAATTGTTGAAGATGGCACTGATGAATTATCAAGCTGATTTCACAGAGGGTAAAGCAGATTGTGCCAAAGGTTTAAAATAAATGATTAAATCATTTGAATTCAACAAATTTTAGATCAAGCTACAGTGTCATGTTCTGTCCCATCAAAAGAGTGTCCTAACAATACTCTACTTTTGTTTCTTAACTACTGCCATCCTGGTACTATAGACTATGTTCAGCTTATTTTCCAGCAGACATTGCCAATGAGAGGAAAAACAAAACCATGAATACAATAAAAAGTACATCAAAATCTGAGTCCGTCTGTTCAGAATTCGTATTTTTGGATGAGATAACTATATCTTCTATTACAGACTGAATACTGACCGATAGTAATTTTTCTTCTACTGATGTGAATTAAAACTTCATTTGTTGTTTATTTAAAAGAGATGCATTGACTGTTTTTTTATAAATATCATTTCATCACATTTTGATGGGTTAAATCTACAAATATATTATCCAAACAATCATTACCTATCATTGCATCTTTATTGCCTTCTCTGTCTGAAGTCTGCTTACTCGACCCTTACACTGGAGATTTAGGCAGTGGCAAATACTCAGATTTTGGGCTTGAGCCTGCTCTAAAAACTTTGAACAAAGCAGCCCTTGAGGCCATGCACTTCTTAAAGAGTTTTAAAAGCCCAATGGGCCTCCTAACTTACTCTGCAACAAGTCATATCCCATGAAGAAACTCACTTCTGTACAACACAAAAACAGGGCTAGATTAAAGAAAAGGGAAGAAAAAAAAGCAAGGTCCCCTGCTGCTCTGTCTGGCCAGAATCATGTCTTTTACTGCCCATATCCTCTAAAGAAACGATGCTCTCATGATATATTACCCTAATACATCACCAAGTGACAGTTTTCTCATGATACTGTATCCTCAAAGATGTGATGCATGCCAGAAGCAGCAACAGGAGATCTCAGCTGGGGGAGGGAAAGAGGAGGGTTTTTTATTTTCTTCCCAATTTTTAATGTACAAGTTGTTTTTTTAATGTTATTTTGTCAGGAAAATCCCTGTCAATCCCAGCTTCATCATCCAGAGGACTCCTAGAAGTTTCGTAGCAGTAGCACAGCTTTTAAACTGGAAAGCACCAAAAAAACCCCCTCTTCATTTAATTGAAGCTAGTTTTGAAATAGGACCAAAATGCTTGAGGAACAACAACCAAATAAAAATAGTAGCCCAAAACAAAGCAACAAGAGCCTGTTTTCTATTATAAAATTATTTAGGCAAGAGGCCTCCAGACACTGCTGTTTTAATGAACTTGCAAGTAAACTGAGTGCTGACCCTGCATTTGTTTTCTTATGTGATCTTGCCTGTGCTACACAGTGGTATTAGAACAAAAGAGGTTGTTCACAGAGGTCTGCAGAGAGAAGGGGGAGCCCCCAGCTTGTCAGTCTGTATAGAGAAGAGTGGGAAGAGACAAGGACCAAGAGCATTTCAGCCAGGACTCCTTGAAGGGGGCAAGAGCTTTCAGGGTCTTTTAATGCTGCCTTCAACTCACAGGGGCTTATTCCTTTTTGCGGCAACTGCTCTGTGCTAGTAACATCTCGGAGGGCCAGCTGGAAATCCTAACTCATGGACAGCTCGCGGCAGCAGTCATCCTTAAGCGGGCTTCATCCAGTTGGTGCCAGCGAGAGAAGGCTCAAGGCCACGGGAGAATTTAGTCACAAAAACTTATGCCACAATGTTGTTTTATTCGACACATCTCATTTCTATGCGTTTCTACTTCACATCTACTCAAACTTCTGACAGATGCAAAGCTTCCATCAGATGCTAAGAAGGAAGGTGGAATAAGCTTTCCTTTGTTGTGACCAACTGCATTGACAAGTTTAGATTTTGACTTTCAAAACTTCAGCCAACACTGTAGCTACTAGGAGAAAAAGTGTATTTTGACTTGTGAACTAAGCAAAAGCGATATGGAAGTCATTGAGAGGAAACTAAAAGCCAAAGCTGTCAAAGTCACTTTCACAGTCCTTGAGCTGACTCTGCCCATATTTTGTGGCCTGGCCCTCGCTGCTTTTGGGTGAGATGTAGCAGCCCGCTCTCACAGCAGTGATCACTTAGCCACATGACAATACCATTGCAGTCAATGAAACCACCCATGCGAGTTCAGAGGTTTGAGCCGAGCTCTTCAGTGCAGACACATGCACAATGCCCTATGTACTGGGTAGACCCAGTTAATTAAACAGTTATTTTTAAATGTTGCTCTGGAAAGAAGTTTGCCATCCAAAATAAGAAACTAACCTTGCACAACCATTTTCTGCTTGAAAAATCCAGTGGTTAAAACATGTTTTTGCATAATCGTAGCCCTGCAGGGACAGTTCTCACTTCTGAAAAGCAAATTCCCTTCTTTCTGTTTTGCACATGTACAAACAAACAGATTCTGGTATTTCCAAAGCTTGTGAATCTCAACTATAATAATACATTGAATAGAACCCATATAAGCAGATTTTTCCTCAGCCTGTGTTCCCTTCACTCCTTCCTTTCCCCTGCCCCACTTGCACTGCTGGAAGTAAAAAAAATACCTGTTTCTGACAAGTAAATGAAGCTGACATTAGAGCGAAACTATAAGGTGAATGGGGTATGTGCAAGCCATTTGTCATCTTGACAAAGTGATTTTCGGTCACCAGTGGGACACTTTAAAGACATCTGAACAGTTGGCCTTGACCACCAGCATTTCTTACGGCTTATAAAGGGACCCATGGGACCGAGAACACAACCTGCTTTTGGAAGTGACTCCTGCAGTGGTACCTCTTGATAGATGTAAAGGCAGTGTGATATATCAGGTGCCATTAAGATCTTTGCTAGCAGGTTTTATTTACATAAGTATGGAGCGCAGATAGCATCTTGTTAACCCAATTAATGAGACTCAAATGTCAGGAAAGGGATTATGCCTGGCTGGAAGTCCACAGTGCTCTCGAGGCAGCCAGAGATGATTTCATTGTGTGGGACAGCACTGTTCTCTTTGAAGAGCAAGAACTCAGGCAGCAACGCTACTACCCGGGCAGCTGGGGGAAACCACAGGGGAGTTGGAAAGATGGTCTGAAATCCAAAGGTTTTACACCTTTAGCATAAGAAGGACTCTTTATGATGAGAGACTCAAGTGCCGTGTAAAAATGGGAACCCGGGGCTGAACCAAAGAAAACTAAAAAGTACCTACCTGAGGTCTTAGAAAATTTTTTATTAACTGTATCTTCCTCTGCAATAAGAGAAGGCTCTCATTGCCAAGTCACAGCCCGATCTGGGTTGGAAGAGGAATAATGTTTCATCCAGCCTGTCCACACTGCTGCGTTTTGCACGGGCAATTGAAACGCACTTCTCTAGCCTAGAGAAGAGCAGGAAATTTCCTGACCAAGATGAGATCACTAATTTCTGCATCAATGACTCTTGGTGTACTTTACAATAAACTGCTTTTCTCCCACAGCCTCCAACTACTAATCAGTATGACATAAGAGGACGTGCTGCTGTCAGCCAGGTCAGAGCAGTGAACCCTGAAGGGCACAGAATGAGGTGCTCAGCCCCAAAACAGAGAGAAGGGGTTAGGGTACAGCCTTATACTCAGCAACTCCTGTCAGCTCTCTGCTAGGCATGTCGGCTGTAAGAAATCCCTGTTCTGAGCTGTCTTCTCAATGGAGGAGACGACGGTTAGCATGGGCTGCTTGAGCCAACAGCCCAACCTAAGCACTATCCAGTAGGTTAACCTAAATCCCCTGAGGGTAACAGTACCTTATGGCCACAGTCACAAGTGGTCCACAAACATATAGTAATATTGCCTCCAGAAGACGCTTAAAATGCTTTTAGACCTCTTCCAGAGTTCCAGAGTCATACATAGCTTTCCTGGAGTCACTTCACATCCACATTCTCTCAACTAAAGCTCTGTCTCACCAGTAGTTTTTGTGCTGTCTTGTATGTAGGAGGTAATGCCCAGCGAACAGGCTGGAGCTGCCTACCCATCTCTCCAGATGGATGCCTTCCAGCAAACCTCCCTTTTGTTGTAGGTAATCTGCTTTCTTTTTCCCTTTTTGGCTCCCACCTTTGTATGTTTCCACATGTGGACTGATTTAATTATGCCAAGAAACCTGATGACATCAAAGATACTCACTTTATACTAAAATGATTACATATAGTTTTAGGCACTGAATATGTACCCTTCTTGTAACAACAAGTATATAAAACCACTCCAATTTCTTACTACCACAGCCTAGATATTTTTTAAATTTCCACTACAGATTGATTTTGGGGTCAAATAGTTTTTGCTTGAGGACTAGAAATGTTGCCAAGTTCAATCGGACATATACAAACATTTTTCCAGAAGCTATACAAATTGCACACTTCTATTTCCTCCCTGTTTTCATGTCAAACTCTGGTTCAGTATCAGTGTGCTATGCTGCATCCTAAATGTCCACATCACCAAGTTTCTCCAGAAATGCTTAATGTGTTTAGACCATAGACAAACTATGCCTCAAGCATACTTCTGTTAAAAAGGTTTCTTAGACTACTGTACCATCAACATTTTAATGTATAATGATTTTAATTGTCCAGCATTTTTTATTCACTGCTTTTACAAACAACCCATCCACTAACCCTTGGTTTACAGACTAAAAAGCTGGCATGCTTTGCATTCTGCCTGCCAACATAATTTTATTCATTTATTTTAATCAAAAGCATTTACCAGATTGAGTCATCAATCCACCTAACCAAGTTAACTGGATTTGGGTAGGGGGAGCAAAGTGCTAAATACGAAAATGATCAGCTGTGCACTGCCATACACAGAAAAAAAATATTCTCTGTCACAAGCAAATGATCAACAGTCTCCCCGTAGCAGGAGAGCCAGCTGCTCTTATCAGTATTTTGGATCCCACAGGCAATCCTTCAGCTAATAGCCTTTTCTCAAACCCAGCCACCCTGCCCGGCTCCTTCCTACCCCAATGATTTCCAAGCAGCACAACTTGGAGGTGTTTCATTACCTGACACAATCAGATCATAACCACTACGCGGCCTTAGCACAGTCATTTATCAGCTCTTCCCCCTCTCTCCCAAACCATGCCTCAACTGCACATCACCACCCAGACAGAAGAAAGGAGGAGACAACCTCAGGACGAACAAGGTCTGTTATTCTTCAGCCACTAATAAATCATAAGACAAACCAGAAAAACAGATGCAAACGTATGACTGGCCATCAGAATACACTCCAATGGTTCCAAACATTAGGGTAGATCCAATTCCCATTGAAGCTACTTAATATAATTGAATATAAAGATGTCAGGAATCGCTAAAAAAAAAAAAAAACAAAAAAAAAAAAACCAAAACAAGAAAACAAAACCCCAAACACACAACTTTTAGCCATTGAGCTGTCAGAAATCTGATTTTCCTGGCCAGGGTTCTAGGACACATCAGTTTGCATCCCCCCAGGCGAGGAGGAATGTGGAGCTGCTGTTTCCATGCCTCAAAGCGAGATCCTAGGCTAAAAAAGAGGAGGTGAGCTGCACTGTGTACCATGCTGTACGGAGAAAGGGGCAAACAAGGGAGCCTGGGGTTACGCTGAGCACCTTAACAGCCCGGGGATGAGTGATACCTGATTTCTGGTTTTCAGCATAAAGAAATGGCAGTCTTCAACTTCTCAAGTCTGGCACAGCTCTGGACGTTGAAGTCAACACAGTGCTCGGCACAGAGAAATCTAGAACTGAAATGGAATTGTCTATGTGGTTGAGGAATTTGCACTAAATATCTGATGAGCAAGAAGTTTCAATGCTGCAGGTTGGGGCTTACGCATACACAAGGCAGCATCGCTACCACGCAACCGACTGCAGATGTCCTGCATGAACTAGACCTGCTCTGGAGAAAAATGCAGTGTAACCATGTAAGCAGAGCTCTAAGGCAGAGTTAAAGAAGACCTGATACAATCTTCAATATTGAAGCTTTGCGAAAAGGTTTACTTAAAACAGGGACTCAGAAAAACGGGGGCCTCAATTTGTCAGGGAAAAATATCAGATCTTTTGCATCATTTTTCTAAACAACATTTTATCACACATCCATCCTTTGTGCTCACAATAACAAATAGATCTCCAACTCTAATGCTATTTAATAGTACTGCCTTTTACCGTAGCACTTTACAGCACAAACATATGCTGCTTCCCTCTCTGAAAAATCTAAGATACAACACAGAAAATGAAAACTACAGCCAGGAGGTTGATGTGTAGAATGGATGAGGAAACAAGTAAAGAGGATGCAAATCATAGATGATGCATAAAAACATGTTATTTTTTCAGTGTGGTAGTCCTATTTTAACAGCCCATTTTGAACCACAACCTAGAGCAAGCAGGGGAAATGGGGGGGGGGGAAAAAAAAAAACAACAGGAAAAAGGTCTAATAAATGAATGGGAAAAAAAAATGTGAAATACAGCTCTCAGAGCACACAAGGTCAGCTCCTGGGCATGACAAGAAGAGATGGGGTCCATGCTGTACTCAGAGCCAGAGCTCAGCACTTGATTCAGCTGGATGCAAAATGGTGCACAAAGCTCAGTCTGACAAATGGTCAGACTAGGAATTTTTCAGCTGCAGCTTAATGCATAAGATGAAGAGGCCAAGAGGCCTCAGAGGAAGTAATTACAGCAGTTATTAGGTACAATATGAGCAAGTACCAGTATGAGAGTCATTTTAGTAGTAGTATTACAGGTAAAAGCTTTTATACAATATTGTTTTTTCTTCACAATGGCCTTTTATTTGGCCATAAGCTCAATATAAAAAGGTTGCATTTTCATTTGATTTTTTGGTTGTTGCTTAATATTTTTCTTCCCTCAAAAATTTCTATTAAAACATGATGGGGAAATAAAACCAGATATTTGGTGGGGAAAAAATATCTATTTTTATATAGCAGCACAAAGCAGAACAGCAGTACTGACACCGTGAACCATTCACTTACAGGACCATAATTCTTAAAAAGACCGTTAACAACTCAATGGAAGAAACTTGAAAGCTAATAAAAACTATATACAGGTAACTGTATGCTTTTAAAATGCCATTTTGATATTGGACCAGCTCTTTAATAATGTTTTTCTTATTGGCAATAAAAAAGCGCCTTAACTTAGACTGATCCATTTTGCACTTATTGTAGACACATTCCAAAGACATTTGCAACTTATATTACATTTTTCCATTTAGTTTATGGCATTTTTGTGCCCTTCATATTCTTTCACATATTATTTATACATTTTAAATATGTTCTTTTGTATTTGAGTTCTCTGATCCTTTAATTATGCCAAAGAGAATCTCATTTCCATACTTGATGGATTTGATCTTCATCACCATTACAGTGACATATCACCAGCTCTCTTCCAGGAGGGTTTTGCCAAGACCCATAATCAGTTCAGCACTGTTGTATGCATGTTTGCTCAATGCAGCTGACTCTATGTTAGAAATGTGCAAGTAGTGAACTCTTCGCTATCCCATGTGGTCTGAGAACAACATGAAATAGCTTCTTCAAGCCTGCAGATTTTGTGATCATTCATTATGATGAAGCCAGAAAGGCTTCATCATAAGCTGTCACATATGGCTGTGTATCATGTCTCCAAACTAAATGTCACGATAAAGCATAGTGAACTGAAGGCAAACATATCTGTGTAGCAACGTGCCACACTGAGGCAGCTCTGGGATGCGAAGCAAAGTGCAGAAAGTGGATTTCAAAAGGTCCACAGATGGCACAGACACAACACCCAGCTATACAATCCATACTTATTCCTCAGAGGAGAAAATTAGATGAGATGTTGCACATGGTACTACTTGGCCAGGGTGGCCATATCTGTATATGGGACTAGACTGACAGGAACATTGCCTCAACACTGCTGTTGGAAACTTAGAGAATCAAGCTAGAGTAACCATCTTCTACCATAGATAGTTTGTGTTTCATTTTCAGGCCAAAGCCTTGTCTTACAGGTGTTGCATGAATTAAGAACAAGTACAACTGAACATACCTGAATCCTCCTTCAGGAGAGCCTACCGAAGCAATCACCTCCATAACAGGTAATTAACCAGCTCTGGGCTCTTGATTCAATCCACTTCTCACTTGCAAAACCATCTGCATATATATTTATATGTGTGTGTGTATATATATATAGATATATGGATATATATGTGTATATATATACACACACACACGTTTTTTGGTCTCCACAACAAAGCACATATGGGACACCCAGCTACACCAGACATGGAGTTATGACTGGTTTTTGTTTTCAGAGTTTGTTTTTGGGGTGTAAGGTGTTGGTTGTTTTTCATTTAAGAGATGGCATATACATCTGTATCTTTTTTAAATTGGATAAAAACTAATAAAGCTTTCTTCATGTTGGAGCATGTTTGTGTTCCAGGAACCCTTCATACACCAATCAAAACAACATTCTCTTTTGCAGTAATACGGGGGTGAAAACTACCAGTACACTACTGTATCATTGGCTTTTTTGTCTCTTTCTTTGTTATTTTTGTGGGTGAAGAGAAAGCTGATTATATTATACAATAATAAAGACCAAGAATATTTAAATTGAAAGAAGATGCAGTCTTGGTAGATTCTGTAGTTGATGTATGTAAACTATTGAAATTAAATTAAATAAAATAGGTATGAAAGAATTGTTTGATGATTTTTTTTTTTTAATATGCACTACTCCACTAAAAGTCATCTGGGCTGCATTATACCTTGACGCAAGAACAATTGAATCCTGATGTACTAGAACACTGCCATCTTCACTAAACATGTGTCAAACACTTGCTCTCAGGCTAGCTATGCGCTTTCAACTTGTGTATTTTGCCACAGAAATCAACTACGCTACAGGTAAAGAACCCCAGCAAATCTAGTAGCTTTCTTGCTTTACCCTGCAATGAGGAATTGTTTTGCTTGGGTTTTTTTGGGGGGGGGGCGGTGCAGGGAGGACCAGGGGTAGCAGTTATTTTTTCCATTTTTGTGGTTTGCTTGCACTCAGTTTCACTCCTCTGTCAGTTCAACCTAGGTAGAACACTAGGTCTTATAACGACAAATTTAACATAATTTTTTTATGAGCAAAGGTCAAATTCTACATTGCGCATTTGGATTTAAAAGCAGAAATTTGAACTACAGAATGATGTTTCATGCTGAATAAAACTTACGCTAAGCAAAGCTCTGATGTCTAGTTTCCTGAGCTCCTGTCTCCAAACTTTTCTCAGGTTTCCAACACTTGGTTACACTCTGGCTCACATTTATTTCCTTCTGTTCTGGATTTAGGTGATAAAAGGTTGAGACATATGATTACCACTCCTCAGGTGCAGTTGGCAAGTTTGAGGCACAGGCATGAGGGAAGTGGGGAGGAAAAAGGTGGGGGAAATGGCACTGGTTTAGATGTGGTTTGTCAAGATCACTACTGGCTTTTATCAGCTGTTTCTTGACACAACTCACTTTGTTCTAAAGTATTTTGGAAAAATAAAAAAAAAATAGTAAAAGACCTTTTCTCCCCACAAAGAACACACTGAAAATAAAACCCTTCATTCTCTTGGAAAAAAGAAAAAAAAAAAAAAAAAGCTCTTGCAATGTGAAGGCGCCCGTTAGCTGAGGTATACTTATCTATTTCCTTGCAGTACCTGGCTTCTCACCTGTCCCTTTCAGCTGGCATTTTTGGACCATTCCTTTTAAAGCTACATCCACCACTGGCCAATGGGTAGGTTATTCTTGGATCTCTGCTTGCTTCTGGCAAGGTGTTCAGGGTCCATGCAGATGATGATAAATGAGCATGAAATGACATGGCTCTCCTCACCACCACTGGCACCACCGCCTGTCATCGTTGTCACTGCTGAGCTCATCTCACCTTCAAAAAACTCAGCACTGAGACATTTAACTCAGGCTAAGTTAATTCTGTGGGGTTTTTACATTCTCATCCTATAATTATGCACAGGTTCTCATTTCACTTATTTCCGATGGGCTGTAGCACTTTTATGTCTTTTCCACGCGTATGCTGAAATATATACTTCTTGAAAGCAAATGCCATAATATCAGGTGTGAGCCTACTTCTATTTTGAGTTTTAGATACCTTCCAGCCAAAAAGCTGTACCAACAAAAACTCTTGCTACTCTTGATCATTTACTGTACTTGTACCAGAGTTGAACTTAAATATTCCATGCCTATTTTATATGCTGACACCCATATAAAAGAAATCTAACCAAAAGTTCTCCCAATATTCTGTTAATAGCATTTTCCCCCAACATTTCAAAATCCTACAAAAAGTCCAAAACTTACCAAAACGTGGTAAGTTTTCCCACTTATGAAGTTTTGTTTCTACTAACATTAGGATTAGAACATATTCACCCGTGCCTCCACTACCCTCAGCCTAAAACTTTCACATCTGAAATATAAAGATCTGAATCTGCCATACATGACATGTTTGGGTTCCTCAAACTGCACAAGGTCTGTGAAATGCTCCTATGGATTGAAATAAACTCATTTTTCCACAGATGTGGGAGAATATTTTTAGAAGAGTATTTTTGCATTAGGTAGTACAGTTATAATTGCTTGTGGTCTTAAAGCGTTTAATAACTGGAATAAAAGAATCCATTTCTCAAACTGAATCAATATAATTCCATTATGAATACCATCAAGATGATATATTTTTACCTATAATCATCATTGCCAATTCAGACGAGTTCTTTAAAACCCAAACTTTTTACAGTCAACTTCATAACCCACAGTTTCACTACTCTGATTTTCAAAAACCAGCAGGACATGAGATTTTCTTACTATTGACCACTAAGCATAAAATAATTTCACAATCATATGTTCTCTAACTTTTTTTTTGTACTGTCAAAGGTCACGTTATTATCTGAAATAACAGTTTCCCTTTTTTTGACAACAATATTTTTTCTTCACAGAGTTGGTTTACTTAGCCCTTGTTACTGACCGTCACATCCACCATTTCCCTTCAGTTGTTCACCTTCCCCTGATACAGAGCCTGCTGCAGCTCAGAGCATTCTTCTCATCGGAGAAGTTTTTAGCTATAAACATGGTTGCAATGGGACGCTCAGCCATGGCACTTCACAAGTAGGCCGTCCTGCACTTTTTACATGACCTCGCTTCAAGAAAAACAATTTTTCAGTGCAACTTCTAATGTTTTAACCATTAGCTCTACATACTAAGGATGCCAGTGCTTTCTCCAGTTTCTGTATTTAACAGCATATAAGGTGAATGCATGAGAAAGCACATACTTTCAGTTGCCTTCAGCCTGCTTTGCGCTATTCCAATACCTCAAACCCTATGGAAAGCCAGATGGTGTGGTAGCTTTCCAGAGATAGCGTATCTCCTCCAAGATGCGGAACCACAGCCATTCGAAGTGGAAGTGGGCAGAAGACCAAAGCACACCAGCTCTAACAGCATTTTGCAGATAGCAACAGCAAATCATAAATCACTGTTCTCAAAACCTCTGGATCATGAAGTCAGCTTTAATTTGCCTTTGCCCGTCCATGCCTCAGAACAAGCTCGGGAGAGCAGACATACCAAAAACCTGGCATCTGTGCAGCCTGCCCGTTGTCAGAGAGACAAAAAAGAAAATGAGTGTGTTCATACTGTGACTATACCACCCACATCCACTTGTAAAGTGAAAGCGCATGAAGTGAGAAGGGATGGCTTTGTAGTCAAACCATTAGACCAGGAGTTATGAGACCTGAGCTTTCATCACAGTCCTACAAGAAATTCCTTGTGGACAAACCACAGTCTTTCTTTGACTTTGATGTGTTTTTCTCTTAAAAAAAAAAAAAAAAAAAATACATGGCCGCTTCTTGCAGTCAGCTGTAATTAATGACCAGTCCTTTGGAGATCAAATTCATCCGTGTTTATTAAGTGCTTAGAGATGATTAGTTGGACAGCAATATACTAAATATGCTAAAGTGCTATAATTGTAAAAGCTCACATTGAAACTATTGTCTTACAGATGTTAAAAATGGCCATTTTTATGAGCATTATTAAGACCATAAAGTTGAGACATATAAATTACAAATTAGAGAACTCTACATTTTAGCCATAGTGGCTTGTTCAGCTGGTAGCTCTTGCATACAGAGCTACAGTGTACGTTTACACACACGCACTCTTAGTCTTACCTGTTTCCTTATATTAAGGGCAAGCATCAGTGTTGTTCCATACACTCCCCCACATTTCATTTTGACAAGTAGGGAAGTCCAAAACAGAGTTATCTCATGGTGGGTGCAGTGCCTTTTTATTAGAAAAGCATTACTTATACTTTAGAAATTAATTATTTACTATGTACTATATACAAAATCTCCAGCACATATCCCCCAGTCCGAATTCCCATATCACCACGACTTCTCTTTCCACATGTTACAACAGATGCTTAAGAATGAACTCATCTTGTTTGGTAGCTAGACTTGGCTGCCTCCAGGAGATCCCCACCAGTGTCCCTTATATATTTAAGATTCAGGGTTCTGTGTTACCAGTTGACTCTAAAACAGGAGCTGGAGGCTTTCTTAAAGCAGCACCCCCAGAAGCCAGTGTCTGCTCTGCCTACCTTGTTCCCGTTCATGTTCCCATCATGAAAATCAGTCCACCCAGTCTCTGCTAATCAATGAGAAAAGATAACTTTTGGTTTTGGTCTTCCTACCAACACTTCTCAGTGGCGTATAAGGAATTGCATTTGTAATTGCTCTTTGCAGTCTTCATTGCATTACTGCAACTCACCTATGAATTTCCAGTTTGCACCACATTTGCTCTTAGAGTACTACCCCTTGCTTTGCCCTCCCAACTAATTTAGCCTGTTAAGAGAAAGCTGGAGACTGCTTTGCTTGCACTGCCTGCGTCTTTCTCCCTGGCTAGGATACATCCCCGTGCTCTGCAGGACACAACCTGCAGTCAGTTCTGTCGAAAGTTTGATGATTTGGTTCCAGTATTTCAGTTCTGTCTCCTCTCATTTGTGAGATGGAGAAGTCCTGGAAGGGCGTTATTTAGATATTCCTCTTCTTCCCAGAGCCATTCAGATTTCCGTAACTTGTGCAGTTATTTATGACAGCTTGCAGTCATGGAAATGTATCGCCACTAGGGTAGACCTGTCATAATCCAATCCAATATTTCAGTTACTCACTTTACTGGTTTTTTTTTTAACACAAGTGCCCTCTGTTGAATTTTCTGTCCTCTCCTGGACAGCAATTGCTTCCTTCCTGGAACAGCTGATTAAGCTCTCTTCTTAGTTGCTCACTTCTTATGACATGAACATCCATCAGGTTTCCCCTTGAAGAGTATGGTCAGTCTTCCAGAGAAAGTTCCTCACTGAATCGCTATTAAACAATCAATATTTCTAGTTGGATGTAAGGAAACCTGGTTCTCTCTTCCCTCCTGGTCACAAATCACCACATCACTTCTTTCGTTTCTGCTCTCCCCAGGCCTCTTAGAATTGATCTTTTCCCTTGTAGCAGGCCTGAACAAAGATTTCAGCAACCGGCTGTCCAATAAGTCATTGCTTTGGATGCTGCACAGAGTTAAAGTCAGTATCTCCAGACTGGTTTCCTTCTCCTCTACCAGGTCTCCAAACTTCCAACTCAAGAAACAGAGATCGCATTTATCCTTTGGCAGAAATAAAACAGAGCGTACCCGGTGCAGGTAACTGCAGTAACTCACTAGGCATCCATATTCTTAATAAAACGTAGTGTCCTCCTTGCACAGAAGGCAGCCAAATGCCCTCAGTTGCCGTTTCACTAAAGTATGCCCTACAAACCGCACAGATTTAGAGTTCTTACATCCAATGTTTTTTGCCGTTCTTCATGTTCATGCACTAAAAGGGTGCTCATTGATTTAATAAAGCCAAGGTCTAGAGAGATCTATAAATACAAGTACTTTACCCTGATGCATTATTGCCCCGATGCCCAAGACTGAACTTCTGCTCCTTCACAGATAAATTGCTTCCTCGCTGGTTAACACCAGCTTCCATTAGCAAGAGTGGTGGCAGACATATTTGGGAAGGTGATCCATGATAAAACACAGCTTTGTCTCTTTTTTTGTTTTCCCTTTGATTTCTTTACTCACCACATCCCATGCGCCTCCTTTCTCCATCCTCCTCTACTCAGAAGAATCAATAACTTATTCTTTATCACTATTAGCTAAAAAGTTATCACCAAGTCTCACTTAAAATCTGTTGAACTCAGTGCAGCGATATACATCAACCTCAGGGGGCTCAAGATCAGGTTCCTACAGTTGCCAAAATTGCCTTCTAAAAGGCAGTCTGAAACAATTCTTTAAGTCTTTTATAGACTTATAATAATGCTGGCTTATACTAATAACATTAATAGCAATAACAGAAGAGGGGGAGAGGGTGTCTTGATATTTCATTCCTAAAGTAGAGAACATTCTGTACATTCAGCTACTTTATAACTTCCAAAATGTAAAACGTAGTGCTTTCTGGTCTATACTTTTCTTTGCATTCAACGGCAAATTAAGGTTTATGGCTTTCTTTTAAATATATTGTAGGAAGTTTTATTTAGAACAACTGTTTTTCAATATTGCCTAAGCCTGGGCTTGTCCAGCTGAATTGCTCCCAAAAATGCTTAACTCTGAAGCAGAGTTACAAGGAAAAGGAATGTTTCTCCCCAAAATGTGTATCAGCTAGCGACATTATTAACCACTGAATTCCCAGCGCGGCAGCCAGTGTCATCCTTGGAACAAGGCGCTTTAATGAAAGCATCACTTGTGCTTTCACTGTCGTCTTATTACGGCGTGTATAGTCACGCTGCAGCCTTCACCTTGCACCCTTGTGCAGCTCCTCAGCCACTGGCGTGTGGAACTGCACACGTGGGAGCTCGAAGCAACAGCACGTCCAAACCTTACCTTTCACTCTCTTTGCTGAGCTACACGCAAAGACTTTTGTGAACACAGTTGTCCCTCCAAATTCACGTGGTAAATGCGGTTTCACAATGTCATATTAAAGTCATGTACAACTTTGTGCCCGAGAGTTTTAAAGTCAAAGAAATGATTGTCAGATCATGGATTGGATTACTTTCCATTAGCTCAGCTCTGAGATAACCTTGTATTACATAAAGGCGACAGAGGCACCCAAGATTTGATTATGTGAAATATTCCCCTCTCTGTGCAGTTACTTTTAGTACAGGCCTGAATGTTCTTACTATCTGAAATCCAAACTTACCAGGCAAACACACATTATACAAGGGTTGTCTGTGATAAATGGTATCTGCAGAATTTCTCCTTCATTTTCACATTTTGCAACGGATCCTGAAATAGAAATAAAAATTTTACAATACTGACATATTTCAGTTCCCCCAGCTGGTTTTGGAGACTGTCCTTGTTGCACTCACATTTAACCCCTGCTCAACTCCTAGCCTTTGATTTTAAATCTTGCCTTAATTTGCCCACTTTAAGCAAGCAGGGATGTTCAGCACATTTATAAGATTCCAAAGGGAAGTGGGAAATGACTGGCCTTTTATGGCCACACAAACCTAGACTTTCTTTGTGCCCCAGTTATAGCAAAGAAGGACACTTTTTCTCTTCTCAGATGACGTGTGGAGAATAACGAGTACTCCATGCAAAGCAGGATACTTCTATAACGATAGATCCAGAGCTCACTGAAATCAGCAGAAAGCTGTCCGTTACACTCTGAGGACTTGGACCAGGATTACAGCACGAGCCCTAAACCAAGCATCCTTTCAATGCGCGACAGCCAATTGGCAAATGAGTCAAAATTAGCAGGCTGACTGTCAAACAGAATCGAATTAGAAATCCCTTTATGGCCCTAGCGCTGATTAGCCGGTATTGTGTCATGTTGGAATCACTTCTCGAAATCTAATGGCTCCTCGCTTGCGTTAGAAATTGATTCAGCGTTTCCCTCCATGCCTCAGACATCAGGAAAATACAACCCTCGAGGGGAAGCGGGGAAAATAAAGGGGGGGGGGGGAAGGAAAATATAAAGGGGGGGCGGGGGGGGACTACAATTCCTGTGTTCACCTGCCCCAAACCATGCGGCTACACCTACGGCTGTCCGCCCCTCCCGCGCTCTGCGAAACGCCGGGCAGCCCCCGCGCCCGATGGCGGGTCCGGGCGGCAGGTGGGCACCGCGCAGCCTGCGCAGCCTCCGCGCCCGCGGCCGCTCCGCGCCCCCCCGCCCCGCGGCCCCGTACCTGTGAGCAGGGAGGAGGCCGGCGCCCCGGGGAGGCAGAGGGCGCCCAGGAGGACGGCGGCGGCGGCCGGGACGAGGCGCGGTGCCGCCGGCCAGCCCCCGCCGAGCCGGGGCATCGTCCCGGGGGTGCCGCTGCCCGCCGGCTGCAGGGCAGCCTCCGGGACGCGCCGTCGGGTGGCGGAGCCCGGCCGCCCCCCCCAGCACCGACCCCCGGCGCCGGTGCAGCGGCGGGGGGGTGGGGAGCGGGACGGGAGACAGCGGCCCGCCGGGGAGTCCCACCCCACGGCGGCACCGGGGGAGGGGACTGTGGGTGCGGGGAAAGCAGCTGTCAGCGCCTGCCCCTCGGCCCTGCACCCCCTCTTTCCATCACCCCCCTCCCCTGCCCGCATCCCTTCTTATACCTTCCTCTCCCCATAGTCCCTCCTCCGGCACCCCCCGGCCCCCATGCCTCCCTCCCCCCCGGCGCACACACGCACAGACAGGCTGCCAGCCCCAGACCCCGTTTCCCTGCCGGGAGATGCCCGGCCACTCCCTCCCCCGGCCCCGCCGAGCACCGCCCGGGCCGGCCGCGGCGTCGGGGGGCTGCGCCCGCGGCCGCTCGGCGGGTGGGGCGGAGGGAGAGGGCGAGGATCGAGGAGGAGAGGAGGAAAGAAGAAGAGGAGGAAAAGGTAAAAGAGGAGCAGGAGGGGAGGAAACGTGGATCCTCGGACAGGTCCGGTGCGGCGCAAACCCCGGTACCTGGGCAGAGCGCGGCGGCGGCGCCGGTTGCCTCCGGCGGGCTCGTCCCCGGCCCCGCAGCCCGGCTTGTGCCAGCGCCCTTGGCGCGGGCGGGCAGGTTTTGCCGGCCGTCAGCGAGCGGGGAGCGGGAAGAGCGGGAGGGAGCGCGGGGGGACGGGGGCTGCCCGCGGGGCTCCGCTTCCCGGCTGCCCGCCCGGCCGGGGCCGCAGAGATCCCCCCCGTCCTGTCCTCCGTGCTGCCCCCTCTCTCGCAGCAGCCGCAGCACAAACTCCCGCAGCCAGAGCCGGCCGCTTCCCGGGGCCGCTGTCCCCGAAGGGGCTCTCGCCGGCCCTCCCCGCTGCCTCGCCCCGTCGGGGCAGCCCGGGGCTCGGCGGGGTTTGGGGTCTCCCGCCTCCCCGCCCCCGGGGCTGGGCAGCAGCAGGGTGACGGCTGCCGGGGTCTCCCTCCCCGAGCCTGACCTGCCGTGTGGGTCCATCGCTCCCCGGCGGGCTGTAGCCTGTGCAGCTCCTCCTTAACACTTTCCATTTGCAGGTCCACGCTTTGCTGTCCCTAGGTATAAACACAGGCAATATTAGCTATAGACATCACCAAAACCGGGCTTTTGCACACACACATATGGTCTGGACGGGATGACACTGGTGGTGTATGGCAGGAGGTTCTTCTGTGACAGATCTTCCCAAGCCTGTTTTACAAATCATTTCCCTTCAAACTGTGATGTTTCATTTGGGGAAATGAACGCGCTCTGAAATAAACTAGCCTGATGACAAGCTGAAAAATGTGTTCAGATTTATACACTTCCTTATTTTCTTTCTTTGGGGGGGGTGGATGTGAGTTGCTATTTCAAAAAAGCTTACAGTAATGGCAAATCAGGTGCATGGCAGGCTGGTACGTACAGGACTACTTTAAGTTTCACTTCCCAGTAAGATGCAAGACAGTTAGATTTGCATGTTCATTTTAAGAATAAAACCCAAAAGCCAAGACCTCTGAAAGCCTACATCTTTGTTCTAAAAAGTAAGATATGTACACCTCATTTCCAGCGCAATTTGTCACCTACCTTTAGGGTAGGAAGCAAAAGTGCTAAAGCAGCTAAAATTGCAGCTATGACAGGGACTATGGAAAACTGATACTGGTAAACTTGTAGACATCACTAGCAAAATCCCTCTCTATGAGAAAAGAAGGACTACTACTTTCTTATCTCCTAACCTCAGTCTGTACAGGTTGAAGCTGCATAGGCAAATTATGATAATTTAGACACCATTAAGAGGGGTTTATATCCCATAAAAATACAAGTGGGATACAAAATTTGCTCCACATTGTGTAGAGTACATAACAAACTCAGTACATAAGTATAATGCATGTAACCTGGATATATATTTTTTCTGGGAAATATCATCTTCATGATTCCCTGCATTTTAAACATAGATGAGCCTGTAGAGGTACATATTATTACACACTACTCCAGAAGAGATTTTCACATGTTCGAATGTTTTTTCCATTGGAAAGATGTACTGAATCTTTTGGCAAACTGGCTTATTCTTTCTTCTCTATCTGTAATCGGTGGCTACGTTTCCCTTTTCTAATTCCAGTGCAGCCACAGCCCTTCTAAAGCAACAGCCGTAGGAAAAAAAAAATCTACACTAATAATTTCTCAAGTGACAACTACCACAGGAGAGTACTTATATCATTGTGTGCATTGAATCTTCTCTTCGTGATGGTCTAAAATTCATTAAATATTAACGTCACCCGGTGTGAGAAACGTACAAATCACAATGAGGGCATCAAATAACAATTCAGGCATCCAAATAACAGCAGGGAACTTGCTAAAGTACTCTGAAAATGCCAGAAGTTTCATCTCTTCTATAAAATGAAGACAAGAGGCGACAGCAACTGAACTTCACACTCAATCCCTGCCATAACTCATTCAGTTAATAAGAATACGTAATGAAATCATACCTAAGGCAGGGCCGTTACGGAGCAATACACGCAGATTTGTTACACAGTTTTACTTTTCCCGTGGGGAAAAAAAAAAAAGTGTGATCATCACTAAAGCACTTCAACACACTGATTAGGCCTAAAACTTACCTCTGAAACAACATGTGCAGGATGAAAATATTGTCCATGGGGTGAGCTCGCTGCGTCCGTGCCTCCTCTGTAGTAGTACCAGTGCTGGGGTGAGGAATTTGCCCGTCTCCATTGCTTGAAACACCTGCTGAAATGGGACTCTCAGCCTCCCCGTACCTTGCCTACACCACACTTCACAGTCTGTTAGCTGCCCAGTGAAAGAGCCTGCTGAGGACTCGTGCTGTCTCCGAGCCTCCTGATGTCCTGGATCCCTATCTCCCCTCTCATCAAGGAAGAGGGGAGACACTTGTTTTTAGCAGCAACCTCTCTTTCTTCCTGATATTGATAATGGTGACATGTCAGAGAGGAAGATGACTCTCTCATTTAAATCTCTCATGAGTAAAACCCAGCCTGGGAGGGAAATACACCATCTTAATCCTCCCACCTTAGTTTCACCCATTCAGTGCTACAGGTACTGTCTCAGCTTTTTACCTCTCCCTTACCCTGTCTCCCAAGTCTGCCTTATCAGAGGTCAGCATCCTTTCTGGTTGTAATGCTGCATTAAGTACAGTTTCAAGGTTTTTTTTTCCCTTTTGCATCCCTGTTTGACAAGGTACTTCTTTTTCCAAGCAACATTCAAAGCTGTGGTAATTTTAGCAAAATCAGAGGGTCACACTGAAAACTGTGTCCTGCTATCAGATGTGCACAGAGACTTTGTTGTATGCCAGGAGTTAAAACAGAAGTCATGTCATCAAAATCCTTACCTCTTTCATATAAGCATTACATGGTATCAGTTGTTATTGAAAGGATATGTTCGTTATTCTGTTTATTGGTCAGCCTGAGCTCACCCAGCTTGATGGAGCGGTAGCTGTTCACAAATACCACTTTGTATGTAATTCAGCTCCTTCTCCAGTGATGCTTTCCCAGCAGTCAGCCATAAAACAATGTCAGCCATTAGCTGGTCATAATAAAGGTTCAACTCAGCACCCACCTAAAAAGAAAAAAACCTTTATGGTTAACAGTAGCAACAGTGAAGAAGACAGTGATCACATTCACATCTTTCTTCATGATGATCTGTTTTACTGGCCAGTCAAAATCACTAGAAGGCCCATTCTTCATGGGCTAGAGAAGTCTCCCAGAAGTAGAGGAAGGCACTGAATCACTAGAATTCACATGTATTTTCTTTTGTTTGGGAAATTTACTCTTCCTGGTCTTGGGCATACGTCTTCCTAAGGGTCCCTTACCATGCAAGAAAGTGTGCAATAAACACGCTACATAGGAACACGTATACGTTGGCACTGGGAGTGTCCCTTCTTTTATTACTTTTTTTGTCACTATACATTATTTTAGCACAGTTTCTTTGCATTTATAAGACTTCTCAAAATAAAGAAAATGTGTCTCTGATAAACACTGTACTGAAAGCTATGTAAATTGGCACAACTCAACTGTTTCCAGTTCTGTTTTGCTAAATGACTATGCATTTACAAGGCACTGAAGGCGGTTTGCATATCAGATTGAGTTTACACATTTCTATTGTTATTAACATTTTACTAAAGATAAAGGACTCTCGATCCAATAACTTACACAATCAAAAAGAAGGTCACACACATTTGCTGTAGTTGGAGGCATGGGTCTGATAAGCTTCAACCCTGCAAATTCTTGTGGAGAGACCTGTAATTTGGGAAAGTACTTTATTATCATGGTGCATCAGCACACAGCAATCAGGAAGCTCCATAGTAATTCATAGAATCGTGATGGAGACATCATGCTTTCATGCAGGAGAGGAGACGGGAGTTACTCTACTGCTCATCCTTTGGTGGCTGATCAGGTCTTCGCAGTTCAGCTGTTCTGAGCTGGGCTGCAGCCTTTCAAATGCTTACGCACGTTCATTCATTTCTGTACTTAATCATGTTTTAAAGTTGAGAGGATCTACCAGTGCAAACAAACAGTATTTCTTGCATGGCCACTTTTCCTCCAGGAGATAATGTTAAGAAATCTCGAGACCGGCCTGAGTATATCAAAGAGATGCTCCTGACAAAGCTCCCCTACTGCAAAATATTCAGAAAACTAAATGGATGTAAATGAGGTCTGGAGACCACACTAAGAGACTTAAAAACTGTAACAGGATTAAAAATGGCATATGGTCAAAGTCCTTAAATAAAAGGAAAGTACAAGAAAGTATCTAAAAGTTACAGTGAGACTTACTTGAATAAATGTTTATAAATTTTATCAAACAACTCATCATTTTGACAGTTTTCCATAAACCCCCGGAACATGCAAAGCATTTAATTTATTTGTGGCAAGATAAAGCTAATGAGTAACATTTTAAAAGTTTATTAACATAGAATGTCCTGGCACAGTCAAACTTGCATCCTTCTATTGTTTAAATTATATTTTTTAAGAACTCAAAAAAGTTAGCCTTACAAAGGGGAGTTTCTGATTTTAAAAGTCTTCAAAACGGTCCTCATCATCTGTATTTGTACAAATGCAAACCAAACGAACAGAGCATAAACTAAACTGGCTATAAATGCCACTGAAAAAACTGAAAAATATTTGTATGCAGCAGAAAATATCGCTCCAACATGGAGACGACAGACTGTTGTAGTAGTCCATATCAAATATGCTAAAACAACAACAAAAAAAGGAAATTATAACAGAAATGCTGATGCCATCTTAACTATGGGATTCCCAGCAGAAGCTATTCAAGAGGCCATAGGCCAAGCAAACAGAGTAAAGTGGCATATGTTCGTGCTCCTTTTTGTTACTTTGCTGCTGTAAATAGTTTGTCTTCCAGAGATAATAAAAATTATTTTGTGTGAGTTATGTGTTTTTGTGTTAGGTTTACCCTTGAACATCTGCTGTGTCTGATAAAGGATAAGAGCTAATGAAATCACATGAAGACTGACATACATGAAGTACTTCTTTGTTTTCAATTTGTGGGACAAACCAAAACCTGCTTTTTGCCTGGCTGCTATACTAGCTGTTAAAGGCAACAAATAAGGAGTACTGATGACTGCAGACGAGGATGGATGCTCTCTGTACTACAGACAGCCGCTCTGCATGCACAGAAATTCTTGATCCCACCTCCTGCCCAACCCAAAAAAAAAAAAAAAAAAAAAAAAAAGACACGCTTATTTTGACAGAAGATTTTTCCCTCCAGCCAGGATCCAGTTCAAAAGCAGCTGCCTCTATCAAGCACAGAAAGGCAAAGGCTCGCATTTTTGCTAAAAGACAAGTTTCTAATGGCATGCATCCTGTAAGATCATCACTTTACCTACTGAGACTCTACCCCATGAGTTCATTCCTCTTGCTGCTGGTCCTATTTCACAGCAGAATTTCTCCCAGGACTTTTTTTTAACAACAACTAAAAGCTTAAAAACTCAGAGGCGAGGTTTGAGGAATGAAATATGCCAAGTCTGAGCCTCCTCTCCTTCACATGGGTACCCTCATTCACACTCAAATGAGTGAGAGGAGACTAAGGGCCATTAATTTTGAGTCATCTATAATAAAAAAAGTTACAGCTTGTCGACAATAGTAGGCAAAAAAAGGCAAGCTGCTGTGCGGTGCAGTTGCTGGCAGGTGGCGGTGTTGGGAGACCAGAGCCCTGCCGCCGGCAGCCACAGAGCAGGGATGAGCTGGAGCTGCTTCCACAATTAACCTGAACCGCAGATCTGGTTATAGCAATCTCATCCGTATGTGCTAATGTCTTGCTCCTACACGAGCGAAACGCTCGCTTGGTTTGTTCTCAGAATGTACTTTTTCCTTTCACTCATCTGGCTTTGGCTGTACAGGACATTCGCTTTTACCGTCCCTACAATTAGTACAGCGTACCTTATTTTATCTAGAAGCAAAAGACAGTTTTACAAAGAACTCCTATTTGTTGTTATTTTCCAGATACAAAGCTTAAGCAATATAAGAATTACCTTTCTTAAAAAAAAAAAAAAAAAAGGTTTTGGGCATTGTTTTTTTCCTTTTTTTCAGTTTTTTTGGTTTTGGGTATTTTGGGTTTTGTTCTTTTTTTTTTTTTTTATTTGGCTATGCAACATTACAGCTGGTATAGGTAAGAAATCCTCCCTATTATTTCTTCGTGGCTTCTGATTTAAATGAAGCACACTCAATTAGCCTTAATACTTGATCTGTCCTACTGACTGACAGTACCACACATATAAAGAGCAATGAAGTGACAATCCTAAGTGGTCTTTTTCAGCTCCAACTGTCAGGATATGTTCAGATAATATACATGAGCAAATCAGGGTAATCCTGCACCGATCTGTTGAACTTCTGCTAGTTATGCAGTTTCATAATGAGTAATATAGCCATTATTAAAGAAGCAATACTACAAGATTTCATAGTTATACTGAGCTGCTCACCAATCTGACCGATTAGTTAAACCCTGGATATTCTGTGTGTGCTTAAACCCCAAAGTAGACAGGAGTACAGAAAGAAGCAGAAATAAGCAAGTATACTAGCAACAACAAAGTAAAAATTTGTTAAAAACCCATCTTTTTTTGCTACTGATTCACCCAGGTCAGATTAATCTCAGACCTTCGCCAAAAAGAAAACACACAGCCACTTGGGCAAGAGAAAAAAAAACGTACTTCCAGAAGGCAGTGCAATTCATCTACCTGCCTCTCAGCTATCTAAGGCTCTTTCAGGGGGAGATGAGAGTATCATTAAATGTGCCAGAGGTGGGCTTTCAGTGTCATTACACGATCTGCAGGGGGTTTCTGCCAAATCCCCAAGTTCTCTGACAGTAACATACCTCTAAATACATCATTTAGAAGCATGAGGTGAACAGAGACAGGGAATAGTATTTACTTTGGGAAAGTATCAGTCACGTCTTGTATATATTAGCAGGTTAAACCCAAGAGAGTCAGCTGAATTACTTGTGACCAAAGAAAACAATTAATCAACAGTTTTAAGGCTTCACAGAATTTTAAATACGTATTTACATGTGGTGTACACTATTTATTTTAGATATCTTTAAACATAGACTCTGAAGTCTCAAGGTAGTGGCTAGCAGGTATTCTGACATACAAAACAATGTCTTGCGAAAGGCTCGTTGGTGATAAACTGTTTTCAGAACAGAATTTGTGGCTTTGGGGATTTGGCGTCTTAATTAAGCTAGTTTGAAAAACAACACAGAACTACCTCTTTACCAAGTTACTTAAAATTCTAACTGGTTTTAATATTGTTAGGTTTTGACCAAATTGGCTTTAATATTCTTATGTTTTGATCAAATTGAAGTCAGTCTGTATGGCTGTAGCGTAGTTTGTATCAGTATGGAAGTCTGATAATAAATAAGATAGCTATTATTAAACAAAAAGAACATTACGGTGCTGGAAGTACTTTGGACACTGCTCACCATGCTCACAGACCACATAGTTTAGACCCTTCCCTGGGAAACATTCACACATCAGAGTAGCCCCGATGAGGTCAATAAGAATGACCACATCACGGGCAGAAGGCCCTCCTGTAAGCACATGTTGCAGCAGGTCCCCAGGGGCAGCCAGGATAACACCATTCAAAAGCAGGGTGACTACAGCATCAGGGTGCCCCGGTGTTCAGGTTTACTCTGTGGTGGGTTACACAAGGAACCCCTCTTCCCAAGGGGGTGCATCTCCTGGGCCCTCCAGGAGGAGGAATTTGGGTCCGTAGCCCTCTGAAGTGGCAGCACTGAGTGCTGTACACACAAACAGTCACACCTCTGGCCTGGGGGGATGTGATTGTGGTCCCAGAAGCAGCTAAGGACAGTCCACCCCATTGCAACCTGTTTAGTTAGCCCTCACATTCAAACCAGCTCCAGACCTAAAGTAATCCACAAACTCAGCTAAGCAGCTGTCAGTGTCTAGGGTCTCCCAGGCTTTCCTTGGGAGCCAGTGGTTTCATGGAAGCTAGACAGAAACAAACCCAAAAGTCCAACTGAAAACCTTCAGAGAAAATGCATGAGACTGCCCCTGTACTTACAGAGTATCCCAAGCAAGCTGTGTGACTTGGCTGCCCGCTGGCATTGCTTGAATGGCTTGCTTGGTACACACACGGCATGGACCACCTGCAGGATGGAGACCCCAACCTTTCCTTAAGAGATCATCCAGGATAGTATTTCTTAACTTTCACAGTTACTTTCTTAGATAGACTTGTTTTGAAGCATGTGTTGACCTTCATAAAAGTTCATATTAAGAAAGAAAAATATCAAATAATAAATCACAGAACTGAGGGTTTCACCGCCCCACAGTGGAGCTTGCTTTCAGTTCTGTTGTGCCAGAAGTAATGAAAGCGACTGGGCTTCTTAAAGATCATTTCTGTGCATCTTTATTTAAAAATAAAAAATCATCCCCACACTCCAAATGATGATGAATCGACATTTGAACATTCCACAAAACAAGAATACAGGCCATCTATTAGAGAAAGTAACATTGTGAGCACTAGCCAGTGCTCACAACGGTTCCACGCTTTGCTTTTGGATCCACTCCAACTGGATGAATAGACAGCACAATTCCCAAAATGCAGGAATTTTGCTGCTATGAAGCACTCAGAGGACAACAATCAAGCCTCGGCTTTGTAATGATAGGATTTCAAAAAATGGCCATTTATTTTAAAATAGTCTCTGTGGTTTGTAAAGTTGTTTCTGCAGAGTGCACAGAGGATAAAATGCACATACTTTCGCAGGCTTTCGGCTGCTGGCCCAAGTGCAGAAAACGATTAAGACAAGACAGTTTGAATTTACATGATGCAAACTAGAAGAAACGAGGAAGAAAAGATGGCTCTGAAAGCTATACTTTGTTTTCTCCTAGAAGGGATGTAATGCAAACTAAGTATTTTTTCACAGCTAGCAGAATCCAGCCGGATTGCAAAGGTATGAGCATGGGAGCAGTGAAACAATAGCTCTATTCACCCGCAAACAAATTCTCCTAATCTGGAGTCTCACTTTCTGGGTTCCCAGACTAAGCCACGAGCTTCAAGTTTAATTGGGGTATCTAAAAAATGAGCACAATCCAAATTATCAGTTAGTTTGATAATGAAGGCCTTAGTGAGAGAAAGGACAGGGACCAAGCCAAGCCTAGCAGAGATAGTGTGGTACATTAACCCAAAAATATCCCCATGGGCACACAGTGAAGGTGAAGAGAGATGTGGGAGCCTGTAGAGAGAAGCGAAAAACTATTATACCGGTTTATGAATATTTTCTAAGCACCACCTTGTGCTACAGTTTATAAATGGTGGAAAACATTTAAAGGGGAGCCAGATGACACCTCTGACATGAGCCAGGCAGAGGCACAGAGCTGGGGGAATCCGTGGTGAGCGTGGAGGGATGCTGGCACAGCCTGACTGCAGACGCAACCTCTGCTGGAGTCATGTGCTGGAGCAGGAGGTTTACCCTTGAGAAGTAAAACTGAGCATCCCCGCTTCTGCCCTGTTCAGGAGCACAGAGGAGCCTGTGGATGTGTGGGGAGATGGAGAGAAGGGGAAAAGGCTTAGTGCATGGCTCTGGGGCTGCCCAGGCACATTGTCAGAGCCCCGACTACCCCACTTTTGGTCTGTCCTAGCTGAGAGTCAAACTCTCAATCTTCTCACCACAGAAGCCACATGACTAACAGTCTAGCCCCGAGTAACGATGAAGTAGGCACAAGAAATTCAGAAGAAGGGTGCTCCTTTTGCTTATACCCTCTGGCTGTTTTTTTTTTTTTCTGAACAAAAATGTCCTCTGGCTGCTCTGGTGAGTAAGTTTACCATTTTGGAAACTGTTCCGCCACACCCGCTGGATGCTGAATCAGTGAGAGTTATACAACTTCACTATTTACACAAGGTTTGATCTGCTTACCTCTGCTGTGTCACTTGCTTCACTTGCAGTACTGCATGCCTGCTTTTGAAGGAGAGGTAGCTATCAACAGCAGTAAAAGTGATACAGAGAAGGAATAATTTGTCTTTAAACTCAGTGAATAAAAATTTACAGTAGCGAGGACAATGACCAGAGAGAAAGAGAGGAATGAGTTTCAAATCAGAAGTCAATGTGGAAGTGATTTAGTAACAACTCTCTATACAAAAATGTCACAGTGCATGTGGGTTTCCATAAATGTTATCACAAAGCCTCCCTCAGCTCTGCCATAGCAACCCAAATAAATAAACATACAGGTAAATGCCTGAATTCACTTCCTAGCTTAGCCACAAAGGGATGGATGTGCCCAGTGGTTTGAGACCTAAGAAGCCTAATTCAGCTCAACACTCCGGGTTCAGATTTGTGTACTGGATATCTCCAATGACAGAGAGGGGGAAGAGCATTTGTAGAAATTGATTTGCTGGCCAGTGTAATAATCCTGAACAACTAGGACCAGACTGTATTTTTGTGCCTATTAGTTTTTGTGTGATCAAAATTGTCAAGCTGAAGGTAGGAAGCTCACCAGGCTTAGGAATCAGGTCCTCTCCCAGCATGCTGTAACCTGGAGGCCAAAAATCAGTGGCCAGGCTTGAAAAAGTTGATCTTAATGAGAAGCAAGAAAGGTTAAATGTACTAACTCTGTTACTCATTGGGATTTATGTGCTCAGTTCTAATTTTAAATTTGGTTAGCCCAATAAAAGGTATCACATCACTGTCTGGGTAGCTGTCTTACAAAAAACAATGCAGCTACCAACTTTCCTCTGCTGGATGACATACTTGGGCAGTAGCCCTTTAAAAAAAGTTTCAACTTCTTTAGAGCACATTTGGTTTTCCATTCATTATTTTCCTGATGCTGAAAGCAATGTTATTCATCCCAGAGAAGAATAGCTACATTGTATTTCAAAGGTTTAACCAAAACGCTCATTTTGCTGCAAGTCTTCCTTCTTTCAGGATTTTAAAACACATCTACAAAGTGGCTGCTGGGCAAAATCATCAATTTATGGTCAATGGGATCTGGTAGAAAAAAAAGCAGCAAAAAGAAAAAGAAATTAATTACATGATTGCAAGAGTGACTGCTATCTACAAAAACGCGGATGACGAGAAGGACTAAAAGCAAAGGAAGGACTCCTCTCCCCATGAGATGAGCTAATGAATGCTGAATGTGGAATGACTTTGTTAAGAGAGATAAAAATAGAAAAATAAAATCAAATTCTTAATACACTGTGTACCATCCACAATCTATAACCACCTACACATTCACAACTCTCTTCCACCTTGTTTTTGTCAACCTCATCTGTAGCACTTACATAGAAGACCACCCTGTACCTTCTCCAGTCTTGCTTGCCTGCAGTGACGAAGTATCATCGACTTCTGCTCGGACCTTGCTCTCCTGTGACTCTCGATCTCTTGATTCGCAGTGGTGTGGGATTCGACAGGTACAACTGACACAGCAATGATAAACCATGAGCTATTCTGAAAGGCCCGTCATATTGTCCATATTATTCTTTGCTTTTTTGGCCACAGAAACATTCATTTTCAGTCTTGTTTTACTGATGTCAAGCTAGTTGTTATCACTGCATCCAGCCCTGTTGCCTGACCACCAAACACCCGAATGTACTAATCCTGGGGGCATGGTCTTACCCAGGTGAACCAGGATTCCTCTTCTCAGGAGAATACATTTCTCTGTGGCAGCTGGCAGGGGAGCCTTAGGACACGATCCTGCTGGGAATCAGAGAGTTAAGTGAACTCTCCAGCTCCTTGGGTCTCCTCTTCCTCCTCCCAGGCCCCCTGGTCACTGCCAGAAGGGGCAAAACACTCCCCTCACAAGTCACCGACTTCCCAACTGCTTTTGGGACTTGCATCCTGAAGTCTGCAAAGCAGCTGCCCAGTGTCACGATGAAAGATATGTGTCGTACCACCATGAAATATCTGGTTAAGGCTGCAACATGGCACTCAAATATGCTGCCAAGAGAAATTCTCTTTGTTTCTACTGGATCAGAAGCAATCACACCACGTTAACCAAACTACATTCTCATCAATTCCTAGATACAGTCATTGCTCAAGCACAGGGAAGATACTACACATTCAGACAGCTGGAAAAAGCAGTTCCTGTTATATATGTAGCAACTTGACTGTTCTCCAATATTTATGGATCCCAACTGCCTCCACTTCATTATACCATCAGGGGAAGAAAAAGTACAATAATCCCCTTTATGTCTCTTGTAATTGAATCCAACCATGATTATAATATATTGTGGGCACTTGAAGTAACTATTAATTATTGAATGCTTGCTTCATAACGAATTAGAATATCATCTGTTATAGACCAATTTCTTCATATATTCTCTAACACTTCCAAGATGTCATGGAACTGGTCTATCCTTTAAAATGAATAAAGTAATAAAATCAATAAAATAAAAACTCATTTATTTCTGAAACACACTGTAGACTTTGCGATATGGTCTCATCAGATTTAGCAAAGTAAGAAGGACTGGTCCAAGCCATCCTTGGATCAAAACCCTTGTTGTTTCCTAAGGTTGTCTAAGAATAGCACCTACACTACATTCATTAACAATGATAAAATGTCTCAGTATAATGAGAGGAGACTGGAGGTGCCAATTTTTTAATAGTATGTGAAATTCAGGAAACAGTAATAATAATAACAACATCAATTTAGAGAAACCATGGCAACTTACTAAAAGATATAGGGCTAAGCTTTCTGTTGATCAAATGCCAAATTAAGTAAGTGCATTCTTCTTAATACAACGTGTCCTGGAAATACTTCCCTCCCATACTCTCTTGGTTGGGGAGCAGAAGGGGAGCATGCCGTTCATTGCTTGATTTCCCAAACTATTTAACAGTGCTGCTTTGGTTGTTGAAAAGCTGCCTCTCATCATCCTGAGAGTGACTTCATCTCATAAGTGGCTGAGTAACATGTATAAAATGCTCTGGGGTTTTATTTTGCAAGGGCCTATTTCCCATGCAGCATCGCTCTCTACAGAGAAGCAACCACTTCTGGGGTGGAATGCAGCAGCTATTTAATTAATACTGACTAGCTAACCCTCATGCATATTGTATTTTGGGAATAGCACCTTTTGGAATGACCCTCATAATTTATTACATCATCTAGCTAGGAGTTAAACGGTGCTTATGTGTCATCTTATTATGACATGCAGCCTCCAGCAGAAGAGTATGGATGCTCTCCTGTCAAAATCAATGGCAAAATACTCAGTTAAATTCAACGAAAGTAGATTTGGGCCTCTAATCAGGTTACAGTAATGACTCAGGATGACAGACCTCCCTTCAAGCTTTCAAGGCAACAGCTTACATAATCAGAACAGCTTTTGCCTTGTTTCTGCAGCTGAATACACTGCCAGACTGCACCCAGCTAGGGCTGTGGTGGAGGGTGAGCTGTGATCTGCAATGATCGTTCCCACTTAGGAAGCACTCCAAATCTCTATTCTGCTTATAGAGATGAATCAGAATATCTTATCAAACACTGTTATCATTTTCCTCTGGAGTCTTAACTGGTTTTGCCAAAAATAATTTCCAAAAGAAATATTTCTTATGATGAATGTGTAGTGTTAAAGGGATGCTAGCAAACAAGTGAATAACATAATATGCTTATGCTATATCAAATGGAAAATACTCCCATTAGAGCTAACATCAATTTACATGCTGCAGCCTGAGGGTGTGGATCTCTTCCAGGGCTCCTGGTTACTTTTGCAATTTTTTCCTGCTATAAAAACCATGATTTTGTTCAATCCTCTCATTTTAAGAATGGGGATGGATACTGAAATCTTCAATACAGCAGGTTCATCTGCAAGCATGGATGCCTCATACACACATAGTAACTCTAAGCACGTAACAGTGCATGTGAAGGAAACATCAACCTGGAATGAGTGCATATGAAAATATAATGGTATTTTACTCCCTTTCCTGCATTCGATAACATGAAACTCTTGGAAAATACCACAGTATTTTAAAATAACAATTATACTTATTTAAATGTGCTTACGCGTTGTGTTTGTTTGTACTCCTTGCTATAGCAGATGTAAAGATACAGCTATCAGGACACATTGTCAGAGAACACCAGTCAAATCAATTAACTGGGTTATGCTTCCATCCCATGATTAACTAAATCACTTACTATACATATAATGCTAACAAAAGTGCTACGTATCTCTGCTGTGATCTGCTGGTCTCCTGAATAAAGCATATTCCCCCAAATTAGCAGCTTCTATACAGCAAACAGCTAGCTATCATGCACAGGAGGAGGACAGAAGTAATCATCCTTGATACTATTGACCATTATAAGAATTTACAAGACAGGAGACAGACAAGTAGAGAGGACTTTCAGACTCTAAACCAAGCAGTGTTTTTCAGTCTTTACATGAATATCAAACTTGTGTTGAACTTAGTCTACTGCAATATTAGAATAAATCCTCATAGAAACAAGGCATTCAAAACCACTCTTCTAGTTTGGGTCACTTTTGCTAATTATAAACCCAGCCCTGTAGACACTGAGCACCTCGGCCTCTCAGTTGTTTCAACAGGACCTGAGGGCATTCTGTCCCCTCAAGAGGATCAAGGCTCACGAACCAGTGAAAAACTATGCAAACTTTACCCTTGAGCTGCAAAGGAACTAAGTCACCTGCAAACAGCATGTGAAGATATCACATAAATAGTGGAGGAACCTTATGCTACAAGGGAGTAAATGAACAAAGCAGCATGGTGTCAAGGGGTGATAACAAACAAGGCTATGGGAAACTCAAGGTAAATTTCAAATAAAGAAGCGATACAGAAGCTTGGTTTCAGGAGTACATCATATATTTTACAGCACCTTTGCAGCATTTTTTTAATAGATTATTTATAAACAGGATATTCTGATAAGAAGGAAAGATACTTATTCAATATAATGCATACCCTGTATTATTTTTTATGCTGGAAGAACTTCACACAGAAATGCAATCTCTGCTCAGCAAATTTCAGTTTATGTCAGTAAATTACTCTTTATAAGCAATACAAGAATATTGAAACTTATCTGTAATGCTTGTTGTACAGTAAATGCTGAAGAAGAGAAAAAGACAAGACATTATAAAGCGAAACCCAGCCCCTTGAAAGTAATGTTGTTTTTCTGTGTCATACTTTAATAATAGTTGGAGAGAAGATTCAATCGGGGGCTGAAAACCACAGTCCTAGTTTGAACTCAGCATTGTGTTCAAAGCCCAAAAGATCAGCAGAGCGCAGACCTCCAGATTTTGGTCATCAGAGCAGTAATTGTTTTAATCTGTTTTTCTAAATTGCAACAGCACAAGAACAAAATAAAAGAAAAGCCCTTGGACAATAACATTCAGAAAATAAACTCCACCAAGAAAATAAACTCTAGAAGTATTTACCTGTTTAATAGAAACAAAACATATATGTGTTATGTTAGGACTTATTTTAGAAAATGCATTGCAAAGTACTATAGCACAAGTATGACAAAGTTGCCATGACTCCCAGCGTGGTTTTCAAACTGTCACAAAATTCCTTTCAGATATACATATATGAAGTTAATTTCAATAAAATGATCATTTAAAATTAATTTTTATCTGTGAGCGACCTAAACATATAAAATTCTTCTTGAATAGCTAAAAGTGCAGACAGACTGCATATTTAAGCTGACCAGAACAGCTGACCAGGCATTACTCTAAAATCCTATTCAGAATAGTTTGATTGGCCAGCAATGTCTGTCTTGGCCTCAGAAACATCGTTGATGAGAACCAAACATTTGGTCCCCCCAAACTAGCAATGTTGCCTTACATTTTTCAGTTGGCTAACCCTCTAACTTCAAAACTTCCTGTAATTGGCCTGATTTTTCTCCAGCCAAAAAGAACTTTCTTTAAAATTCAAACTACATTTGAGAACTGCTAAGAATTACTTTACAATATTTCCTCTTAGCCTGCTGCGTAAATGACTACATTTCAATGACTTCCTTCCTCTGAATTAGATGGACTATTTGGCATTGGGGGAAACTAAGTAATTTTTACGCAATGCAACTGTATTTCTCTTTTAAATGCTGATGATACTATCAAATACCGCAATTTAGTGCAATATACAAAGAGGTCATACATTACTACTATAGACAGTTCTACCTTTTATTCTTTTCCTCTTTATTACCAGTACGTTTTCCCCTTTCCATAAAACTATTCTCATGAGACCTCATTTTACAAAGCATGGAGCAGAAAAGGCAAAGAGTGCTCCTGAGCCTTACATCTTAAAATGACACAAAATAACTTAAATAAGAGTGGATGATATAATTGGCCTGAGTGCCTACTAATTGTTTGCCCTAAACTCCCAATGAAGCCAGGCAGCTCTGAGCACTGGGATCACATTCAATAATGGTAATTATGACAGAGTAATATATTTCACAGAAGTCTCATAGTAGCGTGCTTTCCAGCTATATTATATTCCTATAGCTTAGGATTCTTTGGCCCAGGATTCTACACCATTCTGGTACGGGCTTCCAGTAGTAACTGTGGTTGATTTTTCTAGATTACCTAGTAGTCGCTGACAAGTAGACAAAAGAAGATTTGAGATCTATAGTTAAAGTTTAAGCCTAATAGCTACAGTAATTGATTAGTTCTCCATGGATTTTCTTTGGTCATTGAGATGTGTACAGAGACTACAGGAGATTATTTTATTGTGTAATTTTCGCAGCGCAGCAGGGTACCTTGACAATGGGTTGGATACCACCCTCCTGACAAAAACCATGGGGGAGGGATCAAAGTGAAGAAAACTCAGCCAGCAGAATCACTCCATAACAGGCAGGCATTAGGATTTTTCCTTCCTGGGAAAGAAGCAAGATTTCTAGCCCCACAACTTGTAGATACCTGAGGTCTCCTGGGGGACAACGTAATTTTTATTGGGAGTCACTGCCCACTTCAGTCCTAGAGGTATTAGAAGCCTTACCCAGTTCCCTGGCCACTTAGCTCTATTTAGTAGCTAACGTTGAAAAAGGCTACACGAAACATGGTTATATCATGTTTACTGAGCCAGAGCAGGACCAGAGGGTTAAGCAGCAGACACACAAGTGGTACAAAGCTGGTTTTGTTTTGGGGGTGAGTGCAAAGAGGTTGAAAGTAGATATGCAGATGATGAATGTTGATGGCTTAAGACATCCTGAAAAATAATGTCTCCTTTTTATCCACAGATCAAGTCTAGCACAGACCACAGAAACTGCCACAACCTCTGCTGAAACAGCACAAAAGTGAATTGGAGGGACCTCTTCCACAGCTAGAACAGGAGCTGGTGAACCCTTGTTGAGGAAACCAACAGGAGCATGGGATGCGGTGATGGCTCATGCAATTGCGTCCAACAGAAACTAAGCTGAGACCACTAGTGCTTTTTGTATCTGCCATCCAAAAGACTGCAACTTGTATTTTGGTATGAACCAGCAACAGTCAGGAGAGGCCTCATTCAAATACCATTTTTTACACTTGACCTAGGTCTCAGTTATTTTCAGTTTCGAGTATCTTTTATTGATATCTCAACTCACTCTCAGGAATCCAGATATGAGCCTGATGCTTCCAAACCCTAGGCCAAGTTCCTCTCAAAGGTCACCTCAGTTGTTGGGTATTGCATTTTAGGCACCTTGCATGGACCTGACTTTCAGAAGGTGAATACTCAGCACTTTCTAAAAACTCAACCCTCAAAGCACCCTCCAACTGGATTAATAAAAATTAAGGCACTCAAAAATTGTTACTTTTGAAAATCTTACCCATAACTAGAACAGACTGATTGACAACAAAAACAGAAATCACAGGTAACCATAAAAAGATCCATGTGTTGTTGTGCTCAAGGTACTTACAGTGTAAACTTTATTTACATTCATAGTGACATAGTGGCAAAAAGGTTTGCCCTTTATGTCCAGTAACCATATTTTACTCTGTATCTCTAGAGAGCAGGAGTCTGTATAAGCAATGAGAGAGGAGGAAAAAAGTTGATGGATTACCAGTTTTTCTTCTGGTGGTGAATTCAGCTGTCTGGAATCATGAATGTTAGTACAGGAGGAAACGAGATAGTTATCTTTTGTCAAAACTGTGATATAACAAATGTTAATATAATCTCAAAGGGAGGTATAGTTCAGAATATCTTAAAAAAAAAGATAAAACATATCCTGAAACAAAGGTTGCTTTTAACTATGTGTAAACAGTCTTTGATCAATCAACTGAATCCTTAGAAAGGGCTGATATATCGCAAAACATAACACAACACCCCTACCACAGTTGGGTAAGTGCTTAAAATTTGCTCACAGAAAGAATGCTAGTAGTTGGCAGGGACACCCAACCAAAATTATGAGAATGGAACTTTTTTGTATAAATTAGCACAGTCCTCTCCTCCTGGAAGCTGCAATCAGTACAGAGCAAAATGGATTGGTACTGCAGCATTATAAATGCATTTGACATCAGATAGAAATTCCTCCTGCGGGTTGTCTTCAGATTTCATGGCTTTTCTGCTTCCTCTGCTGCATTCTCAGACAAACCTATAAAGGAGAAAGAAGATGCTTAAAAATTCAGTACACTTGGTAACTACGTGCACTATATTGTTGATTCCATCAGTTTGTAAAAGCCTTAGTTATAGCTGGAGGAAACAATTTATTACATGCAGAACAGTTAAGACAAAAATGCATAACTTGCAAATTCAAGCACTCACAAGTTTAGGAAATACAAAAAATTAAGGCAGTAAGGGCAATTTCACATCAGTTCTTTTATGCATATGACGGATGATACAGTCTAAGTTATAAAATCACAGACTACTTTTACATCAGAAAAAAATGGCAGAGAACAACTGGGCATATGAGATACAGCTACTCCGATCTGCTTGCATTTTGCCTGCCCCTTTTTCCAGGCAGAACTGGCAATACAAATTGCAAAACAACAGAAAATTAGGCTCTGTAAGCTCATTAACAATGATTTTTTAAGACTAACACTTTGGGCAAGGGAAAAATAGCAAAACCCCTGTATTGAAGATAATTTCTGTCTTAAACCATGAAAGTATGTTTCCTATTTTCAAATATCAGTGCAAGAGATTAATATCTGATCCAAGATGGATTAATCTTTGCAGTAATAAACCTGACAGAATTGGAAAAGCAGGTAGAAACTCATAAAAAGTTTCTTGGAATATCTAGGAAGAAAAAGAACAACAGATAATCACACAAATTTCGATACACACATACTTGCATAACTTCAATTTAAAGTGATTATTTAACCCAGCAGTTTCTTACACGTCCACTGTTAGTTTAAGTTGAAAATGATTTAACTTAAATTCTTTTCTAATAAACGTAAAGCAATCCAAAACAAATTGGCACCATCTCCAAATGATATATGAACAATAATAACACACAACTTTTATGTAATTTTTTTTTTCCTTATGAGCCATCTCTGAAGAAGGCTGAAATCCCCACACACCCAGGGAAGTGAAATGATCCAGCAGGTCAGCAGAATAACCCCATTGCCCAGTTGCCTGTCAGCCCAAGTGCCTATACAATCATGTTGACACAGAATTTAGCACCAACAATCTACATAATTTTACAAGTATATGCTTTCATTTAGATCTGTGCAATTCCACGTGGACAAAAACATCTAGACTTCTTTTTCAGTTTTTATTTTACACTTCCAATGTTTTTTGGTGCTTGGGGATTTCAGTATTTACAATGGTTTTAATGGCTGATGGTACTAAACTGAAAAAATTTTATCTCAAGCCTTGAGACTGAAGCAAAGCATCAGTGAAGCTAACAGAGCAGGAGATCAAGGATAAAATTGCCAAGATACAAAAGGCTTAAAGCAGTAAAATTTCAGCAACAGCTGGAAGCCCAAGGCCCCCAAGGGGCTAAGAAGTTCCCCTTACTGAAGTTTCTACTTTTTTCTTCTTTTTTTTTTTTAAAGGACAATTAAAAATACCATGTTAAGAGCTGACTTGGGTTTACAAAGGTCAGGTCTCGAATGGTAGTTCTTTTGTTCAAAAGTCTTATCACACAGCACATGCTGGGATGTCAAAGGGACCAGCAGCAGGTCCCATCTTATTTCATTAATGATCTAGGGGAAGGAGGTAGGTAGCATGATAATGAAATGTGTGGATTATAAGAAACCAAGATGAACTACAAATACTGGAGAGGAGAAAGAAATATAGCTCTAGGAATAAGAGATTAAGAAGGCTGAGAGAAGATAAAAGGAGATATCACTTGAAATACATCATGGAAATAATCACAGATACTTGCTGAGGAAAGCCCTGCAGATGGAGCACAGTGGAAAAAGCTGTTTAGGCATGCATTTGCAGTGAAATACCCCACGTAGCTCAATGCAGTGTAGGACCACAGAAGCCACCGTAGAGCTCACAGTTAATACTGTTCCTGACTATATAGCTTTGTTGAGATCACATCTGGAGCTGTATACAGCTCTGTACTACATAAAAAGATACTGGAGAATATCTTACTTTCCCACCATAATTAAGGAAAAGAGTTTGCAAGAATTAGGAAACTGGTTTCTGCACACTCTTACAAAAGCTGGACACGCACATAGTTCGGATGAGAAATAGCAAAAAGGTGGTATGATTATGGTCAGCTCTTTGTACCTGAAGAGAATAGCTGCAGATTTACCAGAGACCAAGAGGCATTAATCTGTGCATGAGCAATGCCCACCAAGTTGCACACTTAAGATATGTGACACTGCCACTGCACAGTGCCCTCAACACGTTTGAGGACTGGCTAGAGGACATCTAAGAAGCATAACAGCACAGAAATTAAGGAAGGGAGGTTTACAAAAATATCAGGGGGCGGGGGGGGGGAATCTTCATGAAAAGGCTATAATATCCTAATGCATCTTTTCCTTTACTAGGCTGAAAACATAACATGTTAAAAATTAAAATGTAATTATAAAATTATAATGCAAAAAAATTATTTGAGCCATAAAACAGTGCCCAAGATACTGCTTTCAAAACCTGTTATTTCCATGACATTGACTTCTTACAAATAACCATTGTGCCTATTTCTACAAATTGCCATGTCAAAATGGGCAATGTGAAAGGTTACTTTCAAGCTTATGAAACACAGCAGATCCACTAAACCTAATGTGTTAACTGTAATTATGGGCTGGCAGAACTGAAGTAATATAGCAGGATTTACCTCAATTTCACACAACTTTGCCCGACAGCACTATACATGGCTATAGGGAACCTGGAATACTTCTGCATGGATCAAAGAACTACCACATGAGTAAACTGTGGGAGAGGTGAGCTGACAGGTGACATACAGACTGCAGCTATTTTTATTGTGTAACTGCAAAATGGGAGGCAGTATGAAAACATGGCTTGCAATAATCAGCCTTCCCACCTCTACCCTGTATTTTTTCAACATGCAATATTTATTAGTCATCTACGAGAACAACATAAATATCACATTGATCTAACTGGCACATGCTATATCATAGTAGGTGAGATGATTAACATCAGAGAGGTTTATCGTCAGTATATTCTGACAAGCTTAGGCAGATCCTAAGAAATACAGCATATAAAATTAATAATTCTGTAGACTAAGGTTCCTTTACCTCATTTCATCAGGACAAAAAGCTTCCTTCCATCTTCATATCCCCATTATGAAGTTCTCAATGTTCCATTTTATAGATCATCCAAAAATCCTATCAGAATAATACTGGTCTGAGCACACACTCAGACAAATATATATTTAAAGGTTTATATCTCCATTTATCAACACAGTTATGAATTGGGAAGCTGCTTTTGGAAATAATCATGACAAATTTTAACTCCTCTGAAGTAGGCAACCCCAGGAGTTTTTGGCGGTAAGTTTTCAAAACAGAGCTAAAATATATGATTAAGTTAACATCCTGATCAGTAACATGATATTGCTTATATCTGAGGTCAAAACCAGATTCCACCTTCAGTCACTTAAATCCCTCAAATTGTTTTGTGTATTTGTCAGTAAGAGCACATTAGCACCCTCATGAAAACAGCTTCTAAAAACAATGACACAGAATACCTTAGTCGTGTTAATTTGCCTCTTGAAAAGCATGACTTAATGCATACACATCATTGAGTCACAGAAAGTTCATTTGTAGCTCAAAATGTATTTTTGAGTCTTGAAAACTCAAAGTTCAAAGAAAATCAGTTACAGTGACGGAAGCACCAAAGACAGCTAAAAAACCCCAACTTTCCTGGAATTATTATTCATGCAGCTAGAGAAAAAAAATAAAAAACAAACATTTAAAAGGAGGGATGATATTTGAGCATGATGGCAGAAGGGAGAAGGATCATTTTCTGTAGTTATAAATTGTTCACACTAAGCATGACGGTGTAAGGTTTAAAGATGTTCAGGTTAAACAATTAGGCAATGGAAGAAACTACCCAGGGAGGTGTCCGAGTCAAGGATATGAGAGGTTTGTAAAGACAGGGTAGATGAAATCCTAGTGGGGATTAGTGAAGAGGAAGATACACAGGCTTTGAACTGGATGACTTAAAGGATCTTCTCCAATCCTATCATTTATGCTGCTATGATTCATCCTAAGGAGAACATTTTGGACTCTTATGAATTACTGGCTGAGTTTCCTGGATACTATTGTACATTAGTCTACTCTGAAGCATGCATAAAACTAAGTCAAAGTTGGCTTTGAAGTGTTTGATCTACAGTATTTGACACTTCCCAGTCTCTTTTTCATACAGTGACTCAGAAAAAGGGCTGTTATAAAAAGACAACAAAAGTTATTTTGAGTTCAGATTAAGTCAGAGAAGGGAGGCACCCCTTTCTTCAGCCATTCCCATCTAAAAGAAAAGAGGAAAAAAACACCCCATCTCATGGCCTGGTGGTTAATATTGCTATTTCTAGACCTGACATAAACCAGCCTTAGAACAAACTACAGCTTTATAGTAACTGTTTTTTCATAAAATTTTGGATCCAAACCTAAATGTTCTGAATGACCAAAGTTAATAACTCTTTTTGCTTTTATGTTAACAAAAGATGACAGATTTTTCCCAGCACCTTCAAGTCACATTTCTGAAAATCATGATAATTACCTTTTTAACAACTCCATCTATTCACTGCTAATAATTTTCATTATCATTATAAACTGCTTGAGGAAATATATACAGCTTCCTTTTTCTTAGCATATAATCTTTATTCCATGGACACAATCCAAAGAGTTTTTCAGAAAGTTTAAGAAAGTAGCAATATCTTGCTTATCCCAGGCAAACTGACACAGTTTAGCTTGGAGTGCGAAAAGGATTAGTGTAAAATCATCGACTCTAATGCAGTGCAGAAGATTGATCATCATGATGGACAAGCTACAAACTTTCCTACACTGCTTTAACGGGAGAAACTGGACTTGATCAGTATTCTACATCACTTTGTACGGAACAATAAACTGAGAGTGAGCCTTACCACTGCCTCCCAAGTCACCAGTGAGTCACTGATCAGCGCATACATAATTTAAAAATGATCAGTTTTGTGTCTGAAAGGGGAGTGATGGCAGCTGAATGAGTGGGAAGCATGGACTGACTCATTCATTAAAGAATTGTGTAAATCAAATAATTTTGTTTTTCCTTTAGTAAGTAGTGTGACTGATAGCAAGGACTTCATTCAGTGAACTTTGCTTTGTCCTAAGGGACCATATACATCACAGGATGGATAATGTGAAACAACAGTTTCCATCTCTCACTTTTAAATATACCCCCTACTAACTGCAACCAATATGACAAGTCCAACCTATATGAAGCTATCAATAGTTAAGTTTCTAAACCGCCACAAAATAGCAGGGGTAGAAGGGGCAGCTCTTACCTTGGGGATAGCAGGGCCTATTCTCACAAAACTTAACAAAAACCTTGCTAAAAATCTTCCTTGTGTCATTCTGACTTAAGAGTGACATGTAATAGCAGTGTATCACAATGGAGATAACAAGGAGGTAACAATGACAAAGGTAACATTTATCAAGTGTCCACATATTTTTTCTTTTAATTAACTTTTGAACACCTTACAAAATTCTCATGCACTCATGCCCCTAGGCAGTAGCTCTCAATGGAGACTCTGCAGACATGGGCTTGTGGCAACTCAGGCCGGCTGTGAAAAGGGACATGTTAAGAAAAGTTACAGTGTCCCTTCCAGGCAATTTCTTTGTTTTGGTCCTTTGTTTTCCAAAGTACAGCAACTAAATATCCCTATCATTAATTTTATCCTGACAATTAAGAACTTATGCTGTACTTGTATCTAATACTGTTGTCTTCAACGTTCATTACACTATATGGTGTACAAGCAAACACATACCCATACACATCCCTACTACAGAATTTTCTGTTGAGAACCCCAACACCTAAAAAGCATTAGAGCTGCCACCAATGTGTCCAAGGAATGAAGAAGTAGATTGAATTACTGCCCATCTGTTTTGGGTAAGGTAAGGTGGTGTGCACCTGTTCACAGTTCCTGGGATTATCAAGTACTCAAGCTGTAAATGGTAGAGTTCAGGCTCCTACATTTATAATGTTGCAAAGTTTCTACGCTTTCTTTAGGTCTTTCTTCTGCTTCATATTTGGAAAATGCCTAAGACATATGAAATGTTTCTAATATAAAATTACCAAATTTGAACATCAAGAAAAACATCCAGTGACATGACCAAAAATTCCCAAGGCACACAGCTGCTTCTTCTAATGACCCCCGTCACATACATATATACACACACACGCCTCCACACACATATACACACTGCTGGAATAAACACGTTCTGCAAGAAACAAGGAGCTGCCAAAACACCAAATCTAGCTTACATTTATAGCTATCATGGAAAGAAGAACAAGAAGAATGGGATGCTGGTTAGTTTGAAGCAATGTAGACCTCTGTAAGCAGCACTCTAACAACAGTATTCTAAGCTCCATTCAGGAATCAAAAAAAAAAAAATCCAAAAATTATTACAGAGCAAACTGAATAAGTTTGCAGGAAGACAAGCTGCGTAAAAAGCAGTTACTTCTCTGAAATGAACTCACTGATCATTACTGGGGAAAATGTAATTTCAATGAAGTGAAAATTTTGGATGAACAATGCCTATTTTCTCCAAATATCTGGCTTATCACAATCACCTATCAAATCCTGGACATTTTTCTAGGAATGCTTGCAAATTTTTTGAGACATGGTTGTTTTCGTTTAGAGACGATCACAAGAAGAAGTCACAAATGACACATTTCATCTGGAACAAGTATTCCTTGCCAGGAAGTAAATCCCTAAAAATGAGTTTGCTTCTCAGTGGCCAAATCTCTCTTCTTTCTAATTAGCTATCAGCCTTTGTTAGGGCGGTAAATGAATTCAGTGGCTTCTAAGGCAAGTATGCAAAATACAAATCTAAAACTTAACTAGTTATGGCCACACAAATGTCAATACTTCAATTTATTCTTCATCATGCTTAGATCTTCCCATTCACTGCAACTCAAAATCCTACTAAGCTCTTTGATAATCTGCTGTCAGAAAAAAAATACATATATTTGGGCCATGTACAGTGAGATTAGACAGATGATAATATATTAAAAACAGGGTCCCTTTTGCATAGATGTAACTTTTTGCTTCTTCCTGGGGAGAAGTAATGCCATAGTAATCAGTCTTTTGCCTGCTTGATTTGTTGTGCTGTTTTGTTGACTTCCCAGACAGACCGACGGACCAGCCAGCTGACTATTAACAAATCCTTTATCTTCCCAGACAAGCGATCACCATGACAGATAGGCAAAACTCCAGGGGTAGGTTAGCTTTAGGGCAAGATTTTCCACCATTTTCATATGAATGGCAGTGAATCCTACTCCTGGAGACAGCCACCCAGTGTCCGTCTGCACGAAGATCTAAGACCCTTCACGGATGTGATATATATATATACACACACTACAGTCAATTTCTACTCCTATAGGTTGGATGCAGCTCATAATTGACATCTGAAGACCTACAACCTCCCTGTTCGTGTAACTTCAAACATTCCTCATCTACCTATGTAACTGCAGCTAATACTGAGCAAACTTTTCAGCTGAGATGATTTTCCTTAGAAAATTGCAAATGCAGATCAAACCATCAGTCAAATTTCTGCTGAATTTGTCAGATCAATTTGGCTAAAAAGAGTAATTACAGTATTTTTTATATTTTCAAAACCTTTTGAATTTTCACTTCACATTGAAGTATTGCAAATAAACTTTCTTGAATATAATTTAAAGAAAAAAAAGTTAGCATATACAAAGTCTAAGTGAAATACTTCATTTGAGGAGAAAAAGAAAATACTGCATTTGAGGAGAAAATGAGAAGCCTGAATCGATCATTGGAGGTTGTTCCAAAATAACAAATTTTCTCATTTTTTTTCTTCAAGTCAGAAACTTAAAAAAAAAAAAGTTATTCACAGACCTCTACTCTTGTTAGTGTGTACCTGTGTCTTAAGACAAAATAGCGCAGATATCCTTTTAATATGCATGATATAATTGTCAGAATGAAGCTTTCAACAAAGTTAGTTACAATACATACATGCAAATTATAGGCAGCTTTATCCAACACCAGCTTCAGTAAAAAATAGAATAAAATGTATATTAGATTTATAGGGGGGAAAAAACCACCTTTTTATGAATAATGAGTCTGATATAGATTTGCATTTGGGGCCTGTGCTATGCTTCTTATGCAAGTTTAACTTGTATGGCCACAAAACAATTTAGTCCTTCATGCATAAACATCAGTTTCTCCAGTAGAGATTTCCAACATTTTGTTTCTAGCCTACAGTACACATAAGCCCATGGTTCCTCAGTACTGGAAAGATACAACACAACAGAAGAAATTCCAAAAGGAACAGCATAAATAATTGTGTGATTTTGTGGAAAACACAAAAGAGGGGAGGGAGAGAAATAAAATAGCCAAAGGCAAAGCAACATTAGGAATTTAGCGCAACAAAGAGATATAAAAGAGGATCAAGAAGATGAAGTCAAGGAAAGGAATATTCAAGGCTGCTTTAATGCCATGTATTCTCCTAAGGGAAGTGGTGGAAGCCACATGGCTTATGACATTTGCAAATTAGTACCATAATAAAGACAACAATCTGGTGGTGTCAGGGAGATGGTCAAGCTGATATAACAGGAGTTTTCCATTTCTAACTCCTATTATCATACAACAGATCTGAGGTGCTACAAATTCCTAAGTGTTTTGTAATATTCACAGAAACATCAGCTTTTGCTTACCATCAAGTATTCAGCAACTGAATACTCTTCAATGTGTTGCTCCTTTTAACAATGGAACATTACAGTGCAAATGATAAAATCATACTCAAGATTTCCATGGATTCTTCTGGAAATAACATACAACAGGATTTTACCATTTGATGTCATTTTTCCTTTGGAGTCTTGTGGGAAAAAGACACTGGTAGAGAGGCAGATTTGAGGAAAAATGTGTTTAAATAAAACAAAGGAAAAAGAATACTTGTGTAATACTTTCCAATCTTGAATTTCACACATTCCTTTTAAGCTACAGTATATGAGAAAAATGCTCTAAGAGTTTTTTTCCAAATGCAATCTTTTGATAAGTCTCAGTGTTGGCTTAAAAGCAAAAGAGCAAAATAAAAAGACCCTGTATTAAAGTAACAGATGAAATTTCTTCTAAATGGACAGATAACTCCTTTCTATTGCTCACCAAAAATCTGTAACTGCCTGGGTTTTTTGTTTGTTTGGTTGGTTTTTAATTATTATTTTTTTAATTTTTTATTTATTAACCTTATCTTTGCAAATGCAAAGTATGTTTTTTGGGGGATAGAGTGGTAATGTAATAGCAGTTCATATTTTTTATATGATATGTATTCTAAACTGTCTTAGTATCTCTCTATACCAAAGACCTGTAATGTAATGCTCCTTATTTCCATGACGTCTCCACTGACATCAGTCTTGTCACATATAGATGGAAGTAGAGTTACCCCTTGCTACACCCCTAGGTACTTCCAGGCATATCTTGACCTTAGCAGCTATAATGGCAATTTCGGTACTCACAACAAAAATTGTAAAGCTACTCAGATTTGATGATCCAGTTAAGAATTCTGTAAGGCCTAAACCTGTGCATTTCTGAACAACGACTAGAAAGTTCTGGGCCCTCCAACCTCACACCAAAATCAGCAGAACCAGAGGGAGAGCAGCACTTTGCAGGACTGAGCTTTTTAGCACCTCCAGAAAAGAGTAGTAGAAGCCAACATGCCTGCACCAGTTTTAAATGTATTATGGATTTTCTCATGGGCTCAGGAAGCCATAAAAACTAAGTATAGTCAGACTGCAGGATAGCAATATAGCTTTCATCATTCTATGATTTTCTGTGACTTTAGGGAAAACGTGCTCAACTGTTATAAACAGGCAATTTGGTATTACAAATTTTCAGGAGATGTCACTGCTATGGGATTCCCAAAACAAATACAGGTTATATTCAAATTACTGTTTTCTACAAGGACACTGCTCAAAATAAATTTGTCATGTAAATGAGCTGGTTTAATTACAGTGCAACACAACTAACTGTCCTAGATCACAGGCTTCTTACACAATGGAAGGCTAATGATGCTAGGAAGAGCAAATTATTCTGGTGGTCATGTAATGTTAAGATTGTTTCCTCATTGACTAATAAGGTAAGTGCCTGAACAAAGCTAAAAAAGCGAAGACAGACATGCTAGGTCAGAAAAAAAAAATCTAATAAGGTAAACAATTTCCAGAAAATACACTGAAATACAGCGAGAGGGAGATCCTTGGTTGTGCAATGTTTCAATTTATCAATCACTTTGCAGTTCTTTCCTAGTTTGGAAAAAGTTTAAATAACATCTGCGGCTTAGAACATTTAGAAACAAAATCATAGAATCATAGAATGTCCTGAGTTGGAAGGGACCCACAAGGATCATCGAGTCCAACTCCTGTCCCTGCACAGGACAACCCCAAAAATCCCACCATATGCCTGAGGGCGTTGTCCAATTGCTTCTTGAATGTTGTCAGGCTTGGTGCCATGACTACCTCCTGGGGCAGCCTGTTCCAGTGCTCCACTACCCTTTGGGTGAAGAACCTTTTCCTAATGTCCAACCTAAACCTCCCCTGGCATATCTTCCTGCCGTTCCCTTGGGTCCTATCATTGATTGTCAGGGAGAAGAGATCAGCACCTGCCCCTCCTCCTTCCCTTGTGAGGAAGCTGTAGACTGCAATGAGGTCTCCCCTCAGTCTTCTCTTTTCCAGGCTGAACAGACCAAGTGACTTCAGCTGCTCCTTGTACGGCTTCCCCTCTAAACCCTTTACTATCTTCGTGGCTCTCCTCTGGACACTCTCTAGTAGCTTTGTACCCTTTTTGTGCTGTGGTGCCCAAATGCACACAGCACTCAAGATGGGGCTGCGCCAGTGCAGAGTAGAGTGGGACAACCACCTCCCTCGACCGGCTGGCAATGCAGTGCTTGATGCACCCCAGGACACGGTTGGCCCTCCTGGCTGCCAGGGCACACTGTTGGCTCATGTTCAACTTGCCGTCGACCAGAACCCCCAGATCCCTCTCCGTGGGGCTCTCTCCAGCCTCTCATTCCCCAGTCTGTAGGTACAGTTAAAGGGTATGCCACAAACAGTTAAAAGAAAAAAATCTTTGATTTAAAGTCAGGTACTGTGAACACTTGCTGTGGTTTATGCATAAGTAATTCTGTTGAACTTAAGGAGTCCTACAGGAATTCTCAAACATGTAAATGCTTGCAGAAGTAGAGTCTAATTTTCATACTATATGTTCTTTAAGCTGCTAACTGATTTACTCTTTCTATTCTGATATAAGTAGCATAACATTAACAATTAAATATTATCAATTAACCTCTCTTGAAGTATGAAAGTCAGGTTTCCCAGACTCCGCAGTTGTGTATATATAGAGGAGAAAGAGCTGTCTTTGGACCTGCTTTACTTCTACTCTGCCTTTCATCCACCTGAGACAGCCTAAACACGGTTCAGTCATGCTTGAAGGTAACCTACCTGATGGAGGAACCTCACAGGCTTCTTTATACTCTGATTCAACTTAATGCTCTTCTTCCATACTTGATGCATGCAAGGTCCACAAACCTGTGTTTGAAGACAATATCTAGGCCACCATTACCTGTATTTATTTATGTAAGCAACAATGTATGCCTCCCCAAGAAGGTGGGCATCCAGGTTTTCACAAGCTGCCTTGAAGTCAGTGAAAGTCCTCCTCAACAACATAAATCTGGTCCTACTTAATGGCTTATAGGACAGAACTTTAAGACTCAGGTTTACTAGTTTGGAGAGTAGCCAACTACTCATGCATGATACATAATCAGCTCCAATTCCAGTTTGGAAAACTGTCTCCAATCACTTAAGTATATGATCCATTGACATCAGTGGAACTGAATGCACCACGTACGTGTTCAAGTTACCGATATCCATTGGGTACATGCACAAGCACTGTCTTAACAAAGAATGTAAGTATAGTCTCAAATGCTTTCCTAAATAATGCCCCAGAATTCTCTGATGCTATAACACATTATTTCAACCTATACTCTAAAAGTGGTGATATCAATGCATTTATGTATTTCAATGTTATTTCAAATTCAACCTGGCTAGAATATTGATTTTGGAAAAATCTTTGAAACACAATAATGGTTTTGTGTATAATTTTTTCCTTTTCTCTTCCTCCTCGATTTTGCTAATGATCTCTGAAACTCTGGCATAAAAGAACTGTGGTGAAACAGAATATTAAAAAAAAAAAATCTACATTCATGTTCTGAATGAACTATAAAATGCTAATGAACAATGCTCATTTAGTAACAAAAAAGTAAATGGGGGGGTGTTTAAAATCTTACTGTGCATTTTACTGTGCACATGGCTTGCAAGTAATGTTGGTATGGGTTTTTTGTGGGAGGTTTTAAGTCTAAAAATAACCTGGTGACATCACCCAAGGAAATACCTAATCATAGATTACATTTAACTCAATATAATTTTTTTTTAAAACTTTCTTAGGAAACATGCTTTTCTGTCTCAAAAGTGTTCTCAAAGGAGTCTCTGCTTTTACACATGACATTTCTGATCTCTCACTGCAGGAGAGCTTTACATCAGAGTTCATATAGAGCTCCAAAAGCTCCACTGGAGCCTCTCAAGGTGATAGTTTGGGCAAAAATGTAGAGAGAGATAGGTTATTGAGAGAGATTCTGATGCAGCAAAAGTGAAATCTAAATACAGTAGATGGAGATTTATCAAAACGTAGACATAGTCCCACTGTGCCTGCCCATTACCTGCTTCTGCTAGGATCTTGAAACAAGCTGGATGCTATTGCTTCTCTCCCAGCGCGTTTGCAGTTTAGCGGTCTTGTTGCTGTAATCAGGGATTTTGTTGGAAGAAATGCAATATATATCACATATAAGATGTTTTGAAAGGAGTTAAGGTATAGATCATTTTTGCTTTTAACCCTTACTTGGAATGGTGTGTAAGAGGGTTTTCCAGTCTGTCATCCATGAAGTCATGGTCCGCAGCCCATGAAACCACATTAAACAGGAAAATAAACATCATACTTACAGTGTTTTCAGCTAAAGGTGCAAAGATATGATCATCTGCAGGAAACGAGCCAGCAGAAATACGTGATTGTGAAAGCGTGAAAACCACTCATTCAATGGTGCATGAAGATGAAAAGCAGAGGATCAAATTGTAGTTTTATCAGTATTAGTTTAAACTACAGATGATGAACAAGAAAACAGTAAAACATATGAACAAAACCAATGTGTAACAAAGTTTCAAATACACTATTTAAAGTAGCACCTACCCTTCTCTCATGCCTTTTGAAAGGCATTAAGACAAAAGCACTTTTGAAATAGGTCCAGGTATTAGCATCTTATTTAATGGATTGCAGTAAGGACTACCAAGTAGCTCAAGACAGACAGTTCCTTTAAGCATGGTGGAATAGTCTGCTGGCTCACACTTAACGTGGCCAGATCTTCTCCACCCACACAGGAGAATTCAAATTGCGCTGTCAGAAATAGTATTTGCCTGAAGGATTCAATACGTGTTATCAGACTGAGTCCCTGTGCAGTAGCTTGGAAAAAGATAGCTAGTCATTTTAACAAGTTACAGATTTAAAAAAGAATGAGCTCTTCTCATATCTACCACGCATCATGCATGGGATGACAAGTTAAATGACTTCATGTTTGTAAAACTAAACCAGATCATATTGAGATACCTATCTTCAGAGATGCTGCAACACCACTTCCCATTCAAGCCAAGACTGTTTTGAATGACTTCCTAGAAATGCCTCTAATACTTCTTTACCTTCCAAATTCTGGGATCAAAAAGTTCTCTTCCTTTATTCTTTCTCTTAAATCTGATCTAGAAATCTCTTTATCTGGCATATGATGCCACCTTCACATGACAATATCCGTATCTGGCACATTTCAAGCCTCATCTGCTTTTCCAGGCTCTTCCAGGAGAGACAGAAATATATAAGAAAGATGATAAAGTCTGAATACAGTTTGAAATAAATCACTTATCTTTCTGAGATCTTTCTGTGTCATTTTGACACACTGAGCTCTGGATTGGACTTGATGACACACTGAGCTCTTTTGACAGGCTGGATGGGGCTCTGAGCAACCTGATCTAGTTGCAGATGTCCCTGCCAATTGCAGGGTGGATGGACTAGATGACCTTTAAAGGTCCCTTCCATCCCAAAGCATTCTATGATTCTATGACATGCTGAGCTCTATGGTTAGACTTGACGATCTTAAAGGTCTTTTCCAACCTAAATAATTCTATGATTCTATGATTAGTGTAATCTATCTAAAACTTTGGGTGAAGACTTTTGTAAAAATGTGAATAACTAATTTTAATTAACTTAGCTGATGGGAATAATACAAGGTTCTACCATATCTTCCTTAAAGACATGTGCTCATTTGTCCACAAAGCACATAATCCACTTAATCAATGGGTATTCAGATCACGATAGGAACTAGCATTGGACTTCAGGGTGGGAGCAAAAAGTGACCCACAAAGCTCAATGGCATTATGAGTCAAGTGAAGTCATGAGTCAACAGCAGCCTGTTGCTGATTGACTCTGCCTCACCAGTAAGTGTTACTTCAGCCATTAATGCAGATTGCTGTATGGCTGCAGGGATATGCATGCCTGCCAAGGTACATAAAAAATATCCAAACCAAACTAAAATCTGCCAGATTCTGAAAATATCATGTAACACCCTGCTCTTTATCTACAACAGCATCCAAAGTAATGTTTGGGAGAGCTGACCACGACCACACCCATCCCTATGTCTGCAATATAGCCTAAAGGTTTTTCATTGACAGCCATTCCACTTAATCAGTCACAGCAATGCTTGGCTATTTGATTGCTGTGATTTAACACAGTAATAACAATAATCCAGACTATGCTTAAACCACTCACAGTACTTCCAGAACTGTTTATTAGCATTGGCTTCTGCTTTACTAGCTATTTTCAACACCCTTAATACTGAAGTTCCTCCTCTGGCACCTCTGAGAAGGCCAAGACTACATGAAAAAGGAGGCCTTATTTTTTGTTTGACCGAGTATTTGATAACTGCACTTAACTTCAGAGTTTATTTATTTAACCTCAGCTCAGGCTAAAGCCATCTAAAATGCCCTGTGCATTGTAACTTTAGGTCCAAGACAGAACTGCACACAGAACACAGTCTCTTTCATCTCTCTCTTGAAATTAAATTCAATAGCTCCTCTTCAACCCATGAGTCAACTGCAAGGCCATCATTTAGTTAGAAAGTTAGTACTTTCCAACTGGTAATCAAGCTTGTTTCTGAAGGCCCTCGGAATGGGAAGCTCATCACTGGCAGCCTATTCTATCATATTCTTTCAACACAAATAACACTTTCCATGGACTGGAATGACTTCGTTCTTAATGTATGAATTTCATCCTTCTTAACATCAGAATTCACAGGAACTGAATGCATAATTTAAGACTTCCACCTCAACAGAAGTCAACATTTTACCAAGCAGTCATTAAGGTTGGACAAAGAAAAGCGTATTTCCCCTTAAAAGTAGGTTTTGTTCAACAGGCAAAGCACAAGAGCAATATACAACATAACAAAATGATTTGTCTATTGAACATAAAATATCTCACATTTGCTTTCTGAAAAATGTTATCTGTTTACTGTATGCATTAATTTTTTATCAATGTTTTTATAAAACTTACACAACTTTTTTTGTCTACACAAATACAGTATGTGAAAGGCAGAAGTATGCAGCCTTTCATCTATACACAATATGAAAGAAAAGCATTTCTCTAGGAGACTTTTTTACTGTAAATGCAATGCTTAGAAAAGCAGTGCAATTGAAAGCAGGTGGGACACAGTACAAGGGTTTCTCATCATTCTAAGTATGCTGTTCAGCTCACTCAAATAATAAAAACCTCTATGCTTATTCAGTCTTGTCCTTCTCTTAGAGACAGGCCAGTCAATTGTGCCAAATAATGTGTTGTCCAAGTTGGACTAAACTGAGAACACTAAGCTCATTTTCCTAGTGAACTGTGCTGTATTTGTATGATTTCTACATTACAAACAGACATTATCTATAAGAAAAAAGAAATTAAAACTTCCTAAAGTCAGCACTGTTTCCAATTTCTTATATTACTGGTGAAATCTTAAAGGATAATATACTTGAGATTAAAACTTAAAAAGAACATTATTACCATGATGTAAATATACCCACATGATCATACATAATTAGGTAATCGTGTACATACATATATTCACTCTGCCAAATTCTGCACCGTCACTATTATTTATATTTGATCTGATAGCTGGAAGACGCTCCTTGACCATTTTCTTTAAAACTGTAAACAGTAGATAGCATCATCCTTTACACTCATTAAAGATTAACAAGTTGCTAACAAAACTTCTACCACATTCATTTTTTGCTAACTTAAAAGTAAGAACAAGATAAAAGGGTAACTTGCATCTCATTATGTTGAATTGTAACAGTGAGAAAGGAAAATAAAGATGATAAACCAGGGGTTTACACAGTAAATCTGCTGATAGCTGAACTTTTTGAGATAAAATAAAGGCTATAAATCAACTTGAAATAGTTGGAAGTATTAAAAAGATCAGGTAACTTTCTGGTGTCTTTCAATCTTCCCACCTCACATTATCTATTTTCATAATAATCTTTCAAATTTGGCTCATGGCTGGTATCAAACACTACAATGAGGAGTGATAGTAAGACCAGCTTTTTTCTTTGAAATCTGACTTGCCAAGGAGTGGAACTGTCACCCAAATTTACAAAGGCAGTTGTTCTGAGATCTGTAGAACTCTGAAGTACCAAGAGGCCTGAACAATGAAATCATATTTTTTTAATTCTGATTGTCAGTACTTGTACTGGACAAATATATATTCTCTGAACCGTGCAAAGTGTATGTCTGATTGCAACTCAGTTCTGGAAGTGGAACGCTTGCTTTATGGAAAAGGTTGGTATTTGCCATAGGTTTTCATTCTCAGCTATATCAAAACATGGAAGTCTAACAAAGAATGAAACTTTTCACTAAGTTTCAGATGGGCAACATCACCATAAAACAAGTTGAGGTTATGAAGAACAACAGAAATGACAAAGTCTCATTTCCTATCCTGATTCCTATTCCTGATTTCTGTCGGATTTACATACTCCCTCTCCCACAGTCTGCCCAGCTAAACCCACCTATGTCCCCTCTCATCTCACCTCACAGTGCCCTCAGCTACCCGTCACATCTACTAATTTCCTCCTGAGCAAGAGCCACAAATCAGGCTGGTTTTGAGGTACAGGTGTACATACTCAAGATCACATCAAACGCAACAGGTAACTGTTCAATTCTTGTTTGAGCCTTCCCCCTAATAATCTGAACCTTTCCTTTACACCCACCTGGCAACTTCTACGAAATTTGTATGAAATTATTTGTTTTTCAAATGTTTCTCTCTCTTTAAAATGCATCAGAAACCAGCCATGGGGTTTCAACAAGGGTGGGGAGAGAAGAACGAGACAGCCATTGTGATTACATAAGGTTTCAAAGCAGGTTAAAAATGATAAGGTATTTTTGTTAGATACCAGGCATTTTGAAATTATAATTTTGGGAGATTCCAGTTCAGCAAATCCAAATGTCCCATTTCAATATGTTCAACTGCTTCATGTCAAACAAAAATAGATGCATTTTCAGCTTGGCTTCCTGCAATCCATCTGTGTCTTGGAGATATTCACTGAAGTTGTACAAAAACTTCTACATAAACTAATTCACCACAGGAGAAAAAAAAAATTGTATTGTTGATTTTCCCCCAGATAAGAGTAGTTTTAGATGAGAAATTTTGGAGAATCAAAAAACACTCAAAATCAAAAGCCCACAGCCTAACATTTAATTATATACTTTACTAGGAAAACAGTCTATAAGGAAGCACTTGGAAGTTAGAGGCCTGTATTAAAAAATAACCCTATGATTTATACCACTAGTTAGCTTTATAAAATGCTACATGTTAAAAAGCAAACATAATTAAGAGAGCAGGGTGAATTCAATACCTCTAAAAATGCCTTCCTGATTGTAAATGTTCTGTAGAAAGATGGTACTGAAAACTGCATCATTTGAAGACAGAGAGAAAATGCCCTTTAAGTGGAGATGCCTGATTTTACCCCCGTGTTTCTGTGGAACAGAGCATGGGGCTCATTAATGCAAGCTCTGTCTCACACAGGTACGATCAACGTGCTGGCAGGACCCCAGCAGATCCTCCATGCACACGTACAAACTCAGTGCCAGCGCTGGAATCTCCACCGCATGCCTGGAGCACAGCTCTGCCAGCCCACATAAGAGGTGACAGGAGAGCTGTAACCCCCTCTTCACACCTTTCTGGCCCTAGGCCTCTCTCAGGGCGTAGAGAAGATTTCTATGAAACTGGTAGAAACCAATTTCTGTGGGCTGCTGCCCCCGAAATAAAGGAGAGGACAGGAATTCATGGAGCGAACACTTCTCAGTATGAGTTTGCAAAAACAGGTGCTCATTTTCAGAAGGAAATAATCAGGAGGGGTTTGGTGGGTTGTTTTGGTTTGGTTTTTTACATATAGTTCTGGATGAAGCACTGACTGAAGGGCCTCATCCTCACAAGCATAAGAACGATGGGGGATTCTTTCAGCTGGTACTGCACAACCCTGAAGTATGCCACCAAAGCAACTCTTTAATGGACCAGCAGGGAAAGGAAGACGTGGTTATGCGTCTGGCATATGCACACCAAACACAGAGTCCCTCTGTGCCAGGGAAACTCTCCATTGGGAGCCTACAAAAAACCTGCTGGAGCTAAACCAAGCAGAATTTGACTATTTAAAAGGAATACTGGGTATTATTAAGCAACCTTTAGAATGCTGCTCCTCACTGGGGCACACCACTTAGGAAAACACAGCATGGTAACATGAAAACATATGCCAGCAATCTTCAACATTCACAGATTTTACAGAACAGAAGGGCTTAGACTATGGTGATCTCAACACAACCATCTAATCGGATGCCTGGAATAATACAGAATATACAATTTCACCCAATAATTTACTCAACAAGCCCTTAACTTCAAGTTGAGCTTTTTGATGTGAAAACTTCAAGTGAAGAATGAATCACATCTGTAAGGAAGTTATTCCTCTCTGCCCAAAATTTGTCCTTTATTTCTAGGTCCAAATTTTTCTTGCTTCTGCTTCCAGCCACGTACATGTGCAATGCATCGGCTCTAAAATCATTATCTGGTTTTGTTCATCTCTACTTTGCATCAAACAAAACACAAGAGGAAGTAAAAAAATAGCTGTAATATGCACATTACAGAGCACTTAATCTCATGTCTAGTGTCATACAAAGTACGAGATAATGATCTTGAATATAACACACATTGTCTACTAGAACTGTCATTGCTTGGATAGGGAGATAAATTTGACAGTACCAGAAGGATTAACTCTAGGTAAAGCACATATCCTAGCAAATTATGCCCAACACGGATCGTTTCCTCGTTTGTCAGGGAGCGCTTATGGAACGAAGGGGACAGAAATGACACTCGCTACACTCTGTGCTTTTGAAGTTTCAGCAGATTTTTCTCTGTAGGATAATAGTCTGGTGGACTTTTCTCTCTTTTTTTACAAAGTATGTTTGAAAGCCAGATGACTTGACTTATGCAAAAAGCTTTTAATAAGTCATTCTACTGCCAGATAATTTTCTTTATCAAATAACAGTATACTTTTTTAAAACAAATTTGCTTCTCTGGCCATAACTATGGAAAAGGAGCTCAGTCATTCGAAGAGTGGAATAGAGATACTGAGGGACTTGGCAAACTGAATCTGCATTTTATAAACTAAAACCTTGTACTCTGCACATTGAAATTTTGTACCAGAAAGGCCCCTACTGATTAGGGCACTGATGTTTTCTTCAGCAGAAGGCACTGGCAGACATATTTCCCCAGAAGCCTTCCATTTCAGTGGTGGAATAAGCTTCTTGTTAAGAAAGATTCATACTTCATCAATAAAGAAGAAATGGTGAAGCCCAGAGAAGCAGCGTGTAGGAGATGAAGACAAACTGAACATTTGCTCAGTATCCTAAAAATGCCATTTGAGCACATGAGGTAGGAAAACAAGTAGTATGGGAATACAGTTGCATGAAAGTTGCATCAGTAGTGTAAGAGGGAAAGGGAAGACCACAGTTTCATGCTGTTTCTGAACCAGGAGGTGGTTCTCCATCACCTCTGATGGAGGACACTGACCAAAGACTGTGGCTGGCAGTGAAATCTAGCCAGGTTTGCAAGATTAAATGGCACACAAGAACAGAGCAATGCAAGCCAAAACAGAGCTCTCTGTGGGATACTGGCTGAGCTGAGGTAGCAGTGTAAGCATAACATTTCAGACAAATATCATTTTACCACGTTCATCAACAAACCAAGAACAATACCAGGAACACAGTTACATCCATGTCTATGTCATCTTTTACTAAAGCCTCAAGCCCTAAAGCCACTCCTGGCAGCTGCTCTGCAGAAGGTAATATTACTAGACTAAAGACAGCAGCTTCGTTATTTAGACATACACAGACACTGGGACCAGGTCCTCTGATCGGGTCATCCAGCTGAGAATCAACAGGCTACTGTTGCTTTGTTTCTAACCACTTCCTGACTATAGTTTAGCTATTTAGTCTTTCACCACCTGGTTTGTATTTGATTTGCAAAAATAAAAATAAACAATCTCCCCCAAGGAACAACAAGAATATTGCACAGTATGCAGTTTGTGACCAAGGAGGCTAGGAGCTGAGGCAATACATTCTCTGGTACCTAAGCCACAGGTCAGATTGGTTGCCAGCTAAGCCAATATTTCTGGTTTGAAGCATCTGCTGAACTTTCTCAAACAATAAGGAAGATTTGTTCCATCACTGAAATAGAAAACCAAATTTAAGAACGGCTGTGTAAATAAAGTGGAAGTTCATTCAAAACCAATGACCCAGAGACCAGCTATTTCTGGAATATAAAGAAAATTAACCTGGGAAGAGGTCTTAAAGTTTGAAGCTATAATTCTACCGATTTCTTCAATATGAATGTTTACACAGGAGTAAAAATGGCTCTGAAATATAAAATTTAAAGAACTGAATTTTTTTTTTCCAGATGTTTCTCTGTGGATAGAACTCTCTTTATTTTACTGTTGACTTTAAAAGGCACCTGCTGAATTAGAAAGCTGGGATTCCTATCTTTTTTCCTAGTAAATAATATTATATGGTTTATTGCATATAATTGTATATAATACTGTAATATCATAAATATTTTGTAAATAAATCAATCCATTGTAACATTTTATGGATATCTCATATCTTCTAATTTTAATTTATCCACTTTTAATTAACTTTGGGATTAGTTCTTCCTACACAATTAAGTTTCAGGCTTTAAGTAGAATCTGTATTCCAAATGCCTGTTCACAGGGCATGTTTGCTTAAAAGTACAACTTGTCCATCAGGCAAAACTGAATAGCAGCATTTCCAAACTCTGTGTGGAACTTAAATTCTCAAATGAGTTCAGGGTTACCCAAATCTCACTGAAATTTAATTATCATTATGTTCCTTAGCACTCTTTTAGGATGGTGGTGGGAACCTGAAAAGAATCAAATAGGCACTTACCATCTATCTCCAGAAAGCATACAGCAAGCACATTTCATTCCCCTTGTAAGCTGTACAGTTAATGCTCAGTGCTGGCAGTAGGGCAGGGTGGGAAGAGGAAGAAATGCTACTGTTGACCACCTTCCTATTTTCTTATGCCCCAACAGGCTGCACATCTGGTTCCCCATCTACTGATTCCAATTCCCAATGAGCTAATCTGCACAGAAGAATCTATTTTCTGGCAATGACTACACTTATTTTCACATTGAATAGCAGAAAAATAAAAAAAAAAAAAATCTGTTGAGTTGCAATTGTACATGTTGATATGTTGCCCATACCATAACACTAAACCAGGGAAGAACTTACATCTACATTTACATTTTAGCATACATATATTTCTATTTACTTCTGTGGCAGTACTCACAAGTTTAAAGTTACGCATGATCCAATTTTTTAGAATAAACTGGGTAACTCCTGCTTCTCATTTCCTTCTGTGCCTTCTGTTTCTGCCTAAAAAACTTTTCTTTACCTTTGAGAAAAAAATATTTCAAAAAGTACTTAGATAAAAGCACAGGAATGGCATACAAAATCCTACTTAGCCAAATAACCACCTTTTGATTGTAACCCAAAGTAGATACTTTGGGAGTGTGCAAAAAGCAGAGGGCAAATACAAAGCAATGTCCACCTTCCAGTACTCTGCAGCTGGAAAGTTTCCTGAGATAGAGATCAGTTTTATGCCTTTGTAGCTAGTAGCTCTCAACTGACTTTTCTTTTATAAAGTCATCTAATCATTGAACCCATTTGTACTTTGGGTTTTCACAACATCCTGTGGGAAGGTGTTCTACAATTTATATGCCATGTGGACAGGTATCCCCTTTATTTTTTTGAAACCTGTTGCCTGATATTTCACTCAGTGGCCCTAATTTTAGTATTTTGAGAACCATTGAACAATCCTTCCTGACCTCCTCCTCACCATTCAAGTTTTTTCTATGTCTCTATTATATAATCTCATGCCTCATTCACCTCCCTTCTATTCTAGAAAAAGCTACCATGAAGCATCTGGTCTTTAGCTTAGATTTTGCCCATCTTCTCCCTTTTCTTTGCCTTTGCTATCCATATGGACTATGACCCGCACCTCACCTCTCCATTTTCTAATAGATCCTCTAAGTGTCTTGCTAAGTCTATCACCACTGCACACCGATCTCCTACCTCGAAGTAGGAATTTCTCCCTCTTTGGTCACGTGGTCACAGCTGAATAAAACTAGTTTTTTTTTTTTCCAGTCAGACTCTGTTCCAAAAAGACTTTCAGTCACATACGCTTCCTTCCAGCAGAAGACCTGGGAGGAGATAGCACAGGTACGCACAACACTTCTGTTTGCGAAAGGCCCCATTGTTCAAGCAGGTGAGAGACATCTGATACCAAAATGGCTAGATTGCTTTCTTGCACCCTTCCAGGCACCGTGCCTCCACCGCCGCTCCTCAGGTGCCAAATTCCTGCCAGCGGAATGTCCTCATTCACGACTGTCGCAAGTACAAACAGGACTCACAAAATGAACGGATTCATAACTGAACTTAATCCCCAAACTGCGACAGAAGCCATTTGAGTAATCCCTTATCTGGCAGGGCTGTGTTCCACTTCCTCTGCACATTCCCCACCAAAAAGGGCAGAGATGAGTAGAGTAGTTCAGTTGTGGAAAGCTGCTGGCATGGAAGGAAGCTCCAGCTGAGCTTCTAATGGAAACCACCCGCCCCTTGGTTATGACAGAACAGAATTTCTTACTATATTCCCTCTATATTACTTACAAGACTGGAGATTTTCAATGTCAAAAAAAAATAAAAAAAAGAGAAGGCAATTTAAAAGGATCAATGCACATGAAGAAGGTTAAAAATAAAAGACACCTTTTTTTTTAAATTGGTACACCCAGCACCTTGGTGGATTAGTAAAACAAAACATATCCAAACAAGATGCAAAATGTGATGGAAAAGCCAGATACAGAAAGTAAGAGTTATTACAGCAATTTCTTAGTCGGAAAGAAATTCCTTCTGCTGTCAATGACCAATGTATTGAATGTCCCAACTCAGGTTCCCAAAGCAAGTACCAAGCATGACTAGCATGAATCCCTTCCCCTCTCCACCGTTTTTGTAAAAGTCATGCAGGGCATGTTGAAAGTTAAAATTCCATAACCTGCTACTCTTCGAAGCAAAATAGCCACAAACAGGTATGTTTGTATTCTACAGCACTCAAAAAGTAACAATGGAAAAATGCTTTGTTGTGTGTCTCAGACTTTACTAAAAGTTGATTCTATGCATTAGCTCAGTTTTGAACATAAAAGCTAAATCAGCTACCAGAAATAGCAGTCCATCTTTTCTTGGCACCACGACATGATTTGAGAGGATAACTGTACCTTGCGCTACGATCCCATCAGATCTTACAAACACAGCTGGGACAGACCAGTGTGGTACTTGCATGGTAAGCTTCCAGGGAAAAAAAGGTGCTGCTAGTCCACAACTGATGATGGTGCAGATCATATGCTCCACTCTTTAAATCAGTATCAAACTATCAAGGCATGAAAGTAACAGACACTGTGTTTATTAGAGAGGACAACTCATGGAATTGAGCATCACTGCACTTTGAGCTAAGTCATGGTTAGGCAAAGATTGTTTGGGGGGACCTAAAAGCAAGTTCCTATCCCCTGGTGGTCATCAAAAAGATGGTGGAATTTAACCTACAAACTAAGAAGGAAAAGTAACAAACAAGTAGATATGCTGTCTAACAAGATTCACCCTGCAGTCTCAGTCAATACAGTATCTCAGATACAGTGTTTTCTCCATGCTCTCTCCTGAACTGTTGTGTAGTGTTGCTACATACTATTAAATACTTAACACATTCCACCCCAGGGGTGGCTCCGTTTCAGTGTTGGGTGAAGTGATCCTTATTTAAACATTACTTAGCTCACAGGAGTGCTGTGAAACTTAATTAAATTAATGCCTGTAAAGTGCTTTGAGGTTCTCAGATGAAAGGTGCTTACAGAAATCCAAAGTACTATTAGTGTTTCTAAGGATGGGTGACCAATTTGGATAAACTAAAAACCTACACAAATCTCCCCTCAAAGCAAAAGTTTTTTGCAGTTTCAGTTAACCTATTTTTTATTTTTGTTTTCTTTTTTAAGACCTTTACAATACCTGACTTTACCTTCAATTGGAATAACCATTTTACAACTACACAAGACAAAGCATACTAATGCCTCATTCATTTTCTGCCTCCTAACTTTATCTCTGCGTAAAAAGGCACTCTCAATATTTCAAACTGCACTGCTCTTGAAGATCATAGCCATCTTTTTCTCTGTGATCCATTACACAGTCAACTTTATTAGATAAAAAATATCCAGGTCTTGGATCTTCAGTGAATCTGCAGTTACAGAATTAGCAATCAACTGTTATTGGAGAGTTAGCTCTGGTCTCTAGCTATATTGAGCAACAACAAAAAGCAGAAATGAAAATGCAAGCTGTAAGTACCATCTTCTTGATTCTACACACAGGAGAAACAATAGCTTTTGGAGAAGAAACAATAGCTTGGAGAGATGAGGTTTTCTCCTCAGTCTCCGTGACTGCCTTTGCAATAACATAGTTGTTTGTATGACCAAACTAGGACACTCAGAGATCTTTCTTAAAAAAAAAAAAATTTTTCAAAAGAGTATAAGCAAAGTACTCTGTTACCATGCAAACAGAGGGGCAGCCTTTTACATGATATGTAGCTGAAGAGTACATAAGAAATGCATTTCTGAAAAGCATAAACAGAGCATTATTAAAATCATGTTACAACACGTAAAACTTCTATCAAACAGAAGGTAATTAAATCCCAGAAAACTCATGAAAACGCTTGTTCTCATGAAATTCCCAGCTTAGTTTCTAAATCAAAACAACATGCATAAATATCCTAAACAGAAAAACTGCAGGAATGGAGCTTTCAATTCTTTCGAGATTTGCCCCTCACCATTTATTTCCTTTGCAGTCTGGAACTGAGGCGGGGGACTCTGCAACTCTGTCACCTGCAAGAGAGTACCAAGGGATGTGCATACATAAAACAGTACGGCTACTCCACTTCAGTATCACTTTATTCAATGCAGACCGAGAGGAATTTTTATTGATTCGGTGCACTTTGGGGGTTTGGCATCCAGTTACAGGTTGTATAACACTACTGTGAGAAACCATTTTTAACCTTGAGTATGCATGACTGCTTATGACTACTTTAATGTTATGAGGTAACTACACAGGAACAGAGAAGGCTGTGGTCAAAAGGAAGGAAGTCCCAATCTTTGCCCTATATATATTCACTATAATTACCATCTGCATGGTAATTATATATGCTTGGTTTGACTAAAACCACATAGGATATGTATGTGTTCTTTTGAGAGAACACAATAACATCAACCAAAATAATACCTCGCATGAGGCAAGAGAGTATAACGCATCGAATGTTGCCTAAATATGAAAGTGCAATTCAGTGAGCAAATAAACACCCACCAGCCTAGAGACTGATCAAAATACAGTGAGTTCTACTTCAGTGCAACCATAAAGGGGAAATCCAGTGACCGTACTAGAGCACATACACCAAAAAACTACATACTGCAACTTCCCTGGTAAACTGCCTCTACCAGAGTCTGGCACAATTTCCTGTGTTGCCTACCACCATGGACCAGGAACCATTCACAGAGAGACTTCCATTCATTCAGAAAAGCCAAAAACCCACCTAGGACAGTCCCCTCATTTAAGCCTGCACATGTTCACTACATATTTTCTTTCAAATGCCTATCCATCTCTTTTTTGAAAACTGTAACAGTTGCTTCCCTGTTGTCTTCTCTCTGGAAGCTGGACAATATCAATAACTATCTTTGTAAAACAGCAAGTCCTCCTCCATTCCTTGCATACATGGCACTTCTCACATTTTGTCCATAACTCCTTGTTTTCTGCCCCAGACTCTAGTTCAGAAAACCTTTAGAGACTGTCTTCCAATTCCCTTAAAAATTAAACACATTTTAAGTGGAATCCCTCTTACTTCAATAGGATCCCCTTCTTTCCTCAAGAACTCAGACCTAGTTATTTTGTGTATCTGAAACTCCTGTACTACTGCATTATTCTAGCTGTCCTTTGCTCTGCTGTAACTTTTCTTTCTGTGCTTTTCCCTCTTTTAAAATAACATGCACTCCTTACGCAGACCTAAAATTATTTCCCACAGCTATTCCTGAAGTTTTAAACAGTGTTTTTTGCAGCTTAATACAAGCAGTATTTATACAATGCCTTCCATCCAAAAAGCTTGAAGAACTTAACACTTTACATTAAGTTTTACCATGAACTGCCTCTTTATTTACAACTGTCTTCCCTCTGGGCAAGTAAGACTATATTCACATTACAGAACCAGAACCTAATGCAGCAGGGACCAGAAAAGCCTATGGGCATGGCTTCACCCTTGGCTGAAGCTCACCTAAGTATGGGCTGCAGCCCAGAACAAAGGCCCACCCTTCCTCCTCCTCCCTTCTCTTGGGTCCCTGAGAACAGGGATCACACAGCCAAATCAGGGAACGGATCCAGCTGAAAACAGACCTCTTTTCTTTTGTCAGGTTGCTAACTGTCTCTTAGCTGAGCTGACCATCCCACCATGGAGGCACCAGTAGTGTCACCACAAGGCAGAGAGGCAAGCATAGTTCCCACTCCTTTCAGCAGAAGCTTGAACTTAAATATGATTTGGACAATTGTAAAACTGCAGCCGCAGTGTAGAGACAGGTAAGACAGCTGCTCTACGGAGTCACTAACACACAGCGGTCTCAAGCTTTGTTCCCACCCTAACCTCTGTCTTACCTCCTGTCTCTTACTCCAGCTGCTCGTTCCCATTCCTTCCTTATCCTGGTGCTGAGGCCCATCAGACTTCACAACTGAATCTACACATAACCCCCAATGCAAAGCTAAACCCGCAAAAACTGTACAAACTTTTTTTTTTCCCCCTGGTGGTTTAGTGAACAAAGTGCTAGCACATGGGCAAGGCACGGGGATGGGCTTCAGAGATGGGGGGCAGGAGCAGGAGGAAGAAAGGAGAACAATCTCCTCTTTCCAGCAAGGAGTGATCCTAGACCAACTCAGTCATCTTGCGTAACTCCACACCAAAGGACTTCTGTAAAGGGCCACAGTTAGTGAGTTGGGAGAATTAACCCAGAAGTATGTACTACCCGTCTACTGCTGTACGCACACTTTAGACCTTTATCTCAAATAGCATTAAAGACCTTCTGTCTTGCTCATTGTTTGCCAGTATTTGTCAACTTCCTACTTTCCTTCTCAATCTCTTAGTTTTTAATATCTTACAAATCACCTGTTAAGCTCTATTGAGTGCTTACAGACTCCCACATTCCCCAGTTACCCAAACTCTGAATCGCACTGTTCTCTGTGTATTAATCCCCTTCATCTTCCTTAACTGTGTTACCTTTCACCCAGATTCTTCAAAACATTTCTCATAGTGCAAATGCTGTGCTCCTTTTAACTTTTTCTTCACTAGAAGTGGAATTTTCCCAGATTTGCTTTCTACTTACAATCATGTCCTTCCTTAACATATCTCTGAATTGCCAGTCTTTCCCCTTGAGCTAGTGCTCAGCAGACTCAGTTTGCTTCCTACGCTAGGGAAGAAGGGCCAGCTCTTCCCAAACCCAAGAATGGGCAGTTGTTGTGTGGTACCCACCACAACAGAATCCCATCCCGAGCATAACACATACAAGTCAATTGAGACCATACAGTTACCAAAGGATACATTTAGTGTAACAGAGAGCTATCATCGTCTACCAGCTACCTCCATTATCAAGTGTGCTATAAGCATCACACCATAAGTAAGTTTTAAATTGGATTTCACCTTCTGTCTATTGGCTCTCCATCTTACATTCAAATCTAATTTGACTGTGTTAATAGACAATGTTGAATGAAAAAAACGTATAAAAAGGGACAGAACAGGAGCTGAGCAATATCCTCAGTAGAAAGACCTGATCCCATGAGGTTCTGAGTGCCCAAAAGTCTAACGCTACTAACGTGAGTGGGGGTACCAGCTGAGCGGTAAATAAATGTCTCAACAACAGTATGTCACCACTGATCTGAACAAAGTTTATGTGCCCCACTTTCACTCTCCCCCCATGAATCTTTAGAGACTCAGTTTACAGGAACACTTTTCCAGAAGACAGTAGATAATCTCTTGCCTACATGGCACAATCACACACACAAAAGTAGCTGTGAAAACCCCTTGGTGTTCCTCCAGCTAGGAGAACCTGTGATCACCCTTAACTTTAAACTCTTGACCAGTGCAAAAGCATTAAAGAGAATTACACAATTGAGAAAGAGACACACATAGGCTTTTGCAGGCCTCTTCAGAAAATGAGATGTACGTCTTTAAAATAAGAGAAGAAAACCTTTTTTATTTTTAATGCAGGGACACGATAGATTTCATAATTTTAGGACTTGTTTTTAATATCAGGGCACATTTAGTTTACCGTGCTTTCTTATACAAACGGTCATGCAAAGAATGAAACTCCCACAGAGAACGTGGTCGTTACCTTTGGCTTAAGCAGCCTCCACAACCAATTTTAATACATTACTACTAAGAGGACAAATTGGCTATTCTGTCAACAAAGAACACCAAGAAGTCGACTAGTCATCTTACAAGATGGGCAAAGATGAAATGTGATGAATATGCAGCCGATGAAGGAAATGTATAGTGAAAGCTCTTCAGGATGGTACTCAGTCTGCTAGCAGAGGGCTCTGCCTTGCCAGCTGCCAGAGCTCAAACAAAGCCTTTGATGAAATCACAACTACCCTTGTCTCAGTTTCACAAAAAAAAAAAGAGACTGTGGACAGTTTAATTATCACAGAACCATTACCATCAGCAGCAGTTTCATAATCTTGAAATGCTGCCATTCTCAAAAGCCATTTGCCTGAAAAAAAAAAATCCTTAAAACACAAGAGACTGTCATACTGTCCAAACAATAGAGCAATTCTTATACAATCAGACGCCATAACTAATTATTCAAAACAAAAACACACCCCTCCCCCTCATTTTTAAACAAGGGAACAAAGGATGTAAGTTTTATCCAGAAATATTAGATTTTAAAAGGAGTAAAAATATCCAAAAATCAAAACAGATGAACACTGTAGACTTGCCTTTCTTTCATGCCTGTACGTGCACAAAACTGATTCTGTGTTGAAGGAATGAGTACACACACTGTTCGTGTCCCTAACAAATGCAATAAAAAATAATAAGTAATAAAAGCAAACTCTGTGGGAGCTTTTTTGGTCACTTTCAGTTACATTTCAAAGGAACTGCCTGCTTCATTCACACTCTTATTTAGGTTAATCAAACTGTATTTTATTTTTTCTTTGGCACCTATAAAGATTGTACTGATATAGTGCCTATTAAGATAAGTGTTTCAATGTTCTTTCTTCTTACCATTAGTCACAATTTCCTAATGCTGATATTTTGCCAGGAAGACGGAGGAAGCAGTTACAAATGCAAGTGATTAGTATGTGTGCGAGTGCCTTGACACACAGTTTTGGTCACTTACTAATACAAATACTGAGCTGGCCTAAGGGCATCTTTGTGTCATTTTCCATTATAGAAAAATATGAACTCTTTGTAACAAGTTGCTACTAAACATTATTTCCTCAACTTCTATTGAGTTAACTTTTCAAACATCTGATGTTTGTTATTCATTTTGTACAGCATTTGGACAGTCTAAAAACCTCAGTAATCAAAGCAATATGCGCATTGGAGAATGTTCTTTTTGTTAGTCTATACTGGTCATATATCAATCATCTGACTATAGAGACTGGAGTAAGTTCAGCTTATTTTTCTTTTATGAGACAGATCCATATGTAACAATTATATATGCAAATAGTGCCCAAACACATGGGAAAAAGCTACACAAAGAGATAGATGGCAAAATCCTCAGACAGTTGACTTGCATAGGGCCAGAATTACCTTCCTAAAATTTTGGCTTAAGACATCCTGTTTGAAAAGGTGAAAGGAGTCCAAAATGATGGAGTTTATGAAGAGGAGGCTCAGAGGCTGGAATAAAAACACACTGCCAAAATAGAAAGACAAGCGAGAGACAGCTAGAGAGGAACTGCTGCAGGAAAAGCACATGTAGAGCTGAAAGTCTGAAAGGACAGTGTGAAGGCAACGAAGCGAGACGACGGACGTAGGCGATTCAGGCAGGAGACGGTAGTTAATGGAAGCAAATAAAACCAGTGGCTGTCAATAAAGGAAGTGATAGAACAGATGTATCTAGTTTGTAATACATTTCATTAGACGTAACTCAGTGGGAGGAATATGGTTATTAGTTGTCAGAAGGCGTCTTGGATTAGCAAGGGGGTTTTCAGGAGAGGTGCTGTAAGCAGGTCAGTAGCATGTTTGATCTGAGCCTGAAGTGGGCATACAGACCAGCCTTCTCATTTCTGATACCCCAGCGCTTGGAGGTGAGGGTAGTAGCATGGGGATTTTAGAGGTCTGCATGGTACATATGGGGAATTGATGAAGTAAAGGTAAGCAGAACCAGCCCAAGGCTTGAAAAAAAAAAAAAATCAAGCGACAGGAGCAGACTACTGAAGAAGGAAGGCTTGTACCTGGAGGCTGTCAACACTGTAAGTAGCCGCTCCTGTTTCTAAGGTGGCTGACCTACATTAAGATTCAAAGAAATCCTTTGGAAGAAATCCAAAAGGATTTCTGCCCCTACAGAAGGGTCCTGAGATTTGGGGTCACCTACTGTCCAAGAGAATGAGAACAAGGCAGAAAAGCTTTCTTTGCTTCATTCTTCTGAGCTGGCTGTTTTTCCTGGAGTCTCTTAACCAGAAGCAAAGATTTGTAAGACTGCTTCTACAAAAATGCATCAGTCGGGATCCATGGAAACAGGTTACTGTGACCAAGACAAGCCTTCCTTGATTTTAGCTAGATATTTTCTAGCTGCATCGGAAGAGGAAGAATGCTTCTTCCTTTCTTGAGTGCCTGCTTCCCCCCCCCCCCCCAACAAACAGAAAACTAACATATAAAGCCACTTGGGAAAGGTGCACTGCACTATGTACATTATAGGATACATAACAGCCCGCGAGAAATAACTTCCAAGATGCCTTTAGCTCACATCCACATCCAAGTAAGTTCTGCACTGCCGGTAATATGGGGAACTCAAAAGTCACTTCAATGACACCAGCTTTCATTGCTAGTCCAACTTTCAACTCTGCCCCTAGCAAAATAATCACACCTAGACCAAAATGTTTTAAACTCTGTATAGATGTAAAGGCCAGGGAAAAAAAAAAAATCCCTTCACTTCCACAGAATCAGTTAGAGAAGCGATAAATTATAAAACAAATTCTAGATGTAACTAGAGTTGAAGCGAACTAGTAAACCAGCAAGGTACCGCTGGCATCCTGCAAGACATTTCCATGAAGTCTACCTTTTTTTTTTTTCTTCTTTAGACGACACACAAAAAGGCTGTTTAAGCAGCATGCAGAGCCCTAACTAACTGCCTTCTGAACAGTTAAACACTTGGAGTCTCAGTGGCTGCCACCATGCAAACAGGTAGAGCAGACTGGCGTGGCAAGTGATTACCTATCCATGTGGCGAAGCACTTGGATCTAGCAGCCATTGCATCAGTGTCACTTGTAAGAGGCTCGGGATACTCTGCTTGGCAGTTTGACTGCCTCTATGTTGTATCAGAAAGCACACAAACGTCTGTGTGCTTGTGTGTATTTACAAGTACGCACAAGTGTCAGAGACAGATAGCAAAGCTTGTCTTCATCCTTTACTAAATGCATAAAGCTTTTAACATTCTATAGGAGCTACAATACAATGCAGAGAATATCTCAACCATCCTGATAATGATGAATTTACAGAGTGTAAAATAATATAACTTAATATTGGTGAAATATAATTTATACCACCAGTCTTCTACAGAATTCAGATACATATTAGCTGAACTTATAGACAGGAGGAAGACAGATTATTTGGAAAGATACCACATTAAACAACAGAAGAAATGCATAAGAAATATGCATCTTTTATTTAGGACTTAGCATAAAACTGAAAGGAGGGAAAAAACACCACCATACATTGTCAACAGAAATGTATTTAACACTTCTTCGATCTTATATAAATAGTAAGCTTATTCTATGAAGATTTATTACACTAATTCCACTAGATTATTTATTTTAAATGAGGTATTTAAATCAATTCAGAAATGGATTGTTCCATGCCAACCTGGATAGTTCACAGGCACTGTACAAGGATTTTAACATAGTAGCCCTTTCGGCAGGGGAGGGGAAATAGTCGTGTTTTCCCTTCCCCACCAAAAAAGGTTTTTCTATTAGAAATATAAACTCAAATCCAGAGTGACAGCTCATCTCTCCCTAAATCTAGGCATGTTTTTTTAAAAAGCCTATGAAATTATAAAGAGTTAGGAATTATATACAAAATAAAAATATGACAGAAAGGGAAGCTTTCATCTCTCATGGAAGCAAAGACTGTTTTTGTTGATACATATGGAAAAAATTAGGCCCAATTATATGTTGTGCTTTGGCACTGGGGTTCCAACTTCACCACAGGCTTATTTTTTTCACAGATATACCATTACAGCCAATTCTACCCTTGAACATTTGAACTCAAACCTTGTAACACAGGCATTTTTGTTGCTAGATTACTTGTACCCTGGATGAAATGCTCTGTGTTACCGTTGTACTATATTTAGAGGTTAAAAAAGGGTTATCTGTATAGACTCCAGAGAATATATATTCAGAAAAATATAATAAGCTTAAAACATCTTGTGAATAAAGCACACTTTATTGCAGCATAATTTCTCATTTTCTAAATTAGACTGTGAATTACAGTCCTTGATATCATAAGCTATATATTCACTCAAATGAAGTTTTTAATACAGCAAACCCATTTTATGTGATAAATATTTGAATGAAGATAGTTGCTTTTGCGTGTTAAAAGGTGACATGATTACTGAAAGGAACAAGACTAGCTAATCCTTCAGGCCAGAAATCTTGGCTGATAAAAGAGGAAAATTTCAAGAGTTTCAGAACTTTTGCTACAACAACCAGAGATGCTAATTTACTAAAGCCTGTGGACTGCTTAAATATGGCTGGTCACACATTGACCAAGATAACACTGTATCTGGCACAGACAATTAGATGCTCTCTTTCCCCTGAGATTTTTCAAAGAAATAGAATATCCTTAGCCAGTGTGGAGTTGGAAAGTGTCTTCTTGAATTTCATAAATGCAGGATATGGAGTATCCATCCCTCCTTTACCCCACAAATGAGGCAACCTACTTAATGCCTACAGCCAAAACTTGTGATCCCTATGTAAATATGAATACTAACATCTGTCTTCTGCACCTTCCTCTTCCCCCCAAATTAATGTAACTGTAAATATTTGGAATTAGACAAGCAAAACAAAACTCCTGAGAAAGATAAGGTGCAAAAAATGGAAAATGCAAAGACTCACCTTCATGATCAAGTGATAAAAATAAAACCCTGCCACTCAGGAACACAGGCTTCTATACTCGTTATAAACGCCACTTCATAGGGGTTGAAGCCAGAAGGGAACGTTAGATCAAGTAGTCTGAACACCTGCATATCAAACCCACTAAAGTTCATCCAGTTACCTCTGTATTGATAACGCAAAACTTATGTTTGGCAAAAAGATAGCTTTCTGAAATGCATCTCATTTTCATATGAACTCATAAAAAATGCAGAGTTTAACTATTAATCACCTCTTAAAATAAGAAACTTTGACAAAAGACAGTTTTTCAAATCCCCAAAATTCAAAACAATGAGTCAGGCTCCAAAATTCATGACATTAAAAGTGTTAAAAAATAATATTAGGGTGTTTTACTTTTGCTTTCTTGTTCCTGAGCTTTTAATGCAAATCCTTCCACAACCATAATTTCCAGAAAAAAAACGGGTTTAATACAGAAGTTGACATACTTTTCAAATCTGTTGTGTTCAAGAGCTGAAGGTCTTACTGAAGCATCAGATTTTGCAAGACATAAAACTGAGAGCTAGCAATAGCATCAATAATTTAGGCAGCATTAACTGGAGTCCCTTTGCCAAAAAGCATATCACCTGTGAGACGTAAGAAAATGCACAGAGCAATTAATTAAAAGATGTGTTCCTGTTCCTGAAGAGACGCTTTAGAAGGAATTTTGAAAGCAGGATTCTTGAAGGATTATTTCAGGCCTGGAGCATTAAACACACAGAAAGAAAATAAGACTTGAGAAGGACTATACACATCAGAACAGCGTACACCAGAAAGTGACAGCATCCTGAAAGAAGGAAACAAAGCAATGGGATTCTTGACAGCTGAGGACCAAGAGATGAATGCGATGTGGTAAGAGACAGAAGAATAGAGATGGTCACAGAGACAGAGGAAAAAATTATCTTAGAAAAACATATTTATATAACTTGTAACCAGGAGAGTTGATGGAGAGGAAGCCATGATGAAGAGAAGACCGTAACAGTCAAGGTAATGACAGAAAGGACAAGGGAAAAATATATGAAAAGTGTGAGGGTTACAGATTAAGATTGTTATGATAATTCTATTAATTGTCACTTTAGGAAAGACAATTAATAATACTTGAAAATAAGTGCCTTAAATTTGTAATCAATGGTCTGCTTATAAAGGCCTTGAAAAAAACAAATTTTCATTACAGTCCTTCAGCTCTTTTGGAAAAAGTGTAGTAGTTTACAAATCAAAATAGTTTGAAAAAGCACTCGTCCTAATTAATCCATAAGCATCTCTGTGGCTAAGTCCTTATAGAAGTTTAATTATATTTTTTTTATTTGAACAGAGATTTGCACAAAGACACAGCTATCTCAAAAATCTGTCTGAAATATCTATAAAGATCATTAGTCATATCTGGACTAAGATACAAGTTTCCCAAAGATCACAGGCGTAAGTAAAGGTGGCCAGGCTGTCTATAGCCTGGAAGAATGAAATGCCAGAGCAGGCAAGCCGTCAACCATCTATCTGTGGTATTTCCTAAATGCCTAATATACCTCGATATACAATGTCACCTAACTGAAATACTATAGCAATAATTGGTTCTTCCTGTACTTAGACAGGAATGAACATTATACACAGAAAATAGAGAGAGACACTAAACCCAAATGTAAAGGACAAGGGAGAAATATTCAATGGAAACATAATTCATGTAGTGAATACTAATAACTTGAGCTATTGTGGCTTACAGGGAAGGATGCTGAAGTTTTCCCCTTGTGTAGTAAAGGCTGCTGCAGAACTAGGAAGGGATTCTTTTCAAATGGATTCATCTTTGACAACAACTACATCAGCATAACAGGAAAAATTTCTGCAGATTCAGATCTGTTTTAATTAAACCTTAAAATGACTACAAGTTCTTCAAGAATCAGCAAATTATATATCCTAAATAAAGTTTACAGTATCTCCTCACTTTAAAAATAATGGAAGGAAAACTGAAAGTGGCTAAATGTACCCACCTTTATCCAATCTTTGGTGATGAAGACACCAGAAACGCTTTTCCCTAATGCCTGTATAGGACACGTAATCGATTTTCTTTCTTGAAAATTAATATTGTCCGCGAATGTAAACAACAAAAATCATCAATATTATTAAGCAAAATATGAACTTAAATGGTGTATTTGAAATGAACTCCAGCCATCTTGAAAATACCAAAGATGCCTTTGTGAATACAGTGCCCCTTCCACTCTTTCACAGGAAAATACAGATACTGTTGACATCTACAATCCTGACCGTATGGATAATCATTTTCTGATAAGATCATGTTGTCTGGGCACTGCAAAATTACATAGTTCTGTAGTCTGATACATGCTTTTCATTACATGCACAGAGTAAGCTGCAAATTCTGAAGCAATGTAGCACTTGCTTTTAGAGCAATACATCTATCAGGCTGATGATGCCACATTTTCTCTGGATTATCCAAATCAAATTTGTAACTAAAACCAGAGTTTGATAAACCGATCTGGATATGAACTTTATGATAAAATTTTAGAGCTGGTGTTTATAAAACAGCAGAATAAGTATGAGATGAACAGGGGAAAAAAAAAAACCTACAAAATACTGTCTATGTCCAATTTTCTTATATTCCAATTCTCCTGTTTCCTAAAAACTCTCTTAAGGAGTTTATACTTCCACAAAATTTTGGCTACCCTAAATTAGAAACAAAAAAGTTATCCCAAATGAAGAAACAACTGCATCAAGACAAAATTATTAAAATTAATTGTTATTATACATTTGGCCTGGTACATCAAATTTTAAAGAAAACAGCAACTGGAAATTTTATGTTTTCTCTCCAGCCTTACAAATTGTTTTAGAATATAAAGCAGAAAAACATACATATTTTTGTGGAACTATTTTTTCACTAACTGAAAATGGGATAGCACAGCAATAAGTTAAAAAAAAAATCAGTAATGCATCCTTTAAAGGTGGGCACTCACATTAGAGCAGCCACATTTTCTTACAGCACTGGTTATTGATTCAGTGGTATTTGAAAAAAAAAAAAAAAGCCATTTTACATTTTATGTTTCCTGGAAAGTTTCCTAGGATAGCTTCTCATGAATGACACTTCATTTAGTAAGAGACCAAACTTTCTCACAGTAGTTTTACAATGCACAATGAGAATGATGCTGAGATTGCAGAAACCTAAGCTACTAAATCTACATAGTGCTACGGAGTACCATGTATATTTGACAGAGTGGTATATTTAACACAGTGGCTATAGGAGTAGCATAACTGTCTTCACATGCCACTTTCACTTTTGGCACAAAAGGTTAGTGTTTTGGGTTTTTTTTTTCCCATTAAAATAAAATTAAAAAAAAATCTTCCTATACTGTTTACGTGATAGAAATTAATCCTCAAATAAACCTCATGCTACCTCCACAGAAGTGGAGCAGTGATCCACTGAATGGATTAGCTACGTGCACCTGGGTTCATTCAGGAAAGTTACAGTGATTAAGCAAAAAGGTTCAAAGACAAATGCGTCAAATAACATTTGCTACACCTTGTGAAAGGAGTATTTTTAGCACCCTGGTGGCACACTCTACCATCATCTTAATTCCAGAAGGAGACCCCCCACAAGGACATCCATCCAATTTTGGTTTATGTGCTTTATTTTTCAGTCTTAAATACATTCACTCTCACTTTCTTAAGCATCCCTATATACACAAGCACTCTGGAAACAATTCACTGCAATCCTTTTCCTTTCCTGTGTCTCCACAGAGAATTATGCAGGCCATGGTTTTGAAGAAAACACAGTTTATGAGGCAAAAAGACTGTTTGGGGAAACACAAAGTAGGTGACAGATTTGTAATACAATAGGGAACTTGCATACATGTATGTAGGAGCATACAGGTTAAATTATTGCCTGATGGATTTCCCATGGCAGTGAAATACAGGCAGTCATTCTGGCCTTTTAAAAGTTGCTCATTGCTACTCTGGTGTTGAAAAACAATCATTAAAAATTATTTTCTGGAGTAAACAAATGGCTAACCTTTGCAAAGGAGCTCTCAGGTGTTCAAGGGCATGGATAATGACTCCTATATTTCCTTATGTCCCACCTGCTGGTCATGAGGTAAGGAAAAAGGAGAAATAACTGAAGTGACCCTAACTCTGACTAGACTTGCTGTTCAACAGCCTTTTGGGTGCAGAACAGGTACATGTAATTTATGATAGCTATTAGGAGAATGATTTTGAACACTACAGAGAAGCAAGCAGACCTATACTGCTCATGTATGTTAGGTCATCTAAATCTCTGTTAAGTCAGTGAAAGGCAATCCAAGAAAGTAACAAATTTTTACTGGACACATCGTTTGGAAGTTTTGCCTGAGTAGCATTACTTCTTTTTGGCCTGAGTGGGAAGCCAAAATTTAGCATCTTTAGGGTATTTCTACTACAAAGAGAAAATGATGAGAAAGTCACATGTTTCTTTGAAGTGACTTTTCACTAACAAGGTTATTTGCCTTTCCCTCAGGATCGGGCCTGATCTTAGCTCACTCTTCACTTTCTTCTGAGGGTCTGCTTTCACAGTTTTGTGTCCTGCGATTCTCCGCAGGCTCAGTTTGTTAAATCTTTACACCTCTTTCATATATTTCCACAGAGAGAGTGAAGGCTTACCAGGAGTACTGATGGGCATCTTTGTGAAGATGTGGCACCAAGGACAAGCTACAAGCCTGCCGAGGGTTCTCAGTGCTCTTTGGGATGGCTGGCTTGTGCCACCTCATTGCCACTGCTGGTGCCACCAACACCGGAGTAAAGCTTACTGTGCTGAAGTCACATTCATTTACTTGCTTAGACATACATATAAACAATATTCAAGAAAACCCCACAGTCCACACATGCTTTGCTGTGAGTTAATGTTAAGTGGCAAAATATGTCTGTATTTTGGCTAAAAACAGCTTCTTCCTACCCAAGTTGACTCCACAGAAGTTTTACTGCTTCTTACACTGAGTAAAGTCTTAAATTGCAATGTAATAGTGGTGGTATAAAAAAACAAACAAACAAACAACAAAGTGATGGTTTTAGGATTTAAGTTTTTGATTGGATTCAGAGAAAATATTGTTGAGGAACTCATGCACATTCTAAGATAACAGGTTTGGGGCAAAATAAAGAGAAATATAATTATCCTAAATTCACAAAAATAAAATTGGACACTTACCATTCATTCTGCACCATGTAGCTACAAAATGCAGCACTTACTGTCAACAAGATGACAGCCATAGTTCAGACTGAAATTACCACAGACAACTTAATGGCCCACCTCTAAGATACTTTCTGTCTGCAGAGATGTTCACTGAAGCTCAGTTCCTCTCACAATAAAAAAATTTAAAATATTGCAGCAGTTTTTAGCTACTAGACAAATACTATGATTTCACTGAATTTTACTGAAACCTGTACCAATCAAGGAGAATGTTTTTGGAATTTACAGGGGAGTGACAGATTACATACATCTTATTTTAAAATGAATGCTATTTACTTTCGATGTTTAGTATCAGTAATATATTTTTCCAGATTCTATGTAATTAATATACTTGTATCTACACACGTGCATAAAAGCAATATTTTGGTCATGGATTTACTAATTCTTTGAAGTAGAAAAACTCCCTTTTTTAAGCTAACACTACAAGACTAAACTAATCATTTCATTTTAATGATGCAATGAAAATACCACAAGGCTGTCCTTACAGTCCTAATTACTACTAAAGGGATCTAAGGGGATACTTTAGAATATATTCATCCTGTACTCCATAAACCATAATTCAATTAGCAAGCTGTATATTCATACTTAGATTAATATACTTGAGAAATTAATTCTTCATTAGTGACAGGTGTACTAAATATGTCATTCCTGTTTGTACCAGCTGCTACCCTAACTATGATTTATTCCAGTGATTAATTTTAAGACTTTGATGTAATGTAAGATTAGTGTTGAACAGCAAATAGAAGTGAGATTTAACAGTATATATATTTATCATTCTCAAGAAGTTAATATCAACAAGTCTCTCTATCTTAAATAAAAAAATATTCCCTTTTCCAGCCAGCAAGTGTGCAACCTAGATGCAACAGCAGAATTTTAACCTTGGTACTTTTTGGATCTCTTGGTTTATTGTCCCAGCTTAAGTATTTTTCTATGTACTAAATATCCTATGTCTCCTCATTTTTTAGATTTAAGTTGTATTTAATTTTAAAAGGCTCCACACAAAAGGACAAGTTTAAACATTCTAAATAATGAAATTAGATCCGTAGGAATTTCTGAGGCAATTAAAAAAACTACGCCCCAAATATGGAGTTTTATATGCTTGGTGGTCTAAATTCTTCTCTGAAGAATTGTTAAAATAATTGTCTTCCTTCCAAATTTCCTCTTTCCAGGAGGAGCTTGAATATGCTGTTAAAAAAAATCAGCAGGCTGATTATTAACTATAATATTCAAGATTGACATTAACAACTACATTATTCAAGACTGACATTCTTGAAGTAGATTTGCCTTTTCTGAGTCTTCTTTTAACCTGTCAAAGAAAGAAACCGTGGGTTCTGGTTCATTTCACCACAAGTGTATAGAAGCGGCATTATTTCACTGTCCACCAGCAGAGATTTCTTTTTCTCTTACATTCTATTTATAAATGAAAACAGATGAACTCAATAAAATGTAAGTCTACAGAATTATGGCTTCCTTTATTCTAGTGGTAAAGAAGTTTATAAATAATTGGCACATAATTTTATTCAGTGGTTTAAACTTTTTCTTGAACTCAAGAAAGGAACTACTCTGTTTAAGAACCTGATGGTTTCATTTCAGTGCAATCCATCATATTTTCTGATGCTGGTAAGCATGGATTGACTAAACAGCACTGACCTACTACACTGCTTGATGCTCAGGAAAGCTTCCCTATTTCAGTCTCAAGCCTAAAGTGCAGACCAGTACAGTGGACCAAGACAACCAGGAGCTTATCAATAATAAAGACAGGGTGGCTTAAGAAGATGGAGGCCAAGTTCTCCTTTCACATTAATGATATCAGGAAAATGAATTCCATTTAATGGAGAGCAGAACTTTGCCCCTGTTATGCCAATACAGTATTAATGAAACATACCTCTCTATACATTTCATAGTTATATATCAAGTTTTATTTGAGGTATATATTAGAGCTTAACGTTTTGGTTTCCTGCCAGCACTCAGATGGCAAAAACTGCCTTGTATTTTCATTTAGTTATTTCTGGGTCAAACAATCAATTATCAAACCTTTTACGTGCTTCGTGAGCAACTAATACATGCCAATTCTAAAAAGCGACCGACAGAAATATATGGCAGTGCAGTGTGTTTTTGAGACACTAATAAAGTAAAAGGTAAACAAGAAAGGTCCTCCACACTAGCTCCAGAACACAGGCCAGACTTCAATAGAATGGCACTGATTTTACATGCAACGAGCTTCTGCCTTTTTAGTAAAGGCACTATTTCTTTCAAAGCATTACACCACCATAACACACAACGCACTAATAATGTAAATGTTTCATTTGTTACCAGCTTCAGTTTTATCTAGCAATTGACTTCATTACCGGGGGGTGGGGTGTAGGACCCAGCTCACCTAACGGTAATTGTGCAAAAATTAGGCATCCACTTTGATATAATAAAATGGACTCCTTTGATAGATAATGGAGAAAGGAATTCACAACCAGAGAGTAATCCGTTGCCTTATGTAAAACAGCCATCTTAGAGTGGGATGGTGTTTCATCCTATCCTGCTTTTCTGCAGCACTTATCACAGATCCAAGTTTGAAACTGTAATTGTGAAAAGTTGTTGATTTAGCTATTTCATATTTCTTTTTCTGCAGCTTACCTAGAGCTGAAAGACGAATTAATCACAGTGCAGAATGTATGTAGCAGCTGATTCTTTGCTACATTATGAACGAACTAACATTGATCAATAGCCTACTTTTTTTTTTTTAAACTATGTGGAACTGTATGAGTTGAAAATAGACAGGATGTGTAGCACTAATGTTTTTCAACACATCACTGAAGATAAGTCCCTTTAAGATCACAAAGCAGTACTGTTTCCATCTTAAACTACAATATACTCAAAGCATATAGCTGCCTTGAAAAAATAAAATGGGAACAGATTACAAATTACAATCCAGTCACTAGCTTGAAGTTCTTTCCATCACAACAAAATAATACAGAATCACTTTTCCCTTTTTAATCTCTCTTGCCATTCAAAATAAGTGTTTTGGAAAATTTAAATGGTACAAATACATTTGTGTAGATGAATACAAAAATCCCACTTTTCAAGTCACTTAGGTCAAAGACACACTGTTTTACAATGCACACCTTGTTGTGTGCTGTAACTTACACAAAAATATTATTCATACAAAGTTTGTAATAACATACTTTTAGCATTATGATAATAAACATTGTTAACAAATGTTCTGTAGTTGGCAAGGACGCTGCTCCACCTTACCGTAGCTACTAGCCTTGCAGAATAAAGTTTCACTTCTTAAATTAAAAAAAAAAAAAAAAAAATTCTAAATCCAGAAGATTTGAGAGATCTTTTTGTGAAACTACTTGGAAATGAAAATCACCACAGAAGCAGATGAAAGACACGAAACAAAGAAAAGTAGCATTTAAAATCTCAGATCTTACATTACAGATCAAATTAAGGTTAGAACTCATTAAGAAGTTTTCAATAGTCTTTTTAAACTGGAAAATGCAAATTTGCCAGATTCAAAAAGGGGAACAGAGGATGACAAAAATGCCTCCAGGTAGGATATTCACTTGGAAAGAGAGAGTCTTAAGTTCAAGTGCTGGCTTCCACTATTTCCCCAGACCCCGGGGCATTCCCTGCCTATCAGTCTATTGGCTCCTCTGAGGTGGTTGACTCTCTCTCTGCAACCATTTCATTTCGGATAATTAAAATTCCCTGAAGCAAGGATGTGAAACCAAAAATCTCCACTGCCTAAGAGAACTCAATAGCACAACCCTTTACTGTGGTCTTTCCCTCTCATTAATATTTATTTAAAGTGAAACAGTTCCAACAGGAGACACTGAAAACCAATAATTTCAAAATTATCAGTATTCCTGCTGGTACAAACACATTCATCTGTGTCTTAAGAGAGCCACGATCATGCCTCTGCTTAGATCAGTGAATAAAGATCAATTATTAAAACACACCCACAGGCACAATTTAAATTGATTTTTCTCATTAAAATCACTTTGAAACCAAAACCATCTAAAAGTAAACTGGAAAGAAACCATAACTAGCATTATAGAATCTACTGAAGGCATCTAATTAAGCAGGCATACCTTGATTTTGCATGGGTGAATCAATCCTGTTCCTCAGCTTCTGCTCACGGGCCAGGAGCTCCAACCCTAGCCACCTGAACTCGCTCCAGTTCATCGATTCCTTCCTGTATTGGAGGCCCCAGACTGGATGCAGTATCTATACTTTGTCTAATGGGTGCCAAGTAGAGGGGGAAAATCTGTTCTCTCAATCTACGGGCTGTGCTCCTACCCATAGGGGCCAGATGCTGGTCTCCATCACTGCCAGGGCATGCTGGGGGCTCATGCTCAGCAACCTGCCCAACCTCTGCAGGCCTTCCTCACAGAGCTGCTCTCCAGCCAGTCTCTCCCCAGTACCACTGTAAGGGATTAATTCTTCCCAGCTGCAGCACTTTGCACTTGTCCTTGCTGAATTTAATAAAGTTCCTATTGGCCCTCTCCTCCAGCCTGCCTGGGCCATGCTGAATGGCAGCCCTGACCTTAAGGATATCAGCTGGTCACCCCAATTTCATGTGGTGCACACACCTGATGAGAGTGCACTCCATCACCTCCTCCTGCTGGGTGATACAGATGTACCATAGTGTTAAGTCACAGATAGACCTCATTTGTGACTGGCCTCCAGGCAGAGTATGACCCACTACTACCCTCCGAGCCCAACCATGTAAACAGTTATTTGCTCATCTACTTGTCCCCCTCTCCAGACCATGAGGCCCCAACTTGGATACCCTTCCTTTTGAGTTGTTATAGTGTAGAGCTATGTTCTCATGTCAAATCTTTTATTTTTATTCTTCATAACTCCTAAGTTGTGAATGGTATAAAGGAGATTTAAGACATGGAAGCCAAAGCTTCTTGAAGGAATTTATCTTGCTAGTGGACTATACATCATAACCTATATTCCAAAATATGGCACCTCATTTGGATAATTAACGTTAGTAGAGTATTCAGTTTCCTTCACCATTTTTCATTTTTATAGTTTAGGTTGCATTATCTTAATAATATTGTACCATGTCATATTTAAAATATGATCATTGCCACAGCAATTAAGTACACGTAGTTCATAGTTTCTTCCAAGCTCAGTTTGGTTACTAAGTCTGCCACACTACCAGCAGCATAACTTGGTTCAGCAGATTTAGGCTATATACCTCTAATACTTAGACAACTGCCTGGGTTGATATGCAGGTTGCATTATAACAAGGTGTGCATCTGTTTTATCAGATATTTTGTCCAAAAATGTTTAATATTTAGACCGTGATTTCTTTTCAGCTTGAATGACTTGCAAATTTACTTTGCTTCTTTTTCAGCAAGACTATGGTATCAGCATCACACAAACAAAGCAGCTAAATAAAATTGCAGTAAATGTTCTATTCAACAGGAAACTTTCAGTTTGTTAAGAACCCCAAAGTGCAGCGTAACATATACTATATATTTTCAACAAGAGCCTTCTATTCCCACCCTCCCAAAAGTGTTGAAGGTAACATTTCTTTGAGCCTTTGAAAGGCTATCAATGATTTAATGGTTATATCAGGAATCTTAATCCCTCCTGAATTTATCTTAAGCACTCTTCTGACTAGACAATCCAGTTGGCATGAAAGCTCCATTTGCTTGCTTTGTTTACATGAAAAATCTTTACAACAGTAGAAAGTACGTTCTCATTAACTAAAGAAAAATGGAGCCAGTGAAATAAACTAGGAAATGCACTGAAAGAACATCCTTGTTTTCAGTTACACACAAGGAAAGACTTAAATTGGGGTTGATGAGGCATCTTGGAAAAGTTAACATTATCAAACAACCAATATTTGGTTCCTGTTGCAAACTTTGGCAGACACAGCCTAGTACTACAACTGGTAGTTGATCCACTTCTTGTTGGGAGTGTAGCTTCAACCTTTTTGATCAGCCATATTAAACATATTATAATTTTAGCATAATGAAAATATGACCTTTATTTTTGTACTTGACTCGGTAACTATGCACTTAAAAATGGTGTAAGACTCCAAATAAAAAACCCAAATGGATTTTTTTGGCAAATTGAAACATTTGACTGCCGCCTTGGTTTTAGAGAGTCGCTGCCTTCTTTCTGGCATAACCTATAGTAAGGCCAAGTGAAGAAATAGACCTCTGATCTCCTGGTTCCACTGAAAAGAATTGCTTTTTCTTTTTTATGCAAGTATTTGGGTGGTTCTTTTGCTCAGACACTAACAAGAAAATAATCTAAAAAAAAAAAAAAAGATGATGTTGAGAGGGCCTTTAATCCCACCAGTGACTAAAAGCAAGGTCAGAAGCACAATCCAGAAAGTCACAAGCTTTCTGGTGGTTTTTGCAGAGAGAGCATCTTCAAAGGGGGAAGGAGGAGAAGAGTCGGTCAGGAAGCTACAGAAGTCATTCTTGAATGAATGAAAGCTGGGTGGAACTAGAAATAGGGCCATGAGAGAACAAATTCCTAGGGAAAGAAAAAGCATCCCTCTGTATTCCTTAGGAGTGAGAAGGACCACCTTTGTAAGACAATTAGTTCAGCTACAAAAAGTCTGTAAAAGTGCAGAAGCCACTGAGCCTTATCCAGATGCAAAGAATTCCTCTTCAGAAGAGAAAACCCCAGCTCCTCCACCTAATCTATTTTTCAGTATAGAAAGAAACTACAGATGTTTTAAGAACAGACTTTCAATCCAGCTCTGGCTGTCAGAAACAAGCTGAAATCCCAGGAAAAACAAAGTATCCTGAAGCACTCAAAATCTTTCAAAATGTCAGCTAAGATGGAAACAAGATTCAATTGCTACTATTACTCTTTGTATTCTAGCCACATCCTTAACAAAAATCTGCCTAACCCTCTGCAGCATTTGGACAGTATTTAGCCAACGAGTAGAAATTCATTACTATGAACATTGATACTCACTTCATCTTATGTCATTAATATAACTGGCCTATGGAATTTACTGCCACAAGAGGAAGAGTTTAACAGAATTTCCAGATATATTAGTCTGTCTATAGTCTAAATATTGAAAGCTATATGAAGACTAAGATTCATCAATGGGATTACTCTTCTGTGTAAAGCTACTGAAAGGGTAAAGGCTCTTTTGATCAAACACTAGGTTAGGTTCTTTTTATTCTGCTGCTAGCATGAATCCTCCATGACTGCTTCAGTCTCATCTTCCATCATCGAACCTCTACTCATTTTTAGAATTCATGTATCATTTGACTGCACTTTACAGTAGATGATGAATCATATCTGCTTCTCTCTTACCACACTGTATCCACGTTACCGGGAAAAAAGATCACTCAGGAGTGCAAACCACAGCATTAAAAGAATGAGTGTCTTGGATTTTTTTGTCAGAAACATTACAGGAAAGCCAGAGATGGGAAGGTCACATCAGGAAAACAAGGTCATTTGAGAAAATATAAATACTGGTTCTAAGTCAGAGGGCTTTGAATGTTGTATAACAATCATTGTAAATCTCAGATAGCACCCTACACATAAGCAATTCTGTGAGTCATCATCTTAATTATTCAATATAAAATATTTTAAAATCTTGCATAGATACACTTACATGCACTAAAGTCACAATAGCATAAACCCAGCAAAATGATCAATAAAACAAGACAGAAACCTATAGGCTTGCGTCCACATGCCCATATTGAAAATAGTGCAGTACAATTTGAACTCTGCAACAGAGATGAGTACATCATTCTCCCCTGCCCATACCTTCATAAAGAGGTGATAATTCCAGCACTCAACAATGCTCCGCAAAGGAAGTTCCAAAAATACCACCATGGGCTCGTACATCACTGCCTAACACAGGATGTGCTTAATGCTCGCCAATGTACCTACCTTCCATTAACACCTTCCTTTAACTGCTCAATTTGCTAGTACATAATTCATTAGTGTCAGAAAAATATCTTGAAATGTTCTAAAATGATTCAAATTCTTATTATAATTGGCATCAGCGTAAACTACATTCACTTTTCCCACAGCTAACTGTGAGCATCGGATGTGATTTAGAAGTTCTACATTTCTGGATAGAGCTATGAAAAATATAACACTTTTCTGTGACTTTAACTGGCTTTCTGGTTTGGTTCCGAAAAAAGTTTGTGCTCTGGCTAAGACGAGCCACAGCGCTTTCCTTTGCCAGGATCCTATGACATATTCAGCACCTTCAATTCCTACCAAGTTGACAGCACTTTGATCTTCAACTTCATGTCACCCCCAACAAAACATTTAGGAGGTTTGGGAGTAGTTGCTGTTTATTTCCTTTCTTTCTCATGAAAATGATAATGCCGAGTCACTGTGTCTGGTTTGCAGCCTTGGATGTTATCAAGAACTTCCTGAAATTTTTCCATTGTGTTGTTTTGCCTTATTTGAAGAATACAAACAGAAATTCTGTCTTGAAGGTGAGCAGCTCTGCTGTGAAATCTCTGATCCCTTCCAGCAATTTCTGTAAAAAGTTAAACATTCACATTTGCTTTTCTAAAGTCACTGACTAGCCTTTCCATAAGGAAAAATAAATCATCTTCACTAATGACCACTAATCGTCATATTGGGTTAAAAAAAAATTTCTCGAGTCCATTTTTCCTTTGATTTTGTCTTTGGGGAATTGGTTCCAGTTAATACATAGCACACCCCTCCCTTGGCTAACCAGCATTGGCTGGAGGTGATTTATCCGACTGCCATTACCTAGGTAATTTGCCATGTATCATTACACTGTTGACCAGTGATTTGGGAGTCCCAGCAGTATCCCTGGGATGTAAAACTAGTGAGAACCTACTATATGAAAGCTGGAGTTATTATACTGCTCCTCTCTGAGCTATTTAAGCTACTTTTAAGAGACCCTGGAGCTTGCTCCTTAAAGTGCAGTATTTATTTTCCATGACAGTTACAGACTTAAAAGCTCAGGGCCTCATCCAAAGACTCTTATAGTCAATCACAAACTTTCTACTGATTTCCTTTGCATCAAGGCTTCACACACCATTCACAAAAGTTACAGCCACAATAGGACCCTGTTTTAAAGACACAAATGATAGTTCATAAGGGGTGAGCCCTTACACTTACCACTACTGCTGCTAACAGCTGGGGAGAGGAAGAATATGCTGCAGAGCCATTATATTGCCAACTCACAAACAAGTATGTAGGAAGCAAGAAGACCCTGGACTTCAAGTCCTTAATTTTACAATTTAGATACAGTTTGGTCTCTTGTTCTTTCTCTCTCTCTCACACAGAGGATTCATTTGGGGAGTGCCTTTAAAAAAAAAATTGTATTCTACAGATTTGCCCTATGGACAGAAATATTTGAGTTTCAATAGCAGATTAAAGTGTTCTTTTCCTTCTAACTGTTCAGGATTTTGCTGATGGAGTAATTTCCACACAAAGTTTGCAAGTATCAGCTCTGATTTCTTACTTATAAGAATCATTTCTAAGTAAAAAAAAAAAAAAAGGGAAAAAAAAAAAAGCATGTACCCAGACCACTCAGGAAAAAAGTGCGTGGCTTCTGCAAATTATCCTAATCTACAAATTAAGGATTTTAAAACAGATACAACCTACATACAAATATTTTACTCTCTGATACAGGAAATTTTAAAGCAGCATTAGACATGTTTTATACCACAATGATTGTGAATATAATTTTTCTATAGTACAGAGGCAGTTTACAGAGGCCTGAATCTGTGATTTATCCATTGGGTTTGCTTCATATTTAAAATCTTATGTTGTACATTTAAAACATCTGTTGTTCTGACAGTTCTTAGCAACAAGGAGGGAACAAAATCCAAAACCAAGATAATAATATGGCTAAATCACTCTTTAGTTTTACTTTTATATTAAAGCTGCTTTAGGGTTTATGAGCCAGAGAAAGTTTGTCTCATTATCAAAAGGAAATGAACATACACCTTGAAATGACTGACTGTTTAGAGCACAGATTGTCATCAGACTGAGCTGGTGCTCTCAGTAGCTAGAACTGAGCCTGAAGGCTATCAAAATAATACAACACGACTAATATTCTCAAATATTTTGGCCCATTAACTATAACAGAAATTAATCTGTTTTTAAAATATTAAATAGGAGTTCTCCTTCTCTGTCTCAGAAATGGTACAAACAATTCCTTTTAAGACAAAGCATGCAAAGTTCTATCTTTTTTCTAATATAGATATCTAACACAACCTGAAAAACTAAAAGTACTTTTACAGCTAAAAAAACCCAAGAACGGCAATAAAACTTATTAAAAGGTAATGTGCTTTTTTTCCCCCTGAGACCAGAATGTTAAAAAAAGGAAAAAAAGAATAAAAAAAAGAAAAAAGTACAGAATAAGATTAAGTATGAATTTTGTGTAGATCCATATTTTTCACATAACAGAATGAAAGCAACCTCCTAAAACATTTATATTGTCTACTTTCAGACCACGCATCCTCCTGGCCTTCCTCTTGACTCTAAAGCTAGCTGTAGGATATTTCAACTTGAATATCCTTGTTTCACACCTGCCTTACAACAGTGACATATGTTTAAGTTATTACGATATGCACGTGTTCATATGACATGCCAGGAGCTAATGTTTCTGATCTGTAAAGAAAACAATGGCTTCCTATTACCAGTTAACCAGTATATCATGCGTATGAGCGCACTACAGCACAACTGCTGGGAAATTATATGCACCACATATACTCCTTTGACCAGCGCCAATATTTTCCCCTGTGCCTAGCTTTTACACGCTACTTATACAAACTCTTCTGAGGATTCCTCTACCTTATTTGTTCCACAAACCAGATCTAAGCACACCTTGGGCACTGCAGCTGCAGACAATCCTTTTTGGAGAATTCCACAAAAGGGTCAGCTACGCTTGTTAAGATATTTAAGGTCTCTGTTCTATTTAAATCAAGTTTAAAAAAATAAAAAATGAATGGAGTCTAGTAAGAGAGAACAATTCCACATAAATGAAAAACATGTGGAAATGTTCAATAGGTCAACTATGTAAAAACGTGTTATATACTGTGTTTATAGGTATTTTATTCACAGACAAGGCTGGCATTAGAGTTTTATTGATATCCTGGTGAAAAGCACGTTAATCTAAGGGTTGCAAACCCATTTTCTCTGCATTTTAATGCAGACCACAAAATAGCATAGTAATATACAATTATTTTCAAAACATACTAACTGGCACTTAATTTACATTATATTTTGATTGTAAATCACTTCTGGCTTTGTATCCAGATTTATTTGCAGGTGACCTGTATGCCATATGAACATTTCTGAACTTCAAAGCTGAGATTATAGACCCAAAATCAGAATCCTATATTATACTGCACGCTCATCTTCAGTTCAGCGCTGAACGTTTTACTGCAACTAATTAGACAATCTAATCCAACTAATACAGTGTCTGGTTTCATTGTGCCTGGGAACATTCAAAATTTGGCCAAAAGTAACTAGGCTAAGTCTAAACATGGAAGTCCAAGGGTAAAAAGCTATCACGTAGCAAAAACCTTGAGAGTACAGAAACATCTAGACCCAGAAAACAACTTAAGAAAAGGGGAAATTTGTGCCTGTAAATAGTCTTTGCTTTCAGTGAAACTAATGATATGAATGTGAATAAAATGCGATTTAAGCATGGTGGTGTATTGAGGCCTCTATTTCTTGCTTCATTATTAGGTGGTTTTAACCACCCTGCACTCAACGGACTCGTCCAGGAGCTTCAGTCACCTCCTGAAATCCTGTGCAACCTTTTTAGATCTGATTAGACTTTGGACTGTTTTAATCTCATATCTGAAAGCAATCCACATTTACATAGTTCTCAAAGTGTATCAGTGCAGCACATTATATTTATGTTTGCCCCTAGAAATCCTGCCAGTTCTGTACAGAGCATAGTAATCAGTTAGGTACTGCTAGGTACCACTAGGTACCAGTTTGGTACTACTAGGTACAACACATCGGATTCACTTCAAACTATCACCTCGGTAACTGTCCTTATCCAGCTATACCACTAATGCATTTAAGGAACTAGAAGTCCTACAGGGAATGCGTGAGCAACTATGGCAGGAAGTTGTTAGCTGCTGGGCTCACGACTCTGAAATCTGCTTTCCATTTACACCTGCTCCAGCCAGAGTCTGTAGACCAAAAACAAACCTTTGATTAAGGTTGGGAGGTGTAATAGTAGGTGTGATTGTAGAATACAGGAAAACATTTGTGGGTTATGTCCTTTCTCAGATGCTATTTAAGAAGAACTATGGATACTGGATTTTTTTTTTTTTTTTTTTTTAAATCAACAGGCATGCCTGGTACAGAGGTGTCGTGGTTTAACCCCAGCTGGCAACTAAGCACCACACAGCCACTCGCTCACTCCCCCCCGGTGGGATGGGGGAGAGAATCGGAAGGGTAAAAGTGAGAAAACTCCTGGGTTGAGATAAAGACAGTTTAATAGGGAAAGCAAAAGCCACACACGCAAGCAAAGCAAAACAAGGAATTCATTCACTGCTTCCCATTGGCAGGCAGGAGTTCAGCCATCCCCAGGAAAGCAGGGCTCCATCATGCATAATGGTTACTTGGGAAGACAAATGCCATCACTCCGAGCATCCCCCCCCCTTCCTTCTTCTTCCCCCAGTTTATATACTGAGCATGATGTCATATGGTACGGCATAGCCCTTTGGCCAGTCTGGGTCAGCTGTCCTGGCTGTGCCCCCTCCCAGCTTCTTGTGCCCCTGGCAGAGCTTTGGAAGCTGAAAAGTCCTGGACCAGTGTAAACTCTACTCAGCAAGAACCAAAACATTACTGTGTTATCAACATTATTCTCATCCTAAATCCAAACCACAGCACTCTACTAGCTACTAAAAAGAAAATTAACTCTATCCCAGCTGAAACCAGGACAAGAGGGTCAAATTAATGAGAGATACCTGTAGTAAAATTGATGTTATAGACTGATATATTTGCTATCTATACTTTTGCTTATAATAAACACATCTAATACATAAAACTAGGTTATAAACCTACAATATAAACCCATGTGAAATATATATTCATATTAACTAGAAAAACAATATTGTACAATTTTGTTTTCCATTTACTAGTTTTAGACTTGGAACAAAATTTTTATCTAAATACAAAAATAACCAAGTGAAAGTAATTTCAAATTCTTTTTTCAGCCACTGAAAAGGTAAGGTACCTACACATCTGAGCATGAACCCACCTGTTCCATAAGAGCATATTCAGAATTTTAAATGGCAGCATTTATGACATTGATCTGAGAACACTTATTTCAAAACACATCTAGAAAAAATAAAAGAAAAATCATGCAAATGAATGTGTTGCTTTTTTAAATCATCATTAAGGGTAATTATTTGTTATGATAAATTCTTTTGATAAAATCTTACCACAGGATTTATCTGTTAAAATATATGTTTCTACTAAGCATACTTATACAGATTTGCCATGGTAAATCCTAAAAAACATCCCTCCACTTCCTCCTCATACTTATTTCAAAGAGAAATTACCTATCTACTGTGTTATTTTCTGTAAATTATGCTTAACATCTACTACAAGAATTGAATAATAAATCTATATTCCCTGTTTCTTCTTCGGTCTTTCCAGTGTTCAAAACATTGTTCCATCCCATAAATATGATAAAGTATATACACGTGTACACAGCACTTTTCTATGTTTTGAGTATCAAATCAGTAGCTGCCAAGTAAAAAGGAAAGCATTCTAGATAAAAAAAAATCCTGCACGAGCTACTGAGACTACCCTCAAGAACGTATTAGGCATGTGATGCGTATTAGCCTACTCTTTGCTGCCTATATGATTATTTACACCAGGGCTGATGCACATATATTGACTATTTCAGCACAGAAAAAACTTCACCCAAGGATAACAATATTTTTCACATGTCAGGCTCCAGAATCTGAAAATGGTATTGATCACCAAATCCCTATACGGTTAGTTCACATACATCAGGGTCAGATGAAGTTTAGCACAATTCAGCGCTCCCTATGTGTTACTGTTTGCTCCAAAGCAAAACATGTATCTTATTTGTCCCTTTCTCCTCTTTCCTCCTCTTGTTCAACAAAAATTGAGACAATTTCAAGTCTCAAAGATCTCAGAAAACTGCAACTTGATGAGAAAACACTGTAACCAGCTGGGTTTCAATTGACTTTATTATTCTACCTACTTGGAGGTATTTTCCTCCTCTCCTTCTCCTGTACCAATATCACATGCAACAGTTTTATTACTTCTCTCAGAAAATAATCTGGGAAGGTGCATACTTCCCAGCTGCTTTATTAACCTAGGCCACATGAAATATGGTATCTCAAAGATCAAGTAATGGTCTGAATGTACCTAAGCTTCTCCTTAATTAAGTTTCATTAGGTTTTTCAAAAGTTGCATGATTTTCCAGTATTCTGATCCAATAAATTTGCTGTACTGAATCAATTTGGATGTCCTTAGGCTCTTTTTTTTTTTATACAGGTACTTCTTCATTTACTCACCTGTAGCTCTATATGTATAGACAAACCAACTTAGACTCTGGAGGATGGGGAAGAAAAGGGACAGAAATTTCAAGAGGAGAAAGAGAAATGACAAAAAGGAGAAGATTCATCGGAGAAGGGAGTAATCCTCACACTACCTTTAACATGTTTCCCACATCCATGCCCACTCTTCCATTCTTACTTTTTCTTGAACTTTAGACAGTCATTATCTATAATTGATGAGACTATTTTCTAAGACAAATACTTTCTGCTTGGCCATGATTTCTTCTGCCTTTATAATTTTAACTTCCAAACTCCTTAGCAAGGCCCATTTAATTAGAATATCACACAGATAAAATTTAATGAAATGTTATACATGAACTACAAGTCTGGCAATTCAGGCAACAGTTGTCACTGATGAGATGGATCAATTATAAGATGACTAAATGCCTACAGTTAAGCAACCAGAGCTGCTTTCTTTCATTCTACACAAACATCTGAAATGCTACATAAAAACAGACAAACATTTTAAATATTACAAAACTCCTTCTAATGGAATCCAGTTTGGGCAAATAAAATGCCCAAGATGAATCATCAACCTTCTTGTGATACACACATAATTAAATGAACATGCTAGTGTAAGCTTCTACACAGAAATGCACTTGCAAAAAGAATTTCAATGAGGGTCACCATTCGACATACATTAATATGAAATTTGAAATGCAAGAGAAATTTCAACAGAGGAGTAAAGATGAAGACATTAAACACTGCCAGTGAGGAGAGGATGATATATATGAAAGAGAAACACAAACAAACTGAAGTTGGTGGAAGTTTTCAGAGACAGAATGAAAACAATGTAAAATTGGGACAGATAATGAGAAGAGTCACGTAGTTCAACCACACGGAGTATGATTTGATACAGGGCATATTATTTATGACAGTGTTCTGAAGACTGAAACTTCACAAGTTTACTTTCTGGGATTTGATCTGAACAAGATTTTCAAAAGCACTTAAAAGCAACTCTGCTCCTTCTGAACAAAAAAACCAAAACTCCCATTACTCTTGAAAACACACTAGCTCCTGAAGCAAGCATTTAAACCACAGACATTTTATTTTTTACAATTTCCACTCAACTCATTTATGTGGGGAATGGGTGAACTACAAGAATTTTTGGTAGCCTTATCAGAAGATACAATAAAAAAAATACAGATACAGGGAATAGGAAATCTTATAATGAAAAGCATGATACACAGCTCAAAACCCTGAAACCAAACTGTTTTCCCTAAACATCTGGCTTTCTTTTGTGGGATTTTATGTCCATAATAATAAGTCAGTCAGGTTTAGTAGTGCCAGTTTATGAAGTATTTAAAAATGGCTAAGCCACAGCAGCTGCCTGGAACTCACAGCATGTCCAAATAGACCAAATGTTCCCTGTTGGTAACAGTATATTCAAATACAAGTATTATTATTATAGATTGATACTAATAAACACAAGGTTTACTTTTAAATGGGGCTTAAAAATCCATTTCCCTTACCATTTGCTATTTATTTTTTAGCTACTGAATATTCCTGGACAGTTAGCAAAAATCTTAAACATTTCATCACTTTGCAGTACTGTTGAAGGCTTCGGATGTAACAGTACAATATTTCTGAATTAAAGTTACTTTTCTGGAATCAAGTAAGTAAATACATGCCATGTCTGTATATTTTTCTTTTCAAAATTTCATTTTAGTTCATGCCTTACAGTTTCAACTCACCAATTCCAATCATCTGCACTGAGGCTGAGGGACAGTGAAAGAACAGGCTTTTAATGTCACCACTCCTACTTCTTACTCTCTCGAATAGACTTTTCACTCTTACGAGCCTATGAAGACAATTAAAAAGAAAATATTTTTCATCTGGATTTAGTTTATAAAATGTGTAAACTCCATTTCTGAAACTAGGCAATGTTCACAACCAACTAATTAGGATTTTTGACCCTCTGGGTAGTCATTTGGATTAGGCCACTAGGAATTTTATGGCTTTAAGGAAATCTCTGGGTAGCAGAAGGACAATTGAATTGTTAATAAAACTTCAGAGAATCATTGCATATCAGGTGCAGCATGGAGAAGGAAAAGAAGTGAACTATAGAGCTGTAGAACTGAGTGCTCTTGGTTAACAGCCAACAACTGTTGACAGCTCCCATAGTCTATTTATCAGGTTGGTTAGGTCTTGTAATTTAGAGTCTGTTACAGTAACTGTATTGTAAAAACTAACTTTGTTTCCAGTTGCTTGGACATGAAGCAAGGAAGTCATGGAAGAGAAAGCTCTTCAAGAATAGCTGCATATGACCACCATAATGACTGAAAGAGGATGAGGTCTGTTGTACGCACATGACAGATGTAAGACGACATATAAATATGTAAGCATCTCTACTTTTGCAAAATATGCAAATCTGATCAAATATTCCAGTGTCATTGACTAGCCCTTCCCAAAATTAGAAACAAGATCTGACAAAGGTGGGGCTAATTTTGGAGACCCAAACAACCTATTGAAAAGATGATCTCTGCCTTCTGCCCACGATAAGACTGAATGCAACCCAGTATAATGACTTTGAGCGGTACGCTGCAGTACGCATTCTAGTATTTGGCATGTGAATGGAATTTTTTGCCTAACATTTTTGCTGTGATATAAGGACGACAATTAAAATAATTCGAGCCAAAAAGAAAGAAGTTTTCTTTGAAAAATTATTTTAATCATCTGGAATTTTTTAAAAATAGTTTTATAATCCAAAACACAGCCTGCATCAAAACTGAGTAAGTTAAGTAATGGAATTTTTCTTTTCCTCCAAGAGACACTGCCAACACTGCTTTTCAAATTTTGAGCTGAATTTGCTGTGATTTATTACTAGAAAATCAAAGTTTGGACCATAACAAATATATACTAAGCTATTTGTAACTAACAATGGGTGCATACGATCATTGAAATTATTCAATGGATTTCACAGCATCACAAAAGACATTGATCTGAACTAGTTTAATGTGTTTCTATTCTATTGAATGCTATCAAAAGCAATACATTCTTAAAATTGCCATTTTGCAAGTTTTGGCTTCCTCCGTAATGAATTTCAATAAGCCAAACCTTCCTATAGCATTCCGTATATCATTTTAAAAAGCACAAGAAATAGGATTTGTTATCCAAAACTAGTAAATCTAGAGTATGAGTCAGAATCAGATTGTATAAGAAAGAATCACCTAAATAATTCTAAGCATTTACCTGAGTTAAGACACTATTTTTCAAGTTCTGTGTGGTTTACTTGATGTATGCTTTGCAAGGTGCTATTTCAGTAAAGGAAGTTGATGCTCCCTGAAGCACTTGCAGCTACTCACCTCAACCCTTCTCACCAGAAATGCCCACCTTCTCCAGACCTGCCTACGATCTGCTTCCTTAACCTATTCCAGACAAAACAAGTGAGGTTAACTCAAGAATTTAAATGGTAGGTTTCTGCTAAGCAAGGTCATTTTGTCTGAAGCAGTTTAGACAGCATTCAGCAATTAGCTCCACTCACAAGCCTAAATTGTTGCTAATCTCTGACAGGGAAAAAAAGAAGTGGAAGAGGGAGAGGAAAATTATGTGTATCTATGGAAAGGTTACGGATTATTTCTTTTACTGACAAGCAGAATACAAAAGACTGGATGTCTGTGACCTAAAGCATTAGACAATTGCACTTGTGAATTCTTATAACGTGTATTTCAGGGAATAGAAATCTTTGGGAATGAAAACCTGTCTGGATTGGTTAAGTCATCAGACGCAAAGTGTTAGAACTGCTGGTCTTGTTTTCCTGTTTAATCTCTTGTTGAGGGAGTCCCCAAGGCACTCTTTAATTGTGTTTATACAGCAAAGCAATGATATATCACATGTGGCAGTACAAAAATATTTTCATGCTGATTATATACATTTGTATAACTCTGATTAAGGTACTTCTCCTGTTTTAACGTTATAGCTGGACTTTCAAATTTACATGTGAATTTATAACTGAACACTTGCAAAATTTGCACTCATAATTAAAAAATACTAGCAAAAAGTTACATCTGGTTTGGTTTCATTTTGATTGCATTTCTTTTACATGATTATATTAAAATAAAATTTCATTCAAATGTCTACTGTGCATTTATTGCATGTGCCTTCACAAACAAAAGCAAGCCTGTTCCCCTGGTGATCACCCATTCAGATCGCAGAGTACCTGAGATTAGCTGCAAGCCTGTGCAGAGACCTAATTCTACATATCTCTTAAGAAAAACAGATTGCAATTGTTTTGTATTTTACTCACTTGTTATGATGCTGCACAGTTTCCGAGCACAAACGATATGAATAGTATCAGTTATAGTCTTTAATCATAGCAGATTCAATTCTCAGAGTAGTTTCACATGTAAACCACCATATGAAGAAAACTTCTTTTGTGAAGTCTGACAGATGTCTAAGGTTTTGGGGTGGGTTTTTTGTTTTGGTTTCTTAATATTTGTATAATTCACCATTGTTCAGAGGAGTCCCGGGTGTGGCCAAGAAAAACCCTCTAATGGTTTCCATTGCAAATGAAAGGCAAATGTTTCAGATTGCAATCTAACACATTCACATTATTGTACAAATATTTTTGGAAAGAACACCAATTAAAATTTGGTTTGTAATGCTGGAGTAGGATGAGCTACATTTGAAGCTGCAACCCCAGAGGAGAAAAATATCAGTTTCCCATAAATACATAAGTTAGTATTTATGTTGCAGCATTGCCATGTGAAAAATGAAAGTATAACCAAATTACAGCCCCCCAATAGAACTAGTCTGAAGAAAGAAAATTTGTTGGGTTTAACTCCTATAAACAGACTCCATACACGGCAAGACAAAACATTGATTTTTACAAGCAAGGAAAAGGCATCTTAAGCCTCAAAATTGGAAACAATCATACATTCCTAAAAAAAAATCTCAGGTCTTGTTTGTGAAGTTACAGCTAAGAGAGCCCTGTAAAATCTTGTTTATATATCTATTTTACACACAAATATACCCACTCCCATATACAAACTGTATGTATAAATGTGTATAGATACCCTAATACTACATATTAGGCAAGTATATTATGACTTCAATTCAGTATTAAGGATTTCCTTAATCTATTCTGAATTTGGGTAATAATGATAATCAAACTAGATTTTCTATTGTTTAGCTTGTATAACAGCTTTGCTGAATATAAGTATTTTCTTAAGATACAGTTGTATAGCAGACAAGGTATGTAAGCAAGTGAAAGTTACTCAGGCACATTCCTATATACTTTGGGATCACATATGTGGCAGGAGTCAGGCCTTCAATAAACCACAGACTTTTTTTCACTTTTAAAATCTATTATTTTAAGTAAAATTTATGGACACCAAACAACAAGCCAACACGAAACATTTCTGTGCAAATGATCCCATACAGCCTGTGCAGAGACCTTCAAAAACTGCCATCAGTATTATGCCCCACGTGTTAGGCACAACAGTAGAAAGCCATCACCAGTTAACCCTAATTGGTTTGCATTGGTTTCTGCCACTGCCAACACACATTTGAAGTCACATGTCCTTGTTTGCATGCATACCCTGCGCCTATGCTACTTTCACACTGTGACAGATCATATCAAAGTCTTTGCACACTATTTTCAAAAGCAGTTTAATAAAAGCAAATGAGCCAGTGACTTTTTTTTAAAAGAAACAGCACTCAGCGCCCAAATTCCATTACATTTCAAAGGAATTTAAGAGCTCAACTCCCTTAAGGTCTTTAATGTAGGTTAGCTACATACCATTTATCAAAACAGTAACTATTTGATCCCCACTAGTGTAAAAAAAGATGGGCGCCAAGAGGCAGCTTCAGCATCTTAAAGTCAGTGATTTACATATATCAATTTAACCTTATATATGGTGCCTCCACAGTCATTACCTAATAACTACTTTATTGCTTCCTGACAGGGGCCTCCTCCACTGTACCACAGCCATTAAATAATGCACGCGGGCTCCCACACCTCGTCCACATCATGGGTCTATCACTGGATCACTAACCAAGCAGTTGTCATCCTAAGCTGAGGAGAGTTCAGAAAAAAGCTGAAGCCTAGACCAGGTACAATTTATCTTTTCAAAAGAACTCAGGAGAATTTTCATAGAGTGCTATCAAATCAATTGGGTGCACCTAAAAGAATTTTTTTTATGTACTGACTTCATAACTGTAAAAATATTCTTAACACTGTACACTGTCTTTGAGGGAAGGAGATACTTGAAAAGTGGATGCTCACATGTTTTTCAGGATATCTTCCTACTGTGCCTAGGCATGGCTCTTCAATGTCATCTAGGCAATTTTTCATTCTTCAGTTCGGCAATTCTTCTTACACTCTGTAGGAAAAGCGACTGCCATTCTTATCACCCGAACAGTAATAGCACATAAGGTTTAACGCAAAATCAAAGAACACAAATATACGAGGCAACTACTCCCTCAGCAGAGATCAGCGAGAAAGAAACTAACAGCAGAACCTAGAGGCTGACCTCATGTTGTTTTGTAACATAAGCACTTTCCACCCAAAGGGCAAAAGTCAAGGAGGGTTTGATTGTGGAGTCAAAATAGTCCTACCACTCTGTTATTTTAGCCTCCCTTTTTTCCTCCTGATTATTCCACTCAACATAACCTACAGCAGTTAGTGATAAACCTGCTGGCACACAATTTATAGAGAAACAACACTTGACCCTCTCTCAGCTACTTATCTTTTTAAGCAGTCAAAAGAAAAAAAACCCTACTATATATAGTGACTCCTTGGTGTCTAGGCTTCCCACCCCTTGTTTTTTTTGTACGCGCAGGGGACACGAAGGTTTTAAGCAGAGCAACAGAGAACAGTTCACTTTCCCAAAAGGACATAATAGATGCTTTTTCACAGAACTGAAGGCAGCTTGTAATGCATGGTTGACCGTGAAAAGTAACTGCGAAGGGATGGTAAGATCAAGTATCTTTGCCTATACTGAAGAACCCAAAGCCATTCAGTTTATGCCAAAATTAAGAATTAGTACGTACTTGCATGTGGTTCAAACAAAACAAAGATTATTCCATTATAAAAATAATTTAAGGCAATAACAACAGCTTATTTTTATAATTAGACAAGTATAAGAACAGCAAAAGGGAAGCAAAAAAATTACTAAGTAAGGAAATTACTTTCTTATTCTCATTGATCTGGGAAACACCAGTGACTGATGTATGGAAAAAATAATGGAGAATATGAAAGGTATTTTCTAATTACTTTGTCAATCAGTGGTAGAATTTATTTTTCCAAAGGAACACCTCTAATATTGCTATATGATTACCTTACACATTGTACTATTAAATGTCATAACTATTCTAATTTTATAATTAGGCAAGTTAATGTACAGAAAATAAAACATTTAAAAAATTGTAAACAGTACCCCAGCACTAATTCAACTAATCAAACATTTCCAACTCAGATTTTTAAAATATCAAACTGGTATTCCACCACTGATACAACCAGTGATCAAAAATAAGACACTTTCCCCTCAAAATTTAATCTGTAGACCAATGCTGACCACCTTCTCCAATTGGAGACATAACTTTTTATGGAGTCACACAAAGGTCATATTCAGTGCTGTACTTGGGCTTTTTGTTTTGTGCCCAATAACATGATCAAGAAAGAGCTGAAGGGCATCCAAGAAGGTGTGAAGGAGCAAGCGAACACTGGATTGCAAAAAAATGAATACCAAAAAAATAATTGCAGCCTGCATTCTGGAAAGATAGTGGGCAGAGAAACTAGTCTCATACATCTCAGCCAAAACCAAATATGTTCAAATCACAGTGATGTGCACAGAAAAACAACATGTACTAATGCACAGAGAATTCTAATTTAAACCAGAGAAAACAGGGAAACTGTGATTTTTGCATAGAGAAACGAACGCAGAAAAGAGTAATTTGAAATGTCATCAAAATTTTAGAAATTTCAAGAAGTTCTCTATATTTTTTAATTCATTGTAGTTTGTGCATGAAAAGATGAAAAAAGGCTTTGTTCCATATACTCCAAGTCTGCTGCTGTTATATGTATCCTTGCATCTTTCTCAGCCTGTATCTGCTTATTTTCTAGACAAAAATTTTTTTTAATCACTTACCACAAAACAATAAAAAGAGGCTACAGGAAAAAAAGGCTGAATTTAGACATCTTCAAAATATCTAAAAAAGAAAAACGTCAATAAAATGAATAATACCAGCTAATTCCAACTGTGGGTTCTGCATGCCTATACATGGATGACACATGAGCCTGTAAGAACCTAACCTGATTTTTGTATAACAGGCTGAGTTTGCAGAACTGAAGTTTACAAAATCAGTGGTTTGCTTATTTGAATAATAGAAAAATGGATCATGTTTGATTTCGAAACTTTCATTAGAATACTCCTAGAACTTACAAATGATATTCCTATTTTATTCTACAGTACAAAAAAAGTCTTTAAGGAAACACTTCTTATTTTTTTGTAAATTTAAACTACCTTTTAATCAGTAACTCCCAAGTGGTTTCAAAACCCAACTTGTTCACGATCTATGGTCAATATATGGTGACTATTGAAGTTGACCATAAAAAAAAAATTAATCAAATTCAGTGTACTTGAGAAAGATGTTGGCCTTCTGAGAGAACATAACTGAGCACTTTCTGCAAAGGTTTCTGCAACACAGCTCTCCTATCTGCTTTTCATAGCTTTCTAACACAGATTAAAGGACAATACGAAATAAGGATGATGCTATCCTAAAAGCAACTGTACAGAAAGTGCACCTACAGACAGTGGCAATAACTTGACTTGGCTCTTACATCAATAGGAGTGAGTATTCTCGTGTGCTGGCCATATGCAGGCAGCATAACAGCATTAGAACTATGAAAAAATAACCAAGGGACTCATTTATATCTGTTTTTGCAGATGAGACAATTTAATATGAGGATCCATGGGGTGCATGGCTGTAAATCTTTGACTGAAAATTACACATGGAGACAGAAAGCAATGGAATTATTGCAATATTTTGAGCCTAACAATGAACATCTTAGAGATCCTACAGCATCAGTACAGGGTGCCAAAGACATAAATCGCTAGCCTGAATGAAAATGAAAAAGAAAATGTTTTATTTGTGTAAAAACATGAGAAAGGATGACTTAATTAGAGAACAAAACCCTCACTATATCCAGTTGATTTATAAGTTTTTTTAATCTATGAGACAACAGTATTTTGCAATACATTTCTCTGCAATAAAGGGCATGAGTTATCCTTCACTACCACAGTGAGCACAATAATACATCAAAGAGTTTAGGAAAGGTACATTTGATGATATCCCTTAGATAGTCCATAAAGTAAAACAACACTTACTGCCATTTCACTAATCCTAACCATCCTGCCTCCAGAAGTATCTCAAAAGGCAAGCAGGCTCACAGCTTTACCAGAAAGAGACTGCTGTAAGTCTCCTATGGCTAAGACAAAAACATTTTATGACATTATGTAGAATATTTAGAATATTTTACAGAGTTTACAGTACTAATTAATAAAATATGAATTAATACATTTATACAAGACAAACATACCTTTACAGAACAGAAACCCAAGTGTCTCTGCTCAATTCAGTCCTGCCCACAAGCCTTCTCGGTGATCTGGAGAAGATCAGGCAGGGCCTGTGGTCTATGTTCTCCTGAGGTGGGAGACCATGCAAGCACAGGATGTCTTCAAGACCCAGAACTTAATATTCCTATTTCTCTGAGTTCAGGCTATCCACCTTGCCTGCTCAGCAGCAATAAGGTTACGCTTCTTCAGCCCTCCTTCCTTATCAGCACCAGTCTCATGACAACATTTTAAGGGCAGGTGAGATCAATAAGCCCTTGGGCCGGGCAGCATGCCTAGCTTTCCACGTTGCAGGTGAGTGAGCCTAGGATGTCCTCAAAGTTTTCTCTGCAGGGTTGTGACTGCATTGTGCTGCAATCAACACTAAAGGCGACCAACACCTAAGCTCAACAGATGGCAAACCAGGCCTTCCTGTGCACAGCATGTGCAGCTAGAGCTTCTGTATTACCATTCTTCAGTGGGGAAAACAAAATTCTCGGGTCCCTAATGTGCGAGGCTTAAAGGTAAGGGTCAAACATCTATCTTAGGCATTATACCACTATACATTATACCAGAGAGCCTCAGTTCCACCTATGTTCCTGCGCCACAATCTGTGGCATAAGCCTTTGAGAACATCTAAACATAAAACACAAGGTGGAGATGTGTTAGGTGAAATTTAGGTTACCTGTATTTGGTGTTAGTCTCCCAAAAGAGACTTAAGTAATTAAGCCTCTGTTGAGGTGAGGGAGTCAAGTTCCTCCACAGTGTAATTCAGAAAAGTTTACACAATAGACAGAAGCTTGCAGTAACAGCTAATATTATTACCTACTAGGATTTAGGCAGCATATATAACTCAGTGAGGCACATGTGTGAATCTACCTTCTCCAATGCCAGCCTAGAGGACACAGTGCTTTTGAAGAAGTAGGAGACAGGAATCAGTTCCTCTTTTAGACTGAATCAAAACCACGCTGTGCTCCTCTCAGAATACTAAACTGCCAGGCTGCCAGCAATTTTCATCTCTAAACCTCCACCTCCAGGATATGTTAGGCATTTTATGGCTTCTAAAGCAAAATCTTCCCAGAAGTATTATCAAAACACAGCTTTTACCACCCCCCGTCTCCCAAATGAAGCAGTAATTCAGCTGCAGAACAGTAAGGCTTAAAGCATGCTGAAAACACTGTTTTGCATGCACACTGTCTCCTTGTACTCCATTGTCTTCTCTATTTCCACTTCCTCCCTCCTGTTTTGTCCTCTGACTGAAAGCTCGGGCACAGGCTGCTGTGCTGCTCTCCGTTTATACAGCACCTACTATAACAGGGTCACAGTCTGTGAAATGAACTCCAGTGCACTGCACCACTATAAACAACCACCACCAAAAGGCCTGTCAGAGCAAATTAACTAAGTATATTTTGGTGATGCATGATTCCCAATTGCTTCTTAAGCAGTTTCTCTTACTGATTTATGAAATCCAGTTTTCCACAATTAATTAGATGGCTGTTAGTGCAAATTATTGAAATTCTTCTTGACTTATGCAAAACACTTCACGGGCAGATCCTCTGCTGGTGCAAACTAAGAGCTTCAACAGAACAGTAAGAACAACAACTTATACCACCATCTGCCCCTTTATCCGCATCAACCTCAGCCCTCATCATAAACACTCCAGTTGCAAGGGTATGACTGAATCCACATTTGTACCTGAACTCTCAGTCCTGTGGAAAAAATTATCTATTAGGGTTGGATGCAAGTACGCTTAGTGAACTTCTCTATTGTACCTTAACACTGTACATACCTGTAGGTGGTCCCAGTTGGATGGGAGGGTGGAGCTGGCAGAAGGAAGGTTACAACTTCATCGCCACTCCTCTGCTATTGGCAAAGCCATCCTTATGTTTCAACCATGAGGTAGAAATGGATGGAGTATACAGGACCACACTGGCATGTAGAAGATTTTTTCCCAGCAGTAGCTGGTTGCTACAGCTTGGTCTAGACATGAAGAATTTAAGAAGTTTCCTTGTAACCCCCATGGGAAACAGCCAACCATGAAAACTGCCGGAATTTCCTGATAATCACAGCGTGCTGCCCTGTATTTTAGAATAAACAATGTTGACAGCAATAGTGCCCCAGAAGTAGACTTTACCAGTTTGCTGCAGCAACAGGGAACTTCCACCTACTTTTCACTTTTCCTCATTATGAGAACTGATATGTGTACCATGAGCTGTTCCTGACACACTCATATACATTCCCACAGTTACACAAGTGAGTACATATAGAAGAACAGAGAATATATAGGAAGGCACAATTATTTCAAAAGCTTATAGCCATTCTTATTGTTTCTTTCATTACACATCCTTATGACAAATACTGTAATCAATACTCTCTTCAGCCTATTTTTATAGAGTAATTACAGTAAAGTAAGATTTCATGTACTGTATAAAATCATGCATGGGCAAAAAGTAATATTTAAAGTATACATCTCTTTTAGCCCACCTTTACCTCAAACTACAGGCAGTCATAAAACTGGCTTTGACTTTTCTTTTTAAATCAACATAGACTCTGGATTGTACTGCCAGAAAGACCAAGATATACAATAACCTCAAACAGACACACTTCATACCTGTACACTTTTTGCAATAATAATAATTTATAGATTTAAAAAATCATAACTAAGAAATATATACTACATTATTTTTAGCTATATCCCCACCACTACCTTTATGGAAGTCTGAAAGGAAATTTTTAAATATCTGGTAAAAATTATTTTTACACAAGGAACAAGATGTCAGGCCATGAACTCAAAAAAAAAAATCATGCCACCTACTCAACAATACGCTTGTACTTCTTAATAAGCAAAACCCACAGAATTTCAGGCGGGTTTGGTTTCGCCATATGATTCTAGAGATAAGTGATCAGTTCAAGCAGCTGCATGTTTAGCCATCATCCGACTGAACATGGTAACATGAGCGTTAGCTATGGTGACATGCCATTATGCATTGTCTGTTCTTCCTGTCTGATGTATTCAGAATTTGTCAAAACCGTACTTCAGGACTCCAGGAAACTCCTGCATATCCATCAGCCAAGCTTGATTAGCCTGCAAAAACAAACGGTCGGGGAGAGGCAGCTACCAAAGACAAGTTCAAAGGCAGGTCAGAAAGTAACAAAGCTCCATATGAAGGAGGACCAGTTGGCTTCAGCTGCTTGCTGTATCATCAAGCAACATGGTAACGTCCCTCTTTCATTAGGACTACATCCAATTCCTCCATCACTGTTTTCCAAACTAAATTTCAAGAGCCAACTAAAAATATCAAACAGCAGACCCACGGCAAGTGAAGGGTGACAGTAGCATCAAATAGACACAAATGCTCACAAACATGATCAACTGCTTCTGGGGGAGGAGGGCTCCAGGGCACCAGCTACACCTGGTCACGCTGGCCAAAGACAGAGAGATGAACGGCGTTGGAAGATGCCCATAAAGTATCTTGGTATGGCCTTGTTGGGAAAGGCATAATAGAAGATGGAAAATTAATGGCTAACAGAGGCCAAGAATAGGAGAGAACAGATATATTCAAACCAGGATCACACTTCTGATCACTTTTAGTTGGACTAAGCCAGGCAGCTCATCTCAAATTACATTACACTACTGTGGCGCTTCTGTGAAGTCTGAATCCAGCCCTTGGTGTCTAAGTAATAGTGCCAGACACACCGAGTCGCTCGTGCCTTCTGTCAGGCCATTAAAACGTGCTACAGGTCTCAGACCTGGCCCAGGAGGAGAACTTTTATTTGACTGCCCGAGCCAGCGAAGGTGGCAGGCAGCGAGTGTGTGCTGATGTGCCTGCCGCAGGGAGAAGTTGAGTCACTGTTCACCATGCCAGCTGGATTCAAACGCGAGTTTAATAAACTGGTTCACTGCAGTGATCATGCCTGGTTGCTGTTGGCACAAAATGCTTTAATCTCTAAATGTCACAGGCAGGTTAGTGTGGCTTTTTTTTTTTCCAGTAGGTGAACAGAAACATGGAAATTCCAGCTACAAAATCCCAGAATGAAGGAGAAGAGAACAAAATTAATCTACTTTTGATGTTGTTTGTTGCCGGCATAAACTGGCTCCGCGATTCTAGCTCCACATGAGGAAAGGGAAGCAACAAAAATAAGCCTGTCCTCTGTGGTCAGTTATAATTGCTGAAATCTTGGAATTCTTTTCAGTGCAAGTTCATTCTGCAAAGGTTTTCTTGGAATGGGTCAGGGAAACATCAGGCAACGAAGTAACTTCTTGTCAGACAACCTGAAGAAACATGTCCAGACAAGTGAGATGTAACCAACTCATTGCTTGCCAGGAAAGTTGCATGTAACTGCCACTGAAAATCCTCAAGAAATGCATAATCTGTACTGCCTCGTCGTTTGCGAAATTCCTTCTCTGGTTGAGGTTGGTCAATTTTAAACTATAGTGCACCTCAGGAAAAGAACTGAACTCTAGATGGGTATAAACGCTATTTAGACCTTGTTCAGAGCTTTTTAACCAGATCTCAATGTGATACTGGTAAACATCCATCTTCTCATATCACAAACAGGAACAGCAGGGTCAGCAGCAAGATTTTCAGGAAGAATCTTTGAATCTCAGTGGCCTAGTTGATTGTAAAATATGCTTAGCCCTCACTGCTCCCAAAGCTTCCAAAAAGCAAGTTAAAGTCATCCCAAGAAGTTTGTCACCCCCAAATGTTAGCACCCAGTAGCAGAGGGACTTCTATAAAATCCTGGTTTATCTGTTTTGCTGTGTCACAGAAAAAAAGGCCAATAACAAAGAAAATGAAGGTGAAGGATTATTTTGCATTCCTCAGCCGCCAGGTTGCATGTGTCTGCTGACCATTGAACTTGTTTTATTTGCAAGGGCAGCAGGGAACAATAACAGTTCTCCAACAGAAAGGGAAATAGAAGAGTTACATAATCACATGTAACCCTCCCCATCATCCTTGTAATGATCAAAGGACAGAAGATAACCATGTTTCCATTGTGAATAATGAAATTTGATATTCAGGTCATCTTCTTGCCTGCTTGTTGGCAGAATTAAGTCCCAATTTCCCACTTCAAACATTTATGTCATATTCAAAGATAATTTATACTTCACTTATCCTCTTCCATCAAAGAAACAGTACAGATACAAAACAGGCTTTTAGAAATGTGAAGATCATAAATTTGATCATATTTAAAAGGAAAGAATTTTTGTGTATTTTTATACACTTTTCCAGTATCTACATAGGGAAAATGACTTACTTTGCTCCTGTTCATTCTGGATACAGGTCAGACGCATCTCTCAACTAATTTGCCTCACCCATGGCCTCACTAAAGATTGCCAAGCCTTTACAAGGCTGTTTCTAAGCTCTGAATATTGCCAAGAGAGCAAAACTGCTTCGATATATGCCAGGGAGACATTGAGGAACTTGTGTATTATAATATTTGAGTTCTATCTGGAGCTGAGATTCAATAAGGTCTTGTTTCTTTGTGATAAAAGCTATTTCCTTAGAAATAGAACAGAAGGATACCTTTACATGGACAACCAACAAGTGTAACAAGATAGACAATTAGGGCCATTTACAGTGTCATTGCCAGACTAGACAGGCACACAAAATACTATGCTCCATGTCACAAGGCTCATTATATAAAATCATACAGAAAACAAAACAGGACTGAGTCAGCATTTTCTGCCAGGAAAAATATTATACGGCTTACCAGCTACTGAGGACAAGAGACTGTGAATTCAAAGAAAAAGTAAAAATTATGTGATTCAGGATCTAAATGTCTCCTCAAAAAGAACTGGAATGGGATGGAGTCAAGTGTTTCAGCTAGCCCATGGCAGGATGTATTAGCAGGATTACTGGAGATGACTTATGCCAGTTCTGTACCTCAGAGGAGGAAATACAAGCATGTTTACATGCCTGCCTCAGTGCCTTCTTGGACAGCACACCAGACCTTTTAGTGACCTTCTAATTTCTCTTTCCTAAACCCATGTGCACATCAAAATTTTAGACTGCGATTTTTTTTGGTTAATATTATGATAATCCATGTTAAATCGATGATGTTGCTTCATACAAATGGTTTAGTCTTAATTGACGGCATTAAATTTTACCTCACTAGACAGCGTGGGGATTTGGGTGCTGCATTTTAATCAAACAGGCCAACTGTAATCACAGCTCGGAGACCAACACACAAATTTTGGCTTGAACCAAACGTGATGAACAGAAACACGATGAAAAACCTCAACCTTCTTTTTAATTTGCACAATACAAATGCACTAACATAATTTCTCTTGTAGAAGCAATTAATTTTTCCCCACTCCACAGATTATGTGAGGTCTGACCTTCATATTAGGTCCAAAATAACGTCCTCTCTAACCAAATTTGTTCGGAGTCCCCTGATAAGCAAAAATTGGTCCAATGACATAACCGAAGTTGTTTTGGTTGGGTACTGGTAGCCTGATACTGATTTAACTTTTCTAGAAACTCTGAAAAGCAGTGTACCATGGGGCTGGAAATACAGCAGCTTGGGGTGGAACGCCAGATTGTATCTCTTCAGCTCTACTGAAGTTTTTAGTGATGATCCAAAGCAGCACTTGGATGTCATGTCTAATATATATAAAAAACATCATAGCTGTCTATTTACCTCAGTAAAAAGGCTGATACTTAGGTCATGAACTGCCTTCTCTTGATACTTTAAAAAAAAATAATCAGCTATATATTCCAATGTAGAAGCTGACTTACACTGGTAGCAGATAGTCAATATTAGAGAATAATTCCTATAATAGCAGAGCAAAGTTGTAGAAGAAGAATTGGCTGATGAAGCAACAAAAGCAGAGTTAGGCTTTGAAGATTCACCAAGACTGCAGACTGGAAATCTAAAATGTCAGAGCTAATTGCAAAGATTTTTAAAACAGGCTTGGCCTTTTTTTTTTTTTTCCACAAGGCCAGATGTGCTGATTTTGGCTGGGGTAGAGTTAATTTTCTTCATAGTAGCTAGTATGGGGCTATGGTTTGGATTTGTGCTGAAAACAGTCTTGATAACATAGGGATGTTTCCGTTATTGCTGAGCAGTGCTTACACAGAGTCAAGGCCTTTTCTGCCTCTCACCCCACCCCACCAGCGAGTAGGCTGGGGGTGCACAAAAAGCTGGGAGGGGACACAGCCGGGACAGCTGACCCCAACTGACCAAAGGGATATTCCACACCATATGACATCATGCTCAGCATATAAAGCAGGGGGAAGGAGGAGGAAGGGGCGGGATGGTCAGAGTGATGGCGTTTGTCTTTCCAAGTAACCGTTATGTATGATGGAGCCCTGCTTTCCTGGACATGGCTGAACACCTGCCTGCTGATGGGAAGTAGTGAATTAATTCCTTGTTTTGCTTTACTTGTGTGTGTGGCTTTTACTCTACCTACTAAACTGTTTTTATCTCAACCCAGGAGTTTTCTCATTTTTACCCTTCCAATTCTCTCCCTCTTCCCACCGGGGGGCGGGGGGGGGGGGAGTGAGCGAGTGGCTGTGTGGTGCTTAGTTGCCAACTGGGGTTAAACCACAACACCACAGAAGTCGCATAGGGCAGGCTCAAATTATTTTATTCTGAAATATTATTAATCATTCAGGATCTTTCTCTTCCTTTGAACTTGAAGTGAAGAGAAATCAGACCCATCAGTCATCTGCAATGTTTGGAAAAACTCAGCGTTTCACAGTCAGGGCAGTGATTCAGGTTATACCTGAATTTAGTGATGCAGGTTATACCTGAATTTTCTCCAACATGTCCCTATTACTAGTGAATTTGGCCGCCATTAAGTGTAACACACATAATAAAAATATCATGGTCTAACAAACTGTGAGATTCAAGTCAAGTGTGAGATTCAAGTCAAGTGTGAGATTCAAGTTAAGAAAATTCTGTATTTTAGCCCCTGATTCCTCCTCAAACTTATTCAATTCATGTAATGTGTCTGCTTTAGTTTCTCCCTGTGTACATACATGTAATTATTATTACCTGCATCACAGCAGTGTTTTGCTGACCAATGAATCTACAAAATGCTTACGCTCAGATCTGCAGAATGATCATGCAAAAGTCTCTTGCAGATAGGTGCAACTACTCCCTCCCCAGTTGCTTGCAATCCTAATTTACATAGCTGTCTCTCGCAAAGCTGTCAAATTTTGGTAAAGACATTCTGCGTCAAGGAGTTAGCATCATTCCTGGGACAGGAAATAAGGCAGAGAAACAAGTGACTACCTGGCACATCCACATACATTACAGAAAATGAATCAGAGTTAGGCTTCACCGAGTATTTTTCTTAACAAATCTGTACATCATTTCTGTAGCACAAATAAGATTATGGTTGAAAGAAGGCAGAAACTAATTCAGAGACTCCTCCAAAAAGACGAATACCAACAGAACATAACCTGCTTTAGATACCTGCACAAAGCATCAGAGATATCAAAATGGACTGGCCATCTGCACTTGGCAAATGTCCTTAAACAAAGACAGTTAAACTTTTGGGGGCTTCCCCCCCCTTCTAAATTTCAGAGATGGACCAAATACAACATTCACCTGATTCTGGGGTGATCAATTTGTGCAACTCAAAGTACTTTTTATCCAAGGATTCAAAAATAAATGGCTGCATGCCCTTCCACCATTCAAAGGGCTCTAAATGATACAGGAAATATGCCATTGCCAGTTCAATGACTTCTGCAACTATCACTCTATCGAAAGCAACTTTGGGAGGCTTAGGTTTAGACTTGCTTCTCCTACATAATCAATGACCTTTCCTTTGTTGCGTGTCTCAAACCTTTTTCCTATCAGAAGGCTCAGCATTCAAGCAATACTACCTGAGCAGATGGATGTATTAAAAAAGACAGCAAAAATGGGGAAAACATGAATGTGATTCAGACGCCTTGGGTAGTTTTCAAGATCACAGAAAGCCACAATATGAAACTCTTTCTTCCAAAGAAAATGCAACTTCCAACACTTGTTCACTGCTTTAAATGTAGGATTTTCTATCTACCACAGTGACAATTTCCCACCCTGGTAAAATACTGATTTTTAAATTGAAAACCTTTGTAGTAATTAAGGATTTAAAGTACTAGTATGGAATCTTCACTCTTGACTGATTATATTATATCCACACAGCATATTCTATAGTGTGCAGAACATAGAAGAAAATACCAATGTAAAAACAAAAAAGCTACTTTACCTGCTACTGATTAATTCTGACAGTTAACACCATCTGCATCCCTGTGGGCCTAATATTTTCAGAATATTAAACTGAACAACAAGTTGTGTGACATTTGTCAGTTTATTAGAAAAAAATGACCCATGGATTTCATTACGAAAGAGAAAGGTCAACAAAAGTTATCAAGATTTGATTAAGCCTTCTTGATCAAAAACGCACCCCTCCGACCTTTCCTTTTCCTGTACTTGCAAGAAAGTTATTCCATACAAAACATTTCTTGCAAATGCTCGAATTTCCTGAAGGCTACTGGACTGTTTGTTTTTCCAACTGTAAAGGTAGCAAGCAGCAGTGTTAATGATATACCTACTTGAAATTTGCATGCAATTACATTGCATACAAGCAGTAGAATGTTAGTAAATTATTTCCCTTCTCCCCATCAACAAAGTTATTTTCTGCATATCATTAGATAAACCTATTTAGACACATATTTCTGTAAATTACGTTGCAAATTACCTTACTTCCAGTATCCCCATGCTAGCAGCTGAATGAATATGCAGGGAAGATGTTGCCATTCTCTTTAGTGACATGATATTCCACAGGATTAATTTCCACTATACCTTTGTTTTTTGTAGTGATACTTATGCTAGTAATCACTGTTAATGTTATATTCAGTATATTTAGCACAACTTTTTGCTAAATTGCTAAGGCAATGAGCAAAGACTAAGAAAAGAAAAGAATGAACAGTTAGAAAATGAAAACAAACCAAACCATGGTCCAGTGAACTCTGGCTTTGCTTTAAACACATTAGCAAATATGTACCTCAGCTCCTCATTTCTCCCACATTTCATAAAGCACTGTTAACCCCTTCCCTTTGGTTGTGGGTGGGAGCTCAGTGCACCGATAAGATACATTCAAAACCAGACGGCCTTCAATGAGTTAACTTTTCTTCCACAAAGGTGAAGAGTTTTGCTGACCCAGTGCAAGTCGGCTTGAATAAAATTCAATTCTGCTGTAGTCAACAGGAAAGTAGGAAGGAAAACAGGATTTAACAAACAAAGCATAAAAAGTCCACAGCAGGAAATCATTATTTGGGCAATTGTTCACTTTGTTAAGAGAGTGGACTGTATTAATATCTATCAGGGCATACTGCTGTGTTTGTGGTTTCTCTTTAGCACCACGTCTAGTCTAATTAGTTACAAAGTGGCCGTACAGGCAAGCAAAATCTGCAATTGTGCGAGGTTTCCGAAGAATATAGAATACATATGTCTTTGATGCATAATCTGGCACCAGCTTATTCTGGTTAAAATTTGAGTGGTTGACTAAAATTAAATCAATATTAAAGGAAGCTTGGAATGCCAACAGAAGTGGTTTACAGAAATAGTTTCACTGACCATTACAGCTGCTATGGATTAGGCATGTTAAACTGTTCAGTTCAAGTTAACATTTTTAGTATAGATACACAAAAAACTGCAGCCACAGTATTCTGCCTGCATGTTTGCAGTTAAAAGCATTCTAGGAACACACATAACATTGTTCCAAGTTACCATTTTACATTTATCAATTTCAGTCGTGCTTTTCACCACAAGAAGGTTAAATTAAAACACATGAAAATAGAGAGAGAGTGTGTGTGTGTGACACTGCAGTTGAGAAACAGATTTGTAGACAAAAATCCTGTAAACCGCTGGGGAAAGCTTGACATTCTATAGGGTTTTACAGATCACAGAGCCTTACTCATAGTGATCATAATGATTGTATTATGAAACATAAAAAGCTATCAATAACAACCAGTGAACAAGGTAGCACCAACAATGTTTGTATTAGAACAGTTCCTTAACTTTCCTAAGTATGAGAGCTGTCATAAACCAGTTTCTTTAGTATATTCTGAAGGTTCTGGATCCAAAGCAGCACCACAGGCAGAACACTCACCTCACGATCTAGCTATATTTTAGCTCCTCTTTTTCCAAGTAAAGGGAAATATTTCCCTGGCTGCCTGCCTTACTCAAGCTTCTTTGAAGCTACCTTAAAAGCTACAACTGGCCTCTGAGAAATGAACTTTTGGTTACAAACTGCAGGTGGTGAGGTGAGAAATGGCTTGCAATATAACACAGCCAAACTTTTTATCAGACTCAGACAATTTAGATCAATATGAAGACAGTAGAGTGATCCCAATTTACACTGGTTGTGAATGCAATTCAACGGTTTGCACTGAAGAAAGATTTTGATTTACTTGTTTTAGGATGGGAGTGTGGCCCCGCCAAACACTATTTCCCAATACTGCAGAGACTTAAATGAGACACATGCTGAATATATCACTCTGATCCATTCATTTATCATCTTTTATGGAATTTGAGGGATTTATTAGGGCCACTTTCTTTTAACTATTAACATTTTATCCAGTTCACAAAGCATCAGCTACTCAGAAGAAAACTGGAAAAGGTCAATATGCGCAGCCAACTATTGCAAAATGCATCGCATGCATTGCATGTCACTCCTGACCCAATAACTCTCCTTTCCTGGCCTTGATATTTCAGAAAATGTGGGTATTTTTTATATCTGACACTTGGTAGGACTATTATTTGCTGGCTTTCACAATACTATGCTTTGACCACTTTTCAAGGTGTGGGATCAAACCAAGTATCTGGCAACATTTCTAATCCCCTCTAGACAAGTCTTGTGCCAAATGTAGAAAACTGGTTCAGGCTCCTTGTAGCAGCTAAGCCCCACATAAAACCAGTTTGGGAATAAGCTGATGAGAGACCTGTGTAGGTTACCTGTGACCCCTCTTGCTTTTCATCTCTCAGCTAGCCTTACATTTGAAAAGTCTCAACCAAAGCAGCCTTGGGCTTAGGATCTACACAGAACCAGTGGCCCCATTTGCCTCCATAACTGACATGGAGGAGATGCACTGGTACGCCTGCTCACCCTCAGCCACAACTCTTCAAAAATAAAGTGCATAATATTAATTACACATGCCTCAGCACGCTGCAGGGCTCCAATACCCCTGTAGGTTTACTAATCTATGTATCACAACAGTGCAGGAGTTTCCAAACATTTTCACAGATTACTTGATTATTCTGTCAACAATATATTTATTAAAATTCTGTTTCAAGCAATAACAATTTAACTCTAAAATAATTATTTTCAGTTTTAGTCTCTGCTCATTTGAAATCAGTTTCAGGTATGTACATTAACTGAGATTTTGTTGGAGTCATCTGTAATTTACAGATTCATAAAATCCCTCACATGAATCTGAGGGGTAAGCCAAGTTGTTGGTAATAACCTGGATTTACAGAACAGAATTTGGTCTGCTCATTGTAAAAGGTTATGTTTTTATTGTACTTAGACTGACTGCCTTTTTTTGAGATAATCTATTGCAACAACCCAATACTCACCTTTACACAAGATGGCAATTCATTAAGGTAATCTTAGGGGTGAATTACAGAGCATTAAATACTTGGCTTCTACAAATTACTAGCAAGAATTAATGTCATGATTTATTTCAACTCTAGGTACTTGAATACCATCTCACACACTGAATTCTGCTTACAGATGCCACGATATTATTCAGGAAAGAATTTTGTAGCACAAATTCACAAGATGACATTGCAAGTTTTGTCAGTCAGGGCCCAAGTATTACATATATAAAACATTCATTCTAATTATTAAAAATAAGTATGATACACAAGTCAAGCCTTATAATGTGAACAAGTAATCTTGTGGTTTTGACACGAGGCTGCCACTCAGGAGATGTGGACCCAGTTTAACTAAAACTACACTATGCTTTTGGGTATATCTTTTGAAACATATTTAAGATGTCCCTCTGAAAAATGGGAATAGTAATTTTTTTTATTCCAGATAAGATTGCCTCTTCTAGTAAGATCTCATTTGCAGTAGCACAATAATAAGATAACCTCAATAAAAACCTATTCTAAAACTTCAGACCACAATCTACAGTGATCTGAATTAGGAAGAAAAGGGGCACATATAGACATCAGTGACTCTGAAACAAATACGACAATAGAAAGAGGGCACTGAGTGCCTGCAAAGTGAAACCTATGCATATTAAATACAAAAACTAACATGAACATGTAAGGAGAAAGTATCTCCAGCTATTTTATACTCCCTAAACTATGCTGCAATCATTTAATGTCTTTTACGCTTCTTTTATCCAGTGGCATATGAATTGTATTTCAATGACATAATCAATACTAAGACATTGTGAGACTTTTTGTTCCTTATATTCATACAATAACTCTGGATACAATGGTCTAAATCAAATCTCCTGCTCAAAGCAGAGTCAAGACTGAATTCAGACCAGGATGCTCAGGGTTTTATCTAATCTATCTGGTCCTGAAACCTCCAAGGAAGGAGATGCCACGCCTCACTTGGAAGCCTGTACCAAAGTTTTACTGTCCTCATCGTGAAAAGGTTGGGGTTTTTTTTCTCCCCTTTATGTCAACTTGGAACATTCCCCATTTCAAGTTACGACTGTTGTCTCCTCTCCTCCTGCCTTGCAGCTCTGTGAAGAGCCAGGCTCTTTCTTCTCAAAATCTCCTCCTTAACACCGGCATGCTGCTCTCGGGTCCACCCCGAGCATCCTCTTTCTCCAGGCTAAACAAGTCCCATTCCCTCAGCTTCTCCTCATAGAAGAAGTGCTCCAGCACTTAACTTCATAGTCCTCTGCTGAACTCACAGAATTTCATCAACAACTTTCTTGTACTGGAGGGGACCAAAACTGGACACGTTATTGCCAATGTGCACATTTCCAGGTTTTGTTTTGTTTGGTTGTTTTTCTTTTAATGTAACAATATTTTTGCCCAATTACTTGAGCTAATCTAAATATAGTCATTAACCAAAAATACTAATATAATGGACTACTAGGAAGGATATAAGACCTCATGGCCTGCATCCTGATACTGCTGTGAACTCCTAAGATAAAGAATATTCTTTTTTGAGTATATAGATTATTTATGCTTTCTTATTTACATCAAGATTTGTCATTATTTACTGTTTTAGGAGTGTCTATTTTAACTAATAACTATATTTCAATACCACTATGTTCAGGTATGTTTTAGAAATACTAGATATTCCTGCATATACAGAACAAGAATGTTTTCCTAGTATTTTTGCTATTCAAGAAAAAAATTGTCACATATAGGTATTGAAATCCACATCAACTTTTCATATTCAATTTATTATCATCTCCTCTAACTTACAATATCTGGGGACTAATTCCTGCATCAGACATAATTATTCTGTTAAACAAAGTACCAAAACCACTCTCATAAGCCCCCACTTATGAGTTGGGGGTCTCCCTTTGGACCACATGCAATTTTTCCATCTACCAAGGTCATGCTGTACTCGGCCTCCTATATTCACAGTATAGAAAACTCTCTTCCTGCACTAACACTATGAAATTTAATCCTCCTCCATTGCTGTCTTTTAGAAAGCAAGAACCATCATCCTTGTTTTCATACATCTCAGTTACTGTTTTCTCATGTCACATTTTTCATTGGAAGTCTTCTGAATATAAAACCTTTTTCAGACAAAAACATCAAAACCCCTCAAAATCCTACCAGCCCTGCAGTAACAAAGCTTGCCTTATTTGGTGTCATTGTGATCTTATCTGTTTATCAGTACCTTCAGTCTTCTCCCCCAACTAACATAAGACATTTGAACAAAAAAATTGACTTAAATCTTTTTGTAGGAAAAACAATTATTGCAATGCATGACTCCTGTTGTATACAAAAAGCAATGCAACAGTTACTTCATTTGCTAGGAAGAGGTTAACATCACTCTATGGGCTCCTTTTAGAGCTCCAGCAGTTACAAAATGTCTTTGTGTAATGTATCAGCATTCCTGAATTTTTGTGGAACTGGGGGGGAGGGGGGGGGAAATCAATATTAAAAATCAGGGAGCTAGAGCCTTTACATGAAATACAGTTTTGTTCCTACCACAAAGCTAAGTGTTTTTGATCTTTCTGAACTTCTCAATCATGTGTGACCAAAGAATTCTTCACAATGAATTATGTTTGCCTTCTATGTTAATGAAAAGCCAACATGCATAATTTATAGAAGCTAGGAACCAAACATTAAAAAAAAGTCATAAAAAAGCCATAGGAGTCTTTAATGGGAGAGTCCTCACCATCTAAATGGAACTGTTATACAATGTTTTTCTGTCAGATTTATTAGGTTTTATTTGAATATGTTTGACTTTGCAATGATGTTTGTACAAAAATTCCAAGGAGCAAAAACAGTAAAACCCAATAAAAATCAAACAAATGAATGGTCACAAGAAAAACAAGGAGTCTGTAGAAGACTCCATTTTCTTTAAAAGGCAGTATTAGGCTTAAATCTCAATCATAAATATCTTAAATACAATGTCCCTCTTTCACAAAGATGGATCCTGATATTTTGCCTTTTTTTTTTTTTTAGCTTTTATGCTGCTACTCCTCAGTATGATGACTTCCTGTAAGCAGTGGTGTTCCACCAAAATAACTACCATCCTCTTTCTATAGTGACAGAGAAAGGCTTCTTCCAGAGGCAGGAATTGAAGAAAGAGTGGAAAATAACATAAGCTCTGAATCCTGAGCCACAAACATCAACAAGGAGCACTTCCATTAGCTTGCACAACTTCAAAGTATATGTAGCTACATATGTTTTGTAGTGTCATGTTGTATCATTGTCCTGTCCTGTGTGTCCTGTCCCTCCTACCCCCCAGATAAATGAGATTGTATAGTAAATATTCTATTGAAAAACAAAGCCAGAAATAGAAAATATGTTTCTTCACCCTGTTCCTTCTTTTGGGACATATTATTTGCTTGTGATACAGAACAATTAGCTTTTTCATGTAAGGAGTAAGAATCATCTCTCATCCTTTTAAAACCAATATACTTCATTTGAGTTTGTCTACATAAGGCAAGATTTTACATCTATACCATCTTGCAAACCTTGAACTGCCTTATATAGATAGTCACTAGAGTACCACTCTAAGTGCTAAGCTGTCGCTGTAGGTACCATGCTATCTATGGGCTTATCTTCTCTGCAGAATTCATTGAGCAATTAATTTGAAGTTGCTCCTACACTGAGTCCTACACACATGACCTTTCATATGACAATGCAACTTGCTTGAGATGTATTAACACAGATTTCCAGATAAATCAACTACTTTGTACATCTCAAGAATTAGTTTTCCAAAGTACCCTCAGTAACTAAATGTCAGGTTAATACAGGCAGAAAAACCTTGAGCAAATGGTGCATACAATATTCAGATTTACCTCACTAGACCCCTGAAAATACTTAACTTGCATCCAAATTACTTTTACTATGAAAAAAGGATATTGACAGAATATAAATCTTAGATCTTAACCAAAATGTTCAATTGATAGTAAGTTTGATGGTATGTATCGGGAAAACATTAACAAACTATCAATAACACAATCTTATTCTGTGCTGATGCAAATTACTCACAACAGTTATGAGTGAGGTTAAATAAGATTAGACTGCTTATGTGCTACTTGTGTAAGCAGAGGAATGAAATAGTTTCTACTCTGAAAACAATTCAAGAGCTGGATCTCATTCTCAAGGAAAGCCTGATCAGGCCAAAGTGTTTGACAAGTGAGCTGGTTAGACAGCACAAAACACTATTTACCTACAATAAAAACTGAATCGTCAGTGCAGTTGGGAAAGAGCTCTCTTGAACAATCCAATCCCCTGCTTCTTAAAATCAGTAATTGAGAAATTTGTCCTATCCATTTATTACTGCAATATTCTTTATGAATCATGAAACAAAGTATTGATTTGGAGAGGGGCTGTTATGAAATCCATTGCTAAGTTTAGTAAGGTAATTTAGGATCCTACATTGCTTGTAGCAATAATTACAGATTACAAATCCAGAAACAACCTTCTGTTCACCTTTTCTTCTAGCTAACCTACACCTTTTAGCATTTCCTGTTTGCCTGTGGTAGGTCTGTCCAGCCCTGACAAAGAAAACAAGCGAGAAGAAGCAATGTGTACTCCTCACTCTGATAGCAGTCTTTTTTCCCTGAGCATAGTTCCTATGGTAAGCCCTTCTTCTACTTTATAAACATTTTAACATAAAAACCTACTTCTCAAGGTCAATCATAATAAATCCATCATCTTAGTTCCAAGACGACATACATGCAAAGACCTGTTCCACAAGTTGTCAAAAATAATTGACAAATTTTCTTAAACAATTGAATGAAAGGAAGCACTGACAAGATATTACAGGACAAAAATTATAATAGACTTTTTTTTTTTTTTTGCATTTCCATATATAAGTTTTACAGGGAAAATTACTTGAATAAAAAAAAAAATCATGAAAGAATTATTGTCAGGCATTTCCTTCCTGTGCAGCATCTAAGAGTTAAAACCATTAACTCAACTGTTTCAAAGTGTTAGTTTGGCTGTCATTATTACAGAATTTAAGTCTTCACATATCTGAAACCCTCACTAGCTTCATACAAAAACAATAAGCAATTCCATATATTTTCCTGCACTTCATGGTGACATTAACTCCATGATGATTAAACAGATCAGGAATGGGAGAATAATTATAATAATTCAAAATCTTCATTTCATATGTGATCATATTCAGTACCACTAGTGTAAACATCCTGATGACTTTAATGAATGTACCAGTGGACAAGAAATCAACACCATAAAAAACTCTGTGCAGAAATTGACAGGCTTTTTTGACGTTTCTATCATATTTAATTACATTCCTCTCAGATTTCTATGGGAAGATTCAAATTTGACACTGACTTCTATTAATGTCTTCAGACATGTTTACAACACACGGAGTTATTAGATCTCTCTGGAAATTTTAGGTCTTAACTATTATTAAATTTTACAGAACTTTGCATTAGGAGCCTGGATGCTAGCAAACATGTCGACAACTTCGGAGGACAAAAATTAAAATATCTTTACATGCTTTTATTTAGTTTCTCAAATACATGACAGACATACCATTGCAATACGGCGTGAAGGAATCTGTGCCGCTGCTGTGTCTGATTTTCCTTTTCTTTGGAATATATAGTTAAGCAGGCAATGAAGTAATAATATGAGTTCTTTAGCAACTACTCTAGCAACCTACTGAATTGTCAGAAAATAAGGTCTTTACTATTTGGAATCAATTTATAAAACCCCCATAGCAAATAAGGGATTTTTCTCTCCCCTATACCAAAGTCTTCTATAGGACAGTTCATGAACATTATGCAAATGTAACATCCATTACAAGTTAAGCACAGACCTAACTCATCAATCATGGTTTATCTCACCATAAGGAAAAAAATCCACTGCATATAAGATCACATACTATTCATTATAACTTCTCAGAAATGAAAATTCCATAACTACATTATTTACTATTTAATAGACTGCCATATTGAGTAACTAATTTATTTATTGATGCTAAACAATGTGAATTAATAGTAAATACAATACTTAAAGCCGTAGATTTTGCTAAGGTACCTGCTGCAGTTAAAGGCTGAATTGCTACAACGACCTGCACCCAAGAAGCCGTTTGGCTAAATTCCAATCAGGATTCTACTGTGTTACGCGGATTCAAAGCTTCATTATTACAAAATTAAAATTGTTTCCCAGTATGCAAAAATACAATTTTTTTTTAGTGTGAAAAGGTAATAGCATATTTGTAATAGCCTAGAAAATTCTTACTCTTATAAGCTCTTTCTTTACCAATACAGTCGTAGTAACAAAACCAGCAAAAATTCCCCTCCTATGTTAATCACCTCAAAGTAAAATGAATATCAACATCAAATAGGGTCATTTAAATATCATTGACACTTTCTTTCACCATTTTTTTTTTTTATATAGAGTCCAAGGGAAATAATGCAATCCCATACTTTAATAGGAAAATAGATCTCTATGGTTAACATAACCAAGGAACTTAAATTGTTTCTAATCTGGTCAAACTGTCAATCAGGGTCCTTTCTCATAATCAGAGATGAGGGGAATGAAACTACTGCTCCATTATCTTATGCAAATACTCTAGATGGCCAAACATGACTTTTACAGCTGACATCCTTCTCATTAAAAAAGCATAATTTGATCATGCACCTTTGATGCTTTGATAGAAAGACTAAAAAAGATTCAGTGATTGAAATCATCAACACTAATAAAAAGAGAACTGGAAGACACATGCATGTGTTGCACTTCTTACTTCAATTCATTTTTATCATCTTTTTTGACATTAAACTCTGAGTTATCAATCATAAAATTTATTTTGGCTAAGACAGAATTGTATGTACAAACTTGATATACATGCAGCTCAAATTATTCTTTCCTACATAGTTGGAACCAAGTAAAGCAGTAAATGAAGCATGATCAACAAGATGACACAAAGACAAACTTGAAAAATCTCATTTCTGATGACCACAGTTTCCGTACATCTATCTGCAAATGCAGATAAACAACTTGCTGGGTAGAATTTTGAAAAGTAATCAACATTATCCTAGTATTGAAATAAAATAAAATTTCACCTTATATGTTTCTTTGGTCTGAAGACAATAAACAACCACTTACCAAAGTATCAGACAGCTGGTAGGTTTTCACAGCTCAAGAAGTGACTATGTCTTTTACTGGCTCAGTTTCATTTTTCAGTCAAACTTAGATAAAACACTGAATCACTTAGAGCCCCAGTAGTAGTAAGGGTGAGTATTCACGCTCTTGACCTGTTTATTAGTGCTTTTTAACACACCTATCAAATATTATGCAACTGTACATTAGTTCCTATTGATCAGCCTGCAAAAAAAACTATCCTAAAGAGGGGGGAGCAAAGTACACAAGGAAAAATGCTTTATATTAACTTCCTTCACATTTTGCAGTCTGAATTGTGCAGTAAAGCAGCATTTCAGTGAAGAAAAAAACAACAAACAAGTAACCTCAGCAAGCCTGTTTCTAGTTAACTACTCTCCTCATTTTGACTTTTTAATAGCAAGAAGAGAAACACAACCCATACAAAGAATACAAATCTTCCTATAAAAGCTCCTTTCCAGGTTGACTGTTAGTGCACATGAGAATTTAGTACAAAGACATTTTCTGCAAAACTTCCAGTTTACGCAATGACGACTCAAAATATTACATCTCTGTTAAACTGACCTTCTATTTATTGGGAAAGTCTACAGAGAGAGACTGATTTTGGACAAAATATTTAAGCCTGAATGTAGACATGGCACAAAGAGAAACACTTTCTACTTTATTACTGAAAAAGTCTTGCCATCTACATCTCCCATTTGATCCAAAGACAGATGATCTTGTACTTAATTAAGCTGTCACTGTACACACACTGTGTCCATCATAGGCCTAAGCAGCAGAAAATTGCTAAGGGCTAAACTATTTACAACCACCGTCCTTTTTTCCCTGAAAGAAAACACTGCAGCATTACGTAATTGTTTTACAATGTCTATTGTTGAAGATTTCACAAGGAACATATAAATTTGTGTGGAAAGCTGTTGTCTGTAAAGGGAGTAAAGTTACAGATCAACAAGCAAATTTTAAAAGGATTTTCACTGTCTCCAAGGGGTTAGTTTGGTTAACCCTTTATCAGTAAAGCTTTGTCTCAGGAATACAGCAATTTTCCAGTGTCAGAGAATTTTCCCCTTGCCTGTCCCAATAGCTTCAGTCCTCCTCAGAAATCTGGCCAGTGCTGCTGACTTTAATTTTAGATCTCTGCTAATTTACTTGTTAAAAATACTTCTGTCTTAATACTGTGCATTTTGAAACATTGCCCATTCTGTAGCACTTAGAGAAATGTATGTGAAAAAAAAAAAGTAATTATAAATATTCACTGCTTTCATGCACAGAACAGGACCAGAAATTTAATACTGTGCCAGCAGACTGTTTCAGAACTACATCCACACACTCTCTGGCAATATGTAAACTTGCTGCCTCACCCTTATACATTTTCTTCTTCAAAGCAGATACCAAAGAAATGAGTTTGTCCCCAGTTTTTTAACATCAAAGACAGTAGGTCAAATTAATCCCTAGTGTAACTCAGTGAGATTGGTCCTTGGTCTTACTCCCCGACGAAAGCACTATTCCAAAACATACATTTAATTAATATCCTCTCTCGTCTATGGATTCCTACAGGGCTTTTAAACTGTTCCTTGTGGCATACTCTTTGCAACTAACTTAAGTTAATACAAAGGCCCCATCTATGCTGGCGCTTTATTAGTGTTACGAAATAATTTTAACATGTAAGTTTAAAGATGTTTCCACAAGCGCACGGGTAACATCGAGTGACCACGCAACAGTGAAATTATGCAACTAACCTAAAGCAAAACCAAGGAACTAGCTTTATAGTCTGTGATAGCGTATGGAAAAGTGGTGGAAGAGAAGGACAAGCAATGCCTCAAGACAGATAAAACTAGGTATAGAAAAAAAAATTTTGACCATTGATCCTATCCACCCACATTAATAATCAAAGGCAAAGCTTCTATTAGCTAAAATTACAAAGGAGCAAGCTTTTCATGAAGAGGGATAAAGTTCTCTCAGGACTCTCAATCAGATATTATTACTGAATTGACTTAAGCATACACTTAAGAGTCTTCCTGAAAAAAATCATCTTGGGTGTACACATAAACAAAGGAAAGATGCACAGTTTTTCCCGAATCAGACCTCAAATGAGGAAAATAGCAGCCAGGAAGGGAAAAGTGAATGGAAGTGTAATGGAGAGGAGTAATGTAATCTCCTAACTGCATTTAGCTTCTTGAAATTAGAATTAGACAAACCACATAAATAATGACTCAGGCTTCAGTGAATGCCTGTTTTAAAAATCCTTTAACTGCCTCTGCATCCATTCCCTTTCTAGCTCTGAAGCGCAGTGATGCTGGACAGCAGAGACATACGAATATTTTAGGTTATAATTTGGAAATGTGTGTATTTTCAGAGAAGTTTTCTTGAAAAATAAAAAAATCAATATTCCCTTACACCCATGCTTCATGGTTAGAAATAAGTCAAACTCAAGAAGAATTAAGAAAGCAAAACTGTAAAACCAATAATAAAAGCAAACAAGAGACCACAGGACATGATTTCCAAATGGGACTCCTCTGAAAGGCTGGGATTATGAAATAACAAAAGGAAAAAGAGCATATGGGAAACTCCCCATGACTCTGGAAAAAACAGTATTAGCACACTTAGCCTCCAAGTCCTGTTATATAAGAGAGGAAGGGCGGAAGAGAGGACTAATGCTACTCAGAAACCTTAGTTCATATCTAGGCAAGTTACTTAAGTTTGGAACTTTCATCTTGAGAAGAAGAAAAATATGAGGTTAGATTTTAAAAAGAAAAAAACCATATCATTGTAAACTCACTATACATTAAAAAAAAAGATGTTTACAAAACATACTGCAACATCATTCAGCTCCCTAGATTACAGAGAATGTCAACCTTTAGGATCAGAGATTCACATAAGAAAAGATCAGTGGAAGACCACGTGACCAAAACCAATGCTCTTAGCAAAGCATTTGTCAGATGAGGCTAAGACCAAGTGTAGAAAAACTGTTGAAATTTTTGGTTCTTGGACTTTATCCTCTGCCTTATACTTGCTCTGGAAATAGTCAGCTGAACAGAATCACTAGCCATACTAATGCAAATGTCTTTGATTACAAAGCATCCATGAGGTCAGAAACACCTCAAATATCCAGAATTCATCTTCTGGAAGTATTTTAAATGACATCTCATTTTCCACAGCTGATAAGAATATGACTTAATAGAATATGTACTTTGTGGTGCGATGTGATCTTCTAGTAAGAAAGTCATGGCAAACATTCCATATTTCATTATTTTCTCATATGTGCAGGCTTTTTACATTAGACAAATTCAACTTTTATTGCACTATATGTTCAGCTGCTAAGACTCCTGAAGTACAATGTGATTTTTGAGAAAGAAATTAAAAGTAGTAAGAACTTGAAAACAAAATGAAGCTGGTGCCTTTAAAATCTCTTCCCAAAATTTAAGTCATCTTGCAACACACATCCAATTCTTAGTGCAATCCAGTTTAAAATAATTGATCATTTGCAAAACCATTCTAAGATATAGCATTTACATGCTTTTGCAATATAAATGGGGGTAATTTATTGTACACACAGTTCATTTGTATTTTCTTTTTCAAAAATTTATAACTGAGAAAAAAGCCATCATCAAAACAGCACACAAAATCACTGTTCACCTGAACACATTCTGTAGAGAAAGCTTCCTCAGTACCACAGAAAACAACTCAACATCAAGGTTCTAGAAACAATCTTCTTTTCAAGGGGTAACCTTTCTAATTTTATCTTCAGCTTTTGTTCAATTAAAAATTCACCAGCAGCTTCCAAAGACCACAGAGCAGATAGATTATCCTAACCACACTCACATTTGAGTGAAATCCTAGACGTATTGCACTCAAAGGGAAAGTACTCCAAACTACTTCAGGGGAGGAAGCTTTCAGCCCTGGTATGAAGTATTACTTCACAAGCAGTTCCACTGGTCAGCAATTATGCAACAGCAGCAAGACATGGTAGAACAACTACAGCTATTTTCAATTCTCAAGCTCTGTTTATTTGGCTTGAAGTATGATTTTTAAGAAAATATTTTGGACTCAAACTTAACTGCGATCTTGACTTTCTGCATGACCTTGGGTGAATCTCAAACTCAATATACCTTAGCTCCTCCTATACTAAAATGAATGCAGCATAACCTACCCACCTCTATAAATCTTTATCCTGCTTAGATGAAAGGCGTTTTGCAACCTAAGTGCAAAATCTTGTTATTTATTAAAGGAGGCTTCTACCACAGCCCCTCACTTAATGTTGTTAGGGCCATCCTTTACCTTTAAATCTAGCAAGACAATTATTGATTAATGACCACATCATCTCTGTCAGAAATATAAAAGCAATATAAACATGCTTGTGCCTGAGAAATCAGCTATCTTAAGCAATGACTTGCATAATTTTATCTATTTATCCTAACGCACCCCCCACTTTAGTAGTTTCCAGCAGTCTTAAGTGGATACACTTACATTAGCCAATCCTAATTCCTGTGGGTGGTATGCTGGCACTAGTGCTGAGGTGCTCTCAGCTTTAGTTTATGAGCTACTCAGAGGTTATTGCACAGATCACTTCTCTCTTCCTCACATTTAGGTTTTTCAACTCATTGCAATCACAGGTTCAAATTTCCAACCCAACAGGTAGGACTAAAAAGTAAAATATTGTCCTAACCTACAAAAGACTTACAGTAGCCACCCTATTAAACTTTATAGGAATCTACACTATCCAGGGCAATATTAGCCAATTTATTTCTGGAAAAAAGAGAATTTACACTGACTTCAGTGACACCATATCATGAATGATGTGCTGTTGGGATTACTGTAGTTCTTAATACTGAATGCAATTTATTGCACAGAATTAATACCTACCTACAAATAGCAAGGACTGAAAGGATAATAATAGTTATTATTAGTAAATAAAAGCAGCCAGTTAAGAATCTATTTTTTGGAGTGTATCATTGAAAGAAATTTCCCATTTATTACAGAGACCAGTTCTTTGGTGTTGCTGGCAACAATTTCATAAGTTACCAAAATTCATCTTAAAACTACACTTCACCTGAATGAACCCTACTGGCAAGCTGTTTAAGAACATCACTGTGCTTTCTAGATGGCAAAGGGGTGACTTATTTAGAAATTATTTTATCTTCGCAGAAGTAATAAAAAACAAGATATTCAGCTAGAAAGTAACAATCTACCTGGAGCATGTTATATTTATCCAAGTGTTGATATATTTAATAATCAAATGTAGATCTGCTAAGAATAAAACACACCACTCCCTACTAAAATTTGTTATTAAAATTGGTAGACTGGGAAAGAAAAACTCTGTAAGAATATGTGCTTGCTGACTGAAAAACGTTACATTAGCAGTAGTTTAACTGACTGAAATAAGTAGACTGTCACAATATGACAGGAGCAAGCTGTTGCATCCCAAATACAAGGACAGCTTTTTTAACATGGCAATAAATTATGACTAAGGAAGAATGCGCACAAATGACTTTTTCATCCCTTGCCACAAGAATTTGTTACAAACAGTAACCAACTACACATTAAAGACAAAATACTATCAAAAAATGTGAATTTAAGAGACATAAGAATGGCAAAAGCAGTTTCTAAGACAGTAGAATTAAAAATAGCTAACCCAAAATATAGCTCTTCTCCATTTGCCAATTAATAAACCCATCTATAGATGATTCTGAATTAAAAAAACAAAAAACCACACACACCTGCAACTCCCTGTAGCAGTTTTTGTAGAAGAGCAGCACTATTTTTTTTTTTTTTTGCAACAGCTCTAAAGGTATCTCATCTTAAAACAAATAAAAGACACGAGGCATTCCTTAATTGTGAATCTAGGTCTCAAAAGAACCTCTAAACCCTATGAAGCCCAAAGGAAAACCAAAGCTTCAAGGTACAGTGGAGCTGTTGGAGGCATTTCTTTTACTGTATATCATACTTTGAAAGCATTAGTATCTGCTTTATTTAGAGACTGACACTATTAAATACAGTATCTGGTCATACACAGAAAGATTATAAAAAAGGAAGCACAACCGCAGTAAGAATCACTGCTTTAAAAACCCAGCCTAGCCTGAAATCAGGGATATTGATAGTTTTTAATCAAGGATACTTCTGTATCCTAATATCCTACGTTTTGCTGAAAGCATTTGTATCCAATGGATATCACAGCCAGTGCTGCCAGGCCATTGCCAGGGTAAGTCAAATGTGTAAGAATTTGTAAGAAACAGAGAACCTGTGCTAAGTTAAACACCTTGGTGCCTCTCCCACTATGTTACTAGAAGTCCCACCACTGGACCTGGCTGCTTTTAGCTTTCTTTTATGCTCCATTTTCTTTCTTGCCCCCAGTACATTTCTTGAGCAGAGATATTTCTTACCCCTCTAAAGAATCAGAAGCTTATAGCTCAGCATCCACAGATCTGCAAGACAATGTTGCTGCCTTCAATAACACAGTAGTTGCTTAAGTACAGTCTTCCAAGAGCTTCAGTGTTTAAACGAAGCAAAAATAATAGAATTTGCAAGAAGATCTAAAAGACAATTACCCTTTATTTTGTAAAAGAGATTTACATACCCAAGTAATCAATAAATTATCTGTACAACCTTCACAGCCCTATCTCCTCCCTGTTCCTGAGAATTCAGTGGGTACAAATGAGATCTCTATTGCATATCCGTGATCCCCTTTCTTTTGCTACAGCATCACATTGCTCTGAGTTTCTCCTTCTCTTTACACTACTTTGTAGAAAAGTTACCTTTTTTAAAGTTGCTGTTCATCAAGCAGATGACCCTTGATCATCTTCACTGTATGATCTGTTCAGTATTCATGAAAAGCATAATCAACAGAAACACTTAACAGAAAAAGCACTGGGTTGTTTATAATTCAACACTGGAAAAAAATTATAAAGAATTAACTTTTAGCCATTTTTTCAACAAATGTGTTTGCCTTTGAAACAGTTATAAGTTTCATAATATAACTGGATGGACCTGTTCTCTAGACATACCCATCTTTTCTCTCAAAATGCAAAATTTTTTCATTGCTAGCACTGTGCCATGAGTCTGGAATTCTACCCAAAGACTCAGAAAAAATAGGGGAGGATGCAAGTAGCCTTACAATAGAAATGAAATTTGCAATGTGATAAAAGTATATGCAGGGAGTTCACAATCTTAAACGGGTATGCATAAACTGTAGATACACACAGTCCCTATGGAAAGCTTTTAAAGTTCTGCAGGAGCTGCAAACAGCAGCGAGGCCTTAAGCAAAGCCAAGGAACACTTGGAACTTCTGAGAAACTGAATGTCAACACTATCATTTATGAAAGTATGCAGTGAATTCTGAGAAGCTGCCTCACAAGTCTCAGTTCAACCAATGACTTTAGCAGGAGGCTTAACTGCTTTTCCTGCTGCCCTTCTTCTTGAACCGGTTCTATTTTGACCATTGAGTGAAAAGCAACAGCCAGTGTAAATCTCCTAATCCCTCACTCATGACATTTAAACAGACGGCGTTGTCATGAACAGTGTGATTCAGGCTAAATTTCCATTAAAGGACTTCCCTGCTTTAATTATTTTTTCAATGAAAGTTGACAATAGTAATGTACAAAAAAAGAAAAAAACATAAACACACAAATAGGCTGGAACTCCCATCAGGAAGCTGTCACTAGGCACAGTGAAGAACTGAGTATTGGATGATATCAGGAGGTTACCCGTCAACAGAAGAAAACTCATCTCTATATTAAAATGCTCACCTTTTGGTTCTGTATGAATTCCTGCTGATTGTGACATACTTGTTTCAAATATTTAATATTGGAGTTCAGAAGAACCAAAGAACTCCGGAAATTCCAGACAGCAGAAAAGCAATGCAACACAAAGATTAGTGTCAAATAGCTATTACTTTTCTCTGTATTAGAGCCAATAATTCCAAGTAATGATATAATGAATGCTGCAACCATGTAAGAAGATATTTAATATTCATACTGCAATGGCAATAGAAACACAGAGGACCTGCACATACAAAAGGACTGTTCCAGCCTTAAACTCCAGCTAAGTGCATGAAATAATCACATGCATAAATCCATTCCTACTTGGTACAGCAGTCCACTGATACTAAAACACATTTTGGAAAACCATTGACTTCAGTGGCCTGGATATCACAATTATCACATTAAAATAGGTGACTAATTAATTGGGTCCCCATGCATCATAAAATGCATCCCAATAGCTTCAGTGGTTTAATTGCCATTATGAAGAGAGATAATTGAAAAATCTGGTCCCTGTTCATTTGCATAATAAATATTAGACTCTACAATGGGATTTTCTCATAATTGTTAGCTAGTAAAAAGCTACTTGTTCTCTTTTTTTACATGGTTGCTACTGTTTTCAACATCTCAAGTAATAGTTGAAAATAAATTAAAAAAATTTACAACTGCAGGAGGAATTACTGGATCAATATCATCATTTTAAGAAAAACTGTCAGTAAGGCTTACAGAATCATACCAATGACAAAATGCAGTCAATTCAGGAATATGTTCTTTGATTGGACTGAAGAATATCCAATATATTGACATCTGATAAAATATATAATTTAGTAAAACAATATTCAACCGGACCAAAATCTATACTTAATTTTATGGAATGGGATGACATAACAATTAGATGACACTTAAAGCAAGCTGCTTCTACTGCATTCCACTTCATCAAAAAACACTGAACAAATTTTGAGGGAAGAGGATGAAAGCCCCAGCATTTTTCTTACAGAGAGAGAACTCTCTTGGTTTCTATTTCATGTGTCCCTCAAATTATGTCATTATCAAATGTGAAAGAAAGCATAAACTGTTTTAGAAAATCTATAGATGTGGCCAATATCTATAGGAAATACAGGGAATGGACAGAGCTTTTTGAGGAAACTGGCAGTCTGACTCATTTGTTCTTCCTTTGCCATTAAAAACAAACACAGCCCCTGGAGTATTTTGGTTGGTTTTTTTTAACCTCTTTCACTCCTAGGTGGGACACAGCCACAATCAGATAAAGGGAATACAGCTAAGAAGTGGTACTATAACCTCCCCCATCATCTGGCATACAAAATGTGCCATGAGATGCTAAAACTGAGCTCTGATGCCTTTTCCAAGTACTTCCCCTTTCGTAATATGACTGTGAACCCCTCAAAAACAAAACGTCTTGTAACTGAAGCAAAGATAATACAGGCAAAAAAAAGATCAGCAAAAGACAGCAGGAGGAGGAAGTAGTAGTAGTCCCTGAGTCTATTCAAGTAACTCAAAGACCTGGTTCACCTCTCTATTCACTTCAATTTCTTCCAACCAACAGCCCAATACCATCTTTTGCTTAAAACATGGAATTCCACAGTCTATAATATGGTCTTCCTTTTAACCTCCTTCGACATACAGAAAATGCAGGATGGTTGGCTGAACACACATACATAAAATCAGACAAGGCACCCATAATTAATGAGATGAGCTAAAATTATACCAGCCCAATTCACTTCTGTTTAGGCAGAAGGATATAATCAGTTCTTCAAATTGAAAGTCAGGACAATACAACACAAATCTTGTACCAACAATTTTAAAAAAAAGGTAATTTATCTGACCATATCTTTAACTTATACAGAGTAAATTTAAAGACAAATTATAAATTTTTCAGTTTTTTCATAGAGGCTGTTACTTGTAGTAATATAATTGTCAAGGAACACGCAGATGTTATAGTCAAACCTCAAGCACACAGCTTCTTGCAAAAGGCTATAGTGTCAAAGAAAGTTTTGACTGCATAGCATTTCCTGAATGAACGGGAACGTAAGATCTTTTTACTGATATAAAACTATAAATACAAAAATACATAATGTTGATGATAGTACAGCTTAGTAACAAATGAAAGTAGAGGATTACTTAATTATTTTCTTCTTTTTAGTATTCTACTTACCGCATCCATTCAGTAATGCATCACACATGCATCAAAGATAAAGTATCACAAAAAGTTATACTGTCCAGAGCTATAGAAAAATTTTTATTGCTTATTTAATGCATCAAAAGCATAGTTTTAGCTGCTACAAAAATTCAAACAAACCCTTCAATTGAGTTGCATATGAGCAAGACCACTGTCTCCAAGCTAATTCATGCTGCTTCATAAGCAGTTATTAAAAAAGTTATCTATTTTCCCAATGGATTTTTTGTTTATCCTCCAGTATAGTTAATTTTTTTCCACAAAATAATGTTGTATATGACCACAGAGTCTTTTAGCACCTTGTGTCTAAGTCCATAGGCCTACTTTTCAGAGAGCGGATCAGTCAGCCTAAAAACTGAGTCTGAAATAAGACCAAAATAAAAAAAAGACACGTTCAAAACCACAAGAACTATTAGTTCTGCTTGTCAACTACATTTTAATAGTTTTTACAAGTCTAATTCTGAAGTTGTGTGAGAACTAGCTGGCAAAAAAGCTAACTATAACTTATCAGGGAAAACACAAAGAAATGTAAGCTATCTTGAGTGATTGTCAACAGCTGCATTTTAAAAACAGGACTGCAAGTGCATAAACTGCTGAAAACACTGATTTATTTTTAAGTATGTTGTACTTGGAAAATCACTATAAACCAAAACAACGCAGAGCTCAGCAATGGAAAAGAAGCTAAAAGAAACCCACATGGGCTTCATCTTTTCACATTTTTTTCCCCAGACAAATCCTGCTGCCCTCACTGTTCTTTTCTGTGCCCCAAACTATATTCCTGCCACCTTCAGTACAGACCTCAGAGTTGCTAGTCTCTCTCCTTCCCTTCCTTAGAGCTAATTATCCATCTGCTTGTCATTCAGATCCTTCTCAAAAGTTCCTTTCTCCAACAAATTTTCTTCAACAACACTCCACAGATGTGCATTCATGTGTACGTGCAGGACAAACTCAAATTCAGGGGAAATTAGGTCCCTAAATCTACTTGCGAACCTGGATCTGAAAGATCAGGCTGAAAAAATGAGAGATAACAACATAGTAGTTAAATTTATTCTACATTTGATTCTGCAGATTGGATAGCCAATGTACTAGAAGTTGAATTGGAATTGTGGGAGAGATGCCGAAATACCTCCTTAAGAATCTCTAACTTAAGGGTTGAAATACCCAAGCAGTGTCTGGTTCCAGAATGCAATCCTGGTCACTTGCCTACATAGCCTATGGATACAGCAAAATATCTTCAAAGTAAAGGGTCCAAAACCCCAAAAAGCTGTGTGTAGAGCCACGAAGGGCAGCCAGTAGGAAATACTGTACTTTACATTTGTTGGAACTTCATCTCTCTCCTTCTGTCAAAAGCATGACTGCCTACCAAGCGTCTCCAGTTAAAGTGGATCAAGGGCAGAAGTCTCCACTGAAGACAGGCGCCTTAATAAACAGGGTTGCATCTTCGTAAAGCTCCCTTCTTGTGTTTTTGAATATATATAGCTGTCATGCCCAAGTTTTGCTCTGAAACAGATGGTGTGGGTACATTTTAATAATACTCAGGGAATGCAACCCTGGTAATATTCAGGCACATCCACACTTACTCGGTGAAAGGCAATGAAAGCGAGGGGAACTTTTAGTCCAAGAGACACCCTTTGTACATTTAAGGCATCTCTAAGGCTAAAGTAGAGCATGAGCTCACTATTGCTTTCTTATGATTTTTGTCCACTCCTAAGTCCCATCTTAAACACCAAAACAGGTGTTTCCAATCTTGCCTTTAGAAAAGGGACACTGTGAAAGCAATCTCAGTTCAGTACAGCATCATGAAGACTATGTGATCTAATAAACAGATAAACTACTGTATAGCTTCATTTAAAAATAAAGATCCAAGTTCTTGAAAAATAGTTATTGTCAAATGTATCATTTCATGGTGTCAGTAACAACAAAACACTTTTATATGTTAAAGATATAAAGCCCAATTATGAAAGGAAAAGAAATCATAAAACTAGGTTTCTAAAAAAAAAATACTGGCTTCATTGGAGAGTATAGACTGTACAATACATAGATTCAGACTAAAAAAAAATTAAAACCACAAGAGAAAATGTCTTTCCTCTGTAAGAAATTCTGTGTGGTATCTCAGCTAACACTTAGCTGTAACTGCAGTCCCCACCTTCACTACTCATGGCACTGCCTATATAAAAAAAGCCAACGATTGGCAATGATGCAGCCTGATGAACAATAACCTGGTGTACAGTTTCAGAAAGGAAGAAGATTGGAAAAGACAATAGAGGAAAAGTAATTCCAGCAGAAAGTTGAAGGTACGGGGTTTGTTGTTGGCAACCCGCTTCTGTACCTCAGGAGAAAACTCCTTTCCTGCCTACTTAAATAACAGCAACAGACATGAGCAAACAACAATGAGAACACGAATCGCTTAAAATTTTGGCTCAGCACCACACTTATGGGTGATAGAAAAGTGCCAGGGTATGAGATGGACAGCCAGTAGGTGCTATATGTTGGGAAGTGCCAAACACCGCATGCAAGGTACTAAGAGACTACAGCTTCTGCTGGAATAATTTGCAGGCGCTCGGGATCATGCCTCTGTGGTTGTGCACTGCCAGCTGTTACACAACACATTCCTGGAACGAGATCAGCGTAAATGAGCAATGCTATGTTTAGTTCAGGACATAATGGGTTATGAATCAGGAGCACTGAAGACAAGAAGTTACTCTCTTTTTAAAAAAGACGTATTTCCAACATGTATTAAACACACCAGTAAAACAGTGACTGCAACTTTGAAAATATCACTGCAACCATTTATTCCACTTAACATACCACCTGTATGACAGAAAACAAAAATATGTGAATACAAATGGAAAGTAAAATTCTACCACAGTTAAATATACCACACACAGAGACCTTTTCATACAACATTATCAGCCAAAATAAGAAATGTCAAAAAACATAACGTCAGTGAAATCTACTAATAAAATTAAATTTCATCAAGGCTCAAGCCAGAGAAGACAGCAATAAAACTTTGGTAAACAAACTTACGCTATGCTTTAGGAAAAAAATCAGAGGGAGAAAAGTTAGTACCATTTTTTATTTTTATTTCAATCTAGACTATTTCAATCTGAGTTCTTTTTGCAATTCACTGGAGAATCAAATTAAGGGGTTTAGTCATCTAACTACCTAGTAGGCAGGTGCAATCAAGTGGCTAGGTGACTAAATCCCAAAATACGGCTGTGCAATTAAACAGCAGACATAAATTTGTCCTTACAAAATTATAAGTCATCTTTCAAAAGCAACCCCTTAGGGGAAGAAGATGAAAAAGTGAGAGTTCCTTATACTTTCTCTAAGACCTGCAAAGAAACTGATCCTCATACTTCATCACCAGAAGGTTTTTCTGTTAGAACGAAATTTGGAACAAACAAAATAATTTAAAATGAAAAGGACTTGTGGGAGGTACATTAGTAACAGGTATGCTTTTTTCAGTTCCCTTTAATCTGCCATATAGCTTCATAATCAGACAGATCAGTGAGTCAAATTAATCCATAAACCCGATTAAAGCAAAACTCTAATTGAGGTTTCTACTCTCTGTTCTGTGGATCAAGTTATTAAATTACTTTCGTCTATACCAGCACAGATGTAATATGCCCTCCCTTAAAGCCAGGAGCTTTATAAAACCATAAATTATTTTTCAGAAGTCTCTGGACAAGTTGAAACACATGCAGCCATCCAACCTGACCAATGTGAAGTGGAGGTAGAGCAAAAAAACACTCTCTCTCTAGCTAGCCCCCAAATTTCTGTTAAATCAAAACTATGAAGTTATATGGTGGGGCTAATTATCAGGTCAATTTGGTTACTTTTTCCTTCCTGGGTCTTTTCCTGATGTAGGTCTTTAAACTTCTGCCCGTGCTAAACCTGTGAATTAGTGTCATTTACAGCATGCATTAAGATAACTGAACATGGTAAAGAGGAATCATATACAAGAGATCTAGTATTTTATGTGGAGAGGACAATTTTATCAATGAAGCAGTACACAATATGCCACTTCACAGTGTTTTTCACACACTGAGTTAAAGAAAAATTAAACTGCAAGAACACTCTAAAAAAATACCATGTTTTGTCCTACCCTTTATTTAAAAAAAATAGTTTTATATACTTCACCAAAACATAACAGAGAACTACAAATTCATAGTACATTGTATAAAAACAACTATGAATGCTGCAGTTCAAAATGGTTAAAACAACATACTTTAAGAGCATAGCGCTCTAGTGGTAGTGAAGTGCTTTGGCTTAAAAATACTTCTACATTTCAACCAAAAAGCAGAGAATAAATATTTACTGGACAAACTAAAAGATCAGAACTAGCTCAGGCCTCAGTTCTGCAAACTACCTGCCTATGAATAGCACCACTGCTTATACACTAAGTTATTGTCATAGCTGTATGACCAGCGCCCAAAATAAGCATATAATTTTGCTACGATGTTTAAATATCCTGTTTGTAATATTCAAAACATGCATAGAAATGGTTAAACTAGAAGTGGCTATACATATATATAATTGATCCTAAAAGATGACACAGTGAATCTTCAATGTTTTTGTTCTTTTTTTTTAAGTATGCTTCTTTTTTCATCCTGCAGGGCAAGATGAGAGTCTAAAAAACTAAACAAAACTTCAATTCAGATAAGAGAAAAGTGAGTTAAAAGATATTCAGCCCTTGTGCTGGTGAGACATCATTCTTTTGAGAAAAGGCTTTGCTTATCAGACAAATGTCTAAGGGAGAGTGCCCTTGAAGAAGCACTTTTTCCTAAGATAATTTCTGTTTAGAGAAAAGAAAATGTGTTTGAGTCAGTGGGTTTTAGATGCACAAGCCTAATAAGACACAGCTGTACTTTTCCCTTCTCCAAAGAAATAAGTTTAAATCAGATCGAGAAAACAACCGTTAATAGTCTAAAGAGGCAGAAAGGAGAAGTGGTTATGGTAAACACTTTTTAGACTGACCTTCTCTACATATGTACACATAAAAAAACAGGTAAAAGTTAAACAACAGATGAGTAACCTCCTCAGTGGTTACTCACATCCATGGGACACCACAAGCATGAATAGCCCACAGCTGAAATCTCAGCTAAGAAGCGGGATTAAAGAGTGGAGACGGTCAATGCAATGTAATAGCCCCAGATAAGAAGTATGGTCACTTGCATCCCTACCTGACCTGCTGAGGATTGCTTTGTAGATAGGTGCAGATGGATAGATGTTAAACCCATGTCTGCACAGCTAGGCAGAGATCTCACAAATCTCACTCGTTGGCCTCCTAGGAAAGGAGATAAGGGCTCTGAAAGGCCAGTAAATGAAACTCAGGCAGGGGAAGCTTTTATGTAAATGATATAAGGGATAAAGTCAGATCAAAGTTCAAGCTGGTCAGAAAAAAAATACCCCTATAAAACAATCTAATGTGAATGAAACTGTATTTTCTAATAAGAACCCTTGAAAAATCCAAACCACATGAAAAAAATTTTGCAATACCTGCTTAGTATTCTAGACATTTGGCAACTATTGAGTAACCCACTCTTTCTTAAACAGTACGTGGCTCCTGAAGTGCCCTGAGCATGTTATTAAAGGTTCATTTCATTGACGGATTAATGTAAACTGATTGCAAAATATGCACCTGAGCAACAAAATACCAAGCTAATTTCAAAATTACATTGAGACTTTCAAGATTTCTCATAGTATTTGACTAGAGTTAAACTCTCAGACTAGAACAATTCTTAAATTTCATCACCTCCTGATTTTTGTTATCTATGGATGTATACACAGGTCTATACATTAAAAAGATGGCACAGCATGAGACCTAGTTAACTTTTATTCTGCTTATATCAAAGATTATCCACTGAATGACAAATGTAAACATGACTGTTGCATGAAGGCCAGCCTAACCTGCATGTATAACCAGTACTGGGCATCCAGAAAACACAACAAAAAGGTGATCAGTTTTTGCTAAGTCTGTTTCATAGCCTTATAAGAGAGAAGTCATGGAGGGTATTAAAAGGTGAACTAAACCAGTATCGAGGATAGTCAGAAATAAGTTTTTAATCAAAAAGACACATTTCCAGTTTTGCAAAAGTTTATCGTGGATCATACTGCAGATCTCTCAGGTACTTAAAAATTCAGGTTACTTTTAATTCTACAGACAAAAGCACATTTGGCCAGTTTTTCACACAGTAAGATAGCCCTTACCAGAGAAGGATGTTTAAATTTTTTAAACTCATATTGCTCTAAATTTCTACACAAAATCCACCTATAACAGGGCAGTATAAGGCACTGAGAGATGCACTAAGAAAATATCCTTTAAGTAGAGTATCACAATGTAGCAACATTTCCTGTTCCAACTGGGGGGAAAAATGTAGGTATATAGGTAAGTACAGTGAGATTTCAGATTAAAATATACTTTTTAACTTTTACTTGAATGTGGGGGCACACTTAAATAGAATCCACACTTTAATGATCTGTAACAGGAAATATTCAGTTAAAAACAGAACTAGAGGACAAAATATTCTGGATGAAAAAAATTGTATCTGCAATTACCGTAAGAATATACTTCATTTAAAGCTAAAATAGCATAGGAAGAATCTAAATATTTTAATAAGCAGAAAACAATTACTGAAACACTTTACTCAAATATGAGTAAAAATTGAACAGCATGTTCAGTTAATCCTGTTGCCACTATCAGTGACATCATATACTGTGTACATCTACATTACAATTTAAGTTTGGAACAGAAGTGAGCTTTTGAAGTCATTCCCACTTTCTGTACTTGGTTCATATATCATGGAACAGTCTTAAAGAATACAGATGAGACTCCTTTTAGATGGAGCAACACTAGAAAATGTACTTCGACCACTAATGGAGTCCATTGGACCAGATTAGAGAGTCTCGGAAGTGAAACACCCTGAAATATAGATAGTGTGAACATCAGGCTCTCCACATAAACTGTTTCCTTCCACAAATGTTGGGGGTTTTTTGCCCTGCACTGTTTAGCATAGCCATTACAATCACTATTTAGACCACAAATTATGCCTACTGTCATATGCACTTCCATTTAAGTACTGCAGAGTAAACTGTATAAACACCACTGAACCTGTTACTTATCCCTGCTCTTTGGCATCTGAACTTAAGAGTGCCTAGTCTCCACAGCCCCAAGAAGACAGAGATAACCTGCTGATGCTACAGTTCTACAAACCTAGTAAAAGAGCATAAGCAATATTGATTCTGAAATAGGCAACTGCACTTTCCCAGCCCTCATCTTTTAACTTTCTAGGACTGGCTTAAACATTTTTGCAGCTCTGCAGAGAAGTGGATCAGAGAACTGCTTGAGGTGAAACTAGCTCAATGTGCAAGCATGGTATGAGAAGTCCCGAAGCAAAGACACATTGTCATGAATGCCTGAACCTAGAGCTTCCCCCAATGCCACGTGGCTCCCTGCACGGCATGCAGGAGCACTGAATTGCCACAGGCAGGCATCAGGGTAAGCCCCAGAACAATCCATGGAAAGATACAGGTATCTTCACTAGTTCTTCAGTTAATTCTTCAGAAGAATCTGCTTTCTTCATTAACTAGCCAGAAGCTCAGGCTGCTAATGCAAGTGGAATGAATGACCAAGCTTGAAATAAACCCTTGTGTTTTCAGATACTGAAATACTTTGTTAGGTGCCTGAAGTACACAGTCAAAATATAGCTCTTCGTGCTTGATGCAAAGTGCATTTAATTCAAAAGAAAGCCTATCAGTGGTATCAATGATCTTGAATATATTTGATACATATATTTACGTTGTTAACATATAGTAACCCACAGCAATATTCAAAATAATTTAAGAAAATATTATGCCATCTACTTTCTCTATACTGAATAGTGAGGTCAGTGGAACAAAGCTCTGACCTTTGGATTCACTGGAGACAGTAGAAAATTGTCTTCCCTTTTTCTCCTTTTAAAATGCTAAGGATCTGATAGGGTTTATCTTTGGAAAAGGCAAAAGTCTGCTTCTTTCTAATTCTAATAGATTAAGTCAATAACCTGAATATCTGGATAAAGATTCCAATTAAATACCAGTAGTTCTAAGTAAATCTTATACAGGTCCAGATGTGGAATTCAAAATTACACAGGCACAAACCTTCAAATAATAAATTATATCTCAAATAACGCAGAAGTTCATTCCAGAAGAGATTTAAAATGTTCATAATTTAATAAAGCATTTTTGTTTAAAGGTTTAATGAATGAAATGTAAGATACTGGCAGCTTTGCCTCATTCCACTGCTGTGAGCTCAGTAGAATTAAAGGGACAGAGGTGGGGGACATGTATTTCAAGCCACATAAGCCTGAGAAGTAGGAGTGTCTTACACATATGGTTAGCACCGTTTTCTTTATTATAGCATATGCTTAGTAACGAACTTGGCTAAACATATTTTCAGGTTCCAAATGCACCACTTAAGCATACTACAGAGCTCTGCAGATCCTCCAAAGGTGGAAAAGCTCATACTTTCCTATTCACACCCTTTTTCTCTTGGATCATTCTAATCAGTTATACTCAAACAAAACTGCACTATTTGTGTTTGGTATTGCATTGCCAGTGTTGGTGGTCTTAAGTTTCCACTCCAATCAAACCTCCCTGCAGGTACTCAGTTGCCATTTTCCCCTGCTCTATTAAATACCTAGTTTTTAACACATCATCTAAAAGCATGGCAATTATTTGAGACAGCATGGAAGAAATAAAGAGCAGAATACCAAGTTTGTAATGTACCTCTGTCTTAACACACTTCACTGGATGGGAGAGTGGGGGAGCAGGCACTTGAAGATAATTTTCTGCATTTAGTTACTTAAAAATCATAATTTTAATTTAATTTCTGTTTAGTTTTTGAAAAATATTTCCTTACGATGTTGTTAATCCTTCATTGGCCTAAGATACACTATCAGGTATTTGTTACATAGGACATGATTTAACCATACTGAAAATGGATTCAGAGTTTGCTCAGCCTTTAGAAAACTGGACTTCATAAATGCTCAATATATTTTATCTCTGTATAAATTAATGACCAAATAATTTTAAAGCATCACTAATCAGCAGGTTGATCTATATTAAGGCTCCTCTAATCACAACATCACGGTCTGTTTCTGATCTCACCTGAACTGATACTACCCTTAAATGAAATGAATGTGCCCAACATAAGTTGGGCAAGAGAAAAAAGTTGAGCCTATGCCAGAACTACCTTTCCAGTGCCAATGTTTCTACCACCAAAAGACCTGACAAATCAGTTTGCTTATCACTGTTCTGGTATCAGAATTCTTCTGTTCCTTCAGCAAAGGTGAATGAATTACCAAGACATTCCCTTTTCTATTGATCATAAATCTGTGTTGGAAAACAAAGTAAAATCTTTAAAAACTTCTCAAATTCAGCTCAATGTAAGACAAATTGCTTCTTGCCAGAACGACTCAAAAATACTGACTCCAGTTTCTACTGGAATGGCAGGTGGAAAGAGGTGTCATATCATATCACAGGACAAATGGATAGGAACAGATACGAGTGACAGGTAGATATTTTTCTAGGAGAAAGGAGGTGCACAAAACAAGGGAATGTACCTTGTCTATCCAGAGATTCCTGTGGAAAGTTTTGTGGGTTATTTTATACATATATCTATACAAAGACAGCAGGTCTCTTGGGTTCTCTCTCATCATGAGCCTGTTAATTCTGCTTCAAGCAGTGCCTGCCAAGAACAGTCTCCTCTGAAACTCTTACTTATGACAAAATCAGGCAACATGTATTACTTAATGTACATTGCAGATTTTAAAACACATCCTGCTTGCTGTAAAAACAGAGATTTTCTTTGTGGTTCTGCACCGTAGTTCCGCAATGAGGACAACAATACATATCTAGCAAAATCATAGTCCAAAGATCTAAAGCAGCTTTAAAAACCTATCTCAAAGAACTCAGACCCAACTTCTGTTTTTCTGTGGTAGCAGATAATGGTGAGTGAGCATGCTTGAAACACCTGCTTTCAGAGAGTTAGCAGAATATTTCACTATTTAGGATTAAAGGAAGAGAAGGCAGGAGGGGAGCCCCCTCCTCCTGCTTTTGTGACATAAGAACCAAGTACTTCTCAAAGCTGGTACAGCAGAAATTACAAACATTAGCACTCAGGTTACTTTTTTAAAAAAAAAACCACAACACAAGAAAACAAAAAAAAACTTTATGGGTTGTCTCTCTCAGAACTACAGGGCACTCAGCAGGAAAACTATGAAAGATGACTACTTTAAGAAGTACTGAAATCACATATAATTCAGAGACCAAATAACTGTTGGCAGAAAAAAAATAATAATTTAAGTTTGAAATAGTGATCTAGGTGGAAGACTTTTTGAGAATTAGAGAATGGCTTATAATACCTAATTTATCCTATATGATTTTTTTAATTCCTATAAGAACTTTAACCATTATCTTCTTTTCTGCAAATATATTCCCACTGATTTGCAGAAGTCTGAAAACACTTTCAGGTTCTCTATACTGAGCTGCATGCATACTTAACATTTCAGTTGGCTACTTTTTGGTTATTTATTAGCAATTGTATTAGATATTACTCTCACCTCTGTTCTGTGATTCTGTAAATAATCTAGAATCTGATTTTAGGAACAAATAAACAAAATCAGCTTCACACACAAACCTGAGAGGTGTGCTTCTAGAACAGTTTTAGCTGATGTCTCTGCCTTATTTGTGGCTGCCCATGTGTAAACTCCTGCTTATATCAATATTAGTTCTCATTTGCTCTTCTGGAGAAGTTCAGGGATGTAACCTGGCAGAAGACTGTTCTTTTGGACATTAGGAACTGAGAGGCAATGCTCAGTTCTGGAGGAAACGGCAACCTTGATAGCCATTGACCTAAACTGTTGTAGAAATGATCCTGAATTTGAAACAAGTTGAAACAATTTGAAACAAATGGGTAGTAAATACGGATAAGGCAAAATTCAGTTTGGGGAAAATGTACTCTAATCACTGACCAAATAAATGAAATCTGGTATTCATTTCAACTACGTTTCTTTACTTGTAATACAATAACTTGTAAGTGCTATGATTGTTCTTTAAAATTCAGGAACATCCTACACTCTGAGAAACAGTTACCTAATTCTTCTTAATGAAATTCAGACTACAAAAAAAATCACAGAACTGATATGCAGAGTAGCCATGACATCTGGACAGGAAATCCAGCAGTCCTGATCACCTTTGCCTTCATAACTACCAATAACCATTAACACCACCTGCACGTCTACTGAACATTACAAGCTGAGCACTGAAAAGAATTCATTATTCTCCAGGAAGAAAAAGGACTCCAAGATTGGAGAATGAAAGAAGAAAGTGGGAGGAGCAGGGGAATCACTCCAAAACAAAGCGATCAACAGAAAAAACAGATCTGAAATACAGATCTTAAGGGTTACCACAGGAGAGGGGGATGCAGTTACTGAAAAAAGAAATTACTTTTGGCTAAATAGTCTATGTTTTCTAGCTTGTCTTTGCATTAAAGTACACAATATAGGTCATGATGTATTACATTACTATAAATATCAAATATTGAGGATCCAGAAAAGAAACAGTGAAATACAGGATGTGACACATTACTTTAAGTCAGTGCATAACTGTCAGAACAGTACTCCAGAAAGCAAATGATATTTAACAGAGGTTCTTGTGTTGCCCCCCTGCTTTTTTTTTTTTTCAAATTTAGTCACATTTATTGTATTACACTGTGTGTATCAGACAGCTCCTCTGAAAAATCCTTTTAACAAACGGAAAAGAAAGAATGGTAATTTAATTTTAGACCATTCCAGATTGATTTCTAGTCCATGCTCAGATGTCTGGAATTCAGCCAGAATAAAAATTGTATTTTAGAGAAAATGAACCAACACAGCCCATGAACAGTTTATTATCCTAAAGTTTAGCTGTTAGCTATAAATATTCCAAAATGTTAAAACTGCTGCTCAAGGGTATTTATGTGTTGGCTTAGCTTCATGTTCGTGATGGAGTCCTGACCTATTCTCCATTTGACAAAACTAAAAAAAAATGCTAAGGAGGACAGGAGAAGCAGCTGTCCTAATATGACATTTCTTTCAGGCTTACAACCAATTTTACTCCAAGAAAGACCAAATACAGTTGATATAGAAAGACCAGAGGGCGTTTTCACTTTGCCTACTATACTCCCTTGTGAGTCCAGTGAGACTACACATACTTAGCAGTGTATGTGCTTCAGAACTTTGTTGGATTAGGTCCTGTGTCCACAATTTTAGAGCTGTGAGAAAATTGCCAGGAAAAAGCATAAATGAGTTCTGGCACAATGGATTATGAACACAAGAATGAAGAGGCTCCCCATCATACACAAACCACCTTCCACGGCATAAAAATAAACTAGTATTTCCAGCACTGGTTCGTTAGGTAACGGAACTCAGAATAACTTTACAATTCCACTTAATAAGGCACAGCACACAATTTAAAAAATCCTAATAGCATTCTGGGTTCTTTTCTCAGTGCTCCTATTTATTAAGGGTCTGAATGTGCTTCAGCTACTGTGGCTGCGAGTCACATGGCAGTGTAAGCTAATGTAAGCTGGGGCAGTTGTGGCTTCCCCATTCCCTTCTCCTTCCTTGAACCATCACTCATGCTCCTGCAATTATGTGATGAATGATTCAGGAAGCTGATCGAGTCAAAAGCTAGGAACAATTTCATGTTATATTTAATTTGATATACCTATGGCCTGCTGCCAAAATGGATAGACATGTTCTCCTCCATGCATTGTAATGCACATACCAATCTCCTCCACTGCAGAACTAGCAGCTTTGTACCTGTAGACCCAGTTACACCTACTCACTGACCCAATAAAATAGTAACCTTTCCTTTTGATGGTCTAACTATAATGGATAAAGACTAAGATAAAAAAAAAAACCAGCTTTAACCACATTTGGGGCAAGGTTTCAATCACTTCAGCTCCCTAAAGCTGCCTTACCACCTGGTCATATAAATGGTAGTGCTGGCACCAGTGAATGGAGAAACACTTGGCGGCTGGGAGGAAGAGAAGATAAAGCTATTTAGGCCATAGCTCATTTGGATACAACCAATATAGTTTTAAGTTAGCTAACCTAGGTACTGCTAGCAGCCTAGCTATGCAAAAGTTATCCTACCAGGCACATTTTGCCATGTGCACTGAGGAATGGTTGCAGTGATTGTTTGCTTCATGTTGCTAGCAATGCAGGCCAGATGAAAGCATGCACGTGTTTTTAGTCATGCTTTTCACAATTAAAAACTTCGCTGGATTATGACTACGGGGGAGAGAACTAATACCTATGTGATGTGGAACATTTAGTGTATGTTCTATTTTTCTCATTTTCTACTGTGCAATGTTCTATCCTCTGTTCTTACCTTGTTTCTTTTTCCTCTTTCCCACCTGCAATGATAGCAGTTGCCAGTCTCAAAGTGACAAGTTGTTAGTACTCATACACATGAAAAAAAAAAAAATCCAACATTCACTGGAATATTAAACACACCAGAATAAGGCCACAAAAGAACAAAATTTTCTTGGTAAACAGAGCGACAGGAGAGCTCTAACACTGTCTAACTGCATATAATTTTGGTATTTTTAACTCCTAACTTTCACATTTAAGGTTTTCTTGAATGGGAACAGAGATCACATCAAAATCCAAGTTACAACATTTTGCTAAGGCTACTTTCCAGAAAACAAGCTTAGCTTCTAATTTTTAAAGTAGTATTCTCCAGGGTGCTAATACATAGCTGAGGTATTGTACAGTGTTACACAGCCCATCACTCTGTCCATGACACTCAGGGTACTGGACTTGAAGACAGATATGACATCTATGAGCCAAAATACATTAAAAAAAAAATCACAGATTCAATTCAGTATTAACATAAAGGCAAGGGCAACCTTTATAGAGAAATTTTAAAGACAATTAAATTAAGTAAGAGTTCAGATTTGATTAAGTGGTATCTTATTTGCTGTCTTACTAGACAGGAGCTATACATTGAGCTGAAAAGTAATCTAGCCTAACTGGTGTCACAAAATTTTCTACTCTATTTAGGAAACGTAGCAAGCTAAGGAACTAGAGGCTCATCTTGTTGTGTGGCTCATCTTGTTCTGTGAGGCAACATGGGCTGTAAATAACATGCCACTGATAAAAGCAAATGTGTCCTCAGTAAGTGGCAGAGTACATTTGTTTTGAGGGTAGCAGGAAAGGAAACAGACCTAGTTGTAACACCGCTCCAGATATCACATCCTGTGCTGCTAAACATTTTGGAACATCTTTCTATTTTTCCCCCTGAAATAGAACCAAACTTTGAAACCAAAGCCTACACTCGGAAATACAAGCTATTTTTGCATCCACTCTACATTACCAAAGACCTAAACTTGATTAGCCTTACACACTGGCATACTGCTTACTAACATCACGGCATGGGTATAGATTTATTCACGCAATAACACAGGGTGGTAAGACACACCAGCACTGCTTCGTGCAGCATGAGTATTTCTGGTCAGTAGCTGTTACAAAATTCAGCACTTACACTGTTTTTCATTCACTTCTACTTCAGCCTCATATCCTACTTTTGGAAACACTACAGTAGGCGTAATACTAAATTGGTGAGGGTGACACCACAACCACAGGAAGACAGAATTACTGTAACAGGTGAAAAAGATGAGAGGATACTCTGTGGAGTAAGACAATACAAAATAATTCAGCATTAGAATGTGCTTAGCAGAGATGGCTGACAAATATTTGATGAGGCTGACAAAATGACTACTTACCTCAGGGTAAGTAATAAGCCCTGCATTGTTGGAACTGTTGATTTTAATAACGAGGGCTACTGCTCTGTTTTTCCTTCTCCCTTTTGTGGAAGTATCCCTAAAGTGTCATATTGTTTGGTCCCAAGGTAGCAAACAATTCTTTAACAAAGTCATCCAACCACCCTCACCCAACATGCTGAACTTGAATCAGTTCTTGAAGCCTAACTTTTTGAATTCTGTTATTGTAACTAATGTGTCCTTTGATCAGAAAACGTCAGAAGACCTGCATTAACTATAGTAAAACTTACAGAGTCATTAACTACTAAATTTTAATTCTCCGCTGAAGTTACGAAATATGACACATTCAAATATTAGGGACAACATAGTAACATGTGCTGCATCTCACAGCCACAAGCAATGAGAACCAAGTCAAGAACCAAGCAGTTTGTGACAGGCCATCAGCTATGATAGCTGTGACAGCACGCAGAGGTGGGGCCCCAAAAGACATTACTATTGAAAGCAGAATGTGGTCTTCTGTGAATTAGGCATACGTTCACACTAGGGAACTGTGTCACCAAGCATTCAAAAAACTGCGGAAGACCTCTTAATACTACTGCATACAAATGTAAAGTAAGAATTTTACTGTCCATTTTACATGACCAGTTTTAAAAGCTACAGTCAGCATGACTAAAACGTGTACTGCTCCAGCATACCAAAGTGAGAACAACTTTGAGACACAATAGACTACTGGGATTCAGGGTTCAAGCCTCTTCTGAGAGATGTCAACCCTAGCATCACAGTATCACCTACCAGTACAAACACGAAAATCACTGCCATTATAGAAAAGCTCTGAGTTGTAGAACCTTGATAGTTCAGTAACATTTTGAATATTTTGTTCTAATAATTAAGAGAAAAAATTGCTGATACCAATTCTGGAAACGTTTCAGTACTATTCACAATATTATTTAACTAAGATGATATGCTCTGGCATTATACATCATCCATATTACCAACAATGTCCATTCCTTGACAATTCAAAGCTCTAGCAATGCTCCAAAGTGGCTTATAATGGCACTGATAATTTCCACAAAATGACATGGAAAACCTATTTGCAATTCCAGTAACACTCTCCAACAAAGAGCATGTGGGAATGTGCTCCTTCATTTCAGGCGTGTCAGCAGTTCTTTAAACCAGAGTCAATGTTTCCATTCAAATCCCTTATTTTTCAAGAGGTTGCAGAGTCAGCCCTCAGGGAGAGAGAACAGTTTCAGGTGCTTTCATGCAATCTTGTATCTCAAAAACAGTCTTTTGTCTTTTTTCTAAAGAAAGTTTAAGCCATTAGCTCATAATATGGATGGCTGCCTTCTGGAATTAGGAGGGGAGAAAGGGGCGCAAGACACTAAAATTGCTTCTAAAAGAAGATATTTTGGAAAATAACCTCTAACACCTCCACAATGTCATTTTTTTTCCAGCAAAGAGTTCCTAAAGACCTAGAGCTAATCTCCCTTTGGTGGCCAATGTTGACAAGCTATAAAGTGAGTCTTGGCATTTTGTGTAACCTGGAAAAAAGACCTGGAAAACCATTTTACAGCCTTATCCTGGATTTAACTAATACTCATCTGATATATCAAACAATTACATTAGTATTAACTTCAAGATTCTGAGAAAGTTAGCAAAACAGTTTGAGGACAGAAGCAACCTTTATTATGTGGAGTCTAACTTTTATATACAACATAAGCCACACAATTCCAACCCCAAGGTTCTGCATTGGAAAAACTCCTCCTTGGAGCACTCAGTGAGTTTTGGGGATTTCCTAAAACTTGCAGTACTGGTTTTCAGCAGTGCAGGAGGTCTTAAAGTGGAGTGCTTGGCTCTGTTTTGTCCTATTGAACATCTTACTTTTAATTACCTATTTTTATATAAAGATGGATGGTAGAAGCTGAAAGTGTCTGTATTCTCTGCCTGCCAACCTTGGTGTCCAGAGCCATAAGCAACTGACCAGGATTCAATATGTCTGGCAGCCACTAAATCCTTCTTGGCTGGGAATGCTGAGTGGGCATTTAAATAATATTTTGATGAGTTTCTCTGTCCTTTTATTCTTTTTTTTTTTTTTTTAAATAATACCTCATTAGAAACCAGAATAGCATGAATTTTTTTATACTTCTCAACGACTGCCAAGACCATATAGGAGCCATTAACATCTAACACAAATGCACATAAAGAATTATTAGTAGAAAGTAAATTTTATAGACACACTTCTATAATGTCAAGAAAGTAGCACAGATATCTGTGTACTATCTCACTAGCCAACAAAGATCTGACAAAAGAAGTGAAGCCAGGAATAATACACTAATCCAAACAACATATGAAATTCAAAGCTATCCATGTTCTGAACAAAATGATGATTTTCCAGTTAAAAAAAAACTAGGTATCAAAGCTTGTGCAGAAGAACTGGAGAAAGAGTAAAGTATTAGGTGGGAAAACAGATGTCTTCAGAAACAAGTTTTACTGAGTATTCAGTGAAAAGATTTTGTCACAGAGTTAGAGAAAACAATAGCCAGCAGTTCATATCTACTAGAAACACAGCACTGGGCATATTTGCAGTGTGCACTTTAGATGGCAACATGTGATATGATGGAGAAAATAACTAGCGTGAGGAAACAAAAACAACACAAGAAATCTTAGAAACATTAGCAAGGAAAACAGAGCATTAACCTTCACACAGGAAAAGTAAGCAGCAGTCTGTCTGCAGACTAGTTTCTGTCCTGATCATCTTTACTGGCAGAGGATGAGTGAGTGAACGAATCCTAGTGACAGAAAATCATCTACTTCTCTTAAGCTCATACTTATGCAAGATAACTGCCAAGGAAATATGCAAAACAACATTTAGTGACATAAAAAGCTTTAAAACTTCTCTTTTTTCGATTCCTTCCACTGTGGTATGGTTCCCCTTTCTTGCATACAAGACCAATTCAGAATTTGTAACAATGTGTTTAGCTTTGATTTTCATTTTGTTCCATATTTAGCTTGTCCTTTCTTCTCAACCTGTCTTTTATGTGCTCCTTATCTTCTACTATCCTTCAGCAGTTCTCATGTTCAGGACTTGATAAAAATAAGGAAAGGCTTTTTCACAGATTCCAAAAAGCTTTGGATATGGCCATGAGTATGTTGTTATGCCTTGTATCACTCTTTACTGCTCCTTAACTGCAACAATAGCAACCTTTTGCTAATAATTTTAAGAGTGCCTTTGAATTCTCTAATCATAAAAGTGCTTTAAACAAACAATTTCTTCCATTAAAGCCACTGAATTTGAAGGAAAAGGTTCAGGCTCTCTATACCACAACTTGTTCATTTCATACCTTTTTTCTGTGATCTCACAGAAATTTCTGAGACAACCCACGAAGCAGAGTGTAAAGTAGCCCTCAGTTCTTTGTTTCATTGACAGTGATGCAACAAACTGGAATTAGTCAGAGACTTTTTTAACCTTTGAAAGGAAACCTTTCGTAAAACACTACCATAACCATTGGTATGAGGCAAACATACAGAGACCGGTCTCTTTACCCACTGCAGTGGATAATATACATTATAATATATTTGAATCTGTAAATATTAGAACATAAATAAGACTTGCTATGTTCTCATGTTATATTACATTTCACAGGAGATGTATATACAAGCTGCTGCTAAAAGAGAAACTGCATTTCATTTGGGATTGACTTAATGAAGGAATTCTTGTATTAATCTCTTAAGCTGTACTGCTCTTTAGAAAAACAGACTCTGTGGAAAAGAAAACCTCCATAAATCTCTTCAGCTCTCTCCAGAAAAATAGGCTTTTTGTAGCCCAGTGATTTTCTTTGCACCTTTTCTTGTGGAAACAATTAGCTTAGCAATTTTAAAGTATTAGGTGGGCCCAGCTGCAGGCTCCTGATGTCCTTCCTATTATATAGCAATGTCCATACAGAAAGAAACAAGGATCTAGTCTCATAGTACTACAATACATCAGTGGTAAATACATAAGTGAGCTACTAATAAAGTTAGGTCTTGAAGGAGCTTTCACTTACCTGAGGCCATCACAGGTTTCAGCATTTTTGCCAGATTTGTTTCTAATTCAAGACTCTTCGTTAGCTCAAGGACAAAATATTGTGTTGCAACTCACTTGTCAAAATGCTTGAAACTGAACTGAAACTGTCAGAGGCACATTTACCCCCTCAGATGAGCCCCATTAATTGGTCCTTCAATGATTTTCAGAAAATAAGTCTGAAGTCAGACCTGTTGTTCTTACTTTTGTCATGAGTGTAGTAACGAAACTTCAGACAGAAGTTCAGGTTCAAAACTGCGGCCATGGACAGATGAAAAGTCTGCACTGCCAACAATACTGATTCGTTCAACTGATTGTTTTGAAACCTCATTATGGGCATGAAATCCTATTCCAGAGAGCACGTACATTTTTCCAAAATGATCTTTAGCTTAACTTATACATTTCCCTTTTATTTAATCTCATGTACAATACAGTTAATATTAGGATTGATTTCTGTCCTATTATACTGTCTAACCTGAAAAAGTTAATTTGCTCGGCTACGTACATTGAAAATAGTTTTGCTGTAATTAGCAAGAATATCAGTATCCAAATGATTACCAGTGTGGCAAACGATGATAATTACAATAACAGTAGTAAGGCCACCTGTGTCTTACTTATGTATGTTGAAAATTTAGTACAGTTATTAGTCCAATATATAAATAATATATTTCTGATCTAGAGCAGAGAGAAATCTTTCATAAACCTGTTTTAGAGTTTTTACAGTGTATTTAAACACCCTTCAAAACAAATTCAAGGATATGCCGCCGCTCATTTGTGTAGGCAAAAGATAATATTAAGAACAGTACAGTACAAAACCTAAAAAGACTCAGTGGATAACTGGCAACAATTTATATCCAAAAGCTCTTTGCCATCTAACTGTTTGTAGAAAGCCAAGTGTTTAAGAATACTCCTTTCCAAAATCAAATAAATGAAACACTATCACAAAACTTAATCTTATATTACATCACTTTGTGATGAGCTACTTAATAGCTGGCAGTTTCACACAGCTGTGTATTCATGTAAATTATGATTCACAAGGAAAACTAAGCACATAGCTAAATTTAAATGTGTCACTAGACCCTTTAAAGAAAAATAATTTCAATCTTGTTTACTAACAAGAGTTGTTTACACAAGGTTGTGCAACTAAGCATCCTTGTGGGCTGGAATCATGTGACAGTTCCTAAAATTGTCTAGGCATAATAAGGACAATCTTTGATTAGAAGGATAAAGTTGAAAGATCCTCTTAAACAGCACCCACAACATCTACACGAACATTGTCATGCAATGCTGTAGATAAAAGTAATAAATAAAATAAATAAAATACACTAAGTAAAACTTGTAGGAAAAGATGTGCAGCTGTGCAGTGTCTGGGTGCAACTTTGTGGGTGTTTTGAAAATTTGGCTCAGAATGTCTGTTTTACTGGAGTTTATAGCTCAACCTCACAGTCATTTATGTATAGCTGCCTGTGTATTTAATCGAAAGTAATATGCCAGATGCTTCAAATTAAAGTCAGTTAAAAAATCTATTCCAATACATTAATATAAACGCTGAGACGGTTTTTGGTCTTAGATGCTATGAGTATTAAACTATGAAAGTTTATTTACTTTACTAAATATAATCATACAAGATGAGAACTTTGAAATCTAATCTTTAAGTCATCTAAATATTTGCATGACAGCAAAATACAAAGAATTTAACTGAAAACAGTGGCAGCACAGTAGCGAGTGCAAATGCCAAACGTTTGGTCTCATTTGGTCTCATGAATAGCTTCTCAGAAATATTTGTATTTAAACAACAAATGTAAATACTGGGCCATGTTCTCTGTTGCTCTCTCAGGAAGAGACAATGATTACTCTGAATTATCATGGCAAAGTCAGGCAAACATTTCCCTTAAATATTTAAGACTTTTTTCATTTAGATAGATCATTTACAGGATAGATTTACAGGATCTTTGGTGAAAAATTCTGCCAGGAAAATCAAGTCTTACAAGTTGTGAAAATTCCAACAGCTGCATGACATGACACTTTTCAAATCTGACTCCCAATACTGTAAAATCCTGAACGACTAAGCAAACTACAAAGTAATCGGCACCATTGTTCCACAAAAAAACCCAAACAACCAATAAACCAAAGATATATTTTTCAGCCCAATCATTCTTTGATTCATACTAACTTTTCATCTGGTTTTCCATCAACTTCGTGGAGTTACTCATGATTTACCACCACAAAACTCTTTAATCATAAAAGAGCAACCAGATCCTTTCTGTCTAAAATATTCAGTAGGAATATTGGTTAGAAAAATACATCTTAGGAAATTCTCTTTCATAGTAAGTAGCATGCAGCAGTAGCATATGAGAAATACAGAATACTTACTTTAAGAGCTATATCCTAATAAATACATATGTTGTTATTTCATCCTAAAGCTCATCACTAGCACAGTTTAATTGTTTGAAGTTGTTGTAAGGTTGTTCACCCTATACCTTAGAGGTGTCTCTAAAAAGCCAGCATGTACAAGAACTTCCTTATACTTATTTGCTACAAACCAAATTTTCAACTCATTTCATCAGAAATACTTAAGTACAAGGGAGAACTTGAGAAGTGGAGTTCTGCAAATCTCCATTAATTGTTACCTTCTAGAACATACGCAAACTTCTCCTTGAAACCAAACAACTCACTCAAGCAGACAGCAACTCTAGTAAGAAATTCATAACTTGTCAAGAAGAAAATGAAAGACACTGGGACCAGCATAACAAAGAGAAAGGAAGTCCACAGGACCTACACGAAAGAGTCTACAATCACTGCATTTGTACTTGTGATTACAGCAGAGGTCAGCATATCTGCATTGGTATTGTAGCTGTGAGCTCATGGAAAAAGTAATGATGTAACAACAGAGGTCTTCAAAGTGGAGTCAACTTCAAATTATATTCAAACTCTCCCCCAGGCTTGTGCAGCCCATGATGGAATCTGTGCTGCTCTGTCCTCACTCTAACCAAAACGCCAAGATCAAAGTTAGCAGGGATAGATTTATCATGCTAACACTACTCCTCCAAATGCAATGCACACAGACTCAGTGTAAGCAGGAACAATTCTTTTCCATTCACTGGGACAGAGAATGTTCAAGGGAGTACTTTTGTACCCACTCAAAGCAAAAGCCGTTGGCAAGAAGCTACTCCTACAACTGCAACAATATCATTAACTTCCAAATATCATGAACCTGATTCCATTCTTTACTATGGAATCACAACATACTTGGATTAGAAAAAAAATAAATAAGAAAAAAATCAGTGTGAACTATTTCAGCAATAAAAAGAAAACATCATACAACCATTAATTCCCCCTCCAAAGAGACTGTGATTGGGCCAGAACCATTCATTCTCTCCTTGCACAGACTTGGAGCATGAATACTAGATGTCATTTTCTGCTGTCCTAAGTTACTATTCCAAATAAAGACAAAAGCCTCACTGACATGCCTAGCAGCTGCCTAGAAAGTCTCAATACAATATTTTGTATGAGATAACTTGCAAGTCTGTGGCAGGCTGCTACCCTACAGCATACTTTCTCACAGCACAGTACAGTCTTCCAGGTCTTAGTGCCTCATTTCCCTCACAGTTCGTTGCATAGCTCATGCAACATATTTAAGGTAGTGACCTCTTTCCTAGGTCTACGTCTACTCATGAAATTCACAAGTATTTGAAAATTCTCAGCGTGTTGAAAGAGCATACTAGCATACAATGCAGCAACTGGCAGTCATCTCCATACACTACATACTACATCTCACTAGCAAGAGATTAGCAAGCTCAGATATTTATTAGCAGCAAGAGTTTCATGTAAATTAACCGTTGAGTATTTATTTTGAGTTTTGGTAAATTCTACAGCCAGGCTTCAATGCCATACTATCACAGGTAGATTGCTAGCAATATTGGAGTTAGCTAGCTCAAGACTAACTGAACATCATCTATGCAAGCAGCAATCACAGCAGTAATAACATAGGCACACTCATAGGGAGCTCACAGAGTCTGGCACAGAATTCAGGTCTCTTCTTGGTCTTGAGGCTTCCTCCTTTGCTCATCGCTTCTCTATGTTCCAACCTTCTCAATAACACTTCTCTTCAGCAGACTTATATGCACAAGCAATTTAACTATAAGCAAGGGTGTCCAAGTACAGCACACCTCTGAGAGGACTTGTTTCTTCCTTTCTCAGTGAGGAACTTCCACTGCTTCCTGCTGAGACCTTTGCAATTCAGGTCTTATACTTCTTTTCAGTAGGTAAGGCACTTTGTTTTGCTTTGGTTTTCTACCTGTATGACTGTACTTTTGAGAACTGCTTGAGTTTTGTCCTAATCCAGCACACTGTATCAGTGGGAGAAATCAGAGCTTATCCTTCATTCTGATATAGAAATACATGTGTTCCCAGCAAGGCAACTTCATTACTTTCCCCCCCCCCCAACATTGTGTATAACTATTAATAGAATTCAACCTGTACAAAATCCTGTTGCTAAGATTTAGTCTGGCACCAGTTGGAGCAAGTACGTAACTACACTTCTCACGCCATTTCAATGGATGGTAGTCCATCACATTCAGCTGAAGTTCTCACGTGACCTACAGAATCCTTTGGAAGATTCTAACTTGATCAGCTCATTTTATTCCTTTGACTTTCGTCTTCCTCTGTGAATGCAATCTGTTATGAGACATGTTTCTCTTCAGGTTTCCTATACAGTGATATCAGCCATCACGCCCATGTTCATACTAAACTACAGCTGAAGAGACCCTGTTTTTTCTCTTCAGTTTTGAGCTGTTTGGTATTGTTGCCTCAATCTACTTTTATCTATTTAAACCTCTGACATTAAACTGTGTGAATATTTTGGTAAAGAACATTAAGAAGCTTAGGCATGGCATATCGGTTCAGCTGATACAGCCCAATGAAAAATATTAGCTAAATGCAGAAACCTCTCCAAAGCCAGTATAATTTTGCATTGCCATTAAGCTACCTCTATAGCTAGAGATATGAATAACAAAGGCCATCTAACAAGAAGAAAACAAAACCTCTCAACTTATAATCAAAATCTACCTTGAACTCCCTCGGGAAATGAAGGAAGATGAATCAAGAAAAAGAATTTTTACTCCATTTTGTCCTTTTTTTCTCATATTGACTGGATGTAGTTAAATTGAATGCAGACTCATAAAAAAGACACATAAGACACAACAAATATTCTTTGAGGGCTCATTGCAATCACCGTGGTCTTGCTGCAGTCTCTGGTGCCCGAGAAAGAACTCAGGCCAAAAATATCATGTACAGAAAAACATTGCAATGCTGTGATTTCATGCCTAGTGTTACCTTATGGTTTAAGTAACTCCCTTGGCTCTTACTTGTAGCAATTAGAATTTCCAGACAGCTCAGTGGCAGATATTCTAGGTACTCTCTATACTGCAGCACTAACTGGCAGATGGCAGTCAATTCTTACTGTGAATGAATTAAATTCATTGGTATAACACATGGCTGTAAACCTAAAGACTTTTTTAAAGCTTTCAGAGTTTTCATTCTGCCTTTTATACTTACAAAGCAACAACAGCCAGCTATGTGATGTAAGCCCCAATTTTTATCATAGGCTTACAGTAGGATATGCAGGCCCCATGCTGCTGTTCCTGGATCTCATGAATACACTTCTACACTTTTCCTCTCATCCTAGTCTGTTCAGCAACGAGGTTATTTAAACATAGCAGAACACTATCTACTGAAGAACAAATATATGCTTGATCAGAAGAATGAAGCATCAGACAAAGAAGAGGGATTGCCTGCCATATGTTCTTGATTTATTGCTCTAGTTGCCTGAAGTTGGAATTTTATCAGGATTGTATCCTACATCAGAGAGAGAGTATAGTTTTCCATTACCAGGAGGGTACTTAATATATCCAGATGACAAAGGTTAAACTATACGTATGTCAACTTTGACAGCTTCCCTTCTTCTTATGACCTGAAGTCCATGAGGACTGCAAGTAATTAGCACTCTAGAACAGTCAGAGCTCTAGGCCTTCAGTGGATTTTTCAGGTCATTTTTGTGAGCAGATACTGATTTTGAAGTTTTAAGTTACACTGTAGTATTATTATACATTGCTGCATTAGATATCCTTCTTCCCTACCCACTTTTAAAAATTTGCTAATATAAATTCTGCTATTGCAATTAACTATATATTCCAACTCCCTGCCTGTCTGTGCAACAGTTAGCTGGGCAAGCAAGCAGATGAATGCATTTTAAACACACAATTAACTGTTTTTTGTAGATGTATAAGGATTTTCTGTCTATTTCTGACTATTGTTGGTTGCAACCTCTAAGCTGCTGCTCTTAACTTCAACACACATCTATAATGAACACATCTGATTTACAAACAACATTCAAATACATTTAAAAATAAATATTACAGGGCAAAATCAGACAATGATGGGGGGAAAGACAAGTGACAGGACAACTTAGTAAACAAAATGGGAAACAGCTGCAGTCAAAGCCTGAGAGCTTACCAGGCACTTTATTAAACTGCAATGCACTACAGTGCTGCTTTTAAAATATGTTAACACTATATCACAGTTCCTGGCAGCATGAAGTCTTTCCAGAAAATGTGTCATCACTGTATGCAGCACATTTTGTAGCCAGTATAATTTCATTTGATTATACCCAATAATATTTTTCTGAAATTCTAGGAAGTCTCCTCACAAATGATAAGACCATATTTTAATTAGCTTGCACAAAGTCTAACCACCATACTGCAGAAAAAAAAGCCTTTATTACACCAAAATGTCCTCAGTTTCATTTTGCCTCTGTGGAAGAGGTCGTGAATAAAACCTGCAAGAATCTCATTCAAGTATTTTGTAGCACAAAACCTTTCAACTGTGAAGTTATTTAATTCCAAGACTGATCTCTACAGTTTAACTATACTTGATAGAAGGAGCTGAATAAACTCAGAATCCTACACATTCTACTATTATCACAAGAAAAAATGAAAATTATGCTAACAAAGCCTGAAATATATGTCATTTGTTTCATATGTCCACAAGCATTCTGAAAAGACGAGCTGTACACCTCTAAGGAAAACAACGCAATTTTCCTTTTCTTACCAGGCTTGGATTTCTGCTTTGCGATCTGCCCGTGATTGGGAAATGTTGCTGCGGAGCCCGGTATAACCGTTCTTTCCTCTAAATCAGACTCTGGGATTGTAGTACAGCCACCTAGTTGAAAATGGAAGAACCTTAATGTGGTGTTTATGTAACAAAACAAATTCACCAGTGCATAATTAAGGAAAAGAGGTGATAAATTAGCTGACAGGAACATATAAAACTGAAATAGTCTTTACTTTCACTTCACAGAAATATTTGTCAAAGAAAACTATTACCATTGTTCAGAAGGCTGATTATGCCTTAATGACTTCTCTCTACTACTTATGCTGGTTTGAAAAACGTTTGAATGTATTAAGACCACAGAATATGTAAAACTGGTTCCACATAAAAGATGAGAATAATGTGATTTGTGTTAAAGATCAGATTACTGGGAGCTAGTTTTGTAATAAAAGTAATTAAGTGTGAATGAAATAACTTTACAAAGTCAACAAACCTTACGGAGATTGTTAGCTTGCCACAGAGAATGACACGATAGTATTTTTTGGATGGGCTATTAAATACAGTATTTTTATTACTTAGCACTAGAGGTATGGAAACACAGGGACGCTTTCACTGTCCAATAACACACTGCACTGCCAATGCCTTACTAAAGTGATTTTAGGATGCATCGCATAATAGATTCTTTGTATTTTGCAATCTTGCTTTCTGAGTAGTTCATTAAAGAACACAATGATTTATAGCTTTCTCTTCAAACATGTTTAAATGCCTATATTTAAAATATGAAGAGAGGGATAATCTAGTAGTAGTATCACCTGAATATAGCTGCAGTAGCTTGCAGTGGAATAGGTTGATGTAAATTTATTTTGAAACAGCTGTGATCAGGATGTTGGAGGATGTGTCACCACTCCACAGCAAAAACGTGGCCTTACAGTAAGTGCATTGCCAACAATACAGTACACAGCTGAGCTGCATCTCTTTCCCGTAGCCCTCCCAGGATCACCACTAGCAAGCAAACAAATCCATGTACTTATCTATTGCGTTCTGAAAGCACGTGTTTATAAACAGCACGTCAACTCCCAATGGAGCGCACAGACTTTTCACCTTTATGTCACAGTTGTTCTATTTTGAAAAGAAACGTTCTACTCCAGGCCCCATAACCGGTGTATCCAACTTGCAGCAACACAGGCTATTGTCTCCTTACAAACTAAACGAGTAAAACAGTTAAAAATAAGGTTGCATTCCCAAGTAGGAGAGCTGCAGTTTCCCCGGCAGTTTCAGAAGCACTGGCAAAGCAATGCACGATGTCCTGCAGAAATGTACCATGCTGTCTAGCTAGGGTAAAGCACGGCAGCTCCAGTGAATCCTATGAAAACACTCATTCCTACCAGATGAAGAACTGATACAGCATCCTTCATTCCTAAGGAAGATGAAAGACACAAGGTACTATATTCCAGATACACCCTGACAGAAAGTATAAGATGCATCATGGGGTTTATGTTTGATTTAGAGCAAGCAAATTTTTTCAGTTAGAAAGGAAGGTTAGGAGTGAACATATGAGCGATGTGCAGACTTATGACCCATGACAGCTTCAGATATTTAGGATACCTGCTATGAAACTGAAGGAGAAAATGGGAAATTAGAAAAATGTCTTCATGTAAAAATACTGTAACACTGGACCAATGTCTCACATTGTATTAAATATAAATGTACCTACACCCTAAATGAAAATAAATATCAGTAAACTAATACTTCTGTTCCCATTTGCAAATTGTGACTAAAATGTAAACTATGAGATTTGATGAAATGGAAACCACTGCTTTAAAAGTCAATTTAGATATTTTTCATTCTTATTCTTCAGATAAAATCTACCCTATTAAACAGTAATCTGTAAATACAGGATAGAAAATTAAAGTTCCTTGCACAAAAGAACTATTAAGAATGGCATCATACATTTTAAAAGTTTTTATAACATTTTCTAACAGCATGAGTGAAAACTCACCAAGTCAATTAGCATCTATTGAATTTCTAAACGGAAATAAAAGAATTTCTACGACGTTCATTCTAAAACCTGAAATTCAGTAATTTACATCGCCTTGAGAATTGATGGCTTTTGATGCCAAAATATTTCATTAGTCATCAATACTGATAGTAACTGAATAAGAGTCGGAAAAGGTCTATTTGCCCTTAGGTACAACACACTACTTTCTGAAAGGAAGCAAGACTTCCTGCTGTTGATTTTGATGCGAGAGATTTGTTAAGATTTACTTGTCATCTGATACTATCAGAAGTTATTAAAGTTAAAAGCAAAATTCACTTATTCCATAACTTTTTTTCTTGACAGAGAATAGTGAGGACTGAAATGTTACCAATGATAGACTTTTTCACATAAAAAGAAAATGTAGACAGAATACACAGAGCAATAGTATCGGCATCAATATTAAGAGTAGTAATTATTTCTTACATCTGCAAGGATACTAACAACTGTTCCCTATGAACTGTTTTTTAAATACTATTGTTTCATAAAGGCATTCCATGTGCTGAGTGCACTGTTCTCAGTGGGGCAGGATTTCACCAGGACTCTTGTGCCAATAATTATTTAAATGAATGACCAGACAAGAAAGCAATATAATAGTGATATTTTTACTCTTTTGAGGCAATGAGGCTTACATGATCAAGGTCTTTGTGCCCCCACATTTCTGACTTACTCTTCTAATACCAGTATTACCTTCTAATTGAAGGAACTACTAAAATTTGCTGAACTATGTCCCTTAGCTTGTTCAGATGCCTAGGACTAGGTAGGATGACTGGACCCTCACCTACACATTGACCTGCATCAGTGGTATCCACTTCTTCCAATGGAACCAATGGCAAACTCCATTTTCTTGCTCCAATAGGCACAGGTACCCATCCTCAAGATAACGATGGATACCCTTGACAACATGCTATGATTCCCCACAGGAAGAAAGGAGTGGAGACCACACTAAGACAACTGTCACACTGAAAGAACCAAAACACTTCAAAGTAAATTGTAAACTTTCACTAGACTAAAAAAGAAACTGGATAAGGCACAAATATACACCACTGAATATAATATTTAAAACACAGTAGACCAGGACTTTGTGATTCAAAAACATTTAAAACTCAGAAGGACAGCTATCTGAAAATAGAACCTTTCCTGCTAGGACTCAACTTTTTAATTTCATACTGCAGGGGTTCTACTGAGGGTATCTACTCTGACTTCTCTGGTCAGAGACTAACAGACCTTTAAGTAAAAAAACCTCTTGAATTCTTGTGTATATCTGCATACATTTCAAAAAGTATCCACTGAATGTCCATTTTAGCAAACATTTAAAAATTTTATGCACCTGGAATCCTAAAAGAAATCACAGCAGCAGAATAATTCACATTCATTCATAATTAAGTGAATGGTACAAATCAGAAAAGTGAAATATTTAAGAAAAAGGGGGGAAAAGAGAGGCAGGAATAGTAGTACATAAATCTATACACTGGAAATGATCCAAGTTGAGAAGTTCTCCAGATGTCAGTCTGTAAACAGTGCTTCACAAAATGAATTTCCCCATTAATTGTTGGCAGGAATAACATCTAGAATATGTTATTACATTTGACCCACTCTTTCCCCCTTTTCTGTGTAGCTAAATTCTTGTCTGACATCACAGATCTTTTATCAGTTGTGATAAATCCAAGAAAGCAAGCTTTGGTCAGCGAAACTGTTTGATAGGGTACAACATGCATAAAATTACACTCAAGCTAATTGTGAACTTTGTTCACCAAAGGAAATGAGACTTCTCTTGTTTATTTTCACTACATCTGTTTTTGTAACACATTTGGTTCTTAAGTTGGAAAAAGACACCCACACCCAAAGGAAACATAAACATATCATACATATTGAATAAAAATTAAGTACTGACAGTTTTCCTACAGGTTCCTATCACCATGTTTTTACTTGCATTAACATGGCTTTAAAAGTTGAAAAACAGGAAAACAAAAGTAGTATACATCTAAAAAATGAAAAGGCACTTTTAGGGAAAGACTATTTGGGTTTCCTCTTTCTCTTCCACTCAATCACAATCTAAACTATGCATAAAGTTTCCATTTTCCTCTGAAATTAACTCTTACAAGAGTCTACAGAAAGAAGAAAAAAAGCTTCCTGAGCAGTCTTTGGCAGCACGAGAGCCAAAATGTGAGCAGGAAGCTCTCTAAATAGCGGGTTTTGTCATCCATGTGTATACCATTGTACAATGGAGATAATCTAAACGGCAAAATTATTTCACAGAGATTCCAAAACTATAGGCAAAACCATGTTCAGCTGGGTTTTCTGTGCTGTCCATAATTTTTAGGGAAGTATATACTAAAAATGCAGTCTAAGGTATTAGAGATTATTCTCTGTAAAACACAGTTAATCAATTACTTCTACTGATCCTGCTAGCTACATTTATTCAAGTCCTGTAAATTTTATTAGAATCTGCCCATCAGAAAGTAGCTTGCCTGTTGAAGTAAACACTGCATGTAGGCTTTGTAGATAGATAGCATTATTGCTGCTTTCCACAAGGAAGATAAAACAATAAAATCTGTAGAAGAAAACAATACATATTTGGGTGTATGATGAGGTCCAGGGAACATTAATTCACATACCGGGTCTGGATTAGAGTGTCATTTGAATAGACACATGCCAGGAACGCAAGCATATTTCCATTGCAGAGTGTAAGGAGACAGAAAAAAGACAGAAAAGAGACAGAAAAAGAAGGATTTTTTTTTCTAAACAGGTGTCTAATAATGAACACTGTTACAATTCACAGTAGAAAACAGTCCAGGTTTCGTTCAGATATTCATTAGCAAAATGTAGAGTCGCTAATTAATCAGTTCTAGATTTCAGAATATAGCACTTGAGTCTAATAGTGTGACTACAATTGTGCAGTCACAAAATTCCATTGTTCTGTGCCTGACTCGACATAACCAAATTCAGTGAAATGATGGAAAATATTTCTGTATTACATTCCATTAGAATAATAAATTAATGAAAAATCATACCAACTGAACATGCAGTCCAAGGTCACTGAAGATCACCAAAACATATTTCCAATGGGAGTACGCAGAGACATACCAGACTGTTGTTCTGCTTTATTCTCGTTTTACTGAAATGTTTCTTAACAAAACTTCCAGTTCATAAATTCCGTAGCTTGCCCTATAATAAGTTGCCACTATTTGCATTGAGAGCTACGCAGAGATTTTTTGCACCAATTGTGTGGTTTCTGTTTGAGCTTGTAGACTGTTCAAATATTTTGAACATGCCTGAATTCATAAAATCTTGACTTAAGATGTTCAGGGTACTTTGGCAGTATAACCTCTTTATGGGAGCAAATATGCTGTTTAAACTGTCAAATTGTCTTGGCCATTCTTCCAGGATGAGGTTCAGTGCATGTGGTATGCAAGTCATATGAATGGCATCGGGAAACACATTGCTAAGAACAGATCTAACAGCTGTTTTCATTAAAGAAGCATTATTGGACATTCAGCCGAGAACACAATCAAAATCAACATTCAGTAGTACCCTTACTAATGCAGGACTGAGAATGCAATAACATTAAACTATATAATGCCATTCAACATCTACCAAAAGTCATTTGTTACTCACTATGAACTTTTATGCTGTTACATAAAGGCAGATGGAAGTCCTCCAAGCACTACAAAACTCAGTAGCAATTACCTCTCCCAACACATACCAGAACACAGAGCATGTTTTTCAGCCAGTCCGTGCTCATCAGGTGAATAGGTTGTTGGATGGAACAGTACACTTATGTGGTCAAAGCACAACAGTCATCATTTATCCCTTCTTCAGTGTACACTGAAAAAAGACAGGCTAAAATTGACTGTTGTAACCTTGATACCAAACCCTCCTGGTATTCATCATTCTAAAAAGTTTAGAGAAATGTTTTGCTCCTATTCTCATTTAAAACATTTATATTTCCTGGAGCACATAGATGAAGCATTCTTCAAGCTGACAATGCAAGCATGCAGACACATATATAGACACTATATATTTATATGCATATGTATACACACACAAATTTTGGACTTAGTGAAGAAAGAGCAAGTCCTCATTCCCTGCAGTCAGAACCTGAAGAGAGAGTAAATGTTTGTGGCATGGTTTGCTGTTTTGTAACCTATGAGTTACAAAAGTGTTCTGTCACACAACCATACTGCAAGACTTTCAAGGTGAGTATTCTTTGACTGGTTCAGACGAACAGACAACTATTTACCTTCAAGGAGGTTGAGGCATATTGACCTAAGCAAAACACTGTTTACAAGCTCTTAATAAGAGGAAGCTCAGTAATGCAGAATAGTGAATAGGGGATCGTTGTCCCAGCTGTGAACGTGAAATAAAAGATAATGCAATTTGCTGCATGAGGCCTTGTTATGCAGGGTCTTTTGGATGTTTGAGACAGCCTTGATGGAACAGTCGTCAGACAGAAACAGTTAATGAGGGGCTTATTCCTAATCCAGATCAGAAACTGAGTGAAATCAAAGAAAAAGCATTTGAGAAGTACGCTAATGCATGATTTTGTGCAAGAGAAGACAGGCACAAAAGCTTCTGACATCACATGCAATATCAGATACATTGTGGATAACAGAAGACAGTGGACTAGTAACTGGGATTCAAACGTAGGTACTGAAGGATACATGTTGCTCACAAAGGCAAAATTAAAGTGGTAGAGTTATACTTCATAGCACTATTGTGATGGGCTACTGAAAGAGTAGTATACAGAATTGGTCGATTTAGAAAAGGATTATGAAGTAGTTTAATACACAAAATGTCAAATTTTAGCTACAGATTATCAAGATCAGATTTCAATAGCAATGGCAGTTGCTTTAATATTATGAGAGGAATTAATATTATCAGAAATTGTGTTGTTATGAAAACAAAAGAAGACACAAAACCCACAGAATTAATCACAGGATGATAAAAGAAAAAGACTCCAGTGTGATGACCAGGAAAAAGGTGAATGCAGTTCTGAAATCCACCTGACAACGTTCCAAGTAAGGATCAAGAAAGCAGTAATACTATCGAACAAGGCACTGGTAAGACATCTGGAATACTGTGTTCAATTCTTGTTACCATGTTCATGACAGATTAAATAAACCTGGAAAAATTCAGCTGAAGGTTACTACGATCATACAGGAATCACTTATCTTATTGACACATGAGCAGATGACCAGTCTTGCTTAGCTAAGAGGACTAAAAATGGAACAGACTGATCTATGTAATAATGCAATTAGGCCAGAAATCCTTAGTGTCTGGCAAAATAAAAGACACTCTTAGAACATGAAGGAATTAATCATAAATTAATTTTTATTTGAAATAGGTTTCTGACTACCAAGAGAGCAAGGGCTTTGAACAACCCCTGAACAGAAACCATGAAGGTAAAAAATGGTATTTATGAATGGGACTAAATTACCTTATTCTAACACAGAGATGGAGTTTCTGAACCAGGAATTTCTTTTCTTCCTTTCCCCTCCTCTCCACCCCCTCCAAATAGAAAATATAGGGAATACAGGACAAAACAGATATAGATTTATCTATTAGTATTTGAAAATTATCCAATTACCTGTTATCGAATTATGAGTAGTTATCTAATCATTATGACATTAATGAATTACTATTCTCTATTTAACAATATTTTCACGGCATTCAAAGTGAACATGAGACACCACAAAAAAAATAGCCTATCTGGCTAATTTAACCAGCTGTAGGAAGTAAACCATTAGTTCACAACAGAAAATAAAAAATGTAAAGATTCTGGGACCAAAGTATCATTGAAAATATTTCATTAAAAAAACCAGCAGTGATATTGTAAACACTTAAAAACTCTAGTTCTGACAATTCTGGTTCCCAAAAGTATTTGGCAAGCAAACTTACTAAATTTATATTTGGAGAGACACTGGACTATAAAACATAAAATGCCAAGTCCTGACATTTAATACAAGTAATCAGACATTGTATTTTTAAGAGGGTAATGAACTAGGCCTCTGTTCTTCTGTATCTCCAGATGCTACTTGGAAATAAGCAACTCAAGTGATGAAATAAACATGGATACAAGCATCCTCTTTTAATGTAATTGAAATAAACCCAATAAACATCTATCTGGTGCTTTTCCAAGATAAAGAGAATATAGATCCTTTGGGCACTAGGAGGCTAGGAAATCAAAGTATTCATAAGAGAGAAAGAGAATTCTCTTTTTTATAACACAGTAGTTCCCTTCCACACTTGAAATGCAACCTTTGCTGAAAATACTTGCTTTTCTGTTAATTATATCAAAGATAGCACATTGTTTTCATGTACTGTAAATTTCTTCATGCTCAACTGTACCCAAATACCAGATTTGTCCATAGCATGTAAAACTTGAGTAACGTTGTATTTGTTTTGTCTAAAAAAAGTCACTTTTCCTTAATGACCAACTATGGTTTTTATTAATTGTACTAGGAGCTAAGAACAAATCAAATGATAACAACCTATCTTTGCTCCAATGGTGCAATAAGAATCACATATTACTTATATTTACTTTAATCCTACTAGTATTTAATACTTCATTTACTATATAATCCACTGACCAAATAAATACAAGTATTATCTTGTGTTAGCTCAAACTTCTACGGCATTAAAATCTCTCAAATTGATTTTTAGGAGAAATCAAAAAAAGGCAACTTTGGCTCCATTTAGTATCATAATGACATTCAATTTATCTAGTCTATTTGGAGGAGAAGAGCATAGAACTGTACATAATACTTTAAAATTACATCTTATCCCGCAGATAGAATTTTACTCTACAAACTGCATAGAATTTCATTGTTTCACTAGTACCACACCAATGTCTGTGTAAATCATGCAATTTTACTAACAGCAATAGTGTTCAAATGTTATGAAAATGATACAACTGAAAGATAAAAGTGATGTTTCCATGACTGGGATTACTTTGGACCTTTCTTCTTGCTAAGAATGAAGGACTTAATTCATAGAAGCAAACATTCTGTATAGTATCTTCTGCAAGTATTTTCAGAAGTAGCCAGGAGATTAGTGTGCTTCACGTGATAACCTTAAAGAGAACCAACTTTACAAAATTGCCAAGTACCTTTCTACCGAAGAAGATATGAGAAAACATGCTCCCAAAAAAACTCTAATAACTCAGGAGAATGATGGCACTGAACTTTTCAGAGAGGAAGGAGAGACTCAATGTGGCTAATGTCATCAAATGAATTACATCCACTAGAAGATAATGGATATTTAGGGAGAACTGTGTTCAAATCCAACCTGCTTTTTTTGGTAAAAAGCAAGGTCTGTTTTTACAATAAAATGCTATGTCTGAAACAAAGTGGCTTTTTATATGGGAAGGCACAGGATTAACTGTTCTGTTTCATCTTATTTAAAAGCTGACATTGCTGCTACTGTCCAAGATGATAAATAAAGTAAGTGACAGAGCAAGTAGAATACAGAGATGCTCTCAGTCAGCTACTTTTATGCCTTATGCTTATTTAATTCTCTCAATCAGCTCTCTAGTTTTTAAGGATCATCTTGTAGCCTGACTGGGACAAGGGGTTACTCATTTTAAAAAACCTGCTTTTGTAACTGTGACTGGATACCCTGAAATCTGGTAAAGTACAAAGTGAAAATTGTATGAAAAGGGTAGCCCCTACTTGCCTTCCCCTCCAAATCATATTTTTTCTTGGTTTTATACAACATTAGTACATGCTAAAGAAAGTCTATGTCAAATTAAACATAAATCTTGTAATGCATAGTTTAAATAAAACATAATTTAGAAACATCTACTTCATCTGCAAGGAAGCTATACAAAGCAATCTAAAGACTAAAGGATTGAATATACTATTCAAAATACAACTAAAAGTATTAGACAAATAACCTGAAACTGGAGAGAAGAACGAATTGAAATGACAGAATTTTATGGATTGCTTTGCACAATCACACCAATCAAGAAAAAGAGAGAAAGGAAACAAGTTTAGAGCTACTTTTCACTGATTTGTATAATATTGTTCCATGCCTGCACCTCTTTTTTAGAGGTAAAAATATTTCTTTCTCCTCTACTGATAAAACTGGATCTTGAGCTGCAGCTTTACAACTGTTTTAAGCCAGTCATGGGAGCCTTCAATAAAATAAGCAGCTCATTCTATCATCCTGTTTTTTGGTCCCCATTATCTCCTCTGTGCTGGCACAAAGGTACACATGAAGTTGTGTGATACGTCAGATCTAGAAACTCATCTAGCTGAAAGCACAACAGTAAAATGCACAAAGGCTAATCATGAGAATCATGAAATAATTTGTTGTGAGGGACCTCTAGAGGTTGCTTAATCCAACCTCCTAATCAGAGCAGGTCCAGCTAGATCAGGTTGCTCTGGGACTTATCAAAAGGAGTTGCAAGTGTCTCCAAAACAGAGATTCCACCACCTTTCTGGGCAACCTGTTCCAGTATTTAAGACAGAAAAAGGTATTTTACCATGTTATATGTCACACAAATTCCCAGTCTTCTGACTTCCCTCCACTTCCTTTCCTACTATCATCAGGCACCTTCAAGAAGTGTGAGGCCCAATCTAAGCCTTCCTTTAACAAGTCCTCCATTCTTAAACATGAAAACAGGTCAAAAATAACTCCAGTAATGCAACACAAGTGTATATAGAGGAGGAGGCACTCCATTCCACATAAGTGCAGAACTTCAATACCTCTGCAATAACTACAACACAGTGTATATTATATGGCACGTCTAAAGAGCAACAGAGTTTTTCCACACTTTGCTTTTGTGCTGGTGAGAAAGCTGGTGATGCAGGACTTGGTGAAAGAAATGTCTTCCAGTGGATGTGGTTGCCAAAAAAAGCTCTTGGGCATGCAGCAAGAAGTGGGCAGGCCTGACCAAAGGGTCTTTGAGAGTATTTCATAACATCAAAATGAAGTAATGATGTGAAATAATGGAAGTGTCAAAAAGTGGATTTTATTTATTTATCTTAGGGAGCAAAATCATAGGCTTGTTGTGTACTGCTGCATTCTGACCTTCTTTGAGTGTAATCAAAAATCTCTTCTCGTCAATAATCTTATCTAATATGCACGTGCTTCATGGCACAGCACTTTATGCACAGGAAAAAGCAGCAACGTGACTGGGTCTCAGTTTCAATGTTCTCCCTATGATCCACAATGGAAATCATAAATGACACCTTATGCATAAGAACCTGTCACTTAAAGACAGATTTTGTCAAACAATTTGAATTTAGTATTTTACTGCCTACAGTATCTACCCTATAGAATTTCTGAAGACTTTATATATTTGATTAACAAAACATCTGATCCTCTATTTGCCTCAAATATGCCATTTTCCCTACAGTGTAGTAAGGAAAGATGAACCTTTCCTTAATTGTGAGGCTGAACATTTTAGACTTCCAAATAGTGCAACTTTCTTCTCATTTATAGTGACATTAATCTTTAGGTTTTTTTCCAAGGAGAATTCAGTGACAAGTGACAGAATTATCAATATAGAGGCTTTTCAGCAACAAGCTAGGCTTGTTTATGAAAGCCATAAACAATCCAGTTAGTAATTAGAGCTTCAAACTATAATAAAGACTTTCCCAAGGTCTAAAACATGTTTTTGTAGTTTATAACTACTCTGAATAACATTACAGCCATGTGTGGTGGGTTGACCCTGGCTGGACACCAGGTGCCCACCAAGCCGCTCTATCACTCCCCCTCCTCAGGTGGACAGGGGAGAGAAAATATAATGTCTATCGGACATGGGGGAAGCTTCTAGCAGCTTCTCACAGAAGCCATCCCCTGTATCCGCACACCCCACCCCCCCACCCCCCCAGCTACCGAAACCTTGCCCTGCAAACCCAATACACCACATTACAAAACCAGACAAAGAACATGCTAGAATCTCTAATTCTAGGCTATAAACACTAATTGGTTTGGAAGGTCAAGATAAACATTATTTGAAATTGGCTTTTACTGTCTAAAACCATTCTGAAATGAAGCTAGGTTTTTGCAAATGTGGATATGCTTTAAATTATTTGGTAGACTTTTCCCTGTGAAGCTACTGATTAAAATAGCACCACAGCTGCTGCTCCTCCTATACTTCAGCAACGTCACTCCTCCTTTACTCGTTCTTTTTAATTCCACCTTTTCTTTCTTTAAACCCTCTAGTCACAGCACTAACATATCATGTATACTTTTCTTCTCTACTTGTACATCACTTGAAAGAAACTAACTTAAGTCCTGTATCTGAGTGGCAAACCAAAGATCATCTAACTGTAGTTTGCTGTCATCAAACCTATGATCTTTTATATTAACTTCTTTTGACAGTGTGTTTTAACAGAAGTTTAGTAACAGCATGAGCAATTTCTTAGTCCCCACAATATTTAAAGTAATTCTAAATATTTTAGAGTCAAATTAACTACAAACACTAACAAATATTATCCTCTTTATATCACTAGCAGAAATATTTCATATGAAAAATCAATTACATCTTTTCAACTAATTTTGGTTTTTTGGTCTCTCTCAATATCAACTTTCACTCTGACAGCACCAAAATTCATCCTGACCTCAGTAAGATCCAAATTCCTTCATTAAAATAAATAACTTGATGGGAGACAATTTCTATTAAAAAAAAAAAAACAGCCACCCAAAAAACCACAAACTACATACCCCACAAAAAATCCCACTGGTTAAACATCATGCTATTTAATTTCCTTGCATTAAAAGTCTGTGTTCTTATAAAAAATTTGTTGTATAGCCAAGCTCACTGAATGTCTGTGGCATTCTGATTCTTTTGCCTACTCAAAGTGACTGAAACACACTGTAAGTTGTCTTGGCTCCCCTCCACAAAATAAGCTTGGTGACTTCATACACAGAATGACCAAAGGCCAAGGATATATTTCATTGGTAAAAAAAGCGTTCTCTGTCCCTTTGCTTTAATTTGGTCATGTCTACAATACCAAGTAAAGCAGAGCAATAGTAGCCTGTCTTGAAAGTGAAAGAGTTCACGTTGAAGATTCAGTATCCACTCTGATCACATTTAAAATGTTTTTAACTCTAATCTGTTCTGAAACTTCAAATTTTGTTCATGATTTCATATTCAACAGTTTCCTACAGGTCAATGTACTTTCCTCCTCATGTAAATTTTATGAAATCAGACCAGTATCTACAATGCAACACATCCCTCAACACTGTGAGTACATGACAATACATTATAGGATTTTAAAGACTTGAGAAAGCTTATTTTAATTGAGCAGTTATTTCAACACATGCTCATGAAGGCTTTTTCTATGTATAACTAACCACCATTTCACAGATGGACTCAGGAATAACTTTAAATATAAGATAAAGTGGTTGAATGATTATTATTATGAAACACTACAACATTTACATTAAGACACTAGCTATACTTCCTTCATATATAGAAATATTATTTGTTAGAAATACTAAACAAGAAACTCCATTGACTGAGTATAGACTTTCCCTTGCCAAATGACCCAGAACTAAAAGAGAAATTGGAAAAGACATTGTCTAGATAATGATTTGCCTAAATAGAGTTACTGAAATCCAGATTTAGTTTCCATTATGTAGTCAAATAGCCTGCAGGTATAATATCTTCAGCTGGCACCAGGCTTAATGCTTTTTTATCGATCTGCCATAGCTTAAGTGCACACATAAGGATATGGATTGTTAAACAATTCTTGTTATCTATCACTGATTATGGAGATATAATACATCTGGCAGCAGCATCTGCACTTTCTCTAACATGAAATGCTACTTACAGCAGACTGTTCATTTTATCCTGTGAACTCTCTAACACTTGTGGTATTTTTTGTGCACCAGCTAAATGGCTGAATAAGTTGGTTAAGCACCAACTACACAACAGGCCCCCTCTGTAACAGCCTATGGTGTAAGCAATAACGTATCATTAGATTCTTTGTATTTGAGTTGCATCAAATGTAATGTACAATTATAATTGTAATTAACAAGGTACATTGAAATTCTTTGTATTTCTTGTCCTCCTCAAGATATCCTCAGCTTCTCCTCATTTGAAGATTTCAACCAAAAAAAAAATACTAGGGGAAATATATTTCAAGTTCACATTTTGTGGCAGTTGCTAAAATCAGCCTTTGCAAAGGATTTGGTACAGCTATTAATACTACATGCTGAATGTTTCCTACTTGGTGCTCAGTAGGAAATAATAGAAATTAATCAATCTAATTTCCATATTTTCTTCACACTTTTATCTCTGTACTTGTCATGAAGACAAGAGGATAGCGCTGCCGTCATTGCACCAAAGTTACATGAAAGAAATGAGGCTTTTATAGTCCTCTAATTTTTTTTCCTCCCAGAACATAATTGGGTATTTGTGTTTTCCTTCCTATTAACACCAAATCTGCAACGAGCTAAAAAACATCTTCTGTACCTTCCTTTTTGTCCAAACACTGAAAGAAGACCCACCTGAAGTGAATTCAAACTCTGAAGGTACTTTTACAAGAATTCTGCTTCAGAGTTCACTCTCATGTATTCTGCTAAGTCAGAAGGTTACCATCCACTATATGAATATGAGTAAAACAGTGACATACAGTACTACTGTCAAGTAAACAGGAGAAATCCTGACTAAATTAAGTCAATGGCAAAACTCCCAGCAACTTCAATGGGGCCAGGATTTCACCCTTATCTTGTTGATCAAAACAATTATTTCACTCTTCAGTAGGACCAGACTGCTGTGCCTGCCAATAATTTCTTAATTCAACCTACCATGGTGAGTCTTAATTGTATATATCTCTATAACTATTCCTTTTTCATTCTACCAAGGTAAACTGTTGACTTGCCAAAAATATTACAACATAATCAAACAGCATCCACAACAAAGATCTTTCTTTCATCTTAGCAAAGAGCCAGATGTACCAAAGCTCTCCTTAGCATAACCTTACCATTGGTCTGCAAATGAATAATTACCACTCCCTCACCACCTGTTACCAGCCACTGATGTTCATAGCTGCTGAAGCGGCATACCTGCATTAAAAAAAAGAACAGTTTGAACCAAGAAATGAAGTGTTTTCTTGGTTTGGCAATGTTATGTTGCAGAAAGCTTCCTGTTTTTCAGTGAATCACAAAGTGTACGCTTGAAGGAGTATCTTCTACATAGCATGGACCCAAATTCAGAGTAGACTGAACACCTCTTGTATTTCTTCACAAGGTCTACAATATACACTATAACTACACTAACCAAAATGATCTCATGTATATGCAATTCAATAGCCAGAGAGAATCAAGTTATCCACCTGAGAATCAATTTTACACCAAACTAGAACAAAACTCTGTTTTTAATGTGCTGCAAAGACGACCGAAAATAAAGGCTCTCTTTTGACACAGATACCAGTACTATTTATTTGGAAACGTTTGAGAAACCTGTTGTAAGACTGTATAACAAGCATTTTTCCCTTGATAACTAATTAAATGAAATAATCAAGCAGGACTGGTTAATTTGTTGTCCTCAGACTGGGGAAGTACTGCAAAGCATTAATTCTGCCAATACAGTGCCTTCGCAGGGAAACATGGCAGTTGTTTACTGCTGCAGGCATCATAAACACCTGTCTTACTTTGAGAAGGACTTTCAGAGTAGATCCACAGGAGCATAGGAAAATTCTATCTATAACATAGGATATGGCCCTTGCTAGATCTTAACCTCTTTAATCACCTCATCATATCTGGCTGGATTCTACTTTACATTACTCCATATAATTTCCTTCTTCTCAGCAATTGTATGGTAGAACATAATCAGACCCAGGATATCTAACAGAATTTATTCCACTAACTTTAATCTCTTGCGTAACTCCTGTCACATTATTGCCTGCTTTATCAATAACCTGATTCAAATGAGAACGTCAGTTTATAACTTCATTTAAGTATCCCTGAACAGCAACCTAATACCCCTAATGACTACTCTGGTTACAAGAAGCCCTCTCCATTTTAGAGACAATAAAACCCAAGAATTACTAATTCATATCTATTTAAATAGATTTTAATATTGGAAGGAAACAGTCTGATTATTTAGCCAGACTTTACTCTGACATGTTCTCCACAAATTCCAATACGTAATTCAAGCATTCATTTATTTCTAAGCTGCTTTCAAGAATGCCACCAGCAATTATTTTTATTTAAAAAACCCTCAGTTTTGACTGAAAAGTTTATTTGAAAAAAGTGCTAGAAGAAACACATGCTTATCAGTACTCTGATAAAGTTCTAAGATAATCGTGAAAGATTTCTCAGTGCAGCTATAAAATTTAATATAGTTCAGCATCACATAACTTACATTAAAAAAGGTTGTTCATAATATTTATTACCCTTTGGATGCACTATGTCTGTTCAGCCATCCATTTGAATTGAGGCATCCTTCATCATCCATATACATCAGACCTTCTCTTTGATCTCTACTGGTAAATTTAAAGGCTGAGTAAATGTTCTTTGAAACAACAGTGTGGCACAGCTGCTTATTGTTACATAGCAGACAGTAGGTCATTAAAATTGAAATTCGATTAATACAGTGGAACATCCCCCTAATCATACCCCAACTTTGAAGTAATACTCCTTTTGGTGATATCTCTAATTTACAGTTAACTAGTTTTCTTCAAGCGGAATAACAGTCAAGCTTTGGTGAAGGTCAGAATTAATCAAGTGCATTTTTCATCAAAAGACAGAGAGCTATTGGCAATGCACCCTGCTGTGGTATTTGCACTTATAATACACAGCAAACACCCAACAGATATGCAGCCTACCACGTTAATCACGTGAAAATATCAAGCCTGTGTTTTTTACCAGTTTGCTGAATGTTTTTATAATCCTACAAGAAAGTACTTTAGCATTATTTAGTTAACTACACATTATTTTTTTATTAGTGCTTTAGTAACATTCTAATTAGCAGAGGGTGAGCTAAATCTTTGCCTCAAAGTGTAACTGAATCAAAACAACTTTGGGATCAAGTTTATGTAGCTTTTCACTTTTGCTTGCCCCCTTATCACCACTGTGGTTCAGCTAGTGACACAATTAGGAAAAAAAAAAGAACTACTTTAAAGAATTTTCAAATCCTCCAGTGTCATGAAACACCTCATGTTTGATTTCATTACATTTTCCAACTCAAATACCAAATAAAAGTGTTAGAGATGGGTGAATCTGAATAAACACGGGGCAAAGGAAACATGAATTTATGGACCTTCACTTCCTATATGAACACTAGCTGAACTATCCATACCAGTTTCATGAGTAGACTTACGCTTACTGCTCACAAGAAGTTGAACAGTCATAAACATGACTGGTCTTCCAAAATGCTCTCATTCTTTAAAAATTAAGAATAAAAATCTGCAAGTTCAATACTGATGATGCACAACTTTGTAACAATGTCAGGCATTCAGGTTCAGGAAGATGTCACCCTTTTTCTCCCTAAGAAAAAGCCATCAAGACCATGGGGAGGCAATTCACAAGGTAGCTACTGAGGAGCTTTACTGCAGCCAGTCTGCATCCTATCTGAGCTGGAGGTGATCACTCAAAAAACAAACAAAAAATAAAACAAAAAAAAAGGGGGGGGGATTCTACACCTCATTGACTGCCATCCATAACCCAAGATGCTACCCTAAGACGCCATTATTTTCATCTTAGGTTGGTATGCAAGGGTATGAGCTGTGCCCCATTCTCTCTAAAACCCAGTCAGTCCAATCACATCTACCTCCAAGTCCAGTGACCCAACCACCCAGAGGCAGCGAAAACCACGCTGCATCACTAGATGGATCTGGCTGTCTAATACGTTCCCTGAAGTCCAAGAGCTGTCTCTCAAATTGGTGTAGTTAACCTCAGGGAATTATTCTTTAATTGCAATGAAGTTTTCTGTTGTAGGGGAAAAAAAAAAAATTAGCACAGACATCCCTGGCTCTCTGAAACTCACAAACACAAGAAAATTTCGGCTAAACTTATTATAAGATTGTCATTTTAAGGTTTGCTATCATATAGTTACGCATTTTAAAAATAATCTTCTAGTAAAGAATTTGTCATGCTTAGACTAAGACCCAAGGCAATTTTTGCTTCAAATGTTCAAGTCACTCTTTTACCTACTAAAGTTATAAGACCTTTAAAACTATTCTTTTTGTTTCAAAAAAAGCATTGGGAACTTTTCTGTGTGCAACTCAAAACCAGCTGTAGTTTGCAAGTGAAAACTTTCCAAGTGCCTGGCTCTCCGCAGATTTTTGGCAAATCTATGTGAAAAATTGAAAACTGGGGGCCTGAGCCAAAGCTTACTGAAGTCTATGGAAAAACTCCCATAGATTTCATCAGGATTTGGATTAGGCCCTAAAAAAGTCTGAAGTAATTGAAAAATCAGTTCTGCATGTACAAAATATGAAATTTTCACTAGGTTTAGATTTATTAGATTCCTTTATGGTAATGTGGAAGAGCAAATCCATTATAAGTGGTGTTAGTGATGAACATATAGTTTTGCACTCTTAATTCACCACAGAGTTCCACAGACTCATACATGTTACTTATACTGCCTACATAATAAAAATGATGAAATCAATCCCACATACACAAACACCTTTACTTCATTTTAAAAAGACCTGAATATTGAGAAAAAGCGTTAATACCATCATAGCTCAAGTGATTTTTTTTTTTTTTAAATTGATGACCAAACAAAATATGGAGTAAGAGTTTCCCTTCAAAATCTGTAAGTCAAATTCAGTGTTAACAAAAAGAATCATGCAAATAATTATCTCATTCTGGGCACACTTGCTCAGAACAGTTTAGAATAATGTAACACGAACAATTTCACTTAAAATGCATCTAATTTGTGGCAGCGTAAGAGAAGAGTCGGTTTATTCAACCTAAATGTGCCAGAAAACAAAGAAAAGTAGCAAATGCAAAACAAATGGGTTGTGGTACCTGAAATAATGGCCACAGCATCTCCTGATGTGTAAACAGTTGCATCTCTGCTGACTAAAGGATGCTACTTCCAGTCAGAAGAAACTGAATAAACCATTAACCTTGACATATTCTGGCTTGAGCTATATATCACATTAAAAGAAATACTTACAATCAACTTGAGAAGTGTTGCACACACATATTAAAAAAAAAAAGGAGAAAAAGGAAAGGCTCCCAAAGAACCTGTTTTCAGCATTTTAAGAGAGAAGGGGTAACCTGAAAATTATTTTCCACCACCCTCCTTCCCTTCATCCCTCTGTAATATCTCTCCCACAATACCTTTTTTGTGGACAGATATGCTTTGCCATGGTTGTACTTAGGAAAAGTAGACAATCACTGTAATTTTGTGGTGATCTTGTCTAGATAGGGACTGGAAAGCAAAAGTAATGCTATCCAAGCTGCAAAGCTAATTATGCTCTTCAAATGCCTACAGCTCATGTATGAATACCAAGGCACTCCATCACATAAGTTGTTCTTGAAACATCACAGGAAATCAAAACTTAAAGGAACTAAGGGAAACCTGTTAAGTGGAAATCCAAAGTATCACTGGACATACAAAGGACTGACTCTCCATTAGTAGCACACCTTAAATAAAAGGATTATGTTATATTATTAAAGTTTGGGTTTATTTAAAAATAGATTCCATTACTTGTTACAGCCTCTTAAAATAACTATCTAGGTTTTATTTTTACTTTTTTACTTGCTACTATTGAGTCTTCTGAAATGGAAGGACAGAGGCTGTACACTTTCTCCTTTAGCGACACTTTTTCCATAGTTTTGAACAATTAACTTAGTGAAAATTTTAGAAGTTTATTTCTGCTTGTGGTCTCTCAAGGACTCAAACAACATAGAAAATAAAGCCCAGTGACAAGCATGATCGTTAGGGGAAATTCTTTCAACTGACAATTATTTTCACCAAAAGCTTACCTCAACATTATGAATCATTTGTGACCACTTATACTTAAGTAGAACATATTAAAATTTAATGGGTTTCAATGCAAAGAGCCAGTAATAGGATTGTACACACCAAGGCACTAATGTGTTGATCCTAACTGTACTTAGATGAGGCAAGTTGGAATTGCAATGCTGCCAACTACATTTCATAGTACAACAAATGAATGAATCCCAAATCTCAAGTGGGATTTCTTTTTTATTCATTATGCATGACATTTTCCTCTTTAAATTATTCATTTTTTCAAAAAATGTTATTGCTTTAGCCTTCTTAACCTTTGTACTCCTTCACTCTGTGGTTTTTGCCAGCTGTAATATCAATTGAGAAGGGGAGATTTTCCCAACAACATAATAAAAACCTTTTCACAACCCTGAACACAAATGTGTCTTGTTACCCTTCCATCTTATTTTACTCCTTTTCACGATACTGGAATCCTGGAATGTCCTGAAAAAAAATATATGCATTTTCTATCGATGCCTTCTTTTCAATTAAAAAAAAATAACTCCAATGCTTCACCACTGTTTATGTAATCCCTGAAAACTAACCACTTGGAGAACTACCATTTGAGTCCAGCAGGGTGATGAAATTTGACTGAATTCATTAAAATTAAAGACCACCTCAGACATTCCTCCTCACTCTCTTTCCATGTCTCATATTCAGATTTCCATTTTTAAATGTGTTCACCTGAACCATGCAGAATGATAGAAGAACAGGCCGCAAGGCAAGCTGGCTCACCACAATCTATTAATCTGTAACCTGTGTTTTAACAGTGAAACACCTAAAACCGACTGTACATAGGAGCTACGACACAAGACTGCAAGGCATATTTGAATTCTACTTATACACAGGTGTTATTGGCTCATGGTATGACCTTGAGAAAGTCACTTAACTTCTGTGTTGTTCAATTTTCCTTTCCACAGAAATAAATTACCAAAGTTACTGAAACAATGGAAATAAAAGTTTTAAAGAGTACAGAAAGTTACAATGGAAAGAAGTTACAAAGAGTAAAGATTCACATTAGAGAGCCAAACAATCAAAGTTTCTGGCTCCACCAAGCTGTTCTTAAGCTTTTCTTGAGCAACCACAAAATATCGTTGCTGTAAGCACTCCCAAAATTCTCCCTAATGAGTTGCTACTCCCCTTCCTTTTCACTAAATCAGCTTTATGGGGCAAGGGACATATTTTAGTCTCAAAAATAGAACCCATATAATTAGTTTAAAATGTCTGATATATTACTATTTGCTTATTTCTAGGCTTTTATATTGAGATAGAACTGTTCATCATGAACAGCCAATAAATTTCTGCAAAAATATTTTAAATGTGGAGAACTAGAAGTCACGTTAAAGCTGCGCCACTGTATCGTGTTCCATAATATACCATATCATGTCTCATTATTACCTGGCATGACACAATGTAACAGAAGTGCATGACAATGCCAGGGGCTGTAAGAGTTATGGCAACTTCTTTGTTCTTTTTGTCCTTCTTATGTGATTATCATCTGCAATTAGATGGAGAGAAGAAAGATATGTTTAAACTGGCTCAACAGCTCAACTGTGCAGAGCTACATAAATTGGATACAGAAGTACGCAATGATCACGCTGTTTACGGATTTAGTCTCTGTTAAGCCTTTGTCAAACCTTGCTAAAATCTCATTGCCTGATAGATCCACACTAGTACCACAGGATTTTCTCTCCAGTTACTGCTTTGGGCCACGCAGATTAACAGCTGAGCAGGAAAAGGGTCTTCCTACCCTTCTATTGCTCTAGTGATCGAGTTGCTTGCTCCAACTATCACAGTGAAGGGACGGTAGATATAGTTGTATGGACATCAAAGGGCAGAGTATGGAGAAGGAAAACCAGTGAAGCGCAATGTAGAGAGGATAAATGCAAAAAAAATAATTGAGGAAAAATAGAGAAGACCAAACAAAGCAGAGCCATAGTGGTAGCCTTACTAGAAGAAAGGACTACAAAGAGAAGATAGAAAGTACACATTTTACCAAATGTTTGTTTGCCTTACAGCAGTAAGAAAAGTATGGGAAGTTTGAAAAAACTGATGCAGTGATGATAGATCTATTTTGCTAGTTGCTACTGAGATAACGTTACCATGACAGTTGGGAGACTGGAATCTGTGTGAGTACAAACGGCAGGCACTACATTTCGCCAGACGTTCTGTGTTAAAGTCCACACTATGAAGTTTGAGAATACCTGAGTTATACTGCTTGTTCCTTTCCCCTAATGACCAATGAAGAATTGATAATTAACAGTGTAAGAGAGGAATTTGTAACAACAAAAATCCTATTTTTTTTCAGATTGAACAAACTATTACTAGTCTTTCTTTACAGTATACTCTCTGTATACTAAGAGCTTTGCAGCAATGTTTATGTCTTTTATTTATATATACATATATATATATATAAAAATGAATATTGGTCTTCCAGGAACTCAAATCCACATGTTTTTCCAATTAGCCCTGATATTCTCCTCAAGTTTAGTAGCACGTAAACAGAGTTCCTTAAGGAATGTGACACATTCTGTTGCATCCCAGTTTTCCAGCTAAGAATACAGCTTCAAAATGGGCAATATTCACTCACGGGTATCACTACAGGATTTTGAAAAGAGGTTTTTATACGCTTACACAAGAAAAAAAAAACCTAGAAAAATTTTTGTCTTTCAAAGCATGACTTTGAATACATTCTGGGTGCACATATATACATATATTTAATGTGATAAAGAACATCGTTAGCATTTACCCATTCATAATCTGAATGATAGAATCATGATTATACAAAGCAGAATTATAATCAACTTGATAAATTAAAAAAGCTACTAAGACAAAGCGTCAAGTCAAATATATACTACCACACTTAGGAAAGTAATGTCGTAAGTATAAATACAGAATGGGGAAACATCTGGTTAGGCAACAAATGTGTAGGAAGGGGTCTGGAGATTGAGAGGGAGCAGAGTATAGCAAGGTATACTCCCTGCTAGACAGGGAGACAAAAAGAAAAGCATTCCATTTTGGAAAACAAACAGAATTGAAAATCATCATGAAAAAAGACTGAGATAATTTAGTCACAATTAGTATACAAGAAAAAGTTACTGAGGGGATGTACTAAAAATCTTCCAAAGCTTTAAACATTATAAAGAACATCATTAATTGCCACCTCCATTTTCAATATTCACAATAAACCAGTTTGATTTGCAGGAAAGACAACATATATCAAATATTAGGAAAATTTTCCTATAAGGAAATTAAGCTAGTGTATAAGCTATCAAGAGGTATTGTTCAGCCTTTTCCAAGGTGTTTAAGAGTTCAGATAAACTTTGTCACTGATACTCTGGATACATTAACCCCATTGCAACACAGAGGAGAAAACTAGATGGGCAGTGGGTTTGACTTCTAGCTCTACCTTTATGTAAATCTTAAATACCACACTGACACAAAACTATTTGCAAATCCTATTTCCTGGATGCAAAATATTCCTGCTTTTCCTTATAATTTCAGTTCTGAAGATTCAGTTGACCTGATGAGACAGTCTTTGCCATTCCACAGATTTCAGTGACACAGTACTCAGTAACTGATTTTCAGGTTAAATAATAGTTTCTCTGCTGCTCCAGTTATATTCAACTATGTAAGTAAATCATGTTAAAGCACAATACAAAGATCTCCTAACCAAACAGAAAGAGAAAAAAATTACTGAAGTGCAGTTAAAAAAAAAAACAAAACCAGTAGAAGGAAAAGGATGATTTAAAGAAAAATAAAGTCCTAATATAAAAATAAAAATCCTTGCTTGAACAAAGCATTGAACAGATACAGGTGCCATTTGCACACCAGGAACTACTATAGGAAAAGCAGGATCACATTCTAGTGCAAGAGTAGCTGAGATACCCAAAATACAGGTTAGGCAATTCTGCAAATAGAGATCCAATCAAGCAGACTGACACCTAAACAAGTCTCCAAACAGCCACAGCTGACACTGCTTAAGGTTTTCAAAGCAATCCTGCAAAACACACAGATACTATAAGAGACCTTTAACAGCTACAGAATTAATTCACTGCAGGTAATCAGGATTTATGCTATAAATTCTCACACCCATCAAGCTCAATACATGACAAGCTGGGTGGTCTACAGCACCTTTCTTCAGCACTTCCCTGGCACTGACCCACACTTTGGGTTGGCACCACTCCCTAAGCCCCTCACTGTTCTTCTCATCCAACCGTTTACGCATTGCCAAAGGCAACACAGTACATGATATGGCCTGATGTGGCTTACAGTTATAACCATATTTAGCCAATGATTCTGATTAACTTTTAATCATCCTTATAAGAACATTTTACATACTGGAAAACTATTATGTCCCTCCTCAACCTTCTCTTTCTTTTTCCCTCAGAAGAAACAAAAAGCAAAATTGTTTCAATCATTTATACTTTGTGTTCTGCTCTGAACCCTATTCAATTTGTCTAAGTTTTTCTTAAATTGTGTTACCCTGTAATTTCAACCAAATCTTTCTCATGAAGAATAGAAAGAAAGAAATGTCTCTCCTCATTAAAGTCATATGACTACATCCCAAAGTTGGAATTTGCCTGTAACGGGACCGTACTGCTGATTTTTATTCAGTTGCTGGTCCGCTATAACCCCCAGGAGTCTCTCCTATGGCAACAGTGCTTAAGGAATTATTTCTCAAATTTTACTTTGTCCGATTCTTATTTGCTAGAGTTCTTTGCGCTTATCTCAACTCATCATCATCTTACTGACTTCAGATCCTTCCTCCAATTTATCAAGATCAGAGTTATTGCTCTTTCAATGTGCTTGAAAATACTGCTAGCTTGTTACAAAACCACAATTTTAACATTCATGCTCCATATTCCATCACTGAAGCCCTTAAAGTAAATAATGAACAAAACCAGACCCAGCAGAGACCATGGCATACCTCTAACATACACCCTTGGAGGAACTACGAATACTGATAACTATTTTCTGAAGGCATCTTTCAAATAGTTGCACACTTAAAGATAATCATCAGCTTTTCAATGTGGTTTCAAGCAATTTCTCTAGATTTCAGGATACACCATATTGACCATATTAAATATAGCTTCTAGAAATCCAGCTTACTGTTATAGTGCTGCAATGCCAGAGGGGTCCTAGGCACTTTAACAGATTTTTAAATGTTGGTTGCTATAGAAAAAGGAGTTTCCACCATTAAGAAAAAGAATGGACTTCAGAAAAAGTGGCATTGAACAAGATCCTCAAGCTAATGACAGCTACGCTACCAAAAATTACAGGATCATCTTTGGCTTGGAGGTTAAACTTCCTGAAGAACTTTCCCCTATATTATCATCCAATATTTAACCATAAATCCTTGGATACAAATTCAATTCTCACCTTCTCCCTCTCCATGTATAGTTCTACCTCATTCTCCTCTACCTATTCCTGTTCCCTCCTTTAAGGACTGGGAGAAGGAGTTCCTCTATTTTACAGGCATTATCAAAGAGCTCTTTACTCAACAGCATATAGTTATTTTGTATACTGTTTTCCCTTTATAAGACATCATTCTCAATTTTTTCCTAGTGTAAACTGAACAGGTATTTTTAGTTGGAATCAAGAGCGAGGCAGATTTCTTTATTATCCCCACCTACTGCGCTGTTTTCACACTGAGGAGTGGTCTTGGGCACATGAACTTGTTTCTTTTACATCAATCTAAATGGGCAGATGAATCCCAGGAACGCACCTGAAGCACTCTGACTGCTATTGGAGGACCAGTACATCAGACAGGAACAGAGTTAGTTCAAACCCCCTCTGAAACACATAGATGATAGAAGTCACATCACCAGCCTCAATTACTTCCCCCTGCAGATCTGCTTCCAACGGACCACAGTACTTGCCAATGTACAGATAGCCACAGAAAACCTAAACAGGTGACAAGGCAAACATGATTCAAAAGCCTCAGTAGAATCTTTATTCTCCCAAAAAAGCTAGCAGTTTTCTCCAGTCTGTCTAAAGACAAACACACAAAGCACACAGCACATCCTGCTACAGAATAACTACTTAAATACATGCTATTCTAAGCATTTGGAAGAAGTCTTATCTCTAATGAGCTTGTCCTGTAAATGAAGATGAAATTCCTTATTTTTAAGCTCTTCCATACTTTTCCAAAAAACATATTCTCTGAACTGTTAATGAGTAAATGCATAAATGTATAGACCCTTTTGCCAAGGCTTCAGGCTGAACTTTTAGTGAAAATAAGAAAGTTGTATTAGGTTTTATAATTTCTTTAAAAGATACCTTCCTGTCACACTCTGAAGTGTTAGCCTAACTAGGTCATAATTTTGATTCTTAATTAGGTGATTTGATATTCAAAAGGGCTACACACTAGAGTCAGCAATTTTGAAAGTAAAATGATTTATTTTGGAATCTGTATTTGGATTAGAGATTTTAATTCTTTTTAATGTAAATCATGGCCAAAGGGCATTTCCAGTTTAAAACAGTTTATGTTGGGTGGGACATTGCTATACCAGGTCTCAAACAGCTCCTTACAGGTACTTAATTTTTCACTATTCATGTGAAACGGTAATCCTGATCCCACATATCATCAATAGATGGCCAACAGCCCACAGTCAAATATCTTCTGTTTTGCTTGGAATGTACTTCGTCCTTGTATTATTTTTATTTGGGAGGTAGTATAACTGTCTACCTGTACCACAACAGTAAAAATTATTCTAGTGAATGTCACTCATGCCTTCTTGATGTTATTTTTGCCTCATGTAATAGAAAACAGTGGGTTTAACATTATTTTAAATTTTAGTCTTTATATATGCAACATGGAGAGCATGACCAGACCACTTTTCCAAGGTCCTTCATCAAAAGCAAGATTTCTTCTAATTTGTTTACAATTTTTACAAATTTTACTCTTTTCCTAAGAGAATTAATCATTACCAAATTGTATAGTCCCCTGATCTCAATAACACTAGTCAATTGAACGAGCAGAAATGAATTTCCTTATTAAATCAATTCACTTTATTAGCTTAGGAGGAAAAAGATGAATTGCAGCTATTTACACCTTTTCAAAATTCTTAGAAGGAAAATCAATGCCTGTATAATCTTTTCAAAGTTCAACAAATGAAATACCCTTAACACGTATTTTAGTCTGGCAAAGAAATACTAATGAAAATTTGTAAAACTAATTTCACACTTATTCTGGCTCAATTCTTCACTTCACATGATTATTAGTTCACTTCCACATATGGGCATAGTGTAACACTAAAGAAAAATTATATATATAGTTTCTACCATTGCACAGTCTGTAGCTGTTTTACTGAATCATTTAACGTAGCACATGCAAAGGAAGGCCGTACATAGTAATAACAAGGACTTCTGAGTTGCTGAAACATTGCACAGGCCATTCAGATTATATTAAACAGGAATAAAATTATTCTTTGTAATGTAAGAAAACAAAATACAGCAAATCAAGATACTGCCCTAACACAACTCCAACTTGATCAAAAACAACAGCTATGAAGACAAAATAATAAACTCCCAATTTTAAGCATGAAGTGTGCATACAATACATACTTTTCCCTACAGATGTGAAGATTGCTGCAGGTGAAGGAGGTCACTGAGGTCAAAGACCATAGTGATATTATGTGGTCTAGGAGACTATGAAGCTGAATGAACATCCAACCCAAACCCAGAGCAGGAAGCTGGGAAAAAAAACCTGTTTCCAAGCCAGCAGAAGTATCTGATGTTTATTAAGAGATTGCCTGGCTAACTAGAGAAAAGAGGCAGGAAGAAAATGTCTTGCAATAGTACAAAGATGCTAGCCTTCAGACTCTACAGAAAAGGTGTGGCTTTGCTTCCACTGTTACTAAAAAGCAGGAATATAGAAAAGGACATGAATAAAATTTCTTTAAAAAAATTGTAATTCCATGACATTCATTTAAATCATTGTCCAACACTCTGAAATCTGCTCTACGTTCATTTTCCAGATGAGAAATATTATTCAACACCTACTTAAATTAGTTTCATCTTTAATTTCATGCTTTCTGTGAGATACCACCCAGCCAACTAGTACTGTCTAAAGTCACAGATTTTTTTATTCGGTGTTATCACTACTTCATAATTAGTCATATGCATATGCCATAAAGCCAGTAATGCAACCATAATTTCTCTTTCAAGAAAGTAGGACTTTTCACTCCTCACTTTTCCATCACATTAGAAATGCACACATGTATACATTCAATTGAAAAGTGCAAAGAAATAAGTGATAAGGCTTTTAGAGCATCTAGGGTTCATTTGCTGCCTTACTGTGCACATGCTATAAGAGCAGCAATAAGTGATTAAATTGAGATAAAACTTAGATTTAAAATTATCTTACTACCTAACTCATTCTACTGGTCAGCAACACAGCCAGTGTTTGATTTACACAGCCAGTGAAATACAAACTGCTAACACAATCAAATGTGCACAATTTTTCATTTTAATATACAAATACATATTTTGAATTATGAACATACACTTCATTTCTTACCTGGCATGACAGCAGTTTGCTGAGTGGCTGAGTCTGTACTTAAGGAAAGGCGACCACCTTTGGCCAATCTATCACAGAAGAGGGTGATGTTCTTTTTCAGTCTGCTAGTATCTTTGGGCATGCACAACTGGCTGCTGAGAGTCAGGGCCTGTTCCTTGGAGCTCTTTGATAAACAAGTTCTTAACAAGTAAGAAATGGCAGCATCCACAGTTTCTTCCCAACCCTTGAATAAAGAAAGGAAATGAAATAAAATCAGGTGAACTGTAATATGATACAGCATATTAAAAACAAAGTAACAAACCAAGGACTAAGAATTTTCAAATGATACCAATACATAAAATATAATCTGGGGGTTAATGAGTGTCATGAACACCCAGTTCTTCAGCTTGTACAAGCAAAAACTTCCCCAGCAAGCCGGAAAAAAAAAAAAAAAACAAACCAAATTTGTCGCAATATTGACAGAGGAATATAATTTCAAAAATAATATGGACAATATGTGACATAACAGTTAAATTCAGTAGTTGTATTAATCAATGAAAACCAGAAGTTCCTGGATGCAACATTTAGAATTAAGAATAGAATTGAGATGTAAATACAAACATAATATGTAGTATATAACATTTTGCTGAAGATCTGTCAAGGCCAGGACAAAAAATTTATCCAATTATACGGTCTTTGGAATCACTGTCTAAGATTCTGACAATATGCCAGCAGCACAGAACACCATGACTGCAACCCAAAGCTGCAGATATTCAGTATCCATATATCAGACCAATTAACTTTAAGTTATGATACCCACAGCATTAGCACAGGTGTGTCAGTGCTCTGATGAACCGGGACTTAAATTTCTAACAGCATAGTTTGAAACTGTAAACATTATGAGAAGAGCAGCTTAGTAATCAGTTCAGTTAAAACAAGCAGCTATCTATGGAAAAGCTTTCAGGAAGAAAAGCTATATTCAGTGTCATATTCTGTATACATACTTCCACAAAATAAAGTGTCTACTCCTGCAAATAACACTCAGTAAAAGCAAGTAAGTTTCTTTTCATAAGGCACCTTGAAAAGCACCTTTAAAAGTTAGGTTCAAGTTTGTAATCTGTACTGTGGTTTTCAGTGACACAAACAAATCAAAGACATTCCTTCAAGTAAGAATCCTGGATAGCAGAAGTCTTATCATTTGTGACAAGGTTATTAGGTTACTGTGTAAAGTCTAATACATGACATCTATCTTATTTACGCAGTGTGCAATGCAGAATTGACTCTTCTTGATGCATTCTGTTATCTTAAATTACACTCTATGATGAGACCATGTGATTAATCCAAAGTGTCTATAATTAATGAACTGCAAGTTAGTCACAAAGCCTGCTCATCCCTTTTCATGACAATGTTACAGAGCTTGGACAGAGTTAGCAACTAATATGAAGGGCTTTGTGGTCTGCTAACTTCAGGAGTCATAACATCCCTTAGCACTCAGCTACCCGTAAGCAAGTTTTATATACATGCTGCCTACATGTACAGGGAAGTAATATTCAACCACTGCAGTATTAGTGTCTGCTCCCTCAACACTCCTGATTTGATGGGACTTACTTTGACAATAGTCTTTATTGACTTTAGAAGTTTCAAGGCTACAGTCTGGAACCACCCAGCTCTATCTGCTGCTAAGCTAACAGCAGGTAACACCAGGGTAGCTCTTTACATAGCAATTACTCAGGCAGAAGAAAAAGAAAACTCAAGTATCCAGTTGTAGTTAATACAACCCCAGAGTCTTCAGTTTTTAAGCTCCTTCTCATGATGCATTCTACTTGACTGAAAATGCTCAGCTGAACAACAAAATCACCTACCTATCCAAATTTCCATGACTGGGTAAGTGTAACATCACTGGTCCCAGTTTTAAAGAATGATGGTATCAACCCTGTTGGAGTCCACTGTCAAGCAAATAAGGTTTGTGAATTTCTTTTATTAGACACCTATGGCTTTTGTGAAGGCTAGGGTACTACTTTCAACACTTAGAGAAGCAAAGGCCACCCTTCCTGACCTTGTTACTTCCTTAGAACAGGCCCAGGATAGATGCTTACTAGTGGTCAAGTATGTCAGTAAGACCACACAGTCATATGCACTTCACCCTGGTCCAAATATACACTATTCTTAATAGTGTCCTGAAAACATACTGTATGTGTATAAAACATTTACATTTTGCAGAGGAACAGGATCAACCAGTGGGGTTTTCTTAGTCAACGTTTGCCTTTCCTGACTTCAGAACAATGACAACTTTAACCTATTGCCTTATCTGGATTTCCTTCCCCCCCCAAAAACATGTAAATTAGAAAAATCATGCCAGTCAATCAATGCTGTGGTAGCTTAACATTTTTCAAATATTCTAGAAAGAGTCCATTGGAGCGTAATCCATCCACTGACCTGCGATGGTGACAGGAAATAATCCATTCCGCAGCCAATTTAAAGAGGTTAATGAGCTGGTAAATGCTGTCTACATTCCCACATACTGGGCAATGAAACTTAATATGTACAAAGCATCAAAAACAGTCAGGCCAGGCACTCCTAATTATACTACAAATCATGAAAAATAAGACAATAGAAACATAAGAATCTTGAGTTTTGCTAAAAGACAAAGAAACACATGATTAACTGGTGTAAGCATACAGTAGCGGAGAAGCTGCCCCATATATCCCTCCAAATAAATTATAAAAGTGCAGGTAAAAGGAGCATTTAAATAAGGAAACTGAAATACAAGCTAACAAAAGTCAGGAAATTAAAAGTGGCTAGTATTCTGTCCTTGGCTCACACAGGTATGTTTTACTTTGTACCATAGCCTTAACATTTTCCAAACCTTGCCCTTGTATTTAATTTCCATGTAAAACTGGTTTCTCAGTAGACCATAAAACTATCTTCTCCAATTCAAGGACCGTTGACCTAGTAAGTCCAGTCAAATCCAAAGCCGCCTTTATGATTAGTGAAAGAGTATGCAAAAGCTACCTCTACGTGAAAAAAAATCTCGATGGAAATCTGTTGAGATGATTTTATACAACTAAGAATTAATGGCTGTAAATAAGACTGCATTTGTCAGCAATTTTTATTGGTGCAAGGGGAGAACTGAAGGAACAAGAAAAATTCTTCACCCCTTACATGTTAAAAAAGCTAAAAGATGTTTGAAAATGAAAGTATTCCACTCTATAGCCCACATTGAAGAATGATTCTACAGCCATAATTGTGATATTCACTAACGGCTTTCTGTGTAGCATTCTGTGTATTTGAGGTCTGAAAGGAACATCTTCAACAGAAGTGTGATACCAGTAATCCTTCATCCTATCACCAGCAAGTGTTGCCATAAACGCCACAACAAATGTGAGTTAAGACTCACAGAAAGAAGTATTATTAAATCATGCAAATTCTTCATATTGACTGTATCACCTGAAATAGATACAAAAAATACTTAATTCATCAATTTAACTTTTTCATTGGAAAAGGCTTGGCTTCATATTTCACATGTATATATTATTATTTTTCTCCTGTAGGTAATAGGTAGAGATGGGCACTTTCTTTTAACCAAATCATATACACTGCAGGAGTCTGAAGACCAAATGTAGATTTGCGATACTAGCAGTACTAAGATTGTACTAGTACACATGACTTATTTTTCATATATATTATCATTAAGGATCCTCAGGTGTCATGGCATATCTCAGTGTGACTGTGATTATACACTTGATCTCACTTTGGCATAAGGTTTAATCTAGAAGTAATTTTTAGAAAGATTTTCAGGTTCTACCATTTACCAAACAAGAAGAAACCTCCAAAACTATGTTCCCTGCAGGGTAAATGACTAACTTACTGTTAATCTAAAATTATAGACAATAAAACCGGAGGCCCATCCAGCATGTGAGATCTCATACTGCAGATAAATTGTCAGGCTGTTGAAAGGGCACTGATCCTGTGACACAATATGCAGGTGGGGAATGTGGTTCCTAGTGAAGTTTGAGGGCAGGCCCTGTTGGGAGGCACAGCACTGTAGCCTGTTGCTTGACTGCAAGACTCCACCCTCCAAGAGTTTAGCTGGTCAACAGACGGAGTCAACTAGACATACACATGGGCAGGATCTGAGAGCAGGATTTCAATATTGTTGTTAAGATGCATAGAACACACATATATAGGGAGAAGCATGAGAGAGGGCCTAACTGTTGTCAGATTTCATAGGTTTACTCATATAGTTCAGCTTGGTAACACATTTGTACTGTATAACTGTCCACAAGCACTTTCTTAAGCTTTTGGATTCCCCTTGCCTCCACCAACAGCATCATTCATAAATCACTGCAAGTTAATGAAGTAAAAGATTAAGTACTGGTTAAGCCAAGTTGCTCCTACTGAGGTCCAGTCAAAATCCTATCTAGCTGCATGGCACAGAAGTTTACAGCGGTTGGTTTCCATTGCAAACACATACACAAATAAAAGTACCAAGTCCAGTTTCTAAAGACACTGAAACGATTTCACTTGGAGAACACTGAGAGACTAACAGCTCCTGCTGCAAACGCTGTGCTAGATTTTCTGGTGGATACAGTGGTTTTGCTTCATGTTCCCCTTCAGAACAGGGGTGAACTGCTTCCAAAACAGACAAAATCCAGTAAATATGAGAGAGAGTCAAGGAGATAATAATATAGCACATTCTGTCACATCACTTTGAATAAAAAAAAATAAATTAGGGTATTTTACCTACAAGTTTTACCATGTGCACTTTCTATGAAAAATAAAAATATTTGTTGCTTTTTAAATGAAAATATTCAACAAGCTTTACCAAATTTTAAGCCGTACTTAAGCAGATATTGAATAAAGTGAACATCTACCTTTCTCCATGTTGTTTAATATTAGTCTTTAATAAAGTTTGTTCTGACACACTGAAGGTTTTGACCCAAACCACTGATGTAGTAAATGGCAAACACACATCTAGACAGCAAAGCCAAGCCTTATCTAACTAATGAACTCTATAGATAGATTGATTTGACTAATCATTGAGAAACAGTGGGCAGTCAAATCTGCGATTTGCAAGGATAGCCTACAGGACTATCTTAAACATATAAAGGGTGGATAAAACCTAGGTAAAGATTTTTCAAAATATTATTAAGCCTTGTGAAATTATGACACCACTAATATTCATCAATTTTTACCTGGACCAGGTTATAGCAACTAGTCATACAGCTGTGTAGCTTTGTAGAAACAGCCTGATAAGTACTTTTTCTTAAATAGCTATTCCGAAAAGTTAAAAATAATCATTACATCGAGTATGCATATTTACAAAAAGACTTTTACTAGAGCAATCTTTGTGAGCTAGACTTTGCCCTGTAAGAAAAACCTGTAATAGATGTAAATAATACATAGATTTACTTTCAGATAGTTCTCAGGCTTTAAAAAGAACACACACACAAAAGCAAAGAAAAGATGCAACTGGGAGACAGAAAAGACCCTTGGGATGTGTTGAGAATGAATGCTCAGATTTTATGACACAGCACTTCCTTTCCTTTAGTATTCTTCAATTGTCATAAATTAACATAATGCACCAGAGCTTAAATCCTACAAAGGCTCTGAACACAAAATGCTCAAGGTGCACGTAGACCAAATCATGGAAACTGATCAGGCGGGTGTTTTCATGAAGTTTGAAACGTTAACTAGTTCATTACATTGCATCATAATACAAGTAAAAATATCATTTATATTCACAATTTTAACCAGATAACCCCAATGACTTTTCCTCTATTTTAGTATAGATAACCATGGGAAACTCAATTTTGCCAAGCTAGTCTTCCAGTGTTTTTCTTCTCTGGATAAAAGAGATGAGCAAAGGGTTCTCTTTGAATGTAAACCCTAGTTCACTTTGTATGCTTAATATAAGAAAAGTATGTAATAGGTCAGTAGAATTAACTATTGTACCATTCAAACTGATGGAAACATCTTTGTTATATGAAAGCAAAACAAAAGACAACAAAGTAAGTGTGTAAATGCCAGCCCCATAAAAGACATTATTTAACTTGGAGAACATAACTACAAGGTTTGAAAAGATACAAAGTTAATGAGTTAATGATTTAGTCTGCAAAAGAAAGAAACATTGTTCTAAATGCCACAAGATTTTTTGATAGGGAAAAGGTTAGAGAACCATGGAAACAGAAAATTGTTTTGACTGTATTTGAGAGGTGAATGTTGTCTCCTGAAAGTGTGCTTATACCAAATACATAGACAGGACTGGAAGTTACCGAAGTCTTTGCCATGCCTTTGACTCTGGTTGAAGAGCTTCAAGCAGAAGTGTTTGCCCAAAAGTCTAACAACAAAGACTTTCAGAACCAATTCCATTCTTATACTAGGGAACACAGAAGAGCAGCAACTTCTTAACGAATGCTTGCTAATGATATAAGCCCAATACAACACAGTATTATTCTAAAATGGTTAGACTTTTTCATAGCTGTTTCTCCATTAGGCCATTTAGTTTTGCTTCAATTAAATCTGCCGGTTCCTTTTAGCAAGGCAGGTAAAGTGGCTTGTGATCATCAGTGAAAAAATGTTTCACAAAACCCACAAAAGCAAGAAAAAGTAGAATTAAAATAGCTACTTCAATCTGCAGTTACAATATTTCACATAATATTGTGCATATCCCTAAACTGCAAGAATACTGACTCCTGTTCAGGACAAGAATCTAGAGATACAGAAGTAGCTCTTAAGCAATCAATGCAATCAGCTGAACTCCATCCTAAGAACATCATCTGCTACACTGCATCTAGAACACCTCAACCCACCATGCTCGGAATTTTTTTTTTTTTTAATAATTCTCTGATAAGAACCTTCTCTAAACAGGCTTAAGACCTTTGGAGGCAATCTTTTAAGCTACATCACTCACAGCTGCTCAAGAAACAAGTCACTTTGCCCACAGAAAGCTTCCATTTCTAATTTAGTTTATAAAATATGAGATGAGAAGACTTAATTTCACTCAAGCACTAACTATGATTACTGGAATTTTTAAGCAACAAAAAAACCCTCTATTAAAAAATGTAACAAAATGCTTTATGCAAATATCAGCAAAACAAGGGAAATAAGTCATAGAAGCCTACAGAAATCAGTACACAGTGGTGCTTGCTGATAAATCTCTTCATAAGTTTAAAGCACAATAAAATTCATTGAAACCCTCACATAAGAAGTCTTACACAGGAAACTGCATAATCTTTGTGAGAAGATTAGATTAAAATAAATGATAGTACTACTTAGGGCACAGTTTCTCCAGCCTGGAGGTAACCTGGACAGGGTTTCTGGGTGGGGAAAGAGTGCTCTATAGGGAACAGACCTGGAGATGTGAGCGTGTGCCCTGCGTGTCCAAAGAAGGGTAACGAAGCTGGTGAAGGTTCTAGAGCACAAGTCTTATGAGGAGCGGCTGAGAGAACTGGGGTTGTTTAGCCTGGAGAAGAGGAGGCTCAGGGGAGACCTTATCGCTCTCTACAACTACCTGAAAGGAGGTTGTAGCAAGGTGGGGGTCAGTCTCTTCTCCCAAGTAACAAGCGATAGGACAAGAGGAAATGGCCTCACGTTGCACCAGGGGAGGTTTAAATTGGATATTAGGAAAAATTTCTTCACCAAAAGGGTAGTTAGGCACTGGAACAGGCTGCCCATGGAAGTGGTCGAGTCCCTAATCCCTGGAGGTATTTAAAAGAATGTAGATGTGGTGCTTAGGGACATGGTTTAATGGTGGACTTGGCAGTGCTAGGTTAACTGTTGGACTTCGTGATCTTAAAGGTCTTTTCCAACCTAAATGATTCTATGATTCTATGAAAGAAGCGGCTCCTATAAGAGCTCAGAAATATTGTAGGGCTGAGGACATTCCAGGGGAAGGATGCAGTGGATAACAAGAAAAGGGGGAAAAAACCCAGTGACTGTTGGGAGGTAAGTTTGAGAACAACTGGTTTATGAAATCAACAGAACTAGGGATTGTGGAAAATTTAGTTAGAGAGCTACAAATTAATACTATCTGTCTTAAGAGTAAATAAATCTTTCTAATAGCACATCAGTCAAACTTGAACAAGATTGTTCCTACATTGTGTTCATGAGCCAGACAGATATTTGATTCTGTATCTTAAGAAGGCTCTCTTAAAAAGCCTGAATTTACTTTGAAAGCCTTTCTCATTATTAATATTATTCCTAAGGCAACAGCCATTTTTCAAGCTGCCTATGAAGTAATTTATCCTGAAGTGATAGCCAAGACAGTTCTGAAAGTATTCAAATACAATGTGAAACATACTGCAAAAACTATGCAAAATTGGTGCAAGCCAAATTATGGGAATTCTTACAGCTGTTAACTCAGGAATTTGCCTGGCTATATCTTATTTCTTCATTTTAGTCACAATAATGATTTCATCAGCTCTCAAAAATGCTAGAATACTTGGAAGCTCACCTTACTGAATGACAACCTTGGCATTTATGCTTATTCAAACCACCAAAGAAGAGGTTTCTATATCTGAAAGCATTGTATATGCTAATCCACAAGAAACACCAGCCATTTGTCTCTCAACACTTTGTTTTTACAGCGATTAAAAAAAATGATCTTATTGCTACACATACAAACTGGTAATCCACTAATCCAGGGCTATTGAACTGGTAGTCTCCAACACAGGCACAGACCATTAGCAAATCTTGCCAGGATTTCACTGTCCTACCAGTCTTCCTAACCCACATTCTTCAAGCATATTCTATATTTCTCATTGACTTGTTTGTCTCAAACAGCAGATAACAGCCACAACAGCCATGAAAACAGCATGCAACATTTGCCTGTTCTGCCAGAAATAGAGCTGACAAACTTTCCTTGTGAGTGTCCCTGAAAAATTACTGGTAAAAATGAATTTATAAGGCATTTAGGAGACCTTTTGAACAGAGTCTGAATAAAATGAAAGAAAAAGCCAAGCAAATATACTCTACCTATACAGCACTCAGAGAAAATGCAGGGAAATATTACTGAAGTCTTAATGTATTAAACTTTGAACAGTCTCAAGAGACACTGTATTTTAAGACACACATGACTTGGTTGAAGAATTATCCTTGTAACAATATAAAAACAGTTTTCTTCAACACAGTGCATTAAAAACACCAGTCAGATTATTCTAGAATCTTCTACAATTCACTTTTGTATTAAAAAAACCCAAACAAACAAAAAACCCCACAAAACTCCACATATATAAGTAACAAAAACCTACCACTGGAATACCTAAAAAGCAGGGAAATGGTAAAATCCTACAGACTAGTAGAATTCAAGTCTGATGAAAATCCAGACAAATGACTCAAACTTAAATACATTCCAAATCTACTAAGTGCCTGAAAGGGACATTTGTAGTGAGCACGCAATAGAAAAAGCACCAACTGAAATTCTTATACTAATCCTGCTCTCTCTAATCATATTTTCCTTTAAATCAAATATTATGTATAACATCCATACTATTAACTGATCTGATTTTTATTTCTATTGGCATTTAAAATAATTCAGTTCTAATGGGAACTTGCAGACTGATGAAAGCAGTATCAAAGTGAGGATATAGCTGAACATCCAAGACAAGGTCTGAGACAGAACAACTGAAATGAAGAAAATTAATAAGACACAGTTCTAGAAGACTAGTTCAAAACAGTAAATAAAACAATTTCATTTTAATTCAAGGAAAGACTTTTAGGCAGAAAAACATCCTTATTTGTGAGACAGTACTCTGAAGTCTTAACCTGCTGTCAAAAGCTACATTATAAACATTATAGACATTTAAATCTTACTAAGGATTTGGATTCAGCATACTTACCTACTCCAAATAAATGACAATTTACTTAAAACACAAGGGATAAGAGACAAATGCAAAAACCAAGGAAGTACAAGGTAACATCTTGATAACTCTGACTGTAATATGTCATCTTCTGAACAATCAAGCTCTGTAGGGATCCTGATACAACAGACATTTAAGGTATAAAAGATTAAAGAGTCTATGAACAACAATAAATAGAAGAGTACAGAAAGGAATCAAAACTTATACAGGAAACTGTATGAGATCTCTTTACAATATTTATTGAACTAGTCTGAGTACAGCACAATAGATCTGTGCAGAGATATTTAACAGTCACTATTCATGCTAGCAACTATTTTCAAGCTACTTCAGAGCATCGAATTCAAATATTAATGTCTCACATTTTGAGGTAGTAGATTGCAAATATCAGCTTTAGAAAAAATCATTTGTGAATAAGTTGGGGGTTTTTATTTTAAAATAAATGTATCACAGATACATTTGTCATTTCTGCACAGCTGTGCTATAATTGCCAGTGACAAGAGAAACAGAAACTTTATCTGTTCAATGTAGAAATATTTATTTAATAGAAATTCCACCAGCATAAACAACTCCCTACAAGAACTTCTCATTTTGAGTCCTGCTTGGTAAATGTATATTGATATCCTATGACAACTTCACCTGAGAGAAATCTATATGACAGATTCTTTCCTGAAAAGTGCACTTGCCATTTAAAAGTTTATTCTTTCTCTGGTATTTTTATCCTCTGAAGCACAATTCACAAACCACTGAACACTTCTGCACCAAATATAAAACTAATAGTTTTTGGAAGATTCTATTCTACAGACATTTAACTTTAAATCAAGATTTGCCAAAACCTCCTTCTATAATGTCTTCAGGCATGGAAGGAAAGCTGAAAATGCATATGGCTTAGAAATCAAAACAGTGTTTTTTAAAACTATCTTATAGAATATGCAGTATTTGTCTTTTAGGAATGGTGCTCCCAAACTAATATTTTATCAAGGACCTTCTGGAAAATTCATAATGATGACAAGTAGTATTAAAGCAGTGGGTGTTTCAGGAATCTTAGCAAATTGAGCATTACTAAACAAAGGTTCTGAAAGCTGCATTCCATCATGATGATGACCTCTGTCTTTCAAGATTTGAATATATTTTTCAAGTCCAATTCAGAAGAAAGTCCTGCTCACAGAAACAAATTATGATTATCAGCAGTTGTAGAGTTTCATGTATTAATGAAACAACTGATAACATGATTAGAGAGTGAATCACCTGTAAGAAAGCAGAACTCTTCCAGGTGGGGATCATGATCATAATCATAATATTTCTACAGCTGCCTAACTCTTCCATGCTTTTGGGTTTCATAATTTGCTCTCAGGAAAGTGCATGCTTCACCAAAACATGATATATCAGGATGACTATAGATGGTGGTTTTATTAGCTCTTCCTTTAAAATTTAATTAAATCTCTGATTATTGTAGCCTAATTTCCACAGGGCTGCATCCTTTAGGATCGGATGTTCTTCATTTGCTCAGAAAGACTTTCAAAATTAGGTCAAAATTAGACTAGAATTAGATCACTAGTTTTCTTCTTGACAAGTAATGTATCTATATTGCCCAACTCCTCTTTCAAATTGTCTCATATCTCAAAATCAGAGCAGTACAGAGTGTGTCCTAATGCCTGGTTTTTAATATTTTATTTCTGGACAACAGTGAAAATTATGAAGATCTTTAAGGCAGAGTGAGTGAGAGAGGAGAGGGGATGTTTTTCAACAGATAAATTCTAACTATCTAATTGTACAGTTACAACAAACAAGCATTGCTAGAGGAGTAATACAAATACATCCTGTCTGGAATCATGGAAGTTCACACACATCATGGGTTTCTGTAGAAGCCATTCCTGAATCCTGAATTTTTGAGGATTTTTTGTCAGCTTGACTTTCTTTTTAACTTGGATTCTTACAACCATTGATCCCTTTCTGGGAACTGATGAAAGAAACTCTTGTATGCACTACATGAATGGTTTGGCTTCTTTGTTGCCAGCTTCAGAGGTCTACTGTTTGGCTTTTTAGCACTGAAATCATGTAACACTTCATCTTTCTTTTCCTCAAGAACTTTTCATCAGTTAGCTAGGAAAACTGAGGTGCTGTTTGGGTTTTGCAGATGCTGTCAAAGCTGTCTGCAGGCATGCAAACACATCAGGAGTCATGCATCTTGCTGAAGAATGCTATACGTCCAACAGCAGGTCTACCATGACTTCAATGAGGTTCACTAAGATAATTTTTGATACAGGGAAGTGGAATCAGACCTTGTTATTCTTGGTCTGGAGAAAAAAGTAGAGAAAACATATGCTAAAAAAGCTTCGAGACATCTCACTGCATATCAGTGATACATTTGTGGAGGAACTTTTCTTCTCTTACTGCAATATCCTTTATTAGGTTACCAATATAAGATGCTATGAAGCCTGACAAATGAGTTTGTGTTTCCAAAAGCTGTGAAATATGGAACCACGCCCACTCAAATATTTAGCTCTGAAAAAAACCACAACTTGACAAAAAGGTTGTTTCCCATTTAAATTCTCACAGTACTTTAAATCTACTCACCACTAACTTTAAACTCTGTTGCTTCCAATTGTGGAATTTCTGTTCTCCCAAAATGCGCAGATGAGAACAGTGGCAAACTGCACTTGCATGTTTACTTGGATAACCAGTTTTCAAGTTTATGCTAGAATTATTGTTCTTTTGCTTGAGACAGCAGCGTGGTCAAAGATCATTAACTTCTCCATTGTTTGTACAGCCTTGTCTTATGACCAAATGCCTGGTTTACTTTTGACATATCAAACCCATATTTTGGCAATATTAAACTCTCGCTTCATTGAAAAAGCCAGGAGAAGATGGGGAAAGAAATTATGCAATCTTTATGTTCTTTTAATTTGAACTGGCTGCCCTAATGTAAAGTGAGTCTATCACTACCTGTGCAGACAGGAGAGAATACTCGTACATCATTCTTAATCCAGGAATTAAGACAAAGCATCTTATCATTAACTAAAAGGAAAAACTTCCATCTGAAAAAATGGCTACTCTGAAAATCATGGTAGTTTTTTTCTGGGGTCTTTTAACAAGATGAAAGATCCACGTGACATCTTCTCACACTACCTAGCAATATCTTTGTAACTTCCAGCAGACAGATTATACAACACCACAATGTGTGAACAACAGCTATAGGTTATCTAATAATGACCAAAAAACACTACATTATGATTGCAATTTAGAACCAAGAACAACCACCAACAAATTCAAAACCAAAAGCAGTAATACCACAATTGGTTCCGCCCTCCCCAAGAAAAAAGACTGGATGGTTTGGTGATTAGATCTTGATATACCCTCTCAGAAACATTTCTGACTGTCAGATCTGAGGGAAATGATTAATTTAGCTGCATATCATTAAGTCATATGTTCAATATAAATAGAGAGCTTCATAAAATTATTGGGAGTATCTCTTATTTTCTCAGAAAATGCCATGATTGGCTTTTTTTAGTCAGATACTAACATAGCATTACAATATTTAGAATAAAAGTATCATAGCTTTGAACTGATGCGAGACAATCAGAAAATAAAAAAATCAGAAAATAAAACCAACAGTAAATATGCAACTTTTCAGTCTATAAACCCTGTCCTATTATGTAATATAAAGGCCATACACTAATGATGCTGAAACTGATAAGTTTTTTCAGTATATAAGTAATTCCAGTGGAATTTTACAATCAATCACAACTCACGTAATATTTCTAAAACACTAGTCCAACACTATTCAATACATAGCAAGAGTCTGCAGGCCTTTCAATTAGGACACAATATCAAGGGAATTCTCCACTGACAATCAGCTTCTTTAAAAGAAACAACCCAAAAGAAAGAGTCACTGATTATGTATATTGAGTGTTAAGATCTTTTGGTGAACAACATTGCCGTAATCACTGTAATGCATCACTCTTGTCATTAAGCAGTTTAGATGACAACTGATCTGAACTCCTGGTATGCAGCACATATTCAGTAATTACTACTACACTAAAATATTTTAGCTTCTCTTTGTACCCGAACTAGATAGATTACACTACCCTAACAAAGAGAAAGTTTAGAGGTCCCCATCACAATATTGCATAGAGAAAGATGTCTGATAACAGAAGCTTATTTAATCTATCAAACAAAGGGTATGTCTCTTGGGACAACTGCAATACTTTGTAGGATCTCCAAGTTAGTTTTAAAGGAGGTAATATATGCTGGAGGCAAACTAATCACAGCAGAACACAGTTCTGCCTTCACTAATTTACACCAAGAAATAAGATCCCTGAGTAGGCTTCTGCTCACAACAGAGACAGCTCACCGAAGATTACCTTTAGTATCTCTAATACTGGCAGAATAAATAAGGTGATAGCTCAGGTTAAATACAAAATTAATTCTCAAAACTTTTTTAAAAATACATCTAACCAACAGATCTGTCAGATTCTCCATCAGCATAAGGTTTATACCAAGGCTGAATGCTTGTTCTGAGCTTGATACATGTTCCAGGGAATACAATTAAACAAGACAAGAATATAACGGTTCTTTCTGTCCTTAGAACTTTTACAATTCATAATGCACCTCAAAACCTGTTTCTGCATAATTTTGTTTAAACTAATTTTATGCCACCTGGAAGTAAAAGAGAAAGCTTTCTTTTTTGAAAAGCAGTACTATTACCAACCACCAGAAGCGAGCCTTTTAAAAAAATAAAAATCATATGTCCCCTTCTTACCAGCCATGGCAAAAACTGCAAATGACAAAAAAAAAATTACAATTGGGCATAGCTTCTTCTACTAGTCCTTTGCAGTGGGAAGCATCACAAAGATATATTATAGATTTTCATTAATACACAAAAGGTTTAAACAGACCACACTAAGCCTTTCTTTCTCAGACCCAATAAAACATCGGCACTTTTCTATCCTACCCACAGAATTCACTGTAAAGAATCACATGAATTCAGCTACAGATGAAGATCACTAGATAGTGGTGTAACTTCCCTCCAACTTGCTATGTTTGCCATAACCCACTGCCTTCTCAGTAAATAAAATTAACTGCAGGAAGAAAATGATTCACAAAGATTTAAAGGAACTGTGATAGTCCTTAAAGTAGTGGTGAGACCACCACGTCACTCTTCAAATTCCCTCTTTCCCCCAAATTACTTACTACAAACATTTGATCTTTCATTTCTAGACATTATAAAATTAACAAGTAATCAGTTTGAAACCCTGCTTTTAAGGGATCACAAATAGAAGTAAAGTAGAAATGGTCACACATCAATTTGCAGTAACTCAGTGGCTTTACAACCACGTGTCCTCCTCTCCACCTACTCTAGTTGTCTCTGGTGTACTCTGGTCCTCTTGAAAGCAGGCTAGCAGGTAGAGTGGCGAGCAAAAGAATTTAACTTCCATATCAAAACATAAAATCAAAGTAGGCTGGTACTTGAGCCATACTCTTATTCTCCAGCTGGGTCACATATACATGCCTGAGCAAAGGACATTGGCAGGATCCAGGCACCACTACACCATTTTTAACCTCTCCCCCTCATACTGGACGTTCCCTGCCCAGGGAGGAGTGGGAATCTCATTCCTTCAACTTCACCTTTCCCTTACTTGACAGTTTTATGCTGCATTGAACCAAAACTAAACTTCAGACTGAGGCTGACCTTTTTTAACTGAAAAATGATGGTTTTATACCGGGAAAAGCTTAAAGCTCCTTCCTTTTATTTTGGTGATTAAAGGTTTGAAACCCACTAGCTTTTTTTTTCCACTTCTACTGGACTTAGATGCTTGACTGTACCAGAAGAGTCTTTCTGAATGGTTCTGTTGCATGGCCTTGATTTGAATAGGAGGAAGACTTGTTTATTAGTTTTGATTTTCGAAAAAAAGATAGTCAACATCATTTAAAGTATTTTGCCCAGCTAGAAATAAGGCAACAAATTTCATGTGCTTCTCCCTCTAAACCCACTTATTTTCATCTTGTTCCCAGAAAGAAGGGGGGAATAATGTATCTGCTATAAACTTGCCTGTTCACAGAAATAAAGAATACAACTGTATGGAAAACTGGTTCCAAGTTACCAGTTGTCACTGCCCACTGCCTTGTGGTGGTTTTGGGTTTTTTGTTGGTTTGTTGGGTTTTGGCGGGGGGGTTTTTTGGTTTGTTTTTGATTAAGAAATTCAAAAAGTATTTACAAAATACCAAAAGATAATTTGGACTGGCCTAGGGCAAGCAATAAAACTTAAAATGTTTCAGCCTATTTTAAAATATTTCAATCTGTTACACAGTTGGAGTTTTGCATTTAAAAAGTTGTTAAAACAACAAGCAGAGTATAGAAAATATAGGACACAAAGAATTAATTCCAGATGTATTTTCCTGTGATTAAGACCTAGGCTGGATTATACTAATTACAAGAATTAGTGAAAAATGACAATTTCCAATAAATTCTAAGAATTAGGGCTCATAAAAATTACTCTCGCTAAAGATGTAATTATTAGCTCAAAGCTTCAAGAGTACTAAACATTAATGGAAAAATTCAAGAAAAAGGTGGCTCCTGTCAGTCTTAACAGAATTATGCCTCCTGGAATTACAGAAATAACCTTATCTTTCATCTTGAGAACTTTCATTCAGCAAAGGATTCTTTCCACAAAAGGGTATTTTCTATGTTACTCAAGAACTCTACAGTAAAACCCATCTGCTATCATGCATAAAACCTAGCAAGCTATCCAGTCTTTCTTAACTGACTGATCTTTTCTTTTTCTGGTGATTTACATTCAGATCACCTTCTTACAGAAAGCACAGACACGTTTGATATTAACTCCTATGACTCCTACTAGGCACTTCATGATTTTCTTCTGACACCATCTCTTTTTCATCATTGCCTTAAAGTATATTTTTCTACTTTATCTAATCAACACTGCAAAGCAGTAAATTTATAGTCGCTAACTTAATTACACTAGATCATAGAGTCACTTAAAATATGCGTTTCACCCTCAGGAATTTTTTTCTTCCAAATTACAACTCAATAAGAAATTAAGATTGAATACAGACATTTACTGAGTTGGTACAATTCCAAACATAAATAAAAGGAGATGAAAATGTACTTCCTCAATGCCAGTTTATAGCTGTTACTATTAACTATAGTATCACAAATGTGACCATAACAAGAAAGGGATGATTCGGAGCAATGAAGCACCTGTATGTCATTATTTGGTAACATCATGAGAACTATGAAAATATTTATTCTTCAGTAAAGTTACTATTGATGGCTATACTGCTGAGGGCCCTCCATTAGTCCTAAAGTTAGAATGTTAGTATTGACAGACATTTTTTCCCTTTGTAATACCTTAAACAAAGAAAGCTTTAATAGCTTAATGACCAGACATATGAGCCATCAGTCAATCCAGACGCCATGCAACCATCATATCAAAACTACCCCATGTAGGATGAACCCTTTGAACCCTTTAAATTAGCCTGGATAAATTCCCTCCTTTCCCAAAAGGATTTCCTATCATAAACATACGCTTTATCACAAACTCGGCATTTTTCAAATATCTTTTTCCATCCAGATAACTCAGCTTGGTAAAGTATAATCACTGAAAAACATCCCTTAAAATGTTCTTTGCTTTTTTCATTTTTCAGGCTTTATAGTACTTCAAATTGTTGTCACTCCCAGTTATAAGCTAATAAGAAATATGCTAGTCTTGCAGAAGAGTCACCAACTCTCCTGAAAAAAGTGAATTGCATAATAAAATCTGTGATATTTCATTAATGTTATTATGGCGACCATGGATTCTTTTGTCTCCAAAAGCACTCTACAATAGGTTTCTACCATATATCTCAACAGATAGCAAAACATAGGACTCAAAACTAGTATACATTTTAAAGTATAGTTTGCATGGAGCTGTAACACTATGGTCTAAAATACTGACAATATATATACTTCTATATTTTGAATATGGGTTTAATTTTAGTCCCACAGTAACAAAGTACATCGGGACAAAACTGCACCTAAATTCCGTGTGAATAAGATTAACTTTTATTCAGTTTTAGCATCATTTTCTTAGTGGTTTCATTAGCAGAAGGATTAGCTCTTTTATCCCACTGGTCAAAAGCAGAAACTTGAGAGATCTCATTCAATTTCTGGTGTTCTACTTCTCAGACTGTACAGAATTCATGAAAGAATCACTGAAAAAGAGGAATGTCCTTGTATTTCCAATACTAAACAAGATCAACCCTTTCAGTCAGTTTAATCAAAGCAATATGATTTAGGTGCTAGTTAGAAGTTTACAGCTGGAAATAAAATACGATGCCAAATATCTGTTATTCCCAGAAAATATTCAAGTTTGCAGTATTACTTCCACCATATCTTTGTAGACAAGAAAAAACAAATTTTACATGTTCTTAGGCAAAAGTTTGCAGCACCAGAAACCATTTAGCAGTCTGAGGAAAAAAATGGTGACAACCCAAACACAAAACACCACTTTTGTATTTGCTAAATATCTAACTGGACTGATTGCCAGGTCTAGTAAACAAGATGCAATCTTTTCTAATGGAATGGCATGTATGAGAATAATGTTGATGTTATGGTCAAAGAAGCATTTCTTTTTACAGTAACAGTATATTCTAAATATTTCCCTTTTATTAAAAAAACATTTCCATAGTTTAATGCTCACAAGGCAGAAAATGTTCTGGAGATGTAGACGGCATCCAGACTGTCTTCTAACATTCCCTCGAAATAAAAATACAGCAAACCCTTGTGCAGAATTGTTTGAAGAGTAAACAAAAATTCTTCAGAGTACTTTCTTTCACCAGTGCTCCACTCAACTGCTTGCAAGGAAACCTAAATGCTAGCTAGGAGCTTCTGTCTGTAAATATCATTGCTATGTCAGAAGATTTCTCCCTTCCCTGCCTAAACTTCTCCTTAAACTACATTCAGATTTTTGTGGTACCATAACAACTTCAATATGGCACATATTTCAGTGTTTTGTAAAGGTTTCATTTCCATTTCCACCTCCAGTTATTGATGGTTTACATTTTTCATCCTGGCTGCTCTGCAGGATGTACATCCTTACAATATTTATGTGAGGTCTTACAGCTTTAGCATGGAATATTGTTAACTACTATATCAAAACCACAGTGAGGTATATACTGAAGTGATATCCTGTATTATAGGATACACAACAGATTTCACCATGTTTTATCAAAACGTGTCAAAGCAATGTAATTCTTGATGGCAAAATAAAAGCAAGGCATGCAAAAAATGGTTGTTTGGGCTTTTATGAGATTCATATGAACTTCCTTTCAATTACTTCCATGGGAATACATACTCCTCAGTTGTGCAGCTTGATTTTTCAAGTTTAAATGAGGAAAAAAACCCAAACCAAATCTCAACAAACCTGTTTCATACTGCCTGCTATGGGTCAATATCATGTAAAATGCCAAATCACTTCCCCCCCCCCCGCCCCAGGCGGAAATTCCAGATGATCCCAGATTCACTTGGAACCCAGCACAAGCTTTCTAAATGGCCACAAACTATTCTGAGTATTCCAGGTATGTACCAAAATCTGGATTCACTGTACATTGCAAAAACACTGTGCAGAGCATGAAAATTAAAATTAACGTGTACTTAGATAATCCTTATTTTTTATTCTATAGAAGTAATTTGTGAAAGGTTATGCAGTATACTTTTTAGTTCAGATACCTAAAAGAAACTGTTGAGATGTATTAATGTCAGAGTCTATTTCTCTTCTAACTGTGGCATGCTATCTTTAAGTCCTTTATTCTAGAACCCAGTAAAAAGGCTGGACTTGAAACTAACTGGAGATCAACTCTGTTTTAAGTTTAGAACATTCCTTAATTCAACTAAAGCAGTGTTTAGCTGGGGACCTTAGGCGAGGACAGAATACAGCATTATCTTTCTTTACAGACCATTCTCCAAATTTTGCACACAATCTCACATAGTGAACTAAATCAGGGCAGAATTTGCAAGTTATCTACACAATCAGGACTACCTAGAGCATGGTTTGGAGAATAAAATTACATTATCTATTCACAGTATTTTCTTTGTATAACTTTCATCCATTATATAAACCAATGTGCAAACACCGAAGACAAAGTATGGCAAATGCTTAACAGATTAAATATACTGTATTACTGTGTGTACATGTCTATATTTTATAGTTCTATTGGAATATACACATGTACATATATTATATAGGATTTATAATAGTCTCCAAAATAATGGGGCTATTCTATTTGTGCTAACAGAAGCTAAAACCAGCTAAGCTTATGTGAGACACTCCTACTTGGCTTGATAAAGAGGGATTAAGTGGAAGTTAACTGGTATCACCCATACCTTATAATGAAACATTCTGTAATCTACTCCTACTTTCTCACTTTCCTGTGAAATCAATCCAGTTTGCATCAAACACCTACTTAATAAGGCTACTAAATCACCTCAAAGGACAGTCTTCAACAAAGTACATGGGGAAATATGTAAATTTAAGCACTTAAAGCTCTGTCAATGAGCATTTTTTGAGCAGCTCTTACAGATTCTTACCAGCTCTTGTGTATCTTCTGCTAAAGGCAAAAACGTAGCTTCCAGAATGGCAACTTGATCAGTGCTGAGCTTCTGCCACAGACTAATCAGCATAATCACCAGATGGGTGGCACTTTTCAACTTTGTGAATGCCTGGAACATGTTGGCCTGATTTTCTTCTGCTGCATCTGCTAGAGCTATTACCTGCAAAAATTACAAATGTCTGTTAAGTATAATTTTACCATCCGTGAACACTCAACACTGAAATTACCTTTGGCACACTCCTGTTTTCCTTTAGAAGATCCTAAGGAATTCTGTTTTCCATAAACACAAACCACAGAGTATTAAATGAGTTATCATTTATCTAGATTTTTCTTTTGCATACCCAAGGCAATTTTAAGTCCATATGGCAATAGGATTAATCTATCTAGTACAATCAGTGTAGAAAGGATTCTGTTTAGAGCATATTCTTAAGGCATTCCTGAAATTGATCCTCATCATATCACCTAATACATGATAACAAACTAACTTTCAGGTTTATACCACACAAGACACTAATCCCTATATGACCAGCAAGCCTACTGTATTAATCAAAAACAATACATAGATTTTATGCAATTAAAAATGCAGTATATAATTATTTCCACATGAACGTAACTGCCCTCTGTTATTTTATTAACTCTCGGGTCTCTCTATGTTTTGCACTAGTTGCTTAAGCTTTTATGCCAAAATGTAACCATTATAGATCGTGTATATGAAAGCAATACCACTTTAACAGCCACAGAGTCCCTTGGGAGGCAGTCCTGAAGGGCAAGGGAGTCCAGGAAGGCTGGATGTTATTCAAGAGGGAAGTCTTAAAGGCACAGGAGCAGGCTGTCCCCATGTGCCGCAAGTTGATCAGGTCGGGGAGAAGACCGGCCTGGCTGAACAGAGGGCTCTGTCTGGAACTCAGGAAGAAAAGGAGAACCTACCACCTTTGGAAGAAGGGGCAGGTGACTCAGGGGGACTACAAGGATGTGGTGAGGTTATGCAGGGAAAGGATTAGAAAGGCAAAGGCCCAGCTAGAACTTAAACTGACCACTGCTGTCAAGGACAACAAAAATGTTTCTACAAGTATATCAGAGACAAAAGGAGGGCTAAGGAGAATCTCCCTCTCCTTTGTTGGATGCAGAGGGAAACTTGGCCACGAAGGATGAGGAGAAGGCTGAGGTACTTAATGCCTTCTTTGCCTCGGTCTTTAATAGTCAGACTGATCATCCTCAAGGTTTTCATGCCCCTGAGCTGAGAGATGGAGATAGGACACAGAATGTAGTCCCAGCTGTCGAAGAGGTGGCAGTCACCGATCTGCTCCTCCACCTGGATGCCCACAAGTCAATGGGGCCAGATGGGATCCACCCGAGGATACTGAGGGAGCTGGCGGAGGAGCTTGCCAAGCCACTCTCCATCATTTACCAGCAGTCCTGGTCAACCGGGGAGGTCCCAGATGACTGGAAGCTAGCTAATGTGACACCCATCTACAAGAAGGGCCGGAAGGAGGATCCGGGGAACTACAGGCCTGTCAGCCTGACCTCGGTGCCGGGGAAGGTCATGGAGCACATCATCCTGAGTGCCATTATGCGGCATGTGCGGGACAACCAGGGGATCAGGCTCAGCCAGCATGGGTTTATGAAAGGCAGGTCCTGCTTCACTAACCTGGTCTCCTTCTATGACAAGGTGACCCGCTTAGTGGATGAGGGGAAGGCTGTGGATGTTGTCTACCTGGACTTCAGTAAGGCCTTTGATACCGTCTCCCACAGCATTCTCCTGAAGAAGCTGGCTGCTCACGGCTTGGACAAGTGTACTCTGAGCTGGGTTAAAAACTGGCTGGATGGCCGAGCCCAGAGAGTGGTGGTGAATGGAGCCAAATCCAGTTGGCGACCGGTCACGAGTGGTGTTCCCCAAGGCTCAGTGTTGGGGCCGGTCCTGTTCAATATCTTTATCGATGATCTGGATGAGGGGATCGAGTGCACCCTCAGTAAGTTTGCAGATGACACCAAGTTGGGTGGGAGTGTCGATCTGCTGGAGGGTAGGAAGGCCCTGCAGAGGAACCTGGACAGGCTGGATTGTTGGGCCAGGGCCAACTGTATGAGAGTCAACAAGGCCAAGTGCCAGGTCCTGCACTTCAGTCATAACAACCCCAGGCAACGCTACACGCTTGGGGAGGAGTGGCTGGAAAGCAGCCTGGCTGAAAAGGACCTGGGGGTGATGGTTGACAGCCACCTAAACATGAGCCAGCAGTGTGCCCAGGTGGCCAAGAGGGCCAATGGCATCCTGGCTTGTATCAGGAATAGCGTGGCCAGCAGGACCAGGGAGGTGATAGTGCCCCTGTATTCGGCACTGGTGAGGCCGCACCTCGAATACTGTGTTCAGTTTTGGGCCCCTCACTTCAAGAAGGACATCGAGGTGCTGGAGCGTGTCCAGAGAAGGGCAACTAGGATGGTGAAGGGTCTTGAGAACAAGTCTTATGAGGAGCAGCTGAGGGAGCTGGGGTTGTTTAGTTTGGAGAAGAGGAGGCTCAGGGGAGACCTTATTGCTCTCTACAACTACCTGAAAGTAGGCTGTAGTGAGGTGGGGGTCGGTCTCTTCACCCCAGTAACAAGCGATAGGACGAGAGGAAATGGCCTCAAGCTGCACCAGGGTAAGTTTAGGTTGGATATTAGGAAAAACTTCTTCAGTGAAAGGGCAGTCAGGCACTGGAACAGGCTGCCCAGGGAAGTGGTTGAGTCCCCATCCCTGGAGGTATTTAAAAGATGGGTAGATGTGGTGCTTGAGGACATGGTTTAGTGGCGGACTTGGCAGTGATAGGTTAACGGTTGGACCTGATGATCTTAAGGGTCTTTTCCAACCTTAACAATTCTATATTCTGAAAGAATTTTCAACATAAAATAAAATGGCAGATTCACTTCTTGTAAGATGGTAAGATAGTTTTGCTGACTGCTTCAAGATGGGGAAAAACAGAGGAGCTGTTATATATTTAACTCAGTTCAGAAATAACTTGTCATTGTATATAACATTGTCCACTCATAACATTATGAAAATTAATATTTTGAAAAATACTGCTATAAATACCTTCTTTCTTGAAATACAATGTTTAGACATTTTCCATCACTGGTGAAAAGTGAAGATGACAGTCATTTTAATATGCCATTGCTATCATTTCTACATGACAAGAGATTTTCCACAGTATTTGCACTGAATTACTTCAACTATAGGAAAGGAACAAAGATTAGGGGTTTATCCTGGGGGAGCACAACTTACAAGACCTGTTTTCATGAATGCCACTACATCTTCATGCTGCCTGAATACTTGGCTTACAGCAGCACTGATTATCTTCCCTGTCATTTAAATCAACACCAAAGCACCTCCCTCAACCACTTTCTCCTTCTGTTTATTTATCTGCAAAACGGGGTAATAGGTGCTTAACTGGAGTTGTGAAAAGCCTCACAAATGCAGTTGAAGTGCAATTAGTATTACGACAGATTTTACAACGTAAAATTTGCAGAGCTTGATCCATTAACATTTGGCAACAGTAGGAAAACGAAAATACTATACAATGCATCTTCAGCCGGGAAACAAAGCCAAACAGCTGTTAGCATTTGGTGGAGGAAAACTATTTTTAATCTGCAACACTGGCATCAGAGATGTGTGTGTGTTCCCTCCAAGCTCCCATGTGACTGGGAAGATAAACAGAATTTTAGGGAACTATAAATATGAAACATTTCAAACAAAACGTGTTGATAGCTTTTGTTTTAGATTTTAAAATGTAATGTTTCCAAATAAAATGGAGAACCCACAGGACACTCATGAGTCCAAACACTACATAAATCAGAGCCAAATACCAAAACAAAAAAACCAGCCCAGCTAACCATGTGAAGGAGAGTTGAAAAATTAATCCCAAATAGTGAAAAGCAACATGACATACTTTGGTTAGAAGAGAGTAACATTATCAGACATGTCACCTGATGTAATTGTGCCTGCATTCAGTTTGCTCAGACCAAAGCCCTGATGTTCTTCATACCTCATGTTTTACACAAGGTGGAATTCCATATTGCAGTTACTTTTCAACAGAGTTATGGGTGACAAAGCTACTCGACAAACACAACACTATGTAGAACCCTACATCAGTTGCATCTGACCACCATAACCAGTGATTGTATGCACTATGCAGCTTCATCATTCTGAGGAGACAACAACAGTAAAGTTCTCCTCAGTCTAACAGTGGCCTTCAAATATCCGATCACCTTTCCTGTCCCATGTGCATTTGAGAATTTTGGGAAGAAAAATATGCTAAGATGAGTTTAACACAGTGATGATATTAATCAGTATGCTTCCTATAATATCATTACTGGATGGGGTACTGCAATGGATAAATTCAGAATTCCTGGAATTTGGAATAAAGGCAAGGTAGCTGTATCCTGTCATGGATAATGCTCAGCTAATATCAATTTTGCTGAAGAAGCAGGCAAATACAGTTGCACTTGTCTGACAACTGCCTGAACCCCACTTACACAACAAAGGTAAAGGACACCTTCTAGACTGAGTCATTAATGAATTCCTAGGTGGTCTCTCACTTTGTGCAGTATTTCAGCTACACTGTACTGTATATACCTCAGAAGAATAAATCGCATAAAGAGAAGTAACTGACATGGCCTTTTACCTTAAGGATCCTCCATTTCAGAGTTTGCTTTCTTTCCATTTTATAACCATGAACAAAGGAGATGCTCACCTTTTCATAGGCTATAGATGTAAAACAAACATCCCAGTACTCCCAAATAATACCTAATGTACCAAGTCTATAAGCTATTTTGGAAGTAGCTTCATAAAAAACCCTAAAAGGTACAACTGTTAAAAAAGTTTGTCTTTGGTACAAAATTCTACAGTTCTTACGCACAATAATGCAAGCCAAATATTATACCAGTGACAGGCCTAAGCTTCTAAAGGAGAGGTACAGTCTTGGAGTGTTGCAGGTCACGGAAACATATAGCAATTAAATCTTTACATGACCGCACTTATACAAGTTCTAAGTTACATTTGCAGAGAAATCAAAGAGGGAAAAAAACATTTCTAAGTACTAATTATTCTGTTAATAGATGAAGAAGTGACCTAGTATAGCTTTCTGAGATCTGGAATAGCCAGAATAGTACAATATGAATTACCATACAATAATGTAGGCATACACAGTCATTGTAGTTTTAAAAAAGCCTATATCACAGACAGGAAAAAGGTTGCCAAAACAGCACCCTTTGAGATATGCTGAGAACTGAAAGCCAAAGCAACACAGAAAGCAGCTGGAAGGGACTAAAGATACTTTGACAATACATGCTTCCACAGTAAATAATATGAGGGGAAAAAAAGAAATGTTTCCTCACAGAGGAAAATTACTCTGAACATCTCCCAGGATATCAGCTATAAATTTTAGAAGCGTTCTGGGGTTCTTCATTCAAACACTTGAAGAATTTAAGGATGAATAAGTTCTAAAACCATGACATTCACATTTCCAATTATTTTATTTTCACCTGAACATTATCTCTAATTGTATTTTACAATAGTTGAGGGAAATAAAGAATCCATACCCTTTGCAAACTGAGATCCTAGTCTCTTCAGACTCAGTCATGGTTCTTCCATAATTTCCCAACTGTATCTTCAATTCTCACAGTAGTTGTTCAATCTGTTTAGTTAAGATCTATTTTATCATCTTTCTAAACAGATATAAAATTCAAAAAATAAAGGAAATCTCTTTCTGTCTCACTTTTTCACAGGGCAGGTGGAAAAAGAAATTGCAACTAGCAGTCCCAAGTGTAGCTTAGATGCAAAGATTTTAGACCAACTGGAAACTATCAAGTAAAAAGTCCGTCTATATTGCATAAGGCCTATCATTGCCTATTTAACATTTTTCTTTCTCCTTCTTTAATATCACAAAGCTTCCAAACAAAGAAAACTAAGTTTTTCAAACTTTCTTTTTAAAAGCAATGGAAGAAAGGAAGGTGGCTGATGTAGGAAAGATTTAAGAGGTACTGGAATAGCTTGAAAGTACAGTATTGAATACATATTTTTACAACAGATTCAAACTTGCTTTTCCTTTACATCCTTTTTTGTTTAAATTTTTCTGACCAAATTCTTGCTCTGTTCCATTACACCTACCTATAGCAAAGTACAGGCCAGTTAAGTTATAATGAAAGCATGTTGGAAAAAGAAAAGAAAGAAAGAACTATTCTTTAAATTAAGATATTTAAGATTTTTTGCTAAATTTCATATTCACAGTTGCAAAGGTAGAGCTGAAATCCAGAATTATTTTTATAATCTTGAGAACTTCACCCCTTCAACACTATTACCAGGATTTGACTCCAATAATTTCCAAGTACAGAGCATTTCTCAGGTTTTCAGACTTAAGTGTTCGAGCAGAAAGGTTTCTCTTCATGCTTATTTCATTGCTAAGTAGACCTTATAAGATGTCAAGCATTTGAAAACTGTAAACTAATGGTGATTCAATTTTTAAAAACAATCAGATTTCCCCATTATTAGTGCTTACTTAAAGAGATTTTTTAGGGCATTTTTTAACATCCAGCAATAACTTCAAAATTACTAATCCCTCTTGAAAAAGGCTTGCAACATACTCACTTTTGTATATTCAGACAAGTCCCTTGGGGCAATAATCAACATCACTTTCCCAGGTTTATTCCAATAATACAAAAAAATACAAATACAATTCCAAAAATACAAAATGCCTTCTTATTAGCTGGCTAGGAAGTTGAAGAAAACTTAGAAAAAGTAAAGGGCAAGAAATGAGTATGAAGTTCCAAGGAGCTTTCTTTTGAGTTGGTAGTATATTTTCTTGTAGCCCCTAACACCACTGGGACTGAAGACACTCACAGGTTTTATGCCATATTCTAAAATGGAGAACAGGAAGTGTGATTGACAATTTGTTTTTCTTTTTTTAAAACAGCCAAGAAAAACATAACTGTCCACCACTGGTGAAACTTTAGCCAACTAGTCTTATTCTCACCTAGTTGTATCACTTGGTTCAGCTACTAGTAAATTTGAAGTATCTTCATTTTTAGCAGAAATCAAGTTTGAAGAGAGCAGAAGTTTGGCATTTAAGGAATACGGAATCTCTTTACATGTCATCCATAGCACTTAGGAGCAAGTCTTCTGTGCAAAATTTGTTAAAACATGAAAAATAACATCAGAAATGTAATTATTCTGAAACAGACACATGGATGATGAATTATCAAGACTTATGTAGTCCACAGTAAATTAATCCATAATCAAAGCATTTATACCTGGTTTCAAAAGAGTACACAGTTATGCAAGCAAAAACAGAGATCACAAGCTCATAGGTCTCTTCTGGCAATTGTTCTTATGGAATAATTTATTGCAAGGTAGTTAATTGATCCGATCCCTTCCAACTATCTTTAAACAAAATCAGATCTTCATAAAGCAGGATTTTAATGCATATAAAGAAGAAAAAAAAATAGAGACCTGAGAAATGCTAGGATTACTGCTTGTTCATTCCTATTGCAACACGACATTCACTGCTACTCTATTTCACCCTTTCTCACATTTACTCATTTTAGAGAAGGAAATACAACTCAGTTACTACATCTATAACAAGATCTAACAGAATACTTTTTTGTGATTTTAAGAAGTCTCCATCACATATCCCAGTTCACATAAAACACATAAGCATTTAAAGTAAAATATTTTTTTTCCTTACAGGACCCTTTGTTTCCCTCACACACACGGCATGCAGCCACATACAAAAGCTAAGACAACAGCAAAGCAAACCTTTAAAACAGATAAGACAGCATAACTGACAAGTTAATAAAATCTTGAATATCCCTTATTCTAGGAGTAAACTTTTTTTTTTTTAACAGGCAATTCTCAAAGTAGCTTACAAAGTAACAAAACAGTGATTAGCAGTCTCATTCCCTGTGCAGACCATCTCACTCAACAACCATTGTGCACACAGCTTTTGACAGGTGACTAAAGCTTTATGGAATGCAGGCAGAGATAGCCATGTCAGAGACCGATCTTTATCAAACACTCCATCACCAGAAAGAACAACCATGTCCCGCAACGGAGGACTTCTAAATGCTGTGGCAATCCCACAGCGCTGCAATGGGTACATGAGAGCGCACATTGGGATTAAGTACCTCAGGCCACAATTATCTGACCCTTATAAGAATGCCTCGGCTAGTGCTAATTATGACCGCAGTTTTTAAAACTGTGGCATAGGCCTACCATGATGACAACAAAGCATCAATTCACCAAATACTCAACTTTCAACTGAAGTGCAACATGACCTCGATCTGAGAAGACAGCAGAGACAAAAGACATTGCAGCATGACAACCCATGCTTTATGTGGATGCACCCAGCTACCTCCTGAAATTCTATCGCCTCACTTGATGAACGTGAAATTATTGATCATCACAAGTAACTACTATAGCAATCTGTGCCTCTGGAAACTAGAAGAGCCAAGTTAAGGAAATATTCCAGGTTGCAAGGGAAGTTGTGTGGTTTTCTTTTCTTCTATGTTATTTCCATGACAGCACTACCATTAACAGCTCTACTGCACATTTCTAAATTGGAATTTGCCACAAAGCATCATCGTCTACAAAGCACAACACAGGTTACAGGTTAAGATGGCAGTCAGCTCACTCTGTAAGAGCCAAATGCATGTACTGTTTAAATTCAGAATCCTTTTTTGAGACTTCACATATACCAAAGCTGTGTCTTACCTTCACAAATCAAAGTGATAGTCAATTATCATGAAGAGTCATGCTGCATCATTTATTTTATTTCATTTTAAGAACTAGTGACAATGATAAGAAAATCTTTTGGGGTAAAGTAACTATCATTTCAGCTACACAGAGACATACTAGTGTGAATATGGTCAGTTCAAAAGAAAGAGATCTCTACCCCTTTCATGTCCCCTCTTTAGAACACCCCATAAGAACACAGGCTATTACTTTGTCTTCACAAGTCTCTCTTCCCCCAGTTTTTATCTATACCACTATAACTAGAAATTTTTTGAAAGTTACTGCAAAATATTTAGTGTGTTCATAACCCTGGACACCTGAGTGCATTATCCAAAAGTACTTGATTGTTAATACATCTAAACCCAAACTAAAACCCTGATAGATCAATGTCACCCTGCTCCATAGGAAATTTGTATTTTGTCTGGACTAAGTATTTAAACAAGTAAACTAAGTATTTTACTGTGCCAGTAAAATCCAAGCATGAAGACCACATAGTTAGCTCTACTCTAAATGGGTACAATCTAATTAAGGGAAGCAGATTCGTATTCCTGTAAGCCTAAACATGCAGCTCTTCATACACAGAAATAAATTTTGAAAATTTTTCTGCCTTAGCAATACTAACGTAGTGGCAAAAACCTGCTTGTTTGCATCACTGTTGCCAGTTTGCCAGTTTACTGAGTTTATTTAAACACATCTTAGTGTTTTATACTGCTGCCTATCATTATCTGAGCTTCCTTGTTTAAATCCACAGTAAGAGAAAAGAACTCCTGTTCTCTCTGTTACATCTGCAGTAAGGATTACAGTTAAGATTATTTTAACTTGCTTAATATACTTTTCTCTATTTGCTTGTTTGGTTGGTTGGTTTTTTTAAAGGGGTTTAGCATTTTTGAGAAGCCAAATAAATTAATAGAGTCAATAGGAAGAATACATAGGAAAAAATTATTACAAGTAAATATTGCAGCCAGTTTTGCATGTGAGTAACTGCTTGTTATCTGGTACAACTATGAAAATACCAAGATAGTTAAAAAAAATTTCTTGAAGGAAGGCTACAAACATATTCCAAAATACATATGATACTTTCCAATACATTTAGAAGCAAGTTCTACATTATAAAATCCAAATTTAAAAGCGGACTTACAAAATTAGTAGCTTATCTGAATGAAATAATCTCCGTTACAAATTACACAAAACCCAACAAGCCAGTGAGTTACAACGAATCCTTTACTTACCCCTTCAGAACAAAAGTTCCATTTAAGCATAGGGATGTGCTAAACAACGTACATACATATCATAGAATGGTTTGAGTTGGAAAGGATCTTAAAGATCATCTAGTTCCAAGCGCCCTGCCATGGGCAGGGACACCTTCCACTAGACCAGGTTGCTCATGGTCATGGTTGCTCAAAGCCCCATCCAACCTGGCCTTGAACACTTCCAGGGCTGGGGCATCCACAACTTCTCACAACAACCTGTTCCAGTACCTCACCACCCTCATGGTGAAGAATTTCTTCCTTATATCTAATCTAAATCTACCCTCTTTCAGTTTAAAGCCATTACCCCTTGGCCTATCACTACATGCCCTTGTAAAAAGTCCACCTCTAGCTTTCGTGTAGGCCCCCTTCAGGTACTGGAAGGGTCCTATAAGGTCTCCACAGAGCCTTTTCTTCTCCAGGCTGAACAACTCTCTCTGCCTGTCTTCATAAGAGGGGTGCTCCAGCCCTCTGATCATCTTTGTGGCCCTCCTCTGGACTTGCTCCAACAGGTCCATGTCCTTCTTATTTTGGGGGCCCCAGAGCTGAACGCAGTACTCCAGGTTGGGTCTCACCAGAGCAGAGGGGGAGAATCACTGGCTGGCTTTCTGGGCTGCAAGTGCACCTTGCAGGGTCACATTGAGCTTCTCGTCAATCAACACCCCCAAGTCCTTCTCCTCAGGGCTGCTCTCAATCCATTCTCCGCCCAGCCCGTATTTGTGCTTGGGATCGCTCCAACCCATGTGCAGGACCTTGCACTTGGTCATGTTGAACTTCATGAGATTTGCACAGGCCCACCTCCCAAGCCTGTCAAGGTCCCTTCTGGGTGGCATCCCTTCCCTCCAGCGTGTCAACTGCACAACAAAGCTTGGTGTTGTCGGCAAACTTGCTGAGGGTGCACTCAATCCCACTGTCCATGTTGCTGACAAAGATGTTAAACAGTTCCGGTCCCAATAACGACCCCTGAGGAATGCCACTTGTCACTGGTCTCCACTTGGACATCGAGCCATTGACCGCAACTCTTTGTCACAGAATCTCTGATAGTCAATGAATACTGAAGAAAAGAGTTTCACTGTGAAGCTGTGGTTGAATTGGCAGCAATGTATAAAAAAATTACAGCCAAACATTAACTAAATGGAGAGAGAGAGGTGGAGAGCTTAGTTTATATCACCAAATATATGGTATTATGTACCGACGACCAAAAACATTTTACAACAAAGGAACAATTTTAGACAGTGAAGTTGCATGCTTTGTATATTAAAATAAGATGTGAACCTAAACAAACAGTTTAAAAAACTAACAGCAGCCTCATCCTGCAAATTTCTAATTGTATTTCAGTCCAATGGGATCTATGGATGGCCAGGAAATCAAGAGATTACGTTAGATCCTACTTCTGCAAAGACTTATGTACAGTGAAGCTCAATGGGTAAAATCAAGGATTTGCTAACTCCAGTGGGAACATTGCATTGATTCAGTAAAGGCAGGATTTCATCCTGCAGTAACCGTTGGCATAGAAGTTGAATATCGTATGAAGTAGGGTGCAGCTCAAGTTTGTAAAGGTTATTTGCTGGGTGTTGTTGTGGAGCAAGCACTATTGTGGTCTGTGCTGTACTTCATCTGTGGAGGAACACAAGAGTCTACTTTGTCTGAAACTTGCTGTTGTGGCACCTTGCGTGAACAACGAATTTTTACATTCACTAAATGACTCTTTTGAAACCATCTTTCTTTTTTTGCTAGTAAAACAGTAAAGCCTAGTGAACTCCAGTCTCTTTGCTGAATTCTCGTCAAGTTTTATACAGACTGTGTTTTCGACTGAGTTTTATGAAACCCGCATTTTGTCATGATGTTCCTTTGTTTTGAAATGGTTATGTCACTTTCAGAGCAAAAAATGGAAGAAATTATGGAAAACTTGTAATTCAAAGACAAGGTGTCCAAGCAAGCAATTCATATGTTTTGCGACCTTTGCACTTTCACTTGAGAAGCCTGTTTTATTTCCAAATGTAGTGGCACATGTTCTCAAGATTTTACTAACAGAGAAATTCTATAAAGTGTCTCAAAATAGAAAAGTAATCTTAATGAGAGATGTCCTGAAAACAGTGTTATAGTTAAGTTTGAGCTTCTAATTAGCCTGTCATCCATTTTCTTTGATTGCTATGTTTAGAGTTTGTTTCCAGAGTGTATTCTTTTAATTTACTCATTCTGACTCTTACTGTTACTCCCAGACACTGTGTTAGAAGTCAGCACAATGTTTTCTAATCACTTAAAATTACATGGTAGCTCAACCTGAATGGGAAGTTCTGGGAACTTCCTCACATGCTTCAGTATAAAGCAGAAGTGCCAAAATCGCAGCTGGGATTGGGTGGGCAAGTTTAATGGCTTGGAATTTAGCTTAGAGTACTTCACTGTCTTGACTGGCTTCCTGATTTTTTTGATATTGATACTTTTATTGTTAAAAGGTGTTAGAATAGAATTTGCTGGAATGGCTTTGTGTTCATCTATACAGATGGAAAAATATCTGTGTTATTGCCATACAGGTGCAATTATTTTCAGTGATGTAGACCTCATTTTATGGGAGCAAGACAAGTATTGCTAGATCAAAAACATCCTACTGCCAAGTCACACAGCAGGTGGACTTAACCTAATAACGAAGAAGCAAAGAGATTATCATATCCTTGCCCGGGACCCTCCATCTATAGAAAAAGGAAGAAAACAAAAAAGGAACCACCTGAAGTAACATTACAGTGTATGCAATTGCAACTCTTCAGGTGGTGATCAAAGGAACATATATTTTTAGGTCACCGAATTTGTTGTGCTGCAGATAATGGCCAACAATGCTCATTCTTCTGCACACCTGGAACTGCACCTTCTAACTCTCTTCTCTCAAACTGACAAATTAGAGAAAATTCCCACCTGAAATACCCTGCTAATTCACAAGCACAAAGCCCACAGGAACAGAATCGGGTGCAGTTTTCTTTACATTCACACCTGCCCTAGCCACCCAATAAATTCAGGCAGTGCATTCTGCCAGTTAAGCCTAGGACTTAGACCTTAAGCAGAAACCAAAAAATAAAACCAAAATAAGATGTGCATCCCCCAAACTGGTTCATCTTATGTTCAAAATAAGATGAGCTGCAAAACTGGTAATTATTTTAGTGTGTAAAAATTATTTTATCACAGGATTATTCTGACAAAGTATGTATGTCTCACCATAGGCTATGGATTGGTGTCCAATAAAGTAAATGCCAACATTATATGTGCACATATATATTTACAGGATTGGGGCTTTATTATTAATCATAACATTCTACATTGTTCTCCTGCTGCACTTCTAAATATATACGAAGCTATATGGCTTTCTAACATTAATTTCAAAATACATTATTTAATGACGCACTTAGAATCTCTTAGCCTTTGAGAAATGTAATGAAAAAAAAGAGTTCCAAATTGCAGTATAGGCAAAAGTCTTTCACCCATGTCTTTGGAAATATGACTTTTTCCCCTGCTTTCAGTAGGGCAACTTCTAACTCCACTCATATCCCACATTTAGTTTATTTTAAGGAAAAGAAAAACAAAGATAGAAGAGCTAACAAACAGATTAAAGAAACTCCTTCCAGTATGTTTAGCACCAATTCTCTCCTGAAAGAACAGCTGTGTGGCAAACTTGCCAATTTTTGAGATAAACACATTTTTGACCTAGCCTCACTACCTGGTATGCTAACAGAAAAGCAAGACAGTTCAGGTCAACCAACAGAGTTAAAGGGGGAAACAACCTCTCACCTTCAAAAAGGATTTGGACGCACACTCAAAAAGATTCAAAGTTCAATTCAACAATACTTCCTAGAAGAAAGCCATTTTTTTCCATGAAGGAAAAAAAAGTGTTAAACAGCCTACCATCAAATGCACAAGAATTAATGCATTTATAGTGCAGCCTTCCATGTAAACATCTCATTTTTCAACTTCTCCTTTATTCTAACAGGCAGGTGAGTCTATGGAAGAGATGGGACAAGATGTGTAAGGTCTTTTTTAAGTCCTGCTGACCTAGACTAAGATTCCCACTGGCACTGTTAGAAGTAGGGGAGCAGAGGAGAGAGATGGCAAGTGTCAGGTACGCTTCAGTGTCTGAAATGTGATAATTAAACTTGTAACTTTCTCTGTTTTTAATCTAGAAAAATATCTTCATTGTCTGAGCAGAAGTTTATGGATAGTTCTACTGAATAATATTTGGATTAACAAATAGTACCCTGAATCATGTAGAGCAGGAAAGAGCTCGTTTTTCAACACTAATATATAACCATACGCAAACACACCCCACTAAATTAGTTACAAATGTTCTTACTGATTTTGGCTGAGATAAGCTTTCTGATAAGAAAAGATTTTCCTTTCAAAAAAAAGCTCAATTTAAACACTTGTCTTGTTCCCCTGATGTAATACAGCTGAAGTTCATGCCCTGGTTCAGTCAAATCTAATAGTTTTAACTTAGTTTCAACCATTACTGGTCATAACAAGATGTATTCAAAAGGGTTTTTATGTTTGCTTTATTCTATTGCATCAAAGTTAGGAAAACACATCTGGGTAGCGTACATTCTAGCCACAGTGCAGACCAAAAATCCAGATAAACGCTTTGTCTAGAAGGATGACTAAATAAGTTGGCTAAATATCAGAACAAATTCACTTTGATGTTTCAAGTTGGTGGAGCTCAGAAACATGACCTAAATTATACAGTTACATCCTCTGAAAGAGTAGCAACATCTCTTCCTTTAGCATCTGCTGGGGGGGGAAACATTTGTTTTGAATGATGGCAGAATTTAACATGAATAAAATGGTAGGAACCTACCATTTGTTTACTTTCACTCATACGCAAGAATAGTTCATATTCATACCTTTTTCAGGACCATCTCCAGTGCTTGCCTCCACTGTTAGCAAAAATGGCTTGGAGTCTGCTTAGGAGCCCATAGAGAAGAATGGCATTTGAGATTCACATTGCAGGTGCCCATAGCTAAACTCAGACTGCATTGAAAGGTTCCATGTAAGCAATTCCCTCAGAGTGATGCTGAGCCACTTGTCAAAAATTAATGATGAAAATATATAAAAATAGATGAAACCTCATGTCAGGTGTAGAACTAGCTTACTGAGCTCCATCAATCATGTAAGAAAGCAGACAGCTGGCATGTTGTTAAATGATAGGACTGCAGAGAATTACTGAGCACCATTCCTGTGGGAAGAAGTACTAAAGAAAACCTGCTGTGCAATGAGAATATGAACCAAACATTATGTTCTTTTCTAAATGGAAAATTGCTAGGGGAAAATATAAAAGAAAAATAATTTCCCAAAGGAAATAACTCCATTGCAAAGCTTACTGTTAAAGGAACTGGAGGAAGAAATGTGTGGTACCCTCACAAAGCAAAGAAACCATGAAGAACCAGGAAGATATGCATCCTTATTTCCTTTGGAGCAAATACAAGAACATAGCTGTTTAAAACAGAGTGAGATCCACAACGACAAATTCTAAGATGAGGTGGCTAGTTTCCTTTAATTACCTCTATAAACTGTGGAGGCACTATTGCCTTTTTTTTTTTTTAACCCTAGACGGTATCTAACTTTCAGTGCCTTTGACTCCAGAATACCCTTCTTTCTCTCCATTGACTACAGAGGAATTTCAGCTTCTCTAGATGAATACTGCTTTTGTGAATCTCGCTCACCCATAGCATAACAAAGCAAACCGCACCTATTCAAGAGAGATGCATAGATAACCTTTAGCAGTAAATACTGTAATAAAACATATGAGAAATATTATCAAAGGACAATTTCATCTCATTAGAGTCAATCTTCATTATCAATAAATGCCTTTCCCTTAACTTTATCAAATAAGCAACTGAATAACAGATTTTAAGCAAGATGTTGCTATATGCTTAAGTACTCCAGTATAGATGTATTCTTGTGCCTCACCATACTATACACATCAGGACCCTCTTAAAATTTCTCCCTCCTGTATACAGTTTATCTTTCCTCTTCCTTAAAAACAGCTGTAAAAGTTGGAGGACATTACAAATTTTAATTTCTACAATATCAGCTACCCTTAATACAGCATTTGTAGGTATGAGTTAATGATCATCCCTTAAGTACTAGTGAGACAGGCTAAGAACAAATTTTTGCAACACATATGCTTATTAATGGCATTTTTTCCCAGTGTTCACAATACTTCAAGGCAAAAGCAAAATACAGAGAACAGCCAATTTCATGTGATCAGAATGATTTTTCAGATTTCCATTAAAACTGAAGTACTGAACTCAAGGGAAAATTTTGAAAAATAGTAACTTCACACTGTACCTAAGCATTAAAGGATCTCATCTGAATTTTTTATATTTACAAATTAACAAAGCATAGTAACCAATTTTCTAATTTATATATTGGTAATTTCCTACACAGACACACTTCATAAATTCTACATGAGGGGCATTTCCAGCCTTTCACTACCATTTGGAGCTATTTCCATTATTTTCTACAGCGAAGACTTTCAGTTAAAGGCATAGGTTCCTTCTCACATCACAGACAAGGATAACTATACACACACAGAGGTTTCCTCAACTAGCAGTTTGACACTCTCTGTACATACTCAGTTGACAAGGCTTTAACTACCACTTTACAGCAACTGTACATTACAGTCTGCACATCACTTGCTTGATTAGCATTCCTCATCTCAGTAGAATGACTGAACTGCCAACAAAAAGAGCCACGGTAGGTGAAGCAATTTCAAAAATACATTAATAACTTGCATCCCTAAAGTTGTGTTTCTGAAAATCTCACTCTTCTTCAAATGCATCCAGAAAGCAGCTATCATGGCTTTATTCTGTAGTAAAGCTATCCCCAAGACTGTCAGGTCACTTGGCACTACTCTAAGCCTGTAACAGTCACTTAAGGCAAGAGAATAGAGCAATGAAGCTATCCCCAATATCCCCAATATTCCATTTTTCACAACTCCTGTTTGACTGGGACAATCAGCCTCCTGTAAATGACTACAGAAGTCTACCCTTCCTCCCTTTATCCACTTCTCTTCAATATATCCTTGAAGGACAATAGGTGTCTTGAGGTGCATCCCATCAAGGCATGAATTCTCAGAGTGAGGTAAAAGTGTAACATCCAGAGAAAATTGAAAAAGGAGAATAGGAATAAATGAACAGTTCAAAGCATGTTACATACTGGTATTCACCACAACTTTTTCTTCTGCATAATGGCACAATATTAAAGAGACAAAATTCCCAACACTTTCCCTTACTGTGAATAGTAAGGTGTTTTAAATCTGCAAAAACAGCCAAGAAAGTGGTCTTATGAAAATTAACCACAGACATTTTAGTTCCCTTAAGAACAAAATTTTAGTACATTTGGTTTTGGATTCATGATCTATACAGCTCAGAAGTTAAATAATTCTGGCTGTAAGTAAACTAAAGATTTACCTAGAAACTGTTAAGGGTATTTCTTTTCCCATTGAAACAAGCCATTCCAATGTAAGTCTATATACCACATACTTCTGTTTAAAACATAAAATACAGTTTAAAAACAATCAACATAAACCCAAAGCAAATAAGTATCCTTTATTTGGGGCTCAGGTGGTTAAAGCATCATGTTTAAGAAAGGATCGATGTGAGAGTTTTTGTTTGGACCCTTGGGGGCCCATCCACAGAAAACAAAATTTGACTACTTCAACTGACACATGTACAAGGACAGCATGTAAACACCATACCATATTAAAGTTATTTTAAGTTGTTTTCCATTTTCTGTGCCACAGATAAGATACATTCGTTCTATTAAAAAAGCTACAGGTGAACACTATATTGTGATGGAGGCAAGTGATTTTAGAATACTGTAGAAATGATTACTCTCCATTTGAATCTGAAGTTTTATCACAGGCAACAGTACGCTATATTCACATAGCAAGCAAGTTTGAAACAGAATACTGTACACTGTAGACTCAATTACAATATGCATCTATACCATAACAAACAAAAGTATTAACAAGACTTAACTACAGTTTAGAATACACCTCACATGCATCTGGTAACTGAGGGTCACAGTGCTTACGTGCCAAGTTATATGCAAAAAGGCTTATATGTTCATTAGAAAGTTATTGCTTCAGAAAGTCTCACTGATGTGGTTAACATTAGGGTAAAATGGACCACAAGTTGGGGAAAAAAAAAATCATTGTATCCTGCAGTCATCTTTTCTAGTATGTCCTGAGCACTGCAAAATTAATTAATTTTAAGTAAATTTCTCAAATACAGTATATGTAGGTCAAACTTCATAGTCTCATTTTTTTTCCACAAATCTAAAAACATGGATGTTTGCTCCACAGTTGTTCTATAGTAAATCTGTAAAAAATTAAATATTGACCAATTATAAAAAATAAAATTGACTCTACATTAATAAAGCCAGAAATTTTCTTTAAGTCAAAGAAAGCTTTGTTACTGACTTCAGCATAACTGAGATTTTTACACAAGAAAAAAATCAAATGCAAAGTGTAAACAAGGTAGTAAAATACATTTCCTCCAATATATAATGCTAATTCTTAATCATATAATTATATATATAACATAGAAAGATACAAAATATACATAATTCTTAATATATTATTCTATTCTTAAATAACAGTTTTCTGTGTGTGGATAAAACATATTCAGCTGCAATCACTCATAACAATATTCACAGAAACAGAAAAACTGAAACTGCCCTGAACTTTAGCAAAGAGTTACCCTGATGTAATAATTCACTTGATAAAAAGTAGCTCTGAATTAAATGAAAAAATTCCTTCCCCCAAAGTTAATATTTAGCATTTTCAACATTTGAAGATCACTACCATTATCAGGAGTTATTATCAGAGTACTGATGGACAAAATCCCTTTCAAAATGGCAAGGGGGTACTTCTGTCAGTAATTATCCCTCCTAATTAGAAACTGTCCCCTTTCATTTAGTCTTTTCTAGTGAGTGCTCCTCTTATCTGTTTTTTTCCATGTGATATCAGCCAGTGCCTCTCTCAATTCACCTGCCGGTTCCTTTAACAGTCTTACCCCTCCATAATAATTTGTTTTCTTTTCAAATATCTTCCAATTTTCAACATGTTTCAACTGGGTATTTCTCAATTTATTTCTTTATTATCAATCTACAAAAATATTGCCTTGATATAACTTCTAATGGTAGATGAGTTAGGAGCAAACCTTATGTATGACAGGATGTCAAGATACTCTTTTCTTTCAGCTTCGAGGACAACGTTTCACAGCTGACATACAAACAGATTTTACAAAAAGGTATTACCTGAATCTGTAATCCATCTACAGCTGTTTGAAAAGCAGTGTAGTTTTAGCCCCCTCTCCTTTATCTTCATGTACCCCCAATCTTCCCTGCCCTTTTGCGGCAATTTTGTAAAATAATATCCATAACAAACAGTATAAATGGGAGGCAAACTACACAGAATTAATAACAATGGTAGTTATAAAAGAGAATCCTGAACATAGCTTTTTCCTTGACCGCTGCATAATAAAAGTCAATGGCATATAATCAATAAAGAGTTTTGTGGAAACTGAACATAAATTATTTTTTTAATAATTTGAACTAAACATATAATTAAAGGAATATAAATAAAAATCTTGTATCTTTCCATAAATTTCTATCAACTATTATTGATTATATTATACTCCTACATAACTTTCTAACACAATTCCATTTCAGCCATTCCATTATTTTACCCAAGATTAATGTCAGGCCAACATCCTTACGCTTACCTCAGTCTTCCTTTAATTCATTTGAACATCAGCTTTACCCAGTTCTCTGGAACTGCCCTTCTTTGTCACTTATTAACCTTACTTGTACAGGGAACTGTTTGTCCAAACCTTTAAAATTCTTCTATATGAGCTAAACTGAGCATTTTAAAAGGTTGATAGTAATGTTTAATATTCTCCTTAGTGACTATTGGAAACTATTACATCATTTGATTGGAACACAGCTTTTCCCTTTAGATCAATGAAGAATATATATTCAACATTTCTGCTTCTTGAGGTTACTATGTCACATCACAGCTGGAAAAAAAAACAATAAAACAACACTTCTAACAGAAAAAAAGTGTCTAATACGAATCCACCAGTCTCAGGTAATTGGAACTTTTCAGATTCTTGAAGATTTAAATGCAAAATAATATTCTAACATCCTTGTTTGTGGAACACCACCCTCATACTGACCATTATATATATATTTCAAAACCCATCAGAAGAAAGCTGGAGGAAAAATACACTATTAACTAATTAACTGAAATAGGCAGGGGATCAAGCAGGTTTCTTCCCTATTGTGCTGTGGTCTTTCATCCCTATCTTCTGTTCTCAGTCTGACTGATACTGCTTCAAGACACATAAATATGTCTGCAGGAAATAAAACCCACACCTGCACTAAACTTATTCTTAGAGCTTTTCCTTTAGTCTGTGTCACAAATGTAATTACGACAACTGAAATAGTTAATTTTATAATTTTGATTTCCTTCCATTCCTTTTTGCTTCAAGAACATCTGATGCCACAAGTTCAATAAGCAAAATATCAGCCCAGTTGCTTTGTTAACCCAATAAAGTAAATTACAACTCATTTTTTAGAGAGTTCAGTTTACATACACGAAAATGTAGATTTTATTAGCAGTGTGTTCTTAGATTGCATACAATGAGAAAACTATCTCAGTGTGTATACAGATTTTTTAGTACATAACCACATTGTGAAATGTGTTTGAAAGCACCAGTGGCATTTATGACTATAATGCTGATGTGCTTGTCAATTTGCTACAAGATGATTATGCTATCAAATAAGGTCTTGGATGGCTGTAATTAAACTTGCCACTATATTTTACATTATTCAAACTTCCCATTATATTACAAAAGCTTCATGTAAACTGGAAGCACACAGGCAGTTATGTTCCACAGTAACATAGCATTGCTCAGTCGGTGTTTGCTTCTCAGTAAGGGTCAGACTTTGCTTATAATCTATGGCCCTCTAAATTGGCTGGGACACTAGTTTTACTCAGGATTTGTCATGGGAGTTAAGATTTGCAGGAATCAACCACTAAGGATTCCTGGGTTCTATTCTCCACAGCTAGGGAGAATACTGGATAGGATATTTATAGAATAGGATATTTTGAGAGAGAGGGAATTTTTGTATTCTCTCTATATATGGAGAATACGTATATTCTATATATAATATAGAAAAGGATATTTTTAGGGACACATCTTCGCTGCTGAGAATTGTTCTCTCAAGAAAGCAATTAGCATTTAATTTGAACAACTGTCAGGCAAAACATGGGACTTCTCTGTCTGGTCCTATTCCTAGTCATTTTTAGGAGTCAAACAAGTAAAGAGCTTTTCCCTGTATCCCATTACAACTACTTTTATTGATGTTCAAGTAATTGGTGATGTGACAACAGGCACCAATATACCTGTCAAAACAAATACGTTCCACATATTACCTGAATAAGATCCCCGTAATTGAAAGGCTAACATATTAACCCATGGTGCCATGTACTACATGGGTAGCAAGAAAAACATATGTTTTCATAACATCTTCACTGCTTTCTTTCCAACCTTATTCTGACTGCTTGGCAGCACATGAAGTTATTTTAATATAGAAATGCCCAATTTTAAAAATAAATTGGGCTCTTTAATCTTTTTCCATAATACATTGTTTTAGTTCAAGAGCTAACAGAAAAATCAAGAGCAGTAAACTCCCACCGCTTTTTTTCATATCACTGCTAGGGCCATTGTAGCCTGAACTTTTTCTCATTCTAACACAATTTGTAATTGCTTTAGAATGCACTAGTTGAATGGTTTTTAATTTGAATCATTAATCTGGCTAATTTTTACTCTAGTTTGTTATATTTTGTAAGTCTTAGATAAGGTCTTCTGTTAATAAAAGTATGCTTTGATTTTGCTTAAGCTCATTTAATTATCATATACTGTAGCACCAAGACTTAAGGGTAGTTTTATGACTTCATTTCCGTAAGTGGTATCAGCTCCTTATCAAAAATTTTGCATACAAGCTTAATTAAAACATGATGGCAAACAAAGAATGAGTTGATTTAAAATGCAAATAAAAAACACATCCAAAGTATATAGCACAAAATGTACATCATTATAGGCTATATACTAAAGTATTTATCAGGTTATTTAAGCATGCAGCAAAGTTTTTTTGTAAATAGGTCAGAATCTGTACAACGCCTTAGAAAAAGTTGTGATCCGAAAGGACAATTTTACAAGCAATGGAACTCCAGGTCCACGAGGTTAATGTGAATGGCAAATACGTTCTTAACAGCATAAGATGACCTTTATTGTTTCTAATTGGGTTTCCATGTCTTCTTCAAGCCAGTGAAAATTCTGTCTCATTAAACTGACAAACTTTCTGCAGCCACCTGGTTCTGACGAACAGGAATACATCCACGTGAGAAATGTCAGTGAACTTCAAACAGTACATTGTGCACTTTGACCTCTGAAGTCAAATGTACATGCAAATAAACCCTTGAAATGGTTCAAGAAAGCAATTTCTACTGGTGCATATTAAAATGCAAATTGCAGGAGATTAGTCTAATAACTCACAATTGGTGACCTTAAAATAATTTGCTTCTAATCCCCACTTAATTTAAAACCAAATATTTTAATAAACAGACTTTTTATCAACTGTTTTCTCCATCAACATTTTTCCCCTTAACACCTATACTATTTTTCTATAGTGTTGATTTGATGATATTTTCCCTTCAATAGAAATTAAGCAAGGGTTGCCCCTGTACTACCAAAAACCAGCATACTTTTGGACTGAATTCTTTTCTCTCTGCATTTAGCTGCCTTCACACTTTCAGAACAAACGTTACTACCTTTTTTTTTAAACTTTATCTTAGCTAAAGAATTTGATTTAGTAGAAATGTTACAAGCTCTTTGCATCTCAGGTGGAGAAGAACATAATGTCACTGGGCACATTTTCCTCTTTGTCCTAGTTAGTACTATTAAGACCTTTTTAATGAGTATTTTAAGAAGTATATTCTTGATTCCACATCTTTATCTTAACTTGTCAACAAGCTCTGCTCCCCATGGAAACAAACAATAAAAGACTAACTTGACATCTTTAACAAAGGCTCTGTCCTTCAAAGACACTGGGGTGAAGGAGCAATTTAATTAAGATAGAAAAAGAAGCTGCCAATCAAATTTTAAACCACCATTCATTAGATGGGTTAACAGATAAAAAGAGTGCCACAATTTCTGGAATCCAATCTCTTTCACTGCTGCGAGCAATACCTCACTGAACACGAATTGCTAAAAGGATTGACATAATATATTTTGGGGGAGGGAAGGGTTAGAAATGTTCACATATTCCAGTGAATCACTCTGCCATAATGCTTGCAAAGTAACTCTGGTGTGTTCCCCTTGGGCAAACACCTGTTTACGAATTGGGGCATATCATTAAAAGTGACTTCACCTTCTTTTATGCTCCATGCCAAATTCAGTGCAACTCATTTGGGTTATGCCAGACCAGCATTCCATTCCCATGTTCTGGACAATTAATTGCAACCTTCAGTTTGACTACTTATCTAAGGTGTTTAAAACAGTACCTGAAAACAGGGAAAGAGACAGAAACAGCTTTCAGATTTTCCACCTAAAGAAATGATGCTACTAGCTTAGTTAACATAAACACACTCTTGAAACCTGCGAATGAATGAGGCAAGTTATTAACTCACAAAGCGTACAGCACTTCTCATTTATTCATTGATGATGTCATACAAATTTATAGAGGAATCTTTTTTAAATACCAAAATATAAACAAACATGTCAGCACACAGTGGAGAAAACGTTCTACTCCAAAAATTACTCAAAGGACTAAAAAAAGCCTTTTATCAACAGCATTTTTACCAAACTCAGGTATGCAATTTTTTTGCAGAGATTTATATTTTGTAGGTTTTGCTGAAAAGTTTTAACCAACTCTAAGAAATAATAAAAAAGTAAAATGACAATGTATCTATTCCTTTGAACAACATCATTAGAAGTCACACATGCAAAATCAGAAACCTAAATCAGTAATACATAGGCTATTTAAGTACCATAGATTGATGTTCAAACACACCAGATCTCTTCCAATAATTTTGGAGGATAAGAATACTCTAAACAGCTGAAAGTTCACTGTTATTTTAGATACCTAAATAAGGTATAGGAACCTATGGTAGAGTATGTAAATTTGAAAGTGTAAAGTGTGTAAATAAAAAAATTATTCACCCATCTGACATATATTACTATACAGTCTCATTTTTATTATTGCCATCAGTCATCTCTTCTTTTGATTGTGCTGTGTAGCTGTAGATAACAGTGGTTAGAAATAACACTATAAAAATTGATGGAACATTATAAATACACACTGTTTTAGCTGTAGTGGACCACATCCTGGTTACTAGGCAGATGTTTGCTTTCTGCTAACACACAGTAAATGCATACCATGTAAGTCAAAATGGGCTTAACTTCCTACATCACTTGCTCCAGTATCAGAGATTTCAAAGCAACGAAGCCAGCTCTGTGCCTGCAAGCTTCCCTACCCATCTGCCCGACCTGTCTCTACCATCCCAGTGAGCACAACATGCTCTGCCTTGTACCCCTGGACTGCCTCACACAGAGCCTGTGAGCTGCTCCACAGCACACAAAACCCAGAAGTAGTCGCAGCTGCCAGGATCTCAATGTGCTCTAGAGGACATTTGAGACATGCTGGCATATTGTCCCCACAACCCATTTTCAAGGGAGCATTGGAGCCTCTCTTTAAAGGCAATACGGACACAGGGTCTATAACCTCATACTCCACGCCAAGCACAGCTGTCCTTGAGTAATTCTGAGTGAAACAAAATTCACTTCAAAGCCCATGACAACCAAACAGAAGGCACAGGCTTCCCAAAATGCTTCTAGCAGGCTAGACTGGTCCTTTTTCTGGTGCTAGATTTTAAGAGGCAAGATCTAAACAGGCTAGCTAATGCTTTTCTCAAGTTTTATGCAAGACCAAAATCAGATAGACATAAGGATTGCACACTCAATATTATGGACTATTAAGACACTATATTGATCAAATAGTTTATACTGACCATTTACATTCAGATTCTTTTTTTATTAATGGAAACATGAATTTTAAAAACTTTTTTTTTAAACTTGAGAAAACTATTACAAGGCTATTTCTTAAAGGCACTTGATAAAATAAATCATCAAAAGAATTAAGATTAATTCATATTACAGTGTGTTCTCAATAGTATATACATGACCATACCCTGTGTGTTTCAAAAATATTTCGTAATAATAATCAAATTAGGGAAATATTTACCTTATATATTAAGCCTGTAATGAAAAATTATTGCTTGTGTTGTGAGAGTACACTTCTATTAACAAACTTACTTTTATGGGATTATGAGTAGTTTCAAAAGATTCCTATTCTTCACATCCCCTTCTCCACTCTAGACAAACTAGAAAATTTACACATCTTGTACTTCTAAATAAAGTAAGAGTGACTATGACTGGTTGGTCCTATTGCCTCCATAGTCTTTTTGAAAAGGTAAGCATAAGACACATTTATGAAAACTGTATCAAAGTATTACAGTAACCGGGACTTTTCTTGCTCATTATTTCAGACAGTCATCTTATTTCATGAGAATGGCCAATTACCAGTCTACCTGGAAAACTGACATAACCAATGCATTAGAGTCACACAGGTAGCTGGGATTATCCCATCACTCTAGAAACCTTAACACAGAAGTTTAATTGTTGCTGCAGCTTACTCAAAGTCAGATAATTAATCTCCACTCTTATGACTTCAGATGGGTAAGTTATGATGTTTAGCCAAATCAAATTAGCATCTTGACATTCACTTATTTGAAGGCTGATCCACCTGTCTAAGTCTGAGCTTTTAAAACTGAGCTAACATATTTTGAGGCCAGGGGAGGTATTTTGAGACAATATTATTATGCCTGTGTAAGGAAATCTAAGGAAAACTTCCTTCATTCTGGGTACAGATGGCAGGTCTACCTCAAGTGACTAAATTCTCATAACAGTTATGGCCCCTCAGCAGAAAGTTAACTCTCTCAAATGAGACACTGTATCTGATCATGCAAGACCTTCTAAAACATCTCAATGCAAAGTATCATTCTTTAGTTCAAAATTTTGTGTACATTAAACACTTTTTGATTGCAGTAGATTAGGATTAATCATATACGAAAGCAGAAGCAATGCATGTAAAGGGCAGCCTGAGTGGCAACTTTTAACGCCAGTATAGGTACCACTGCAGCATATACCCATGCACTATGCATTAGTTCTTCTTAGACCACCTCTGCATCATAAATCAAAAGTTAAAAAAAAAAAAGGAGTATCTTTCATTTCCGAAAAAGTGTTTGTTATTTGAAATTTCAATTAGAGACTAAAGGTTCTTAGCTGAATTCTTACCTTATCTGAAGAAGTTTACTCATCTTTGTCCTTAACCTCAACCTCCAGACACTGCATCTTTTAAGCCTATTAGACACAGATGTCTACCACTACCCTCTTAAAATTGAGTACTATAGGAAGGATGTAGACTCTTCTTTGTAAGAACTGTTTAACAGCTGAAATCCATGAATTTACAATCAACCACTGAGCATCTGAACAATATTGTTTCCCTCTTGCAGCTCTGACATGAATACTAGGGAAAACATTTCACCTTGTTTTCTGGTAGCTATGTAATAACATTAAAAGAAGGGGGAAATCACTTGCACTTAATTTTGTTTTGGTAGCTCTAATCAATAAATGATAACTGCACTTTCAGAAATTATGGGAATTAGTGAGCCTTGAGGAATGTACCACTTGGGGAATGAAATTCCTGTAGTAAATGCTGTTTGGAAGTGTCCTCAGAGATTAACAGTAAGTTGTGTAAAGGTAAGAGAGGATCCAGTAGGAAACAAAATGGGTCTGTCCTGAATACTGCATTTCACATTTTCATTAGTCACCTACAGCATGGAATAAAAAAATATACCCAGACACCAACACAACACCACATCATGAGGGCATACCAAAGAACAGGATTAAACTTTCAAATAATACTGAAAAATTGAAGGTTTAAAAAGTTTGCTATGCAACAGAAGCAAAGAAAATTAAATATTGCATTTAGGCAGAAATAATTAGCTCTATAATATAGGGGAGGGTATGTCTAGGGTTATGTAGCAGATCTGCAGAGAAGTATCTCAGCATCACAGCAAATCAAAATCTGACAACAATTCAATGGTATTCTGCTGTTGCAAAGAAAAACCCACCAACAGGATAGTGCAATGTATAAACAGGGATTGTGTGTATATATACACTTAAAATAAATCTTTTTATAAAAATTGAAAGCATTGTTCCATTTTGCTGGAAGTCACCATAAATATTAAAATTAAAGACTGTTGACTAACATTAATCATTTCCATGCCATGCCATATGTAGCATTTTCCCTCTAGATGTTTTTTTCTGATATCTATGGCTAATTTGTTGTGCTGTTCATTAGGCAAAAGTTACTTGCAAAAAGGCAGAACACATATTTGCATTTTAGATTAATCAGTTGGGGGGGACACGACTAGATCCTTTGCTTGCACAGCTTAACTGCAGAGTATTATAACAGGCAGGAGATACAATCAGTTTGCTATCTTTACCCAAGAATTACACTAAGTATTCCCAAAATGGACATTGCACAAAAAGAGTTTAAAACAAAACATTTGATCTTATTCATTGCTAGTAACAAGCACAAATACCTTAACCATTTTTTCACAAAACACAGCAAATCAAAAAAGGCAACAATATTTTTTTCACCAAAAACCAATATTTCTTTAAACATAATTTCACACATCATCTATAAGCTCGAGTATGTAATTATACAAGATCTGTACATTTGAACATAAGAATTCTGTAAGTAACTTACTACATTATAGATTTGAAATACAGCACTAATACCTTGGAATAATGCAAAAGAAATAAGGGGTCCTGTTCTCCAGTGTGCCTGGGCTTTGTGCAATTGGTGCATTACACTGTCTTTCAGCAGAAGTGAACTGAGCCACTTTATCTGTAGCCACAGGAACCATGCAGCTAGTCCCAACTTACCTTGTTGCAGGTGTACTCGAGCATGACCCTATATAGGGATCTCATGAGTAACTGGTATTTCTATATCCTCCTAGAAGGATCTAAAAAAACAAGTCTAAGAAGGTAAGTACAGATGGCACAAGATTCTCTAGCCGCTACATGAACAGGTCGGTCAGGTGCAAGTCAGCTCTAGCCCAGAAATTTTACTGTGCTGTTTTTAGCACTGTGCTAACCTATTAAGCTTGGGCACAGCACGTCACACCACAACTTCAGAATTGCATCATGGCCATAATTAACACATATCTGCCTGTAATAAATGTGTAGACATACCCTACCAAAAGCAGAATTGTCATAGGATCATTTCTGATACTGAGACAGTATTGTTGCAGAGCCAAGGATCTTGCCCAATAGATGTAATGTTGAAATGTAAAATATATATGATTACAATCTTAATTTTAGCTCACATCTCATCATTATTACTAGAGGAAGAAAGTGGCTCAGTGTTGAAAAACAAGTGCTTCAGCTCTGGGCTCAACTCTCTGCCATCAATTCCTCATGTGCTAAATAACTAGAATAAAATCTCACACCTCAGTCTCAAATGACAGATCAAAACTACAATGTAAATTATCCAAAAAAGAACTCTGTTCCACCACATTTCTGCCAAATTATATAGCATATTAGGTCTAAACAAAAGAAAGTATCATATCCAACTTGGATGATGTACAGCCATGTCTCCATCCGGCCATGGAGACATGGCTGTCCCACCTGTTTTATTACAAACACTTCATCCACATGTAAAACATCTGAAACATTCTAGAAATCAAACTGAATTTATGCTGCTAGAGGTATTCTACAGTTATCTTTATAACCTCTGTGTTTTATATACATACGAATATACACACACAAATACATACGTATTTGCACACACTATAACATACTACACACTATATAAATATACATCCACATATCAGCTATACAAGATAAGCATGAGGAATCTATGCATTTCCTATGCACTTTCACAAAATTGCCATGAAATTAAGTCAAAGATTAATACAATTTTCCTGATTTCTTTTCTTTCTAATTTTCCTATTTAACAGGGCATACCGCCTACACTAAACAGAATTGGCCCTTTTCAACAAGGACCAAAGCAGTGTTATAATACAGATTTTTCAGAAGTGAACTGTAGCATAATGCAACTAATATGCATAGAGCACACTCTCTCAGGACTAGTATTCTGCTGCCAGAACAAGGGAGGCCCACTTATTCAGCTGACCTCCCATCCTGAGAGGTATTAGCACGACTCCTCAAACTACCGAGTCTCAATCCTGGCATAACTCCAGTACTGCACTCGTTTCACAAATGTGCTTTCAGAGCCAAGACATCTGCGTACTTCAGTGACATGCAAGTTATAAAAGGAGGGTTTATATCCAACTTCAGTATAATGTGAAAGTTTAGCAGCCACAAGACAGCTTTATACAGTGACTGGATGTTACTTAAAGGCTTCATTGTACTTCCAATGACAGTACTCAGCAAAATAACTAGAACTCTATAAATTAATTACACTTTCTTCTAATAATTACTAAACTCTCCTGGGTTTATAAATAATATGGCCTAAGCATCAGCAAACATGGCAGGAAGCCCAAAGACTGATTTAATATTTATCCCTACTGACCAGTACTTCCCATTATCATTGTTCACTGCAGGAAACAAGAAAGTAAGCTTCGGACTATACAAAATGCAGCACTGCAGCTGCTGAGCTGCACAGCCTTCTGGGTGTGCTTTGTCCCAGGGGCCAACTCTCTGATGGGGTAACCTGACAGGACCAAACATCTTTCACGCCCATGAATCCTATTCCTGACGTGGCATTTAAAGCCTTCATTTCTGTTCCCTCACAGTTCAGTCTTCCTACATGTATTGTTCACTCTGGTAAACTCAAACTAGCAAACACCATGTACATTCAAATATTTTCCCAGTGGTCTGAAAGGAATGAAAACCCAGTATTTTCAAATATCTGTCTAGCTCTTTCAGACAACAACGGTACATACTGCTTGCCTACAAAAATTACTTACTTGTCTTCCAAATAAAGCTGGACACAGAGAAAGCAACTTATACTCATAAAATGCATTATTATAGTGTTTTTAAAAAGCCACTGCTATGAGCTGAGAGTGCAAATACGTTTTATCATCATTCATCGTCATCTGAATCTGGGTCGAAGAGTCACAACTGCTAATAGAGATACCTAGATAGATACCATATTGGAAAAGGAATGCATGAGTAAGGATGGAAGAAAACATCTGAAAAAAAAGCACCATTTGTACCTAATCTTCCATGGAAGATGTTCCAACATTCCCAGATGAACCATGCCCACTCTCCTTGATACTTTCATCTAATGCTCCTGCTCTCATTTGCTAAAAATTCCCATTTTAGATTCTTAAATATGTAATTTATTAAAATCTATAATGAAATGTATAGGATTACACCTTTAAATAAGTGAAGAATAGAGTGGTGTCAGGACTTTAGTAATTTGATAGAATAATCTACATAATCTTTGCTGACTCTAAGTTATTTTATATTTTAGTATTATCAATCATACTTCCCTACTTTTGCTTTTCCTTTAAAGCTTTTAAGGACAGATTCACTGGGACTTGGACTCATTTTCAGTAATAAAAAGAAAAGCAGAAGCATGCAGTACCAGTTTGGAAAGGTTTACAGATGCTTTATTTCCTCAGAATAGCTAGAAAGCACATTCCGCTTCTCCCTTTCACCTTACAGATTCCCACTGCTGCTTGCATCTTCCCATGACTTTCTATACACATACCCCAAATTCCCTGCCTGGTGGCTTTCATGCTCCCCTGCATAAATTTCCTTTCACTGCACACAGTCCCTTGTACTCCAGAATTAATGTATGTGCAATACACCACTGTATCTCCTTAACCATTTACACTCTCATGAACAAATATCTGAAGGGATAAAGCAGGCCCGATATAAACATTTTACACAGATTGGGATTTCATCAGTTTTATCAGGTAACATACGTTTAAAATTTAAGATTTTCATCATAATTCTTAGGAAAGTTTGTCAGCAAATGTTGCCAAAAAAATAGTCTTTTTCAGATGGTTTACAAATTAATAAAGATTTGGAAGGTGTCAATTTTTTTTTCTCCTCGCTTCACTGACCATCAGGCAAGATAGCAAATTCTGTCTTTTCCACAAACAATGAAATAAAATCCCTATCTTAAATGTGTAATTCAGCTCCACCTTAACTGCAAAGCTGCAACTGGCTCCTTAAAATGTTTTATGCACTTTCTAGATATGACCAGTGCTAAGGCAAGTGCAAATAAATTCAGAATTCTTCGAGAATACAATATTTAAATACAGTACACAAAGCTTCTTCTGTGGAGCTGGCGTCAATACTCAATACACTACGTTTTCTGAGACAGCTCTACTGCCTCCTTTCCATAAAGCTTTACTTGTAGAGCAGGAGAAAAAAATGCGTTTTCCTGTCAAAGAGCTCATCTGCTAGCACTGCAATGAATACGACATTTTTAACTACAAGATGAATGTAGTGTGAAATGAACACAGGTATCTATGATCCCTCCCAGCTCTAACTGCAGTTGTGTTATGAATATTTAAATAAACATCTGGATTCCCTTTAGAATTTAGCTGGGAAGGGAATGCTATGTTGAGAATAGTGGATTGGGAACAGGGATTCAGACTTCTTTCTCATGCAAGAAATTATTTGTTACATGGTTTCTCTATCTCTAACGAATATAAAAACATACCTACATAACAGCTTGAAATATATAATTAACAGAGAAGTGCAGATTTTAACATTTTCATTTTGCAGAATATTTGGCAATTTAAAGTCTCAGTGCAAACACATAGTACTAAATCTTTCCAGTAGAATTTTCAGAACTATTCCATTTTCAAGCCATTTAACTTTATGGGGTTTGACTTCTGAAATGGCCATGCTCTCAATATGGACAATACAAAATCATTTAAAGAAAAAATATATAAAGAGTGGAAAATAACAATTCAAGTGAAACATTTATTTAGCTTAATTTCAAAATGTTACCTTTCCAATTTTCTCCTTTAGTCTTAGAAAATACAAATAAATTTATATTTCAACATGAACAAGAAATCTTTACATATGCTTCATATAGAAGATGTTTGAATAGAACATTCTGACAACTACAAATAACTCTGAAAACCTGGAAACTGTCTAACACTAGCTAACAGGCTAATTTTAGTGATTCAGCATTTTCTGATGCAAAAATACTTTGTCAAAAAAAGCTAAATAGCTCCAGAGAAGAGACATAATGAACTCTAGAATAACAAATAACACTATATGTGTAGGGAAAACATAGAAAACCACACAAGACTAGTTAAATGTGGCAGAAGAAAAGAAAGCAGAAAAAGTAAGAGCAAGAAAAAGGAGAGAGACATATCTGCACTAGACATTCAGGGTGCCAGAAGGAAGTGGCTCCTGGACTTCTAGATTTGTAGGTGTTAAAAGATGTTGAATTACAATAACATTGTAGAAGAAAATACAATGAAAGTAATAAAATTACTTCCAATTCAGGCTCAAAATATTTTAATAACTATTCTTGTCAGATGACAACCTGTGCTATGAAACCACTTTAAAAGTATCCTGAAGTATGCTTTCAATATAACAATAACCTTGAGCTGGAACAAAACATCCAATATGGTAGTAGCAATAGCTTCAAAAACAGTGATTATGGAGTACAGTTTCTCATACTATTTCATGCATAAGGCTCTATAGTATAGTCTCAGTATACTTGCCTTTCACTTCAAGAAAAACACACACAAATATAAACCATAACAAGCCCTCAGCAAAGCTCAAGTCATCCCAAATCTCTGCATGGGCCACCTCAGTTCAATTCTTCTAGCAGTGCTCTACTGCTTCATCATAATTTATTAACAATCCTCACAAAGACTCTTTTTGCACCTCTGAGTGGAATATCAATTGCCACATTGGAAAACTGATGTTTGTGTTCAATTGAACATCTTTCTTCATCAGTCTTCCTCCCACAAGCTTGTAATGTGAAATTTGTGAAGATACAGAAAATTCCACTGTCTTACAGTTACAGGTTTACGACTTCACCACTAAAATCAACCAGCAGTTTAAATGGGTGATGAAACAGGAGTCACATATGAATCTCAAGCTACATTTGAAGGAATACTCAACACTGCTAGAAGAGAGCATCCCATGAGCAAAACAATGTAACGCTGTCAATCAAGTGTTTACATTCAGAGCATGAATTTCACAGATTAACCTTCTGATCTGTTATTTTTCCTAATGTTATACACAGCTGTAAGCCTCCAACTCGTAGTATCTTTGACCTGAAATGTGTAAGGATCAAAATTTAGCAAGCCAACCTGGTAGAAATGTGACTGTTGAAACATACTAAAATACACAGTGAAATTTTGATGCCAAAACAATATTTGTTCCTGTTGCTGGATTTTTTCCTCCTTTTTTTAATTATCAGTGAGATGGTTGAGTTTTGTTTCAAGAGGAATTCCAAAATCAAATATCTGGACAAAGATCTCAAAGAGGATTATCAACTCCAACAAATTTATCAGAGCAATAAAAAGGCACTTGAAAAGAATATTTCAAACATCAATATGGAAGACAGTTCGCAAAATTTACACAAAAGTAATGTTTTAATAGGAATACATAGTTGAAAAACTGAAAAGAGAAAGGCAGGCAGACGGAGTAAGAATTTCCTAAGATGACAAAAATTCTTCATTTTACTCAGTATGATTAAAGAAAGATTGAGGCTCAATGTCTTAAGAAATAAGTTCTCATTACACTGTCATTTGCAAATAGCATTTAATGCTTACATTGCACTTTTAGTGTATGCGTGTTAGTACCATTTACACACTAAAATGTAGCAACTTAAGATTGTAAAAGCTGTCATAGTAAAGCTGAAAAGACATCCAGATCTTCCAGTACCAGATCTCATAGTATATTCACTGGATCACATTGCCCACAATGCAACTAATTACACACGGTATATAAATCCTAAACATCTAAGTGACAGAGGCTGCCTGCTGGACCTAACTATTAGTTTTCAAATGCTGTGTTATCAGTTTGAAGTAAGCAAGCAAAATCTGGCCTTAAGTGTATTAAACTTGAAAGAAAAGAGAACTTGTTTAGAGAATGAACCCAGAATTATATACTAGCTGGTAAATTCCCTTCCTGTTATTTGGTATCTGCTAAAAACAGATTGGTAAGGTTGGTATGCAATGAGTTTGTGTTACACTGATAAGGTTTTACCTTCCTGGAGCTGAGAATAATTAATAATTTATCACCTGCCATATTTTTAAGTAATTTATATCTAGCATAATGCTGTTGTGATGTACATACTAATTACATAAAATCACTTTAAAAACTAAACACTAGTTTTCACTGAGTTGAGGAGTACCTAAAGAACATCTCATTTACTGTACTTCATTCGAATTTTACATCTGTATTGATCCTGACTGAAGACCATGGCACACTGACGAGTTCGTGATCCACACAACAGTTCACCTGCACAGGCCCAGGCCAGTGCTGTGCTGCAAGCCCAGCATGGCCTTCAGGCCTGGGCTGTGCTGCAAGCCCAGCATGGCCTTCAGGCCTGGGCTGTGCTGCAAGCCCAGCATGGCCTTCAGGCCTGGGCTGTGCTGCACAAATCCCCTGGCCACAAGACAAATGCAACCAATGTACTGTAATAGAGGAGCCTGTAGGCAGCTCCACCTCCATATCGGCAATTATGCCACTTGCATGGCCTTGCCTTTACCTGAAAGTGCAGCAAGGTCTCCTGAGAATACTGTTGCTTTTTGACTGTAGAAATGATGAAGAGTTGGTTTTTTTGTTTTCCTAGAAAATCTTTTAATAGCTTGAATGACCAAAAGGGAGAATCTCTTCTACAGATGGTGTCCACATGCCCAGCACACTGCACATGGGTTGGAGGTGGATTTGATGCTACACCACCAGGGGTTCCCAGCATCTAAAGGGACATAAGATTATCTATGCTTCTTACAGTGTTAACTACAATAAAAACGGCATTGTGAATGATACCTTACAAAATCTGAGTGCCTTACTGTGATCATAACTGACCAGCAGCTTCCAGTGCAAAACAACATCCCATGCCTATATTCTCTTATCCTACTGCTGGTTTATCACACTGCAGCTGGCAAGCCCATGGTAGCTTGGGGCTCTACAGTAGCTCCTGCTACCCACTAAAGACTCAAAGCCAAATGCAGGAAGGCAACTAATTGACACTACATATCTTTACACGGACCCTTTACACAGGGGTTAAAGCACTGCCCTAGGAAGTGTGATACCAGGTCCCAACCTTCCTTAATTCCTATTAAGCTCCCTAATCATCAGGATGAAAAGACCCTAGGATGGGATCCTCCAAAGTTGGACCCAAATGAAGTAGGGAATGCAAAATTTATAATGCCGGAAAATAAAGAATACAAACTGCAAGCCAGTGAGAAGAAATATCTTATAATCCACTGAGCTGTTTGGCTATGGCATATCCTACTCTGGCCAGACCAAATTCTTTCCCCATAACTGTCCTATTCACTGGAATGCATTCAGATGTAACTATTCTTATGAAGGTCAAATACTACACAAGATATTGTAAAAATCTTTTTTCCTTATATGCTGGATATTATCAGGTAAAGGGGGGAGGAAATACACCAGGTAGGGGTTTCACTGATTTTTGGACCGTTTGGTTAAAGCCTCTTCCCTGGTTTTTGCAAGCAAAGAAGTTCACCCTATACTGTTTTCATTAGGATTTTGATCAATACTTTACAAATAAATTGTTATAATCAGCTGACATTATATATGTGCATACTGCAATTAATGAAGATGAAGTATTTTAATCACTCAGTCTACCCAAACATGTTTCTGAAGAACTGACATAAACATGCCAGGCAATAAATCAAAGTCTATTCTGTAAAAATTAATGTAAAATCAAAAAAAGCCTGAATACATAAGGTCTCACTGAAAATAATAACTTACCCATATTTTCTATACTAACATCTACTCACCACCTCACAGATAAAATTCTATTACAATGAAGACATGATAACACTGTTGTAAATAACTGAGTTTTTTCTACCTCATTTTCATTTAGGCTCTGAAAGGTCAGCGTTTTATTGACATTAAGTTCCAGCATGCACATTTCCTTGTCTGAGAAACAGAGAAAAAACCTGCATATATACAAGACAAGTACCTTTCAGAACATCCAGAGCCTGTTAAAGAATACTAACCTACTTGTTCTCCAAAAGGCTGAGCAAATCTTTTCCTCAACCCCAATAAAGACCAAAGTACAACCGTGCCTCTTCGAATAAGCACACACTTAAATCCAAAAATACTCACCCTCCCTCACCATCATTGTTTTTCTTTTAAGCTTTTGTTTTCTATTCCTTTGGTATACTCTTCCTTGACTACTGAATCTATTCCTTTTGTACCTCAAGCTGTCTCCCTCATTCTATCTTATTTATCCCTTAAAATCTTGAGACTTTGCCATCTCTCATCTCTTTTTTTTTTTTTCAGAACTGTGGGAGTCAGTTTGCTTGATCTGTGAGCTTCCCATTTCTCAGACAGCCCTCCCAACTTTGCTCAGGCTCTCCCCATCTCCAAAGATATAAATCCAAAGAAATATGGTTTCACAAATGCCAGCCATTTCTCCTTCATGACATATCCACCTTAAAGGATGGGATTTTTTTCAAAGTATTCATGCCAGGAAGAGATTGTTTCATTGTTTACATAGCTGTTTTAAAAAATGAAAACATTTGAAAAAAAACATTCTTCAAACTTTTATTTCCTTGTAATTCTACATCCTAAGTATTTAGGAACTAAGATATTTTTTAAATTAATCTTCATTCATCTGTCTAGAGATTTCAACTTTTTATGGCCTGGATTCTCAGAATAGTGAATGGAGGAGTCCTTTTTTTTCAGAGAAAAAAATTAAAACCTTAAGTATTCACCTAACCAGACCAGGCCCAAATCATTCAGTCAATGAACAGATTATCATTGAATTTGATGGACCTTGGGCTGAGCCTATTGCACATGAAAAAAAGTTCCTGTACTAAATGTTAAAGAAGCAAACACTAAAGATTCAAATGAAAAAGTTCTTTTTTTTGTACTAGCATTAGGCAGGCCTTCAGTAATCTTAACCATGCTAAGTAGTTGGCTTTAGCACATATTTAAATCAGTTCTACACACAACAATTTACATTATCAAAATTATACCCATAGGATCATACATGTGGACAAAAACACCAGACTATTTTATCTGAAGGCTGTTTTTAATTCTGTTCTTGTTATTTTTGTAATGTGATGGTTTTAGTTATTTGGCTCTCCTAAAGACATTAGCTATCAGGAAAATAAAGATATAATACAAGAACTAAAAATAAACCAGTTCTGATACACATTCTGCCTTTCACAATTTGGTTTATAGGTCTACAGTACATTTACGATTCTCATTGCATTGGGGGAAGGAATGGGGAACAAAGTCTGAGTCGTATCAATAAGGTGCTGTTGTTCGCCCTGTCTTGTCACTAAATGTGAAACGGGATCTGAACCACAGCACAAGTCACTGTACAAAGACTCTTCACACAAGATTACCACTGCAGAATTCAGCATAATGTTGGCATTGCTAATGGGATGAAACTAGAACAGTATGAATAATACATTACATGCACCAATCAATGTTACACTGTAATGGACTGATGGAAAATAAATACTCTTCATGAAAACCAAGGAAGAACTTTCAAACACAAATATTTTATGATTATTCATTTATTATCTTTACTAGATGAAAAGAATCAACTGTGATGAAAGTGTAAAACCAGCATAAATGTTGCTTTATCTTTACCAAATATTTATTATTGCTTTGAAGCATGACTAGCTTCTGTACTTTCTGGGTTTTCTTCCCTTCCACCCTCCTTTCCCCTCCTAATCAGGACACACAAAATCTAAATGCCCACTTCTGTTTTAAATAATTTCTAGGCCTCTATAAATCAATTATTTGGATTTAAGAACTAAGACAAAGTAGTATGAGTAAAAATAATTTGTCTCATTTTGTCTGAAAGTTTCAGATTCTCTTCCTCTCTTCAGTGTGTCATCTTACCCATCTTTTCTTCCAAGTACAACCTCTACTACACTCCTCCAGCCCCCAGTCTTCCTAAACGCTTATTTTCTTACCCAATAGCAACAGCCATTCACACACATGTACCTCCCTTGAGCTAAGATCGATCTTTCTTAGTCTCATTAGCACTGATAACTATACATATAGAGTGCTTTCCTACACAATACCTTACTCCAAAATAGTCTGCACCCAACTCTCTTCTAGGCTTCACAAATCCATCTAAGGCTCAGATCTCCTTCCCTACTTCCCCACAACCTCTGTGAACAGTCAGACTCTGTGTAGATCATAAATACCCCCTACGAGTTGCAGTGCCTGGAAAAGTAAAAATGAAGACTGCAAAGGGTCTGGTATCATGATAACAAAGACAGCTCTGTATTCCAGGGCCCTGAATCTCTCCTCTTTCTCTTCATGCAGTTCATATGCTACAGTCAGTCCAGGGGCATATAGTTTGTATCATCACTGAATCAAAAAAACATAGGCACATCATATTCTCTTCAAGTTATCACTCCATCTTTGCTTTTCCTCATCTCAAAAAAACTCAAACAGTGAGCGTGATCTTTGTAGCCACTATCTTAACATTCTTCCCATTTGCTGAATTTTTGAAACCTTCATTCTCCTACTTACATAAAAGTGGCTCTCAAAGACTAATGACTTCTTCATATATTCATTTCAGAACCAACCTGCTGACTCCCATTATGATAATTATCAAGGCATAATTATCATCCCAAAGTCTCCTTAATCCAAAGGGGTTTTATGACTATCTTCAGGTTCATTTATTATTATTATTAAATCTTTGCAATGACATCTCTATCTTAGCCTTCTGTAACTCTGCAAGTTTCTCAAATTGTGATTTCAGATCTACCCGTGGTCTTCCTAGCAGAATTCATGAAGCAACCAGCAACTAAAAATACAAATAAAACTACCTACACAGAAATCCCACTCAGCTGGCAGGTATACAGCTGGGCCTGCCAGAAGACAAAGTCAGAGGCCGGCTCCTGACTGCTGTCAGTACCAATTTAAAATATCTGTTTTTATAGCATTAAAGCAATGCTTCTGTAAAACAACAAGATGCTGTTTGTCTAAATTTAAGCACTATTTTCTATCTTTCCTTGTTTCCAACTTCAAACAGCAGGGGAAAATAAAAAAAAAAAATCAATCAGTGCAAAGGTGCCCATTATGTTAAAAAAGGACTGAGAAATACTGTATTTGATTGTACAATATTTGATGCAATGATTGGTATTTTAAGTTTGGACTGCCTGCAGAGAAGGGTTCCAACTTGAGTGTGGCCACACTGTGCTACCAAAAAAGAAATGTTAAGATAAGGAATACTGTAGGGCAGCGCTAAAATTAGTTATTGCCACATGTCCCACACTATTTGGAGAGAATGTTAAACTTTTCTTGATGATCCTTATGGCCTGTATTTGTTGACCACCTTTTCCTTTGGTTTGCCAAGACTAACAATGTACTCTGTAAAATTAAGCATCACTTTCACAAGAATAATGACCATTCCAACAATCACATTTTCTCATTAGTGAGTGATTCTTAAATGTATTCCCCCTTGTCTTCTTGTAAATAAAGTCTTTACAGAGCTGAAACAAGAAAAATACTAGATGAGCTTCACACTGTTCTTGCTCTGTTAAGATTTTCTGGTATGGGAAAGGTCAGTAACTAATTCCCTTCAGACTACAGACTGACATAGATCCAAAAATTTAAACAAAAAACAGTATTAGAGAAGCCAATAAACGAACCCAGAATCATCTTACTGTGTAACAGCTTTCTTAAATACCTCCATGCTCTTGTCACTCTGACCTTCATCCTTACCCAAGGATGTTAGATTTGTTAAACTCAAAACTTGGTTAGGATTTGGTATACTGAAATGGTAAGATCTTCAGAAAAAAAAGAAAAAGCAAAACTTTATTCTGTGCTTGCACAGCATCTGGGTGCCTTGAGCCTAACTGGAGTCTATAGGTACTCCAGAAATTCAGAAATACTTCACACTGCATTAAAGATCCTGATCAGAATCAAACCCAGGCATTTTCAACTCAAACAGAAACTTTCCTTTACTACCATCTGAGAGATTCAAGGTCACAGTAGAAGAAAGTCGTTCAGCATATATCAGAGGTTGTTACCACCAGCTGCTAGAGCCAGAGGACATGGGAAAATTAGGGAACTGTTGGTTGCAGCAGACTGGAATGATGGGATAGCCTCCTAAAAGCCTGCTCCGATTTCTCTCCAAACATCCCTACCCCTTCAGCATGGCAACACTAGTTTCTCCACAGGTTACTTCTCTCACTGGGGAACTGTCCTCATCTGACCATTGAGGAGGAGGAGGAGGAAGGGACTAGTGCAACAAGCAATACCCCACACTACACCCCACTGAAGGATGGGAGGGCATATTGTGGGGATGATGGGTCTCCAGTGCCCACAAACAACTGGATGGGGATCCCAGACTCACTCATCCTCAGTCTCTTATTTGACCTGTTCATGTTGATTAATGAGCTGAGAATGAACTCGTCTGGGAACATTTCCCACTTTAACTTTGGCAGTGCAAGATATTTTGAAACCCAGGATCAGGAGGACCAGGGGATCAGGCTGCAACCCAAACAGTGAAAACATAAGCCTGCTTAGGGCCCTAAATCCAGATTCTGACATGGGAACACCACTAGAAACTATTAGTAAAAATGTATGGCTTGATTCAAATTATATAAATTTTAACAGATGGGTTAAGGAAAACTACATTCCTTTGAGATTTCTTAAGAAATATTTTACATATCCATTTTAATTTTCAATCTCTGAATATACATATATTCCCTTTTTTTTAGCTAAATATGTAGCTCACACTCATTAACATGTTTTATGACTAAATTTTTACTCTTTTCAGCTTCTGAAAACTACTACTGGCTTTAGCATTATAAAAAACTGTATTTCTAGGTGGTCTCTTCACTATTCTTTTATATTGCTAATATCCAGCAAAGCTATGCCTATATAAAGAAACAATATCTTAAAGTGAGTTTAGACATGCAGACATATAGGAACATGCAAGAATCCTTTTGCATCATTGGGAATTTTCACCAAGATTAAACCAGAAGACTGACTCAAATTGTATACGTTATCCAGAAACCGGTATTTGCACACTACTCTTATTTACATTTTGGAGAGTCAAGGTAACTATAGAATCTTTTCTTAATGGTGTCGCTTAAACTAAGGCTTCAAAAGGGTAAAGCAAATTTTATGCATGTTATGGTGAAACAAAGGCCAAAAAAATAAGGCCTTCTAACTTCTAAGCAATCAAGCGAGGGGGGAACCCAAAACATTAGTAGCTAAAATAAAAGGCAGGGAAGTCTAATAGCATAAGAATGGGGAAGACGGGAAAAATCCTGAATTGTAATCTCAACTCTTCCACTAGCTTGCAGTCCAGCCTCAGATAAATTACTAACCAGTAGCATTTAGCTACCTACAATTCGAAGTTCTGCTTCTGTTTACCAGGAATGCTTGAGAGATCTTAGACTTTACTTATTCACTATATATTAACATTTCTTTAATGATTATTTTCCAAGTAAATTCTACTGATGTCTCAGAGTTGCAGAAGGAAAAAGATGCAAAAAGAACTTAACTAAACCACAATCTTCTTATAGAGTTCCTCTGTAATTTATTTGGTATTTTATGAATTATGTGCTCCTTATCTAAGTTCTTCCTTTTTTACAATGTACCAACTCTTGACAGGAAAGCTAAACATATTTACAATATTTGTCTTTTGCTGCACTCTGCTGGAACAATCCATTTTTCAACTGAAAGCAACATTGTTCTGTATGCAAAAGTTAACAAAGAGGTAAAAATCCAGGAATCTTATTTCTTGTAAAAATGTACTCTTTTGAAGCACATGTATTTTTCAAACCAGAATTTAGACATTTAAAATTATATTTAGTTGACCTAATAAAGTGGACCATTTTCAAAAATACAACACTTGAAACAGTCCTAGATAGAACAGGATTAAAAAGGGCTCCCTACTGCTCAGAACAAAACTACAACAAATTAAGTGCCTCAATAAGGCATTGAAAAGCCTCTTGGAATGCAGATTGGAAGAGTCCGGACTTGCATGCATCATTTTAACTATCCTTCACCTGATAAACAGACTATTTTAAAAAAGCAACATATGCACAGAAACCTAACCTCCTCCATTTGATACCTGATCAAAAGATGAAAAAATTAAGAGACAGCATAAGTTATTATAACATTCACAGAAAATGAGACAAACTTTGAATCTCTTCAAAAAAATTACTACAATTCACATTTTATGAAATATTAAAATTTACAGTCCCATTTTTTTCATTGAAAAATGAAGAAACTTACCTGGGCTAGAGAACAGACCTCAGCTTGTGTTAACAGTCAGAGCTATTAGCTCCCATGATAATTCATTCTGTCTGAGGATCTGCTCCAGAATCACCCAAACATACTACACAAATTAAATGTGACCTCCTACTAGAAAAATGCACCTGTGATCAAAACAAAGGGTTATGACTTTTTTCTTCCCTTTCCCTGCCCCCCCCCAAAGTAAACTCCCTTGCAGTGACCATAAACTTAAAAAAAACAACAAAAACAAAAAAAAAAAACCACCACCACATTTCTAGGGAAAGTAAAGAACACAGATGCAACAGACAGAAACGTCACAGGCTTGTTCTAGCAGTCTTCTGAGGGCAATGAGGAAAGGCTTTCACTCTTAGACCTGTCTTGGGAGCTGCAAATAAAGATGTTGGTACCAGTCCCAGAACACAAAGCATACTTTTCAATTTTTACTAATACCTGCTAAAATTGTATCTTGGCATTTTTGCTCGGAAAGAAAATTAAGGAATGACCCTTCTTAATGCTTTGTAATCCACATAAATCTCAAAAACTCTTCTCAGGGAAAGGTTTCCACAGAACTTTTTTTTTTTTTTTCCCTCTCAAAGAACAACAGGGCCTCTTAAGCAGTCACTGCCTTTACAGATTGCCTTGCTGAATTCAAACCCAAGAATAAATACAGACACTAATCAACAAATCACTCAAATGCTCACATGAATAATGAAGTAATGGTTTCAGAGCTTACAGACACAGAATGTATAAACAGTGACACAGGAAACAAAACATGAAAAGAAGCTTTCAGAGAAACTATCTACTTCAAAGGTTGAAGTACTTAGCCTAAAATTGAACAGGCCAACCGGTTTCTCTGTAAATGTGCTGCTGGTATTCCCCCCACCACTACCCTCAAAAAAGTTTAATAAAATACATTTCAGAAATAAAAACTAGTTTTCATAGGAACAAATTTATACACTAGAGGCCAAACGTTTCTGTTCCATAAAAGGGTTTCCCACAGAAGAAAAAACATATGAGCAAGATGAAGACTTGTATCAACATGTTTTTCTCCATTTGTCTCTGGTGCCTTTGTTAAAAATAAGAGATCAGTGATATCACAACAATGAACATAAATGGAGAGTTATACTTCAAACTGTAACCATGCCAGTCTGCAATTTTTAACCCATAATGTAACAAAACATATGGGAAGAATGGGTGAAGGAACTTTTTTGAGACACTGGGCTTCCAAAAGCAAATGGACAGTGCAGGCAACGAGTTAAGAACTAGATAAGGAGAGCAGTAGTTAAGTACTGGGTAGGAATCAAGTCAGATAGACAAATCTGTTGTAGACAAGCTTCCACTACTGTGGATCTCAGAAGAAAAAGTAAAAGAGGAAATGAAGCAGGATATCTTTGCATATGACAGGGAATTTCACATTGTGGAATTCTAACTAATTGCAATTATAAACTACAATCTCTTCACATGCTTTTATACAAAGGAAAAAATAGCAAAAGATAAAGCAAAATACAATGGAAAATTACAACCCCAACAGACATGAATAAAATACTGAAGATTAAGTTAACCTGCAAGTTGTTCATCAGTTTACAATTTCTGCATACAGAAAAAACAAACAGGAGAAGTGATCTTTAAATTTGTCAGGAAAGACAATTCAACACGTGTTTTAATGAATCATATTCCTTGTGATTCTCATCAAACAATACAGACTTCTTCCCAAAAGGAGGTAAAAAACTGAAAGATAGCTATTAGCAGCCAACAAGTAATCTGCTTCATATTTGTTTCCACAATAAAAAGAGAACAGAAATTGAGTGTATCAGATGCTTATAAAACCTAAAAGGAATCAATGTAGCTAGAACACATAGAACACATTGAAACACAACAGTCCTTTTGAAAATACTTATTTTAAGACAGACTTTCAATTGCCTACTGGAATGTAACAGACAGCTAACACATGATGAAAGGCTCATTAAGGAGAAATGAAAAAATAAGGAAAATGCAAAAAGTTTACTTTTCCTCCAGCAAAGCATGGAATTTTCTCAAACCTCTGAAACCCCATTCAAATTAGAACAGAGGCAAGGGCTACTGTTTTCTTTAACATGACAAATCTAATTAGCTAGCAAATATTTAACCAATAGCTAGAGGTTGCTCTTTAAGTACTAAATAATGAGATGTAATTAAGGTAGCAAAGGCAAAAGGTTACTAATTTAGGGCATTTCTATGGTGTAGTGTTTAAATTATAGGTTTTATACAAAATGCATGGGCCAACGCACAAGAAAAAAAATCCAATTTTAATGGAATGCAGAACAAATTAACATTTTAACATTATAATACTACTCAATTGTATAATGGGATTTTGCTAAGTGTCACAGAACAGAAAATAAAAGTAACACTCCAAGGTATGCTTGTTAACCTCTTCAAGCTAAATATATTACGAGCCTACTGACAGCAGTAAATAGACACATTGTAACATGAAAGACTCTGAATTCAAAGGCCTTTAATAGGTGTTGCTTTTTCTAAGTAGATTGGCCTTCAGAGTATAAACAATGAACAAGATAAAAATTATGTTATCCCTACCAAATATTTTCAAATTTCCTAAAAGGAAATGGAATGATTCCTTTAAAAATACCATTTAAAAAATCCAGTTCCTGTGATATATAATGTCTTTTTCTCCACTTCTCCTTCCCATGTTACAGGAATTTAGCCTGACAAGTATACATATAGTCTTCAGCACCCATACCTAATGTTTTTTAGGTTGACCAAAAGGCTTTTTGGAAAAATAAGGATTACAGCTGTTACAGTCAAAACCTGCCACCTCAACATGTCAGCGTCCTGGTCGTCCATCGAACAAGGGACTCAAGCAAACACTTAAAATTAAGATGTCTAAATAATACCAAGTCTGTATCACTAACAAATTGCCAACACTAAACCAAGAAATTGGCAGCCACAAAACTTTGTCAAAGAACTCAAGGCAAGCAGAATGGGCAGAACATTCTATTTAATAAAAGCCTTAAAATAATACCTCTGTACTTATGACACTCATCATTACTGTCTTCTCCCTTCCTGACTTCTGACCCCCTCAGTTCATTACACCAACTTTTCCTGCATTAAGCACCTTTTTCCTTTTCATACTGATTTAAATTATCCACAACAGAATAATTAAAGGCTTCACAATGTAGGAATACCTACTATGTGGAAGGTAGTAGTTAAGCACAACTGAAACATAAAATAGACCTGTTGAGATGCCAACTGGCAAGAAGAAATGGAGAAGAAAGTTCTTTTCCCTTTTTTGTCAATTTACAGATTTAACCAACAGTTTAGCTCCAACATAAACTGTACCTTTTATTAAAAAGATCTAAATTGGGAAAATGACCACACAAGTTACATTTTTCCTCAGAGAGGTAGTGGCTAGAGCAGCAGCTCTGAGCTGACTGCAAGGAACATACACACACAAAGAAACAGATTAATTTTTTTAATAAAGTGTCTACACTATTTTTGAAATTTTTTTTCTTCAGGAATCCATAGTCTACTACTATACTGCTGCTGGTAAGTAACACCAAGCAGAATCCTAACTCAGCTGATCAGGAGTGTGCAATGAATACGTAAGCAGAGCAGGGGACTGATGACTTGAGGTCTATTCCCACTTCTGACATTGGTCTATAGGGTAGACCAATGGTCTATACAAGTCATTTTGGGCCAGCCATCATCAGTGACTAAATTAAATGTCACACCTCTAAGAGTACCCAAGATCAACAGAACAGTGATTTATATGCTCATTCACTAATGTTAATGGAAATAAGTAGTTGTAGAGACTGATGTAAAATGATTTTAAATTAAGGTAGCAGACAAAATAGCTTGGTGTTGCTGGGTTTACAGTAAAGATACAACAGTAACCAAATCCACTTCAATACCCAACTCACACCAAGATCTGCAAGCATTAGATGAGTAAATAATTTAGTTAATTTGGCCCTCAAATATTTATTTCCCAGGTGGGTTTGTTTTGGTTTGGTTTGGTTTTTTTGGGGGGGAACAGGTGGGGAGGGAGGTCTTTTTGTTTTGTTTTAAATCAGAGTTTGGCATAAAATGCTATTAAATTATAACTTATGCACCTCTCCCCCTTGTTATTTAGTTGTTGGTATAATGAACATATAAGTCAACATGAACCCAAGCATTTCACTGAATCTGAGTATCAAAGTCTCCGAGATATTTACTCAGCATGAATTTGAAAGCAACATATACTTGCCATCCAGCCACAATGCAAAATTATGATCTATTGCACATCAAAGAAATCAGTATCACTTATTGTGAGCTTACACCAGAAAATTATCTAGTTCAATGTTATTTCAGCTACAGCACAGCACCCATGTACACACTGGTAAAACAAGTATAGTAGCCACACAAAAGCAAACTATTAAAATTACATCAGAAGCCACCAAAAATATTCTTGGTACTGTCTGCAGAAATTAACCAAAACTGATAATTTAATATTCACTTAATTCATCACATCTGGACCACTCAATTAAAATGAGCAACTTCACAAAGATCACATATCCAAACTCGCAAGGTAACCATTGTATATTCCACCATGTATGATCACCAGTTGTTCTCAGCTGTATAGCTTTTATGCCTCAAATGCTTTTGCACTGCATAATTACAGGGCTGATATAGAAAACTTTCTAGGGAGCATGAAATAATAGTGTCTTCTATCATTCTATGAAGATGGTATCAATTTTTTTATTCAAGTTTTGATTACACTACTGCATAGCGCTTCCTCTCTTGCCTATGGAGTACATTTCTCCCAGTGAAAGAGCCTGTCAATGATTTAACCTTCAGCACAGGCATCTGATATTTCAGATTGAAAGAAATGTCATATCTGATAAAGAAATAAGACTTATCAGTATTCCTTTGTTTGGGGAATTGTAGCCAACCAGTTCCATTTTCACTTATTCAAATGCACACAAGTTCTTTCAGTCCCTACAGAAGGCCCTCATATACGGTCTGGTGAGATCATGTTAGGCTGAGGATACAAGATCTACCCCTACAAAGGAATATTTTTCCCCCCCCTTGAAAAAGGCATTAGCCAATGAAAACAAATGTCAGAAGAAGTGCCAAAGAACATTTATGTCACAAGAAGTGACATAAATCACTTCCTGCCATTGCCTTTATACACCAGAGGGTACAATCTGCCTGTACTCCTGAGGACTGAATCAAAGTTTGGGGAATCCTCTGGTAGGTCACATTGGTGCAACAGCTCTAAAGTGGGAAACACACACTTGCGGGGGGGGGGGAATTAAATAAAATCATACTTCTGGTCCTTTAGTAATTTGAATGGAGCAGTGGGTGTTCAAACGTGGCTATTCACAGGTTCAAGGGGAGTAATTCAGTAGATAGGGCTGTACGACACAGCACAGTGTAGCTGAAACCCTTCTATGGGGAAAATGTGACAGGCCGGACTGAATGCAGTCCAGCAGACCCCATATCTACACACACAAGGACATTTTACTTCCAGCCTCTTTCTCTTGTTATGGCTGTATTGTTTCCAGCTTTTACATGTATCTAACTCCCTCCACAAAAAAAACCTTACTGAAGATATGAGCAATTTTACCTATTTGTCCCACAAACTGGCTGACCTGAAGTGAAGACTGTCTCACACTGGAGCAAGTAATTGCTACCACAGAACAAAATACAGAAGAGTTGTGCCAGCAATCCTAATATATGCTACCCGAGCACAGCTAACTACTTTCAGACATTTTTGGAATACATCTTCTAATAAAAAGGGGCTTTGATGACATTGTAAGTATTCCACTGTTAAAGCTAAATAAGTCTTAGGGAAACAGAAATATAACACTATTTGAACACTAGTAAAATAGAGAATTTTAATTATATGTAATAGCCAATAAGCTACTTTTAGTGGCTATGCAAAAACTACATTTAGCAGAAACAGCAATAAAATAAGAGAAGTTATATTTAACTCCTCCAAAGAACAGCATATTTATTCAAGCCAAAAAGAGCTAATTTATACTATGGGTGTAGTTCTCACTGACATTATCTGGGGAAAATTACTATTACAGGAGCGGGTGCGATATATAGCCTTTGAGTCATGCATGATAAACCCTAATGGTTTTGCTTTGAGGTAAAAGTCCTTACTAATCAAGTAATGAATCATTCCCAAAATGTCAAGTTCCTGAGGCCATGTGTGTCAGAAGTGCAACTCTAGAGAGAATACTCAATCATTAATGATCACTTTTGAGATTTTTATCAACTGATTAATAAGCAAGGAGAGGAGTTAAGGGGCTGGAACAAAGAGTTAATGGACCTTTAATGACATTCCATGTGTTTTAGTGAATAGAACATAATGAGTTTTATTTGCCACTGACCACAAACCACCAACAATTGAAGTGTCAGAATAATGCAAGGAACAGTACTTATGCTTTCAAAAGATTAGAAAATTATATTTACTTAAAAAATTGTAATACCCATACTTACTTCATGTTACACCTATGTAGTAGATTACAAATTAGAAATAAAGAGCCTAGCTTCCTAAATCAGTAGATGGACATGAGGTAAGGAGAGAAATGGGAAGATTTTTTTTTCTTTAGTATATTAGGTGCTGGACCTGTTGGTATCAACTATCACAGAAGTAAAAGTCTGGCTCTTAAGATATACAATTCTAAAAAGACATTCAGAAACAATTCTGAAGACTGAAATGAGGATATGATGGATTATGTGCATGTACACATATATATGCATCTGCACATGTACACAAACATATATCCTTTTGTACTACTGCCTATAAATTACCTACATCTAAGGAGGGCAAAGGCATTTGCCTTTGATATACTCTTCATCTTTGTGCTGAAATCATTATGGAAATATCAAAAGAAATTACTCCATCTAATAGACTGAAAACACCAAGGTTTACTAACCTAGAGTATTTCCAGTTCCCTAAATCAAAAAAAAATTACTACAGGGAAGTCAGTTCAATCATGTGAGTCTGCAACCAAGTCCCAGAAATAAAAGACCCAAAAATCAAATGGGAGAGTGTCATTTGATAGCTGGGGGAATCTTATTCTGAGAGCAGAGACAAATAGGAAACAAACAGAGGCAAAGGGGGGAGATTGCACTTCCTTTCAAGAGGCAGTGACAGGACCCAAATCTCTTGCTGAAGAGATGAAAATAAACTAGAACCTTCCAATTAGGGTGGCTCTGTTTTCCACACAGCTGTATTTTTCATGCTGTCTAAAAACAAAATGCACGTGCTTATGCACATTTAAAAATTCCTTCCCAGAATTTAATTATAATTTACTGTAAGTGTCATATACATACCTTCAGTAGTGGGGAAATTCAGTATCAGGAACCGGATGAAGCTGGAAGAGCTGTCACCAGTTTGACCTAACTGGACTCCAGGAAACTGAGTAAGAGAGATACCAGATACAAGGTCGAACCTAGAGCGCATGCCTAGAGACCGAAAGACAGAGAGCACCTGCAATTCTGCTTGTCACAGCACCAAACCGCACAGCAAAAGGTTAGAACAGATCTGCAGAGAAGGGTGTGGACAGTCACAGAATTGTTCCACACCAGCTGAAAGACAGGAGATCATGAACCATCTCCAACTGGGAGCCACATAACTACATTAGTGCAGTGCTATGAAGAAGGTATATTCGCATGGTTTTTGTTCAACTTTGACACAGGTCCAAAGCTTCCAGATGGCATCTGTGGTGGGTTGACCCTGGCTGGATGCCAGGTGCCCACCAGAGCCACTCTCTATCACTCCCCCTCCTCAGCTGGACAGGGGAGAAAAAATAGAACAAACGGCTCATGGGTCGAGATAAGGACAGGGAGAGATCACTCACCAGTTAATGTCACGGGCCAAACAGACTTGACTTGGGGAAATTAGTTTAATTTATTGCCAATCAAATCAGAGTAGGGCAATAAGAAAATAAAAACTAAATCTTAAAGCACCTTCCCCTCACCCCTCCCTTCTTCCAACGCTCAACTTCACTCCCGATATTCTCCACCTCCTTCCCCCCAGCAGACAGGGAATGGGGGTTGCAGTCAGTTCATCATACATTGTCTCTGTCGCTCCTTCCTCCTCAGGGGGAGGACTCCTCACACTCTTCCCCTGCTCCGGCGTGGGGTCCCTCCCACGGGAGACAGTCCTCCAGGAACTTCTCCAACATGGGTCCTTCCCACAGGCTACAGTTCTTCATGAACTGCTCCAGCGTGGGTCCCTTCCATGGGGTGCAGTCCTTCAGGAACAGGCTGCTCCAGCGTGGGTCCCCCGCAGGGTCACAAGTCCTGACAGCAAACCTCTTCCAGTGTGGGCTCCTCTCTCCGTGGGTCCACAGGTCCTGCCAGGAGCCTGCTCCAGTGTGGGCTTCCCATGGGGTCACAGCCTCCTTTGGGCATCCACCTGCTCTGGCGTGGGGTCCTCCACGGGCTGCAGGTGGATATCTGCTCCACCGTTAACCTCCATGGGCTGCAGGGGCACAGCCTGCCTCGCCACGCTCTTCACCACAGGCTGCAGGGGTATCTCTGCTCCGGTGCCTGGAGCACCTCCTCCCCCTCCCTCTTAACTGACCTTGGTGTCTGCAGAGTTGTTCCTCTCATATATTCTTACTCCTCTCTCCAGCTGCAGTTGCACAGGTTTTTTTCCCCTTCTTAAATATGTTATCCCAGAGGCGTTACCACCATCGCTGATGGGCTCAGCCTTCGCCAGCAGCAGTAGGTCCATCTTGGAGCCGGCTGGCATCGGCTCTATCGGACATGGGGGAAGCATCTAGCAGCTTCTCACAGAAGCCATCCCCTGTTTACCTCCTGCTACCAAAACCTTCCCATGCAACCTTCCAATACAATCACACTCACATCTAGCTGGTGTTGAACTCCAGCAAAGCAAATGCCTGAATGTCCCCAGGCATAAAGGCAAGCCCTTAAACACTGTGCCAGAACCCCATGTCTTATAAACCAGACTCTCTAGAATAATGGTGGTTTAAATCAGCTAAGGATCTGTTCTGAAAACTGATCAAGTGTTAGACAAGAAGGACAAAATATGCTTACATTTAGACACTTGTCAACTGCTAATTGGAATATTGCTTTTCATTTGAAGTGCTGAAATTTCAGAGAGAAAATCACATGATTTAGAAGATACACTTCTGAATCAACTAGTTATCTCAGTTGTGATAATGATTTACACCCAAAACTAATTTTGCCTGATAGTGTCAAATACTATAAAATGGACAAGAACTGGCACACAGTATTTTAATACTTAAAATACAGCTTGACAAGGTTTCAATACTCTTGCTTGATCACAAACCACAATGAAAAAGAGACATAACATGCATGATCAGCAGCACTAGGGTGACAATTCCTCACAATTGTCTTGGTAAGTAAGATGTGCTCAAAGGGATTCTAACTAAGTTCCTTTAAGTTCTGTCCAAAATTCAGATTAATTATACATTCTGCTGAAACCTCAAGAAACATAAATATTTAGTGCACTTCCTGTGGCCTCCTAAATTATGTCCAGGGATACAAAAGATTTGCTTTTTCTCCATACATTTAACTTTGAAAGTTTATTGTATCATAGCTTTCTCTTTTTGGATGCTTTTCTAAAAAAACATTTAGTTAACACTTTAACATGAGCTGAATGTTCTTTTTGTGTGTGTGTTTTAGAGTAAACTTAAAGCTGCAAGTCTGATCCTACATGCTTTAATCAGGTGTTGCTCTATTTTTTTTCCTTTCTTTTTCTCAAAGAATGCTATAAAGTTAGCTTTAGATTTGATTATTTAAATGTCAACTTTCAAGACCAGAATAGATCCTGTCACATAGTACAGCTGCTCAATGTCACTCTGAAAATAACATGGGATCGAAGGCCTCCAAAAGGATCAAACCAGTTGCAAGAAAAGTTATCCATAAACAAAGAACAAACATAAGGACACCTAAATACAATCCTGTACTGTGTCATGAAACTGTGGGCCAGTCCTAAGTTTTAGCAGTTGGCATTAATTCATAGCACAATTGCTTAAATTCCATCTCAAAACCATGAAATAGTCCATCTTTCTGTTTAAATTAGGCTACAACAAAGAAACAGTTGTGTAACAAAGTTCATAAAGTTCTGAAAATATTAGAAGCACCTTTCTTCAAAACTGTCCTATGAAAAAGACAGAGCAACTCCTGTCACATTACTAATTAAAAGAACCAGTGCATTCATTTAGAGACATTTGACTTTCAAATGCTTCGCAAAATTCATCTGTTTCTCCAGAAGTCTCTACTGAATGCTCAAGATCCCCAGCTAACATCCAGGGCTGTATATGTGAGGGACAGCTCAGATCACAGACCTCAGGGAAAATGGCTACCCTTATATGCAGATAAAGCTTTCTCAGTCACAGGCGACAAATGCCTACACAGTTTACTGCTATATAAAGAACTAAAATGGATCCTGATGGAATTGCCTTCTTTATTCTAAATGAGGAGCCATTGTATCCCTACCTAGAAGCAATTGTGTTTGTTGACCACTTCTAAGAGACTGATGGTGAAATGCTACACTTACTTTCCAGTGCTGCTAGCTATATGAACAAGATAAACAATATAGGAACACTGAACAGAGAACAGATGAGGGAGATTACACTGAAAAAAAAAACCTGTAGGAATTGTGTTTGTTCCTATTCCCTGTAAACAGAAACCTGTGAGCACCTCTTGAAATCTCAAAGATTATTTGAATACTTTTCCCCTTGTTTCAGAGTTTTTAAGTAAAAAATTCCTATACGCCTGAATCTCTTCAAGCTGCAATTCATATGCAGAAGTCACAAGATGCAAGACCAAGACCAGCCAAGATAAATACAAACCATATACTAAAGACAGCAGAATGAACTGCACAACTTCTAGCTGTTTACAGAGCAAGATCTGAAAATTACATTGAAAGCCACTTTATTGCTGCTTACAGCCAAGGATTTCTGTGAGACAGGTTATTCAGTAATAATATAAATATAAATAACCATGACAGAATAGCGGAATTAGGAGAAAATAAAGGGAATAAATTTGCAGCATCAATTAGTTCTAGCAGTTCTGTTTAGAAGAGCATATTAGATCCTCTTACTAATGGAAAGATGCTCTCAAATTTATAAAATACCTTAAAGAAAGAAAAGCTAAAACGTATCACCAATCAAAAATAAAGACCCACTGTTGTGGAACAGTCATTAAGTCTAGATGTCTAAAGTTATGCAACCGTGTTGACCATTTATGTCAGTCTTGTTGTCAGTCCATTCCTAGTAACTGTCATTTCCAATTACCACACAAAATTTTACCGTGACATGAAGATCCAGAAATCATTAAGTACCTCTATATGTTTTTTAAATTAGCAGACTGGGATGGGAGAGACACCATTAGTATTTTTACTGAGACATGGGACATCATCCATCTTGTCTGGTTAGGTGGCTACTGCCAGTCAGCACTAGTGCACTGGCTTGACAGCACACAAATAAGCAACTGACAGGGTGGGTGCTGGGGCCATGGGTAAAAGCTGAGATGTCAGTATTAGAAAGCATAAGCGAGTTAGTGGTTTTACAAGGTGGGGATGAAGAAGCCTCAGAATGTGGGGAAACTTGAGGTACTGTGCAATAGTGGCATCAAAGAATAGGAAAGGACCTATGCTTACAACATATGATGGAAGTGTGGGGATATAGGACAAATCTGTTTGCTTCATGTTTTATCTTAATTTTGCTACCTATTATTGTAATACAATGCAAGGTAGAAGCAATTGCTTTGTCATTACATTTTTTTGTAAACTTGACTTGTCATTACATTTTTTTGTAAACTTGACTTGTCATTACATTTTTTTGTAAACTTGACTTGTCATTACATTTTTTTGTAAACTTGACTTGTCATTACATTTTTTTGTAAACTTGACTTGTCATTACATTTTTTTGTAAACTTGACTTGTCATTACATTTTTTTGTAAACTTGACTTGTCATTACATTTTTTTGTAAACTTGACTTGTCATTACATTTTTTTGTAAACTTGAACTGTTCAATCTTGCCTCAGATTCATGTTTTAAGTTCTTAAAATTGGTTAAGCAACAGTTAGTGCCCTAGGAGAACTCCACTCCACGTTTCAAATTCATCCTTCCTCCTCTTTCCCTAAAAGAATGTAACTACAGTAGTCGTCTTGAACATAGTTACAGGGTTAAACATAGTTTATAACTAGACACAGCTAGCATTGCCTAGATTCACTAGGACAAAATCTATGCGGATTTAAATAAGAAATTGAACCATCTGATTTTTATGACACTTGTTAATTCCAGCTTGTACCTGGAAACCCAAATAATGTATTTCAAGAGTCAATGCATGAAAATTATAATTCCAGGGCAAGCACCTGCAGCTACTGCCAAACTCTGATTTTTTTTTTTTTAATATGACAGAAAACACATTGTAGAGATTAAAGATCATTAAATTACACTTTCAAGCAATAACATGTCTCTAGTAGGTGAGCATTATACAAAGTACATGCTGTTTACAACAGCTACCATAATATTTGCTACAGTCTCATTTCACATTTGAAGTCCTTTAAACTAGAAAACATCTATGCAATCTCAACTACCATTCAATTGCTTTTAAATTTATCTAATTAAATACCTTTCTTAGAACAAGAGCTAGCAGCATGTCCAATTGCACTGGTAATTTTTTAACCAGAAATCAAGAAATTAATTCATAGGCATATAAATAGCATCTATTGCAAATTGATTTTTCCATTATTTTTATAGCACCTTCCTACAAATCATTCCTAAACATCATGAGAATAACATTTCCTTTTTCTAGTATACAAGGCTACTATGTATATAGCAGCTTTTCTTTTCCTTCCAAAATGGAATACCTGATGTCACTATTTGTTAACTATTGTTAATACTCACTCAAATCTATTTAGACCTATAATATCACAAATTCTAGAAGAAAAGACTAAACAGGACTATAAAACCAAAAGCAAGCTTTTCATCATCTATCAGCAGTCCTGGCTAACTGGGGAGGTCCCAGCTGACTGAAAGTTAGGAAATGTGACCCCAGTCTACAAGAAGGGCCAGAAGGAGGATCTGGGAAACTACAGGCCTGTCAGCCTGACCTCGGTGCCGGGGAAGGTCATGGAGCACATCATCCTGAGTGCCATCACGTGGCACGTACAAGGACAACCAGGGGATCAGGCTCAGCCAGCATGGGTTCATGAAAGGCAAATCCTGCTTCACTAACCTGATCTCCTTCTACAACAAGGTGACCCGCTCAGTGGAGGAGGGAAAGGCTGTGGATGTTGTCTACCTGGACTTTAGTAAGGCCTTTGACACCATGTCCCACAGCATTCTCCTGGAGAAACTGGCTGCTCATGGCTTGGACGAGTATACTCTTCGCTGGGTAAAAAACTGGCTGGATGGCCAGGCCCAAAGAGTGGTGGTAAATGGAGTTAAATGCAGTTGGCAGCCAGTCACAAGTGGTGTTCCCCAGGGCTCAATATTGAGGCCACTTCTGTTTACTACCTTTATCAACAATCTGGATGAGGGGATCTAGTGCACCCTCAGTAAGTTTGCAGATGACACCAAGTTGGGTGGGAGCGTTAATCTGCTGAAGGGTAGGAAGGCCCTGCAGAGGGATCTGGGCAGGCTGGATCGATGGGCTGAGGCCAACTGTATGAGGTTCAACAAGGCTCAGTGCCAGGTCCTGCACTTGGGTCACAACAACCCCAGGCAATGTTACAGGCTTGGGGAAGAGTGGCTGGAGAGCTGCCTGGCTGAAAAGGACGTGGGGGTGATGGTTGACAGCTGCCTAAACATGAGCCAGCAGTGTGCACAGGTGGCCAAGAAGGCCAATAGCATCCTGGCTCCTATCAGAAACAGTGTGGCCAGCAGGACCAGGGAAGCAACAGTCCCCCTGTACTCAGCACTGGTGGGGCCACACCTCAAATACTGTGTTCAGTTTTGGGCCCCTCACTTCAAGAAGGACATCGAGGTGCTGGAGCACGTCCAAAGAAGGGCAATGAAGCTGGTGAAGGGACTAGAGAACAAGTCATGTGAGGAGTGGCTGAGGGAATGGGGGTTGTTTAGTCTGGAGAAGAGGAGGCTGAGGGGAGACCTTATCACTCTCTACAACTACCTGAAAGGAGGTTGTAGCGAGGTGGGTGTTGGTCTCTTCTCCCAAGTAAGAAGAGATAGGGCAAGAGCAAATGGCCTCAAGTTGAGCCAAGGGAGGTTTAGATTGGATATTAGGAAAAACTTCTTCACCAAAAGGGTAGTCAGGCATTGGAACAGGCTGCCCAGGGAAGTGGCTGAGTCCCCATCCCTGGAGGTATTGAAAAGATGTGTAGATGTGGTGCTTAGGGACATGGTTTAGCAGTGGACTTGGCAGTACTAGGTTTACATTTGGACTTGATGATCTTAAAGGCCTTTTCCAACCTAAACGATTGTATGATCATTGCACACTGATGCTTGCTTATATGTTTCTCTGTTATTCTGAAGATGAAAGGTAAGGCTAAAGTTTCCTTATAATAAAACCATTATTAATTTTATTGTAGCACTAAATACATCCTGCCTTGTTGGTAATGTACAAAGACTAAGACAATAATTTAGTTCATAAATAGAAATGCTTTTTACCAGAGAATCAAATGCAGCTTGATTAATTTTTTCTGGTTTGGCATTTATAGGTTTAATACACATTGTACATCTACCTACATAGCACACAAACACAACTTTTACTTGAAGTTGAAAATCTGAAAATTAGCATTTACAATATACTTCAGCTGTAAAATTCTAATCAGTTCAGCAATTCATAATAATTTGGAGGTGGGCAAAGAAACTGCACAGGCTAAGTTTAAAGCAGGTACATATCACACCTAGGCAATGAAATTATATGAGCTGAATATTCACCATCATTTGATTGGTATTTAAAAGGCTATTCACACAAAGGTTATATATATCTGCTGTATAACTGTTCTGATGCAAGGAAATAAGGCAAGCAATAAGAGGCATCTTTTTATCCCTGTGGATTTGGAGAGATTACACCATTAGAGCTTAAATTTTTAAAAAATCCTAAGCTATAATAGTTATTCTATTAAGAATGTAACTCATATAGAGCCCAAGTCCTGGAGATTCTGGGTTAAGAAGAATAATAAAATCACAGCTCATACTCCTTCTTATTCTAGATGAAAAGGTTTGGAATACACTACAAAACCAAAACGTATACATTTCTCTTCTGACCACAAAAGCCAATGTAAAAATTAACAAAACCATTCTTTGTATGTAACAATTACTTTGGTAGAAAATGAGGGGATAAAACAATGCAAATCTTTTTCTCATTATAAAAATATTTAACATAAGGGAGAAGATGAGATTCTTGGACAATGGTAAGAGAATAAAAATCTATTTCTTTTCTAACACTTAGAGTATTTTATTGTGGGATTTATCATATCTATTTTATTACAAAAAACCCTAAAATTTCTACATCACTTATTCAGAGTTCAATCCAAATTCCACTGAAGCAAATAAGAGTCATTCCACTAAGAGCCTGTGGTGTGTGGATCGTCATTCTTCATTGAATGCATTCTGCATTAGGGAAACTACTAAACACAATCATGGTGCTCAAAACAGACAACTTTCCAAAAGGAAAAGGAGACAACTGGTTTGAACAATTCTTCTGAAAAGCAGTATTCTCAAAAATACCATCATATTAATTCCAATATCAAAAAGGCTACACACTTAAAAGAATTTTTGGAGTGAGACTTTACACTGTTCATATTTATCCCGCTTCATTATTCCTTTACTGAAAACACATGTACCATATTTTGAATACTTCAACTATTTGCATTACATATACTTGTTCAAATAAAGACAGAAGATGATACTGAATTAAAGAAAACAAGGTCTTTTCTAATACAGGAAATGCATCATTGAGCAATTTCATTTCACCCACATAGCAAAGAGACAGTATTAAATCCTACCACAGCTCTCACTTTCAAAACAACATATGTAGCAGTGGGGTCTCCATAGCAATTACTATTTTACTACAATTTCGTACTAACACCACCAACAACATTTCTTTGTTGTAAGGGGATTCAGATGAACAAAAGAAAACCACAAAGGAAATCGACGAAGAAAAATGTGAGCTTGCCTAAAACAAAGTTTTAACATATGTGGATGAATGTAAGCATTTGTTCTCTGGAAAGAAATATTTTTCCTCATTCTCCTTTCAACTACACTAAATCTAATTCAAAGAGCTTACAATAGTAATTTTAAAGAAAAGCACCCATCTAATTTTGGTTTGAAGGACCTTATAAAATAAGCTTCTGCAATATGCGTGTATTTCAACTACCTGATTTTTGTCATATTCTCAGAACTCATCTTTCAATTCAACTGCATAAGAAAACTGTCAAGCACATCCCAGTTGCTTTTAAGTTTAAAGGCAACAGTTCTACACAGCAAAAGTAGACTTAAGAGACTCACTTTTGTTTATTTTAGGTGTTATTTGGTCATGCCATTTCAAAGTGTTAAAAGAACCACCCATCTATCACAACAATACCCAGTATTTATTAAAGTAACCAGAAACCCCCCACTTTCAAACTTAACCATCTCATAGTTAAATCATTCACAGTAAAGACTGAAATAAAGGCAAACCTGACTCATGTATAATCATACATGGAAAGGCAGTTTTCTCCAATTTAGAGAAATGTTTTCTTAGAGCAAACAGTAAGGAAAAATATTTTTCCTTAACACCTTTGGGTTTTAATTGTTGTCATACGTAACAGCGCATAAAGATAAGTCTTTTTTTCTAGCAAGGAATCTAACTGTGACTCAGCTTCTCTAACAAGGCACATTAGAAAGTCAAATCAGATCCTCCAACAGAAAAGCACAAAATAAAGTAACTTCTTAGCAAAGGGGATGCAAGGGTTGTTCTAAAGCAAAGCAGGGCTGAGGCAGGAAAAGGAAGAAAAATTGTTTTATTCCTTGTGTACTTCCAGTATGGGGATGGTTTAGGAATGATTTTTTTTAAAACATTGTTCTTCTGCAGCTATCACATCTGAAATGATTAGAACATAAAATCCCCTTAAGGAAGGACATGGTCAGCCTCAGACAATTTTGTTGTGAATGTTACACCAGCCAAACCATTCCACCAGTTTACAGTGTACCATAAAATATTTACACAAGCTATGAACTATAAAATATTTTCACATGAACTATAAAATATTTACACTATCAACATCAGTTAGGAAAGAATGATGTGCTGTCAAGCTGGTGTGACCCAGGAGTAAAGATTTTGTGGTCACAGATTAAATAAAACTATTGCAAATCATCTGGAAAGTTACAGGGAATATTAGGTTAAACAAATTACTGCTTCCTGGTCTTTTGGATGGTAAATGTAACCAGGAAAGCATAGCTTATATGCTTTAAGCTCAGTTTTACCAACAACATAAAGAAAGGTTAGGCTCATAATCAAGCTGTACTGACCTCTCTGAATGTCCCTTCTAGCAAGGTGTCCAGATGTTGAAGAGGAGCGGGAGTTTTGTCTTTGAATCGTGTCAGCAATCGCCGTTCAATAGCTCGAAACTGTACAGCCCTTTCAGATAACAGCTCCTGAAATTTTTCGGCATTCAAACGTAGCTGCAATTTAAGGGTTTTCAAGAATTCCTGTTAAGGGTCATATACGTTACGTATGCACATTCCAAATGAAATGGGAGAATGATAGTAAAACTTTTGTGAGAGTGTGTATTATTCAAATATGATAATGTCATTTACACCGGTTTCATATTTTACACTCCTTGTGAAGCTTATTAACATTTTCAAGAATTATCATTTGCCACTGAAATCAAAACTAATTGTCAACAGCCACAATAATCTGAAAATGCATAAATATCTCATCAAGAAGCCTAACAACAAGAGTGAAATTTCACCACCAGGATCTCAAGGCTGCTTCTTGGTTTGGCATGCTATTTATGACACATACACACAGTGTATTGGACTTGATATTCACTGCAGTAGAAAGTAAACGGTTATGCCCTTAAGCATGAATAGAAGTACTAAATTCTGCACTGTTTGAATGATTACCTTGTCTGAAGGGAAATCCTTTTTCCTTTTATATGTATTGATCAGCTACAGCAACAAACTTCCTGAAGTGTTCACAAAACTTTCAACAAGATTGTACATCAAATGCCCAGAAAATAAGAATTCTTATTTTATCTTTTAATCACCTTACCGTTTTCTAGTACATGCCTCTAACACAAAAATCACTAAAGGCGAGTCTTTCAAAAAGCTGGGACTCCTCTGTACAGCTGACATGCTGTAACTAGGAGTTATCAGAAGAAACATTAAGACACACAGCTTTCCAGATGTGAGCGTTATGACACACATCCATTTTAAAGTGCCCCAAAAATGAGCAGAAAAATTAGGTTTCCTAAATTTAGAGAATAGATTATATTTAAAATAAGTAAACGTACCATTCTGTCAGTACATGATTATGAAGGACAGTTCAGGAAAGCTAAGAGAAAAAGAAACACTATGCAGCTTTTCTAGAAGTAGGAGGGAAAAAGGGACATCTCGGGTAATCTCCTAAGCTTGCTTAAAAAAAGTGTGTTGAAACTAACAGGGATGGGAGCATTAGGATCCCCTTGATAGTTCATTTGATACTTTTTAGACCAGATGATTATTGTAAAAATTCAGAAACTTCAAAATAGCCAGCTGCAACATAATTAGATCCTAAATTAGCATTCCAGCAATCACACCTGTATTTCAAACTTCAATGTATTTAAGCTTGTGATACAATCTAATGAAGCCTATATTTAAGGTATTTCTACAATACCAGCACTACAAAAAACCAAACTTTTTGAATTTCAAGTTAGTTGAAAGACCAACAGAATAACTACTCACAAGCTTGAGAAAGAGACCTGGATCTAGGCTGACGTCTTAAAAAAGCCCAGAGAATCCCAACTACAACTTCCATCTTTCTGTGTGGTGATGCGTCCACCTCACAGAAAATTTGGCAGCATGAAAGAACATCCAATAGTATTTCTCATTGTTACATACATATGTTGCTGCTTTTGCCCATTACACAAGTTTAATAGAAATTTTCAAACAGCTATTCTCTTTCTTTACTGGGAAGGTGGGGGGAGGAGTGCATATATTTTATTAGCTTTTTCTACAAGCTAGCTGAACTATTGGAGATTTTTCATTGTCATCTGCATGACCAAACAGGAAAAAGTAATTACATTTATTATATATCTGCTCTGGTAAACTTCCTTGAGCCTCCAATGCTATTTCTACAAGAGCAGTCAGTTTTTTAAAATCTGAAGGGACTTTTGATATAATTACCAGGATGATTCAAGAAAAAAAAAAAAAGCTCCTGGTTTCATTATTACAGAAGAATAAAATAACCTAAAACTAAGGACAAATGTTAGAAACAATTTTACAATCAATATGACATCAGTGAATGAAGAACCTGTGGCTTCTCTACAGGCGGTGAGCAGAAGGGCAAATACTAGTACCACAATTTGTATCATTTGCAGACTGCACACTAGCTACTTGCACTCTGCTAATCACAAGGGCTGTTTCAGAGGCAAGGAATACTCCATATGTTAAAAACTAAATTATGATGTTTTTTCCAGCACTATCTTAGATGAAACTTTATTTTCTGAAAGCCAAATGCCTGTGATAGCTATAGTTATAATCTGATTAATCATAGTACTAACATACAAACAATTTTTAAACTAGCAGAACGATAACAATTCACGTATTATGTAACATACCTCAAAATGTCGATCAATTAGTTCAAAATATTCCTGCAGGGGAATTGAACCAGAAAAGGTACATGCAAAATCTTTACAGTTTTGCTTCTTGAAATGTTCTTCAAGTCGAAGCATGAGCTCTTTTGTTATCAGCCAAAGGTCTTCTAACTGATCACTCTGGATCCTATATCGTTCTTTGAAAACAAGGACGAATACATAATCAACACGCATTTAAGCCACATACATTCACTATACAACATAGTTTAGATACCACACAAATTTAACTTGCTAACTGGATCCAAAGTCTATATGAGATTTTCGTAAGAAATACATGTTCACCAGTGTTAAAGAAATATTTGTATTTTATTGATGTCAGTCCTAAATACTCTCTTTTATCTTAACAGGCAATTTTGTAGCACAAAATGAAAGTATTTATTGTTTCAGGACTACTTACTTCAGAATATGGGCCTGTTCATGAAGAACAAAAAGCTATGAAGAACTACCATAATAAGGAAACAAGAGAATTATTGGATAATATTAAGTCGTAACAGGCTATCTGCAATTCTCTGCCATAATACAACCTTAGTGAGCTTTTCTGGGGGTTGGAGGCAGAATCAGGCTCAACTCACTTTGGACCATGACAGAAGCACAGCATCCTAAGCAAAGCATCTGGTAACAGCAGTAACAAATCAACTCCAATCCACCTAAAATCTTGAATGTCTTTTGGAAACAATTATTGAGTTCTTAGATAATACACTCAATATAATTTTTATTACATCTCCACTTCCTAGAATAGCTTCTAGAAGGAAAAGTATTACTCTAACTAGTCAGACAACAATATTCAGTTTTGATAGTGCTATGCTTCACTCTAGATACAGCTAATATTAGCAGAAGGTGATTTTTATCCACCTACACACTATGGCTTTGTAAAAATAGCTTAGTGTAGAAATGAAAATGTTAATATGAACTGAAGTGAAAAACTAAATCCTGTTAGCCAGTGTTATCTGTCCCAGCAAATTCACTTAACTTATCACACTTTAGTGAATTTCAAATTATCAAGCTAGTGGGATGAGATTTTATTTCTGTTGTTTATAGTCCACATTTGTGTAAGACTCTCTTCAGTTTTCAGGAAATCAGAATTAACTAAATGTTGAGAGGAAAACATTGCGGAAAATGATAGCAGCATTTCAATTTTTTTTTTCTCCAGATAAACACTTTCAAACAACAGTTCCTTACTTCTTTTCATTACTAATCTACCAATACCTTATCCAAAAGGATAGATAGAAATGCAGCTATGAGGAAAAAGAGTTGCTGGGGTTTGATACAAAATAGTTCTTTTTTTGCCCTTGTTAACAAGGTTCACAGTAAATCAAATTAACCAGAATTCTTTAGAACTTGAATGTACTTATTTAAAATTTTCTCAACATTAGTAATTCAAGATTGTTTGACATTACCACTGGCATCATTCCCAGGATACGTATTTCACTGAATAGAGAATGACAAATTCTGTTTACAGTGTAACAGGAAAGAAGCAAGTTTTATTTAAAAACATGCCTGTTAAAGAAAAGAACACCATCTGCTAAAGATAACATTCAACCTAATGTCCATTTTTTAAACACTCACAATGTAATGGCTGGACTTAGTTGGATGTATCATCATACTTTGCCTTAAGTGATTTTTCCTTGAGGGATATTAGCTCAGATGTTTTCAGGCCAAATCAACAGTCATTCCATTTATAATTGACATATCTAATACATTAATGGTTTAAAATGGATAAAACTAATTTCCTCCAAAATGCATATTTAGTTTCCATACATTGTTTGTTGGTCAATACAAACACAATCTAATTTTACCATGGCCTGAGTGGAGAGCATTGCAGTCATTTGCTTTATATGATCTTCCAGCTCTCAAAAAAGACAAATTAGATTTAGAAACAGTATGAAATTGAGACTCTTTAGTTGTACTAAACACATGCTTTAAACAGAAATACAATGAAAAAAATAAAGAAATAACTGTGCTTCTGCTCATCCTGTGCTTTTATAATAGTTAACCAACTTGTGTTAGCTTTTTGTGAAAACAAGCTGTTACAGAAAATTAAAACAGATTTTCAGAAAATTCTCAAACAGAAAAGCAGTAGACTGAGGAGCACCAATAGGTTACATAGGTGACAAAGGCTTTTAACACTACAACAGGTTGTCCAACTAGCACAACCTGCATTAAGAATGGTTGCCCTGCCAGCAGGTTATCTGAAGGAAGTCTAGAAGATTCAGTTAACTTCTCAGCTAGGAAGCCCGCATCAGCGGAGAAAAAACTAGCCACAATTAGCAGTCAAGCCTTCCTTACACTTTGATTAAAAGACAGTTTTAAAAAATTTCAGGAAAAAACCCTCAAAACCTTAATCTACATGCAGCAAGCTTCTTTTTAATATGTATTAACTGCCAAAATGAACTGCAGGCTGGGCTTCTTTGCAGCAGTCCTCTTGACAGGCTGAAGTAACATCTTCAATTACTACGCTGTTCAAAATGGATTAGCTAATAGATTTAAAAACAAATGTGAAAGCAGATGTCATTCATGTTTGCAGCTTCAGCAGTGAAACCCAACTGAACCTGGAGACTTTCATTCCTACATGCAGTTCTTCCCATTCAGAACTTAAGGTCCATTTGAGAAGGGATATGGAAAAAGATGTCTTCTTCCATTGTCCAAGATTAACTTCTTTCATGGAAAACCAGAAATAAGAATTGATCGGTCCCAATGAACTTTTCTACTTTTCTGAAACACCATTACCTCTAGTCACTATTTATCTATACATATAATTTTTTTTTGAAGAACATTTCCACAATGATAATGTTGCATAAGCACTTTTACAAAGTATAAACTCAGTGTTAAATTACATAGCAGAATAAGGACCTCCCATATAATACATAATTTCATCTGCATTCATTAGTTCCATAGAAGATCTGTCCACTCAAGCACAATCATTTTAGTATCATGAAATTCTACCAGACAATGCTTTTGTATTATGGACCGTCTCTGCTCATAAAAATATTCTGAATTATGCTTCAGTATCAGACTTTTTACAATTTTTTTTTTTTTAAATAAGTTTTACTCAGGTAACATTTCAAATAAGCAAAACCCCCTAAGAAATTCTGAAACCAACCCAATCCAATGCATGAAGTGGATGCTGGAAACAGGCAGCTAACATAAAAGGTGGCATCAAACAACTCATTTGTTTTCTAAAGTAAGGATTCCCAGACACAAGAAATCAGTAGTCACACTAAGAGAAACAGATATTTTGAATCTCCTTTGTAAAGTGAACCTCACAAGTAAAGCAGTGTGGGAAAGTTTATAGTAAGACTGCAAGCGTCATTCCTAGCTAGTGAATAAACAAACCTGAGAGGAAAAGCTTGAGGGTTTGGGGTGGGGGAATTAAAAGTTATAGCCTCACTAGAAGCTAAAATACATTCATTACATAGACACAAATTTGTCCCTTACACAACATCAGATTTAGCAACTATACAAAACAAAGTCCAAACGAAAGATATAAATTGTAAGCCAGAAAAAAATAGTTATTTCCTTTAAATTCTTTAGTTTTTAGAAACTATCATTGCATGTCTAGTTAGTTTAAACTGTTTAAGATCTCCTATTTAAACAAATATTAAAAACAAACTAACAATAAAACAGCATGCAAATAATGCATACACAAACCAATACAAATGGATTTGAACCTTAGAAATGTAAAGTGATTCTTGGTACAATGAAAGTTACTCTCCAGATGGTTTCTCTTTTTAACACATTTGATTACATTAGAAAAGGTATTAAATATTATCCCATAGCTCACAGCTGACGTCGCCAATATTTATATAACCCATCATGAATACTCATTTTTGAAAACAGTGAGGCAGATTATTTTTGTGTCGAAAGAATTTCACATCAACAAACTAGATTCTGATTTCTCACTCAAAACAGTTTTCATAAAGCATTCAGTGTTCCATTTGAACTCTCTGCAATGCGCAATAGGTATTCTAGCTTTTCAATTTGTTAGTCTGCTCTATTAAATGAAGACTTTGTGCTCTGCTGGCATGGAAAATGCTAAACACAACTGAACTGATTTGGTTCCAACGCACATGCCAAGAAAGAGTTTAGCAAGTTGAGTAGTTGTACAGGGCAAGACCATAAACTCTCCAAAATGAAGAGAACCAAACTTTTTTAAAGAGCACAAACTCACAGGTGGTTGGAACATGACTACCTAATTCACAAACTGCCCTATAAAAGCGACACTGGACCAGGTAACAGCATATCTACATGCATGTTCATATATTCTGTAAACATAATAGAAAGGGTATTGAATCCATAATCCTATACTTATAAAGATATACAGGCATCTAAAGATAGAGACAGGCATTTACTTAGATGTGGAGAAGCAGGTAAGTAGGGTCTGATGCCTAATTAAAGCCAAGGATTACTGAAAGTCAGCGGAGAGTTAGAAACCTACTTTTTAATCCCTTTCAAAAATTCCAGTAGATGACTACTTCCAAACACAGGTGTTGAAATATCTTTGAGGAAAAGAGGGTTTTTTCCATTGTTATAATGACTGTAGTAATTCAGGAATAAAAACATTGCTAAAAACTTGAAGAAAATCCAATTTCTTCAAAGAATTGTCACTGTAGTGTACTACACTTTGAGAATGATTTTTTTGTTATAAAATTTTGTGCCTTCCCTAGTAACATAATTAGACACTTGACAGGGGATAAGAAACAGTCGGTTAACACTTTGAAATTCCTGTGTTAATTCTCACACAGTGATTATCTTTCTTTGTATGATCCACATTCTCGTTTTGCTCTTATATTAACTGATGATTGGGCCTCTTTTACATTAATAGTAATAGTACTTACGTGACGTTTTTGAAGCAAGAAGAGTGGTTTTTGAACCAGTTAAAAACTGAAATCCCAGAACATTTGCCTGGTCATCCTCAGACGGATCAACAAAGTCTGAAAGAGAAAGTTAAATACAGTTTTCTATAATTTGACACTGGTATTCAACAAACCTCAAGTCATAGTCAGGACCATATCAACCTTTGCACAAGCAATTTAGGAAAGGCAATCTGAATGAGAATGCTCCCCTTCTTAGGGCTCAGAAGTAAAGAACGTCAGCAGTAGCTTGTTATACCCTCCCTTCATTCACAGGTAGAAGCTGAGCCACACACTGTTGTTGTTTCCAGGCTGGAAACAAAAGGTTCAGTCTGTACCATCTAAAAAGAACTGTGATTAGTGTACAGCCCAAAGACTATCACCTTTTGCCAGTTGCAAGGTCACCTTTAATTCAGATATTTATGCAAAAATTATGCAGAAATTATCATGAAAATGTTTAAGCACGCTCTCTTTTCAGCTTTCAGCACAGAGCACAACAAACATCTAGCTTGCTAAAACTAACTACTCTGCAAAGTCCATGCATGCCCACCTTTCTTTTCATTCCATGTAGTGGACCATACCACGTTAAAAGGCTCAATTTTAGAGTACCATATTTTCAAAACTACTCCATGCCACCTCTCCTCCCAACCTTCCCCTAAAAATAAGGCAAAACAGGGAGCAGAAGAGATACAATTTTTACTGAGTACACCAAGAATCCGATATTCCTTCACAGATCACATCATAAACAGCATGCTTTTTTTTTTTTTCCCCATCACTAAAAATGGGATGAACAGAAATCAGAAGATTTTAATACCTTCTTCTGGAACAGATTAGGTCTATGCTTTGTGTTATACTTTCAACAATGCATCTCTACGTTAAAAATAAAAATATAATGCTCTATTTTGAAAGCATTATTGCTTAGCCATAATGACAGTCTATGATTAAAACCCCAAAATGTTGACCTTTGGAAAAAAAGTTTCTCTGTTTCAAGTATTACACAGCACATCCATTTTAGAGAAAATGTATATTTACCCTCAAAATGAAGAAAATCATGCTACTAAAAAGCCCAACGATGCCTACTCCACTGCTCTCAAACGTACTACATAAGCTTTTCAAAAAGAGATGCAGCTCCACCTTAAAAATATCATATTAAAGCTGTTGGCCCATACAGCTCTCTGAAAACTGTTCCAGAACCTTAGTCCTCTGAAGTTCAGAAACTTAATCACTGCCAAACTGAACTTATTCACAATGACTTTATAAGCCCTGTTTATTCATTTCGTCTTGTGCTAATATGATCATCTAGATCCATGATGCAGCCACAAAATATTTACTGAAGGCAACTGTATTCCTTTTTTTTTGCCTGTCTTTTATTAAGCTACATGAGTCACTTTCTTCTAATTCTCCTCTTCAAATCCCTAGATAATGTTCATAACCTTTTTCTACACTTTTGAGTTTGAATTAATTTTTATTTAACATCAGCAACCAGCACTCAGTGTGCCAGTGCACAGTAACATGATATTAGTTTCCTGTGTGGAAACATTTTGTCTAATGCATCCTCGGTTCTTATTTGTTTGCTTATGATTGTACCATATTGTACCACAAAGTATTCCTGTGGTAATTTCCACCTCCTCTATCTCTTCCAAATTATGAGCGCATAATTACAGCATAAATTATTTTCATAACATTACACTTTACAGTACTCAATGTCATTCTTCATTTTCCAGTCCTAAATGGCACCTAATTCCTCCTTCATACTATTTTAATATTCTCCCGAATATAAAGTGTAGCTCAGGTTTGCGCATCAGAAAATATCGCTAAGTACATGTCTTCTTTTTGGTCCAAGAAGGCTAATGAAATTATTAAATAAGATCAGCTCCAGACCGATATATCAAGAACTCCACAAATCTTCCTCCAAAGCAGCTGTACCCCTTACATACAACATTCACCACTTTTGCTTTGCACTGCTTACCTTTTTTTAAATGAAGGCCTATGTTTTCCCCATTACAACACCACTGATGCAATTTTATGTAAAATGAGTTTCTGGATACATAAAAGTTAGATCTATATCATGTCCACTGTGTAAAGAAATCTGCAGTTTTACCAGAGACAGATATACTAGCCCAGGTGGATTATTATTGAAATATTATGCCATTATTTCTTTCAAAAATATACTTTTTAAACATTCTATCATTAGCTTTGTTAATTATCTCATTACTTCACACAAGCAAGCAATTCCTGTTGGAGTTCCTAACACATTTCCTATTATAGACATATTTAAAAACCTACCTGGAAATATGGTGAGAAAACTGATGGGAGGTTTATTGGTATCAATAGTTAGCTTGTGGTTTGCTGCTTTTGAAGGTTGAGCTGGAAAGCAAATTAACCGCAAAGGCAGCCTGAAGTTACACTGTGCAACTTTCAGTATTCCTAAAATAAAAAAACACAGGTTCATCTTTCATATCCATATTCTGAATACAAGATGCTTCATGCTGCTGTCCTCAAAGAGGTATAACAAGATATTTTTAATGTGATTAAGGAACACGTCAAAAGAAAAACTATGTAAAATTCTCAATTTTTATTATTTTTTCCACCTAAAATACCTTTAAATTTGAATACTTTTAATTATCTTTTCAAGTGAACATTTTCAACTGAATGGGAAAGCAAGAGTTATTAGCCAGATCCACTGCATACTTGTATTTATACCAATTAGCATGCAAGGAAGATTAACATTTTATTTAATGCTCTAGACAAACAATTCTACTTTAACATAGATGACAGCTGTGTGATTACTCTTGATGCTTTAAACACTACATTGAAGCATGTACATTTTCATCAGAAATATCATAAACTAAATCCTTGTTAAGAACACATTTACTCTTTTTTTAATACTCTTAAATAACATCTATGCAACCTTCATATTATCTGTCAGAGGTTTGTGGCTTAGAAAAAAATGCATGTAATAGAAATTATTACCCAAAGGTTTATTAAATTCTATCTTTTAACTCATTGCATCACAATAAAACAGAACTGTAGAACAAACTGGCTACTGCCTTTGGTATTGGGATCTAATATCATATGCAATTTTATCAGAATAGTGCAAGAGGAGAGGAAGTTTGAACACTAACATTTAGAAAACACATTCATTAGAACGTGTCAAAAATTTGCTCAAATATAAACATTGTTTAAAATTGTTGGCATGTCAGAAATTGCTCAGTATGTTCTATGTGAAAGGTAAAAGTGCTACTTGCTACAAAATATGGAGTTCTCGCACTTTTAGGCAGGCAGATTTTTTTTTTTTGAGGAGGATTTTTTGATGAGGCAGCTAACAGGGAAACCTTGTTTTGTTTGGGTACAGACATCACTATATGCACCCAATACTCATCGAGAACAGTATTAATGCAATAGCAACAATTACTCATTCTCTCCCAAATAACCCACGAAACTCAAACATTAACCCCAACACTCACCCCAGCAGAATTTAACAACGTACATTTTTAGAGAGAATAAAGTAAGTTACTGTCATGGATTATATGGAGACAGAAAAGTCATGAAACTGATAGCTACACAGAGGTTATCAGTCATGTAAGCTTAGCAGGTTAGTATAAAAATAGAGCTCAACCATTTAATAGTCATCCAAGCAACCCTTTTTGCTAACAATTTTGTTTGTTTGCTGCTTCATGGATCTCTTGCAATGAAAAATTATTTCTAAGACTCATCTCAGGGGAAAAATGTTACTAGAAGGCTCAGATTCATCCCTCTGGTTGTCAATTCCTGAGCTCTTTTGGCTGGCTGATAATGCCTCCAACTATTCTGCAGCAGCTTGTAAAAAACAAAATCAGTGTAAAATGAGCAGAAAGCTTGACAGGTCCTCAAAACTAGGTTATCCCTGGGTTCCAAGGAAAATTCCTGAAAAAATACTTGACAATAAACCCATGACCTTTCAGAGTGATTCACTCAACTGTATCTTCATCATCTGATGGGAAAATTAAAATCTTTTCTTGATGACAACATAACACAAACATCTCACTATTGAACTTAGATACGGAGACTTATCAACAGGAAAAAATTAGTGACAAAACTAGCCAAAAAGATTTTGAAATATTTTTATATTTAAATCAAGATGTTTTTCTTCTTGTATCAAACCAGCTTTTCCTAGATAGTCTGCCTAATTATAAACATAATTTTTCAATATTTCAGACAAAGTTCAAATCAAAACTAAATCAAACAGTATCTGGCTTTGGGAGGGGACTGGAGAGATTTCTAGTTGATGAGTCCAAAACAACTATATATAATAAAACCAAACCAAAAAGCTCCAACCAAATTTATCACTGCATTGGAAAACTCTTTCTGGGAAATGCTTTCAGAATATTTCAGAATTTTAAATAGTAGTAAAGAAACACAAAGCAGTAGCAAAGTGTGGGAGCCAGAACTTCCTCAGTCCTTTGGTGTTATGTCTAGTAATACATCTCACTTCATCTAGAGTTGTGATACATTGCATGATATACAATTTTAGCACTGTAATAAAGAAAAATGTGAAAAAAAATTCAGATTCTCTTCTAATCTGAAACACAACAGAAATTTTGTAACATTATCTCATAAGTTGCTACTATTTAAAGGCATACTATGCATTTACCTAATAAAAGTAATGAAACGGTTTCATGCACTGCAGTTACGATTTCACTTCCAAATTATTCATGCATTCATGTTAATTATATTTGAAACATAACATTGATGTACATGATAAAAAAATATTAAAGCTCAGATCTCTAATTTAGGATGTTAAATATTCAGAGAATTTATGCTTTTTCTGGTATTGATGACCCTGAATTTAACTAGTCCAGCGCACCTTGCAGTAACCCAAATAAATTTTGTCCCAGATAATTCTACAAAGTTTACTGTGCTCCACAATATTCTCTTCAGCATCGGGTTTTCATCTTGAGTCGAAATTTCTTAAAATCCAAATCTTCATTTTTACAATGTTACCCTTTCAAACTATATACATTTATTTTTATATAGTTTATTTATATATTTACTCTATTTTTTAGTAATTTTAAAAATTACTTTGTATAGCAGAAAACTGCCACATGGTGATAGCTATTCTTGCCAAGAGTAGTATTTTATTGAGATGGTTTAAGCATTTATTTCCTGCACGGCACCTCAAGGTCCCCTGAAATATCCAGAAACCAGAAAAGGAAGGGAATCATTAATACAGTTATCTTTTTTATCTGTATCTTTTTTTAATCTTTTTTTACTTCACTTAATATGCTCGTAAGAGCATAAGTATTGAAAAACAAGACTCAAATATATGTACATCTGTATGTATAACTTCTGTTTAGGAAAACTGCAAAACTGAAAACATCCTTTTAGTTGATCTCCAAATGTATGACAAGCAACTTTTTTCCCCTCCCCAAAACATGAGGGAATTTGTACTTAATATATATTTTTAAAGTTAGTAAAATATTTCCTACAAGGACTGTATGTTTTCAACACATGTACACAACTACATTGCAAAACTACCCTTCTCTCTTTTTAGTCTACCTATACATAAGCTAACTTTCCAGTCCTGTTTTGTCTTTTAATTATACCTTTTACAAGTATCATATCTACCACAATCACAGCTAAGTTTTGTACTGCTGGTATTCTTGGTTACAGAAAGCAGCCTTTTAGCCTTGAATAAGATGCTTCCAATAGGAATGGGAATGAAGAGACGTTAAGTGACATAATTCTCAGAGTTACTCAGTCCAAACAGCATAGCACTAGCTACAAATCCTTAATAGCTGTTTCAGTTGCACCAAAAAGCTATAATTTAGCTGCCTAAGTTTTTGCTGAAACTTGAAAAAAAAAAGCTAAAAATATAGTAAAGAAAGAACATACCATTGTGTTTTCCATTTCCAATCTCAATGCACAAGGCACTTAATACTTTGCAAAATTCCTATGTTACATATGAGAAAGTGCAACATACTTCACCAAGAAACATCTTTACTACTTTCCATTTTCCCCACGGGTAATTTTCTTCTTACGTCTAAGCCTCATTTACTTTCAATTTTCTCAAATATTCACACTTTCAGAACATCAAACCAAGGATAATAAGAACTTATAGAAATAACAGGTAAAATAACCACTCCCTTCTAAATCTGCTTTATTCAGCATACGCTGTCGCTCAGGAAACCATTCAAACTTTGCATTTTTTCCATTCACCTACCTTCAGGATTGAGCTCTACCATCCAACCAGCAATGGGACAAAAGAGAAAAAAAAAGAATACATAAGATGCTACTCAAATAAGAAAAAAAAGGAAATGTAGTAACAGGTTTTAAAGAACTTAAGCCACATTTGTTAAGTTGACAATAAAGACATAATACTAGCCAAAAAACAGGCATGAGACCACATTCATCAATAGTGCAATCCCATCCAACTGAGTGATTCATTGACCTTCACCTGTATGAATCCCACAGAGATACACTGAAGACTGATGGACACTGAAGACAAATATGGATATCATAAAAAAGAGGAAAAAGTCTCTATTCAGATAAAATGAAGTTTTATCTGAAAAGGAGGGCTAAGGAGAATCTCCCTCTCCTTTGTTGGATGCAGAGGGAAACTTGGCCACGAAGGATGAGGAGAAGGCTGAGGTACTTAATGCCTTCTTTGCCTCAGTCTTTAATAGTCAGACTGATCATCCTCAAGGTTTTCATGCCCCTGAGCTGGGAGATGGAGATAGGACACAGAATGTAGTCCCAGCTGTCGAAGAGGTGGCAGTCACCGATCTGCTCCTCCACCTGGATGCCCACAAGTCAATGGGGCCAGACAGGATCCACCCGAGGATACTGAGGGAGCTGGCGGAGGAGTTTGCCAAGCCACTCTCCATCATTTACCAGCAGTCCTGGTCAACCAGGGAGGTCCCAGATGACTGGAAGCTAGCTAATGTGACACCCATCTACAAGAAGGGCCGGAAGGAGGATCCGGGGAACTACAGGCCTGTCAGCCTGACCTCGGTGCCAGGGAAGGTCATGGAACAGATCATCCTGAGTGCCATTATGCGGCATGTGCGGGACAACCAGGGGATCAGGCTCAGCCAGCATGGGTTTATGAAAGGCAAATCCTGCTTCACTAACCTGGTCTCCTTCTATGACAAGGTGACCCGCTTAGGGGATGAGGGGAAGGCTGTGGATGTTGTCTACCTGGACTTTAGTAAGGCCTTTGACACCATGTCCCACAGCATTCTCCTGGAGAAACTGGCTGCTCATGGCTTGGACGAGTATACTCTTCGCTGGGTAAAAAACTGGCTGGATGGCCAGGCCCAAAGAGTGGTGGTAAATGGAGTTAAATGCAGTTGGCAGCCAGTCACAAGTGGTGTTCCCCAGGGCTCAGTATTGAGGCCACTTGTGTTTACTACCTTTATCAACAATCTAGATGAGGGGATCTAGTGCACCCTCAGTAAGTTTGCAGATGACACCAAGTTGGGTGGGAGTGTCGATCTGCTGGAGGGTAGGAAGGCCCTGCAGAGGGACCTGGACAGGCTGGATTGTTGGGCTGAGGCCAACTGTATGAGGTTCAACAAGGCTCAGTGCCAGGTCCTGCACTTCGGTCATAACAACCCCAGGCAACACTACATGCTTGGGGAAGAGTGGCTGGAGAGCTGCCTGGCTGAAAAGGACCTGGGGGTGATGGTTGACAGCTGCCTAAACATGAGCCGGCAGCGTGCCCAGGTGGCCAAGAAGGCCAATGGCATCCTGGCTTGTATCAGGAATAGCGTGGCCAGCAGGACCAGGGAGGTGATAGTGCCCCTGTATTCGGCACTGGTGAGGCCGCACCTCGAATACTGTGTTCAGTTTTGGGCCCCTCACTACAAGAAGGACATCGAGGTGCTGGAGCATGTCCAGAGAAGGGCAACTAGGATGGTGAAGGGTCTTGAGAACAAGTCTTACGAGGAGCGGCTGAGGGAGCTGGGGTTGTTTAGTTTGGAGAAGAGGAGGCTGAGGGGAGACCTTATTGCTCTCTACAACTACCTGAAAGGTGGTTGTAGAGAGGTGGGGGTCAGTCTCTTCACCCCAGTAACAAGCGATAGGACGAGAGGAAATGGCCTCAAGCTGCGCCAGGGAAAGTTTAGGTTAGATATTAGGAAAAACTTCTTTACTGAAAGAGTAGTCAGGCACTGGAACAGGTTGCCCAGGGAAGTGGTTGAGTCCCCATCCCTGGAGGTATTTAAAAGATGGGTAGATGCAGTACTTGAGGACATGGTTTAGTGGCGGACTTGGCAGTGATAGGTTAACGGTTGGACCTGATGATCTTAAGGGTCTTTTCCAACCTTAACAATTCTATGATTCTAAGTCACAAAAGCACTTAATTTTTGTTTACTAGTATATTATACTTAAGGATTTGATTGCCTTGTACAAGTAACACTAGTATTGGTATGTAATTGAATAGAATTATCCCAGCTTAATAATTTAAATGAATATCCAAAACTTTAGCAAGATCCTGATTATGCTCCTTTGTTTAGAAGTCTTCCAAATTCTACCATTAAGGTAAGTTTTTAAAATTCCTTCTACAGTTTCCTAATTCTGTTAGATGTCAGGTCTTCTGGGGATGTTTTTTAATTGCATATAAACAATCAAACATACTTAAGATACAAGATATTGTTCCTTCCCTAACCAAAAGGCTTGCAAAATCCAACCTAATACCTAAAATGTAAGTGTAAGTTTAACTAGTATCACATGAAAGAAACAATATGTTCATGTGCTCATGAGAAGTACCCTTTAAGTTTGATATTCTGGCCTTGCAAAGCCAAATCACAAAAGCAAGACCAGCAAAACAAAAAGCAAGCTTTCAAAATCAGAGGATCCAACATACTCAAAAGTATACTACCTGTACAGTCGTACCACAAAACCTGTCTAAAGCCACATCACTAATTTGGACACTTATGAAGGTACAGCATCTCATTCACAAGGAATAAGCAGAGTCAAAATGCAGGACTGAAGTTGTACAAGCTGTTTGTGCAGGCTCTCAAGAAAAAGGGAGGAGCATCCTTTTCTCTCCCACCTTCTGCACATACCTGCAAGCATTGTCTAAAGAGGGTAAGATCAAGTTCTGTAAAAACACGAGTTTTGGTTTTGTCCAGAAATAAACATTTCAATCATCACACAGCCTAGACTATCATCATAAACACAACATTTCAAGTGAGAAGTGATGTGAAGTAAATGCTTAAATAAAAGTCTCTACATAGGATAAGGTACCCAAGATCACCACCCTTCACAGAAGCCCTAACTGCACATGCATTTCTTTGATGCCAGTCTACTCCATGTCACCCTTCCCTTTATGCTGGCACAGCTCTCTGTTTGCACAGCGAACCAAATCAGCAAATCTGGCTGAGGAATAACTGTTGATTGTGTGAGCACAACAGGGGAGGAGATGCAGGAGCAAAGCCAAGCAGTGAGAAGTGAAGAACAGACAGCTTAAGCTTGTTTATGCTGCATTTAACTTAACATGGAAGCCCTGCCTAAATATAGTTTCTCAGTAGCCTGACACATTCACAAGGCTGTGTGTAGAAAACTAAGTTTCTATTCCTTTGGATTAGTTTATTTGTTTAGAATATGTTCAACTGTTAAAAGGGAAGTGAGGAATAATCACTCCGAATGCTTATTCAAATCTCCTCCTCTGTGGGGAGGCAGTTATTGTCACATTTGTTGGCAGCCCAGAAGGCTGAATAGTCATAAAGATGTAATTAACTTCTCACTCCAAGAGGTGGTCTCTTAAAGAGCAGAACAGAAGCAAATTGATAGGACAGGGTGGGAAAGTTTGCACAGATGCTTCCCAAGCCATAAGCATGTGATTTTACCTCTATAAGACCAATTACATAACAATGCTACATAAAATATTAGCTAAAACTGAAGACTAGACTCTGATACACATTATTTCTTTAATTACTACTGCCTTCAACATATTTCAAAAGAACATTTATAAGAAAAATGTACAGAAAAAGACCTCAAAACAGCCAAATCAATTTGAAATCTCCAGTGGCTTACCTGTTGGTGTACTATATGAAACCACACAATTTCCTTCTAGTTCTGATGGAGAACAATTCCCCTTCAGAAAGGCAGACAGGACCACGGTTTCAGATGAATCTGGTTCTAAAAACAATACAAAATCAAATCAAGTAATAGGAGCATCCAAATGAAAGCAACATATTTTCTAGCAGTTTGGGAAATATTCTACTACATTACGATAGTTGTTTCCATCAGTTCACCTTTATCAAATCACTGGACATGCTTTTTTTAAATCTAATTTGTAAAAGGCAAACTAGTCTCTCCAACTGTCCAACTATCCTGAAGCATAACCAATAAAACAATTCAGCACACTGAACACAGAATATCGAAACAAATGCATTTTACTTTGTGATTTTAATATTTTACAAAGCCATCAGCCTTTTGCTCCTGTCACATGTTGAGAAAACATAAGAACTGTCCTTTCAGGTAACAGCAGCAGTCATTAAAGCCCTGTTTCAATAGGGACCATTACTGCACATTTCAGAGCAGAAACGGTCTGCAGTCCCAACTGAGCCTGCAGGACACACTTCTCTGGTCTTCAGCTCTACCTAGTCTTCAAGGCAATCCCACCTGCAGCCTTATCAACAGAGTTGGAAAAAGGCTAGAATCACCAAACAGTTGATGCTAAGTTGGGAACATATGCTAGACTGTCCACAGGTAAACAAGCCTTCTGTCCCTGCTTTTAGCTCAGCAGTACCATTCCTACATAGACAGAATTGCCAGCAAAACAGAATGCCCCAGCACAGAATAACTGACTTTTTTCTTCCTCCATCATGAAGCTGCCACCCTGCCTCTCCTCACCTGCTATGCACCATACCATAATCAAGGAAGCAACTCCATTCCTTTCTACTTTGTCTTCCTCCACCAAGCAGTATCTAGAAGCTGTGGAGTGCAGCCAAGGCGAATTTGTAATTGCTTTAACTGCAGTATATCTGCAACAATGCACTCGATGGATGCTGGACAATACCTTTCAAACATCCTCAGAAAAAGTAATACAATACAATAGCTGTAACGGTACTATAATAATTTACCTAAATCATCAAAGACGAACTGGTCACAGGTCACTGCTAATGGAGCTTGTACACATACTGTCAGGTTTGGTTTCTGCGCAGTCACTCTGCTGTGTATTGTTATCTAAATCAAGTGACATACAGAAGTATTTAAAGGAAGCAACAAATTAATCTCTGTATAGCAGAAAACAAACATAACCAGCAAAAAGATATGAAAAGCCTGCAAAGAACAATTCAGCAACAATGTTTAAGAACTTCAAATTTAAAGTTCAAAACCAGTATTTTCCTTTTACAATTCTTACAGCCAATAATGGAACACAATAACTTGAAAGGCTACAAAAAACTGAGGGGATTTCTCATGTTCTTTGTAATTTTAACCCAAGACAAACTAATGCTAAAGTGTTAATTAAAATCTTAATATTTTGCAAGCGTCGTGTGCATTTTTTCTAATGTAAATAAAAATAAAATGTTGCCTCTTTTAGCTGACAAAAGTAAAAGAGAATAAAACCAAGGTAACCAAAGAAATTATTTCCCTTAACCGCAAAGCACAATGCATATTCTTCTGAATAACTTCAGAGTCAAGTTCTATTTGATTTTTTACTGCAAACAAATTCTAAAATTCGATATACTGGATACCCAGCACAACTACAACTCTAGATTATGAGAGCTGACCTAACCATAAACCTGGTTGCTTCTATTGTAGTCAGTTATTTCTCTGCAAAACCAATGCACATCAAATGAATGTCCTTAACTCAGACCTAAAATGAAAGTATAGTGGTGAGAGATCTGAATGTGGTCTGCATATAGACAGACCATATCTGCTACCTATTATCATCTGGTTTGTATTGCTGGTCTATCAAGGAGCTCACTACAACCAGGTTAAATCAGTTTAGGAAAATAGTTAGAAAATGACTCAAGTGCTAGGAAGTTTGACTATTTTAACAAAATTAACATCAACATTTATTTTGGTTTAACAATACATTTGGGCTGCAAACAGGCTCTCAGATCATCCATCGCTATTCATGCTAGCAAGGAAGGATCACATCTACCTCTGTACATACAACAGGTAAACTTTGCCCCATTTTCTGAAGCCAGAATCTCAGTAAGATGAACCATGAAGATGGAATCAATAGCCTTACAGATGTTATGCCAATTAAATGAGCTAAAATCATGCAGACATGAGACTGCACACTTCAGAATTTGTAATCAAGACACTGACATTTAAAGTTACTGGCAAATGCTACTTCAGCACATTTCTCAGTTATGTTTGGCTTTCCACTGCATGTAGGAGTCTGAAGTGAAGAATTCTCTTATCCAGAACCTTTTATCAGAAGTATCTAATTTTATTAAAACTTTTCTGACAGGCCTGTCATTGGTGCAAAATTATATTTAAAAATTAAGTTTTTAATACAAAAACAAGTGTCACAAATTCTGGAAGTTTTTTTAGAGCACAATGCATTGCCTGCAGATTTTTTGGATACAATGACCACCAATACAATGGCCAAGTAATATTCATTAGTAACATTATCTACTTTGCCAAAAACATGCAAGGTATACATATACTTTGGTTGCAGTTGTGCAATTCAAGAAAATATTTCATTTTAAAATTTATCAAAATTGTTCTCAACTTGTCCAAACTCAGTGGTTAAGTTCAAAATAGTCTGACAGGAGTCATAACATGCAACCATAGTGTACAATCATTTCTTATTTTCATAAGAATCAATGCTTGTAACTTTGTAAATGTTAAAGAGTTGAATCCATTAATTAAGAGGACTTTTCCATCAACTGCAATTAATTATAATGCAGACATATAAAGATCAGTTAAATGAACTTGTCACAGGAAAAATATTCTGCAAAAATTGAATGCATGATAATTCCTACATTTACTACTTTTGTTTCATTAAAAGGTATGAGATGCATAAACAAGAAAACAGAATGGGGAAATATAAAGTCTTCCCATTAAAAAGCTTATCAAACATATAAACACATCCATGCTCATTTTAAACAGTGTTTGCCATTGGCCTTACAATAGCAATAATGAGCAGATGAGGGAGAACAATGGGAGTTACCTGTGCTCCCAATACTGAAATCATAACCACTCTCCAAAAACTGAATTTGGCAATTATAAACACAATATTTTCCTCTGTAATAACTCACACAATATATTGGCTCCAATGTAAACTAAAAGCTGATAAATCCATACCTCTCTGGACACAATTTAAATTTACATTGCATATTATAAGGTACCCTTATATTCACAAACAGCCCGACTCAAAAGTCCAATGCCGTTCATCTGAACTTCTTTGAGCAAAACTGTCACAGACTATCAGGATTAGGGTTTTATCCTGTATCATCTTAGCATTTAAAAAAGCACAGAAAGATGTTGGACCAAGTACAACTAAACCACATTAGTGCAAGGGAATCTGGTTCAATAAATAGTCCAGTTACCCTCTGAACTTTTCACTCAAGACACAGGGAGAACTTGCAAGGTTCTCAAAAATAAGGCTGCATTGACATTCCTAGAAGACCCTCTCAAACTCGGGAATAAAAACCATGATCCTTTTTAGGCAGTACTGGGGAGAACCTACACTTGCACACACATGCATACGCATGCACACACACTCACACTGTCTTTAGAATCAGTTACAGGCAGCAACTGCCATGGAGGACTGCAATGATGTCAATTTTCAAATTAGATTTTCCTAGCATTTTTTTTCACTAGCAAAAGCTATGAAAGTCTTTTTACAAAAGAAGTTTTATTTTTGTTTATTGACAACTAAAAAGGCAGCTGAAGATAACAAACTTCACATTTCAAGTAACCAAATATTCATTCCCTTTGAAAAGTGTTGGAAAAATTATTCTTATAACTTCAAAAACAACTTCATTCCATCCTAATAATGTTTTTGTGTCTGCTTCTTGATAAGCCTATCAAAAATAAAACTTCAACTGCTTTCTGACTTCAGCAGATGGCTTACTAGAATGACACCTTGTCATACTAAGGAGAAAAAGAATTAAGTATACATTGCATTTCAAATTTTACTCATTTTCATGATCTAAGTGAAATACACAGAAAATGACAGGTTTGTTAAAATTTGCCACCACTATTTGAATGCTACTGTTTGAGTTAGGCACAGTACCTTTACTGTGACTGATGGTACTGCCTCTGCTTTTACCTCACTGTCAATGGCTTGCTGTGAAGAAAAAGATGAAAATGGAGTAAATTCAATATTACACATGAATGAGTGAACACAATGAATGCAATATTACTTTCCTACCATCAACTCGGTAAACAGGGAATTAATGGTAAAGGACTTATCATTCCTGTGACAGATTAAAATACACAAAATACATTTCTGAGTTCCTTCTGAAAATGTAAAGCCTCTGTTTGAAATTGCCTGCAAAAAGGATAGCAAAAGGTCATGAACATTGTGTATATAAGAAACTAATACACTCTGATGTATATATGAATATTTGAAATTGTTTTGTTTGGCACACTACTTTCCACTGTATATTTATTTAAATTCTGGAAATACCTTCTGTAATTCAGTAGGGAAAGGTGACTTCCAATCTGCCGATGTATTATATACACACCATAGCATGTACTATAAAACCATCACACGCTATCTTATAATCAGAAATATATTTTGAACTTCAAAAGAAAATTATAGCAGACATCTTGCTATTCCTGCTAATTTCTATTTCAATAGGCAATTCTATCTAATTCAAAATTCATCTTGACCTTGCAGTCTACTTTAATATCTTGTTTTATGCTTATATTTCATTTTGCAACAGGTCAGTCCCTACAGTTTAATAAAAATGTTCCTGTTTGTTTAAACTATTTTATTTTAAAGAAACACTTTACTTCTGCTATAATACCAAATTACTGACTTGAACTTATACCTTCTCCTTATAAAAGAGTAAAGAACAATCTGATGTCCTCTACCCACCCTCCTTTTCATCCCAACATGCCAGTATAAGGTCCACATCTGCAAAGTTCCTAAGAAGTCAGGAAGCTGGCAGGCTCTCTGGGTTCTAGAAATAGGACTTTCATTTGTACATTGTATATCTTTTTCAGTTAAAAAAGCATAGCTACTTTCATACTGGCTTGTCATGCCCACTGTCTCTGGTGACTAGTGGTTAATCCTGAAGCAATAGCAGGGGTGAAAAGAGATTGATCCTTATCATATTCAGCTTTCAGAAATGAGCTGGACTTCCTGGGTCACAAGCCATACACAGGAGGTGGTGTTAAATAACCAGAACGGTCCTCCACTTGCTTATCTAATCTATTTTAATACACCTATATGCTCTTTGCTTTTACCACACACATTGCAATGTAAATCTTTTCACAAGTGCAGAAGTAGTATCTGCAAGCCTGTAGCTTCCAAGATGACTGCAGAAGTCCTACAATTGTTCCCACATTTGCTGTATTGATCCTTCTCCATGAAGTACTTTATCAGATTTTTCCTTTCTAGATGGTTGAGCAAATGAGCACAGCAGCATTAGAGCATTCTATGGACCTAACACTGTCACTCTGTCTTTTTTTCCACAGACAAGTGCTAGGACACTAGCACACTTTATAAAGAGGTCCCTTTATCAAAGAACAATAGTAGTAGAGGTAGCAGTAGTAATAATAAGAGTATGCAATGAGTATGTTCTGAAATGTTGAAGCAAAAAGTTTTAAGGGACAAATATAAGCTCTCCTGAATCTTAATTGGAATTAATTTTTATAAACTACATATGTATACAAGATGAATAAACTAATTAGGCTGCAACACCAGAGAATATTGAATGATGCCTTGCCAGAGAAAGATTATTTCTTACAATGCATCTTTGAGTGGTTTGTGTATTCTATCTGTAAAAGATCCACAGGATGACACTTCTACTGTTTCCCCCCATATTTTTAACTGCTCACCATTACAAATTCTCACCACTACAAAGTTATTCCAGATCCTAAGTTCTCATTCACTTACATTTGCTTAGCCAAGAATCTAAAGGTCCCCAGACAGAAGATACTAAATATTTTAATAATTCTAGTTAAAATCATTAACAAAAGTGCATTTTAATTGATGGAAAACTGGGGGCTATGCAGAAGCTCAGTCCCACAAATATAAATACATACTAATCACTATTCATGATCAACCATTATTTACTCATGTATAAAACCAGTGTTTTCAGAGTAATTTCCTTTTTATACAGGTACATACAGATTCTGCATCCAAATCAGGCGAAACTTCTGCTGTGACAATTAGATCTCTGTGTTTTTCAGATTTGGGCAAAATATCTGAAAGAAAAAGCTCTCCTTTAACAAACATGCAGCTACATTTCTAAAAATAATACAATTTCAACAGCATCAAGTTTCAGACTTACATCTTAACACCTACTAGTGTAAAGGAAAAAAAACAACAATGCATATGAATTTTGACCAAAGAAACATCCCAATTTTATAAGATTCCTACAGACAACCTAAACCTGGATCTCATTCTGGATTTCTGATTTATTTATGAAAAAGGATTTAGATGCATTCTATAACAAGATTTTATACCCAATATCCATGATCTTCAGAGACTGTAAGCAATTTTTAAGCTTTTGTCCTCTTACGCTATACTAATACACCTGTAACAAACAACTATCTCCAAAACACACACCACACTTCGCATGGCACTTTCATCTAAATAATTTGATAATGAATACCTTAGACACAGGAAGATTCTATGCCTAGTAGTGTAAAATTAAAATATATTTTAGAAATTTCTCTGCGTAAAAAGGTATATGAAAGCTTTATGTACAGAACAGTATGTGGGGCTTGGTTACAATATATTACCTGATGATTTCCGGGACTGTCAACATACGAGGCAAAGAATGCTATAAACTCATTTATATCCATGACATAAAACCTTATGCAGATTCACATATGTAAAAAAAAGTTAAGGATTAAAAGCTAGGCACGTAAAATACCATGAGGAATTACATAATCTCCTCTTAAGAGTCCAGAAGTCCAGCTCCAAGGTATTTGTGTTTTTCTGAAAAGCACTTTTATTTCTTAATACTAAATATATTGGAAAAAGAAAAACCCAAACAGGAAATGTATAGTTCCTAAAGTAACAAACAGGAAAGACTTAATGTAAAGGGGAAATTAATGTATTAATTGAATAATTGAGAGCATGAGCACATTCAGAAAGCTGCAAGAATTTTATTACAAACAGGGTCCTGAAAATGACCCAGAACTAGTAGGCAGCACATTATCTCTTTCTAACAAGAGGGTCAAGCGAAAAGATTTTGATGAAGACAGAAAATAAGTTTTCATCTTCTTGTGCTCAGAGAAAAATGCCTTCCTTTATTACAAGGAAAAAAAAAAGCAAAACACGTTCCTCCAATACCACCTACCAAATAAGCTTAGGCCTGTTTCATACTGCCACAATTGCACACAACTGGTTCTGCCAATTACACATAGCTCAGCACAATCTATTCCACTTGTAAAGATAAGAAAATTCTTCCTTTTCTACCCCTTTTTAACCATTTCTCTTCAGGCTGCTTCTTCAAGCAAACTATGATGCAACTTCTGTCATACATTCATTTTTCTATTAGAAATAGGACCGAGATCACAACCAAAATTTACATACAAGTATCAGCTTTTTGTTACTATTAAACTGAGCCAAAACACCTATGTTTAATCACTTATGTCATCCAGACTGATGCAAGTAACATTAGATTTAAGTTAGTATAACAGTTAAGATTTGAAAATATTTCATCAGTTTATAATGTAAATCCTTATTCTTCAAAATGTATAAAACAGCTTAAGTTCAACAGTTTAATGGTCAGCACTGGACAGAAATACAAGACATTTATGGAAATAACTACTCAGGTTTTTTTTATATGATGACCTAATTCTAAATACTTTCCATGTTTGGAAGTCAAAATGAAACAAAGAAAAATTATTTCCATACAAGGGTAGATATTTTCAAAACAACACAAGCTCTTACTGCACAAGCGTTAACCCAAAAGACAGAAAAGTCAATGGCTCATTTTAAAGATCATGCTTAGCAGTTACTTAATGGTGACCAATGTTCAAAAGTGTTTTGTATTCAACCAGATATGATTAGCAGCTATTTTAAGGCCTAGCTAAAGTTCTAAGAAAAAAGCCAATATGAAACAAAGCCAAAACATCCGAAACTAAAAGGCATTCTTCATAAGTAAAATGTTTTGTTGTAAAAAAGGTTTTCTCACAAGTTTTACATCCAGTTAAAGCCAAACACAATATCATTAGAGCATCACTCCACAATGGAAAGAGCATTCATAAAAACTCATCTGAAAACACCACTGTAACACCTTAGATCAGATTAGAAAGACTGAGGAAGAAAAAAAATTAAGAAGAGAGAATGGGGGAAGAGATCAACAACATTCACAGTAAACTTCTCAATCACACCATGACAGTTATTAGAAAAGCTATAAAGAACAGCTATGTGTCCTATCTCTAGATCTTTAACACAGTATGTTAAAGCATATATGTTTGTTAACAGAAGTTGATTCACTTCAAATGGATTTATTCCTCCATCATGTTTTTCTTTCCTTTGGTTATGATAGCCAGACAAAACTGTCAAATACTTAAAGAGGGCCTGCAGCAAAAAAATCAATGGAATTTACCCACATCTATATGATTTGTAAAATTAAAAAACTAATATTAGTCTACCACAACAATGGACAAAGCCATATGCAATTACTAAAAAAGAAATCTTTGAGTTGTAGAATCAAGCTCAGGACTGCAGATAAATAATTTCTTATTTTCTAGGGACTTCAACTGTGAGTTTTGTCGCTCTCTTTTTCACACAGAAAGCCACGACTATTTCTTTAATGCATTTAAAAACATGCTAACTACCATCAGGAAAATATTTTAATTGGTTCTTTCCATTTGGGTAAGATTTTCCCAGTTTCCTGTAAAATCACATGCTTCCAATTCCCTGTGCAAGTCAGATACACTGTTTAAAAACTTAAGTATGAAAACACTAATTTTGAAAGATCTTTGTAGAAATTATGTGCCCTTACTTGAACAAAATCCATGCAAGTTATTAGCAATGCATGTAAATTCCAGAGTTTATCATGATCAGTTATTTGGGTTTTGATCTCTCTCACTATGTTCTTCAAATACAACCGCTTTTGGGAGAAGTTAAAGCAACTTTTCTGTTACTTTAACAAAAGTCATTCTTTGTTAATTGCATGACTTAAGAAGCCATTTGTAATAATGAAACAGAATTTGGCAATACTTTTGCTCTCTCTGAAGCCTAAGTATTTCAGACTGTTGCTGTGAAATTCCTTAAATTTTCTTGCCTTTGGGTAGTACATGCATTGCCATTTTTTTCTCTGAACTCTTGCAATAGTGAGAATTATCTGCAACCTGACGTAAATATCTTGAAAGTTCCAACAGGCATTATGAAAATGCAAAGAAAAAACTCTGTATCCAAGGGCCTTACAGTCTAGGATTTTATTTGTACATTTTTTTATTAAAACCTAAACTGTATTAAATATTACATTTCCTACAGAGATGTAATTATGGTTAAAGAATGAACATAAAACACAATATTTTAAAGGAAAGTCAGGTGGTTAAAAGTATGTACAACTATAGAAAAGGAAGAAGTATACCTTCTGGTTTTGTGGCCTCCTTGATGATTTTCTGAAGCTCTTTCATTTCAGCGTCAAATTCTTCATAGTTTATTTCCCTAGAATCAACCCTAGGAGCCTGGAAGAGTGAAGGATCAGTTCCAAGGTAGGAACACTGAAGATGCCCATTGTCACTCAGAGTGACTATAACACCCTTCAAGTCTCTGCATAAAAAAAATAAAGCTCATTAAGAAATTGGGAAGAATCACAGACGCAATAACATTGAATTTATGATGCTTCTATTGTTCCATCTACAAATATAATAGAACTTCCTGGGTTTAATGAGATTCTTTAACGAAAAGAAAACAACAATATTTAGTCTTCAATTCAGATGTGTTTATTAATATTACTCCCACTTATTGCAATCACACCGAAGAACCAATCTGTGCAAGACAGATGACTAAAACATCACCCAAGTATCTTTAGAATCTATATAATCAAGGCAGGTAAAGGAAAGGATCAGAACAAACCAGCTGAGTATACAGCACAGTTGTAACCTTTTTTATTCACAGATTGTTACTTAAAGTTTTTTGAAGTATGGATATTCAGGTTGGTATGCAGGAAGAGGAATTAGCTAAATGGAACACCAACTAAGGGAAGGGATGCATTAGAAGAAATCCCGAGCCGATGGAACATGTTCACAGTGAAGACAGCAGTAGGACTTTGATGGCATCTGTAGCACCCCTAACCCATTCTTTGGCTGCTACTGCAGCTACTGTGCTGGCTTCAAACCCCGGCTGGCTCTTCCCTGCAGTATCTTTCTGAAAGGAAGCCACATGGATCCAGAAGATGCCCCTTACGCTGCTCTGGATCAATACAAATGAGTGTTTTATTAGCTACACCGTAGCCTCTTTCTCCTGAGGGAACAGTACTTCATGGAACTTACTCCTACAAAAATCTCACCCATTTTGCTTATCTGATCATGTACCATGCAAATGCAAGATTTAGGGAAGTATTTAACAAATTATGAGACAACAGGGAGCACTCCTGACATTTTGCTTAACTTGAAGGTTATTCCTAAGCAGAAGAGGAACTGAACAGTAAAGAAAGACTAGCATAGATGTTAACAGCAAAAGTTAGGAGAAAAATAACTAATTTTATTTTTTAAAATGCTTACTCTTAAAAGCATGTATTTATTTTCATAATCATGAGGTGACACATTCATGCCAATAATCTGCTCTTATGCTATACTTAGAATATCTTATAGCAGGCACTGCCTGTGCATCAAATACAACTGTCATAAAGCAAAGACAGATCAAATTTAATTCTTAGATATAAAACTGAATTTTGAAAAGAAAGCCTAATGCACTATCCCACTAATTAAACCCATGTCAAACATTTCATTCATGTAAGTCTTCAAGCTATAATTCATAAAGAATTAACAAAAATTCTTTTAACTTACATACAGTGATAGCTTTCAAGCACCTCCTCTAGTTCAATCCTCATTAAAAAACAGGTAGCTATATAAAAGAAATAAAATTGTCTCTGGTTTCCTATGCTGTCTTGCAGCATGGGTCCAGTACACAGAGACAGGAAACCTCATTCCAAAATTTTCCAAGGTAATAAGTAATTATGAAGGCAAACAGGTGTCTCAGATTAATTTTGATAACTGATGGTCCAATTGGATGGTCCAAAATGCCTTTTTTACAGAATGCTAATGTCACAATCCCAGTGTTGGTTTCACAACTGCAATCAAATATTCTGGAAGAACTATGCTGTAACTGAGACCATCTGAACTCTGTACAGTTACATTATAACTGCATACAGAAATGAAGACCCCACAGGGCACTATACAAATAAGTAGTTGCTGCAGATAAGTTTAAGCTTTTTCTACAGAAAGTAATTTTTACTCAGTGAATAAAATAAATCTCCCAGTTGAACTATAAATGTATGGAAACTGGTTGGGTTTGGTTTTTTTTTTTTTTTGGACAACAGGTATCCCCAGTTAGTCCCTCACTGCAGGTGGAACATGCAAATCTGAAGTGCCTTCTGGAACAGAACAGATATAACAGGACTCAAAACACACTGTTCCCCTTATCTATTATATAAGCTCAAGTTAAACAGAAAGTCTTCTCTTTTGGGAATACTCTTCCTATTGTCACAGAAAAGCTTCCAGCTACCACTGCAATTTTTAACATACATTAACATTCACTACAAAAGCTAAGCAAACTGTAATAGGAAGCTTTGTGAGCACCATAAGGCTGGACATGACAAGTCTCCCCAAAAAATACTTTAAGAAAAGAAAGTAGAAGACTTAGTACTGATTTTCAACTTACATATCCAGTACCTGTGTTAGCAGCCGTCCTGTCAATGGGATGGCCTATTTGTGACCTGTAAACTTGGGGTTTGCATCTGTTATTTCTGACAAATTGTAAACTCTCAATCCAAAATTAGAGGAACTAGAACTAAGCATGAGTCCTGGTTTCTCTGCCTGCTTGAATATTTGTTGCCGACTAGAGTTGGTTTCCTTGCTCAGGACTGGGTCTGTTGTTGGAATTATATGCAGAACTGCTCATCCTAGTTTTCTTATGTCCAAAAAGCTCTGTACAACACCCATCTGTGCTACACTTAGAGTTCTGGATGGCACATGGAACGAATACATTGGGCTAACCCTGAGATCTGTACACAAACAATGCAAGGAGACAGACTATTGTGAATACTTGGACCATAACAGAGTCTCAGTAAGGTATGCAAGGAACACCTAATGTATAGGACTTTGTTTAATGCTTGTCAAGTGTTTGCAAAGAACTTTGCCATACTGGCCATGAGCACAGCAAAGTCTGTAAAAAAAGAGATATTGTTGAAACAGATCCTACCAAATACACTGCCCCACACACTTTGCTACTTAGTTACAGCAAATAAATGAAGTTGCTAAAAAAAAAAGGGACAATAAGAGAAACTGCATAATGGCTTTGTTCCACAACTGAAGAAAGAAAACTGACACCTGAAAAAAAACAATTTCTAAAATTCTCCAGCAACTGCTTTGGACCATCTTGAAATTTCTTTCCTAAGGCTACGAATCTGTTAAGCTAAGAAGGAGATCCATGAGGACATCCGAATGTAAATCAAAAGCGCATGAAGAAATATAGCTACACTGTTAGCAATAAATCTTTGATGATATACTACTAAAGTATAATACATTCAAAAGTGGTTTGTAAATACAGTCCTTCCTATGTACCTTTAAGCTGCCAGTCATCTGCAGGTAATCAGTCTATCAAACAAAATCAACTCACATCAATGAGCTGATTTTCCTATATAAATTATGCTTTTATTAACTTCTGAGTTTATGTCAGCATTACAGAATGCACATTCAAAAACTCCATCTTAAAATAAACTAATTTCAACCAACTTCCCTGTCAGTCATGACATCCTTTAAGTCTGCACTAGCTCAGAGACAAAAGCATTGGTTTAAGAGAGCAGCATTATAAATGACATTTTTCCTTTACTTCAGTTACTGTTCTGCTGGGTCCTAAGAACATTGTTCAACGTGAAACATATACAAATATAAAAAAGCCTTTTTCAGTAATCTTTCCTTGTTAAAGCTATCCATTAATTTTTACGTCAATAGAAACAATAAGAAAAATATGGGTAACCAGTTATAACGTATGATTTATAATACATTAATTTCTCTGTTGGAATGTGTGTCAGTCAGTCAAGATTGCTTTATTTTCTCAAGCTTTTATAACAGTGGTTAAAGACAGCAGGGGGAGGGGGAGCATATTTAACGGTTTTATAGTAGTTTCCCCACAGCTACTGCACTCATACAATATCCCTGCAAATACCATTACTTCATTTGGCACATTTTGCACAATCTGGAATTTCAATTACTTGTTAAATTTCTTTTATTGTAAACTATTTTTTTTACTATATATCACACAATAGTCAAAGTAATAGCAAATCTAAGGGGACACTTTAACAGTGAGGAACTCAAAGTATGAAACAAATTATTCAGGTATCTAAAATAACTTTGCAGTACAAAGCAACTCCTACACACATATGGTAATAATTTGAGAAACTATCTTTTATTGGATTCTGGGTAATAATAATGGCATATGCTTCTTGTAGGTCTTTTCTTACTAAACAAATTGCTCACAACATAATTCTTGAAGAAATTAAAATGCTTTGCATGTTTCCAGTTATATAATAACAAATGGATCACTCAATTGACTTAAAAGTTGAATCTGTAATTCTGAATTCTACTTGAATGACACAAGCTAAGCCTTGAACAACTCTCAGGACAAGGTCTCGTTATTGACACCATTTACAGCTTTAATTATTTATAATAGCACATAAAACTTCTACCTCAATTTCAGAAGTAGTCTTAATAGATATTACTCATACCAATCATTTTAGCAAACAAGATGCTCTGCAATACTTTCAGTCCCTTATTGATAATGTATTATTTATAAACTACTAAATTAGGAAACTAATTCCTGAATTGTGCTTAAGCATTTTGAATCCAATTCTCTCCTCATTTTATCATCCTCTGAAGTAATTATACACAAGAGCATAACTACAATATCAGTTTTTAGTTTAGTGCTTTTGAAAACCGAAATTCTTCTAAGTTTCACTACCATTTCAATATCATTTTAGCTGTAACTGTGTGAAGTATTCAATAAAATGCTGAAAGAAGATCAGACTAGGAGTACTGAACTATAAGAATTTTCTAACATGAACTCATGGGAGTAAAAGTCGAAAGCCCATCTTACTCTTATTAACCACACACTCCAAAATCAGATCTTCAGCTGAACATTTAAAGTATACCTGGTGTGACTCAGTGCCAGCTACCACCAATTTTTAACTGGGTTTGGGTATCTGTGGAGCACCCTCAGGCTCCTTTGAAAAGCCCTTCCTCATTAAAAAAAAAAAAATCTTTGTTCAACTTTACATCAGAAGTCATACTTTTATGTGTAAGACTTCCCCATTCTGCTGTTACACCTGAAAACAGATAATCTGTTTGCTCTCAGAAACTGAAACTCTTTTAAGGCTATTTATATTATCTGTTTAATACACTTTGCACACTCTGCAGAGGGCATGCAAAAATATAACGTAAATATAGTGTTCAAGTATAATTGTTTAACAATATGTAATTAAATTGAATATCATTAAGTGGTAAGTAATTTGTGCTGTTGCTTTACAGAAAACCATTCCTCATCTTTCCTATTCATGTGATAGTTTAGGATTGCTGATCTTAACAGAATGCCAGACACATCTAGTTAAAAAAAAAATAAATACATTAAGAGGGAAATGAAACAGGATTTTATCTTGATAACCAGTGGAAAAGCAGTTAAAAAAAAAAAGTTACGACTCGAACAACAGGTCTATCTTCTCTTATAAGCACTATCTTCTCTTATAAGCACTGAAATCCACTGAGAGTCAGAACTGAATAAAACCTGAACTTGGCCAGAGTGTTAACATTTTGAACGCCTGAAGGATTCTCCAGCTTCCAGGTCTTATATAGTATTTTCACTCTCTACTTGAGAGTGAAAAGTGAAGACATTTTCACTAGCACCTTTACATGATGACACTACACTAGTGGTGCCATCATGTAAGGCAAACTAGTGCCTTACTGCACGACAAATCAGACAAGTCTTTAGCTTGTGTAGTTTTCTCTTTGAAAGAGACCTCTTTGCCTAAAAGACCACATGCCATCCAGCGACCAAATAAAAAGGAGCATCTTCCACCAAACAACAAAATGAAAAAAAGCAGTGGAAATTAATTGGGTTTACTTTTACTCCCAAGTTAAAAACAAACACTACTCAGAATCCTAAGTTTGGGTCAGGGGTCTTTTCTGCCAGGCCACTACTGCCACCTGCAGGGCAGCACAACAAAGCTTATGAGGGTAAGCCAAGCAGCACAGCTTTCACACAGGCGAGCCCTAAAAGCTACCATGCCACATTAAATGAAGCATTTTTTTTTTCAACAGGGTTAGTATAATAGCTTGAAAGTTTAAAAGTAATGGAATCTTAACGGGTTAAGACTCAACAATGAACGCAGAGGGACAGACTTCCACGCATGACATCCTCTTCTGGTTCCTTCAGGCAGGGAATACACGTACTGGTATAGGCAGGTTAGACATGCGATCTAAGCTCATGCTACAAGTCACATGTAAAATTAATTTTTATCTGAAGGATTAACCAACTTAGTTTCTTGTTTTTTAAATATCAAAACTATTTCAAAAGCAGTGAAGGTTTTATTAACTGCAGATTTAAGTTAAAATTACTATTTGTCACAGAGTAGAATAAAAACAGAATATTCAGTGATGGCACAGGCCTCCAAAAATATATGATCTTGCTCTAGGCAAAAAAAAAAAAAAAAAAAAAAGGCGTAAAGAGTTCTGAAGTATAATACATTCAAGGAAAAGTTCATAATTTCCACATGGCATTTCTTATCATCACAGTTCCAAATCTAAGACACTTAGTGGCATTATCTGAATCGAAAATCAATGTAAGGACTGATAAGAACACCTGATTACTTTAAATAAGATTGCAGCCTCTAGTTAGAGCTCCAAATAATAAGAAACAAGAGAAATTATATTGTGATTTCATTTATGACAGTACCAGTGTTAGCAGTAAGAAAGAAATTAAGACCAACTGTGACACATCTAAAACATCTCCAGGCTTCATTCCCTCTTAGAGCTACATCAAGAAGTACATATTTCTTTATTTGCACCTCCTTCACCTGAAGTTTAAAATCTGTTTCAAGGCCAGACTCCCTCACTTGCAGACAGGTATACAGCAGCTTCCAAAAGCTCAAAGGCTATACCAAAAGGTAGAAGCTACCGCATTCTGGATATAGGATCTGAGAGGCCTCAAAAGTTTATCCTTCATCTACACCTTCTCCCACTTCAAGATCGTGGTTAGAGTCCATTTCACTCCAGCCAAGACGGAGAGGCCCCTAGCACCTCTGCTTCCAACAATAAAGAGATGCAGGGTGCTATGCTGATAAAATCTACACTCTAGTAAGTTTCTTGTTTTAGATAAAGCTTATTGGCTGGATGGCCGAGTCCAGAGAGTGGTGGTGAATGGAGCCAAATCCAGTTGGCGACCGGTCACGAGTGGTGTTCCCCAAGGCTCAGTGTTGGGGCCGGTCCTGTTCAATATCTTTATCGATGATCTGGATGAGGGGATCGAGTGCACCCTCAGTAAGTTTGCAGATGACACCAAGTTGGGTGGGAGTGTCGATCTGCTGGAGGGTAGGAAGGCCCTGCAGAGGGACCTGGACAGGCTGGATTGTTGGGCCGGGGCCAACTGTATGAGGTTCAACAAGGCCAAGTGCCGGGTCCTGCACTCCGGTCATAACAACCCCAGGCAACACTACAGGCTTGGGGAGGAGTGGCTGGAAAGCAGCCTGGCTGAAAAGGACCTGGGGGTGATGGCTGACAGCCACCTGAACATGAGCCAGCAGTGTGCCCAGGGGGCCAATGGCATCCTGGCTTGTATCAGGAATAGCGTGGCCAGCAGGACCAGGGAGGTGATAGTGCCCCTGTATTCGGCACTGGTGAGGCCGCACCTCGAGTACTGTGTCCAGTTTTGGGCCCCTCACTACAAGAAGGACATCGAGGTGCTGGAGCATGTCCAGAGAAGGGCAACAAGGTTGGTGAAGGGTCTAGAGAACAAGTCTTATGAGGAGCAGCTGAGGGAGCTGGGGTTGTTTAGTTTGGAGAAGAGGAGGCTGAGGGGAGACCTTATTGCTCTCTACAACTACCTGAAAGGAGGTGGTAGAGAGGTGGGGGTCGGTCTCTTCACCCCAGTAACAAGCGATAGGACAAGAGGAAATGGCCTCAAGCTGCGCCAGGGAAAGTTTAGGTTGGATATTAGGGAAAACTTCTTTACTGAAAGAGTAGTCAGGCACTGGAACAGGTTGCCCAGGGAAGTGGTTGAGTCCCCATCCCTGGAGGTATTTAAAAGATGGGTAGATGTGGTGCTTGAGGACATGGTTTAGTGGCGGACTTGGCAGTGGCAGGTTAATGGTTGGACTCTATGATCTTAAAGGTCTTTTCCAACCTTAACAATTCTATGATTCTATGATTCTTAGCTGTTAGCTTCATACAAGCTAATATGAGACAGTACACAAGGAAAATTAGTCTACCCACAGAGGTTAACAGCAATAACCATGATATGTCTTTACCAGAGACTTATTCTGAAAGGATTGAATAATTACATAACTTTAAAAACATTCAACTCAAATTCATTTCCATCTCTTTCTCCTCACAGTTTGACAGCGATGTTCCTGCAAGCTTCAAAATTCACCAGCATTTCAGCCAGGAAAAAGTGCATACACTATTACTTTTAACAATGCTTATTGTCCCTTCACTCTGTCTTGTAAAGAGCAAAGCTGCTCTTTAAAAGCATCTCTGGCACTTTGCATTACTAGCTGGCTCTCGTCACCATAGCTTAATGTAAATATCCCACCTGCTGATCCTTGTATGAAAATACGTCTTTCATGTTAATAGCATAATAATCAAGACCTTCAAAATCAACACCTTCAAAATCAATAGCCTTACACTGTTCATAATAATGGTTTCCAAACAGGATGTCCAGCACTTCCACACTTCCATGTGCAGAGCAAGTGTCACAATACATCCATAAACTCCAGCCTACTGCTCAACACCCAACTCCAACACTAAGTTCAGAACGTGATACAGTTATATTCTACTCTGTCACAACATGAACAGGCACAAAGAAATTGCAGGTTAGCCAAAAAAAACCCCACCATGCTATTTGTTTAAAAGTATTTTATTTTAAATACTAGAGGGGGAGTTACTTGCCTTCTTGTCCTTGAGCAGTTAGAATTTCCACATTTAAGGCTTTCTTTAGAATCATGAGGGTAGGAATATTTTAAGTGTTATTCTAAAGAAAGCTGAAACCCTTACAAAACATATGACTATAAAAAGTAGGGGTTTTGAAAAACCAAGTAAGTAACATGCAATAAAATTAGAAGAACTAGCAATATGGGCACATGCTTAATATCATACAGTAAATACCATTGGAAACTAACTTGCTAGAAAGCCCAGGCATGAAGCACAGTATATGCTGGACATAGTATTTGGCACATCTATGTCTTCTGCATGATCAGAATCCTACTAAGGTAAAAAACAGTCTCATTCATATTTTGTGGCTAAGCTACACACATTAAAATTATCTCTTCAAAAGACCTTTAAAAAGGGTAATATTTTGTATTGCCATCTCTTGACAATCCGGTGGCAATTCAGATGAAAAACAAATGCAATAATTCTTTTTTTCTTAAAAAGATTTCTTTAAAATGCAATTATGTTTAAGTAGAATGATCCTAGCATTCTCTGCATTTAACTTCTCAGATAGGGCAACATTCCTACAGAACACTCAAATAAAAATTTATATATATACATGTATATAACTGAACAGTTCTTACTATGCGTCATAACTGGCATTGCTTCTATTACAGTACTACTATACAGAAAAAGGAAAAATCTTTCAACAAACTATAAAGTTTGATTCCGGCAGTTTTCTTTCCATAAAACTGTGTAATAAGTGCTAAGTTTTGCTGGTTTTATATGTAAGTTTTGCCATTTTTATATGGTGATTCTTTAACAGTTGTGGTAGCTGTGGTGATGTCAGTTATAATAAGGAATAACAGATGGGCTGGAATGAAGAACAAAGTATTTTCAAGCATCTGGATAGCTAAAAAACTCAATGAGAGGGGTTTTATTTTGACTCCACCCACTATTACCCTATATGTGATTGCACTTTTACACCTTATATACTTAATTCAACTACAATATTTCTTCATATTTTTTTCGGGTTAAATTCAGTTCCTGTTGCCTTTCTACTGTTTGGAGAGCCCAGCTACACAAAGTACGTTCATCTAACCACCCCAATGTACTATGATTCTGTGCCAGAGAACAAGTTTTAATTTCAAGTTCATATTTGGACCAGACCAGTATTTTCTCACTTGCAAATTGATCACAGATTTTAATTTTCTTTAAAAAATATTGGAAGCTAAAACTTCATAAAGCACATTTTCAACCAATGGCTATACACCAGAACTCTGAACTCCAATCTTTTGATTCACATACCTCATTTAAATTAAACTGATCAGTCTGTTGGGCTACATATGAGTTCAAATCTGGGAATTAATCCTGTGTCAAAACAAAGAATTTAAACACTAGCTTATGTTCTCTTCTTTATGGAGACAGGTTGCTGAATCAGAGACTTTATATATAGACTTATGCAGATAAAGTGCCACGAAGTTACAAGCATGTCAACTATGTCAGGCTCAAGGTATTACTCATATACAGAAGACAAGTCTTGGTTCTGTGAAGCCAGTGAACAATAGTCTTCAGGGACTTTATACCTCATTAGACAAATAAGTATACAAACCACACATTTCTTACTAGTCATTCTAATATTATGAAATACTAACAAATCAGAAAATCCAAAAGGAGAACTGTATTAAGCATTTTTCTAGAAGGCAAAAGAAGTGATTCTTTCCATGAATGCATGCTCCAATAACTGTAAAATTCTTAATTGTTTGGTGTTGGGGTAAAGATGTTTGTTTTTAAATGCAGTAAACACGATAAGTGTCTCTTTCAGTATTGTGTTCCCCTTCAAAACGCAAACTGATTAGCAACCCTGAAGTGCAGCAGCACGTATCACTTGGCTTATGCTTAAAGTTCACTGGAGCTGGTGTACAATCTCTATCGGTCAGAGTCACCAGAGCAATACTTCTCAGCCTTGCAGTCTAGTCCTGGACAGGAACAGAGTACTGAACACACAGTAAGCCACTCAGCCATAAAAATCACCCAGCCCTTCCTCACATATTCTTTTGAACCCAGGGTTAAAGCACCAGGAATTTTTTTGCAGACATTCATTGTTGCTATTATGGTTCTCAAATAGCCAAGGCCAACAATGACACTGACAGATCAAAGTTGGCTCGTCAGACTATGAAGCCAAAAAACCTTCCCACTTTGATCTGTAAGTATCCTTAAGTGGTCATCTCTGGCTATAAAGAATGAATGCCACATGCCTGTAGTAGTATATGGCAAAACAGAAAAGTCAAAGATAGGTAGCAAGAACTCAGTACCTTAAAGCAAAACAAGCTGGAAATTGCTAGATAACTAAACAACACTGTGCACATCTTTTTACGCTACTCATCTGTTATGCATGTTACACATGCTTTTATTAGAAAAGATGCAAGAATAAAGGAAAGAGGCAGCTAGGAGTAAAATGATAACTCAGCACATAGCACGAGATTATTGCCTCAGTAAATTAGAAGTCACTATCTCCAAAACTAACTTGGAAGTATTTAAAAATATTGTAAAATACTCTCTTGCAATGCATCTGTGTAACTAACACAAGTGGGGATTTTCCAAGAGATAGGAAAGTGCAGTAGCCATGGCTATCAGCACCACGTGGGACAATACAAATATTCAAACACTACTTAACATGATTACATAGAAAATTAATTTTTGGTACCTTCATTAGTCAAATAGTCTCTGCTTCTTTATTATTTCTGCAAGGGGAAGAAGGACTCATACAAGAACAACATTAGAAATTTTAGACCTACTGAATTACTTTATTTTGCCTTACAAGTAGTAAGAAAATTGAATACTACTATAGCATCTTAAGTCAATAACTTTGAAGTGATTCAGTAAGCTGCAGTATTTCCTGCATCTCAGCCTACACAAAGCAACTTTGAATTTAAGTCTCTAATTCAGTAGAATCCATAATCAAATATGTAACAGTGTAAGTCAAAACATGAACACCAATGGCCTATGGGTAGCTGGCCTTTACAGATGGCTGATAAATACACTACTATGTGATACATAGTATTAATGGGCTGGTGGTTCACAACACTGATGTTAGGAGTTCAGGCATGACCCCTATAGTCAAGCCTGCAGGGATCATACTTAGAGAAGCAACAACCAATATTACCTAAGCAAATTTCAAATACCGTAGTCAGTTGTAATGCTAGCAATTAGCAGAAAAAAAAAATCATTTTTTGATTGCAAACTGAGCAAAACGGAATCAGTGGTAAAGACATGGAACCCTGTGATACTTTCATGGGATCACTCCTTAGTATAAACCTAGGCAGACTTGAAGTTCATAAAGAGCTGAAGTGTGGATAAAGCTTACTAAGTAACCCTGCTTGCCATTTTGAACATATAAAGTCTGCTTTTATTTCCTGGCTTTTCAACAGTTACTTTTGTTTAAAAAAGAAAATTGTTTTTTCCCCATCTCAAATAATGAAAATCTATTTACTAGCTTAACTCAAGCTAAAAAGTTGGGTTCTGGAAATTTAATATTTTAAGACACTCAGAAATTCTTATTCTTTAAAGGTGATAAGTTACTTCTGGACAAAAAAATGTTTTCAGACCACTTTATATTTGCTCTTCAGAAAACATGCTGTTCCATTACCAAGTAAAATTATATTTATCTGTCAAATAAATGAAAGTGAAAGCAAATATTTTAGTAACTTTCGCCAACTTGTGCATACCTGTCAACCCCTTGTAATAAAAGGAACTTCACATTTTACAAGGCATACACATCATTTTGTGGGTTATTTGCTTCAAGAATCTTTCTTCCATGAAGAACAGTCCTTCTGCTCACAGATATAGTACTATATATAAATGGTCACAAAAGAAAGTTGGTTCCCATATTCTAATTCCTAGATGTAGCTCCTAAAAGGAAGAGGCACCACATATGCAAAATATCCAACTACCTATAGACAAGCACTACAGGTGGCTCTGAAGTTTTTTCTTTTGGGTATTTCTAATCAAATTCCAATGTGGCTGAAGGTGAAAATATCCTTCATTTAAACATGAAGTTCACTGATGAACTGGTGCCTAAAGTAGAAAGAGTCACCAGTAGATTAGAGAGGGAAGAATTATCTTTCCTACAACACATCCCCTAAACCCTCAAAGAAGGCTGGTTTACTGTTAGAACTGTGCCTGCTGATAAATTCCACATGAAATTAACATTTTTTTGCCATGTAGATACCACCAGACTTCATTTCTTGATGGACAGCCAAAAGCACAAAGAACCAAAATTAGGGACAACGTGACATACTGACTTGAAAAAACAAGAGGTATTTGAGGAATTCTGCAGTCTATTTCAGTTTAAAAGAAAAAAGTCATGCTACCTTTTAGCATTCACAGGCTTATCAGATACAACTTGAAGGCTGTGTACAAACAAAACCAAGCAGTTAAATTAAGACTAGTGATCTTCAAAAAATGTTCAGAAGAAACAAAGTCCCTGATTTAAAGACTTCACGCTTTCCTATTGCAAAAACAGGATTATAACTTGAAAGTGATCAAAACAGAAATCCCTTTCCTGAGACTACATCCAATCTATAATGCTCTATCTATGTGGTTTTAACTCAACCCACAGTGGCATTTCAGATGTTTGTGATGGAAATATCCCTGAGGCTAGCAACATGAACTATTTTGCTTCAGACTGAATGCACCTTAACATAATGTTCTAGTTTCAGGCCAGCCAGGTCAGAGTAATACTTAGTGCAATCAATCAGCTATTAAAACATGGTACTCTTAGGAACAGCTTTGCCAAGTGAGTTGGTGTCAAATAAATAGAAAAGTAGTTGTCTAAGTATTTTAATCTCCTCCAAAGACCTTTTATGGTCAAGCTTATGGAGACAGAGTAATTCAGGCACAGAAAAACAAATACGACTTTTGATAGGCCCTTAAAAAATTACCTTCTGCTACTTTCTGAACAAGTTATTTCAGATGATTCAGACAAACATAACCCACCTTTCTGGTGGGCAAATATTAAGTCACTTGCCTTTACAGGCTCAAATCCCTGCCAACAGGAAAAAATTACTTTCATATGAGGCACTTTAGCTAACAGGAACTCTGTGTAGGAATCACATTCCTATGGGCTTGCTCCCCACACAATTACCTGAAGGGGGAGGGGTGGGGGAGAGACAGAAATCTAATACATCTCAAGAAGCACCAAAAAGTGACAAATCTATAGAACTGATAATCTATGAACATAAGAGATACTGCTCATGAAATTTCCTTTGCAAAGGAGATGTGGAGGTACAAAGAAGGTCTCAGAAAAGAGGTCTCCGGTGAAACAGAAAAACAGAAAGTAAAGGGCAAGAAAAAATGGAATGGACTTTGAAGTCAATGCTAAGATGTTTATATAATTATGCTTGGTGGATACCAAGCAAACACTGCTGCTCACAATTCCCATTTCAACACTGAAAATTTGAGCAGAGTAGGAATTCTTGTAATTCCTTTGTGTAACTTCCCAGACTTCAGCTGTTCTAACTGCAGGATATGTGCAGTTTCTCTTCAAACCACTCTAGAAGGTTTTTTTGGGTTTGTTTGGGTTTTTTTAATCAACTCAGGCAGAACACCTAAACCATTTTCTTCAAGAGTTTCAGCTTCAGTGAGAATGCTTTTGCACAGCCATAACTTTAAGGATGACAACACAGGGCAGGCAAAAATATAACTGTCCAAGCAGGCTTATCAATGGGAAGATGAATTTGTGCTGAAACAAAGCCCTAAGCAGTTTAAATTAATCCAAATTGTCAATGTAAGTGGTTATACCTCTGAAGAAATCCAGGCAGTGTTAAGCATGTAGGAGTCCCCTTGACATTAAAACAATGTCATAAACAATTAGTAACTATTATATGTTAACGGAACCAGAATATAAGCTTCTGACAAAATAAGGAGCAAACTTCTATAACAATGATTAGAACTGAACTGGAAGTTCAGTGATCATAGTTATAGAGATCTTCAGGTAAAACCTAGAATAAGATAAATTCTCAAATTTTTGCCTGTAGTTCAAGTTCCTGATCACAAGCTTTTACAGGAAATTTTCAATTTCCTGACAGAGAACACTCAGGTTTTAACAGAAGGAAAAAAAGTGTAGTTCAACAGCTTAAGACATCACTTTTAGAGTGCAGAGACACCTCAACAAAAATGTTATAAGTAACCACCCATCTTCGATTCTGTTTTTCCTTGCATGTTCCTGAAAATGTGATGGAAATCAAGCAGTTTATGCTGGAATTTAATCCCGAATGTTGTAGTATGTTATTATCATTATTTACATACTGGTATTGCAATATGGAAATACTGCATTTCGTAGTATTGCAAGAGGAAAAATCAATTCATAAAGAATAAGGATGGGCACACACTAGAAACACAAGTTTCTTAGCTGGAATTCTCCGAAGCACTTGAACAGTTGATCTTAGAAGTAGACTATCAAGATTACAGGATAAAGTATATGACTGCCTTTGAGGCAATCACTACCCCTGCCCCAAGGGGATTTACATAAAATAGATTCTAATAATGCTTTTCTTATCCAGCAAGCCAGAGCCACACATTGGAAGTAATAGACATTATGCCAACAAGAAAATACAGATGAACATACATGATCTGTAGAGACAACTGCTTTCAGAATGCTCCATTTACTTTGTAAGTATTATCACAATAAAAGTGGAAAGGATGTGAAAGTAATTAACTGATATACGTCATATTTAAGGCACTTCAATCTCTCAGCAGTGTAGGATTAACAACTCTATGCTTATTAGAGTACTTAATATTATTTATGTTACAGTAGTGCCCACAGGCCCCAACTGAGACTGAGGCCTCTCTTGAGTGGAGTATTAGAAAGTCATTATCACATTGAGTCACAGAATTCCCTTTCAAATTATTTTTAAAAAAAAAAGCATATTCTTTTGTTTAAGCCAAATTACTACCTCTATAAGCTTTACTACAGTTTTTGCTGTTCAGCTCATCTTTATTTTTAGTGTCAGAAAGAAGTAAAAGCATACTGCATATTTTTAAACAGAAAGCCAGAAGCAGCATAGCTCTGAAACACGTATGCCCTAGACTTCTCCCTGCCTTTCAGGCCATTGGGTTGAGACATACAAACATTCTTTCATTTATCAGTACCTGTACAGAGGTTTGTATAACTAGATTGCTGTCAAAACCCCAAACCAAACCCTAGCATTAGTACATTTGTGGGAATTCTGAATCCAACTAGCAAAATTATCTAGGACAAATTAGTAGGCTTTCAAAATTCTTTACTAAGATCAAACTACTGAGTGTTAAAGTTCACATGGAATAGGCAGAATCTACATAAATGTGTTAGAGGCATTATTGAAACAGATGGTTCAATAATATGAATTTCCAAACAAATGACTGTATTAGTGCAATCTGCTGTTGTAAAAATCAATGCCTTTTTCAAATTTTTTCACAAATATATTTTCCAAACTTCAAAAGCTGTACTGTCATATCCTGCATAATTAACTTTTGGTTTGTACTAACTGGCCCACTGAGACTATTCATTATATTTTACTTGTAAAGACCTGTTGGATGAAAGCCAGCACAACTCCCTCCAGAGAGTCTAAAAAAAATTAAAATTATAAATTATTAAAAAATCATTAGGTAACCATTAGTACCAAACAAAACAGAAACATCCCTCAGATTACTCTGCATAAGTCAGTAAAGCTAGTTAGTCAAATGTTGCATTTTCTCTGTTATGAGATAGAACACATGACTTATGACCAAGTATTCAACAATCCAGTGTATGTTGGCACAGCAGCCACAAGCCTGCCAGGGATCAGAAGTAATCTACCTGACAAGGACAATTCTACTGCATCCCGTATGGTCACAGGCACTGGGCAGCCAGGATCTACCACAGCTCTGGTGGCACACAGTACAGGCATAAGCTGGATGGTAAAAATACCAGCTGAACTTTTCTGTAGTTTGCTTATTTCTGTGACAGACTCACCAGAAGTTAGCAATACATCATAATTTCTCTACACTCGATCCCCTGCCCAATCACTTTTTCCCTGACCCATCTTACATGTATTTTACAAAAAGTTTTGGTCTGTTGCAGTGCAATCCTGAGCAATTTAAACAGTCCTTAATTTCCACAGTTTAACATTGGAGTTGAATAATCTGTTCCAACAAATCATCTCTGGAATTCATATGCTCTTAAATGCTTAATGAAGAACAGATTTTCAGTGAGATTCCCTATTTTCCTGTCTCAGGGAAGGACCTTACCAGATTGCAAAGCTTCACTTTTCATTCTTTTAAAGAACCACCTACTCCACTGGAGGTATGAGACTCAAGGTTCTACTTTCACTCAACAACAGAATATCTAAAGCACAGTACAGCAATTCTAGTATTCTTCTAAAATTAACACTATACTTATTAATGAAATTACTATTTTACAAAACAAAGAAAAAACACTTTGAATTTTCTTTTAAAAGTTACCTTATTTGTTACATAGCTCAGAACTGGTTTTTTAGGATCTATAAGCAAATTTCACATGTGGAAATGAATCTGAAAAAAGTAAACTTTAACAAGTTACTTACTGTAAATTCGCTACTTTTACTGATACAGGAATGTGGGGAAGTTGAGTGGCCCATTTCAGTGTAACATCTTGGTAAACATTCAGCATTTTACTATGGTTTCCAACTAAAGTGTTTATTGTTCCTTCTTTCACTGTTAAAGATACAAAACCAGTTTTAGGATGAAAGATTTTCAAAAGCCAGTACTTTTCTTTGAGGTTTATATCATTACACTATTTTTTCTTTTCCTTTTAAGCCAGTACTTGTTATAAATGAATTTAGTATAATTAAAGTGCCAAAAGTTATGAAAGTTACATTTACAATAACCAAGGATATATGTGATTAATTATGGATACCAATTTCAATTGCATACTACACAACAGACGCCACAACTTTCCAAGGTTCTAGCCAGCCATGTTTGGTAATTCAAAACATGACTAACAAAGACTCACAATTGCCATATTAGCATGCCAGGATAGATATGACAAAATACACATTCGTTAAATATCAGCTACTTATACTCTTCATTAATCCATTGACCTCTGAATACTGATTAAAGGTGTATGTATTTATAGGTTTTATTTATAGTATAATATAAATCAGAAAGTATAAAGTGTGAAGATCATTAAGATCCTATTTATAAAGTCTAAAATGGTATTTTAAGTCTAAAATAAGACATGGTGTCAAAAATTTATCAGATAGTTTTTGAAACATTAATATAGAATTGGCATTAAGAATCTGTAGCTCTATAGTGGCATCCAATCAAGTTGCTTCCATACACTGTAATAAGTTAGTTTCATCTCCTAACAGTAAACTTTGATTATTTTTTTTTTTTCTTTTAAAAAACTATCAGTAAATGACAGAAAGTCCTCAAACACTACGTTACTGTTCCAAAATCTCTCATTTTTCCATGTTTGTTGCTTTGGTAGCCTGGGCAAACTTACTCAAACACTAGACAAGTACCTCAATTTGATGATGAGAAAATATCTATTTAAATTCTAAAAATTATGCACTTCACACTAAGTAACATTTGAAAATAAACCTGCTTCATCTAAACAGAGAGCTCCAAAATCCACAGATTTTCTACAAAACAAGAGCTTATGCAGAAAAATATATTTATTCAGTGGAAAAAAAAAATTCTTAGCTGTAAAAGTAACCAAGCTAAAGTAAGTTGAATTTTCCTTTTACAAACCTGAACAATAAGGAATGAAGCAACTCGGACTGTAATCAAGTTTTTTCATGAATCGAATTTGCCCATTATCCTTAAGGCAAAAGAAGTTTCTCTCACCAAGCACAAAAACAGAAGAAACTGCCTGATTAAAGGAGACAACGCATATATCCAGTGCTTGCTCTCCGATGTTTAAAACCCAATCCACCTTCAAAAGAAAAAATATGCTCCAGAGATCAGTCGACAGCTGCATATTAAAGACAAAACTTATAGAGAAGGCTTAGAACTCATCAAGTTACATGGATATCATTAACATAGATAGAAAAGCAAAATCAAGGTCTTTTATTGAATGAGAAAATATTAGTCATGCTCGTATTTTGAAGGCAGTTGGTGACTTTCCTTATCATGAGTAAAGCAGCAAAAACATCATCAATTTTTTGAAACAGTCGTGAATTGATGGCTATGCAGTTCACTTAAGTATACTTAAATTTTAAAATAAACATCCCATTCAAAATGAAAATGCTTTATACTTTAACTGTTAAATCCAAGAACAGAGTATTAGAATCATTTAGATCTGCCTCTGTACATGTCCTTAGATATTAAGGACAAGGTTAGAGAGCAAAAGGTGATAACTTATTCTACCAATACATGTAAATTGAAAAATAGACAGTTTTAGGTGTGTAAGCCAATATTCATGCTTGCAGTCACTAATGTACACTTTTCAGTCTGAAGAATGTTTGTGTATATGATAGCTTGTCTACTCTTCCAACTACATACATTGATATAATAAGCAACTACTTACAAATTCCACCTTCCCTATATCCTTACATCTTTAAACAATACTATTGCTTATTGATACATTTCATTGGTTTGTTATTCCAGCTCCTCTAAGAAATTTCAACTAATTCACACATGCAAAAATTGCTTTTGACTGCTGCCAAGCCAGTTAAACAGAAATTCAGAATTTCCGAAGTCAAAAAATATCGAACTTCAACTGTCAGCACTTCCTATATGAACAGCATCAATCATTTTGCTTAAACAACATAGAATGTGTTAGTAAACATACTGGTATATTTGATATATGAAGCTGGAAGTGCCATCTTAAAAGTCAAAGGGAAAAAAAAGCCAGGCTTATTGCATTCGTCTCCATGTATGCTTCTCATTTTAGATTAAAAAGATGTATTTAATTTGCAGCACATCTGATGAAGCTTCCAGATTTCTTATTTAAAAACTATGTCTTCTCCTAATTCAAAATGTAGGATTCTGACTTACAGTTTGAAAAAAATTCTACTATTAGCCACTGGAAGGAAGATGCTCTCCCAGTATTTTACTGTCATACCTGAAATATGCCAAATCTAGCATTTTACACAGTATATTTAGCAGGCAAGAAATTCTACTGCAGGACCACAGAGAATGAAATTCTCTTCCTCTTAATAGGAGGCAGCTCAAATATTAAACAACTTAGTTACAGGGACCTCCTGAAGATCATTGAATCAACAGGTTTTTGACAAAGAGTGTCCAGGATACTGACTATTTATGGAAACATTTTTCACTGCTGAGTTTTCTCTAAGTACAAAGGATTCCACAAGTAGAATGAGGTTAATTTTGTAACTCCAATACAAAGTCACAACTAGACTTAAATTAAAAACATGAGCAATATTTCAGGTGTACTTATTTATCTATTTTATTACAGCTTAGGTTCTATGTTACAAAGACTGCCTTCAAAATAGTTATTTCCAGTACACGGTTCTTTTTTTTTTTTTCCTCCTTAGAACAACAGTGAGTTTTAAGGCCCAACCTTAAACAACTGAGGTCCAAAGAAATCTTAATAGAAATCTACTAGAGTCTTTCCATTGCCTTTAATGGCAATTGGATCAGGTCCTTTGTCAGCAGACAATGTTTCCATTCGTTACTTAGCACTGGTCTTTTTAACATGTATGCAGTGTACCATACAGGTTATGTAAAATAAACAGGTTTTACCGCAAGTCTTTTTCCAGAACTAAGTTTTTGCTGTTCTGTTTCTTGTCTTTCATCAGCATCTGTCGCAAATGCCAGCACTTGGTATCTGTTATAGGAAGTTTAAAAAAAGTAAAAAAATAAAATATATCTTTGTAGTTAATACCCTTACATTAAGTAAAAAATAGAATATAATTATCATATTATGACTATACATACACAGTAAAAGCACAGTCTAAAAGGATTGTTAGAAAGCCTACTGCAACACATCTATCGTCAGCAAAGATGTTAAAATAAATATCAGTGTAGGGTAACAGCTAAGTGTAAAGGCAGAAATTAAAACAAACATTTCTATTCAGATTTTACCTGGTGTTAAAATAAATTCAACAGCTAAATATATTAGAGGATGGAAATCTAGACCACAAAGACAGAAGCAAGAAACCAACGGATTTTCAAATTGTGAGATTAGGATTCTAATAAAAAATAAACTTTTTTTCTCTTATTAAGCTTTAAAAAAAACCTCCTAAACTACCCTGAAATACAATCTGCTATATCTAATAGTTACTCTTAAAGCACATCCATTAAGTAAACTAAGTGGTTCCAATCCAAGAGATAACAGTAAACTGACACCAGTAGGTGGCATATCTAGCAAAAGATAGGAGGTTTGTGGGTTTGGGGTTTTTTTTTTTATTATTTTTGTAACTGCCAACCAACCATACTAAGAAAAAATGGCAATGAAGATGTTAAAACAAAAGATGTCAACTGCTATTAAAAAAAGGCTCCACACATCTATCTGTCCTCATTTACATCGATGCAATTCACAATGTTCAAACTGTGTCCTCATTGACTCTTCTGTAGCTCTTTCCTGAATTTGTGCTGGTGTCCTAACTTACTGAACTACCGTGTTTCCAATGTATGCACATTAGGTAATCTGTAAAATACTGAAGTTTCCTACAAAAGTGAAACAAAATTAAAAAAAAAAATGAAAAACATATCCAAAAGATAACATTCAATTCTAGAAGTCATGGAGTACCATAATCTCCTAAGCTCAAACCAACACAATTCTGAATGTTCCAATTCAAGTCTAACAAATAAAAGTACATATTTTTGTACATTGTCAAAATTATAGATTTAAAGTGATGACACCAGCAGCCCTCACATTTCAGACGCATGTATTGTGGTGCTCGCTACTGAAGGATTTCAGTTTCTAAAATTATTTTACTTACAGGAGTAAACTATGCACTTGGAGTAAGAAATTTAATTGCTTAAGGTGAATGCTATGACCTAGTTAAAAATACTAAATAAGCAGATTTTAGTACAATTATCATGTCTTCAAGTGTCCTCTATGTGAACAAATGTACTTCCCTTTTTCAGTTTAACGCATTTATAAGAGAAGTTGAAGATTCTGACCTAATAAAATTTTCTTTTTTCACCATATTTTATTGATAGTCTTGGCTAGCACATTATCGTTTTATTAACTAATCAGGGACTAACACATAGTTTTCAAACCAAATTCCCATTGGACAGCAATACATATTGATGTTTAAGTAACAACTACCTGCATACAAGTCTTTCATCAGAGAAAACTCAACCCACAGATGACCAGCACAATTTCAATTCAGCTATCACATCAAGTATAAAATCATTTAAATAAGAGGCATTTTGCTTTTAGATCTTGAAAGAATTCAGAATCAACATAGGAAATACTGCTTTCAAATGAAGGCATTGGTCTGTATGAGCTGTATGAGCTAGAGGAAGAGGGATAATTTGAAATTTGGCAACTTGTTCTGCTAAAAACACTACACAGAACTGCTATATTTTTCATTTACTATAATAAGAAAAAATATGTTTAATACAACCATAAAAATAACCTCTTCTCTCCTTACCATGTCTATTTCCTTCACTTTAGAAGGATTACTTAACTCTATTCTAATGTCCTAATAGTTCAGACACACACTAGAGATTAGTACCACAGCATCTTAACACATCGCACTAAAGACCAATAACCAGAATCCAAGTGAAGAATTCCGTTAAAACTACACCTTCCTACAATAAAGACAGCACATTTGTGAATCAGTGACAGGCAGGAAAAATTTTAGCTACATTTGTTGTAAAAGTCAAGGATCTAAACATAATGAAAACACATGAGATATTCATTTTAAAGAAAAAATATTTCTTTATTCCTTACCAATATTAATAAACTTTATTCTAGTTTATTTCTTAGGAAAAAATTCTATTAAATTACTTTTACTTGCAACACATGTATCTTCTCCTGTATTAAGAAAACAATACACAATGTCTATAATCTGCTCATGCAATATCTAGAATCTAAAAGCCATCTAATCAAGCTTAAGCAGCATAATAAAAAGAGTATTGTGTGAGAAATTCAGGTGATAGAGCAGGGTAGTGTGACAAAGCATTGTGTTAGATTAACATTCCCCAGATTAGGTTCCCAAGGCATATATAAAAAGTGGCATTCTTATTTTCTTTGATATGATTACCTGTGAAAAAAATCCTTAAGGTACTTGTCAGCCTGTTCCTCCAGCCTGATGAGATTCCTCTGAATGGTAGCCCTACCATCTTTATATTAGCCACTTCCTACAATTTGGCATCATCCTTGAATTTCAGGACATGCATTCTGTCCTATTGTCCAGATGTTAAAGAAATATTGGCTCCAGTATCAGCTCCTGAGGAACATCACTCATCTTTGGCTGCTAGTTAGAACTGTGAACAACTACCACCCTGTAAGCCTGACAGCTCTGCCACTTTTTCATCCATTTTTTAGTTCTTTTTTTTATCATTGGTAGTATCTCTGCCCAAACACCACACCACCCCAGTTTCCTGCTAGACACAGAGATTCAAAAAGCCTAAGAGCAGACCTTGTCAGTTTTAATGGAGAAATGATGAGGCAAAGCAAGCATTAACTTCCCTGGTCTTTTCACACCTTTGTTAAAGCTGCCCAATCTGTTCAGTAGTGGGTCAATTTCCTGGATCTACCTTTTTACATCTGAGGTATCTGTGGAAGTCCTTGTTCTTCAGACCTTCTGCCAGTAGAAGTTTTAACCAAGCTTATATCTTCTCAATCCCATCCCCTGCATGCCCACATGACATTTTATATTCCTCCTTAGTAGTCCATTTTAACTTTCACCTCATACATTTCCTTTTTTCCATTTGAACTCAGTCAGGAGATATCTTGTCCAGTCAAGCTGCCTTCTGCTACTTCTTATTTTCTTGAACATCAAAATGGATTGTTCTTGGTCTTTGAGAAGGTTATCCATGAAGATTCACCAGCTCTCCTGAGCCCTTCAGGGCAGCCTCTCACAGGATCCTGCCTACCAGTTCCTTGAACAAACCCAAGTCTGTTCTCTTGAAATCTACAGTCTTTAGTGCACTGCTCATCTTCCTTACTTCTCTCAGGATCTTAGTCTATATCATCTCATGGTCACTGCAGCCAATGTCTGCAACACTCAATGGCAGATGCTGACTATTACTTCTCCAAATATTTCTTTTTAATTTCTGGGTTGTGGATTCAGCAAAGCATCTTCCCTAGCCAGGCTGCCTAGCACCTGCATCAAAAAAATTTTCCCTAATGCACCTCAGAAACCTTCCACATTGCTGAAATCCTTTATGTTGCCCTCCCAGCCGACATTAGTCCTTCATGAGAACAAGGGACTGCAATTGGGAAACTTCTTGTTAAAAAAAGGCTTCATAGTAGACATCCACCACAATGTCCCTTTCCTCAAGCATCCATCTGATTCTAAACAGATGGATGCTTGATAAACTCTCAACATGTTGGTTCCACAACAGAGCCCCATGTATTCAAGCTGCTCCTCCATGGAGAACACAAATCCCCCCTTGTCTGTCTTTTCTTCCTGAAGAGCCTGGAGTCATCAGTTGCAGCACCTTAGTCATGCAAGCTACCCTGTCACATCTCTAACTGCACACACAACTTCTAGTTCCTCCTCTTTGTTGCCAAGGCTGTAGGTGTTTGTAAATACACACTTAACATGGGCCCCCACTCATCCCACTTCCTCTAACGTATTATGAAAGCATCCCCCTTTGTGCACTTGATCCTTATACCCTATACCATCACTTACATGCTGGATTTAGTACCTGTCCCTCAGTCTAGCAGTCAAGGAGGTTTACAAGTCTCCTCTGCCACTTTGTCAGGTGTATTCCATCTCTCCCCACCAGCCCTCATTCCTTTGAGAGGATCCTATGATCACAAAAGCCAAAGCCCTGTCTCAAATCTCTTCTGAAAACTGAAAGATTCATCAGACTAACACCTATTGGCATCAAGATAAAAATCCCATTGAAACAACTGGAAGGAACATCTTGCTCAAGCAGTATAGTGCAGACAACACTGAAAGCACAGATTAGACTGAACTGCAGCAGGGAAAAAGCTGGCACTTGCAGGACAACATGATGTGCCTTGATAAGCTAGTAAACTTAACACATTTATACAAATAAAATAGGACCATAAAGTCCTCAGGGGACACAGTATGCTTTCTCCTATGACTGTACAGAGACAGTAATCACTCAACAACATACGTTTTATTTTTCTTCTTTCCTGCAACTACCTATCACCTGCTTTGGGATACAATATTAGTAAAGGCAATAAAAATTAGCCATGATTAGTTTTAATTTGTTTACATACTAAATGATAGCACCAAAATATGCCATAATTACTGAACATGAACACATACTTGTAACTCTCAACCTGTCGACAAGAAGACACTGTAATGAAAGAATCTGTACGAGAGCTGTAAGTCAAGGGACCAGGCAGAAGAAAACCAGGTAAAAAACGGCCAAATGCATAGCTTTCCTGTTCAAACAACATGAGCATCCCATCCATGGACTGTATGCATATCAAATCTCGACCTAAGGAAGGCAAAAGAAAGAAATACAAAGGAAACAAAGGAATGTTATTTATATAGTTTTAATCCTAAAATTGTTAGTAAATTAAAATTGTACTCATAAGTAATCCTAATAAAAATAGGATTCATTTTAGTTTACATGAGTGTTTACTATGAGGAAGAACACTAAATATTCCAACCTCAATAAAAGCTCACTAAAATAAACAAACTAGATTTTTTAGGGAATAACATTCAGAATATATTAAGAGAAAAAAAAAGAGTTAGATATTTCAAACCAGAATTTCTAAAGATATAACTATTACAATTTCAGTTTAAAGAAATGTTTCAATACTCCCCAAACCCCAAATTGTTCTGGTTCTTAAATGCCTCTACACCTTACAAGCACTCATAACAACTGTGGTTTAAAAATAATCTATTCTACTCTTTCAAGCCTACTTAAGCAACTTAAAGTCCTACAAATATGTATTGTTGTGAAAATAACACAATGGTAATGTTTTCCACACTTTGCATTCACATTTTCTGTCTTCAAGGAAAGAAAAAACAAAACAGGCCACTCAGTGTTACCAACAAGACTAAAAAAAGTCAAATAAAAAAATTCAGCTTGGAGTAAATTACTTCAAGTCTTGTCCATTATTTAGCAGCCTCAAGACATGACTTAAGACATGACTTGTCATGCCTCAAGTACACCAATCTAAATTCAAAGTCTCATTTTGAAGACTTCTGAGATCAGAAACTGATTATGCATCTTGCACGTGCAAGGGTAACAATTCAAACAAACAATATTTTGCATGCATTCAAAGACAGAGCCATACCAGTAAGACTAACATCTTCTGAAGTTGATAGAAGTATCTCTCCTGAATTCAGAGATAAGCCCCTATCTTGCAAACACAGCATGAAATACTTGTAATTCATAATGTCTATTCACCTCCATTAAAATGGTCCGTTGTGTCTCAGGAATTATTCTAAATGCATGGAGGACCCATACAAATTGTCTATTTACTAAGCTCCATCCTCAATCCTTTAAGAACTGTTTTCTAACATAGGAAGGTGAAGCAAAACAAAAATAGGCTAAAACTTCATTCTTACACTTAGACAAAAGTAACAGAGGTCAAAGAGATATTCAGTATCTGGAAAAGCAACAAATGTAAAGCACAGTGCAAAACATTGTTCATCTCCACAGTGATTCTTCATAGAAACTTTAAGTACTTAAAAATAAATAGTAGTGTAATAGGTCAGCAGTACACCATATTACTTGTCCTTGTGATTAAAACATACAATAAAGATTTAGCTTAGGGTAAGAACAGAAAAAAAAAGGAAGGTAAAGCAGCTGGGTCCTTTCCATTTGTTCTTCCTCATCCCTTTTTCAGATTTTCCCATTTTCTAAAAATCAAGTTCTCCCATCCTTCTTTCCAGATTCTGCACATAATTCAGTACATGTTCTATAAACCCTGTTGCAAATATCAACCATTTGATACAAAGGACGTTTGAAAGTGTAATTGCTGTTGTTCATTTGGTAGAGGCAAAGTTCAATCTCTCAGTGAAAAAGTTAAAATACTTCAATCCTTCACAGCAATAATTATATAGATAGAACTGCAAAACAATTTCAGCAGTGTAATTTCAGGGACACTGATGGCATTTCAAGCACTTAATCACAACACCTGTTTCTTCCCTCATGTTCTACATAGACCTTTTCCAAAAACCTTAAAGGTCATTCTTATTTAATGGAGTTTTGTTGGTTTTGTCTGTCTGTTTGAAAACTCCTGAAGTGCATACATTTCGAGGGATAACATTAACTGACAATATCAGATGCTTAAATTTTGCTTTAGCAAGGTAGTAATAGCATTTCCAATTGACAAATTCATACATTAAAATATAGAAAGGATTAGAAAAAAATCCCTTATTGCTTATTAAACATGAGAGAAGTACTCCATTAATCAAGAATCCTTGGTGACTTCGAAAAGAAACTTAGCTGAGAAACAATGAAAACTCATCTTCCTAAGCGGAAAAATGTCAGAATCCGTACTAATAAACCAATGTGTTATACAAAAGCAATTCAACGTGGAAATCATTAAAGTACTGTTCAAAAGTCATCAGACTGAAATTTTGCCTGATACTGAAGTCAAACCAATATATTTTTGGGTTTTTTCTACTACTGCAAGTGAGAAAATTTAAATATATCATCTTTATAGCAGCTCATTAAACCAGTGACCACTTGTCACTAGCAACTTCAATTTGATGATTTAAGTCTCAAAAGTTCCATCTATAACATTCTGAAGTTTGCACCACTACACTGGAAACTTGAAACATTTTAAATGTTTCCTCTTCTACGTGCAGATTAAAGTCATACATTCTTCTAGGAAATGTAAACTCTTTGCCTCTGTTAACAGCAAAAGTCAATGAAGAAATGTTTCCTGTGACTAAATGCAATCATTTTGAGAGAATTATGGGTTTGACATAGATCTCCAAAAGCATTTTCTAAATAGACCAATTGTTTTAGAGCTATGATTTTCCTAGGATTTTCTACATAGACTTTTAAAATTATAAAGCAGGATCTAGGGCTTCTGTTCAATCTTAGAAGTTATTGTTTATAAAATTAGAAACATTCTATAGTATACAAACACATTAGATATGCATATATACACACACTTCTTAAATGTGCATAACTAGTAGGTTTCCTCTGAAATTATTTGTATAAAGCAGCTTTATTAAGTATTTAAGAATCATTTACCCTCTTAAATACTCTTCATAGGACAGATTCCAGAATTCTTTGATTTATTCATAACTTGTAGCTGACATTCTGCAGTTGAAATATGTGATATTCAAGAGGTTACAGCAACTACTGATTATAGTCAGAATGAACATTTGGTTTGCTGCTTATACAGAGTCTCTGAAGTACTAGCCAAGAACACTGCAATGACTTTACTAATACACGATTCAGAAACTAGTGAGAGTGATCTATAAATAAGTGCCTTACATGTTTCAATTAAAAAATAAAGCAAGCTGCATATGTGAATTTGAAAGTTATTTAATATTACAGTTCCTACAATTCTGAATGTCCTTTTCATCACTAAGAGTTGACACTATCAACTATTATTAGTGTAAATAAAAAAAAGAAAAAGCATGTATTCACAAAAGAATTGTAGCAACTATACAAATTCAAAGAGTATCACTTGAAGCACACTAAGGCTGTGTGTAGACAAATGAGTGAAACAAATCTAATGCTTTGCTACTGCTAGCAGGAACAGTCCTGCTCACCTCCTTCCCTCTGGGCCTCCAGCTCCCTTTGCTCAGGTCACATAGTTTCTCCCCACTCCCAAGCCAGATCTGGTACTTATCTGATGGCTGTTAAACTGACAGTGGGACATCATACTGAATTTGTAATTTTTAAAAAAAGTTTCATATGAGTGAATCATTGCCCCACATACATAACTCCATACAAGCTTAGCAACTGCCAGGGGTGACCTGGAAACTATCAAGTATGACATGGCTCTGGGGGTGATGGTTAAGGGCATGAGGGCCCAGGTAGTTTTCCTCCTTAATCCTGCTAAGGAAGGGGAAGGGCATGAGGAAGACTGGATGTATCCTGTGGGCCAACAATTGGTTGCACAGCAGGTATCCACAACAGAGCTTGGTTTTATGACCATGTGACCCTCTTTGAGGACTGACAGCTCTTTGGAAGAGACAGGATCCCCTGACTAAATCCAGCAGAAGTGTCTTTGCCAACAGGCTTGTCAACTCAGTAAGAGCAACTTTAAACTAGGAATGACAGAGGAGGGAGAGATTTTACATCAAGTGAGGGAGTGGTAGATGGGGTAGGCATATAGCCTAGCTGAGTTGAATCTGGTGAGGGATGTGGAGGACAACAAAAAAGGATTCCACAAATACACAGATATCCAACTGAAGACTAAGGAAAATCTGGGACCACTGCTCAGTGGAGCAGGGGCCATAGTGACAAAGAGCACAGAAAAGTCAAGGAGCTCGATGCTTTCTTTGCCTCCGTCTTCACTAGTAAGACTGGTTTTGAGGAATCCTAGGCTGCTGAGATCAAAGGGAAAGTCTGAGCACAGGAAGACTTACCCTCAGTGGAAGGGGATCTGATTAGGGAATATTTAAACAAAATAAACTTAAGTTCATAGGACTGATGTAATGCACCCACAAGTGCTGAGGGAGCTGGCTGATGTCATTGCGACACCACTCAATTATCTTTGAAAGGTCACAGCAATCAGAAGAGGTCCCTAAAGACTGGAAGAAAGCAAATGTCACTGTCTTCAAGGACAAGTAGGAAGATCCAGGCAACAGGCAAGTCAACCTCACCTCAGACCCCAGGAAAGTAATGGAGCAACTAATGCTCATGGAAACCATTTCCAGACAGATGAAGGACAAGAAGTTGATCAGGAGTAGTCAGCATGGATCTACAAAGGTGAAATCATGCTTAACCAACCTAACTGCCTTCTACAAAGAGGTGACTAGCTTTGTGGATGACAGGAGATCAATGGATGCCATCTACCTTGACTTTAGGAAGACTTTTGGTGCCTCCCATAGCATCCCCATACATAAGCTGATGAAGTCCAGGCCACATAAGTGGACAATGCAGTGGACTGAAGACTGGTTAAACTGCCAGGTTCAGAAGGTGTGCTGCCATTCAGAGGGACCTCAACAGGCTGGAGAAGTAGGCAGAGAGGAATGTCATGAAGTTCAAAGGGAAGTGCAAAGTCCTGCCCCAGGAAGGAATAACCACAGGTATTGGTACACACTAGGGGCCAGCTAGCTGGAAAACAGCTCTGCAGAGAAAGACCTGGGGTCCTCCTGGAGAAATTATACCATGAGCCAGCAATGTGCCCTTGCAGCAAAGGTGGCCAACAGTATCCCAGGCTGCATGAGGAAGAGTGTCACCAGCAAGCTGAAGGAAGCAATCCTTCCCCTCTATTCGGCATTGGTGAGGCCACATCCAGAGTACTGGGTCCAGTTCTGGGCTCCCCAGTACAAAAAAAAACCCGGGGACATACCACAGCAAGTCCAGCAAAGGGCCACAAAGATGATTAAGGAACTGGTGCATTTTTCAGATGAGGAGAAGCTAGAGATCTGGGGCTGTTCAGCCTGGAGAAGAGATGGCTAAGGGGAAATCTCACCAGTGTGCATAAATACCTAGTGGGAGAGAATGAACAAGAGGGAGACAGGCTCTTCTCTGTGGCACCCAGTTACAGGACAAGTATCAACAGGAAAAAAACTGTATCACATGAAATTCTATCTGAACATAAAGATCATTGGTTTTTTACTGCAAAAGTTGTCAAACACTGGAACCCATTATCCAGAAAGGTTATGGAGTGTCCTTCCATGGACATATTCAAAAGACAACTGAACACAATCCTGGGCAATTTCAGCTGAACCTGCTTGGGAAGTGGGATTGGACTAGATGAAGTCAAGAGAAGAATCATTCAATAAGGCATTCAAAGAAGGCATTCTATCTTTCATCTCTGATCTACTCCAAGGCACTATGATAGATATCTGTTCCTCTAGGCTGTGAAATTTCACAGGATTTAATCCCATCACATGCTCCTGATCAGCAAACAGTGGAAACCATTAGAGAAACTTGAGATGTTTTGCACTTGTATGCTATCAATATTAGTGATACCCAGAGCTTCTACTTCCCAACAGTTGCTGACATTACTATCGCACTGCTGATACAGTCTAGAAAAAGTATGAGTTAGCCAGCTATGAAAAATTATAAGTAACCAGTAAAAGTACTCTGAGAAACTTGTACAAACACTGACAACTAGTAAAAGGTGCTAGCCCACTGGTTGCCACCACAGTCTCTTAAGTATAGTTCTCTTAAAATATAGTTATTGGCTACTAGAAATAACTAGTGGCATTTTTATTTGGCTTGCAAGAAAATAGTGCTTCATAATCCAGGTGTCCATGTGACCATGGTTATTCTACATCTGTTACCTCAAAATCACATATGTTCACATTCAGCAAAGGCATACTGAAAACCCTCTCAACACTTTACATCAGCTAACTGTTCAGTTCCACTTCTGTTTTACACCTTTATCAAGAATACAACCCTCTAAGCCTGGGTATAGAGAGTCTTCAACTCCCCTTCCACAGTTTCCTATGAATTTTCCTACCATCAGCAGTGCGCTACAGAAGAAATCTGCAGCTGTCTGCCATATTTCCAGAACCTTAACTTTCAACGTCTAGCTTCAATGGAACTCCCTGGTATCTGAAACCTGAAGACAAAAAGATTACAGATATCAGATTGAAAAAGATTTTTTTAAAGGCACAGTAGCACAACACATTTGTACTTTGTTTCTTAAGGCTTCTTATTTTACATCTTTTCTTCCTTAGAAAGATATAGATAAAACCAGAAAAAAAAATTAAAATTACGCATAAAATAATTTAAGTCACAAAAAATGATAAAATTATGTTTAAATTTTCACCATGCTTCTATTCTACCATTTTGAAAAGTTCTAAATATTGCTTGATATATCATAAGATTAAAAGACATTTAATTGTAAAGTGAATGCCCTTACTAACACAGAAATCTTATATATTTTGTAACAGAATTAAATTTCAGGTACTTCTGATTATACTGATGGTACTGAGAAAGCTATCTGTTAGACAGCTTCTGACCACAACCTTCAGGGTTTAAGCTTGTCTAAAATATACAATTTAGTTGTTAATTTCTATTCTTCAGATATAATTGATATGCAGTGGTAATCTAGTAGACACATCACAATTCAAATAACAGAAAAAAGTAAAGGTCAGTAGATGTGTTGAGGTGGTACTGCTCAAGTAACAAGTAGTAATAGCCTCTGCTCCCATGTATATTATGAATATGAATCTTATTCTTACCAATTTCATTACATCATGAAAACAATTAATAGAAAAACTATAGCACCTTCTGCAATATATATGAAGCTACATGTCATGAGACATGAAAGCATTCATCTTTAACATTCATAATCCCTAATCACACACAAATACCATTGTTAAATTATCTTCTAACAGTAGTGATATGATTGAATATGACATGACATAATATGACAAGTTCTTTAGAGCACTCCAGTGATCTCCAAGCATACTGCAGTGCTGAACTATACTGTCTGAAGAAACAAATATACATCAGGCACCTAAGACTGAATCAGTAATCACTCTTTTTGCCTTTAAGAGCATAGCATCACTTCTTAATGTACCTACCACGTTATTCATCATATTTGTGTTGTTCTTACTCACTAATTTTCACATTTGGATTTTAACTAGCTTGTACTAGTGGATCAAACTCCAATTATCCAAACTATTACATGTAAAGCATAATTAGAGAAAATTAAATTGTGTATGAACTCTTATTTCCCAGCTTTTTATAGGCCATCTTATTTCCTTTGGCCATTTGCTTTTAATGTGTAGCTAGTGAATGGAGTTTTTATGTTTCACTTTAAGAAATGCAGTCTTCCAAAAACTCAGCCAGAAATGTCCATTTCAAAAAAGCTTATTGCAGCCAGTTGGCTTTGCCAGTGACATATTTATAAAGTGAAAATATAACCCATAGTGCTTTCTGCAGATCAGATGGAATCACTTAGTGTACTCTACATAGTTTCAGCAGCTTGTGCCTCAAGAGGAATGTCCCTCAGCCAGAAAGTGTTACTTTTAAGCACAAGTCCAGCTACTGTTGTTTTCTAGTTTTGTTATTCTAGCATGATAGGAATACATTTACGTCACACTTTTAAACCACAATGTATTTTTAGAGCTAATGCAAAGCCAAAATGAGAGGCAGGTGGTAGCTCTTTGAAATAAGTTTCTAATTAAAGCTATTTTGGAGCTCAAGTTTTTTGCATGTTAATGATTTCCTCTACTCTGAGCCTCCCCTCTGGCACAAAATCATTTTCATAAAAAGTGCATTATGTAATCATAAGGCCTGAGCACCATGTGAAATCATGCAATGAAAAATACAGTGTCAAATGGGATAAATTAGAAATCAGAAAAAGCTTCATAAAGTTATAGATTGTAGGGAGACATCAGCAGAGATAACTTTACTGCCTTCAATGGTAATCAGAAGCTTCAGTCAAAAGCTTCGTGTGGAAGGAAGCATCAATGAAATAAAACGAAAAGATAAATTGACATTTATAAGACACCCAGGAACATAAGAGCCCTTTAATGATACATGGGAAATGTTTTCCTAATTTGACAAAAGTTAAATCCACAGTGCATTGACCAGTGAAGCAATGCACACAAACTGTGTTCCCACACACTGGAACAGAAATTACTGTCCTGACTTGAAAGAGGCAAATATGTTTTCCTTTTCCTTCATCATTGAAATTTGCCCCCCAAAATTTCTCCCAGCATAGAGAACAGAGTCTGCTCCAGTTCAAACCCATGGAGAATTCAACTTGCTGCTGAGTGTAGCTCCTGAAGCAAAAGAGATCTGGGTCCGCTGTAAGAAAATCACTTCAGGAATCACTTCTGACTAATGGAAAAAACCATTTGAAAATATGTCAGGGAGTTCTTAAAACAATGTATGCCTAGTAAAAGGCAAGTCTTCAGTTACTTCCCTAGTCCAACGCAGGAAGCACATGTCAGCGTACATTCAGAAAGAACTCTGAATTGACTAGCTTGGTGGTCTGGTGGCTGCTCACTGCATTACTACAGAAGGGATCAAAGTTCAGGACTTCAGCTGCAGCTGTTCATTCTAGGCCAGAGGATCTGACAGCACCACCAAGGCAGTGCAATACCCTGAACACACATAAAGAGGAAAACAAAAAATGCCCTGCATCACTCAATGCTAATGTATGTACCCATCCCAAATGATGCACAAAGTGTACACATGTTCCAGCTGAGACTAAGTGCTTTTCTGCTGGAATTGAAAAATCACTCCAACAAGAAGGAAACAAAAATAGAGGAGTGGGTAGGAGTTTAAGAGAAACTAAGGAAAGTGTTTAAGGAAAACACTAAATCCTTATTCTACTGATGTTAGCTTTAATTATTTTCTAATCCCTTCCGGACATTAAATTATTGCAGTAAAACATGTTCACAAGTCCCAACACAAGACATGCTCTCTCTGCAACAGTCAACTCTAAGAAGCCTCCCTGGTCAATACACAGCAAAGCATGCAGTCAGAATTGCCATGAGAAAAAAATCTTTTTGCTTCTCTCAGCCATCACACTGTATTCTCTCTACCAAACATCCTGCAGATTTCTGACTGCCATAAAGCATAAGGAGGATTTTAGATGGAAAGGGAATCATGAACTATTTAAAGTACCTCCAAAGGCCAATCAGCCCTCACTCACACAATCAATCCTTTAGAGACCTGTGGCATACTCCTTTATTCTTGTTCCGACTCTTACCACAGAAGGTGACATAGTTAAATTATGCAACATGGGAATGATCCCTTTAAACCTCATATTGACCTGAGGTGGTGGAAAGATCCTTAGGAAAAACACTAGTATGGGTCAAAGGAGCACAAAAGACCGACATGAAGTACAGAGATCCAAAAGTATCATAGCTGCAACATCTGGCACACAAAAGTTCCCACTGAAAGAAACCTGGTATTTGGCACTGTGTAGACATGGGAGGTAAAGTATCCTCCCCTAAACAGATTATAGTACTAAAATTTGTTTATTACAACCTTCATATTAAGCAAAGAATTTATCCAACATTCAAAAGTGGATGTTTCTATCTAATGCAAGAAATAGTCTCAAGAAAAATGTTCAGGCAGCTGTGAAAGCAGTATCACAAAAAGGTGTTCTTTTTTTCGATAAAGCAGATTAATTATAGATAGTATAAATAGAGTGGGTCTTGAAAAAGAACATTAGCTGTGCATGGGAGAATGGCTGTATGCATAGATGTAGCCTGAACAATGATGATTCATGAAGAAATGGTACAACTCTTTTTCCTTAAATTCTGTTTCTTGCCTTAACTTGTTCAGTAACTACTTTTCGAGCCCTGGCAACTGCAGAAATCTTCTTTGAAGCCCCTGTATTCACAGAGGCATTACAATACTGACATATGCTTTTTCTAAAGAAGGTAGGAGAAATTCTAGTCTGTGAACCTTTTCACAATGTCAAGCTGCCCTCATCTGAAGTTATACACCTACATACATTATATAAATATTATAGAACATCTTACTGAACTAGCACATCTCCCACAAAAAAGAGACCTTATCACTCTCTACAACTACCTGAAAGGAGGCTGTAGCAAGGTCGGGGTCGGTCTCTTCTCCCAAGTAACAAGCAATAGGACGAGAGGAAATGGCCTCAAGCTGAGCCAGGGGACGTTTAGATTGGATATTAGGAAAAACTTCCTCACTGAAAGGGTAGTCAGGCGCTAGCACAGGCTGCCCAGGGAAGTGGTTGAGTCCCCAACCCTGAAGGTATTTAAAAGCGGGGTAGGATGTGGTGCTTAGGGACGTGGTTTAGTGGTGGACTTGGCAGTGATAGGTTAATGGTTGGACTTCGTGATCTTAAAGGTCTCTTCCAACCTAAAGAATTCTATAATTCTATGAAATAAAAATGAAATAAAGGCATGTACTATCAGCAGTTGCCCTTCCAAATCAATAGCCTTTGACTGAATACTTATTTAAGGCACATGGATGTTTTTAATGAATCACAAATCAATAGCAGACCTTTCATTGAGCTCAATTAAAGTTGAATATAGGCCCTAATTTGCAATATTTTAGTACTTGCAAAAGTTATCAGTAGGATCTTAAGTCACCATCATACAATAAATCTACCATCTTTAAAATTCCATTTAAGACAGACCTGCAAGTTTACAACCAAACAGAACAAAATCCCATTGTTAAAACCTAGTGAAATTCCCTGTCTTTTCTCCTACTTCTCCATTTCTAGTCTCCTTAGAGTAAGAAGCTTCATGATTCCTAAGCACTTCCCAAAGCACTTTGATTCATTACTAATTTTTTGAGATAGAGAATTGTTGAAAATATTTCCTGAAAAATGCTCTCCAGAATAACTGAAGTCACATCCAAAGAACTCATTAAAAATAGTTTATAACAGTCTAACAGTCTGAAGCTTACAACATAAAACTGGGAGTTTACTTTACAGAATCTTAGGTGGAACCTATACCTTTTCAAGAAGTTTCAAACATCCCATTAAAATTAGAAATAAAGAGCTTGACTAAATATCCTCAAAAACACCAATAAAATACAATCACTTTCCACATTTAGGTCATTTGTCTATACATATCCTAGGCTAGTAACCAACATACAGAAAGGACTCTTACTTTGTGGTCAAATGAGTCAGTGAATTACATCTCTATCAAAAAAATCACCATCCCTATTGCTTTCCTTTTTGGCAATCTCAGAAAAGACACCATAGATTTAGCAAGCTGGAACAATTTGTTATCTTGCATTCTAAGACTGTTGGAAGCGCACTGTGAATACTCAAACAATCTTATTACTTTGCCACTAACCTTGCAAAATATTATTTTCCTATTTTTGAAGCTAAGGAAGATGACACACATTTTCATTCCAATCAATCATCATACTAAAGAGCAGCTGCATACATTTTGTTTCTGCCACAATCCTTCCTTGTCCTTTTTATTCATTATAGTCACTAAATACATTTTGGGGGGTTATTCATGTTTATCTTTATTAAACCATGCTCATAATCAGACTCAATCATGTTCAAGAAATGCAAACATTTAGTAAGGCTGCAGCATTATATTTTTAAGTAATGAACACTCTCATCTGATCTGACCTTATACAAGGGGCAACAGAGCAGACAACCACAGCAATGCATGGTGAAGTTACAGATTAATTTTGTGTAAAAAATTAATTTTGAATCCAATAACTCAAAATTTTCTTTTTGGTCTGCTAAACTTTTTTTGTGCTGGACTGCTTTTTTAGACCACTCAGAATTCTCCAGTTTCCCCTAAAACTTTAAAACTTTGCCACTTAAAATGACAGCATTATACAGCACCAGCCCTTAAACTTCCAGTAGGCAGAGGCTCTGCTACCTAGCAAAAACTATTATTAATGTAAGCTCAAGTCTCATTGAGCACAGCTTGCATTATCACCCAGGGGAAAACATGGCAGTCCTATACAAAACAAGTATATAAAAAGAAGTCTACAAAAAATTTTCTTTTTTTCCAGCTTCTTGAATTTCTAGTTACTTAGTGACACTTTTAAAAATCTTATTCATCTGCATATGCAGAGCTGCCCAAGTTTCCCAGTGATAAACCTATGAACAAGGACAAGAACAAGTTGTGACCTTGATCAGCACCAACTGGATACCACAAAATTGGAATTCTCTTCATGACTCTGAAGTAAAATTAGTTTGTCACATTTTCAGTGATTTTTATCTCCTCTTGCTAGTCTGTTCCCTCTCACTTTTGATACAGGCAAACTATATTCATTGTCTTTGCTTTGCATTCTTTTCTGTGCTTGGAGGATACACTCAGACCTACTCACTACTACCTAAAATCTCCAAGAAAATCTCTCTTGAATGATGTAGTAAAGTGATTTCTAATAGGAATGATTTGCACAAAACCTAATAACCCCAAGTACAATTAGTAGAAAGGATCATAGCCTGTACAACATACATTTCATCCCTCTAGGAAAAGCAACTAACAAGGGTTTGGTGACCTTCCAGATAAATTTCTGTAGGTTAGAGACTTTTTTGTAATGGAATAGTCACAGATGAACACTAGAAAAATAAACAAAAGCTACATACACACATTCCTGAAAGACCCTTTGAGAAGATGAAAGAGACTAAATAGTTAGAAACTAAAACTGCATCCTTTTGGATGAGAAAGAAATATGGGGCAGCAAACAAATCTGATAGACAAATGCATCCACATGAAATGCTGGAATATTTAATAAGAAAGTACATATGTAAATAATAAAGCTGTACATAGGTTTGAAGTAACAGAAAATTCATCATGCCAAACTATTTATTAGACAGGGTATTAATATATACTGCACTTCTAAACTTTAGAGACAGCATCTCTAAACTTAAGTAAAACATCTGATATGATCTCACACAATTGTCTCACAGGAAACCAGAGAATGGCAGGCAATAGCACTAAGAAGAAGAATCTGGGGATTAGAGTAGGATGATGAATTAAATATGAGTCAACAATATGTCACCAAAAAGACAAATGCAAGATTGGATCATTATTAATATACATGCGCTATTAAAAACATATGATGTAATTATTGTTCTGCTTGGCACTCACTGATTCTTGGCAGGAGTGCTGCAGAAGCCATAACCCCACATGCAAGATACAAAACATTTTATACTACCAGTGCACAATGACTGAACACATTTGGGTACCATACTTCAATAAAAGAAATCAGAAAAAGCACCATATAAGATCTATCAAAGTTTTGAAAAACAAGTCTTTCACTTCCATACACAACTACTCCCAAAGTTATGTATTTCTACAGTTGTTTTTACTTCATTTTAATTATAGTGTTTTGTTTAAATGAAATGCAGATTAAAGTGATATATCTAGCAATTTATAACTGAAGCAAAGTTCTGGCATACTGAAGGCAATGGGAGTTTTTACTTCAGTTAGGCTATGATCTTACTTACTACTGTTAACAGAAGTTGAGGAAGGTGAAAGGAAACGGATGGTAAGAGGTTCAGAGAATGTTTTCCTTGATTATTTTTTCCATTCACATGTTCAATTTAGAGAAGAGGTTCTACCTCCATTATTTAAAAAACACACTAGCGGGTTTCCAAAGTTACATGAGAAACCATTTAGAAGTAGTCATCAGCAGATCTATTCCATGAAAAAAAAAAAACTCACAAATACCAAGCCTTTCAAATAATCTGTCCTTATCCAGAAGCAATTTAACAGGAAGGTAACAGTTAAACATTCTGCTCCTTAACAGAACTAGCCAATAAATCAAAGTCCAAATTTATACTGCTGCTGTATTTAAACATAGTCATAAGAATCATTTAACCTTACAGCATAAAACTCAGCTGATAATTTTTTTCTGACTAACACCTAATAAAATTCATTCTTGCAGAATTGTGGAAAAGTTAAGCACAGTCTACCCTTCTTATAAAGTTTCCTGTTACAACGTTGCATGGTTTACACATATGTTGTATTTCATTATTAAAAAAATTCCTCCGTATAGCACCCTCTTTGTTGTAACACTCAAACATACTTTGCCTCTAGGCCAGTGCTATATAATAAAAGTAAAATGAATTCAAGGCCATTTGCTGAGAAAAAGATAGGTTCAAGGTATTTTCACACTTTTTAGCTTGTAACTTTTTCATGTCAAAGCTGTATTTTCTTTTTTCCTTCCCTTTGCTATTGTTTTATTATTTCCTTTTATTGGTACAGTATCCATTGAACAACTTCAAATAAATCTGAACTATTCTGTAAGCCAACTTAAGGCATAAAGGTTTCACATTAAAAAATAAATTCCAAAACCCGTGCACTATTAGGAGGATCCAATTCTAAATCATTTATCAACTCATTTGAAGAGGTTATATAAAACCAGGATGAATTCACTGATTATTTAACTATTAGATAATGCAAGTATATTTCGTGGAACCACAAAAAAATGGTAGTATTGCTTTTGCCATGAAAATAAAAAGCCATTATCAATAAGTGAATACCATTCAAAAATAACTCAGCAACTAAGAAAGCAAGGTTATTAAACTATGCTTTCTCTCTGTCACTAAATAAAATTAGTATTCTATTCAAGAGTAACCCAATAGCATGTGTGGCCCACTGGTAAGCTATCAATATGCTGTTTCTTTAGTTCTTAAGTAGAAGGCAAAATCTGAACAACATAAATTGAAAAAGAAAACTGGAAGTGTTGAGAATGTTCATACACCCACCTTAACACACCACTTACACCCTGGAGAAGAATCACAGAACTCAACCTTCACCTGGGAAAGGTTATCTTCCTATTACAGCATGTGCTCATTCACACACTTCCTAAGCACTTCAGCTCAGGAAACCTGCACTTCATACACCAGTCCTCAAAGCGTAGAATTTTAGTATTCACTCTTTATATGCTGTTGTTTGTTCATATATAAGCTACTATCCTGCCCACCATTCGGTCTAATGCACAACCGACCACAGGAAATTCATGTGATAATCTGTAAAGCTACCTAAGCTTCAAATAATAGTGTTTTACTTTACTTTAAAACACTTCTCCATTCTTTATATCATTTCAGCAGAAATTTATTGCATACACTTTCCTCAAACATAAGTCACATCTGACTCAAGGCAAACAAGGCAAAGAATGAAATTATGGACCGATCTGCACACTTTTTCAAAGCACTAGTAAGGGCACTTTTCTTTTACTACATGAAAGCACAATACCATCATTTATTATAAGCAGGCTCCACATCAGTAAATCTCTTTTTAAGAACAGTCAGGCACAAGTAGTGCATTGAATCTTTCTCAAGATGTAGAAGGACTTAGGCTAACGGCTACAAGCTAGCTGAATTGTAATCCATTCAGCAGAAACTAGTATGTAGGAATAAGAGTGATTTTCCAATTTAATGTCTCTTTCTCAGATTTCCCTAAGGGCAGGACAACACACCATATCTAAATACCCTTAATGTGAACAAGACAAAGTCAAGACACAGGATAGAGTTTATTTCTATACGTTGCAGGTACAAAATTAAGATACCTGCAGCACTAGTTATCTAAACATCACATTAGAAAAATGCTATAAAAATTAATTATGAAGTAATACGAATTTATTGGTCCTGAGTTAAAAACTAGTTTGCCTAATGCCAATTGCCTGCATATCATCTACTGTACTGATATGCAAATTAATGTGATTCCTTAGTAAGCAGTTGATAATTAACTATCTCTGAGTGATGACCCATCTATAAGAAGTTTTAATATTACCACATGAGGATAGTTCACTGCTGATGTTTCATATAATTGAAGCCAACACTGGTAATTTAACCAAAATTTCTGCACAGCTAGAACAGATCCAATTCAGCTGGATGGGTCAACAGGCCTGGACCTCTCTCCTCCCCAAGCAGGGACACCGCTTTGGTAAGATTTGCGCCTCCAACTACATCAGATGTTACCTGGGAAAGTATCCTTAACAAAAGCACTGAACTATTAACTCGAGCTCAATTTTTGCAGTAAGTGTTTTTAGCAACAGCAATTCCAAATTTGTTATATCTGTTGCCTTAATAAATCATTTATCTTTTCAACTTTGCGAAACTGTTTCAGTGAAAGTCCTTGAGAGGGCTCTGACAGGCAACATTGACTCTGATAACTGGCTACACACACAATCCTTTAGACATAAACTGTTGACAAAGTCTGAGACAAAGACTGGACCTAGCCGCACCTAGGCTTCTCTCTGAGAAGGAGTTTAGAAGGCAAGGGGGTCCTTTCGGAACCTTGTGACTGAACAGGAGGGCTTCCCCCCGCCAGCTACACGTCAGACTCATACTCTTAACGCGACAACTACTTTAATTAAAAGAACTAGACCTAAGAGATACAACTTCTACCAAAGAGAACACAAACTACGTGATTTTGGTGGAACTGTAAACAAAAAAATTTAAGAATGGAACAAGATTATGATCAAATTATGTCAACCACAAAATTTAACAATACTGGCTCAAAATCTAATCACTACATAACACAGGAAAAAAAAACCTTCTCACTGTTTTTTGATAAACATTGTTTTAACTTTAATTAAGATTAAATAACATGTAGAAAATTGCTTAAGACCCGACTATTTCTAGATTAATAGCAGATTTTTACCTTAGGAACTGAACTGGAGGTACAATGCTGCATAAAGAAGAACAAGAAAGAAAAGGAATTCTTAACTAAGACACTATATTCAATTCACTTGCTTCACTCCATTGAATTCTTTCAACAACCTCAAAATATGCAACTCGTTTATCAGAAGCTTTCTGTCAGCAGTGACTTTCAAATCACTGTCAGTGACAGCCAAATGACATTCCATCATTTAGGGTTTACCTGCCCAGTACAACATTTTAAACTATTTTATTTACTTGTCCTCAAAAATCTTGATACTTCACAGAAGCCATCTGAGAGATGCTATCCAGTGTACAAGCTAGAGTTCTAAACCAGCAGATCTCATGCTGCGTCTAGTACACACACTGTTGTAAAACCAGCACAGCTGCCTCTGTGCCACACAGCAACCACAGAAGCATAAGTACATCCTTGCTCACATTCCAGAAGCTCAACTCAGACTTTTGATAGACAGAGTAATACAGACAGAGCTTTGCTGTTGGGTGACCAAAGATTCTAAACAAGCCTAAGATCATAGAATCATAGAATCATAGAATTGTTAAGGTTGGAAAAGACCCTTAGGATCATCAGGTCCAACCGTTAACCTGCCACTGCCAAGTCCGCCACTAAACCATGTCCTCAAGCACCACATCTACCCATCTTTTAAATACCTCCAGGGATGGGGACTCAACCACTTCCCTGGGCAACCTGTTCCAGTGCCTGACTACTCTTTCAGTAAAGAAGTTTTCCCTAATATCCAACCTAAACTTACCCTGGCGCAGCTTGAGGCCATTTCCTCTCGTCCTATTGCTTGTTACTGGGGTGAAGAGACCGACCCCCACCTCTCTACAACCTCCTTTCAGGTAGTTGTAGAGAGCAATAAGGTCTCCCCTCAGCCTCCTCTTCTCCAAACTAAACAACCCCAGCTCCCTCAGCTGCTCCTCATAAGACTTGTTCTCAAGACCCTTCACCAACCTTGTTGCCCTTCTCTGGACACGCTCCAGCACCTCGATGTCCTTCTTGAAGTGAGGGGCCCAAAACTGAACACAGTACTCGAGGTGCGGCCTCACCAGTGCCGAATACAGGGGCACTATCACCTCCCTGGTCCTGCTGGCCATGCTATTCCTGATACAAGCCAGGATGCCACTGGCCCTCTTGGCCACCTGGGCACACTGCTGGCTCATGTTTAGGTGGCTGTCAACCATCACCCCCAGGTCCTTTTCAGCCAGGCTGCTTTCCAGCCACTCCTCCCCAAGCCTGTAGCGTTGCCTGGGGTTGTTATGACCGAAGTGCAGGACCTGGCACTTGGCCTTGTTGAACCTCATACAGTTGGCCCCGGCCCAACAATCCAGCCTGTCCAGGTCCCTCTGCAGGGCCTTCCTACCCTCCAGCAGATCGACACTCCCACCCAACTTGGTGTCATCTGCAAACTTACTGAGGGTGCACTCGATCCCCTCATCCAGATCATCGATAAAGATATTGAACAGGACCGGCCCCAACACTGAGCCTTGGGGAACACCACTCGTGACCGGTCGCCAACTGGATTTGGCTCCATTCACCACCACTCTCTGGGCTCGGCCGTCCAGCCAGTTTTTAACCCAGCTCAGAGTGCACTTGTCCAAGCCATGAGCAGCCAGCTTCTGCAGGAGAATGCTGAGGGAGACGGTGTCAAAGGCCTTGCTGAAGTCCAAGTAGACAACATCCACAGCCTTCCCCTCATCCACTAAGCGGGTCACCTTGTCATAGAAGGAGACCAGGTTAGTGAAGCAGGACCTGCCTTTCATAAACCCATGCTGGCTGAGCCTGATCCCCTGGTTGTCCCGCACATGCCGCATAATGGCACTCAGGATGATCTGCTCCATGACCTTCCCCGGCACCGAGGTCAGGCTGACAGGCCTGTAGTTCCCTGGATCCTCCTTCCGGCCCTTCTTGTAGATGGGTGTCACATTTGCTAGCTTCCAGTCATCTGGGACCTCCCCGGTTGACCAGGACTGCTGGTAAATGATGGAGAGTGGCTTGGCAAGCTCCTCCGCCAGCTCCCTCAGTATCCTCGGGTGGATCCCGTCTGGCCCCATTGACTTGTGGGCATCCAGGTGGAGGAGCAGATCGGTGACTGCCACCCCTTCGACAGCTGGGACTACATTCTGTGTCCTATCTCCATCTCCCAGCTCAGGGGCATGAAAACCTTGAGGATGATCAGCCCGACTATTAAAGACTGAGGCAAAGAAGGCATTAAGTACCTCAGCCTTCTCCTCATCCTTCGTGGCCAAGTTTCCCTCTGCATCCAACAAAGGAGGGAGATTCTCCTTAGCCCTCCTTTTGTCACTGATATACTTGTAGAAACATTTTTGTTGTCCTTGACAGCAGTGGCCAGTTTAAGTTCTAGCTGGGCCTTTGCCTTTCTATCTTTTCCCTGCATAACCTCACCACATCCTTGTAGTCCCCCTGAGTCACCTGCCCCTTCTTCCAAAGGTGGTAGGTTCTCCTTTTCTTCCTGAGTTCCAGACAGAGCCCTCTGTTCAGCCAGGCCGGTCTTCTCCCCGACCTGTTCAACTTGCGGCACATGGGGACAGCCTGCTCCTGTGCCTTTAAGACTTCCCTCTTGAATAACATCCAGCCTTCCTGGACTCCCTTGCCCTTCAGGACTGCCTCCCAAGGGACTCTGTTAACCAAACTCCTAAACAGGCCAAAGTCTGCCCTTCTGAAGTTTAGGGTTGTGGTTTTGCTGGCCCCCCTCCTTACTTCTCCAAAAATCAAAAACTCTACCATTTCATGGTCGCTGTGCCCAAGACAGCCTCCGACCACTACATTACCCACCAGGCCTTCTCTGTTCGTGAACAGCAGGTCCAGCGGGGCACCTCCCCTGGTTGGCTCGCTTACCAGCTGTGTCAGGAAGTTATCCTCCACGCACTCCAGGAACCTCCTAGATTGCTTTCTCTCTGCCGTGTTGTATTTCCAGCAGATATCTGGTAAGTTGAAGTCTCCCACAAGAACAAGGGTTAGAGACTCTGAGACTTCAGCCAGCCGCTTGTAAAAAACTTCATCTGCTTCCTTATCCTGGTTGGGTGGTCTATAACAGACTCCCACCAGGATATCTCTTTACCCATAAGCACTCAACCTCGTCGTTACTTTTGTTGAGCTCAAGACAGTCAAAACACTCTCTGACATACAAGGCTACCCCGCCGCCTCGCCTTCCTTGCCTGTCCCTTCTAAAGAGCTTGTAGCCATCCATTGCAGCACTCCAGTTGTGCGAGTTGTCCCACCATGTTTCCGTAATGGCAACCACGTCATAGTTTCCCTGCCGCGCAATGGCTTCCAGCTCCTCCTGCTTATTGCCCAAGCTGCGTGCATTGGTGTAAATGCACTTGAGTTGGGCTATCGATCTCTTCTCCGACACAGGCGTGCCACCCCTGGGCTCGTCCCTAGCAGGACTGGTTTTATCCCCTTCCCCCTTCGAGTCTAGTTTAAAGCTCTCTTAATGAGGCCTGCTAACTCCTGAGCCATAATCCTTTTCCCCTTTGGCGACAGGTGAACCCCATCTGCCTCCAGTAGGCCCGGTGCCATGTAAACTTCCCCATGGTTGAAAAACCCAAAGTTCCACCTCTGGCACCAGCCTCTAAGCCATGTGTTGATGAGGTGGGTCTTCCTGTTCCTTTCCATATGTTTCCCAGCTACTGATGGGATGGAGGAGAACACCACCTGTGCTCCTGATCCTTCAAATAATGGCCCCAGTTCTCTAAAGTCCCTTTTGATTGACTTTACACCTCTATCGGCTACCTCGTCACTGCCAACCTGTACAACCAATAACGGATAATAATCAGATGATTTGACCAGCTTAGGGAGCTCCCTAGTAATGTTTCTTATCCTCGCCCCAGGGAGGCAGCAGACTTCCCTATGGGATGGGTCCGGTCCGCAATTCGGGCCCTCTGTTCCCCTCAGAAGGGAGTCTCCTATGACAATTACCCTTCTTTTTTTCTTACTAGTTGTTGTTGTGATGCATGGGGCTGACTGGTGATGCTCAATGACTTTCTCACTTCTCTCCCAAACAAAAATATACACCAGTGTAACGCAAACTATACTCTTGCTACTACAAATTGATCATGTTCTTTAACATAATCTTACCCAATAACTTGGCACTTGACTCAAGTATCTTGTAAAGACCCAGAATGACATAGTATAGGTGTGAAAACAGAAAATACTTTCCAAGATATTGTAAGCTATTAGCAAACATCACGTCATATAATGAAAGTTGAATTGTTAATACAGCAACCTCTGGTGGCATAATTGCATGATGCCATAATAGCATAACCTGATCTTATAAAAATTATGTGATGAAACAGGTTATATAAAGTAAAATTTTTGTAGAGCTGAGTCTTCACCATAGGTAACGGTGCAATACGAATCATAAAAGTGTATGCTTTTTCATCTTCATTGCCTTTAAAAAATTAAATCAAAAGAGCTTAGAGTCACCTCAAGTTCTTTAAATTTTATATTTGAAGTAAAACATGAAGACTGTACAATCTGTTCATTACTTAAGGGCTGTGACATTTTGTGGCTAAGTTAAGAGTACACTTGGTTGAAAACGAGTGTTCAGCACTACTAACTCATGGTTTTACCATGAATCATCCTTTCTAAAAAGACCCATATGCTAGAATCAGAGCACTGCAGGACAAATTCAACTTACAACTCTAAGATCATGACAAAGAGTTCAGAAATATGTAAAGCAGATATATGCATTCTACATAACGACTTAAAAATTAACTTCAGTTTTTGAAAGTCTGGGCTAATGATACGGAATTTTTTAAATCTAAAATTATTAGTTGATCTTCCTATGTCATTTCTTGATAGTTTCACATTTTCATGTTAGCATCCGTGTTCAGAGACAGCAAGGAACAAAGGTAAAGTTAAAGCAGCAAAGAAATGAAAAGTTCTATATTATAATCCTTCCCTTAGCTACAGATTTTTAAAGTTGGAAGTCACAACTAACTCTGCCTATACTGTGCTTGATTTATATTTTCATCTTTGTAGGTTTTTTTCCATTTACTTTTTTTAAACATTTCCATTAGCTTTGTGTAGGACTCTAGCTAAACGTGTAAGGGATTTCCTTGTTATTTCCCACACCCCTGGACCATTAACAGTTTTGCTGAAAGTAAGAGTCAAGTTCATTTCTCCTTTTTGCTAAAGTTCTACAACCAACAGAATACATTTTGTTTTAATCAATAAAACACTGTTAGCTATACAGGTTTTCAGAAAATGCTTTTGTGTTTTCTACACTTAATGAAGTCCTGCAGTAAATACACCTGTAGAATCAGTTCAAGTATAAATGCAGCTTTAGAGATGCAGCCTACTAACCAATAACTGTAACGAGAGGACCATCTAGCGGTGACAACCACAATTCACACTCTGCTGCTTTAAAGACAAATGCACACTGTTAATCTCTGCAAGTCACTGGACAACTTCTCAGTCTTTGGCTTTTTCATTCCATAGCTTTAATTGTTGCTTTAATTCAGATTTCGACCTTCTATGATGAGGCTAAACAAATGGGTTTGTTGATTATCTTAATCTGTTCCTGTTATGAGAACACCTATGTCAATTCTTCCACATGCGAAAGTTGCTCATAGCATCAAATCATTAATCTGAAGACACTAGCAAGAATGAAGCTGCTAACAACTAGGCTACAAAATAGGTTTGTTTACATCACAATTCTCTCCTCAGAGAAATCTATAATACTTTTTTTCTTAATACAAGAGATCAAAAATCACCAGTTGAAAAATGACAGTTGTACTTGGTATGTTTTACATCTCCATCACATTTCAGCTGAACAGATTTGCAGTTCAACAGACCAAATTATAACATAACAAGGGTCTAAGATTGCCACAAACTAGCAGGGACAGAAGAGCAAAAACTTAGATTGGAGGAAGCTGACTGAGAATGTGATACATATATAGTGGTGTTTGTTTCTATATTTTGAACCTGTCAAACAACTGCAGAGATATTCTTCCCCAGCTACCACAGTAACAGAAGCTGTGAGAAATCCTCCTCCCTAATGAAGCTGCAGGGAGTAGGCACAGGGAGAGGTTTATGTAAGCACACATTTAACTACAAACACCTGAATGAAGCTTAGTAGAGATTCATAACAAAATCGAAACATAAAACAGTAGTAGAGCATTTGCTTCTAACAACTATTCTGCTTAATTTCTGAAAAGCTCTGATAGGACTCTAGGTCAAACAATACTCAAGAGAAAAATTTCAGGCAGTTTCTCCTTAAAGACAGGCATCCTAAAGACACTAAGCTACTTTGTGAGTCAGAGGACCAGATTCTACTCTAATACTACTCAAACCAAACTATAACATTATGAAAACTGAAAGTTTAGTCTGCACAAATCTCTGCCTCTTTAGCACCTGTAAGGACCTAAAGGGAACTCTGCAGGATTTTCAGCAACTCAGAAAGTTAAAGAACTGCTGGGATTGAAAGTGACTTCCCTTTCGTACTTTCGTGCATACCTTGATGCCTACCTATGGAACTGTTCCTCAATTTTAGTAGCAGTCATCCAGCCTCAGATTTCTGTTCCAGCCTGTTCTATGCATCTCTTGCAACCCTACCTACCCCATCCCACACTGTGGAAGGTTAAGGACAAGAGAGCACACTTGAGCTCTTTCCCCACAGGGTTCTCTATAAAGCAGGGGGCAGCAGTCAGGAAGAGGCAAGCCTCAGCCACCTTCTTCGCTGCTCAGCCCTCCTTTTTCAAAGGAAAGTGAAACTTTTTCCAAAGGAATGAGCAGAGGCCACCCCAGAGGCCAAAGGAGATCTAGGATGGGAAATGGAAACTGCCTGCTGGCTTTACAGCCCAATTTTCAAAACTGACTATGCAACCATACAGCATCAAGAGACTAACAGAGCACTTGGCATCTCAGTTAAGGCCACAGCTGTAGTGGCCCACTAGACAGCACACACTGCATCTGCACATGGGTAGAAATCACGTTATGAATTATTACAGGAGAAATCTGAATGCCAAGAGTCTAGTATTTTATCTGAGGTAAGAGCAAGCAGTAACAAACTGATCATTTTCAGCAGTATCCATTAAATTGACAGGCAACTGTTTGGAAGCAGTCCAAAAAAAAAGAAACAGAGCATTAACTAGAACCCAAATAACTGTTCATCCCAAGAAAGGACAGAAAATCCTCAAGAGGACAGTAGTACAAACTAGTGTACACAAACTTAATGTTATTTTAATTTTGCCAGTGTTAACTAGTATGGCTGTTAACTAGTTTCTTTACCACTGAAGGTATAGGATTAATAGGAAAAGAAAAAAGCATAACCTTCAGCAGGAGAAATCTGAGCAAGACTGGGCAACTTCATAGATCGAGTGCTCTGTGTCAACTCCTGCAGCATTCTTTGCTTCCTCAAGTGAAAGATTATGTTCCTGGGGGACTTACACCCACCCTCCTCCCTGACACTCTTTCCCTGTACACATGCTTTCCTCCTTCTGCTCAACTGCCATTCCCCTGTGTCTGCTTCAGTAGCTCTGTAAACATGACCTCTGAAGTGCCTCTTTCACCTTCATATTGTTTCAAGGATGCTTGAGTATAGCAGTAAGACACATATTAGTCACAGCAGTAACAGAAGGCAATAAACACAAAAACCCTCCCTATGTTTTGTTAGTCCTCTTCTAGAGTGTGGTGTAGAGGTCAGACTGTTAGCAAAGCAAACTCACTGCTGCACACTTACAGCACTGCCACCATCATGAATTAACCTCTGCTGAAGGTGAGAGAGACTTAGCAGATGCCTAGCAAGAATTCCAGAGAAGCCTGTGGAAGGCAGATAGGAAAAAAAAAAAAGAAATATTTATTTACAGACTGGTTGGCTCTCAATTGCAACCCAGAACATCTGCCAAAGATACATACAGCGAGTATGGCAGGCCAGACCAGGACAGGCATCTGTTTACTAAAATTAACAACACTTGATAGACCTCCTTTCTGGTTTACTCTAGCTGGTCTTGCAAGATGGAAATAAAACCATAACACTGTCATTCATAAGCCTCAAGGAGAGAACAGGGTATTAAAGATGATACTTAAAAAAACTGAAATAGATTCACTGCAAAAGGCTAGGGGCAAGATTAAAAGCACATCCTTGACAAGAAATCTAATCAGACAGTCCAGAAAAGCCACATAAAAAGGACATTCAGTCCAAGAAATCTACAAAAAAGAACATTCTTTCATTTCCCCAAAAGAACTTTCTCCAGTGTCCATCTTGTCTATTTCTCTGATGCTTCAATATATGCCTTAGTAGACTGCTATCAGGTACCTGAACATTCACTATAATTTTCCTAGATTTAGGTCTTAAACACAAGGCTTCTTCAGCTTATGATATGAACATGTATTATTTATTACATAACACAAATCTTCCTTGTTTATTAACATTTTTGCCACCTCAAAACAAGACTTGAGGTCATTCTTTTTCCGCAGCAATAAACACACTAATGAGAACTGGAACATGGGGAAGAAGAAAAGGAAAGCAGCTTGACATGCTGGAGGAGAAGTGCTACTAGAAAACAAGAAAAGTTTGCATAACTTACCAGAGTTCCCCCTGCTGTTCTTGCTGCTTTGTCAGGATTGGCCCCCATTTTGACCATCCTAGGTGTTGAAAAGTGTTTGGCTGGCTGAGTAGTTTCTGAAGTAAACATTACCTTCTCTCTCCCTAGCTTGCAAAGACATTTTCTTCATTACATCACTTGCATCCCCCACAGCTCATGATAGGGATACAAGAGACACATCTGGCATCAAGATTGAGCTGGTGGTCAAACCTCTACACAGATCTCCATGGTAGACAAACATGCATGTCAAAAATCCAGACTTTATTCTGCAGAACTGCATGGTGGTACATGGGTATTTGTTTTACCCCTGAACGATTCCAGACACTCACAACTCTTAGCTTACAATCCCCTCAATACATCTGTTACTGCAATTCCACTATAGTATGTTGGGAAGCACAATATTCCCTCTTCTCAGATTTAGGAAACTTCATTTTGTCTTTCTGCTGTTAATAGGAACATGTCCTGCCCTATACACTCACCCCTCAAGACACTCATAGCATAGATACCTTCTCACCCATATGAGCTGACTGTTTTTACCAAGGTGGTTGTGCAAAATTAGTAGGTGAAAATCTCTTCAATCAGTATGAATTTTGGTCAGCTGAATTTAAGCCCAGGGACAAGCTTGAGTTTAGGGTAAGGCATTGTAGAATTATTACTAGAAGATTATTGCAGACACAGAACTGAGGGATTATCTTTATTATTATATTTGCCATATTGACTCAGAAGACTTCCTGCCTTGGTAAAGTGATATCACTCTGCCAACAGTTTAGGGACACTACTTGTGTCGATGACTACCACCCCCTCACCCCCCATATCGCTGGGCAAACTTTACTTCTGAAGAGAAAGAGCTGTCACATAGAGCAAACATAAATGCTTCCAGATTGGAACACAAGAACATTCATAATTGTGTCACAAATTCAAAAAAGACTGATATCCATTAAACTCATTCAAAACTACAAACGCACCATAAATATTATTTTCCACTGTTATGTTTTTCCAATTAAAGTTTAAATTTTTTTTTTTAAAAAGTCTGCATTACTTATCTTTAAAGACACTTGATATTTTAGGTTCAGAGAATGAAGATATTAACTTTTTTCTTTGTACGGGATAAGCAAGTTGCAGAAAAACAAAACAAAATTAAAGCATAGAAGAAAATTATTTTAGATGTTAAGAGTATTTTGCAAGGGAAGAGACAGGGTTTTGGTAATGTTTTTTTAAAATCAGTATTATCCTTGTAAATTCATATCCTGTTCAAGATGTGAGGAAACAACTATTCTACATTTAATATTCTTTGCCTCATTATAACTTCAGTTATTTTCTATATGCATCAGATAAAAGGTACCATCATTTATAGAAAGATGGTTTCCTCTAGACAGCAGCATCGTGTTGCCTTTCAAAATTTAAGTTAATCCTCAACTGTTCACAGTTAAACAACTAATAATAAAGAATATGCAATAAGGAGCTTACCTTTTACACCACCAAATGGACCATAAGTCATATTACAAGCAGTTCTCTGAAGATTGTGCTCATACATCAGTTTAAGCTGATACTGGTTCCCATGTTCCACATTTCCCAGAGTTCCTACAAAAAAAGAAGGGTATATATTTATATCTTTGACCATGCAATGTGGAAGAAGTAAAAGAGCACCAGTTTAAACAACCTGAAAAACTAATACTTACTCCTAGTGACTCTGAGATATGAAGGCTCACACTGCTGCTTTCTTTAAAAAAAATCACCAAGCTACAAAATTCCTAAAGGCCAGAACCAGAAATAAGGTCTCATTATACTAAATATGGTATAAAGACTTAGCAAGAGGCAGAGATTTTTATTACTTAAATGTATTTTTCTTCATGTTAGGCACACCTCTAAGATCAGAAAAAAAGCCTGCTCAAAGGGGAGTTTTTATGATTCTCTAGTGATTCAGTGAATATCCTATATCCAACAGCCAGCCACAGCTATAATAGTCTGTCTCAAATTAAGCTATAGCTAGTCATTAGCTATAATTTGACAAAGCTATGCTTAGGGCACATTTATCACTTGCCTTTACTCTGTCTGAAATCCAATCCAGTGATCAACAATGCAAAGATAAGAGACAAACATACGGTAACAAAAATAATTTTATGATATAGATCACATTCTCTGAAAAGGTCTGCATGAACCTTAATTTCCCGACTCCATTGGGGAACTAGCAGAAATTCAAAAAGTCTTTCTAAAGAAACGGAAGTTAAAGCTTCCCTTTTGATAATCAAAAGTCTTGCCTGCATCCCATGAAGAAGACAAAGTTCTTCATCATGTAAAGTAACACTTAAGGACTAATATTAGCCAAAAAAAAAAAAAACAGAACTTTGAGAACAGTCATATCAGCAGGGAAAAAGGTGTTTTGAGTGAATGATATCTAAGCTAAATCCTGCCACAGCTTTAAGTATACAAAGATTATTCCAACACCATCTTAAACAACATGCTATGAAAGACCTGTAGCTTATGCTAACCTTTTGGGCAATTTCTCCAACTCAAATCCAATATAGCTTTCAAGCAATTACCCCTAAAGCAGGCTCACATTAGGGAAAGGATTGGAACAGACATGAGGGAAAAAGCCCTGGCTGGATAAGTAATTAGCTAAGTAGAAACATCAGAGGAAAAACAAGTTAGAAAGTAGTCAGTCTGTGTATACTGACTGTAATACAATAACCAGGCCATACTTTAGTCAGCCCTGAAAGATGCCTTCATTTGTCAAGGAGAAGCAGCATAGTTATTTTATCATGAATAACAGATATAGCAACATGTATAAAGCAAGTAAAAATCCCACTTTATGAAAGTGTAATTTGCCATAAAAGCATAAAGAAATAATGATCGTTATTTCTCAAAGGACCTTGTTTGAAAGTACCTGTTCAGATGAGAGAAATTACCATTACATGAATGCTTAAAAATTAGTATGAAAAGTCTATTAAAGGATTGCAAAACTTCACTTTTATTATTAAATGCTTAAGCCATGTAGACCAAACAGCAAATTATAACTAGAAAAAGATTCTAGACTGACTTATTGTTGTATGGCGTTAATACAAATTTTAAAATAAATTGTTTTAATAAAAATTGTACTGGTAGGCTACAATCCTAAGATATAAGCACTATTACAGAGAAGGGAAAGTATGAAAACTGCAATACATCTCAAAGTATCACCCCTCAACAACCAATTTTACAGGTGTCTCCAGGTAAGATAACTAGAAGGCAAACAGAATCTGGAAAGAGAGCATGTGTTTGTAACCTATCTGCCTACAAGGCTGTGAATAGGAAGCAAGCTGCTCCTACAAGAAAACCATGCTCTTATAATGAAAGGAGCCACAGCTGCCCTTGCACACAGAAAATGAACAATGTATAGTTGTCTATTGAATTTTGAAGATGGGGGTACAATCAATAGACCTCTTAAATCTGTGCTTTGGTTTAAGCATATATTAGAGGGAATTCAATGCACAGAATAGGTATTTTGTGACTTGCCTCTTTACATACAGAGAGAACACAGCACTTAGAATTTCCAGACAAAGGCAGTAGAAGAAAGAGGATTTAAGAAAAAAACATAGTAGTTTCACCTTCTTACCAGTAGTAACCTCCTATCTTCTCTTGGGCTACATCACCAATGTTCTGGCTTTCTAAGAAATTATCTGGATTTTTGAGTTCAGAAATAATTGTAAATGTTTCATTTTTAAAGAGCTAAGTAAGTTGTCATTAAACAACCATTTGTTCATTAGCATGCTGAACAGTAACACCCACTTCTAAAACTGTAATGAGAACTAGCTGTTTACAAGCACTACCAACCACAGACCATCACACACATCACAGCATCTCAAGCACTGAGCAGATCAGCAAATCTGTTAACCATTGGGAAATATCTAGACCTAATTACTCATGTTTCTTCTTCATATATGAGTTTGAGTGACAGAGCATGACTGCAGCTCTTCAGAGATGATAAGCAAACACTGTGTATACCAAGTTTAGCGTTTAACCCAATCCAATCTTGAGAATACACTTAAAATCACTGGAAAGCTTGTATCTGTAAACTAACCTGAGACAGCATACACACAGAGTTTTCGGCAATGCAACACAGCCAGATGAAGTCCTTCAGTACCACTGTAAAGAAGGTTAAAAAAAAAAAGCACTGTTTTCAGATAAATTCCAAGTAAAATACATACAGGATAAAATTCAAGTAGCATGTTGAAATTACTTTCAGGTGTGGGCCAAGTACAAAGGTTTGGGTGTTAGATGCTAGCATAAAAAACTCAGAAGTACTAATCTTCCTAAATTCATGATGCAGTATTAGAAGTTAATTTCAAAATTAAAATGAATCCTTTAAGAACATATATTTAATTGCCTGTAAGACAATCTACTTAGGAGAATTTATTTTAAAAATGAGTTCTTAACGGATTGATTTTAATTTTGAAATTAACTTCTAATATTGCAGCATGAACTTTATTTTAAAAATGAGAGAAAAACCTGTACTAACCACGGGAAAGACCTTTATTTTAAAAATGAGAGAAAAACCTGTACTAACCACGGGAAAGACTCGTGCTCTGAGACCAAAGGCCACAAGCTGAAAGGCCTACATCAGTTGGAAACTGTTATTGTTTTACTCAAGTATTCATGGAGTGACCCTGTGCAGGAATTCTAATGCCTCACCCTGTGAAATGATCTAAAACATTTTCTATAGTTACAGCACAAGAACTTTCCCTGCAAGAAATACTACCTATGTTTGGGGAAAGAAGAATGTGAATATAGGATTCTACGTTTATAACTTCTGCCTTCTTTTTTCTCTCATTTTTTAAATAAAGTTCTCCTAAGTAGATTCTCTTACAGCCAATTAAATATAAGGCCCTTTTTTTTTTTTAGAGTCATAGTATCTCCTCTCTACCTGGCCACTTACTTCCACTAAATTCATTGGAATTAAAGATCTTCAGTCCTCTATCAAACCCAAAACAACTGGCCAATATTACATCTTAGATTATAACAAGTTACTCAAGTTTTCTTAACAACTAAAAAAACCTTTCAATATAAGGTTTTTTCTGTTCTACGTACTTTTAAAAAATCGTACAAGTATCTGGAAGATTATCCTCCACATATACATTAAGAAAAAATTTTCTCATATCAAGACGATTCAAGTAGCAGATCAAACACACACTACAGTATTCATAGATGTGCTTAATAGTCATCCATCTGGAAACTGAAAACTCCCCAAAACAAAGAAAGAAAATCACATCTAAGCCTTAAATAAACAGCAACATAGCCTGTTGTTGACTTACGAAACAAATTTTCCCACTTCCACCTGCAATATTGGTTCTCGTAACTGCACTTCCAAGAGCAAGTCTTCAGGTTGTACTCCATCTCCAGGTTTCACAGGATGTGGATTAAAGATTCGGAGATATCCCATGTAACTGCCCACAATAATTTTATCTATAAAAAAAAAATAACCAAAGGAGACTACAGAATACAATAGCACACGCAGAATTCAATTTGCTGCATAAATGCTTCAAAGAATACCCTAAAAAGATAGAAACATTTATATGATTCAATTAATGTTGATAATGCTCTGTCTTCTTGGTTAAGATTAGCAACTAGCTTTTTTGCAAATTGATGAAAACCTGTCAGCAAAGGGTTCAATATGGCAATTATCATGGTGGTGGCACTGACCATTGTTATTATTCCACCATTGAGGTTGATGCTCACACTTCTTAAAAGGTCTCATTCTAGTTTTGAAGAGTACTTCAAACTTTCAGCTTCTACATCTTAGATTTGCGCATACACATATCACACCAGCAGAAGTATGAAATTTTAAAATTGAGACCAATGACATTTATCCAAAAGCAAACTAAAGGCAGATAATTACTACAACAGGTCAACAAAGCTAGGCCTTGAGATCACCTGCTCTTGAGACAGATCCATTATCTCACAGAGGAATGCAATAGTTACATCTAGTTATCTTAGAATCACTATTTTAAGCAAGTAGTCATTTGGTTGTTAGTGAATAACAAAAAATTATTAATGAAAAAAAACCCAAAGAGGTCCCTCACATGATAACAACCAACAACCCAAGTTGGTTGCCAGTACTTATTTCCTCTAGATATAGGTCATCATATCAATGCAGATCAAAATCAAAACCAATAAAACTTGTCCACAAGTCAGGAGAACATATAAATACTCCTAAACCAAGTTCACCAGGCTCTAAATGCTTGGCATAGTTCCACAGGACCCCACATCAAAAGCTCAGAACAGCTGCTTGCTTCCCCTCTCCTTCAGCCACAAAACTTGCAACCCCCAAGTCCTTCATTTAGAGAATACTGACTGCCTTCCCCACTCTCATCTTTTCCTCAGTTCAGTAACAAGTATTCCATCAGCAGTAAACTAAATCCATTTTAGTTATTAATTCCTTAAAAATACTTAAACTTAACTGAGGACATTTTGACCCATGGTTAGGCAATTGCAACTAGCTGATTCACTTTTGGTCCTGAACTCTGGAAGAAAAAGACCCTAGTCTAAAAACAAAGAGAAAATACAATGTTGAGAAAGTAAATAAAACAGCAGACTACTACTCCCACAACACTGTTTAAGTCCTGCTTTTATATCAATTACATTTTTTTCTACTAGGAAAAGACTATTCAGAACTCCAGCAGAACTTTGGGGGTTTTGATCATGGATCAGTCTACACAACACCAGGCCTGCTGGCGACAGATGGGGTACACCTGTCTCAAAGGGAGAAAAGGATCATTGCACAGAAGTTAGCAGGACTCACTGAAAGAGCTTTAAACTCGATTTGAAGGTGGAAAGGGGTAAAATGAGGCTCACTAGACATCCCCCTGGGGGCAGCAGGCCAATGTTTGAGGGACAGTGTGCTAGCAAGGTCCTTCGGTCTGCTGCCTCAGTGGAGGCAGGGGATGGAGAGCCATGCAGGAGCAAGGACTAAAGGGTTGGTTATTAATGTGTTAGAAACCATGGAAGCACCTGAGACCGGTCACATAGGAATGAGGACTTCTCCCTAAAAAAAGATGGCAGGATCAATAGCCAACTGAAGTGCATCTATACCAATGCATGCAGCATAGGCAACAAACAGGAGGAGCTGGAAGCCATTGTACAGCTGGAAAACTATGACATAGTTGCCATCACAGAAACATGGTGGGATGACTCGCACAACTGGAGTACTGCAATGGACAGCTATAAACTCTTCAGAAGGGACAGGCAAGGAAGGAGAGGCTGTGGGGTTGCCCTATATGTTAGGGAGTGTTTTGACTGTCTAGAGCTTGATGATGGCAATGAAGGGGTTGAGTGTTTATGGGTAAGAATCAGGGGAAAGGCCAACAAGGCAGATATCACCGTGGGAGTCTGTTATAGACCACACAACCAGGATGAAGACACAGACAAAATATTCTGTAAGCAGCTGGGAGACGTCTCACAATTGCTAGCCCTTGTTGTCGTGGGGGACTTCAACTTACCACCTCTGCTGGAAATACAATACAGTGGAGAGGAAACAGTCCAGGAGGTTCCTGGAGTGCGTGGAAGATAACTTCCTGGCACAGCTGGTGAGTGAGCCAACTAGGGAAGGCACCCCACTGGACCTCTTGTTTGTGAGCAGAGAAGGACTTGTGGGTGATGTGATGGTTAGAGGCCATCTTGGACATAGCAATCACAAGATGATAGCATTTTCAATTCTCAGAGAAGTAAGGAGGGGGGTCAGCAGAACTGCCACCTTGGACTTCCAGAGGGCAGACTTTGGCCTGTTTAGGGGCCTGGTTGACAGACTCCCTTGGGAGGCAGTCCTGAAGGGCAAAAGAGTCCAGGAAGGCTGGACATTCTTCAAGAAGGAAATCTAAAAGGCACAGGAGCAGGCTGTCCCTATGTGCCAAAAGACGAGCCAGTGGGAAAGAAGACTGGCCTGGCTGAACAGAGAGCTTTGGCTGGAACTCAGAGGAAAAAAAAAAAAAAAGGAGAGAGTTTATGGCCTTTGGAAGAAGGGGAAGGCCACTCAGAAGGACTACAAGAATGTCATGAGGTTATGCAGGGAGAAAATCAGAGGGGCCAAATCCCAGCTAGAACTTAACGTGGCTACTGCTGTAAAAGACAATAAAAAAATGTTTCTATAAATACATTAGCAACAAAAGGAAGGCTAAGGAGAATCTCCATCCTTTATTGAATGCAGGGGGAAACATAGTGACAAAGCCTGAGGAAAAGGCTGAGGTACTTAATGGTGCCTTTTCCTCAGTCTTCAGGAGTCAGACCAGTTGTTCTCAGGGTACCCAGCCCCCTGAGCTGGAAGACAGGGAGCAGAATGAAGCCCCCATAATCCAAGGGGAAATTGTTAGTGACCTGCTACACTACATAGACACACACAAGTCTATGGGGCCAGATGGGATCCACCCAAGGGTACTGAGGGAGCTGGCGGAAGTGCTCACCAAGCCACTTGGCATCATCTATCAGCAGTCCTGGCTAACTGGGGAGGTCCCAGCTGACTGAAAGTTAGGAAATGTGACCCCAGTCTACAAGAAGGGCCAGAAGGAGGATCTGGGAAACTACAGGCCTGTCAGCCTGACCTCGGTGCCAGGGAACATCATGGAGCACATCATCCTGAGTGCCATCACGTGGCACGTACAGGACAACCAGGGGATCAGGCCCAGGCAGCATGGGTTCATGAAAGGCAAATCCTGCTTGACTAACCTGATCTCCTTCTACAACAAGGTGACCCACTCAGTGGAGGAGGGAAAGGCTGTGGATGTTGTCTACCTGGACTTTAGTAAGGCCTTTGACACCATGTCCCTCAGCATTCTCCTGGAGAAACTGGCTGCTCATGGCTTGGATGGGCATACTCTTCGCTGGGTAAAAATCTGGCTGGATGGCCAGGCCCAAAGAGTGGTGGTAAATGGAGTTAAAACCACTTGGCAGCCAGTCCAGTTCCGTTTACTACCTTTATCAACAATCTAGATGAGGGGATCTAGTGCACCCCCAGTAAGTTTGCAGATGACACCAAGTTGGGTGGGAGCATTGATCTGCTGAAGGGTAGGAAGGCCCTACAGGGATCTGGACAGCCTGGATCAATGGGCCAAGGCCAACTGTATGAGGTTCAACAAGGCTCAGTACCGGGTCCTGCACTTGGGTCACAACAACCCCAGGCAATGCTACAGGCTTGTGGAGGAGTGGCTGGAGAGCTGCCTGGCAGAAAAGGACTTGGTGGTGCTGGTCAACAGCTGGCTGAACATGAGCCAGCAGTGTGCCCAGGTGGCCAAGAAGGCCAATGGCATCCTGGCTTCTATCAGAAACAGCATGGCCAGCAGGGCTAGGGAAGTGACAGTCCCCCTGTACTCAGCACTGGTGAGGCTGCACCTCAAATACTGTGTTCAGTTTTGGGCCCCCCACTACAAGAAGGACACTGAGATGTTGGAGAGTGTCTAAAGAAGGGCAACAAAGCTGGTTAAGTGTCTAGAGCACAAGTCTTATGAGGAACAGCTGAGGGAACTGGGATTGTTTAGTTTGGAGAAGAGGAGGCTGAGGGGAGACCTTATCACTCTCTACAACTACCTGAAAGGAGGCCATAGCAAGGTGGGGGTCAGTCTCTTTTTCCCAAGTAACAAGCAACAGGATAAGAGGAAAGGCCTCAAGTTGCACCAAGGGAGGTTTAGGTTGGATATTAGGAAAAACTTCTTCACCAAAAGGGTAGTCAGGCATTGGAACAGGCTGCCTGAGGAGTGGTTGAGTCCCCATCCCTGGAGATATTGAAAGGATGGGTAGATGTGGTGCTTAGATACATGGTTTAGTGGTGGACTTGGCAGTGCTAGGTTTACAGTTGGACTTGATGATCTTAAAGGTCTTTTCCAACCTGAAGAATTCTATGATTCTATGAATTTCTACTGAAAAAGGCTGTATACTAAAAGAGTAACAGCTCAGCTTTGTTCAAATCCTCCTGAAAAAGTGACAGTCTAGAATAAAAATAGTTTTAAAAGACTATTGCAACAGTGAAACCAAACTCAAGTACTTCTACTGACCAAAAGCAGAGCTCCCAGATGAGCATGAGTGTATCAGAGAAAGATCCCAAATATTTATTTAGAGAAACACACACACAACAACTCTCCCTGACAGCAAAGATCATTCCACATTATTAATGACTACATAGAAAAGCAGGGTTTACTCCAGCAGAATCACTTATTTCAATGACCCCTTATTTTCCAGGCAGAAAAGGTTGTTTATTTGTTTTTCTAAATTCTTAGCTTATTAGCTCACACCTTCCTTCCCCCCCCCCCTTATGTTTTTTCAGCAACTTACAATGTGTGTTTGCTCCCATGACTAACTGAAAATGTTCTATTTTAAAGATATCTACCATTGAGGGAACAAGACACAAGAAAAATTACTACTGAACACAAGCAAGAATTAAAATGTTTAGAAACCTACAAATACGCAAAGACAAATGGCATTGAATTTGTCTTCTTAAGCCTACAAGAACACATTAAAGATAGCAGACTTTAAACTAACTAGCCAACTAGCCTGGCTAACAAGCTTTCAGTACACATTAGTCAAAACAAACTTGCAGCTATGTAGCTTAAAAGTCAGCAACCATGTAATTCTGAATTTACCTTGTCCACTTCCACTATTATCAACATCAGCAACACACAGACAGCCTTGGTCAAATTCTTCCTTTTCTCCAAGTATGGTGGACCACCAGTCTCTAGCTTTAAACAATGACATGCTTCTTTACTGAAAAGGAAACAAACCATTGTTAAAGTGTATACTAATATATAGACACAACTGTTTATACAAATGACATTTTCTTTGTTAGCAACTTTCATTAAGTATGTTCCATCTCTTCACTTCACATTGCTCTAGTGTCAGATGAATAAATGTTCATTTCAGGTGTGTTGGGTTTCTGGTTATATAGTTCAGAAAACAACCTTAGAAAACTTCTTGTCATTAGTTTACAGATTAGTTGTGATAAACACTGCTAGTCATATGAAGAAAAAGCAAAAAAATAACAGCTTTTTCAAATTGTTAAAAGCCTTCTGTAACAAGCATTAAGAATGGAATATAATTTTTCAAAGTCACAGAACTGAGGTTTTCTCTTACCAAGGAGCATCAGGGGAAAAAAAAAAAGATTCTGATGCAAGTCTTCTGCAAGAGAACTTATTTTTAGAAAAGTTAATGAAGACATAAACAGACAACATCAAAACCTCCACCAAGTAATCGCCTTGAAGATGCCCTAGTGACACAACTAAAGAACTCGGTCAGATAAAGCACAAATCAGCTTTTCTGCTCCCTACCTGCTGTTATTTTAAGGGGGGGGGGGGGCGGGGGGAGAAGAGACTAATCCTTTTGTAGGCGGCTTGACAGTAACATTATCCTAGTTCGAAACTCACAGCTCCATGCCTATGCTCTGCCACGAGTGGGACAAACCTGAACACACTCGACCCCGCAGCCCGCGGAGGTGAGGGGCAGCCAGGCAGCGCCAGCCCCGACGGTTCTTTCCGGGAAGGAGAAAAAACGATGGGCTCACCCCTTGTTTTCCTTCGGAGCAAACGCAGCCTGCAAGCCCGCGCCTTTCCTCTTTAAAGGCAACCACGTCCGGCAAATGAAACATTTATTGTTTTCACCTTAGGCAGTTACTGTCGTTATGCCAGCTCGGCAACTGGTGCAACCGAGTGCAGGCTGGCGACAGCACAGCCCTCCCCACACCCCCTCTCCCTCACAGAGCCCCTGTGCAGCACCCACAGCCAAGCCCCGCGCCCGGACACACACACATATCCCCCCCGGAGCGGGAGAAGAGAGACAGAGACCGGCGGGGACTCACCTGGGCGGGAAACGGCACCTCCCGGGCGCGGCACGGTCCGAGCTGCTCCGGGGGTGGGAGGGCGGCAACCCCCGTTCCCGGCGGGAGGTCCTCGCTCAAGCGCGGCCTGAGGCGAGACGAAAGGTGAGGCACAGCCCGGCAGCCTCACAGGCCGGCAGGCTCACAGCCCCCTCCCCGCCGCCATCCCCAGCGTCCCTCTCACCCCGCGTTAAGTACCAGCCGCGCCCCGCCCCGCCCGGCCCGGCCCAGAAGGGAGGGCCGCGCTTCGCCCCGACACTGGGAAATGTAGTTTGGCAAGCGGCGCGACGGACCGTTGGGCTCTCTCATTTCTTCCTGCGCGCCGGGGGGGGGAAGAGAGGCATTCCTTTGTGTTTCCTGAGGGAAAACCTAACCTCCCGGCTGGTGGTTTTCCTTTTCAACGCCCTCACAGAAACCTCACCGCCTCGAGGCCCCCCCGCCCCCCCAGCTCCGCCAGCCGTCCCCCTTCCTCCCCGCTTTTTTCCCCTCCTCTTGCGTGGTACCGCCGGCAGGCCGCGCGCACGCGACGTCTGGCGGGGGAGCCCGCGCCGGAGGCGAGGCGGCGGGGCGCGTGCTACGGGGGCGGGCGGCGCGCGGCGCCGTCGTTGGCGGAGTCGCCGGGTCTGGCGGCCGGCGGGAACCCGCTCGGGCCGGCGACGAGGGGCCGCCCCCGGCTCCCTCAGCGACGAGGGGCCGCCCCCGCTTCCCCGCAGCGGCTGTCGGCGCCTTGCCGTGCCCCTGGCCGCTACCATGGACAGGACCGCCGTGGCGAAGATGGGAGCGGTGGCCAGCGCCAGCGTGTGCGCCCTGGTCGGCGGGGTGGTGCTGGCCCAGTACATCTTCACCATGAAGAAGAAGACGGGCAGGAAGACCAAGATCATCGAGATGGTACGTGGTAAGAGGCCGAGAGCAGGGGAGGGGGAGGCAGAGGAGGCCGGCGCCCCTCCGCCCCCGGCCGCACGCCCTTTTCCCTCTCCTCGGGCCGGCTCCGCACGGCCGCCCCTCTGGACACCGGCGGACATCCCTCCCTCCGCAAGGCGCGGGCGGGCCGGCACACGCCGCTCTCAAATACCAGCCCCCTGCCCAGAGCGGGCGAGTCCCTTCTCCTACGCGTACGGGCCCGACAGATCCTGCTGCAGGCGGTTCGTCTGCTGGCTGACGCCAAGAGTTAAGATAGGGCTTCCCCTCCAGGTGTGTGGGACTGCGTCTTGTGTCCGCCCCTTGGGGCGCAGGGACAGAGGAGGGGTGTTGAGCCCCGCTTCTGACCGTAAGGACGGGCGCTGGAGGCAGGAGCAGCTGTTCCACCACAGCACGGTCCGCTCGCACTAAAAGCGTCTGCTCCATCCTGTCCTGTCTGGCCCATAAGTACCTGTGCATAAAGCTATAGGTCTTGGTGTTAATTTAAAAGCCTGCTTGTAACTTGTTTAAAAGAAAAGGAGGGGGGTGAGGGCGTGTTCAGCCCTCTGTTGAACCGGGGAAGCAATGTGTTCACAGGAAGATGGAGCTTGCTCTCTACTGCCCTTGTTAAACTTTTTATTTAGCATATTATTTAAATATCTGCTTATCAGTAACTGGATGGTAAAAGGTCTTAGTTTAGACAATATGCTGATTACGTTGAAATCCTTCCAAATTTGAGTTTATGATTTGGACACCGCTGTACTGAAGAACTGAACTGAAATCGTCAAGTCAATTGATGTTAGCTAGTGAATATTTTGTGATCTCCCCTGCAAAACGTTACTAAAAGCTCAGATTTATTTTTTTTAATCATATGTGGAAACATAGATTTTGCTAAGAACTAGGACTCTGTATGTAAATTGTGAGCTGTCTAACTCCTCACTTGGCCATGTGATGCAACACTTGCCAGTGGAAGTTATACAATGCAGTTTGTGATAATGCGAGTCCAGACAAGAATTCCACTGTGTGTTTTTACTAATCATAGAGTCATACTTACTGTTGAAAAAATATTTGAACGCTGTTTCTAGTCATCAGTCATATCATTCAACAGTTTGGAGGCAGGTGTCTTGCTTTTTAGTTTCTGTGAGCCCACTTACAACAACAGTTTGTGGGAGAGCAGAAAGTTTGGATTGCAACTTTAAAGAGGTTTTAGATCTATTTCTAAAAAAGGGCTTTGGACTCTATAATAGGATTTTACAAAACTCATTTGAAAACTTACAGTGGCATAACACTGGTTAACTATAAATTATTCTTTTTTTTAATTCCACTGCTGTAATACTAGAACTTACTTGAGAGTTATGTGGACAATAAAATAACAACATTTAAAAGCCTGGTCATACAAACACTCAAAAGGCAGATTCAATAGTTTCACCACCTCCTATTCACAATATCCCATTTGAGGTGTAGTCCAGAAAGTGCCTAATAATTGCTAAAGATGTATTTGTATTAACTTTCTGTACAATGTTTAAATGGTGTTTTGGCTGGGAAGACTTCATCTTTGTTGCAAAGACTTTGGCTTTGGTAGGGGAAAAAATTGTTACACCAATATTAAATTGATTTCTGGTAAGTAAATTTCTTAACTATGTACTTCAGATAACATTTTCAGAGCTATGTTCTTGGACACAGATCTGTGATCCTAAATAGATACTTCCAAATATTCTGCTTTTATGATCAGAGTTTTTCTCAATGTTAAATTCCAAGGGAAAAATAAGGCTTGTTCAAAGCATGTCAGCTTGGAAAAAAATGGAAACATTTTACCAACTGAATGCAACACATTAATACTATCCGCTCACTTTGAGAGCTAGCATTTCAACTGATATTCAAGTTGGCAGCTTCCTCAGCTAACAAACATCTTTAGTTCATCAGCTGCAAGTCTTCTTTCTTCCTCAAGGAGTATTTTCAGTGGACACGTAATCAGGCTGTGAAATTTCTTTGAAATAAGTGAAATAATGACAAAATTTCATACCAATGAGTTTCATTTGTCAAATAAGGGCAAAAATGTGTTTGTTTGTTTGTTTTACTTTAACATGCTGGACAACTTCCTGAAATAGTTTTATCCACCAATGTAGATTTGATTCAACGTTTGTCATTTACAAGACATTGTATCTCTTATAGTTTATCATGAGAGAAACCTTCCTTTGAGCTTTGGGTAGAAGGTGCTGTTTCCAGTCTGTAATTTAGTGTAAGTTGGGGGGGAACAATAATGCTTTATTGAAATCTTTTTTTTCTAATACACGAGTTACTATACCAGGCTGGTCTTCTGTGTTAGATTAAAATTAAGGGATTGTTCTTGTATTTTTGGTAGATTTTTTTTGATTCAGGTTTTCTTTGGGGAAGATTACACTTTGGTTTTATACCCCCATTAGACTCAGAATTACTTTGATTTATAACTTTTATCAAAATCAGTAGGGAGCAGGCCTATTTACACCATAGTTACGTGACTTTAATTCTCACCAATGACATATTCTTTCATTATAATTAACTACAGCAATAATTTTTTGTACTTTTTTCTTAGTTAAAATAAAATTAGATTAATATAAGACCCAAATATAAGTAAAAAGCTGACTTATAGCAGTGTTTAAATGCTACAAAGACAGTGACCTTTACAAATCAATTAGAATATCTATAAAACAAGTTAATATCAGGGATCATGATGCCAAGAATGTTTAATGTGAAGAAATGTGGAAAGGATTCTCAGGCATTGTGGAAAACATAAGGGTAACTATGTTTCCTTGTTGAATAATAAAAATCAAGAAATTCTTAAATATCTATATCACATTTCAGTAGATGAATTATTTCGCGAAGTAATTAGCCTGGTACACAAATTTAAGCTTAGTAAAGACACCGTAAAATTACTGCATCTTATTTGGAAGCAAAGGTTTAAGTTTGGAATTAAAGTATCGATATTGTGTCTTCAGTGACCATCTGAAGTTCGCAAATAGGGAATTTCCCTTAGGCACTGATAAATGTAGACAGAGTTACTTTGGCTCCACTTCTGAAGTAACAAAGGCATTAATACTAAATACATAGTCAGTCCTGTGAAGTTTTACTCTCTGTATTAAGAAACAACTATCTCCCAAAGCCTTCTGTTTTACTTTGCACAGCCAAATTGCCATTTCTGTGAAACTGTAAAAGTACTCCTACAGCCAGGTGAAGGTAAAATTTAGCTGCAGGTTGCTAACTTTAATTTAAAGAGAAGGTTAATAATTAATTAGATTCTTAATGTAACTTATTAGATAATGTTTGATAGCTACTTTAAAAAGAGATTAAACCTTACCCTAACCCTCAGTCTTTTGGATTTTTCAGGCCTCAGACAAGTTTGCAATGAAGTTGTGGATCCTTACATAGCAAAGCAATTCTACTGACAATAGGCTTTGGTTTCTTGCTTACTCTTTGCAAAGCCTTTAGAAACTCAGCAGAAAACAGGTGTTCACAAACTAGGGGAAAAATGTTGCCCAAGTCTTTTGAAAATGCTCATCTGTAAGGAATAGCCCATACTATTAACCCCATATGGGGTTAATGTAGGAAAAACTGCTTAATGGAGTAACAGTATTTTTTGTTGTTTGTCTATTTCATAAACAAAGTTGTTAGAGCCTTGGATTTTTTTCAGCTGCTTGTTCCTCACTCTTTAGTTTTGGAGCTTTTTATTGTATTTATTTTATAAGGATTGAGAAACATAATAGAGGTGGTTGAAAACAGAACAGCAGAATACCTTAAACTGAGACCTATTCTCTCAAGTTTATTTTCCTGAAAACTGGGCAAACACTTAGTTACATTTGTCTATTTCTCCATTCTGTCCCTGAAGTGAGAGGATCTAATTACCCAAAAATCAAATTGCTGTATCAAATTTCAACAACAGCAAATTAAAAATCAACTTTAAAAGCAGCTTCTCATTTTTCAGGAAACTTTTGAACCATCCATTGTTAAATGTCTCTGGCCAGTTTCCTTTTTAATATGTTGGAGGGGGGAAGAAATGCATGGATTTTTGCAGTATTAGAATTTACCTGGAGAGAAATAAGCAAATTAAGAAGTGAGGTAACTGCTCTTTATCTACTTTCCTAAGAAATACAGGAACATATTCTGTGAGTGTGACTGTCATACGGTTTGTGTGGGGAGATTTTATTATTATTATTTTCTTTTACTTACCAGTCTCTGGTGAGACTGGCTTCTTGTCTCACAGGGCATCAGAGCATTTGTGCCACAGATGAAGGATACAGACCTTTACAGCTGGCAGCCATCACATACCACTCCACTTTATTCTTGTCTTGTTGCTAGTAACGTTGTTATAGTAACTGCAACGTTACTCTGGCATGAGACATTGATGACCTCCAAGTGGAGAATGAAGTAAAGGAGTATGTAATATGTAGGACACACGTGATGCTATCTTTCAAGACTCTAAATGGCTAGTATGTGAAACTCCTTCATACATACTTTTTCCTTTACAAAGACGAAGAAGAGTTTGAGCCTGAGGACACTGGAATCAATAAAAGGGGAATGGAAGGAACATGGACTCTCTCTAGCAATCACCACTGAAGGACATTGTCACGTTCTGGGTATTGCAGTGTATTTAAAATGTCGTGACCTTGAGAGCTATCCAGATGTGATCCATGTGGGAATAATACCATTCCAAAATAATGGTGCCGTGATATGAACCTAAGTAGTGAAAAGTGAAAGAACTCCTGAGACCTAATACTGCCCCTACGTATTGACGTGTGACTGAGAGCCCTTACATTACTAGCGACTAGAGTATTAGAATAATTTTTAGAATATTGTTAAAATTTTAAAACCAAGTTAAATTTGATAACAGTACTGGAGATGTCATGTAAGTATTTCTATAAAACTTGTGTGTTTTTTAGACTGTATTCCTCAATAGAAAAATCACATTGACAGAGTGATAAACACCGGCATTACTAAAACAAGGTTTTGTTGCCCATAGGCCTTTTGCACAGATAATCATAATATATAATAACCTAGAATGTGGCTTGTAAAGCAAGTTTACACAGGCCAGGAAGAACACTTAAAGCATAGTCCATGTTGATACAACTTAGATACTAGTAATAGGGTTTTATTCTCACTGTAAAATAATTCAGTTGGAAATATTAAAAATGTGGATCCTAGAAGAGAGAAAAGTGGACTCAATTTCAGTGTTTGCTTCTAACACTGTTAAGAATCAAAAACTAGTCTACTATATAGATTATGTACATAGTAATATTTTACTTTATTTAGTATAATAAGCTGATCCTACAATTTAACCATCTGTTTCAGAAGCAGGTTTTAATTTTCTGAAATTGCCACTGCCTTTTTTTTTTTTTTTTAATTCAGTAGGTCTTGAAACATCTATTCTTACACGGAATAGCTATGGGAAGATCAAAATCTTTGATTCTGCATTAGTTTCTTTAGAACTGATTTATCCTAGTCATAACAGTTACCAAAAACATGATGATGAACTACACCTGAAAACTGAGCTCCAAGTAGTAAATAAAAGTAAATGTCAGGATATGATATATATTGTAGGCATAGGCTCAGAAGAGCTTGTTTGCTGCTTTCTTTTATCTTATGTATAAAGTCTTTCTTTAAGACAGAAAAGCAAGCCGTCGGTGAATCATTCTGCTTGGGAATATGTTTACCTTTTCATAAATGCTCGGTATGTGTTAAGTCATGTTTCAAGTGATTTTTCTGCTGTTTGTGATAACTCTTGATTATTAGTTGGGTTACAATGGCATCTGTTCTATTAAAGTCTTTTTACAGGTTAAAACCAATAGTAAATACTGCAAGTATTAACCATGTTACCTTTAACTGTCAAACAATATAAGCACTAAGAAGGTTTTTTAATTGTCTGAATATACATATCATTGGAAATTTGTACGTATTATGAATTAAAGTTCCATAGCATTTCAACAGTCAATCTTGAGTTAACAAGAACTACCAACTTTTATAAAAAATATCTAAATTGATCAATATAGGCATTGAAGAGACCCAGGGTATGAATCCATGCATTTATAGGCAGGAGAATACTAGCTGTAAATTCCATAGCAATTTTAAATGTACCTGTAAATGTAAAAATGTCACAATTTGTGTAAGTCTGGAAACTTTTTTTAAAATACCTTAACTTTTGAAGTTCTTTCCTTAAAAGAAAAAAAATAGAATAGCTGCCTTTTACCTTTTAGTTTCACTTGAATTAATTGCATAATGCAAAATACATAATCTTTTTCTGTGTTGGCTACTTCTAATTCACATTAATAGCCATCAAGCCATCAACTACCTTTCTTCCTTCCATGTGTGCATACACAAGCATATTTTGTGCAAGTATACTATAGTATACTCTTGCTGTATACTTCACTTACTGTGAAGAGTAGGTCTTGGAGGGAGTTTAAGAAAAAATATCGGAGGAGAAGCACACTGTTAGATTTTATTGCTATAAGCTCGTGCATTTGTCAGATGGTAATTTAATTTTCAAGATTTAAATTTTAGCTAGTTGAGTTGCAGCAGACAGTGTAGAGCAGCAGGTGGCACTAGTGTGAATTTTGTATTGGTTTGCACGGTAGATCTCTAAAGATGGATATACACTATTTTGTAAGTAACCTGTCATTTAAGAAATCCTGTCCCACAACGACTGGCATTTCTTGGCCACTACCTGACTCCAGGTCAGACATGTACAACTGAACTGCTCCTGCATGCAGGGGGCCTAGAGTAGCAGCTATGTCTCTGCTGCCTGTCAGATGCTCAGCGTTGAAATTTGGCTGATCCCATCACATGCTAAGGGCAACTGAGAGGCAGGAATAGCTCACAGCTATTATTCCTGGCCTCCTTTCCTAACCAGTGTGCAAAGAGGTATAAGGCCAGATAAGACTAGGCAAGAGAGTTGGGTAAGTATACTGTCATGGAGGATGTGGAAAATTAAAGTTAGGACATGAAGTCTAATTTTTCCCCTGGCCTTCTTGCAGTTACGTTACTGTGCAGCAGTTGATCTGTAGTGACTATTTCTTCCTGGGGCAGAGGTCTTCGTACAGCAGTTATGTTGACCAGTTGCTGGATGTCAGCTGCTTTCTCTTACCCAAAAGTAATCAATCATCAATGCTCAGCTGCTGTAAAACATCAGAGAACTTATGATGATTGCAGTAGGCAGATTTTTAGCCCCATGTCAATCATGCAGCAGCTTGACTGGCACTGCGCCATTAAGTTGGAATCTGTGACTGTTGTGTTGGTCATCTCTGTCTTAGGTTATTTGTGTGGAGTTTCTGACTGTTTAAGAAAAAAAAAAAACATCAGTGCTCATCAGAAGTCCACTGGATTTTTCTAATTTGGCTAATCCTTATATCAATAGAGTGTTTAATGTTAGAAAAAGATGAGGCATTTTTCAGGTCAAGTGGATATATGCTTAAGGTTGCAGCATGCAGGTCAAAGAAGACACCATGTTTAAACACTAAAAATAACTATATTCTTTTTTGTTCAGTAACACCACAAAAGAATACAGAACTGCGCTGACTTATCTTAGACAATAATTACAAAAATAATTTTTAATAACCTTTCTATAAATGATGTAAATAATGCCTATTGCTAGAAGGAAATGTGGCTTCTGCTTTCATATATGCCAGCCTTTAAAAAAAAGGAGTTAATTTATTTGATTTGTAATTTTTTTTTTAAAGTGGTGGGGCAAGGCCCAGACTTGGACACTGAAGAGTCATTAAGTACCTAATTATAGAATTTCAGACTCCTTGAGCTGGTTTTGCCACCAAGAAAGATTCCTGTTCAAATATACTTGTTCCTGCTTGTTGTCCCACTCTTTAGCTGTAGCTTTCTTCCTGCACCCTTATATAGAGAACTGTTGTTTGCGTGCTTTGCAAACTGGATCACTGAAATAATCAAAGTTTATTAGAGCTTTTGTTTTTACCTAAGAGTCTGTTTTACTCCACCTTATTGCTGACTGAATACCAGCGAAATGTACCATTCACCCTGTTCCTTTAAAGCTTTCCCCCTTTGTTGGAAACTTATTATATCAGACTAAAAGTGTAATTTTTACACTTAGCAGTTATTAACACAACATTTATTATCCTGGATTGCCTCTGCTTTTGCAACATAAATCAGTTATGGGTAAGCCTCAATCTGGTCTGCATGTTACCACAGAAAAATTGTATGTGAAACTGAAGGGTAGGAATTAGTATAAAGCAGTAGCAGTATTGGTACATTAGCACTACTAGTAGTATAGTACAAGGTATAGTAGTGGTAGTATTAGTACAAACTGGTTTTGAACATGTCCTGTATCACTTCCAGAGGGCAAATACACAGAGATAGAAGAAATAAGGAGCATCCAGTTGCATCTTTCAATGGATCCAAGAGTCAGAAACACCCATAAAACAATGAGACACAGAGGCAAAACAATCCATCGTGCCTCAAGTCATCATGCTGCCTATTACCTTTAAAATGAGTGTATGGTAACTGTATTTCATCTTTAGATTTAACAGATTATTTTTTCAAGAACTTTAAAGAAGGGTCTGTTCTCAAAGAGATCCAACAGTTAAAAACTTAATTAGTCTCAATGTGTAACTTTAATTGGAATATTGTATTAGCACTACATTCTTCCATCAGAATTGTAGTGTCTGGTAACGCATTGTAGATTAAACTTTGTCCTGCTGACTTTGCTTTCAAACTGGGTCCTGCAACTCCACCATTCAAGGGTCAGAGTTTATTTGATCTAGATACACCATTCTTAGGCTTAGTGAAAAAAAATCTAAGCAGATGTTTTTTTCTTAGAAGCAGATAAGAGAAGAAGAGACGCAGCAGCAGCTGCTTCAGTTCAGGCCCTGGGCTTAATGCAAAATCCATTCTAGATAGTGTTACATGGGAAGCTTCTAGGGAAACAAGCATTTGTTTTAAGTTCTTTCAATGCATGTGCATATAGATATATACAGGATATTTAATTATAAAAAGTATACATGCAAATGTACAGTTTGGGGAAAAAATGATATAGGTCATCAAAATTATGTTATTATGCAAGGTGAGCTTTTGCACACCTGATAGCTAATTAAGAATTTATAAATATACCACAGTATCTACATACTGCCAGTTCTTAGAATTCTATACTCTCTGCCTAGGTATTTTGAAGAAGGATTAGTTGTACCAACAACCTCACCTGTAAGCATTCTTTCAGTAAGCATTAGATTCTTTGTAACATGAGAGGGAAGTGGATCTTTCAGATAGCCAGACTCCAACATCTATCCTGTTACCATAGCAGTATTAAAGGAAAATGAGAGTACCACTCAAATTCAAAAATTCTAATTTGTCAAAAATGAATTTTCTGTATCTATGCTCTCTGAGGAAGAACTGGTAGGAAAAAGGAAGGATGGGGTAAAAAATAAGATACTTGAAATTAAACTGAAGCACTATCCTGAAAAGCAAATGATTCTCCCTGTTGTCACATGTTACAAACAGGGAGTGTTGACTTACCTTCTGTGAAAGGTCTTGCCTGACACAGGTAGTATCATCTCTCTAGCAATGGTCTATAGCAGAGGCCCGGGGAAAGCATAAGAATGAGGCAAGTTGTCATGATTTTTTTTTCCAGAATGATTTCCCAGCCTCCAGCAGCTTGTGTTTCAGAGACAGTGTCTGTAATTTAAGATGAGCTTTTTTCATGTTGTTATCCAGTACCTTTTTAAGGCTGTGTAAACTTACAGTATCACCAGAAAGGAATTCCACATCTTAGTACTTTACTTAATTGTGCGACCTGTAGCTGACTCCTTTCATTTGTTTTGAATGTGCCTCCTGTTGATTTTAGTTGATGACCTCTACCTCTTACACTGGAAGAGATAGTGAACAATCTTTCCCTATTAACCTTTTCTATGCCATCCTGGCATTTCTTTTCCAGGCTGAAGAATTCTATTATATTCAGTTGTTCATTGTATGGAAGCTCATCCTTACTGCCCTTCTCAGGGCCTTTTCCAGTTCTGCTCTACCCCCTGTAAGGTAGGAAAACCAGAACTGTATTTGGTATTTAAGTTGCAAGTGCATAATGGGTTTATAAAGAGGGCTATCCCGAAAGCATTGGTAAGAATAGGCACCAGTGAAATGTAAGTATGAAGGCCAAGAAAAAAGGCTCAGTTTTCTTCTGCCCTGGACTGAGTGAGTGTCACAACTTTGATTTCTTCTTTCAATTCTAGTGCTTTAGAAGCTACTTGTAAAATTTAAGCATAATATAATAACTTCTTAGTATTGATCTGAGCTTGCTTACATTTAGAATATATTCTTTTTTTTTTGGCAAGAGGAGGAGAGGAATGGTTAAGAAAAATCCGTCAGATTAAATTCTGGTTCAGGTAGGTTGTCATTTATAGACTGGTATTTCCAAGATATGTGGTTACTGACTGAAGATCACTTGATCGTTTCCAGATACTCACTGATTACTAAATAATACATAACACTTTTTTTTTTTTTTTAACCTACCAGTTTCAAAGGATAATTCTCTCCAAAGTGAGGGAGTGGGAACAAAGCACAGAGATTAGCTGATTCCCCTAACATACCATTGGAGGCAAAAGATGCGTACCCTGAGCTGTATTCATTCAATCCCAGAATCTTCAGAACTGGTTCTGTATGGTTTGTACCCCATATATTCTCTCAGAAAGAGACTAAATTTTTGCCTGGACTAATAATTGACAGGAGGAGATCACATGAAATACTGGAAATTCAGGCCCTACTTACTACTAGTTCTTCATAGACTTCTACAGAGGATTCGAAATATTGCATAGTGAAATTCGAAATATTGCAAATTTGAAATATTTATTCAAATATATTGCAAATTTGAATATTTGGAATATTGAAATTTGAAATGTTGCAATATTTGAAATATTGCAAGTGTCGACTTGTTACAGTTCTGAGTTTTGTAATGTGTAACAATACCTTGTACACATTTGTAATGTGTAACAATACATTTTGTTTGTTTGAGAAATATGTCTTTGATTAATGTGTAAGTCCATCAAAACCTCTTACCCCTGTGTTCTATTACTTGGACTTCAGGATACCAGGTCAGCAATGTATTTGGCTTGCCTTCATTCCTACTCTCTTGTAAGATTCAAAATGACTGTTGATTTATTACCAGCAGAGATCTGTGCTTTTAGGGTGTTTTTGTAAGCACAAGAGGAAGGTGCATAAGGGACAGTGATGCTGCAGTATCTTTTATTTTCTCATCTGAACAGTCAGTTCCATATAGAATTGCAAGTCATGGCTTCCTACATGTTTTAAATTGATGCTAAAAACTCTAGTCATTTTAGATTTCCAGAACTGCAGAAACTGGTTTAACCAAAAAAACAAACCACAGACAAAAAAAAAAACCTTCGAATTCTGACCTCATAGACTTTCATAGAGGAACCACCTTGAGAGATCATTAAACCAGAATAATTTGTCTCACTGCGTGACCTTAACATAAGCTAATCATTGTTCTTGTCCACTGCTTAAAACCTTTGTTTAGTCCTAATGAAACTGATGATCTACCCAATGCTTAAATCATGCACAGTTGTCTTGCTGAATTATAATGTGTCTTTATGTAGCCCTATTTTTTAATGCATGACAGTGGTTTTATTGAGATACCATTTTTCAGTGAGTGCAACATCACAGTGATTGTTGTATTAAACACAACAAGAATGAATACTTAAGAAGTTTAGCTGTTCTTTATACATTTGAGTCTGTGTTAGCACTAATAACTTTATGTGTTCAATACAGTCATAAATGGTCAGACTATAGATGATCACCAGTTTTCTCTTGTATTGTAAAGAAAGGTTGATCTCTGATCAAATCTAGAAAATCTCTATCAAATAAAGTTGCTAAATGTCCTGTGTTACAGTGTTTACCTCCTCTAATCTGTTCTGTGCATGTGTTTATTTTTGCCTTTTTAAAATATGATAGCTGAGTAGACAAAACAAATTCTCAGCTAAAATGGTATTGCTGGGTCTTAAAACTGTTCAGGTTAAGACCCTCACCTTCTTAGCATGTGTCTTCTCTGGGTTTATCATAGTTTAATTATTTCAGTCTTTAATATGTTCTTAGCACTTTTCCATAGCAAGTGCCGTTCAAGCTCTTTATGTTTAAAGAATCTCCTACATTCCCCATGAGTCATCTCTATAATACGCACACACTTTAATATACAAATAATATTTCTGTATGGCATCGTACCAGCTGTAAACATGACTAGCATTTTTTTTTTAACACCAAACCTGTACTGGAAAAATAAGTGGTATCCAAAATTCCTGCAAGGCATGCTTCTAAACCTTTATTTACCCCAGCTTCATCAAACTGAACATTTATCTTATTTTCCTTGTAATTGTCACTTACAAATATAAAAAGCTATTGCTGGAACCAGTATGCTTCTCATTAACTCAGTTCACTAGGGCACGAATAAAACTCATGTTTGAATTAAATTCTTTTATGTTGGTTCCTTTCTTCTGCTTGGTTGTGGTACTTGAGTGCTACGGTTCAGTTAGCTTTCCCTGTCTTGTGGAGATTATATCAAGTAGTCTGCTTTGGAAAATATGTACTAAGTAGACTTACTACAAAAGCAAAATTAGAAAACAATACAGTTCCTTAATGTTTAAAATTGATCCCTGCAATAAAACAAGGTATTGCTCAAGTAAAGTTGGGCGATATGCTGAATATACGGGGATATATTCAAAGTTGTTCAGTTGTAGTAAGCTCACTAAATAAGTATAAAAGGTAGTAAGCTCATGAAAAGCCACTAGCTAATGTTTATACTGTAGACAGGATTCAGTCACTTCTAATTTTTGTAGCAAATATTCTAATTCTAAGGAACAGAAATGACTCTTAAATATGACCTCTTTCTTGATCTTTAACAGCTGACATCAGTTTAGTTGAAGTATTCAACTTTTTACTTTAAAAAAAAGTTCAGCTTACTTGCTCACATAACTTATCTGTGCTGCGTTCATTTCTTTCCACAAATAGGTGCAACTTAGGGCAGAGGTGTGTAAGGACAGGTAGAACCAGTTTTTCATTGCTGCAGACTAAAACTTCCAGTGCTTCATACTCTTTGAGTACAAACCAAGTTCACCTAACACACCACCATATAAAGTTGAACTTTTTCCTAGTCTTGTATGACAAATCATCTGATGTTTTAAGTGTTGTTCTTTTTTTTCCTCTCTCTTTTTCTGCATAGAATCTTCTACCATCGAGATATGGCCTTCAGCCAAATAGAAGAGGTTAAAATAGAACCTATCTGTTGAAATAGCTATACCTCTTTAGTTCATGGTTCTTAAAATATATTTAAATGACCTTCGGTATTGTGAGAGTAGAAATGTCATGCTGGACTTTGTTTCTCTCTCTTTAAAAAAGAAGTGGTAATTTTAATTAATCTCTTACTGGGAGTTGTAACACTGTAAACAAAATGCTCAACTGACTCAAATCAGCAGTAACAGAACATGGTCAGTAATAGCTGTTGTTAGTTAGTTAAAGCGTTTGACACAAACGTTTCTTAGAGTTGCAAAGACAGTCTTCCTTGTTTTGTAGATGAGGAGTTTCATTTACAGCATTTTCATTAAAGCGAAAGTACATTGTTATCAGAGATACAGTAGATGTTTTTCTAAGAATTAGGTGTTGGCTGTATTAATGTTTACAGAAATTTTGTGGACGTCGTTTTCTAGCACTTTCAGTAACACCAGGATCGTTCATTTAAAATGCTAATCAGTCTAGTATACCAAAAATTAGTCTGTAAAAGTTGGACTTAATTTCTGCAGCTCTTTTCTTCAACCTTAAATCATATGTAAGTTTTTAAAAAAAAAAAAAACAACTTTTTTTTCCAACTCCATAAAAAGCAAGCTATCTTTCTTTAAATTCTTGATAGCATTAGAATTAATTTTTTCACCACTGAGAAGTACCAGAATATCAAAAGGCCAGCCCCACCACGTCCCAGTCTCACCTATGAAGTTCACAAGACTCATTTATGTCAGTACCATGGTCACCTTTGAAACATATACAGGCTGAAAGACAGGTACTTTGCAAATTAAATGTATAAAGTGATGCCTTTACCTGAACTACATGATTCATCTAGCAAGCATATTTTACTTCAGTGTTCATAAGACTTATCTAAAATTGGAAATGCAGCACTGTCATAAGCTACAGCTTTTTGTTGTGCAAATAAATCATATTTATTCAAGATACTGCATTATACATAGCTTTCCCCAACACTATTATGGAGATATTATTATAATGAAAAGCATGCTAACTATATTAAAATACTATAAAAGGTAATATTCCCTGTATGTTACCTATTGCAACAGCGTACAAATGTTATAACAAGTAGATTTAATGGGAGCTATGAATCCTGGCAAATACCAATGCCAAGTAAGTTAGATTTGCTGTATATAGTCTTTGCAGGGATTATGTTATACTTTGCACATACCTTTCAAATGGTTTTGCTGCCCCAGGATACAGCAGGCCTTAACGTACATTTTGGGGGATCTTGTTCAATTCTAAGAGGATGAGTGTTGATGAAAGTTGCATGTTTTGTATCAATCAGCTGAAGTATTCACTAGTTATTTCATTGGGTCAAAACACAGAGAGCACAACTGAAAAAAAATGAAAGTACTCGGTGTAGGTCAGAGTCTGAGGAATCCTGACAGAGTATGTACTGACCTACAGTTGAAATGCAGACACAAAACATATACGGATGCACTGTACCATTCAGAAAAAGTCTGTTGATTTTTTTTAAATGTAGAAAACCAGCACATCCTCCTTAAAAGGAAATTTTCATAACTGATGAATTTCTAGAGTCCTGGTACTGTGTGTGTGTGGGGGGGGGTGTGTTAATAGAATTAGGGGGTTTGTATGTGCTACACTACTAACCTGCCTTTGCTTCAGTTCTGGCAATTGCACTGGTCACATTCATGGCTACGTATGAATTGGTCTGATGTTTGTGGTTAGTTCTGGCAGCCTGAAGTGGTGCTCACAAACCTAAGGCTGAACATGAATTATGGGATAGTATAGGGAAGCTTGTTCTGTTGCTATAGCAAGAGTTAACTTCACATGACACTTCCACACATTTACACAACTTCAAAGTGTAAGAAAGATTAGACAAGACTTCCTTCACCCTCTTGCAGTAAAAACAGTTCTTTTTAAATACATCTTCTGTGTCACCTCATTACTGTCTTTGATCAGGCAACATGCCTAATGACAAACTTCTGAAAGCATGTTGAATCGCCTTGTCTCTCAAAAATCCTGACGAACAAGCCTCCTTGATTTCCAGTTTCAGTATCACATAGATAATTAAAGTCAAAGCAAAGATTAATTAAGTAATTAATTTGCTGTTTCTACACAAATGGACATGTGCTGCCTTGTAAACATTAATGAGACCATGTCAATGAGCTGTAAGAAATTTGTGGCACTCTGCAACAGAAAATTCTAAAATACTTGGAAAGATTTTGTAAAAGGGTTAGAAAGTAGAAAGTCATAAACTTGAAAAACAAGTGCCTTCCTCTGTTAGAGCAGTCCAAATTTGCCTGCTGCATCCCTGAAAGCTGTTCATTCAGTGAAGGTCAAAGGTTTTGTTGTTGGTACACCAGCTGATCATCTGTAAGCCTGTCAGGCTGTACTGCTGAGCATAACAAACTGCTGTGCATTGCTGATGTGCGTCACAGGACCCTGGGGTTTTGCACGGGGATTAGTCAGGCTGTATTTGGAAACGCCCTCAACTGCACTTTGTGCTGCTATATTAGTGTTTCTCAAGCAAGAGGAATTTTCTTTTGCTTCTGCAGCTGCTCCTGCAAAACCCTCTGGTAAGTGTGCACAGCTTCTGTCAACAGTACTGACTCTGTCTTCTGCCTGCATTTTTAAGCCAGGGTTATGAGCTGAGGCATTGCTTTCTGTTCTTTATTGTGACAAATTGTATTTAAAAAAAAAATTGATAGCACAGAATTGGCAACAGCACTGAAGGAATAAATATATTTGCCAGTTTTTATTAAATAGGTTAATTCAACTTAAACTTTCCTCTACATTTAAATATGTATCAGAGTAGTCTTAAGTGTGGGTATTTTCAGAGTGACGTAGCTATGTACTATGCATGCCTGCTTTTATTTCTGTACAGCAGGAATAGCAAAGATTACATAATATAGCAGACCAATTCTTAAAAGGATTTGGTTGGTTTTTGTTGGCAGCCTGTATGCAAGCCCTGCGTCTCTGGACTCTGCTTGCCACCTATGCTGTTGCAGTAGGACAAAATCAAGGACAGAAGAATCAGGAGTGCCCTAAGCTCAACGCACAGGTACTCACCTTTAAAAGCACAAGAGGAAACGCTGTTGTCATGTTTTCTGTGAACGCTCTCTCTCCAGATTTTTTTATATGGGGTTTTTTTCCAAACTAAATATCAGAATCCGCCACATTAAGTGTAAAAAAAGTAAATAATTAAACAAAATAAAACAGGAAAAATTATTTTTAGTATGCATCCTATTCCATTTCTTAAAATAGCTTAGGTAGTGAAGCCACTTCCAGTTATTTCATATAACCTGTGCTGGGTATCTAGTTTTGCAGCATGTTATAAAGCAACTGTGAAGATACTCCATGTTCTGTTGTTTCATATCCGTAACAACATTTGCCTGTTTACTTTTTAGATAAGTAGTCCTAAGGCTATTTCTTGGCAAAACTACCAAAAGAGTGATTTGGTAATTACTAGTTACTAAGGATTTCTTACTATTTTTGAGTTTACATCATATGAATGTAAAACATATTTTGTTTTTGGTTTTGGTAGTTATAAATTAATAAATATCTGTCCTGAGCTCAGGTTATGCTAGCAGACTGCACGATCACTAGTGCAGTTGTCCTGACTAGCTGAACATAAGGGAGTGACCGATGCGACTACACTCGTGTCCAGTGGTTTTTAATGTTCCTGTCTAAAAGATAAACCTACTGACAGCTGGGGCTGCTAAGAGAAACCTCTGTTGCAAAACTTGGTTTGTATATATATGAGCACATGTAGCTATATATGGATGTATATAAATGGAGGAAAAGATACGCACGCACTCCCATTCTGTGGTTTTTGTTTTGTTTCCCCCACTTCATGCAATTCATACATTGCAAATAGCAGAAGTTACATGAAGAAGCTTGCATGCTTTTCAAAAGTTTTTTGGTAAGCTTTCTTTTCTAGAGTAAGTAGATGAAAGTAATGTTCTGTAATAATATCAAAAAGAAAAAGGGAGTGGAAAATAAGATGTAAATTAAGGAATGTGCCCCTTTTCTTTATAATTTTACCAAACTGTTACTTTCTGCCACCAGGAACACTGAAACCAATTTTCTGTAACTTGCCAGGGTATCAAATTTCACAGCTATTACTGATGCCATGCCCTGCCTTTTTTGGTACCTGTCCATAAGTAAGCGTATGTGATAGCTAGTCTCAGACCTTGGAATTGAGCATTTGCAGTTCCCAAAATAAATGTAATTTATTCTTGGTTTATACTCTTTTACTTGGAAGCTATCACCATAGACTAGAAATAAAATTTACAAGTAATTGAATCCTGTCCATTTTATCACATTGATTTGCATTTTCCTTGTTCAGAAGTAACATTAATAGTTCCCTCTCCTTGCCAGCCCACCCTGGTGTGTCCTCTGTATCAAAAGTTAATAGGTTTGGAACCTAGTCTAGTCTAGGGCAGGTTTACCAACAAAGTAGAAAAAAAAAAATTGTGTGATAACTGAAATTCACATACTGTCAATAGTATTATGGCTAGTTCTTATTCATTGTCTTATCACTTTTATGACATTATGGTCATCTGAAATTTTGTGGAGTATTTTAATATGTTTGTAAGTTCGAGAACAGTCTTTATTATTATTCAGTATTACTGACACCTAACAAAGTACTCTGTCAATCATTGAGAATTATAGAGAAGTTCCCTTAAAATTTTATCCACCCATAACGCAGGGTGGTTTTTTAGCAGTGATTTTTGGGAGGCATCCATACTAGATTAGTCTTTGTAAAATAAGAAAACTTTGTATTTGCCAAGTAGTGTAGGCTTACAGGGTATCAGTAATCAGTAAAATACTTTGCCCCATTTTTTTATGTCCTTGGTCAAAGCATTACTTAGCAGACATATGATGATAACCTCCTATATTTTTAGTTATTACTAGTAATATTTCAGGCTGTGTATCTGGATTTGATTGTGAAATGAGCAATGTCTCCATGTAGTTAAGATAGCAAGTCATTCATCAGCTCATCCTTCCCAACTTAAAATCACAGATAGTGAAAACAACAGAAGGTCCCACAGTCATCCTTTATATGACTGTATTAGCTACTCTTCTATTGGACATTATTGTTTAATTTTTTCTTTTTTTTTTTAATCATAGGGACTTAATGTCATTCATTGTTTTACTGGGTAGGGAAGTAACTGCTCAACCTCCAGCACTCAGTAAAGTTCAGTATAATCTTAACTCCAGAATACGACATTACACCTTGTACACACAATCAGTTATTAGGATACCTGATTGGAAATGCCTACTATGGCATCTGTGAATTCACTTAGATACCTGCCTTTCGTTTTAGTGATTATCACCAAGTCTTGTTTAATAATCCAACTGACACAGCATGCACTTAGGTACACAGTCTCAAATACTAAGAAAACAATATATATGGGCAGCACCCAGATACAACATAAAAGCGGCTCTGTTTGCACTCTTGCTATCTAATTGTGTATAAGAAACTTTATTTCAAAACTAGAATTCAGTATGTTTTTTACTGTAAATTCTTTTCCTCTTTATTTAACCCAGCTACACAGATGCATGTCTGATGTACTAAATAGACTTGTAATTTTCAGAACAATCCTTGTTGTAAATGACCCATTCTGTGGTTTGTAGGACTGGGGGATTTCCAAACCTGCGTGATTCCATTACTGTTCATTCATCAAGGTATGGCTATAACATTGTTAGCTACAAAAGAATTTCATACATCCTTATTCCAGTTACCTGCTATCACAAACAAGCAGATCTTTTTTTCCTTTTCATAAATCAAATTAAGCTCAACCTTTAAAATAATCTTTTTCAATTTTGTTCTCCTTGCTTCTTTTTGAAGGCTCCTTAAAAACTGCCAGAGACTGGAAACTTAAGTGTGTTTGTGGCCAGTGTATATGCCAACCACAAGTTACCTTTGGGAGCTGTCATCTTTTAACATGTTTTAAAAGGGATACCCGTCTCTGAGCTATTTCAATAACATATAGATGTTCTTGGTAAGAAAGCAAAACTCTTCTCACACTTTTATAAAATGACGGAATAAATAGGGGCACTTAAGTGATTTAATATGATATACTTTCAGATGTCACAATGAAATATGAATTCCTTTTCCTGTGCTTATACAGTTTTAGTCCTGTATGTAGAAGCTCGTTGCTCTTAAAAGCTTTCTTGCTTTTGTTAGTTGCTGTGGAGTGTTTAATTTGGTTCTTTCTCTGTATTTGTTCTTTCCGGTCAACTGGTGCATCAGAATTTTGGGCCTTTTGTCCAGACTGAGTTGACTCCTAGAGCTCTCTTAAACAATTAATAGAAAGACAAATTTTATCAAATTGACCAAACTTTTCTTATTAGCATTTTTTCACTCTTTGTTCTTTCATCTGTCTGATCTGTTCTTTCCAACTTGAATCTGCTTGTCTCTTTCAACTCTGAAGAATGGCAAATACACAACAAAAACCCGACAGCTAGACTGGGCAGAAGTGTAAGACATTGAAGGAGACACTTTGCCAGAAAACTGGTGACTGCTTATTAGGCAGTTCTGTTTATTTCTAATATAATAATGATAAAGCCTAAATAAAAGAAATGCCACTTAATGTTCAGTTGCAAATATGAATACAAGGACCTAGTGATGGCGACAGTGGCTATTTTGACTAACCATTATTTGTCTGAGGCTTGATCAGATGCCATATCCATAATGAAGACGTGGTTTTGCCTATGAGACTGAAATTGTCTGGGTTATACGTGCTGCAGAACACTTTTTTTTTCCCCCTAAATTAAAATACTCTTCAGCTTACTTCAATTCTTGTGTAAAAACGAAAGATGTATTAGAAATAAATGAACCTTAAAAACTGATCTTGAGTAGGAGTATCAGTTTACAACATCAAAGCAGGAAGCTTTCATCATACTCAAAGTCTTAAGCAATGTCTTGTTTAACATCATCTACCAACGTGTTTACTAAGGAGGCTTTTCCTCAGGTTGTTTCAAAAACTTACGAAAGGCCTCAGTCTGAAATAAAACAGTAGTAAGCAATCCAACTTTCCTCATACAGTCTCTCCCTCTGATCTCTCCATCTCCCCCACCATCTGTTCTGTTTAAATCAGTTATATTAGGAAGTCTGTTGCTTAGTATCTAAGTAAACCAAATAATGTTTGAACTACTTCTAACGAAGTGACACATTTAGATTTCACTTTGTTTAATTTTTGCATTCCAGGTCTAAAAATAGATATATAATTTGCCTCCTGAAAGTCAAAGGAATTAGATTAGTTAATTTATAGTGAAAAAATTACCAAAAAAAATTGCTTTATGTTTCGTTATAGATGAAAAAATGCTGTATACCCACGAAAAAAGTGGTTAGGTTACTTTTGTTTACCAGCGCTGTATAACATCCAAAAGAAATAGCATAAAACACCTTTAAAGAGTTGCAGATTGTTAATGTTTTATTTTGTGAAGCTAGATCAGTTGACATACTTCTGCTGATAATTGTGAATAAATATCTATAAATGCTTTGTAGATGTATTTCTCAAAAGTTTAGGGAATTCTTTAATGGAAATTTTTCAGTAATTTATTTTTTTTTTCCAAACACTCATTAGCTTTCTCAATGATTCCCAGTTTGGGATGTAGCTCATAGTTGGAAGCCAATCCTAATGTAGCTTTTTTGAGTTTGTTCTGCTAGTAAAAGTAACAAGGCACTGCAACCACATAGAGAACAACTATTTTGGTTTAGGAGGTGCCATTCTTACAGAAAATGTCGTTGCCATAGCATGGCAAAGGAAAACCATGACTCTTCCAAACTGAGTGAAATGAATCCAGTTTTTTCTTTAGGAGACTTATAGTGCAAAGAAGTAGTAAATACCCTGTCATGACTTAAGAATTTTTGGCAAGATATTCTGGTATAGGTGAAGCTTTTTGGATGGGTGGAAAACCTTGGAAAATTATCAGAGACTCATGATTACAGTTTTAGAAGGATTTCTATTTTCTGTTTTCATTAGTGTCTTTGAGGATATCAGCCAGAAAGTAGCAGTAAGCATACTGGCGATTAGAATTATTTGTTATATTGAAAAATAGGAGAGCTGATGTGGAAGAAAAGGTACAATCCAGTAAGACTAAATGTAAAAGTTAGCACTTTGTGCAACTACCGGTTTCTGCCTAGGAGTAATTTTGAAGAATATTTGGTCATTACCAACTGAATTTGAATCATTATCACCATATTGCTGCTAACAAAGTAAGTGTATTCAAATGTATTTGCAAAGATATTATCTGAAGACATGGGCCAAAGCAGCCCTTCAGCTGAGGCATGAATAGAGCAGAGCAGAAAGGTTATACCCACAGTTATGGATGCTGTGTTTCAAAAACGACATGGTTCAAATGGATGGGCCAGGGCAACATCAAGAATTGTCAGAGGTTTAGAAAATTGTGCTCTGCAAAAGAAGAATTAAAGTAATTGAGGTTCTTTAGTTCAGGAAGAAGGGAAAAATATCCGTGAGCACCTGTGAAAAAGAATAATTTCCTCCAAGTTGAATGACCTAAAATTACAGTATGGAAGGTTAAATAGAGATTAAGCAAACTTTTCTGAACATAAAGACAGTTGAGCACTAAAATACGTGGTTGAGGAAAGTGAGGAATATGTGAGTGAAGGTTTTGAAGAATGGGTTAGACAAGTATCTGCTGAGAATGATGTAGCTGTAATAGTTTGCTACTACCTGAGGGCAGAGTGGACTAGAGCTGATATTTAAAGGTACCTCCAGCTCCTTTTCCCTGACACACAAGTGTCTTTTCCATTACATGTATTCGCAAGACTTTAAAATGTTATCTTTTTCTTAAATGATAACCTAATTGCAATTTGACTTCAAGTTGGTTGTTAGTAATAAACAAAAGGCTTAATAGCATCAAGAGCAGGAAGAAAGTGTGTTGTGTGACTTACTAACAACTGGTGATATGAGAACTCTGGTTCCAGAAAAGTGTCTGGAAATAGAAGCTGGGGGGGGGGGGGGAGGTTGCCCTTTTTTTTATTTTAATTAGCTCATTGCAGCAAAGATTACATGCTAAGTATAAGAAAAGGAAAGCTGAATGATCAGAATGTGAAAAATGTAATTCCTAGCAATTCATCATCTCTGACATTCTACACACAGAAAATAAAATTTACTACTCATAAATACCCATGTAGGCAGACTGCAAATGTCTGATGCCTTTGCTTTAGAAAGAGTCCATACATGATTATAAAGGGAGGAAGTCCATACTAAATTTTGAAATTTCTGTCAGTAAGATGTTCTTTTACCATTTCTGCAAAGTTGAAGAGAAGATTTTAGAGTAAGCTAAGGTGTTGGGGGGGGGGGGGGGTGTTCTTTTTTACCAAGTTCAACATTTATCATAATATTCAAGAAACATTCTTCATTCAAAAGGAATATGTGGTGTGATAGCATGTGTTATTTCAAAAATGTGCAGTGAAATAGGTAATGGAAAATGATTGGTGGACTGGCTAGGGAGCAGGAATTACTATATGCCCTTGTTGTATTGGAGTACTCAGTTGACACATGCAGAATTCTCAACAAAACAATGGGTGTCTAAAATCAGCCTTCTTTATCTATGATGTTGAAACTTTAAGGGCCTATTAATTGCACAAAGAGTTAGTTTTAAGGTTCACCATCTCCCAGTGATGTACTTGAACCACAAGGTGATCCCATATGTCCTGTTTCTACATATCTCGCTTATTTCCTACAAATACAATTACCTTTTCTGTGAGTGTCAGCTTATTGAATAATTTGTTATTAGGAAAGGAAATGAAAACAGATGTTGAAAGCAAACAGAACTGTATGCAGTCATCAGTTAATACATCCAGAGTAGTATCAGTTTCTTCTTACTCTTAACTTGCCTTCCCGTCCTGAGCATGTCTTGATGTCATGTGAAACTGTTTATAGAGGCAGAGCTTACAATCTGATGGATAGCGGGGATTACCTAATAAGTTTTCCTCTTTAAGTATATTTCTGTCTTTGTTCTTACTCTTCATAGATGCCAGAGTTTCAGAAGAAGACTGTCCATATTAAGGACCCAGGGAGAGTAGAAGAGATTATTTGTGGCCTCATCAAAGGTGGAGCTGCCAAACTTCAGGTAAAGATAGTAGAAGATATAACCAGTTCGGAATGAAAGCAATCATGTGATTGTTGCTCTATGCCAAAAAATTTTAAGTGTGTATATATATATCTAACAGAAGGCAACCTTCAAGAAATCTCCAAAACTTAGACATCTGTTAACTCTTTTAATAGCCCTTGTTGATTCAACCGTAATTCAGCCAGACACTAGTTAAATAAATAATATAAACATATAAGCTTAGTAATTTCAGGAAATATTCTGACCAAAGGAATTAGAAAAACAGTTTTGTTAGGGAAAAAAGTTATTCTTATGGGATATTCTGGCTTACGTTACAGTAGTTCAATAAAATAGGGAGATTTCTGTGACATATATGCTACTCAGCTGCAACTATTGATGATCATTCAGAATTTCTAGCCATTCTTTATTTTGTCCCTCCATGTTGTAAGAACGTTTTGCTTTTTCTTTCCTTAAATAGATTATTACAGATTTTGATATGACATTAAGTAGATTTTCCTACAATGGGAAAAGATGTCCAACTTGTCATAGTGAGTACTTTTTTTTTTAAATACAGATTGGTTTGTTCACTCCTTTTAGTTTTTCCTAGATTTTAATTTTCTATCCAATTTATTCCCTAATATGTGAGATTTTATATTGACTTGTTACCTAACCTGTACATCCTAATGAAGAAGTATTCTAGTGACTGTCTATATGTGTTTTTATGTATATATATTTTAATCACAATATGTGTGAATTAAAATCAGATAAGTTGTCATTCACAATTAAAACATTAAGTTCTGAACTATAAGATGTTAGTGGCTAGATATGGGAGGGTTGACTTTTATTTTTTAAGAGCCCATAATAGTCCTGACACCTGCAAGAATCAGATAGTAAACTCCTCAGAATTCTTGACATTTTTATCCTGTAGCCTTTTAGAACAAAGAGAATCCATGTACTAATGAAGTGGGAATCCTAAAACACATAGGATGCCTCATGATGATTTCAGAAACAGTTAAATTTCAAGAAACAGATAAAAGAGCTTGTAATTGACCTTTTAGTTCAGAGATAAGGGCAAGGACAGTAATACATCTTCATGCTTATGAAGAAAAGTGTGCCTTTTACTGGTTGCTGGTAAGAAAAGTTTGAGAAAATATAGTGGTATGTCATCAAACATTGTCATCTATGCCATTTACAGTGTTGTAGAGCAAAGTGAAAGAAATATACCATCTTCTTTAACACTTTTTTTTTCACCCCCCCCCCAGACATCATTGATAACTCTAAGCTCATCACAGAGGAATGTCGGAAAAAGGTAAACAGAAAACCTACTAGCTGTTGGTTTGTTGTACAGACAACTGTTACTACTCCCTGGCCGTACTGTGTGTTGAATTATGCAGCATGACAAGACAAGGGATACTTTCAAATTCTTAAAGCTCTCTGAGCTTTCTCACTGACTGCAAGACATCCCATCACTAACAGAAGTGAACAGAAATATTTGTATTCTTGATAGCAGCATGTATTTCAGTTTAACAGCATCCACTTTGTCTTCTTAGATATATTTACAAGCTACCTCCTTGTTCAAAGAGCATTTCAGATTCCATTTTGTCTAAAGAATGTAATCAGAATGAAGAAAGTTATTTTGGTTCGTTAGATGAAATACCAAGTGGTATTTTATAAAAATACATTAAACATCTGGTGTTTTTTTCCCTTCAGTTATTGCAGCTGAAAGAAACCTATTATGCTATTGAAATTGATCCAGCTCTCACAATTGAAGAAAAATATCCATATATGGTAGAATGGTAAGAGACACCTCCCATCTTCAAATTGTACTAAGATTAAATAATTTTTTAAAAGCAAATTAATGAGCTAACACATTAACTGAATTAATCTCTCCGAGTGTTGTGCAACAACTGTTTTTGTTTTGCTGTTAACTTGAATGATCAAGAACTAACCATACAGGATGCTTTTCATCATGAGATTTAACGAAAGGTGAATCTTAATAAGTCAGTTTCAACCCATTTTTTGTTTATATTCTAGGTACAATAAATCTCATGCACTACTCATTGAACAAGGCTTACAAAAGGATAAGTTTGCAGAAATGGTGAGGGAATCTGATGTTATGCTGAAGTAAGTTCCTTTTGATTTGAACAATACTGTTACAGAGCATTTTCTGTAGATTCTTACTGTGTGTTTTCAGGGGAAGAAAACAAACAAACAAAAACATTCCTGAGAATGTGACACTGTAATCTTGGAACATAGTGATCTCTTCATGCCCCTGCTTTATTCATATTTTGTAGCGAAATGCTTACAATGATCACACTGTATATACTAGCAATCTTAAAAAAAAAAAAAGTTTGAGTCCCCTCTCTACAAGCTTCATTTCTGTGGACTTTCATCCTCTTGAAATTGCACTGGTGGCTCTTTTTTGTAAGGGGAATGTAGAGATTAACTTTGTTCCTTTGAAAAACATTCCCTAGAATAGTTATATCTGAGATAAAAATGCAGCGACTTGAGTAATATGTTTCGTATGTTGTATTAAATATTGTTCTTTATGGCTAAAGGCAAGTTGAAAAGCCAGCAAAATCCTTGCTTGAAACATGCCGTGGCTACCATCTCTTTTAAAGTTCTCCAAAATTGTCTGTAAATTTTGGACTACTGAAACAAGATGTTAAGACTTATTTGTGGAAGTGTTTGTTTATCATACTGACTAAATTCTTGTCTTTTGCAAAACAGGCAAGCACACCATCTCTGCCTGTTTGAAAGCTTAAGTCCATGTGGATTGAATCTTCATTCACAGGCTAAAATTCCCTCAAAAATTTTCATTGTCATAATTTTTTTTAAAAATGTAAAATTCTACCAATCAATGTCTGTGTGGAGATGTATAGAGATAATATTATCTTGTTCCTGGAATACTATGCATAGTTTTGATTGGGTGCTGAAAACTAAAAAGCTTTCAGGAAAGAGTGACAATAAATGTTTTCAGGATTTCAAAACAAAACAAAATTTGTTTTATGGTAATAACCCTATAGAAAGTCAAATATTTAAGCAAGGAAGATTGAAAGGAAATGTACAGCCTGATAGTAGCTAGAGAGGGTTCTACAAGGTGCTTGCTTTTTCTGGGGTGTTTAGGGAAGGGGAACCGTTTTTAAGTCTTTAAAACATGATCAGATGTTTGAGGGGAAAAAATTATACAGATCAAGACCAAGCAGCTTGATGCAAGAGCTTCTTGGTAAAACTACGTGCCTTGTGTTAGGTTGGTGGTTCTTGCTAACGTGAAAAGGTGAGGCAAAGAAAATAAAGTGAAATGCTCAGGGAAAATTAATTTTCTTTTCCAAAGATGATGTGAATGTCTTCTGAAAACTCTGACTTTTCTTGGTTTTCTTTACTTGAGATTTGATTTGTATTTACATGCTGTGTTACAGAGAAGGATATGAGAACTTCTTTGACAAGCTCAGTGAGCATAATATTCCTGTGTTCATATTTTCTGCTGGGATTGGGGACATTCTTGAGGAAGTTATCCACCAGGCTGGGGTCTACCATTCTAATGTCAAAGTGGTTTCCAATTTCATGGATTTTGATGAAAATGTATGTATGAAATAACACATTCTTATCAAACATGACTGTTTGTGGTATTCAGTAGCTATTTATATATACGACAGGATGAACATTTTAATGCAACAGATATAGCCATCTACCCTGCCATATAGAAAATGAGAATTGCATAGTCAGTACTCTCCTAGGCAAAAAACAAGCAGAGGATAACAGTTCAAACACTGTTAGCGTGGTGTGACTAAGATACCATTCGTTTCCTTTAATGACAGCCTCACACTCAGCCCAGTACAGCGCTGCTCCTCCTCCAAGCAGGGAGAATTGCTGTCTATCTAGTCTTAACAATTCTATTACAGTCATTATGTTATTTAACAGTAATTTATCTTACTCATCATTAGAGATTACATAGTTCAATGTTAGTTCAAGAGTAATATCACCTATTTCAATGTAGATTCTCTCTTGTCTGGATGATACTAGAAATAACTTCAATGGGTTTTTTTATAGGGAATATTAAAAGGATTTAAAGGAGAATTGATTCATGTTTACAACAAACATGATGGTGCCTTGAAGAATACAGAGTACTTCAAACAACTAAAAGACAACAGTAATATCATACTGCTGGGTGATTCCCAAGGAGACTTGAGTATGGCAGATGGAGTAGCAAATGTTGAACACATTCTTAAGATCGGCTATCTCAATGATAAAGTAAGTAGCCTTATAACCTTTTACATTTTGAGTGAAATACTGTAAGTTAGAAATAGGTTCATTATAATAAGCTTCAGATATCAAACCAAGTGTTTGGCCCATATTTGTTTTGAGATTTCAAAAATTTTTTATGGATTTCTTGCCTCGAGTTTTTTTCTAACCCATAAGCTACAAAAACACAAATGTAAATTGCTTTGGGTTTTGTACTGAACTACTTCCGAAAAGGTATTTTGTTGAGAAGTAAAATTAAGAGTCTAGAGAAATTAATTCTCTTAAATTCCCGTGGCTCCTCCCCCTCCTTTCAATACTGGATTGATAATTGAGCATAATTATAATCTTCCAAATAACAAATTTAGGCAGTGTCTCCTCTTTTTTTTTTTTTTTTGAGGAGGAGACACAGAACTGATTGTTTGCTAAGTTATAATGCACATCCGCTTGTGTTCAGGAGAGAGAAAAACGTCAGTTTTCTATTTCTCTCTGCCTTTCAAGAAGCTGAGGAAGTAGTTTTTCTTTCAGTATCTTTATGTGTGAGACGCTGGAATAAACGTGAGGTATTATATCCTGGAACACGCACACAGTTATGTCAGGCTACTCCTACTCTGTCACCCTGTGGAATTCACTCATAAGGGCGATACATATTTGCATGGCTCATTCCCTGAATTTGGTGGAAAGACTGGGCAATATTTTAATGGCAAAAAGTCTTTCAATTATTAATTCTAAAACTAAGTGGGTCTTTCTCTTTATCCCTTCTGCAATTAGGTAGATGAGCTTTTGGAAAAATATATGGACTCTTATGATATTGTCTTGGTGAAAGATGAATCCCTGGAAGTTGCCAACTCCATCCTACAGAAAATCCTGTAAATTGCAGTCTCAACTCACTCCATTCCTTCCAGGAGGCAACTGGACAGAAGAGCACACGTGTGCTATCTTAGATGTGTTTATTACTCATTTACAGAACTGTTTAATTTAATTTAAGACTTTTATCTTCATTTTGGTATTTTGAAATACATATGGTATCCATTGTCAACCAGAAGCTCCTTTTACTGCTCTTAGGCTGTTCTTTATTGTCTCACACTCCTATTATAACTAGATTTCAATTGGATTTATAGATGTGATAAATTGCTGCTGATGGGATACTATGGTGCACTGTCTTTTAATCAGGCATTTCAGAGGAGCATTTTAAAAAATGTGGCTATTTTGTAAAATTGGAGATGTAAACGTTCTGTGAATAAGCAGTGTGCATGTTTGTGTTGCCTTTTCTTTCAAAGAAGATATTTCAGTCTCAGCTGTACTTTGAAGGATCTTACTCATATGCTACAGAATTTCACAGAAGTTTTTCGTACATATATTTTTCTTCAGTAAAAATGCTTTATTCACCCAATTCAGGCAAAGTGTTTCTTCTTAATAGATTTTTGTATCATTACAAAATATTCTATAACCTTACTGTTTCTTTATCCTCTATGGAATGGGAAGAATGTTTTAAATTAGTACATCTGAGGTAAAGTTTCTCATCTTTGTAACAACAGATGGTTTCACAAGCTAATAGTACACAGCCATAACTTCAGCCCCTTTTCAGATCTTATTTTGTGTACTCCACTTCTAGCCTGCTGTTTCATGTCAAAGCTAGCATGCCTTGTCTAAAATAATTTCTCTTGGAATTCTCAGTGAGCTGCTTGCAGCACAGTAAAACAAATCAAAGCTAGATCTTAATCTTGGATTTTAAAAGCAGACTTAGCCATCTTGCGAAAAAAAGTTTTCTTGCTACCAGCCCCCTGCCTCAGAAGCACTTAAGGAACACCTCTCCGGGCTGGCCTTAGGTCACACTCCCACTCTGCAAATCATAAGCACAAGTATCAGTCTAGCATCTAGCTCTTCTAGCTTTGTTATGCAAGTCCCCTCTGTTTAAACACCTACTGAACCTTCATAGAATCACAGAATAGTTGGGGTTGGAACAGACCTTTAAAGGTCATCTAGTCCAACCATCCCTGCAATGAGCAGGGACATCTTCAACTAGATCAGGTTGCTCAGAGCCCCAGTGTTTCCAGGGATGGGGTATCTGCCACCTCTCTGTGCAACCTGTTCCAGTTCCCTCATCATAAAAAAAATTCTTCAGAAAGTATTTCCCCTGTACTGAACACATTACAGTACCTCTCAGCATCATGTACAGAATGATATGGCTTAATATAGCCGCAGCTTTGGAAGCTTGCTCTGATACGTTGCAGGAGAAGTTAGAGATGGTGGTGTGACCCTGGTCCTAAGAGGTCTCAGCTGTACCAGCTCTATTCATTAATAAAACAGAGGCAATCATACAACTCCCCTAACGTGCAATATAGTCATTGTTCCCCTTTGCTTTCCTTTATGCACAGCAGGAACTGTGCCATCTTCCATCCCCTGAGGAATTGTAATGAAAATAAGGGAGAGCCTAGATTTGCATTCTCTCCCACCAACAAGCAATACACATCTCAAGAAATGGCCTCTCCATCCAGCCTGTGGTCCATTATCTAAATTCTGACACGGTAGCACCACTCACATTTTTTTACAAATTAGCAGACTTAACCACACCTGCTGGAACTTTCCCAAGAAGGCAAGGTGGGGGTAGTTTCCTTACCCCATCCTCTGCAGTAAACTGAAATTAAATCATCCCCATATTTTGAATGCACAGCAGAGGCTTGATACACAATCTGAGGTAGCATGAGCATCCTTTCATAATCACATTGCGCATGCTGTGCCGGCAGGGAACTGCTGAGCACAGGGGCCTTTCAGAAATTCCAGCCTACATCTTAACAGGAAAAGACTGAGGGATGATGTCCTCCTTGGACATCAGTCTACAGTCGTGTAATTCCCGACTCCTGCCACAGGGGCAGCTAGATCCCCACAAGCAGGAGCCTTAGAAGTTGTCCATTGGAGCAGAAAACCACTTAAACCGTAAGACAACCAAGAAGGGGATAGCATCTTGGCTGCGTTCCATTTGAGAGCCATGACTCAGGCGGCAGCAGACTGGAAGAGCTGAAAGTGCCCTGGCGGTGCCCGTGACAGGAGGAGATGGGAGCAGCAGCTGCCTCAGCCCTGGCCTGCCAAGAGCCTGTCAGCCAAAGCCAGACGACAGGGAGAGCTTGAAAGCTGCAGTGACAGCTGCTGAGTCAGTGGCATCAGGAGAGCTGCTGTTCGCTCTCTTTTTCACACACACACACACACACACACGGAACCACATGCCCAGCAGCAGCGGGTGCTGCAGTTGATGTGTGACTGACAGGAGCAAAGACCGGCCGAGGGGGAGACACTGCACAGAAGGGGCTGAAGGTGAGAAGGACTGGTGGCAGCGGGGCTGAGCAGGGGAGATGCTGCCAGGTGAGCAGCTGCGTGGGGTGGAAGGAGTCACAGGCAGGGGCAGCAGGTTGGGGTGTAGCAGATCCCCTTGGAGCAGCCAGCGACAGAGCAGCTTTGTACAAGTTGTCGCAGAAGAGCGGGAAGAACTGTACGAGAACATGCCAACCTTAGCGGGACAGGACAGGCTTGCAGGCGCGCCGAACACCCAGCCAGCAGGGGCAGGAAGGACGTTCCCCAGCGCACAAGGTACACGCTTTCTCCCTTTCCTCTCCTGCTCGGATGTGCCATGGAGCCAACCTTCACACCCAGTCCCTGTGGCCTCTCTCCCTGCGCCCCCCCATTTGCCTGGGCCAGGGAGGAGGGCAGGACGGGCATATTGCAAAACTGCAAGGGAGGGGGCAGCCTTCTGCGCAGCCGTCTTCTGCCAACAGTACGGTTTCGGCACCGCTGGCAAGACAAGCAGGGCCATGTCTTGTACGACTCCCCACAGGACATCAGCGTGAGCTGCCCGCTCAGCAGCGTGGTCTGCGTCACCCTGAGCATGGCAAGGCTCATAGGGAGTGCTGCAGCGTTTCCAGGGGAGGTCAGCAGACATGAGTTCTTTAACAGTCTGCATTTTGGGTTTTAGGCACCTACAGAATTTATGTTAGCTGAGCTAACATCAAGGTTTTAGGCAGGGTAGGGTTGGTGGTTCTTGGGTTTGGTGTTTTTTGTTTTTTTAAAAAAGCAATCATGCTGGCTCTTTTGTCACAGCTGCCAAATAAAAGTCCAAAAGGCAAAGGCCTTCTGAAAAATACCACAGTGTTTGGATGCATTGCTTGCTTACCCAACCAGTCTCCAGTTGCAAGGGGCTAATTACCAGGCATTACGCCCAAAGTTTACACTGGGACAAAATTTTCCGTTTACAGGCGGGTTACCTTCGGAATAGAGATAACAGGTAAAATTCAGAGTATGTGAAAAGTGGCTGATAGCCACAGCTCCACAGCACACAACGTGTCAGCAACATGGTCTCTGGCACAAGATCATTCTGGCGACAAGCATAACGGATTTCCCTGGCCGTCTCAGCATCAGTGAAAAGGAGGGGGCAATTCTGGTCTCTATGCGCAGTGTTTCCAAGAGGCAGGACTGCCGCATGTTCTCATCCAGCTTGCCTCAGGATTTCATGTGAACTCATTGATCCTCCCTCCAGAATTTTTCCTCAGCCTCACCCAACCCTACAGGAAGCAAGTCATCGCTCCTTCAGCGTGATGAGGATCTCATTGTTCAACCCACCCACAAATGAAAAAAAAACACAAACGAAAACAACAACAAAAAACCCAACCAAAAAACCCAACCAAAACCATATAGAAAAGCACATGCAGAGCAATATGGAAAAGGATTGGGCAGCATCTTTAAAAGCAGTTACCCAAACAGATCTCCAACTATATCTTAATCCAAGTTATGAAATTAGTATTCAGCCTGCCTACAGCCCAGGCATATCAGAAGTGATCACTTTTGATGGTTTCCCAGCCACGTGGACACTTAAAACTCTTTGCCTTGGTAGAGGATTTCAGATCAAGCAACCATCTCTCAAGCATTACATAAGGAAGATTTTTTCCAATCATCTCACCTCCAAGCAGATGGACAACGAATGGTCAGTCACCAAACGTTCAGTCCACAAAGACCATCACTTAAAGAAAAGGATTCTTACCCTTCCACAAGGAGGCAGGTAAGTTAAGATCTCCAGCACACTTTCCTCCTTCTGTCATTAAATCCTGTCAGCCTCAGATGCTGCGTTAAGGGTCTGCCAGAGCAGTGAACCTTCGCTAGGACGTAAGGGCAACTAAGCCACGTTGCAATCATCTGACAGAACCCATTTCCTGTACAAAGGGTATCTGCACACCAAATAATTTACTTTTTGAAATGCCATACGTATAGCTTTCTAAAAAAAACCAGCTACTTTTAGATGATCAACCTGAACCAGGAGGTCTGATTTTAAAAACCTACATAGTGCTGTACAGATTATCAGTATCCTTTCATCATCTCACATCCCACTGCCAACCTAACTCTGGCTTATATGGTAGTTAAGGGAAACCACAAGACGCGTTTTTAGATATTCTCCACTCTTCCAAAATCCCGTCTTTTTGTTGCTAGTCTGTTGGCTAGAAATAAGAATTGATACTCTCAGTTGCCTCTCCAAAACCATGAACAAAGTTAACTGCAAACAAAATTAACACTGCAGCTACAGGTTAAACCATCCTTCTCCAGCAAGTCTAATTCTTGTAATTGCTATCCAAATCCTGCATTCAGTTTTAAGAAGGAGATACTATTCACAGTATGTCCTTTTAAATCAAATTTCTAACCAGAAACATTTTGCAACCCTAAAAGTATATTTCATTTATGATTCAGTTTGGAAAGAAAGGCATCATACATTTCCCAGACCATTTTCCCATAGCCAAAAGAGTATATCTAAACTTTAAAGCAAGGAATAAGCAGCAAAGTTAAGTGAATTTGTTACTTTTTTTTTTCCCTCTACTCACAATATCTGTTCTGTCTGTAGCACATGTCCAAGGTCAAGTATTTGGGACCTTTATTTAGCTAAAAATGTTTCCTCCTTCTGAGGAGGTGTTGCAGCTAGCTCAAATGTCCTCTTACTGTCAAACACACACTAATAGTCCCGAACTGAGCCAAAAACTTGCACCAAGTACTAGCTAAATATACCATTTTTAAGCTTAAAGGAAAACCTGGATTTTTTTTCCCCCACAGAAAAAAATGGTATTTGAGTTCAACAACTGCAAACTCTGATTTAAGTATAATTTCTGAATATACTTGGAAGAGGCAGAGTTATACAGCAGAAAGCATCGCTGTCACGTTAGGACAGAAAAATCACCCAGAAAAAAATCTTTCTAAATACCTGGATTTTTCTGGGTACACACCCGTGTTCCTTTTCTCTTCCACTGAGCCTCTGACAATCCCGTAGGTAATTGCCAACCCTGACTACAGGCAGCTTCCTTTCATCAAGCAGCTGCCTCACAGGGATCAGCTGCCCAGCGCTGAGAATAGCACCTGGCTGTGCCATTAGAGCAGCAGCAGCACTCTCATTTCTGGGGAGTCTCTCGTTAGCTAAACCATCCATTTTCATCCGGCTGTTAATGACCCTTACAGAGTTATCATCTGGTTTTCTAAATAAGTTATATCTCAGTTAAGTATGTAAGAAAGTATCTAAATAGACACTATCTGCATAAAAAAATTATTTTTCACTTTGAGGTAGCAAACATTTCCCTTATATCTATATGCACCACAGGCCACCCTCTCTAACAGGATGGCGATGTAGAGGGATTTATTTATCGCTGGAGGTGCAGGGGCTGTGCTGAGCTCTCCCAGTCCGCACCAGCACAATTTCACTTCCCAGCCAGCTCACCCGGCCCCCAGGCTCCAGTTTGGTCAATGGGCAGGCAGGCCGCCCGCGCTTTCAAAGGGCTGCCACGCACCCTGAGAAGCGACAGGTATAGGATTCAACGTCAGTACAACCCTCTTCTGAGAAGGAAGGAGGCCCCAAGCTTTCCTTTGAGGGAGGAGCCAGTAGCTGCCAACAGAAAGGAAAAGAACTGACGGGGTCTATGTAAGTAATCAAGAATTCAGGATTTTACGCAGTTTAGTCTAACGTAGCCAGGTAGTCCTGGCTGCTTTTGCCTTCATCTGGGCAAGTGAACGCCCAGTATAACTATAATTATTTTGCAGCAAGTTTTTCTGTTTATTCTCTGCTTTCCCCCAAAGCTGCATTCTCATTTCCAAAATGGCAGCCTCTGGACTTGGGGAGGACGAGGTGAGGGGGCAACAAAAACTTCCTCTTGACAGAAAAACATCATTTAGATGGGTCACGGGCCATGTTTGCTAAGGCCTAAGGAGCAATGGAATGAGAACTTTAGATGTACTCACCCCAGCTGGAGGCACTGGTAAAGTCACACCTGCTCTCCCATCACTGACCTGTGCTTCCAGAAAAGTCCAGCACGGCGACCCTCCGGATTACCAACTGACTGCCCTTCCGTGCGTGGTGCTGCTCTTCGTCCCGCATCTGCCCTGCAGTACGGCTCTGCTGTCCCCGTTTGCTAGGCACTCTTCAGACCACCTCCTGGGAACCATCTGGAATGATCCTTCATGCAGGAAGACCTATTCACTAAGACTTTCCTCACACAAAACAATCCTGGATATGCAGAAGACACACTTGGGTTTTGGGGTATGTAGGAGAACGGAGTAGGGAGCTGTTTCCACACGGAGGCCGGCTTCTGGCAGCGCTCAATCACAACTCACTTCCCGCTCCGTATCCCAGCTCCGCAAGCGTGCAGAAGCAATGCATTTCAGCCACAGCCACAAGCAAGCAGTCTACTTCCAAATAAAAGAAAGGGGAAAATTTTGTGCAACAGTCTTCTAAGAAAGCAGCTTTCACAAGCTGGCGACGCTTCTAAGGAGCCATTCAGGTCATAAACATTTGGATTGCAAGTGCCAGCCACTGATATCCATAGTATTTACATCAACCCAAACCAGACCAAACTTCCATTTTACATGCAATACATTTGGTTTTTGAGCTACAGATGAAGTGAAAACCTCAAACCTCAGATACGAAGCCCAGTGAGTTTGCTTTCACTAGCCTGGGGAATGAAATGTTTCTTAGGCAAGACAATTTTGTTCAAGGAGAGACTGGGAGCCCCCAGCCGAGAGAACCATCACCCTCCCAACTGTCCCAGCTGATGGCAATATGGGATGGGTGATTTAGGGAACTCCTCCTAAAGCCAAAGAATGACTTCGCTTCACCTGTGTGAAGTATGAAGAAAAATCTTTTCTTGTGGTTTATTATTTCCAATCATTTTGAATCAAATAGTCTCAGCTTAAAATATTTTTTCTGAAGATCAATAGCAATATTGACCAGACTCAGGATAAGCTTGCTGTGTGCAAGAGTGCTGCATGAAGGGTATTTGCTTCTACTCAAGCTCCCAACCCATCAAAATGCAAGAGAAAAAAAAGAAACTTTAGCAGTAATAGTCGATCAACATTTTATTTAACAAAAAGATCAGTTATCCAACATTTAATGGTATCAAACTCAAAAAAAATATTCCACTGCACTTCCTGTAACAACAGTATTAAAAACCAATACAAAATGTTTTCGTCCAATTGAAATACCAGTTTTTAAGAAGACCATCTCAGGGAGCTTACAACCCACACGTACAGATCAAGAAAAGCAAGAAACTAGACACAAAGCATATAATGGAAACACAACTCCCCTTCTACTCATCTTTGACAGTGTCACACTATACATTTGTGCTCTTTACTGAGGGGGGATCATACGGCCTTCCAGAAAAATACGTCTGGTTAGTGTATTTTCTGTTAAACAGCTTGCTACGTTTATAGATGTAATGGGTGACTGTCTCGAGAGTTCACATAATCTAAACAGCACTCCCTGGGCTCATTTTGTATTGAGGGACAGGCCAGAGCATTTGCAGGCATAAACAGATGGGTCTGTTTGTTTCTTGACTCTGTCACTGTCTTTTTGTTTGCTCGCCACGCCAGACCGCTCTGCTGCATAAGCGCTAAGTGCTTGCTCCGTAGTCTAACAATTCCCAAAATAGGAGGCAGAAGCCCAACACAAAATCAATTGTATCCCATATTTATGACAGTATTTGGACCCCATAATACTAATATTTAAAGTCTAACAAAACTATAAATAAGGTTGCGACTAGAAAGGTTTGGGAATCACTGATCAGAAAACTGTTTCAACAGGCCAGCAAGAAGAGTCGAGGTTATTAATTAAATACAATACAGCTGGTAGCAAACTTTTATTTTGTAAGGTAAAAACCCAACACGCACAGAGTTACAATTCTAGGCCTGTTTAATTTAATTCACAGCTTATGGAAATTTTGCAATGGCATAGCTATCATTTGCATGTTCTGCAATTTGCAAATCAGAGTTCCTGCTGGCAAATATTCCTATGAGTTTGTTTAGTTACTGCAAAGAGCGCTCATGCCTTCTGAAAGGAACTGGGCTCCATGTCTGACAATTTTTACAGGTTATTTTCGTGGGGAATGTTTTCTGGTTTGTTCTCCTGCAGAAATACTTTGGATACAGAAGGTTTTTTAAAAGCACTCGGTAAGTTTGCTCCCGACCATCCATCCATCCAAGTGACTTGTATTGTTCAACGATGACTTCTAATCTTTAGCATAAAAACAGACCACGTGGTTCATGACACCATGTATGGCAGTACACTCTTCATCCGTTTATACATCCCATCTTGAGGCACGTAACACTTTTTTCAAATATACCTAGCAGTTCCAACTGAAAACCTCTTCCTATTTCAACAGCCTACCAGCACACAGGCACAGGCAGACACGGGCTATCTTGCTGAGCGCCAACCTTTCAGAAACATGCTAGCCGAAACCTTTTCCAGTACACGCGTTCGAACAGTAGGTCAGCTCAGGACTCTTCTTTTTTTTCCTAGCTTTACAGTTCATCGTGTTCCTCTTTGGCCTCCTGGTCTTTCAACTTGAATTCTTCAGCAGTAACTTTACCATTTCCATCCCGGTCTTGATTGGTGAACATATTTTTAACAATCTTTTCAAAATCAAAACCAGGAGCCAGTTTTCCCTTGCCAGAATCGACTTGGGCTTGAATGTACTCTGAAAACTAGGTGGAGGGAAAGGAGGACAAAGCAGCTCACAATGAAACAGACATTTAAAACTGAAGAGGTATTTACAAAAGTAGCATTTATTTCTTTCAACTATTTAGCATTTCACTACTTATTATTAAGTAAGCGTACAGAAATGTACACTGTTACAACCCCAACTGGACTAATGGGGACAGACACGTGAGGTTAAATCTCTCTTTCTGGAGCTCAACAGGAATTTCCTCACTTATGCCGGTGGGTCCTGGACGCACAACAAGAAAAGTTCTTATGTCATGATTTAGGGGGAAGATGAGTTGAACAGAGAGTGACATAGGAACAGATCTATATGCAGGGAGGGGGTTTAATTCCACATGCTGATACAAGCAGGTCGCCCTGTAAAACAGATGTCTACCTGCATCTTACAAAAAACAACACACAAGAAAAAAGAATGAAACACAGAAATGAGACTTTAAGTATATCAGGATAACATGAGATTCGTTAAAGTAGATTCAGGCGTTATGCCTTCCACTTGACTCCCATGACTTTGGTGGGGGAAAGGGGAAGAGGGATGAAAAGGTTGCAAGGTTACAAGGTTAGTTTTCCCTAAAAATCCTTTTCCTGATATGTATGATGAATTTCTTCAAGCCGATTAGACAACATCTGACAGAAGTCATACTGCTGGCTTGCCAAAAGCAGAAAATCCACTATCAAACACAACTTTTCCAATTACTGTTATCTCTGGTGCCACTTGTTAAACAAGCTTCAGCAGTGAGAGCTATTTCTGACATTCATTTTCACCTTTTAGGCCAAGCATCCTCTTGTATCTCCTTGGCTTCTCCTTCTCCTCCTTGCTAGGTGACCAGAAGGATGTGGATATCAACAGTCCCATCCCACCTCACTCATGCTCTAGCCTGATAAAAGCTCTTTTCCTTCTCTGCAAGGGCAGAAGTGGAGGTAAATGCAAGAGGGAAGATGGAGAAAGAAGGAAAAGAAAGAGGTGGAAGAGAGTGCTAGGGAAAGGGAAAACACGGGTTTGATTTTACCCCATTGGTTTGTTAAAATGCTGGAAGGCATCTCCTGCTGTTCCACCCTGAGAGCTGCAGGCAGCACTGCTCCAACAAGCAAGAACAGAAAACAGAATGATAGAGAAAGGCAAAAAGACTGAAGGAGAGAATAAAAAAACAGAACTGCTCAGTTAAGAGAAAATGCAGAGGAAAACCTCACAGAGGTTTGTATTAACAGAGATGGTGTGGCAAAGGCAAGCGGCTTTCAATTAGGGCACCCAGTTCTCACACTGCAGATTTTAAAAGCAAGCAAGGGGAAGGACTTGTCCACACAGCACACAATTCACCTGTGGAAGGAGCAGCCACGGGCACTGCCAGGCTCCAAAAGCGATTAGACAGCTCCGGGATACACTGCTGCAGGCTCAGCTTTGGCTCAAGAATTCACCATAAACCGCCAACTAACAGACACGGCGAAAGCTGATACGGCAAAGGATCGTTGAACACTAACTCTGCCTCTTACCCCTCTGCCCTAAGTATCTGTTGTTGACCAAGGAGACCACAATAGTAAACGGTCTTAAGTAGTATGGCCTTTCTTACATTTCTTTTTTCTTTTTGGTTCTATCTCTAAAGTTAAATAATCATGTTTTAACTGACACGCTGCCTTCCTGTTAACTTGGCAACAAGCACCATGTGAGAAAAGCGGAGAGAAGAGCAGAGCCCATTCTTCAACATCCAAGTACCTTGATGATGGTGGTGGAAGAAAACCACTGCAAGTGTTTTCATTCTTTCAGCTTACCTCCTCCAAAAGAACCTCTCCATCATGATTCTGGTCTATTTCTTCAAAAAGATTGGGAGAGACTTCACCATTCCATACAAACATGTACCCTTCAGGCAAGCCAGACACCAGTTCCAGCAGTTCGATGTCGAAAACTAATACAGCACTACCAGGCACTTCTCCTTCTGTCACAACAAATGGCAAAGAGGGGTACTTACCGTCAGTTACATTGAAGAGTGTATTTCCTTTTAATCCATAATTAAATTTCTCTTCCTGCTCCAACAGGTTCTCTACTGTGACCCCCAAGCCCCGTGATCCCAAGCCCACCAAATCTTCCTGTTCACTTCAGCAGAGGTGATGAAAACATAAAGGAAGCTTTCATAATAAAACCACAGCTATTTTTTTTACTTATAAAGGCAGAACTGCGGGAATTAATCAATTTTCCTTTATCTCGCCAATACGCTGTGTATCAAGCTGCTACTGACAGATTCAACAGTGTTGCAACAGCTTGGGATGTCACCTCAGTGAAACCACGGAAGGAGTTTAATTCATCCTTGAAAAAGAAAATCGAGGTCACCTCTAACTTCTGTCCAGTAGCAAACGAGCAATTTCTTCAGATATCCGGGTACATACGAAAACACTAACAATCATGCAATGTTTCAGACCATGTATATCGAATGTGATTTGAATGATGGCAAATACCTATCACAGGTATGTTTATAACGTTTTTAACACAGCATATTTTTTTTATTTTATGAGGAAATTTTTTATTTTTTTATACAACTATAGATAATAGTATAAAACGTTGCATATTTATAATACTCATTTTTCATTCATAATTTCTGTGGTAGCCAGGTGCAAGTGAAAATGCTTCTTTATCTCTTATTGTAAATTAGTTCTCCATTAAGCTTGACATGCGATGCTTGACACAGTCTTACAAAATACAAACTGATCTTTATAAAACACAAACTCAAAGGACACAGCAACTTTTACAACTGTTTCCATACAAATCAGAGTTTGTTGATCTTGGTGATCTCCTGGTAAGACTCCTTTCCCCCAAGTACTTTAACTCAGAAGACCAGTAACAACCACACGTACTGGAATATGAGAGTTCTTGTCACTTCTGCATTGTTCCTTTTAATATTGTTGTCCCTGTCATTAAAAACTGATAAGCCTCAATGCTCTAAAACAGAGCAAACTGCCTTAAGTGTATCAGTGTTAGGGTTTCAACAGCACTGATAACACTGTTTCACATCTTACATTCAGTTTATGCAGCTTCTGAATTTTGAGTTTTCTTTGGGTTTGCTAACATATTTGTGCTGAACAGTCCCCTTCAGTTTTGTTTTCTGAATAACACGTCGCATGTCCAGGCGTGAGTACCCGATTCCCTATCATGGAGAACAGTGTTACTCCCTCTGCAACACCAGAGTGCCTGGAGCTTTCTGTTTTGACAAAGCAACATTACGGGGGTCACATGTTCCCTTTTGTATTGGGATAGCCTTTATATTGGCCACAGTAACAGTATGACTTAAAATGCAACACAGACAGTATATTCATTACATTGGGGAATGGGGGGTTGTCTAAAATTATGAAATGAAAAAACCCTGAAAAAATCCCATTCAAGCAGCTAAGAGACACTCACCTTATGTCCTTTGTTACTTGCTTTGTTACAGCAAGTAACAAAACATGCATACTTGTGTTTCAGCTACTCAAGAGGTGCTAAGCGGATGTGCAAGAGGTTTCACTCACTTACCAACTCCATCTTCTCCATATCCAAGATGAGGTGGAATAACGACTGTTCGTCGCTCCCCGACACACATGTCTTGAAGGCCCATGTCCATCCCCACCACCACCTGTCCAGACCCCAGAACTATGTTGTAGGTCTTGCCAAGGCTGTGTCTGGGGTGGGGGGGAGAGAAAAACAAAAAAAACCCTTCAACATGCAGTAGAGAATTTCTGTTGTTCAATATTACCACAGAAAGAGCAGTTTCTAGTTAGTGTCCTGTCGTTGCCAAAAATTAACTTCGTGCCCAATGCTCTGTTCTACCAAGCAGCTACCTGAAGTTGTTCTCAAGGTAGCAAGTTACAGCCAGCTCCAAGCAGAAGTGTCCCTACTGTTGACAACTCCTCTGGTACTAAAATTATAGGCTTCTTGAATGAAATCCAATTAAAATCATTAATCCTGCCAATTAAACCCCAAAGTATTTTATCTCGAAATAAGGGCTTTTGCCTTTCAAATATTTTTAACTAACGAAGTTGGATTTTTTTAGCAGATGTAAAAAATCCAGATGTACATTTGTCCCGAAACTACCAACCTCTATGGAGCTGGGTGCATTCACATGGATCAGCCATCCTTTTAATGCAATCACTCTAATGTAGTAGTCACTTAACCAAGACAGCTTGGAAGTGTAATGCTACTACTGCTATTTAACCACATTATATTTTAAATCATACCTTGCTGCTGGTGACTCATTTCTAAAATCAGAAATTATCACGAGTTAAAACCCCCAGAAGTTAAACATGTATTGTGCTTCTGAAAGTGGAGTATGCAGTGTTAAGACTTTTTACTCGCTATGTGCCACAACAGCAGGATCCTTTCTTCTGTCAGTCTTCTTTCTTTGGTTATTTGGCTTGGCTGTACCACTGCAGAACACGCTTGTACAACAGAGTATTATTTGGAAAGAAAACAATTGAGTGGCTAGGAGGTCAGCCTTAAAATTAGGAGCACAAGATTTATGATCTTGGATTCTCTATAAACTGAGTAAGACTGTCTCGACATCCCTTGGTTCCTGCTACAAAACAGGAACTGAGCATTCCTGCCACATAAAAGGTGTTTTGAAGCTGAACACATTACTTGCACACATACTGCATCACATCACGTGCTTCAATGTAAGCCAGCTCCTCAGCTCTGCAAGCTCTTGTGTACACTGTGAAAACTATGAGCTGCTTCCTACGTTAATTAGAACCTGTTTAAAAATAGCTTTTCCCTACTTCCCTTCCAAAAATAAAATATTATTTAGATGACTTGCGCTATCCAAAAGCGGAAGGCAGAAAAAAAGCTAGCAGAAGTATTCTTGTAGCTGCAGCAAAGAGTGCTACGGGATTACTTTAGTTCTACATGAGACAGACTGGAGCAATCTCTGCTTCCCTCATAAACCTACTGTCAACAAGAAGGAGGAAGAGGAACATTATAATCACAGTCATGATCAAGCCCTCGGAGAGTTCCTCCATGCTGACACTTACTGCAACACCACAATACAGGAAAACCAGCACCCATGTGTGGTACAGACATGGCGGTGACCATTTACTATAAAACACATTTACTATAAAACACCATTTACTAAAAATCAAGCTAGCTTTAACAAGACTACACCGAGCACCTCTACCAGATCTCTCTCAGGAGCACTGAATCAGTGCAGAGCGCAGATCCTACCCAAGAAACTGAATACACTTGGACAGTTCATTCATGCGGAGCCCTGTGTCATTCTACCGTGACCGGCCCAGACACCTGAATTAGCCCGTTTAAACAGACTGCCATGCAGACAACCTGTTTCATCACTCCACCTGTAGTGTTTATGGTCTTCAACACACTCCTACATCCTCTTTGTTCCCAGTTCTCTCATTACGCTATGATAGATTGCCTTTTTCTTTTCCTCTTCCTATATATCTTAGGCAGGCAGACGTAAAAAGAAAAATACATTCTACATAACTACGCAATTTTTCACTCAAAAATTCTTCATCCCCCACCAGCCTGCTTTGCAGGCAGTCCATTCTGCTTTCACAGCTGCTAGGGACATTTTCTTTATCAGGTGATATACTTACGTCGAGTCTAGCAAAGTACCATCCAGGAGCGAAGCATTGTAGTGATACTTCAGGTAATCTCCCTTCTTACTCAGTACGGTGCAGTTGGAAGGTTTGTAGTTAACAGTAATGCTGACCGAATCTGAGGGGTTGTGGAAGTCAACCACGTGGATGTCAAAGACCAGCACTGCAGATCCTGGAATCTTTCCTAAATAGGAAGCAAATTAGGCAAACAGAGAAAGAAATGGTAGCCAAACAGGCTTATGATGACCAGGTACTGCAGCCTGTAGGAATATGTATTCCCACTGTGTCTGTACTGTGTCATTTTGCTCTCCTTTTTCCGAATTAAAGGATTACATCTCCTCTGTACAGAACAGATGCAAGCTGCATCCAATGTAGGAAAGAGAAGCAGTGGAAAAGCACTAAACACGCACTCAGTTCAACAGGAAAAAATTTCCATTATTCTGAATCTGGAAATTATGCAGAAATGAAGCAATAACCATGTATATCCTGTGACCACCTTAAATGACTGATTTGTGTTTCATGTACCAATTAATTATTGATCACTGAAATTCTCACAGGACTTCTCATGCTTCAAGGAATGCCATTATGTCTAAAAGGTTACATTTCCTTAAAATGCCCTGATAGCAAGCAACTTCTTCCCCCCCTCCCCGCTTCACAGGATAACATGCAATCGCAATACCAGGACTGATAGACATATCCAGACCCAGGAGTGGGTTTTGTTGTTAGAGGAGCCTAATTCCCAAATCAACAGCATAGAATTTGCATTCCCAGAAGAGAGGCTTTTCTTCTAAATCACTTTTTCCAAATAACATCCCAGGAGGTACCTTTTGAAACACCAGCCATGAAAGTGTGATTGGCTAGAAGGCTTATCATATTCAACCTCTCACAGCAATCTTTTTAGGTAGTAATGACTTTTCCGCAAAGGAATCTTAACTGTATGTTATACAGACAGGTATTTTGCTGTTACGTGCATCCACCGTTTACAGAGGTGGCTTAGGAGTCCACAAAACCTGTGGCTGGGGAAGGAACAGGGAAGAAAACTTAACATGATGAATGCCTTTAGCATACAGAGCTTGTTAAGACACACAGGAAGGAAGATCTCATGCTGCAGAGCTCCTGGCATCCAAGTACCCATCTGCCTGAAACACTGATTATCCAACTGAATTCAGGTCACCAAGTACCAGTATGCCTGAAACACTAACTGTCCAAATAATTTCAGGTCCCCAATTACATGTGAGATTGTTCTGCATTCTTATTGTCCTGCCTATTTAGGTAATTAAAATAATTTTGCAAATTCTGGGTGTAATCCTGTCAGTTGCATGCCCACAAAATAATGAACTGATTCATAAGCCTTTCAAATGCCCAAACAATGGAACTACATACAGATGCACTAAACAATAAAGGAAACATCATTAATAATGGAAGACTTGAATGAAAAGTCAAGCTCACCTCTTCCTTCTTCTCCATATCCAAGATGAGGGGGGATTATTATTCTTCTTCTTTCACCAGTGCACACACCTAGCAAACCTTCATCCATCCCAGCAATCACATAACCTTTCCCAACATAGGTGTCATATGTACGATTTCGTGAATAGCTATGGAAAATATTTGCATTTTAGCAGTGTCAGGTGTACTCAAGAAAACACAGAATCTTGCAATAGGTCTGCAACACAATTCTTAAACCAGTTAAGACCAAACACATGGTCATTAACTAGCATGAGAGAAGCACAATGCAATCACCATGTTCATGACTCTAGGCCACCAAGTTTCATCAGTCAACGATGCATGCGTCATTTATTAACCAGTACTGGGACCCTGGCTAGGGAACAGCTTATTTGAAAATGCATTTCTACTATATCTTAAAAGAAAATCTCACCTATTTATGTATTTTAGACTAAACAGAAAACATGTTTTGATAAGTAACTGAAAAAAAATCAGTTTTCTTTAAATTTTCCTCTGCCCCAATTCTACTTTAGTAAGTGCTTATCAGCTACATACAGTTTACATTCATTTTCATGAGACACCCTTCAGACTATCTCATTTTGCAACCACAGCTATGTAGTTCAACTACTACAAGCAAGAGGTGGGATAAATAGGTTCTCCTGGGATGCACAGAATTAAAATGAGTCATAACAACACAACAGTACCAATACTCTCCTTCCCTTCCAAACTATGCCAATCACTTTTACGTAGGTGGAAGGATCTGCTTCAACACCTAATGATAGACTAAAACAAGCCTACAACAACAAATGATGTTTATTACAAGTATGTGTCTGTCTTCTGCCTTTCTTCAAGGCATACTACATGAAGGCACAACCCAAGGAAGGGAAGGTAGAAAGGTTTTAATTCATCTTTATGAGGCAAGTCTGGGAAAGAGCAAGACCAATCCAGACGCTGATGTAACTCAGAGGTTTATTCGACTGCTCTAAGCCCAGACAGCCCTGGCTGAGCTGCCCAGGGGCAGTTCTGCAGCTGAATATTGCAGAGGAAAAAAATGAAGGATTATTAGAGCTCTCGACTCCAGCCATTCACAGTGCTTTCGGTATGCTCCCTGTACTAGTGAGAAATTTGTTCCTGGCCAGCTCCAAGGCTTCCAATAACTAATGTTAGCTGCTCTATTTCTTCACAGATACTTGTTAGATATTGGCCTTTCTTGTAAATTCTGCAGGAAGCCAGGATACAACGCTCTAACAAATAAGCCCTCTAACAGCTGTCAACGCTTTAGAATGATCTAGAGGCTGCTGTCTACAAAGCATTTATTACTACTTATTGACAACAACGCTAATATAAACACTACGGCCATTTTCAAAATTTGTTTAATTACTACAGACAGTACTCATTTACATCTCAAAAAAGAGAGATTCTGGGCAGGTGCACTGTGGATAAGCTTAAAGTTCTTAACTTACAAGTTTTCATAAGCTGTAAATTAAGGTCTACAGTGATGGCTGTTGATGCACGTCTCCTGCTTTCTATCCTCCCACCAAGCTGGGTAGCTGAATGGGGAGGTCGATGTTGATTCTGAACCTTACCGCACCTCAATTCAATTACATGAGATACAATTCCCTCACTCCTCCTCATGAGGAGTAGCACACATGGCATCCTACTCAGATCATGTTTGCAAACTGATCCTGATCTTCAGCTTGCAACAGCTGTAGAAGTATGAAGAAATTTTTCTTTATTTTATTTTCTAAAACATTTTACAGTGGCTCATTTTCAACTCTTTTTAGCTACTTGTGCCAGCTGTTCTGAAAGCTGGAGTGGGGAAGTAAAGTACTGCTCGTTAAAGAACAAACAAAAGTGATGGGAAGCTACAAGGGTATTATTCATCATATAATTCTGTACATGAGCCTCATATGCCCAGAGAGCTTTGAATCTGAAGTGACAGCAATCCCTCTTCTTTTATCACAGAAACCCTATCGCTGAATTCAGTCTTGAAAGACATCAGCCTTCAAAATGCAAACAGCTTGCAAGTACAAAGGGAACAGCTGTCCTGAGATTAACCTCAAACTAGCCACTAGCTCACTGACTCACAATTCTCAGGACATAAAATGGGAATCGTATTTATTTTCTCGCTCTTCCGGAGTATTACCTATTTGGCAGATAAACTCTATGGGGCAAAGAGTCTTCAGGCATGCATGCCTAAAGCATACATAGTTTCACTAGGTGGATCACCAACCCTAGGTGGCGTCTGTGATACTGTCATAACACAAAATAGGTCCTTGTCTTCCTTCCTATACTAAAAAGGTTTCTATGAGTTTTTTAAGAAGAGAAGACTCCAAGTCCACTCACAAAATTCAAAAAGGAAGGAAAAGCAAAGAATTGTATTTGGGTATATTATGTACAAGACAGACGAGCCAAACTGGAAATGGGATCTGTAGGGCTGAACGGTCCCGTTACCTGGAATCAAACAATGTGCCATCCAAAAGTGTGCCGTTGTAATGGTATCGGAGAAAATCTCCTGTTTGGCTTCTCCGCTCGCAAGATTCAGGCACATGCTGGTTCTCAATAGTAATACCATCTTTGGGGTTATGGAGATCTAGCAAAACCACATCAAAGACCAGAGAAGCTTGGCCAGGGATCTCCTTACCTACAAAAGTGTTAGAGCAGAAAACTGGTAAGAAAGAGCTGATGTTCTAGAATGAGCTTAAGCATGTTTGTTGAAGAAAAGTAACCTATTGCTGAATATCAGGCACCTCCCCTCCCAAAATAAATTAGCGTAATCTGCTTCTAGTCAGTCATTTTTTGTTTCAGGTGTGCATTTGTCACTTAGTTCTCCAACTCAATTATTTCATTCTGTTCCTATTGTGATGGCACTGCCTCACCAAAAACAACAGCCTCTTCAGCAACGTCCATCTTCGTCAATATACACCAGCTCCATCTGAGCTGCATGGTTTAGTCTACCAGTATTTCCAACACACTTCATGAAACTGCATAAAATAACCATCAGAATACAAATTTGGTACATCTGCTCTTCCCATCCTGTCAATATCAAAACAGGAGACCACACGATGGAAGCTGAAGAAGGGTAAATTGAGTATCTCAGTGAAAAAGTACCTTCCTGTCAATACACAAATGATAGTCTGGGTTGCTTTGACTGAGAACCATAGAGCTCAAGATTTTGGCAAAATCTGAAAACATAATTCCACAAAGTTTTGTTATCCATGGAGATGGCTATCACCGTTAATGGCAATGAAGTCAGGGAAAGGGTACGAAACCTTGTACACCACAAGCACATTCTCACATCAGAGAAAGAATTTAAGGAAGCATCCCAAACTATACCTAACTGCCCCCTCATTTAACATGGGGACCTCTATGACTTGCAGGCTGCATACAGTCTTCTAGGACAATTAGTCCATCTTGTAGTTATTACTAGGGCATTGGTTGCAAAAAAAAGAACAAAACTGGAACTAAAAATACATTTTTCTTTTTTCAAGAGTTTTCTGCTCTCTGTGGCAGTCATTGAAAGAATTATGCAGTCATCTGACTTTCAGTTTTTGGAGCCACTAGATATTAATCACAGATTATATTCTCTGAATGAAATGAAATTTCAGTACATAAAGATTACAATTGTATCAACAATGTGTCTGTTAAGCAACCTACTGGTTAAATTTAGAAAAAAATCTTTTACTTTCTAATCAGTCCAATCCTGTACATAATACATTTTGAACCTCTCTTTCCATCACTTTGTTCCATCTGTCTGAAATGGGTAATAATGCTGCTCATAAATTTAAAATACACAAAGTACAAGTTTGGTCTAAAATATGGAGGACTTGGATTAAAAAAAAAAAAAAAAGAATAACTTTTACCATCTCCTTCTTCTCCATATGCCAGGAAAGGTGGTATTGTGATAATGCGCTTCTCTCCTACGCACATTCCCAAGAGACCCTGGTCCATACCAGGAATTAGCCATCCAATTCCCACATAAGTATCATAAGTTCGCATCCGATTATGGCTAAAAATGAAAAAAACAAAACCAAAACCACAACCAAACGTCAGACAGCCACAGGAAAGAATGATATTAATCTTCAAAAGCCACACTCTACGCACAATATAACTCACAACTTGCTGCTCCAAAAATATTGCTCCTTGATTTACCAAGGGCTGGCTAGGTAGTGTTTTCCAGAGTGCTTAGCTATTTCAGGAACCCAACAAAGGTTTTGAATAGCTCACAAACATAATGGCAGCTGTTATTAAAGCATCATTTTCCACAGAACTTTAATGAAGTACACATGCTGTAAACTTAAAATCTCAGTATGAAAGTGTTAGTAGCTCAATTTCATCACGAACTCTGCTTAGGTTATAAAGCTTGTATCTAACTTGAATAGCTATGCTGCAGCCGTTACAAAAACTATTAGCTGACTGCAATAAATAGTAATATAGATACAGGGAATGCAATTTTTAAAAAGAAAGGATCTGGGCTGGTAATGCTCATGCAGAAGTAATGTACTGTTTTATTAGTTTGAGTCAGTACTGCTGTCCCATAATCCCCGAATAAATTACTGACACTTAAATGATGCTAGCTTTCATTTCTTGTCTTTCTGGGCAATTGCCACTAATTGTTACACCAGTGAAGGGGGAGGAAGTGATGGTTTAAAGTGACATCAGATACCTATTAAGAGACACAAAGACACACAACCCAGCTGCGTACCTTGAATCAAACAGGGTCCCATCTAAGAACGTTCCATTGTAATGGTACCGTACGAAGTCAGACACCTGGACTGTCCGAGGACACTTCTCAGGTTTGAAGTAAGTCTGAACCTGCACTTCGTCCTCCGAGTTCCAGAGATCGATCAGAAGCACATCAAAATGGAGCACAGCGTTGGGGGGTATCACACCAGCTGCAAGACCAAAACAACACAACCAGTTTTATTTCCCTTTTTCTACAGGACATCAGCGAAAAGGGAACCAAATCTACGCATTCCCCAAATAAAATCCATGATGTACACCTTACTCCTTTTTTGTGCTTACATCCCCCTGTCCCCTTGTCACTGTTGCAGCTACATAAGGGGGGGGAGAATCTGGCAACATGAACTGTTATCATCAAATATGTCCATCAGGCAAACTGCTCTCGATGTAGCATTTGTAGCCTCTGAGTCTGCAGAGCAAAGCTGCTTCTGGCACTGACAAGACTTTGCGCAGCACTGCAATGCCAAAACACAATAACTATTTAACAGCGAGGTAGGTATAAATAAAGAGTTAACTTCAGTAGCAAGGTTTGTTTGCTGAAGGTCCTCTACAGTCAACAGCTCTTCCTTCCACAGGGAGAGGGAGCCCGGAGCGATTAGCTAGGCTACAGGCTTAACGAACACCCCCGAGCAGGGGAGAACCTCTGTGAAATTCACTACTTGCAATTCTACCCTTCTCTTCTGTGAGTCCATTTTCTATCTGCTCTGCTGAATCGCTTGCACAGCCAGCTACTCGCTGGCCCAGTGCTGCACTTACAGACGCCTTCACTTCCGTAGGCGAGCTTGGGGGGAATTTTCACCAACCGCCGCTCGTTCACGCACATGCCGACCAGAGCTTTGTCCATCCCAGCAATAAGCTGACCTTTTCCCACAAACACGTTGAACGTGGATCCCCTGTCATAGCTAAAGAGGGAAAAGTGAGCAAAAATGTTAGTGGTTCACTTACCCGTCATTCCACTATTTATCTGAGATTTTAACCGTACCTTATCTCCCCCTTGCCCTGTTAGCATAACTTTCTCGCAAGACAGCTGCTAAGGGGCAAATCTAAATGTTTCTGAGACTTCAGCACAGCTCTCCTTCTGTTCACTGCTCACCGTCTATCTGAAATGCATCCTAGCAGAATGCGATGTATTCTGCAGGCACCCGAAGCCCCTAACTACAAACGGCTAATTTACATGCTAATACTATAAGCAGCACTGGAAAATTATGGACGAAAAAGAAAGAAAAATTAAACAATATTACAAGATATGAAAGGATGGCTGCTCCCACAGTAGGATCTCAGCATATTGATTTTGGTGAGTAACATCACAAAAATATTACGTGAGATCAATAAGCTTTATGACGTGAGACATCACGGAAGAGGAAAGGGAAAAAAGATGCCTTTTTGAGTAATAGTTGTGAGGTTTGCCAATTGGTTATTTATTTTCTCCAGTTGGTTACTTATTTTCTTCTCCACATTCCCAGCTCTCATGTCATTAAGACTTAAATAATCAAAAAGTAGAGACGTGCTTTGAACAGCAAGTTTGCCCAATCAAGAATCAAGCTAGCTAGCTAAATGATCTTCCACTGTGATAATACATGAACATTTGAAAGGTAACAGAAATGATGCTCAAATGATTATGAAGTTTTCCACAGAGAGCAGCAGCGTTACCGCAGCAGAACACTAACATCAGCTTATGGGATTAGTCTGACTACCTTAAATCCGCTCAATGACCCCACTTTGCTGTGCCTGAATTACTGCTGTTATTTAATTTTTTTAAGCAATGTGTAAACATGCAGCAGGAAGCATTTCAAAAGCTTCATGCCTATTTTTAAGCTTTTACTGCTTCCATTTTCTCAAATTCCTTTCATAATTTAATGGACTTTTTGTTTCCCCAGATAAAAGGCAGCACTGGAAAAAATAATTAAAAAAAAGGCTTGTGCCTCTGTGCCTGCTAAAATATTCTGGAAAGCAGCCAGCAGCTAGATATCGCTAGGGAAATGATGTCAAACTTTCCTTCGAAGACTGCGCACATCACTTCCACAACATACTGAGCCTCCAAACAGTCCCAGAGCCTCGAATCCCTCAAATATTTTACTGAGTGATCTCTCTGTTTGCTCCATCATTTTTTTTTTCCGGCAAACGTTTCCCTTAAAATAGACAACCCTCTATACAGAGCATTCACTTTCAGTTGCACAAATAGTCCTACTCCCAGGGAAGGATGGAAAATATTTAAATTAGCTCCTGACAAATTCTATTATACACACAAAAACATAATTAAGATGTTAAGACTAATAACATAATAGGTTCTAAAAAACCCCCAAAAGCGGTACTTTGCAGCGACCGACAAAGCTTGGCAATACATCTGCGATGGACTTAAAACACAAGAGCTTTTTTTGCCAAAAATAAACCTACAATTAAGAAAACATTGATGCTAAGCAGAGAACTGAACAAAGTAGTGAACGGACCATGCAGCTTTGCAGGATTGACTTTGCAGGTCCCTTAAAACTAAGCAAAATTAGTTTCTATTAGTGGAATTTACCAAATTAACAGCAGATGACTAAGGAATTAAATTCAGACTTAAAAATGCAAATCATTTGATGGCCATGGAAATAAAAATGCAAATACTGATCAGCAAAAAAAATAAAATAATAAACAGGCACATGAGCTAATTTATGTGACACAGTCATGATTACTAAGACTTTGTCAACAGCCTGTTAACAAGAAGAGCTGTATTACTGCCTTGGACTTGGAAATACAGAAAAATAATTTTAAACCTCAAGAACATTTTCAGCAGCTGAAGAGGAAACAAAGTAAAACTGCCCTTAGTTCAACACCCGGAGTATTTTCTAGACCGATTTCACAGTAGTGTTTGACTAAACTGATGCTGGTAAACACTTTCATAAATTTAAAAAAAAAAAACAGGTAGCAACTCCGACAGGTAGAAAAATGGGCTTTCTAATAGGCTAATTTTAGTATAAATTGACTGAGTATCTTTAGCTTGTATGCAGGCAACACTAAAGATTTTACAACAAATACTCTGAAATATTTCTTCCATTAACCTACAGAACATAAAAACCTCCTAATTTTCCATTGTCTTAACACGATAGACCACTGTCATCCATCTTAAAAAAAGACCACCGTTAGCGAATAACAAAAATGTACATCAGCATGAGCTGCCATCTAGAAAAAAAACGACAATCTGAACAAACCTGACTTTTTGCACCCTTTTGATATGAAGATGGCCATACAAATACTCAAGTTAGATTAGACTATCATCATATTGCAGTTTAACTGTCAAAACCTGCACACATCGTTGTTATTGATTTACTGATATTTCGAGGAGCCAAAGAGAGAAACGCTGTACAGTTCTGCACAGCCTGTTCCTGCCCCAAATAATTCAGAGCCAAATGACAAGGATCTGGGAATTAAACTGGAGCCACCACCTGGGAAGCCCCTCCAGGTGCCCTGCCTCAGTGCAGAAATTTGCTGGTAGGACTCGGCGTACAAGTAAGCCCCAGTACATATCTGTAGAAATCAGAAACACATTTCTGAACACGCGGCTGGTTTTCCAGTTGTCGCATATTTGTAAAATGAGCAGCGAGGATGCCGCCTTTCTTTGTGTGTCCTCACATCTGCAGCTAAGGCTTACTTTCCGAGACTGTCAGTCGCCAATGAGTTCCCTGTCCTTGCTGTGCTTTTTCACTGAAACTGCACCAACGCCAGCCGAGCCGCCAGCTACCCCATCCCACCCTTTATCCCGAGAAGCGCTGGTGAAGTGCCACTACCGGCGCACTGAAGTACAATCGGCTCCAGAGGAAAACAGGAGCTTACTTTGAAAGACAGTTATTTCCCTAAGGCTGTAGGTTTTCCTTGAAGCACAAGGAAGATTACCAGGATTACTGAAAATAATACATTTTGCTTTTTCTTTCAGAGTAATACTTTGATCAGGGGCAATGAATGAAGCAAGAAAAAACAAATAAGCTGCCAGCAGCATCAGCATCCTTCACAATCTCCTGATCCCACTGTTTAGGCTTCCTGATCCCAAAATAACAGCAGGAAAGCGGCCAGACACTTCACTGTACATAGGTCACATTTATTCAAGGGTAACTTATCCAAAAATTTCTATGTAAGCACAGCCTGATAATTCTTGTATTTCTGGTAAAGATAATGATTCCGAAATGTTTGCCTTCTAGTAGGTTTAAGCCTGGAGAAGACATAGGAAACGTACAGAAAGAAACGGGCAGGAAATCACTGCGATATCGTACGTGCTCCCGTTTACCAGGCTAACCGAATATCCTTACGGTCTTCTTGGAGCAGAAAGCTCCCGGTCAGCGCCTTGGAGAAGCAGCTGGAAGAACGTGGTGGGGATCCATCAGGGCAGGTAGACTGCTGCGAACTGGACCCCGCCAGCGCAGAGGGCTTGCCCCCAGTCCCCAGCAGTCACACCCCAGCCCTTTGCCCCTTCGTGTTTCAAAGCCATCTTCCCATGGCGGCCTGTGCTCTTGGCTCATACGGCATCGCCCAGCTTGCCAGCAGCCCTCTTATGACTGGTCACCCCGAAAGGGCTTGTGGGCCACGGCAGGTCGCAGCCAGCAAGAGCTGCGGGACCTGAACCGTAGCTCAACCGCAGCCTCCACCCAGCGCCGCCACCTCCGAACACCCACAAAAACACACCCTCGTGGGGACAGCACCCCTCGCTCCCCGCCTCTCCCCAAGGAGCACCCTCGCACGAACCAAACCCGAGGGGGCTGCAGCTGCAAACCCGAGGGGGCTGCAACCCCGGGGGCAGGGGGGCCGCAGGCCAAGCCCCGAGGCGGGCGCAAGCCAGACCTGGAGTCGAAGCGGGTGCCGTCGGGGAAGGCGCCGAGGTAGTGGTAGCGCACGAAGTCTCCGGGCCGCACGGCCCGCGGGCAGCTCTCGGGCACGAAGCGCCGCTCGACGCGGACGTCGGCGCCGTCCCAGGGGGGCTCGGCGGCGGGCACCGGCGGCGCCTGGCAGGCCGCCCAGCTCGCCAGCAGCCCCGGCACCAGCAGCAGCGCTCCGCAGCCGGCGCCCCGCCGCCGCACGGCCGCCGGCCCCGCCATGGAGGGCCGCGAAGGGGGCAGCCGCGGGGTGCGCTAGGCGGCCAGGGCAGGCAGGGAGGGAGGGAGGGATGGAGGGAGGCAGGGCGCCCGCCCGGCCCGCCCGCTCCTCCTCCCGCCGCTGCAAACGTGGATGAAGCGCTCCCGGCCGGGCCGGGGGAGGAGCGGCAGCCTCGGCGCCGGCTCCCCCCGCCCCCGGGTGTCCGTCCCCCCTCCCCGGGCTGGCGGGGGGCGGCGGTGCGACGTGGCGCTGCCCCCGGGTCGCCCCCCCCCCCGGCGCTCCTTCCCTCCGGCGGGCGGGCTCCGAGCCGGGCTGGGCGGCCCCCGAGCCGGGCTGGGCGGCCTGGGCCCCCCGCAGGCCAGCGGGAGCCCTGCGGTCCGGGGCAGCCTGCGGAGGGGCTGTTGGTGCAGGGCGGTTAACCACCGGGCTCTGCCTCTGGGCCTTTGGTTACTGCGCTCGCAGCAGGGCGCGAGTGCTCCGTGCGCGGCTGTGAGTACTTGCAGATCTGAAATCCCCTCGCAAATGGTCCGTTTTAGAGCAAAACTCCAAAGATGATAACACGTTCGTGTTGGCATCAGCTGCTTGACGCACGCCAGTGCTGTCACGGGTGTTTGCAATACCCTGTCAGGGAAACTTCGCCAGCGACAGAGAAAAAAATGACCTGACAAGCACGCAGTGAGACACCAGCATCCCAGTCGGCCCTTTTCCTCTCTCCTTGGTCTTGCACATACCAGTGAGGAGAAACTTGGGTTTGTTCTCGGTTATTCCCACTGGTTTCAGTGAAGAAGCATGCAAAAGCTGAGTCTCTGCACGTGAAGCATCAAACCCCGCTCACGATGAAGTTAAATAACACAGTATTTTTGAAAAGCACTGAATTTTACAGCGGCAGGTTTGGGGCAACTGGTTGGAAATGCAGGCACACCTAGGAATAGAATTTATTGAAGAAACATCAGTGGTAAGATTTTGTTATTGACAAAGTACTAAACAAGCACAACTCGCCCTCGGCTGGACTACTTGTGAAAAGAAACCACTAAAACCAGGGCAGCTGGCGTGGCGAGAAATGCCTGAGCGTCGCGCTTGGGAGGACAACAGCTCGCGGGCCCAGCTCCCCGTTCGCTGTGCATCCGCCACCCAGCTCTGTCGCCCAGCAACAGGAGGGATGCGGCCAAATCAAATGTTTTTAAAGTGCTTGCAAAAACGCTCTTGTATAATACTGACGTATTGCTAGGAAATGGCTGGTGCTCCATGACCTAACCAGTGAAAAAAGTTAGCAACTCAGGCAGCTATTTAAAGATAACCAGACTTGTGGTTACAAATCACATCCTCCTTCCAATAACAGTCACGCTGCACATTTCAAATCAGCCCTGCAAAGTATCCTTTAAACAAGCTGTGTAAAATTGTCAGTTGCCTAGGTTTAAATTGCTTATTTTGATGTTGGTTCATATGGACACGCTTTATTTTCTTAAGGAGAACTCATAGTTCACCATTGGAGTATGTTGATAGAACCAATGCAAAGATAAAGCTTACCCTGCATTTGGCGCTTCTTTTTGCCAGGCAGTGACACAGTCTTTATTTATACCCATTTATTTAAGAAGTTCTATGTTTTCAAAACAATTCCTTGGACTCTTAATATTTATTCAGTTTTGTACTCATTACTCATCACCTCTGTCAATAACAGTTCTCCGCTTCTGATGTAATTACCATTGCCTCAAGACTGCTGTGTTGCCAGTTTCGTTAACTCCTAGAAGAGCCCTGTGTCCGTTCTGTGTTACCAAACCTGCGTGCTTCATGTCTCCGCTCCATTCCCCCTGTAGCTGATGCGCCATGTGCCTCTCCATAAGCACGCACAGTGCTCAAGATAGTTGTCAGCCAGGGAGGTGCCTTGCTTTCCGTCCTCCTAGTTTTGTTCAGGGAGCACAAAGGCAGCAGAATGCAAAAGCTGTCCAGTATTTTCCTTAGAAACGTCATTTTTAACATTTTGCTATTTTCTCAAAGTGCACACACACAAACACACAAAACAAATTCTTATTTAGATGCCGGTTTGTTTGAACACTAACCCAGCCTCCCCAGAAGCCTTTGGGGGATGCTGATCACTATCAGATCTTCAGTCTGCCCAAACACAGCAGTGACTAAGACAGTGTGAGCAGGGAGATAAGCACAGACATGCATAAAGCTCCTAGAGAAGCTGGTCCTGGAGGGAGGATTATCCTTCCCAGGCTTAAAAACACAGTACAGCTAAGGTCCATTCTCTCTCTGAAAACTTAGCTTTCAGGAATGTCACAGGCCAGGCATTAAATGAGGGTTAAGGAGCTGGGATTCGTGCCTTTGCATCTCCTTTTGCAGGATGTTGTGTGCCTCATGTAATGTTCAAGGGGCTGCAGTTGTAGGTTTGGGCTACGCTATATCAAACTGAAATCTATCATCTCGAGGATTCAGTGCTGTTCCCAAGTCTTTTGAAGGGCGAGGAAGTAAAATGCCAGCTCTTATTCTCTAACTGTGTATCACAGCAGCATTACTATTTGAGCTTGTCACACAGAGGAGCAATTCGAGCTCAAGTGGCAAGAAAGTAGATACGAAAATTCCTTCATAGGCTGCTGGTACAAATCATGTCTCAGAAGCACTGAAGAAAGCTGAGGAACACGCTGATGAGTCATGTCACGTAAAGACTAATTTATGGTAACATGGGAAAAGGAAATAAAAGCTTCAGCTTGAGTCTGAGGTAGGCAAGATACCACTGGTGTGAAACTTGAGACGCTGTTCTGCTCCTTGGAATGTGCTTGAAGCCAAGCGCCAGCTAGTCATGAGATGGTGGGCCTAATGTAAATTAAAATGTTTGCAACACATTCGGTCACGTAACCATAGGAGAGGTTGTGACTAGTGAAATATTCTGCTGAGTAGCCATTGGACTTACCCAGTCCTTAACCACTAACTGTTCTCAATTACCCATCACACAGCTAAGATTACAGGCCCAAACATTCAGTCCCTGGATGCCTGAAGTATGTATTCTGGTTTGATATGGAGGTTTTCTAAAAAGGTAGCATACCGAGACAGAAAAATACAGAGTGGATTTGCAATGTTTTCTAAATACTCTATCAATTATAGATCAAGAAAAACAGAGGTAGTCCTTTTTTTCTTAGAAACAATATGTCAAATGCTGCAGCTTGCAGATACCTTGCAATTATGGCAGGCAAATTTAGAGAGAACTCAGATACTAGAAGTAAAAAAGTGAGAGCAATGGGAAACACAGCTTGAACTGATACAAAATCCAGTTTAAAAAAATATCAATCTCCTTTCAATCAGTAGGTAATATTCAGAAAGATCACGGCGTAATGCTGGTTTTGGCTGTATAATCTACAATGGGATTGTGTGAAGGGACTCTGAATTATTTTTATCTTCTGCAGTTTTCCACAGCTGTTCACCTCAGTATGTACTCTCTTTCAAACTCCTAAGAAGCTCTTTAGAGAATAGTTTTGGGTTACAACTAACGTGAAAGAACCACAGTGCTCTCTCTGCTGAGCTGAATTTCAAGTAAGGAAAATAAAACCCTCAATTATAACTCAACGCTAATTTCTCCTTTTAAAGAACTGTAAGTTGGTAGAGATTTTCAGATAATTTGAAACAACCACTGAAGCACAGTGTATCAACACTGGTTTTAAGTATTAAATATGGCTAGACTATAGCCATAAAACACTCTCAGTAAGTACTGGTTTTAGTAAACAGCATTTTGAACAAATAGAATTTTATTTTATGCAGCTACATGATAAATTCAGAACACCTGGAATCTGAGACAGCTCTTTGTACCCAAAATATTTCAATATAAGTTCTATCAGTTGCACATAACTTAGTTATGAGTAATTTACTGTCAATGGCGTGACTCATGAGGGACTGACATGACCCTAAATGCCTCTGGTGACCAAAGTGATCCAGGTGACTTGGGCTTCTTCCTTGGTGAGCCGTAAGAAACACTGTGACACAGAGCTCTTCACAGAGAGTCACACTGGCTTATCAGCCACCTCAACTGGCTATTTAAAATGCAGAATTTATTTTGATTTATTACTGGCAGTGGTTTAGCAGTAAACACAGAAGTGCTCAGAGCGTGAAAGAAATGGATACACTTTAAATTGCTGATACTGTAGGTAAATTTCATTTACTCCAATTCATCTTCAGTTTATCTCTACTCCACCCACTATAGATGCTCTAGTGGAAGTCAAACAAATAGCAGGTAATGCTGTGAACCAGTACCCTCTCCCAGACCCTGCCGTGCCAGGAGAAAGTCTCACTTGCCCCCAGGTACTCAGCAACCCCCCTGTTGGAGGTCACAGCATAATGCGATACACCAACAGAGCTGTCTTAATTAGTGCTTATCAGCCTGTCATTCCAAATGTGCCGTGCTAAATTATTATCCAAGCGATTTAGCAAATCCGGCTCATTTTGACGGACGCAGGTTAGACAGCACTTACAAAAGCCCACCGCCACCAGAGATGAGGCAGCAGCTCCCAACAGCCAAACACAAGGATTGGTTACAGTTGCCCGCTGTCTTCCACCAACACTGCTGCTGTTTGTAAGAAGGTAAACGGCTGCAAAAGCATAAGCCTAGATTGCACACTTTTGAGGCATCAGTCATGCCTTCTTTTGTGTTTGCATTGCAACTGTTGTAGTCTGTACACTACTAGAAGCAAACAAATAATTGTAGCAAGACAAATCTGGGTCAAACTACTTTCTAGTTACACTAGAGCAATGGTGTTGGCCTCAATGAAGATGTGCCAGTGTAAAACTGCAGAAAAACTACCCTATGAATCCAGTTTTTCCTAGCATTTCTCACAACTATTTATTTAAATGCTCCCGATTTCCATTCAGTGTTCATGCATTTATCAGGCAATATATATATAAATGTGTATGTGTTAAATATGAAAATGCCCTTATCCTCATTTCACAAAAAGGAAAGGGTTTTCAGACCTAAATACCCTTGAAACTAGAGACCACAGAGGCTAAAACTCACTTTTTCAGAAAACCTGAAATTTCAGTGTAAGCATGAAAATGAGTTACCAGATTTTCAGAAAAGTTCATCTATGGTGGGGCTAAAATGTAAAAAATCTGATCATAAGTGACATACCTAGTGTAACATAAGTAGCTGGAGACAAAATGGGAAACGTGTTGGATAACAAATTGTTAAAACTCATGTGAACTAAAGCATATTCTATATATATTGCAGGTACCCACAAAGTCAGAGAATGGTTTTGAAACAATGGAGTGCTTATACTAAGCTGCAGAAAGACTTGGATATTCCTAACAAAGTATACATGTGGTTAAGCCACAGGTTTTCAGTCTGTGGATTTCTATAGGATCGTGCACAAGCGGTAAGGAAGCCTGCTGTACACTGGCCTAAATTCCCAATGGTGAGGGTTTGCATCTGCAACGGAAACGATCTAGGAGACTGAACACCAAAAAAAAACCCTCAAAGCAGAAAACCAGAGCTAAACTTCAGCCTTCTGCCATACAAAATTTGGAAAACAGTGAGTCTCATTGAACTTTCATAAGCAGCATGCACAGTCTCAAAACTGTGTTGCTCAAACTGTGCAGAAATGAGTGGTTCCTGCAACAAGGATCCCACTGATTTTCTTAAATGCATTAAAAACAAATACAATCCAAAAACTGCTGATAGCTTGCCTATTATAAAGGGTCTTCACTGAGTCAAAAGGGAGGGCAGAAGCATTACACATTTATTTGAAGACTAAAAAGCTTGTCAAGAAGCAGCATAGACACTAAGGTCTGAAAAGCAAATGGTTACAGTTGAGTAACTAATTTAGCATGCCTAAGTTTTATCACGCCCGATCTGTACCCTGTCTGCTAGAACTGTTATGCCTCTATAATTAAAAATAATAATGTTTTGTTCCAACATTCTTTTAAACAAAGCTGCCTTAATAAAGTTGGTTTGTAAATTAGGTGTGGACTACGACTCCCACCCAGAAAGACAGAACCCTTTTATCCAAGCTCCAGTCTACCCCCCACCCCCACCCCTCCGTGGCCTATAGCATTTTGCCTATAAAATGCCTTCTGGAAGCTGTATGTGTTGGGAGGAGAAGAGGAAATGGTTCCTCTGCAAACAACTTGGCACAAAATAAACTATGCAAACTTTCCTGAAATGTAAGGGTATCTGTTCTATCAGAAGTAAAACCAGCCTGCATTTTGAAACGAGCACACCACTTGCCTGTCTTGGGTAAAAGGATTATTTGCAGAGGTGATCCAAAAAGAGGCAGATCAGGTCAGTCCCTTCTCTGCATACGAGCACTGGAGTTGCCAGTGGCCACTGCCTAAGCAAACTGAAAACAGGACACCTTGTTATTTTTCCCCTCCTTCATTAATATTCAAATGTGAATCCCCTGGGAGCTGCCCAAAGTGCGTAGGTGTTAGAGAACAGCGCTCACTGGCTCTGGTTAGTGTATGTAAGCATTAAAGCAGGTGCTTATCAGGGGTCCAGTGCAAGAAGCTCACTGCAATCACCTCCCCTAGTTAGTAGGCATTTAGTGACTCTTGCATGAATTTTTATTTACAATTTGCATCTGGAGAGAGGAGAGTCATGTATTTAGTCATTGACTCAACACTTTTACTAGAGATTTCAACATTGTTTTGGAAACAGATTCACGCAGATTCATAGGATGTTAATTGCATTTCTGAACTTGTTTTTAACAGAGAAGAGTCCATCTGCAGAGCAACTGTAGGGTGATACTCCAATAACCTCTTTCACACATCTGATCTGTGTACTCAAGAGTGGTTTTAGGCCCAGGCTTACAAAATTGGGTGCTTTCACATCACACAACCATCTTTAGGTGTTTGTGTAGAGCTGGTAAGATCATACTGAGTGCTGAGCACGTTCTGATCCCATTCCTGTTTTGCTGGGCTGTTGCAGCACAGGCCATGGTCTTTGTTGCCTGCCTTCTCCACCAATTCTTGCAGCCAAGTTTTATCTGTCTGTTCTGATGTTTAGGATCCAGACTAAACATCCCATGCAATCTATCTGGGCTAAAGAAACACTCCATAAACATAAAGCCAAGAATTAAAGTCTTAGCAAATGAAAGAGTTATTATGAGTCTGGTTACAATCATGCTAAGACATATAGTCCAAATTAGCCAATTATTGCAGCTCATTCAATAACGATATAATTAAAACTACTATACACAAACTTAATATTATCTATGCCTTCCTCTGGTATTGTGCTCACTCTTCCACTGGTCTCAAAAGTCAGTAACACCGGTCTTCTTTAGAAAAAGCAAGGGTTGGTTATAGTAAGTTGTCAGCATCCCAAGTTCTTTGCCATGATTACAGTGCTAATATTTATGATTCTTCTTCCTCTTTGCCAGGAGGAGAATGATGTTGTGCATTTCTTCCTCCTCACTTTAGGTCTGCTTGGGGTCATTTTTATATGTTTGCTAACAGTCTGTTAACTTGTTCTTTCTTTGTTGGCTCACAGTTCTGTGTTGTAACTCATTTTACTACGTTATAGGTTTTAGTTATGTTGTAGACTTGCTCTTTGTTCTATTTGTTAACCCACAAAATCAATTGACTCAACTTCTAAGGCTTCATTTCTTTAGTGACCTGTGGTTGACAGTTTGTGCTTTGTGTCTACAGTCCTGAGACCTCTGTTATTGCCCTGTGCTTGAATTTTTAAGGCTTCCACTGTTATCTTGCACTTGTATTTTGGGAGGCTCAAAATGTCCTGTTTTTTTCCCCACAGCCTTCAAGCTGTGGTTTCCAGATAATTTAACTGATGTTTTATTAACACAGCCTGACCACCTGTAGCCAACATTTACTTGTTTTGGCAATATCACTGGTACATTATTAAAATTACTTTATAACTGGGCAGAACACCTCTCATTTCTTAGTTTATTCAAGCATGACCAAAAAGCACCGCACAAGGCTGGCAGGAGAAAGCCCTATTAGAGGATGCTAAATTGATTTTTTTCACACATTCCACAAGTGAACATATAGGAGCATAGGCTATGCATGAATCTGCCTAGATACAGACTGGACTAGGAGAGAATGTGTTTCCATATCTATAATGATACATCTATCCTTCCATTTCTATATCTATGTAACTATAGATGATAGTTACCTTCAAGCAAAAGTAACTCTGGGGGAGTGTTTCTGGATGTCATTCATAGCAAAACCAGCAAAATGCAACAAAAATATAGAGGCTCGTAGCCCACCATTGGAAAACATTATTTTTGTGTGCTTGGCATGAGTTTCAACAGTTTAGTATCAGAATTCCTTTCTCTTTCCTGTCAGAGACACTGCTGGGTCAACTTGCTTAACTAACCCTTGCTTTGTTGCTGTACCACTGCTACGCTAGGCCTCTATATTACCCTCCTGAGAGGGGCAGGGAAAGAAGGAGGTCTAGAACTGTGAGTTTCCATTCATTTCTTTTCAGTTACCTAGAAAGAAGCTCTTGGTAACTTGACATATGGGAAGTATGTTATGCTTAAAGAGCTGCGAACTTTGGATAGTTTTGAAAAAAACTACGGTTAAGTGGGAACAGCTGTTTTGCATGGAACTAGCAGATCCGCTATTTTAACAAGAGAAAGTCATCTTCCTGTTTAATAGAGGTGGCAAGCAGAACCAAGAATCTTTGCCTTAAACTTTTTAGATTGTATGTTTCATCACTTTATTTCTGTAGTTTCTGTGACCCATTAATGAACACTGGAGCCTTTTTAGGCAACTGAACCAGTGTTCCACTGGAAAGCTGGCAACTCAGAGGAGACATACCAGCAGATGCTGGCACGGAAGCTGAATTTGCCTATTTTACTTGATACGCTGGGCATCGTTTAAATGGGAACTGTTTTATCAGTCACTATATTATGGAGGCAAAATTCAGGAAAGGAATCTGCTTTTGCAAGGGAAAAGTTCTTGCAAATTGATCACTGATTTAAGAATATAGCCAAAGCTCAGAAGGAGGAATTTCCTGCAGCTGTGAAAAAAAACTGGCTACCAGGCAAAGAATCTAGCCTTGATCCCTACTAAGTCAGTAGCAAAACTCCTGCCAGCTTTAATGACAGTAAGACTATAACCATTAGGGGTTACGCAGCAGTATATATATATAGATTTAATACATGAGGAACATCCAATATGGAATAATTACCATCCCTCTAATAAGGGGTTCAAATTGCAGCAATCCTGACTCAACCTCTCATCTGTCAAAAACAGATAAATAGAGAATTACAGATGTCATTGCATCTGGCTGTTTCTTATGAAACCAAAGTCCTGCCCGCTCAGCTTGGGCATAAGCGATCCCACAAAGTTTTTTAAGAAGTTGGGAGGCTGTCCGAGGGTTGTCAGCCAAAATCTCCCTTCCCTACTATTGTTATATAATGTGCTGTTAGCATCGGAGTGCTTCTACAGCTCACACAGTTTCCAAATCTGCTCAGTCCTTGCTCAGGCAAAGTCCCTTGAAGGCTACATGAAGCTTTGCCTCTGTAATGACATATCTGGGGCCTTCTACTAACAGAAGAGAAACAATGTCAGTGTATAACTGGAGATACAGCGCTATATCAATAGTGTACTACAGAAATATATGCCCAACAAACAAAGTCTAACTCTTGAAAGAATGTCAATGGCCCTTAACACAAAATGGCTGGGACTACATACATTTATTTGTATTTATTTATAAAGACCAGAAAGCAAAGGGCAAAAACTCATGAAAAATATAAGTTATTGCGTGATTTCATGTCTCTAAAGTCTTAAGTGAGTTGAAATAATGAAGAAAAATCAAAGATAGATTATTTTCACTGAGTGGTGGCTTGAAGAGACAGTAAGCATTACAATTCTGGTGGAATGGGTGACTTTACCACTGCAAACTCCAAGTGATCAATGTGGCAGTATCTCCACAGAAGGATGGAGGGAGTTAGTCCATTCAGTCAACTACCAGAGGCTTGGAGGACAGAATTTACAACAAGGAAGGCAATCATTCTTCTTGTAAGTACCAGCTTATCAGTCTCTGGGATAGTTCCAATAAAAAGATGTGAGTGCTTAAAATGGGACGTAGCCTTATGAAGGGGCTTCAAACTAAAGCTGCAGTTCAAATAACTTTGCTTAACTGCTGCCCAACCCTACTTTCCAAAGATGCTTCCTTGCTTAGCTGTAAAGCTTTCCTGCAAGTGCACATTTTTGAATACCCTAGATAGTAACCTAGTCTTTACAGAAACAAACAGTTCAATGCTTAGTTCACACCTGTGCTTGGTTGGGATCCAAAACTTTCATGTTCTTCTGCCCAATTTTCCTAAATGGCTCGCCCCTGTAGACATTTACAGAGTCTTGAACACTGACAGGATGGGAACTGTACAAAATGCAGCTGTGGCCATCATGTTATTTCAGACAATTGCTCCCTCACTCCCTTTATGTGATGACGTATGGCAATAAACACCACGTTAAAGGTTTGGGTGTGTAGGAACACTTGTCACTGCTGAGCAGTGCCATTGTAAACGTGAGATTAATCTGAGAAGCGGGAAGTAGGAGCACGATATTGTCACCTGGTGCAATGGTGCTAATCAAGGGAGAACTGGGCTCTGGACCCTGCTTAGAGCACTAATTTTGTATCTTACAGAAAGAAGTACAGTTTCCAGTGTCAGGATGGGCACCCCTTTTAGTGTACTCACAGCCAAGTTCAGACACACTTGTCCTTCTGACCCCATGAATCTCAAGTGCTTTTCTCTACTGATTCCAAAGAGTGCAATATGAATGGTGGGTGGCTCTCACCAAAGTAGCTGTTAGCCTGATGGTTAGGGTATTTTTTCCTGGTTAGACAGGAGTCACCATCACTGAATACCTAGACCAAGGAGGGAACCAAATCCAAGTGTCTCATTTTCTAACTTTTAAGCTAGTATACAAAAAAAAATTGCAGCACTACCACTTCAAACAAAACTTTTCATTTCTCTGTGAGAAAGGATGTCAGCACCTCTCTTCACAGCTGAGGTTCCCACATGGTTAGAAGTGCCACTGCTCTTCTGAGGTAGCCTTCCCTGAGGTCAGAAATGGTCCAGATATTAGACTCACTCAATTCTGAATGTCTGCTCTCGGCTAGCTTCAGGCAGCTGTGGGCTGGCCATGCTGGATTTAGACTGTGCTCTGCTCAGCCTGTTGCTTCTTCTGGATCCCATTAGGAGGTGCTTAACTTCCCATGGAGCCTAACACGGGTTCTGGATTCCTCTCCTGTGTGTAATATCTGACACATAATCAGAAACAGATCCTGGCCCAAAGCTCTAGCCAGCCAAAAATGGAGAAAAACAGATTGGCTGACATTCTGCCAGGGTTACACTCTCACAGGCATACTGATGCCCATGGGATGACATAGATGTAAATTAATTTGGCCCCAGTATTACCGCTTGTAGTTAAAACATTCAGTTGTTTGTAACAAAAATAAAGTTGTAGTGGATGTTATAAAACATAGAGGCCTTTCAGATACCTCACATTGTGACAGCAATTAATGTTTCTGCGTAGATGTTTTGGTGAAGCTGGAATTACAGCGCCGTGACAGTCAGCTCTTATGATAAGACAACACTTCCCCAAAAATTAACTTCTTGAAATGTCTGAAGAACTACATTCAAATAAAAGAAAAAAAATCCAACACAACTTCAAATAAATATGCTGCTAAGTACAAGGAACCAGATCCTCAGCTAATATAAACCCTTTAAATAGAACAGATGTAAGCAATTTACAGATACTGAGGATCTTTGCTCCAGAATAAATAGAATGGAAAAGAACGATTACTTTTATCCTACTCCCTCCTTTTTCACAATTAGTTTTGTTTTGATCTTTCCTAAGGACTGACACAAAAGCAATTGTCTCCTTGTGTAAGTGTGCAACAGTCACAGGAATCCAGAGCTTTTCTCAGCAAAGGAGGAAAAAGAAATTTTGGAGTTACCTACAGCTTTAAATAATCTCCTTCTATTAAAAGTGGGGGGTAAAAAAGTCTGACCTCGCAGCTAGGCACTTCTGAGCTGGGTACTAAAGTGATAAAGTTCATTTCTAAGACAGATGAGGAAATGCACTAGAAAATTATTTGTAGCAAACCAAAGAAAGAACACATTTAAACCACTGTGGCTGAGCAGATTTATGTACCTATCTAATTTTACCTTCTGTGTGCCCCATTAAGTTACTGTGGTAAAGAGTATTACACAAATGCCCTGATCTACTCAGAAATTAGGGCCTGGATGTACAAGCCACTGGGAAGCAAAGAACGCAGCCAAGCTCTCCTTGACTTAACAGTAAGAAGAGGGTAATATACCATGGTCTGTCCTTCTGCCTCCACTTGCAACCCCACACTTCTGTTGAGACTACACGCTTAGTTCCTGAATGCGTCAATTATTCTGTCAAGGCTGAAGTCATTGAATCTGAGGTCATCTAATCATAGAATCATAGAATCATAGAATCGTTAAGGTTGGAAAAGACCCTTAGGATCATCGAGTCCAACCATTAACCTATCACTGCCAAGTCCGCCACTAAACCATGTCCTCAAGCACCACATCTACCCGTCTTTTAAATACCTCCAGGGATGGAGACTCAACCACTTCCCTGGGCAGCCTGTTCCAGTGCCTGACTACCCTTTCAGTGAAGAAGTTTTTCCTAATATCCAACCTAAACTTACCCTGGCGCAACTTGAGGCCGTTTCCTCTCGTCCTATCGATTGTTTCTTGGGAGAAGAGACTGACCTCCACCTCACTACAGCCTCCTTTCAGGTAGTTGTAGAGAGCAATAAGGTCTCCCCTCAGCCTCCTCTTCTCCAAACTAAACAACCCCAGCTCCCTCAGCTGCTCCTCATAAGACTTGTTCTCTAGACCCTTCACCGACTTAGTTGCCCTTCTTTGGACACGCTCCAGCACCTTGATGTCCTTCTTGTAGTGAGGGGCCCAAAACTGAACACATCTAAGCCAGGCCCTTATCTGCTCCAAACGGGCAGAACTCTTCTTACTTCAGCCAAGCTAGGACAGTCAAGGGTGTACGAAAGTGAGACTGGTAGGGTTTCTGGAAACTCCTGTCTCTTTTGCTATTGCACACATCCCTCCCATAGAATACCATTCATAAACTGGAAACTCTCCATCTTAGAATTAATTAGGTTTTCTGTCACTATCCTAACGTGCTGGAAAGCTGTTCCAGAGTCTGACTCCTCTGTTGGTTTGAAAACATGAAGTAAAAAGGCACTTGAAAATAGCAAAATAACACTGGAATGAAAGTGGGGGGCTAAAAAGTCCATTATATCACTTGAGTTTGCTGCCAAAATAAAGTCTCTATTTAGTAGGCATCAGCCCAGCTGGTACTTAACTTTTAGTAACTATTGCCATTTCTCTAAATAGAGTGAAAAAATGATACTGTGTCTCACTTAGGTTCTTTCAGACATTTTAAATGTAATTGCGACACCTCAAAATATTTCTCCTTCCTCACTTGTTGCTTGAAGATACATGACCATAAAAGGGACCGATCGCGATTTGACGTGTTACCACACGCTAGCAGTGTCACAGCAGCAAATCTCTTAGCCTCCAGCAAACATCAAGTCACCTGCTTAACCTGCTTTATAGTGGATTACCTTAAATCACATTACCTTCCGTTTGCCTCAGACTAAGCAAAGACACACAGATATTTAACTCAGATTAGCAAATAAACTGATTTTGCTGCTGAGCCTCTAGACAAGAGGGCTTCAGTGAGTTTTGCACCTCAGGTCAGCTGCTGTGATCTGCCATTTCAAGAGATGGCAGCAACTCAGCCTCTTCTTCCCAGATGAGGCCCAGAGAAAGGCTACTAAAACTCACCAAAGGCCCACTGCTAAGCAAAACATACAAGCTAACTACAGACCCATGGGATGAATGAAGAAGGTTTTCTGACAACTTACGTGCCATCTCATGACATCTCAGCCAGATGGATATGTTGGAATTAGTTATGAAGAGCAGAAGTTGGGTTTTTTTGAGAAGTATATCTGCAACATTACGTCGCTTTGCTGCTGAGTGTTGTTTTGTGGTAGAATGGTTGCTGCATTCTTTCCAGTGCCAGCAAACCTATACAATTTGGTGTGTGAAATAAAAATCTTCACCAATATTACATATTAGTGGCAGGACATGCAAAAGCTAGGTTATTTTGTTTAAACCTTAAAATAAGCACTGAATCCTTGCAAAAGACTGTGACAGAATTAACTGGACAAAACCAGTTTCCCAAGATCTGAAGTTACAATGGCAGGCACTTAGCTGAATGCAAGTGAGAAATGAGACGCATGATCTTTTGTCCCAAATAAATGAGGTTTTACCAAGTAGAACGTAAAATAATATTAAAGTAGTGCTTGTTTAATATTACATTGTTAAATAAACCGTAAGATTGATATTTCCCGTGTAAAAGAGAAGGTTTTTAATGACCATTTTCATCTTATTGTGCCTTAGAACCACAGGGTGCTGTAACAGGAATTACCAGCAAACAGCATCCTTTGCCTTTGACGTGCACTTTTGAAGCACTAAGATGATCAGTTAAAATCACCTTCAATTCCTGGACTTCTAAGATACTTTTTTTTTGTGTGTTTCACTCAGCTCTTAAGCAATCCCAGAAATCTCACACCACACCCCTTTGAGAAGCAATTTAAGCTTTGCCTTCCCAGCCCTGCCTGACCTCCATTCCTCGACCTGCAGCAGAAAGATGACGGCTGGGGCAGGAATCTGCAACACCGGGGGGCAGATCCGGCTCTCTAGGGGTGCTCTAGGCTGAAGAGGAGGGAGTTGCCCTTTGCTGGTCAGGCAGCTCGGGCCACAGCAGCACGGCCCTCGCCAGGCCTCCCCGGGCCCGTGGCTAGACCCTGCCCTGTAACCAACGTGTACCTCCCGTGGCACCAACCCGCCCATTAAAAAAACGAAAAAAACCCACCCGAACCCAACCCATGCCTTCTGGACGCTGCAAGAGATGGCCCTGACCTTCTCCTCCCTCCATTGGCACGTCTTTTGGCCTCTGGCAAGCGTGGCCTGCGACCACCACAACGCGAGCCCTCCTTGCGCACCCGGCGGCTCTCCCCCACTCCCGGATGCCCCGCAGGGGGATCCGCCCCCGGGCCCTTGGCGAAGGAGGTGACCCTCTCACTGCCAGGCCCGTCCCCAGCGCCTCACGGCCAACCCACCGCCATATTCCCCTGGGGCCCATCCATAGCCCCCCAGCCCCAGTGCGTACATGCTTGTGGCACCAAGGTGGTTTTTTTTTTTTTAATAACAGCGTTTTGAGGGCGCAACACCCCACGCGTTGTTTTTAATCCCCGGAAGGGTGCGGGGGATGAGCGGCGGCAGCTCGGCGGGACGGCCCTGCTGCCTCACACCGCCCCGGGCTGCGGGAGGGCTGAGCGGGGCGGCGGCGGCTGCTGCTCCTCCCGCCCGCCCGGGCCCGGGGAGCGGGGGACGAGGGGAGGCCGCGGCGGCGGGCGGAGGGGGCGCTGGCCGGCCGGGCGCCGCCGCCGCCGCCGCTGGAGGAAGTCCGCCCTTGGCCGGGCGCGCCCCGCCCGGGAGGGGAAGTGAAACCGAAATGCGCCGCGTTGGAGGGCGGGGAGGGGAGGAGGCGTCGCCGCGGCCTCGCCGTCCGCCGCGGCGCTGCCCGCCGCCCCGATGTCCCACAAGGCGCGAAGGGGGCAGGAGGAGGAGGAGGCGGAGGAGGAAGCGGCGAGGGGCAGCCAGGCGCGGCCCAAGAGCCACCCGGAGCCCGCGGCCAGCGGCGGCAGGACCCAGGACCGGCATGAGAGGAAACGGAAGAGGCAGGAGGCGCAGCAGCTCCAGAAGCTCCAGCACCTGGAGTCCTTGTAAGGAGCGGAGGAGGGGAGGCTGCCCGCGGCTCCCGCCCCTGCCCGGGGGTCGGGGGGCGCGCAGGCCCCGGGCCCCGCCTGGCCGGGCCCCGCTTGCCCGCCCCCCGCTCTGCTCCCAGCCCGCCCCGCCGGCATTTGGGGCTCGTTTTGTGGCGGGTTTGGGGGTTTTTATGTTGCCCCTAGCCCCGCGGAAGGCAGGGGCTCGTTCCCTTCCCGCAGCGGCTGCCCCGGCTCCCTCACATTTTAAAAAACGTCCCCCGTTTTCCTGCATAAGCGGGTCCGTGCTGCAGCCGCCTGCCTGCCGCCTCGCTGCCAGCGGCCTCTGGCGGCCCCGCAGCGCCCTGCGGGGCCCCGTAACGGTTTGTTGGGGGGAAAATGGGGCTCTCCCAGGTTCCCAGAAGTCTGGGAGTTGCAGGATAGAAGCAGAGGTTGTTCAGCCGGTTTCCACTAGAGTGGATTAAAAGAAAACTAAAATGTTTGAGATGTGCCTAATGACTCCATCGCTAGCCCACGGTGCTGTAAAAGGTTTACGCTATTTCATTGAAAGGGGTTTAATGGAATAAAAAGATCGGAAGGTTCACAAGAACATGCTTTTTTCCTTTCCAAGTGAAAGTACGGATCTGTTTGTTACGAAATGCACTAAACAGCACTCGTAAAGTTATCGTTATGAAGACCATTTCATAGCGTCCTGGCATCTAGCTCCTAAGCACATGCACTTCTCAGTTGCTGTGCTCTATGTAGCACCTGCTTGCTGTTTGGATTGTAATAAGTTTTGTATCTACTATTAACTCTGGAGAAATGCTGCAGGAAAGACGGTTACTTTGGTCAGTAGGGTTCTGTCTTTAGGTTTAATACACAGAGAGAAGAAGATGAAATTATTATTATACTCTAGGTTTGGCTGGCAAAGCTAGATGTGAGGAATGGTCTGACGACATTTTCAGCTGAGTATGTCCGTGATTCAGCAGTGCTGGAGTAAAGAAATTTGGATCACTCAGATCCTGGGGAGGGGTGCTACAGAAACAGAGGAGAGACTTGCGCATTTATGGTAACTGAAGCTGAATTGGATGTACCACGCATCCCTGTAAAGCAGGGCGATGAATGCAGTGGTTCGCCCACAAGAACGTGAATGGGAAGGGTGGTTGCAAGAGAGGCGTGTGGCGATATGACAAACACTGTGACTCAGTCTACTTGCATCCAGGTATCTGTGCTCTGCTGTAGTTCTTGGTGATTACTGTTTGAGTGAAATTTAAGAGAAAATGTGAGGTGAAGGTTTTAACTCTATACCATTAAAACACTGTATTTTCTCAATTTATTTGTCTGTGCTAAGTGGCAGAGTAACAATGTTTCTATTGCTTTTCAGCTATGAGAAACCTCCCCCGGGGCTAATTAAGGTTGGTAAATATATTGCATTTTAGCATTACGAGGGATTTTCACACAACCTGTCTTTTAGCCGTTTATCTTAAGTGTCTACGTTACCTATATAGATTACCGAGAGAAGTAAGTGCTTCCAGGGGAAAACTCAGAGTTCCTCAGTTATAAGCCAGCCTCTTTGACTTGGTGAATCCAGAGTGAAATGCCCAGAATCAGACAGGATGGTACCAGTTCTTTCATCACCTCTTAGCACGCACACTTAATGCAGTATTTAATAGTGCGGATAGAGGGGAGTCATTTATGGTGAAGCAGATTTTCAGTTTGAATGATGCTTTTCAGGATTCTTCCCCATTGCTTGTGCTCAAATATTTGTGTAAAAATACTTTCCTTTCATAGTGATCATTGCTTTTGCCAAATTTATATACCTAAGCCATAATCTAGTGCTTTTAACCTAAAAAATACTGCTGTGTGTTGTAAAGGCTGTTTTTAATTATTATGTCTTGTTACCAGGAAGAAGAAAGAGTCATCTCTGCTTGTCTGTTAATTTTTCATTTATAATCTTTATTTAAATAAATTACTGGGAATGGGAAGGAATGGAATTAATATGGCAATATTAATGGGAAGGAATGGAATTAATAAATGGGAAGGAATGGAATTAATATGGCAATAAAGTTCAGAGTAGAAAAGTCAAGGGTGAGGGAAAAAGAAAATGACTTAATGCTGTTAAAAGGATCAGATATTTTGGATCCTTCATATGTTACAAGAAAAAAAGAAATGTTACAGGGGAAAGTAGGTTCCATATTAAATTAAAGCCTTGGAGTATTAATTTTTACAAAGTTAAAAAAACCCCACTATTTTATTGTCCTTATCTTTTTTCATAGGAGAATGAAACAAAACCAGAAGACTGCATACCTGATGTGCCAGGCAATGAAAGCGCACGAGAATTCCTGGCACATGCCCCTACAAAAGGACTTTGGATGCCTTTGGGAAAAGAAGTCAAAGTCATGCAGTGTAAGGCTGAAAATATTCCAGATGTCGTTGGACCTTCATATAGCCATCCGTTTACTCTGGGGGAGAGCAGAATGTCTGGTGGACAGATGACAAGGTCCAGGTGGATTGGCATCGCATTGATATAAAAGCAACGAGCATCTTGCAGGCTGTAATAAAATGCATAAAATGGAATGCATAAAATGCAGTTTATGGACGTTACATTTATCAACATAATACTTGTACCTATTTATTTGTTTCAGCCAATTGAAAATATTTTGCATAAATATGCTTCCCCCCCTGCCCCCCCCCCCCCTTTTTCTTTTCTTCTTCTGATCTGGCTCAGAGGTGCAATTCACTGCTGCTTCTTTTTTTAAAGGTTGGAGGTGTAAACGTTATGGACACAGAACAGGAGATAAAGAATGCCCGTTCTTTATTAAAGGCAATCAGAAGTTGGAACAATTTAGAGTAGTGAGTACAAATACTGTAGTATTATTGCTTGTATTTTTTAGTATTGATGATCTTGCAAGTGAAAAGAATCCTGTCAGATGATGCTTTATTAAGGACTTTTCCTCTGTCTCTAGTATAATATAGATGCCAAAAATCTCCTAATAAAGAAAAAGCTACAAATGTGGTTGGATGGTTGACTACTTTGCAGAAAATCTACTTTTCAAGAGTAAAATTAGTAATTTTTACATTTAAATTGGAAATCTTCAAGAACCTGTTTCAACCATTATATTCAGTTTTTGTGATTAAAATGTCAACGTAGCAAAAAATGTTTAGTCAAGCTTGAGCTGCCTACGTTACAGCTGCTTCAAGCCTTCCGCTCTCACTGTGAACAACCACATCATGAAGCCTGTTGTCTAGGTCTGTAATCCTGTTATTGTCTACAAGTCTGGTCTCTTGCTAGATGAGGCTACATCTCAGTTCTGCAGATTCTTTCTGCGTGACCTCTTTAACTTTTCCTGTTGCTCTGCATTGTTGAACTAGATTTCAAGCTCTCATCACTTTGTGTCTTACGTCCTCATTTCTATCCTTGAGAAATGCAATCTGGACCTATTCTGTCAAACCAGAATGCTACTGCAAAGAGTATTTTTGGCCTGCTCCCATGACCCGATTGCCTCTATTCTTCATTTTTCCTCAGGCTTCTCCTCTGTTGCATCAAGCTCTTGCTGTATGTCCGAGTCCTTTCATGGTGCATTCCCAACATCTTTAATTTGCTACTGACATTTTAATTCCCACCTCTGATCAGCCTCTGCTGTCTCCTCTCTGTTGAACTTGTTTGCTGAATCTTCCAACAGAAATGATCACCCCATCTTTTTGCTGCATTCTTGCACGGCATGAACTCACCTTAAATATCTGCAAAGTTTATTTGCTATCTTCCTTCACAACAATCTTTTGCTGCAATGCCTGTTTAATTTAAAAATAACTGATTAAAAAACAGTAATGGTAGCGCATAGCATGTTAGGACAACTCCGACTTCGTTATCTGTTTGTTATCTGTCTTGTATTCCTTGTCCCTATATTCCTGTGTGTTCGTATCCAAGTTTTTAAAATATGCTATATGGGCACAGCTCATTGTTTTGAACTTCAGTATTCCTCCTATGTCTAGCTATTCCTATAGTATATGTATGGCGTTCTCTTAGTTAACTGTGATAGGAGAGGGAGAGAGGTAGTACACCTAAGGGGAGTTCCCTTCATCAGTGATGTAACTAGATAAGCTTTTCCCGAAGTAAAAAAAAAAACAGTTCCGATTAATGATGTTAAGTCTGAGAGTATACTTGTGAATTAAGAGCTTGCTAAATGTATTTCATCTTTTGATAACAGCCTCTTGCATTGGGTTGCTTTGGTTTATTTTAAGAAATACAGCAGTCAGTGATAAATACTTTTCTTTACCAACATTGGATTTTCTGTTTTGCACTTTAAAGGCACACGAAGATCCAATGTACGACATAATAAGGGAAAACAAACGTCATGAAAAAGAAATGAGGTAAGTGTGTCTCTGTAGTAAAGTGCATTTTCAATTTGGTTTTCATTTTGATAACATGATACTAAGGTATAGGTGAAATGTTGATATAAGCTACCCTTATCAACTCAGAACATTTTTTAATGGCAGTTTCTTTATCTTGGCAGACACTAATGCATTTCTACTTTCTCAATAATCACTCAGTAGTACTTCCTACCTCTTCCATTCTATTAGCTTCTGTATTTTTCCCAAAAGAAAGTTTAAAGAGGAGTCATATTCATTTATGTCATAATATTCAGATACTTGAGTTTAGTTTAGGTTTAGGCCTAAAAAACAGTTTGATTTTTTTTCTTTTTTTTTTCTTTCACTGACTTCACTGAGATGTTTTCTAAAATTTGGTACATGAAAGTGCCTTCAGTAGACACAAAGGGGTGGATTTAGAAAGCTAGTTCTAGGCACCTGATGTTCCTCGTATGAGGTCATTATTCAATACATAAAGCAGCAGAGTTCTTTAATGCTTTTTTACTTGATCTGCATCAGTGAGATAACTGAGCAAACTATAGGTAGCCCATAGAGTTGTACTGCTGCTGTGGATGTGTTGCTTTGCCTTTTTTTTTTTTTTTTAAAAAAAAAGGGCAAATCTTTGGAGCGGATGCTGAAGACAACAATACAATAAGCAAATAGTTTGTCCCCATTTGCCAGTAATCCATGAAAGTTCAAAGGAAGAGTGCCTGTCAAAAATACCTCTGCATCTAAAGTAAGAGTCTGCTCTGTCAGCTTCACTGACATCATCTCTGTATCAGCAGGGCAATGAATTTCATAGTATCGTAATCCCAATACGCATCTGTGTATGGATAACTATAGCATTTCTTATAGTGATCTGGTGATAGCTGTTGCCTTATTATTTTGCACGCACAAATATTGGCCAATAAGCTAGTCTGGCTTTGATATCCCGTGGGATGGAAAGTCCCTGAGAACAGACCATCTGCTCATCTCAAAAGAGGTTGCCTTTATCCGTCTGTGAAAACTCTTAACGGGAGTGTAATTTGGCAAAAGAGGAAGTGTTCCCCTGCCCTTTGCCTGCAGCTTCCATTTCTCAAGCTAGGAAGGAAACAGATGAAAGCTAGAATGAATTATTACAGGTAGAGGAGAGCTAGAAAGGATTCTCATTCACATTTTTTAAACTCAGGATACAGCAACTGAAGCAGCTCCTGGAGGACTCTACCTCAGATGATGATGATGATAGCAGTGATGACAGCGATGACAGTGATGAAGATGGCAGCAGCTCCACTTCCTCAGAATGCAGAGATAAACATAAGAAAAAAAAGAGAAAGAAGGAAAAGAAAAAAAAGGAAAAGAAGAAGAAGAAAAAGAGAAAGCGTAAATCATCTAAATCTAATGACAAGTCGGAATCTGACTGACAGCAGTCACCTGCTGCGTGCTCATTGACCTCTACTTGTGAACTGCAAGGAAAGATCCAAAGAATGAGGAAGAAACCACCAGAAAGGGCTTTATTAAACTCAGAACATGCATATGGATACATACAGCATCCTACACTGGCTGTCCTCTTCTGCCCCTCTGCAGTGCTGCAGCCAGAAGGAAGAGAGCTGCATTAAACAATACTCAATCAACCATATCTTTATACTGTAAAACCTGTGCTAATGGTCATCCGTCTTGGTCAAATTGGGCCTCTGCATTGCCACATGTGACTATCAGCAGAAAGCAGTGACTACCAAGGTATCGCCAACAGATCTGCAGAATTCAGCAGACTGTCTATTGAAGTGTCTTTTCTCCATGAAGTTATTTTATTATATACAATGCCTCACCATAATGGGACTGCAGTTTGCACCATGCAGAGCACTGACAGTTCACTTACAGTGCTTAAAATAAGCAGGTTGTACTGTATTTTTTTTTTCTCTGCACACTGCCTATGTGCTGAAGTTCATTGTCCTTATTCTAGTACTGGCAGCTAGGGAAATAAAGAGCACTGCTGAAGGGGGAAAAATGTTAATCAAGGAGATTTACTTGAAGACAAAGCTGCAGTGTCCACAAGACTTGATTTTTTTTTTGTGTGTGTAGAAAAATCTCATCACCACCACCGTTAATACGCACAGTTTGCAATACCTAAAGTGTTCTCCAAACCATAGGAGTGGGAGCCAAGTGTAATGATGTTAGATGTTCAACTTTATTGTAAAGAGGTAGTGTTTTTAGTTATTTAAAAAGGGGGTTTTCATGTTAGAAATGAAAGAGATTAATTTCTACATACAATTCAGTATCAGTTGTTTTGATACATTTGAGGGTTTTTTTTCCTTTTAAAAAGGCTTTGGAAAGTAAACTCCAACTTACTTTTTATGTTTACTAGAATTATTTTATGTAGTAATATTTTATGAATCATCCCACAAGAATATAAATGAGTAAGGCTTTCAGAATGGTTTTCAACTATATGCATGTAAGCCACAGAACTATAGTAAAGAACTTGTAAGCAGGAAGAAGGGAAAGTTTTGTGTACTTAATTGACCTTATGGACTGACCACACTTTTAAATAATCTTGCAAGGCAGACTTGCCTAGAAAGATTGAGATAGCTATACACAGCATTAGAGTAAGCATCTCTTTATGAAACAGCAAGGTACAGTGGTAGAAAACTGTGATTTGAGGACCTAGATGATCTGTATTGGTACTCTGCAAAAGGAGAAAGAAAAATAGATTTGCTTTGAAAGGACTAGGAAGGGCTTACATAGAACATAGTCTCTGTGCTTATGCTTACATTGGAAAAAAAGCATGATAAAGCTCTAACATTAGTAGAGTGACCATTATCAGTGAAATCAAGGAACCATAGACTAAAATGCATTTAAGACTTTTTTTTTTCTCCTGAGATCTTTGGAAAAGAGGACAGGGGAAAGTATACATTAAAATGTGTTTTCTCCCTCCTACGTGTCTAAGAGTGATTTAGTAAAAATAAACACCCATTCCTTGCCAGTCATTCACAATATGTTCCGGGCAAAAACAAGGTTGTCAAGGCCTACTTACAAAAAGATTTTTTTTATCTTATTCCCAGAGCTTGCATGTGGAGTTGTGTTTTATCCTCCAGTATTATTTAGCAAATCTCCCTGTGATGGGATTTACTGGTGGCTCCTGATAGTTCCCTGTATCCACATCATTGTCAACAAATTAAAAGTCCTGTCTCTTTCACCAGAAAAAGATTTAACAGCTGAAATAGCATGAGGAGACTTAGAATGGCCTTGTTCTCTGTATTGCCACATTTGGTGCTGAGAAAATCCTTGCATTTATGGCACTGGTGATTGTTGGACACATGCTGGAAGCCACAGCTATTATTCACCTGGTGCATTCCAGGAGAATTCTCACTCAAGTTTGTCTAGAGCAGAGCTAACCTAAAGATCTCTTCAGTTACTTTAGCTTTTGTCATTTAAGATTCTTCTGAAGTTTAGTTCAATAAAAACAAACTGAGGTTTTTCCTTAGTCTGTCATCCCATTCCTTGTTAATGGGTCCTTCCCATTTTACCTACCAGGGTTTACTATTGGAACAATCAAGAAAAATACTGTAAAAGACCATTCTCTAACTTATATCAAATGAAATTTAGAAGATTTTTTTGATATACCGAATCACTGTTCTGTACAAGACTAAAGGTCTGTTTAACCCAGTATCATTTTCTACTCATGGTCAATAGTAGATGCCTACACAACAGAGCAGTGCAAACTCTAGTGGCGTTATTTCTGTTATTTCACCAAAATGCTGTCTCAGCCTCTACTGCTTGTAGTGCAGGTACTTTGAATCTTAGGTTATATTTTAGTATTTAGTAGCCTTGGATGTATTTTTTCTTTTACATCCACTCAGTTCTTGTAAACTTTGCAATTTTTTTTCAGCAAGAAACTCTAGAGATTAATTAGTGAAGAAACAACATTTGCTCTCAAACTGCTCCCTACTAGTTTCATTTTATACACCGTAGTTCTTATAATGGAAGGCATGTGAACAACTGATTCATTTACTGTTCATTTACTCCATATCATTACCAGTTTTATAGATCTTTATCATATCCCATACAAAGATTTTTGTAGTTCTCTACTGAAACTTGAAAGTAGAGCTAATTTCAAAATTAAAGCTAACACTTTCTAGAGCAAGATTTTGAATAGTGCTGACTGGCAGCCAGTGCTAGAGTGCTGAGAAGCATGATTCATTTCATCATTTAGCATTTTAAACAGTGCCAGAGCTGGCATTTAAGAGTCTCTAGGTCTTTTAGAAATACATAGACTAGAGATAAATACCAACACCCATTTATATTAATGGAAAATGATTCTCTGTAGAAGTAAATCCAGAAAGCAGGATAGAAAGCTATAGTCTTAAAAGACTGCTGAGCCTTATTTTAAGTCTTAATCATTGAACTATTTATGGTTTTGTTCAAAGAACCAATTTTTTTTAATAGCAGTCTTTGTCTTCTTTGTAGCAGAAATGTATATTTCCATTTGAAAGTTCTGTTGAAGCCTGAGTGGTAATAATAGCATAATTGTATAATCCCATGAATGTAAATAAGTGTGAAATACAGCTACAACATACCTCATAGGCAATACAGCTTAACAGGTCTTCAGCTCCCAGGTCTGTTTATCTTAATACTCTGAACCATTCTTCTCAGAAAGATTACTTCAGCAAAAATACTGACATCTGTCTTTTTGCTTTGGCCATTAAATTACTTGGGATTTATACACTGACTGAGATGGCCAGTGGCAGTCAGTCAGGGGAATCTGAGGACTCTTTTTTTTTTAAACCAGTGCACTTGTTTTTCCTTGGTATGCCTACAGTCAGCATGCAGTGAGTGGTTTTTGCCATTGGCTCCTGTCTTCCATCGTTTTATTTAAAAAGGACCTGTAACTAGTCTTTTCCAATATAAGGCAGAAAACAGGATACTGTAAAAGGGAAAGCTTTATGCCACACAGATGCTACCAAATTGAAAATCAAAATATAGGATTAAACCCTGGCAAACCAACATAACCCACTGGCCCCACTTCAATGATTACACCACACCCACTTTGCAACAGAGGTTTTACTTAGCTACAAATAATGATTTAGAAATTCTGAGTCACAGACAGTAAGTCTGTCCAGACAAAGCTCCCAGTATGGCAGTCTCAGAAGCCTCTAACGTTTGCTACTGGTGTGCCAAGCAGCAAATAGATTCTTCAGCTGCCCTTGAGTAGATGCTGCAGGAAGCATGGGAAAACTTCAAAGGCAATGCAGTATTGCTACAGTTACAAGCTCATAATACTGCCAGCACTGCCGCTACTCATCACTGGGCAATCTAGCTTCAGGGGTTACAAAAAGTTGACACGTAGGTACATCTGTAGCAAATGAAATATCAAATATCACCATGGCTAGTTACCTGGCTGAATAAAAGGAGCCTGGACTTTAATCCACAGGCTTTTAAAATGCAGTTTGTACTTCACAGCCTTTCTGAACATTAAATACAGTTGTGAGCCAGTTGACTTAAGATGCAGTCCACAAATTATCCATGCTACTGAGTGAAGAAAAAGCCAAGTAGAAGATTTAGCTTTAAGGTCACAGGACTAGTGCTGTCTGAGTACACCACATACAACATTATCCAAGAAGTATTTCAGGAGCAGTAGAACATTCATGCGTACTACTTTAAGCATTGGTGTGGATCCATAGGCGGGTACACTACAAGATTTTAAGCAATTAGTTTAAAATAGCATTTGTTTTCAAAGAGCTGTCTAAACACTCCTACTGCTACTCCTTCACGTATTCTTGGGAGCTAGCATCACCAGGCCCTAAATTGCTTCTTACATCTGGGTAGAAAGCACACAGACTAGTGCAACACCTGTAAAAGGATGACTAGCATGATCTTGGGAGTACCTCTGAAATATTGCCCATTCCCAAAAACCTCCCCCAAAAAAAAGAGTGCCATTGAACTGTGAGGTCATGAATATTCCTTTCTCAGACAAGCAGCAAAAGACAAACAGTTAAGACTGTTAGCAGAATTGGCTTAGTATTCAATCCCAAAGCTACACTCAAGTTCAGGGAAAAAGTAGTCAATCCTTACCTAAGAGGTCTCAGTTATAGCTGAGGATTACTCTTAGGTCATCACTTATAGGCTTCAAGTTGAAGAGATTCTACCGCTCATTCTCCCCATCAGAATAAAGTCTATCCCCTTTAAGAGCAGCACATTCCTGTATTAGATATCCAAGAGCAGCAGTCCTATATTTTCCAGGGTATTAAAGAGCTCCATGCTTGAAGTAATTCCCTCCCTCATTTTATTCTTTGAGGTTCTGATGCAATGGAGTTTTTGTGCAGCACAAAAGCCAAATAAGAATTTGTATTCCTTATTTTCTCACAGTGCTTAGGGTAGAGAGGAAATAAAAAAACTTGGCATCACAGCATTAAAGTGGATCCTTTCCCCTAACAGTTTGGGGTAAAGGCTATAATTACAGTAGCTCTTTAACAAGTAAGCAAGCGCTATTAAAAATAATAGAAAGGTCAAGGATCAATTGGGTAGGGAAACCTCAATACTCCTCACTGAGGGAAAACAGCATAACCTCAGGTACAGGTCAAACTAATAATAGGTAAGCAGAAAACTTGAATGCAGTCACAGGAAATGCTATTTTTATCCATGTAGGTTACTCTAGGGCACAGACAGAATAAGAACATTGGGAGAGAAGGCAGAAGACAAGTCCTGTCTGTCTGTTTCCCCCTGCCCTTTATTAAAGAAAAACTGGGGTTTTTTTTACAGTTTCCCCTACCTTTTTCACTCACACTATCGCTTTATTTGGGAACCATCCAAGAATCATAGAATCATTTAGGTTGGAAGAGACCTTTAAGATCATCAAGTCCAACCGTTAACCTAGCACTGCCAAGTCCACCACTAAACCATGTCCCTAAGCACCACATCTACATGACTTTTAAATACCTCCAGGGATAGGGACTCAGCCACTTCCCTGGACAGCCTGTTGCAGTGCCTGACTACTCTTTCAGTGAAGAAATTTTCCCTAATATCCAGCTTGGCACAACTTGAGGCTGTTTCCTCTTGTCCTATTGCTCATTACTTGGGAGAAGAGACTGACCCCCACCTCACGAATGGCAGTATCATGTTTATTCTTCTCACATGCTGATGCTAGCTTTCAAAGACATGAAAAAGATCACACATTTTTGAGCTATCTACCTCATCTAGATCAGCCTATTTCCATTATTCATAAGATAGCTCAGCAGAGACCTAGTTTTATCATCTTAGTTCTATAAAGAGACTTTTCTGCAGCAAGTTGCCAAGGACAGTATCAACCGTAATAGAAGTCATCAGTAAGAAGTCAGGGAACAGGGCACACAACTGTTGTAAAAACTTCTGTTTCACCTTCAAAGTCCATCTCTCCAGCTCAGGGTCTCCATAGAGGACTTGTAAGAGTTTCCACAGAAAAAGAAGGGGAGGAGGGAAAAGCATCACATCAATGCAGTGCTTTAGTTTTAGTCCTCAATCATGCATTTAAAGAGAGTAAGATCAGAGGAACTGCCTTGAAATTTCAAGTCAGTACTTGACTTGATACAGCTTTAACTATATTCCTTTACACTTTGACAAAAACAAATCCAGCCCAAAATCCAGCTGATGGAAGAGAATCTTGTACCTATGTCCACATCATATAGAAAAACTGACTATGAGGTGACATTGACAGGCTTCACAATCCTGCAGAGCTTAAGAACAGGGCAGCAGTAAATGACATGCTATAATGGTATTGATGCAGATACATCCCTCTCAAAAGCTTTTTTGCTTCCATGTATAGATGGAATACAAGAAGTCTCAAAGTGCAATTCTATTAAATTTATTATTTAAATAGTGGATGTGCTAGTCATAAAAAGGTGACTTTAGTGTTAAATCCTTCATTCCATTTTAATAGTGTCCTCAGTCTTTACAGTGCTACTTCTTACCCTTTAAGAGTGCACAGCAACTTACAAAATATACAAGAGAATAACAACTGAGTTTTGGGTTTATGCAAACCTCTGACACTTTTTCCCCCCTCTTGCCCCAATATTTGCAGTTATCTTCTCTTATAGAGGGACTTCCTTGTTCCACGCCCTAAAGAAAAAAAAAGATTAAGGTATGCATTCTCCCTCCACATAATATATGTCAATTTACTTCTAAAGAAAGGCTAGACATCAGTGACTGCCTTTTCCTTTTGCAGGAGCAGACACTGATGATCGATATTAGAACTACATACTCAACTTCCCAGTAAAGATAAATTCTGCAGGAATGGTGTTGGACTTCAGAATATCCCAGTATAACAGATAGATAAGAGTTCCATATCAAACTCATCGCATATTTTCAGTGTGCTCTTGTAACTACATTGTTGAATGCATCCAAGAAACACCAACTATTACTGGGGCAAATATAAGTATTATGCAAGTTTCCTAGATGCTTTTACTAAAAAGGATCAGCAATTAAAGGTTTAACACTGATGTTTAAATAATCTGACTTCAGGACTGATGCCAGTTTTGACTAATAAGATGCTTCAGTCTGTTTCAGATATTGCAAATACATGGAATCGTAATCCTCTGTTTAGTATATGCAAAAGAGAGGGTCTTTAACTCATGTATTTCCTGACTGCATATTCAAGTTAGTTTTACTATGCCAGATTGTTCTTTTCCAGAAGGAACTCTGATCTTTTACAATTTCTTGTATGCACTGACCCTTTTCAATTTATAACCTTTTCAGACTCTCCCACAAATGCACAAGAACATATTTGTTATTGAACCTACTTAATGTTATTTTCCCCTCCATTGTTCTTCCCATCTTCCTCAAAGTAGGAAGAAGTTCATAAAGTTGAAGTTCTTAAGAATTATCTATATGCATTTGTGTTGTATCAAATTACAATATTTTGCCTGAGACAGACCTGTAGCTTAAAGAAAAGGATATACTGCAAAGTGACACAAGACCCAACATTTAAAAAAATTAGTAGAACAGCTTGAAGAGCAACTAGACTAAAATAGTGGGGTTTGGCATTTGGTTTCTTTTTTTTTTTTTGGCCCCTTAAATAAAGGGAAGGAACCTAACCAGGTCAATGCTACAACAGTATTCATAGCAAGGTGAGTAAATTTTCAAAGTTTAGCTTGCTTTTTTCCTCATCTTGTCTCCATATGTAGCATTTGCTATTATTTCACAAGCTATCCAATATCTTTGCAGTTCAAACCAAGAACCATTACTCCCCGAGACAGTAATGAAAAAAATGCTTGTAACAGTCATTTTTGTAGCTTGTTACTATATACCAACCTTTATGTACACTGCTTTTAGGCATCTCCCACACTTCTACTTCTTCCGCCTCACATCTTGTGTCTCTGCGTTTTGATGGTGGCTTGCCTAGTCTTTTCTTCTTTGGTTTAACCAAAGGTGGGCACCCTAAATAGCAAGATACAACTGCTGTTATTTCTCCAAAGCATAGTCTTAAAGCAAATTTAAGCTTTCCCCAACTGGTCTGTAGTGGTCCTCTTTCTCCCTTCCCTCTACATGCCTGTTTTAGTGGCAGATAAAACTGATACTGCATATGTCAAGCAACAGTCTTATATGCCTACAATATTTAATCACTGTCTAACCATAATTCTGGATGTATTGTATTTTGGGTCATAACTTGGATAGGTGTTAGTGTGGCAAAAAAAAGAACCCAGTGACAGCTGGATCATTCTGCTCTGGTTCACTTTTCAAGTGTTCAAGACTAGTTGATAGCTGTTCAAGTGACCCAACTCAACCATTGTCTTTAAAAAAACTCAGTTCTTCAGACCTGTTAAGTTATGCACCACAAGTACACAGTTCAAGAAGTCAAATTTAGCATATGATATTACTGCTAAATCGACATATCTTGTTTAGCCAAACCCCCTTACTTGCAGGGCACTTAAGATTAATTTGAAGAAACCAGTTCTAAGATAAGCAACATTTTAAAAGGGACATGATTTTACTTTTGAGGCGTCCATTGGCATGAACAGCATTCAGAAAAAACAGATTCCCGCTTCCTAATACTGACTGCGATAGCTTCTTTAAACTAATAGGCTGGAAAAGGAGGAAGAGAAAACAAGGTGTAACACACAGGGCAAACATCCTCAGTATGCTGCACCATCTATGACTTAGAAGAGACATGCTGAAAGTTAAAGGTAACAAAATTATTCTAGAATTATTTTGTTATTTTTATGAATTGTTGTAAGGAGCTAAGAAAGGTGCTGCTAAGCTAAAGTTTTTCAACTTTTATAGAGCAGGCTAGCATAAAAAACCTAACAACATTTTGAAGTCTGTGGACAGAAAGGACAGAAAGCCTCCAATGCAGGAGGCAAATCCCAAACCCTGACATGCCCAAGCAGGAAAGCAATGCAGAGAGAGAACTCTAAGGAATGCACTCTGAAGAACAGGCTACTGGGCTGTTGATACAAGAAACCTGATGTATATTATCACTGAAATGAAGCGAAGCAAGTCATCAGTCTGTTCTGAAGATAACTTCACACTCTGATTTGACAGATTGATCCTGTGATACTTGAAAGCATGTGACCCAGGAGAGTAGTAATACTCAGACTACAGCCAATTCTACAGTTGTTCCAACAGCACTTACACTAAGAAACACCCTTGAAGAGCATCTAGAATCAGATCTGAACTCCAAGTAGACATTAATTGTGAAGAAAAAAACATTCTGCTTCAGGAGGAAAGATATGGAAACTATCTAACCTTTTACTTTGTTAGAATAACTTGGATTTGTTCATCTTTTCCTTAACCACATCAAGATGTTTTGCACTCTGACATCCTTTAGCAGTAGTGGGGTGACTGTTGGTCCATACTAGTTTCTCTGAACATTGGCCTATGTAGCCATCACACATTACTTCCCGTATGTTCTACTCATCAAGATTAGGAACTACCACTGCATGTGCACTCAAGCATTATCTGGGTAAAGAATTAATGCTACAGTTTATGGCAGTAGCCACTTTGCACAAATAAGGGCTTTGCTTGGCCACATCAAAGCATTTGATGCTTTGATTTCCCATGGTACCTTTAAAAAAAAGGTAGCTATAATGCATCCTTATTCACATGTTCGTGTTTGCGAAGAATATAAATATCCCCTGAGACATACTGACTGACAGGCATTTCATCAATATCAGAGCAATGAGAATTCGTTTTATTATCTTCAAATCTTATCCAAATATCATAAGCTTGCTGGTTTGTATCATATCCTTTTGAATGTTCCTTAAGAACAGAAACACATTGAGGAAATAAGTTGTACCTTGTTCTTTGCTCTTGGCTAGGGATGAGAGACTACCATGTATTTGGCTGGTAAATTTGGGTTTAGCACCACTTCTAATCCAATACTCTTCAGGTGATATCCTCATGTTCTCCCTTAACAGCCTTCCTAATAAAAAAGTTGATTTACAGTCAGTATTTAGTTTTGCTAATGTTAATATACTGTTTGATCCACAAGTCAGAATGCAAAGCTAGCTACTGAATCTAATTGTAAGAGTCTGTTAAAATAAAATCAGTTTTCTGGAGACCACACTTGACAAAAATTACAAGCTGCTTTAAATCTACAGATTTTGTACAAAGAAAATAAAGTTTAAGAACACTAAGCCTGTTATTAGAAGTAGATCATCCTGTTTTAGATGCCTTTCACAATACAAGGCTGTACTAAACAGCAGCCACTTACTGAAGTATCCACAGAACCAGTTATAAACCCTGACTGATAACTCTGCTTATTCTTAGTTTAGATGAATCCAATTTCTACCAATATCTACCTTTGATTAAATAAAAGGTTCTTTTGCAGATCAAATTTAATACAGTTTCACACTGATTTTATGAAAATATAGCAAAACTTTTGTTGCTAACAGTAAGAGAGCAGCAGCTACAATAAAAAAAAATTTAACAGTTTGACTCCTCTTCTGCAGAGAAGTTACACAGAGTATGGCCACCAGATTACAATGAACTTAATCCTGTTTAATCCACCTAACATGGATCTGTGATGGGAGAGTCAGAATGTTTGTATAAATTTAAATGCCAAGTTTCAAAGATATTATTAAACAATGGTAAATGGGTAGTTCAAATGACCTTAAGCTTTTCAAATTAATAAATTGCCCCTAATGTCAGAAAGGTAGGTGTATAAAATCTAACCCAAAGGAGAGTTTCTGCAAAATTCTCTGCTGGTTGTGAAGATGTGAAGAATCCTCATGCAATAGGTAAAAAATTGCAGCAAACCCCCTCTGCCTCAAAAACAATTCTGCAGTACTTCAGGCTCTAAGCCAAACCTGAAGCTACAACATCCTCCAAGCTTCCCACTGGTTCAAACTACAATTTGCAACTGCAATTACATGTCCTTTGTGTGTTCTATTAAGCAGCACTTTGTCCTCAGCAATTAGCTTACCTCCCAAGAATTTCCGTAGCATTCGCTGGTGTTCAAGTCCTTCTCTTCTTGCCATAGTCCTCTTTCTTCCATGATACCCATAGTCACTGTATACAGCTTCATCTTGTTCCTTCTCCTTTGGCTTGTAAACCACACCAATGTTTTCACCAAGCCTACTCCTAGTTTTTATTTTCTCTTGAGCAGGCCAGCTGATTAATTGAGCTGGTATAGCATTTTTAGGTGGTTTCCAAAGCACCCGCTGGCCAACTTGGTAGAAGCTTCCTTTACTAGGTGTCAAGATTCCATACGGAGTGGCTTCTTGAAAGAAATATTCAATTTCATCCATGTCATCATCATCCTCGTCCTCTTCATCCTCTCCATCTTCATCCTCCTCTTCTCCCCTCACAGAATATTCTTCCGAGTCCTCAACTTCTGACAAACTCTTAGCTGCTTTTTTCTTGAGAGAATTGATTTTTTTCTGACTAGAAGATCTAGGAAGGGCTCCCAGCTTTCTACCTTTACTGGAAGCCTCTTTAATCTTCATAGTTGAAGAGTTTTTGACATCTTGGTCATTCAAGCTGTTCATCTGCTCCCTCCCTACCACTTCGTCTTCATTAAGAGACCCACCACTTTTAATTTTCTCTTTCTCTAAGCCCTCTGTACTTTTCTGGAAAGTATACGTGCTTTTCTGAAGCACATAGTCAGGGACAAAATAAGACACTGGGGCATTATCAATTGATGAGCCTTCCTCTCTGGAGGACACGTCATCAGAAGAAAGACTGAGTACACTTTGACGTTTCCTTTGTGGCAAACAAACATCGTAGTTGTAGTTTGTGTCCATACTGTCCAAACAAGCCAGCCAACTGTTAGAGGGAACACACTTCTCAAGCGATTCGTCACACCAAATACTTTTATCTGTTTGGCTTTCATTGGTTGCGCTGTGGCTTAGATTCAGCTTTTTCTGCTGAAAACTCAAGTCACTCATTACCTCCATACTAGATGGAAGTAGTCCTGCTTGTTGAATAAAGCTGGGTTCTTCTTGAGAAGTTTTTGAGCCTGTAGATTTTTTAGAGCTAGTTTTCTTAGCTGCTGCTGCTACCACATCCTGTCTTACCACTGGTTGATCTATGCTAACAGATCTTGTCAACTCTGCGATTTGCACTGCCATGGTTTCACCTGGAAGGGATTTTTCCCATTGACTTGTGTTCGCCTGCTTTTCTGCATCTGCCTTCACTTCATTATTTTGGACCTCTTTTTCTTGCACAGTTTCAACACCCTGTTTTGAGGGGAGAACAGCTTTTCTCTCATCTAAGTAAGCTCCTGGCACCATTTTCTCCCCTTCATGAGGGCCATATATCATTCCTTCACATGAGCTAACAGAAAATAAGTCACGCTGCACTATATTTTCCGGGACTGGTTTACCACTTGCCACATCATACAAAGGGATAGTTTCTTTAAAGGACTTCCACAGTTGAATAGCTGGAGAGCCATTTCCATATTCTATCCTCACTTCTTCCTTCTCAAAGGCATAGCTTCCAGTAGGAAGACTTCTATACTGTGTAGAGCTGGAAGGGCTCTTGTTATGAAACTCTCTGTCTACCACAATGGAAGATCCAGATGAATCTTGTTTCTCTGAAGTACTTTCAGTCTCTGTACCTATACCAGAAGAAACACAGGCCGTATTTCCTGCATTACAACCTTTCGTTTCTGTACGGGTATCTTGATGCTTTTTTTGCTTGTTTTCAGGCTGTCTAGGATCAGTCTGTGTTTCTTTTGTCTCCATTTTTTTCCCAGGGGTACTATAGTGTCTAAATCTTGTTGCATGATAAAACATAGGGGAAGGTGGGGGAGCATTAAAATAAGGCCTTCTGTTAATTCTTGCATGCACTGGATGCTGTGGAACAAAAAATCCAGGGTACTCATGGAGCGCAACAGAATAAAATGGAAAATATGGATTTCCACTTCGGAAGCCTAGACATTGCAAATAAAAAAAAAAGTAAAGACAAATATATCTTCTTTCTGAAATAAGTCATTCTGATTAATAATCACTTGCATACACAGGCACAGCTACAAGGTCAGACACATAGGTTAGTAAAACACTCCACCTGTCAATACTTGGAAGCAAATCTGGTGCAGAAACCCAGAGAGAGTTCCTTGTTACGGAACAGCTTATCAGGACAGCTACACTTTAACCGGAGCTTGATTTTATTCCTTGGAACATACACCAATTAGCTTACTGTACTTTTTTGCTGTTTTATGGACTACGCTACAGCATTGTCTTTGAAAGGACAGCTCCAGATAGAGGTTAACATAGGCATACCATTTACAAGATGTATTTAACAATATTGTTCCTGTGGGGATTTTTAAGTTTATATTTATCCATAACAATAATGCGTGCATGTATGTATGGAACTCATATTAATTGTTAGGCACATTCTAGAACTCCGTATCTGTAGTATAACCATTACTTAATATTTTGCTTAGTGTCCATTCTCTAGAAACAGATGCTTTCAAGCACACAAGCTACACATTTAACTAACACTTCATAAATCAGATCTTTGACAACTAAAACATTACATCAATTCTACCTTAAACTCCCAAGAAGCTTGTTAACGCAGATACATATTTGTTTCCTCCACTCTAGCAGTAGTGTACTAAGCAAAGCTAGCACAGACAGCTCTCATTTACCTTACCTGGAGCAGGTACACAGTATGGACTGTATGCATGACTCAGGTACCATGGATTTGGAAAAGGCTGTTGTACTGTTGGCTGTGCATAAAAAAAGGGTCTTGTGTGGTTTGTGGAATAGGATCCACTTTCTGAAGTTGAGGCAGTATTCATTTTTTTTTTTAAACACTGAAAGAGATAAATGATCCAGATTCATCACTTTAAAAACTACGCCTTAATGATTTTTATGCTCTGTCAAAATTCAGCAGACATTCCTCTCCCAGCCCAATGAAACCAGATATTTCCAGAAGAAAACTATTGTCTTCCAAACAGAAAGTAAAAAACTGACATTACTATCAAGGTCAAAGATTTTCATTCTCCTTTGCTAAGCAAGCTTTTATATGCAGCTCTCAATATTAGCACTTCAAGCCAATGTTATAGCACATTTTAAAGCCACAGAACAGTCACAGGACTTTAATGCAGTCTTATATGTACACATCTATATAAGTAGTATGCCAGCCAATTAAAGACTAGCCTTCAGTCAACTAGCCTTGAGCAAGAGGCCTCAAAAAAAAAAAAAAAAGCAATAGAAGGCTCCATACAATCAGAAGTTCGGTGCTTCATGAAGAAAACAATTCTTAATGCCAACACACAGGTTGCACTCGAGATCACAATAAGAGCTCTATTAATTCAGAATTTTTACTTCATAATATACTTAAGAACAATGACAGCTAACATAATAAAACAAATGTTTCAGTGACACCATGCTTCCTATAGTTAAACTAAATGATAGGTAACAAGGGAAAAAAAAGCAAATTCCCTATGCATAAGTTCACATTCAAAGCCATACAAAATTCACAAGACAGAACTTTCTCCCATGCTTACATATTTCCTCATTTAACTAATACACTAAGTTCAGGTCATTCTAACCCACGTAAGTGATACAACCCTGTTGCACACAGCTTATAAGCAAGAATAAAAGAAATCGGAGAACACAGAAGATCTAGTGACCACACGGGGTGGGGGGGGAAGACAACAGTGCAACTCTTTAGAAAACTTCAGCACTTCAAAGTTACAGAAAAAAACTGAGTTCAAGACCTGTTACAAACTAGCACACAGTTCAGTCTAGAATTTCAGAAAGCTTTCAGGAACACTGGAGCCCTCTTCAGTTTCCATCTAGAACGGCCTGTCCAGCTCTTGTAAGCACAAAAAAGTCTACAGACTCCCCTCGCTCTCCTAGGCCAAAGCTCCCAAGGCTATTTTGACCTTTAAGAGAGAATAATGCAGGGAAGAAAGAAAGAAAGAAAGAAAGAAAGAAAAAAAAAAAAAAAGGCAGCCCTACAACAACTAAGCTATTCCTGCCCCATTAAAGCCCCTCAAAACTAAGGTCCATGCTGCTGCTGCTTACAGCCCAGCAAGAAACTAACAAAGTCTCCAGCTCACTGTTTTTATGGCAGGCAGCTGCTCCTTGTCCACTCCCCCTTCCACCTGAGGCTCATTTAACAGTGACAAGGGGGCCTTTTTCCATCCATGCCTGGGAGGGAGAATCAAAAGAGGAGGATAGGAATAGTGGTAAAAGCCTTCACCTTGTGTGCAGAAAGCTGGCAGTCTCACCTTGCAGCCATTTAAGCTGCATCCCTAAGTGAATCCAGTGCATCCCTTTTGCAATATCAGAGCTTACACTGAGAAAATCATGGGTGTCAAAGGGAAGTATTACCCATCTTCTGCTTAGAACTACTGTTAAAGACACTTTTTGTAGGAATAAAAAAGTAATAAGGCAAGGCAAAGTTTACATTTGATTTTAAAGTTTATCAGTTTCTCAGTACTGAGTAAAGGGAGCAATGCTCTTCTATCCTAACACAGCTAAGTGGACTGACCCATGTAATGTTCTTTCCATATAACAAGGGAAGCATTTATTCCAGTTGATTACATTATTCTGGTTAATTAATTACATTAATGTAAATAACGTAAGAGAAATTTATGAAATTTATGTCATTAGTATAACAGAAGTTTATGAAATGTGAGGTTACAATTTGACTCTGCCCTGGGTCTTTACAGGAGGTGAGAATCTGAGCGGCCACTTCGCGGTTTCACATCTCTGAATGAGGGAGCGCCCGTACTGGGAGAGATGGCGAGAGAAGCAAGCACGACGACTGCACTGCGCACGTAGGTGAGTGACTAGAGAAAACCAAAGAGGTGCGGCTGCTTGGAGACTGTATTTCTAGGCTGGGAAATTCCTGTAATTTCTGCTTGTTTTTTTTTTCTTTATGTAATGTTCAGATTAAACTTGTCATTTGCACTAAGACACAAATTATAAAATGCCTGGGAAGGATCACTGATCTCGTTGCTCGCAGACTTCCCCCGTCAAAGCTTTTCTTTTCCACTGACGGCAGCTCTGTGCGCTTGGCACGCAGGTCACTCGTGTGACTTGTCTGGGATGTTTTAAGTCTTTAACTCCCACATTAATCAGATCAAGCTTTCACCTTAAGTTAAATTCTTAGTCTTTCTCTTAGTGGATGGACCCAAAGGGAAATAAAAAAAAAAAAAACAAAAAAACCCCCAAAACAAAGCAGTCCCTAGCTTTTAAAAAGTTGCCTCTCCTCAGGATTTTTCTTTCCCTTGGACCAGACTTCAGACTCCTCCCGCCTCCCTCGCCCGCGTTGCTTCCCTCCCGCAGCCCGCTCCAGGCCCCACAAGCTCAAGGGGCAGGCAAACCTCGCCTCTGAGGGGCCCGCATTTTGGCTCAGGGACTTTTCCGCTGCTCGGTGCCTCAGCCCCCAGGAGGGACGCGGCGAGGGACGAGGCCGGGCCGAGCGGCGCCCCCAGCCCTCAGCCGCCCGGCCCGCAGCGAGCCGCTCCCCCCCAGCAGAGGGCGCTGCGGGCGGGCGCGCGGCCGCCCCGCCCACGCATGCGCCGCCGGAAGGGGCGGAGCGGCCGTCGCTCCCCTGGCGCGCGGGCGCCGGGCGTAGGCGGGGGAAGCTCGGGGGAGGGGAACAGGAAACGGGGGCGGGGTGGGGCGCCGGGGGCGGGGCCAGCCGCGCCCCGCCCCGCCCGAGCAGGCGCAGGAGCGGCGGGCGGGCGCGGCAGCGCGCGGCGCGTCCTAACGGCCGCCGAGCGGCGGTGGTGCTGTGGGGGGCGAGGAGGCGGAGGGCAGCGCGCCTGCGCGCCTAGTGGCCGCCGCCGCCGCCTCCGCAGCCCGGGCGAGACCGGATCCTCCTCCTCCCCCGCTTCCCCGGTCCCCTCGGCCCCGGCCGCCCGCGCCCGGGACGCTGAGGCAGAAGAGGAAGCGGCGGTCGGAGGTTTGTCGCGGGGGGGTGGAGGGGGGATGGCGGCGGCGGCGGCTCTCCCGCGCTCGTGTCCCGCCGCGCCGTGAGGCGGCGGCCGCCCTCGTCTGGCGCGGCCGTCGGGCTGTTTCCCATCTCCCCGGCGGGGCCGGAGCGGGGGTAGGCCGCCCGCTCGCTGCAAGGGGTCTTCGGCGGCGGGCGGCGCTCCCGCGGCGGGGAGGCCCGCGGGGGGCTCTGCGGCAGCCCGCCGCTTCCCCCCCCCCCCCGCCCCGCCGCCTGGGTGCGGCTCCCGCCCGCCCCTTCCGCGACCTGCGGCCGCTCCCGCCCGGCAGCTGCGGCTCCCGGGCCCGCTGGCCAGCGGCGGAGACCTGCGGTGGAGGCAGCCCGAGGAAGAAGGCGAGGTGGCCGCTGGGGCGGGCTCCGCGCCCCTTGGTCAGGGCCGGCTCCTGGCGCGGCGGAGCTCGGGAGAGGCGGGAGGAGGAGCGGGGAGGGAAGCGGGCCGGGCGCTCGGCCGTGCGGGGCCGCCCCTGACCCCCGGAGCGCGGCGGGGCTCGCGTAGCAGGAAGGTGCCCCCTTCCTTAGGGCTGGCGGGGGGCTCCTCAGGGAAGCGGGAGAGGAATTCAAGCGATGGAGGGACGGGACGGCGCACCTGGGTGTCGGGAAGGGGAAAAATAAACGTGTTTCCTTCCTCTCCAGTACCGTGTCGCTGCTCCCCGCAAGCAGGGGGGGACCCTAAACTCAGGCCTGTAACGGGGTGGGCAGCAGGGCTTCCAGTGCTCCTCTTCAGCTGAGCAGGTTGGGATGTTTGAACTTCAGTGGGTTTTTTTGGTGTTTTTTTTTTATTTTTTTTTTAGAGGTGCTTGAAGGGGCAGACGCGATGAAGTCTTCTAGGAGAACAGCACTGTAGTGGTATTGCCGTTTCTTGTCATTGCCCACCTTTCCTTGCTGATATGCCTAGTTGTGTTTGTATATATAGCATTAGTATCTACAGAGACCAAGGGTGGGCTTCAGTGTTTATATGTGGATTTGAAGAGTTAAATTTCTTAGTGAACTCTTATAGACTAAATATATGCATAGTATAGCTTTGAAATTAGCTGTCTGCATGCCTAAGGTTTTTCCAGTATTTACCATTATTTCTCTCATTAATGGGATAGATACCTGCTGCTTTTGAAATAACTCTAATTATGACTTAGAAACTGATTTGTGTTGTAGTTAGCATCTGCGTTTTCAGAGGTTTCCTTGCAAAGCCACAGCTTGGCTTTCTACATTACTTGTGATGATAGTGGACCTGAAAGGCTGTGTGCTGTTGTGAGCTCACCCAGGGCTGTATCTACATGAATTTTGTTAAGATGATGTATTTAGGAGATCATCAAAATACATGATCAACTTAGTTCAGTTTCTCAGAAATGTACCAGGAGAAATAGGTAATTTATAATATTTAATATACTCAGATGTGTAAATCATGTAGTCTCATGATCTGGGTATAGGTGTCACACCTCTTTCCTAATTATTTTTGTGTCTGGAGTAAAAGGGTCCTGTTATACTTGGTGCTGTGTAACTAGCCTCTTGCAGGAGCAGACCAAAGCTGAAGAAAGGATGTTGCTGCTTATTTAGTATTTTTTTTTACTACATTTTGGACAGGTGGTTGTTGTTTGGGTGGTTTTTTTTTTTTAGGTGGGCTTTTTTGTTTTGGTCATGTGATTATGAAATGGACCAGAATTGGTGCAAATCCTAAAATTTCTCTTAATTTAGTGGCTGTTGCATTTTGAGAATAAATTTTATATGCATGAATAAGGTAGCCATTATAGGACTCAACCTTTCAGGAACTAAATTACGGTTAGTTAAGCTACGTTAATTATTGATCTAATTTCTTAATCTAGAAATGCTTGAATTTATAGTTGAACATCATCATATCTCATAGGGAATATTTAGGGGAGTGATGTATACTTGTGAACTCAAATTTAAGTTGTTAAATGAAACAGACTAGCTTCATTAACATACTAGAGTTCAAAGAGAAAAAAAAACAACCACTTTTCCGTACATACATGATCTATGGCTGGATCTTACTGGAGACATCCGTGGCCCACTTTTTTTCAAAGGTTAATTTTCCAAAACAGGTCAAGTCTATCCACAAAACAGAAACGCCCTTGGGGATGGAAACTACCTGTGCTCAACGTAGAAGGCCAGTTGCCAAGTTAAGCTGTTGGTTTATCTTGTGCTGATTTTATTTCTGAGCAGGTATTTCCTTTAGTGTATAACTTCCTTTAGGAGCAGAAAAACAGGAAAGAAACTGGTAATGAGGAGTGCTTTGTGACCAAACATGTTGTTAGCATGGAGTCTGACACTTGTAGTCTCTCGCTTCTGCGTAGTTTCAGAAAGCTCACCTACTTCAAAGTTGTAACTCGCCTCCCAAGCATAATGTGTATGGAAAATACTAGCAGTTTCCAAGTGAATAGTAACTTTCAAGATGATAACATTGTGGGAATAAATCTGTCCTTGTTTTTTGTGAAATTTCATGTTGTTGCCTTACTGGAATCTCCTTGATGTCCTCGGGTTTCTGGACTGCAGTGCTATCAAAGACACCTTTGATGGCTTTAGAAGAGAGGAAAACTTCCAAGTCTGGAACTGCTTCATCAATTACCTATTTCTTTTTTGCTGCCAAGGATGCAAATTTGATACATGACTCAAGAATCTAGAGCTTCCAACTCCTTTTTCTGCTTTCTTTCCTATCTCTGAGATCTGTTGGCTAGGTGTATTGATTTACATAATTGATTTTAATCGGTTTTAGTACTTGTATCCCCCCTTGCTATTACTTTGTATAATCATTTTGAAACGTTGTTTTGTAACTTGTCATATCCTTAATAGTAACAAAGTATTAAAGTGCCTGAGCTTTCTACTTTTGATTGCTAGCTGGGAGGATTGCTATCTCCACACTGAATGCTTGTGTAGTTTGGCTTACAGTTGTTTGGTTCTTAATTCTGACATTTTATTATGTTAAAAATAGTGAATGACTCACTTCTTTAGACGTGTTTTTACTTGTGATTTGTATGAAGCTGCCCTTGGATGGAAATAGGAATTTGATTAAAAGTGCACAAAAGTAGTATTTAAAGCTTTTTTAAAAATTAGTTAAAACTAGATTAAATAAGTTGAATGTCCAGGGAAATAAGTTTTGGTTCTTGGTGTGTTTTTTTTTTTTTCTTCCAAACATACAGGTTTATTGAAGTGTGAATTGTAGTTAGTGAAGTTAGAATTCAAAAGGTATTTAGATGGCTGAAGATGCAGATAGGCACCTGTGAGACTTCCCTAGATCTTTAAGTGTTTCCCAGAATTTTATTGGGAGTTAGGCATCTAATCTGGCAGGCTTCTTAATGGGATTTTCAGAAGAACTTATTTCTTTTCCTAGTATCAAAATATATAAAAAACCCAAAAGAATTTGCATGTCTATATATCTGTTTTGCCCTTCTTATAATTTGGAAAAAATAAAGCAAATTTTGTTTTGAATTAGTCCAGTTGAAGAATAATATCTATATATCTTATACCTTTCCCTACTAATTAAATTGGAAATAGTCAATATACTTATTCCATGTTATACACTGAAGTATAGAGTTAATACTTCCATGTGTGTAGTGCAGTGTCTCTGTTTATCAATCTTAGCCTGACCTCAGAAGATAAACAGATTCAAGGAAGGCAATTAATAGCCTGTCCCATAACTCATTAACATTTGATGACTAATTTTTGGAATGGTCTCATTCAGATTTGAAGTGCATGAACAAGTGTTAAAAGCCACCTCATTAAAATTACTTAAACTAAAAGGAATAATTACTTAAAAACAAACCCTCTTATCAGCCTCTTAATGTTGCTCTCCAGCTTGATAGGGAGTTACTTTTGATCACCCAGTAATAATATGGTTTAGTTTGCAATACAGTACCACTGTGGCCTTCCAGCAGCTACCTACCGGTCCTGTTTTAGATAGCTGACTTCCAAGAAGTTACCCAGAACAAAACGGTCATTCCAGTGACATTGTTGAAGGGGAAAGTCTTATTCTTAGAACTTGTATTCAAGGACTATTTTTATTCTATCGATTTCAGTTCAGGATATTAAACTAACTTCAGCCATAGAGCCTTTCATCCATAAATCAGAAATGTTCACCGCTGTGTAGTTATGAGAACTACAGGAGACGTAGTGCATCCATAGACATCTTTTCCAGTTCATAGTTTTTCAGTTAGCTGAGATGTAGGAGCTGTATGCCAACCAAGCACAGCGCAGTGAGAGAGGTGGGGACTGGGGAGAACTGAGTCTTACAATTCTCCTTTGGAAAGTACATGGCTTTCAACAAGCTGATTCTTATTTCAGTGCCTCAGTTTTTCAGCCTCTAAAGTGAGGAGAGTATCTCCTTTGAAATTGTCTTGAACTCTTCAGAGAGGTGCGAGAGAAGTAGGCAGTCTTGGTTGACTTTCCAGGCACAAAATGATGTTCCTACACCAGTTATCCTAATGTTTTGAACAGATTCACTTCTCTTGGGTAAATGACTATAAATGACGGTAATTTTAGACCAGAAATTCAGAGATCCTTGATGTATTTATTGTTCTCCTAAGGAGTATTTAGTACGGTTCCATCACAAGGGAATGGGATGCGACTCCTGACTTTGTGACAAATGCAAAATTTTGTTCTTTAGCAAATGGTTATCGTTGGCAGCAAAACACAGTATGGATGTGGAAAACAGGAATCACATACATAGCGTGTTCCTACTATGCGCGCCTTCCTGGAGCACATCATGGAAATGAGAAGGTTTCAGATCAGCTGTAAACTAAGGACTCCAGCTTTGTAAATTTACAGTTCAAAGGTGGTTCACATCACATAAATGTTCTGCAACAAGACTCCTGTCATCTCCTCAATCTTTTCTGCTACTGGGGTCATACTCAAATGTTCCAGCTATTTATAGTAATTAATTTCACAGTTTCAACTTGTCTTCTGTTGGACAGGTCTGCTTTTTCACTTATTGACTGTCAGCCGCATGCTGCCAAAAATGTCTTTAATCTTACTAGCAGGTGTATATCAATTTCTGCATGGCATCCTTGACTGATTCTGTTACCTAATGACTAAAACAGTGCATATTAGTTTTGTTCTTTTTTCCTCTTTCTGAAGATTTATATTCTTTAAAATTACATCAGAATAGGAAGTTATGATATCAATGACTTCTTTTGCTACAGCTTAGTACTACTGGTGCTCTATCTGAACAGAGCTTAATCCACTGGCTTGTATTGTTCTTGAAACTTTACTCCTAAGCCAGGAAAAACAATGCTGCAGAGAGACCTGGGATACCAGCAGAGCCATGAGCTATTTATTTCTGTGGGCCTAACACACTTAGGAAGTCTGTGTGTCTCTGTAGCCAGTTAAAGTTCAGTGCAAAATCTGTCAATGGATTAGGTTGCCTGTTAAGCTGTTATCAGATAACCAGGACAGTGGTCAGTGATGCAGAGATAGGATGCATACTAATTTGGTGCAAAGAAGCTGTGACTTGAAGCAGAAGGTCATTGCTTTAGATGAGCAGTATCTGTGTATATCCTTCATATACTTGTGGTTTAGTGACTTCAGTTGTTAACTGCAGCTGAAACTTGAAGGTCTGAAGTCAAGACTTACGCTAATATCTGTTATTATAGCAGACAGTAGTCTCTCCTTCTTCCTCCTCCAAGTATTAACACCTTTTCTGTTTTTCTTAATTAACTGGCTTTACCTGAACAAACAGTGAACATTGGGCTTGACTATTTTGACTGTTTTCCAGCTAGACAACGAGTGAAAATGAAGAGTTTGAGATTCCTGTTTGTGTACATTTCTTCACTGGAAAAGAAAAAGATCAGTGACACTAAATTAGTAGTAATTAAAAGTGGCATTAATTAAGCATATCTGTTTCAAGTGAGCGGATGTTAAAAGACAGCTGTCTTTGAATTGTATTACAGACAGGGCTCTGTTGAAATAACAGATCTTTGATATGACTGGCAGGTATTGCTACAGCCTTCATCTTGCACTAAATCGTGTATTTTTGTATGGAATTTAAAGTATGTTGTTTCAAGTAAGGTATTTCTGCATTCACTGTTCGTCATCAACTATAACAGTGATGTCTTAGATATTAGACAAACATATCCCTGGTTATTTCTTGATTTTGGAATGTGAAAGTACAGTGCAAGATTAAATAAATCTGGAAGTATTCGATAGATGTGGTACTCTGGTGTCCTTTATGATGGTGATTTTACTGTCACAACTATCCCATTCTTAATTATGTTTCTGTGTTCACATGGAAGATAAGATAAAACCTGACCTGATTTTTAAGAGGAAGAGACATGTCCAAACAAGAAAACAGAGTTTGGTAGCCTGTGGTCATTGCTTTATAACCACTCCAAGTGTTTTGAACCCTGCTATTCCAGCATCCCTTTGCTCCTATTCTCTCCTTATTTTTCTTTTCTCCTGTCTGCAGCAGTCATGCTTAACTGGCTGTATGGGAATGACTCAGAAGGAAAAAAATGGAATGTGAAATGTTAATAGGTGAAGCCCTTCTGCACAGAGAAGATGAATCAAATAAGTATTGGGAATATAGGTTGTTAGGATTTTTTAATCCTTAGCTCACGTTCTGCTTGTTCTCTAGTAGAATGCTGAAGGTGAAATAAATGGGTGGTTGATGATGTTGAGAGTTGAGTTGGAAAATGATGGAATGTTGAAGAAACTGCATGTGAATTTTTGGTGGTCTGGTATTGATAAGCTTTAAGTAGACAAAAACACAGAAGCAGAAGAAGTAGCTGTTTAATATGGAAATGAAAAAAATGTGGCTATCTTATCAATGGTTGAAGGAAATGCACAGGTGTACTCAGTGGGAAAACCAGGTAATTCTTAGAAGAGGAATAAAGTCTTACCGAACCTCATTTTAACTCTCCAGCCTTACAAGCTGCGTTGACGAAATAAATTATCTTAATTCATGAGTCTAGGTCTTGAGGAGAATTAATGTACAAAATCTTCTGCTTTTCATTTCTCTTCAATACTTTTGTTGTTTAATTTTTTTTTCAACAAGAGTTTTTGTGCAAGTAATTAAGTACTAATTTAAAAATAATTTTGTTAGACAATCGCTTTTAAGGGATAACTATGAAAGACTTTTGAAAAAGTGCTAATGTGTAAATTAATTTTATTTTCCTGCTTTCAGTCACTCAAGTGCAGCCACCGATCACGAGATGGTACCACAAAATCTACCTCAGACTTCGCTTTTGCTCATTCATTTGCTGCATCATAGATCTCAACAGGAGCTCTGCAGACACTCTTGAAAGTTGCCGAACAGATTGTGACATCAAGTCAAAGCATGATGACCTAATAGTAGGTCAAAGTCTGAAACATTGATTCAGCAGTCCAAGAGAACACTGCCTTTTTTAATCAGTATCACTTCTGAAGGCTACAGACCTCCTGCCGTTTCTTCCCTGCTTACTTCAGAAACATTCAACTGACCTTTCTCTGGTGAAAAGATCTTGACTTTTCTCTCTGGTCCTGGAAATATTAATGGAATACAGTCATGTCTACCCAGGACGAGAGGCAGATAAATACCGAGTATGCTGTATCCTTGCTGGAGCAGTTGAAATTCTTTTATGAACAGCAGTTGCTAACTGACATAGTGTTGATTGTTGAGGGCACTGAATTCCCCTGCCATAAGATGGTTCTTGCAACGTGCAGCTCCTATTTCAGGTAAGTATTCAAAGCAGGATCTGTTAATTCTAGAAAATCTGAGATACCTGGTTTTGAGTGTAATATTACTTAATTGTTTAACAATAATGTATTGCAGAGAGTTTTAAAGATCAGTGAAGTAAGTAAAAAGCTTAAATGTCATTACTTGCCAACACCAAAAGAGTAAAATAAATTTTCCAGCATCTTGTGAATTACTCTGGATAGGTATTGTAGTTTTTACAATAAGTGTGTGTGTGGGGGGGAAATCACACTTGTGATGGTTCATTTTCCTTAGGGAGTTAATCAAGTCTGAATAATTAGTAAATTCCTTATTCTTCATACTTAATCTTTAAATATTTAATCTTTTTTTTTTTTTATTTCCCAAGGTAGGGTACCAAGGGATTATTGAAACTTGGCTATGGGAGTTCCATTGTCATGTTTATTAGCTGTTGTTTCTTAGCAGAAGCCTCTGGTAAAAGTAGGGATTGCTGTGCTTTGTTTTCTGGATCATTTGGTTTTCTCTGCTCAGCAAAGAAGCCAGAAACTCTTCCCTTGCCTGAGAGTCTTGCTGCAATGCAACAGGTTTTTTTGTGTGTGGATGGTTTGTTTTTGCTCCACCCCCGCCCCCGATGCTGTTGCAATTTTTAATTCAGTAGCTCCTGCTTCCCAGGTGTCCTGTTTTTTGTCTTTTGAAAAGTTTTTATTAATAAGATATGTTGAGTGCTACTACTTCTTGCCGATACCTTCATAGTAAGTCCTAGAAGATGAGGCACCATGAATTTTCTGCAGTGATTAATCATTTTTTGTTGGCAACGCAGTGTAATTACTCTGCCTGTCTGGAAGGAATTTGGAAGCTTGAGACTAGTCTTGGTGATATCCCTGCATGTTTTACCTTCCTGATGCATTGTGGAGGGATTACAACTTTTCTTTCCTGTTTAATCAAGGGAAGGTTTGCAAATTCTGTTTTCTTGTTGAGATGGGCTCACTATACAGAACACTTCTAAAGTGTTTTGCCTGCTTTCTTGTATAGAATATAGAGAATAACTCCTAATGCAGGGAACTATTTGAGGATTAATTTATTTCACATAAGTTTTTGCTGCTGTTGGTTTTTGTGTTAATTTTTTCATCTTGGATGAGTCTGGTATGATATTCAGCAACAAGTATTGTGTGATCACTAGATAATGATTATTGCCGTTGGCCTTCTGCAGATGACATAGTTCCAACAGTCTATAAAATAACAGCCACTGGAAATGTGGCCAGATTTAATGTGGGTGGCTAATCATAAGGTTGGAAAGCTGTCACAAGTCCACGCAGTGTGCTGCATTAGAATATGCAGTCAGATCTCTTATTCATATGTGTTTGTTTATTATGTATGGAGTGAGGTTTTGGCACTGGTTAAAAGAAGCATCAAGCTTGTGGTTTTGTCATGTTCTGTTTTTCTTCTCTGCTTTGGTTTACAAAAAGATGCTCAGCTTCCTAAATTTAGCTTTATTATGAAAAATTGATAGCCCTGAAAGAGGCTGTGGGGAGAGGGGGAAGAACAGAAAAGCATCTCTTAGCATGATCCAGCCACTGTGTACAACTGCAGCCAGCTTACCTTCCGTCTTTGTGCTTGAATGCTGCGCTGCGGCAGCCCAGCTCCAGCACAGGCCGCTCAGCAGTGTGTAAGCATGCACTAGAGCCAGGTTCTCTAACAGCTACCTCTTCCTTTCTGTGAAGAGGAGTCTCTGCTGGCACTCCTGCTGTCTTGCTTACCTCTAAAAAGCTGCATGGCAAGTTGATACTCACTTGGGCCGTCAGTGATCCCTCCTAAAATGCAAGTTGCCCTGCGTTAAGGAGCTTAGAACAAGACAGAGAGATGGGGATGGGGCAGAAGGGAGCAGTGGTGGGGCACTGGCTTTGTATCGGATGCTTTGCTTAGGGCATGTATCTCCATGTCCCCTTCACCCCTCCAGCTGGAGGCAGGGCTGTAGGATGCACCCACCATCCCTTCTAACTTGTCTCATACACGGTTTCCTAAAAAGCCCCAAATAAATATAAAGAGCCTTGAGCTGAATTTTCAATACAACCGTAAATACCAAACCTGAATTAATATAAAGCTCTTAAAAATCAATGTTCCCTATTAAATTGCCTTTCTACTTTTTCAGGAAGATGTAACAGAAATACTTACGCGCTTCCCTCCCTCCCCCTGCCCCAATCAAGTCTGATAGGTTTTTTTTCCTGTCATTGATTTTTGTCTACAAACTTGAAGTTTACTGCATATTATTAGGAATGGTATATAAGAAATACTTCAGGGAGTGCTAGTGTTTCCTCCTTTTTCTGAGCTAACTTTCTCCTCTGCCCAGAGGAGCATGCTTTTTGATTTCGGTCCAGTGCATAAATCTGCTGCTTTTGTTTTAGAATCTAAAATCTATCTGTATATGTTTCAACAGTATTTTCTGGAGGATGTTTCTTCCCTCTTATCACCTGACACAGAAAAGGTTTTAAATTTCATCATTAAAACTCTAAAATCATTACGAGTTCTCTGCTCATTAAGACGAAAGAGTTTGCATAAGTATGAAATATTTCTACAGAAGGCATCGATGGTGCTTTTTGAATGTTCTGTACAAGTGCTTTATCTTAAATACTAGATGGTAGCCTAAGGTAAATACTAAACACCTGTAAACAGGCAACCAAAAAGACTGTTCAGTTTTTGGAGTGTAATCACTGAAGGCTTATGGGCGATAAGTGAATTTAAGATTACTGTACTTACTGTTGGTCTTTGTCTTAATATGTGTATTTCTCTGCAGAGCCATGTTCATGAGCGGGCTAAGTGAAAGTAAACAAACACACGTACACCTGAGGAATGTGGATGCAGCCACTTTACAAATTATCATAACTTATGCATACACGGGTAACTTGGCAATAAGCGACAGCACGGTAGAACAGCTTTATGAAACTGCCTGCTTCTTACAGGTAGGAATTTTTTTTATTTTGAGTTCGAAATAACTGCTTCTAATCGCTTGAACCATTTTTTTCATTATCTTGTTAAATAGTCTTTTCTGTTCAGTCATTTCAAAATACTCTTGCTCAGTTTGCTCAGTAAAGACAGCCGTTGCTTGCCAGGTATGTTTCATGTAACCAGCCCTCCTTGCTTTATGGATGCTCTGGAGGGTGGAAGTAAAACAGTGCCCTTCTAATATTTAGATAATTAGTTTCTCAAGCAGACATAATCACGTACTGTACTTGATCTGTATGAATCGGTTGAGTAAGTCAGTGCTGTCTTTTTGTGTATCATCTGTAGCGTTCCAGGCCTAAACTCTGGTGTTCAGCACTAAGTGCAGGTAGTTTTACCTGCTGCTGGTATGTGAAGGAATAGATTGTATGCAGTAATACTGAGTGTGTTTCTTCTTTGCGTTACAGGTAGATGATGTGTTACAACGGTGTAGAGAATACTTAATCAAAAAAATCAACGCAGAAAATTGTGTGCGTCTATTAAGTTTTGCTGATCTCTTCAGCTGTGAAGAGTTAAAACAGAGTGCTAAAAGAATGGTAGAGCACAAGTTCACAGCTGTGTACCACCAGGAGGCTTTCATGCAACTGTCACATGACCTACTGATAGATATTTTAAGCAGTGACAATTTAAATGTGGAAAAGGAGGAGACAGTTCGTGAAGCTGCTATGTTATGGCTGGAGTACAACACAGAATCACGATCGCAGTATTTGTCCTCTGTTCTTAGCCAAATCCGAATCGATGCACTTTCAGAAGTAACACAGAGAGCCTGGTTTCAAGGCTTGCCGCCCAATGATAAATCAGTGGTGGTGCAAGGACTGTACAAATCGATGCCCAAGTTTTTCAAGCCCAGACTTGGTATGACAAAAGAGGAGATGATGATATTCATTGAAGCTGCTGCTGAAAACCCTGGTAGTCTTTATTCTTCTGTCTGTTACAGCCCCCAGGCAGAAAAAGTTTACAAACTCTGCAACCCTCCTGCTGACTTGCATAAGGTTGGGACGCTTGTGACTCCTGATAACGACATCTATATAGCAGGTGGGCAAGTTCCTCTGAAAAACACGAAAACCAATCACAGTAAAAGCAGCAAACTCCAGGCTGCCTTCAGAACTGTGAATTGCTTTTACTGGTTTGATGCACAGCAAAACACTTGGTTTCCAAAGACCCCGATGCTCTTTGTTCGTATAAAGCCATCCCTGGTCTGCTGTGAAGGATACATCTATGCAATTGGGGGAGACAGCGTTGGTGGAGAGCTCAACAGGAGAACTGTGGAGAGATACGATACCGAGAAAGATGAGTGGACTATGGTAAGCCCGTTGCCCTGCGCGTGGCAATGGAGCACAGCAGTAGCAGTTCACAACTGCATTTACGTAATGGCACACAACTTGATGTACTGTTATTTTCCCAGGTCGGATGCTTGGGTAGAAATGGCTATGCGACAAACAAGTAGATGTTTTGCTTCAGCTGCTGCTTTTGGTGATAAAATATTCTATATTGGAGGACTGCATATTGCCAGCAACTCTGGTGTAAGGCTCCCAAGCAGTACTGTAGATGGGTCTTCCGTAACTGTAGAAATCTATGATGTGAATAAAAACGAATGGAGAATGGCAGCCAACATCCCTGCCAAGCGGTACTCTGACCCATGCGTTAGAGCCGTCGTCATCTCCAATTCTTTATGCGTCTTTATACGAGAAACCCACATGAACGAGAGAGCGAAGTATGCCACCTATCAGTATGACCTGGAACTCGATCGCTGGTTTCTAAGACAGCATATATCGGAACGCGTGCTGTGGGACTTGGGGAAAGACTTCCGGTGCACTGTAGGAAAGCTGTATCCATCTTGCCTTGAAGAGTCCCCATGGAAGCCTCCAACGTATCTCTTCTCACCCGACGGAGCTGATGAATTTGAGCTGGATGGGGAGATGGTTACTTTACCACCTGTATAGCTCCCAAATTAGACTGCACAACTGATTCTGTGCTCAGTTATCTTGAAATAAATGGTTGTGAAAGAACAGGTCTGGAAACAGAAATGTCAAGCCTGTCTTTCATGAGTTGTATTTTTATGCCCTACCTAACACTTGCCGCCATTCAGTATGAATCAGTGAAACGAGCAGATATGCTTCCATAATCTGAAATACTATTATCTGATAATTGAGAAACATATATGTATATCATGAGCTTAAGCATCTGACTTGTCTAAAGAATTAATTTCTAGTTCTATGAAGTCTTGGTTCGGGAAAATTAGCTTCAGAAAAAAAGTAGTTACTGTTTCTAGGATGATGTCACAACTCTTTTGAAAGTATCTTCCAGTTATATTCGAACTACTTCTGGCTATTCTACTTAAGTTCTAGTTCTATAATTGTCAGTGTGGCCTAATTAAAGGACTGTGCTGCACTTACTTAATACTAATATCCATGTTGGTATAGTAATGCCATTAAAAGAAAAAGAAACAAATCCCATGGATCTACCTGTGGTAGGAAGGGTAGATCTTCCATTGTATGGTAACATGCAGGGCAAAATGACTGCAGGTTCAGTCAAGCTGTATTATTAGGTGCATGTATTCTATTTTCACTAACTTATACCTGTCTCTTTAGAATACAGGTCTTCCAAGCAGCTGGTAGTTTACCAGGTGTGGACTTAAGTTGCTGGGCTTGCAATAGGAATTGTCAGCCCTCATAGTGCGGGTCTACGTGGAGCTTTAATCAGTAAATGCCTCCACGTTCTGTATTACAGTAACATTGGCTCATGTATATTACTTCCTGCTGCTGATGTATTTTTCCATTGTAAAACAAAGTTTTAGTGTGGATTAACCAGGTCTTTATTTTCTGTTAATTTAATAACAAGCATTACTGTAGTGTGATTGTGTATAGATATCCCTTAGCTATCAGGTTTTTTACTTTGGGGGGGAGCAAACTGTTCAGGAATATCCTGTGCTCTGCGTGCAGGGGAGCAGATGACTAGTGCTGCTCTGGCATTAATCCCAGGAACCACTAGCAGTAGCGGGGTGCCGCCAATCTAACATGAACACAGGTGCTTCATGACAAACCTTACTAGCATGTTCAGCTGCATCATGTTCTGGCACTGTATTTTGAATGACATTAATTTATTAAAAAAGACTGAATCCAGCAAGTTTGAGTGTGCTTTCTGGTTGAAGCAGGTACAGTTACGACACCCTCCCACCACACGCACGCTTCTAGCAAGTAGCTTGTTGAAGGTGACTTGAAATAGTTAAGCTGTGAAAAACTTGGAGACATGTATGTTAGCTGGCTGTGTTTACTGGCCAGTGAAAGCTGGAAATGAGGTAGTGAAGTCAAACTGAGGATTATATGGAACTTGAATCCCTCACTATGCCTTTTGTAAATCATCAGCATTCCTCCCATCATGGGACAAATTCTGCTCTGCTGGAAGTGAGGAACAGGCATTAAGGAGGTAATGAGGTATCTTTCCATCAGTCTTTAGTATCAAGAGCAACTTCGTTTACTCCATTGTCCAGACCGTCACTGCCTTTTCCTTAATGCTGTTTCTTACTCTGGTAAATACAATTACAGCTTTCAACAAAGATGACACCTCTACCTCTAGTGGATTTACAAAGTTTTGTCTTGTACCATTATTAAAGGTTTTAACTGGAAAAGGAACTGTAGATAAACCTGCCTTATATAAAACTCTTTCTGAAGCTTTGGCATTTTGTACCATTCATGGGACCCAGAATAATCATGCCTCCAACAGAAAGAGAGAAAGAGGCAAGCTACTAATTTTTTTATGAAGGTAACATAACATGTTTGCATTTACCATGACATCAACCTTTTTTTTTAAAGGCCTGAATTGCTCAGATAAGAGGGGAGAAGTGACTCAGGGGATGCTGCTGATAGGTCTGTTGATACTGCTTTCATGTAGTCCGGGACGTGCAGTTCCAAGCCTGTTCAAGGGAGTATACATTAAAAGAAAAACAGTGGTACTACTTAATAATGCAATTTGGAGAATCACATATCTCCGGCAAAAATCTGAGTGGTATCCTAGTAACTGCAGCCTGAACGGACTGCTCGGCCCTGTGGGGCATTCTCACTTTAGCCTGCTGTATCAGGCTGCACCAGGCTTTTGTTCTTCTAGTGTAGGTGACCTACAGCTAGCGAAGGAGCACAGTGGGTTTGTTCTGTTACTGAGAACTTTCAACTTGAGTTTAAAATCTTATGCACAGTTTCTTACCAAAGGGGGGGGGGGGGGAAGGTAAATTTGAATAGGAAATACATGACTAAATTGCAGTGGCTGTAGGTCACAGTTGCCTCACAAAACCTGGAAGAACTGTCCTCGATTTTATTTTTAAAATACAGACGGTCTACGTGACTTCCTGCTAGTCTGCATTTTTAATATTTTTATATTGTGTCTAGATATCAAATTTTTTATATTTTATATGGTCTAAGATGATATAGTACCTTATTTAAAATTAATTTACTATTAATAATACAGTACTTAAAGACTAGTCCAGTGTTGAACAGTTCTCTAGTGACTTTGTTAAAGACATACTTATTGTATAAGTAAGTGAACTAATAGTGAGTTGCTGCAGTCAGTATTCAAGCCCAAAGGAAAACACAGCTGGCAAATGCTATTCGCAAGTCTAAATTCTTTCCTTGCATAATTTGAAAAGGAAACCATGCAGGCAAAGTGTTGTCATGTGCCTGGAAATGGTCACTAGTGGTACAATTAGAGAGACTTCTGTGGGAACAAAGACAACAGCTGAAAGAAATGCAGTTCTCCTTTCATAAATAGAGCAAATATGATTAAAGCCTTCACAGAGTTTTAAACTAGGATCCTACTGCAAAGCTTCAGCCTAATACTAGCCTAGTCTTTGATACACATCTACATACAAGTTTCAATGAACCAACTTTATATGTCCTCAAGCTTTGCTATATTTGCCAAAGTTTGCTTCTCTTCTGGTAGAACTACTTTAAGTTAGCCCTGTGTAGTTTCAGTTCCCCCTGCCTGAAGTAATAATAAAAAGCAGCGATCTGGCCTCTGCTAATTTTTAATGCATCCACTCATTTTTGCAGTTGTTTAAATACATACTTAATTGCAAGTTTCACTTTTGTTCTAAGGGGACCAGTCAGATCTAGGGCAGTGAATTGTGTCAAGCTTTTTACAGAGAACAGCATCAGATGGATAGTTAATTTTGGGGGAAGATAATTTGATAAAATTCTAAAGATTATTTTTTTAAGATTTAAAGCACTGCTTTTCACAACATTTCTCATTTCATTTCTCAATGCTTCTGCTAAGATGTGGCACTAGCATCTACCATGCTGCAGTACAGTTAACAAACACCTGCAGACCACTGAATTTATCAGCAGGCTGGTGTTTTTCCTCCTGTTTCCCATTTACAGCTACCTTCAAATTGTTTTCTCTTTTTGGATCTGGATTCCTACATGAACAGAGCTTTAATTTAGGCAGAGTCTGAAGTAAGACTCACCCTTAAAACCAGTTTCTTTCCACTGTATGCTCAACATTAGCCAGACGGTTCTGTTTAGTTCCACTCCAGAACTATTTAAACCATCTCCCTCCTACAACGTTTACCATGAGTACAATTCTTACTCGTAGAGCTTATAGCCTGGAGGTGGAGTCCTAGCACAGGGAGTAAAATGCAGGGATCACTCACGATGCCGGGAGGCAGTCTATATGAAATCTGTACATCTTCACACACCTCCCACGTTCCAGGATGGAAGAGGTTGGTAAACAGCCTGAACCGGCAGGTGAGAGCAAGGCCTGGGTCAGTACCAAGTTACAGAAACTTTGACCCAGAATAAAGGACTAACACAGAAGATGGGACAGGCTTAAAGGTGAAACAGAGTCATACAAGTATCTCTCTGTGTCTGCTTTTCTCCCCTCCTGCTCTGAAAAGATACAGCTCTTCTGTGGCCTGGTCTAACTTGTGAAACTAGATACCTTTATTTCAGCAAAGAAAGGGTTTAAGCATTGTACATACACCATTACTGAAGTGCTGACGTATGACTGGTCACCTGAAGCATTATGTGACTTCATCTCGTAAAATAGTAAACTGTACTGAATACATACGTGAGCTCTTAGGCACCTCTACTGCATTAATATGACCAAAGAGCCAGTAAACAGGACAATAAAAAGTACTAAAAAGGTAGTCATGTAACATAGACCTTAAAGTCTATTCAGATTATGTGCTAAACATCAAGCTAAATCTGGTTGCTGAGATTTTATTTAGAGAGTGCAAGAGGTATGGCTAGGTAATTTAACTCTGAGCACACATTTTTATTGAAGAGGGAAACAGAATTAAGAATTTGAGTGGACATACTCTTCAGCCAGCTCTTTGGCACAGTATTACACATGTCAAAATACATACACACACAATTTATTAAGAGCAGCAAAGGTCAATAACCACAGGTCATATTAGGCAACACGTTAAGCTCAGTGTTACTTTTTGCCACTTTCTGGTATGCCTGAACTTTTAAATTCTCCACTGTGTTTCTGTGTGCATTTCATAGTCTCTGACTTCAGAGATGAGGGACAAACTGAGTTTGCTTCTTCAGTATTTTCTGTCTGTTTCATATAGTACGCAAGTGATGTTATTCCCTGTATTGTTTTCAAGACAACAAAATACCTCTACATCTGCCTTCACTTTAGATAACTCTTCTTCCTTCAGTCTAAACATTCTTACTTGATTTTCTTCATGCTCACCTGATCTAGAAAGCAGTGCTGCTTTCTTGGTGATCTAGATTAAGACAAGAAAAGAAGATTTTTGTATGTGTTCTCTGCTACTATTGAAGCAAATAGTAATTATGCTTTCATCAATATTAGTAAATACAGGTAGGGAAGTAACAAAAAAAAAAATCTTATTTTCTATCAGTTGATTTTGGAATAGTATTACAACAGGAGCAATATATGATTAGGCAATTTTGAACCTATACAGAAGGATGCAACAAGACAGCCAGGCTTCCAGGTTCCATCATAACCGAGATTAAGCCACCTGGGTACAGATGTTGTGCATATATGATGTCAGCTTACAGGGAATAAAGTAATCCAAGTAAGGCTCACTATTTAACTGTTAGAAGTGATCCATCTCCATTTTTTTATGAATCCAAACACTATTTCTAATATTTGATAAAGAATGGGGTCAAGACCAGAAACATCACAGAACTAAAGCTCTCTGCCTGCTTTTTAAAGTCGCCTCTCCTCTACGATAGTATTAAGGACTCAAAACACCATGAAGCGATTTGTCATACATCTTTAATCATAGCACAACAATGTGGTGTTTCTGCCTTTAATGAATACTCTCCAAGTTGCCCTTTTTAATGAAAACTAAATACGTGCAAGAAAGTAAAATTACACTGCATCAACAACTTTATGTAAATTTATCTTTCGGTGTGTTTGAATGACAACTTGCATATGGTCAGAAAAACAAGCTTTAGAGAATTGCAACCGTTTTCTAGCCATAAGCTAGACATAATTCGCATCTGAATGTTGTTCAAGGCAGTTATGTTTCCTCCTACTGGAAACAGTAGTTTACCAAATCATTCTCAGCTAGGTACAGTGACAGTTACAGTAGGAGTTTTAAAGTTTTGAAATAAACCTTTAGTGAGTAGCTTACTATGGGAGAGAGGTTGATGTGCAGCAATTAATTTACTCAGCATCCTGATTTTGACTAGATCTCACACTCCCCATCAACTACATACTATTTTGAAGCTAAATCTAGATCAAAATTTTACAAGTTGTACCTAAAGTTCTTACTGATGTAAGAGAGGTCTGTGACCTACTGAAGACTTTAATCAATTTACAATGAACAGTACCCAGTAGGGAACAGAAAGTCACACTAGAGGATCCTCTTGTCCTAAATTTGCAAAAGCAACATCCACAATCAGTTCAAATGGAAGACAAATTTCAAAGACTGCCAGTGTATTACAAGCAGCTACCAATATCAAAACCAGATGCCTGCAAGTGTCTTCTATTGGGATTAATTTCTTAAAATAATACAGCTTTTTGAACAGACAGAGCTTTAAACAGGCTGGATGTATTTATTTTTCAAGCAGCACAAGAAAAATCAAATACATTACTTGTATGTTCAATTATCAAGCAACAATTTCTGTGCTTAAAAAACTGCATTCACGCCTTCACTTTTACAATTAAATACTGCCACATTAGTTTCTCTGCTTAGTAATAATTTCTATGGAAATCAGAAGCTTGTTTAGGCAAAATACTAAATTTAATTACAAAGGTGCTTAAAACAGATGTACAAGGTCAAACAAGTGCAATGTCCTAGAACACTGATCTAATAATGATAATTACATTGTGATATTTGAGGAAACTGGTGTCAGATGTACACAGGAATTAAGGTTATGACACAAAAATGATTGATGAAAAATGCCACACATTTTAGTCAAATGAAATATTAGGTCAACGATACTTAGTCTTGTGGGGTTTTGGGGACTTACATCTCACATCTATGCTCAACAGGCATTTCCTCAAATGCTGGCACATCCAAAAAGCAGAGGTTGATGCCAGAAAGTTGAGACGTGCGCTACTGTATTATCTGTAAGTCAGTTCATGCTGCATATTGACAGCCAGAAATACCTTTGCCACATACATCATGACAGAGCTGTAACAATAGCTTCACGGTTCACTCATTAGAGGCACTATCACCAGTTTATTTAGGACTCAGTTTTTCTTGCAGTGCAAAAAGCGGATGTCAGAGTCTTTGAAATGGAAGGTGACTGCCTAAATCTTTCTGAATATGTCATAATGCTGCACTGGAAATTTTAAAAAACAGAGGAGAGGAAAATAACTTGCATTTGCATTGGATTTAACTAAAGAGGTTACAACCATTAAATTAAGGAGATGACTACATGAGCTTAGATGAACCTCAGTGGCTGCATGTCTTCCTGCAGCCCAAAAGTAAGTTTAAGCAAATGTCGAAGAGCAAACATACATGTTAATGAAGACTACATGTTATGAAGATCACTTTATCTCCACCCGCTGCATGAGTCTTAATCACTGTATGAGTTTAAATCACAGTCCAACTTGCTAGCAGGATGCCAGTTCTTAAAAAGACTGAAAACGAATGCAAGTTTCTTATTCTATCATTTGTAAAGAAAGGAAAATACCCTTAATCAGGTTGTACATTTGGCTCCACAACAGAGACAGCGGGGAAAAGACTGCAGAGAAAGACCTGTCCGGTCTTCTTGCCCATAAGAGAAATACTGTGAAGTATCATAACAGAGTCCTTGTACAAAGCAGCAAGCAGCCGTGCATCAGTTTAGCGCTGCAGAGGGCACCTCATTCTGCCTTTCTCAGATCAATCTACTAAAAAATAAAAAAGTCAGCTTTCTAATATCCCTGGGCCAGCGAAGGAGTCTGTGGGAGTAAGGGGAATGCAGAGAGCTAACAAATCAGCTACACAAGTTTGGGGCATAGGAGAATTCTACAAAAGAAACTCAGGTGAGAAGGTGACAAAGATAAGGATATTGAAAAGGGATCCTTGAAGGTCCTGTTTCTATACCTTGTACACGTAAATAGCAACCACTTGCCTGGCTCCTAGAACTCACCATCGTGAGCTCCTAAGCCTAAATTTACCTAGTGTGCCTTAAGTTGCTGAAGTTAGTTTTATAGGTGCTTAAATCCTTTATGCACCTTTATTCAGTCTTCATTACAACATGAAGCCTGACCACTTAAATCCCAGGCAGCAGATAATAATGTTAGCCATTTCACAAAAACAAGTGATTATTTTTGATTACTTTTTTTATCTGCATGCTGAATCAGAAAGCTCTAGACTCATCATGAATAAATGCAGCCCTAGCCTTATTTCACCAGAGCTCTTCCTGCATATCAAGTAATACTTAGTCTTTGAAAAAGAGATAAATGTCTATTACAGAGTTATGTAATACAACAGAAAAGAGCGTCAGAAGTTTTAGGAGATACACAAATACACACAGAGACCAGGAGCAATAGTTGCAGTTCTATAGATACATTTTACTTGTATGTCAGAAGCAGTACATTAGTAGAGGTTTAGGGGCCTTTTTTGCCCTACTCAAACTAGCTGTATACTCTCAGGTTTTCCACAGCCATTCTATCTAATTTGTCCTGGAAAAAATATAACAAAGGCTTTAAACCAGATCCTGTGTTTTTCAATTGCTGTTAGAAAAAATAAAACTGATAACTAAGTTGTTGGACAGTAACTACATGATACAAGTGTGGCTCTTCTACTAGCTTTTCAAATGCACCTAAAGAAATTAGAACTTAATTTCTTGAAACAAATTACATTCAAGCCTTCTTGTTTCTCTCTTGTAGAGCTACTGTATTTTATTTGAGGAATAGAAGAAATAACCATGACTTGAAATCTTGGCCCTGGAAAAGAACATGGCAAAATGCTGACAGATACTGATGGGGCAATAAACTAAGAGCCTTTTACTACAGAAAGTTGGAACATTTGATAATGTAATGTAGAGAATGTAAACAGCTATCATGTGGGGATGTTAGATGGCATATAGAGGTACACACATTGCAAGAAAGAGGAAATAATCTCAGAATCAGGAAATGTAGAAAGTGGAATACGCTTGCATACAGAAGACACTGCATGCATGCATGTTACATAAGAAATACAGCATTATGCCACATCTTTTCACATAAACTATTGTATTTCTTCACACAAGGATACGAACTGAGCCATTTCAGTTACTCTCTCAATTCTAGTGTTACTTTCCTTATGAAAAAAGTAGCTATCCAAACAGAACATTCCCTGAGTCAACACAGAAAATCGATATAGCTGATTTTCATTTGGAAGAGTCTTCATAACTTTACTGGCAAAAAAAAAAAAAAGCCACGCAGAGTTTGCTACTGTGCTAGTTTTAGGCGGTTTTAGTACTTTGTATTCATATGTATGTAACTACATTGATGGTGTAATTACATCCTAATAGAACAAGACCTCACAAAACTGTCTGTGATCCAATCCCAATTTGGGAGAATTGTTTTGTAATACTTTTCCTGAAGAGATCTCTCCAACTGGAACCCCAGTCATGTCCCAGGGTAAAAACATGGCCAAAATATATGCAAAGTTATGAAGGCCTACTGCATAACATGAAGAAAATATTGATTTCGCAACTGTCACACAGATTTGGGGACACAAAGAGAGCTAGAGACAGATTAATGCAAACAACTGTACATGGCTGCAGAGGAGAAAGGAAAAAACCCTTAAGTTAGCCACAGTCTTACTCTGCACCCTGCCGATTTTAGTTTGCATGTGAAAGCAAGGAAGTTCCACCTGGCTTAGAACCCTTTAAGGGTTTCCACCATACACTTTTTGCAGAGATGCTCTCAAATCCAACCTGAAAGAGGAATCAGTATCTGCTTATTTCTAACAAGAATTCACAAACATTTGGCTATTTGGATTGAAAAATATAACTAGTTTACATAAATATTTTCAACATCCAAGAAAATGTACAAATCTAAAGTCAAACACATTTGGCTTGCAACAAGCCCTGTTTGCTAACGTCTTTATAAAGGCTCAGTTTTAAAGAAAAGTAGTCATTTTAAATACAACCAATATACTGCAAATGCCATCCCATTGTATGGAGACACTCACCATTCTTCTATACTTCTAGTGAAACTGAATGATAACATTCCACATCTGCTTGCAAGCAACATGTACCTTTCCTGGGTAGTTAATCTCCACTCCTATGTTTTGGAGCAGTCTTTTTACAGCTCAGAGAAAGCATTGCACCTGAAATATTCAGCAGCATTGTGCAAAAACATCATTTAGTCCCCGAGGCTTTGGGTTGACTGCGTAAAAGTGGAAAACCATGATGACATAGCTGATTTCGCGCTTGTGAAGGCTCCTCCAACTGATTGACCTGCATTACAAAACAAAAGACAGAAAGTCAATAGTATAGTGTTATCATTACTAAGATACTACAAAGAAATATAAACAAACAAAAAATCACACAATCAGTTGTCCAATTTGGGATTTAAAATCCAAGTCTGTGTCAGAAAACGTTCAAAGAACTTGAGCATAGTAGCTCAGCAGAAATGGCCTATGCTGTCCTTTGTCCTGGAAGGTTTGCTAGACTTAGGGCCGAAAGGCGCTCCTTGCCAGAGTGTACAACTGCAAAAAGAGTAGAAAGACTCCAATGGAGTAAAAGAGGAAGATAAACAATTTTTGGCAAAGCTACTGCAGAACTATCACGTTCTTCAATGGGTGAACTCACATTATTTCACACTGCAAGATGACAGTGCGATGTTGCCCCTGTGCAAGTGCAACAAGTGCTTTTCCAGAAAATTACAGACTATTGCGAAACCTGCAGAAACTGACACAAGGTCTTCCTCTGATTTCAACCAGCTCTGGAGAGTTTCAGTCAAAGCGAATAGCTCAGTGCAGAAGGTGGTGTTGTGGTCTTAAGCATTTCTAGATTACATAAAAGCTTTTCCCTGAACATCTCTTCCGATGTTCGTCTCCAGCCCACATCGGGAAAGGAATTTACACTAATTTCTTTGGCCTAGCTGCTTCTCTTTCCACTATTACGCAATATACAGGGCCTCAATCAGCAGCTTTACCCCTCAAAACGTTGCTCTGCTTTGAAGGTATGTTATAAAGTACACTTGGATTAAAACAACATATAACCAAGATATAGGATGCTTCTTCAAAAGAGATATGGCTTAGATGCAAGCTGGTTTTAAATAAATTTCTTACCTACAGCTTTTCCCGTTTGTACAACATTTCGGCTCGTAGAAACCATCACATTTCCAATCTTCTTTCCACGTTCACTGTTTTGCACAGAGCTAAACAAGAGAGATACTGAAGACTGTTAGTTGACTGACTTCTTATTACTTCAAGGTATAAATAAAATACATAGTTAAAATATATATCAATACACACGCACAGATTTATATAGCATACATAGTTTTTTATATGTCTGTGTGTGTGTATATATATATATATACACACACACACGCATGCAGGAATTATGGGCTTGATCATCTTATCCACACAGATCAGTTAGGCAAGCTTCTCAGAGGAAGAAAAGACACCGTCAGCAAGACAGGAATCAAAACGCCCAGTGGTTCAGTCTTATACGACACACTTTATACTTTTCCTAAATGTTTACCAAAACACGTTTATGTTCTAAATTACAAAGTCCGATTTGCAGTAGTTTTGAGAAGTTTTAGCCCTAATATATAAGCTTTAAACAAAACAGTGTTACTCATCAGTTATTATTCTTTTTTCTAAATAGAGTTTACTTTGTATCTTGCTCCAAGGTTAAATTTTTTATCAAGTACAGTTTACACTCATGCTTTTGCAACTTAACAACACAGCATGCCACATTCTTTTCCCACTTTCAAAATTTTCAGTGTAGATGCAAAAAGCAGGAAGAATAGAGTACACCAAGAACAAGCTTAGGCTCAGTTTGCAAAAGCAAGTCATTTTGATGAGTATCTGATAGCAAAGTCACATCTGGAGAATAAAGGCACTGTTGTAAAAATGCTTATTATTAGACACACACTAAGAACTACCGGTACTTTTACACTGATTTCAGGCTACTCAGAAGAGTTAGTATCTCCTCTTTCAAACACAAAAATAGGGCAAGTAAAAGATTATAGCCACCTTCACATCTTTTGAATGAAGTCTTTCTACAAAGACCATCCATTAATAATAAGAGCTGCTATCAGCATGCACCTTATTGAAGGCAATTACCTTGAGATAAATCTTGATTCATTTGCATTCTCAATCGCCATCACGGAAATTTAATCTGTCATCGGTCAGCAAAAGCAACAAAAAGATTCAGTGGGCTGAAGCCTGAACCTTTTTATTGCTCAAGCTGTTCTGTGTTAGCATGTGTTTTAGGTCTACTCACAGTGTACTGAAAATAGCAGTCTACAGTCAAGGCAGGTGCAGAATCAGCAGCATGTATGTATTACTGATTTACAGGCATCTTAATCAGTCTCTGATGTTTTACGGTCAACATCGCTAAGTGAGAAAAATCTATTTTGCTTGGTGCATAAACAAGACGAGATAGTTAACTGCAACTCCAAGACTGAATTCTGGCTTCAGTTAGAGCTGAGCAGGTACAGGAATAACAAGCACCACTGAGTTTTAGACTTGAACACTACAGGTAAGAGGTGAGACCAACTTAAAGTTCAGTTGAGTTTGGTGCAGTAAGAGATAATGTAAAACTCATTTTAAACTTCTGAATTGAAGAAACCGAACCATGTCTCAGTACATATATAGTGAACTTTCAGAGTTTTAGAACAAAGCTGTATTAAAAAACAGCTAATTTAAAAAAGCTGCTTTCTCCTAATAATGAGACCTAAAGTCAACATACAGAAAAACACTGATAAAAGTTTTAACAGCTTTAGTTTACAATTTAAAAATAAGTACACAAAAGCATTATAATTGCAATGCAAAAAATCCGGGCTGTGTTATGTATAGTCAAATACAAAAGAGTGCATTAGCAATGTTTTTCCCTATTTCAGGCAAATGTTCCATCTTAGATGTTGTGATGTTTTGCAAGAGAACACTGAGTATAGTTTTCATGTACATGGCCAATTTAAATCATTATTTTGTTTAGTTCATCATAACAACAGTTATACAGTTATTAATATCTGACCACACTTAAAAAAAAAAAAAAAAAAAACAAACCAAATCAAAGTACCATATACTTACTGTGACAATCTTAACTTAACATCTGATACAGAGTACTGTCCCTGGAATGGGTGGCTAGAAGAGGAGGAAAAACCCAAGAAAACATTAAATATTTATTTTTTCCACAATGAATCCATATCGCACAATTATTAGCTATACTCCTCTCTGTGGCTTACCAAAAAAAAAAAAAATCTTTTGTAGATATACTACTATATCACTTTACAGAAGGCTAGGTCCCAGTGACTATTCAACCTTAGATTTCTTATGAACTACCTGTATGGTGCCTTCTATTTACAGATATTAACAATCTTTTCACACTAAGGCAGAGGCACCTCCTTCTAGCAACACAGAGCAAATAAAAAAGATCCCTTAAGTAGACCAAAAGAGCTTTGTAGGTCTAAAGAAAAACCTTCTTCAGACTGCAGCAGCTGACAAAACAAAAGCAAACAAAACTCCCTGCAGTACAGTAGTAATGAGACATGCTAAACAAAACACATGCACAGCCAACAGTGTTACTGAGCGTGGCATCATAAAACACAGCCAGCTCCCCTCCATCCCTATTAATGACAAGCCTGGACACAGCTATTCCCTGGACACCTGGAAGCAATTAATAAAGAGCAGAACCATCTGAGGACAATTCCTGAGGAATGACAAACTTTCTATAGCTGAGGACAGCCAACAATCAACTTGAACAAGTTTCACTTGTCCTGACTCTGGATATATTTTTCTTTGTAAAACTATAGCCCAGAATTAGAGTAAGGTACTGGAGAACAGAAATACTCTGTTTCTGTACTTACAGAAGAGGGCCCCAAAGTTTCACCCTCAGGACTTTATACCAGGAACAACAAGGGGAACGCTGTAATTCTACAGAACAGTGTGTGCCTGACTACGCATACTAGGAGCTTTCCATGTTAAATGCTTAAAAAAAAAAATTAAATGAAAATGGTTCCTTACCTAGAATTTACCTCTGCAAGACCTGGATGCTTGTTGCTATTCCATACTCTGTAGTTGTGGGTATTTTTCCAGGCTGCTACAAATGCCGTTCCAAAGTCCGACAAAGTCTTTTCGTTGTCTGATAAAATAAAGATGAGAATTTGCAGCACTTCATTAGAGATATAATTCAAGACAAATTACTTTTTTTCTTGTAAAGAAAAATTAAATTTTTCCAGGCTCTTATCAAATCAGAGACAATTAAAACTCCAGTACTAAGAACTGGGCACTTTAAAATGAAAATAATAAAACATTTTTGAAGTGTCCCAAATATACAAGCCAGGAGGGAAAAAAAAAAAAAGAAAAAGGCTTAAAAAAAAAACTTTTCTTTATAAATTAATTAAAAATAAGTTCCAAGTAAAGCGCTCAACTGGAAAAAAAAAAAGTCATCCAAGCACAGGCCTCTTGACTTATTCTCTAGGCAAAGACAGGAAAGGAGAGAGAATGGCTACATAGCAACTAAGAACAAAAACATTTGCACTGGTCTTGGTCAGATATGCTGGGCTTTGCTGTACTATATTTTTTACTCATTCAAATTTAGTAAACCCCAAATCCACTCCAAAACTGCAGCATGAACTACTGTGGAATAAACTTATAACAACAACATCCCCTTTAAAACACAGAAGAGTACAGGAAATCATCTTAGCACCAGCCAGTGAAGTGCTGCGAGTTTTCAGAAAACCCTGACATTTCATAGCAACCAGGTAATAACCTTAAAATATTAATGCTGTCAGATAAAGAATGTAGCATCTTCTGGACTTTAAAATAAAGTTCTCAATCCCGTGTTTTCTCACAAATACCACAGAACAAGATCTGAATTAGTTAGCTGATGTGAATAGAGAATAATCATGACAAGAATGAAGTTAACAGGGTCAGTGCTGGGCAAACTTAACATTTTCCACAAATAAACCACTGATTCTTTTAGCTACATTTATGCACAAAAGGCTGGAACATAGAGAATTCCCTCTGAGTTAAGACAAAAAATGCTGAGCTCCAGAAAACACAAGCTTATAAAGCCTCTAGATGACTCTTTTCACTTATGTAAGTCCCTACTTAAGACCATGGCAGTAATGGAAAAGAGGTGGAACAGCCTAGTAAAACTTCCTGAAGACAGCCACTTAACTTCATGTCTCTTTGAATCCAGTTAGTTCCCCAAAATTAACTTCAGGTTGCAATAGAGTTTGTAACACACCGAAGTTTGTAAAAGTGTCATCATATATGGGGTTTCAGGTACTTCTACTTATGAGGAAAGCTTAATTAAATTAAGGAGAAGGAGACAGTCAAAGAAGAAAGTGTCTCAGGCTGTGAAGTAAGAATTAGTAATAAGCTTGTGAAGGAATAACAAGGATAGCCAAGGACAACCAAAAAAGCAGCCTAAAATGAAATGTTAGGCAGGGGGAGATCCAATGATAGGCCACATGTTTAATGCAACAGAGCAAATGCTTATTACACCCACCCTCATCACAGTCCCTAGACAAGGTATCTGTTCTACCTGGTTGCAGCACAGCAGCAAGCAGTGCATGAAGATAAGCACTGAACTGAGCCCTGATCCACTCATCTCCTCCTTCCCATCCAGTGCCATCAAGGAAAACATCATCTCTGTTCTCAGTTACGTGCTTTACCAAGTAATCTGCAAATCTTAGGTCAGCAGTTGTAGGGTTCAGGATCTTACGGAGCTCTGGATCGTGGATTTGCACATGAGCGTCTTCTATCTGTTTGAAATAATTACAAGGGTAAACATTTATCTAAATAAAACTGCTTACATATACTACTGTATATTGCTACCTAAATCTAAACACACAGTCCCCCAAAATATCAAGAAGAAACAAATGGCCAAAGAAATAATGAATTAACTGTTCTCAAAGTCAGATACTGCTCTGATATAACCAGAATCTGATCATCTTCCTGGCACATACTAAAAGCTGCTGCTTTGACAGGATTTGGCAGGGGACGTTTGGTGCTCACATGTATTTTCCTAGAGGCTCTTGGATTGTCACTTCAATTTCTTAAGTTGGTTACCTACATGTAGCTGTCTTAGGTTACCAAATGTTGATTATGTAGTTGCATCTGTTTGCTAGAACTGACACAGTGTTTTCTTAGATACTATTTTTTTAACCTCTTGATTAAATCAGAGGGAAGTCAATAGCAATGTGCTTTATTATCCACCTTTATCTGTTTCTCAGCTGCAAGCACTTATTTTTCAAGACCTTATTACAAAGTCATGAAAAAAGCCCATGACATAAAAAGTAAAATTACACCAGCAACATAATAAAAATTTAAGAAGTGCCCTGCAAATTCAAATATTGGATATAAAAATATTCAGAAAAACATGTATTAGCTTTGCACAGCTTATCTAATCCTATCGTAACAAATGATACAAATTTAATAAGCTTCTTCATTTAAGAACTTATTTCATAGGGAAGTAATTCAAAATTTGGGCATGAATATGAAACTTTAAAGCTGTATTTAAAATGCAACCTCTGCTTCCCCCCCACCCCTCTCTCTAGTTCAAGAAGTTCAAATGCAGAGATGCATACTTCCACAATTGCATCACTCAGATGTTTCTGCTGACGGAACAGGATATTGGTGGCTCCTGCAACAAAGCCACGGACTGTTACATCTGACAGGAGATGATGCTGCTGCAGCGCCATGTATGGCAAACAAAGGTACCCCTAAAGTAACAGAGATATTTAGAGGATTAACATAAGGCCAAAACAATAATTTTTTTCTATATTCAGAGTTTTTCCCTAATAAAAGCCAGCACATTCCACCAAGATCGAACCTTCGTTATTACAATTTCAGCCACGAATATCTATTGTTTTGCTACATTACATCTGCAAAGCAAAGCAACCAGATTCCGCATGAATTACATTTTTCAAGGGGTTGTGTTGCCTTTCAGTCTCAGGACTGAAACTGAAATACAATGCAAAGGACAGGAATCAAATGTGTTTATAAGCCCACAGAATAAGCAGTATAAAACAAGAGTGAGGTCTCAGGCCAGTTCAGAGACAAGAAGTCAATGGAGATAAAGATTCATCTCTCCACTTGTATACCAAGATGTCTTCTGGTAGCCCCGAGGCACATAATGCAGGAAAGCTACAGCCTGCTATCCACATTTTGTAGGTGGAGATTTCCAGGCTCCAGAGATAGCAATCAATTTTTGATAAGCATATGCATGCCCGCTTTCAGAAAGAGCGGGATAGAAAGCAATACACTGTGCTTTTTAGCCACTCCATGCTTGTAAGTTAATCTAGTATGCTACATTCCAATTAAAAAAACCAAAAAGCAAAAAACAAAACTCAAACATTTCGAAAAAAGGCTTTGAGGTAAGTCATTGAGAGATCATTGAGAAGCAGCTGTAGGTATTGTAATTTTCCTTTTAAATATAGGATCAACGTACTCCTGAAGTCTAATACTGAAGTCTAATTCCAGCTGTTCAATTGCATAAAGCACGAAGCAATTTATTCACTAGTAGAAACCCAGAAGGGCTACTGGCATACTCGACAGAAACAAAGAGCACATGCACTTTATCACACAGTACACGGTAATTGGAACCATATGGAAGAAAGGAGCACAACTTTTCCCTTTTGTTATTAGACACAGGGATGGCTTTCCAGATGACAAGCACTTATCAGCTGAAAACAAACAGCCTGTGTCAAAGGAACAACGGTGCTTTGAGAGGAATCACCAACCTAAAATGGAAAATTTTCAAAAAATACGGCTTAAGAAGCTGGCAAAGGAAGGTTTAATTACTGTATACTCTAGTAGCAAAGTCTTGAAAATCCTTCACTATTTAAAGTATCAAGTGTCAGTTCCCAAATTCACATTTGTCTGTAAGTATAACAACTTTTATTTCCATGAATGTGTTTCATTTTTTTTAAAAGAGTGCAAATGAAATTAGTATTAGATCTTACAGAACTGGTACTAAAGAACCTATTTTTCCCTCTGGTGTACTTTGAGACGGTATTATGCCATCTGGCAAAATCTCCCCCCATTCAAATCTGTCAGATATAAATCTGTCTTTCCATGGCATGGCGTAAAACAACCCTGAGATTAAAGCTCTAAAAGAGATATAAACTTTCCAGTAAGTCGTTAAACTACAAATTCAAATCACATTTTTCTCATAACTTAGATATGTGAAGCCTTTTCTGCTTTAATTACATTGGATGAACTCAAATGAAAAGTGCCTTTGTGGAACAGAAGGTAAACATGTAGAAACTGTCAGCTTCCTTAAAATTGTTTACTTTTCCATTTTATGAGTTTAGTAGCAAACAAAGTTTGCACTCGTGGGCCCCCATATCAATTATTTTCTTCTTGCTTTCCATCTACTATTTTCAATAGAACTAGACTAAATACAATTTACAGGCTATTATTTTCATTAGACAGACCATAAGGACAGACACCAGACTGCAGACCTTTGTTGAAAAAGCATTTCTAGCAGTGACGTGAGGCAATACACGGCAATGACATTTGAGCTGCTCACTTGGGCCCACATAGGGTACCATTTCCAATGAAAGGTGTTGTGAGAAGCTCAAACACAATCATCAAATACAATGTTCTGCAAGGAAATGCAAAGAAGCGCCTCCAAAGGAAGAAACACCACTTTGAACCTCATCGGCTTGAGGAAATAAATCTGACTCTTCTACTTTCTGGGCAAATGTTCATCTAAAAGGTTATTACATTAAAAACAAAACAAAAAGCATTATATCACTTCTTTTACTGACAAAAGGGATGCATTTTCCCTGTTTTTTTAATGGGAAACCAGCCCTAGTAAATGTATTGCTTGTTATCTAACAATGCCCATCAGAGTCCTTAGAGAGACTCTGGAGTACCTGGAGTTCAGTTAGGCATCAGCACAAGCTTAAAATTCAGCACCTTAAAATTCAGCACCATGCACAGGGAAAGAGCCACAGACAACCAGGAGGAGTTATAATGTAAAGAAGGGTTTTTTTTTTTTTGTGTGTGTATGTGTATACACGCATACATATTTATAAATACATATATACAAAAAAATTAAGAGAAGAAAACATAGGATTAGGTGCCAGCTAAGACAGAGCTTTCAGAATCTTAGTTTAGATTAAGATATCTAAACACTTCTTAAGTATTCTGATCTTGCCTCATATAGGTCAGATCAACAATTCTTCAGAGTAAAAGAAAACAGTAGTTACCAATACATACCATTTATTAACCACAGTGGGGTTGCAGGTTACCATTATGTAGAATTGCAAACAGTATGTAAGTATACACATGAAAGAAAAGTGGAATGCATGTGTGCGTGCGCACACTCCTCTCAGACGTGCACTCATGCTTTCCACCTGCCTAGAAACACAGTCGCTTGCCAAAGACTGTACTTACATGTTTTGTAGTACCCTACTGTCCATTTGGAGTTGGGTAACCAAAATTATTATCCACTTCTGAAAAACAGATGTCTTTATGAGTTACCAGGTATCATGAACAACATGTTTACCTTTGTAAAAATAGCCAATGGCATACCATACTGGTCCTCTTCCAACCCAGATATCAGTCCTGGAACAAGCACCGTGTGTCCTGTATTTGCTTGGGGCTGCACAGTGATTGGAAGGCTTTCTGAGCTCACACCCTCACTCAGATGATTTTCAGCCTGTTCTGATGCTATATTTTCACGTTCTCCTCCTTTCAAATTAGACTCCTCCAAAATGCTAGGATCTAAGGTCTCCCAGTCACTTTCAGAAGATACTGGAGAAGCGTGGGAAGGAACTTTCAAGCGCTGCACAGTACCATTGGAGGACTGAGCTCCATTGCAAGTCTTCTCTGACTGGGAGAAAGGCACGTTTGCTTTTTGACCTTCCAGTGAATCGTTTCCTGTCATCTTCCTGCATCCCTTTCCCATTCCTAAGTTTGTGTTTGAAGTATCAGCAGCAGACACAGAAATATATTCATCTAACCGTGGTGTATTTTCCTGCAAGCCAGCATCCTCTGATATGCTCTTTCTTGGTCTATACTGTGAGCAGTCAGTAAGACCGTGTTCAATCATACCTGGAAAGTGATAGCATGCATGAATATCAGCATCTCAATAGAAATTTAAGTGGTTTTTGTTAAAGAAAATGACCAAAGTGCTCTTATGTGCATAGTGGAAATCATGTATTTTAAAACACTACTTTGGGGAGGGGTGTGTGTTTGTTAAAAAAAAAAAAAAAAACAAAAAAAAAAAAACCAAACCAAAACCCAAACCCCACACTTTCTCTCCTAAAGAATCTGCCCCAGCTTTTTTGCTTTGAGAAGACTGGTTAGAAGCTAAGAATTAGCAAGGTTAGGGGTTTGGGGTTTGTTTAGCGGTTTGGTTTTTTTTGTTGTGTCCCCCCCCCCCCCTTTTTTGAAGGGCACATGTAGAAGGAAAAAGAGATGTTTGTATTTTTTTTTTTTAAGGACCTTGACAGGAATGTATGACTTATTCAGGGTCCCATCTATGCTACCCACAGGCAATACAGAAGATCCAGTGGGTCCGATTAAGCACAAGAAATAATCCATAGAGTGCAAGTAGTAAGTATTAGGAGATGTGTTCATAGTACATGGACACGCATACAAGTCACCCATTTTTCAGGCAACATACCAACATAACTCTATTGTCACATAAGTTATTTTTCAAATGAAACAGTACAGCCAGTCTCAGTTATCACCAGAAAGCATATAAAAAGTAGTCCAAACTTCTCTTCTTACCAGGGAAGAGTGACAGGACAGTCATCAGAGCTCCCACCAATCTATTTACTGGAGAAATATAAAACAGCACCTGGTGACAGAAGTGGGGGATGGGGGGTGGGAGGAAGAGAGCATGCAAGAGAGGAAAGGGGAATTAGGGAGGAGAGAATGAGAAAAATAAAATTACACTTAAGCATGACAAAGATAGACAGAACACATGCAAACTATTCAAGGCATTGCTTTTTATATTATTTTAGAAAGTCTGCTTACCAACAAAAGTTCTTATAACAGTTCAAAGTAAATATTTAAATGTCTATTATACCCTTATATTTTATAATATTTGTAATATATATGTTATATACATACACACGTGTGTGTAAGATATACTTGTCCATCATTCAGATTTTCCTGTCAGTCGTTCAGATTTTTTTTCCCAAATTGATCCAGTTACTGAATGACTGACAGAAAAAAGTTGTTCCTGGCACGCCGCATAAATTCTTGTTCATTTGTAGGACACTAAAATCTCTGTTATAAATCAAAGAGGCCAAATAATCTCCATTCCAGGATTCTGACAAAAACTTATGCAAAAACATCTCTTCTAAGAAAATATATTAAAGATATGCAAATAAATGAAAAACAGGATAAATGCAGCGTGCATTTATTACAGGTATCTTCCTATGATTAAAAAAGATTTTTTGGAAACAGAAGACATGAATGATATTAACTTTGGTAAAGTACTTAAGGCATAACATGGGAAAACAGAATCTCCTTAATTGAATCAGAAAGACTGAGATTAGTAAATTAGTTAGGAGTTCAAAAGGGGGGTGTCAAAGGCTAGCAATGAAAGAAGAAACACAAGGCAGACTGAATACTACTACTGGAGTTCCTCCAAGACAGGCCTTTGGGGGGACGAAAGGAAAGAAGGAAAAAAAAAAAAAACAAAACCCCAAAAAACCCCAAAAGTCAACTTGTTTAACAATGCAATTTTTACATCCTCAAGCAGCACAACGCTAGTAAAAAATACCAAGCGTTACAAGGAATCAACAATGCAAAGGAATATAGAATGATCTAACTTGATGACTTTGCAGGCCAGTTTAATAGGTATATGATGAAATTACAAGTGCAAGTTTGTGGACTTAGACTTAATAGAAGACTTCTGCTGTAGGCTAGGAAGACACTTTAGAAGTGACTGATGAATAACAACTCATGTTCCACTAGTATTTGCAAGTCTACAAGCTAGTGAATTGATGGAATCAAGAGAAAGACCTATGCAGTCCTAACACATTCCAAATGATGTTTAATGGTACCTCAGCTAGAAATAGACTATATATATTATCTTTCACAATTTTTCTTTTTTCTATGTTCAAAATAGGTGAATTCAAATTGCAACAGCCACAGAAAAAGCATGATGAGAAGAATAAGCAGCTCATCTGAGGAAAGAATTTCAGCTGACTCCAATGGGAATAAAAAAGTCTAACTTCATTTAAGATGCTGCTCTATAATGCATGTATGAAAGATGCATGATACAGTAACAATGAACTACAACAGAAACCCTATGTTATCCCTACAGGTTTAGATTCTCAGATACCATGTATTCCTAGCCAAACTTATTTTTAAGCCTAGAGAATTAAGTCTATAAAGAAGTACCTTGTTTTCAAGAAATCTATTCCAGTCTAGGTTTTTATTTGGGTATACTGCTTACTTAAGCCGAGTACTTTTCTATATTTGTTCCATCAAGTCCCTCTGCCATCCTTCTGTCTATATGGATGCACACTTCCTTACCCCTCCCAACCCCATTATATAGCCTACAACATTTACATCAGCTAACTGGGTGGTCCTGGCAGCAGAAAGTCAAATGATCACCATCTGGAAGTAGTCTTCCAGCCTAATAACAGCCGAGAGGTGAAAAAAATTTCCTTTAGCCTGTGGAAAGGCATCAACCAAACTGCTAAGGATTAAAGGAAATCCATCTGTGGCATTCAGGCATTTTTCAGCTCAAGGAAAATTGGCATTACTAGTGGCTTCTCGCATATTATATTTAAGGTTTTTTTAACATACAGATTCCCACAGTTATTCTGGAACCTTAACATCTGTCAGAAAACAGGCAGTGCCAGAAAACCAAAACTCTTCTTTTTGAAATTGCAAGTATTGTCTTCCTGTTTAAGCTTAGGGGAAAACAAAAACAAAGCAACCTGCAGCTTTATTCAATAAGCATCCAGTTATTTTCAAAACAATTTCATATGTTTGAGTCATATGAACATGCTTGGGAAACCCTCCCTCTCCCCTCTTCCTGTGCATTTATGTCTTGTGGTTTGAGCAGCTTCAGAAAAGAATTGTAGCACAGTATTTTGTTTAGATATCTCCAAACGCTGAACTGACCTGATGAAATGCTATCATAAGTTTTTAAACAGATCAGTAAAGATACTTTACAAAATCTTAACTGGAAAGTATTTTTTCCACCTATGGTTTAAAAACAAAACAAAACAAAACCAAACCCCAAAAACAACAAACCACTGTGGACTTTCAGAACACATTAAGTTACTTTTGGGAAAAAGCTTGCATATCGAGTCTTGATTACATACATTTCTACATGTGTTACTCCTACTATGTCATAATCATATTTTCTCAAGTATATCTTTTGCGTAGCCTTTAATATAGCAGTCTTTAGTATATGGCTCTTTAATGCAGAAACTGCATTTATTCTCATCAATACTTAGAACTGTCAACGTATATATGACTTACAGAATTAAGCAACAAGTGCAAAAGCTTTGGAGAAGCCACTACTTCTGTTTTTAAAAGTCATATTTACTGCCTCACACAAGATACCTAGGCCTTGGATATAGACTTTAAAAAAACCCACACAACTGTTTTGATATCTTATAGATTAAGTCCTACTAACTTTCCAGTTGCAGCTAACAGGGAATTCTAGTGTTCCTTCCAGCACTCTGAAGAAGCTGGGTTTTAACATAGCAGGTTCACTGAAGAAAAAGTGATGTTTGGGAAACTGAAACAAAACTTTAAACAAAAATTTTAAGAAAGCGAAACAAAAAAAAGAATCCCTGCATAAATGTGTCTGGGAGCTGATACATAGTCATTTCACTGAAAGTTCCTGTTCCAGGGTATTACATATACACAGAAGAAAACAAACGTATCTACTATTTCACATCTGCTTGTACGTTTTGCATGTTCTACTGAAATTGCTAAGATAGCATTGCTTCTGAGGCAGTAATATAGCTCAAAGAAAACACAGCCTAGAATTCATCAGTTTTTACCAATTTATAATCTGAGTTCAGCCTGACCTAACAGATAACGGCTCTTCACACTGTCTCCTGCAGGTGTCCATGCAATTCAGGTCTGATGGACACTTTAGCACTAGTTTCCTTTGGTATGCCTATTTAAAGCCCAAACCAGACGTTCTACTTACCGAATCACTGTAAAGCTGTACGCTCCCTTTTCAGTACCAGCATCTCCTACCGGTTCCTTCACACAGGTACCTATTTGCATTATGTGTATCCTTTCCTATCTTTTATAATATGTTAAGTTTCTCCACTCACATTTAATCACATTTTACTTACTCTGGCTGGGACAGCTATTAATAAGGTGGAGCATGGACAGAACAGAAGTGGAGTCAAATTTATACGTCAACACACAGCAGTTACTTTTAGCATAATTTCCCAATCTATATACGGATACAAAACATACTTTTATTTTACTGTATTTTAATTTGTTTTTCACTAGTATATTCTACATAGCTTCATATGAAAAAAATTTAACAATTGCATTTCTATTTTGATTACCTGCCTCAGCCTACAAAACGTTACCTTTTTCTCTAGAAGAATCAATTTAAAAAGAATCAAGACCTGAAAAACACACAAAAAGGAAAAACATGGTGAGTGAACCAGTGCCATTTATCAAAAATACTGTGCAAGCACAATCTCTTATTCAAGATTTCATGTTAATCACTGCATAGCTGTCAAATGATCAAATACATTTGACCAGTGAAAATCAGTGTTCCGATACCCTTTCTCCACCTAAGCACTCATTTAAAAAAAAAAAAAAAAGCATTTGAGATGCACAAAGAAAAACCTGCACAAACAAGAATTGTGTAATTTGAATCACACAAAGCTTATTAGAAAGAACATGTTGTGCAATTCCAGAATTTTAAAAAACAGTAAACTGCATAAACATAAGAGTTCCTTCACAGAAATACAGAAAATAATTTGGCAAAATACCAAGAATAGCATTCACCTCGCCTAATTTTAAGCATCTACAGATGAGGCATCTACATCAGAAGTGGCTGTCCAGACTTTTTCCATGAACAGTGGCTGTTCATGGAACAGATCATCCTGAGTGCCATTATGCGGCATGTGCGGGACAACCGGGGGATCAGGCTCAGCCAGCATGGGTTTATGAAAGGCAGGTCCTGCTTCACTAACCTGGTCTCCTTCTATGACAAGGTGACCCGCTTAGTGGATGAGGGGAAGGCTGTGGATGTTGTCTACTTGGACTTCAGTAAGGCCTTTGACACTGTCTCCCACAGCATTCTCCTGAAGAAGCTGGCTGCTCACGGCTTGGACAAGTGCACTCTGAGCTGGGTTAAAAACTGGCTGGACGGCCGAGCCCAGAGAGTGGTGGTGAATGGAGCCAAATCCAGTTGGCGACCGGTCACGAGTGGTGTTCCCCAGGGCTCAGTGTTGGGGCCGGTCCTGTTCAATATCATTATCGATGATCTGGATGAGGGGATCGAGTGCACCCTCAGTAAGTTTGCAGATGACACCAAGTTGGGTGGGAGTGTCGATCTGCTGGAGGGTAGGAAGGCCCTGCAGAGGGACCTGGACAGGCTGGATTGTTGGGCCGGGGCCAACTGTATGAGAGTCAACAAGGCCAAGTGCCGGGTCCTGCACTTCGGTCATAACAACCCCAGGCAACGCTACAGGCTTGGGGAGGAGTGGCTGGAAAGCAGCCTGGCTGAAAAGGACCTGGGGGTGATGGCTGACAGCTGCCTAAACATGAGCCAGCAGTGTGCCCAGGTGGCCAAGAGGGACAATGGCATCCTGGCTTGTATCAGGAATAGCGTGGCCAGCAGGACCAGGGAGGTGATAGTGCCCCTGTATTCGGCACTGGTGAGGCCGCACCTCGAGTACTGTGTTCAGTTTTGGGCCCCTCAAGAAGGATATCGAGGTGCTGGAGCGCATCCAAAGAAGGGCAACAAGGTTGGTCAAGGGTCTTGAGAACAAGTCTTATGAGGAGCGGCTGAGGGAATTGGGGTTGTTTAGTTTGGAGAAGAGGAGGCTGAGGGGAGACCTTATTGCTCTCTACAACTACCTGAAAGGAGGCTGTAGTGAGGTGGGGGTCAGTCTCTTCACCCCAGTAACAAGCGATAGGACAAGAGGAAATGGCCTCAAGCTGCGCCAGGGTAAGTTTAGGTTGGATATTAGGGAAAACTTCTTTACTGAAAGAGTAGTCAGGCACTGGAACAGGTTGCCCAGGGAAGTGGTTGAGTCCCCATCCCTGGAGGTATTTAAAAGACGGGTAGATGCAGTACTTGAGGACATGGTTTAGTGGTGGACTTGGCAGTGGTAGGTTAACGGTTGGACCTGATGATCCTAAGGGTCTTTTCCAACCTTAACAATTCTATGATTCTATGATTCTATGACTCTCTACACTCACAAGAAAAACACAGACGCTTCTGGGGCATGACTGGCAGACATCTGAAGTGAAACAAAAAAATATCTACTGAGCAGGCACAAACACACCATGAAATCCAGATTCTCAAATTTGTTTCCTTGATGCCTCTCAGTTAACAAAAGATTCTAAATGCTATTGGTACCTTAGCTATAGGACACACGCTCAATTTCAATAGTCATTAGGAAAAAGGAGAGGTGCAAGCCCCCTCAGGTTCTATGATGGCAGAAGCCGCAAAAATGACAAGATACAGGGAAAAATGCTCCAAGTTGTGTCTGCACGGACTTTAGCAATATTCTTCTATCGCATTCATCTGACGAGAAGCAGGAAATAGAAACAAGACCATAACTGAGATACCGTTTGCACTTTGGGACAGGACTAAAGAAGTGTCACACAAACATAGAAATCTCCAGGGAATCCAGCAGATAGACAAAACTTCTCAGTCTGGAACTCACTTTCACTGAAGTTACGTAAGTGGAAGGGGAAGGGAAATCAGGACACTGTAACCAGAAGTACTTAGGAAACAGTCTTACTCCTAGCTCAGGTATGTCTAGACATGTTTATTTTTCAGTTCCTCACAAAGAATTTTACTCCACAAAATAAGTGCTGTACTTTAGATATCTAGCAGAGAACACCTACCTTGTGTCTAAAGTGAAGAACAAGATCCCGAGGAGACAGACCTGAGATGCCAAAAAGAGAGCAATTATTACAGTTTAATAGCTAGCAGAGATACTAACTTACTTCTTGTCACCATTTTTCAGGGGGAGTGGGACACCCAATATGCATTCTATGTGAACCTGGTTATTTCAATAGCAGAACTCATATAGAATAATTTCTTTTGAGCAGGAGCAAGAGTTAAATTTACAATGGAGATGACAATAACGTGACCAGTCACACTCTTGAGTTACTCCTGTTGGCTGCCACACAGCATTATGGAAACACTGAAGTAAATACTACACTGTGCATTCAGGAAACACAGGGAAGAGTCAGAATCAAATGACAGATATCCCAAATAACAGGTAGATGAAAGTTTGAGCACCCCACACCATCAAATAGTTCCATCTAAAAATTAAGAAAGTACTGTTTCCCAAAAGCAGCCAAGCAGTTGCTTGTCAGACTGTTAGGTCAAGATGTAACATGGCTTTCAACCTACAACTAACTCCTATTATGAAAGCAACACTACATTTATTTGACATTTATTTAAATCCATTAATAAAGAAATCCATAAACAGAATGCTGTGCAGGCACACAGACCTCTGGTGCTTAATCTGTTAATGCACATAAACAAATTAGCTCAGGAAGGGAATGTGTTCATTAGCGTAACATTATCTATGCTGCTTGTACAAAAAAGTCACTTACCAAGATAAACTTGTGACCCTTCTAGCAAAGTACTGCCCAAGGAACTATTCATATGATCATAAAGTTCCTGTAAAAGTTAGAACAAAGGCAAAAAAACCCCAGAAGCCATTAATGGCACATTGTCACACAAAATCCAGAATAAATAAAATTCACTTATTCAAGGATGCCAATGTCTTATTCCAGAAGGAAAGTAAAATTTTACTAATGGAGTCAATGGAGATACAGGCTGACAATCACACTCATTCTTGTATTTCATTACAAATCTGAAAGTTGACCCTCTGTCAGATTAGGGTAGTTCATTTAGTTCACGTTAAGTTCTTACAAGAGCTGAATAACTGAATGACCTATGCAAATGGAATATTTGAGCACTAATTAAAAACACTATAAAGTCCACAGCCATACACTGAAAGCTTTGTTCTGTGTGGTTATTACTTAAAAGTTACCTTTAGAATTGAAATTTGTGAGAAGTCTTTTTCTTCAAAATACGCATGTGTAATGAGTTGCAGCTTTGCCTGAAGTAACCCATACAAAGGCTTGGAAGAAAAACAAACACAAAAGCAAGTGAAGAAAACTTATTTAGTCACTCATTTTGAACTCTAATCTTCTCCCATTCGTATCTTGCAACACAGACACATTATTACACAGAGTTCATGGAGGGGCAGTCCTTAGTTGCTAACTCACAGCATCTTTCTCCTGTGCTCATTTAAAATGATGATAATTCTATTTTCTTTCTATGGCACATACCACACCATCAGTGAATCTTTCTGGAAAAGTACTTTCCTGCTTTAACACTGCTCGTGCAGCTCCAGTAATAGTTCTTTCTTCAGCTTTAAGCACAGAAAGAATTTCTGTTCCCTGCCTGGTGACCAGTAGCTTTTGCTAAATAGGTAGAAATACAAGATGTTCCTTCCAAACAAGGGTATGCTATATGTATGACTACATCCACAGTTGTCAATAGCCACTGTCTCCAGTTATTATAATGGCCAAAGCCCTCAATCCTACCATATGAAATAAAGTTAGTAGCATTTAAGAATAATCGAAAGTGCAAATAGATATTCTGGTCCCTGACAACAGGCAGACACTTTTACAATTACTCTTACAAGGAGATACTAATTCGAGGCATCTCACTCAAATGCCATAGCCTTCCAATTCAATTTTACTTCAGTATTTTGTTACCCTCTGCAATGATTTAAAGAGAGGTGTTTGGAGCCAAAAGTTCCAAATAAGAATATGGAAACCAAATAATTTTTAATATGTTATTTGAAAGTGTTTTGGGAGTTAAACAAACATTCTTACCAGCTGACTGAGAACACACACACTTTTCTGTACTGTTTCTCGGGTGACGTCTGCTTGCCGTACTTTTAATGCCTAAGAAATACAAGTATTACAGTATTTTTACCCACACACAATTTCAAAAAGAATTCTTTCACAGGTCTAGTTGCCACATACCACCCCCCTATTTAAACAAAAACCTAAAACTGACTGCCTTCAATGGTGGAATATCCAAACCATGCAACAGTATGCCCTTACCTAGTAAAAATGGTCATAACACTGATATGTCAGAGTTGTGTTTCCATCTCACTGTGCACAGCAAAGATCCAAATACAGCTATGATGATAGGCAGAGGACTGTTTAAAAGACACTAGCACGAGAAAAAGGCAATAGCCTTAGAAAAGGCAATGGCATTTTAACTCAGGGTAATGTAACAGAAAAGAAGCCACAAGACATCACTCGTTCTTCTCTAACATTATCTGTGAAAATGGACCCAGTTGAAAAGTCTTTGCCTAGAAATTGCTTGCTTTATATTCAAGGATTTTCTTTGAACCAGCCATAAAATGAAGGAGATATCATCTGCAGAAGCCAACTACATTCTCAGCCAGACCAAGTAGTCCCAGCACTTAACAGCAGACCTAGAAAGGGTGGGGGCAGAAATACAGCTAAGTGATTCACTTAATTGGACAAAACAGCAAGTGTGCGGACTGCAGCCCACACATCAAAGAGGACAGATGGAAAGAGTGCTAGAGCTGTCATATGAAACACATTGGTTTATATTCTACTTGTTCCAAACAGTTAATTTTAAACATCTATTTATCTTCTTAATTGGTTACTAAACAGCATAAACTGGAATCAAGAGTACAATAAAGCCAAGTTATTGCATAGTTAAATAGAGCAAGACTCTAAATCACAGAATACAGTGAAGACTGGCTGCAAAGATAGTGAGTGAACTAAAATCAACGTGGACTTAGTTCAAAAGAAATGGCATTAAAATCTGCATTTGTAAAATTTCTCCTATAGCATAAACAGCAACTTGAAATATAATCAAGGTATGATTAAAACAGAGTACATAACTTACATCTTCTGAATACAAGACTCATTTAAAACTCAAACCCACATGGCATTCCAGATTCTTGGCATTTCACTGGACAAGGGAGTAATTTTTAAAGAAATTTGTAATAACTTCTCAATTGTAAGTGCACAGATCATACTACCATTACTACTTTTGAAAATATGGGCAGATTCTAGTAGATCAAGTACATCAGTTCCTCAGTGTGATCAGCTGCACACTGTAGCTCTCACCAATTTTTCAGCTTTACTGCTAAAAGTTCAGTATCAGTAAGCAGCTACAATGAATGCGAAGATTCTGGTCTACTCTGCAAGTGTACTTTTGGCAAAGAAGGTAGGTTAAAAGAAACATCTCTACACTTGCATGGTCAGATCCCAGGAAATACTCTCGAATTCTTCATGCTCAAATACTGGAGAAATTTCAACTTTTTCCACCCAAGAGGCCTACTTCCTGGAAACATGCCTTGGCTGCTTGACAGACCATCAGCTTCATTTTGCTACTTGGTGCTGATGCCTGGATCTAGCTCTCAAGAACCAAAACATAATTTTCAATTGCCTTGAACATTTCAGAAGATCACAATATGCCTGCTGACATAAGGGAAAGAAATAGTCCTCAAGCTCTGTAGCTACCTACTGTGCACATTTTCATAGATTTTTAATGTAAGCTGATCGTGCAGTTTGACTGTTGGTATAATGCAAGCCACTGAATTTTAGGGTCGTTAATGCATCAAGCCTATTATTTCATTAATATAATTCACAGCTTGGAAAATTACCTTCGCTTCAATCTGCCTGTAGCAAGAGACGCCATATACTGTGGTTCGATCCCCACATCTTGGTGGCAAATGGAAAAACACAGTATCTATGAAAAAGAAAAGACTGTTTCATAAGTCACTAAACAAAAATTCAGTATTTTTTTATTTTCAGCATCGCTTATTTTTAAAAGGTTTACTGCTGAAAATACTGGCACAGTTATTCTTTCTATTTTTTTAACATCACAGAAAAGTCATCTATAAAGCTATGCCTGCACCCAAACTAGTTTCCAAATTGCAGAATGCTTTGTGGAAGAATCTCCAGCTGTGCTAATATGGATATTCTGACAACAGCCTCATGTTTAGCCTGATCAAGCTCCTATAAGCCCACTGAGAGGTTCTCAGAAACAGCTATTGACACCAGAGAAGTACCACTGAAACCTACAGGCACACTGCTTTCCCAATTCCGTAGAGGAGCAAAGACAAGGCACTATGGGGCAAGGCGTACAGTTGGAGTGTGATACTATTAAGGAGGTAAATGCAATGAAGATGGGGGGGGGGAACCCAAACAAAAAACCAAACACTAAGGAGGACAGGAGGACATATACAGTTGAAAGATTAGAGTAGCTGCTACTGCTGCCAAGGTAGATATCCATGCAGCAGCACCAATATGCTAACAAAAAGGATTTGTGAATCCTAGTCTCACACAAAATAATTACTGTCTCTGTGCAAGTGTGACACGAAAGAAAAAAATCTCTATAAAATATGACAAGAGAAAGGCTTTTATGGCTTGAGATATATACACACATGCATATACATACGCACTTGCTAATACTGCAAAAAAGTTGCTATATCCTAAGTAAAGGAGAGGACATTATGACTGCCTTTCAAAACATGAGCGAAATCTGTTTTGAAACCAACTATTAATTTTTTTGTTTGCTTCCTAGTAACAAAATGAACAGAAGAGACAATCCCGTATGCATTAAGTCCAATAGAAAGAGGGACTGTTTATAACAAAGCTTATTCCCTTGAACAAGCTTAATTATATTATGGAGATCACCTAGGGTTTTAGAAAGCCTTTAAGACTATTTCCTGTACCAAGTCATCCTCTTTGCAAAAATGCGACTATCAGTGGGAATTAGTTTAGAACTCAAAAATAGATATCTAATAAAGTTACAGTAAACATAACTATTATCTGAAACATATTTGCGTGTTTCAAGTTCATGTGTATGCTTGTCTACAAAACACAAGGATATATATCAGTTTTGTTGCCAAGTCTTTTTTTTTTTCCTTACCAGAAAATATACATTGATAATCTTTTACTGCAGCAATGAAAATGTTCAAAGTTGAGCATTAACTGGAAGGGTACTGAGCCAAGGGGAAACAGGTAAGTGCAGCTGCATATGATTTTCCCAGCTTTGAATGCAGCCTACCATTAGCTATTTAACAATGCAGAAATTGAAGAAAACTCATTACCCAGAGCAGAGTCAGAGAGACTCTTACTGCTGCTAGGAAGGGAATTATTTTGATATGACTTACTTTGCTTCCAAATGAGGTTTCTGGAAGCTGGGGAATTAGGAAACAAAGTAAAAAAACCCAACTTATTAAAAGTAGTATTAAAGGGTTTCTGTGATTTTGCTGTTTTAAGTGACTTCCTTGTTCACTGCTGTGCAGAAAAAAAGATGAAATAACTGAACATGCATATAAGTGTCACGGCAATGAACTGAACTGCTGTCAAATAAACAAAGAAATAAATGCAATACTAAACAAAAAAAACCCCCACCCTGCAGTGAACTTGCTGGTAACTATGTGGCAAAGGAACCATTCTATCTTCATTCTGCCGACAAAAGCTCCTGTTCCTGCCCTTTACCTTTGCTGGTTTTCAAAATATGTCATTCTACAGACACTGAATGACTTGTAGGTCATTCTAAGAATCTCTAAATTAGTGGAGGGGGGGAAAAAAATCATAATGACTACATACATTACAATGCTGAATTTTAGAATTTCATTTTTCCCTTGCCTCAAAACTGGATTAGGTTTTACTCAAGAGTTTATTCCCCCTTCAAAGAACTTCTGAGAAAGCCGGTAGCCTTGTTTTGCGCTAGGTTACATATCACTAGGTGAGGTTATGTGCTAGGTTACATATCACATCCCTTAAGCTTTTATTGACATCTGATTTCTTGATGTAGGAGGTACACCTTTATGATTTACTTTCACTTTAAACTCTGAAGCAACATATCATTGCCAATGTATTTTGCAACTTAAACAAAAAGTACAGGAAGTCTAACAGTGAAAAGAATTGTTGATCAATTGTTCAGGTATCAGGATTTTTCTTCTGGTTGCAGAAGGAGTAGTAAATACAACTTCTCTCTTGTTTCTTACCTTCTTGATAGTTGTGAGCGCCATCCGGTAAGGCGAGAAATGGCAAGTATTTCCATTCCTCTGGTAAACTTTGGCTGTCATGTCCTTCTCCAGGCTTTAGGGGAGGATAGGAAAATTCAACCTAAATAAACAAAAACAGAGGAGAGGCAAAGAGAGAATACATTACTGTTGCCAAACAAGCAAGCCTCTGTGAGCCAGCCTAGCACCTTTTCTTTAGCAATGGTACGAAGCAAAGCTTTTCTTCCTACTAGCATTCCTTGTCTCTTCCTCCAAAGCACCCATGGACTGACTCATATGTGGTCTAACTGACAGGCCCTGGGCAGATTTGGCTTCTACAGTGCTTCCATCCAGCCTAGTACCTTTCCCTCAAGAGAAATATGAAATAGATGTTCAAGCAGAAAACATCACCCAGCAGCTGAATACCTTCTCCCCTGTATGCACATAGCCAGCAGCGCATTGCTGCACCTGCAACGTCAGCAGGGGTCATTGCTGGGGCACATACATCCTGAAATCAGATTTGGCTTCTCAGCCCCTCAAGTGCTCATGACTAGGTAACACTCTTAACACGTGCAAACCTCTATTTTACCCTACCGGATATTGAATGATCTCAGAAACTATACTAACAGCAAAACACTGCTTTTAAATATTTTTATGCCCTTGACTGCAATGAGTGCTACACATTGGCCTAAAGTACCTCCTTTTCCTTTCCCCGAGAAATCCTGCCTTCCAATTTCACCTTTCATTTAATTGCCATTTACCTCTTTTTCCCAGTAACAGGGACAACCTTTCTATTCCTCACACTACACTACATGTCTACTACAGACCCTCATGATCAGCATCTTCACAGTACTATCCTTTCATCTTCTTTTCCTATGGAGACCTCTCTGGGTTTCCAGCCACTTTCACCAACTCTTTTTTTTCCAGACCTGCATTTCTAAAATTACTGAACAATATCTAAACACAAATTTATCAGTAAAAGAAACTGTTTAAAGGTACTGCAACTTCTCTTGAGGGACATTTAGCAATAAACTAGTGACCTGTAAAATGTATACATGAAAATAAAAAAGCATGGCAAAGCAAGCACACAGAAAATCCTAACATTTGATGGATGATAAAATAAAAACACTGTAAAGGATGAGAGTACTAAAGAAGAAATGGGAAATAAATCAAAAGTGAAATTGTTCACCATACCACACGGTGTCACTCTTTCTACGACTGCTGCCAACTTGGAAAAAAGCACAAAGGGCAAGAAAACACCACAAGAAATCAGCCTTGCTACTTGCTCTATCAATTTCAAGTTTTCTTATTCCATGTATTATATAAGAGATCTTGAAAATATCCACAAAAAAAAAAAGGTCTGGTGAAATACTAAAGTCCTGAGCTAAAGGTAAGTAATCCACAAAGAATAATTATGCAAGGGGGCAGGGGGGAAGACATGGAATAGAAAAAGGATTAATTTTGGCAGGGGAAGGAGGAGGGAATCCAGACCCTGACTTGTAGTTAGTTATCAAGAATCCATAGAGCCTTTTAAACAAGATATGCCATTAAGCAAAACAGAAGAGCATCTGACTTCCAAAGGAGAGACAAACACTGGAATTAGCATATCCCTACAAGGAGCAGAAACACTGCCTGCCATTTAGTACACACATAAATACTGAGAACTCCCTGCTTATCCCTTTCAAATCACAGATTATACAAAAATTAAAATGTTAGAAGCTTCATGTAAATATCTGCAATACAGAAGAGGATTATATCATATAATTTGATGCTGTCCAGATTCAAACTGGCTGGCTGAAAACACTGTTTACAGAATTATTACTGGATTCTTGCCGGAGGAGTAACCTTAGCAATAAATAAAGCACGATTCCTAAGTTTTAAAACATAGATAGTCAAGGAGCATCTACACTAACATCCTGAATCAAATATTTTATTTCACTGCATGGCCAACAGAGAGGGGTTCGGATGCACCCTCGGCAGGAGCTTCTTTCCATTGAATACAGAGGAGACCCCGGGTCCCTTATATTTCAGTGAATACTTTCAAAGCATCATTCCTGACAAGGAAATACTGTAAGTAAGGATCTAAGACATCATTGCTTCCAAGCACTTACAGAATTACAATTGTATTTTGCGTTCCAATCAAAACAATGAATTAGAAGACATATTTAAAGGAAAGAAGGGCAGGACAATTCAAGCTATATGAAAAACACGTATTCACTAAGGAATACTCCTTTTTAAAGTCCAGAATAAAGCTGAGAGATCTGGCTCCTATGTTCTTTTGACAGCATGAAATTTGTTGAAGAACTACTTTGTTCTAGCTCACAATATGCTGTCAACACCTCAGCTGCTATCAGATGCTCCCAGCAATAGGGATTTCTGCAGGCTCTGACTGTTCCAAATTCAACAAACTGAACAGCCATTAGTGACACTGACGATAATCTTATTTTACATTAGTCTGCTTCCTTCAAAAATATGTGTTCTAATATAGAGATTTCTGCATGCATGTGCACGTGTAAGTGAAAGAAGATCACAAAACTCAGATAAAGCAGAATTAAGATTGCTTAAGTGGCCCTAAATAATCTATTTTACATATATACTTTATGATAGACCTGATATACATTATGACATACTATTCCTCCCCCTCCCCAAGAGGATCCACGTAGGAAGTACCCTGGTTTCTAAGGAGGAATCATATTTGTGTAGTTTAATAGATCGCTGCTTTTAGAAGTACCACCTCATATTGTGGAGGCTGAAAGGGTGGAAGTAGCAAAGAAGGAGGAAAAAGAAAAAGGACAATCCAACAGCAAGGACAGCATGCAATGCCCTGGAGAACTTCCTTTCACCTCTCCTCCAACTTAAGAGTTCCCAGTGACTTCATTTCAAAGAGTTAAGTCAAACTTTTTCACAAGTAGTCACTGCAGGTGGGATTCATGTCAGCTGACTACATGTCAAGAAGTAAGATCTCCAAGCCAGTTTTCCTAAGCATTCTGCATAGTCAGAGAAAACAGACACCTGCAGAGGATGATTCATCCGATCTGCCTCTTTCCATTGTCTCTGAAGAGAGCTAGCTCAGACTTCTAAGTCTAACTTGCAGATGACTGAATTAATGCAGGTGAAACTCACCCTAACTGTTCCTCATCTTCTAGACATTCTGCTTGATTTCTACAGCTCAATTTACAGACTTGCATCAATTACAGTTAGGAATCCTCTGCATAGAAAAAAACATTATTTCAAACCCGAAGTATTATAAGAGGATTGAGTAGCCTTAAAAAAAAAGAAAAGCTAAAACCCCACAGTTCTTGAAAATCCTGAAACTAAGCACTGCACATGTACAACAGTGATAATAATGGGGTAGAGAGAATCTCAGTTCTATCACTTCTGGGTTTTTGAACAACTAGCGCCTCAGTAAAATTCTTCTCTCAGCCTGTGTGTGCAAACTGTCCAGTACAGTGTTTCTAGTTAAGGCAACTTTAAAAAAAAGTTATTTTTTTCTCATCTTCCACTTTAAACGCAAGACCAACCATGACAGGGGGATGGGACTACAGAAGAGACCTGTCCCACAGCTTTTTTTCCTCCTTCTTCACAGAATGAAGAGAAGCTCATTTGTTATTTAAATACAATGGATCTTTATGTAAATCCATACATATATGCATATGCACGCATAAACATGCACTTCAGTTTCCCTGTTCATCATCAAAACATATATGCATTACAAAAAATGCCTGCAAATATGAGAAATAAAGTCTTTTATTAAAGCTCAGTAGTCAATAGGAACAAAGAAATACATGCAAGTTTTCAGAGCGGACTGCCAGAGCAGACTTTATAGATTTTTGTCTCCTCAAGTGAATTAAAAAAAAGACTCCTCACAAAATGAAATTCAAATTCAAAGCTGAACTCCTCAGAGATTTCAGAATAAACTACATAAAACATAAACTCGAACATCCACTCATTTCTTATTCTTCCAAGTGTCAGGGATCTTCATTACAGCTGGAAATATTGATTATGCCTGTCAAGGGGTTTTGATGGCAATGCTTTCTGCCTGTTCAGATTGTCTTGTTCTGTAAGCAGATAGCTCTTGATGGATTTCAGAACTAAAATCAATACAGAATATTGTGTTGCGATTTAGTGTAGAAATAAATAACTGCTCTTCACTACACAAAGTATTTCAACTCACATGGGTTACCAAGTTAAAATAAAATATAATTTTAAAAAACTCCCTAAAGTGAAGTACAACTCGATTTCTGGAACTGACATTTTTATTTTTCTGTAATTCTGCTGCATTAACTAACCTTTTATATGCAGTTTGTATTGAATCTAACAGTTTGGATGCAAAGCACCTACTGATACACAGTCCTATCTTGTTTGTGGAATGAAAAAAAAAGTCCAGGCAATCTGTTCTGGTTCCTTGTCTTTAAAGGGACTTCCTAGCCAGAATAAATTTACTAGTCCTTCATTAACTCACAGCAAAAAAAAGATGAGTGCAGGCAATGAAAAATGTATTTCAGTTCCCACATTCAGGAACTAACATGATAGTTTTTCTTTAAAAAATGTATTGATATTCTCTTCTACTAAATTACAAGTACACAGTCAGAAGAGAGGTTAAAAAAGGACATTGATAAAAGAGGAATTACCACAATATATGTGCATATCCACCTAAACTATCACACTCAAACATTAGACAGGTAGTTGGCATTAATTTTCGGTGAACTTTATGCTCAAGTAAGGTTGTTTTCCTTATCTGTGAAAAGTGTTAAGTGTTAGCAATCACAGTACGAGTAAGATCCTCAGTGAACACTAAACAGTGATAATTTAAAATGTGCTGGCAAGCCAGTATAAACTCCCCATCCTCCCCACTCCATCTACTATCACATGATTGAACTCCTCCACTTACAAGTTAACCCCTCTTACTCAGCACAGTCACAATATAAGCTCTCCTCTTTAATACAGGTATTTTGGAAGATTTCTCTTCAGACTAGAAATGAAAAAAATCCGGACCCAAATACATTATTCCATTCGTTCAATGGAGAGAGGATTTAATCTCAAATCTCTAAGAAAATCTGAAATATTTAGAATGACAGTATTACGCTAAAGGAAAAGATGCTTTTAGTAAGTTGCAGAATCTAATTTACAGGGAGCGAACCCATTCCATTCTCTGAACAATTGCTTTGATGATCTCTCCCATTGCTTGTACTGCACAATTAGGTAGAATAATTGATTTAAATGAAGAAAAGCAGATCAACAAAACCCACTCATTACATTCCTACTTAGAAAAACTTTTCCCTCATAAATCATGTCAACACATTTCATTTTGAGGAGACCAACTCTTCCTCTCATTTAAGAAAGAAAAGCAGAAGGATGTTGAGTATAATGCTAAACAGCAGTGACCAAAAAAACCCAACAGATTGAAATGAGGGATCAAGTTTTAGGTGTAATTTTAAATAAGTCACTATTTGTTCTTCACTTGAAGTAGGGATTTTTAAAAGAAGCTTTCTTGATATATTAGTCCCAGCATAGCCAGATCCAGAGAAAACCAGCACACCAATGATTTTATCTGAATCACCATAACAACTGCAGCATGCAGCCAAATGAAAATCTAAGAACATTGTTACCCCTTCAGCACTGAGAACCATTCATTATTTAAATCACAATTTAATCAAATTTAAATGACAAACCTTCTCCATTGTTGTATGACAGAACCAACAGATCCGGACCTACAAGCTGAAGAGCCCATCCATATAACAATAATGCGTGTGCAGTAATATAATGACCTCTAACAACAGATTTTTAAATATACATCATATATTTATATAAATATGTATACATGTAATAACTATATATAATACACATGCATATTTATATAAATATGTATATGTAGAATAAATATGTATGATATATATTTATATAAATATATTTTAAAATCTATTACATACACACACAACAATAGCAAAGGAAACCCATGTATTACAAAGAGGTAGGGCATAGTCTTTTCTATCCTTCCAGTTCCTGAAACTGGAACTTCCTCACGTTCCCGTATTGCTAAAACTGTAGAGCAGCCACTTACACGAGTTCTAAGACACCATTTGTATTGCTACAGATGCACAATATAACCATTCAAATTTGCTTCAAAAACTCTGACTAGGTTAGTAAAGTTTTGATTCTTAGGCCCTTAAAAGATAAAATAACCTGAAACACTGAAACCTTTGTATTTGTTTTCAAAGTCATGCTAGTATGCATTTTAGACACTCTTTCCAATTACTTAACACTTTTATAGTCATACAGTTCAAGTCAGACATAAATCCTGTCCTTTGGAACTTTTGCTCACATCAGTCTCCTCAAAGAAAGTAAATAACAACCACTCCCCACACACACACTCCTCCCAGAAGAGGAACATAATACTACTGCAACCATTCCAGCCCAGGGGATGTCCTAGGGAACTCTGTACCCTCAAGACAAGACTTTGTGGTCTTACAGAAAGGTACATTAGAATCCATACAGGATGAACTCTTAAGAAGATACAAGGTACCAGAAAGGGCAGTTTCCTTAATGAAACAAGAGATGGCGACCCTCAGCTCTACTCCTGATGTCTGCCCAACACAGCAACTAGCTTAGACTGGGGTCAGCAGCAGCCAGTTTTTCATCCATGCAACCTGCTGCACCCATCGGCTCTTAATGGACACAGCCAGCTACAGGGACTGGTGGCATTTCCTCTCCCCAGGGCAGCAGGCAGACATGCATCCTTTCCCCATCTCTGCTGCATGCCCTGGTTCCCAGTGGGAAGGAGCCCACGCAGGCTGGCAGGGAGTTGTCAAACAGTACAGTGAATCCTCCTTTTCCTGGGAAAATGGAGTAGAAGGACTGTAGGCACGCTTTAAAGCACATTTACTCATCAGTTTAGAAACAGCCATTGTGTGTAGTTCACATCGCACATATTGCTGAACTGATGCAGTCCACGCAAGCGATCACCTTGTCTGATGAGCCAACAAGCATTCAGGTTCTTTACCATGGGACACCTGATGGTCTCAGAATGGCTCTTAGTGAACTCTAAGTGGCTCTAAGTGTCCCTCCTTACAAGTTTCAACATTAGATTCACTCCTGAGAGCAAATCCAGCTCACTACCACGTATGAGGCTGAGAAGCTACACAAACACAGTAACGCTATGAAGTACAGAACATGCTCTGCTCTAGGTAACCCCAATGAAGCATCCCCCAGTGTGTCAGAGCAGGCAAAGAACTTGCTTTCATACCTTGTAGCCACAACTTTCTGAGAGTGCTTTTAGAAACAACGTGCCTGCCTAGGTGTAATAATTCAGCACCACATACAAGCTACGGGATGGATTACCAAAATTAGACACATATCATAAAATAAGACAGTAGTAGGACAGGGAACACAAAGTTGAGACTTGCAAGTTCCAATTTGCTCCAGCTGGAGTGACCTCTGTTCAGCGATTTTACACCTTTGAACCTCCCTCTGTTGTATATGTACGTAAATTACGCTGCCATCCTTATACAAGTGCTGAGAGCCTGATTTACTATTTGAAAGCATTCTGAAACAGGTAGATGAAAGGTGCAACAGAGGTACAGAAATACAGATTTTACTGATTTCGTGTTCATTCATTTATTCAAGAGAAAGGTCATGATTCCTGGTACAGAATGTTTAAATAACTACTCGGATGTTATGACACATACAAAGAACAGACAGATCATAAGATGAAAGTTAAGGATAATGACTATGGGAAGTGCTACATAACTGCAAATAGGTATTTAGGAACCGTCTCTCAATTCACACATCAGGATAACTGCGGAGAAAACATGGAGTATGGAATCCTTCAGAGAAATACTTCTTGTCCTAGACTTCAAGAAAGCAACTGCAGGATTATCAAAGCATAGCGCTCTTTAAAGCTTGAAAAACTGAACAAAGAAACACAACAAAACAAACAAACAAAAATCCACCACAGCTGAGAGTTTTTCTTGGACAATGAACACAAAATACTAACTAAGTGGATTACATAGACAAAGAGTGGAACCCATCATTAATTCTACACAAGAGATTGTGGTATTGTTTACAGAAGTGTGAGATAGCAATTACATGTGTACTCAGCAATGCATTGTGCATTTAAAACAATTAGCATCCTATACTAATTTGAGTAGCCTTTCTAATAAAAGCTAAAAGCTTCTTTCAAAGTTTCAACCTGTTGAACATAAGCAAATCCACATATTTTAGACAACAGGCTAATCTTTGATACTCAATGTATGCTATGATTAACTTAATCAAGAGATTTCACGCTCATAAGGGTCCTTTAAAGTTATTAAATAATATTATTACAAGCCAGAAACAAAACCAAAGGAATTGTGCTGATGTTTACAGGTTATCATCAAAAGAGCCAGGAACAAAGCCCTTCGGCTTGATTCCAGCCTAGTTCCTTTTCAAGTTATTTTTTGTTTCTGTTGTTCCTTTAACAAGATCTTGTTTAGTCAGTAGAGAAGATTACCAATTGCATAATACGTGCCTACTGTGCTGCCCCAAAACAAAGACACAAGGACTTTAAAGACAACGAAGCATACACTTCACTTACACAGTTAAGAGCATCAAGCACATCTAACAGAATCACAGCAGCTATTGGGTTGGCAAAGATCAATATGAGAAAAAAGTAATTCTCCAGTAAAGCAGGGTCTTAGAAGAAAGCAAACAAATGGGGACTGAGACAGGCTAGAAGTGTTCACCTTAACAAAAGAAAAGAAAGATGCCTCCAGAAAGGCTGCCTCTGGAACATACTGAAGAGAGCAACTTCAGTACTTCCTTCTTAGAATCAAACGCTTCAGTCAAGGGTGCAGGAGAGCTGGAAGTGTAGGCAGTTCTCAAAAGAGTTGATAAAAAGAGCAGACTGAACTTGCTCGTTCCTTAGACATCTCCTAATTCTGCAAACAAAGTCAAGCCTAACTTGCCAACAATTCTGCTTGGAGACATTCCCCTTGAGCCCTCACACGCTCCCTAGGCATAAGTTAAAAAGGCCACGTGCATGGATTGCTCAGGCCATGTTATGTGCTGATTTCTGCAGACTGCAACAAGTATTACCTTATGGAGCTCAGGTACTTGAAGCTCCCAAATGACAGGAGGAGCACATACACAATTCAGGAAGGGCATTCTCCCCTCTCAAAGATCATATTCAGGCTCTTTTCTAAAACTTAGGTCTCATCTCTTTCCTTCCTGGTCTTCAGTTTCCTTTGCATGCCAGGAAGAAAATCTATGGTCAGGCAAGACAGGGGGATTGGTCTTCAAACACAGCCCCCACAAAAACATACCAGCACAGACAGGCAACTCAGACACTCCTCTGGAGAAAGCAAACATCACATTTATGTTAAAAAGTTAAAGTACTTTGAAGATCCTTAGGACAAACTTTGGGATTCCACAGGAATATGCCTTTTGGTATTTACAATAACCCACTCCCGTGTCTGTGACACCAAGTTTGAAATGTCATTCTCCACTGGTGTACAGAGAAGTGGGTCAAGATCAGCTGCCGTTATTTTACAGGGCAAGGATCCCAAGCAAACAACAGTGACTGGCAATCTGAGCAGTCCAGGACACACACAGCACCTTCCCCGCTACTCACACTTTTTTCTTTTCCACAACGCAGTTGGAAACGCATATGTTTAAGTCAGGAGCAATTTGGAAGATAGTCAGTCCCTTGAGAGGATACGCGAGACAATGGTCAGAGGCGATCTGCAGAACTGCTCAGGACCCTGAGTGCAGGAAAGCTGGGCCTTGCCCCAGGTGAAGTGAGATTCTGTATGGCCTGACAGGTGGTGACACAGGGCCTGAGTTTACTCAGACGGAATCGCCTCCAAGCCTCCTAGCATCAAGAGGAGATGGGGCTTCTTGTGCCAGGCCAGGCAGTAGAGTAGTAAAGGGCCCAGCTGCTTCCTCAGCAAGCAGGCAGGGGGCTCCCAGGGACTTCTGCGTACCTCTCTTGCCTGAAAGTTTTTCCAGCTTTGCTGAAACTTTCCTTCCTCTCCTATTCAAATAAATCACTTCTCATTTTAATTTTGCCTTCAAAAAGAATGATTTTTAGAGTACTCGGGATATTTTAAGCCTTCGTACACCCTCAGAGACTATTATCTCTCTGCATCCCCATGTAAATAAAGCTTGGGGACAGAAAGCTCAAACAAGGATCACGGCACACAGGATCACTAGTGGAGAACTACACCTCATGACTCTCAAGTCTTCCACCTTCACCATAAAGCGAAGGTCTCTCCATGTATTTTTCGACACACAACTTGCATCTACTACTTAAGCTCTATTCGGGTTACATTTTTTTCTAAAGACATCTATGATAAGATACATAAGGACTTTCCACACCATTTAGTGCTTTCAAAAATTAAAATGTTGTAAGGCAAATTAAGTGCTTTATTGCTTACTCATAATGAGAGGAAGTGTTTCATGAGTCTGAAAAAAAAAAACCTTTTCCCTTTATTTGCTCTGAAATCACTAGCCACTTACTACTACAGCACCTGAAAACTACTGAGGAATTTGTTATCAGCCGCTCCAGAAGAAGGGCACAAACAGCCCCAAAATCCAAGTCTTACCATCCTATACTGAAGCAGCAGATCAATAGAACATACCAAGAGCCAGGGAACTGGACCAGTAACCTGCTGCAGTAACTAATGAGCCAACCAGCTACAAATACTCCAAAACAGATCATGCCAATTCTGTGGCAGGCTTCCGTTATTATCAATTTATGCCCCAATGCTTTGTGACTTGAGTCCTGTAGAGCCTGAGAAGCATGTAGAAACTCCTACCACACCAAAACCCTGTGCTTTGCGTTAATGGACAAAAGTATGAGCAACTACATAGGACGAAGGTCTGTGTTTGCTGTTCCTTTCTCCTGAGGCCACTCTGCTTATCGGTAGTGAATAGGTATCAAAAAAGCAAATTTTTTTTGACTCCTAATGAAATTTTTAGTAATTTCATTTCACATGTATGAAAAATCATGATCAAATGAATACTACCGACGAGCTCTGCCCATTTTGGGACATTTGCTATTCAATTCAGCACTGAGGAGGGTTCACGTAACAAGTCAGCCAGTACGTACAAAGCAGAGAAAGCTGTCACGACGCCTGCTTCATGCCAGTTGTCGTTCCCTTCTTGAATGGACCTGTTGAGAGCATGCCAGATACTAGGTGGACATAGTTCCCAGCATAGCTTCTTCTGCTGTTCTCTGAGCACTCTGCCATAACTACCTCTTCTCCTTGGCAAAGCAATACAGCAACCAGCACTTTTTGAACACCTCTGTGGTATGAGAGTCCATGTCAGTAACAAAGAGGCCCAAAGCAGCAGGCTGGCGATCTACTGCTGTGAGCAAACAAAAGCCTACAGCTTCTCCAAAACCTTCCTCCATACTTGCTAGAGAAAACTCCTTCCAACGTGTTCAGGATTTTTAGTTGGAAAATGCAACATGCTGCCTTCACACAGCACAAAGCCTTCGTAACAGTGAGCGGCAACTCCATGTTTTTAACAATTGCCCAGAAAACTGCATCCTCAGACTACGCAACGTATGTACGGTAAGCCTTCACTTTCTCGTACATAATCCTGCTTCACCCAGCAAAAAGACCCACGGTCCGACAGCGGGCCCTTGGAAGGAGCACGTGGAACAATCATCGCGCTCGTGCTATCAATCAAAAGGCACACAGAAACAGCCCAGTTCCTTGACTCTCCTTCTGTTCTGTAAACAAATGCCTATGGATTGCTTTTCAAGTCTATGCCAGTAAAAGATGTTCCTATAGATTTCCAAACTGCACAGAAAAGTCTTTGCTTTATAAAGGTTAAACGTTTCTTATATTGTAAGTTAATCAACAGGAAGAGCTGTACACTTCAGACATCAGGCTCTAACCAGAACAACACTCGTCTAAGAATGCGTAAGAACCCAATTATGTCTGTTACCAACAACAAGCCCAGAGAAGAGTTCAGTTTCAAGTTACACACCTCTGTACATATCAGCTTTACACCACACACGTATTTCTATCCCCTTCCTTCCATAATACAGCTTCAGAGGGAAAGCCAGCTAAGGAAAACACCTAGCATCAAGAAATCCATCAAAGTATCTGACTCCACATGCGTTTCCTAGTAAGACCCCAGAGAAAACAGAGATGGAAACACAGAACCCAAAAGGAGCCTTCTCAGGCAAACCAGGTAAATTCCTGTTGCGACAGGCAGGCTAGCTGGATGATCTCTTGATGTTAAGCTCCCCAAATTCACTCTGACTTACTGCCATTTGAAAGCTGCTTTGGAACTTTGCTTTTTTGCAATTAGTAGTTTCTCGTATGCAATCTGCAGTGTGTCTGCAGACGGTTCACATCCACTTATTCCTGTGCCAGCACTGTCTTTTAGATTAAACAGTTTGTTTTTCCTCCTTATTTTTCAGTTTCTGACAGTCTCCTGGAATATAATCGCATTTAATGCAGTGGTTCAATGAGTACTTCAAAGGCCATTATTAAACATGAAAACCAAAAAGAGAAGTCCCAGGCTGCCACTTTCAAGAGACACTCTTTTCCACCCCCATACTAGTCTTCTTGTGCCCATGTAGCTGTCTTCTGCAGATGTCCGCTTGGCAAACAGAACCCATGAACCAAGCACCTCAAAACCATTCCAGCAAAACAAGGCTTACTTTTTGGTCACCTCAGTTCCCTGTTTCAGCTTACCACACAACTGCCCTTCTAGTTGTGAAGAGGCAGGAGAGGAAAATGGCAGACTGTTCCTGTATTCGCTCAGGCAGCTTGTAGTCTTCATATGAATATAGCCTCAAAATCCATTTTGTTTGCCTACCCAGCCAAACTCTTCTATGTTCTCCTCGAAAACAGACTGCCCAAAGACTATCTCATCCATTCCTGGAAGTGACAGAGAGAATCCAAACCCATTTTTCTGAAAGGTGGATCAAAATTTTTATGCATCAATAAACATATTATTACACTATAACAGTATATTTGTGGCCACTCTCGCCCCCAAATCACACCACTTCTGTGACTTATCCTTGATCACGTGCGGCCTCTTTTGTCTTCCAGAGATCTCCTCATGTTAATTCCCAAGCCTATACTCTTTTTATTCATTCCTATTGCATGACTTCGTAATGCACCCCGTTCGCATCATTCCAGCATTCCTTATCATCCAGCTCTTGCATGACATTCCAGTCTTCCTTTTTAACACTGATTCCTCAAGTTTGCTCATCATAGTTAGATTTTACTGTGTAAACGATGCCAGCACCACTTACGTGGGCCCAAATTGTCTTGAGAAACACCCCTTGCAAGCACCTTTCAGACCAGCAGTTCCTCTTCTGACACAAATCTGTTGCTGCTTCCTCTCCTTCATACTGTTCCTTAACCAAGTACCAGCTCTTGCACTAATTCTCCAGTATCAACACCTTAAAAAACACCAAAAACTTTTTTTCATAGTGCTGTGTGATCAGTTATCAAGTTCCAGGCAGATTCGAGCTACTCTGTTTCCTTTACAGAGAAAGTAAATCAATCATTTACTCTTACAAACGATGCAGGTCAGTCAGGCATGATCTATCTTTAGTGAATGCCCATAGGACTCAGTCTAGTTAGTTTCATGTTGTTAATTAATTCTTTCCTTCAAAAATTCTCTAGAGCCTCGCATACTACTGATGTCAAACTCATTAGGCTATAGCTGCGCAGCTGCCTGCCTCCAGTTCTTTTAGGAAACTATTTTTATAGTTCAGTAACAAATCTGCTAAGACAGAGGTAGAATATATTTAAAATTAGATTTCTGGTTAGATTTCCCTCAGGAAGCCTGGCTGTTTGTGGTACTACCAACCATCATTATACTCCTGTAGTTCTCCCTGAGACACAGCTACACCGTCCCCTCCCCCAACCACCTTCCTCTCCACCTTCTCCCGTTCATTTCTTGAAATACTTAAAAAAAAGACTTTGGTTCAGAGGTATTCTGACCAAATTTTTGACAACATCTGAAAATGTACTTCTACAAACATTTTACTGGCAGCAAGATAAAATTCACTGCTACTAATTTATAGTTTTTTTTTTTTTTTGCTTTGTATCAACACTGCATAATGCTACAAGAAAAGAAATACAGGCCCCAAAAGAACACAAGCAACAAAAGCCACCTCTGCTTTTGTCTCCAACCTATGTCTTTTCCAAGAGGCCAACAACAAGGTGAGGGCAAAAATGCACTCTTCCTCCTCCAGACTCCCAACTAACCCTCATCTCCTAGCAGTCTTTGATAAGAAAGTGACTGATAAATATTGCAAACCTTGCAGCCTAGATGATCAAATTCCTTCCTAGGAACTGATCCTGCGAACACCCACATGTGAAGAGCCCCTAGACCCCCTGAGGAGAAAGGATGCGTTACAAAACCATGCAGGTCTTTCAGAAAAAGAGGTGGAAGAACACGTGCAATGAGTTACTGCACTTCTGCTTCCGCCTCTGGGGGTATGAGGAATTGTTTTACATGTTACTGTGCTGTGTTTGTTTTGTTTCCTGAAGCATTAGCAAATATTTATTTAACTCTCTGCTACCTTGTATATAATGCATTCATGTCAGACCAATTCTTGTACAACAACAACCATCACATTCATTATTGTTTTGGCAATTTTTGTAAAGACTAAGAATGCTCCATGGAAAAAGACTCACTGCAAATCCAACATTGTTTCGATCTGCTCTTGTCACACAGCAAAGCAACTCTGTGTGCAGCCCAGCTGGGCAACAGCATCCCCTGTTTCAAGGGTTAAAAAAAAAAAATCAGGGCATAAAATACTTATGAAATACATAACATAAAATACTTCTACCTTACAGGCCACACAAAGCAGCCAAGCATTTATGAAAGAAGGGAACAGACACGCAAAGAAAACTCAAATCCAGGGTGGACTTATACCCTGGGCCCATCAGGCTGTTTGTGTACAAGTTGTACCTGTGAGAGTTCAACGCGGTGCTGCCCGCGCTGGGCCGGCAGGAACAGAAGGTGGATAAAAAAAAAAAAATTTGCTTTTCTCTTCACTGTCTCTCCGAACGCCTTAAACACGCACGACTCACAGCAGATCTGGGTGCCGCGATTTCAGCCGCCTCCCAGCATTTACAGGGAAACGGGGGGACGGCCGGCGGCGGGGAGCTCAGCCCCCGGGCAGGGCCGGGCAGCGGTCACGTACGCAGCTCAATAAAGGCGACCCGCCCGGAGCGGGCTGAGTCACGGCCCCGCCGGGCAGCCCCCGCCCCGCGCCCCCGGGCTGAGGGAACCCGCGGCCCCGCCCGGCCCCCTCCGCGGGGGAACGGGGAGGCCGCGGCCGACGGGGGCCCTAACGCGCTTGGCGGCGGCCCGCCGGTTTCAAACGGCTCCTTTACCCGCCCTTGGGCTAAAGCGAAGGCCCCCCACCCCGGCCCCATCAGTCGCGCCGCCTCCCGCAGGGGCTCACGCCTTCCCCGCGGGGCCGCAGCCGGGCCGCCCGCCGCAGGCTGAGGGCGGCAGCCGGGCAGGCGCCGCTCGGCGCGGGGGAGGGGACCCGGGGGAAGGCAGGGAGGAAGCGAAGGGGAGAGGCGGGAGAGCAGGGGCGCCCGCCGGCGGGCAGGGGACGCCCCCTCACCTGGCAGCCCTTCTTGTGGTGGAAGCCCACCACCACGATGTGCAGCACCGGGCCCCGCGGGGGGCCGGCCGGCGGCGCGCCCCGCTTCTCCATGGAGCCCCGGCGATGGCCGCTCGGAAGGATACCGCCCTGCCCGGGCTCTCGCCCCGCCTCCCGCCGCCGAGGGTCCGACAGAGACGCAGCCCCGGCCACCTGCGCTTCCGCAGCGCCCGGCCGGGGGAGGGCGGGGCGCCGCCGGCAGCACCTCCCTCTTCCCGCTCCTCCCTCCCTCCCTCCCCGCCGCCGCCGCCGCCGCCGCCGGGGCGGGGTTTCGCTGCGGCCCGTCCCCTCAGGAGGTGGCCTCGGCTGCGGGCGGGAGGCGGCGCAGCTGCTTTCCCGCTCCGCAGGGAGCTCTCCAGGAAAGCTCGCTTCGTCGAAGGGACTCCCGGGGAAAGCGGCTTCGTTTTCTCCGGCGGCCAGGAAAACACGTCGCGGCCGGGCGGTGGAGTCGCTTGGGCCGGGGCGGCCCGCCGGGCCTCGGCTGAGGTCTTCCCGCCAGTCCTGGTGCCCCCAGCGCCCCTCTGCGAGCAGGGGCGGTAACGGTGCCCCTTTCTTCTGGTCGGCTGCTTTTCTGAGAAAATCTCCCCTCGAAGCCCCGCTGAAGCGCAGAGGACAGCACCTCCTCGGGCTGTGTCCTCCCAGCCTGAAGTCGTGCAGGTCACTGGCAGTGCAAAAGGGAAGCCTGGGATGGTTTCTGTCCAGGTGTGTCAGGTTGGTTGCTGGAGGATAAAAATGGGAAAAATCAAGTTAAGGCTTCTTCTGTTAGCACTGTTCTGCTGCTAAACATATATTATGATACCCTAGAAAGACAGTTCAAAGACTTGTCCAAGAGCACAGGAAAATTTAGTGTGAGAGAAAAAAATTCAAAAAATCTTTATCTTACTGCACTCAGACCGTGCTCCCCCTTTAACCTTTGTTATGATTCAATTCTGGTTATTTCAATCAACAGCACTTGCTAGAGACTGTACTCTTAATAATTAAGATTCTCTGTGGAAATCGGGGGAATTTTCTTTTCTTTCTTTTTGAAAGAACTATGAAAGAATAGTGCTTAAAGAAAATCTCATCACCAACACAATATCCAGAGGCTCAAATGATAACAATAAAGCATGTAATTACATATTGTTCCTCAGCTCCAACAGAAGTGCCATTATAGGAAAAATATACTGTAGGGAACACAGGATAAGCTACAAGGAACAATCCAGCTCTGGCAAGTGAATGATTTCCCATTAGTTTTAGTCTGTAACTTACTGTTTAGTATCATTTCAAAAAAAGAAAAAGGTATGAAATATTGGCCATTATCTTCTGCAGTAATGAGATAACCCCCAAAAGATGCATGGGAGTGTTTATAGCTCATACTTGGTTCACCGAGTAAAGTGCAGTCTGCCATCGCTCTTACTGCTACGCATTTTGCATTATAGAGGTATCTCAGTGATACTAATGGATAATTGTGGCTTATTGCTTCTCAGAATAGATTATTAGATTTTTTTTTTTCTGCTTGAAATTTTCTTTCTTGCTAAGGCAATAAAACTGTTGGACTGACAACATCAGCCTCTTCTAGGAAAACTAACTGTCTGACATAATCTATGTCTTTTTTCACAGCTCACACTGTGTGTATTTATGAGAAAGAAAGGACGGTGAGAGCTGCTATGAAACAGAAGCTGTTGGAAAAGTCTCAGTTGGAATTTTCCCAAAGGAATTTTCCTTCTCACTGCATGGCTAGGAAATAGCAATTAAAACTCAGCCCTACAGTTCTTCTGTTACTCAGAGGTAATATTTTACTTATGAACCACCAGCTATTCTATCATTACCATAGTAATCGTAATTTGTTAGTCATTCTGCATGTCGTAACAATAACAAGGAGTTCTCAGCTTGGCTTGTGTGCAGTGAGACTGCTTGAGATGGGTAAGCTTGACCTGGGCAGTGTGATAGTTTATGTCTGGAAGTAAAGTCAGAGGTGAGCCGTGCCTGTGGTCGGTAGCTGGTAGCTCTGCTCTAGTTGTTAGGTATAGCCCAGCTTCCTAAAGAACAAAATTGTGAATTTGTGGAGGCAAGCGTGTGAATAAAAAATAATCATTCGGGGATTTCTGTTGAAGAAAAGCATAAATGAAGTCCTGGCATGGATCTGAGGTTTGTAACTGATTTCTTCTGGATGGCAATCTCACTTTGGAGTAGATTTTTTTCTGAAGCTCTTGTCCTAAATTTTAGGAAAAAGGAATTGTGTGCAGTAAGGATCATAACACTGGTTGGGATTATGATGTCTCACTTTATATCTTCTGTAAAAGAAATACGAAAGAGAAAAGACTATGAAAGTATTAATTGGACATAAATTTAATGAATGTCTCAGTATTAAAAAATGGAGAACATTTTACAAAGATAAAAATCTTACATATGAATATAAAAATAGAGAAAAATACCCATTAGTTAAGTAAACAAACAAACAAAAATAGCACGAAGAACAAAGTGATTATTTTGTGTGAAATATGGGAAAAAAGCAGTAAGGCCAGAGGAGAAAACACTGCCATGTGAAGGGCCATCCACGTTCATTATGGTGAATGAAGGTGCATGAGAATGTCATTAATACAATGATTAGGATAAGTGTGTAGGTAAATTGACCATAGTGGATTTTGCTCATTTCAGTCGGAGCACTGTGTACACCACAGGTTAAAAACCATATGCAATTGCTAATAGCCTGAGTTTCAGCACAACTCGAGCTTTGCTGCTTGTGCAACGTTGTTCAGCTTTTCTCTCATATGTTCTTCCTCAGTTTACCCTCACTGGCTACATCTATCTTCCACATGGGGAAAAATACTTGGTTGAAGTTATTTTGGGGTAACTGCGGGTGGCCCTTTGCTTCTGCGGGAGGCGGTAGTGACTGGGCAGGTCTGGGTGCAACATGGCGGCTACCGCGACCACCGGCCCGCCTGGGTTCAGTCAGGTGCGGCGCCGCCGCCGCTTGGCGGGAAGCTCGAAAGGGGCCGGGGAGGCTGGAAGGCGGGCGGGCGCCTCAGGCCAGGCCGGGGCTTCCTCAGCCTGCCCGGGACGAGAGAAACCCGTTCACGATGCCTGCTTCACGCCAGTTGTCGTTCCCTTCTTGAATGGACCTGTCCACTAGGTGGACCTCGTTCCCCGCCAAGCTTCTTATCCCGTTCTCCAAGCACTCTGCCATAACTACCTCTTCTCCTTGGCAAAGCAATACAGCAACCAGCACTTTTTGAACACCTCTGTGGTATGAGAGTCCATGTCAGTAACAAAGAGGCCCAAAGCAGCAGGCTGGCGATCTACTGCTGTGAGCAAACAAAAGCCTACAGCTTCTCCAAAACCTTCCTCCATACTTGCTAGAGAAAACTCCTTCCAACGTGTTCAGGATTTTTAGTTGGAAAATGCAACATGCTGCCTTCACACAGCACAAAGCCTTCGTAACAGTGAGCGGCAACTCCATGTTTTTAACAATTGCCCAGAAAACTGCATCCTCAGACTACGCAACGTATGTACGGTAAGCCTTCACTTTCTCGTACATAATCCTGCTTCACCCAGCAAAAAGACCCACGGTCCGACAGCGGGCCCTTGGAAGGAGCACGTGGAACAATCATCGCGCTCGTGCTATCAATCAAAAGGCACACAGAAACAGCCCAGTTCCTTGACTCTCCTTCTGTTCTGTAAACAAATGCCTATGGATTGCTTTTCAAGTCTATGCAAGCAAAAGATGTTCCTATAGATTTCCAAACTGCACAGAAAAGTCTTTGCTTTATAAAGGTTAAACGTTTCTTATATTGTAAGTTAATCAACAGGAAGAGCTGTAGGCTTCAGGTGATTGGGCTTCAGAGGGAAAGTCAGCTAAGGAAAACACCTAGCATCAAGAAATCATCAAAATATCTGACTCCACATGCATTGCCTAGTAAGACCCCAGAGAAAACAGATGGAAACACAGAACCCAAAAGGAGCCTTCTCAGGCAAACCAGGTAAATTCCTGTTGCGACAGGCAGGCTAGCTGGATGATCTCTTGACCTTAAGCTCAACAAATTCACTCCGACTTACTGCCATTTGAAAGCTGCTTTGGATCTTTGCTTTTCTGCAATTAGTAGTTTCTCGTATGCAATCTGCAGACGGTTCACATCCACTTATTCCTGTGCCAGCACTGTCTTTTAGATTAAATGGTTGGTTTTTCCTCCTTATTTTTCACTTTCTGACAGGCTCCGTGTCAGACTGCGTGTAATGCAGTGGTTCAATGAATACTCCAATCACCATGAGCAAACATGAAAACCAAAAAGAGAAGTCCCAGACTGCCACTTTCCACAGACTCTTTTCCACCCCCTTGCTCGTCTTCTCCTTGTGCCCGTGAGAACCCGTGAACCAACCGACTGAAAACCAAGCCACCAAAACAAGGCTTACTTTTTGGGAAGCCTCCTTTTGTTAGCCTGCCTGGCCAAGCTCTTCGAAGTCCTCCTCCTCCTCCAAACCAGACTGCCCAAGGACTATCTCATCCAATCCTGGAAGCGACAGTGAGAATCTGCATCCATTTTTCTGAAAGGTGGGCCAGAATTTTTATACATCGATAAATCTATTATTATTAGGCTATAGGAGTAGATTTGTTGCCCCTTCCTGGCAGATCACAGCCCTTTGGTGACTTGCCCAGATTATAGCTACTCTATTTCTTGTACCGAGAAAGTAAATCTATCATTTACTCTGACAAAAGGCGCAGGTCAGTCAGGCATGATCCATCTTTAGTAAATGCCCATAGGACTCGGTCTCCTTAGTTTGATGATGATGAATTCTTTCCTTCACAAATTCTCTAGAGCCTTGCATACTACTGATGCCAAACCCATCAGGCTATAGCTGCGCAGCTGCCTGCCTCCAGCTCTTTTAAGAAATGTTTTCTATAGTTCAGTAACAACTCTGCTAAGTGAGAGGTAGAAGATGTTGAAAGTTTTTGCTCTGAGAGAGGGCTTCAGTTTCATGGGTCAGTTCCTTCTAAATTGTGAAACAAGTTCCCTGACGCCTTTGATCCAGCCTACTGAACTCAGTCCTTGCTTCCTCGTGCCATCTTTAACATTCATGCTCAACATCATCATTTTTGTTGAAAAAGGAGACAAAGGATTTGTTTGAAGATAATCTGCATACACCTCAAAAGCAGAAATCTCCCTGTCTGCCTCCTGACTTCCCTCCTCCTGTTCTTTTTGTATTTAGGAGGCTGAAGAGTGCAGGAGTGAAGACTTAGGAGTGAAGACTTAGGAGTGAAGATTGTCATTCTATTCCTGCAGTTCTTCCTGCTGTGACACAGCTACCCCATCCCCTTCCCCAGGTACCTTCCTCTGCAACCCCTTGAGTTACTTAAAGAAGACTTTCGTTCAGAGATGTTCCCCCTGCAAATGTGAACAAGGTGAGGGCAAAAATGCACTCTTCCTCCTCCAGACTCCCAACTAACCCTCATCTCCTAATGGTCTTTGACAAGAAAGTGGCTGATAAATATCGCAAACCTTGCAGCCTAGATGATTGAACTCCTTCCTAGGAGCTGATCCTGCGAACACCCACATGTGAAGAGCCCCTAGACACCCTGAGGAGAAAGGATGCATTACAAAACCATGCAGGTCTTTCAGAAGAAGAGATAGAAGAACGCATACGATGAGTTATTGCACTTCTGCTTCCGCCTCTGGGGGTATGGGGAATTGTTTTCCGTGTTACCATGCTTGTTTTGTTTCCTGAAGCATTAACAAAGATGAATTTAACTCTCTGGTACCTTGTATGGAATGCATTCACATCAGACCAATTCTTGGCTAACGACGGCCGTAACATACATGATTCTTCTGGCAATTTTTGTAAAGACTAAGAAGGCTCCACGGAAGAAGACTGGTCAGCCCTCTCCCACTTTCAGAAGAGCTTCTTTCGGGAGTGTGGAAGGACGCTGCTGTTTCAGGGTTCCCTTAACTAGAGCAACCAGTTCTCCAGGAACTGAAACATATTGGACCATTTCAAAAAAACCCTTTCAGGAACGCCAAAAAACCAAAAAAGGCCAGTAAATAGCTCTTCCCATTGAAACACTGAAATGCAGTCTCTGAGGCTTAGTTAATTGTCCTGGTTTCAGCTGGGATAGAGTTAATTTTTTTTTCCTAGTAGCTGGTATAGTGCTGTGTTTTGGATTGGATGGACTAGAGATCCAGGGTGGTGATCAGCCATTGCAGTTTGGGTTCAGCTGGCGGCTCAGAAAGTTGCTGGCCCACTCAGTGGGGAGAAGAAACAGTGGAGAAGGCTCACCGTGTACAGGATACATATATATATCATTCTCTTCCTCTTCTTCCTCCTGTTTACTGCCGCAGACAGATAAGGGAAGAAAAAACTTGTAGTCTGATCCCGTGTGGCAGCAGCTCTTTTCCACCTATTGTTTACTTCACTTTCTCCCAGCATCTAATTTGCCCTTGGCCTTTGCACTGGCTGAAGCGTGGAGATAAAGGTATCGTGAAAGGGAGGTTCGTCTGTTCAACATTTTGCACTGTTCTCTCTTGTGACACCATGGCCATTCACCGGTTGCTCTGTTTGCGGCTGGTACTTGAATACATGCGATTCTATTATATTGTACTTTGTTTCACCGAGTCCCTTCACTGACAACTGTGCCGAAGCAGCCAAGGTAAGCACTTCCAGTTGCAGGGAGCCTTTGCAGTGCAGAGCACGTGTGGCAACCCAGTTCAGCAGAGGCTGAGGCTCTTCCTGCAGCTCCCGATCGTTCCAAGCTCTGTAACTGGAAACTGTTAAAGAAAGGATGAGGGAAACCCATGGTTGCATGGGGCTCTGCCCAACCAAATTCCAACACTGTTTCTGGTGCCGCAAGTACCTGAGATGGGCTGTACAAAATCACCGTAAAAGTTGGCAGTCGGCATCACTCCTGGCAATACTTGTGTCTCCCACTGTATGCTGATGAGGCCCTTTTCTGCACAGCCTGGTGAGAAACCTGAAGAAAGGGTGCCGCCAGCGTGTGCTGTGTGATGGAGCACAGGACAGAGAGGTGCAAGCTAACAAGGCGTAGCACAGCTCCTGCTATGTCTTTTGGGCCAGTTTCAACAACTGTAGAGCTGGTTATGCTCAGGAGCAACATTTTGTGCATATGGTCTGCTGTTCCGCAGTCCCTTAATTGCTGTAGTAATGCTGCTTTCAGTTCTGAGGCCAGACCTGGATGCTCTTCCCTGAGGAGCAACCTGCTCCAGTCCCTCCTGCAAACATGTCCCGAGTCTCCTGTATGGAATGTAGACTGCAGCTGTGAAATGCAACGTTTACTAAAGACATATCTGGAAGGAGCCAGGCCCTGTCTGTCTCAAGACCTGATCCAGACTGCCTGATTTTGACTGAAGTTGTGTCAGTTGCTCCTGGTTGTGTCTGAAGTGAATAAGAATGAGGTCAGATTTGCAACTAACACAGCTGCATACCCAAACCCTCCCTCAAGTGAGATCCTCAGGTGGTCCTTGCTGCTTTTAGGGCCATTAGTTAATGCAAATGCACTGAAGGCTGTAGTCAGTAGGAATCATCCAATGTTGAGTAATGCGAATTGCATGGTAGTGGTGAGCAAATGGATCCCCTTTTTGTCCTCAAAGCCTTGAAGAAGGGCAGCTTTCCCTTGGGGCTCTTGTGCTCCGAAAAGTGACTGGATGGCAAGAGCTGCCCAAGTGCAGCAGCCTTCCTGCCTGTGTGTGTTCAGAAGGGCCTTTTCCCACCTTGCTGCTTCTTGGTCTGTTAGCACTTTAGCTGCAACTCACCTGTGAATGAAGGACTGCTATTTCATCCTAGCCCATGTTGCTGGGGTGCTGAATGGGGTTTCATGTTGTGTCTCTGAGAGGGAGAGAGACAATGTAGGAGATAAAGAGGGAAAAAAAACCCCACCACCACCACCACCACCCCCCGAAGCAAATCAAAGCAAAGCACAAAGCCCCAAAGTTTTTACTTGTGTACAGAGCAAACTTGATGTGAAGTCCCTGAGGTGCAGCAAGACTGTGTAGTTGAGTAGTGTTGATTAGAAAGGAAGGTGTAAAAAGAGAGTTGCTCCCATGGCCCGCTGCCTGCTGGCTGTGGGGTTGAAGACCTTAAAGGCAGAGGAGGTGGGGAGGTGACAGAGGTATTTTTTTCTGTAGAAGCCGTTTTCCCAGCAAAGCTGCACTTGCCTGTGTGGTGGGTTGAGCCTGGCTGGATGGCAGGTGCCCTCCAAAGCCGCTCTATCGCTCCCCCTCCTCAGGTGGAGAGGGGAGAGAAACTAAGGAAAGGCTGGTGGGTGGAGATAAGGAGAGGGAGAGGTCATTCACCGGTTAACGTCACGGGCCAAAGAGAGTGGACTTGGGGAAATTAGTTGAATTTCTTGCCGATGCAATCAGAGTGAGGTCATGAGAAAACAAGGACTAAATCTTAAAACTGCTTCCCCCCACCCGTCCCTTCTTCCCGGGCTGCAGGGGAATCCGGCGCCTGGAGCACCTCCTCCCCCTCCTTCTTGACCGACCTTGGTGTCTGCAGAGTTGTTCCTCTCCCATATTCTCACTCCTCTCTCCGGCTGCAATCGCTGTTGCGCAGAACCATTTTCCCCTTCTTACAGATGTTATCCCAGAGGCGTTCCCAGCATGGCTGCTTGGCTCGGCCTTGGCCAGCGGCGGGTGCGTCTTGGAGCCGGCTGGCATTGGCTCTATGGGACATGAGGGAAGCTTCTAGCAGCTTCTCAGAGAAGGCACCCCTAGAGCCCCCCGGCTCCCAAGCCCTTGCCACGCAAAGCCAGTACACCATGTTTTATTCCTCCCATTGAGATGAAGCTTTTTTCTCACCGTTCTCATGAGCTAGAGATGCGATGCCGCTTGTGTGCCCACTGGCAGAGAACACTGGCGTGTGAATGCTCTCCTACTTCTTTGATCACTGAGAGCCAGGAAGCAGGTAGGAGAGATGAGCCTGTGGTTTGTATCCTAGCAAAGGGAGTAGGGCTGCCAGCTGGGGGAAATGAAGGTCGCACTCTCTTTTTTTGTCTAGAAGGCCTTTGCTGTTCTGAAGGCCAGAAGTAGCAGTAGCGCAGTGCGTGTGGGAGATGGAAAGAGGATGATTTTCTCGGTGGTATTGGGTCAGGAAAAGCATGTCAGTGTTGTGGCAGAGCCCCATTCAGAGGCAGCCCTGAGCCTTCTCTTCTGCCAGCTGCACAGCGGCAGTTCCCTGGGCCTGCCCATGCGTGCCCCGGCCCCTCAGCATCTCGAAGGTGCTGGGCTGGGCCCGCACCGCCTGTCTCAGTGTCTCTGCCGTGCTGGGGAGAGCAGAATGGGACCCGGGAGTGCGTGTGCAGCCTCCAAAGTGCCAAATGAAGAGAGGAGAGCATTTTGTGTTTTGAAAATGGGTTCTTTATTGGGTTGTATTGGTTTTTGAATTGGGTTTTATTGTTTTTCTCTTGGCTTTTGACTTGTTTCTTGGCCAATGTTGCTGCCTGCCCATGCTGAATGTTTGCAGGGATGGGGCATCTAGCTTCTTTGATGGTCCGTTGCTATTGTCTGTGCACTGCCAGGTCGGGTCTGGCTTCATCTTCCCCCCCCGTTGGGTAGCTGAGGCAAGAGCTATCTGAGGACAGCCACCCCCCACTGGCTTTCTCCTCCTCAGACTGACAAAATGCCACCTCCAGGCCCCAATAACCTTGGAGGTGCTCCAGGGGAGTCCAACAGGCTCTGGCGGTGTCCGGCAGTGTCCGGCGGTGGTCTCCGAGGGTATCTGATGGTCTCCAGCAGTGTCCAGTGGTCTCCAAGGGTCCCCTCCGATGGTCTCCAGTGGTGTCCGGTGGTCTCCGGCGGTGTCCAGCGTTGTCCAGCGGTGTCCGTCAGTCTGCGATGGTCTCTGGTGGTCTCCGTCCGTCTCCGGTGGTCTCCAGCAGTCTGTGGCGAGCCTGAAGGACTCCTCCTGGTGCTATGGTGGTGCCGGGCAGAAGGCGGCTGCCCCTCTCCTCGCCTCTTCCCCAGGGCTGAGGGCAGAGGAGATGCCCCCCTTGCTGAGGGGCAGTGGTGGGGGGTGGGAAAGCAGGGCTCATCTGGGGCTTGAGAGCTGGGTGGTGTTCCTGCTGAGCCTGGCGGCTGTGGCTGTGGCCGGTGCCGTGAGGGCTAGCGTGGGCTGTGGGGGTGGCACCGCTTGTTGGGAGCTGGCTGTGTGGAGGGTCCCTGCGAGCCCGTGGCGGTCCTGCGGTGCTTTGGGCACCATGGTGCTGGAGGCAGCCCGGCCCTGGTGGTGTAGTGCCCCATCAGCCCTGCGGAGGGTGGATCCACCTCCATTGGCTCGTCCTCCTCTGCAGGTGGATCTACCTCCATGGGCTCCTCACCATTGCATGGCGGGTTGACCTCCGTGGGCTCGACTCGCCTGCCATAGGTGCTGCTGCTCCCGTCAGCCCGGTTGTGTTTTTTGGGCTGTGGAGGCATCCCGAGTGGCTCCAATGAGCTCTTGAGGCTCGTCCCACTCAATGTGGGCTTGTGCGGGTCCTCCTGTGCCAAGCAGGCTGGGTGTCAGAGTGGCTAGGTGCTAAGGGAGCTGTGGGCCAGCCGCAGGGGTGCCTGCTTGTGCAATGGAAGGCTGGTGACGTCACCAACGGCCGGTGCTGTGGGTGGGACGGTGGCCCCTGAGGCCCTGAAGGCCCCGTTGCGGGGGGCCATTTTGCTTGGCAGAGAGAAGGGCTGTCCCTGGGGCAGCGGGCCTGCCCTGCAGCTCCCCTTGTGTGCCCTGGGCTGGCGCACCCTCCTCGTGCCAGGCCTGGGGTGCCCTGAAGGGGCCAGTGAAGGGCCACAGTGTCCCAGGAGGGTCGGGGAGCCTGCATTCCCCTGCAAGCGCTGGGCTCCCTGCAAGTGGCATCGTCCCCGCAGCCGCCAGCAGCAGCGAGGGGCAGAGGGGAGGAGAGGGCCTGGCGTCCTGCGAGCTGCTGCGCAGGGGCGCTGGGAGGAGCGCGTTGTAGAGCCACCGAGGTCCTTGGGGCCTGGGGGTGTTGTTTTGGGTCTGAGGACGGGAAGGCCCCTGGGGGATTTCTGTCCCCGGCTCCTTCTTGCCTCAGCTACTGAATGGGAGGTTGAAGGTGAAGCCAGAGCCGCGCTGGCGCTGCAGAAAGAATAGCTGCAGGTCGGCGGTGACTCTAGACCAGGCCACAGGACGGATTTGATCTTGGCTACGGGCTCTTGCGGAGAGTGCTTAGGGCGAAGGGTGTGCAGGTACTTCTTCTCTCCCACCGGTGGATTCCCATGTACCTCAAGCAGTGTAAAAGCCATTGAGAGCACGCCATGAGTTAAGGGGTCAAGGGAGGTGTTTTTCTTTGCTCCCCAGTGGCTCAATGAAAAACAGTCTGCAACCAGAAATCTGGCTGCCTGTGGTTGCAAGAAGGCAAAGGAAGCTGGCTGTGAAGGTGTTTCTGGTGACGGCTTGCTGTGCCTGCGCTGCCGTGGTGAGAGCCCTTGTGCCTGTGCCGTTCCCGTCCTCTGCTTTCATGGCCTGTATAGCTCCAGAAGGCAATAGCGCCTTTGAAACTGTGCACTGGTGTCACGGGGAACGTGTCATCTCTCCGCTCTTAAATAATTTCCTTTCTCCCTTTGGCTGGTGCTTTTTTGTCAAGGCCTCTGTGCAGAGCACCTCTTTAGAGGATTGTTTGCTTTTCTTTGGGTTAGATTTTGACAAGCTTTTAGGTGAGAGAGAGAGAGAGAGAGAGATGGTGCAGGTGGGGAGGAGGTGCTGACGAGCACTGTCATTTTCATGTCATGAAAACCGTTCTGGATTATTGCAGGTGTTATGTGGCTGCCTTCTTGCTTTCCTTTTTTCCCCTCTTCCCTCTTCCCTTTTCCCTCTTCCCTTTTCCTTTTTCCCTTTTTTCTTTTCTTTCGTCTTTCCTTTCCCTTCCTTTCCCTTTCCTTCCCTTCCTTAATTTTCCCTTTTTTCCCTTTTTTCTTCCTATGGCCAGATCTTGGGTTTCTATCTCATCCCAAGTGCCTTGCAGTCACACCATACAGAAGACATCTCAAACCTCTCCGTCTCCCTCTGATTCCTCTTCCCACCTCCCCACACCAGTCACACACCTCTGTCTTTCACTCCGTCTGGGTCACCAGGCACTGTGGGAACGCTGGTTTAGCCTTTACTACTTGCGTGCAAAGAACGGGTTTTTTCCCCACTTCTACCTGGAATTATAAAGGTGCTTCCATACTCTTTGAGTAAGGAAAGACTTTTGAAAATAGTTGCACAAGAAAGTTGCAACAAAATCGTGTAAGCTCAGCTCATTAATCTGCATTAAGCGTGCTTGCACGGAGGTTCGCGTGTACAGATGCTCAAAAGTGAATGGTAACAGACGATAGCATGGCCAAAGCCAATAGGTTCTGTCAGTTGTCAAAACAAATATGTAAGTAGTCTTCAGATTGCATTGAAGGAATCAAGAGTTGTAGCATGGGGTCCTCGCGCTCCCAGACGAGAGGCACCTTTCTTGCACGAAAAAGGGGGTTTAGCTAGCGTGTACTTCTGCTGCCTTTTCTTTCCCGGTACCCACGCACAAACTAGAAGAAAAATGCAAGGCAATCCGTTTGGGTAATGCCAGCACGGCTAAATAAGCTTGCCATGTCTCTTCCCCTTCTCCGTCCTCTTCCCTTCCCCTTCCCTTCCCTCTCCTTTCCCCTTCCACTTCCCCTCCCATTCTGTTCCTCTTCCCTTCCTCTTCACTTTTCCCACCCCCTTCCTCTTCACTTTTCCCACCCCCTTCCCTTCCCTTCCCTTCCCTTCCCTTCCCTTCCCTTCCCTTCCCTTCCCTTCCCTTCCCTTCCCTTCCCTTCCCTTCCCTTCCCTTCCCTTCCCTTCCCTCCCCTTCCCTCCCCTTCCCTCCCCTTCCCTCCCCTTCCCTTCCCTCCCTTCCCTTCCCTTCCCTTCCCTCCCCATGAGTCAAATAACGATGAGGCTGATTTGATTGTATTTTTCTCAATCTGTTTCAGAGCAGATGCCGACAAGCATGAAGATGGTGTGCACATGGAGCCAGGAGCAGGCTGATGCAAGCCTCACTTCAGCTTGAAAAAAACCTGACTTGAAGCCTGGCAAAGGAAAGGGAGAGCTACAGAAAGTTGCAAATCCCCTACGTCGTGTGGAGAGCCGGGTGCATGATTATTATGGTTAATAAAAGATGAACCTTTGCCAGAAACAGGAAAGCAGGTAAGTGACTGATGCACAAGGAAGGCGCTCTCGAAAAGAAACAGAAAAGTCTTCAGAATGCGATTGTTCTCTCTTTTTCTTGGGAATGAATTCTTTCATGTGGATTTTTATTTTGGCATCTGAGAAAAACCAACCCCAAAACATTCCCAGACCTAGTTTATAATGATTGTTTTCTCTTGTCTTTCTAAATTCCTGTCTTGTTTCAGCCTGTGAGAAGAGAGGACTCTCCCCAATGTGACATATCACCGAGGATGACAAACTCAAAGAATATGGCAGCAGGAATAGAGGCGGAGCAGTCCCCGTTTCCTGCAGAGTGCGAATTTGAAGAATGAGGATCGGGATGGATCAGCCACAAAAGAAGAGGAGGAGGAGGTGCGTGGTATTTTCCAAAGTATTCCACTTATGGATGCCAGTGCTGCTTTTTGGCATGCAAAACTCGCTCGGCTGTCCTTCTTGGCCAGCGATGGGCAAGAGAGGCAGAGAGAGGCAGCGCACGAGCGGTGCCTTGGAGGCACAGGAGCAGCAGGCAGGGAGCGAGCGGAAGGGGCCCAGAGGAGCCCTGACAAGGGGCTGTGCTCAGTGCTAGAGAGGACAAGAAGCAACCCCCGGGGGCCACCCTGGGCCTGCCCTGGGAGTCTGGAAAGCTTCCTCCCCCCGGATGCGGGGCACGAGGGCCACCTGCGTGGAGCAGGAGCAGCAGGCACCTAGCCCAAATGGCCCAAAGCGGCCCTGGCAAGTGCCCGTGCTCGATGCTGCGGAGGAAGGCAACAACCCCCGGAGACACTTGCTAGCCTGCCGTGGGGAAAAAAAAGCCTTCCTCCCCCCAGCTGCAGGGCACGAGAGGCCATCTTCGTGGTGCACGAGCAGCAGGCAGCAACCTAGCCAGAAGGGACGAGAGGAGCCCTGACAAGTGGTCGTGCTCAATGCTGCAGAGGAAGGCAAAAAACCCCCGGGGAGCAGTGCCAATGTGCCCCGGGGGAAAATTCCTTCCTGACCCCAGCGCTGGCGATCAGCTATTCCCCGAGCATGTGAGCAAGACCGGCCTCCTCGTCCCACAGCCTGGTCACGCCTCCCAGGAGCTGCCCAAGCCCTCTTCTCCCTCACCCTGGAGCCACCTCAGGGGCTTTTGAGAATGGCCATATGCCCCTGGCCTGATGGCCCTTTGGGGCAAGAATCCTTGCCACAGGCCTGGCAGGGCACCAGTGGGTGCTCCAAAGCACTGGGAGCCCTTGCAACATCTCTGCATCCCATTTCTTGCAGCTGCTGCCCCTGGCTCTGCAGGGGATAAGGACAGAGGGCTCTGCAGTGCTCCTCAAGTGCTCCTCCAGAAGGCATTCCCTTGGTCTTGCCAGCAGGCTTGGTGGTTGTTGTCATCTCCTGAGGAGCTGGCATCTGTTCCCTGAGGGCTGAAGCAGGATTTCCATCCATCCAAAGGGCTTTGAAGGTGTCCCCGTCGGGAGCTGAGCTTGCAGCAGAGAAGCTCCAGCAGCCTCGTCCAGCCTTTGGTCTTCCTCCCTCCAAGTAATTCCACTGGCTCCTCAAGGACTTCCTCTGGGATGTCTTTGGGCTGCGCCCAGGCCAGCTATGGCAGCGGGACACGGGACGATGCTGCCTTTTATCCTGCTGCGGGGCATTGTGACTGCTGCGTTGCCGGGTGGTGGCCCTGTGACATGGGGGTGACGGGGCCCCCCCTGCACAGCCCCACCTGCTGCCCCTCTGCCCAGCATCCTTGGGAGGAAGGCCTTTGGGGTGCTGGCCCCGAGGCAGTCCCTGTGCCCAGGGGCCGTCCCTGCCCTTGGTGGCCGTGCGCTGGGCACAGCTGAAACCACCTGGGAATAGGGGTGGGATGAAATTCCTGATGAGGTTCTTCAGATAGAAAGGAACTTCTTTTGTTTTCTTTTCAATTACGAAAAGAAACAATGACAAACAATCCTGTGGCACACGCTTGCTCATTAATCAGTCTGCAAAACCGGTGCAATGAGTGGAGAAAGCTGCCGGCTGATGTCAATTCAGTGAAAGAATCTCAAGCTTTTGATGGCAGCTCCATGTGAAGAGGCAGGCCCTCGCACGTGGGGCAGGTGGGGATGTGATGGCTGAGCAGGGAGAGTGAGGCTAGAGATGAATTCCCTGGCGCCCCCTCCTCGTGCCAGGCCTGGGGTGCCCTGAAGGGGCCAGTGAAGGGCCACAGTGTCCCAGGAGGGTCGGGGAGCCTGCATTCCCCTGCAAGCGCTGGGCTCCCTGCTGTTGCCTTCGCGAGGCGTGGCGACCTGGTTCAGGAACGGCACGATGGCCAACCCCAGGCCACTCGGGCCATCAGCTCACAGACACCAATGTGGTGGATGGCAAATGGCCTTTATTGATGAGTGACACAGCGTTATATAGCTAAGGTTCACAACGTCACATCCGCCTGCTTACATCATAAACTAAACGCTATTGGCTATCAGGAGAGGGGCCCTATCTTTCCGTACAGCGCGTCATCTTGCGGCTGCCAGACCCTAATTACCTACATTTCCCCCCTCCCTATGCATAACTAAACTAGCTAAAATATAACAATCTTAAAAAATTTTATTCTTATTCTTACTCTATACTTTATAACAATCTTAGAAATATATGTTATAAACTTGAAATAAAAAATAAGGCATAGTAAACAGGTGGGAGTTGGGAGGTAACTGGTAATAATGAGGTGTAACTTGGGGTAACTTGGGGATAACTGGGGGTAATACTGAGTAGATATATTCTTAAAGCAGTTGCTGGTGTTCTACCAACATGATGTTAATCTTGTCTAACCGGCTTTTGACAAACAACACGAGCTTATTCAGTATACAGGGTCCAAAGATCAGTGCCATCATGATCAATACGATCGGCCCTATTAAGGTAGATATCAGGGTGGTTAACCACGGCGAACTGGTGAACCAATTTTCGTACCAGCTGCGTTGCGATTCTCTTTCTCTTCGCCGTTTTTCTAGGTTTTCTCTTAATTTTGTCATAGTATCTCTTACTAATCCTGTATGGTCCGCATAAACGCAGCATTCCTCCTTCAAAGCAGCACACAACCCTCCCTCTTTAAGAAAAAGCAAGTATAGACCCCTTCGATTCTGTAGTACTACTTCTGAGAGGGATCGCATTGATTTTTCTAAAGCGCTAATTGATTGTTCTATTTTAGCCAGGTCTTCATCAACAGTCATTCGCAGATTTGTAAAATCTTGATTCCCTTTTATCAATGCAGCTATCCCTGTTCCAGCTCTCGCTCCTCCTAAAGTTAATAGAGCGGCTATCGTTAAGGCTGTGATTGGTTCCCTTTTCATTAGGTAACGTTCTGACCAAATTTCTTTAAGCTCATATACATAACTTTCTGGGTGATAGACTACCCTAGGGATTATAATTACTTGTACACAAAATTCATCAATTATTTGTAAGTGACTGATAGAAACACAAGGTGTTACTCCTGTTTTGGAACACACCCATTTGGCATCCTTAATAGGAATTAGCCAATCACCTTTTCTTTGTACTGCACCATTTTTGTTTGCACAAATATGCTTTTTCCCTTCCGGGATTTTCCCAACACATCTCCCTTTTCCTGTCACTTGACTAAGGGAGATCCCTTGTCTATTATTTTCCCATTTACATTGTAATGGGTTACCTCCCTTAGTAATGCTAGGTCGACTTTCAATTCCAATAGCTTCGTAATATGGTGGTTTAGCATCATAACAAAGCCAACAATGTTGGGTTAAATCCGGGTTAGTTCGATTTAACACTTGATAGGTGGTTTTCATCAAATTCCAGAGGAGATTATCTCTTAAAGTATCTCTCAAAGTCTCGCTTGTAAAAACTTCATTTATCTCATCTTTCCCAATTTGTGCTTTATTTAGAGTCAAGTTGGTTTTTGATCTTTTAGTCTGTATTTCCCCGGTTTTATTTAGAGCCAAATTGGTTTCTGGTCTTTTGATCTGTATTTCGCCAGTTAATACCGTATTGGGCCCTATGGGCTCTCTATCAAATGGAGCTATTTCTTTTCTTATGCGGAATAATCCACCCTTATCCGTTCCTGGTTCGTAAAATCTTATACCCCAGGTTCGTCCTATTATCCACCCATTATCCTCTGGTAATTTCACGACGAGGTCTAGATATTTACAAGTTCCTTTATCAAATGTTCCGCGGTAGCCCAATTGCATATCTCGTGGGGGAAGTTTACAACCGCTAGGTCCTAATGTAATATTTAAAAATTTGTCTGTTTGCAGTTCCCATGCTGTGGCAATAGTTTCACAGCCCCAATACGCACAATAATATTCCCCGGGGTAATTACAGTAGGGTTTTCCGGGGTTGGATGCCGGACAGAAATAATTTCCAACCCAATCCAAACAAGGTTCAACGGGTGCTAGTTGGCAAGGAGAAACACTGAAAACTGGTGACCCTGTAGTTATTTTTGTACTAATTACTCGAGATTGTTCGACCTGTTCAAGTGCCCATTTAAAGGGCTGATGTGATTCTACCTGTCCTATAATGACAAGCTCCAAAATCAAGATCACACAAAAGCATCGCAGCCCCCTCCTGCGGAGGGTATTTTGCTGTTGTCTGGATTCTGTCAGCGCGGAACTCCCAGGCCTAGATGGGACGTTTGCCACCGGGGCGTACGGGTTACGGGGGTGTCCGATGATCCGATCCTGTGAACAAAAACTCACAGTTTTCATTAGTTTTATTCTGAAGGTCTGGCTTAATAGACCTAAGCGGACACCACTTAACTCTCTTATCTTTTTTGACAGTGGCGTACCCCCTCCCTGTAAGGACTAGCCTCCACCCTTGTTCCCATTCTCCCAGCTCATTTCTAATTATGACCAACGGGCCTTCTTCTAATGCTCGAGTGGCCCAGTGTTTTTGGGTGGGGCTGTTCACCTCCTCCCCCCTGGGGAATTGATTCAGTGCTAGCAAAGCAGTCGCTAGTAGGCGTGTTTGGTCTCCCGGGGGGATGGCATTGACAAAACCTTCTGTTTTTGCTAACACCTCTAGTTTAGATTTCAGAGTTTGATTCGCTCGTTCTACTATGGCTTGTCCCGTGCTATTATACGGGATACCGTGTGTTAGGGCAATACCCCATTTCAGAGCAAATGCCTGGACTGATTTAGAGACAAAATTCGGACCGTTGTCCATTTTAATCTGATTAGGGACGCCAAGCCACGCCATGGCTGTCAGCCAATGTTGGATGGTTGCTTTGGAGTCGGTTTTAAGGTGTTGAGTGGCTACGATCACTCCACTATATGTGTCTACAGTCACCGCTAGCCACGCTTGAGATTTCAACAACTGGCAGAGTGTAAAATCCGTTTGCCATTCTTCGGAGGCTTTAAGACCTCTGGGATTTACCCCGCTGGACCACAGTGGTGCTCTCTGACAGTGGGGACATGTAGCTACTATGTGTTTCGCGTCAGCGACTGAAATCCGGCATTTCTTCGCTAGCGCTTTAGCTCCGATGTGGAGAGACTCATGTAGCTGACGGGCATCTCTTAGTGTCCACAATCCCTTTGCAGCGGCGTCTGCTTTATCGTTACCGATTTGGAAAAACCCCTTAATTGGGCTGTGGCTGTTGACGTGGATGACCGATATAGTGCCCTTTCGAGACAAAAGTGCTTCTTCCAGCATTAGGGCTGTTGTAGATGTTGACACGCCGGGCCCCGACATGGCCAAGCAAAGTTTGGCCACAAACATCGAATCGGTCACTATGTTGAGGTGTTCCGTTGGGAACAGTCCACACGCTAGTGCCACGGCCATTGCTTCTAACTGCTGGACTGAAAGCGTGTAATCGGTCATTTTGATGCAATGCCATTCTCCTCCCGCTTGCCATACCGCCACCGCAGTTGAGGTCGCTGAGGATGCGTCTGTGAAGACCGTTGGTCCCTGTTGGGGCCGGTCCATGATCTTCTGTGGGAGGTCGATGTTGACAATTGCCAGCATTTGGATCCAGGGGGGCTTTGTGGCATACCGGACTTCTCCACCAAATCCGACGAGAGCTATGGCCAAATACTCTGACATCGCCACTGATTGCGTTGGAAGCTGTTTGCGGAAGGGTAGGTATATCCTGGCAGGTTCGATGCCTAGGTGTCTTAGGGCGAGTTTTCTGCCTTTCATGATAAGATCGCCAAGGCACTCGACTCCCGGAGAGAATGCACGTGACGGTTTTCCTAAGACTATCCATTGTATTGGTTGAGCTTTTTCAGGAGGGCCCTGCGCTAGTGCTCCTACTCCCCCCCCTTCCGTGAAGTGCACATACAGATCAAGTGGTATATTTGGGTTCCACCTGGTGAGGGTGCTTGATGACACCTGTTGCTCGATAAAATTGAGAGAGTTCATTGCTTCTGTCGTCAGAGTTTTTTGTTCCCACGGGTTTTTTCCTTTCAAAAGATCGTACAGGGGGGCCATGATTTCGGGAGGGATCAGGACAATGTTGCGGAGCCATTGCAAGGACCCCACTAACTGTTGCATATCATGGAGCGTTTTAATGTGTCGACGGATTTTTATTTGGGGGGGGAGTTACATAAGAACTTGTGATCCCCACTCCCAAAAAACTCACACATGGTCCTCTTTTAATTTTCGCGCTCGCGATTTCAAACCTGTTTGTTTTTAGAATTTCCGAGACTGTTGACACTAGCTGGTCCACCTGACTTCCTGACGGTGCGGCAATTAAGATATCGTCCATGTATTGAATGATGGTCGCGGTCGGATCACTGCACCGGACTGGTGCCAGCGCCCGATCTACCGCTATCTGGCAGATGGTAGGCGAGTTGATCATTCCTTGAGGCAGCACCTTCCACTGGAAGCGTAGGTTGGGGCGTTGGCTGTTCGGAAACACAACAGAAAAAGCAAACCGCTCCTTGTCCTCCTCGTGCAGAGGTATCGAGAAAAAACAGTCCTTAATATCAAGGATAGCGCAAGGTTGTCCTTCCGGTATCATAGAGTTCATGGGCAACAACGTTTGAACAGGACCCATTGGTTGGATTCTCTTGTTTACTTCACGCAGGTCATGGAGGAGATGAAACCCCTCACCAGTTCGTTTGGGTATTACAAAAACTGGGGTGTTCCATGGGCTAGTGGAAGGCTCTATGTGACCTCGCTGTAGTTCACGGTCGACTAGCTCAAGAAGGGCATCCATTCGAGGCTTCGATAGGGGCCACTGCTCGACCCACACTGGGTCGGACAATTTCCACGTCAGTCTAATTGGTGGAAGTGGGTGTGTGGCAGTCGCCCTTAGGGTAAATTTGTCACCCTGGCTTTTAATAGGGCTAGAGCGTCCCTTCCCAGCAGGGGTGGGACTCCTGACATGACATATGGAGAAAGGGTGATGGTTTTCTCCGGCCCCTTTTCAGTGTGAAGCGTGATTGCTACCAATTGAGCACTCTTCCGAGCTCGGGTCCCTGGTTCGATCCCGGGTTTCGGCACCACTTGTTGCCTTCACGAGGCGTGGCGACCTGGTTCAGGAACGGCACGATGGCCAACCCCAGGCCACTCGGGCCATCAGCTCACAGACACCAATGTGGTGGATGGCAAATGGCCTTTATTGATGAGTGACACAGCGTTATATAGCTAAGGTTCACAACGTCACATCCGCCTGCTTACATCATAAACTAAACGCTATTGGCTATCAGGAGAGGGGCCCTATCTTTCCGTACAGCGCGTCATCTTCCGGCCGCCAGACCCTAATTACCTACACCCTGCAAGTGGCATCGTCCCTGCAGCCGCCAGTAGCAGCGAGGGGCAGAGGGGAGGAGAGGGCCTGGTGTCCTGCGGGCTGCTGCGCAGGGGCACCGGGAGGAGCGCGTTGTAGGGCCACCGAGGTCCTTGGGGCCTGGGGGTGGTGTTTTGGGTCTGAGGACGGGAAGGCCCCTGGGGGATTTCTGTCCCCAGCTAGTTCACCAGGTCCTCCTTCTACCTCCTTCTATGGCAGGAAGATATGCCAGGGGAGGTTTAGGTTGGACATTAGGAAAAGGTTCTTCACCCAAAGTGTGGTGGAGCACTTTAACAACCTCCCCCAGGAGGCAGTCTTGGTGCCAAGCCTGACAACATTCAAGAAGCATTTGGACAACGCCCTCAGACATATGTTGTATTTTAGGGTTGTCCTGTGCAGGGACAGGAGTTGGACTCAGTGATCCTTGTGGGTCCCTCCAACTCAGGACATTCTATGATTCTACCAAGAGTGCTTGGTGTCAGGGTCTCTAGCTGCTCAGTGAGTTGTGGGCCAGCCACAGGGGTCCCTGCTTTTATAGGTTCCCGGAATAGAAAGCAATGAGGTGGCTGGTGATATTAGGATTTCCTCTGCTGTGGCTCTGATGGTGGTGCATGAGTGGTGGCCTCAGTGGCCCTCCAGAGGGCTCCAAGGGACTCCTCCTGGTGCTATGGCGCTACCAGGCAGAAGGTGGCTGCCCCTCTCCTCGCCTCTTCCCCAGGGCTGAGGGCAGAGGAGATGCCCCCCTTGCTGAGGGGCAGTGGTGGGGGGTGGGAAAGCAGGGCTCATCTGGGGCTTGAGAGCTGGGTGGTGTTCCTGCTGAGCCTGGCGGCTGTGGCTGTGGCCGGTGCCGTGAGGGCTAGCGTGGGCTGTGGGGGTGGCACCGCTTGTTGGGAGCTGGCTGTGTGGAGGGTCCCTGCGAGCCCGTGGCGGTCCTGCGGTGCTTTGGGCACCATGGTGCTGGAGGCAGCCCGGCCCTGGTGGTGTAGTGCCCCATCAGCCCTGCGGAGGGTGGGTCCACCTCCATTGGCTTGTCCTCCTCTGCAGGTGGATCCACCTCCATGGGCTCCTTGCCATTGTATGGCGGGTCGACCTCCATGGCCTCCACGTCACTGCAAGGGGAGTGCCAGCGACCGCTCGCCTGTCGTAGATGTTGCTCCTCCCCTCAGCCCGCTTCTGTTTTTTGGTACGTGGACGCATCCTCACTGGTTCAAAGAACCTCCTCTCGCTCATCCCACTAAATGTGGGTACTCGCCTTGCTTCACTGGGTCCTCCTTTTACCAAGAGTGCTTGGTGTCAGGGTCTCTAGCTGCTCAGTGAGTTGTGGGCCAGCCACAGGGGTCCCTGCTTTTATAGGTTCCCGGAATAGAAAGCAATGAGGTGGCTGGTGATATTAGGATTTCCTCTGCTGTGGCTCTGATGGTGGTGCATGAGTGGTGGCCTCAGTGGCCCTCCAGAGGGCTCCAAGGGACTCCTCCTGGTACCATGGTGCAGCCAGCCAGAAGATAGCAGCCCCTCTCCTCGCCTCTTCCCCAGGGCTGAGGGCAGAGGAGATGCCCCCCTTGCTGAGGGGCAGTGGTGGGGGGTGGGAAAGCAGGGCTCATCTGGGGCTTGAGAGCTGGGTGGTGTTCCTGCTGAGCCTGGCGGCTGTGGCTGTGGCCGGTGCCATGAGGGCTAGCGTGGGCTGTGGGGGTGGTGCCGCTTGTTGGGAGCTGGCTGTGTGGAGGGTCCCTGCGAGCCCGTGGCGGTCCTGCGGTGCTTTGGGCACCATGGTGCTGGAGGCAGCCCGGCCCTGGTGGTGTAGTGCCCCATCAGCCCTGCGGAGGGTGGGTCCACCTCCATTGGCTTGTCATGGGCCCCGGAATAGAAGGCAGTGAGGTGGCTCGTGATATCATGAGTTTCTCTGCTGTGGGTCTGAGGGTGGTACATGAGTGGTGGCCTCAGTGACCCTTCAGCAGTCTCCAACGTACTCCAGTGGGCTCCAAGGGACTCCTCCTGGTGCTATGGCATTTCTGGCCAGAAGATGGCAGGCCCTCTCCTCCCCTTTTCCCAGGGCTCAGAGCAAAGCAGATGGCCCCCCATCATGAGGGTGGGAGGTGGGAAAGCAGGGCTCATCTGCGGCTTGACAATTAAAGAACAACCCAATGATCTTCCTGATGAGCCTTCTGCATGTCTGTGTAGGTGATCCACTTCCATCTAACGGCTGTGGGGGTGGCGCTGCTTGATGGTAGCTGGTTTGCTGGTGAGCACCTGATACCCTCCCCAGTGGTCCTGTGGCACTTCGGGCACCATGGTGTTTGAGGCACCGCAGGTACAGTGGTGTAGTGCCCGTTCAGCGTTATTGGAGCTGGATCCACCTCCATTGGCTCGTCCTCCTCTGCAGGTGGACCCACCTCCATGGGCTCCTCGCCATTCTGTGGCGGGTTGACCTCCACGGCCTACATGTTACTGCTGGTGCGACTGCCAGCAACTGCTCGCCTGCTGTAGATGTTGCTCCTCCCCTCAGCCCGCCTCCCTTTTTCTGGGACGTGAACATATCCTCACTGGTTCAAAGAACCTTTTCTCGCTCATCCCACGTGAACGTGGTCACTTGCTTTGCTTCACTGGGTCCTCCTTCTTGCTTGGCAGCGAGAAAGGCTGCCCCTTGGGCACTGGGACTGTCTTCCACCTCCCCTTGTGTACCCTGGGCTCCAGCCTCTCCTCATGGCAGGCCTGGGGTTCCCTCGTTGGGACAGTGGCCACAGTGTCCCAGGAGGGTTCGTGGGTCTCTGTTACCCTCCAGCTGCCTGGCTCCCTGAACTGGCAGGCAGTGACCCTGCAGCCGCCAGTAGCAGCGAGGGGCAGAGGGGAGGAGAGGGCCTGGCATCCTGCGGGCTGCTGCACAGGGGCGATGGGAGGAGTCCGTTGTAGGGCCACCAGGGTCCTTGGGGCCTGGAGGTGGGGTTTTGGGTCTAAGGACAGGAAGGCCCCTGGGGGATTGCTGTCCCCGGCTAGTTCTCATCTCTGCTAGGACAGGCTAGAAGTGTTCCCCTTCAGATGCCTCCAGAAAGCCTGCCTGTGGAATCTACTGAAGAGAGCGACTTCAGTATTTCCCTCTTTGAAAGAAGTGCTACAGTCGAAGGTGTGGGAGACCTGGAAATGTAGGCAGTTCTCAAAAGAGTTGATAAAAAGAGCAGACTGAACTTGCTCGTTCCTTAGACATCTCCTAATTCTGCAAACAAAGTCAAGCCTAACTTGCCAACAATTCTGCTTGGAGACATTCCCCTTGAGCCCTCACACGCTCCCTAGGCATAAGTAAAAAAGGCCACGTGCATGGATTGCTCAGGCCATGTTATGTGCTGATTTCTGCAGACTGCAACAAGTATTACCTTATGGAGCTCAGGTACTTGAAGCTCCCAAATGACAGGAGGAGCACATACACAATTCAGGAAGGGCATTCTCCCCTCTCAAAGATCATATTCAGGCTCTTTTCTAAAACTTAGGTCTCATCTCTTTCCTTCCTGGTCTTCAGTTTCCTTTGCATGCCAGGAAGAAAATCTATGGTCAGGCAAGACAGGGGGATTGGTCTTCAAACACAGCCCCCACAAAAACATACCAGCACAGACAGGCAACTCAGACACTCCTCTGGAGAAAGCAAACATCACATTTATGTTAAAAAGTTAAAGTACTTTGAAGATCCTTAGGACAAACTTTGGGATTCCACAGGAATATGCCTTTTGGTATTTACAATAACCCACTCCCGTGTCTGTGACACCAAGTTTGAAATGTCATTCTCCACTGGTGTACAGAGAAGTGGGTCAAGATCAGCTGCCGTTATTTTACAGGGCAAGGATCCCAAGCAAACAACAGTGACTGGCAATCTGAGCAGTCCAGGACACACACAGCACCTTCCCCGCTACTCACACTTTTTTCTTTTCCACAACGCAGTTGGAAACGCATATGTTTAAGTCAGGAGCGATTTGGAAGATAGTCAGTCCCTTGAGAGGATACGCGAGACAATGGTCAGAGGCGATCTGCAGAACTGCTCAGGACCCTGAGTGCAGGAAAGCTGGGCCTTGCCCCAGGTGAAGTGAGATTCTGTATGGCCTGACAGGTGGTGACACAGGGCCTGAGTTTACTCAGACGGAATCGCCTCCAAGCCTCCTAGCATCAAGAGGAGATGGGGCTTCTTGTGCCAGGCCAGGCAGTAGAGTAGTAAAGGGCCCAGCTGCTTCCTCAGCAAGCAGGCAGGGGGCTCCCAGGGACTTCTGCGTACCTCTCTTGCCTGAAAGTTTTTCCATTTCTGTGGCAGGCTTCTCTGGTATCAATTGATGCGCAAATGCTTTCGGGACTGAGTTGAAGAACTTCTCTCACGCTCAGCTCGTTTCCCCACATTTCCCCCTGTTCTCACTCAAATCTCCTGGGCCATTTAGAGCACATTTTTTCATCGGAGAAGTATGCAGGGCATTGTCTGTTAGGTTAGGAGTGTGGTGTCTTGAAAGTACTTCTTCCCAGGTGCATGTTAGCAGCAACCCCCCTTTTGGAAGGTCTAAAAGGTAGAACTTTCTTGTGGGCTAGAGCTATTACGGCTGAGACAGTAGGAAGACAATGACAACATATTGTGAAACCCCTTTTTTCTGTATGGTTTTTCTGTAAATCATGTTGAGACACCCAAGCTTGCGATGGCATACAAAGGTTTTGAATTAAACTATTCAGACAGAAATCAACAGGCTTGCCTTTTTCTTTAACTCTGTGTTTAAGTTCTTCTGTGTTCTCATAACTGGAAACTGTCTATCCACAGAGTTGAAAAATACTTGCGTAACGAGGAGCTGAAAAGTGAAAACAACCTAAGACAAATGGGAATTTAATGTAAAATCAGAGGTGTTATGCCTGTAGAGCTTTTTCTGGCTCAGTTGTTTCTAATGTTACAGTTTCTGGCTCTGGATTTTATTGGTTACTGCATCAATGTTTTTAGCGTTCCATTCCATTTTTTGCTATTTTTTTAGTAATTTCCTCATTTTTGCCCTACACATTTTTAAAATTAAAGTGCTAGAGAAACTAAACAAACCAATCCGCTCAAGAACTCTGACTGCTATTCAGTTAGAGGCCTGTAAGTCCTAAAAGGCTAAGAAGAAAAGAAAGAATTTTGGTTAGCACTTTTTTTGTGGGATCACAGTGAACTCAGTTCCAGAATTTGTTTGAGGCAAGAAAAACTCCTCCATAGGGCTTAATTCAATTCTGTCCTGTAGAACCTGACAAGCGTGTAGAAACTCCTACAAAATCAAAATTGTGTGTTTTACATAAATGGACAAAACTATGAGCAACTACATATGACACGGGGCTGTGTTTGCTGTTCCTCTTTCCTTAGGCAACTCCTCTTATCACTACCAAACAGGTATCGAAAAAACAGCTCTTCTGGACTCCTAATTAAATGTTGTAGTAGTTTTATTTCAGATGAATAAAAATCACGTTAAATTCCTGTTACGAAGGGCAGGCTAGCCGGATGATCTCTTGACCTTAAGCTCAACAAATTCACTCTGACTTACTGCCATTTGAAAGCTGCTTTGGATCTTTGCTTTTCTGCAATTAGTAGTTTCTCGTATGTAATCTGCAGACGGTTTATATCCACTTATTCCTGTGCCAGCACTGTCTTTTAGATTAAATGGTTGGTTTTTCCTCCTTATTTTTCACTTTCTGACAGGCTCCGTGTCAGACTGCGTGTAATGCAGTGGTTCAATGAATACTCCAATCACCATGAGCAAACATGAAAACCAAAAAGAGAAGTCCCAGACTGCCACTTTCCACAGACTCTTTTCCACCCCCTTGCTCGTCTTCTCCTTGTGCCCGTGAGAACCCGTGAACCAACCGACTGAAAACCAAGCCACCAAAACAAGGCTTACTTTTTGGGAAGCCTCCTTTTGTTAGCCTGCCTGGCCAAGCTCTTCGAAGTCCTCCTCCTCCTCCAAACCAGACTGCCCAAGGACTATCTCATCCAATCCTGGAAGCGACAGTGAGAATCTGCATCCATTTTTCTGAAAGGTGGGCCAGAATTTTTATACATCGATAAATCTATTATTATTAGGCTATAGGAGTAGATTTGTTGCCCCTTCCTGGCAGATCACAGCCCTTTGGTGACTTGCCCAGATTATAGCTACTCTATTTCTTGTACCGAGAAAGTAAATCTATCATTTACTCTGACAAAAGGCGCAGGTCAGTCAGGCATGATCCATCTTTAGTAAATGCCCATAGGACTCGGTCTCCTTAGTTTGATGATGATGAATTCTTTCCTTCACAAATTCTCTAGAGCCTTGCATACTACTGATGCCAAACCCATCAGGCTATAGCTGCGCAGCTGCCTGCCTCCAGCTCTTTTAAGAAATGTTTTCTATAGTTCAGTAACAACTCTGCTAAGTGAGAGGTAGAAGATGTTGAAAGTTTTTGCTCTGAGAGAGGGCTTCAGTTTCATGGGTCAGTTCCTTCTAAATTGTGAAACAAGTTCCCTGACGCCTTTGATCCAGCCTACTGAACTCAGTCCTTGCTTCCTCGTGCCATCTTTAACATTCATGCTCAACATCATCATTTTTGTTGAAAAAGGAGACAAAGGATTTGTTTGAAGATAATCTGCATACACCTCAAAAGCAGAAATCTCCCTGTCTGCCTCCTGACTTCCCTCCTCCTGTTCTTTTTGTATTTAGGAGGCTGAAGAGTGCAGGAGTGAAGACTTAGGAGTGAAGACTTAGGAGTGAAGATTGTCATTCTATTCCTGCAGTTCTTCCTGCTGTGACACAGCTACCCCATCCCCTTCCCCAGGTACCTTCCTCTGCAACCCCTTGAGTTACTTAAAGAAGACTTTCGTTCAGAGATGTTCCCCCTGCAAATGTGAACAAGGTGAGGGCAAAAATGCACTCTTCCTCCTCCAGACTCCCAACTAACCCTCATCTCCTAATGGTCTTTGACAAGAAAGTGGCTGATAAATATCGCAAACCTTGCAGCCTAGATGATTGAACTCCTTCCTAGGAGCTGATCCTGCGAACACCCACATGTGAAGAGCCCCTAGACACCCTGAGGAGAAAGGATGCATTACAAAACCATGCAGGTCTTTCAGAAGAAGAGATAGAAGAACGCATACGATGAGTTATTGCACTTCTGCTTCCGCCTCTGGGGGTATGGGGAATTGTTTTCCGTGTTACCATGCTTGTTTTGTTTCCTGAAGCATTAACAAAGATGAATTTAACTCTCTGGTACCTTGTATGGAATGCATTCACATCAGACCAATTCTTGGCTAACGACGGCCGTAACATACATGATTCTTCTGGCAATTTTTGTAAAGACTAAGAAGGCTCCACGGAAGAAGACTGGTCAGCCCTCTCCCACTTTCAGAAGAGCTTCTTTCGGGAGTGTGGAAGGACGCTGCTGTTTCAGGGTTCCCTTAACTAGAGCATCCAGTTCTCCAGGAACTGAAACATATTGGACCATTTCAAAAAAACCCCTTTCAGGAATGCAAAAAAAAAAAATGGCTAGTGAGTAGCTCTCCACATTGAAACACTGACATACAGTCTCTGAGGCTTAGCTAATGAGAGAATAGAAAGGGGGAGGAAACACAAGGGAGAAGAATGAAAAGAAACCCAATTTTGTGTTAAACAGATTAAATTTAACATTCACTAATGTAAGTTAGAAGCTCCAGACAGAAAATTCACTTTTGGTCATTGTGGGATAATAACGGAAGATTGGCAAGGGGGATTATAAACACGCTCAAGTGACTTGCAGCTGGGCTTTAGAAAAATACATATATCATACTAATTGTTGTTTATCCTTCTGTGCTTCACAAGTAGAACATCTATGTTTAGATAACATGGGCCTGTGATAGACTTGGAGGCACCCTGTTGAGCGTGCTTGAGATTCCCGCACTGCTGTGGGGAAAGAGCAAAGCCCAGTGGTATATTACGCCTGTGTGAATTCCTGATAAACAGGCGAAAACAGCAGGGTTGGCGATCCTCTATGATGGACCGAGTTCTGTGGAGCCCGCATCCCCGCTTGTGTGCCTCTGCCCAGGCATTGCTTCAGGGATCCCCTGGTTGGTGAGGTAATGAAAATAAATTTATTCTTCGGATTTCATCCGTGGTTTTGCGGTTGTTCCTGCATCCTGCCTGTGCTGACTCACACACTTGGCAGTCGGCAGGATCCAGGAACAGCCTTGCCATGGCCAGCAAAAAAGTCGGGGACTGGGGAGGCCATGACGGTGACTCTTTCTATTCCGGGATGGCCCAGTACTGAGCACTGGATCCCTGTGGCCACTTCCCTGGCTATGTGGGCTCTGCCAGAAGCATGGCCTGAAATAGAGGATGGGGCAGTGGTTCCCCCCAGACAATTGGAACGGCTATGCACAGATTGCCATGGAAAGCGGCATCAGAGTCGTCTCACGAGTTAGCGGGGAGATTGGGATGGTTATTAGTTACCAGTCTTAGAGCTCTTGACCATGAAGTCGTTGCATTATGGAGTAAAATGAGAGAGTTGGAAAGGGAAGTCAGGACTTTACAAGATGCAAAGGCGATCGCGCAAGAAGTGATTACTACTCAAGCAGAGTGGTGCAAGGGGCTGCAAGGTACTGTAGCGTGGTTGGTAGTGCATATTGCTAATAAATGAAAGGACAGATATGGAAAAAGTAAGGTTTCGATTTCCCAAGTTTGTGCTCTCACCACAAAACCTTTGTGGGATCCTGAGGAATGGGATGGAAATATCTGGAGTGAATCCTTGGACTCCAAGGTTGAGTTTGAGTCAGATTCAGAAGGCAGGGAGGTGGTAGAAGCATGACACCTTGTACAAATGAAGGGGCAGCAGGAGCAAGCAGATGGGGGAGTGCAGGTCACGTGAACTTACACCCTGAAAGAGTTAAAGGAATTTTTAAAGATCTGTCAGCAAAAGAGTGGGGAGGGCATACTGGCATGGATTTTGCAAGCTTGGGATAGTGGTGATACAAAAACTCACGGATGCTTCTCCTCACAGTCCGAATCTCCCCAAGGGAGAAATGGAGTATTCAGAGAGTCCCTGAAATGAAACTCAATAACAACAAAGTTACTATTAAGCAGGTATTCCTTATTGCAGCGCTGGGCAGCACTGGGGATTCTCCACCGTAAGTGCTCCAACGAGTCAATGAACTTTTAGAGAATATATACTGTACAATCATGCATATTCATAGGATTTCTGAGAATTACTATGCATAAACATGAGATTTCCAGGAACTTATTAACATATGTAAATATCTGATTCGCATGCGCAGTCATCTCTTGTGGTGGTCTTTGGGGGTCTTCAGATGAAGGCTCGTAGCCTTCCTCACTGTGTTCGCTGATTGACCTTTGCTTCTGCGCAAACTCAGTCCTAGGATCACGTAGACATTGTCCTTCAAGACTATTGTTGCCATTCTTCTGTTTCTTCCTGTCTTCATGGTTCCGTGCATCTGTTCTCCCAAGGCCGAGTTGTCTGTAACGAAATTATCCTGGAGCCCCCCTTATCTTATAACTGTTCTTCTAGCTACTCCCTAAATCACATCAGACCGCCCTCAAGTCTAACAAGGTATTCACAACGTCCTTAAATCACAACAGGGTGTCTTCTGATCTAATTGAGTGACTAAGGTATTTACAACATCTTTCTTGCTCTTGTGGTTTTTAACCCTTTCAGTGGAGCTGCATCCATTTATTAATGGGTGAAAAAGATTTATTAAGCCCTATAGCCATTGATGATCAGATACAACAAGGATACACTCAGTCGCAAAATATCAGAGATCCTGATGGGCAAGATATTATTGCACCTATGCTATATCAATGCTTGTGTGCAGCAGTTTTAACAGCATATGCTGAACCTGTCAAATTAGTAGTGTCCCTCGGAAATTGGTGTACAATGGAAGAGGGTATTAATTTAGTGCAGCAGATGGGGATGGCTCATGTGTTGATTATGGGATCCAATCCAGACAGGGTAGCAGTAATGAGAAGTATCAAAATGCAGCTTTTGAGAGGAGCACCTGCCTCACTAAACCCCTTGATTATACCACCAGTCACAAATGCTACTGGTAATGTAGGTGCCCTACCTTGAGGGAAACTGGGGCTGTAACTTCAGGACCATCTGTGTGGGTAGTGGATAAAGGAAAGCCAGCAAAACCGAAAGGAGTTACATCATGGTTGATGAGGAAACAAATGTGGAATGATCTTGTACTACCCAGTGTCCCACAATCAGAAATAAATGGGATTACAACATCAGAAATGTTTTGTGATGGCAAAATTTAGCACCTACACAAAAAAGCCGACTGCCCCTGGCCCCGCCATCGACTCCGTGCCCACCCTCAGCCCTGCCTGCCACCTCAAGGCAAGGCACTACCTGGCAAATGCCAAAATAGTAGAAATGAATGTTTGGCAGGTCCCCCAAGATTGCCACTACTGTAGCCTCTTATTGTGAGGGGGACCAATGCCCCTGTGTTCCTTTAACTATAAAGTGGCGGTCCGGGGGGATTTTACATATGTTAGCTCTGGTAGATACTGGAGCTGAGGTTACTGTATTACATAGTAATATTAATAATAAAGAAGCCACATCAGAGATCTGTGGACTGGGGGGGAAATCCAACCCCTGCCCTCCGAGCTAAGGTTACCTTAACAATAAGAAATACCACTCCACTTACCACGACAGTGTGAATTGCCCCAATTACAGAATATATCTTGGGTATTGATGTGTTGGCAGGACGAACAGTTGAAACTTTAAATGGTCACTTCTGCTTCGGGACTTGGCAAGCGGGATTCGCTATTTGATCTATAACTGTCCTGCATGGATTCCCGAAGTGGGATCCTGTTGTGCTGCCCGTGCCTGCCAAGGTGGTAACTGTAAAACAATATTGTATTTCAGGGAGGGAGGAGGAAATTACTCAAACCATTCAGGGACTTCAACAAGTGGGAATTGTTAAGGAAACCATGACTGCCTTTAATAATCCTATCTGGCCTGTTCAAAAACCAGACAGCACTTGCAGAGTGACTGTAGATTATAGAGAACTGAATAAAGTCACCCACCCACTTGCAGTTACGGTACCAGACATGGTTACTCTTATAGAAAAAAATAGCAAAAATTTCCAACCCTGGAAGGTGGTGATAGATCTTGCTCATGCTTTCTTTTCAATGGCCATTGCTTCAGAAAGCCAAAGCCAGTTTGCCTTTACCTGGCAACAAAAGCAATATACTTTCCAAGTATTGCCTCAGGGATACAAACACAGTCCCTCCATTTGCCACCAAATGATAGCAGCTGAGGTAGCACTATGGCCAGGTACCGTTACTGTTTGCCATTATATTGATGATCCATTGATTATGGCAGAGTCACAACAAGAAATTGAAGTAGCTGCCGAATTGCTGAAAGCGCATTTACAGGACCAAGGCTGGGCAATTAATCCAAAGAAAATATAGGGCCCTAGTACTACTGTACAGTGTTTGGGAATAGTTTGGCATGGACAGATTAGAGAAATACCAAATAAGCTACAGCAAAGACTCCAGCAATTTCCTGTACCAACCACAGTAAAACGGCTACAGACCTTCTTTGGGACTTTTAGGGTATCCCACATCTGGCAGTATTAATGTGCCCTCTGCAGAAATTAACTAGGAAGAAAGTTGTTTGGCAGTGGACCAAGCAACAAGAAGCCTTTGATGCCTGCAGAAATGCTTTGACTGAGCATGCACAATTATATACTCCTAGGCGAGGATATCCTTTTGAATTAGAAGTAACAATTCTAGATGATACAGTCTTGTGGGGATTGTGGCAGATGACTGGGCCAAAAAATCAGAAAGAACCTGTAGCATTTTGGTCCAAGGCGTTACAAGGCTGCACTGTACGTTATACCCCAACGGAAAAACAAATTTTAGCTTTAGTCTGGGCGCTACAAGCAATTGAAAGAATCACAGGCCAAGATAGCGTGACTGTACACACACCCATACCTATTCATGGGTGGGTTACTGATGATTGTTAGGGCCCATGCAGGGGTAGCTCAGGCAGCCACACATTGGAAATGGCAACATTATTTACAGCAACGACTTCTACCGGGAAAACCACGTATAACCACTCCACATGCCACTCTTCTAGGAACTGTATTCATATAATCATATGCCCACACTAGGGGAAACTCTTCCCCTTGGAGATATCCCTACATCTCCTGTGGAGGAAGCTCCCCCTTATGAGGAGCTAATAGAAGAGCACAAAAAAGATGCCTGGTTTACCGATGGAAGCGCAACATACACGGCAACTGGACAAAGACAATGGAGAACGATTGCATATGCTCCAGTTCCAGGAATTATATTATGGCAAACAGGTGTACGGGCATCTAGTCAGTGGGCTGAACTGGTTGCAGCATCTCTTGCCAGGCTGGAAGGGAAGGCACATTACTTATACACTGGCAGTTGGGTTGTATATAAAAGCCTCACAACATGGTTACCCTGCTGGACCCAAGATGACTGGCATATACAAAAATACCCTATATGGGGGGCAGATATGTGGCAACAAATTTGGCAATATCTACAAAGGTACCCTTTAAAAGTAAAGCATGTCTCAGCTCATCAAAAAGATGACTCGCTTGAGTCACAAAATGATAGGGAAGTAGATGATATGACCTCCGCCGAAGTACATGCTGAAGCTATAAATGCGCATATAGCTTGCGGACAATGATCAGCTCATATTGCACGCGCATGGGACATCGCTCACAATCAAACCCCTCTGCCGTTACATACTTATAAAGCATGTGCACATAATTGTACTATTTGTACACAGCTACATTTAACGGCATTATATAGGCCATGGGGAGAGATAAAATGGGGTCAGTGGGCCTTGAATACCTGGCAGGTCGATTACATGGGCCCCCTGCCCCCGTCGAGGGGGTGGCGATATGTATTCACTGCGGTGGAATACAGTGTCACGACTGTTTTTTGCTAAACCCACCAAATAATCAACATATAGCACAAATGAAGCATTAGAACAACTCTTTCATCAATATGGACCTCCTCACCAAATACCAAGTGACCAAGGAACACACTTGAGTGGACATGATGTCCAAGATTGGGCTCAGGGGCTAGGGATAGATTGGATATTCCACATTGCCTACCATCCCCAAGCTAACAGCTTGATTGAAAGAATGAGTGGGATGTTGAAGGAACAATTAAGAAAGCTAACCAGTACTAAAACTTTGCAACATTGGATTTCACGGCTTACTAAAGCAGGTTTTTTGTTAACAGCCAGAATATTCATAATCAAACACCCTATGATTGTATTACACCACCTTCAGTACAAAACACAGTGAGGACTGAAATTCTTCCAAATGGTATTTCTCCCAAAACATTAACTACAGGGCAAATGGAATTGTTACACTGATGGATGCATGGTGGGACTGCGACCTATGAGTCTAGATATGAAGATTCATATAATGACCCCTGAGAATGCCGTATGGTTCTGTCCCCCAACTTCTCCTCTTATTTTACATCCTCTGTTGATGTCAGATTCTCAAGTTCTTGTATTTCAGTATTTCATCTTCAATGAATACCTGTGCCTTATCTAGAGGAGACAGATAGCATTGGAACGGTGTTATTGGTGTTGCAAACCCAACATCGGACAAAGTTCAATCTGAGAAAGCGCAAGCCATAGCTCTTCAATCTGTGTGGGCAATTACCCCACATCAGGCTATCAAACCCGCAGTAATATTTGCTGAAGGAGCTGGAGCAACAGCGTACATATCATTGGAAGGAGATGACACTCCAGTTTTCTTCCCTTATCACAGGTTGGCTCATCGTGCTTTGTAGTCTTGTACTACAGCCACATGCCCTGGATACGTTTCTGTGAGATCAACATGTAAATACTTGGATTTGGTTGGCCTCTACTGTAACTAACTCATCTTGCCTTTTGTATTGTATTGATTAACAGCTGCAGATCTTTTGACAACGTGTTTTATTGGCGTGCCAACTCCAGTAGCTGTATTACAGAATTATACTATGCTAAGTGCTTTTGATATTAATGTTCCTCATTGTTATTCTTTCCGAGTAGGTAACAGCTGTACGCCAAGGAACATTACAAAACCAATTGGCGGTGGACTATCTCCTTCTTCAACCATAAAAAATTCTCCAATTTTGAAGGCATATGTTGATTCAACATAACTGATGAATCAGCCAGCTCAGAGGATGACATTCAACATCTCCAGGATTTAATGCATCAAATGAAACCATCTACTGGTGGTGCCTGGCTGGCCGAGTGGTTCAATTCCCTGACAGGATGGGTGGGACACTTGATTCAAGGCATTATTGTACAGATAAGTTAATTCCTTTTTCTATATGTGTTTATTATGTGCCTCTAAATTACCCTGCCCTAGACCCCGCAAGCCCAAATGGACACCTCCAGCTTTACCAGCCCCAGTGGAAGTGGTCCCTTGAGCGAGGGGGTGGCATGTGGGATAATAACGGAAGATTGGCGAGGAGGACTGTAAACTCACTCAAGTGACTTGCAGCTGGGGTGTAGAAAAATATGTATATCATACTAATTGTTGTTTATCCTTCTGTGCTTCACAAGTAGAACATCTGTGTTTAGATAGGATGGGCCTATGATAGACTTAGAGGCACCGTATTGGACATGCTTGAAATTCCTGCCCTGCTACAGAGAAGATCAAAGCACGGTGGTAAATTATGCCTGTGTGAATCCCTGATAAATAGGCAAAAACAGCAGGGTCGGCAATCCTCCAGTGTGGACTGAGCTCGGTGGTGTCCGCATCCCCGCTTGTGTGCCTCTGCCCGGGTGCTGCTTTGGGGATCCCCTGGTTGGCGAGGTAACGAATATAAATTTACTCTTTGGATGTCACCCATGGGTTTGTGGCTGTTCCTGCGCCCCGCCTGTGCTGACTCGCACCGTCGGTGTAAGCACCCCAGCTGGCACTCCGTACGCCCTCTGCTCGAGGCAGGGACGCCAGCCCTGCAGCGAGTCGGGTCCAGCGTGACACCTCTCTGCTCCGCTCGCAGCCAAGCACTCGTGCGTGGAGCCCAGCGGGGCAATGGCATCTGCTGATTTTGAAAGCTGTATTTCGCTTCAGGAACAGAAAGCCCAAGCATTCAGAGCTACCTGGGAACGAACCCCATGTACGAGCCACGCTAGCAGCCCTGCGAGGCCAGCAGCTGTCCGTCCTTCCAAAGGTCCGTGCATCTCCGGAGGCAGCGCCGTCCTCCCAGGCAGAGGACAGAGTTTATTCAGGCTCCATTCTTCTGGCGTCTGCCCCGTCACAAAATGCGCAATGACGCTAGAAGCCGAAATACCGGGTTTATTTCACACCGTTAGCATCAAGCAGGCAAAGCGTGCTTGAAGAGCCAGCGGTTTTTTTGGCTCCAGGCCAACGGTTGTATGCGCAAAAGGCCTTCCGAAAATCCTCCTTCCGACAGCCCTCTTGTGAATTAATGAGCAAATCTGAAAGGAAAAAAAAAATCAGCACGTCAGATAGCTATGGCGTACAGCGCATAAAGCCCTCCCGCTCCGCACGGAAAGAAGACGGACTGGGAGGGCGGACGGACGGACAGCCTGCGGCCGCCGGTACCGCTCGTACCGGCCACAGCCCCGGGCGGCGCTGCCCGGCTGGGCCGGCAGGAGGAGAAGGGAGAGGGGAAAAAGGGTTTTTTTGCCTTTAAATCCTTACCTGGACGCGTTCACAGCAGGCGCGGGGTCGCGGCTCCGGCGCCTTCCCGGCGTTTATAGGAAGACGGGGGGAAGGCCCGCGGCCGGAGCGATGGCTCTGCCACCCGCTCGTCGGGCCTGCTGAGCCGGCTTCCGCGGGTAGGCGGCAGCGATTGGTCAGGCCTGGCTTCAAGATGGCGGCTAACGCGACCACCAACCCGTCTCAGCTCCTGCCGCTCGGTAACTAGCGACGCTTCCGCGCTCTCCCGGTGCCCGGCCGGGCGGGGAGCAGGAGGAGGAGGAGGAGCAGCGGGGGGGATCCCGTCTGGTGACCCGCGGGCGGGCGGGGAGGAGGGAGAGGCCGTTTGTGGGCACCTCTGGGTGACGCGAGCACCGCCGCCGCCGCTTGGCGGGAAGCTCGAAAGGGGCCGGGGAGGCTGGAAGGCGGGCGGGCGCCTCAGGCCAGGCCGGGGTTTCCTCGCCCTGCTCGGGGAGTGAGAGTCCTCGAGTGCCTGGGGCTGTGGGGGGGTCGGGCTGGGGCGGCCCCTCCCGGCGCCTCAGTCACGCCTCTGCCAGAGGCCGCGGGGCCTCCCGGCGCTGGGGAGCCGCGCCCGGGCCGGTCACTGGCGCAGCCCCTGCCCGCCGTGGCGGAGAGGTGCTGGGACGTCCCGGTCTCCGGCACGGGCAGCGACCGGGGAGGTGGCTCTGGGCCGTGGTTTGGGTGCGGAGCAGAGGCCGGCGGGGGGGAGCGTTGGTGCTCAGCCATCGCATGGTGATGAGCTGCGCACCGGCCATGCTCAGGTGCCCTCACTGGAGGGGACGTGTTCCTGCAGCGTGCCAGCCTGTTGCCTCAGAAACTTATGTACTAGCAGCAGTAAAGTGTGCAAAGAAAGCTTTTAAAAATATTTTTTTGGGTGTCTTTTTTTTTTCCCCCTTATTTTTGTGTTTTTTTGCCAGTGCCCGTGGCAATTGCTTTTTTGCCACCACAACGTCAGGGTTTTTGTTCTAAGAAATGTATGTTCTATAAAATAATCTCTGTACCTTTAGATTTTTTTTTGTTTTTATTTACAGAACTTGTGGACAAATGCATAGGTTCACGCATTCATATTGTGATGAAGAGTGACAAAGAAATTGTTGGAACGCTTCTAGGATTTGATGACTTTGTCAGTATCCTTTGATGGAAACGTTTAAGGCCATCCACTTTATGCTTTGGATCAATTCATTTACTGCTTTTGAGAGGTTTGAGTTCACTGAATAGAACCTTTTTGTATGGGTTAATTGTATTCTGATATTTTTATTTTACAGATAAAATCACAGTTCAGTATAAAATTAAAATACCTTTAAATATTGTGATTTTAAAATTCTGGGCCTTATTTTCCTTGAAAATGGATTTTCAGATATGGTGTTAGAAGACGTTACAGAATTGTAAGTATTATTTCTGCCTCTCGTTGCTATTTAATTTTTGATTTCCTGAGGGAAAACATTGTCTAATATCTGTAAGCAACGTGTTTTTATATTTTTGGAATACTTGCCAGCTTGGACTTAAACTACAGAGAGTGATCTATTAAGGACAGCCATGTCATAGAGTAGCAGTTGCATGATTTATACTTGTAATCAGATTCCTAATTTGTAGCCTTAATTTTGCATGGGTTGTGTGTTGAACTTTCCAGTAGTTTGTTTGCTTTTACATTTCCTTAAGGTCTAGGCACAGTTTTAAAAAGTTAGCAGACTTAAGGATGAGTATTTATTACTTCGTCATGCCATGTTACTATTTGAAGCCTATTTTGAGTATTGGCGTTATTCAAGAAATTGCCAAGATATAGAGGGTAAATCTATATCTTTATGTACTGAGCAGAGAAGTACAATGGATCTTTTTTAGTTGCCAGGTAGCTTTCTTTACCCAGGTGGTCAGTTTATCAAGGTTACGCTGCAGCGTGGCTAATTATTTGTTAGTTCCAACAAATGTCATCTTAATACAGATATTTTTGTCAGTTCTGTAATCAAAACCGTAATCATTGTCCCTGGTTATGTGTTCTTACTTACTTTTTCTGATGCTACTTCAGTGAGATTACACCTGAAGGCAGAAGAATCACGAAGCTAGACCAGATTTTGCTAAATGGAAATAACATAACAATGGTAAGTCATTATTGTTAAAAGGCTGCATGCATTTATTTTCTGTACCTGTAAATTGATTGGTAATTGAGTTCAACTACTTCAAGCTGAGCTTTCCAGACAGTTCCATTACATAAGCTACTTTGAAGTAGCTTCTGTGGCATATGTGTGTATGAATGATGCTGGAAGAGTGATCTTATTGCCTTACTTGGCACATGTTACAGTTTAAAGAAAACAACGTGAAAAGAGCATGGCCCTAGTTTTATTTTGGTGAATGTTTTTCTGGTCTTCAGGTGTGCAAGTGAATCACTGGCTTTGTTGCCCACTCTGTATGCTGGTTCATATAGTGGCTTTTAACTCACGAGTGTTTGCCTGCATAAGTGTGTAGGCTGGGATACATCTACATTTCATCTGTTATTGTATGTATAGATGTGTTTGCAGCAGTTTGGATGCTTACAAGCTCATCGAGTCATTTGGCGATTATGATACTATGTGATGCCCAGAGAGCCGTACCTTTACATGCTCTGAAAAAAAATCTGGAGGCCTGTTGGATTATACCAAATCAGAAGCACTATGATTTTTATTTTATCGTGTGCTGATGTATGTAGATCAGTACTGAACAGTAATTAAGTATTGTGATTATGCATCCCTAAGCTGAATTCTGCAACTTCGTAAATACCACAAAAGCAGACCCACAGTAGTTTTTTGCTTGTCTGCATAGATGGCTACAAAATCTGGACTTCCTACATAAGGGCATTCCTAATTTTGTGGGAAGAGGAAGACTGATTCGAATCTAAGTTGGTTCTGTGTGAATGAGGAATAATCTCTGGTTTGCTGTCTTGCCTACCTTGCACCTCCTCCCTGTGTGTCTGAGCAGGTGCCATCTTGTCTTCATTTCAAAGCCTTTTTCTGCTTTGGTTATTGTTCTGCATCCTTAAAGGATACTGCATGTTCTGACTTCTTGTATGGGATAAAATTACTACCATCCAGTTAAGCTGGTGGTATACTGCTCTTGAAGCAGAAGCTGTTGATTCTTAGAGTGCAAATTTTCAGCAAGACATAGACATGTTTCTGTATTAGATCTTGTGTCTTTTGGAGACACATCTTCCCATGTCAGGAAGACTGCTTTAGACTTTTTCTTACTTCAGTCCCAAAAGCAGCAAAGCTCTTTGTCTTTAGAAGTGCTCAGCTAATTATCAAGAACATATCAGTAAAAGGAATAGTTATCCTCTTCTTTTTTTTTTCCCCTTATTCATGTTTTTCCTTTTGTATTTCTTCTATTGTTCAGTTCTTTACTTTCTTCACAGGAAAATGCTATGCTGACTGACTCCCTGCTGCCTGTAAAAGGGTTCAGGCTCTTTATTAGTTTTTGGGCTCTGCTTAGCAATAAAAGTTGGAAAGAGGAAGCCAACTTCCCAGTATAGCAACAGTCTGGGGAAGACGGGGGAAGAATCAGTGACTGGAGAAATCCTTCATGAAAGGAAGCATTTTCTTTCTCCTTTTAAAAATAAGCTGTAGTGTTTCAAGACAGAATCATTTCCCTGAAGTGAATAACAAAGACAAAACCCAAAATGTGTGTTATCTAGGAACTCCTTTGTGTTTTGTTCAACATTCTTTGTATTTTGGAGATTCTTTTTGTCATGTGCTTCTCTGGCAGTAACTGACATCCTCTGTTGGGAGAGGAAGATAATATTGTATCTAAAACCCACTTTTGTGGTCTACCATGAAGTCTCCATCTGCTAAAATGTTGTAAAGCAAGAACTGTCACGTATGGGGGTTTGTAGAACTCAAATCTGTGCCACTAACACAAAGTTGTCTTATTCTTTTATAGCTGGTTCCTGGAGGAGAAGGACCTGAAGTATAAATTCATACAGTTGTCATCTATGAAGACATGTTATATATATATAAATAGAGCTTTTGGGATATGGGTGGGTTTTGGTGGGGGTAGTTTGATTGGTTTAGGTTTTTTTGTTTACACACTCTTGCAGTTGACATTTGATAAAAGACAAGGATTTCCTCTTCAAGAAAGGTGCGTTGCTAATGATAATGCTGACTTTGTAAGTTGAAATAATTGCTTTCTTGTAAAGACGCACTAATCTGTTCTGAATAAAAGGCTTTCTTTTTGTTAGTTATTGTGTTCTGTTATGTAAGTGCACAAGTTACAGTTTTATAACTGGTTGATGGAATAGAAAAATAATAGTTATGTTTCAGTTGCTGTCAGTCTTCAGTTTTTCTACATCTGTTGCATTTGTTTATGGCCCAAGTCTATATAAGACACAAGTCGTGAGCCGATGTTGCTATTCTTTGGAGTACAGGCAGATACTAAGCCGGATCATTTGTCTAAACACAGCTTCAAGCTGTGTCACCAGAAACCATGTGTTAGAGTGCTAGAGAATTCTGAAAGCTCTTCAAAGTGGATGCATCTGTTTGATGCTCAGCAGCCTTTGGTTCTGCTGGCTTTGAATTCTTTTGCTTGGTAGATAATACTTTCTTATAGTAAAGGCACTGTCATGGTATTTGGCAAGTGAAGAGAGACAGACCAGACCTAGTTCATGTTCAGAGGATTTTAAAAAAAAAAAAAAAAGGCTGCTGTTAAAACTCCTCATTCATGTCAGTGGCGACTCCGCTTTCACCACTAAGTGGTGCTGTGTATACTTAATTAAAGTGGGAGCTACCCATGCCTGCTTGTGTAGTTCAGAGTAGTCATTTTAGAGTAAATGTTCTTTTGGCTGCATCTGTTCTCCTGTGATACAAAAACTTGACATATATTGGGGGCAACTACTACTTCTTTAGGAGAACTTCTATAAATTAAGGAATTGCTGGTTTTATTTTGTCATGATGGACAAAAAAATAACTGTTTCTAAATCATGTCCACTGCAGCTTTTGCCTCCATAATACACTGCTCAACTGATTTCTATGTGTAAATGTCTTTGGGGAAGAATCACAGGTGCCTGCTGTTACTATAGACAAGCAGGGTAGAGTATGGGCTCACAGGGACATGACATGCTTTGCCTTTCTGTCACCAGAAGAAGAAAGAAGAGTTGAAGAAGGAAGCTCAGGAGCAAGAGACTGCAAAGAAGTTGCTGTACTAGATCCTTCTGCCTTGCTTTATCTGACAGAAAAGCTGCTTTCTGCCAGCTGCATCTTAGCTTGAAATAGTGAGACCTTCTTGCTTTAGCCTATTAAAGGAGAAAAAGACTCCTTCTCCTCTCCCAGGGAGCATGCTACTTTTGGCTCGCTTGTTCTGAATATATGATCTGCAATTCTAATGTTTAGATTGCATGGTGACAATCTATACCATTGACTCCCTGAATGGTTTTTAATTTCTGTCCCCATTTCCTTCTCCAGCTTTTTTCAATACATCAATTAAAAAAAAGAAAAAAAAATAGGTTTTTTAACTTAAATTTGATTGGAACATCATGTCAGTTTTGGTCCCAAACACTTCATTTCCTAGAAGTAAGTTGAGTCTTTTCATCAGAACACTTCAAACATTTCTAGCCAGTGTAGTACAATCGTGTTGGGGTTTTTTTGAATACATGTTCCAGTGTGTGCACTTAATTTCTGCTTCACTTAGTATTTTGAAAACAGTCTTAAACTGAAGAGAGGTTTCATGCTTGGGAGAGAAAAAGAGCAGATCTTGACTCAAAAGCAACTTTTCAAAGGGAAAGGTAAACTATTTTGGTTCCTTTTGGATTTCTGTTCTGACAGCACAAACTTCTTGTTCTCTCAGGATTTTGTTATATCTGGAAAAAAAACTTGGTATTGCCTTACTTCCTCCTTCTCTGGTTGTGTTTTTTTTCACTTCCTCCAGAGGAAGTGCTAAGACTTTTCTCTTAGGAAGACATTTTAATTCATGACTCAGAGGTCTGCAGACATCACTCTAAAGACAGTTTCTGTGCATCCAAATGCTGTTAATCCTTTATAATATGAAAGGAAAGATTCGTAACTTTTGAGCTGAGAATGCAGAGTATTCCAGATGGGTCTGGCTTGCTTTGCATTCAATATTCCTGTAGCCTGTTGCTTTGCAAGTGCAGGTAATAAGCTTTTCAATTGAATAAGCGAGTGGTGGTGGTTTCTGTTTTTACTCCCCTAGAAATCTAGTCCTTAATCATACTGCACTGTCCTGTAGAAGTTGTGGACGCTGATGTTGTCCAGAATGCTACTTAGGTTGCCACTACAAGTAGGGCATTTAAAATAATAACCTTAGCCTTTAAAAATATGTAAAAATTAATGAAGCTTAAATATTAGAGCAGGGTAGTCATCAGGTTAAAATAACTTCATGCTTATGATGTGCACAGTGATGGTTCCTTTCAGGTTTTTGGGTTTTTTGGGGTTTTTTTTGTTGGGTTTTTTGGTGTGTGGTTTTGTTGGTTTTTTTGGGGTTTTTTGTTTGTTTTTTTTTTACTACTTTAAGTGATCTTTAGTTTTACTACATGGCTAACTGTCTTAGTATGGACATCGTTCCTTTCTGCCTACTATTTCAGTTTACTTGCAGACATAGTTAAGATAGCTGTTTGGAGTTGTGAAGTATAGAGAGATATATATGTGTGTGTGAGTGTGTATGAAAATAATAAGACCTAGTGCCCTACCCACATCCTTAGCTTTTGCTGAGCTGTATTTCAGCGTTATCAAGATTTTGAAGTGACCCAAGTATTGCTGTTGCAAATGTTTCCATGTTTGTCTAACTATTCTGATTAAATAAATAAAAAAGGAAATCGAAACACTAAGTTTTGCCCTATAACTACACAGGCTTTCCCTGTCTAATATCTATTCCTTTTTTCAGGATTCACTGTATTTTTTTTTACCATATGAAATGGAAAGAGATTTCTGGCTTACTGTTGGCTTTTAGTAGATGTTTTATCCTTGGGCAATTGCCCAGCAATTAATTCACAGAGTTTGGAATTCAATTGATGGATAATTTGCATGTCTGTGTTCAAATATTGATGCTAACAAGCCATCATACAGTTTATGTTCATAGCTTTATGCATACTTAAAGATAGGCAATAGTATAATTTTTTAATAATGCTTTGTCTTTTTCTCTTTGGCAAGAACAAGCAAGTCTGCCTGGTTTTGTAGTACTTGCAGCTTTTCCCTATCATCAGACTTTAGAAAGGGGGAAACCTGTATCAAGTACACAGTTAGGATGGTGATTTTTAAAACACTAAGTTGCATAACAGTCTCAGGAAGAACATGTGTGACTGTGAGTGAGAGTCTGTGGTGCAGCATTACTAATATTTGCTAAAAAAAGCTTTGAAGAATGAAGCATTTGCTTTATGAAAGATACTTGAGGACAATTTCTGATGCTGCTAAAGTTTATTGAAAAATTTGCACTGATTTCAGTGGTTATGCAGGTTTGATTTCTGCTCATGCATTAAATCTGAAAAGAACAGAAACCTACATTTAAAGGAAGGTTTTGTATGGAGGGTAGTCAACCTAGTAACCTACTTTAAGAATTATTTTAAAATATTTGAAGCATCGGTTAAAGGCAAATAAGTAAAGTTTATCATATGCTCCTACATCAGCTGTGGCTATTGAATACAGTCAGCAGTCCACCTCAGAACTTTTTGGCATCCACCTGGAATGTCTAAGTTACAAAACTTCCCTGCCGTGAACTGACAGGCCATGGTGTTCTCAAAGCATAAAGTGCTGTAAGTCTAGTTTCTTGCATGACAGTGACTCTTTTCAACATTAGTAACCATACAACAGGGTAAAAGACAAATTTAGTGAATAAGATGTGTCATTGTCAAAATAGCTGTTTGCATTTCAATGTGATGCAGATCCTTTCTATAACGGTAGCGTTGGCACATGTCTTAGAATTTGGCTGATCCTCTCTTGAACTCATTTAAACTTTAGGCCCTCACTACATCCCTGACAATATGTTTTACAGTGGAAAAATTATTTCCTTAAAAAAAAAGAGGAAAGGAGAAGAATGGGTGGAGGAAGTGGGGATGAAAAGTCTGCCAATGTTGTGGGCTGCTCACTCGTTTTTCAGTAGAACTCATGTTTTTTTTTTTTTTTATTTTTCTGCCTTAGCCTACACTCTGCACCTTTGGTCATCTCCTGAAGTTTGTCTGTAGCATCCTACATTAGTAGGTAAATGTATCTATTTTATTTTATAGAGCTTTGATAGTCTTTAAATAGTCTTCAGTAGTCTTTGATAGTCTTTAAATTATACAAGTAATTTAAATCTTGGAACAAATGTATTTGCGTATTAATTTTTGTGAGTAGCTATGAAAATCTTATTCATCAGTTGCCCTTTTTTAAATTAAAATAAAAATGTTAAGTAACAAATATATTGGAAGTAAATGTTAGGGTCCTACTACTGCTCAATGTCAAGAGATCATGGGAAATACAGAGAATTTGTATTAAAAATTATGGACGTTTTTCAAGATACTTTTCCAGGTCTGAGACACACTGAAAGATTTCTTCCATATGGTGGTGTGTTTGGTTTCATTGACTTCAGCAGAATACATTGACTTAAACTAGCTGAGAATCTGATGATAAGATTTTTATACTCTACCTAATGTAGTGTTGTGATGACTTGTCATCTGAAACCAAAATTGCATTTGATCATCTTAACAGGAGGCTGGATCTTTGATCTGGAAATTATACCGATAGTGATGTTACAGAATCCATGCTCATAACTTCACTGGCTTCTTGCAGCCCCTCAAGTTCAGTAAGGGCAATAAAGACCTGTTCTTTTTTGTTATGGTGCTATCATCAGCGATGGAAGTATTACGTTGTCAGTTGTAAGACATGTGGTTTAACTGCTGTTGGATTCTGCTTTTATGCCTGAAAAACCTGTTGATTTAAATGAGTTTGCACAGCTTATGCTAACGATATGGCTGGAATGAAACAGGATCTTGTGTAGTCTGATGCAAGGCCTGTATATGGTCATGGTTTGTAGCTGGGTGGGAGGGATTGGTTAAAGTTACTTCTTATTTGCACAATTTATTGTCTTAAATATGAGTGAACAGTATAATTGGAACAGTTTCATTTTTACAAGAGGAAATTTATAGATCAGTTTTATCCTGTGTTAGAATTAAGATACATATTTACTGAAGACAATGAGTCTAGCCCAAACACTGAAACACCTCAGTTTGGGTACAGTATTAGAACTTTTGTAAAATTTTCAAATTGTAACAATCTGTCAGTTTATGCTTGTTGAGTCTGAGACATTACATGATGCCCTATGAAAAGGTAAGTATTGCTAATAATGGATATTTGGTTTGTAGACTATGCCTTTTGTATGCTCTAAAGTCACATATAAATAACTTCTATTATTTCTTTTTTATTTATAAAAGCTCTGTTCATCAAACCATGTAAGCACATACCTAAATTCCACTAAATTCGGTGTTAAGCTTCCTGAATTGCTATAAAATGTTGTGTTGCTGTAAACTATTTTGGCTGATAAACCTAAATGGTCACCATTGTATTCCTACATGTATGTGTGATTAATATGCAGTAGCTCAAAACACGTTACCAGGCAACTGCATGCTCAGGCTACACAGGAGGCACAAAGCACCTGGCCTGTTCCTTTTAATCAGTGGAAAAGTACAGATTCTCCTGTGACCTCAGTCACTCTGTCTAACATATAGATAAGAGTATTTTTATACTCCTCTCACAGTGGGAGAAACACTGTGTGTGTTTCTGCAGCGTGTGAGAATCACTTTACCAAGATTCTTTTATTTCTAAAACACTTGAAAAAAACCAAAACAAAACACAGTTTTAAAACTAATTTAACCCAAGGCAGACTTCAGGATTCTCATTCTCCCAAGTTATTTTACAACTATATGACCTTGCAGACTGTACTGAGAATGAGTATCTTGTATGTGACATTTAAAAGTTTCATTTTTGGTCTCCTACACACTTCTGCTGATTGTAATGCCTTTGTTTCCTAATGGCAACTGGCAACAGATGATGCATATTGGTTTCAAGGCACTGTGGAACAGAAAAGGTAGTTTGCCAATGTTCTAACTGCTGTTGCAGACATTGTTTCAGCGGATTGCAAGTAACGCGTTCCAAGTACCTTTTCCTACCATTGCTGCAGTTTTTTTTTTAATCCGGATGAATGTTTCTATACTTCCCTTCCCCATAGATGCATGTTGATCTAGGTTGCATGCTATTGCAGAATCCTTGGTCTACCAGTTACAGATTCCTTCTTTCAGTTTTTGTGCATTTATGAATGTGTATCTACTGATATACCTACTAAACTGTAACATCTATTCAGACTAATATGCAACTGATACAGAAGTCAGCTATTTTCCTAGTTACGGTATTTGCCCCCAATCAGTTTTTTTACTATCTAATAAGTACCTGATGACAGAGAAGGGGAATGTCGGAAAATAGATGAGTTAGGCTTTATATTAGAAATGGTTTTCATAAGATTTGAGAGAACACAATTTTGGAATAAGGATTTACATACTGCTTACAGTGATCTGTTGGGCTAATGTTTTGCAAGAAAATGAGGTGTTTAACTTTCAAATGCTGTTTATATAAATTGGCTTACCTATGAGTAATCTCCTTCAACTGTGTGTAACAAAGAAATAAATTTGCATATGTAGACATGTGCATATGCGTACATAATTGTAGGTGCACAGCTGGGCATGATGCTTGTGTTTGGTGACTGTAAAAATACACAGAGGGGCAGCAATGGGGAAAGAAGAACCTTTAAAGATAGCCTAGTGTTGCTCTCATTCTAAAGGTGAATGATCAACTTTCTGTATCATTCTTGACAAATGCTTGTCTAATTTATTCTTTAAAATTTCCTGTAATTATTACTACTATTGCAAAGATTTCTATGTACCCTAAGTTTTTCAGGTTGTAATTTAAGCCACATTATTCTGTGTCCTATATGCAGTGGATGTACAGAAAAGTTTTTCTTTATAGCTACCATTTAAATGTTTAAATGTTCTTATTTCTCTTCAGCATTGCCCTTTCCAGGTTAAGCAGCTGTTTTTCAGTATATACCTTGAAGTCAGACTTTTGTAGATCATTGAGCACCTCTTGGACTTCCTGTAGACTCTCACCAGTTATGCTACACCCTTCTTGAAATGCAGTACCTCATCTGGAGGGTTCAGCAGCTAATCTGTGCAAATACAATGCCGCAAAAATAATGCGTGGATGTACTAATTCAAGTGTGATGTGTGATGAGGAATCACTGGGCCTTTTAATTAGTGAGAAATGGAACACAAAAAGTAGGTGACAGAAACAGGACATGAGGCTGGCATACTGGTCTTCAAGCTTGCAGTGCAGCTCCATGGGCTTTGGATGACTAAAGAAAAGCATGAGGCACAGGAGAGCGCTGCTGCTGGATCTTAGTGAAAGGTGGTAAATGATTTGGAGAGAGGTTTTCAAAGTCAGAAATTAAAGTCAGGTGCCCAATTCCAAATTGTCTGTGAAATTACTGTGTACTTCCCTCACTTGTGTAACTTCATGTTGTATATTGTCTAGCAGCTTTTATTTCACAGTTAATGAAGTTACACTTGTGTGATAGGTGATGCAATGATCTCATAATAATAGGCATAATGCAAGTCATGGAAAATGTCAGCATTTGAAACAGACCCATGATAAATTATTAATGACTTATACAACTGTTGCTTACCATGCCTTCCATGTTACAGCTGTCTTAATCATTGATGCCGTTTCCTCAGACTTTGAGCTGTAATATCTGATTTTTTTGTTTCAGGGTATGTTCTGTAGTTGCTGGTGGCACTGCCTTAGCCCTTTGGCTAAAAAGACTAGCAAATAATTTGTGGATTATCAGTATGAGCAGAAGTCAAACAGCATTCTTTTCAAATCAATAGAGAAGAAAGTTGCACCACTTTGTCTGGGTTCCCTAATAACAAAGGTCTTTCCCACATTTATTGATCCTTTTGTATTTTCTTCCTGGTTCAGGGTCAGCTGATGACTGGAGTGAACAGTCACATCTTTGCAAACTGCTTGTAACTATGGAAAAGAGATTTGTTGACTTCCTTGTGTGATAAGTAGACACTGAATAAATTGTATGCTGCTCATCTCTAAGTCAGAGATGGAAATTAGATAGGAATGTGTTACTGGAAAATAAAATAGCACTGGGCCCCTTGAGACAGAAATGTGTTGATGAAATCATGTAGTAGTATTAATCAAGACATAGTGACTGTTTTATCAGCTCACAAACAGGTCCTGTGCTAAAATGATGTTTGTGCCAGGTAATTCTAGTCAGTCTCTCAAAGCAATGGATCTACTTTGCAAATGAGAGAATGTGGACCTAAATATTGAAACAATAAGGGATGGTTTTCTTCCCTATTTCAAAACTGGCGCAGCAGAGCCTATATAGTTTTCAAATTGGTAGCAGCTCCTTCACCTACTTGTTAGCATACAGACCAGAATCTGTACTTTCTCCTTCTGTATGGCTCTTGAAAGAAACTTGGTTGCACTCGTTCACTTGTTGGAAAAAAATAGGATGTTGATCAAATGCAACTGCAGCAAATACTTAGTTTGCTTAAACAATTTAGAATTTTCCTGTGTTGATACTCATTAGAAAAAATCAGACCTTGGAAAAAATTACTTTAAGGATTAAGCTATAAGATTGTTTTCAGAAAAAAAAATAGAATAATAAATGGAACATAGTTTTAGAGAAAGTAATTTTCATAGCACTTTGAAGTGAGGTAAAATAGCTGTCTGTAAGCACAATGTTAAAGCAAAAGGTATCTGGTCTCTTTGTGTGATTCTTTTTGTGTCCTTCTAAATGAAAAGTCTGACTGTGTGAGCCCTAGTTATCTGTGTTTTAGAAAACTGATCTGCTTTGCAAGCTGAGATTGTTCTGAAACAGAGCAACACATGAGAGACATGGTCTTGTGGTTTTGGTTACTATCATGTGTAATTTAAACATACCGTATGACAGCCAAATCTTTTTGTGATTTAAAAACTTCATTTAACTGCATAAAGGATGAATGCACCCCATGGATAGTTTCTTGTGTTTATGCACACTGCCTGTATTTTACTACTGAGGGAAATCCTAGCAATTGTAAACAACTAGATGATTCATCAGAACCTCAAACCTAAATGTATCTCAAGTAATTTTTGTATCACAGCTAGCCTAATGCATTAACTTTTTATGTTATGAGCTCTTCCATAATAATCTATTTCTCATTTTATGGGATAGACAATGAAAGAATTTCTTGAAATACCTAGGGAAAGGAAACATTGGACAAGAAAAAGAAGAGAGACTGAATGGGTTTTGAAGTGTTGATGCAATATTATAGATTGTGTTCTAGTTCACAGAGGAAAAAGACTACTTTTGTTATGATACCAAAATATTTCTTTTCCACATATGTAAGCTACACTAGTTATTTCACACTTAGAAGCTTAAAAGATCCTGAGAAATTGATATCAACCTCTTAATAAAGGCTACTTGGCTAATGTGATATTATTCCATCTATGTGGTCTAGATTAACTCATATCTTTCTCAATGACAACTATTGAGCTGAAAGTTTTATTTTCACATGTCCTGGATATCAGAAATTATAGGACTAAGTAAATTGTCAGAGGTTTGAATTTACAAGTCTACTGAAGCCTTTAAGTGCCTGATTAATGTTTAAGAGCAGAAGAAACCCTACTGAATTCAAGTGGGACCATGCTTTTGTGTAATGGCACATCTGGTTTTAGTATACTCTACATTAGTTAGAAATGCTGTAACTATGTGATGCAAAGCAGTGAAATCATGTGAAGTTGCTCTTCTAATTTGTTTTGTGAATAAATTTCAAATGAGCAATTTGTCTTAGCAGATTCTGTGATGGATCATGTACTGTTTCCTCCCCCATAAGCATAAAAACTGTCATAAATATCAGATTGTAAGTTCTGGCTCAATCAAAAGAAATTTGCTTACACCTCATCGAGAGGAAATTTCAACTTCTAGGTGATCCAGTAGTACACAGATCTAATAATAATGAAAATTGAACTACAGCTTCCACACTTTGTTGGACTGAAGCCAGAATGTACAATACCTTACAGGTGCAAGCTTAGCTGTAACTAACTGTTTTTACCATATTGTAAGTCATTTCTTTTATCCTGTGTTCAGTTTCAAAGTTATTGTGAATGCTAAGCTGTGTGTATGCCATAATGCAGTATGTTTAGTAAGTTGAAACGAATCTTTCATAACAACACAAGAACCAAATGGCATCTGGCATGGCATTATAGGGTACCGCAAAACCATGGCAGGAGAATTTTGCCAGGAAGTACCTGTAACAGAAATCCATGATACTGCCAAATTGCCTGTTTTCTTCACAAGTGAAGATGTGAATTGTCAGGAAGACATACCTAGATGAAACACGTAAGCAAGGAAGAATCTATTATTGAACACAAAGGAACTAATATTAAACTGAAGTCGTTTTCACATAAACATTCACTGTGCTTATTCTTGAAGTTTCAGGTTGCATAAAAAGGGAAGGTATTTGTCACATTAAATCAACAGGCATTTTCTAAGGTGTGTACTGAAAGAGCATGTACTTTTTGCTGCAAGGTTAAATTAGCAGTTTATGCAAACATCAGGGGCAGCTTTAAAAGTGTAATCCTTCACTGTTTCCTGCTGAAGTCATCAATACTGTTAAGCTTTATAAATAGCTGAAATTTACACCAAATTTAAAGCTAATAGTTTCCTCTTGCAAAGATTTAACTGTACCTTGGGGAAAAGTTGCTTCCCTTTGAGATTAAAAGGGAATTACTCCTACAGAGAATAGCTGTATATAATGTAAACTTCTCTGCCTTATATGCTAGCTGTAGGACCCACGCTAACCTAGAGGAAAAGCAAACAAATTCAGTGAGTTTTCTCTACAGACCAAAATGATGTGAAAGAGTAATTTTACAAGAATGAGATTTCTCAGCTACCCATAACAATATTTTCTGTCTCATGTTAGATATTTAGCTTGAGAGTAAGCTATTGTTCTCTGATAAACTCTGGTTGCCCTCTGCACTTATAGTGGGATCTCCATCTTTCTCTTTACTTTCTGACATGCTGGAGTCTCCCAGAGGATGGGATGGTGTCATGAGCACTCAGGCACAGCATATCCACTGTAGTTCAAATAATTGGCATGTGTTTCTTAGGCTGCTGCCTATAAAAAGCGTTTCACTATGGCAATAGTCCCAAGTGACAAAGTGGATGGGTCTGTTGGTTTAATTAAACCTCTCTTGCATTGCTGCTTTTCCCACCCCATCCCCCATCAAGCTCATATCAAAAATCAAGTAACAAGGCAATCTTGAAATGGAAATGTTAGTGGGTTTTAAGGCAAGGGGAACTGTTATTTAGTCTGCACTCTGGTATGCCATGAAAGAGGCTTGTGCCAAGCAATTGCTAAATCAAACTGACTATGACTGCTGTTTATTATGGTAATGATTAGGGATAAAGCAAAAGTACATCATGGCTGTACAAGTGTAAAGAAGTAGCTGAATTTCTGTGGTCTGTTCATACTGGATACACATTATTTGATGTATATGCATAGCTAATATTCACATACCGAAGGAGTGAATTGTTCTAGCTTGCGTGTACAGAATTTCAAATTACTCTGTTCTGGATACTGTAAATATTTGGAGAAATTAGTGCTGAAATTCTGAACTTGCAGAAAAGAGCCACCACCTTGAAATATTTCTTTTCTTCAAAGGAAAGACATCCACTATAAATACTACCAGTGCTGTTTAATCAGAATATTACATTATGGCATTTTCTTCTAATATCATAGCATAAGATTAGGATGATATTTCAGTTTTTCACAGATCTTTCACAGTTCACAAAGAATGGGAAGCTCAGGAAGACAAAAGTACAAAAGCTGTATTTTATAATATGAACATCTATAAGAAAGCAGTAGGAAAACATCCAATGACGAAACTATCTTTGCAATGTATCTTTGCTCCTCTTTGGTGGTTTATCCCTCTTCTGTCAGTTCTCCAAAATTTTCCAAGCATTTTAATTATCTACTGTGTGTGTATCGGTTTGTGTGTTCCCTGTCTAAAATTACATGCGCAGAACACAGAGTTGTTTTCTCTTATTTGAGGGTCCTGTAGCTAAATGTATAAAGGAATATCGCAGGTCTGAGAGCTGCAATATAGACAGTTTACTTTATCAGCAAAGATTTATTATTTAACCTACTCAGTGGTGTTCTAAGGGGTTATGAGTCTCTGATCTCATGAGCATAACATGCATCTAGATAATATCTCACAGCTATTTGTGTTAGAGGAAAAGGCAGTTCATTCTTAACATTTGAGATCACCGTTGCTTCTGAATTTAATACAACCTTGGAAAATACAGTAATAGCACACATATGGATGAGATGCTGCAGTACAACAAATAGGCAGAATACATAAATCATACTTTATAACCTGCTGTTTTAGAAGCTAAGAATCAGACTGAAGTATCAGAAGATGCCTTTTTAAAAATCCTGTTAGTTATCTAGCCCCACTTGTTTGCAGAAGTGGCTAAAGACTTTTTTTTTTTAAATACCCCAGAACTCCCTCAGCTTATTTTACATGTCTAAACGTTACTCCTGCTGAGAAAGTAATAAGTGACGACTGCTGCCTTCCCGTGGCATCACAGCGAAGGTATCTGGGCATAAGGTAAATGAGGAATGGCTGTCCAGAGAGGGGAGCAGGGGCTTGGAGTGTGGCCTGCATGCTCCTGGAAAAGGACTCCTTAAACTACCCAGGCCTAAAAAATTCTTGAGCTCAGCTGGGTTTTACCACTTTTAATCAATTCCAACTTTGGAGATGCAATTAACTTTTCACTCTGAAACTTGTTTTACAGTAGATGAGGGAAGGCCCACAGCTAGCTAAAAATCAGGTATTTTTAAAAAACACTTAAACAGCAATAAATGTTCTAAATAAATATATTTAATCCGCTTGGTCTGTGAGAGTATAAATATTTGTTTGTCTTCCAAATCATTCAGACCTGACAAAGGAATCCTCTAAATTGCTGGCCAAAGGCTAGAAATCATGATTTAAATAGTTTTCAGTGTAAATGAAATTAAAAGTTAATCCACGTAAACAGATTCCATTTGCTGAAAAACTTAGAATAGTTCACTGTATAACTTGCGAGCGTTAAAAGGCTGCTAGCTGTAAGGTGGGAGTGCTACAAAGACGTACAGTCCAGGGAAATGGTGCGGTCGAGAGGATTTGTTTCTGTTGAATAGTGCGGTTGTAGGCTTGCCGCTGAGCCTCAAGGTTGGTAATGGAGGGAGGAAAAAAGATTAGCCTAAGTGTGGGAGATGTGGTTTGTGCTCTTTAGGAGAGAGAAAAGCAGCAGATAAAGCAAGAACGCAAAGGCCCTGTCCCACCCTGTGTTGCAGACCTGGCTTTGCTGCTTGAAAGCCTGTTTAGCCAAACACAGCCACTACATACTGGATATGTTTTAGTACTTCTCCTGATAGCTATAATTAAAATGATTGGGCTGCTGGTGGAGCAGAATGAGTGCACTTTCTTCTTCCCCCCATTAATCTTCCTCCCCCACACTAGTTCTTTGGTTGCTGAGCAATGCTGCTCTCCCTGTCTTTCTATCAGGGGCAGACTTTGGTGTCATGTATCTGCTGGTCCTGCTCTGTCTGCCCCTGCCACGGATGAAATGTCATAGCTCCTGACAGAAAGCTTGTCACCTGGCCGAGGGAAAGGCCATCCGTTTGCAGCTCACATCTCTCCTGCTCTGCTGGCAAATGTTTGTGCTCGCAGGCAGGGCACAACCCCGGCAGCCGACTGAGGGAGGCAGGTATCCCTCGTGGTAACTGTTCCATGGACTCCGGTAGCCTCGTTTCCTGCCAGCTTGGGGCTTGAATTTAGAGGCTGATGCCTGATAAGAAATAAGTTAAGGCTGCAGTCTTTCCCACAGTGGAGAGGAGTTTTTGTCACTTATTCCTACAAATCTTTTCATGAGACTTGCATTAGCTTTGCATCTTTGAGCACTTTACCGTTTTAGATTCAGGCGAATCTGATAAAGAGTTAAACAATCACGAGGAAGTCAGTGATCCTATAAGCCTTATTTTCCTTTAGGCTGAAATACAGCAACAGAAAATCATTTCAGGCAGAGCTGGAAACAGAACTCAGGCCTCGTATTGTGGCAGACCCCAATTTCACCCACTTTGCATTTCAGAAAAATAATTGACTCTCAGTCCTTAACTCTGCAGTAGCTGCTCCTGCCATTACATTGGCATCGTGGCTGTAAGGCAGCTTTCAGCTGGTGATTCACCAAAACTGAGTATTTGTCATGTACCCCCTTAAAATCTGAGATGGCCCAACTCAGGAACGAATTGTATGTTATTCTTCAGGCTGTGTGTGTGCTGGGCCTGTGTTGCAGGTGTCTGTAGCTGTCGGAAGGGACTGTATGGAAATCCTGTATTTAGAGCTTGCTGGTGATGCTATGTGAAAAAACCACACGCATAGGATCATACAGTTAGATGGAGTTATGATGCCTGTGTGCAATTTGGCTTCATGTTGGGCTAGCAAGTTTAATTCTCGCATGTTTTAAAATTTTGTGCCTGTATTTCATAATTCTGCAATGTTGTAAGTCATTAATACTTTTACTCCTTCAACTTAAAGTATTAATTTTTTTTTAAATGAATATTCAAATAAAATGAACTTTCCCTTACCACACACCAAAACTGAGGAAAATGGGGAGACGGGGTTGTTCTAGAAGATAGGCTAATGCTTTTTATTTCCAGTCCCGTCGTCTCGTGCTTACGGGAAGTTCTTCCTGATCAAGCGACATCCCCAGAGCGCAAGACGTGTTCTCTACCTGACATGCTACTTTGTGCTGAAGCTGGCTTCCCTGCAAGGAGAATCAAGAAGAAAATACAGGTAGACACACGGAGACAAAAAAGAATTAAACAATTGCAGAGGGTTAAACTGAGCAGGCTGTGTGCGCCATTGTTTTCTTGCTTTCCGATGCAGTAGTGGCACTGGTTCTGTCCAGAAAAGGAAGACGGCTCTAGCAAAGGAAATTCCCATTCACAGTTTATTACGTCAGCGTTGCGTTGCTTTGGGATCTCACTGTAAGAGCATAACAAGAGGAGAGCGAAGCAGTCGGTGGCAGTCAGCTCTGAGGAACAGAACTGCTTGGGAAAGGGGCGGGTCCTTTCCAGGCACGAAAGAGAAGTGGGATAACAGGCTGCGCTTTTCTGACTTCTGCTCGTGGTGGAGATGCAGCTGGTTCTTACTTTTGTGTTGCTAATTGATATCGCTGAAGGGTTATGTGGAAAAACAGAGACAATATGCTCGGGGGAGTGTATCTATATTCTATGGTCATTTTAAACATCTATGTTTCAATGTCTATCACAGTCCCATGTTACAAGGGTACTGAAGTGCCTTTACAACTTGCAGCACCCTGGTGAAGTTTTATGATATCCGTTTTATAGGTACGAAATTAAAATCACCTTTGGAAATCTCCAGCAGCCGAGAGCTGCATTCAGATTGCAAAAGACCTGTGCTAGTGATGCCGTTATCGGTGGTGACTATATCTATAGTAAACTCTACAGTTGTGAGCTATCAATACAGCATGGCCAGCGATGCTGTAGCGGTTAATATCGCACAACAGTTGAGGTTGGAAGGCGCCTCTGGAGATCGTCTGGTCCAACCACCCTGCTCAGGGCAGGGTCAGCTAGAGCAGGGCGTGCAGTGCCGAGGCCGCTGTATACCACCATGCTTGCCTTTCCCCCCGTCAGTGACAAGGTAGCCCTTTTATCGAGCATATCGAATGACAAATAAGGACACTAAGAAGCAGTAAAAAGCGTTAAACTTCCTCCCGCTCCCTGACGCAGAGGGTGAAGAGCAGCGCGACCGTGGCCGTCCAAACCACCCGAGGCGCAGCCGGTGCCCGGGTGCCGCGGGCTCCCCGGTGCCGAGCGCCCTCGCCCGCCGCAGCCGGCACCCGTGGCGGGGCCGGGGGGGAGCTGCCCGGCAGCGGGGCCGTCTGCCCGGCAGCGGGGCCGTCTGCCCGGCGCGGACGCTCTCCCGGGGAGGCGGGAGGGCTTCCTTCTGACACTCCTGCCTCTTTTGGCGGGGCGGGCAGGGGGGGAAGCAGCGTCCCGGCGAGGCGGGGCCCCCGCGGCGGGCTCGGCCGCCCCGGGAGCGGGGCTTTTCTTCCGGGAGGGGAGGTGGGGCCAGGGGAGCGGCGCTCCGGCCGTGCCGGGGGCCGCTGCCGGCGCAGAGGCGGCCATGGGCTCCGTCCCCTCGGCCCTGCGCCGGCGGCGGCGCGCCCCGCCGCGGGTGGGCAACGAGCCGCCCCCCGCCGCCCCGCGCCGCGCCCCGCCGGCCGCCGCGCCGCTGTCCGCGGTGCTGAAGCTCCGCGGGGAGGAGGAGGAGGAGGAGGAGGAGGAAGGCGGTCCGGCCGAGCCCCCGCCGCCCCGCCGCAGCCCCGCCGCCCGTGAGTGTCTGCGCGGCGTGGGGGGGACGGGGGGCGCGGAACCGCCGGGGCTCCCCGCAGCCGCCGCCGCCGCCGCTTCCTGGGCGCGGGGGGTTTGGGCGAGGGCAGGGGGTTCCCGAGGGTGTGCGGGGGAAAAGCCCACCCTCGGGCGTCCCCCTCCTTTCCAGCGAGGGGGCGCGGGGGCTTGCTCAGAAGCTGAGCGCCGTTTGCTGTAGCGGTGGGGCGTGGGGAGGCGGCCGGCTTCGTGGCGGGGAAGCAGGCGGCTGGAAATTGTATTAAGCCTTCCAGTTTTCTTACGCGGTCGTCCGGGTATAGCTCTAGGACGAGGAACGAGCTTGGGAAGTGTTAGGAGTTTCTTGCTGGGGTGCTCGCTGTTTGAAGTCGCTCCCTGTCAAAACTTACTCAGCTAAGATTTCTGGTCTTACTGTGCGTGCCTGTGCAAAACTTTTCCCATATTGCCCTCCTTCAGTTTCAAAACAGTGCGCCATACTTTTTGGATGATTTAAAATGATCGGTGTGTTTTATTCAGTCAGGACTAATAAAAGCGTAAGGCTGGATACTGCATTGGTTAAAAAATCTTTAAGACGTTGCAAAGGAAGGCAGGGATGTCATCTCATATGAAAACAAAGTTCCATACTCAGGCAAGTAAATAACCTGCTCTTTATGCTGCTTAACATCAGCTTTCTCTTGTTCGTATACCTCCAGCTACATTAGGTGGTAGGCGAGTGTCATTGTTTAATGAGGCTTGCTTCATAGCTCTCTTTTGTTGTCTCTACTCTTTAGACCACGCACGTAATCATTTGAAATCAATGAGCTGACAAAGCTTAAGGGTACTAATCTAACTAAATGCAAAGTGTGGCTCCTCACTTTTAAATGCAGGCTCTCTCATGAGAAAGCTTGGCTATAGCGACCTTTTCATTCATACCATTCCTCCTTTCTTCCTATTTTAATATCTCCTGTTTATGACATTATGTGAGTTGGAGCAACTGTTTTCATGTCCCATCAATTTTTTATAAGTTACTGACTTACTGGTCTTTTCACTTCAGGTCATGTAGTTATGTCTTCAGAGCAATGCACTTGACACATGATCAGCCTTATAATGCCAACATCACAAATTCCTCAGAAATTCAGAATAATATGATCAGATCCTGAGGTGTTGTTATCCCTTGAAGGAGACGTAATGATAGTGGTTGTTAGCAATAATTTGCCATTAGGATTTACCTAGTTGTGCTTTCTAACGCTTCACTCTACAGGAGAAAAGAGTATGTACAGTGGAATGTGCAATCTACTAGGCCTAGGCTTCTTCTTTACACCTGGTCAAGATGCTATTTACCTGGAATTTGAGTTGAAGGAATTAATTTGGCATTAAAATAGATTTTAGAGCACTCAGCACTTTTTTTTTTTTTCCTCTGAGTGATTCCTAGGTTGTAGACTTCAAATATTTTAAAAATCTTGCTAAAGTGCATGACTAGTGTTGTAGTCATTTCAGTTAAGGGTTATTACTGTGCTAAGCCTCGAGGCAATGGTCTGCTGCTGATACTTCCAAATGAATATTTAAGTTCACAGGGTGTTTGGTGTTGCTTAGCCACACATTCTAGATCTCAGTATTTCTCAGGATTGTTATTCTCAGCAATGATCTCACCCTTTCTTCTGTTGCAGCCATTTGAAGTCTTTTTTAAGGTATTCTTCTTGCTTGTGCCAGGAACATATACAAATATTAGCTAAGCAGTGTCGAATGTAATAGGAAATAGATTTCCTCACTTATGTTGTAACCCATATAGTTAAACTTAGGAATGATGCCTTATACTGGCTGCGAAATTAAACAATTAGACATGAAAATGTGTTTTGAGATTGATTCAGTTTCACTGAAGGAGACTATAGTCAGGAATTATTTGACTTGGCTGGGTTTTGCTTGCATCCAACTTAGAGGCTCAGTTTTAGCCTGGGCTTGAATTAGCGGTGGGGCAGAGGTGCAGTGCTCTTATGGGAGTTCCTGGAGACACCATTCCTCAAGGGACGTACCTGGTAGATTCCTGAGCTCTGGGGAGCGTGGGTACAGGGATGGTGGGAAATGAAATCCACTATTTTGCTCAGTTCCCATCACACATGTCAAAGAAAGGGCCTGACACAATTCCTCCTGAATTGCCACATGTGGCCTTTCCACGTACGAACATTTTCATCCACTTAAGAGCAAAAATATATTTCAGTTACAGTTTGCGAAGTGGCTTCCAATGATTTTGTTGATCTTAAGGCCTAGTTCTAAGTCACAGTAGCATAAAGCAATGATTGCATATGATTGTATTATGATGCTATGATTGCAGGGAGACTGTTTATAGTGTGGTATACGAATAAGACAAAAGGCATAAATTAATGAAAACTTAATTCATCTCTAATGATTTTTTGATCATAAGGCCTCAGACAGTAGAGGAAAAAGGTTTATTCTGATAGAGTGCACCAGTCTGTCTAAATCACATGAGCTACCAGCCACTTCTGATCACACAAGATAAATGTAGGAAGAGTCAAGCCCTCATTTATTAATTAGTGCTAAAAACTTATGATTTATCTCCTTCATTCTTCCTCTTTTCAAGCACAGGATTTTTTTACTGAAAAACTGATTCCTATGTCATTATCGATGACTGCTTGGCCTCCAGCTTTGCCCTGCTGATTTCACTGCTGTTTCTTTTAACTTGAACTCCAGTCACGGGTTTCTCTGATACCGTCAGAGCCCTTTCCCGGCTCTCAATGAAGGACCTGAAAAGTCCACCTGAGGCAAGAGCGCTCTTTTCCACGGCTAGCGTGCAAACAAACATCCCATGTTGTCTCCTAGCAACCTAACCATCCTTTGTAGAGCCCTCAGATGTTAAATTGCTCTTTCATGTCCAATCACAAATGCTACACCTCCCACCTCCTCCGTAAGAGGATGAGAACCCGACACATTATCCACAATGAGTATGAAGGGTGAGAGGGCTCAGTGAACTGCTTTGTTTCTCTGCCCAGGTGCCAAACAGTCCCAGTCCTTACAGTCGGAGAGCACAGTCGTTAGTGAGGCTCTGGTTAGTCACCTTTTGTTTCATGCAGCATGGGAGTGCGTCAATGACAGACCTTTCTGCTAGATTAATGAAAAAGTCTATGTAGAAATATTGGTGTTCTTGGGAGTATGTTAACTGTGGTTAGACTGTGGTTGAAATGCAATATATTTGTTCTGGATACGTTTTTGAATTTTTTTTTAATCCAAAAAAACATTTACTCTAATCTGTGGGGCACATTATTAAGCTAGAGTTGTGCATAAATACATTAGAACAATGGGCATCACTTCAAAGTCCTGAAGGCCTAAAGGGCAGTTATAGGAAGGTAGGAGATAGTTCCAATGTCATGTTTTCATCCATTGGACTCTGTGACACTATTTGTTAGCCGCATCGTTATCTCTACCAGCTCAAGGAGAGATTTACATCCAATACCATTGAGCAAACAGGAGGGGAAAGGAGAAATGAGTTGGGGGTGGCAGGGCATTTTGACTTTCGGGGGATTTGAGCTGCAAGCGTAAGCATAAAAACAATTTCCTCACATCAGCAAAAAAGCTTACAGGTTTTAGTTTGACTTTTAGGGAAACAGCATTCTTTGAGTTGAGAACTTTGAAGCCCTTCCTCTGTTAACAGACAACATTTTGCCAGACACCTGCCTTTCTTTACATGCTATGTTCTTTCCATGGATTTTTATTGATTGTTTTCTATTTTTGTCTACATCTCTACTGTCTCCATTCATGATCATTTTCAAAGACATCCAGAACTGTATCTCATAATGAATGCAAATCTACAGAAAGTGTCTGACTGCTGGCAATATGTGCATACAAAACCAGTTTAAAAATACATCTATATTAATTACTTATGGTGCCTCAGGGCTCTAGAGCTGGCTGTTTATGCAAAAAGGAATAATTTAGAAGGCTAAATTTGTATTAAACAAGTGAGATATATGTCTCTAAATTGGGCTCTTGGGGACTGTTTCAGGGTAAGAGCATGCAGCACTGATAAAACTTGCTAATTACTGGCTAGCAATGTGGTTACTGCTATGAATTATGAAAGATCAGAATCCAGTCCACCTTAACTACCTGAAAATGAGTAAAACCAGTAAAATACTGATTTGATCTTAAGGTTTTTGCTAGATATGTGGCTGAGGTATTGCTGTGAAAAACTGAATGGCTGACATTATTTCAAGGTGGTGATATCTGGCTCTCAGAGTAGCGGTGGCATGTTGCCAAAATGCTAATAAGGGATTTTCAGAAAACGTACCATTTAGTCAATGGTTGGTGTGCCCACAGCCTTCTGGTCCAAAGCACAGACCTCTGATGTTTCAGCTAATGGAATAATTAACACAGCAGTACAAGACTTTATTACCCTTTTGAGTATATAAGGTGCATACTGCCAGCAGTTTGTTAGATTAATAATTTATGTATAACAACATATTTGACAAGCTTATAGGAGAGATAACAGTGGTTAGCAGGAAGCTCTCACTTTATCTTGATGGTAGAAAAGGTTGTGGTTAGAATCATCATTTGAGAAAGCACGTAGTCTAAAAGGCAGAATTTAAATAGATTAGTTTTGTGTTTAAATATGAAACTCAGTTCCTCCCAGTGTCTCATTTAAAAATCCCCTGATACTTACAATCCATGTGAATATAGTTATTTTCCTAGTCATAAAGACTGGGGATGAAAAAGAAATATTGAACACCTTCCAGTGGAGGAGACGGAAGTCATAGTTCAGGGGTTTTCAGGTCAGCACTGCTTCTCTTTGGACAAAAAATACTTGGATAGGGAACTTCTCTCCCTTTCTGAAGACCTCTGGATTGGTCCTCATGCTTTGAGGACAATTTAGCAATCGCAATGCACAAACCACTCTAGGACACAGTGACTCAACATCCTTGGCAGCTCAAGTCCTGCACCCAACAGCAATTGGACAAACCGGGGTGCTGTTTTTTCTTGTATCCCAGGCATGGGGATCTCACCTGTTCAGGTATTGTTCAGAATCACAGAGTGGTTGAGGTTGGAGGGGATCTCTGGAGGTCATCCTGTCCAACCTCCCTGCTCAAGCAGGGCCACCTAGAGCTGGTTGCCCAGGACCGTGTCCAGACGGCTTTTGAATATCTCCAAGGAGGGAGACTCCACAACCTCCCTGCGCAACCTGTGCCAGTGCTTGGTCACCCTCACAGTGAAAAAGTGTTTCCTGATGTTCAGAGGGAACCTCCTGTGTTTCAGTGTGTGCACATTGCCCCTTGTCCTTCATGGCACCACTGAAAAGAGCCTGGCTCTGTCTTCTTTGCACCCTCCCTTCAGGTATTTATATACACCGATGAGATCCTCCTGAGCCTTCTCTTCTCCAGGCTGCACAGTCCCAGCTCTCTCAACCTTTCCTCACATGAGATGCTCCAGTCCCTTAATCATCTTTGTGGCCCTTTTCTGGACTCTCTCTATCCATGCCTCTCGTACTGGGGAGGCCAGAATGAGCCCCAGCACCCCAGGTGTGGCCTCTGCAGTGCTGTATAGAAGGAAAGCATCACCGCCCTCAACCTGCTGGCAACACTCCTCCTAATGCAGCCCTGAATGGTTTTGGTCTTCTTTGCAACAAAGGTACATTGCTGGCTCATGTTCTCACTTGGTGTCCACCCGGTCCCCCAGGTCCTTTTCTGCAAAGCCACTTTCCAGCTGGGTGGCCCCCAGGATATACTGGTGCATGCGGTTGTTCCTCCCCAGGTGCAGTTATGGTCTGTTAAATCACCTGTGTTTAGTGGAAAGATCAACTTTGTTCCAAGTGGATTAAGGAGATAGTACTGGGTGACCAAAAATATTTTGTAAGATGAATGCAACCAGTCTTCTTGTTGTACTTTTCTGAGTAATGTTCAGTCTGTACTTTGAAGGTACCCCACATTTTCTGAGCACTCAAAACTGACAGGCAGATTTCCTCCAGTTACTCCTGAAAGCTCTGTGAAAAAATATTCCCTGCTTAAGCTTTTCTTGGATGCTGACCTGCCCGTACTTTCTTTAGGAGTGCCACTTTACATGCTGATGGTGAAGTGAGAGGGAATTTGGGTTCTTCTCACAAGTTTGCAGCATTTGGAGATGAGCTTGAGCTGTCTTGGCAAGCAAGGGCCTTGCCATTAGTAGGAGGGAGATTTCATGTTATACATTTGATTTTAGTTCAGTATACTGTATCCAGTGCGCATTATGTAAAGTAGAGTTGCCTTCCTCATAGTTAAATAGGAATATTTGTTCCATCTTTTAAAATGCTTTTTCTCCTCTGTGGGGAACCTTCAGTGCTAGGGCTTGAGGGCAGTAACAACCTTAATTACCCTGATCAGCCTCTCCTAGTGTCTCCACCCACCCTGCCCACAGCCGGGAGCTCTATTTAGGCTCTGCCTGGGGCTACCACTTCTTCTCTAAACAGTGCTGTAGGACTGCTGGTCTTCATTGCTCTAGCCTCCAGCAAGTTGGCTGTTTTTCTGTCTGCCTTGTCACTGTGGACTTGCTTGGCCACCGTGGGACTGTGTCTGACCTTGGCTGCTCTCATTGGACATGATCCTGACTTAACTTCCTGGCTTGGTATAGGACTTATGTTGCTACCATGGGCTTGCGTGATCTGCACTTGTAGCCACCTCTGGGGCTGCCTTACTGGAGTGGTGAGATAGGTCCTGCTGGCCTAGAGATCCCCATTCCTCGAGGAGCAGCCAGCTCTCACTGTGCCTGGACTGGTAAGCAATCTTTCAGCCTGCTTCTAGATCTGGGGTAAAGCAGTTTAGACCAGCCCTGGTGTGTCAATATGATGGCAGGAAGTTTTTGGGTTTGTGGTTTTTTTCTTTTTTTTTTTTTTTTTGGGGGGGGTGTGTGTGTGTGTTCGGTTGTTTTTTGTTCTTTGGAATCATGTTTTGGAAAATCAAGATCTCTAGCACAAACATCTGAAAACAGCTGTATTATGAAACCTATTGAAAGTATAGGCATCACCTTGCTTGGATAGGTTGGAGCCTGGGGATAAATACTGTTTAAGGGAAGTCTGTCTTTTGAGTCTTGAGAGGCTTAAGCTGGCTCTGTATGTAGTCAGAACACCAGAACCAAGTGTGCTTGGCTAATTACCTTAGGCTGATTATACTGGCTACTGTACTACCCAAATGCAACTGCACCCCTTTGGATGCCAGCTGGTAGAGTCAGCACAGTATGTGGTCTCACACCATATGCGCTGCCTGGCTTAGACCACGTGGCATAGATGTGCCTTCAGTTGGGATGACCAGATATTCCCAGAGGAGAGTGTTCCTAGGGCCCAATTCAGGATGCTGTTTCCATGTTTCATGGCTTCTTTTTCCTTGTCTCCAATTCTCAAGATGCAGTTCTTGGAAACTGCTTTCTGTGAGGGCAGGCTGGGGTGGAGGGGAAGGTGCTCTCCATCAGAGCCGTACACCAGGCCATGCGACCTGGCACAGCAGGCTCATTAGCCTGTCACGCAGTCCTGTGCTGCAACCGTGACCTCACTTTGGGTCCCAAGTGGTTTAAGGAGCAAAATGCCTTTTCCTGTAGTCTATATAAGAGCACGTATTCTAATTTTAAGCAATAACTAGATCTTGGAAGGCTTTCCAAGGAAAGTAAAAGTTATTATGCTCCTTTGATGGATAAGGAGACAAAGTATAGTACCTAGCTGAAAGGGAATGAGGTACTCTGCCTTAAGGAGCTACCACCTGCAGCTGGACAGTAGTAGATATGCATGACCTGGGCCTTAGGACTGAAGCAACTTGGCCAAGGTTTGTGGCAGATGGGCACAGAAATCAGTTCCTCCTTGTCTTATTGAAGTGCTGCATATATCACTTTATGGCATCTGGGATGTTATGGCAGATCTACATATAGATGCCTTGGTGCCCCTAGCCTGCAATGAAAATGCTCTTGAGGTTGTTGCTAAGCACTGAGCAGAAATAGACAGTGAGGGATGTCTATCGATTGTTCATGAGCAATAATTCTAATGTCTTATTTGTAAAATAAAATATGCCTTTTTTTGGTGGTGAACTCAAGGTTGCAGAAGCTACCCAGACGCTCCCAGTGACTATTGTCACTATTGTGTGTAATTAAGGCTGAGCTGTGAGGGTGGCAGGTGCTTTAGTTATGTATTTTGTGATTTATTTACTTTTTTCCTGAGATCTATATTTAGCTGTTCTGTGCATTCGGAAAAGACAGAAACGCCACAAGGCTTACCTAGCTCTCCATTGGCAAAGTTTGGAGGCATCGAAGTCTAATTAAATGTTTGAATCTATTTCTATAATTTAAAAGCCCAGAGGAAAGGAATAACAAAATCCCTGCCAATGTAATTGTGACAGTTGTATTTTTTTTGCTTGTTGGTGAGCCAAAACAACAAACATGAGCGTATTTCAGTCAAGTAAATGCACAAATAGCACTTTGCTCGTTAGCCGTGCAGCAGAGTTCCATTCTTGGCTTGTTGATATTCAAATGCTTCCTCCTCTTAAGGCCCAAGGATCACAAAAAGCCCTGGCTGGCTGGATGCATAGCGTATAGCTATCCAAGTTGCAGCAGCTCCAAATCAATGTACATTGAGTTCCTGTGATAGGAAATTTAGCTTTATTTCTGACCGAGGTTTTGGAGAACAGGCAGGTCCATAGACTGTGTGTGTCTAGTGTAAATATAAAAGTAATGCTTGCACCTCTGCATTTTTGTAAGCAAAAGTTTCAGTCTCCTCCCTGAGTAAATAAGGGCCATCTTATTTTATTTAACTTCTGTGAGCTGTTTTCAAATTAGTTTCTGGCAAGCGAGAAAAGCACATTGGCTGTTGGGAAACTATTCTGAGGAAATGATAGCTGTGCACCTCTGCTGATATTACCCGTTTTGGGAGGGCTTTGCCACTGTTGCGGGTGGTGTACTGAGCTGAAGGGATCTTTGGGCTGACTTACTACGGTGGTTCTTGTGTTGTGCCTCTTGTAAGTGGCTCAGGGAAATCTTTCTTTCGGCCTGCTGGGGAAGGGGAAGCAGGTGATGAGACTGGCTGCCATCAGCACCATCTACCAGCGCAGCTGCCTGTAACTGTGTGGGCTTTCACTGTTGGGAACAAGTATTAAGGGGTGACAGGTTGAGGATGAGGGTTTTCTTTCTGTATTGGATTTATGTGTTTCCTTAAAGTGTTCAAGTGGAATTTGTAAAACTGGATGAGGAAGGTTATGGGAATACTTCTGTGTCTGCATTTTCTCATTCATTTCTGTTTCTTCCTCTAAATTATGGAGGTCCTCTTGGTCTGCTTGCCCTTGCCACTGCAGAGAGGGACCTGCTTTTTTGTAGTTGCTGCCAATGCTTGTGGTTCACATTTGCTTACCAAGGGTGTAATTACATGAAAGGCTGACACTGGGATTTTTACAACATGAGGCATGACTAAAGATTATTGTTCTGAGCTATAACTAAGTGCTTGTCTTATTGCAGTGGGTCTTGAAGGGAACTTGATAGTTATTATTAACTGCAAGCGTGCATACGTATAGTTGCAACAAACAACTGCAGCTGTTATATCATTGCTAATGCAACATAAAGCTGAATCCTCCCTCAGTTTGCTTCCCTCCTAGGCTTTTCCTAATTCCTGGATACAACTGCATGCTTCAGCATATGTTGTTCTCCCATGCCCTGCATATAATCATCCAGATCTTGGTTTCTGATGTCCCTTTTGGGCTGTTACAACCACCTAGAGGAGAAGCAAAGTTGCTGGAGATGCTCATTTTGCATAGGCCAAGGGATCTGTCCCATTTGGAGGCTTTTTTTGCCACGTGACCTCTACAGCCACAGCAGCATCAGTGTGCCGTATCTAATTCAGTGTTCAGGGTTTTCTCAATGCTGTACTTTCTCATGCAAAGTCCCCAGGTGCTCTCAGGCTATACCTGTGCTGCTAAATGAATGAGCTTGAACACGCTGCTCACCCATTCTTTGGAGTTGTTCCCTTGCGTGCTGCTGGCTTGTGTGAGTGTCTGGATGTGGCTGGGTGGTGGCACACGAGGGACTGTTCTCACCAGGTGGCAATGCAAGACTGGCTCGGGTTTGGATCGCTTCACAGGTATCCCTTGGGGCCACTGGGTCCTACGGGAGATCAGACAGACCAGCCTGTGCCACTTGGCCTCAGGACCAGAAACCCATCTGCGGCCCTGTTCTATTTAGCCCTGTAGATGTAGCCTTGAAGGCTGACCACCATTGTGCCGTTTGACATGCTATGGCTCTATAAAAGAGGAATTCCTTAATAGTAGTATTTTGTAATATTACCCTGGAACGGAGATGAGAACCTGGCTCCTGTTGCCTCTGCGGGAGGGTGATGTTTACTTGCTTGCAGCCCTAAAACTCCTTCAATTCTGTGCCCCTACTTGAGGATCAGAGCACTGCATCAGCATTGAGCTGGCCAATGGAGAAGTTGAATTTTATTCTTAATGAGAGTAATTAAATGAAATTACCAGCTGAAGACAGTTTTTTCTCAGACTGACAGATTTTCTTTCATGTGCAAATTGTGGATGGTACAAAACTATCATCTGCGGAGCCTAGTAGTCTTTTGTTCCTCATACACGTACTGTGGGCTTATACGCTCGCTCTCCTTAAATGCTTCCTTATTTGTGTTCAGGATAAAACTCTGTCTATAAGTTAGCAACCTACTTTGATGAAGGGAAATGACATTCAAGACAGACTTCTGAAACTGTAAGTGTTGCTAGTGCAAGATGAGAAGTAAATCTGATGTATGGCACTGCTTTGGTTTTTATATTACTGCTAGTAAGAGTTCTTTGATCTTGATTTGCAGGCATGTAGTCTGTTATCACAACAGACAAAAAATATTCTGTTTTAACTAATTTTATTGACTGTATTTGAAGTATGGTTTTAAAGTTGTTGTCAAAAACTACAGAACAAAATGCCTTGAGGGAACCGAGAAATGAAGTTATATTGCACTGAAAATTTTTGATGCTTACAACCATCTTTCCAAGAAGAAAATAATTTTTCCACCTTCTCAGTATTCCTAAAAGTAATACAGATAGAGATCAACCAGCATCCACAGGCTTAACTCCAGTCTTTCTAGAGAAAGTTTGTGTGTATCAGGAGGTAACTCATAAATGTCCATTTCCGTGCAAAACCAATTTCCCTGATAATCCCTGCCCTTTCCTCTTCTGAGACTGTTTTGTATGACATCTGCCAGTTGTCAGATTCTGTGGTAGTTTTATGTGTCCAGTTATTTGTAGACTTTAATATGTAAACAAAACCAAAATGTGTCAACCCTGATTTAGCAATTTTTTTTTTTTTCAGAGAGTGCAAAAGGGCACTGGAGCTTCACTGAAGTCAGTAAGTGTGCTTTTATTTTGGTAGGGCTGAACACATCCTTGAAGGTGGTGTTTTTGTGCAGACCAGGGGTTCCTGAAGAAAAAGGAATTGATCTTATGGCTTCTTTTTTTTCTCTCCTGTCCTGGCCATTTTGGTTTTGACAGACCCAAGCATATACAGCCTTCAACTATTTGTCTTTCTATTTTAGTGTCTCAGTGGCTGCTGCCTTCTCTTCCATCTGGCAGGTATCTCTTACATTGCTCTGAGGAGTCTGTTGGATTCAGCAGCCGTGGTAGAAGGTGTTACTGCCTGTAGCTCTTGTCTCCCTTCTGCTGGAGGTTATCATCACAGCAACAGCAGCAAACAAATGCTGGCTCCTCAGCTCCTGCGGCTCGAAGCTGGCTAGCACAATCCAGTATATTAGTGCTGTGAACTTGGGGTAGCTGAAGAAATGTTGCACAGTTGCTATTGTTGCCCCTTTTGCTCCTGGTGATCTCTAGCAAAATGGAAAAGCCGTAGGCGATAAATGTTGCTCCTCTGCTGGAGCCCATGTGATGGCCCTGAGCTGCAAGACTTGTGTTGGGGTGGGATTCAGTCTGCATTGAAACTGGCAGGAACTTACCTAATAAATTCAGTGGGGTCAGTGTTTTGAGCCTGATGTCTCCGGAGTGTTAGATGGGTATCTATTGCCAAGGTTGTGGACTGAGGATCAACTTTCACTTCAGACCATAAAAAATAGGCACTTATTAAGGTTCCAGTGAAGTTAAAGCAAGATAATCTACTCTCAAAACATTGAGTCTATCCAGCAAGGTTGGTAGTGTTTGTGTACCAAACCAAGTGAATTTTGTAGCATACTAACCTTGTACGCATCACTTGACTTGTGTAGCGTTTTTTGAAAATGTTTTCTTTTATGTTTGTGAGCACATATATGGATTTTTTGGGGGGTGTGGTAGTGGGGGGACAGCAAATGTGAATTTGCAGTGTTCTGACTGAAGACTTGCCGTGAAGCCTACAGGTATATTAATTGTGTATGATTCTCTTGGCTGTAAGGAGGCAAGGGAAAATGATTCAGAAATTAGCAATTTTATCAATTATTTACAAAGTGGTCTGTTAACAAGGAAAACATCACTTCTAATTCTAGATGAATGAGGTCCAAAGGAAGTGGAAAACAGTCAACAGCAGTTGGCAAAGCTTTTGTTCCAAAAGGCTGAGTGCATGTTAAAAACAGTTTCTTTGTTTTAAACAAAAATAAAGACGGAAGGAGAAGTAAAAGCTTATGTCTTGTTGTAGATTATAACTGTATGTCCACAACTGTACTATGACATTGATTTGGAAAGATGTTGTAACAGAAGGGTGCCATCAGCACTTCATCTAAACCATTTCAATATGTGGAAGTATGCCACAGTTTTCACTGTATATAGTGTAGGAGCACTCTGGGCACCTGTATATTTAAATGTGGATCCCAAGGTGGAATCCTGATTTTATTTACTTGAGTTTGTGGCTCCTGCACTTTTGGAACTCTGATCAATGTAAGTGACAGAGTCAGGCTCTGTCTGTAGTATAGCTGAGTCAGCTGTTGTGATATGGCAGTCTGGACTCAACTTCCCTGTTTGTAGTTAGAGCGGAGTGTGAAATGTCCTATTGGACATTAAGCTTGGCACTTTAAAACAAAAAAAAACCCCTATATTATTCCTCTAAATGCTCACATATGCTTTTTTGCATGCAGCTTATTGCTGACTGAAAAATGGTCCTGTTCATCAAAAATGGCTTAGGGTATCGCAGGCATATGTACATGGCAGGAACCTGGCAAGGAGCCATGCCTGTGCGGGGACCTGAGGTAATGTGACAACACTGGGGCTGTCTTAAAACTTGGTGGGGCCCTGGGTACTGGTTGTGGGCCTGAACAGATGACTCTAGATTGCGTACTCTAGAGTCCACAGTGCTAGAGAATGAGCATTTTGGAGTCCTCTCCACCTATACAGGCTCTCCAACATGAGTATTGCACCTCCAGAATGGCACTGACAGTAATGTTTTCTGCATCCAGTGTTTTGCCTTATTCCACCACTAGCTGCATCTTACTGTTTCTTGTAGCTCTAGTATTGAGGATCTAGATCCAGCCAAGCTGCTGTTAGCCCTGCTGTGACTAGAGGAGGCCTTTGGGGGCCTTCCCAAAACCCAGGCAGGGTATTGTGAGAACTGAGATTTCTGACTGAATCCCAAACCTAAACATACAGCTCTGTGCATGTTGGAGATGGGGTAGGTGTTACAAGTATGGAGGCAAAAACCTGTTATGAGTCACGCTTTTTAACCTTTTCTGACTCCGTTAACTTTTCATGTTTGTTGTGGGTTAACCTTGGTAGGCAGCTAGGCACCACACAGCTGCTTGCTCACTTCCCCTGACCCCCAGTGGGACGGGGGAAGAGGAAAGGAAGAGTAAAAGCAAGAAAACTTGTGGGTTGAGACAAAAATTGTTTAATAAGTGAAGGAGAAGTAGAAGAAGAGAGAAAGCAAGCAAAAGAAGTGACGCAAAGGCAATCACTCATCACCTCCCATGGGGAGACCAATGCTCAGCCAGTTCCTGAGCAAAAGATGGCTAACCCCCCTAAAATCCCCTCCTCTCTCTTTTTATTACTGAGCATGATATTATACGGCAGGGAATCTCTTTGGTCAGTTTGGGTCATCTGCCTGGTTGTCCCCTCCCAACCTCTTGTGCATCCCCAATCTATTCACTGGAGGGGCAGAGTGAGAAACAGAGAAGGCCCCGATGCTGTGCAAGCACTGCTCGGCCACAGCTAAAACATCAGTGTGGTATCAGTGTTGGTTTTGTCACTAATCTAAAACATGGCACCATACAAACTGCTATGAAGAAAATTAACTCCATCCCAGGCAGAACCAGTACAATGTTATAAAACTGATGAGATCAATTGCTCTTTTCTAACGAAGAATAAGAAATTCTTCACCTTCAGATGTAGCCCTGCAACTGGATCATTAATAATATCTGCTGTCATTTGAAGCTAGAATAATATTTACAAATGATTGCTCAAATTTGAATGAGCTTTTGGTATAGCACGATTTCTAGCAAATGGGGAGATGGCTAGCACATTAGCTGGAGTACTGCTGTTATTTTGCTATTAAATTATATTATTAATACTATTTTGTCTTGTTACCACAGAAACAACAGAAGCCATGAGTTAGTCTTTAAGGGCTTGAAATACACAGCTGTTTGTGGGTTTTTGAAAGTATTAGTAATCAATCATTCAGGCAGGACTACCAGCAGGATTATGTTGTATTCCTGTGATGCCCACCAACCTGCCCACCTTGCTATGTAGGTTCTGGTTTGGGCAAGGGTCTAAAGTGTTTAGCCTGTCACATCTGCCCTCTAAGTGTAATGAGTCCTTCATTACAAACAAACCGAAACCCCCATCTTGTGATCTGGAGAAGGACAAATATTGACTGAAGCAACACTAACCTCATTTGTGTATGCAAATAAAGTTTACATGGATAAAATCTTCTCACACTAAAACTGTGGGGGCAGTATCTAAAAGGTTGGAGTAACTTTTTCAGCTGTCCAAATACATCTTCTGACAACAAAATCGGAGATGTTTACACTTGACATTTGGAAACAATCAGTAGCACTGTGGAAGAAATGTGCTTGTGAATTTATTATTTTTTTTACTTCAGCTTCTTTTGTTTCACTGAGCCGTGTTCAAAAATAAAATGTACCAAATGTTTAGTGTCAGTGACTCAAAGAAAAACAGTCACTCTTCAAAAGAACACCCAAGCAGCAAATGATGCTTAATTGCATTGCTCTTGTTGTTGCCCCCAGGGCTGTTAGCAGCTGGGATGTGTACAGAGGTTGCTAGGAAAGGACAGGTTAGCACAGCTGGATGAGTACAGCACACAGTACGCTGCCAGCCTCCGTTACAGAGGTGTCAGAAAAAAAGAAACAAAGAATATGTAAGATTTTTTTTTGCAAAATACCTCATTTTCTCTGCGTGGTGAAAACCTCTCAATAGGGCGGGGATTTCTTAATGTCGCTTCCCTAGAACCCTGTAGATAAATAACAGAGTCTGCCAGTAGGAACAACGCATAATTTCAACAAAACAAGACTTCCCTTATCCTTTGAAGTTCCTGAAGAAGCATCTCTCCCCTCTTTCCTTGTCCTTGCATCCGAGCTGTAGCCTTTTCTTTCTTTTATCTCCATCTAGTGGCCACTGTGCTCAGCTCAGGATGGAGTCCAAACTTGGTCTCCACATACGCGGAGTGTGCCTACAAATACCCATCAGATCACAGGGAGTGGGATGTGGCAGAGCGAAATCCCTGGTTTCTGGACCAAGGTGGCTTTGGAAGTCCTCTAGGAAACGCCGAGGTGAGCCTGTGCTTATTCTGTGGCTTCACAGATGGCGAGCAGTGTGGTGGTAGCCAGCTGTGTCACAAGGCACCCCGTTTCTCACTGCTGTGGCAGCTCACCAGAGTGTTTCAGGAATGCAGTTCTAAGATTTTTGACCCCAAATACTACTATAAACATTCGAGCCCTTTTTAAACCTGGAAACTCTTTCCTATCAGGAGACTTGAGAATCTCTTTTTCCTTTTTTAACAGAAACTGAAAGCTCTAGAGAGCTTAGTTATAAATAAATCTGGAAAACTTACTATGGGTGACTCTCGGGTCTGCTTCAGTTTAAGATGGCTGCAAGCAGAGACTCTCGGAGATGTGAACACCTGCAAATTCCTCCATAGCATCCTGACAGTGGCGTGCAGTAGAGAGCTTGCCTGGCCAGAGGGTTCTGCATATGGATGTGTCTTCATCTACCTTGATGTAGTGTGCTTGCCTAAGCAGACGTGCTCTAGCTGCTGGGCAAGCATTTGAGCGCTCCTCCTGCCACCTCCTGTGGCTTTTCTTTTCCTAGCAAGTGGTGGTGATTTCTTGCTCCACCTGGGAGGAGAGGAAATCTTTTGTTATGGCCACATCAGAGGATGATCCTCAGATGTGGAGAGCATCTAAGGCTCCTGATCAGCTGGGTCAAGTCTTGACTTGAGCTGAGTCGTGAATAGCTCAGATATTTTTACTGGGATATTGCAAACAGGTTTGTGTCCTTATAGATATATACTCCAGAAAGTACTTTTAGATTGACGCTGTGCTGAGCAGCAGATCAGAAAAAAGCAGAATGCCTAAGAATAAATGTTTATATAGGGGACCTATTTTCCTCTAGATTTTTGTATTGCATTGACTGTGCAAGGGGCTAGAGAGCCATTAGCAGGGTCTTCCAGGATTACTTTTCCTTCCTATAGTGTCTGACAGAAGGTGAGGCTATAGCAGGGCATCATATGATCTGGTTATTTTCTCCTGCTGTGTTGAATCTTTAAGGTCATTGCTAAGTCATTGCTAAAAAGTATCCTTTATTTGAGGCTCGCTTTTCCCCTCCAATCTTGCATGCTTTTCTGTTGTTGCTACTGTTTTGTACAAATGATTCCAAGATGAATCTTGTTCAAAATGTTGCCTGAACTACCTTTCTTGACAGACTTCAATCCAGTAACACAGTTTCATGAGGACTTTAAAATCTTAAATATTGAATTCTGTATTGTGTATCACTAATCCAAAACATCAGGAAGAGCATTAGGCAAGCTGAAAAATAAACCTCTGGGCACTTATGTCAAGCAGCTGGGTACAGTGAAGCTTGATGCATATGTTGACTGTGGAATAACACATAAAAAACTGACAGTGAATGAACCTGTCATTCATTGTGTCTTATCCTGGCACATGGAAATAAATAAAAATTTTAGAAGGCCCTTGCTATACGAGACTGACATATTACTTTTTTTAGCGAGGCTGAGTGTGGGAGGAGAGGCCACATATCAGTAATGACGTGGAAAAACAAATAATGTTTTAGGGAACACAAAATGCCAGAGGTTTTTCTTCAGTCAACCACTTTCCTCCTCTCATTGCTTGACAACAGGACTTCTGAGTCATTGATGTCACTTCCCTATCAAATAGCAGATGATTCTGGAGTTCATAGGCAAATTCATTCCTTGCTCTTGCAGACCTGGTCAAGGCTGTGTGTTGAGCAGGATTTTGCACATTTGACTTCTCCCTTGTGCTACCCTGAGGTTGGGGACATCTGTTGAATCGCTAGACTCTTTCTGGCACCCTGGAGGGAGGTGGTGGATGCAGGCACTCTGCAGGGCTGTCCACCTGCCAAGTGGATCCACCTGTTGTGGTACTAGTTTGGCAGACGTGGGAAAAAGAGGTCTGAGGCCATCTACCCAACCTGACTCTCCAGTGTTTAACATAATGGTTCAAGTCACCAGCTGTAGTTGCCTAATTGCAGGGCAGCCTTCAATGCAGTTTTATGCATTAAAAAATACAAGGGCAATTTTGGCCAGTGTGCATCTGCTATGCTATGCCTAGGAATAACTAAGCTTTAAATTGAATGAAAGTGCCTCTGCTCTTTTTCTTAAGAAATTATTTTTTTTCCCCTTCCTATTGAGCTTTGCTATACACTCTCTCTCTCTCTCTCTCCCCTGTCATTGATAATGATGCTGAGTGATAAAATGCCTCTTGCCTTTGAAGTCAGGTCTAATAACACTAATTTTAAAACCAGTTTGAACTCTTTTGTGGAAGAAGATAGGAAAATGATAGGGCAATCATTAGTTTCTTTTTCCCCCTAATCTGGTATAATGTGTCTCATTATGGCCTTTGATAACAGTAACCACAGCAACAAATAGTGATGGATATATTGCATTAGGGTCTCATCTCAGTAATCATATTCTGCATCCAGATGCCTTACAGGTCACAAAGTAAACTAACATTTAATGTCCATACATCAAGATTCTGCACAAAATTCCCTCCTCCCTTTCAGAGAGATGATCCATGTTGTTAGAGACCTTTGAGCAGTAGCTGACTTTTCCAAGGTCCAACAGTATCCCAACCTGACAGTTACTGAGCAGGCTGCTATGTAAAGGTTAATGAAGTTTTCTGTCTGGATTAGTTGGGCGGGCTGTACAGGAATCAGCAGGTGGAATTAAATGCAACATATACCAGCAGGAAAGGAAGAACTGGGAAGTAGCTTAAGGGGGTGGGGTATATTGGAGTTTTGGTAGCAGGGCACTCCCTGTTGTGGGGTGGAGTTTTTCCTAAACTAAAAGCCTTTTAAAGTTAAAAAGGTTTACATTAGTTATATGTCTTTGCTGCTGGTTAGCATTCCAAATTCCATCATAGGAGCTAAGCAGCATGGAGTGGCATGTTGGGCTTTTGGAGAATATTCACAGTCCAGGCACAGATGCGAGTGTGATACTAACATGTCCTGCAAGCAGAGGGAGGTATGCAGGTGCAAGAGGTCTCAGGTGAGTGTAAAAGCAATTGTGATTACAGAGGAAGTTAACATGTTTGACTCCCCTCCCCAACATCTTGTAGGAAAGACTGAAAACAGTGGCAGAAGTGTTGCACTGAATGCAGTGGAGCACAGCTGTACCTTGTATGAAAAACATATGTACTTGATCCTTATTTGAAGGGTTGTTAAATTACTTTTGGCCTCTCTGAAATGAGGAAGGTAAATGTGTCCAGTTAAATTTCATACTTGCTGTGTACATAAGCAAGTGTACAAAAGTCAATTTTTGCCCAGCCACAGGACGTCCTGAGATCAGTGTGAGAACAAGTGGGATAAATTGCTTCCGAGGAGGGTCTGTCACTTCCCAAAGAAGTTGAAAAGACAAGTCAACTTTTACATTGAAAAGACAAGTCAACTTTTACATTGAAAAGACAAGTCAACTTTTACATTGAAAAGACAAGTCAACTTTTACATGTGTAAAGTCAGAAGAGATATCAGTCCTGCAGGGAGATTTTGTAAAGTGTTGAAGAGGATGAAACAAAGAGTGGTTAAACTGATCAGTTGAGTTACCTACTAAAATTGAATGAAAATACCCTTCTCAAAAGGTACAAAGCAAAACATACTTCTAGATACTGATTCCACATAAGGATGTAATACTTCTAAGGAGAAACAGAATTCTATTCAACAATTCAATTCTAATCTATTAAACAAATTTGCCTATGGCCTATCTACTACTCCCTTGAAACTAAAATGAATTTTTCTGAACAGTTCAAAAATATGTCAATTTTATAGTTATGGAAACATTTAAAAAATAAACTGCTCACAGATATATTAGAAGAAACCAAAAGCATTACACTCAAATATTAAAAGGTACATCTTGGACACAGCATCTGTGTACAACAACACAGATACAACTGAAAAGAAATACCTGTGAGATTGGCTATTTATTTGAGAATTGATGTCTTGCTGTTTGTTGATACTACCCTGATAGGAGGATGTGGGGGGGGAAAAAATAATACTTTTGAAAGTAATTTGTGTGTGTTTCTGAAGTACTGATTGATCATGGCTCAAAATATTTTACTTGAAAGTATTCTGAAGTTATGCAGATAGAAATATCCTAGCTCATCTGGTTTTATGAGGATTGTGTCAATGCTCATAACTAGACCACTCAACAATGGCCTTATGCTTTGCAGCATGTACTTTCTATATCTCCTATTAAAAATATATAGCAAGTGTCTAGGGATATTCCTTCTCTTCCTGAAAATAATTGCATTAGAATTCATATTTTTGCCATGGTCTATCATGTGTAGAAATAATTAAATCCAATAAATGTTAATTTTTCTACTGAAAGCTCTCAGGAAGAAGATATTCCAAATATGCTTTGCCCTTTGTCTTGTTTGGAAAAGACCTCTATTCTTTTTAAACATTAGATTGTTGTTTTTAATGATGTAGCTCAGTTTGTTATGTTTATAAACATGGGCAAATTGATATGGGTTTCATGTCTGACTGCAGTGACACTATAGCTGTTGCTCCCATTCCCATTTGTGGCTTACGGTGGAGGATGCTGCAAAGGCAGGTTGATCTCACTGGTTTGACACGTCTGCACTGGTGGCCTATCAATGCTGTCCAGGGCAGGTATGATCTCTGCTTGAACTGGAAGAAAATGTTGCAACTGAACTATGGCGGTAGTGAAGGTAATAAAGTAGCAGCTCCAAAGTGCCTATGCTGCTTCAAATGTTTAAAAAAAAAAAAAAGTAAAAGAAAACACAAAAGTAGTAAAGCGAATCTACCAGCAGCATGTGTGGGTTTTGGGGGGGGCTTCTATAGCTAATTTAGACCCTTGGCTCTTCCATGGTAGTGCTTTTCCCATTACACACTTCTAAAGATTGAGAAAGTTTGATTAACAAAATATTCATTATATATTTTTCCATTAGCACTGACAGAGCTAGTTCTGCAGATGTGCACGAGCCAACTTCCCCCCCCCCCCGAATGAAACGACTGGGTGTGGACATCCCATCCCCTGCTAGGAAGGGGTCTGTGCCTCCCGCATGTGGGGGAAACCTGCAGAGGCAACACTGGAGCTGACCCTGGGTCGCCGGTGTCTTGTCTCCCTCAGGCGGCCCTGTGCTGGGTCTGTCGCGCTCCTCCTGGCATTGCGGGGATGCCGGGAGCAGCGGCCTTCAGGCAAGAGATGGCCCATGCTGCTCCGTGGCCTTTCCCCAACGCCAGCAAAGAGAAGAGCCTAAGAGCAGGGCGCCTGCTTAGAGCAGCAACCCAACCCTTGCGGTGCCCTCGTAGCTACGGAAAATTGGTATCTCAGGATCTGTAAAATCAGACTGCTTTTCCTCTGTCTGCTTGTTACTAGCTGGATTTTTTTTTTTCGACCGCATGCATGCAAAATGCCTGTTGGTGGAAAACTGGATTTGGCAAAGTCATAAGCGGGGGTCAAACTGTTTGATTTGGCTTCATTCTTGAATTCACCGTTTAGTTGAACCAGCAGTCACACATGAATCTGAGCAGGAATATCTGAATTTGCCTAGCAGATGTAGGTGACTATTCATGCTGTACTGCATAAGGGTCCTGCATCTGCATGGGACAGTCATTCAAAACTGTTACATAATAAGTTAATTTGTAAAAATAATCCTGAGTTACAAAAACAAACAGAAGAGACTTTACCTTTGGAAGGATTAATAATTTTAAAGCAGTGGCTGAATTTTCTGCAGTGAATTGTCTTCAAAGCAAAATAAGCTAAAATGGAAAAAGCCACTACTCTTCTGGAGTAAGCTTACCCATTACTGAGAATTGTTTTACATAATTATAGGAGTATAATTATATCTGTTATTTCCTGGAGTAAACAAGTTCTCAGTATGATTTAAAAAAAAAAATCAAAAAGGGAAAGCTAACATTTATATCACTACAGTCTAGTACTGAATAATAGCCAGGGTATTCTTTTGCTCTGTTGTTAAATGAGTTAATGCTTAGATTCAGTGTTCATTAAAGCAAGTTCCTAGTTGTGTTAGACCCTCTGCTTTTCTGGAATGTTTTAATTTCTAAGAGGGTCAGTCTGTGTGGAAACAACAGGCTTAATCACAGGTGGACCTGAGAATGGCAGCCTGTTTCAGAATTATTGCGTGCAAATGGTTCATAGCAAATAAATATCACAGAACTTTAGACTGAAAATGTGCATTGTTTTCCATTCTAATGAAATTTTGTGACATTTGAGGTTTTTTGTGATATTTTTCCTCTTCTCTGTTAGATCCTGCAGCACATCTTCTCAGTAGCTTAAACATTTCTGTAGCATCACTCTAGAATGATTTCATTGTGTATTTCTTTCCCTTTCAGAAAAGTCTACACAGAAATAATATTATGATCCTTGTTTTGAAGTATTTAATTGAATACAGCAATAAAATCACATGCAGCTTTATATATACACTCAGCTTAATGTACGCAACACCTAAAATTTTGGTATCGTTGGTGTGTTACTTATCAGCCCAATAACTCTGGGCGTAGCAGAACAAATACTCTCTATTAAAATGTTCTCTACTGCTGTTTTACTTCCAAGGCAACAGCTCATCCTGCAAAGATCACCTATCCAGAACTACCAGCTGGAGACTTTTGCATTTTGAATATACTTGATATTATCTATTATTCCAGGAAATGACAATTCTTAGAATGAAGGATTAATTTTCAGCCTTGAGTAATAACTCGCTTCACCAGAGGATGGGCTCATTGTTTGACGTGAACAGAGCATTCTGTGTGAGACTTGACCAAGTCTCTGTTCACCTCGCCGAGCACTTCAGAAAATGTCAAACGGAGCAACGTGTCCCTTTTGAAACAGCAGCCTCTCCCCCTCTGCAGCTCAGACAGGCACAGCAGCAGCAATCGCATTGCAGTGTGCTCAGGTGCTCCGGGCAAATGTGGGAAATCAAATCCTGACACATGCTGTTGTCAATTGAGCAGCTCTCTAGGCTCCCTGCTAAATGTCACCAACCTGTGCTGGAGCTGTGTCACCACATCTGCACTGTCACTGTTACTTCTGTCAAGTTAACATGATCACAGAGGTGTATTTCTTGGCTTCAGGTACCCTGTAGCTTCATCCTTCATCGCAGTAACTAATTCTATACCCCTCAGTATTTCAACCTTTAGATATCTTTCAAACAAACTTCTTTGGTTAGAAAATGCATATATACCTTCCCTTGGATTATTTAATAAGAAACTGCTGATGTGTACCAAACCTACAAAATGGCATTTCTTGGTGACATCATCCAAATAACTTTAGATTGCTCTTCACTTATTGAAACCTCTGCCATTGTGGTTCACAAAACCAGTGCAGGTAGCTGAATTTTTTTGGATGCTTCCCTGCATGGCTCAGTAGGCTGTTACTACACAGCATCCTAGGAGCTAGCATAGTTTCTCATTTGCTTTCTTATGTGTGGTCTTGGTTCCATATGCATATAGGGAAATTGGTGCATATCTGGAGAACGTGATTTTTTTTAGAAATAACAAATTTGACTGTCTGGCAAATATCCAGTCACTCACACTCATCTTCATAACAGCAAAAACCTCAGTGTTTGTTTCCTGTAGGAGAGGACGATCTTTAAATCTTGAGCACAAAACTGACATAGATAAATAGTGGTCTATTCTTTGAGAAATATTTTGAAAATTATATTAGGTAGTAATTTTGAATGAAATCTTCTTGCTGCAATATGAAATCATTTATAGAATAATTGATGCAAGCAGTTACTTAGCAGAAAGCGCTAGGTGTGTTCAAGAACTGTATTTGCGGAAACCTGGAAGTTGTCTTGAGCAGTCAAACTAGAAAAAGCGTGACTTTAAATTACAGTGGCTGGGGCCATGCTTGATTGACAGCAGATCTAATACTTAAATGGGACACTGTTGTGACATCCTTAGATTAAAAGTATGGGGGGGTGGGAAGGGAGCATCCTTCTTCTCCTTGGAAGAAGCAGGGGGGAAAGGAAAGCAGGGAAGAGGTGGATACTGTTCCTGGGACCGTGGGAGGCTGATTAGGAGCTGGGAGTTTCTCACAGGCAGCCCTGCAAGGCAGGACGGCGAAGAGAAAGCTTAGAGATGAGTGATGCTGGTACGCTTCTTCCTTAGCCAGTCCAAAAGGATCCTCTCATAACCCATGCAATGCAAAATGGTAGCTTTTGCAGAATGTTGAAAATTGTCCCTAAACCTACAGTTTAATGCTTAAATTAATTAAAAGATGGTCAATAATGACTGGAAATATTCTTCAGAGAATGTCCTGGTTATGTCTCATCAGGCAACTGCAAGCATATTCAAAGGTTAGCATATCTACCAGAGCAGCGTGCATGTGTATGTGTGCGCGCCTATATTTTTTGATTGCAAATTGTTGTCAAATATTGCTTTATGCTTTACGGTGTTATGGAGCTTGGTGTGTTGGAAGAAATAGACTTCTCCCATGGGCTTTAGAGACCAAATCCTCTCCAAGTGACCTGTAACTAAACACTGCACAATGTTTTTTGCACTATAAAGGATTTTCATCTACCTGACTGCTATAAAAAGTTTATTTTGCCATGTTGAATAGCTGTGTTATGGAATTCCTTGCTACAGTACACCACAATGGTTACATATCTGTGTGGATGATGAGATCTTCTGTAGTTATGAAAGTAAATAAGTATCCGTGACGAACATAACCCCAGGGCTGGACAAACAAACAAAAATTCTGTGGGATATCAAGATGCAAATGGGGAATCAAGAGTTACCAGGGACACAAATCATCTGGTCCACTATTAATATGGGTGCTCGTAAACTTCTCTGCTGTGATAAATGCAAGATAATTCCATAAGTGTGGCTATCAAGTACTATCTGAAATGTGGTATCTCTGTACCCTGTAGTAACTTCTTCAAATGTTTGCGCCATTGACTGAGACCATCAGAAGCACTGTAATGGAAGAACCTAGGATGAAATCTTCTCTGGGCTTGTCTGTTTTGCTTTGGTATTTTTTTTTTTTGTTGGTTTGCTTGATAACCTTCCTTTGATACATCCATAACTGCTTAAAACAGGAGACTATCAGCAGACTTCGAGGAACTATTAAGCAATGAGTATGAGCTAATCATTTTACAGTGTGCAGCCAGTAATTGTTCTGAGTGAAAGAAGTTCTCATGAGTTGCCAGAAATCACTGTTATGCTTCAAGTGTGAAATTGCAGGTCCTTACTGGTGGCACCTTGTGCGCGCTGCATACATTAAAAGCCACTGCTGGCTTTGTCTGCTTTGTCTTGTTACAGGAATGTAATGGCATTGTGTCTGCTGCAGCAGGATGCCTGCCTTCCTTCCTTCCCACTCCATAGACTCATATGCTGCCTCTTACAGGGACTGGTAGTAGAAGCATCAATGGATGAAAGAAACCCCGCACTGAAGTAACCTGTTCTCAGGAATTGTTTCATTGCATTCGGTGGGGCAGTAGTGGTAGCAAAATCTGGGGTTTATGTTTGAAAGTACCAGTAGTAGGTTCTCACGCTTGATTTGGCTTTGGTTGGGATGACAAACTTGTTCTGTGTTGTACAGATTTCTGTCAATCGTTGGTAGGTGATGTGTGGCAGAATTACCAGGAGGTGGTTCTCATTGCCTTAAACTGTGCTCTTTAATGCAGGAAGCATAATGACACTGATCAAAAGCCTCTGAATACAGAAATGATTAGGAACACACACACACCTCTCTGTGTGTGTAGTCTGGTTTGTGCATTGTGAGCATATCTTTGTCATTGATGAAATGACATATCCATGAACTTTTATTTCTTTAAGCCGGTGTCTCTTGTTCCCACATAAAATGAAGTGCTCTTGTAAAACTTACATGTCTGTTCTTAATACTTTTTCTTCTCTTACTTGCATTGCAAGGTACAGGAACAAACTAAGCAAACTTCTGTATGAAACTTGCACTTCTGAATTTCAAAAGGAGCCCACATCTCCTAATTTGTTTTAATCACAAGAGACAGTGATTTTAACAGTTTCTATAAATATGTGATAGATGGTAATGCAGCAGAAAAAATGAAATAATATTACAGTACTGATCACTCTATAAATGTGTTTTGACTACAGTAGCCAAGTTTTTTGGCTAACTTTTGCCATGATATAGTTGTTTGTTTCTAGACATGCTGGGGAGAAAAAGGGGAATGTGAAAGGGAAAACAGGAGAGATGATGAGTGTAGAATGTGAAAATTTACATACAGGTGTTAAAAAAGTGTTTATCCAAGTGCTTTGCATCAAAAAATGTTTAGAAACTTGCTTTATTTTTAAACACCCCCAGTACTTCTCTTGAGAAATCTTTATATTTGTAGAAAAGGTACAATGAGTAAGTGTTCTCTTCCACTGCTGTATAAAAGAATAACCCATGACTAACTTTTCCACAGGAATACAAGTAAATATGTGTGTAAATCTGGACTTCAAAAATTTTGTAGCAACACGGTAGAGCTGTGAGATGACAGGCCCACCCTACGCTTTTAACACCTCGCCCGCCCACAGCCTACAGGCAGGCAGAGCCAGAGATGGCCAAAAACTCAAGATGGTCCATATAGTGAGACAACTGGGGCACAGATGGAATGAGGTTTTCGTTCCTACGTGCGTTACCTATTTTGAAAAACATAAACAGTTCCCTCCTCCTTAATACTTTCTTTTAACACTGTCTGCTAGCTAGTTGCTTGGCCATGTCAAGACAGCTACAACTGTGCTTTTGGGAGCAGTCAGGAGGCTACTTTTTTGGAATGGAAGATGCTGTCATTTTTGTAAAACCTTGTTGGGTGAAACATTGACATGTCTCAAGTGTAAAAATGATCAAAGTTACTCTATCAGTTCGATCACAGGATTTTCTCAAGCCTGGGCTGAGAACCCCTCAAGCTGGGCCACAGTCTGCTGTCTTCCCTTTTTGCTCTTCATGCAGCAACACTAATGACATATTGGGCTATGTTATCAAGTGCGTAGCCAGCAGGCTTGAAGGAAGTGTTTACGCACCTCTCTCCAGCACTTGTGCGGCTGTATTTGTAACAATGTGTCCAGCTTTGGGCTCCTCAGTACCAGAAAACTACTGACAAACTGGAGTGAGTCCAGCTACTGCAACGATCGGGGCAGGGGAGCATGGGACATAGGAAGAGGCTCTGAGAGCTGGGTTTGCTCAGTCCAAAGAGCAGAAAGTTCAAGTGGGATCTGACAGCTGATTTCAACTACATAATGAGAGGTTACAAAGAAGACAGTGTCAGGCTCCCCTTAGAGCTGTGCAGCAATTGGGTGACAGGCAATAGACAGAAGCTGCAATGTGGGAAATCCCAATTAGGTTGTAAGAAACTCTTTCACTGTGAGGGAGGTCAAGCACTAGAACCAGGGCCTACAGAAGTTGTGGTATCTCCATCCCTGCAGGTATTCAAAACTCATCTGGGCAAGACCATGACCAGCTTTGTCTAAATATGAAGTTGGATCTAACATCAAACTTTGGTCCAACTTTAGGCAAAGTGAAAGGGGATGTTGATACTGCTTGACCAAATGACCTCCAGAAGTCCCTCCCAACCTCAATTAATTCATTATTCTCTTCCACAGGTATGTCATTGCCTGCTGGCATTATTGAAAACTAATAAGCCCACAGTCTTGCACCCTGACTCACTTCTGGAATCTAGGAGAACAAGCCCCAGTTTGACATTTCTGCTGTTGGTTGCAGACAATGCTGTGGCAAATCCAGTTATGTCCTAAATAGCTGTGATGATAACGGGGCTGTTGCAGCACCACCTTGTCTGGAAGCAGTGACAGCAGCATCTTTGTCACTTCAGTCTCTTATATGCTGCTCTGTGCAAGTCCCAATGCTATGGTGTCCTAGTATTCTGGAGCAATAGTGAACCTATGTTGATAGGAAGCCATGGGTTTTTTTTCTGTGCAAAAACCACTGTGAGGAAACTCTAGGTCATAGCACTCAGAGTAGCTCTGTTGTCTTGAAGAATGAATATTATTCTTTATCCCCTCATTTTCCAGATCAGCTAGTTGAATCGTGGTGATCTCTGGTCATGGTCGCACTTGACAACTAGGGAAACAGTGAACATTGAGGTAGAGCCTTTTAGCCTTTTTTCTTTCCTCCACTCCATTTCCAAAGTCCTTAATTACTGGGCTGAAATGAAATGTGAGTACTTGCATGCCAAAAGGAATTATTTTACTCAGGATTTGTGCAGGAGGAAAGGAAGAGGTTCTGAATGGGGATTAGAATAGCACTCGGAATAGCCTTTGCTTGCAGTAGAAGGAATTGGGTGCTTCAGTCATTTCAAGCTACAGCAATCACCTTAGCAAGCACCATTGTAGAGTATGAGGTGAAGTTACTCCTGTGTAGAATACTTTTGTTCACTCTCCATATATAAATAAAGAATATGAAATTGTTCTTAAAACTTTGGTTTAGGGGGTTACAGGGAAAGATCTGATATGTAAGAACCAAATAGATCAGTCTCCCTGGGGACCATTTGCATTAATGAACCATCTGCTCCCCTTTCCTCTGTGAAGCATCATGGACAGCATCATGCTCCTTCTGTCATCCAGCAATAATGGGATATTCAGGTGTCTTTGTAACAGGAGCATGTTTGACACATTTTTGGTTGTTACTCCTCCCTCCCCAGTGACTGCTGCTTGTCTCAGGCAAGCTGGTTCTGTCGGTCATTATAAGCATGACAAGAGATGGAAATAACCAAGAGGTCTCAGGTCTCCTTGGCAATATGGCGATTAATGCAGGCTGCACAATGATGTGATTCATTCACAGAGGTGAGTGTGGAGTTGCAAATGCTTTGCTTACGTGGCATCGCAGTATCCAGTCATGTACGGCAGGTTGCTGCTATTTGTATTGCCTTAAGCATCTCATTTTCTTAAAAAACCCAAAAAACCCAAAAAACTTCATTCTTTACTGATTCTTACAAGGTCTAAGGCTTCTGATCCATCACCTCGTATCAACAGAGAAGTATTTATACTAGCTATGCTTAAAGAGGATTTTTCTGATGAATTTGCCTACCTGCAGGTGTGCTAAGCTGTCTTCAAACACTGTTTCCCTTTCCAAGAAGGTGAAACAGAAGTGAAGGATTCTCTTGCATGCGTTTAGACAGTAGGAAAATTAATTCTGACTTCCATGCAGTTACTGTGGATTTACACTGTACTACCAAGGAGAGAATCAGTCCTAGTCTCATAGTAGTACAGTCACACAGGGAGGTTATTGATTGTGTCAGGGAAAACGTCTTTGTTTAAACATACTGCACTGAAGCTTAAACTCTGTCGCCCTCCTGTGCTTTGGTTTCGTTGGCAGTAAGAGATGCATAGTTATCAAGGGAGGCCTTGGCAGGGGGAAAAACGGCCAAACCTTGCATGTCTTCTCTACATGTTGGCTTGTATGAGTAGAGGCTATGCCTCCTGGTAGTGCCAAGTTCAGCTTTTTTTGTTTTAGGAAAAGTTTAGTTGGGAAGAATATAGCCTCACACAAGTTTTGTCTGAAATGCACAAGAATGGCAGACCTAGATTTTTATTCAACAGAAAATAATTTTCTCTTTAAAAATGTCTTTTGCTTAAATACACAACTCTTTATTCTACTGACGCTACTTTTTCTTGAGGCTCTCCCTCATCCAGTTCCGGCAATCAGAATGTCTTTTCCAGAACACTGCTGTTCTATGGTGTCTTGGGTCTTGTGGGTGTGGTGGTCTTTAGTCTTTCAAAGTAAAAGCCAAGTCAATTATTAAATTCTTTCCTTCCCCCAGCGCATGAATCCTCACAGCACGGCTTTTGTTCAGAAGCAGCTCACAGGCCAGGTAATAACTGGTAGAGATCTCTGATCAGCTTGTCACTCTTGTCTCAGATGCACGTGATTTCAAGGAGAAGCTATCATATGAATGATTTAAACTACCATTTTGCTGTCTTTCTTCCCTCACCCCCATTCATTCACTGTAGTTAGCTCCTCTTTTAATTAATTAATTAAAATTCCGATAATCAAATTCATAAAGCAAGACAGTTAAATCATAAATTCTTTCCCCCAAAACCAGCTGTTCCACCGTTTTTCTTCCTATTGCTCAGAAACAGGCAAGACTTCCTACTCTATTAAATATCCATATTGTTGGCAAAAAGCAAATATGTTGCAGTTTGCTACTACCTGAATATATTAGTCATGAATGAAGGAAGTCTGGTAAGTGTTTGCAGGACTGATGGTGCTCTGAATAGTACTATTTGCTAGCAGCTACCCCTTTTCACTCTTGATATTGTGCGAAATGAAGTAATTAAAAGGTTAAAGAAGATTCCTCAGCACTGAGAAGCGATAAACTAATGTGGCAGGAAACTAAGAACAGAACGGGATAGAAACTGTAAAGTTTCTCCGTGCAGTCTTGGCAATGTGTAATCTCCTCCTCCACCCCCTTCCCTTGTTAGGTATTTTTTGGAAATATTTGTGTACATAAAGCCTGTTGGTAGACTCCTGATTCTCTGGGGAGATTTGTGCCTGCTTAGGTGTTTAGACATCTCACAAAAATTATTAAAGCTTTCTTGGTTAACCCCAGCTGGTCTTGGGCAGGAGTGGGGGGGTCAGTAGAGTCGTGTGTTCGGGCCATATCCTCTGTAGCACTGAGCAGAGTCTGGTGATTCCTCATCTGGCTTTGGACAGCAGCTTTGAACAGCCCCATTCCCCATCTGTAAATTAATTAGTAATTCCAGTTTGATCTGTCTAAATTTCTTTTTTATAGCGGGCAGTAGCATTTTGGTGTGTTGCAATTAAACAGCTGAAGAGAGAATGATAACACTTGAAAGTGACCTTTTGCTAATGGTCCTCGAGAGTGTTGGAAAGGATTTGTTTGCTTAGACTCTGACTGCTCCCTTGTGAGCAGCTTCAACCTATTGATTTTAATTGGTCTATAGATGTTATTCTCCTGGCTTTATTTAGTTTGGAGGGAAGATGGTGAGGGTGGGGAGAAGTTAGAAAGGCTACTTCATATCTTTACATGTTGTTTTTTTCCCATATGTCAAGGTTTTCTGTGCTCTGCAGAGAACATTGGAGTTAAAGTATACGAAATGCAAGGACAGAGTAAGAGAACTCTGTTTGAAACCTGATTTGGCGGAGATTAACAGGGAAAGGAAATATGGCTATTGCTTTGTCTATAAATATCTTTTTTCAACTTATCTTACCTCCTGGCATCTTGGATCATATTCCAAATACTCACAGCATTCCTCCCCACCAGGAAAGCATTATTAACCCTGTTGTACAGGTAAGGGCTATATGTCAGAGTAGACCCTCCAGTCTGTACTACCCAGGTTTGAAATTTTGCTCTGTTGAGAGTTGCAGAGCCCATTCACTTGTGTCCATTCATTTGAAATGCTCTCAAAAAGAACAGTAACACTTTCAGAAAGTCAATTACATGGTTCAAGGCAGAGAAGAATTAGACCCAGAAAGCTTGTCTGGACAATTCAATGGTGATTTACAGGGGTGGGGAAGAGGAGAGGCTAGGCAGCAGATATTCTTCATTTGGCCATGAGCATGCAGTGTTGTATGGGGATTTTCCATGCTGGTGTGACAAATAAGACAAAACCCTAATTCCTTCTACCACTGGCTCTGTGTCCAGCTCAACTGGGGAGAAAACCCAGGGCTCTTGACACCCCATCTTCATACCCTAATACTCCACCCTAGGTGGCAAGCCAGGCCTGTTGCTTATGAAGAGTGGATAGATGGTGTTCGTACTGGAAAACTCAGCAGTTGGCACCCCTGAGTTTCATTCCCAGCTCTACCCTGAACTCCTCCAGCTGATTACTCACTACCTTTTGTACCTGTGGAGGGCCCTGTGCAGAGTGAGGTATTTCTGCTGGGAAGGGTACATAAGCCCTGGGTTCAAGGAGAAGAGGTAGTGAGAGCACTGGAGAACTTAACCTGCTCGCTCTTCTCCAGAGAGGTGTAAGATCTTCTACTAATAGTCCTCTCCTGCTGTGATTTTATTTATTTCTTTTTCTTCCCTCGTTGCCAAGGTTACACTTTAATTCTGTTTAGCAAAAAAGCCCCATATGTAAACTTGACCTTGCAGACTTCTATGTTTATAACAATGGCTCATTTGTGTGCATTGTGTTCAGCTTCCACTGTAAGGTACAGGGTCAAAAAATCTGAAGACAAGGGGATGGGAGAGAGGTCTTGCTTAACATTAAAATCAGCCATTTGAGTCAGATCTTTTCATTTATAAACTTTGTCGGTAAACTCAGCAGTCCTTAACAAACCGTGAAGCTGAAGACCACAGATTCACTCTGCAGAACCCAGCCAGCGTCTGTTCCTGCTAATGCCTTACCCTTTCTTGTGGGTCATGAGGCAACTGGATACATGCTTGGGTTAGATTATTCACATGTCATATGCTGTTGGACCCTGAAATACCTTTGATTTTATGCATTAAATAAATAATCATGTATTAAAGCTCCTAATCAAATAAAAATCTGCACTAAATTAAGAAGCAAACACTTCATGCACCTTTTTTCTGTTACAAAAACTTAGCAACAAAATGTACCACATTTATGCTACTCACTTTCATAATGACCATTCTTGCTTGGGGTTTGTTCTTGTAAGGTGTTGAGTGCTCTGGCTGTAATCCAGCAAGATTTAAGTATGTAATTTAGCTTTAAGGATGTAAGTTGTCCCACTTTATTGAAACCATTTGAGTGATTAAAGGTACGCAGGTGGATAAGTGCTTTGCTGGATGGAAGCCAGAATGCACAGAATCTTCCAAGATCAAATCCTTAATTATTAAATTGATTTAGTGCAGTTCTTGTATCCAAGGCAACAATGACAATGAGATGGTCTAGTACTAAACTCTATACATCTCAGAGAAATGTAGTTAGTTAAATTATGCTCAAATATGGGTGGATGTGGTTTACTGTAGTCTCTTCTTCTGAAACAGGCAAAATCTGGCTCAATAATTGCGTGTTGATGAATACAAATGGAGTAAATTAGTCACGCTATGGGTCCTATATGTAAATGTTTATGAGGTCTTTTTGTTTGCTTACTAACTTAACTCAAAACCAGTCTTCATAGTACCTCTTCTTCCCTCAATCATTAGGTAATTTGTCCAGATGGTTAGCCGGTCTTTTTCATCAGATAGGTGTTGCTGACTGTCATATATTATTTGATAGTATTTGAAATACAAATTTCTTTTGTCTCTCCTTCCTGGATTTCATTTAAATGGGGAAGAATATTTTCTAGCTCTTATACTCCAAAATTTCATTTACCTGTAATATGCTAAACTATTAAGTAATCCAAACCTCTTAAAATATTGGAAGAAAAAGACCCTCCCTCTCCTTATTCTATTTATGTTCAAAGAAGCTCTTGATTCTGGAATCTGTCTCATGATTTTTTTTAATACCTAAAACTAGGATATCGCTAACATCATGGTTCAGACTGAATCAGTTCTTCAGTATTTTCATCCAAATACTCAACTGCTTTACAACAGCTGAAACATAGTTCATATTGATGGCCTAGGTAGAGAAGAATCCATCCCAGGGTCTTTCATAGGGAAGGAAAGATGGGGAAAAAATTGCGATTCTCCATGGTCCTGTTTGTTTTTGCATGATCTTTCCACCTAACCATCAGTAAGATGAAGAATAAGCTTGTTTAGGGTGAATACATTGCAAGAATTTGCTGTATCTTCTGATGTTTTTGTAATGTCGATTAATTGTTGATCTTTGTCAGTGATGGGTCACTTGTAATCATACCTATGATCTGTGTTTATTTCCAGTTTACCTTGATATTGTTTTGTATCTTGTGTGACTGCATAGGCTGCAGAAATAACAGACATTTTTTTAAACTAGTAGGGAAGAGAGCAATCTGTTTCCAGTTAGACTGCCTTTTTATGTCATTCTGGGCTTTCAGGAAACAGGAAAAACGTGAGCTTCAGAGTACCCAAATTGAGATGCTACAGGGGAGTTCAGTTTGAAAAACCTGGACATCAGTTAAAGCAGTGCAGAGAACATCAGACTGTAGGCTTCTGGAAAACTCTAGGTGGTAAAAGTGTGATGAATTCTTCATCACCTGAAGATAAGCACAAAGGTAAAGCTACTTTTTCATGTTTGTGGTCCTATATATCACCCTAATTTCAAATTAATTTTTAGTTTAGTAGAAGATATTCCCACAAAACTTCTAGAAACTGTCTTCACTTTTGTAGCATTTATTTTGTGAGTAAACCCTGGAGTCCTCATTCTCCACTGCATTGCATATGGAGCAATGATTTCTGTCACTGCAGAGAAAAGGCGTTTAACCCACGCTAATATTGTCTTTGCCACAGAGGTAAACAGTGACGCCATTCAGTGTCACGGACGAGGAGGCTGGTTTCCTGCATCTTGCTCTCTGCATTGGTTCTGCCTGTTTATTGCAAAGTTTTTGGCAAGAATTGCCTCCCACTTTGAACTGCTGCAAACTTGATTGCACCCAGGTTTCACCAGTGAGAGGGGACCATTAGCAAAATTAAGGAGCAGATGCATATGAAGTAGTTTTGCTTGGGGGCTAATGCAAATATAGCTGAATTATGTGAAGCCAATGTGTTGTTCTTTAGCTAATGTCTTGATTTGGTCTGTGCTTAAAATGTTTTGTTAGATTAGCTGTCAGCTGGAAATATGCTAAAAAACAAAACAACCTCCCACATCATTAATGAAGAGAGCTATGTTGGGAAAAGTTCTTAAATGGACACAGTTACATTGGAAAAGGGAGAGCAGAAAGATCCCCTCAGTATAATCTGGTCCATCTGGGGAGGTGGCAAAAGAATTACAGGTGTAGATTACACCTGTATAAACTCCTTCTCCCAGTTTGCCAGTAGACTTGACTGGTAAAGCTCAGATGTTTGTCAGTGTAGGCTCTTCCACAGAGTTATTTATTATCTGATGGAAAACAGCACATGATCTATGCCCAGGGTTTTGCAAGCTAGCAGTTTTAGGACTGTTTTGTCCATAGTTGTTTCTCTCACCACAGATCTGCCTGAGGTGCTCCTGATATCACAGGGCAACAGGATTTTCTCTTGAAGCCCTGCACAGTGGCCATGCTGTTGATCCTCTAGGAAAGCTTTGCTGATTCCTGCTGCCACCACTTAGCATCAACCTCAGCCAGTCAACAGCTAGAAACCAGTACTCAAAATAACAAGGCTGGTTTAGATATGACATTCAAAACCCAGTGGTTCCTTTTGTCTGGCTCCTTTTTTTTTTTGAGCTTTTGGAGTTTAGTTTTCAAGCCTTTATCCAGGCTGGCTTTTGCTGAAAAAGGTTGAGGCCCAAGGTAGGATATTTAGACTGTGGAGCTGTTTCCATTGTGCCTCACTGGGAAGCTACAGAAATGGAGACTGGTAACAGGAAAGGGAATTGGCCAAAACCCATCTTCTGCTAAGAAAAGTAGTGGATATAGTGTAAGCTGAAGTTACTTCCCTGGTGGAAATATTAGATAAGCAGACATTTTTTCTGTTTTTTAGTTTTACACTGTTTTCCATTACTGATTAATAACTAAGCATGGTTTCAGGAGTAAACTGTACTTCCTACACTCAGGATCCTTGAAATTTTGGTGCTAATTTCTCCATACGCTATTATTCAGTGCTTAAAGGTCCTTAAAAATTAATAAAAATTAAATGTTTAAAAGAAGAAATAGAATCCTTATTTTAAAGCTTCAGAGCTTATTGGAGGAAGGGGGAGTAAAGGAAAACAACGTCCTCTGAATTTGAATAGCTTTACATGCAACTCGGGCTAAGTTGATGTAAAATGATAAGCATAGAAGCTTTAGCTAAGAAAAATATTAGAGTAAGTAGATGCTTTGTGTGTGTGTGTGTGTATATATCCTACTAGTTTGACCAATAATACCAAAACGGGTTAAAATGACCTGGGATATCAAGCTGGCAATCTAGAAAACAAGCCAAGGATAAGAAATGTCAGACTTGCTTTTCTTCTTCCTCTAACAGGCAAATGGATTGCTGTAAATCCCCATTGCTGAAAAGCCACCCGTCTTGGTGCCAGTAAAAATGATGTCTCTAGGACCACTGTTCGGTTTTGCAATGAGCCTAGAGACCTATGTGCAAAAGGTGCAGGAGTGATGTTGCCCTGTTCGACAGTACCACAGTCGCTTTGCCTTGTGCTTTGCCTTCCTACTGAGTTCCCTTGCCACCGCTGCACCAGCCTGCCTGCTGCTGTTGCACGTTTCTTAGGAAAAGCTGCTCGTCTCATCCAGACACTAAAGATCAGCTGCAAGGAGGTGCTAGTCTTGGACGGCTACAAAACTGCAAGTTGTACTGAAACACGAAGGAGCGATTTATCAGGGAGGAAAAATTGGCAGCATTTAGGTAAAAATGATCAGAACTGGTGGCTGCTGTGTGATACCAGCACTTGAATGGTAGATAATGGTACTTTCTGCTGAGGGCATGTGGTATGGGGAAAGCATATAACTAGACATTAGCATTTCTCTGCCAGTAGGTACTTACTTTGACTAGGGAGCAGAAAAGTACTGAAATTTGAAATTTGGATGCTAGTGATCTCTGACATGTTGCCAAGAGCCTAAGCGGCCTTTATCTGTGTTCCCACCCTAAAGCAAAACTCTAATTACTGGCTGCCAAAAGGTGATTTCCAGGGACTGATTTCTGTTTGTTCTGCCCCCCAGCCCCATGAAGCTAAGCACATGCTATCACAGCCCCACTGGGCAGCAGTATGACTTTTGTCAGCTTGTTCTGCTGGTTTTGTGTGGCTCTGTTTAAAAAACAAAAACTAACAAAATCTGTGAAATGGTCTGAAGTAAAAGCCAGGGAATTTTCCTGCCTTTCTTCTTTCCTTCCTATCACAAGCAGCTGAACTGGTGCAGCTCAGAGGCTGGTAATCTTCACTGAGGGAACAAGGGGGAAGAGAGATGGGGCAAAGCGGCTGAGAAAAGCCTCCTCATAGAGCCCTGCTTTTGGTACCCCGGTGATTTCTTTTCCAAGCAGAAAGGTGAGGACAAGGGTGTGCAGGATGAAGGAATGAAAGAGACTCAGAAGAGGGCAGCACCCAACAGGGCTCCTGGCACAGTGGAAAACAGACAAAACGAGGGAGCGTGGGAAGAAAGGAGGCACTGAGATCCTTCCTGGTGGGACGGGAATGAGGAATGGCAAGCCACTGGCGTGCTGGAGAAAGTAGGGCTGGATGTCTGAGTGGGGGAGGCACACAAGGAGACTTTGCATTCATGTACTCTTCAGCAAAGTTCCTGACTGGCTAATATTATGGGAAGTTAAAAACATTAAGCTTGCAAATACACAGCTGTTTGAATTGGATGTTAAGAAATAAGTCATGCAAAGTTACTAGTTTCAGTGAAGCTTCTGAATTTGGCCTTTGGTACTGAAAATTAAGATAGAGATGGGGGAGCTCCTCTTAAAAATACTTTAAAATCACTTTTTCTACTCCTGGCATTTATATCTATATGAGGATAACTCTAGAGAACATTTATCTTGTTTTTGAAATGCATGGGACTGCAGGGATACAATACAAACAAATACATTCCAGGGGAAGATGTTTCTAGATCTCCTTAGTAGGCTTTCTTTCCTCCTACTCCACAAATTATTCCCTCTCCAGACACTACTGACATCAATATCAGTGTAAGGAAGCTTTTAAGTTCTGAAATAGGCAGTAATAGATCTTTGTATAAAAAGGAGCCAAACTTGCATGCCATTTGTGGGAGGGAGTGTTTCATAAAAATTACTTTTATTATTCTGGTATTGTGTTAGAAAATCATGTTGCTAAATGTATGAGAGAGAAATTATTATAATGGAAAATGTCTTAACGTAGCTTAAATATCTGACAAGAGCATTTCAGAACTAAATCATTCATGCTCCCACTTGCTGCCAACTGTAACCTGCTGCCTTTCTCATGATAACATGATGTCCCTGACTTGCAAATTAAACATTAGCCAGTAATGGCATAGGAAATCAGAAAAAAAGTCCATGGAAACGGAGTTGTGAGTTTGCATCATAGTCAAGCAAAGTGATGCCCATTCTGATGAATTGAAAAGCTCTCAATGAATTTTGCCATGGAATTCTTTTGCAGTGAAGATTTCCCCCAGACTGAAACTACTGGGGAACCCTGGAATCCTGGAAGTTGGGTTCCCTGAATTAATTCTTTGACATCTTTTATCTAAAACTGCAACTAGGTCTTCCCAGAAAACTAGTGGAGTGGGCAAGCATTAGTGGGTACAGCTCTGCAGGCACTAAAACCAGTGACAGCCTCAGAAGAAACCCTGAGCTGCCTCACTCCAGGTAAATATCATAGATAAACATTGTGTTGCCCGTAATATATACAAATGTGCTTGCTGGTTTGTGCACTGAGGACTAAATAATACTTCTATAATAGTAACTGTGTTGTGGGATTAAGATGACTGCAGAGGACAGAGGGAGGGACACTAGAAAACTCTGCTAGATGAGCATACGTTATATAAAGTATACAACATCACTGACAGCTTATTATGCTTTGCTGCCTCACATCAGTGGTTAGTATTCCTGCTTGCTGATTCACCAAATCAAACAAGTCACTACCTGTTCTCTGTCCTCTCTGGTGGGAGGTGGGATCTTGACAGATGGCTCTCTTGAGAGCTGCTTTCTCATAACGTTGCCGCTATACTACATATGCGATAATTGCCTTTTTTCAAGCATACGTTGGCTAACACAGGACAGGCTTACAGGCTTTACCAACACACATATATGCAGCAGGACAGTGAGCTCCTCCTAGTTTTAAGTCATCTTGTCCTTATTTCTTGATAAAGTTGTCTAATGAACACCAGTTCTGTTTCAACAAGCTTATATTTAGAAACTCTATACACCAGCAAAAGATCGCCTACAGCTTTCCCTATCAGCAAAATAAAAGTTTAGAAGTTCTTTGCACGCAGACGAACAATGAGAAAGTCTGTGCATTGGCCTATGCTTAACTGGTGGCCATGGCAGGTCTATGCAGGCTGATGGTAAAGCTTTGGCAGTGATATGGCTACGTTGGCAGTGCTTATAGTGGGGATATCAGTTCAATGCAGAGAAGCCTGGACAAGGAATTGAGGCTTAAGTCCAGCTTTGACAATGTAAAGAGTTTGGACTGAAGTGTATCCAAGGCTGAACATCTGTCCTAGAAGTGGTTAAAACGATGGGTCTTGCATATTACAGCCCGTTTTTCCCCGCAGCAAGTGAAATGGTCACATGCCTCCACCGTGCCCCTGCAACAACAGTAATTCTTTTCTCTTTTGAGAATAGTGCTTTTTAAAATTGAAAATCAAGTTCTCTGTGCTCTGTCTCAAATGTGTTTTTTCAACCTAATGAGGCTGTTTATCAGGTTTTGTAGGATAAGGTGAATGAGCTGACTGTGTGTGTGCTCTGCATCCCCTTTGATCAGAAAATAAATATGGTAGATCAAAGCTGCCTTCAACCCATTAAGATCCAAATATCATGGAAAATGACATACTACTGTGGCACAGCAGACAGAGGTGTGAACGGTAGTGAGGCTGGTATCAATAGGGCTGCAAGCAGATTCTGTACGTGGTCATGTCCACATCCTTTTGTTACAACAGGGTGGCATCTTCCTTTAATGAACCTTATGCAATACATTGTTAGCAGTCTGAGATTTAAAACGCTTAGGGTGCCAGCATATTTCCTTTTCAGTACTTCCATAACAACTAAGGAAGCTTGGCATGTGGTGGGGTCTGGTCTCTGCTTCATACATATGTGCAGCTGCCATTGATGCTAGTGGGAATGACGAGTCTGAACTGAAGGCAGAAGAGTCCCTGCTGTTTTCATCAGTTCAATAGTCTTATATAAAAGCTCCGTGGTCCTCATCCCAGAGTTGTTTGTCAACCTCTGGACCACATTCTTCCCTAGGGTATCGACTAAATGTGGCTTTCTGTGCCTTCTATCACAGAGGTCTTTGTGCAGTTGAGAGAATTACTGGGTGGTTTGTACCTGACACCGTTTGCAGCATGACAGATGCATGGAAGGTTAAGTTAGGAAGTCGTTGCTTTACTCTTGTATTGTCTACAGCAAAGAACAAAGAGCAAGAGAAAGTGGTTATGCTCTGAGTGACTGATTTATTTCTTTTCTCTTAGGGAAAACACGAACCTGAGCAATTCTGAGATACTTCACTCCTATCGGTGTACATTCCTATCTGTCAATTAAAGATAATATTTGGTCACATTTATAGTGTGCACCAAATCACAAGAAAAGTAACGTCCTCCTTTGAAGTAGTGAAGTGAATGCTTTCTGTGAGACTGGAAGTATCCTTCATTTTATGATCTCTTTGGTTTCACAAGTCCTAGCAATTCAGTTGTTTGGGCTGTTGCTAGGAAGTTTTTTCCTCATCTGTGGTTAATAGATGTAGCTGTTGTCCTGGTTTCAGCTGAGATAGAGTTAATTTTCTTTCTAGTAGCTGGTATAGGGCTGTGTTTTGGATTTAGGATGAGAATAATGTTGATAACACAAGGATGTTTTAGTTACCGCTGAGCAGTGCTTACACAGAGTCAAGGCCTTTTCTGCCTCTCACACCGCCCCACCAGCGAGTAGGCTGGGGGTGCACAAGAAGCTGGGAGGGGACACGGCTGGGACAGCTGACCCCAACTGACCAAAGGGATATTCCACACCATATGACATCATGCTCAGCTTATAAACTAGGGGAAAAGCTGGCCAGGGGTCCACTGCTTGGGAACTGGCTGGGCATTGGTCAGCAGGTGGTGAGCAATTGCATCATGTATCACTTGTTTTATATATTCTTTTCTCATTATTATTATTTCCCCTTTCTTTTCTGTCCTATTAAATTGTCTTTATCTGAATCCATGAGTTTTACTTTTTTTTTCTTCCCTGACACTCTCCCCATACCACTAAGGGGGAGTGAGCGAATGGCTGTGGTGTTTAGCTGCCTGCTGGGTTAAACCACCACAGCTGTGAAAGTCAATTGCATAAAACTAGGCACTGCACTTCAATACGCATTGTGTTGCAGAATTGAATTTGTGAATGTGATGATTCAGTTTTGTCAAGGTAATGGAACTGAAGTTCTGTAAATATGTATAGCTTTGCTGGGTCACGGTCTACAGTTTCTCATTTATTTGTTGTAAGAAACAATTTAACCAGAGTGTTTGCATGTTTCATACATTTCAAATACACAGCTGTGAAGAAGGGGCTTTTAAAATCTGTAACTTTCTTTGCAACTCTTGCACTCACTGTGTGAATAAACTGACATAAATAAAATGGGAAATAAAAGATGTTCTTGTTTAAATCTTTTCTTTAACTTCTGCATTAGAATACCACAGATAGCAAAACAGAAGAATGATAAAACATTCAGCCCTTAAGGTAGGTTTCTATGCTTAATTACACTTAAAAAAAGAAGTGAAAAATCATGTCAAAAGAATATGAAGCTAGCAAAATCAAGCAAGTGAAACTTGCATGAAACCTTGATTTGCACATCACAACTTTGTGCATGTGTGGTGGGTCGTCCTTGGCTGGCTGCCAGATACCCACCCAGCTGCTCTCTCACTCTCCCTCCTCAGCAGGACAGGGGGAAGAAAGTAAGATAAAAAACCTTATGGCTTGAGATAAAGACAATTTAATGAAAAAAAGCGAAGATTGTGTGAAGAAGCAAAGCAGAAAAAAAAAAATTATTTTCTACTTCCCACCAGCAAGCAATGTCCAGCCACAGGACCTCAGTTATGCATAGTGATTGCTTTGAAAGACCAGCCTCTTAATAACAAATACACCACCCCGCACTCCTCCTCCTTTCGCTTAGCTTTTAGTGCTGAGCATGATGTCATATAGTATGGCGTATCCCTTTGGTCAGTTTAGGTCAGGTCTCCCAGCTGTGTCGCCTCCCAACCTCTTGCCCACCCTCAGCCTACTGGCCTTTGCAGGGGTGTTGGAGAGACAGCCCTGATGCTGTGTGCGCACTGCTCAGTGATAGCCAAAGCACTGGTGGGTTTATCAACACCGTTCCTAGCTGCAAATAATGAAGCACAGCACTATATGGGCTGCTATGGGGAAAGTTAACTCCAGCCCAGTCAGATTCAGTACAGCATGAGAGGACAGTGCAAAACGATAGCTGAGTTTTACCTTGAAATTACCTCTGTTGTGACCGTTTTGATGAAATATCACAGTGGAGAGAAAGCAGATGTGGTTTTGATATCACTGCAGCTAGTTAAGGTCAGCACTTCTTATCCCCTCAGCCAGGGTTTGCATGGATTAGCTCCAGGTAAGTAAAACTCCAGAGCTTCATGTTTGTATTAAAATATTTTTTAGTATTTATACTGTGTTAGCAGAGGTGATTTGGGAGCTGTTGGCCGCATGAAAAGAAGCGTGACCAGCAGGTCAAGGGAGGCGACTCTCTCCCTCTACTCTGCTCTGGTGAGACCCCACCTGGAGTACTGCATCCAGCTCTGGGGTCCTCAGCACAAAGACATGGACCTGTTGGGGTGGGTCCAGAGGAGGGCCATGAAAATGATCAGAGGGATGGAACATCTCTGCCATGGAGAGAGGCTGAGAGAGTTGGAGTGGTTCAACCTGGACATGAGAAGGCTCCAGGGAGATCTTATTGCAGCCCTTTCAATACTTAAAGGGGGCTTTTTAAGAAAGATTGAGACTTTTTACCAAGTCTGTAGTGACAAGGCAAGGGGCAGTGGTTTTAAACTGAAAGAGGGTAGATTTAGATTGGACATAAGGAACAAATTTTGTCTAGTGTGGGTGGTGAGACGCTGGAACAGGTTGCCCAGCGAAGTTGTGGATGCTCCAGCCCTGGAAGTGTTCAAGGTCAGGTTGGGTGGGGCTTCAAGCAACCTGATCTAGTGGAAGGTGTCCCTGCCTATGGCAGGGGGGTTGGACTAGGTAACCTTTAAAGGTCCCTTCCAACCCAAAGCATTCTGTGATTGAGTGATTTTTCAGAAATGGCTGTTCTAGCAACTTCTGAAATTAGTATAGTCTTTACCCTTTTTGAGAGAAAAAGGGGATCAGGAGTAGGTTTTAATTTGGCATTTGTGAAAAATAGCGATGAGTACTATTGCTTACTACTATTGCTTCAGGGTCATTCCCTGCAGGCCTGCTTGCCCCCTGTGTGCCAGACCAGCTCTGGACTCCATGGCTGCCAAAACAGCCCAGCCACCTGCCCTGTTGTGAGTAGCTACAAATCTTTTTCATATTATTGTTTCACAGCAAAATCCAGCACAAACATGCTGTAGATGTAGGCAGCTTCTGCAAAATCTTAAAATAAAACTAGCATTTAGGATGGGAAAGACTGGTTGACGCAGTTATATTTGCCCATGATATTTTTTCAATAGTCAGTTTTTAAGAGGAGGGATAACTTTCAGTCTTTTTCTTTCTTTCTTTTTCTTTTTTCCCTTCTTCCTCCCTCTTTCTATCCTCCTTCAAAGACTATGTTGACGTATTTCAGTGTGACAAAAGCTGGACACAGACCCATCTTTGAAAGAGTGGTGGCAGAGGTAGCGTGGGTTGGGTCAATTTATTGTTCAGGCTTTTAAGTGGAACTGGTGGAAATTGTGGAATCGAGGTTGCAAGGAGAGGTGAGCAATACATTATTTCCTTTCCTTTTCAGATTACCATTTCAGCTGCAGGGTATAAAAACATGTTGAACAACAACAAAAAAAAGAATAACTTAGTTTTTAATGATTTCAGATAATCCTTTCTCTGTATGTGAAGGTAAAACAAAATGCCAATGACTCTTCTGTGTTTAAAAAAAAAAATCTTTTAACCTTTTGTTCAACATTCTCTTATTTGTTTGTTGTAGTTTCCCAAGGCTATTATGTATTAACAGTATCTGCATTGTGCAAGAGCTTGCGAATCCTGTTGTTATGCCACGCATTTGTGGGACTGGAAGGCCAGCTCAGGTTGCGGTGAGATGTGTTTTCCCCGTGTTCAAGTGATTCTGGAGCTGGGGCTTGAAGAATGGTGGGGGAATGGAGCTGTGAAGTGTTTGAACTGTGAGGATGTGAATTGACAATGGATGTTTAGAAAATCAGAACCCCTTTAGGGTTGCATGGGTTAAAGTAATACAGGGTATTTACTTTCAGACAACTTATATAACAGATTTTGTCAAGCTCAGTGTTCATTATCTTATAATGAGAGCAGCTTATGGAGGAGGAAAGAGATGCTGCTATGGACCCTTTGGCTTACAAACCTTGGCATGTAAGCTTAAAGCTTAGAACTACTGATATAAACAAGTTTAAGTGCGCATTCATTGTCTGGAAACTTTGGAAAATATATTGGAAGTTTTCTGGGGAGTAGAGAAGCTGAGACACTTTTTTAAGGAGAAAAAAAAAAAAACCAACCTCCAACTTGTAGATATTTGGGGTAGATATTCAATGGCAGACAGAACAGATAAGTGTTCAAGTCCTGGAAAAGCTAATGGGAACTGGATGCTTCACTCTCTTTTTTCACCTCCAAAATTACTTCTTGGGACCCTATTATCTATCAAAATGAGTTGCATTTGGATGAGTAGGTCCCAAGAATCCCTGAAGCAGTTCTGAAAATATTATTTCTCTCCCTTGCCCCCCTCACCAAGATTTGGTGGGGAGATGGGGCAAGATCATTACAGCCTGCAGCTGAAGTATAAATATAATTTCTTTGCCAGCTTTAAAATACTGTGCACTTCTGATGGAAGAAACAGTCAGCAGAGCAGACAGCAAGTGAATCTGAAGCTTTGAAGCAATAGTCTTGAGTATTTCATGATCACACTGTCTAGATTATTATTTGGCTGTCTGGCTTCAGAACTCAGCACTCCTTCAGCAGAAGGTAGTTTTGGGATTGAAGGAGAAATTAATGAAAGCATTATAGACAAGTCTACTGTTGCTATAAACTTCTGCTCGCAAGCTGAACTGTGATTTCAAGGTAACTCACTACTGCTTCCACTGGCGTTTGTGGGAGTAGGATTGAAGACAGTCCATTCATAACCTCTTGAGATAGACTCCCATGGTCACATCTGATAGACGGATGGAAGAAGTGACCATCCTGCTGACATCTAACCAATGGTTCCTGCTGTTGGTTTGCCTCCCTATTCTATATGCTGGTAGACCTACTGGTAAAATAGATGAGGGACACGACCCTGACTGACTACTCTTCTCCCCCAAATTTTCTAGCAGCTGTTTTTAATATTGATCACTTCCCTGTTGTGACAAAGCACAACCGTAGAAGGTGGCAAGCTCTGGCACAGAGGTGGGAAAGACCTGTGGGAGCAGGAATGCTTTGTGGCCAGAAACCTCACCTCTTCAGGTCACTTTTAATGGGTGTCTTTAACCATGTGTAGACACTGGGAAGCAGGAGTATATACAGTTTATGACCATGACAATTATCTTCTCTACTGGCTCAGCTGCGGAATGGACAGCTGGGACTAATATGCTGCTAGGCGAAGCATTAATGTGCTCACAAGCCCAGTGTGGGTATGTGATGAGTCTCTGCTGGCCAGGCAGTTGTCAGTGAGGCAGGGAGGTGCTGCCTACCATTGTCTCCTGGAGTGGGCTGATCCTTGATCTTACCAGGTGTTCATCTTCTGACTCTCTGCTTTTCTCTGAGAGTTTTATATGTCTTTGTGATGTTCTTTTTGAGTCCTTGAGTGACTATTTCTGACTCCACAATTTCTTTCTTTGACTTTTTTTTTCATTTGCGTACCTTGCTGACTTTAGTTTGTGCTCCACTTACAAGTTTTTCTGAGTAATGTCAAGCTAAGGTCACAGCCAAGCCTCAGGTCACATTCAAATGAACCTCAAAGGACTGGGCTATGAGTTAGTTTCCTTCTTTGATGGTTTGATCTCTTTTGGTCATCAATGCCATTGCTTTGTTGATATTAGGGTCTGGCATCGAGCTGAGCCTCCACTTACACCTCTGCCTAGTGAGCTGCAGCAGGGTTTGGAGTCTTAATGGCAGTGCTCAAATCAAAATCCAGTACCACAGTGTATGCGAACACCAGCCTAGTTAATATCCCAAGTAGTTGCCATTCACCTGGTATTTCAGTGTCAGTCCACCACTGTTAAGGTTAAATGGTCATTGCCACATAAGGAAAAATATCCAGGTGCAGCAGGAAAAAAGCACTGAGTCATTAGGATGATGGAGATTTTTTCAACCCATGCTGCTTGTGTGTTGTTAACCATTTTATATCTGATTAACCCTCTGTATTTGCTGTGAGCTTTTGGAGTGTCCAGCTGTGTGAAACCACTGTTTAATTCCTAAAATTATTTCTTTACTATACTTTCCTTAGTAGACCCTTTATATCAGGTTCTTGCACCAGGAGAAAACACTACAGAACCTTTGACAAGCTTTCATCTCTGCAGAAACATTTTTGATAGGAAGTATCTTTTATTCCTTTAGTGAAGGTCTACTATGACCTTAAAATGTTTGCCCCTCTTCTTGTTTGTAGGTAATGGACTAATGAAGTATATTTGGACTCTTGTCCTGGATATGTCTTTTTCTATTGGCAAAGAGCTCTGTTCTTAATTTGTGTGTGTGCAATGACTAATGCATGTGGCAAATGCTTATCTACCAATGTTTGAGCGAGTGTCTTCTCCTACCCCTAGCCACCATTCTGCAAGAAATGTGGCAAGATCTATGCCATTTACATCATAATTGAGATACCAGGATGAAACTCAAGTGTCTCCTAAAATGACAGTTCTGGTGTAGCTGGATGTCAGGGCTGTGCCTGTGTGCTTCCCCAGTGTAATTAATCATTGATTCCCTGGGCAGGTCAGGAACTCTCCAGCTGGTCTCTTCATAGATGAGATGGACTGATTTTGTGGCAGTGAACTGACTTGAGACAAGGTGATTGACTGAACTTCTAACTTCAAACCCCAGAGCTCTTGCAAGACATTTGAAGGCTCTGTGTTTTCTTCCTGAACACTGCTGTCTGCCCAAAGGTGATACACTGGAGGTTGGGGGAGCTGAGCAGCTTTACTTTGTCACTTGGGGAGCTGTGCTGACTGGCCTGGATCAGACATTGCCTCATGTTCATCTGCCAGCTCCCACTGCCCAGTCAATTCAGCCACCTCTTGTGTGAGGGTACTGGTGGGCACCCCATCCCAAGCAATCATGTTGTTTTCCTTTGATCATCAACATTTTCCAAACCATATTCTGTGCATATAATTTCCACCACTAGTGAAGTCCATGTCTCAGAGCAGCCCACATATCCTGTCCACTACAATACCCTTCCCCAGCCTGACCTTTCAAAGCCCGATCTCTGGCTCCTGCCTTGGCCTGGAGATGGTGGCCTTTCTCTGCTGCCCTGTTTGTTCCACATGGGTGGCCCATCTGTGCATGTGCATCTTCATGGAGTGGCTCAAAAAGTCCCTATTTCCCTTTCCTTAGGTTCATACTTTTGTACTGCTATGAAAATATGACCGGCCTGTGTAACCTTACTCTTAAGTCTGGCCCAGGTCAGACATCTGCATGTCTAATGGTCCAAGAATAACTTTGGGGGTTGCATTCCGCCTGGAGGTGTTGCATCTGAGATGCCAAACACCAGCCTTTTGCAGCAGAAGCTCACTGTTGAGCCTGTTATTGCCGATTCTGTTACTTAAACACCTTATTCTTAAATTTTAACTCCTCTTTTGCTTATTCCAGTGTTGTGTTTTGCCCCGTATTCTTCTCTGGCTGACTTTAACAGGCCAGTCATACCTGTACTTCTCTAGAAAGCCCCTGTGGCAGTTGCCTAAGCATCTGCTTTAGATGGTTTTTGTTTAGTACTCAACTGCATCATAAATGCCTTTCCTCCTTTTAGTGTATCTTCCCCTCAGAAGATGTACTGGGGGGGGACGGACATCTTTTACCATGGGCAGACACTTTGAAAGCAGGACTATACACAGTTTTTTAATATGGGGTAATGTGGCTAATGCACAGGGCAAACAGCTGGGAGTGATGTGCTACTAGGCTAAGCATGGATGTGCTCACCACCCCAATGAAGGCACGAGGTCAGTGTCTGCTGGTCAGGCAGTCCTCAGTGAGCCAACAAAGTGCTGCCTGCCGTTGTCTGATCTTGCCAGGTATCCATCTTCTTGACGCCCTTCTCTGTTTTATACCTTTTCTTGCTGGTATATTTTTTTGAGTCCTGCAGTGACTCCACAATTTCTTTGGGTTTTTTTGTGGGTTTGGGTTTGCTTGGTTGTTTGTTTGTTTGTTTTTAGTAAAGCTGAGCCAAAGTCATGCCACTGCATTTCACACAGCTGAGCCTGAGAACTGGAATGAGGGTTGCAAGGCTTCACTGCTGCACTCAGTACTTCATTAAGCAACCTCTGCTGCGAGTTACCATGGGTCCAATAACATACACCTACTTCTTAGACCACAGTAAATTGATCACTTATGATCACGGGAATTTACCTTTAAATCACAGGAGCAGCCCAGAGAACGGGAAATTGGAGGACTCTTAATTGGCACAAAGTTGGATTAAAAAGTTGTACTGAAGGAGTAGTGCCTGGGCATGGGAAGCAGGACAATGTAGATGATCATCAACCTGCCTGTTGCTCTTTCTATGAGAAGATGTTCATGTATATTTATGTCCATCAGATACCATCAAATACATTTTCTGACTGGCAGTCATTTCCTTCTACCTTAAGCTTGTAGTGTGTGCAACACGTGTGTATGTATATTTTGCCTGTTGAATCAAATGCTTTTAGGCAGAATCATCTGTTTACAGAAGTAAAAAATACCCTCCCTCTCCCAACACAACTATGGCCTCTGTTGCTCCTGTCAAATGGTAATCAAACTCATAAATCTCATTTAAATGTTTTTATAAAACATTTAAAACTAGGGGTTTTTTTTAGTTAATTAACACTTGCCTGCTTGAAGATCTTTCTGCTGGAAATGGCTATATTATTAAAACCAGTTCTGTCTGCCAGTGAAATGTTAAGAGGTGTTGGAGAGCCACTCAGATGGCCTGTATAATGTTCATATTCTGTACGTGTGGGTGTTGTAGGTCTGATTTAGTAAGGCTGTTAGCCAAGGACATCTTTGTAAGAAGAAAAAAAATCATTCACATTCCTGAAAAGATAGGAGTTGTATTCTTGAAGGCTTCTTACAGATGAACTGTGCTAGCTTATCAAATACTTTGGTTTCTCATCTTTCTCTCTTCTCACACTTTGTGCCAAGTCAGTGACTGAGCATCCCTAAATGGAACCATCAGAATCAATTTGCCGTTCACCTCTCTCTCTCTTTCAGTGACTCAAAGCCTGTTTTTCTTTTTAAACCTTCTTATTAGTGATTGCAGTAGCAATCATTCAATATTCTCCATTTCAGAGCTCTCCAAGAGCTGAACAAGTTGACTTGGCAACCAGGGAGTGCTTCAGGAGATGGGAGTGGAAGGCTCTGGCTGGCAGGGCGTTAGTAATGAGTAATGTTCATACTGCTACGAATCTGTGGCAAATGAGTGCTGTCTGCTCCTTGTTGCATAATGGAGAACACCCCTGAAATTCAGAAGTCCATGAGTTTTCCCCCAGTTCTGCAAGTTGGGTGAAACAAGGGCAAATATATCGTGACACTTGTCAGATAAATAACTTGGCTCACTTTACTGTGTACACCTTTGCCCTGAGGAGCTGCTGGGTGGCAAGAGACAACTGTGACTTTTCAGCTGCACAGACCTGGTTTGAAGACATGGGAAGAAAATGCAGTAAATCTGGAACACAAGCCTTGAGGGTTAATCACTGCTGCTTAAACTAGAAGGAAAATGACTTCACCATTAGCCATATAGGCTTTGTGACATACGGGTGAGCAGATACAGTTGTTGCTTCTCATGAAGCATATTCACTAGCCTGTATGTGTTGTTTTAAGGGTTATCTGTGTGCTGTTGCACAAATAAAAAATGCTGATGTCATGACAAACCACAAACCTGTTGAATTTCCTGCATCGTGTTTCTTGCAGGGAGGGACTATCCTTCCTGTGCCTGCAGCCCTGCACCTCAGCCTTTCTTTACTCTTGTGGTCTCGTGCATCAGGAGGAAGCAGCATCTGTGACCCCTTGGCCAGTTGCAGCTGATGCCTGGAGTTGTGAAGGAGGGAGAGGCTGTCCCAGGGCCACCTTGCTTAGCAAGGCCCAGAGCTTAAAATGCTGCTGCTGGGAGGCACTTGTCACCAGAAGGTTCTCTCTCATCATGTCACCTGATGCACCAGGGAGCCTGTATAGCCCAACAGGAGGATGTTGGAAAGCAACTTGAGAGATCTGAATTTACTGCTTGTGGTAAAGTATTCAGGTGTAGTGGGCTAGAAAGCAGTTTTGTTAAGAGCCTTGACTGGGGAAAACACTGCTAGTTGTATTCCGTCCTATTTATGATTAGTTGAAGGAAATACACTGTTCTTTCTGGGAGATTTTTCTTTCTACTTTGAACAGGGTTGTACAGCAAGGCATACAGAAAAATTACTGTGAAAAGCATCAGAGAGAGACCAGGATGTCTCTTAATGAAAGATGTTTTTCATGAATCACTGCAAAGATTTGTCAAGCTACATTTAAGGTGCAGATACAGAAATACAAGACTTGATTCCATTAACTTTCCGGATTTTACTATTTCTTAAACATTTTATGAAGTTAATTGGTCAGAACAATTTTATGCCTAATATTCAAAACTCATAAAATATGAGTTTGTGGTCTCTCAGCTCAGATTTTAGTTACATTTCTGATAAAAAAAAAATCTGTCCTGAAGTCAAGACTGGAACATGTTGCTAATCTAATAGAAGGTTGAAATATTTACTTAACACATACTAGTGCTTCACATTATAACAATTCTTAGAGTAATTAGATTCAGTGTTTATTTTTCCAAAAGCATATTTTTGTGGTAAAGTATTTTAGCAAGTACCAAAGCAGAAAGCTTTTGTGAATGCATGAGAAAAATGGAATAAAACCAAGTTTTCTATCTTAACAGTGGTTAATCTGTTAGCAGAAATCTCTTATCTTTACATGCACTTTTGTGTGTGCTTGGGTCCCAGAGAGGTTCAAAGCTTATGCGGCTGGGATCTGTGGGGTTTTTTTGTTTATTAGTTTTATCTTTTAATAGTTTGTTTACTGTAATGAAATGGTTTCTTTATTGGTTTGTTACTGTTTCCCTAAATAGTGGACCTAGAATTTTTACACACGAAAAATAAGTCAACAAGTTCTTTCTTTGGCAGAAGCTCACCTGAGCTTTACAAAAAGTGTTTTTGGATTTTTATCTCTGCCTGCACAACTTTTTTCCTCTCCTGCAAGAAGAGGAGCAAACATCATAGGAAAAGCTGAGGTGGATTGAACCTCTTTGCAGTCTTGTGTCCCGTGGTAGTTCTACGCCTAATTGGCTCAGGCCCTGGCCTTTTTCTTGACATATCTGATGGCATGACCCATGTGATAATTACTGTGGAACGGAAGCATTGCTGTGGCATTAGCAGGGTCATTTGGACCGGGAGGAAAGCGGATGTACTGTATCTATATGACAGACAATTAAAAAGGAGCCTAGCATTCCTTCCTTTTCTTCCTACCTTGAAAGATCTCAAGCACTCCCACGTTTATTATCTTTATAGTGTACGTGCTTGCACAAGACTCCATTTCTGTGCCAGGGAGCAGTGAGGGCTGGCTGCTCCCTAAGGGCAGGCAAAGCAGGAGCTGCAGGTGACCCTGGCACAGGCTGTGTGTTCACCCATGGGGTGCCATCCTCTGGGGTCTGAACCAGGAGGGCAGAACCAGGGGCTGGTAATGAGTGAGGAGATGAGCCTGGTCCAGGGTCTGGCTGGGGGCAGCAGGTGCTGCAGCTGGAGAGAAGACTGCAGCAGAGGTCCCATGTCCATCTGGGAGACAGGGTGGGAGATGAGCTGGAATCTCCACACAAGGTGTCCGTTCAGGAGGTGAGCTACCTAGAGCGTAGGGCTGAGGCTCATCCAAGAGGCAGGACCAGAGCCAGGCCACAAAGCTCAGGCTGGGGCCCTGGGCAGAGGGTGTAGGGGAAGGTCCCAGGTGAGGCTGGTCGGGGCTGTTAAGACCTTTAAGTGCCCCAGGGTCCTGGTGCTCTGTGACTTCATTAGGCCTCCATACCCTGATGAGCTTTGGGAGGAGGCGGTCCTTTGAGCTTGCTAAAGCTGAATTCTCTGCAGCTTCCAATGACTTTGCCCCCAAGGAAGACAGGCCTTGCTAGGTTTTATGATGACAGATGGAAAATGTATTTGTCATCTGATTACTAAATTTTGGCCTTGTTAGAGGCATTCGAGTTGATTAATTATTTCTGACAAGCGATGTTAACTGTTCTGTCTCTTAGCTGAGAGCTCCTAGAGGTGGCTCAGTAGTGATACACCAGCCCTAAGGTGTAATGAGATATGCAGCAAGGTATCTGGGACCGAGGGGGTCCTCTGAGCTGAAGTGCCAGCAGGAGCCTGGCTTCAGACACAGGGCTGTGCTTTGGGTGTTTCTGGGACTTTGAGAGGACTGCACAGGTCTGAGTGGATTGTCCTTCAGGAGTTTTTATACAGGGAAGACACTCCAAAGCTACAATGTGCTTTAGGTAAGGATGCAGTTGGATCAGCTGATCTGATCTCCCAGCCTTCTACTGCTGAAAGGAGACAGTCCTGCCTCCATCTTGCATTATCTTATATTCATCCTGCATCCTTCTTGCTTCCTCTCAGTGCAAGGCAACTTTAATTTTACATTGGGGTGAATACTACAGACCCTTATAAGACTCATGCTTTAAAAAAAAAAAAAAAGGCAGAATGGAAATCCATATTAAGAATAAGTAGATCCATGTGTTCAGGTCTGAATATTGGCAAAATCGTAGTCAAATTTTCAGTACCTTCCCTGAGCTCTGGTGCTCATCTGGCTTATCTCTAAACAGGTCTTTGCTGTGAAAGTGAAATGAATTTGTTGCACCAAGGGAGACGATGGGACAACACAGCAGGGAGGAGAATGGGAAAGGGTGGAGAATCCCTCCCTTTGGTGCCAGTGGCTGACCTCGCTGCTTCTGAAAGCCAATGCTAAGGAAATCCTGTGTTTCTGCTCACTCACCTTCACTCCATTGTATTGACCTCTTCCACTTTCACGAAGATGGAGGTCAGTCACTCATAGTCAGTCTTTCTGCAGATTCTTTTAACTTCCTGAAATTATTATTGTGAAAAGTTGATTCATCATACAAAAGAACATTTTTATGGCACTATTCATACATGAAAGGGAATATTAGTGCTATATGGCAGTGAATGCAGCAACATACAATTCTTAAAAAAAAGCATTAGAAAATACACATGAAAGTAAAATAAATCCTTGTATTCATGTCCAAATGTTAATGATTCACAGCTGAATACTTAGTCTTCCCTCCTTTGCTAGACTTGGTGACCTGTTGTACATTGTCGTCTTGAAATGACTGCAGATGTGTACTGAAAAAGTAAATATGAAATAAATATGCCCTTTCAAACTGAGAGGTTATAAACAACAATTTTCTTGGCCGAAATCGCATGCTTTGCCAAAGGTGTGCAAAGGCTGCATACATCTAAAGGAAACTAATTTCTTCCTGTATTACTTTTCATAGTCTGCTGGCTCTGTGTGAGCACTTGGTATTGGTATTCTGCTATCAGGCAGGGACTATCGAAAGGGATTGCTCAAGAGTCTGTCTTCTAATCAGCAATAACATGTGCCAAGTACTTATATCAGCATAACAACATAAAAATCTCTCTCTATAGCTAATTGCCGAGGTTAATTGCCTCATGTATCACCTCTCTGAAATGTGTACATAGTTACTATGAATTCTGCTTAAGACACGAGTTTGTGGATACTCGCTGTAAACATAGGTACAATTAAACTAAAATAAGTTTCCTAATGATAGTGGAAAAATCTCTCTGCTGCTTTGTGTTCCGTGTTAAACCCATAACCAGAGCTGGGGGTCAGGAAGAATTTTTCCCTTGGATGAGATTAGTGAGGACCACTGCTGTGCTTGTTTACTTGCTTGGCTGTTTGTTTTCTTTGCCATCCCTTGAAATGTGGAGAGGGGCCTGCTTGCTTGAATCTTCTGGGATTTTTTACCTTTCAAAGCTCCTACTGGTGCAGGGACCGAAAGTATTGCTGCTGCCTTGGGTGCCCTGCCCTTGATCTCTGTCACTGTTCTTCTCTGGTGCATTGCACGTTGACGGCCTGTAGCTTAATTTGGGGTGTGGGATTGCCTAGTGACCTGGGGTGTGCACAGTTAGAGCGGCAGCAGTCTCGTGAACTAAATGTCTTTATTTTTGCTGCCTATGATGGTGAGGTGGTGGATCTGATGATCCTTACCAGTTCTCACATTACTGTGCAACTATGTGGTCTGGGTACTCTTAGCACTGAAATTGATCCTGTGGGCAAAAAAATGGTAAAGCATCATTTTATTAAAGAATGAACTGTGATGTTGTTGCACGAAGGAGCCACAATGCCGCCTTACATTCATGCACAGAATGAAACCAAATTGATTTTTTTTTTTTTTTTTAAAAATCTACCTCCTTCTTCACTCCCCTGCCCCAAACTCTAGTAATCCACCGCATGTTTGTGTGTGTGCATAGGTACAATGAAGAAACAGTGCTCCGGACACACCGCTCCCTCTGCAGCCCAAGATGTTTATTTCTTTGCCTATCCACTGGTCTGATTCCCCTTGTCTCTCCTTCTGAAGTCATTCAGGTTATCGGGATGAGGCGTGTGTGCAGGTTATCTGATGGCTTGGTTGCATGTGGATAAATGCTTCTCTTCTGTGAAGTGTGTTGTAGCGACAATCTCATGGGTAGCAGTTCTGTTTAGCCACACTTTGGTATCTGCATGGTACTGTCGACAACCAGGAACCTCTTCTAGTTTTTCTGCCATTCATATGCCCTCACAGAGAACAATTTGCATGGATGAAAGTATTTGGTGGTTTAGGTGGTTTTCAAGCAATACCTGTTCTGCTCTTGGCCCTTCTGAGCGGGCTGGGAACAAGACGCCCATAGGAAGTACGTTTATGGGGGCAGCTGGCCACTTGACCTGACATTGCCAGACTTTGGATGGGCAAGCTACTGGGGGAGAGCCCTTGCTACATGGGCATGGACCACCCCAAACTCCTACCTGGACGCTGGGGCAGCAATCCTGAAGGAGCCAGCAGAGGGGTGCTTACTATTTCCAACCTGCAAGTGAATAAATTACTCTGATATCTCCTGGTACTTAACGATTCAGGGCAGGATTCAGCTCCTCTATGGCCACAGACCCAATTTTTAGGCAAACACATAAGCTAGTCAGCTAGGCTCTTTCTGTATTCAAACTAAAATTCAGTGTAGAGTGACCCCATCTCTGGAGGTACCTATGCCTCTTCCTTGATTATAGAGGGTGTCTGCCTGATTAGCTTAGGCTGGAGACCTACTTTTCAAATGGCTGGAATTTAAATGAAATTGTGTTCTAGGCTTCCCACTTTCTGCAAAGGTAGTTTGCCAACAGCTCAAAGTGTTGGGATGAAAGCTGCCAGTTGCAGTACAGAGATTTAGCCTACAGTAGGTTAGTAGGAAGTAAAGGGCAGATGGTGGCCAAATGGAATGATATTATGTGCTGAGTCTCTTATCCTTAAAACAGTATATGACATATCTGAACTAGTTTTGCTGCTTTGGACTTTTTAGAAAGGTGTGGCTTTATATATATATATATATATATATATAAAAAAAAAATTCTAGCTGGCAATTCTCAGTACACTTACTTTTCATATAATTTAAAAAAATCAGATTAAAGCAGTAAGATAAATGGTAATCACATAAGCATTATAGACTTAGACAACAATGGAATTCTAACCATGAAAAATATGCTTGTTGAATCTCTGACTTTTGATTAACGATAAAATATTAGCTTACACTGTATATAATTCAAAGGAAGCTGCTTCTCTTCACTAGCCTGAGCATGTTAATGATTAAAGTACTCATTATGGGAACCTAGTTTTTAACGATTCAGCAGTTTGATCAAAGCAATAGAATTGGTTAGTTTTGAAATATAAGTAGATCTGCTCCATACATAGTGATGGTAGGCCTGGTACCTGTTGCTCATTCCCTGTGGCATGGCCTCCATCCTGCCGTTAACTGTACAGGGAACCCAGAGCGACTGTGCTCTTAAATTCAGCACATACTGTTATATGTCTGAAACAGATAATGTAGAAACCCCTTTTCTTCCTCCCTTCTGTTTCAGAGTAGTATTTGCTGATTTAATTCTTCTGGGGACAAGGCAGCTTTGCGCTGCCCTTCTCTCAAGAGATAGGGTAGAACAAGTACCAACGTATTGCAGATGGTATAAAAAGGTGTTTGTGTGTGTGCTCGCGTGGTGTGTGGGGGTGTGTGTTGTGTGTACGTTTCAAAACACCCTTCTGAGGCTTAATTTCCATTTATTCAAGTGTATCTGTATCAACAAGGAAAACAGCCAGTTCTGCAACTAGGATATAGGCTATGTTCACTTAGCATCAAGGACACTTTGATCTGGACAAAAAAGCTTGGGTCTAGGAACTGTGTGGGTGTAGCAGGCAGCCTCTTTGTGGATGCCTGCTAAGAGAAGTTGGAGTTGCTGCCTGTTTTACTTACTTTTGTTGGTACAACTGAAGAAGGAGCAGCTGGCTTGGGGAGGGAGTGGTTTGGAGCACATGTAGGGTGTTAGGTTGTTGTTTTTACCTGGGTGCTTTTTAATTTTTTTAGGTAATTTGAAGAATGTAGCTCTTGTGATAACTCGAACACTTTAATTTAAATTGTGGTCTGGAAAGGATAAAGTGTAAAATCTAGCCAGAAGTAACATATGCAATATAGGTAAAAGCAAGTATATACACAACGTATATAAAAATAGGGAAAAGCAATGCTCGTGACTCCTTTGGGAGGATACGTAGTTAATCTACTGTTACCACGTGGAACAACGGCATGTTAAAAGCCAAATACTGATATGAGGAGGCTGGCATTCAGCACACTGGCTGATAAGAAGCTGTGCAAGCAGTGCAGCTCAGCTTCCCTTCCAGACTGAAGGGGAAGGAGCAGATCTTGATCTTAAGAGCTAGGGCAGCTTTGTTGAATCTGGCAAAGTTGCACTGGTTTGCACCATCAAAAGATCTACTTCCTCGCTCCGTCTATTGTAGCATGTCCTCAAGATTTTCACATCATAGATAAAGCATGTCTGTGGATTCCTTTAGCACAACAAAATATCTTTAAAACTAACCTTGCAGAAGAGGGAGGAGAGAAGAAGAGAGAAATCCAAGGGGCGAAAAACCCACTAGTAGTGGTATAATGAGTGACTTGGAAAGCAAAATAATGGCTTTCATGGTTTGACTGGCCACAGCTCAAATCATGAGAGAGAATGATGCCTGCCAGGGAATCAAATGGGATGCAATGATTTGGATGCATGCACTAACTGGTTGCTGCTGTTCTGCTATGTGGTGACTTTTCAAGGGGGGTAGTGGGAAGGAATGAAGGCAAATCAACCAACAAAGTAAATCATGGTGCAAGTACCATAAGGATCAGAAGTCTCTCTGACAAGATGGAAAGGAAAATCTTTCAGAATTGCTTTAATTGTGGAATAGTCCCAGGAATGCTGTTGGAAGCAGAAGTCTGTCATCATCACGTGTATATGGCAAAATCGTGTAGCATTCATTCTTTTGCAACCTGTTTTTAACACTATTACCCCAAGCTTTATTTTGTTGTGTGATGGTATAATTTTTGTTTCTGATTTTGGTTGAATTGCTTTCAGGAATGGCTGCTGTAATACAGAGCATCACATTACACTGGAGAATCATACTTCAGTAGTGTGTAAAATGAAACCAAAAAATCAAATTAAAACAAAAAGACAAGCAAAATCTGATCAGCAGCACTGTTTAGACAAGAGTGGAATTAGAGCATTAAAAATGTTTTGCTGATGAAATTCTATTATTTGTTTAAAAAAAACCCAAACAAGCAGAAAAATCTCATTTAAAAAGTGGCACTACACCCAGGGGCAGGGATGCTTTTGGCTTTCATGGTGTTAGGGACAAGTTAGTGTATGAAGGAAGTACACGGGGGTAGGTGTATTTACAGGGGTCTTTCAAAGCCTTCACATTCTCCTTTCCTGTTACAGCATGTTTCCCATCATTTAACTCTGCAAATGTCCAGACCAGATGCTCCTTCGCCACTTAGTTTTGGCCAATTACAAGTTGCACTGGAAAGCTATATGATCATAGAATGCTTTGAGATGGAAGGGACCTTTAAAGGTCATCTAGTCCATCCCCCCTGCAATTGGCAGGGACATCCACAACTAGATCAGGTTGCTCAGAGCCCCATCCAGCCTGTCCTTGAATGCTTCCAAGGATGGGGCATCCACCACCTCTCTGGGCAACTTATACCAGTGTTTGAAGTTTGTTACAGTAGTTTGTTAATATTGCACTTTTCCTGGACACATGACAAAAGATGGACCTTGCTGTTGTTAGTGAATTGCGTCTCATTGGAAGAGGATCATGATTTACCATGTTACCGTCTGCAGGCAATCTAGAAAAAGTGTAAGCTATTGCCGAGGATCCTGCTGCTCAACTTTAGTCTCCTCACTAAGCTACCTCTTCCAGAGTTTAGATGCCTCAGGCTCTCTTGGTCTTCCAAGGAGAGAAAGAGCTTCTCCAGAAAGCGATTTGGATTTTAGGAGCTCTGACTCACCTTTGGGGTTGGCTGCTCACTGCAGGGGGAGCCTCAGGGTTCCTCATTTAGGCACTTCAGCTAGGTGCCTAAAATTAGATGGTATCAATTCCTCCTGTGTTTCTAAAGAAAAGAACGCATTTCCTCTGAATTGCAGAGCTGCTTGAAATAGTTAAGATGAAGTCCAAGATCAAAATAATATTACCTTTTTTTTTCCTTTCCTGTGCCTGGAATTTATTGGATACATTTGGATTTTCACCCATGGTGTGAAGTCACTTTAGGTAACACAAAATGAGTGTATATTGGGAAATATAAAATGGCATAAACCAAGACAATACTCCAGCACACTGGAGACTGTTCCTTTTGTCAGCATTTGGTAAGGGAGAAAATGGTAAAACTTGAAGCTAGCAGAAAGCATTGGCCAAGCATTAAAAAGTCATATTGCCTTCTGGCTGTAATGCCTAAAAATAACTTAAATGTAGTGGCTATTCCTGACAGTCACAATGTCTGATAAAATTGTCCTAACGTGCAGATGGAGTGCTTCTAGGAAATGGTAAAAAAAAGTAGCTTTCAGGGAAGAATGCTGCATTGTTGCTTGTGAGACATATACCGAGCACCTTGGGGATTTCTGCTTAATTTCTTCTCTAAAGCTGGAAGACATTTTCTTAAGAGCTTTATCAATTCTTCATGCATCATGCCCAGTCCTGAAAAGTGGTGAGCTCTTCTTTGGGATGTTAAATGTTTTCAGGTGACACCGACACCAGTGATGAGAGAGCCCTCTAAAACTGCTCTGAAAAATAGCTGCTTGTAACATTGATTCAGTTGAAGTTTGTGGAAATAAGGTGTTTCAAACAACGTTTTCAAAGGCAGGACCTGCCTGGTGCTTCGGTGGTCCACTCTCACTGGAACCCACAGTCTCAGGGCTTCCTTACCACTAGAAATCCTGCATGCTGGGGACCCCTCTGCCACCCACGTAACCGCTCCTCACCTTTGGATTCATAGCCAGAAGGCTTCAGAATTGATATTGTTATCAAAGTGAGTATTAGGCTAAAGAGCAACCATGCAGTGCGAAGGAGAAAGGTGCAAAACAACCAAAAGCAAGAAGTCTTCATGCAATGTTTAGTTAAGCTGTGGACCTCCCTGGCAAAGGATGCTGAGGGTGCTGGAGGCTTAAGCTGATTGAACAGAAAACTTCTGCCGGTTTATGAACATACAGAAAACACAGCTGCCTCAAGAGGTACCTGAGCTGGTGGTGGCTGGATATCTAGTATCACTACAGCCTGCCTTGTTCTTGATCATTTTTAGCATCTTTATCATTTTTTTTAGCATCTATTTTTGGGCAATGATGGAGATATGATACAGAGCTGCATATAGGACACTAGGTTCAATGGATCTTTGGTCTGACCCAGTAGGGCTGCTTTTTTTTTTTTTTTCTTAATATGCAAAGTCAAGTTGTCAGTTGATTTAGGCTACCTGAGACATTTCCGAAAAGATAAAAACAATCCTAATTCTGCTAACTTCAGTGACAGGTACTACAAATCATATGGATGCCTGAGGTCTAAATTCATCACTGCTCCTGTGAAACTTGATTGTGTTAGGAACTGAGTCAACAGGAATACAAGTATAGAAAACCAGGAGGATAGAGCTCTGGCCCTGCTGAAGTGAGTGGGAGTTTTGTCCTTGACTTCCATGGGCCTAGGATTTTACTTAATGCTTTTATTTTCCCTTTCTCACATTACAAGAGCCAGAGGATATAGGACTGAAATAACAAGTCATGCCTTTGAGCTGATACATAGAAGTATTTCTCCATGCAATTGATTTTTCAGAGCTTACGCTTGGGAAAGTATTTGGGTGTAAAGTGCAATTAAAAATCTTTCAGTCTTGCTGAGACAAATTTACATAAATAATATGCCTTTTTAAGCTGCAGGGCAGAAACAGACTGCCTAGGGATAGGAAGACAGTGTTGCGTATCTGGTTTAGGTGGCTGTTTTTTCACTATTTCCTCTAGCATGTGTGTTGGAGAATGGCAGACTGGATGGATATTTGCTTTAATTTGATATGGTCTTTGTTTAAAATAGACTTCCTGAAAACATGTAAACTCTTATACACATTGCAAAGTAAAGGGAAAATATTAAAGTAACTGCTGTTTTAGGTGTTGAGAAATTAAATGTTACCATGGATACCCTGCTCTGTTTACAGCAATAATAATAAATATTTTCAATTCACACTGTGCTTTTCATCTCAAAGGATCCCCAGGTGGTTTACAAATGACATACATGGATTGCTCCACACGGCACTGAACTGCAGCCACAAGAACTGCCTGACAATCTATATTGCTACTGCCTGGCAGTGGAAGGTAGAAAATGTACTGTACCCTGAGTGAATCTGTAGGGATTGTTTGGGAAAGCAGAATGTAAATGGCAGACCTGAAACCTAGCCAGGAGCTGAACAGCAAAATGCAAAGAATCAGATAGGATCAGGTATCAAGTTACTGATATGATTTGGTAATTCTTTGAGCAGCTGGATTAAATGTTTACTAGAGCTGGGAAGAAACTGTTTCCTTCTTGAAAAACTTGCAGGTCCAAACCTTCCCCTTTTCACCCCGAGGTGAGTACCTCTGCAGTGTTGAAGGGAGAGAGCATCCCGCTCCAAAGAGCTGGTTTAAGGCCCTCTCCAGGGAAGCAGGAGATCTGGCTTCTAGCCTTATTTGATGATTTTGCACTGCTGAGTGACTGTCTTCACTCTTCCTGGGGGAATTGTTCACTTTGACCTAGATAAGCTTATTGAATATTACAATTATTTGAATTAGTATTAGTTGGGGCTTGAACAAGGTATTGTTGCAAGGTAACTCAGGTGTGCACAGCTGCTGAATGGCCGGGTCATTTTCTCTCTGGCAATCTGTACGAAGTGGCCGAAGTGCCAGTGAAGGAAACCAGAAACAAGCAACATGGCAGTAGCTTGGTGATCTGGATATTCTCCCGAGAAGAGAAATGCTAATACAACTCTCCTGCTTTCTACATGAGTACATGGTCCAAGCCAGGGAGCAAGTGAGACTGTGTCTGCCTGTCTTTTTTTTGGAAGAAAGTTTCTCCTGGAACTAAGAAACTTGATTGAAGCTTCATAATCATCACTGGTATCTTCCCACAATTTTTCTTCATGAATCAATGCTTTATGGCTTAAGAAAAAACAGGTGTCATCAAATAAATTAGAAGGAAAAAAAAAAAACACCAAACCCTGAGAGTTCCAATATTTATCTTTCCTTTAGATAACATTTAACTTTGTGCTTTCTAGATATAGCGTAATTCTCTATTTCGCTTTCTTAGGTAGAGCATTAGTGCTTGTGTGACCTATATAATCAGTGACAGAGAAAATGATTCCTTAGAAAACCCTTCATACTCAGACTGTTTTCCTACATTGTTTAGGAGAGGCAGCTACGTGGTGGAGTCCAGTAAACTGCTTGAGAACTCTTCCTTGCAGTGGCTGCCTTTATAGCAGGAACTCTTTTAAATTCCTGAGCTGTGCCTACCCTTCTGAGGTCAAAAATAATTGCAGGTGCAACTGATGGAAATGTTATATCTAAGTAGTTGTTATTATTTCACACTTCAGTCTTGAAAGTGCAAGAAACCTGGAAGACCAGGTCCTCCTTCCTGTAAAAAAGAAAAAAAAAAAAACCCCAAGCCCTCACTAACAGCTTTTTTCTTAATGAACTTGCCTTGTATTATTGAGCATCCAAATCATTAAAAAAAATTGTTAACAAAAAAGGTTTATTTGGCTGAAGCTCTTCACTGGGCTAGAACTAAGTGGAATTTAAATTAACTACTGGAGTTCAGTACTGACTCTCTTCCATACTTTGAAGAGAGGGGATTTAAAAAGTGCAACATTTCTATCTGACTTAAGCTTTTGTTGAGCAGCCAAGGTAGGGTTGGTGTTTATACCTTAAACACAGACCAGGTTTGCTGATATTTTGTAAACCTTTTGGTGTGCGTGGGACAAGTTTCTAGCAAACTGTGTCTCAGCTATTATTTTGATGAGTCTTCCTGAAACTCAGTGTTTCCATGTCGTTTCTACCCAGAACAATGCAAAACCTGATGAAGTTACCTGGAATTTACTTTTATGCTTGGGAACCTGAAAAATTTGAGCCCTTCAGTAGCATTGTTTCTATATTAACACACATTACAGGAAAAAGAAAAGGATTGCACAGTTTTATGTGAACTGGGATCATTAAGATATTGACAGTGTTTTCTTGGATACCTATTTATAAAACCTTGGCTTGCTGCTAGCCTTCTGTGAAAACTTTGCCAGCCTTGACTCTAAATTTTGTCTGTTCATAGGATAGGGATGATTTGCCTGTCTTTTTCAGTGGATTGCTGCAAGCACTCTGAATCACATTTTTAAACATCAATGGGTAAAAAAACTGCAGAGAGGAGTTTACAAACGATGTGATGAACCACTAGGAGGAGGAAGAGCTCAGAAGACTTTGTGTGTGTGTACATTTTGCTCAGTTTATCATCATTACAGCTAAACTACTCTTGTTGTTTTCCCACAGTCATTTATGTTCTTTCTTACTGATAATCTCTTGCATTCTGCTGCCAGTTGTGTTTCTAGAGACTTGCTGTTAGTATAAGTAGTAGATGATTGATGGTGTACTGTAATATTGGGTTGATTCATTGTATCTCGAATGATTAAAACACGCTGCTTGTCTTTGAAGGGCTGAAACCTGAGCACAATTCGCTGCAAGTCAGAAATCCCCATGAGCAAGGGGAGCCACAGAAGCAGGGGCTGCAGCATAGCAGGGAATACAAGGAGTGTCAGTGGGTAGATCACAGCAAAATCTAACCCTTCATCTTTTTTTAATTGTATTCTGACTCCTACACAGAGATTTGACAGATACAGCTGGCTTATTGACTTGGTAGTCTTGCACTAATTGACTGCCGGTTTAGATACCGAAGCCTCTAACCAGTTGTTAAACTCTGAGTAGGCACGTCGGTAACATGCCAGCGAGAGTGTTTGGGGGAGGAGAAAGCTTCTGGGTGCATGCCTCTCGGATTCGGCTCCCCGCGCCGGGAGATGTGTGAGGTTGGGTGTGCGTGCTGTCACAGGCAGATATTCAAGGGCAGCTAAGAGCGAGCTCAAGCGCTCTGCTTCCACGGGGGGAGAGAGAGGCTGCTGCTGAAAGTACAAGCTGGCAGGATCATGACAGAGCCAAGCAGCAGAAAGGAAGGATTTAAAAAATGCCGGAGTGCTACTTTCAGCATTGATGGCTATAGCTTTACAATTGGTGAGCCTGATTTAATTCCTCTTCTTTCCTTCATTGTCTCTCTTCTCCTTCTTTTCTCTCTTTCTTTGCAGCTCCAGTAAGGACAGGTAAAAGAGCTGTTGACAACTGCCTTTTGTCAATATATGCCTTTAAAATGTATAGATGCCCTGCGACTTTTGTCTGGGTTGGTTTTCCATTCTGTCTTCTATATTTTCTTCTGCCCAAGAAACTTGCCTTTTGATACGCAGCCGCTCTAAATCCTTTTGCTGGGTTTTGGCACGAGTTCACCGAGACATTTGCAGAACTTTTGTTTTGGAACCTTATCTCAGGAAAGCCTGGGCTTCAGGACTGCAGGTTTCCAATGTGCTAGCTGCGTTTGCTTCCGATGAGCCCAGAACATAATCCTTGGGAGCCTTGGCTTTGTTTCCAGTATCTCTTTGTTCGCTTAGCCAGTGTTTCCAAATTCTGTAACCTTTTGCCATTTCTCAGTTTGCGTAAAGATGTATGTAACAGTTCTTGTTGCCTCTCAAACATGAAAAGCAAAATTGCCAGGGCAGGGAAAGGTGTGAGGAGAGATTAGGAATTTTAGGACAGGTTGTTGTAGCTGTTTGAAGCGTGCAGTTTATTGTTTGTGTTCACTGTCTTAGGGAAAAGTGAGGCTTCTCAAAGCGACAGGTGTCTACATGTTTTTCGAAGAGACTTGCTGTGCAAAAGTTGAAATCTGAGGATTCCCTGAGCAGGCTGCTCTGCTAGAACTGCATATCTCGCTAGGCTACGTTACATAAATCCCTACAGATCTGAGAAAGAAAGCAAGCTGACATCCCATTTTAATTTTTTATATGAAATCCAAGTTAAAATATATGGATAACTTGTAATAATCAATCGATACAAATTCCATTCCCCTTGAATGCCTTTCAGATGACAGAGATTCTACTTTCTTGCAGTTGTGAAATCAGCAAAGTTTTTCCCGATTTGTACTAGTGTCATTGGGTCACAATTTCATCTAATAATGATGGATACAAGCTTTTTATTGGTGTGGGAGGAGGTACCTGTTTATTCCTCTGCTCTATGGAAGACTTATTTTGCAATCATTAGCATCATGCAAACATTAAAGTTGCTGAAAAAAATTGCAGATGGAAATGCATGTTTCATTAAAATATCTTCATGTAGTCATCTGTTAATGTGCATATAGCATTTTAAAGGTGAAACCATCAGGCAAATGCTACTCTTCAAATGTCTTTCTCTAATGGGAAGGTGGTAGTCCCTCCACAGGTTAAGTTGCAACATGCTCACTTTTGAACTCCCTATCTTAATCTCTCCCCCTCTCAGCATCATTACTAAAAGTGTTATTTTATCAGTTTGTGTCAGTCTGGATGATAAACATTTCCTTTTTGAGCCTAGGCACACTATCTGAAGACACTGAACATGTGTGACTGTGCCTAATTATTTTTTTTTTTGTTCATGCACAAACCAACAGGATTGCTGTATTTTTCGTTCTGCTGTCTTTATTGCTACTCATGCTCACAAAACAGCTAGACCAAATTTTGGATCAAATGACTCAGGTTTAGAACTGAAGCGTCTTCTGTTTCTTAGGACAGTTGTTGCATAGGAGTTCCTGTGCTATTTTCTTCTATTTGGTGCACACAACCAGCGTATTGATTCTGTGATCTGTGCATTATATAACATTTATTTTTATATCTGGGCAAGCGTGCATTGGATTGACTCATATAACCGTGAAAACTTTGTAAACATGCTATCTAGTATTACCAGCACTGTGTCGTAGACAGACCTGAATGATTCATGTATTTATTAATCTTTATACTGAAGAAAATGAACGTGTCCAAAAGATCCCACAGCAACATTAGTGTGTCAGGGATGGGCTTAAACTTCTTTTTTTCCATCAGATGAGACTTCTGTGTAGGTATCTCCTTTTGAGTACTGCAAATTTTTAAGAAGTTCTCGGGAAATGCTGGGCTGCTGCATCTGCTATTGAAGTGTCAGCTGGGAAAGAACACTGATACTGTTGAAGAACAGAGTAATATCAGGTTAAGAGAAATGAGCTTCCATTTAGGTGCAAAAGAAAATATTTTGCATTGATTCACCCTTATACTAACTGCTAAGAAAGGATGATCTTCACAGTGTTTTGAAAAATGATCACTTACAATGAGACTTAATGAAAATTCTAATGCAAGGCCTGGGCCCAACACTGAACATGAAATTATGTGGGCATGGAAGGAGGCTGCTGCAAGAATAGCTCCTTGCTGATGGCTTGCAGTCAGATAGACTCGTGTCTCTGGAGGTGGTCAGCATCTGTTCACGCAGCAGCACAACCTAGAGCAGCTTCTCAACTGCTCTAATTTTCACCTTGGTTACTTGCAGCACTGGTGGTGGGACAGGAGAGCTGTGGGAACTCTGCACTTCCCAAGGACATCATAGATCCCTGCAGAAGAAAGGGATGTGCCATACCAGAAAGGCAAATGTATGCCAATACTCGATAGCTTTCTTCTGTATGAAGAAACAAGGTAGTTGCCAATCCCTTTCTTCCAGGTACCACCCTTTCAACAGAGACCCTGAGGAGGACTGAGGTGTTCTGCTCTATGCCCACTGAGGGTTTCCATGCGGTTTTGGATATTCTGCTTTTACGGACTTTTTGCGCTGGTAGCGTGATGTAAAGGAGCCACAGTGTGAGCCATTTAGTGGGACCATTCAAGACAGGAATCATGTAATTTAGTAGCTCTAGAACGTTTGATGTATCTCAGGTGAAGGCTTCAAGATCCTTATTTGCCATAGTCTACGTCAGCAAATTTTGGAGTCCATGAAATTTTGTATACACAAGTTATTATATTTGAGCTCTTGTTTAAATTTGGCTAAACTTTCCTTCACTAAAAGTAAAACATAAAGGAAAAGAAATTAAGAGGTAAGGCCTGTTTTGGTGGTGTGGTTTTGGGTTTTTTTGTTTGTTTTTTTGTCCTGCACCTTGTCTCATCACTCCAGTGCAAATGAAAGGCTATTAAATCAGAACACCGGTGTGGTACTTACTGACTTTGCTGCTGTAATTGACTGACTAAAGGTGCAAGACAGAGAAACATCCACTATCTTTAAACCTAGGAAAATGGTAAACACAAACATTAACAAGAGGATATTTTCGTCTGCATTTATCACCTTCCTATGACCAAGAGCTAACTTCATTAAAGCTCCCACTCTCTGCTTTTCATATCCAGAAGCACCTGGCAACGCTGTTTTGTCCTGTCCAGCGTATCTAATAAATTTATTTTTATAGAATAGAATGAAATGAAGTGATGGGGAGTTCTACTGTAACTCAGGTGTTACTGGAGAGGAGGGATGTGGCACTGAAACACTTAGTCTAGCTCACAGCAGTTGTTCCTAAATCTCGCAGGAAAGTTTCTTTAGGATATGTTGTCTGCATTTTGCATGCAAAAACTCTCCCTCCAATTATTATGGAAGATCTGAGTTTTGCTCGGTGGTTCTTTTGGGCTCTATTTTGAAATAATTCTTTAAAAATGTGGTTTTCTTAATGTTGTTGGCGTTTCTCACGTTGCAGCTCACTACTTGAAACCCATTTCAACATCCCTTTCAACGTCACAGGCAGAACAGCCAAAGTAGTTCTTGCTGGTCCCTCTGACAGATCACTTCAGAAACACTTTCTGTGTTTTGGTCAAAGAAAATGTTGCTTGAGGAGGCGCGTGCGCTGTGTTGGTCTGAGTTGGGGTGGGGGAAATTGGAAGCAAACTAAATATTGACCTCAGCTTTATTAGGATAAGGAAAAATACCTTCAGCTCTGTGTCGCGTGCCTAACTTTTAAAGAAAATGCGGCTGTGGATTTTCTGTTATTCTCCCTTGAAAGGTTGTCCATTAGGAGTGGAATAGACAGAAACGGGTTTTTTAAATTGTTCTAGAAAGAAACCAGAGAAATAAGTGAAGTTTCATTTTTTGTACTGTATTTTGGCCAGAGAACTGTGTGCCTTGTAGCAATTAAGTTAACTGTTTTCTTCTTGCGTATTGATTTTCAGCCTCGTTGGAGTTTGTCATTCATCTGAGGGCAACAGCACCTTTGCAACCCAGAGAGGCAGGTTTCAGCAGAAGACACCTGTAGGCCCATACGCAGTGCATTTTCATGGAGATTTACTTTAATTCTGCCCTTAGTTGCTTATAATAAAAAATGTCATTCTGACTGAAAGCACACTGTAATTATAAGGTGCTGACAAATCTCTCGCTAATTCTGCATTTGCGTCACTCGTAGCCTTCCTCCAAAGGAGGTCTGGGAGAAATGTCTGTCTGTGGGGTCAGTCTGCTTTCGGGGGGCGGGGGAAGGTACCTCTGCCTGCACATGAACAGTGTCCCTGGCACAAAGGTGAAGGAGGAATGCATAGTCACCGCTCCTGCTGTGGATCATAGCCTCTCCTTGTCTTTGTACCTAAACTCTGTCATTTTCTTTGTTATGACATAATGCAAAAGATTTAAAAAACAACAATGAAACCCCCAAAACTTTGCCTTTTTTTCCCTCCCCCTCTCTCTCCTGATAGACCTGACTGAGAGGATATTTTCTCAATAAGATCTGATAGGTAGCACTGATGATTTCTGTGTAAACAGTTGAACACTGTTGACTGAAATCTAGGAACTGGGAAATCTAAGTTTATTAATATAACACAAATGCCAAGCTTGCAATAGGATGTGAGATTTTTAATGTAATTTAAGGAAGTCTGATGTAGTTATAATAGACTATAAAGAATTCAACTCTCTTCCAACATAGTCCTACCCCCAACAAATTCACCTAAAGAAAGCTGTCAGCAAATAGATTGTGAAATAAAGCTCTAAACTTAGAGGGTTTTTTTCTGCTCCCTGCATTACAAAGTTGTGTTTTACCTTCAAGCCAGTATGGTCTCTGTCTGTTCTGCCTGCAAATACACCTGAAAGGAGTCTGCACAGTTGGCATGCATATGGGTGAGATACCCGGCTGGCTCTTTGTGCGGGGGTGGATGGTCTCTGCCACAGCGATGAGCAACAGGGATTCCTGCTGTTGGTACTTAACCTGTAGCTGCTTCTATACAGGGGTGGAGATGGTGATTTCTGTGTCATCTACAGGGTCTCGATATTGCACTGACATCTTTGATGTTGCAGGGGTGGACTGCTGTAAGCTAAGTAAATGATCTTTCGAAAGACTGCAGTGATAGTTCTTGTGTGGCAAAAAGCCTGGCAATGTTTTCATGGAGCTCTGCCCATTTGCCTCTGTGGATGGTCTACCTTATCACTGCTACCTGCTGTTCACAGCTGTGTTCTGCTGCCTTGGCATCCAGAAACACAGCGAGTGTTTGGGTCTGTCCCCTTCTCTGTTGTTGTTGTTTTGAGTGAGAGGTTACCATGCAGAGTTGCACACCAGGTTCATCAGCAGCTCGCAAAGGATCAGATTCAGATTGCAGGTCCCTGTGGCAGGGTCACATCAAAAGTGCTGTTTTCCTTCCTCCTCTTGATTTTATTTCTCAGGGAAGCTACCAACAGTAAAACCTTTGCAACATGTTTTGATGTGAGTGAATGGGCATCTCCATTCTCTGCAGCTGAGTTCATACATGGGAAAATAAACCTCCAGAGCCCTGGGAGAGGAGAGATGTTAATGGATAAAACCATTGTCATCACTGTCAGGAAGTGTTCCTTTAATTACTTCACATGATTTTTTTTTTTTTTTTTAAGGTTGGCAAATTACATATGTCCAGGTCTTAGTGCTCGGTCACCTCTGAAGCTACATTCAGAGGTGACTAATGTCACCAAATGGTCTAAACCCCTTAATGTGTTGGCAATAAGATTCATGCATGGAAAGTAGCTACGAAAACTGGGCTTGTGGGGCAAAAGAGCCCCCAACACAAGGTGCAGATTGGGCAGAAGGTGGAGACACCTGGCTGGAGATGAGGACTCCTGCTCCCTTTGTGCCAGATCCCAGGCCCACCATGCTGTTTGTCCCTCTGCTCATCTTCTGTGAGGGAAGAAAGCACAGTCAGTTCTCTTCTAGAGACAACAAATGGTTGTTGCTCCCTACCAGGAGGGACCCCATCTTACCATGGTGAGAAATAGTGTTGCCCCTGCTTTTGTTTTCTCTCTGGTCTTTGGCCAACTACTCCTGCTCCCAGTGCCTTCTGAATTGATGCAGTGAGATCAACTACAAATTTCAGATTTTCTAGAATGCCCAAAGTTCAAAAGAAATAAACAGGCATGAACTCTTCTGTGCCTTTTGAGCTGAGTTTTAGGCAGGCAGCCAGGCCTGTTCCTGAGCAGGCAGGCTCTGACTGGGAGCAGCCTTCCCTCATTCGCGGCCCCAGCTGGCTCCCTCTCCCATGTCGAAAGCCAGAGGTCTGCATCCTCCTCCTCGTACTGCTGCTGTGAGGACCAGAGTCTAGGAGCTTTCAAACCTAACTGCCTTTGGGGATTTGCATTTCTGCTGCAGATCTTCTATTTTAAACCCTTGTGCTGTACGGATTGGTCTGTTTTCCTGATGTAGTGTAAATGCAAGCTCATTTTTCCCAGTTCTGTAGCTCTGCATGAGTAAGAAAGCAAAAGGCTCCTGGATGTATCCTGCACTTATTCGTGTACCAGTGCAAATCAAGTCAAGAGGCACGATCCTGACCAGTGGCAAATCTTTATCACTCCACTGCAGCTGGGAGAACTGCAGTGATTTAAATGAGCAAAGGATCTTTCCTGGACAGTCTTTTTCCAGTTAAAGCAAATGCTGCTGTAGGTTAGAGAAGGAGCTGCCCTACGTACAAGGAAGGCAAATCCTGCAGCTTTTCCACAGCTCGTTTCCAAGACTTCATCAAGATTATGCTGGTATGATTTTGCTCCCCACTTCTCCCTGCCTGGTGAAACAGCTTGTATCTAATGACCCTGCTGAAACTTGATCCCAGATTTCTAATAGCTATAGGCTCAAAATTTGCAGGCCTGGGAACTTAACTCTCATGACTACATCAATAGTGTCGTGCTAGGGCTGTGTGCAAAGTTGGAAGCGTGGTGCGGGGAAAGTTGTAGTAATTACTGAACAGATGCACTTAATGAGGTCTCTACTGGCTTCCCAGCTGGTGAGTCGAGCTGTGCACTGGGACAACGTGACAGCAGTCGGGTTGTTGTGTGACATCACATCCTCCCCCTTGTTGTCATAGCAGCTGCAATCAGCCCCCTGAAAATTTTCCTCAGGAAGACTGCTGCAAACATCATCTCTCTCCATTAAATGGCAGTGCATGGTGCTTAGTCTCTTGCTGCTGCTGCATGATGCTATGTCTTATTTCTGTTGATTTAGTGCCCTTTCCAACACTTCCCCCCTCTTCTCACAGTGATGCAGAGCGATGAGACCTGTCAAATGGTGTATTATTGGGAAAGGTGAGAGGGCAGTACTGCTCAGACAGTACCACTTAATTCAGTTTCAACTCCAAGTGCCTCTTCTATGTTCAGTAGATTTACAGCCAGTTTATACTCATCAGAGGTGAGGATAAGGAATGCTGTTTGGATTCAGGTTGTGTATCTTTTCTCTTTTAGTATTGACAATGAATGCTTAGCAGGAGTGAAAGTTTTCCAAAATCAAATTTTACTAGTTTCTTCCCCGCGTACATGGGTAGCTGAAGTCCTTGCAGTTCCCCCACGTGGCATGCCGATTGCTTTTTATGGGCTCACTTTTTCACATTCTTTTTTTTTTTTCTTTCCATTTCTGGGTCTTGCACTCTTGAACTGTGGTAATGGAACTAGTCCCCAAAATTTGTACTAGTGTTTTCCTCTTTATGCTTTATCCTTTTTCCCTCTTTTATTTTGTGCTTCATGAATGCCAGTGTCATTTAGTTTGAATCACGTCAACTGAAAACTAAGCTTTCTTGTGCTAGTCCCACCACACAGCTAAGTACACACAGAAAACTTCCAGGTTTTTTTTTTTTTTATTGCTAGTGCAGGTAGAGCAAGTTATTAAACCACTTTAGAAATAAACTTGAAGTAAAAATTATAAATATGATAACTTTGAAACTACTTACAGCAAAATGTTCCTCTGCTTAGAATACTGAGTTTGAGTTTTGGGTTTTTTGATCTCTATAGCTAAAGACGAATGATTTACACATACCAGGCAGATACCCTTAAGAAAACCTAAAAGATTTTCATTCAGGCCATGATACTGCTGTTGAATGTGTGCACATGAAACCTTACTGAAGTCCCAGGATTTTTCAAAAAAGTGGTCCTCAGTTAGTTGCAGGCTGAGCAGCTCTGTTGCGTAGTGATAAAAGCACACTTCATGATTAAATGCGAGCAATTGGTATTTTCATTAAGTATCAAGTGGGGACAATTGCAATTGTAACACTCTAGGAAGTGAGCAAATGAATGAAAATGCACAGAGAAAAAGGAATCTCTGAAACTTACAGGTGCTACTGTCAGCTATGCTCCAAATGCAAAGTGGTGTTTTCCTCTCCCATTAAAACTGGCGTTTTGCAGGATAGGATGTTTTATATGCTGCTGTGCGTGATGTGAATAGCAGAATACTAAGCCCATTCAGTTTATATTGATTTCCTCCCTCACTCTCAAAGCTGTGATTATAACCAGACATGTATACTGTTAATAATCACTATTTCCCTTGAAATCTTTAGGATGTTCAGACTTCTTTATTTGCCTTATTTGGTAGCACTGTACCATATTTTATTACTCTACGGGAGGGAATGGTCTTTTCTCCCAACTGCCGGCCCTTGATTTAAAGACAATCTATGTTCTTTCTGCTTTGAACATTATCATAATTCAGAATTACAGATCTTGCAGGCCAAATTATGTTCTGACTCTTATGCAACCCTGGTAACTCAAAACATAATTTGGCCTGCAGTGTGTATTATTTTTCTTAAAACTGCCATATGAGCAAATCTAAGAAATCTCTGGCGAAGCTGTGTTTTTGTTTTTGGTTTTTTTTTTTTTCCTTGCCAAAATCTGGAATATTAAAATAGAACTTGATAATCAAAGCTGATTTCAATCTGAGTCATAGGGAGGGTGATCTATATTTTATAGCCCATGTACTGTATATATGCTATATAGTAAAAAAAGAGTTGAATGTGTATATAACTGTTATGGAGCACAAGGGGTTGTGGTAGATTCTACTGCTGCTCCTAGGAACGTAAATAATTTTTCAGAATTAATTTACAGAATCTCATTTCATGGCTTCTCAAATAACAAATGCAGTGGGATTTTCCAGAGCCCCAGCTGCTGGCTAACTCTGCTGCTACAAAAATCAATGGATATCTTTAGAAAGCCCAGAACAGGACACCCTGTGCTACTTTTGAAAGTTGCCTTGCAGATAAAGAGTTAATTTCTTTCTGGTAACCTCAACACCTTAAATAGGATTCCAGCAGGAAATACCTAAGACCTAATGACTGCTGCTAACCTTAGCTTTTAGTCGATTGTCTGCTTTTCAGAAATTATGCAGCATATATAGATCAACTGATAATGAGCATCTTGCTTCACTTCAATGGAATGAATTCTGAGTTTTCACAAGCATAATTCAGGGCAGATATGAGCTGAAAGTGTTTAATGACATTTGGGTGCATGTTTCTTCTGCAAAAATGATTGATTTTTCCACGCTGTGAATTTTTGGTTGTGAGAGAGGTAGATATTAAGGCTGTAGTTTTACTTCTCCCTATTAAATGTAGACAGAAATTATTACATGGAAACCTCCTGCCTCACAGTGCAAAGCCACAGCATGGTGATGTCTATTGATGCTGGAGTCTGGCATACTCGAATGATGATTATCACAGAACCTGATTGAACAGGAGGTGTAGCAGCTCCTCTGTGACCGCAGTTTGCAGCCCACTTGCTGCAGAGAGCAGACACTGATTGCTGGTAACTTTAATTCATTGGGCTATAAAGTTGAGTCCTTTCCTCTTGGCTGGCCCTGCTGCAGGAGTATTCTCTGGGAGAGACACAGGACAAAGATAATCAGCTGGAGGAACCCTGATCAAACCATTGCTGCTTAAAGTGCCACCTGGGAGTCATCACAGCAGCCTGGGGAAATCAGGGGATCCTGGCTGTTATTAAGCGCTGTACATGAGTTTCACTTGGACAGGCTGAAGCTGCAACTTCAATATGGATCCATGTCAGCTGGTGTTAGATCCTGTAACTAAGCAAATGCCTCAACTATCTGTCCAGTCTGCTAACACTCCCCAGCATTCCTCCATTCCCGAAGTATCAACAGGTTATTATTATTACAGTTGCTAGGTGGCTTCATGATATTATTCTCATCTTCATGGCTAGTGCTTAAGGCTTAATTGTTCTTGAGTCAAGGGAAGTGTAAGTACTGAGAATGGCAATTACAGCACTGCTGATAACTTGGATCCCTTGGATCCCAGGAAGATGTTCCTGTCAGCTTGACAACATGATCAGAGTAAATTTTCCTTCATGGGAGAATATGTTTATTCTTTGGTGATGTTTGCTGCCTTATGTTCCAGTCTAATGCTTCCTATTAATAAGAATTCATTATGCCATTTAAGTGAAGTGGCATTTTTGAAGTGAAATTCTGCATGATGACTTGTCATTTACTCTCTGATTGTGTTTGCCTACTTGCCCTCTGAAGCAGCAACAATAAATTGAGCCTTCTGTTTTATTAGCTGTCATTTACAGTAACACTTTACATGCATAATTATTTTTCTCTAGCTGTGCACCGATACTTAAATGAAACCTCTGGGATGTGTTCCCAGCTGGTTGTATGTTTACGTGTTGTATTCAGTCACTTGCATTTGATCTCTCTTATGCTGTTTGTGGCAAGCAAGTTTTGTCTCCTTTTGGGAAGTTTTTAGCTTTGATTATTTCAGTGTTTATTAAGCACTAATCTGTTCAGAAGCTTTGGATAAGCCTTTTCAGAGAATGCCTGTATCTTTAGGTCCGTAAGCCAAGAGGCAAAGGAAATTTGGCACTTTGGGAAATTTTGCCTGTAGTGCATAGGTGCTGTTACAAACACATTTTTTAACTGGAAAGAGGAAGATGTTTCCATGTTGGTGAAATGAGCGTTACATTGGAAGGAGGTGGGGAGGATTTTAGACATGGAGCTGTACATCTTTCCCCAGCCCCCATAGTTCTCTCCACCCTTTGGCAGTAAGACGCCAGAGTCCTGCCACTTGCTGGCACTGCTGCTAACCAAGAGGAGGGGACGGAGTTTTTCTGGCATTGAGAGTCTGTCAAAGGAACCTGGAGGAAGCACGAAGGAAAGACAGGACATGCTTTGGGTGCCAAAATCTCTCTCGATGCCTTTGCTAAGACTAACCTGTGTTTCTAAAGAAAGTGATATTGTACCTTATGGACCTTGAACTCCTAAATCCAAATGATGCAAGTTGTAAAATGCATTGGGAATTTGTGAAAAGAAAGGAGCAAATACCCTAATGCTTTTGTAATTGTGATATAGGCTTCTAGCCAAACTTACTACTCCAGAATGAAGCACAGGGGAAACTTTGGACACACAAAAATGAGTCTTATGCTACACGATTATTTTTTAATTTCATTCAAAATATTCCTTTTCAATTTTAAGACTAGCTTGCTGTATTTATTGGATTTATCACATCCAGTAAACTGCCTGTGTAGATGGCACATGCCATGTTTTTCAGCATTACTACAAAATATTTAATTGTTCTCATTTGCCATAAGCTGATTGTTGAAGTCACTGAGCAGCATTCGAATGGCTAAGACATTCGTGACTGCTACATGAAGTAATATTTGGTACCTTTGGTCACTCAAAAAGGAACAAAGAACAGAATCTTTTGAAATCGTGTGTCATTACCATAAAATAATATCTGATAGCTAAAAAGAAATAATTTTTGTAATATTTTAAATTTTCTTTTGGCCTGCATTGCCCTTCAGTCTATATAAGGTCTGTACTTTTATATAAAATTTCCTATTTGTTAAACTGCAGGAGGGATTAGCATTGGAAAATGAAGGTATCTCTTAGTATGGCTGCTGAAGAACAAAACACAGCAGCAATTCCAAAACTTGTTAAAGAAAAATAGCAGTGAGGAGCAGGAATAGTTAAAGAAGATAGGATTAAGGATTTAGCCTATATTTCTTATGCAGTTCAAATCCCTAACAACATTGGTGATAAGGGAAAGGAATTGAAAATTAGGCCCAAGTTATTCAATGCTTGAAAATGAGGCTGGTAGTTTGCGTAACAATAATGCTTTTTAAATGAAAGGAGCATTTGCTTTACAGTTCATTGTGGCTGGAGGGCCAGCGCCACAATACTGACAGGTGAAGTGTCTAATCTGGTAATTTTGCTCCCCCTTGGAATTCAGTGATCTAAAGCGGGCAACAATTGTTGTTATTATTCTTTCTTCTCTGGTCTTTTGCTGATGTAATTCATGTCATCGTAAGGTGTTCTTTGATCACTGAAATTTTGGGACACGGATGAACAAAGCAGTAAGTGGAAAATAAATTAGACATAGTTGCAGAAGATGGCAGATATTCACAGAAGCATAAGGATAAAGCAGTCAGGATGAGGCATGGATATTATACGCCACTTAGGTTACAAAACACGTAGTTGGACTTCCCCAGGGAAAGACTTTGTTTAAAATACAAAAAAAAACCCCAAACAAACAAAAAAACCCCACAACAAAAAAACCCCAAACCAAAACAAAAACCAACCTGAAAGAGAAAAGTTAGAGATGATACTGTTAAATATTTTTAAAAAGACAGCACGTGGGAAGATTCTGTAAAGAAGCATGGCAGAACCAAAGAAAATCAGTGAAGGCAGTACCTAAATGAGAAGTATTTTGAGCTCAGTCATGCATTTCTATGTGATTAGTCCCATTACAATAAATGAAAGTACTTACTACTGCAAGAGCTGCCAAATTAGACTTGTTCATAATGATAACTTTTAAAATATAGAAGATACTTTGCTTCAGGAGCTCAGTCATATAGCTCTTAAGTGCTATGCCCAAAGAGTTTATGAAGTAGTGTTTTTGTGGGTTTCAAAAGCACTCTGTTGCTGGTACCTTTCAGTAATATGGGCAGATGCTTCTGTTGAGGTAGCCACATATTCGTCATGCCTCCAGCCTTCTCCTGGGATACACCTGAGAAAATGAGAGTGGTCATCTCAGAACTACTCAGTAAAATATAGTCAGACTCCTTCCTCTGCAGAGAGGTACTGCTGTAAGACCTTTTAAAGGAGCATGGGTTTACCCCCCTCTGCGTTGCATCCACAGCATCACGTGTATTGAGGCAGAAGGCCTTATACCGTTGTCATATAGCTCCTTGAAGGTACTTATACCTTCTGCTGTGCACTTGTAGGGCCAGCAGATAGCTCCTGGTGCACAGAGAGACTACAGCTGGTTTGTCCTGATGAGCAGATGACCACCTCCTGACTTCTGAGCACAAAGTCCTAAATTATATCCCATTTTCAGCCAGAAAACTGAGTGTTTGCTGTGTTGCACAGACTCGGCGTTCACTGTGGCCTGCTTGCTGTTGGAGCTGCTGAAGTAGCACTGTCTCTAGAAAGAGCCAAGGGATCTTTTTCTATACAGAAACAGGGATGTGCCTTTAAAACCAAGGTGTCTGTTGGAAGATGTGGGGGAGACATAGCATGTATTATTGCCTAGTTCAGTCTGCATGGTACCTGCAGTGAAGTCACTCAGAGTATTACTGATGAAAAAATGAATCACTTTTCACAGGTGTTCATTTAGTGGCTTTCAGAAGAATGGAACAAACAGAAGTATTTTTCCTTGGCTGACGTTTCAATTTAAAGAGCCATATGTAACTTTTAAACTAAGACTGATATTATATAGCAGCCAGCATCAGGGTTTTGCTCAGGGCCTTCACTAAGGCCTTCACAGTGCAATAAATGATCTTTCCTTCTTTTATCACAAATTGACAGCAACTGGATGTGAAGCTTGGTGAATCTTTTAAAGATATTAATTTTAAATTTATGTAGTATTAAGACAAAGCTGTCCTCTTTAAAGTGGGAAGACAGCTTTGGGGGAAGAGTATGCATTATACTGGTCACTACTTTTATGGGTATTGGTAGTTTATGTGAAGTAATAATGATAACGCTGGCAAATACTCCCGGTGGCATTTTTCACGTCAGAAGTGCTTAATGGTTTGGCTTTACTTGCTTCAAAGTGGAGATTTAAAAAAAAGAGTGGAAAAAAAGTTTTTATTTTAAAACACACAGCATCTTTGTGTGAGTAAATCCTTTTGCATCATGACTGGAGACCAGTTGCTGCAAATGTGACTCTGAGAAGAGCCATCTACAGGTACCCACTGGCAGATTGCCAATGACAGGGAACTGGGAAGCAGCACTTGGTTTCTATATGCACCAGAAGCTTTAGTTATTGACCTGAATTTCAATTGCTTGAAACAATTAGATCAGATGGGATCGCGTCACCAGTCCACCTCTGCTGCGAGCTGGCAGAAAGCAGACAAGCTGAAAAGGAAAGAGACACATGATGGTGCTCCTACCATCTGCACCGGCGGCTCATGAAGTGGTGTAGTGTTACTGTATGGTTGACTTGCTGTGTCGCCTGTTAATGAGAAGTTTATTTACCAGGATTATCTTCCTTAGCTTTTTGCACATGCCGTTCTCTATTTGTGAGAAACCCTTCCTGGCTGTGCCACCTGGCAGGTAGGCCAGAGCAGTGTTAGGTTTTGCTAATTAAAGATCGGGCTTGATTTCATCACTTGGAGGACACAAATCCTGCCCTGCTCTGGGCCTGCTCTCTGAAGCGCAGGCACATAAGCACAGGGTCTTTTTGTATCCTGGGTTTAAGATTGTGCAGTGCAGGGTGCTTTATCACTGCAGGGCAGTATTTCTTACCCAGCCACTCAGAATGGAGTCCTTAAATAGGTCTAAAAGTCTCTTATATCTGATCCTATGCTGCTTGTAAAGTAAAAAAATAAAGGGTGCATGCACTGGTTCCAAAGTGTACATGGGGGAATCCTGTGGTACCTCAGCAACATCTGCAGTAACCACGAATGAAGGAAGCTAGAAACTCAGTGCACTTCCATTAGTGAACCACTTTTGCAATATTTCTAGAGCCATTCTGCACAGTGTTGTAACTGAAATAAAACTTTAAATATTTATTTTCATCCTGTAACTCACAAACAATGTGCTTTAAGTTAGCCTTACTTTGAGCAAGGATTGGACCTCATGACTTTTGTTGAAGGTCATTCCCAGCCAAAGTTGTTCCGTGATTCTATATGTGAAGGAAAAGTTTCTCTAGATTAAGATAAGGCAAAAAAGAAAATCATGCTTTTAAAAATTATTTTTTCTTTCAGTTTGTACTTCCTTTCTTATTTTTTGCATATTGTGAAAGGATTTTATTCTCCCATTGAAAAGAAGGGCAAATAAGTTCTGCTAATTTCAGTTGGATCAAGACTTGGATTTGCACAGACAGAAATGCATTTACATTGCATTTAGAGGGAAAGTGGGGCTTCACCTTCTGTAGTTTGAAGCTTCTCTTACAGAGTCTCTTGAAAGTATCATGGGCAATGAGCAAAATTTGTGCAGTGTAGCGCTCTTCCCTACAAGTAGCAGGAAGGCTGCGACAAAGGACAAGTGACGATAGCTGCGTGGCACCAGGGCAGCCTGAGTGGTCCCCGCTGTTCACATTCAACCTTCTGTTCCTGACACAGTGCACAGAAGAGGGAGAAGGGAGGCTTCTCTGATGGTTAAAACCGAGTTGCTGAACAGCTAAGGGGAGGCACCATGATGAAGTCTTTTCAGAAAAGAGGATGTAATGGTCCTTCTCTTGCATGTAGGATGGGCAACCAAGGATGAGTCTTTCATGGCCTGTTCTCTGTGCAAACCTGCCGGTGTTGGTAGATGAAAGCAGTAAAATGCAGGGCATTTCCAGACAGATCTACCACTGATGTACTTGAGCTGGGAATCCACTCTGCTGTGTGGCACATGCAGTGGTCATCTACCCAGTGATTAAAAGAGCTAGCAGGTCTTTCTGCCTCTGCTTGTCTTTGTCAGTGTGCAGCTGAAGTGCTGATGTTTTGGGGGAAGAAAGGAATTTCCAAGGCCTCATTTTAAATATGCACGTGTGTATTTGTGTGAATTTATGGAAGCAGGGGGAGGTAAAGGAACTGCACAGCAATTGTACACAAATTTAGCAGAGGTATAAATGACCAAAGGTATAAGGCAGCAAGGGCCTGGGATTTGAGGAAGCTCCAAATAGAAGAGAGGGTTACTTGAAAAGGCATCGTTTACACTTAGTTGCCTTCCTTGCTACACTCTTTTGGCCCCTTGGCTTTTGGGATTTCATGGGGAAACATTAGAAGTGACACACAGGGAAAGAGGAATGGGGCAAATTACATGTTAGTAAGTAGATGTAAGTCTCCTCCAAGGCAAAGGCGAAACAAGGTGTGGGCTTCCTGGCATACGCTTCCTTGAGTGCTATCTAGGTGTGCTCTGAGTCACCTCTGGGCTTAGATGATGCTTGAGGTCCCTGCCTGGCAGGGGAGGGAAGGAGGGCAGGCGTCAGAGGAACTTCCTCAGGAGTCCCACTCACAGCCAGAGAGCTAAACCTGGATCCCCCTGGGACTGCAGACTGAAATAGAAGGGAGAAGGAAATGGTGTATAATTGGTCCCTATTGAAAACAGTGGGATCGTTGCCTTGTAAAACCAAATATTGTGTGAATGAAGCTTCCAGAGACTGCATGTTTTGGAGTGCCTTTAAAGTGAACTCTCCTAGGAGCTGGTAACCAAGCCAGAGCCCACAGCATGTTTCTATTCTCTGCTGAGTATGACCTGTCCACGCGTAGGAAGATATCTGATGGAAACCTGATGGACAGAGGGATGATCCCAGGGGTGCGTACAGCTTAAAAATTAAAATGGGATGCTGGAAAGGAAACGATGCAAAACACAGAAAATAGTGAGTTCATCCCTTGAGAAAGAAAAATCAGAAATGCCTATTTCTTCTCCCAGTCATCTCTTGCTTTGTCTGATATAAATTCAACTGAAATCAGAGGCAATGGGTCCTCTGTTCTATTTGGCTTTTGGAATAGACGCAGTGAGAGAAAATGTGGGCAGAGCCTACTGCTGGAAATGCTGGTTTGACCTACAGTTAACTCTCTCAGCCGTGCTTCCCAGTACGCGAAAGTCTTGTATATATGCTCCAAGCTAATGATTGTCACTTTTTAACAGGAAAAATAGCACTAATTAATAGGAATAGTAGCTCAGCATTTATCCACTGTGTTCATTGTAGCACAGAATTATTTTAGTGACTCCACCTTTAATTATGTTTGGCTGAAGGAATAAAAAAATTTCAGCTATGTCTGCCATTTTCCTTATTGCATAGCATCTTTGTTAGTAAACAGACTAGCCTGAAATGTTTGGCTTTATGGACTGCCACAGAAAGCAGTCCAGTGTGTGGAGTACTGCAATCTTTTCATAGGGTGAGGTTGAAAGATGATGTATGTCCCAAAATTATGTCCTAACCCCCTAACATATCTAGAAGAAACAATGTAGAGGAAGATCACAAAAGCCTTCTACGCTCCAGGCTTCCAGGGAGGCCTGTCTGCTCAGTGCAGCTTGCAGATGTGTCAAAAGGTGAAAGCACACAGAATCACAGAGTGGTTAAGGTTGGAAGGGACCTCTGGAGGTCATCCTGTCCAATCCTCCTGCTCAAGCGTGGCCAACTAGACCCAGGATTGCCTAGGACCGTGTCCAGCTGGCTTTTGAATATCTCCAAGGATGGAGGCTCCACAACCTCCCTGGGCAACCTGTGCCAGTGCTTGGTCACCCTCACAGTGAAAAAGTGTTTCCTGATGTTCAGGGGGAACTTGTGTTTCAGCGTGCACGTCCTGTCACTGGGCACCACTGTAAAGAGCCTGGCTCTGTCTTCTTTGCACCCTCCCTTCAGGTATTTCTACACATTGATGAGATCCCCCTAAGGTTTCTCTTCTCTGGGCTGCCGTCCCAGCTTTCTCAGCCTTTGCCTATATATGAGGTGCTCCAGTCCCTTAATCATTCTTGTTGACTTTTGCTGGACTGTCTCCAGTATGTCCATGTCTCTTGTGTACTGGGAAGCCCAGAACTAGACCCAGCACTCCAAGTGTGGCCTGACCAGTGCTGCATAGAGGGGAAGGATCACCTCCCTTGACCTGCTGGCAACGCTCTTCCTAATGAAGCCCAGGATACTGTTAGCTGCCTTTGCTGCTAAGGCAAGTTGCTGGCTCATAGTTAAGCACAGCTGGCCTTCTTTCACCCATCAGTGAGGCCAGGCCTTGCACTTGGGCATGACGCTGCTGTGACATCTCCCCTCCTTTATGAACCTCTGTGCCAGGGAACAGCCAGAACCAGGAAGCACAAGAAAAATTGTGGCACCGCGTAGTGTACTAGCCCACCTCGCTCCAAATATCCCAGCTGGAAAATGTATCCAATGCTGTAGCTCCTCTCCAGCCACAAAACCTACCATAGTATTGGGTTATGCATTGGAAATGGGATTGCTGGACAGAAAATGGGCATGTGTTGGGCTATAATTGCTGTTGAGGAAATTAGTCTAATACTGCATGACCTCATATGTTCTGTCCTGTGGCACATATTGGGCAGTGTCAGTACAGGGGTTTATTGCAGGGCAGTTGAAATCCATCTGGGGCAATGAGGAGTAAAAGGCAAATGCAAAGTACTGTGGTTGGTTTGGTTTTTTTTTTTTCCTTTGAATGTTCCTGTCACTACCACAGTAGCCTAAGATACCTTTGCTATGGATGTAAAGGCTCTAGCTCTCTTAATTCTTCAGGAACAACTTGTTTACAGCCTGACTGCACTAAGATCATAAAGAGGTGTGCTGTTGTTGATGGCTATCAGGAAAAATACCTCTCTGTCTTCATAACAGATGACATTTGCAAAAGCTCCTAATGATGTGGGAGCTGAGGCTCTGCTTTCAGGTGTGACACAAGCACTTAAGGACTTACATCTCAGTGATCTTTAAAAGTAGGACTTGCACTGCCAAAGCATTACCTGTTTTTGTATCTTAGTACTGATGTAGAGTAATGGCTGCATCAATCTTGTATTTCCAGGTAACAGAAGTGCCTGTTGGGCTGAGTGGGGATGCCGTTGTATCACCGTTGATTTAAGTACCTGTTGCTAAAGTGCTCTGGAGCTACTGCATTTCCCCCATGCTAGAGAATCATTTGATTTGCTGCATCGCACAGTTTTATCGCTAAGCTGTCATATCAGAGCTGGCAGGTACATGTGGCTGAGATGGTTTGTTGCTCTGTGATGGTTATGGATTCAATTATTTTTAAAGCCAGTTGCTTTGAACAGGAAAACAGAAACCTCATCCGTGTCAGAGGCTGAACTTCTGGTCTGGCATTCCTTTAGCTGTGCACGGCTCGATGATTTTCTTTTTTATTTATTTATTTATTTAAGATTGCTCTATTTAATCCCTGTGTGGAACAGCAGCATACATTCTTTCCTTTTTTTTTTTGGTGTTCAGCAAGGGAATAAAGGTGCCTGTGAGAAATTTGCAGGAGGCCTCATTTACTAGTATTACAAAATTCAAATCCAAAGGGTCACGCCCACAAGAGCTAATTGTCAAACTGTTCTCTACCAATGGGAAAAAAAAAAATGTTTCCATGGTAACTTTCTAATGAGTCTGCTTAAAAACCTTTCCAAGAAGAACTTTTTTCCAGTGGATTAGACATTTGTGAGGTCAAGTGGCTCCTATGCTGTAGGTATAACCTCGCATGATATTACTGGTGGTTTTTACACAGCCCAGTTATTTTCAAGGAGAGTGCCTCCAACAGAGCCTGTACAAGCAGCACATGAAACCAGGTCAGGGCAGGATTTCACCTAATTTAAGGCATCCTCATCTGAGGTAATCATGTTGGCTTCCTTTATAATCAATGTAGAGAAATAGATTCTTGTAGGGTGTTGTTCATCTGACCTACTTAAGCCATCAGTCTCAGGCTGAGCTGAATCATGCCCTAGAAGTGACATTTTCTTTCTACTAACTATAAAGGGAGCCTGGTTGACTACATTGCACTTGTCAATATCTAGATCTGAAGAGATGGCCCCCTCACTCCCCAGATGCTTTTGCAATCTAGAGGTCTAGAAAATATGCTTTTTGAAAATCAGGTAGAATGAGTAATGATATAATCTGGAAAAGATAAAATGAGGGACGCGCATGTAACAGTTTTCAAATACATGTCATTTGAAGAGAAGGGAAAAGTGATTGAAATGGACGAATGGAGTGGGTTAAACACTTCTAATAATAAGGACAGCAAGACACCGGTGTTTCACTGAGAAGTACTGACTATCTACATTTTCATGGAAGCATTCCACAATTTGTTTCACTTCCCAGCACTCTACAAATTCCACCCTTCTACTTTAACAGAAAGGTGCTTACTGAGATACTTTTTTCCTGTTGTCAAGACAACATATGGTTGTATATCCTCCTTTTGTTTCTCAAGGATGTATTAAAAAAAACCCAACAAAACAAAAACCAAGTCAACAGTTTTTTCTTTTTCTTTTCTTTTTCTTTCTTTTTTTTTTTTCCTTGTAAAGCGATTTTTTTGAGCAAGGATTTTTATGGTTTTGGGTTGAGGGGGTTGCCAAAGAGTTTTGGCTGCCTAGAGTACCAGAATTGTCATGCAGTATTTGAATGGAAACAAAATCTGAAGAAGATAGTTAAAATATCAGAAAAGCAATAAAAATTGCATACTTAATATCAACAAACTATGTGCTTCATGGGACATTTGGGGAGATTTCACATGGTTCAAAACAATGAGCAATGGGGCTTTTTTTAAAAAAAAAAAAAAAAAGTTTAAAACTTCTCTCTCATTCCTCTAGTTTACCTGTTATAGTAACAGGAATATTTGGCAGTGAGATAATTTGAAATGTGACAGTGGATGTTCTTACTATGTGTATTGCTTTTTTTCCACTCTCTGCTGGTAGAAGTCAGTCAGTCAGACCAAAGCTTCCTGAGCAGTTCAAGGTGTTTCAAGCCACTGGTACCATTGAAAGAAGTAGTTCTGCTGTCTCCCTCCAACTAGCTCCATGTTTCTGCATCCTCATCACCGTCAGTCACTGCAGATGGTGCTGTATCTGGGCAAAGCACCAGAGCTAGGAATTGACCCTGAATAAAATCAGTGTCTTGTCTTTTCTCCCAGTGTCAGGAAGAGCTTGGTGCAGGTTTGGGAATAAATGGAAGATGAAAGGACAGGACTGCTTCTTTTGGTCACAATGCCAACTTAAAGTGTTGGTGAAAGCAGGAATCCAGCTGTGTGATGCTTGCTTGTTTTGACTGTGTTGTGAAACTTCCTTGGTCAGTTGTTGGTATCTTTTAGTAACTTTCCTAAGGGTGAAGTTTAAATATAATTCCTCCAATTACAAAGTATAATTTAAGGAGCAAATGGTGCTATAACAAGAAAGTGCATTTTGATCTTGCTTTGTTTTCATTAAGGCATCATCTGGAAACCAAGGACATTTGTCATTCTTTTAACGACTTTAGAGTGTGGTGGAGAGTCTGGGCCTGCTTCCTGTGAAATCATTAAAAATAATCCAACTAATTTGTGTGGGCTTGATGTCTCTTTTCTTCCATGCGCTCATAGATGAAATGGTTAGTATTTAGATGCATTGCAGCGACCACCTGCTATTTGCAGAGCAATCTATTCGCTAGTGGACTCACTGAGAGAAAATTTAGTAATTGAGATGACAAACATGGATGCTGTTACTTTGCTGTGTACAGAGCTACTTCAACCTGTAGTTTTTAGCCTTGCAAATACAGCTGATTTTCTTCTAGGAAGAAAAGAAAAAAAACCATTTTCCTGTTTACAAAAGTTTCAATTATAAATCCTATTGGAACTTCTGTTTTTGACAGCTGAGTTCAGACACTGTGTCTCTAAAGCTTTATTTTCTAGTATGCTTTCCCAAATGGAAGCAGATATGTTCAAAACTGTGAAAATGTCATTTCGGGTTAGGTCATTGTCCTCTATTATTTTTCTGTTTGACCCAGAGTCCAGTTGCACAACTTGGTCACGATGATGACATGCATAACAAGTTTCTGTCTATTTCTGCAATACTTAAGTTTGCTCAGAGGTTAATGTCTCTGACTTCTGGACTGCTAGCTCAAAACATATTGTGAGTTGGTGTAAGTTTTAGTCAGTGTGACATGGTTTTTTTTCTTAAAGTGTTTAAGCCCTTAAATTCCTTTTCCTATTCAGGAGCGTTCAGAGCCCGAGTCTGAAAGCAGAAGAGAATGAGTGCAAAATCCAGTAGCATATGTTCTGAAATATTTTGAAATTTAAACTACATAATTTGAGACTTCCTGGCCTTTACCCTTTCTGGGTACTCTTCTTGCCTCATGAGTTTTATATTCTCAAAAACTTCACAGCTGTCATGCATCAGCATTTACAACATCAGATGGAGCAAAGCTTTACAGTCTGGATTGTCCTTGCAGAGGAAACAAAGTGGGAAAGGACAGAAACCACTGAAATTGCTACTATGTTTTAAAACCTCAGAAAGGTGAACACACGGGAAGCTTGAAACTGCTTCCTTAAACAGGGGCTCAGAAACTTCTTGTTCTTCACCAGTGAATGAGGAGATGCTAGTGAAATTTGAGGAAAAACTGATGTGTGCAGTAGATTTGCTTCTGGGACCGTAGCACAGCTTGGTGCATTGCAAACAGAAATGCTTTACATGCCAAAGGCTATTAAATGTGGTGTATGCTGGAATGCTGACGATAGATGCCGCAGATTAGCGGCAGGCTGGGAGTTTTGGAGAGGACTAGTGGAGTTGTACAGGCGCCTTCTGTGGGTGGCCAGTGGACTTACCTCAGTGAATGTCTATAAAGTTGCATGCACACTTACTCAAGCTGACTCTGAAGGGGATGGACCCCAGCTGGCTTCAGGCTGGAAGATGTCTTCTAGTTACATTATCACCCTGTTGTACCCAAACTAATAAAGCCTTCTGAAAGCTTCCTATTTTTATAAATGTATTTCTTACAGTAGGATTTTTTAAACTTTGATTAAATGGTGCTGTTTTGAAAGGGACAAAAGCACTCTAAAGGCTAATACTTGGGTTTTTTAGCTATTTTGATTCTAAGCTAAACCTGTTCAATGTGTACGTTAGTGTTCATATACACGCACAGACCAATCGAAATCCAGGTTGCAGCATGCTTCACTGAGGTTCATGATTTCTAATGACTTTGCTTGTACAAATGTCACCATCTGGAACTAGCTCGTGTGACTTTTTATATTGAAGGAACAGACTGATTATATTTAGAAATCTGAGACTCTAGATTTTCTTGTGATATTACATTATGCTGTCACATCAAATTTCAAAATGGGGGGATTTGTGCAGTTTCCATCTAAAACAAATACAAAATACACGATTACGTTGTATCACTTGCTTCTTTCACAAGAAATCAAAAGAAAGAAAAAATGATTTGCTTCTGTTGTGCAGATTATAAGTTTTTCAGCTTTTCTTATTCAGCTCTGCTGAAACTTCTGCATCTTAAGGTGCATTTCAAAATGTATTTATTAAAGCTTAGTACATTAGAAACTTTTCACTTGAGACTGAAAGGACACTGCAAGTTCATGTATTCAGATAATAATCAGTTATATCTGCAGTTCTAGTCTGGGAGACTGAATCCTACTGTGGCTGATTATATCTGCAGCCAAAACTGGTAATAGTTCAAGAAATCTTGATATGGACAGTTAGAAATTGCTCTTTGAAAGTTTATAAGGGTGTCAAATTTTAAGACGTTAGATTTCCTTCTGAATTATTGTGCCTACATCCTGGCCTGAATCCAGGGATACTGCTTATGCCACAAATAGGTTTCTTCAGAAAAGCCTCAAGAGATTAAAAGTCAAGCCTTCTTTTACAGACCTGAAAAATGGTTGTTATTCTTACCCTCCCCTTAACTGTTTTCTTGGGAAGAATGTGGCCTGAGAAAACAGAGGGTTAGGTGGGTGGGAAGGGCCTGCCACTTCCTGGGCTGTGCTGTGGGTACAGTGAAGCTGTTCTTGCAGGCATGGTGGTTTCTATACTTTTTTTTTTTTCAGCCCAGGCTGGAAGAAACCTTGAAAGATTATCTGGTCCAACCTTTTGTGGGAAAGGGAGCCTAGATGAGATTATCTAGCACCTTGTCGAGTCACATCTTGAAAACCTCCAGTGATGGGGACCCCACCCTGTCCCTGGGGAGGTTGTTCCAGTGATTGATTGTTCTTACTGTAAAAAATTTCTTATATCGAGATGAAACCTCTCCTCGTGCAACTTGTACCTGTTGTCCCTTGTCTGCCCCATGTGGCTCCTTGTGAAGAGAGAGCCCCCATCCTCTTTGTAGCTGCCCTTTAAGTACTGGAATACTGTGATGAGGTTCCCTCTGAGCCTTCTCTTCTCCAGGGAGAAAAGACCTAACTCCTTCAGTCTTTCCTCATACAGAAGGTTCTCCAGCTCTTTGATCATCTTCATGGCCCTCCTTTGGACCCTTTCCAGTCTGTCTGCATTTTTGAATTGTGGGGACCAGAGCTGGACACGGTACTCCAGGTACAGCCTGATAAGCGCTGAGTGGGATGATTGTGTCCCTATCTCGGCTACTAATGCCCCTGCAGATGCAGCCCAGGATCAGATTTGCCTTTGTTGCTGCAGCGGCGCACTGCTGATGCATGTTCAGGTTGTCCATCAGGACACCCAGGTCCCTTTTGGTAAGGCTGCTCCCCAGCCATATAGATCCTAGCCTCTTTTGGGCTCTCTGGTTATGATGTCCCAGGTGCAGGACTTCGCACTTGTCTTTGTTAAACTTCATACAGTTCTTGCTAGCCCACTTTTCCAGCCCGTCCAGGTCTCTCTGTAAGATGGCTCTTCCTTCTAATGTGTCCACCTCACTGCCCAGTTAAGTGTCATCAGCAAACTTGGTGTGAGTGCTTTCAATCCCACTGTACGGATCATTTATGAAGATGTTGAACGGAATGGGGCCTGGTATTGATGCCTGGTGGAGCTCACTTGTGACAGGCTGTCAGCCTGAGTAGAAACTATTGATCACCACCAATTTCCTACCCATCTTGCAGATCACCCATCCAGTCTGTATCTTGCTAGTTTGGCCACGAGAAGGCTCTGGGAAACAGCACTGAACAACTTGCTGAAGTCCAGGTAAACAACACCTGCTGCTCTCAACATATAACACAAAATGTTATTTTCTTGTAGAAGGTGATCAGGTTATTCTGGCATGATTTGCCTTTGGCAAACCTGTGCTCGCTTTTCCCAATCACCTGCTTCGTTTGGTTTGTAATAGTTTCTAGGACGACTTGTTCCATTACTTTACCAAGGAGTGAATTAAGACTAATGAGCCTGTAGTTTCCTGGGTCCTCGTTTGGGCCCTTCCTGTAGATGGGTATGATATTTGCCCTCTTCCAGGCATCAGGGATATCCCCTGATCTCCATGATTTTTCAAATATTATAGACAGTGGCCTTGCAACAACGTTGGCCACTTCTCTTACTACCCTGGGGTGGTTTCCCTCTGGGCCCATAGATTTTGGCTACTGGTGAGCCAACACGTGTTGTTGTAGCTACTTGATCCTGTGATCTGGGGTCTACCTATGTTGGTCAAGACAGAGGCAAAGAAGGTATTAAGATCCTCTGCCTTGTCAGCATTAGTAGTAACTAGTTTCCCTGCCCCATTTGGCAATGGGCCTGTGTTTTCTCCGTGCTTCTGCTTACCGCTCATGTATCTGAAGACCTCTTCGGCCTACACCCCTACCTCTGGCAAGACAGAGGAGAGGGTCACTTGGGCACCTGTCCCTTTCACCTGCGGCCCCAAGGCTCTGAACTCCTGCTTGATCTTGCCCAGCTTTTGCTTTACCATGTCATGGTGCCCACATGGAAAAGGAACAGGAGATGGCAGTCTGTGCTTTTAACCAGCACGGCAGCCTCCCTGTGACACCCTGGCACAGTCCTGGGAAGTCAGCACCACGGGGCCCTAGTATTTCTTCTCGCAAAGTCTCAAATAATACCCTATTGCTTGTTCCTCCTCCCAAATACAGCATAAAATGCTGACTGCTGCCTTCCTCCCGCAGCTCCTCCACCCGCTGAGTGGCCCCACCAGAGCCCACCTTAGGCAGGAGGAGACTCGGGAGGGGAGGTGCGGTCTTTGCAGCCTTCCACCCGGGGCAGCAGCTTCCCTGGTAGGGGAAGCTCTGTCAGGCTGGTCACCCCCAGCTAGCCCTGCCAGCTAGCCGCAGACCGCGGTCCTCCGCCTGCCCTCTGCCACCACGCTCCCACCAGCCCCACGGCGCTGTCTAGCGAGCCCTCTTCCTCCTCTGGAGACCTCGGGCTGCACGGCCACCGGCGAGCTTGGGGCGGCCGTCGGGGCTGCAGCCCAAGGCGGCGGGAGAGCAGAGCGGGCAGCCGCCCCGCCGCGGACAGGGCGCGCTGCCTTTCCCGCGCTCCGCAGGGGCAGGCTCTTGGCGGCTTCCCGCCCCATGGGAACGGCCGCCGGCGGCCCCCGGCTCTTGCCCGCCCCTCTCCTGAGCCCTGCCGCCCGCCGGCCGGTCCCTCCGCACGCACAGACGGCCCGAGGGTGCCGGGGGGGCCGAAAACCCCCTCAGGCCGCCGGCGGGGAGCTCGCAAGCCTCGCCGCCCTTCCGCAGGCGGCGGCTGCCATCTGCAGAGGTAGGGGGAAACGGCCGCCGCTGGGCTGAAGCGGGCCTCCGCAGGCAGCGCTCTCCTCTGGGCGACACCGGGGAGCGGAGGATCAGGGCCAGGTGCCTGGAAATAAGGGGGAGTTCTCCTCAGGCTTTTTTCCAGAAGGAGCACGGTTCTCCCAGGTCTGCTTCTCTGGTCAGTGACAACGTTTATTTCCCTTATTGTTTGGTCTTTTTTTCCCCTTCTCCTCCGCTTGTTTTTCCTCTGCTGCAAGAGAAGTATTTTGGATGGTTGCACGCGTTGCCAGGCGACGGCAGGGGTGAAGAAGAGGGGTAAAAGGCCTCCCAGAAGCCATGGAGGGAGGGGGCTGAGCCCTGGGCGGGAGCAGCTGTCGGCCAGAGAGCATCAGGCTGCTGCTGGGGAGGTTTCACCAAGCGAGGAAATTGTGGGGTTTTGCCAGTTGATTCATGTCCTTTTAATTTCTTCCTGGTACAAAAGCCTGGTGAATCGTTATGAAAGTGCTAAGTCTTGTCTCCCAGTATGGAAAGCAACAAATTTCTTTCCTGGTAGTTGTTACCGCAGCAGATGGCCAGATGCGTGAATGTAACAAAATCCAGGAATTGCATTTTAAAAACTATGTCCCAGAATGCAAAAAACCCACATTGTTTGTATTTAGTTCTTGCGAATGTTTTTGAGATGTCTCTGGTGGCCTTTCCTGGTATCTGCTATGCAGTTACCAACCATGAACTCCAGGAAATCCACAAACGCTTTGAAATCTATCTTGGGAATGTAGGAGTCAGGGCATGAAATGCCCAGATGTGAATATTCTTGAACTTTAGAGGAGTTAAGGTCTGGATGTCCACAATGCGCCGCCATCCCTTTCCTTAATGAGCTGACAACCGAGATCTGAACACCCCTGTTACCAGTCGAGCTGTGAGTGTACATTTTAGTGGGGGATCGTCATGAGTTTGTGGTATTGCAGGAGGTACTTTGGAATCTGGATACACCTAGAATATATTTTTGATTGTATGTTCAAAAAACAAACAAAACCTCATAGGGTGGCAGTGGAGGGATGAAACTGAACAGGTTCTCTTTCTTCTTGTTGAGGTTTTTTTTTCCCTATACGATGGAATACAGAAAAATGGGCTCGAGCCCTGACCTGAGCTCTCAGCAGCGATACCACTCTTACCACTGAATAGAAATGGCTCACTGATGCCCAGAAAATTAGCAAATTAGTGGGACTGCAATTAAGAAGCAGCAGTGCTAAAGGTGAGTGTGACTTGTGCGGTAGAAAAGGTGCTCCTTTTCTAGGTGATGGAAAGCAAATTCTGCTTTCCCTGACTCCCACGCAGCCTCTTTGTTTTCAGCAGGCTTCCCACCAGCACCTCTGCAAACCCGTTCTTAGGTGCAAGCAAAAGCAGAATTTTCTCTTTATTATTCCCACACCTCAGAGGCAATTCTGCTTTCACTGAACTGAATGGAAATTTGTGAGTAAGGATGATGTTTAGATTCATCTGTAGTGCCACGGTAGAGTTCATGCGGCCCTGCCTGTCTTCAATAAATGTCAGCTTGGTGTTGTGGTTTCCACTGAAGTGATATCTACTGAATTGGAGAAGACCTGTGGGAGAGAATAAACTGACGACAGAAGTTTTGAACGACGGGCTTGGGAACAATAGATGTGCGTGTTTATAAAGTGCAGCTTTTTCAGTCTCCTAAGAGGGTTTTTTCCTCTCATAACTCGAGTAGGATGGAAATCTTTTTGGTCTAGTGAATTTGATATTTTTAACTTCACTTTTTATTGTGTGTGAAAAAAAAACGAACACAATCTTCTTGCTTATGTCCCACAGGTCCAAAATGTCTGAGGCTTTCACATCTATTTCACACCTCCGCTAACACTGTGCCAGTCTTGATCTGGTTGAATGAGAGCTGCTACCATGAATAATGTTATCGACTTCCCCATCTCCTCACTCTGGTTTTCCTCTGTTTCTCAGGCGTGCTTTCTAGAGACTGCACGTAAGAGAGAGAGATTACTAGAGTCCTTTCTTATTCCTGAAGGCATCTGATAATTCTGTTAGGAGTCACTTGCTGTAAAATTATCTCCTGAAGTCATCTCAGAAATATGTAAGATTTTGTAGAAATTCTTTTGAAGCTCAGGAAGGTACAATCCTTTTCTTACGCTCAGTTTAACAAAGTCTCTGTAGCCTTGGTCTTATCTTCTTTAATGCTACATTTGAGAATTACTGGTTCTCCCAGGCAGGGTGCCCTGCTGTTCAATTAGCCAGGCACAGCACAGAGCCCTTGTTCTGGCCACGCTGAATACATTTTTGGATAGACTCGGACTGGCATGGTGAGTTTATGTTATTTCACGGATTTGCTGCCATGTCTGTGGCATTTTTGACCCAATACTGCAAGCCTTTTAAAGCCATATACTTTATTCCCCCCCTGCAATGAACCAGTCTGAGACTCTGTAGAGCACAGGATTATTGCACTATAATATAAGGTATTAATATAGTGGCAAAGCAGTCTTCCTTGCCAGTTTCCTCCTACCACAATAACATTGTTTCATAATGTGTGTACTGGAATGAAAATGCTAATAAATGCAACATGAATATTTGCTAACTGCAGGTATTTTTACAGTGCTGATCCCTCTAATATCAAGGCAGATGTAATGATAGTCATCACTGTACTTCTGTGAGTCTGTGCTATGTTTAGTTTGTTAATGGACTGGAGAGTGATTTCTGATTATGATTCACGCATTATTAGAAAGGGTAAAAGCGGATGTGGAAATGACAGGTAGGACTGGGAGCTTAAGTGTATAAATAATCGTAGCATCTGACAGTTGCTCCAGTCTCAGTGGAAAATCTTGGGGAACAGTGCTGAGCACTGGATCTCGGTGAATGGTCAGAGTAAGGTGGGAGAAGGAACTATGGCTTTATTCAGATCTTCCCTCTAGTCGACTTAAGTAAGAGTGGACGAAAACCCTCTTGTAAAGAACACTTTTGAACCTTCGTCTAGACTTTGAGGGTTTTTGCCTTTTTGTTTATACTAATGTCCAGTCTTTGCCATATTTTCACCTGGAAAAGTATATCGATCTATGTGTTTCTTACTTATTCAAGTGTGTTAATATTAACTATTACATAAAGAAACTTTATTCCATCAGAACCAGTAGACAAATATTGTTACAGAACTGTATATAAGTGGTGGTATAATTTAACTATGATTGCTCAGAGATCACAGCAGGTTATTTTTATCAAAAAAATTAGTGCTGACTTGGAGTTGGTAAGACTTATGCAAGCTCATTTTATGACGCATAAGAGCATGGGTAAAACAGGTGTCTTAAAGGTGATGGTAGGATGGGATTCAATCTGAGCCTTACATGCCAGGTGATATTTCATAAATCAGACAACCAAGAAGATAGCTTCCTTGTGAACTGGTACTCATCTGGGATTAATTTAGGGACTAATGCCATTGCACAGTTGTGGCCTGATTGTGCATTTTCTTTAAAGACATCTTTAAATAGGAAGCTGAGTTTTCAACTTAATTTGTGCAAGTCCCTGTTTCCTCTGAGAAATACTGAGTTTTCATTGTAAAACTAAAAGATGCCCAAGCTGAAAGAGCCTTAGCTCTCAAACAAAGATCAGTACTTTCCATGAGAAACATCCATAGACTCTTTAAAAATACTTCTGTAGAGCCCTTCACACATCCTCCTCAAAACCCCTCCTTTTTTTTCTAAACAGCTTTATTGGCAGTATAATTTCTTCAACTGCCAAAACACCCCTTTGAAATCCAATTGCTAAACTGCTGTGCAACTTTGGACAAGGCATGTTTAATTTACTTTGTCAAATTCAAAAAAAGTGGGAAAAACTGCTTCTTTTTCTCTGTTCACATTCTTAATTAGAATAGCATAGTTCAGCTGCAAGAGACCTACAACAACTATCTAGTCCAACCGCCTGACCACTTCAGGGCTGACCAAAAGTTCAAGCATGGTATTAAGGGCATTGTCCAAATGCCTCTTGAACACTGACCAGCATGGGGCATTGACCACCTCTCCAGGAAGCCTGTTCCAGAGTCTGACCCCCCTCTCAGGAAAGAAAGCTTTTCCTCATGTCAAGTCCGAACCTCCCCCAATGGATGCAGCTTTGAGCCATTCCCACGCGCCCTGGCACTGGGTACCAAGGAGAAGAGCTCAGCACCTCCCTCTCCACGTCCCCTCCTCAGGAAGCTGCAGAGAGCCATGAGGTCGCCCCGCAGCCTCCTTCTCTCCAAACTGGACAAACCCCATGTCCTCAGCTGCTCAGAGGACATGCCTTCCAGCCCCTTCACCAGCTTTGCTGCCCTCCTCGGGATGCGTTCGAGTACCTGCACATCCTTTTTAAATTGCGGGGCCCAATTTATGGGTTTGCATCCCCTACAGCATGGGAATGCAACTAGCACAGCTGTAGCTAGGTATTTCAGGATGTGCTATGTCAGCATGCATTTGCCTTGCGCAGCCCTTTGCAGAGAGGAAAGCATGGTCTTAAAATGCGCTGGCTACCAGCTCATTTTCAAGCGTAACCCAAAGCATAGGTTTTAGCTCATAAATCCCATGTCGTTTGAAATCCTTGCTACTTCAAGACTGTCTTTTTCCTTAAAGCCCTCTGGATGGGGGCACTCGTGGCAAGGGAGTTCGTCTCCAGCCTTCCTCTGCCTGCTGATCTCTCAGATCCATGTTTGGACACATGCAAGGGCCTGACTCGTCACACTGAGCTTGCATCAAAATGCTGAGATTCTTTAGCTGAACAGACATAGTCTGGCAGCTTTCTGCACTCATTGCACCAGTTTTGCAAAGTCATTGCCATGTATGTGCTAGAAGATTGTTTTTCATAGATTCTTTTATTAATTAAAAAAAAAGTTCTTTTGTATCTGAATAACATCATCAGTAATTTCATCACACCGACATTCTCAGGTGGCTTCAGGGGAGCATATGAAAAGCAAAATCTTCAGTCCTTCTTTGCAGCTACCTTACAGGTGTGTAGGGCCTTTTAAAGAGAGGCAGTTGCCTTTTAATGTTGGATGGCCACCTGGCCAGCCACCTCCTTACCCATCTCAGCATTACCAGCAACAGCCTTCCTCTTCACTAAATGCCTGCGGAATTCATTTAAACAATCATCAGCAACCTTTATTCACACTCCTGCAGGGTAAAGCATATCCCCACAGACAGCACTGCCACCAACTGCAGCGTGCTGACCTACCAGTGTTTTGTCTCTTGCAGCTTTTTCAGCATCGGGGCTGATTTGGCACTTTCTCCCACGCAACTTTGAAAATGGAAGCTCAGCTAATGCCAGCTGTGGCTGTTTTCTTCCCCAGCAGGCAGACATCCCTTTTGAAAGTGACTGGACTGCCACCACCAGCGTCGTGTTCAGAGCCCACCCTACAGCCCGTCCGTTGCCCGGCCGGCCGGTGGAGGGCTGGATCTGCTGGTCGTGGCGGCATGGAGCTGGACTCCAGCAGGCTCCTGATGGGTGAAAGCCCCCTTAACGCATCCCTCAGGCTCCACCCTTCACGCTTTGCTGCCGTCGAACGTATGAAAGAGTGACGTTGACGGTCAGGTCTTTGGAATTTCGATTGCAGAAAAGCATCGCTCAAGAAACGGAGGTTTCCTTGTCCACGTTGTATTCTGGATTTCATGGCATGCATGAGCCTGAAAAAGCTCTGTCTCACAGTATGCTTCTACAGCCCCCATCCTCCCTACCAGCTGAAGCTCTGACAGAAGAGAGATCCCCTGCATCAATAAAGCCTGCATGAAGAACTGCAGGGGACAAATAGGTAACACGTCGTCAAGTGGAGCACCATGACTTTCTGCTCCAGTTTGGAAACATTGGCAAGTGTTCCTGGAGGCATGAGTACATCACAGGGTGACTATGAGCCATGAATGGGATACCGGCAAATGCGTTCTTGTGTGTCAGGCAAGATATTTCCATAGGAAGGGCAAGCATTGTGCAAAGCCCTGGTGAGAACTCACCTGTACCACTATGGACATTTCTCATGCCTTGAGTTCAAGAAAGACAAATCCTATCTGGGATGAAGGCAGACAAAGACTAAGCAGCTAATTAGGGGCATGGGGGGCCTACAAAAGATGATGATGACTGGAAGGAGCAAGACAAAGGCTGAGAGAGCTGCCATCAGTTTCAAGAAAGGTATCAAGGTTGAAGACCAAAGATGGAAAAGAGCTACTGAAGTGCGAGGAAAAATATGGTAAAAACCACAAAACAATTCCAGACTTCTTTCCAAGAAGATGACCTCACCATAAAGAGTGTAGCAGCAAATGACCCTTGGTGCATTGGTAAGGAATGGCGAGGAAATTGTGCACGCTCCCTATGTGTCTGCAGAGTTCATGCGGAGGGAACCAAAGCCGTTTCTTCCGCCTCTGGCATCACCACAACCAAATGAGTGTCTATGGTATAAAAGCCCTCATTGTCATAGTCTGAAGGTCCATACCAGTTTTCGCACCAATGTGCAAAATGACAAGAATAGTACCTTCCTTACTCTTTCAGTACTCCAAATACTAAATCCTGAAGGAAAAGGAGATTTGCCAGGGCTTTAGATGAGATCTGAACATCTTCCCACAAAGTGAGGTAGGCAAATAACTCTCAGAAAGATTAAAGTCACAAATGAGCTATGAAAGTTCTACCCTGGGGCTGAAGTGCATTTTGTGTCCCGTATAAACATGGCCAATGGATGTGTTTAATAGTGGAGCAGTGCAGCTTGGTTTCAGTGGGAAAAGGGGATGTGACAGTGATAGCAGCACTGGGCTATTTTTACAGTTTGGGAGAGTCGTCCTTTGCCTGGCTGTGCTTTGGGCATGGATCCAAATGTTCTAGGTCTGAAAATGACCAACCTTTCCACCACACCAGTGTAACCTCTGCTCACTTGTTTTTCAAAGCCTGTGTTATTTCCACGGCCGTCTGTTGGCACCATCCATCCCAGCCTATGCTTCTGGTTACAATTTGGCTTTCCTCCAGGCTGCGGCTGCCAAAATCACCCCCCTTACACCCCAGGAAAAGGGTTTGTGTCCATCCAGATCTAGTCCCTAGTCCTCCTCGCTGCATGGCCTCAGGGATGTTAGCTCTGGCGCAGAGCGGGGACAGCTGATAGGGGTGGTCTCTGGGCTGCAGGGTTGTTTTCTGCAATGGCCTGAGAGAAGAGGAACAGCACTGGACATGTCCTTGGGAGCTGAGTGGCAGAGGAGGTACCAGGGATGCCCAGCAGCTGTGCCCAGTGCATGGCTACCAAGGGCAGGGACGGCCCCCTGGGCCTCCTGGGCACAGGGACTGCCTCGGGGCCAGCACCCCAAAGGCCTTCCTCCCAAGGATGCTGGGCGGAGGGGCGGCGGGCGGGGCTGTGCGTGGAGGGCCCCGTCACCCCCAGGTCACAGGGCCACCACCCGGCAACACAGCAGTCACAATGCCCCGGGGAAGGATAAAAGGCAGCATCGTCCCACGTCCCACTGCCATAGCTGGCCTGGGCGCAGCCCGAAGACATCCCAGAGAAAGTCCTTGAGGAGCCGGTGGAATTACTTGGCCCCCCCGCCCCGGCGGGCGCTGAGGGAGGAAGACCGGAGGCTGGACGAGGCTGCTGGAGGTTCTGCGTTGCAAGGCCAGCTCCCGGCGGGGCCACCTTCAAAGCCCATCTGATGGCTGGAAATCCTGCTTCAGCCTTCGCGGAGCAGACGCAAGCCCCTCAGGAGATGAGAAGAACCACCAAGCCCTGGAGGTGCCCGAGGCTCTCATGGAGCTGGAGAGCAGTGGCAAGAGCAGGGGAATGCCTTCTGGAGGAGCACTGCAGAGCTCGCCGTCCTCATCCCCCATGGAGCCAGGGGCAGCAGCCATAAGAAATGGGATGCAGAGATGTTAGATAACTAGCAAGGGGTGCCAGTGCTTTGGAGCAGCCACTGGTGTCCCTCCCGCCAGGCGCCGGGAGGCTTCTTGCCCCCAGGGTCGCTCAGGCCGGGGACATTTGGCCACTCTCGGAAGCTCCTGAGGTGGCTCCAGGGTGAGGGAGAAGAGGGCTTGGGCATCTCCTGGCAGGGGTGACCAGGCTGTGGGACGAGGAGGCCGGTCTTGCTCACATGCTCAGGGAATAGCCGAATCGCCAGCGCTGGGGTCAGGAAGGAATTTTCCCCCGGGGCACATTGGCACTGCTCCCCGGGGGTTTTTTGCCTTCCTCTGCAGCATTGAGCACGACCACTTGTCAGGGCTCCTCTCGTCCCTTCTGGCTAGGTTGCTGCCTGCTGCTCATGCACCACGAAGATGGCCTCTCGTGCCCTGCAGCTGGGGGGAGGAAGGCTTTTTTTTCCCCACAGCGGGCTAGCAAGTGTCTCCGGGGGTTTTTGCCTTCCTCCGCAGCATCGAGCACGGGCACTTGCCGGGGCCGCTTTGGGCCATTTTGGCTAGGTGCCTGCTGCTCCTGCTCCACGCAGGTGGCCCTCGTGCCCCGCATCCGGGGGGAGGAAGCTTTCTAGGCTCCCAGGGCGGGCCCAGGGTGGCCCCCGCGGGTTGCTTCTTGTCCTCCGTAGCACTGAGCAAAGCCCCTTGTCAGGGCTCCTCTGGGCCCTTGCCGCTCGGTCCCTGCCTGCTGCTCCTGCGCCTCCAAGGCGCCGCTCATGCCCTGCCTCTCTCTGCCGCTCTTGCCCACTGCAAGTTTGGAAAGGAGCGAGCTCTGCTCTTCCCTTGGCTCCATTTCCCCAGGGCTGCTTGCTTGTGCAAAACAGCCTGTGCTTGGAAGGGCTCCAGGCTTGCTGCACCATCCGGAGCTGCCACTTTGCAGCTCTCCCTGCGTGCAAGCCAAGCGCAGGGCAGGCACGAGAGCGCTTCGCATGCATCACTGCCCAAGAAGCACAGCGGCGGAGAAGGTTTTGGAAGGCAGATGTATGCTTGTCATCAATACCTTGTCATACTTTGGAAAATACTGCACGGTACCACACACCTCTTCTTCTTCTTTGGTGTGTGGTCGGTCCTGATCCTCATCCTTCACATTCTCGCTCTTCAGAAAACAGGGACTGCTTGGCCTGTGTTCCTGCTGCTGCTTTCTGCAGCTCTGTGACTTGCCTTTGCCAGGCTGCAAGGGAGGTTTTTTTAAGCTAATCTGAAGAATGCATCAGCCTGCTCCTGGCTACACATGCGCATTGCGTTAGTGCTTGTGAGCATCGGCTCTGAAACAGGTTCAGAAAAATACAAATAAAATCCTGTTTCCACTTGTAACCTTTGTGTGATGTGTCCTTGAAAGTTTTTGGAGCTGAAAAACCCCTGGCATTTCAGGCAAATAATGGTGTCATTGTTATTCGACTCATGGTGAGTGCAGGGAATAGGACTAGAATAGAGTAGAACAGAACAGTTATGCTATGTTATGCCTGGAGTTATGGATGCCAAGCCATGCCCGAGGCCTGAGGGCTCCGTCGAGGAGAGCAGCTCTCTGCAGTGCAGGTCCCAGGCCCACCCAGGAGACAGGGGCAGAGGCGGGCACCCCTACAGCATGGCTCAGGCAGGGACTGAAGGCCCCAGGCCCAGCTGAGACACGTCCCCTGGGCCCTTGGCTGGAGACGGTGGGGGTGGGGTCCCGGGGGAGGCCGGTCCCAGCCACTGAGGCCTATGAGCACCCCCAGGACCCTGGCAGAAGTCGGCTTGTGCTGCTCATAGGCTGTCCTGGAGACATTGATGGTTGGCCACTTTGGAGACCCAGTCTTGGGCCAGATGGACCTTCTCTCTGATGGAGTACTGCTGTTCTCGGGCTCTTTTGGTTTAGCATGTTTTTCCATGGGAAACAGCTCAGGCATTTCTAAAAATGAGCACAAGGAGCAAACCAAAATTGCCAGGAAATGAACAGGTATCACTCACCTCAAAAAGTTTTGCAGTCATTTAGTTGAGGAGCACGTCCTGCTTCAGACTGAGGGCTTGATCTTTGAGCCTCGCTAGGGTCAGAGCTGTGGGGTTTTGCCATCCTATGGAAACCCAGCTCAACTGGATGAACACAGACTTTCAAAAACCGCACTTCACACTTGCTTTTTACAAATTTGTGCAGATGGTCCAGTTCTCTTGACACAATCCAGAGCTCTCACCCCCATCAGAAGGTACGTGCCTCCTTCCCACAAAGTGACAGAGGCAATATCTAGGCTGGGATGTGGTTACCCATTTAGTGCCTTCTGCTGGTGCAGGGCTGGGAGGAAATGGCATCAGGGATTTCCTCAGTGTGTACTGGTAGGGAAAGGAGGAGGTAGGAAGAAGAATAGCATAGTATAGTTCAGTTGGAAGGGACCTACAATTACCATCTAGTCCAACCACCTGACCACTTCAGGGCTGACCAAAAGTTAAAGCATGGTATTAAGGACCACATTGTCCAAATGCCTCTTAAACACTGACTGGCATGGGGCATCGACCACCCCTCTAGGAAGCCTGTCCAGGTTTTGACCACCCTCTTGGTAAAGAAAGGTTTCCTTGTGTCAAGCCTGAACCTTCCCTGACACAGCTTGGAACTGTTAATTAAATACCTCTACTGTGAGTCACTTGAAATTTGTCCTTTTGTTGAGACATCACCCCATTATCTACAGCTGTGAAAGAGATAGTGACTTGGCGGTGTCACAGGGGTGTACAGGCAGCTGTCTGTATTCTGTTACTTGATGTTCAGTGTTTGAAGTCGACACCTGAAGTTGTGAGCTTGATTCAGTAAAGTGTATGCTTCTTCCTCAGGACTTGACCCGGTGTCCCTGAGGAAAACAGATGGTTTCTGCTGACTCACAAAGGACTTGAAATCAGGACTGTTACACTTTTAGGGTCCACCTGCACAAGGGGGCTAGTTTCAGAGTGATGTGACTTGATGTGTAACCACATCATAATTGGTGACTATATGTAAGGGCTGTATCTGAGTGACAAGCCAGTATTTAAAAAACACGAGCTGCTGAACTGAGCCAGACTAAGACGAAGTCCAGTGGTCTGTCTCAGGTGGTGGCCAGAAGTGCAGGGTGATCAGCTTATTTTTTAGAGCCTTGTGATGGGGGACATGCCTCTTGGATTAGATGATCAAGGCCAGGGCCAGATGTTTCCCATTCTTCTGCTGGGAAGAGATAACTTTTCCAGGCTTAAAAAGAGTGGAGAGAAAAGGATACCGGTGTCTCAAGGAAAGTATTGAAGTAAGAAGGTTCTGCAGATTTTTGCTCAGATTTCCTTCATATTCCAGTCTGCCCTAGTCAGACTGGGGTATCTGGGCAGCCTATGACAGCAATTGCTGTAATAGAGTAATGTAGGGTATAGAGTATATGTAGCTTATAGAGTAATATAGGAAGTGGCACAAACACTTGATTTTTGTTCTGCATCCTTGCTTCTAGATGGGGAGGGTGGCCTCTCAGCTCTGTCGGAATGTATCCGGGTCTTTGTACAGGAGAAGTATAACTAAAAAAGGCTAAGGGGTGCAGTGTGAGAGAGAGACAAATGTCCTTGGGCTCATCCAGTGGTGGCTGTGCTTTCACTCAAGTGCTATAAGTTGAGGGGAGCGTGATGAGCAATGGAGGAGTAGTTGAAAAAGCTCAGACAGAGGATTGCTGGTGGGCAAGGGTATGCTAGCCAGCATGTCTTGCTACCACATCTGATACCACTTTCATGTGTCTCGTCACTATGCTATTGTTTATATGATGTATTTTCTAATGGAAGTGAGCTGGAAGTCATGGTAGCCCACATGGGCAGAATCCTGTTCTAAAAATCCTATGGTTTATTATTTCCATCTATCTGTCTTAGATTCGCTGCACAGAAATACACAACTTAGACCAAGCTTTCCAGATGTATAGTTACCCTCAGGAGAAAGATGTGAGTGAATTTGCTACAATGAGCAATCTTTTAGAGCTACCAGAAGTCTCAGCTAAATGTAGAAAATCAGCCTGGACATTTCCAGGTTAAAAAAAAAAAGTCATATTCCAGAAGCTAAAAGTTAAGGTAGCTTTATCATCTTGCAGTAGAGAAGTTTTATGTATCTGTATAGTTCCTCTTCCGTCTTCTTGTGATTCACAACTTTTCTGGTAGCCATTTTCAGGCTCTTAACAGGCAATTATGGGTCCATCACATGCTGTGGGTGACTGGGTGTGCCAGAGGCATGTGTATGTGTGTATGGCCAGGGAGGAAAAGGGGCTGTGCTCTTTGTACTCTTAAGACTGGCATGGTAGAGGGAATGAGAGCAGCTTGGAGCTTGTGTGACCAGAGTCATTTGTTCTGTGAACTTGGAGAGCTGGGGGATATTCAGTCTACAGAACATATGTTAATAGTTTGAATAGACCACACAAGACTGTATCTTGGTTTCGAGGTTAGGAATATGTTTAACATGGGCCTTCGTGCAAGGAAGGTGGTTTTTGCCCAGGCAGTTGCTGGTGTTTGCTCCTATTTTCCTTCATCTCCAAAACCCAGTATCAGGGCCCCTCTGGCCTTTAGGTGCCAACAGGGCCAGAGTTTGCAAGTTCAGTGTTTGTATCTCTGCCTCTAAATAAAATTTGACTGAAGCTTAGTAGCGTATCGAATGGTTTAGCTGCTTTTCACACAGATATCTTGCACCTGTTTCTCTGTTACAATTCCCCTGGGTACACCTTGCCCTTCTGAAAGCATTTCTGTGGCTGTCGATGAGACGCAGAAGCTCTGAAGTCTGTGCATGGAGTCAGAGTCCCTTCAGAGTGAGACAGCAACTATCTTCAATTGTCTAAGGGAACAAAGTGTTTTCCACTGCAGAAGCAGTTTTCCCATCACAGATGCAAGTAACCTACAGTGTAAGGATTCTTTTGTAAGGAAAATGAATTATCAGTTGTGTACAGTGTTCCTCTCCCGGTTAATGAAGAAGGACAATGTTTGGTGTACAGTGTTGTTGCCAGGCAAACAGCAGCAACAAAAATCCATTAGGAGTTATTTCAGGAAATGCCTGGTGGCGTATGCCTCTTGGTTATTTCTTGTAAGTGCAGGCTGCCGTTTCCTGCCTTCCAGAAGTATTTTGAAACATAGCTCTTGTTTTGAATGTGTTTTGTGATCTTCAGGTTATATCCAAGAGACGCATATTGTGCCTTTTCCATCCATAAAATTGATTTATTACTTAATTGTAGTAACTAATTAGAATCTGAAGTCCAGAGAGACAGTCAAGTCATCCAATAGTTTTTATCAGCAAAAGGTTGCTGCATATTCTTGTAACTTTGGGACCTTACCGATTTGTTTTATAGGGTGTGTTTATATCGCCTGTACTGTTGATGTTTACAGCATGAGCGCTGCAAATCATATTAAGTTGCTGGCATTTGCTGTGTGGTACTGGGATTCAACACTAAAAAACTCTTTGGGTGACTGACTCTGGAGGGGCCTGAATAATCTCTGGCTCAGTAACGTGCGCACTGGCTGCACGGTTCCTGTGCTTGCAATTTATGTAGTACTGGATAAAAACTCTCAGAAGCAGAATTTACCTCGTGATGAGGCATTACTCGTACGGTCTGAGACTTTTCTGATCTCCTTATTGGGCTCAAAATCCCCCAAGAATAGGTTTTCTTAGGAGGAACCTTTGCTTCTAAATGGGTCAGAAAGCCACCAAGAAAGCCTTCCTTTGGTGCTATTCTGCTTCAGATCCCTGTGTGGGATTGATCTTGTGTAGGATTTTTGTTAATGACTCTGACACAGAAAAAAGGAAAGTGCTGATAATTGCTGCTGACGACACAAAGTGTTGCCAGTACGGGGGAGGATCCGAATATCTCACAGTAAGATCCACGTGACCTAGAGGAGGGGGCTAACACCAAGGGCTGAAATGAAGTAGTATGGGGTGAAAGATCATGCAGATGAGGACGTAATAACAAAAACTTCTGCTATGAACTGAGAGTCTGTTAACTGTATGAGGGGGGTGTCACAGCACACAACTAATGGGTGACCAGGCAAGAATAAGGCCTCTTAATGTTTGCATACGGTACCTGTGAGAAAATGAATTAACACTGAAGAGATTCAATAAAGACGGGGAGGGGCTATGAAGATACCTATTCTGTAAGGCAAAACTGGATGATCACGGTGTGTTTAGTCCACAAAATGATGGTAGAAGGGGGAAATTCAATCTTTCTGTGCCCAAGTCAGAGGAGGATTAAGCACCAGAAAAAAGAAATAGTTCAGCTTAAGGAGATTGCTGGTGCAAGAACAAATTGATATAAATTGACACAAATTAAATGATAGGTCATAACCGACACTGCAATCAGGTTCTGGCAAAGTCTCATAAGATGGGTAAGCATAAAAAAGAAGCTGCTTTTAAGATGGAGCTTGATAAATTTGTAAAACATCTAATGGCATTATAGTCTTTGAGAGTAAAAACTGCTGGAGTTTCCAGAGATGATATTACTTTGATTTCCCTGTAAAAAATAGACAGGCACAGTTGTCTCAGCGGTCGCAGTAGTCTCTTTTATTCTCCTGAGTTTTAAAGGAAAAGATTGCCAGGAGATGATATATGAGGGCAATCCAAAGATTTTTTTACAGGAATGCTGTTCAAAATATATGGCATTGAAGGGGAAAAGAAAGAAAAGAAAAAGAAAAATCCCAGAGAAGAGTTTATTCAGCTTGTATGTTCAATGTAAATTTATCTACATATCTGTGTTCTCACCATATCTAATGTACTTTTCCTCTTCCTAACACTGACAAATTTACTAGCAGAGTGAAATACATAGTTAAGCTCATCTGCCCTTTGGCTGATTAAAAAAAAAGAAGTCTCCTTGAACAAATGTGTTTACTGGTGGGTAAAAAATACCTGACTTTCTTTTTTCAGCCTCTCAACGGCTTAATGGCAAAATATAGATGATGCGCTATTGTCTGTCAGTCTTGATGAGTCAATACTACAAAGTGGTATTTTTTTCTTTGCATTGTACTACAGGTTTGACAAAGGATCTTTGAAAGCTAAATTGGCTGAGGGGGCGTTCTGGTGAAATCGATACCTTCTGTAGAAAAAGGTGGCAAGCTGTAGGAAAATAGTTTAACAGGGCAGACATTAAAAAATGAAGCTGGGCATGCAGTGAACTCGCATATGAGTGATCCATGTTAATCAAAGAACTGATCATGCCTATGAAGATATTTTTATAATTGCAGTGAGAGGCTCTTGAGATTTCCAGGCAGTTATGATACAATACAATACTTTTGAAATGGAAGAAATTTGGCTAGGCCTGGTATTTTGTTGTCTACTTGGACAAGAGAGCCCAGACAGCACATGAATGTTTTGCTCTAACAGGGTGATTACAGGATGATGTCTCCTGCCTGTCACGGCTGTCTTTCTGAAGGAACAGAAGTTACTTACAAGCTACCTGCATGTTGCTATACCCTTCACCAAGATTTATTTGCTTCCAGGTTAGAATGGAAAATAACTTCAAATGTGCATGCTTTAGCATAAAAAAAAATTAAAAATTATGGGAGATGGAAACTGAAGAAGGTCCCACCCACTTAGGAGAATGAAGTAAATACCTGCAGTTTTCATGCCGATAGTGTCATCTAATCAGACATGGAAATCAGCCTAGACTTCAGTGTACAAGGGTAGAGTGTGGCTGGAGAATAAGCATATCTGAAGAGACAGCGGTACAGGAAATCTTTGGAAATACCAGAAATCATCTTTGGTGTGGGTTGTGACTTGTGCTTTGAGAGATTCAGCTTCTTTCTCTGGCTTCATTAATTCATGCCTGCTTTCTCCCAAAAGCTTATTACTATTAATAAACTTAAATAAATACAGGGTGGAGAAGATTTCAGGCCATCTGGAGAAAAAGTCTTTTCTCATTTACATGTATCACATACATAGTTCTGTTCTTTGTGTCTCCAAAGACTCCTGTAAGACAACTGTAGGACATATACACAAAATTTCCACAGTAAAAACTGCGTCAAGTAAAATCTAAGATTTTCACACAAAGCAAACGTAGAAATGCTCTTTGCCTCTGAATCCTTCCCCTTTTGATTGCAGGGCTAAACAAACCTGAGACCTCACCTACGCACAGACCTCATTGGTCCCAGACAGTTCCCAGGCAGCAGTTAGCTTACTTGTACCAGGAATCTTGCTAGTAATGCAGGTTTGGCACCCCCAGTGCTTTCTGTCCTGCTCATTGCTTTGCCGTTCTACCTGCACCTTTGCTCCGCATGGCTGTATGCCAGATGGAAGGGCATTACTCTATATATGACACCATCTGATGTTTGGAAAGCACTGACAACCGAAAACAAACCTATGCAGCCTGGAACTGGAAAATGCTTTTTCACCTGTTGTGTTGGGTGCTGTGAGTGTGGGAGCTGGGCTGCCCAAACACAGATGCTGGGTGGAGTGCTCCGAAACTCTTGTTGCAACATCCAGCTGGAGAGTGCACAAAGGTGAGACCTTGTGTGCACCTGAAGCCCCTGGTGACCAGGGAGTGCCATCTGCCACCAGAGAGGGGGAGATACTCTAACGCAGATAAGAGTGCAGTTAAAAGACCCTCAGTGGGCTCTTTCCTCATTGATCTAATAGTTCTCTTGATGTTCCAACTTAGACATCAGTGCATGTTATGAATTTGCCTGGGCTGTGCTGCAATACGGAGAGATGCCTAGGACCCCAGAAGGGACCAGTCTGGTAGGCGATCACTCAGCCTACCCCGTGCAAGCCATCATCACGAAGTTAAAGGCAAAGCCTGGCTGCTTGACCTTTACATATTGGCTATAGCAGTGTTTTCTGGCATGGTTTTTGATCTCACTGGGTCCAACTCTTTTGATCGCTTTCCCATGGAGGATGCTGCTGCCTCTCCTTCACCTGCCTCTCCTTCACCGTGCCATCACTTCAAGCAGAGCCAGATTTGACTCTGAAACTATGAACTGCTCTGGACCTGCCTAACTTTGTGCAGTCACTCTGGTGTCTCTGCACACAATGTCCCGGGAGGGCTTATTTGGTTGGGGTTTGTGCTGCAGGTACCTGTGATGGACTCAAGACAAGGAAAGGTGTCTTACAGGACCTGGGAGACCTCAGGGCCCCCGCTCCGGCAGGCCTGGTGAGTTCCCCAGGCTGATACAGAAGAACCAATGTTTTAATGGCACCATCTGCTGGCTAATGGGAGCAAAATGAGGCAGTGATTTGTTAAAGAGTCCCTCTGCTCACTACACTGAGTGCTGGAGCCACCTTAATCAACAGGTAAAGATTGGAGACCAAGTAGGGAAAGTTGGGGTGGCACTGGATATGGGTCTTAAATAAAGCCAAACTTAAACTGACAGCCTTAAGACTTGTCAGAAGAATTAAATTTCATCAAAAGTCTTTCTGGCTTCAAAAAGTCCATTGTAGTTTAGTTGACGTTATCTTGCTAGGAACCTGTGAGTCTCAGTTCTGGTCATACTTTGCATCCTCTTGTGGGATTTCTTAGCTTGGTTGGTCTTGTCTCTAGAAAACAGCATTTTTAAAGAAAGTAAAGAATTGGCAAGGTTTCTGTGTGTGCTTCTAATATGCTCTCCTCCCTATGCGCCCATCAATGCTGTTCCTCATGATTATTCTAGCTACAAAAAATAAAAAGTCATGGGTGGTAATTCCTCTCCTTGATAACTCTCCTCTCTTTTCAGCTGTAGTTTCATATTGTGAGAACCCCAAAGAGTCATTTATGCTCTTGACTAACTGCATACTGGCTGGGTCACAGAAATGTTGGGAGCTATGCCAGTATGAGTCTGAGGCAGAAAAAAGCAGAATTTGTATGGGGTTGTTTTTATCCTAGGTGATATCTATATGCAGTTCTAAATGTCAGAGGATTCCTTTGCAGAGATCCTTAAATTTAATTTAATTTTCTATTAAATGATTCTCTGGGCTTCCAAATTGCTAGTGCATTTCCTTAGATAGGTGGAATAATCTTACTTTTTTCTTACTGTACTCATTAGTGCAAATGGGAAAAATGATATTTTATTTAGGACTTGGAAAGAAGTCCAATATAAAATAGAATTTTGTCATGGTTTAACCCCAGCCAGCAACTAAGCACCACACAGCCGTGTGCTCACTCCCCCCCGGTGGGATGGGGGAGAGAATCAGAAGAGTAAAAGTGAGAAAACTCGTGGGTTGAGATAAAGACAGTTTAATAGGTAAACCAAAAGCCGCACACGCAAGCAAAGCAAAACAAGGAATTCATTCACTACTTCCCATCAGCAGGCAGGTGTTCAGCCATCTCCAGGAAAGCAGGGCTCCATCACATGTAGCAGTTACTTGGGAAGACAAACGCCATCACTCCTAACGTGCCCCCCTTCCTCCTTCTTCCCCCAGCTTTATATGCTGAGCGTAGACATCATATGGTATGGAATATCCCTTTGGTCAGCTGGGGTCAGCTGTGCCAGCTGTGTCCCCTCCCAGCTTCTTGTGCACCCCCAGGCTACTCGCTGGTGGGTGAGAAGCAGAAAAGGCCTTGACTCTGTGTAAGCACTGCTCAGCAATAACGAAAACATCCCTGTGTTATCAACACTGTTTTCAGCACAAACCCAAAGCATAGCCCCATGCTAGCTACTATGAAGAAAATTAACTCTATCCCAGCCAAAACCAGCAAAAATTTGTAAGGATGACTATGATCATATATTGCTATGTACTATTAATGGCTAGTGTTTGAATGTTGGGTAATTACACGATTCAGTTATTATGTGGGACAAGACAATGTTTGCAGGTGCCTGTGGTGTGCCCTCCTGACTCTGAAAGCCAAACTGAACCAGACAGACAAAGATGCAAAGTAATATATTTGGTGGCATTAAAAAAAGTGTTATATATCTATGTGTAGATATCCAGCTGCTGTTACTGTGAACAGTCTTCTCTTCCTTATATGCATGAGAATTGCTATTATCATTAATCGTAATGATTTTTATTTCTCTCGGTTTTCTCCTTTCAGTTGCAAATGAGACAGGTGACAAAAATGCACGACCACTTTCACGATTTGCCCGTAAGTAGCCTTTTTTATTTTAACTGGTTGATTTCTATATCTACTGTAGAAATAAACACATTTAATTAGTCTTTTAATCTCATATTATGTCCACCCTGTTACTACAGCTCATTTACAGTACTAAACTGAGGAACCACAGTACTTAGTTGGAAAAGTCACTTAGAGAAATTCAGTCTTGTTGAACAGAGTTGATGCAAATTTAAAAGAATGGAAGGCTTTGTGACCTTACTAGTGTTTCAAGAATAAAAGATTATGACAGTATAAGTGTCACAAAGCCAGCTGAAGTTGGCTACAGTGGCTACAAAGAGATTTGGGTCAAGCCTTAGCAATAGCATACAAAAAAATGTAACTAAACCTTACTGATAGCACCTCCATCACCTTTTGCTTCACACAGCAAGGTTAGGAACTAAAGCTATGGCTTGGGATTTGAAATAAGTGAGCCAAGTTTGAACAAAACAAAGGGATGCATCTGGTAACGTAGCACCAACTGACCATGACTTTGACCATATGAATTATTAAAACCATGTGACAAGATATGTAGGAATTAGGAGGAAGATAGGAAATCTTGTTCATAACGTATGCAGTTTCATGATGATTTGTGATCACTTAGCAGGGAAAAATCCCCTTCTCATCATTAAAAGGAGGCATTTACCATCATCATGGGTGGTACAGATCAAAACATCAAAAGAATTTACATCTATGGTGCAGTATTTCACACAGTCACAGGATGGCACTCTGAGCATGCCATACCTCACATAGGTGGCTAAGGTGCATAATGTAAGAGGAACTGCTGTGGCTATGAAATCTGTTGTGTGTAATGACTTAGAAGGTGATGATTGAACAGGACTGGGAGAAAATTGTACTGGCATTCCTTATGCCCGATTTAGAGCTTATTTTCCTTCATGTTGTAGACAGTAAAGCTTAAAAAAGGGGCTCTATTAATCAGCCCTGGCTGGTTCAACCCTGAAAATACATATGCCAAAGGAAATCACAGAGGAGAGAAATTTAAATGTAAATGCAGACATTTTCAAGTTCTTTATCACTCTGCTTTTTGCCCATTATGGTTCCTGAATACTAGGTACAGAGTTGGAAGATTCAGCCCAAGTACTGTTTATTCCTGGGTGTTTGGGTTATGAGGATTTCATGCTCCAATATTGCCTGACAAGGAGGTCAGGCATAATGTCATGGCATTTGGAACTGAGCTGGCATTTCAGTTCTGATTCTGACATTCGTAAGAACTTAATTTTTGGTGAATGTGTATAGGGTGCAGGTCTGAGACCCAGCAATAACCAGGTTCTGTTCCTGCTTTAATCTTGGCTCTCAACCAGGCAGCCAAGCCTTATTTGCAGAGTTAGGGGTGACTGGCTTTACATGGAAGAAAACAGACTGGTGAACGGCTATAAGCTGAATGAAAGCACAGGATACCCCCTTACAAGGCCTCATCATGTGACCCAGTGCTGCATGGGATTAAGTGTGGAGGTGAGATCAAGGCCGCAGGCTATTTGACAGTACTAGAAATGCAATGCAGAGAGGAACACTTAGATAAGCCTGGTTGGGAAATAGTCACAGAGGCATAATATAAGGATGGAGGGAGATAATTCAAAGTGTAAACCAGACCTTCGCTGTCAGGAGTTAAATTTAGTGATCTGGGAGTCAGGTTGAGGATTTAGTGATCCAGCTAGCTTCTCATAGGGTATCATTAATGATGACTGTGTGGCCATGAGCAGTATAAGGTCACAACTCCGTGGGAATGGGAAGGAAAATTAGAATGGGAACTGTTTTATGGAAAGGAGGGAAGTGTCTGAGGCATGTGCTGTGCTACCAGGAATTAAATGGATGATGCCCAAATTTATGCTGAGAGTACTATAACCTACTCTACCATACCATGTTTCATTGAACAAACAGTGGAGTGCAGATCAAACATTCAAAAACATCCTGACTGAATGGCAGAAAAAGCTGCAGCATTTGAGGACAAGGATTCAAGCAATAACTGAAGTCATAGAGGATTGTCGTTGTTATCCTTGTGTCTGAGTCACAAACCAGAGACTGGGTATCTTCCTGGATCGTGCCTTTCACATTCACTCGAATGATTAATTCAAAGGCAATTACTAAATTCACAACAGAGAAGAGGATTTCTATTGCTCTGTAACAGCTGCCCATTTGAAGTCAACAGTAAAACCTTCAGAGATTTCAGTGGGGTCACAGCTGGGCTGTCTTTGAACATTTAACAAACCATACCCATTTTGGCTGACCTTATTTACCTGACCTAACTTTCTGTGCACGCAACTAAACACAAGATAACCTACAGAAACCCACATGAGCCTTGTCCATCCTGACTGTTGTCCACAGATCTCTGGAGCATGTAGCTGTTTTCCCCTTTAGTTCAGGAACAAAGAAGAGGGAAAGGCTGCAGGTGGTGTTAAGTGAGGCAATGGGAATGATAGTTGTGTGGTTATCGGTGATCCAGGTAGCTAGACTTCCAGTGTAACAATATTTTCAGGCTATATTAAAGTATTTGAACACCCACCTGCAGATTCTTCAAGCAGAGTTCTGCTTTTTAAATTATAACACCTATATCTAGTTTGATTTTGGCCCTAGATGAGCTATAATCATCTTTGACAGAGTACAATAAAATGAGGGAGAAGCATTTTTGCAAGTGTTTACACTTACTCACAAGGATTTGAAATTAAAATTAAGTGTTATTTATTCCAATGCTAGGGCTGCCCGATCTCTTATACTCTTAAATGTCAAGTTCCAGTCATTTTAAGAGACTTTGAATTTAAGAAGCTGCTACTCCCTTTAGCAGCAGTTAATGTACCTGGTATCTCACTATGTCATCTTGCTACAAGTACCACTGTGCCATCAGTCTTTGAATAGTTCTGGCTGTGGGAATTTAAGTTCATCAGGCTTTCAGCATTTCAGGCAGCTGGAAGCTCCTGGCTGGTGTCTGTTCAGGCAGGCTTGTTAAATAAAAAAATCATTTGCCAAATGCCCTTCACCTATGCATAGCTGTGGGCAGGCTGAACACTGATTAGGACAGGTGGGCATTTCATCGCTCTAGTGAAGTTGGTTAATTCACATCAGTTGGCTGATTTGCCGCTGTTGATCTTCAGAAGAGCCAAGTAGATCTGGGTCTACAGTCTAGATACAATCATAGAGGAGAGCTGCATAGGATGGATATCCATGCTGGAGGAAAAGGTATAGGTGTATGTGCAGAGAACATAGGGAAAAAACCCCTATATATACTGAAACAAGTACTTGCGGTATTTTTGCACTTTTTTATTTAAAGAAAAAAAAAGTTGATTTGGGTGATTATATGGTTTTCAGTGGCAGTTAGTTAATCTGTCACAGTTGGCTTTCAGTGGTAGTGCAAACAACAAGCTACTTGTAAGTGCAGAAGGCGGCTAATATGTCTTTTTCCTGGACCATGGAGTTGCCCTGCGCCTGACAAGCTGGAGGGCTTGTTGAATAAAAGAAAGGGTAGAGTTGAGAAAATAGGGAGAAGATGGTGTTTTGGGAAGCTCAGCAGATTCCTTGGAGTAATTGCAGGGGAAAACCTCAAAATTATAAAAGTGGCTTCAGAGAGCCTCTTTTCCACAAAATATTATGTTAATAGTGCACAGCAGCTTTTTCTGCAAGTGTTGATGTCCTCCTCTCCTGTCTTAGTGTGCAACATGTATGGCTGGATGGCAACTTATATTTCTTTGTTGACCGTATCTTAACAGAGACTTAAACTTCTGGTTCCAACTGTGCCGAGTATGCCATAGTTTTGTGAAAGAAATGGTCCTCTGAACATACTATAAGGAGTCACTATTTTTGGCTCTATCACAGGTGTATGTGTGTATGCTATATGCCTGTATGGTCAGATAATTTAAAACTCTTACATCCTTTATATTTCCCCTTACAGAATGGGAAAACAAATGCTTACCTATTCAAGTAAAAGTAAGAAATTTTGGGAAATTTGCATGGTGGTCTAAAGAACAGAAACAGTGGTATTGCCATAACATTGTAAGTCCTTGAATAATAAAGATGTATGGATGTTGCTTTTATTTCTGCAGCTGTTGTGTAGACATTACTTTGAACTACCTGGTGTGAGGAGTAATTTTTCTGGCTATTGTAGCACAGAACTCGGCACAGGACAAGGCTACGTCTAAATCTGGGTAAATATGGTCCTCGCACCTTAAATAGCTGCTGACAATTAAGAGCAGAGAAGCCTACAAGTATGGAGCTTTCCTGATTAGCTGGGAAATACTCTGAAAATTACTTTGGAATGGGGAAGATAGACGACGATTCTTGCTGATCTGTCTTTGCACCACTTAGGCTGTGTAAAAACAAGACACTGAAGACAACCAGCAAAATAAGGCTGCCATCACCTGTCTGTAGCAGCACATATTGCTGCTTCTAACAGGGTAGCTTCTCATGATATATTCCCAGGAGACATGAGATAGCAGCTCTTCTATTTGGTTTCCTCTTATGTACTTAGTGTGTACTGCAACAAAAAGTCAACCTTAATCCATATGTGTTAGGTCCATTATTTGTTTCTTAATTGTCTCTGCTGGACAATTAAGTCTGAGTGTCAGGAAAATATTTGAAAATTTTACCTGTACAGTCTCTTATAAAAATCAGTTGCTGACTTTATAAATATCCCATTTGTCAGATTTTTTTTTTTCTCATTTTGCATATTGATAAAAAGCTCCTGGAGAATGACTACCAGCAGAGTTGGTACGTCTTATTACTTTAGAATCCAGTAAGATTAATGCTTGCTGCACCTCTGTTGTGGGAAGTCTCTTAACTGAAATAATTAGTATTTCAGTACTTAACTGCTCTTCTTGGGATCTGCTAACTCACTCATGTATATTTATAATAATTGAAAGTTAGAATGTGACACAGGTGTTCAGTATGGGAGTATCACTGGGATTTTCAGAAGTGCCTAATTTATTCAGAAGCCATTTGGAAATTTTTGAAAATATGAAATGGATACTTCAACTTTATGAAATGGATACTTAAACTTTATGAAATGTAAGTCACATATTCTCTTCTCCAAAGGCGGGGAGGAGAGCTGACTGAAGGATGCTAATTGTACTTTGTCAGTGGAACTAGACTTACAGATGAGGATGGGTTCTCTGAATGACAAGCAAGAGGCACCTGGTGACACTTCTAAAAAAATGTAAAAAGATCATCCATATAAATATTTTGGCATTTGAATGTCTGCTGAGAAAAGTTGAAGTTTCAACAGAAATGTGTTTTCTGATACTAGTCCTTCAGTGATATCTTTAATGTATAATTCAACCACTATTAACTTTATTCTAAGAAAGTCAATGATTAATACTGTATTGATTTGGTACTTTGGTTTTTGCTTAGTTCTTTGGCTTAAAATACAGCCACATCAATATATGCTAAGCTATAATCTAAATATAATGTGGAGAGGATGATTTTTATTGAGATGTGGAAACTCCATGTTCTGTAATCAAATCTTTTTATGGGAAGCATTACAGTCTTGGATTTGGAATGACCTGAACATTAGTGCTTATTTCCACTTTGAGCTTTATTTCAGATGTTCAGGCTTAATCCCAAACTGTGGTGATGCAAAGGTAAAAAGATAACATCATCTTTGTTTTCCAGACTGCTGAGAGACTGGACGCTAGGCCTATGAATTTATTTTCTCTCTCACTGGCTATTTTTACAGGGTCTAAATCACAAAACTGCTTGTGGAACACCATTATTGGTGGGCTGACCGGCAACCTCAAGGAAAGGCCAAAGCCGACCATTGTCAGTGACCCTAGACCTCCTGAAGAAATCTTAGCGGATGAACTACCACCAGTGGACAGTCCTGAGGCATTGGTGAAAACATCTTTCAGGTCTGACGGATATATGTTTACTTTGTTTATCCTTGAAAGGATATCTTCTTAAGATTAAGTCTGCAGCGTGGGTTTGGTGGGGGGAATTGATACTGAAGGATTCAGCAATGCTGCATATCTTTGTACTGAACAAGAGTGAAAAAAGAGGTCCGTAAAAAATACTGACTGGACTCTTTCACTTCTCAGACCTCATTAGCCTTCTTAAAGGATTATTGACTAGACACGTATAAATTCTGTAACTAGTCAAAATGGTCAACAAAGACAGCTTATTATATGAAGATGTCTTTGAAGGTTGATATTGTTTCATTTGAAAGTGGTTTACTTACTCAAGACTTGCACTTTAGGTCAGATGATGTGCTTTATTGATGCAAGGGAGAGCGAGACCTTTTTCTGTTGATGTAATGTCTTGAGAACTGTCTAGCATTAATTTATTTTGTCAAGGAGGAGGATTCTGGTCAGGGGCTTGCAAGCGAGTGATTGCTGCTGTTGTAAAGTGTGTGATCTATCTATTGCTGGGTTTTCCTCTCTTTTATTTAATCATGTGGACATACAGTTGACAGATGTTTCTTGGAGGCGTGTTTTCTGAAAATAATTTTCTCAAAATGAGGTAAAATAGAGAAGCCGTGTGCATGCAGTGGAACTTTGACCAAAATGTGAAAATTGGTGTGCCCAGCAAAAGTGAAGTGAGTGGCAGGATTGATTTTTTCCAAGTGTTTTTTGAGCTTTTTTTTCTATTGTTGAAAAACTATGCTCTACTTTTATATTAAATGCACATGTGTGTAAGCATAAAGTGGTTTTTGCTTTGGATAAATTTCTCTGACTACAGTGATTTTGATTATACCTCACTCTGTCAAACTTATTTCAGTCATCATATATTCATTATTTTGAAGGTACTTATCTAAGTCATTATATTAGGTAGTAATTTCAGATACCTTGTTTATACTGCTTGACATTTAAAAACATATTACCATAAAGTGAGTTTATGTCAGTCTATCTAAATAAATCCTCTAATTCCATAATGCATTTACATTCTTTAATATTTCCATTTAAATGATTCTGGACAAGTGTTTCAGAACCTGGATCTTCCTTATATGATGACCCATGGTATTTAATGGCTTTTAAACACTTTGTGTGTCTGATATTTAAAGTCTGTCATTTCAAGAGATCTAACTCTTTTTCAGCTTTCACCTTTCATAACGAATTTTGGGTAGCAGCAATCCTTACGTTGCCATCGTCAAGATAATTTCAACCATTTTATATGACAAAATAATGTCAGTCTTTCAAATGGCATGATTTGATTATGTGAGTAGGGGTGACTTGGAAGAAGTGAGCTTGTATATGGCATAATAAGGACTGATTAGTTGGAAAATGTAATTTAGCAAAATAGTTTCGCTAATGTAGTTTAAATGGCTTTATAAACATTACAGAACCTTTGTATTTCATCAGTATAGAAATTACTGTACAACATGGCATTTTGGGGGGCTTTTATAGATGGAAATACAAACAAATTGTTGTTACAAAATAAATTTAACTGTCTAGTTTTATAAAGAAAGGAAGACCCATGTGTGTTTAAGAGCTACACAGAGGAGTGGAAGATAAGAGAGTACATTGCAATTACTGTCTAAAGACATGAGAAGATAAAAACACTGGTGTTTTTATTCATTTTGGGATCTTGTTGATATTATGGTGCAAACTGGGGCTTAGGAGGAAGTAGCATCTTTTGTGCGATGGGTTGCACGTTTGATTCATCGGGGTCTTCTGTGGGTAACGATCTCCAAGTGCTACCTTGACAGAATTTGACTGGTGTGTCTGAGTGCCAGTGATTGCCTGCCAAGCACGGGCTTTCCTTGTTTCCTGTTTACTAGGCACTAGTGGAAGATCTTGGTACCCTATTGCCTTTTGGGGAATGAAATGGGCTTTACAAGCTGTCTAGTCCAGCATGCCTTAATTAGGAATCTGGTAGCTGAATCTCAGGGGGCGTGTGGGGCAATGTGGGGCTTGTACAAACTGCTTTTACAGAGAGGAGAACCAGGCCTTGTTTTCAAACGTGACTGTTACAAACTGGAAAATGCAGCGACTCCCTTAGTACTTCTGATTCACCGCTGTTAAAGCAGTGTATGGCAATACTATCCCTTTCATGCATAGTTAAAAGGAAAATGTCTCTCCAGTGTCAAATGAGTCACACTTCCTTGTGATTGCATATCTTTTTATGTGAATACATACAAGCAGCATGAAATCCCAGTTGCCACCTCTTGTATTAGATCTTGTTTTCTATGGTGCAGTACTTATTGTTCTGTAGCTTGGAAAATTAGGAAGAGATCTGTATTTGATTTTGTTCAGCATCTAGATGTGAGCTTGAAGTGCATTTAAACATAATAGGAGGAATGTGATTATTTCAATCATTTCAGTCATACCTTTCCTGCAGTAGTAATCCATCTTTAAGATGTAAAGCAAAAACCAACCCCCTCTCTACACACAAATAAGTATAGTGCGTGATCTCTCCATAATTAAAAAGTGTTCCGATTGTCTTGATTTTCTAATACAATTTTTTTACTATTTCTTTTCTGAAGATACCAAGAACTAGCTCAACATTGGTCTAAACAAGGTTGAATACCTTTCTAAAGAGAGAATTGAAAGAGTTTGTAGTATATTCTTGTTTGCAGTATCGCACTGAGTGGGCAGTTTTAAGTAATTTTGTGTCTTGACTAGTTATACTACCACAGTGCTTTAAAACCAGATTTTTAAAATCCATTCTCACTGGCATTTAGTCTATATGTCTAGTAAAGGCAGGGGAGGCCTCAATTTGAGTTACATTTGAAATACAGTGGAATAGAGAGAATGGCAGATTATCCCCTTCTGACAAGGAAAAAAAATAATTAGACACATAGAAGTGATGAGCTTCTTGGCCCACACTTTAGGCAACAAATCTGATATATCCGCTATCTTTCTTTGCACAAATATGTAAGTTCACAATTAGAGGAGCTGTGATCACTTTCTTTTTTAATAACTGTGCACATATCAGCATCCATGCATGTACAGTCGTTGGCAGTGGCTGTGGATTGATGCTCAGGAATATTAGATGGTGGGCATATGGCCTTGTCAGGGCTGCGTGATCTGGATGTTGGCTGGAGATGTCAGTAGTGGCCAACACTGAAGTCTGTTACTCAGAAACTCTCTTTCTAGATCTGCTTTTTGATCAGCTAGGTCCCTGTAATGAGCAGTGGCGCTATCGGTATTGGTGAGAATTAACAGTGGTAATTAATGAGCTCTTAAGGAGACTGTGTAATAACTTTACAGCTTGCTCTAGCTTCTGTGTGCTGCTCCCTGGCAGCACTACCCAAGCAGGCATTTTGATAATGCCGGGCTGGCACCCACCAGGGGGAGCAGAGAACAAAGAGACAGGTTTGGGTGCTGTTCTCCAAATACCAGCTAGAAGTTTGTGGAAGCACTTTATGTTGGAGGATACAAGAGGAAGTGCTGCATTTGTCCCCCAGACTGCTGCCTGGAGTGAACCAAGTCACCAGGGTGGCACTGCTCCGGCTGCAAATTTGATGTGTCCAAGATGTCATGGTATCTCCCAGACTCGTTTGGTTTTTTGATGTACGGGAGAGGTGGAGTGTTGTTTTGAGTCTGGAGACCTGGAGCACTCTACTGGGGTATATGACTGTGGTGGTGCTTATGGGATGTAATGGCCGTGCTGCATCTTGTGGCAGGAGAGATCCCATGGTACAAGGTGACTGAGACATCCAGGGAAGAATGGAGATGCTCGTCTGAGACAAAACGTTCAGTGCGATCTCCCATCCTGGTCCAGGGCCTGCGTGACAGCTAATGCTGGTCTGGAATTGCCGAGTAGTTCAGCTTGGCTCCATCTAGCACATGGGGGCTTGGGGCGGGAGTGTTTGCAAAGTGATAAATCGGGGTAGCAGGCAGTTGAACAGTCAGTAGATGAGGCAAAGACTCTCCATCCTGTACCAGACAGGCCTTGGTGGATACCTATGTAGCTGTGCAGAACTAGGAAGTGATATATATCGTCTGTTACCAAGGCCACATGTCCTGGGAACCAGAAAGGCAGATTCAGTTCCTTCGGGGTCAGAGTATTTTTATGCTCAAGGCTTGCATGGGTTCTTAATTTCTGTCACCTTTCAAAATATCTCCAGCTTTTAGCTTGAGGCTAGTAACATCCCTGCTTACCTTAATAGCTGCTTTTCCTATGTCAGCTGCAAAGTTTCTTTATCCTTCCAAGGACAGTTTGCTTTGCTTTCCTTATCTGCTTCTGTTCTGCTTTGGGAGTCTTAAATCACACTGGCAGCTAATCTTCTTGTATTTCTGGTTTGGTCATGGGTGATGTAAACTCTAGCTCATGCCAGCTACTGGCCACTTGGTCTACAGGATAGAGGTGATACCGCAGTGCTCCAAATGCAAAAACTTCAGTCACAGCACCATGTGCTGGGAGTCAGCCCATGAGCCTCAATCGTGTGGGTCAATGTGTCATCAGTGAGGATAAAGGGTATGAGCCTTCCTTCCCCCTACCTTGCCTGAGTCATAGCAAGAGCCCATCTCCAGTCACATGGCGGAGAGGGACCTGCAGGACTCCTTAGCACCTCTCACGTTTGGCAGCACCGAAGCTCGGCTGTAGCTACCTAAGGTAGTACATGAGGCCTGAAAATCAGAGAGGGAGGTGGTGCTGTGCGGGAGAGCCGTGACCATGACCGCAGAAGAACAGGAGTCAAGGGCTAGTCGCGGGGTAGAATAAAGCCCGTCCTCTCTCCCTCCTGGGTCTATGTATTTTTTTTTTTTGTTGCCTTTTTTTATTTGGATTTTCTTCTTGTTTTTTAAAAAACACACACAAAAATGAGAGATGAGTCTCACTTGCCCTAACTTGTTAAAAAAAAAAAAAAGACTGTGCGAAGCTGGAAATATGAAAGACAATTTCTTATTGGTTTTTATACCCATCTACAGCAGATCCAGGTCTCACTAAACATTAAAATGTAAGCAGTCTCTCTGAAAAACACCCTTCTAAACATCTTTCTCAATCCAGACTTATAATAAGGCACTTTACTTGCATTAAACTTAAATTCATCTATGTTCTATTCAAACCTGTTGCTTATTCCTGTTATTTATTGATGCTCATTACGATGAATAAGAAGTGAAAAGTGTTCCGTTCATTAAAGGAATGTCTCTCTTCTCTCTTCTTTTAATTGTGCCTCCCTTCTAGGTGCATGTTATGCTTTGTGAGAGCTATGCACTCATTTCTTGGTAGATTGAGATTTATGAGTCAGAGGGGGAATGATCAGAGGAGAAAGATTTATACCAGTTACTGTTCAAAGGCTGCATTCTCTCTCTCTTTGCGTATATCCACACGGGTCCAAGAGGAAGGTGTTTTTTCAGGCAGTTGAAAGAGAAATGGACTTTTTTTTTTTTTTGATATCACAGTCTTCTTGTTCTTCATAGGATAGATGTATTATTGATGACAAGCAAAGCCAACGATTCTGTCCCTGTAAATATCAGACACATCAAAAGACCCAAGCTGAGAAATTCAGATGGACTGTGGGTGTCCTAACAGAGCTGTGCCTCTGAAAGGCAGGGAGCAAATTCACTTCCAAAATGGGAGTGAGAATTTGAGCTGAAGCTCCATGGATAAACAAAGTCCTGGTAGTAAAGAAGTCCTGCTTTGAGGACTGACCAATGCCTGTCCTTGACCACACTTCTCTGCCTGATGTACATCACCTGAATCTTGTGCCATCATAAACTCTGAGTATTTGTTTTGCAGCTGTGCAAGGCTTCCAGTTCCGGCTTTGTAAGCGTACAGATCACCCACAGTCCTTGGCATGGACTATGCTAGCCTCTGCCACACAGCGGGTGGACATATTTTTAAATCCAGATGTGGTATACCTGTACAATTACGTGAGTCTCAAATGTCCGTGCAGCACTCATGTGGGTATACAAGGCTGTTCCAGGGGCCATGATTAATTGCTTGGCTTACTGAACTTGCCAACCCAGTCTTCCTTGCAGATTTACAGAAGAAACTGTATATGGGCAGGGAATTGTATATAGGAAAAGACATGAAGTAAGGATAGTCTTTATCCTGATAAGGAAGTGTTTAATAATTCACTGTTTAGTTATCTCCACCATGAGAGATTAATAGCCTCTACATACCAATACCAGACTGGGGTGCCTTGCAATTCCCATTTACATAATTTTTAGCCTGGTTTCCTAAGGAAAACTGGCTATCCTTTTCCTAAGGAAATTGCTGTATGTCTCTCAGTCAACCTTCCCATTAACTTCTTAAACGTAGCTGAACTTGATCAGTAGCTTAAAAGAATGGCAGACACCTCAAAGGTACTTAGTTCCTACCTATTTTGTGAAACCTGATGGTAGGATAGAAAAGGGTCCCACTGAAGGAATGGGTAGGAGAGAGAAAAGCTGACTTCCAGAGTTGCTGTCTGGCTGACCAGAGTTAGCATGCTCTCTGGCTAATCAGCACATGTGTAGCTGTGAAGCAGGCGCCACGTGAGACCACGCAAGCAGGCAGGGCAATGTTTGGAGGAGAAGCCCAAGGAAAGCAGAGTGGCAGGAGACACAGCAGGTCGCAGAATGGGTTGCTATGGGGAAGGCAGGAAAGATGTAAAGCACAAGTGCGTAAGAAACCAGTCATAGCTTGTGCTCCAGCTTTGAGTACTATAATTGACGCTAATGAGAGGTATTATTGTCACTACTATTATGCTATAAATCATGCCTAATCACCCCGGTGGAGTGGACTGCATATCTTATTCTGGTAGATTAAGTGAATTATATGCCATGATCCCCTCCCCTCCTGCCATGTGGTTACATCCAGCGTGGTCTTCCTGTGCACATGCAGAGGTCCAGGGGTTCCTGATGTGAACTGACTCTCATGGAGTGTCACCTAATGGGGAGGAGCAGCTGGGCTGGAAAGGGGCTGTTGGCTTCCTGGCCTATTCCTCCGGCCTGCGGTCTGCACTTGAAGGGCATGTGGGCTCTGGAACAGATTTATTGTCCTGGCAGTCTGTGCATGTCCTGTGGGCCATAAGTTGCTCATCCCGTTATGAAATTAAGACTGTCATGGTATGTATTTCATTCCCAATGAGAAAATGGGATAGTGGCTTTCTTACTCGTGGCAGTCAGAGACAGTGCGATGAGCTGAGATAAAAGGCTTTGACTAATCAATTGCTGAAGCTTTATCTTGAGTTCTTTAATTTGCGTAAGCAAGAAACATTAAAAACGGACTCAAAGGAAATTCCTATACAGTTTCATCTGCTTTTAAATGGCTGGCTGATGGCAATGAAGTTGAGTGGTATGTTATACTGTGATGTTTTCCTAAAGGATATGGTTAAAACATCCTCCAGATCCAATCCAATCAGGTACAGATTTGGTTTGGTTTTGAGACCACAAAACCTGCAAGTAAGAGTTCAGGAATATTTTGAAGTGAATAACAACAATAGCAATCATGAAATTACCCAAAATAATCTTAAGGCTGATGGATAAGACCTTAATCTTCACTAATGTCCTGCATTTCTTCTTAATGTGAAGAGCTTTGAAGGAGGAGGAAAAAAGGGATACTTAGCTTCAGTTAATTGAGTATGACAATCAGATCTGGAGAGAAAACTGTATTCTGTCTTGGGAAAACGCTAGCCATTTATGCATTGAAATACAAATTTGAGTTTTTGTTTTTGTTTTTTTTTTTTTTTATGAAACCCAAGAGAGAATCTACACTAAACATTTACTTGGGACACAGTGGAAATCCGCATACCTGTTGCAGATGTCACCCATCCAATGGATTGAAGTGTTGATTCCCATGGGAATGCTATTAATACCAGGCTCCACGTTGCTCAGAGTCACCTGTTTTCACCCCCTGCTCAGTGTATTTCTCTTTTAACTCTGTGGTTTCTGATGAAGGTCTTGTCCAGTTTGCTTCCCCATGCAAAATTATTTTCGGTAACTGCTGTATTTTGCTGGAAATTGTTTTGCCAGAAATTTGCAGCCCAGCCTACCAGTGACTTTGCAGACATATAGCAACATCTAGGTAAGTAAAGCTGCTGCAAACTGTTAACACCCCTTACCCACATAACTTGCTAATGGCTGTTCTTTATCTGTTTTTTGCATGTTAAGCTGCCTGCTGGTAATTTCTGGCAACTATTTTATGTAATAGAAAGGTCTCATTTGGAAATTATCACACTATCCATCCGAGTACTCAGCACTTGCTGATGTCAGAGCCATGGTGTCTGTAGTTTGCAGATTGGGACATTTATTTTTAGTTCCAATAATTTTTGGATCTGAATCTACTGAAGTGTTCACAGCAAGACTGCTAAAACTATCATGTGTTACTTGGTTTCCATCCGAACTTTATGAATCGATCTAAACGTTATAAGTTTACTCAGGTTGTTTTGAAAACAGGCCTATAGTCTAAATTTGCTGTCAGTGCTGCTCTTACTCTGGCAAAAAGCGATCTTGTATCTTCTTTTGGTGGAAAGGCCTTCATTTTGAGGTGTGCAAATTGACCCAGGAATATGGCCTTTGGGTTGCCGTTTGTGCCCAGTGATTCCTACCTTTGATCTGTCTCCTCTTTCATATGAGCACTTACAGTTTCTTGTCAGAGCAAATTTTCTCTCAGCTCAGCTGAAAAAGGACCAGACCTGAAGTTCTGTTTCTTTTAAATAACAGCTACTGAAGAGTATTTATTGCAAAAAGGAAAACTATGAGAAGCTTATTTTCCTTCCTCATAAATGATGTGCGCAAGCATCGTTGAGATCAGTGTGAGCATCTGTAGTTGCAGTTTCTCAGATAAAGATAACATTTCTATTTCCAATACTTAGAACCTCGAAGACTGATTTTTGTCATGTAATTGTCACCAATAGTATCTGCTCCTGAATCAAGAAGATGCTTGTTATCCTACCGGATTCTTGCAGCAGTTATAATTAAGTCTGCCCTAATTCCAAACAGTGTTATTCATAATAAAGTAATATTCAGATTCATTCTGAAGATGAGATGCTGAGAAAATTGGATTCCTCTTATGGCACTGTACCTCCTTTTGAGGGCTTCTTCACTTCCTAAATTGTTTTAAAGTTGTTCATAATATAATTATACGCAATGTCAGCAGTACTTGAATAAAAGAATTGCAGAGTGTAGTAGTGTAAATACAGTGGGCCAAATTGGGTGTAAATTGGCATAAAACTCAGTTGATTTCCATGGAGTTATACTGATTTACTGCAGCTGAGTATGTGGCTTGATATTTCAAAACAGTGCTTGTACACTGAAATTTGCATATTTGTTGATTGATGTTATAAATCTGATAAACTTGGCAGAGTGTTTTTGCTGAATCATGAGCGATGCTGTCGAATAATATGTTAATCAAAGTGGCCTGGGGTAGATAGAGCAAATTCCTACCTGAAGAATGCCTACTGGCTTTCACAAAAACTCTGTGAAGCTTGCAGACTTTGAATCAGTACAGCCTTTAAGTATTTGCCTTTTTTCTCCACTGCTTTAACACTGATTCTAATGTAGCCAAGGCATTTTCTGGGCATCTGAGGATGGTGTTGGTAAGCCATGACCTGAAATGTACATTTTCTTTGTGTCGCTTGGGCTTTATGTATTTGCTCGTTGCATTGGTTCTCAGAAAAAAAACTCACTTAGTGCTTTTTCCCCTTTATAATTCATTATCTAATATAAAGAATTGTGTTATCCTGACATATCAGCTCTTGTGCTAGCAAAACTGCCCTCGTTTCTTACAAAAATTACTCATTGGTATCAACAGAACACAGGCTTCTTAGTTTTGTGCTACAGCAGAATATCAGCCATATTACTGTCTCTTTTTTAAACTCCTTTCATTTTTTTCTGAATTGAAGTGAAATTAAACTCAAATTTGTCATATTCTATATGTCATTCTTTTTTAAGCAGTTGTACAATAATTAATGAAAAGTTTATAATTGCACAAATTGATTCAATATATTTTACAAAGATTGTATTTTTTCCAGTATGTCTGTGTTATGGCTTATACAACTATGGTTTATGCTGTTTAACATTAATGACCTGGATGATGGGGCATAGTGCATCCTTAGTAAGTTTGTAGATTTAAAAAAAAAAAAAAAAACAAGAAAAACAACAACAACAACAACAACAACAAAAAATAAACGAAAAAAACCCAAAAACAAACCAGAGGGAGTGGTTGGTAGACCAGATGGGTGTGCTGCCATCCCGAAGGACCTCCACAGGCTGGAGAACTAGGCTGACAGGAACCTCATGCATTTCAACAAGGGGAAGTACAAAGTCCTGCACTGCGGTGGGGAACAACCCCATGCACCAGTACATGCTGGGGGCTGACTGACTGGAAAGCAGCTTTGCTGAGAAGAACCTTGGGATCCTGGTGGACAGCAACTTAGACCATGAGCCAGCAATGTGACCCTGCAGCAAAGGCGGCCAACAGCATCCTGGTTGGCATTAGGAAGAGTGTCACCAGCAGGTCAAGCTTCCCCTCTGCTCAGTACTGGTGAAGCCACATGTGGAGTGTTGGGTCCAGTTCTGGGTTCCTCAGTACAAGAGAGACAGGGACATACTGGAAAGAGTCCAGCAAAGGACCATGTAAGAGACTGGAGCATCTGACATAGAAGGGGAGGCCAGGAGAGCTGGGACTGTTCAGCCTGGAGGAGAGGAGGCTTGGGGGGAGCTTATCAATATAAATACCTGATGGGAGGGACCGTGCAAGATGGGGCCAGACTCTTCTCAGTAGTGCCCAGTGACAGGACAAGAGGCAGAGGGCAAAAATTGAAATATAGGAAATACCATTCAAACATAAGAAAAAGCTCTTTTTTTAAAAAATTTATTTTATTTTTATTTACTGTGAGTGTGGCCAGACACTGGCACAGCTTGTCCAGAGAGATTGTGGAGTCTCCCTCCTTGGAGATATTCAGAACATGACTGGACACAGTCCCAGACAACCTGCTGTAGCTGACACTGCTTTGAGCAAGGGGGTTGGACTAGATGATCTCCAGAAGCCCCCTCCACCCTCAGCATTTCTGTGATTCTGTGGTGGAAATGGTGAAGCTGAATTATCACCCTGTGAGTAAAATCCTAGTGTCTGATCTGCATTGCGGATCTGTTATCTGCATTGCAGATTTTTGTTGCATCGTCTGCACACATCTGCTGCATGGAACTCCCTCTGACGTCAGTATGAAGTAGAGGTCTGCAGTGCAGAGTCATGACTGGGATTTTTCTCTGGAGAGTTTCCCCATCTGTGTTTGAGACAAACCAGAATAACATGTTCTAACTTTTTTCCTATGTAAACTGAGTATTTTGTGAATTGAGTCTTCTGTAGAGAAGTTTATTAAAATGCAAGCTTCATCTCCCAGTCATCAAAAGAAAGTGACACTGAGTTCACAGCTCATATAGATGATAGGAAAGAAGAAACTCATGTAATGAGATACTAATACAGATCCTCAAATGTAATTTAAATTTGTCTGAACAAGTTTCCTCTAAGTAGGGAGGGGGAGTGCAAATGACAGAGGCAACTTTCCATAAAGAACTGGTGAAAACTTTTTCAACAGTTCATCCTGAGTTGAGCAATGGTCTTAGTGAGATTATTTGCAGCCTTAGAAATCATTAGTTCATTTCCAGGGTCAGCCTAACGCTTTGATCTGTCTTGAAGCCTGGTAACAGAGGTTACTGCTTGTTGCTTTTGCAGAAGCATTTCTGGGGGTCCTGCTGAGCTTCCTCTAGGTCTTGAAAAATATCGCTTAAATATTTATCTTCACAGAGATACTAGACTAAGGTGTCATCTATTTTTAACCAGTACTCACTACTAATGTTGATTTCAGTAGAGAACTTGGCCTAATACACGAGATAAGATGAAGTGATAGAAAAGCAAATGTGTGTTCTGTCATTAACCTTTCAATTGCTGAATTTGTGTGTCTGTTGATGTGCAAAATGTCATTATACTTTTTTTTTGTCTTGTCAAAGGTAAAGTCATCTTAATGACACTCATTTCTCCCCAGACAATGTATTGGGAACTACCTGTTAAATACTTTCAGTTGCTGGCTTCTAAAATTCTGTCTTTGTTTTGCTTTGTTGGCTGAGGCATGGCCTCAGATGTGAGACCAGATTCTCTGCCAGGTTTATCCATGCAGTTTTATTAGAGTACCTGACTTTGAGAGCTGTACCAGTATATGCCTAAGGCAACTAAGACGTCTCAAGCTGAATGACATTAGCTAATTGAATGCAATTGATGGAGAGAAAGGTAATCAATCAACCATTCCTCTGTTCTCTTCTGAGTGTCTTCGTACTCCTGTGGGCATTTCAGGGAATCTGGTGATAGAAACAAAGCACCAAAAGCTAACTTCACGCAAAATTTCAGACAGGTAGCATGAACAATGACCATCTCTGTCTTTTTTTGGAACAAGAGATATTTTCTGGGGAGAGAGTGAAGGAAACAGGCTTGCTATGTGACCACATATAAACACTGGCTTTGTTGAACTCTGAGACAAAATGCTGGCTTTTAAGGGCCAAGTATATGCAATTTTCAGAGCGTGCCCTCATGGCTGTTGCTCAGGCTAGACAACTGCATCCACCTTCACGCTGTTTGGCATCCCCAGCACAGAAGGGCTGAGTGCTGCGAGGGATACTTGCCTATTCCACAGCACCTGACTATGGTCTGCCTGATCTTGCTGAGCATTTGTGCCATGACTGACTTATCCGTAACCGTGCGGACCCTGGGACCACCTCACTGTTACCTTTATAAGTGGCTCTGCCTAGTGGCCTCCTTGGCTGTTCTCTAATGACCATGAAGGGATTGTTTTTCACTGTGATGTTACTGGCAAGACAGGAAAGGCAGGAGGGGTTCAGCTGTTTTGTGAGGGACTTGCAGGTAAGAGAGCTGAGGTCACCTGAAGTGACCTCCTCGTGGTCGTGGATAGCCAGCTGGTTTACATGCAGGGGTCTAGCTCCTGTGCCAGTTTTATGTTGTGTGGGTTTTTATTTTTTTCTTCTTCCCCGCCCCAATTCTTACTGAACCAAGGTCTGTCACCTCACGCCGTTTCTGGCGGAGTGACACCAGCATCCCTTGCTAGGCCTGGATTTGCAGGACTGGGCTGTGGGCTAAATGAGCTGGCAGAAAGTTTGGAATAGTGCCAGGTCTGGGACAGGCTGCCTAGTCCAGAAGGAGAGGGTGGTCATCATCCTCTGTCTGCACCAAACTCATGTTACCCTGTGGCCTTCCTAGCTTGGCACCAGCCTGTTCCTGTAGCCACCATCAATGTCAGAGTTGTTGGAGTGTCCAGGTGTGTGAAACCACAGCCATCTGGCTTGTCCTCAGCTTAGCAATGAAACTAACAGTCGCTTTCTGACAGAAAGCCATAGTTGGCTGGGCTGGGAATGTCCATGGGATCCCTGTTGTGTAGCATAAACTAGAGGATGGTGTCCATTTGTGTGGCACTTATTTTCCCGGGATGACTGCCATAAGCATTTCATTTACGCTAGTGTCACTGATCAAGTCCACAATTTCTGCATGTTTTAGGGCTTTTGTCTGTCCCAAACTTATAAGCAGTCAAGTCCCAGGTGTTAGTTTAGTCTTGTGAAGCCCAGTGGCAGTTATCTGATCACAACCATCCTTTTTGTGGTATCTGTGTTGGGATGACATCATGACTGGTTACTGTGTGGCATTGTTGCATCTAGTTTTCTGGGTCAAACTGGCTATAGCATCATGCTGACCTGGCCATGTAAATACAGTGTTTTGGGCTATGCCTCTTTTCCAGGTGTACATTGACTAGTGATGCTTCAGGTGGCTTGAATCCAGAACATGCATGCAAACTGCATATGAGTGCAGACTGGAAAGTGCATCAAAAGCCTAATATTTTCAAAGCGTTACTGCCTGTTCAACAAAGGCTCGTGCCTTGCTGCAGCCTAGGCAGTGTGGACATATGGCCAACTTGGCCTGCAAAGTGGCTTTGACAAGACAGTCTCAATATAACCAATGGAGAGGTTAGAGAGGATTGCTGAGTTCATTTTATATACATTTTCTGAAATTTCTTCTTCTCAGCTTTACTCATTTTGGTCATATATTCTTAAAATAAAACTCTTCATTAAGAAAAAATAAAAAATTCTGGCTCTGTAGTTTCCAGGCAGCATGGACTATAAAATGAAATAACCCAACTGCATATTTAGAAGCATGCAAGTAAATGTCTTGTAGCTAAACTTATTATAAAGGTACAGCTAATTGCAAGTAGTATGTTAACACTGAGGATAATGCTGTACTTGTTTCCCATTTCACAAGGTAGAAAATATATTTCCATTAAATGAAATTACGATGCAAATCATTATTGTTTTGTTGTATTTCTGAGGAAGAAATTAAATACTGGAAATTTCTTCGATGATTTTGGAGCTTTTTTCTATAGTGGGTGTTCTTTCAACTTTAAAACATTTTCATCAGAATTTTTTGATGCCTCTAAAAGTAATAATAATGTAGGAGATTAGCAACATTAGATAAACGATTACCAATTAAATCAATCTCACTGTTAAAACACAATATGAAAATGCGTACCACAAACAGCGTGAAAAAAAAATGCATATAAAAATGGTAATGCATGATTTTTCAAAATAATTTGCTCTGTGGTTTTTACATCCCTGTTTAGCAGTTTGTCATAATCCTTACCAAACACTAATGTAATGAACCAGATTTGCAAAGGACCTTCCTTACAACAGTCTCCTTGGGATACCTGGTTTGTGACAGCAAAAATGGGAATGCCGTGGAAAGGAAAATGGGGAGTGAGAGCAGATGGAGAGTATTCTGTGTGTGTGCATGCGTAGGCAGGGAGAGCCCTGGGCCATTTCATCAGTCAGACCAGGATACTGCTCAGAGATGCTGGTGGTCCTTCAGGATAGCTCACCCCCAGATTGTCTTCTATCTTCAAGTGCTCCCTCTGTGAGAAACCTTAAAAAGGTGGCATATCTTGGAAAAGCAGGGGGTGTGGTACCAAGTACCTGCTTTTTTCACTCTGATAGGAGAAGAGGAATTGTGGCCTGTAGCCTATTTTGCTCCTTTCAGGGCAATATCAGAAGTTGACACCTCTGAACACACTGCAGCAACTCAGCCAGGTGGGAAGACTGAAAACATACTAAGGGACAAAACTTAGCTGCCAGAAGAAGCATTAGAAACTGGCAGTGAAATTTGTCATGCAGAGGTCCAGTGAGGAACCAGATATGTTGTGCTTAACTCTGAGGAGATGCAAAAAACCACAGCTGAATATTAAGTTAAAAGGGGGGGAAAAAAAGAGAGGGAAAAAAAAAAAGCATAGTTTGGAGGAAAGCACATATTTTTCACTCTCATGTAGAATATGGGAACTTGGTTTCAAATGTTTTGTTGTTGTCATTACCATTTTGTTACGAGTGTGTTCATGCTGCTACAGGAGAATCACAGTTAAAGTGATGACGGTGTCAGGGTAGCATCCAAGGTAGGAGGCAGCGCATTCCCATATCTCTGTGTTGGCTTGCAGAGCCTCACTCCTCACTGAGGGAGGCGGGCTGCCACGCTGCTCTGAGCAGGGAGGTGGGTGGTTTTGATGCTGAAGGTCATGTCCAGCTCCTCTTTCATGTGCCACATGTCTGTGACTAGCTGATGAGTGTAGCTGCACATTATGTATATGCAAGGGGAGATAACGGGACTATTTTGCCATGGCTCTACAAAAGCCATGGACAAGAGGACCCAATGACAGAGGAGTGATAGCTCTGATAAGCCAGACCTCTACGCAGTGTCTAATTTTAGTGTTCATCTGACCAGTGGGTAACTGGAAGTGTTGTCAAATGACAGATAAAACCCTAAAAACGTGCACTGTGACCATCCTTTTATCATCAGTTGCAAGTAACCATGGGGATAGGGATCTAAGAGGTCTGTTTTTGTTTTCCTGTTGTTCAGTTCAAGAGTGAAATCTGGAATAACTTTAAGTGAGAGTCAAATGGACTCCAAGCCTGTAGATGAAAATAAATTCAGGGACAGAGACTCTGACCTTGTCTGTCCACAAAAATAGCAGTGATGTAGAGATCAGTTTATTAACCAGATACTTGCATCTATTTAATTGAATTCAGTAACTCATGTGTGCAGTGTTCCCTTTCTAGCACACCTGCATGGAGGAAGATGTTATCATGCCAATTCAGGCAGGCACTCAGCAGCAGGAAATCATGAATACGTCTGTCGTTTTCTTCCTTCACTTCCTATAGATGGCCATCTGAAGTAAGGCAGAGGGGCATCTTTCCACACTGTCATTCTCTGTATTTCCCTTTCTTCAGCCTGTTTCCATTGTACTTTAATTTTGTGAAGAAGTGATGGTTTGCCCATGACACCTGACTGACGGTTGTTCTCTCATTTGGCCCTTGTCACCGCAGTAGCAGGCTTACTGTGATTGTTTTACTCACCACATTAGGCTATCAACTAGCATTTGTTGATCATTTATGTGCTTGCAGATTTGCAGTTGTCATTCTTTGCATTTGCTCCAGTTCTCTTTTTTTAAAGCTTCTGGCACAGGACACAGCCCTCGCTATACTTTAAGTAATCCTCTCTGAACCCTTCCCAAAATTCGTCATGAATATTATTTAAGAAAGAAAAGAAAGGGTCAATGAACAGCACTGAGACAGAAAGAATTAAGTCCTGTCAGTTTATATTTAATGGATGGCACATTTTTTGATTCAGAATTAAATACCTGAACCTTTTCTCATTTCAATTCTTGAAAATAGTTTTGCTGTAGCCCAAACAATCTGAGTTTATTGTTCTCAGGCAAGAGAGGAGCCCTGTTGGTGGGAGAATTGTGTGGGTGGTGTAACACATGCAGCCTCTAGCTCACCTTCCGGTTATTTAGATGCCAGAATCTGTGATCAGTTGTGAAACACAAATACAGGCAACTTGCTGTATACATTTTTGTGGCACTTGCAAGATACCTACTGCTATGTATTACTCTATTGTAAATATTTTGTCACCAGTATGAGATTGCTGCTGAGTTGATTCATAGTTGTGGAGGGTGAAGTCAGATATGTAGAAAGTTAATTATTTGGCATGTTTTTGACTTACTACACTGACTTTTTATGATGTTGTGAGTCAAATTCAGAGTGTTTGTCCTCATATTCAGTGATCTGGATTTGGATGTAGTTCAAGCTGCAAATGAAGGCTGTGGTCAACAGTGGAGCTTTTTCTACAAGTGTACAAGTCTGTACAGAAAATGGAACTAATTTTTGTTTTCAAGATTTTTCTGCATTTTAATGGAAGTTTATAATTCCGAACAAAAATCTGTGTACAAACATAACTCAGTTGAAATCTAAGAGTGACTCCTAGGCAAACAATAACAAGGGGAAGTTTGACAGAAACCGGTCCAAATTCATGCAAACATTTGGATCAGTTAGCACAATTTTTTTTTTAACAAACTTCAGGGAATCTTCTTGGCCTCGTTAAGGTATCTTTCAAGGTTTTCAGTTCCTGCAGCAGAAAGTTCCCATAGTCATCCTGAGACCTTTCAAGCATGGGATGCTCGGCTGAGCAATATTAATTGGGGAGTGAGGAGTTTTCGGAGTCTGCTATTAATAGACGTGTACTAATAAGGTGATCCAGGAGAATTTAATATTATGGGGGGGGGGGAAGAGGTGCGGGAGGGGGAAAATATTACTTAGATGAATCATTCTGACTTAGATAAATGGTTCTTATTCCACTTACTAAAATGCATAGTACGTGGATTAAATATTCAGAACGAGTAATTGCGAAGTAATGGACAAAACATGACATCCACCTGCTGCGTCATTCTACCTCTTAATGAACAGTAAATGATGCAGCTGCTTTGCCACGCTGGGTGTATTTAGCTACAGAAATGGGGAGATGGCAATAGAGAGCTGTGATGAGGCTGTGGTAGGTTCCGGTTTTTAACAAAGCCTGCCAAATGTCAGTGTATAATTCGTGATCATTTCAATAAAGAAATTCAATTTTAAATTGAATACAGAGGGGAAAGAGGTGTGTCACGAGTGGCAGATTTATGCCTAAAATCCTCTGCTTTTAAGGATATAAGTGAAATTTGAGAACAAGTAATTCTTAAACCATATTTTATGCTGTCCACTGTAAGTTAGGAATAAGTAGATGTGTATCAGACTGATAAAAGAGAAGTCAGATCCTGTTGTCTGATTTTACTGAATGGTAAAATGAACATAATCTATAGCATCTACCTTGGTTCTCCTAGAGACAATAGAGCTCTCCCTTTTCTCATCTGCTTCAAGATGTTGCATTTGATGGCAATTTTGTTGCTGGATTGACAGCTTAAGAAAATTTCTCCTCTAAGCAAATTACCTGCAGTTTGCCAAGAGCAGGACTGAGGTTTGTGTGGGAAACCATCTTAATTGTTGTTCATTGCTGATTTTGTTTGGTGTCAGAGATCTTTGCTGTGCTGGAGGTCTCAGTTTCAGGACAGTGACAATTAGAGCAGTCAAAAATTCCCTCCTCCTTTTGAGGTTCTCTGCATGTTGATGCCCCAAACCTTTTCCAGAGGCAGCCAGCCACGTAACGTGCTCCAGCAATAAGGTAACCTTCAAGGTGCTTTCTGTGTTGCTTATCTTCTCATATCTCTGAAAAGGGATTTGATTGTGAGGAAAAGAAAGTGGACTAGAAGCAGATAGTACGTGTAATTTTTATATAGCTTATTTCAATAGCACAGTTGTATAGCAGGACAGGATGGTGTGTCAAAGCCAGAGTAGATAAAATGTTAGTACACAAACTTATCTTTATTTCCTAAACAAATAAGCCAGTAGTTTATAATGCACTAACACAGCTAATGTTGATGAACGATAAAACCTTGTAGCATGGAGGCAGCAGTGTTTTGGGATTACCATATTCCCCAGCGGATATCTTCAAGTGCTGCAAAAGAAGAAAACAACATGGAGAAAATGTAGGATGTGGCTGATGTGTGGTTATCCCAATGTGCTGCAGAGCAGGGGCAGACTGTGACTTCTGTGTCCGGAGGGACTGTTTATTAAGGAGAAAATGTATGATTTTTTTCTTTCTGTATCCTTTGTGTGTCTCAGATTACATGGCTTTGCATGCTCACAGCAATATAATTTCTGCAGGAGTGTCCACCTGAGGAGAAGCGATGTGGATATGTAGAGCTCCAAGGTGTCCCGGGAGTTCTGGAGCGGTAGGGCTGCAAGGAAGCAGGCGCATTTCTTTCGTCCAGCATGATGCAGAGGCTGCATGCAGTCATCTCAGAAACATAATACCACATTATAGATCTTCATGGGTAGCGAGGCATCTGTCCCAAGCAGTATGAAAAATCTGCCCCTTGTCCTTTTAGGCAATAGTGGGGCGGGAGGAACAGGTCTCCATAACTGTACCTGCTCTGTGGGTTTTCCTTGTGGGCAATGAAAGGCTGTACCTTGGCATTTTTTAAATGAGCATTTTCTACTTGTGTGCTTTTCCAACCACGCTGAATTTTCAGTGATGTTAAAGCATCTTTTTAACTTCTCTGGCAATGTAAAGGATTTTACATGGGCATGTATTGCATTGTACCCACCTCAGGAACATTGTGCTTGGAGAAAGAGTGAAAAAACCTGTGGTGTAAATGAGCATCAGACCAGTGGATTTACAGGTGAGGGATGTTTTGGAGTTGCACATACAACTGGACTGCTATGAAACTTAGAGCGTTTTAAAACTGAAAAAAAAGTTTTTTAAAATCTGAAATCAGTTGTTTGATTTGTGCAGGCCCATGTTTAGAGATGGAAATATTGAGTACAGTGTAAAACAGTTGGAATTACAGAAATGAAGGATCTCACCCAACTGGCTTACCAGTGATAGAGATGTAAGGATAAAAATAAAACAAGTTGCAAATTAACCTATTAGCACTTCATTGTACGTGTGAAGTAGACAAATCACTGATCTACCCGTGCTCATTTGCATTTCTCTATTATTCATGTACAAAACCTCACACTCTCCGGAGCGTGTAAGAGATGGTCAGCCTTTCAAGCCATATCACAGTATAATCTTTGTATAAATCACAGAGCAATAACTTGAAATGACATTCTGGGTAGATGAAAGCAGCATTGGAATCTAATATTTCTGTTGTCATCATCGCCCCTGGAAATAAACTAAAAATACAAGGTGTGTTGCAGTGAAGCTTACACCCAGTTGAGTGAGTAGGTGTATACTTGTTTTCTCACATTGAGATACGTTTCTTCAGCTATGAAATAAATAACTGATCATTTGAAATGAGCACATGCATGCATATGTATTATATAATCTGAGAGACGTAGTTACAGGACAGTAAGTTCCTTGCTGGTGGATAGCAGTATGATGATAGTATACAGCAGGTTTTTCCAATAGCTCAGCTAACTGTGACTAGAAAACTTGCTTCCAACAATTACAATCTGAGATTCAGAAGAAAAAAAAAAAAAGCCATCAGTACAGTGTGAAGTATTTTCACCACTAAATTGTGTGCATGCGTTTTTCCTTTGGAGGCAGGGCTACAAACCGTACAAAAACATGCAAACAACCTTGAGCTGTTGGCATTTACTACATTCTGATAACTTCTTCTGGAAAAACAAACAAACAAACAAACAAAAACCCCAACCAAGCCAAAACACACCCTAAAGGGCAATACACTTGTACTTGTCAAGTATGTACAAGTGGAGAAGGACTGTTAAGTACTTGGCTCAAAAGAAGAGTCCTCTTAGCTGCAGATTTGAAAACAGTTCATAAAAATGGCAGGTTTTGCTCTTGAATGAGTACTGTCCAGTTTCAGAAGGCAAATCCTCTTCCCTTTTCTCCCTTCTCATGCAGTAAATTCACTGTATCACATAAATCTTAGTCCCGTGTTTGTCTGCGCTGTGGATAGAGGATGCAGCATCCATCTTGGATGCACCAACTGAGGCTGATGTTTTACCCGCCTCATTAGCCTTTGCACAGGCACTGTCTCACAAATGCCAGATTCTGTATGTGCAGGTACCTGTGGGAATCGTGCATACCTACAGGTTGACCAGTTGATCTTGGCAATGAGACAGTATTCAAAGAAAGCTGTAATGTAAATAGCTCTAATAAGATAAGTTGCTTCAAATGAACATGTGTATATGAACAAGCGAGTGAACATTGATAAGCAATACAGGTAATTAAGAAAGTATATAACAAAGGTCTCTATGTATAGAATTTCTTGCATGTGATGCACATTAGGCACCTATACATCAGGTAATTTTAGCAGAGTTTGAGCTAAAGGAGGCTATTTTTATTTTTTTTTAAACACTAAGATTCATTTTTGTTAATACATCTGCCAAGATTTTGATTAATTTTAGAAGTTATGATCTCTAAATTGCATAGTTTTTCAAGCTAAGAGAACAACCTTAATCTATGACTATTTACCTTCAGCAACCTGGTAATACTTTCTACATCAGATTTTATGGTATCCAACTTAATTATGGAACAGCTGTGATGTAGGCCGCATAACATCTTGACTTAAAATCAGTTTTACATAAACAAGACAACTTTAGGAATACTGGTGTTGATATGTAGAGCATATCAATGATGTCTTGCTAACTGAAGGGGACATGCAAGAGCACGCTGGGAAATATCATTCACAGAGATATTTCTAAGCGTACAAAGGCGAAGTAGTACTGTACTCTGTGAGCAGCCTCAAGTAGTATCCATGGGTCTAGTCAGAGGCAGAAGGGCAAAGATGTATGATATGTGTAAAAGCGATGAAGTCTTACCCCAGGTAGTTATAAATATTAGGGATGTTTGGTTAGTTGGCGTAAATGGTGAATATTGGCAAACATAACTGCAATACTGTTTCTTGGGAAATGGAGAATGAAAATAGCTCTGTTGCTATTTCATTGCAAGTTTCTTTGACCTGTGAATCAGCCTCTTGAGCCGCAAGACAGCTCTGGAGTAAATTATTGGAACTAAGCTTTTTCAGTTTTTCCGTGGTCCTGTTTAGAGCAGAAGGGATGAGATAGATATATATGTTACAGTTTTTATAAAATATGTTTAAATCTTGAGTCTGTTAAAAGATTTGGTCTCGTGGGGAGCAAAGCTTGGATCAGTTAATGGGTTCTTGGGTCAGACAATGTCTGTCTGGCATTTGATAACATTACTTGAAAACAAAAAATACATGACATTTATCCACTTTAGAGAAAGAGACATATAGGAACATAGGAACGCCAAGAATTATGTGGACTGTGAAGTATTTTTTTTAGGCTTTTGTCCAAAAAAAAACCCCAAACAAAACCCTTTTCAGTAAATTGATATGATGTAAGGGCTCAAAAATCATCCACAAAGTCAACCAGACTGAGTGGAGTTACACCAAAGATGCATTCTGTGGTAACTCTAGTAATATAAGAAGTCATTGTATCCATTCAGCAGTGCTATTTTTATTTCTTTAAAAAGATGCTGTTGCCTCATAACGGGTGTTTTGAAACTCACGTGGAAAAGATGTGCTAGTGCAAATAATTAATCTACAAGCAATACCTGGTGAGAGCGAGTTGGTATGGCTGGTGGAAAGCGCTCTCTGTGTGCAGTGGACGGTCCTAGCTGTGCCCTGCTTCTTTGGAGGCAGAGAATTCTGCTGTCAATCTTGGCATCTGTTTTGTCCAGGACATTTTTAGAGAAAACACATTTCAAAGTGTACTGCCGTGCTTGCACATGCTGGAGAGGTGGCTTATGGCTCTTCCTTCCTTTGTGAGGAGGAGGAGGCAGCAGCACGGGGCACAGCGCTGTGCGAGGGGTAGGTGTGTGAGCAGGGGGTGAGCTGGCAGCGGGGCCCCTGCCTGCACACTCCACCCTGAAGCGGAGCCCTGGTCACGGGTGTCAAGATGCAAGTGTGGCAGTGCAGCACAGAGGGAAAGCCCTCATCCCTGTTGCCCCGAGCTCCTGATACACCGCTGCTCGCTCGGAGCCCCACTGCAAACTCCACATCTCCCCCAGACTGCTTCCCACAGGGGAAATCTTCCCACCCTGCTCCTTCCAGAAGGCAGAAGGGGAGCCAGTTATGGGAACTAATATAGACTTGCCCAGTGAGTCATCATTGTATGCGTCTTTGCGCCTCCCCCTGTTTGGCACCCCCTTGCCGCAGAGCCCCTCTTCTGCCCCCTCCCAGGTTCCCACGCCTTCCAGCTCAAAACTCCTGTCTTCTCGCCCAGCCCTAGCTCCTGGCACAGTTTTTCCAACGCTCATCTACCAGCTGTACTTACAAAAAATTTCATTCAGAAAAGAGCCCGGCAGCTTAAAAAAGAGGACAAAGCTGAGAAAGATGGACCCATTGTAGACTTTTTCAGGCCCTTTACTTATCCTGTGGTTAAGGTTGGGGTGATGGAAGTGTCAGACTCTGCAGAGGAACGTTGCTGCCGTGGAAGAAGGCGCTTCAGAGGCAATACATAGGAGACAGCTGGAGCCCTCATAGGCAGCTCTTGGAGGGGGCTGAGGGAAAAGGTGCTGGAGAAAGGAGGATCTGTTTCTGTGTATGGTGACCTCTCTGGGGTTGTGTTTGTTATCACAGGGTTGTTTACTGTTTTGTTTCCAGAATGGGGTCTTCATGCTTTTAGTGGGTTAGGAAACCAGGGGTACCTTGGCCTACATTTTGCCTCTTTGTTTTTTCTTTCATACCACCTACACAAAGAAAGTGCAGGCTGGATCTAAACTGGGGCTGTTGTTTTCTCCTTGAGATTGGTGAAACTCTCCTTGAATAGAGAGCAAAAGGAATTTGTTGCAGCTTTTTCAATAGCAGCGATGTGTCAAGATTAGAAAAAGTGTAACCATGCACCTGGCTCCAGGGTCTGACAGTATGGGAGAAAAGGTTTGCCTGAAAATCAAAAGTTTCCTCCTTACAGTGCAGGGGTCCATTTTCCTTTCGATTGTTATGGGAAATGCAAAGCCAGGAACTGGCCCAGCAGTAAACTGATTTGGGGCTTGATTTCTTCACCCTCACTTCAGGGTAAGCACCTTATTTCAGAGGACCTATTCATAAAGCCAGCAGTACTGCTCATGGAGGAGGATGCTGTTCTGCTCAGTAGAGAGGGCAGAACCATCCCTCTGAGGCTCCTTGAGCTATTGCTTCATTTGTAAAGAAGCACAGCAACCTTCATTCCCATCTGCTGTTTTCTTTGCGGGATTTATTTATTAAAAGTGAACCAAAGGATGTGCTGTGAAAACCAGATTAACACAGATATGCAAACGAAGGCCCCTGGTATTTGATAATTTACTGAGTGAGTGTGATTGCCTGGTCACCAGCTGTTAGAGTGAATCCTGGCTCAGAACAGGCAAAGGGGGAAGTCATCACTAGATTAAATAAGAAAAAAGCAAATAAAAACATCAATAACTCCCTAACAAAATATTTAGCTTCCTGTCATCCTCAGGAATCCATTTCATGTAGTGCTGCAATTCATCATTTTCTCTGGCTGAAGAAATGGTATCATTATATTTAAAAAAAGTGCTGAAAGAATATATCCATTAAATAAAATTTACATAGAATATCTTCATATATAATGTTTTTTACCCAGCAATATCAAAGGTACCTTCTTAAAACAGCAGGGTTGTAGTTTACTTCATTTATTCCTAAATGCAGCTAAGTAAGCTTTCAACTTAAAGATTTGTCTAAGTTAATAGCATTTCTCTTAAATATAGCCTTTTAATGTTAGCAGAAATGAACAGAAGGAGATAAACGCTGCTGTGCCCAATTGAAATTACAGGGTTGATTTTCAGATAGGCAGACTAAATTTGCTAAAATTAGAAATATTCCTGCATACCTGAGTTAGCATCTTCCTTTTTACTTCTGTGTCGCTTGCTGCACTAACAGTAATGTGGTAACTATAGGTGTTTTCTGCCTTTGGGACATGAATGCTGGAAGAATCCTAAGGCTTCTGGATCCATTCCCGAGATTACTGTACAAAAAGTATTTGCCTAAATTTATCCTTTTAACCCCAAAGAGTATGGGTTTTGAAGAATACCGTGTGGTACAGTCTGATAAGTATAATAGTGATTAAAATGCAAGAAAGGAAAACTTAACTCCCTTAGGCACTGTTTAACGAAATTTCATTACTTTGTAACAAGTGAACTCATGTCGTAGGTCTAGTATAGCTGGTCAAAGCTATATCAACAGTCACAGGTACCCCTTTTTCTGTGTCTTTTCTGTGCCTTTCTGTGAGTTGATGATGGTATAATACAACACAGATCTCTTCTATGTCAGCGGCATCTTCCCTAGCCAACATGCCCAAATAACACAAGCACGTGGTCTGAGGCATCACATGTTTGCTTGAGATTCCTCCAGTACTTACACAAGCCAGGAGGACATTTGAAGGACGAGCTGATGTTTCTAACTCTCAATTTTTGGCTTGCCATTATTTACAGTTCAATATTAAAAAATGCTGATAGGCTGCCATGCATAAAGAAATGTTCGTATAATTTCAAAATACAGGGAATGACCAGAGGGCAGAGCAGAAATTTTAGTCACGAGTATGACTTCCTTGATTACTTCCTTTAATGAAGTTCAAAGCAGCTAAAGGACTGGGACGAACAAATGATCTGCTGAACCTCTTTCCGTGCATTTTAAAGGTCTGAGGACACTCTATGACATGCAGGCTACTTGCTGGCTCTTGTCCCAAGCTGCAGCTGCTTCCCACTGAAGGAACCTGCATCAAGGCTGTAGGAGACTGCAGCACTGGCGACATTATATGAGTACCCATGGAGGATGCACAAAGCCAGCAGAAACACCTGCAAGGTGAAGGGGGCTAAAAACCTCCTGGAGTTTTACCTCATTTTCAGTGGTAAGGGGATATGTAAGCAAGTTCTGCCTTCTCCCACTTTTTTGTGTCACACACTCATTGTAGGCATCTGCATAGGGTCTTCAGTTAGGTACATACCTCAAAGGCTGGATTCCTTCCCTTCTCATGAGGTACCTTGTTTCTTACCTTTTCTGTCTTTTGTAATGAAATTGTAACTTGCCTTATTGCTTCCTGCCCCGGTGACAGTGCTTTGGCAGTGGAGGGACTGTTGTGAAAAGGGCACCTAGATACCACAGTAGCAAGCGTCATGTAAACACCTCATGAGATTAGACAGGAATGCCATGTGTGACCATGGTGTTTGCTCTGCCTGACCAGAGCCTCGGGCAGGCTGGTTCATCTGCGTGAGGCTGGCAGGCTCTGCTGGGACACTGCGTCCCTTTCCAGTGGGTGAGCCCTACAGCGTCTGTAATCGAAGAGCCTGTATTTCTAGAATGTGACTTAGGTCTGTTTCACATAAAGTTACAAATGGGAAAATGTAGTGAGACTACCTTAGAGTAGAGATGCCACAGTCAGCGTGCAGCAGAGCTGATGTTAGTCCCTCACCTGGTAATAGACATGTATAAGCTTATGAAAAGTCCAACTTCAAAATACCATGCTTTAGAAAAGAGTATGCATTAAGTGTAAGGAATAGGAAAATAGCAGGAGAGGCTTATATTGGAGAAAGGTTGAACATCATAAGTTTCTGCAGGGAAAGAGACAGAACCTGGTTTACATTTCCTTTGTACCTGAAGCAATGGCAGGTGTTCCAGGTTAGCATGGTCCGGTTGTATTACACCGGTTTGCTTTGCCTCCTTATTGGATTCAGTTATTCAGGGATGCTGTAGGACTGATGCTGTTCAAAGGAAACAGGCTTGTTTTCACAATTTTAATGCATTTACCAAGCACTATGGTTACTGGGGGCAAGGGACTGGTGCAGCACTAATACCCAGGCTCCCATGGCAAATCATCTGCTACCCCATCTGTCTGCCCAAGACTTAGTGACACATGATTACAGTCCTGGGGCCTTGTGGCTGCATTTCAATCTTCAAAGCTTATTAACTTGGCAATTAATGGAAAATGGTTTGGTAACTGGCAGCACCTGCCTGGTATATTCTGGGCTGGAATTAGGGGGTTTGTTTTCAAAGGAGTCTACCTGAGGATTAGGTAACTATGTCTGCACTTGGATACCTAGATTAACTAGCTTTGTTTTCAGTTGAGATCAGTTACACAATCTATTTGAAATTTGTAGTACCGTTGACAATGTCATCTCTCACTTCGAAAAGTGACACAAGTCTTGAAAGGAGGGATACGTGGTGATGGGAACTGGGGGGAAGAGAGTGGGGGGAAAAAATGCTCAGGCTCAAGATACTGGTAGGTAGGATATTGAAGTGAGAGGTTCAGTTTCAAGCTCCTGTTTTGCCTGCCTTTCACGCTGCATGTAAGCACCAGGCTACTCTGATTTAAGGTTCTGTTGCAGAAAAAGTATTAGGTCATCTTCTGAGTCATCTCTAAATTTCATTTCCACCTGTTACATCCAGCAATGTAAACAGGAGAGACTAACAGTCTGCAAATTCTTGTGTGGCTTTGCCCTGTGTCCTTTTTTTGTTGCTGCTTAGAGTCAGTATGCAAGGGGTTATTTTTTTTTTTTTCCAAATGTTCAACTTCTGCTATATAATATCTATTACATTATACATAGTGTAATATTTTCCTGGTGTTACAGAATACATTTATTTTTCCATTTCTGTCTCCTTATCGTGTAACAGATTAGAAGACACTTAGGACTGCCGAATCATATCTCATATGACTATAAAGTGACACAGAACTGAAAGCATCTCAAAATTTATGAGAAAATGGTTTCTTCAAGAAGTGTATCAAATCCAAGATGATGATTACTGGTACAATACATTTGCGGGAAAGCTACTTTTTTGATAAAGAGAGAAATTGAATCATACCAGGGTGTCAGTTATAAACTCATGGTAAAGTGGCAAGAGCAATCTGTGCTTTGCTTTATACTACTGGGAAGTACAGTTTGGCTTACTTGACCACTAAGGAAACTGAGGAAAAATGATAAAATCCATTGAAGCTAATGCAGTGTTATTTTACTACCACTTGTGAAATTGTCCATCTGCACTTGTTTCCTCAAAGATGCCCATATGATTAAAAAAGGCCATATGGGGAATTTATGCCAGAGCTGGGATTAAAGATCAGGATGAAGACTGAACAGTTTTTTTTGGGTGAACAACCTGCCCTTAGATGCAGACTTTGTCAGTCTTAAGCTATTTGCAAATCTGGTTTTGAATCTCATCAAACTGGGAAAATGTGTACGAGGAAAAGCAAAAAAGAAACAAGCATTTCATAAATGTTGATATCACCTGATTCTCCCCCATTTCCTTACCCGGCTCCATCCTCTCACCTCCCTAATTTCCTTCTATGCATCCAGATTTGCCAAACCAGCCAGGCTGATGTAACGGTCTGCAATAAGATGAGGGAGAATGAGTCTTCGTACTGATGGTTGGGACACATCCCTGGGACAGAGCCACCTGGCTTTTGGGCCCTGCTCCAAGGATTATTCAAATATTTCTCACAAAGCAGAATGGGAGAGGCTGAGGGAAAAGATATTTGTAATATCAACTTCAGTGGTATTCACTGAAGGCATGAGCACTCTCTCAAGATGCTAGGCTTTCTTCAAATCCCTCCATGGAGTGAGGAAGGACAAATAGAAAATAGGTCTTCCACACCACACAAAACAAGCAGCCGCCCCCCCAGCAGCAAGGTTGAAAGGCAAGGAGAGAGCATAGGTAATAGCATCCTTTCCTTCCTTGTTTTGCAGTCTTCACATTGGGTTCAATTACAAATTTCCCTAATTTATTTTCCAACTGAGCAAAGCTTTTATAACCTTAGACAAGTGATCTTGATCTTCGGGGGCGGGGGGGGGGGTGCGGAGCGGACACCTAAAAATTCGCAAAAATGTCAAGGCCATCTGCTTCATCTGCTAATAATGCTTTCTTCTTGAAAGTCGCCTTCTTCCCTGAGTCTTTGTGTTTACTTCTTCCTGACAATAGCTGCAGAGTGTTTCATATACTCTTGAAAAATACAGGTGTCACCCAGAATTTTTTCTGTTAATCTAATTGCAGTTAGAGGATATATGCGTCTCAGTTTTTTCCAAATTTTAACACTCCAACATAGCAAAAGGATGAAATATGAGTACTCCTGATTTGAGCTGAAACTTGGAAAGAAACAAACAAAATCCCCTCTGTGATCAGAGGTCCTTTTGCCAGCCCTGGTTTAGATGAGGCAGAGGTAACTTGCAGCAATATTTGATTACTGCAGGAAATACAGGTCATCTTATTTGATGATCTGGAGCTGGAGATGTATTGCAGCTTCCATCTGTCACTTGCGATTAGTGTAGAGCACTGAACTGGACTGGAAATGAAGTTAAAGAACGATAGGATCATGGCGAGCCAGGCTGGCAGGAAGGACATCTGGGGTAAGGGAGGTATTGGGAGCTGCTACCGCCCACCGCGGTCGCTGTGAATGCGGCAGGATAGCTTTGGCGCTGCTTCCTTGGCAGCCTGGGTTGGAATTATGGGTTGAAGTGTGACACTAAAACAGCCTTTTCCTTCAACTCCTGGAAACAAAATGTGGAAGTAAATGGGTGCACTCCCTCATGTGCCGCACTTCACGTGGACTCCCTGGCCTCAGGACCCCAGCAGGCTGTTTTCAAGGGTTCAGTTTTATTTCTTAAAACAAGACTGGTTAACACAAGTTTGATATACCATTCATGTTGTTCTCCCTCGTTCTGGTTTCTAAAATAGCCTATTTATACTGTGACTTTACACTCCCACCAAGTTTTTTATTTGCAAGATTAGATTCCACAAGCCACCTCCCTGGGAACTGGAAGTTAATTATGATCCAGGAATTCCAGTAGGAGCTGTGCTGTTTCCTGAAGCTCTTACTACCCACTAAGGTCTGGATACTTAAGGATATTTAGGTACCTATTTGTCCCTTGAAATGCCTAGATCCTCTACCTCGGTACACTGACGTGCTCAAGACCACTCTGCAGCAGCTGTGCATTAACTGAGGGAGCTGTACGTTAACTCTCTCTAGCAGGAGAGTGCTAGAGGTCATTTCATTCCAGGAACACTGCTGTATTGGAACAGAAATGGGAAATTTGTGGCACTGCAATGAAACCTCCCTGTGAAACCTCCCTGACATCATTGAAAGTCAGCGTTTTCCCAATGCGTCATACTAGGGTTAGATACGTTTTCAGTGGTTTTGGCTTAGCTGTGTTTTTCATGTCTGTCCAGAATTTGTACCATAAGGGCCTGATGCTAGGGGCCAGTGTTTTTTCATAGTAATGTTGCAGTTTTCAGTAGGAATTTAAAAAGATATTCAACAGATAGTGATACTTTAGCTTGATTCTTGCACATTTTTGGCAACTCCTGCATCTCTTCAGACCTTGGAGATGTTGAGCTGGCATCAGCAGAAAGGGCCTTTCTTTGTCATGATGAGTAGCAAAAGCAACCGAAAAGAAACAGGCAATTTAGAAACTTTTAAAATGCTGTTGCCCTTACGTTGCATTCTATTTTAATGCTTTGTATTCCTCTTATGTTATTTCTTTTGCTTACACAGAAAAACTAATCCTTATTTGTAAATTTCCACTTTGTGTTACAGCTGGTCATCTTTCTTAAGGATGAGTCCTGAGAATATCTAATGTAAGTGGGATCAGACAGAGGCTAGAGACAGAGCTCTTGAGAGAGACTTGCTCCATAGACAAATACACATAACCGTAAAGCATTCGAAGGTGGTATTGAAATATTAACTCATTCTATACATCTTTCTGACACCTGTGGTGGGCCGTACCAGAAGTTAAATCTTTCCATGCAATCCTTTTTTCCAATAAGTAAAGAAGCTGTATCTCAATGCATCTTGTATAACATAATTTTTACACCCACATGGGCTAAAAATAACTGCCTCTAAAAATTCACAAAAGGGAAAAGATAAGTCTGGGCTCAGCTCTGAGTCTCTTAAATATTTTTGTTTCCAGTGTCTTCAGTCTCAAATACTTTGCTAAGGAAGTTTTGCTGGAAGTAAAATATTTATCTATGTCTGATTTGCAGCAAGCTGCAACCCATTTTTAATAGGTACATATACTCTCTTTTATGGTTTCCCATAACTTTTGGTCAATTCTGTAATAACATATTTCATCATGTTCCATTCCCTGAATGCTGGCTCATGCGCTATTCCAGCTAATAATTTTAGTAAATGGGATACACTATTATTGTTTTAAAAATTAATTCCGGGTTTTATAGAATTGATTCTTAAGTGTATTTAGAGTGATTTTTAAGTGATTTTAAAAATTTGTATAGCATTGGTTTTCTGAGTTCCCAACAAAAGCTTTAAAAATATGTTTCTATGTAGACAGGGCTTCAGTACCATCACTTACTAAATAACAGGTCCAACTACCATACTGCAGTCATGATCATGGACCTGCTAGTCTAATGAGCAACCCCAGATCTAACCCAGTGCCAGGGAGTCGTAGATGCTTGTGTAGTCAAATCGCCTTTTGGTTACAAGCAGCCCTGGAAAGGGTAAAGAATAAGACAGTAGTAGGCTACTCAAGCCCCATTCATGTCTTGGTGTTGAGTTATGGCTGTGATGCTTAGGTTTGCAACATAAGAAGCTAACAGATCACTATTATGCCTTTAAGATCTATTCATAAAGTGCTCATTATGTTACATTGTCCTTTTAGCCTTCTTCCCCTTTGCACCTGCTGGTCCTCTGTCACACAAACAGCCCCACTAAGTTCATCACAAGGGGCTTTTCTCTTGCAAGCTCCTTGAAGGCAGGGCTTGCCTTAGGTCGGCAGAGTACACAGAAGACTATCTGAGCGAGCAACCTGATGATGGTGAGAGCTCTATACTGGGCTACTCTCTCCCCAGTTCCTGAACAGATTGCTTAATGTTAATAACAGCAGAAAGTTAAAAAACCTATGCAAGATGAAAAAGACAGCTGCAACCCCCCTGGTGTTACAGATACCTTCAGAAATAGAGTCTTCCTTCTTGCTGCTTCCATCCTGGAGCATAATCGTCAAGGCAGCTGGACTCAAGTCCTTCTGACCGCTGTCTGGTTACTAGTGGTGTAATTCTGTAGAGCACAGAGGAGGCAAGTCAACTGCTATAAGCAAATCTGACAGAGCAATGCTAGGAGCAGGAGATGAAAAAGCTCTTAGTAAACTGCTAGACTTGGTGAGCTATGACACCAATGTAGCACAAGAGACAAAGGAAAATGTGTTACTGAATTTATAGTTTGGGATTTGGGCTGTGTTTTTAAAGGTGCATTAGTTTGCACTGATTGACAATTGAATTCCTTTTTGAAATGTGCGTGGTAGGCACATGAAGGCAAAATTAATGACAATCAGCATTTCTGTTGTGAATATGAATCCAGTTAATAAAAGCTAATTCTGTTTCATGTCTCAAGGTGATGGACAGGACTGGACATTTTACAAATAGGCACACTGCCCCATTCAAGTGGATGAGAGATGCTTTCCAGCTCATAGTCTAGTAACCACTTTGCTGGGCCATCCCTGGGACAGCTCTTAGATTAGGCTTGGAAATTCAGCATCACACAACTCTTGATTAACCGCAAGCTGTAGACTCTTCAAATCTTCCTGTTTTTTAAAAAAAAAAAAAAATAATTCTAAATCTTCAGCAAAACAGATTGACTTCAGTTTGTACAGTGCTTGGTGCATGATAGGTTGTGTTCCCTTTGCTACTTTGCAACAAACAGAAAAATAGTCATCTTTCAGCAATCAGTTTTATTTCCCCTTTTTACTATGACAGCTAAGTAACATGGATTACAGTCCCCCCTACTATCCCCCCAAAATCTGGGAAGGAATAAAAAGCCAATATCCTCCTGAAGTTCAAATAAAGCAGGCTCCATCATACAATATTCATCAAAGCAGTGAGTTATCGTTCCCTGTAGGAAATCATGGGAGAAAGTGTTCAACCCCTTCTTTCTATGGACATTTGAGGTCAGCCACAAAGTATGACTTGATGCATGTCAAAAAACCTGACAGGTTTCTAGTAGAGTGAAAAGGTACGCAGAGTTACAGTGTTCATGGGAGATGTTGCCAGACTCAGGCATGTTTTGTTGAAGTACTTGGATGGTGAGGCACAGGGGGTGGGCGCTGCCTGTGAGCAAGCATGGTTGCGTTGGAGGAAAATAGCTTAGGTGTTTGAAAGTATGGGGTCTGCTCTCATCTGTATCGACAAGCCACACACAGAGAGGAAAACCCTACCGTGGAGGACTACGTTATCCTGAAGTGTCTAAATTCCTTTGTTCTGCATTTGCACAGCAGATAAGCATTGTGGGCTATCAGTGACATTCCGGGATGCCATGTTGAAAGAAATATTAATAAAAATAATATGGCTGTTACTGTCAGGGTTGGGTGGGTCTTTTTTTTTTTTTTTATTCTAAATGCACAGTCTATTCTCTTTAAGATTTGTCATCAGTTGAAGCAATGGAAGCAAGCTGCTCTAGTAAGTTGTTCCTGAAATCTGGAAACAGTGAATGGAAAGATGGATGGTATTTTTTCACTGTGATTCTGTTCTACAAGAGCATCTACATGCCCCAAAGAAACATGAGCGCAGGTGCTGAAAGAATATACATCAAAGGCATTTGCATTTTAACACATTTCATTTTACAGGCTTATTTAGGTGACCAAGGCTTATCTGTCAGCTATTGGAATGCGTTTTTTTCTGCTTTACGTATTCTAAACCATTCTCTAATTTTGCATCACTTAAACTTTTGAGAACTTATCCCATTTTGCCATGGGGTCAGGAAAAATTAAGTCTCTTTTCTGTATGAAAGATAATTTTGCTGGAATTTCTGAATTTTCTGCTAAGAAAATAGATGCCTTGTAACAGAATTCTCTGAAAATGAGTCAAAAGTCATATGCAAGATCACAGAACTTGTGCTCTCAACTTCTGAAATACCATTTGCCCTCTGAAGTAAAGCTGGTGTTGATTCCCTTTTCATGCCTTGTGTTCTCGTGGCTTTACTTACCTCTTCTACTACAAAAATAACGTTGTGCCGGTATATTGTTTGACGGAGTGATAAACTAAAACCAAGAAGAAGCCCTGTCTCAAACTGCATCCTAGTTTTAGCAACGAACCATAGCACTAAAAATTAATAATCCAGCTTTGTGAACTTGGACCACTTTTTTTCCTAAGCCTCTAGCATTCTACAAGGTGAGAGCTGAGCCCTTCTCAAAGAAAAGCCATTTTGTGTATTATTCTAGTCATTAAGGAGACTCACTAGTGAGTAATTCATCATTTTATTGAAAAATTGCCTAACCTTTGTTGCCAGGATCCTTTTCTGTTAGCTGACACTTCAAATGTGGCAAATAGTAAGCATTGTGTAAATAGCCATTTTGTATTCAGCTGAAACCCTGGACTTGCTGCTAGCTGGGTTAAAATACTTAGCTTTTATTTTGGTTCTCCTGGATTTTCTTTCTTTTTTTTTTTTTTTTTTAAAAATCTTGTAAGAAAATTCCAAGTTTTCAGATTTTTATCATTCTTTTATCACTGCAAATAAAAATATCCAGGACAGCTTCTCTGTCTGCTACATGAAAACGTCTGATAGGCCTGACATTTCAAATACAGAATTAATACCCTATACTGTTATCTGCATCTGTAAACATACGTACGTGTATGCATGCAGTGCTACACAATTCAATGGTGGAATGAAGAGGTAAGAAGGGAATGGGACGGTGAAGTATTCTTAAAACATCAGAGAAGAAGCCTTTGTTGTAAACACTTGTAAAGAGGCTGCAGAAAGCTCTTTTCTCTGACACCACTTAAGTCTTATCCAGATACAGAGCAAAAGGAGAAACATTTTGTGCATGTTCCCTGCTTGCTGATAAAAGCCCTTGGAAAACAATTTAGCTTTATAGATAAAATGGTCCAAAGTTACAGATGACCTAACTCTCTGGAAGCAAGTAGGACAAGTTACAGCAGTGCTGATTCCTGGGACTCTGTGGAAGCGGACAGGCTTATGCAGGATAGAGTTTGAACCAGTCTCTCTAATGTGAAGCTGTGGGAAGGGGAGACTTTTGGCTGTGTGGGATTGTTGATCAACACTGATGCATTCCTGTCTCGGTTGTTACCATTAATAGTGTTACAGAGGTTGCAGTGCTTTTTGCTCTGAGCACGCTTCAGTCATAAAACTCTAAGCTGCCTTCCCTGCCCTGTGAAGGGCAGGAGAAGATGGGTAATTACATGTCTTTGTCTAAAAAGAGAGGGGAAGAGCTGGGAGGGCCTGGAGACAAGGCATCATGCACAGTGGTATGGAATCTGTCTGACTGCCGAGGCCAGCACGGTCCTCCAACATGCTCAGTAAGAGAGCCAAGTATTTATCAATATTTATTTTGCAAGATTAATTCTATTTTTGCATATAAAATAAATGAAGGTTTTAGCTGCATAATAGGCAGCATATTTCATTTGGTTTAATTAATGAATGTGGACCAGATCCTCAACTAATAGAAATTGGCATAGCTGCATTTGAATATGTGGCCAGATTTTCAGCTTTATTCCTTCCAGTGGACCTTCTAGTACACAATGAACTTTTGTTTTGCTTTATTTGAGGAAACTGTCTTTCAGCATTTAAAAAGACATAAATCTGAAAGCCTGCAACTTTAATTCACATTCAGGTTATAAATATGTGGATTCATACTTTCTCATTTAAAAAAAATTGGAGTGACGAGAGAATAAAGTGACATCAATTAATTCAGAAGTACTGCAAGGGGAGGAATGATCTCTAGTGGTTATCCGAGACAGACAACTCAGCCTCAAAGAACATAATCTGTCAGCCGGCAGATACAGATGAAGACAAGACTGTGCAGAGGTCTAAAGGTACTTGTACTGTTAGAGTGTCAGTGTCTTAGCAGAACAAAAACATCAATCTGTTCAGCTAACCAGAGTATTGATGCTTGGCAAGACTCAAAGCAAAAGGTTTTAAGCTAAGGGTTACCCTTTGCCCCTTTTTCTGCAACGCTCCTCTGATTTTACTGAGCCCAGCACTTTGCAGGCCAGCAAACATTCAGAAATCTACTCCTGTCAAATCTTGCGATATTTTTGTGAACCGGTTTTATTTTTTGCACTTCTAATATTATTAGTTCCAGACAGTTTTAGCAGTAGACATTTACTCCTTTCTTTTATTCTATTTTCTTATTGTGCAATCTGACAGTAGTTAATTTTTCTTTCCTGAAAAACTGTCAACCGAACTCTTCTTTGGAGGAGGCAGATATCTGTTCAAGACCAACTAGCAGTATGAAATTGCATTATTGCATTGAATATTACAGTAAAGTATATTATTTTGGACAGGATAGGTGAAAGAAGAAAATTTTTCCATTTATTTGTTGTTCTCCTGTACCTCTGTAAAGAAGTCCGAGTCCACCTGACCAAAGTAAAAATATAAGTTTCCCTGCTGAATTTAAATGAAACAGGATCCTGCCCCATTTTTGTGCCATTCTACATCTATCACTTGAATCACCCACAGTTTGTGCCATTTTGTTAGTATATTGACTTGAGAAAATACATTTCTTTGTTTTTCCACCAAAATCCATCTCACTTTCTCAGCTGATTTCACTGAAATCAGAAACAGAACTGAGTTTGCATTGAGATGTGGCATGAGGGAGAACATGAGTGCACTTTACACAGTTGTGTTGGCGAGAGAAGAAATGGCTGGCCGGGAACCCAAGATTGTAAATTCAAGAGGCAAGGGAGAGAGGCTACAAAGAGAAACCATCTCAGCCTAGAAAAAACAGTTTTAAGGAGCCTGGCACATGCTTAAACATAAAACTTACGAAAAATAAGTCACTGTACCAACTGAGGTGCTTTGTCTTTCCCTCCCAACTTTCTGAAACACAGGATAATTGTTAACTAGACCAAGGCCACATCCACTCAGTAATGTCACACAATTATCAAAGTGTTTTTAGGAATGAAGAAATATACTGGTAACTCAGTGACCCATCACGGTAAAAAAAAAAAAAAGAATTTGATTCACCTACATTAATTCAAGGCCTTGAGCAGGTGGTACACAGTCAGATCTCAAAGTCTTCAGATGACGCTGGTAGTCGAGTGCCACCCCAAAAGCAATGTGCTCCAGAAGCACCTCACTAAACTCAGTGTGTGGGCAAAAAAGTGGCAGGTGAGCTTCAGTGCGAGCAATTGTAAAGTTGTGCACGCAGGGAAAAACAAGTCTAAGACGTGTCTGTATAACGGTGAGCGTGACACTGACGGTTACAGCTCAGGAGAGGGATCTTGGAGCCATTGTTGACAGGTGTCTGCAATCATTAGCTTAAAGTGCAGAGGCAGCCAGAAAAGCCAGGAAAATACTGAGCGTCATCAGGAAGGGTACTGGGGACAAGACCAGAGGGCATCATTTTGCCACTGTTTAAAACTTTGGCACACCCACATCTTGAGCCCTTTGTGCAGTTCTGGTCCCTGTATCTCAAGAAAGTTGTAGTGGAGTTAAATATATTTGTGTGTGTTTATACATACAACAAAAATGATCTAAGGGCTGGAGCATCTGCTCTACGAGGACAGATTAAAAGGCAAGGACTCTGAAGAGCAGAAATCTGTGAGGGGATATGAGCAAAGGTGTATGATATCGTTAAGGGAATAGTGTGAATACAGAGCTGATATTCAGCAAGTTCAGCAATACCAGAATGAGGGACCACTCACTGAATCTAGTAGGAGATCAGTTTAAAATAGATAGTATTTTTGGCCACAGTAGGTAATAAACTTCTCAAATTTATTTCTACAGGAGGTTGTGGAGACAGGTAATATGAGCACGTACAAAAGTGGTTAGACAAATTCTTGGACAACAGGTCTGTAAAGAGGAATGAAAGGAAAAAGGCAGGGCTGTAGGCTCCACGTTGCTAACACAACAGTGTGGATGCTGGGGAATTACAAGGGGAGTGGCCTGTAGGAAGTATCCGGATTCATGTGCTGTTCCTAAATGCCATCTCTTATTGCTGCTGGTAGACATCACTGTTGTTGGAGATGGACCTAGAATGGCATTTCTTACGTTCACAAGATTTCTCCCATTTCTTCAAAGAAACCTTCAGTATTTTCATGTTTGCTAAGCAGATGAAAACAGTCTTCTACATGCCTATTTTCTGTAAATAAGTATCCTCTAAAACTAATGAGAAGCCTGGAAAATGTAAATGAAAGTAGATTTACATGCCTTGTCTTGTTTTGCTTCATAAGAGCGAATGCCTGGGGGCACATTTAGTACAGAGGTCTGTGACTCACCCAGAGTGTTGCCCACACAGATTACATTGGACTGAAATGCTACTGACCCTCTGACAAATTATAAAGTATCCTGAGTTTCACACGTTGTGAGTAGATGCTCTGACTGCTAAGGTGTTGGATGAAAGGAAGGGAGACCAGGATGATGATACTGCTACCCCGTTAAAACCTGTTTTACCATACAAAAGCGCACGGTCAACAGAGTCTACGTGTGTGCCCAGGATCGGGATGATTGTACCCAAATTTTTTGGCAGGCATATCATTCAGTCAAAACCTTTAACTTATTTCTAAGTTGAATTCTTAATATATATGATTTATCTCACTGGAAAAACCAGGAAGGAAACAAGACTAATCTCTCCCCATGTTTAACACTGTGAATAAAGCCATAGGCTCAGAGATCTGGATTCAGATTAATCTTCAGTTATTTTTTTGCTCCCTCTCAAGGGAGGCAGCTGTGTAGCTCAAGGGAAAGTTCAGCCCACCTCAAGATCTTCCACTGCCAACTATCCAGGCAGCATAGGGTGATTAAGTCCTAACTTTGGCACTGCAGTGCCTGAAGTCAGTTGGGATTAATTCAGGTTCTTCCCCTTTTCCAGATTCTTTTTGTTGGAAAAAGTCACTGGACTTTTTTTTCACTGAAAGTACTTGAACTGCAGTCAGTCTTTGGATGCAATTGCTGGACATGTAAAGGGATCATTTAAGATGAGCCTTGTTTTAGGCTCCTTGTTTGATGTGTGGTGGAGTAGGGAACTATGTTCTCTAGCATGTATTTATTTTGCCAGAAATTCTCCACTTTATGATTCCTGTTGATTTGTTGGTGTGGCAATCTGGCATGCACTGGTAGCTGCAATGTCCTGGGGGTGTACATTCTCCCTTCAACGCATACATACAACTCTCCTTCACAATATAAAATTTTAGAGAGAGATAAAAGTTGTTCTCATTCCTTTTCTATATTTTTGATGCACACTGTTATTGACATTGTACATATAAAAGGATCCATAGTTGAAATGCTGGATTGAAAGCACTTCTGTTAGCTGAGTTCCCTTTAAATAAGCTGGCAACAGCGTTCAGACAGAGAAATAAATTTTCTGTAGCTACAAATTTTAATGGAAGCTCACACAGATAGGACCTCTCTCCTCTTTTTTTATTTTAAGAGTATAAACGATACCATTTTGACAGTAGTAAAAAATGATGAAGATGGGAACTTCTAGATCATCTTAGTTCTGCTGGGCCTCCAGGGTTGCAGAGGACCCTGAAATTCTTTAAGGGTCCATGAACCTTATATTAAGGGAAATCCTTTACTTAGTGTGTAGTATTAATCTCCCATATGGAGGCAATACAAGGCTATACTGTATCTTATATTTCAGTATCTCTGTGCAATGATCATTAGTGTGTCTTTTAACACAGAAAAGCCCTTCCCTTCACATTACATTCATCAGTAACTTCCCAGGCAATGATTCTTCACCTTCATTAAGGTTTATTATTTGTCTTCATATTGTCCTCTGTGGTCAGTGTACATGATATGAGCCTTTGGTTGAGGTACCTGCAGGTACCAAAGCCCTGGAGGCTTCTGGACAGAATTGTGCTCAGTTCTGGGATGAGCAGCTCTCTTCTAAATACTGCGCTTCTGCCACCTCATCAACAATGCTGGTCAGTCATGCAAAACATAAGGTGGTTTTTTGTGTAATCTGCACCTCTTGCAGAAAAATCAAACTTATATATGGCTGTAGTGAGAGTCAAGAAGGCAGCAACAAAATGCAGACCTCTGGACAGAGATGTTATTTCCTATGAGCAACCTTTGCCTGAGCTTATGCCCGTTGCTTGCAAAGCACAGGAACACATGGGTGTAACAGGTGATAATGGTGGAATAAATAAATGTGAAGTAGGAAATATGATTTGTGATGTTATTGGGAGCTGGCAGATGGTGCTGACCAGAATGATGCTGAGCGATGCTCACAACTCTTTTAAAATGAAAGCATAAAAGATTTGTTCTTTATTTTCTTTATGTTTGGATACTATTGAGCATACTACCAGTAAAACTGGTTCTTCTCAAATATCATTTGCCTATGAAAAACCATGTTCTATCTATAGATCACATCTCCATCTGCCTCTACTGCTCTGCCTCCAAATACTGCATGGTGTCAAAATCTTAGCTTATTCCTCTAACAGTTTAATTTAATGTAAGTGATATTATGCAGTGGTGCGTTGGTTTTGGCTGGGATAGAGTTAATTTTCTTCATAGTAGCTAGCATGGGGCTATGCTTTGGGTTTGTGCTGATAACAGTGTTGATAACACAGGGATGTTTTAATTATTGCTAAGCAGCACTTACACATAGTCTGCTTCTCACCCCACCCCACCAGTGCGTAGGCTGGGGGTGCACATGAAGCTGGGAGGGGACACAGGCAGGACAGCTGACCCCAGCTGACCAAAGGGATATTCCACACCTTATGACGTCATGCTCAGCATATAAAGCTGGGGGAAGAAGGAGGAAGGGGGGCACGTTAGGAGTGATGGCGTTTGTCTTCCCAAGTAACTGCTACATGTGATGGAGCCCTGCTTTCCTGGAGATGGCTGAACACCTGCCTGCTGATGGGAAGTAGTGAATGAATTCCTTGTTTTGCTTTGCTTGCGTGTGCGGCTTTTGCTTTCCCTATTAAACTGTCTTTATCTCAGCCCAGGAGTTTTCTCACTTTTACCCTTCCAATTCTCTCCCCCATCCCACCGGGGGCGAGTGAGCAAGCGGCTGTGTGGTGCTTAGTTGCTGGCTGGAGTTAAACCATGACAAGTGGGAATACATGTTCCAGAAGATAGCTTGTGATCTGTAAAAAATATTGCCACCCTAAAGAAAAGAAATCCACATATCTCTGAGCAAAAGTGTGCAGTGTTCCTCTTTACCATCCCTGCGCACTGTAGATCCTTTAATCTTTTCATGCTTGGACCATTCCAGCTTCTTTCCCTGCAATATCAAGATCCAGCTGTTCACGCTCTGGGATGCACAGGCTGTTCACAGGAACGTTACGGTAGCATCCATTTTTAAAATTTACTCTCTCTTATGTGCTTCAGGATCAAGTGTAAATTTTCCTGCATGTTTTCTGCTCCTCCCTGTTTGAGGTCCCCATTGGTGGTGGGTGATGTACCAATATCTCCCCAACACTGGGACTTTAAACTCAAGGCCTGACATGATACCAAAGCGCCCAAGGGTGAATGCTAGCTTTGCGTCCTATTCCCTGTACTATCTGGTGTGGCCCAATTTGTTGTGTATTCACAGTTCTTGGCGTGCGTCTGCCTCATCTCTGCCTTACAGCCCTTTGCTTATCTGGAAGTAGGGAAAGGAAAAGTTAGGGAGAGTTTGGGCTTCACCTTCCCACCCATCTCTGTTCCCTGTGTCCTCCCTGGGGATGTGCTAGGGCAGAGAGCTGCTGTGCCACAGCCTGGATCCTTCACCTGAGATTGTGCTAGGGGGGTCAGGGAGAAGCTCTTGGTGCTGCTCTGCCTTCGTGAACTGCCATCCCCATGGAGTCACTGCCTCCTTCCTCTCCAGCAAGACCAGACTAGTCCTTACGCACAGATTGCAAAGCCCCGTTGAGTCCTTCCCAGGCTTTTGGTAACAGCGTACACAGTGACACTGTGATACTTTTTTTGCTAGAAAAATGTGAGAGGCCAATATTATTGCTCTTCGCAGGTCTTTGTCCATTTGCCAGAACAAGTGGAGGCATTGCATGTAATATTAACTTTTCCTCCCTAAAAAAAAAAAAAAATTAGCAGTAAAGAAAATACTACAAATTTACAGAGGAAGAGAGAGATGGGGACTTGTTAATTTATTTGTTTTCCATTTTGTCTCTAAATTTTTCAGGTTTTTTAAAATTTTTTTTTCTGACCAAGTTGATATTGTTCCGTATTTGCCTGAGTGCCTCAAGGGATTCAGGCTGCTTCATTGCTCTGCTCTTTCCCCACACCACACTCCAGGATTGGACTGCTTATTCCCCTGATGCAGTATGTCAGTGCCTGTCAGTGTAATGCTGGCGTTGAGAGTCCTATAGTCCTGATCCTCCAAACACTTGAAATACTTGAATTAATGAACATAGGCATGGTTAAAGATAGCGGTGAGCATTGATATCAGGTTCAGGGTCTATACTGGAAATAAATATATTGATTAATTCCACGAGGCATAATTTCACCCTCTTTCAAATCTCGCTGTCATTTTGCTTTGTTAATGACAATGTGTTTTCACCTGGAATTGTAACCGATATTTGAGGTTTATAAAGTTTGCAACTTTCTTGCTTGAAGCAAAGGTTAGAAACTCTTTAAGGACAACTCTGAATTTCAATTACTGCACTTGGTTGCTTTATGTTTCCCCTTAGAATTAAATTGACATAGAGAAATCTCTGCTGCATGTCTACTCCCTTAATTTAGGAAAGTCCTGACATTTAGCCCATCTATTAGACCATGTGATAACTGTAAAAATTCATGGAATAGGGGTCTGCTAGTGTGGTTACAAGGGTGAATGCCAGCCTTCATCTTGCTGGGGACTTCAAATGGCTCTTTGTGGATGAAAAATCATTCATTATGACTTCATTTCTGTAGCTGGCCTTTTAAAGTTGCTACACTTGACTTAGGAGTGGAGTAGTTTTTGAAATAAAAAAGGTATCCTCTAGGAACACACATCTGATGTGACCTTGAAATCTGGAGACCTGTTGATTGCTTTCATATCCAATTGCTTTCAACAATGTGCTGTTTCAAATGACTGATTTTTGACCAGAAGTGCATAACAATATTCTTCTTGAAAGCACTGTGGTCAGATGGGACAACATGGAATTATTTGTGGTAACTGAAGAGGAATGCATAGAAACCACCTGTTTATATCTTCGTGTTTCGTGCAATACAGTATATGACAACAGCAGCAGGTGTGATCATTTTTCTCTAAAGGAACTACCACTATTTGTGACGCATTTCTGTTATCTTAAAAAGTAAAATTAATATCCTTAATGCCATTTTTCTTGCTTTAGCAAATTTTGTGTGTATCCCCTGTCCTAAGCTCTAAAGGCATCTAATTAATAAAATTTGTGGTAGGTTTGCTTCTTGCTGAGCTGAGCTTTCAGTTGAGTGATTTTAATTTCCCCTATTAAAGCTTGCGTGCATGGTTCACTCTACTGCTGTTTTTTCATTAACCGGTTTAAAGTACGTGTCTATTACAGGTGCTTTGCTGAAAGGCATGCAAATATAAGATGATGAGTTTGAGTGCCTCATCCTACCAGATGTAGAAGTGTATGAGTATCTTGACTCGCTTGACTACCTCCAGTTAAGTAAATCAGTAGGTGAGTTAGTGCATGGACACACACAGTTTTCTCAGCCAGAAGTCTTTGCAAGGAACAGTGCATTTTTCAACGTATGTAGAAGCTCATGTTGTGAGATTGTAGTTGCATACTGTAAAAGCGAGAAGAAAAGCCAAATGCTCATGCCAGAAACTGCTTGATAAACCCAGGGTAGCTGTTGTTATCATTGAAAGCTCTAAAATTAATTTTGTTTAAATCAGCATTTTTAACACATTCATACTAGTAGCAAGCAAGTCACACATTTACGGGATTATACAGCACTGTCCCTTGGAGAGGAGTTCGTGGCCCTCTCAGCTGGGGCTTTGTAGCGCCCTTTCAAGATACCACAAAAGCGATGGCCAGCTACACTTCTGCACTGGTAGTTTTGCTAGGCGGGGTTTGGAACCACACCTTGAAATGGACTTTAACTTATTCCTTCTTCAATTAAAGAAAAGAAGAGAAAATAAATTTATGCTTTAAAGGAGTTCCAGTCCACATATCCAAGTGTTTGCTTCTTGAGCTGAGCTTACAGCTAGTTTTATTTTTCCTTTATTAACAATTTATTAATCCCTTACTAGTCTGTAGTCTGCATGCATCACTGTTCTGTTGTTCCTGCTTGTTGGTGGGTTATTTTTATTAACCCTTGTTTAAAGCATGCATATGTATTGCAGATGCACAACAGATGCCTGAGGTTTTATTATGTTTACCTCATTTTATGTCATATACTTTGGGTATAGATATGATTCTGCTGGCAGTATGAACACGTCAGTGATTCACAAGTGAATTCTTCCTGGATAGGAAGATTATTAGTCAGGAAGACTTAAGTATTTTAGTACTATGGTGACATGAGTGATTTTTTTAAAATATTCCTATTTTATTTTGTTCAGAATAAGAATTCTTCAATGGTTTTTTCTGTGCCTTTTTAAGTTCCTCGGAAAAGTGATGTTTTATAATTTAATACTTAAGGGCTCCATATTATACTGCTAGGGAGAAAATACTCAAGAGAAGCCAGCACTGAGAGAACATTACAGGCTAGGCATCCTGCTGGAGATGCAGGCACGTGACTTCTTCCAACTGAATCCCAGAGCCTGATCGTCCTGCCATGATGAGGAAGAGAAATGCTTCATGCTTCTCTTTTTTGGAAGAGTAGTTCTTCATGCTTCTAAGGAGACACCCCATATCTGGCAACATTGGGCTCAAATAGACAACTATTCAGGTTAAAACACAATCAGTATTTACACCACTTTTACCCAGCGTTGCTGCTGCTGAGAGCGACTCTGAATCAAGTTCCCACAGGGTACTGCAGGTATCTTTGGAGTAAAAAGTTTAGATAGTTTCTGAGCAGACTTGTCTGTTTGGACAGTGTATGGATCTCAAGCGTGTGCCTAGTTATCTGAGATCAGGAGGAACCTTTCTATGAACTGAGCCAACTGTGTCAACTACTGGCGTATAGAAATGAAACGCACACAGTGGACACTTATGTAGGTTTAAGCTTGAAGGCTAATTCCAGGATGCTCATTGAGTAAGTGTTTCCAGGGTGCTCATTGAGTAAGTGTTTCCAGAGAAAGGCTTTTCAATAAAGCTGGTAGCTGCTGCTGTGTGCCTTTGTATGAAATCACTAACTCACTGCACTCGCTCCTAAACAGTAAACAGTTTTGCATATTCTACTTCAAATAGACTTCAGGGAACTGGAAACTTGTTTACAGATACATGCAGGCAGGCTTGCTTTTCCTTTGAGCTCCTAGGTATTATTTTCAGATTTTTCAGTATATAATTAAAGACTGCCATCCTGTTAAAATAAGACTTCCTAGAGCATTACAAGATTTGCCCAGAAAGCCAGCTGTATCCTGGGCTGCATCAAAAGAAGCATGGCCAGCAGGTTGAGGGAGGTGATTCTGCCTCTCTACTTTGCTCTGGTGAGACCCCGCCTGGAGTACTGTGTCCAGCTCTGCAGCCCTCAGTACAGGAAAGACATGGACCTGTTGGAGCGGGTCCAGAGGGGGGTCACAAAAATGATCAGAGGGCTGCAGCACCTCTCCTATAAGGAAAGGCTGAGAGAGTTGGGGTTGTTCAGCCTGGAGAAGAGAAGGCTGCGGGGACACCTTATTGAGGCCTTTCAGTACTTAAAGGGGGCTTATAAGAAAGATGGGGACAAACTTTTTAGCAGGGCCTGTTGTGATAGGCCAAGGAGTAATGGTTTTAAACTAAAAGAGGGTAGACTTAGACTAGATATAAGGAAGAAATTTTTTATGAGAGTGGTAAAACACTGGAAGAGGTTGCCCAGAGAGGTGGTAGATGCCCCATCCCTGGAAACATTCAAGGTCAGGTTGGACAGGGCTCTGAGCAACCTGATCTAGTTGAAGATGTCCTTGCTTATTGCAGAGGGGTTGGACTAGATGACCTTTAAAGGTCCTTTCCAATCCCAACTATTCTATGATTCTATCATGTCATAAGAGAGAATCGGGAGAGCCGAGGAGTGTTAAAATTGGGGAAACAGCACTTCCGATCTGCTTCTGTATGGTTCATTTGAAAAGTTAGCTTGTGCACTACAGTTTCTCAGCTCTAGTTTGGAATGCATTAAAAATACTGTACAAGGAGTACTCAGCTTTGGCACTGTAAACAAGACTTTAATGAACTAAGATGTGGCTTGTAGGAGTCTTAGGTTATATTCCAACTAGAGCAGCAAGTAAAATGTTCTGCATGCCTTGTTGGTCACACAATTATTTTCAACCCCCAGAGATTTTGCTTTGCTGCCACTGAATTTTCACACCTGCCACCAGCATGCCCATTTAAAAAAAACAGCAAACAACAATGGACCTAAAGTACTTCAGGGGTGAAATTCAAATATCTCACAGATATAAGGCAGTCCAGTATACTAGTATGGGAAGTCTGTATGGTTTTGTCTTCAAAACTTGCCTCTGGATGGTTGTCCTAGGGAGGGGGGGACGCATCTGCCCTCTTTCCCAAGGAGCAGGACCTCTGCAAGGTATTCCCTCTGAACCTCAGGAGCATCGTTGGAGGCTTCCCCCCTCCCTCTCCTTTTGAGGCAAGAGTACTGGCAAAGATTTTCCCTGTTGCAAGCCAGCTGCTGAGGCTGTTAGTTATGCGAGTCAGCTGAATCCTGACATTGTAAGTGAAGTTTTCTGTTGCAGCGGTGGTGGAATTGACCTAGCAGAGAAGTGGGAGCTGTGATATGAACAAGCAGCTGTGGCTTTTCCTGGCCACGTGCTGAAGTTCTTCAGTAGATGAAAGTCAATAGGCTTTTTGAGTTCATGTTTAAATGGGGTTGTCTTTATTGCTCCCCAACACAAATAAGAAGAATGGAATCCCTCCAAGAGCTCTCTGTGTCCTAAGATGATCAATCTTAGCTGAAAAGTAGGATTAAAACTAATAGGCAAAAAATGCAAAGGGTAAACCAAAGATTAAGTTAAATAATTTTGTTGACTTCTTTTGTATTAACGTAATTGTGTAATTAAAATCAGAGGGACTCTACAGCTTACAAAACTGGGCTCCTTGTTATGATTTTGAGCCCATTAATACATAGAAAAAAACATCTGTTTGGCCCATCATGAGGAAATAATCAGCCCAATCCTACTACAAATGCCTGCTTTGGTAGCAATCTACACTGGCATGTGAAAATGCAGCCAAATGTATATTGGGAAATTACACCTGCAAATTTTATTGCTTAAGAGTTAACTGAAATGTCTTTAACTAGTGACTGGAATATTTGCAAATAAACCAAAAAAGTATTCATTCTCACATATTTCTGCAGAAACTGGGAGGGTTTTTTGGTATGACGTGTGGCATGTCCTACCATTTATTATTTTGGGTTCACAAAGTGCTTTGCATTTCTCTTCTTTCCTTCCCTTCTCTCCAAGCCATAACTTTTGATCTCTATGATTTACTCAGACACTAATGTCAGACTAAATCAGAACAGCAGATACCGTCAATTCTAATAATTATTTTTACGCAATTTGTTCTCTGCAAGCTTATGTAACCTATTTCCAATTGAAAGTAGAAAAAGCCTTCCCCTTCCTCTGTTCCTCTTAGCATGCTTGCAAGATGAAATGTTGCGGCAAAATGTTGTTTCTCGGCTCTGATTAAAAGCATGAGTCACAATTTGTCAGGTCGCATGGGTTAGAATTGCTCAGACTCTCTTGCTGCATCCATTTCAGGACACATTATAATGGAGTGTGGATCTGCTAGAATGAAGTCAGAGCTGGTGAAAAGAGGGAATTTCCTCTTCTTTTCTGGCTAAGCATACAGACAAGAAATGACTTCTAGGAGCCTTTGGATAGCTATAAATCAATGCCATGAAAGAGCCGCTGGAGAAGGTACTGCTTTGAAATGAGTGACAACAACTGATACCAACTGCATGTCTGAGCCACTTCATGGGTTTGCAATACATGCATTGGGCTTCAAGTAGATTAGGGCAATTTAATTGTGAATTAAGGTTTTAAATACTGCACGGAATTTGTTCAACACTTACATATAGACTGAGATTTCATGCAGCATGAAATTATGCTGAATCCAGTTTCTGCCAAGATCCACAAGGAGGTTTATTAATATTTTGTGTTTTTACAGTAGATGCATTACAGACAGCCAAATCTAAGCACTGTTTTATTGGCGCAACAGGCCCCAAATCACGCTTATATATTCAGGGGTGGCAGTTCCCTTATTGCAGCATATTTATCACATATCATTAAAATGCAGCATTTGCAGAGTCCATGTGTAATATGCTCCCAATACCCTGTTCAGAATACACGTTTAGCTAAAAAATATAAGCACAAAGACCATTTGAGCAAAATACAGGAGAATAATACTGCTTCATACCGGTGCTGGAGACAGAAGTACCTCATGGTAGAGGGTTAAATAATGAAAATGGGATGCCACATGAAAAAGCAATGCCATTTCCAACTTCCCTCCTTCCTGATATCAGTATCACTTGTGTCTGAGTGAATGTGTAGAAATTAAACCAAATCATTATTGTAAGACTCTATTTCCAGGCCTTGTACCACTACAGACTTTATCTGGTCTGGTTGCTAAGCTGAGCAGTCAAATATGAAAAGAGATGAATACCCCTGAAGAGTCCATAGGGAAAGACCTCAGTGTGCGGTGCAGGGTCTGTATGGTGCAGTACAGAAATGGGTATAATCACATAGCTAGGAGTTTTCTCAAATTATTGGCATGTAACAGAGTTGCTGAGTCTGCACTCTTTATACTGGCTCTTTTTAAACTTTTAGTGCTTGCCTTTTTTACCTTAACATTCTTGTGTCTAGTCTCACGCTTGTACTCAAACACACACACATATGCGTGCACACAGATATAATTTTAGCTTCTGTGCAGATGGTCACAACTGACATATAGAAAAATGATAATTTGAGACTGGATAAACATTTAAAGCCATGGGAATCCAAAAGCAATAATAATCCTTTTAGGAAGTGCTCAGGACTGAGTTATTATGGTGGCAGATGCTTCATACATATAAATCAAATATTTACTGACAAGTGAACTGATTGCTGCTGAGCATATCTTTTAAAAATCAAGGTAGCAGGTGAGAAGAAAACACATTAAGGCATGAATGAAGCTAGTAGATACTTCTGTGGTCTGCGCAGGTCATATTAGGATGCAATTTGATGGATTTATGACACTGCATTATATTTATCTGAAGGAAGGGCATACAACCCACAGCGCTGGCAAAGACAGATCTGTTCCTAAAGGACAATAGTGTAATAGCTTCTTGATTCCAAAGTGATTTAATTGTAGTCTTCTTTATTATTAAAATGCCTCTCCAGAGTAATTTTTTTTATGCTGTAGCATGTACAATACACTGTTTAAATTTCTCTCAGGTGTGACCTAGATAAGTAATTCTACAAGCCGCTTGTGGAAAGTTCAAAAATCGTTTCATATCAGAGATTAATGATTGTACTTGAGAGCCCTTCAAAACATGGCCTGCCATTTTTTCCCTTTATATAAGTTCGCCTCTTCCTGCCATAACTGTTTGTCAATATGTGAAAGTAGATTGATTTTCATGTGGTGGACCAGTGGGATGAAGATGAAGCTGAGATGTCTGAAGGGGACATTCTGGAGGTTCTTGCATAGGATTTGTCTGAGATGTTTCTACATATTTTCTACTGCTTTGGACATGCAGGTGAAGAGTGACACAGACACTGAAAGTGAGCAAAAATGGTTGAGCCCAGGCCTGTGAGGAAGGAGTCTGGGCAGTACCCTTTGCCAAATCAAAACTTTACCAACAAGCCGTGAGAGGGAGATGAGTGATGGTGATTCCCTTGGGGATGGTTTGCTCCCTCATCCTTCCCAGGCACCAGTCAAATGCCATATGTGGGAACCATTATGGCAGTCATTTCACTGACCTCCTGCACTGTTGTTGTCTGTCTTCAGTACTTCAATTTATTCTTAAATCCATCCACTGGTGGCCAAGGTTGTGGTAATGTGCAGTGGAAACGGGGAAAAAGGTTAGATGAGAGTGTGAACAAGATGTTGTTGCAGGCTGATCGATGGATCTAATTTAAATGGGAATTGCAGGAATTAGCTTAAATGAAGATTTTAGGAATATCGCTTGTTCTTCCAGTGCAGGATTTATCTTGAATTATCACTTAGCAGATTTTTAGCTATTGATAACTTTTGGTGTTGCTAGTGAGGTGCCACAAGGCAGTGGTGAACGCTAAGGGCAAAGTGTAGCTTGAAAACTCCTTGTGATCTTCTAGCAGTGCTTTGGAAAGTCAGTCTGAAAAACAGTCCTTGTAGATGCAGGAGGAACACTATGATTTTTAGCTAAAATCCTGCACACTTTCAAACATCCATTGAAAGTGTAGCAGTGTAAAGATTTGATCTTCAAGTCAGTGGGTTTCTTTTCAGAATGTGGACCACAGGACTGAGAGGGTGGTAAATGAAAGGCAAAAGGGAGACTTGCTAACAAGAAAGCTTTTTTTCTTTTCTGTGATTGTAATTTGCAGTGTTCGGGGTTTCATATGTATTCATGTTCTTTGCAATAGCTATGTTAGTTGGTCTGTTTTAGGATACTTTTCTGTACAACATAATAATGACAAGAGGGAACAGCGGTACCAACCCCTGTGTAATCTCTCTGAATACATGCCAGCAGTGACGATCAAATCCCTTAGCACATTCTACCTGAATGGAGACGTTTCTGTGAAACCTTCTGGTCAAAGGAGCTGCCATCCTCTGCTCTTCCAGCAGACAAGGAGGATTTAGTTTTGCAGCAGCAGGAGGGAGGGTATGAGCTGCCTTTGAACCTTCTGCCCTGTGCATCCTGAGGTGTGGATGCCTGTTACCTGCCTAGGGAGGGGGGCCACCTCGAACCTTCCTTGTGACAAACCATTCTGCAATACTGTTTCCCTGGTGTGGCGAACCTCGTTTATTTGGGAAGCCTCTGGAGTCTGCACAGCTACATCCATATATATACATTTTCTTGCTATGATATTTTTCTGTAATTTCTGTGTTATAAACATTACTGGCTTTAAGCATGGTAACAATCAATTGTGGCAGAAAGGCTAATTGCAGCTACAGAGGATGGGGAGCATGTCATTGCAGTGAACTGCCTAAACCTACCTAATGGGTCACAAAACTCTTATTTTTGTCACAGGGAAAAAAGGTACTTTGGGTTTTGAGGGCAGGCCTTTCCTCTTTCTAGCAGAAGATAACTTATGAGCAGCGATGTGGCAGTGTGGTTACTCCTTGAGGTTGAGAGAATCCTTATCGCATCAGATACTCGGTAAGTGAATTGGGAACAAGTGCACTGAAACTTTGTAATCTTAGCTAAGTAATAGAAAGGTTTGATCGTATATATATAATCCTTTACACATAAACCATTGACCAAGGCTGAAGCTAAGTCTGGATTCAGCTGCACCTAGACTCTTCTCTGAGAAGGAGTTTAGAAAGCAAGGGGGTCCTTTCTGAACCTCATGACTCAACAGGAGCGTCTTCCTTGCAGTCTTGTCTGACCCTGTCCCCTATGCAGTAAATAATCCAGTGTACCTTGCCATTGAATCTTGTTAAACTGATACCTGAGAATGTGGATTGAGGCTCCTGGGTGTTCCTCTTTTCCCTTACAAAGCTCTTGAATGCTTCCATTACATAACAAGGGAGAGTCCTTGTGGATAATTAAGTTTTGGGCCCCTGAGCACTCCTGTCTAGACAGCTAGGCGACACAAGAACTGAGTCTGCGCAGAAGCAAAGGTCAGTCAGCGAACACGGTGAGGAAGACTATGAGCCTTCGTCTGAAGACCCCCAAAGACCACCTGAGGACCACCACAGAGGATGACTGCGCATGCGGATCGGACATTTACATATGTTAATAAGTTCCAGGAAATCTCATGTTTATGTAGATGAATTCCCGGAAATCTTATGAATATGTATGTTTTCATGGTATATAGTTGCTGAAAGTCCGTCAAGCCTTCGGAGCACTTATGGTGGAACAATCCCCAGTGCTGCCCGGCGCCGCAATAAAGAATGCCTGCTTTCTAAAACTCCAAAATAAGTTTTAGGGAGTGAATTATTTTGCCGCTTTCCGGTAACAAAACCACTATTGCATTTACTATCAAACTTTGTTATCAATAAACATATTGCTGCTTCTCTCTTACAAGTGAAGCGCATCACTCCATTCGTGACAAGGGAGGAAGCCCCAAAGCCCTTAAGCTGTTCAAGGGAGCTCAGCTGTTGGAGCTGAGAAAAGAGTGGTCTTTGAGGAGCACCTTGTAAACCTTTGGAGCAGCCTCTCCTGTGAAGTAGAGAGCCATTTCTGCTGAATAACAACATACTAATTTCTTGCCTCTCCTCCTCCCAGAGGAAACCCCTGTTACCTTTTTTCTTCCTTTCTGGAGAGTGGGTTGCCCTGAGCTGGTTGTCCTCCCCTGTGGGTGTCAGCCCAACACCTCTCTGTGCAGAAGCAGGAACATCTGCAGGGCACAGGACTCAGCATAGGTCGCTGGGTCTAGCCTGCTGTTTTGCATATAATCCCTGCATAAACTGGGGAACCGTCATCTTCAAATAAGTGAGGTGGGTTTTTTCATTCGTGCTGCACCAATTGGGAGGCTTTTCCAGAGGCTCAGTGCTCTGATGGTCAGAAATCTTCCAGCTTCCAAGTTGTGTTCAGGGCCAGTTTATTTCCATTTGCTCTTGTGGCAAGATTGTTCCTTTAAAGGTTTGTTGTTTTTTTTCCTGGTGTTTACCTCTGATGACTACAGAGAACAATTGCAATCCTTTTCAGCCTTCCTTTTGCTCTGTTGAAGCATCTGATCCCTTAGGGTTTGCGTAAGCAAGGACAAGTAGGGAAGACAGGCCAGCTGTGGCAGTGGAGAGTCCTGTGAAGGCCTCTCATCCTTGGCTTGCTTTTAGTCATGTTTCACATTGCAATTCATTGCATGTGCCCTGCTCACATTGCAATTCTCTGTTCCAGTGCCTGTTTTTTCAAAACATTGAAACTGAGGCCTTCGTAAACTCCAAATATGTGTGATTACCACATTTGCGTGATCACAGGAAGTGGATTCAGGAAGAAAGAGATTGGGTTAATCAGCCATGATCCAATGTGATAAATAGATGTTGCTTTTTATTCCGCTTCCCTTTTCTTTAATTATTCTTTCTTCTGAGCTCTGATGCCTGGCACACTGCTGAGATCAGACTAATGAGCTTCTACTTTCTAAATCACTTCAGCAAAAGGTCCCTGTACATTGTAGATGCCTGCTACCGGGCAGACGCTTCTCTGACGATGATGGACTCCCTGGTTTCAGAGCAGCATGGTTTTGCATTTTGCTTCCACTTTCTGCTTGCACCCGTGTCCAATGCACGTTATCCATGGAAAAATACAGGAAATATTAATTTAATTGGGGGATTTGGGGTGGAAAGGGATCTACATAAGGTCCCAAAGCTAACATTTGTCACTTGGACCGCAGTCTGCCAGAGTTGGTTAGTTAAATAGCCCTGACTTGGCTATCTCTACCGGCAAAGGCAAGTGGAGCGATCACAGGTGGCTACCTATCTCCCCCAGGAGACAGCGGGTGAGGAGAAAGGAAGGAATAGCTCTTGGGGTCCCTGGCATAAAAAAGCAGTGGTAGTCCTAAAAAGCAACTGGGAATCTTTCCTCTGTACAGCAGCTGGGCAGATTTTAATCAAAAAAAAAAAAACAAAAAGGGGGGAAAAGTGGAAGTCTGATTTATAAATTACTTCCATACTCTTTTAAAAATGTCGATAAAATTCAATGGTATACACACAGATATTCCATGATAGTCATAGATTTGTTTCCTAACTCCAGAAGAGATAATATATGACGCACAATAATTTCTGTCTTCATTCTTTGTAATTTGTATATATCGAATATAGGATCAAATATAGCACTTTCATGGTACAGGGGGCAGCATTGGCCTGTGTAATAAAATGTACCTTGTGTATGAGAGACAGACAAATGAAAAACTTCCCACTTCTATGTCTCAAACATATAAGTAGTGATTAACAAACCCTTTGAGACAACTTTGTTCTTGTTTTGAATAAACTTCAGTATTTATTCAATCTCTTTGCATCTGAAGATGTGAAGGATGACCTGGAGCAGGGAACTGCAGGAAAGTTGTATAGAGGCTTCAGGTCCTCAAAATGGTCTACTTTGACCTCATTGGATGTTTGCTGGTGAAAAAGAAAAAGACTAGAAAGCCAGTTCTTGTTTAATCCTCTAATTAGGTATTTCTTTTAAGTAATTAATTGCTTGGACTACTCACATCTTACCTGCTTTTGCCAAGACTTTTCATAGCTGAGTTTTCAAGCTCTCCCCATTCTTTTTTGCAAAGCATTTTATAAAGCTCCTCTTCCCTTAACCATCACTCCTCTCTCATGCCTCCTTCCTAAACTGTCATGTATAGTGATACAGGTTTTAAGGCTTTCTAGCGCTGTCAAGGTCATTAAAGAAAAACAGACTTTTAAAAATGCCCTTCAAGAGTGACAGTGCTTTTGTCAAAGTTGCAGTGCTCTGAGTGAGCGCAATAAGGATTTTTCTGGAGCTATTGCAATGCCATGGTTTAAGTAATAACTTCAAGTGTCATCAGCATGGAAATTTTCTCATTTTGTTAAACCTCCCAAGTTGAAGAAGGTTTCTGCAAGTTTTCTTAAATCTGCCTTGACAGAAACTGAGCAACTCTGGGTCAAAAAGGACAGCCTGCAAAAGAGGTATGCACTTGTCTTAGTGGCAGTATTAGTTGATAGTATTTGACAGAAAAATTCTTACCAGTCACCAGAGCTTTTAATCAAAACTGTCAGCTTGATTCACTTGACTCAAGAAAAGTTTAAATGAACAGCACCTTTTCCACCAACTTCATCAGTTGCATTTTTTTTGTGCTGATGATTTTACTGTCACTTTCGTAAATGCTTTTGTTTATTTTCTTAGATGGAAAGCTAAAATTTGCCTTCCCCTAAAACTCCTGGTTGAAATTCTCCATAGTATGCCTAGTCCTGGTGGCAGTCTGAGACTGAACACATTGTTAGGATGCAGGGAATGCAGCAGTAGCCTTAATATATTATCTCTCTCTATGTCTATATACATATATCTCTCTAGTTCACTGTTTTTGAAACTTTTTGAAAGTGCTGCGTTCCCTGGGTCAGCTGCATCTGTACTCCTTCCAGACAGAGAAGCTAAAACTATCTATAATTACTGGATGCAGCAGAAATCACAGTTCCCAGCCCTGAGGGAACTGGGTGATTGCTTGTAATTAAAGGCAGTTAGCCGTCCCTTAGAGTGCTACTCCTTGGCTAGCTTTAACCCTTGCAGCCTTGTCTTCCAGCCCTCACTGATGGTAGTATTAATGGCTCCACAGCTATGGCGTGAGTCTGTTACCATCAAGCCCTAAAATCTAATCTTAGGTAGAAAAAAAAGATTAAATTTCACTTGGAAACTACAGTTTGAGAAGTACTTCATCTAGTTTAATAGAACCAGAAAGTGGAATTGCAATAAAAATCTGAAATGAACGTACCTCATTCATACCAGTGTAACTCCAGATGCTAACCGATATGTTGTTTGTTCACACTGGAATAATATATGTTTGAATTATGACTCTTTAGAGCAAATTCACTAGGCTTGGGAGCTTATAATGTTCTTAACTAAATGGGACGGAGACATCTACGCTTTGATGACAGTTTCTTGCTGTCAAAAATGCTTAATATTTAGGTGAATATTAATGCTTTTTCAGCAGCCAAAAGCTGAATCAGGTACAAGTAATTCTGTTCACTACCATCTATTTTGTAGTGAAGTGTGACAGAGTTAATTATGCTATTAGATGAATTGTCTGATTTATTCAGTTTCTGAGTCTCATGATTTTTTTTATTAACTCTTCATACACTTAGCACAGTGGTTACCTTTCTCAGAGTTCAACCTTCTGAAGTTATGTTTTGCTCAGGACAAAGTGCCATAATTCTCATTTTTCAAAAATGCATACAAGTCAGCTGCAATGTCTAAATATTTCCCAATCACTCTCCTATATTTCAACATGAAGAATAAATAGGATAAATACAATTCAGTGATACAGCTGATCCCCTCTCCCTCCTCCTAAGCCTCTCCCAAACAAAAAAAAAAAAGAATTGTTCTTAACTGAATACGAGCAAGAAACTTTTTTCCTGCCAGGATAAAGACTGAGCAAAATCTGTCCGGCTTATTTTGGCATTAGCAGAATTAGCAGAAATGTCAGTGTTTTACAAACTGTTTGAATATAGTATTAGCATAATATTTTGGAATATGGTACTGGCAGACTCATCACAGTGTTTGCCACAACTGAAGTTCAGAGATCCAGACTCAGGCGTGCAATAATGAAAGCAAAGAGAAATACTCTGCTGCAGTTTTGGTTGGAGGCATTAGCGGTAAGAGAATAAAATATATTCTGGATTATTTATGCGTGGACAGACATATGAATACATTGTAGTCATACTAATTATAGATCTTGTTATAACGCTTGAAGCTTTCATTCTGTCAAATCAGATTAATTGATGGGAGAAAATGCGGGTTCACACAGGCAATATGTAGGAATAGCAATAGGCAACATTTCAGCACGCTTCCAGCGCCCCATGCTGCCCCTTCAGCGTGGGGTAGCGTAGCTATTTTTGCTGCAGTCCGGCAAAGACTTCAGAAATCTTGCTGTTTGAAATTATCGTTCCAGTTTGCTTGTTCCCACTGAAGTTCTGTTTCCGACAGACAGGCTGCTGCCTTGGAAGCATTTTTGGATCCATTTCAGTGGGTCTTTTAAATGTTATTGCTATCCCCACTTAGCTCTGGTGAAGCCTGCAAGGACTCTGAACATTCCCACTCTTTTTCTAGTCTTCATTTAAAAAAATAAAAGAAAGGAATTGTAGGTGCCTTTAAGGAAAGTTTTTGTTGGGAAGTTTTATCCAAGGACAGAGCCTAGTCTGTAGCCGCATGGTATGTCAGAGGTGGCTCTGACCATTCTGCCTTCGACTTGTTGTTTTGTGTGTGAAATACCTGTACTACCAACCTGAGAAAGGCAGACCTACTCCTGCATGCCCAGGTATTTTGTCTGTTTTGCAGAGATGCCTGCCCCCGCGGAGGTGCGTTGTGGGCGCTGCCCTCCTCAGCTGCCTTTTAACACCTCTCTGCTGCATGTTGGCAGCATCCTTCTGCATCAGCAGTCCTACAGAATAGTGCATTTAATTACAGCTATTTCTCCTTCCTTATTAAGATCCTTCCTGCACGGGGCTCAATCAGGAGGCTTTTAGCATGAATACAAGTGTGGTCTTGGCCTGAGGAAGGGGAAGCAAAGAGGGTGAATCCACCATTTGCCCAAATCTATGTGCTGTGATAAAGGAGGAGACTGGTGTAGGGCTTGTTTGGCCTGGGACCTTCACATTGCTCTTCATCCTTCGCTCTCGCTGACAGAGCTGACCTAGTACCCTAAGAAGGGAGCAGGTGAAAGCTGTCTAGGACAGGTGTCCCAGCTCCTCTCCCACGGGCGAGTGGAGGAGGCAAGGCGGCTGCTTCCAGGGCTCAGAAGGGAGTCTTCTTGCCCTGGACCCCATGCCAGGTAACAGATCAACAGGGGGAAATCCAGCCTTTCCCTTGGGCTAGGCCTTGTTTGAAGGCAGCAGCGGTGACCTGGATCCTTCTCACATCTCCTGAGGGACGGCTTGGGGAGGCGCTTGGATGCAGCAGAGTGGGTTCAAGTTTGTGCAGCGCTGCTCCAGCTGTATGGGTGTGCAGTGCAGCATACACAGCCCTGCCTGTGCTCCCAGCACGGCCTTCACCTGCTGGAGGCTGGGCAATGGATGTCTCTGACAGGCATGTGGGGTTTTGCACACCTGAGCTCTCCTCTGCTTTGAAGACGTGTGTCATCCATCAGAAGGTGGCTTACTGCTCCATCTGTCAAATGACAGTCATGATAGTCAAGCGCTTTAAATGGAGTGAACCAGATGGTGCAATTCCTGCCTTTTGGAGCTGGACTTGCTGTGTGCCTGTGACCTGTCACCTCTATGCAGCAACGTGAGTGCGAGAGCTGAAGCAGTGCTGTTTGCTCAGCCTATAAACTTCATCCTTTTGGCAGCTACTCTTGCTCAGCATGAGGTGAGCCGTCAGTTTAAGGACAAGGCAAGCATGATGACATGTGTTCATGGTAGATACTTACGGGACAAGTTCATAACGTTTTACAGCCACAGCCACTGTCCTGGTGTTTGCTATCTTGCTGGCACCTATCACAAAATCAGACCGATAGGAGAGCAACTTTCTTAAGCAAGCAAAGGAATCCCAAACTTGAGCTCAAACATGGTGATATCAATACCCTGCATTTCTGTTTTGCCCTGTGCTACTCCCGATGTACCTTAAAATCAAATGGGCAGAACGAGAGACATGGTGTTTTGTAATGGCTTTACTCACCACTGCAAGCCAGTGACATGTGCAACACACTAGCTGTTCAGCGGTGGGCATCAGTGTAACGGAAAGTAGTACAGGCAGTGAAGAATAACATTATATTCCATCAACACTGCAGGAGGAGTGTAAGCAGACAGCATAGCATGCTCCAAGCTGGTACGGGCGTCTTTGCACTTATCGGAAAACTGCTTACTATGCCTGCAAGCACAGTTCTTTGTATCATTCAAAAGGGGTTCCTAGAGCAAACATACTGGGTTGTCCTTTGCAAGGCGCAAGAGGAAAGAGGACCATCTGGGGAATTACTCATGCTTTTACCCCTCGTAAGTTGTCTCTTTTCCTTGAATGTGTCCCAGCCTGACTCAGCTGCTTGCTGGTTATATTTGAGGATCTCACTCAGTTGCAGAGAACTGAAGATGGTTAACAATTGCAGCAGTGCTATATCTGGGTAACTCCTTAAGAACTACTCCTAGGAAAGGATTTAAATTGCTTGGAGCTGATGGCTGATACAATTTCGGACCTAGGAATGGGAAGGATAACTTTCATTAAACAACCAGCTTTCTGAAAATCAACATCAAGTACTTCAGAGACACTCCCTGGACCTAGTGCTGCAGGCATGTTGTTGAATGTCATCACAAGGATGAGGTGACCTTCTCCAGGGCACAAGCAACTGGACTGCCTGAGGTGCTAAGCATCTGTGGTGCAACAGACCCAGGCGGTAGGTAGGATCCTCATGCTGCTTCAGCTGCTGGGAATTCCTCATTGCCTCTAATTAATTATTGGAGTTTCTGTTATCATGGGAGGAAAAAAAGAGTTTCTGTACTGTAAAATTTTGTTAAAGAAGGAAAGAAACTTTATTTTTAGGAAGTCTCAAATGATTTTTTTTCTAGTCGACTTCTATACAAAACCAAATGGAGAGGTAATAGAGAGACTGAAGGGGAGAGACTCTTCCTAAAAGCTTCTTTTGTTTTGTTACTACAGTGGTGCTGTTGTGTCGGATCTCATTAGGGACCTCCCTCCTACCCAAGCACCAAATTGCATCACAACACTAAATCAAATGGGGCAGGAAGCCACCTTGTGTCTTCAGCAACTCTCTTGTCAGTGCCATCTCTGCCTGCATTGAGCAGATAAACTGGTATCTTTGTCTCAAATTCCTTCAGCTAAGTGTCACAACTGTAAAACTGTTTGCCTTTGGCAGGAGCAGCATCCTCAGACATGTTCCCAGTTCCTCTGTGGCTGCCTTTAGACTTTCCATTTGCTTCCACAGGCTCCAACACTGGTGTTGCTCTTGTCAATGCTCTTTCCTTTCCCAGTTCATGTTTTGCATATCGCCTTGTTTCCTGCAAACACTGCGTGCCCTCTTTCTGCCCATAATTCCTGTGAATATCATTGCTGTGACATCATATTGGTCCAGCCATCAGTTACGTCAACAGTTGAGTGCAATGGCATTTTTGTCTGCATACTCCTGATTTGGCCCCTGTCTCAACTTCCCGGTTTTATTTGTTTTTACAATTAGCTATCAGAATGCACAGTCCTTGTGTTTGGTAGCTCGTGATCTCCAAGGCTCTTGGAGGTCAAAATACAATGACACAAAAGGCCATGCACCACTGAAGGCCAGGAGGATACCTAGGTTCTCCTGTATCACCTTTTTAACAGAATCCACTCAATATTAGTTTAGTTCTTCAAATCTGTGGAGGTGTCCTAGCACAGAATCTCATGATTCTCTTTTTTCTTCTCTCCACCTTGCTATCTTTGGCTGCCCAATATCTCTTCCCTGCGTGTCTGTCTTCATAACTATGACACTAGCTCATAATTTTTCTGATACTTCTGCAGTCTATAGTAACTTTCCTTTAATTCTTAGTCTCATCCCTCTCTATTTGTTTTTAGGTATCAGCTGAAAATAATTTTTTTTGCTTTCCTTCATAACTTTTTCTCTTCTGTCATTATGTATGTATTCTTTCTGGCATTTTAAATGCATAATTTGCATAGTAAATAATAATATGATGAAGGTGAAAAGTACCTGGGTTCTGCTAATCTTGACTGGCTGATTATTGCTGAGGAAAAGAATGAGTCACTGGTTAAATAGATAACATACAGGTAAGGTACAGACATATAGGTTACACCAGCGTCAGATTGTTGTTGACTTATATTTTAGTCTTGAGCTGGAGCTGATGTGTTTATCATTTCAAGGGAAAATGTTATTTAGAAAGTGTATAGGTTGTGGCATGTTGGTAATACGTCTCTGTTCCAATGATGATTCCTGGTAGTAAATGAAACTTCATGGAAAATGCTCCTGACTAAAGCCGAACGGGAAAAATGCAATTCTGTGCATTCAGCAATAGAATTAAAAGAGGTATACAGGAAAAAAATGAAATGTAGATGGAGATTGAGAGAGGTATACAGGAAAAAATGAAATGTAAGTGGAGATCTTTGTTCTGCCGGCCACTTTATGTACCTGTGGTAGGCCACGTGTCCATAGGGTTGAATACCTGCTGCTGGTTTTCATGTGAGGTGGTTTTTTTTAAATCTCTCAAATCTGTAGGAGCTCAGGGTGAGAGAGCTGTGCCTCCTACAGCAAAATAGAAACCGCAGCACCTCTGTGTTGATTTGTGTGAATACTAAAAGCTACAAAGGGTTTCCTTAAATGGGATGGGTTGCATTTGGAAAGTCTAATATGTATATTGTATGCATGTTGGCAAAATGATGCAGAAATAATGAAGGATGATAATGCCTTGCTCTTACAGTCTCCTCCTCATCCGTGGACCTCAGCGTCCTTCCTGTAGGTAGGTGGTAATGCTGTGCTGGTTCTCAGACAGAGACACTGAGATAAGAAGTAGGGAAATGATTACCTGTCACCTATGAAACATGTGGCTGAGCTTCTGGGTCTTACTGATGAATCAGTAAGACTGGGTTGTCTTATTGACAAGGTCAAAAAGTGCCAAAAAGTTGGTAAAACTCTAATAATGTAAGCTTTAATTCAGTATAGGCTGTTCCCTTTCTGTCAATATAATACAACTTTTTATGGAGCAGTGTCTGATGTCACTAGAATTAAAATGAACCCTGGCATTTTTTCTACTTTGGAAGAAAAGTTTAAAGATTTGTGATTTTACCTCAAAACATTTTTTAACTCTTCCCCCCACCCCACCCCCCTCCCCCAGTGACAACTGCCTTTTGCATTAATGGATGCAAGGCTTCTAGTTTTCCTGTGTATGAAAAGCACTCTTGAATATGCAGAAACAAGAGAGTGAATTGGTAAATTGTTGCACAAACTCAGCAGCACAGTTTCAGAGCCTAAGCCTAGTTATATGCCCTCTTGCATGCAACAGATCCCAAAGAAGAAACCCCGCTGATTTTGTATAGATGTATAAATCTGCAGTTTTACTTTTTTCCCCATGGGGTAGGAGAATCTTTGTGCAGGCAAGATGGTCTGTTTTTATTTTGCCTGGCTGGATTTTGAAGTAGTCAAGTTACATGACTAAGAACTGATTTAAGTCCTTTAAACAGGGGCTCGCTTGATTAGGCTAATTAATGTATTTTCACATTTCCACGAGCTACTCAGATTGTCAGTGTGTGGACTTGCACAACTGGAGATGGAAGTCATCACCAGCAAGCATATTGTCACCGGAGCCTGTCTTCCCTCACATGGTTAACTCCTCTGTTGCAGGCTCTACTTCTCAAAAGGCAACTTTTGCAATACGTGACAAAACGTGTTAAGGCTAGGACAACGTTTTGACAGTTATTTTCCCTCTGCTCTAGTGGCTTCGGCTGAAAGCACCACATCAATAACGTTAACTAGAGATGCATGCAGGGGATCTTGGCAGAGCGTGAGAGGTGATTGATAGGGTCAGTGCAATGAAGGAAATCCCTGTCCTTCCTCCTGCCCAGAGCAGGAACCCCGTAGGTGTAGAGGGGAATGCCCCATATCTTGGTCCTTGCTGTGCCTGGGGTCAGTACGGGGGTGCCTCAGGGGACCTGGAGGCAGGCATCCTATTGCAGAACTGAGTTTTAACCTCCTCCGTGTAAACCTCTTGAGTTTGATCCATAGGTCCAGTTTCAAGCCTCATGCATTATGAATGATGTGTTCTCTTTTCATGTATTGTTTGTGGTTCTTGTTGAAAGGCATCGATATATCCGTGACTAACGTGTTGGGCTTGATCTCTCTTCGGTGTACGGACTTCCCCTGATGTGTTTTGGGGTGCTTTAGGCAATGATTCTTTACAGATTTATTTATTTTAAAAGTGGGTTTTGTCCCAGTTGAAGCCTTACAGCCCGTGCTGCGCGTCGTGCTCTCAGGAAAGCAGGCTGACTGCAATGAAGCAGATGGCTGGTTGCCAGGAGTGAGTCGCTCACTTTCTGTAATTTACCCTTCCTTTTTTTTTAAAAAAAAAATGGTTTGGCTTGGTTGGGTTTTTAATCAGAGCCAGCCTTTCTCCAATAGCCTGTTCTCTCTCGCGCGCCTGTGTTTGTGTGTGTGCGGGAGAGAGGGAGGCAGAGAGAGAAGCTGTGCCTGGGCTATGCTGACAGACGACTTTTTCCTCAGTTGTCAGGTTTCGAGCCTGTCGGCAGCGCTGCTGGTAAGTGGAAAAAAAATAATGCCAGGGTGGGGGGAGCGAGCCTGGAGGGACCGTGGGCTGCCACTCGCGTGGCGGCGGTGGCGGTGGGCAGCCTCGTAGGCAGCGCGCAGCCCTGGGACCTGTGCAGCCGCCCGACTCCCCAGCTGGCCGTGCAGACAGCTCAGTTGTCAGCAAGGGATTTTCCTCCCCTCCTCCCTTGATAAAGATCCCTCAGCTGGTATTACTGATTGTATCCTTGGCGTATTGAAAATAAAAAAAAAAAAAGAGGGGGGGGGAAGAAAAAATCTGTGTGGGTTTGCAATCTGGAGATGAGCCTCTAATCCCCTCGGTCATCCCGAGGATGGTGGCATGCTGGCGCAGCTGCCCCCCGCGTACACCTGAGCGCTGGTGGGCTGCCCAGGCAGCCCCGCTCATGGGGAGGGGGGAGAAGTGGCTGCCAAAAATGTTGGCCGCTCCCGGGCAGCGTTAAAGGTGGAGCGTGTGCATGTGTGGGGGGCAGCATCCGTCCTCGACGAGCTTTAACCAAAGCGGTAACCTGCAGCTATGGAGTCACCCACTAAGGAAATCGAAGAATTTGAGAGCAACTCTCTGAAATACCTACAGCCAGAGCAAATAGAGAAAATCTGGCTTCGTCTCCGAGGCTTGTAAGTAGTACTTTTTTTCATATCCTTCTCCCGTTTTTTCTCATTGTCAAAATTATTGTAGCACTTTTTCCTTTCTTGCTGGTACCTTCAAAATCTCCCAGGAGTTTCCACACCTGTTCTCCATAAATGCAGTGACTTAATCTTAGCACAAGATCTATGTGCTTCCTTAAATTGAACTGCTTGTTACATTGAACAAACATTTTCCAATGGGAACGTAGAAATGTCATTAATGAGACAGTGCAAGATATAACAGTTACTGAGATGCTAATTACTCTAGCTGCTATACTAGAAAAGTTTTGTTACAGCCTGAGTGGCATTTAATTGGATCCTCTGTTTTCAATAATCTTACCCTTAGATGCAACATACAGAAGACTTTTTTTTCCCCCGTAAATGTACACCATTTCTGTCACTGACATGGGTAATAAGGACAGAATAGTCAGAGAAGGCACAATTGGAAAACATTTCTAACAGCATTTGTAATGGCAGCAAATTCATGTTCCACGGATTGGATTGTACTTATTAATTCATACATTAAGTCTGACTTGCCATGAAATGATGGGACACTGCTTCCTGAGTAGAAAAAATGTACCTGTGCTTAAGGAAGAACTTGGCACTGCAGAAAAGTAAAAGTTTATAGGCTGTAGCGTTTACGTAGCTTATTTAGAGTCAATGTCTGGCGTCTTGTTCAGATTCTCAGTATGTAAAATACTGTCTACCAGCAACAAGATCTATTACTGGCAGCAAAGCGTTTATTTGCCCATTAGTTTTTGGCCAAGGCAAAGAGGAGCATTACCATGTTAAGCTGCATCCCTCCCTGTGTTCAGAACTGTTTGGTTTTTTTTTTTTTTCTTCAGCCTCACATGTTAGAGTTATTAAAATTTCAGCCCTCAAGGGAAAGCGGGGGGGGGGGGAGCAAGGAGGCTAGGAAACAACAGAAGCAAAAACATGTAGAGAGAGTAGGCTAATAACTGAAAACAAATGGGTCCAAGTTAAACTTGAATTGCTCTTTGAGTGGTATTTTGTCTGAGCAGTGATGGCATATTTTGTAAAGCATATCCAAAACTTCTGTAGGACTCCAAGCAGTCTAAGAGACGTGCATGAATATGTATTTCTTTCAAGGCGTCACTCCAGGAAGCCTGTTTTGTGAAGGAACTTAATCAAAGTAATGACAGCTGTCTTGTAAGCCTTCCAAATAGAACAGCCACACAAAACAAACCCTCTTATTTTCAAGTCTGTGCCATGCTGTAGTATTAGGAGTCCTTGAATTTCTGTCTAATACGGAGTTTAGGAGCATGCTGATTTGCGATTTGAACCTGAAGTTCATAGATAATTCTTCAGCAGCATTGTAGTTCAGAATCTCTCCTGCTGTTAGTACAAGGCAGTGTCTGTGTATTATACATCAAGCTCCGGTCTCTTCTACCTTTTGGAAATTTGGCAAAACTGTAAGACTTATTCTAGATTTGTAATAACTAAACCTCAGGCTGTTTTTCAGTATAGCCCTCTCTGTTGGCAGTGTGTGTGAGTGTAACAAACACATTCTTTCTCCTACTGAGTTTCAAGATTTCCTTGCCTAAAGAGGAGAGAGATTTTCTGTAGAATTCTTGATCACAAGATGAAAACTGAAATGTGTTCTGCTCTAATTAAAGACTGTAGAAGATTTTCCATTCCCAGTCGTTTTATGGAGGCTTTTAGCGCATGCATACACACACACAAACTGGTTGCAAACTGAGGTTTGGCATAGTGTTCCATGTTTTTTCTTGTCTGTTTTTATGCATGCCTGTATGTGTAAGAAGAATGATTATATGTGCACAGCCATCTTAATTAACTCTTAAATAAGATGCTTCATCCTGGAGAGATCAAATACTACTTGAGAAGACACCTCTATCCCCTGCCCCTTGTACGCCGGCAGCCGTATCACAGAGGAATTAGTTACAAGGAACAACAGTGCTACCAGAGCAGTGTTATACAGGTAGTGAGAGAGAGCACGCTGATGGCTGAAGCCACCTGGGGAGTTGTAGTCTGCAGCAGGCAGACACCCAGTAGGTAACTTGATCCTGACACCACTTCTTAAATGAGAAGGGCTGTGATGATTTAAACAGTCTCAGGTGCTCAGTGTTGGGCTGGACATCTCCTTGGTAGGACTTCACTTGTGGCGACTCTGGTACCTTCCTCCCCGTCGTCCCACCCCCAGTGCCAGCTGGTGTGTTTACTCACCGTGACTCAATGGACAAACCAATATTCATCACCTCTTGCAATACCTGGCTTTTCCAGGGAGTGGGGAAGGGGGCTCTTTTAATTTTCACCCCATCTCAACCTGCTTGGGTTGAAGGGAATGGAAACCCAAAGGCTGCAAAGGGGTGGTTAAGCTGAGGCTCTTTTCAGTCTCCCCAAATGTAGTGTGTTTTCTGCTTAAGCAAGTCTGGTGAGGGCTTTTTTGCCACGTGCCTGGTACAGTTCTGTCCCACGGGATGGGTAGCCCAGGTGTCTGTTGCAACATGAGTCATATGTTGCTGTAAGAGACAGACAAGATATTGAATTGGCCTCTGGAGTGGAGTGGCAGGATCTCTTCCTCCTTTCCCTTATGTATCTCTCCAAGATGACCACATCTTGGTCAGGACAGCCTGGTTGCTTTGTAAGCATAGCAGTATTAGGCAATGGTTCTTAGGCCACATACTGTTTAAGAATGAACTAAAATACTAATGCAATAACATACCGAAATGTTTTTACTTGACATACATATATTCATGGCTTAATGATTCTGTGCAGCAATTTATAAGAGAATCAAGTCAGTGGGCCTGTAGTGTTTTCTCAGGTTTAAGGGAGCGTGATAAATTGCCTCACTGGGCAGTAAGTCATCTGTGGCAAAATATTTGGGTGTCTCAAACCAGGGATCTATGAAATAAACATTGTCTTTCATACACGACCTATTAGATATTAATTTAGGTTTAATCACAGCTTAGAAAAGAATCTTTTAGTGGTTTATTATTAATAAACTTCCAGGAAAGATTTCTGAATAAGCTGTTTTCTGGGCAAAGGTACCATTTGAGGTATATGAAACTCTCTTGGGAAAGCCTTGAAAGTTGAGAACTGACAATTTTGCCCTTTTTTCTTATGTCATGCCAGAATGTCAGGGAGAGGTTTACTCCAGATTTCTCCTTGTAGGAGCTCACTCCAGCAAAACGGCTGCGTGCACCAGGCATGCAGCCACCAGGGTCCTGTCTTCCCTGGGAAGGAGCACACCAGCTTTCCCTGCAGCAGGGACCTCTCAGAAGCAGACCCGCTTCTGAGTTTCGTCATCATCATAAATGAATCAGACTGGGGCAGCTTTACATCGCTTCAGGGATATCTCAGATGGGGCTTTCCCTCTTGGCTGCAGGAGTGCCGCTGGGCGCAGGTGGTGCCTCCCCAGCACCCCGTGCCTCCCCATCCCCACAAGCACACATGCGCTCTCACTCCCTGCCTGCTGATGGGCTGCCAGCTGCCTCTGCACAGTGCTGGTGTATATGTGCACTCCTGCTGAGCGTGTGCATAATTCAGGAGCGGACCTCCTTGGTTCCTCAGCTGCTGCAGGGATGTCTGTCTGTTTCCTCACATGGGGCCTGCCTTTGAACAGTTTCCTCTTGTTCCCAAGCAGTGCTCACCCATGAAGGCTGACAAGCTCAGCCTGCAAGCAACCGTGTTTCTTAAGGATGTGTCGATTGTTTGCTTATGGCTCTCAATAGCTGCTGCTGGCAGAAAAAGGGTCTTGAGTCTCTTGCTCTGTTCTGTCTTCCTTGCCCCATGGATCCTGTCCAGAAGGCAGTCTTTTATTCAGACTTGCCTTATTCAGCTCAGGGCTTGGACACTGTATACACAGGAGTTACATGTGAGTCTGCCCTTCACTCTCCTAAGGTTGCTGATAACTCACTCTGTTAAGCCTGGACCTTCTGTTCTGCAAAACGTATCGGTTAAGATTAGGTGGGACCCATTACAGGGCACAGTTAGCAGCAGAGCTTGGAGACCTGATTTCAAAATATGACTGCATGGTTGCTTTTCAAGCTGATGGTTTCTCTAGGGAGGTATGAGCAGTGGTGGCTGTGTTGGGGCGTTCTTGTTTTAGCACTTGGACCCCTAACTGTAGGACTGTGAACTCCCATCTGCTAATTACGACTCTTAAAGCTCCATGAAGTGGCTTCAATTACCTCATGATTTCCCAAGAACAGAGAAAGCACTGAAGCCCTTTTCAACACTAGGACTGGGTGTCGTGTCTGACGGCATTGAAGAATGCAGAGGCATATATCCAAAGAGCTTTGCTAGTTTCAGTAGAGATGTGCTAGTTTACAGCAGCTGAAGACCCAGCTTGGAGATATTTTCAGTTTGATTTTGGTTGCTTTTATGCAGAAATATAAAACCTTGGTTTCTAGCTATTACAGTAGTACCAGCATCACTGGCATCTGCTAGTGCCCCTGCAACGCTTTAAGCATTGCAGAAGCAGAGGAGATAAAATGGACTTTAACCTTCTTCCCAGTAGCTGGGATTATAATGTTAAATCGCTAAATGCATAATAAATCCCTTCATTGTCAGTGTAGTACTTCCTCATGCTGCTGAAGGTAACTACAAACAGCAGCAATCTCTGAACTGTGACTCAGATGGGATGCTTGACTTTGAACTCATTTTTTGGGCTCTCCTGCTCAAACCTGTCAATGTAGAATTGGTCTGAGAAATCGGATAGGGAAAGAAGATAGAAACACAGGTAAATCAGTGTCTTCGAAAACTTCATGGTTTTGCTGAAGATCTAGAACAATATTTCAGCACTCAGGGCATATCCCCAGCTTCCTCTGCAAAGCACTGTGCATCCTATCGACAGTGAAGAGGTCCCTATGCAAACATTTGTGTAAGATCCAGATTTGTTCTTGAAGTAAATGGTGAAGCAGCAACTGATTTCAATGGGAAAACATGGAGCCTTGGTGACTGAAGATGATCTGACAAGTGCTAGAGTGCCACCGCACAGTTATCTGTTTCCCTGTCTTATCTGTATGTTCTCTACGATATTTTTAGGTTTCCTTAGTTGAAAAATGTCACATACAGAACAGCTGGTTCTGCCAGTGACAGTATCCTGATCTGCTTCATTTTCATGTACGTGGCCATCGTAAACAGGAAAACAGAGAGCTCCCTTCAATTCCAGAGGCACGCTCCACACAGTGGGCTTTGTCCCCAAATATTTTAGCTGGCAGCAGATAGTAGAAGTTAAAAAAGCCCCTCAGAAAGCACCACTTTGTTAGGAAATGTGTAAATTAGTCAGTTTTCAAGTGGAAAATATGAATATGCTAATTTGTTTCCGGAGGTGAGAGAGGCACTCGGGCTGTCTTTGGTCTTGGTTTCAGTCCTCCTGAACCTCCTGAGGGTCTAGATTTAAACTGAAGCCCTGTTCGCCCTGGGAGCAGAACTGAGCTACCTTCAACCGTATTTAAATACAGCTACAGCCACCCTGTTTCTTGTTTGGCTTTCCTAATGAGTATAAACAGGGATTATTTGTCAGAGAACGGTGTCAGGAAACTTCTCTGTAGGCCTCTTAGGTCTGAATTTCACTTTTCCTGTGGTTGTCATGATTCCTAGAAGGATTAAGAAGGACTCACTGGTTAGCGAGTGGGTGCTAGGTACGTGCTAGAGGCAGCAGTGCTCCAGCACGGCCTAGAGATTCTTAGTTTTGGTGAGCTACTCTGTGGGTATGAATGACTCAACTAGTTTTAAGGTTTGTCGGGGTCTGGTTGATCTGTAATATTGTTCTCCCCATAGTGTGAAGAAGGGCTGAATTTTACTGTTAGACTAACCCGTAACAGCTTGTTTTATACTGCCTGCAGTATAGTCCTTGAAGGAGCAAGGGGAACAGGAGAAGTGCTGCCAGCTGCTAATCTCGTGCCTGACAAATGGACAGAAGAGAGAATATATTCTAATAAATAGCAGAACAGCAACTTCAGAAGATGTTAATTAAAAAGTAGGTGTTTGGAGGTGTAGTAATTCAGTAAACTGATACATTTTGCCACAGTCCTTCCATTACTTTGTTCCACCCAGTGATTTTTATTTGAATCTTAAATCAATAGATGAGTCCTGTAGGTAACAAAAGAGAGAAGACTTCATGTTTAATACTAAAATGTTGACTAAGAAATAATATACACTCTTTAGTTTTTGCCATAATCATAAAAAAGATTTTATTCTTCTGGAGGTAGTACAAATGAATCATAGTTGCGGCCCAAAAAGCAATTATTTATTTCAGCAGTCATAAAAAGACCACAGTCTGTCGTTGAAGAAAGGGGCTCCCTTTGTAATATTAAATTCAGTGCTTTTCAAATATCACTGCTATAAAGCTTTCAATCCTGCATAGGAAACAAGGATATGAAAAAAGTTATTTTTGGGAAAATGAATTTAAACCTCAGGTCAAAGGGAAATTAAGAGTCTCTTTCTGGAATTCTTTTTTAAAACTGTCTCGGTGGGATAGGAGTCCGTACAGAAAGAAATAAAACCTGATGGAAGACAGCACTGAAAAATCCTCTGCGTGTGTGTGTGCGCGTGTTTTAAAGGCTGTGAGGCCAGCTCATTTCCTAATCTGCCAGCTTTTGGTGGATTCAAACACTATATTAAACCCACTCAGCCCTTGAAAGGATTTTTATTTAGTGTGTTTCTTTTTCTTCCTGCAATTCATGTGAGATTTTCCTGTTCCATTAGCTCTTGTCTTGTTCCATCAAAAAATCACTTCAGCCCCTTCAAAATACTAGAAATGGTCTGACTCTGATCCTAACTGGTAGATGAGGGAAGGTTGAGGTTCACATATTAGAGCTGACCCATTAAACCACTATAGCAGCTGTGAAACATACCTCTACAGATGCGAATTGCTCTCAAAACACTGGGGATTTGGATAAAGTGGAGGTTTTCTAGAAGGGCTTGTTTAGATTCATAAGGCTGGTTTTGATCTCCTGAACTGTGCTGTAAATACTGGAAAGAACGACCTCATTGATACCCATGCATTTGCGGGGAAGAAATTAGAATCCAGTTCCTGGTCTTTGGAGCATTTTTTGTTTGTTTTCTTTGAAAAGCTAGGTTTTCCAAGTAATTGATGGCTTGAGAAAAATAGTTTAGCCCTGTGACAGTGCAAAATTTTCTCCGACAATGTTAAGCTCAACTTTGTGCTTAAATTTGAATTGTAGCTGAGCAATAGTACTTCCTCCAGCAGACTGAGTACTGCTCCAGGCCTCTGCCAAAATTTGTCTGCAGTTGTCTTGGGTATTTGAAAAGCAGATTCATTTTGAAGGTGTGATTACAAATACAAAGAAACCAGAGTTAAAATTTTGCAGTAGATTAAGGCTGCAGCTCAAACTCTGGTGAAACTGGTTATAATAAACTCAGCTGGTTGACTTCAGTGGAATCAGGATTCCTCTAAGCAATTGGTAATGTCCATGTTGGGGATTTTTGCATTTTCCTGGCCAGGAAGTGGGGGTGCAGAGCTCTCAGAGAGCCATAGCTCTACATGGTTGTCAAGAAGAGGTTTGGAAGGCTGTGTCTCTGCCAAGGAGACCAATTCATGTCACAGCAGTCTGCCTTGCCTTCTTTGAGAGGACCTTCACGCCCAGCAATTGGTGACATTGGGTGGAGAAGCCCATGTGAGCTCAGGCATGCAGCAGGAGAGGATTGTCGTAATCTTTCTTGGAGAGAGAGATGTAGGAGACAATTTAGTTATTAAGATGCATATAGACATGTATGGTAAGTTCCATGCTTTTCTTCCATATCTGTCAAGCTGTGGAGTCATTTTGTTATTAATGTGACACTTTGAATGGCTATTAGTAGGTCTGTGTCATCACTTTAGGAGTGATTTCTTACACTTCTAGGGACAGATACTATTAATGCACGAAACTCCTAGCCAAGACAGAAAGTTGCACAATATCCATCTGTAGCACGAATCCTAGCTTGGCGCAAATCTCATTTCAACACCAAGATCAGCACAAATTAAACCTAAGGTCTGTGCAATTTTTAACAGCTAACACTGTACAGAGCCCTTGAGCTACAGCTGTGGCACGCAGGGAGTCCCTGCAGAGCACATGGCACAAGCTACAGCGAGCATCCAAGGGCAAAGGAGCAGAAGTAGAGCATAAACCCCCTTGCAAGGCTGAGCATTTCAGACGGTTGCTGTAAATGATGCTCAGATCACACTTCCTCCCATGCCTCCTGTGGAGCAGCTGGTTTTCTGGGATTCACTAGCAGTAAGCAGTTACTGGTGTCTGCTAAGCAAAGAGTCTGAATACACAATTTAAATATGCTCCTATACACATATTGATGCAGCAGGGACAGCTACAGTCAGATGGGAGAACTCTCTTTTTTTCAGACTTGCTAGAAAAGTGAAAGGAGAGGAAGATGTGGGGGTTGAGGCTGGGAGGGGAGAATTGGGAGATCATCTACAAAAGAGCACACTGACTCATAAAAAGGGTGGAGAGGAGAACTTTTATTTTTTAAAAAAAAAAGGTGGTGGGGAAAGAGATAGTCCTGAGTTCTTCAGGTCCCTACATGTAAACATTTGTTAGATTTATTTACTTCAGGATGAAAATAGCTCATAGCACAACATATATGCAAGTCATTTAGGAGTTTGAGTTTTGCTGAAAATCACAGGGACAAGGGCTGCCTTTAAGGCCATTTGAAAATTCCACCCAGTCTGTAGTGCAGTATTTTTTGCCTCACTCAGATTCTAACAGGAGACCTTGAAGGAAAGCCTGGATGCTGCAAGAACACCTCTGGTTATAAATGCTGCACAAAACACTGCTTCTGTGTCACCTTCTGAGCATGTCTTCGTTCAGGCGAATGAGGGCCTCTTCTTCAGGAGGCCATTGCTTTGTTTCTTTAGAGGATGGGGGAACTTTCTTTGGTATCTTGGCCACATTCTTGTTGTAACACCAATCAAAATTCTCCCTCCCAGTGTTCCCATTAGCATTGTCTGGGCAGTCATCTTTCCTTTCCCTCTTTGCACTAGTGTTCCAGGTGCAGAGAGCCTATGGATTTGGATGCAGTTTGACTGGATGTGTAGATGAAGTCATTCATGTCGTACAGAGAGCGTCTTTAAAGTGCTTTGCAGAGAAAGGCTTTTGTATACATGCTCAGCGATCTCTAGAAGACCTGTTTCTAATTAGCTCAACTGCAGTGAAGATACCTTCTTGCAAATGGAGAAGAATGAGATTCCTGAGTTATGCAAATTTGCTGAATAACTTGGAGAAAATGATCATAATGGTCCCACGTAGCCTCACAATCTATGAAACATCAAATTGCATTTTGAATTACCTATTTACCTCATGGAGGCACATCTGCTCCTCTTCTGGGCCAGAGGCAGAGAACTTGGCTCCTCCCTTACAGCAGGCAAACTTAAGAACTAGAGTCGCTGTCGCAACCATGGCACCTGGTATGTGGAAAGGACAGGACTTGCTTATTTAAATACATCTTTATATCTGAGGTTTCTGAAGACACCCCCCCCCCCCCCCATGGTTGCTGTGGCATCTAGATGCTTGTGAGACAGCTGGTGACAGCATGGAGTAGGGCCTTAAGGAATAGAAATCTCGCACAGCCTCCTTCATTCTCTATATGCATGCTCAACGCCTGTTCCCATCCACCCACCCGTCCGTCCCAGTTCCCTCTCCTGAAGTTTCCCCCTGTGTGGCAAGGAGTTCCCACGCCGAGACCGCAGGGCAGCATTTCCGAGCTGCAGATGGCGGCGGATGCCGCCTCTCTCCCTCTCCTCCTTCCCCTCTTCCTTCCCTCTGCCCTCATGCCTAACTCTGTGGAGCCAGCTGTGTGCCATCACACCCGGGTCATTCATGCCTGGGGGGGTGGAGGAAGGAAAGATGGGCAACCTTCTTTACTCTCTGCAGGGAATAACATTGTAGTGATACAGAAATGGTGTTGGCAGAGTAGTAGGCAGTCTGCTGAATGTGCCGAGCCCTGCTGCAAACAGCAATTCTGAGGACAGGAGCCTCCATGAAACTACTTTTCCTCTGCAAACAGGCTTGCACTGGCTATCCCAGAGGCCCATCGTTGTTCAGATGACTTCCCTCTGTAACATCACTGCTCCTGGAGAAACACAGAGTCCTGGGAAGCCCAGAAGAAGAGCATTGGCTCTTCACAAGAAGTTTAAATGTTGCTTTTTCCTGAAAGTGGCATTTAGTAATTGGTCTATTAATGAGGAGGCACTGTCAGGGCAACAGCCGTCCTGACTGGCTACACAAAGCAGTGTTGCTAAAAGGCTTGAATAATTTTTAAAAATGACCAGTGTGCTGAAGGAGGGAGTGGTTGGGAGGTGGGGATGGGGAAATGAACCTTCTTTTGGAAAAGGAACACTGCATCTTTGTGCAGCAATTTTTTCGCCCCATGCTTAGGCTTGTTCAACAATAATCCAAGTGTTTCAGCCTGTAACCCCGAGTCAGGAGAGGGCCTGGCACAAAAACATGAGATTCAAAATTCTGCGTCACACCAGCTGTCTGCTAGCAGACAGAGGGAGTGGGTTGTGTTCGGGGGGAGGAAGGTTGGAGGGGGAAACAATAACAAGCAACAGTCTGATAGATTTACTAGAGCTTAGGGCAAGATGCAGATTTGTTTAGTGACTTCACGCACGTGGCTGGTCTGGTCCGATGTAATTCCAGTCCATGTTTCCTGTCTTGATATTTAATCCAGGGTATGAAGAATGATTCCTCCCCTCCCCATCGTCGTGCATGCTGTAACTTATCACAGAGCCACCCTGCGTGAAACAAACTGGACAGCTGCCTGTTTGGCCCCTGCAGAATCTGAATATGTTCGTTTTACATAGTAGCAGTGATTAAAATAAGTTTTTAATCTGTACATGCTTGTTTCTTCCAGAGTCTAACAGCTTTTTGGCACTGGGGGAATGGAATTCCAGCTTAATAGTATTACATGCTTCCAACATACATGATACATCAGTGTTGCCCCTGTATGTGCTCTGCAAAATTCTGCTTTACCTTATTCCAAGAGGAACTGTTGTTCCCTTTTACACTCCTTGTTGATATGATTCGTTTTCACAAGCTCTTTTCTTAGGAAAACCAACAGGATATAACTAAGGAATGCACAGGAAAGGTTGCGTATATGCTCCCTTTTTTGAGACATTGTAATAGCAAGGAAGTGGCATCCCACTTGCGGAGGTCAGTGTTGGTGTCTAAGCACACTGTGAAGCACATCTATGCTCAGAGCAGTGGGGAGGTATTCTTCCCTCCTGGCCCCTCCGATCCCATTGTGCAATAAGTGCCACAATCTCCTCCAGTGGGAGAGGCTACAGAATAGGCTTGTTGAAGTACCACCCATCCTGTACTTTGCAGGGCATCACCTTTACTAATTTCAGAGCCAAATGTTCCATAATTCATCTGGAGTGGCCAACTAGAAAACAACACTCGGTCAGACTAAGTATATATGTATTTTCCAAAAAGTAAATATGCGAAGGTCATACACCATGGTGATTTGACAATCCTTATCTTTTTTTTTTTTTTTTAAGCATGAATACTGAGAACTGCTCTATATTCTTTTCAGACCTTAGGACTTTATTTTCCTGAAATGTACTTTCCTGTAACTGGATTTTTATGAGCACACACTTTTCTTGGGCATGTGATGTGTGTGAAGCACAAGAGAATTTGCTTGTTGTGTACTAAGAAAAAACACAACGAGCAGTAGATCGTATTCTTTTCAAAGGGTTAGATTTTCAGAAACAGACCCATTTTACTTTTTACTTCATATTTTTCTTCAGCTAAATCCACACCAACTGCAATGGCAGGGTTTTTTGTTGGTTTTGTTTGTTTATGGTTTTGTTTGGGTTTTTTTGTTTTTTTGTTTTTTTGTTTTTTTACATGAGGAGTGATGGAAAACTGAGTAAATACAGAGGAAGAACCTCAAGATTTCAGTAATTGTACTGCCTCTGTACAAAATCTACATGAATGAAATAATACTTTTAGAAGCTTTTAGAACAACATTTGCTGACTTTTTTTGTAGTTAAGATGCCAACACATTAAAATCCCAGTCCAGTCTGTTGCCCAGTACAGGGCAGTTCCAATACTGAATTTGAGTTTGCCCTTCTGATTTGGCCTTACTGAAAACCTCATTTGGTGACGAAGCTGGAGTGCTCAGCTGTCCCTGCAGGGTTTCCAGTGCTCCCTGCAGATCCTTGTACCTCAGACTGTCTTGCTCAAAACCTTCCTATACATACAGTATTCAATGCAGACCAATTAAGTAAACTTTTCCTATGCTGCTTTTTCTCCTCGTTTGTGCACGTGCTGTGCCATGGGAAGATACACAGCAGTTACCTTGCCTCTTCTCATAGCTGGTGGTACTTATCAAAGTTTGAGCAAGCCATGGTTGCCCTTAGTTGAAATGAAGCTAAACACAATCATGACAATTGATCATAGATCATCTTTATGTCAGCTGAAAATAAAATACCTTTAACTAATACACCTCTCATGCTACTGCTTGAATAAAAGCATCATAGCTGTATAGGGTCCTGCCCAACCCTCCTGCCCAAGGTCAACAGGTGACTGCATTATACTAGCCTTGGGAGATGATATCAAGCCATGGGTTGAGTTTGTAGTGCCAAGTAGGTCGAGTTAGTTGTATCCTCATTATCTGCAGGAGCAAATCTTAGGAGTGACTCCCTTCTTACTCCCTTTCCCCTTTCCTCCTTCCCCTTCCCCATACTTGAATCCCTGCTTTGCTTGGGAATTGGTGCCCAGCACTCTGGCTGTGTGAACAGCAAAGGAATTTGGACTCGAGTGCAGTTTAAGGTCATCAGGTTTCATGAGAGCATATAGTATATTAGCGTCATTAACATCAGTCCGGTCAGATCATACCCATAGCACCCATCTGTAACACCTCCAGGCTCTGTCCACTCTACTAAATGGGTAGAGAAGGGAATCCAGCTACCTTGAGCTGTACTGCAGAAGAAATTCCTCACCACCTGTGCTATAACACAGGCTTTTCTGTAAGGAGAATTTTAAACACATTGCCCCTCCAGCTATGCTTCATGTGGACTCAGTAAACACGTTAGACCCCAAATGACCAAGCGGGAAACTGGTTGTTAGGCCACAGGTAAGAGCCCGGTCATGGCAAAAGGTCACAGCAAAGCAGAGGCAACACAAGAGACATCGATTGATCATTCGTATGTCCTAATGATTGCAATCCATTTTGGAGATGAAGCTGTAAGTTTCTTTTTTATGCAGTTGTTTAGAAAACTCAGTAGCTAGACTGGTGAAATCCAATGGTCAGCCAGATCAGCTAAAATTTATCAAAATAGCATTTTCCTTGGGCAAAATCAGTGAGGATATTTTCTGACCTTGAATTATTATTATCCATCAAATTTCAAGTACCAGCTGAAATCTTTTTTTCTTTCCTCACCCACTTCTTGCCATTTCTTATCTGCTGCTGTCACTAGTGTCTGTGATTGTATTGTTTTTAACTTAGCACAGTATTCTGGTAAACAGCCCATGTGGGAGAAAAAATAAATAACTTTTTTTTTTTAAATTGACTGGAGAGTGAGTAAAGCAAGAAAGCTGGTCTTCCTGTTTCAATTAAGGAATTAAAAATCCAGCAGGAGTTGATGGCATCATACCCTTTGAAGTCTGGCGATCTCAATATATTTCTGAGTTCTGGTCAGGGCTCCCACAGGATTCTGAGCTTTGACAGATGCCGGTCCATAGTCTGTGCTGTGCTGTGAGATTGGGTTTTTGTGAATTGATTTATGCATGGTTATTAATATAGGCTTTGGTAACGTAATGTAAATGCATCACTAATCCTGTGATGTTGATGATTAATTGACGATTAAAACTGCATGATTCAGAATATCGAGCTGCTGGGAGAGAAGATTTGCAGTGATCTTGATTTAAGTGATCCCATCAGTCAGAAAATCTAGCTTGATCTGAGCCCCCAGCCTACTCTCCCGGGGAGTGCACAGGGGGACGGCGCCTACCCCTGTTACGAACTGCTCCGCCACCATGATATGGCCAGAGAGGGCACCTGGGCTCAGGAGCTGGGAAATGCTCTTGATCCTCCTGCCCAGGCATGGCCATCAAGGGGAAACCTTGGGGGTTCTGGACCGATGAGCTGGAAGGATTTGGGGACAACAGCAGTAAACATGAATTGTGGTTGGCTGTTACAGAAAAAGGAAGGGGAGGGATATCATTCAGTAAAACCATAGATTCACTGATGGGTAACAAAAGAGCAGGAAGAATCTTCCAGATTTGACCTGTAGAAAGACTTGTTTCTCTTTTGCTAAATTTCATCACTTATCTCACTGTTGGTTTGCTAAACTACGAAACAGGCTTTTAGTAGTGTTATCTTAACACCTATTCTAACATCAGAAGCCCAGCTCTGGCAGGAAAGGAAAGAAAATAAAAGAAAAAGACCTGCGAGAACGTGCATGTTACGAGGTGGATGTTTCATTGTGGTAAAGTGGCCTTTTCTCTCTGCACTTCCGAATGAGCTGGTGAGAGGAGCCCTGTAGGGAAGCGGAGATGAATAGCTCTGGCTTGCGTGAGCTACCTACGTGGTGGGACTCCAGTACTGAAGGATAGACGTTGTCGGGTGCTTTTGTTAACGGATGATTAAGCTCCCACTCACATCTTAAAGCGTGCTAATTATAAAGCTTCTAAATATAGAAGAGGAAAAGTCCCTCTTTCCCCTTGAGCCTATGAATAACTCATTTTAAATATTTGCTTGTGGCAACTGTTTTCTTTAACAACTGTGGTTCCTCTGAAGAAGTAGCTTTTGTAAAATGTTCCTCTTCAGGAAGGAGTTTCCTTTCTCTGCGCATAGCTCTGATCATGTTTACAAATGTTAGCGGCAAAAATAAGGATACAGCAGGCAAGCTCTAGCGAGGCTCGCTGCATCAGCTGGGGGAGTGAATGCCCTAGTAGTTTCTTTTGCCTCTCTGCCTCCACCACGGAGCAGGCAGTAAGGAGCATGCCTGGGCTGCGGCAGGACGAAACCCAGCGTCTTTGCTTAAAGCCACCATTGTTGGCAGATTAAGCCAAAAGGCTGAACTTTGCACTGAAGCAGCTAGTGCCCAGGGATGCATTCGTGTCCGCCAGCCATGCTGCGAGGGTGCTGACCCATGGCAGGGCGCTGCGCACAAGGTGGCTGGGGGCAATAGCTTTTTAAACCGCTGCAGCAGATTCCCTTTAGCTAGTCTCCCAGTGCCCTAAAAAGTCATTGCCCTCTTTTTCACGAAGAAGCACGGATCCAGCCTGAAAGCAGATGCTGCGTTAGATCCAGGCTTGTACGTTGTCAGCCAACGAAGGGGAGAGCACAGGCCACCGAGTTTTAAGGACTTCAAAAGATCTATCTGGCTGGCTAAACTGCTTTCACCAACTGTGTGTGCCCTCCAAACCCATTGTAATGGTCAAGCAAAACAAAATGCATTAGATTAAGCCACTGTGAGCGCTGATTCTGAGCTTCAGCCTGAAAATTGAGTCACTTGACCATCTCAGCAGCCTACAGACATGCTTGTGGCACTTGGCATTCCTGAGCTGGGAAGCATTAACTCACTGAGAAGTGTCATCTGCACTCACCTGTGTGTACCTCAGGTCATTAACCACACATCCATCAGCTGGTGGCCGAAGGCTGATCACTGCACTGAAGTTATGAGCCTGCAGAGACCTCACCAAGGGCAGATAGAACCCTTAGTCTCTAGAAGCAGTGTGTGAACAGAGCATGATGCTCATTAACTTTCAGTTTTTAGTATAAATTTCCAGGGATGAAGTTAGGCAAAGATCCTCCTATTACTTCTGCAGCACCCACAGTTTTACTCCATATACTGAGAAGATGCCATTAATACCAAACCCTGTGGAAAAACACCATGTTAACCAAGCCACCATTATAAGTAAAAAAATTTAAGTGGTTTAGGTAATTCTTCAGAGGCCGTGTAGGAGTGAAAGAGCAATTCATCTAGCTAGTTGATATTCTGAGTTGTATGATTATGGGGCAAAAACAGAGCAGTTGGCAGAGTTACTTAATTCCCCCAACCCCTCCGCCCTCACTCCTCTCCATACCTACTCAGTCGCATTAGCTCACTCAGCTCTCTCAGAAAAATAAGGCCTGAGAACATCATTACACAGTTTCAGACACAGATACTTAGCCTTAAAGAAGTTGACGGGCATCGAAGCACAGAGAGAAATGTTGCACGTCTGTTTATTTCAATGGGAGTTGAGTGCCCATATAGCTGTAGCTAGCTACATCTTATGGTGCTTAAATACCTTCAAAAGTCTGTCCTAATTTTACATTGGGCCAGTATATTGTGTTGTTCCTCTGGCCACACAAAGGATTCAGTCATCCCCAGAAGAGCAGATACTGAAATAGCGGGCTCCACTCTCTTGTTGACTTAATCTCTTTTGAGTCAGAAATTTCATCCTACCCACCTCTTTGTTTAGTTTTGATTGTTACAAAATACCTATTTTTAAAACTCTTACTGTATTTATTTTCATTAGTCTCCAGCAATCTTCTTGTACTAGGACTGACTCACTTCATACTACACTCGTGCAGGTGTAATGGCATTAAGTTGAGTGAAGTTATTTCTAGGTTACACTAGTAATATAGGGCCTACCTAGTGTAAGTCACCTGCTAATTCTCTTCAGCATGAAAAAAAAATCTACCTTGTTCTAATTTATTTTTTTAAATGTAAGCTAAATGTAGACCTATGAGTAATACATTCCACAGCAGGTAACAGGAGTTGAATGGATGTGGCAGATCTTCTGGCACGGCACGTGTGCAGCGGGAAAAGAAACTGAACTTACACAGATTTGGTAATATCAATAAGCCTCTTGCAGGCATGAACACAGAACAGCCCAGAGGTGTGGGAAGCTATAATGCCACTTCCTTTAGGTCTTTCTCGTTCTTTTGCTCCTGGGAAAGAAGGATAGCTTGGGTTTGTTCAGAAAATCACATCCTTTGAGCTTGACTGGAAGATGTGTCTGTTTCCAGGTTTATCCCACAGCATCTGCTAAAGGCAATTTAGCAGCCAGTTCCTCACTGCACAGACTCCTCCTGGGCAGGTAAACCAGGATAGCTTGTCCCATGTCTTTTTTAAAATAACCAGCCAAACAACAACCCCACAAAAAAACCCCAAACAAACAAATCCAAGCAAGACCAAATCCCCACCCTCCAGTTGCCTCTTGTTAATTCACACATGGTTGCTGAATGCAGCCAACCACTGATGCTGGCAGTGGTATTAAAAGAGGCACCTTCTAATTTCCTTGTTTGCAATGATCTCATTTAATGGAAGGCAGGTGTAAGTGGTGGTTTGTAAGCATGAAGCAGGTAGATGTCAATGTTGTCTGTGTTTCGAAAAGAAAGTTGAAGACTTACAGTTGGAAACAGCTTTATGTTATCAACACTATTGTTTTATAATGTTGATGAGTAGCATTGTCAGACCTTGTTTTTGAAATGCTGGAAGTTCAGGCATACAGGAATTTTTTTTCTGTATATCAGAAGCTGCTAGTGGTGTTCCTTTTAAAGCAAGTGCATGCAGCAGTGATACTGAATCTGTAAACAAGGGTTCCTTTAGTTATATTCTCTTCAACTGTAACATGCAAATTCAGTGCCAGTAAATGCAGTCACTAACTTGGTACATGTAAACCTTGACTGTAATTGGACTGCAGGTGTGGAAACAATAAACAACAACAATAAAAAAAAAGTATATTTGTTTTTTAAAACTCCTACGACTAGGCAAATGCTTTTTTCTTAGCACTGTCATCTGTGATAGTACATGGTTTTCTAAAGCAGTAAAAATATTCTTGAGTAAAAGGAGTATTAAAAGTGTAACTGATCAGAAAAGTGATGTTATTACTCAAATGCAAAGAGCAGCCTAGGGCTGGGTCACCTTTTTAAAATATACAAGGAAATTTTAGCTAATCAGGAGTTAGTGAATGGTGTCTTTGCTCAAATGTGAAGCTTTGCTGAAAGAGAAACACTTTATAAAAAGACATGAAAGTCACTAACCGATAAAGGGAAAAATAGACAGTGCTGGGATGCGCCCTAAGACACTTTGAGGGGAAAGAATTAACTTGTAAATAACTTAAATTGAAAATTTAAGAAGTTGTACAGCAGAAAGAAAAATCTAAACAAATTTGGATTTCTTGGGAATAAGATATTTTAATCAATCTGGATTGGAATGGCCAGTCAGGTGGGGTTTTTTTTCAGCATTTTCTTTTTGCAAGAAAATTTAGTGAAGTTCTCTATTTGTCAGAATATAAACTTCCGAATCCAAGCTCTTCAAAGTGAAATGTCTACTTTTCACCCTTCTGAAAGTAAAATGAAAAATTCCCTTAGAATCAGATGTGTCCAAGTGGGCTTCTGCTTGTATGTGTCAGCATCCTGAATGCCAGTAAACTAGAATCTTGATACTGCTATGAACGTTTGCTCTGTTATTCCTTTGCATCTGTTCAAGTTTAAATAAGTAATTCTTCGCACAGTAAAGTGTAAATGAAATATTTTAAAATCCTTTTAAAGTAAATATCTAGGATTTTTATGATTCTAACATAGTCAGAATACAGAAGCAGGCACAAGCATGAGTATGATTTCTAAAGGTGATATTGGATGAAACATTTGACAGCCAGGAGACATTATTCTTGCTTCTTATTAAGTAGAAAATAGCACTACATTCCTTTTTGCCATGTTTCTTCTTATTTTTAAGAAACAATACCCCTTGTTTGGGTTTTCTGGGCCTGACTTAGCCATAATTTTCCATGTGCAGTAGTATCAGAGATGAAAAAGCAGAACTTGATGCTTATAGCAGTACACCCATTCTAACAATATTACCTGTATATTGATCTGGTGGGACCTGTCTGTTAGTGTATGGCTGAACAAAGGGTGTTGATCACACTGAGACTTGTTCCTGTCACTACTTGTTAAGTTTAGAGATTGTTAGCTTTACTTTAAAACACAAAAGCAGGGCTGAGCTCAAGTGGGATCAATGCCCTGTTTTGCCAGGCACTGTGCAAAGCCATTGGAAAAGGCTGTTGTAGGAACAAGAGCTCACAGACAACATACAGTGCCGATACACCACTGCAGCTAACTGTATGGCCAAATAGGTAACGGTGCAGGAGGGCTCATGATTATTGCCTTACTCTGAGCATTGGCAGCTTCTGCCATTGCCTGCTGTAGAAGACAAAATCCAATGTGCTAAGAAGAGTAAGCAGTTTACAGCATTTGTCCCAGTTGATGTGGTGTAAGGGTTGGGGATGAGAAGAGGTACTGTCAGTATGCTTATGTGCTCTCACCTTTCCTAGTCCTGGGCTCAGGTCAATTAGGTCCCGAGATACGTACAACGAAGTGAAGCTCTGCGGTGTGGTATTTGGGATTTGGTGGAGTACAGAAATTGTTAGGATCTAGACTTTCTTTTGAGAGCAAGTCTGCTGTAAAGCCACTGGGGTTTTCCACTGAGCGACTACAGCCCAATGTGGTTGGATGCATCACATCACCACCACTACATCTTAGTGGGATCTCCACAGATAAGGCCATACTTATCTGCTTGAACACATAAAAACTCCTTTACTACTAGCAAGTAGAAGTAAGTTTCTGCCACTCTGACTTCCTGTTAAGTCATTTAGAGTAGCAACCCATTCTTTCCCAGTTGTAGTAACCCTGTCTTACAAGAAAAGGGCAAGATGTGAATACAGCCAAACACACACCTTTTTCTACTGAAGTTAGTGGCAACCACCACTGAGGTTAGCAAAAGGGATTGGCTACATCAGGTTTGGGGCAATCTCATGGCAGAAGTGACTTCACTTAATTGCTCCTGATTTCTGACCCTCTCCTTTTCTCCCCCTCACCAGCGGAGCCTTCTTATCTCAGTTGTATTTTGTTCTTTCCCTGCAGGAGAAAATACAAGAAAACATCACAGAGGTAAGAGTAAATCGCAGAGGACTGGAAGGTATTTGTGCGTCGTCTGTCTCTTTTTGTTAGGGGGTTTGAAGGAGGATTTTCCTGTTACCAGATTGGTTTTGTTCCTGGGGAAATGCCATTCTACTGATTGTTTCCCCCTTTGAAGGTCCATCTTGCACTGCTGCTGTTCCAAATCCCCTATGCTGCTAGTGGTAGTCCTCCCCTCTGACATTAGTGGTAGTTCTCCCTGAGTAAGGACAGAAAGATTTATCCTTGAAGGTCAAACCCTAATAAATGTCACTCTGTTCCTTCTGCAAGATCTGCTGGTGCTAACTCCTATCACTTACTCATGCTGTAATAACAAAATGGATTGTGGGCTTGTAGCGTTGCTAATGATCTGTGCCTTTGCAGGAGACTGAAGGAAAATGGGGATCCTGTTGATTAACAGGCCCTATTACAGCTACCTGATCTAGTTATCTTACCGCCTCCTTGCAGGAGGGAGGCCCAATGGGGGTCTTTGACAGATTCATTTTTCTTTCTTTGGAACCCTTGTGCGTGGTTGCTTCAGAGCACCCACTTTGCAGCACAAAGTTTTTTGGTGCTGAGCTGACTCCCCCTCCCCTGCATGTGGAGTATTAATTGGTGACTTAACCTGATGGCGTGCTGAGCATCTTTAGTTCATGTTGACTTTAACTGGATTTGAGACTCCTGCAGAGTGCTTCCTAAAGACTAAACCCTGCAGCTCGTGCTGAATGTGCCCTTTAATGTTGTGTGATGATGGAGGGAGCTGGCAGATAAGCCAACATGATGATCTGATGGGCTAAGACATCACAGCCACCCCTCCTGTTTGCTATCACCCTGTGCTAAAGATGATCACTCCAATGCAGCATTGGCAGGACAGGCTACCTGTGTGCTTGTGTGTCATAGCCACAAGAGATTGAAGTGTGGTGGCTTGAGTCACGGATTAGGTGGGTTTGAGCTATGACAGTTTAGTGGAAAATACTGATTTGGAGATTTCTGTGCTGAACCGTGCAGGCGGGCATTGTGTAGCATGAGACACAAGAAGAGGGAGAAGGTAAACGTGCTCCCAGTTGTTCTTCTAAATACGGATCTGACACTAGTTCTGTTTGCAGCTCTATTTTTTCCCCCGTTTCCCTTCCTGCTGCCATGATTGTGAGTTAATTATGAACATGTCTCTGGCCAGAGGTCTCAATGGCTGCAAGAGGATTTGTTCTGGGGCTGAGATGGTTTCCACAATAAATGATGGCTCTGTGTGTGCGTGCGTCCTGTGCACTGCTCACATTGTTCTGAGTACTGTGTCTTTTTGAGTGTGTTTTCTGTGTACATAACCATGGCATCAGAGAGGTTTGTATTCAGCATCTCTTTTGTACGGGAGAGTTTCTGTATGAGAGAGTTTCTGTAAGCCTCAGAAGAGAGATGAAGTAGGTTAAAAGCTTCTACAAGCCCAATACACAGTTGTATCAACAACATACAGAGAATTGAATATGTCAGTCTGTTTAAAGGTACCATTACAGGGTTATGTTTTGTGCCCCATGGGATTTTGAACTGTCTTTTTGTCTCTTGCTGTTACCCGTGCCTGCTGCCTGACTGACGGTGTGTGCCCTTGCGGCAGCTGGGCAGACAGGCTTTGTGGCCCTCTCCTGTCTAACAACTGGTGTGAGCTCTGCGGAGGCAAGAGGCTGCTCCAGGGACCGGCACACAGCAACTGCCGAGCAGCTACTCCTGATAACGTTGCTCAGCGGGAGCTGGCTGCTGGCCAGAGGGCTGTGTAGTGCAGCGGGGTACCTGCTGTGACTGGGAACCACACTTTGCCAGCACCTAGGGCAAATTAGCTGGCTAGTAAACTTCTGACTTGAATTTGCCACCTGCTGTGTCATTAAGGTACAATGCTAAATGGGAGATTGCACATATTGCCATCTGATGCAGAAGTGTAACATCCAGCAAAAGGAAGTGGTAGGACAGCAGTTCATTGGAAGGCATTTTCTTCCTTTTCTTTCTCTTTGGGGAGTGTTACAACATAAGAATGCCTAGTGATAGTAAGCAGCACTTAGTTACGTAGGAGAAACACTGCTTAGTTACGTAGGAGAAACACTGCTGTCCTGTGTACCTTGCAGTGTAAAGAAACAGTTTCCCCTGAGCACAGACGTGTTGGGAAGGAAGATGAGGTTTGTGCAAGAAAACTTGAGGAGAAAGAGTCGGAGTAAAATCTGAACCATTCTAAAATTGTAATTGGAAGTGACAGACACTGACTGTTGCATTGATCATTCTGTTAACTGAGTTGACTCAAATGCTTTTATAACAATAATATACCAATATGATTTTCCTCATAAACTTGGAAGTTTCACAGCTGTCTAGACGACCCTAATTTCATTAGTCCCAACCTAGTAATTGCATCCGAACCGCTGAACTGTGATGTAGATTAATCACAGCAATACCAGAGAAACAGGATATTTAATCAGAACTTGGGTCATCTATCATTCTTCCATCTAGTTCCCCTTGGGTAAGTGAATAGTAGATAGCTTATTAAATAGTGACTGGAGAGGTAGTCAGCAAGAGGGAGAACTAGACAGGAAGCCACAGCTTTCTTAAACTTTCAGGGCCTGGATTGGTTTTGCTTCTTCTGGAGCACCTGAGACCTCAGTCACATTTGATATAACTGTTGAGACTCCCATTACCCGGAAGACACCCAGCTGTGGGCTGCCCCTGTTTTCCTGAGAGATACTCTGCACCTTCCACTCCCTGGAAGATTAAAAGGGAAATGAGCCTTTCAAGTAGCCTTTGGCTATCCCCTCCTAGATTAGGTTTGTCTGCTTGGGTGACATTCAGCTAGTGCAGTCAGTTTTCCACTTCTAAGGACTCATTGAAGTCCTATTTCTCTTCTCAAAATTTGTCAGATGAATGATCTGTGTTAGCTTACATGGTATACATTTTCCTCCATTACGATCTACAGTCATGCATTTTTACTCTGCCAGTAACAGAGAATTGCATGTGTTGCTGTTTTAGTTTAGCTGCATGTTGGTTAATTGTACAGTTTAATTTTCTATTAAGAGGCAAATGCTTCTTTTACAATGAACTAATTTTAGATAAAAGTCAAGTAAAAAGAGTCCTGATATTTTATCCATCCATCGTGGATGGATGGATTTTTTTCCCCTAAGTACCTGTTAATGCTATACATGAAGTACAAAGTAGAAAAGGAAATGTAACCAAAGTGACTGAAACATGGCTGTGACCCTGACAGAAGCATCCTGATGGGCCCTGCAAAATACTAATGTGATTTCTTTAAAAAAGATTGTACTCTAATTAAAAAAGATACAAAACACATGGCTGTAAGTCAAGCCTTCCCTAATTTTCATAAGGGTTTTGTCGTTTCTACTTCAGATGATCAGGCAGGAAACTCATAAGCAGAAATCTTCTTTTCCATTCCTTTCCCACGCCTTCCTATTCTTTCTCATTGATGTCTGTGCTTCTGAATTCCAGTTTGCTCCAGCGTTTAGTTAATATACTCTTGGAGAAAAATGTGAATGTGAACATGTTCTTCCTTAAAAAAAAAAAAAAAGTATTTATGTTAGTGTGTGACACAAGAGGTGAAACCATACATGCACAAATGGTGTTATATACAAAATAAGTGGAAAAGTGTATTTTTTTTCCCTAACTTTAGTTGATAGTCATCTTCAAGGTTACCCATGCTGATACCTCTTTAGATTAAAACAATCCACTCTCTTTCTTGGATTCTTTCAAAATGCAGGTAAATTTATAGCCTTGCAAGTCTCATTCTAGGTAATCTTTAAGTTACGCATTTACTCAGGACCAGATCCTGAGAGGAAAACTCTGTGCTGGGATTAATCTCGACCTTTAGTGCTGTTAGGACAGACTGAAGAGATCTTCATTGGAATGAAGCATCAGTACTCTCCCAAAGCTGATTGTCTGAGTAAGGGCATTATATGTGGTGGTAGTTGTCACTGCTATTGATAGAATAATGTAGACTGAAGGAGACCTCTGGAGGTCATGTCCTTCATCTCTTGGTGCTTGAGAACATCAGTATGGCCCTGATTAACTCTTGGCATTCATCAACTTACTTAATTTGACAATATGCTTAGTCCTTAGTTCTGATACCATTTCATTTCCACAGCTTATCTATTGACCTTGCAAGGTTATCTTAATTACAAATAATAAAAATACTCCTAATTCCTTAAGCTGTGCAAGTAATTATAATACAGCTTAGCTCAAGTTTTTCTTTATATATAGTATCCGAGCAGCTCCAGCAATATAGGATTCATTAAAGCTTGATATCCTATTCAGTAGCATGCACACACAAGGCACGTCTTGACGTGTCAAAATTCTTTGTAAAGTGTGGTCTTTTGGGTGCTGAGACCTCCTCTGCTCTGTCTAACTTAAGTAGGAATTGTTGAAACTCTGCATTTCAGGGAAACTGATGTTAAACTTTCAATTGAAGGCTGCTGGGCATTGTGCAAAAAGAGACCTGCTGACTTCTATAATATTACAGGTGGAGCTGGTTCTGTTAAATTTAATGAACACTTAATTTCAGTAAAAAGGGTATTGATTTGTTGAGTGGTCTGTATTTATTGCACTTCAGAATCATAGGTGCTTTGGGAAAAAATTGAACATGGTCATGTAAGTAAAGCTTATAATTAATCTGTATGTGAAAGGGGCAAATTAAAGTTACACTGGCAACCTTAATTCGGTATTTCCTAGCTTTCTGGGTGCTTGGCTTTGCAACCTGAGTGATCTTCTAATGTAGTTTAAGTGCAGTCAGATACTGGCAGCATTACACAGCTCTGAAAAAGAGGCTATGGTTCAAGTTAACAAAGCTAAGCGGAGTTTGTGCTTTAATTCACAGAGGAAGTTTATATTACTTGGCTATCTGTAGGGAAACTTCATGTTGAGAGGAGGAAACCTATCTCCTAGAAAATCCCAGCTTATGTACTCCTAACAATTTCTCTAAGAGTAAAACATTGGAGATGACAGAGGCTTTTACATACCAACCTGCTTTCTGTCCTTTCTCCTATTTACGAGAGCTGGAAGATGCAGTGAGATTGGATACAAATACATGCATTATTTTTTTCCTGCTTTTGAAATCTTGCTCAGTTTTTCTACCCCAAAAGGAGGCAGCCACTTCTTAATATGACGGCTCTGGTAGAAGAAGGTATAAATTTTGGATTCCTGACATGACTAATGAGACTTATATTCTTTACCCAGAGCAGGATTAAGTTCAAAATAATTAGGAAACATGATTAAATAGTGACCAAATCTTTCTTACTGATATATATTCCTATTATTTTACTAAAATTAATTTTATTCCATATCTTATATAGTGCTGAATAATTATCAATAAATACAAGTCCTTAATGATTAATGACTATTAAAATATTGAATATATTGAGCATAGTTTTTCAGCTGATTTACAATACCTAAAATATTACTGGTTGTGCAGGATTTGTTCTAACAATAAACACATCTTGCTTGCTAAGGAATGGACTCTACCAGATTTGAAAATAGAAAAGTAGCTTATGCTACTCAAATACCGTGATGACAAGTGTCCTTATCTATTGAAAGAAAGTTATGGTCAGTTTTTTCCTAAATGTGTTCATGTTTAAGCAAAATTCAGCCATAAACTTCAGTATCATTTCAGCAGAACTAAAAATAGGTGATATAGATTAGATACACTATAGCCTTATGATATTTTGGCACTTCTGTTTCCACCAGTTGGAACCAAACAAAATAGTGCACATGTGAATCTGGAAAGCTGCATGGAGAAGAACAAACCCAGTCTCCTGACACCTTCCCATTGGGTTGGTTTGGCTTCTTTCAGTGACACCCAGTGCTCTTCTGACTGACTTATTTTAGCAAAATTGAAGTGACTTGCTTTTTTCTTTGAGGTTTTGCAGTTTTCATTCCTTAAATGTATGAAATATAACTCTGCTTGTTGGGTGCACAGGTACTAGTAAGTGTTCATTTCCATTTTAGTTAATCTGAGATCCTCTACTGAAGCATGTCTGGAGAATTAAATTAGGATTTGATGAAGGGATGTAACAGGCAGTTCTTCTCCCATGATTTACACATAATTTGTATAAGAAGGATAATAAAACTTAATGAAGAATTCAGTTAAGGCCTGTATTATTGCCTACTAGACATGATCTTCCTGTAAAATACTATTGATTTTTGTTTGTTTGTTTGTTTGTTTTTTGTTTTGCCCCTGAGAAGTGAATTACTCAGATTCAATCCATACAACCCAGTGAAACTTCCTTAGTGAAAATGACATTAGCTTTGATGGTCATGTTGGTAGCATAAGAGGGAGGAAGCTGACACTTGCTACTCATGCAATCCCTCTGTGGATAATCAAACTGTTCATTTCCCAAGTCTGGATGAAAGCAGTTTACGTTGCCAGTAAGCTGCCTTCTTTTGTTGGAGTTTAATGTAACTGTTAGCAGAGGCAGAGGCTGCTCTGTAGAACTTCTCTTTTTGTCCTTTTCCTCTTATTTGCACTGCAATTTCTTGATAAACTCTCAATGTTCACAGAAAATCTGCATAAGTGTCTGAAAAAAATTCTGGTTTTATTTCTTGAAAGTAAGTGCTAACACAAATGTTAAGACATCTGTCTCCAGTCTTTCCTTCCCCAGCTGCCATTTCCTATTCCCTTGTTCTTCCTCATCCCTCTTTCCTAACTGTGTGTGAATTTCTCTAATCCACAGCATAAGGAAGACAGGTGTTAGTCTTGACTCTCTGTATCCCACCGGTCTTCCACTAACACACACAACAGCCAGAAGCACCGAGTCTTGTCTGTCAAAAAGCTTTTCCTTCAAGGGAAAGCTCAAGAAACACGTGGGAAACCATAAGATTTGGGATCCCACTGTCACTTGCTGCTCTTAGGCTGTATCACTTTGCACTTCAGCTGAGCATCCAGAAGTTCCTGGGGAATGAAACACCAAAAGAAGGAAGAAAACAAAATAACTTAAATGGATTTCTTTTTTTTTTTTTTTTTTTTAACTGAATGCTAAATTGTATCTGGTCAAACCAATAATCCCAACAGCTGCTAATGAGTTGACCCCTCTGAACCAGTGCTTCAAGTAGTGGGTAGGTAGTCCATTGATTTTTTTCCCCATCAAGCATTTATAATGTATGAGCTATAGCAACTTCTAGGCAATTTTTAGTACGCTGGGTAATTACAAAAAGCTGGTCATTTAAATTAGCTAAAGATGCAGCATTTCCATGACTAATTCAGAGCTCCTATGTCTTAGCTGTGTCTCAAATTCAATTTGAATTGATAATGAGTTGTTTTAATCCCTCCCTTTGATTTAGCAGTCAAACAAAAGGACACCATTTTTTAGGGGGGTAAGGAGGAGAGAGGGAGAAAGAAAAAAATTGTTATTAACTGTCATTATTTTGACAGTTAATGTGGGAATGAGCTTTTACTTGGGGGACCTCCTCTGGGGGAGGGCAATATAATTAAAGTCCTATATAAGCTTCTAGGCTTCAAAATCTCTCACTTCCTAAATGTGTGTCTCCCTTGCAAATGATGAGGGAATCCTAAGGCACTTCGTTAAAAATCTATCAAATACAAGGGATGAGGTATCCTTGCTGAGATAATTTGCCCCAGGAGAGAACCGGCTATCTCCTGGCAGAGTGACTTTTTCTCAAGAGAAATTTCTCACTTTTAATGTGTATTACACTAGAGACACTAACACGTCTTATCAAATCCGGGAAGGCTATAAACGCTCTTTCCTCATTGCCACATCAGAGATTCTCTCTGTCTGATTTCTACTGATTAAGCTCTGTGTTTGCTTTAGCACATTCTCAATAGACTATCCAAGTATTATGAATAATTATAATAATTTCCCCCAACAAATGCATTTTGTTTGCCCTGTCATCCTGCCTATTTTGAGATGATAACTTGGGGATGGCATTTAACTTTAATTAGATGACAGGTGAAGAAGTCTTCCAGATCTTTATGCCATATCTACATGGACACTGCACTCTCTCTGGGCCAAAGGATTTATCGCACATTAAGGTGAAAACATCTACGAGAATCTCTTGTGAAAACATTGGCAGCTCCTTGCTGACTGCCATGCCATCTCCACAGGCGCAGGGGAGCACGGCTAGTAATGTATTTTGACAGGCTGGCTTTCAAGTGTTAAAAGCAAAAATGGAAAATAAGCCTTAAGTAGAAGCAAAGGACTTGGGCTTCCTTTGTGTGTGCATTAGTTTAAAAAGGAATCACACATTAATATGCTTAATACATGTTTCAATGAGCATCACCACAGAGAAGATTAAGAAGCAATTTACTCTAGTTTTTGGCTGGCGTATTTCCTTCTCTCAACATTTACTGATGAGTCGGAAGAGATGCAGACTCCGTTACAGAATTTCATGTGTACTTTTCCAGGGTTTGAAGTAATGTGGATGATGATGTTAGACTGTCATTGTGCAGAGGAACAATTATTCTCCTGCTGGGGAGGAGGTTCTCGAATAGAAACATCCAGTTGTTGCGTACTCAACCTGCACATACGACGCTTCACAAGGGCTTCCTAAAAATATCTGAGGTATTTATATTGTGGATTTGTTGTTTGACCATACTCAGACATACCAATGTGCCTGGTTGCACAGATGTATGAGCAGGTATGTGCATGATAGGCACATTTGATGCATCCGGTTTTATAAGACCGATCCCAAGCTCTCAAGAGTAATGTTTGGCACAATCATTTCCAAAGATGTGTTCTGAGTTTGTTGTGTTGTGTTGTTTTTAGTTTTTGTTTTTTTTTTTTTCCCTCAGTCAGATTTGGGGAACAATTATAGTAGAGAAGTGCTTTGTTTTCTCACAAGACATAGGGGCAGGACTTTGGACATCTGGGCCTCCAATGCTGGGTCAGAAAACCTTTTTTTAAGTTTGTACCTTTTTTTAGTATAGCTGCTTATTCCTAATCATAATTCTGATTCATAGAGTAGTTAAACCCATGTTCCCCCTCACCTACCTACAACCATACCTTCAGAGAGAAGAAATAACAATAGTTAAATCATGATTTCTTTTGAGGTGATTACTCTTAACATGTACAAATATCTTATTTCTGTGCTCCTGTGCAACACATTCAGGTTTAGTGGTGCATGTAATTAAGGTTCATAGCTTTGGAACCTTTCTTGACTAATATTTACATAAAGCATGCTTTCAGCTTATGTTTAATTACTTTCTTGATTAGGACCAGCTATTTTTAAAAGAGGAAAAAAAATTCTGTTGTCTTAAGTTTGTTGTCAGAAACAATGCTTTATGCAGTGCAGAAAGTGTTCTCTGGACTTGCTGATCAGTGATACACAGTTATTCTAGGCTTGTAGACCATTGTCTCATCAGGTTGCTTTTCAGAGTCTGGGATGTTAATAGTAATGCATGGATAGGATGGAAGTGATTCTTTCTTGGGTTCTTGCTTGTTCTTCCTGGGAAAATTCACAGCAGATAGCACTTTATTTTTTTCTTTTTTTTGGACCAAAAAAAAGAGTAGGATGTAAAAAAAAACGCGAGAGATGCTGACAACATTTGAAGTGAACCAGTTCTGTACATGGAATCCATTTATTCTGATTTCTTTGTCTCTTAAAAGATGGTTTTAAATTCTGTTTTTTTTTTTTCTCCTGTTCCTGTCAAAACAGATACTACTATAACTGAGTTACACATGAGCTGGTAATTTCCCTATTGGAGGTTTTTTTCAGCTACCTAATAACATTCCAACAAATTACAGTACTTGGTGAATATTGACTAAGGACTTCTTCTCCAGTTTTGTTTTATAGTCAAGACAGAAATACTTATCCACTATCCACTGCAGGAGCTGGTAGGATCCATGCCCCAGAGCAGCATGGATTTTCATCTCATGGTTTTGTGAAATAAGTTATTGGAATCAGAGCATCTGGTTAAGCCCCTACAAAATGAAACATGTTGATTCTCCTGAGAATGCTCAAGGAATGAGCAGGCACAGAGACTAAGGTACTGTCCAACCGCTGCTGATTCTTGCTCGTGTAGGTCAGGATTAAAGCATAGCAATGAAATAAAAGTATGGACTATGAATGCTGACTGTGTTGCATATGGATAAATAAGTGAGTTTGATCTCCTAGGCAGTCAGTCCAGCCTTTTACCAGCAATAGATTTGCTTAGAAGAGAAAACCAAGACTATCACAAAAATACGTTCTTCATACTCTGAAAGGCAATCATCTTGTTGCTACTTTTTCTTTAGGCTGGCTAAGCCATAGGAATGGTTGTACTTCAGCTGTCTTACAGATTGCAGTTGTGATTTTTTTTTTTTTTTTTTTCCCCTGGCAATAATGTGAATGTTTTCAGATTGTGATGACAAACACTCCTTCTGGGAGTTTCTGCACTAATAAACAATGGTGGCAACAACTTGCTCTATTTCATGTTATAGCTTCAATTTTAATGACTCATGAGGCACGAAGAACTTAAGCACCGATCTGTTTATTGACAGAGCTTAAAGACACCAAGGACTGAAGTGACAGTAGGTATCATTAATCAGCAACCTTGTTGCTATCTCAAGCAATGCTGCGTTTTGATGGCCGTTTTAAAGAAAACTGTAAAAGCTGGACCAGATGAATTCATCTACAGTCCTGTCCTAAAGCTTGCCAAGGTGAGGGACTGGAAGGCTGACAAGACGTGAGAGCTTTATTCCCAGAGCCTGAAGGACTCTGCCCTCAGCACGCACAGCAGTCACCTGGAGGAGGGCAGTGCTGGAGATCATTCAAGGTCAGGGTCTGGAAGGATTGTTGCAGCTACCTCGCATTGCACACCTGGAAACGGTGAACATCAGTGTGGAGATACAAGGATACATGGAATAGATGCGGCTGTCCTGTTTTTAAAGTGAGATGTGACAGCTTCTAGCAGAGCACTCGTGTGAGGAAAATCCTAAATACCTGAAGGTTTTGACTCTCTTGGGACCAAACCTGAAGAAGTTTGATGATTGCAGAAACAACCTCTCCCAAATCTCTTGGGACTTTCCAAATGACCATTACCAATGCATGTGATTTAGTTCAGTTTCATTTCACCCCAGTTCTCAGCTAGATGGCCTGAACACTGGGAGTGCAATGTCCCAGTTATGCTGTCTATGGGACAGGCTGAGGCTATGCTTTTTGTCAGTGTTCTTGAGAAACAGTGAGAGACCATTGGCAATCAACATTAACTCTCACCTTTTTTATCTCTTGAAAACAATGTTCAGCCTTTACTTATCAGCATAGCCTTGACACTGTGCTGTCATCTGAATTCAGAACTGAAACATCTTGGAAGGAAAATATCATTAAAGCTGGATTTGCCTCATCATCACTTGTCCAGTAACCTTCATTTGGGAGGAATTTAAAGAATAGATGTAAAGATATTTTTGAATTGCAGCTTTATTATCCTTTAATAATTCAGTTAATACTAACACATTAGTAAGAGTTGTGTGGTGGTTAGCCTTGGAGACGGGGCTCCTGTCTCAGGTGGTTTGGGGCCAATTCAGGACATTTAAAAAAAATTTACAGAAGGTGGTACAGAATCTTACAGACGTTTGAAACCTGCAGGGAGTTTGTCACATCACTAGCAAAAGCACTTTCCTCTGCCATGTGCAGCTGGAAAGCTGTGGGTTACTCTTATTAATCCAGTGGTGGAAACACAGATGGCTCTGAGAAACCTTGCACGCTGTCTACAGACCTGCACATAGAGAAGTTGTGGCTGCAAAAGGTGTAGGTGGAAGAAAAGATGACAAGTTTCTTCAGTCCTTTTATCCTAAAGGAGGTGTTAGAAGTTGAGAGCGAAGCAGAAGCAGGAATAATATAAGCTAAACCATATTAATCTGTCTTGTCCTCTAGAATGACACTTCAGTAGGGCTGTGATTAACATCTGGATTTCCATATATTGAGAGTGCATGGGGAACTTCCTTGGTGAATCAGCTGGTAAAGTTCTATGTGCTGAAGAAAATGGAGAAAACGGGGTAAACAGACATGACTGGCCTTTTCTGATGCAGACTTTGTGATGTCTGTATATATGTAACTGCCCATTCTTAATCTGGAAAACTGTTTTGTTTGAGCAGACTTTACAGCATTCACCTGCTTATTCTTCCAGCTGTTTGTTGAAAGGATGTAATTAGGAGAGCATGTTTCTTCAAAGCATCATATGCATGCGTATTCAGCAAAAGCTTTCAATCTGAATTAGGAATGTGCTACCCAGGCATCAGGTTTTATGAGTGTATGATGGGTCTGTCTCAGTGGAAGGATCTCAGCTTGAGGAACAGACATAGAACATTAAGGAAAGCATGAACTCAATAGGAAACACAAAAATGTAATTTTTTTGCTTTGAACTAAAATAATTAATGTTTAGAAGTGACACGCATTTTCAGTGGATTAATAAATGACATCCATATTTTGCTCAGGAATACACAGAGGATTCTTCCAATTGCTGCTAGATTTGTATCAAGGGAAAACAGGAAGACACCAAGAAGTTAGTTTAACTGTACTGTTAGGCATTACTCTTCCATAAGAAAGACGTCTAACAAACATTTTGAATAAGAAGACACTTGAACAGCCATAACTATGTAATACAGCTTTTAATAAATCCGTGTTTCAGTTCAGCAGTGTTTTCCCATCCAAGGAGTATTTCTCTTGAATGAATATAGGTTACTAATGTTCTGAAATTGAGTTGGAGCTCAGCTCACTAAAAAGTAGAAAGCTTGCTATTTTATCAGAAAAACAGTTATCACAATTATTAGGTGTTAGCTGTCTCTCAGGTCTGAAGAAAGATTTGTAAGTCTGGAAGCGTGTCTTCTAGCTCTATCAGTTAAACTCCCACAGATTTAATCTCAAACAGAGGACTTAACTGCTGACACATAGACATCCTATGTTGTTTCACAAAACCATGTGGCCTCTGGCTTCAAAAGGGCATGGGTCTGCCGTATGTCTTGTGTGCCGACCCACTGCAGATGCTTTGGATGTTGAGGGCACTTCAAATGTCCTGACATAGGTTTGTTTAGGTGACTGATCGTTAACCTTGTCACTGTGTAAATTCAGGCTGAAATACAGTTGCAAACTGGGGTTTGCTGAACAACCAAACTTCTTCTAGGTGCTATAGGGACATATTAGGTCAGTATCAGGACAAAGGTATTATTTAAATGTTTTCCTGTTACTCTAGTATCAAAATCATACTTAATATTGGAAAAGTAATAGTAATAGGAAATGTGATCTCTGTGTGAATACGTATTTTGTAGGCAAAGAAGGGAAGGAGGAAATGAGTGGGCAGTACTGAGAAAGCAAGGGTGAATTATAGGGCTCTTCAGCATTTTCAATGACACGAAAACCAGTCCAGGTTGCAGTCAAGGCTGTTAAGTGGTTTATAGGAAATCAGTTTGATGACTTAAGTAGTTTTCCCACACATATCCATATCCCACAAGCAGTTCCAAACTATGATGCCTAGTCTAGATGCGAAAAAGATGGGTTTAATGCATCATATACCTTATCTTAGTGCGTGTGTTTAAAAGTCTAAGAAGACTCTCCAATGCAAGGAGAAACACAGAATTCTCTTGGCTGGCTAACATGTGGAGACTCAATGCGCTCTGTCTGCTCCAATGGTTTAAGATTTGTTAGCTAATATATATATTTTCATTCTGTTATTTGAAAACCATTTTATCCCAAATTATATATATCATTACTGTCTGTTTTCAAACTATGTTGGACATAGATTTCAAGACAGGCTTTTCCAAGCTAGTGTGAGGAGACACTGACACAAAATTTTCTGGGAGAGGCAAGAAACTTTAATCTCCAAGAATACCTCTTAGGCAATTATAATGACCACCACCTTCTCACAAAGTGGAATGACCAAGCAAATAAGTGAATGTTAATTAAACACTCTTCTGGCTAAGAGTGATTAATTTTTTAAAAGCTGATGTTTTTCAAGCAGAGCTTTTAGGAGGAGAACTGTACAGTAGATAATTGCTCAGGTCTAAATGCAGCTCTGTGACTGTAGCAATGCGCAGAGATCGTGTGGCAGTTTCCTCACACACCAGGCATGTGCATGGTGAGAAATCTTCCGGGAGATCATCTTCTCAGAAACGTTCTCGTTACACATTTACTGTCATCAGTGAAACCAATGGTTGTGACTGAAGATACCACAAAGCTGTTTTGCCTCTTGCCCTTTGAATAAGTTAACTGTCTTCCTTCATACTGACTGTTTCTAAGCCACGCTAAAGCGCGCTTTGTAGACAGCACACAGCCCGTTTTGTACTGTGTGGATATGGCTTGGTGACTATGCAAAACCTCTAACTGATTAAAATTATCCTTGGTGAGAAATGGAAGAAACCTGTGCAAAGACTGTGTCCTATGCAGCATTTTTTCCCCTCCCTGTGAACTACTTATTCTTGCATGGGACTGCAGCACCTCGTTCTGTCAGTTACTAAGAACAGCGGTGACGTATTATTTTTCACAGTACAGAGAGATAAAATAATCTCATTGTGGTAAGTTAGCTTGAATTGTCACTTCACGTTGCCATTCCTGAGACATTTGTTCAGTGTCTGTTTACTGCCTGGGTCTTATCAACACTTCCCAAGCTGCACTGTTTGGAAACCTTTGGCTTGAAACTTTGCCAGTACTGCTGAATAGTTCCAATAATGTTTGTTATTACCTGCTTTTTGACTTAACATGCCACAGGCCATGTGGGGAGTTTCATAAGGATTCAGTGGCATGATGCTGGTATCCTAGCCAAAGGATACAGCCGTAATAAAAGGGGAAAACCAACCTAGGCAGCTAGGTAGATTATCAAGTAGAGCAACTGTATAGGTCTTCAGAGGATCAAACAGCTCATCAACTTAAACTTACAGTGTCCTGAATGGAAATATGTACTTGTTTTAAAGTTGCACTGGTTCTGTTTTTCAAATAGGAATGTTATCGTACAGTGTGAATCATCGCAGAGAATAATAAGCTCCAGACCTTGCAGAAGGGAAGTTATGCTTGCCCTTTCTGGAAAAACACATTTGCAAGGAAGTATTGCGGTTTAGGTAGCATGACCTTGCGTAGAAGTCATACTTCCCCTTTGCTTTTTATGATATGTTTAACACTGCAGTCCTCCTATTTGTTAGTTTGGGGATAGTCAGCAGCAGGTTTGCAGATCTGTGGGAGCTTTTTCAAATGACCTGAGGTTCACTTTTAGTGTTGGTTCAGAGTATCTCTAAACCTTAACTAAACGGTTTATTAAATTTGATAGATCGCTTTTTACCACTAATTTTTATTTATTTTTAATCACTAAATTTATTTAATTAATCTTTCCTCATCTCACATTAAGAAAAAATTTTTTTTAAATCCTCTGTATCTACTGCTAATGTAGTAAGATGTCATAAAAATTGGTCTGCTGGATGTTTTCCACTTACTTGCCTGTAACATTATAAACTAATATTATGTAACAGAAATAAATTAGAGGAGAAATATTTTGTTGTTTGGCACTCCTCAGATTATGAAACAATGTTTACTTCACTTAAAATACTGAATCCATTCCAGGCACGAATAAAACTTTGAAAGGTATTATTTACGGAAAGAAATAGTAGACTTCCTCTGTATTTTAAAGGAGGATTTTTAAAATGTTAAGGGCCATCAGTCACACCCTCACTGAAACTTCACAAGGGGCTTAAAAGACTTTGTTCATTTTTTTCCACTGTACAAATGCACAAGGACATCTAACAGTCAGCATTCAACTTGTTAAGAGTTACATCTTGTATCTTGATAAGTACAACATATGCTGTTCTAGCCTTTCTAAAAGCATTCCGAGTTCAGACTCTTTTCTTACCCTACAGAAAGGTACTGTGATAAATGCTGGAGAGCTGACGGACTTTCTTTATTTCAGGAGCTTGTTATGGGAAACAGTCATCACATTTGAGCGACTCCACAGTCTGATAATTCACATACGGTCAGTCACTGTGTGCGTGTGTGGGTGTGGAGTGTAGCAGGGCAGGTGAAGGCAGGAGGGCAAAACTTTTGCTTCGGTTTTTGACAAGAGCCTGTTTATATGCCTTTACAGAGAAGGAAATAAATAGGGTGAAACTCTGGATCTTAAAAAAAATTTCCACTTATTTCAGTTTGAGCAACATTTCCCGTTTAGGCTTTTGAGCTGATTGCTAAATGCCTAATTCATGTTAAAGGTGTGCAACCAGCTCTCTTAGGCTAGGCTTTTGGAGACTAGAGGTCTCTTATCTCTTTCTTTCTGTCCTCCCCCTGGCACCCACCTCCCATAGGCTTATAATTAGGACTGTACGAGATGACTGTAACGACGTGAGCTCCCATACCATGTAAATGACAGCTCAAATGCCAAGATGCTCAGTCAGAAAAATTGTACCTTAGGCCCTCGTTCTGGCCTCATGCTGGGTCCTGGTTGCAAAATAAACTTCCAGATAAAAGGATATTTTACATCTGAATCGTGAAACAGAGATGCAAATGAAGGCTGGGGTGCTGAGATGTGGGGGTGGAGCTAAGGCTGGAGTTGGGGTTGAGCTGGAAGACTACCACCAAAGCCTGCCTGTCTTAGAAATACTGCCTTTGGTTATTCTCACAGTCTCAACATTTCTGTGCACAGCCTGCCTCACACTTTAGACATTGTCTTCTCTCTCTGTTTTCAGTTAACTCTGTATATGTACTAAGTTAATTATCTCACAGAGATAATTGCTGAAAGGTAGAGTGGCTTTCAGGGTAGAGTTATATGCAACTAACACAAGTGTTTGAGATTAAACTGTGGCACAAGTGCTGGGTTAGATAAGTAATATGAACAGTCCCCAGCCCTGAAGAGAATTAACAATCTAAGCAAGACAAGTCTAAACCAGCAAGTCACACTGGGATACCCTGAGGAATAAATGAGAGGAATTGGAAGAATTACTGCTTGCCACGCACTTGCTATGAGTTCACTTACAGCCTGTTTAATATTATTAGGGACAGTTGTTTTCACTACAGTGTTTGGCTTTAAGTGCTTAGTTGATTTTGTTAACAGCTCTTGTTAAGCGTGGAATTCATCTTGCCTAATTGCATTTGTCTGCCAAGGGGAGATTTAGTGGAAGGTGACTCTTCTGCAAGCTACTGTAGAGGGAGCTTAAGGAGAAAACCTTGGAGAAAAGAGTAAACATCTATTTAGATGGCCAGTGTTAGGTGATGTGACTCCAGCCCTGCTTTGCCCTGCTCAGTTCTACAGGCATATATATATATATATATGCCTGTATATACATATATAAATACAATAACACAGGCTGTGGGGTCAGGACTATGAACCTGAGCCTTATATCTCATAAGGCATGTTGTACATTTATTAGGGAACTTTTCTGTGGAATAACTTAAGTGTAGGAGTGTTATCCTAGTTTAGTTAATGGTAGATTATCTGGAGTTTACTTTTGTGCTTATTTGTCTTAAACATAAGCCTCTTTAACACCTCTGTCTCATGTAAATGCATGTAATTTTTACTAAAAAGGAAAATGTACATAATTGCATGCACATGGATAAATTTACCTACCTCTGACTACCACCTTTTCCTTGCAGACAGATGTGTGATTGCCACTGAATTAGATGATTTTTTTCCCCAGAATCCTTCAGGTTGGAAGGGACCTGAGGAGGTCCTTACTTCAGGCTCCTGCTCAAGACAGGCTCAGCAATGAGCTCAGACCAGGTTGTTTGGGGATGTATCCAGATGGGTCTGGAAAATCTCCCAAGGATCGATCCTGCACAAACCCTCTGTTCTGCTGCCCCAGGGAGGAAAAGTTCTTCACCCCTGGTTGGCCCTCTAGTGTTCAAATCAAGAAGTTGTTCTTGACACTACCCAGAAATATCCTGGATGGCCTGAGTCTGGCCATGTTACCATTTGAGCTGCTCCTTCAGAGAGAGGGCCAACCCTGCTCTTTGTTTTCCCTGCCTACTTTTCCTGAAGAGTGCATACGCCTGTCCACCACAGCATGCCAGTTGTGCAAGCTATCCCACCACATCTGTTATTCCAACCATGCCACAGTTCTGTGACTGCTTGTGGACCTGTAGTTCCTCCTGTTTGTTTATGATGCTTACATGGATGAGCAGTGGGGGAGTGATAGTCTGAGGACTGGAAAAGACTCAACAATTTCTTCGCCACATCCCAGTTAAGCAGCAAACCTGAGACAACAGGTCAAACCAACAGAAGGATTCTTCTCTCCCTTGCAGGAAGGAGTCTCCAATGGCTATTCTCCAACAAGCTATTCTTGGTTGAGGCTTAGCTAGCTTTGATGCCTACCTTGATGCAAGGGGACCTTTCTTCCCTGTTTCCAGAACTAGAAGTGAAGAAGAAGCCCCAGTTATCTCGCTAGAAATGGCAAGTTTCAGTCTTCCCCCATCTTGGGAGTTTTGATCCATTGAGGGTAGTATCTAGATTTCCCTCCTGCCTTGTAATGCAGGGTTTGGATTCTTAGCTATGCAGGGTCTCTGCAAAGACCATAGTGATCTCCTGTTCATCCTCCCTGATGGTGTGCATGCTTACCTCTTCTCACAGCTCCTTCACCTGGCAGTCAAGTGTCACAACCACAGCATACTTCCCACAGGGGAGGAAACCACTGTTCCCAACCTCAGGGAGGGGCACCAGGCACTTCTTGCAGCCTCAGACCTGAACAGTGGCAACTTTACTCAGTAGTGCTGTTTGGGTCAAGGCCCCCAGTGAGTCAAGGCCCCCAGTGTGTCAAGGCCTTGCTCCAGCCGGTGTTGGAGACCACATGGCACATCACCACTGTTAGTGCACAGTCCTCAGCACAGGTTCTGGGCTCCTTTGCACTCCTGCAGCAACAGCTGCTGGAACACCGTTAGCAGCGCTTTGCCTATTGGTCATATAGCTCCTGCCAAGCAATGACTGCAATAAGTGCTTGGCAGTCCTTGATCAGCAGTCTGTTGTAGACAAAAGCTATGGGTAAGTCAGAAAGCAGCCAACAAAGGCTGACTGTTGGAGCTGTCAGAGGCAAAAAGCATATAGCAGACTGCAGAAGTTAACCCTCAACAACAGCAACAAGTCACCAGATGTTTCCTAAGAGTTTTGCTGAAGAAGTAGTCTGGAAATTGTTGCAGGTCTGTTAGCTGCCTCTCTGCGTATTTGCAAATATTCTCTTCTCTTCTATCCTGGAAACTATCTTGAATGCAAAAATAAGTAGCTTAATAGGTGCAGAGTGGAATCTTCTAAAAAAAAAAAAAAACAAACCAAAACCAACCCACCCTATTCTTGATGCTTACATCAAAAGCTGTTTATAACAAGCCCTACTGCCCTACTGCGTTATCACTGGCAAGTGGTGAAGAGATGATATAGTTTTGTCATTACTGTATTTCAAGATGATGGGTACAAACAGGAAGTGTGCATATAGTGCTCATGGTGGGCTATTTCCATATTCCATGTTTGAGACCTTGATTTTCCCACTGCACTGAGCACTGAAGTCTCTTACTGCCTTTGGCTTGACTAATTGGGACTTCCAGCTTTGGTCCATTATAATTTTTGCTGCAGTTAATCTGCTTTAATGTTATTTAACTGCGGTTGCTCCTGTGGTGTTACAGAAGTGAACAGATAGTGCAGTGTGCAGCACTTCCCAGTGTCTGCCTTTGGCAGGAAGGAGTGGATCTGATGTATTGAGTATTAATAGATCTTCCTCTAAAAGTTAGCAAATCAAGCAGAGGCAGACTGCCCATGCTCTTTAGAATTAACATCCCTATATTGCTTTTAGACATTTATAGTGCAGGAGATTTATAGCATTCTTTGAGTTTCAAGTGCATCCTGTTCTAGGATAGCATAGACTCTTCCCTGCTCCTGAATTCTTGCAAATGTCATTGTTAATACCTTTGAAGTAAGTCTGTGGTATGTGTGAATGCATGTTTATCATTTTGCAGTACTCCACCACCATTCAGAACAACCTTGCAGCAGCCAAAACAACGCACAATGTTATTTTCAAAATTTTCCTCACACTTCAGCTACAGCCTGTTTCTAGTTTATCGCCTCTGACTAGACTGATCGAGTACTTGAAAATTTCTCTTAAATGATATGGAACTGTTTTCCGGATTCATATTGGTTAAAATAGAACTTCTGTCAGGAAAAAAAAAAAATCTGTTTTGGGACAGCCCTGTGAAGGGGATAGAGGAAAGGTAAGTTGGAGGATACTGTCTGGATGGTTAAGTTACTCAGCTGACATACAAGAAACTCAAGTTCAAGCATCTGCACTAGGTTGCTCTTTTGCTTTCATTACACTTTGAAGAGAGCTCAATTTCATTTCTTGTTGGCATTAGAATTAAAATTCTGAAGCCTCAATTTTCTTTTTTTTTTTTCCTTTCATGAGTCAGTATTCTTGTTTTCCAAACAGCTCAGTCCATGATAAGCCACTGAGCTTTTCTAGTTCTGGTACAAAATGGTTGCATCATGTATGTATCAGTCTGAGATATGGACTATGAATATTCTTCAGATGTGTGCAGTGTAATTTCTTCTAGAGCGTAGTGGTAATAACTGGTATATAATGGAGGCAATAAGTATCAAACCCCCCTGGATATCCATTTACACTGGCAGAAACAATGGAGACGCTTTTGCAAGGACTTTTTCAAATCACTAGCCAGCAAATTCTTTTTAATGATGGCTCGAGGCTTTCCCAGATGCCTAGTATCAAGGATACATTGTGGTGGTGCCTGGCCAGGCTTTTGCCACCTACTGATACCAATAAATGAGGTTGGCATTAGAGCTGTATATATCTTGCAAGTAGTTCATAGGTTAAAGGCCTCTTAATTTGGTGCCTTGCCTTTTGTCCCCTTTTGCATGAGGATTCTGACTCTGGACAGAATTCCTGGAAGGACAAGCTCTGCTTAGTGTGCAAAGGTAGTCAGAAAGCAAATGGATGATGGGACGTAATATTCAAAAGCTTGAAGAGCACTTCTGGGAAATTATGGGCCTCCTGCCCTGTCAATATTGTGTTTCCTGGTAACTCTCTGTGATATAAAAAGTAGAGCAGACAGAAGAGGATTCCAGAGCCTGGTGGCAAAAATGATGAGGCTTCTGCATGAGGAAAGATTAGAAAGATGGAGACAATTTTATTTAAAGATGAGATAAATCAGAGTGGATATTTTGGTGTTCTAGAAGCAGCTTCTGAGATAGAGCAGGCATTAGCTCTGTCCTGTAGAATAATGACCAGAGGAGATGAAAGTAATTGAGAGGCAATTCTTTCAATTTGATAAATATAACTATGTCCTATCAAGCTGTGTATTTGTAAGTCAAAACATTCATTAGGATTCACAGTGGTGCTTGCTGCTTCTACAACGAATGAGAATATTTGCAGCTAATTTATATATAAGAAGTCTTTTCAGAAGGCCATAAAGTCTGTCCATACTGATGAGCTCTGCGCTTCGCTTTACGAGCAGTTTTTGCCACAGTTTGTAGATACGCTCCTATCTGAAGTGAGAGACTCAGCTAAGTAGTTCATCAGTCGAATGTTCTTAAATCTGTATCTGAAAGTGCTATAAGAAAGCCAAGTTAGTAGAGAAGTGAATGAGGAGCAGCAAGATTATATTCTACCAACGTTAATTTTACATTCAGGTATCCAGAACTGCAGCGTGAGAATTCAACCCCAGGGATTGTTAAAACCTTTTAAGATGATGATGGAGACTCCATTAATATTCTGCACATTTTTTTCAGAGTGTATCTATTTTTTTTAATCTCTCTGTTAGAGTAAAAGACATTTTTTGTATTTTTTTTCCTTTTCAATATACAGGATGATTAGAGAAAATGAACTCCTCTTCAATAACTGTGTAATCATTCATTGTCATTCAGATATGAATTTGATTCAGCTGAGTGATTTTTAAAGAACACGTGCATAAATTCCAAAGTGAAATGTATTTCTGCAGACTGATCTGAAAAATACTCTTATTTTTTTAATTGTAGAAAGGGAGAAAAAGTGATGAGAAAAAAGGCTGGCAGCTTGTTGAAAATCACAAGTGATCCTACACTATTTTGATTTAATTGTAGTGCCTGCAAACTTTTTTCATTTAAACTTTTTAGAAAGAAAGTAACAGTCTCAGAGTTTTGAATGCCTTGTATCTCATTAGCTAATACTGGATGGCAGAAGGATGAAATGAAAAGAGAGCAAACCAAGACCAAGGGAAGAGGATGTTTTAGGCAAGAAGAAAAGGAAAAGTGCGTGTGTTTGAATGTTTAACTCATTTTTCTGATGGGCAGTAGATTTCTGGACGTTTCAGGTGAATTACTTCATTTGAGCTTGATTGGATTGTATTGCAAAATGCTCTGAAATTTCAAAGCTAGTCACTCTTTCCAGAAAATGACCATGCAAATCACTTGTTATGTTTCTAATATGTTTTGGCTTTGGGTCAGACTGAGTTCCTCTCATTCAGGCTCCCTGGCACCTTAATACTTGGAGAGTCCTAAAACTATAAAGGGGGCTTCACGCAGAGTGGGGCATTATGCATTCACAGCAGAATGGCAGAACGTGGCCCTTGCCTTTTACTAAAATATGCATTGACTTCTGTTTAGGGTTTTGATGTGTAATTTTGTAACGGGCTCATTGCCTCCAATCCGAATTATGTCATGGCACAGACTTGGGGAAGAGAAGGGCAATTGTTATTCAACGTATTTTTGGGATAAACTGTCATTAGATGCTTGTAATCAGATTGCACTGGCTTTGAAAGGAGGCTTATGAAGAGGAATTTTGCACAGTGAATGGATGATGGGTATGCAGATGGTCTATTAATTTCCTGCTTTGGGATGTATCAGATGAAATATTTAACTGACAAATAGTCCCAATGTGTTGAAGAGAGGTTACTGCTAAACTAGAAGTCAAGTCTTTAATTGATACTTTATTGTACTAATGTAGACAGAATACCATACGTAATTGCAATATTAATGGCCCACGCAGTAACAGGCAGAGTCTGGAGGGAGGGGTAGTATATTTTATTGGACCAAAATGTGACAGAAAATTAAGAAGCCTTTAGACAAACAAGCCTGCCTCCAGGCATGTATCTCTACACTACTCTACCTCTTCCTCCATCTATCACATATGCAAAAACATTACTTCCACAATCTGGAGTAATAAGATAAGAGAGGGGTAGACTGCTTCTTTTTGTCATGGAAATAGTTACTGGGTAGAGCAGCAGGGGTCAGAGCTGCTGATTAATCTCTCCAGCTTGCGTTATTAATGTTGCAAATGTCACTCCTTATTCGCATCACCCACTTGAGTCTGTCATGTCCTTTTGTGCCGATGGTTCTGAGATCAAGTTTGACATACAGCGTGTGATAACAGATGGGCAGCTGAAGGAGCGGGCTGGGAAAACATTTCAGCCTTCTTTGAGGGACACGAGTTCTTTATCTCCAAACATTGTTTGCTTTTTCCATGGTTGCCCACATGTTGTAGGGAACCCATCTAAATTAAGCTGTCTAGGGAAAGGCTGTGCATGTTTGAGAAGGCTGGGTACAGGGCTGGGATTTTCAGCTCATAACTCTATGAAAAGCTCATCTGTCACATATGAACTGAACCCCTTTTGCTTGCTCATCTCCTTCTGAAAACTGGGCGTGGGTTGTTGCGAATTAAACTCAATATTTACTTGTCGGGAATGACCTATTGGGAGCCATGTGGGGCACAGACCTGTATGTGCAATTTTCATTCTTCCACTCTCGAGAGCTTGTCAGGCTAAGTCTGATTCTGCCCCCCCCCCCCATACTGAGGTTTTTAAATAAGTTAAGTTTTAAATATTTCAATAGAAAAGTTTAAAATGTCAATTTTCATGTATGTATTACACAAGATGATTTTTTTTTAACTCCCATACGCTTTGTGGGGAGAAAATTAAGAGCATGTTGGAGAGAGAAAGGGAAAGGGAAATAAATAAGTTTTCCTCTCTTAAGCCAGTTTTACAAAACATGCATGTGACTCATTTTAGGGTTGACTGGAGCCTCTATGCTCAGCATTGAGATTGTGCTCTGTTGTGCTAGAGGCTGTTTCAAAATGATGTTCTAAAGCCTGTCCAGCTTGTCCAGCAATGCCACCGCTGGACAAGACAAATGAGAGAGTGGCTGAGGAAAAGGGGGGGGAAGAGTAAATAGAAATGTGTGTATGCAGTTTTCAGGCCGCTCAGTGAGCCTGCCGTGTATACAGACGTTGCAGTTTCATGTTAATGCTCAGTGAGGTGAAATCTGGCGACATTCGTTGTTCTTCAGAGTTTTACATCTTGACTGGAGGTAAATTGATTTGTGTGAGCTAAAGAATAGTGTTTTATGGCATAAATATCCATTAGGGGAGTTTTGTACATATGGAGATCTGCTGTTGACTACCTTTGAAGAGGTATTTTGGGTAGATTTAGACATTGGCCTATATTAGGATGGCTGTTCTTATTTTCCTTTGTGGCAACTGGAGAGAGGCAATTCTGGTGGAATACAAAAGCAAACTGGGTGAGTGAGGACTTCTTTTATACCAACAAGAAAATGTAGATTATAATGAGTTGTAAAGGGAAAGTTTAAGTCTTCTCATGCAACAAAATAGTCCTTATATCCTTAGGATAAATTAGGAGATAAAAGGTGATGTTTAGAATAGGTATTTTTTTCAAAAGGCCTAGAATTACTTTCGTAATTAGAATCCCTGTGAATTAATATCACACAGATCCATACAACATATTATTTTTTCATATTTATAGAAAAACTCTTAGTGCTGCTGTCTTGCATTTGACTTTCCCTCTTTTTAGATGCTTGACTAGTCAAGTGGCCAAGCAAGAACGCAATTTAGAAACAACCATTTACATTGAAAATAAATCTCCCAAACTGTAAAGGTTAACTTCTTAAAAAAAAAAAAAAGTTCTTGCTCTCCATGGAGAATTTGATTTGAAACAGAGTAATAAAAAGGTAGAGCTTGCATTTAAAAACTATTCTTTTCCCATGGATGTACCAATTCTCTCTTGTAGTTAGCTACATTACGTTAAGTGTTCAAGCTGTTGCTTACGGCCAGTACAGAGAAGTGTAAAGACAGATCAAAGCTACTGATGACATCATATCCATAGTCCTATGTATCTCAAGTGAAGTTTGCACATTTTGAGAATTGCCACGAATACACTTTTAAGTTGCCTCCATTATTTTAAAGGTGGTTTATAGACATGTCTTTTAGTCCTACAACTTCTGTTGAGATTTCAGCCTTCTACATTTAATATTCTTCCTTTGTTATCAATAGTAATGTAAGGGTAGGGCTAGCTCAATTTTGTGGTTTAATTTATTTTTCAATAGAAAACTGGATTTGGAGCTAAATATATTTTCACAAAAATGTCAATTTGTGGTGGAAATTTAAAAAAACAAACAACAAAACAAAAGAACAACTGCCCAAAGATTGAGGCCAAAATGTTCTTTTGAGTTAATAGCCGAGATTTCCAGATTTGGATCATTTTTCAATATTACTAGAGCTGCTCTTTGTTGTTTTTAACTTAGAAGTGCCTGGGGGTGCCAATTAAAATCAGATTTGCAGTGCCAGAACTGCGACAACGTGTACCAATGTGTACTGTTCCTTTCCTGATGAGTTTACAATGCAGTCTCATCGTACAAAATCAGCTTTCCAGCTTTTCTCCTCTCTCCTTTGACAGCGTTATACCTCATGAAAAAAAAGTCATTTTTAAAAGCCTGTATGCCATAAATGTTGAACATACTTGTCCCAGGCAGAGCTTAAAAAAAACCCAAATGAACAGACTTTAAAAAGTTTTATGTAGAATACAATACTTAATTTCTGTGAATTCCCCTTACTCCTACTTCTACTTTACTCTTACTTCCTACTTGAAGATAGAGACTTCCACAAGTGTTATTTGATAAGTAATCCAGCTATAATAAAGTTGCAGTGCCATCAATTCATTGCATTATCAAAAGGCCAATTGCTTAATGTACTTGAATCGGAACTTGCTGCAGGCATAGCAAGGAAGCAACTAACTGTGATGAATGGCACTTACAGTTAAAATTGAATAGACTGCTCTGGAAAGTTATATTGGCATTTGCTTTTTGCTTTAACTGCAGAATTGTTTCATTTAAAAAGAAAAGATTGAGAGACTAATAACAATTGGCTTTGCTTTGCATAATATTGTCTTATCCTTGCTATAAATCTCTGACAATATCAGATTCACAGGACAAAAAGCTCACAGACTCCTCAAAGTTCATTTGTGAAAATACCAAGCTCTGAGATTCTGAAATGAGGCTGGCATTAAAAGATGCTAAATAAGCTTCTTCATTTTTGATATTATTGCAACATACTTTCTTGTCTCTACCCACTCTCTTTAGGGATCATGCACAGAGAAGATAGAGTTGCAAGATGTACGAGAAAATGAATATAGTTTATTTTCAGGCTTTTCTTCACAGATAAATAAAATATGTCATTTTCTGGGGGGCAGGGTGGCCAGGTGAGTAAGGTATAGAGCTACGAGCCGCAACATCTGGGTTTCACTGCTCTATCCTCAAATCTTTCTTGGTTCATGGCAAGACCCTAAAGATCAATATCAACAGAACCCTATTATTTGTCACCTAAATATTTGCATATATAAATGGACTTCCTTTAATTATTATTTTTTTACTAATTTGAGCAACAGAGCACATACTGATGTGAGCACCGTGTTTTAAGGCCCTACAGTTGAAAAACATTGATGGCAGCACCTTTCACCTAGGAGCCTCAAAGAACACCATAAACCCCATCTGACTGAGCCCCTGAATCCTCTTTATGGGACACTGGTGGTGGACTGTCATTGTGAAGGCAGGGAGACTGCTTTGCGGGAGAGCCACATGGCTTTATTGCATTCATATAATGACTTAGTAAGAGACTCAAGAATGCACAACTCGTGATTACTAGTCAACTAGTCTAACTATTAAGTACATGCTGTCAGTCCAACTTTGTAGAGTTTATAGGAACCACCATAAAAACGGAACAAAACTTATTTTTATGAACTGACAGGCTCATACTGCCCACTCTGTGTGAATTCACATTGCTGCTTGTGAAATTTGCCTACAGAAAATCACAGGGCTTGCTAGTAGTAAAATTAACAAAGGCTCCACTCACAGAAAACTGAGGAATAATTTTTTCTACCTTCGATAAAATGAAAATGCCTTGCTTAAAAACAAAACAAAACCTCGCAATCTTTCCTATCCACCTGCATTCTTATTGCTAAAATATTCATTATTGCTTGTTGTGTAACAAGAAGAAATAAAATCAGTATTATTAATCATTTCAGTTAGTTATGTAATACTGTGTTTAAGACCAAAGTGCTTTATCCATTCACTGAAACTGATTTCAGTTTTTTTATATTAAAACTGTACATAATGCTAATCTACCTAAAGTCCTGATGCAGCTTCTATCAGGATTTTCTTATGGTCCTCAATCGTAACATGTCGAAATGTACCATATTTGTTGAAGTTCTGAACTTCTGTTTTCTATTGGGAAAAAAAAACAGGCAAAAAAACCCCCAAAAAACCAAACAAAAACCTACAAAAGGAGGTGATTTGCTTATTTATGTCTGTCTTCATTCTGGAATAGGAAAATTTTGTGGAGTTTTGTTTTGTTTTTTTTTCTTGATATTTTTGTATTCAGACAGACACATTCAGACACATTCTTGATAGTACTTAATATAAAGGAGGCCATGTTGACCCTCGGGAGCTTGAGAATGCTTTCTGCCTCCTAGCTCTGCCTGTGCACTGCAGCTGAGTCCTGTTTCATGTAAAGATAAGACTTGCATGCCATCCTTCCCCTCGTGCCTGGGCTTCCATGCAAAGGGCACTCTGGTGTGGACGAGAAGGCATTTCCTAGCAGCTATGGTGTGCATCAGTCTGGCATTATGTGAGAACTCATAACTCTTCTAGTCTGAGGTTCTCCTGCTGATTAGACCTACACGGTCTGCATTATTTCTCTATATCCTGCTCTTGCCTTCTGGGGCGTGGGCCGTTGCACACATTAGCAAAACCAAGACCAGCAAAAAGGTACTGAAACAGGTCAGTAGTAGCATCATCATTCATTTCACTCCTTCAAATATTAGCTGTCACATGCACCAGAAGGAAAGCACGTCTTCAGATCTAGGAACACTTCTGTAACTTTTCAGTCATCTAGTTTAACTTCCATTTATGGATAGTGTTTGGTATGCTTACATGTATACGTAGGCAAATTTCTCCTTTCCGATGTTGGAGAAGTAACTCCTGTAAGATTTGTAGTGAGTATGTGTGATGAATAGCTTGTTCACTGCAGCTCAGAGCCCTTCCTATTAATTACTGCTGATGAGCAGTTTATGATTTGTTTAGAATCACTGGTTATGTGAAATCATTCTTGAAGAATATATGCATAACTCTTTGTGAGGTAAATGTTCATAGGCTGTATAATACGTACATTTGATATCATCATTGATTGTACTCATGTGTCTTGTTGGAACTTTCAAAATAATTGGGTTTGTCTCAAAGACCCAGCACCCTCAGTGATGTGATTATGAGAGAAATCTCTGAGAAAGACAAAGATTTTAGCACCTACTTGTGAAAAAAAACCAGAAAAATAACAAAATGCAAGTCTCAAAAAGCTTAAAACCTAAAGCAAGGGTTTGAAAAATAAATCAGAATTTTAATGATAAAAAGCAGTGGCTGGTGTCATAAAGCACACTCATGATTTCTGAAGGGTGGAAAGACTTCCAGACAGTTGGTCTCATTTGGATCCTGGCCGTGTAAGGGTGATTTTTGGATGGAAAGAGCTTTACGCATGGTTAGCATGGAGGTGCCTGGCTGCAGGTTTAGAGAAGTCTCTATGTCAGAGAGGTGCAAGGGGGAGGCTCTCTGCTCCCTTGTGTCTCACATTTCCATGGGCAGGTCTCTGAGCTGCCAGCCGAGGAGACTGCTTTGTCCTGGAGAGGTGCTAGAGGGGCAGCTTTCTTCATTGGTGCCCCTTTCCTCCTCCTGTGCCTCTCAAGCTGGTTGGCTGGTGTTGCTGGTCTTCTCTGCACCTGTACAGAGAACTACGTCCTCTCTGGAAAAAGGACAGAGGGAGTTTCTACCCTTCATCACCTTTGTCAGGGTGCGCAGAGCAATCCTTTAAGGATGCAGTGTGAGCTTGGTTGCTGCTTGTTTCAGTGCAGGATTACAGGAGCGAAGGGTCCAGGTATAAAAACTACATCTCATTTTTGGTTTTCATACAGCTGGCTGACAAATCAAATTTCCATCTCTATTAATGATGCCTTCCCTCCCCCACACCCCGGCCAGCAGGCTTAGAGGTGAACAGAAAGGAAAGTAGATATTAAGAACAGCTACAAACGATCCTCATGGTTTATTTAAGAGCCCTGTCCTGAAGGAGTCACACAGTAACCTTGGCTGTGACCTTCCTCGTTGCTGCTGGCTGTTACACAGAGCATTTCTAGAATTAATCTGGTGCTCTGACTCAGCGGTGCTGACGTGGTAGACCTGCTTTAATCAGTGGAGGAAATTTGCACTCACTTGCAAGCTGGTGTGTAGGCTTTCCCTTTTTTTAATAATGTGTTCTGAAACGTGTCTCTTCTTAGCTCCTTCCCTAGTAGAAGAAGAAAGCTTGAGGATTTTCCCTTCTAGGATGGCTCAGCAGACCCTAAATACGGAGCAGCTTAATACTGTTAGTTATGCCCAGTCGTAGAGGTGTCATTTAAATTGGAGAAAGTGCTCTGCATTTAGTTACTTACCTGCATAAGCACTGGCAGGACTGTGGCAGGTGAGTGCGGAGGTACACCTGGGTTCTCTTTATTTTAATCCTTAAGGATTCCTGCACAGTTCACTGGCATGACAACATTATGTAGAACTGTGCATGTAAATATCGGTAACCATGGCACATTTGCACATCAACTGTATCTTGATTGCAGAGTGGCTATGAGCTAAATATGGCATCATTTTTCTTAGGTTCATTTGGCAGATGTGGTTTGCCTGGGCAACACCAACAGAAAAGTGGAATGCCACTTGGTATTCCCATGCAGTCCTGCTTTTAGGTGTTTAGTCCTGATATACAGCATATAGCTTCTCACCTTCCAGCATAGACCCTGTCTTGAAGAAGAATCAGGAGTGAAAAAATGAATGGTTATTTTCTAAGGCTTATGAAGGGCTGTTAGGAAACCATCAAAACAACCTCCTCCATGTGAACTGAACCAGATTTAAGTTGGCAGAAACCAAATGACAATCCATAATTTACTCAGCTCCCTCACCCATCCATTCCTCCGCACTTACAAAAACCTTAATCAAAATATTTGAAGGTAGTTGACAGAGCTGAAAGTGAGTAGTTTCAGTCAAACAAGAAGAAATTGGTGTGATGTTCCAGATCCTTTGCTTCTATAAATGGACAAAATATCTCAGTAAACTCCAGTGGAATTTAGCTATTTTACATTGGCTGAGGATTTAGTCTCAGACATTTTACATTGTACTAAGTATGCATTAGGCACTGCCTTATAGCTATTCCAGCTTTTTGATGGAAACAGGTTTTAGAGTTTTGGTTTTGAGAGTGCAAAACACTGCAGATAAGACTGCCACTGTAAACTCAGTCACTGATTGCTAGGAAAAGGGAATTGGCTGCTATTAGGAATAGCTGCTTACCACCCAGAGACTTGAAATATTGGAAGGAGTTGTCCCTACCAGAGGAGTTTACATTTAGTGGCTGAACTGTACGTTCTGGTAAGACGCATAACGGACCCTCCTGGCCACATCTCTAACTTGTGAACCCAGCCAGGGCCCAGGTCTGAGCACTACCTTTTTTTTCAGGCAGTAAATATCAATATGACTCATGTCTACTAGTTTTAATCAAGTAAATTGGAAAAATTACTATTAAACTGTAACCATTCAACTAGATTATCTGATTTACACAAGCTGTGGTGGTAAACTTTTTAATTCATAGCTGTTTGTGAAGCTGCTTAGCTTTTTTCTACCTTGTGCCATTTGTTTCTTACTTTACTGTTATGCTTTTATTCTAATTATCCATTTCAGATGGCAAATGTTGAGCCAGGGGGACATGTTTATGATTTATTTTATGGATGTCAAACCAATGCTAACACAATAATCATCAGATATAACGAATATTTATCAAAGTCATATCGCTATACCTTTTCAGTTAAGGTGAAAGTCGAGCTTGCTCACTGACAGAAGTATTGCCTTTCAATTTCCCCCTCAAAACATGAAATCATTAAAATCAGGCAACAGAAAAATCTCATGAGATCCCTAAAACAATATCTACCAAATAAAAAAGAAAAAAATCAGTTCCTTTTTCCTTAAAAATGTTCAGCAGAAAACCATCAAGTTTCTCACGGATCCTCTCTCCTACTGCTTCTTCTGGGAAATGTCTTCAGTTATGGATGTCAAAATAGAGACACAACCTGTGCTACTGGGTATGCTCTGAAGGCGCAATAATGGTATGTTGCTGAGATGACAGATTCATGATTATTTTTCACCATCCTTTATAATGTGTTGTGTGCGTTTTTAATGGACTCACAGTTTATTTTCATCCTTGCTTTCTATCCAAGCGCATCAAACATTTAGTCTGAAAATTTCCCGTTTTCATGACATATTTTTCCTTGGGCAGCAGGTAATATCTAGTGAATGACAAATGACCACATCATGGACAAAGCAGGCAGACGGCTTTTTCTCATATGAAGCTGTTCTTTTTATATCCCCTCTATCTTTCCACTGACAAAACATAAATATGTATGCACAGAACTAATGCAGGCTCAATCTACCCGAGTTGGAGGGTGAGGAGCACCACCGTCTGCAGATACGCGGTTCCTGGACAGAACGATTTTCTCTCTCGAGGGATTCTTTGTCACAGTGGAGCAATGAAGCTTTCGCCTTGTCATTGGGAGGGAGATGAGGATCCCTGTGGCCAAAAGTGGTCAATGTGCAGGGAATGTCATTTGTCTGGTCCCAAATAATGTAGGAGTGAATAGTTTTTTCTTGTATAAAATCCATCTCTTCCAAAGAGATGACTCAAAACTCTTGTCTAATTTGTAGTTATCAAAGTCCTGTTCCTGAATGCAGCTGTAAAAAACCCTGTTCTGAACAGAGGGGAGACCTTTCATCAAGTAAGAGCAAGGGAAAGCTAGTTGGTGAGGGGTGGATGTGCTCAGAGAGAGCTAGAGCTCCTCCTGCCCCCGCTGGGTGAGGGCGGGCCCATATATAAAAAAAGGCCGAACTCCAGAATTTCTCAGCAAATTCAAGAAAATATATTTCAACTTTATAGAGAGATTTAAAGTAAGCGTGGGAAAGGTCTGGAGGAAGGCAGATGTGTTGGTTTTGGCTCTCATGGGCTTTAGGAAGATATCTGGCGGCATGGGGAAAATAAAGTGACATCCTAAGATCAGAAAGCTGGTCAGGAGACCCCAGGTCTCTCTGACTTCCATGCCAGCACCCCATGCATTGGCTGTGCACGTGCCAATAGGTGCGCGGTATAAAGTATAAACAGACATATGGCACTGGAGAGCTGGCGCAGAGCAGGAGCGTCGTGCAGAGCAGACGTCACTGGGAAGGTTAGGACTGCAGCCCCCCGTTCCCTCCTTGCCATTGGCCTTTTGTGCCCAGAATCCTCCCGTCACGCCTGACGGCAGTACATCCTTCTGACAGATGGGCGTAAACGCGTGCAGCTTGGAAACCTAGCTGAGCGTCAGTCATGTTTATTCAAGAGTAGCCCTGCTGACCAGGAGGGGGGTGAAGAGTTGCTCTGTTGTGAGGGTCTTTTTTGCCTACAGTTTACCTAAACGGTTGTCATATCTGTGTGTCTTCACCCCCTGGTCTCTAATATTGCGCAAAGCACTTGAGGTAGTTGACTGTCATTTGGATGGCTCAACCATGGATAATACAAGTTGCTGCAGCTGAGGAAATACCTACAACAGGGCTTATAACCAGCAGTAGCACTGCAAATGTGCTAGGCGCTTTCCAGTGCAGATCCTGCCCTAGAGACCCGAGGAGAGGAGTGAAAGGGACTGCTTAGGATCAGAGTGGTGGCAGGCTCACGTCACCTTAGGTACACAATTTTCCTTCCATAATTTAATCCTCTATCTTTCTCAGTTTTGCTTTCAGACAAGAATGCGTATTCATTATTCATGCAATGAATTAACAATACTGATAAGTAGAGGCCTTAATAGATAGTGCTTTCTGGAGTTGTAAAAATAATGCTCCCTGAGGAAAAAAAGATAATAGTTTTGAAGATGGGCTTAGTCCTTCTGCATTCTGAATCATCATGCAAAGCAATATATGCTGTTGTTCTAAACTTGCTTGTCTGTCAATATTGTTTTGGGAAAAAATAGGATATTGAAGAGCCTCTGAATATGCTTAGAATGTATTCTGCATTACACATTCAAATGGCATATTTCTATTGTAGCAGGACTGAATCCACGCTTTTTCCTCTTTTTCTCTTTGTTTTCTCTTAACTCCTGGAACGTGATATAGCAAAAGAAACAGATTTTTTTGGACAAATTGTTTGTAAATGGTACAGTACAGTATATCCTGCAAATTAACATGCCTTTACTTTAGGTGGGTTGTTTATATAATGCTTTGTTAACACTGCATCACATTCTTCTCTGCTGTATTCAGACTAGAAGATTTTACACTAGTCTCTTAGCATATTTCACTACAGTGGATGTTTCTCTTGAATTTATTTCTTATTATTTTCTGAGCAACAAATATGCTCTGGGAGGATTCACTGCAGCATAGAACTCCCAACAGATAACAATGCTTTCGCTGAGTTACATTTATTACATTTCTTGAACCCTCCTTTCTCCCAATAAAGCAGTATTTTGACTACAGATCTGTTTGTCCACCTTTACAGGCTGTGTTGCTGTTGCTCACCTCTTAACTATCCACACCAAATAGTTCAGTCTAACAGCGGCTGCAAAAGATTAAAGTGTTCCTACTGAATAAATGTTGTGCAGCTGTGGACATTTCATGCCCAGAAGAGTCCTAAGGCTTCCTATTTAGACAAATGGTATTCTGAAAGCAATCCCTGCTACTCTTTGCCAACACCCAGTTCTGGGAGGTAACAAATAGCACTTTGATTCTGCCGGGATCGGCCTTTATGGTGCCATATGCCAGCCAATTATCTGAGTGTCATTAGGCATAGAACTAGTGTTTCCCACATGCCCAGATCATGCAATTAGTGCACTTATGTGAAATGGGATTGCAATGTAGCAAAGAAGAGTCAGAGGGTAGACACAGCTTGTCCAGCCAACTTTCAGTTTGCCAGGAAAAAGCAGCTATGCTGATGGTGGCTACCACAACCAGAAGCGGAAGCTCTTAAGTCTGTGTTGCTCTGTCTGTCCTAGAATCATAGAAAAATTTAGGTTGAAAGGGACATCTGCAAACCATGTATTCCAAGCTCCTGCTGTATCTCTTGCTCGCCCAAATTTTATGTCATCCACAAACTTAGAAAGGCTGAGTTGCATCTAATAATGCAAGTCACTGATAATGATCTTCAATAGCATCACCACCACCATGCTCTTGGTGTCTTGGGTCTAGTCATGTCTATGTGGCACTCAGAGTGAGGTAATTTCTCCTACCTTTTGAGTGAATTTATAGCCTGTTTTGGGGGAAGCATGTTGTTGCAGCTGGACTGTGACCAGTACCCAAATTTAAAGGTAGTTCAGGTAGATCTGCAGCAGCATGAACACAGCCAGAGGGAGCTGAGGGCTGATGCACAGCAACTAGAAAAACATGGTGCTTTCCTGAGACATGCTGGTATTTTTCTGAGCAATCCCCACTTGCATTCTTTCTCCTTCTAAGTTGCTTTTCCCTCATCTCCCCTTGGATACCACCTGGTTTTAAGGAGACCAAATTATTTATATTTATAGAGGGAGGGAGAGGATCTAGGGGAAGTCTGGGGATTTCTGGCTGCTGTCAGTGTTACAGGAGAGGAATCCAGGTTAGGCAAAAGCTGTAGCTGAATGACTCTGAGGTGCAGGAAGAGGAAGATGGAAACATTGGTGTGGGATGCAATCTGTGAAATACCATATCTGTCAGTGGACCCTAGGTCTCACCTAAAGGAACCCAGCCTTATGATCACAGTGTCTTGTGCTGAAAAGAGTTTCCGACAGAAAAAGTTGCTGAACATGTTTTGATCTTTGCTTGCCTCCATGCTCAGAGTGTGGTTATTGAGGAACCTTTTCTGTGATTCACTTAAAAGTTGCAGCAAAATTTAGCCTGAGATGAAATAAAAATTGAAGCTATTGTGGACTGCTTGGTGAACTATGAAGGACAGGCAAGTCTTCCTGGTCTCTGTCTAAAATCAGTGGGGGGAGAGAGAGAGAGAGGAGCTGTTATAGAGGATGCTTCCAAGAGCTATGTTAAGTTTCTTGTCCTGCTCGGATTTGCCCTCTGGAGGAACCTTCTCCTTCCCACTGATTATGGATGATCATGCTCATTACGCCAAAGCTAGCCTTTGTGAGTCCACCCCCAGCCTTCACGACAGACAATTACCCCAGCTCTGTTACCGGACTGGCTGGGTTGCAGCCAGAGAAGGCACGGGCTCCTTCCTCCTCCAATGGATCTGCTCTTTGTCAGGCCACGTTGATTTTTGCTTTTCTCTGAGCTGTTTGCCTCTTACTTAAATGTCTGATAATTGAAGGCTGTTGTGTATAAATGAGCGGTTGTATTATGATTATTTATTGCGTAAAGCCCCATTTATTCCCACATTCCCAAAGAACATCTTAATTTCCTGTTAAGCTTCTGCATCTGTTGCTCATTATAGTGTCTTCTAGTCAGATGTTTCGGTTCTTGGAAACGTGCGCCCTGAGCACATCTATCCCTTTGTGCATGGGGAAGGTGCACAAGCGAAATCCTCTGGGGTTTTGAAGACGTAGCACATCAAGTTGGATGTTTCTGTGAGCATTTCTAACACCAAGTAACCACTGACCTTTCTGACCATCTCTTTCAATGATAGCTGTCAGACACAACAGCCTTTTAATGGGGCCAATACAAGTGTCCTCTCTGTGATGTTTGAAAGTAACCTTTTCTGAAAGTGGTGATATTTTAGGAGTTGCTTGACAGAGATTATTTTTTCAGAGGCTTACTCATGCAAGTAACCTCAGTGCTGTCAATAAATGTAGCTGTCTGAGACAGCTTTAGGCTGTGGAGCTACTACTACTCTAACTGCAAGCAAAAATGAGGCTTTCCTAGAAGCTGAAGCTTACGTGTACGCTCCCATAGTGTTTCTTGAGAGGTTAGATGCAGCCCTGTAACAACGAAAGGTGTTATTCCCCTCCCCTTTACATAGTTCATTCTCTCCACTTATGTATTTCTAGGGAATGGTTATTACTTAAATATCCCTCTTTCTGCTCTTGTAATCATGCCTTACTAGGAAAATAGCAGTCATTAGTGCTTGTTCAGTTGTTGTAAGGATTGAACTCAAGATCATTACAGAATTACTCCTCTGCTTTAACAGAGATGTCTAACCAGTATTTCTCTCACCATTGCACAGTGAGAAACTTTTGAAGGCTGGTCTTGTCAAGCTCTGAGAGTGATTTAAAAACTAACAGGAATGTAAATTATATAAAAGATTTCTCATTTGTCCTGTCCATGAAAAGTCAGCATGCGTTTGTACGTGCTGCAGGCCTGTTTTCAAATCTGTGGTTCCATCACCTAGGCACTATAATTATTATTTCCTTCTGAGCATAATCTTTTGAATAACTTAGTGTAAATAAGAATATTTAAGTCTTAATGATAGGCTTTTGTGTCTTTAGTAAATCATTTGGTCATTATGTGCTACACATACAGGAGAGACCACCAAATGTCACAGACTCTAACCTGACAACACATACAAAGCAGAAGTAAACAAAGTATTGGTGAAGGAATATGACTTTCTAATGAGATTATGTGAATTATGGCAAAGCTAGCTCTTCTTCACATTAATTCCACATCCCCACCCCTCCTTATTGCTTTGAGTTCTGCTCTCTCATCTTCTGCTGCTGACACATTTGCAATGCCTTCTTTCTGGTTAAAGTTGTGTGAATAATTAGGTTATTTTTGTTTTGCTTTTTTAATTCCATTGCTGAAGAGAAATGTTTTGGGGGAAAATGATTTGTGGTGCCAAATGAAACGTTTTGCTTAACTCGAAAACAAACACTTTGCTTCTGGACCTGTTTTGCTCTTCCAAAAATACAGTGGATTTTTTTTTAATTGACATGAAAATGTTTTGCTTTAGAAATAAGAGGTTTTGACTTGTCAGAAATTTTTGCCTATATTTTTGCATGTTTCAAATTGACCAGAATTTCACATCGGTTTTCTTGCTCTGGAGCAGCAATTTTTGAGTGAATTAATTCTCTGTTCAAAGGAGCTTTCCTGCTCTTCTAATAGTTAACCCACACAGTTATAAAGCCGCCTCCTCACCTGTTTCACCTACTCAGTTGCTTTCTTCACAACGTCTCCTTACAAGGAGCTACTCTGACCACTCTTGGACCATCCTTTTATTTTTTGTAGCTGTGAAGATGAAAAGCCTGACAGATGCGGAAAGTCTTCTCTCTCACACCTACAGGCTGAGGAGAGATGTGTGGCTATGGTGCAAGGCTCCCCACGCTGCAACATCCCCGGTCGCAGGCTGACCTGGGGTGGGCAGTCATCCCTAGCCTGCGCTTCACTGCACCTAACTTCTTGTTTGGTGATGTTTTGTAAGGAGAGCTCCTGTCCCCTGGAGCCTGAGCTGAGATCCTTGGGCCTGTTTCACCTGAAGGTGAATAAGGAAAGCAGTCTTCAGTGAAGCACCGACTCCTCCTGGCAAACTAAGACCTGTTTCTGCAAGCAGTTAAGAGAGAATTCCCACTGGAGTCATTACATGTGCTGCACCTGGGTTTGCTATCATGCCCTAATATGTTTCCATATTGAGGCATAAAATTCTCCAAAGTGTCTTTCTCCTTTTAATATTTTCCTTTCTTTCTTTTAGCTTCCTTCTTTTTATGTTACTAGGCAGTCTTTCTAACTAGACCCATTTTAATATACTGGTGTATTTAACTGAGAAAGCAAATTTATAGATCTTTATAATGTTACGGCAACCTGTCATTTCAGGTCTTAGTCAGATACCGATTTAGTGACCTCTTTCTTTTTTATTAATCAAGCCATAATCTAGCTTCTTCCATCACTTTAGTCATAAATCTTATTGTTTGGAACTAAATAGAAAAATTTCTTCCTTTTTCATCTTCTGTTAGCTCTCTAATAGTTTCTGGGCATTTATTACTTACATATTCCGTTTTCTAATTTAATTACTTTGCTTTCTAATTTTCCATGATGTGCTCCCTCTTTTTAATTTGACTGAGTAAATTATACAGTGCACTGTGAGGACAATTCGTAATAGGAGCTTATGATCAGGAAAGGGACTCTCTGAAATGACATCATGATTTTCCTTATTTGTTCCCTATCGGTGTCTTCCCTATCAAAACCAGTCCATGTACACACTGAAAGATTTTCTGTAAATCCAGCTGTGTCGTTTTGGCCTTCTACTGTCTGTCTTACTATCCCCAGAACAAACTGGTGCAAAGACTTAGCTGTTGAGTTTTTAGGCATGCAAATATACAAGGTAGTTTCTTGTTGGACACCTTCAGTTTTCCTGTACCCCTGGGGACCAGTTAAAATTTACAATTTTGTAAGTGAGCAAGAGGAAAATGGATGGATTAATGAAAAGTCAGCAAATAATAACAGGCTTTGAAGAATAAGCATGTTCTTAGATCCATCCACATTCAAGTGAACACTTAGGCATAGATTAGTGAGATGCAAACCAAAAAATGAGTGTGAGAAACATCGGCTTTAACACCTTGCTGAATTATTGCCTTTAGTACTCCTAGGTGTATCTGGATTTGAGCCAGCTGCCTAAGAATGGAGAGGAGGATCACAGCAAGATGTAGATGATGCCAAACCTAGGGGCTCTTGGGAGCCTTAAATGTGGGAGCTGGGAATGTTTCAGCCCCTGTTTCCATGGCTGGGCTTTATCCACGTTAAGCCCTGATGTAAAGTGGGTGCCTCTGCTCATGGCAGAGGTGGGGCTACTCCCAGGATGCCCAAAGTGGGGGACACTGCTGTGCACAGTGCAAGGGCCTGAAAGCCTGGGGCGGGCAGGGAGGGGCAGATGAGGCTGTCGTCTGAAAAGCTGCCAGCTCCAGGTCACGTCTTCTCAACACGCTTGTCTGACTTTTGAGGACATTCAGTCAACCCATGAGGCTTTGATGGGGGTTGTCTCATGTGACAAAATGTCTTGCTCTCGTACTGATGAAAGGTACCACCCCAGCCCATGATAGGTGTGCTCAGTCGCTGGTTATTCTGCCATTCCTTACCTGATGTAAGTACAGCTGCCTTCTCTGAAATAAGTGGCGTTACCAAAACCAGAAAGGTGGTAGCCATCGCTTCAAATCTGTTTTATCTACCACTTCAAAATGCAGTTAGCTAAAATGACACATACTTAATGCTAGAAAATTCTCAAATAGTTATACCTTCTGATTCTGTGGAGAGGGTAAGTGCAGAAATGAGGTGCATGTCCCACTCCAATTCTTTCCAATATCTTTTCAAGTAAAAGACATCTGAAGGCTAGGAGTGGAGGAGAAGATGGATTAACCTCAGTATGTTTAATTTAACCTCAGTATGTTTAAATATGGCAAAGATCTGATGTACATGTAAAAGTAAAAAACATCATTGTGTGTATTTCTGGCAGAGTATACTGAATTCCTGCCACAGAATACCTGTTAACTTTGTATATCTCCATAAAGAGGTACCTCAGCTCCGCTATTCCCTTTGTGACTGTCATTTGTAATGTTACATTATTGTACTACCTAACGAAGTGTTTATGGAATCTCTTCTTCGGGAAAGATCAGAAGCAGAATCATGACACCTCTATTGAAGTCTGCTTCCTCAAATATCGCGCTAAAAAAGGAACGGACTTTCTTTAGGTAGGTGAGCAATGTGGGAGAGCCGAGAGAGGTGTTAACCATGCACATGCTGGAATGGGGATCAGTGCAGGCGACCGCTAGACTTGCTATGCTCCGTGGGTGCTCCTGTGGCTTTCGGAGGCATCTGGTACTCCACCAAACCTCACTTGGCTCCTCAGAGAGTCGTGTCTATAACTCACGAATAAGCAGAGTGATTAGGGGTGTGTTGTGCTGCTAAACTTTCTGCAAGGAATGACGGTTCTGTCTTGCTGTTCATGTTAATTTGTCTCACCGGGAGCTCTCCAGTTTCTAGGAGTTGTGTTAGTAGTGTAATAAAACCCTGGAGATGACTAGAACTGGAAGGGGGAACTGCCAATTTGAAGTTAAATGTTTGTTGGAGGACTTCTGAAAGCTCTGCAGGAGCTTTGGATGGAGGTGGGGCTGGACAGGCAACCACATAACCGTCCTGGGGATGGCAGAAGCTCTGCTTGGTTGACATCAAAAAGTGTGCCTCCACTCACCTTGCTTTTGTGGTATCCTCCTGCATTTTATCTTTTCAGCACAGATAAGGCTGAGGTAGGTTTAAGGCCGTTTTATTTCAGCTTATCCATTATATACAAATGAACTGACAAAACCACTACTTTTGAACTATAATTTACTGCATAATTCTAAAAATGTACAAATGGTTTTGCATTTCTTCTGATTAACTTATTATTCTTGTTAGCTTCAAGAATATATTGAGATAAAAAGAGAAAGAAGTCTACACACAATTTTTTTTATGATACATCTGCCATTTATAATTTGACATTAATCCGTTGTACCCCTTAACTGTATTTTAAATGTTTGGTATTTTGTACAACATAAAGTTTGGTATCTAGATCAATAGTGTTTTCTGTTTTATAGAGTAACCAAACTGACATTAAAATCAAATTAGCTATTGGTCTTATTCTATCTTGCCTCTTTTTTAAGTTCACTGAAGGCTGGAAGTGAACAGGAGAGAGAACCAGACAAGACAGCAGGCAAAAAGGGAACATAAAGAATGGATAGGAAAGGAGTTGAGAAGGTCTGTGCAAGGCAGTCAGGGTTAGCAGAAACATCTCCTGTCCTTTCTCCAGATGTTTATGGACAAGTATGTGGGCCATTTTTCCAAGACCTTTGGGCATTTCTGTCACAATGTGTAGTTCCTCCAGGGCTGACGAGGCTGGTGAGGTCTGTACTCCACCGACTTCTTCAAGATTGGGCTTTTTTGGGGTCTCACTTCCATAACACCAGTGTTGAATGACTGCTCTCCTGAGCTCAACAGTGCTTTTTTTCCCCTTCCCTGTATTTATCCCATTCTGATTTAGTACCCATAAAGCTTAAAAATAGACGGCTAGTTTTGAGTACAGCTCCATTTGATAAGAAAAAGCGTTTTCTGTCTGTGAGTTCTGTCCAGAACAACCAAATGCAGGGATGTACACAAAGAATAAATTATACCAAGAGCTTCTGTCATTGCAGAATTTTATTAGGAGTGTTGCTGGAGACTGGAGTTACCTTAGATTTCATTAAATTCTTTGTACTTCCTTGAAGTGTTTCTGCATTTAAGTTACTCACCAAAAAGTTAAAAACAGCAGCAGCAAAAGTCTAAAACCATTATCTTCATCAGACAGATGGTTTAGTCTTGTGTTTGTCTAATATCCCAGGTAGGATCTCCTCTGTCTGTGCAGCTGAACAGAGTCAAGATGTAATCTCAGTCCTTGTGCTTGCAGGACTCAATATGGAGAAGAAAACCCAGAACCCTTTCCACCACAGCAAACCAGCAGAGCATGTCCACAGCTACATGCTCACTGTTTGCTTATCATCAACATGACATGAATCAACACTGAAATGGAAACTGCATAGCTTAGCATAGTCCTACATGTCACTGGTAGAGTATATAATTATTTCAGGCTTAGCTGTGTGCTAAACACTTGTATGGCTTCCAGTCTGCTCAGAGAGGCTGATCTTTGCTTTGTGCATCATTTCCCTGTACCCTGTGCTTGAGCTAGGCATAACTCTGTCAGTGGAAGGGCCCATTACAATCCATGGGATGATGTCCTCTGGTTCTTGGTGTGAGTTGCTTCTTGGGGCTCTTGCCCCAGAGTTTGCATGTTTCAGCTGCTGTTACTGAGGAGGACTCTGTCAGCCCTTTCTGAATTGTGAGAGTCCCTCAGGGTACATGCCTTTGCCCCAGAGAAGCATGCATTTTCCTTAGGAACATTATTCTATTCCTTTAGAAATCAAAGACATAGCATAAAAACATTATTTTCTGAAAAGAATGCTGGCAGCCGGTTGTGCTGTTAACTCTACAAGACTATTTTGTGAAAGTATCAATTCATATAATTAATGGGGTGAATATTTAAATGTATTTGTTTTCTCTCTGTATTTCCATTGCAATGGCAGTGAAGCCATCAATAAATTTGTTTGCTGTAATAGAAAATATTATTCAGCCCTTTATGCCATCCATTATTTAGCAGCCATCATTAAAAAAACCCTGTAGTCATTAATAATCTTGAAAGGGCTTGTTATGCTGAAACGTATGGCATTAGAATACACATTACAGTTACCTTGAAGTCCCAGGCACCAATATCAATCACTCGGTATCCTGTCATTACTCAGCAATGGCATAATTTTGTATGTTGACTTGTCACTCCTGCCAGAGAGTGGGTGCATGTGGAAAAATATTTTAATTGCATTTCCAGCATGTGGCAGAGTTGAAATGATGACTGATCAGATGAAGAGAGGAGGAACCTTTGTCTATGCCACAATTAAAACCAGTTTTTGTTTGTACTGTATATAAAGAAAGCTTAGTCTTGGAGAGGTTCCAAGTATTCAAAGGGGTTTTGAATGACAGTGTTTCTACCTCAGTCCCAGGAACACTCAAAGAAAAGCAAATTAATAAAATATGTGGTTTAGAAACTTTTTACTGAAGTCTGAACCCAAACATTGAAGACTCTCTTTACAGGACCATAACTGCATCCCAGTGCTTAGGCCCTGCTTTTCTTGTGACCTCACTGTTGGCACTGTAAATGATGAGCACCAGTGCTGCAAGCACACAAATGTGTGCAAAGGTTTAGCCTGATTCTGTTAATTCAAAGCAGGGTGAACTCCATTGATATGTAATTCAAAATTGACATTATAGCACGGTAAGGATATATGTACAATATTATACCATTGTACAGGCTGTGGAGATAGCCTGCACCTTACACACAAAGATGAGAAGTAACAGTAGTGTTGTTATTGACTTCTGTTCCCCAAACCTCTGAATTGCCCAAATAAACTCCTTTATTTAGCTGGAGAAGCCAATGCTGTGGCAGAAGAACAACGTGCGAGTGCTCACCCAAATGGAATTTTAATGTTGTCACCTAAACAGCAACATGCCCTAAGGTCAAGCAGAGTTAGGCTTTGCTAAGAAATTTAAAACAAATACTAAACTGTTCTTTATCTGTATAAATAAAAGAGGAGTGGGCTGCTGTACAATGAAGAGGACATCGCAGAAAATCTAGGTCTGGCCCCTGTTGAGACTTTACCGTACATTTCATAAGGGTTATGGTGTAGGTGAACAATGTACTTTATTTTCCACTGTAGCAGGCCACTGCTCTGGTGGGCCAAATGATCATGCATGCACGTGAAGTTCTTTCAGCATGCACATAAATGGCAATTTATTGACCTAGCACATGCACAGTGTTTTCTTTCTCTTGCCATTTGAGGAGCCAGAGAGAAGCACAGCTGAAAGAGGTTTTCTTTGTCATCTGGCCCACAGTTTCTCCTTTTCCATGGCTGTGAAGCTCTCTGGGGAAGGATGGCTAGGAGAGGTTCGTGAACTTCAGGAACTGTCCATGTAGGTTAAACATAGGCTTTGGGTCATAGGTTGGAGGGCAGAGTGAAAAGGCAGAACTAGGAAAGACGGTATGAAATGGGAAATTATCGCTACCAGGGAGATACCAAAATTAATTTAATCTGCTCAGTTTGAACTTAACCCATTTGGTTTGCAGAGACTGGATATTTTCCATACCAGAATACTTGGAGAATTGAAACTCTGGCTCTGTTTTCGGAAAGCTGAAATTCTGAATTCAGTGACAGATTTATGATTGGGCTGTTGTATTAGGGCAGAATTTGGCAATTGGGTTATTTATCGTGTACGGTATATCTGTATTTGAAAAAGGGGTAAAAAATAGCCTACAGAAGTAAATACTTATTTGATTTTGGAAATGTACAGGTTTTAGAATGACTTTTGAAAGGAAGAATAGTTGAAGACACAGAGGTAAATGGCAGAAAGGGATGGAATTCAGTATGCACTTGCCAGTGGTGGACTTGATCAGACTACATGACAATTTTTTTGGCTACATAACTAATATTTTAGAAAAATGAGGAATGGAAGTTTTAATCTAGTTAGACTTTGTGAAATCATGATGTTGTGTGAGAAATTATTTTTTAACCTGGAGGAGGTAGGGACCAAGATTAGAAAAGGAAGGTGGCTGATGGAGACGCAACAACAGGATGTGAGGAAGGTTGAGTTACAGAGGGTTTCTACAGGAGTTCCTCACATTCTTGGGGCTGATATTATTAGTGAATTTGGCAGATAGAATAGGAAGCACAAAAAAATAATAATTACAAACATTCAGAAAGTCTCATCAGTGTAGAGGAGTGTAGGGCAATATAGGAAAAACGCTTAATGACTGAGGAATGGAGTAACTACAGTAGGATGAAATTTAGGAATGTAAGTGCAAAGTTGGATATCTGTATGTTTAATAACAAGAAAATATTTCATAATTTTATAATGTGTTAGTGACAGAAGAAGAGAAAGTCTTAGGCCTACTGTTCATTCACATGAAATCAGTAGTAGTGAAAAAGGGCAACTGCAGTCCTAGGAAGTGTCAGGCAAGACATTTTAGAGGCAAGATTTTGAAGAAGCCATTGCTCAAGTCCCCATGTAGAGTACTATTCATAGTACTACTCATATTCATATTCAAGAAATTTTGAACAAAGGCAGAGAAGAACAGGTAGATTGAGTGGGGACTAGAAGATCTGGGCTCACTATCCTGAAATGAAAGCTTAGAGTGAATGTGATTGCTGCCAGTAAATACATGAGAGAAGTAAATGCAAGAGAAGGAGAAGAGCCATTTGAGGTGATGAACAATGTTGCTGAAATAAAGGGTTTTACCTGGCTAGGAATAAGTTTTGACTGGAGAAGGGATGATTTTATCACAGCAAGGATGTTCAGGAAACGATTTCTCAGAAGTAATGGAAGGCCAGACACACAACTAGTTTTCAGATGGGCTTGACATGTTTGAGAGAGACAATCTGGGATCTGATTTGATATCTGAGAAATGATATGATTGCTTCTGCCAGTGGCTGACTGTTTTCAGCTCAGTGATTTCTTTCTGTTCTATGTCTACACTGATGTATCTGGTTTAGAAAGTGGTTAAGAAGTGGGAAAGCACTCTGACATGCACTGATGCTACTTTACTGCTGTAAAAATATTTTTACAACCTAATGATGATTTCATAATTCCCCAGTGGGGGGATGAAATGGAGACAGAGTGGTTTTGTGTACTGTCATCTCCTGTTATTGGGAATACAATAGTAATCACTGACGAGAAGAAAATGTGTTTGACATTCTTCATTACGGCCACAACATTTTCAGTGATGGAGATAAACAAATGATTACACCTACTGGAATCTGTGTGGGCAGAGGTTGTTTTGAAATGATGTCTGTCTTATCCATTTATGGCGTCGGCACCCTTGGGTATATCATACAGGCTTTTGCCCTGTGAAGTGGATGCTGTTGCTTCCAGCATGCTTTCCCACCTTTAGGGAGAAATGCCATTCTCAGTTAATGTTTTTGTACAAGAGCATTATACTATAAAATCCTAATTCTTTGCTATAGCAGCTATCATCTTGCAATTTGAAACTTCAGAAGACAATGATATAGGGCTATTTCAATAAACTTCATAATCTCTGCGGCATCACAGTCAGAAATTAATGACTCATTTGAGAGAACTTCAACAGCAGAACATGTCATCACTAGCCAATTTCCAGTTAAATACCATTTGAATTGATGCTGTGACTTCAGCTAGACAAAATTTCTGTTCCCATGACAAACTCGTGGTTTTTACTGGGTTCTGTGTTTAAGCACCTATCCGTACAGCCAGATTACAAATTCTCTGACATGATTAACAGATAACTGTGTGCTTTTTGACCATAGCTGTGTTTGCATAATCCTATTATGAGTACAGTGGAGTTAAGCCTATGCATCAAGAAGGGAATGTATCTCTTCCTGCATCATATTAAAAATACATTGCTGGTAATGTTTAAAGATGGAGTACAGAACCAAGGGCATTCTTGCACAAATGCTACCATCTCTTTGAGGTTACAGATTGTGATTTCGCACTGGCTGATGAAATAAATAGCAGTCACTTGAGGCATTATATTTCCTTTCAAAAATACTTTGACTAGGGAACATTAAAACCTAGTTTTTCAAAATTGGAATGCTTCCATTCAGTAATCCCTGTGTAATCTCTCTCTCTGGAAACCACAGGATTCCTCTGAGTCTGAGGGCAGGCAGCTTTGTCCTTACAGTGAAAGGGAAGAATGTAGGTTCTCTTAAAACCCCATACTATTTACAGGAAAGTGTTTACAGGAGTGTTCTCATTAGTTTTTATTGTGAGGTGAGATTGTTTGGTTAGTCTTTTCTATTGGAGTTGCCAAGTTTCTTGCAGTTTCTTGGTTGGTTATTAGAGCTCTGTGACAAATTGACTTTTACGATGCAATGGATGGACCAAAGGAAAGAAGAGGAAGGTAAAATGCATTTACCTGAAAGGAAAAGGGTTTGTTTGTTTTGTTTCCTCAAGAAACATTTTGTTACAATTAACTATTTCATTCTGAGGAAGTTGAAATGAAATTTTTCCCCCATTATTTCCCTCTCCTCATTTTTTTTTGACTGAAAGTATAATTTGACAAAAATCCATGGAAGATCAAGAAGAATGAGCTCAAGTTAGTGAAGAAAAAGGCCATTGGACAACAGAGGGTAGAACATCTGTCATGTAAGAGGAGAAGAGTTTGACTTTGTTAGGTGTAAGGAATGAAGATTGAGACAAGATGCAACTGAAGGTTGTCAGGGATGTAAAAACAAGAGAGAGTAAAACATTTAAGCTAAATGAGAGCTGGCGTAAGTACAAATAAGAATAAAGAAACCATGAACTGATTTAGGCTGGAATTTAGAGAACGGTTTTTAACTCCCAAAAGAATGAATGTCAGAAGCAGCTTTTCTGATTGGAGCAATAGAGACAAAATAAAAAATAAGATAAATTTTAAGATGAACTCGATGGATTTCTGTGCAGGATTATATGATGAAGTTGCCTATGATAGCAGAGGAGTAAGCTATATGACTGCACATTTCTTGCTAGTCCCATCTTCCTATAAACAATTTTGATTTGAATGGCCATTTTGGAAAAATAATCTATCATCTGAAAATTTTACCTAGTTCTAGTGGTGACTGCCACAGATGAAATAGTGCTGAGTGAGTAGGTAAGTCAGTGACAAAGTGCCCATGGTGTTGGGATGCGAAGATCAGAAAACTTAACAGCATGGTGTAACATAAGGAATTTGGGGAATTTAAATCTTTGGGCTAAAATGATGGTTCTTGGCACACTTGGTTATGGGATGCTGAAGAGAAACTGGGATACAAGAATTGATTATCTGAGCAGCAAATGACTGCTGAGTGGGGAGAAGCTGCATTCCCCTGGTTGAAGGTGGTTGATTAGTGGGGAAGGATGAGACTGCATTACTGCATTGTGATAGATAATAATTTGCTGATAAGGCTCTATGGTGGGACTAGAGGACAGTTCTAGGCAGGTCCTGAAAATGGCAAATCATTTAATCTTCAAGGCAAAATAATGTAGTCAGAAAGCCAAATGGAGGAGTGGGCACGCTTTTTGGTTTGTTCTGTTGTGCTTTTAAGTGCAGAAGAGGCTGAAGTACGTTTGTATTGAGAAGGTTCAGGAAGAGGAGGGGAAAGGTATGGAGAGAAAAGAGTGGGTCTGCAGGAGACCAAGAGAAGGAATGTGAGGAACTGGGCAGGCAGAGAAGCCAGAGGAAGATAGTGGAGGTCAACTGTCAGCTTTTGTGGCAGGGAAGAAAGACAGGAGAGTTGGGGGGAGGGAGATGGATGCCAGGGAAGGGTCAGATCATTTTCAACATATTCTTTCTGGGGAAGCCACTGAAATCTGTGGAAATTATACTGGAGCAAGAGGAGAAGACGACTCAGGGAGGTAGTGAAAAGGGTAGTTGAGATTACAGGCCTGGAGTTCAATTACACTGGAGAAATAGAGTTATTTGCTGTAGAAGATGGCAGGCCAGAAGGAGGAGATGGCCAGTGTTCACTGGAAGAAGTTGTTCTGCTCTGGAATTTCCCTGAGGGATGCTGGGTATATGCAAGAGCTGAGATGGAGGACGTGGATGGGGGGGGGAATAAGTAAGGACTAGTGACTGGTGGGACGGGTACTGTAAAAGGATAGAGATGTCCTATCTTCCGTGAAGAGACTTTGCAGAGCTTTGTTATCCAGCATATAATCATTCTAGATGGACGTATCCAGGTGACAGATAGTGCCTGCACATACTGCAGGTACAGGTGTCAGATGCTGTCGCTTTTTGTTTACCATGAGTAAATTAACATTATTTTCTGAGTTGTTTTTTTTTTATTGCTAATTACCATGAGAAAGAATAGCTGAATTTCACCTTGCATGTTGTTTAGTTAAAATTAATGTTATACGTGAGATATCTTCTCTAAACCTTTAATTTCATGAATGGCACTTCTCTTTCCTTTATTCCAAAGCGTGAAAGGGAATCATAAACCCTCTGATCACTCCCCAGCCTATAAAGTGCAAGTGGAACTTTATGTGATCTCTGCAGTGCATTGATTTGATCTTGTCTGTGGACCCATTCGCACTTGACTTGCTAAAAAGAGATTCTTCTGCTATTTCGCTTTCTCCAACGAATATTTTTAACCTTATTTTCTGCAACGCCTTTACATGCACTCTTTTTGCAAAGTGACTTTTACTCTCCAAAGGAGATGTGCTGTTGCCAGTTTTCACAATTTTTTTCATGAGTTTCTTTTTCTATTTTTAAGAAAGAAACAAAAATTTGAGATTTTTAGTCCTCATAGATATAGAAGACTTGATTTTCTGGGTATCTCGGGAGTCAAAAGGCAATTGAAACGAATTGCACATTTTATTTTCTGCTTTTGAGTTTCCTGAATGTATTTTGGTCATGCACATGGCTATTTTTTTGGTGGGAGGGAGCCGAGTGGTCCTTATTTTCAAATACTTTGGGTAATCAATACTTGAATCAGTTTAGAAAGCACCATCTGTGCACATCGAGCAGCTATGCAAGTAAATGTTATCTTCACATGTTGTGAGACCACGAGTAAAACACTAAGGAAAATAAACCTCTAAATCCCATTCTTTAGTACGTTTATACAGAATGAGGAGATTTGTCCTGACAAGAAATCCAAAAAATTCTTGTCAGGGCTCTGGAAAATAGTCAGAGTTGACAGATGGTGTACCTAGCTTCAGATGTGGATATAGACAAAGGGAATCACTTTATCACAGAGGGAGGGAAGCAAATGGGATTAAAGAACTGCCCAGAAACAAAATTTGTTTTCTGTGAAATGGAGTGATTCATTTTCTTTAATATATTTTTTATTTGTGTGTTCTCCAAACGTCTGCACAAGCAGAAGCAGAAAATCAAAAGGCCCTGAGACAGACAGTTCTGCCTGGGTTATCTTGGCTCAACTGAAACCAGAAACTCTGAAGAAAAACTCCAGTCCAGAGCTGCAGCATTTGTGGTTGCCAGCTATCCCTGTCTGGACCATTTTCCCCTTTCTTAGTCCCCCTCTCAACTTTCCACTCCACACTTTTTCTGCACCAGTGTTGCTTATTGTTAGCCAGTCGTGAAAACAGTTTTAATTGATTTTTTTTTTAAAGCATGATGCTGCTCACTAATGAGGAATTATGATAATAAAGAGAAATTGTGTATCTTCTCGAAATGAATCAAGGTAACTGACCCACATAATATTCATGAAATATTAGCTGGTTACTCTGATGTTAATGACATTGCAAGATGAGTCCTGGGGTCTCTGACATTTTCATGTTTGTCAAAATATTTTAGTTATTATTCATCTGCATTGCTATACTGTCTAATTTCTTTTTATTAATGAAATGTTAAATAGAAATCTGTATTTCTCAGATTAGCTTCTGTCTCTATGGAGATTCTTTTGAATGTCACTCAGAAAAAAGCATCAGCATTGAAGTTTAATGAAAATGAATAAGCAAAAAAATGCTCATTACTTTTGTGATACTTAATAACACAGATGTCTTCTCTTTACCACATTTATTTAGTAAATTACATTGAGTACTTGAGATTTCAAGCTTCTGTTACAGCTTTATTCATAAGAACAAAAAGATTTGATACCTGCAGGTCCTAATACCCATGATGTGACTATACGGTGGGGAGTACAATTTACCCCTGTTCTAATAAAAGAGCACTTGGCTTATGTACTGGAATTAAATGAATTGAAGTTTTATCCGTATAGTGCATTTATGTGACAAATACTTGAAGACTTGACTTCCCCTGTAGGTACCTATTTAGGAAAAGCTTTTCTCGAACAAGATCCTCTTCAGATCTGAAGACATACGTTCCTTTATTTATTTATTTCTTGCAGGGGTGAAAGAGATAGAGAATGGAAATTGTTTCCATTTCAGATTTTCATAGTGATTACACCATGCGCTCCCTGTTGGGTATATAACAAAAGAAATGAAGCTTTGAGAGACACTCAGTGTTTTTAGCTCCTGCTGTACTCCATGGCAACAGCAGTAGTTTGTTTTGTATAGGGCCACTTTGTTTGGGTCCTCTGAAGAGGAGTTCCAATCTTCAGAAGTATGTGATAATGAAAGTATATGTTTTAATATAACAGATTTGAGAAATAACATTTCTGTTCTTCCTTCATGCTTCCCCCTGCTCCCCCTTCTTTTTTTGTGCTGAATGTGATGTGGTGTTTATTTACTTGTATTGTAACTGCCACTGCTTGTTTTTTATACTTTAATAGCATTGCAGAATACCAAGGCGGGGCGGGGGGAAGGGGAAGAGAGGTTTCTCTGTGGCCATTAAAAACACCCTCGGCATTCCTCTTGAGAAAATTAACTTCAGTTGTTCTGGTTTCATTTCACTATTTTTCTCATAAGACACTTGATATTTTATCTTTAGTTATCTTCAAGTTTCCTATATGGTCAGTCCCATCCTTATTTCTTGCCATTCTGCCCAATTCTTCCTCTCAAAATTGTACTATGATGGTATATTTGCTTCACTCTCTACTCGCTCTGTTTTTTTTTTTTTTTATTAATGATTTTCTACAGATCCTTACAACGTGTTCATTTCTAAACTGCAGGTTTATAACCTGGAGTCTTCTTGAGATAGCATGTCTTGATCACTGGATGGGTGGGGAACTTCCTTTGCTTTCTTCAGCTGACTCTTTCTTTCGGTTTCCTTGCCACTGTGACTGGGAGATAATCTGGAATACGAACTGGCAGGACTCCGGAGTACATGAAAATAAACAACTTGGTTAGCAGAATGAAAAAAAGGGCAAGAGATACCCAATGATACTTGTGCTTCTTGATAAAATTCTGTGTTTCAACCCATGTATTTGAATGTTTACTCTTCCATAATGCTCTGAAAAAAATCTGTAATTGAAATTAAAATGCAAGACCTGAGAAAGAACTTCTAAAATTGCATGGCTTGCTTTCTACTTATTTGATTTCCACTACTGTGATATCCAGGCACTCTGCAGTCTTGTCTTTAGTGCATATTCCAGAGAAACAGGTGTTATTGCTAGGAGGTAGGTGTTTTCATTCCTATTTTACACATCGTTACTGAGAATAAAGCAATTTAGGTGGCAGAAGCTGCAAAATTGTTTAAACGACCTTAAAATTCTAGCCTACAGTGACACAGAAAAAATGTGTCAACAAGGATTCAATCTCAGGTTTTGTGTGCTTGGGTTAAAGTCTAAGGTGTCGGATTATCTTTTTCATTGTGATGAAGTAGTACCATTGTGTTTGTGCTGTTACTTTCACTTTACTCAGATAAGATGAGATAAGATGTATTAGAGAGGAAGGCAGGATATAAGAGTAACATGGTGAGGGTAAGGGGTCGACTCAATGTGAACCAGGAAAAAAAAAATCTAGTGCTTTCCAGTCAGCGTTTCTGTAGGCTGGGTTGTTAAAACAATATGAAATTACTTTCTACTCACAGAAACTTGATCTTGAAGTTATGTGAATTTGATCTGAGTCGACTTTGTTGAAGGATGTGCTGGAAAGGACATTGAAGCCTTGACCTGAGAATTTTGGCACTTCCTTCTGGTTGTCAGGCTGAAAACACCATGTGAAGAGCTGTCCTTACAACCCTCTGTCCATTTTCTTTAAGTGCAAAACTAAGGGGAAAAGGGTGGAAAGTCAGCAGTTCTTAGGTTTTTTGTTGGTTTTTTTTTGTTTTGTTGTTTGGTTTTTTTTTTTACTTGGTTAGGCTTTGTGTAATCGTTCAGGTCAAAATTTAAATGGTTCATATGGTCTACCTGATCTCTGCTTTGTGTCAGTGATATTTCATCTGATCCTGATCTTATTCCCATAGAAGAAGCTGTCTGCTTGTGCTCCTGGCTCAAGCTGTCTTGATCAATTTTACTGGAGGTTACTTATGGGCAAATAGGAGAAAGGGTCTGCTTGTAAAAGTCTGCTGTGCTGCTGTTGTATTTTGCTATTTTATTACTGTGATTAACCTTATATAGTTTCCTTTATAGTCAATACAATTACATTTATTCTAGCTTTAGAAAGATGATAGATTCAGAGACATTTCCTCTATTTAAAACAAGGAAAGCCTCTAGAATAAGACTTACATTTTTTGAGTGGGTCCATTGTACCTTTCAGTAAAATTCAAGGCTGACGCACCATAGAAGCCTTGGGAATGGTATCTATGCAAGTACCAGTATGTCTGCTGTTGAACACAGCATAGACACTTTTGAAAGAATGAGCTAGGTTTTCCACAAAATGGAACAATTGTGAATGGAACAATCTGTGACAAATACAGAGAAAGGAAAATAGTACAACAAATATGCACACAGTAAGAGAGTTTTTTTCTTTTCTTCGCTAAATAAATTTTTAAGCTGAGTTTATGCTGCCTCTTGCTTGTTAGCACAAAGTCATGTGAAGATGAAGAGATGTGTCAATGAATTGAGCATAACTGCAGAGATGGGTATTCATCTAGTCTCCAGCCTGTGACAAGACACATACGTTTGCAAGAAACCATGATTCCTAAATAAAATAGGAATGGGACTGTATGTATACTGTCTTCCAAATTACTGAATTACAGGACTTTGTATGTGAGTAGTTTTAGGGGCTAAGTTGGGATTGTTGGCTAGAATAATTAAAAGGCCAGGCAAGTTGAAATGAAGCAAATGGAAAGCTTGTCTAGAGGCACTAACAGCAAGAAGAACTTAGGAAAGTTGTCAAAACCCAGGTTGTGCAATTTTGTTGGCTATCATAATTAATAAAATAGTGAAAGATAAATTTTGAGGAAGAAGATGGCCTCATCTTAGCAATGATTCTGTGAAGAGTGAATTAAAAATGCTATATTATATCGTGTTCACCTACATATCTGACTTTTGACATGATGAACATGTGGAAGTCTAGATGGAGGGTTTGGGAGTGAAATACAGCTTATTCAGCTGAATACAGGCATCCTCTCTAGTCTGTTTCCAGAAGGTTGATGGTTCTAGTAATTAGGTTAGGTGGGAAAAATGGTCTCTTGGACAAAATGTGCTGGGCCTTCCTTACATTGCTGTATAACAGGTGGACTCGGATACGTGGGCTTGGGGGGATCACCTCCCTCCTCTTTTCAGAGCTCTTATGTCAGTCAGAGGCCTTAAAATGCCACTCAGCTGATGGACCATAGGGAGGGGCCATGCTGCCCCTGAGGGAGTCACACTGGTCTCCTGCTGTCTTTGGTCCAACGGGATTATAATGTAGGACCTAGCCATGGAGTTGAAGTGCACCATACTCTGTGTGTGGATGTGCAGTCTGTTTTCCATTCAGGTTGCTCCAGGGCAGGCCCTGGTGGAGGCGGAGAGGAGAGGGGAGGACGCAGCACTGATGAAACACAAGCTGTGGGACCCCTGTGTGTTTCCAGCCCCACGTTGCTGCTGCAACAAGACCAGGGAGAAACAAGCAGCATCCGCTGGTGGGGAGGTGGAAATGAAGCAGAGGACAACAGTTCTTAGGAGATAATTTATTAGATGGCTTTGACCCTTTTTCTCTTGATTCTTGAACGGTTAGTGAACAGACTGTGATTTGTGCCTGTTTGTTCATTATTTATAGTAATTAGTTGAATGGTTTGTATGAGGATACCAGTCTGTGGATTTGCTTCTGAATGACTCACCAGAATTACTGCTTGGAGAGGTGTTTGCTGCTAATAACATGCTATTTCTTCTGGCTCACCAAGGGCATGGTGTTGTTTTTCATTCCTGGACTGGAGGACTTCCACATCTTTCCAGATAATGCTCTTTCCTTCTCAGCACCTCATATTCAAATACTCCTGTGCACATATCATCACATCAGTGCTTTTCCCTTTATTTCCCTTTTTTTCAAATATCCTACTGAACAAGCACTTTTTTCCTCGTAGATGTGCATCAGAACTGAAGAGAGTTCAGAAATGTTATCTGTTTCAACAACAGTTCATGATTTTTTTTAAAAAAACTCCTTTGGTTTTGCACTGCTTGCCTTGTGCTAGTGAGTTATTACCAAACAGCATTTTATGCAAGGAGTAAATGGTACTTCACAGATAGCTTCTCTGGGGGTGGAGGATGGGAGGCTATTTTGATCCATTTATCAAATAGCTTGTAGCTTTCATTTCGAGGGAAAGACAAATTACTGAGAAAAGAAGGCACATTCTCACCTAGAGATCTATTTAGCAAATAAAAATGAAAAAGTTCTACAGGCTTGATGCTTTTGCCTGCTCTTGTTAACAAGGATTATTTTCCCTTTAGCAAGCAATTATTAGATAGATAAACATATTCTCTTACTGTTTGAGAAGATCTGTCAAAGTCTGTTCTTTATTCTTATGTTCACAGGAATATTTCTGTGGATTTTTCTGAGACGCTTCCTTTCTATTTCTTCTGCCATTAGGAACAGCAGCAAACAGCACTTTTTACATCTTCCTCAGATACTAATTGTCTGTTTCTTTCCTCAAATTAGTTTTACGTACTTCATTGACATCTGCGAAAATATTCCTGATTTACACAATTATGAGTGAGATGTGAATTAGAGCCTGAGAAAATAGTTTTTTGAAGCTGAAGAGAGTTGTGATACAGCAATTACATTCAGTCATTTAAATTTTTAATTAAAATGTTGACTTTTATATTATTCATTGTCTTGGCTACTTCACAAGTTAGTTAATTTCCATGTCTTCCCCCCCCACCACTTTTATAGTCACAGGAATGTTCCTAATATGTCCACTTACCTTATAGAAACATTGTCAAGATCAATTTTTCTAGAGCAATTCTATCAATCAATTTCTAAGTCCTTTTTTTAAGAGGTACTATGCCTCCTTCCCGTTATTTAATTTTCCTAGGGCTTAACATTGGAAATAGTGTATCAGAAACAGGTTACCAGTTGAGCAAAAAGGAGTACTTTTTTTCATCGCTGTAATATACTTGTGTCCGCTTCTGTTAGCCCACTACTCACAGGTTACTAATGCATCATTTCTCACTGTGCCATGGGGCAGGGAATTTTAGTGATTCCTGGGGATTTCTCTTTAGGCTGTCCTTCACAGCCGGTGCTGTGGAATCATATTATTTGATTATTGTACTATCCTGAAGGATGGACCTGTGGGATTATAATTAGATTATACTTGGTGATTTTCTTTCACTGAATATATAAATAAAAAAGCATGAGCAATTGCTTTTCTGTAAGCCCAAAGGCATTGACCGATATGCAATGATGTAGCCAACTGCTCATTAGCTGATGGGTATGCTTCATGCAGTGCCAGTCATCATGCTATTAAGCAAGCTTTGGAAATGAAAGTGTCTTTTATTTCCACTAGTCCCTGCAAGCTGCAATTAATCAGGGGCTGTTCTGAAAATGCTAAAAGCTTTGCTCTTGCAGTTTTACTTTTGCACTTCCCACTTCTCCCTCTCCCTCCTTCCCTGGCTCCCAGCAGCTCCATAGGGAATGAGGTCTGCTGAGAAGCAGAAGTGAGTCATTTCTCTCAGCAAGTGAAATATGCCTCCCATTTCTCCCAGTCTTCTGTTGAAGGATTTATTTTCTATTTCAGCAGGCATCTGCTGAACTTGAGAGCCTTTGGTTTCCGACTGATGCAGGGGTCTAGAAGGGCTCACCACAGTGTAAGCTCGAATATGGCAGGGCTTTAAAAAGTGATCTGGAAGGAGGCTGATGAAGTTAACATGATAAAATTTCCTTTTTTACAAGCAGGGCAAACTGCAAATGCCAAACCCGTCTTTGGCTGCAGCTTTACTATCAATCAAAGCAGCATTTCCTATTTTCCATCAGAGGGAGGCTCAGGTGAAAAAGAACCAACTTTTTTCATGCCAGCTTTCATGCCACCAGAAGGCTCTTCCTCAGCCTCAGGGGTCCCAACTAGCAGGGGGATCAGGACAGGGAGTAGCCGAGGGAAGTGGCACAGGTCTAAACAGCTGCTGGTCTTTCACCCTTCCTGCCCACGGGTGGTGGGAATGGCAGTCTTGCGTCTTTGGGGCCAGAGAGTCCAAGAGGTCCCAGCTCCTGATGCTTTTAGGGAAAAAGATAAATCTAGGCAGAGTGTAAAACTGGTGTAAAAACCCTATTAGCCCTTCCTTGCTCTATTTCACTCTTTAGTGGTGTGCGAGAGCCTTGAATTTGTGAGAGTGAGGCATCTTGTGAGGAGTCAAGTGACTGTGAGGAAGAGGCATTTGGGCAGGGTGGTGGTTTGTGCACTGGCGGCCAGTGAGTTGCAATGGTATGAACTAGAGGAGAACTGGCTGAAAAATGTGGGATTTTGATAACTGTGGTGACTGTCAGAGATACTTGCAGTAGATTTCTTTCTGTCATATGACATTTGCATGGTATTAGGCACTAGCCATGCCTTTCCTCCACCAGTGTTACCTGGGAATCTAAATGATACGAGGAGTTCAAGATGGAAACTTTGAAGTTTCAAGCACAGTGCTAAACCTGCTATCTTTTTCTTGACATGATCAATGATCCAGGTGTTTTACTAGCAGCAGTTCTAGGAGAACAGGCACATTATATAGCTGACTCTGTGGAAACAGTGGGCGGTGTAGATCCCAGTGTGGAAATTGCACTAGCTCTGCATTTAATTATATAAAGGAAGAGATTTTTGAGCTCCAATCAGTTGCTTATCAAACACATTAGTTACACCTTTTGTAATCAGTTCTTGTGTGTTTTCATAATTAATTCTTACTCATTGCTGAAGATCTTGTTAGGTTGGTTTGTTCTGATTTCCCTTCGAGAAGGATCAAAGTTGTGGAATGTGTTGTATTTCTGAAAATAAAAGGGGCATGAAGATATTTCCAAATGTCCAAAACTCAGAGTCTGCTCTTCCTCTCTGGCTGCTTTTTTGAAGATTTTTAGACAGCCCTATTGTTTCCTTTGCACTGTCAGGTTGGTCCATGAGGTATCATCCTCTAAGTTGCCAGTCAACGGAATACGTGCTGACTTGTCTGTGGACTGGACGATCAACTGACTGGAGCTACCGGTATTGGAGGGGTTTCAACTCTCGATAACTGACCAGCTTTATTCTATACAGCTCACAAATTTCAAGGCAAGGTACCCTTGAGTTCTAATACCAGTGTTTTACATCTTGCTGCAGTCATCTCTGTGTAATGAATCTTCTCTGAAATAAAGATAGAGTCGTGGTGTCAGAGTCAGTATTCAATATCACAGTGGAGGGAATTCATTCTTCCAAGAGCTAATGAACTTGGCATCAGTGATGATGGCTTTTGTGTTACAAGTGCTTTGTCACTGGGGATTACAGTTTGAGCCACATATATCCTACTGTTCACTTGACATGAAATTTATGTCCAGTAATTCTCGAGGAAGCATAGGTTACTGGAGTGCATAGTAAGAGTTGGGTATTACGAGCTGCGTAAGTAAGGGTTTACATTTAATGGTTGCTGGTGCTGTCACAGGATAGATTAGCACTCAACTTCTGATCGAGCACTTTTTTTATTAAAAAAGCCCAACCAAACAAAACCAACACAAACCTCAAACGTAGCAAGGAGTTAATACTGTCACACTGAGACAGCTAATTCCTTAGTAATGCTCATAAAGTCTGGTCTCTCTGCAGCTGAGGGGATGAGGACCTGGATCCCCATTCTGTATTTCTAAGATGATTAAAATCACCTTTGTACTGCATTTTTCTATCATGTTCCCTGCTTAGGGAGGTGCAGAGATTTCTTTTAAAATACAAGAACTTCATAGTTTTTTGCTTGCTTTTCATTAAGATATTTCCTAATGAAAGCTTCTTTGCTAAGAAGTCTCTGAAAGAGACGAAAAGACTTATTTGGGGGTTTGTTTTTAATCCTGGGACCTGCTCCTTGGCTCAGGAAAGTCACTTGCATACCCTCCACTCTGTGGAAGATTGACTCACCAGCACCGTCTCACTGAGGTCAGTGACTGCCTCGCGTTTCCATGCCAATGCACCCTCTTGGATAGGGGTCAGCAGGGACCAAACAGCCTTGGAAGGTGGAAGGATTCATTCATCAGCCAAGGGGATTGCATCAGGAAGCAACTGGGGGCCAGTTAGTGCTAAATCTGCTCTACTGCATGATCAAAAGTACTAAGCTATTGACTTAACATAAACCACATCTAACAGCAGTGTCTATGGAGAAGATTTTTTTCCACCTTTCCTTTTTTTTTTTTTTAATGGATTGTTGATTTTTGTCCAACACTTCAAAACTGAATGGGAAATATGAAAACAGGTATCTCTCTAAGGGGGAATGGAATTTAGAGAAAGAAAAAGAAATGTTCGGTTAAATCTGTGCTCACACTTTCCTTAATCCGGTGATTTCAGTGGTGTCCTTCTGTTCGCTGATGATTTGTGGAATAAACAGTGTTTCATGTTGTGGATAACTCCAGCTCAAAGCTGGGACATGCTGGTTTTAATAAAATGCATCTAATCCTTAGAGCCATTTAACATCTGGAAAGCAAGTTGTTAAAAACATAAAGCACATCTAATCCTGTGAGCTGCTCAGAGCCTAGAAGAGGAGCTTTTTCTTTATGGAGTGCTTTAAAGCCACAGCTAGGATATGAACTGCTGAGACGTTTAGTCTGCTGTGCTATTCAGACTGTCAGGGTTGTCTACCAGGTGCTGGATGAAAAATTATGATAGTGTTGGATATCACGTTCTTCATCTAACATATGCATACCTAATATATATTTAGAGACAGAAAGTGACAATGAGAGCAAGAATATAGAACCACTCTTTTTAAGAATTCATAAATGTAAAATGGAAGAATATATGAATACATCCAATGAAGATTTTCCCTGTACGTATATTATTTTCCTGGCTAATGAAAAGGACCTTGATCTTCTCAGCCGTATATTGGTAATCTGTGGATTCAAGAAAACTGACCCATTAGTTGGCTGGCATGATATTTTTTATTCTTACTCTAGCAAAGAGCTAAAAATATAAAGCTCTCTGATTTGGCTTTATTAAGCAGCAGAACCAATAGATGGTTGGGTTTTTTTCTTCCTCAAATAATGCTAAGTAGAAGTGAAATAACATTTTGTTATATCACTAGCCTGTACTTAGACATATGTTGTTGTATTGGGCTGGTATTTCTCTGAAATGTACATATGAGAACCAGAATGACATGAAATATTTGTTTTTAAAAAGCTGTACTAGTGAAACCAAAATGTTTTCATGAACTCAACTCCTTCAAGCTACTTACAGTCAAATTGGTAAGCTCAAATATATAAGTCCTATCCCTAGCTTTTGCAAAGTGTCTGTGGTTTTGCAATATCACCTCATTAAATCTTTACAACAGAAGCTGCCGTATTCAGACTTCTGGGTATGTTCACACAGAACTCGCTGGTGTGATTTTAATGCAGTATATTTGAACCACTTCTCATCAGGCTTGAAATCCAAAGAAACTGAACAAATAGTTGTGCAGGTTTTCCAGTGCGTTTTAAAAGATGAGCTCTCTGCCACAGTGGTTAAAGGGACACTGATGTCAGGACTAGATTGTGCAGGCATCACCCTACGTCATTATAACCACAGGAGCAATGCCAGCGTGGCTGATCTGAGTTTTATTGCCTACCCAATGGCAGAGAGCCAAGGATGCCTTGACAGCTAATGAAGAGAGGCACTTGTAGAGGTGGCTTCTCAGTTCTATTTTAACTACACAAAATGCTCCATGGGCTTAAAATCTTTCTCCATTGCTTACAGAGCGAATGTTAAAGTAACCAGGCTCACCATTCAGGAGACTCTGTAACGTCCCTAAAGTTAGGTAGGAGGAATGTGGCCCATAGAGGTGAGTGAAGTGGCATCAGCCACATCAAATGCAGCAGGCTTAACTTACTTCGGACCCACTGGATAATTACAAATACCTCCTCTTTCCCACTCTCTTTCCATCATCATCTTTCCAGTGAGAATTTTTCCTTATTTCTTTGGGACCTTGAAGTTATCATGTTTTCAACTCCACTGGCAGTGGTATTGATGAGATTAGAAAGTACATTAATGGTTGTTTCATTAGGCTGTGCAAATAAGATATTAAATAATGTACTCTGTTAAACCTAGTTATTAGCAAAAGCTTGCTGTAGTTACTAATTTAATCAAATCTGTTAGGAATCCATGTTCTTGTCTGTCCAAACAGTCTCAGACAATCTGGTCAGAAAGTCAATTAATAAGCATTTGCTCCATTATAAGAGAGCCTTTCTTCATTTTTAAAAATCAAAATCAGTTTGTGTCAGATTGGTTTTTGAAACGCGATAGTGACAATGGAGTTTTTTAGAATGGGAAACTAGAGGAGGGAATATCCAGAGCTTGACATCAGTTTTGCCATTGATTTGCTAGATGACCTTAGGCAAGTTGCTTTTCTCTGAGAAATATCTCTAAAAATAGTGCTGTCAAATCTATGGTTGTCTCTAAGATTTATGTACCATATGTCCTATCAAATAGAGAAAGTAGTTTATCTGTCATTCCTGGAAAGTCAACCTTGGTTCTGAAATTCAGGCGGGATCTGAGTTGTCGCTGGTAGTTAAGCTTCTGCAGGATGATTTAAACCCTTATTTGCACCACTGCAACCACACCGTTTGCAAAGACTTTTGTGTGCAGGTAATGACTGTTAGTGTCCAAGATAACAGAGAGGAGAGAAGAACTGTGTGTCTTTTCTTTTTCACTTTCTTGACTCTGTAGAAATTGCAGGGAAACTGTAACTACGTGTGTATGTGAAAAGCCACGTGTTGCATTCTGCCCTGACCAAAGTCAATGCAAGTGTTGCTGTTATTCATATCCCAGATCTGTGAAGACAGACACTATCATGGAGATGGTTCAGAGGGAAGATGATTTTTATACAGTCCCCCTTCAGCACTGAAGCACATCTTCAATTTACCCGCTCCTTAGCTTTGTCGGTGGTGAGATGATTCTAAGACTGAGAGTGTTTTAAGCTTAGTATTTGGAGATACTTTATGAGTTTGAAGGTAGTGTGAAGTTTTGTGTGGTGCTGAAGAGCAAAGCTTGAGACATGTCAGTGGGCAACAAAGTGCACAGCAAGGTGTATGGAGCTGATGAAACCTCTCTGGAAAGGTTCAGTTTTGCAGATACACTGAAACCAAGACACTTGAAATTTCCTGTGTCTTTATAAAATAAAGGGAACCCCTTATTAGTTAGAATTGTAGTTAAAGCTTTTTTATCCAGATTGAAATGTATGGTGACTTCACTGTGGGTAAATGTTAGTTGTTAATTGTGTGTAAGAGCTGATTGTTAATGCTGTCGTGAGGTTCAGAAATTGAGAAGCCATAAGCTTGATGGGATCCAAAAAAAAGGATTATCCACTTATCTCAATAACGAAAACATCCACAGTTGTATTAGGGAGGATTAAAAAATGCAGAAGATATAAAACTGTTGGTAAATGGAGTTAAGAAGCAACTTCCCTCACATGCACTTTATTCTCTAATTGTCAGTGAAAGCATTGATTATACATGTTTCTATATTATAACTGTATTGGCTAGTATGGAAATAGTTATATAGTCTCACAAGCTTGTTCACGTTCTGCATTTGCACAAGTGGATGCGTTTGCTTTCCAGAGAGTCACAGAATGGTTGAGGTTTGAAGGGACTTCTGGAGATCATCTGGTCCAACCCCCTGTTCAAGCAGGGCCATCTAGAGCAGGCTGCCCAGGACTATGTCCATAGGGCTTTTGAATATCTTCAAGGATGGTGATTTTTTAAATGAATTTTACAAGTAGCAGTGAAATTACAGCATGAAAGACGTGAGAACTACTTCTGTTAGCTGTGAGACATCTAGCTACAGCCAAAGAGAATAGCCACAGAACAGATTTATTATGGCAGTCCCTCTGTTGCTGCAACAGTTGGGGTGTTCAGAAGCAGAAATTTCTATAATACTGTTAAATAGAACCTCTTGTTCTTTGCTTTCTAGTAAACATCTAAAAACACACACCAAACTAGAGGATTGTTGTAACTGCTCATGGCAGTGGATAAAATGTTGTTATTACATTCAAAATAGGAGGCACAGACATAGCCATAAGAAGGTGAACACTGAATATAACACCATAGCTTATACTGATGTCTGCAACATGATTTGCAAAATCTCCTTTATAGCAATTTAGCTGTAGAGTTCACAAAACGCTCTGCACAGAGGATGCTATTCTCTGTTAAACGACTGAAGCAGCTTTATAGCCGTGTCCAGACACCTTAGGAGTATTCAGCGTACTGTGTAGTCATCTCTCGCTCCTAAGTGGAGCAGGAATAACTTCATGGCAGTCAGTGAAAAGACAAATAAAGGTCGTGATGGAAACAGGAGAGTCAGGCCTATTTTAGTGTGATTTTATGGATCTCATTAAAAACAGTACCTCAGTAATGCTGGTGTCAAAAGTTTAATGACACCCCTTCTAATATTTCATGTAGGAGGCAACGGAATTTATCAGTGAATCCCAAAGCTTTGATACTGAAGAATCCTTCCAGGCTGAGAATAATGTTTCTGGTTATGTTTTCAGTACATACCTCTGCACTTGAAAGTAATCTAAGACTTTGTGCCATAAAACAATCTTGTGATTATTTATTATAATCACTGGAGAAGCTAACACTTTTCTGGTTTGTGGAAAAACTTTGTTAGCAAGTATGGATTGTTCCTGAGATCCAGAAATGGCCTTTTTTTTTGTCACAGAAAAGTCTGACCTGCTTCTGTGCCTGGGGAAAAAAAAAGTATTCTACTTCTCTCTCACTGGTGTTTTTCAAGAAAAAATGCTGGAATAATATGAAGACCCATAAATTCTCCTGAGAGGTCATCCCTGGCCATCACATGTATGGAATTGGGATAATCTAGGGGTTTTGACCACAGACAATATAAATTAGAGGAATAAAATAAGGCTCATACTTGGTCTCATCAGCATATGTAAGAATCAGCATTTCACAACATCTTCTCTTCACCCTTCTCCAAGGAAACATGTAGGCTGGAGTTCTCCAAAATGTTTTTAGAAGAGAAGGGAGAGAAAAGATATTGCACAGAACAGAGCTGGTTTTCAGCTTTGGTATTCTAAGGCAAAAAGAGTCTAGGACAATACATAGAACAATACTGCTGAAAGTCTTTTTGTAGAGCCAAACACTGAGAAGTTAGGAATGGCAGCTATATTTTTCTATGTTATTTTATTTTTTGCCTTCTTGTATGTGTCCATTATTATTTTCAATTGCATGGTGACAAGAACTTAAAATCTTTTTGTCATAGTCCTCCCTCATTCTGTAAACAGGTGATACAGCTGAAAACTTTCAATTTTTCTATCATTTCCTTTTTGGGGGTAGGATAAAATTATTAGTTTATATAAAACTATATCCTAAGCATAAAAAAAGAAAAGAAATTCCTCTGATATTAAGGCCTAATTTCCACTTATTAGTAAAAGATATATATTGAATTAGCATACAAAGAAGCTTCTTTACACTGGAAGAACAGAAAGAATTAATGAGATTTTTGGCTTTGTTTTGGCTAAATTTCTTTATCCTGTCCTTAGCCTGACATCCTTCATCTGAATATCTGCAAGCATATGTAGGTTTTATGATGAGACTCTTACCTTATCCTGATTTCAGCTGGGTCTTAAATAAAAATGTTCTCACTTCTTAGGCTTACCATGCTCTATGAATTGGCAGTTCAATGAGTGATCTTATGAGAGAAAGGACCACAAATTTACTTCCAGAGACAGTCTTTTATTAGTGTATGGCATACTAGCTGCCCACAAGTCAGTTTAATTCTTGCTGCTCATATTGTACGTGTTCTATGTATAAACATAAACCGCCAATTTCCAGGTCTTCCTGCACGGTAACTTTGGCTAGATCTAAACTCAAACTTAACAAAAGCAAGAAAGGCATAACGACACTCACATGACCATTTTTAAAATATATTGCTCTAAGTCGGGAATTTCCTTCTTGCCTCCTTGAAGGAATAACTTACCTTGCTTCCTCTGGCAAATGCTGATACATTGCATGCCTGCAGTGAAATACTGCTCTCAATTACCTAGCCAAGAGGTAGCTGGAAATTGCACCAGATAAAATGATAGGCAGAACCAAACTGAAATACGTTTTCTTTGGGTGCTGTAAGCATGTCATTTAGCAGCCACATTGGTGGGAATTCTGCACTGCAAAAAACGTTGACTCTCTGCTACAGCAGTGATTAAATTGAGTAGCTTTTTTTGGCCCAGCTGAAGAGTGATATTTCTTCCTTTAGAAGTGATTAGCCTCAGGTTTTGTGCCACATATCTTCAGAGGGCTTAAAGGGATCTCCCAATTAGAAGGTTCAGCACCCTGTCCTTTCAAAGCCCCAAGCACTTTATTGATTAAACTCTCCAAAAAAATGGAGGCACTCAAAATTCTAATCGCTTCCTGACAATGAGAGTATCTTTTGTTTTATATACTGGGATTTGTAAAAAATGTGGGCAACTTGCTTAGAAGAAATAAAGCTTTTGTATGGAAGTTTCTAGGGAGTCCTGGAAAATTGGAAATAAATAAGCAACCCCATAGTTGGTTTCAGTGGATTAATTCCAAAAGTAAAGTTTTGAAAGGAGATGTACACATTGTTTTTTCATCTTCTTCAGTCAACACTGGTTTGTTGTTTGCTATTTTTTCCCCCTCTCCTACACTTACAGATGCTGTGGGAGGGCTGTAGAGGAGGATGAGCAAGAATCCTAAAAGGGACCAAGTATTTCAGTGTAGCAAAAATGTATTAACCTGTTTTCCTGAGAAACCAGGAATTACATGGTAGCTCTTTAAGCCTGTCTTTACATCCATCAGTCAGTTGATGAGTCAGTCCCACCAAGCAAATTTTTGAATTTGAAAGAAAATTCCAGTCACATTTAATATATTTGGTTGCCACAACACATGGCCCGGTGAGTGTGCAAAGGCCCCAGTGCCATCTCCTTGGGCCGCCATCAAGCATTTGGCCAGAAGCTAACAGCCCAGCCTCGGTGAGGCAGTTTCCTCTGCACGTGTTCTGCCGTGGCAGAATAAATCCCTTTCCTGGCTTGTGCACCAAACTGAAGGAGGCACAGTACGTGGACAAAACAAAGGGTTTGTACATGGACCTGCCTTTAACAGCCAACATAGGCATAACAAAATTAGTATATATGACTTTATAAGAGCCAGCACTTGGGTTTACTGAGTTTTCTTACAGTGTGTAGAGGAGGCCGATTAAACCGTGCACTTCCAGAGGTGTTACATCTTACTGTCATTGCAGAAGAGAGGGCAATATGGTAAGAGTGTCTAGTGGCTTCCAGTGGCCATGTTTTGTGAACATTAATCAGGAATGAGTGACAGGATAACGTGAGTTTTGTATGAGGAGAGGCCATAACATTATTGAAAGTGCAAACCATTGTTTCAAATAAAAATTATTCTTCTTTTTTCTTTTTTTTTTTTCTTTAATTTTCGAATCACAGGCATGTGTCACATCCTTACCTGTCCTCTAAAGAAGGTAACTTTCCACAGGTTTCTAGTTGCTCTTCCCCAAGGTACTCCAAAACTATATGAAATGGCTTGGTGGGCACTACTGACAAGCAAGCTAAGAAGTTATTTTGGTTTCAGACTGGAGGAATTCTGTTTCAAAGAGGCTGAGGAGCAAGAGTGTGCTGGGAAGAGGGGGCAAAGATCTTGCATATAAATTTTTCATTGTATTGAAGCTTTTATGGAATGAAAGAGAGATAACACCTGTTTCCTAGGCCTTGTAAAGGAGTTATAGTTTATGTGTGCATACCGTAAGGGAACAGTTTGCAACAGTTTTCCCTGTGTGATGATGTCCTTAAGGGAACCGTGTGATAGGAAAAGCAGGCAGGAGTTTATCTCTCCCAGTTTTTAATTTTATTCAGCAGGGTCAATCCTCAGAGGACCATGACAATCGTGAGGATTAAGAGTGGATTTCCCTTGGCCCACAGTCATATGAGATTTCTGTGCCCACAGAGGTACTTTTCCCATTGCTCTGCTGACACATTTTGCTCTCCATGCTTCAGCGTGTGTTCAGCTTCCTAAGAAAGCTTCTGGCAAAGATTTTGGAACAACCTATTGCTTCTCCTGACAGGGACATAGGGAAATCTTAAGCACATCAGGTGAAAAAGGTATCAGTACAGTTGTGGTTCATGTCATTAAAGCAATATAAAACATGTCCCCTCAGGGGTACTGCATTCATAGGCACCTGTACTGGTGCTTAGCATGAAAGAACAGAAAACAAGATCTTACAATAATAATGTGGCATGGTAAATATGTGATGTAGTGTTCAAATAAACCCAAATCTGCAACTTATAACCCTAGACCATTTAGAAGTAGGTACGTTAGCGGGGTGTGTGTGCACTGCTTCAGTTTTGAAAACCGGTAGTTTGGAAGTATGATCAGCCTAATGAATAAGGCCTGGAGTGATGACAACTCCGTTTAATTCCCATTTAATCCAGAGTTTTCCTCTTTTATGCAGACAAAGACAGTCAGTCTGCCCTTGAATCCCAGCTCTCCATATTTAAAATGAGTTTCATGACCTCATCATAGGATAGAAATAAAAAATACTCCAATGTTTGTTTGAGGTGCTCATATCTAATGGTGATGAAGGCTATTGAAGGGCTTGGATAAAAGAAAGTTTGTATAAGCCATGCATTTTAATACCTCTAGGTAGTGTATTTTCTTTGGGCAGAAGGTCTGTAACCAGTTTGTGTTCCAGTCGAGGCAAAATACCTCATAGGTTTTTGTAGTTGCCCTCTTAAGCTGGTTACTCGTGGCTGAATTTTTCAAACTTATGCCATGTCTGTAGATAACTTCAGTGTTGGAAAAGCTACAGGCCCAAATGTGTTTAACTCTGTTCCTTCATCCCACCTCGGATAGACAAGTACCCATTTTAGTTAGAAATTTCTTTTCACGTAGCACAGCTGATTGCATTTAGGTGGATAAACGATGTTTTGTCTGCTAAAAATAATGTGTGTACTTTCTTGAACAGTCATTTTCTCTTGCGCTCTGGAAAATAAAATGTTCCCATTGTTAGATCAAGTTGAGAGTTACCGCCAGTTCCTATAAGTGCTGCCAGACACCGAGTCTAGAGCGTCGTGTGACTGAACCTTGGCTCCACCAGAAACAAAAATTCTTGCTCCCGTCATTGGACCAGCTTCTAGCATTTTTATGTAGACCAATTTCTGATGTTGTAGGCCAACCCAAACACTAAAAGTCACAATTCATAGCCTGTTTGGGTAAAAACTAGACTGAGAGCAACCCTGTTTTATCGTCTCGTGGGCTCCAACCAATTTCTTGTTCTGAACTGTCGTCACTGATGACAAGCAGATTTACTAGTCCCCCTCCAACCCCATTTGACAAAATTAGTAACCAAACAACTTCAAGTGCTTTCTTGATCTAAAGAATAATGAGTATATAGTAAGTAAAAATCCTTTTCACCAAAATGTTTTGATTGAGTATTTACACAAGTATGTCAGGCTTAGGGAAAAAAAACAGTGTTCATTAATATAACCATAATGATGTGCTCATTTACATTAAGCAATCAAGACTGGCTCTAATGGATCATACTTCATTGGGTTTTATTTTTTTAAACCCCTCTTGCTTTCCATGAAATCATTGTGATTATTTTTAAAACAATGCAATTAGGCCTTTAGATATAGTATTTGAATATTTATTCTGTTGATCTGAATTATTAAAAGCATCCTTCCTCTGAAGCATAATTTTTAATTATCTTCAGTGGTGGTGTATCTTTAATAAGTGCTCTAGCTGAGACATGCAATTATCCCATACAATAGTTGCAATGAAATTTTGGTTGTTAGTGATGCCTTGTTAAAACTGTTTGGCTGACTGTTACGTTGCATCTGCAGGCTGCTTTGTCTTAAGATCCAGAAAAATAGTTCATGCTAGGCTAAAACGTACAGAGATAAGCTGGTAAACTGAGCCAACAGGTTTATTTTGGGACTGAAGGCTAGAGTGCTCAGCCAAATGTGTGGTTAGTTAGGGTGGGCCCTAAGTAGTAGCTCTGGAAAAGGGAGGGAGTGGAGGTGAGATGTTTCAGTCCATGCTACCTTTTGACCTGGAGTTCATGTGCTTAGTTGTCGAATTGCAGCACAGTTGGGCTGGTCTGACCATAAAACCCCTTTGTGGTGAGCCTGCACAGAAGTTCTGATCTGATTGTATTGAAGTTGGGATGTTACGAGATCGGGGGCAGACACATCTCAAAATGCTGCTTGTTTTAGCAGCTTGTTTTAGCAGCGTGGTGAATTTCTTCTCAGAAATGCAGTACATGGTGATTGATTAGTTTATTGAAAGAAATTGGCCTAATCAATACAGTGTGAGGTTTCCCCCAAGCATCCTATCTCGTGTTTCCCTATTTAGCATCATGCACCAGTGTCAAGCATTTAGGGCCTTCGGTCCTGCCTCTGCTCCCTGTCAGCTGAAATGGCTCCTTGCACGGCCTCATGCCTTCACCTCATTTCCTTGAGTGATGACTCCTCGTGGGTTTTCAGGAGATGTGCAAAGGAACATGCTCAGCAGAGCAGTGGCTTTTCTTCCCAGGCTCATCAGTATTTGCCCTGTTGCCTGTGGTGGACGTGAATCAAATCTCATAAAGTTTATGCATCAACAGGCTTATGGCGTCATTGTGTAAGCTTCCAGATGAAATGCCTAAATCCCTCATATGAAATGCAGTAATCTAAGGTAATATTACTTACTTTTTTTCTTGTCTTGATTTCCCAATCATTTGCTTTTCCTTCAGATTTTAAGATGGTATATTGAGTTGTAAATTACAGTGATTTAGGTTTAATGGTCTTTTTGATTTAGCTGCAGGACACTGATTTTGGACCATTCAGCTATTGAAGTCTTCCTCGGTAGACTCAAATGCGGTCCATGCAGATGCCCAAAAGTGCACCTGAGCGTGTGCACACATACACACACACACTCTAACACTTCTGGAAACATGAGGCAAGGTGTAATTTACCAGTGATGAAACTGGTATGGTTCTGTAAAACTTGTTCTATGAAAATAAAAACTTACATGATTAACTAGTTCGTAAGTTTTTACTCCTAGCTGTAGCACAGCTGTGTGATTCTCTATTGTATACCAACAGGCTACCATCAAGAAGCTATCAGTTCCTGCACAGTTCTGATAAAAAAGAATAATTATGTAATGAAAGAATAATTCAGGCTGGAAGGAACCTCCGGGGTCAGTTCATCCATCCTCCTGCTGAGCACAGGGCTAAATTCAGAGTTAGGCCAGCTTGCTCAGGATCCTGTGCTGCTGGCTTTCACAAGTCTCCAAAATGGACATTCCACAACGGATCCAGGGCTTAACCAGTCTCACTGTAAACAGTTTTCTCTGTGGTTGGAACAAGAACATATAAACTGGTCATGAATAAATTTAGATAGGAAATCAGATGACTTCAGTCATGTTCTGGAACAATGCTCTTGATAGGATTTGTGGGATGAGAAAGCGTCCCCTTGAGCCCAAGATGAATATTTGTCTGATTGTAAAAGTGATGATATCACTGTCTCTGATAGCAAAGGACTTGACTTAGTGACCCATTTCAGATTTGAAACCTTGATGATTTTACCAGCGATGGGTGTTGAATTTGCTGCTTGCACTTGAAATGGTCACCTTTCTGCTGCTTCCCTGTGTTTATATAGAATTGTAACGTCATACATTTCTTATTGTGCTCTCCTCTGGTTATATTTCAGTGGGGAATAGGAGCAATCTTTCTCCTTGAATTAATGAAGCTAAGTCTCTCTTGAGAAATTAAAGAACAGACTGGGCACAGTAATAGAGCTTATTATCTAATTTACCAGAGGAGCAATATTATTCACAGTTACTCATTTTGTCCCTTCTCTGGGTAGAGAGGACACCTCATACTCCAGGTCTGTTGGTGCAGTAGCTTTTTCAGGCAATTAATTCTCGGGCACGCGTATATAATGAAGTCAATATTTTACCTCAATCATTACTTTTTTTCTATATTTGTCAAATGATCTTTCTTTTCTGCTACCCTGCAGCATTGTATGAATGATAAAGTCACTAAAGTCACTACTGAAGTCCCCCTGTGTTTTGTTTCTGATGCTGGTCTAAGGTGGAAGCCTAAGAAGGCATTTGGAGCATGAAAGCATTTTCACTCGTCCTCTAGTGGTGGCCAGCCCAGGGGGGCTGTGAGGGAGTGGACTGAAGCCCCACACCCATTGTGTGAAACCTGAGGAATTGTGCGAATTCATAGAGACGTTTACTGGGGGAGAGGGACAGAGCGGAAAGGGTAGCAGCCCCTGTGTCAACATAGCTTTCGGTCTGTACCGCTGCGGCGCCTTGCCTATGTCTGCACCCGTTGCAGAGTGTCTGGCTCTGCAGTTATGCATACGTGCACGCATAGTATAAAATTACCTTTTACTCAAAGGCCCATTCTTCGAAGGGAAGACAGTGAATTACTGCTTTAGGTCCCAAGTAATATGTAGCGATTTAATGACCTTATAAGAAACACTAACTCTAGTATGGAGCAGAAATTTCTATTCTCTCCATTATGATCAGACATGCGTTATATTTTAAAAGAAGTTGTTAGAGGGAAAGGATTATTTGCTTGTGTTGTAGGAAAAGTAAAATTGCATCTAATGAGCTTGTTTGCAATTTTTAGTAATGTATATTGCCATTAAAATCAATGATTTTAAATATTAAACATAGTAATTACACTTTGGACTACATTTCATTTAAACTTAGTATGATGGAATAATTTTTCTCAGAGAGTGTCAAATTGCCATCAATTCACTTTTTAAATAGGTTATTGAGTTTTAGCAGACATATATGCCTGAATAAAGTTATGAGCTGTTTATGGTATGGATATACTACTACAAAATATTCCTCAGAAATTAGTTTTAAAATTATGTGATATATAGTCAATATGCTTTTTACTTCATCTTTAAGAGAGTAGTGTATTTGAGAATACACTTTACCTGAAGAGCTGCTGTGGTTGTGTAAGAAGTTGGGGAGCAAGACAGATGAAATATCTTGAAAATTAGAAGATAAACTTAGGCTTTCTATCCAAGTTGTCCAAGCACTGAGGATTCAGCTGTTCTCAGGGAATTTAAAAATTCATAATAGGTGCTAATACTTTGGAAGATTAAGTCACTTAACTTAAGGGTTTCAGAGCCTTAGTTAGATGCTTCCTGAAAATATTCTTGTCTTTATAGACAAAAGCCCTTCCACAGAAGTATCTAAATGCTTTCCAGCAGCATATTAAATGACATCACTAACATTTTTTAAAAGTTGCAGTAATAGTTATACCAGAACTATAATGACCTCTACTCTACTTTATGTAATGCAAAGGCAACTATGCACCAACGTTGTAGCAGTGGTTAAATTTGGGCCAATATTTTTTTGTACGGACTTTAAAGCAGTTATAAACCTGCAGAAGTGTGTTCAACCAAGTTGCTCATCGGGAGAGTTTCATGACAGGTAGGTCTGTCCGAGTAGGGTAGGAAAATGTATTCTCTTTTCTGAATCTTTGACTCTGGAAATATGCTAGAGAAAATAAAGGCAAGGTTACTTAGAAGAAATATTGGCTTGGTCAGTTTACTATGGAAAATACTTTTTGAATTCTCTTTATTTTGCTCTTGTCTTTTCTGTTCGAGGAAACAAGAAATCTTTTTTCTCAGTTACTGATAATAAAATATATCTTGAAATGGGGTTTTCTTCAAGCTATACAAAATAGGTCTTTTCCAACTCGGAAGTCATCAGTCTTTCTATATGTAATAGAAAAGAAAATTCATGTCCCCTGGAAAAAGTCAAATGTTAGTTCAGAGAAGGTTAATTATTAGCTGCGGGTGTGTTACTGTTTTAACTTGCAGGCTTTGTCAGCAGGAGGGGAGGATGGAGACAAAGTGCAATTGTAAATATCCCACGTCAAGGGGTGTCGGCTGAGTGATGGCTCAGTTTACTCCTGTCTCTAACCCTCGCTTCTCTTTAGTGGCAATTAACCATAACCTTGGGCTTCAGATGTTGCAAAGGCATAAAAGGCATGGTAACAATTGCCTGTCATTGTCGTCGTTGTCAGTCCCAGTGTCTGTACTATACACTCAGCCCCAAGGATTTAAGTAGAAACTGGGTGCTAAAGGGAACTTCCATAGCTTTTAGACTCATTTCAACAGAAATAGAAGTGTTTGACATTTGGAGGTTTTTCTGCCAAGCGTTCATATTTCATGGCTAAAGCTATTCAGAATTTTTATTTTGACTTTTCACAAGGAGTTTATCCTGGTTTTGACCAACTCTACTATTTGCCTTCACAAATCATAAAACAGGCTGTTAAAATGGCTGAAAGAAAGAGATCTGCTCACGGGATGAAAGAACAAGTGTAGTGTTAGGAATGATGCTGGGAAGATGCAGTGATAAAGGCCTCATTTTGGGGAGTAGAACAACAACCCAATACCCACTCTTAGTGGCACAGTACAAAGGAGAATGCAATTTCTTAAAAACTGTGTGAAGGTAACTGGGTAAAAATGCCAACAGAAAGAGCATATGTAAAGAACACGGAACACAACCAGACTGGGAAGCTTCTATTCCTTTTTGCTAGTGTCATTCTTGAGTCAATCAAATGCCCCTTTGCCACCAAGGGATGTCTTTGAGATTGCAGCAGGTTTCTGCTGTTGCCTTTCCAGTAGTAAACAGGTACAGTGATGAATGTTACACCCAATAAAGACTGGTTTCATGTGGCTTTGTGGCCAGTTATTAGACAGATACAGCATCCAAAAACATGCATTTTTACGTCTTCGGAGCATTCACGGTGTCACCCCTATTTGGAATCCCTGAGGTCTAGTAAAGGTTGTGCTAGTACTGACACCTCTCTCTCAGTCTCTTTCTCTATACAGCTACTACTCAAAACTTAGTATAATAAAGATTCCAACTGGGTTGAAATTGTCTAATTGTTTGAAAAGTTATTCAGGGGGATGATCACATATCACCTGTGTATGAGCACTTGTGTTTTAAAAGAAAAAGATCTTTAATAGATCATCTGGAGAAAAGGCAGAACATTTGAGAACTGAGTCTTTTTTAAAGTTAATAGCATACCTTTTTTTTTCTTCAGCTCTTTTAGGTGATCCAATAAAATATGCTTCCTCTCACTGTGAGCTTGGTGTTTTGTAGCCTTAAAGCCTCATGTCTGCAGTAGCAGTGATTACACTCAGTTTGGTGTAGGAAAATGAATAAATATCATAAAACCATTTTCCAGGACAAGTAGGAGTAAAACTGTTTACTGGTGAGTGTCCTTCCCTGTGCTTACAGAGGCCTTCTTGGCATCTAATTGCTCTGTTAACTGGAATGTGAGGCATCCCCTGCGTGGCTAAGAAGAAATACGCGCCTTCAGTAGGTATGTTTCTTTGCTCTGCCTCTGCAAGCTGTCATTATGCTTACTTACCTTCTTCCTTCATCTTTCTTATGCTGATTCTTCTACACAAAATTTGTATCATTTTTGATGATTAAAGCTCATAGCTATCTATAATGACAGTTTCTGTCAACACTGCCCTTCAGATTCCTTGACTGTGCATTAGTAAGTTAGGAACATGTTTAAAATTAAACACACACTCTGCTCACACGTAGCTGATTATCTTTGTCTATTGCACTCATCCTCCTTGATGACTCTAGCAGTAACTTAATGCTTTTGTCCATACTGACTTCTACAGATCTTGTAAGATTTCTCTTATAATAACTTTTTCAATGTGTATCATGCCCTAAAGTACGAACAATATTTGGTATGCTTTCTTACTCTTCTGGGAGGAAAGTCAGTGTCGAATTTCAGAAGAAATTGGCATCACCAAGTGGAAAACGTCAACCTTGAGAGGGGACCAGAGAGTCCTGCTACCACTGTCCTTCACAGAAGTGCCCTGCCTTTTGCTTGTGTTAGGTTTCATTAGCAGAGTCATTTCTGCTCACTGATGTTAATGCCTTTATGTTCATGCATATGTTCTTAGACCATATGACAACCCGTCTGATAGTGAAAGAGGCTTGTACTCATGATGCTGGAATAGAAAGCCAGATGGATCAAAGGGACGTTCTTCCCAAAAGCTGACCATTTAAAGATTGTGCTCTCAATCACACAGCTATTGCACAGACTCTCTTTAGCATTGTTTTTACACTGCAGCTCAGAAAATTACAGTTGTGTTGTATGTCTATCCACTTACACTGGTAATCTAGAGTGTAGGCAGCGTAGGCACTAGTAATCTCTAGGCAGAGAAATGGGCTATTTGTTAGTATATGCAGAATACATGCTTATTCTTTTCCTTCTCTGTATTATTTGAAGGCCTGATTTGTGTAGCTACATCTTTTACAGCCGGCCTTAAACGATTAGGATAGATTCACTCCTTTCGAATACATACCCTTTAGTATGCTGTTGTGGTTGTAGGCTTAATTAGTAAGGCTCAAAAGCTTTGCCTACATAAAGGATAATGGGGAATGTTACTGACAAAATGAGCTATTGCTAAATGTCCTTGAGAAATGTGATAGTTTTGTTTCTAAAGCATTTATTTTGCTCAAGGGGTTTCTATTTCTCCTATCCTCTTGCATTACCACAGACAATTTGAAAGAAAAGGAAGCAATGGCAAACAAGAATCAATCCAGCCCCAGCTATGTCTCCGTTTGAACCTGACCCTTTTTGACTTGCTTTACAAAATTAAGTCCAACTTCTACCTGAGTCAGCACTAGTAGCAGAAGTTGGAGAGTAGGGGTCAAGCACGTTACAGCTTTCATGCTAGGCAGATGGGATGGCCTCTAATACACTATCTATGCTTTTCTGAAGTCAGAGAAAAGTTCTTTGTCTTCCCTGGTGGCAGAATTAGGCCAGCTCTGAGCATGGCAAAAAGTTTTTTTCCGTGTTTGGGGAAGCCAGAACTAAGACTCAGACTGTCACATGGGAGATGTCACTCACGTTTGCCTGGCGCTCTGAGCACTCTGGCAGTGTCCTTTTGCATCTTTGGCCAATTCCAAAATCTTGTTTTCTCCTTCCTGAAACAAATAATATTTTTTATTATACAAAGCAATTAGCCATTTAGCTGAAGTCTCAAATATTTTAATGAACCATAACACATGTAACTGCATGATTGATTAATTTTTCATGTAATTGTTCCTATATCACACTACTTATAAAATGTTAATAACATGGTTGAAAAATAGTCAGTGAACAAGGCAGGGTTGGGGACTTTTCTGAAGACATATGAAAGGGTTTTTTTGCAGTTTGCTGATACATTGAAACGTGCTGAAGCTATCAAATCAAAATAGCGCAGGTTCCTTCAGGATGTGCACACAACATACTGTACATTACATACTGTAATACAGAGAGAGAGGCCTGTGGCCCCTCCAGGCATGCGTTAGGTGTAGATTGGGTAGTACGTGTTCCAGAATCATGTTGCTTATCTGGGGTAAATGATCAAATCCCTTGCTTCTAGCTATTAGATCAATGCTTTACCTGTCATGGTAATAAGCCCATTTTTATGTATGTTTTTAAGGAAACACACATGAATCTTACTGAAGTTACAACTTCTAAATTGTTATTTGCAGAATAGGAGCTTGAAATCAACATACTGTCTGGAGAGGAGAAATGTGAAAATGGTTAGGAATAAGAGCTGTAATCACAATATGGTCGGTGTGTTTTAGGCTTAAATAGCATGAGTCAAGCTGTAACTGTTTTTAATGATTATTGGATAGATATGTGATGCCGTACAGTAGTAATTTAAAAATAATTTTCATGTAAGGGACATGTTACCAAATTCATGACAATGAAGTTCAATTACCAATCTATAAAGTGTTATGATACTGCTGTGTACTGCAGTATAAGAATATTGATTTTACTTTTTTTAGTATATTTATTATTTTAAAGCAATAAGTAAGATTTTTTTAATTCTTCAAGTCTAAGAGAAAGAAGGGGACTATTTCGTAACAGCCTGAACTGATCCTACAAATGTTTATGCTTCTGCTTGGCTTTACTCATGAGCAATGTTGTGCAGCTGTGTTAAGCAGAAGGTTTCAAGATCAGGCCCTAATTTAAGAAGACATAATGATAGGGCTAATAAACAGGAGAAAGACAAGGGATGTAGCACAATGTTTAGCTAAACTACATATGGGCATTGTATCAAGAGTAACTTGTGGGTTTACATTTAAGATACTGTTTTCTTGTTTTTTCTCATCACATTAAATTTAAGCCCTGATCCTGGGACATACTGAAAGAGCCTATGCACACTGAGGTCAGTGGAAACTGATAAAGCAAAGAACCTTGTAAATCAGTCCTTTAGGCATTTTTTTAAATTATTATTTCCCTCTCACTTTAAGAATAGTTCAAATCTGCTTTTTTTTGTTATTTATCAAAGAATATGTTTAAAGGAGTTCTGGGTCTTAACCATTTAGTGCTTCCACTGATTACGTTTGCTTTACCATTCCTTAACTGAATTGTTCACTAGTTCTCCTATGCTCCTAATCTGTCCCCAGAAGCTTTCAGTATCCCACACTCTGCTCATGAACCCTCACTGACAACATAGTTATGGTTCCTTCATTTCCTCTTTCCCAGCCCTAGAGGGGACAGGATGCTGTGGCAATGACCATAGATATTTCAGAAGAACATGTAAGTCTCTTGTTATTTCAGAGACTATAGTGAGAAGCAGCATGAGCTATTGGGTGGGTAGGTTACTAATTACTAACTCAGAGACTAAAGAAGTTGAATGAAATGTGGATAAAATGGAAGTTACCAGGGGTTGCTAATTCCTGGAACTAAATCTGAGACAGTGAAATTTTACAACACTGCAGATTTGAGGTAAAATTGCTTATTGTGTAAGGCAACCCACATGTTTTGTGAAAATGGTCTCTGTTATCTGAAGGATCTGTAAACTGAGTTTACGTAATGTTAATCATTTTATCTTAATGAAGTGCATTCACAACAAAGCTTTGTTGTTTTTGTTGGTGGCTATTAGACTGTATTACTTGTCCATGAAAAGTAACCAGAAAGATTCTTGTTCCTCCTCATTCTTGTGTGAAGTCACTGGGAAAAAAAGTTGATCCCTTCATTGCATATTTGAGAGGGTGGAGCACAAAGTTTGCCACATCTTCTCTCAAATCCCTCCCAAATTTCAGAAACTTGGCAAGAATAAGTGGGGTCTATTGTTTTATCTTAGATTTTTCACACAGTTTAAAGTCAAGATGAGACCAAAAGGGTCTCGTATTTAAATGCAATTTAAATAAGAATTATTGTGCACAACAGGTTTTTAGTAGGCTCGTTTATGGAGCCAGAATGTTACCGTGTATTCTGTGAAGTTGTCTATTATCATTTGATTTGAAACATAATGCTTACAAACTCATAAGGATGATTAATTTACTGTTATATTGACATTAATTTGTTTTAAAGAGAAGAAAACCATCTGTGGTTGTAATTTTGGTCAAAGGTTGCAGAAGTATCCCGAATTGCTTAAGAAAAAAATATGAACACGTATCTCCAGAAGGACTATCATTTATGTCTGGAGGAAGAGAATTACTTGTAACAATAAAATAAGGAATGTATATGTTGTTTTTAATTGACTGACCTTTAGCAGGAGTGACCCAACTCTTATATAGTTTACAGAAGACCTAAAAAACCTAACATCAGAATTCAAATAAAAGATCTGCAGGTTTGGTTGAAATTGGTGGAACACCTGCCCTGAGGTAAAATACAGCAGCTCAAAGTCACTGGACTGAATCCCAATTTGATTGTCGGCTGTGCTTGGGGAATGAGCAGAGAAAGGAGTGCGCACAGCCGCTGAAGTGGCTGAAGTGAGTGAGACTGTAAGGGTGGGTCACCACATTCCCTTCCTGGGAACCAGGAGGTTCGGTTTGTGGAGAGCTTATCTAGTGACATCAAGCTGCCATCCCTCCTATGAGTTGCTGGGATGGGTGTACTGGAAAACATAAGACACAGATCTTGCAGTTTTCTTCATCAAACCTATGGTTCAGATTGCTTACGTGAATAAATGTTGCAGGGTTTGACCAACGCAATGCAGTACGGACCTACAGGCAGTTAATCTCTGAGACACACTGATTCTCATGAGCGAGCATCTCTGAAATACAATCATCCCTGCTGCAAGATTTCTGAACGATGAATGCTTGGGTATTGGGCTTTGCCCCTTATTGGTGCTCTGGCCCAAGTCAAGGCACTTCAGCTGACAACCAGGTTTGTGTACCATGAGTGTAAGCAAGTGGCAAAAGATAGTAAAGTAATTAGAGGTTGTGTGTGAGAAACTGCAGTTAATTCCTTCAAATTGGGCTGTTTTGTTCACCTGTATGACACTTTGGAGGTTGTTTTGAAGGACTTATGAGACACATGACAGCAGTTTAAAGATCTAGACCTACATCTTTCCTTTGCTGTTATTTGTGGACATCTAATATATTTTTATATGAGGGTGTGCAGAAGGAAAGCAGGTAGGTTGTATCATCTGGGGCTGTTGTGCAGAAGGTAGGTAAAATTTTAAGATGATACCACTAACTGCTGTCATATATACTGAGAAAGAGTTACGGTGCTGATATGCCTTCAGAAATGTATATACATAGAAACATTAATACTTTCAGCTGTATATAAATATAGCCTTCGCTCTTCCTTTTTATGCTTTTAAATCCAGTATTATCTGAACAATAGCTTCCAATTAAACTAACTGTTCTGCAGTCCCAGTAATGTTCCCCCTAAGGGAATGTGTTTTAGTGTGCTTGCCTAGGTATTGACTTTCTTACCGCTTCATTTTATTCTAAAAAATAAGGAAACTCAGTGCTTGATTTAATTTAAAAAAATATTAAATATTAGCTGTCAGAAAGATATACATCATTTTTTTCAAACCTATATAGATATATAATATTCACCCTGTTCTTTAAGATTTGCTGCCAACAACTATAACATTTCTGTTAAAAAACCCATATATTTCCTTAAAATAATTTCATGAAATTGTACATTTTTGAGTATGAAATGGGGCAGGAGGCTGTCTTTTTCAGTCCTCTTGTGTCTTTTAGCCATATAAAAGTGGTTTATCAGGCTGCAGAGATGTTTAATGTCAAGATCATTTATATTACTGAATATTGTAACTGGAGCACTTAAAAGTCATTAAAGCATGAAAATGCTTGGTCAACTATTGTCAGTGTTTTAAAGTGTGTCAGTCATTATTTCTTGCAGTTCTAGTTCAACAGTGTGGAACACAAGTTCATATGTTTCAAGGATGTAGAAGAAGAGTAAAAAGCAACTTTATGTAAATGGATTAATGTACAGAAATTTAAAATATAAGATTAAAAAGAAGGAACAGTATCCCGCACTGGAACAATGAATACACATTGGTCCACATTTATGAATTTTTGCATAAGCATTGCTTGGAAGACTTTTTTTTCTCTTTTAAGTTTTTCTTCTGCAAAATTACCAGTCACCAAGCACAGGAAGAATAAGCTTTATCCTTCATGGAAGAAAGAACTAAAGCACTAAAGCCAGTTCATCATGGTCCTATACAGTTAAAAAATGTGACATTTTTTTCACTCACTGAAGAGATGGTCATTTTATTAGTGCTTATGTTAATTAGCAACCCTGAAAGGGCTTGAGTTATTGGACTATGACAGTGTGGTATTTTTAGAGGTGGACAAGTTATTTTTAGGAACTTTAATAACTCCTTCTGCTCTGCAAAATTAATCTCAAGGCACTTTTACAGAATGTCTATTAGAAATCATCCCAATAAATTAGTTTAAAGCTCCTGTAGCTGAAGCAGCTTTTCTGTTTTCTCATGGTGTAGCCAGTAAATTTCATCACACAGTGTATTAAGGCTGTAGGAACCAGCAAGTCAGGCACCACAGTGCCTAGCTGCCAGAAGCCTGGCTCCTAGCTGGAGATGTGGGGTGTCATTACTCTTGAGGCTTTTTTAGAGGGTAAGTTCGTACAACATCCAAAAAACTCATCACTCTACTTTTAAAAAAAAAAAAAACATTTTTGCTTCCTATTTACATTGTGACCTACTAGTTAGAGCACTGGCACAGGCAATGCCAAGATTTTGGCTGCAAGGCCCTCCTCCTCAAAAAGGGATTTACATCAAGTTGCCAGGAGAGTGCCTTGACCTCCTTGACCAGGCTAACTGAGGTGGCAGGGTTGGGAGGTCTCCAACCCAAAGAAATGTCAGATTTGTGAGGCCACATGGAAAGAAAGCAAGAGGAAATCCTGGTGGTTAGTGTTGAAAGGAGGATTTCTGGATGCCAAGTCCCAGCTTCATACTTTGTTTATACATTTTACCCACCTCCTTAGGAAAATGGTAATCTTTTGCAACAAGGCTGGACAAAGCTGTACTTTTGCAGCTGTGTCAACCAACAGATAGTTCTGCACTTCATTTTTTAACCTGTAATCTAAAGTTGCCAGTCAAAATATCCAGTCTAGTTTCAGGGATACTTAAAAGCAGGAATTTGAGGACCTAAATGTGAATTGGCTCTTCTGGGGAATGAAGTCATCCACCACGGATGAAGTTACCATATTTCATTGGCTTAGAAGCGGGATGGAAAGTGAGCAGAGAAGTCTTGACTGTGGCATTCCAGTCAAGTCACCTGCCTGGCAGGGAACTGATCTTAAACGTCTCATCCCTGTCTAGGCCCTCAGGGAGGATTAGGCTTCCAGGTTTGGAAACATGAGGTCAAAGGGATTAGTGTTGAGTTAATAAAAACTTGAATTCAATATGTGAATTCTCTTGGGGCACCTGATTCTGCAAAATACTGCTGCTTCCCTTAAATTAACGTGTACTAAAAGTCGTCTTGATTTGGGAGATCAACATCAAAACCTGTCTTTCTTTTGTCCCACCTCTATTCATCTTAAAAAGCTAATATTACAAGGTAGGGTTACAGGAAAGGAAAGGGACAACACCAAGGCATTTTATCTATAATTGATTTTCGAGTCAAACTCTATGCCCATGAGCACAGCAAGCTCTAGCTAAAGTGTGTGCCTGTTGATAGACTCAGTGTAGTCAGTGCCCATCTGATTCAGGTAGGTCTTGTGCAAGGAGGATTGATGTGAACTCATACTGCTGAATTTCATAGTATCATTCATGACAGCACTGTAAAGAAGGACAGGAAAAAATCCTGGAAAAGATAGTTGTTCTCAAAGAATCAGTCAGATTTTCTCAGCTCTTCCCTGTTTAAAAAAAAAAAAAAAAAAAAAAAAAAAAGAGTTTTCAGTGAATGTGTTTTAAGAATATCATTGCTTACATTTGGACTCTGGAAGCAGAGACAAATGATGCCATGTATTTCTATGATTCAGAAGTAATTTTTGTTCTATGAAAATAACAGTTGAAATCTGCCTCTGCACTGTCAGATTCTGGAAAATGGTTGATCAAAGCTGTGGGGTGCCTCTTTGTGCTTTTTTCCTTCACAAATGACACTTTGCAATCTAAAAATGGGAAGTGATTGCCCTGAAGTGGTAGGCAGTTGGACTAGGTGATTGTTGTAGGTCCCTTCCAACTGAGCTATTCTATTCTATTCTAAAAAAAACAAGATGGAAGCCCACGTAAACAGCAGAAATGAGGTAGTCTTGTTCATGTTGAGCAAGTAAAATGGGGTATACTTATCCCTATTATTAATATTCATTAAGGAATTAATATTGCCTGCAGCCTTCCACTGAAGCTAACAGAATCATATACCCATTGTACTGGTCTCTCTCCAAACAGAAGACGTGTTCAGTTGTGTGGCTTCCTCTTCTCATCACACACGGACACTATAGATGTGGCTATCTGTGTGGCTGTCTGCTTTTAGGGCATTTGGAAACCATATTCAATGAGTTCCAGACCTCTGAGATGGGTCAGACATCTGTTTAGTCTCTGTTTTGTTCTTAATGGGAAGGATTTAATTCAATTGTATTGTGCAATTTGGTGAAGAGAACTTCATTTAAATCTAACCTTTTGTGGGATTGTTTGACTGAGGCAATCTAAACTTTGAGAGTATATTTGTCTTTAAAACCTCTTAAATAATTTCTAGTGGTTGCTTGTGGTTGTTTATTTAGTTGTGCTCAGTGTTGTATAAACACTGCGTAGAAATTCGGTTTAGACTCTTTGATCCAGATAAATAGATATAAACTATTTAAGAAATAACCTTTCCTCACATAACTAACATTCAGAAATGGCTGACTGGTTTTATAAATATTTACCAGTATATGCTTTTACCTTTAATAAACCACAGTGCTATTGCGTCACTGAAAATACCTCAGACTGGTTGGCTATTGATACATCTCAAGCCTTTAGAGTAGTTGTACTAATTTAAGCCTTATAGGTTCTGTGTAAACAGACTTATTCTCCAACCTTCAGTCTCCTCTAGTTTAGAAAGTAGTATGCATATAGAAAGGCAAAAATGGGAATGTAGTTGTGTTGCAGGAGACATTATCTTTTCAGTACTTCGTTCTATCCACTGAGCTGTTTCAGTTGATGAGTGTTTTCTGTAATATGCGTACATTCCACTGTACCACCTCACACTTCCTTTATTTACGGGTGAATAAGATCTATGGTTTGTGTGGTGTGATATGAAGGAGAACTGAAAGATCAAGCCTGTTGTCAGAACGAGCTAGGGGACATCTGCAACCAGGAGGGGTGGCAAGCTCTCTGAACGTGCTTTCCATATAGGCGTGATCTCAGTGGCACTGAGGTGGAGACCGCACCTTATGCAGCCCTCTAACGATCGTTTCTAGCCTCCAGAGATCAGTGTGCTTCTGTGTTTTGAAAAAGCTGTATGTAACCTCATGTAGGGTAGGATTGTCATCTGTCTTTCAGATCAGTGGAAAAGTGGAAGTATCTAGTGACCCTCAGAGTCTGGGAGAACACCTGGGTCCTGCCTTCATTAGAAGTGCTAAGGTGCTAATGAGCATGCTGTAATGGTCTGTGGAGGCATTTTAACGTGGTAAAGTAGGTGTAAAATAGGAGGCATTTTAACATGGTAAAGTAGGTGTAAAATAAGCCAGGGTTTCCCAATGGTATCCAGCTAAATTGAGGTAATAAGTATCACAGGGCACAAAGTGAGGAGAAAGGTGAAGGTCAGATGATTTATGTTAGCTAACTCCGGCTATTTTTCTTAGACACATCCACTGTAATCGAATAAATGGTGGTTCTAGATTTAGTTACACAATGATGTAGCTAGGCTACTGAATTTTCACTAGAAAGTATTATGCTGTGAATTGTTACTAAATTAGTTGTACTTATATCTGAGGTATCCGATAACGAGAACACTCTGCCATCGCTCCCATTTTTGGCTTCCTTAAGTGCCCTTTCCCACCCATGTGCCTTTCAACCCCCTATACTATAGACAGCTTTGCACCTTTGAAAAGCTTTGGGATTGGTTGTGCATATGATACCCACTTGACAGCTGCAGGGAATTCTTTTTTGGCCCAGATAAAAAGCGCTGAGGTTTGAAATTGAACACTTTCCTTTTAGATTGATTGTAGCATGTAGAACCTTTTCTTGCTTTGACTGTTTAAACCGGGAAAAATAAAAACAGCATGTTGGTAGATGGAAATGCTGCCTACCCTGTTCTTGTTGGGATATCAGCCTACACTGTGTCTTTTTAAGGGAGCTAAATAACATCCAGGCACTTTGCAGCATATAGGAATTGGTCCATGAACATGAACAATGGATGAATACTATAACCTGGAAATTTCCAAACTGTGCAAACTTCCCTAAGTCTAGACTTAAGTGTATAGTGACGTTTCTGCTTCTCATTGTACATTCAGTGATTATTGAAGAAAGAAAGTCTGAGAGATTATTACACTGCCTTTGTAAAGATGATGGGAAAATATATCAATTCTTTTTATTGCCACAATAATTGTAAAATCAATCACATTACGTATTATTGTTATCTCTTCAGCTTTTATGTTTGTAAGACAGAGCAACACTACAAAGTTAATACAGCAACCATTCATCAATGCAAGCTTTCATTCTTATGACAGTTTATTTCCGGGAAATGAGAAGGGGAAAACAAACAATGCACAAGCCCTAGAAAAGCTGGAGAAAAGATCACCCACAAGTTCCACAGCTGTATCAGAAGCTTCTTGTCTTAATGCCCCTCTTTTTCCCTCCTTATAGCCAGTACTTTCAATGGTATTTTTCTCTTTCCTTTTCAACCTGATATTTTCTCAGGTCTGTGCATTGCTCTGTCCTGCTCTTCCTAAGTGTCTGATGTACATATGTTTGGATGCGGAATTTGGAGAAGTGAAACTTCCACCTTGCCAAGTGCCAAAGGTGGAAGACAATGGCTCAAAATATCGAACCAGCAAAAATATTTCATGGCCATGGGCCACAGATTCAGATGGTTGGCATTGGCAGTGGTGAAGGATTGAGTCCAGGTAGCTGCTCATGTGCACCTTTGCCTTTGTCCTCTCTTTGTACACTGGTGTCAGGACTGTTCTGGCCTGTAGACCCAAGTACAGTTGTGTTGAGGCACTACTGACTTGAGTCAGGTGGCCCGTCCCCAGGCTCTGTTGTAGCTCTCTCCTTAAGCACAAGAACACTCAGTGTTTGGAAGAAATGTTTGGCCCTGTCCTAAGGCATTTTGGTCTACTGGCAGAATGCACTGGGACACTGAAACGGTGACAGCACCATGAAGTTCCCATGGGATGGTGCATGCACTCTGGTTTTCACGTTTCTCTCCATCAAAGGCCCCTTGGCCTCATACTTGGCTCATACTTCTTAAGCATATACTGTAGGAGCGAAACAGGGCGTATGGACTATTGGACTTCCGGTAATTTCTGCTGCACTGACTGTGTAAAGCAGATGATATGGAGGGAGAGGTAAACAACAGAGGAACTAGAGAGGAAGTGAAGTCTGAGTAGAGAAATTACAAGATCCCAGTCTAGGTGCAATGCCTCGAGGCTATTGATTCAGGTGGCAACAAGTAGTAGAAGAGACCGGCAGGAAGCTCACCTATCCTCAAGCTGAAGAAAATGCACTTGTAACGAATCAATTGGAGAAGAGAGGGATTTGTGCTTCTTTAGGTAGTGCAGTGTTTTAAAATTACATCTTTACATCAGGATGTAAAGCTTTATGCTTAAAGCTTTGCCACATTGCTGCCTATCCCCCCCTAGGTTTACCATACAGAATATGTGTCTTCATGGTTCTTTCCCTTCTGCAGTGTCCCTTCAGCTACATTGAACCTCATATCTGAAGTAATTTTATGTTGTCTCAACTCCCAGAAGAGGCACTTACCCTGCAGCTTCCATCTCTGCCTATTTTGTTTGTGGCATTCCCTGAATCAATACCTCTGACTTCTGTTTAAAAACCTGTGCTTCTTCCCAGAATTTGTGCATTTCAAAAATGACCTCTAGCATTGCTTTTACCAACCCACCTTTGAGGAAGCAGGTGGTGTGCTCTGAAGGCTCAGCAGAGTCCGTGTACAGCTGAACCCATCTGGCACTGGAGAATGCTAGCCTGTAGTGTTTACTCGGGGCAATTAGCAAGCAGACTTTCTGGGGGTATCACCATCAAATGTTTCCTCTCTTTCTTGATCTTCTTTATGTAACCAATGCATTCAAACTTTATACAATCAATGCAGCAAGATGTAAATGATGTTCAAAACAAATTCCCTGCCCAGTGATGCATAGAAATGAAGCACACCCTGATGAAAAAAAAACAGTATCGCAGTAGGGCCCACAGTGGCACAAAAATACAAAAGAAAGCATCCTAGAATGTAATTTCACAAAGGTTTTGTTCAGAATTCAGAATTTGAAACATTACCTTACCATGCTTCATGCTGCTCCCTACTGGACTGCGTATGATTAACTTAAATATTTATTAGCAGCTGGTGATTCTCTTAGCCTGTAGCCACTAGGCTGAGATGAAATACGTAATCTGCCTGGGCTAGTACCTGCACAGGAGCCTCTGTTTTTTGTTTTTCAGTACCATTGCACTCCTGGCAGGAAAAAAGGGAGTTTTGCACTAAAGGTGATCAGGTTCCACTAACTTAACATGATGAAATAAAGACAAGGGTTGCACCCCTGTGCTCTTTGGAAGAGAAAGTCCTGAGTGTGCTGAGCAGAACCCAACACTTTCTTCCCTGAAAATTTTTGGTTTATGTTCAGGGAAAAATTTATCCTGACTGTAATTTGTAAGTCAATGGGACAACACTGACAGTGAGCCTGAATCCCAAACAAGCTGTGTTGCAAGTATCACAAGTGCTTATGAGGTGATGTCAGCTAATGCGCTATACAAATACAGCAGTCCTACAAGGGCCTTTGGTAAACTGAAGTAAAATATTGTAGCTGGGCTTTTCCATGTGTAAGAAGCAGTTATGAAAGAGCTCATCCAAAGGGATGCCAGAGTCAGGGGAGAAAACTCTTTCCAGAGTCCTTTTGTAAGTAAAGAAATTGCAATTTGTCTAGCTTGTCATTTCATCAATTAATTCTGGGCTTCCACACACAGTTTTGCTGCGCCTTTTCAAATTGTTCTGGGAAGAGCACAAGTATGGTTTTAGCCTCTTCCTTCCCAACAACACTTGAGAGAGGCCTCTTTACCCCTCTTCATTTCAATCTAATGTAAAGTTTTCTCACGTGCTCACTTTTCACACACCCCTGCTGCTGACAACAGTGTAAGGCTAAATATTTACAAAGAGGAGCTTTTTCTTGACTAGTTATCTCCTAAAACTTTAACAGTTTTTTATTTTACACAAGTTGTTCAACATTGCAAAGGGTAGAGAAATATTACAACTTTGTTTAAATTTGCTAAAGTTTGTTGCTTTATTTCTATTAACTTTTTTCCTTTTTTTCTCCTCAACAGTTACTTAATGTAAATGATTATGGGGATAGCTCTCTTTCTACTTCAGTGTTTGAATTCCTGTGCATCTCTTCCTATGCAATTTTTAAAAAGTGTCAAAGACAGGAAAACATTGCAAATGTAACTTTGTACTTTTATAATTTGAAAAATGAGCAATATTTACATAGGAAAGAAACTACAGGAGCTTGTATTGTTCATTTAGTGCTTGTTGAAGTTGAGGAATGCCATATGAAATTAAATATTTTTGGTGTACTTTCAGAGCATCAGTGATGACTAGACCTGTGTAAATCCTAATTCAAAACAACACAATGTTCAAAATCAGATTTCCTCACACACACTTCAGTTTTAATCCACAAACGTGAATTTTGTAGGCAATTTTTCTGATAGCAGAACTTTTGTTGGCATTTTATGAGTTTTTCCAGCCTTTCTGCTTGTCAGTAGCAATTTTAGAGGCAGCTTTTCAAAGCAAATTTCCAAATATGGGGGAATGTTATCTACTGTTCCTTCTTTTTCTTTTTTCAAATAGTTGAATCTGGCATTTATCTTCACTTGGGTAGTCTGGTTTTACTCAGTTGCAGAGAGGGATGGAGGGGCTGCACTATACTATATTCTCACTGAGCCTTTTAATGTTTCAAGTGTGGTACTCATGAAGCCTGGTTTCTTCTGTGTCGGAGCTGAGGCTCTCTTTAGATTCTTTGTTGTTTAATAATAGTGGAGAGGTTATGCTGCTGTGATTTCCTCAATGGAGGTTCAGTCATGTACATTGGCCGTTATTGTCATGCAACGTATGCAAACTTAATGTTTTAGAAAACTCTGACATCATTTGAAACTGACTGATAGTTTCGTTGGTCTCTAGACATGGGCAGACAGTTTGAATCAGCCTCGTTTTCTTAAGCAATGATGTTTAAAAAATATCATTTAGGTTAAAACTAATCATGGTTTTTGCTTTCTTGTTATTCTTCCCTCTAAAGGCCTTTGATTATTCTGTGAATTCACCAGTTAGTCAGAATTGCTGTCTCAAGGGAAAATCAAACAAGAATGGGGTTTTTTTGGGTCCTTTTAGATCCAGTTAATTCCATACAAGAATATGACTCTACTGTGAAGTTTAAGGATTTTTGAGGGATGAGTGAAGTCTGCTGGGAAACTTGAGGGTTTTCATACCCCAAACCTACAAAATCTTCCTGTTCTGGTCAGAGACCTGCATCTTCTCCTGACAGTACTGCTACAGTCTAGAACACAGCTTGTGTTAACTCATGGTTACAAAAATGCCTTTGTAGGCTGAAAGCCATGTGATAATGATGTGTGTTTCCCCCACTTGCCATTCCAGGTTCAAAATGCATATTTAAGTTCTTAAAACTTAAGTTTTAACTTTTTTTAAGTTCTTTTCTTGTCATCTTAGAATAATTCTTCACTTGCAGTGATTCATATCAGTATCACTGCATTTAACCAGTGCTTGACTAAACAATTTTATCCTCACTGAGGTAAGTGGTGGCTTAATTATGGTGTCTTGCATTCTGGTTTGCCACAAATGTACATGAGATCTTTTCAGTGTTGACATTAAATTGGAGGAGTTTGTTGTGTAAAACAAATACAGGCAGACTCTATGTAGCCTGAGCTCTAGCTTTGTTTGTGTTTTACAGTGGGATAGAATATGTAAACATCATTCCAGCTGCTCATCCAAACCTTACTGAAAAACCGTAAGAGCATGGATCCTGTTCAGGTCTGCCATTGCCAGCTCTGACTCAAGTGTTTATGAGTTGGTGTGCTTAGCATGTGGTATGGCAGGGGAGGTTGGAATGATGACCACTGGTAGCATAAATTGGACAAAACTGGGAGAAGGCAGGCTGGATATGCCTTCAAAAGTTTTGGTCTGTTAGATGAAGAATAAAATTGTCTTTGATAATTCAGCAACTCGCACAAATTTCTTATTCACTGTAATGCTCAGCATGATTGTTTTGAAACAACTGGCTGTCCCAATACACATCCCTTCCCTTTCCCTTACCTTTCCTCTGATGCTACCATTCTGTTGCTGTTTGACACAGTATTTGTGAAGCTTTCTCTCTCCATTACTGGACAGAAAGTCCTCAGAAGCTGTTTAGCTAGAGTGCACCTCTCAGCATCCATGTTGTGGCCAGCTAAGTGCTATATCATCTAAGGAAGTGGATGGCGAAATAAAATGGCTTTGGACAGCTTCAGTATCTGTTTGTCCCATTTTACAGTATTCATGTTGTTGTTGTGCAATCTTATTGACATAATGCAGAAATAGGCCTCAGGAAGGTCAAGCAAAGCAAATCACTGAGGTGCTGCTAGTGAAATTTCAACTAGTCATGGTGAAACCAAAACTGAGGGTGAGGGAGGAAAATAGGAAGGAAAGGGAAGGATAGGCAGAAACAAGATAGTATTGGTGCCAAGACTTCAAGCTAATCCATATTTATTGTGCCTGTTTAGCAATACTTGAGGAATGAAAACCAAGAAAAGTATGAAAACATTTATTTGCAAACGGATCATTTGGGAGCTAATACTGCCTTCAGTCAAAGCCTGAGGCAGGAGGGTATCTGGGTATTGCAGTAGTGAATACAGTTGTTCAGTGCCTCTACAGCAGTAAAGCAAAGCAGGTATCTGCAACCCAATGACACTCATATATGGCATGTGGAATCCAACAGTGCATGCAGGGAATGGATATGGGAGACACATGCCCTTGTAAACACGGTAATAATATGTATAAGAAGTTTATTTTAATACAATATCTTTACAAGTTTCCTATTGTTCTTTGTTGCATCTTTTTTCTTATTATCACTATTCAAAGAAATTTTTAGTGCTGCTCCTCTTTCTAACCTTGGATTATTTCAAACAGATGTTTTTGAAGTGCTTTGTTTGTGTTCCATTGAATGCGTGCAGGAAATCTCAGTCGATTTTTTTTTCATTCTTACATCAACAGCCATGAATGAAAAGTGTTTCCTACAATTTACCATTTTGTCAGCTGCACACAATTTTCTTTTCACAATTTTTAGTGCAAACTTTGCATTGTTTCATTTCTACCTGCTAATCTATTTCGTAGTACAATGAACAAGCCATCAATTTCAAAAGTTTATTTTCCTCAAAGAGGTCATTTCCCAATCATGGTCTCCAAATTTGGCTAATTGTACTTTTGACCCATCAGGTTGCTGAATATGTATTTCATGGAATCTTGAGGTTTTTCCATAACATTTGCGGTTGGTAATTTGTACCAGCCGAAGCAGCCATTCTAACTCTTTTTTATGGCTCAGTAAAGGCGAGGTGAGTTATTGCAATTAAAACAAGGATATAAGATTCCATCAAGCAAATGTGCATGATGTATTCTTAGAATGGACTTCTTGGGATGCTTGCATGGCCTTTTCAAGTTCATCTCTGAATAGGACATGTAGTCTTGGAGAAAGGAGCATGGCTCAGAAATTTGCTTTCACCTGATTGTACTTTAACCATCAGTGCTGCAGTGGCCGGATTGTGGTTTTGGGATAAGTCCAGTTCCTGTGCATATTAGCAAAGACACAGGTTTGAAAGGCTAGTAGTGGTTAGCCACAGTACACCTGGATCTATTAGCCAGGCTGGTAATTAAAGTAGTCAAGGAAGCAGTCCGCAGTGCAAAGATGAAACTACCAGTGTGTCAATAAAGACAACTGTGTGGAGAACTATTCCGAATCATTTGCATTAAAAAAAAACATGGCTAGGACCCTATCTCAACTATTTTTTGTTACAATTTGTGGCTTGGCAAGCTCCAGCTTTCATTTTGTAATTACCTCTTCTTGCCATTTCTCTCCAAAGACTCTGGTTCTCCTGATAGTGCCCAAGTTGTTAAAAATTCCTGGCATGGCCAATACCTAGCTCAACACCTTCCTCATGTGCAGCTGAAAGTTGGCAACAGCCTTGGTTTTCCAGCCTTTAGCAAAAGACAAGGGAATGTTTACTGCTGACTTTGGGAATGCTTCCCTCAAAATAAAGATGATTAAGGGTACCAAGAATGGGCTTGTTTTGCAGAAGTATAGACTGGCTACCTTGCAGCCACCAAGAAGGGAATGGTTTTGCAGTTTAATGCAAACTTTGTGGGCTTTAGGAGAACAACAGCTTGCTTTTAACAGTATCTGTTAACAGGGTAAATTGTATATTGAGAAAAGGCATATGAAGTATCTGAGCAAACAAATGCACATGCTAATATTACCAGAGAAGCGTGGTGAACTCCTGAACTTTCAGAATGATTTCTTCAGGCTACAAACAGTGCATAGCAGAGGTTTAATATGGTGATAAGTAAAATTTTAGTACTGACTCAGCTCATTTTTCTGTTTTTTAGACCAGCGAATCAGCTGCGTAAATAATGTCAGTCAATTAGCTCTGTAATATTCCTGGCGAGTATGTTGTCCTGAATGGAAATCAGAGGCAGAAAAGCGAGGATCCACATCTTAAATGTGTCTAAAAGCCTCAGTGCCTGGCTATCCAAAATTTACCAAAGAAGGATATAAGCCTTTAAACATAAAGGAAATGATTGAAGTTTTAACCAGAAATCTGAGTATTTGCCATTTGTGCCAATGTAGAATAAACCAAAATCTGAAATGTTTTCTCAATGAGTTACCTCTGATCACAGCAAAAATTAAAGTTAGCAGCTGCGTAAAATGTATCGTTCATGAGAAAATGCTTTATGAATCCAGATTTATATATAGCATGAAATCTTTGGGCTAATAGCAGCTGGCCTGTCTCTAATGGGGTCAGTGATGATGACTTCAGGAGCATGCAGCTGCCTTAGGGGTGTCGAGGAACTTAGGGGTCTGTTCGAGTAAGCAGAAGTTTGCCAAACCCAAACCCAGCAAAGAGCGTTGAGGTCATATGGGAATTTGCCATTGATCTGTGCCTGTCTCTTGCCATAGCTGATGGGATATAATTGAGATGTAGTCTTTGTCTGGGTGTTGGGAAGTGCCGATGGCTGAAGGTGGTCTGGAAGGAAGCAGCCTGGGAACCACTTCTCCTGCCTTTGCTTACTGGGCATTTCCGAAGACCAGGCAGGGACGTATTCCTGCCTGAACTTCACACTGCATGTGGACTTTGATCTGCACTTGCCTAACTGCCCTGTGGGTTCCTAAAAGCTGCTCTGGAACCTAATTGATTTTAGCAACTTGAAAGAATGAGTTAATTGCAGACTTTCTGCTCATGGATATTTTAATGTTAACAGATGGGGGAGAACTAAGGTTGCAATGAAATATTTTGAAATTATCTGTTGAACTTCTCCCTGATCTCTGCAGCGAGCATTAAGTAAAGAGCCAGTGTGGAGCGCTGACATTCAGATCTGCGCAAAGCAATCTGCTAGCATCATGTGGAAGAATGACCTTGTTCAAGGACCCAGAAATGTGATAATTGTGGTTTCAAAGAAAAAGATTCCGTCTGCATAAAACAAAGGGGAATGCGTCATTGGATGCATCAACACTAAACTGACAGTATGTGTTAGTTCCCTCAAGTGCAAATTTAGATGGTTCATTTCAGGTACCGATTTTTGAAGATGCAAATGAAAAATTGTTAGATTTGTGTCTGACATGTTATAACTGAGGTCGTTTTTTATAAAAGGCACCAGTGATTTAGAAAGGCTTAATTCCAGGAGACTTTGTTTGCTGTCTTTGGATCTAATTTTCAAGAAATTCAGTGATCCTATGGTTTCCCCAAAAAATTAATTCATGCTAGCATCCCAAAAAGTAGTAGTCCACCAAAAGGAAAGCTTACTTTGGGAAACACCAGTTAGAAGATGGCTAGTTGTTAAAACAGAATATAGTGGAGTTTCTTTCTCTCCCACATCTGAAATTTACCCTCATTCAGCTCTCAATTTATTCAGTGGCAAAGAGTCATCTCATCTCAGCTGTCTGAAACCACAATGACTGCCTAAGCTCATCCTTTAGCTCATATCTGTCATTAGTGGGGGAAGGAAGGCACATCAAAAAGGCAGTGCACCGTTTCCTGAGGAAATATGTGACAGGCAGGTGACTCCTTCTGGCTGTCCATCTCCAGTGACTTCCATGAGCATCTGTGTGCCTGATTTCTATGAAAGGTTAATGCTAGGTGAGGTGGTTGACTTGAATGAAAAAAGACTCATGACCGAGACTTCTAATGACCTGATCACCAAAGACTCTGACATCAAAATTTTACCCACGTTAAGGCTTTTTACTCCTTATACTTTTCTGACTCAGTTTCCAAAGTTCAAAACCCAAAAATGGGGAGGGTGTTTGCACATAAGAAGAAAGTGCGCCCTTTAGAAGTTTTCAGTAGCAGGAGATGGAGGTGAGTAATTGAAAGGACTTGGTGCTGAGGAGTTGCTTTGGCTGTTGTTTTGTTGAAAATCCTCCAGTAAGCCAAAGTTTGCTGATGTTTTGGGCAAAGGACTTCCCGTCTTGTAATAGGCATGAAGGAATTTATGACTGTGAAGTGAAAATATAAACTAGATATGATTTCACTTACAGTTGGCTAATGTGGTCAAAAGCTTATTTGAGTTAAGGTGAGTCGAAAGAAGCTGTTTACCATCCTGCCAAGGCCACTGAACTTTTCATTGTTGCATTTTGATGCTTCTAAATAATACAAAATTAATTGATTACTTCATTTTTTTTAATTTTTTTTTTATTCAGAGGAAGAAGGCTATTTCAGGAAACACGAGGAAGGCAAAACAATTACGAGGGAAATTGCTTGTAATTTCTTCTGATGAAAAATGCCAGTGTAGCAATGCTCTGTGTTTCAGTGATTGCTCCTTGCAAACACATGTTTTTTCTTCCTGTGGATGTTGTCACTTGCATTTTTCTATACAAAAGCAGTGACAGAAGATAACTATCCAGCCTAATACAAATCCATTGGGTCACAGGCTACCAGTTACTCTATTTTCGATTGTGTTTTGAGGATTACTGCTGGAGCTGGCTTTCTAGGTTGTGTCTTTTCCTCAGTGGTTCACATGTACTATATATGCAGAGCCTTAGACTAAGATGTGGCAGACTGTGGAATGAATCATACCTGCTGACTGTTGTGAAAAGACATGGTGAGCTCCTGGATTGCTTTCTGTATGTGCTGTACCCCTCCCACCAACCCACTATTTGAATGGAGCATCAAAGGGGCTGCTCTGCAAACTGTGGAGGCATCTGTCCACCCAGCTGACTGAAACTGCTGCACACGTGCATTATGCCGCATAACCGCGTGCAGTCCGCTCTGGATACTTTTGGGCAGTGTTAAATACCCCGCGCGTTTGCTTTGCAGTTTCTTTACACCCTAGCAGGCAGGCAGATACTGTCATGGGGCATCTGACAGACCTTCTATGCGCTCGCTGCTTAGCTGGTCTGCACATGCTCTCTAACTCTGATATGTCCCCAGCATATCAGATTTATTGAGTTCTTACATTACAGTGAGATAGCAGGTACACACCTATTTCTGTGTTGAAATTGAATAAAAATATAGTTCACTGCACAGTGAACATCTGTTTCTCAAACTTATTCATGAATTTCCCACCAGTAATTACGGTGGTTTTCCAGAGGAGGGTGAGGAAGGTACTGTAGATCAGAAGGCAGGGGTTTGTCTTTCAGTTCAGCAGATGTTTATCTTTCCAGCCTGTAGAAGCAACCCTTGGTCTTTTTCTGTGCATAAACTGAAGCTGGCATTTATGCAATCAGGTCTACTTCTGATTATTATTTTGTTAATTTCTAAAGCTTGTAGTTGATTTTATTTATTTATTTTTATTTTCTTAAAAAAGCAATTTGAGCTGTCTATCAAAAGAATGTTATCACAAATGAGTTGTCTTTGAAATCATCCTCTTGGGTTTTCATTACATAAGGGTAATTTGACTAACAAAAGCCACATGAACATGGACTGATAGCAGAAGGTGCCTCTTATTCATGCCCCTAGAGTCAGTGACAAAGATTTGCTGAAGCTGAAAGTGTTCCTCAGTAGTGTCTAATTGTAATGACGTTCTTTTTGTCTGCAGAAGACTCATGAAGGTCCTTATTGTAACTGGGATCAGTCTCATTGTGTGCCAGTTTTTGCTCGTGAACCTCTGTGGTGAACAGGACCAGGAACAGAGTGTTCCATACTGAAGTTAATGCTGACAATATCTGGGGGAAAATTTTGTGTATCTAAGCATTAATCATGGCAAGATTATTAGAAATGGTTTCTTATATGGATGTAGCAGCTTGCATTCTTATCCAATATGCAATTGCAACACAATTATGCCCACTTCCATTGAAAGCTGGTGACATTTGAGACTGAAGGAAATGCCTGAACAGCACAGTTACTTCACAAGAATAGGGAGAGGCTGTGAGAGCAAACCTGATTTCTTACAGAATGTGTTACAGCATTCTTTATGTTTACAGGGAACCCCCAAACTGTTTGCTCATGGAGTGCAGTGTCAGAATTACTCTGAATGCATTGGTCTGCTTAAGGAAACTTCGATGTAAATTTTAAAAGTTGATTCCAAAGCTTTGGAAACTTGAGGAATAGCAAGAACGGATTCTCTCCTGGGATATGAAACCACCATTCATGATATGAAACACGATGCTTTGTTGCTACATACCCACGTTTTTGTCAGGTGTCCATAAAATTCAATTCTCTATACAAAACTTTCTTGTACCATATGTTCTTGGTACATCAGTAAAACCTGGTACATCAGTAAAACTCTCACAAAAGAGTTGAGAAGTGACATTCTCATGTATAGCTGTAGCTGTGGAAGGATTTAGTGTTATGAAAAGGTTTTCTCTATTTGTGTGTATGAACTACGTACATCTTTGAAAGGAACTAAGAATGACACATCTTTTCTGGGGTTATTGCAGCAGGAAGCCAGTAGCTCATTTTAGCTAGCTGTGTCACTATTAGCGAGAGTGGGAGAAGTTCTAATGTTGCTCGAATCTCTCAAAGTTTTTCAGAACATTTTCATCAAAAGCCTTTTTTGGTGTGGTGTGGACCATACCTAACTTCCGCTCCTCCTCAGGTGGGAGACAGGAAACTTTGAATAATTTCTTCCAACCCATATCTGTAGCAAACTTTTGAACTCACAACCCAAGCAAATAATCCACTCACGGGGATTTTCTGGTCTAGGCTACAAGTCCTTTCTCCCACCAAGCTCTTCTTTAGGACTGAGCTATCAAAGATGATTCCCTCAGTCTGTCACCTGAGCTCTGGGATCTCCAATTTCAGTATGTGTTAAAAGGGACCAAGCGGCAATCACTTCAGCCCAGGGTTCCTCTCTCTGGTGAGGGCCTTTGCTACGTGGACAGGGCTTAGTTTTGATAAGAAATTCCACTGCAGGCTTTCTTAATGAAACTTGTATCAGACTTAGCAGAGGCTTTTGAATAGCTTTTGATCTCATAGTGACAATTGATGAAAGAACATTGTCTCAAGAGAGTACTTAACCAGCTCTAGCAGTGCTGTGTTCAATAGCTTGCCCTCTTTTCCCAGCTATAATAAAAAAAAAAATCTGTGCTTTCTACAAACCTCACCTTTAGGTAGTAGGCTATCATGGTTGAAACAACATATTAATTGGGTTGAGCTGTCAATGTCAAACTGTTTAACTGTTAATATCAAGACTAAAACAGGGATAAATATTCCATCCTTGGTAATCTGTGATGATATTAGAATTTTTTTTTTTTTAATTTTTAATGTGCATTCAAAGTAGTTTTTTCCTCAGCCAGCCCAATGGTATGAGAATGATTCTCAGAGGAAAAGATTGAGTTGTACTGTTGGAAACATGTTGGTGAATCACAGTCAATAAAGCTTTGAAAATAAATGCAGAGACTAGCCACGCAGCTTTGCAGACTTCACACCGGTTGGAGGAACTTGCCCCAAGTATTCAGGCAATACGTGTGCTTTGCATGTTAATTGAAGCTGACTGGTATCCAGACTGCGGTGGTGTTAATCTTCTCTGCAGTGATATGTAATGCTATTTTTAAAAAAATCGACAGCATAAAAGCAAGCCCTCTAGCTAAGGAGATAAATATTTGTACACAGATACTGTTTTATTTATAACAGAGAGGAGAACGCTTGGAGCGGTTACTCAGAAATTTTACATTTCAAGAACACACTGAAAACAGCCTCACTTTTTCCTGTTACTCAGTTTGGATCTAGAGTGGCTGTGGGTCTTTGAGCTGTGTAACTTTCGTGGACTGAGTTCAGCTGCCCAGTTTCTAGTCATATGCTTTCTATCTTCCTGAATCTTATGAGAGCTAGTACTTTAGGGAAATGTTAAACAAAGCAGGAGTGGGGCTGTGGAACAGCGTACGCTCTGCATAACCTCTCACCTTCACTGAGAACCCAGCTCGCCCGCTTTACACAAATGTATTGCTCTGCTGAATTCAGTGGGATTATTTGCAGATACTCTCAGGGTTTTTTACAATGGGTGCATACAGATATTTTCCTTGGAAGGGCAGTGCAGGAGGCCATATTCTGGAACTGGCCCTTTTCCAAGATTTTACACCTACTTGTGGGGTCAGAGGAAGTTAAAATGCATAGCATTGCTCAGGACTAGGCTTTTTCTTTGGAAAGTTAAGGGATTATCCTGAGGACTAAAATGTGAAATAACTTTGCGTAGAACAAAGGTTCTCAGACTTTTTCCATAATATTTGGCACATATTCACAGAGCATTTGCAGACTGGAGGAATAGATTCCCTTGGAAATCTCATTAAGAAAGGCATTAGCTGTATCTTAATATAATTAAACAACTAGATTTAGAGCTAATATTGTGTGACCAACCAGTTCTTTGTAACTGCTGTGCTGATGACTGTAATCTGAGAAACTTTTGGCTGACCTACAGCCTGGCTCACCTGTGGCATGTGCCATGGTCTTAAGACAGCTTAATATTAGAAATGGTTAACACCTCTCTTCTGGCCTGGGATCTCCTTATGCACAGGAATTGGCTGCTTCTCCTACAGCTAGCTCCATGGGCTCCAGTGGAACTACGTCTGATAGATCTGTGCAAATGTTTAGTTCTGAACTTGGAAAGAAAAGGAGGAAAAAAAAAAGAATGAAAATTTAGGTTTTGATCAGTCTATAATGAACTTTTTAGAACAGAACAAAACATGCTTTGGTTGAAAAAAGCATTTTGTTGATACAAAACAGACAGTTACAATAAAAGCAAAGTAAATGATGAACTGGGTTCCTTAAATTGATTGTGATAATTATATCAGTACGTTTCTTTCAGTCAGTAGCCTGACAGACTCAGCATTTTCCTGTGAAACGGTACATGTCGCTGAACCCTACTCACTTACTGCAATGACTAGTCTATAGGATAAAGATAGGAAGGAGGTCAGCATCTTGCCCTCTGCTTCCCTTGCTTTAATACAAGCTCCTAAAAATAGAGCATGTTAAAAGTTTGTGGTAATGTTTTTATTTCAGTCAAAATGGTTTGGTGAATTTGATTGAATTCCGGAATTACTTCAGCCACCATGAAACACAATTTTTCAGCTAATAAATTTGCCTGGATGCCCTTCAGTGGGACAGCCTGGCCTTAACTTTATGATTGCATTTAGGACTATTTAAAAAAAATAGAGATACATGGAATGCATTAAAGGCAAACTATCACCAGGATCTTATTTAGTAAAGGTAACTGGCAGCAGCTGCTGTGACTCAGTGAATCAGAAATAGTTATAGATAATGGATGGCAAGACAAAGACAATGTAATTTTTTTTCACATGAGAGCGGCTGATCGTGTGACAAGGTTTTATTATAACAACTGTGCTTCTGTTTTTCCAAATGATTGATGCACTCAGTGTTCTGCATAATCTTCTTCGATGATGAATGTTGGTGCCATGAAGCAACCGTTACTCACTGTGCTATTATTGAACATGAATTTTGAATGACTTGTGGCATAGAGCTGCCAGGTACTTAAATCAATGAAATAAAAGTCAGGAAGAGCCAAAGATAATGTTCTTCCTGCAATATTAACTCCTGTGGCTTGTATACAAACGATGTTTCTGGTAACTAGTTAAGGGGTCACATCTCTGGACTCCCCATACACGGGATGAAGGAAGGAGGAGGCATATGAATCAATGCTTACTGTTTGGACATGAAAGTTGTCTTGTTTTTTTCTTTTCCTCCCTTCCTGCATTGGCAAGAAAAGCTGGGAGTGGGTAGGAGGGATCAATGGTTTGGCTCTAGGGAGGAGGTGAATTCATCTTCCATGTGTGCTGCCCGAGGCTGGAATCAACCTGAAAGGTGGTGGAGCACCTTTCCTAGCTCTGCTCATCAAACACAACGTTGCTGCTCACACCTGGTGGTGCAGTTACACAGAAGAGGGGTATGGGAGCACCAAGCCATGCTGCTTCTTCCATGGGGCTGAGGTTGCTTCACGGATTCCCCGAGCTGGGTTCCAGGATTGGAGGGAAATGTGCTGGCATAGTTGAATGCTCTCCGCTTGGCTTACAGGGATGAAAAGACTTGTGTTCAGTGTGTTTGTACATCACTGACCTTCCCATCTCCATTCTCACAGCAGGAATGAAGTATTGAACAATACTTTTGTTTTTCGACCGCCAACAAGCAGATGAGTTAATCCTCCAGGAGATGGAGGGTCCACCTCTTGCTCAAGATTCTTTGCAACGCTAAATATGTAGCTGTGTGTCAGCAGTACCACTGTCAGTAGGAGTAGCATTTATGTGACCTAGCCAGAGGAACAATCGATATTTTATATGATTTTTATTCTCCAGAGCCTCACTGTTTATGTGGGGAAAGCGGGGGGAAGAACCCCAGCTGGAAAGAGCTGTTTGTGCAGTGCACGCAGGCAGACTGCCTGCTCCTCAGCTCTGCCATGAAATACAGCCCTGTGGAGACGTGCTTTCTCCTGAAAGCACTGATGCCACAGGGGCATTGTGATAGCAAGGGAATACAGGTACTCACTTCATTTTAAGAACTTAATGTACACGTCTACTGTAGGAGGTTGGGCTCCCACTACGGTTAATAAAGTGAGAGCAGGCACCTATATGGGGCTCTAGCTCTGAATTACCTTGTGGAAAAGGTTATTTTTCTCCATAGACTATAGAAAAAAGCTGAGGAAAAGTAGTCTCCTAAGTAGAAGACAAATTTTAGATGACATGACTACTCCGCTACATCTTCACATCTTAAATAGGACAAATTAACAACTTGTGATTTCTGCTACACTGTTAAATGTATAGTTGAATGTTTATTTAACTGCTGTTTAACAAGGAGGAAGACATTCACAAAAATGTTTTAATATGTCAATTCTTTATGCTATTGTCCTTTTAAAGGAACAATAATTTTCTTTGAATTGTAAGCATGTATATTCTTGGATTGTTTAAAATATTTACCTTTTACTCTTTACTTTTGCATTTTCTTCTTTTTCTTCCATTTTCTGTTTTTCTAATTTGCCACAGAAAGTAGAGTGAAGGAGAGGAAAAGACAAAAGAAAATTGCAAAAATATATTAATTGTCTTTGGCACAGGAGACATTTTCTGCACAAATTTTTGTTTAATATAGATGGGATAGTCTAAGGTTGACCTCTTGATCTAATGAAAATCATAGCATTTCCTAACCTTGTATAGTATTTCTGCAATAGTGTTTCTAAATATACTCTAATACAATTTTGCATAAGTGTCCACCAGTCATCATAAATGGCTAACTTTTTGTCAGCAGATACTACTCAAGAAGCTACTTCCTTTCTTATGGATGGAATGAAATTGCCCTCTCTTAGCTCCTGTGTTAAATTCCAAGTGATTTCTATTTTAACTTATTTCAGTACGAGCAGGGGACAGTCATAACTCACTGACTTATTTGAGGTTAAATATAACATGATGTTTGCCTGGCATCATTGTGATTGATCTTTGAAAAGTGATTTTTGTTGATTTCTTGTATTTGGCTTGAACTTTGTGGACTTCCAAAAGTTTTTACCTGCCAATCATGTATGCTAAATCTCATGCTGGATCCAGTTTTGAACTGACACTCACTCTCAAACCTATTTCTCTTTGTACTAATCAGATTTCTGTTTTCCTTTCTCTAGGTTGCGGTCTTTGGTAAAGCAGTTAGAGAGAGGGGAAGCTTCAGTTGTAGACCTAAAGAAGAATTTGGAATATGCTGCGACTGTTCTTGAGTCAGTGTACATTGACGAAACTAGGTGAGTTAACTACAGACATCAGCACTCTTATGTCTAGTACCAATGACACAAAACTGTAATTTACACGTCATTTGGGAAATTTGTTTTAGCCAAGATTTATTACTCACAGACAATATGGTTTTAATCATTAAAATATTGTAGTCTGTGTAGAGCAGATCTTCAATCCTAGGTCTAGAAGCTGCTTTAAGTTCCCTGGGGCAAGGGAGAAGATCAAAAGCAATCATAAATTTCATCTATATTCTCTTGGAGAAATGTTTTCATAATAATTGTGTCCCACTTTTTCTGAAAGTTTCTAAATTCCTCCTCCTCTGTTCCTTTTGAATAGTGTTAAATCTTTTCACTTGTATCAAGTATTTGAAATTAAAAACATTTTTACTCTGGATCATGATAGAGGTAGACTGGTAAGACATTGCAGAGGAGTTCCCTGCTCTGTTATATGCCATTTCCCCAGTGCTAAATGCACTTGTAGAGTCACCTCAGATGACCAGAATGGGAAAGGAGAGGACTGTGTAATACTAACTGGGAAATTAGACATGACCATAAATGAGCTCTGAAGGGCAGAAAGGTCAGGAATATTGACCAGTCGAAGATGAGAAGTCTTGATTGTTGGCCTAGTAGTGAGTTTCACAATCTGACATTTAACTGTACAAGAGAATAAACAATCTGTTGAAGACTTGTACAATTGTGTTCCATTAGGGGTGACGAACCAAAGACTTTTAACAACTGCTTTAGTTCTAATATATGTGAGTTTCTTTTTTGTTAAGTGTTGCAATGCTCTCCAAAGAAGTCTGTTTATCCATCTTTTTCCTCCCCCTTCTAGGCGTTTACTGGACACAGAAGATGAGCTTAGTGACATCCAGTCTGACTCTGTGCCCTCGGAGGTCCGGGATTGGTTGGCTTCTACCTTCACACGGCAAATGGGGATGATGCTCAAAAGGACGGAGGAAAAACCCCGGTTCAGGAGTATTGTCCATGCAGTACAAGCTGGGATATTTGTGGAAAGGTAAAGGGGCATGTAATTACTTTGTTCTAGCAGCTGCCTAGGTACTGCAAATTGCACCTGTAGTGTTGAATGAAGAATACTTTGATATGCTTCTAATGATGTTTCTACACAGATCTGGATAGCACCTCGAAAGCTGGGATTAAGTAATAGTTTGCAACCTGAAACAGCACATAGTGATCTGTTCTTAGCTTAATACAGATTTAATAGCACAGTTGGAATGATTTTGACAGAGAATATGCACTTCTGCATAGCCCTAGGTCAAGAGTGACAGCTTTTGAAATTCGGTCAACCCAGACCAAGCCTTCCCTTGCCTCTGTTTATCTCTGTTGTCTAGTATTTCTTATGAAGAACTGCTAAGAAACAGAAGAAAATCCTGTATCATAGTATTACTGGAATGAACTATAGACCAAGACTGATGTGAAAATTTTTGGAGCTCAGGGAGGATTTCAAAAAACCTATTGAGTCCTCTCAGCCTTCTCTGTTGTGATTTGCATCAGAATCTACTGCTAAAACTGATTTCACTTTCTGAACCCCTTAAAACATTTAGTCATTTCAATTTGGACTCACTTCCAATCTTACCTTTTCTTATCGAGTAACCACTCTTCACTGACATCATTCAAGCTAGAAGAAGGGCTGGCACATGTGGAACTGTCAGCAGACTTTAGGCAGTATGAAAGACAGCAGGTCTCAGGTCTCTACAGCAAAACTGAAGTCAGGAATGGAAGACCAGAGCGCCTTTCACTGTTCATCAGCATTGCAGTGACAGCCTACCAGCCCTCTGTGCAGGCGGTTGAGCATATTGAACAGTGGACCACAAACCACACAGACACACAGAAGCCTCCTCCGGCATGTCTATAGCCGATTTTTTTATCTGTGTACCAAAGTTACTGGACATGTGCTAAGAGTGACAGCAAATTGTGATAAGACTAAACCTGTCATTTCTCCTTGGAACAGGTTTCTCCTAGGTTTAACAGGCTATTTGTGAATTAACCCTCACTCTCAGTGAGGGACTTGCTCAACAAGGAAGTAAATGAACTGCAGAGAGCTGGCTGCAGGAGGCTGTTTTCCAGCTTATCTGAATCACTGTGGCCCAAAGGAGGAAGTGTTCAGATATGATATGGCACCAGAGGAGGGTTGTGGCTCTCCTGTGCTAAGGGAGAGGGACTCTGCCTGAACTGTCACTTAAGAGAAGGCTATGGGGCTTCTAACAGGAGGGAGAAGGGGTAAGAAATACTGTAATTTGGGGAACGGGTGAATTTAATTCTTTAAAGGGGGCTGACTTTTTTCAGGTCTGAGTGCAGAACTTGACAAAGAAAAAGGGAAGTGAAGGAATACTTCACGCGGGATCATTCCAGATGGGAGAAGAGAGCTTTCCATCATCTCCTTTTAGTCCTACATTGCTTAAGTGCAAAAAAGGGTGACCTGCAGAAAGGCATTTTAGCTATGACAGTGTTTCTGCATTCACCAAGCCTGTTAAACACCGTGTGGCCTGAAAACAAGTTTAAAATCTGGTACATACTTCAGTGCTTTGTTTAGTATGGTTGCAGATGTTGATTATTGCCGTACTCTTTCTCTCTCTCCCTCAAACACACACACAGAGCAAACACCTGAAAGATTTTATACCAATCTTAAAAAAATGCAGAAAAAAGTAACAGCTGTACCAAACTGGAGTTGATTCATTGCAGACAACAAATGATTTCTGAAGTACATTCAGAATTAACTTGCATATGGACCAGCAAGGACTAAGGGAACTGAAGGAGCAGTATGGTCATCTGCAGTGGAAAATGAGGAACATCTTGTTTATTTGAGTGTAGCCTTTCCCTCTGATGAAGACCTGATGTTGGCAGATTTTCTGTGATCTTCTGCCAGGTAACCAAGCTATGAGATACTGGGGAGTGTATAGTCTCAAGTTAGGCTATACAATAAAAGTGGTATAGAGAATATTGTGCAAGTTAGGAACAAGAAGGAAGAAAAAAACCCAAATTGCAGTTAGGGTAAATAAGGTCTCCTGTAATGGTCTGTTGCTTTATGGTTTTTGTTTGTTTGTTTTGTTTTGTTTAATTCTATTTATGTGTTGCCTTATCTATTTTATCTTCATAGAATGTACAGACGGACTTCAAATATGGTCGGTTTGAGCTACCCACCAGCTGTAATTGGAGTGCTAAAGGTAATCCCAATAAAAAGGTGTTGGGGGGGTTCTATACAAAGCATAAAGATAACACTGCAATATTTGACTTGGTAAGGGGGTCTTAGTGCTTGCCCTTTCATTCTCTCTGACATTTAGTTTAGTTCACATACATTAATCATTTACTGGCCTAAGGGAATATCCTTTCAATAAAGGAAAGAATAGAGTTCAAGGCTGTGGCCATTTTCAGGTTATGAAGCTTACAACTCTGTTCTAGATTACAGTGATTAAACTGAGGACTGAGTAACATGCTGGAATCAATCACAACCTCTCCCCCAGGGAAGAAAGAAAACACAGATGGAAAGAGGTGGAGAAGGAAAAGGATCAGTTGCTGTGAGAGAAGGGAATTTCTTGCATTGCTCGGCTTCAGGTCTTCAAGGTGACAATCAGTTTAGGAATAATGACACTTTTATGAGTTTTGAGGTTTCAGAGGAAAACTGATTAGTTAGAAGTAGTCTGAAAAAAAGGTTCGATCCATGGGACAATTGCAAGGTTCTTGACTTAGGCAGGAATTATGAAGACTACAAACACAAGTTAGCAACCAGCTGCCTACACAGCAGCTTTGCAGACTGCATGTTGCATGTGTTTCAGCCTTGTCATGCAATGGTGAAAAATGGTGATACAGTGGGGCAATACACAGGGACATTGATGGACTTTACACTCGTGAAGCAATCCTTCTGCTCTACTCCACACTGGAAAGACCTACAGTTAGGGTACTGAATCCTTTTTATTTTGGATAGTACAACTCATTGAAAGATGTGAAGGAATTGCAAAAGGTCCATTGAGTGCAAGAAGAATAATCAAACATGCGTTTCATGCACTGAATCAAAGCATCCATCCACACCTTTTTCCAACTGCAGGTTGACAAGTGTTAGCTTCACTCCTGCAAATGGGATCTAAAGTCTTTGTTCTTTTGGAACTACACCCCACAGCCAGCTTATGAGGGAACATATCTATAATGTTACCTCTTCTCCTGAGTTCCTCAGCAGTAACAAGACAATCCAAGACCATCAGCTACTCTCAACTGACTTAAACCTTACAGAATCCCTCTCCTCTTTCTGTGTTTTTAAATGATTAAGGGTCATAAAGAGAACTGATCATGCTAGAGTAAGTGAAAACACATCAATAACAACAAAGGCATTGACTAATTTTGCTCAGGATGAAATAATTCCACTTGGCTACTGTGCACTCTAGGATGTATTTTTTTCCAAAACTATTTTGAGAACATGTCTTTGCCTGGATGGCCTTGGGGTTGGTAGTGGATGTGGTTGAAATGGGAGTTACTTGTTTTGAAGAAGTCTCCTGTCTTTGAAATAATACTTCATCTTAAATGTCTTAGTCCCATCTCCTTAATGGAAAACGTTACATTTTGTTGCTTGCTGCAGTCTAGCAAAGCCAAGTAAAAGAACCTTATGACTACCCGACTGCTTGGTGTGCTCTGTAAAATGAGTTGATGGTTTAAGCATGCAAAAGGGTGGAGTGTACCACACACATCTCTTCAGCTGTTCTGGATTGCCATAATCAACATTCCCCTCAGAGTCATGGTATTAAGGACAAGGACTGGGATGACATGGAGTCAAAACTAGCTTATTTTGTAACTATGTGCTCTCCTTTCTGCTGCCATGGCCAACAGGACATCTGCACTGAGTAACGCAAAGCTGTGGAATCAGCTTGGCAAAATGAGGTTGGTTTTAATAAAACAATGAAATACTGCAGCTTCTGCAAAAAAAAGCAGGTGGAGTGGTAGCAGTGCAAGTCCTAGGTGTATGATCTCTCTCACTTTTTCAGTGGATGAGAAGTTAGGCAATTTTTTTAATTGATTGCACAGCATCTCTCTCTGTACATTGGATACTGATTTTTCTACTGCAGTAGCCTGTTGCTTTTCTGCATGAGATGGGCATGATGATGTAAGATCTGTTGCCACAAAAGGGGATGATCAGCCTTGTCTCATTTGAATAGTGGCCACATATACCATTCATACAGACATGTTTGAATAACTATGTTAATTTACCCAATAAGTTGGGGAGATCTGCAGTTCATCAGGGTAGTGTGAGACAGAACTTCACATTAACTAGCTGCTGAAGCACTTGCCTGCTTTAGAAGTGAATTTTTGAGTCTTTTCTGATGCGCACGCTGTCATGGCAATATTTTCTGGGCTAGCTAATACACAGGTAATGAACACAGAACCTGTAGTCACTTACAATGTCTGCAGTATAGACTTCTGCTTGTCTGTGGCTACAAAAATGTCAGGCCTTCCAGTAATGTTGAGCAGAATAACATCTATCCTTGCATCTGCTTGTTGGCTTATAAAACAAATCAAGTCTCTGAGGTTAAGGACAGACAGCAAGGCAGAAAACTGAGCATTTAGGAAGAACTGCTGTTTCACTTCATCTCTAGGTTCCCCCGAGCAGTGGAGCAATGGCCAAGTAATAAGGACACAGGACTGAGAAGTAAGACACCTTGAATCTATTTGCAGTTATACCACAGTGGGTATACGTGGCATTTGAGCAGCTTATGACACTTCAGCTGAGGCTACAGGGCCAGTGACCTAGAGACATGTAGTACAGAAAGTTTCCCATCCCTCACTTCTCCTGCTCTCCTTCTCCTCCATCACAAGATATCTGTGAAGTTCTGCCTCCCTTTAGATCTCTCTCCAATATAGGGGTCACTTCTGTGTTAAATTTTTTTTTAAGGTTATAAAATCCACTAATTTTCAAAGCATAACTGGTGTTGCTGCAAGCCTCTAAGCCATCTGTGACGCTTTCATGGTTCTGTTAAGAGGATTTTTCCCCCTAGTTATTCAGGGTAAAATGCTGTTGTCATTATTGTCAATAGCAAAACTTCTGTTGACTTGACAAGAGCAAGGATTTCTCCCTCAGTAAAATCTAAATAGCTCTACTGTGAAATTTATCGTCTATGTGGTTAACCATTATTTCGTACAAAAGAACAATTCTAATGTACTATTCTGCAATTTCACAATTTGGTAAATTTTATCTGCTGCAAGAGCACAACGTTAACTGAAGGAAAAATATATAAAGGAACAAACCCCTTTTATTTCTACAAGGTAAGATCGCCTTACAGTGAATTAAATTTCAGCATAGTTGAGACATAATTTTCAATGCCATAGGATCCAAAAGTAAATTATTATATGCATGCAAGTGTTAAATTAGTTTACTTCATTGACTGAGATAAGTGATTACAAAATAAAAACACTCAAAATACCTAAAATTGACTGAGTGGATGCTTTGGCCGTCATTTTTCTTGCCCATTTTCTAAGTTTGTTCAAGGGCTTCAAAACATGCTTTCTTGGTGGAACTTTCTCCTCTCTTCGTTGTTTTTCCTCTCCAACATCTACTGAAAGTGTTTAAAAGCTGCAATTTATGATTGCTCTTCTGTGACTTTGGCCACAAATCATCTGTGGAGAAGCTTGACTCTGCCTTCAATGTGTGGGCTCCACACAGCTTGTAAAATCAACTGCTTGGCAAGCAAGTTATTTACTGGGATAGATGAAAGCAGAGCTGAATCTTCAGCATCTTTGATAGTCACTCACTAATGAGCCTCTCCGTGGACTGTACTTCCACAAGAGGCATGCGCAGCTGTGTGTAATCAACACTATGCAACTAGCAAGGTTGTCAGGATCAGCCCATGCTGGAGAGAGCCAGTACCAAAATACATTGGTCTTGTTCAGAACATGAGAAGTCCTGTAGCTATGCTGATGTATGGGTCACCGACCACAAGGCAGTTAAAGGTCACTATCCTTTGCATTTGACTTGAAGTCAGGTCCTTACTTGGAACATGACCATGACAACAAACAACAATGGTGGACTGGGCTTTAAGAGCTCGATAGATAATTGTAATTTAGCATTTTTAGTATTGCTAAAAAAGATGGCAGATTTTTAGATGGACTCTAATCCATAACAGTATTCAACATTATGTCTAGCCAACCCCCATTTCTTGCACTGAGAGCAAATGTGCACATGCGTGTGTGAAATGTAGTCATCTTTATTTCTTGGTGGAAGTGCCACAAGGAAATGCAAGGTAACCTGCAACAGTTTGAAAGTGGAGGGAAACTTCAGTGTGCAGATGTCAATCTTTAATATGTGGTCTAAGGAGAGTAATTTGGATAAACCCCTGTGGGAATTACATTAAAGTTCTCAGCAGGCAAGAGAGATTGAGAGCTGGTCCTCTGCCAGATGCAGCTGTGTGGTTGATCTGTATATCTTTCTTCTAGCTATAACTCCTTCCGCACCTTTCGTCTTTGTTGCTAGGAGGAGAAGAAAAAGGTTCACAGGGTTTCAGGAGCATCCAATTCTGAGATCAAGGAGCTTTATCTTGCTAGATAATCAGTGCTGTCAGTTCCCACGGCCTTCCCTAAGAGCTGAGATTTGAACTCAACCTTCTGCAAGAAGGTTTATACCTTAATATTTTAGCTTTATGAGCTGGGAAGTGAACTTTCCCTCCTCAATCTCTTGACTGACCACCCCACAGCATTAATATATCATTTACAGCTGACTGGAACTTTCCCAACTGGAATTAGATATTTACTCTTCTGTTATAAAGGTTGTTTTTTATATCATTGTTAGCACTTAATGTAACATTACTGTGATTTTCTCCCGCTCTGTAGTTTTCTGAAAGCCCCAGTGGACTCACTTATCTTTAAAAAAAAATAAGGAAAATTAGGGTTATGCTGTCTTTGGGCAATTTAAGCTGCAATAATCACAATTGAGGATTAATATTAAAATCAGAAGGAACTAAGTTGCTTTTGGGTCTAGCAAGATATTTCTTCTAGTTAGTTATTATTTTGGTTGATTGAACAGTAAGTGGTAAAAATATGACTACAGGTGCCTGTATGTTTTTTTACTGTGAAAAGCATATCACCTTATCCTGTTCTAAGCATGAGTGAAGCATTGGAGTGCTTTTCTCACAATACAAAGTCATAAGAACTCTATAGGGACAGGAAAATCCAGAGACTTTAATATCATTAGAAAGCATATCTTTGTTATTCCTGTTTCCTTCAAAGTTAATGTTATTTTTCATAGACATAGCACATGGCTAGGGGACAGAAAAACGTAAAATCAGCCGCAATAGGGCCATCCCAATGTTTCTGGTACTAAAGCAAATCAGGATTCTTATCTTTTTGGATTCAGCCTTTACTGATTAAATTCTGGTATGAACTGCCATGTTTAGAGTAAACAAACAGCATACATGTTTGTAATGGAAGCTTCTTAAACTCAAGTCATACAATACTGATGAGTAAATTAGACTCTGCATTGATTAAATGGAATTGAAGAAGTTAAAAAAAAAAAAAGCTATGCACTTACATCGCCACTCTAATTCTCCATTTGTAGATGTAAAGTGATAGAAATTGAACTATCATTGTAAAAGGGATGACCGTATTAACTGCCTTTTCTACCGACTCTTGCAGAATGTAGACAAGTGGTCCTTTGACGTATTTGCACTAAACGATGCCAGTGGGGATCATGCACTGAAATTCATTTTCTATGAACTTCTCACACGCTATGATCTGATCAACCGTTTCAAGGTCAGTAGTTAGAAGATGGGTCTCTTCTTCCATCTCGAGTTTTGTGGAACTTCCCTCTCATCCTGCTTTGTTCCATTCAAAATGCAATTTTGGCGATATTTGAAGGCTTCATGGACACTGCACTTTCCCCAGTAAGCAAGACCAAATGTTATTTAAGCAGTACTTTTAATTGCCATGGGAAACCATGAAGTAGGCGGGGTTCCAAACAGGCATGGGAAATATTACATTTGATCCTGTGGGAACAATTGTGTCATTCTCCTGAGATTCATAGGACTCTCAAGCATGCAGGCAAAAAAGGAGAGCTTGAATTCAAATTCATCAAAAGAAGCATGGCCAGCAGATCAAGGGAGGTGATTCTGCCCATCTGCTCCACTCTGGTGAGACCCCCACCTGGAGTACTGCCTCCAGCTCTGCAGCCCTCAGCACAGGAAAGACATGAACCTGTTGGAGCGGGTCCAGAGGGGGGTCACAAAAATGATCAGAGGGATGGAACTCCTCTCCTATGAAGAAAGGCTGAGAGAGTTGGGGTTGTTTAGCCTGGAGAAGAGAAGGCTGCGGGGAGACCTTATTGCAGCCTTCCAGTACCTGAAGGGGGCTTATAAGAAAGATGGGGACAAACTTTTTAGCAGGGCCTGTTGTGATAAGCCAAGGGGTAATGGTTTTAAACTAAAAGAGGGTAGATTCAGACTAGATATAAGGAAGAAATTTTTTACGATGAAGGTGGTAAAATGCTAGAACAGGTTGCCCAGAGAGGTGGTAGATGCCCCATCCCTGGAAACATTCAAGGTCAGGTTGGACAGGGCTCTGAGCAACCTGATCTAGTTGAAGATGTCCCTGCTCATTGCAGGGGGTTGGGCTAGATGACCTTTAAAGGTCCCTTCCAACCCAAACTATTCTATGATTGTTACAGAGGTTTGCAGATACAAATGCTATGCATCTTTTCCTCCAGCTTTGAACAGGCTTAAAGTTGAATGGTAGAAACATTGTTCTCTGATCTTGACCATTCTCCCCACCCAAATGCTCCACTGTCCCTTCCTCCATTGACACTTCCACTCCCCAGGGGTCCCCACTCACTTTGGCTGGAAAAGGATTTACAGCTCTCTGGCTCCTGCCCTTCTTCAGGAACTGCCCATGCCTGATGAGAAATGTTTGAAGAAGATAACTGGTCAGAACTGCATCCTCCCCCGATACGTACCCAAGAGTACCCAGTACTCCTCTAACTATGAAAATATGAGTGTTTAGGGTATTTGCCGTTTGAGCAGATGAAACTGGAGAACCCATGGTGCCAGTTGCATATGTTGCAGCTGACACCACCTGTGTAGTCTCCTCTCTAGAAATCCCCTGAATTGCATTTTCTTGAGTGTGCGCGGTTCTACTCTTGAAGTCAGAAAAGCATGGCAAGCCCATAGGATGGGCAGGCTGGATTTCACCGTGAAAAGCCAGAGGTCTGATAAATGATACTCCTCTTAGTAGTATGATGTGTTTAATTAAAAATTCTTGAATATGAATAGTAAAGCAGAAATATATTCCAGTGGGTAGTGAGGTGAACAGAGAGACGCCTGTGACCTAATCAGAAATATTTCTCCAGGGGCAATCAATCAAGTGCTCTCTGTTACTTTTCATACTGCATGTGTCTTCCAGATGGCATTTTGTAGTATACTTACTTGTGTGTGTTTATGTGTGGCAATGATTCATCCATAATGTAATTAGGGATGGGAAAGCCAGTTTGAGAAGGTAACCTGGATTTGCTCTCTCTCTTTACTGCCTGTTTCAGATGTTTTAGCATGTTATGTATTTCTGAAGTACAAACTGCTCTTCAGGACCTCTTATCAAAATTCTCCCCTCTGAACGCTAGCCATTAAAGGTGATTATTTTGTTTGTAATTCTGTGCTGTTTTCCTTAGATCCCCATTTCTGCCCTGGTGTCCTTTGTGGAAGCTCTGGAGGTTGGCTACAGTAAACACAAAAATCCTTATCACAACCTAATGCATGCCGCAGATGTGACGCAGACGGTCCATTACCTCCTTTTCAAGACAGGCGTAGCGGTAAGTACAGGAGTTGGCATCCTGAATACATAATGAGATTACAACAGTTTTGGCTCATTAAGGAGATTATGATTATCCACTGTAGACAAACTTCATTTGATATGGCTGTACTAATGAAAGCAGAGATTTAGGATTATTTAGAAATAGAAGGTAGGTGAAGATATGGATAGCTCTTTTAACAGTGATCTAAAAGAGGATGAATGAGAAACCCAAGCTCAGTTTTTCCTCTGCCACAGATCTCCTGGGTGATTCTGCCAACTCACTTTTGTTGGAAGTCATTTCACCTAATGTGAAGAAGCAAATCGTCTAAGCTTTCTTCTTACTTCAGGGAGCAAGGCAGTACCTCCAAAGGACAATTCATTCCACTTATCTGAGGATGACAAGAGCCATCTGGAGCCTCAGATGGAGATGCTCCTCTGGGTCAGCCTCTGGAGATGCTGATCTCCATCCAGTCTCTGCAGCAAAACCAGCTGACCTGGCTTACGTAGAAACCTGCAGACAGCTAAAGTCTGACAATAGTAACAGGAACGGATAGAAGGCTTAAACAAACATACTTAGCCCACAATCTGTTCCCACCGTGGTTGTCAGGACACACAACAGAAATGCATTTGAAGAGGGACTAGAGAAACTGAAGGCAGGCAGATTCCAGAGTGGTGATCCGCCATTACAGTTAGGGTTCACCTGGTGGCTCCAAAAGTTGTTTCAGGCTCTTACTGCAGCTCCTGCCTTCTTGAACACTCCCTGATCACTCCAAGCTCCGTAACTGGGAGCTGTTGAAGAAAAGGAGCTGTTGAGAAAAAGATATCCCACTGTATGCTGATGAGGCCCTTTTCTGCACAGCTCGGTGAGAAACCTGAAGAAATGGTGCCGCCAGCGTGTGCTGTGTGATGGAGCATAGGACAGAGAGGTGCAAGCTACCAAGGCGTAGAGCAGCTCCTGCTATGTCTTTTAGGCCAGTTTTAACAACTGTAGAGCTGCTACAATCCTGTGTGGAATGTAGACTGCAGCTGTGAATTGCAACGTTTACTAAAGACATATCTGGAAGGAGTCAGGCCCTGTCTGTCTCAAGACCTGATCCAGGCCTTTGCTGTTCTGAAGGCCAGAAGTAGCAGTAGCGCAGTGCGTGTGGGAGATGGAAAGAGGATGATTTTCTCGGTGGTATTGGGTCAGGAAAAGCATGTCAGTGTTGTGGCAGAGCCCCATTCAGAGGCAGCCCTGAGCCTTCTCTTCTGCCAGCTGCACAGCGGCAGTTCCCTGGGCCTGCCCATGCGTGCCCCGGCCCCTCAGCATCTCGAAGGTGCTGGGCTGGGCCCGCACCGCCTGTGTCAGTGTCTCTGCCGTGCTGGTGGATCCACCTCCATGGGCTCCTCGCCATTGCATGGTGGGTCGACCTCCGTGGGCTCGACTCGCCTGCCATAGGTGCTGCTGCTCCCGTCAGCCCGGTTGTGTTTTTTGGGCTGTGGAGGCATCCCGAGTGGCTCCAATGAGCTCTTGAGGCTCGTCCCACTCAATGTGGGCTTGTGCGGGTCCTCCTGTGCCAAGCAGGCTGGGTGTCAGAGTGGCTAGGTGCTGAGGGAGCTGTGGGCCAGCCGCAGGGGTGCCTGCTTGTGCAACGGAAGGCTGGTGACGTCACCAACGGCCGGTGCTGTGGGTGGGACAGTGGCCCCTGAGGCCCTGAAGGCCCCGTTGCGGGGGGCCATTTTGCTTGGCAGAGAGAAGGGCTGTCCCTGGGGCAGCGGGCCTGCCTTGCAGCTCCCCTTGTGTGCCCTGGGCTGGCGCACCCTCCTCGTGCCAGGCCTGGGGTGCCCTGAAGGGGCCAGTGAAGGGCCACAGTGTCCCAGGAGGGTCGGGGAGCCTGCATTCCCCTGCAAGCGCTGGGCTCCCTGCAAGTGGCATCGTCCCCGCAGCCGCCAGCAGCAGCGAGGGGCAGAGGGGAGGAGAGGGCCTGGCGTCCTGCGGGCTGCTGCGCAGGGGCGCCGGGAGGAGCGCGTTGTAGGGCCACCGAGGTCCTTGGGGCCTGGGGGTGTTGTTTTGGGTCTGAGGACGGGAAGGCCTCTGGGGGATTTCTGTCCCCGGCTCCTTCTTGCCTCAGCTACTGAATGGGAGGTTGAAGGTGAAGCCAGAGCTGCCCTGGTGCTGCAGAAAGAATAGCTGCAGGTCGGTGGTGACTCTAGACCAGGCCGCAGGACGGATTTGATCTTGGCTACGGGCTCTTGCGGAGAGTGCTTAGGGCGAAGGGTGTGCAGGTACTTCTTCTCCCCCACCGGTGGATTCCCATGTACCTCAAGCAGTGTAAAAGCCATTGAGAGCACGCCATGAGTTAAGGGGTCAAGGGAGGTGTTTTTCTTTGCTCCCCAGTGGCTCAAAGAGAAACAGTCTGCAACCAGAAATGTTGCTGCCTGTGGTTGCAAGAAGGCAAAGGAAGCTGGCTGTGAAGGTGTTTCTGGTGACGGCTTGCTGTGCCTGCGCTGCTGTGGTGAGAGCCCTTGTGCCTGTGCCGTTCCCGTCCTCTGCTTTCATGGCCTGTATAGCTCCAGAAGGCAGTAGCGCCTTTGAAACTGTGCACTGGTGTCACGGGGGAAGGTGTCATCTCAGCTCTTAAATAATTTCCTTTCTCTCTTTGGCTGGTGCTTTTTTGTCAAGGCCTCTGTGCAGAGCACCTCTTTAGAGGATTGTTTGCTTTTCTTTGGGTTAGATTTTGACAAGCTTTTAGGTGAGAGAGAGAGAGAGAGAGATGGTGCAGGTGGGGGGAGGTGCTGACGAGCACTGTCATTTTCACGTCATGAAAACCATTCTGGATGATGGTGATGTCAGGCCACCTTTTCTCTCTTCATACCCTCCTTGTTGCCATGATGCTGCACGAGCAGGAATAAAAGAGGAGGTAGGTTTAGCTGTTAATGGTCAGAAGGCAGATTGTCTCTGGGCCATTTCCTTGGCCTGAGTTGACAGGCAAGTTTTTAGACTTGTATAATTTTGCTTGAGTCAAGTTATTTAATAAATCACTCAGGACAGTTACTGTTCATGTGAATTAACTTTGGTTCTTCATGAAGTTCTTGCTGAATACAAAACCGGGTTTGACTCATTGACAATAAAGGAGAAGAAGATATTGCAGAAATAGCAGGGGGATCTCTGCCTTTCTAATCCCACTGGTAACACTGGAAGTGAGAGCTAAATTTGCCTGCCTCTTCACCGTAGGCCAAAAATAGGAATATTTCTAAAGCGTATGTATTCAGTGCCGTCCTTTTGCACAGTTTCATAGCAACGTGTGGACATTTGGAAGTAGTGCAGCCTCTTCTCTTACCTCATTTCTTCTTTGAAATTATAAAATCTATTTTCTTAGAGGTGAAGAAGATTAAACTGTTTCAGTTGACTTGCTTTTCCTATGCTTTTCTCTACTGTTCTTCTCTGACAGAAAGGTGTTAGCCCAGATGAAAGACAGCTCACTCTGAAGGTGTGTTACGTCAAACACGAGCGGGCTTTTGTGCATTATTGGCATCATTCAATACAGTCCAGTGATACCTCAGTGGAAACACCTCTTGCTAACAGTTTCTGGGGACTACTTAGCCAGGTGTGCTGGTTTTGGCTGGGATAGAGTTAAGTTTCTTCATAGTAGCTGGTACGGGGCTGTGTTTTGGATTTGGGCTGAAAGCAGTGCTATGCAGCACAGCACCATAATGTGTTGTGTCAACTTTGAAGACAATTGCAGAACCAAAGGGCCAAAGCTGGTCAGAGCGAAAAGTAACAGCTGTGTGTATCCCAGGCTCCAATGTGACCAAGAAGCAAGACCAAGAACTGGGTAAATATCTGTCTTCAGTTCTCTCGGTAATGTGTTTTAGCCTTATCTCAACCTGGCAACAAATGCACAAACCTGTCATCCGCTAGCGTACGCCTTTTGAGATTCTCTCCCATGCATTACCTAGGTCCAGTAAATTATCGATGTCCACACGCCTTTCAAAGTCACCTGCTATTATGCTGCCTGATGTTTGAAGTGACAAATAAGAACTCTTCAGCATTAAACCACTTTCTTTTGTAATGTCTCTGAAGTGTTTTTCCTCTCTGTTTCAGAGGAAACAGTGTTCTGAAATGTGTGCAGAGGTCAGGGAATGTGCATATTCCGGATTTACATCTGTAAAAGGGAAACTAGAATTTGTGTGCTTGTGAGCCTATGTACGTGCTGGCACTGAAGGCAGTGACTCATTCGCCTGAGCTGAGCCTTTTGCGTTTGTATTCCTCCTGTAATAAGCTACGCACAAAGTATCCCGTGCAGAGCGTTATGATGGAGTTGCACTCCAGAGGATGTAGTGAAGTGTCTGCTGTTTCCCAGGAATAATCCCAAGCACTAATTGTTCCCATAGACAAATGATATGTGGCATTTGGTTTAGGATCTAATGTAGCACAATAAGAAACTGCTCTTCTGCTACCAGGAACAAGGGACTCGCAACACTGTGTGCCAACAGTGACATTTCAGCTTTGCTTCCCTTGTTAGAATGCTTTTTTTATCTTTGTTTCGGTTTTTGTTGGTTTTTCCCTTTTCTTAGTTTCTACCCTGACTCCCCTGCAGGATACAACGCATCTCAATGTGCATAGATCAATGTAGTTTGAAAATGAGCTCTAGAGGTCATCGATCCTAACCTCCTGCTCACAGCAGGGCTAGCTTGTAAGATGCATAGGATGTTCACACATGGTAAAGAAAGGTAGGGGATATTTTCCTGTTTCCAGAATTTGCTCACATCAGTATCTTGTCCTTACTCTGGCGTACATAGTTGTTCAGTTCATCACTTTCACAATATTTATCCAAGGAACTTGGACATGCTGGAAGATAAGACTTTGGTTTCAGAAGGCGTGTTGGGGTCATTGGTTTAATTCTTCACTGGGATGAGGACAAAGACTTGTGAAAAAAACATATAATAAAAGAGAAAAAAAATCCTCATTTATCTTGTTAACTAGTTATTTGCAATGTGGAAAAAGAATTTTTTTTTCAAATTCACATAGTCTGTATAGTGGTAATTTGTTCTAGTCTCAAAGGGAAGAAACAGTTGTGTGGTTTATCTTTACATGGTTCATTTGCCTTTGTCATGCTCCCTGTTACTTACAAGCTCTCTCGACAGTTTTGTTCCAGGCTTCTTTTTTCTTCTGTTTTCTTTTCAATTAAAAAATATTCTTTCCCTCTAATCATATTCAGTGCCTGAAATCTCTTTAGTTTTCTGTTATTTTCTTCCTCAGGATGATGACTTGGAATGAATTTGTTATACTTTACCACATGAACTAGAATATTTTGGGTTCTCTCATAGACATAACGTTGAAAGAGAATTTGGAATTACGGTTTTTAATGTTTATCTCTTAGAGGACTGATATACAAGCATGAAGTTTAAGAACAACTTCCAAAAGCTGACACACTTTTTGCTCGTTTCATTCTTTCCTTTATTTAACTCTGTTTTTCAGCTGTGATTATTACTTTCTTCAGTATTATTTTCTGATTAATCTTTATAATTATTAGGAATTACCATATGATTTCTTTGAATCCAGACAATGAGGTGAAAATGGTAAATCTTAAGAGTTCTTTCTCTGATACTGTTAAGAAGGACAGGAGAATGTTTCCTGCAGCAGACCTGTAAAACTGCAGAAGTGCAGGACTTGTGTCACATCTGTTTGTACCAAAGGGAAGTGAGATCCTCCTCTCCTCTAGACTATTGTGATTAATAAGCAGATCATGATGAGCTCTGAAAATGATAACTACTTTGGAATAAAAGACCATAAACTGGGGAAGGAAACAAGCTAATTATTGCTGTCTTTGCTTTGTAGCATTGTCTTGGAAATGAATCCATTTGTTTTGTTAGATTTGGAAACAGTGCTCTTTCCTCTTCCTTTTCCTTTGTGTATGCATCGATCCTTTTGTTTACATGCCAATGACTTGCCTTAGTAGCTAATTCTTCATATTTATTGTATGTTTGTGAAAGACAATCATGCCTCATTACCCTTTTTTTGTTTCCACTCTGGAAGCCAATACTTGGTCTTTCATGCCTTCTTCCCCCGCCATCCCCCACCCCCTATCATCGCAGAAAGTTTGAAGGTTTTGTCCTGGATTGTTTTTGTCAACCCTTTAGAAATGAAAAACATTCACATTTCCTCGCTCTTTTCTACCTGCGACAGTGTCCTGCTGGTTTCTCAACAGTTCTTGATGGCTTTGTTCTTTGAAACTAGCTCTCTGTTCCCAAGATGAAGTCCCATCACAGAGCAGTGAAAGGTAATATCCCCGCTTAGGTGGAGATTGCATCCATACTCTGCAGGCTCTTTACCCTCTTGTTTGCTTTTCCTTGCAAGGTTGTAGCAGAAAAAAGGGACTAAAAGGTTCCAGTTACTTGCCTGCTATTTCCCTCCTGTTACTCACAAGCCTATTTTGACTTTGTACTACTTACACTGATTTATTTATTACCCACAGTTAACAACTGTAATCCCAGTCTGTATTCTGAGTGGTCTTCCTCAAATACTGTTATGATATTTAATATCTCTCCTCAGGTGTATTACACCCTATTTGAAAACCTGCATTACCTGAACTTGCTCAACAAGTGATACTTTGATAGGGCATGCCAGTTAGCACTTTTCCTGTATGAGTCTTGAGAGATGAGGTAGGAGACCTCAAGCACAGAGCTCATTGCTTTAGTTTGCTCTGCCTGTTCCTGAGTGCTTGTGCCTGATTTTTTCTATCATCATTTGCACTCTCTCCTTTTGGGAAATGGCAGAACGTGGTTGAAGAATTGAAGTCCAGATCTAGACATGTAGCGTGGAAACCCTAGTTCCTTTTTTCCCCCCATTTGCAGTTGCCAGAAGTTGTTGCTTGAATGTTGAAATCATGTTCTTCATCACCTGCAAAGAATTCCTTATTCACAAGTCACACCTAGAAACAGAAACATCACAGATTTCTCCACCACCAGTGCTGTCCACTCCTGTTCTAGATCAATTGTGTAGAAATGAGAAAATAGTTTAGTTTCTGTGTCTGCTCATTTCTTGATCTCTTCACCCTCCTCTCTCTCTCTCAAAAAATAAAAAATCAAGAGCTACCTTGATTATGGTCAGTGGCATTGTGCAAAATATCTCTGGCCAATATTTTCAAACCGCTTCTTTAATGTAAGGAGATCTTTAATACTGAGGCTTGCTTCATTCTTCATTGGTTATGCAGAGGTGGCTGTGAAAGGCAGGAGAAGAGCTGGACAGGTCGCTGTGTGCAGAGCCCCACAGTGATCTGTGCTTCCCCTGCGCGTGGTTAACAGACCAGTGGTGGCCCCTGAGCTATAGTAGATGTCTAGAACAGATTTATGAATCCATACTGCCTTTACTGGGCTTTGAATTAAAAGGCAGTTCATACATGAATGTCTGTCAAAACATTTGCAGGTTGACAGTGAGCTGTTACAAAAATATTTGGCAACCACTGTGGTAAAGGTTTTCTCTAAATGTAATACATTTAAGCATTTCATACAAATATTTACAGCACCTACAGTACCTAGAGCCTTTGTCTCTGACGCGCTTGATGTTAACAAAACTCCTTGTGTACTACCAGTGGAAAACCAGACAAAGCGATTGATTGATTGACTCAGAGGAAAATTATTAAAAACATCTCAGTCATTTAGAAATCTAAGTCAAAAGTGACTTAAACATTGAAAAATAAGGCTTCGACCAGGCAATTAGGAAAAAAACCTCAGGGCTTTCTCAAATGTTTCTATAAATGGTAAATTAACAGCAAGACATGCATCTTGTGAGGTTGTGTTCCCTGTTCTCCTCATGATTCAGTGATTGACAAAGACTATTAGTTACTGGAAATTAGTGACATTCTTCTGTAATTGAGGCTCTGCTACCCAGGTTAACTGAACTGAAAATACATACCCTGGTGGTATGTGCATACCTGCATACGTATTATCAAGTTCTACTTGAAGAACCTTGATTTTCTTGAGGTTTTCCTCTCTCTCTTCCTCACACATTGCTCTTTAAGAAGGGCACGTTTCCCGTTGCTCTGCCTTAAGCCTTATTAGCTCCTGAAACCATTTTGCTGAAGTTCGATTTATTTAGATGAAGCTTCAGGAAAAACACTGGTTTGGCTTTTGCCTATCAACCAGAGAAGTTTGCTTTAAAACAGCTGGCAGGCTGCAGGGGAAAGGCAATGATGTGCAGCGTTGGCTGTCAGCAGGGGATAACTTGCCTTAAAAGACAAAAGCCGTAATGCCTGGGAAAATGACAGTTTATCTGATTGCTCTGTAATCTCTTTTCAGCACTGGCTGACAGAGCTGGAGATATTCGCTATGATCTTTGCAGCTGCCATCCATGACTATGAACACACCGGAACCACCAACAACTTTCACATCCAGACACGGTGAGGCCACTGTAAATCATGATGAAGGGTTGGGAAATGGAGGGGGAAACCTTTGGAGAATAACAGCACAGCCACCTAGAAAAGTGCAGGAGCTTTTGCTTTTGCTTTCCTCCTTTCAAGGAAAAGTTCACTTCCTTAGGTTGCATTTGATTTTCTCTTGCTCAACCATTTACAATGGAATGCATGTATTCTAGCTTCCTGAGCATTGTTTCATATTAATAATCAGGAAAAAGGAAGGTCCCAAAATATTTCTGTGTGAAGTTGCCAAAGACAAATTGCTGTACAGAGTGATGTATTTTGATGAAGGTGTACTTTTGGAGGAGATACTATAATTCAACAGTTTTTTCTCCTTGTTGAATTTGAAGAATCAAACATTAACTGCAAAAATCAAGAATTCAGCAATATCTGTATTCATCAGTGAACACCAACACTACACATACTATTTTTACTTTAGTGGAGAACCACACCTGCAGCAAGGGGATATGTTTAACGTCATCTGTTCAGGGATATAATTTTTTAAAGCTTTGTAAATTGCTAGACAGTAATTAGCTGATCACAAACTAGACTGGACCGGTGTATTTTTTGAACTCAGAATCTTCTGTAAGGCTTTTGGGTTGGTGGAAGAGAGAAGGAGAAGATGAAGATGGCAGCAAAAATCAGAAGTGTGCCAAGATTGTGAAGTCTCTAGTTGCAGTGATAATTGGGCATCTAATGTCTGTATTATTTTGACAATGGGAGTGTACTGGTAGCAATGACAAAATGTCTAGATGTCCTTGACTGACACTGCGCACTTGAGCATTTCTAAGATGTGTTGCATCTTACCCTAAATTAGATCTCTGGAGTATGTTAGCTGAATCATGCTGTGTATCACAGATATATAAAGGTTGCTAGGATAAGTCACACATATGCTCAGGAAAGCTTGGAACGTAGAAAGAAGTTTCTGTCTCTGTTCTGGGCCAAGCCACACTCCACTTTTTACAACTGCATGCGAGAATTAGGGATCTGCTGTATTTCCCAAATACTTACAGAAGAATTCAAGGAAGGACAGTTGTAATTTCATTTCTTCAACACTGACCATCAGAGGGTGTAAAGTGTCAAGGGGAGAAAAATATACGCTGCTCTCTGGGAAGCAGAACTGTGTGGGGACTGTAACAAATCATACTCACCCTCTGTTGACATTAACTTCCAGCAAGAATTGTTTTCAGACCAGTTTAGCCATTCATCAATCTCAGATCTATGCCCTGGAGCTTAAAATAAGGCGTGAAGTACCTTTGGTCTTACTCTATCGCACTGGAAATTGCCCTTCTGGACAGCATAGTCTAGTGCACAGATGACAGAAAGCAGTTCAGTTATATCTTGCTTACAGCCAGTTTGCTGTTCTGGAAACAATATTGGGACACGTCTTGCAATTGCTTACTTGGGTACAGTCAGGCTTTAATATGAGAGCAACATACACAAAAGTTGGAAAAGACCCTCATGATTCAACTCTAAATTTACGTATCTCTCTCAGCATATTTTTTCCAAGTATGTAACAAAGAGACCAGGTGAGTCTCAGCTGGTGAAATAGATTTTGTGGTGAATTTTGGTCTTTAGTTTTCTTCTACGGAATAACAGCAATGAACAAAGTATTACAAGTGCTCTTAAAATGCTTCTATCTGTGCTATAGAACTAATCTCTGTAGTTGATCAAAGGAAGACAACTGAATGTAAGACTCTTTAGACAGGGAAGAAACATAACCTTTCCTATGTTTTCTTTTAAATGCTAGGTCAGACTCAGCCATTCTATATAATGACCGGTCTGTGCTTGAAAATCATCATGTTAGTGCGGCGTATCGTCTTTTGCAAGATGATGAAGAGATGAATATTTTATCTAATCTCTCAAAGGACGACTGGAGGTAAAAATGAACATGGTGACTGCCTAGGAACATTGCAGCATCACCATAGACTGTTATTACCTTGTTTGAATGGCAATATGCATTATTGTATATTACATGTCAGTATTTCTATTGCTACAAGAAAAAGAGCTTTAAAAGGTGTTTGTCTTGCTTATTTCTGCTTTTGGTTTTCATCTCAGGTAGTGAGACTAGATTTCATGAAAATGGATTATAATATACAAATTCACTCCCATCTAATTTCAAAGTCTCACAGAGACACCCTTTGTACACATCCATTTTTAACTGAGTGTAGAGGTAGCCTGCTGTTTGTTCATCCTAAAGCATAAACATAACCTTTATCCACTTTGACACTCCCCACCTGGAAATTATAAATGGGACTTAATGCAAAAAAGAATCCAGTCCAAAGAGCATAAATCAGTGTACTATATATGCCAAGGTGATGTAAGAAGCTGTAATTTAAAATAAGCCTCATGCAACGTATGATTTATGTGCCAAAATCAAACCATGATTTGCTTTCTAATAGCAGACAGTTCAAACTGATGAGGACTTTCTGGTTTTATGGGTTTTTTTCGAACTCCAAGGGGTGGTACTTTAAAAATAGCCCAGTGTGCTAGACAGGAAGAATCCTGCTCCATGGTCTTTCTCACGGGAGGGGAAGCAACTTGTGGGATCTTACATGACGCACTGTGCCTCCTGCAGACACTTAAATGTGATACAGTGCTGAGCAGTCAGTTCTTCTTATTTTAATATAAACATGGGGAAATGAGCCCTTCTCTGGGGCTTAGCTTCGAGCAAGCTGGTCAGTGAAGGCTCTGCTTGCTAACCTGTTTAGCCTGAATTTCCTATTTATTTCAGCTTGTGGACAGTGATGCAATCCTATAGCTGAACACCAGGAATAAAACTTAGGAACTTATGTGGCTGATTTCAATCAATATGAGTGTTGTGGAGGAGTGGCCTGAGAAATTCTATCCCCCAATATAGAAAATAGTCTCATGGTGGGCAGCAAGCAGGAAAAAAAAAAACTGCATTGAGGTGTTAAAAATCTAATTTATTTTTTTAGCTACAGCTGGTAATGCCTTGTCAAATATTGGCAGCAAATTACTGCTTCCTTTTATGTTGGCGGGGGAAATGCAAGGAACTAACTGACTGGAAACAGCAGCCTTAGAGCCACTGTCTACAAGGAACAGCAGAGCAGCTAGTTGAGTATGCTTCATTGCATAGATACTGTCTTCAGGAAAATGGTCTGCTTTGGAGCTTTAAACTGTTTTGCTTGAATCAAAGCTAGCTTCAGATATTTCTCCTTGATTCTGTAGGGTCAACACGTGTGTTCTGTTGAGGCAATATGCTCAGACCCAAAGTTTCAAAAATTAACCCATCTCTTTAAGAAATACTGTAACTGCCTGAGCAAAAATATTGAGTGGTTTGGATTGCTTATTTGTTCTCTCTCAAGTAGGGTTTTATTATTTTGTAGCTGTCGATCAAGCAGCAGCTGCAGAATAAAGGCCATTATCTGGATATGCTCTAATACCAAAACATTGTGACTTTTGTGTGCTTTTGCTTTTGACTGCCAGTTTGAAATCCCATAGGCAAACATTTGGGAAGCACTGGAAACATCAGCTGACTTCAGCAGGATCTGAGGTGTTGAGAAAAAAAACCAAGAAGCCCAGAGTTTCCCAGACTGGCACTCAAAAATAGGACCCTCAGTATTGAAGGATGCTTTGGGAAACTATTAAAGTGTGTCCAAATTTAACTTTATTTTTGTAGGCATACCTGATAAATCTCTCTCAGCAAAAGGCCCCAGTGATGGTTTTGGGAAAACAAATTCTTAAGTGCCTTTCTGAGCTGAGCTCTCACTCCTTTTTTCACATTACTAGTAAGAGAAAATCTGATGGTCAGTGCGTGATTTTGCAATCCTACATGTCTATGTGGATTTTATCACTTCTATGGTATTCAGTCATTTAGTTAGGGAATGTATTTTCAAGAAAGAAATGTAGAAAATTAGAGCTGCATTTTACTGTTGGAAAATAAATGGGCACAGGTTTTGTAAGGAAAGCAGATGAAACTGAAAGAGATCTTTTGGGCTACAGTCAAGGAGAAGAGAGTTGAATGCTTACTACTACTTAAACTACTACTTTTTCTCCATTTAAAAAAACCTCTGTTGCTTATTAAATATTTGAAAATCAGTTGAGGTGCCTCATTTCATGAATCCCATTTGTGCAAGTCATCAACAAGTAAATGAAGAAACTATAACAAAAACAGATCACAGTGAATTAAGAAAATAAACTGTAAAGTGAACAGATGCTTTCCAAGATACTGTTATAGATGTCTTTTCTGGCACTGTATTTCATTGTTAATAATTTCCGTGCACTTTATTGAAACAGAGTATGTTTAGTGCAAGCCCTTTACCGTCAACTACAGGATTAAAAAGGCATCTGGAAAATGTTTAGCTCCTTAACTCTGTATTGGAGTACAGCTTTGGGAAGTAACCTTTAATGCAATACTGACTTTGTCAGTAAAGCTGCTTGGAGTGTTGTCCCTCAAATAATTCTGAACCTTCCTTGTCAATCTGTGTTATTCCTTTCGAGATTGCAGTGAGAAACAGTGAATCTTTTTTGACTGAAGACAGCTTTGGTCAGAGCCTTCTTTTGTACATAATAGTGTGTGCATGGTTGCATAATCATACCCTTTTCTTGTAAAAGTTTGTTTCTATGCATTCAGGATGGACACATGCATATTCTGAGTGCTATACTTTTAGTGAGAATCAGCCATTGAAAATGTTGCCTTGAATGTAGCATTTTTTCCATTAATTTTCATGAGAATAAAGTACTGAGACTTCAACTGGACAAAATGAGCAAAACATGTCACTTCAGGCAATCTTACTGTTGGCTCCTGGCACAAGGATTGAGTGATCTAAAATGGCCTTTTTCCTGTCCCTTTCCCATGAGTGCAAGGGGATGTGAGTCCTTCGCTAGGATACAGCTCTAAGGTGGACACAGATATGGAGCAAAGACATATCCAACAAAGTATCCAACAAAATGACGTAATGTTCTCTGAGGCAAGAAAGGTAAAACCATGAAGTAATTATTCTAAAAAGGAAATGAAGATATTTGCCAGGTGGATCAATGCAAGGCTTGGAAGTATTTAGGTGTAAAGTCAGCCAGAGTCTATCTCGACAATCAGTAGTAAAGATGCCGTAAAACTGCACTGGCTCATAGGACTGTGCCAGATACCATGTTTATACCTGAATCATCTGCAGGACATTGGTTAGAAAACAAAAAATCAAAGCTGTGACATTAGCCACAGGATGAGTTATTATTCAGCATATGACAGTAATAAACCAGGACATTCGCTTCAGGTTTCCCTCTTTTGCTATTGCTTTTCCTGACTCTGTTCCCTGACAACCTGCTCGCTCCACCTAATTGTTCCTTTCCCTAATTCTGCAGGGGTTATTAAAAGGCAAGTTATCTTAGAATTTATTTTCAAATTTAGTAACTTCCAACTTTTTCTCAGTGGTAGGTTATAGGTGTGAGAATCTTGATGTCTTCCTGGCCTCTGGCCTCAGGGAAATGTATATTCTACCATGAGAGAAAACATCTGGAAGTGAAATTAGAAATATTAAAATCCCTAATTAGTCAGCCAAGCAGCACAGACAGTTCTATAAAAAAGACCTTGAGTTCAAAAGGGATCTTCACTTGAGGGGACCTGCAAGAAAAACCATTCCCAAGCCCTAGCAGAGCCATAATATTCTCAGTAGTGACCACTTCCATGTGACTTTATTTTTGTTGCCACAAACAGTGATCTAAAAGAGGATGAATGAGAAACCCAAGCTCAGTTTTTCCTCTGCCACAGATCTCCTGGGTGATTCTGCCAACTCACTTTTGTTGGAAGTCATTTCACCTAATGTGAAGAAGCAAATCGTCTAAGCTTTCTTCTTACTTCAGGGAGCAAGGCAGTACCTCCAAAGGACAATTCATTCCACTTATCTGAGGATGACAAGAGCCATCTGGAGCCTCAGATGGAGATGCTCCTCTGGGTCAGCCTCTGGAGATGCTGATCTCCATCCAGTCTCTGCAGCAAAACCAGCTGACCTGGCTTACGTAGAAACCTGCAGACAGCTAAAGTCTGACAATAGTAACAGGAACGGATAGAAGGCTTAAACAAACATACTTAGCCCACAATCTGTTCCCACCGTGGTTGTCAGGACACACAACAGAAATGCATTTGAAGAGGGACTAGAGAAACTGAAGGCAGGCAGATTCCAGAGTGGTGATCCGCCATTACAGTTAGGGTTCACCTGGTGGCTCCAAAAGTTGTTTCAGGCTCTTACTGCAGCTCCTGCCTTCTTGAACACTCCCTGATCACTCCAAGCTCCGTAACTGGGAGCTGTTGAAGAAAAGGAGCTGTTGAGAAAAAGATATCCCACTGTATGCTGATGAGGCCCTTTTCTGCACAGCTCGGTGAGAAACCTGAAGAAATGGTGCCGCCAGCGTGTGCTGTGTGATGGAGCATAGGACAGAGAGGTGCAAGCTACCAAGGCGTAGAGCAGCTCCTGCTATGTCTTTTAGGCCAGTTTCAACAACTGTAGAGCTGCTTATGCTTGGGAGCAACCTTTTATGCATCTGATTTCCATTTCTGCAGTCCCGTAATTGCCACAGCAATGCTGCTTTCAGTTCTGAGGCCAGACCTGGATGCTCTTCCCTGAGGGGTAACCTGCTTCAGTGCCTCTTGTAAACGTGTCCTGAGTCTCCTGTATGGAATGTAGACTGCAGCTGTGAATTGCAACATTTACTAAAGACATATCTGGAAGGAGTCAGGCCCTGTCTGTCTCAAGACCTGATCCAGACTGCCTGATTTTGGCTGAAGTTGTGTCAGTTGCTCCTGGTTGTGTCTGAAGTGAATAAGAATGAGGTCAGATTTGCAACTAACACAGCTGCATACCCAAACCCTCCCTCAAGTGAGATCTTCAGGTGGTCCCTGCTGCTTTTAGGGCCATTAGTTAATGCAAATGCACTGAAGGCTGTAGTCAGTAGGAATCATCCAATGTTGAGTAATGCGAATTGCATGGTAGTGGTGAGCAAATGGATCCCCTTTTTGTCCTCAAAGCCTTGAAGAAGGGCAGCTTTCCCTTGGGGCTCTTGTGCTCCGAAAAGTGACTGGATGGCAAGAGCTGCCCAAGCGCAGCAGCCCTCCTACCTGTGTATATAATAACAACTAAAAAAACTAACGACTGAATCTTAAAACAGCTTCCCCCCACCCGTCCCTTCTTCCCGGGCTGCAGGGGAATCTGGCACCTGGAGCACCTCCTCCCCTTCCTTCTTGACCGACCTTGGTGTCTGCAGAGTTGTTCCTCTCCCATATTCTCACTCTTCTCTCCGGCTGCAATCGCTGTTGCGCAGAACCATTTTCCCCTTCTTACAGATGTTATCCCAGAGGCGTTCCCAGCATGGCTGCTTGGCTCGGCCTTGGCCAGCGGCGGGTGCGTCTTGGAGCTGGCTGGCATTGGCTCTATGGGACATGAGGGAAGCTTCTAGCAGCTTCTCAGAGAAGGCACCCCTAGAGCCCCCCCGGCTCCCAAGCCCTTGCCACGCAAAGCCAGTACACCATGTTTTATTCCTCCCATTGAGATGAAGCTTTTTTTCTCACCGTTCTCATGAGCTGGAGATGCGATGCCGCTTGTGTGCCCACTGGCAGAGAACACTGGCGTGTGAATGCTCTCCTACTTCTTCTTTGATCACTGAGAGCCAGGAAGCAGGTAGGAGAGATGAGCCTGTGGTTTGTATCCTAGCAAAGGGAGTAGGGCTGCCAGCTGGGGGAAATGAAGGTTGCGCTCTCTTTTTTTGTCTAGAAGGCCTTTGCTGTTCTGAAGGCCAGAAGTAGCAGTAGCGCAGTGCGTGTGGGAGATGGAAAGAGGATGATTTTCTCGGTGGTATTGGGTCAGGAAAAGCATGTCAGTGTTGTGGCAGAGCCCCATTCAGAGGCAGCCCTGAGCCTTCTCTTCTGCCAGCTGCACAGCGGCAGTTCCCTGGGCCTGCCCGTGTGTGCCCCAGCCCCTCAGCATCTCGAAGGTGCTGGGCTGGGCCCGCACCGCCTGTCTCAGTGTCTCTGCCGTGCTGGGGAGAGCAGAATGGGACCCGGGAGTGCGTGTGCAGCCTCCAAAGTGCCAAATGAAGAGAGGAGAGCATTTTGTGGTTTTAAAATGGTTTTTTTATTGGGTTTTACTGGGCTTTTAATTGGGTTTTATTGGTTTTTTAATTGGCTTTTGACTTGTTTTGTGGCCAATGTTGCTGTCTCTGCCATCTTGACTGTGCAGGGATGGGGCATCTAGCTTCTTTGATGGTCCGTTGCTATTATCTGTGCACTGCCAGGTCGGGTCTGGCTTCATCTTCCCCCCCCGTTGGGTAGCTGAGGCGAGAGCTATCTGAGGACAGCCACCCCCCACTGGCTTTCTCCTCCTCAGACTGACAAAATGCCACCTCCAGGCCCCAATAACCTTGGAGGTGCTCCAGGGGAGTCCAACAGGCTCTGGTGGCGTCCGGTGGTCTCTGGTGGTCTCTGATGGTCTCCAGTGGTCTCTGATGGTCTCTAGTGGTCTCCGATGGTCCCCGATGGTCTCCAGCATTGTCCGGTGGTCTCCGATGGTCTCCGGCGGTGTCCAGCGTTGTCCAGTGTTGTCCGTCAGTCTGCGATGGTCTCCGGTGGTCTCCGTCTGTCTCCGGTGGTCTCCAGCAGTCTGTGGCGAGCCTGAAGGACTCCTCCTGGTGCTATGGCGGTGCCGGGCAGAAGGCAGCTGCCCCTCTCCTCGCCTCTTCCCCAGGGCTGAGGGCAGAGGAGATGCCCCCCTTGCTGAGGGGCAGTGGTGGGGGGTGGGAAAGCAGGGCTCATCTGGGGCTTGAGAGCTGGGTGGTGTTCCTGCTGAGCCTGGCGGCTGTGGCTGTGGCCGGTGCCGTGAGGGCTAGCGTTGGCTGCGGGGGTGGCGCCGCTGGCTGTGTGGAGGGTCCCTGCAAGCCCGTGGCGGTCCTGCGGTGCTTTGGGCACCATGGTGCTGGAGGCAGCCCGGCCCTGGTGGTGTAGTGCCCCATCAGCCCTGCGGAGGGTGGATCCACCTCCATTGGCTTGTCCTCCTCTGCAGGTGGATCCACCTCCATGGGCTCCTCACCATTGCATGGCGGGTCGACCTCCGTGGGCTCGACTCGCCTGCCATAGGTGCTGCTGCTCCCGTCAGCCCGGTTGTGTTTTTTGGGCTGTGGAGGCATCCCGAGTGGCTCCAATGAGCTCTTGAGGCTCGTCCCACTCAATGTGGGCTTGTGCGGGTCCTCCTGTGCCAAGCAGGCTGGGTGTCAGAGTGGCTAGGTGCTGAGGGAGCTGTGGGCCAGCCGCAGGGGTGCCTGCTTGTGCAACGGAAGGCTGGTGACGTCACCAACGGCCGGTGCTGTGGGTGGGACAGTGGCCCCTGAGGCCCTGAAGGCCCCGTTGCGGGGGGCCATTTTGCTTGGCAGAGAGAAGGGCTGTCCCTGGGGCAGCGGGCCTGCCTTGCAGCTCCCCTTGTGTGCCCTGGGCTGGCGCACCCTCCTCGTGCCAGGCCTGGGGTGCCCTGAAGGGGCCAGTGAAGGGCCACAGTGTCCCAGGAGGGTCGGGGAGCCTGCATTCCCCTGCAAGCGCTGGGCTCCCTGCAAGTGGCATCGTCCCCGCAGCCGCCAGCAGCAGCGAGGGGCAGAGGGGAGGAGAGGGCCTGGCGTCCTGCGGGCTGCTGCGCAGGGGCGCCGGGAGGAGCGCGTTGTAGGGCCACCGAGGTCCTTGGGGCCTGGGGGTGTTGTTTTGGGTCTGAGGACGGGAAGGCCTCTGGGGGATTTCTGTCCCCGGCTCCTTCTTGCCTCAGCTACTGAATGGGAGGTTGAAGGTGAAGCCAGAGCTGCCCTGGTGCTGCAGAAAGAATAGCTGCAGGTCGGTGGTGACTCTAGACCAGGCCGCAGGACGGATTTGATCTTGGCTACGGGCTCTTGCGGAGAGTGCTTAGGGCGAAGGGTGTGCAGGTACTTCTTCTCCCCCACCGGTGGATTCCCATGTACCTCAAGCAGTGTAAAAGCCATTGAGAGCACGCCATGAGTTAAGGGGTCAAGGGAGGTGTTTTTCTTTGCTCCCCAGTGGCTCAAAGAGAAACAGTCTGCAACCAGAAATGTTGCTGCCTGTGGTTGCAAGAAGGCAAAGGAAGCTGGCTGTGAAGGTGTTTCTGGTGACGGCTTGCTGTGCCTGCGCTGCTGTGGTGAGAGCCCTTGTGCCTGTGCCGTTCCCGTCCTCTGCTTTCATGGCCTGTATAGCTCCAGAAGGCAGTAGCGCCTTTGAAACTGTGCACTGGTGTCACGGGGGAAGGTGTCATCTCAGCTCTTAAATAATTTCCTTTCTCTCTTTGGCTGGTGCTTTTTTGTCAAGGCCTCTGTGCAGAGCACCTCTTTAGAGGATTGTTTGCTTTTCTTTGGGTTAGATTTTGACAAGCTTTTAGGTGAGAGAGAGAGAGAGAGAGATGGTGCAGGTGGGGGGAGGTGCTGACGAGCACTGTCATTTTCACGTCATGAAAACCATTCTGGATGATGGTGATGTCAGGCCACCTTTTCTCTCTTCATACCCTCCTTGTTGCCATGATGCTGCACGAGCAGGAATAAAAGAGGAGGTAGGTTTAGCTGTTAATGGTCAGAAGGCAGATTGTCTCTGGGCCATTTCCTTGGCCTGAGTTGACAGGCAAGTTTTTAGACTTGTATAATTTTGCTTGAGTCAAGTTATTTAATAAATCACTCAGGACAGTTACTGTTCATGTGAATTAACTTTGGTTCTTCATGAAGTTCTTGCTGAATACAAAACCGGGTTTGACTCATTGACAATAAAGGAGAAGAAGATATTGCAGAAATAGCAGGGGGATCTCTGCCTTTCTAATCCCACTGGTAACACTGGAAGTGAGAGCTAAATTTGCCTGCCTCTTCACCGTAGGCCAAAAATAGGAATATTTCTAAAGCGTATGTATTCAGTGCCGTCCTTTTGCACAGTTTCACAGCAACGTGTGGACATTTGGAAGTAGCGCAGCCTCTTCTCTTACCTCATTTCTTCTTTGAAATTATAAAATCTATTTTCTTAGAGGTGAAGAAGATTAAACTGTTTCAGTTGACTTGCTTTTCCTATGCTTTTCTCTACTGTTCTTCTCTGACAGAAAGGTGTTAGCCCAGATGAAAGACAGCTCACTCTGAAGGTGTGTTACGTCAAACACGAGCGGGCTTTTGTGCATTATTGGCATCATTCAATACAGTCCAGTGATACCTCAGTGGAAACACCTCTTGCTAACAGTTTCTGGGGACTACTTAGCCAGGTGTGCTGGTTTTGGCTGGGATAGAGTTAAGTTTCTTCATAGTAGCTGGTACGGGGCTGTGTTTTGGATTTGGGCTGAAAGCAGTGCTATGCAGCACAGCACCATAATGTGTTGTGTCAACTTTGAAGACAATTGCAGAACCGGCCTGGCTGAACAGAGAGCTCTGTCTGGGGCTCAGGAAGAAAAGGAGAACCTACCACCTTTGGAAGAAGGGGCAGGTGACTCAGGGGGACTACAAGGATGTGGTGAGGACATGCAGGGAAAAGATTAGAAAGGCAAAGGCCCAGCTAGAACTTAAACTGGCCACTGCTGTCAAGGACAACAAAAAATGTTTCTACAAGTATATCAGCGACAAAAGGAGGGCTAAGGAGAATATCCCTCCTTTGTTGGATGCGGAGGGAATCTTGGCCACGAAGGATGAGGAGAAGGCTGAGGTACTTAATGCCTTCTTTGCCTCAGTCTTTAATAGTCGGGCTGATCATCCTCAAGGTTTTCATGCCCCTGAGCTGGGAGATGGAGATAGGACACAGAATGTAGTCCCAGCTGTCGAAGAGGTGGCAGTCGCTGACGTGCTCCTCCACCTGGATGCCCACAAGTCTATGGGGCCAGACGGGATCCACCCGAGGATACTGAGGGAGCTGGCGGAGGAGCTTGCCAAGCCACTCTCCATCATTTACCAGCAGTCCTGGTCAACCGGGGAGGTCCCAGATGACTGGAAGCTAGCAAATGTGACACCCATCTACAAGAAGGCTCGGAAGGAGGATCCGGGGAACTACAGGCCTGTCAGCCTGACCTCGGTGCCGGGGAAGGTCATGGAGCAGATCATCCTGAGTGCCATTATGCGGCATGTGTGGGACAACCGGGGGATCAGGCTCAGCCAGCATGGGTTTATGAAAGGCAGGTCCTGCTTCACTAACCTGGTCTCCTTCTATGACAAGGTGACTCGCTTAGTGGATGAGGGGAAAGCTGTGGATGTTGTCTACTTGGACTTCAGCAAGGTCTTTGACACCGTCTCCCACAGCATTCTCCTGCAGAAGCTGGCTGCTCACGGCTTGGACAAGTGCACTCTGAGCTGGGTTAAAAACTGGCTGGACGGCCGAGCCCAGAGAGTGGTGGTGAATGGAGCCAAATCCAGTTGGCGACCGGTCACGAGTGGTGTTCCCCAAGGCTCAGTGTTGGGGCCGGTCCTGTTCAATATCTTTATCGATGATCTGGATGAGGGGATCGAGTGCACCCTCAGTAAGTTTGCAGATGACACCAAGTTAGGTGGGAGTATCGATCTGCTGGAGGGTAGGAAGGCCCTGCAGAGGGACCTGGACAGGCTGGATTGTTGGGCTGGGGCCAACTGTATGAGGTTCAACAAGGCCAAGTGCCGGGTCCTGCACTCCAGTCATAACAACCCCAGGCAACGCTACAGGCTTGGGGAGGAGTGGCTGGAAAGCAGCCTGGCTGAAAAGGACCTGGGGGTGATGGTTGACAGCCACCTAAACATGAGCCAGCAGTGTGCCCAGGTGGCCAAGAGGGCCAATGGCATCCTGGCTTGTATCAGGAATAGCGTGGCCAGCAGGACCAGGGAGGTGATAGTGCCCCTGTATTCGGCACTGGTGAGGCCGCACCTCGAGTACTGTGTTCAGTTTTGGGCCCCTCACTTCAAGAAGGACATCGAGGTGCTGGAGCGTGTCCAGAGAAGGGCAACGAGGTTGGTGAAGGGTCTAGAGCACAAGTCTTATGAGGAGCGGCTGAGGGAGCTGGGGTTGTTTAGTTTGGAGAAGAGGAGGCTGAGGGGAGACCTTATTGCTCTCTACAATTATCTGAAAGGAGGTTGTAGAGAGGTGGGGGTCGGTCTCTTCACCCCAGTAACAAGCGATAGGACGAGAGGAAATGGCCTCAAGCTGCGCCAGGGTAAGTTTAGGTTGGATATTAGGAAAAACTTCTTTACTGAAAGAGTAGTCAGGCACTGGAACAGGTTGCCCAGGGAAGTGGTTGAGTCCCCATCCCTGGAGGTATTTAAAAGACGGGTAGATGCAGTACTTGAGGACATGGTTTAGTGGTGGACTTGGCAGTGGTAGGTTAACGGTTGGACCTGATGATCCTAAGGGTCTTTTCCAACCTTAACAATTCTATGATTCTGTGATTCTATAACCAAAGGGCCAAAGCTGGTCAGAGCGAAAAGTAACAGCTGTGTGTATCCCAGGCTCCAATGTGACCAAGAAGCAAGACCAAGAACTGGGTAAATATCTGTCTTCAGTTCTCTCGGTAATGTGTTTTAGCCTTATCTCAACCTGGCAACAAATGCACAAACCTGTCATCCGCTAGCGTACGCCTTTTGAGATTCTCTCCCATGCATTACCTAGGTCCAGTAAATTATCGATGTCCACACGCCTTTCAAAGTCACCTGCTATTATGCTGCCTGATGTTTGAAGTGACAAATAAGAACTCTTCAGCATTAAACCACTTTCTTTTGTAATGTCTCTGAAGTGTTTTTCCTCTCTGTTTCAGAGGAAACAGTGTTCTGAAATGTGTGCAGAGGTCAGGGAATGTGCATATTCCGGATTTACATCTGTAAAAGGGAAACTAGAATTTGTGTGCTTGTGAGCCTATGTACGTGCTGGCACTGAAGGCAGTGACTCATTCGCCTGAGCTGAGCCTTTTGCGTTTGTATTCCTCCTGAAATAAGCAACGCACAAAGTATCCCGTGCAGAGCGTTATGATGGAGTTGCACTCCAGAGGATGTAGTGAAGTGTCTGCTGTTTCCCAGGAATAATCCCAAGCACTAATTGTTCCCACAGCATAATCGCACCCTATTCTTGTAAAGGTTTGTTTCTATGCATTCAGGTTCTCCTTCCTTGCCTCTCTTGCTTGTATTGACAGAGATGTTTGTGTTGCTGGGAATAAGCAGACCAGGGAACTGGTCAGGACTGGTTAAAAAATAAAGAACCAAAACAATTTAAAATAAGTTTGTTTTAAACCACCATATCATTGTCTTGAATACTGTTGGCTATGCAACTGATTGTACATAAGCATGGGGTGGAGGAGGTGGGTATACTGGGGGAAGAGCATGGCCAGCTGATGCCATCTTAATGTGTGTGCAGAACTTCTGGCAGGGGGAGTCATTATGTGCCACCCATGGGATGGGTAAGCACAGCAGTCTTGGGTCTCTACACACTGGTGGCCTGGGGCTGGAACTTGAGCACAGCCACCAGAGGCAAAAGAGGCATGCTCAAAATAGACCACGTCCTTTATGAAACATTCATGGAAGGAAGAATGGTAACTTTTATTTTTAAATGAAAGCTGACCTATTTCTGAATCTTGCAAATTCTGAGCTGGTGTGCTAACCTTGGGCTGTTTTTCCTCTGTTAACCTGTGGATAGCTGAAGAGAGAGAAAGAGAAAATAAATTTGTATTGTGTGCTAGATGAGAATGTTCTGATATTTTAAAATCTTCAGGACATCCGTATTATCTTCAAAGGAATTTCAGCTGGATCATAAATAAAATTCATGAATGAATAATATCAGGGAAGTGTTGCAGGTTCTCAAAGGTCTTGGCTGCATATATGTATTGTATATACTAGGAGATTTTTTTAACGTGCTGTTTTTCCTTTAATAATATGACTAGACTTTCAACATAGGTATTGACCAGTTTTAGTCAACTGGATAGAGGTTCAGGTTCAAAAGTTCACCTGATTCATGCCAAGGCTGTAAACAGTCTTTTTATGAATCCTTCTAAGAATGCCCTATAAAAGAAATGAATTTAAGAGGTTTGTGCTTAGTTCAAAAAGGAGTACTAATACTAACGTGCTCTTCAGAAAAACATCTAGGATTTCTTTTAGCAAGGATTAGCCACCTGGCTTAATTTGAAGCCCTCCCACTCCTGTGTTTGTGTAGAAAATCATTCATCCTCTTCCCCGTCCCTGAAAGAGGGATAATGGAAAGAGTGACATACAAAGGCAGAAGTACTGTCAATAATTTGCAGAGAGACAACAAAAGAACCTGGAGTGTGTCTGATGCTGGTTTCTGTTTTTCTCTTTCCTTGCTCCTCTCATTGTGATGCCATCCAAAAGGGAATTCAGAGCTCTAGTGATCGAGATGGTGTTGGCCACTGATATGTCCTGTCACTTCCAGCAAATCAAAGCCATGAAGAATGCTTTGCAGCAGCCAGAAGGGTGAGTCACTTCACAACACTATGCAGTGAGGGGCTGCATTTCAGCTGGTGCTTTGCCATTGTGTTTGACTTCAAAAGCACCTCTCCAGAGGCCCTCACTCTCTTTGATGTCCACATCGATTCTCTTTGTGCTGTTGAATTTTGAGTGAATTCACTTAGGAGTGGACTGGTAGCCCCCTATACACACATGTCTATTCTGTGCTGGTGGACCAAAGCTTGCAAAGATCACCGTGTTGGGATAAGGCTCCCTGGGCATTTCGCTTTACATATCAGGGTAACATCAAGGACATGATCCAGCTGGGTGACCTCTACAGCTTGAGTATGACTCAAGGTTATAAGATCTGCAGAACACAACTTACGCATTGCCCTTCTGCAGATGGTATCAGCTGCCATCTCTGCAAGGGGCCTGCTCCATAACCGGGACAGGTGAAAACAACTTGAGATCCACTGAGGGAGGGACTAGAAGATAACAGATGGAACAGTATGGGGAAGGCCTTTTCTTCTTCCCAGTACACCACTGGGAGCTGTAATATTTTGTCCACAGCTCTTCCCCATAAATTGCTTTTATACTGCAGAAAGCTCTGAGTGATGGTCATTTTTTCACCCTGGACACAGGTCTGTCCAGAGCCTCCCAGAGTTATACTTGTATCAGACCAGAGTGTGGCTAGCCACTTGGTCCTCTCAGACGCTCCAACTTTTGCAGCTATTTCAGTCAGTCAAAAGCTAGAATTAAAAACCGAGACTACCCATCCCAAGAAAGCATTATTTACTGGGTTCTTAGGCTAGCCTCTCACAGCATGGTTTTAAGAAATTGCCAGCCCTTTTTGTTCTGTGGAACCAAATGCAAGGATCACCTTCTGATGTCACACTAGTTTTCTAACAGTGAAACATTTATCAGGTGCTGTGTAGACTCATCAGTGCCTCTGAGATCAGATCCTAAGTGTTTACTACAGTAAGATGGTAGGGACCAGCTTCTCTTTTGAGCTGCATAAAATGCAGCCCAGCTGAAATGGGGAACACCACAGCTCTTCAAGCCTGCTTGTGCAGACAAACAAGCCTGGAAAGTAGCTCAGCAAGGCTGAGCAAAGCTTCTTTTTGCACTTCCTAATGTCTCTGTTACAACAGGAATAGTGTATATTGGAGAAATTAGACAATCTTTCATAGTTGTCTGATTTTACGAACACAGAAATCCTTCCATTAATATCCCGGCCAAAGATTCTAATGACCTCATTTCCCTGCTTAGATCAGATTTTTGTCATTCTCCACTGCAAGAGCAGACAATTAATTTGTTTGATCCTTTGGGTTTTCAGAATTGACAAGCCGAAAGCCTTATCACTGTTGTTGCATACAGCAGATATCAGTCATCCAGCCAAGGCCTGGGATCTCCATCATCGCTGGACCATGTCTCTACTAGAGGAGTTCTTCAGACAGGTAAAGCTAGGGAAGTTCCTCTGCATTTCTGCAGCACAGAGGGAGTGTGTAGGATTGGGCAAGGAAGAGGAAAATACGAACACAGATCTTTTCCTTCTCTGATTTTCTCAAGAACCCCCTAAATGATATGAAGCTTTCTCATCTGGCACCAGTGGCACTGGCTATTATGCCTCTTGGGAAGTTAGTCTCTGATAGGCTGCCTATAGATATAGATGTTATCTACATAGTAGAAATTCTAATTTGGGAAGTTAATATGTGTTTCAGATTAGCAAAATATAGAATATGTGATGTGCTACTTAGCTGTAGAACCATAGAAAACAGATTTAGGTAGCTGTACTTTATAGACTGTACTTATATTGTTGGGGTAGATGTGAAAAATGCATTATCCTTACTTTAGATGAAGTGAACTGATGTAGTTTATAGCTCACAGTGGCCTGCCTGTTGACAGACCCACAAATCCAGATAAATCATTAAGCTCTGTGTGATAGCTATAAGCTCCCCAAGTGACTAATTAAAAGCATTTAAAGAACTGCCTTAAAAAAAAAAAGGAAAAGTAAACAGAGCACTTAAGAGTGTTTAGGAGACTTTTTACCAATATGAATTACTAAACTAAGCAGAAAACAAAGTGCTTTATTTCCCTCCAAAGTTCAATAACTTAATGTTTTATAATAAATCTGAATTTAAAAAAAAGAAAATTATATGACAATTTTTTAAAAGTTCTAACAATTTTTTTAAATGGCATTTGTTTTTAAAGGCATTGTGGGAATCCCTTCTTAATAAGGACGTTGCAAGAATTTGCTTTGAAATGAATTCTTTAATTTGTTTTTCAAACCAAGAATGGGCTTACTAGATGGAAGCAGGCTGGTCATACCTGCAGCTGTCTCTGTGTTGCCACACAGGAGGCTCATACAAGTAGGATGCTTTTCACATACGTTTTAGGGGAAACTGTGCATGTTTATGCTTTTCTAGCTCAAAATTACACTAGATGTGTTAAAATACACCACTGCTGAGTCCCCTAAAGACTGGTGAGGGAATTAAGATTAGCTAGATATGAGACCACAAAAAGCCCAAGTTTTACACATGTAATGAAGACAAAATTATTATTTTATGCTTGCATAAGAATAATTTCATTTCAGCCAACAAATCCTACTTTAGTTTTGAATGACAAATGCCTCCACTTTTAGATAAAGCTTTATATAAAACTTGTATTCTAGTTCCAAATTCAGATGCAGTATTAATTCCCTCTTCAGGAAAAGCCTAAAGCTTACCATGAAGCATAGACTTGTATTCATTGAAGTTATTTAGTACTAGATCAATAAATACATCCCTACCTGACAGCAGAAGAACAACACACACTCTTCTCACAAGCTGAGAAGTATCACTAGCCAGAGGGGACCATGGTGATAAGAAACTGGGCTGGCCTCAGGTTAGGTATTTGTTTCCTTATGCTCTTCACCTGCAGAAGACTCTCTCCTGTCCTTTTTGTTATGTGCTCTGCAGAGACATAAAGCCTGACTTAACCTGTATCAGTAGAGGTCCCCAGCACTATTGGTTTTCCAAGTATTTTGTGATGTGACACAGGTCTTCCTACACCAAGTAACCATGCTGTAGGTGTGAATGATGCTTCTGAGTACAATACTGGTTTTTTACATTCAGCAGCTATGGTGAGCATCTCTTAAAGCAAACGTCTTGCAATTTGTTTTACTAATGCACTTTAGCTAGCCATGAGGCAGCTGCCCAAACAGCTTAGAAGTAGTCAACTATCTTTCTGAGCAGTCAGAAAGGCAGTTAGGGGTTCCTTCCTAAAGAAAATTAGGCACTGGGGTTTTTAAGAGGCATAAGGAGTAAGAGAAGAATGATGATTAGGTAAGAGCTGGCATTGAGAGATGTTTTTCCTGAGAGATATAGCAGACAGAGTAAAGGAATGTTACTTGGAAATATTTCTGTGTTTGGTTTCTGTTTTACCCTGATATTTGTGTATCAGACTCCTAACAAAAAGCAGAATTGTTCTGCAGTAGAAGAATACTATTGCTTGTTGTTGCACCCGAAACTCTAAAAGGACTTGTGGCCCCATTTCATGTATGTTATATTAACAAAAAGAAGAATTCAGCTCTTCTTATGCCTACAGAGGTTTTTCTCTGATTAGTTTGCTGGCTATTTTATCTTCCATTTGACATTAGTCAGAACACTGGCAAGAAGTTCAGCACAGTTAAAGTGAGCTGCTGATTTAAGGAATTGATTCTATAGTATAGTTAACAGGCTATTTAAATATGAATGCTCAGTGGGGAGTATTGCAACTATGTCATCCTATATATCTTCTCAGCATAAAGCAGTATGTTATAGAATGACTGAAGCAAGTTAAAGGGCTTTTTGAGAACATGCAGCTTGAAAGACTGGGAAAAAAAGGGATTGTAACACTTGATCTTCTGCACCATCTTGTGATGTTAGAAAAGGACTTTCAGTTCTGAGGGCTGGAAAGCGTGTTTGGACTTTTGTACTTAAGCACTTATGTAAAATGTTGACAATGTCAGTGTTTCCTTTGGAAGAAAAAAGTAATCTGCATCTGGCCACCCATGATCCATGAATTCCTTATCTGAAAGACTAAAAAAGACATGCAAAGAAGTGCAGTCCCTGAAAAATCAGTCCTGACACTGATGTTTTCTCCTGAAAGGTTTGCTCTGAGAACTGTGTTCTGCCGGGTTCCCTGGAGAACTGCAGTGAGAAGCGTGCTCAAGTGGGTTTTCAGTTGGTGCATAGAAGTACGAAGCAGGCAGGGAAAGCTCTGAGGAAAGATTCACTGGAATCAAGATGCTTAATTCACCACCTTCTGCTTGGACTACAACTTTTCCAGCCAGACTCAAATTCTCCACAGTTTGTGTTTAAAAAGCAAAACAAAACAAAACCAAAATCAAAACTTAATTAAAGAAAGTAAAATGAGAGGCTTTTACAGTCGTGACCTAAGATATCAAAGTGCAATGTGTCTTGTCTTTTTCTAATTTCTTCTCAATTTTGTTTCTCCAGGGTGACAAAGAAGCAGAACTAGGGCTTCCCTTCTCTCCACTGTGTGATCGCAAGTCTACTATGGTTGCTCAGTCTCAAATAGGTATGTCCCTTTTGGTGAATGCAAAGTAGCACTTTAAAAGCAAAACTTACTCCCCCCTTTGGGGCTAAGATCAAGGTGATCTCTCATCACTTGGAACTATGTTAAAGAGAGGAAATAAAGCACAGTGGCATTATTTTCCCCAGACCAACAATTCAAAGCTTAAACAAGTTACCTCTGATGTGTTTGCAGGGATAATTACAGTGCCTGGTTATGACACTACTCCATGGTTTTCTGAGCTGTGAAGATGAGGTCCACATGGCAATGTGTTGTGATATAAGTATCATTGGTGGATATGAAAACATAATGTCAGTCCCGTCAATGACCTGGGCAAAACCTATTGTGTGTTTTTCCATTTATTCCTCCCACTCTTTCCCTCCCAGTGCTTCAAGCCAACCAATATTTTTCACTGAAGCCAAACAAATAGCAAACCTTTTTCTGCTGCACCCATTCAGAAACAGAGCTCTTTTTACAAAGCTGTTCTTTTACTTTGACTCACCAACAGCACTTTCTCTACCTCTCCTCCAGTTATTGAGTGAAAAAGTAGGGGAAGGATGAGGCAACAAGCCTGGTATTTGGTGAGAAAAAAAACAAGAAGGGCTAAGTGAAGTAAAACTTCAGGAGCCTGGGAGCAAAAAAGGACAATGGAAAAGGTGGATTTGTGGGTGGATTTTTATACCTAGGAAGCAAGTGAAGTAGACAGAAGAACGTGATCTAACCTCGACTGGAGAATAGGGTGCCAAATGGAATAACAAAAAAAAGATAATACGAACACTGAAAATGAGGGAACCGAGTCCAGAAGCAGAAAGAGAGAGAATGTAATAAAGGAAAACAAACAAAAAATTTGAAGTATGAAATTTCTCTCAAAGAACAAGAAAAAGATATCCCTGAACCTAGGAAAGTTCAGATTCGTATCTGTGACTAAGAGCCATTTCTGTTTAAAATTATTTCATTGTTCCTGTTAGGCAAGCCATTCTCCAAGGGACCCCATCCCAGATTTTCTGGCTTTGGAAGTTTAGACAGTTCAGCCAAGAATGTGAACTTGAAAAGCCCTATGCAAGCCTGGCCTGGTTGCCAGACTTGTAGCGTTTGCTCTTCTGCAATGGTAACCCAGAAGAGTGGGAATGTGTGCAGAGCGCAGTGCAACTGCTGAGGACATTTGTGTTCTGCCAGCAGCTCAGTGGAGGGAAGCAGCAGTGAATTGAAGTGCTGCAGTCTCATCTAAAACCCATGTTGAGGACTCCTGGGCTGACTACACCTACTCTTGTGCTGTGGGAGAAGATAAACTCTCTCTCTCTCTCTCTCTGGCTGGTGTGGAGGGAAGCATGTGTAGAGACTTCTCTTTCACATATGTTCCTCACTCCTTACAAGGAAGAGGAGTTGTGCTTCCCACAGGGTCCCACTATGTAGGGTTGTGTGTGCTTGGAAGCCAATTTTCCTTGTCTTCCTCTTTTGTGCTTCTTTGCTCAGGAAGGCCAGGAGAGCCAAGAGACTTCTGCAAGCCACTGCAAAATTAATGATGAATTAAACCATCACCAACACAATTCCACCTTATAAAAGAGGCACTCATTAGTATGCAAATGCAGGCTTATTTAGTCATATGCTATTTGTCATTATATTTGATTTGTGCAGTTAAGTAATCCATTGACATTAGGAGGCTACTCTCTATAAATTTTGCCTTCTAACATTATAAAATTTGTATTTCTCAGTTTGCTGCACATATTGGCAGTGTCTTTCTGTAACATCTCCTTCGTTAAATCAAAACCTCTTATATTTTCTGGCTATCTGCTGAGGTAAGGCTTTCAAAGATGTAGGCTAGATTCTCAGGCAAATAATCTGTTCCCATTCATTTATTTACCTGATTAATAGTCTTAACAAATTGTTCCCTGGAATAGTAATTACGACATTTCTTTGCAAAAGTAAGTTCTTACTGAATTCCAAATTGTGCTATTATCTGCAGCAAGCAGCCATCAGTTCCCACAAATAAAAAACCTCTGTCCTTTGTGAAATAAAATTGTGCTCTTGGTTCTGCCAGGGACAGAGCCTAGAAATCCTATTCTGGTGGCTCAACTTGTTTGCAGTTGCTGGTTTGCTGCTCTAAGGTCACTGCAGATGCAACAACAGTGAGCAAGCGTTTTTATTAACAAAAGATTTTCACAAATGCAGACTGAAGGTTTTGCAGTATGGACTTTTTCCATGGAAGTGAAGCAATCTAACAGCAAAAACTTCCTCAAAAGAAAGAATGTCTCTCTCTCCTGTTGCTTCAGTTTGTGAAGAAATTGTTCAGAGTTTAAATTGATAATTAAAAAACCCTGACTAGCAAATAATGAACCTGGGTTTTAAAACCTATTGATGTTAATGCTAATGACCAATTTATCATTCTTTTTCTTCTTCAATCAAATGAGTGGGGTAAATATTTCTGTACCACAGTGAAATACAGAAATCAGGAGAGATTAATGTCCAGAAGTCGGGCTGCTTATCAGAGTGGGGGAGACAAACAGACTGCAAAGAAAACCAGGCCAAGATTTGTGTTTCCCAACAAGAGTACCAGGAGTTAAAGCTTCTCTGTCTGTCTCAGACTATAGGGAGCTTGTTTCACTGGAGATCGGCCTTTGTTGTCGTTGTCTTCTTTTGCAGCTGATAAATGTAGCAGCATCCTTTTATTTTTGTCCTTTGGCTGGCAAGAAAGAAAATTACAGCTTCAGAAAACATTGGCTAAAGGCTGATGGGTGCATGCTAATGATTTTTTTTTTTTTTTTTTTTTTTTTTTTGTGGTGGGCTTTAGGGAAACTCTCCTCTAGCCAATGTTTGCTGTGGTGATGTTCTCAGATGGAATGAATGAACACTAGGCACGTGCCTGGAATCCACCCTCAGCATACAGTGTTAATTGGTAAAATCATCTTAGTCACTGGGGTACAGAAATATTTACCACACTCATTCTATTGAAGAAGAAAAAGGATGATAAAATTGTCATTAGCATTAATAGGCTTTAAAACCCAGGTTCATTATTTGATATTCAGGGTTTTTAATTAGCAAACTAAATCACCATATTTAAATCACAGTGTCTTTAGGTTAGAAGAGAGAGAACATGGGCAGGGAGGCATTTGGGGATATGGCATAAGTTACATAATTATTAATAAAGTCCTAAGTTTTGTTTCTATGATAACTGATTAAGTTTCTCAACTTTATTGTAATTCCCATTTTAAAGTAGCATAGTTGAATAACTTATTCATGTTATAGGGAATAGAGGAAAAATACCACTTATCAAAGAAAAATTATCCTAGGTCTTTGAGTTTGTTTACCTGTGGTCCCTTGTGCCACCTCTGCCTGCCTTTGTTCATGAGATGCAAGACTTCTCCCAGGGAAAACTTGTTTCTTAGATGCTTACAACTGGACCTTGTGTTTATGTGCAAATGTTGAGTATCTCAGGAAGTGGATCCCACCACCCTGCTGCTGAAGTTAGTGAAACAGTCATGCATCTGGTATCAGAGATTTGCATGTCTCAGGGTTGTTCGTGGTGATGGAGCAAATGGCAGTGGTATTACTTGCTGTGTTGGTTTTGACTGGGGTAGAGTTAATTTTCTGCATAGTAGCTAGTATGGGGTTATGTTTTGGATTTGTGCTGAAAACAGTGTTGATAATACGTTTTAGTTATTGCTGAGCAGTGCTGACACAGCATCAAGGCCTTCTGCTCCTCATACTGCCCCGCCAGCGAGTAGGCTGGGGGTGCACAAGAAGCTGGGAGGGGACACAGCTGGGACAGCTGACCCCAACTGACCAAAGGGATCTTCCACACCATATGACATCATGCTCAGCAATAAAACTAGGGGGAAGGTTGGCAGGGGGCTGCTGCTCGGAGACTGGCTGGGCATCGGTCGGTTGGTGGTGAGCAATTGTTTTCATTTGCATCACTTGTCTTTCTTGAGTTTTATTTCTCTCTCTTTGTTATTTTCCCCTTCATTACAATTTTTTAAAAATTGTATTTCAATTCTTAAACTGTTCTTATCTCAACCCACAAGTTTTCTCATTTTTACCCTTCCAATTCTCTTCCCCTCATCCCGCTGCGGGGGGGGGAGGGAGCAGTGAGCGAGCAGCTGTCTGGTGCTTAGTTGCCGGCTGGGGTTAAACCATGACAGTCCTTTTTGGCACCCAACATGGGGCACAAAGGGTTTGAGATAACTACAGATTAACCAGAGCATATTAGAAGGGATTTATATCTGTTAACAGTTGCAGGTCACGACATTGATTCATCTGTTCTCGATATTAGTTTATCTGATCTGCACCATGCTCTTTCTTTTGCTGTACATGTTAAAGATTGGTGTTGGCTTTTGCAGTTTGCTGTGCTCTGTAGTGGTTAGTGATGTTTTGCCTGGGAGATTTGTTATTAAAACACTGACCTTGAGCTTAGTCTGGTATTGGGGCTCTATACTGAAGTCATTACTGTACTTTGGGTACCATCTCATGGAGACAATCAACAATTATACTTCTTCCTCTGAGAGGTTTTTTGTGGAGGAAATACAGAATGGCACCTTCGCTGCCTTCTTCTGTGATGTTTTCTCCCTTGTTACAATAACTTCTCAGTATCTTGAACATCCCTGGGTAGTTAAAATACTTCTATTGGTATTTCTTAGGAATATGGCTTCGATTTTGTCTAAGGTTAACAAGCAATTTGGGGATATGACCCAGGCTCCGTGAGAGTACGGTCATGGGTGGCACGGCATGTGGGAGAATATGGGCAGGTATCTAGAGAGCTTCTCACGTCCAGTGGTCTGGAACTTCACTCCCAAACAACTACAGGATCCTGATGAAGTGATAGAGTGCTTGAAAAAAAAATGCCATGGCTATTCCAGAGAGGCACAACTTCCCACACTGTGCCGGGCCCTGGCCAGCAACTACCAAACACTGCTTGATATTATGCAGCACCCTCAGGGAGAAGAGAGGGAAAACACACCAACAGACACTATGGCGAAACCAGACACTATATCAGTCGCCTCTACAACTAAAAAGAAACAACGGAAGTGGAAGTCAGCTTATTTAGTAAGGGATGGAGAAGCTTCTCCTAAGAGGGAGTAAGAGAAAGACACAGAAGAGGCAGCCTGTTCTGCAGCAGAGCAGTCACAAGAACAAGAAGAGGAAGAGACTGAAATCATAAATGAGACAGAAACCACCCGATCCCTATCCCTAAGTGAGCCGTGAGATATGCGCAAAGATTTTAGCCATCAACCAGGTGAGCTAATTCTCAGCAGGTTACTCCAATGCTGGGATATTGGGGCCAGTAGTTAGGAATTAGAGGGTAAGGAAGTTCAGCAGCTAGGATCCCTTGCCATTGACAAAGGGAGTGGAAAAAAGGCAGGAGTCCTCAGTCTTTGGTGGTGACTCCTGTCCAGTGGGGTTAAACCACGATGCTTGCCAAGAAGAAGTGACAAGGTACCACGGCTGGGGTTTCTTTGCTCATTAAGAGGTAAAAATTTTTTTGAGTGAAGGGGAATAGAAGAGACATATAGACAGGCAGACACACACATATGTAAATCAGGTTCTCATTAGCCTCAGGATTCCTGTGGCACACTTAACACTGTTCTCAGTCAGTACAATTTCCAGTGTTTTAAAAAATTGTATGAAGTTTGCTGGAATTATCTGGGTTGTGATCTAGCACACAATTTCCTGTTGTGGCTTTATACTGCATACATTTCTGATTAACTCCCTGGGAGGAAGGGAGCTCTTTTTTCCCTAAATTTGAATCATAGAATCATAGAATCATAGAATCATAGAATTGTTAAGGTTGGAAAAGACCCTTAGGATCATCAGGTCCAACCGTTAACCTACCACTGCCAAGTCCACCACTAAACCATGTCCTCAAGTACTGCATCTACCCGTCTTTTAAATACCTCCAGGGATGGGGACTCAACCACTTCCCTGGGCAACCTGTTCCAGTGCCTGACTACTCTTCCAGTAAAGAAGTTTTTCCTAATATCCAACCTAAACTTACCCTGGCGCAGCTTGAGGCCATTTCCTCTTGTCCTATCGCTTGTTACTGGGGTGAAGAGACCGACCCCCACCTCTCTACAACCTCCTTTCAGATAATTGTAGAGGGCAATAAGGTCTCCCCTCAGCCTCCTCTTCTCCAAACTAAACAACCCCAGCTCCCTCAGCCGCTCCTCATAAGACTTGTGCTCTAGACCCTTCACCAACCTCGTTGCCCTTCTCTGGACACGCTCCAGCACCTCGATGTCCTTCTTGAAGTGAGGGGCCCAAAACTGAACACAGTACTCGAGGTGCGGCCTCACCAGTGCCGAATACAGGGGCACTATCACCTCCCTGGTCCTGCTGGCCACGCTATTCCTGATACAAGCCAGGATGCCATTGGCCCTCTTGGCCACCTGGGCACACTGCTGGCTCATGTTTAGGCGGCTGTCAACCATCACCCCCAGGTCCTTTTGAGCCAGGCAGCTTTCCAGCCACTCCTCCCCAAGCCTGTAGCGTTGCCTGGGGTTGTTATGACTGGAGTGCAGGACCCGGCACTTGGCCTTGTTGAACCTCATACAGTTGGCCCCAGCCCAACAATCCAGCCTGTCCAGGTCCCTCTGCAGGGCCTTCCTACCCTCCAGCAGATCGACACTCCCACCTAACTTGGTGTCATCTGCAAACTTACTGAGGGTGCACTCGATCCCCTCATCCAGATCATCGATAAAGATATTGAACAGGACCGGCCCCAACACTGAGCCTTGGGGAACACCACTCGTGACCGGTCGCCAACTGGACTTGGCTCCATTCACCACCACTCTCTGGGCTCGGCCGTCCAGCCAGTTTTTAACCCAGCTCAGAGTGCACTTGTCCAAGCTGTGAGCAACCAGCTTCTGCAGGAGAATGCTGTGGGAGACGGTGTCAAAGGCCTTACTGAAGTCCAAGTAGACAACATCCACAGCTTTCCCCTCATATATAGATAAGACTGTCTCAGTGTTATGGAGGCACATGATTCAGATGTTCAGATAAGACTGAATGCATATTTTCTCCAGATTTACGGAACGTTAGTATGAAATTCTGAGAACTTGCAAGTAACGTTTTTAATTTGGCTAGGCATGAAAATGCACTTAATTACCCATCCTTTCAGAAATTTAGCAAAAATGAGGGGAGGGAAATGGAACTAGAAGGATGCTCAACTGCTTTGCACTCAAGATGTGGATCAAAGCATCTGTGAATTCAGGTGCCTGGCCCATGTGGTCTCTTCTTTTATTTTTCTGTTATCATCTAGAATTGCCAGGGTCTGTCGTAGAAACATATCAGTCAGAGAAATTATAATATTATGAATGTATAATTAATAGTTGATAATTACCAAATCTTTAAAAATTGTAACAGTAGGGAAATCGCGATGTGCCGTAGGAGGGATTAAGGACATAATTGTTTTCTTGGCTACCTGCAGCACTAAGAAATTTGCTAAGTGAAGTGCGAACATGAACATAAGAATTAGCTTTTGCCCCAGGTGAGAATTTAGGGGAAGGTGTAAGGCACTGTAAGCTCCTCACTCTCACATTTTTTCCATGCAACTTGGATTTTCCTTCATCTCATAAGCTTATGGCCACAGGGCCCTTCAGTCTGCCCTTCCCAACATTCAGATCAGAGCCATATTCATCTCTGCCAAACTGTATACTGAAGTAGAAATTATTTGGCCCTTTATTTTTTTCCTTTTCTTATATTAAAAAATGGGGGGGAAGCATCTAAATCTGTTTTATTATCAACAAGAACAAGCTGGCCAAGCACTGAGGAGAGAATATTCACAGCAATCCACTGATATGCAGTAAGGGAGGTTTGCATGTAATTCCACACCAGCAGAGCTTACCAGTATTATTACTGTTATATTAATTTTCTGCTTTTAGAGAGTTCATCTTTGAAACTGGGTTTTATCCAAATCCGCTAGGAATTTGGCTTAAATATCACGCTCCTCATATAAAACAAGTTTTGATGCATCTGCTTATGTTCTGATTTGCCACGGTTTCTTTCCAGTGTTTAAGTAGGTACCTTTTATTGCATGCTATATTCAAGCTTGTGGGTCAGGGATTAATGTATAACTCCGTTTTCCCTTTCTAGTATTTGCCAATCCCTCTTTCAAGGTATAATTTTTTTACTCTGTCTTTTACAGAGTAATTGTTTGCGATTAACTGAAGCAGTGACTCCACATAAATCCTCCTCTTGCCTGCTTGACTCTGCTTGTGTTTCTGCTCAGGTTTCATCGATTTCATTGTGGAACCCACTTTTACTGTGCTGACCGACATGACCGAGAAGATTGTGACTCCACTCATCGATGAAGCTTCCCGCTCTGGCATGTCCGGGTTCAGGCGTTCCAGGTGAATAACCATGTGCCCTCTCCCTTCACTCTGCACATGCTGCCATCGTGCCCAACTCCCCCGGTTCCCCCCCCAGTATGTCTTCCATGTGGCTTAAAGCCCCGTATCCGCATTGCCAACAGTGCAGCTCACTTTGTGACGTGACTTTGTTGCAGGGAAACTCCAGCCCAGGGGAGGGCAAAGAGCTGGCATGAACCTGAGCCATGCCTCCACAGGCAGTGAGCACAAATGGTTGTAGCCAGGTGAACTTTAGTGCTCTCTCAGTCACTAACGTCAAAGAGAAGGTAGAGGGAATCGTTGGCAGGCACTCATTTCTTCGTGTCTAGAAGTATAAATGGGATTGAAATACAAAAGAGGACTGGGAAGTATAAGCACACTTTAGTGACAGTATTTAGGGTTACAAATGTGTGAAGTACTGCCAGAATTCACCTGGAGTTCGGGTGTAAGGAGTCTTGGCCCATTCAACCTGCTCTGCTGTTGTAGAGAAACTACTCTTTTAATAGTTTCATGGACAGGGCATTTCTTGGGATTCAAATGCCACGTGGCTAGTGCTCCCTAGAGCAGGGCTACCAAGTCAGGATTCCCTTTCCCAAGTGACTTCTTTACTCTTGGACTGTTACGCAAAGAGCAAGCACTAATATCTTTCTGTGTCAGTTATCTAGCTGCCCTTATTAAAATGTGCACAATGAAGTGTCCATCCTTGAAAGACAACTGTAGGGTCTGTAACTGAGTGCCTGATTTTCAGCCTAGGGAGTGAAGATGCACAGCAAAGGTAATGGCAACACTTTGAGTGATTCTATTTCTTAGGGACTATGGATACCAAAAAATAAGTAGGGAAAAGCTGTCCTTTATTTCTAATAGTGGCTCAGGTTGTGCTGTTTGCTTTAACATAGGTTGCCCTGGGGTGGGAGGGAGGATGAGGAATTCAAGCTTAGTTTTTGTTTTTCCTGGTTGACTCTGTTAAGTAATCTAGACTTACAGTCATTATTTCTTCTTAGCTGTAATTGGGTGTATGGGATACTGATTTCTTCTGTGTTTTGTGATCTTGTGTCCCAGTCTGAATAGCATTAGTCCCTCCGAAGTTAAAAGATCAAGTGTCAAGAGCACTGGGTCCGAAGGAAGTGCCTCACTCAACTGCTCCATACTCACTGTGGACTTCAAATGTTTTAAAGCCACCTGGACTGAGGTGGTGCAGCAGAACCGGGAGAAATGGAAAGCGCAAGCCACCAAAGGTAACAGCCAGGCTTCTTAGTGAAAGAATAAAAATTCTTTTGACCTCTTCTTCTTCAAGCTCTTCTTCAATCAAATTATTCTCCAAGTAAGCACTATTAGTTTGAAAGAATCTGCTTTTCAAGGTCAACAACCTACACTGAATTCAGAAAGATAGGAATATTGTGACTCATCTGTGCCTTATGCTCTTCTTACGTGGTGTAGTGTACGTAATGAAGAGGATGTGGACAATGGGAGGAAAAAAAAATAATTGTAAGGGAGGTCCCCTAAAGGCATGAGTCAGACTCAGGGTGGGTGCAAAAATAGCTGGAACAGCATTTGTAGGGAGAGGTTATCAATTGTTCACTGTTAAGATTGGGAGAGGTATGGATGATAGTTCAGGGGAGAAGGACAGGATATTCTGGATTCACAGCTGGTTTCATATTTCTAGTGATGACTTGGATAATGAATTGGGAACTATGCTGCAAATGCTCATGATGTTATCAGTCTGGGAGGGACTGCAAATATTTCAGAAGAATATGAGGGCTGGGTTGGTTGCAAGTTGACCAGGGTTCAATATTGTCATGCTATTGCAAAAAAAAAAAAACAAACTAAACCCAAAACAAACAAACAAACAAAAAACAGTCCTTGCTTCTAAGACCCCTCTGGCATTCTTCACGTCTTCCCAGCAGTAACAAGGCCCCCACAGCAGTGCTGTGTCCAGTTTTGGCCACTGCAGTTCAGGAAACGTATGGACCAGTTGCAGACAATACAGAGTACAGCAATGCAAATGATGTTAACTGTTGTTTATAGCTGAGAAGGTTTATAGCTGAAAACAGTTTTCTGAAGACTACTGTGGCTGCAAAGTAAGGGAACTATTTTTTTATTCAAATACCCTGGGCTGTTAAGAGGAGAAAAAAATGGCAGGTGATTATAGCCTGATAATAGGTTAGACATTGGCAAATCTCTATTGTTGGAGATATTTCGGAACTAATGAGAGCCATCTGTTGAGAATGACTTAGGTATAACTGCCCCTTGCCTCCAGGGCTGGATGATTGCCCAAGGTCTCCGTGAGCCCTGGGGTGATTTAGACCAGCTTTGGAACCAAACCAGGAGGAATGTATCACTGATTATTTTTTTTTCTTCTTGAAACTGTTTGTGATACAATTTCTTCTCTGAGCTGAATGCTTGTTACTCAAACCCTTATTTAATGGAGTTGTTGTATTTCATGTAAATGGAAGGAGTTCGATTTTAATGTATTATGTGGCCTTGGCTTCAGGGCTGATGGAAGATTTGGCGTAGTTCTCCTATTTGCCAGAGCAGATTGTTCCTCTCCAACTGAAAGGCCTGTCTAAAGGTGCAGGAAGGCATGCATTATTATTCAAATTACATTTTCCTTTGTGATTAAAACTTGCCATTCAGGAAAAGCCTTTTTAGGCATTCCATGAAAATGAAAACAAAAACATAATTCAAAATATGCTTATTTTCTGCCTTTTTCAGCTTTTTCTTTTTTAATTAGTATTTACTATTTCACAGTTCTTTGTGGACCAAACAAATTAAAGCTAACTGACCAAGCAAAGCATTTAACATGGTCAGTGTCTCACAGTACAGGAGTGTTGAGTGAATGAAGCTAATACAGTTAACTAGTTGTAAGGATTTCATTTCAACGTGTACCATACACATTTACTTGTCTGCTAAGAATCTACTAGATAAAAATCCTATATGCAAGAGAGACCTGTGGGGAAATAAATAAAACATATCTTACATTTCACCTAAAACAAATATATAGAGTAGATCATAATAGATTCTGGCTATTTAACTTTTAAATGTGCTTTTTACCCACTTGCAGTGACTGCTTTGCATAAAGACTTCTTTCTAAATGTGCACATGTAAATGTCAAGTTATGATTCAAGTGGATGTGCACACATTGCTTAACTAATGCTGCTACTGGCAATATGTATTGATGCAGTATTTCTATCCATTCTTTACAGAGTATCCTGACGATAAGTGTTTGGTTTTTAATACTTTAGCTGGAGAGGAAAATGTTTTATTTTCAATTGCCTCATAAAAAAATCCTTCTAGCAGCTCCTGAAGGTAGTCTATGGAAGAATTAGTTGATCACTTGAAAGCAGAGAGCTCACCAGTCTGCATTATTAGACATGGGAGCCCTTGAGTAGGTCATTTTATCTTTACCTTTCTGACAACCTTTAGCCCTGAATAGTTGATTTACTTTATGTTTTTGCCAAACTTCATTGCCAATAACTTGGATCAGGGCCCTGGTTTATGGGTCAAAGATTCAGAAAGCAGTCTCAGCTTCTGTTCATCTGAATTCATTAACTTTCACATAATTTCTGTGTTTAGCAGTACAAGCATGCATATTTTTTTGTCCTGAAAGATCTATACAAAGGTATGGCTCAGCATACCTTTGTACAGGCTGGGGACTAAGGAACTGTTCTTGGACTCCAGAGCCCTCGCATCAAAACCTTTGCTCAGCTGCTGTCTTGCTCCTGACTTGCAGCAAGGCTCTGCCCTCCCCTCCATCTGCCTTGCCTGTCTTAGCCATATGCAGCAGGGCCTGCCACGCAGCAGGAGTTTAAATTGCTGACCCCTGTCAAACCGGTGTCTTGCAATGCATCAAGATGCTCTGCCAATAAAAATAAGAATTATTAAGAGAAGACAGATAAAGCGTTTAACTGTTGATTGACAACAAATAGCAACTGGAGATCGGAAGGGAAGGAAACCCATCTATTATTATTACTATTACTATGATTATTATTAAATGATTTGTAGAATACTGTATTCCCTTTCATAATGGCATTGTCCCTAGAAGCATCAGTGAGCTGTTTTTATCCTGAGTGTGGTATTTATAGAAAATTTCTCGGACTGTGTGGGCAAAGTAGGTAGGTTTATTACTGATCTCTTTTTGCTTAAAGGATCATCTTTAAATAGCTATAAATTAAAAAAGGAATAAACTAATACCCTGATGTGCAAAGCACCATTTAGGTAAAGTATTTTCTGACACAAATTTTGACAAGAGGCACTCATCCAACAGTGCTGTAGCAAGCCTCAGTCTCCTGAGCTGAATCTCTCTCCTGTGGTTCAGGTGCAAAATGCAGCACTTTTTTTTCAAGTCCTCAAATGAGAGGAATCCTTTTGTATACCGTGAGACTCCAGGGAAAATATCAACATGCATAGCTGAGCTATCTATGGAAGCTACCATAGATTTCAGAAATGATTAATAAAGCGAGGGAGGCTCATATCTAATTTAATTATATTTTTGTAAGAGCCATAATTTATTCATTTATAAATTAATTAACTTTAGTTAGCTGCTGGCAAGGAAATATAGATTGGTGTTTCTTATAAAGACGCCTTTACCCCTTTCTTTCTTGTATCCCATCGGTACATTTTTCTCAACACTGGTTCTGATGCACTCATAAGAAGTATTTGACATGACACTTAGAAATTCTTTTGTAATTTTTACTCACTGGCCAAGACCCTGCTACTTTAAGGAACAAAACATCTTCCTTATAGGTGTCAAGAATGCTTCCATAGGACCAAGGTAGACCTTATTCAGTGTTTTGTAGGAACTGTTCATTTGCTCATCAGCTTCCACAGTCTCTCAGAAACCAGGAGCTACATCTATTTGTGATTCCTATCACAATTAAAGTGCAATTGGTTGTCCATGATGGGGTGATGGGTAGGCCAGGATATTGCAGACCCAGAAATCTTGAATAACAGGCATAGGGCAGTCACATCTGAATGCTTAGACTAAGTATGGATACAGATATGCTCTGAAGCTGTGTAATCCTTACAGGTTCCAAATTGAGTGTGTGTTGAGCTGCTCAGCTGCTTTTGCAGATTAATTCTTTATTGATCATGGAAAAGGGGGACAAAAACGTGGAGTCTCTGCCCAGAGTCTATGTGCACCCAGCTGGATTTATTAGCTGGAGGACTGCGCTGAAGGACTGTGGTTGTGTCCTGCTTTCCAGTGTGACATGGGAAGCCACACAGAGCCTTTGCATCTGAGTCTGTGGGGGTGTGCTGTACCCACCTGGGCTAGAAATGTAGTGGTCTCAACACCTGGAGCCAAAGTCATTTGCAACCTATGTTATAAGTAAGTGTTGCATCAGGACCCAAAGTCTGGATAAGAACAAGAGCAGTATCTTGAATGGGGGAAATTGGCTTCTCTGTGAATTTCTTTTTTTTCTGAATGACAGTATTTTGAGATGCTGCTGTTGTTCAGCACTCACTTTTGAATTTATACCTTTGCATATTTGTGATTGACTGCAAGACTTTTTGGGATGGAAGGGCAAGTACTAGTAGCAATATATTAGTCTGCCAAGGAAGGACAGAGCCATAAAGAAAGGATAACAGTAAGTGGAAGGGAAGAGATTAGGAAGCTGGCATTGGAAGCAGCCTGGAACAAGAGGGAAAAAAAAGTAGATATCAAAGAACCAAGACTTTTTATGTGCTTAGAGTTACGTGGTATGGTATGAGACAAACTGAATGTTGTTTGACTGATTGTTGTGTGTCAAAAATGAAACTAACCTTGGCACCCCTAGAGCCTTCAATAGCTAATATCTCTTTTTAATTTGCCTTTTAAGAATTTTGAGGAACTGCATTTTCAAAGGTGAACTTTATATGGTAAAAAAAGGACATGCATATAATATAGATTTAGGCCAACATGTTTTGGTTTTTTTTTTCAGAATACTTTCTTAAATGTTCTCCTATGCTCTTTTTCCCTTGTCAAGTCAATTCCTACATTTATCTAAGTAAAAGCTGTTTGCATGTAAAAAGCTGAAGTAGATTTAGATGTGAGTTGTATCATTCTTGTCAAATTGACTGATAATCATGATTTCTTTCCTCGTTTTGCTTCTCTCTTTGCTGAGGATGCAGAAGAAAAAGCTAAGAAAGAAGCAGAGGAAAATGCTCACCAGGGAACAGATGAAAAGAAAACAAATGAAAAGGATGAGAAGAAGCCAGCTGAAGATGCCACAGCAGCAAAGACAGAGAACAGCAAAGAACCAAATCCTGGGGAAAACAAAAGCACAGATTCCAATATGAATCATGTAAATGGGACTCGGCAAACTGGGGTGAACAAACATGAAGCCTCTCAAGGAAAAAACGCACCTAGGACAGATAAAGGAACAGACCCTCATCATGCAGGGGGAGAAGAGAAACAGCATGTCCAGAATGGTGAGTGCTCTCCTTCCACTGAAACATGAATCCAACCCTACACCCCGTGTCTCACCTGAGTTATGGGGGCACCTGATGACACCTGAAAAAGGATGTCCTGGGCCCAGAACCTCTTCCTGGACATTGGCATAGTCACCTGCATATGGGAATTGGAATCTGTGAATTAACTCCCAAGTAGTGTTCTTCCATAAAAGATGGGATTCATCATACCTGCTTGGGCGCTTTTGGATGAAAGGAAAAAATCACAGCAGCCTGTTATGATACACGCTTAAAAGCTGAAACAAGTATTCTTGGTTCAATGAACAGCTTCATTGCTTGGGTAACTGACAGGGAGAAGCTAAAGTTGGCTTATAAACTCTTCTTAAAGCCAATTAAACGTATCTTTGAACTGAATCTCAAATATAAATATGTTTTGGGACAGAGGATTTTTCCTCCTCTCTGTTTTTAAGAGTTATTTTGTTTATGTTTCCTTTGCTAAGTTTTTTTATTGGGGCAGTCACAAACCTTTTTTTGGAGATTTTTTTTTGTCAGAAATTTTATTCCAGTGTTTTAACTTGCTATAGAACTGAGTTAAAATACGAATCACATTTTGCACCCAAAAGAGGTGGAAAAATGTTCGAAAATTGCATTAAACATTAAAATAAAATTATTAGACCCCTGAGAACAGATCAGTGGTCCCTTTGCCATTTCACTGTCTTTCTCTCCCGAGCTCCTGCTCCTGAAGCCGTTATCAAAAAATGGCAGCACAGCCACATGTGACTTGGCACAAACTTGGCTAGTATCAGCCAGTCCAAAACCAGAAAAAAACTCAGACTCAGAAGCATCCTCTTAGAAAAAGCCTGAGTGAGTATACTCACTTTGAAAGTCCCAGGCTCAGGCAGTGAGTTTAGATGGCAGCAGAGGCAGAAATTCTGTTTAAAACATTCCTAATACGATTCTTATGGATTTGACTTGGCTGCTGGCCTTTCCAAGTGAACCATTCATCTTTAGGGTTTTTTTAGATTGGAAGGACTATGGGGATCCGAGCTGTCATGCTCTGTTATGTATGGCATTTTTCTTCAGACGGTGTTACGTGAGTGAACAGGAATGGGCCCCCCAAGGAGACAAAAAGGTTGGGACATAAGAAATTCCAGTTAGACTGCATCAGACTTTTCTTCTGAAATCCTTTGTTTTACATGCTTCTAACAATATGGGGGTTAAGTGTACTCTAGTGATTTTGACAGTACCTTTTTCTGCAACGTCTCTCTCCTGCAGGTGTCAAAAATGCTTTGAAAGGAATTATAATGATTTCTGAAAATTAGTGTCTTCCTCAGGAAAAGCAATTCTGCTCCTTAATTTATGGGAAAAGGCCTTTATGAGGTACAATCACTGCAGAGTCTTTGGAGACTAATGAAATCTTAACATTCATATCTGTGGGTTCACCACAGCTTCCTTTACACCTCTATGTTAATATCTCATCGTAAAGTATTTGCTTTATTATTTCACTGCCTTTGTAATCCCTTTGAAAAAGATCATTATGATCATCGTTCTGCTCTGCTGCTGGCAGTATGGCAGGGTAGATATTACAATACTCAAAAGTCCCCTATTCATAATAAGTTATATTCAATGATAGTTCAGAAATTGTGTTGTCAGATGAGTTTGAAGTCTCTCTCAGTCACTCGCTGCCCGTGTGCTTTCTCAGAGAGATCAAACTGTGAAATAACGTATGTGTGGGTGTTCATCATCTTTTCCTGCATGTGCTTAGGGTCAAGTAACTTCTTTATGCAATGGTCAAATAAAGCATTATTATCTCATCATTACCATCAGCTGTATGATGGTGGAGGAAATGCGAGAAGACTTTTGTGCTTTGCTGGATATATCTTCATTTCATTTCCTGAAGATAGTGTCCTTCTTTTAGAGGCCACCTTCGTCAAGCAGACACCTCAACCCTGCTTGGAGCTGCTCATACCTCTCTGTTCAAGGAACCCAAGACAGTGGCAGTGGGATCAGCTGAGGAGGTTGCTGCTTGTCCTGTATCATCTTGCTTTCATTTTTCTCTCACCCACACAGTGAGCTTAGGAAGAAAAACATGAAAAATTTTGGCTCTGAACAAGAACCGAACAGGGCATGTTTTTTCCATCTTGTTAAATATTTTAAGATTTGAAAACCATTCCTCTTTTATACTCTGATGAAACTTAATTGGAGAGAGAGATCAATCTTCTGTCATCCAAGAATAACAAATATTCTAGTGGTTAGGGCATGATGTGGAAGAGGGAGACTTTGCTTCTCTACAATTTCTCTTTTTTTGAGCTGTTCCAAAAATAAGTATCCACTGGCCATGACTATTTTGAAGGCAGATCAGATACTCTTTAACACGTAATACCTATAATCTTGATCCAGAGGATGTGAAGTTGTTATAGTAACAAAAATAGTAATACAAATGGAATAAGCATTACTTTAGTACAGCCCTGTAACATACCTCACATTTACAAAATTCTGAAGTGAGACTTTTACAGCTTTTTGTGTTGAGGTGTAGGTCACAAAGTCATTGCTACTCCTCTGGGGTGAAAGGACAAGCTGCCTGCTCCCATCTGGGCAGGCTGCTGTTGCTTCTCTGGACATCTGAAGGAAGGACACCTTCTTTGCTACTGCTTGGACACTGCAGCTGAAAGAACCCTGTTCTGCTAGAGCTCTCCCTAGAAGTTATTTTTCATTTGATCTTGCATTTGGCATTCTCGTTCAATGAAGGGATGGTCTGGGAAGGTCTAATGTACTCTGGTGTATGATTAATAAAGGACAGAAAATGGGAATAACCTTCCTGGCTTCATAAAATACAGCCTAGCTCAAGTTGCCATTTTCATTCTGCATCAACTATTGCTCTGCCAAAGGCCTTGCTTTCCTCATTTGCTATAGAGACTCTCAAGCCAGTGATCAATGCTAGGATGACTATTTGTTCCCTGATACTGTCATAAAAGGACCAACCCAAATGAATGTGTGGATAAAGGAAACTGGTAAGAGAAAGTACGATGAAATTATATAGAACTGTTTGGGATATCTACGGTGGTTCTTCAGTGCAGAAACTTATGATGAAGTCTTGCAGGGTCTTAGTCCTTTAAAAGCATAAATGTTTCAGAGTCCTGATTTTGAAATGAAGGTTGTGCTCAGATTTTTAATCACCTACATACAACCAGAGAGAGTATGAGTTTACATGTGGACTTAAAAAGGTGTTAACAATTAGAATAAATTTAAAAGTAGATTCTAAAGCTTGATTTTCTGTAGGACTTGGATAAATTTTGTCTGGTGCTGTATTCTATGAAAATGTGTTAATCCAGTTCCTTGTGAATTCAGACCTTTTCTCCTAAGGGACATCTCCTTTGGATGTTGCAATTTGATTGAGTTACAGGCATTAATAAACTGCAGTCTGCATTAAAATGCTTATAGTGTTTCTTATTGCTTCTTTCTAGGTGAATTAAAGGAAGACAATAAGTTGGACAAAAAAGATCAGTCTAGTGTGGAGGATGAATCAAAGAAAACAGATGGTAAGGACAACATTTTATTACATTTTGTCACCCATTTTTATACGCAATCTATTGTTTCCTAAATATCCGCAGTTTATTCTAAAACCAAAAAATTGTCTGGTAACCAGAAACAGACTTAACAGATACGGTCATTAGACTGCACGAAAGCCATGGGGGCATTCTGGGCGAAAATCAGCTCTTTCACGTAATGCCTAGCACCACCTAGTTCTGTTGGTAAGCCTTATCCATCAATTTTTGTGCAGTGCCTGCAAGAAAAACCCTGGATTATTAGAGTTGCTTAATAAGAAATGCAGATTTGTGAGGTTCTGTCCTTCTGACTTTCTTTGGGCTGCATTCTGCTCTCTGTTAGGACAGGCTGTATGGGAGATGCAAAATACAGAGCTAAGAAAAAACCTGCACAAGGTGTCCCTGTTTTTCATGATTGCATGTTATACTATGCCAATACAAACACAAAGCTTTCTTGACTCTAATTGTCTGAGGGGGAATTTGTCAAGTGCTGTTGAATCACAGGTGTGGGAAGCAAGCAGGAGTATGCACATCAGCGTAGAGGTCCTATTAAAGATGCTATATAAAGGGAATGTTGCTGAAACATTGTTGAACTGAAGCAATCCCAAGCCATAGGATGGTTTCTTGGGCATCTGGGAATAATTTCAAATGAGTCTGAGCCTAGTGTAGAGGTCCACAGATGTTTTAGTAGCCTCAGCAAGGTAGAAAAACAGCTGTAAGGTCTGTGGCATGTTTACTATTTTGCACCTCCTTGGCTGACTACCACAGGGCTCTGAGATAGTATCTGAACCCACGTTGCTCCAAAAGCAATTGCTAAAGTATTAGGTAGCAAAATAAATGGAAACAAATGTTAGAGCTAACATTTTCTTTGTGTATGTCTCAGTGAAATCCACTGACACACAACTATTCCTAAATGTAAATAATACAGTACTTTGTTTTGATGGTCAAGAAAGACAACCTCATAGTAAGTACTGTAGTTTAGAATGATACTATGTTTTCTTTTATGGCTTCCTTTTAAGAAATCACTTTAAATTCCTATTGCTCTAGCAAAATGACAAATAAGAAGGAAATGTGATAACAACTAAAAATGTAGAGAAATTCATCTAGAAGCATGTATTAATTTCAGACACATAAATATGTACTTTTTTTAAAGAGGCCCCTTAGCAACAATTGTTTAGGAAAATTCAATTATTTTGTTAAGAGGTTGTATTATTTACATACTTGAGTTAAGTGTTTGTTAGGAAAACAGTCTTGAACAAGCACCATTCACAACTCTTTCTGCGGTCATGCAGAAATTAAGCACAAATACTCAAATAACATGTGACTCTTCAGATGTTCATGAATATGTGCAGTGGTGTATGTAACTATGAAGGCCCCAGAAGAACAAATGGGCAGAATGGCTACTCTCCCCACCGCAGTGGGTGATGACTGAGGACTGGCTGTGCTGGAAGGCTGCAGCCCTGGCACAACCAGACAGATGCAAAAGACTGGAGCTTCTTGAGAAGGACTCAGGATCATCAGCCCAGCCAAGAGAGTAGATCTGGGAATCCCTAACTTTGAGGACCAGGTTACATTTGAAGGCCTGCACTCTCAAGGTCTCAGAAAGATTAGGGGCACCTATTTAGTTGGGCTGGAGGACCAAGGAGTGAATGTTTCATGCTGACTTGAAGAGTGAGGGTGTGAATTTAGTTCCTTGCAAGACGCCAGTCTTTGTGTGGTGTTAGTTATTTAATGTCTGTTTGTTCTCCTGTAAGAAAATGTTCTGCTTATCCCCTTAGGGAAAAGACCAATACCATGGGACCTGTTGATTACAGTGAATAAGCAACTGTAACCATGCGAGGACAATTTGTAGGCTGAATGTTTTTCATTCAGATGCTGTAGACACAGATTATAGCTAACGATCTCATTGACAGAAATCAGGAGAAAAATTGTGAATGATGCATCTTAGAAAGGAAAGTGCTTCTTTCTAAGGTGGTGCTTTCTACAGAGGTAGTGCTTCTCTTTTGACAAATACTGAGCAACCTGTTCTGTCCATTACTCGTTCCAGAGCAAATCTCCTTACCAGCCATGTGAGGGATGTGAAGAAAGGGACATTATCCATGGATAATATCTAGCTGTTTGCAGACTACTGAAATGTTTACCCGAACATATGCTTTCTCACGTGCCAGTACATGGTCTTTCACATTCTGGAAAAAAAGATTAAGCTGGGGAGTTAGAAAGATTGAGGTTACAGCTATAATGAACTCACCACATGTAGTCTGCTGGTGGGTGAAATTCAGCCTGGACTTTTTGCAGGCTCAAGGGTCCTTGGGTTTTACAGCCTCTGTTCAGTCTGTAGCTGGAGTGTATTTATATTAAACAGGTGCCCATTTGTGTAGATTTACCATGAGGGCTTCAGCTTTTTCACCACTACCCATTAGCATCAACTAGAGCCCTGCGCTCAACTGAGGTCAGTCTGCTACCCTGTCCTACTGCACAGGCATCCTGCACCCAGAGAAGAAAGCCGCAGAGTATATGTAGCATAAATCTTTGCAGGATCTGTGTCCAAGTTGCTTTTTAAGAATATACAAAGGAAGTTATTGTAATATATTGTTATTGGAATACATACATGCCAAAATGTTTCTAATACATTGTCCTTCTACTACATGGGGAACCAAGCGGCCAGGGACACATAGAATATGTGGGCACAAATATATTGAAGTTGCACGTCTACACTGTAGTCACAGGTGTGAAATGTAGCTTCTGTGCAAGAGTTACTTTGAAGCTACCCAAAAATAGTTAAGTGGTCATGCCTCCAGAAACAGAGATCAGGCTCACTGAGACAGCGAGGAACTACATATGCATCTAGCCAGAGCTTCATACAACTCAGTCTATCTGTACCAAAGCCAAATACTTTAAAGCCAGCTTGAGGACAGCTATGCAAGCTGCAGTCATGCAGCTTTGGTCTTAACTGCTTCAAAATCCTGTGCAAGTCTCTTGAACGTAGGCTAGTCTCCTTCTCATGTTAGTCTAATCTTCATATTATTGGCTTTTTTCTGTGGGAGATACTGCTTGTTACTCAGTACTTCCCTTTTTTTCAGTTCCAAGAAAAGAGATATGGGGCTGCCATTTCCCACATAAAGACACAGCCCTATCAGAGACATCATCAGCACAAGTAGTTCATCAGATGTTTCCTGTGGGATAGAACATTATTAAATCATTTTGGAAAACCTGATTTTCCCATGTGAAATAGTTGCTTTTTCAACACTTTGAATGGAAAATTGTAAGCAGTCACATGGAAATAATTTTTGTCTACATTCACAAACTTTCTTTTTTGCAATTTTTTTCTGCTCACAAAACTGACAACAAATGAGAAAATTATTCCTCCCCATTACCACTTTCACAGATTCTCTCTGTCACCTCCTTATTTTTTTCCTACTGGGAAAAGATTCTGCAGCATTAATACAAAGTTTTCAGTGCAAGTCTGTTCCAGGGACCAAAACGCAGTTTATTCAAATATTCTTTTTCAGCTAGCAATTACAGACAAGTAAAAGGTTCTTTTTTTGTGTTTGTCCTGGGAACTTATTATTCTAGTGGTAACATGCACCTTTGCAGGTTATAGCACAGAAATATACGGGATGTTTGTATCTTGAACAGCTAGTACCCACAGAGAGAGCCTAATGTACCCTGGGTATGTGTGACGAGCAATGCTCCCACCTCGTGGTCAAATTGTAACCCTGCGTTTTGACAGGTCGTGGTTTCAATAATACATTCCTCTATGCAGTGCAACAGCTTATAATATAATATAGTATAATATAATATAATACAATACAATACAATACAATACAATACAATATGTAGCCTTTTAAATATGCAGACTCTGTGAAGAGTTCATAACAGGCTTACCAGAAATTGAGATTTTAGCATTCTTTATTTCGATTTTGTTAAGCTATACCGTTGCTTAACAGTAGTTAAAAGCCTTTCCTATATGTTCTCTACATTGCCCGTGTCAACATGTAAAGCAGGTTTTTGGTCTTAATTTTTCTTGACAATAATTCCTTGATCAGCAAGTGGAAAATTCCCTGATTATAAAGGTAAAGTACAGGGGCTTAATTTCCTTCTGTCCCAGTTGTCCCCAAAAATCAAGTGGCAGAGTAGCAGGCCCAGAATGTTGTTATCTGAGAATGCCTTTGGTATAGGAACATGGTGGTGTGAAGGAGCTGTGATGATGACTCCACAATTACCCCAGACATAGCTGAATTAACAAGATTCTTCCCAGCTTTGTTTAAGGAGAATGCAGCTTTTTGCAAAGCTGTTCAACCATTTAAGAATTGTCTGTCTTTGCAGCCACTTGCAGACACGGTTTTCACATGTGTCGATCTAGCCAAGACCACTACATAGCAATGAACACTAAGTAGACTTTTTCTGACAAAACCCTGCTCATGTAATCTGCATAATGCCAATGTTGTTTTAAAAGAGGTTACTCAAGCGTATAAATGAACAGCATTTGTCTATATCTTCTTGAGAGAGGTAAAAAGGTAAATTTGAGGTCATATAAATAATGGTGCCATTTCTATTTCTGTTCCAAAAGATAGGCTGATTTCTCCATTATTGTCAGAAGCAAAAAGCCCATTTCAGTTTGTAAGGCAAACACATTGGATTCCTCCTTGCTGCTTGATAGTGCTCTTGATATTATATGTCAGAATCCAGCAGCAGTGGCAAATTGGAATTACAATAGTCTAAGACTACTCCTAAAGACAATTTCCTTCCTTTTCTTACTTCTTTTTATGGCCTGTTCTTTGAATTACATTAGAGGTTATTGCCCCAAGTTAGAAATCAGAAAGCGTTGTACTGATACCTTCTGGAAAAGCTTACTTGAAAGCATAAGGGCATTTTGCTATCCAAAAAGACATATTTCACCATAACTTATCTCTGCTGAACAATTGCTCCATAGTAGTGCAATATAGGATAACTGGAGGGGAAAAAGCTTCTGTGCTTTTTAAAATCCTTTTTGTGCTCTTTTTAAAAAAATGTGTGTCTAATTTAGCAAGTGGCACCTGAGGCAAGCTGGAATTTGCATAGAGGGATGTACTCTGAAGAAGGTTTTATGTAGTTTTAATATCAAATAGAAGATGAACATGATGTGATGTGATGTGATCTTTGAAGCCACATGCAAAACACATTGTTATCATCCTGACCTCGGGAACATTATATCACCATGGTATGCATGCTTGATGAGAATATGGGGAATATGTAGAAAGGTACCTTGTATAATTATGCAGATGATTTTGCAGCTTGTCTTGTTTTGTGAGTGTGTGTGTAAATCTTAGGGAAAGCACCTGGTTTTCCTTTAAGACTTTAAGGTATCTCTTTTTTAACCTGCTTTCCATCGTTCAGGCTGTGCCAGGTAGTTAGAAAGTCCTTAGGATGCTTGATTGCTTTTTGCTTCTACTTTATGTGAAGTCACAGATATATATGCAACAAGTTTAAAAATTGGGAATAGCATTTGGCTTGATTTCAGATTTAAGTGAATATTTGGAATATTCATTCCAGATGCATAGTGAAAAAACATTCACTGTAGGTACTTAAGTGAGTTTTTTGAGTAGTTAATTTTACGGGGAACATTTTTTCAGGTTACCTTTGGTCCTGTAAATATAGTTGTGCTCAGAGATAGCATATGGCTGCATTGCTCCTTGGGAGTAATGTCCATGGTCCTACAGGCATGGAGGAATATTTAACTTACGCAGTACATTGTGGAAATTTCTCCTTGATTTTGCACCATCAGCCATTTTATAGCACCAGTTAGGGAGTGGAGCTGTGACCTTGCTGCTGTTACAGTCCTCCTTACCCCATTTAGGATCATTTGCCTGTGCAATGATGTATAGAAATTCTCTGCTTCAGCAAGAGTCCTCCTTGCTCCCCTCCTCCAAGAATTTACGTTCAATCCAGTGACAGTCAGGCCTCCGTTTCCCTGTGCAACACTTAGCCCTGAAAGAGAAACAAGATCATGTCCAAAGGGAATGACTGAAGGGGAGGAAGAATATGAAATGGCTCCTCAAAAGAGGTCAGTGACCTTTAGCTTTCATCTTGTCTCTTCCCCTTGGAACAACTAGCTTCCAATTTGAGCATACCAGCTATAAGTATCTTACTAGATAGGGACTCTGACAAGGTAGTTTAAGTAGAAGCATTAAGAAGGAAGAAATCCAACAGTCAACTGTATGGGAATCCAAATATAAAGACTGCACTCTACAAACTGCCAGCTGGGTGCTTGGTGGGTACCTTCATGCCCTTTGCTTTGTGTGCTGGACCTGCTGCCTGGTCTCTCCCTGGGGGCAGAGGCAAAGGGACATCAGTCCCCTCAGGCTGCTCAGTCTGCAGTTCTGTACCATTCAGTCCACAGAAGCTGGACAAAGAGAACAGAGAGTCAATGTACAGGTTAGTTTTCTGAAACTCATACCCTAGGAGTAATCCTTACTACTTATTACCATTAATTGGTCCATCACTTGGCAGTTCATTCTTTTCTCTGCTTCTAAACTGCTGCTTTGCTATTCTTAATGTCAAAACCTGGGACTTGGAGGCAATAATAAATGTAGAAGAAGAAAACCAGCAAGTGATATTAGTTGAAAAGTGCTATTTTGCATCAGGCTAAAGTATTTAGGAATTTAGGTCTAATTCAAAACAAGTGATTGTTAAAAACTGAAGAGGCACTGAAAAAAATCCAAATGAGAATTTTTGCTTTGAAGTGATGTTTCACATTTTTAACCAGCTTTAAGTAAATGGTAAAAATAAAAGTTCCGTTTGAATTAGATGAAAAGCTCAGCTTGATCTTTCATTTCCTCTCCACCCCTCTCCCACCAAAAAAGCCCACTCCCCAACAATCATTTTTGCCATGAGAGAAAGAAAGCAATTACTTGTGTCTGACCCAGAGCTAAGTATTTTCCTAATTTTTCAGTTTAGTCACTCAGTCAAAGAAGCAATTATTTGCCGAGTGCTAATTACAAAATTCTGATTCATGTATTTGGCTGAAAACTTTGTTGGCTTTGACTATTCTTCTGCCTGTGGCAGCTCATCCCTTTTGTGCCTTGAAAAGCACTGGGGTTTTTGTTTCCATCTACGATGGAACAACTCTTTATGAAAACTATGATCTAGCTTTTACCCCAAACGTGTTCAGAGCTTTGAATTATGTTTGATTATCAAATATAGAATAAACTTTTGCACTTACTGCTGTAGGTCGCTTTGCATAACAAGTGTCTAATTTCTTTCGTACATGCTTTACTCAGGAAACTCAAACGTTATTTGGTGTAACCAAACTTTTGCCAATGTATTCATTGTTTTCCTCTGCTGTTTTGTATTTCCATAACGTGCTGGTAAGCAAACAGCATATATTAAAACAAAGCTAATCTCTTTCTTCCATCACTGATGTGATTTCAGGTCAAGTGTAATACAAGCTGTCAAGCAAACATAAAACTCAACATCAGTGTGAACAGGGCTAGAAATCGTTTGACGTCATGAATGATTTAGGCATAATTATGTGCCAAAGCTCAAAAATCAGAATACCTTCTATGCTAATGTCATTTCTCCTCCTAGCAAAATGAATGCTAAGCACTTAGGTCATCTGCTAAATTAGAATGATGGTATTTAAATTCAGTTACAAAACAAGTATTAAAAACTTTTTCCCAACAGCATTTATTCTTGTTTTCCATTGCTTTAAACAGGACGCAGGCACCTTCGAGTAACATTCTGTTTTCTTTGGAAAAAATAATCACTCTAAAATTTCTTATCCATTAAAAAGACAGATAACAGAGGTGAATTAACTTAAAACACATATTTCTTCTTTATTTCACTGATCTTCTGAACTTTGTTTCTTAGGCCTCATTCAGCTCCGATGCAACAGAAGCAGGAAAATAGCATAAATATGCAGGATTTATTCCTCCATGGTCTTAATTTTCTTTGAAAATGCTTTCCAAATGGCTTTAATAGGAGACAGGATCATCCAGTGCTGGGAACCGAGCACTGAGATTTTTGACATCTTCATTTTATTCTGAGCGCTAGGAGTAGCTTTAACAGTGCTTTTCAGGTGAGGACAGGTTACAACTGAGCGCACTTTAGCACTCAGGGGAGACAAGAAATACCCAGGCTTTTGGGAATAAACTTACAAAATTAAGGGGTCACTCCTGAAAGATGCTGAGTGAGTCCACAAAAGGAATTAAAAGTGGCACATTTAGCAATCTGCTTCACCAGCTGCAAATGCTTCCATCATTTGTAGTAGGAAGGATAAACTTTTTGGATTATGGGTTATCTGAGATACATTTACTCAGACTATTATTTCCCCTCATTGTGCGCTGCATCAGTAGTAATCATTTTATGAAATCAATTACCATACAACAATTTGTCATTTCTGTTGTCATTTCACCCAGTGCCTGGATGGAGTAGGGTGCTGGGGGAGAGCAGAGTTTGGAATAGTCTTACCCTGAAAAGCCTAGGCTTTTAATAAGTGAGGGTAGAGGCTACTTTCAAACAGCATGTCAGCTTTCCTAGGAACACTCAAACAACCATGCTGGGTCAGGCCAAAAGTCCCTTTAGCTCTCCATCACCTACCTGACAACATTTCATAGCAGAGATCTTAATGAACAAAGAACAAAACCAGAGCAATACCTCCCCCCTACACCTTTCAGTCTTCCAGAGAGCTAAGGCAGAGGTCAAATCGCTGACTTGAATAGGCTCTGATGGATTTTTCTTCCATTACTTTGTCTAATTATCTTTAAAGCCCTGCTACTCTCTGTGCACTGGGCACTGAGGCAACACAACTCAAAATTTACTTAAGCATTATGTGAAAAATCAAATCTTTTTATTGGTTTCAAATTTACTGCTTGATAATTTCATTTGATAACCTCCTTCTTGGACTGTGAGAAAGTGTGAGTAATTGTTCCCTGTTCACATTCTTAGCACCACTCATTATTTCATTTATCTCTCATTAGATTCTCCCCACAACTCTCCCTTTTCAGGCTAAAGAGTCATAGCGTGCATAAACTTTGTGTATTCAACTTTCCTTCAAGTGTAACCCTTTTGATATCTGCTGGTTTTGTTAGTATGTAACACTGACAGTCTGTGTTACACACATGGTTATTGGGGTGTGACAAGAGAATCTGATTTTAATAGAAATGAGAAAACCTGTAGGATTCAATTTTTTTCCCTAACAAAAATGTTCATTTTAATATAATTGTGTGATGGGTTTTTTTGGTTGATATCTTTATGATGTTAAATCATAAAACCATGAAAAGGCATCACCATGGGGAGCTCAATAAGGGATGTACTGAATGAGTATGGTTAACTGAGGCAGTCTTCTTTTGCCTTTTCTGTGTATTAAAACTCTAACTCAAAAATACCTTGGGGTATTAGTACCTCAGCGTTATTTGATGGTGTGGTGGTGTTCTCTCATCCTGTAGAAGTGCTCATGCAGCATGCTAAGAAGATGAGATTTGTACATGCTGAGCACTACTTTTTCACAAGTGAACTGCAAGGTTACCACAGTCTCCTTAAAAAGAAAATCCAAATGTGTAATCCTGGATAATTGTGGTGTCATCTTGAGCTTCCTTCATAATTAAGTATGGTTATGATGCTGAAGGAATGCCTATTTGAGCAGAGGAAACAGCAACCATGCAATAACCTCACAAACACTTTCATCGACAGGGACTGCCAAGCAAGCTAAGTAGGTTGCGAAGAAAACCCTGCCGATGAAATCCTTATTGCACATCACACTGTCCTGCAGTCTGCATTCAGCACTTATTTTTTAGGAGAGAAAATAGCAGAGTTTTCTTTTAAATGCAATTTGGAAACCATAGGGCTCGGTCTTATCCTGACAGCGTGGCCTGGCACTGGAGGCCATGGGGAGGTGTCCTGAGCCCTCTCCGGGCAGCGCTGTGCTTTCGGCGGCTGGGGAGGAAGGGATGGAGGGAAAGGGCAGGCGTTTGGCTGGAGCGGCAGAGCCGGCCACCTTCAGAAGCGATGCTGGGAGAGGTCAGCTCTCCATTTCCAGCTGGTACAACCGGCATTGCGCCTGTGATTTACCCTCAGTGAGGAGCGTGACTCATTACAGAACAGGTGTAGTTTTTGAGTCAGTCGAAACTCTCACCTCAGTCTAAATGCCTCTGGGGCTCTGTTCCTGTTCTCCAACTGGGTAGCAGATTGTGAAAGTTTGCATTAGAGAGGCATAACAAATGCCAACTGTTAAAACGGGTAGTTCTTGTAAGGCCTTGGACTCCAAAGCATTTGTTTTATCACAAAAAGAGAGGCAAATGTGTGAGATTAATTACTGATTGTGCAAAACTGACAGCCAGCTTCCTTGCTGTATGGATACACTCGTACGCTGAGTAATTCTGTGTGAAGGAAAAGACAAACCACAGTGCATTTTCATTTCAGTACGTCAGACTGTATAGTAACATAGTAAATATACGTATATTCATAGTCCAGCAAGCACAAGTTAAAAATGCCTTAATATAAACTGCAAGCTGATAGCAGAAATGGAGTTAATAATCTCCTCGCAGTGGGTGCTGGTATCACATGAAGAGCTGTAGAAGTCACTGGTATTTGTATTCGTGATCAAGGGGAGGGCTGATACTCAACCTTGACAAACAATATAAACTCGTCAGCAACCCTGAAGGACTGAAATGTGCATTCAGACGAGGCCATTTCAGATAATGAAATTCAATATATGCCAAGTGAACTACTTGAAGTCTTCCTGTGTACCAAGGACTGTATATTCATTCTTTTTCCTCTTTCAATTACCTCTGTTGATACGTACTAATATTTGCACTGGATCTATTGTACTGAAATGAGAAAGAGGCTGAATCACATCCAAGGTTAAGGTATTTGTAGGGAAGCTATATTGTATCCAAAGGGAAATTCGGCTAGGAAACCAACACATCTGCTCCACCAAGTAGAAAAACAATTTAAAGCAAATGCTGTACTGGAATGTTCTCATTGGAGCTGATGATGTGCCTAACAGAAGCAAAAAGCAATATATGACTCAGTTCTCCACAGGGAACTTCTAGAGTCTGGAAAAAAACATTGCAATTCCCCTCGTTTCACTAACAGGGATGGGAGGGGTTAAAAGTCTTGTGAGTATGGATGGCATAGGAAGGAGAGGTCATGTTGGGTGGTACTTCGAGCTCTATTTCAGATACCTGGTGTGATTCAGCAAATCATTTAAGAGATTCAGAAATAATGACTGCTCAAAGATGTCCTTTAGTCCAGTTAATGGATGTGTCCCAAATGATTACCTTTCCTTCTGGGTCAGTATTTTCTCTTTCAAATGTGGCTAATGATACATCTCACAGGATTGTTATGATCCTACTAATGACAGTATATCAGGCTGATTTTTTTAGATGGGAGACGTCAAGGAAGTGTGGTGCTATTGTTATGGCTGTTACTATTACCCATTATAGATTATGCTGTTGGTAGTGCTGGGAATGTGACAATTAAGTCTAAAGAAATCCAATGAAATACTGAAAGCCTAATTCTTTAAAACAGTGTCTTAGAATTGCATCAGTGAGCAAGATATCGTAGCAACTTACAGGGGACCATCCTGAAAGGAAAAGTCCCCCTGCTAACTACACAGTAGAAGAAAATTATGCCAACTCACTAACAGATCTGTGCAGCCACTGCTATACATTCATCAGAGATAATGCAATCCAGCAGCAAAGCCTTAGATCTTTGTTTTGCCAGTCCTTTTTCTCTTTGCCCAAATACTACTTTAAAAAAAAAAGGCAATATATTACTGAAGGCAAAAGAAACTGGTTTTCTGGAAGGACCCAAAGAGATTCTGATATAATCACATCTTCCAAGGCTTGCCCAGCCTTACAGATAAATTAATCTCTCCTTGGGCTGCATGTCCTTGGTTGAGAGACCCTTTCAAATGCACTTTCAAACTCTGCTAACATAAGCATTGTCAGAATAACAGTAGCTAAGCAGAGTGCCAGGCGTATTCACTGGTTGGGTCGGCCAATAAAGAGTAAGATATTCATGTTCCTGTTTGAAGCTTTTCCAGAGGATTTCTAGAGGAGGGTATGAGGAATGTTGGATAGAGTGTCATCTTTCATTAGAAACTGTCCTCTTTCACTAGAAATAAAGAAAAAGGTTTCTTGTCTACATTCGCTGAAAGGGTGGTCAGGCACTGGAACAGGCTGCCCAGGGAAGTGGTTGAGTCTCCATCCCTGGAGTTATTTAAAAGCCGTATAGATGTGGTGCTTAAGGACACGGTTTAGTGGTGGACTTGGCAGTGTTAGGTTAATGGTTGGACTCGATGATCTTAAGGGTCTTTTCCAACCTTAACGATTCTATGATTCTATGATTTCTTCCTCAAGGAGATCTGTTCATTCTGAAGATTCACTTGTAGTATAACTACATAGAAAACAGTTATGTTTGTAAATTCAGGATGTTAGTCAAATATAGACTAATTTTGAGGCCAAGGGATTATAAATATTTGACAGAGGATTCAAGTAGATTGTAAAATGCACATATTTTGTTAGATCTCAGGCACCTATCCCTACATAAGGCTGTGCTTTTCATTGCAAGCTCTTTGGGAGAAAAGGGCTTTTAAAAGGTAGTGCTCTTTTGCATTTGAAGCATTTTCTCTTCTTCACCTCAAACCACACATACAACATCATTGCTTTCATGAGCAAAAAGGTACTGGAAGAGCTAGTGAGCAAGGGTGATCAGAGAGCCCTACAGCAAAGAAACTTAATGGGATCTCTTGATCTAAGCATGCTGGATTCTGTTACATGATCCCATTGGTGCCAAAGGTTGAATTCTCACTGGATTAGTCACAGAGCAATGGATTTCACTTTGTGTAGGACAGAATGATATTTCCAGTCGAGCCAATAAGAGGTATTGCTTTGGTGCACCTCACCTTGCAGCCTTTCAACAGTTAAGCAAAGCTGCACTGCTTGGAGGAAATGAAGCTGTGTAAACTGATACCCTTCTTTTTCTTTCCCAGATTACCTGCTCCTTGGACAAAGGGGAGAAAGGCAGCATTTGACATTTTTCTTTTTCTTTTTTTTTTTTCCAGATATGGAAGAGTAAAAATATATAAAAAAGAGACTGCAAATTTCTTTCATCATTTTAGCTGAGCTTCTTCATTCCTGTTCTCCTCCTCCTTCCGCAAAGACCAGTTTCTGGGGAAGGTGTTAAACAACTTTCAAAACACTCCTCCTCCCACTGGCTACTTCACAGCTAATGACTCTGGGTTCTAGGGTGGGGGCCTTGGTTTTTTGGGTCAGTTTTATTTTTGTTTGTTTGTTCATGTATGTGTGCATTTTTTGTTGTTTTGGGAAGTTTTTTTGTTAAAATCTAAGTGGTGATTTCCTGATGCAAATGGTTCTATTTTTCTGGACAGGTCGAGCAAATAGATGAGAGTCATCTTCAAAAGCCAGTATTGCACTTTGCTATGCCTCAGCTTGTGAAATCAACATTAGGGTGATGCAAAAGAATATAACAGAAAAAGAAAAAAAGAAAACTTGATAATACTTCACTTTTACTCTTTTACCCGAGACTCTTTTCCAATTACTGGTAGACAGAATTTGACATCAGTTTTACCCTTGCCGTAGAAGATTTTATTAATAAGAATGGTGAATTTGTAGAGTCATTTGACCATTGGTTAGGATTTGATGTCTTTCCCAGATGATGAAAGGATAGCAAAATGTTTTTGTTTCTAAACAGCAGGCAGACTCACTCAACCCTTGATTTTGTTCTGTTTTTGCAGTTAATAATAGGAAAGGAATAATCAATGAAAGCGATATTCTCTTGGGGCGAATTTTGTTGTCAGACTCTGAGAGCATGCACTAATGTACTGCTTGATGTGCCTGCCTTAACTTGAGATTACAGATAATGAGCTGCTTCCCACATTTGTTCATGGGCTACTAGTAACGTTGTCTGACCTGAAGATCTAAGAGAAGAAGGGCAGCAGGGAGTCACACGATCAATTCTTACTTTCATCTCAGTGTGGTCTTTCTTTCGTCACTGACTGAACAGACAGACCAAAGAAAAGGAAAAGCATTGCTGGAAAACTACAGACAGACAAAACCAAAATGAAAAAGTGTGTCCTAAATACACTGCTGGAGTTGGTGGATAAAACTGCCTCATCCAGTGGCGTTAGACACATGGAAACTAGCCATCATTTTAGCCCATTTTAAAGAAGAAATGTTAAAAAACTAACTCAGGCCTTGATTCAGGAAGGTATCTTTGTATGAGAAACGTCAAACGTGTGTAAGTGCTTTTCTGGCTTGGGATCTTGGTAGGGATCCAGTTAATTGTAAGTAATTTTACCTGTCTATGTGGAAATCAAGACACATACATACACATACAACTGTTTTTTGCCTAACTCCTTTTTGTTCAGGATGAGTTCTTGCTGTGTTAGTCGTATATGTATTTACAAGGAATCAGACTGCTGTCATGTTTCTTTGCTATGTAGAGAACATGCAAAACATTGGCTTAGGAAGGCAAATCTGTGGTGTTTCCTTTTCATGTTCAAAAGCACAGGACTTTACCACCAGCCTACATTAGAGCTTGGGTCTCTGTTCCTGCTTAAACTGTGCAAGTACAGGAACGAGCTTCCCGTGACACTAGCAAAAATCACAGCAGTGAGCTCAGCCTAAATCCACATTTAAACATGAATAGCTTCTCACTCAGGAGTGTTTGTATCTGGGATTTTGATTATTGAGGCTAGAGACATTTTGAGTTCTTTTTTTGGACACCAGAGTTTGAGTTTGTTCAAAGCCAGAGATTTAGATTAGGTTCATGCTGTGAAAAGGTTGCACTTCAATCACATGTTTTCAGAAGGAAGTACAAAAATAACTCTTGCAGTTCTTAGAACTCGCAGTTGGCTTCACTGAACCAGCTCATTTAAATAAAATAAATATAAGGGCACGTCGTGTTCCCATTTGTGAGCTCCTGGTTGAATGGTAGCTCTGGGGTAGATTTTCTGAGGAAAGCGGGGTGCTGGGAGGACAGTGGCCCTGCAGTCAGCGCTGAACACACTCCGTGTTGTGTGACAGGCAGAGGGCTGTGTCACCACGTAGCACTTTCCCACCTCCCCTTTCCCCCCTCCATCAGCATTCAGCCCCGATAGGAGTAGTAGAATATGACTTTCATCCCTGACCAGGCTCTTTGAAGGCACATTGATGAAATATCAATAATGCAGAACTAAATACCACAGCAGTGACTCAGTCCCTGCTTGGTCAGACTTCTCCCTGAAGTCAGGGGGAACATACCCTCACCAAGTGTTTGGTCAGAGGTGCTGGATGATTTAGTCAGTATTTTTTAAGTTACCCTTACCTAATGTACAGTGACTAAAGATGCCTTAGATTATGCACAGTAGAATAATAATAATAATAATTAAAAAAACCTAAATCTTCTTCTTCATCTGCTTCTGATCTATATTTTCTTTCTTTCTGGGAGTGACTTCTTTCAGACAGCAAAGCCAGACTGCTTAATTCACGGCTGGTCAGTTCTTGTTTCTCATGCACTGGCACAAAGGTGTGAAATCAGACTGGAAAATGTTTCTCCTCAATTGTTAGGGTTATTCACCACCAGCAGGAGCTAATAAGGGAAGTGGTGGATTTGCCATCTCTTGGGGACTGCAGATCAGAGCTGCCATTCTAGAAGAGATGCTATAGTCAAAGTTACTGATCTCAGCGCACAGGTATGCAACACAATGTTTTGCAATATACAGGCAGTCAGAGCTAGCTCTAACATTCTCCTGCTCTTTTAAAATCATTTCAATAAGCTACAGTGGATTATTAGCATTTTTTAGAATTTTTTGTTGTCATGTAAAAAAAATCCCCATGAAATCTATTAGCTTGGAAGTGTATAAAGTGAAAGTGAAATCTAGAAATCTAAATCCTACGAAGAGACTAGGCCAGATGAAAGCATCTATCATGGGGTCCCCTCCCAGGATGACACCTACATTCCCGTACTCTGCCCCCCCACCTCCCTGGAACACTCTGCAGCATTGTGCTAGTGCATTGTGAGCCAAGGAATGGTATTTTTAGACACCTCCCAGTTAAACTAGAGATCAGCCACTGTGCAATTGTGTAAAAAAATAATAAAAATTTAAAAAACAATTTACAGAACTGCTTTCTCTTATTTTATTCCACGAAAGGAAACAAAAAAAAGTGGAAAAGAATCCTTTTCCATTAGGTGTTCATCAGCTAATGGCCTATGTTTATAAAGAGTGAGAAAGGATTTCTGGTTTTGCATCCTTGCCTAGCTTTCCCTAGATGTATAGAAATTATGTTTTCAGGTGCCTTCCTTTTCCATCCTCAGTAAGACTATACAATCAATGAATAAGCCAGAAATTCTGCAATATAGGGCCCATACCGTTGGCCTCATACTGAAATTCTACAGAATTATTTGGGAGCACCCACCAGTAGGCACAAAGGGGTCTCCTGGTGCCAGAGTGCTTCTTACGGAGGGTGGCACAGGCTGGGAAGCTGTGTGATAAAGACGGCACTCTTCCACCTCTGCGCAGGGACTGCTGGTGCTCTCGGAAAGCTCTGCCTTGCTGGAAGAGCACCAGGCATCTTCTGCTTCACAGAAACTGTTGTGTAACTTGAGAGGGAGAATCCAGGCACTTTACCCCCTTAAAATAGGGAGGGATACCATTGCAAGTATCCCTATCAGTGTTTTTTTCCTTTAGCTGGGACTGGTGTTCAGGGAATTACCAGACCTTTGACTCATGGTGACGTAGTGCTTGAACTCCTGGACACACTATAATTAAAAAAAAAAAAAAAAGAAAAAGCAAGCAATAGGTTTTTATCCTGTTCATTGTTTAAATGGCTCAAAGGGTGACAGTTCTCTGGGCTACACTTGATCAGTGATTTGAACCATGCGTTTCTGTGACAACATGCAAGAAGTATTCACACATGTGAAAGAAGGTATTTGTTTATTTTTTTAAATTAATTTTTTTAAATGTAAAAACCTGTGATGCACCCTCTCAAAATGCTTAAGTCAACCAGTTTTCCTTACAAACTACATAATATTTTTTTTCCAAAGTTACAGGGTCAGATTTCTATGTTTCATTATAAAAAGATGACAGATGTCACTAATGTTTTCCATGTTTGAGAAAAAATATAGATGCCAGAAGCCAACTTTTTTTTTTGCTGCTGCTGATAAAATAGGTGGTGGATTAAAAACAGAAATTTTGCAATTTTAGACTGAAAACTTTTCAGAGTAGTCAATCTAGGCAGACTGATGCTTACCTAAAAGTGTAGTACCTTTTGTATAGCTCCAGCTGGTGTAAACACACTAGGTATTAATATAGTAGGATGTTTAGCATCAGAATGAATCTGGAATTTGGGAGCCTGGTTCCTGGTGGGTGAATGGAGGCAAATTCCTTTTTCTCGATGCTTCTTTTTTCAAGCATAAGTTCTGTGGTTGGACAGAAACTTTCCAAAATGTAGTTGGTTATGCCAGAGAAGAATGGTATACGGTGGTGGTTTTACAAACTACCCTTTGAATATGCAAATGTTTGCATATGTACTTACAAAGTCTTACAAGCTCAGTCTGGAAGCAAAAACATTTCAAACTAGATAGCTGATAGTGCTGTGGTGCTTTGTAATCAGAAGGTCCGTGAGCTCACCTAGATAAAGACAAATGCTTCCGCTGTTAGTCCTTGCAAATTCTACAGTGAGTCCCAAATGTGGCTTTTAATTAAAAAGCACAATACTCTATTCAGATTAGAAATGATGGAACCTGACAAGGACAGTACTTATTTTGCTTCATCTAGAATAAACTAGTCTATCTCCAGTCTATCTTGTGAAATGGTCTTAAATATTTCTTATTGACCTACCTTTTTCCTCAGATTTCATTTTATAATAATGAAACTCATCATCCTCTGATGATCTATACCATATGTTAGCCACATATACTCAGCAAATGACAGCTTAATCAAGTCCTTTTCTCTTACTCTCTTTTTAATCCATCACCTCACCCAATAATTAAAAACAACAGAGTGATCCTGTGGTTTCGCGTGTGTTGAACCGGTGCTGGTCTCAGACCTGTGCTGGCACGGTGTCTGAACATCAGCACTCAAAAGCAGGAACACGCTGAGGATGAATGAGAAGGAGCCCTGCAACACTGACTCCATGCAAATCACTCTGGGGAGTGGGCATCAGTGCTGGCCAGGTAGAAAGGAGTGGAAAAAAAACATGGTTTCACATTTTAAGGGATAAATTCAGCTCCCTCTGAAGTGGGTACAGAGGTTTTTCCCACTTGTGTTACCCACAACATGAGCAGGTCTGCTCCAGTCCCAGTTTAGTGTCAGGAGTGCATCCTAATGTGGTGCTCCCCCTGCTTCCACAGGCAGATAAGTTTTGCGGTCCCAGATAACCCTTCCCCTGTCTGATTACTGTGATCAAAGCAGGAGCAGGGCAGGCGACCACTGCCAATGCCATTGTTTTCTGTTACAATGAAACGCGGGCCAGGCATTTCTGCTTGCTGAGATTGCCTTCTCGTTGCTGCGATGTCCTTTCGATCCCCAGCAAGCACCGAGGGTTCTGATCTGTACCTAAGCAGGACTGGGACACACGCCTGTCTTCATGGCATCAGCTGTCCCTGCTCTGATGACTTGACCGCCAGGTAGAAGAACTTGGAGCTACTTCCAGGCAAGCTAGCTGAGGACCTGAAGCTCAGTTTTAGCGAATTTATTTACCCTCATACCTAAGCACATGACAGCACTCACTCACAAGCCTCACAGCACACTCTTGGCATTTTGTATTCTTTTGATTTCTTCCAAGTGCATATGTATCGACTGCTGTGTACTCATAACACCCTGGTTTTAGAAGCTATCCAGTGGTAGGAGGAATATATGTAATCCTGTTGTCTCTGCCGGTGGTCGTAGGAGTGCATCTATCAAACAAAATTACTTATGGCCATTGGGGTTTTCTAGTGATAAAACCTAGCAGTAGAATGACAGAGTGAGCATTTTCCTTTTCTTCTTGCTTGGATGATATTTTTATACACTTTTATATGCAATTTTTTTAAATATTTGCTATTTTTATTGTAGGGTTCTGGTTGGGTTTTTACCAGACCTTCTGGTTGTCTACAGGCCCAGATTCTCACAGGAATATTTCCCTTCCCTTTTCTCCTCCCCGTTCTTCCCCGATAGACAAAAGCCATTGCGTTTGCAACATCAGCTTAGAGCGAAATAACACCTAGGGCCTGATCACTCTTTCAGTTGCACTGAAATCAAAGGAAGCTGCATGCAAAGTCCTGCTGGTCCCACCGCAGTGTCTGGGGCCAAAGACTAAATAACTGAAACATATACAGCTAATTATGTGCAGGGCGGTCTGCGTAAAGCCAACGCATCAGAGTGGCACTGTCTTCCTTTGCTGTGGTAGGAGCTGCTTCCACCACGTGTATTTAAATAAGACTATATATCTCTCTTTGTTCTGATGATGCTACTTCTTGTAGGCACTTCAATCAAAGTCATACCCTAGCGCACTGACTATCTTCAGCAGGGAGGAAGGGTGGACATTGTAGCTTATCTGTGACAGTAGATTTCACTGCTCTTGTGGTTAACCCTACAGTGACAGGTCCTAAATAAAGTTAAGAAACATTAAACCTATTGGTAGGAAGGATAAGGGGAAATTAACCAAATTCAAGGATCTTGGTCTTGTAAAATAACCTTCTCTCAGCTGGCATTCTGCAGGGAATTCTATGTATGAAGTTGAACATAAACTTTAGAGTATGTTTATATTAGCAGAACTGATAATGGAGATGTCTTTCTTGAACTGAACTAAAATAAACAACAGACACCTGTTCTCTAGTTTTTCAAGGAAGAAAGAGGCAGGTTGTTACGCTATTTTGCACCAGGGGACAGAAAACAAGTTAAAATACATGCTGAAAGCAAAACTCAACGCAAGTTTGCTCCCAGGACTGGGTGGGTAGGGTAACAAAAAAAAACCTATTTGGTTTGTTAAGACTCATAAGGAAAAAAAAATGCAAAACCGAAATGAATGATGCCATATAATGCCAAGTATTCTCAACTGTTCTGAGAATAATGTTAAACAATATGTATTTATTGTTAGTTCCTTATTTGAAAGAAGAGGCTTGTGGTCTCTAAATGTATAAAACATTTTTCAACATTCCAGTTTTTTCTGTAACCGAGTCCATGTATGTTCATCCTATTACCAAATAAAAACAATGAGGTCTCCGCTCCATTTGAATTAAAGTTGTAGAAGGGTTCATTTTGTTCTGGTGCTTTCTACATCCGATCCAGGCATGGCACTCACTGTTTGCTTTCCAACATCCAGCTCCCCATAGAGTACTGGTAATAATCAACTTTTTTTTTTTTTAAGCATAGTGGGAGCATTGCTTGGACAGCAGTCATTGCTCACCACTTGCCCCTGTGGCATTACCTAATTTATAAAGACAGGGAAATTGAGGTAGAAAATTCAAATAGCTTATCTAAGGACCCTGAAGTAAATCTCTACCTGTTTGCGGATTAGACTTGTCAACCTCACCTTTCTCTTTTTCTCTTTTGACTGAAATCACAGCCCATAAAAGCATCTAAACCAACAACAGCACACCACACTCATGCCACTGAAACACTTGCTCGTGTGATTTTTTTTTTCTGTGCCACTTGTAGCATGAGTATCGATCCCACAGGGCTGGTGTCCTCTACTCCAGTATTGTTTATAGACGTCTTTTCACAGGATTTCAGCTACATCTCTACGTACCACCTTCTACAAAGTATCTTATTCCACAGATAGACCTAGGCGGTGTCTGTGCAGTAGTCATCACACCACACAAGTAATGACCAGAATTTTCCTGTACTGCTGCTGTTTTTCTATTTGAGTGGCAGAGACCAAGCCATTCTCTCTAAGGAGGATGTAAAGTTCAGAGGTGTTCAATACAAGCGTGAAAGGCTTTGTGTGGAACTCCTTTCCTCTCTGGGAGGTTCACCGGTATTGATTTACTGAAGAACATGTGACGTGCTTGCCACTGTACCTGCTTGTATTCTTATACCTTACTGGCTTGGTTTGAGTCTGTGTGTACCTCCAGTCCAGGGCAAGTAGAGATGAAGCCAAGCTGCCAATTTCTGTTAGATATTGAAGGTGTTCATGGAGTCGACTGTGATCTTCAAATCAAAAATACTGACTGCCACATAAGCAAGAAGGCAGAAAAGATGGTTGGGAAAAAGCATCTAATGATTTGGGTGACTCACCTCCGCTTGCAAATCCGGTATCAGAGTCCTTTCTCTGGCACATAGAGCCAGTGGCATAAATGTCCGGAGCTGTTACCAACCAATGGTACCCAAAGTGATGCCAGCCACTTGCTGAACTGCCACAGAAGCAAGGTAAGTGCTGTGTAACTGCCTTCAGAGGAATGCAAGGCAATAAAACTGGCAATTGCCAGTTCTGTGAGGACATGGAGGTGGCTGAAGGGAAAGCTGTCTGAGATCTGGCAACAGTTCATAGGTCCAAAACTTAAGAACATGAAACTTCCAGAATCAATAACTCAGGTATCTCCACCCAAACCCAGTAAGTGATAAAAAGAAGAAAGATATGTTTGATATTGACTCCTTTAGATGGAACAGTCCCCAGGAGTGAGGCTGCTTTCCCAGTTAGCCTCACCTAAAGCCATGGATAAGAAATGGCAGAAAGAAGGTAACACCTCGCGGTAGTGGCAGCACTACAAAAAGCATTTTCATGGCTGGTGGGACTATCATTCATCCATCTCTGCTGAAACTACTCTTTCTTTTTAAAGGTCCAGCGCGACGTTCAGCTGACTTACCAGGCTCGGGTTCCTCGGCAAACCACCTTACATTGCCAGGTCAGTCAGTCCCACCTCACTCTGATTTCCTTATATGCACAGCTTTAGAAATAGGCACTCACAGTGCCTACAGTTTGGAAGATGGACATAAACAGATGACTTCTTCTCCAGGTTTGGCATGACTTTTACACATCACATTAAAAAAGTTAAACTCATTCACTGGGGTTGAATAGGTGAACTGTTGTTTTTAATGGTCTTTACCACATTTCAGTTTTTTTAAACAAATACCTTATGTTTTGTGGCTTGCAGCGCAGACTTCACAGACTATTTTAATTCAATTGGCAAATTAATTTTGGCTTTTATCACATGGACATAGACGCTGAAGGGAAAAAATAAGGCAGTTTTGTGGACCCGAGCATAGGGGTTTTTGTGCCCTTCCCATCTACCAGATCCTGCTGTCTCTATTTCACCGCGATAACTATTTTCTTAATCCCTTCATCTTTGTCTCACACAACTGTCAGAAGAAAGGGAGGGTAATATGAAGCAGGTACACAAAATAATGGCTTAGTGTGAACAAGAATACTATCTTACATGTGCATATGCAAGGGCATTCATATATGTATAATTCACAGTAGGTGAAAGACAGAGTAAGTCTGCGGGAAGACAACAAGAAATCACCAAGAAAAAATCCCCAAACTTCAAGCAAAGTACTTAAAAAGTCTTACTACAGATGTTTTTATCAGTGGCTGCTGTGCCAGCAGATGAGGTATGGTGTGGCTCCATATATAGATGCCAACGTGCAGTAGCATGTTTCTGTGCTGTTTCAGTTCTCCAAGCTGTTCATGGTGTGATGCTCTTTCACAGCTGCCACCTTAGCAGATTGTTTCTCCAGGCACAGCTGCAGCCACCGCTTGGGTGTAAGTAAGGAGAAGAATGAGCAGGAATGTGAGAGAGTTCAAAACACTGTATTCCCTTAGGAAAACAATGTGCTCCATGGATTACTGTCCTGCTCAAGAACAAGCATGGACAATCACTGGAAGTAAAATTTAAACCTCTGAGCAGCATGCTCACATGAGGACTCCCAGGTATCTAACCCAAGACATTTTTTAGATAGAAAGCACGGAACAGAAAATATCATAAATACATCCTCTTAACTTCTGAAGTTTCTCATCAGTGGCAGTGACAATAAGTATTACCTGTATATATTGCCTATTTCTCACAGGGTCCAGCAGTTGTTAAGTTCTTGATTTTATATTCATAGGGGAGGCTACTACTTTGGATGTTTTCACCCAGGATTTCCTTGCAGGTGGCATTTAAAGGTCTTGCTCTTTGGAAGGATTTTGGAGAGGTCTTGCTTTTTGGAGAAAAAAGAATGTTTTGTTTTAAGGAAAAATTGTGGAATGAAACATTCATGTCACACCACAGCCATAACTCTCATCTAAAGTAAACAGATCTAGTTTCAAAACTAGCTCACTTTTTATACATTTTGGCATGTTTGTATTGGTCTCTTGTTTATTTTTAAGAAACGCTTACACAGGGTTTTTCATCCATTTCTCCAACACTATGTCACTCTTAACCCATCAATCCTGTAAACAGCAAATCCCGCATCCCTTCTTATGTGTGATCCTTGTTCTGAGCCTGCAGACCACCATTATAATAAGAAGGTAGAGAATATAAATTCAGAAGAGAGGGTTTTGGCATAAGGTACCAGGTACAGTCCCTTCATTATTGCTGACTTGCTAAATGACCTTGCTCAAATCCTTCTTGTGTGCCCCAGTTTCCTCATCTGTTCGGGAATGATAACATTTACTCCCCTTTAAAACGATCTGATCGAAGGATCTGTTAACTGTTACGATTAGAAAAACAGCAGTAGGGAGGATCCACCTTCAAGAGAGGGGAGCAATCAACCTAATAGTGTCCCTTTTTGCAAAAAGACAGTGTAGATTTGTTGCCAGTCCAATCTTACTTCCAGTAGCGATACTCACTGTGACGATCTCACGTTGAATTATAGGAAGGTGCCTTCTGTCTGGCACTTGCAGAAATGACTAGCTGTGTTTTGACTCTCTTCGTTAGATACCTCCCACCTCGGTGTATGTTTTGGCACCAGTTGGTTTAGGGACCCAATGGGTTTTCTCTATATGGCTGTTTAACACTGGTACCTTCCTACCCGTGCCCTGTTACCATGGCTTACACAGCGAACTGTTTACTCTGGTATGGTTTGCAAATCAGCCCTTCCCGTGCAGCTATTTACGGTATGCGATGAGGAGTAGATAATAGTGCAATATTTTCCATGTATATAGTCCAGTGACGCATTTTGTTTACAGCCATTATGGTGCTGTTTCTTCACGCTCTATATAGATCATGTTTCGGGGGGGGTTGCTTTTGCTGGAAGCAGCCACTAATTAATGTGTAGTTAAGAAACAGTCTGCTGTAAACACACACACACACAATTTTCTAACTGAGAAAATGTTATTGTCTTGCTGTTTTTTCTGCGAATCACATGCGGCGTCTTGAATAAAAAGGGGAAGCTTTAATAAGTTGGGTTTAGCCTCACTTCTGAAGGAGCGAGGCTGACGAGAACAGGCACGTGTGTGTGGGATCTCATCTGTCTCTTTGCTGGCAGGTTGGTCAGTCCTCCTCATCGCTAACTTTTGAATCTGTGCCTTGTCAATTCAAAGTGCGCGAGAGGAAGAAACGCCCAAGAGGTCACAAAGCTGGGGAAGTTTTATGAGGTTAGGTGTGCAGGAGAGAGCCCTGGCAGTGCTCCCACCTGGGCTTGACCACTGGTGAAACCAGAGTCCCCCGGCAGCTCAGCCACATCTCGCAGTACCGCAGCGAGCCCAGCTGCCGTGGGCACATCTGCTGCCTCCTGGAACAACTCCTTTTTAACAGTGCAAAGAGGATGAACCAACCATTTCTCCAAGGAGACTGCACTTTGTATGGTGAGGAAGCACAGTAGGGTCATTGATGTACCCAGAATTATTATTTACAATCACTGAGTGACCGCATTTTCATTTCTGTGGCTTGGAAACATTTGGAAGGCTACTTCTGCCAGGGTCCTGGGGGTGCTCATAGGCCTCAGTGGCTGGGACCGGCCTCCCCCGGGACCCCACCCCCACTGTCTCCAGCCAAGGGCCCAGGGGACGTGTCTCAGCTGGGCCTGGGGCCTTCAGTCCCTGCCTGAGCCATGCTGTAGGGGTGCCCGCCTCTGCCCCTGTCTCCTGGGTGGGCCTGGGCCCTGCACTGCAGAGAGCTGCTCTCCTCGACGGAGCCCTCAGGCCTCTGGCATGGCTTGGCATCCATAACTCCAGGCATAACATAGCATAACTGTTCTGTTCTGTTCTACTCTACTCTGCTCTACTCTATACGCTCACAATGGGTCAAATAACGACGAGACTATTTGCCTGAAATGCCAGGGGTTTTTCAGCTCCAAAAACTTTCAAGGACACATCACACAAAGGTTACAAGTGGAAATAGGATTTTATTTGTATTTTTTTGAATCTGTTTCAGAGCCGATGCTTGCAAGCATTAACACAATGCGCATGTGTAGCCAGGAGCAGGCTGATGCGTTCTTCAGATTAGCTTAAAAAAACCTCCCTTGCAGCCTGGCAAAGGCAAGCCACAGAGCTGCAGAAAGCAGCAGCAGGAACACAGGCCAAGCAGTCCCTGTTTTCTGAAGAGCGAGAATGTGAAGGATGAGGATCAGGACCGACCACACACCGAAGAAGAAGAAGAAGAAGAAGAAGAAGAAGAAGAAGAAGAAGAAGAAGAAGAGAGGTGTGTGCTACCGTGGGGTATTTTCCAAAGTATGACGTGTATCGATGACAAGCATACATCTGCCTTCCAAAACTTGCTCCGCCACTGTGCTTCTTGGGCAGTGATGCATGCAAAGCGCTCTCATGCCTGCCCTGCGCTTGGCTTGCACGCAGGGAGAGCTGCAAAGTGGCGGCTCCGGATGGTGCAGCAAGCCTGGAGCCCTTCCAAGCACAGGCTGTTTTGCACAAGCAAGAAGCCCTGGGGAAATGGAGCCAAGGGAAGAGCAGAGCTCGCTCCTTTCCCAACTTGCAGTGGGCAAGAGCGGCAGAGAGAGGCAGGGCACGAGCGGCGCCTTGGAGGCGCAGGAGCAGCAGGCAGGGACCGAGCAGCAAGGGCCCAGAGGAGCCCTGACAAGGGGCTGTGCTCACTGCTACGGAGGACAAGAAGCAACCCGCGGGGGCCACCCTGGGCCCGCCCTGGGAGCCTAGAAAGCTTCCTCCCCCCGGATGCGGGGCACGAGGGCCACCTGCGTGGAGCAGCAGCAGCAGGCACCTGGCCAAAATGGCCCAAAGCGGCCCTGGCAAGTGCCCGTGCTCGATGCTGCGGAGGAAGGCAAAAACCCCCGGAGACACTTGCTAGCCTGCCGTGGGGAAAAAAAAGCCTTCCTCCCCCCAGCTGCAGGGCACGAGAGGCCATCTTCGTGGTGCACGAGCAGCAGGCAGCAACCTAGCCAGAAGGGACGAGAGGAGCCCTGACAAGTGGTCGTGCTCAATGCTGCAGAGGAAGGCAAAAAACCCCCGGGGAGCAGTGCCAATGTGCCCCGGGGGAAAATTCCTTCCTGACCCCAGCGCTGGCGATCGGCTATTCCCTGAGCATGTGAGCAAGACCGGCCTCCTCGTCCCACAGCCTGGTCACGCCTCCCAGGAGCTGCCCAAGCCCTCTTCTCCCTCACCCTGGAGCCACCTCAGGAGCTTCCGAGAGTGGCCAAATGTCCCCGGCCTGAGCGACCTTGGGGGCAAGAAGCCTCCCGGCGCCTGGCGGGAGGGACACCAGTGGCTGCTCCAAAGCACTGGCACCCCTTGCTAGTTATCTAACATCTCTGCATCCCATTTCTTACGGCTGCTGCCCCTGGCTCCATGGGGGATGAGGACGGCGAGCTCTGCAGTGCTCCTCCAGAAGGCATTCTCTTGCTCTTGCCACTGCTCTCCAGCTGAAAAGGCCTGAGAGCCTCGGGCACCTCCAGGGCTTGGTGGTTCTTCTCATCTCCTGAGGGGCTTGCGTCTGCTCCGCGAAGGCTGAAGCAGGATTTCCAGCCATCAGATGGGCTTTGAAGGTGTCCCCGCCGGGAGCCGGCCTTGCAGCGCAGAACCTCCAGCAGCCTCGTCCAGGGTCTTGGAGGGTCTTCCTCCCTCCAAGTAATTCCACTGGCTCCTCAAGGACTTCCTCTGGGATGTCTTTGGGCTGCGCCCAGGCCAGCTATGGCAGTGGGACGTGGGACGATGCTGCCTTTTATCCTGCCGCGGGGCATTGTGACTGCTGCGTTGCCGGGTGGTGGCCCTGTGACATGGGGGTGATGGGGCCCCCCCTGCACAGCCCTGCCCGCCGCCCCTCTGCCCAGCATCCTTGGGAGGAAGGCCTTTGGGGTGCTGGCCCCGAGGCAGTCCCTGTGCCCAGGAGGCCCAGGGGGCCGTCCCTGCCCTTGGTGGCCATGCACTAGGCACAGCTGCTGGGCATCCCTGGTACCTCCTCTGCCACTCAGCTCCCAAGGACATGCCCAGTGCTGTTCCTCTTCTCTCAGGCCATGGCAGAAAACAACCCTGCAGCCCAGAGACCACCCCTATCAGCTGTCCCCGCTCTGCGCCAGAGCTAACGTCCCTGAGGCCATGCAGCGAGGAGGACTAGGGACTAGATCTGGATGGACAAAAACCCTTTTCCTGGGGTGTAAGGCGGGTGATTTTGGCAGCCGCAGCCTGGAAGAAAGCCAAAGTGCCAACAGACGGCCATGGAAATAACACAGGCTTTGAAAAACAAGTGAGCGGAGGTTACACTGGTGTGGTGGAAAGGTTGGTCATTTTCAGACCTAGAACATTTGGATCCATGCCCAAAGCACAGCCAGGCAAAGGACGACTCTTCCAAGCTGTAAAAATAGCCCAGTGCTGCTATCGCTGTCACATCCCCTTTTCCCACTGAAACCGAGCTGCACTGCTCCACTATTAAACACACCCATTGGCCATGTTTATACGGGACACAAAACGCACATCAGCCACAGGGTAGAACTTTCATAGCTCATTTGTGACTTTAACCTTTCTGAGAGTTATTTGCTTACCTTGATTTGTGGGAAGACGTTCAGATCTTAAGAGGCAATTGGACAATGCCCTTAATACCATGCTTTAACTTTTGGTCAGCCCTGAAGTGGTCAGGCAGTTGGACTAGATGGTCATTGTAGGTCTCTTCCCCTTGAACTATGCTATGCTACGCTATGCTATGCTATGCTATGCTATTCTATTCTAATATTCCTGGTGATACCCATGAACACAGTTTTCTACAAGCTGTGGTACATTATATTCCTGAAAGTTGGATCTTGAGCAATGTTATGGAGCAGGGAATTACAGAGTTCAGGTTGTCACATAGGCTAGATTTAATGTAGGAGCTGGCTGGGCGTAGAGGAGAGTATAATACGCATTCAGTGGATTAAAAAGCATACCTGGGCAGAAAAAAAGTTGTAATTAGTTACTAAACCCTAAGCTTATGTCACAATGACTGGCCAAGAAGTAGCTGTCTTTGGACCCTTTCCTTGAGGTGTCTCATTGGAGAGAACAGTGAATTTTGTATAAACACACAGATTTTCTTAACACTCCTAGGAGACTGATTCTCCCCAAGTTTAGAACATTTCTTGAGTGTCTCTAATGAAACACAGTCTTGGTTCTGCTGCTCCTTTGACCTGCAGATCTTCCTGATAATTACAGCAGAAAACCTTTGTTGGCAAAGGCAGCAAAAGGGAGAAAGAATAATCCCTCCTGCATGTGCTCCCTTAATTTAACAGCGTGATGCTGAATTAGGAATGCCAGTATCCCTAGCTTTCCTGTGTCATCTCCCAGTAAAAATGCCCAGTGAAATAGTTCCCTTACCTCACTGGTGAATTTTTTAGCTAAATCAATAAATCAGCTTTACTGATCATAGAAGCCTTTCATCTTTCCTGTTGTCCTTCTCCTAGGATTTTCTTTATCCTGCCTGCATAGTAGTTGAAGGCAAAAGGTGCGGTAGCTCTGCAGGGGGCTGAGGGGTGAAGAGAGATGACAGAAGGTCTGTCTTCAGGATGTCCCTGCAGGCCACTAACCACAGCTGGTTCGGCAAGGGAACACATTAATGCTTGTCCATGGCATGCCAGGGGCACGTAGTGCTTGCATGAGTGTCTGGAGAGGGGTAAGAAGCACTTCTGTCTGGACCAAGCTGTGTCCCAGACACTATTTCCACCCTGGTGCCTCTGCAAAGCCACAGCATCCCCTTGTGAGGCAAGGACAGCTGGGAGACATAGCAGTGTCTCAGTCTTCATCCTCATCCACACTCACCTGCATTGTCTTGTAGTGCTGAGGCCAAACTGGCCTCCTCCAGTGCCAGTGCTGCCCCGTGAACCAGCTGTGTTTCGCTGCTGGACCTGCCTCTGTGCCATGACTGGGTCCTTTTCCAGAAGCAGCGGCAGCAGTACGGCAAGGCACTGCCACCAGCTGAACAGCCTGTATGGGTTTCCCCCCTTCCAGTTTCCTGTTTTCTTTCCCTGCCACCTTTTTCTTTCCCTCCAGTACTAAGTGCCAGCAGTGACCACGCAAATCCCATTTGCAGATGTGGCTGCTCAGCTGACTGTGTTCTTAATTTTTATCAGGCGCAAATTGTTTCCCAACAAGTGTTCATGAGTAAAAACCGTGCTATTCACTCAGTGACTATAGCAATGACATTAAAGAAAATGACATTTCAATGGCTTTTTTGAAGGGACTTGCCTTTTGAATGAATAGAAAAGTTTCTATCTATCTATCTTTAAAATGCTTGAAAAGAAAAAGAAAAGGATATTAGTGTTTTGCCTTGTCTTGTTCTGTTTTCTGATCAGAGTGGAATTGCTACATAACAACAAGAGTGTTTATTGCTATAACAACTTTTAGTAGTTTGAAATACTCAAGATGACTATATAGTATTTTTGTCAGTAAGCATCGTTAGCAATAATTTCCTTCTTGTGGCAACATGACAAAAACTATTGCAAATCAGTATATTTCTAGGGAAGTCAGTGGAACCAGGAAAATTTCAGTTAAAATTTTGACTATAGTGTACAATAATTCTTGTGGACTGTGGTGATGCATCCCCTGGATTCAAGCTCACATGAAATGTCCATCATGCTCAATTAACTGAGGGCAGACTCCTCAGTAAACATTTTTCTCCTGTTCAGATTATCCATGAGATTGAAGCTCTTGGCATTGTCTGGACTGTTAGTTCAAGTGATCATCCACAAAATAATTGGGTTTTGATGCGCTCTTTTGTTGACCTCACCCAGTGGATGCATGGGACATCTTAGGAACAGTTTAAAGGGCAGAACTTGTAGCAGTATTTGGTACTCCGGTGGTTTCTTGACTCATGGATGAATGGTTTAAACTGTGGCAAATCTGGCACGTTTGTTCACCTGCCCTTCTGTATATGTGCCTCGACTTCCAAACCAGTCTCTCATGCATTAGCTATCTCTGCTTATAGGAGCATCCATCACTGCTAATACAAAATAATAGCTTCTGGTGTAGTGCCTCAAGCTATTAATCTAATTGGAGTTGTGTGGAGTGTAGTAGGCTGCTTTTGTGTTACGCATGGCGGGGGCAAGAGGGATGAGGAAATGAACAATTCTTCTTCCTTCGGATGACCATTATATCTTAAGTAAATCAAGGCATAATGTTGATATAGGGCAGGTGTTTATACCAAGCAGCTAGAAGGAGCCCTGACCTCTCTCAAGAATCAAAAGAGGAGTTGAATCCAAGAAAGGATAAGAGGAAATACTGGCTGGATGCCGTCCTAGCCAAAGCTGAGGTTTGCACGGCTGCTGTTCTGTAAGATGCTGGGTTGCATGTCCTGCTAGCCAGAGCAAACAGGGTGGCAAATGCACTCTTAGCCTCCTTGTTAAATCAGCGTCTGAACGACACACAGATAGTCTCTCTGCATGATGCTACTTGTGTAACTGTTCTAGTCTACACTGGCACTGTCCAAATACCTATTCTCTGCTTTCATTGCCTTGATGATAGCCATGATCTTAAAAAAAAATTATTTATTTTCCCTAAATTAAAAAAAAAAAAAAGGAATTTCATGCCTCAGCGGCGTCAAGGTTAGAAACTTGTAATACTTGCATCAGTCCATGCATGAAGCTCCTGAGAATCATAAACTATTGAAGCCCACAAAAACCCTGTGAGGTAAGTTTTCTCATTTTTATGCCCATTTTACACGTGGAGAAACTGGGATGAATGTTATAGTCCAGATCACACAAAAAGTCAGTGAGAAATCTGAGAACAGAACTCTGGAGTCCTGAGAGGGAGTCTTCCCCCCATCACTTTGAGTCATTAAAGCCTGAAGAAATTAAATGTCATGGATCCCCTTTATCAGCTCCTGTATGAGGATGATAAACAGCACTGTCAGTGTTCTGGATAAACCCCCTTAAACCTATTAGCCAAGTCATCTCTGCTGGCAACAACTCCAGTAAAATTCCAGTTAACAATAAACATTCCCCCCTGCTGAGCAATGGAAAATCCAATAACAGTTTGGCTGAATCCATGCTGAGTCCAGAAAATGGAATTAATCTGAAAAGTGAATGTGCCTCAAAGAACAGTAACTAACCTGGATATTTTTCAAGCTTTTAATGAATGTCAGTCTAGTCTAGTTGAAAATAGGAAAGACTATGACTATGCAGAAATCTGGATGTGTATTTCTAAAGTTTATGAAATCCATAACATTTTAGAATATGATTAATCACTCAAGGAGTTTAATGAAACAAGAGTGTGACTGTTCTAGCATTTGATGCTAGCTAGCTCACACAGGGGAATCTTTTTCACTTCTTAGGATTCATGCTGAGAGCAATGACTTTTCTTTTAAAGTGCTTATCATGCTAATAATTGACTTATTACTTGGTTATTTTGCAAATAAAGCATAAGACAAATACAGTTTGGTCATAGTCATGTTTAATTTTTTTTCTACCTATGTAAAGATGTAAGAAAGCAAGACATAGATTCAAATAAACAGAGTCAAGAAGTTGAGAATAGTCAGATTCGTATGTAGCCCATTTGTGACTTTCACAATGGCCTGTAGTATACTGGAAAATCATATGAAGCCCTTCAGATCCACCTGTTCCTGAATTCTGGGAAACATGATCTCAATCCAGATTTATTGCCTTAAAATGACCTTGTTCAATAATATTTTGAAAACAGTGAGGTGTTTAGCTATCTACATGTAAATAGGTAAGTATAAAGTTGCTTCTTCATTTAGACTTTTGGCACTTTCATGTTATGTCTAAACTGTTGTTTCCTAACCTTGAGAATGTTCCTTGGGATTCCCCTGTGTTGGTGTAGTCTTCTGGGATGTCCGAATAAGGGCATGATTTCATGATCACGTGTTCCAAAGTGCTTAATCGCCCAAATTTCAATTTTAGAGAGGTCTATGTTTCATTCTAGAGTTTTGCATCTATATTTATGATTTATATTTTCACATCTGTTTTGTCCTGAACCTTTTCCTAACACTCTGTAACTACCCATTAACCGAAAAGAGTCCTGGCTTTCAGGCTGAGAAATCCTCCTTTGCACAGACGGGCTGTGCCAAGTGGGATGGACGCAGCTTCTGAGGAATTCGTTTCTTATCCACCAGCGAGTGAATATGAGGCATGGTAACCATCGTTGTTCTTCTTTTGTCACCACCAGCCATCAAACCTCAGCTGCGTCACCTCAGGAGGCCCACTCACAGCTCAGGAGACTATTTCCCAGCCTTCCACAAGAAATCAGAGGAACATCCAGTGAGATGTAAGCTGCTTGACCAGAGGGGAAGGATGAAGAAGATCCAACATATTTCTCAGAGCTGGAATAGGAAATAGCAGCAGAGATAGAGAGGCATCTTCTGGAATGATGCTCCTCACAGGTGGACAGAGGACATTGCATAACCATTGCACAGGCCATACTGCATTGTACAGCAGCTGCAATTCTAGATAAAAGCAAGTGTATACTTTAGCTAAACAATATAATGGACATTTTGTTAGAAGTGTTCTCAATAGCCGCCTTATTATTGCAGCGTATGCCCACTTAGTACTGAAATACTGGGCTGTTACCTTAGAAGAAGTGATTGTATACCACTATCTCCTGTCAAATTAAGGAAGCCAATGCTTTCCTAGATTGTTGGGCTCCTTATGGTGTTCTCAATGTGACCTTCCACCTACCACAGGTAAGACAACAACTCCTGTTTCAGACAGCATGGGGAAGTTTTTTCTTGCCTAGCTGTGCTGAAATGTCCTCCTGTTGTAGTGTGTAGGTATTCAGGAGGATAAAGGTAGGAGGCTGGAGTATAAAGAGTCCTCTCACTTCACTCATTGGAAAAAGAAGACATAGCACAGCATTAAAATTGTTCTTTGCACAAACTCTGATGAATGTTAAATAACACTGTGGCATTAATTTAGTTGAGTTTGATCGCATGTGTTCTTTTGGTGTGCACAGTGTCCCATGGGCCTGAGTTTCACAGCTGAACATGCCCCCTCTGAAAAAGTTCCTCTTGCCCCCAGATTTTACCCTGTGAGAAACAGCAGCAAATAACTCTCCGCCCTCTTTCTCCAGGCCCCTGGTGATTTATGTACCACCTCAGCTCTCCCTTTGCAGGCCAGTGAACTCTGTCCTGTTTGTACTCTCCTCACAAGCAAACCTACTCTCTTTTTATCTTCCTTGCTGCTCTTCTCTATATCTTTTTTTTTTTTAATCTCTTTTTGAAAGGAGAGGATGAGAACTGCACACAGTACTCAAGATGCAGGTATACCAGAAATTCACACTTTTTGTTTCATCTTCCATGCCTTTCTGAATAGTTTTTAAAGTTGTACTTTCCTTTTTGAACCTCCTTGAGCACTGAGTAGTAGTTTCTATAGAATTATGTATAATAAATCCTAATTAATTTGTAGCCCAAACACACATATGGAGTTGGGGAGTTGGGGTTGCTTCTCTCTCTTTGCGTTGTTCTGTGCTTACCAACACTGAATTGGTGGTTTTGCAGATTACAGTGAAGTAAGCTGCTGCTGCTGCTTCTTTTTCTTCTTCTTGGTTTTTTTTTTTTTTTTTAACCTTACATCACCTTTTTAACCTTAACTTTAACTTTCATTTCTGTTCCCTCCTTGTTTTCTTCTTCCATCAACAGCTCTTTTCCAAATCACATCTTCTGGATAAGCATGTTGAATAGCATTCATTTACTATGAATGCTGACCATCTCATCCCACTCTTTTTTTTTTCTTTCCCCCATTGTTAACCAGTTATTTACCCATCTTAAGATCATATATTACGATCTTCTTTCAATCCATGACAGCTCAGTAGCTTTGACAGCCTTTCAAGCAGGACCCTGTCAAAATGGAGAACTGCAAACCATTATTGGCTCCTCCAAGGAAGTCTCAAAGATTTGTGAGGCAAAATTTCTTCTATAAAAACTAGGCTGACCACTCACTGTAAGTATCCCTACTACCTACCAATTCTATTATTTATATTTTCTAAAAGTTCACTCACTGTGAATTTGCATTCTGTTATACACTACAGGTTTGTATGTCCAACATCAAAACTGCACCAGCTGGTGTATGTAGCACTGCTATGTGACAGTCACATTAAAATCATGGCTGGTTGTTGCATGAAAAGAGCCGGGGTGTTTTTCCAGTGTTATGGATGGCCCTCGCTTCCTTAGAGAGGATCACTGCAATTCTGGGCACACTCCCCCTGAGGTCTGACACCTTTCCACAGTGTTTTGCTAGACATCTCCACTGCCCAAGTGCTCTGATGTCACCTTGTTTCACTTGGTTTTGTCTGTTTTACCCTGTGCTTCATGTTTGTGGTGTTGACCTTAACCACCATCAGAACTTGTGACTCCAGCAGCTGGGCTGGGCCACTGCCTAAACCACATGCAAAGAGGAATGCACTTTAAAGCCTCCTGCTTATGAAAAGTGATTTATCTCTAGGAATTCCCCAAGAACTGTATTTTGCTTGTAGAATACCTTGAAATGTTTTACACAAATAGGCTGTATAGAAATGCAAAATTATACCATCCTTCCAAACACCTTTTCTGTCTGTGTCGTTTCCTTCCCTTTAGGATGCCTTTGGTTAACACTTCACCTAACAGAGCCCTGCCTGACTGTTCTCTGGACAAGTGGATGGCACTGGGTCACTTGCAGAAGTTAAAAGGGGAACTTCTTTTTTTTTTCGTCTTTCATTATTACCGACAGTTTATTGGGGCTATTGTTTTTGTGTCACTAGCATCTCGCAAAGGGAATGATTTTTGTCTTTGCTCTCCCCACACTCTCTCCTTTGCCATGAAGCAGAGAGAAGTTGCCATCTTGAATTTACTGCTGTGTAGTCAAGGCACAGGGAAATGAAATGACCTACCTGAGGGGAGCGTATGTGGCTCCTACAAATTTCATGTAGTTCTGATCAGGTTCCTCTTTGCTCTCACTTTTCCCCAGCCAAGTCCATGCTGTGCCGAGTTGCTGTCTACTAGAGTCCCCCCTAGAAAGTGTCAGTTCACCCAAGTGGTTTAGGTTTTTTTTTTTTTAAATTTATTTTTCCTGGAGCTGGGGAAGGTGAAGAATGCCAGCAGATACTCATTGGTATTGGAAAGATATCTCAGAATGTCTCTTCCCTCTTCCAAGGCCTGGGGCTTTTGGCCTAAATGAAATACTGCAAAGTGGGGGAGAGAGGATGTTTGTGCAGACTGCTCCTTGTAAATATCGAGTGCTTCACAAAAGTAATCCCTAAGCAAAACTAGTTGTGCTGATGGCATCCAGCCTGATGCGCAGAGCTGTGTGACGGAGTGGATGGGCTCATCCTCTCAGTCCAACCCTGACATCTAGTGTACATCAAAGGGAAATTTTCCAAGTGTGAAGCTCAAAAATGAAATCTGTGTTATTTGGGGGAGGTCTGGCTTTGCAATGCACTCAACCTTTTTCTGCATTGGTTTCTGAGATAACCACTTGCTGCCGGCATAGCAATAAGTCTGAGTAATCTGTCCCTTTTGGAAAGTCTTAAGGTCTCAGACATATGGTGCTATTTAGACTTGTTATGAATTACTTGTTGCAACTGTCAACACTTACAAATTTACCTTTTTTTCTGTTTAGTCCATTTGTGAACTGAGTCTTTGCTCTAATCACTGGATTGCCTTGCTATGGCAAGAAAGTTTGGTGCTCTGTTTTTTGAGAGGGAGTTGTTTGTTTATTTTTTTAGAAAAGTATTAAAGTCTGAATTAAAAATCTGAATGTTAAAATCCACAGTGAGTGAGGCATAGAGAGACTCTTCAGTATTCATTCCTTATGTTTTGTGTATTTCTATGTCTACGCAACCAGGGATTGGAAAGGAAGACTGGCTCCAACGTCCTCAAGGGCAATTGCAGCAGCCAGAGCAGAATGAAGGAGGAAGGGGAGGAGGAGTTGTCGTCTAGCAGCTTAAATGGGCCTTTCCAATTCTTTAGGTCATGAGGTAGATGGTTGGGTTTGTAAAGCAAATTTGGTTCTGGACCGGCCATGTGCCCACATCCTTTCTACTTCTTGTTAAGGTCTGTTGTTCACTTCTGTTGCTCAGGTATCTAGCCAGTGCAAGTCCTTCTGGCCGATCCCTCACTATCCTTTTGCATGTACTTCTCCCTTTACCCCAAACTTTTCTCCTGATCTCTCACAGACCTGCTAAGCATCACCGAGCAGCTCCCTTGGTATGGATCCTCAGCTATAGTCACAGAAACGCTGAGGCTGGGTGGCACCTCTGGAGCTGGCCAGTCCAAAAAGGGTCCGCTGGAGCAGGTTACTCAGATCTGTGTCCAGTTTGGTTTTGAAAATCTCCAAGGATGGAGACTCCACAACCTCTCTGGGCCATCTGTGCCAGTGCTCCGTAGGAAAAACGTGTTTTCTTACTCGTAAGTGGCATTTCATGTATGTGAAACATACATGTGGGCAGTTTGTGCCCACTGCTTCTTGTCCTGTCAGTGGGTAGGACTGGGAAGAGCCTGGCTCCCTCTTCTTTACTCCCTCCCATCAGACATTTATATACATTGATAAGATCCCTTTAAGCTTTGTCTTCTCCAGGCTAAACAGAATACAGAAAAACAAACCTGGGATAGGTATAACTTTGTCTCAGACCCTAAGACCACCTGAGGGCCTAAAACCTATTTTGAAGGTTGAAAAAGACTTGACAGCTTGGAAAAATCCAAAGCTTATGGCAGCGTGCCTCATGGTTATAAATACACAGGTTGCATTTTAGAGGATCATCGCACCTGTAAGAATAAGCATAAATGGTCCATCAAAAGCGGTTCTTTTATTTCTGGAATGTGCTTTCTAATTTTGCTGCTGCTTGTCTGTCTGTCCAGTCCTTGTCTTTTCAGGATTCTTCAGGATGTCAGGTATAAGGGTGGATTAAGCTTCCCTTCACAGCTCCTGAGTCCAACAGACTGACCTGGGTTCCTCCCACAGGACCAGGAGCCAGTATCATGGAGTAGAAACTGGCTTTTAATGTTCACTCTTTCTATTCATAGAACTACATTTCCAGAATGCTAGTATTTGTCTGCACCACCTCACTCTAAGAGGCCCATAGCTTTTTGGGGGATGTAAGGAACAGAATAATATGTGTTTGTGAACTTATCTAAATACAAGTGAGAAGCCAAAATTTCTAATGATATGCTTCACTGATGTGCACTTTCAGTTTTCGCTTGTAGATGCAATTGCTGGGCAGTCTCTCTGCATACAAGAATACTGTAAGGTCATGCGTACAAAACATAATCTCAAAAGGTAGGAATGGCATAGGACATGCAGGAAGAAAATCTGTTATGACATGTAAACACATCTATTAATTTAAGTGGTCAAAGTATTATACAATTATCAATTTATTAACCAGCAAGACAAAATTTTAACGAGACAAAATTTCAACGAGACAAAACTTCAGTGTAAGTGTTGCTAAACTCAATGCATGCAAATGCTGCTTTATCTGTGAATACAGTGTGCGTTAATGATAGCATCATGAATGTTGCTTTGGATTTGTTTCTGCTGCAGCTTAGCTGGGCAAATCACTTAACCTATGGACCTCATGTTTAGCACTACAAAAATGCTCATTACATCCCCTTCAGATGGGTGACCGGCTTTCTGCAATCCTTAGTTGAAAGCTGCTAAAGCGCAAGGCCATTAAATCCCTTTGTCCAAATTCTATTGTAAATGGAGACCTGCCCCTTAGTTTCTAGGTAGAGGTTAATTGAGAATTCGCTCCAAAAATATTAGCCATTAACAACCTCCCGACTGCAGTCAGTCTTGTATTCACTGACTGAAGCACTTCATTCCCCCCAGGCCTGGGACTGGTTGTTCTGCCCAGTGCAGAATTCTGGGGCGAGATGCAGTTCCAGCTAAATATCTGAATGCAAGCCAGCTACTAAGGCCCTAAAGCAGTCAACACCTATGTGCAGATGATGTAAGCAACTTCAGTCTGGAGCATCCCAGTCTTAACAGTGCTACAGAAAGTCTTAGCCTGTTTCTGTGCTTTCCTTCTGTTTTTGCTGTAATGGCCATGGGGAACCTTTGGGGACACTGGGTACAAAAGCGTTTCTGCCCCAGAAGACACCAACTCCAGCCATTTGCCTAGGAGAGCACTTTGTGCAGTTTTAGCACTATCTGGTGTTAAAGGGAGAGTTCAGAGCCTGAAGGAAAATAAATAAACCCAATAAACTACGTTCACGCCATTGTACAGTCCACACACTGCAATGCCTAAAGGCTTTGTTTTGGGGGAAGGGGCAGTGTTTATCTGATTTGAAAAAAATCCTATCTTATTCCCAAATAAAGTAACATTTAACACTTTCACTGAGTCCAATGAGGCAGGTGAAAGCTTCGAGAAACGATTCATCGCACTGCTTCCCAGGAACATTGCAAAAACTCCTATTTACTTAATTGATCAAGTGAAAAATTACTTTTTAGTTACTCACGTTGCTCCTGGGTGGAAAAACAGTAAATGCTGAATTACCAGGCTATGAATATGCAATTTTAAATGAACTGCAGCAAATTATGTATGTTGCGGCATTTTTATGGCTGGGCTTCAAGTTGATCTATACAGAGATGGTAAATTAGGCTGCTGTGCCGTCAGAGATGTCACTAGGACTGTAACTCCTCTTTGGTGAAGAACATATAGTGCTAGGCTTAAAGGATGCTCTTTTTTTCATATTAAGCTGTTTCAGCGTTCCCCAGGCTTGGAAACAAATCCTCTTCAGAGCAGTGAAGTCAGTCACATCCTATTTGTGCTCCGGCCGCATGTTGTTAAGGGCCTTCATGTCTAAACATGTGGATTTTCACAGCTAATCCATTGCCGATGTCCATTTGAATCTTTTCAGGACTCCACGCTCTCACTCGTGCGATATTGTGCACTGAAAATATTCACCAGCTTCACTGGTCAAGCTAGACTCGAATCGCATGTATTTCTTGTCACGTACTTGCTGTGACATACTTTACTGTGTACCTTATGTGAACGTTATATGAACTATTGATTGATTATATTTTAAATATTATCTTGTCTCACTGATAGATTAACAGGATAAAAAAAGTACACCTCCTAGGTATCAGGCATCCCATTAATAATATAGATGGCCTCTTGTACACTTTAATACATGATTATTTATTATAAGCTTGTTGATTACATCTTGAAGCTGAATATCTGCGAATGGGCTGCATTCTTATGAAAGATGCTGGGTCAGTCACTGTGGCAGATGAAGTCCAAACTAGTGTGCTCCTCAGCTGTCTGCCTAAAAGGCTGTTAAAAAGATAACTGAATTCAGTCTGTTGGGCTAGGTAATCTTTAGCCGCCAGCAGTGCCGCTCCATCTAGCGCACAGAGCTATTAAGGTAAGCACAAAACTACCCAGTTCTACATATTTTATATAATATTCTACAAGTACCCATCTCTGTACAAATGCTGAAGGCTGTAGCTGGCTGTGAAAACAATTCTTGATTGAATCAATGAGGTAAACTATTAAAAAAAAAGCGTGGTGCTGTTCCATCCTGCAGTATGTGTATGCCATTGAGTAACGCTATTCCTTTTACTCCAGTTTTACTCTCCTGCTGTGATTTTTAATCTTTACAGCCCCTCCTAACTGACTACCTAGGACTCAGTTTAAAAAGCAGATGTCAAAAGGAAAAATGTGGAGTAAAAGGATCAACTATCCAACTAGTTTATCTTTCACCAACCCAGGAATAAAACCTTTGACAGAAAAAAAAATCAATAGTCTACCCTGGGGTAATAGGCAGGTGCTGCACTTCCCACATGTTTCTCTTCTGAGAGCTCTGCCCTCCATCCTCTTTGATGTGTCAATGTTGACAACCCTTAGCTGTAAGTTTTCGTACTACAGTAAATCTACCTTTTCCTCCTCACAAATACAAGTCATGAGCAGATACAGGCAGAGGAAGTGTTTGCTTTGCATTTCAGGGGCTCTAGAGTTGATTCCTGCCCTCCCGCTCTCTCCATCTATCCCATCAGCTCTGCACATGGGAATTTGCACTGTGGTCAGTGTTATTCCAGCAGAGCAAAGCTGGAAGAATGAGGTGAAATGTAAGAAGAAAAATATGATTTGAATCATTAGTTGATGTTTTATGGCCCTGTGCTACCAGCCGCTCTGGTATCTAGTGCCAGGTACAGTGGATTGGTGGTGACCTTTGTGTTAACCCTTATCGCCACGCTGCACAAAGCTAGATCTGGTCTGAGGTGGATTCCTCATTGACAAAAATCCTGGGAAGCTGCTTTCTCTTTTTTCCAAGAGAATCCTTCCAAGCCCACGTGTAAGTGAAATTTTTGTCATCATCTGCTATGATGCTTGCTGGGATTTCATGAGATGCAGATAAGCACTTGAAGATAATTTAAATTCGAGTGCATGGTTGAGAATTATTATTTATAAAAATGAAAGGACTGTTTTTTCTACGTGCTGCCACTTTGAATGACCCAGAATTATTTACACTGCATTATTGGAAATATTGCTGTAATCTTAACTGGGGACTGTGTCTCCATCCTTTTCTTCATCTTCCATAATCACTGTTTGCTTTTCTTCTGTAAGCAGCTTAGTGCCTTAAAAACAGAAGAACACAAAAAAAAAAAAAAAAAGAAAACAGAGAGAGACAAAAAAATTAGTTGATTTCAAATATTACTTCTTTAGAAAATATCAGGATAAGAAGAATCTTTCAGTCCTCTCTAATTTGTTGATCCTAACATCGTTTTCCAACATCATGGGAGTTACTAATTTATTTTTGGCACATCAGTGTCCTGATATTTAGTGAGCTAGAATTGGATCGCTGCATTTTTAGCTAAATTTATCAGGCGCTCTTAAATCCAGTGTATTTCTGCCACCTGTGAAAAGAGACACTGAAGTTTCATCCGGGAACCTGTTAAAATGGTTTGGGAAGCTAAAAGAGGGAAAGAGCTTGCATGATGAAATAAATACTGTGACTGATCTTTGCAACTGAGTCGGTTTATATGAACATGGGCATGCATGCTTGTTTTCTCTATGAAAGCAGCAATATTACTTAGATTCTGCAAATGCAGATGCCAAAAGAGACAAATGTTAGAATACCCACATGCCAAGTGCCATCCCCACTGAAGTTATATAGTATCAATAGATTGCAGAAGCAACCACATTAAGATCAGTGTTAAAACACTCAGGTATGTTACTGAAGGCTTTCAGCCAGTATATGAGTTACTGAGGTTTGGGATCTTAACAAGCTTTGAAGCCTAGCCATCCTAGAAGAAAAATAAAGCTTCATCCCTATCATGAAAGCACTGAAGAACAATATAACGTGATATTGAAAGGAATTTGATTTCACAGTTTGAGCACACCATGGGGAGTTTTCCTCATTTTCCCTCAAAATGCTTTCTGCTTTTCCCAGAAACCTTCTCATCAGCTGTAGGTACGCTATGTGAAGTATCTTTCCACGTATAAGTGTTTCCTTCTTCCAAAGTCCTTCTCTATTATATAGAGAGGTTGTGGATCATACCTTCCCCAAATATCTGCCTCCCCCCCTTCCCTCTGTCTTTCTCTCTCTCATACTTAAAACAGTAATTCCACCCCTTTATGGATCTTGAGGCTTTTATGTGATATCAAGATATCACAATTACTGTAACTGCTCTCTTTATTAGAAATTAAATTAATTGAGTGAAGAGAGGACAATGCATTAAATAGATAGAAAATGTTCTTGATCCTTATTTTAACAGATCGTGTTGGTTTTGCCTGTTCCCAGTAAAAAGCAAGTGACCTGTAAGGTATATTTTATGCCCACATTCCTTGGCGTGGAGGTTAACATAGCCTAAAAACAGGATGAGGGTTACCATTGTGTCGAGACCAACGAAATCTCTCCCTAATTCGGTCTCCTGCTATTTGCTCTCAGTCTGTGCTAACCAGCTGAGTTTTCTGTCAAACCAACCTGTTTTGCTTCCTTCTGCATCGAAAGCCCTCTCAAAGAGAAGGCTTTCATTCTTGGCGAGCTCTGAAAATAGAGCAATACCACACAGGAAGATTTTCTTCAACTTTGGAGTCTTTTCAAGAGGTGATGAATTAATGAAAATATTAACCTACACTGCCCTTCATTTAAGGTAGCTCCTGCTTCATTTATATGCAGTTCTCATGAACTAGCTGGTTTCAGCAGGACCATGAGATAAACTGAAAGGCATGAATGAATATTATTTTGAAACACAAAGGACTTCATTTGTTCAAGCAGCAGTTGAGTAACCACCACTGTTAACTACAAAGACTTATGTCATTTTATGGAGATGGATGTAAATGCTCCCCACCCAGATTTCTATTCATACAGACAACTTAGACAGATACAGACTTTTTTTTTTCTGTTGTCTTTGGGGTTTGGGTTGTGGGGTTTTTTTTAGGGGAGAGTGAGGTTTTGTTGTTGTTTTTCCTTCATGGAGCATTTGAGGAATGAGGAAAACATAACTAAAATATGCTTAAAATGTGAAGCTACAATGGATCATTTGATGACAGCTACCCTATTTTTTGGGTAAACTCAGGAATAAGAGACTACAAAGGTAAGCTAAATAAAGCTGCACTGTACTTTATGGTCATGTCCACTCTCTTATTTGAATTGCGAGGTGATGAAGGGAAAGTATGTCTATGTAATTCTGATGGCCTGGTTATAGCACATAAACTAGCCTTTTTAGAGCAGATGCTAGAGACAGCTGGAAGGCAGCAGCCAAGCAGAGGTCCCCAGCTCTCAGCTGGACCCACATCAGCAGCGTACCAGACGCTTACCACAATCAATAGCAAGATGATGCATCATGATCAACGAATGGTGACTGATGAACTCCAAAAGTTTCCAGTAGAGTTCAGGACTCAAAGCTCAGAGGAGGACGTAGCCTAGAGCTGCAGGTTATTAACTTTGCAGACCATGGACCACCAGCAACTTCAAGGATTAACTATGTGCCTTTAAAATCAGCCTTTTAATGCAAAACAGTGGAAAGAGGATACAAATGGGATGTCTTAGCTAGAATTATTTCTATAACACAGGGAAAGGGTTTTTGTCTTTGATACAATGCCACTGATCACTTGTGGAGAAAGTTTGCTTTACTGAATGTGGTTTGGAAATTGTGAGTTTAACGGAGTGAGCAGGATGTTGGAGTTGGGGAATATTTGTAAGTCAGTCTTTCTGTTTACTGTTTAAGTAAATCACTTAGCCTCCCTGTCTCTGTTTTCCCAGCTGTGTGTATTATGAAATGCAGCTCATCCTGCAGATCTGTTTTAAGGATTGATAGGTTGTTCTGTTAATATCTGCCAAGGATCTGACTAAAGAAAACAGCACAGAAATACAATGTAGCCATATTTTCCCAACAGAACTTGCAACTACGTGCGATTTTTAGCTAGAGACTAGGACCTCAAAGGCTCATAGAGACATGAGAGCTTCTGTTAGGAAGCTCAAACATGGGCAGAAGAAGAAGTTGGTTTACATCAACCATTTGCCAGGTGCCACCTAGATCTAAATGACTCTTCCTGGGCTGTAAATCAGAAAATGGCCAAGATGGCACCAGTTCCACTTGACTGCCTATGGACAACTCCTGCAGCTGGGCTGGAAGAGTATTGGAGAGCTCCAGTCACATCCCTTGCACTGGGAAAGGGCAGGAGGTGACATTAAACTGCTGTATTTCTCTTGCGTCACTCAGAGATTTTTCACTGGAGAGGTTGATGTTATCCAAAAGGAGCTACCTTAACTAGTTTTCTAGGGCATGAGGGAGAATGAGGTATTGAAACTGTGGGTTTACTAGTTATCTCTGATCTGATTAAGAAACCCTAAGCAGCCACATTTCAGGAACCGTGTTCCCATATTTACGAATGTATTTACATTCTTGCTTAAAACCACGGGCCTGAAGAGCTCTCAGAAATCCTTCAGTTAATTGAATATATTGCTAAGTGGGGATGGCAATAGAGTGTCCCAGAGCTGAGTACAGGCTTTGGATCAGATTCAAATCACTTACTATCATGTGAGAGGAAAAAATAAAACCATTAGAATTGTGATTATATTTTGTCTTCTGGTCTAATCCCTTCAGAAAGCCAAGGTGTTGGCTGACTGAAGGGCAGCTGGCCACTGGAGGAGACCGCTGCTCATGGCTCCTTTGTACGCACATGGCACAATGTTATTTGCAGCACTTCAGTAGGAGTTTGAAGGTTGAATACATTTAGAAGTCAGACCCTTGCAGAGGAGGGTTTTGTTGCCCAGGCTTAGACATTTAAGCTGGCTAAGGACTGATTTCCTTAGTCTCCTTCTGCAGACAACAGGTAGCCATGGTTTCCTGCAGACAGTAACGTTCAGATCCCAATTTAGCAGCCCCCTTGGGTGTTTGCAAGGTGTAAAACTGATTCTACTTCTCACTTGGATCATGTGCCGTCCAGTAGATACATTGATTTTCATGACTTTGTATGGTCTGTTTGACTTGCTTTTATTTGCCGTAGAAAAATCTCTCTGGCCACCCAAGAAGGAGAGGGACTGTCCTAGAGTGCTCATAACCAGCTGGTCAAAATGGAGAGAGATAACACAGCTGCCATTTTTATCTACATTTACAACAAAGCTATTTGTGTGGACAGCTGCTTAAAAAGATAATCTAGCAATTAAGCTCTGTTACTACAAACAATTAAGTGGAGTTTTTTGACTTGGCATCTGGAAGTGGCATTTGGGACGGATCTGAAGGGGAAATGTTAGAAACAGGGACAATCCTCATTAGCAGGTCGCAAGGGATACACACAGCACCGAGTGTGCTGCTTACTGCAGCAACATCAATAACAGGGAGACAGGGACAGAAAGGCCTGTCTATATTTATTTAGCACACATAGCCCTGCCAGGGCTTCTCAGGTCTCCAAGTCTATAATTCAGGCTCTATTTTTCACAGCAGTTCCGCAAGAGCTCCATTTGTTTGTGCTCTGTCTGCTACCTGATGGGATAACCCTGAAAGTAAACAAGTAGTAAATATTGGACCAGCCCTCAGCCACAATGAGTCACTTTTTCATAGCAAATCATGGAGCCACCGCTGGTGAATTTCAACCAGCAGAGCGCTGTAGGTTGGTATGTGCCTTGAAAAGAAAATATGCATCCTTAGAGTAGGGAGGGGATGAAATTCAGGCACTCAAACACATAGGCTACTTTGCCCCTGATACAGACACAAGTCTGCCCCAGACGGTCAGTCCCTAGAAAATGGACCCAGAATACAGGATCTGGAAAAGCTGTCTGCAGGGAGAGGGTGCTCCGAATCCATGCTGAGTGCTGGAAGGTGGCTTTACCAGTACGCAAGAAAGTGTCATTGGAGGTATAATTGAAAACAAATAAAAAATGCATTAGTTTCTATCATTTTCCCAACATCAAATGCACACAGTTTGAATTTTGTCACACATTTGAAGGTTACTGCATTTTTCTTTTTTTGTGCTCTTCCCTTTTGAGTTTTTTGATTATCAAATCATTTGGGGATTATAACATGTTTCTGTTACCATATAACTTGTATTAGCTTCTTTTAATTTTGAAAATTATTAGAAGTTAAAGAGGAAATCTGCATGGGAGGCAGGAGGTGAAGACCTTACAATGATTCTTATTTCTCTTTTAAGTGCCTGCTTGAGCTAGTTAAAGCTAGGGCAAAAACATGAAGTAATAAGTGACTAGATGCTAATCCAACCAGAGCATTGTTGAGACAGGTCAAGGAAATAATTCACCCTTGCTGCATCCTCTTAGCTAGCAATTACATTTAAACCAAACAAGAGTCAAGCCTCTCAGCTTCACTGTCACACATTTCGTCTTTGATTTCTACCAAACGTGTTTCACTTTCTGATTCTCCTTCTCTGCTTATACCGTGAAGTACAAAGGACATACAACATCTTCAAAGGTGCTACAAATGGCCAAAGGCAACTTTTCTTGGCAGTGTTTTTGAACTGATCAAAATAATGTCTCATCTCTCCTCCAACGTCCACAGGAAGGGTAGGCTTCAAGTATAATACACAGGACTACTATATATTACAAATGGTTTGATAAATTTTGCCTCTGCTGCTGTTTCTGAATCAATCCCTAAAAGACTATGATTTTTTCCCACTTAATTTATTTGTCGTGTGGAATTCCAGGTAATTTGCTGGGTAATTTCCTCCAGCAATTATAAGAGCAGCTCATTATCAGTGCTCTATATTAAATATTTCAAAGAAGTGGAGCATTTGCAGTTGGGCTCAGAAGTTGTATGATAGATTTTATTTCCCCCAGCAAATGATTGGACCAGGTTTCCAGTGACTCACTCACAGCAGCTCTGGTGCTGCAAACCATTGGGGTGCTTGAGTTCAATGAACAAATAAAAAATGTATTTTCCTTAGGCAGGTCAATATGGAAGGCATTAGTATTCACCATGCTTGCTGCCCATATCCTGCAAACTTAGTCATACTCCTCTCTGCCTTTGGGAGCCTCATACTGATTAAATGAAAAATATCTTACACATGTTTAAGTCAGTTATGAAGGCTCAGATTCACAAAGAAAGGAGATGTCTACAAACACAGGTTCCTATTTGAATTGATGAAGCCATTTGCACACCTTATAATTATTATGTGTACAGGAGATTCCAATTCCATTCAAAGTGTGCCTGAAATTCAGGTGCTTGATGTACTGAGCTGTTGCGTAGTGACTCAGGGCCAAAGTATCTGCCTCAGGACCTCTTCATTTAGTGAGTCGCAATGCTCAGTAGCGCCAGCCCACAGCAGAACTGGTTCATATGAGAAGTTCCTAAGGGAACAGTGTTTTCCAGTTTTGGCACTAGTTTTGGATCTGGAGTTCGGTTGCTTGTTTTTTGTTCATTCATTTGTTCATTAGTTGATTCATTTTTTGCTCCATCCTGTGTTCTGGAAAGGGCTAGTGCATAGCATACAAACTTGCACTAGTTCCTGCATCCCTAGCTAGCACTAGTAATTAACATTTAAACAGTGCTTTACGTCATCAAAGACCTTCAGAAATATTGATGAGTTGAGGCTCTTCTGTGATAGAGGAATGTGGGAAATGCAACAAACAAAGGGTCTGAGGACCAAAACATGGCTGGCTGACTTCATATGGTCACCAAGCAAATTAGCTGCTGCAGTGTGTATTATGCCAGAAGCACAGAACTGTCTTTAAGGTGCTGTTAATGAGAAGTTCATCACAGCTTGGTTTCCTCAGTCCGTGTTAGGGACTGTAGAGTTAAGAGGAGGTTAATCAGGACAGCTTTGCTCCAGGTTGTTTGAGGCAATGTGAGCTATGTTAGTGCTGGTGACCTAAAAACTTGCATGTGTTCAATTTAAAAAGCAGGGCAGTAGTTGGCCTTTCACAAAAGTAGGATCATGTTTGCAAGAGATAATCAAGTGACCTAATGTCTTCTGTTACTCCCCTTCCCTTCTATCCCAAAAGCATGAGTAGGTAATATGGAAAAGACTTTCCATGAGCCACCACTGCTATCATATACTTTGACTAAATAGGTTCAGTTCAGCAGGAACTGCTAAGTACGGGCAGAACAACCTCCTTCCAGCCTCCTCCCAAGCATACTGCTGACAGTAGCCATGTTTTGCTTCCTCTTTGGAGGACCTTTACCTAAGTATGTTTCTTACCTATTATCAGGGGTGGGATGTGTATTGCAGGTGTATCTTTTCTCCTGGGCTTTTTCTGCTCCAGTTCGGTGATCTGAGAGCCTGGACTCACTCTCTCTCTCTGTGGCTTTTCTGTGATACCATATCTTTTCAGCAGATTATCAGAAAAGTCTGAAAGTATGCCTGCAGGCAAGAAAAAAAAAAAGAAAATGCCACTTCAGCCTTGCTCACATGGAAGAAATTTGCACCTGTGTAACTTTCCCAATGACTACTCTGAAGTAAGGCTGCACGAGTGGATGATCTGTTCTGCATGGTGTATGTACCCTTCAGGTTTTGCAATGGTACACATTTCCTCCAAGTCAATTATATCCCATAGACTATAGACAGTGAAGCTATCAGGCCACCTGTTTCTGGTTGTACTTAATGCACTAACCTGCAGCCCATCAGAAATCATGGTAAAGATGAGTGCAATCTTCTATTCCAGAAGCTTAGACATCTTGTCAAGGTAGTTTAATCATACAGATGTTCAAGCTTCTGCTTGGGGTCAATATGACCACACAGAAATGGCCTATTTTAACTAGTGAAGCTCTGTTTTCTTTATGATATGGCTACTGTGGGCACAAAATGCACCTCTCCAGCCTCTGAGCCGCTCTTCCCTAAGAGAGAATTGCTGAGGGGCAGATACATGTGAGAGCTGAACAGAGTCAAACATGCCGAGTTCAATACCTGGATTACAAATACTGGAAAATCCCAGCTGCTTGTTTTTGACTTGGTGAATTGTTGTGGGTACACAGGGGACCATGCAAGTAGTTACTGGCTAACTCCTCTGTGTATGTGCACCACGGGGAGAAGAACTCAATGCAGTGGATACAAGCACACAGCTCTCTCCCCAGAGAGCACAAGGAGTGCTTTTTAGCAGAGAGAAGTGACAAACTTTTGATCCCACTGCTGGTCTTGGAAGATTGCCAGGTTTCAGTGGCAGTCTCCTGCTTATTCTTCCCTTCCCCAGGCTGGTGGCATTTGGCTCTTGAACTTCAGAGGTCTGTAGATGCACAGCAGCAGGGAGCATCCTACAAGGAGCCCCTTTGTGGCTGCGGTGGTTTCTGGCTTCCCAAAATACCCGCCCTTTGCCGGAGTCCCCATAAGCACAAGAGCCCTACGATTTCCAGGAGGAGCAACCCACAGCTGGCTTGTGTGCCTCTCCCGTCTCCCCCCAGCCTTACTCCCATTCAGCCTCCCCGTGAGGGAGCGCTAGGTATGAGTTGCACAAGAAGTGCAGGGGCTGAACTGCATCTTTTTGATTTTGGACCAGATCCAATCTGGGCATCTAGCATGGCTCAGCAGCTAGAGATGACAGGCACACATAATTTGTCATGTAAAGGCAGTAAGACTATGAGCTCCAAGGGAGCATGTTTTTTCAGGAGCACACACCCACTCACCTTGGTGAATACCCTTCATCTAACAGGGAATGCCTTTAAGAAAGTGAGCCTCTCTGTCTGCCTTCCCAGCTGCACATGGTGCGGAGCTGCTTTCTTGCCCACCTCCAAGGGGACAAAAGTGGATGAGGGTCTCTGAACCTCTGCCCAGATTCAGGCCCCTCAGCTGAATTGGGATTTCAAAGTCAAGAGGGTATTGCTCACCTGTTAGGGGTGGTGGGGTGTGTATAGCTGGTGTATCTTTTCTCCTTGGCTTTTTTTGCTCCTGTTCAGTGTTTTGGGAAGCCTGGATGGTTTTAGCTTTCCTTGGTTTCTTTTTGAGGTCACAGCTCTTAATCAGCTGCTCTGAAAGATCCTCTGTGGGGAAAAAAAGAAAACAACAGATTAATAGAAATTGAAACTGAGGGGAAATAATAAACCAGATGGTGAAAAGAAAAGCTTTAATAATACTGCTTTCATCCAAGTAGATTAAAATGCCTGTGGAGAAATATCCCTTAAATAGAAAGTTAGTACAAGAGTCCTCTGTGCCATGCTATGTGGGAAGTCAAGTGACTTAGGTGGTCCTTCTGCTTTGTAGGTCATAGACATAAAGCAGAAGGAGAGAGTTGTGGGCAGCTGTGTGTTATATGGCAGAGGGAAGGCTGCACCATCATGTGCAGAGGTCCCATGGCCATCCCTGTTTCGTCCAGCACTAACTGTGTGGGCTGTCTTCAAGAGTTACAAGGGCACTTTTGTGAAGGAAAGATTTAAGGGGGGTGTGTGTGTGTGTGTGTGTCAGCCTGAGGTATTGGTAAACCGAGTCAGTATATTGTTCCCTTCAAGAGTTGGCTTTATTTCCAGAGCCACTGAGCGGTTGGTATTTGCTTTTGATTTACATAACATTACACTGGATTTTTGATTTGCTCTTAAAGCAAGCTTTGACTCAGATGACTCAGATGGTCAGCACAGTTTTTCTGCAAGGATCTGCATTCTTGCATGCTTATGCAAGCTGAAAATATTGAATCTAGCCTGTCATTAGCATCATCATGCAAACCAATGTTTCAATTTCTTAAAAGTTGCTCATTTGGCTTCAGCAGAGTCTCTTATCCCCACCCAACCCCTGACTGCAAACTTGGGTGCAACAGGACTTCGTTCCAGGTTCTCTCACACTATTTGAGACAGCCGTACCACTGTGAGCCTGCAGGTAGACATGGAAAGGATGACGTCCAGGTGAAGTCCCTGGAAGATGTAAGTCCCTGGAAGATGTGGCTTCTTTTTCTGGCCCTCACAGGCTTCCTGCATGGTCCTAATTAGCTCATTTAGTCTCCCACTGCCTCAGTTTCCCAACTGTAGAATGGGACACGTTCTGTACTTATTTAAATAAGTAATTTTATGGAACAATTATGTTTGGTATGGCGGCAGTTGTAAAAGTGGTGCCTTTGGCTAGAAATGCCATGTGGCAGAGGCAGAACTAGGATACCTTTCCTGCAGGCCAGATAGATAAACAAAGTTTACAAAGTTGTGCTTGCCTGTGGTGAGACATATTTTTTTGACAAGCAAGTGAAATTACATTTGTGTTTCATTATTGTCATCACAAGGGTAACAAAGAGCAAATAGATTTTTGTTTCTGAGTTGCTAAATCTTCATGACAATTTTGCAAGGCGGGAGTGAAGTAATAGCATTTGAAGCAGAGGCAAAGACCATGAATATGCAAAAAGCACATCTATCAAGTATGAAGTCTGGTATTTAGGAGTGTGGTGGAGCAAAGATGCCTCTGGTACTCTCAGTGCAAAAGTTATATATGAAATAGGTTCAAGAGAGGAAACAGACTGATGATGAAGGAGAAAAAGTATTTAGAAAGCTGCCCCAGTGGAAGCAAAAGGGGTGTTTGAAATCTTTTACTGACATTGCATATGGAAAATATGTTCAGGGAAGGCTCAGCTATATCCTAGCTTTCAGTTTATTGTGGTATAAAAGAAGAAACTGCTCTACTTTTTCTACCAGGGGAAAGAACAATGACTCTTTTTCCTTTCTCCTCTTTAATTAACTTCGCTCTAGATCTTCACCTAATATTTATATGCAGGAAAAACACTCTTTGCTTTTCCATCTGGCATCAGAAGTGTCAGCAGAAGGTGTAATCTATCAGGTTTCATGAGGGCTCAGTTGCGTTGCTGGAGGGGAAAAATGGGCACTGGACAGGACCTAATGATGTGAAGACAACACGTCTCTAATTACTGCCATGACATCATCTAATAACACTTACCTAAATGGTTACAGTGTGAATCTCGCTTGTCCAGTCTGTCTTCTGGGATATCAAGTGGCTGAACACATTCTGTTGACATCATTGAAACGGGCTTTTCTCCCCCTTTGAAGCTACCACACCAAAAAAAAAAAAAAAAAGCAGCAGCATGACATAAACCAGACATATCGGTGTTACATATCCACTTGCTAGCCAGATCATGAGAAGTTCTTGTCTTCCAGCTGCTCTCTGTCATGCAGTCTGCTGGCCTGATTTTGCTCACGTGTGCTAAGAGATGCATTTATTCACATTCATTATTATTGGTTACACAGGCAATATCCCATGTTTCCGCCTACCTTGCTGTAAGCAGCGCATGCTAGCATGGGAATACACTGCCTCTACAGAAGAATACTGACTTTGATCATACAGAAAATGCTATCACATACATAAAGTAAATGCTGGGAAATAGGATGTTTTGTTCTGGTTGTCTTCATTTTTTTCTCAACTGTAAACTAAGGATCATATTTGGTGTTTATCATACAATTTAACTTTAATTATGAATGCTGTTGAGTTAGTCCTCTAAGGGAGCTTGGATACCTCTGAAGACCCAGGTGTGAGTGCTGCCTCTTGAAAGATGGCCAGTGCCTGCAGACCCCAAAGCCAGCATGAAGTAGACTTACTCATCACCTTGGTAAGAGCATGGGAACCTGTTTCACAAAGCTGTTTAAGCACCCATGCTCTGTAGATCTCACTGGATTGCTGTTTTGGCTGTTTTATCCCCCTTTACTCACAACTGCAGGGGGTGCTAGAGCCCAGCCTCCAACCTGAGCTCCCCTAGCATCCCCCAAGCTGAGATTTGATCCTGGACTCGCTCACTCTGGGATCACCCCAGATGCCATCACAGGAAGAAGGAAATTAGACCGTTTTTTACTGCTGATCATTTCTATGGTTGCTTAGCAGAATCCCATCAGAATGACAGAGCAATATTAAAAGAAAAAACCTTCATCCTGAAGGTGCAGTCTGAGTGATCTGGGTATCTCCCTTCAGCCAGCAACAGCTGTGGTAGTTTCTTACTCACAACAGAGGTTCTTCATTTTGGGGGAATAAGAGCAGGCTGTGACTTCCTTGTAGGGAGGAGGAAGGCAATGAGGAAGGAAAAAAAAAACCAGGAGACAACATGAAGAGTAGAAGAAAGGCAGGAGGAATTGGGGAAAAAAACAGAGGAAGGAAAGGGAGGTGAAGAAGGAAAGGTAAAAAAGAAAGGTGAAAGAAAAGATAGTTGGAGAAAAACAGTGAAAAGAAGGATGGGAAAATAGGAGACTGTACTATGGGAGTTTGTTTTTATCTTGCTGGAGGTAAAGAAATTACCCATATTATTTCTCTGTAAATTGCAGTGGTTGTTTGTCAACAAGGAACAGAATAATCGGCGAGTTAAACCTCATTTCTATGACTAAACTTGCATCTATGTAAAGAACAGTTAATCCTCAAGCAAAACCCAGTCACATAAATATTTGCCAAACAAAATATGAAAGGTCGCACTCATAATCATGCACTGAGCTAATTCTTCAGGGGATGGAAAAACATGTCCTAAGCTCCAGTGACTTCAAAGTAAGTGGAGCAACACTGGCTGACAGTAATAAAGGTCAAGAACATTGACTCATACTGTACATAGGAGATTAACTCCCATACTCTTCAGTATTGAAAATTCACAAAAATTTGTAAAATTCTACAAATTCTTAAATACCTTACTGAATCAGGCCTGGATAAGGGGTTCGACCTCCGGCTGTTCACTGCAGAACTGTCCCAGTCCAGCCTCACATCTGTACTAAAGGATTATACTGCCTGGAGACTTCATTTGCATTTACAGAAAAAATAATCTTCCACTTGGGAAGACCCTGCATAAAGAAATCTTTGAACGCACCTTAGCAGGGTATGGTTGTTCTGTTTATCCACTGTATAAATAAGCTATAGCTATGGCTTAAAATGAGGCAGTCATAATTTTATTTAAAACAAAAACTTATTATCTGGCCATATGAAGGCTTGCACTGCATTTTGTGATTTGAGGGAGGTTTTCTTCTTCAATGCCATTTGATTTGATTGGATTTGATTAGGGCATGCTGGCTAAATATTATGATTGTAGGGAAAAGGTTCTTTTCTGAAGGGTACCCTGTTTAGAAAGTTTTCAGTAAGATTAGGGATACCATTTCAGACACTACGGACTTCTTTTGAACAGGTTTTGAGGCAAAAAAGCTGAGGATAGATAGTAAAATTTAAATGTAAAATTTGTAGTAAATTATACTGACTGAAAATGCCTTATAAAATATGATTAACTTTGGTTTGCTTTCACTAAGTTGTTTCATTGAGTCATTTCACCTAAGAAAAATCAAGGTTTGTAAAGAGACCTAATGTAGGATTGGTATATGCAGATTATGAGAGAGTTCCTTAATTATTTTTTTAATACAGTAGTTTGAAAAATAATATTCTAAAATAAATCTCTTAGATCTGTCTTCACATTTTCATAGTCACAGATGCCAAGCCCTTGGCATCTTCAGTGCTTTAAAATATGGCTTTACAGCCTAACTCCTGACACCCCCACCCCCTTTTTTTTTTTAAGTCTGCCCTGCAGCCAGCATTGCCTTGCTTTAAAAAGTGTTTCCACACTGCACATTGTGACAGTCTGTGCGACAAAAGAATAAAAAGAGAAAAATTGCCAAAAGGTATCATGAGTTTTGGTATCTTGGGTGTACATACATTGCATATGATGTGTGACCCTGTGGGTGCCGTTCCATCCTGCTGCTGTGCATTACACACAGAGCTCTCCTTCAAAGGGGAGGTGATGTATGTGAGCATTGTAATGGTGCTTTCCCAAACCACTAAGATCAATTCCTGCCACTAAAGAAACAGATTCCCCAGTAACATTTCACGTGGGAAGGAAGACGGCTATGGGGACTGTATGAAGTCATTAATATGCCTTTACAAATGGAAACATGTTCTCAGATTTTCATGTGTTAAGTGCAACTCTTTTCTAGCAGACTTCATGCTAGCACGGTTTGTGCTCTCTGCTGCCGTCAGTCACCTTGGTAGGTAATGCTTGCTATTTACGGGATGGACTAAGGTGTTTTTTTCCTTGCACTCTATTATATCTCTTGACATAATGATCCCCATTCATCCTTTGTGCAACTGTAATGGTTACAGTGGAGCTCTAAATCACACTCAGCAGGAGACACTTCCTGAAATGCATATAGATTTTTCCATATGAATTAGGATTCAATAGTCATTTAGCCCGAGACTTTGGTACAATGCAGCTAGGCTGTACCACCCCCCTGCAGAGATCTGTGCCTAAACATTCACCTCAAGTCTCTTTTGGGAAAAGGCAGAGCTGATAGAGAGACCTTTAATGCTTCCCTAAAGGTTGAGACAAGTTCTAGCTTTGCCTAGGTAGTTTGCATTTGCTCCTTGTAAAAGCATTTGGCATTCAATAGGATTGGCTCCAGTTACAGACAGAGAAGAGCAAGGAAAGATAAGGCAGACTGAAAAGTGCAGGTATGAATAAAAGCTACTTCAGCCTCATGTGGATGAGCTCTCATGCTGAGTCACTGTCATATAACAGCAGGACTCCTTTGGGCATACACACTTGTAAGAGATGGTGATTCAGATGACAAATATCTGAACGTTTCACTTTCTAGATATCAGCTTTGGATTTCTAGGTAGCTTAAAGCACACCCTAAAGTTTCTTTCAGAATTCTCAGTTGCTGTATATGCTTGATTAAAGTGCTGAAATAAAGCTATCCAGAGAAAGGAGATGTACAGCTCCTACCACTCACTAACATAGTCTTAAAACACACAAATGCATGAAAATAATAGGATTCCTTTCTTTGCTTAAATTGTGGGTCTCCATCAAAAAGTCTACCAATGCAACTAGTTCCGGGCTTCAATTAGGTAAAAATATTTTGCCTAAAGACGGACAAAGAAACCAGTTTTGGTTTACTATTTTAATGCGCAGTTTTAATGTAGATATTTGTCACAAGTAATCAGGCTAGAGCTTAGGGAATACTCAACAAAGCTACTCTCACATATTTCTACCAAAATGACGTAAATCCTTTGAGGCCATCTGATCATGTGACATTTAAACCAACTTGAAATTAAATCTCATGAGAAAAACCTACCTTGTAAGATAGAAAACTAAAGCTGTGAGAACAAAACTGAGGAGCTAGACTTTTTTCATTTGATCCTGAACTAGGCACAGAAATGGCTTCAGATAAGGGAAAGTTAAATCTCCATTCCTTGTCTTCTCCTAGGGTTTGAATGGTTGAAGGTGCTATGCAGCTACATGTCAATTAGGTACCTATGGATATTTGTATCCAGTCTCAAGGGATAACACAGTTCTGAAATGAGCCATCAGTAGGCGATCATTCTTACCTATAACATGGAGAAATGAATTTCTGATCTGCAATTCTTATCAAAGTTTACAGGGGCTAAGTGGGCATCGATGTCAATAGTCCTCACTGTTGTATGTTAAGGGCATGACTTGTTACACCTGCATGTCATTTCCTTGTATGTTCAATACTTAGAATTTCTGAACTGACCCTTTGTAATTACAGTCTCCACAAACTGTGCTTCTGAGGACTTCAGTAGACCATGTGCTGGTGTCCACAAGTATGTATGTGGATTTTTCTTTTTTTTGTTTGGTTTTTTTGTTTGTTTGTTTTTGTTCAGGGGAATGTTTTTTTTCCACAATTGACAAAATCCCCAAGAAAAAACATGCACTAGTTTGCAGGACATGAATAATCATTAAAGAAACCATTGGAATGTTGTCATGGATGCTACATAAATAAAAATACTCTTTACAGCATCCTTGTTGGGTGGCAGCAGGCGATCTGAATTTATTGAGTATTTATTTTGGTAGGTTGGTAATAATGTTGCCACAGAAGCCTGTATGACACTATGTACCTGTCTTCTCCTGGACCCAGAGCACTTCCTAAGAACATATTTTTGCCATGAGCTGAGAGAAGGAGAGTTCAAGAGCAGAAATGGAGGCAACTGGAGCCCTGGGGTGGGACAGCATGCACATGTGCTTGTACACATTCCCATAGGCAGGGCCTGGCCTTGCTGCCGCTGATGCGCTCAACAGGTGGAAATTGGAACAAGTGGGAATATCTTACAGTGTGCTGCCCCATGCAGACCAGAGGCAGAGGTTGGACTGCAACAGCTACAGTCCAGCCTGCACTGAGGGCAGCGCTTTGCTACCCTGCCCAAAGAGCTGCACTGACTGGTGCATCTCCTCCCACCACGCACACACTTATGGTCTCCTGACAGGTTTTGATTATTAAATTATTTTTAATTGCTTTGCCCCTCTCTGTCTGGTTGCAATGAGCACATGAGCAAGGAGGGACTGGCAGGCTCCCAGCTTCCTTACCTGCTCTTCTCTTCCCTCCCAAAACCCACATGGGAGGCAAAGACAGACCTGTTCTTCCTTCTGTCACATGTCCTCTGCAGGGTTCTGTAGTGTGAGTAGACTCCTTATTTGCACAGTCATTTACAAAGGTGTAGAGAAGGAATAAGACTATCATCTGGATGTAGTCATCTCGCACCCACCTTCCCAACGCAGAGCTCGTCTGAAACAGCTCAGGGGCCAAGGGGAATGGTACCACACCTGGCTGCATTTGGCTCCTTCCACCTGCACTCAGCAGGCAGCCCTGGCTCCTTGACCAGCAAATATGCACCTTCATCCATACCCCAGTCCTATCCTAGCACGGTTACAACTGCTTCCTGGGCAAATCTTGTGAATAAAGCAAGGCAACCCATCTACTGCAGTCAGAGTAGAAAATAGATGCCCTAAAAGTAGAAAGTTTGGGTGTTCCTGTTTTGCATTCCAAACTTTTCATTACAAGTTTTACTATGTTTAACATTAGTCTATTGGAGTGATGTCTTCCTGGGCACAGAAGACAGCCTTATGTTACTGCACAGAGTTTCTTCTTCAGTTATTTGGGCACTAGGCTGCTCTCTCCAGGCGTTCTTGTCAGATTAGTCTGATTTTGATTTTTCTAAAGCATATTTAAAACTTCTTAGGAAACACTTAGTATTTGAAAGCCTGATTCTGGTGTCTCCCTCCACTCAAAACTTTTGCTACTAATAATTGCACAGACACAGAAATCCAACAGAATTGTCTGGGAGCAGTGTCCTCTCACAGACAGTGCACTTCTGGGAGCTAGTTCAAAACCCAAGTTGGGCTATGGACTGACTCCTACTACTTCCCATCAATTTGTAAAAAAAAAAAAAAATCCCAACAGTTAAACTTTGGTTAATAGAAAAAAATGCAAGATAGTTTTGCACAGGTTCTGGTCAGAAAGTTTTTGTCTTTGGAGATAATAAAAAATACAAAGTCTTCCTCAGTTATTTCCTTGAGGTACAAACTAAGCCTTGCACATGCCAATCCTTTGTAGTGGGATAAGAAGTCCTGATAGTAGTTCCCACTCTTCTGGCTTGCGTTACCCTCTTGTGAACTATCCCAGCAGTTAAAGGTAGTTGAAGCAGTTGTCTCTAAAGCACTCTCCTCCCCACGACCCCATCCCACGCATTTCAGCCTCAGTGCAGTAGCACCCCAACTTTCCCCGCATGGGACCATTCCCAGCCCACTCCCGGCAGAGTGAGGACCCTGGGCTTTCCTGCTAGTCCCCACGGGTGACACAGGTGATTTGCCTTGCTGGTGGTGGCTGCTAAAGGAAAAAAAAATAAAACCAAACCAAAACAAAAAGAGCAAAGCAAGAAGCCACCCAGGCAGGAGGGAGGCGTGTGGATGAAGTACTTACGAAGCAGTGCGAGGCGGTGGGGAGGGTGCAATTCGGCGTCGGGGTTCGCTGGAGCGGGACTTTGCTGGGCTGGGGCTGCAGCTGATGTTCCTGCCTTATCTAGGGACCAGCGGGAGCTGTCGTTATGGCAACGCTGCGCTCAGGGGGGGCTGGGGACCAGCATCACTGCTCCCCGGCCCCACCAGCCGATTTTAACCGTGTTGCCTTCCTCGTCGGCAAGTTGCTGAGGCCGAAGGAGAGAGAACAGGATGGGGAGAGAGCGGCAGCGCCTCAAGGCGAAGGCATCTTTCCTGCCAGACGGTCAAGAGCTGCAGACGCTGCTGCTCTCAGAGAAGCACGGGAGGATGTGGAGGCTTCAGCAAAGAGAGCCAAAAGGCGAGCTGCAGCCGCCGAGTCAAGAGGCACAAGGAAAATGGCAAGGGGAGGGAGCGAGGCTGATGCCGTCTGGGACCCAGGGGAGAGCTGAGGAAAAAAGTGGAGCGAGGAGGCAGGGCACGTGTCTAGGAGCAGCACCATAAGCACTAAAAGTGATGGACACCGTCTCCAGTGCTGAGGTTCAGCAATGACTGTGGTATTTGTGTATGTATCTGGCCACAACTAGTTATACAAGCGTGGTATTTATGGGGCCAGGCAGGGAGTCTTCTGTGGCTGCCAGTTGTTTGCCAGTAGAGACCAGTCTCTCCTATTTTAGCCCAAGCCTTTGGATGGAGCTGTTATTTCAACTGAGGGAAAAATATACAAACATGCCTAACGTTGGAAAAGCTCTGGGAGGAATGCTCTACTCAGTGGTGGGACTGTGAACTGCCCCTCTTAGTATTCATTTGCGACAAAAATGCCTCTGTCTATGCCCTTTTATTAAAACATCTTTAAAAACTGTGACTGCTCACAGTTGCGGTTATCTCCTCCTTCTTTTTGCTCCCCCTCAACAACTGGAATTCAACAGCACCAGCGTGCACTGCACACTTTAAATTAGTCAAGGTTTCATTCATAAATAATATATTGTACAGAAAGCCCAAAGGGGCAAAGTGCTAATTCCCAGCCCTGCAGACTGTGCAGCACCCTATGATTCTGTGTGTCTCTGGTGCAGTTCTGCAAAGTGCCAAGCACGTTAAATGCTCTAAAGGCCCTGCCTGAAAGCACTGTGAGCTTTCCCCATTGATGTCTGGGAGAGACAAGCACATTCATTACCTCGCAGAGTGTAAAAGTCGTGTGTGTTTAGGTGTCTCAGAGACCCCTTTATGAAAGCAAGCTCATAAATGCTTAAATCACTCCTGAAAAAAATGGAGCATAGGCTCCTAAGTAAAGTACACGAAGAATTTTTTGGCAAGATTAAGATTTCTAACTGAAAAGAAAAAAACCCAAACCAACCTAAAACTCCTCCAAACCACAGAACTCCCAAACTAATCATAAAAAAAATTGTTTTCTATGAGTTGCCCATTTCCATATAACTTTGATTTTACTTGCAACTTTGTCAAGCCCTCTCTGTTGCAGTGAGTTTTAAATAAAAAAAAAAAACCCTGTATTTTTACACTGAAATGCCTTTTACTTAGAACACAAGTTCTTATTTCAGATTTTCCCATGAATTCAGAAAAATCAGAATGACATCGCTGAAAAACAGGCTTATGAAACAAAACACTCAAATCAAATATATTTCAAAACTCATCTCAAGATTGCCTTTTTACATTTTCATTGTCCTAATTGAAAAAGTCAGTCAGTCATTTGCAACACTGGAAGAATTCCCTGAGGATGAGAAAATCATTTCCTGTTCTAGCCACCAGATCCCAAGGATGCTTTGGGAATATTACAGGATAGCTTTAATCATGAGGGAAGGGTCCTATCACACTCAGCAAGATCACACATCCAACCCTAGTCACCCCTTATATTTGTCAGGTACCGCACGATGCTACGAAGCGTTTCACTGCAGCAGATTTATCCCAGTTTTTCCAGAGGGGCTGTCACGTTACCAGTGTGATGGAGGATTTACTCCCAAATCTGATCTTTTAAATGTTTGCAGTTGTTGTCCTGCTTGTAAGAGGGTTGGGACTCCTGCCAGCTTTCTAATCCTTCCTGCTCAGTCATTTCACAAACACAGCCTGGAAAATAGTCTGAGTCTGTAATAAATCTGCACTTTAACCCTCTTCCCTCGTACACGAGTATTCCCATCAGCACTTGCGGAGCTACTCATGTAATTAAAGATAAGCACATGTCTAAAAGTTTCCAGGCTAGTGCTTCAGAAGACAGGCGATGCAGCTTTGACAGATGGGAAAGGAGACAATCTAATAGAAACCAGATAAATACACAAATACATATGCATATATATGCACACACCTCTCTCTATGTATGCATACATATATGTATATATAACTATTACCTACCTACGGATTTGTTATTTTTATATTTGTTTTTGGCTTGGTTTGTAACTCAAGGGTCAAATTTTCAAATGTACAAAAGGCAGTGAGAATTTGGCCTTTCTTTGGTACTTTTTTCCTGTTAGAACTTTCCTTTTCTATACCGAAAAGTTGGCTTACTGAAGCTTTTCAGCATAGCATAAGAGAGTGATTTCTTGAAAGATGCATGGTGCCCCTTGATGTTATGCGTGCTGGTCAATAGTAGGTCTACAGTTGATTTTGCAATGCAAGCACAGCTGGCTTTTCAGCACTGCGGTAACTAGTAAAGATTATTTTCCAGCTGTAATTTTGCTCGCAGTGAACTCACTTTGAATCTGTCCAAATTGAAGATCAATATCATGTCTCACTCATGGCAGTGCCAGTCCAGTATGAACCAGTTAAAACAGGTGATTTATAGAAGCAGAAGCCAGATAAAGCTCTGTTCCTTACAGATTACTGGTGCCACGCTCATTCTGGCATAAGTGAGCTTACAGTTTGGGCCAGATCATATGTGATAAATGAAACAAGACTGGTGTGATGTGTTTGGAGGGTTGGTTTTTGATGAAGTCCTGGTAGAACAAGACTGTTATTATGCCTTGATTCATAATACATTGGGGGGGTTGGTTGTTTGTTTAGACGCCTTACATTAAATAAAAATCCCACTTTTGGGATGGGAGAAGAATTACTCCAAGTAGCTTGCTCAGCTTGGCTGAGCGCTGAGGCAGCAAACCTCAGATTCCATGGAGCATTTAAAATGCCTGTGCTTTCTCCTTTTCTGCTCTCCTCTGTACCATCATTAAAATAGTTCTACTGTGATGGATTTCTATGCTGGTCCTCTTTAAAAACCACTGTCTTTTTAATAAACATTATGGTCTGGAAAAAATGCCAAATATGCAGAGGAGGCTGCCTACAAGGCATGGGCGTGGAGCAGAGCAGCTGATGCTGCCTGCAGAGGCAAGGATGAGTCCACTGGGAAGGAGACAAGACTGTGCTGCAAAGGGGAGAAACGAGACACTGGAGACCATCAGGTGAATCATATCACAGTATGTTCCCGTGCAAAGCCCTCCCTCTAAAGACATGAGGGTGAGCATGATTATCAGTACCAGGAGCCCTGTTGTCCTAAAGATGACGTAGTTGTCACCTCCGCATATTTCATATCTACTGCAGGAGACCATGAAAGGCATTAAAAACTAGTATACAATCAAAGCGAAAATGTTTTATTGTGGTTCTGTGGGGTTTTGTATTCAACTGCTTACATTACGGTTTGTTCAGATTTGACTTTCAACGCCTGGCACTATTTTCAGATGAAATAAGTGCCGGTAAGGTGGAAGTGAAGGGTGATTTCATTTTAACAGGTCTTAGGCATCTGAAAACTCTTAATGATCCAGCCTCAAGCGGCTTCTCTATGCAGTAACATGTGGTTGCATCCAAGATAATATTCCCTCCAAATAAGCAAACTCAGGGCTCACACTGTCCTGATGTGCTTAAGCCCAGCTTCAGCCTGTGCTGCTTATTTCTATGTGAAAGTTTACTGCATGATACAGAAAATTTGGTCCAGGTTTATGCTAACTCCTAAGCCACTGCATGCATATGCATGCCCAAGGTAAATTTATACATGGAGGATTAAGAAATTGTATCTTCTAAGGACCAATTTATTAATTTAGTCACTTTATAAATGTTGTCATAGGTATAATACAGACTATGGTTGATTAAATATGTTACTTTCCAGCCAGAGCAGTTCAGTCAATAGATCAATGTGCAGTGCCGTTTTTTTTTTAATTAAACAGATTGCTTGATGTACAGTCAACACTTGTCTTTGGTGGTTTCCCTTTAAGTTGTGGAGGTTAAAAGAGCAATAGATTGAAACCTGCACTCAATGCACCTAACTTTTCAGCCAAATGATTATAAACATTTACATTTTCCCTTACATATAAAAGAATATGCATATAGGGGCCTAAGTTACGTTTATCACAGATCTAAACATATAGATAACTCACGTTTTTTTAAACAGAAGGCTTACTTGAGGAAAATCATTGCCACATCCTGAAAGGCAGCACATTTGTCCCGGGTCCAAGAGGGAAACCATCTGTGTTTATTGTACTGCTGAGTGAAGCCTTCGAGGCTGGAGCAGTCCCTAAGGCCCAGAGGAGTCTGGGATTTGTATCTACCCTGACAGATGGCTCTCATGCCAACGTCCTTCTTGCTGCCCCTGCAAAGGTTGGGGGGATTACGAAGGAGACTTAAAATCTGGAAGAGAATAACCCCATTTAGAGTGGCAAAGGGAGTTTCTATGTCAAGAGTCAGTGTCATGCCAAGGCTGCTTGTGCAAAGCCAAGGGAAAAAAGTATCCCACTAAATTGACATGAAAATGATTGTAGATTAACCTGTGCTTTCACATTTAGACAGATAATTCATCATTTTCTGATGAATCTAGTCTATAACCAACTCTTCCTACTTACTTCAGGAGGAGTAAACCAGGAGAAAAGAAGGAAAGAAAAAGACATGGCTTTAAATGAGGGGGAAAGGTTTTCAAGTTTGGTGCTCCTAAGAACTCCGGTCCACTGTTTTCATCAATCCTTATGTCAGGGGGCTTTGGGTGGGTTACTTTTAGGGAAAAACAGATGTAAAAATCCAGCAAATGGCAGATGGTAGTGGAAAACTATATTCCAGGGAGACTTGGGCCAAAGCACTAGCAGATGACCTCTGGCCCATGTAAGTTTTTCTTCTCCTTAAATGCATTGCTCTTATGTAGCATGGAACAAGGTGGGAGCTGGGGTGAGGTGAAAGCTGCCCTTTATCTCTGAGAGAACTCTCTCTCCTTCCATTTCCAGGGGCATTAGATCTGTCATGTTGCTCCTTTTTCCAGAGCACCCACTGCCATTCCTCACCCTACCCTCTAACTTCTTGCTCTAGTTAATCAGGTGCTGAACCCATGTCCTCCTGTGCATTGACACACAGGGTCTTTCTGCTAAAACACTATGGACTTGACAAGATTACAGCAGTTCTAACTATGCATCCGAGCGTTATATTTTGAAATATCATCACAGCCCTCCTGCACTTATAGCTTAAAATATTAAACAGTTTCTAAAACACCACTGTGTTTGCTCTTCTTTCTAACACCCTCCGCGCTGGCTGCTTTGTTTTACTAGAGTGCGAACCTGGGAAGAAAACAACTTCTCTGACTGGAAATTACATGCATGGGTGTGAGAAATGCCAGTGCCTACAACACGTGCTTATCTCTCAGACTAGAGACAGAGACTCATTAGCAAACTTGGGCTGTCCCTGGGCCTGTCTATGCCTTGCAGCAGAGTGGCAGAGAGACGTAGACATCTGAGACGATGTCTGTGAACTTTCCTGACAAAGGATATTTCAGCATGTGTTATCCAATAAACACTTTATTAAAAGAGGAGTAAACCAGGCTTGATTGAAACCAGACCAAAAGTCTTTCAATCCAGGGCATGAAACATAGTAAGGAGCACAGTGATCCACATGGGAGGGTTTTCAAAGAAATTCAGGTGAATACTGCCTCCTCTCCACTTCCCTGGGAATTCCCAGTTCACTGCAAGCATCTTGAAAAATCCCACTCACCCTTTATGCTTCATGTTATAGCAGCACCACAAACTCTTTGCTAGTCACTGCCCTGCTGTGCAATGAGAGCACATCGCTGTGCTGACGAACTTCCAGTTTGTGGCTGGCTCAGGTCTCAAGGAGGGACATGAGCAGAGATGCTGACTTGTCCAGCGTTGCTCAGTCAGTGGCAAGCTATGAGCTGCATCTCTGGCATTTCTCAGCACCTCCCCACTATAGGAAGAGATAAGAACATATCTTTCCATATTCTGAAGTTTGGGTTTTTTTCTTTTGACTTTACAAAGGAAAATAAACCCAATTTTCAATACTTACAGTCCTGAAAAATTGAGTAGATGAGAAACCATAATAGATTAATTGATGCTGGCTAGGCAACACAGAGGATGAGAGTTCAAGGAAGCAGTCTTCTACGTGCTGCATCTTTGCTACTTCATTCTGGGTGTCATCATTGACTAACATCTAATGTAAGTCCTTACCTGGTCAACTGGCTAGCCCAGTCAGAGCCCTGATGGCCATCTTGTGATGATGGCAGGCTGAGGACTGCAGTTTTCTTATCAGGATATGCTTTTGAAGAAAGCAGTTGGTTTTGTGGTTATATATATATGTATAGACACACAGAATATATATACATGTTGTGAATACTATAATTCGTAATTCTGGGGATTTTGAGAAAATGTTTTTACTTGCACAACTAGGGAGCTATAATAAAGATGCTAAAGAGCCCCATATTGTGTTGTCTAATGAAGCAAATCAAGACATCTCCCAGTCCGCTTATGGGCAGCTTATTTGAATGCCTCTGTCCTTAACAGCTTGCTCAAAAGATCCCTACAAAGCATTTCTGTGCTGTGTTGATGAGAGGTGTCAGAGCAAGAGCACTCCCACCTCCTGCAGTGTACAAGGACTTTTTGCAGCCCACTGACATCTGCCTGGTTTGTAGCCCTGCCTCCTGAGGAGTGTAGCTGTGCTAAGGGCTCAGGGGGAGCAAGGGGATGTTGCATCCCATGGTGGATCCTGAGAAATCCCAGGTTGCCCAGAAGATAGCAGTGGTGATGCACCAGTGACAGCAGTCATGCAGGGCTTTGGCCATTGTCTTCATCCCACATCCCTCAACTTCCAGATTGCCAAGCCAGCCCATACAGCAAAATGAAGGGAAGGAGGAAGGAAGTGTGCTAATGGTCCTTGCTTTTTTCCTATTGCTAAGCAGATTACTGCCCGATATTCAGAGCAGGATGATGTCCTCTGTCTGGGATGATCTCTTCCATTACAGGTGATGGTACCAAGGAGATAGCACAAAATATTTCAAAGGGAGAAAAGAAACAAAAACCCCTCCCCCACCATGCTGGATGGAATTTGTAGAAGCAGCTCTGCTTCTGTTGAAACCAGGTCTAAAATTCCCCTTAATTTCAGTGCCTGCATTTCAAGCTTGCAATTCTAATACCAAAATGGTGTGTTAGTCATTAGCATTTTATCCATTCTTCCTATAACATCAATAGAGCTGAGCCCAGCTGAAGGTTTGGCAGCAAGCTGCTGAACACTGAGCCCAGCATGGGTACATTACATTTCATTCATTAGAGGCATATAAGCTTTGCTTCATGTGGGATTTGTGTAAATATTTGCACAGGTTCCTTATCTGCAGAAGCTTGCTCCTAGCAAGTTGTTAAGCTCATTAATAGGGCAGAAGGAAGATTGTGCTCCTATAATTTCCAGTTCAATTATTATAGTGCACAACATCCTAATTTTACTGCAGTCCAAGGCAAAACTCCCACTGGTTTAATGGGGCCAAGATGGCACAAAGTTAATTTCCCAACACAACATAAAAACTGGAAACTCTCCCAAAAGAGTGACTTCAATGGAGTCTGGACCTCAGGAGATGAAACTCTCCATTGTCTCAAAAAGGCAGATTTTGTACCTTACCAGAAAGATGTTTCTAATGAGGCAGCCATTAGAATAAGGAGAATTGCCACAATACACAGGAAAACGTGCTTGATTAATCACCTAATGCAATACAATTTCTGTTGTGCACATAGAGTTTTGACATCAGCAGAATGAACTGGGCAACTTTTCTGCTCCTGAGGGCAATCACGCACATATTCACTTTCAGCACTACTATTTCAGCCCACAAGGCATTGGGGAAACATTTTTTCTGAAGTAATATCTTAGTGAAAAGAGACCAATTGGGTTATGTGAAGAGAACAATGCCGGGGTAATGTCATAGAGAGGAACGTTTGTGAAGCTGATATGCAGTGGTCATTATCTATTTCAGTTAGTTACGTTAATAAAGACTGCTTCAATTCAAACAGTGTCCAACCATCAAGAGCCTCTTTGCCTGTAGTTTAATTAAAAGCCCATTCTTTTGTAGGTTTCCTACTTATCAGTGATGAAACATCAGAACAATATTTGCTAATATCAGGAAATTTTGCAGAGGCAGGTGAGAGCTGCCTCTCTTTTTTAATGGTCCAGTGAGACCACAGAGGACTTCTTTTTGTTCAGCAATTATTATCATAAAACATGACAGAAAGGGCGGACAGATCTTCCAGCAAGTAGGTTTGGAAAACAAGTGGAACTGAACCCTCTTTTCATTACATAAACTCTTATCCACCAAAGGTATGATGCACGTTTAAACCCAACACCATGAGTTTCCATCCGCAAGCAAACCTCCATGAGGATCTTGTGGAAGAGTAATAGTGGGGTGCCCACTTTCTACAGCCACTGTCACCAATACTCCTATACATGTAGAAGGAAGACCAAACAGAGACCTTGTGAAAGCAGCAGTGTGGGTCCCTGCTGAAGGTGCTCCGGTGATAGTAAATCTAGCCTTCCACTTAAACCTCTGGATGCACTTACAACCCAAAATAAAAGCCGCAGATGCATACTTGTAAAGCCAGGAGAGAGAAGACCCTCGCCTCCTCTCCTCCCTGCTCCCTTTGCTGCCCCTACAAGTCACCCTCCTCAAGAATAATATTTTTATGGCTTCCCTGCTAGAGCAGCAGGGAGAGAAGATGATGGTGGTAGGAAGATGCGGGGAGGGAAGGGTGGGCATAGTCCAGTCTGTGTTCCAATTAATTTCTAATTATTTATGTCAAGTAGAACAGCTCCGTCCATCCAGACAGCTTGCATCCATCCAGACCCTGTGACATGCCACACTCCTGTCCATAAAATACACCCAGACCTGGTTCAGGATTAGCTGGAGGTGGTGTGCATGGGATGGAGATTGAATCTGTTTCACTCAGGATTGCACAAAACCGACTAGAAAGTAGCTTCTTGCTCTAACTTAGTTGTTGTCCTGGTTTCAGCTGGGATAGAGTTAATTTTCTTCTTAGTAGCTAGTAGAGTGCTGTGTTTTGGATTTGGGATGAGAATAATGTTGATAACACAGTGATGTTTTGTTTCTTGCTGAGTAGAGTTTGCACTGGTCAAGGACTTTTCAGCTTCCCATGCTCTGCCAGGTGCATGAGAAGCTGGGAGGGGGCACAGCCAGGACAGCTGACCCAGGCTGGCCAAAGGGCTATGCCGTACCATATGACATCATGCTCAGTATATAAGCTGGGGGAAGAAGAAGGAAGGGGGGGACATTCGGCATGATGGCATTTGGCTTCCCAAGTAACTGTTACGCGTGATGGAGCCCTGCTTTCCTGGAGATGGCTGAACACCTGCCTGCAGATGGGAAGCAGTGAATGAATTCCTTGCTTTGCTTTGCTTGTGTGCACGGCTTTTGCTTTCCCTATTAAACTGTCTTTATCTCAACCCATGAGTTTTCTCACTTTTACTCTTCCCATTCTCTCCCCCATCCCACTGCGGGGGAGTGAGTGAGCGGTTGCATGGTGCTTAGTCGCCGACTGGGGTTAAACCACGACAGTTGTGTTGACTTCTGCTAGCAGTAGTAGAAAAAGCCATCAAACTGATTTTAGTTGCAAAAGCCAAGGGCCTGTCTGTGCTTCTGCAGGGAGCACATCTATTGCAAAGAAGGTCAATGCTAATGGGGACTCTCTAAGAGCAGAAATTAATACTGAGGCCTTTGGAGAATTTTGCAAATCCATTTCTCCCCTTTCTAAGTCTTTTTTACTCATATACACACAAAATTTACAGTAGTCTTGCATGGTAACTCAGCACTGGAAAGGTACTAGCCATCCCTTATTTTATATAAAAGGACTTAATTTTAGCCAGAAGGGAATGGAGGATTATTTTTGCTAATTAGTTCTGAAAATGATTCATTTTAGACAAGTCACTCTCTCTTTTGGGAATCAATGGGCAGTGTGAAAGTGGTGCTACATCATACTTCTTGGGCCTCTACAGGATTCAGAAGGGCGCAGATAAGAAAATTCAGCTGGCTGCATCCATGTCATGGCTGGCCTAGTTATGGGCACCTCTTATTTATATCTCAGCGAGGTATAAATAACAATGTAATGATTGAAAACATCAGGGCTTCCTCCACCTCATAAAATTGGGAAGAGGGAATAGTTTTGTGTAGTTATTGATTTCCAGCTGCTTAATTAGTGTTTACAATATCTCTCCTTGAAAATAGCCATGTGCATTTCATTCCCTACTTGCTTGTTTAATTTAATCAATTGTTACACACCTGTTTCCACTTACTTAAAACAAACATTATCTGCAGCATAACAAATATGAAGCAACATTAAAAGTAATTAATTTTTATCCTTGAAATGTTTCTCTTGGAGTGGTATAATTAAGAACCCAAACTATAAAATAATCAGATATCAAGTTTATACCTTAAAACACCTATAGACACATAACATTCTTTTGAACAGTACAGGCAGATTTGAACATATATGCACAGAAAGGAGAAGTAAGAAAACTCCTAGAACATTTCATAGGAGATTGCAAAAACCCCTTTTCTTTCGCTGAAAGGTGATGCTCTATTAATGAATGCTGGGAAGAGACAGCTTCAGAGGACAGCAAGCAGATATTTCTTAAGCTATAACAAAGAGGGATGGATAGGTTCCTCTTTGATTTTACCATGGACCTTATGCCCAAGCACATATAATACTGTATGCTGCTTGCTTTCTTAGTAAGATACAGTGACAGATCCAGCTAAATTCCTAGACCTCCTGCTTATAGGGAAAATCTTGAAGGAGGCTTAAAACCATAAAGCAATTTAAAAAATACCACACACCCCCTTTTTTTTTTTTCTTTTTTTTTTTTCCATTTAATGATTTCTGAGCTCTTGCTGGTGCCAAGCATGCTGTCCAGAAGTCAGGCAGAGCCAAAGCCCTGGCCCCAGCCACTGTCTGCCTTCTGCTGCCCTGGGCTATAGCATGGCTCTCCCATAATCCCCCAAGAGGAGATGGCACACTCATCCCAGGGCATCTTTAAAAACCAGCTTATAGACCCTCCTTTCCCCTCTGGAAAGCATAACCACTAACAAACATGAAGAAGCAACAGTAGCCAGAGTTTCACATCCGTGCTGTTAGCTGATAAACTAAATCAGCAGCATGGGATTAGTGCCTGAGAAGCCCTGTGTTTCACATAGCCTCTGAGTCTCTCCAGCTGTCTTAGACTTTTGGGGTTCCAACCTGTCTTCCTCTGAGACCTTTATCCCCTTTCCTTGTATGATCTAAAGAGAGTAATTAATTTATTCCTCCAAAGGGCTTCAGTGACTGCGACAGCAATTTCACGCAGTTCATATGAGTACCCTGCTAGATCGTCACATCCCCCTGTGGACCCAGAGAACAAAGGATAAAGTCTTAAAGACCCCAAATTAAGGTGAGGATTTAAAAAAAAATATTATTTTAACTTTCTTCCAAATTTGCTTTCCTTATTTCTTTCTTTCAATGTCTGGAAATCCCCAGCGAGTCTGACATAAGTCCCTAACTCATCTGGTTTCTGCAGAACAGAGCGTTGCCAGATGACAGCTCACGCTTCACTGACGATGTTCTGTCATCTATCGGTGCTAACTATGGATCAGTGTCTGTCTCTACAGCCTTTTTAATAGGTACTTTATTATTTTGACACATTTCCTTCCCTCTTGTTAATCTAGGGATTAGCAGTGACATGTCTAAATTCATGCTTAACTGTGTTAACATTATCCCTCTTGTATTGAATTTACTGCGATCTCACAGTGCTAGCTGCCTAGCAGAAAACCAACACATCCTCTTGCTTAAATATTCCCACCGAGACTCTCTGAGGTTGTCTTTGAGGACTCTAAAGCTTTACCTGACAGGTTAGCTACAATACAGAGCACAAAAAAGACTGAATCTGAGAGGATATGATATTAAAAAAAAAAATCAGTGGACCTCCCATAACAGAAGTAAAGAATAAAAGAGTAAAGAAGGAGTAAAACTATAAACTAAGGGGAAAAGAGTAACAGAAAAGTGTCTGCACAGTCATACAGCACATGGGGAGAATCATTTATCCATCTGCCAGTCCTAGCCAGGATCTGCAAACTCATTCTGACCAGATGCTTTTCTGATGTCCATCCCTGGCTTTTCTTCACCATGCCTGCTGTCCAGGAGCTACATCAGGTGGGCAAGTAGCATCTGTGACCTTCCTTGTGGATTCCCAGGAAAGACAGAATACCCTTTCCCAATAGTCGTTCTGGCACACAAGCACAGCCCCTAGCACAGGGACCCAGGCTTCCCGCTTCTCCTGTTTGCAGCCACCTGGACATTTGACTCTGTGTTCCTCTTTCTGCTTTCCTCTTTCTTTCTCACTATGCTTCTCTCTCTTCCTTCTGTCTTCATTCTAGTCCCATATCTTTTTTCAATCTTACGTCTCCTCCTTCTTCCATGTATTTATTTTTTTACTGTGATAAGGAGAAGAGACTGTACATTTTCCATAACACTTCCAGTGATGATAGAGGAATATTTATAATTGAGTGAAGACTTGGATTCCGCAAGGGTTGAACTTTGAGAAAAGACTCAGAAGAGAGAAAAGAGCTTGAGGCAGAGCTTTTGTTTGCAGGCTAAGATGATTCTACACAAAATTCATAAGGACTCTTGGCTCTCTTCTAGGATATTTCTAATAGAAGAGGGCAACAGCTTCAGACTCGGCTCTTTCCAGTGAGATTGGAGAATGGCAGCAGAAATGAGTAGCTATAATAAAGCTGACTTTGTAAATTGGACCAGAGGAGAAAATTCCCTGGAATTTCTAACAGCTTCAGAAAGAAATGTACGAAGTTGAAAATCTGGAAAACTTTTGTTGGCATCCAGCTAGATTTGGGTGGAAAAGATTAAGGGGATGGAGGAACTGCCTGGAGGGAAAAGACTAAAGGGGCTGGAACTCTTTGGTTTGGAGATGCTAGGCTCCTCAGGGTAACAGAATCAGGAAAGTAAGAGAAGGTGAATGCAGGCTGCTTTTGCACCAAATCCTGCAGTTCTAGAGCTAAAGGCCATTCATCAAAAGTAGGAGATCAGTTTAAAACCAATAAAAGGATTAGACGTTAATGGAGAAGGTGGCAGGCTAGTCTCTCTTTGAGTGGGATGTTGGATTAGACAATCTCAAGGGGTCCTTCTCAACCTGTCTTCCTGTGATTCTGTAACATTAACAGATGCTAATGGGGACAGGCAGAAACATACACTCTAATGTCACTTATCCAACCATTGTGGCTGCTGGGGACATATGAGGAGAGCAGCTTGGAAAAAAGTAGGGAGACCCTCCCTGAAAAACATTTCCTAGATTCTCTGTCAAAGATATAGTCCTGTTGCAGGTGGTCTGGCCCTGTAACCCATTTCTTATGTTCTTAACCACTGCATGTTATATCAAGGACTTGGATAGCCTTAAACTGACTGTTCTTCTGTGCTTTGTCTTAACCTGACTCTGGTCCTTAACCCCTTTCCTAGTCTGTGATCCTGAAGTGCTCATAAGTGTCCTTTGGAAGAGCAACAAATGAATTTATTTCCCCAGGTTTCTGAGCGAGGGCTGAGTCAGCTTACATATTTCATTGAAGGAACTCTGTGTATTGGACTAATACATTTGAGCTACCTTTAAACAGATGAATTTACACATAGATGAACTTCTGCTTCATCCCTCCTTTGTCTAGTTTCAGGTCTCTCATTTCAGGTCTCTCATTTTCATTATACCTGCTTAACTGTTGCTCTTTCTCCATTTCTTTCTATGCCTGCCCCTTGTTTTCAGAGTTCCCTATCGCATTCACAGCTACAACATTTCCCCCGTGCTGCTCACAAGCCCCTTCGTTCACCTCCTGCCTGGGTGGTAGTCAGCCCAGCTGCTGCATGCTTTGGCAGCAATTTTTTCCCAGTGCTCGTCTCTGAGGATGGGCTTGCTAGGCAACAGCTGGATACAACCTGCTGACATCACGAGGCTATTGCATCAGCTCCTAGAATGAGATTTCTTTGGCACCAGCTGCTCCAAATTTCCCTGGACATCTCACTCCAGCTCCCCTCCACCCTTGGCCACACACACACTCTCTCACTCCTCCATGCGTTAGCTCAGCAGGAAACCCAAGCCTGAGAAAGGCAACTCTCACATTTGCCTGGCCTGGTTTGGGATGACTCAGGTGCCCTTGCTTCCACTTCTCTATTTGTTAAATGGGACAAGGATGCAAGGAGTCCAGGCTACCCTGCTTCCAATGGGCTCTGCTATGATTAGAGCAACCCTAGATCTGGAACAGCTCTCCTGATGTAACGAGAGTAACATTTTCTCATTATTGCTATTCCTTGTAGATCAAAAATTAAGGGCAGTGGAGCCCTTATGCAGGACATTACAGAAGCGTCACTGATACAATAGACCCTAGTTTTCAAGTAATTAGGTTTTTCTTTTTTTTCTCCTGAGTGACTATAACTACTTCCTACTCCCTGTAATTTCTCTCTTTCTGTCAGTAGCTTAGAAAAACCCTCTGGAAAGTCCAGGCAACCTTTAAAAAGCTAATTCACCAGCAAGATAATACTTAACTACAGACTTTTCTCCCCCCACACCCCTTGTTTCACAGTAGGTCTACAATAGCTTGACTTGAGTTGGCTGTTGGAAAGGGAGCTCTACTTGTTGTGAAAGGTATATCTTACTGTATCTTCACAGTCTGGGAGCTGACCTGAAGCAATTTCCAAAAAAATTGTACAGTGAAGTTGAAATGGGATGGAGTATGGGAAGGCTGAGGTGAGCACCGCAGTTTTCTTCACCACCCAGGACCTTCATCCTGCTCCTTTTTGGGACCCCTAGCAGCCTGCCCCCCTTGGCAGGTGCTTGCTTTACCTGAAGTCCCTCTAATAAATACTTACTGTAGCCATTCCTGGAGGCAGCTGGCTAAGCAGAGAGCACAGAAGAGCAGGAATGTTTTACTGGTCTGTGTATTTGCAGAAGCCTTTCTGGTGATAGGGCCAGAGCTTGCCAGTGACATGCAAGGGATACATGTGTCAACATCTTCAGGTGAGGCCCCAGGGAGCCCTCACACTCCCTTAGGATAAGAGGTAGAGAAAAAAAAAACTTCTTAGCTCCTGACTTTCAGTCTCTCCTGCTTCTTGCCTCCTCACTGCTTCTGTGACTATCATTAACTATAAACTCTACTGTCCTAACAGGCTTCTTTTGTATTTTAATGGAGGGGAGGGAAAATCAGGAAAAGGCTGCCTGTGTTCTGCATTATTTGTTATGGTAATAAATGTTTCCCATATTAAGGTTGAATAGCCTCAATGGGACACACCTGTGTCCCTCTTACTAGCTGTGATCTATGCTAATTGAGTGAGTGATGCACCCATTGAAAGACAACGGAAAAGAAAGAAATGAAGATGGATGAATTCAAATGCACCTCTCCAGCAAGGTGAGAACAGTGTTGTTTCACATTCCTTTAATTCCTGGAAGTCTCAGATGTTGTGATTCTGAATTTTCCCATTTGATAGCAAAATTGCTTTTTTGTTCATGCTTCAGCCTCTTTTACCCATATCCATTTCTACAGGGAAGATCAGAACCTTGTTTCTGGAGCAGAGGGAGTTAAAACAGTCAACAGCCTTATAAAATGACACTGCAGCTGTTTCTTAAGTAGCAATGGATCTTAATGAAAGGCTGCTCATAAAATTATTATCGCAGCAGCAAATAGAGGTCCCAACTGATACTAGGCCCCTATTGAGCCACGCATGGTATGAACACATTAGGAGAGAATAACTTCTCTGCGAGGAATTTAAAACCTCATTAGATAAGACAGAAAGAAGCTGTGCCAGGAATAAGGGTCCCCACAGGGTAAAGGAAAAGACCCTGGTCACAGGGAAAACACATGGTAGAGCCTGGAATAAGATGCTGGGTTCTTGCCACTCGGGCTCGCCGGTAGCTCTAGAGGAGAAAGTCATTCATATCTAGCAGCTCAGGACCAGTTCATTCCTATTGCTTGAGGCCAAGGTTTGAGACTCTTTTTTTGTTCAAACACAAATTCCAGTCCTGCACAGGGAAAGCCCAGGTCCTGACCTGGGGCACTTCATCACCATGCACTGGGATGCAATACAGAGGCAGCACGCCCAGATTGCGTAAAGCTGCGCTGTGCATCCAGCAGGAGGTCAGCACCACGTTTAAAGCAGCCGTGCCCATGTTATTTGGCTGTCACACCCCCTCTCCTGAGCCCTGCCTTCTCCTAAGCCAGTGTCAAATCTTCTTTGGACTTGAAGTTGGAAGAGGCTGAACTCCCAAGATAGTACTTTTCTTGGAGTCTGTTGGAAGCATTAACAATTAGGCAACTGATGCATTAACATGCCAGAGAGGCTCGGATGTTTATTCATGTGCTGCTCTCGAGGGTTTATTGAATTGATGCCTGGTAAAGAAACTAATGGGAGCCCTTGGCAGGGTACCTTAGATGGATTTCCTTATTATCTCTCTAGATTTTATACTCTCTAGCAAAATCAATATTCAAGCTGGTGCACAATGCAGCCTCTTTTAGCTTCAGGGTTTAAAGATTTATGGGGCATCAGGGAAAACCAATGAAGGCAAAAGACAATGACAAAAGAAGTAAAATCCAAGTGACACAAATTGCTACTGAACTAGGGTGGGCAAAAGCAATCATTAGTTTTTGAATTTTCTATCTTTGTTAGGGAACCATTTCTTAATTGCCTTCCCCTGCCGCCCCCCTCCTTTCCCCCCTCCTGCTTTGGTGAGGCTGCATGCTGCCCTTGTGCTCCAGAAATTGTGACCAGGGCAAAGGAAGTGCTGAGCCTTTAACAGGGAGTTACAAGGATTTCAGGTGGCAGTTTTAGGTTTCTGCAGGCAAGAGATGCTGAAAGGGCACTGGAGAGCAGGGTGAAGAACCACCACTGTAATATACCTACACCCTATGCATCTTACCCTTTTCCATAGCAGGTCTGAGCTATATTGCATGAACCTTTGTGGGGCCTCAACAGTTCTGTGAAACAGAGACAGTCGTTCTACCTATTTCAGTTTTGGAGAGGTGGAATATGGAGGAAAACAGTCTTCAGCTTCTTTAGCTCAAATGCTTCCATTTATCCACTCACTCTTTTTGCTTTTTTTTCAATTTCCTTTTTTTTTTTTTTGCTCAGAAGTCCGGCAGTGTCACAGGGTCAGTTTTCTTCAGATTTCAAACTTGCAAACTGCCTAGTGCTAATGCTTTTCACAAGTAATGTAGACCTCTCTCCCCCCAAGATATGACCCGCTGCCTTGTGAGCCTGCAAGCTAATTTGTATGGTTCTAGCTGGCTAGAGCAATTATGATACTCAATCAGATATGTTATTATTTCATTAATTCTGTGGAGTTATCATTAAGATCCCCACCATATTTGCTTATGACTGCCCTAAAGGGAACTAAATGATAGAGTTTAAAAGGTTGGTAACACTGTGAGGTTAAGTGGGTGCACAGCTGGCTGCTGCACTCAGCATCCTATCCCTGGACTTTCCTGATCAGAAAATTACTGTGTGTTTTCTTTTCTCTCCCATCTTCAACAGCAGCATTATGAGGCTTAGTCCAGCCATCCTTGTAACATTCTTGGAGGAGTTATGAAGTGAAATATCACTCATTGTGCTCTAGGATAAGTCAGAAGATTTTTCCTTTTCCTGTTGCTTGGTATGTTTTTTATTACTACAAGCTTACAGCTTAACTGTTAAAAGAAGATTTACAGCTTGAAAGGTTGTATAGCTATAAATGCGAACAACTTCAAGGTAACAATATTTGTGCATGTCTACGTGTTGCATATGGGGGAACCCTAGCTTGTCCATAGCTTGCATGAGATTATTTTATAATTAAGTTGAAATGAGGGGTGGGATTGCACATGCCAATCATCTAGACACTATTCACACAGGAAAGTTTTGTTAGTAGGAATCAGATTCAGTCCTGATTGAGAATACAAATGGTAGATTTCAAATAGCGCCAGAGGTCCTGCATGATCTTTCTAATCAAGAAGAGCTGCCACCTGCCAATACTGCCTTCTGTACACATGGACATAAGACAGGCAGACAGTGGTTGCAGCATCACATACCTACAGAGCTTTCATGCATCATACTGCAGTGACACTTGCAAAAAACATGTTGTTTCATGGGAGGAATCACAGCCCTGGTACAGCTGAGGTAAGGAAGCTTCTTAGCCATCCACTCTTCCAGGAGACCTTCAGCACTGGCATCATTGTACATCCTTCAGCATGCTCTTTATTTTCCTTCCTCCACAAACTGAGGTACAACATCTGCAAGTGCAGTTCATAAGCCAGTGGAGTGAGAAAATACTAAGCCAAATTTATTGCTTGTTCCACCAAAACTTAGGTGAAGGATGCTTTGGTCATGTTTGCATGCTGCCTGAAGATACTGTAACAATCACAAATCTTGACATATAAACTCTTAAACACTTGATAGTGTGGAAGTGGTGTACAAATCCCATGCGGGGTCTCAAGAAAGGGGCAAATTTCAACCAGTAAAATTCATGGCCCAGCAAGCTGTGGAGGATCTTGTCAGTTCCTATGTTATGTACTTCTCTCCCCCAATCATTTTATTACCCTGAACATCTGTGGAAACATAGAGGTGCAGGGAGCCTCGAGGCTGCTCAGCATGTTTGACTCCATTTTCTCCTTAAACTTGTGCAAATGCTACTTCTATTTGCACCTTCGCAGAGCTGTGATTTGCAACACCAAAGCCTAAATGACACCTAAGATCCCTCCAGAGCATTAAACAAACAAGCCAGCAGGACATCTCATAGTCTGGGAAGTGCTAAATTGAAAGCAGTAGTACAAACTGCACTGCTTTGAAAATGAACCAGTTGAATTTCTTTGCTGTGATCCAAACCTGAGAGGTCTTTTCTCATGGCTTTTTCTGCATGAATCCAGGTTCTGCACACTCCCCAAAATACTGAACCAGGATTCTGATTCAAGGTTTATAATGCAGGAAACCTTGTGTTTCTAATCTCATTTTGGTTTTAATTGGATTTATGTGAAGCAAATATGAAAGGAAGAAGACAGCCAGGAGACTATCCACAGTGATAGTTTGACAGAGTGGGTATTTAACATTTTATACACTGTCAGTAAGCGTCTGGTTTGATACTGACAGTAGATACAAGCCTCATAAAATTAGTCAGAGGCAAGTTAGTAGCAAGTTAAAAGCTAGAAAGTGGCTAGGACTATACAAGTTAGTTTGGGCTTGAGGATTTATATTGATTGAAGTACTGTGTTAAAATAACTGGCTATAAGGAGAATACCTTCTAGTGGTATCTCCTGGCCTGTCTGCAAGTTCTTAAGTTTCTTCTCAAAAATAAGCCCTCTCCCCTTCCTTTTAAATGACTTCGCAAAGAATAGCCCTATTCCATGTGATTGCCAATAGGAGCGTCATAAGTTTTGCAATCACAGAATAGCAAAATATGTAGCACATCTCTTTGAAACATCCTTTAAAAATGCCTGCTTTTCTGGCCAGTCATCATTGCAAATGAAAATGTAGTGATCAGAACCTTCTATAATACAATGTTGTGTTCATTTGTTTCTGTCATATACCATCCATTTCAGGAAAAAGGCCACAATTATTAAAACCATATCAATCAGTCTGTCCTCCATCAGTCTTTTTCTTCCGTTGAATCATTACCTAATGGATTTCGGAAAGATTTCTTCAACTGAAAAAAAGGGAAAAAAGTGTTATTTTCTTTGTATGTTGAGAGAATGACCAAGACTAGTCTTAAAAAGAAACAGGTACAAAAGATGACAAAACATGATCTCAAATATTTCAATTCCATGTTCCTCACTGCCTATGGTTCTCATTCTTTGATTCGTGTGCTAAAGAACCTGATTCTGCTTGATAATATCAGTGGTAATATCAACATAAATCAAGAAAGTAGCATAAGACTACAATAAAGAGCATTCCCTCCCATGGTATTTACATGAAGTTTATGCAGAATTTAACCCTAATTGTTCATTTAAGAGAATGATCAATCCTTTAAAAATTGGGACACATACTTAGGTGGAAGAGATCATTAAATGATAAGGCAGCTATCTAAGAGATTTTCTAGGCATATTTTATACTCAGAAAGGCAGGCAAACAATTTTTTATCGTTACTTTGTGAGATCAGATCAGTCAGAAATGCTGACTTTGAATTTCTTCAGAAAAACAACAAACCTTCCAGTTCACTGCCTTGGCTGCCCTTGTAAAGCTGGCTAATTGTGTCTGCAAATTGAAGCCATAAATTACTGATTTCACACAGTGGGAGAGGTTTGAATATACTAATTAGTCAAACAGTTGCATTCAAAGTTCAAGCAAGCCAGGCAAATACCATCCACGTATTTATGTGTTCTTCTCTCTGGAGCATCTAGATCATTGCCACAGCTTACTGAGAAATATCAAGGCAGGTCCAGTCCCAGTTCTACCTGTGTTGCCTATGCAGACTGAGAGTGCCCTGAAACACAGGCTCCATTCCTTTAGGTGAATGCACGGCTTAGTGGGAAAGGGTCCTGACCTAAGCATTGGCAATGAGACACAGAATAGTAAAACTGCATTGCAGGCCAGCAATCCCTTCCACTTAAAACCTTGAGGATGAGACTGAAACATCTCCTTACGTTGTGTAAAAATGCCTTTAAGTCCATTTTTGCTTGGGGAGGTCCTTTTATTTCCTTTTTACTGGTGGAGAGCTCCTGTGGGTCAGACTCGGCTGAATTCGGCTCAGGCGTTGTGCTGGTAGGAAACAGCATTGGGTTTGCCCCTGACAGCAGGGCAGAGAGGGGGCCTGTCGCTGTGGTGTTTTGGCTCGGAGCTCTTTGGAGTACCATTTCTGAGCACACACTTCGAGGATGCGCAGTGTTAGCAGCATCTGGAAACGCTTGTTTATTCTGGGCTTTTCTTTCTCCCTTCCAATCAGAGAGTCCGAGCTCGGAAAACAGATGGGATTGTTCTACTAGTAATTGGTCCAGCTGCTGCAGAGAAAATAGAAGGAAAAGCATATTGCAGTAATAAAAATATAATAAAATGAATCAAGCAGGATACACAAGAGTATATGAAGCATGCCTGCTTCTTCTGCTTGGTCCAAAGAAGACATGCAGTATCTGGCAAAGGAGATGTTGCCATAAAAAGGAGGAGAAAGGCCTAAAGGACATTTTATTCCAACAGATAGATCTAATTGCCTAATGGAAAATTGCCAAATGGACTTCAACCTGTGACCATTGTAATCTTGACCTTCTAACCCAAGTTTGTCAGGGAAGAATCAAAGACAAGTAACCAATCCCCTGATCATGTTTTCTTTACTTTTCCTTATCAAATGGAGAGCTGTTCCAGAAAAGAACCAGACCAGCAACCATTTATCAGTAATTCCGTAGGCTGACTGCCTGTCACTTTATTCTGGAAATCACAGGACCTTTATAGAGCAGAGGAGAGTGCAGTCACTTCTATAAGTATTGGCACTTTTTCTGGGTGGTTGAGCTCAAGCAGCATAGTCAAAGAGAGTCAAAGATGTAAACTGTAAGTCTGTTATTGGAAATCTTCCTATTCTTAGTGCGGAAAAGTTTATTCAGATGTACCTCAGAGTTAACACTTTGAACACTGAATAGCAGCAGAACAGACTTTAAACTCTCCCCACATGACCCGGAGCAGCGGCTTTTGCAACATACCATAAGGATGCCCTCCCTGACCTGGCAAGCTTGATCATTCAGCCGAAACTCCAGCTCTGCAGCCTCCTGACAAACAGCTTGCTGTAAGAGTTGCAGGTGTCTGCCTTCCTCCCTGTATGGACAGCAGTGAAAGCACACTTGAGTGAGCAGTGAGCACCCTCCTCTTCCTCAGCCCCAGCATAATGCCTATATCTCCCTCTGTTGTGGTCTTGTTTTTACCCATGATCACAGGATACCTTACAAAATAATAAATAACAGCCCTTGTCTGCTTGACTCCCATTTCTTTGATTATCCCAGTTGCAAGATTAAACACACTGTAGTTGCAGACCCAGCTTGAGTCTGGGCAGGTTTATCACTTCTAATTTATTGCCAGCACAAAAACTTCATAAATGCCCTACTTTCAGGCAGCTCAACACTGGAAGTCCCTAGTAACTTTTTGTGAACCTGAGGCTTCTCCCTGTAATCCCTGTGAACTTGGACTGAGTCCATGAAGACGTAGTTCAGTTTTTCCTGTATCTTTACCCCATTGATCATGAGCTCGAAGTACATGGCCTAAAGGGACTGATTTGTCAGAGATCGCTCCCACCTCCTTCCCTGAACCCATCATTGACACCAAGCTCCAGCTGAGATCTGTTCCTGTGTTCCTATTGCTATTAAAACATAGTAGTTGTGCACTAGAAATCTAGCCTGTATTTACAGAGCAATCTTCCCCTTCAAAATGCTTGTGTTTAGGAGCCTGGAACAGTGTGGAGGGAAGGTGGACTTTCTTCTGAGCAAAAATCACATCACAATACATTTCTCCTCCACTTGCGGGATGCCCACAGCTGCACCTCACTGACCAGAAGTGCTGTGGTAACACAAGTGACCAGACATGTTGCAGGTGCCCACGGGCTGTTGTTGATGCTAGCTTTGGATTTAGGTAAGTAAGTTTGTTGGGCTGCCATTACCTTCCTTCATCTGACATCGTGCTGGAAAACAGCACCTGCTGTTCGGTCAGGTACTGTTCAATCTCATCTAGCTTCTCCTGGAAGTGCTGGCAGGAGCTCTTCATCGCTTCTATTTCATGGAGGGTACACTACACAGAAAAGCAAAAAGACACCCCACTTTACTACATTTCTTTGAGCACTTCCATGTCGAGTGCATTTGAAGCTGGCAACCCAAACGGCATGGGTCCTCCTCTCACCCGCACAACAGGGACTCTGTGAGCAGCTGCCATGGAAGTCCAGATGGCACTTCAAGTGAGTTTACTCTGGGAGCATCACTCTCATCCCAGTCACCACTTTTCCTCCTAAAGCGTGTAGGATTAAGTGCTGGCACTACTCGAACCAGTGAGAATTTCATTTTTGCCATTGAAGAGGAAAAGGACTTTGATCAAAGATCTGACACAATGTGCCAGATTCTGATGTTATTGCACTGTTGTCAGACATTATATTTGAGCAGGATGAGTTGCTATGGGTTAATGGTAGGTTAAATTACTGTCCACTGGAAGTTAGAAACTATTTTGAAAAGGAGACAGAGGGAGAGAGGGAAGATACATAAGAACGATGAGAAGGAAAAGTGTCTTTCCTGATGGTTTCTGCTAAGTGTTACACAGATAATTTCTCATCTATTACCAGTTAGAAACCTAGAATTGGATTTATCTAACCAAATTCAGACATTTACTGCAACAGACATACATGCAAGTACTGCAACAGAGCAAATGTTCTGATCCAAAAGTAGGCATCTGTAATAGGTCAGAGGATCTATACCATAACTGTGACCATTACTCTTCACTGAGAGAAGGTATCTAGTATGATACCTACATCAGAAGTGTCTCATGGTAGGGGAGATGAATGAGCAGGAATGGTACATAAAAATTATAAGAAGATTTGCAAGTTACTACTTTGTAGCACAGGACAATGGCAACCCACTAGTGACATCGAAATGTCTAAGTTTCCAGCCACATTAAAGACTTTTCCTTGACTTCTCACACCTTGTTCAGGGCAGTAATGCAGACAGCATCATCCAAATGATTTTGAAGACAATACCGTCTGCCTTCTGAAAGCATGCTCCCCTATTATGCTGAAACTGCTCCGAGTGCAATACGGTGTTTGGCATGTTCTCGTCTTGGAGGATTTTGGTCTCTTGTAAGACGTGGGAAGACAGTGTAGAAACCTGCACTCCATTGTTGCCCAATGTAACTGACAGGGAACAAGAGGCACGTTTGCAAAGCATAGAAATGCCCGACATCTTTGGGTTCCTGCAATCATGTCCTTTGATGATGTCTTCATGTTTGTGTCCCTCAGTCCCAGCAAGGCCTGAAACATGAGGAAGCCCTCCCTGCTGGGGGAACAGCCTCACCATGCATTTGAGAAACCTCATTCTCAATCTCCATTTCAATGCAGCTACTATGTCAGGCACACTCCTGATGTGCGTGACCAGGGAGAAACCATCCCATAGCAGTAAATTAAAAAATCTAGCTCCAGCACCCAGGAGATTGCACCAGAAAGAGCTAATTAGAGATTAATAGTGTTTTGATAGGGCCAGTCCTGTGACTGCAGCGGAGGTGAACTCTCCTAAGTGTCCGTGTGGAGCTCAGCTGGTGCTTTTAATGCTGTGGGTCAGGGCAGCAATCGCACCCCACTGGCAGTCAGATGTGTTATGAGCACCTTCAAATTAAGTGTTGGCTGATTGCTTATTTGCCCCCCACCCCAAACTTTAATCTTGATCCTCAGACAGTTTTCTTGTTCCTAGATAGGAGTGTGTGGGGTGCAAGTGAGCAGTGCCCACATAGTAATCATGATTTCTTCTACCCACTGCCAAATCTGAGCAGAACGAGGACTTCTAGCCATCAAAAAAGCATGCCCAAATGAGCTTGAAGAGCTCCTGTCATTCAGGTCACTAGGGAGAAGTCAATGGGCCACAGACAAATTTCTAGTTGGTTCCTCAAGGCTAATAAAAATCTAGAAAGCACCATGCAAAAGATACAAGAGGCACAATGTGGGTAGGTTTGGTAAAAGGTCATGTTAGCCCTTATAGATGAGGTATGGGCAGCTACCCTGGCACTGACTCTCTGAGCATATTGCAGAGCACAAGTTCACATATATTTATTCAGTGTTCAGGCTCAGAGAGGATGGAGGGGGGACTAACTGTTCCAGCACTACTCTCATGCATGACCTTGTTTAAAGTGAGGTGCATGTAAACAGGGTAAATTTACTGTCTAACAGTTGCTCCATGGTGGTTGCATTCCCCATGCATGCTCTTGGTAAACGGGACGTAACCTGAGCGAGTTTCTCTCAGTAAAAGATGTAGAATCTACCTTACCTTTAATGCAAAGTACAAACTAGGCATAGTTGTAATCTCTGCAGAGTGGCTAATACTCAGTAAATTCACTCACTCATTGCACAGTGACTTGGGTGTCATAAGTGAGCCATATCCCTAAGAATAGATCTTGGATAACAGTAAGGTGCAAAGACTGTTCCTCCCACATTCTCTGTCCACAGACTAGAGAAGACAAATCACCATTAGCCCCCGTTAGAAGAGTGATAAAATAGTAGTCAGTCAATGAGAGCAGGCTTCCCAGACCAGCATAAAGTACTGATTCACTGCCATCTTGTGGCAACAGCAAGATAGCTGACAAAAGGAGTATTTTCCAATACACTGTTCAAAGACAAGACATTGCAGATTTATATATTCAGTGATGTGGCAGCATAAAACTCACCAGTTTCGCTTTCTGGAACTTTTATCTAATAATTTTCTTCCACAGTTTGTACAACAGTTCGAGTTTCATTTCGTTATGAAGAGCAAAGAGAAGAGGAAAAACGGAAACGCCTGCAAACCAGCAGGAGGTATGCTGCTCCTTCCACATTTTTCTCAGGATGCAAAAGCCACTCCTGACTCCCTTCCTTGCTTTCTTCCCCAACACACCCTGAGTCTTTGACAACTTTTGGGAACTCTCAGCAATTCTGAACAAAGAAATAAAAATCTGGTGACTTTTTACTATCAGTATTTCTATTGCAAACATCCATCTTAGCTGGACTTTAGATTTAATGCAAGCTTCTTATTCTGTCATGGTAAAATGGCTTGAGGCTCTCAGAAATTGCAATTCACTTTGATTTAGAGCAGTTTGGCTTATGGTATGTATCTGGGTGTTCACAGTTAGTCTTTAAAAAACACTAAGTAATATAACCGAAAAGAGTTCTCAGTAAAAGAGGATTACACTAAATCATATGAACTTGCATTTTCTGCAGTCCAGTAAGTTACTCAGTTACTGTAACTCAGCTGATTCACAGGAACTCACTGAAACTCATTCTCATCTCTCAGCTCTTCATTTGACCTGTAAACTTTATCACCCAGTTCTCAGTAACCATTTTAGGACTGAACTGATGTACATAAGTTACTAAAAGAAGCACCTCAACAAAACTGAAGGTACACAGATATGTTTGCCATTTTTGTCCAGAATGGAATGCTTCTTTCCCCATCCATTTTCTCAGTTACGTTCACAAGATATGTCTCGCTAAAGAAGCAAGCATGGCAGGAGAGAAAAGGAAAAGGCAGCTTGTGCATTTAGGTCATAGTGTGTCAGCTGTCCACGTATACAAAGAAACCTACTCACCGGAGCAAGATTATGCGTTGCAGTGTCCTGTAGGAGCATCAGCGTTTTCAAGAGCTGCAGCTCAGTGGAGGCATGGTTTGAGCAGCAGCCCACAGGGTGATGGGGAGAGACACCCACGGGGAAGACCCATGGGCAGCAGCCATGGTGGCAGCAGCAGTGACAGCAGTGACGGACTTGTGCACCCGCAGCACCAGAGGCTTCACCCCAGTAGTGTGACCTGTATTTGCCACAAAGCATGGTGTCAAGAGAGGCTGATTTTGTCAGGTGACTACGTGGTGGATGAAGCAGTGGTGGCCACCTGGGTTTTCTGGCATGGATGTCAGTTTGGCTGGAGGCTTCAGCGGTCTGCTTCACACCATCCTTCGAAGCCCCTGGGTCTGACCGTATGAGAGGACTGCTCTCAGAGTGGTGCACTAATATGTCAGAGAAGTCCACAAGATCTTCCCTAGCAAGGCTCTCACCGACAGGAGCATTTTGCCCTGTGCACTTCACCCTTGAAGTAAACTCCAGCCCTGAAGACATCTGAACAGTGACAGATTTCAGAGGAGCAGAAGCCATTTCACCATTTTGGACAGTGTCTCCCTGTTCTGATTTGTTGGCACCTAACATCTCCCCTACGCTACCAGTCTCTTGACCTTCAGATGAACTTAATCCAGGCCCTTCCGCTAGGCAGGAGGGTTGCCTTTGAGATACTTGCAGAGAACATCTTGAAGCAACACTGCTCCCACTTTTCGCTGCTGAGCCCCACTGTGCAGTTTCTGAGAGCCCTGTTTTGGGGAAAATTCTTGTGTTTTTTGAATCACCATCCATTTTGCAGCACTTCTGCCTGTTTGTCACCTCATTCACTGCAAGCATGGTATCATCTTCGCTGACCACTTCCACTCCCCACCTCAGTCCTTTAACATATCCTGTATGACCTCGATGTGCACTTTCATGACATGCAACTCCAATATCCTTTTCAGTCAGGCACCTCTCACCTTCATCTTCACCTCTGATTTTGCTCTCACTGATGGCTGCAGGGTTTATATCACACAGCTCAATGAAGGTTTCATTCACCTTTTTTTGTTCTGTACTAAAATATAAATGGTGATCAAATTTTGAGGAGCTAGGATCTCCTTCATCCTGAGTATCACCTTGAAAACAAGGACTCTGGTCTTTTATGCACTCCTCTTTTTCCAGTTGCTTTCTTCCAGTTTTATCCCCTTTCTTGTCCGTGTCACGTAACATTTCTTGTACAAAAGTCTGTGGCTCAGCATTATAGGCCTGATACTTGCCATTTTCTGCAGTCAGCAGCAGATGAGTCTCTTCTCCCTGGTCACTGCATGCTTTCATTGATCTAGGTACTGTCAAAATGCTCTTGCAAGCTGTGATGAAGACCTTAGCAACACAATCATCTGGCTTTTGTTGAAAATCTTGATTCAACACAGGAAAAACTGTCCTGTGTGACAGAGCTGTTTCTTGATTGTGGATATCAGAAACAAAATTAATCTTTCCTGACAAAGATGCATTCTGAAGGGGGGGGGGGGGGAGAAAAAAAAGAGGAATTGAAATACTAGATTTGTTCTATCACGCTGGTTTGCCCACCACTATTTTGCCCTGGGCACCCCCAGGACATCTTTAAATACATCTTTAAATAAACAATGAACCAAAGATTCAGATTCTTGTAATATTTCTTCTCTAATACCTGTAAACTTGCACAAATCTTGCATTAGTATGGTGGAAGTGTTGCACAAGGTTCTGAGAAAGATTCTCACCTTCTGAGGTTTTCTAGGAGGGTGAATTCATTTTCATGAAGCTTTCACAACTCTATGATTATTTTTTTTTTTATGTTTCTTGTGCAAGGGTTACAGAGTTTTCATAGACCTACTGACAACAATTGCTGATTTCTTACTTGCAGAACTACAGGTTCTGGCAGCTCCTCCATGAACCCACTGCTGTCTGACTGGCAGCTGCTTGTTCTTGTCACCATCACCTCTGCTGCGGAAAACAAAACAATAAGAAAAATTAGAAAGACAGACAGAAAGCAGTACCCAGCCAAAATTAACATAGAGCTAAGCAGGGGCACTTTAAGTGTACATTTCTAGAAATATTCTTGATCCTGGCCAGAAATCTGCAATATTGCTACAACCAGAAAATATAACAAAATGTGCTCAGGATAGCTACTGCTGATGTTACTAAGCGTTGACTTACTCACCAGTGTAATCATCAACTGCAGATTTGATATATTCACACAACATACACAATGTAAATACCCTATAAAGCAGCCAGCCACTTGTTTTCCTTTGCTAAAAATTTTGACTTTTGGTTGTTAGAACTGGCTCAGACCAAGTCTCATTCATACCCTCGTAGTTTTGATGTCTTCAACCAGGTGACTCCTGCAAGGAAAGGGAGCTGCCCTAGCCTCTCCCAGTTTGTCTCTGCTTTGAGGCACCATGTATCATCTTTGTTGTTTTTTGCTCCGAGGACAGGAAATCACAGTAACAAGCAGAGATGATGTAGGTCTTGCATGGCAAGACATAAAGGCAAGAGGAAGATATTCTAGATTTACTCCAGAGAAGGTTTCTAATCTAGCAGCCACATCATCTGGCTAAATCAATTCTTACCCCAACTTTCACGATTAAATAAATTATACACCATTAATTAGCTGTTTTCATGAATAAAAGCCAATCCTGTTTAAAAGTACAAATGCTTGAAAGTAAACCCTCTGTTATCCCGTAAATCCTGATACCTCTCAGCCCTTGGACAACTTGCACTTTCAGATAACCTTCATCCTCAGATAATGCCCTCATTCTCAGCTGGCACAAAAACAGAGGCAGAGTTGTGGGATCAGGCTGAGAGAGTGTGCTGGGGAAGGGAAGGGATAGAGACTGAGACACTCTGGATACATTTCCTCTCTTGCTCTTTGGATACATAACCACTACTGAATCCTAGGGCTTTTTATCTTCTGGTTATATCCATGAAAATATGACAATTCACCTAGCAGTTCTGAGACCCGAGTTATTAATTCTCATTTGTGTGAATTGGAAAACGCAAAAAAAAAAGTCTACAAATTATGTTTTCACACAGACTATGGGCTTTATTAAATGTATCTTGGGCATCAATTAATGAAAATTATACAATCTATTTGCAGGCAGCAACTGTAAAATCAAAACCAGATATCATTTTATGGTTTTTAAATTAATTACTTGCATTGTCAATCCTGGTATCATCATCAGCACATCAGTCAGTCAGTCACTTTCCTATTTCGGATGAGAAATATGTGGTTCCCATCTCACACATTACAAAATCTGCAGTGATATTGCTGAAAATTGCCTGTTTTGTGGGTGGTCTCAAATCTCATCCTTGCAGTTTCCCACAAACGACATCATGGTTCAGCTTCTCCCCCAGGGAGACTGCTCTACAGATTCTCTAAACTTTTTTTAAAGCTGTTTCGATTACACTTTGCATCTTTGCCAGCTGTTGCTTCCAGTGTGTCAGTCTGGCCTATAGTTTTCCATACATAAAAATGAAGAAAGAAAGGCTTAGGAAAAATTTTGAAAAGCTGAAATGCTTCAGCTGCTGTAGTTCCAACTAATTTGAGACTCAAATAATTTGAGTCCCAAATAATAAGTCAAATAATTTGACTCAAATAATTTGAGTCTCAAATACTCAATTGTATCCTACAATCATAAAAACTGACCTTCAGGCTTTAAAGTTTGCAGAGTTAGTAAACCACATTATCTGCTTACCTAGTGTTTTAAGGTGCCTGTTTTTCTCCTGAGACACGCAGGATACCAGAGTAGCTGGCATGCTACTAGAAATTATGTGTAGGGAAAAACCCTGTAACTTTTAACAGAAGAGTAAGTGTGGTTAGTATTCATCTTCTGACCTAGTCAAAACCAGGTGGCTGTAGCCAGGTTTGACCTATTTATTACAATAAATGCAATGCATCTGTTCCAACAACAGTCAATTGTGTTTGTGTATTGCAACCACACAGCCTTCCCACTCACATTTACATTCGTGCACTATCTAGGGAACTACCCAAAACATGCTACAGTGGACTCCAGGCCGGTCTTTAGGCACAAGGTGAGACATTAAAGACTGGATGAAGTGTCTGCAGACCAAGTTAATAATATCACTACAGTTAGCCTACAGAAAGAACTCCATGTGTCTCCCCAGACTTGCCCTGGAAGGAGGTGTGATATGTGCTCTGCTATCATGGCTCTCATTGATTAAACATGCATCAAGGCTCAAACCACTCTGAAGGGCTTCTATGTATGCATTTAAAATGGTAAATATAATAGGACCTAATGACTGTTCTGAGCATAAATCCAATTTCTAGAATTTTTATGTTAGCAAAATAGAAACTTATAAAAGAGAAGTATAGTAGGAGAATCATGTTAAGCACAGTTCACCTGTGCTTGTTACTGTGATTACCTGTCCTCAGACCAAGTAATCACCTTCATCTGAGTTAGGCATCTAATTTGCACCTACCTGCATATTAGATGTGTAATGAACTAATACCCCTAGAGTAAAGGCTTAAATTCCCCATATAGCCAGTGCAAAGCGATGCCTCTGAGGGCCTGAGCTGCAGTTATTTTCCAACTACATTCAGATGTCTAATTTAATCATTACATCCCACACTGACTTGCAAGATCCTACCCAGTGTGCCAGGCCCTGATGAAGGTAGGCAGGTGAAGATAAGGAGTTTTAAAAAGATAAGATGTTTTCCTAACTCCATAACACTTTATCCAAAGCCAGTCAAAATTCCCTTGATTTCAGTGGAAGTCTGAATTTAAAAAAAAGACTTAGTAAAAATTAATATGGGCCTCCAATTAGAGGTGAGGTAAAAAAGCTATGAAGTAATTGTCAAAGTGCTTCCACAAGGACTTCAAGCTGAACAACACGCTCCCAGGAGAAACGCGGAGCCGGGCTGCATCAGGAAGGCAGGTCGCACTGCAGGCTGGGGCTGTGCTGAAACTAGATTAAACATGGTAGCCTTTTCAATTTGAGGCAGCTCAGTTTCAACCTATGTAAATATAATTTGATTTAAGACCTGTATACCAGAGCCCAGTAACGTTTGCATAATGCAGGGCAGTATTTGTATACCGAGGAAACTGTGTTTTGGGTGAGGAGTGAGCCAATCTATCCTTCCATTTCCTTTTAGTGTCCCAAACAGGGATTAAGTGAGATTGCAAATTAGACCATGCCTGATGCTGTCCTGAGAAGAAATAGATTTCCCTCTTTGTGAAATTTTCAGTCATGTTAATAGCTTGCCAATGGTAACAGTACAGTTTTTCTTGGCAGGCTCTAATACCCAGCGAGGATACACATAGCCCGAGTTTCTACTAGGAGATTGACTCTTTGCAGGGGTCCAAAGCAGGTCTTTGCTAGGTCTCCTAGGACAAATTCCTCTATCTACCAGGTTTTTGAAAATGTCCAGGCTGCATGCTGGTGGTGGTTTGTCTCAGAATGGATTAACATCTAATGCCCTTTCAACAGTGGCAAAGATCAACTTAGAGACACCACTTCTTCACAGCAACAATTCCTTATATTTAAATGAACTAAAGTCTTTTAGCAACTGGAAGATTGTCTTTAGGAGGGATACAAGGCGGCCAAAATTTACATAATTTATTTTGACAGTTTTAAAATGCTCTCACCTTTCTCTTTCAAATGTGCTTTTTTTTCTTTTCTGAAAGCAACTGCATTTTTTAATTTGAAGAAGAAATGTACAAAAAAATGGGTTAAATCACGTGAACATTAAGCAAAACATATTTTCCTTCCTAGTCTACCCAAACTGCATTTTTCCCCAATCATTTGGTTCAGCCACTGAACCAAAATATCCATTATTCATGTAGTTCTGCTCAGTTCTCCTAGTGTGTGGAGACACCCAAACCTGTAGAGATTCTGCAAATACATGCAGAGCATCACACCAAGGAAAGATAAAGTATGTCTGGAGAAGAAGTAGAGACGCAGACCAGTATTCAACTATGAACTAAAAATTACAACTCTAGGCCCAGTGCGGAGAATACATCTGGCTCTGCTGGAAAGAGGAAACCTGAGAATCGCCCCTGAAGACCTTGGTGAGGAAAACCTTGGCTCTTTGCCTTTCTGTGCTAATTGAACTGGGAGAGTTTAGCTCCTGCATCCCATTTCTGTTCTGCCTGAATTTTAAATAAAAATAGGTTAGAGGAACTTACTAATCAGGTTTCTGCTTCATTTTGTATCATATAAGAAAGTAGACACCTTCCAAATCCCAAAGGTCCCACAGCTTTCCAGCCCTTTACTTGATCAATCCAATTTCATTAAGAGACTTTTTCTCTCCCCTTATTTGCATGCAGATACAGTGGCTTCCATTTTCAGCAACCATCAGTGCAGGAACTTTCTGAAACTATCAGGATCCTAGGTTCACCATTAATGAAAGAATATTCCCTAATTAGTAAAAAAATAAGTGCTAGAATACAGTTCTGCATTCCTCTGAAGACTCTGCAGCTGGTTTTCTGTAGACTTGGCTGCAAATAACACAACCTCTTTCTAGTTTCCAGCCTGGAGAATACTTGCAAACCACAAAAGATGCCATGAGAGCTACTGCACTGCTTGTAAATAATAGCACATTTTTTGCATGCCTTTTGAATCACATTAACATTGATGAATGTACTTCAATATTTGTTTTTCTACATCATTTGAGTACATGGGGAAGCACAGACACAAAAACTTCAAATGCAAGAACATTTGTGCAAATTTGAATTTTAAATTCACAAATTAAAATCTGGACTGCTCATCCTGTCATAGGAAAAAGCAGAGTGGACAATTGCAACTTAGCAATGCTGTTCAAATTTTAGATATTTTTGTAGCTATTTAAATGTTGCTGGACATTGATATGGATAAATATTTCTAAAACTACCTGCTACTTACATGGGACTAAGTAACGCGCAGAAACCATAATTTAGTCAGATATTTTGTAAAAGAAGCCTGAAGGACTTAGAATAAGACCTTTCCACTTCACTGTATAAGCAAGGCATTTTGCAGTCTCTCACACAAAACTCTGAAAGCATTAACTTCATTACAGCTTAAACACCCAGGCTAAACTCAGCAGCGAAACTCGATTCAGGCTTAAGTCTATGCATAATATTCCCACACCCAGAGTTAAAGGGACACACAAATATCTCACTGATTGGGCCTTAACAAGTGTGTCCATTCAATGATAGTTGAATTCAACAGTAGTCAAATGCAGTAAGAGATGGGGTGAATGAAGGTGACACCATGTCCACAGAAGTGTCAGAACTGAAGAGATGTTTTATTACATTCTGATTGGTTTGTGTTTTGCTTCTCAAACACAGGCATTAAATACGCAAAAGTGCTCAGTCTACCAAAGATGCTCAGCACTACAGCTCTAGCAGCAGTGTGTGGAAGATGTGAATGCTCTGATTCTCCAAAACCTTGCAACACACAAGGCAAAAAAATCAAGAATTTCTGTCCTACATGACAAAAAAGGACTTTCAAAAATACATGTTCAAACAGTACTTTCAAAATAGAAATAGGTTCATTTTTGAGTAGTCACTGGATCCTTCCCATTTACGCATTTCACACTATCTGCTCTGCAAATTGGTAAATCCATATGTTATCCTTAACAACACTGCCCTGCCTATGACATCGCACAAAATGATGTTGCAGGATGAGCTGGCTATGTGCTAGAGGAATACATCAGCTGCATGGCACAGTTACAGATGGTCCGGTCCTGTGATGGGAGAACTGCTGCAGCTTAGTCCCTTCTCCTGCTACTCAGAGAGGATAGGCACCATCAATTTTAAGTATCACACTCTACTATATGGCCATTAAGAGCTAATAAAACTCCCCTGAAAGTATGAATCCTGCATAAGCCACAAAGAATCCTTTTTTTTAAGTGATGTTATCCAGAACAGTGGACTTTCTGAAGCTCACTCAACCTTGGTGCCCCAGAAGAAATTATTTTGTACAACTTTCAGCATTTGAGGAAAAGAAACATTGTTATTTGTATCAGTTCCCATGTATGTGGCGAAACTTGATCCTATGGTAATGTTCCATAAAATTTGCTTTGTACCCAGTATACTGTGCTCCCTTTCCTTAGTCTAAGAAGTAGCTCCCCCATAGGCAACTACATCGATTACTGACTTGTTGGCTATGAACATAAACATTTCATTTAGTGCCACTGAAATCCCAAAAGAAAACTCTACTCTTAGTCTTTCTTTTAATATTCCTGCACTTCTATAGCACTGATTCACTTTCCACGTTGCAGAAATGGTGATGAACAAGCAAACTGAGGTGAGAAAGATCTAGTTTATATTTATTTTTTAGCCAAACGCAATACACAGTTCTACAACTTGCCTGTAAGAGAGATTAGTCCAGAACTGGTTGTCACTGGAGCAGGGCTGCAGCACTGACTCCTTTCTGTACGGCTCCCTCTCAGTTTTGTGCTGCATTTCAGGAGAACAAGCACCAGATGGCAGCAGCACATAAACCACAAACTGTTTCCAAAGGCCAGCACAAACTAGTTTTTATCGATGTCCTTCTGCAAATTTTATTTTTCAATGACATTATAGCAGAAATTAGATGAACTATCTTATTAGAACAGTCATATTACTTGAAAGCAAATAATAAACCCCAGAATGCACCAGATGCAGCAAAAACTCCTATCCCAAAACAAGTGTAGCTAAGAAATTTGTCTATCCCTTGCTCCCTTTGAATTGAAGGTGAATTTCATGCCAACCATCTAACACAGTGTGGCTGGGTGAAAATATATTAAAAAAAAGCTCTACATAAAGCAATTTCTATTATTAATTGTGCCCCACCATGCCGGTAGGTGCTGTGTGAATGGAACAGAACGGTCTATGCTCAGAAGAGCTTACAAGGTGAACAAAACCTGGCTCCTCTGAGGTATTTCCTTCTGCTTGTCAAAACCCAGTCACTGCAGCTCTCACCCAGTCTCCAGTGTTCTTCTCCCCATTACTTTGGGTACCTCTGGCATATGGAGGACTTCAGGTATGCCTTTCTTTTTGTGGGGGTGAAGCCAGACTCATTGTGAACAAGGGGGGAAAGCCCTGCAGCCTCCACAACTGCAACGACCTTGCGTGGGACACGAGTGCATGTCTCACCTCTCACCCAAGGAGGTGAGACAGGGCCGGGGGGACGAAAGATGGGAGGCACATATGTCATGTGACTGCTACCAATATTTTGCTTCATCTCCACGTTCAGCCTTGCAGTTCTTTACACCGTTATCTATGGGTCTGGCTGTCACAGCCATCGTTAGCAGGAGGCACGTGCACAGCTCCAGGGGCACCGGGAGCGCACACACCGTGCTTCACATCCTCCTGTGCAGCCTCCCGCTCCTCGCCCAGGGCCCAGCTCTCCGCAGAGCTCTGGGTGCCCACATCCCCCTGGGAGAACGTTGGCCTAGATGCTCTCCAGATATCAGCCATAAGCACTTGAGGGAACCAGGTTACGGAGCATTAAAGACACAAACTGTGCTGGCCCAGAGCGTGACAGAAATAGCTAGGTAGCAAATCTACATCTATTGTCAGAGCATTCAGCTTCAGTCCTCCTCCAAAACACATGAGGAAAGAAACAGTTTTGCACCAAGTTCCAGCCAAATTTTTGGCTTAAGATTCAGTGTATAGTATGATTATGTCTAGCATGCTCGTGTCACAGCACAGCCGGCAGGCAGAGCACAGCAGCCTGGAGCGCTGCCCAGGTTGCAAAACCTGTCTGAAAAGCAGGGTGAGAGGGTGCACTGTCAGCTCCCCGATGCTGTGGCTAGAAAACCACTGGTACCTGCACTAGATGCTAGCATGCTTTAAAGCTGGTGCACATATTTGCTGATTTAAAACTAGCTTCAGTACATCTGCTGCACACTACAGCCAGCACCGCAACAGCAGGTATAAATATACTCCTTTGTGAAATGCCTGGGGCTGGTGGGTGGGTGGGTTGGCTCTCTCTTTCACTCTCTTGCATTACAGGATGTCCTGAGCTCATGTGTAGAAGGAAGCTTTGGAGAAGAACTGAATTAGCTGATGTCCTGGTTTTGGCTGGGATGGAGTTGGTTTTCTTCCTGGTAGCCGGTATGGGGCTGTGTTTTGGGTCTAGGTTGAGAACAATGTCGATGATACACTGATGTTTTGGTTCTTGTTAAGTAGTGCTAAGTACTTGCTAAGTGGTGCTCACACTGGCCAAGGACTTTTCAGCTTCCCATGCTCTGCCAGGGGCATGGGAGGCTGGGAGGGGGCACAGCTGGGGCAGCTGACTCAGACTGGGCGGGGGCTATTCCATACCACGTGACGTCATGCTCAGTATATAAGCAGGGGAGTTGGCCGGGGAGGGGTTCGGTCGCTGCTTGGGGGATGTGCTGGGCATCGGTCGGCGGGTGGTGAGCAATTGTACAGTGTACCGCTTGCTTTGTATTACTACTGTTCTTTTTTTTTATTTTACTTTAGTTATTAAACTGTTTTTATCTCAACCCACGAGTTTTCCCCTTTTGCCCTTCCGATCCTCTTCCCCGTCTCACCGGTGGGGGGGTGAGCGAGCGGCTGTGTGGTGCTTAGTTGCTGGCTGGGGTTAAACCACGACAGCTGATAATATTCTGTTAAGCTACTCATTAAAGAAAAATGAAACCATTTTAATTTTTTTTTTTGAATGTTCATTTACCCTCCTCCCTACCCAAATCAGAGATGAACGGGACAAGGAAAAAAGCATGTTCTCTACCTTGTACATCACTGAAAATGATGTAATTTTCTGCACTAGTGAACCACCCTGTGCTTCTGTAGAGAGGGTCAGAACTGACGTCTGTGGGCTTTAGTGACAGAGGTTCACCATGCAGAAGTCTCCACCTTTTCCCCTTTCAAGAATATCCCCAGGACAATTTGGTCCATGACTCTGGAAACCCCCTTTAATAGGTTGGCTGGAGCTACAGAAAATATTCAAAGTAGCTGGGAACAAAGGTCATGTCAGGTTTGGTAATACAGATCAACATCATGAATCTCCCACACTGTTGCTGAGAGCAACGGATGCACCCCTGCAAACTGCCATGCTCAGGAGCAAGGTGGCTGCCTTCCCGGCGAGTCAGAGCTTCCCATTGTCTCCTGCCTGTCCTACACAAGAACACACTGCCCTAGAAATGATAAAAGTATAAATGAGTAATCTAAGAGCTGAATTTGACAGGAAAAGAGAGAACACTGTAGGCAGTTCTCTGTGATAAATGATGTTTCTGCAGTCTGGGAGGTTAGGAGTAGTGATGAATCTAGCCAAAACCTGAAATTGTAGTCACTTTGACAATGGTCTTTTATCTTTCCTCAGCTGATGAAACAGCTTCAAACTTTGCCAGGTCCTCCTCCTACTTTTCCTTGAGAGTCAGTATCACTTCCATCTTATTTCAACTGAGCTTCAGCCAACTGTCATTAATTCAGATTCGTGCTGCTGCCAAATGTCGGGAGAGACGGGTGATGGTTGTGTCTGCTTCTGATGAAAATGAGAGGTAGAGCTGAATGTCATCAGCCTACACTGTAGATCACGTTACATCACAACTTCTCCCAGTAGCAGCTGCACAGAGATAATGAATAAAAAATAAGCGATTGCAGGGAGCCTCGTAGGGCTCTCTGCAACTGAGAGCACCTCACAAAAGGGAGGATGGCTTCCAGCAACGCTTATAGAGACCTTTGAGAAAAATGAGAAAAAAGCCCCTGTGTTTTTGCTAGGTCCTGCAACTTCTGCCTGGTCAGCAGTGCCCAAAGCAAATGGCAGGCCAGAACAGGTATCTGGCTTTTGGGTGTTACTTTGTAGAGATCAACAGTCAATTAACAGCCCTATTTCCATGGTAATAGCCATTAAACTCTGTTCAGGGGGTCTAAGAGCATCAGGTTTAGTAAGCTTACGTCTCTGTCAGTGATATTTTCCCTGAGGAGAAATGCTATCAGCCAGTAGCTGACAAGTATGTGGAAGATCTATAGAATAGGAATCATGTTTCTCATCCGTAAAGAAATCAGAGTTCTCTAGAGTGTAAAAATACACCCAGGATAACACCAAAGATCCCCTTCTCACAGGTGTCACCAGCAGTGAGGGGAATCAACTTTCATAGCAGCCATGGCAAAGCAATGGGGTGCCAGAAAAAGTATGTACATTCTCACAAAGCTGCCTCGAAGCCTGAGCTGTACATGGGGTTGGGACTTTAATTTTGCAGCAAGGTTCAAAGGGTCAGGCTGTCAACTGGAACAATTAGTATAGCAATATGGAGGTCCATGACTGCACAGGCGAGGCTCTGATCATCCCATGCTCTCTTGAGGGTGTGGGACAAAAAGGCAGAGGAGGAAATACTAGAAAAGACTTTTCAAGATCTCAGCACAACTTCAGCACAACTAGATTTCATTTCAGAAGTTTTCTTGTTTAAAAGGTTATCACTGTTAATCTAAAACGATGTCTTAAGTATTTGGTTGTCAAAGTATTTGGTTGTCCTCCTGGATACCTAAGGTATTTTATGATTTTTTTTCCCCTTAAAACTTAAACAACAGCAGGTTTTATAACTTTCACTGGGCCATCTGCCTTAAGTATGTGGTGTGTGCATATCCTTTCCCACTAGGATGAATCAGCCTGCTGCAGTAGGAGCTAAAATATGACACATACGTGCAATGAAATGTTATAAATGTGCAATGACTTTTAGGAATGTACTCACTGAAAATCATACAACCCCCCAAACTTCCTGGGACGGCTGCTTAGACCCAAGGACTGCGGCCAGGATGTCCTGACACCACTGGCAGGTGGCACGACCTCCCAGAAGCCATTTCAAAAGTCTGCCAGACTTCCTTTCTTTGCTGCTCATCCAGTTTCTGTGCTGGTGAATATGGTGTCACCACCTCCTGGGTCTCCATCTTTATATCCATTGCTGAACTTAGACATGTGCACGTGCGTGAGATACATCAAGGAGGACTGTGGCAAAGCGAAGCAGCCAGGGTATTTTCAAGAGCTGCGGAAGTAAATTGTCTTTCTAGGACTTCTCTGAGAGAATTAGACAACTCAGGATGTTTCTGGACAGGGAAAAGATGCAGGAAGGTTTGAAGACTTATCATTTCACAACTTTGCTTTTCACTTTGCTCTTTTCTCTCAGTCTCTACTTCTTTCCGAGACCACAGGACTTTCCCCTCCAGACTTCTTCAGGCTACAAAATGCATTAAAATGATACAGCTTCCTCTTCTTCACGCTTACGGGTCCCTTATGTAAGAAATGGGAAAGAATAAGAAGGCCTTTACATGGTTCATGTGCAGAAGATGGGCAAAATATGGGCTGAGGCATCATAAAACAAATGGAGGCAACCCAAAGCAACTAAAGAAGGTGGATGTCTCCTTTGTGCCTGGTCACATGCAGAAGATAAAACTGTTGCAAAGCGGGATCTATCTATTATGGATCTATTATTCATCATGTTTTATGAAGGGAGAACTCATATTTGGAGATGGTATGTGATCATTAACCAATGCCAAAGTTTAATATAGATGTCAGGCAGTATCCACACAAGAGTAGTTGTAGGATTTTTAAGTTCAGCTCCTGATTTTGATTGCAGCCTTAGCAAGTCTTCCCTTTGGCCATCTCTTTGCCTTTCCCTTTCCTTTAATCTGTACTTAAAACTAAGAGTCACTGTGTTATATGTGAAGAAAAGCAGTGTTATATAGGTACTACAGCAAATAAGAAATATGAAATAGCTGTTCACTTCTTAATACTGAAACTAGAGAAAGGTACATGGAAAATTCTGTACTCTTTGAAGCATAGGAAACATGCGTGCCTTTTCTTCTTGCACTTTTGAAGACATTGCTCCTTCAATTGCAGGCAGACGTTACAATGGATAATAGATAATAAACAGGATTCACGTTCTTGGCACTCAGTCAATTAAAAGAAATACCAGTTGCATTCTGTGAATATTCCCATGGTGCCAAACCATCAGAGGAGTTGGTGAGTAGGAGGAGTGAAGGTGTGATAATTGAAAGAATTGCTACTTGATAAGTCACAGGAGCTAATGTGTTAGCTCAGCATGCAGGGAAGCTAGGACGTTCCCAGCTGCCACAAAAACTGGGTGTATGCAATCCCTGGCACCACTCGTTGGGACAAGATGAATCACAAGTGCTTCGGTAGCGAGCTACCATGTCACAGGGAGCCAGATGGAGGTGGTTACTTCCCTGATTGATTGCCTCATGGACTACCAAGGGCTTTTCCAGCAGGCTAATGCCTTTCTGTTGGCACTCCAGCACCTGGGAGCAGCGTGTCCGCTTGGGTCAGCACCGTGCAGGAATTCCTGTCTTTCGGGTGCGTGGCAGCCCCGCAGAGGGAGAGGGAAGTAAATAAGGAGCAAGGGGGAGTGGGTGACTACAATGTGCACCGAAATAACACCAACTTCTGCCGCTTCCCTAATAGATGTTGCTGCTAATGAATTTTCAGGCACGTGCTGAGTTAACGGGGTTGAGCAACATTGAAACATCCTTTAGTTAAACCCAGTACTTTACAAAGGCTAATTGAAAAAGGAAGGAGCAGCAGGGGTGGGGAGGGGAGAACAAGGCGTAAGAGGGGGTGGAGGGGGAGAACAGCTCTATTTTTCAAGTGCTGAATATGAAATCCCTGCAACAGATGAGTTTACATGCAAGCCTGCACCTCATCAGGGCAAAGATACAGTGAATGGAGTCAAGTAATTTTCCTCTGCACACAGCATCCCCAGCCCCTTACCCTGCCCAGCCAGCTTTCTCAACTGTGAGCTTTAGAATATAAACAGCCAATAAGTAAGGACAATAACTGTAGTTCCTGCTGAGAGCTAACTCTGCCTGTCATGCATTTGCTGGGTCCTAATACAGGACAGTGAATAAAGCTTCATTACAGAACAATGGAGTTAGCTGCCAGAGCCTACAGATTTGAATAAACAACAAATAAGCAACATCTGCTCCAGCATATGTGTATGGTAAAAAAAAAGTCACAAAATAAAAGAATTTGTAAATGCCAAAAGCAACACTAAACTGCCAGTGCTACTGTAGAGTGAATTTTTAATTGCACATGCATACAGGCAGGCTGTGGGTATTAGTCTCACATATGTCTGGTTGCTGCCAACCTGGGAGTATAGATGAATTTAATTAAATAAGGATTATCCCTTCTCCCCAGTACAATTACTTATTTATAACAATGATAAAATTGCCTAATAAAAAAGATTGTAATATTTTTTAAAACAGAGCTAGAAAACACTCTGCTTTCCCTGTAAGTCATTCAGGGATGTTTGGGGGGTTTGAGCGTCTTTTAAAATTAAGTCTCAGCATTCTGCCAAGAGAGAGGGAAAAAAAGCCTTATCATAAAGCCTACTGCAGTTAAACAGCCAGAATCTACATTATGGAGAAATATAAAGAAGACACACAGCAGCCAGGGAATTGGCTTTCATGGGGAGTGTAGAAAATTAAGCAATTGGACTAAAATTGAGGCCAGGCTACAGAGCCAAGGGACAATACCACTGGGACAAGTACTTCCATAAGTCACCCGTCTCTAATATGCTCCATCTAGGCAAAGCAGTCTGTTCCTATCTATCTTTATTTCTTCTCATAGTGGGTACCTCGCACTTTCCTGCTCAGGTGAGCTCCCATTTCAGCAGGGTCATGTCAAGCTCTCACATCTTCATCATCACTCACACCCTTTCCAACAGAGCCCACAACCAAATGAAAGTGGGCTCCTATGGTATCAGACATTGCATGAGCCTTGAAAAATAGGCAGCCTGTGCCCCAGGGAATTTGAAGGCCAAATCTAAATTCAGGCATGCTCTCCTAGGAGCTGAGGTTTTCCTTGTGTAGGCTCCTGATGGACTCTATTTCCCACTCGGTCCTATTTTGAGGACCCCTGCTTATGGGTCTGAGCCACATTCTGCTGAATTTGATAGGAACCTTCTTAAGAGCTAGGTATTATTCGCTACTAACAATATAACGTTCACAACCGGCAATTTTTAGACTGTTTCCATGATGCACAGCAAGTTGAAGTCACAATAAAACTCCCATGGGTGTGGAGGGGTACGCCATTTAAGAGCAGTGGGAAAAAGAGAAATAATATGAAAAAAGCCTGTAAAAAAAGCCAGAAATCTCCACTTTAAATTTAGGTCAAACATCAATGACACTAAAACGACGGAGAGAGAGAGACGGGGGGGGGGGGAGAGGGAAAGAGAGAGATTCCAGTGTTTAAGCAAAACTCTAAAACAGTATTGTGGTTCTGCAAAGGCATAAATCTTACCTAAGGTCAGTTTACTTGTATGATTTTGACTGATTGCTTAACTGGATGACAGCCTTACCAGAATTAAAAACAAATAAATACTTCCTGAGTTTTCTGTCATGAAATTACTACTAAGTACATGCTTATTCCTATGTCTTAAAAGAGTATTCAGGCCATACAGTTATTTTTTCCCCTTACATTGTGACTGATATACCTACACAATCTGCTAAATCTTTTAACTAATGCCCTTCATCGTTAAATAGCACAGTCATTTTTTAGAGATGGACAAAGAAAAGAAAAAAGCATGTGTGAGTATGCTATTACTTTTTGAATTTTTCCCCCACTGGGCTATGTCCACATTCTCTTTTTTTAATTTCTCACTGAATGTTTGTCCAAATGGTGTTTTTCACTGCACCAGTCCTGGGGAATTGCTATTCTTTGTATAGATACTGGTATGAGCAAGACTACTGGTATGGGAGCTCGTCTTTGTTCATGAAGATCAAGACATCCATCAGAAAACAAAATCAAAGTAACCTCATGAAACTCAGGTGACAAATCATACAGTCTGAATAGCAACAAGGACCTGACATTAAGCCCCAAAAGTCACTGGAGCCATGCGTTGACAGACTGGACACATACAGCCTTGCCGGAGCATGTGACAAGAGTAGTCGAATGCCATAGGTATGCAATCTATTACACAGTTAAAAAAAACCCTAGCAAAACAGCAAATATATGCTTACAGATCATTTGAAAACAAAAATAAGCCCTTCAGAACTGAGGAATTCATGCTATACTCCATCACCTTTACTCAGCTCTAGCATATACCAAGAAAACCCCACACACTTTGATGAAAACACTGGCCTCACTGAAGTCAGTAGGACTTATGCCACTGCCTTCAACAGGCTCATGATATCACTCCTGCAATTCCAGCTGTCACTCCAGCCAATGGCATCTGTGAATGACCAGCACCGGTGGATATGTGAATTTTTTTTTCGATACCTGTGTATGAAATTCAGTTGCTTAATTATTTGTGCTGGCTTCCCAAAAGTGATATAATGTAGTCCTCAAAAGGTGAGGGCTCACCAAACTTTCACCTTTGCCCCTTGCTGTCTGCTTCTTGCTACTTATTAGTTCTTTCACATTAAATTTCTGTCCCATTTAAAAAAAAAGAAAAAAAAAACCTGCCAGTCCTGCTTTAAGAACTAGAGAGCAAGGCCAAGTGCTCCCTGCTCTGGAGGCTGAACAGCCGTTTCCCCAATATCGCCACCCCTGACAGCAAACGATTCTCAGGATCCAAACTCAGATTGCTCCAAATGACAGCATAACATCTGGTCTAACAGCTTTGCTTTTAATCCTTTCATAGACTCCTCAAATAACTTATTTTCTAACACATGATTCAATGCTATGTCAGCTCATGTGGAGATAGTCTATATGATATAGGAGACTCATATGATGGGGTAGAGGCCGTGCTGCCACCAGAACATTCTGGTTGCACAGTCCCGATTGAGTTGGGTACAGAGTTGCTGCAAAGCCAATATCTCCAGTCTCCTGGTTGACTTATCTCCTAGGGATCTGAGAGCTGGCAGGTAAGGGGTAGTCTGAGTCTGGCAAATAATTCACCGAGCAGGAGCAAAGCTTTGATGTCGCTTGGAAGAGTAGAGAGGTCTGCTTAAAGCGTCAGACAGGGACCCCACACACTCAAAGCCGTGCATGTGAGGTACCCTTTTCATGTGCACTCATTGTGTCTCCCTGACAAGCTGAGTATATTTTACAGCCCTATCAAGATTTATCACTTAGACTTCCATGTCTAGAATAATGCGTCCAAATGCCAGAGGTGATGGGAACAGGGAGGAAAAACATATTGCTAGGAAAACTTCAGAAGCAGCTACATGGGAACAGTGTTTTAAAAACAAAACTGACCACACTGTCTGTTTCTTAACACTAACCTGAAGTGGTGTCAGGAGCATTTCCACACAGAGTTTCATCCTCAAAACTCTGAATCTGACAAGAAAAAGAAGAGAGGAGGAAAAATTCTTATTGATGGTAATGATTATCAGTGCATGCCTTATTATGAGGGGGGTTAGGAGAAAAAACAAAAAAAAAAAAATCTGGACATTTCAAAGTGAAAACAAAATCTTTCAGCTCATTCCTTTTTGGTTGTCTCCTCTTTAAAATATTTGTTCTTGTCATAAACCAGGCTCTAGTCTCAGAACCTTACCAAGCCTTGCTCAAAGCAATCAGTACATAAAGGTTTCCACCATGTAAATACACTAACAATCTTGTTTGAACAGCCTCAGAGAAATGTCCCTAGAAAAAAAAAGTGTGACTTAGTAGAAGAAACCCAAGGAACTGTAACCATATGGAGGCAAATTCTTGCCAAAGAGTGTATGTAAGGTCAGAATTTTTTTCTTCTAGGAATGAAAACCCATTTGACTTTTCCATAGTATCAAGGGGAACATCAAGTCACTGTGCTGCAGAAACTCCTTCAGAAAAAAAACTTAAGAGAAAGGGGATATATTAGATACAAGTAACACATGAAAATGCATGTTGGGTGTGTCCTCCATGCAGTCTGTAGCTCAAAAGATCTCTAAGCCCCTCAGTGTCAAAGGCTAGAAGAATGCAAGAGAAAGGTTGCTCTATATGTGCCTGTCATTCTGTTCCCCACACATCTGCTACTGGTCATTGCCAGACTAACCATTTAGGAGGCCTGATGGTTTCAGTCAGTACACAGTTCCTACAGCCTTAATTTAATGATGTGGTAGAGAATACTCAGAAGTTAAACAATATATACCCTGTCTAATTTGAGCATACAGCATTCACCAAATTGCCTTAGACATCAAACTGGGGAGTTCACGATCATCTGCATTTACTGCTCTGTCAATGTCCTCACTTTTGTGTGAGCCTCTAGTCACAGAGCTGCAAGTCCAGCATGCTAAGTGCTTTACAAAGACATATGGGCTGCTTTGGGACTATAAATTTGCTGTGTTGGAGATCTCTGAAAGACACCCTCTTCCCCACTGTGGCTGATAATCAGGCCCGTGCTCTGATTCTTGAGTCAGCTCTGCCAACATGAAGGCTGCACCAAACCTTTCACAGAAAATACACCTTTGGAAGGACTTGAAAAGATAAATATCCTTTCCTTGAGAAGAATGCCACCACCTTAACCTCACCTTTTCCAATACTTTAAAAAATGGCAAACTGTTTTAAGCCTCCCACCTTTTCCAGACACTCACTGCTCCCTCCCTTCCTTCCCTTCCTTCCCTCCCTCCTTTCCATGCTCCATATGTTTTCAGGGGGCTGCCAACCATCCCGTTGCTCCTCCTTTCTTTGATTCTTACAGTGGAGCCTAATTTTTGGACACCTTTCTTTTCCTTATTCTTGAAGGACGGCTGGAAAGGGAAGAGTATTCTTGTTAGCATCCCAGTGGAGTCTGTATGATTGGAGAGTATCCTGCCATAGCCCTTTTTCTGCAGTAGTACAGCCAGAAAAACTGCTGCTCACAGAACTCTAGATGTAAGAAAGGGACTGGCAAGTATCCTGGTCTCTGCTACTTCATGTTGAACCCCCACTGACAACCCACTGTTGCTAAAACATACAGAGAGCTGAGTATTATGGACTTCGCAGACTGGATATGAGAACAAGCTGCTGTTCTGAGTTATTCTGGTTTTAGGGTGCTCAGCTTACAGAGCGATAAAATATTTCAAACACTGCTATAAAACCAAGGCTAATTTTGTGATGCAACTTTCTGAAAGAGCACACCAGAAAATGAGCTTAGGGGAAAAAAAAAATATAGGGGAAAAAAAAACCCTGGTTAATGACTGGATTTGTAAAAATATCCTTTACCATATGTATTAGTGTTCCTGCAGCTTCCTTCTATAAAAAAAACAAACCCTAGCACTGCATAAAATACATTGACGTCTTATACTATCGTACTAGCTGAATGAATCCTATCTCAGTAACTTCAGTGCCAACTTCTTTGACAGTATCCTAACAAAAAGACAAGTTAAAATAATCAAAATCCCAATGAGTAGTGTAAATCCTACTGTTTTCCCCATAATGCTGCTGCATGGTGTTTGTTGAAATAATTTACTCTAGCTTCCATACTGAAAAAGAGAATCCAAACGTACATCATAAATATGGGTGGAGACACATTGTTAGCACAATACACAAAAATCCACCTCACCTCTTCCATTTCAAATGAGTCTGGTAGCTTGCAATTTAGGTTGGCCACTTTTCTGAGTGTGTGGGCCACAAGCAAAGGTGGCTCCTTTCTTGGCCTGTCTTTGTCAGGCACATCATGTACAGGAGAAAGGTGGGGCTGTTTTGCAACTAGGTGCGATGAAGCCCAGGCTTTCCCTGATGGAGTTGGTGGACACTGGGATGTGGGATATGCTGAGGCACCTTTGTCTCTGGGAGTTTGCTCCTGGGTCAGACAGCCCAATGTAACATGTGCAGAAAAGCCCGGCTGGACTGTTCCCCTCTCAGCAATATCTGCACAGGAACAGGGTTGCTCTTTCCTGCTGGGCAAGTTGGCTTCCCCAGGTGCCAGCGAGCCCTGTTTCAGCAACATTGTCTGCCGAGAAGCCCTTTTCAGGAGCTGACCTATTCTTCTCCGCTTCGCTTGTGTGACCGCAGGTCTGCTCTTTGCAGCATCCAGGAGACCGGTCTCATCCTCGACGGCATTCTGTGCTTTGGTCTGTTGGGTGTTGACATCAGTCAGCAAAGACGAGAGGGCACTGGTTACATGGTCAAGTACTTCCAGCTGTCGAAAACGTTCTTAAGTTTGGCAGAATGGAAGGCAACAAGGTTATTAAGAAATATAACTTGAAATAATCAGGTACAATGATTATTCAAACTTGTCATTGCCAAGAAACATACTAAGTACCTCATTCAAAAGTGGCTAAATTTTTCCATTTGCTTCCAGAGGATCCATTCAGGTTACATACAGACATCACTGCATAGTTCTTTATATTAGACAAACACTTACACAACGTTGAATTCGTTGGGTCAAGTGCAGCTGCATAAAGCTCTGTGCGAATAAAGGTTACAGAATCCAGCCTGAAATTCTCCGGTTGGCTGGGCCAGACTTGGATGCCATTTTTGAGGACTTACTAAAATTCATGTGGATAAAGTTATTAAAATCTGATCTCAAATGTTTACAGCTGGCAGCTGTCCAGGATAACTGCAAAATGCATTTAGCCATTAACTGATAAAATTTGACCACAGAAGCTATGTTCTCATTTTCATAGCAGCACAAAGCAAAATGCTTATCCCCCAGAAACTCATAGCTGATGTCGTATAAAGGTTCCCAGATTTTTTTGATTGTACTAACCTCCTGTAATTTCTGGGTCATTTTTTCCATGACATAACATCTAAGGAGAAGCAAATAACGTTTTCTCTAAGGGATCCTGGAGATTTCCATCACTACAACACTATGAAGTTATTTATACAAAGAAACACAATACATTTGCTTGCATGTTGTGTCCATACCTATCCTGAAGCAATTAATATGTCACCAGGACTCCTCCTTCCTTGAGAGATTCATTGAGGACAGTAGATGGCAAAATGCTAACTTTCTTGGCTGACATTTCTCTTAGAGACCAGCCAAATTTATTGCATGCAGTCTGCATGCAGGCTGTTGGTAATGCTGCTTCACTGACAATTAGACAACAAGGGGATATTTAACATGGATCTGAGTTGGTCCTTTGCATTGGGGACCAATACTGTGACATATAATTCCTGATAGTTGCTCTATCTCAGGAATACTCCTTTTTTTCTTTGCCCCAGACGTTGCCTGATTTTTAACACTGGAGGAAAACATTGCCATTACAGACAGTTTTAAAGACATGGCCAAAGGTTTCACCTGATGTTGTTTAAAGGAGTTACCTGATCTATCAGTACACACATTACACAGTGTTGTGTAGTTTCCATTTGCATAAGTTTGGCGTGTCAGAGTAAATAATTTTTGGTTTTGTACATCCATTGTGCTACCACATGCTCTCCGTGTAAAGCACATTTTATCCTCAGTATTTCGTCTGGCTCCCACTACGGCAGGCCATAAAAATGCCAAGTGCTAATCTCCTTTGACTGACAGTAGCACATCAGTCCAGTCCTTCTTTTGAGTTGAACCAGAACCAAATTTGCTGCAATTCGAAATAGTTTTTACGCACTGCTTAGCTTTTGTAAATTATTTCAAAGAGCTTGGGACACCTAAAGAACAAATCAAACAACAAGAGAAATGATAAAGGAACAACATAAAATATCCCCTCACTCATGTGCAATGTAATAAATACACAGGTCATGAAGAAATTATGTCAGGGACAGACTTGCTTCATGGACTATTTCTCTCCAGGCAAGCAGTCCCTTCAGTTTCTAGGTGTGCTCTCCAAGGATTGCACCTCAAATAAGCAAGAGGCTGGTAAGATCTCTTTAGTCCCTGCAGCCTGCTGCAAAATAGTCTAAAACTGTAGCACAGATATTAAAGAACATAAACGCTGATTCATTTTCATTAGAAACTTCAGCCGAAACAGCAAATGGCCATGCTGTAAACAAGACCAATGAATCTTCAACGGAATCTGTATCTTTTATAGGGCTTCTAATGACTTTATGATCAACCATTTTATAATTTAGGAGGAGAAGCTCACAGTTTTGTTCCTCCTTCCTTAAATCTGGTATTACATAGGCTGACATAGTTATCTATATGAAAGGTTTGGAAAGTCTTCGGTAGGCCCCCAGTGGAATGAAGGAACACAGAACATTTCCAGAGCCAGCAAGAAATTTTCAATCAACATCTTTTTTTCACAGCAAATGGCAGAATTTGGAAAAAAATCAAAATTTTCCGTGGGAAAATCAAGACATCTGAAATTGCTCGGTTTTTCTCAGGAAAAGTAAAAATGAAATTTCAGCATAGTCTACTTTGCAATATATTAAAATATTTTCCTTTTTTTAGAAGGTTTCAACTTGAGTCTTGGCAATACTGCCTTTGCTTGAATCAAAGCTGTACTTCAGGAATGCATTTAGCAATTCACATTTCGTTTCTCTTCTAGGGATGAATTTACTGGCTAACACATATCTCCTCTCTCCTGGCTGACCTGTGGTGGTCACAGGACAACGATGTATCATGGGAAATGCTGTCTGCCTAATACACTCATTTCACAGAGGAGAGTGAGACTTGAACTACAGCTCCAGTGAGGGCTTGCAGCAGTTGAGACAGACAGAAATGAATGTAAAAAATCCACAGAAACAAGACACCAAACCCCAAGTAGATTTAGATATGGCAGTACGGAAAGGTGGTACAGAAATGTGGTGGGTTTTTTTTTTATTATTATTAAGCATCAGATTAAAACATTTCAACATTTGTGAACTAAGGTGTTCAGAAACTTGAAGTTTTCAGAGAATTTGGGGGTCACCGTATTCAGAAATATAACTTTTCACTTAAGATAACTTCTGATTGTCAAATGACTTTATTTCTTCTGTTAGGAAGTCAAATATCACTTCTAATGAGGTCAGTAAAATTTTCACCACTGGAGAATAATGGGGATAAGCTTTTCTTTTGGATCTGGCTGAGAAACTGAAAGGGTGATCAATGTTTCTGAAAACACACCTTATTTTTTGTGAACTGAACCTTTTGAAAACTCTCTCTGACAATGCTGGGGAAACAGCACCAAGTGAGGGGACAATTAATAAATAACTATAACAGTCCACACGTATTTTAAAAGATCTAATCAGCAGTGAAGGAGGCCTAGAAAACTATATTCATCACAAGCAGGGAAGAGCCAGACAGAAACAGAAAAGGACTGCACTAGGAAATGAATGAAATATGAAAGTGGAGAGGGATCACTCTGCTATGGAAGTCCTTGGTCTCTCTCACCTCCCTCTCCTCCTTTTTCCTCCAGGTTTCTTGTCTTCCATATTGTACCTATAATCTTTCTTCTTATGTCTCACTTTCTCAGAGTAACACGTTGTACTAAATCAATTAAGTTTCTCTGCTGATTCAGAGAATAGGAGAAAAAGTAAACTGAAAATGAGATAACCTCTCAGGCATTCACTAACTCAGATTAAAGAATTTCTTCCTTTTCCACAGCTAGAGACAAATAAGAGGGATTCAGACTGTATTTGCATTGAAATGGTTTAGTGATAATAAACCAAACAGGGTGACAATAACTGAATTCATCCAGCACGTCTCTGGGAGCAGTGGTTCAATACAGTCTTGAAATCTCTAGAGGTGGCACATGATCTGCCTCATTTTGGCACTTTCATTTCAATGCCCTGGTGAAGCAGTTCTCTGACAGTAAGGAGTCTGGAGTTCCCTAAATTGTTCATGGAAAGCTATATGCCATGGAATGTCTCTAGACCTGAACCTTCTACTTAATTTACAGAGAAGGGTCTTTTTCTGTGTCTTCTTCTGGAGGCCTTCAAAAGCACCTATTCTCTTCATTGCCATTACAGGCAATGTGGTCGTTTGCTTTAGAAGAGCTGACTCATTAGATGCCTGAAAATTTAAGTGCAGTATTAGTACTGAAGGCAGATAGATTAGGTCCTGCTCTAGAGATGCAATCTATTTTAAAGTCTAATAAACAGGAATTTGCCACTCCTCCTTCTTGTTATACCTCACTGCAAAATCATTAGACAACCTAAGGTTGGCAAGATTGGAAAAAAACAGTTTGCAAACAAATGCCATTTGAGGATAATCCCCAGGCGTTTGTACGCTAAACCTGATACATCCACTTTAGCTGTAAGTCCTCTCCTGGAACACCAGCTGTAGGAAGGTACTTGTGCAAGATTACCTACATGGTCACTGAGACAGACTGGCTTCTTCCGAGAGGTGTTTTAAGTGGTGGCTGGATGATGACCCACAGGAGTTGCCTGACTCTTTCTACTTGCTATGGAGATAGAAAGACTCTACAGTGATTAAGCTCCTTGAGATGGTGCTTCAGCTAAATGCCTATAACTTGGTGCAGTGAACCAGGCTGAGGTTAATCACCACATATATGGAAACATGTAGTCAGTGAAAAGAGAAGAGGTAAGCATCTCTGAAGGATGAATCCCACCTCTCTTGATTAAATGTTCCCAGTCCAGGCACATACTTAGGAGGCCTAAGCAGATGGTGTGAAAACCCCCTCCCAAACTGTCAAAAGCAAGATAATATGCTTTGATGGACATCACACCCACCGAAACAGAAATTCAAATCTTATCTTACTTCATAGCAACTCCCCCGTACAGATAAGCCATTAACATGTACTAAGAGTGCTCCCATTGAGGAGGACTGCAGGACGAGTCATTAAGTTCACACCTTGGCTTACCACTGCCTGCCTTCACTGTGCAAACTCCTTCCCTTAGAGGCTCTCTCCCTGCTCGCATTCCCTTCTAGTCCTCTACCTCCTTCCCTGAGGTCTCCATCCACCATCCACTCATACTGATTATCTCCGATCCCTCTCTCCCTCTCTCTCAGAGGAGTTAGAGAGAGAGAAAGTGAGAGCTGAGAAACCTGTTTGATGTGTCAGTTTGCTGTAAATACTGAAATGTGTGCACGGGGCTTGCTATAAAAAAAAAGAGAGACAGAGAGAAAAACACATTTTCCACAATGCTCTGACATTTCTGTTTCAATTCTCATTCCATCCATACTGCTTCCTCGGTGTAATTCTAAACGGGAATGCACGGGCTATGTGAGAGATTCTGCTTCACTGAGCATCTTAAATAAACAGAAGATTTCAAGAGCCATCTGGCTATCCTGTGCAGCAAACATGAGGGGAAATGATGTCAAAATTGGACTTTTCAGATGGGTGATATACCAGCAAATTAACAATGCTATTTTAATGCAGATATATCTTTAGGGTGAGGACCTTGTATTAATTTCTCAACTGCAAAATACACAAAATGAGAACTAAAACCATCTAAATGAATAAAAATCAAGACTGTGTGCTTTAAATGGTGCAATTTTATTGTACTTCAAATACGATCCTCATCTACATCTTAGGGCATATTTGAACCACAAAAATGTTAGGTTCTAGTTAGGGATTTGTGGGTCTGATGCACAAGCTCTGGCAGCTCTAGTCATGGGAAGTTAAGATCTTGTCATCTGCTCTGCATATTTCCCTGTGAGAGGGGTCCTGTGCCCACCAAGGGGAAAAGGAAACGCGAGCCCATGTCTGGCCCGGCTGAATTCAAAATCCTCTATATTGGTTTACACCATCAACGATGGTGGGTACGTACTAACGTGCTGCTGGTGAAGTGGCTGAGGCAATGGAGCCATGTTCAATTCTGCAGCTTCTGTGACACCAGAAGCTGTGACACACAATCTCTGGTGGTGGGGTAGGTCTTAGAGGGGATGGGCAGTTACGTTTTAAAATGTCACAATCTGGTAGCTTCAGTATGTAAACTAGGGTCTACAGTGGAGGAGAGCAGTATTTCAGTCACATTAGGAAGTATCATTGCCACAAAGGAGTACATGAGGATCCTCGATGTCTCTTAAATACACGTCCCTTTTAAATGAATTTTCTTTCATAAGCCTCTTCTTCCCTGCCCTCTCAGTCCCCATGCTATTTATGGCTAAAACTTCTCCTTTTGCCAAAATGTCTCTCCTTACCATATAGGTTTGGCCTCTCAATGTCCATCCGCTGCTTCTGAGCTTCCAAAAAGACTCGAATGTTGATCCCTTTTGCTACAGAAGTGCCACTGAGGAATCGAGGAGGAATTTTAGTGCAGACATCAGGTTCTTCTGTACCAAACCCCAAATCAAGCAGAATCTCCACCGGATCCTTTTCCCAGAGCGCCAGCCATTCAGTGATGCTGTGGTGAAAACATCAGGATTATTCACACCACTGTCTTGATACCACTTTTCTTTTGCAGTAGCTATCATATGGTCTTGTTTTTATTAAATAATTCTCTTCCCTTCTTCTCCCCTCTTGTGGAGACTACTGCTTAAGTGAAAGTAGTCATTGTCGGTCACATTGCTAAGAGATTAATATACATTCCTCCCCCCAGAGGAACTTGGTGGCATTGGATCTAGATAGCTTAGCAAGAAGAACATTAATAAAAGGTGTAGGTTCACAGCTCTGCAGGATCACTTCTCTCTAGACATAGTACAGATAAGGCATGCTGCAGCTGCTGTAAGACCTCGCAGCCTTTTACCTTCCAGGGGATTCAAAGCCCACTGCAGTTTCAGGTAGGTTTTGGTTTTTTACTGGTACAGATGCATTTGAGATCAGACACCTGTTATTAAGACAGTTGTTTTGATCTTGCTAAAATAAATGAGGACATGCCTTTTACAGACTAAGACCTTGACTGCATATTCAAAATTGCACCCACATTTGTTGATCCCTAGATGGGCTAATGCCTTGCATTCCTAGCTACGTGGAAATAACTAACCTCTGGGGTGCACCAGTGAGCGAGTGGGAAGAGCTGAGACTCTTGCATCTTGACATAACAGGACTTTCTGAAAACTCTCGCAGGGACCTGGTTGGAAAAAGCAACAATGAAATGTGTTTACTCATGTGCTCCTCTGGGATGTCATTATGATTTTTTCCTAGAGTAAACATTTGCATTTTGTCTTGGTTTATAATGATACATAATAGCAATGCCTTAGAAGAAGAGTCGGCATGAGAGTGTGGCAATACGCTTATTCTCAAGAACAGTATGTTACAGTAGGTGTGAGAACGTAGGTGTGAGGTACCAGTAAATGCTAATTATAAAGGTGGCAGAATGGCTCACTTTTGACAGATGGTGAATCTTTGGGGAACCTTTAGGGAGCACGGTTTCTCTAGCCACCTACTTCAAAAGATATAATTGCTCTTAACAAAGTTTTGGAGAGACAAGGCACAATGAGTTGCAGCAGCAGGAGTGGCACCTGAGAACAATTCTGTGCTTTGCTTCTTGTTGTGTTTGTATCTGCTAATCTGCAGAGAAATAACTGCTTTTCAGAGCCCGCTCACTGCAAAAGGAATATCCTGCAGCATGGTAGTCTTTCTCAATAGGTAAGGTGACATGGTTTTGTTATGCCCAAGCTTAACTTTACCTAGACGTACCTATCAAGATCAGTAGCAAATGTTTATATACAGTGGAAGCATTGCATTGATCATTTTTTTATCATTGCAGGTTATCCATCAGCTCACATCTTAAAAAAGCCTAGAGAGATGTAGATTTTTGAACTAACACTGTTACTACCAGTTTGAGAGAAGGAAAAACAACAACAAAAAAGAAACTAAAATTCCTCCTTTTGTCAAAAAGAAAAGGAAGAAAAAATAATTTATAACAGAGCTTTGCAGTATCTGAAACCTACCTCCTGTAGCTTTGCACAGTCATTTGTACCATTTCTGGTACTGACAAGGAAACTGCAAACAAGAAGAAATAAAAACAATTAATTTTCTTACCTTTTTTTCCCCTCAAAGCAAAAATGTGTCGAACTAGAGAAAAGACCAAAAGACTGATTGCATTATATAAGGGAACACTTTAGCCCAAGTGGCAAAGTTGCAGAACAATACCATTGTGGGAAGCTCAAATCACAGTGTATGCTCGTCATAGGTAAATGCAACACATGTCAATAAGAAAGGAAAAATAGGTGCCTTTACATTTCATAAACCAGTAGCAATACATTCTAAGCCCCTGCTATTTAAAAGTAAGCACTATGAATTGGGTTCCACTGGCTGCTGCAGAGCCATTGAAGATATACATAGAGCAAATATGATGAAAATAACTTTTAATCCCTGCTTTTTTAGTAAAAAAAATAGAATTAAAATATATTATTTTAAATTCTCCTTCCAGCACATGCTGGTACAACTTTTTTGTGTATAATAGTTTTTCAAGTGTAATTAACTGAAATTTTGTGAATATTTATGAATATTGATTTCTCTGGGCTTTGCATCATGCTCTAAATGTGTTTGAGAAGAGCGAGACAGTTGCAGGACACTTGCAAGAGTTTCTGGAGGAGAAAATATTTGTCCAAGAACTGATAACATTGCTTACTGGACTCCAAGTGTGCTATACCTATGAGCTGTAAGGTATGTATTTCATCATTTCATGATGATGAAATCGGAATAAATCAGATGCAAACACGCACTTCCCTTCCTAACACTGAAATAACACACTTGTTGATCCTCTGAAAGCTGGGGGAGCAGTTGCCTAGGAGCAGAAGTAGATATTCTTCTGCATTCCACAAGATGAATATTTTTTTTGTCTAGCTTTTAAAGTTTTCTTTTCTATTTAACAAAATTGTGTCAATAAAGAAGGAGAAAACATCCTTTCACATTCTCCACTGTATTATTCTTCCGCTCATAAATTCTAACATAAGTTCCTTCTGGCTTACTCAGTGCAAGGATATCCATCCAAATTGAGAACATAAAGGTTACTGACATCCTGTAATTTGCTGTGGTAACAGAAACCAGACTTTCTAGCAGCAAACTGAGCATAATTTGAATAAGAATCAGCTACTTGTTGTATACCATTTCCTACTCACGTGCCCACAGAAGCTGTAGATTCACTATAAAAATGCTTGAGAATGTAAAAAATAAGATCTGAAAGTGAGAGTTAATACAATTTTTCCCTAGCAGCACGTAGGCACTCCTCTCTGTAACAGAACATTATACCACAAACTAACTGCTGCTGTGATTTCCTCAATATCTCATATTGTCGGGATTGAATGAACACAAGTATTGCCAAACTAAAAACCTAGCACTGTGAAACACTGGCCAGGGTGTTAAGTAAATAATTTAATAATGAGAAACCTGGTGTTTGTAGGAGGTGTAGGAAGTAGCAGGTCACCAAAAAGCAAATGGGTAGAAGTTTATAGGTTACTGCAACTTGGGTAAGAGGCAGTAGCTGGTGTGGTTGTACTCTCAAACCAGGCAAACACAGGGTGTGACACCTTAACTGTCTTTTGTTGTAGGCTAAAGTAAGTTGAATTGTCCTGTATTGCTGTGAGTCAAGAACATGCCAACGCACTGCTACCAAGGCTAAGCCATCCAACCTGTTAAGTGGTAGCAAACTGTTCAGGAGCCCGTGTCCACCTCACAAGTTGGACAAACTTTGCACCTTCAGGTAGTGCAACACGGGCCATTTCACTCATGGTTAGAGTCTCTACTTCTTTCTCTAATGAGAAGACTCTCATGAGAAGTTCCTCATTAGAGAGCTTGACATTTTGAAATATTAGTTTATTTTCTCCATATTTAAGAGGTCACAGAAATAGTAATGGGGAGGGTACAGTATTTACATTTCCTGATCTGTGTAAGTGTTTTGTTCCTGACACAAGAAACACTGAATCTCATTACCAAACTGGAAGATACTTTGGGGGAAATAATGCCCTTTAGAAATCTGTCAGAAAACCTTATGAAAACAAACAAACAAACAAAAAATACTTTGTAAACCAACCGTGGTGCTAATTGGTGCTCTGTTTACTGCACATCTAAGTATATCTTCGCTTATGAATAATATATTTTGCTAAGCAAAATGTGGCCTCTGGTACTTGAGGGAAGATAAGGCATTTTAGCCTCAGTAATCTCTGATTAACAGGAGACAAGATTAAATCACATATTGTTGAACTGCATCTTCTACTTGTGAACCCAATAAACAAAAAGTGTAGATATGGAAACACTGATAATATTTTGGGCTTCCAAGAGCACTAAAGATGTGGACATTTTCAGGAATATATGAGGAGCTGTGAGGTGATTTGGGCTTCTGGCTCCTTTCCAAAAAAAAAAAAATAGTCTCTGAATTCACTACATTCAGCAGATCAGGAAAGTAGGTGAGAACAAGGGAGAAGTTCTGCATTCTGGTCAGGCAGACTGTCAGTCATCTGAAACTCTTGTACCATAACTTCCAGACCACTGTGCAAACCTGTCCTAGAAACCTCCGCTCCTTCAGTAGAAGAAAATCAAATCATGCCAATGAAGAAGGTGAGCCTAAGACTTTTCTGTTGAAGACCTCATGAGAGAATCTTCTCATTATGACTCCAAATGGAGGAAAAATATCACATTTTCCCAATAGCTCCCCCCCCGAGGACTGTGGTTCTTGATATTTTATAGTTAAGCAGTCCTTATTAGAAATGAAGAATGATGTTCTATCTTACCTGCCTGCTCTTGGCCTTGGTAGAAAAACAGAACCATAGGCTCATCTTTCCTGCCTGTGAACATCACCTGTTTTCCCCTCAACACACATTGGCCTCTGTTAAGTGCTGGGATTCAGATCTTGAGTTTATGCTTAAGGCAAAGACCATGAAATTTTAACATTCTGCATGAATAAAGCCTGTCACTTCTGAACTGAAATTTTACTAAAAATCTAATCAAATCAGCTTATCCGGGGCAGGAGTGAGAAGAATAGAAGCAAAAGCCTTTTCAGTGCATCACGTAAGAGGCAGCTGTATGATAGCTCTCAGTTGATCTGTGTCTGCATGGTGACATGGTAGTTATTAATGACACCAGTAATAATAGCCAGCCCTGCAATGAATGAGTTTGGCTGACTTGGCCTTACCTTGCTACTGGAAAATGCTGCTACGACTCTTACATAAGATTACTACTATTTTTTTGCTCCTTACCATACTTCCAAACATAATTCCTAAGGCTGTGCCTTTTTTTTTTTTTTTCTTCTCTGGCACAACACTGCCTCTAACCACATACACTTCAGCTGCCTTTGCTTAAGCAGTGAATGCGTGAAGTCATACTGAAAAGTTCATGGGAAATACCAGTCTTTCAGACTTTATGTTTATCCTGAAGAAGGACAAAGTTAAAAAAATCAGAATTTTGGTGAACAAAATACATTGGAGTTTAAGTAAATTCAAGGTTAATCTATATTTGCCTATAGTAGCACATTGCCTCACAGAGTTGTAGGTATGTGTAACCACAGTTTGTGCCATAAATCATGTTCGTGCGGCAGGCTACGTCTCCCTTGGGGCACACAGCATTTTGAAATTCCCATGATGTAGCAGATAGCTTGATCAGAAAGCTATCCAGACACATGATGGGAAATGCTATCCTTCAAAGAATACCCTGGAAATGAACAGAGCTCTGAGATACATTTCTCATGAGGCACTGGGTTGTAAGCAAGACATGTCATTTCAGACTGAATAGGTGTGAAAGAGTATTTTGATGTAGTTCAACAAAATAAAAAGCTCATTCTTTGGTTGAAATCAGACAGAGCAGAATGTTTTGTTCTGACTTTTCAGGGGTCACAATTTTCCTACTGGAAACTTCAATATTGCAGACATTATATTTCCTATTGGAGAAATAAGGCAACAAATAACTAAGTAATAACGTGATCCAAACTTACAAAACACAAGAACTGAACCAGCAATTAATATTTTCTTCTATGGAGTCTTCTAAAAATAAAAGTAGAGCTCTTAGGTAAAGTATTGCCAGATCAGTTTATAGCAATTAACCCCTCTATTGTACAGCTTCATTTTTGGTGAGTCCTGGAATGCATGAGAAATATTTGGAGAAGGGTCTAGTAATTTCCTTTAGCAATCTGAGGGCTTTTTTTAACCAGATTTGGAAAGCAAAATAAAATCCTGATTTATTCGTTTGTCTCTATTATCTGCCAATCGTCCATATTTTGGTAGTATCTAGCAGTCCTAATGAAAATGGAAAACTAGCTTTTCTGATTCTGCATGAATGCATCCTGATGAACAGTTTCTGCATAGCTTGAAATGGGGGGAGATGGTCCACTCTTGTGTGGAGGGAGGATTATCTCCTCTTTTTTACCAAGTATGCAGGAAGCCTCCAGCAGAGCGAGGAACAGATTCCAGCTCTCCTGCCTTTCCATTCAGTTTTTCAACCTGAAGGTAAGCAAAGCTGGCTCAGTAGTATTTAACTCATTGCTGAAAAATGCTACGGGCAGGCTTCTTTCCCTGCAGGTTCAACCGAAGCCACTGAGACCATCAGTTTAAGGAGCAGCCTTGCTCTCCATGACAGAGGAGGAAGGAAAGTGCTGATCTGAACATGGCTCAGTCGGACATAAGATAAAGTGGGAGGTGGTTTTGTTACACTATTGCTTCCTGGATTGAATGATGCAACTCTCATTAATGCAGTGAAAAGGCATGGAAAGACTGCAGCAATCAGAAGTCTTGACACTCAAGTCTTTAGAGATCTAATTTTGACGTGTAGAGTACAGTATATATGTATTTGCAAGGTTACTCTGGTTTTTTTGTTAAACTACAAAGCAACAGAGTTGTTTTGAGACTGTCAGTTACTCCCTAGCTGTAACCCTGAAAGCTCATTACTGGTGCACTGAAGGTTAAAATCTCCCAGTAAGCCAGCATGTTTTCTCCAAACCAGCCTTGTAGGTTCCCTTTATGGTCAATGCAAAGAGTAAGGCACCTCCATGGCAGTTCACCTGCATTAGGAGGAAGAGACAAGGAGCTGTTTGGAGGTCCTTTTCTCCACTGGCAGAAGAAGCAGCCTGGCCTTGGACTAAACACAAAGCTCTGAGATTGCTAGTGAGAAGATCCCAGGTGTTAGGTGACATACCCTGACAAGTGGCACATTCAGCCAGGTAGAAGTGAGAATAGTAGAACAAAGGTGAAGTTTTGATGAAAACAGGATCAGATTTTGCAACACGTTGATTTTTCCCCATCCAACAAAGAGAAAGGAGTCAAACCGCAACCACTAGCGTTACACTGAGTATCAATTTAAGTATCTGGTACTTAAAAACTGGCTTGGGGAAACAATAGATTTGTGCATATTTATCATTTCAATAGGAAATACAAACAGGTGCACAGATTCTACCAGAACCTCTGTGAGCAAGAACAAAAGATTGAGAATAAAAATGAAGATGGAGTTTTGACGAAGAGCAAAGTGCGAATGCTTGTCACTAGTACTAGCACGCTAGTACAGAAAAAAACCCTTGACATTGTCCTCAGTCACCATGGGATGCTGAGAATCTCCAGAATCCTCTTTTCCAGTCTTATCAAGCAGTGACATAGGAAAAGGGTGGTCTGCCACTTTTAACAGTGGAGAGTCTTCATCTAGGTAAGTCCATGATGCTCTGCTGCACAACAGAATCCCTCCCTTGTCCATCTCAAGGCTGTCCAGCTGCTACCCCTCAGACTGTGAAAACTGCTCCAGCAAACCAGTAAGGCAATGTTCTCACAGCCATCAATGCAATTATTAATCACATCAAGGTGGGGTTGTTCCTGAGATGGCGAGAAGGGGTGGGGAGAAGGGGGTGCGTATGATGAGAGTTAGAAACCAGGCTTTGTCAAAGACATTCAGAGAGAAAAATGGATTAAGCCCCACAAGAGCAGCTTTTAAGTGGTCCAGCATCAGTCGACATGATGTTGAAAGGGAACACCTATTAAATGCTGTTTTATTTAGTGAATTTGGGAGGCTTTTTGTCTGACTCTGAGACCATTGGTTCAAGGAAGGCACAGGTCAGCAGCCACTGAAGAGATGTCTCCGCTTAGCTTTGCTGAGATGCTTGATCTGCATCACCTGGGACACTGCCACAACTTCCTGAGCAAAAAGCCTGTCCACCAAGGTGAACTGCTGCCAAGAGAAGTGGTTTTATGACTCTCCTGGCTTTAAAACACAAAGGAGCAATGTCTAGGTCTGCCGTAGTCACATACAACAGCCCAGATGTGACATCAGAAACAAAAGATTTTACAAAGCCAACTACCAATGATTGGGGTTGGAAAAAATTGCTTTCCTGTCCCTTTTGGGAATGTTCTTGGGACAAATAAACCAGGCTACTCAAAATTCTTTGAAATCACTTAGATTTTTAGTTGTAGTTAGTCCTTTGACATTGGTTTGGTACACCCACTGATTTCTTTTCTATTATTACCTTTTAGGAGACCTTGAGACTAATAAAAAGCCATGAGTAAAAGACTGAAACAACAGGCTAGTAATCTCCTTTGTGCAGAGGATGGGATATAAAGCATGAACTGTGTTCCCGAGTCCTTTGGCAGAGGAAGTCCAGTCTTGTCTACTTGCTGTGGCCTCTCAAAGTCCTTCCAGAGCACTGCAGTTACAGAAGAATGGTGAGAAAATATCTCTTGCTGCATTTGGTCAAAGAAAAAAACTGCAAGGAAATGGAGCTCCCATCTGTCAGGGAAATTGCCAGGAGAAATGCCTGTGCAGCAGAAGGAGGTCAAAGAAAGGACAGTAGTGGTTTTGGGGAGTAAAGGGGGAGAGCGAGGCAGAAGGACCATTTTTTCATGTTAGGATGACTCACAGTGGAGGAGATGCAGTGACACACCTTCTCAGGGTTAGAAGTCAAAGTTTAGAGCTGGCCTAATTGAAATTAGCCCATTTCCCGGCTGAGTAATCCACCGGCCTGATTCTTCATTGTCTGATGACTTGCACAGCCATTTACAGCAGGGCACAATGAGGATAGGATGCTACAATGGGACTGAACTGTAAATGACACAACATGAAGGGCAATAAAGAGCTTGGCCCCAGATGTGGGAAGTACAGAGGTAACTTCCATTACATTTAATTAGTGTTATCACCATTAATTTCCTGTGCATAGACAGCAGAAGACATCCTTTTGATTTCAAATTAATTAACACATAATGATTAATCTGATAGGGTACATCTTTTCAGACAAGAGTGTCCTCTTGATCACAGTTTGGGTGCCAGCACCACTCATCATCTGTGTGTTTTAATTTCTAACTGCTCTCCAGTAGCAAATTTAGCTCTGCAAATCTGTTGATGGAATGAATGACTGGCTGGTTTCCATGTTCTGTGTGTTTTGTTCATTTGGTAACACACTGAGAACATCTTGAAAATATCTTTTTTTTTTTTTCCCCCCTCTTCCTCTCCCCTCCAAGGAGATTTCAAGGTAGAAATTGAGGACTGTGCATCAGCGAGAAATATATACCAGATCTTTACTACAGAACACAAGAAAGGAAAAGTTTCTAAAAACTGAAAAACACATAAACAGTTTATGGCAGGTTCCCAGACAGATTTGTCTCACTTCAGTTGCCAGCATTTAACAGAACCATTCTCCTTGCCACCAACTACAGTAAAGTGTGTTTGTTTCACTGAAACAGGATCTTGAACTTCATCAGCTTCACACCATATTCCTCACACTGTATGATACCTACTGGATAGCACTGTTAATATTACTCTTCCCTTTCCATTTGTCAAGTGATTACTCAATCACACTTGGTTAATATTTACCCACTTTCTTTAGACGTTTATGAATGCAAACATCTCCATATCCAGGTGCACCAATACTTGAGTAGACAGCGCACAGTTTACTTTAATATTGAGAAATATGCAACTAAACTTGTAGTTATACAGATGTGAATTAGGAGGTAGTGGCAAATCTCAGATACTTTGACTTAAGAAGGCTGTTAAATTCCCAAGACATTCCATTTCCATAGAGAAAAATATTTGAGCATATTTATGGCGACAGGGCTGTTTTGACATGACAGCAGAACATTAAGTATGCTTTTGCAATACAGAATGGAGAAAAAAAAATGCTTTTTGCACATCCCATAACTAGAACAAGAAGTTTTTCTATTATCAACTCTATGAACTCATATAGATATAGTTTCTGAATCAATTGCTGCATTTAGGTAACCATTAAAAAAAGAAAATGCAAGAAAAACAACAAAGAAGATCCTTCATACTATTACTGCGGTGTCATTTATGTGACACTGTTGTGTTTGGCATTCTGGCTTAGCCACGCTTTTTGTGGCAGCTCCATCAGGGAGAAAGTGCATAGTATCTACCTACCCATCTCTGCTCCAGTAAACAAGAAGAAAGATGCAGCTAGCACAGTGCCCTCAAGCAGGAAAAATCATACTTTCTGGTCTGTAGTAGTCACTCTTTTCATCTGCCATTTACTGGGACAAACCACTGCTTGTAGACTGAGGACTCTTTATTTTCTCTGTGTCTTACTAGAAGCAAAAGGAGATGACAAAAACCTTTTCAGTCTTCAACTTTAGTCCCTGACTTTGGGCAGCTAAATGAGGTTGAGGTCCCCTTTCCCTGCCCATTAACCTGCGAGTGGGCAAGTACACTGAAATCCTAGCTACTGTAGGAAGATACTAATTTATTTTGTCTCTTCAGGATGCCTGCCATTTGCATTGAAAGAAATGAAGGACACTTGGTTTGATATTCAAAGCACCCTTGGAACACCCATGTGAAAACTCACAAGTGAAGTGACTCCAGGGAATGAAGCTTTTCTGGAAGCGCACCATGTAGTGAAAGCTTGTAATAATATTTCAAGCTTTCTCATATGTTGGTAAATATAAATTTGGGTAGGTTTCTGTCTGTGTGAAGCCTTTGGTAAAATTCCTGCTCAGAGGCCACAGTATCAACTTGTTCTGCTCTTTTCAAAGTAGAAGTCCTAGGACAGGTTGAGGCAATCAGTGTTGCTCATTGTGAATAACCAAATTGGAAGCTGATGGTATCATCATGCTGCTTTTTAATCACAATGTGAGCTCACTCTTAATTGAGAAGAAACATAACAGATAATGATAAATAACAATAGCTAAAGATGTTTCCATTTGAAACAGCATAAGACTGTGCTGAGGAGGGAGAGAAAGAGTTGTATTTTAAGCCTCCCAGATACATAAGGGAAAGTGCATAAATTCAGTGCACAGGTTGTCACAAACAAGGAAACAAAACAAAAATGATGAAAACAGTAACAGCAGCAATAATTTTGAGGCATGCTCAGTTTAAGCCTGGTGTCTATGCTAAAAAACATCCCTTGGCTGGTCAAAAGAGACTGTCTATGAAGCTATGAAAAAATCAAAGCTCTTTAAATCTGGAATTAAGATCTTTTAACCAGAATTAAAACCAGAAATAATAATAAAAAAAGGATTATTATTTCTCATATTACATCTTACAGATCAGAAGAGGAAAAAAAAGGCTTTCTAAAATTTTTAATGATTACAATGAAAAGAAATTATAAGTTCCAACCTGTATGGCTTGATCCAGCTGTTAATATAATGGAATAGTTGCAGACTGGTGCATCTGCGCCTCTGCTCTGCCACAGACCCAAAGCCTGAAAAACTGCAGGACAAGAACTGGTGTTCTTGGCTTGGCTTTCTGCCCCAGTGTTTTTTTTTTTTTTCCAAAGATACCAGGAAGGGCAAGGAAAGGCTGTTTGCCAAGAAGTGGTGTTTAAGTTGACAGTTTGAAGGAAGGATTTTTTGCTTAGCCTCTGGGCAAAGAGAAAGCAGAAATCAGGACTACTCTAGTTTTTAACAATGGGAACACTAGAAAAAGACAGCATGGGAAAGAGAGGGTGGAGGAGTGAGGGCAGTGATGACTGAAACGGGGGGGGGGGGGGAGCAAAAAAAAAGCCAGAAGTTGCTTTGGTTGCTTCCATTTCCAAGAAATCTATTGCTGTCCCTTTAACTCCGTATGCCTCTTTGGCACATGTACCAGGGGAAGGATTACACTTTACTAAGGAAGTAATGCAAACTTGTCTTCATTTGGTTACCATGGATATGGCACTATGTGAGACAAAGCCTCCCATTTGCATTGCAAACAACCAGGAGCAGTGAAGGACACCCAACTTGATATTCTGGCCACAGTGTGTCCCAGGTTCTTCCTTGTGACTGATCACAAGTAAAACAACCACCAGCTTTGGGTCTGTGCTTGGTACCAAGAGAACAAGGGTAAGGGATGTTGCATTTCAGATGAAGAAGGAAGAGGCAGAATCACGCACATCTGCAGAAAAAATGGCATTTCTTGTGCTACCTAGTGTGAAATAGCTAACAGATAGGTATGGCGATCATTTAGCTTTCCAGTTTTCCCCCTCTGGGGTACTAGGGCTAAATCAGTACGTTGGTAATCTGGAATAAGTGATTTCCACAAACACTGGAATGGAATAGGAAGCAGCCAAGTCTTATGATTGCTGGGCTTTTATGCAACAGTTTTTATCTAGCTGAGTGTCCTCTTCATTCTGCAGAAGTACTGTATAAAGTACCTTAATTTTATACAAAATTCAGTTAAATGAGCAAGATGAACAGTCCCCTAAGCAGACCTAGTGGGAACCAGCACAGTACAGTTAATAGTGAAGAGGGAAATTGTCTTGTTTCCCTAAAACAAATTGCAGATGATTGATTGTCTATTAGATTGCTAGATTGTCAGTAATTCTTTTTTATTGCTTTAAGCTCTGCCAGATATATAGTCACACATAATTTTTATTTCAACCGACATGGAATACAAACGGTATGACCCTGCTTCTATGGATAAAAATGGCCAATTTGCCATTGGTTTGAGTGAAAAAAATAACTGGATACAAATAGTTAGCCCACATCCGTGAATCGAGGGTTTTCTTTCTAAGGGATCTTAGGTACAGGTTAACCAGAACAGTAGATCAGATAGTTGGCAAAAACATTGTTTCCTCCCTTAGCACTGGATCAGGCCCATCCCTGATGGGGCCAGGGCAACTACATCATTCCAGGATACTCTTCTTGCTCCCCACTTCAGAACAATGACCTACAGCTCGTGACAGGCCACCAGCACCATCTAAGTAGCTTTCCTTTGATAAGGAATGTGCAGGCAGATCTCCTTCTGTCCTTACACCACTGTTCTCCATGGGTACAGGGGGATAATTAGGACCACCAACCCTTCTATTGCCCACCAAAGGGTCCACTAAATAGTAGCTTTGCACCAATATAATCCCACTTACATCAGTGGATTTGTTTCCTGCTGGTGTCTGCAAGTGAGAGAAGCATCAGCCCCAGATGTGTTTGCCTTCTCCCTTTCTTCTAGAGCAAAGAACTTGCACCATGCCTAGCCCTGAACACATTTTCTAACACTGTGCTCACCAGGAGCTCAAGCCCATTGCTGTTGTGTCCCTGAGCAAACAGCACGAGCAAAGAACAGGGAGCTTTGCAAAAGGGTTAAGTTACTTCTTTGCTCTGCTATCCCACCTCAGCACGCTCCTTGAACTCCCACTCAGACCCCGTAGCGGCACAGTAATATGCGCCTTTGAGATCAGTTTTAGACGCACACAGCAACATCACCAAACCAAGGTCTTCGCATACCCTGAGAATTATTTCAGGCGTTTCCAGTAGCCCTAATGCTAAGTTAACTACCGATGGAACAGAATCTGCCAGGTCCTTCAGTGAATGTGCTGCTGGGGAGAGGGAGAGGGAAGGGGGCAAGTGTTAAACACAGAAATACTGCCCCAGCCTTGTGGTGCCTGTGTAAGCACCACTGGACTTTACACGCATACGCTTCTGTCTTTTCCTACCCTTTCAGAGTGCCTGGCAATGAAATAAAGCCCTGGGGCTACTCTTTCCTCCTCCCTCTCTGCACCAGCCACAAAGCAGGTCAAGAATAGAGAGGGAGGAAGGTGGGACTTGAAATGGGAGCCAATACCTGGAGCGGCAGCTCTGTCTGCATGCTTCCGACAGCTCTCCAGGGCTTCCCAGTCCTCAGTTTTCCCTTGCAGCGATGCAGAGCGGGGACATGTTGCCCATGGGCTGCTCTTAGTGCTCTTCCAGATGCACCCTGCAGCAGCAACAGGAAAGCGTAGAAAATACCGGTGCCAGCCTGTCTTGTCAGACCAAAGCAAACATAAATTCTGACCATATGTAGGTCTCCTCGAAAACTGAACTTAACATTTAGTTTACTTTTAGTCCCATCCTCCTGCACTGTAGGATCCTTTCCTTCCTCTGCCACAAAATTGATTAGGAAACAGTTTTCTTGGCATTTCTTTAAACGTTAGTACACTGGCCAGTAAAGACGTAGTGAGGGAGGCAGGATGGTAAGTCTCTTGAATGACAAAATGACTTAGAGTGAATAAACTATGAAAAGTACTGTTTTCTTTACTGTCTGAAAATAAGTTTGGGCTCAGTCCTCCAATCAACAGGTCTGCTCCCTCTGTGTGTTCAGTCCTCTGTTTATTTTAGTAAAAAACATTTTGTTGCTTTCATTCTATTAATCCTGCACAACCACAAGAGGGATGGGAAAAGCAGCATTCCCTTCCTCCTCACATCAGCCTGACCACAAATTCTATATGGTAATGCTGAATCTATAAATGGTAGATATCTTGCTGTTTCCACTGGTTTCAAGGGAGTTACAGAGACGTATTCCAGAAGAGGTAAATGGCCTGCTATTTTTATTTATAGCATTGTCAGAGCCAGGAATAACTCACCCTGACTCTTATGGACAAGGCTAAATTTGCAGAACTGAAATTTAGAATATTTTTTTTCTTCTCAATAAAACTAGGATCTTTAAGTCATAAGGGATACAGCAATAGTTAAGTGCATGGGCCCTTGCAATGTCATTCTTACAGGGCTCATTTCAAAATATAGCATTAGTGCAAACTATTTTTACATTTGTTGCTGTTTACAGCAATACAGTTCAAGTGGAATCTGGTTCTCACCAACCTTTATATCCCTACCCCACCCTTACATACAAGCTCAGACTTCTCATTTGATGATAACAATTCAAAAAACCAGTACAGATTTCAGGATGGGTATGCATGTCACTAATATCTCAGTAACATCCTAACATGGAGAAGCAAACACTGATTCTGTTCGTTTGCAGCCAGTCATATCTAATTTTGCCATGATTTTGGAACAGATTCAGAGAGCTTTAGATTGGTTCACAAGCAGCCTGGCTGACTTCAGTCAGAAACCAGCATGCTTGGTACGTGTCAGCATATAAGGAAAGAAATCAGATGAGGCTGGCCACCTATCTTGGATTAGAGATACATGTTCACCAGAATTGCTCTGACAAGTGTTTAACCATAATTACTCCATTCTTTCTCTCTTCAGCACAAAGTTTCAACTGATTTTCTTTCATATGGAAGTAGGCAGGTTTTGCCCAAAATTACTCCTGATTTAACTGATGGTCACTTCAGGTCTAGTTCTGAGACTACAAAAGTCAATTGAAAATTACCCACTGAGAATTTTGTTCAGGCTTCTTCCACACTAGACCCTGCTAGCCATCATGAACATTAATTTCCCTCATCTGTGAACTGGCACAGGAAACCTTGAGGGCAACCATTTTACTTTTCTGTGTTGATAAGAGTATGATTTGCATATGGGTGGCAGGCAGGGGGGGGGATGACTGTAAGTATATGTAATCTTTTGTGTTGTAGGCCAGCTTTTATGTCCCTTAGTCAAACAGAGATGTCATTTAAACAATTGCTAATCCTATCTCTGTCTGAGAAAACAAAGAGTATAGTTGATAAGTCAATAACTTAATCTGACTTTATACGGACCAATAAAACTACAGGACTCACTATCTTAAATAGTGGTGTCATTAGACACTGTATATTTAATTATTCAGTGACATAAGCTTCAAGCTTTAGCCGCTGGTAATGACATTGTCCAATGCACATGGAGTAATAGGGTACGAGACACAGTTGTGTTGTGTTAGACACACCTTCCCTCTCTATTAGATGCGCTTGCATGCAGTGTAACTGCAGAAAAGGACTTTTGTCCTCCAAAGATACTTCCCTTGACATCACCCTTCTGCCAGCAGTGCTTGTCTGGGGTAGGCTTACAATACAAATGCAGCTTCAATAAAGAATAAGGGAAAGTAAACCAGGCTTACCTGGGCCAGCACAAGTACTGCAGAGCATGCTCTAATGCTCCTTCAGAAGCCAGAGGAGGGACAGGTGAGAGTCTCCAGCAGCTCTCCCATCTCAGCTTAACAGCTGTGAAAATCTCTCACGGCTTTTCTGTTCCTAAAGGAGAGAGGACAAACATTTGCCTAACCTGGGCTGATATTTTCATAGTCCCCACCCATTCATGCCAAAAAGAAACCTGGTTTTGAAATATACTTTGTCTACTCTGTGTCACATAAGTATTTTCAAGAACAGACGTGTTCAGAAAGTTTTGTACTATTGACTTTTTTCTTAAAGTGGTGTGGGAAGTTTAGGTGGTGCAGATTTTAGGGTCAGCGAGACCTGTTGTGAGGGCTGCTGCCCTGTTGATGCCACAAGCCAAATCATCTGTGCACAGAGTCGTATGTGAATGCAAAACACTGGGCTATCCTGCAGGGCGAGGCAGACACAGGCTGGGAAATGGTCCCAACGACATCCAAAACTAGACTGCCTTAACATGGTCAGTCCACACCATCTTCTATGGGTGTGAAGGTCCAGATGTCCACAAGAAGCCAGCCTGCCCACTTGTCAGTCAGGTGCCCAGGGATGGTGGCAACCACAGAGTTCATCAGAACAATAAAAATTCGTGGTGCCTTCAGGACTCATAGAAATGGCACAAAGCACTCTCAAACATCAATCCCAAGAACAAACAAGACTTTTAAAACAAACAGGTGAGCTAACAAAAACAAACTCAGCACTTGAAAACTAATGAAAATAACAACACAGCCAAAGCCTACAAAGCTGCTCTCATCAGACTTGAAAAAAATAAACAGCCTGACAAACAACAAATCCAGCCTTGCAAAGCTACTCTCAGCAGCACACTGTTCCCAAACATGCAACTGCTGCAGGGTGTGCCATTTCAGCTGGGGGCAAGGACGTGTTCAATAGCCCCAGTACACAAGAAATATTGAGCAGACCAGCTAGCATGGATAACACCCAGGGCAAATCTCATATCCTCAGCCTGGCTCAGCCTCTGACTTCCACTAAGTATTCTGGGCAAGTAATTTGCCTTCTCTGTCTCTACACTGCACCCCTTGTAAAATAAGGATTCTAGTAACCTGCCACTGTATATTAAGGTATGCATACCGCTTTACACATTAATATTATATATTCCCTATGACTGTCTAAAGTCACTCTTGACTGGGGATGAAACATCTCCTCTGCAAGCACATGCTACAAACTGGGAAAGGATGCCCTCAAGCAGCCCCTTGACCAGGAATCCTGACCAGAAAAGTCTTCCTAAGGTCTCCCTCCATGTGTATTGAAAGCTCAAAGTTCATACTGGATAGGCTTCATGAAATAGCCAGATCATGAAACTGTAGTCAAGTAGGTTAACTAAACCAATACTGAGACAAGAAAAAAAAAGATCAAGGGAAAACGTAGGAATCCAATCTGGATCTCTCTAAGAGCTCCTGGAGAGGAGCTACTTATCATGCATGACTACACATAAATTACACATGATTTCATTAAGCGTATTTATCCTTCCCCCTTTCTTCCTCCCAATCTTCTCCTACACTTTTTGGCTTCCCACCTCATCAGTGAGGAAGCCCAAAACACAAACCGCTGGTTTCACATGTAACTTCAGTCCATTCACGATCCCTCCTCATTCACTCTTGAGGATAGATGTACAAAACTGGAAATAATATAAGCACAACATAGCTGCACCGAGCTCCATCAAAGTCCTGGTGTACAGTGCTAACTAGTTTGCACTATTGCATGGAATTTTACCAGAGACAAACAAGTTTAACAGCACTAGTTGATATTGCTTCAAGATGCAGCAAGATGCAGCAAGATGCCCAGCAGAGCCTGCAGGGATGTCTCTAAACACAAAGTTGTGTTGCATGATGTTCATATAGCAAACTCACCCTCACAAAATTAAGTTATTATTTTCCCTTGTGAAATCCCAGCCTCTTTAAGAAGGAAAGTGTCGCCCAGCCTGGATTAGCAATTTATCTACACTTGTCCTCCCCTTTATTTTCAGACCATTCAGTGGATCACTGTACTAAAGAGGTAAAGCTTATTTTCCACAGCTCTCTAACCAAGTCAGACACTGTATCCTCATGTCTTTGCGACAGCCAGCATGATACAATTTATCGTTACCATGAATACAATTTATTGAACATACAAAAAAATCCTTTCATGATGATTTTCATCAGGACTCAGAAACTGGGTTTCAAAGACAACATCTCACCCTCCAGTATTTAACTGCTGGGTCAAATGGCATTCTCAGTTTTCTCTCTAAACTTTCCTTATATACAAAATCCTTTGATTTTGTTTAGCTTTCTGATCTTTCCACCATTCTTACTTAATATTTTCCCCTTTTTTCTCAAAAAGTACCAACTGAAATTTTAGAAACACTTTCAAATCCATTAAATGTTTCTATTTTAGTAATATCAAACTTGATAATTTTATTGTTATTTAATTTGAAAAAATATATTTTAATAAACTCCATTTCTATGTTAAAAATCCTTTTGGACTGGAAAGAAAAAAAATCTTGCGATGAAAATGCTATAATGGCACATTTTGAACAAGTCCAGAAGAAAGACTATCCTAAACAGTTTCAGGTCAAGAGCTGGTCAAGATGAACTATTTCTAGAAAAGGTTCTCATTTTGGCAGATCAACCTTTTTAATGAGGAAAATGCAAAAAAATGTTCTAACCAGCTTTATCTCTAATTCCTTTCCCTGCTTCTCCCTCAATCTCAAATTACTTTGAGGAGAGTCATGTCCTGTTAAAAGACATGTCTGTCTGTCAGGAACAAATGTTACAAGTTTCTGAGAGACACAATGTGATGAATATGATTGCCAAGTGGTGGTAAGCTGCTCCCCAGGTTTGCAAGCAAAAGTTCCGCATTTGGTGGGAAACCACAGCACATTCACGTCCTTCTCTCCATGTAGTCTTTCACTTTCTATAAGGAAAGCCTTGGCTGGGACTTCAGAGTGGATATACTTTGTTGTGGCCCTCAGTAGAGGATGAAAGGCACATACTTGTCACCTAAGTTCCATACAAGCCACAGGAGGGGACTATCCCAAACACCAGGTATTAAAATGTTGCCCATTCATTACTGGGGGGATTCAGTCTTGCCCACTGCAAAGGATGTGGGATTGCACCAACAAATCTGAGGTTATATTGTTGGTAGACAGAGTCGATTTGCACAAACACACCAATGGCCAAATTTCCCTCCTTATCTCAGTGTGACCCCAGTGAATCCCAAGCAACTGGCCAGAGTTTAGGCTCGGAAGCAGCAAAGAGTGTGCTTAGAATTAAGCACAGCTTCCACTGTTTTGCTGATAAAGACAGACTTACACTTGAAATTAAGCAAGCTGGACTCAGCCCTTCAGCAGCAGATTTTCTGTCAATTTTTCTGTAATAGACTTTTAAATTTTCCTTCCTCATCTCCTGTAAAAAAAAAAAATCAAGTACCTCAGCTTCTCCCTCAGAGACTTAAAGCCACATATGCTTTCTGTACAAATAAAATCTAAAAGTTTGGTTGATGACCTGTGACACTGAAGTGAAACTATTCCTCTCAGAATTATTACTAGAATAGTAGGCAAAAAAAGAGAATATTTTTCAACAGGACAGTCATCAGTAAGGAGCTATCGGCATGTGTGCATGTGTCTGCTTTTCTATGGGTGTGTATGGGGAGTGTGCAAGATTAGAAGAAAGTGCTGAAAGTTTATTTTTCCAGCATTCTCTATGAAGTTAGCCAGAAAGATGACAAAGAACAAATCTGGATGGGGAAACAATTAATATGTGTTCTCTTGCACGAGAGAACGTGTTCTCTTTCTCCACGGCGCAAAGAGCTCAATCTGGGCTCTTGCCATGTCTTTTCTGCCCCCCTTTTTGTCACACGGGAGACTCCAAGTCAGAGTGCTAAAGACAATTTGGGAAAACAGCATATAAATGACAGGGCCTGCCCTGTCCTGTGACTGCATGCTCCCTAGAGATGTCTAGTTGGAAAGTTTCTGAAGAACTTTCTTTCCCCAGTGAAAAGTGGGGTTATGTTCTTCTGAGAATGAAGCTTTCACAAGCTGGGATTTCTTTTTAATGTGTTTTTTTAAAAATTGTTTTTAAACAAGCACTTTTAGAAAGACACTCCAGTGTTTTCACATCCTATTTTCCCACTCTGCTACTGTGTTACAACTGGCAAACATTGCTCAGCAACTACAAAAAGTGGGTAAAAACCCCCTTTGTTTCTTGATTACATTCAGATATTTGTCAATAACAAAACTGTGCAGACATTGGCATAGAAAATAGTAAGCTGGTGTCTAGAAAATGGTAATGTGGCTTTAGGTAACATTTTTAAAACTGCCATAGTCTAGGAAATCTATATGGCCATAATTTTCTATTTCTCCATGCCTGCATACAGATTAACACCACTGCCTATGTTAAGTTTGTTGGTTGTTATCATTCACTAAGTGCCCTTTATAGGAGGAGGTACAAAAGGAGATTGAAAATTACATATTTTGTAAACGTGATTCAGATCACAAACCTTTTGGATCTCATAGAAGGATTAGAAAGACAGACTCTATTAGTAATTGCAGAAAGACTATCTTCTTCCAAATCAAATCTATCTTCCATACAATGGAAGTAAAAAGTAGTAAAATGGAGTAAAATGATTCTACTACCACTTATGTGATCTAATTTTATCCTTGCTAGGAATCTGTTCAATGTTTTTAAGGAGAGGATGCTGCAGGAATGGGTGCCACAGTCAAAATGCTTTATATAAGAACAAATATTTTGGGCTCACTGTCTGTCCTTTAGTATTTCAGTATTTGTGACATCCTCCCTAATATTCCTTGGGCCTATATCTTTTTGGTACTGAAGACAGCTGACAACCTTCTAGCATATAGCATCTCTGAAATATTCCAGTTCCCCTTAGAAGATCGCTGCAATAAAATACACTGAGAAAGCAGGGCAACAACATTTGGACACAAATGTTTATGAAAAGACCTGGATAATACTTGATTAATTGAACAGACATGCAAATTTCCACCAGCAGAGGTCATTTTCACTCTGGAATGAGTTAAGGAGCTCGTAAAAAGCTCTGTCTTTCTATCTTATCTTAAAAACCATCCCAATGCCTGGGGTATTCTTCAAAGCAAGTAATCTCAGGTGAGATACAGAGAGCATTAAAAAGCTTAAGCAAACGCTCTCAATTTGATCAAATAAATTCAGTCTGTGCTGTGAAATATCAACAAAACTCCTGCTTTTACATTTCTTGTACATATGGGATTGGTCAGTTTGAGCAACCCTGATGGCCTAAGTATTTTTCCTGAGCAATTATATTTGTCTGAGAAAAACTTGCCTATGGAACACTAAAACTTCATATAAGTCTCAGTAAAAATGCAGTGGGCAAATGGGAGCCATCTGTTTTCTCCCTTTTCTTCCTCGTGTCTACCAGCATCATCTGCAACTCCCTTCCCAGAAGGCCAAATCCCACACTCACATACACTGCCTCGGTGTGGCACAGCTGTCGTTGAGGGGCGTCTCTGACAAACGAACTGTGTTTACAGGGACATACACATGCATACCATTCACCCAGAGATCAAACTATGAACTAATACGTACTGACATTGAGTTTTAGGAAGGGAGTGCATTTTAGGTTTTTAGCTTTAGCAAAGGTAAGAGCTGTTATTTAGAAAAAGAACCTGGAACTAAAAAAAAAAAAAAAGTTGAAAGTGAAGAAATACCTGTTAGGCACAGCTATGGCATGAACCTGAGAAAGCATTAAACTGTTGTACTGCAACAAATTACAAATAGAAACAAAAGGAAATGGCAAATTTGTTAAAATGTGCAATTGTCCAAAATTAACATTGAGAGTAACACAATGATTCAGACAACGAGTAGACATGTGAGAGGAGAGTGATAGTAACTAATTGTCATACAATCATACTGGGAAACACACACTGGATATCAGGGAGCTTTGATTTTTTTGGGTTGCCTTGGCATTTTATGGGTGGCAAGATGCTTGGAATAACATTTCCCCCTACATTGTCTCAGTGCCATAAAAACACCTGCGCTTGCTGGCCAAACACCTCTCTACTATTTGATTTTTCACTTTAATGAAATTACAAGTTTCCACTATGGAGATATTGTGCTATCTGCTAAAGAAACACAGTACAAACCCAGTATTGTTTAACATTCCTACAGAGCTTTTCATCTGTAACATCACATGAGTTTTTCCCCACCCCAACGAGGGTGAGGGTCCCACGGCACTTGACACTGTGTAAATGCTGTAAGCACGTACTCTCTTCTAAATGCATAGAAATAATTCTAAATCATTGCAATGCAAGGAACATAATTTTATAGTTCATTTGGAGTTCTAGAATATTTTTATAACAAAATACATGAATTTCTTGAACTGACAGATCAATTGTCCCTGTCTTTCACACTCAGCATTTTGGTGAACTTTCTACCCCAAAACCTACTGTGGAACTAGATGACGCATGTGAAACTGCAGAGATGATGTTACTTTGTCTATCTGTCTGGTGTTTTGAGAAGGTCAATATGCATCGACTTGTTATAAAGCAGTCCCAGGATAGACCGTTCCAAACTGGACTGTGGACAGGCTGGTGTCTTGCACAATAACACGCTCAGCAAAGATGGGCTTGAGTTTGATCCAAAGCACCTGAAAGACAATGGGAAAACTTTGAATTAGGCCCAGTGACAAAGATAGCGAGGGATGGGCTTTGTTTATAAATGGCATGAAGATTGTTATTGGGGGCAACAGGAAAGAGGGAGGAAAGGATGTGAAATATCCCTTCTGAGTCTGAAAACACTGCTCGGCAATCACTATACAGGAATTAATGCTTGGCAAAGCAATAATAACCCTATTTCTCCTTGTTTTACACCAAGGACCGAAAGGGGAGTTGAAGGAGATTAATTACTTTGCCTGCTAATCAATGCAAAGACATATTTTTCTGCTCCTCCATCTCATAATTTTTATTTCATCTAGTTTGGGGTTTTTTTAGGGTTGCCAGATGTCCCAGTTTCACTGGGACAATCCTGGTTTTTGAAGGTACATCCCATCTGCTCTTGAAAATATTTCTGTTCACTGCTCTCTTGTTGATTGTGTGCTTTTAGAGCAGCCAGCAAGCAAAGGACTGCAGGAGAGAGGCTGATAAATTATTATCAAACTATAAAAAGCTGCCCATATTTCCCCAATGCTGAAAATTAATTCTGTAGGGAGACTTTTTCACAAAATGTAAATGGTCACTGTGGCACACAAGAAATTATGATTACAAGTCCCACCACTGCTCAGAGATCACCCCTTAACGTGCGTACATTTCAAACTGGAAGCAGTACTTCTGCCCTTCCTCGGCTGCCTGAGGAAGGAAACCCTGGACTTTTTGATTGTATAGCCAAGAAAAGAGATCCCCTAAAACCATTGTGGGGCAGGACATTGCAGGAAAACCTCAGACCAAGAGCTGGAGTTGGATGCAGTGGCAGTGCAGGTGACTGGTGAGGAGACTGTGCTGCTTCCCTGACCCAGGAAAGTCTCCCAAGGAAGTACTAAGGGAAGGAGGCTACAGTTCCATTAGCACAAAATATCTAGAGAAAGTAGAAGCTCACTCCTACATTTTCAGCTCCAGATCTATTTCACAGCTGCTAGCTCCCATGAATATATCACAATTATAATGAATGTACGACAATATTATTCCTAAAGCTCCAGCTACTGGAGTCATGTGAATCTTTAAGAATCAAAGCTGTTCATTAAGAACAGAAAGTGAGTTTGTGGTCCTCATTACACAAAAAAAACCCTTGCAAAATCAACTATGAAAGGACAAATGAAAAGCATGCCAAGTCAGTTACTTTCCATTCCTTTTCACGGTGTTCTTCCAAGGCTTGACTCATGGTTTCTGAATGCTTGGCGAGAACAGGAGAAAATCAAGAAAAAGAGAAAGTGATAATACCTCAAATGGGAGGTCATCTTCCTCCAGGCTGGTGCCACATTTACAAACAAATCCCATCACAATATCTCCTGTGCATTCCCTCAGACTTAACAACATCCACACAACTACCTCGTTTTGCTCCAGAAAATGTTTCATTAAAAACTGCCTTTGTCACAAAAACTGCAAAGGATTTGACATCATCTACACTGCAGGTTGTGCTGAAAGTAGAGGCACAAAACTTCCAAAAGTTAAGAAGCATAACTTCTTGCCTTTTATCCCCCAAAGTGAGGTGAATTAGAGGGGAAAAAAAGCTCTATAGTGTTCACTCATCCGTCAATACAAACAATTATTTGAGTTCTTTAAGAATTAGAAATATGGCAAATATATTTCAGCTAGTACATATAAAGTACTGCTAGTATATTTATAAACTAAATCAGTACAAACCTTTTCTTGAGAATAACAGCATACGGGAGTACCAAGCTTCTGATGGGAGAAAGGGTTTACCTAGTGAGGGAGTTCAAAAACAGGAAGAGTGGAATACCAAAAATAAAACCCACCAATCTTGCTTACATGAAAACTAAAAGGAAGATTACATCCACAAAACTCAGACATCTAGAATGGGATTCATTTGTCCAAGTGACTGATTGCAAAGGGACCCAGGCTCACTAGCTCAAGCACAGAAATTTGCAGTCCAGACAGCTGGAGTGAGATGGGATGCATCCCACTCCTAATGCTCTCATACAGGTAGAGGAACATCTGTTTTCAAAGAGTTTGGAAAGCCACCATAGCTGCCCAATACTTACTGAATGTAACAAACCTGGATATTAAGTACTAACAACATATTTACCTTAGAGCACACTGGAATCATAAGGGACTAATACTGTCTAGAACCAGTAACTTCGCCTGAAATACTTATTCAGTACAGAAACCATTTTGAAGGACTGAAGTACAGCAATGAGAGTGTGATTGTCTTGTTTTCTTCTGGGATAAAAAATTTAGTAGGAGAACAACTTTATTTTTTTCCCCTGTATTTCTAATTGATGGGAGAAAATGCTCATCCTGCCTTTCCAGCTCTGCCTGCAACAGTCAGCTGTCTCACCGGCCAACACTGTCCTTCTGCTTCCTTTTCCTCAGGATAAATGTCTTGCCTCCACCCACAAACTCACTGGAGCAGAAAATTTCTTTTTTTCTTGTATTGCAAGGTCCAACTTACAAGCAAGTGCTTTGATAACTGTTCCCATCCTGCTGCAAGGCTCTTCTAAGCACAGCCCATGATACCTCCACATGTCCTATGGCACTGTAGTGGCCGATCCTGTCCAGGTCTGAGCTCATTCACAGCTGGAGCATGACCCACACATCCTTCTCTGGGAGGAGGTTTGGGGAAGAAAACTCCCATCTTGTGCTAAATGAGGTACCTGTTACAGCACCTCTGAGTCAATGTGGGATCCTTGCAGGATGCCATGTTTTTAGGGCAGCACACAACAGGCTGGTTGCAAGCTCACAGATCACAAACCACTGAACTTAGATTAAAAAAAATGAAGCATGTCAGCTGGCAAACATGAACATCAACAGTTTCTGACAAGTGAACTCAAACTCTGCAGCTATATGCAACCTGCCTGAACTTGCTCTGTCCACTCCCATGGCATAACTAGGACAGAGGTTTAATTGGTAGCAGACAGTAAAGAAAGTAATGAGTAGTACAGTTATGAGAGAAGGTTTTGAGATCATGATTCCGTAATACTATGGCAAACATTACATATTGGCATGCTTTTTAAAACTGAAACCCCACCTGTAAAATATACATTTTTGCATGCAAGGTGCTATTTGCAGAGGTGGAGAGATATACCTCAAAGGTCACAAGACAGCGATATACCTCAAAGGTCACAAGACAGGTAATTACTCCATAGCGTCCTAATTTACCCAGTCTGTGGATTCAGCCGACCACAGTACTCGCTTGTATTGCGTGTATAATATTAGACCTATATCACCTGCAGTATATGGAAGTTATAAAGTTTATTGCCAAATGCCTATAAAGGAGACAAAACATCTCTACCACTTACCAGCAAACGTCTCAATAATTCAAATAGTAATGCCAGCAATAGCAGTGCCACCATTTACACAAAAGATTTGCAGAAACTCTTTCTGGCTGCTACATCCTATGTTTTCAGTAAGGATGCCAATCGTTTTTCATTTGACGTTTGTTCTATCTGAGTTTAAAAGTTGTTAAATCAAAATTTAAAGCTGCACAGATACACTTCTAGGTGCATGGAGTGGAGCAGCGCAAACAAAGCCCCTCGTCATTTTCACTTGTCTCCACATGGTGGTTTTGCTGCTTTCATCAAAGACGGAAAAGGCATTTTCACTCAATAAACAATCTCAAGTGTCACCCTTAAGTAGTTAAATTCTCTGCAAACAAAAAAATCTACACCTGATGTTTGCATAAAGCTACTCTGGTTTTGGGGTCCCTCAGACCTGTCTTCTCCTGCTGGGTGAAATATAAATTTTTGTCCTAATATGCTCCTGGCAAAGAGCAATGAGAAAGTATGGATAAATCTTATAGTCCAGGTGTACTGAATCTGTCACTTCCAGCGTACATCTGATTCCTGCAATGTTTACCACAAAGACTGCCTGCATACAGGCAACTTATCTGATGTTCCCCAAATACTGTCTGCTTACTGGGCAGTGCATGTGCAAGTATTTCTGTCCAGGAAACGTGCTAGGCTCACTCTTGTTACAAAATGCAGTTCCCACAGTTTGGTTAGTTTCCTCTATGGCCCACATCAGTTCAGCACTTCACTGCATGGTTAGACACGGAATTTAAATACCAAAGTAAATGCATTTTTTGTATCAGAACTATTGTCGTCGCTTAGTCCAACCTGGATATGGAGAGATCAAGCAAAGTGTGAACACTCATTAATTCCAGAGACCAAAGAGGTTGAACTCAGCAGACCTCTAAACTACAGGCAACTGTTTGAAAAACCAGTGCATCACTTGAGTATTGTATGTTCTATGAGTGGGTTAAAAAGCAATAGAGAAAGATCCAAAGACAATTCTGCCTCTAGGATGAATTAATTCAGAGAAGGGAAAACAATGCTGTTAAATAAGAAATGACACAAACTTTTATTTGAACTTGAAACAAATCAGATTACAGACCTTTGGGGAAGTGTAAAAGATTGAATTTGATTGTTTTGTATTTCTTATGCTTATTTTCTCTAATTGTGATCAAGACAGCAAGGGCCAGTGTTGAAATACAAAAGAAGAAAACATTATTAAAAGTGTTCTCACTGTGACAGGCTAAAGCATCAAAACCATTGTGAAATGCCTTTATTAAATATGTAAAGCTATTGTAAATACACGCTTAAGTGTTTTATTGGGCTTGAAATGAAGTCTTTTATTTCTCAGACAAGATGAAACAGAATAAAGAAAGAGAGAAAGAGGAGTTGTTTTAAGTCCTATGTTGCACATCTGGTACCATGTTTTACAGCAAGGGGTTTTGGCAGACCCAACTGCCAGGCCTGGCTGCTCGTGGTCCCACTCACAGCAACCCAGCACGGCAGAGTAAAAGGAGATAAGGTGATCATCACCCCAGCTTGAAGCTCCTGCTTTCCACACCCAAATAATTCAGCAGGCCAGGAGGCAGGGAAAAAAGGAAAGCAGGCATTGCAGTGCTTGACTGTGTGCCTTTCCTTCCTTGCTCTCTAAAAAATGCTAACAATGGTGTCCTGGTTTCAGCTGGGATAGAGTTAATTTTCTTCTTAGTAGCTAGTAGAGTGCTGTGTTTTGGATTTAGGATGAGAATAATGTTGATAACACACTGATGTTTTGGTTCTTGCTGAGTAGTGCTTACACTAGTCAAGGACTTTTTCAGCTTCCCATGCTCTGCCAGGTGCACAAGAAGCTGGGAGGGGGCACAGCCAGGACAGCTGACCCAGACCAGCCAAAGGGCTATTCCACACCGTATGACATCATGCTCAGTATATAAACTGGGGGCAGCGATCGCTGCTGGGGGACGTGCTAGGCATCGGTTGGCGGGTGGTGAGCCAATTGTATAGTGTATCCCTTGCTCTGTATATTATTATCGTATTATTATTATTATATTATTATTATTATTACTACTATTCTATTTCATTTTACTTCAATTATTAAACTGTTCTTATCTCAATCCACGAGTTTTCTGACTGTAACCCTCCCAATTCTCTTCCCCATCCCACTGGGGTGGGGGGAGTGAGCGAGCGGCTGCGTGGTGCTTAGCTGCTGGCTGGGGTTAAACCACGACAGTCCTTTTTGGACAGTCATGTTACTGGCCTCACAGAAGTTTCACCCTCAGGGAAGCACAGGAGCCCACTTAAAGGGCTTTCTCAGGTTGCCTGCCTTGGGTCAGCCTTTGCCCTTGGGCTCCAATGCCCTCACATGGCCCCACAGGGCTTGGAGACTCTTCTAATACTGCTCGCCCCTGCCATTTGTTCCTGCTACAGGAACAAATGACTGGTTAATCACCCATGCCCCTTTTTGTCTTTTGCAAAACAGCCTCAGCTGGGATATCAGAACGATATTTGATAATTGCCCCCAAACATTTGCTGGGAAGATGCTTTTCTAGATCCACTGAGTAGATTACCCACTTGGTTATCCAGTATGCCCCTGTTCAGCTAGGGTAATGTCTACATGTAGGCAAATTTTGTGTCTCAGCAAAATCATACTGTATTTTGTCTCACAGATAAGATTACATATGGGATTTCCAAAATTATTATAGATTGGTATTTTAAGTGATTGCACAGCAGCTCCATGTCTGCTATGTATGTGCCTCACTAGCAGATAGGATACTTCCTAGTCCTAAATGCAAAACAAATCTCCTGTGTTTTAATTCAAAAAGCCTGTAGAGGCAGCGAAGTCTTAAAGCCTGCAAACGTAGGTACACCCACTGGCACCTATTTGCTTCAAAAATTGAACAAGAAATCTTTATCCAAAGTTAATGTACCTACTTGAATGGTATGGAGATTATGCATAACCCTTGGCCAGCTGCACTTATTTCTGCAATAGTTTTAATACACATCACCTCCATTGTAACAGCTTCTGAGCACCCCACAACCTCTAATGGATTTATCTTTATGCACTATATTTTTCTTAGGTGGGTGGACAACAAAGTCTCAGAGATGATAAATGACCTGCTTCAGACCACCTGAGAAGTCTGGAGCAAGGCAAGACTCTGCACATCATCCTTCTCAGGCCCCTCATCTTCCCTTCCTCTCTGAAGAATAGAGAAACTATTTTCAGAGGATTGGAAATAAAACCTATAGAAGAGCAAATTGCCCAGAGCTGACCATCCCAAATATGAATATTTGCATGAATACTTTTGTATAAAATGTTCCCGTTCTGCCAGGATATTGCACGCCTTCAGCTCCTCTCTGCTTCAGGTTCAGAATACTTAGCATTGCTGAAAATTTGGGGCGCTTCTGTCTACAAATTAGATTTTATATAAGAACATCACCAGGTGCTACCAACAGTATGGGAGGCCCCTCATCATTGCTGTGGACAGATGAGGCTGTGCATGCTTTGGAGTTACACACATAAGCCACTTGTTTAGTACAAAGTGGATATATTTTCTCCAAAGCAAATAAAACCATTTCAACTTCTGCCTATGACTTCACTGGAGATTTGAAGAATCAAGCAAACTCATTAAGGCAATTAAATGATCTTTAAAAAGTGAAACAGCTCAGCTCTGCTTTGCTGGATTTTACAGGAGGGAGGCAACAACAGAATTCTCTAATCTAATCATGACTTGAAAGTAAATAAAATGAGAGAAACTGAAATAGTTGCTGACTCTCACAAGAAGAAACATAGGAACAGTGGCAGATAAGTACTGTGTCACTTCAGGGACAGAAGGATTATGTTTCTCTGCTTCTACATAATTGTCTCTACCTGGACAGATTTCCAATTGTGTCATCCATGCCAAGGGGAGCATTACTAGATCAATTACTGTAGTCTACAAGGTAGTCAGTGACCATAGTATCTAAATATATTCAACATAGAGTATGACATTTAAATCAGGGAGGGAAGAACCTGTGAGACTTTGAGGGCTGCAAGTCTCTTCAGATATTTTGGAAGTACAACAGAGTACTAGCTTTTATACCATCTTTCCCTCATATATCATACCTTCATATTCTTCCTAGTAAACAGTCCTTTAAATATACATACCCCTTTAACAGAGATAACCTGGGACTAACTTGTTGCAACCGGTTTTATCTAGGAAAAACAAATCTGTGAATATTGTGCATCTAATGGTTGAAAAAGCTTTAGCAAGGTTCCTGAAGTCTGTGGTGTCAAAACACTTCAGAATGAAGATGCTCTGGCATTTTCAGTTAGAATTTAAAAATTCAGCCTACAGTATCTAATAATTCTCCTGCTTTCCTAAATTTCCCTAAAGATTATTTGTATTTTTATAATGGAAAAAGTGATCTCAGTAAAATAATACAGTTTTGCAAAACGAAGGCAATTTTAATCTAAAATAAGTTTTTATATAACAGCAAGTTTGACTTTTCTTATTTTTCTGTCTTGCTTTTAAGAGTTCAGAAAACTGCAGCCAAACTTACCATTTTCATTTCAGTGGAAAAGCAGTTGCTTATGAAAAGGCATTTTCAAAGAAGAGATTTCTGTGACCCCTCACACTGATACTACATCGCTGCATTGCACACAGCTCCGCACCTTTTATTTTCAACTCATAAAAGATTGTGGTGCTGACAACAGAGGTCAGACCCACTGATGAAGGAAGCAGCTGGTGTAACAATAACAGGATCTGGGACTAACAAAGTGCTTCTCATTTTTTGAGAGTGACAGTGTGCTTTTTTGGTAGTGATTACTCCAATCTTACAGGTAAAGCAGAGTATACTGACAAAAGCCCAATTCTGTTAGCATAAAATACCATCAGCTACCCCTTGCATAGCTACATGTGCCATAAATCACTCCTTGCCCTGCCTATCCATAGCAGTTATGCCTCTGCTAATAAAAATGTGTGGTATCAACTGACACTGCCCAAGTCATTGACATTCATTGACATTATCGGCCAATTTTGCCTACTGAGAGATAACTAGCTGGAGACAGCAGCACTTGGGAAGGCATGGACAATGAGGATTATGCATTACCTGTCCACCTGCAAGCAGCCATCCCTGAAATAGGTGAGGATGCGAACGTGTGCTTCAGAGTTAACACTCTGTGGAGAGGAAGGGGCTGCTGCTGATTCAAGCTCTACACATTTCTGAAGACAAGATTTCTCCCAAATAAGACCAATCACCAGCTGAAGTGATCTAGCTGCAAACACCACACACCTGCTTGCTCTCAGGGATCCCTCTGGAGGAAAACTGCAAGTCAGGCTGCAGCCTGGGCTCAGTGGCCTCGCTAGCTAAGCCCCATACATGAATGCAACAACAGTGGTCCAGGAAGCTCTTCAGGCTCAATTTAAATTTTAACACAGCCATAAGTTAGAAACATCATTTGCTTTAATCAAAATAAATTCCAGAGTGCAAGTGTGCAGCCAGGGGTGAGTAATGCTGGCGTGAATCAGCCAGTGTAGGAGATAGAGAATCCCCCAAAACACTTCACTAACACTAGCCAATGCCTTGTGCGCTGCATTTTTCTTTTATGTAAGAATTTTTCTTCCTAGTCTTCACAAGTGTTTTTTATGGTTTCCCAAGAAAAAAGAGGGCCCAAGTCAATGTTTTGAATCATGAAACCCAGTTTCAGGACTTTTATAAATGGGTAGCAGTGATACTAACAGGATTGCATCTGTTTTTACCAGTTCCGAATCTGAGAAGCAATCTTAAGTTCAAAAGCCATTTCCCCATTCTTCATATAGTCATAAAGACATTTATATTCTGGAACCAGTTTCCTTTCCTTTTTGCACAGCCATTAATACATTTTTTTCTTTTTTGTTTCATAGGTGCCAAGTTTTGCACAGCTCCATGTGTGAATTTATGCAAATTTCAGAATGCGCTAATTCACATATTTGCAAATTGGCAAGTGATTGGCAAAGATGTAAATGAGCTCATTTAGACATTTTCCTCTTCCCTTCAACTTCAGTTTGGGATCAGTACACCCTTCCCTAAGTTATGGCGACAAGGGGAAGTTAATGCAACTGCCCCAAACCTGGCAGGTCTAGTAGGGGTTTGGGCTAGTGTACCCATATGCCTGGCCAAGTATGGGAGGGATGTTAGAAAGCAGCATAGGCTGCTAATGCACTGGGGACATCTCCAGGTATGGTAGGAAGGCATCAGGGGAGTACCCAGCACAGCTGCAAAAGTATCAGCAGTAAGTGGGTGCAGATGTGGTCATGTTTAGCACGGTCAGGCCAGGGGTGGGAGCTGAGAGGCCTGACTGCGTGAAGATACACTGGCTGGGAGGGGAGCTAAAGAGCTGGTTTCACTGCAGGGGACAGCGGTTTGGAGCATAGCCTAGTGTCCCTGAATGAGGGAGAGATGGTTTGACAGAAGAAGGTTGTGGGATCAGGAGGTATGGTGAATAAAGTAATCTCTTGACTCTTCTGGTAGAGCCCAAGATTTTGCTGTAAAATGGGCAAGCAGGACGTGGAGCTGGAATGGAGATAGCCCAGCTCCCAGGCTCCCACTGGCTGGGGTTGCTCTTCCCCCTCCAGGCTATGGAGCCCCATGGGCACCCATCACAAGAGCTGCTGGCAGCACCTCCTGCCGTACCTACAAACTGCTGCTCGCAGCGAGGGTATGACATAGCTACTGCAAAGCGGGGAACCATGCCAGATGCAGGGTGGTAGACATCCCTCTTGGTTTTTCCTTCTCACCAAGAGCAGCTTGCTGCTTTTGCGTGAAGGGCAATGGCTCACAGAAAAAATAAATATTACTCTCCGGTTTTCCCATTGTTTGCAGCCCAGCAAGGTTGGGTACAGGGTATGTCCTGTTGAACCATGTTACACCAGCTCTTCCAAGGTTTAGGGCAACCTCTGATCTTCTCCCTTTATTTACCTGAGGCAGAACATATTAAAAGCCCTGTCACACTATCTGCTATATCATACTTTATGAGCTGAGGAATTCCCAATGTCTGCTTATTCCAGCCAGCACCAGTTGTGCCACTTCTCCTCAAAAGCAAGATATTTGTAGTAAGCTGTATCACTTCTAAAAATGGCAGATACCTTGTAAAGCGCCTGTAGTTTTGTGTGACAAAATTAGCAGAGTAACCTCAAAAGGCTAAACAAACCAGAGCTGAGAAGCTCAGGTAAGCCAAAAGGGGAAAAAAAAAAAAAAGAAGGGCCAGAGAAAACATACAATTCATCTTCAAGTTATCTAGGGCAGCTTGCCTTAGAATTAGCTTAATTAGTTTCATTACCTTGTTTCATATGGAAATATTGTAGGAACAGTATTCTTTCTGTGGCACTCAGGTAGTTAAATCCACACAATTTGCTTTTTGAAGCTTGGATTCTGCTGACTTTATTTCAAGCAATCAAAAGTATCTAATTTGCATTCACATTCACATTAGTGGTCCATATGTTAGCCCTGTTTAAAAGCTATATGCTGCATTCATTATGAAATACTTGGCTTCCTAGCTTTATCCTTTTGCTTTGAAATTATTGTGATAATATTGCAACTCTTCTATTTAGGCTATTCTCAAATACAAGGGTTTTTGTGTGATTTGATTCTTTTTCAAAGTCTTCCAAGGGTAGGGCTTTTTAATTTTTGTTTACAGTGTTATGGGAACTTGTAAATTGGTGAAATAACTCACTACCGTCATTTAATATGACAGTGTATTATTCCTCATACCTAAAGCTTCATTAAAATATCAGGATTTCAATCTGCCTCCACTAAGATTTCAGACCACACACAGCGTCATGAAGTACATGCCCTTCAGAGTTCATCAATGCTACTCACTGAACTGAGTCAGCCTCTTAAAATGATAAAATTTGGTTATGTTACATTATTGTTCTTCAAGTTTCTTTTTCATTGTGGAGCACAGAGTAAGGCATTTCCTTCTTACAGAATTCATAATCCAAATGAAACAAGAAATAAATTGACAGAATTAAAAAAAATGAGTCACTGTCAGATGAAATGTCCTGTCCATGGTCCCATACAAGGACTGTGACAGAGCCAAGAATTAAATCAAGGTCTTCCAGGATGTCCTCCTCTGCCTGGGATAGAGGACCACCTACCATATACTATTACCTACTTCATCAGGTCATCACTTTGTCAGTAGCTGCTATAATGCATGCATTAAAGCCATAACCAAAGTATTACTTCTAGAATTTAATGTATATCACAGTTTGTTGTTATTCACTGGCTTGTACATCTAATGTTCACAGTTTGGGAAAAGAGTCATATTTCTTCCCATAGAAAACACCGATAACTGATTCCCCCTTGGAGACTGATTCTCATACCCCTGAAAATTTGAAAGAGAAACTCCTTTCTCACCTGCGTGTTCACTGCCACTTCTGAAATTTGGAAAATCCTTTCCCACTTCAGTCTTTGGAAGCTCTGTGGGCATCCTAGAAGGTGAAGAATAATGAGGTGTCTGCTATGAAATGAACATCACAAAGGGGTATCTGCTGAGTATGAGACAAATACCCTGAGGTAAACACCTCAAAAAAAAACCCAAAACCAAACCAAAACAGAAAAACTCCATTAAAAATCCAGTGATCAGAAAAAAAAATATATCCTTCATTGGCCTTAAATTTTTACATGCAATCTATTTAAGCAAGAGTTTATTGGATGGGTGGAAGAGAAATGGAAGATTTATTAGACGAATTGTTTCTGAGGTGTGGAGTTTTAGATTATTAGGTTTGTTGTTTGGAGACATCTTGACCTGACTCCATTAAAAAATTTACATGGTACTGCTGAGAATGAATTGTCATTAATGGTCAAAAAGTTCATTTTACAATTAATTCCCGAGTGCAGGAGCTACGTCTTTCATAACAAGGATTGTGTATGGGAGTAGCGTGAACAGAAGCCAATGGTTATGATGGCACCCAGCATGAAATAAGAAATTCAAAGAATAAGCTCCAAATCCCATCTGGTTATCAAGAAAATTAAGAAGAGACCCTGAGTATCCTGTTCTGATCCCACATAGAATAGAATAGAATAGAATAGAATAGAATAGAATAGAATAGAATAGAATAGAATAGAATAGAATAGAAAAGAAAAAAGAAAATTCAGTCATGAAATGTAATATATGCAAGCATGAAACCTCTGGTGCATTAAGGAATACAAAATCACTACAGAGCATTTCTGATCATTGTGGGCACATCTCTGGCACATAACTATTTGAACTAAATAGGAAATACTGCCTTTTATTGGTGGACTACTACTCTGCATTTTTTTTAAAAATGAAGCTCTTTACAGTTTAGAGAGTTGTCCTGGTTTCAGCTGGGATAGAGCCAATGAGTGTGTAGGGTGGAGAGAAGAAGCTTTTGGCTTTCTGTTTTGTTTTTTTTTTCCCTCCAGACAGTAAGCTTTCATTTTTTATTTTATATGGGAGTTGCAAGCACATGCTAAGAGAAAAGCATGACCCCAACAATAGCAAATATTCAGACCTATCAATTTTGTTACCAGGTTTCACTTAACACCTGTCCAGAAAACCAGACCAATTGACCCAGAACCACAGCTGGACTGAGTCAGTGTTGCTCTGCTATCTTCAGAGGACTTATAGCAGCTACAGTCATTGCTCTCTGTGACTTACCACAACTGAGGAGGCAATGTCAATGTACAGGGAAAAGAAATTAATATTTAGGTTAGAGGAACCACTCACACACACACTAAGAAAAACTTTTTTCAGAGACAGGTGTAAGGGGGGGGAGGGAAAGATAAGCATATGCAAATCAGCATGTAAATTAATCTTCACTAATAATGCAGCCATCCCTGGATCCAAACTTCCAGTGTTTCATTTGTGTGGCAACTGGAATGTCCCAGTTACGGACATCAAACCAGCTCAGGTCATAAAAAAACTGACAATAACTTTCAAAAAAATCCATGTTTAGCCTTCCATGAGCCTTGAAAAAAAATAATGCAATCATTTAATTCTCTGTGCGCCTGTGAGTACACACTGCTTTACTCCCTTGAAATGCAAATACTAATGATTTTTTTTCCCCTCTGTGGTACTTCCAGTTTAAAAGAAATCAAAAAGAACAGGTTACTGGCTAAAATGCTGTTAGCATGAAAGTAAGGTGAATGTTCTAGGTTTGGACTATCTCAAAGAAATTCTTGTCTGGGTGTTTAAATTTTTCTTGCCATTTTAAGCCACTAAATTGGGATCACAGTTGTTAGGACCTAACCATATGTTGGGAAAGCACTTTGGATAGTACAGAGTTTTCTGTGGTTGACTGAGTATCTTCATGACCTCAACAAATCTAATTTTTTATCGTGTAACTTCCATATCACATATGCTATCCTCTGCTGCCTTGAGATACATTTCATCAGAACAACACCAATATGTACATCTGCCTTGGGAATAATGTAAAGGGTACCCATAAAGTTAGACCCTCTCCATTCGCAGTCCTTAAGCTAGGATTTTGCTACTTTCTCCCATACCTCCCTCAGCGAATTTCAGTAGATAACAGCACATCCCCCATTATGTTCTCTTATGAATCAGGCTGCATGGTTCGCCACTGCTCAATGAACACCTCAGATGAATGATTTTGTTGTTGCCAGTTGGCAGGTAATAAATATGCAGGTTAGGAGTGTTAATGATTTGAAAGTTCCAGTCCTGCTCCTGTTGCTAGCAACCTCTTCTCAATGAAACAGAGCTAAAGCTGACTGTGAAAAGCTAGATTGTGTGGCAGCTCCTGCCATCTTCTACTAGAAAGTTCCTGTAGCTTCATACTGCACTGGATTCTCAAATGTTCTCCTCCCTGTTTCTTTTCTAACCAGTGTGGAGAGCGTGCGGCATGCTACTGCTCTCATTGAAGTCTGTAGCCATAAAGACATGGACAGATCTGGCCTATAGGTTTTAAATGCTGACTGGACAGTATGGGAGAGATAGTTCCATGTTTTAATGGTTCCTTTCTCCATAAAGAAATGAGACTTCAAAGAAAAAAAACAAACTAATGTCATCTATATGTATGTACCACGACATGATATCAGAATTTACCTGCAGTACCTCTTTGATTCAGGACTAAACCACACTCCAGCAGGGTACTCAGCAACATCAGAGTGTAGGGAGCTCGTATAGAAACCAAACTGAGGGTCCCATAAAGTCTGAGGACTAATGATCCAGCATAACTCTTTTGTATAAGCACAGAGCACACCGAGTATGGAACTGTAGTTAAAGTCTGTTTCCAGGAATGGTTAAGTGCTATGGTATATATACACATTTTTCATTGGAAGTGTGCATCTTGTACATGTTTTATTGTAGGTAGGGCTCATTTTTCCTTATTTCATGGGATGATTCTTGTGTTTCTATTGACAATTTTTGAATCTGTTTAAGCCACCAAGTCAAACCACCATTGTTACAAAGCTATACTGGGGAACTGGTGATCCTGTGAGCAAGTATCACAGGAATTAGGAGGAGAGCAAACTTACCTACTGGTGACTAGCTAGGTCAAATGAAGCAAGGCAATTTAAAACAGCCTTCAATGTGCACCAACTCTAGGACTAAGGAAGTTCAAATGTAGCTTAAAATCAGCTTCACATACTCATCTTTCTTGAGCTTGAACTCTTTTAGATAAAGTGCAGAGTCTCGTTTCTGATGCCAACAGAGGACTAATGTCAAAGTCTAGAGTAGATTCTCCGCAGTATTGGGTGCATTGGGTGAGTGGATTGAGTCTTTGATTTTCTGCCTGGCCTGCAGTTGTGGTAAACCGTGTCAACTGGAAAACATCCATTAGGAATCATCCACGAGCTGTGATGTGCCCTAGTGTCATGGCTTAACCCCAGCCGGCAACTAAGCATCACACAGCTGCTCGCCCATTCCCCCCGCCCCCAGCAGGATGGGGGGAAGACAATTAGGCTTACCTCAGCCTCTAACACAGACAGTTCTTGGGATCCTCCTGTCACTCCAGAAATACAGATGGATTCTGCCCCTTTGTAATCTGATGGTATTAGAGTACACTGTGCACCGGTGTCCACTAGATCTTTATACTCCTGTGGGGCTGACGTGCCAGGCCATCAAATCCACACAGTCCAGTAAACCCGGTTGTCCCTTTCCTCTGCCTGGCTGAAGGCAGGGCCCCTCTATTCCTGGTTGGAGTCTTCATTACTTGATTTTTGTAACTGCAAAACAGAAGTCCCTTCATCAAGGTGAAAAGTATGATGAGCCCTTCTACTCTGCCCAGTAGACCCTGGAGCAGTAATTTTCCTGGATAGATGCTTTTTGGCTCCTGTTTTTCCTTGCAGTTCCTGTACATGAGCTCCTAGTCTCAGATAGGTTCAGCATCCCACTTCCTCATGTGCTCCCCCTGGTCACGCAGGAAGAACCACAGGGTTGCACGTGGTGTGCGCCACTGGTACCCTTTCCTTTGAGCAGAAAAAGGCTGACTCTTAATAGCTGAGGCCTTGGTTGGAGTGCGTGAAGAAGATCTACCCTTCTCAGCTTGCCTGGACATTTTTGGGGTCGGTTTGTCCACAGCTGAGACACAGGCCCACATGGAGGAAGTGAGATTATCTTCATATTCTTGGAGCTGTCTGGCCAGTTCATCTATAGGTGGTGCCTCCCTGTCTGTCCAGCTCATTATCGCCAGGGCGTGGGTGTATGACATCGGTGCATTTCGTACAAACTTTCGCCACATGGACCGTGTGCACTGGATTTCATCCGGGTCTTTGGATGCCTGGTTGTCATCCAGGTTGTTATAGAACGCCTCCAACGCAGCTAATTCCCTCAGATACTGGATACCTCCCTCAATGTTGGTCCCTTTCCTTCGGGAATTTGCAAGTTCTTCCATGAAACGATACCTGTCCTTCACATTTGACAGGAGTTGCTGCCAAAGACTGCAGACTCCTGCCTTTTTTCTACTCCCTTTGTCAATGGCAAGGGATCCTAGCTGCTGAACTTCCTTACCCTCTAATTCCTGACTACTGGCCCCAATATCCCAGCATTGGAGTAACCTGCTGAGAATTAGCTCACCTGGTTGATGGCTAAAATCTTTGCGCATATCTCACGGCTCACTTAGGGATAGGGATCGGGTGGTTTCTGTCTCATTTATGATTTCAGTCTCTTCCTCTTCTTGTTCTTGTGACTGCTCTGCTGCAGAACAGGCTGCCTCTTCTGTGTCTTTCTCTTACTCCCTCTTAGGAGAAGCTTCTCCATCCCTTACTAAATAAGCTGACTTCCACTTCCGTTGTTTCTTTTTAGTTATAGAGGCGACTGATATAGTGTCTGGTTTCGCCATAGTGTCTGTTGGTGTGTTTTCCCTCTCTTCTCCCTGAGGGTGCTGCATAATATCAAGCAGTGTTTGGTAGCTGCTGGCCAGGGCCCGGCACAGTGTGGGAAGTTGTGCCTCTCTGGAATAGCCATGGCATTTTTTTTTCAAGCACTCTATCACTTCATCAGGATCCTGTAGTTGTTTGGGAGTGAAGTTCCAGACCACTGGACGTGAGAAGCTCTCTAGATACCTGCCCATATTCTCCCACATGCCGTGCCACCCATGACCGTACTCTCACGGAGCCTGGGTCATATCCCCAAATTGCTTGTTAACCTTAGACAAAATTGAAGCCATATTCCTAAGAAATACCAATAGAAGTATTTTAACTACCCAGGGATGTTCAAGATACTGAGAAGTTATTGTAACAAGGGAGAAAACATCACAGAAGAAGGCAGCGAAGGTGCCATTCTGTATTTCCTCCACAAAAAACCTCTCAGAGGAAGAAGTATAATTGTTGATTGTCTCCATGAGATGGTACCCAAAGTACAGTAATGGCTTCAGTATAGAGCCCCAATACCAGACTAAGCTCAAGGTCAGTGTTTTAATAACAAATCTCCCAGGCAAAACATCACTAACCACTACAGAGCACAGCAAACTGCAAAAGCCAACACCAATCTTTAACATGTACAGCAAAAAAAAGAGCATGGTGCAGATCAGATAAACTAATATCGAGAACAGATGAATCAATGTCGTGACCTGCAACTGTTAACAGATATAAATCCCTTCTAATATGCTCTGGTCAATCTGTAATTATCTCAAACCCTTTGTGCCCCATGTTGGGTGCCAAAAAGGACTGTCATGGTTTAACCCCAGCCGGCAACTAAGCACCAGACAGCCATTCACTCACTCCCCCCCCACAGTGGGATGAGGGGAAGAGAATTGGAAGTGTACAAGTGAGAAAACTTGTGGGTTGAGATAAGAACAGTTTAATAATTGAAATAAAATAAAATAAAAATATAATAATAATTGTTATTATTATTATAATAAATTGTAATTAAGGGGAAAATAACAAAGAGAGAGAAATAAAACCCAAGAAAGACAAGTGATGCAAATGAAAACAATTGCTCACCACCAACTGACTGATGCCCAGCCAGTCTCCGAGCAGCAGCCCCCTGCCAACCTTCCCCCTAGTTTTATTGCTGAGCATGACATCATATGGTATGGAATGTCCCTTTGGTCAGTTGGGGTCAGCTGTCCCAGCTGTGTCCCCTCCCAACTTTTTGTGCACCCCCAGCCTACTCGCTAGTGGGGTGGGGTGAGTAGCAGAAAAGGCCTTGACTGTGTGTAAGCACTGCTCAGCAATAACAAAAATATCCCTGTATTATCAACACTGTTTTCAGCACAAATCCAAAACATAGCCCCATACTAGCTACTATGAAGAAAATTAACTCTACCCCATCCAAAACCAGCACACCTAGGTCCTTCCCAAGTCCCCTACATCTATAGCACCTTCCCCAGAGAAGGGCCTAGGTGAGCTCTGAGGGACTCCTGTGGCCAGGGCCACCTTCCAGGCAGCTGGGACTAGATGCTTTGTATGGGGCAGGAGAGATGGAAAATGGGGTGGTGGATGCAAAGTCTGAACTCTTAACTTTTGCAGATCCTTACTGGATCTTTTAACTGTGTACTTAGATTTGTACACCCTTTAGGTACTTACGCTATAAATCAATTAATTCTGTCATCACATCAACCTGTATAATATCTGTATATTATAATATACAAACCTCAGCTCACATTCATATAAATAAACATTGACTTAATATAAATTGTTCTCTTACCATATCAGAACATTGTGTAATTAAATCATCTCACTGGTAGTGTGTACAGATGGCTTAATTTTCTGTAATACCCACTAAAGCTCAATTGACTTAAAGGGGACTACTAATCTATTTAAAGTTAAACCCACAATGGATAAATTTGTAGCTCAAAGAGGATTTTTCTTTCTTGTAGACGACCATTTTCTTAAATGTTTGGGGAGAACAAAAGAATTTGCCATTTAGAATTACTAGTCACTTTAAAAAAAAAAAAAAAAGAAAATAATTAAATAAAGAAAACCCCAACCCTGTGGCCATTAACAAAGTAATAAGGCTAGCAGATGATCTCTCTCCCTCTTGATAATCTTTCACTGTGAAATATTTCTATCAGACTGGAACCCAGCACTGAGAGCAAAAGGCAAAGCTTAGTCTTCTTTCAGACACCGCTGCATATTTCGACACTTTCATATCACAACAGAAGAAAAAAAGGAAAGGAAAAAAATATATAACTAACTGAAGTGAATTACAAGCCAACACGTTGCATGGAGGTTTACAGCTTTTTTGTAAAGTGAAATTTAACATCTCCAGAACCTGTGCACTGAGTTCGTTTTCTATTTTTATTGTATTGCAGTTTTAAAAAATTGCCAATTAAGTCAAATTAAGCTGTTGTGCAGTCAGCTTCTATAATTACTAACAATAGTTTATGGTAGGTTCAAGCAAACAGAGGGTGTTTGGGTTTTTGTTTTTTGTTTTGTCTTTTTTTTTCTTTTTTTTTTTTTTTTTTGCCAGAGTAGTAGTTTCTTTTTGTAGAAACAATTATCATGGTAGTGCTTCCCAGCAAAGAAAAACATAGCCTGCAGCCATCCTATATTTCATTTTCAGTCCAGCAGTTTTAGAGAGGCTTTTTGCTTTTCTAGCGAATGTACAAATTAGAGGAAAACAATCCAAGGTGACGAATAAAATGTGGGGCATCATAAAGCAGCCAGAGAGGCAAATGAGGAAGAATGGAGAGAAAGCTGTGGTGGTCTGGATGGTTCCTTCCTCTCATGCTCAGACTTATAGTGGTGCTAAGTATCTGTTCTACCATGCAGCGCCAGGACTCATATACCCCCAGACACTGTAACAATGTTATTGCCACACCTGAAATAATCGCAATGCAAGCCCATGAATGACAGACTTGTCACAGAGGACAAACCAAAGACACATGTATAGCATTTTATATATCCAGAATGTGCTGGTCCTATGCATGTTGTTTGCAACTCCAGTCCCCCCTCCTTTAAAAGAATATGGTGGAACTGAAAAGGTAAAGGGAATGCTGGCAAGGATTGTCAAGAGCAGGACACAGCTTTTGTATGACACACTTTTTTGTAAGATGAATGACTAAATAGACTAGGACTCTTCCACCTTGGCATGGGATGATGGTGTGGGTATCTAAAGAAATCTATAAAACAATGAATGCCGCTGTGATACAGGGAATGATCTTCTGCTGTGTCTTCTGGTGTAAGAAGCAGGGCATATGAAATAAAACTAGCAATGGCTGGTTCAAAATTAACTGAAAGAAATACTTCTTCACACAGGATGTGGTTAAGTTGTGGATCTCTGTGTCAAGGGCTGTTGGAGACCCTGATAGTCTGCATGAGTTCAGAAAGGGACTGGAAAAATTCAGAGAAGTAAAAAAAACACCAGCCATGTTAGGATCAGTAATCTGTACAATTTTGACGGAGCTGAGACGGGGCAATGACTGCCCTAGCCTTCTCTTTACAGCCCTGGCAGCTCCAGTCTTATGTCCACTCTGCCTTTTACTCCAGCACTGAACACCCTTGTCCAGCTCACCATGTCAAGGTGAAATGGTTACTATATTAGGGAGAAAATTACATGAGCCTCAACATTGTTCAGCAGAGCAGAGAGTTGTACAAAACTTATTTTACGTAAGGCGCAGGTCAAATGCAAACACTCTGGTAGCAAGGCATTGGTAACACATAACACCTAGCCTAACACAAGTTCATAGTGCTTTACAAACCTTCACAAAGTCTCCCAGCACCTTCTGTGTTGGCATTAAGGTATTATTACACAGGCCAGTGCCAGAGAAAACTCTGACATCCATGAGTAGAGAGATTAGCTGCCTTTTACAGGAGAAAGCAGAATACACAGATGTTAAGTACCTAGCCCAAAGTGATCTATCAGCATAGCCAAGACAGCAACCATCCCAGCTACCTCCCAGTCCCATGCTTAAGCCTCTTGACTGATCTGCTTTCCAGCTGACAAGCTCTACACGGATCTCCGCACCACACTTCCAAGCCGTGCTTGCTAAGTGGCATATCCATTATCACCAAAGAGGTGCAGAGAGGGAATGCAGCATCAGAGTCAGCGGCTGCTTCAACTCCAGCTCCGAGCAGCCTGTTCATCATGCCACTTACAGATTTTCCCCACTATAAAGAATGAATAATTTGTTCAAGCACTGAATGTCAAAGCCGATGCCAGATCAGCCAGTGCCAAGTTAGGGGCTATTTCAATGAATGTAGGTAGCCTGAGTCCTCCACAAAGCATGGGATTCTGTGAGGACCTGTAAAATAGTCCTTCCTCTGTCTCCCTCAGAGGTGAGCTAAAGGAAATATCTTCTGCCCCACAGTCCTACCTCTGGCCAGGAGGATGCTTTGGTTTGCACCTGTATGCAATGTCCACTACAATTTGGCCTTGATGCATTGAGAGATTTACCAAAGGATTATGAAGGTTTTTTCCCTCCCTCCAGGTTTTTTTTTTTAAACTATCCTAAGAAATGTGTAATTCCAGATTAATTGCAAGGGGGGAGGGAGAGGAACAACAAGAAGTCCATTTTTATTCTCCTCGAATTAGAAACATGAATTTTCTTCCCCTCCCACTGATTCACCGCTCAGCATTCAGCTAAGATGATCACTGAAAAAGGAAAAGCAAATGAACAGTGATGTTTCTTAGGGTATGAAATACTTTACAATTAAATAAGGTGCTGCGGAGTATTGCGCTGATCACCAGTGATTGGTAGCTCTCTGCTAAGCTGCAAATGAATTCAGCACAGGACAGCATTCCAAATTGCTCTTACAAGCTTTCCTTTATTATTTTTATTTGGTTATGCTCTGACTCTCATCCAGAATTGTACTTAATGCCCTCGTCTGAAGTTGTTGAAATGGCACCCCATGGCATAGTGTGACAGTGAAAGGATATTGCCTTTGGAAGCTGCTAATGGTCCATGAAAAGAAAACAGCAGAAAACAGGAGAGCAGTTGTTCCAAAATAATAAGAACAAAAATCTTTACATTTTTAGCTCATCGTCTTCCCATTGTCAGAGGATTGAGAATGGGCAGAATGTAGTTTGCAGTTAGTGAGGAGTTGCAGATCCGGATGGGTTGCAAGTCAAAGATACAAGTAATGAAAAAATAGTGCATTATATGTAGCAAAATATTTTAATATTTTTAATCTTCCACTTGCAACTCAAAATTATTGTTTGCTACATAACATTATCCACAAGGTATATTTATTCTCTGGGGTGGGAGAGATGGCCCAATAGTGCCATTAGAAACGAGCAGCAAGGGTTGCAAACGTCAGGCCAAGCTACAAAAACTTCAGTCCAGGTAACTCTGTCTTAGACAAAGATACTTCAGTATCTTGGGGCCCCCAAGCACGAGGCCCCACTGAAGCCAAAAGGAGCTCTCTGTCTCAATTTTTTTAAACTTAGGAGTACAAAACACATTTGGGAAGGCCTAATTCCCCAGTGACTTTACTCCAGACTTACCGGCATGTTGCTCCAGCAGGAGTATTGTAGAGATGAAGCAATAACCACTTGAATAAAACAATGCCAACAAGCAAGCTATGAGCATATCTGTGTTTTAACAAACCAGTTTGTCCTAATTCCCCCAAAGTGATACATTCTCTTATTGTTGAACACACTTGTACAAGTAAAAACAAAGAAAAGACATTAAAGGTAACAATAATGGTGGCTCAATCCTTTAACAACTTTGTCCCTACTCACAAGAACTTTTCCTCCACTCTTAGATTATTTCTATGGTCATTACTGCCTTGGCATAAGCTTGGGCATCTGCCTCTGCATCCCACAAACCACAACAGTAATAAGGCACTAGATGAACCCTTTCATGTCCTGTACCAGTCTACCAACTTACTGTGCTGCTGTAGGAAAAACAAGGAGATACCAACCTCTTTGCTCCAGCACAGCAACATCAAATTGGAGCCTGTGTGTCCTAAGTTACTGTAACAGCTGTCTAACTTGCAGTGTATTTCACCCCAAAGTAAAACACTGCATTTTTTCAATATAACCATTACTTAAATGACTTACTACCATAAAATTTGCCATTTTTTCTTCCTCTCTCCAAACAACAATATGATAAAATAATAATAATAATAATAATTAGAAGGAAAAAACATTGCCCTAAGAGACAGTTATGTTTACTGTGTAGAGATTTCCCAATAGAAATTAATTCAAAACAAATTTACATTCTACATTTAAAGAAGATATAAATAATTCATATTCTCATATCATGAGCACTCTGCATGTCATACACCGGGGTACCTGCAATTTTTCAGTTTATCCATTTAAAATTTTCATTCAGGAACTCATTGTCATGTTTCTTTGTGCTTCTATTCCGCTGTGGTAATTTAATAGTCTTCAATAGAATTATGTTCAATTAAAATGTATTCAGTTTTACCATTCCAAATCTTTTTAGCTTTTAATTTAATTGCTGTAGGCTTCAATTTTACTTATGTACTATTAACTCACCTTGTTCACCAATTCTGCTCTCAGAAATATGAAAAGACTAACCCTGTAAAGGCTGTGAACTGGGGTTTCATTGCTCTTAAGCCACTTCTGCGTAAATGTCACTCCATTTCTTTCAGGCCAGTGATTCCCATAATCTCTGAGAGAAGAGTCAGGTGCCATTGCTTCATTTTTTAGCAGCCAATCTTCTTCCATATAAACACAGTGAACCCCCTTGCCCACTAGTGCACCCCGTTGTCCTCTGACAGACCGTTCCCACACCAGCATGGGGTCCTACAAATTTCTGCTTGCCCAGCTCCTGCCCAGGATTATCATGTATGTGAGTTCCTGCAAGAACCCTCAAGTCACTGATGTGCTCAAAGCCGAGCAGGTAAGTAAATGTTTTGCTGGAGAGGGCAGGAAAATGCTCCGCTTCTTGTAGAATCAATAACATAGCATGGAAATGGACTTTCTTCCAGTCACTGGAGGTTTGGCGTCTCAAAATAGAGAAAAGGAAGGAGTGACCCATGGAAAGGTAGAAAATGGTAATTCAGGCTTTGTTCTGGATTTATACAACTTTGTACCCCCACAGGCATGGAAATGGTAGACCAGGAAGATCTCTGAGTCTCTGCTGCCAAAAGCAGGTTTCCTAGGCTGTACTGACATACAAGCACTGGACTCTTATGAATGTAACACAAGAGTTGTCTGGAAAAAAAAAAAAATCTTCTGTATTGACCCTTCTCTGATCCTATGTTGCAGGTGACAACACACCACTGATCCATACAGTGACATTACACTGTTCTGTAACTGTAACTGATCGACATAGTTTTATAGTCCAACTTTTACAGATGCTAACATTTTGTCTATTTTTGAGCTACCATTACAGACTGAATAGTTCTGATTGACCTGTGTTGAGTTGTATCAGTACTGAAGTTAACTTGTACCCTCAAAAATGGATGGGCTATCTCAAATTGTCCCTTTGTTATCCGAAGATAAATGACTTGCATTTGTCAACTTTCAGTTTCCTCTGCCATTGTGTTAGGTCCTGTCATGTCCTTCTGAATTTCCTTATGATCCTTGACTGGCTTAAATGACTACAAATTCTTCTACCTGAGAGTTTATTTCCCTGTTCCCAAATGCCAATCAGTACTTCTCCAACTGCAAAAACTTTGAGTGCTCCTTTTCTCCTATACTAAAAGAACTAATTTTTTTCCTTATTTCTATCAAAGGGAACTGTTTTCATGGGCATCTCATAGACATAGACATTTTTGTCAAACACACACCATCTCTTTCATTTTTTGTGTGCAAAGACATTTCAAAAGGTGAATATAAATAAAATCAGGAGAAAAATTTTGTTAGAAAACACTTCCCAGTCATCTGAAATTACTAAATTTATAGTAAAGATCTCAGAAAAGCATGCTGCAAAAATGGCTTGAAATCAATCAGGTACACAATTTACTGAAAAAAAGGCTAGGTAGATACATATTGTCCAACTTTGTAACCTTGCTGCACAGGTACTTGTTGGTCCTAGGTGCACAAGATGTGCTAGACTCGATCTTTATGTATCCTCAGGTTACAGTAGGCTTGACTCTCTTCTCCCATGTGTATGTGTACTTTGTTAATCAAAAGATTAAAAATCTACCCAAATCTAACTGGCCAATCAGGTTATTACGGTCAGCTTTCTGTAGTCAGTGGCATGGGAACAGGTAATGTATTCAGCAACACACTTGGCTTGCATCAGGAACCATTTACATGTAAATAACCATAGATGAAATATTCGTTAAGGTCTACAGCAGACTCTAGACTCACACCGTTGGCACTGTATCAAGACTCTTCAATCCCCCTGTTCACTGTGCTGCAGAGAAGAGACAATGCCTCACACTTGGATCAGACCAAATGTCCGGCTAGCTGACACCCCTGTCTCTGACAAGGGTCAGCCACGGAGGCTGCGCCATGGCCCGTCCACAAGTGGTAAGAGATTTCCATTTAGGAAGGGCAACACAGGCAAAACCTGCCAGAAAAAGAATTAATTTTTTCTTCGTGTGCAGTGGTATATGTATGTCTGTCCAGAAGTCATCTGGGCTATGATACAGGTTTTTTCTGCAGTCAGCAGTAATGAATTCCCATTACAAATTAATGCCAGCAACATTTCATTTTTAATATTAGAAAGACATTGAGCTCTTCAATCACTCCACAAAGAAACGAAACAAGGAACCACCAGGTGTAGCGTCCCAAAGCAACTTGAACATGGGAAAGCAAAGTTTTCTGGTTTAAGTTTCAAGCAGCACTGAAGTTTTGCTGAGATTTTGTGTGCCAAGTTTCAGCTTAAAGGGAATTTTTTTGGCTACAGTATAAGCCCTGGAGAATAGGAAGCGTTCTAGAGGAAGCATCAAATCACACTTAACTACTGTATGGCAGAGGAAGTGGCTATGTTACAACACAATCACTCAATAAGATAATTTCTTATGTTAGCATTTTAATTAAAATAAAGAATACTTGCCTCCATCTTACACTCTACAATTCTCTCTTCAAATTACACAGACAGACAAAATGTACAAAGCAAACAGAAAATAGGATCACAAATCCTAGCAGACTTGAAGGCATGACTCAGAAGCTTTGTAAGAAATATGGCAAATAAAACCAGAGTTAATGATTCCATAAACATTTATTTTGAGGAAATATTAACAGCGGTCTCTAAAATGTTTCTGGGCAATAAAGGATAAATAACACCTATTATTAATGTAATGGTAAAAAATTTCATTTACCACACATTTGCAGTACTCTAGTTAAATACATTATTAAACAGCATCCCAGTATGGATTAACACTGAACAGAAGCTCCAGATGTAGAGATGTTTCCCTCTGGTTTTATCAGCAGTAACATGGTTGGTGCTAGCCCAATCCTGATCCCAGTGTGGACAGGCCCTTTGGCTTGCTCTGTTTGTTTTTTGGATGAATAATAACACTTGTGCAGACTTCACACTGGGCTTGGTGCTTTGATCAAAGCAGTTTCCAGTGGGCACAAAATCTGCCTCTAATGTTTGCACCTAAGCTTTCATTTTAAACTAAATCACTGGGGTGAGACCCTGTCAATCCAGCCTTGCATACTGCTCTCTTCAGCCAAACGGTTGCACAGATTGTCCCCTACAGGGTCTTGCACCAGGAGAAAAACAGGTCTTCTCCCACCCATGCCAACAAATGATCCAGGAGCCTTCTCTGCACCTCCTTCCCTCACTGGCTTCCCCCAAGCAGCGTCTTTGGTCAGCCCAAACGCAGCAGTGGGGGAATAGACAGTTATTGGACAGCATGTGGCAGGAGCCGATAATGTATGCCAGTCCACTTCTGACAGTAGAAAAGCTCCTGAGGAGAGGCAGGGCTTTCTGCATTCACCTTCCACTTCTCCACCCACCCATGTTGCTCTGGGGTGAGAAACGGTGTCGTACCCAGCAGGTTTCTTGAGAAGGACAAGCAATGTGGCATGGACCAGCACTGGCTGAAGATGTGGTTAAAGACTTTTCTGCTTACTTCAGTTAAAGGTGATCTTCTCACTGGAACCCAGATCAGACGTGTTTTACGGAAAGGCATTGCTGGTGCTATCGTGGAGGATCAGGCGGGTCCATGAAGGCTTCTTTCACTTTCTCCAATCCCCACGGCCCCCAGATGCTTAACAAATCAGCAGCCTTTCACTTGGGCAGTAGCACTCCAGCCTGGTTGACATCTGCCTCCCTGCAATGGGAATTTTTATCACTGATCCCTTTGTGGTGGTAGACATGCTGTAGGTTATACGAGATCATGTCTCCCTCTAGTGACTAAACGTCTGTATTTTTGAAAGTCATGACCCCAGCTTTAAAGACATAATCTTTAAAGGGCCTGTAAAGTACACATCTACATATCTGTCCATAGATTAAACTCTCTTTTCTTTCACTCCTGTGTGTGCACCAAGGTATGAATTGGATTTTGCTTAAAACTATCCAATTATTAACAGAGTCATAGGACTTCTCAGTAGGTATTGTGTCTCCATTATACTGGGCTTTTAAACAAAAAAGGCAGTATCTGACCAGGAGGAATGACAGATCTTGATTAAACATTCATGCTATTTATTTTGTACTGGCAGCTAATCTTTGTCCAAACATTTAAATCCAGACAGTGATATTTAACAGCAACTCTACTAAAACTATCACTTGTGCTTGCTATAGATATGAGGATCACTCTTTCTTATTTGGCAAGCTAGAAGACATCTACTTATCCTCACCAACACAACAGTAGCCCAATTTGTTTTTAAAAGACATAGAAAAAAAGGGAAAACCATGTTCAAAATTTCATCAGCTGGAGATAAGAGTGGAGAGAAGATGATCAGAGAAGAGACTGGAAGCTTGAAGCTTCACAAAAGGCCTGCCATGCTCATTTCTTCTCTGGCTTATCCCACAGGCAATAATACACTTCACACTGATAATAAAAAGCAACAACACACAAAGCATCAGATAGGGAGGATGTCCTGAGATTTAGAAAAGTAAAATCTTTTTATCTTTAGCTCTAGTAACACGAGGCATAGTACAAAGCGTGGTATGTACACATCAACAAATGGAAGTGGAACATAGAGTATAAGAGAGACCAAAAAATAGTGCCATGGCACATGCCAAGGATGAGCACTAGGAAGCAAGGAAAGGCAACACAAAATCTCATGGGAGGTATGTCACATTCCCCACAGAGGGACAGAAGGAAACAGTAAAGAAAAATTACAACATACCTGAGCTATGCTGGGGGGAAAAAAAAAAAACCAAAACATTGCAAAACAATTTTTAAAACTCTGCTGGAAGCAGTTAAAAAAGCAACATAGGACAAAGTCAACTTCAGACTCACATTTCCACTCAAAATTTTTAAGCAATTATATTATAATAAGTATAACTGAAAAAGGAGGTGAAATCCATATTTTTCTATAAGTTTTCTTTATTGAATGAGTTTCCCACACATAAAATCAATTTAATTTTACATCTGGCATCACTTTTGTTTTCATTTTTAGTGGCACTGAGCTTGCCTAAATCCACATGTAACCTGTGGGAACACTCAGAGCTCAACAATTTCAGTATTTCTCCTGAATAGGAAAACAGGGCCTGGTTCTGCAACTGCCAATGTTTGGCCTCAAATCTTCATAGGGTCCCATGAAGTGGGAGCAAGAAACTTCTTTACCAACTCTTATCATGATCTGAGTTTCATGTTATCCTGCTTGATTCCCTAGATCTTTCACAGAAAAGAGGATAAGACAATGTGATTTAAAATCTACAGAAACTGATAAAGTTTGGAAGTGGTAATAGCACCCAGGGCTAGATGTCAAGCCTATGGGGTTCCTTAAACTATTCCTACGTAATTGAAAAGAGAGTGTTATACCAGTATTTCATATGGTCTGAAATATTTTTAATTTTTTTTTAATAGTAAAAACAATCGTAATAGGACTGCAAAGACAGAGAAGAGCCCTTGAAATTTTTCTTAAAAATTCCCTGTGCCCCTAGTCTGGTTTCAAGGATGGTTTTAGTTTTCCTTCTTAGTCAACTCTAGTTCAGCTTCTTCTCTCAGCTCTATTCTGGTCCTGCTGCAAGAGAGTAATTAAACCTAAGTGCATGCCCCTATCTCAGGATGTTTGTAGCTTCCTTTAGCTAGAGTGTAACAATATGAAATAATAGGTTGGTTTTTTTGTTTCCCCTGAAGGAAACCATTTTATGTATTTCCCTTTCAATCATCTACATTCCCCAATTTACTTCCGCAGCTTCAAGTCACCAGCTAGAGCAATAGTATGTCCATACTAGAAAAATCTGCAAAGGATAAAGAAATACAACCCGTTTACAAACGCTGCAAATAGTACAACCACCCACCCCTGCCGCCAAAATCTAGAAGCCATTCCGGTGCTCCTCATCAGCAAAGCAGACCACAGCTCCACCGGTTACTGTTCTACTACCTATAGGTGGCACTAGCTATGTTTGTAACATCTCAGCCCATGCTCGCCGTTATTTCTGCGGACCTTGACTGGAGCTTCTTGTCTGATTTCTCCCTTGCTGTCGGTAGAGATGTTAATCACAAACTTTAAATACATTCATTCAGAAGCGGCTTCAGACAACCTAAGCATGCATTTATAAAGCAAGAAACAAACTCTCCCGATGCCTGCCAGTTTACACACCTCCACTGCCTGGGCGTACATCCGTGTCCTCTGGGTGTCCTCAGACGTTAAGGCCAAATGGTGCCGAATGCCAGTCTGTATCATACTTCTCAGGAAAGGTGGCTTTATAAATGTTAGGGCATATTTAACATTGCTCTCCCAGACCTGCCTCTAGTGAAGAGAAGCAGCAAACCCACCAGGCTCCCATGGAAAGCGTCATCAACCCACAGTTCACTGAAGTTCACCCAAAATTTGACAGTGCAACATTGACTATTATTTGAGCCACAGACCTTTCTAGATTTTAACCATTAAGCTAAGCCACAGATGTTTTTCCCGTCACATGAGAAATTTCAGAATTTTGGTAAAAAGCCAAAAACCTGAAAAATAATGCTATTCAGGAAGACAGATGAATAGAAATCCTGAAGATAAATTGTTAAAATATTTCATGTAAATAATATCTTATCTTTTTAATTTTTTGTTAATTTTTAAACTATAAATTAACTAAAATACTGTGATGAAAACATTGGTTTGAATTATAAAACAGTAAGCTCTTCTTCTTGAAAATATCAAAAGGGAACATCGCAAAAAAAAATTTTTCCCCAAAAATGTTTTAGATTAGATCAGAACAATCAAAACTGATCCTTTCTAACTAGCAGGTTTTATTCTTGTTTCACTGAAACTACATTTTCCAAAAGAGAAAACAAAGAATTAAAATTAAAATATCAGACTTATTTTGTGTCCTATTTCTTTCTCTTATGATCTGCTAATTTTTACCCTTCTGTTGCCTTTCATTTTGTGTTTCAGTTCTTTATTATTTTTTTAAATTCTGATTTAATTCTGAGAGACAAAATGTTGGAGAATAGATATGTAATTAGATTCCCCCCTCTCCCGCCCCCCAACTCTGGTGTTTGATACTGGCCTTTAGAAAAGGAGGTTGCCCTTAACACCCTGATCCATCTAGAGAGAACTACAAGGAAAACCTTTACTCCAGACAAATGCAAAACTTCTCCAAACAGCCCGGGAACTGCCTCAGCTTGCTCTATCCAGCTGTATGCCCAGCACACAAGAAGAAGCAGAGAAAAAGTGGATCAGTCTTATGATACCTATTGAGGGAAGGACTAATTTCACTCAACTTTAACCATCTAAATGGGAGATATCCAGTTAAAACCACCCATTGAGTCTCTCAGTACTCAGTAGAGAGTGATGATCCATCTCAGCCTGAAGCAGTTTCCCATAGGATGAGTTGCCCTCCAGAAATGTCTCTCGCATGCCTTCTGAAACAGCCTGCAGAACTAGTTTATACTCAGCATGTCACATTTAGCTGGTGTGGTTGACCTGAAGGCAAAGACCCCGTGCACATACCCTAAATACAAAGGCTGCTTTTGGGAACAGAGCATGCAGAGGCAGCTGCGTGTCTCCGTCCCCTCTGCTCTCACCAGCCAGTCACCACCTGCATGGCTAGGTTTTTAAACTTTGCACCATTGTTTGGGTGGTTTCTTAGGTGCTGCACTGCCCTGCCTTTTTCTCCTTAGCCCCCAGAGCAAAGAGAAATATTATGTACTGCAATTACCAGGCTTTTCTTTATTAAAACAGGCCAAGAAATATTCTGAACATAAAACACTATATTATACCCTAACACACTCACAGAGGCTAAAGAATTATAATTCATTCTTATTGCAACATTATTTTAGTCCACTTTGCAGTTGTTTTATTTAAATGATTAGTTATTGTGCAACTTACTTAAAAAAAAAAAAGGTCTGTTTTAACACATCTTGGCTCTGTTAAACTACCTTTTACAAATGAATTAGTGTGAATTTTATTGCTGTATTTTCCCAACTTATTAAAAGGGCTGTACTTTACAACTAAAGCTGCAGGATGGATTTATTATTTACAGTCCTACTCCTAGCCTTCATATCTACTTAATATGTGTAAAGTGTTTAGTTTTCCAATGTAGTCCAGCTGCATCACTGGAATCAAACTTGTAATTGCCTCTTTGGGATTTAAAACCATTATAGTTGTGCTTTTATGTTCTCTTTTGTTTTGCTTGAATCACTTTTTCAGGTCTATGAAGTACAGCTGGCACAATAAAAGTTTGATCAATGCATAACCAATGCAGTGTATATTTCTTCCAGATATATAAAACCCAGGTGAAAAATGTTAATCTATGAAAATTATCTTTGTCAGCTACTTATTCTTGGAATTTAAATCGGTTTCAATCTTGAGGTATATGGTTTGGCCTGGGGTTTTCCAGTCTGGGTTTTTCAACAGTTTCTTGTAATGTGTACATTTGACATATTAAAATGAATGATTGCCTGATGTAAAGTTTCAATTACCAGGGCAGATTTTTTTTCTCATACTGTGATACTTGAATAAAATTATCCTGGTACCACAGGAGTTAGCACTGGAAAAAGCCTACACAAGCAGCCTTTATTTCCTTACCAATTTAGGATCCTCTCATGCATCATTGACATTGATGTTATTGGATCATCTACTCAAATCCTTTAGGCCTCAAAGTCATGCTTTGGGCATACGGGAAATCACCAAATCCCTGCCAAGAAACTGAGAAATTAAAGTGTTCAGTTTTGGCAACATGAACTGGTCTTCACGTTCTGGAGTACATTAACCTGGTAGACAATTAATTCTCATTCTCTCACACTGATTTAGTGGGCTTCTCCACCTAAAGCCTGACTCTTTGGGAATTGCTGGTGGAGCAAGGTGTTTTTCAGTATGAGCCAGGAATTCAGACATTTATTACACTATACCCTTTTAAAGTCAAATGTAAAATAAAGTAGAAAACAGGTAAAATTTCAGTATGCACCTTTTTGATGGTAGGTTTTCTAAATAACAGTGTATAAAAACGTTGTAGGTGTATTAACATAAAACTACAGAGCCAGCTTAAAGGTGGTGCTGCCAGAGTTCATGGTTTCAGCAAGTTTCACAATATTTGATGTTCGTCTCTGAAAGCTCAGTTTCAGGATTTAAATGACTACATTAGGCTCAGAAGCAAGACCATAAATAAAATGGACTAGATTTGTAAATAAATTTTAAAGCCAACTTCATAGTAAGAATGCTGTTAGCAACTTAGACCTCGGACTCCTCTGTTCTGTTCATGTCATATGTAGTACATAACATAGGCCTTTATGGTTCCAGAACACGATTGACTGTCATTAGGCAAGATCAGGCGCGTAAGCTGTCAGTACACCCTAACAGAAAGCCTCTCACAGCCACACTAATGTACTAAGGAATGAGCCTAATTTATAAAGGTGTCATAGCTTGAGTGGTGAGCAAGTCTGGACTTTCTACACTGCCTATGGAGTAGGTCTAGTCAGACTGCATGTGCAAGACAGTTTCTTTGTGGGGGCATGCATAAAGACAGAGTATAGTAGTTATAAGAAGGCTCTCCTAGACACTCTTCAGATAGGTATTATAAACATGTCTATAGGAACAGAACTTGCATCAAAACATAAATGTGATTTGACTGAAAGTGTGACGGGAAACAGCTACTTCTACACTAGACTTGACTCGTCTGATTACACTGGAGGCTCTCATACCATCCAGAGCAAGAGTGATTTTCTAGACAATATTTAAATTTCTTCTTCCTGTCTAAATAAACCTAATTATGACACTTAGGTTTCTGGAGCTTATATTCATATTTATAAATTCAAGACTGACATTCTGTGAATGTGTTGAAATAAAGAGTTAAAATTCATAGGAATGCCAAGGCTTCCTCACTGTACCTTTTCCCATACAATGAAAATATTTTGCATATGCAACCATAGCCATATAAATTTCAATTAATACTCACTAGAATGGTTTTGTAGTTCTCTTGTACCCTGTCATCAGAAATAGGTATAGCAAGAACATATTCACAAGTGCAGTATGTCCCATCTATTTTCTAGAGCAAAAAATATACACAAGATAATCATGATCATCAGTCAAGAGAAGGTGTAATTTACTAATGCCACTAAACTAAGAGAAAGCCCCCAGATATGTTCTGAGATATTCACTTTCAATATATATTAAATAGACAGCATTTTATTTACTGCCCAACAGACATTTCTGACAATTCTTCTATACTATATACTGTGTGGAACTCTTCTTCTAGATTATCCCTTGAATTAAAACTCTCACTGTGTTCAGGTAAATCTGGAAGACCTGACTCTACCATGAATACCTACAAGAAAACAGTCATGCACTCAGGATAAGTTCTGAGGAAGATTTTCTCTTCCTTTTTCCCTTTAATCATCACCTATTTGTCACCTATGTCCCCATTTGTGTGTTGTTCTCCTGCCTCTTCTACTCACTCCTCATCTGTTATTTGGTTCAGTCACTAGTAGTAACTTTCCCAAAATACTTCAGTGATTGAAAAAGTGACTCTGGCATGATTTGGCAGATCTCATAGAGCTTTCCAAAAACACCACATTTCTTCACTTTTACTGATTTGGAACACAGCTAATTGTGGAGGATCATGTTCTGACCACCCTCTCTGGACAGCCAACTTAGGCATTGTCACTCCTGCTCTCAGATGACTATATACAGAGCTCAGATCTGACAACTTCAAACAGCAAAATGCCCTGGATTGCTTATCCCTTTCTAGCATTTAGGCCATAATAGTTGACCTCAAAACAGTCCCCAGACATTTTTAAAAATCTCATGAGGGGTCTTCTTGCATTATTTTCTACTTAGATAGTGAAAAAAACCCCACATGTCTTATTGAAAAAACCTCTCCCTTCTTGAAACTCAGTGGGTCTTAGGCTCCTATATTCCTGCTGGTCTTGAAAGTTGGACTTAGGATTTTGAAAGTTCAGGTCCATGTTATGAATCCTTCTCTATCAGACCTGGCTCAAGAAGAGGTTTCCTACACCCTCCCCAGAACCTCCCATTCCCACTGCTTCCCTGTCAAAGATTACAGCCTCTCCATTGTGACAATGCTTGTGTGTTTATATTCAAGACCACCTTTTTTTCAATTTTCTTTAAAAAAAAAAAATCACTTCACATAAGTGAAAGAATGGTAGTAAAGAACTATAGGATAGAAAGGAAATTTCCTAAATGATTTTGCAAACAAATATTTTATAAAGTAGCATCTAAAACTAAATTATTTAAGGCTTTGTAGGTTCAGCGACCAGCAATGTGGGCTTCTCCCACCCTCAGACCTCATACTACCATCACATCCCAGCATGGGAGGATGGGAGCTAGAGAATCAAATGCTGTTGCCACTCTGACATATATCATCCTCTTTATAAAAATGTCCTTATCGCATCTAGCTCTTGCTATCATACCGAGACTTGGTTTGTCAAGTTTTAGGTCAAATCAAGATTTGCAAAACAGTTCCTTATTTTTGACTGTAGAGATTATGATGTGAATAGCAAACTTCAGCAACAGAACTGCAGGCAGAACTGCTGCCGTTGTTTGGATGGTGTGAGGTGTCTGTGAAGCTTAGTACATCCTTCTAACACAACGTTCAGGTAGGGTAGCTGCACTACGTTCCAAATTGCTCTATTTTAAAGTAAATTATTTTTCTTTCACAGCACAATAATTGTTAACTGTGAATATTCGCAGCCACTACAGGGGTACACATGGGAGGCAGAGTAACAGAAGACTTGTTAATTTATTTTACCAGTGGGATATAATGGTTCCTCAGCACCTCTCTTCTCTCCTAGAAGAAAGAGACATGAGGAAAAGATGTACTGTACATCTTTCAAACTCTTGCTTTCTGTCATCATTGGACTTAGATATTTGTGTAAAGATCTACAGCATCATTTGTAACACTGCAGTCTCTAGAACTGTTGCTTTAATCATGTGTAATATAGGTAACAATATGTACAAAGCAGGAAGGAAAATACATGTTCAACCATACTTGGCCTGATATCTCTGGACTCTCATAAGAAAGGCCAGAATAGCAGGTTCTGGAGGCTGAAAGTCAAATGCTTAACCATCAAAAATGCTGTATGGAGATTCATGTTCCATATACCTTCCCATCTAAACCACCACAAAGCCTTCCCCACCCACAGTCATCATCAAAAAGGAGAAGACAGTTCAACCTCCATTGTCATTCTGATCTAAACATCTGTGCCGAAGCAACCACAAAAGAAGATCTTTAAAGCCAGTGGTAGACATAATTATCTTCTTGTTTGGCCAGATCTTCCACAAACTAGGAACTCAGCTCCCACAGGATGCCAAACCACCACCAGATGGTTTTCTGAAACCCTTTTTGCCAAGCTCACAGTACAATTTGGATGAAGTTGCAAACCTTGTGTTAGAAAGCCTCTTTGTGCCACTACCAGTATTGCTGTACCCCTCAAGCTTTTTATTCCCTGCGCATGCCACTCACACATGAGAGATGCAGCTCCGGCACGCTCAGCCATGGCAAGTGTGTTAAGACATGCTGGAGCAAGCCAGAGAGAAAGTGTACTTCCAGCCTACACTCCTTGAAACGACATCCCCATCCCCCTATTTTACCATGGTCTCTCCTTCCCACAGAGACCATATATCACGTCTCCTTGGTAGCTGATGGATCAGGAGGGAAACTACAAGGCTGTACTGCATATGCATGGGAACGAGACCTAATTATGAGAGAACGAGAGGCGGAAGTTTGTTGTGTAAGACCTGCACCAAATGCATGAGCCTTGACTACTCGTGCTTTTCTCTGTGAGCCTATCTTTGCATTCAGATGCCTTCCTTCTCTCACGAACCACGGCGGTGTTTGGTGCTGTGGTTGAAAGGAAATTTCTTGGGGTTTCCCCTGCGCTGGAAGTCCCCTGGTTAAGGCTGTTGTTTCTGGGGAACTCTGTGCAGCCTTTCCTCTGGTCAAGGGCTGAACCCTGTAGTCTTAATCTTTAATTAGCTTTCCCTTGACCTCTCCGCAAGGCTTGCCACTGGAAGGCTTCTCCCTGGGGTGAGGAAGACACCTGCTTGCGTAAGTAAGACATTTTGATGCATCTCTTTAGAAGCGCTCAGGCTGAGAGAGCTGCCAGGACCTGCAGAGCACTGTCTCGGCTTCACGATAATGGGGTTTTCTGCAGAATACTGTGGAGTGGCCACCATTTAAGGTTATTTCAGCTTTGCCCCTTTTGTCTCACTGACATTGCCTGGGTTCAGGCTATTCCCAGCCATGAAGATTTTACACAATACAGAAGAAAATGAGAAGGGCTCGTTTAATAAGGTTTTTCACAAGCAGACCCCTTTCTCTGTGCAACCCAGCTAAACAACCACGTGCAAGGAGCCTGTCTGTCTGTTAACGGGCCACCAGCTGTCTCACTGGGCATAGACATGAAGCCTTCCCCATCAAGAAGTCAAAGAATTTTGGCGACATTGTTACTTCTGTTCAGTTTGAGCTGGAAACTCCTCCAGTGTCTGGAGCAAGTATTGCTTTCTGAATGCAAAGACATGCTAAGAAGAGTCATTGCAACATGTACCACGAAGCAGCTTCCTACGGAGCACCCATCACAGAGCTGAACTCTGCAGGTCTCTCCATGGTCAGCAATGGGAAACAGGCATCATCAGAGAAAGATATAGTCCAGGACCCTAATGCAACTGCTCAGGACTGCCCTCTAAAAAAGTTTCTCTTTATTGACTACAGATGGTACCTTGGAATATAAGGCTATAATTTGGCAGTTACAGAAAACTAGGTGGCTGAATACACACTGGCAGTGTCATCGACCGATCATGATTACAGGGGTTATAATTGTGTTCTCCCTTCCCTCTTCTTGCTGGGGTTTTGTGATTGCTGCAAGCAACGTCATTCACAGCCTCTGCATTGCAGCCTGAGTTTTCATTATCAGAAGCAGTTGCACTAATATTAGCAATTCCCTGGAGTCTGCAGCTTCACTTTGATAACTACTTTTTCTAACTGAATGTTTTGCATTTCACCTGGGTGACTACCACATCAGCCTAATACCGTCCAATAGGGTTTTCCTCTGTTAGAAAGGAGGTTTTCTTCCACCTTACAGTCTTTAGTCATAGGAGGATTTCCTCCTCCTTCCTCCAGCCAGGAAGCGGTATTTGCTGAGCTTTCCAGCACTGGGCCATGAAATGGGCAACACCTTCCTAGCTGCTGTCAGGGGAAAACCTCATCAGGTATGTTGACGTCACTCAGCTGTCTGAGGAAATGGTCTGGCTCCTCTTCAGTCACCCAGGCTAGCCGCCCCCGGGATGGCATGGCATGCAAACCATTAGTTGTTTGTGCATTAGACACCCACCCTCCGAAATCGTCAAGATTCTTCTGGCAAAATTTCTTCTCTGCTTTCTGGGATTACTTTGGTGGTAATACAGTATCTATTGGCCTTGCTTTTCTTGAAGTGGCCTCAAAAAAATTCTGTTGTCTTCACTCACCATCAGACAGTTTTTCCTCCATGTCAGAAGAAACCAGCTGCTGCCTCACTTTTCTAGGTCCAACATGCGCACTCAAAGGTTCCGTGCAGCAACAACCCTGCCATGTGGAGCGAGCCCACTGTTTTGTGTATTAGCATGGGGCTATCAGTGCACAAATGTTGAACTGGGAGGATGTGTCTCCAAACCATATTTTGGATAGTACTATACGAAGGTGTCTGCAGGGAATATTTTTTGTGGCTCTGGCCAAAGTGTCTTTGGACTCAACTTGCTACACTTTCCACAGTTCGCTGCATTTTCTCACCAGAGCAAAAGGAACTTCTTCTTGTACAGACCCTCTTGACATGATCCCGTCTTTCAAAAGACTGATTACGTTGTCACTTTCTGTTTCTTTCCTGGTAAGTGCTGCTGCAGCACACACGGCTGCTCCTTTAATTGTTCCTCCCCTTTTGCAACATGCTGCCCGACACAACTGCAGTCAAGAAAAATCTCCTAAAGGGATTTTTCTTCTGGGCTTGCACTGTGCTTTCAAGGAGCACCTTCACAGCTTAAAAGTGCTGCAATGAAGTCTTGGCCATGCAGATGCTAGAGGTTTGTCAGGAATGTCCTCTGGGAACCTGTGATCTGTTTCAGTGGTAGCAGCACAGCTATATATGTGCTGATTAAGCTCCCGATACCCAGGGACAACAGCAACAATTCAGTTTTTCCTTCTGAACGTTATTTTGCTGTGTTGACATCTGTGCTCCCAATCTTTTCACTGTGGAGCTTCTTGCACTAGTGCTGTTCCAACTGCTGCTTGTTAAGCACTTTCTTGTGGTGGGACTTCCCATGTCTTCATAAAGTATTTTGTTTCTTTCCCAAGGCAACAGTGTCCTTCATGGTCCAGATCGCTGCCCCATCCTGGCTGTTATGGAGGCCCTGTGACTTCTGCTCATCTTGGTACGCAGTATTAATTGGTAAGTAATTAGCCAACACAAGGCTTCCTGTTTCTTCGAGGAGGTTGGTTTATGGTATTCACTTCATTCATGGTGCCTGAAGTCCTTAATTTTGCTATGCAGTGATTTATATTCTGTTGTCATCCAGGTTTAGTTTATGCTTCCTGAATTTTGGCTGGGCAGCGGTATTCCCTCTTGTCTTGGTCGCATACCTCTAAGTTGTCACGTATATTTTCACCTCCTGTCAACATTCATGCTTCATGCACCCTTTTCCCAGGAAATCTCATGTGCTGATAACAGGCCAGCAGGTGTTTCCTACCAAATGTTGTAGCTGCTCGTCTCTTCTTCTAGTCTCACCTGCCTTGCTCAGGACAGGCAGGTTATATTCAAAATATGCTGCAAAGTCCTGATAAATAATAGCCTATAGCATAGGGAGCCTGGAGCCTATAGCCTCCCTGAAATATTAAGTTGCTTTTTTTGCAGTCATCGGTACACATCCAGACTGACATTTTCTTCCTCATTGTACTCATTTTAGAGGTTTGGCTATTTTAAATCATACTTTTGTGTGAGACACTGAGGTTCCTTTACCCCTTTGCACCTTGCTTGTGGAAGTGGCTGCTGAAATACCTGAGCTGTCAGTACCAGAACCTTGGGAAATGACTTATTTTTGCAGTTTCCACGATATAGCCCATGTTTGTGGGGAAAAAATTCTTAGCTGTTAGAAAAATCCCATTTCACTTGCCTCTGCTATGAAATGGATTGCACAGATACCAAGTTTTTTTATCAAGTGACACCATTTTCTGTCTCAGGACTGATTTGCCAGCATGTCAACCACATAGAAAGAGAGATTCTGACCTTTCCCTTTGCATCTATATTCAATCTGTATTTCTCCAACACTTGGGGTGGAAGACCTCCATATTTCACTAGTCCTACTAATGCAGGCAATGTTAGAGTCCAAATGGAAGCTGGCTTTTGTCCATCTTCCATCTCATGAATACAGATTACTTTTTCCCTAGTTATCGGTTTTGAATGTCACAGGTTTTCCTTTGGCCCTGTGCAGCTAATTAGACCTAGGAAGCTAGCTGCATTGTGATCCTTCTCTTTGTACTGTACTGTAGCCAAGAAGAGTGCTGTGTCACTGCTGCCGCTTGAGTCTCTTTGGGGGTGCTCTCCAACTGCAGGCACCGTACGCCCTGTACTTTTCTGTTTGCTTATGCGTCATGCTTCTGCAAAATGGTTTACTTTGTGGTTGGAATCAAACAGCCTTATCAAAATGCAACTCTTCAATAAAGCTGAAATGAAACATTTGGACCTCATGAAAACAGAATGTTTTGCTATTTTGCACGGGGGAGTTTAGGAAGAAGGTGAACAGCTTCTCAGTTGTTGAGTCAGCATTTGGGGGGGTGATGGGAGAAAGGATCTCCCTAAATGGCCAGAGCATTATTTTCTTTTAGCACAGTTTTGACAGTCAGAATTGGAGACAATGTCAGAATACAAAGCTGCAAATACGGGAAGATGATATTTCAATCTAGATCCAAAAGCAAATTCACAGCTGTCTGTAAATTAAAACAAAGAACAGCTCAGTGACTTGGGAGCTTGCAGACATGTAGAGTTATGCATCTGCCCACACTTCAGGCTGATGGGGTACCAAGCAATCCTAACCCACCAGGAGGGTAGCTGTGTGCGTGTGGTGCTGAGTCCCGATAATAAGCCTTGCTAACAGGCAGCGTGTCCTACATCAGGGTCAACACCTACATAACATAGTGCCGTGGCTCCCAGGCCAGGGCTGCCTCATATACATACATGCATCCATGTCCAAAATTACTCTCACTTGCCTACAGGGCTAGATTTTTAAAGAGTGCCAAAGGATGCAGATAGAGAACTCGATGGGAGTGGGGCACTGAAAACAGCACTGGGAACTAATTTGCCTCTATAGGTCCTGAATGTGTTTGGAAATCTGGTTATGTTTCAAGTATAATAATGACTTCGGTCAAAAGTAAGTTTGGTTAGTTGATCCTACAGATAATTGTTTGATTTTTACCTGAGATGACATTCATGAAGGACAAATTTTATTTTTGCTCATATTTTCTCCTAGTTGTTTATGATGCAATTGAGTATGACAGAATTTGTGAAAAATATTAAAATAATGACTGTAAAACCTATATCTTCACCTGTAGTGGTAAAAAGATTCTTTTAAGTAACATTCTTTACCCATATTAGTTCTTTTTTCATCAAATGTTTATTCACAAATTCTTTCTTACTAGTACTGGATTTCATAATTGAAACAAATAATATTTCAGAAATAATATTAATGGAAAATAATATTTGCTCCTCTTGTAATTAGTTTCAAATACTGATGGAATTTATTAATTTTTTGTTGTAAATGTAGAAATAAAATTTACTGATTGGTAGGGGGAAAAATGTAATTTTGCTTGTAATCCCCACACATATATTATAATAACAAATTATCGTATCTGGGTGTAGGTGTATAAAGGAAAAATAGAGGATTTCTTATTTCATAGGGATGATTATGTTTTGAATTATCTTGCACACATCTAATACGCCAGGGGCATCTTGGGAGCTAATCAACACCTGCAAATCTCACAAAAATTAATGGATCCAAGTTTATAAGATATTCTTGTTGACTTAGGCCCAGTTTGTGCTTAGATTTTGCAAACTGGTGAAGATACACCAGAGCAGACATAGTTTATACCTGCAAAGTATACATTAGCTTAAACTCATTCCTTGAGCAGAATAGAAATACACTCTATTGAAAGTATAACTGCATCTGTACTACAGTTCTAACTGGTGCAGCTACATTTTTAAGCTTAGTAGCAAAAAAAAAAAAAAAAGACCAAAATGACTTGCTGTGATACAGCAGAGCAGCTAGAGGAAGGTGCTACAAGTCTTGAACTCCACTGTGCTGTAAATGCGTGGTGATGGCAAGTGATGGGCAATGCCTGTTTGAATCTTCCACAACACCCATACAAGTGTCAAAATGGTACCAACGGCTAAAATCTGATCAAAGCTTTTGGACAAGGACCCAGTGAACTTTCAGAGGACTGTCTGGGGGCCAGCCCCTGCTCATCTCCCATTCCCAGTCATATTAATCTTGAAGAGGAGACAATCAGTCTCTCTGGGGGAGGACTGGAGATTTCTCCCAGCCATAAAGTGTCCTGAGAGGTACCAGGACTTCCTCCACTGATCCCCCTGAAAGCCAGCCTGTCCTGAGAGGATCATTAGTAATCACCCTGCAGATATTCTGGCATCTGGATATATTACCTGATGGACAGACGTGTCTCTCTTCAATGTTCTCTGAAACCTCACTAAAACTTGGGACAATGGCTGCCCAGGCATACCAAGTGTAGGTATGCAGAGCAGAAGGACTGTTTAGATGTATACAAAGAGGCACACCCACAAGGGTGTCCAAGGAGGAAAAGACGACAGCACAGCAACCTGGAAAGCTAATCACTTATCACGGTTTTTTATGGGCTCCGCTGACTTTGACCTCTCCGCATTAGCAATTGGTTAGGCAATGTAACTAGGAAGAGGGGAAATATCCCTGTCCCATCTATCACATGGCAAGGAGGCTCCTTACAGCTCCCCTTCGGCACCTAAATCAGGAGATCTGCAGCAGCTACCCTCCCTTAAAGATTTCACTGTTCAGAAGCATCGACGGGTTTCATGGTTGCAGTGACTCATTGCAGGAAGTAAGTTACTGGGGAAAACAGCTGAAGAGGTGATTAAAAGGCAAAAAAAAAAAATAGCAGTCTTAGTATCTTAGACCACATATTTGCACTCCATTCTTCTAACAAAAGACATGATGAGCTTGCGCGCACACACACATGCACGCGCTCATGCTTATTCTATGCTTTTTCGCCTCATCTGGCAGCCGCTTTCCGGTCCAGCAGACACTAACATCTAATGAGTCAAACTTCCCATTTTCAGACTAATCAGTCGGCTGCACTAATTGCAAATGCAAATATGCAAATTTATATTAATTAATTACTCTGCTAATTAGTTCTGCGGTCTTTTTGGGGTAATAAATCATTGTGCAGTGGAAGGGAAACACGTCCTGTCCCATTTCACTCCACATAAAAATTTAATGTACTCATTGAAGAAAATATATAAAAAAACCCCATCCTGATAGCTCTGCTTCTACTGATGAGTCCCCTACAGAAAGGTATGATTGTAAGAAGGCTTTCACATCTCCAACAAATGCCATCACTAAGGTGCCTGTTAGCAATTTAATTATCACATTACGAGCTCCAGGAAAAGCCAGTTTGCTGTGCTGCAGGCTGTGACTCTGAGCTCCATAGTTCACACATTTTGCAGCAAATGCTGTTTATACATACATGAAAGATAATCTGGAGGAAAGCATTTGGTTTGCTCTACCTGAATGGACTGCTAAAGCTTGTGCTCAAATCCCACGAAGCTGGAGCTGCTAAAACCATCATGACTATATACGCTTTAGTCCTGCAGTCTCACTAGATCACATTTGAATGGGTTGTCAGGAAAAATGAAGAGTAGCTAAAGAAGAAATTGCTTGCAGAGCTCTTCCCTGGCCTTGAATTTTACTTTGGCTGATTCATTTCAACAGGGAACTTTTGATTCCCAGCCAGCGCCACGACTCCCTCGCACCCTTCACCTCCCCAGCATGCCCCAGGAATAGTGAGGGTCACTCCATTGCCCCCTTGGTGGTGGTCTGCCCAGCCTCATGGGATCTGCAGTCTTCCTTCCCCACAGTGATGTCTGGAAGGTGCAGTAAGTTCCCCACACTGACTTCACGCCCCAGCAATAGTGCGCAGGGCAGCGCACTGGTGGTGGCTCAGGTACCAAAGCCTGTCAGTATGTGAATGTCAGTGTGCTGGGTGGCTCGGCTTATTCTACATCTTCCTCCATTTAGGACAGGAGAAAAACATCCCTGTAGCATAAAAAAACAAACGGCACTTGACTGTGAAAATCACTGAGTCCCCTCATCATATGGAGCTACACCAACTCACAGCAATGTTATGGTGCGCAGTTCATCACAGACATCCTAGAAGCCAAAGGCTTTCCTAAGAGGTTTAGAAAGGCATTAAGCAAAGTGCATCCTCTTATGTCACACAAGCTAAGGCTAACTAGAAATGCAGCATCTCCCACAGCTCTCAGAAGGTTTCTTCATCCTCCACTTGCTTACTTTTCACTGTTATATACCATCATTTCAATAAATGTGAAACGTTCACAGAGCATTTTCTTGAGAGTTTGAATGTGATCAAGTGGGTTAATCCGCCGCAGAGATAGGCTGAAAACCAGATAAAGATGTTATAAAAGTCAACAGTGCTCTTCTTGTATCTCCGAGTCAGGCATCTCACATCTAAAAAGTCTTCTGATATAAAAAAAAACAAAAAAAAAAGAAAAAGCATTAGCAAATGTTTTGCTTTATGCTTTAAATTAATGGGTTTAAATTGAAACAATAAATGAGGTTTACAGGTAATTAAATTCCAAGAGCCTTTATCATGCTAGGTTTAACCAGAACTTGAGCTGTGTATTTTTCTCATAGTTTGGAACCCTAGGATAGCTTCTTGTTTATTTGTCTTTCCTATCCAAACACTGGAATAAAATACTCTTGAACTGATCATCTGAAATTCTGTGACTTAGGTTCTGGGAAACAGAGGAAACTAAAAAAACTAAAACAACTTAAATTGACCAGGCAGTTTATGGAACAGCCAAAGATAAAATTTATTTTTAAAAAGTTGCCACCTTTGCTTGAAATACTAATATACACTAATGGCTATGTCATTTAACATCATACAAATTAAAATATTTATTTAAAAGCAAACTACCCTTGTGATCTTTCTAGTTTTGCAGGATCCTGGAGTCATATGGGATCCAAATTGTTTGTTATAGAATACAGTCCTCCCCACCTGCCGTCAGTTTTGCCAGATATTTAAAAAACACCTTCTTTTTTTTTTAAACCCTACAAGTTTTCAAAGATTAATGTGTAAAGATTTTGCCAAAATTCCACAGGTAACTCTTTAATAATGAATAGGTACAAGACGATAATGGGACTTTGTTCTGGTTGTCTGTAGTGTTCTCTAAAGAATTACACTTAAATCATAATTGCACTGGGACGTGAGATATAACTTAAGACATTTGACAAAGTCTCTAGACCCTGTGATGGGTTACCTTCAATTAGAAAGCTTCAACAGCACATGCATCTTTTGCAAATGGCAGTAAGCTTCCTCATGGCAGGCACTGTGAAAAAAAAATATATCTTTTTTTTATTTTTTTTGATTGTGTTCATAAAATACCTAAGAAAGTTTTGTCAATACTTATTTCTGAAGAATATTGTCTTGATTCAGAATACTTACATATAGTCAGAAAAAAGTGATGCTAATAAAAATTCCATCACGATGGTCTATGTTTATTCCCTTTCAATTACTTCTGGTTGATATTTATTCTCCTGTCAAGGCTGTGAAATTAAGATTTTTCTTAACATATAGGACAGCAAGACCCATTTGGCATCCAAGATGAAACCCAGATGAGTGTTAAGATTGACAGTGTTTTCACCCTTATAATTAGCTATTCACACAAATGGGGTTTTAGTTTGCACTTATGCTTGGAACATGGCACTTCTTCATACAGAGAGCAGCATTCACATGTTAACATTTTCACTTTTGTTTTTTGTTGGCAAGTAAACCAGTGTACTTGCTATTGACTTCTGTTAGCGTTCTGCTAGATATTATTCACTATTTATTAGTGCCCTATTTAAAAGGAATTTAAAGTGAGCAAAGCACAAACAAGAACTACAACGATGCCCTGTTCCTTTGCGCTGCTCTGGAGGAAGACAGCACCTACCTAGAGTCACTCTGCTGCTTCCAGGTGAATGCTTTCCACATAGACAGCACTGGGGCACCACTTTCCAGCACCTTTTCTTTTTTTAAGGGTTAAAGACCCCCCTCCCTTACTGAGGGAAGGATGGGTGGCCCTGGTGCAACAGAATGCGTACCACGCCAAACTAATTTGCAGCCTTGTCCTCGGTTGCGCACTGACTCAGTGATGTCTGGAGGAAGGGCGCAGAAGTTGGAAACCTTATGGCAGTACAGCAACCATTGCCAGAAATTCATCAAGTATTGTGACGGGTTCTGAACAAGGTCCTGTTCATTCTAAATCGAGGAATAAAAGGCTCAGTGATGGAAAAGAAGGCAAAAGGATGGCTAGAATGTTGCTGTTTTGCTAGATCTGAGCTTCAATTGATTTGCTCATACACATTAAGAGTTTTAAACAGAAAAAACCAACAAAATAAAGCATCCTAAATGGACTGCGCTTAATACGTACTTAGGCTAGAGAGCTCACTGCCACAAGAAGTGGATTTCAGAAATGTATGTTTGCAAAAAGGAATTGATATGCATATCGGAGTTACCATAATTAATTACAATAACGTTTTTGGGTCATGCTTCAGGGCTCACAGAATTCAGCAACTGTTAGAGAACGGGCTGAGACTTAACAAGGGTAATTTCTTTTTAACCTTCATGTACCCGCTTTAGGGGTCTCTCTTCGGCAATGGCTATTGCCAGAAAATAAATATGAGATGAGACCGATCTTGGGTCTAAACAAACAGGAAAAATTCCTGTGTGGAATTCCTGTGTAGAACTGTGGATTCTGTCCCTACGTGGTCCTTCCTCTTATGGGAAAGGATGGCTTTTGGCAGTTGATTTAGTCTCTTTTGTAGTTCTTTATAAGGCTAGAATAAAAAGGGGATGAAAAAAAGATAAGGAAAACTTGATCACTTGAGCAAAAGAGGTGGCATAATACACAAGGTCTTTCGCACCAAACAAATTAATTAATATTGTTCATCTCTTTAGAAACAATTGCATCTACAATGGTCAAGAGGACAACTATCAGGCTAGATTAAAATGAAGATTACATATAAAATCACTGGGGGAAAGAAAGGAGAACAGACTAATGGTGGAGAAAAGGCACAGAGAAGCCCTAAAGGCAAACAATAGAATGAATAAGTATGGTAACTGCAAACCACCTAAGCAAAAAATAAAAATAATGATTGGGGAAATAGCAGTAAAATGGGAAAATCATTTGTCTATACCAAAGCTCCATGACTGTAGCTCTTTGCCTCCAGGCACTCCAAGCACAAGGATGCCTTCTCACCCAAGTGGTAAGATATCTGGAGAAGCAGAGACTGCTGTTCATATCTCTTAGAGGAGCAGAGTGATGCCTCCCTCTCTGCTCCCACATTGATGCAGCACCACCACCATAGCTCGGAGAAGGCAGCTGCATGAGGCTGGGCAGGGGGGATATAGCAATATATAGCAACAGCGGGAGCCCAAGGCTTGGACAGTGCAGTTGCAGCTGCCCAGGAAGGCAGCAGCAACAAGCATCTCTGATGCAAATCAAGGTGTGAAGCAGGTCAGTGCTTCAGGGCTGGGGACTTCCACTGGTGCAGGTCAGAGAAGTGGAACTGAACCACCACATCCCTACCAGAGATAAAAAGGTCTGGCTTACTCTCTTTTATTGTATTTCCAAGTCCTTTGCTCAACTTTGTTGGGGGATACTTCACTGTACTACGCTGAGGCAGAAACACTGAGCCTGCTATGTGACAGGTTAAAATGGAGTTGTGGCTGCAAGGCACCTTGAGATAGTTAAAGCTAAACCAAAATCAGAGTATTCTTCCAGTGGGTTATCCCAAAATTTCTGTGTTTGTTTTCAATCCCAGCCATGACGACATGTTGCAATATTTGGTTGATATACTCCCTACCAGTATTTTCAAATGAAAAACTACATTTAAATTTCAGAAGCTGAAGCTTTTCAGCTTTGACCTACAAAATAGGAAACAACAGCTCATTGCCAGACACTTAAACCAGAGAAATGCCTATTTCTCTGATGACATTTGGTGTTGTGGGAGTTTTCCGCAGGAGCAAGTGCCCCCTGCTAGCCCGGCTTCCTGCTCTGGCTGCACATCGTGGTACAGAGGGATGGTTGTTCAGAGGCAGGATTGCACTGCGCCCTGGAAAACGCATTATGGCCACAGAACAAAAGCCATAAAGAAGAATTGGGGGCCACACCAGAGCTCCCATGACCCAGTGCGTCTTCTAGGACAGGGCACATTGACATTTAACTGACTAGAGAAATATGCATTTTGGGGCAGCCCAGCAAACAGATTATTCCTGTTTGGATTTATTGACCCCACAAAGGACTGGTTTTGGCTTTCTGAGCAGATAGTCAACAGACTTCACTAATGACAAAACACGCCCAAGAAAATTCTGATTTGTGAGAACAGCTTTATCATGGGGAAACTGTTCGGGCAAAGGATTTCCAATCAGCTCTAGTCCTGACCCTGCAAAGACTTACAGTGGAATTCGATTTATCTAACATCAGCCACCAAAAATATTGTCTGTCTTAAGCAGGTTGTCTAACACATGCACAGAGTAAGTGGAAAGTAGTGGAAGGTGATGCATTGCACTTAGTTTAGACACCCCAGGAGAAGATGGTGCTTCCTCTTCCCATTCTCTAAAAGCAAGCTTAGACAGGTGGCTTTCACTCAGGCAGCTACTGAGCAGTAAGCTGGGGGTATGCGAGACCTTGCACAGCTTCATGTGCACATGCATGGTTGTTATTCATCGCCCATCTAACATGCTGCTGGTGCTGAGTGAAGTCCACCTGGAGCTGAGCTCAGTGAAAAGCCCCTACCCTCAGGGTCATCCTTAGCATCACCATGGTTGCATGTGTCTGTCTGAACAAAATGGAAATAATGTTTCGGTCTCTGTAATATTAAGTGTCAAAGACCTGAAGCTATGGCATGAAATATGTGGCTGAGAGTAAAGGTTGCAGGAGCCTAAGATGACAGGAATCTCTTTTCGTTTTCTAATCGGAAAAACTCTCACTGAAAATGGGACTGATGGATTTGGAATAAACTTTTGATGGAATTTTAAGTGTCCTAGTAGTCTCAAGTTGGCTTGACTGTATTGCCTACAGTGTTTAGGCAGCTCAAAACCAAAGCCTTGAAATGACTGTACTAGTACTTAAATAAAGAAAAAAAAGACCCATGGTCAATAAAAATCCCTAAAACAAATAAATCAACTAGGGTTTGGGAAGGATTCTTACATGTTTAAAAAGGTTTGCTTTGAGAGAAAAGTTTTTGTTGTTGTTAACTAGTTATTAATTTTTAGTTCCTTTTTTAATTTCTCATTTGAATTACCCTTTAATGTAAAGAGCAGAAAGCAAAATGGTTTTGTATGTAGTCCTTTAACATTCACTACCTAGCTTAGTGGAAAGCTGAATTAAATTGCTGGCTTTCAGTTAAATCATTTTTTCATCAGTTAATTTCTTTTACTGTATCTCAATTATTTGTCTTTTTCAGCATTTTATCCTTATCTAGGATCAAATCTTAGCTTTGAGCAGTAATGTGACAGGAACTATAAAGGCTAAGTTTGTAGCTGATTCTTAAATCTCTTTTCCTATATAAAGCATGTAAATTCACACCTTTTTTTCTGCAAGAGCAAAAACACACATATGTGTCATATTCGACTATAGCTTTACATAAACAGAGGTCAAATAAAGCACTAGTGTACAAGATGCTATTTGACCAAAGCAAAGGTTTCTTGATGATACACTTCCAAGATGCAATTTAAACATCTGAATTCCTTGAAAATGAATTATTCAGTTTCTCTGGAACAGAAGAGGCAGCACAGTCAGGTCTGGATGGATTTTATCAGACTGCGAACTAGCTGTGCTGTAAATAGAGAAATAGTTGAGCTAGATCAGGCTAGAGAGGAACAGAAAAATGTTTACGCTGTGCTGCATTACCAATAGGACATCCGCGTGCTCCATAGACAACAGTGTCACTGACCTTTCTTTTTTCTCCTCTGCCCTCAGTCTATCCTCTTCTAGCTCACACCATCATTGCCCCAAATAAATAATAATCAGTACCACCACTCTTGCCTCAATCTATCACAGGTAAGAGATTTCAGAAGGCAATTGACCCAGCTGGAGAAAACATCAAAATGGAAAATATATTTGTATCTAGGAAATATTACATTTGTACTTGGGACTTGGACACATCAGGCTCTCACGTGTTTCTCTAGCCACCTGAGCACCCTTTTTTCCCCAATCGCTTGCAGATATAAATTGGGCTCTGTGTGTATGGTATCAGTGTACATGGAATTCACAGCAATATTCACAGCATCCACCTCTGGGAACTTGTCCCTTATGGTTTCAGTCAGGAACAGATGTTTTAAGTACGTAGTTTGAATAGAAGTTTCTTTATTTTCCTTTGAGGTTGAAAAATAAAATTGTTTCACTCCATAACGTTCTCATCACTTAAAAGTTAGAATTAGGTTGATTGGAAGGGCATATGTGTACGTGGGTTAGATCTGGAGACCGAAAGTTGCTGAGATCTCAGTCTATTTATTTGCCATTGTGTGTTTGATTCACCATGGGAGCTTGAGCTATAGCTCCTCCATCTATGAAACACTGATACAAACTCACTGAACCAGCAGGCGCTGAAGCTTAATTTCAGTACGTACAGTGCTGCGAGATCTTTATTTTTCACGTGCTGTAAGAAGTTCAAGGTAACTTTCACAGTATCAAAAGTAAAAGCAAGTAAAGCTGATTTCTCCTGCACATTTCCAATAAGAAGTCCTCAGTGCTTTGAGTATCTTTTCCAGCCACTGATGGGATTTTGCCGTTTTAATAGTAGCACACAAAAAAAGTTCCAAGTTTTTATTCCGCAATGCTGCTTTTGTGCATAAACAGTTATTAAATTTGCATCAATGTCTCCCTGGATTAAACAGTCCCTAAGTACACATTGACAGCACGGATCGTTATGGTTATGGACCCTTAACATTTAAAATGGGAGGGGAGGGAGGTTGCATGTATGTGTATTCATCTCCTTGCTTCCTCTCTTTCACAAACTATAAGGTTTAATAGCGATTAACACTAGACCACAGCACTTCTAAATTAACGATAGCCCTGCCAATTCTAATTGGTATTCTAATTAGTCTGACAATTCTACTAATTAAGAACATTAAACTTTTTAACAAAGGCTATCTTTTTTGTGTTGTGTTTGGCAAAATGGAGTTGAGGGTATAGGGGAGCCTGAACTGCTACTTCAGAGAATGCTGATGATTAAAGAAAAAAAAAAGATTTGGGGAGCATGTAGAAACATTTATATATGGTAGTTAAATAATAAGAATAGGCTATCTGAATTATAGGATATAGGACATGACAGAGAAATGGATTAATAAAGTGAAAACTGCAAATCCAGAATACATGGCTGAAAGAGGTTTGCCTTTTGGAACCACTGATTTAGCCCAGGTGTTATTGGGATATTGGTACAGTAGGCAAACTGAGACATTCCTTTGTTCGGAGAAAGCTCATGTTTCTGAATTTGCTTTGCTTCAGATATGAAACAAAAGCAAAGAAAAAAAATGTGTTCCACAATGCAAAATTGCCAGTAAATATTTTTTTCAAATAAATGGAAATGTCTCATTTTTAAAAAAAAAATTGCTCTGGTTTTGATTTTATGTATTATATGTGATTTTGAAAAGAAATATCCTTTTGAATCCCTTTGAAATGAATTAAAGACCTTACTTTCCCTAAATGTCTTATTCTCGGAATCAGACTTCATTATAATGCACTTAATACACAAAGTTTTATGCTGAAAAGAATACGCAATCTTCTGAAAGAAAACACGTTCCATCTTCTGCCACTTTACGTTACAAGGTCAAACTGCAAATATCTCATTCATAATCAAGATTTCTGTTTCCACGGGAGTCAGAGCATTTGCAGAGTCTTTGCAAAAAACTCATTGATGTTAGTTGGTGCTGCAAGAATCGAATGAATAAGAGATTGAATGAAAAGCATGGAAAGCAATATTTATCTCAAACCCCACCAACCTCAACCTCACAGATTTTACTCTTCCAACACCTAGGCTTCAAGGCAGAGTGCAGGAGCTCTGAATCTCTCAGGGTTTGGCCCTATGCTGTAACTCCGAGTTCATTTCCTCCATTACTTCACCAAATTACTATTTCACTGCCTGTATTCACATGGTTTGAGGGCTTAGAGGTATGGAGAGAGACGGCTATTCCAGTCACCATCTGCTGGTGACAGCAAATGTTTTCCACACGGCTGTCTTCAAAATTCATAGCAAAGTACCCTTTTGAGATAAATTTTACCTAGATGGCTTTACATAGCGAGATGCCTTACAGGTCCAAATGCAGAATGCAGAAGCCAGCACACCTCTCTAGGCAGAAAGTGCACTTCAAATTTCAACCCAAGCCACACATAAAACTCCTGAACGCAAGAATGAGGCCCTGAACGTATTATAATAAACTTTTCAGAATGCATATCTTTGAATACTTTGTAAAGTGCATTTTTTTTTCTCTCCTGGTCACACTGCAGTAATAATGAATCGAACTGCAATAAGTATTTCTCCAAAAATAGCAATTACATTAAAGATGATCACGAAGAAACCAAAATAAGGCCAGATACATACTGGCTGACACTATGAACAATACCACAGTAAAAAAAAAAAAAAAAGAAAAAGAAAAAAAAGGATTCCTAACTTGCAAAAATATATGCATATTCAGTACTGTTTCTGCTGACCACTGACTGTTTTAGCAGTTTACAAACTATGTCTTCTATGACCTTTTCCCATTACGTAAAAAGCTTAAAGGGTCAAGCCCCCAGTAATGCCACGCAAGCCAGGTAGGTAGTCAGCTTACATGGCGACTAGCACAACAGAGTGGAAATCCAAGCAGGATTCAGGCTCCCTTCTTAAAAAAGAGAATTTGGCCAGAAAAAAGGGCTTTTTGCCAAACTTCCAGGTGCATTCTGGCCATGGTTGCTTTAAACTATTCAGGGATTCATACCAGTCCTCAGCCAGCCCAAGGACTGAAAGGAAAACTCTGGGCTGCCAAAAGATACTACTCAATTTCCTTTGCACACCCTGTAAGGTGAGACCACTTTGCAGAGTGGTTACCTCCAAAAACAACATTGCGTGCTCAAGGCTGTGGCATGAAGCACCGATTTTCATGATGCCTGGTGGCAGAGGAAGCTGGCAAGCTGTAGGGTTTACCCAACTCCTTAGAGATTACAGAGACATAAGAGATCGAAAGAGATGGAAATTACTGAAACTACTGTTTACTTCAGCTGATACTAAAATACATGACAACCTCACCTCTTTTTATGGCAGATCATAATTTCATGTTGATTTTGGCAAATTTTATTGACTGTTATTAGACAACGCTGCTTCCTAGAGGATGTCCAAAACCACCTATGCACGTATAAGCAAAATCCTCTCCTGAGCTCTCCTTCTTTCAGTTGTGTACTTGAATAGATGGGAACCATGGTTCTTTTCTTAATCTTTTCTTCTTTACTCTGTCCTAGGAATATTATGAGGCTTGCAAGGGGCATCTAAGAAATCTACAGCTTAAAACATCAGTGTATCCACTTGCCCAGGAAAATTGGTGAAAAACACATTAAAATTAGTTTTTATAAAGATGAGAAACATCAGTTACTCTAAAAGTAAATCTGCAGCTAGAAGTAATAGAATTGTTCATTCATCACTAAAAAAATGTTCTTTAAACATCAATTTTCCAAAATGTTTTTTGAAAAAGATCATTACAGCCCAATCTGAATTCAGCAGCATTTTACAGCTGAGCTGAAATTGGCTGTGCCTTTCACTTTCTCAGAAGCTTGGGGATTGAATCCAGAAAACAGTTTTATAAAATCCTGTTCTAGTTGTGGTCAAATTCTGCCACTGAATCTTCAGTGCTATCGGGGAAAAATTGATCCTGTGGGTAAAACACCTTAAATGACCCAACTGCCGCTCTCAGCTCTGACAAACTTTTTGTGTCTTGAGGTAAAATGTGGTGGTCAAGATCCTCCAAAGCCTATTACCATCCATCTTCCACTGCCTTCAAACCAGTGAAGGTACTTATAGTTTTGTGTAACAGGAAAAAGTAGGAAGGCTAAAGGATCCAGTGACTTGACACTTCATCTAATCTACTTCTGAAAAATAATTCCTGGAGTGTTTATCAAATAGGCATCAGCTTCTTGATTACTCCTAATGTTTGCATCGGGTATTTTAAATCAGTGGAACAAGTTCAGAATCTGTGCCATAAGATCCTTATGCCTATTTTTTCTTTCTGGAAAGTAGTATTTCCCTGCTTCCTAGGAGTGTTATAAAGATAAACATTTAATTCTGACACTGGCTTAGGTTTGTTTGGTTTGGGTTTATTTTTAACCCAAAGTTATCTTTCTTTTTGGTAAGGAAAGATCTCCAGTAAGGTTTTTAAGTACATACATTATCACATGTTGCAGATGCTGGCTGGCAATTGCAAATTCTAGGAGTCAAAAGCGTAATGCAGATTTGGGAAATGTGAGGGAGGCCATAGTTCAATAACAGCTTGGGATGCCTGATTGCACAGCTTTCCTGCTTTTTGAATGGAAACTTTACTCATCTTCATCTGACCAGTATCTCAGGAAGAGCCTTGTCCAAGGAGGGTTATAAATTCAGATAATAGAAGGCAAACCAAAAGGAGCAGATATTTCCATTACAGTAAGCCTGAGTCATCCTGCCCCACACTTGACATTGTTTCACAAAAACAAGCACTTCAGCTGAGCTGTGCTGTTAAGAAACGACCTGCATATTTGTACATAAAGAAAGAGAATAGAGGTTTCATAGGCAACTGTAGCTCTGGCATTTCCTACTGTTAGCTACTCAACTTCAGTAGTGTGCTTTCAAAATAGGTTTAAAGGAATTGTTATTTCTAAGGTCTGTTTTTTTTTTTTTTTCCCCTAAGATGTTCAGATATTATTTCAGCATGCTGCTAAAATTTGCCTGAGGAGTGCACGCAAGAGAAAGGAAATGATGATTCTTAGGAGCTTACAGCTCACCTGAACCTGGATAAAATTTCATGGGGGTAAAGAAAAGTCATTTCTCTAGCCTGAGGGCTTTCTCCTTGCTGAGTTTCAAAGGTCTGCTGCAAATAATGGAAATGTCAGAGTTCCTCATAAACTTTGCAAGGATCTTTTACAAAGTTCCCCTTACAAAACATCCTATAATTTCCTGGGAGGGAACTCTCCACCAGAAGCTGATGCTACTCTTAGGTTTTATTTTGCACTTCTGTCAAGTCAGTGTTAATTCAACTTCCCTGTTTCCTTGCGTCTCATATGTAATTTAGAGCGTGCTGCATAGTCCTAAGCAAACTGCTCATCTTGGCATGTGCTTTCTGTAAGGCCATTCTGCTCTTGTAACTGAGTTGGCGCCATTGCCACACACTCAGAGCTCCCGCCGCTTCCCAGAGGGGCTTTGCCCCAGTGCCACCTCGCCACGTAGGGCTCAGTGCATTGTTGCTCCCTGTGCAATAGATAATCCTCTCACAGGGAGAAGACTGCAGGAAGGGAGAAAAACTATCAGGAACATCCAGATGGGTGATCTAGGGAGAATATCCCATCAGGTGCCTCTTGCTGGGGCAGATTTACAGTGGGGAGAGGAAAGCAGCCTGTCAGCCTCAGAGGTTTTGCAAGAAAGGAGTGCCCCCAGTTTATGGAAGAAAAAGCATGCATCATAGCCATGGGGTCTGCTTGGGGAAGGAAAAGAAGGGCAGGTCTCTTCTGGGGTCACGTACACCCACACTACCTCTTCTAGAAGCAAGTGACTGCAAGGTCCATCCCAAAAAACATGCTTTGATGGGGACAGAGACATTCTCAAAATGGAAACACGGAGGAAGCATGCCTGTGAATCACTGTAGGCACCAGCAGAAGAAAGGGAGGAAAAAAGCAACACCACTAACTATCTGTTTGACAGAGATTACCTTTAAAGAGTAGATGCTGATCAGCACCATCAGGGTGTGTGCTACAAGCAAGTGTCCCTGCTGCAGCCTCTAAAGGCTGCTGAACTTGCTGATCTCAGACCATCCTCAAGGTAGGGTAGCAGAGTGTGACAACCCCAGTAACCAAGTATGAATGAAAAAAACCCAGTTTCTCAGATGTACCATAGGGTTGCTTCACACCACAAAGCAATCAAATGATCTTAACCCCCTGCAGTTTCAAGAAGTGACACAGCTACGTGACTGGTCTGACTAGAGCATTTTTCCCCAGGGAGAGAAGTACCTTAAATCCCATATTGCTGCAAGGTACCTATCACCTCTTAATGTGGTAATAAATCTTTCAGGCTATACTTTGCCATTACTTTTCTAAGTGGAATGCATTTTCTTAGGTTTTTTAAAAAATGTATTTTCCATTTTAAGATTATTTGGTCCCACCCTCTCTCAACTTACATTAGTGTAAGCCAGGAGTAGCTAAAAATTAATAGGATTATGCCAAATGTATGTCATATCTAAATCAGACCCATTCTAGTCATGTGTTCCAGAAATCTTAGAGCAGTTTCTGGTCACAAACTCATTTTTGGTTAAACATAAGCAGTTAGTATTAGAGACCATTTTCAGATTCTAAATTCATGTTTTACTCAAGTGACTCCCATTAAAATAGAGTAAGTAACCCCTCTGCAGTTCTTTCATATTTGTCCCTAACAGCCTATTCAAAACATAAAACTAAGGATGTCTGATTAGAGCAAGAAGTACATCCTCATTACAGAGAGCTTAGATAGTGCAAAGCACATGTATAATATTTTGCAGCATTAGCAGATGGGTTAAAATCACGTTTTCAGACTGAACCAAATCCTGTTGAGCTAATGTAGGTTATTTCTCTGAAGCTGGGGGTCCTTATTAGTGTCTTCTTTAATCTCTCCTGGGAGAAGGATGTATATTACTGAACATCATCTTAGCACTGGTGGGAGAGGGCTTAGCCAACTTGATGGGAATGGCAGGTTCCCCTCACAAAGCAGTCCATAGTCTACGGCAGCATACTGGGGACGCAGAGAAGCAGAAAAGGGCTGAGTTACCCCTGGACAAGGACGCGCATCACTTCAGTCCCATAGCGTGCTAGTTGCTCACAGGATAGGTAGGTGGCATGCAACATGTATATGGCACATTTGTCTGGTTCCTCCCCCAACAGCTCCTTCTGCAGGGACACAGTCCTGCCTTCACCAGAGGGTCCCTGTTCTGACCAGTCTGAAACTCACTGGGGCTGGCTGACCAGAGTCCCTGACCAAGACACCATCCTCTTTTCCCCTACTTTTGTAATAAAAAAAAAGAAACAACCCAAAACCAACAACAACAAAAAAAGAACAAGAGACAAAAAATACCCCAAAACAACAAAAAACCCCAAACAGGTATTCCTACCTCCTCCTGAGCTCTGAACTCAGCAGGAGACTGGAGCTGGGAGCCACTGTCTTTCATACTGTTACCCATGTATTCTCCCCTTGTAGTCTGGCTTTGCGATTTAAGATGCACTAGACATAGATTTCCCCCCAGTCTCACTCCCAAGGCAGCAGAGGTACCTGCCAAGGGAAGCTGAGAGTCCAACCTCACTGCAGGCATACAGTCAGGGTCTGGCATAGACACCAAACGCTGGAGCCTACCCAGAGGCGAGTCGGTTTGGAGGAGGTATTTCTGGTCCTCCCCAGGTTTTTGGGCTGTGCGTGTGGGTGCTGTGGCAGGAAGGCAAACTCACGCCAGGTCGTGAGTGAGGAAGAGGGAGTTTGGCATTGAAGGATTGTCACCATGACTTTATGCACGTGAGGAGCGGAATTGCTGTGACGTTTAGTACCTACATTAGAAAGATGAGGAAACAAAGAAAAGAAAAAGATTTAGCTAACTCCCCCTTCTGAACAGTCCCTCACTGCCCACAAGGTCCCATCGTTACCAGTGAATGACCGAGACCACCACACACCAAACCGGTCCTGAGCAAACACTACTAGAGTTCCTTAATTCTGATGCAGTTCTCCTGTTTCAGCGAAAACTGAGAGATATGGGCCAGTTGGGAGAGGACAATGAAAAAATTTTTAAAAAGGAAAACAAAAAGAGAAAAAAAGAAAAGAGTAGAGACATTCCCTGGGGATCCGATGATAGTGTATTGAAGTTACTGGAAGGATTCCCATTGATTGCAGTGCAGTTTGGGTCAGTCCCCCTGACGCACCGTGGAGGTTCTGCAGTCCTTTGAACTCAATATTATTTCAGTGAATCTATTAATGTTTGGCTGTGTTAAATGTATTATAATAATATTGCATTTGAACTACAGTCACTTATAATTCAAAACTATACAGCCTGGGCACAGGAAAAAAAATTTGTGGTATGTGTTCAGTAACATATTTGGTGCTGTGCAGCCATTCTATAGAGTGCATTTAACTGTTTTGTGTATTATTCTTAACATGCATTCACAGTAGACAGCAAAGCAGCAGTTACGGGGTATGCTGTGAATGCATATTAACAGCAGTACACATTTGCATATCATGGATCCATAATACAAAATGCGTAGTAAAATCCTTATGAAAAGTTATTATGCATGCACAGTAGAGGCTTTTTAAACCTTGATATCTCAGCTATTTTGTTTCTCCACTATTTATTTGAAAATATTAAAAAGGTCAAATGATGGATTAAGAATCTGCAAAAATGTAATGTTACTACTACAGAGGGAATCCTTCAACACAAACTAATTCATTTATTTTGTTTTTAGTAGCAGTATAAAAGCCATTCAAAAATGCATTTTACAATAACATTTCAGTAGTTTAAAAAAACCCATCTACTTCAACAATAAAAAAGGACAGAGAAAATATTTTTATAAAAGTATATTTTGGAGGCTGGGTGATATAACTGGAAATTTTGGTGGTCCTTCCCTTAACACAGAGCCACTACAATGTCAACCTTTCCTTGAATTTCTTGTAGTATTTTTAGTATGCATTGAAACAGGGTTTGGTTCCTCAGGACTTTGCATATTTAGATTATCGTGCATTGTATAATACTCTGAATATGCAAAATCCTTGAAAAGGTTGACAACCCTTAGGACCTTCCACAATATAAATCTTAATACATAAATTCCTATTGAGAATAATGGGATTCTACCCTCTCCTCTGTTACACAGATTGTAATATTTGGGATAAAATGAAATGAATGTTATGAATAGTACAGTTCTCGTTCATTTTGAACAGTTGCCACTTAAGTTTTAACATCTTTGTCACTTCAAATACATTTGCCTTAAAACTAAAAAAAAAAAGAGGCCTGAGCTCCGTAAAGAATGAATGACCCGATATGTCTCACTTCTGTAAAAAAAATACAAAGTTTGGAGCGAGGGCTTTTTTTTTTTTTATGAAAGGATCTAAAAATCATTGAGCGCATACACGTAGATGTACATAACACGCTGTCCCCACACACACATGTTGTTCTACTGCTGCCTTATTTTCTGTTCCTCTCTCTAATCAAAAAATGCCCAAACAGATTTAAATGAAACTTTGTGAAAACAAAATAATTGGATTGGGGCTGAGAACATTAATGCCAAGCTTGGGCCCAATGTGAATTAAAGCAGATGAGTTATAAACCCTTCAAAAACAGGATTTATAATGGAAACGCTGACACAGACCCATAACAATAGCAGCTCTGCCAGGGATTATTTTAATACTAAAAGCATACTCAGTCACTCAGTTTTTTAAAATAGAGATTACTTAGTCACTAAAAAGCAGTGATACACGATAATGAAAGCAAAGTTTTAAAAAAATGTTTCTAAGATGACACATCATTCCCCCTGTAACTCTCTTGATATCACTTATATGTGACATGCCACTCCTTAAATAAAAACCCCACAAACCCCAGACACACCAAGGTGGAGTTTGCCATAAGCTCCATGGCAAGGCTGAGCTGAGAGGCTTTGTCAGCTTCATTTAACAGTTTCTTGCCTGCGGAAAGAGACAAAAGGGTTAAGGGAGGATGAGCAGGGAGTACAGGAGAGGCAGCTGACGGGAGAAACAAGGGCATGAAGAAAGGAGCAGCCACGGAGGCTAATGGAAGAGCAGGGGGAAGATTTTAGGAGGAGGAAGAACGCGTTTCCAAAGGAAAGAACTCAGTTTTTAAAAGAGATTTTGGGGAAGCATTCTCAAAAAGGCCAGGCAGGTGGAGAAAATTTGGCAGGGAAGGAAACCCTCTGAGCACCCCGAGTTACGCCTGCGAGCACATTGCCCCACCGGGAGCAGATGCGCCCCAGTCGCATCACACCGCACCGGGGGCAGGATGGGGACAAGCAAGCACACCTCTCGGGGGCTGCACGGCAAGCCACGCGTTTAAGAAAAAAGGCACCATGTGTTAAAGCTTCACGTTGTATGTCCAGTTTCCCCACAAATGCCTCTTTTCTTTTGGGAATGTCAAAACCCACCAAGGGACGTGAGGGGAAGATTTCTTAAAGCCGGCAGGAGGTTTGTTCCTGTTATCCCGCGCTCTGGGGCAACACATTGCACTCAAAAAAACCCCACACCCCAAAAATCGCTCCCAGCAGCATCATACAAAAACTACTTCTTGTGACCGGTGTTACTTCCCCATTCCTGCCTTCCCCTTCTTGCATTTTTTTTTTTCCTGGGTACCAGGTGCACCGGAGGGATTCAGATCAATGCAAGACAGCACTTTCCGTATAAACAATACCGTATTAACAATCACAGGGCAGCTGTACCTGTAGGCAGGGATAGCACCAAATGTTGGCACGTCTATCCGTGCAGCTAGACTGCTAAAAAGAAGCAGCTCCAGTGGAAATGCACCTACTGTATGTGAAATGCTGGTGCAGATTTTTTTCGTTCTTTTTTTTTTTTTTCTATCAGTCTAACCTTCTGTGTTGATACATGAATGCTGGTACCCACTTAGAGGGATGCCAGATGATCAGTGCAGAATGAAGGTCCCAGGAGAAAGGCTCACGTGGTTTTCTCTGCCCCGTGACGTCACTAGCAGATGGCATGGGTACCAGCTCTGGCAGTTGGCATCAATGTCACTTTTTAGAGATCAATGAGATAGTGCAGATATACACAGATCTAGACTCCAGGAGACGATGCGACATTCAGACTGAAAAGATTTGGAAGGCAAAAAATGAAAACTGATTGTTGAATGAAATAAAAAGCTAAGGTAATACAAATAAAGATATATTTCAGTTGGTGCTGGGTGTGCATGCAAGTGTTTAAAGATACAGTATCATTGTCTTGTATTTTATGTATGCTATTTACTGTCTAATAACTCCTCCTAACATTTTATTCTTCTGATGCAATTGCATACTTTCACTGGTGTTATGTAATATTGCAAGTGTGTAGACAATACTGATAGAGTTAGTCTTTGACTGGGGTTTTTGTTTAGTTTTGTTCTATTAAAAAAAGTCCCTGCATTCGTTTTGTTTGTCTCTTTGAGGACCGCGGGGTCCAAGCTTTTGCTGCTCCCAATCTGCAAACAAAAGCAAAATAATCGGGAAAAGGAAATTATTTTCCCATTCCAGGCTGGATTCTGAGCACACGTGCAAAATTGCAGTCAGAATCTACAGACCGCTCCTGTCAGCTACGAGCTGGAGGGAGATGTCTGAGCCTCGCAGAACATAAACACTGCTATAGCGTGCAGGGAATTTTTCACCTCCCCCCCACCACAATTGATGGGGGAGAAAAAAAAAAGGAGGAAAGAAAAAGAGAAAAAGAAAATAAGTTGATTCTAACTAAATAGATAACATCAATTAGAATTTTTTCTGGGAAAAAGGAAAAAAAGGTAGGGGGATTTTATTTCCTAACTCTAATCTGAATACGTTTAAGTTAGATCATTCTGATTTTTGTCTTAATATAAGTAATATGTGATTTTCATACAAGTCATCAGAAAAAGAATTCTTCGGTTTTAATTATGTTACTAGCTGAGTGAGCTGGGGGGGGATGTTCCATTAATTTTTCTTCTTACCCACTCTAACTTACTAGAGTTTAATATCTTGATTCATAAGGGAAGAAATGTGGAGGGGAAAAAACCCTTTGAAATATAAGTCAAAAAGTGATTTTAAAATATTTAACCATCAGTTAATAGAGATATGGCACTTTTCAATTTTAAGACTGCTCTCGCTCTCATTTTTTCACCCAGGGGAATTTGGATTAATGAAATTTCTGTATTGCTTTATCATGTTTTGCATTTCTTTGAATTCCATGGTGGTGAGGGTTCGAAGGGCTTGTTTAAAAATAAGATAAATGAGCAGGAAGCTAATCGTACATTTTAAATATTGATTTACTCTATACTTATCTGTGAGAAACGTGGCTTTTTAGTTGCAAGATTCTGAGTGTTTCGAGTGATTTTAAAATTCTGGACAGTTTTTATTTTTTAAAAAGCAAGCCTTTGCAACTGGCATTTTATGCAAAAAAATATAGATTGTGCATTTATATATACACACACTCATATACAGAGAGCGTGCACGCAGACGTACAAAAGGTTCATGAGGATGTGTGTGTAAGTCAGAAAACTTCAAAAATGGAAATATTTAAATATTGTGCTGGCATTCTTTCAGGTAACTTAAGATTATAGAACCATGTTAACACTACCGTTTGATGAGTCTGTTGTAATGCCAGAATCCCAGATGTGCAGAAAGTTTTCCAGAGAAACTGATGACCAAAAGCAAATGAAGAACCCAGAAAGCTTTTCGAAGCAGATCGTGCTCCGAGGAAAGAATATTAAAAGATCTCCTGGAGAAGACACAGAAAAAGAGGAGGAGGAGGAAGAGAGAGAAGAGGAGGATGAGAATGGCTTGCCTAGGCGAAGGGGCCTTCGGAAAAAAAAGACGAGCAAGATAAGGATGGAAAGGATCAAATTCAGGCGACAAGAAGCCAACGCTAGAGAGAGGAACCGGATGCACGGCCTTAACGACGCCCTGGACAATTTAAGGAAAGTGGTCCCTTGTTATTCTAAAACACAAAAACTGTCCAAAATAGAAACTTTAAGACTAGCCAAGAACTACATTTGGGCTCTTTCTGAAATCCTGCGAATTGGCAAGAGACCTGACCTGCTCACCTTCGTCCAAAACTTGTGCAAGGGTCTGTCCCAGCCAACTACAAACTTGGTGGCGGGATGCCTGCAGCTGAATGCCAGAAGTTTCCTGATGGGCCAGGCAGGTGAAGGTGCCCATCACACCCGCTCACCCTACTCCACCTTCTACCCCCCCTACCACAGCCCCGAGCTCGGCACCCCCCCGGGGCACGGGACTCTCGACAACTCCAAGTCCATGAAACCCTACAATTACTGCAGCGCTTACGAGTCCTTCTATGAAAGCACTTCCCCCGAGTGTGCCAGCCCACAGTTTGAAGGTCCCTTAAGTCCTCCCCCAATTAACTATAATGGGATATTTTCCCTGAAGCAAGAAGAAAGCTTGGACTATGGCAAAAATTACAATTACGGCATGCATTACTGTGCAGTGCCACCCAGGGGTCCCCTTGGGCAGAGCTCTATGTTCAGGTTGCCTACAGAGAGCCACTTCCCTTACGACTTACATCTGCGCAGCCAGTCTCTCACCATGCAAGATGAATTAAATGCAGTTTTTCATAATTAATGAGGAAAATGAAAATAAACAGTGGTCATTCACCTCCCCATCTAATTAAGAGCAAGCAGATGCTTGGGCACTGCGTAATTGGCACAACTCTATTTAACGTGTTTACTAGTTCCTAAAGTGTGTTTCAACTATTGTGGGGATTTTCTATGTATTAATAAACCCTTTTTCCGATAAGTATTTTTCCTTTCGTTTTTTTGTCTGTAAACACTGTGAGATTCTGTTTCCTCTCAGAGGTTATTCCCCCTCCTTTTTTTTCTTTTTATTTCCCTATTTGCTTGATTTGTTGAGCAGTGTGTCTGAACAATATCGCTGAAATAAAATCATACACACTGTGTAAAGTCAATGTCTATTTTGATTGTACAGTAATTATACAAATGCATGTTATTGAAATCAGATTAATTGAAATTATGTATTTATAATTGGTAGAAAATATATATTATGTATTTGAGGAGAACTGGATTAAAATATTCAGAACTTTAAAGAAATTATCTCAGAACTGAGATGGGCTTGCAATATGCAGAGGTGAGAGTGCAGCAATATTGAAAGCTATGCAAAAAAAAAAACAAAAAAAAGCAAACAAAAAACAAAACAGTTTTTTCGGTTGTTATTTTTGGGTAAGCTAAGGAAAACCAGTGATTGTCACTGAGATTATTCAGCCTGACCTTTAGAGTGTTGCTGACAGGGGGCACATGCTAATATTTTAGAAGATGTTGTCGAAATTTTGCCTCAGTTATTTTGACCATATATAATCAGCACTTTTTTTTGTATTATTCTGACTTCAGATGTAAAGGTTTGTTATAACAATGTATAACTGTGGTTTCTCACTACGTACTTTAAATGCAATTAAACATAGATGTTTCCACTTTTAAAATACATCTATTAGCTGTGATACTGTATTTTGCCTGATACTTATTATTTCACAGTATACAGCTGCCTTTGGTCTTGCCTACACAGCTTTCTTCCCCACACCCCCGTAGTGCTTGAGCCTGGAGACGGAAATCATGAACTATCAGGGCGAACCTCGCGCTATTTTCAGAAGGATGTATTGGCGGCACAGCAAAAGCAGACCCAAAATATCACAGAAACAGCTGCGTGCTAAATGAAACACAGGTTAGAGGAAGGAGGTAACTTTAGAGCTCAACAAAATGCCAGATTTCACACAGGAAAGGGCCCTGAGCAGGCATGCAGGCCACTAGCTGCCCCTCCAGCTCTGGCTTGTGGAGGGTGCAGGAGCACGGGAAGCGTAAAAACTGCAGAGCAAAGGACTTCCTGAACATTGCTAAACTTAGTCATGGCTAATAAACAGCACCAGTAAACTATAGATGCGTCTGCAACTCACATTAGTTCAGCAGCTACAGGGGTCTGCATGGCCCCTCACACCTTAACAGAGTTGAGCTCAGCTGAGCCTCGGTCATTTTCTAAGCGCTCAGAGCTATTTCTCGATAAGCTACATGAGTGACAGAAAGAACAAACAATTCAGCTAAAAACCAACAGCCTTTAGAAGTGTGAGTGAGAAAGACCTCTTGATTTTGTGGGATAAATAGCAGCTACCTGACAAGCATTCACCTGAAGTACCAAAACACTATGCTGTGAATGAACAGGGAATCATTTTTTAAAAAACTATACAAAAAGTGCAAATTCCACCTGCCAGTTAGAGACCCCTGGCTGAATCACAGTCTGGGTTGCAGTTTGTTAATGACACATCAGCCTCAGACCCTCACTTGAGTATGCAGCTTGACAAAGAGGGGACGGGCCAGTTTTTCCTGATGATTTGCCTAATTTCACAAGCGGGACTTGTTGTAAACAGTCTGCCCCATCAAACAGTGCAGCTCCTTCAGGACAACAGCAGCCTGACATTCACCTCTTCTAAATAAGACCAGGCTACCCCAGCTGCTGGAGAGGGGTAACAAGTCCCAGAGTTTGGATCAGGGTCTAAATGCTTCCAAGCTTGCAGAGGGAGGGGGGGCAGACATGGGTTTTTGCTTGACCAACATTCTCTCTAGACACAAATATCAGGCCCAAAATAGAGCCTTTTGAAGCAGAGTCTTGAGCCACAGTTCAGGGGGTTTCACTCAGGATTATCCCGCCTTTCATCAGGGTCAGGACATGTGGAAGGTACAGGCAGCCATTTTCTGCCTTGGATGAAAGGTGCTGGTGATGACTGTCAGCTCAAAAGCATCCCCAGGTGTTTTGCACTGAATATAGGAGGGGTTTGGGGAAAGAAAAGAGGGTAAAATAGATTGCTTTTGGTGTTATTCAGAATTAGCTGATATTCAGCAAAGCATGGAAAGGTGACAGGAGACAGCAGAAGGGGGAAGAAGCCAGTCAAGGAAAAGAAAGTACGAAGTCCTGAGCGCAGATTTGCATGAAGAGACACTGAGATACACTAATATACCACAAGGAGCTATAGGCAAGTGGGCCCAGAAATAGGGGATCCTTTGAAGTGGGGGGGAGATGCCTTCCCACTGAGCACTAGCAGCAAACTTATCTAACCAAGTTTTGTAAGAGAACCCTCCTCCAGGAGGCTGAAAGTTAGCCGAGCACCTCAGAGCAGCATTGCTGCATCAGGGAAGGGTGCGTTTGCATAAGTTGAGAGCAAAGCAGGGAGGCAGCTGTGAAGTCCTGCACCAAGGGAAGGAAATGCCTGCCGCAATACATTCAGCAGGCACCCGAGGGGTGTTAAGACTTCAGGCGCTGCAATCTGGGGGTCTCCAGCTCTGTGGCCCTATATTAACTCAATAACTCATGGGCCAGTTCCAGTTTCCCCTTCTGGCAGCAGAAGCAAAGGGAAAGGGGAAAAAAAAATATCCCTGCCAGTTCAGATCTTTCTCGCTCACTCCACGACAGATGGGGAGGCAATTCACAGCCAGATTCCCCCTCTGGTAGCTCAAGGCGGGCACCACACTTGCTCAGGGCATTGCAAATTGGAAAGCCAGTCCAGAATAAATAATGGAGCAAGTCATAGAAAAATATTGAGACAGCATAAAAATACCCAACATTCCCTGTCTAAGAGGGTATGGATTATTTAGAGATATAGAGGTAGGGGATTCCCTTGAGAGTAGACTCTCTCGCATATCTTCTCTTTCACACACACGACAAACATTTCTGTGCTCCTTCGCCGGTCAGTCATAGAACACAAGGTGCTCCAAGCTCTGATATGATTTATAAAAGCCTTTGGAGTCACCTTATTTTAGGGAACAAATCCAAGTGTCGAGAAAGTTCTGGTGTTTTAAACTCACAGGAATAAAAGCCAGTGGGTTTCTGTACCCATAATCTCCACTTTATAAGGTTTGTCTCCTTTCAACCCCATTCATACAGCAAAACAAAGCTGCTCATTTCTGCCTGCCTTGTTCTCCTAACTGCCTTCACTTCCTTGAGGATAGAAATATGTAAAATAGCAACTGCTCCAGAAAAATTAGGTGAGAAGTTTCTATTCTCCCCTGTCCTCTAGCATAAGAGTAATGAAGCCTTCTGTCAATTTTAGAGGTGGGAACCCCAAAGCTGGCAGAAGAAAAGCTATTTCATACGTGGTTTTGTTACACAGTGGAACTCTTTGCCATTTATTATTTCCCAGAGTAACATTTTAGTGTGATTTTTAAAAAGCACTGTATGTTTTTATGGTATCAGAAATATGCTAATTATTTAAGAATGACTGTACTGGTTCAGATTAAACAGTCATCTAACCTAATATCCTGTTTCCAACATGAGGGCATAAAAAAAGATGTCCAAAGATGTCAGAACAGGGTGAGGAAAATAAATATTTGTTTTACTAATACAAATGCTGGATAAGAAACTAAACATCATGTTCCAGGATTTCAGCCAGCCTGAATTGGAAAAGGGGTGGGAGGCATGACAGTGTACTGCAGGGCTTGCACCCTCTCCTCTGCAACACTGGGTTCATCAGTAATCACTGAGTAGGATGGACTGGGTAGTGCTAGGCTGTACCTCTGAACTCTGCCTCAAAAAAAAAACCCCTCATCAGGAGTAAAATTTAAAACCAGTAGCCCCAGCCCTGCAGTCCTACAAATCCCAGTGCAACCGCAAAGAGAGAGGGAGGGGTAACCACTGCTTTGCCAGAGCTCGGAGGAGATCTCAAAGCTCCTCTGCGTTGCAGTAGGAATCCGCTCGTTTTAGGACACATCCTGGCTGTGCTCCCTTTGGGACTGTCTGCATTCTTTCACTTCATAGCTATCTGCACAAAGATTTTTAAAATGTATGGAGATTGCACAGGCACAAACGTGACAGCAGGTTTTTTCTATACTAGCAATTCCCTCTCCCATTTTTACCCCTACTTTACTCTTCTCTTCTCCCCTTTGCCTGTAGGGCTCTCAAATGGCAGCAAATTAAGTGAAATGCCATCAATAAAGATGAATGAAATCCCAGTGAAATACATGACAGAATCTTTCCTCGCAAAAGCAAATAATATTTGCCTAAATTAAAAAGTAGGTGCATGGTTTTGTTTTTCAGATTGTGAATCTAGCTTAACTCAAGCCTATGGTTATATTTTATGGTCCATAGCCAAGGTCAAAGCAGGTTTAATCCCGGTACCAAAATCCTACAGCTTTTGATGTACAAGTAGCAGAGATGGTACTGCTTTGGGCTGAATTGTCATGAAAGCAGCTCCCCTTATAAAATTTCAGCAATTTCCAAATTAAAAGCAAAAACAAACAAACAAAAAACCAAACCAAAAAAAACACTCCTCAATAATCTGGCCGTGGGTCTGACCCAGAGCTGAACCATGGCAGCAGGTTGTGATTTTGCTCTGGAGAGACACAGATCAGCGTGGCGAACAGTTGGCACCGTGCCACCACAGAATCTCAAGGGCAGACCTGTCGTGTCTCACTGATACAAATCTAACTACTGTACACGGGGCTGCCATGCAGAATCGCACTCCCAAGCCCTCTCCACTGCACAATCAGACCTGAGCGAGTCATCTCACAAAATTCTTGCACATTATGCCAAGAGGATGGCCTATTTTCTTGCAGAGCCTTCCCTCTAACCCCAGAGGATGTGCAAGAATGAGCTAGGAAAAGGGAAAGGAAAGCCAAATTCACAGGCAAAACAGCTTTTGGGAAAAAAAAAAAGTTTCTTTTTTTTTATTGCCTGCAGTGTGGAGTCCCTATGACTCGCAACACACTTTGAATTGGCATCACCCACAAAGGTCGTTACAGAGTTGTAAAGAGGTTTCCTCCTCCTTCTCCCCCAAAACACTTTCTCTCTTGGCTGTTTTCCTTTGTCACTAGCTCCTTAGACTTCCATATTTATCCCTGTAAGTGCGCTACTTGCACTACTTAATTGTACGACACTATGTATGTAGAACATAGCATACAGAAACAAGACACATCCAGCTGTAGCTGAAATTCTGGACTACTTCAGGAGGTTAAAAAAAATAATAAAATTGGAATAGAAAATCAACCTTTATGATTTATTATTTTTCTAGGATATTCAGTATATCCCTGTCCCCACCCCAGCCTAGGGAACATTGTACTTTCTGATATTCTGGTGGGGTTTTTTTGGTTGTTTTTTTTTTTTTTTTCTGTAGAGCATTACTAAGCAGGTTTGGTTTTTTTCCTTAGTTTTTTGGTTTTTTGTTTTTTTTTTTAATTGGCGTTGATTAATATGTGAAATAGTATTTTTCAAACTGATGACATTTCCTGGTCTGTAAGTATACCCACATGTAAAAAGGTTATAAATTCTGAAGTGCTTGGACATTCTGTTTGCAAATGAAAATGATAATAATCATTGGAGGTCCTTGTACAGGGAGAGAATCCAGGATAAATCAGAGATTATAACATAAATTTTGTACTCTTGAAAGCAGGAACGTGAGGGCTTGGGTCTGCTCTTGTTCCATGGGAGTTCAGCAGATACCAGATTGGATTCTAAATCACACGGGAAGCTAAACGTAGCCTTATCCACTACGTTTTTTATTTACAGCCACATGAGCAGATGCATAATGCTTAGATGCAACTGAAATGACATTTCTGTTGGGCAGACAGCTTGCAAACAAAGAAACTATGATGGGATCTTCCTCAGAATCCAGGGGGAAGCCCACATGAATAACAGTGGATATTTGCCCCGCACCAGGAGAAGCGCATGTGGGAAAGAAAAGCATTGTCCAGACACCGAGAACAGCAGAAGCAGGACTCCTGCTAATTTTAATAATTAAGCAATTGAGATTCCATCCCCAAATTCTGAGGGAGAGTCCATGTCAGTCACGATGCAAATCCCTTTCCCTCTGGATTTACAAAGAGAGCTGTTCTTGTGCTTGGCATCTTTGTCTTTATAACAGGCATTACTTTAGAAAAGCAAATATATTTCCCACAATAGATACAATAACCATTTTGGTTCACTTCACACCTATCAGTGTACATACAGAGGCACGCCCTATACCCACTGAGACACAGATTTTGCAGGTCCTCATCAGAAAGTGGGGAAATCATTTGACTGAATGCATGTAGTTATACTAATTTTGATGCCAAAAGGGCACAAAATTTAAGAGTGCAATAAGACAGTGAGTGAATAGCCAGTCAGTATATCCATCCACCAGTTCCCAGGTGCTTAGCTACACAGACTTTCAGCCCATGGATTTATACTAGTCATAACCATGATGTTCCCTCAACTCCTAAATTTCGTATATTCTTACTCTTTCTACACACCCACTTTTACCCTTATTCAATAAAATACCAGAAGCTTAGCTAAAAGGATAACCCTGTCCCTGTGCCTCATCTCACACTCTCTTTTTAAGAGAGGCTTAAGATAACTAAACCCAGAAATCGGAATGACAGGTATTGCAACCACGGCAACACAGCCCCAACATAACATGTGACACAGGATGCGAATAAATGCCACCAGAAATATGGCCACAGCTTTCCTAGTGGACAGAGTAATTCAGTGCAGGATGCACCACAGCACCCGGTGGAACACAGGTAAGGGAGCACTTGACTTCTGTGGGGAAAAAAGCAACTTTGTGGTCACAACAAGTTCAGCTAATTACCTCCTCAGAGACAGGTACGTTAAATGTGAGCTGGGGTGCCAGTGTGTTTTGCCTGGACAGCAAGTGTGTCCCAGCTACAACTCTGTCTATCCCCATTTTGAACGATGCAGTTGCTTTGCACAGCAGGTCATCTACCCCATAACAGTTACTTCAGCCTTCATGCTGGATTAACAGGCACTTCACAACAGCTGAGCCTGCAAAAGATGCCCTAGAGGAGATATGTTGCTGTACAATACATCCACATCTTACTTAATCACGGGTTCCCCGTACCCTCAGGTACTCACACAGATGTCAGCGCGTTCTGTAAGATGGTGACTCTGCCATGAGTAATGGCCTCTACCACAGGCACAGCCTTATGGAAAATCTCTTCAGTGGTTCATTTAAGCTGTGCCTAGTGGCCTCCATGAGAGTCTAACAGTACAAGCTGCCTGAGCGCAATATCTCACTATTACTGTGGTCATAGTCCCTATACTCTTTTTCCTATCCATGTGTTGGGATGTGCCCTCCCTTCAAGTTCCGCACTGTTCTGGGGAAAAATGACACTAGAAGCATCAATATTAATATACTAAATATGTTATTAACTGACCAAGGCATAAGAAAAGATATTTTATATGGGACCACACACATTTCTAGCAATCCCAGACTGCAAGCATACACTTACCATCATCCTTTGCCTTCTTACAGTCACCAATCAGATGTCTGGGAAGTAACTCCTCCTCCAAAAAGGATAAATTATTGGCAAGGAAGGACCTCACACAAGGAGGGATAACGCCTGTGCTCAAATGTCCTAGATAAGTGTTTTACTTGCCCTTTCTCTCCTGCAGGCCAGTATGTGTGAAGGTAGCAGCAGACAATACAGAATCTTTGCTTAGTTTACCCATTTCACCTGTGATTTACCACAGCTCCTGCATCATGCACAGGTAATCTGGTCTCCAGGTCACTCAATTGTTATGTGACATTTTACTTCAAAATATCTAGAGAATTATTAAATAAACTCAGTCTCAAATGATAATCCAGCATTAATTTTTTTAAAGAAAAAAATCCTCAGATTTGTTCCTAAATGTATTTAAATCTTACCAGTGAACATGATGCTGGTTATTAAAAAGTAATTCTGGAGAAATTAGCTTGCAGCTACAAAATTAATATAATTCATTTATTACTTGCAGCCACAAATCAAAATGCTGTTAACACTGCTGCATGCAATTCAATATGCACAGTAAGTTTCCATATGGCTTCAATTTTAGGTTTCCTGGTCACTACAGAGGCTCATTTGCAGAATGGTCTGTAGGCATGTGAAGTCAGCTTGTGCTTACTGGCAGAAAAGCTGTTCTAGATGGTTCCTACACAGACACAACAGTCCAAACAGGTCCAAAACCACTAACACCATTCGGGATTATCATATCCTCCATAAGACTGAGGATTATCTACATGCATTCATAGAACTACAGATATAACCAGTGGTTATAAAAAATGCATCCATAGTCGGACTGCTATTACCAGTTCAGCCTCCTGACCATGAAGGCACATTTTTTGAAAGCACTGAGCATCCAATACCTCTTTTGGAGCCAACAGGACCAAAACATAACAAGATGATACAACATCAGCATTGACTACAAGGCTTAAAAACAACCAAAGAGCCTACATTTTGACAGTGACGTATAGGTTGGCGGTTAGTGAAGTACTGCTGACTTTTGCGTAACATACCCGGAGTTGTGCATACACTGTGATTAGTTTGAACACATCAATAGACAAAGGCAGTGCGATGCACATACATTTAATTTTCAATAGGCTTGTTGCAGAACCTTGTCATGTCTGAATGAGCGACAGTGCTTGTTCAAAGTTGCCTCTCTCTTACTTTCTTCAAGCACTAAGACCACACCAAACTCCAGCAACACCAGGCTCATTGTTGCCTAACAAAGCCCACTGAAGAGTGATTACAGTGGATTTATGCCCCTAGATTCAAGTCCAATTGATCGATTGCCTGACTAGAGCAATAGCGATAAACTGAGCCCTTTCCAAATAAGAGCAGGCCACAAACACCGGCATCCCATGCCACAGCTCTAGTCACTGGGTTGCAAGCCCACACAGGTCACAGAATACTCATTCCATCCCTCTTCCCCCTCCTCCAAAAAACCCATCCAATGAAGTCTTTCACATAACCAAGATATTTCAAAGCACTTTTGCTTTGTTGGAAGTTTTCTGACCAGCTTTGTTAATAAAATTGTCAGAGATTCCCAGCATGCTTTCTCTGTTGTTTCAAACAGGCAACTGGCATCAGCTGTGGCATGGCGGTCGGCACCAGGTCAACAGTGAATAAGGCCAAAATCATAGGCACAGAATTATCTTTTTTTCATTAACAACACTTGCGATTGAACCCTTGCCACTTGTTCCATAAGTCAGCAGCTGGTTTGGTTCAGCACTGTTCAGCTGTGCCTGGGTTCCACTTATAGCTGAGAAACCACATTAAACACTGCCCCAGTCATATCCAAACTCAGAAGAAGAGGGCATGGGGTGGGGCAAAAAAAGAGCCTTTCACATCCTGAGACCACAGTACATCAAGTAAACAGCCTGAAAGCACCTAACAAAGGCATGAACACCACCCAGAACTAGGAGGTCGGGCTTACCAAATATCCAAATGGGCTAGTCAAAAAGAATGAGAAGGGGGGCGTGTCTTGATGACTGTTATTTATCAGAGACACCTTTGAGGCATCATTAGCTGTTGGCTGTTCAGAGTGGTTGATATCAACACAGCCCCTCACCTGGAAAACATCTTGTCCAGATCTCTCCTGGGCAGCAAAGGCATCAGCATGCCATTGCAGCCCAGCTAACCACAGATGGGAAAAACCATCAGAGATCAAAGCACTAACAATGCTGAAGCCCTGATTCTGAAGAGGTTCAGTGAAACAAGTCTCTGATCTAACCTCTTCTAGGATTTCAGGTTATTTTGACTAATTTCTAACTGACGCTTTTGGGACAACCCCAGGCTAAATTACTGTGAAAGAAGGGAGACAGATGGAGGGAAGAACAATAGAAGCAGGCAGCCTATTATATCTTAAATCCCACTCTTTCTAGCACTCCTGGCATCCATAAGTCCTGTCCACCAGAAGGGCATCACGATGGAAAGTGGGCTCACAGAAATATTTCGCTGCATTTACACAATGATTTCCTGAGATGGGAGGGAGCGGGGGAGCTGCCTTCTTTATTTTAGTACTGTCAACTGTTAGTACAGAGAGTCTCTCTCTGGTGTGTTATGTTCTCGTGAGCTGGCAGACCTGTTGGGAATATAATGAGGTCTGTGCATGCACCTCCTGGTGTGATGTTTAAAAACTCCATTTCTAACAACTTATTCCTCAGATGCTCTCCTTATTTTCTTGAGGCGTAAGGACCAGTTGACTATGCAAATGAAAGAAGAGAATGTAGGAAATGAGTTAGACACAAAGGGAGTTGCTGGCAAATGCCATTGCTTCCTCGGGGCATAATGGTAAGAGACAGCTGCTACTGCCAGCCCAGAAGCGGTAGCTGAGGGGGTTAGCACAGCTCTGTTGAAAATCTTTAGTCTGATGAATAACTAGGCAGAGGCTGCCTATGCTTATGAGGCAGGACCCCCAAACCAAGATCTTTGCTTCTTGTTCTGCTGTTCCCTGTTATTATCCACTGTAAATGCACACAGGAGTGATACGAGATGATTTTTGTAGCAGTTTGTGAGTTTATTGTCTGAAAGTCCTTTGTAACAGGAGGGGCAAGACAGGAAATTGTCTGCGAGTACGTGAGAAGCATTGTCCTTTGCAACTTCTAAAGATGTTATTGTAAGAATACAGTGACCATTTTTGCAGCAAGATGTTAATTTTCTGGATCAAACATTTTGAAATATGAACCACCTCCATGACTGTAGAATAAATCATTCCACAAATATTTAATCACTGTACATGATACTATGGTTTTATTTTTAACTTTCATTATGGAGTGATTCCCTCAAGTAATTATCACAGCAATCGTAACTGATACATGTATTTTGTTTTTCTGCCCAATAAATGGTAGCAGAGTACTGTAACTGATTGCATACATAAATATTTTAGGACTTCGTGCTTCTTAAGTTGTTTGGAAATACTTATGGTAACCAGTAAATACTGATACTTTCGCCTCCAAAAGAATCTGTCACTTGGAGAACTGGCACGATGCTTAGAGTACCACTTTATGGAAAAAATAACACAAATGTTTATTGGTAGTATTAAAGGAAATGCTTGGTATTTTTCAGCTCTGAGCAGAATTGCTGTCTGGAGTGCCACATGTTATGATCACCACACAAAGACAGAATAAAAACCCTTCCACAGGGGAACCCCTTCATTTCAAACAAGGGAGAAACCAAACCTCTCAATACTAAATGATTTAAAAGCATATCATATCTAAAAAAAATGGACACTTGTGCACTTTTCCTGGGAGGATGGAGCGACTGATACTCTCTTTGGGTGTTTTAGAAAGTAAGTGGTAAGCAAAAAGCACATTTCCTGATTCTTCTGCTCTTCCCTCAGCACTTCCCAGGAATTGTGATAAATCTCAGCTGAGGTTATGCATGCTCACCAACAGAAGACTAGGTCCCTATGGCAAGATTCTGCCCTCATTTATACCAGCAAAACCCCTTTAAACACATTAGATTTACTCAGGTATTAATGTGGACAAGCATGAAAACTCTGCATTAAACTCAGCCAAACTTCAGCATACTCCACACTTCTACTCAGCAACAAATAGAAACACCCTGCTCTTACAGCATCCCCCCTTTCTCTTTTTCCTCTCTCCTCTCCCCCAAAGCACTTCACAGTTGTGAGGTGGCAATATTGCTATATGCATGAGAATAACCAAGATGAAATGGTTGCCCAAAGAAGTCACAAAGTGAGCAGAAGCCCAGTGACCTACCTCCTGAACTGAGCTGAACCCAGATTCCTTAAATCAGATTTCAGACATATAACTGAGCTACCTTGGCTTAATAGCTGCCATGCATCAGCTGAGCCCCAGTGAAAATAGTTTAAATTAGTGTGTGCTACCCTACATTTGCAACAGCTCAGCTGCTACACAGGAACTCATTAAGCCATGGTAACTTGCTCAAGTGTCTGAGATCTCAATCTGATGCTTTACCCAGTGGCCCACAAAACTACTCAAATCATGCTCTCTGCCTCCATGCCAATAAACATCCTGAGCCCATCTTTCACAAAGTAAGGATGTGCCCAAGAAAATAAGCTCAGTACAATTTTCCAGTGAGATGCTTCAGAAGAATATTTGTTCGGTTAAGGAGAGAGCCCTGAAGGACACTTTTATTTCTTCTCTCCCTGACCTAGATCTGGACAGAGATCTCTGCAATTCAAATAAGCGCCATGGACAGTACTAGGATTATCTTCATGCCCTGTCTTTATCTTCTGTTTCATATACAATGTTTCCTTCTTCAGCCCACCAACAAGGATTACGCTATTCATTCCTCTTACCTTAGCTATGGAAATTTCTTCCTCTTATGATCTCCTCAAGACCTACTTCTCTAGAAGACTTTAAGCAACTGCTTTTTCCTAGTGGAGAAAAGAAAAAAAAATTTTTTTAAAATCAGCCATAAAATCCTATTTTCATTGAACTCTACTGACTCCTCCTTCATTTAAAAATCCAGTTCCGAACTGTCTCTATCCTTCTCTCTCCTCTCTAAACCATCTGTTCATCTATTGTCTACCAGAAACATAGTGCAGGAAACTTCATTTCAGCTGGTGCTGTGTGAAATGCACATCCTGATCCTTGAACCATATCCCTCTTTTTGGAAAGAGGGCTCCTATTCACTCTTGCTTGCTTCCTTAATCTCTTTTCTGGGGTATTATAAATGTTTCATTTAACTCTATTAAACATTTTAGGATTCAGATCACATTAAAATGTTATGCAAAATTAAATTATATTTTATTGTCTTGCATGGATTTCTTGTTATTTTGCAACCTGTAATATCTACCAAGAGAAATATCTGCGAGGACAATTAAATTATATCAAATGCAGAGCAAAAGTGAACATCCCTATATTCCTGACCCAGTGCAGCTCAGTATCTCAAGTTTTCTAAGTCACTAGTTTAAATCTTAGGGCAAGTGTTATCTCACTATTATGTCTACAGGTCAACAAAACTAGATTGAGCCAAGAAATTTTGGGCATCTCTAAAATTGCTGTGATAAGATTTGCAATTTTGCATGAAAGAGCAAGTCAACTTATACGACCACAAAACCATATTTTGGAGGGGGTAAATGCAGGGAGAGCAGTTACTCTCTGATGCCACAAACTTACCAATGCAGCTCAAGAAAAAACAAGCTAGTCTTCTCCTATCTGACAATAATATTATCATAACAATTTCAAGAGGTAAATATGATTCCAGCTTTGTGCTGTAGCACAAAAGCACCTGTTACCTGTGAGTTACCCCTGAAAATACCACAATGCTTTCCCTAGACTTGTGACTCCTGAATTCACAAGCACCCAAAGTCAGGCTTAGTTTTAGGAGTACCTCCTCGGGCTGATGGCTGGGCTGTACTAGCACAAGGTCTGCTAAGAAATACAATTTCCTGGCTGAGGGAAGAAGTAGGAAAGGGAGGATTGCTGTAGTTGTTTTCACCTGGTTGGGCTGAGACCTTGCTGCTTGCTCAGCTCAGCCCCAGCAGCTGTGAAATAACAGGACTCTAAAGGAGCCATTGCCATTACCATTCTTCACTTGTTCTCTCAGCTCTCTGAGAGGATGCCTGTTATTACTTCTGTCTATGAGGCGATGTCATGGATTTAAGGGTCAGCCTGTCCATTAGGGCATCGTGCAGTCTCTCTGCTATCCTACAGGAGAGCCAGGAGACAGCTGTCAATGGTCTCAAGCTGGGCAGCAATGGTCAGGAAAGGGCTGGCCTCAGGCTTGCTTGATATAGACACCAAATGGCCTTCCCTGGTGGCAATTTGTTCAGATCATTGGCAGGTTTTAAATCTGTGTATTCGCAGCAAAACCTCTGGGAAAAGACAACGAAAATTTCGTTCTTTGGCATCTCCATGAGGGAATCCATACTTTAGCTCAATCAGTAGCTACTAGAGTGATAAAGGAAATCAGATGTGAATCCCTTTTAGCAAGGGGGAAAGGGTATCTGTCCCCGAGTGGTTATGTCTAGATTCCATGCCAGGAGCAGAAAAGCAAACAAATGAAAACAAACATGTTTTATAATAAAAAAATGGCAAATAGGGAATGTTCCCCGAAACTAAGAAGAATAGAATAGCTCAGCACACTAAAAAATTGCTGGAGACAAAACCAAATGCTGGGATTTTGCATTTTCCCAGAGCTAGGAAGAAAGTAACTAGTTCATAAATTCCATCAGGAGCTTGGGGATTTTTGATGTAATGAGTTTTACAGTTTCAGAGGAGACTGCTTTGCTAATAATTATGTAACAGTAATTAAATCTGAAAAAGGCTGTACTCTAACTATGTTGATTTATTGCAGCTCCAACAAAGTACTCCTAGAGTGTGCTTTGGAGCGTGCACCTCCTCCCTCCAGTTTTCTTTAAATTCTCACAGAGCACTGGGTCACAGATGGTCTGAGATGCGATATTTTCCCTATTAAATTCCTAATAATCTTTTTCCGAGGCTGAGTCATGGAAGCCTGGGGATTTCTCATTTTAATTAGAAGGTTTAAGGAGCTAACTCTGTTTGAAATTTCCTCCTAGGAGATATGGGTGCAGGTGATCCCATTCAGAAGAATGACACAATATCAAGGCCAACATCTCATTTCCATATTAGATTACAGCTAGTTTGGCATAACTCCTGATCTGGATGCTGATGATGTGCTGCCTGAGCAGGAGGCACGAACTTTTACCATTTGAAAACAGGATTATTTTAGGATTATGTCTGAAGACATTTTAGGCTCTAGCTGGATGTTTCCTACCCTACCACAATGCTCCATCACCCTGTGTAGAAACCATTTAGAAATGTGAATTATTTATTAGTTTGTTTGAAGCAATAAGTCTATATCATTTGGAAAGCAGTGCTGTTAAGGATGCTTATACAAAGAGATTTACCATATTGTCCAAAGGGCTGATCCTCATGGTATTTAAGATACTAGTGTTTCAAATGGATTTTGTCTGCAAATATTATAAGCTATATAAACAGAGCATTCACCCAGCAAAATGTTTTATGTATGGCTTTAGCATTTGCAGTACACGAAGAGCAGCATCCCACCCCTGCCATCCAAAGGAGGTTATTCTTAGGCACTCATAGCTGAGTTCGATCATTTGTAAGAATGCCTGTTGTTTAAGAGTTAGTCTGGTGTACTATTCACATGTCCCTTGATAGTCTATTGTGAAAAAAACCCTGCTTCTTAGAAGACAGCTGTTGAAGTTTCGTCAGCCTACACTGTACAGCCAATTCCTGTGCTTTAGGAAAATAATGAGCATCTCTTATTCTTCCAGTGTGGCATGCAGTTGTCAAGAAGTCAGATAAGACATTATTTGCCTTTTATAACACTAGGTAGCTTCCCAATTTTTGGAAGACAGAAGTGACTGTATTGTGGGAAAGTAAAAAATTTCACCCACTCTACGCTGAACCATTTAAACATGCTAAAAATAAGATTTTATTGGAAGTAGTACTGTAGCACATAGACTTGGCTGTGAATAGAAGAAATAACCTTTTCCACATTAAATCCTGCCAGTTGTGCCATCTCCATGCATGGGTTTTAATAAGCCTGAAGTTTTAACTTTGTTATGCATTTTAAAAATACTCTGTGTGTAATTGTTCAAAAGCTTAAGTTGCCATAAATTGTTTAAAAGGTTTAATTTCTACATATAGTCCATCCATTTTTACGTGCAATTTTTATGCCCTTTGTTGCTGAAATGCTCTAAAGATTTGGGATTTAATTTAATGGCAGGTATTTCTCTTATGCACCACAGAAACAAAAACCAAAGGCACAGAATAGTGCTTTAGACTGTTTTCCAAAGATGAGATCCATCCTTACTGTCATATCACAGTCTGCAGATGCCCCACAAATAGGGTTACTCCCAGTAAAGTGCTACATCACTTGAGAAAGAGCAAGAAGTCATACTAGTAATGAGTAAGAAAAGCCAAGCCAATCCTTGCCTGGGATATAGTGAGAAAGAAGAATTTGACCCAGCCTTAGATTATACGTAATGTTTTGTATATGAAACATCAATGTGTGACCTGCAAAACCAGCCATTCTTCTGAATGCCGATGAGCCTGCCCGATGCTGTGAGAATTGGCTGGATTTGGCCACTTGCTTCATGATGCCTTTTGTGAAGCCCAGGAAGGAGGTGGCTAGCGGTAGCTGCCTTGCCAAGGCACTCACGTGGAAGCAGGTTGGCCTCTGTGGTGTATGTTTATAATACCGTTTCTTGTAATAAGAAGGAAAGTACACCCAGTGCTATAATTGTGTGGAAAATCCAATTGTGTTAATTTCCCCAAAACTGATGTAGGGAAAAGCAAGTACTGCTTTTCAGGCCCCATTCACTTAACGGTTGAGATGCAAAATGAACTCCTCAGTGAAGGGTCAGCAGAAAGTGCAACTTTTTCCGAAGCGATCAGACTTCCAGCTCTGTTCTCACCCTTGGAGGGCCCAAAATAGGAAAACACAAGGAAAGGTAGATTTACTCTGTAAAGCAAAGAGTTAAAATGGCAGATGAAATCAGATTCTGTAATGAGTTAAAGGGAAAATGTCTCCGAGTTCTGATTAATGACCAGGGACACCTAGAGCTGCTTTGCCTGTCTCAGCAGTACATGACTGGTGCAGCAGGGTAATGTCTAATAACTAATCTTTGACACTAGAATTAAGTCATTTTGCAAGAAAGCAGGTCATTAGAAGCTAAATTGAATTATAAGTAATACTATCTCTATGGAGGATTGTAAATTAATTGGTTTTTAACAATAACATTTCTGTATTTTATTAAAGCAGTGTAAGAATTCAGCGAAGAAAAGAATGTAGCAGATAAACAGGGCAGGTGTTGATGATGCAAATGAAATAGATGACAGATGGTTAGTAGCACGATCACTCACTGTGTGTGTATAATGGATAGAGGTAATCAAATTCCTTTGTGAATTGGTGACTTTCTTTACATCAAGAACTTTAACTGTGCCGTGCTTATACAGCTTCTCCTTAAAAATTAACTCCACTCCTTGTCATTATCTGGAGGTGCAGGACTCTCGTATTTGCATACTGTCACAAACAAAAGACAGGCATGCAAATAAAACCCCACCTGGGCAACCAGCTACATTTGCAACGTGAAGAAGCCTCTGCCATCAAAGAGGAGCCCACCCCCTCAGAGCAGCCCAGGTGACCCCCAATGTAAAGGCTCTTCTCCAGCCCTGCAGATGAACTGCAGGACTGAATATGACCCCACGATGTGGATGCTGTCCCCCAGACCCCAATTCATGGTTCTGTCTCGGAGGGAAGGGACAAGTTAACACTGCAGCAGAATAACACGACTGTTGCTTGCTGATGGGTGCTAAGCTCAGCTCAGTCCGCGACCAGTATACTGATTTTTGAGGGAGATTTATTTCATGGCACCACACAGCTATGATTTTTGACATAGACTTCAACAGAAAACCACCAGGCTCTAGATGCAGAGATATCACATCATTATATATCCACCACACACACATGCAAACACACCCAGGGAAAAAGCAGAGAATGCTTGAGCCAGCACTTACTTTACAGAAAGCTGTCCTTGTTCTGAGCCAAAAAAATGAGCAAAAATAATTAATCAAGGACTGCAGACACCATATCAGGAGCCAATCTACTAGCAGAGCAGTTTCCAGGATGAGTACAGAATGGGCTGCTGACAGGGTATATGGGAAATATTATCTACACACGGCACTTTCTTAGCACTCTGCATTTCATCAAAACAAAGCCATGCCTTTTCCATGGAAGTACTCTGCAATGTTGGGAGAAGCCCTGCAAGATATTTCTAGTATCACTGGTGAGGCCAGGTTGACATTGCCTCAGTCCTTGCTCTTACAATTACAAGCATAGCATCGCTGCACCAAGGCAGCCTCTATCTCTTTAGCGGAGTGGTGTTGTCAGGGTGTCATAAGGGTGGCATAAAAGGGCAATGGTCCTGTTTTTCTGGTCTAGCAAAGTATTCCTGTAAGGATCTGTTCTGCTGAAGCACCTGCATTACACACCTCTTCCTCACCCTCAAGGAACAGAGGGCATGCCTGCAGGGGGAGAGAAGAGTGGCAGGGTCCTCTGCAGCATCCCTCTGCCACAGCTAATTCTACTAAACAGCCAAAACCTCTCCTAAACTCTAAAACTGCTCAGCAGAAAGCTTTGTTTGCTCTAAGGCTAGAGTAGTTTCAGGGTCACAAGTGTCAGCTGCTTCTACCCTCCTCTGTCACCAGAAGCCTGAGCCTGAATAAATGCAGATCACTCATCATGCTTATGGAGGGCTTCGTGATATGGTGATTTTTGTCCAAGTGCTAAAATATTTTGATGATGGTTGTCCCGCTGCACACACACAGCTGTGTACAGCATTGGAAATCTGGACAATATATTTAATGATTTGCTTAAAGTATGCAATATCTGTTACATTTTACCGAGGCATGTAACTTTTTCATATTTTGAATATTTGTTCTTGAAACCTTGAGTGAGAAAAATGAAAAATTAAGTTAGCTAACAAAGTACCACAGAAAGGATTTTTTTCTGTTTTTACCTCTTTGTAGCAGGAACTTACTTATTCAATTTCTCTCACCAGCAGTACTCTAAACGAAGTCAAGGAAAACAATCCATGCAACTGCATTTGCTTATGAGTCAACATTGAAAAGTCAGATAGCCACCTTTCGATAGAAACAAATACACTTTCTTTGGCTGTTAAGAAAGCCATTGCAGCATCATGGAAAAAAAAATCAAACATGGTGGACAGTAAATACTGTGCTTGAAGCTAAAGATCAAGAATTCTAGCAAGCTTCTGTGGTGAGAGTACAGATATACATGGATGCTGAAGAAAGATCACTACAATTTATATTAGGGAATCAAAATACTTCTCTATTTTAGATGACAGATCACGTTACTAAATATCTTTTGTAATATGTCAAGAACACAGTTCTTGACACTGTTTTGGAGCAGAATATTTTTTCCCAAAAAAACTACATCTACTCCCTATTAAAATGAAATTTTAGCAGGTTGCTGTATCATTAGAACAGGGGAGAGGCATGCACAGTCCAGAGATTACCATATGCAACAAAAGACGGGAACTACATTCAAGACCCCTTGATGTTTCAGTTTATTCATGCTGTATTTCTGTTTTATGATTCTTTAATATTATACAACCATTATTTTGGTTTATTCATGTCTATACTTATGACTGACACCTGCAAACAATTAGGGAATTTTATTATTTTTCCTATGGGAAAACTGCATATTTCAGAAAGGAAAGAATATGTGATGATATTATTTATTCTGGGGAAGGCAAACCACAGAACCTCATGTTGTTAAAGAAACTATGCATAAATCCTTCAATATCATAAGTATTTGGAATAAAGAGAATAATTGTTACTGAATAAAAAAAAAAAAGGCCATTTAGAAAACATTTTATCACTGCCTTTAAATTATATCTGCTTAGGCATCAAATATTTTGTTGCTATTGTTGCTTCTCCTCCTTGCCTGCCCTGCAGAGACAAAACAGCAAAGAATGAGCTTGGTTATTTCTTTTTAGGAAGCAAGATTGACAACAAATTTCAAAATACATGGGCAGTGCATTACCCTTAACTTTGTATTAAGTCTAACCTTGAATGAAAAGCTGTGGCAGGGGAAAATATGGCCTGTTATATTTTCACTGCTGGTGATGGTTAACAACTAGAGAAGAAAGTATTTGGACTCTTGGATGGCAGGCTGAACTTACAAGAGTACTTCTTATAAAAAAAAAATTTTAGTATAATGTACACAATACAGAAACTAGCAAGGAACAAAACTGCATGTAGGAAACATGCACACACCATTTTTATGATCAAGTTTCTGAGCTGAAGAATACTTTAAAATGAATGAGGTTAGATCGCATAGAGAGGTATTTAACTGTCTTGTACTTGACCTGTTGCTCACAGGGAAATATGAAGAAAGGTACCAAAACAGATACTGTGTGTGACCAGAGGTTTCTACGTGGCTGTTAAAAAACAAACAAAAGTTGTAAAATAAGATCCCTATGACAAGACCTGGTTCAGGTGTACACTCCAAGCTAGGGTCCTAGCTCATCAGAAGCCAAGCCAATAAGGCATGTGACTACTGCATACATTAAAATAGCATTTTACCACCACTATTTTCACAAACTGCTGTGTGGTCTTTTTATACAGATCAGAGACCTTAGAATCACTTCGCACCAGGGTAAGGGTCCTCTCCTGTGGGGTCTGGAACTGTCTCCATGCTGGTCAGAAGCTCCTTTAGAAGGCCACACAGTTAGCTCTGCATCATCCAGGGCTGACATTTCTGCCCTGGCACCTAACCTCACTGAAATTTGTGAAGAATTACATGCTTAACAGTAATAAGAATTTGAATATTCATTGATTTCATCCTTCCCTCCCCCCCCGATCATTTTGACAAAGAGTTACAGATTCCCAAAAACTGACAACATACCGCAGGAGACCTCAGTCATGCATTTCATATGTATTTTAGCAACTATAGTACAGTCTCTCAACTCTAGTCCCATACTTCTTTGAGACCACCACAGAAAACTTGTATTGATGAATGTGTTACATCTCACTCACCACCCTAGGGCAGGTTTTGGGGAAGGGAAGAAATAAATCCTATATAGTTAAACTAAATTAAGATAGGCTTCAGATGAGTAACCCCTATCTATCCTTGCATATGTTGTGATAAATGGGTCTTTGGAAGAACAGCAGAAACACCAGATTAAATTTAGCTTTTTGGAACACAAATCTCCTCTGGAATTACCGGTGGTGGAAAGCTGAAATACAGAGGGAAGATAACAAGGAGGAGAAACATGTTTACAGCATTTTTGTTACTTAACTTTTCACTATTCCTGCTACCAAAGAGGATCTAGAGAAATAGTGTGATCATCAGTTGCTTATTCATCAGAAATGTTACTCTGTGGGGAGGTGGCAAAAGGAGAAAACACAGAAGAAATAATAGCAAAGATACCTTTAATTTCGCTGATTTGAGGAATCCAAAATACAAAAAGAATCACTGTTTCTTTTACAAATTACATAGACCTTTTCTTTGAGCTATTTTGGAAGACCCAAGAGCTCTCTGTGGTTAAAATAATGGTCTGCATTCAGAGAGATGGGTGCATCCCTATTCCAGTAACAAACCACAAAGTAACTTGCATTTACACTACGCAGCAGTTGCAAGGATGGGTAATTCTGCATCACTTCTCTAGTGTGCTCTCTTCAATGACAACTAAGCATCCATGAGGTGAAAAAGCACTAAATTATCACTTTTTTACCTTGACCCCTGCCATGACCATGGGACTGGCCCTTGCACTGAAGTGTTACCATCATATTGGACTTAATCTTCTCATTAGTGGTAGGCAGAAGCTAGTTGTGTTTTGAGGTGGGAACAGCAAAACCACACTTGTGTCAAAGGCTTGTTCAGAGAGTTTTTGGCTGCCCCTGAACTTCAGACTGAAGGCATTTGCCTGTGGGCTGGGAAAGTGCCAGCCACAGAGCAAGGGCTGGACACTGGGAGACAAAATGAGATGCAGCTCTGTAACCTGTTACAGGCCGATGGAGGAAACTGGACAGAAAGAGCCTTTAAAGTAGGCTCTTGGGATCTCCTAAAACAGACACCAGATTTTCAGAAACACTTTTAAGATTTCTAAGTAGGATTTACTTTTCAAAGCTGTTACTGAGAAGTAAGTGGCTTTTCATTTTAGATTTTTTTTTCTACTCAGAAAGCACATAATTTCTGTTACATTAACCTAATTTTGTGGCTGTTACATTATGTATGTTAGATAATGAACTTTCCATGTTTGTATTTAACTGGAATTTTGGAATAGGAATCCAATACTGAACAGCTGTCTTGTAAGGATCAAACATCACCTCTTCTGCTAGGGTCAAAAGACTCGACAGCTACCTTAAAACTGCTGAGGGATTTCAGACAGAAAGTGGCATTCGCTGCAGTCCACGGAGCTTCTCAGGATTTCACTGGGCAAGGACAGAAAGAAATGGCTCCCACAGCTTTAGGGGAAAGCAAATCACCAAGAAAAGGGAAGTGTTACAGTAAAGGAGTCTTTCCTTCCCACGGAGAAGAAAAAAAACCTCTCCCTAGACATGTGAGAGGCTTCAATGAGAAAACAAAAGTCAAAGATATGGAAAAACGGATGCAAAAGGTTTGTCATGAGCTAGACCTAAACCATTTCCAGAAAAAATTGGCAGTCAAAGTAGCCAGCTGAAAAGATTGTGTCTGCCTCTCAGTAATCATGTGGCACCAAAGGTGAAAGAGCTGCACAAGCCATGGAAAATTTCATTTGTTCCTGAGAAAATCTGCAACCTAAAATTAGCAGTAGACAGCACAATCCAGTGATATGGCATGCATATGTGATCAATGATGTCCATAATGCAGTCACTCAAATATCTGATGGAAGGATTTTGAGTTGCTTTCACAAGAGTTTGACTGTTGTGGAGGAGGCAGCTGAAAGGAGAGCTGGCATAGCTATTGCCATAGGGAACTGCACGGGAGATGGGATGGAGACGGTGCTGTGGGAAAGACCCAGACAGCAGCTGGGCAAGACACACATGATAAGCTTGAGCAGAAAAAAAGCATCTTCACTGAAGCACAATCATAAGCATTTCAGCCTCTGCACTTGTTGATAATGAGTAAGGGGAAGTTGCACGATACTTGCACTGTTCAGAAATGACTCAAAGCTGAACAGCTCCTTACAGGCTGTATCTGGGTGGCACCTGGTCAGCATGGGGAAGCACAAGCCTCTGTGTAACACAGCCACTGAGTCCAACGTTCTCATGGCAGAGTCTCACAAGGGACAGTTCCCCACAACTTTCTCCTTGTCAAACTTAAAAATAACACTGATTGATCAATACGAACACAACACACATCTGCAGTTGCTTATAAGCAACCTGCTGACTCAAGTGCAAACATTCAGTTGCAGTGGCACATGGACCTCCACATCCACACGTGACTTTTGGGAGACAGCAATGAGAAGTGCTCAATCTACCTCCCTGTCCTGGGGCTCAGCCCTCACAGGCATCTCTGTTTCAGCTTAGTCTCAGGGTGTCTTGATGGAAACAACTGATATGGTGCCCTCACTGCTCTGGTGTTTTGAGGAGCTGCCACGTGTTTTTCCACAGGAGACCCACAGTTGGTGCGAATGGAAGCTTCATGCAGCTGGAGGGCTACCCTGTATGCTGTCCCCATCCTCTGCAGCTACAGCCTCCTGGTGTAGACACACACATCACCACTCCTTGGAGAAATGACAATACCCAGGTGGTCAAACCATACCAAGCATCTGTTTTTCTTATCTTTATTCTTTCTGTATCTCTACATCTCCACTGAGCCCGATATCAGTGTCTAACCCTGCAGACATTGTGCTCTGCAGCCGTCAGTTGAACAAAATGTCAGCAGGTGATGATTCATGCTTCATTGGTGCTGCTCTATAATTTAACAGCAGTATATACAAATTAGGTCTGCCTCCACTGTCTTTTTTAAGAGAGGCGATATTATTTTGATGCTGTTTTCCAGCAACCTCCTTGCTAGTGGTTAAGGGAGAGTAGCAGTTACTCGTAAAAATCTTTACTTGAAGTGAAGAAATGGCCCACGCTTGTGATAATTCATTTGTGGAAGATACCATGCCAGATATAAAATGTATAAGGAATAGATTCAATATGAACAAATATCTAGCTATGAGATCTTCTAGTAAGAACATCTTGGGAAAGAGAGAATGTCAGATTAAGAGAAATACTCAGATTTCCCCTGCTAACTTAGATAAATGTATGACTATTTTGTTCCATGCAGACATACATCTACATTGCTTTTTTTTTCCCCCTTATCAGTAGGTTCAGCAATTTTTCTTAAATTAGGGTATATTTCTGGCCTCATCAACAACTTCCAATATTTATTTTTTGTGAGGTCAGTACAAAAGAACTATATCATTTACATTTTTCAATTTTTAAGTGACCTTCATTATATCACTTAAGAAAGATAAGAGTCACCTTCCCAGTACCTTTAAGCAAAACTCCATTCTGTACCGAGACATTTTTTGAAACTCGTAAGAGAAGCAGGGAACATACTGTTATTCTCAGTATGTTTTAATAGTGTTACTTGGTTTTGCTGGGTCTCCTTCAAATGCTGGCCAGCTGCAACCCATGTGGCAATGAAGACCAGAGTTTTACAGAAAAGTATTTAAACAGTTTCTCTTGGGACTTTGCTTCATCACATTCTTTTCAAATGCTGAATATGGCATATCCAGAGCCACTATATGTCTCCCAGATTTGTATCGTATGTACAATTATAGCTGGAAAAAAAAGTCTTGTTCCATTGCATGGAGACAGGGAGAAAAGAGGAGGAACAGAAAATGCCAAGCCAGGGACAGGTGATTTTCAGAGTCAGTTTCAGTAAAAGCTGATCCCTCATAAATGATGAGATGAAACTTTTTTCACCTGGTTACATCTGGGTTACATTTACTGGCACTGACTCCAGTTTTCACATCCAGCTACTAAGACCTAAACCTCTTCTTCTCTTTCAGCATGCTGGTAATCCACCTTGCCAGACCCGATGACAAGCTACAAATCTCCCATTCAGATCACAGTATTGTAAGAGAACAATAATATTAGCCTGAGAAGCGGCAGTGAGCAATTCAGTCTTGGAAATACTTTGACAATAAGCATAAACTTCTTTTGTTAACTGCTTCAGCCACTCAAGCACTTGATTTACAATTACCATACCTGGTTTTAAATACCTTACCCAAGGTTGTCGGATTAGGTAGCTAAGGAAGACGCTTAATTCCTCCACCACATGTGGTATATATTTTAAGTCTCCATATTTGTCATTATTTACATAACAGTTCATGTAAATCTGGAAAATACTAATAAATCTAACCTTTTAGGACTACTCTCCAGATAGAGAAGACAGCATTTTTTAAATCTGAAAAAAACATAAAGCTAAAATAAACTTGTTCCTAAGGACTAAGAAAACCCCCAATGTCTTTGGAAATGCCGCACCGTCTCTCTTTCAGCTTGTTACCAAAGAAGAGCAGATTTTGAATGATTAGCCCCAATGAGTGAATTGCCTGCTGGGGTTTATAACACTAAAACACATTTCATTTACAAATGAAATGTTTTTTCAGCTTGCTGTCTCAAAGCAATCCCTATGCTCTGCTGTCTTATGAAATATCAAGCTTTAACATGTTGCTGATGTTTTATACATACTGACAGTCTTGTTTACTAAATACACGTATCGTCAATTGTGTTATCCCTAACCACATTATAATCTCTATTTACACCAATCTAATTGGTACTGCCGCTAAGCATTATCAGTATTAATAACAGCAAGTAAAGCACGGAAAATACAGTAAATGTTTCCTCAGCTGAAGGTCACACTCTCCGTTGACTTGCTCCTCCCTTATGTCACTGAATTTAGGGCAGCATGAACAGAGACGTGCAAGACAAGACTGAATCTGCAGCTGATTTTGTACTGTGACACTTCTCAAAGTCCTGTCCTGCTTCAATCACAGGCAGCTTCATGCAGAAAGGATTTATGTGCAACTCCATTGCAAGCAAAGATCTACTCCAGTTTGACCCAAAGCCCATTGCAGTCAGAGAAGGTCCACCCTGACAATCTGTAACAAGCCCTTATTGTCCATAACACATTTATAATTATTAGCCAGCAGTAGTATCAGCTAAAGCTGTTTGAGTAGAAAACCCCTAGAATTTCATAGGTAATGAGCCCTTTTTATTAAAAAAATCAGAGAAATAAGGTTCCCCACTATACTTTGTAGGATGTTTAAAGTCAGAAATAGTATAATTCTTTATTAAACGTTAAGTGGTTCTGAAAGAGTAGTTTCTAGGGGGGCCCATTTAATTTCTAAACAGTCCCACTGGGTTTCATCTCTTCTGAATTCCATGGGGAAAGGAGAGAGAAATTGCATTTAAAAAAAAAAAAACCAAAACCAACAAAACAACAACTAATCTGACAATGAGAGGGAAAAACAATTTGCAAGCACTGTACCCTCCCCAGGAAAAAAAAAAAAATGTAAAAAGGATGATTTAAACAAAAAAATAAGGACAACTCACATTTGAATATTATATCTTTGGGCACAGAGCCAAATGCAGATGCATCTAGCCATGTTTTGGACCAAGGCCAAATTCTCTCAGTCCCAGTTGTTCAATTTTATAGTGAGTGAACAAAAGGCGGGGGTTGATATAATATGGTCGTTTGGTAACCAATGTTTGGGGGCTTGTTAAGGTGCAAGTGAGGGTGTTTATGTGAAAGGAGAGCATAAAATTAACGCTGTGTTCTTCAAACCAAAGGATGATCTGTGTCATGTAGCACTGTATTTTGTGATTATTTCCGATAGCAGCAGGGCAGCTCAGTGCAATGATTTACAAGCAAAGACATTGTGTCAATCCACTGGGTTTCACTTCATGACTGTCTTGAGAAAAATCAAATCTGGACACGATATGCAGTGACAAACCCAAATATACTGCAGCAATTGTGCTTCTATCTACAGGCAAACAAACATCTACAACAATGTTTTTATTCTTCTCTCACAGCACTACTAAAACAAGTCAAACCTTTAGCAAATCCCAGTGTCTGGGAATATTAACATGCTAACATTGGGGTTTTGCTCCAAATTGCAATGCATTCACTGGGCCCCTCTGACCCAACAGACGGGAAGGGAACCCGACGGCTCTGGGTTGGGATGGAGTAGAAGATGCAATTACCAGCAGTGCAAGGGACACACACTCTCCCTCTCCCCTCCAGCCACGCTAATGTATTTCACGGTGTGGAGGATCACTGAGTGGGGAAGCGACAGCTGCAGAGGCAGCACCAGCCACCACAGACCCATGGGATATTAGCAGGTACGTTGAGGCTGATCCTGTCGGCATTGATTTCCTGGCTGTCCTCTCTGCACTGTGAAACTTTCCCTGGAAGGGTTTTTGGGGCAGCAGAGGGGAAGCTGTATGTTCTGGTGGGTACTCAGAGTGACCAGGACCGATCAAGGTGACAAAGGGCCTCTGTGCCACCAGCCCGGACCTCCATTGCTGTGACAGTTTGGGGTTGTTGTTCCTCCAAGGGTGGAAAAGAAACTCTCCCTCTCAATGCCTACTGGAAAACTAGTGAGAAGCTCAGCTAAGTGAGTAATAGTAATGATTAATAATCCTGGGGATTCGTAGCTGCAGGAAGTTAGAATAGCTGGCTGGAGGGAGAACGAAGAGGTTTTTTGATGTTTGAGATATTTACAGTGGCCAAAAAAAACCCTCTACAAGGGGAAACGCAGAGTCCCAACTTCCGCGGTTGCTCTTGGGCCAACTGGAGAAGCAACATGACAGCCAGAGGGTAAGGATGGGCATTGGAGCATGACTGGAACCAAGACCACCCCATCACCCCAAGCTGCCTCCAACTCCAAATTACCCTCCTGCAGAGGAGGGGAAGGAGAAGGCCAGCCCATCCGTCACTGCCGTGGCTGGCCCCAGTAGCTCAGTAATGCCTGTGACACATCCCCACTCACAGGCAGAGACAGCAACAGGTCTTGGAAGACCATTTTGAATGCTCTCCAGGCTGTTCTCAGGCACACTTCTCTAAGCCTAAATTCAGCTCGAATGCAGGCGGCTGCCTCACATTTGAAGTCAATGAAGTTGCACCCACCTACACCGGATCTGAATTGACTCTATGAATAGATATGTACAGGGTAGGATATTCAAATTCTGTGGTTGCCAAAACTAGACATCTGTGTCAAAGCATTTGACAAGTGCACTGATATATGTCAGCAAATTGCCTGAGGTACTTGCTAAAAAACTACAGTAACTTTCTCATCCTGAAATACTTCATCTGCACAATGATTAGAAAATGGCTACAAAGGCAAAATGCTAATAACTCCTGCCTGAGAATTTAACTGTATGATCATATTCAAGAAATGAGACTGCAACTTAAGTTCTGCGTTATGTTCAAAAGAAAAAAAAAAAATAAAACAAGGTTCAAATACAGGACCTTCAAAAGCAGCTCTACATGCCAAGGATCTCACTGGGATCTGATGGTAAAGAAATACTTCTGCGACTTACCAACTCAGCCTGTAACCACTGCAGGAAACAAGATTATCACAATCATCAATTCCAGGGAGCAACCTCTGTGCAAAGTAGCATTGATGGATCAAGTGCCCTGTCCTGTTCTCTGGCTTAATAACCAAGTTGTGCACCAGATTGGTGCTTGAGGAATCCATATGCTGACATTCTGCCTCACTCGCCTCAGCCCGGGCTGCGCTCCTCGTTGCTGGCATATCTGGACACCACATTTGAGCAAGAAAAAAAGCCAAATTGAAAAAAATCCCATTATGTCTCCTTTTATTATCAAGGGAGCTCAGAGCTTCTAAGGCATGGAAAGGGCCATGAGCAAATTCTGTGGAAAGGGATACCTGAGACAGAAGGACATCACCTCTCTTTTTCAGGGGAGGAAGGGTGTACTTTGGATTCCAGCAAGACACAATATGTATGTTCTGCTTTGAAATGAAGATGGCTTTACTCATAAGTATACGCCAATAAACGTGAGCTGTTAGAGAATACCAAAACAGCCCATCCAGGTCTTTGATCATTAGGATTTGTATTATAAATATATATTTATATTTTTCCTCTGGCAAAAAACCCGAGCTTGGAATTGCTGCAAGACTGTAAATCTGGGCTTTTCTTATGCATTTACTGATTAAACATTCAAGAAAAAAAAAAAAACAGCAGATATTTTGAACCCAGCCTGAATAATTAAACAAATTATGTAAAAATAAAAATATAGTCACAGGGAATAATTAAGAAAAGGAGCATATTTTATAAAACAACTGAGATAAGGTAGTTCTCCAAAACCAAGCAAAAAAGACAGTTTTCCTAAGAATATGAACCCAGCTGGAAAAATTTATTTAGAACATGTTTAACAAACCTGAGTAGCAGAGCAAATTCTCCCGATGCACTGCAGTTGTGACATGGCTGTATCCATTCTGCATAACAGGTAGTATCTCTTCACAGCACTGACAGTATTTGACATCAGTTTATTTAGAGCTGCATTGCACAGGATAGCTGTATTTCAGAATTTACTGTAGCTTAAGCTATATTACTCTGATAGCTGCAAGATTTAGTTCAGTAATTTCATGCAATTGGCAAATAGGCAGATACAGTATAATTTAACATTTATGAATTGCCAGTCTCCTCATATAAATACTGTAAGGAATGCTGCAATTATCAAATTATCTAAAGAAAGTAAATTGCAATTTGGGATGCTGCTTATTTATTAAAGTGATTTATAAACAAGCATAAGCACATCAACTTAAACAGTCTACTCCAGTGACTCAACAAAAAAGTTACTCTGCCTAGCACAGGTGTTTTTGTAATTGTGATACATTAGGAAATTTCACTGTGTTTAATGGACCTCAAACTCACCCTTCCTCTTGAAAACTAACTATTGAGGTCTTTGATAGAGAAGTGCCTAGGAGCCCTCTCTGGAGTCAGAGGTAAAATGCAATCATCAGCCATATATATCTATATATCTATATCTCAGCTATAGCCTGTTTGGCTGGCTCACGTTTGGAGTTTCACTGAAGTTTAGCACAACCTGAATTCAACACCCTAGTATTTGTGATTTGGCCCATTAAAGGCATTCTTATCAAATAGGTTACACTCACTACAAGGTAAAGAAAGGCTTTAATTACCTTCCTTTCTCTTGCTTACAGGCAAGAGCACCTCCTCTTCCTCCATCCCATTGCCAGGGCTGCTCAGAGCAGGCAGCAAATCTAGGACACCAGAGCAGAGGTGCAGACAAAGTTAGGCCTAGTTAAATCACAGGAAAGGAAGTTTCTGCATATGAAAGGAATTGTGTGAGGAGAAACCACTCGTTCCCTGAAATTTGATATTCATTACTTAAATATTGGATCAAGCCCACAATTTGGAACAATTCAACAAGCAGAAAAGCTCAAAACTTCTTTGAGTCACAACCACACAGAAATGTATGTACTAAAGAAATGTATATAAATGTCAAAGGTATACAATAAGGTGGAATGTATTTAATGTAATAAAGAATGCATATAAACATACACAAATAATTGCATTTTCTATGCTAACAGAAATACTTTATCTACAAGGACAAGTTAAGAATTTCAGTGTGACACATTGTCATCTATTGTTTAGTTACGTAAAAGCTTTTCTTGGAGAACCATATGTGGGGAACCATATATCTCATTTTGACACAATTCCAGAAAAAGAGCAGTAAGAATCTGACAATTTAGCAAAAAGTACTTCTATTCAATCTCTTGGATTTCATTCATCACTATCGTATCAGAGCACTTTCCAGTAGAGCAGTAAGTAACATGGCTAACGTGTCACATGTTTGTTCTTTCTTCCTCTCCCCAAGGGGACAATTGTGTGTGGTGTTTTCCTTTTGCTTTTTCTTGCACACAGACTGCTGGGGAATATTTATGCTGAAGAAGCTAGGGTGAAAGATTTGTGTTAGTGTCAAAGATTATAAACTCTGCGATGGTACTTCATCTTTGTGCAAAAGCCTTACAAACCCATGCAGAGATTAACTTTGTCCTTTGAGTAAAATCATCTTTTAGCCTTATATACAAAGTTGTTCTCTCTTGTTGACCTGTCCTAAGTACTTACTGCATAGAGCACCTGATGAGTGCTGAGTCATCAGCATTGTAAAAAATACAGAGTATTGGTGAAAACATGGTCACAGCCATCCACTGGAATTCTTAAAAGTCTAAGCTGGACTCTTTTCCATTAGTAGACACACTAGTTTATGTAATGAAATGTTGAAACCACTTACTCACCAAGAAGAGCCTGTCAACATTTTCCCAACAAAACTCTTTCAGCAGAAAAACTGGCATTCTGACTAAAATTAATTTTTTACAAAAAGTATCTACTTTCTAAGGAAATTTTGCCTGCTTGTTGAAAAAATAAAAACATGAAAACTTTTTGAAGCCCATTCTCTGAAAAGTTCTACTCACAGGCATAAACTTAGCTTCTTTTCACACATCTTGACAATGTTTAGATCTGTTGACAGTGTTGTTATCAAGAAATGCCGAGGGGACACGGACAGAAATCTGTTTCATGTAGCTCATTTAAGTTAATACCTTCTCCTACCGTTTGCTATCCCAGCACAGCCAGTATGTCCAGAAATAGATAGAAACAACCGTGTGCAAAGGGTGGCTGGTGATAAATCCATCAAAATTAAAATTCAAGGTTCGAAAACCTTGACAACAGGAGGGATCCAGATTTGAATCTGACAGGAAAATGAAAAGAGCAAAATTCTCATTATAAGTAGTTCCATGGCGATCTGGGGGATTTAATCCTACAAAGCTGCACCACAATTGGGTGCAGGTTGCCACTGCTCTCCTAGAAGACCGAGAGGCTCGCTGTCACCTTTGGGGCTTTATTCCCATTAGGCTCATGACATCCTGCTCCTGCAGATTGAGGCCAGGAAGAGCATTAGGAGAATACCTGTGTACAGAGGACGAGACCTAGGACCAGTGCTGAAGCCTGGAAATTGATTTTGGCCTTTTTTATTCAGGGTCTAAACAATCTCCAAATTTCTTTGTTAAGATCTCAGATTCAGAGTAAGTCCATCTCTAATTTAATCAGCAACTACCTACCCACTTTATTCTAACATAATAGTGCCCCAAATAGCTCATTTTTTGTTAAATTTGCCTGTATCATAATAGACTATTTTCAATTGCTTATAAAAATATAAAAACAACAACAACAAAAAAAACACACAAAAAACTCACTACCAACAAAAAAAGCTTTACCTTTTTCTATCTGTCTTCCATGCTAGATGATCCTTCTGAGACAGTCTTTTGGAAATTTTAGACAAACACCCCTTATAACTCTGAAGTCCAGGTGCCTGGAGAGGAGGCAAGACCCCTTTGCCTATGGAGACAGGCACACCACAGGTACTGGCCACAAAACAAAATCAGATGAGGTCAGGTCCCAGAGTCTTATCCTCTTTTTTTTCAGCCTCTTATCAACTCTCCTCCCAGGTTGTGCTCTATCAGGCCTATCAATAATTCAATCAGGTTGCACAGCTTTGGGGCTAATTGCGTTCTCAGGCCCTCCTTAACTTTTTCACCACCACCATGTTGTTAGCTCCGCACAAATGATGTTTAGTCTTGCAAGAGCTCCCAGGGGCTCTAGAGACAGAGCTGTTACTACAATCTCCTTTCTAGAGATGTAAATGATTTCTTTAGAAGTAAAAGGATAACAACTGAACACCCTGAATACAACGGGGCAAGAATTGGGAACACATTTGCTCTTCACCAAGTCACCTGATGTGGAGAATGCAAAGCATCTACACAATACTTCTGTTGTTCACATATGTTCCAGTGTTGCATCTTGCTGCTAGTTTCCTGAGTATGAGACCACATTGTATATGTACACTGTGCTCAGTCAAAAGTGAAAGAAACATGTTTAAATAAGGACTGGCCAGCACATATGGATGCCAAGCAGAAATGTTAAAAGTCAATACTGAAAAATTTAATTATGTGAAACCTTTCCAAGAAACTCTACAAACATTCATAAGTCATGCAGTTTCTCAAACATCGCTTCAGCCAACACTGTCCTAAAGCAGTGGGTCAAGAAGAAAATGCAAGGCCATGTGTAGTGAAAGGCAATTGAGGGCTTTACCTGTCACCTGTATATGTCTGATTGTTGAGTTTATTTTGCTTTACGTTTTGCTAATACCTGCATATGGAGATTCTGCAGGGAGAAAACTCATGTCTTTATTGGACAAAGGTGCACCCTCCACTGTTTTTGGAAGGCACCCTGCAGGGAGAAAACTCATGTCTTTATTGGACAAAGGTGCACCCTCCACTGTTTTTGGAAGGCACCCTGCAGGGAGAATGTGGAGCTGGGATTGATATATCCAAAATTTCTTCAGTGTGGGTTGCATCATTCCATGCTTCGAAGGAGGATGGGACGCACCCTTTCCTGACAAAGGCATTGCGTGTTTTGGCCATGAGCAGCACCAGTACTTCAAAACCTTCCTTCTCATCAGCCAGGGAGGAACAGACTCATATATTTGATATTTTCAGTACAATCTCTTTAAGCAAGCCCTGAAACTGCACGTGAGTAAATGTATTAAGCCCCGGGAATGCAGATATGGAAGTGAAGACATCAGTTCTGTGATTTTTTATATCTGCACTCCTGTCAGCATGGATGCTGAAATCTCTGGAGGTAAAAGTCTGGAGTATTTCACCATCATTGCCAACAAGGTATCAGTAAACTCCATTATGAACCCTCTGGGGGCGCGGTAAATGAACAAAAATGTATGTTAGCCTTGGCTCTGTTTTCTATTGTTAGATGAATGAATTAAATCAAACGTGTCTGATCTGAGGGACCGCTTGGGTTTTAAAGTTTGAAGGGATGATAAATGAAGTGTAGCTTTCCTTCCTCTCTTCCCTGAGTTTGTGATGAGCCCAGTGGCCTGCTGAGAGAAGGGAGGCAAAGGGAGAGACAAGGAATGTACTAACACTGGGTTTGCAGTGTCTTCTGCCTGGGTGTCTGTGATAAAAGCTGTATCATATGCATCATCTCTGAGAAGTTTGCATATTTTTGGCAAGTAATCTTGCATTCATACTAATGTCTTTAGTGGGGATAAGTAATACAATGTTCTTCAATCAACTGTATCAAGTAATTTCCAAGCCTCAATGTCCATACATAAAAATGTATACACGTAAGACTGGTCTGACTCAGGAACCTTAGGTATGTTCTTTCACTGAATATCCCTATGAAATAGCCCCTCTCTCTGCTTAATCACAGATAGAGCGTATGGAGACCTTCTTCCTAACTGTGTCAGTAGGTTAAGGTCCCTAACTGCAATTTCTCATGCATTTTCTTCTATCACCTACTTTTCTTAAATGCAGTTGGGTTTATCAATGGCATGTTTGGAAAGACAGACTCCTGCAACACTTCTGAAGAGGAGCCTGCCTCATATGCCACTTCACAAAGACAGCTGCTAGGCTCCCCAGTTCTCCAGGAAGACGAATAACACTGGTGGCTGAAGACAGCAAGGTCTAGTGAGTCTGAAACTGGTCAGGAATGAAGGAAGCCTGGATTTTACTCCAAATCTGTCACTGAGTGTTGTGTGACTGACCTTAGGCAAATCTTTTTACCTCTCATTAGCTCCTTTTCTCTCCCACTCATTTTCTATCTTATTTCTTCATGGTATAAACTCTCTTTGAGATAGGAGCTACCATTCTTTACATACAGAAAACCAGGAGACCTAAGCTGGCCATTACACAATTAAATCATAAATACAGCACTTCAGTTCTTTGGTATGTGCATGTACTGTTTAAACACTTTACAAACAATTAGTTAAATCTGCTTTACAGAGTAGTAAACTGTCAGAGAACAGTCAAGTGACTAGCCTTAAGTTCTGAGAATCAGTGGCAAACTATGCACTACAGCCTTGAAACCCTGGCTGCTAACCACTTGATACAGTCCTTGTTCTCTTTGTATGGAGTCTGCTAAGTAAGAATTACTTACCCTTTCCAGTGATATACATCCAAAGCACTCGATAAAAAATCCTCTAAACTTATATGCACAAATGTATTTTAGCTCAGAAGTATTACGGATCCAGAGTTGTCTTTACATGTCACAATCACATTTTCTTACCCATGCTTTTACCATGTGTTGTAAGCATATGGCATGTTGGCAATGCATGACAAGAATGCACAAAGTATGGTGTCAAAAAAAAATCCTACCAAGAAGTTTGAGAAGCTGCCTACTACTCTATTTGCTCTTGAGTAAGTCAGGCATCTTCTAAAGTACCCATTTTCTTGTAACCTGAAGACTCTCTCTACTATTGCCAGAGGCTTTTATTTTTATACTAAATAGAAACATGCAGGTCTGGAAGGGACTTGGTATTCTGATCTCCTGCTGACAATAGATAAAGGTCAAATTGTCAGTTGGTTTACAGCAGTGGAGAGTGTAGGCCATCTAATCTACCAGGCTCCCACATGTTTTCCTCATGGGCACAGGAATCCTGATTTTGACTACCTGTGTGCAACACCAAAGCTCTGCTTCTACTATTCGTTCACTGGCTAACACTTTCTCTTTTCATTATTCAGTGGATGAAACAGACAATTAAGGTGCTACTTAGCCTATGCTACTAAATTAAATAGTGCAAAGGAAGCTTCCCTGCCACTGAAAATGTGTAATTCTCAGAACAGTCTGCAGGCCAGTTTTGGCTCAGGCCAATCAGCACCCCCTCAAACTATTCCTCAGCATAGTTCAAGTATTAATAATGTGGATGTAGGCTTCGCTGTGCCAGATGGCCTTGGGGCCAGGGAATAGTCTTGTCACTACTGGAGACATGGCCAATATGAAAGAGCTGGTGGCATCTGATCTGAAATCTTAAGATGTAATCAAAGACTCTTGACAAAGAATGAGGCTCCATACCTCTTGGTTAGTCAGTGAAAGCAACAGGTATGCAAAAAATCCAGTCACTGCTTTAAAGAAAGCCAGAGCTATTCCCTCTATGAAAGGCTACAGTGAAGTCTAAGGCTAATTCCCTCTTCTTCTCAAGCTTCCCAGGCCCCAGTCCCAAATTTTACCCTCAGTCCCTACTCCAAATCTTGCTCCTTCCTGGGGCAAAAAGCCCGATTCCTCAATCTGACCCTTAAATGCTCCTGGTAGGTGAGCTGGTTGTGCCTTCAAATTTTTGACAGCAGTAGGAGGGCAATTGCAGTAAGAAGCAGCAGTAAGAAGCAGCCAACAGTCGAGACGGTGCAACCTCACGCTCACACTTCCCAGCCAAATCCTGGGGAAATACTATTTAAAGCAATTGAGAAATGGGCCCTGAGCTGCAGAACCTGAAGGAAGGCTGCAGCCATCACATTTAAAAATTGCTTTCTAATGACATCAAAGTGGCTATTCTTTCTGTATTAAAACTTCCTGATAATCACGCAGGACTTATAACAATATTTAAACAGACCAAGGAATATTTAGCTCATCTACTGGATGAAGTGAGCGATTTTTGGTACTGAATACCCAAATTCACTCTCAAGTAAGGGGATGGTAAAAAGAGTAAACTTCTGCTGTCAGCTATCAAAATACTTGACACCATGCCGGCAGGTATTAAGTAGGCAGAATATGTCCAGCTAAAAACACTGAAAGACAGTGTGAAAAGCAGCAAGTTAAATGATGACTTACAGTGTGCTTTCAAAGACTATGCTATAGCTAGTGGTAAGCAGTGTATCCTAGCAGCTCAGAAAGAGACAAGGAATCACAGTTCACGGCACATACCATTCACAGCTGCACACCAGAGAAGTTGTCAGGATTATTTTAGTAGAAGTCAGATAAATAACAAGACCTATAGCAAGGCTGCCTAGCATTGTCAAATCTATATCTTCATTGTAAAATAGGCAATACTAAAAACACCCATAACAATAGTGACGTTGAATATCCATAGCCCTGCTCACCTTCAAGGTGCGTTATAGTAACTCTACCACATCCCATAAATATAAGGACAAGTGATACGGTTGTGTAATCAGTATAACATCAGATCCATTTATGAAAACAGACCTGTATTCTCTACTTGACAGCAACTCGGGCTAAATCCAAATGGCCAGTCACACATTCACAGTACCCACATTTTCCTTACTATTAGAAACTACACATTAGTTGTTAAGTAACTCTTCTTTAATAGAAAAGCAAATTCAGATAATCATGTACAGACAAAATAAAGCATCAGCTGACACCTTGTAGAGGATGCAAAGTCACCGCCTTTTCTTTTCTCACACAAAATTAGCAGACTAGTCTCTCTTGCTTCCTAACAAACTTATGCTACATACTTTATAAAACCCAAACATTATTCTACAGAACATGATGTACTGGACAAATGACAGTCTTAAAATTAAGTGAATAGGAAGATGAAGCCATTCATAGTGATGAAGTGAAATTTTTAATTAGCTAGAAAATAAAAAGAAAATCCTTTGGTAGACATAGTGCAGCAAAGGAATTAACATTGAAAAAGACGATGAGCAAAACTCTTCTTCCAGATCCATGGGAGTCTGTACTCCAATACTATTTCCTCCCTTGTTGCCCTGAACTCTTCTGTTGACATCAGTGTGTGGAGAGGGAGCAGAGCATCAGAGACGTGCAAGGTCCCTGCTCCGCTTGGGGCATCTCTTGGCAGCTCTTCTTGTCCTTTCTGCTTACCCTTACCTACCTCTTACGCCTGCCCCGCTTAAAAGAAGGCAGGTGGTAACGATGCATAACTTGGGCTCATAGTCGATTGTAATTTGCAGCTTCAGCCATGGTAGATGTTGGTGGGGTTTACCCCACAGGGTGTAAAATGAGCTGCTGTTTTTTTTTCTTGGGCAAGTAAAGGAGAAGGAAAGAAGGAGAAAGTCTTGGGTTTGTAGTGTGCTGCTGGGACAAGGAATGGAGAAATCCCGAGCTCTAGCCCAGTCGCCGGGCCCACTCCCCTTCTTGCTTTGGGCAGGTCTGCCAGCCTCAGAGCTGGGAATTTTGCTTCTCTGAATAGAAAATACATCAAAACCACAGCTTGGGAACCATGAAAGAGCCCCACAGAATCCTGTTCACAGTTGTGTTGAAGCCCATGCCAGTCTCAGATGGCAAAAGTGGTTTTTTTTTCCTGAGAAGTTGAAATGCTTACTTTAAAATTTCAATACAAAATGTTTTGATTATTCGTTTAACTGAGATTTTAATTTCAAAGTAACTTAACTTTTATATATATATATTTTGAGAAGTGTTACAGAGTCCCAAAATAAAAATGGTAAATTTTGTATCAAAATAAACATTTGGCCAGTGTTTTTATTTCAGCCTGGTTATTGAAACTTCCAATTAGTACAAGAAGGTAAAGTTGCTAATAAATAAAATATTTAAAAGTGTTCCACTTATCCTTAAACTATATGCTACAAATCCATGCAACTAATTTAGCAAAATAAGAATTCAAGTTAGAGCACTCAAAAAACAACCCCACCTTGCCCCAGAATGACATTTTTGGTATCTTCTTGGTGTAATTCAGATTAGATTATTTCTTCAAGGAAAAAAAAGTTGGATTTTTGCCTTTCATGATCACAGGACTGAGACAGGGTTGTTTCAATGCCTTAAAAATCCAGAGCAATATGTATATCTCAGTGTCTCTGCACTTTAACTTATGATTTAAGGTTTCCCACTCTGATCCTTCCTCAGTTGTCTCTAGTGCTGCTGCCTCAATTTGCAGGAATGTAAAAGCAGTAGTGTTGTGAGAGCCTTCAAATCACCCATCTCCATGTAGCAATGTAATCTTAAAGGGCAGTGACAAACGGACCAAGCAATTCTCTCTTGATGTGCAGTTTCCTTGAAGCCACCAAAATCAATAGAGCTGTTGCAAGCAAATTAACATCAGTGGAAATATGGTTCTTGGCAGAATTAGTCATATTATATAAGCTCTATTTAAGAGTTATAAAAACTGTTGACCAAGGCACATCTATAGCCTATAATGATCATCACAATTAGAAACAATAAATGTTAATAACTTTGCTTAATTACAGCCTCATTTCTTCAAACACAGCCTAAACACATGATTTGAATTAGCGTTATATGAAAAGTTTTAAATGACTGTTATTATGCTGTTAGGACCATTTAGGACAAAGGAAAGACTGACACAGGTGCTAAATTTTGTAAATAACCCAGTTTTTAACTAATTTTAACTGGCAAGCTAATTAATGGCTTTATATGAAAGTCTTTGGAAATTCATCTAACACTTGTAAAGGAAGAACTGAAAGTTTGATGAGGATATGCTGCACTGTTCAGAGGTAAAAAAAGAGATTAATCTCTTTTCTATAAGCCAAAAAATACCAAGCTGTAACTTTTGGCGAGTATCGCCCTGGTGTTAAGTGTTATCTATATTATGGCCTTGAATGGACCATAAATATCCTAGCAAAATAAGACATCTTAATTTTAAATGTTTTCTAACTCATTGTTGTTATACTTTGATGGAGGAATTCACCTGCATCAACTGAGTCAGTGCAGCTTACATTCTTGAAAGAGGTCTTACCTTGATAACTTTATTGCTTTTATATAGATATACTTTAGGTATTTAAGTATAACTCCAGAATAACTCCAACAAGAGAGTTGCAGAGATGTCCTCTTCTCCTGCCAAACACTCTACAAGCAGTTGGTTAGAGCACTTGCTTGGGTAATGATGGGTTTGAATCCCATCAGACTGAGAGGGGAATTATATTTTGTTGCCCCAGGTTGAGGACTCTGGTTTGCTGCATAAAACCCAGCAGTAGCATTATTTTAGAAGGAAATGGCCACAACAGCATTTCCTGAAAGGCTGTTGATATTCATAAGGCATGCTCATAACATACCTTCTTGGTGAAGTCACTGAAGAAACTGAAATAGTGCAATAGGAAGGTTTCTGGATCCTTGTTAATTTAAATAAGCTGGAAATTGGTATCGCCTTGCTTGGAGGCGTGGTGCAGGGCGTGAGCACACTTCTAGGTACATGGGCATCTCAGAAGTGATGAGGAGGTACACAAAGGCTAACAGGTTTGGGAGTTTTGCATTGCTACTCTGGACTGACGTCCCTACCTTCCATATCCATCCTGCTTTAGGCCCCCCATTTTTTTTACCAGTGAACCTTTTAACGAGGAGTCAGGGAATATATTTTTACTGTGATTATAGGTTCTGAGGAAAATAGCTGGTACCACAGTGAGACTTACATTGTCATTTGGTACAAACATGCAGAAACCACTACTTACAAGTCATCTCAATTATAGCACAGTTTGTATTTGCACCTAATATTAGTCGTAAGCATTGTAAGAACTCTGTACTGCATGGTTGAAGTGTTTGATTTAAAACAAGGCAACAAAAGGGCCAGTAAATGGCCTAGTTGCATTTAAAAATGCCCATCCACATCTATAAAGAAAATCATGCTAAAATAATCACACTAGTCTAAAATCGAGCTATCAGATTCTATTTGCAAATGATTGTAAAATTGGGGTAAAAAAAGCGTAAATGGAGCTGAAATGCAACACTATTAACCAACTATGTTCTAGAGACCTCCCTTAATTTAGTTTTTTTTAATCTAAGGGGAAAAAAAATAAGGTACTGCTGTTGGTACATTATTTCTGCTTAACGCACAAGATCAGTAATTAAATATATTTCTGCTGGTCTTGTGGCCATATGCCTGCAATATGTAAAAATATATTTGCTTCTTTTTTTTTTTTTTAATTCCTTTTGTTCCCAGTATTGACTGCCTGTCAGAGTGAACCCTCCAGATTCCTGTGTGCTGGTATCCATGGGCTCTTTCTTGCCAAGCTGCCAGTCTGGAGCGTCACACCTTACTGCCTTTAAAGATTGCCCTGCAGAGATAGAGGAAAATGGCAATTTTTACATGATGCAGTCTGGCGGCCCAGGAGATTTGAAGTCAGAACTGGTGCCAAGATTTACCCAGGAGAGCAAGCAGAGGCAAAACAGAGAACCTGGGCCAAAGGAAAAAAAAAAAAAGAAAGGGAAAAAAAAGAAAGCAAAGGAAGAGGGGAGTGAAAGGGAGGAAAGCGTGGCAGAGTGGGAGCAGGTTTTCTGATAAAGGGCGGAATGCAGGGCTAAAGCAATGGACACTACATGTTGTTTGCATGTGTTTATTAAGAGGGTCAGGGTCCTAAAGAAAGTCAAAGGGAAGAGGTCGGCTTTTTTTGCATGCCCCAAATTGTAGTAGATTGCAGAATGTAAATGAGACAATTATTACACCAATGCTCATCAAGCTGTGCTGGAAAGACTTCAATAGCCTGATGAATATGCATGCAAATTTGTTAATTAAGTTAATTATTCTGCTGAAAATTCATTTGTCTTCCAAGGACATTTTCCCAATGATTTTAACATGCTTGTGCCATTAGTCATGCTCCATGCTATTTAACATTACTTTTTGTCCACTTTTTCTTTTTTCCTTCCTTCCTTCTTGCTTTTCTGTTCTATTCAGGTTTTTCTATTAAAGCTTTAAAACCAGATGATTGGTTCTCTTAATTGACCCCTGCAACACTCAAAGATGCTAGCAGCCAGCTCTGTAGGAATCCCCTAAAACCAGATTTCATTCAAATACTTGCTTCATATATATAAAAAGTCCCTAAAATGTCACCTAGGAAAGAGGGGGTGCCAGGGGGAGTGGAGGCGGGGGGGGAGCGAACCTATCTGGCATCATTAGAGCTGGAGTCTGAAGGAGTCCATGCAGTGATCGGGAGGGATAAATCTGTCCCTGCTGCAGGCTATTTCCTCAGTTGCAGCCTTGGTTTGGCACAGGGAGTTACCTTGCTCTGAAAGGTGCGATCTCCTCACACCTCCCTTCCCTCTGCCTGTACAGCTATACACAGAAACATATGCGTGCAAAGAGGAACAAGAACTGAGATACTTTTCTGTCACCATGAGGGCCAAAACCCGTTACCATGGCAACAAAAGGGAATAGTGAGTTTAAAAATCATGTCTAAATGGCAAAATGAGATACTTTAAAGAAACAGAAGGATTTTTTTTTTCTTCTGTGAAAGAGAAGCATGGTATTGTTACAACTTTGCATGATTGCACTCTCAAAAAAACGGGACCTTTCTCCATCCATTCTCAAATCCCATCATTTGAAAATGTGTCACAGTGCACAATGACTATTCTATATTTCTAATATGCATTGGGCTTTTTCTATAACTCTACAGCATCTAGCTGCTGGTTCCTCTTAAGTTCACTTATTCTTATTCTATTATTCACTTATTCTATTCTGTTGCACATGAAAAATAAATTATTCGTTTTTTCAGCAAACAGGAAAAGTCCCGATATGACCATGGGATGCTTTCTGCCTTCCTACAGCAAGAAGGATACTAGGAAAAGCTTAACAGAAAAGGAATTATAAGGAAAGGAAAATTGCAGATAATGGAGTTTAAGAAAATTAATTGGCAAGATTTCTCTTTTGTGCAGTCCTTATACATTACACACTCTGAATGGCACTGTAGTGTCACATAGATCGTAAACCAATTAGGATGATATTTTAAACCCTGTAATTTCTGTAATTCCATCTGCTTTAGATGGTTTAATTAGTGAAAGTTACAAAAGCCAAATATATTTGAATATTTTGAAATCAAGCCCAAAGGCAAGAAATAAGAGTTACTGAAAACACTTGATGTGCAAGTGGGCATATTGCATGAGTATATGAAAAAGGGAAGGCTTTTTCTTTTTTTTTTTTTTAATGGAAGATGGGTTAAACAATATTAGTGGTGAAATCCCAATCATACAGAAGACAGTGGCAAAATTGCCATGTACTCCAAAAGGGTAAGAGTTCATCCCAAATGAAGACAATCTTTAGCCCTGAGTTACTTTTCTAGCAGGGATATAGCTGCTTTCTTAATTACCTAGACCCTGTCCCGCTCCTTGTAAAATCAAACACAAACTCCTCGGTAGGGACTCTGACCAAGCCCTTCATTTGCAGTATGTAGTTGGGGCACTCTACAATATTTCTGACTTTAAGATGGTGAAGGGAAAGACTGGTCAATGAGTATAGCCCTTTTATTTCCAGAAGCTCTGTCCTGAAGCAATTGCCCCTACTGTTTTATATCTGTAACCTTTGCCCAGTGAACTGGTGAATACTTTGATTAAAAACTACATCTCACTTAGCTGGGTTATTATACACAACATATCCCTGCTCTCATCTTTTTAAAGTTTACAGTGGACCTGATAGTGAGAAATTAAAACCCATCATTTTCTGGTGTGTTTCCCAATTGCTAACAGTAAACATCATAGCACAGAAAGCCACCGTGTTGATATCTTCACTGTTGCAAATAGTCCAGAAGTCCACAAGAAGGATGATTTGCATGGAAGAGGGTTACACAAACAATCCATAAAATCACTTTAACGTATTGGAAAGAAGAGTAATCTCGCTTTTTTAAAAGGAATTTTTCGGAACTTTAAGAATGTCTAAAACCAATTAAACGATTAGCACCGTACTGTGTTTGTTTAGTGATGGTATTTCTCCTGCACAGCAGCTGTGCATTATTATGGACCACGAATAGCTTCAGTCCCGGTGACTGACAGCAGCATACTGAAGACAGGGTGTATGCTGTTGCAATGTCTGTCACCCTCTGATTGAGCCATCGTAGGTGTCCAGAGCTGTCCTTGCTCACTCTGAAATATTCCAAGGTAAAACTGTTACTCATAAAAAAGATGACTTGTCTTTCCACTTAACAGGAACACTATAATAGAAGTGAGCTATTAATTCATGGCACCTCCTACAGTTTAAACAAATCACTTTTGTTCTAGCTGTTGTTAGAAATGTCAAGTCAATGAAAATATCTAACATAACAGCAATTGTCAAATGGCGACAATGAAACGGAAAAATTAAGGGGAAGAAACAATTATATAGCTGTGTTAAAAAAAAAATGGGACTTACAAAATACCTGTGTCATTATAGGGCAACAGCTGTTCTCTGTAGCTGTCAAGAAAGGTTTTACTAATAAAATCAGATGCATACTACCCTCTTGCATATTTGGTTCTGTAGTCATTTGCAGCGTGGTACTTCTAGTTAAGAGGAGAAGTGAAAAAACTTTCCCCTATCCAAAACCTACACCCTTGGCTTCAATCAAAGTCATATCAAAAGCAGCTGTAAAGATGAAGGACACCTGCTCCTGGGATTACCCAGCTGTTTGACTCTTGCTCTGTGTAACGAGGCAACTAGCTTACTTTCCTTTCCACAGCCTAAAAATTGCATCTAAATGTCCTTGTGACAGCTGGTAATTGTCACTGTAGGTGTGCTGTGAACATACACCTTTCCTCCCCGTTCACAACCCACTGGTAAGGGGTGGCCTGAGCTTGCTCTTGAAGTTGCTGAGAGCAACTGAATCTTTTGCTAGTGGCTCCATTACACATAAAGTGTAAAGCTGGCAGACCAGGGACAATAATTTGGGCAAACAACACCGAAGTCCAGAAGCATCAGTAGTTCAGGTAATCTCTTCAGGGAAACATATTTGTGGTTGTACACTCTATTAAATGAGCAAATTTGGATGAACCATGGATACATCATTGATATATAATTTTTCTAGAAAAAAAAAGTGCTATTGCTTAATGGCTGAGAGCCTCCTTCCATTGGGCAGCTCTGGTTCCCATGCCTTCATTTCATATTTCTTTCTCCTCTGGACCTCATCAGCACATTTCAGGATTAGCTTCCTGCCTGCCTTTTGGCAATCCATGACTCCACTGCAAGAGCATCAAGGATTTAGCTATACAGACAATGTTAGGCAAGCCAGGAGGAACAGAAGAACAAGATAAACATTTATTCCAGGACAAAGCAGAGGTAAAATAAAGAATATTAAAAAAATCCAGAGCTAGGGACAAAAAGGAAAGACCTAAAGATAGATACTTATTCAGAGTTATTACAGCAGAACACTACTCTTCCATAAGGGTTAAAAGTCCCTCCACAAGTATGTTATATAGAAAAATCCAACGCATACCTCCCCACAGGCATAGCCAGTGGAATTAGAGGTCAATGAGATGCCTGATGCTCAGTGCTGGGAAGCCAATCTGTCATCTTCTGGAGAGGGATCTCAGGCTGCTCTGCACCAGCAGCCTCCCTGCTGTCCGGCAGTCCCGAGGCTCAGCTGCCCATCAGCTCCCACCGGTAAAGGGGAAGACCACAGCCCCAACATGAAGAGAAGCAAAAAGGCAGCTCCCTACCTGCTGCAAGAAGCAGCTCCTGTGCTGCTGCCCTTCCTGTTGCTGGAAACCAAATTCTACCAGCCAGCTCTCCACAAACTCTCTCTTCCCCTTCTGACAGCAGCAGCACCCATAGGTGAGTTATTAGTGCCCACAAAATCATCACAAGGGGACTGTTAGCAACTCCTCTTTCTCTTGTAAGCTATGGCCTCTTGCCAGGTGTGTGAGGTCTGGCTCACCTCAAAGGACATGCACATTCTGCAGAGCTGCAGTGGCTCTCTGGGCTCTGGACCAGCTCCTGAAGGAGGTCTGTGCCTCCTGGGCATGGACAGCAGAAGCAGTTTCACCATGTGGTGGAGATGACATTGAGTCCTGGCATTTTTCACAAGCCACCAGAGCAGGGAGAATGTTTCCATTTGTTTCTTACACTGTCTAAAATCATGAATGGAGAGTGGTTTACTGCCCTGACTGAATGTACTATTGACCTCCAACAGTAACTTTAGTCAGAAGTTGACCCATTGCATCGCATTACTGCCTTGCCCTGCTCCTTTCTCCCTCCAAAAGCACCATTCAAGTTGGACTCAACTTTTACGGACTTAGAGCTGCACTACAATGTTTCTTGCTTCATCAACCCTCAGAGGAGTACTTAATGTATCCTGAGGGACCATTTTCCTCAGGGTATTTGCCCTCAAGGACACACACACAACCCTTGTGCTCCTGCCTCCTCTGCTGCCTTTTCCATCGTTGTCTCTACTGCTAATTGTGGCTACGACATGAAGGTAGCAACAGTGGTGATAAAACCTTAAGAAGTAAAACATTGCTAAGTCTGAGGCTTCAATTGCAGAAGAAACTTATAAGGAGAGTTGACTCAGCACACTACTGCAGCAATTAATTTTCTTTTTTTTAAATCCAACTCAGCCTATTAAAAAAAAAAAGATGTTGGGGGGGAAGAAATGGCAATCGACTTATCAGTGGATTAGTCATGGCAGATTTTGGCTCTTCTCATATTGGCAAAGCTACAGAACTATACCTAATCCTGTCGCAGTCTTAAAATTAATATTGTAGCCCACTCTCATTCTGTGCACTAGAGGATTCATTGTGGTTTTCCCTTTGCGGGAAATACTGTATTAAACTCACAAACTGCACAAGTCAAGGCGCACATGTCCGTTGCGAGTGCTCCTTGGAATTACAGTCGGAAATGCCCAGACAGTCTAGAGGATGAGAGGTTCTTGTGACAGACCTCCAAAAGAGGGGCAGAACTTTGCTAGGGGTACATGGGTTGTCAGCGCCACAGTCACAATTGAGCAAGGGCTCAGCATTTCTGGCACTGTTTGCCAATGGTTGCTACCTTCTTTTCTCATTAGCTTTCCCTACGAAGGCCAACTCCATCCCATTCTGACAGCACAGCTGTGTTGGTCAGAGGTGCGATGAGATGTGTTCTCTGACAGCGTAAGCTGCCACCACGCTCTGGCATGTTATTTTTCTCCAGTTATCATTAACACTTACAGTGAATAAACCTCTTAATGCAGATTGCTGCAAATCCCCATTTGTCTTCTGTTCTTCTAGGCGAAGACACACAATATGTGTCTGCGCTGCAGTCACAACAAAGACGGCGAGTTCTGCCCACGGTCCAAGCTAGTTTTAAACCAGCAGCCGTGTGGAGGCAGAGCCACCCTACAGACAGCAAGAGACAGATCAGCTCCTGCTGAGCATCCCCAGATAGCGCAAGTAAAGCCAGCAACACCGCAATCACAGCGGCCACTCTTGGGTAGATACACACTCAAGTGTGTCACAAGTATCATGATAAAAATCACAAACATCTTCAGCTGAAGATGCTCCTGTGAGTTTCTTGCCAATGATGAGATATTTGGGATTTCTCTCAAAATCCCAGTACTTTTGAATCATGCAATTGTGTCAGCAATTTCAGCCTCCGGTTTATAAAAAGGAAAGAAAAAAGTAAATCTTTATCCAGGAAAAAAGTCAGCAAGTGAGACCACTGTTCTCAAAAAACCAAAAGGCAGATGAAAAGAGCGTTTTAAGCTAACACACACTGAGCAAACATCAGGTTCTTATCCCACGACTCCTCATCGTGATATTACTCCATTACCCAGTCCAAAGGAACAGGCACACAATACATTTCAGCTTATGTGATAAAGAAATAACAGATACACTTGGATGGAGGGCTTTCTTCCCAGCTCACGGAAGAACTGTGCGTACACTCAATGTGCCAGTGGGAGGCACCGCATGGAGGTGGAGAAAGAAAAAAAGGGAAAAAAGCCGAAAAAGACAACCAACAAACCGATGTGTACTTTCACCCCGTGGGTCACTACAAAACATAACGGGAAGGGGCGCAACAGCATTTGCAAATGAGCACATCACTAGAATAACTTCGGGGCCATAATTAACCACATGGGGATTACTGCAAACTGAATTCAAACCTTCCCGTACAGATATTGATCTAAATCTTCTTGACCAGAACAGACCAGGGTTAACTTTCAGTGGATTTTAAGACTTTGCTTTCAAAGGGGAAAAGGGAAAAAGACAGATGCTGAAGATATACTACGGTTAACATGCAGAAATAACATAACGCCAGTTAAAAGACAACAATTCACTGGCAAGGATTTATTCTCATTATTATATTTTCTGTTGCATCATGTGAATTATCCCTTTTAAGCTTTTTTGAAATGACTCAGAGAAATACAGACTTCTTTGCAAAAGTAAATAGGGCACCATGATTTCAGCTTTTCCTTTCCTCCTTCCTCTCTTCTTTCCCTTCTGCTCCCTCACCACCCCCCCCCCATCCCCTGTTTACAATTTCAACTGTATTTACTGATCATCAGCAAATGTGTAAACGACGTAGTTGGGATGGTTAACATTCTGTTTAGCAGAGATCTTCAACCTTGAGCTTGCAAATGTTGCTGTGAGCACTGGTGGCTAAAGACAGAGGTTTTCAATTAGAGCCGTGCAAGTGCTTAATGCGTGCATCTGTTCTGCAGAAAGGCTAAACATCTTTAAAATTTTAACACAAGCGCACTGACATTGCAAAAGGAAAATCAAATGTCATTGAGAAGCAAATGGTTAAAAAGGTTGCTAAGGATCTTATTTGCATTTTTTGGATGGCTAATTAGGTCACAAGGGTTAATATGTTAAAGAATGGTCTGTCTATTGTTATGTTGGCTGTCAAAGCCTATCTCAATCAAGCATAACTACAGATTATGGGGCAGCTGTCTTTGATCAAAATCTGAGTCCTTGTTTAGTCTTGGTTCAAAATGAAAAGCCTAATAGTTAATAGTTTAAAATATTTTGCAGCCTAAGTGCCATTGTGAGTAAAAGTCCGCTGAGGAAAACAAAAGCTTTCTTATGAAAAAACAGGGAACTTCTCCCAAATTTAAACTGTCAGTCTCATGCTTTGTATCAGACTAAGGCATGGTTGGCATCATTTTTTTCCTCCAAAACAAACAAAAACTAGTCCAGTACCACCCTGTTTCGGGAACTTTCTTAATCTAAGCAACATTTGCTGAGGACTTGTGTCCCTTCAATATATTGAACTGGAACAAAAACACTATTACAATGGGCACATTCCCCCATTATAGTGAACAATTGCTCGGCAGTCTAGGTTATTTTAATGGACATATCACTTTAAACTAAGCTTTCGCATCTGTTCTGCCCTCTAATTACAAATGCAAAAAGAACATAATTCACAATTGCATCATAAAAAAGGAAGCTGTAAGTGATTTAAATGCATGTGTATGTTCTTCAGTAAACACAACATGCAATCTGCTATGTTTTTGCCATGTACTGGGAACAAATCAGATGGAAAACCTGATGTACCAACCAGAGATTTCTCTTCCTCTCTCCCTTTATTCCCCCAGTAGAAGAAAGATTTCACTGTATGAATGAATCTGTTGAAGAAGTAAACTGCTAGAAGAATCAAGTACATTCTCCTGCTTCCTTCTTATACAGCAGAGGATTGAATAAAGCTGAGCAAGTACTTCACAGTTCTTAATTTATTTAACAAATTTTGATGTTTGCTGTCTGCAATCTGTCCCTAAGCCCTAAGCGACTTTTTTTTTTTTTTTTTGGTAGTTCTTGAAGAATTAGGAAAAAATGATGCACAGGTTTTTACCCCTCTTTTTGGTCAATACTACTTTTTTTTTTTTTAATCATTTTCTACCCACTTTTGATATTTTTCTCTGTTGTAGTTACTGCAAATACTGGAGGAATTTTGCTACCATTTTTGTTCCCAACTGAACACTGTTCATAAGCAATTTTCAACAGCCATCTGATATGTCAGTTTGGGCAGATTCAACTAGTTATTACTGGAACATGTTACTTGGTTCATGTCTCCCTATCACAGTAGTTCTCAGAAGTAGGATGCCAGTAAATGATTGCATTTAAAGGTTTTATTTTTCCTCTTAATATTCACTTCAAATTCACAGTTCCTATAAATATGCCTGATAGGAAACTCTCGTATGAAATCTGTGTATGAATATGTAAATAACCAGTAAGATCATTTTGACGTCTACTCATTTCTCCCTATAACAGTATATACGGAGCAACAAAGGTACAACCGAGAAATAATTTTCTCCAGCCAGCTATATATCAGCTATACTGCTTGCTTTTCCCGTTGTTACCACCAAGCTAGGTGGATTACATGCTTACTGTGATTTCCTCACACACTTCTACAGACCCAGTTATGCTTCTGAAGAACAGGCTGCAGGACTTCTCTCCACAAAGTCAATGCTCTTATCTAGCAATGAGCCTTAAAGAACACCTACTGCAGGAGCTGGTATCGTGGTTTTTGTGGTTTTGGTTTTGCGTTTTCCCCCAACTGTATACACTGTCTATCACAGCACAGGAGAAGACATCAGGAGAAATGCTGATGTGTTTGAAAGTTTTTGCCATCTTTTTTCCCCCAGCTACGTTTGATATAAGCCATCCTCTCACTTACATTCCTCTTCTCTCATTTAGTTTGCCCCATAAGTTTATGGAAGGGATGGTATAACAGAGAATTGAGCTTTTTAGCTGAATTCTTAGATCGCTGATGTGATGAGGTCTCCAAAGATATTTGGAAGGAGCCCATCACCTACCAGTGATCTGCAACAGTTATAGGGTATTATCTCCATACTTCAGACCTTTTGCTGGGCACCTAACAAGCCAGAAGAAACTCTGTTTTTCTCAATTACTCCTATCTTTTGACATATAGCATGGTTTCTGGGACATTTTTTCATCTTCTTCCATTGAAACAATGGAGACTGGCCACAACTGTGAGCAGAATGGACCATTGCCCACTTTTTATAGTCCTCTGAGAATCTTACATAGATTACCTGTTGAAAGGACCAAATCCCCAAATCTTTACTTTTCCCTTATTTTCATGGTTGTCAGTCTTCTAGTACTCGCTCTAAGTTTGCAACAATGTCTCAGGAGTGTTTGGTTGTGTGTGACAGATGCATGGAGCTCCCTATAGATCCTCCACCCCTTTTACAACACCTAATTATTGTGGCTAAACAGCTGAGGAACAGCAGTGCCCACACACTCCTGTTGCTGCTCCGCATCAGGAACAGATCTAGTCAGCGAATCTCGAGCAAGGCTTGAAGCTTAATGATGAAAAGCTTTGGGGAAAGACTGGATCTGCAGATTTCACTGAGGTCTGCCTAAAGCAGAATTTGTTTGGCAAGCCTTGGCCAAAAAGTGCATTCTGCGGTACACGTGCCCCTGGACTTGACACCATTCTCCAACAGAGATGCAATCCTACACAACCTGTGGCGCTAACGTCCCAAACAAAATTAATGGGATTTCTTTGGTAGCTCTGAGAGTTCCACTTAGCAAGACAGAGAGTGAGGATTCAGCATCATACGCAAAGCCTGCTGCAGCGGCAAGGGCAGGTACCCCATGGCCTTGCCAGCCACACACATGGACTCTCTCACAGAGTCACCAAGCCACAATTCACAGCCAGAGCTACAGCCTAGAGACTGACTGCCTTACTTTTGGTCTGACAGGCACACACCAACTCCCTCAAAGAATGGAAAGTCCACAGCAGTGTAAAATTTAGAGAGAAAACCAGATTTCCAGAAAGAAAGTGCACTGAGTGACAGCACAGGAAGCTGCAATGGATGTGCAGGACAACACACATTGGGCACCAGCTTCCAGGCGCCTCCCCAAGATGTTTCATCTGGAGCAAGCAAAACAGATAGCAGCACAGCTTCCAAGGGGGTACACACACAAAGGCGGGCAACATCCATTAATTGTTTTCCTTTTCTCGCTTCTCTCCCCAACTAGTAACCACTGAAAGGCAGCAAAACAGGGGCATCACACCAGGATGTGGCGGGGCTGGAGGCTGGGCAGTAATGCTGCAGCATCCCGGCCCAGGCGTGCTCTCCCATCCCTTCCCTCCGCCGTCCCTGGCTGCAGCTGGCACGGCAAATGGCTGCTTTCTCACCACAGCAGTTGGTTTCTATTGTTTCTGTCGGGCATCAATAGGCCTCTGCTGCTCTGTTTTATCCCCGTAACAGTGAGCACCCCAGCAAGCTGCTACGCTGTTTGTCTCCGCCGGTCCCCAGGGACCATGGCAGACACCTCATTTTTTTCTCAAGAAATGGCAGGTGCCTGCTCTTTGACAAGGTGAATTTAAGTCTAGCACGACAGACATACTGGGAAGAAAACAATCCTCGCCTGGATTGTGCCTCCAGCATGAAAGGTGGTAGTTGGTAGTTCCCGTCTGTTCTGGGCAGTTTGGTGCCCTCACATCGTGCGGGAAGGGGAGGTACAGCATCAGAGGGAAGCGACATTGAGCCTGTAAGCAGCAGGGGCAGGACCAGCCTCCCGGACCCCAGCTCTTTCTTCTCCCTGCTCCTCTCCCCATTTTCGGGCTCTCCACTCTGTTTGCTGAGCTGCATCACGTGCCTTGCTTTTGCCCTGCTTGTTTTTTTTTCCTATTTGTTCTCCACCCTTCCTGGTGATTCCTCCTCCCTGCCCCACAGCAGTAAAACCCCCATTTTAAACGGACCCACGGCTGATGCTGCAGTGGTGTATTAGAAACGGGGCTTGCTGGCAGCCAGGTCACCGCCTTCCTCTCTGCTACTCACTGCAGCAGCTGCCAAAAACACCCATATCACCATTTTGGCCTCTGAGATTATCCCCTGCTCCTGGTCCTGCTGAACCACAACCCCCAGAGCAGCTGTCCATCTTCTTCTACAGCTCCTGAGGACTACTCTGGTGCTCTCTGCAGAAGAATCCTTTTTATGCCTATAATTGCAGCAGATACCCCAGAGGTCCCAAATGATACACAAGGACATACAGTTTGGGGCAGAGGAGCCCGTGCTGCTGGCCCTTCTAGTGGGAGATAGTTGAGGACTGATGAAACCATCCTATTTGATGTTTTTTTCTCCCTTTCAAAGTCCTACTTCTTCTGGAGCACCGCGAGCCTGCCAGGAAGTAGGCTGACCTAGAGAGAGGAACAGATAGATACATTTTTGGTGATGAGAAGGGAGGAAGAAATGGGAGGATTTCTCACTGGTAAGAAATATCCTTCACAGAACTGCATCAATTTTGGCAGCTCTGAGAAATCTCTCTGGATCTCCTCGCTCTATCATATGTCATGGCTAAATGATAAAACACGCTGTTCTCTCACTGAACAAGAGTGGAAAAATCTAGAAAGTAGGACATTGCATTGCGGTACCACCTCTTAGCCAAAGGCCAGGTGGGCTGCAGGAGGACTTTTGCCACAGTATCTTAAAAAATGAGATGGTCTCAGCCTTCGTCATGACAGTTGTGAGTAAAAACAGTTGCAAAATAGTGCAGACAGATGATAAATCAACACTACAGGAAAGAGCAGGGGTCTGTCATGTGGTGAAAACGCACCTCACAAAAAGTAAAGCTTTCCATACTGAAGGAAAGACTGAACAGTTGAGGCTGAGTAGCCTTTCAGATACTTTCCAGAAATTTCATATTTCAATAGGAATATAATGATCTTTTGTAGGGCCACAGCTGCCAAGCATTTAAGCAGTAACAACTAATGAAGATTTTTTAAAATCAAAACCAAAGAAGAAAATGCAAAAAATGAGGATTAAAAGAAAGTTCTACTTAGAACTTTGATTCTTGGGATAACTTCACGTATTAGCAAACTACACGTGTAGATTCCCACGTACTATGTGTGAATATGCACATTTTAAACTCTTCTAGTTGCCCCAGCACTGTGGCCTCATGTGGCAGAGGGGTTTCATGGCTTTGCTTTGGAAGGACACTGAAGTGCTTGCAGTACTTCCACTGCAGCCAACCCAGATCATCACGTCCCCCATGCTAGAGCTGCCTGTAGAGCCTTTACCAGAGGAGGCCCGATTCTATTTGACTCAACCAGCCTCTAAAATCCACTTTTTTTCCTACCATTCCTTTTTTTTTGCAAGAAACAGAAAGTAATCAGAGTCGTATATTACCACCTCTTTCCCCCCCGCCCCTCAACTAAGTTCTTCCACCCCATTAAGTGCTATGCATACTCCCTACCCACCCCCAATATACACAACTCATTTTGGGAATCCAGAAAAGGTCAATTTCTGTATTTATATCTTTATTTAGTGAATTATGGCAGTGGCATTTCTTCCGTTTTTCCATGTAACTATGCAATACTTCACAATATGTCTTCTTTACACCACTGTGATATTTTATCACAGCTATTTGGTCAGATAGTGGATGTTTCAGTGACTGAATGCCTGCAATTTCTGCAATTTCTATACTGTCCAAATAGGATTGCCCAACTTCTGTTAATAATTGGTCATTCCCACACAATGCTCACTAGTGTAGCTATGCTGAATCTTGTGCAAATTAGGAAATTAAAATGTAGAGTTTAAATGGCTTGCTAGAGGAATTACCAAGAGTCAGTAGTGAAGCCAGGCACAAAAAATGCACCACATCCTTTCTGGATTTGTGATTTCTCCTCCAAGCGCTAGGCCAGTCCAAAGCAAATGAGCATAGGATTAACACCAGAATGTATAGTAGTAGCTAGCTGATGGTATTTTAAAAGTCATTTCAAATAAGGAAAAATATAACAGTCAGGTTTTGCAAAGATGGCAAGTTCCCAAGAGAGGCCTGTGGCTGCTGATGCCACAACAGTGCATCAACTGGATAAGCATATACTTCTGTCTCTGCTAACAAGTCATAGAGCAGAATCAAGGCTGACATGTTTAACTACTTTTAATCTCTTTTCTAATAGGATTAAATCCATTATTCATAGAAATTTGCATATTTTGCAATACGATGCAAAGGTGGGATTCTACTCTATTCAATTACAATGCATGTCATACAGAAGGGACCAGAGCCTACCCAGCTCCACCAATACACTTATTTCTAGCCATGGATATTTTTCCATGTTTAAAGTTTTCTATGGAGGAAGTTTTGGCCAACTGTTCTTTCACTTATTCTGGCTACATATACTTGCTTTACTGTAGAACTTACTCAGGCGAATTTCTGTGGGCAGAATATGATCAAAATATTGTGAAAAGTCAGAAAAGATTTTTTTCTAGACTTTTTTTTTTTCACATTTTGAAATATATCTGTTTTCCTAGATTTGAGACAAAGAAGCTCACATTTCACAGGTGTTTCAAAATTCTTAGCAGACCTGGAAAAACCTGAAAAAGACTGAGTGCAAGTGGGCCATTTTGGTATCTTTCCCCTCATCAAATTGAAATGATAGCATGAATTCATTAGAAAGCTTCCAACAGTGTGGCTCCAGCTAATCTAGAGTTGTTCTAAAAGGCAAAATAAAATTAAAGTGTGAAGAAGTCTTTGTACTAAATCCTTGCAAAAGTAGCATGATGCTTTTGAATCGGTCTGCATAATATTGAGCCTCAGAGCTACCAGCAACCTGCTTTGAAACGAGAGAGTTAATTAAAAAAAAATCTCAAATCATATGTTTAGAAAATGGAAGATACTGGTAAATCATGCCAGAAAGCTAAGTCAGATCTAGCCTAGATTGTGCAGCACAATAAAATTCACTCCTACGGAGAATTTGCACTGAAGAACCCAGAAGTCATCTTCTTCACCTGCTGAAGGTGAATTCTCTCCTGAATTTAAAATAATTAACAACAACTTGGCCATATTCATCCTTCATTTTTCTGAGTGCAAAGGAAGAAACCAAAAGGAAGAAGGAAAGAAAAGAAAGAAACAACAACGAAATATAACAAGAAATAACAAGCCTTAAAACTCAAAGAGAAAGAGAAATGGTGAGAGAAAAAAGAAAGAGGGGGGAAAGGCTCTTCAAGAGAGTTACGAAGCGCCTGCAGCCCTCCCGGCCAGCCCAGGCCAGCAGGACCCACATTGCTCTTCTGCACCACCCAGGCACCAACTTCCCTCGGTGCCAGGGAGGACTCGCTGAAATCCCTGGATCGCAGTGACCTCTAGGGGTAAGCTGTACATCTGCAGGATCCCCCCGGTTCCGGGTGGAAAGCGTTTTTCTTCTATATAAAAGGAGTCTCCTGAGGATTTTTTTTTTTCTGAGGATCATCCAAAAATCCTGCATGAGGAACTCGCCAGTGCATCCGGATATATGAAGTTGTGAATAAGTCTTTCCAAATATGAACTTGACACAAAAAGGTTGCTTCTCAGAAAACAGATTATTGTAATGAACTGAGTGAGAATATGATCTCAGAGTGAAAAATAAAATAAAATAAATTACAGTCAGACCCTCTGTCTGTTGAATGAAGCGGTAAAACTCACACCCACCTTAGCAAGTGAAGGACGCAATGGGTGACTGCCTTCCACTCATTTATTACTACCCAAAGGAACTCCAGCCACAATCCTGCAAGAAAAATAATGTTTTTAAAAATAAAACAGTAATCCTTGGCACCTAAAAGCAGATCATTTGTCAATATTGTTCTGTGAGAGCCCATTTCTGCTTTAAAACATTGAGAATCCGATTCCCATTTACTCAGAGACTCCTTTCTCTTGCCAGACCAGAGTAAAAAAGCCTGAAAGGCAGAGTAACGTATGTGCTGGCAGGTTATGTTTTAGCACACTCCCTGCTGCATAAGGAATTAAAAACTCAGTCCCTGTTATTTGTAAAAGTTGTGTAATTAATTTGCAGCATGCATTAAAAAGCTCCGGGGAACTAGAATGGATTAAATTAGTGATTTTACTATTGTTCAGCCAAGCTATATTCCAGTTCTCAGGGAAAAGACAGGACTATAAACTGGAGGTTGTAGCTTCTAAATCCTACTTTCAGTCTTATGCTAGCTGCCGCTAAGGTCCAAACTTTGACTTTCTGGCTATTTGCAGGCTTCTCCCCAGAGGTGGCCTGGCTCATGCTGGTATTTCAGAGGAAACACAGAGAAACAATTTTCTGGTCTTTTCACTGAACGCAGAGGGCTTTCTAATGCTAGCACAGGCGGAGCATGGCTGCACGTCTTCACACCCTGGCAGAACCTGAGGGATCTCACCACAGGGTTGTCCTTGGTGCCTGAAGACACAACTTACAAAGCCTTACAGAGTGTGCATGTTAGATGTTTGGCTCCAATGTGTGAGATGAGAGGAGGAGGAGGAGGCACAGAGAACAAGGCCCAAGGAGAAGACAGAAAGGGTGGTGCCTCTGTCCACATGGCTGCTGAGGAGCAGGCTTCCACCTCCTTCCACCATGAATGATCCTTGTACATTCAAAGGTATTTAGGTGACTGATCTGGTTATTTCCCCAATGTAATTTTACTGCTATTAAAGATTCAAATAATATGAATGCCTCTGGAGGGGAAAAAAACCCACACACACAAAAGAGCAGCTAGTTAGAAGAGTAATATGATTGGATTTATTGGACACAAGACTGCAGACAGGGGAAATACTGCGTGGTATAAAAAAGAAATGGCCCAATGCTTCTTTAAGCAAGGGAGAATCAGAGCAAAACAGCCTTGCAAATCAATCACCCATTACAAACCAGAACATATTGACATCTCAGTCTGCAGTCACTCAGGATGGGGGCGAAGTCTCCTGATGCCAGCATTGCTCCAGGCTTTCTGAGACATCTGGTCATTTCACTGAAAGGTGAAGACTCCGAACAGCAGCGAATATACATGAAAATTAATTTAAAAGAGGGGGGGAAATCCTCTCGCTAGTGCTGTTGGGATGATTTCAGGGAAAAAGGGAGTCAGTGCAATGGAGCGCATTGACTAAGCAACAAGCATGAGGAGGAGGGAAGAGTAACTGAGCTTGCTGCACAGAGCAAAACCAGCATCCAAAGTGATTTGATGATATTTTTCATAACCTTACTGGAAACCGGGTAAAAGAAACAAATAATACAAACATAAGTTAACCGACATAACACGAGAGGTCGCTCTAGAATAGGATTACCCGCATTGCCAGCTCCCGTTACTCCTGTGCGGCGACAAAATCCCAGCAAACACAGCTACCCTGTAGTGCAAGAAAGTTACACCAGATTGCAAACTGGGTTGAGGTTTTTTTGCCTGCGTGTAGCTTTTTCAAACATACATAATGTTTATACATCCATGGACAGAACTGCCATTATAGTTTTTCTCTTCTCCTACTGATACTCCAAAAAGTCAGATGGAACCAGGCTTCAGATAATAGCAACGTGCCAGGGTGGGACTAAGTCCCGCGGGAGAAAAGGGAGACATCTTCATCAGTTATGTTCTTTCGCTGGGAGAAATATTATTCCCCACAATAAGTAGTGCAGCTTTGCTTCACATACAGGGGTTATCAAATATAAGGAGCGTCACCAAATAACGAAAAAATGAAGAGCAATCAATGGAAAATAACCAAATCTAGGTACAACATCTGACAACAAGGCCCGCTGATGTCCCCTGAGTGTCTTTACTCTGTCTTCAGTAGCTTTAAATCTGCCTTTGCAAATGAAATCTCCTCAGCCATGGTTACTTTTTGTCTACTGGATTCCCATGTACATGAGGAACTGAGTTATTGCCTGTTTTCTAGTCTGTGGAGCAATGCTGCCTTCGTTAAACATCAGCTCTCAGCTCTTTCCTCAAATTTATGGCTCTTCCTGCACCATATGACTTGCTTTCATTGAAAGAAAGCTTGTCATTTTGTTAATAAAATTCACATTTTCAAAGAAAGAAACTGAAACCTCTCTTCTAATTGCCTACACTCATATAAACTAATGATGCTAGGTTGGTAATGAATATGACAAATTCCTGTGGTAATTTGCGCTTCACGCTGGCTCTGTGTGGGCTTGCAATAACATTTGCTACACTAAAAACATGAGGTGAAATCTTGGCCTCATTTGAATCAATGATTTTTTTTTTTTTTTTTCCCCTCTTTCAGCCTCCGCAGGGCTGTGCTGCGATGGTGCCTACTGAATTCAGTGGCATTATCTGTTTGATTGCTGTGAACATGGCCATATGGACACATCCTTTGCCACATGGCATCACAAATGAATATCTGATTTTTTTTCCCCCAAGAATTATAAGATGTTATGCTATGTGATGGTACTATAAAATATTTAGGTTAAGTCCCTGCTCCCACCAAAAATCAACAATAAAGAATTGTGGTGATCTCAAAGGGACAGAATTTCACCCTAAAATATGCAGAAGGGTGGCTCTCTAACAGGGGAGCACAGGTGACTTATTTAAGCTCAAGTCCTGGAAGCAGCTTTGGTACCATAGTACTGAGTTTTGATTCATGCAGCTAAGTAAGCATAGTGCATTGCCCTTCTGCTGCTCTTTCCCAGCATTTGACTGCTTTTCAACACAAGCATTTTCTGCTTTTTACTACACAAACATTAGATTTGGTGTCCCCCCACCCTCCCCTAAAGTAACAGGCATCCATCAATTCTGTGATAACTAGGTAAAGCTGAGCAGCTTATGATAGACATGGGATCAGGCAAGACCCTCTTGCCTCCATTATGTGAATCATTTATGGCTTCTAGCAAAATTTCTTCAGGAAAGGGGTGAGCACTCCTCTTATTTTGTCAGTTTCCTGTTATTTTATTCAGGATTTTGTTGTTAGAACAATTATGATGATATTTGAGAAAAAGAGAAGTAGAATAACAAATGTGGATAAAACAGGAGTATGGGAAGGGGGAGGAAACATCTCGTGTGAAAACACAACATACAGCTGGGGAGTGTCTCGGATATCTTCCGCTTCAGTCAGTGCCGGATTTAGCATTTAGCATTAAGAAGTATGTCTCAGTTGCATCCCCTCCAAGATGTGGACTGTATAGCTATCACAGAAAATTTTCATGCCTAGGACTTCTTTTGCAAAAAAAAACTGCATTGGGGCCAGCTTAGCCAACGACCTAAATAATGCTGAGCTTTTCCCTGACTCCTTTCTCTCGCCCCCCAGCCCTTAGGCACACCTCACTCACTGCCCTCCTTCAGCTACTTCTGTTGTCTTCAACTCCCGGGCAAGTTAAAGCAGCTCTCTTAAGGCGAGGTACTCCATAGGAAACTGCATCTCCTGGGTCCCTGCCTGGGCCTCATGGTCCCAAAACTTTCAGCTTGTTTTCCAAGCGTATCTTTAGGAAGAGCCTACTGTGAAGCCAGTGAGGCTGATTCAGATCTCGCCCTGTAACCCTGGGCTTTGCACGTCAGCACGGCCAGTGCTCCCTGGGCTACGACCACGGGGAGTCGCCTTGGGCAGCGTCCCTGGGCAAGCTACAGACCAGGGAGCAGGGGGTCCTCTTAGCTGCCTGGAGCACTTGCACGGAACTGCTATGGGGAAGATGCAAAATATTCTGTGGTAGTATGTGACCGCACAGATGTCTGGCACGAGTAACAGAAATTTCTGTTTAAAGGTTTCAGAAATTCAGTAAAAGAACAGCTTTTCAACAACCCTGGGTTTCTCTTAATACACTTTTGAAGTCCACACAAAGACAATAAATGCCTGAAATGTGTAACCAACCCAAAATTCCAGTGGCTGCCAGTGAAGAAGTCCTGCCTAGGCTTTTCCATGTAACTTCCAGTGCTGTGGCCATGCTACTTCATATAATGGAGCCTGTTACGAGTTAACATGATAAAAAGTGGTGTATAAAAGAACAAAAAAGGGCAGAACTAATCTTGGGGGTAGCTGTGGACAGCTAATACTGTAAAAGGAGTTTAGTTAGAATAATGAACGCAGCATGGCTGAAAAAAGGAGCACAGCAAGTTTCTGCTTCAGTGTCATTTCTCCAACAAAAAAAATTAATCGAAGAGGAGTAAGTTTCTTGATGTGATGCTAAATCTAATAGGGAAATTGGACCGCTGCTTACATGTCAAGGTATCTTTCAAGTAATTTGTTCTTATAACTGTTGTGCAGAGGTTACTTGCCTCCTAAAGACTGTAAAAATCATAATTTCTGTTAAGAGGTTATCACAGCTTTTTAAAAATAAAGCAGTCAAGACAGCAGAATTTTTTTTTCTACTTATTGTTCATGATCTGCTCACTAACAGCGAGTAGCTCTCTGTACACATAAACTTGGCTTTTTTGAGTTTATATAGTGTCGGTTTTACCTCCAGTGTTTCATTTGGCATGCAGTGCCTGACAGCGCTAGCACTGGACTGTAAAATAAACAAATAAAGTTTTGTGGGGAGAAAATGTTCACTCAGAGATTCCATTGCTGAATATTGCAAAAACCTAGGAAAGAAATATTTAAGACAAGCCAGTGGGCAATCTTCATTCCTTTCCACTTCCAGTATCCTTTCCAACTTCTTTCTTTCCTCAGCCACTTTAATTCCCAATGAAAAATAAATCAATACATTAAATTTAAAAAAAAAGAAAATCTTCAATCCCTAATGTACTTTATCCAAAAATGTCACCAGGGTCTCTTTCAGTGCAGTTGGCTAAAGCTGCAAGGCTAATGTTCACGTCCATTAGTGAACATTAGAGTTGGTCTGATCTCTAATTTTACAGTCATCTTGCCTTCAATAGCCTGTAGGTTTTCTTTGGCAGACTTCTTGTAATGATAATGAATTGATCACTGCTGGATTGCTCAAGAGCTACATGAGCTTTATAGACAGTGGGCTTAATCCTCCTCAGATTTACATTCACTTGGCTGCTCCAATTACCTCCGCTGTGGCTGTGCTGGAAGTGCTTGCCATAAAGAAATGAAAGTACCTAAACTGAACAAGATGTTTTTTTTAACAACCAAATGTTTTAACATCTTTTTTTTTTTTTTTTTTTTCTGTCTAGGATTCAAGGTCTATCCAGGTTTCAAGTAGTCTGAGGTTTGTTGTATCCATAATACAGTGTTTGAAGTCACAGACTGGCCTGAGGACACACCAAACAGTGAAAAAAGGATCCCTGTCCCATCACTTCAGCAGTTTCTACAATCCCAGGCATCAGGTCGATAAAACAAATGGATACAGGAAAGCAGAGTGGGGTGAAACACTAAGACACTGGGCTTTACAGTAAGTGACACAGCAGGATGCTGTTGTGATATTATTGTAGGCATCAGGAGAGACAAGCAAATTAAGGAGATTATCCTAATTATCCAAGGTGGCTTTGAATACACTAGTGATTCAAATTCAGGACAAATGAGGAGACTATTCATTAGAGGATATGACCCATATTTTCTTAACCCAGCCTACAGTTTTAAGACTGTTACAGCACATCACTGCTTCAGCAGGGCATAGACTCATTGTTTGGCAAAGTTAGGTGGTTGATTTTTCTAGTAATTTAGGTCAGGCTAGTAAATATGTATTACAGTGGAAACTTGTCTGATATAAACATTTATACTACTCTCAAAGAGCAGCTATCATTCAAAGTGTGTTCAAAAGTGAACAACAAAGAGAATACTACATCATACTAGAATAACTTGCTTTTAAATCATAGGGTCAGTGTCACTTTTGCTAAAACCAAAATGTTATATTTCAGTCTTCTTTCACACTCTTTGTGTTGACCATGCAGTTTTCAATGCCTGGTAGATTTTTACATCATTGAGATCAATCAATAGGATAAAGATCAAAATCCTGTAGGATCTTCTAACACTACAGAAGCTTTGGAGCATTGATTTTATTCCACATAATAGGGACTAGATGTTGCAACATCTGGGCACTAGTGTAACACCAATATACAAGCAACAACAGCTCAGGAGACAGGTAGCTGAGTCTGCTATTATTCAGATTTAAAAGTACATACTTAAAACTACCCGGTAGTTAATTTAATGTGACACATGTTGGTGGTCTACAAGAAATGAGTTTTTGATGCCTGCCTAGTCCCTGGTAAAAAATTGCCAGCACTGAACTGATTACAACTTTAGTCTTTTTAGACATACCTGCTGTAACAGGCTCAAGGACTAAGACTGATTCTGCCAAACAGCACACGCACGCCCACATTACCATTGACAGTCCCATTGAAATTTTACTCACAGGTAAAAATTAGGATCCAGCTTCACATTCCCACAGCATCTCTTGTTATTTCAGTATTCAAATGCTTGTTATGGCAACACTCATCACAACATTGGTGGTGCTTTGAGGGCCTACCTGCTCCCCAGGGAGAGGACTTAGTCCTTCAGAGCTTTCATTCTGCCACCTCTCGAAGTGCTACATCGCCGCTGGAAAAAAAAAAAAGAGCAGGGAAACAAAGCATAAACATTTATTAGCACTTCACATTATGTGATTATTGCAACACAAAGCCATGGAAGAAGCAGTCATCACCTTCTATTTTGAGACTCAAATTACAATTTCAAATGACAGTCCTTTCATGTTCTTTAGGTGGACACCTTTAACTTTCAGTCATGTTCCTGACTAGCCTTTAGCAGCACTTTAGCTTTTAGGATGAGCTAAGCAAAGTAGAATTCGTTTTGTTGTTGTTATTAATATTGTCGATTGGCATCTGAAGGACAGTTTTCCTCTGGGAACAACCTGAAATGTTTTGCTGCGGTAACATATGTTTGGGGTGGCAGGGGGAAGGTATTTGCTATGGACTACATAATGGCAGAATGCTAGACAGTAAAACAAATTATAAAGAGCTATGCCAGAAGGAGTGAAAACTTTAAATGATGGAAACAAACAGAATATTTTGGTATCACTTTGGTGAGGTTTGAGATGACTCAAAACGATATTGGGAAATTGGGTCTTTGGAGTGTTTGATATTGGATACTTGGGATATTTGATATTGGGAGCCTCTTATAGGTTTAGTCTGAAATATTAATTTTCTTCAGAAGTAGCTTTTTGGGAAGGCAAAAGAGCTATTGGAATAATCCACTCTCCAACGGCAAAAGGAAAGACACAAAGGTGTCTTAAAAAAAAAGGTGTTTTAAAAAAAAAACCCACAAACTGGTCTCCTCAGTCTTCTTTCTTCTCAGTTATTATGTTCTATTATTCTCTCTAAGACAGACAACAGCTGACTTACATGGAAATGGGGATGTTTTTTCTACTTATATGGCAATAGGAATTTTTTTTACTATTATTGCAGCCACTGAAACAAACCGAAAAGAGCTCCCTTAGGAAGCCAGAGGAGTTCTCTGGTGCCATAGCTCATCTGAAGAATTTCCTGCCCCTGCCTTGTTGATGGAGGCCAGTTGAAAGCCATAAGGATGTACAAATGCGTGCTCTGCACCAGACCTGAAGTCCATCTCGCCCAGCATCCTATCTGTCTCCAACACTCTCTGGGGGCAGACACGAAGAAAAAAGAGCACGTCAAGTGGAGACTGACATTTCCCCAGTACACTCATCCTGCCTTCAATGCAGAAATCACTGGGATTTCCTGAGCCAGAGGTGATCTATTTTCTTTTAATAACCATTAGTGGATTTTTCTTTTACATGTCAGTTGGTTTCACATTGAAAGCAAAATCAATGAGCTAAAGTCCGAGTATTTTCCTGTGTATTCTCCATACACCAGAACTGTCCCAATTTACATATACACACCCTAACCACTGAGGGCACACTCATTTTGCCAGTCTAAAGGCACATGCATTACTTCTCATAAGAATGGTAGGATTCTGTACCATTATAAAAGCAGTTTAATCCATCTAGAATTCTCCACACCAGGTGTTATGGAAATATCTCTAAAAAATTTACAGCTATAAATATAATAAATATATAAATGCAAAGTTGCATGTAAATCAGAGTCATATAGGTCTTAGTTAATTGAAAAGTCACTGAACTAGAATAGAATAGTTCAGTTGGAAGGAACCTGCAATGATCATCTAGTCCAACGAAGTTGGTAAATAGTACTTGAGCAATTTCCAAGAGCCTTAGCCTAAACCCAATGCAACTCTCCCAAGGAATAACAACATTAAGAGTTAATGAGTGAAAGAAATTAAGACAGAAAGAAATAACTCCAGATTCTTTCATGGCACTTAGCCTACATGATTCTTTCCTTAGAAAATATGTGGGCTTTACATTTTGGCCATTTTATTTTTCATTTTATTGAAGAAAAGATTATTCCAAACAGAAATGTTTGACAACTAACAGTGTCCCTTTCATAGTATATGCCAGATTTTGTTACCTGTCACCAAAATCACTCATTATTTTTAAAAACACTGCTAAGATTTTATCACTCTGTTGTAAGACTGTGTTCTCTGTATGGTATGCCAGGACTTAGAAGTAGGTGACAGCTATTCTAGTCAGAAAATTAACCAAATAAATCAATTAAAATAACATTTCAAGTGCATACTAAGGTAAATTAGCCCGGCACTCAGAGAGAGAAAAAGGAGCAGGTTGTTCAATGGGCAATGTGCTCATATGCCAATCCAAACCCTTTTGCACAAAAAAAAGGGCCATCTTAAATGAGTACCTACTGAAGGTGACTTTGGCACATCAACTACCGAATACCTGTGTGGTTATGAACTTTCAGATACTCAATATCTGGGGAGATATTTATCTTGTTAAATAGAACATGCACCTGGCCCCTTAATTACCAGATATAATTGACAACTTCCTCATCTCAGAGCACTTTTTTCTGCCCGTACCACATTGCTGAAAGTAATTAGACAATAATTAATGGTGCTTTAAGTGTATGATATCTTAGGAAAGACCCCAAGCATAAATAAGACCAATGGATGTTTTGGTCACCTGGCATGTGGTCAGCACTAGTTGGGAATTTTCTGATGAAAATACTGAAGTGGAACTGCTTTAAGCCTTTATATATCAGTTTCAGTTAACTTCTGTCAAAATACAGCCAAAGCCTCCCATGGAGAACCTCTCTGATTCCCTTCCAGCTCACCTAGCGTGAAGGCATCATGCCCCAAAAATCTACAGTTCCAGACACAGCCATGGGATGATTCCCTTCAGCTTGTAACAACATTCTCTGTGGGGCACATATGATACTTGGGTTCCAGACTCCACAAAATTGTAGACGGAAAGCTCTTGAGAAAGTAATATTGTGCTAGAGTTTTCAGTGTCCCTCATCATTCAAGACATCTCATAGAGAGTTAGTAACCTCCATGGCTCCAGGAGAGCCAGTCTTATGTACAGGTGATGTACAAGGCACTGGACAAAGAATTTCTTACCTCACCAGGAAAATAGTGGCTTCTTCTGGTCACCCATATTCAAGAACGATCAACTCAGAACAGGAAGGAAGGGAGCTATTTAAATTAAAAGACTTTGTTGGCAAGAGAACAAATTGGGATGGAAATGACCATTAACAGTACCATCAAAATGAGGTGCTAGAATAGTCTTTTAGCAAGAATAATAAAGAAAAGAAATTTAACTGGTTCTACTGGACCTTGTTCAGTTAGTTCATGAAAGGAAATATATAGAGTAGTTGCCAATGAAAATAGGAGACTGGACTTGAGGACCTTCCAATCCCATGCTCCTAATTGCATTTCAGAATTTCCAAACAAAATGTTTATATTATTCTGAAAGGCTGAGGCTTTGGCAGGCTTGGCCTTTATATGATTTGTCCACTTCCAAAATATTTTTCAGTAACATACACATGTATCTAGCTATCGATCACATATCTATCTACCTATCTATCTACATATGGCTTCACATTCATTAGTGTTTTGACAAATACTGGCTAATAAGTAAGACGAAAAGGCAGCTGAGGAAAGGACCGCAGAGCTCAACATCCTCCCACAGGTCTCAGAACTACCGATGTAGTTGGGAAAACTGTCAAGTTTTCAGAAAGACAAATCTTTCTTTGGGTCTAAGACAAAAGTGACATATTTCAAACTAAGTGCAAGTTGGGAAAAATCACTTAAATTTAAGTTCGTGCTCCTATTCAGAAAAATTGAGAGAAAAGGGTAATAACATTTGAAGCAGAGGAGAAAATTAAGAGGAGGTCAGGTGAAAAAGTTGGTAGTTTCTGTGGGATGGGAGTGAGAGCAGGACAAGCACAGTTGAGCAAGCAGTAGAGTATGAGACAAGATTATTGTAGGGTGACATGTGCCACCTGGTCAAGGTGAAGCATGAGTCTCGCCTTGATGAAGGTGTGTCATGGACACAGTCTTGAGCTAAACATTTGCATTTGGCAAGCTCACAAACAACTTGTATTTTCTTGCACTGTTAGATGCAGTCTCTCACCCCCTACCCTGAAAATTAAAACAGGGAAAACTATTTTACTCCATTTCTATCATCTTCTATCCAACCCTGTACATAGACTTCATTTAATTTAACACTTAGCAGGTATTCTGGTCTCTTACTAGGTAATCACTTCATTGCCAGCTTCCTATTCTGTGCCATTCTCCTACAATCAACACAACAAAATACATAATAGGAATTTTCGCCATTAGCCTTATTATTCAAGGTAGATAAAGGTAAGAGGGCAGATCGTGTCCAGTTCTCAAGTGCCCCATCTCCATTGGTAGACTGATGTAGGACAGATCGCACCCTCTCTATGAAGTGGTCTCTTTGCTGGATATAACGATCACTTTTTTACTATTCCTTTTCTCTTTCTGAATATAGCACGGAGCAGCATCATTAGGATTGAATTACACAGCTCTCAGATAGCAAACCCAGAGGAATACTGTTTAAATGACAGAAATTACTGTACATTACCACTTATGCAGATTAGCGCAAAGCTTGTCTCATGATGTGTGTCCTTCAGCTTCAAGGGAGCCTGTTTGAGTCCCTTCTCACTTGTGTTAGTATAAATCCAGAATAATTTCATGAAAGTCATATCATATCTGAGTACATGTCTGCAGCAGGGAAATCTCTGCTCAGGGTTACTACTTCATTAATTTCTGATTCTTTACAGCTGTTGAACTGCTGGTTAACTTACCAAAACATTGCACATCTAGAAGTTCAGGCATTAAAATGACACTAACTACATCAAAAGCAAAGAAGAAATGAACTGGAAATCCATGAATTAATCCTTTCAGACAGTCACAGGAAATTATAGCACAGCTAAGACATGAAAAACTGATTTCCATTGTTCTTTTGTTAAGATGATTAATTTCCCCGCTATCATGCTTTACTTCTGTCAAAACCACTTGCAAATAAAATCTCCATTTGCAGACATTTAAAATGCTAAAACCCTGGATGTGCAGGAATGAGCAGTCATATGACCTTAAATCTATTTGTGCATCTGAATCTTCAAAAAAATAGCTGCTTCTGTTGTATTTTAATTCTGGTAGCAAGCCAACTGGGGCCAGAGGACCACAAGATCTACTTTGCATCTTTAATGACTCCCACAACACTTTCCTTAGTCATTCTGGCACTAGGTATCTACTGTGTTACGGGCACTCAAAATTTTAATCAAATCGAAACATCTTACCTAGGACTACTCAAGTCAGTATCCACCCCACTAGACCCAAAAGGTGTGGGGAAAAGTCACTTATCTCTTTGTCATGGAGTATTTCACAACTAAATGGAAAGATCTAGCAGAGGATCTTCCGTTAGGTTTGATCCTAAAAGCAGGCCAATGGCCAGCGTAGGAAGCCGAAATGTCAGACCAGCTCCACTCCTGCACATGAGCCAAGCTGAGCAGCACGCTAACAAATGAGCTGTTTCTTCCATCGTAAAAGAACATCTTCCTTTTCTTGAATTTTGATCTAGTTTTGAACTAGTTCTTCCTTTCTTGGTGATACTGAAAGAAACAAATCTGCAAAAGGTTTCGGGTTTGTTTTCTAAAACAAAGCCACTTTGTCATAGTAGTCCTAAGAGGTTCTTAAATGCCACTTAGGGGGAAGGCAACACACAAAATCCTGCAATGCACAGACTGCCATTCTCTGCTCATTAAAAAGAAGAAAGGCGAGCGAGCCCCACAGAGGGCACTGTTAGCTCATCGATCCTCCGTCCCCAGGAGGGGACAGCCACCGCCTGCTTACACACACACACACACATGCTCGCACAATAAGGAATGGTATTAATACATCTACAAGTTTCTGGTTATTATTTTAGCTGCTGCTGCACTAAATCTCCCACTAATCTCCAAAAGCAAACTGTGCATTGCATTCCTCTCGACAGCAGCATCATCCTCCTACCACTTTTGCCCAACAATGTTTTCTTTCCCCTGAAGAAACCTTTCCTGACTGAGAACATTTGTTTTCACTTTGAAGGGTGCTACCTACATGCCAGGACCCACATCTACTTGGAGCTCTTGTAACGCCTTTGGCTTTGCGGTACATAAAGCCATGGTCTTCCACCAGTACAAACGTGCTCCGAGTCACAGGTTAGGTCCTAACTCTGCCCAGCTCTGTTCTTAGATATTTAGCTGACAGCCTAACGCAGAGGAAACGGACTGTTTCTGTGTGGCTGGAGAACATTTAAACACTTACACAGAGCGTCTCCACAAAAAGCAGAGAAAGGAGCTGAAGATGAGGAAAGGGAGAGCCTGAAATTCCAGGTTCAGTTTTTCGGTTTTGTTTTAGCATGACGGTTCAGGTCAGTTCATATTTTGCCACAGAGGTTTCATCCATCCTCAAAACGATGAGAAAACTTCGAGGGGACCTCTAACAGGTATTAGAAACACAAAGAGGCACACCACAGCCATAGAAATCAAGCAGCTTTTTTTACTGCTTCTCTCCAGCTTCTACTCCCTTTGACAAAGTAAGCATGGGGATGTATGGAGTGAAAGAAAATCTTTCAAATGTATTATTTAGCTACTCATGGAATATAAATCCTTGCAGAAAAAAACAGATGAAGCTTGACTTTCATCCAAATTCATACAGATTGAAACAGAACTCAAGTTATACAGGCTGACACTCTTATCATAGGGCAGTATCACCACCACGTGGGGGTTTATTTGATGTTGATAGAGCAATACTGTTGAAATATAAATAATTTCCACTGCTGCTATTTTATTTCCACAGTTTTACAATATTGTAGTCAAGCTAGTTATATTCTTCGTCTCTAAATAGCTTGATTTTTTACAAGTCATAGAATTACGATAAAAGATGTCCATTATCCACACGCAGATAAACACATGCACATACCATTTAATTCAAACATACATGAGAAAGTGTCTTACCCAATTAATGGAAAAATGCTTGAGCTGGACAAGGACAATAAGTGACAACATCATATTATTAGGGTAATTTTGTAGCCACTTTTTATTCAAAACAGTTGTATTTTTGTAAACCTGACATTTCCAAAACAGTGCAAGTGAATTAGAATACAGGTGAACATGAGCTTCTAAATACAGGTGACATCAATAAGAGTGAACACATTCTTCCAATCACAAGTTCACAAAAAGAAACATACAATTTTACAATACATAAGGAGTGACATTCTAAGAAAAAGGAGTGACAATGGTGCAGGTACCCTACTGCGTATGCAAATCATGCTCCAAAAGCAATTATAGTCTTCATGCCAGTTTAATCAATGTACACTAAATGAACCAAATCCTACTTCCATTTATATCCAAGAAACCCTAGCAAGTGGATGAACTTGGACAAAGGTAGAAATTAGTTCCATGACTCCCTTAATCCTTTAGTGAAAGCAATATTATATATTCCCACGCCACATGGATACTATGCTTGAAACATGTGCAAGACTCCAAAATGTGCCCATAAACAGAAGACATTCAAGAAAGTCGATACTAAATATTGCAAAACACAACCTTTGCGCAACTGTTGCTTTCAGCAAGCCGAATTACCTGCACATCACTGACTTGTATGTAGGGTCCTTCCCATTCACATATGAAGGCAGAGAGGGTTGTCATCGCTGGTATGCTCGGCACTGCAAAAGCCTTTGCCACTTTGAGATGAAAGGATTACTTAAGTGGTTTACAGGCTTGGGGTTCACATCAAGCACAATTTTTCTCTCAGATAATCCAAGTGATTTGTGAGGTGACTTCAATGCAGAGGCTGCTGCAGTATTTTCTACAGTTTGCTGACTTCCTCATTCTAATTGCCCAAATTAAAACCCAGGTTTATTCAGAAAAACATAGCTAGTATTTTTGTTAGCTACAATGGCCAAGTCCCAGAGCATACTAGTGACAGCCTCAGAGTACACTAGCCCTGCTATTGCTTGGGGTGAACTGATGGAAATTCACCTCCAAGAGCAGACCCTTGGGTTTCAACTGAAATGGTCACGAAACGTGCTGTGAAAGGTGGCAAACGCTTTCAGCTCTTGGGAAGTGAAATTCATCCCTGTGTTGTGGGCCACCAAAACTCTGAAATGACTGTGATCTTCTTGATGTCAAGTTGGAAATTAAATGGGTTTGCAACAGCATGGGCTCTGCATTAAGTGAATTTTTCCTTATTTTTTTCGACCCTTTCCTCCTGATCATATTTTTCTGAGATTGTTTTCTTCCTGCCCTAAAAGCAACTTCAAGGGTACTATCCATAAGAAGACACCCTGCATATAGCAAGCTTCAGGGCTTAAAGAAAAGATCTCTCAGGTGCCAGATGATGCATTTGAAAACGTTACTACCCCACTTCTGAGCTTCCATCTGCATAGCTTAGAGCCAGTGCAAAGTGGGCCCGCTGGAAAAAAAAAAAAGCAATGCCAATTCAGCAAACCTTTCAATGAAGTTGTCCAAGACAATTGATGACTTTGTCCCAAGATGGACTAACTGGAGAGAACCGGTACAATCACTTCCCCCAGCTCTGCTGCACAAGCGGTACAGCACAAAGGAACTAACAACCAGCTGACAGATGGGAACTTCCAGAGCCCTAGAAGCAATTTCCAAAGTAACCATGTCTCTAGATTTTGATACAATTACATTTATTACAATTTCTTAATTTAAAAAAAACCCAAAACAGCAGCTCTATATAGCACAGCTATTTTCTACACATTCTTGAAGTACATTAATTTTTCATAGGATTTTTGGGTTAGAAACTGATTGCAATCAACTGATACTAGTGGGTTTGTTTGTTTGGCTTCCTTGGTTGCTTTTTAAGGCGTGGAAAGGTACATCTACAGGATTTTAATACTAAGTACTGGTATGTTTCATTGTCAAATCTGACTTTCCTAACTGGAACCAAGCAAGGGCCACAATAGAATTTGACATTAAAAAAAAAAAGGAAAGAATTATGAAGAGTATACATATAAAAACAAAAGCATCTGTGACAACAAAACTACTGAGTACCTAACAGTGATGATACTAAGAATTTATGGATTATTTCAAGAATATGTCACTAATCTGGCCAACAACTATATTTTCACTGAGTGCCAACTTGTGCTGGATCAATAATAGACAATTCAAGTCAGAGATCAAAAAAGTCCAGTGTAGGCTCAGTCAAATGGGATTTACTTTTATTTCTTTTTCACTTTAACCAAATCAGAAAAACATTTTTGCCTTGAGCCAAAAAAAAATTGTCCAACACAATATGTTGTGCTAAATATGAAATGCTAAATGGGTATTTTACCTTTTTAAACTCTTTTCTTCATATACATTAAAAAGATGCTTCAAAGGAATAACTAAGCTTGATTTTTAAAATATTGTGATGAAGCATTTTTGGCAGATCTGAAAGTAAATTTTTGTTTAAAAAGTGGAAATGAGGCATTTCAACTTTTCAAAGGGAACTTCCTCCTTTTTTTGGATGGAAACTTTGAAATTCCATTAAATTCACAAATAGTTTCACTTGTCCCCTGAATTATTTTTTCAGCAAATTTACTTTTTAATAATTTTTTGGGGGCTCAGTTTTAGAGAGGGCAGATACTGAAAATTCTTACAGCTACATAAATGGACTTTTTTTTTTCCATCAAGTATTTCAAGCAGTTTCTTATTCAATTCATAGTTGTGAATCAATCTCATGTCCAACTTCTATCTGTCAGTCTTAGATATTTTTCAACAACCAAAAAAACAGATACAATACATTTAAATACTAGCAAAACTAACTGATGCCAGAAATATCATACTGTGAGGAATTCAATAGCCTCTAATACAACAGTGTCAGTCAAAGGCCATCAGCCTTTCATTTTTGCACTCTAATGAAAAATCTGCAGTCCACTACATGTGGTTATAACAGGATTTCGCCTCAGCAGTTTTTTTCAGATTCCGGCTTAAACGACCATTTGTTATATGAAATCTGTCAAATCACCAATGATTGTTTTAAGAAAGATAACTGAATAGACTAATAGCTTTTCTGGTCAAACGTTGAATCAATACACTTCATTCACTTAAAAAACATCTTCTGCCTAATGGGTGCAGATAGTTAAGTTAATAAATATTGATCAATACTGTAGTAATAACAGGCACTTAATGCTGGGGTGGAGGGGAGCAAACAGGAATATGGGCATGGTTAATTTTTTAAAATTTGAAGCTATAATGAATTTGGCAAGGAAGAGCAAAAAATAAGACCTGTTCTCAAGCAGATTTCTTGCATGTTCTCTGCATTCAAGTTTCCAAAGTTCCAGCAGTTCTTTTACCTTACCCTTATGGAAGGAGACATCCTGCAACCATTCATTCCTGTTTCTCCTTCACCTTCTACCACAGAGCTCGACCCTTCTTTCTCTTACATGGATTTTATACCAATGTGACACTTCTTATTTACACAAGGTGCAAAGTACAAGTAGAATCTAAAAACAAGTCTTACAGAGTTCCACTATTTCTATTCAGAAATCCAAGAGCTTTTTGAAGAAACATGGTTGAATTAATTACAACTAAGTTTCTTCTAATTCAACAAATGATTTGCTGAGGAATTACCAGCGAACAAAGTGGCAATCTGAGATCCAGTAACATCTGCACCTTGACTAAACTTCCTTCTTAATGCTTGAGGAAGGATGACATTCAGTACTTGGAACACCCAGGTAGCGAATTTCAAGATCAACAATTTTAACCCTTGCATCTACTTATCTCTCTTAAAATTATCATATTATCAAACTCATGACTCGTGTATAAAACTCACAAGGCAGGCATAATACTCATAGCTTGTAGCAATTTATCACTTGCTTTGATAGCAACAGATCACAATCATTAACAGTAGCTTAAAAACTATCCTTCTTAACATTAATATGGCTCCATTTAGTTTTTTTTTTTTAATTCCAAGGAATTTGTCAATGCCATAGTGGTTGGCCCAATTATATTCTTCTGGTATCTCAATTGTACAGTCCTAGACCATTATCAAAGTACTACAGACTGCAAGAGAAAACTTCCCAAAGGCAAACATTTTGTGATGCTTTCTTCAGTGAGCCAAAGCAAGCTACAAGTCTTGCTACATGTCACTGAGGAAGCATTTTCATCCTCTCCCACTCAGGCCAGTACAGGATAGACTCAGATACAGAACATCACATCTGTGTAATACTTTAGGCTCTTTAGTTTATAAATCAAACATCAAATTCAACTCAAAAAAAGAGATAGTGAAAAGACTTTGGCTTATTGCCATTAAACGGTCTATATACAACATTACCAAGCCTTGAGAATTAAGCATATGAGGATTTTAGCTACTTTTATCTGCAAATCTCTCTCTTTTCTCTTGCATTGAAGTTTAAAAGTACAATAGGATTTATATATACATATATGTATTTCCAAGGATTTAGCCAGATATCAGTGCTTGAGTGAACTATATAGCTATTCAATAGAAACTATAAAACATCGATACAAATATAAAGACATAATCAATATAAAAAGCTTACATTTATAAAAAATATTTTTAGGTAACAGTCTTCCCCTGAGGGTATACCACATAGTTGGATTCATAAATATTGCTCTGCACTGCAGCTTGGTTACCAAAGTTCAAAGTTCAGCTCTTAAAGGAAGTGTAAATCGCTCCAGTCACCTGACATGGCTGCAGTGGTTGCCTCAGGATGTGTTCCCTAGCTTGTTGGAGTGATAAAGACACAGCATCAATGGGGTCTCCGAAAAATCTGGAGAAGATTCCTTCTTCCACATATGGAAGATACAAGAGCAGGACCTATAGGCTAGCAAGCGCGTGTCACATGACTGGGCTTTAGTTTTTGCGGGCAGTTCACTGATTTTTCTGGACCCAGTCCCAACTATCTTCATTCTCCTTTCTGCTCTTTTCGGCCTCAATAATTTCTTTGTACCTCCGGCGGAAGAAGCCCATCTGCAAATCAAGAAGATATGACAGTGGTAAGTAACAGTATCATTAAATTGAAACTTACTTTGTCAGAAAACAGTATGCAGAAAAAAATAGCACAGGTGTTAATATCTAATTTCTGCTAGTGGTAACCTGGATCATAGCTCCTTGTTTACATCAATATAAATGGATAAAACCAGGTCCCAAATCTTCACGAGTACTCTGCTCCTTATAGATGAACTGCTCTGAGGGAAGAGTCCTCTTATATGAAACATGATTTCATATAAGTATATGAAACAAGTATTTCTAATAAACACAGATCAGAAGAGGCAGATACAGGTTTACTCGTTTCAAATAAAGACTAATGCAAAATTTGGATCTGACCCTAAAGCCAGGCTAGCACTTGGGTCCTGATTAAATGCTGCCAGAGTTTTATGAACTGTGCTCTCAGTGTCCACAACTGCACAAAACAGAGGTCAGAAGAATACAGTACGTCCACCTCCCAGCATACAAATTCCAACTAACAGCCTTTTTTGTACGAAACCCAGAAAAGCCAGCACAGGCTGTTGTCTAGCGCAGCTGCTCCACCACCGTTCTGAAGAGCTCTGCTGCCATTTCGGTGTACCTGTCTCCAGAAGTAGCAGCCCACTGCTGTGCAACCACAGCTACTTCTCTTCCTGCCAGTAATCACTCTAAGTTCAGGTCTCAAATTTTCTATTTAGGGATCATTTCCATTAAGATGCTTTGGAGGAAACCGATAGCTACAAACTCTTCTTTTTGCTAAATGACTTCCCTTGTCCCATTGCTACCAGTTGTGCAATCTACAGCTCAGAAGGCAAAATACAAGCCTGATGCTACAAAATGCAGAGCATCAACAACTCCTCCACAAGCTTTCAAGATGCTGCAGGGCTGATAATCACTTTTGCATATTTTCTTGTTTCCTAAACCCTTGTACTTAGTTAAAGAAATGCAAGTGGTTTTCATTTCAGTTTGGATAAAACCCTCTCATATCTCTGTTTTTTTAAGTCTTTCAAATAAACAAAAATGACTTTAATAACAGACTTTGGTAAGCATTCAAGAATAACTCCTTAAACTTACCAGTGCCCTATTGAGACCATTGAATCAATATTTTGTTCATCGCAATTAAACATTTATGTAACTCCTACCACTCTAAACCTGTTTTCTTACTCCTGCTGGGTAAAACATGATGCTTTAGTCTTCCTTTATCAACCAGTTATTGCCATCCTTTTTTCCCAAATTGGCTATATGTAGGAATATTTTGTGCTGTTTTGTCACTACTAAGTTTCTGTTAAGTTGGGCTTTTTAGTTTCAGTTCTTTAGCAACTTTAATTTTCTTCAAGTATATTTTAACTCACAGGGGTCTGAAAGGCAGCTTGTTCAAACTGCCGAGGGTGCTTCTTCAGCAGAGCTTCCTAACACCCAGGTCCTTGCCTGTGCCCACAACTACATCCTCAATTCCTGGCAACATGAGACCAGACACAAACCGTCCTCTCGCCACCCCTTACCTCTGCTTGGCTTCTGTGCAAAGGACACAGAGGCTGCAGCGTGATCTAACAAGCCCCTTTTTTGGATAACTGTGGACCACAGTCCTGGGGCATGCTATTAATCTAGAGATAGGTGTACCCTGCTGAGTGCATAGATGTACATTACATGCACACCTACGACCACTTTATAAACACACAATAGGTACACATACACATAAATGTCTACAATCTCAATTTTGCAGAGGTCCCATGACCTTCTGGAGTCCCCCATGAATAACTGGAATTAGACCTTAAAAGTCATTTGTTCATAGTCTTGTCCACAGACTATGGACGTAGTCTCTTTCCCATCTATCATAAGCAAAGCTTTGTCTGCTGCTCGATACATGCAAATGCATGGACAATGGTGGTTCTGTTCTGAAAAACCACCTCACAAAAGAGACACTGTTGAATTTTGGAGGGTCATATCCCCCTCACCTCCTAGCATCTTTCAGAACAGTGTATGCAAGGATTCAGAAAAAGAATTACAGAAGAATTTCTCTAGTTCCCTGTTCTTCAAACTTGCTCTAGAAGTCAGATCAAGTTCTGTCTTTGGCAGAAAAATATCATTACTAGTATTTTTTGTACTTGTACCTACAACGTATACCAGTGCAAAGGACGTATTTTGAGAAGAAATCCTCAAGATAGCACCATCATAAAATCCCAGTGAAATTTCACCATTGATGCCAACATACTTTGGCTCAACGGAGACTTGAAGCCAATAGCAAAAGTTTCCCCAGATTTTCATGGTCTAAAATGGAAGTGAATTATTTTATTGATAATGGAAAAAAAAAAAGTGTAAGAACCTACCACTCCTCTGTTTTGCCCCATCAGGATTAATCGTAGGTACTTATTTTAGTCACAGGAATCTGCAGATACTCCTTACATATGCTCAGGGAGCAGATGTGTTGGAGAAGTGGGTGCCTTTTTTTGTATTATCAGTTTTTATAACAGACCTACATGTTCTGCACATTAGAAAATGGCCACAGGACTTTGTTTCCCAAGATTAACAAGAGAAGTTCAATTTGTAGCTTTTAAAAACAGGTTTTAAACCCTTAAGGTTTCCATCCTTCATGCAACCACATCCCTGGTACAATAAAATCCTCTCTTGAAGTTATAATCAAAATTATAGAAAGGCTTTTTAATTTCCTCGAGGGCCAAACAAACAAAAGCAAACTCCTTCCCACTGTTATTTTGATAAAAATTGTTTGTGAACATCTGCTTCAGGAATTATCTTTAAAAGTTGGTTATGACAGTTTTGGTATTTTACTATTTTTTTACTGGATACAGAATGCTTTTGTATAACTGTCCAGTGGGGCAAAAAAGTGAGCTGAAGACCATAATAAATACTAAGGAAGCATGAAATCCTACATCTAGCGGTGATTCCACTATGAAGCTATGTACGTTTACTTGCTGTAAATGATGTGGATAATATAAAATTATGTAGAGGACTTAAATTAAGTGCAAGCAAAGAGAGAAATTGGATCTTAAGGATTTTTTTTTTTTTTTTACATTTTTTATAATAGTGGTCAGGGATTAGATACATTTCCCATCCCTGAAAGGCAAGGATGTGCTTTGTTATGGGATACTGTTCCTTAGTGTTAACACCGCATATTTCCACTGAACGTGATAGAGTCCCTATCATCACCAGAAAGGTTTTTTTTTTGGTAACAGCCGTAAAGAAATCACAACATAGTCATTGTCTCACAAGAAACCACACAACCCACATATCCACCTCCTTACAATAAACTGATTTCATTAAAAGTGACAGCAATATTAACCCATATGGTGAGGGCTGATGAGTGCCTGTGGCAAGCTGGAGAGAACGAGTGAATTTAACATACAGTGAGGAGACAGAGGGGTAATAAGGAAGAGGACACTTGGACCAAAGCAGGAGAATTGATGCAACATGGGGCTGAGAATATACTGGCTCTTTTGTCACTGGGGCAGAAGTGACACCAGAAGATCTCTTTTCTGTGACTAATGCAAAGCCCTTAAGGGAACTCAGAAAACTCAGTGAAGACAGCACTGCTGGGACTCAGTCCTGGATTTCAAGCAGGGAGAGGAGGAGAGATTCTCAGCTTTAACAGGAGTATTGCCGTGATCTCATTTGTGGAATAGGTGTTTACAGTGGGCCAATGGTCTCCAACCCATGTTTCATGGGCAATGAGTTTCTAATGTTGTTCAATTCTCCCAAACTTTGCTTTCCATATCTAGATATGTGTGTGTGTGTTTGTACACATACAGATGTATATATATGGCAAAGGAATACCCAAGTCCAGAGCCGTGACCCCGTCATGCAATCTGTGAGTTCACACCACCACATGCAAGGACAGGACGGATGACAATATTTTGATCAGTAAACCTCTGCCTGGGGAAGGCGATCATGAGAGGAAGAGAAACAGGAGAACATATTTACTTTACAGGAGGCAAGGAGAGAGTACTGTGGGAAGCTGAAGGGTTATGGTGGAAGAAGAGGCATCAGCCACCAAAGACAATGCAGGAAATGAGAAAAGCGAACTATAGTCAGCATTTCAGAGTTAGGTGAAAATTATTTGGGAAGGCTGAGGAGGCCCTTGAATTATGGGCCTTTCGGGTCAGTGTGGCTGAAAGAAAGGTCTCAGAAGCGAGACACTGCTCAGCAGGCACAATGCTTTACTCTTAACCCTGGCAGACCTCACCAGAGGGGAACTACTATGCCAAGGGCACCATGTCCTACTTTGTTTCTTCCGTATGCAAACACAGAGGAGAAAGAGGGCCACTTAAGACTTTGGGAATACAGGAATAGTCCCGAAATCCTGAGGCTATCAGAGTTACTCAAAATGGATTCACACCCCGCGCCAGGGAAAGGAGAAAGCATCTAAATTGCCTGCGAACCCACAAGCTGTCATGTTTCACATCTGCCATGATAAACTGCAAAGATGTCTGCTTGCTTTTAAACAAATTCAGGCAAAACCAAACAAAATGGAAAGAAAAAGCTGGCCTGGTCTTTACCAGAAGTGACAAACAATAACCAGTCCTTTCTGGATGTGCCTCAAGTAAGTATTAGAGCTGCTATAAATAGGTGGCTTAGATTCAAAACCTGAAACCATCCATAGGTTTTACACACATCCTTTAATTTAGTTATTCCAGCCCACGTACCCTTTTCTAGCACAACCTTACTGCCATCTACAGTATATGATGAGCAGAAAGCATGTTCCTGGCAAAAGTGAACAATAAAGCAACAGAAAATCTGTTACTTGTAGGCTGAGGAACTACACCTGTTATTGTGAAGTTATTTCTTGCCATGCGACAGCACTGTCAAGTCCTCTATTCAATCTTGAGTATTTAACGTCTCTTTCACTAGCACACACAACTCCATTTAGCTGTCATGCCAGGTTTAAATCCCTTAAAAATCACAGATAAGTCATATCTAACAACACTCGCATAAAATTGCATTCTTCAAGCACTCACACAAACTGAAAACTTCAAAGTGATTTCAAAGTGTTGAATTAATACCACAATAAATTATCATCTTTTTTTCTTCTGCTATTTTCTGCACATCCAAAGGCTGATCACTGAATTACTGGAATTTATATTTTTCTAAACTCCAAAAATATAAACATTTAGCCAACATTTCTTGCAGTACCATCCTGTGGCTATCTCTCTAGGGTGCCAATTATAAGTATGTTTGAAGAGTGACGGTATTACAAAATAAAATTTAATCTGCAGTTGGAGAAAAACAAAGCTGATCAGAGGGCAAGCAATATCACTGCCTTTGTTATATTCTCTGTTGGGTAAACATCTAAAGCATTTTTATCATGCCCAGCGAGGCTTATTCTCCCAATCAAATAAAAAGAGAAATAGTTTGAAATGTGGATTGTAGAAGAATCGTTATGTTTTGTATTTTTTTAAAAAGTCTTTTTCCCCATTAACATCATCCATTAAGAAACAAGAAATAATGGATAAGAACAGCTACACACTGCTGTAAAAAACCCGTTATGTCTTGATTTACAGTAGTGTTTCAAGACTAACTGAGCTAGGAATAGAGGTTTGTGAACGGCAATGTCAAACACAATCCAAAACTATATCAGAGACTTTTGCCACTTTTTGTACAATTTTTAAATTAAGTTTCTCTAGTGTATACTGAGGTACTAAGCTGCACACAAAAAGTATTGATTTTTATCAGTATGACTCTGCTGACAAATGTCTTCTAATGGAGGTTGCTGACCACAGTACAAACCAACAAGTAAAAAAAAGAGAGTGAAGTAAGTGCAGACATAGGTGTAACTAAGAAACAAAATGAAATTTAAGAACCACTGAAGAAATCTCCCATTGAGCTAGGCTTTGACAAGATACTTTGGGTTCAGTGCCTTAATCACAAGCTGTCTTTCTTCTATTATACACTTTCTTCATAAACTGTAAGCACTATCCAGCCATACCTGATGAACAGTCTGGACTTACCTCATGAACCTTTTATTGCCACATCTCTTTAATCTAGGCAGAGGTCCCAAGCCATTCACCTCATGGCCCTTCAGAAAGGATTAACTTGCTCTTCTCCTCACCTTTTTCGGGTGCGTGCCCCTTGGGCCCTTCTCCCTTCTCATAAACAGTAACACAGCTAGAAAAATACGCAGCTAATCATGGTTCAAAGTGGGGCCAGGAACCTCACCCCAAGCAAGATGCCACCAGTCAGCAGAGCAGCAGCACCCCCAATCTCTGCAAAGCAATACTGCTGAGATTGGAAGCACGGAGTGTTTCCCCATGCAGAGATGGATCACTGGTTATTAAGTGCATCTCACTTTACTACTACCAAGAAGGCAGGAAAAAATACTTTGCACTTGGGTTTGTGTGGCCCTGGATAATTCTGGCAAGCCACCAGCTCCAAGAGGATGCACCATTTCCTTCCTCCCAATTAAAGGACCCTTGCCACAGTACAGAGGGGTCATGAACAGATATTGTGTATCAGCTTTTCCATAGAGGGCTGGCAAACTGCCACTGCCTGGGCCCCCTGTGAGGGAAAGGCATGTTTGGAAAGCAGCCACATGTCCTGCCTGTAGTTAAAGGAGAAACTGTGTATTTAAGAGGAAGGATGATAGTGTGGCTAAGGTAAGCCCATGAGGACTTGAGTGGTCTGGCTTTGATTATTTAGTCTTTCATTGACTTTTTGAGAGGCAAATCCCTTAACTTTCCTGTAATGTAGGTCCTCATTTGCTCAATGAAACATGTACAAGAAAATAAATACATATGCTTCAAACATCACCATTCCACAAGTGGCTGGTGTGTGTATGTGTGTATACACATACAATATATACTTTGTATATATACACAATGCAATATATACTTATGCAGCTGGGGAACTGAGGCAAAGAGAAGTTTGGCACCTTGCTCAAAGACAAGTTCTCCTCTACAAACACTTTGTTTAGCTACTATGGAAGAATTTGATACCTAGCATCTGTATCTGACCCCAACGTATTGCAACAGATAGACATTGCTATGGCAGAAAAGAATTAGCAATATACACAAAATTGCACTTAACTTTTAAGTTACTTTCATACAGCCTGGCTAACTGACATAAGATATTCCTTTTGGTACCTAGGGTGAAGATCTGTAGTCTTCCATAGATTTTAGAAGGAAATTTATTTTACATGCTGTAGCAGTAAAACGAGCACAGTTTTTAAACACACATTTTATTAGGTAGTTACTTTGTAATGTTGAAATAATAGGAAAAACTTTAAGTGCTCTTTTTTTTTGCTAAGGACAGTCAGCCTATTCATAAATTTAACTCAAGTGGTCATTAAATAAACTATTAATTTAACCAAATGCTTTATGTCTATCTCAAAGGCCAAATTTTCAAAAAACCAGTCACTAAGGCTAGGTACCTCAAAGTAGATACACAATTCAGACTAGCAGCATGCATGGAAAAGATGCATTTAGGTGTGCAAAAGAGATAACTGCACACAGAGATGGACACTGGTACAGACAATCTAATTTAGTTCATTGGGTTTTTTTAGTTCATTGTTTTTAACATGCCTTACTGTTGTCACTGATGCGACAGTGTCACCTCACTCTAAACACGAAGACCAGTCATCAATAAAGTGTTCCTCTATCCATTTCTCGTGTAACTTTTCTCCCAGGAGTTTTTCAGTTGGCTTCAATGGACCTACTTGTTAATGTGGTGAATAAAGCTGGTAGTTCTGGTGTCTACCCTTGGAATATCTTTACCATGTAGGTAAGATCGAGTTTGCCTCAGATAAGACTCATTCACCTACGCATTTGATTCATTTGTGCATACATAATATATTTTGTTGAGGACTTAGTACCTGCAGTACTTTAGAAATGACGAGAACTCCAGTGACTGGACTTTGAAAGATCTTTCAGTGCTGAGTTCTGGAAACCTGAGTTTAATGAAAGCATGAACTTCTTGCAGGATGGTAACTGTGTACAGTAACTTGCACGACAGATGTTACCAGTATACTTATAAGTGTAATCAAAAAGCGAATTAGCCAACATTAAAGCTTATAAACACTTGCAAATAGTTTAAAGATTTTTTTCCTATTGCAAAATTTCACTAAGTAGTTTATTTTTAAAAAAGTCATAGAATGAACACAGCCATCATCCAAAGTTCATCTCTGATTATCAGTCTCAAAAATTAGAAAGAACACAATGTCTACTGCAGATATGTCTAGACAAATTACCATACACTGATTTCTTAAATCTCAGCAGGGAATAGGACAGTAATTAGATATATCATTCCTGTAAGTACAATTAATTTAAGACATATCTCAATCCATATTTTCCATTTCCTCTCCAAAGAAAAAAAGAAAAACTACTGAAATATTTCTGGCTTTGTTTGAAAACCAGAGACTAAACACTGAAGGCTATTTCTGGAATCAATAAAAAGTAGCTTTACAATCATATTTTGATATATTTGACCTGCCAAAAAGATTTGAATGAAAGTTGTACTATGTCCATAATTACCAGAATAAGTTGCTTTCATGAGTTTAGCTGAACCAGGAGGAAATGGCTATGGCTGGTGTAAGCCATAATACAGCATTTCCCACCGTGATGCCAAGCCTAAAGAGAGAATTCAGACTATGCAAGTCACATTTTCTCTGTTATTGGCATTTGGGTCTGAGGGATGCTAACGACTTCCAATAAATACATATGTTGTGTCCCGGCAGTGGGGAACCTTGGAACCTTAAGTACTTATTTGCAATTTTTCAGTCTACACACGTATTCTTTTTCTGGTTTGGGCTCCTCAAAATGATGGCTATCTTTCTTCTTTTCAGAAAGACATTCTGAACCACAACCCGACCTCTCTCTTGCCAGTGGATTCAATTTGTTCACACGGTGCCAGGATGAGAGCAACATAGCTGCAATGGCTGTGATGTTCTCAAAGTGCCCTGGCATGCACAGCTCCCATTTGGAGGACACCGAGACCAGAAAGAACACTCAGCCATAACATTATTGTTATACAGTTACATAGCTCATTTTATCCGGAAAGATAACAAAGGCATTTCACAAGTACTGGACACACACCACCACTGAAATGTTGCCAACCTTGCTCTTGAGGGTGGTGAACAAATATTACATGGCAGCCAGCAAACTCACTGGGGAAGGCAGTGTTTTGGCTACAACAGCAGCATTAACCATTTACCTGTGTAAGAACAAATAAAAGATGCCCAAACTCAATCTTCCTGTAACATTCAGTCAGAATTCAAAAAGCACAGCAAATCACTCAAATAATCTACTGTAGAAAACCCAACTTTTGAGTCACTGTTGCAGGAATACAAACCCTTTTTGTCTCAGGAAGCCAAGGGTCTACAAACATTTTGTGATGCTCACTTTGGTCCAGGAAAAGGAAACATAATAAAACACAGTTTTGACTGTTCTTTAAGAAAATAAGCAGACTTCAAATGATCCACCTAACTTCTGCCTGGTGAAAATGTCCTTATTTATACAGACAACCAACCACTTCCACTGCCTCATTCCCTCCTCAGGGTTTCCTAGCTTCCATACATAATGAAGATCTATTCATGTTTGGGAGATAATATGGGTTTGGTTTTGAGTCACAGAGGTTAATTATCACCTGACTGCATTTTTATTATTTATAACAGGATAATATTGAAAAAGCCTAATTCTAGGCCTACTGAACCTAGAATGTGTGCAAAAAAAAAATAGTACCCCTGAGAAGCCTGCATATGAGATAGCAAATAAAAACTTCCTTGAAGCAACTAGATAAATGGGTAACAAAAGCAACAAAATGAAAAGTTTATCAGAAAAAGTCTACAGAATGCAATGACTTGAGGACTACAGAAAGAGGAATTTCAGAGAACATAAATGAAGTCACAGGTTTTGTAGTTTTGAGGGACAGACAGGACAGGTATGGGCTATGTAGTTCCTAGAGGTAGGGATCATACTTCTGTAAGTGAGAGAAGTTGAAAAATGAGAGGACAAAGCTGGGCAGGAACTTGGCAGAAAGTGTGAGAAACTAGTGTTGATGTGGTTTTAAACTGAGGAAAGATGGTGGAGAAGAAAAAAAAGAGAAAGAAAAAGGAGAAGTACAGACTTCTCTTAACGAGTTCTGAGGCAGCTGGTGCATCCATCCACATCTCTACAGGGAAGACCTTTGTGAGCTGTGAAATCCACCCTTCCCATCACTACCCCCTAGTAAGTGCTTTCACAGCAAGTTGAGCCAACTGCCTTGTTTATCTGAACATCAATTATGATTCTTAATTTTAAAGCATCACCATAGTAAATAATGGTTTATTCTTGGAATTATATATACAGAAAGTAAGAAACATGTGAACTCTGAATAGGCACAACAACTTTCATCAAAGATATTAAACACCACTCAGTTTCAACAGGTGTGTCTGTCTCCAGCTCTAAAACGAACATTTGAAGCTATACAGCTGTGATAATGGGTGGGTTACACCCACCTGGGAGACTTTTTTAATTTAAAAGTGTTCTTCCTGAAAAGATTATATATTTATAGAGATTATAGATAGATTGGGGGGGGGGGAGATGGGGGAGGGGGGGCGGGGAGAGAGAGAGAGACAGAGAGAAGCCAGACTTCTCCCCTGTGCTGCAATCCAAAGAGGTTTTGTGCCACAACTGTATGTGCCTATGCACCTCTGGGGAAGAAGGGGGAGGGGGAAAAAAGGCAGTTTTATTTTATTGCAGATCTACTACTCCAAAACCTTGCCACCAGGAAAGGGGGTCAGTGCAAGGACTGGCCAGGAAATGGCAGTTAGCCTCTGCCACCTGAGCTGTAGATAAAAGGGAGAGAAAATGGTTTTGGGCTTCTAACACAGGATACAGAGCAACCACTGGCAAAGAATAAGTGCAGAGGTTTGGGGTTTTTTTTCTCTCCTGTGCTGGAAAATGGTGAGCTGTGTGTTTTGGCCCATTGTAAAAAGACTTAATGTTTGAGGCCCTAAGTAAGGGAAAGTATCTCCTTCCAAAAAGGGGAAAACAGTGGTTTTTGCAACATAGGTGAATTTCAAGTTAGCTTTAGCTTTGGTTAGCATCAGATATTTTCTGAATGTTGAAACAATGTGAGGCAATGGCAACTACTGCATGTAGGGGAATACAACTGTTCTTTCAAAGACACTTGTGCAGTCACAGAAAAAAGTCATAAGGCTTCTCCAAGCAAGAAGCCCAAATGCGCCTTTGAAAAATCTGCTTGGGTTTGTCTGGCTTTTTTTAAAGAACTTCATATTTCATAAAGAAAGCTTTATATTTCAAAGTTTGTCCCTTAAAGCAGTACTAGCAAACAGTTGCATTCATGCATACAGCCTCTGCTTAAATGAGGATTTTGCAAGTCCACCACTTGGTAGGATTCATGCTCCCCATTGGAAAAAGCCAGTTCAAAACCTGCACCAGCTCAGTAGACAGAAGTGTCTTCACGATATTTCTCCTAAAAACTAAAAAAAAAGTCTTCAAACTCTCATTTTAAGACAAAGGGCAAAAATGTGCTGTCTAGCACGTACTGAAGAGCAGGAACCCTCTGGCTAATCAAAAAACGACATATGTGGGTGCTATTCTGCTTGTCCTCCTCTCTACAATCCTGTCAAAAATCCAGGGTTTGGGGCAGAAGAGTGTCTTCTTACATAAGGGACACCCAGAGATCAATTCTTTGCCCCAGGAATCCAAAAGCTATAAAACAGTGCTAGAAACCTCATTTTAGACAGGTCAGAGCTTGGATACCACAGGGACAGGCTCAGTTCAGAAAGAAGCTTAATGTCTAGGTAAATAAGTTTAGATAAATGTCCAGCTCCTGTCTTAAACATGCCACAAAGAAACAAAATAATGTTACTGCAATGAATATAAAATCTTTGTTTTGCAAATCACTTCCACAACTGTCTCCACAGATCACTCAGCTGCCCAAATGTCCAGTCTGGTACTCGCTTACACATGCCCTCTGATATCCTCTGAGCAGAAACCATTTTTTTTTCTTTCTTTCTGTGCACTTTATCTAAAATTATATGGATTGAACAATTCACTCCACAACTCAAGCCAGTTCCACAGCATTGTAAAGCACTACTATTATTAATAGAATATTTATTGTGTTATAACATATCAGGCTGCAGTTTTTCATTTGCATGGCATATGCCAATTCTCCCCTGGTTTACGTGTGCATAAATCCACTATGCTCGAAGCAGACCTTGTCCCCGTGCATGGCTGCAGTCCTGACAGCTGAGGGAAGTGTGTGTGGGACAGCACTCCCCAAAATAATCCAGCCGTGACCGCCTTTCCCTCCTGAACTGTTGCCAGTGCTTGTGAAACCACGGGCTTGTCTAGCACGTGGGTAGTTGGCCTGAAGCAAAGCGACCTCCTCCCCTGCTCCACTCTCCACAAGCATCTGAAGGCCACCAAAGAAGTGCAGGCCAATCTCTGCAGTAAAAAGCAAGATGTATTGCTGTGGGCAACAGCACGAGAGCCCCTCCTGCTCCTCCTGCATATGGGAGACCACAGGGGAGGCATGAGTGGGGAGAGTGAGCTGTGCTGCAGAGAAACTAGCAAGAGTGGGAGCACGTCCCCATGGATGCCTGTTCATCCCCATGGATGAACAAGATATGAACAGCAACAAGTGTCAGGGTAAAACTAGGCTATTCAACAAAATAGGCAAAAGTGGCGCAACTCTTGCTGGTCTGCCTTACAGGTGGCATCTTGTGGAAGTCAGGGAAAGGCTGTTCACCCCTTCTGAATCTGTACACACTTAAACCAGAGGAAACACAGTGTCTACATGACATACTAAAATAAAGAGAGAAGCAAAGTCCGTCAAAAATTGATCAAGCTCACGCTAAAAAGCTTGTTATGTGTGTATAAACATGGCTGTGGTCTTGCATAAATAAGCTTTTATTTGAAGTGAAACAACCAGGCAAAAAACACCACTTCCATTGACATGGACCCCCTAAACTGTGCAATTTTAGATCTACAAATAAAGAAATAATTACATCCTCATCTTATTGTTTGCTCAGTTACCTTATTCTGATTCAAAATAGGATTTTGGGCTGGAATGACCCTGAGATCTCACTCTTGCTAATGCCATTAATTCTAGCAGTGTGTAATGTGAAATATTTACATGTATTCTAATATTTTTCTGGAACTTTAAGGAGCTGCTTACTTTGCCTGCAAAATACCAGCATGTTTGAGGATTTGTCCATTGTGTCGCATCACTCACGGCGCAGTCGTGCACACAGTGAGAGCCTACCTTCCACCCAGGGCTGAACACAGTCGCTGCCAGCAAGCCCTGCACTGCTGCCAGTGCTCAGGTCCCTTGTAACAAGTTTGCTCCGGCTCCTGCTCTGTTTTGTATGAACAGCTGCCTTCCAGGACCTCAGTTTAGCTCTAATTAATATCTTAATAAAAATATAATTTAGTTTATAATCTAGTCCTAAAATTTGGGTTATTTCTAGTTCTCACTAGTGGTTCTAAGATGCCCAAAATGTCATCTAATTCAATCTGTTCTTTCATTCCACAGTTAAAGACTAAACCACTTCCAACATTCGGGTTTTTTGACTCCTTCACACACAAAATCTAGGAATGGCTGTAGGATACACTTGGCCAATTTTGTGTAACAAATATTTACAATCAGACAATTAAGATTCCTCTGTAGGACTGCAACTTTCCCATGTCAGTTTTATCTCAGACAACTTTAATATTGCCAGTAACTTTAATAAATATAGCAACTAGTGAGTGCAAAGTATTACTTATGTATATTTATGTTCCAAACTAAGACTTAAATGAAAATACTGGCTGATACTAGCAGCTACACACTTTTAATCACTTTTCTCTGAAACAAAACCTTAAGTTATTGGTTCCTTTAGTAATCAAGCAACTCTGTGGATAAAGCACAGGAGTGCAGCTGACAAAGCCTGGCTTTTACTGCCATCTCTGGCACAGGACTCTGGGCAAGGCATCTCACCTTGCTTTGCCTCAGCATTTTAACATCTGCATGCAGAAAGGGCTATATAAGCCTGGTGTTAGTTATAATTATTTGTTGCTGTCACTTGGAATTTCCCTCAAGGCTTCCATGCAACAAAATGGAAGCTTATTCATGTGTACTTGAATGATCCCTATAAAATTTAAAAGAGCTCAAGCCTCAAGATTAAGCCAGGAACCAAAGGACTGTATTAATTCTAATAGAGACCAAGAGTTGAACTTGTGTCAGATTCTCCTGGAGACTCACAGTGAAAGGTGCTATTCCTCTTATCTTGCATATTTTCAAACAGTTTATCTAGTGCCTTTTTACCTTCGGGAAATGAGCCATAGGAAATCAGTCATATAGGTATCAGCAGCAGTAACTCCTTTTTCAAAACTGTGTGTCACTGGGACATAAACCCTGGACCTCTTCCAATGTCACATTTTTCCATTCTCATGGTTATTCTGCCATCTCAATTGCACAGACTTTTTTCTTTTTTCTTTTTTTTCCACTCTTTCTGCCACAGAAAGCAAATGCACTTCCCGCATGCCAGAAAAAGAGAAGTTACGAGATATTCTAGACTGTGGTCAAACATTGTTTTCCAAATGGAAAGCACAGTCAATTTTGACCTGGCCAGTATATGCTTAAAAATCTTCAAAATTGACTATAAAAATACTTTAAATCTATAACCCATATAAAATTTATATCATCTATGAAGTAGATGTATAATCCATAACACAGCTATACACACATCTGTATAATCTATAATAATAATTGCATGGCCAGTTTTTGGCCCAGGTTTGTAAATCCATTTTATGGCCTCGCAATCTGCAGCGATGTGTCCTTTCGCAGCACACTGGGGCTGCGACCTCCAGTCCCGGCACAGCCGGCGAGCAGGGCCTGCAGCGCACATGCTGCTAAACAGTGCGAATCAGGCTGCTGGACCTCTGCCACGGGAAGCAAAATAAGGTTGGACTTGTGCCCATGTATGCATTTGAGATTTACTTCTCTCAAAGACAGTCCCTGACCTTGACCATGGCCTTTTAAATTTATGGATTGGTAACAGGGAACTGAGAAATGAAAACGCTTGAAGCTCCTTACCCTTCATATTTACCACACCAGAGGGCGGCTGCTGCTGCTAAGTGTCAGCATCAGCCCAGTTTCACCATGTAACAGTGCCTGGGTACAAGAATTGTATCTTATCAGAGATGGGGTGAAGGCTGGCTTTTAACACGTCCTGGTGCTTCTTGCTCGGGTAATGCATTTTACTCATCTGGAACTCTTTCTTTGAGGGATCTGAAGAATTTATTGCTGGATACTCCCCTCCCCCAGGCATTTACCTCTTGAAACCAGTAGCTGCTGACTGGTTGTTGCTAGGCATGCACCCAATCTTTTAGCTGGCCAAGCGAAGTTGACCTGATTTTCAGGAAATCCTGTTGAAATCAGTAAGCCTCAGTCATCAGAAAACCATAGAGCTGTACCAAGTATCTAAGTGTGAGATAACAGCAGATTTCTAAGCGGGATTCTCTTTTGTCCTGAAATGGTATCAGACATTTCAACTTTTAATAACCAGGCCCTAAAATAAATCCACTTTTCCAGTTCTTCTCTACATCATGAGTCTCTCCTTGTCCCTGACAAAAGCCTAGATATGAAAATATTTTTTCTGGCCGATGACTTTTGTAATGGAGGGGACAATTATTTAGTTCCTAAAGCAAATGGATGTTAAATGCAAGCATAAATTTAAGCTTTTTTTCCTGGGACTAGCCTTGGTGTTTATGGTGCATCTCTTATCTTACCTTCCATAAGAGCACAGCCAGCAACAGGAAGATGAGAATTCCCACCAGCAAACTAATGGCAATGATCCATCCGACAACATACCCACGAGGCTCCAGATTGTGCAAAGCCTCAAAGACCACCTACAAAGCAATTAGAAAAAGATCTTTTTATGATTGGAAGTTGTATTGTTTTCTCTTGTACTCATCTTGTTAAACACATTGCATGGTGGCCTCACTGATCATATTTCATCTGTCAAACAAATATGGAATGCGTCCTTCGTTTCGTGCTTTCCATCTATTTTTTGCAACGGATTTAAAGCTTTCAAGTGGAATTTGAGTAGCCATGCACTGGATCCAAAGGATATCAGCTTCCACCCCGAAATAACTCTTACCCTGCCAACCCCTCATCCCACTTCAGACACTGAGCTTGTTCTAGTGCTGGGCCACCAAAGGTGCACAAAGGTTTGCATGACAAACTCCATCCCTTGGATTGGCAGGAATTGCCACGACATCTCACGTGGTTTGTCTTACTCATCATGTTCCCGGCCCTGCCAAACACCCTGATGCTTCACATGAAACACTCTTGTATGCTGAGCTTGTTAACTTTTTTTTCACAAAAAATGGGACAACTTGCATATATCCCTATTGAATACAAATTGTCCCTGCTGTGCTTCACAAGATACATTGTGTGAAAGAGGGAAGGGCGCGTGCAGTCATGGGTTCTTCTGGGAACGCAGAGAGCAGTCCCCTGCTGTTCTCTTCTCTCTTTTTGTATAGCATGCATGGCAGGGAAATACATCCTACAAAGAGCTCTCCTTAACCACCCGCCTTAAGAAGAAAATGGGAGCAAATTATACCGCTCCTATACACTATGTAAATTTCCAGTCTCTCATTTCAATCAAAACCAGTTCCTCAGTGGAAAACTCAAAACCAGTTCTCCTGAGTGAGGGCTATTTCTATGTTAAATTTTGGAATTTAATATCCAGCAAATGCAGAGAGGCAGCAGGGATTTTTTTAAAGGTAATACGTTTGCTTTGTCTGGCTTTGTTTTGGTTTGGTTTGGAAGGCAAAGTAGTGAGTTTTCCTCCCTCCTTCACAAACCACTTTCATCATTTTTGCTTAAAAATGTCAAAACCCTTTCATAGATATGAATTGTTAAATCAGTCTTTTAAACAAAACAAAACAATTCGGTAGTTAAAAGTGGGTGAAAATATGGGAGTTAGAGTCAGATACAATTATGCAACCCCAAGATACTCATCTTTAAGAGACCCATGGAAGACACATGAAGTACCTCCACTCACTGGTGACACCATTCAAACAGCGTCATTTATGAGACAGCAAAGGGAACGCAATGCCATACAACCCATCTGGACGTTGAAGGTGGGCATTCAGGAAAAGGCTGCAACAGGGAGGTGATGGCAGCACTGGAAGAGGGGCCAAAGACGCTCTGCGTTCTCCATCCATGCAGGTTTTCAAGCCTTAAACAAAGCCATGGGGATCCTGAGCCAGTGCGGGCAACAGCCCTGCTTCAAGTGGGAAATGGGACAGGACAGCCTCCCGAGATTCCACTAACGAACATTTCTCTGTTTCTGTAAGCATATGCAGCCTCAGCAAACACCCACAAAAATTACAGGCACAGATGAGAGAAAGCAGGTGAGTAGGGCTATATTTTGTCACAGTGTTCCCATAAAGAAGTACTCAAAGATCCTTTGTCTCAGTTTCATAGGCTAACGCTGATTAAGACCACAGCTTTTCTGGAGGAGGAATTTGAACACAGCTGATTTACACACACAGGTTTTTTTTTCTGTTGATGAGATACTATCACGCATTTGATGACAACGAGACACGAAAACATAACAAATGGACAGGAACAAAGCTATGCATAGATAGCATTATCCAAACATATTCCCATAACTAGTATCACAATGCTCAAAACAGCTCTCAAACATGGACCAGTTCTTCACTCGAGAAAAATAATGATTTCAGCATTTCAGACATTAGCACAAAGCCTTTGTCAGACTTTTTAAGACATCTTGCTGAACACAGAAAGTTTCCTAAGCAGCAGAGTTTCCCTCATAGCCAAGACAAGTGTAAGGGAAATACCAGACAGAGAGATCAAACACAAAGCTTGTGCCTTCCTCATACTTCTGAGCCAGCTTGGAAAGATGATCTGATGTGGCAGTCCATTTCTCACAGAGGCTATGGTTAGCATCCATCTCGCGGACACAAGTCAGATGACTATTTCTTAGATGATAAGGCACTAATGTTATTTTCCTTTCTGACTCTAAAAGAAAAAAAACTCCAAACATTTTAAGTATTGCCAACTTTAGTGAAGAGACCTTTCAAGCAGTCCCTGGATGCAAAATGAGGTGGTGCCTTCTCTCCACTACTCAGAGTAAATGTTAACATAATACAACCTCCAGCACAACAGACCTGTATGTCCTTCATGCTGCCAAAAGACAGAGCCAGGAATAGCTGCAGAGATCAAATCATACATCATCTCTACAGCAAGAGCCCCATATTTCAGGTTTGAAGCACACTGGCTAGAATAGCTTGTCTGTAGCTTTTGTGGTCACAGCTTGAGCTATAAGGGTAGAGAGCAACAACAGCTTCTTATCTATCTGGTTTCTTCTAGCAGTCTGGAATCAACATATGAGCACACAAACCCCCTGTTCATGGTTTTGTGGTTTGGAGAGGAGCAGGGATGTTGCGCATGTTAATGTCCTTATCCCTATCAAACCCTCAAATTCTGCCTGCATTAATACGCAGCCACTGCAACGAGTTTTGGTGAAGAAGCAACTGACAACAAAAAACCCAAGCCAAACCCCAATCAAACCAGACTGAGCAGACAGTCAGCGTACATCACATGTCGGGAGTGTCAGCAAGAAGCCAGTACAGTAAGTGGTGGGAGGCCAGGCAAGTGAGTATCCCAGGGCGGGGGGGTTGGAGGCAGAGGGTGATGTTACTAAAGAGAAGCGCACCAGCCGCCGTCTGCTGCTTGATCTGCTGGCCACCGCGCAGTCTCTGACAGCCAGTCTTGAGCGAACCTTGAACCCCTTGTCCCGTCCACCCCAGCAGCACAGCCCCTGTAGGGCAGCCATTGGGGAGCACAAGGCAGTCCCCAGCCCAGCACACTTCCCACAGCCCCGACTGACAGAGAAGACAGGAGTGATAAGAGCAAGTGATGTAGGAGATAAGGGTGGGGTGGGGTGGGAAAGCATCCCAGAGAGGGTGGTGGGGGGTGGCAGCTGTCTGGTTCAGAGAAAGCACATGCAACGGTCATAAAATATGGAGCGGATCACAGGCTTGTTTTCAGACTCTGACGAAATGCCAGGGAAAGGCCATGAAAAAACACAGTTGTCTTGACAATGTATGAGGAGTTTTAGTTTCATATTTATCTTTTGCATTTCACGCTGTACTTGCAGGATCTGAAAACAGGGAAGCCCGGGAGGCAGTGGAGCTCGCCGTTTAGCGGTACGTAGCTCACACATCAATCAGTTTTTACACAATGTAACTGCCCTTCTGTAAAATAACTGTCCTGCACCCTACCACTGATTTCTGAAATGTTGAACCTGCATGGATAAGGGCATCTACCAGTTCATCTTCTACCTGTGTCAAACAATTGCTATATTCTGAAAGTCTTACTGAACAAATTGAAAACAATCAGATTTTTTTTTATTGCTCTTAAAACACTCTATTTCAGTAAAGTGTGTAGGCAGGAAGTTAAGTAGTTAACTGAATAGGAATTTTCTTAAAGTTCATACTGTGCGGAAGGCCTTTCCGGAATAGGAAAGCTGCACTGGACTCAGAAAGACAAGAAACATACTGCAGCAAAATCTGGTTAGAAATACATAATTGCAAAATTTTCATTTCTTTTTGCTTATGCACACTAAGTGAATTTTATGCACTTGTATCATGAACCACAGCACCATGGAAGGCATGGGCTTATCAAAAAATGCTATTTTATTTCTATATTATCACCCAGAATATTTCTGATGTTTCAAACCACACTGCACTGCTAGCTGTCTTGTCCATTCAAGTGCCATTATATCTGGGGAGACTTGCAGTAAAGACACCATTCTCCTATGCATCTGTACATGTAGGTATATGCATCCCTTTTTATATACTTATTTATTTACATATACTAAGAATAACCTTGGAAGTTCTTGAAAAATACAAACCTGAGGTATCCTTGCTACCTGCTTGTCTCTGTCCCTGAGAAATTAACTGTATTTTCTCGCTATTGTGTATTGTTCTGTTCCTTTACCCAAGTGTGTGTTTCTACCTGCCAGACTGCACTGTAAAGACAAGAAAATCTATAAAGGGATTGTCACAGTAACAGATGGAAAGGTAAAACAACAAAATGAAAAATAAAATGCAGTGAAAACAATAAGGCAGCAAATAGCCCACTGGAAAGGGGGCTGCAAAGCTGCTGGAGGAAGCACACGTCTGGCTCCAGCCAGGCTAGGATGTTGTGCCTGTCTCAAAGGTAAGCTGGAGAGAATAGGCGCCTTAAAATGCTGAGTGTTTCCAAAAGGCAAGAGGGCGTGGTGGTGGGTTGCTGAGTGGAAGAAGTATTCCCACATGCATTAAAAAAAGGCTGGGATGTCATGAGAACTGTCTAGTACCACAGGCTGCTCCTTCCAATGCAGACATGGAGAACAGGCCAAAGTCAGGACTCCTTTGTACCACAGGCAGACAGCTAAAGCTTAGACATGTGAATATGCATTTAAATCTCTCTGCATATAAATTTGCATATAAAGACCTCTCAAAAACACCTTGTAAGTCTTCACAACCATAAACTTAATTTATTTTTTTCCTTTTTTTGTTGTTTTCCCCAAAATAACATACCTAAATCCTGAGGAAAAAAAAAAAAATCCATGTAGGGCAACGACTTGCCTGTGTTGAATTAAATCTGGGGTGACTGGGCTGAAAATGAGAGAACAGTGAACTCTACCCAGGAGGAGAGAAAGGTTCAAAGGCTTGATGAAGCATGTATGTGCTGAGCTGACAGCACCAGACAGCTATACGATAGCCTTCAGCTTTACAGGGCACTTTGTTGCACGAGCTGCGTGCATTTTATCTGGGGTTCCCCTTTCATTTATTCAGCTTTGCCTTCCCTCATTTTCAAGACAGGGAGATTCAGAGGCATTTGGCTGGTTTTGACATAGTGAAATCCAGCCTATTCTTCCCTCCACACTGGCGCTCGCAGAAGGAAGTCCTTTTGCTCCATAAGAGCACTCCTCCTCCTGCACACGAGCAGTGAGCACAGGATGCGAATCCAGGGATCTGGTATTTGACCACTGCAGTTTCATGGAGCTTATTGTTGGTTTTGCCTCACATGCAGAGAAGAAGGGAGCCAAACCTTCATGGAAACCCATATGTTCAAGAACAGAAAGTATGCCTCCTGAAAATACCACGCCATCGGTTTCAGTCAATATATACTCCTGTTAATACAACTGTCATCACAGAGCCAAATCCAAACTCTGCTCATCTTCTTCATGTGATTTGTCCAATATAAAAGTTCAAACAGCCTATTATAACCAGAAACAGAAAATATATCATTCCAAATCACATAAAACTATATTGAAATCCAGAGAAATGATTTCTGAAAATTGCATAAACACATCTTTTTTAAAAATGGGTCCATTTCAAAGACAGCCTGCTTCCCAACTTACAGATATTTACATAAGCTTTTGCATCTCCCTTACAAATCGTCTACTAGAGCTTCCGACAAAGCTGATATTTATATGGGTGGTCCTGCCACCACTGGTACTTCTTACAGTAACATCACAAGTATCAGTCTTCCTTTTCTTTTTGTCTTCTTCACAGATAGTTTGCGCTCTGATATTGTACGCTACCTTGTAAAAGGGCCCAAGGAACTAAAGGCACCTGGTTCTGAAAAGAACTGTTTAAATGGGCTAATAAGGCTACATTTAGCTGTAGAAAGCAAAAAGGCCTCTTCAAATTTACCATTATAAAATGTCTAAGAAAATGTTTTTCATTGTTAGGGAACACTTTCATAAACAGACTCAAAGGAAGACCACGCACAACTGTTCAGAAGGAGCTGCTATCCAAACGGATACGGTACAGCAGTCCATGGTCAATGAAAAGAATACAGGATGGGCTTTAAAAAGGAAGAGGGGAGTATGAACAAAGACATTTTCTCTCTCCTGTCCCTACTTCCAGCTGAATGGCTGGTACTATTCCCTTCTGCATTCCACAAGAAAAGAGAGGGGGAAAAAAATGAATACCTTCGGCCAAACCACATGTCTTAAATTTTTCCCTGAACATGACCCTATGCAAAACATACAGCAATGTTGAAGCCAACAGACACATGGAAATAGCATAAAGGAGGGAGCAAATGGCACTCACATTAGAAAAGTCTGAAATGACAAATTGATGTTACATGGCTACAACATGTCAAGCATGCTCCTTTACAGCTAGGGCTTCACAGGAACTAGAAGCAAGCTCTTGCTTGAAGATTAATATAGCTTCCCAGTACACACAGTGCACTTTATAATCATTGCAACTCAAGGCTCGATGAAAGGCCTTCCAGGAACAGGAAAAGGACAATTTTTTTTGTTTGTTTTCTTTTTTTCTCTAAGCATTAGATAACAATGAAATACAGCAGAGCTTGCATTCCTAGATAAAAGCATTTCTAAATTTTGAACATTAAATAATAGTAATCCCACACATTTTACATTGTGCCTATCATGCTGAGAGATTCTAAAACCCTTTACAGATCAAAATATTTGGCAGAGAGATCCTGGCTTCTTCCATTTCAGTTGGGGCATGGGTATCACAGTCAGGTGTCACTTCAGTCATTAATGAAATTTTGCCACAAAATTGCAAGATTTTCCCTGTGCAAGCTGCAGAACTAAAGACAGATCAGGCAATGTATTAACAATCAGGGCTGCAGGTCACTTATAAGGCACATTCCCAGGGAAGGCTAGCTATGTTTTTCATTTCAGCTGCCAAGCCTATTTTTTCATGCTCTTTAGAATGGTCCAGAAACCTGACAAAGAAAATAAAACAGAAGGGGGGAAATGGTGTCCTGTCATATAAAAGAATTTCTTTTTCTGACAGGTCTAATAAAATAGAAAGTTAAGTCTAGGGTTGCAGACATGATGGTGGAGAAGATGGCCACTGTAGTGGTGAATCTGCCTTCAGACTGAAGGTAGTAAGTAGATACAGGTTCAATTCTTCCTTTGCCTGTAGGGTTTTAAATCCAGTATCTCTGAGATGAGTGCCTTAATTTGGGACATCGGTGTCTTCCAAAAGTGTGTTGAACTCAATGCTTTCACACTCAAACCTCAATAGTACTCACTGAAATGGAGCCAATGAGAGAATGGTTGCATGGGCTGCTGGTGATGACAATCGTTGAGGATAAAAGGAAAACTGAGAGATGGGATCTAGATCATGCTCCAAAAATGGACACAGCAAGAGGAGAAATTGAAAGTAGTCCAGATTACCTCTGATCCTCGTGTGAGAGAGAAATAAGAAATGAAACTTTAAAATTTCACCAGGCAAAAAGAAAGCTGAATGTGGGTGTGGCCCCCCATTCAATTTTCATGCGTAAGTATTAGGTGACTTGGTAGCAGGAAACCAAAGCCATCACCTCCTCCTTCTCCAGTAGACTGTAAACATGGCCCTGTACAGTTTTACTTACAGACAAAACTATACAGTGAATTCACCGTGAACTTTAATTCCAGCCTCACGCAGATCAACACAAAATGCAGTATCAGGTCATATGTGAATTCCACCAGCTCAGCGCAATGGAACACTTCAATGAATCTCTGAAAGTTTAGACCCCCTTGCCCATTTTCACAGCTCCCAAAATACCATTAACACTTCTAAATATTTCATACTGGCACATCTGAAAAGACTTTGCTGGGGTTTCAAGTCTCTGCTAGGTTTTCAAGGAAAATCTGAATTAGATTGAAGCAGACATTAACCCTAGAACAGGAAGCTAAACCTAATTTTGGCATGAATACTTCAAGGGTATTACAATTTTGGCTAGTACAACACAGATTCTCCTGCTCCACATAACATCATTCACTGTGATGGCATGGTTATCACAGAGAGCACAAGCACAGAAGCACAGTTCACAGCACTGCTAGTCTAGCCAGACAAAGTCTGGGCACTCTCATGGGCTAGCCCAGCCCAAGCCCAGCCACAAATTCCAGTTTGTGTAGAGCTCTCAATGATCTCCAGCCCACTGGGATCAGGAAACCTTTATCTTCAGGTTTATTTACTTACTGGTTTTTCTTCTGGGCTCCCATTGGGCACCTCCACAACTCTGAGGTCAGGGTCCACCCGCACCCTCGCCCTTGTGACGAACTGGATGACCGATGAACTGTCCTGAGAAGTAAACAGAGGAAGAATTGGATCTGAGGGTGCAAAAAAAAAGAAAAAAAAAAAAGCACCAAAAAACTCCCAAACAAAACCATCAAACATTTGCCAGTGTAATAAACACATCTAGACAATGCTTGGTGGAAGCTGGGTTGAGAGTTAAGTACTATCCTGGTTAAAACCCCGCTTTGAAAAAAGTATACTTTATGCTCGTAACAGACAGATTAAAACAAAATCAGATGTGCTGGATTTTAAACACATCATTTGTATTTGGCCTGTTAATGTTTCCCATGTTTACCTCAAAAGCAAAAGACAGAACATTGCCAATCAAAACAGGCAGGCTCAATATTAACCATCAAAGAAAAGTTCCTATTTGTTTTTCAAGTGAAAACGAAACCAGGGATAAACTCAAGTATATCCCAAGGTGAAAACATCTTAATTAATTGAATCTGTGCACTGCAAATATCTTAAATATTCAATGTACACCTCCCCTTATTCACAGATATTTCTCCCATATTTTACACAGTGCATTTTAACAGGCACATTCCAATAAGCTGCCATTTTAACTCCTAGGTTAGTCATTTGTATGCTGTTCACCTTGGGGAGGGTGGGTGATAAGTGGTAAATGGCATGAATTGGTGATACTGACCCAAAGACATGTGTAAGCACTGTACGTCTTTTAAAGTAGCGTTGCTAATGGTCATCTTGGAAAGGACCCAGCAGATGGGATGAATCCTGGCTATTCCCAGGACTGAATTTCCCAGAAGCACATTTTGTGTGCACTCAGTTACTTGCTTATGTATTTCAGCATTTCTCTAAGGATGTAACAAATACCTGAAACTTCTGGCCTTGCCTGTATATCCTGTTTTCAAATATGAACAAACGTTAACAGACTGGTTGGTTTCAGCTGGAAAAGCTCAGAGCTATCAATTGCCTTAGGAACTGCTTTCTAATAAGTGCTCTCTCCAATACTTTTAATCTAGCAGCTATCAAAGACAGGTTTATTTTGGTAGGCTTATGTTATCAGCTTTCTCCTCTGATTTTCTTATCCCCTTATAATCTTACAGTATCTTGCCACAATTACACAGTCAGCATTTCTGTAAGTACAGGAAAACAGGGCAAAACGCAGTCAATCACTAGAAATTTAAAAGATTTGCTGTCTCATTCAGTGGCTTCAGAGAAGACAGGAATTAACTTGCAACCATTTGTTTCTTGTCACAAATGACAAGCTCAGCATTAATATGGTCGTGACGTATTTTCTTTGAATAATAATCATTTGAAGTAAAAAATTACAAAAAACTGCCACGTCTCTGTTTACACGGAGGGAATGATAGATAGTTGGTCACAGTTTACATGCACTTACTCCTCATTTTTCAGAATGAAAACTTTCGGAAATCAATTCAACTTTCAGAAGTCTCTAGCCTTATCACCATGCATACAATTAGGGGCCTCATTTGTTGTTTCTCAATGTATAAATTTCTGAACTTAATTTATTTCTGCCTTAATGGGTAATGGGTGAGAACTAGGATTAACACCTCCATACATGTTGTTGATAAATAGATCTGTTTTCTTTGACACTATGATTTTTTATAATACACTAGTGAAGAGAAGAACGAATGCAACTCTTGAGTCCATTGATATACATAAGCATACTTACATTGGTATGTATGACAAACTACAAAGGAAGAACGTACCTTCTTCAGTATCTCAGTATTCAGCAGCGTGTAAACACTTATATCACAGGACTCTGCTTTTGCTAATGAGCTTAAGTTGCAGCGTATAATTAAGCAGGACCTGCCTGGTCTTTCACAGTCCTAGAGAAATATGGAAAAAGCTGTTAGGCAAAGGAGGAAAAAATTCAGTGACAAATTGTGTGACAGCAAACATGCCAGCTGACTAAGTTATATAGTAAACTGCTAAAATACAGCACTCCTGCATTGAAATAGCAACAACTTTCAAGACCTGAAGACAGCTAGATACAAAGACCTGCATGAAAGCAAGGCAGGTGAAATTCAGCCCTCTGCAGAGCTGCTGAGACACATGAGTGCCTGGGGCCGGGCCACCACTGCACATCAGCCCCCTGCGCAGGTCAGGCACCGAGCACAGTGCAGGGCCCCGGTGCCCCATGTGCCTTTGATAAAATACAGCAGTGAGGGCTCTGGTCACTGAGTGTGCACTCCCATGTCAGTAACTCCCTCCCCACTGCACTTCCCGAAACTTCCCATATCCATTTAAAAATGAGATAATTAAAATCACTAACATTTATACATAATTTATAATGAACTATCTGCTCCAGTCCTTCACGCTGAGCCATGCAAAATCTTTTGTAAGACACACCGTATATTCAAGTTTGTCATAGGCGGATTTTCTTACCAATACTTTTCTGCCAGACTTTGTGAAAAAAGCAAATATTGTGTGGAAAATATTTTCATTCTCTTGAGGAACAATGCATGGGCTGGGGTTTCTGTGAAAAGAACAGCTTCCTTTGTCTTGACCAACCTGCAAGCACAATTATAATCACAATTATTATTCTGAATTAAAGTAAATGACACACGAAGGTGGGATTAGTCTGTCCATAAAAATACACCTACATGTGAGCTGGAACTCTGGACTCCCATTAACAATCAAAAGAGAGAAATAAGCTCTTTGGGAGTCAAATAATCCTAAAGAAAATATCTAAAGTAAGCCAGATAAACCATGCTCTGGAAATGCTTGTCTCTCTTGACTGGATAGGGTACGAACGTATCTAACCTCGCTCACATGTAGGTGTCTGTGTTCTACATGTCTGGAGATGGAGACAGAGAAGAAAAAACTCAGCAAAGGATACAAGTCACCACATAGCATTTTAAGTCAATTGTGTTATCCTGTGCATTACCTTTTTTGTAACTGTATTATTTGGTGCTTTGGCCAACTTGGCTGTTTCACAGTTTATATCAGAACTAGTGAAATAAATGAAACCTTTGTGTAAATGCACAAGCTCGGACACTAAACCTGTTCTTTTACCTTCAGCATAAATAGTACAAAAATAAACTTCTTGTATCATTAGTTTATTCACTTGTCCAGAAAAGTAGATGCCTGAAGCAAGTGAAACGTACCAAGCTTTGATAAAATGATCTTCAGTCAAGGTAACTTTGCACTACAAAACCCTTCTCACTTTTTGCAGCTTATGAATATTCGCTGAAGAAAATCTATTGGAATTTAATACAAACTATGACAACAACATATCAGCAAATTCCTCCTGCCGCCATCCTTAAAACCTGTTAAGAGCGAGATAGAGATTTTCCCATAAACCACCCAGCGACATTCTTATACATCCTGCTATTGACCACCCCACATCCTCTACTCTGACAGGATGAAAACTTGTACCATATTCAAATCACAAATCTGTGAAAGAGGGAGAAAAAAAGATGTTATAGATATGAAATTACTGCGTGCTCTGAGTCTGATTCTGCATTAAACAGTTTATAGCTGAGATAGCCAAAGTACTGCCAAAAAAGAAATAAAAACAAAAGGTCCATCTAGATCTTAAATGGTATTTTCCAGACAAGTGACGTCTATGTCTCTTGGTAAGATGTACTTTTTCTGCTTCACTGGCCCACAAGCTCTTCATAATCTGTTCTTTGAAGTACATATTCATAACCTGTCTTTACATAATCTGTCCTTACATTCCCAACAGATACAGGCACAGGTAGCTACCCACAGTTGACAGTCTCCTTGGGATCAACTGAAAATTAAGACTATGATGTTCTCCATTTGTCCAGATCACCTGGAATGAGTTTTCATTATTTATTGTAGGTAAGAGATTCACAAAGCACACTGACATTTATTTTCTTTGAACTTTCACATGGGAATTAGATCCAGATCAACCAGAAGTTTTAAGTTAAATCAATAACAGCAAAGAGTCAAGACCTATTCAGTACTTGCTCTTTCTTCATGAAGGTTTGAATTACCAGACACTTGGACAGATGTCATTAGATTCAAGCAAGAGATACAGAAAGGACAGTATGAGCTTCTGCACTATCCCAGCTTTTGGCTCTTACACTGTCCTGCTTTCCATCCTGTACAAATACAGTGTAAGAACAAACCAAAGCAGAAATATCTCACAAGACTAAAAGGAATTAGCTGGCATGAAGCAACATCAATCTAGTCCTTTCTTCTCTAAATGATTATCTTTTCTTAAACTGAAGCTTGGCTACATCTTGTCCTTTTTAAAACACTTTAGCTGAAACAGGGAAAGGCACCTCCAGAGGACTAAGTCTGAATTTGGAAATACCCTTTCCTCTCTGCCAAATATGCAGCAATCCTACACAAGGCGGCTACTAAATTCAGTGTCTCTGCCCATGTTAGGAGGGGCACGTGCAAGGACCGAGCACCTCTTGTCACCTGTGTTGCTCTGGAACAGACCAGTGGGTCACCTACAGCCTGTTTTAGTAGCCAAAGGCAGATGCCACTTCCTAGAAGGAGAAGGCAGACACTACTACTTGGCCTGCAGAATCTGGGGGAATTCAACCAGAGAGAAATTAGGTCATATTCATCTGTGTATCTGTGATCTATCAGCGTATGCTGACAGCTGGTAGGCAGGAAAGGATGCAAGGCAACTGAGAAGCACTCAGTTTCTTTTAGCACCCTTAGAAACAGCAGAGCCACAGAACTAGGAAAATAGTAACAAAAAACTTTGAAATGCGTGGATCATGCTGAGATAGAAGGAAATCCAGCCTTTCCAAAGGACTGACCACAGTTGGGGTTTTTTGGGGGGTTTTTTGTTTGTTTGGTTGGTTGGTTAGGGTGACTGTCAGACATTTATATTTCACACCATCTCTTATTGTCCTCAATTTTTACATGCATAAAGGGAAGTTTCAGTCAACCAGTCAGACAAAACTATGGTAACTTTTCATTAAACTTTGTTTACAATTAAAAATTCAGCTCCAGGAAATCAACCTGCTGAATAAAATCTTAGCATAAAGCTCCTGCCTGCATTATGCTGAGACTGAACTGCATCTCTGAAACACAAATCAGGATTTGGCCTCGTGTGTGAGCCCCTCCTTGTTCAAACATGGTGCTACCCCACCCACCTGTTTTTCTCCTTGTGACCAACCTCATAATCTGGTACATGGAGAAGAAAATTTCTGGCAAATTTTAAGGGCTTTGCATGAGCAAACGCTTACGATTTATAGATGCAAGAACCGTGCAAGTCTTTGAAACGGAGTAGGTAGCCAGGCTCTTTGACAAAGTCTTGGAGTTTCAGGGTACAGGACATACTAGAGCTTTTTGGAAATTTCCATATGGTCTCAGCAGACTATAAAGAGAAAAGGACTGCCTCCAAAGGGATCTTCCCAGGACCTGGGATCTAACATCTCACAGAAACAGCAGAATGAGGTTTTTGGAGCAGTGCAGAGGATGTGGAAAGAGATGTGCATTGCCTTTGCACTCAGTACAAGGACTATACAGAAACCACAGAGAAAAATCAATGTCCAACTCCTAACACAAACAAACAACAAGAAAACTGGGGCAGGGGGAACAGAGACAGAAGGGAGGCTCTCTTAAATCCTACATTTAGACTGCAGCTTGGGAAATAAAAACCCTGTCCTGAATGAGGTACCAAGCAGGAGCAGCCCTGCAGCCTCCAAGGAGGGACTTCCAAGGAGCTGTGTCAGAGCTGTCTCTGCTGACGGTTGTTTCATTTTGTTTTCCAGAAGGTACTTACCTTCTGCATAGTATCATTTGTGGTTTGGTGCACTGGCAAGACAGTTAAATCTCCTGTACTGAAAGTGTACCTAAAATCTGTACCCAGACAGATGTAGACAAAGTCTACATTAGCACATAACGTAGGCCAAACAAAAAGGTGAACCAGGCTAACTGCATGGCATGCTGAGCACCTGATGTTTGTATTACTTACTTTTCTAATTTGCTCTGAGTCTGGTCCTGTGGCCTGAATGTGCTGCAGCCACAAATGACTCTTAAGTGCACTCTTTGAGCGCTCCTTTGTGTTTCTTTTCCCCCCAAAGGAATCCAGTTTGTGCATGCTGTGATGCAAACCACAGCTCCCTGTGTGGGGAGGGCTGGGGATTTTGCTTTAAAAGCTCACTTCTGGATCGAACTAAGATGCTAGTAAAGAAGCACTCTAAGGTATGCTTTGGTCTTCAGCCCAGCAGAACTTCTGCAAAGGGTGATGACTCTGAAGGTGCACAAAATCCACGTTATGCATGCTTGCTAAGAACAAGTTTTCAATTTTTTCACCCATGGGTGTGGATATTACATTAACACCTATAAGCGGGACTCCTAGAGTTCATATTGTTTCTTAAGTACTAGAATGGTTACATTTCTACATAAGCAAACCCTTCTGAAACAAAAAAGCTACCATCAGTCTTGACTATACAAAATTCCTCCATAACTAGAAGTGATATATATATTTTTTTAAACTGACCTAGCAGATTTCATTGAACAGCTTTACATTGCAGAAAAAATGGCATAAAAATAATTTCAAAGGTCTTAAATTATTTTCTCCTTTCTCTTCTTCTCTATCTACAATAGTCTACACTCTCACATATAGTTGATACTACTACATATATAATAAGTTTTTCCAGAGCAACAGCATAAAATTTTTGTAACACAGAACTAAATATTACCAACTACTGATCCTAGCCTTCAACTCCTGGAAAACCTTTCCAATTAAGAAAAAAATATCATTTTTTTGCAAATCTCAGATTTTCAATTCTAAACTGAAAAATTCCTAAGGGGTGGTTTTCTGATTGAACAAAACATTTTTGAAAAACTTTTACACAAATAACTTATAACTTAATATATTTATTATGATGTGTCATTGTTCTAATCAGAATGAAGCATGTTTTGACCATCTTGAATAATGTCTTCAACTTTCACATGAGGCAAACCAACATCAAGAACACAAGTAAAATTTTCCCACACAAGTTTTTACTGACAATGGTTTCTTTTTACCAGGCTGTCCATGTGTAGGAATGTTCCCGTTCTCTAGTAATATCACAGGTTGCAAAACACCTAACATCAATGCATCATGTGTATTATTTTTTTCTAGCTTTTATTTCAAGTTCAAAGGCACTTTTATCAAACTGCTCAGTCCCAAGGTAAAGAACAGTTAAAAAAAAAAATAATTAAAGCCAGAACAGCCGCATTCGGATCTCACCTGCATTCTTGAACATCGCTGGATGCCAGAATAGCCATCTACGATTTTCAATAATGAGACATTACTGCTGGGTGCCTCACTTAGACACCTAACAGACCTGCTTCCAGAAGGTTGACATGTGACACTTAAAAATCACCATCTTTTAGAGAGTTTTAGCTGGACATCCAAAATCTAAGGGACTGAAAATCACTACTCACTCATGAACATATATATATATATATATATGTGTATGTGTGTGTATTCTCCTGTTGTATTCAGCACGTGTGCATATACATGCAACATGCATAAACACGAAGAGATATAAGCCAGAACATTTGTACTACACAGACTGTAAATGGCACCTTGCATAACAGGCCTCTAAAGGTCACCATAACTCTGCAAAGGCTAATAGTATTACTAATCTATTGTCATATAGAAAAGCAGACTATCCCTTATGCTGCCTACCCTACCCATAAATGGCCACACGTTCAGAGCCAAGTTAGTCTCTAGCTTTGTTAATTTACTGGAAGCTGTTGTCCCCTTAAAGAGCCCATGAACATGCTTGACAGACAACATTTAAATAGGACAGCTTATACAATGGGTTACTCTGCCAACTTTTTGTCGTCAGCACAAACCACTAAGCTTCTCAGAGACAAGACGCAACCACTGGAGAAAGCATGTGCATTACTTCATGCTTTAAAAATGCTGTATCTGCAACAAGGAAGAAACTCCCACAGGACGACTTTAGTGGAGACTGAATATTTGAAAAGTCTTACAGAGCAGGGGCAAACCCATAAAGTAGCAAGGATTTTTAACTGTATCAGATTACACCACCCTTAAGAAAAAGTGGCAGGAAGACATTTCAGAGTGAGAGAGCTGTATGTAAAACATATCATGTACGCTCCACGCACACTACATCCTAAAAAACTGCAGGATATTTAATAGGGCTATATGGGAATAGCATGTCGGATTTATTATGTACACAGGGATCATCCTCTCTGGCTTTCCCTGCACGTGTAGGGATTTATGGGAATACTTGGGCTGGGCTTGGCACTCCAACAAGGTGGTACCAGTGCAAGGGGGACAATCACCACGTGTTCCCCTGGTACACAGAGGATAACCCAGGGCTTCCAGTGAAACACTTCTTGCATTTCTAATCCAGGTCAGCCATGGGTTTAGGGGGTTTGCAGTTTCTAGGAGAAATAATACACCTGCTGCCTCAGCACATTCCCCTTCTACTATCAGCTCTGTCCCCCACCTTCAGGGTACTCGTAACATCATTTCTGCGAATCTGTGGCTACTTTCAGAACAAGGTAATTTCTAGCAAGCCTTTGGGGCCTTTAAGAAATTGTTGGGGTTTGTTAGCAAACATTTTAAGTGTTCAGGCCATACTGCCTGTAACATAAATTTCACAGGTGGACTGAAAGCCAGTGGCCCCTTCTAGACTTAACCTCAACCCATTTAACATGCATCAAAGGAGAGACTCACCATTTTTTTCAGAGCCTCGTATCCCGCACAAGATGTCAACCTGGGAGAGGAAAATGAAATACAACTTCCAAACAGCGGGCTGGAAAGGTCAGCTGAGGACCAAGCACAGGGAAGCGGAAATTGGCCATTGGCATGGGGTTAAGTATGTGCATGTGATAGGAGTCTCTCGGAAGAATGAGACTGAAAAACATGAGGAAACTAGCTGTTGCTTCCAATGAAGCATTAAGTACAATCTCCTTGCTGCATTGCTGCATATAAGAAGCCGAGTGCTAATCCCATATTTAATGATTAGCATTTTACAAGATAAACAGGCGAGGAAATGTGTATCTTCAGCTCATTCCTTATAGACAACACTAGACTTCCACTAGTGCAAAGGAATTCATTATGGTACTAAATTTTTCTAGGCTCTTCCAGTAAGCCTGATTCCCCTCTTGAGCTAAATCATCACCAGTTATTAGCGAGAGCCTGGAAGCCACCAGCATAAAGCTGACACAAAGCAAGTATGAAGGTAAAATCCAGCCATGAGCACGTGTGGTGGAACCTAACCCAGGCCTGAACAAGGAAAAAGCACGGGGGGAAGTTCAGGGAAAACATCATGGGACACAAGGTATTTGGAACAGCAATTTTAGCTGCAGGAAACACGCTCAAGGTCTGAATGCAGGTCAGTTGCTTCACAAAATTGTTAACATTGTTCAACTCCAAAATGAATGCCTTTCTCATCAGCCCTGGGGTATGCTGGCTCCAAAGGACAGTTTGGCCGTAGACTTCTTGAAATTGCTGCCAGATAGTTTTTACATATTTCTCTTTTCTTACTATTTTTTTTACTGTTTTATTTATGTATGCATGTCTAATCAGTGCTTCAATTTTGCAAATTGGATAATAAATAACAGATCCACTTTTGTTTATCTTTGTTGCTAACCATAGCACACTCATCCTAGTATTAGGGAAAAAAATGTACACATGTGTCCTGATTCAAAGATACTGATTCACCCTATAGTAGGTGAACAGAGATGAATTGATAGGCATGGTTAATCTAACATGTCACACACAGTGAGAAAAAAAAGAGTACTCACAAGAAATTCCAGACAAGGTCAGACTTTCAACAGTAGACAAATAAGTTATGTAAATATGTTATCTGAGTACTTGCTCCATATGCCAAAAATGTTTAATATTCACAGATAATGAAACATGTTTGAATCAGAGCAGTTTTGTTGATTCTGGCAATAAATTTAAGAGCCACTGAAACAACAGAAAAGAATTTTTAAAATTAACCCATTTTACACAACCCTTGAAAGATTTTGACTAAAAATAGCAATGCTGTTAAGCAAAACCAGTATTCCACAGATCCAATAGGTAAACTTACATGGCCATGAAAGACAAGATTTAAGCAGCAAAGTGGAGATACTAAAGCATTAAATCAGGTTAGAGGAGTATTCCACCACAGCTCTGGCTCCTGCTCTTCCAGCCAAAAGGAAAACACCAGATGCACATTTGGCATAAATCTGTGCTAACCTGATTGCAACGCCTGTAGATGTTCTTCTGATGCACTTAACCCTGCAGCTTAATTAAATAACCTGTTAACCAGGTTTGATCAGCATAATCCTGCAACATTTGCCTGGCCTTGGCCCTGCAACCACTTTGCACCTACTAAGGAGCAATCCCCGGTACTACTCTCAAGAACTAGTGCTGCCTACCCAGTTTAGCAAGAAAAGCAAAGATCTTCTGATTTAAAGTTCCTGACTTACAAGACAGCGGCTTCTTTCCTAGACAGAGGGCACTGCCACATGTACACAGTGAGAAGAAAAACTGACCACTCGTATGATTTAACCACGAGGTCTGCAGAAGGTTCAGGCCGAAGAATGAATGAATGCCACCTTACATGGAAACCAGTTTACCTCTATCATTCCTGTGCTCCTTATATATCAGCCTTTAACAGTTGAAATCCAAGAGAGTCACTGACAGGTACATTTCCTCTCCCTGTGATGAACTGTGAAATGCTTAACACATGAGGCAGCAAATAGATCTCAAGGTATGTCTCTATTTAAAAAGCCTTTGAGATCACTTGGAGTTCAGTGCTCCTTCAGCTAGGTTCTACCTGTCTCCAGCACATCCCCTTCTACAGCCTTTCCTATGGCGCATAAAACACAAATAAGCCCATGGGTTTTCTTCACTTAACTGCTGGACTTTCCTCATGGGCTGTGACGATGAAAAGTTCTGAAGACTGTGCAGATAAATACATTCTCTGTAGGGCTCAAACAACTCAGGTGGGATGTTTCACTAAAGGAGATATTTGAATGTATTGGAAAGGTATCTAAGATCAGCTCTAAGATCTAAGATCTCGTCAGAGGCAGTAGAGAGAATGTATGACCTCCAAGAGGATGATTTTGCTGCTCTGTTGTAGGCACATGAAGATTAAGTGAGTCATCCTCATCAGAAAAACCCTCCGGGGGGGGTGGGGTGATGGTGGGGTATTTTAAGTTAGGCAGAAGATGTCCTTTGTTTGCAGGACATCTTCAGAGTTCTCATTCCCCCAAGGAATGGTTTATTGATACTTTTGATGCTATCCAGTACCTTGCACAAGACTGGAATGATGTACTTTCAAAGTCAGGAGAAAAATTCAACAAAAGATGCTTATTTCCACTCTGATACATGAACAGGGGGGTAAACCCTTCTTCCATCAAATGGGAGATAGAGGTTATACACACAGCTACCATTGCTTTGAACTCTTCTTAGTTTCTAAGTTTACATTTAAACCACAAATCTTGTCTGTTATTTATAAAAGAAAAAGGCTAGTTTATGAATCAGCATTTAGAAGAGGCATGTATGTTAAAAGAATTAATCAATCAGCTCTTTCCTGAATTTCCTTCTTCATTGTTTTCTGGCAGGAACGGCTTCACCAATTGGAAAATGGTGAAAGGATGTAATTCTTATACTCCTTCAAAAAAGAAATTAAAAAAGAAAATAAAAAATTAAAATAAAATAAAAAATAAAAATAAAATAAAATTTTATAGACTCTTCTCACTCAGTAGTTCCTTCACCAGGGAATTCTCTGCCTGGGAAGCTTACAAAAGTCTACTGTATATTTTTTTCCCATACCTCAGCAAAACTCCTGATTACTGTGGTATCTACCAAACCTCCTGCTTCCTTCATGAATCTGATAAGAGCTAATGTATATACCCAATTCGCTTTGTAAGACTTCTTTCTTTATCTGAAATTCACTTTTATAAAACGGCAAATCAGATGTCTTTTTCAAAATTGGAATTTGACGTATTCAGCCAAGAAAATAGGAGCTATGGGCAGTTCACAAAGTAGCAACATTTTCAGTTGACACAAAATATTAATCAGACTGACAGGTCATGAGTTTTGGGGGGAGAGAGTGTTGGAAAATTTCAATAACTAAGTAATATGACAAATTTAACTTCTTTAGTTTAGAAGCTAATTGTGAGCAGGCCGCAAGTGAACACGTCGTGTTGCCATGGTTTGATTCAATACGTAGATCACAGTGCACTTTCGTCCACATTTCGATGGGCCTGATCTTTATAGTACCAGTCTTTCTTGAAAGAAAGACTTATCTTTGTACTTTCAAAATGTGCTTTCCATGAACATTCTCTTTATCTAGCATTTGCAAAAAAAATTCACTGCTTATGCAAATAATACAGCACTCTCATTGCTAGAAGATTTGGACAAAACAAATACAAAATGTCACAGGATTTTTCCAAATCTGGTTTCACCTAAAAATCCAAACTAGGAAGTCACAGAGAACTTTCTGCCATATTAAGTAGTCTTGCTGTATCCTGAAGGCAATATCCAGCAATGCATGAAAAGATCATTTTCAAGCACTGTAAATGCAGTGAACTCTAACCAAAGCACAGCTTTTGTATAGTGATTCAGATGGTTCCTGTAAAGCAAAAATGTCATGATTTTTTTTTTCCACTTTGGATTTATTTTAAGGTCCTAACTCAGGAAAGAACTTAATTTTATAGCCAGGCACCCTTTCCTGTATAACAATGAAATCTTAAATGAGAGCTAAGTTCCTCTTCACTGAGAGAGCTTCAGTTTATCATGTTGACATTAGGAAGACATTTATGAGAGCTCTTTCTGAGCTGCTTTGGATCCTATTTCCCATGCCTAGAGGCGACTGTGCCATGCTGGACGACGGTGGATGCACCAGTTTCTTCTGCAAGTGACAGGGCTCCCAGCCAAAGCCAGATTCTGCTGCTATCACAGCGATGCTCTAGACCGGGGGTGGGGGGAAAACCTCCAACTGCCTAAGCAAAATGTTTTGGAACAGTCATTTAAAGAAGCTATTAAAGCGAAGAAGGCAGGACGGTCAGCAAGTTTCTGTACAACACACTCCCTGGAATGAATAATTTCCTCCAGCAATCTAGCTATGCCTTTAAACACGGTGCCAAAATATGCGTATGTGGACGTGTGTATAGCAATCACTGAAATGAAGAGACTACAGGGGGGATGACTAATACAAAGGGCTAAAACAAATCTTGCTGTAAGTCCAAAATGTTCCTATACAAACCTTGTATCAACGGTGGCAACCAGCAGCAGCATAAATTGGTGCTGGAAAAAAATTTTCCTACATCAAGTACTATCAGCAAATATTTATATTGTCACATGCTGGGACTGTGTATATACGTTTTCAGAGCCAAGACCTGAAACTTCAAAAGACAGAAACTAAACAATTTTAAACTGGCTGCCAACAAACAAGGGGTTTTCTACGTAATGATAATGATATACGGGTTTGCCTCTGTACATGGAGCGTGTGCAATAGTGAGCCTGACAATCTCAACATATGCTTCAAGGAGCACTCATGCACTACCAGCACTTTAGAGAGCTTTGACAGTCCTCCTTTGCTTATGGTTTTAAACATCAGCAGTGCAGTCGCCAAAGCATCTTATTCTTATGCTGGAGGATAGCAACCTACAGATAATAAGCAGAAATTACATTTAAGGTTTTAAAATTGCAAAGATTCTTTTTCATTATACAAGTGAAGAAAAACCTCAAGCAGCCTGGGACCTTCCATGGAACAAGACAGCAAGCTTTAACTCTTCCCCTTAACATCTCCCTGCTCCTTACAGACATTACTGTGCAAATGCCAGGAAGAAAAATGACATGAGTGCTACACAAAACTGGCCTTAAAAATGTAACCTGTCATCAGCCAGGAAAGACTTGTGGCTCTGGGGTTGACTCCATTTTACTTTTTCTGTTTCAGTGTTCACAGGAAGAGAGTAATGTTTATTTCAACAGTTTTCCTTATTGAACATGACAAGCTTTTCTACAGTTCCATGCTCAGGCAACCATTAACTTAAAAGGCAACTTGGAAAAAGAATTCTCTTCAACTCCTCCACGCTGTTAATTCATTTCCAATTCAGCTTTTCTTTATTTTTAAATCTTACTGATACCCAGCTTTCATAAAGGCACAATCCAGGTCTCACCAGCTCAGACAGAAGAAAGGAGAAGCGTGAAGTGAATATGCCAAGCGTAACAGGACAACTGGAGGACTTCCATTTGTCCTTCCAACAGAAGAACTTTTTATTTTGCTCCCTAACCAAAAAGTGATGGGAACACTGGAGCAGGAACTAGGGGCGTGAGCTAACTGGCACACTCAAGATTAATGGGAGCAGGATTCACAGGACTGAGGTTTAATCCATTTTTCACTCTCTGGAGGTAATTCTCAAAGTCTAAGCTTAGATGCCTAGGGAAACTCAGGGAGACCAGATGGCTTTTGTACTGTCAGTGGAGACCAGCAAGTGCTTCTCCAAAGTTGTTTCTATGCGTCTCTCTCTCCCTTAATTACTAGAGTAAGAGAACATAGTAATTTAAAAATATTCTATTACTAGCAATTACTAAAACAGTAATTACTACAGTTAGACATCAAAAGTTACATGCAGGGAGGGAGTTTCTCATCAGAAAACTGAGGGCAGTATTTCTTTCCTTCTCCCTCCTTCCTCCGAATTCCCCTTTATTTCGTTGCCTAGACTGCAAACTCTTTGAAGAGACTGTTTTGCAACATGTGCATCTCGCTTTCCAACAGGATTCTTATCTCAGCAACGATAACAACAACAGTTCTTTATCTCCTCGGTATTGATTCACCTAAACCAGCTCTAAAAAACCAAATCAACGCTTGCTGGCCTGCACAATGCATGCAATAGCAGAAGCAATAGCTCCTTCCAAAAACCCACAAGCGCACATGGCACTTGCTCTGGGTTAACACCGTGCATCTTTGATTCTGGTGACAGTTGTCTGACTGGAGTCTAAACAACTTGGCAGCCCTGCAGAGCCTGGTGCCTCCAGAGGAGGGGTGAGGGTCATCTGCTTGCATTGCAGTTGGCTTCCAGTTCAAACAGACAAACTCGGTTTCCAATCGTTAGTCCCTCGTTCCTCATAATTGTGTTTACCTTTGCTGGAAATAAAAGAAATGGGAAGGCAACAATCTGATCCAGTTTCATAAAGCCAGCATCAGAGTAACCCTGGACACATTGCTAATTTATCAACAGCTTCAGGAAATACCCTGGTTAATTTGGTAGGAACTCCCATTGTGAAAATCTTTTTGGATGCCCCAGAAAGCAGCTCCTTGGCTGGCAAGTCAAGTAGCGCTTCCCTTGCCCTCCAAATTAGCTGGATACCCAAAGGAAATTTCTAATCTTTCAGTTCAAAACCAAAACACACAGAAGTGTAATGAGCACTGTTTTCCTTTGTGGAAGAATAGATAATCAATGGCTTGAAGAGTGGAGAATATACATTTCTGTTAACACTAACTCTACTGTACTCTGTTTGGGTGAAGCTCTTCTGTGTCATCACGTATACTGTTCCTATCACAACACTTTTACCAACAAGTATTTCATTTATTATGTTTTTAACTTGGCTTGAAACCTCTGCAAGAAAGCAAATACAAAAATACATAAAAGCAAACGAATACTAATTTGTCTTATCTGCTTCCAAAATATCATTTACCATTGCAGAATTTGAGTACTTACTATGTACAATCAATGTCAATGGTGAAATTCCCTAGTTAAAATTACTTGTAAAATTTCTAGCATTTCCTTTTGGTTTAAAATTTCTGATAGGGAGGAATTTCACTCGGTTTTTTTTCTAGTTTTCTTTCAATTATTCATTTTCTTTTACTTCTGGCTTTACTGTTGACTTGTTTCCTTTATATATTGGGGATTTTGTTGGGACAAGTGCTGCAGAAACTCCCAAGACCCCTTGAAGAGCGTCTGAACATCTCTAAGGCAGAACTCCAAATGTCAAAACGTCTCTGAGACCTGAATTTCTCTGGAAGAAAATCTTAAAGCAGTTTCTGCAACAAAGCCAAAAGCTTAGAACAAGAGGAACAGAGGAAGCATGAGGGCTGTCATTCCCTCTAAGAGCAGCAAGATAATAATTCCTATTAACACCTCCCAGAGATACAGACCGTTCCAGTGGGCCATATGTGACTCTCTTCCTTTTATTAATTTTTGTGCCTGAAAGACTAGATCAGTCAACACAATAAGAAGGAATTAGCTCCTGGTACTATCTTGTGTGGTATATGTGTATTTGAGACACAAACTAGGGCTTTTACTATGCATTTTCACCCATAAATTTCACTGCTGTACTGTACATCAGAGAAGTGGAAAAATAATTATCAGTGTTAAAAACCCCAAACCATGATGTCATCAAATCCTGAATGCTGTATCAACAGTTTCAGTTACAGATAAATGACAATTCCTAATCCTCTGTATCAATGACAGCTATTCTGAAAGGTCTAGCAATGCTGACACCTCGAACGGCTGGATTATAGGTATAAAGGTATGATTACAGTAACACCTGCACTGTCTGAAAGGGCACTATCACCTTTACTGCGGTCTAGATTCTGGGAAGTTCAAAATAAGCAAGAGCTTGAAATCTTTAATGACTATGCTTACAAAAATGCTCTTGAAAAACAGATGTCCTAACCCATTTTCCAAAGTTCATGCCAATCTGCTGCTTTTAGGGTTTTGTTTGTTTAAGTATATTTAGTCTATGAAAAGATGAAAAGCTTCATGATTTTAGTTCCCTTTTCAGTCAATAAAAACTCAGTCGGAGAGAGGCAGGAGGAAAGAGAGTAGGATGCTTTTCCCGTTACAATAGTAAGACTTGGGAGATATGGGTTCAGTGCCTGGCTCTCACACAAATTTCCTGTGTGATCTCAGGCAAACCATTTGGTGTTTCAATTATTTATCTGTAAAGCAGGGATAACCACTAAGATTTGCCTTTATAACGTTTATTAACATGTCAGAGATGCTCTAAGTCATGCATTAGACTCCTACTGACCATATACCCAAAACCAGTGGTTGAAATGAGCCAGGGTATGCCAGTGTATCACGCAGACATCTCTCATAAAACCATACTTGCCTACTACCAGTCTTCAGCCTGCAAGGCAAATAGGTCTCACAACGACAGTTTGAAATTTCTACAAAGACAAACTGCAAAGTAGGAGAAAGACATCAAATAATGCTGGGAGAAATGCAACCTGTTGTTGAGGAAAAGGGATGCAAACCCTACGAGTATTTATTAGCACAGTGCCCAAGGTCACATCACCCAGCAGGACCTCCTTTAGGTAAGCCATCAGAGGTACAACAGCAATGAAAACCAAGTTAAGCGCAAGATTTAAGGCTTTTGCCTTGTTTTTCTAACAGCTATTCAAAAAACATATAGTCCATCCCATCCTTGTCAGTGTAACTTAGGGTCTTGCGTAGAAATGATAACAAACTCTGCCTGGAAATTAGCCCTTGTCCACTCAGTGGGTAGCGTATACCTCAGCTAATTCAAGCGTGCAAAACAGGTGTCTTGTCTAAGCCAATTTGCCCAGACTTCTGGAAGAGTCAACACAGAGAAACAAGCAATGCCTAGAAGGAATTCATCACACACTGTGTTAGATGGGCTGAGTTTTCTATTCCTCTCTCTTGGCTATATAGGAATATATAGGATGACTGACTTTAGAGGAGACACCAGCATTTGGCCAGATAAAATCTCTCAAGGAGACTCCCACCTCTCTGCTGCTGCTGCGAACACACACAGACACACACCCTCTCCCACAGCACACAGAGACCAGGGAAGGGACAAGGAAATGGGTCAAGTTTTCATCCTTTGACAGGCGATGTGTCGAAGGGAAAGTGATCTTCTCTATGTAAGGCTGGACTAAATACAACATTAAAATGCAATTCCATGGAAAATGAGACATAGGATGGAGAATTAATTCAGTCTAGTTGGAGAACTGACTCAGTCTATACAACACTGCTGCCTCATACAATATCCCAAATCTGTTTCTCAGTGATTCTGCCTTTAGTGCCCATCTGTATATATTTATCTCATACCTTTCAACAGCACAAATCTTGGAAACCTGCTTAGAAAGGTTTTATTGGATCTATATTTACACAGATTCAGTGACACAGTTACCTGCATATGAGGGATGGTAATAGTTTTCAGCCAAAAGGCTAGAAAAGTAGCTAACAATGAAGAAAGTCAAACACTTCTTTTCAAGTAGCCCAAAGAGCTGGTTCCATCTCACAAAGACAACTTACTCTGAATTTCAGCAATAAATTTACCTCAGTAGTGAGGTTTCCCTCTCTTGGCCACCACAGTACAAATGATGGTATTTTAGTGGTTTAATAAAAGCTTTGAAAGTAATAAATAAATATTAGAAATGAAATCTAAGAATGTGTCTCCTTTGCCACAATTTATTTTGATTTTCTTTGTAGTTGACACAAAATCATCTTTTGAAAAATGTGTTGAAAGAATACATTTCTCTGTTACTTAAAAGAACACTCAAAAAGAGCAAATTATAACATGGACTATAGAAAAATAGATATTGATAACGTATTCAGACCTACCTAGCGTTTTTGCAGATAACCACAGAAAAAAACGGGGAACATGAGTCAGCTTGGTAACACATCCTGCTGATATTGCATACACCATTTAATCAGGGAGGACTCCGATTAAGACTCAGTCCTCTTTGGAGGTGTGACTCAGGGACGTGTTCTTCACATTTCCTTGAGGATTAACCTGACCTAGTTTTACATTGCATTGTAGGAAACCAGGAACACACAACTGGCTGCTTGCCCTAGGTGAGGGACAGCAATCAACAGCTGGAGGGACTCAGCTGCTTATGATGATCTGGCCACAGATACGAAGAACCTTTTATTGTCTAAAAAAGCAACTGATTTGTCTAGTTCTGCTGGACTTTTTTTTGTTTCAGTCATCGATAGCTCTCAGTGCCTCTCTGGGCTCAGAACACATCATAACGTACTCACCATCATCTGCTGAACGTGAAATATTTCGGCTCCAGTGGCAGAGAGGCGGTTTGGAAATGAAATGTCAAGAAAAGCTCCAGGGAGAGTGCTTGGTCCAGCATTGTAAACCTATAAGACAAAGATGCATATAAAGGTATAAAAAAAAAAAATCAATAAAAATAAAATTACATATATGACTGCTCATAAATGGGAATCTACTGTAGACCCAGAGCTGGGAGTATAGCTAAATTCGAAAAAATTCAAATACTACGCAAGTTTTTCAATGTCTTCAGACTAAGACTTCTTTTGTAAGTATCAGGATGAAGTCAAAGGTTTAGCTTATCTAACAGTCTTTAGGCACAGCTCATATATCAACTGAGAAGCAGTTTTGCAGGATAATTACCAGTCATCAATACAAATAGCATGAGACTTCTGCCTTATATACAGAGTCACTGCTAGTACTCTTTGAGTGTTTTGGTAACACCAGCCAGAAGACTGTAAGAAATATTGCTGTCTCAGTTAACATTCTCATTTCCATCTGGTAACCACTGCATTATATTCTGCATATGTTTTCCTTATGGAGCAGAAGCCAAAGTAATGATGATTGTGACTACCGGACTGTGGGTTTGCTGAGTGACTTGCCAGGAAATGCATGTGAACAACTTCCATTCAAGTTCTGGGGTTTCCAATTAAATGAAACTCTTAGTGGAAAACACTGGCTTTCTCTCGAATCCCCCACAAATTTTCAACAAAAACTCAAAGAATTTCCAGTCCACCACTGAAACATATCCAGTGAAAATTCCAAAATTTGTGGGTTTTTGCTGAAAAGAAACTATCTATGGAAAAATTTCAATGAAAATACGTTTTCATGTCTACCTACTTTTTTTTTAGGAAAAATATTTCCTGGTTGTTTCTAACAACGCATATGTAAGTGCATAGAGTAAAAACATTAAGCCTGTTAGAATATTTATCTGCACTGAGACAGTACTGTCAAAAGATGTAGTAATCAGTTGTTAATTGTGTAAAGTACAAATACTAAACCCAACAGGTTTTCATTCTTCAAACACTGTTTATATTTGAAGAAATGCCTGATTGATAAAGAGAATCAGTTCACAATGCCAAATACTTGCAAAAAAACCCTGAGGCTCCAGGCAGGGGGAGAAATCCCACTACAACGGAGCATGATAAATGCTGCATGAAATACAAACATAATGTTTCATGTTAGACATTTAAAAAAACTTTATTATCTCACTGAGATCAGATATAAGAATTAATGCAGAAAAGACATTTTCATTGCATATCTTGTTACCCACCCCAAAATGATGCATAGATCTGTTTCCTTATTAACATTGGACATGGTATAAATTTTCACATATAAAAACTGCTATAAAGCCCCATATTTTTGTAAATCATCTCTTTTTCTTGGTTAAGAAACTATTACTTTTCTCCATCTGGAGAAGTTTAATAAATGGTAGGCAAATCATTAAAAACAATTAAGAAAACAGTGATACAAACCATGCTTTGCCCATTATGAAACTCTACCCTTTCTCTCTGACACACACAGTTATGTGGTTTACCATGTTACTGGAGAGCAGATCTGTGACTTGTTACAGTATATTTTTCTACTTCTATATGAAAAAAAAATTATTAATATTGCAACTTGTAAGCGTGTCCACGAGAGACAAGAGGATGGAGCAGGACAAATGGTGGCTCTGCCAGTAAATAGATTTTCTCTCCTTTACCTGTTATCACTTTGTTTTATTGAAAATATTCATCTAGTTAAAGCATCAGTACATCTGTTCTTTATCTGTTTTTAATCAATAACTGGATATGGGGGGGAGGGAGAGGGGAAGACCTATAAACCCTCAAGAATGAAATCAGAATCACAAGAATTAATAGCCTGGTTCACAGAAGCTTTAATGTCCTGAAATCCTGCTTTCACTCTTTTTCAGTAAATAGCTAAGGGCACTGCATGACAGTAGGGGCTTAATTGCTCTGGACCACAGTCTGTCCACGGAGGAAGACATGTGTTATTCATTATGAGCCGAGTGGCATTCATGCCTAGGAGAACAGAAAGGGGAAAAAAGACGAAAGACTATTTTTCACAATAAATGATTCCCTCACCTCTGCATGATTTATCATTCCCTAGTTCCATCTAGCGGTCAAAAAGGATTTGAAGTGCTTGTAATAGATACAGTCACAGCAGCGAGACAAGTTCATTTTGGCCGTATCACAAGAGTTTGTTATAATAAATCATCCATATGTGCTGCCAGATCAGGAACCCATGTAACTGCCATGTGAAGTGTAATCTATAGATAATACTTGAATGACACTGAGATGGTATGAGACATTTAATGAAACCTTCTCACACCTGTCTTTTTAGTGTCACAGTCTCTTCCCTGGGCTGTACTCTTATCAGCAGTGCTATAAACATTTTCATACTGGGGACATTTAGCAAGTCTGAATCTCTTGCACAGGTATGTGTCTGCTCTCATGGATAAAGGCTGTCCACTCCTCTGCTCAATGACCATGCCACTGAAAAGAATTACTCCTCCCTTTTGAAGCTGTGACTTCATCCAAGACGTGGCATTGAGTAACTAGAGCTCTTTACTCAGCACACGATGAAAGGTAAAAGAGAAACAAATGGTAGCAGCTTCATTCCTATGGAAGTGAGATGCCCCATTTGCAATTCTTGTTATAATATATTCAGATAAGGAAATATACCACCCCTGCATGCTGTAAATATGGCATCCAATCAAGAATGCATTGTACAGCATACTGTGATGCAGAAACATGTACCAAAGCCCATTACCACACTCAGAATAAAAGACATACAAAACCAGAATGTGCTGTCAAGCAGAAAAGCAGTCAAAATAAGGATCAGTTTTACCTGCAGTGTGAAGTTGAGAGACTGGAAAAGGCATTCGTGGTTTTCCAACTGAACGAAGTTGGATGCTTCCACAGAATCACCGTAGAAAAATGAAGTAGGGAAGACTTCTCTGAAAGATCAAGACACAGATTTAGTACACTGTGTTTGTCACCAAAATTAAATACATTTGTGGAAAGCTGAATTGCATCCCTTGCTTTCTGGTCATGTGAAATTCTGTGGGCCCATTTTACATTAATCTATTATTTGTGATTTGATTTCCTCTTGACAATACTAGACTACACAAGCAGCATCTCAACTGACCCAGGTTAACACCACACCAGTGAACCAGACTTCTTTTGATTCCTTATCTTATCTCTTTTTCTCCTTTCCTATCACAAAACCTCTTCTCCAGGGCCCCTTGCCATGGATGATTTGTGCACGTCCTATAGCTTGTGTAACACAGGAAATCATTGCACTACCAAGTTAATCTGAAGAAATAGTTACTAATAGGAATACTTTCAGTTACATATTCACTAAAGTAACATTTCAATTTTATCTACCATTTATATAGCATTGCAGGAATAAACACTTCATTAATTATCTGAGCTTCACTACCTTTATGATTAGCAGATGGTTAAAGGTAAGAGTAGAGGGGAATATAACTTACTTTCAACTACAGTGGCCCAGGTCAAGTCTCCTCAGCTACTCTTATCATCACAAAGTAAAATGCAGTAGGGTTTTATCAGAAAAGACTTGGAAGCACACCACATTCTGGAAATCCTGCAGAATAGGACTAGGAGTGCTTTAAGCATCCTTTGTGCCTCCTTCTAATCTCAGGCTGCTCCACTGGCTGGAAAGGGTCCTGGTGTAACTTCAGACAAACCTTGGTGAGGGACTGCCTAAAACTCTTCTTCTTTCCCAGGCTATCCTTTTGGGTCAGAGTTTTTTGGGTCAGAGTTTTTTGAGACAGGATTTTAAGCCTGTTTAGGTACATTTCCTTTTTTCCTGCCTGCCTCCTGTGCCAGGGATTGCTAGGGGAAATCGCGAGAGACAGATTTACTCCTCCCATTTACGGCATTGTGCCAGCAGGCTCCTCCCAAACATGGTACAAGCCCTTCCGGGCTATTTATGACCAGGGATGAAGTTTGCTCTCGTGGACCCAAATGCAGGATAGCTAATAAAAATAAGCTTTAAAAATACACTCTCCAAAAAAGAGTATTGCTAATATTACCATGCCTGGCAATGTTGTGTCCTCCAATAAACCCAACTTTTCCCTGGTAGTTGGACATTTGTGTGAACTTGAATTAACTAAGCCTTGTCTATGAGGGGAAAAAAAAAAAAATCCACATAGTCTGTTGGGTGGAGCTTATAAATTCAGAGACCTTGTGCTTTAAAAAAGTACATTCTGAAGAGAAAGAAAAGAGCCCAATTTTCATCAGTTTTTTTGGCATGCAGTATTCTGTAAGTGAGAGATCTAAAGACACAGATGAAAACATTCCTATCTGTAGAGCTGTACAAAAATTGATCTGTATCAAAGCATCAAGAAGCAAGGGATACAGAGTTAAATTTCTACACCACCTGTAACAATGAAAACATTCAAAAACTTCCAGAACACACCGCTGAGACCGTACTCTCAATATAGAGAGATTTTTGTCCTTGCTAGTCGTCTTGTGCGGTCTGACAGCGCTCTTCACTTCTCTGAGCAGGCTCAAGCCATTCTGACTATTGTGGCAGTCATTAAGGGATTTTATTTCTATGCAACAAGAGGGGAAATCAGCTTTATGTGGTACAACCCAGCCTAAGCCATGAATCTGAGTTTACCCAGCTTTTCAGCCAAATCACATGTCAGTGCAGGTAACGTTGTTCCTACACATATAGCATGCTGGCCAAGGGAATCTTTGACTTCCACTGACCCCAACCTGCACTGGTCATTTAGACAATACATATTCCCTGGAGGTTGCCATAAATAGTGGCTAAAATAGACACTGACCTCTTGGGGACACTGCTGAGGAGTTTTTGCTTCCCCAGTTTAGGAATGAATGTCAACTTTCTCAGCCCACGTGGATGCTAATTCACCTCCAGTGACCAGGTCCCCCAATTCCACCTCAAGCACTGTCTATGCCAGAGGACGGTCTGTCTGTTGGGACTGACTGCATATCTTTCATTCTAGATTGTAATGCAGAAGGGGAGGGGAAGAACTGTGAGTACAAAGGCAGGAACTCGCACATGGGCAGCCCTGGGAAGAGGACAACAGCTATGTGTTATACAAGTATTTCAGTCAAAGGGTGATGTTCCTCGGTTGGTATTCAGACGCCTCGCAGACAAGGGAGCAGAGGGAGTGGGAAAATGAACAGAAGCAGAAGTGATTCTGATTGTGAAATTAAACAGAAAGGCGAACAGCTAGACTCCACCAAGCTCCTTAAAATCCCAGAACATTTGACCCTAACCTTTGGCCTGGTGATTCTCAACCATACCCTTAAAGACGTGCCCTAAGGAACAAGATGTGATTTACTTGTTCTGTTTTTATTTTATTTTAAGGTACATCATATCTACAGAATCACGTGAATTCAAATATGATCACTAAAATACCTACTATAAATGTGATGGTAACTAATTAGCATTAGCTAGAAAGGAGTGAGAAAGAGGTACAGTATTGGAATGAAAGGCATGACAAATAAAATTCCCAGATAATGAATGAGGGTGTCTGTATTTCCAGAGTCTGGGAAACAGGGAAAAAGCAACAGTCTGGCTACATGTAAACAAAGAGAAGAATTCCGTTTTTCACTGGAAGAGACTCAGATGTTATTGTTAGGATTATTATTATTTTTGTTGTTTTCATTTGGTGACTGGTACTTACCCATTGATAGATGAGTCCACTTCATGCATCAGGGGCACCGACAGGGTTAGAGTATTATCATGCAGAGATTCAGTGCGTTCTAGGTTTCCACTGTGCCAGAAAGCAAAAATAAACATGCTGTAAATTGACAGCCTTTGCAATATATCACACAGTTTCACAGCTACCATCTCTCTGCCTTGTGCTCTGAGCCTCTCTATTTGAGTGATGTCAGCTCTCCTTAAGAAGCCTCTTAAAGATTAAGAGTTACATTTGTACATCCCACCTTGGAGAGGGCACACACATAAAGCACGTGTTTTGCAGCTGCTCCTCTGTGGCTGTGACATGGTCAGGCTCACACCAAAAAACCTATCTTGGAGCAAGGTGTGAATTCAAGCATCAGTGCGAAACTACAGCAGCCATCATACACAGCAGAGAGAAACAAGGACATTCAGACTCCAATGGAAGGGTTCATTTTCTCCCAGCCTGACTGTATGTCAGTTTGGGCAGAATACACACACCCCCCAGAGGGTCTCGGCTCAGTAAATGAAACTGCGCTTTCATTGTACCTGCATTGTACCACAGCACCAATTTGGTGCCTCTACAAGCAGCTTTTTGCGTGAGACCCCTCATAGTGAACTGGCTGTAACCTCTCAGCAGTTCCAACCACTCTTCCTGTGCTTAGCTGCCAAAATGAAAGCACTTCTGCTTTACATTTTCAAAGGCAGTTGCCTCAACTGGTCAAAAGCAGAAGGAGGAAAGAGAAAAGTGAGCAATCATCTCTCATTTGAGTCAGTTTATTTCAGTGTGAACACTTATGTATGAAGTCTGGGAAAGGTTCCTGAAATGCATGTCCAACACGCAAACTCGTAATTATTCTAATTCTGATGGCGAGTCTGCTTGGTGGGTGACAGCTCAGAAGAACAATCTTGAAAGATATGTTACATTTATTTCCAATTTCTTCAGCAGTGACTCTGGAATCACTTTTGCCTTGCAGTTCATTGGATTTACTCACAAATCAAACTGGCAAAACAAAAGATATGATCCAATTTATTTGAGGACAGTATCACTGAGGCAACAGCAGGCAGTAACATCCCAAGCGATACCACGCAGATGATGAGTTGCTCAGATTACAAAAACAGAGCCTGCTGGCTACATATATGCATAGATATAGCTCAGCTTTCTGCAACTGACACATTGGCCATGTCTGCTAATAAAACTAGGGCCCAGATGGAAAAAAACCACAAACTATCAGTCCCAGGAAAAAAAAGTTTAATAAAAGCTTTTCCTCTGAATAGGCTCAAAGAAGAGTCCAAAATGGAGACATTTCTCATCCAACACAAATACCAAGATACCATGGTGGCAAGCAGAATAAGCAAGTAGAATTCATAGGTATGTGCTTATCTGTTTCAAATGGAGCAAAGGTACTGTCAGAAAAGGAGAATATTGCTCAGCGAATCTAGCTCTACAAAAATAGTTCACGCCAGGAAGCACAGAAGAGGGTTTGGTTTTTTCCTTTAAACAAAAAGAGTAAATGTAATGTAATGTTCAGTCCTTTCTCCAATTGATCTCTCCCACTACTGAACCAGTTTCTTATTACAGATGCTACTGCCAAATTTGCAGCTTCAAGGGACAGGCTTGAGTGGCCACTTGAAGGACAATAGTTACTTTCCCATGACAGCGTGGCATAGCTTCTCTGCATCTAACCATTTCTGCCAGACCAGCTCCAGCTTTGTGTGGAAACAATGTGCCCACTCATTGCAGTCTGGCCACAGCACAGACACTTCCTCTCCATTTCCTTATCACTGACTTTACCCCAGGGCTCCCTGCAACTCTTGTGGTAGACAGATTTTATTACACTTATTTGACAGCAAGGGAATTGAGCAATTTGCCCAAAGTCACAGAGAAAATGAGGCTAATCAGCACTGGGACCTGCACTGTTGTCTTTGGAGGTTCAGCTGGATCCTTCAAAACACAACTGTCTTCCCGCCCATCCTTCTGAAATGAGAAACTTTCTCTTAACCCTTCTGAGCATTCGCACTATGTGTACAAACTACTATTTATTTCTTTGCTCCATCTAAAGGCATTGCCTAACCCTTCTCACTGGTAGGGCACAGAAATCTGAGGAGTGAGGTTACAGAGGAAAGCTCTGTGCTATCCAAGGCAGGGAAATGAGAGGCACAATCTGGAAAACACTGGCTGGGCAAATTTAAAGCAGTGCTGACCCATCTTTGTACCAGCTGGCATTCACCTAACAGATACTGATGCATCTCCCTGACCTAGAAGCATCACAGGGTCATCTGAACACATGATGAACTTCTCCTCATGAAGAATAAAACTTCTCTAACGTGCAAGACATGGTCTTGCCCCTCTGATGCAAGGTCTCACTTTCAGTGTTTCATACCAGCCCCACATGCTGCAGGATCTTGTTCCCATCTACAGCTGTTACTGCAGGGTGAGGACTATGCCTTATGAGAGCAGTCACTCAGCAACTGCTATATCTCATCTCTCATCTTCAGCCAATCGATGAGATGTCATCAAATTGGGGAGGAGAATTCAGGCTGGAGATCCTGATTTTGACATGGGAGGGTACAAAGTTGGCCCACTCACACAGTATGTGGAAGTGGGAACCAGTTACACACCCAGCAAGTCAGAGCAGCAGTTTGTGGCCCAGGTTAATGCAGCTGTAGTACTGTCAGTTACCACACACACCCAGACAGTGCCAGTGACCAAATCACCCACAGAGTCTGCTGCTTTGTGGCACATCACCTCAGGAGGCACAGAGCATGTGTCACACCTTTTATTCTGCCCGAGATAAAATCCCTATGCACACATATTTGGCATCACACCCTACTTCAATGCCTGCTCCAAATGCCCTCGTGGAAGTACCCCATTCAGCTGTTTTGTGCAGTCTGTCATAGCTCACTGAAGATCCAGAGGGGGAAAAAATAGACATGCAACTTTGGAAACTGTCAGTGAGATCCCTGACCATCTGACGAAAGCATTTATCTTTTTTGGTTTGCATCCAAGCATGCTTATTTCATTCAAATGCTGGAACAAATGGGTCTGCCTGGTGCTGATCGTCAACTGCAGCTGAGCTGAGCTTGATACACGGCCCAAAGGGATGGGCACAGAAACACAAGGGCCTTCCGACCGAGAGAACACAAACTGTTCCTTCAGAATTGCAACTGCCTGGGCAAAGAAAGCTTAAGCATGATCCTACTTCATTTTTCAGGAAGCTGCATCACATGGTTCCTCTATATTAGAATAAAATATTTCAGTTGGAAGGGACCTACAATGATCACCTAGTACAACTGCCATTATCAAAATACATGCATTTAGCCCTATAATTTATCCTCATTTACTGCACATAAACGTGTCTATGACTGCTGTCACATGATTGTCAAGCATATGCAATGCACACTACAGGCAACAAAGAATATTCCAAGTCATCAAGACATACAAAGGGTCCCTTACCTTTGGGCAGTGACGAGGAAGGTAAGCATTTCTTCCTGCCCAGACAAGTGGCTTGTATCAAAGATCACACTGAACTCATACTGTGCAAAGAAAAAGTGGTATTTAGCGACACAGTATATTGCTTCAACATGTATTTATTCTGAAACTTCACATATATTTTACTGGTCTAGCTGTACAAAAGGAGTGTATTTTGATACATGTAAGAGAGCCTCCTCTACTGTACAGCAGCTTTTAAAAATTAGCAATATTGTCTCTGTTCAAATACTAGAGAGTCCAATTTTTCCTTCATTGTGAAAAGGCCTTTACTAGAACTGCCATTCAAAGATATTTCTTGAGGAAATCACCTGCCAGGGGAAGAGTCTTCTAGTATAAGGGGATTGCTACCTGAAACTACCTCAGCACCAATCTATACACTACTTGCTGGTGAAGAGATCTTTTTGGGGGAATAAAGATCATCCCATAGGCCTGCACAGAGACTTGGAACAACCGGCACAAGCTAAAGCAACATTCAGGCCACCCATCATAATGGATAAAATCAGGTGCTAATTCTGAAAAGAGAATCTACTTTGATGACCACTGTAGTGCTACGTTAACTTTTCCATGCACAACTTTTCTACATAACTCCAAAACAGTTTTTGGCCAAGTGAAACAGTTTCCAAATTCATGTTAATTTCAATGGCTTGCTGAAAAAAACCTGAAGATAACCCAACTATGTCATTCTGAAGCAAAACACTGAAACTCTTATATTCCAGATAATATTTGCTACTGTGTTTATTTTTTCCATTCTATTCAAAATCTTTTAAAATGTTTCAAAAGAGCATATTACAGTCAATAAAACAGGAAAAAATTTCATGTCAGGTCAAAGGATATGTCAATTCAAATGGAAAGGATTAGGTTTTGAAATTGAAATTTTCTGAAAAACTTCAGACTCATTTTGTTCAGGTCATCCTGAAGTTATCCCTCATCTTCTCACCTTTCTGGGTTGGTCATTTGTACAGCTCAGTTTAGTGACAGAAAGAACCCCGTGGGATTTCTAAACATTATGAGAGAGTTCATCTTCTACTATCAAGCAAAATCCTCTTTAAAAGCTACCAGGAGACCATAATATGAAAAAGTCATTAAGACATTTTCATTGTCATTCGTACAAGTTTAGTTGCACTTCAATGTGAGAGAAGACAAAAATAAAAACAGAATAAGGCAACATAAATATGACAGAGAGTCTTTTTCTAATTTTCTGCAGAGGAAATATGTAAATTTTTTGAAGCTGCAACTCTTGCATCATTTTTCAAGAGCATTGTACTGCAGTGCACAGGGTACTGTCATTGGCTCTGTCTGGAGGGAAAGAGGACAGCTACCCTCTGTAACTGTGAAAGGCTTGGACATCTGGGTTAGAAAGCTACAGAAAGTATCAGTCACACACATTTAACAGAGCAGTTGCCCTTCCAGCCACTCCTTGGAGACAAAGAGGTGAACGGACCATCACTCTGCAAATCACATTACCCTAGATTTCGATCTCATGAAAGGAAATCCCACGCTGCACTTGAGGAAGTCTGACTCCAGCAACTCACAGGCAATGCCCAGCTCCTCCTGTAAGAAAATAGAAAGGACCATGAGATGATAGATTTGGGGAGAAAAAGAAGATTATTAAGAAATACTGTTGTGATGAAGTAGCATAGAAAACTAAATATTTCCCACCATAGCACCGTTATTCCCAGAAAACTAATACTCACTGAATAAGGAAAAGTGCAGTGTTGCACTTCCTTACTCCACCTCAGTCAGACCAGCACTGGGAAGAAAACGACCATCAGAACATTGCTCTGAGAGACAGACCATGGGGAAATACTGCATGACTAAACACATTAGAGTCAGAGGATCAGCCCAAGTTCTTGGATAACTCAGACCATCAGTTGTTCCCTCTGTTTATTAAAAGACAGCTTTCAAATAGTCCAGAATTATGGTTCCCCAAGGTGGTTTTTCCAGATACCAGTATCATAAAGAAAGAACTGTGTTGGACAACAGTGACTAAATCATGCCATGCACAGATGCTGGAGAAGACGTTAATCTGGTCCTAGTGTCATTCACTGTCCTGATCTCTTTCTCTGGTCCACAGGATGAGCCACGCTGGTATGGATATCAACTTTTTTTAGTGATCCAATGGGGGCATAGATAAAGTAGAGGGATGAGCCTCTCCTCATGCTTAACATTGACAGACTATGAACATTGCCAATAATACAAATGAAAAAGGTTAGGGGAGCCCTATCCTGCTTGACTAGTGACTCCACTACAACAACAGAAATACTTCTGTTGAATGGAGAGTGTTTCCTTGCTCCATAAAATAAGTGTCTGGCTCCAGGTTAGCACGTTCTCATCTCTAGGTTATCAGAGAACAGTTTTATGCTCTGTCACTGTGGACAAGTTCATCTCACTAAACTTGAGGAGCGGGATTCAGCTCTAGAATCTGATATGCACTTTTAGGTGCCTACAGAGCAAGTGATTGCTGTGTCATCTAGGTATCAGTGCTCCCATCGTAGTCAATGGATGTAGAAAACGGTTCAGCAGACCAAATGCAGGTGTTTAGTTTAGACTGGGCTGAATACCTCTCTAGGCCCTAGTATTGACTAGATCATCACTGGAGCTATGGTATTGAAGTCATGCAGCTACAATATGAATGCCTAAATTTAGACATCTGAATCTAGAAATTAACTCTATTCTAGACATGTAGCTGAGAATCTCTTAGCTACAGGACACATGATTTATTTGACCTATCTTTGGTATCTACAGCAGTTCGTGAAGCCCAGGCTCTGTCTCCTTATGCACATTTGCTAAATCACTTCAAATATGAGTTCTGCTTTAAATATGCACTTAAAATTAAGCATTTACATGAGTACCACTCTCAGCTGGAACAAGCACATGCGGAAGTACCTTCCTGAACCATGGACTCAGGCTATAAGCATCTCCAGGAAATGCCCCTCTGCTTTTCACGTTCTGACCCGAGCACAGCATTAGTGCTCTGTAGATAGACGTTCCTATTATCCTAATTACAAGTCTGACAGCATTCAGATTCTTGATCTTTTAACTGCTTCCTGTGATATCTGAAAGACAAGGTCTCCTTTATCTTCAAAATCATGGTTCAAATCAGGGCACACATTTATAGAAAATTATAGCCCTAATGCTACCTTTCTTATCTGACTCATTTCACTTGTTTCACATGAAAAGAAAATAATGTAAAGAGAAAATCCATGCATGCTTGGAGATGCCTGATGGCCAGATATTACTCCAGTACTACCCAAATGCCAGAGCAGTGGCCTCCACATTCATCTTCTTTATGGATTTGTTTCCTTGCAATCTTCATTATGTTTCTACTTCTAGAAATACAAAACATGGCACTGCTCAGCAAATCAAGTATCTAGCTTCAGTCATACAAAGCTGCCATCCTCATATGCTGTGTTAGATTTTCTCCTCCATTTAACACAAAACAGCAGAGCAAGTGCTTAATGGCGAAGCATCCCCTTCACTTGCCTTTTCCTCTCGGCAATCTGGGAGGTTCTCCAGTTTTATGCGAGTGATCAAGTGAACACAAACTCTGAGCAGCTGCGTAACCAAACGAAAAATTTCACAGCTGTTTCCTCTGGGAACATTCTTGGTTCTGTGTTGTGCAAATGTCCCTTGCTGTCTAACTGTGGCAACCTATGAACTCTCTTTCATCAACTCCCAGCCTCTGTTCATTCAAGAGGGGTTTCTATTTACATAGCTGTCTGGTGGTGACAGTGCCCAGACAGACCCAAGAGATTGCCTCCTCTCCTCAAGGCCATATCACTTCAGAGATGTCAAAAACCACGATAACAGAAAGAACTCTCATCTTGATAATGGAAGAAGTGCAGTACTTCTTCATTCTGCATGTTGGCGGCTGCCTGCCTTTGCAGCCCTGACAGCAGGCAGGCAGATGCCAGTTGTTTTATAACGGCCTGTTAAGGAAATGACAGATAACGTTGCATTGGCTGGTTTTGTTGTTGTTGCTTGCAACAGCTTAATGGACCCAGTAAGATTGACTTGAACGACCTTCTGGCTTCATTAGTATACCATCCAGGTTAATGTTTAATAGCAATACAACATTATTAATGCTTTCAATGCTAGGAAATAGCAGAAATAAGTTTGCCGGCACCCCACTGGTTCAGTCTTCTGCACATTTCTAAATTACACAGGTTACCCAGAAAACTTTTCCCATGGACCTGTTGCCTTGCTCTGTGATTAGGATGGAGAAGCTCAGCTAATGAGTAAACATTTTGTTTTTCCTTCACTGCTCACTGTCTGGCTTCAGGCTTTATCTGCAGTGCACTGTTTTGGAGAGAGAGAAAATTGTTTCTTCATGGGGTTTCCTTACGGTGTGCAGCTCTGTAACACGTGGGTACTCTGTAAGCACTAAATAAATTCAATTTTCACACTATTCCAGCAAGCTGAAGGGTTGGTGCTGTCTCATCTAACAAATAGGGAATGGAAACAGCGCAACTCAGGGCTTCCAGAAATTTTGGATGCCACTTCTCACTGATGTTAGGTAATGCTTTTAGTGTGGAATGCTTCTCTATGACAATATAACCCAGCTGAGAACCCAGCTTACTGCATGAGTTTCCATAGCAGTTTCTAGTTTGCTTAGAAAACACAGCCAAAGGGGTTGGAAGTTTCCCTTCCAATGAGACAGTGTGAAGCTTTATCTGGAAAACTCCATTTTCTTTCTAAAACATTTCACAGCATTTCATATTCTTAGGAGAGTCAATCAGATAAATAGCAAACTAATTAGCCAAATAGCTGTACTATTACTGCATAACAAATGCAGACCTGGGTATGAGAAACATGAAGCTCAGTCTGTTTCTCAAAGTCCTTCATTGCAGAAAGAAACGTTCTGGATAATTATAACATGATCAATGAAACACGCAAGTTCTAACTCCATTATAAGGGGCGCATAGGGAAACAACAACTCAACCTAAATTCTGTAGCATAATGCTGTCAAACATAATCCCTGGGCCATGTAATCGGGTGCATGAACAGAGGTGTAACAAAATGGCCTTATTTTTGGACATAAGTGTTTTGAAGTATAAATATTATGTGCTGTTTCAACTAAGTAGTGCAGGAAGCTGGTAAAGATCATGTTAATACAGTGCATAGAAGCAGCAACCTGGGAACGTTGTTATTTGCTAAATTTAAGGCTTGAGAGGAGAAATTTCAGCAATGCTCATGTTCTTCCCCAGTTCTTCCCCATCTCTCTGCTGTTTCAGATATTCACCTGGTGCACCATGCAGTCTTCACCAAGGGGACACCAGCTGTCTCCTCCACTGGCATCTTTGGCCAACACCTGTCTCAGCAGAAGCCGGCAGGTGCTGAACATGGGAGCCCTGAGTACATCTGACTGCAGGCTGACAATGTAGGATGTGCCTTGGAGCAGCGTCTCCTCATACTCTTGTCCCTAACCCATACACTACGTGCAGTCAAATCCTTACTGCCCAAAACAACCCAGATACCTAACCAGAAGAAAGTAAGGGGTAATTTGCTTCAGACAGGTAGACAAGCTAGATCAAGCTGAATGCTTAAAACAATGCGTTCAGCTTGGTCTAGAAAGCATTTCAACATGAGTGAAGCTTTTTAACCACATAGATGGGATGATGGATTATGGGATCATTATCTTACCTCAGAATAACTCAAGAGCAATATCCTTTTACGGACTTCACCTAGTTGATTATCTAGGGATATAACACATATAACTACCCCAGATTTTGCTCTTTTCCTATCACAGAGATCATAACTGGACTGCAAGAGAACCACACCTTTTTCAGGCCACATAAGGTAGGTTATCACTAAGAAAAGAGCTTGTCAGCACTAGAACAGGTCATACCAAATAAGTCTTTCACTGCATGTATTTTGGCATTTAAAAAGCTTGTCTTCCCTTGATAGTATTTGATGGGCCCAATGTTCTCATGGTACAAAGGTGAGACCAGTGCCAGCTGGAGCAGAATACCAGGTATGATCCTTGAAAAGGTCCCTTATTAGAACCAAACCCTGCTCAAAGACAGCTGCTGTTTGTCCCCCATCCTCCTGAAACAAACATTTTTAGAAGATTTCTTAAATAGTTTACTTTGACCTTGAAGGGTCCTTTTCAACTTGGTTAACCGCCAAATCTGACTTAGGAAGAAGGAAAAGTGAATGCCTTAAGAAAACAGTAAGAGAGAACTGCTCATGGAAGAAAGGTTGCCTGGCTCCAGATAAAACACAGTCACAGGTCAGAGACTCTGCCTCTGTGAAGAGTCTTTATGTTGACATACCAATACAACATGTTGCTCCTAATTGAGGTCCCTCTTCCTGAATGCAGATTACTAGAAACAGCCACCATACGTGAAATGGCACAGCCCGCAGAAGGATATTGAAAATTCCTCAGCTTCACTTTGACTAACTTGTCAAATCAGATCACATACGTTTTTTTCCCAAGGGAGTCTCAATAGCTCATGTGTGATGACTTATTGATCAGCCAATACACCCTGACTCTTCTCTGCCTCACTTACGTCCAACCAAAATCTGAACTGATGTTGGCCCCAACCCAGAGTCATCAGCACGCTTCCTCAACTTGCTCCCACCTCTCATCCCCACCCATGACTGGTTGCAAGCTCCTTGCCTCAAGCATCTCCTTAAGTAATCTCCCCCAGCCTGTTAACTCCCCTTCAACAATCTCCAGTACCAGGCTTTTCTATATCTGACAACTCTTCTACCAAATTATGACTATCAGTAAAGCAAACAAATATAAAAGTATAGGTCACTTGTGTTATTTTGCACTCACCAGTGCTCTCACAGAGAAGGTGTGAATTCAACTATCCTAACACTCATTTATGTCCTGCCAGCTGCCTGCATTTCTAAGCACACAAGCTACTAGTAGATAATACATCTGAAATGTCAACAGGGAGATGCAACAGAACAATGCTAAACTTGCAAAATTATGTGCCGGATATGGCTCTAACTGATTTTATTAATAAAATCATCCCAAGATAGTCAACAGAAAAAGTTATATTAATTTCTGAACTTAGAGTAAGTTCAGTACTGCTCTGAATACTGTTGATTATCTGTGCCAGAGCTGACCTCATCCTTTTAAATACTCTTCTGACTAGCTGTTAATTTTGAATGGATTAAAATCACTAATGAAAGGCACTGAAAATATCTTAATTGCAGAATTGTTAAGAGAATCCATATATTTTTTTAGAAGAAAAAAACCCCAACTTGTTAGAAAATGCATTTACCAGCAGTTTATATTTCTCTTTCCTTGGCTATACTCAAATTAAAGCTTTTTTGTTGTTGTTTAGATGGAAAAAAGTCTCCACTGAAAATCCTGGCTACTAGCACATATGCTCTGGAACAGAGTAGAAAACGTCCTGGAAGCCTTGATAATATGTTGGCAGAACACTCCTGTTTTGAAGATGTTGAGAATTTATTTAACTTGTTAGGTTTTTTTATGCTGCTGCACATTTTCCAAAGGGTACAAAAGAAGAACGACAAGAGTGAATACTGAGGAACCCTGCACTTGTTGCCAGAGCACACACTCTTGTTATTGCTTTTCTTGTTGTTATTGGTTTTCTTGTTCTGTAATGGCTGTCTGTGAACCATTACACTTGACACTACAGGGGACCGTGAACAGTATCCTCATCCGAGAAGTTCTAAAACAAATATGCTAAGAAAATATCACAAAGGAGGGCTACTTGCAGTGTCCACTTCACGCTATGCTAAGTCTCAGAAGTTAGATACTATGCATCTACCTACTATATACTCTCCAATACGTAGACTTTACAACTAACTCTCCCCACCAGTTACTTTGAAATGTAGGTTCTCTGACCTGCACCAAAAGTAGAGGCTTACATCAGGCACTGGGAAAAATACACTTTTGCTAAATTTGTACAGTTTTTTATTCTCATCATGGACCCCAACTTAAAGCACATACTTATACCTCCGTAATTCCAATTTGTACTTTTGGTGAAGAGGGACACTTTCCCAAATGAGAGTTTAGATGAACATCTGGAAGTTTTGTTCCACCCAACAGGACAGTTATATAGACCTGACCTGCATTTTAAGAGCTTCTTACTTTTGGGAGATATCACTGAACATATGTCGGGTCACAGCTGCTAATCTGCTTCCTATGCACTTAGCTAGCAAAGCTGGGTAGCACAAACACCTCGCATGTCAGGAACCTAAAATAACGGCTCACCTCTTTGATCATGTTTGAGGTGGGTTCTTCAAATCACTCTTCGTAATCTTGATCTAAGCCCTTCGGTTGTACTATCAACAACTTTCCCCACTGGGTTTCCCTAGGGTTTTGAGAGTGTAATTTTTATTTTGCTCCTACCCTTATCTCTCCCTGCCTCACAATCCTCTTAATGCCTTCATGGAGGCTTCAAAGATATGAAGATTTGTCAATTCATTTAATAGCCACCCCCTGAGCATACTGATGTACTTTCTTTCTACAGCAACTGAGGTCACCAAAGAACATGGGTCGCAGTTACCTACATGTACAGAGCAATTAGGGATGCCTGAGCTCCTGAAAGCTCGGGGATTTTTTCAGATAAAAAGACCGGTCCATGCTGAGTTTCCCTATGACTGTGTGCAAGCGCAGCTCAGAGTAATTTAATCTTGGAGGCCCCTTCTTGTGCATACAACAGCTCAGTTTTTCTAAAACAAAATTCCACAGATACCATGCTTTCCTCCAAGATGGGGCTTTGCTGGGTATTTTAAAACTGCAAGAACACGAAGAGGATCAGTGGTATTACTGACCAGGAACTCTTCCTGGCACTGTACAGCAATTCAAGCAAAAATCATCTGAAATGACTGAGATGGTGGGTCTGATCTACCTCAGATACCTCTTAAAAGTTGCTCTGATTATCACTGCCGAAAGCCCTTTGGGCCTCTGTTTTATTAGTACAACTAGCAGTTTGATGTCTGCTTTGCCTCTTTGTCAGCAGTACTCTCTGTTTGCTGAGCAGACAGTTAATATTTCCTCTGTGTTTCTGGGCCGGACCCTGCCAGGCACAGACCTTCCCCAACTCCTTTGGTTCACAGTGAAAGCCAAAGGCACTAGCAACTAGCTCACATTTGGAAATCTCAGCATGTCACAAACTGAGCCAGCAGTTTTGGGGTTTGGTTTTCCTTTTTTTTTGCTCATCTGTTTCAGGAGTTCTAAATGCACAAAGCCTTCAAACACCTACTGCCATCAACATTGCACAAACAGGGGGTCAGACATAGGAAGGCGCACGGAAAGCTGTGCACGGTGGTGGGATGCACTGCTCCCCTAGGGCCAGCTTCCCAGGCAGCAGCAGTGGCACACAGTGGTGGCACCTAGCCACCTGGGAAGGCCATGAGGCCTCTCGTGAGCTGTGAGCATGCAATGTGGCCTAGGAAAAAAATATCCTATTACTGATAGTAGCTTTGAAGATGGATTGCAGTGGTCCGGCACAGGTGGCCATTGGCTTTAAAAGCAATCAAAGGGCCAGGAAAAATTCTCGTGTATTTCAGGGAATTTCTGCTTTCAGAGCAAAAATCTCGTTAGTTTTATTCCACTTTTTTGACACATGGTTTACTCAGCAACTTCAAGCAAACACCTTGTGTTCAGAAACTCTTCTACATGCACTTCTGCACTTGCCAAAGTGTGTGACAGAATCACACATAAGGAACAAAAAAATGTTCATGACTGAAAGAAATTAAGATGACTTTACTCTTTTAACATAACAGTTCTGTTGCCTGAGCTTCACAGGTTTCTTCTGTTGTAAATAATTTCCAAACACAGGTGGAATGCAAGTAACAATGTGAATAACATGAAGGACAAGCCAATGATAAATCAGCAGCAATAGCAACTATAGTGTGAAAATCATTGTTAATCATTGCCTGCTAGGAAAAATATTACAGAGAGAGATATAGATTTGATATGGATTTGCTCAGCTAGACATTGTCATGAAACTAGCATCTATCTAACCTCTTGAATGCAATAACTGAAGAATATTGGATATCCAGTTATCCAATTACAAAGTGGAATAAAATGATTTTGTGTGCATGTTGCAAGGGTCTGTTTTAAATGTGTCACAGGGACTGGAAGTTTTCCTTTACTTTTCGACACATAGATATTGCCCTAACAAACTGAATCCGCAAACGTGAATGTTGCACATCATAAATTCTGTAGCTCCACAAATTGCTGTTTCACCAGCGAAGACCCTTGTCATCCCAGTGCTTACATGAGTAAGCAAAACCACATACGCTGAGTATGCTGACATGCACGCAGCCAAATGTGCATATAAAGATCTGGGGGAGGGGGGCGTCTGGACCTGTATTCTGATAATGAATTGATCCTTTGATTCATTATCAGATAATAAGCTTGAAAGGGGGTTGGGGAACCTTAACAGTTGTTTCACAAAAAGAACTGGGGTTGGGGGGGGAGTTTTCTTTGGCATTAGGGAGAGATTTTCTGTCCTATTCCATGATCTCATTAGTAAATGCTGTAGGCACACCCCACCCCCAAGCCCAGCAAGCCTGGCTTCAAACGTCTTGGATTTGCTGCTTATTTTGTGAAAACAACTATTTCTATACAATTAGTTAAAGCCTCCCGCCTCTTCCCTCTCCTCCCTGGATGGAGCCTATTTATAGATCATGAGCTCACCGATCCCAGCCGACACAGCAAATCTCTGAGCAAAAAGGGAGAGAAAGACAAAAACTTTTCTATTTACTGGATATTCCCAACATTCTTATTTTTTCTCTCTCTTTCTCTCTCATAAACATTTATCTTAAGTAAGTGGCAAAAAGCCAGCACAGCAGATTTTTAAAGCACACCATCTCAGAAGTGGAAGCAGCAGCAGAAATTGTTCACTCAGTTCACATAAGTGATTAAGCCCCAAAACAAGTTTCAGAACCGATCAACAAAAATAATCGTGTTTTTGCTTCTCCCATGCTTTTAAGTGACCTGGCAGGGCAGATGGTGAAGGTATAAGGAGAAAGGGGGATTTGGTGCCACCCTGACAAGTTTCACCTCCTTTGCTGCCACACTAACTCTCATTTTTAACAGAACAGTTAGACTTACATCAGCTTTCACTGTACTACGCAAGCTAAATCTTTCTTTTCCATGATTGCTGAGAACTGCTGAACTTAATTTCTTCATGATATAGAAAATAATCCAGGGAACATCACCAAGATCCACCATCCCCATAGAACTGTTAGGTCAGCTCTCCGTCGTTCATCGCGAGGTTGGCCACATTTCAACTACGCTGTTTGGTCAGGCCTGACTGTATGACCCTTTTCCATATGTGTTAATGTACAGCTACACGTACTCTTTCAGCAGAGTGGGAGCAGCTTAAAGGTCAGACTTCCACCTGCCCACACAACAACGCTCATCCACCGGAGCACCCTCAGGCATGACCTGGGTGTTATTAATAACATAAGGAATGCCCTTTAAATTTGGGCACAGTGGGCCGTATGACTAAGTCGCGTAGAGCTTGTTATTTAGGATGAACTGATAGAGTGTCCCCCAAGTACGGGATGGTGTACAAGTAACAAGTACAGCCTGTTTTACAGTGGTGGATGACCAGTATCCCCAGTGGAGTTGTCCAGGCGAGTAATAGCTGGAGACACCAGACTTTCCCTGTGATGTCTTTACTATGTCTCATAAAAGTTTGGAACAGAGATGAGATCCTTGCTTTTACATCCTTTCCACAGACAGTGGCACAAAAGCAGTCATAGAAGAAAATAGTTTTCAGCAGAGCAAATATGTATTTTTTGGAATCCGGTTCTTAATGACAAGTTTGCATTTCTGAGGCCACCCCTCCCCCCCCCACCCCCCCCAGCAGCAATTAGCATCTGAGAAGTGAAATCATTGCTGACACCATCAGTCCAGGAACTCATGCTGGGGCTCTGGCCCCTGCAGCTACCTCCATGCCCCAGGGAAGATGCGTTAGCTCAGGCTTGGCACTCACATCTCTTTTCTCAGCGCAGAGGGCTGCCGGTCCAGTCAGGATAACCTCAGGTTCCTGAAGGCCTCTCTAACTCCTGAACACAACCCAAACCAAACGTTTTCCCAGGGCTAGAAAGCTCAAGCTGCCTTTTCCCTCCCATCCCCACGAGCCTCTAACGCTTCCTAGATCCCATTGGGGAGGAACCACCTGAGCTGAAAGGCTGCAAGGAGGCCAGCAGCTACCTTGACTGCAGGCACTGGAAACTTCCCAAGGAAGCCTCTTGTCATGCCATTTTCTGGACGTTTTGCTATCTGAGGCTTTGGAGGAGCACGTGAGGGCTTGAGAGCTTCCCCAAACCACTTTGTGCCAACGCTCCTCCTTGCTTTTAACACTTGTCTCAGGCTGGGGGTAGCTTTGGGATGGGATTTGCCTGCTTCCATAGAAGAACGATCTGGGAAATGTTGGAGGAAGATCAGTACCAGCCCCAAAGTCAGTTCATTCAATTTCTAGGGAAAAAGGAAGAGCGTTCTTTTTGCAGGAAGGATTCAGATTAAATGCTCTGTCCCTTGCAGTATTTAAGCAAAACCCATCTTGAGCAGGCCGTGGCAGGGAGCCCCACTTGCACTTGGATCCCTTTCTGGTTTCTCCCTCTTGCAAATTCACCTCTTTCGTCCTCCCTTCCTTTAAAGAATGCTAAGCAATGACAAGGTACTTCTAACAAGATGACTTCATTTAAGACTGTATTATGATCAGTTGTCTCTCAGAAGTGGCCTTTCTTGTTCGCTGTGTCACTTCCCCTCTTTAGAGAACCAAGAGAAGTGAGGACAAAAGGGCTACCTGCTTGTAGGATGGGGCAGTTACTGTCACTGCACAATTAAAAAACTACTAAAAATGCAAAGTATCATAGCATCAAGCTTGGAATACAAGACAGATTCGCAAGTTTGACTTACCTACTGAATAGTTTAACATAATTCATATGTATCATTACCAAGAAATTACTACCTTTTAAGCCTGTATGAATTCATGTTTAATAAAACCAAACAAGAGCCATTCCAGTGATCCAGTTTTCACCTGTCCTTTGTAATCGTCACTAAAGAATCAGGCTTGTAACTTCTATTAAGACACAAGTGCCTTTCATATAACAAATACTTTATATAGTGGAAAAATGTAATTATTACTTGGAATAGAAAGAGGAAGAATTCCTTGCTTGGAGCTCTCTGGCTAAAACAATAAACAGGCCCTTTTGCTCTTGCTCTTTGCATGCAGCATTTCAAAACTATGTACAGTCAACTGGGGAAAAAAGAAAGAAAAAAAACCCCTAACATGAAACTTCATTTGAGGTTGTCTGCTCATACTATTTTCCAGCTGAGGCAGACAGACAAAAGTATACTGGCTTCAAACTGGGATTAACCCATTGGCTCCACTCATGACCATAACCTAATCATTTTTTATTTTCTCCTCCATAGGCAGTTCAGATGAGAAATGGGAGAAAGGATATCATGGTTGTAACGGAGCTGGTAAGATATCACACCATGTCAGGTACCTTCACAGATATCTGACCTCACAGATATTTCCAAAATATATGTTGTTCCTATTGCTATACTCCTTGCCCTATAAATACATATGGATAGATCTATGACTGCTGCATTAAAAAAAGACAAAAATCAAAGGGGGTAATAATAAAGCTAAGACTTTTTTTCCTCTTGGATCAAAGAGCCAACACAACTGGAAACACCAATCATTCAGCTTTCTGAAATTCTGACTATTCCATCAATTCCACTTGAAGTTTATTTTTGATAAAAAAATCCAGACTGCTCTGCCTTAGTTGGAGAAGGATTAGGGACATACAGGATCCCTGAGTCAACCCAGTGTTGTCAGAAGGATTTATATTTTCACTCTGTTCATATTGTAATGTGTTTTTGAACTTACACACACTCACACGTGCACGCACACATACATTGCCCCATTCATTAGCAAGGTACAAGGCAAAATAAAAAGGAAACTGTGTACTTGCAGCCAAGCAAAAGAAAATATTTCCTAGAGCCAAAATCAGTAAAACACACACACACACAGAGCAAATGACCTGAACATAGCCACTTTACAGCAGGTATTTACCTTCAGTAGATATTACAGTTGAGGATCCAAGCATGTGCAGGTTACAGTTACGTTTGCGGGGTCTTTTCAGTAGATTTTTATACACACCATTTACTTTTGCATGAGTTTTCCAGCTCCATACTGAAAGGATGGCAACCATCACTTCTAACATGAATTCTAATCACACAGATCATTTAATATTCTTATTTTTCAGGACCAGTCTCATGGGTTGCATAGCTAAGCTAAGACACAGTCCGAGGCAGGGCCCGCTGCCCCTTCCCCAGTGTCCCGAGGATCCAACAGAGCTGGCTGACTGATGGATCTGTATGACCAGCCCTGTGTCTGGTACAGAGCTGTCACTGAGCAGGAAAAAAACCATGGGAGCTGCACTGCAAGCATAGGTGTCCAGGCCTAGAAACAGGGGAGGGCAACTGAGTCAAAGAGCCTGCACAAGGAACTTAGGATCCTGGTGCCACTCCTGCTGCCCACTTTTTGCAACACAAATCTAAACACATCTAAAATTCAGTTTCAGCAAGATCTAAATAAATCAGCGTGTAACAGTACAAAAGCACATCCCTGTGTTTATTTATATCATTTATCCCCTTTCAGTAGGAACTGCTGGCTTTTCAAAGAATGCTTACAGTTCAGCACATGCATAGGCAAAACATGATTATCTTCACAGCCACATAGAGAGGCCAACGGGAAGATGAATAAGCTCTCCATCCCAGTAACCTGCCTCCACAGTGGCTAAATTGAGTGCCTGGGGAAGGGTACGAGAGCAAGGCAAACATACAGAGCTATTTTCCCCAAAATATTCTCCCTGCCTCCAAATGTTTTTGACCCAAAGATGTCCTGAGCCAGAGTTAGTTGCTGTGTATTCCCTAATGACCTGTGGATTCCTTGTCAATGAACTTGATTACCTCCCTCATACTTTTTTAGCACCCACTTGATCCAGTGGCAAGGAGTGTCACAGCCTGACCAGACGTGGTATGAAGCACCCCTTTCTTTTGTTTGCTTCCTACCATAGGCAGCAGGATAGCAGAAAAAGTTCATTGCCCCCGCTAAGTCCACTCAGCTGATTTACTTTTGTAAGTCTTTTGTTGCCATCACTTGAAATACTGTTTTTCATTTATTCCAAGAGATGTAGAAATCTCCTTTCTAAAGGCACACAGTGTCATTTCCTGGCATTGTGCGGGCAACAGCCTTTTGCATCCAACAACAGGACAACAAGTAAACAGGAGCAAAAATAACTGGGAAGCAAGCCGGCCTGCTGAACTCCCGCCACCCGCAAGACAAATGGAAAATGGACTCAGCAACCTCCTCTCCGTTTGGAGCACTGGCCTGGATGCTCCTCTCCAGCAGGATCCCAGTGTTGGCTGCAAGTGCCACAGCATCAGGAACAGTCCCTGAGATATTAATGCAGCCAAATACAAAACTGGAAACTCAAGACTAAATCTAATCCAAAGCTTGTCTCCTCCATGTACTTGCACCTTATTTTAGAATTTGTACCTTTATTGGTCCGGTCCAACAATTCTGCCAGGCAGCCAGAGACCCATGCATAGATGACTGCTGGACCATGAGCCAACTGTGATAGGAAATTCGATGCAGACCAACCCTTGCAAAAGAGACGCTTAATAAAGGTTGAACATGACATACATTTGTTTCCTCTCTGCATCCCTTGATTATAAGTCCCATGTAAAAAAGAAACCTGCAAAAGGTAAGCTGGTGCACAACTGCCAGTCTTACGAGTCATGCATTGCCACAACATTTTTCAATTAAGAGCAAAGATTTCATGAAAAACGCAGACTTAGGTGCAGAAAGGGGAAAATCCACGATCCACACATACCAAAGTATTACAAAATGGTGCCTACTTAGTAATGAACTATCAGTTTGCCAACCAAGATAAAACCTTTGCTCATACAAATGTGAAGACACACTCTTTGAAAACACTACACTGGTTAGTACATACACTAATATATTACTAAGCCTCAGGCACCTTCCACATACTTGCCATGTCCTTCAAGTTCCACACAGAAAAACCCCTGAGGAAAACAAAGACTAAGGGAAAATAAGGTTTCCTGACTCCATAGTGATATATTTAAAAAGGCAACCATAAAAACTATTACACAAAAAATTGCTATGACACACATTCAGCTAAATTCAGCAGTAATCTAGACTGTGCTATTCCTAAAAAAAGCTTTTATCTACAGAACTGCAGAAACTCTGTAGGATTAAATACCTGTCCAGACACAATGCGATTGTTCAGAAAAGCAAATTAGGTCTTGAGAGTCCAAAAAAAGCATGTCCAAAAAAGCATTACAGACTGCATGTTCCTATATTCTTCATGCCATTACATGTATAACCAAACTACATACGCTGTTGTAACGTGTCAGCAGTGCATTACATTTGATGACACCTTTATTTCAAAACAATTGTGGATGAACACATATCTTTTTATGGGTTGGATTATTCCCTCATGATCAGTGCACAGAGATATTAAGATAAGATTAATAGCAGCAGTGCATTCTCATGCATATGAGCCCATGCTCTCCAATAACCCATGAAAAAAAATCAGAGACAGGGAAACGATTGGGAGGAGAAAGGGCTCTGGGGTAAGCTTTTCTTCATCTCACTTACACATGTAGATGTATGTATATATGTGCTCACACACACGTGTATCTCACACTACTAAATCATGGTTGCATGGCAACTGTCCTGGTTTCAGCTGGGATAGAGTTAATTTTCTTCTTAGTAGCTGGTATAGCACTGTGTTTTGGATTTACCATGAGAATAATGCTGATGTTTTAGTTGTTGCTGAGCAGACTTTTCAGCTTCCCATGCTCTGCCAGGTGCACAAGAAGCTGGGAGGGGGCACAGCCAGGACAGCTGACCCAGACTGGCCAAAGGGCTATGCCGTACCACATGACATCATGCCCAGTAGATAAACTGGGGGAGCTGGCTAGGGAGCAGCAATCGCTGCTCGGGGACGTGCTGGGCATCGGTCGGCGGGTGGTGAGCAATTGTACAGTGTATCACTTGCTTTGTATATTATTATTATTGTGTTATTATTTTATTATTATTATTACTACTATTCTATTTTATTTTACTTCAATTATTAAACTGTTCTTATCTCAACCCGTAAGTTTTCTCACTTTTACCCTTCAGATTCTCTCCCCCATCCCACCAGTTGGGGGGAGCGAGCGAGCAGCTGTGTGGTGCTTAGTTGCTGGCTGGGGTTAAACCATGAGAGCAACATTAACGGGGAATTTTTTTTTTTTTATTATTACAGATAACCCATGGTTTATACACATTATTACTCTATAATAATGAAAACATATCTTCAAAACATGCTTCTCTTAAAATTAAAAGCAGAAAAAGAATAAAGCATCAGAAATAAAAAAAAAAAATGAACCAGCATTCATTTCCTACTGCCATTTCTGAAAGCACGGACAATATATGCCCACATATACTGTAAGACAGCCTTCTCTGTGTAAGGCATCAATTACACTGAATATTGGTGTATTCAACTGCAACACAGCTATTTGCTCTTAGTGCTATAATGAAAAGCTTAAATTCATAACAAGTTCAGGAAATAAATTCAGATGTCATCAACTACACATAGTTCAATGAAAAAGCAAATGGAAAACCTCACAAAAAATAATAAAAAAAATTAAAACCAAACTGGATGAGGAAACACAATCAATAAAATGAAGCCTTACCCTCCCGTCCCCCTTCTCCCTGGTGGTAATTTTCAAGTGTAAAGAATAATATTAAGGTAATAACAATAATAATGAGTTTGGCACTGGGTATTTTCCTGGAATTAATAAACTTTAGCTCAACCTACAATCCCCAACAACCAAAGCCAAAGGTGAAACCCAAAGAAATGCCTTTTGCAAACACACAGAGGTTTGGGGGTTTTGGTTATACTCTTTCAGAAACTCAAACACAAGGCACATCAGGGCTTTTTCCACAGAAAGACCTGATGACATGATAAATACTACCTAACATAGGGACACTGCTGAAATGCAAAGGTATAATCCATTATCTACTGCACTGGGATATTGAAACAGGTTTTTTTAATATATATATATTCTTTTTTTAAAACAAAAGCTTAGCAGTTCACTTGCAAGGCTTTACTTTAAGAGGTGCCGCTCTGCTTTATAGAGCAGCTTTTTAGTGTGATCCTCCTTTTCCCTTGCTAAGTGGAAATCACTGCGTTACTATTCTGCAGATGGTTACAGCCAAAAGTCAAGCGCAGGTTTTCTGGCCTCCTCCCAAAGGCAGGCTGCAAAAGCGCTGCCGGCTGGGAACGCGCCTGGCTCGGCGTCCCCTGCAGCCTGCCTGGGCGGGGGGTCCATGGAGATGGCCCAGCGAGGGGGTCCCCCGCTCATCCCTGGAGCCTGCAACGGAGCCAGCTGAAACACTTCTCACTCTTCCTCCCCGCCTTGCTCAGCGCCTCTGGTTTTGATGAAAAGCCATAGGAAGCTCCCTCTCTGAAAAAAAAAAACAGATTTGGGGCCCAAAGGCCTCTTTCGGAGCAGGGGGTTTACATGGCTGCTTCTGCTAATAGGAACGCAGATTGATGCCAGCTGAACCCAGGGTTATGTCACTGACTGTCAGCTGCTCCAGGAGGAGGGAGCCTGCCTCACCTAGTTCCCTAGAAGAAATCAAGGCTCTCCTAAGAGCTTTTCCACCACGTTTTTGAAGGAAGGGAAGGAGCAAAGAATGAGCAAGAAAGAAGGAGAGATAACAGAAAGGAAAAAAAAAGGCTGGGACTTTCCTTTCACACCAGAAGAAACCAGGGAGTTTGCAAGAGAGTCAGAAAATCCCAGGGCCCCAGTGTCAAACCCGAGGAAAGGAAAGCTTGTGATTTCTTAAGCAGCACTGGCCCCTACTTGGATTTTCATCTAAAATCTCTTCACACCCTTACTCATCTTTTTGACTGTGCAGCTGGGTTTTTTAAGTCTGCCTACAGACAAAACTGCTGTTGACTTCAGAGAGGCTACGCCTGAAATATGACTGCAGGATCATGCCTTGTGCTTAATAAGATTAATTAAAGAGGGTTTCGGTTTTATTTATAGATCTTATCAGCATCACAGAGGAAATCTGAACAACTAGGTGAAAGAGAGAAATTACCACCACTTCCAGCCACACAGCATCACAACTACAACATCCCACAGGACTAAGCAATGTAAATACATACATTTGTATGTATACATGTATATTATACATATAATGTAAATATATATATATTTGTTTATATATAGTGTAAACATATATATATTTGTTTACAATTCTATTGGAATTTCCACTTGGGGTATCATTTATCTTCTGGCACCATCTTGAGCTGCCTGTCTTAAAAGTGACCAAAAGAAACTCCTGCAAGAACAGAATTGACCTTTCATACCAGAAACTCGATAAACTTTAAGCTTCAAGTTACAACAAAAACAACCCCCCATTTCTTGCTGTAATGAAAGCCACTGAAAGCCGCACAAACCAATTCTTACTTAAGTCTTTTGCTGAGGATGTCAAAGTTCAAACAATTTTAAGCCTCAGCCTAAGAACACAGGAGACAAAACCTCTCCCATAGATTTATCACCTCAAACGTTGGCAAGTCTCTCTCCACTGAGTTTAAGAGCAAAATATGATAATGAAGAGAGACACTTGCACACAGTAAAGTCACTCATGATCTTTCCGTAGGGACAGCATAGCCTTTAAATAAGCACATCCAAGACCAAGTGTATTGAGTTCGCTGTACACCGGGCTCTACCCTCTGTGAAGGGTTTTTCCTTTTCTCCTAGCAATGCAGTTTATCAAGATAACAGTCTAGATTGGGGTGGCCAGATCTTGGCAACTGAGGAAGCTGAATCCCTTTTCCAAAGCCCTCTCCCATGGCCGGCACTGATGCGACCATGGCAGCGGCTCCCAGTTCTGCGCAGCTCCTGAGGATGCACAGGGGGAAGCAGCTCAGTCAGTGAGCTATGGGCCACACAGAGACTGAAATGGGGTGGGCAGCTACCGCCTGTGGCCCAGGGAGCCCTTCTCTACCCCCTCGAGGAAGCCTCATAATTTCAGTGTTTTGGATATCCTTTTCCCTCTCTCACCTGGATTGAAACCAGGACCTCCGCTGGTACCCAGCCATGGTGAAACCCCACCTTGGGTGGTACACCAGCAGGTAGGTTGGGATTCACTGTAAACGGGCTTTGCTATAGCACAGGCTGCCTTCTAGCCTCTACAAAAAGTACATCTCACATGACTGTATTTGTCCACACAGCTGTTCTTCCTTTAGAAAACCATTCTCCTTGCAGCCCCAAGGGAAGAGCAGGGCTAGGCAGTCAAATAAAACCTCCCTTAATAATCTGAGCCACACAAAGCATCCCAAGCTATTCCTCAAAACCACTATGTATGTATGCATAAACAGTCAAATTAAGAGTCATGATGAGCTACTTCCAGGACAAACACTTTCCACATCACGTAACCCAGAGCACAGCCCCACCTGATCAGCATAAAACTTCTCAGTGTATCTGGTCACATATGTTATTCCAAGACCATCAAGTCCTTAAAACCAGAGATGTTTGGTAACAGCTTACTAATCGCAAGCTGTTTTAAAACAACCAACGATCTTCCCCCTTCCCAAATCCTCACAAAAATTTATACCACATTTTTGTACTGCAAAATAAATTTTTACTCTGCCTAACCTCACCCAAAAGAAACAGGCATATCATCAAAAGTCCTGTCTTCTTGAATGTGAAGTTTCTGCTGCTTTCTGTGGAAATGCTTGGGGTGATCCCCCCACTGCAACTCATTGTTTCCCTGCAAGTAGCTTAAGATTGCAAAAACTTGGATTTTTAAAGCTAGTTGGAGTTAGCTGCATTCGGTTTTGCAAGGCCAGAGTCATTTAGGCTTTTGGAACCTTATACACTATCAACCTTCAATGAGATTTCTAAGTGTTAAGCTGCTCCTGAAAATAGGATTTAACAATCAAACTCACACAGGCTCTTCCAACACTGAGCAGAACAAGATCTGAAGTCCTGCAAAACCACGGCTTCTGAATCATTTATTCCAATTGGGGTTTTGCCAAAAGACTTTAGGGATTTTTCATTCTATTCATCAAGTTAATTTGTTGGGAAAAATAACAAAGACTTCTTTCAGATATACATGATAAATCAGAGTATAAGAGAAAAATTTACAAGACTCCGATCAGTACTACTTGCACAACTAAACCCAGTCTCCAATATCCATTCCGTGAACGTGGGAGTGATGCATGAATCCCAAGTGGAAAGTTTGGATCAAAAGTCTAGCCTTCAATTCCTACCTGCTAAGAGCAGGGGGATATTAGATGGCTCTAACAGCCCCTGGCCTGAAAAAGGTGCTGCTCCTTACTTATCCCTAGGGAAGCATAAATGTTGAGGTTTTCATGGAGCATTCACAGAAGAAGAAAATTAAAATAAACAATGAAGTCAGAGAGCTTGAACTGCACGTATTTTTTCTTCCCAATTAAGAAATTGGACAATTTTACTCCAGGGATACAAAACGTTTGGGTGCACTCTGGAGCAAAAGTTAGGCATTAGATTTGCAAAAATGGAGAGGCAGCATGTGGTGTGGTTACTGCCACGCTACTCATATTCCCAAGCCCTGGCTATAAAAGCTCTCCTGGCAAAAGGGTTCAAATCCCCTCACCTAAGTGATATATGGCTTGGGCAATCTTCCAGATGCACTTGTGTCAGTGCAAGGGGTCACAGCTTCCACACTACTTGGCATCATTCCCCTCTGACCCTCTGGCAGATTGGTTTACAGGAGCAAGTCCAACTCACTCCATGCAGAATCAGCTGGATTAAATCAAACCACTAATTTAAAGGTTTCTGCTAACCAGCTGGATGTGAATTGAGACTGATCACATTAACTTGTCTGCCAGTGGATCCAAAGGGGCAGTAACTGCTGGAAAGAGAAATATAATGGATACCCAGGACCTCAATTTTCTTCCAGTGGCACAGCTGGATCCAAAAGAGGGCACGTGTCTTTGGCTTTTGTGCCCCGTCAATATCCTGCCCCTGCCAGCCTTAAGACTCTTAGAAAGTATGAGCAGTATGGGAAACTGGTGTAAGAGAATTTCCGATTTGGAAAAAATTAAACTCTGCCTGCGTCTGCAGCTCTTCTGGGCAATGCTAGTCAAGAGATGTTGGCAAGCACTCTGGGAGCAAGGAAGAAAGAGTTCGTATCTAAATTGCATGACCTCCCTGCTAACCCAGAAAGAGATGGTACCGCATTACTCGTCAGAAGAAAAACCTCAGAGCCCATAAGCAGCATGACTCTGGTTATCAGCAATATACACACTCAACAGCAAAGTTTCAGGTACACGCTCACGAAGGAATCATGGGAAATTACTGCACCAGAGGAAACCATGACCTCACTGTTCACTCTGCCCTGGTTCAGCCCCGCTAACTTCACTCAGCTGTTGCTTGCAAAAGCTGCTGTGAGAAGCAGCAGGAATGTTACACACAGCTGGCCTTGGATGCTGGGAGCTTGTCCGAAATTTAGGAACAATCCACGGCTGGAAATGATGGTCAGCAATGGGATTTCCTGACCTACTCTATCCGTAACCAACACTGAAATGGGGCTAGCTGACGGATTCCCGCCAGCCGTTGCAGGGCAGAGAGATTAATGCTATACATATTGGGTTATTGCTGTTGTTTTTACTATTATTATTGTTATATATGCTATTTTTATACTATTGCTATAAAATCTCATGCCATAGCTGAGCTGATTTAATAAAGATATAGCTCTGCCCTACACCACGTTAACTACCACTGCCAGCAAGCTTACAGTGCTCTTTCTGCAACCGTACTGAAAATACCCTTCTGCGCTGAACAGCAGCTAACGAACTTTTAGCAAAATGCCTATTGCTGACAAGCATTTTCAGCAAAATGTCACAAGCCAGGAGGCAATTCCAATAGATGTGGAACAGTGCAGAAATTAGTAGCAATGGCTTTTTATTCTTTTTCCAGACTCAGCACACAGCAGCACTCCGCATTCTTCTATATGAAAGTGGTATCACCTCTGTTTAGTGGATTTTTTCAGACTCTGAAGTAGGATGCTGTCCTGAAGCTGAATTAAGATTATGGGACAATAAACTTAAAGATTAAAAAAAAAACATTAAAAAATCTATTCTACACAGAAGAGGGGACCAAGATTTCTTTGTCAACATCGTAAAGAAAAAAATCTGAGCAGACAGGTGAGGTGTCTTTCTCCCTCTCTCTTTTTTCTTTTTTTAAAGAGAACATGATTAACTCTTTCTATATTTCAAAAGGAACATTTTTCTTAGTGGACACATTTTGAAATTCACTGCAGCGCAGTACTTCCATGCACCTGTAAAACAACCCACTCTCACAGAGTGAGAGCTTGAAACTTTGCAAAGGAGTTGTATCAATGTTCAGTCTTCACCAATCTCGGAAAAACACACCCAGCCTCAGCCCAGCCCTGAAAGGACTTTGTCGTTTTAGTTGAATGTTTTTTTTAAATAAGCAATGCAAATCATAATTGTCTTCTCATCTCAACAGTTTAACCCCACCAAATTTAGGAGTTGAAAAATAAGTTTCATAACAAAAGCGTTGTCATGCTCAATAAGAGCTCCAATAACTGGTATAACTGTAAGACAGTAAATGTAAATATAAAGGAAAAGAATATCCACACTAAGCTACCAGAGATGAAACCCACAGCTGTATCCTAAATCTTCAAGAATTTCACCAGTTAACAGATTTGGTATTTTATAGTTACATGCCCATTTCCCCAGAAAAGTCCCCCTGTATTTAAAAAGGTCGGAGGGATGCTTTGAGTGCAGAAGGACAGTGACACCTTGGTGAAGACAGCCCCTTCAAAGGGTATGAGTGGTGAGAGAGCTGAAAGTGCTACAGGGAGCACAGGCAGGAATGGTAAGTCAGCCTGTGCCACAAACTGTGCCTCTCAAGAGAAGGACTGTCTGTCAGGAGCTATGGAAAAAAAACCTCTGGCCTTCGTCCATAGAGGGGAGGACCGGTTGCAGCACAACAGGAAAATCAGACAGTGGAATAGGTGGAATCTCCTAAATATCAGTCGGCAAATGCTTTTTTACCTCACAGAGATGTGGCAAAGCCTTGCCAGGTTATCACAGAATACCAGGTTGGAAGGGACCTCAGGGATCATCTGGTCCAACCTTTCTTGGCAAAAGCACGGTCTAGACAAGATGGTCCAGCACCCTGCCCAGCCAAATCTTAAAAGTGTCCAGTGTTGGGAAATTCACCACTTCCCTGGGGAGATTATTCCAATGGCTGATTGTTCTCTAGGTAGTGTCTCTATCCACCATGTCTCATGAAATCTCAGTCTCCAGAAAGGAGAGAGGGGCTAGCTCCACTCAGACCCTTCAGGGAACGCTGCCGTCATCATCCCTGAGCTAGGCCACCCCATTTCTTTTTAAACACAAGATGTGGCATTTTGTCTCAATAACTCTATTGAAAAAAACCCAGCATTAAACTTCTGCACTGTCAGGTCTCATGGTAACCAATCCATAGAAAGAAACAAAACCGCACTGAATCTGCTAGAAATGTCCCCACTGGGGACACAGGGAAAACACACAGGGGACTCACAGCATCTTGAAAGGACTCCAGAGACAGGTTACGAAAGCCCACCACGCGATCATCATTCTCAGAGTCACCTTGCAGAAGAAGGATCAAACAACCACATGGAAGAGATCGTTCTCTTCCACTTTAGCGTTATTCATTAAAAGGCAGTTGCTGCTGAAAGTTTCCCACAACAAGAAGCTCTTTTGATTTCAAAATTGCTCCACTAAGGGAAATCTTAGGAGTCACCATTTTTATTCTGGCTTGATGTGCTGGATTTTTGCCTGGACAATGTTCAACCAGGAACAAAATCTATTTAAAGTACATGCACAGTACATATTATGCATAGATGTCAAGGGATGGGAGTAGGTTATGAAACATAGAGGCTGTGATATTTTACAAAAAAAAAATCATTGTTCAAAGAGCTTAGGGAAAATGTAACACTGTAATTGAGGCTATAAGGTCATAATCCAGTTTCCCAACTGGACAAATGGTGAGGCCAAAACTATATTAGTTTGTCCTAAAGCAAAAGCTAACTGAGAGGAAGTAAAATAGCCCAACACAACCCTGTGAATCGGTTTTTCAAAACTGTTACTAAAATAATTATCAGAAAAAAACCCCAAACCCTATCAAATCAATCACAAGAACAGTGCAATAATAGCAGACTATACCCTGATCCTGTTTGCAAGACCTAAGGAAGAAGGAAGCCTACATGCCTCCTTGATGTGTGCTGCATTTTTTTAAGTTTGGTTTTTTTTTTTTTAAAAGAACTGCTAGCTTCTATTAGCAGAAGACAAACTGAGTAGTGAGATAACCCTACAACAATGTCATCTGCTTCCAGAAACTGCTCCTTCTAGGCAGCATTCAGCACAGATGTTTCAAGTCTGCTATAGACCCAGGCTCAAGGTAAAATACCAAGGGAAACAGCACATCGTCTTCAGCTTGTTCCCTCACAGTGTTGGCCAAGAAGAACAACGAATGCAATTGGTGTTTCAGTTAATCCGTGTGTGTAAAATATTCAACATGTAAGCACAGAAGAAAAAAAAAACACAACAACCTTTTAAAAGAACATGCGTCAAGCTTTGTTTCTTTTCCAGTGCAAAGGAATGGAAACCCTCCCACTGACTTCAATGGGAGCTGGGCCAGACCCTGAAAGTCTTCACGTAAAACTTCCAATAAGGAGAAGTTGTGTATTGGAGTAAGGCTTTTTTATTTTATCCCCTGCTTTTTTCCTCTTGATAAACTGTACACTTGCAGTACATAATGTCTGAAAATGAAGCTTATAATACAAAGACAACTTTCTGAGGCTTGCAACTGTATTAAACATAATAGTCAAAACTGAACACTAAGAGAATTAACATGTACAAGAAATTATCATATTTTGCTTTATTATGTAATGAGCTAATTTAAGAGGTTTATAATAACCAAAATCTATCATAAAACATGACAAATAATAGCAAAATGTCATTGGTTCAATGGACCGAGGTAATCCCATACTTCGCAACAGTTTTACTACTGTTTATAATATTGCTCTTCTGGCTTACAAAGCAAAGCAAAGCAAAGCAAAGCTCTAGCAGAGAGACAAACAACTGTGAAAAGCAGGAACAAACAGACAGAATGTTGTTACTATTGTACAGCTCCCATTTTGCACAATTATTTTCACATTACTCACACTCAGCTTTCGTGGCCATCAGTTTGCAAAAAGTTCAATTCACTGTTTGTATTTCAACAACTTTATCTCTAAATGAACTCGTACTAATGAAAATATCCGAATATTTCAATCTAAATGTAAAGAGACTAAAACTCAAAGTATTCACCTGATTCCATGTGGGTGAAATTAAAAGCACTTTTGAGCTCTTTTGAGTGATGTGCCCTGGCCACAACCCAAACTTACACCAGGACGTGAGCAAAAAACAGCCTTATATCTTGGTTTCAATGAGGAGAAAACCTAGGAGCCCAGGTCAGGAGATGACCAGGACTGCTGAGTGCAGTGTGGCACCGCTCAAACTAGAGGCACCCTTTGTATTTCAACACCATTTGGTACCCTACCAGTTTCCAAACCAGTCCCCCTCTACCTCTTAATACCTTAATACCTCAACCAAACAGTCTTTCTTTTTCATTAGTGCACCCCAAATAACAGTGCCGTGTCTTCTGCAGAAACACAAAGGGTGTAATTTACAGAGATCAAACCCATAAAAGAAAAAGACTCAGTAAAGAGCCTGGAAGAAATTCAAGCGCAGCATAACCAGAAATAACTCCCAAATGTCTCAGCAGTGTGGACCAGGCCACCTCCTGTACTTACATCTTGAAATTAAATTGGCTGAAAGTTAAGAGACTTGCTCAGAGCAAGATTGGCCTTTCTTACCTTTTGCCACATTTTGATGAAGAAGAGCTCCCCAGAAAAATTGAAGAAAACATTGGTGTCGTAGGCGTCATCCCCAACATTAGAGATGGAAATGTTAAGTGAGATGTTCCTCACTGCTCCCAGGGCCAGGTAGGCAGTTCTGTCATCAACACTGTAGGCAGAAACAGTTACACTGGTTTAACTCTGGGCAACTTTCACACTGTGGTCCTTCTTTCTTCCTGCTACAGAAGTGTCACAACTAAGCTGGTTAAAAGCTCAGCAGTCAGTAATTCAGGAATGTGCTGTACGGCCAATGCATGGTGCGGGGGGCCGTACTGGGAATGAGCAGCTCCTGAGTCCTGGTTCTGACATTACCTTTTGTGACTGTAAGGAAACCCCATGATCCTCATGTGGAATTATTTCACGTGACTTATTGTTAATATGGTTTTAGTGAGAATAAAATAGTTGAAGACTGTAAAGTAATTGGACGGGAAATGCAACAAGTGCAAGATACTATGCCCACATTCAAATACACAAACTATTTCGGTTTGTCTCTCAATAATTCAAACTTATTCTAACATTCTAGTAACTTTCTGAAAAATCTTCTTGGAGTTATGCTATGGAAAGAAAAAAATGGAAAAGAGGGTCAAATAAAAATCCAGAAACTGGTGTAAGTGGAAAAATGTATGGCAATGATAACAAATGTCCACTGAACGTGACTAATCTTTCTTCAGGTGTTTATGCTGGACCTAACATGATGGTGTCATCTTCTATAAGTGGAATACCAAGGGAATGATTTAATTAAAATAACAGCTATATATCATGAATCAATACACTATTGTAAAATGGCATCATAGGTTACAAACACACACAGACATGCACACATAGAGGCAAATACACACACATTTATTATTTGATATTTAATCATACTAGGCTGTCCAGAAGATGAGCTAACAAGTAGGAATAAAGGCTAAAGATAAATCACAAGGAAATACAATATCAATGCACAGATCTGCAGGTCTAGGAACTAGAAGTACAGTAAAAGGTAATATGAAATATACCAGGTATAAATATAAAAATAAGCAAAAATAGCCAAAATATTGAATTGGCTGCAGTTATCATAACTGGAATCTAAGATCATTCATACATCATGGAGAAACAGAGACAGTGTCACAGAGAAAACAGACTAGCTGGTCAGAAAAGGGCAAAGACTTTCAGCCACACAGCAGGGAGATGCTCTCAGTTATTTCCTCTAGGGGACGGCCAGCCCAAAGGTAAGAAGGAACCACCTCTGAGGAAATGTACCCTCACTCCACCCACCCTGCCAGACGCTGTCGCACAACACGTGCACGCAGCAGCTCGCCACGGCACAGAGAAATCCGTAGCTGACCAAGCCACCTTTCATTCACCCAAGTTCCATGAAGGAATGGCTCTGCCTGGGACGTACACATTGGCACACGCTGCTTCTCTGCATATCAGCAAGTCTCTGAAAATGGCTGGGGTGCAGGATGTGAGCTGTGTTTAAAGGCAGCCTGTATTTCCATCGCTGCCAGCCCTCCTCTGCCAGCCTTGCTCATGGTACTGCAGTCAGAGATCTGCATAAAAGCGGGGCTTCTGAGAACGTGATGCTTATAAACCTTCGGCATCTTCTGCCAACCACAGCCATACCAGACCTCCAAAGGCAGAGCTCGCTGGGCTCCGTCTCCCTGCATTTGCCAAGAAGTTTCTATATGTGGGATTCCAAAGGTACATACCAAAGCAGCCAGGGGCTCTGGCGAGAGAGAAGTTTGGAGGAAGATGGTCTAGACTCAGGTTTTAAAGCTGATGGCTGTGGATTGCAAGTGTAACTTTTCCACGTAACGCAGACAATATTTATAGCATATTTGTTTCCTGCACTTACTTCATTTATGATGATCTTCATTTATTAAGCCCAAAATTACAGCTTACAGTTCAATGACAGCTTCTTATGAGGCAGATAAAAGTCTCCAGGAAACATGCCTGCTTTCTCACACTTATAATCAACTGCAGACACCAACCAGTCCTACCAATAATTGGACACTTTGCTTTCTAAACATTACAGTTTATTTTTATAGTCAACTATCAACGTAAATAAACCTTTGCAAAAGTGTATGCAGCACAGGATCGACCGCAAAACTAGTTTGAGAGGTCCAAATCATTTGAGTTGTTGCTCTTTATACACCAAATTAGTGGCACAACTATATGAGAGTACTTGGAAGTATTTAACCTTCTGGCCCCAACTTCAACGTTTACTGTTGAAAAGCAGACAAATTATGAAGATGCTAAACAATCTGCTGGGATTTTCTAATAATCAAAAGTGCATATTTGGAAACAAAGAAGCAGAACAACCATTCATTACTGTGAATTATTTCTCATGAACTTTATAATCTTGCTTCTTGCAATCACTTCAAAACTTAATCAGCATCTATCAAACCCATTAGCAAAATCTGAAAGTATCACTTCAGTAAGCAAAGGAACATTACAAGATAATTATTTTATGCAGGGTTGATACTAAATGCAATGCATGCTACAGAATCCTCTCTGAATTGGTAGTAGTGCCACTTTGAGATGTAATGTAAAGTCAAGACAATCGAGAATACTCTCCTTCCTACTGAATAATAAAAAATACTGAAAATGAAATCCTATTTAAAACTAAACCCACAAAAAATAATGTAAAAATAAACACCATTGGCTTGTGCTACTCCTTTTTAAAGCTATCACTCCTCTGTTAAAAGTGCATCATACCAAAATTATAACAACATTTTCCTCAGCAGAGAAAGAAAACTCACTTTCTAAGAGCACACTGTAGTTGCTCCTATACAAAATTCACACACTGATAAACTCAAAAACCTCACTGATTTTAGGCTGGCAGAGGAGTTCAGTTCTTCCTCTGAAAGGCTATACAAGATTGTGCTGTAAGTCCCATTTTAAGGAGCAGCTCTCTGAGGCATTAAATCTGCGTACATCTGGAATGAATCAGATTCACTTGCAGTGAGAAGAGGATTAGGAATCTCCCGGTTCACAGGGGAGCTCCCAGGCCCTGTTTGCTGCTTGAGAGAGTAACGTCACGGGGCACGGACAGCCTGCCAACCCGGTGCCATCCTCCTCCAGCGCCTGCCGCACATTAAGCAGCCTAGCTGCCAAGTCAAAATATGTCAACTACAGAACTGTTGTCACCCGCCAGAAACAAGAAAACAAACTGAAGCCACCCCTTCATCTTGACAAGGTACATCAAACAATTTAAGAAACATAATCAAGCAATGGCTTTCAGTTTATGTTTTGTTGGATGAGAACTATAAAGCCGCCAACACCCTCACCACAGCCCTTATAACCTTGCTCACGTGAAGGAGGAGAGGCTAAAGAGAGACTCAAAAAAGGAAAAAAAAGAAGAAAGAAAAGAAGGGGAAAAAATGTCAAGATACAATCACTTAATTGGACAGAACACCACCTTCTCATTACATCAGGTACTAGACACAAACCATGAACTGAGTAAAAGTTCTGGGTAGACTGTAGACATATATTACCTACAGTATATATTGACAACCACATTTGTGCACACATATGTACATGCACATGAAGGATGTCAAACTATCAATGTTTGCATGGAAAGGGAAAGAACTTTGACATTCAGAAGTACTAAATACCTGCAGCTTTCATTCACACAACCCAGACTTGCAAGTAACAAGCAATTCTGAAAATCAGGCTCCAAATTTCTGCCACGGTTTTGACTTCACTGGCCGTGGTACTACACATCAAATGTAAATAGACATTTTTAACGTTTCCTCTTAAGTGATTAAGAAAAGAAGACTAAATTCCAGGATAAAACAAGTATCTTTTTTGCATGCTTTAATGTTCTCTGTTAATGCCTGTGCCACATCATTGCACTATGGTCAGCAAGGGAAGAAAGACCAGCTGGAAAAGGCAAACTGAAAAGATCTGCAATTTTCATTTCCCCACCCCCCAAGATGCTGGTGATTTTATTAACGTGGGTCAGGGGAGACATAATCTGCATTCCAAAAGGTACACAGGGACATATTTCTCTATTTCCTGCACTACAGAGAATTTTTTTTAAAAACTGAAAAAGCATTTAGCACTTCCTCTCAGCCTGCGCAGATCATACATAGGGCAAGGAATGTGACGGGGTTGCACTTACCCTGTTAGTCTGGGTCACTGACTTTCCCTTTTATATTAGGAGCCTTTCTTTTCTTACAGCAAATCGACACCTACACAGATAAATCACTGCTATTGGTCAATGGACAGTGGAAGTTACAGCTGGGGTCAGTTAGACTGCAAGCGGGTAAAAATGCTTCAGACAATTGAAGTCCAATCTGCCCCCCATCCCCATCACATGAAATTAGATTCCCATCTTTTGCTTTTAAATCGGTAAAAGGTGTGAGTCAACAACACTGATCCTGTGACAGATCCAAACAGATTTCTACCTTCACCAACCAGTGTTGCAGTTGGTCTTTGCAGTTACTATGATACTTGAATATTAATTTTGTCTCCACAGACTCTACATCAACCCTGAAAACCTTTCTCCTGTTGGGATTTTGTCACAGGCTACAGGGTCAGTTGAACTTTGGGAGCAGTTTGCAAATACTTACACATCAAGGGCCAATGAAAAGCTGAAAGCCTCAGCTGATCTTCTGGAAATTCATTTGATGTCTCCGTGCAAAACTGAGAGCTAGCAGCCCCATAAGCAAATCCAAACCAAGTAAAAATTTTAAATAACCCCACAGGGAGTAAAGCTATTGGATTTTACACCGCTTGGTTACACTGTCTTGCCATCACATGTGTGTTCAAGGTCAGTTCTCTCTGCAGAGTTCACAGCCGATCTAGACTAAGGACTCAGCCAAACACTCAAGATATTATGGCTTATTCTGCATTAGCTGAGCTGCTGCCTTCCCCCTCTCACACTGAAGCCTACACTGGCAAAGGTGCTAAGAGACCTCATGCAGTTGATGACCACAGCCTGAGATGCACTAAGCCAGCTATGGTAAACTAGCTCTGAGCCCATCAGATCAGTTCATTAATGATCTTTTCTCTTTCTGTTTCTCAAGTGGAAACTTTCCAGTGCGCTCTGAGTAGTAGATAACATGAGGTGATGGGAAAAACATAACAGAGAATTCGAGGAGTGGTCAACCAAGGTTCTGGGTCAGCAGAGCACAGTTCAGGAGTAATACCATACCAATATTGCTCCCTATGAAGACTGAGTAACAATGTGCCAGTGTTTCCCCATAGGAAGGGACCAAACGTCCCGTATGAAAAAAGTGCTTACTGCAGTGAGCCCAGGGCCAAAGAGGTGGAACTGCTTGTGCTGGTACCCTTCTGGAGCAGAGCTGCTGTCTCTAGTGCGTCGGTTCCCATATATATTGCAATTCAGGAATATGGCACAGAGCATTACCTCTTCCATCTTTCCTACACTTTAATTTTAAAAATGAATGCATTTGAGTAGTAAACAATGAAAAAAAAAACCAACAAAAAAAACCACTCTAGGAAATCCTTTTTGCTCTTTATTATGGTACTGAAACAACAGAGTGATTTCTAGTTACAGCTAGTTACCATATATTCAAAGCTTCTCTGGAAATTGTCCTCTTTTCCTCAAATGTAGTTTCTCCACATAAATCCCCCATAACTACACAATAGATATAACTCCCAGCCACCTATGTCTTCAAACCTTTAAGTAAAAAGGACAGAGCAGGGCACAACATCCACATAAAAATACCCCTTATCTTATCACCCTACAGAAATCTGGTACCTTTTATTATTATCAGTAATTTCAATTGTACCCAGATGTTCACAACCCTTTATAAACAGAACTGAAGAATCAATGGGGAAAGAGCTGCCTCTGTTTTCACACAGTGTTTACCCCAGGGAGCAGCTTTTGGTTTGAATGGAGCTACCCTGGTTTATGAAACTGTCACATGAAAGCAAGATGAGGCACAATATCTACAAAAGCTCTAATCTAATCTTTCACCCTTGCAGACACACATACAAACCAACATCTTTTATAACCACAAGCAGCGTCCTTGAAATCAATGGTACTGTGCCCCCGGGACAAAGTTATGCCTGCACGTGTGTGTAAGACAGTATCTTAAGGTTGGAACACAAACAAAAATGAGTTACTAGTGGCAGAAAGAAATGCAAAAGATAAACAGTACCCGGCGCATAGCTGAAAGTTCCATGCATCAGCCTGACATAAAAGAAAAAAACCCTCTATGTTTTCCCTGTTTGTTAAAATACTTGAAGAGTTCTGGTAAAATAGGTGACTGTTGACTATAGATCTGGGCCTGAAATTTGAGGATGAGTCAGTAGCACTTTCTAACATACTGTTTCTAGGAATTAGGGCATTAACAAAGTCATCACGCAAACTGTGTATTTACCATAGAAATTATGCCTTCAGAAATAGGTGTCCTGTTATTAGACAGCTTCAATTACTTGTCCCATTCCTGGGATGCTGGGGTGCAATATGTAATTTAAAAAGCATACTCAGCTGAGCATCGATGAGGGAGAAAAAGATCAGTGCCCTATCCAGCAATCACTTTCAGAGGTCAATAAAAGGCAGTTAATCAGAGATGAAATGGTAGAAACAGTACAGGTTTGTTGCTTTAGGAAATTTGTTTTGCAGTAGCAGGTGTTATACATCAGGAGTAAGTAATGTCTGAATGTCAAACATGATAAGCAACATATACCCATACCAGCACACTTCCTCTCTAGCTCATGCAAAATCAGCAAGGCAATTTACCTGGTGACCTGTGAAGAACCTCAGCCTTACCAGATTTTGTAATTGCAGGACATACTGCAGAAAAAGTTCATGTAGCTGCAACACAGAAGAGTATGTGTATATGTATGCATATATCCATGCACATGCACGTATGCATCAGCCAAGAAGTGTTCTGCAAGTACAAAACAATGGTGCATTTGTTTCTCATTGTGGTCTGTACAGTATCAAGAACTTCCACCTCTGGAGGCAGCTAATGTATGACAGTGCTGCCTGAGGCTAAGCTTTTGTTTTGTTAGCTTTATACTTTGGTTGCTAGAGCAAGAAACAACATGGTGACTTGAATCATCTTAGGTCCAAAAAATACTGATGTCGAGATGTTCACAAGGAGGCCCAGGTTACACGTTAATTCAGCAATGAATTCAAATTATATGAAATAACATCTCTTTAGGGTCTAGTTTAAAAAACAAACAGCAAAATCCTACTCCAGTAGATACAGTCAAGTGGTTCTTACAAAACAAAGCCAGTATTTAAGAAGTGACAAGACTGGCTTGTACAGTATCCCTGACTGATCATCAGTGGCCTGTTATTACAAAACAGAGATTGGGAATCTGTATTCTTGTATGAGATGTGGACTACTGAGGTTTGTTACCGCTCATCACTTGATGGCTCTATCACCATCCATATGGGTTCAATCACCATATGTTCAAAAGGAACAGGACTGCCCACTGCTATCAAACTGGATTATTTATTTATTTTGGGAGAGATTTATGAAGCTCTGAGCGCAACTAACCAGATGGAAACCAAAAAACCATTCCTTCATTCCCATTCACCCTCAACAAGGGAAAACATTCACTTGTTCCTGAGACGATGCTCCCACTGCAACTTGTACTACGTCCTGATTAATTGCGGACTCTGCTGGGCAGCCCTTTCAGGAAACTGCAAATCCGATCCTGGATGAGCTACAACAAAGTTTTCCATGTGCCTCACAAATGCAGCATTCAATACACCAACAACTGTCTGTAGGTAAAATATAAATAAAAGTAAATATAAATTAGAAATCAGAATTCTGCTACCTAGATTCACCAAAAAGACTAAATTCCAGACAGAATTACAAATGTACTAATACACACAAAATGGTATAAGCATTTTTTTCATTGCACCCTTTACAGTGCAGAAAATTACTTTGAAATAACATTAAACTACACTATAATTTATGAAATCACTTAAATCACAGTGTGAAGCTTGGTATGACTTTTTGAGAAAACAGAAAGCAATCTACTCATATCCATCTTTCCAACGTTTTGTCATTCTTTTCTCCCTGGAGACAACTCTTTTGGTAGTTTATAAGATCGTTAGGACAGCACTGGGGTACAACCAAGTAACCAGTGGGCAGCACATGACTGCAGTGGGATCAGTCATGGCTCCGTATTTGTGTCCTGGGAGTTGGAAACATCCATGTTGGTACACACAGCTTTATACACACAAGGTCTTGACTGAAAGCTCAAGACCACTTTCCTAGCACTAGAAATGCTAAACCATAGCATTTGCTCATTTTTCTTTGGTTGTTTTTTTGTAAAGCAGAAAATTAGCTCCATCTGAGCAGCTTGGCTATTTAGGGTAGCCTGTCTAGGGTAAACAGAACGTCGAAAATATTTTTGAAAGAAGCGTTTGTTCAATGAAAGATAAAATAAGTGAAAACAAATTCTTCATCTGCTATGAATGAAGAGGAAGGGAAAAACAGATATTATCAGAGCATGTAATTAAGCTCCAAATGAAAGGATATTGTTTTTCCTCATCATGACTGTTTTGTTAAGATGCACTTCAGGAGCATAAAACCGCAATGGGCATGCCATGAAACGTGAGGCCTCTCTGGAAACAAATCCCCGTTGTGTGATCAAAGGGAGATAAGTGCTGAGGCGTGAGCCTGGTCAAATTTATGAAACAGCTTTGCTTCCCACATTTAACCACAGGCTTGCAGCTTTTCTCCATGGGTTTGCAAAAGCCTATAATCAGTGAAAACCTTTATTAATTTTTTTTTTATAAAACACTACCATATTCATGAGATAGATACACTCAAAAAGTTTTGAACTTTCTGATCAACATTTTATGTTATTGCTCCTTTCTTCAGAAGACATTGACTTTCTGCACTGTTACTGCCCTAACCTATGTTCTGTGCCGTTACAGCTTGTGCTGGTAAAAAGCAAATTGGACAAAGCTGTCATAACACGTTTTTATCTACAATTCCTAGATTCCTTCAGCTCAGGTTCTGTAATAATTTGACAAGTCAATATGAAACTGCTGAGGTTCATTTTTTCAAATCCATGTGCCTAATGTCTGATGATGTGCCCAGTGAACCAGAAGGAGTCCTTCCGCTGATTTTAATAGGTCCATGAGCATATTCATCCTTGCATCTATACACAGCATTTGCAAAACAACCAGTTGTGGAGTTGGATAGCTAGTCACCTATGTGAAATTATTCATTCTTCACTAATACAAATAATATGCTTATAAACTTGAGAGTTGTAAGCTCAAGGGCTGGGGTGGGGGGGCACAGGGTGGTGGTGCACACTCTCCCTTGTCTTTTCAGTGAGGCCTGGGTTAGGTACTTTGAGATTACATCCCAAAACATCACATCAAATCATTTATCTGCTTATCAAATACAAAGCCATGCATAAGACAAAAGAGATCACAGAAACAAAATGAATGTTGGCAGAAAACATGTTAATCCTTTAGTAAGTCACAGAAGGAATTTATTTGGAAAAACAAAACAAAACAAAACCCTTCTATGGAGCTGACCAGAAGATACTGGAAAATACTTTTCTTCATAAATTACCATTTCATTAAAATGGAAACATTTCAAACTCAATGTAATTTTTGACAGCCTGGGGTTTTGTCCATGCTCTGGCTAATTCCAGAGGGACCAACAGAAGCAGAAACAGCCCAAGTCACAAACTTGACCTTTCAACTGGAAAATGGCATTTCTCAAAAATCCCATTTCACAAGAGAACTTTTGAAAGCATTTACTCCAACTCAAAAAATCCCACAATTTGAAAAACCTTGAAAATTTCTGCAAAATGCACCTGTTACCCCTTTGGCTTTCTATGACTTTTGCTTCCAACTTCGCATTTCCAAAATAAACAATTTGCAGCAGTATATATGGGAATCCCAGCCAGTCTGTAGGGGAAGAACATAAATTTGAGTCTAACGAATGGTGGCCATTAAGGATGCTCTAAACCAACACATAAAAGCAAGCTGCTTATTCCAAACAGCCAAACATACACTCAGAAGCACTCCAATGGGTGAGTAATTCTGTTTCTAATGACGGATGAAGGGTAACCTCATGTCACATAAATATGTGGAAGACAGACTTCCTCCTGGAACCTTCTCAGGAATAGCAATATTTATTACAGCATTTCTATTGCTATATTATTTATTATAGCAGTATTTATTACAGCATTTTCTATCCAAGGGGGCTCATAGTCCTGTGCTTACAACCTGATTTACATACCATGCGCACAGCTTGTGCTGGAACACAGCAGCTACAGGACATGCCGCATCATCTTTCTTCTTGCACTGTTTGTTTTTGGTAAAGCTGCTCTATTCATTGCGACACATGGGCTGTCAGTATATTTACACAGCCATACAGGACTTCCTTCCTAGCTGCATCTTGCAGCCACCACCCATTCTGCTCTGGTCTTTTTAGCTGGTTTGTTTATTATAGCTGGAAGAAAGTCTGTTTTTTCAAACACCCTCACTGTTGCTCAAATGTCTTCTCCACGGTTTTCACTTGGTTCCCATCACAGCCCAAACAGGGCTTGATAACTACCGTTGCCTTTGCAGAGGGCCAATCAGATGGATAGGCATCAGCTCAGGACCTGAAACTGCCTTGCTATGTCAGACAAGATGTGCATTCCTGTCAACCCTGCTCCCTCAGCACTTCCAGGTTCTTCTTAAAAGACCAGAGTGCTCTTCTCCCATATAAAGTACCAGAGAAATGGATTAGCAGATTTTAAAGGCTAGGGAGCTCTAATCTTCTACAGAACACCTACTTCAGTTTCCCCCAGCACATCTTGAGGAAACAGATGCAGTTCAGCTTCTAAACAAGTAGCTGCAGAGAGGCTCAATAAAAATGTGCTATTTGCTACAGAAACCTGATGGAAAAGACATTTTCTGTGCTGAGGAAACAGAGTGAGGCATTGAAGTCAAGCATGATATGTAATAAACATATTTTTAATATTAAACAATATTTGAAAATAATAACTAACAGAACACTCTTTAATTGCATTTTGCTTTTCAGTACCGGACTGCTGGAAAGGAAAACTGGTTTCCTATTGCTGTCCCAAATCTATGGCCATAAAAATAAAGTTTATTGCAAAATATTCTATTCCTATTTCTCTTATGGTTTCAGGTTGTGTTATTACAGTTATCTGTATGCAATACATAAATACCTTCTTTACACTAAGATACTTTTAAGTCTCTTCCTTTAGAAATCTCCCCCCACCCCGCGCAACACAGGGCATGGATAGGGCCAGGTTTTGCTATCTCCTGTGACAGCTGCAAGATTTAACACTGGAGATTCTTTGAAGGGGAAGCAATAAGTAGTCTCTCTGTTCTGTGCTGCCAAAACCTCATGTTTATTCTTTGAAAACAGTCATGACTGGAGAGATGAAATGCCTCTCTCCTGCTCCTTCAGTTTCTCCCCTCCTCCTGATGCTGCATATTCTCGCTGGCAGAGGTGGCATCAGCAAGAGGCGAGGAGTCCCACAGGCAGGTTTCCAGCCACAGCACTGGAAGACACCCATAACCATCCTAGGTAGGTTTCCATGTTGGTGAAGAGCTGGTTTTTGTTGAGGCCATTTTCCTCAGGTTACAGAGAGGATATACCTCAAGAAGTCAGAAAATTGCAGAAAAGTTGGTTGGAAGGGATTTCTAGATGTCATACAATCCATCCTCATCCTCCTTGACACAGGACTATTGCCAGAAACAGATGAGGTCAGCGGGGACCTTATCTAGCGAAGTCCCAAAACCCAGGATGGCAGAGCACACCGTTTCTGCACACCTCATTCCCATGCAGCATAAACTGCCTACACAAGAAGGTTTCTCCAAATCTCTGGTCTGAACCTGCCAAGCCACAGCCCGTGACTCTCGCCCCTCTTGCCATCTGCTACATACAGGAAGAGTTTGGCTCCTTTGTCCCACAATCCCTTCACGAAGCTGGGATGCATTTACATGCAAACTGATGCTAATGAAGGTGGACGAGCTTTAAACAGATTCATCTGTTAACTGAAAACAAACCTTTTTCTTTCCAGAATAAATGCATTCTAACTCTTCTTCACTCCAGTACAGCATGTTACCCTGGTCTTCAGCCCAAGTCTCCAAGGACACCTTTCACTATAACAGAAGTATTCAAAAAAACAGAATACAGGAATCACCATCACATCCCACCCTGACCCTCCCAAATTTTTGCAAAAGCTTCCAGATAGAGTTAGAAGGCTTTAAGTTTTTTTTATCATTGCCCACTTTCAAGCAATCCTACCCTACACTCTTCTCCAGCTTCATAGTGTAGGGTTTCATCTTGCCCAGCAGTACCGTTTCCACATACGGCAGCACCTCGACAACAGGAAGTAATGAGGCAAACCCAGTCATATCTGGTCAGAACAGCAGTGAAGTTTCTAACTTACACATGCAGATTTGCTTGGTTCGAGCACTTTGGATAAATGGCCACATATTAGGTTGTTACCTAGACCAAGTGTTAACATCCCAGGCTGTCATTTGTTATTTATCAAAGTGCAGTGCTGCCAGTTTGAGGGCACATGAATAAGTTTTCAGAAGAGAAGGAGGATCCCAAGAAAAGCAAAATCAGAGCAGACCCGATTAGCTCTTGCCAGCACAGTCTGGTTTTCCTATTAGTCATTTGGTATGCAGGTTTGGCATCTTCAAAGCTGGGTGCAATCTTTTAACTGGGTAATTCTAGTGATTCAAATGCATCCCAGGTGAACTCTAAATCGGAGTAGCTTGTGCAGTTCCTGAGCTCATAAGAGTGACCTCAGCAAGCAATTCTCTTGATGATAATGTAATCTGAGCTAACTTCCTATGCACATATATGCTCTAACCAGCACATGTTTCAAAGCATATTATATACAGTGATGGACAAAACTATACCTTACAATATATAGCTCTCTGCACAGCTTTTGGCTCTAACATGCTACAAATTCATGAAAAGCGTGTAAGAACAGCCAGACCAAGTTGGTCCATCTAGCAGAGCGCCCTGTATCCAACCACGTCTAAAAGCAAGAGGCCTATGGAAGAACAAGACAGGCACACAGTGTTATTTTGCTGATGTATTTCTGCAGTTTCCAGCATTCATATTTGCCGTTCTCTACCATGTAAACTCTCAGCATTTGCAACATCCCCACCAGTAACATCCACAGATTAATCACACACTTCATGAAAACATACCTCCTCGTTTGTTCTTTTCATTGCTCTGAATAGTTTAGTATGATTAGCAAACTTTATCACCTTGCTATTCATTTTTAGCAGATTATTTTCCTGATCATTTATGAATATGCTGAATACCACTGGCCCCAGCACAATGACTTGTGGAGTTTTCTCCACCAGGAAAACAAACTACTTCTCCTTTCTGTTGACTACCTTTTAATTAGGTAGTAATGCTCAGGCACCATTCACCTCAGACCTGGGCAACTTACTTTCTTTGTGAACCTTTGGTAAGAAATCTTAATAGAAATCTTTTGCAAGCCCAGGTAGATGATCTTAACTGGATCACCCTATCCACATGTCCAGTGACATCTTCAAAGAGCTGCAGCAGATCTGAGAGACAGCACTTACCACTGCCTTCCCATAAACACCCTGGTTATTTCAATCCAATGCATATGTATGTCATTAATTGCATTCTTTCCAATAATAAGTCCACCAAATTTAGTCAGACATGATTATTTAGACAAAGGCATTGCCATAATCCTTCTAACAACGAAGTCAATTGTTTAGTGCAGATAGTAATAAACGAGTCACCTTTTTTGCTCTACAAAAAAAAAAATGCTTTGTACACAGACTTGGCATAAACAGGAATAATGTGGAAAAATGCTGATAGGCTTCTTTAGCATGAAACACATGGGGCTGGAAAAATTACCATATTCTTCAAGACAGGCACTTCTCTAAAATCAGAATCCAGAGCATGTTTTTGTAGTTTTATACACACACACACACACAAAAAAACCCCTACAACCTGTTTTCGTTAGAGATTGTGTTATGTTTCTTAATAACTGAAGTTTACACAGCCCTTTAGCTAAAGAAAACCTATTCTGTGTAGACTTGATGGATTTGATGACATCCTGTTTATTTCAAACAGGACTTTAGAGTGTCACTCGATAAAGAAGATTTCAGAGCATTTATTACAAACGTAGAAACTGTATTTGAATATCCTAAGCTTTTTTGACAGTTGTGGCTTTTAAATTGCCAAGAAAACATAAATAACAGCCATAAAAATAAACAGTCTAATGCTCCAATCGCAAATACAGCTTTTACTGCTGTGATTACTGACTGACAAGTTTTTAGGACTTGTCCCTTGCTTTTTATTGATTATTCCTCATCTGCAGGACAAAATCCCTCACTGGCTTTCCTAGTCCACACAGACACATCTCCAGCTCTCAACAGATTTTGCTCACCACAAAGATCGAGCGAAAGGTCAAAAATCCAGACTAATCGCAGTAAAAGCTTGGACTCGGCAACCTGAGACCTAACCCTGCTCCCAGCCAATCCCCGAAACATTCCTGTGGACTTCAGTCGTGTCTGGAGAAGTCCGTAACTTCTCAGACTTGACTCTGGTTCAGTTTTGTCTCCAAATACAGTTACAGCACACTGTAGACTTATATAAAATGTGCGTATATCTCCTGACTATTACTTCTTCCTTCTTTTTTTTTCACCCCCCTAAAGCAGAGGAGTCTCTTCCCCTCTCTTTCCTGACCTGAAAGCAAAGCACTTCACAGAAAGCATCTCCATCAAACAGCAAAATCTCTGGCACACAATTAAATAACTCGCATCAGCACTTCCATCTCTAAAAATGGCTAAAAATGCTGAAAAAAAGGAAACAGAAGTGATGTGTAAAGTTCACCTTTAGCCTGATTTATGCCAAAATTGAAGACTACATCCTGGCAAAACAATAGGCATTTTCCTAGGATCACCAGTCACAAGGGACAGAACATAAACTTCCTGTCCTGGTTTCAGCTGGGATAGAGTTAATTTTCTTCTTAGTAGCTGGTATAGCGCTGTGTTTTGGATTTATCATGAGAATAATGTTGATAACACACTGATGTTTTGGTTGTTGCTGAGTAGAGTTTACACTGGTCAAGGACTTTTCAGCTTCCCATGCTCTGCCAGGTGCACAAGAAGCTGGGAGGAGGCACAGCCAGGGGGTCTGACCCAGACTGGCCAAAGGGCTATGCCGTACCATATGACATCATGCTCAGTATATAAACTGGGGGAAGAAGGAAGGGGGGACGTTTGGCATGATGGCGTTTGTCTTCCCAAGTAACCGTTAGGCGTGATGAAGCCCTGCTTTCCTGGAGATGGCTGAACACCTGCCTGCTGATGGGAAGTAGTGAACGAATTCCCTGTTTTGCTTTGCTTGCGTGTGCGGCTTTTCCTTTACCTATTAAACTGTCTTTATCTCAACCCATGAGTTTTCTCACTTTTACTCTTCCAGTTCTCTCCCTCATCCCATTGTGGGGGAGTGAGTGAGCCGCTGCGTGGTGCTTAGTTGCTGGCTGGGGTTAAACCACGACACTTCCCCTCTGGTCTATTATTTGATGAGGTTTATCATCCCAGAAGAAAGTGAAATCAGCCACGCCTCCCCAAGCTACCAACAAGAAGAATCTGACAATGGAGAGCAGTATTTCAGGAGAGTTAGCAAAGCTACAAGTTCAGAAACAGAAAAAGGTAATTTGAAGAAGATAATTTGCCATGTTCTGAGGAGTTTTTTTATCCTTCCATGGGACATTTTTTCTGAACAAAACTGCTTTTCTGCAGGCAGTTTTACTCCTACCATGTCATAAACAGTATTTTATCGTCTTTGAAAAATTACATGGTCCATATTGGTACTTGATTTGGGCATGCATCTGTACTTTTCCCTGCCCCTGTCTGCTATGCTATATTTTTTTCTCCAGTTTTGTCTGTTGTGATTGGGAAGGTGAAGGTGTCTTGCCCTGTATGTGCACAGAGCCCACCACCACAGGAGTTCAGATTCTGTGTACATCTCAAGACCTTTCTGCACTAAAGATGCTATCACTGTTGTCATCCTTCTAGTCTGGATATAACACATCTTTTTGCATTTTGATTTTTCAATGCCACCTTACATAAAATGAATGGCATACTAGCACGTAAGAAAGAAAAAAAAAGTTCACCTACTCACCTAGACAGCAATAATTTACCCTGAAGTTTCAAATCAGCAGCACAGTCATCAGATTGACAGTTCCTCTCAAAAACAGTCTGTGAAAAACAGAGAAAAGAACTGTTACAGCATGAAAAGAGTAAGATCAAAATTCAAAGAAGGAACACACTTGGATGAAATAAAAACCCACCAAAATCTGTGATACAGGGATATATGGTGTGAGTGTTAAGGAAATTAAAGGGCAGGCAAATCTCATCTTTATCAGAACCATTTTTATTCTCCTCTAACTGAACAAGAAGTTTCACCAAAACCAGACTCCCTCAGAGGTTTTTCTCAATCCATTCCCACTGCTCATCTGACAAGAATTACTGCTCACACAATATTTCTGGCACTCTTATTTCTCTTCCCAATGCATGTGCATGAAAATGAAACAAAAAATGAACTATTTATGAAACTATTTTCAGTCCTAAGAATTGCAAATAAGGAAATCATGCACCAAACACATTCACTAGCCTATATTAAAGATAAGGAATTAAACCTTTTTTTTTTTTTTTTAGATTTTATGTATGGTAGGAGAAATTTCTGCCATCCTGCAAGCAACAGAAAATTACAAAGACTGTTACATACCAGTGATACCCTCAAATAATGGAACCACTGTCAATCTTGTGAACTCTGGTAAAGACTGTCATTTAGGAAATTTAACAGATTGATAAAGCTAGGAACTGTGAAAGAACGACATACCACTAGACACAGGCATGCTATTTAAGCAGCAAAAATAAGGGGAATACATGAGAAGTCTATGAGCCTACGCAAATCTCTACAGTAGTTTGTCATGGCTAAACGAGGCAGCCACCACTGAAAGAAGAAGACAGGAACATGTTCCTGGCATCCAAGAAACTCAGATGCTGTCAAAATCATGGTTATTTTCCCCTGCGTTGAGAACAGAGACCAATACCTTTTTGAACATATGACTAGACTTTTCAGGCTGGAGGATTCATTCTTTCAGAGTTGTAATGTTCTTCAGCTTACCAAATATTCAAAGGAGAAATACCCAAAATGAGGGTTGCCAACACTGTTCAGCTAGGAAACCTGACAATCCACTGATCTCTTCCTTTAATATGAATGTTCCTTTCTACAGGCTTGGCTTCATGACTTTTATTACTAAAGTAAATATATTTCAATCATAAATGCAAAACCAGAGCAAATCTGTGCAGGACACACATAATGGTCAGATAGGGTTGGAGAGACTCAGGGGAAAAAAGATGAAAGAAGATACAGACTTAATACTTTTTTTTTTTTTTTTTTTTTTTTTTTTTTAAGAGTTCTGTGCAACTGTATCAGGACTGGAGAAAGACTTTGAATCTTAAGCCCAGAGGGCATAGAGATCTCTAGTCCTTGTCTCTCCAGGAAGATTCTTGGCTAAGGAGGCATGTTGCTCTGCTTTTTCTATATTGTCAGAGATCTCAAAAAAGGAGTGGAGCTTTATGAAGTTAATTGATGTTGGACTAGCAGATATCAAACTATGCTTTAGATTGTACTGAGTTGCAAAATTTGGGGTTATTTACTTTGCCCTTTCATTTTCCTTTCCCACCTTTTGCTTTCTCAGAATCTCAGAAGTAGAAATTGTTGATGATTTAAACACAAGGACTGAACTTACCCTTCCTCTTTATTAAAGACTACCACACCAAAGGACTAGAATAGCCCTGAGACAGGAGCCAGCACAAGGTATCCCTCTCAAAACATGGCACATTTCAGAGGTATAGTCTCAAAAGTCCTCAGAATTAATCCTCAACCACCATAGCAGCTATATATAGGAAAGACTGTTTGTCCTTCAGAGGAGAAAGAAAGATAAACTGTACCAATATTCTTGCCTGACAGTTTCCCTATTTGTATTGCAGAAATCTTGGCAAAGCAAACAGAGCGATCAAAGATATGACCTGCACATTTCAAAGAATGAAGTACTGTAAGTACATTTAAGTAACTACCTAATAATCCTGGAATTTTGTTACTAAATCTATAGTTGCAGTTCTTCAGAAAGAATGAACAAATACCTCATTTTCTAAAACTACTGAGCATGTAGCTCTTCCAACATATCATGCACTAGACAGCAAGCTACTTTGAAATACATTGGGAGTATTTCGTTATCTCATAGAAACCCAAGTTCCTACACAGCACCGGGATGGGAGAAAGAAATAAGGATGAGTCCCCAGATCCTTAACTGTGTAGGAGTGAACCCTTTGCTTCTGTGGAGGATCTTGAACCCATACAGGTTTAGGGGGAGAAACGATTACCAGTCCAGCCAGCTGCCAGGACCCATCAATGCAGCCACAGTGGGTTCAGTAGCCCACTTCCATCGCAGGCTAATGACATCTATGGATTATTTTGCTATTTTCCGCTGTTTCCCTGGTCTGGATAGATGTTGCCATGACTCTACTCCACCTCCCCTTTTTATGTGCCTGCTAGAGCCTCAACCCTGTAGCTTCTCACAATCAATCTACTTCCTCCATTTTCTTCTCTGCTGTCTTGAGCCTCCCCTTCCCCAGCCTGTTGTTTCTTCTGCTTTCCCAGTTGACTAATTCCTGCCTGTTCAAATCCCTTCCAAAGAATTAAGGAGTAAACATACTTTAAGTCGTCATAACATTTGTGAACACTGCTTATATATTCTGTTACTGTGCCCTTACTTGGTCTACTTAGGCTGTGATTTCTTTGGGCCAGAAACTGTGCCTAATTCAACACTGCATGTTGTTAGAGCAGGAGTCCATTCCTGGGATGTGCAAAGGCCCTACTACAATATAATCACTATTTTTAACTCTAAGCAACCTTTAAAGTGGTTTCAGCTTTACAATACCAGTTTTAGGGATTTATAGAGCTTTTTACATATTAAAAATGTTGAACAAGGTAACCAATGGGCTGTACGTATTACCCAGAACTGGAAAAAGGGAAGTAGAACAAAACAAATTCATTGCACTGTGGAAACACTTCATAATTTTTGCAGTGAATGTTACCCAAAGTGAAGAGGAGCAGTTCTGAACAGTGGTTTTACTGAAGTCCAATTGATTCTTACTGGATTCCATTTATATTGTACCAAGTACCTCACAGCTTTGAATATGTATATCAGAGATGGTCAGGAAGCTTCTTTACATAACAAATACATACAAGAAAAATTTCAAGGAGGGGAGAAGGGGCAAAAATTGTCCTGAATGAGAAACACAGCTGTATCTCTTATCTCAAGGCCACCATACTTTTGTCTGACATTTCCAGGAGACAAATAGGTGGTTTTGTGCTCAGTAGCAGGGACAGAATAACCTCAATGTTTCTAGGACACGTTTACTGTACAAACACAAAGTTAATGTAAAGTGCGTGCACAGTGAGTCTGTCAGACTTCCTGCAATCACCAGATCTACAGCAAAGCACAGCGCAAATCCAGTGTTTCCAGGGTCCACGATTCCTCTCTGCGCTCTCTCCTGCTGCATAGAACCCAGCAGCTATGAGGAATTGCTCCATAGTTGTTCCCACCAGGTCACCAAACTTCCTGGACAAACATGGTTTTCTCAAATTCTGTGTGGCAACTTTTCTGGGTAGAAAAGATGATGCTTCTTGGGAGGTCAAGGAATGTGGCAGATATATCCTGAAAGGTTAGTGGAGACAGATGTTGCCTACGTTCTCCAGAGGGTAAGTCAAAAAGCCTACATTAAGATATACTCATTATAAAGAGTGAATATGCACACCTGTACACAATTAAATGTACAGTAAGGAGAGACCTACAGCCAGCTGATAAGGAAGGGGATATGTCTCGACAGGCACTAAGATCAGGGCCTCGAAGCAAGTACCTTTGTGTCCACTCTGCCTCTTGAAGAGAGGTAGTGGATTAAATTCCACTTTTTGTGGTAAAGGCCAGGGGTAAATGTACAGTCCTCTGCCTCAGGAAGTAGGAGGAGGATGAATCCCTAGTTCCTGCATCCTAAGGCATCCTAAGCACAAAGCTGCTGGGTATTGGGTGTGAAAATATTCTCCTTTTCCTTCCTGCTGATGGTGAACTGCTAAGGAATGCTGCTAGGAGGTAAAACAAGCAAGAAGGAACCTGGCTTCAGCCTAATGGTCAGAGCTCTCTGCTCAGAGGAAGACGATCTGGGATTTCAAACCTGGCTTGCTAAATTGCTTCACTTTCTTTCAATGTTAAAATTAAATGCATCTATGTTTCTGGGAGTAGGGAAGAGAACAGGAAACAGAGAAAACAAAAAAAACCCCTGTGTTTATGGCACTCCTGCCCACAGAAAAGACTGGAAATCATCCAATAAACAAAGAAGAAAAAAATATTTCAAGACATTCAACGTCCCAAAATTCAGGGAAGCACACGGAAATTTCAGGTTGTAGCCAAAATGTGCAATCAAGACCTCGAGAGGTTGCCAGTACTGTGTTCTAGCAAGAGTTGTGCTCATCCTTTCACAGAAAAGGGAGAGACAGCTGAAGGACAATGCTTGAAGAAAAGGGAGAGAAACGGGATTCTCAAAAGAACTCTTGAAAACATGTCATTTTATGGTCTGGATAAGAGAATAGTGATTCACTCTGGATCAGGCCTTTAATACTTCTCACACATCAGTCTAGGAAGGGATCCATTCCTTTAACTTCATAAACTGTGCCACATACTTCAGCAGGATAATTTAGGTTATGCAAAATAATATGGGTTAAGAATAGACTATTCCAATCTCTACACTGATTTCCTGTAAATTGTCATCATACCCTATGCTATGTGCAGAGCTCACTTAGCAATTAGATCATGCTAGTAACACAAAAGCAATTCTATCTAAAGGATGCAGAATAAGGGGACTTGTTAGTCTAATAATTCTCTACTTTTTAGATCTTGATGCTATATGGCTATTACCATGTTATCTGGTAAAGCTGGGTTCCTGGGTCGTTATTTAGGGACCAGGACATGTGATCCAATTTTCAAAAGTACTGAGCTGTAAGCAAATCTCATTGCCTTTTCTAGGAACTGTTTCCTGGATTATAGATTTAAAAATCAATCACTTAGATATTAATGTGCCTAAACAGATACAGAAGCCTGCTTTTAGACCTTTGTCTTTAAATTTCCAAGTTGCCTGCAAAATAAAGCTATTACCTACAGATCTACTGACCACAGTAAGAAAAAGAAATAGTGACTGACTCTCCCCAGACACCCTATGCCTCACTATACTACTCATGGAAACAGTCCATTCGTATATCCTGCTGAGCCAAGTGCAAAATGGCTGATTTAAATTCCCACTAGAAAAGCAGTTAACATTGTGAAAGACTTCCAGGATTTCATCAGATGTGTTGGCTAAAATGAGAATGCATTACATCCACAATACCCCTAGCGATCCGCAGAGCAAACACAGGATGAAGGCAGGAATACCAGGGGAGCAATAAGCATTCAACAGAATCCTACTACGAAACCAAAGACCCATGCCAGTACTGCATGGTGCAGGGGACCAAGGTTAGCTAGCAAGCTCCCTCAGCTCCATGTAGACTTCATCAGAGCATGTCTTCATGCAAAGAAAACAGATGCTCATTTATAGTGCATTAGCATAAGAAAATTATTATTGGCCAGTTTCTGTTATTTTACTACACTAGTAAGGGTGCAACCATGTAAGTCCAACTTCTCCAGCTGGGGAAGGCTACAGGGGAATTCGTCCTCTTTACTGAGTGGAAGACTCTGGGCCTATGGCTCATGACTAGCACATTGCCACTTGTCAAGCCATCTAAGGCCAAATGCAATCACTTCTTCCTATTTCAGCTGCATCCTGCTTTCAGAAGGTGTTAAAAACTGGGCTGGAGCACCAAGCTAAAAAGGAGAGGGGACACTCAAATATAAGAGGAACAGGAACTCCCAAATGAAATCAGCTGTTTAGAAAAGACCAGGCATGAAACCTGTTAGCTACTGAAGGCAAGCATAAATTAATAAACATATGTATTAGTTATTCCTCACAGCAGTAGAGTGGATTTAACAACGCAATCTTTTGTCCTTATATTCTCCTGGGGTGAAGAATTACAATTGGTGGCAATAGAAATACACCCCCAGCCTTTCAGAGCTGTATTAGATTTCTAGTCTGACTCACTCATTTTTCAGGCTGAGGCAATTTTTTTCTTTTCTAAATCATTAACAGTTCAAATCATCCAAATAGTGTTCTCATTTTACAAGACTTCAGACCTTATAAATTCATAGAACAATAGATGGGAAAGACCTATCGGGTTAATTGTCCCATCTCCCCATACCATTATAGAATGGATTTCTGCAGCACATTTCTCAATATATTTTCCTGTCTTGTCTTAAATGGTCTTCCATTTATTTTGGATGACTACAGAATAATTCAATTATATCATCTCAGGAGGGTTCTTTAATGATATTCAAGAACATTTTCTACTCTAAACCTCTTTATTTCTACTACTAAAAGTGGAACTGTGTAAGATGAATCTTTTTCACTCAGGATGCTTTCATACTTAAACATTTTAACACAAGAGTCAAAACCTTTGTTACTCATCACACAATTGTGTAAGTAAAAATATAAAAGCATAATAACAATGACAAATGAAAAACAGATGTGGCAGCTGTTTTGTCAGCTGGAAACACAAAAAAAGTCTTCAAACATCAGATACGCAATTTATGTCTACCTTTAGCTCAGTTAGACCCCCAAGGATATGTGAAAGTCCTCTCCTATAATCCACCTGCATTTCAGTAGTTTTGTATTTATGAATGCTACTCTGAACTGACAAGGATTTTGTGGCGCTGAGGTACTCTGAACTGAGTGAACTAATACTATCCTATTATCTCCTCTCAAGACGTTAGGTATTCCAATTAAGCTCTAGTGATCCTTCATACAACTGCTGAAAAGATACGAACAGAGCTAATGGAGCCTGGCTTCCTGAAGTCTGTCACCTGTCTCTGTGGCTTTTTAAGAATATTACAATTTTCTTTTATAGCTCCACACATTAAGCAGGAACTCCCCCTTTCTTACAATTACAATTCTCCACCCACAGAGTAGTTTGGAAATGAAATACATGTTGTGACACTGAACTGCAGAAATTACCCAGTAGGATTTTAAGTTAGGGTTCAGCTTGCAAACGCTTACATGATCATCTCTCCTTTCTCTGCCTATTTATTTGAAGAATCTGTAAACTAAATCAGATAATTCAGGTCCTACCACCTAAAACAGGATCACCCTGTAGTCTGACCCTCCCCTGGCACATATGCCAAGACATGAAGGTCTATATATCTCTGTGTGTCTGTTCGTGTGTATATTAGCATATGGTATTGGCTATTGTTCTTTAGGAAGCCCATGAGATCTAAACCTGGGGATTAAACTGTGTCTTACACATTCTCAGTTATGTTGTTTTTCCTCTACTGTTAAACAGAAATATGAACAAGTTGGACAATTATTGGCCAAGCCTGTCATTGCTTAAGAACGAGCATATAGAAACATGCATACCGTCAGAGGCACTAATTTCCACTCGTTCTTACTTCAGTGAGTTTGCTCATTATAAACATTTCAGAGGTACAACACATCTGGACACCTGCTGTTCTTGTTCAGTTCTGAATCTCTTCCAGACTTGTAAATCTTTCCTCTTTATTGCCATTCAACAACAACAACAAAAAAGCAGGCAAATGTAATACTCAGCCTAATCCAGTACATGCTCAGGGTGGGTCCTTTCCAGATTTCCTGGCACAAAGAGCACCCAGTCTCTGCCAGTTCATCACTGACTCTGACCAAACTTGTCTAGAGCAAAAGACAGACACCACCAAAGGGATGGCAGAGGGAGGAGTGGAAATCATCACTTTCAGCAATCCCACTCCAACCAAAGGGAAAACAATGGCAATTAAGCAGGAAGGGTGGCACACAGTGGATCTCTGCAAGAATAAATGCAGAAGATAATTTGGAGCTTGCCCTGCCCAAGGAGGAAAGAGTTTAGCGGCAAGATGTTTCATCTGGAACATGGCAATTAGGCTGACTCCTGCAGTCTCCCCAAAGACTTCTTATGTGCCTGGGTATACGTCAATTAACATTCAAACTTTCCACCTATCCAGCTACTAACAGGTATACTAAGGTACTGAGGCTTCAGCTGTACCAGTAAATTCAGCTGCTCTGGCCTCCAAGACAGGAGCACCCTAACTCCTGACCCATGCCTGGGAATGGTTTGCAGTAGTTGGCACAGGCTAAAACCGTGCCAAGAGCCATTCCAGCAGCTTACCAGGATAAAGATGTCACTCCAGTGCCTACAAATGCCTCGGGCACAGCTCAGTTTGCTGGCAGAGACATGACCTGACGCAAGGAGGCACACAGGGATCTCTGCTCCGGAGAAGGCACCACTGACAAACCTGGACCACGCTGTGTGTATGGACACTACATTTCAGCCTGTCCAGATCTGTCATTGCTTTGTCCTCAGTATGAGACCAGGGGTGCGTGTGCATGTTTTAAAATAGAGGATGGTATTATTTGTGCAGCAAACCAAAAATCACTAAAGGTGTTCATAATTCAGCTTCATAAAAATCCTCCTATACTTTCTCATACCTGCCAACTAAGCTAATTTATGTGCAAATACTTAACCAGCTTTTCAAATACAAGTATTTCCAAAAAAATAGTCCTCTGCTTTAAAAAGGTGAAGTTTATCCCAGAGACGTGCAGCTTCAGTCACCCAGAGGTGCAGCACTGTACCCAAATTCTCACTGCAAGTCAGCGGCACAGCTGGGAACAGAATGTCCTAAACATTTTCTGTCTCTTCTTATAACTTACAAGCAGTTTCATGGCAGACCATTCCCGAAGTCCTGAAGACACTGACGCAATTAAATCTACTGAGAATATTTTCCTATAACAAAATGGTGTCTCCATCCACATAACAGCAGGTGATTTTATTACAGTATTTAGAACAGGCAGAATTCTAGCATACCACATTTTGAACGCTAAGATACATTACTGTATACTACTAGGAACAAATCCCCACTGTATTTGGCAGGAGATCTTTCTCCTTCTTAGTTGACATGTATTTATACAGTGGGTATACAAAAATAAATGTTATAGTACAAACCACTTACGACGAACTAAGCCAAACCAAGTTCTAAATACACATTAATTTCCCTGAAGTAAGAAGACTTATTAGTTTTTTCCAGTGGATGGAGGTAGCAACTGGATTTGGGAGGCAACAAAGAAGCTAATGGAAAGTGAACCGCAGGGTGGGAAGTTTTAAAGTTCATAATACGCACTCAAAAAGTAGAATCTTTTTTTCCCCTACCCAATATTGACCCATCAGAGATTTTCTGTTTGAGCAAAACTGAGCTGGCTAGCCACTTACAACTTGGAAAGCTGTAATCTTCTCCACACAACCAGTCTCCACCCAACAATTGTACAAGTTGCCGAGACATCTATCAATAGACATGTACACATAACCCTTAAGTATTTGCTTGTGCTACCACAAATAATTACACCAAGCTATGGCAACCATAGTTTCTGGTAAGCATATAGAAGAATGAAAAAATAATTAAATCCATGAGAAATCAACTGTTACTGTATCCTGGGCCAAACTGTCCCTCAGGCCAGTTTAATTACATTATTACTTCATTTTGAAGTATCAGACCTTCTTTGCTTACAAAAAATGGCCAATACATGAAGTCCCACAATTGCATGCTTTTTCCTTAGGAAAGTTCAGTTAAGATCCTTTTCTTTAAATCAACCAGACATTCAAATTATTTATCATACACAGTTTATTTAGGAACAGAAGCAGGCTCCTTCACTGAACAGTCAAGGTTTGCTTTTGTTTTGTTTTTAAATACAAGCATTCTGCACTGCCTTACAGGAAAAGCTGCACTCTTTTAAAATAAAGGTGACACCAGCAGTGTGCCCAGGTGCGCCAGCAGTGTGCCCAGGTGGCCAAGAGGGCCAATGGCATCCTGGCTTGTATCAGGAATAGTGTGGCCAGCAGGACCAGGGAGGTGATAGTGCCCCTGTATTCGGCACTGGTGAGGCTGCACCTCGAGTACTGTGTTCAGTTTTGGGCCCCTCACTTCAAGAAGGACATCGAGGTGCTGGAGCGTGTCCAGAGAAGGGCAACTAGGATGGTGAAGGGTCTAGAGCACAAGTCTCACGAGGAGCAGCTGAGGGAGCTGGGGTTGTTTAGTTTGGAGAAGAGGAGGCTGAGGGGAGACCTTATTGCCCTCTACAACTACCTGAAAGGAGGTTGTAGAGAGGTGGGGGTCGGTCTCTTCACCCCAGTAACAAGCGATAGGATGAGAGGAAACGGCCTCAAGCTGCGCCAGGGTAAGTTTAGGTTAGATATTAGGAAAAACTTCTTTACTGAAAGAGTAGTCAGGCACTGGAACAGGTTGCCCAGGGAAGTGGTTGAGTCCCCATCCCTGGAGGTATTTAAAAGACGGGTAGATGCAGTGCTTGAGGACATGGTTTAGTGGTGGACTTGGCAGTGGTAGGTTAACAGTTGGACCTGATGATCTTAAGGGTCTTTTCCAACCTTAACAATTCTATGATTCTATGATTCTATGAATAAAAGCATTTCAAATGGTATCCCACATCCATACACTCCTTTAATATTATAGGAGATGTCACTTCTGGTGGTGGGTTTCCACGAATACTATTTCCAAGCTGACTCTAATGCATTAGAGCAAAGCACCATGAAGAACTTCATATGCTCAACATAATCTTCAATTCTCATGGCAAGAGGCCACTTGATGGCTTTCCTACCTCCTTGTTTGTGAGCCATAGGGCTGTACACTCTTGTTGAGAAGTCATGCATGCATGCAGGGAACAGGTGGTTCATGAAAAACAAACTGAAATCCCAGTGAAAGTGATCACTTCCACTTTAACATCACTTTAGTTTAAAGAAAATCATATCTAGGTGACTATAAAGCCCCCATGTTTGCAAGATGTGTGGCTTTTCAAGTAGGTCTAGCAGACCTGCAGTAGGCTCCTGAAAGACAGAAGTCTCCCCCTTTGCTGCCCAGTCACAGTTCCCTCCCATTTCTTCAGCTATTCACTACTTCCAGCTTCTCCTGCGTTCATTCACAAAAACCAGCCACCTGGGCATTTTAGCAAAGTGTCAGCCTCTTAACAGTATCTTAATGGCACCTCAAAGCAACAGATGCAACATTTCCGACTTCAAAATGCCCGTTCTTACTGGAGTAACAGGATCTAGGGCTTTTGAAGACCACACACAACCAGCTACATTTGAAGACTTCAGTACTAGCACTAACACTAAGCTTGTCCACCTGCCCTCACCCATGCTGTATCTTCTGAAAACAGAGCCCGCTAAATCTGTCTTGAATTGGACTTCCAAATTGTCAGGTCCCTCCAGAATCATTAGATTCTTTGAAGATGTAAATCCTTTATTATATAAACTTTGGTTTATACTTTGGTCCTACTATCCCTTTGGGCCTTTAAAAACAATTTCTAGTTGTGAGATGACAAGAATCCTGAAAGAGAACACTACGCCCTGATTTTCCCATGAAATCAGCCTTTGAGGACCCTGCCACCGTGCCTCAAGGCTACTTCATCAGGGCTTTGTCACCAAGACTGCCACACTAACTCTGAAGCTCTGCCCACTTCCTTAGCTGAAAGCACACTTGCCGGCACACCCGATGTCAAAATCCTTTTCTTACCAAGCTAAGTGAACAACATCTGGAAAGCAAATGGAAAGGGATTGTTAAACTAGCTCCCTCTCATCCAAATTACACAAGAAAACAAGTCAGGGAAATTCCCAACATATTTTTGTTTCTTCTCTATAATGTCAGCATTTAGGTATTTTAATATTGATCCGACACTATGCCTGCAGGGCAAGATGTGACCTTTTGAGTGTAAACCCAGTGGTAAAGCATCCAAGCAGTTTCATTCATGTAACACTTAGGTTTTCAGCACACTGCTCAAGTTCCAAAGTTCTCCACAAATTCCCATCATAATGTTTGCAACAATACAACATTCAGATACGTAACAACCAAACAATCCCTCTTCACAAAAATAAGTAATTCTTAGATGCATCTTTCATTCATACATTTATAAAAATAAAGCATACCTGAAGAAATAGTCATTTCTCTAAGTACAAGGATTATAGCCAAATACATTTCAAAACACTTGGGTATATAACAAAGCAAATCTCTTTATGCATTTTAGTTACTTTTCTGAGTAGCATTCAGGGGCCTGCAATTTCAGCACAATAACATATCCTTATGCATCAGAAAGTAATGTTATAGATGACAATGATGCAAACATCATTTAACATGTATGAGCTTCCTGGGGTCAAAAACCAAATCTAACAATCCACTGCTAAAAGCCTCAGACTCCAGACAGACTTTTCACAGTTTTTGGTTTTGTTTTTTTTTTTTTTTGTTTTTTTTTTGTTTTTTGTTTTTTTTTTTTTTAAAGAAGTTTCCTATTCCTATTATGAGGCCAGCCCATAACTCTGTAAGCACGCTTCAGAAAATAAACTTGCCTGGATGCAACCCTGAGCAACTCGATCTAACTTTTAAGTTGGCTCTGCTTTGAGCAAGGAACTGGATCTCCAAAGGTCCCTTCCAGCCTAAATTATCCTGCAGTTCTGACACAAAAGAAGTTTTGCAAGCCACAGAAGTCTGATTTCCCTGTGGCGCCTCGAGCTTCACATTTGGATGCTCTGGTGCTGGCACAGTGGGAGGTTGAATTGTCCTGCAGGCTCCTTCCTCAGCAGACTGTCCTGCAACTACAAGGACTGTGCTCAAACTGGAGCCTTTCAAAAGGTCACTAAGGGGGTCTCTCCTCGACATGGCTGCCTGCTTCACAAACCCTGAAGGTGTCTGATACCTTCATAAGCACTGCCTTGATCACTCCTGTCAAAACCTGCCAAAACTGGCCAGCATTTTCCAAAGATACTAGTGATATCAAAACAGACAAAGAACAGAGGTGGGATAATCGCATACACTTCAGTTCCTTAGGGAACAATTTGGAATGGAAAAAAAGAAAAAAAAAGAAAAAAAAAAGAAGAAAAAAGATCTCTACTCTCTAAATGAGAAGCGTTTCAAAATTAAGGAAAATCTCTTGCTCTCACCAAAATTAAAAACAAAAGGGTTTTCTGCACTGCAGTGGAGCAAAATAGGATCCTAATAAATACATGGCTGCACCTACACTTTACTTTCTCTGAAACAAACCCATTCTATTTTAGTACGGCATGTCCTGCAATAACAGCGGGAGCAGGTTTCCTTGCCACATGACTGGACGTGAGGAGTCCTCAAGAAAAGAGGGCAGTTGGGCCAGGCAAATTTTTCTTTATTCTGTCCACTGTCCCTCACACAGAGGGGCAAGTTCCCATGTCTCTTCCTGGAGCCAGCCCCGTCCCTCCAGTACTAATGAAGACTCAACCTGTAAAGAAGGCCAGGGCCAAGCCTTTCACAAGAACCTCCTACAGAAAGGGAAGAACCAGAAGGAACAGGACCTTTCTCATCCTTTTCGTTATTCAGTCTCCTTCTTCCCAGCACAAACACCCTGAAACAAGAAAGTGACCTCACCTTGCACCACCCAACCTTGTCAGCACAAGTCTTTACTACATCACAGAGAAGCACTGATGTCAGCAACAGTAGGAATTGTACAAAAAGGCTACTGTGTGTAAAAGACCCAGAGCTTGGCAATCCCCTTTTATGTGCACTTCTGCTGTCAGTTCAGCCACAAGCCTTCTAGGGAAATAACATGGTCCAAATCTGACCTGATTCCTTTGCGCTATCTTTTGTCCTTTCTTCCAGCGGAGAATGGGCTTGAGAGCAGGTAGTTCCTTGTCCTCTTTTCCTCTTTCTATCACATGTTCCCCAAGGCTGTATGCAGCTTCAAATACAATTGGAGATATGACATCTTTGACTCTTTTCTGTAAAGGAAAACAGACAGATATTTCACCTATGCATATAGGCAAGCAGATTTTTATATACAACAATTATACATAAAATTAAAGCAGATTTTTATATTCAACACTGCAGACAGGAAGTAGGCTTCTCTATTTCCTTTATTCTTCTCCGTGCCAAATAGGAATAAGCACATTATAGAATCATAGAATCATTGACGTTGGAAAAGACCTTTAAGATCATCGAGTCCCACTGTTAACCTATCACTGCCAAGTCCACCACTAAACCATGTCCTCAAGCACCACATCTACCAGTCTTTTAAATACCTCCAGGGATGGAGACTCAAGCACTTCCCTGGGCAGCCTGTTCCAGTGCCTGACTACCCTTTCAGTGAAGAAGTTTTTCCTAATTACCAACCTAAACTTACCCTGGCACAGCTTGAGGCTGTTTCCTCTCGTCTTATCGCTTGTTACTTGGGAGAAGAGATTGACCCCCACCTCACTACAACCTCCTTTCAGGTAGTTGTAGAGAGCAATAAGGTCTCCCCTCAGCCTCCTCTTCTCCAAACTAAACAACCCCAGCTCCCTCAGCTGCTCCTCCTAAGACTTGTCCTCCAGACTCTTCACCAGCCTCGTTGCCCTTCTCTGGCCACACTCCAGCACCTCGATCTTATTCTTGTAGTGAGGGGCCTAAAACTGAACACAGTATTTGAGGTGCAGCCTCACCAGTGCTGAGTACAGGGGGATGATCACTTCCCTAGTCCTGCCGGCCACACTATTCCTGGTACAAGCCAGAATGCCATTGGCCCTCTTGGCCACCTGGACACACTGCTGGCTCATATTCAGCCGGCTGCTGACCAACACCCCAAGGTCCTTTTCCACCGGGCAGCTCTCCAGCCACTCTTCCCCAAGCCTGTAGCATTATATTACACCATACACATTATGCCAAAACAACTCAGAAGATTGAAAAAAAAAAAAGTCAACAAAAAAATTAGTTATTCTTTTGGGACCTACTCTTGGTTCCACAGAAGCAGTGACATATTTGGCACACCTATAATCAAGTGTTCTTCAATAAAACCAAGACATTTTCTTGAAAAATTAAATAAATAGGAAGTGTTTCCATTAGTCCTGCACAATGTGGAAGCAAAGAGCAAATCATCTTCATCTCTGGGGTTTCTAAATCCTAGACTTTGACTGAGGTGACCTCCAGTGTGTTCCAGTCACTGAAAGGAAAGAAAACTCCATCTTGTATTGTTGTTTTGCAATATCAATGAAATGAATGGATGGGTAAAGACACCAATGTGGCTATAAAACAAGACTACAAACATGAAATGTAATGAAACAAGAAAAGCCATCTACCAGCACAGTTCTGAAAACAAAACTCAGTTTCCCCCAACCTCAGCACAGTATGTAAAGGTTTCAGTTACTTTCAGTATGTAAAGGAAGAAAGTTTTTCAGTTTCTTTATTTGCTATATTCTAAGCTTCATAACAGATGTATTAAATGGTGCCACATTATTAATCTGATGGGACGAAAGGATTGCCTTTTCTTCTTGTTGGAGCCCAAGCCACAAAACTCATACCATTTGTCACAACGTGCAACGTCTAAATCCAGTTTGCTGTGCAAAGACAAAATGCTCATTGTGCTCTGTTCAGTCCTGACTTCCAATATCCAATTTACCAGAAAACAGAAACGGCAGATGCTCTACCTTTTCATAGGCAAACATTCCTCTTCAATTCTAGCTACTTAAAAACTTAGCGTGAGTTCAGCACAGATGAAATTGAGGCAATAAATAAATAAGCAAAACAAATCTTCAAATGGGCCAACTCTCAACTTCACCCTGCATCAGTTAGCAGGCTTCTCTGAACACAGCCTGCCAACCACAACAAGTAATTGAGATGCAATGCAATTTAAATTGCATCTTCCTGATGTGGGAAACCTGGGCACTAACTGGCTTTCTGACCACCCCGTTTGATCTGTTTCAAGGCAACCACTTGCTCTCTCTAATACACTGACTGGCCACAGATTTCTGAAGTCAGATGAAGGTTAGTGGCTAACCAAATTCCCAAATCACTGGTTAGCTGGGTGAATAATAGCAAAGACCAGGTTGGATGACATTTCCCCTACTGCACCTTGAAGCCTCCAGCCAGCCCCTGAATCTCCTCCCCTCTTAGCAAAGTCTGCCAGTGCCCCATGCCCAGCAGCAGCCCAAAGCACCCAAAGTTTAGACCATGCATTGCTTGGAGCAATTTGTGCTTTCTTGGTAATGGACACTGATCAACAGCGGAGATAGTGGCAGTGGTGACAGCAGCTCTGTGACCTCTTCCCCATCCCATAAAAAGGACCATGCATACTCTGGGGCACTGCTAATCCCCTCGGCAGAAAAGATACCAATGCCTTCAGCCCCTTCAACAGTCCCACCCTCGGGTAGGAGTTGTACCGTACTGAGATTACTAAATAACAATACTACAACTCACAGAAGCTACTAGCTTTGCTCTCACAGAAAACCATGTGTATTAATTTAAGCGAAGATTGTATCAGCATACAAGACTACATATACAGAGAAACAAGACTATAAAAGAGCATGCCATGCAGCAACAGTCAAACACAATAAATCACCAGGCAAATCGCCACCTAATCCAAATGTATGCAACAAACTGTGTAAACCAGAACAATTAAAAATGTAGGGAGTGGGTTAAATTAAAATCCACCTATAGTTTTTCCAGCTCTATTACTGCTGTATGGCAAGAATAAGTGCTTAATGACTTCTAAGTGTTTTAATATGATCTTGCAGGGTTCAGTCCAATGCCCTTTGAAGTCAAAAGACAAGTTTCCCATTGACTTCAATGAATGTTGGAGCGTGCCCATATTGTTCACTGGTGTCTCTTTCTGCTTCATTTTAGTGGTGAAATTGTGACTTCCAGCAGCTAGATTAATTACATGTGTGGATATTCCCTCACCACAGCCCTGGGGAAATATAATTCACATACCCACTTGTCTTTAATTAAGGATGAAAGTATGAATGCTACCCAGTTATTAATTTTACCACATGTTCAGTCCCTTCTGCTCACAATCCTACAAACACAAAGGCAACAGTCTGTGGGATTTGTCCTTAGTAAGACAGAGGCAAGACAGTTCTGCCTCACAGGTACACCACAGACTGTCTGGGATGCGAGCACATAAAGAGAATAATGAATATTTGCCCAAACGCAATCTGGAGAAGTACTGCTTTAGGTTGGAAATACCCCCAGTTTCTTTCTCTTTCACTCTACCCAAATGTACCGCTTCCAGTGGCTGAGTCATATACTGATGACACAGCCCACAGATTGCTTTTAAGTATTCTGATTTCTAAAAGGAAGTCAAAAGATGCAATGACAATCAGGTTTGAGATAGACTGAAAAATCCTTCAAGTCAAGGAAACTGTATGTGTTGCTTTTCATATCAGTTACATGGCCCTAATGAAGTGAATTTGCCAACGGAAATAATTTCCACAAGCAGCTTTTACGTGTATTCACAGTTTTTCACCATGACGCTGCTATGATGAGGAAGTGTCGAAGGTTAAAGACACTTCTGCATCATGAAAAAGCATCCCTGGCAAATAGTAGCGCACAGACAGCACAGCTTCATTAATGGAAAAAAAATGTCTGGAGGATATTAAAACACGTGTAATGTCCAAGGAGTTCACATTATCAATAGAAACAACTGCGTAACAAGGGTTCAGTGAGTAATAGCAATAAATATCCAGTCTGTACAGACTGGATATCACTAAACTGCTGCAAGTTTTCACTGTGCCTGAATTAGACTGGGGACCTGAAGCTGGGTTTCCCACAAGCCAACAGCTATCCTATGTAGTTTTCTTGTTCTTACAAGCAGTTTCTCTAGGGTGGTGGGTTTTTTCCCTTCTCTCTCTTTCAGACAAATTTCATTCTGGACATAAGAAACTTCTGCAATTAGGCTTTTGCAGAAATCAATACACTTCAGTCCCAGTAAATTACCCTTCTGCCAGTATCCCTTCCTGCAATGGAAACAGGCCTAGCCAGCTGTATCCTTTCATCGGGACCTTTTATCTTTTCCTGGGAGGCACGCTGCATGACATCATTCTGAGTTGAAGAAAAAGGTGTTCTGGTATGAACAAGCTGGGTTTTTATCAAGGGTGTTACAGGATGATCCCTCACTAGTATCTAGCACAGACAAAGAACTCCGAGTCCAAAAAGAGCACACTTTTAAGAGCATCTAAGGAAGCAATAAGGCACTTAGAGATGTTTCAAAAGACACCATGGTCCTGAAAGCTCACCCTAACAAAGAGCAGGATTGCCATTTCCTTTCCCAGAACAATCACCTCAAAGAAATACGCATTTTTTAAATGCTGTGGTAGAAGCTGGGCATGGCCACATTTTTCTTCCTTTTTGTTTTCTGGCTTAGCAGGGGAGAAGAAAGAAAGCAAGCAAGCAAAGCCTCTGCCAGATTTATGACTGTGTTTCTTTTTGGCATTAGTACCAAAAGTCCTAAAAATCTGAAAAGTAATCAGAGAGCAATGATAAAACATTGGAGCTGTGATTCTCATTTCCAATTCCCTCTCAAAGATGGAGTGTGATCACTGTAAGAAATCATTTTCTGTGCTTTTCATAGGTACAGCCTAAGGCACATCGTGACAACACAAACACAGGCACAGATTCCAACATCCTAAAGGCACACTGCCTTGGCAGGCAGCCACTGCCTTCTCCAACCTTAACTTTGTGCTACGAAGAGCCCCCACACATCAGGAACTTGGGCAAATTTGGATGGAACAAGATGGGGTTTTAGTCAAGGGATAGGATTTACTCTACTCATGGTGCAAGTGGTTGCCAGAGAGGACTGGATATCGTTTCAGCTTTCTTTCGGCTCAGTGCCACAGTGCAGTCAGGGGACTGTACATGAGCCCAATAAATCATCACATCTAATCTCCTTCCTTCTACAAGGTGAAAGTCTCCAGCAGGGGCTCTGAAGAGTGCCAAATTCCATTTTTAATTACGGCCAATGGGCTGAGAAATAAATTGAGATGTAAATAATCCCCACAATCTACAGCAAGAGTCCTGCAGGAATAACAGATGAAACATGGTCCTTTAAAGCAATGAATATGAAGTCATTTTCAAGAGCATCAAGTGAGGAAACACACATAACTGTCAGGGTGACTTCTACGGTTGCCCCTTGCTTTCATCCTTGTTCATGTCTCTCTGGAGTTTCTCTCTTTCTCTGTGGGAAAGTTCTCTGATCTGTCAGGCCTTTTTTCTGCTCCCTCTGACTTTATCCTGAGGACATCAACCATGCATAGATTCCAGAGCTTTCACTGCATTCAGCACAGCTTTTCAGTACTTCTGAGAAACAAGCTCTGTTTAGTTTGATGACTAAGAATGAATTCAAGAACCTGGCTTTTAAAACACTTAACTTGAAACTTTCAGTCTAAACATATTTATTTCAAGTTTTAAACAAGCACTAATAATAGACTATAGGAATTTTTACAGCCTTAAAACACACAAAATAAATTTGACAAACCCGATTTAATAGATAACATATTAATGCTGTAAAATGTATAAAAGCCATCGTGCTAATGCTAATCCAGCGTAACACTTTAATCAGCTCACCAGTCACTACCACATTAAGTTCTCAACTCAGTGCTAAGAGATAAATAGTTCCCTGTTCAGTGATATCAAAAATGACTCAAATGTCCATCAGCCTTCAGAGCCAAAGGCCACTACTTCCACAATTTATCAAATGAAATATCAGCTGTAGGTCTTAATAAACATACATTATGGCTTATGAATCAATAAGATGACAGTGCTTGACTTTAAAATTAATTACCTTCTATTATATCAGCTTCCCTCTCTAAACTGTGAGTCATTCAGGACACAAGGCTTAAGTGCCATGCAATTCAATGAAAATATCAATTAGACAAATTGGCTTTAAACTGGAAGACAGATTTCCATTCATTTCAGACGAATGAATGTGTACATGTCATTCTTGTAGCTGAAAATGAGTAAGGAGCAACTTAACTTCCTTTCTCTGTTCCTTGCAACACTTACTGAGTCCAAGTTTAGATCCCTTGGTGTCAATTCCCAGTGCAAGTTAATACTTTCAACCTTCTACTAATCCTGTGCAAAAGAATAACTACCTCTGTCCTCATGAGAGCCTTCCTCTGTCCTGTGTTTACTTTGATAAAGATACTCTAGGACTTGTAATAATTTATTTCAGATTGGTGCAATTTTAGCATTGGTATCTCCCCACTGCAAAGGCAGACAAAACATGGTCATGCCAAAATCGTCTAGAAAAGATCTAGTTTCCATTCCGCATGCAAGTTGGTTTATATATATATATATATTTATTTTTTTTTTTTTTAAGATGTTACTGTAGTTAAAGGGGGAAAAAACCCAACTGCAAACACTTTTCCAGAGAAGAGGCAGAACTAGAAGCATACTTGGCTGGTAAAAGCTCATTTACAACATTATTGGTAAATTTTTTGTCAAATTAATAGCATATGAAGGCAATCAGAGGCCTGATGTTTCAATAATAGATGCTTCTGTTTTCTTTTAAGATCTTGTGACAGCTACAATTCAAGTAGGCGAATAGTCTTTGTTGCTAAACTTCAAACATGACAAGGCTTCTGAAGAATCCCGAAGTTTAGAGCGGGGGAAAAACAGAGCAAAGGATTTGCAGGGTGTCACACCCTTGAGTGTTATTTAGGGTTAGCATTTCAAAGAATGGAAGTGCTTCCTTTGTTCTCTTCCTAAATGCATTACTCCAGCACACAACTGTTTCCATCAGGTCAGCAACTCCTCTTTGCAAACACCGATAACTGAAAAGATGTTGTGGGAGAGAAAAAAACCAAATCCTGGGAGAATCTGGTGTTAAATAAACACCAGGCGCCCAGGAGCCTGGGTGCATTGAGAGGACACCCTGAGACAGTGAGGGAAGAGCTCCGAGTCCAAACCCCAGCTGGGTACAGTCCCACTCTGAGTTTAAATAAGTGCTCACCATCCCTGCGCATCTGGCTTCCCGCTATCAGCTGGGGCAGTGATAAAGGTATAACTGATGTCAGCATGGGAAAGATTGCGATCAATAGCATAAATATTCCATGTCAAATGTTACAAAGTCTTAGCAATAGTATATTGCTGATAATCCTTTCATGGCAATCAGTAAGAAAAGTCACTACATGCCATCCAAATACGACATTATGATATTATAATATTATGATATTATTGTGAGCTCAGACCTTGATTTTCCAGCTCAGTACTAAAATGCATTACGACAATATAGCGCCACTTCCTATCCATACATTCGAATGTTGGGTCTTTTCTTGGACCTAATGTTTTTAGTTATGATCACCTGTTCCCTTTCTCTCTTTTATAGTTCACTTTCAGCCTTTCATTGGGTTTTTTTAGATGAAAAATAAGGAAAATTCCTCAACTGTCTAAAATCATGTTACTCGTCTCTGAAGAAAACAGCCTTGCTGGGCTTAAATGCCCAGCTTTTTCCTGGTACCAGGCCAAACACAACCAATCTCTGTAACATATGACTGGATACCTGCAATACCGACAGTACAGAAATACAAACAATTAGAAAGTCCAGGAGCTGATGGGTATTTGTGAAATGAAGACCTGAACTTAGGTGAGCAAAGAGAACCCAAGAAGGAAGAACAGGCGTAACAATTAAAATATTTATTTTACTCTCTTTCTGAAAATATGATCTATTTCAGCAGGGAATTATACACAGAGTAGAGACAATAATTAAATCCAGACTCTTCCTGCACATATGTAACCCTATCATATACTTGTCTTTTCCGCTGGAGTTACCACATTTCATATTCTGCTGATACAAGATTTTATCAAAACCAAGCCTTAAAAAGATTTCCTTTAACAGTGTCTTAAAACACATTGGTTCCAGAATATGAGTTAATTCAACTACCTGCTTCCCTTCATACAGCATTTCCCTCCAACTGTGATGCAGAAGCTGAACACAGGGGTCTCTGTGTACAAAGCTGTTAGAGGAGGAGTTTAAGACCCTTGACTCCTGGGTCATCTAATGTGATAACAGGTCTGCTAAAAGTTCGACATCTCCATGGACCTGGGGGAGCAGTGTTTGGTCAAAACATCACGGTTAACTTTAGTGTTCATAAACTGTATTTTCTTGCTCACTCTCTCACGTTCTTCCTGTACACATCTAGCTAGGGATAAAAACAGCTGTGCACATGTATCATCCAACAAACTTCTAGTGCAAAATCTCACACACAAGCTATCCTCAGAGACAAGGACTGGGGTTAAGGACTGACCCTCCCAGCCCCTTCCCAAAACCACAGCCCATACGGGTGGTCAGGAGCCCTTCTTGCTGGTCCTGTACCACTTTTGCTATGTGTGGCAGCTCAGACTGAAGGCACAGTGCAGCCCCGCAGCTGAGGGCTGCTGCTTGGGGGAGACTCCAAGGCACCGTGCCCCTCAGTCTTTGTCTGAGCTCAGCCTGCCTCTACACAGCTGTGAGTAAACCCCTGAGCTGCTCTATAAGAGAGAACAGCAATCCCTCCCTCAGTCCCTTGCTCTCCAGATGGATTTTCTTCCTCCTTTTGAAAAAAAAATGGCAGAAGCACCTTTCTGAATGTATCCCAAGAGGCAACGGCGAAGTAATCAAAAGGCTTCTCCTAAAATCTCTGTAGATGACACAGGAGCCATAGGGAGGGCTAAGATATAGGACATGCTCCTCTCCTCAGCGTTTCCCACTGACCATTCCACAAAGTGGCTGGCTAAATGCCTGCTCCCATTCGGAGGTGCCTGTCACTTCTCAAGGGGAGTAAGCATCTAACACAGGTTTATGTGAATTGAGACAGGATCCACACCCCTTCTTGGATCTGGGTCCTAGGGCACATTTCATCTCACACTGTTATAAAGTATGTTTATCTCATATCTAGCAGGTCACCTTATTATCACTAGGTCAAACATCTATGGGCTGAATGAGATTATCCTGCTGCATTCCCTAGATTTGCAGTGAATTTGTTTGAGAAAAGCATCAGTCTGTACCAACTGGCAGACGTCCAAACGTCCTCTCAGTTCTGATCCTGGTATCTCAACTGGTCAAGGTGGCTGAATATCTGCTAGAAGAGTCAGGGCAGAAGACAGAAAACCTGGATGGCTACCAAACATCACAACAGCAGTGGAAAAAATATTTTTCATTTTACTTCATTATACTTCATTTTAAGGTGACTAGAATTGAAGGCCTGACAATATGCTGTTATGATCCTTTCAACACCGTTATGACAAAAAGCAGTTCATCAATACAGCTTTATAAGAAACACATGTATGGAACAAAGAAATGTTCTACTTAAGCCCAGCATCCTACAAAAAACAGCTAAAGGAAAAAAAAAAAATAGTAGGATTGTGTCGGGATTGAAAGTAAGCAGAATCATCCTCAGTAGAAGACAACAGATAGAGATGAAAGAAGGTTATCATGGACATTTTTACTGACAGTATTTTAATTCAGTTGAGTAGAGCTGATAAAAATGGTCCTTGGAAGTCTTGCAAAGAAAGCAACACACTCCTCAGCCCACCTGCCTGCATGCACGCACCTGAGAGAGAAAGGCTGAGTGCATGAGAAGAATGGTATTCATATACTTTCACTGACATACTATTGAGATGAGAACAGTTTACTTAAGAAATCTGGAGGTATTCACACACAAAAATATAAATCCTTCTTTCAGTCACAGGAGGATGGATAGCTCCACAATGGGGACCTGGGAGGAGCGTTGCAATAATGTGACCGAAGTCTATTCTTCCACTATTAAATGGAGGAGGTAATATTTATTAGTCTAATCCTCTCGAGAGCAGGATTTAAAATCAATACAGGTAAAAGGAAAAAGTGTTATGATTGTCTACTTTGCCACATTAATTTAAAAATGTGAACAGAGCTCCTCTGTGATGTCTACTTGTATGTTTAATACCAATTCACGTTTCACATGCTAGGTACCTGCTAGAAACCTTCTGTCCTGGTTTTGGCTGGGATGGAGTTGGTTTTCTTCCTGGTAGCCGGTATGGGGCTGTGTTCTGGGTTTAGGTTGAGAACAATGTCGATGATACACTGATGTTTTGGTTCTTGCTAAGTACTTGCTAAGTGGTGCTCACACTGGTCAAGGACTTTTCAGCTTCCCATGCTCTGCCAGGGGCATGGGAGGCTGGGAGGGGCACAGCTGGGGCAGCTGACTCAGACTGGGCGGGGGCTATTCCATACCACGTGACATCATGCTCAGTATATAAGCAGGGGAGTTGGCCGGGGAGGGGTTCGATCGCTGCTTGGGGGACGTGCTGGGCATCGGTCGGCGGGTGGTGAGCAATTGTACAGTGTACCGCTTGCTTTGTATTACTACTGTTCTATTTTTTATTTTACTTTAGTTATTAAACTGTTTTTATCTCAACCCACGAGTTTTCCCCTTTTGCCCTTCCGATCCTCTCCCCCATCCCGCCGGTGGGGGGGGTGAGTGAGCGGCTGCGTGGTGCTTAGTTGCTGGCTGGGGTTAAACCACGACACCTTCTGAAACCAGGACCCACAGTCTGAGCTCTTTATTCCCCTGTGCTATGGCTTCTGTATGCACATGAGCCACAATATCTGAAGAGGGTGAGGAAACCATACTGTTCTGGAAACAATGAAACCTCTAAGGATAACAAATTCCCATTCACTACTCTGTAACAACCTAATTAATAGGAATTAATATCACCGACCAAGTAACACCAAGGAGAAGAGTTGAAGGAAACTTATCCATTACATAGTACAAGCATTACAGATGACTCCAAGGACATTTCATTAGCCTCTAGGTCTCCCATCCTGCACATACCTACATATCAGCATGCTGACGACCACCTCAGTACCACCCTACCTCTGTGTCATCTCCCTCCCCACCACTTTCCTCCTCTTCTCGCATTCTCCTCTGATCACCCGGACACTTCTTCGCTAACACCCTCCTCTCTTCAGGCTCCCAGCCTCTGCTCACAACCAACATAAAACCAAAAGGAAGAAGAGGAAGGAATCAGGACATATTTCAGGAACCTCATGGTCTTTTCAGTCCATTTACACCTGAAATCATGACTGAACGGAAAGCTTGCCATTCATTTCAGCAAGGATAAGGCTTTTCTCCTTGTTTCACTCATCATTCACGAAAAGGCAGAGCCACTCGCTCAGCAACCACGTCAGCGGATACGGCTGCCTGGCTCTCAGAGATGTCTGGGCTGGAGGATATTGTACGACGACAAAGGGCGATTGTTTAAACCCGTAGACGGGAGCGGGATGAACAAGTGTTTCTCAGGGGAACCAAGGAAAAACAAAACTTTCCCTTCGAGTTCCACTGGCTTTAAAAACAAACAAGGCAAATGTTTCCGCAAATAAGTGCAAACCATACAGTTCCCTAGATCAAAGCTGAGAACTCTCCTCTGAAGCTGGAGGTGCATTCATGGGGAATGGAAAAAATGGCTCTTTACAACAGCAATACTGCATTTACCATAATAAGGTTTTAACGGAATATGATTAAGTGCCGGTATTGCCACTTTACATATCTGCAGCCTGCATTGGATCACTTCTGATTATTTTATACATCATCCACCGGGACAAGAGCACTCATCCTAATGGCAGCACTTCCTCAAAGCCCCGTCTCTCACTTCCACAACATGTAACGCTTTGGTGGCAACAGAAATTTATGGCCTATGCAGAAGACTACTCTAGGTGATATGCAGTGACTCTAAATGGATAACTGGAATATGCTGTGGTTTGGGGCAAGGGAAGAGATGCCAGCAAAGCTGGGAAAGGGCAGAGTTAGCCCCTACCCAACTGCAGGCCCTGCCAGCTAAATACACACAGATCCTTGGGCAAAGATCTGCAAGAGATTATAGAATCATAGAATTGTTAAGGTTGGAAAAGACCCTTAAGATCATCAGGTCCAACTGTTAACCTACCACTGCCAAGTCCGCCACTAAACCATGTCCTCAAGCACCACATCTACCCGTCTTTTAAATACCTCCAGGGACGGTGACTCAACCACTTCCCTGGGCAGCCTGTTCCAGTGCCTGACTACTCTTTCAGTGAAGAAGTTTTTCCTAATATCCAACCTAAACTTACCCTGGCGCAGCTTGAGGCCGTTTCCTCTCGTTCTATCACTTGTTACTGGGGTGAAGAGAGCGACCCCCACCTTGCTACAACCTCCTTTCAGGTAGTTGTAGAGGGCAATAAGGTCTCCCCTCAGCTTCCTCTTCTCCAAACTAAACAACCCCAGCTCCCTCAGCTGCTCCTCGTGAGACTTGTGCTCTAGACCCTTCACCATCCTAGTTGCCCTTCTCTGGACACGCTCCAGCACCTCGATGTCCTTCTTGAAGTGAGGGGCCCAAAACTGAACACAGTACTCGAGGTGCGGCCTCACCAGTGCCGAATACAGGGGCACTATCACCTCCCTGGTCCTGCTGGCCACACTATTCCTGATACAAGCCAGGATGCCATTGGCCCTCTTGGCCACCTGGGCACACTGCTGGCTCATGTTTAGGCTGCTGTCAACCAACACCCCCAGGTCCTTTTCAGCCAGGCTGCTTTCCAGCCACTCCTCCCCAAGCCTGCAGCGTTGCCTGGGGTTGTTGTGACCCAAGTGCAGGACCCGGCACTTGGCCTTGTTGACTCTCATACAGTTGGCCCCGGCCCAACAATCCAGCCTGTCCAGGTCCCTCTGCAGGGCCTTCCTACCCTCCAGCAGATCGACACTCCCACCCAACTTGGTGTCATCTGCAAACTTACTGAGGATGCACTCGATCCCCTCATCCAGATCATCGATAAAGATATTAAACAGGACCGGCCCCAACACTGAGCCCTGGGGAACACCACTCGTGACCCGTCGCCAACTGGATTTGGCTCCGTTCACCACCACTCTCTGGGCTCGGCCGTCCAGCCAGTTTTTAACCCAGCGCAGAGTGCACTTGTCCAAGCCGTGAGCAGCCAGCTTCTGCAGGAGAATGCTGTGGGAGACAGTGTCAAAGGCCTTACTGAAGTCCAAGTAGACAACATCCACAGCCTTCCCCTCATCCACTAAGAGGGTCACCTTGTCATAGAAGGAGACCAGGTTAGTGAAGCAGGACCTCCCTTTCATAAACCCATGCTGGCTGAGCCTGATCCCCCGGTTGTCCCGCACATGCCGCATAATGGCACTCAGGATGATCTGTTCCATGACCTTCCCCGGCACCGAGGTCAGGCTGACAGGCCTGTAGTTCCCCGGATCCTCCTTCCGATCCTTCTTGTAGATGGGTGTCACATTTGCTAGCTTCCAGTCATCTGGGACCTCCCCGGTTGACCAGGACTGCTGGTAAATGATGGAGAGTGGCTTGGCAAGCTCCTCCGCCAGCTCCCTCAGTATCCTCGGGTGGATCCCGTCTGGCCCCATAGACTTGAGGGCATCCAGGTGGAGGAGCAGATCGGTGACTGCCACCTCTTCGACAACTGGGACTACATTCTGTGTCCTGTCTCCGTCTCCCAGCTCAGGGGCATGAAAACCTTGAGGATGATCAGTCTGACTATTAGACTGAGGCAAAGAAGGCATTAAGTACCTCAGCCTTCTCCTCATCCTTCGTGGCCAAGATTCCCTCTGCATCCAACAAAGGAGGCAGATTCTCCTCAGCCCTCCTTTTGTCGCTGATGTATTTGTAGAAGCATTTTTTATTGTCCTTGACAGCGGTGGCCAGTTTAAGTTCTAGCTGGGCCTTTGCCTTTCTATCTTTTCCCTGCATAACCTCACAACATCCTTGTAGTCCCCCTGAGTCACCTGCCCTTCTTCCAAAGGTGGTAGGTTCTCCTTTTCTTCCTGAGTTCCAGACAGAGCTCTCTGTTCAGCCAGGCCGGTCTTCTCCCCCGCCTGCTCGACTTGCGGCACATGGGGACAGCCTGCTCCTGTGCCTTTAAGACTTCCCTCTTGAATAACATCCAGCCTTCCTGGACTCCTTTGCCCTTCAGGACTGCCTCCCAAGGGACTCTGTTAACCAAACTCCTAAACAGGCCGAAGTCTGCCCTTCTGAAGTTTAGGGCTGCGGTTTTGCTGGCCCCCTTCCTTACTTCTCCAAGAATCGAAAACTCTACCATTTCATGGTCGCTGTGCCCAAGACAGCCTCCGACCACCACATCACCCACCAGGCCTTCTCTGTTCGTGAACAGCAGGTCCAGCGGGGCACCTCCCCTGGTTGGCTCGCTTACCAGCTGCATCAGGAAGTTATCCTCCACGCACTCCAGGAACCTCCAGTGGGAAGTTATAAGGTTATTATAACCAGTGGGAGTAATAAGGGACAAAGTATCAGAAGAAGGGCGGTGGGGATTGGATTTTTTTTAATTCTTTTTTTAGGAAGACATAAAAAAAATCATAAAGACAAGTTTATCTGCACTAGATATTATCTTGTGTTGTAGAGCTGTAAAATAATCTTGATCTGTCCAGATTATTCTTTTGAATGGAAGCATCTTCCTCTTACCTAATGGAGGCAAAGCCAACCAGACTCACCCTGAGAGCTGATTTTTTTTTTTTGTGTTCAGCACATCAGGCTGAGATACAAAACTACACAAATGCCATAATGGAGACAGGCTGAAATGTTGTCTTTATCAGGCAATGAAAACCACTTTTGATTCCAAAGACAGCAATGTTGTCCGACTTCCCAACCACTTCATCTGTGAACTGCTCACAGTATACCTGAAAGCATGTGCCGATAATAGCCGTCAGCACCCAAGGAGCAGAAATAGCTTGTGCTATATTTCAGCAACATTCAAACTGTTGGCAGCTCAGTGGTTTCATCTGCTAATTCTACTTTTTCACTGTAGAAAGTAACTTCACATTAATCTCAACAAGACATGACAGCACACTGAAAACTATGTAACATTATCAGGAAACTCATCGCTTCTGCAGTTCCTCTTTTTGTCCAGCTACTCTCCTTGGGTGTCCCAGAAGTAACCACTACTTTCCTTCCCGTCATCATCATTTGCGTGGTACCCCAAGCACACTATACAGTTTTTGTAAAGGGCTGTGATACAAAATGACCTCCTCTGCAAATGGCAACCCATCAAAAACCAAGAGCCGATACTGTGGAGAAAGGCATCTTTTCCAGGTCTCAGGCATAAGTCAGCTGGAACTGGTTGCATGGTGGGGGCTGATAACACCTCTGACACTGACCATGGCATACCCCTGCCAGGAGGCAGCTTTCAGCATCACCAGCCGAAGAGGTACTGCTTCGACCCTTGTTTCCAGCTCCAAAGGGAACAAGAGCTCTTCAATACCCTCCAGTTTGGGAGTACGTAGCAGGGCATCACTGCCCCTGGGTAACTCAGCTTTCAAAGGCTGCATGCTTGGTGGCACCAGGCTTGGAAGCAGCTTTGTTACAGCACACAGCACCAACAGCAATATATATGCTCGCCCTAGCTATGAAACTAGGTCAAAGCTGAGGTTATTTCATTTTAAGGGGTGAAGCCTTTCTTTAATTTTCTCACTGCATGAACTTTTGGAACTTATTTTTCCAGGGTCTCTTCATTTCCATATTGGCTGGGATGCAGCGCTGAAGTAAGAGCAGATCAGAGAACACTAAGCGCATTGGAGGAAAAACATCAGACTGTGCAAGGAGCAACTGTGGAGGCCAGGAGTACTTGGAGAGCGCTGCAAGTGCATCAGAAGTGTGGTACTCATAGCTTGGGAAAGACAAAGCAAAGGAGAGATGGAGAAGAAAAGGAAACCAAAGCCACAGGCTAGGATGGCAAAGCTCTGACCCTACAAGCAGCACATACCAAATCCTGAAAATCACCACCAGCCACCTCTAAATGCTAAAGAAAATATACCTAAAGCGATAGCTAAAGAAAACAGAAGAAAAATAGCTGCGTAGGAAGCTTCAGTGGTCAGATTCAAGACGCAAAGAGAGTCTTTCATGAAACAGTCACAGGTCAGAAGCATGCATCAGACTTCCAGCACAGCCTGCTCAAGCACCAACTCATGTTGCATGGCTTTGCCTATACTTGGACGTTTACCAGCAGCATATGTTCACAGAACTATGCTGTGAATCTATTAAATGCATACCCATTGACACTGGAAAACTGTAATATTTTTACCTTTATCTTAATTTCTGTATTACTTGTTCAGAAATTGTATCTTCAATCTCAGACACAAATCACATCCTGCTCTTTTTTATCCCACTGGCTGTGGGATTTTGCCCTATTTATATGCTTTGGTACTGCTTCAAAAATCCAGCACAGAGAAACTGATATTAGTCTGTTATAATTTGTCCCTATTTTATCAACAGGAAACTCTTATAAACAAACACTGGGATACTAATGGTGCTCCTTGAAATTCTCAGTTTTGGAAAAATAAATGATCCTAAGAGGCAGTAATAGACTATCGTTAGTCTGCCTACTTGTATATCCCAGACATTACATTTCATTTGTTAATCTTCTACTACATGAAATCATTTGTTTAGTTATAGCATATTTTGCAGAAACACATATAGTTAGGTCCTATAGTAATCCCTCTTGAACTTACAAAGTCCTGGGTCTGGCTTCTTTAAATGCACGTGGCATCACCTTTCAGTCACAGCTTTTTGTCATGCCTTTCTCTGCTAGATTACAAATACTTTCTTAGGTGCCTCTTGGCCTTCATTAAAATAAACGCTGTGACTAGTTCAGATTTCTAAGTGAGGCCTTCCCTTGGACACTTGAATAGGTTTTATACCTGTTTACAACATCATCTAAACAGAAAGCATCTGATCAGTGAACACACAACTCTAGCTCGGGCCAAAGCAGCAATCTATACAGGAGAAGAATTGCTCCAAGGTCCTGTTCTATCTATTTGTTAACCCAAGGAACTCATTACTCCATTTTGCCAACCATCATTCTGGGAAGTCATGTTAAATTGTTGGTCTGCTATGACCCTGAAATCTTTCTCAAGGCCCTTGCTTCCCAGGAGACAAGCCCCTTCCCCCTCTGTAGGTTGGCCCCGTAATCTTTGTTCCTGGATGTATGATCTCACACTTAGCTGCATTAAAATAAACTTTGCTTGAGAATGTCACTAGAAGTAACCCCACTTAATAATCCTACATTGACATCTCCTTTTTAGATCAGTCTGCTGTCCAGGTATTAACTTGTATTCATACAGATTTTGTACAATCCTTTTTTTTTTTTTTTAAATCATAGTGCCTAAAACTCTAAGTAAAATTGCAAGCCCCTAAACCTCTATTACATCTTCACAGCTGCCTTCACTGAGCAATCTCATTATTTCATTAATCAGTTTTTTCTTTCTTTTTAATCAAACTGTATTTGTTCCTTTAATTTCTTAAGCAATCACATGACATATTTGCATTTCCATTATATTGCTTGTATGATGATGTCAATCTACAGCCCTTCAGATCAACTTTCCTACCTTTCTTTTGGTATATTGACACTGTAAAACCCTTAATGTTTGCTGGAATTTCCCTTGCATTACAAAAATTAGGAAAAGTTAACAATATGGAGCCAGAGAGCTCTTCAGCTGGTCTTTGGGACTCTTAAGTCTCCAGACCATTTTAATGTGTTTATTTCTGGTAAGCATTATTTGACATTGTCCATATTTACAAATGCATTAAAAGCACAGCATAAACTTCATGAAATATGAGTGCATTCTCCTCCTCTTTTACAAAATGCGTAAGTATTTAATGAAGCACTTTTGCCTTTGTGTATGAACAGTTTTATTACCATCATCAAATGATGAGCCAATATTATTGCCAGGATTTATTTCATTAATGCATCACAACTTTATTCTGAAGAGGCTATAATCACAGAGGAAAAGACTCCCACATAAATTCTGAGGGGACAAAGTACAGCTGCTGTACCACAAGTACTGATGGCCCCATTATGGATGCCATGGAGTAGCCAGGCAATATGTCAGAAATGTTTTATCATCTTAGAGAACAACGCAGGAAGGGACGTAAGTTGAGTAACGTCTCTAAAAACACACTGCACCTCTTCCTTTTCTCTGTCCAAACTACGCCTCTCAGCTTCCTCACCATCCAGACTGATTTCAAGTGTGACAGCTTGAAATCTCCATAATCTGAAATCATGAAAACACCCACAAATAACAGCATGAAGGCAAATTTATACCCTAGACTTACGGGTAGAGTGTGGCTCAATAGACATAAAGCTTTTTACTAAGAATGGAAAAATGCCCTGTAAAAAGCTCCATGCAACACAGTAGGTCTTTAAACCTAGATGGCAGAAATGATTTACAGACGCCTACAGGTGATCTGATTCCTTTTAAAAAGACCTCAAGTCAAGCAAGGAAGAATAAAATGAGACATCACAAGTGACAGGATGAAAAGAAAAGGCTTACTTAGCTCTATTTTGTTAAAAATATGGAATGTTTTTTAGGTTTTCTTTTTATTTAAAGTGGGTGGAATTCTCTTTCCACAGAAACCTGTTTTTACCACTACTGATCAGTAAAGAAGAGGCTTCTCTCAGCATATGACATTTAAAAAGGAAACAAAAAGGGAAAAATAAAGATCATGTTACGGTAGTAGGTATCCTCCTCCAGCAAGTTTTTCCGAGGCCTCTGAGAGGAAAACCCTTTCCGTTATGTAGAAATAACCTCAGTTGACTTTTCCACTCCTGTAACTGCCGGTCTGCAGCACATATAATCTCAAAGGTCTACCTTTAGAGCTGACCAAATTAACAACCACATCTTTTCCTTGGAAAGGGCATTTAAAAAAACAAACAAAAAACCCAAAACAACATAAAAATATATTACAAATCCTCCTGAGGATCCTAAAGTAACAAGTGTTCACTGCCAGCGATTCCCCAGCATGTTGTAGGTGGATGAAACATTTTACTAAAACTTCAAATCCTTGGGCAAGACAGATACACATAGTGCTGTTAAATCTTAATGTTTTAGGAAATAATAATTGAGATATTTGTGGTATCCTCTGTATACTATATAAACCACAATAATGTTATCTGCTTTGCAAAGACGAAATTATATAAAGACTGCAGGTTTGCCAGTTTACTTTCTTGGCTAATGTAAATGGAATTAAAAATGAAAATTGGCTACCCGGGAGAGGCCACAACTACCCCAGGATTCAGAATAACAGTTACGAGGGTTTGTTAACCTCCTTCCCTGGAAACCCAGTGAGGGGAAAATAGTCTTTCTCAAACAAAATCTGGGTTACTCAATGCAAAAAGGCCAGAAATTATTCCTGCTGGAAAAAGAGGCAAAGAAAGAAGTGAACACCTGGGCACCTAAGTGATGAAATCATTGCCTCAGAGGTGAAGTGCAGATCAACACCACTGTCCCACTGCAGCTCTGCAGTCCTGAAACACATTTGGGACATGCCAAAATCCAAAACTTAAACACTTTGAAAGTGGTATTTTACACATCCTTTGTGCCCATTCACCTTTAATACCTATTTTTAAAGCATTTGGTCAAAGAAAACATTATTATACTTTCCAACTCGATGGGTAGAATTTTAATAACTCCCCAAATAATGACTTCTGAGACCAAGATGTCACAGATGACAACTTTCAAAGGAGTACTGTCACACTCAACCTTTGAGCCAAAGCACTAGCCAAAATTAGCTTTCTCTGGAAATCCCTGCCTACATGGCACCTGCCCATTTGCATTCTCTTTGGACCTCTGGGTACATGAATGTGCAGCTTCACATGTTAATCAAGTGCTTACCCTTCCAACTGACCATGCATATAGCTATTATTTTGTTCCTACGTGAATGCAGTTGCACTTCGAGTCCATATTTTTCAAAGTCTGCCCTTGGTCCAATCATTTCTCCACTCTGAAATATCCTGGGTAGTATCACAAGCTTCCACCCAGCCTTGAGCCAACAGCACAAGCTACAGAAAGTTTAACAGTTCAAAGTAGGCCCCTGTTTTTCTTTCCATTTTCTAAAACTTTAACATATTCTGCTTCTTTCCCTGTGTTTTACACTTTACTGTAGCGTACTAAACATTCATTATAAAAACATGACACCTGAAAGTTTCTGGAAGACCTCTACTCGATTATCAATCATGTTCAAACTTCAAGCTTAGCCTCATTAGGCTTGCTTTAGGACTGCTTCTTAAACATACACACACACACAAATTCCACGTACAATTAAAATTGGCTTTCTATCAATACAGACATAATGTATGGTCTGAATGCAAGGCATTACTTAGGAATTGCTTTGGGCAATCCCCACAGAGAATAAACAGTACATTAACAAACAAACCCCCAGACACACAACAACCTGAAAATACAGACCATTTGAAAAGGATGGGATGGGAAGGGAGAATACCTTAGTCAGTGACAGCGAAGACTGGACATATTTCCAACTAATACTCTTAAAAAGCAAACTATCTGTTCCATGTCTGTTAGGAGCCGAGACTGAAGACGCAGTCAGGAACTCCCATTTTCACATGAAGACTATATGCACAGTCCCACTTCTCTGAATACAGCAGTAACACACAGCAAGAAAACATTTTCAAGCTCCTCTTCACAGCACTGCTTGCCCACAAGCTCTTGCAGCCTATTCTTAAAGTCAGCTTCTGTCCTTCCAGTGGTCTCTGGCTCTTCCTTGCCACCGCTGCTGCTGCCTGCTGTGAGCCCATTACCAAACCCGCGGACTACACCGCTCAGGGTCATGTATAACCTAGACCTGTAATGGAGACTCATCTTTATGTCCACCACTGCCACTTGAATAAAATGCAGTCACAATATCCAAAGATTTTAAGAAGGCAAAACTATATCCCTACCCTTGTATACTTTTGGGGGGTAAGAATATATGTATACTTTTAAGAGCAGAGCAAGGGCTAGACTGGTCCATCCCATAGTTCCTCAAACCACTTTTTATTCATCAGCTCAGATCTTGCAAACCTCACTGGAGGAAAGTGAGTGTCAGGAGACCTTGACGAGGTGTGCGATGGAAAGGAAAGAGGCACGGAGACAGCTGTGGGAAAGGCAGACAAATGCCATTTTTGCTTTATAAAACTTCTGTGGCACTTCGTGCTTAATGAAAGCACTTGGCCTACAGTCCACCTAAGGAACACCTCCACAGCCATTTATAACAATGCTGTCAGGAGTCGTTTATATACGAAGCACTCAGACATACACTACATATCTTTTAAACCAAAAAAGGGAGACGCTATGCATTCTTGCTTTGGAAGTTATTCTTAAAAACACCTGGTGCTGTTTTTAACTCTCCTTACTTTCTACCCATCTGCTTGCTGGAAAATTCATATATTCAGCCTTTTTTTTCCCTCCCTAGAAGGAGGACATAAAGCAATCTAAAACTAGATCACTGGTCTCTGAACTAAGTGTAAAGTATACCCTTGCTTTACTAAAACCACCTCTTTCTATTAATACAATACAAATATCTGGCTAGCCAGATAGCAAACAAGGACAAAGTGCAACAGAGGAAGAAAATGTTTTTGGAGAGAGGACAACAGGAGGCAGTGCATGTGAAAAACTCAGCATGAAAAGCAAAACCAGTTTTCACAACAAACATGAAGAGCAGCCCCAGAGCCCCCAGTGTGGAACCCTGCTGCAGACTGTCCAGGCACTGTGCAGTCCAATCATGCCCCTCCGATCATGGCAGCTGTATTTCCACACTACTCAACATCTGGCTGTAACATCGGGCTACCTCCTACATCCACAGGGCCACTCTCCCAGCTGCACTGGCATGGCTTTTAGCATAGCCAGGCTTTAGAGCAGGCTCAGCTGCCTTCTCATTAAAAAGTCTCTTCAGAGCCAGTTCATCTCAACAATCTAGTTCAGTCCTGCATAACAGAGGGCACAGCATGTGATGGTGCAGGGGCAGAAACAGGGCTACGGCCCAGGTACCTGGCCTGCGAATCAAACACAGATTATGCCAACTAATTCCAGCTGCATGAATAATGAACCAAATCCTTTCTATCTAGCCATAGGTTTTCTGAATCTTTCATTTCACCTCCACCTCATGGGTAAGTGCACGTGGGGAAAAAGCAAATACACAAATGGGATTCTGCTTCTAAGCAGAAGCACTCTTGATAATTGCCTTGTTCTGCTTTTGTTGTAGTTATAAAGTATATCTCCTCCGCCATCCTTCTCTGGTAGTACCTGAAGACTCCAACTCAGGCAAAAAACCCTCAGATTAACATTTGGGCAGGCTTTCCAAGCTGTAAACAATTGGAAAGAGCACGTTCACCAGGTAACGCTTGTAGGAAACTAGCATCTTCACATTCAGTCTGTGTGCTGTGAGCAATACAGCATGCACTGGGAGTCACAACATTGTCAAGCCAAGCTGCAAGACAACAGGTTTGTATCACCTTTTAGTCCAAGCTGGATGTGTACAACTTTTCAGTAATCTCACAGTCAATTCCCAGTCTTATTGGGAGTCAGTTTAAAGATCTCGGTCTCTTCAAAAACTAACTACCCGCACTTCACAATCTTAGTTGGGCAATGAGGATTTAAAAAACGAACTAACCAAACAAAAAAAATCTAACAAATGGATCCCTTAAAAATGTACCAGAGGCCCAATAAAAGCTCACGCACATCACCATATGCTGTCTCTACTTGCCAGTCAGACCCACTGAAGTAGTGCTGGGTATTTGGCTTTCAGCTTCAGCCTCAAGTTAGGACGGTGTGCTTGGCCTTGGAGCTCCACCCAACTTTGGTCAGAGATTTCCAAAGGGCACGTTCCCCCGGTGCGCTGCCGTGCAAAGCTACAACACACCCCTCACCAGGCCAGTGGGTTTCGCCATGGGAGCTCCATGTGTCAGAGTAAATCCCTGCTCTGAAGACAGCCTGCCATCAGGAGTGGAGGGACAGCTTATCTGGGAATTAAACATCGAGATGTCAACTCTTGCTTTCTTCTCAGATACTTTTCCTTTCAAAATATACATTTCATGATCTATAGGGTTCACCACCCCCTCCCCCTGCCCAGACAGGATGGGCCCTTATTGCAGCTGCTATTCAAAGACTGAAGGATTTTACTCCACTGTGTGGTACCTTCATCTCTTCCATAGATATTCCCCAAATCCCAACAGGATGGCAGCTCTGTGCTGCTATTAGAGGAAAATACATGCTGTCTCTTCCCACCACACTGTCCGTGGGGCTTCCTTATTATGTGGTGTCAGACCCTAACTACAGTTGGTCCTAAAAAGGACATTTTTCAGGCTCTGATTGTAAAACCATTTCCCTTGAAAGCATTCAAAGACCTTTTAGACCTTTATTTTATTACTATGAGCTTACTAGTAAGCACTTTTATTTTTCAAACTTTTAAAATATACTCCTTGAGGAAGACTATTTTGGCTTCAGCAGTTGCATTTACTCATCATGTCGAATGCAAGCTGTCTGTGTAGATGTTAAAAAGACAAAAAAATAAAACTGCTCAAGTGTGTATTTTTCCAACCTTGCCCAAACCCAAGGACAAGTAGAGAAAGTCCCATTTCTTCTACTTCTCATAGCCATGCCACACGGAAAATTTCATTCCCCAAAAAGCAATCCGACGAAAAGGTATGATAGTGTGAAAAAAGTGTGCTATACTTGAAATCCTTTTGCAGCTGTAATTATAGCAGTTTCTGTGAAGCCAAGGCTGTAATTTCTGCAAGCCAAACTAAAGCAAAAGGAACAAAAGTACTGCAATTGTTTTGGAAAGCTACGAGGGAGGTTTTCTTTCCTTTCCTGCTGTTTAATCAAAGTAGTGAAGGGTGGGGTCATGAAGACACATGAAAGCTGTATTAATGTTCTCTGCTAGGATCCAGGCTCCCCAGTATTTTTGCAACATAATGCAATTAGAGGATATTCGTAAATCATCTGGAACGTTACGCAAATTGAATCCTCCTTCTTCCTAGTTAAATAATCAATGATCTTAAAAGAAAAAAAAAAAAGCAGCCACTGGTAATCCAGGAAAAAGAATATAAGCCATTATGGACCCTATGGCCACAGAGTAGCTATTTACATAGAGTACCATCAGAAGAGTGTCGCAAGCTAATGGAAAAGAGAAGAAGCACGCACAAGAACTCCATCCAAGTCAGTCAGGCCAACCACAGTTGCAAGGGGATGTCCTCACTGAAAAATCCAGGCTGAAGGATGCACACAACCAACCTGACCTCCCAGACCTCCACCATGGTCTAGAGAAATGCAGCAACCCAGCTAAAAATCAAGTCTTTGGAGAGGAAAACAGTTTTTCCTTTTTTGGCTATTGAATTTACATTGATCTACTTTTTTTTTCCCCCCTAAGATTTCATTGTTGATTTTCAGCACAATAAATAGAGAAAATTCCTGAGAATAACTTGACATGGTTCCAGTCCTCGCAATCCAAAAATCTCCTCTTTAAACATTTTATCCACATTTGTACTTTCCAGATTGACAAAGGACACGTTTCAGCTCCCGTACTATACACTGAGAGAGATCAGAGGGTACGGGATATGCTCAGCTCAAGCAGAAGCAGACAATTCAGGGAAGGGCTTGGTCTCATGTTTCTGCTTGCAGCTAAAGCAAGCAGGATCCACTATTTGCCCAGAATTCAGCACTGCTGCAAGATCAGGTAGTATTTTAAATTTGAATAGCATTGGCTCAGCTTATGAGCTCTAAGGATTCCCAGTTGTCAAAATGGCAATCATACAGAAACATTAAATGTGATCATACTTACTTAACCACATTTTTTAAATGTACCACCTTAGTTGTTCTTCATGTATCTTCTGCAGCCGGTTAGAGGGTTTGTGTTTTGGGGTTTTTTCAAACTATAAAAATTCTATAAAAAGAGAATGTGTTTTATTTTTCCTATATTTGAGATAAATTGCTGGTTTAGCCAACAAATAAACCTTTGTAAAAACATCCATATATTACTTCGTACCATGGCCAAGCATCCATTTTGAAAAAGCAGCAAAGTACTAGTTATCATTTTGTCCACGTTTACAAGAGAATAAACAGTGCTATTTTTGGTCGCTTGAACTTTAAAATATTACTGCGAAGAACTGGTTGACCTCTTCCAAACCATTTAATTATCAGCCAGCTACTTAAATACAAAGTCTATATTCCTTGCTTCCATAGCTTCTCATTTCCCTTTTTAAACCAATTTTCTTTGAGATAAAAGGTTACTGCAGATTATAGCTGTAATTACAGATAAGCAGGACTCTGGAGACTGCTTCTCTTTCTCTTGTGACAGAAAGATAAAGTTGTTATATTCAAGGTTCAGAAAATCTTCTGCTAAACTGAAGGAGAAAAATTGTGAATTCTTTTGGTGACAAAAAAAATTCTTAAAACTCTTTGTGACTCTCTAAGAAAAAGTTTGAAGGTCTTACAAAATTAAAAAAAAAATCAACTCTATTTAGAAATAATTAATTCTGAATTTGAGGGGAAAGAAAGTGGAAATAAAAATGAGGACGATTCACAACCATTTCCCATGGAAATTACTATCGCAAACAGAAAAATACTTGGAGCATAAGGTGATGGAAAAAACCACCAACCACAGATGGAGGACCAAAAAAGAACCCTTTTGTTCTAGACTGTCTCTTCCCACATAAGCATACAAACAGGAAAAATATGCTTTCTAATGTTATAGCATGAAATGTCCAAAGCTTGAGCAACTGAATTTTTCTGATCTTCAAACTTCTGGGTATTTATGTAACTTTATAAAAAGCCTATCTTTTCCACTTCTACATAGTGTCTTTTCTCAAGGTCACGTCAATGTCTGCATATAACTTGTTCTTTCCTGGAAACCCCAGTCACTCCTTATTCCCTGTACCTTTTAGGCATAATGCCTCAACTTTCCTACATTACAATTTTCCTTTCACTTGCAAACACCATTCACCACGTGGAGTATGACTTGACTCAGCTTCCATTTCTGATAAACACAGAAAAAATTCTATCCCAAAGATAAATGTTACAATGGATAAACATTTTCAAAGTGTATTTCAGGAGTTGTAGAAATTCACAGCAGAATTTCATATGGAAAAGCATTAGTGCTTATTGGCACTACAACTGACTCCTTACTTGCAGTCATTCAGAGTTTACGTAGCTTTACTAGACTGTGAAATTCCTCCTTCCAGGGGTCTGAAAGATGAAACAATGCATATTTCAATTACAGCAACTTGTTCTCATATCAAACCAAGTCCATTTTTAGCCAAACTAAGTCTCTGTAGAAAAAAGCTCTCTTTACAAAAAGTAGTATTAGTTTCTTTATGTCTCTTCCTCATGCAAATCCATTTACACAGAATTATCCCACTATTACCAGAAAGTTCCTGATATTTTAGGCCATATGAATGTCTGTCTCACACATTTGACTATTCTTGTCCCAAAAGCGACAATTGCCATGCAATGCATCTTGCACAGCAGAGTAAGAAAAAACACATTTTCTTTTTTGTTTGTGCCAAGCTGACCACGATGGGACACCAGTTTCATTTTTTGTAAGCCACCATGCTTGCCACCAAAGCTTGTGTTTAAAGCACAATGTTAATCCCACCGAAAAGTCGCCCAACCACCCAACGCTGATCGATGTAAATGACAAAGACTGCTCCAAAAGTCATCAGACGGACAGGACACACAAAGGGCTTGGGTTTGGGATAGTTTCTGGATTCCTCTAGGGTTGGCACAGAAAGATTGCTTTAGTTTTGGGTACTGAGGGTTTAATGGGGCAGGGTCAGATGTCGCTTTTTAAATATACATATACATATATATACACATGCACCAATATCACTGTGCTACAGAAAATGCCCTGTGACAAGGTAAAAACTGCAACCTGTCAAGTTCCCTTCAACCTGATAATATAAAACCCTCAAAAGCAACATAATAACGAAGAAACATTTCCCTCCTTGGCATGATATTCATAAGAAGTGGTCCCTTCTTTATACTTTAAAGACAACACAGTCTTTCAAACTATCCCAAGTATTGCCTTTCAGAAGAATCACATTTCACATGAGGAAAAACCACAGGAGAGGGAAATAATACAAAAAGAGATTTAAACCTCTTGATCTGTTCATCTTCTTAAACTATCTTAAAAAAGGTAGTTTATTTGTAAATCAAAGGTATAGACAATTTATAATAAAAAATGTGAACAGGAAAAGACACATTTTTAAAGTAAGAAAATAGAGTTCCTTAAATGTGCAGATAAAGCAAAGAACATTCAGAAGAAAATAAATGGGAATAATCAGGAAGATTTGGAAAAGATTATCTAATTATCTGTGTTACATCCCAAGAGTATAACTGTGTAGCAGTAGCTAAACTAGCTTTAAACCCAGTTATTGATAACTATGTAGCTGCAGTTTTGCAATTTGAGGGACTTCTGGACATTTGTGAGTGGAAAAGAACTGCCTGCAAAGCTGGCGAAGGAATTTATATGTTCACATTTCTCCAATTTATTTTTTTTAATTCTCCAAATACATTCGTGGGTACAATCCTGGACACTGCCAACTTCTATAAGAGATGCAGAAATCTTGATTTATTGACCAAAAGAATCATATATTCTGCATTAAACTCATCCCATCAAAGAAGAACACACCGCGCTGCAGGGACATGCTTGTATCAGCACTCTCTCTGCTACTGTCCTTCCCCTCCAAAATTATCAAAGGGTCATTGCACTTTTCCATCTCGAAAGCCTCAAAATGCACAGACCCAAAACTTCCCAAGGACTCATTTCCTGCCCAAGGATAAACAGTGGTATCTGTACTTTCTTAATCCCTAATCTCCGCCAGGTCTCTGGGGACTGGCCAGTACCTATATGTCCCCTGAGGATTATTAAACCAGCTGGAGGTTTAAATTAACTCCAAGTGCAGCTCCACGGACAGGGGTGGCTTTCAGAAATGGTGCAGCAGAGGGGCTTCACATGCCGCGCCAACACGTGGAGGGGATGCTGTTGCCCGGTGCCACCGGGGCTCTGCTGGGAACAATGTGGTACCTCCCTTCTGGGTGCAACTCCACACCGGAACAAGGGCCGGGTGGAACTGCTTGCAGAAAAATGGGTTCACTAAAATGGAAAAAAGGCTCTCACATGTGATCTGGAGTAGCTCCAGAGAGCCTCCTCTGAATGGAAAAACACGCCTCAGGAAAATGCTGCTGCTTTAATGACCAGCCTCACCTACAGTATTATAAAGAAAGAAGCCAAATGCCGCCGGACATGGCAAATGAGGTCCCCCGAGAGGGGTAGAAGGTTTCCCTGCACTGGAAGAAGAGAGGACAGAGGGAAAATCAGCATGGGATGCCACGGGCCTTCAGGTCCCCACATGGATCCAAGTGGGCGCCCACGCAAACCACCCCAGCTGCGTTACCCGCCTTCACAGACCTGTCAAATCCAAACCAAAACCCTCCACTGATAAATGCATCTCTGTAAATTCTCCGTACCTCAGGCTGGCACGCACCGTGCTTGCGTGTGCTTCAGGGCCAGGTGGGGCAAGCTGCAGTGCCCGTGCGGCATCAGGGTTTGGCTGCAAGGAGCACATGCCCCTTCTGCTTTCCCCCCTCCTCTTTCCTTTTAACTGCAAGGGCGCTCTAATAAAATCTGTCCCCTGGGGCTCCTGTAGCTGTCTGAGCTGCCCTTGGGGAATCACGGTATGGTTTGGGAGGAGTTTGACAGAGAAAAGGAGATGGCAGAGTGCCTGCTAATGCTGTTCCCAGTGTGAAGTGCCCCACAGGCTGACACAGCAGCTCCTCTGAGGCTAAGTCACCAGAAGAGATAGTATAATGACTTGTTTTTAACTTGATGCCTAATTAAAAAAAAAAAAAAAAAAAAGTCGCTTCAGAATGAGCCTGCATCTCTGAAAGAGCTATTTTTAAGAAAAATCAATAACAGAAGAGAGGCTTTTAATCCCTTTAAAAATCCTTAATAGGCCAAATTCATCCCCGCTCTAACTCTGGAGGCTGAGCAGCCCCCCTGGGAGGAGTCAGATAAGACCATAAGCAAACATCTGGCAACTCTCTTCCCTCCCAGCCTCATGCACGCGACCCGCTGGAAGCCATGTGCGGCACACGCCAGCTCCCAAGGTCTGCCTGGGAATTACTGGAGAAGGCTAGCTTGGTCCAAAACCATGACAGGAGCTATGCTACAACATGGCACCACAGGTGACTGAACCACAGCAGCCAGTAGAGCCTCCCAGTAATGCTTAATTCAGTAGTATGGGCACAGCCACAAAAACTAAGTCCTGTGCTTAAATTCATAAATATTTATACACCAATCTCCAGCTACATAAACTGCCTTCGAGGCTAAGAACCTTGAGCTGCAAGGCAGCTGATGCTGAGAAGATGATACACCTTTGTAGTCACTATCCCTCTCCAGCGACACTTGCCATTTTCATTCTGAACTGGAACAAAACCAAGTTTCAAAATATTAAAGGTTTTCACGCATGAATTAGAAATAAGTTTCTCTACCAAAACCTGCCACAATCTACTGGCCGGAGGCAGCCTACATCAAGGAGAAACACAGCCATAGGAAACTTTCAAGTCTGGGTGAAATATTTCACTGCATTCTCTGCTTGCCTGATTTTTCTTTCAAACCTAGATTCCAATTTCTTCAGCAGTCTAGTAAAGAACAAGAAAACTGAGAACAAAGGTCAAAAATTACTTCCCCCAAGAGATCTGTACAGTTCTGGAGGTTACATAGCCTCTTGGCCACATCTAAACAGCTCAGCCGAATGCTAAACAGAAAACTCCTGCAACAAAGAAATTACTCTACATTCAACTAACAAACATTTCAAGTAAATAAATATAACTGATTCTCATATAAATTACCTCTGATGAACCCACCACTGGGGACCTCAGTGCTCGGGTGCAGCTTGCACAAGATGCAATGTGGTCAAGGTCCCCCCAGTTCACCGCCTGACCTGGCCCTATTGCTCCTGTTGGACCTTACCTGAAACAGAGCCAAAGCTACAGAGTTTTAATCCCAGGATTTTGACACTTCCTTGGTGGTTTTGAGCAAATTATTTTGTCTTGCTACCTCACTTTCCCATCTGTAAAATACAGATAATGCTATTCACCTAGCTTAAAGGAACTTTCTTGAGACTGAATAATTAATGTCTGCAAGGCACCCTGAAGAAAAACACTTTACAAATGCAAAGCAAAATATTTTTCAACCTAAATTCCTATGGCCATCCTGTTTATTAACAAAAGGAAAACATCTGAGCTAAAAACAAGACACGAGGCTATTGTTTCCTGGGAGGCTCACAGAAACAATAAATTGTCTCCAGGGTAATCGCACATCATTTAACTCATATCATGAAAAAAAAAAAACAACAAAAAAAAAATATGCTCAGAGCAAACTGCACTAATACAAACACGGCATTCGGGTGAATAACACACAACCCCACCATGTATTCATCACCGCACGCTTCAGAAGCAACGTCTGACCAGCAGAAAAATGGTCTTGCTTTTGGGCTGAAGCCAAGCCCCTGTGTACCAACAGCACGGCCACCAGTGCAGCTGACTTACTGAAACCCAGGTGCAGGCTGTTTCAGGAGGTGAGAAATAGGATATGGGGTATTTTTTTTTTCCCCTGTGCAATGTGTTGTCATTTCACAGCAACCCTGCGGAGGAGGGGAGGAGGTTAATTAGGACTTATTCCTGATTTACAGCTGTTGGGGTTCAAGGTGCCAATCTGAAATGCAGTTACCGCAGTAGCTGCAGACAGGGTGTGCAATGATGAGACAGAGCAGCAGGGCACTGAAGGACACCTTGCACTTCCAGAGCTTGTGCTGTACAGGAGGATTTCATCTTGCAAGATTTCCCAGACCAAGAGTTTTCAGAACCACTGCAGCTCCCATTAAAAAGAAACCAAAAAGTCTGATGAGGCTACTTTCAGATTCAGCTGTATAATAGATGATGTAAGGTTGGCACAAGATTTGAGTGCTGCTATAGAGTGCAGAAAAATCACCAAGATAAAAAGCAGCAAGAAAACTAGAATGGTTACTAAATAAGGCAAACAATTTCAAAATCAGAGTTGCAATGGGACATTAGATCAGAAAGAAACATGGGACTTTCACCAGATGATCAGCACTGTTGCTAACGTGAGTGGAAACAGCGTATCTACAGGATGGGTTGTGGGTTTTTTTTTCTAATACAAAAAAAAAACAGAAAACATTTCAGATGAAAAAGACACAGTTACGAAAGATTACAGGTTTCATAAGAAACTCATCTCTGATATTTTTGCACTTGAGACTAATTTCTGTCACCAGAATCTAGTCAACAGCAAGGTTTAAGAAATATGATAGCTACCAACATCCTTTTTTGTCCAAAAAACCTGAAAAGAATGATTTTAATTGTATTAAATATTTGCCATTCTACAAGTCATCCATCTCCCACTGGCTTCTCCAGTTTATTTCATCTAAACAAGAAGGAAGTTGAATGGTTAAAAGCACAGTAGCAGTAGATTAGTCCCAGTGCAACCTAAAGTCACATGGAAATCAGTGAGCTCCAGTATACTCTGTGAACTTTCTATAGTCAAACACAGAAATGACTGCATGTAGCAAACTCTGCTTGACATGACTGGGGACTGTGGACTATTCAGTTTTGCAATGCTTAACTCTTGCTGCAGTGCTTTAATTTGCTAATTCACAGTGTCTTCTGAGTTACAAAACCTGTGGTTGAATTGAACCTGAGGTGAGAAAGGGGCTTCATGTTGCATCTGCATCCTGCACAGAGCTGGCATCTGACCTTAGTCTCAGGAAAAGAAGTGTACAAGCATGTAAGTTCAGTGACTGAATGTTGTGATAGGACTGCATAGTCCTTGCAGTATTGTTTAAATCAAAAAATAAAAATAAAAAAGAGAAAGAGAGAAAAGAAAGTAAATATACTAACTCCAGTATTAGCAGATGAAAAACCACTTGTTTCATTTTAGAATGCATCCAGAAGCCTGATTCATCACCCCCTCATCTTGAGACTTGGTCTTTTAACCAAAAATTTGACATTTTTAAATTCTTGGCACAAAGACGACATTACCTCCCCATTATCTCCAACTTCCAGTAAATCAAAGTATTATTAGCTAGATGTTATTTGCTTTGGACTGCAAACAGCAGGTTCTATCCCAAATGTCAGAGGAAGCGTAGGGGTAGCAATATAGAAGCAACTACTCTTTTTGCTCAGTAGCCTTGCAATTTCCCAGCATCATCTTACTTGCTAGCTGGCCAAATCGGTCCAACACACCAAACTAACGGACCTTCATCTAAAAAACATGTTGATACTTCATTTATCAAAGCAAATGGATAAAAATGCATCATGTAACACTGCAGTTGGAATCCCGGGAGAGCAGCAAGGAGATTGGCCACCTATAATTTCAGTTTAAATGCAAAACTGAAGTTAAATGGAGCGCATTTTCTTGACTACATTTACAACATCTTTATTTTCCAGTGGACTTACTACATTTCATCAGAAGCAGCGGACGTTAATCAGTAGCAGCCTAAAATCAACGCAGTGCATGTTCACATCACATTGGGGCTTTTTTAGTAGCAAAGTCATTAAAGGAGCATATCTTCGTCCTTCTTTTGTTTGTCTCCACTGAAAAGAACCAAAGCACCGAGACCACCATAGGACTTCATTAGCAAATCAAAATATACAGCGGTGAAATCCCGGGGGCATGATCCATTTCAGTTGTAAAGTTTTCCCACTTGACAATTTTTGGAAGGCTTCGACCAACCGTATTCTTTTGTGTAGAAGAGGGGCTGAGTCATCCTGTGTAGGAGTAACTATAAATACCTAATGCCAAGACTTCTGCGCAAAAGCTGCAGCACTTGATATACAGTATTTTGGAGACACCAGAATGCTGGAGAAAGAGTACAACATGTCCTTTTTAGGAAGGAACATCTGTTGCACTCGCTGAAGAGCAGCTGGCGTGACCTCCCTTCCCCTAAATAATGTCAACTCACCGGTGTTACTTTTTACAAGCAGCGTCGCAAGATTTCCTCACAGTTTGAGGGGGGAAAAAGTGTTTGGAATGGAAAAAGAAGCTGCTGCCAGAGGATTTGTTCAGCCACTAAAACTTTGTTCCTTTCAGTAAAACATAGTCATTATGTTATCTCATAATGATGCAAATATCTGGTTCTCTTTATCCTGACATTGTATTCTGCAGTTCATCTTGATACAGAAGTGAAACACACAAAGTCTATATGCAACCCAGCTGTCACCGTGCTGCATTCCCACTCTCCCATACTATTTTCCTGAATTCAATGCCTCTAGAGATTAGCAAATATGAAAGCAGCTATTTTGATACACAGCAGTGAAAACCCACGTATGTGAGTTTAATTCCATGTTAAGATTATTTTCTCCTGCCATGATCAGATGTAGGAGTGCAACCCAACAAGACAGGCTTGAATCAAAGCATGAGACCAAAACAGTACCCAGCCCTGGAAGTCTCATTTGCTTTGCAATCAATACTACAGATAAGTAATGAAGTCTTCAGGCTCCGTCTTTTTCCTTTCTTCTGTAGACAGCTCTGCCAGTTCCCAAATATGTTTGAATCAATGAGTTCTGCTGTCTGGCTCTACAGGTTTCTGCAGAGTTTCAACACTGGTTTTATAAAGTTAATATTTATAACTACCTCAAGCGAGGGCCTGAGCACTTCCTATCCCCTGCAGATAAAAGCAAAGAATCTACTCTGAAATCCCCTGCCAAATACTATAAACCATCATATTTCATGCCTGCAATGTCAATAGACTGTTGAAATAGGGCTTGGGTCTTCACTCACATACCCACTTTTCCCTTTCACATGCACACTGGGGTTTTTTTGTAAACAAAACATGGCTTTATGCTAGTTTAGTTTGCTGTCTAATTTTGAATTCATAATTAAGATTTTTAAGAACACGTTACCAGCTTCCCCCCCCCCCTTTTTTTTTTATTGTTTCCCCGTTCTTTAAAAGGCCATAAAGAAACCTGAGTTCCTTAGCATGTTCTGCCAGGACTGTAACAGGCATCACAAGAGAAGACTAGATGAACAAATGAGTATGAAAACCTCAGAGAAGCAATGAAGTCTTAGTTACAAAGTAGGAACTCTTTCCTGTGACTAAGAGTGGTAGTCAATTATCCTCTAGACACATAGAAATTGGAGGGGACACTCACGAGTAGCTGCACGGATTTTTTGTTCCTCCCCATCAGGTTTATAAAGCAATCAACACTGCAGTGCTCTGTAGCCTCCTGGGGATCAGTCAGTCCTGAGGCATGATTTCTTAAACCTTTCCTGTGACGGCGCTCTGCTTGCACAAAATACACGGGCCCTCCTAACTGCCTATGAAGGGGTCTGACAGTGACTACAGGCCCTTTGCCTCAAGCTGGGATGCGCCACAGAGCGCACAGACCCTACAGTAAAAAGGGTGAAAAAGGCTCTCACCATCTTCCTGTGAATCCAACAGGAATACTTTTTTCAGCCAAAACTACTAAGGGACATCTCAAACTGCTTCCCCATCCTCCTCTCCCATGAAGTACCCCTATTTCTGACACAGGACAGGAGTGACTTGAGCAAGTCAAGTTTACACCCGCTCTCAGCCTGATAGAGGGCCCATCACCAAGTTCATGATTTAACTATCAGGTTTTGGTCAAAAGCTTACTTTTTTGCCCAAAGAGCATTACTGAACTGCAAAGCCCAGACCAGAACAGCACAGAGCCAGCCTTGTGATGAGGGTCCTCCCACGGCCAGTGAGAAATGCAGCTTCAGCTAGGAGCCCAGACTAGCTGTATGGAATCAAACAAACTAGTAGGTATGGCATATACAGGAGTCAATAACAGATGTTGAGGGGGAGACTATGAGAGCCAAGAGAAGACAGAACACCACTATTCCTGCTACATACTCCCAAGTTCAGATACTTTATTTTTTACCTAAAATTTTTGTTATTAACCCTTCATGACTTTTCTTCCTTGAATTTGCCCAATCACCTTCTGAAGTCATCTCATTCCTCTAACTATCCTTATTTCTCTATACCTCTTCTAGCTTTATCGTGCCCTTTTCTGAAAACAGAGAAAGACGACAGTGCCCAGGATATGCACACACCACAGAGATATCCTGAACATAAATGAGTTTTCAGTTTGGCTCTCTACTTCTCTCCTAATAAATTCTGATCAAGAATTGAATTTTTGGCTGCCACTTGAGCTGATGTTTTCAAAGAGCTAGCCATAATGATTTCAACATTTCTATATTGAATTGTAATAACCAGTTTAAACCCTATAATTGTGTGTATATATTTACAGCTGGCTTATGCCATGTACATTTCTGGGAATTTAATCTGCCATTTTATTGCTCATTCACTGCAAAACCTTTCTGCAAACCTGGAATAACATCTTTTGGCTTTTTTCTACCCTGAATGCTACCATATCATTGGCAATTTTCTCCTACCCTGAATACTACTGTATCATCAGCAAACTTTGTCATCTCACCATTCATCCCTTTTCTGTATCACTTATGAAGCACTGGCCCAACACAGTTCTCCATGACATCCCAGTAATCTTCTTCAACTACAAAACCAGACTATTTATTCCCACTCTTCAATCAGCTCCTAATTCACAACAGTAACTTTCCTCTTGAGGGCTTCATTTCTACACGGCTACCTAATGAAAGAGCTTGTAAAACCTTTTTAGAAATTCATTTACACAATATCCAGAATAGTAGCTTCACTGACTCTTTCTAATGAACACAAAGAGATTTGTGAGAAATGGATATCCCCCTAAGAAAATCACACTGATTTTTTTCCTCATCCTATCCTATGATTTATGGACATAATAATTCTATTCTTTTTATACTTTCTATCAGTTTCCCTGGTACTCAAGGAAGACAAAACAGTATTTAGTCTCCATGAAGTCTGTTAAATTTGTATCCCATTTGCCATCATTCTGATACCAAAAAGCAAATTAAGTGGCAGCTTATGAACCGGAGTTGATAGTTTGCTATCTCCTATTTGAGTTCCCTCAGAACTTTTGGGTGAAAACCAGCTGGTCCTGGAAATGTAAACACAATTATTCATTGCATCAGTTTGTCACACAACCTCTCCCACTGCCACTTTAGCTGGAGACAACTCACCTCATTTGTCTCCTGTAATGAAAAGATCATGTAGGAAGCCTTCTAAGCATTTTGAGAAGGAACTTAAATGGAAAGAATTAACTGAGGATTTTTCTGCCATGGCTTTGCTATCTGTGAATCCTCATTTCAGGACCTGATCTTCTACAGATCTTTCGGTCTCTCACCTAGGCTTCTTCCTCTCCTCAGGCAGAGGGAAGCTAATATTCCTTTCATAACCAGGATGAATATCCTACTCACTGTCTTGGTTAGCAGCTCTTACCACCAGCCCACCACTACCTCTATTTTCACTGGTTTTGTAAATGCTTTTGAAGTTAATTTTTTTGTTTCTACTACTTCCCTTCTGTAAAGACCCTTTCTAAAATGGACAAGAAACAACCATTGCTTTCACCAGAATGAAATATTTAGCCTGAAAATGTCTGAGTTGGGTTCCCCCCCCAGACAGTTTTGTCAAGAACACTTCTGTTCAATCCAACTTTTGTTCTCCGTTTTAGTTTTCTTTCTCCTTTACCTCCCACTTTTTCCAGCATAGGGCTGAGCCAAAACTCATTTAGCCTTCACATAGCCTCTAATTAACCAATGCTCATGAGATAAGGAAATGACATACCACTAGAAGTATTGTTTTGCAAATGAATCAGAAAACCAAAGTCTTCATTAAAACCATAGGGTGCTTCCTCTCTGCTCTTGAATTGGTCTTAATCCCAGCCAGTCTCCATCTCTGCCTATTCATGTTGCTCTAGCATCTTTTCTGCTCCCAGCCACCGACCACTCTTTAAGCCTGCTAAATGTTAGCCTCCTCTTTTCAGAGCAGCCCCTTGTTTCAGCCCCTATACTTTGCATATGGCTACAAAGAGTCAGCTTACAGTCCCTTGGGACTCATACCCTATGCAGCATTTAGAAATGGTAGATACCATCACTGGGTAGGACACCATTTTATTTTGGAAGGTGCAATTTCTGGGACGTGGAAGGATACAACAGTGATGACTCCAGGGTACAAAACTACTAAGATCTCATGATCTTCCTCCCCTCTGGCACTGTACTTCTTGAAATAATCTCTGGAAGATTCAGCACTCCTCTTTGCTCATTCACCCCCTCTCTTCAAACTGACCACACAGAATCAAACTAGTGTTCTTCATCTGCTGTCAGGTACACTTGTCCCCGAGTTGAGGGGACTTAAACCAAGGTAGACCTACAAAATTTCAGATGAATGGATTGTGAGTTACACAGGCCAAAGAGCCTGCACAGAAGCTCTTGGGGTTCCACAGATGAAAACAATCAAAGCAGTCTGAATCCCTAAGATACTGTCATCAGTGTTCCTGTGTATACCAGGAAAGAAGAACATTAATAATTTTAACATAACCCAAGAGGAGACCAAACACTCTGAGATGTTTGAGCATCGCCAACTGTCATTGTGTTTCTTCCCTTCTGAGAATTAGATGAACACAGCCATCAGCTGTAGCTCATCTTTGCTATCCCATATAAAATCAGATTTTCTAGAGCACTTCTCAGCCGCCTGACCTATCACACAACGCATCTGCCAGGGCTTAATGATATCATCTGAAATCACACAATCTTTCCCAGCCCAGTCATTCCCCCTGGAGTTCAGGTTTTCCCCTTATTTTTAAAATACTAAACTACAAAAGGCTTCCAAAGTTGCTTCAACCTCTCTTTGGGAGCCTTTCTTTCCCCTTTTATTAAATCAGGACTGCTTTCAGATCCAGCAATAGAAAAGAATTTGTTTGGCTTGTCAAGGAACCTGTTGACCAGACACAAACACAGCCACTATTTTTAAAACTAAAAATAAAATCAGAGAACAGCTTACATATTTCTTCATTCTTTTGACAATTGCCAAGATATTCATCCTGGGCTTCTGCAACAATAACTTGGAGAAGAACGAAAAAGTTAAACAAGAGGTGGCAGAGGCAGAAGGGTTTTCAAGCCAGCTTCACTTTCATGTCACTTGCAACCTAATGAAATACTTGCTTCCTACTCGGTTAATAAGAGCACTTCCAGCTGATTATGGAAACAGGAAGCAGTGCAAAAAGCTGATTTCTTAAAAGCAAACAGTGATAAAAACTAGGATTGTTTAATAACAATATGGTCAATTTAGAACCTTTCCCTCCTCCCTCACAGTCTCTGGAAACAAATACACACCTGCAAAGGAACACTGCAGAACTGTTTGCCACCATCTTCTTTTTATTAAATGAGACATTTATGGAAAACAGAGGGACAACTACAGTAAGAGGAAATGTCCTTTCAAACAGCCCTCTGGCTTTAACTCATTCGTCTTAGAGTCTCACATCCCATTGACAATAACCTCTCTGGGCTGTAAAACTCTTTTGTTGGTTCCTCAGCTTATAGCACAGACTCAGTCTCTGTCTCTCCTCCCAGTTCAGCCCCTGCCCCTTCTGATGCCAGAGCCTACCCGTTTGCAGGTTATCCTGCCTGTAATGTGCCCACAGGCATAGTTTTTCTGTATCTTTCTACCTGTCACTGTAAAATACTTTGGGTGCAGCCTTGGATGAAGACACTACTTGTGCAACCAGTTACTGAAAAATGGCTGTCAGCCAACTGAAGCACCAGCAGACATGTTAAATTCATTAAAACGCTGTTTAAGGATCTCCTATGACCCTGGTATTTCAACTATAATTAACTTAAAATATTCACAAGGATGAGAATACTGGGTAAGAGTACTGGGTAAGACTAGGGGACTGTCTCAGTCTGTGCCCATTCCCAACCACGGCCAACGGCAAATCCTATCAGAGAAGAATAAGCAAAGGCCAAGCACACAGTGATACCCCGCTGACACACTGTCCCAGCTTCCAGCTATGTGTAAAGGCTCCCTGAGTCCAGGGCTGTATCTTTGCATTTAACTGTGAAGTATTATGCCATGGATTCATGTGATCACTTTTTGAACCCAGGTAAATTTTTGGCATCCACAAGGAACTCAATTCCAACCTGCTGCCTTCTTCCATACTCAGTTAGGAGCTCTGATTTTCCCAAAACACATCCTCCAGGTCACTGAGAGTCATTCAGAGAAAAAGCTGTCAGATACATGCCTCCCCAGTTCATCTTTTAACCAAAACCTCATTTCTGCCTCCCTTGGTTGTTCTCTGGGGCTAAGCTGGTGCCAGCTGCTGGAGGCAAGGAAGAGCAAATGAAACATTGGCTCCATCAACATCTGTGATCTCCTGAAAAGTAGGTTTGAGATATCCCAAGGTCAACACCTTCAGTTGATACTCATGACTGGATGCTTATGCGTTTTCTCTTTCCTTCCTGCTCTCTGTGGTCACCAAGACACAAAGTCACCCACCTCCTGGAGGTATCTGCTTCCCTCATTTAGCAACACAGCCAGACTGCAGCAATGAGGCCCTCACTTTACAACAGTTAACTGCCTTAAGTCAGAAGGGATAATCTAAGCCTAAAGGTTTTTCTGGTCCATTTGACATAAAAGCACCTACAACAGCAGAGCATTATCATGCTGGGCAACTGGCTCATCACTAAGTCAGAGGAAGGAAGGCCAAAACCCAAAGCCCCACACCCACTTTGATATAGCTTTTCAGCCTTCAAGTTTTCCCACTCAGTTTCCCAGCTTGCTAGGCTTGTTTTTCTCAGGAGATCTAGCAAGGTCACAGCTTGAGGTGTTATACTTTGAGGCCCTCAGTGCACTTCTTTGCTATCAACAGGCCAAATAACAGCTTATTCTGCTTTTGTTGAAAAACATCAACAAGTATTTGTAACAGGGAGTACAAGGTTTAAGCTGTGGTTGTAGGAAACACTAAAATAGATTCGGGTGGAACAGCCCAACAGAAGGTCCCAAATAGAGAACATGATTGAAAGTATTGTTTTAAAAAAAAAAAAAATGTATTTACAGAATGAGGCTGATGTAGCCCAGCTGGCAGATATGCACACACACACAAAATGCATGGAAGATGAGAAGAATTTTAAAGCAAACAATCAATGCCTTCAACTTAAAAGCATCTGTGTGATCTATTGCCTTGGCCCCTGACCCTGGAGTGCTCCGTCTCTTACAACACCATTGGCAGTTGTGAGTAACCGATCTGCACACTTTCACCCAAGCTCTCCGCACCGCAGCGTATGGCAGTGAGATTTGGTAATGTCTACCTTTGCCAAAACACCCAAAGGGAGAGGAAAAAACAGAGTGCAAAGGAAAAAGAAAAAAACAAAACGCAAAATAATTTAGCTGGCAGATCCACACTGAATTCTGAGCTAGATTCAGAGAATTAGTGTTCCAGTAATACACATATACATAAAACAAATGATCACCATAGTAACTGCAAGCAAGTTACAGACCGTCCTCAAAGTGCAAAAAGCCTGTGGAACAAACAGGCGTGACAATTCAAGGGCAAGAGAGGAGGGTGACACAAAGATCAGAAACCGAAAGAAAAATTTTAAGTGCCTTCCCAGCTTCACACCAGATTACTACTTTACAGCTGAGAATTCAACTCATATTTCTGAACTCCCGGCCCAGGACTTCAAACGTACAACAATATTTCCTCTTAGGGAAACAACGACAGCTCCAAACAAAGCTCTCTGGGACATGCCAAGTTGGGTGGTGGTGGCGCAAGGGCCTGGGTTTTTTTAAACTCGCTGGATTATTTAAACAACAAACTGGGTGGTCAGGAGTGCTTGTCATGCACTGGCTAGTTGCTGGCTGGTTCACAAAAGAGATGGTGACTGCTAATGGTAGCAGCTAATAAAGTCATCCCTTCAGTTCAAACGGTAGGGATGCATGCCTTGGAGATCAAACACTAGGACTTCTTTGCCGAAGATGGTAACTACCCAGGCATGTTTAGTATTGCATTTGTCAAACAGGGGATGTTTGGAACATTACTGTCTGTCTCATGGGGGACCCATGGAGGGACCACTGGACACTTTGGGGTCTATTTTTATGCTGAGGGAGACAAGGCAAAGAACCAGACCAGACCTGCATTCACCCAAAGCATGGAGACAAGCAGACACTTCCTATCTTTAGATGTTCAATGATGACATTTCAGTGCTTCCAAAGTCATTTATAAAGCATGGAATATGTTTGAGAGGACAAAAAGATGATTATTTCACCATTTCCTTTTAAGAAGGTAACTTCTTTGTAAAAAAAAAAAAATATCAGTCTTAAAACTTAAGCCTTTACATGCACCTCTTGCCTTTTTATTGGCTCACTTCGGTTTTTGTGGAGGTTTTTTTGGGGTGGGAAGGTTAATGAGGGCAAATTCCTAGTGATGTGATACCGTTTCTAAAAGCTTTAATTTCTATGAACCTCAGGTCCACGCTTCAGGCATTGTCCTTCGCATGAACATTTTCCTTTCCCAGATGATTCATGTCAGAATTTTTATCACATTAAACCATTAATAGAAGAGACATAGCAAGAGGTTAAGAGTGCAGTCTGGCATTCAAAGAGTGAGGACCTCTGTTTAATGCAATTTCAAATGATTGGGAAAAATAAGCAAGCACTGAAGTGGCAAGTGATGCCAAATTATTAAGTGTAGCCAAAACTAGAAAAGACCATGATGAAATTCAGAAACATATAGAAAATGGAAAAGATAGCCAGGGCACATGACATCTAAATTTGATAAAGCTAGGGTAATAGCCACTTTAGAGAAATAATTTAATGTATATTGTTGGGTACCATTCAAGAGAAAGAGGTGGGTAGCGCTATGGACAATTCAGGCAGACTCACCTCCTGCGGCGTGCAAGGCAGTAACCTGAAAAAAGACACTTTAATTAAATGTTGAGATTCTGTTAGATATGAAAAGCACAGATGCTTTTATCTAACATGAACCAGTTTGCCCTGCTGTGTGCAATCTCTCTAGAAACTGGCTAATACAGTCTTCTAGCTGAAGAGCTGGCCAAGGCTTCACCAGTGAAGACTGCATTATGGGTCTGGCTCTGGAACAGAGAGAAAGTAGTCCTGCCTCAAATGTCCATGCTAGGGGAAGTTTTGGTTCAGACCTAATTTCATGTAATTCTTACAAGGTTTCCTGCACTACTTGGTAAAGTATTTTTATATATGAGAGCGCTTATGACCTTCCCAAGAATCCTTAGCTTCACGGTCTCTGCCACAGAAGGATTAACTTTTAGGGCTGTGGATCACATCGCTCGAGGAAAGCACTGAAAACCCTAGTAAAAATAAATCCATAGAACAACATGGCCACTGGGTATAAATACACTGACTCAGGACTTGCAAAACTACAGTAAACATCCACTGTAGCCCAATGTAATGAAAGATTTATGAAAAGCAAAAGCAGCTTCTTTGGCTTAGATGAAGCAATGAATTCAAGTTTGGGTATTTCATCCAGAAGGTCTTTTTTTCCCCACCACACTTTGAGATACAAGCAGAAGTTATTTCGTATGCTCTGGAGAGCTTTTCTTTTCAGTGTTATTTCTTATTCGGTAAACAAACAACCCAGGAGTTGCATATGTCCTAAGGCTCACATGCCTGAAAAGACAAAATTAATTTCCTTGATGAATAGGCATTTTCAGCAAAAGAATAGACCACCATTTTGAGAAATGGTTTCAGACACACCATCTGTGCTGTTTCTGATCAAAACTGTACTAACACTGAGCAAACACCATTGCCACATTTCTTTGCACACACTGCACACATCTGAAGCCTTTTAAAAATTCCATGCCTTGAAAATAAGGCAATGGATCGGCAAGCTCCTCAGAGAGCCCACTCAGCAGCCCAGGAAAAGTAAAGGGCTTTTTTGGAACACACAAAGAAAATCAAGGACCATGGGTGGTTTCTAGACAAGGGAGCACTCTAAAGTCTTCAACATATTACCTGCACATGTATGCAACCAAGACTCCTGCAGAAAGATAAAAACTATTTTATTTATAGGAAAGCACTGAGTTATAGATATGAAAAATACTGAAAGTATTCATCCGCATGGTACCACTAGCACAGACAAAAATTACATCTCAGTGTAGATGGATTCACTTACGTTTGTCCTGATCACACTGAAAATCACCCACAGAAACCAACCCCGGAATAAGTCCCTAGCAGAAACACAACCTTGTCCATTGATTTTCATGCAGAATCCCCCATATATGTTCATTTTGACTCTTCTATCGTAGCCTAAGTTTGTAAGGGGAAGCAGCAGGCTGGCTACTTTCCTGAAATTTTCTTGGAACTTGACTTTCTACCTAAAGCAACATTCAGGTTCCCACAAAAATCTCGGGGGGAAGGATCACAACGCATCACTGACATCTGGAAGTGGGTCTACTCTGCTGAAAAGATGCAGGCTGATCCACACCGTGTCCATCCAACATGTCGCTGCCTGCACTTCTCCTGTGAACAGTTCATGCCAATGCTGCTCTCACCTGACTGAGCAGCCCCCTCAGCTTTTAAGCACCTGGCTCACTGCTCCTCCCATACACCTCAGCATTTAAGTCTCCTGTACATCTTCCCCTTTCAGAAATTCATCCAAGTTGAACCTTTCTTTCAATCCACATACATGGCAGCACAACTGAAATCTTTCTTAATCAAGTAGAACAATTAACGTGGTTTCTTTAGAATAGATTCTTCATCCATTGTCTATTTCTAAATGACAAGAAGCTGAAGCTATAGCTGTGCTACTGCTATGCAGTTAGACCGTGCTTGTGTGTCCCCTTATCTTCCGATGCAGAAAACCCCCTCTTTTCAGTATGTCTAGAATGCATCCCCAAATTGACATCTGTAAGTCTAAAGCCAACGTTAAGCATAACAACAAGAACCTGTGTCTGGAGCTCGAAACTAAAATCAGACACTTGCCTCATAAAAGGAATGACCGGCACTGACTTCAAAAAGTGAATTTTTTTTTGTTGAAAAAGTTACGTTAGTGAAAGATCAGCTGAAGTGGTGCCTGGCCAGGGCTCACAGTTATTTCATGTCCTGAGTCATACTGTTTACACTGTGTTGGAGTATGGTGGCATATAACTCTGTGCAGTATGCCCATGGGATCCTCAGGAAAACACGCTGTGTAATTAAATCCCCGGAATACTTTTGACCCTGACAAAGTAAACTCTGATGAAAATGAAGACTCAAGAAAGCAACTGCATTCTCTGCCACTGCTGACTCAGATAATGTTCTTAATGACAGACGCATTAAGAACATTAAGCAAAACTTTATCTCTACCTATCCAAATGTGATGGATAGCTTTTTTTTATGAGTGACATTTTTCTTTGCCATGTATTAACAAAAATAGAGAATTTTGAGACAGTTTTCACCTTTGTCTGGAGCCCTGACTAGAAATTCTCTCTGCTAGTATTATACGGGAATATGGCACATGCTGTGATTACTATAACTGAAATGCAACAGATGAGAGCAGTAGTGAAACAAAAGGAGATGGATCTACATTCCGATTTTACATTTCTCATTATTTCTTTTTAATTCCGTACCTTAGGCTCTTAGGAATTCTCCTAGAAAAAATGAGATTTACAAAAAGTAAATGCTTCACTGTTTCTAAATATATCAAAAAAAAAAAAAAACCGACTCTCATTCTTTTTCTGGGCAATGAAGAAACCGGGCATCACCACAGGACACAGAATCTCATTTATAGTAGAAGACAATGATGCTGTCCTAACACAAACAAGAAAGCAAGCCCCTGTGCCAAAAGCATAAAATTTAACTGAAGAAAAAAAGGTAAATAGATGAGGGTAGTACTTGGAAATAGCAGAACGCAGTATAGTGCTCATCTCTAAGAAAGGTGCTAAAGTAATTTGTAAAGTCTCATGAGTTGACCTGCTAGCTAAATCTACGAGAGTGGAAGAAGACATCACATAGCTTTGTATATATTGCATGACAGCAGTCCATGATTTCAAGAAAGCCATGTAAAGCAAAGCTTAGACATAAGGAAAAGTGCTTCTGATTACACTAATGTCTTTTCTAGATAATACTATCAGGATTGTGCTCCTAGATACCGGGACACAAAACTATCGTTCTGCAATATTACACATGATGGCATAAAATGGTTAATGAATGTCAGGGAAATCATAGGACAGAGTGTGAGTTCGTTCATACATTAAACAAAGCATTTTCTAAGCTGCTGCCTAGGAGGACTGGTGACAGACCAGACACGGCAGCCACATACTGTGGGAAAGCAGCAATGTCATAAAAACATCAAAGACCAGATCTGCTCTGGCTCTCGTGGAGAAAAAGGGGAGCAAAAAGAAGGGTTGTGAGAAAGCAGCACAGACAGACAAACAGACCTGCAATAGAAAGCAGAGGAAGATGAAGCCTGGGGCGAGGACAACAGCATCTAACACACGTAGGGATCCCCAAACTGAGCTTCTATCCTACCTCGTAAGAGCCAAAATACAATCTTATACAGTATATTTGGGCATCTTAGAGAGGCCAGATTCCCTACAACATCCTTTTCATACCTTGGGTGATACTGCTAGTTAGAATTACCTGGGTACAGGCAATGCAACCCACCACATTGCTTTATGAACAAATATGAAAGTGGTCTGTTTTCTTCCCTTTGGGAGCCAGGGAAATGGCAGTTCTGCCATCAGAAACCTTCAGGGACAATTTTGCCTTTTACAAGTTGCCTTATGCCATGGGTACCGCTGAACATGAAGCTGTGCGACTGCGAGTGCTATGGTTGCAGGTGTGCGAGTTTACCTCTCGGCTTCCTGCCCTGTCAAGGTTTCTTTCACACACTAATTGATGCAACTCTGATACCTAAAATATCATCGTGCTAAACCAGACGAATGTTTATTACATAGCTATACATCTTCACAAAAAAATGTGAACTCCTTGGACAGAAGCCATAGGAGGAGGTTTCCTCGCCTTACTTGCACATACAGCTGCACTCCCTTCAGCAAGGTTACATGCAAAAGAAGTAGCAGAGTTCACGTCATTTTAGTAAACCATATTGTGGCAATAGCACTCTGGTGCCTGAAGGTAATTTGTTTAAATTAACAAATTCCCTGTCACATTTTAATCCTAAACTAGAATGCTTGGATTATTCTGTAGTTTTAGGGGATTGTTTGGGGTTTTTTGACTATCACTTGGAGACTGCTCCCTAAGCTTCCCTTCCTGCAGGTACTGGCCTAGAAATCGATGACTGTGCTTTCTCGTCAGCACTTTTCACACACATAGGTCTTGACGGCCTGTGGGAACCTGCCCCGCTGAGCCTGCTACTGCCAGCTCACATACACCCCTCTCCTAAGAGGTTACACAGCAGCATGCGAATCCCAGAGCCCGTAGCAGCGGGGTGCCTCCAGACAGGAAAGAGAGAAGGAAGGAGAAGGTGGGAAAGCCATGGCTGCATGAGTCCTTTGGCAACCTCCCGGGACATGCTACAGCAGCTGCACCATGCAATGAGGTGCAGGCAAGATGCATTTGGGTGAGCAGATGCACGGGTCTTACAGGACAGTCGCCGAGCCAGCGACCACACAGCACCTCACTGCAGTGAACGAGGGTGGCCAGTCCACCCTAAGGCAACCAGGGATGAACAATGTGGTGAGGGCCACCCTGTGCCAGTCAGCCCAGGAAAAAGGGGGTGTCCCTGCAACAGATCTTGGATAGATCTGATAGGCAAGAGCAGCATCTTCAGGAATGTCCCTTCTCCCCTACAAGTCCTACTCAATAGCCCCAAGGCAGCTTTCTGCAGCAGTATTATTTGCTATGCCTGGTTTACAGATCAGATGAGGGCTACAAAATTTTACCAGCAGGGAAACATAAGCCACTTGCTTACACTATAAAGCTTTATTTAGTTTGTGTTTGGTTTTGTGTTTTGGTTTTGTGTTTTGGTTGGTTTTTTTGGGTTTTTTTGTTTTTGTTTTTTTTTTTTTAAAAGTAAAGTTCCCACTATTTTCTCCTTATTTCCTAAGAAAACAGTTAAAACCCACCATTCGTTTACATGGCATCATGCCATGGCCCGTGAACTATTTTATTCCATCTTATTCTGAGATGCACTGGTAAGTCTAATAAAGGGAGAAAACAACCATCTCCAAGGTGTGAGTTGAAACCCCAGAATAAAGCCAAAGCCCAGAGGCAGGAGGGGAGCCTGCTGTCATGATTAGGACCTAACTGCTGCTGAAACATCTCTCCCCACTTCTCTGTATGCAGGTCTGGCATTTCCTGGCCGCTGTGGAAATACTTACAAGAAGTGCTAATTCTGGCAGGTTTTCTGGGCAACCACTAGGAATGAAGAGCCATCCCTGCAGATGGGAAGGCCCTGCAGGCAGGAACCAGGAGATGCCAGCTAGCTCCCTGCTTTGTCAGATGCTGCTGGTATCTGAACGGGCCTGGTATTACCTTCTTTCCTCTCAGCTAGCGCATCCCTGCCTTACATGCTGCACCAGCTGGCTACAGACAGAAGCCACAAGTCCTCGCCGATGTCAGCAGTGAGGACAAGCTCATCAGTAGGAATGGAGTCATCCTGGATGATGCAAAATCAGTTGTTCTAAGGTGAAGTTTAGGTCGAGTGACTACATGTAATTCAGAAAGTTTTGGGTTTACTAGCATTGAGCTGCTGATCTGAAGTTCATCCCACTGATAACTACAGGTATTTTTTCCAGGTTTAGAGGAAATAATTGCTACAACCGGAACTAACTCTCCCTTGTGAAGTGTGTTACAGGAACAGTATCCCAAGAAGAAGCAGTGAGGGTCCCTTAAGAAATTAATCTCTTCTTTGCAACGCAGCCAGGGATCAAGATCCTACATCTTAATCATGTTGATAAGTTAAAATGATGCAAAGAGATCTCTGAAAGGAAAAGCTCAAAAGATTGTTTCAGTGCTAAGAAAGGAGAAGGAATTGGTCTTACATTAAAAGAAGCAGTGTTTACTATAGAAAGGAAAGAGAGTGAAAATAAACTCTGGAAGTTTTTGCACTACACACAAATTTAGACTTTTTAATCCAGTATACTGTGAGGCCAACTCTGCCTCTCCTTCATTTTATTTTTTTGTAGACTAACTAAAAATAAACCACCTTACTGAGATTAACTTTTCCATTCGCAGGGTGGCAAATTAGATCTGTCACACATGCGGTGGTGGCCACATAAACACAGAGTATGCTTTGCTTAAACAAAAGCTGCTACTGCGAGGAATGGCCACATTCCCTTACCAGCTCCGCTTCATCTTCAGTCACCGCTACCTAATCCCTGCAGCGGAGGCCCTGCAGATTAAAATGTCTCTTCACTAGCAGGAAAACTGCTTGACTTTTCTTGACTGCTGACACGTTCTTCACCTGTCCACTTGTTTCCTTTGAAGTTTTCCTCGCTGTTCGTTTAAGGCAGGAAACGCAATACTAATTCAGCAAAAGCAGCAGCCAAAGACATGCAGAAAGTTTTAAGTTTCATTACAGAAAGCAAAAGGATACAGAAATAAAAATTGAAAGTGCCATCATTTTCCACCGAAAGTAGTACTTGACCAGCAGAAAGGTATTTGTTTTTATCATGGCAGCCTGGCCTTGAAAGAAGCTGGCACAGAACGAGAGAAACTGCGTCTCTGCACTTCTAAAGCTTTTAAGATGAGCACTGTTGGGAAGGAAAGAAACAGAGAGCGTGTTTTAACAACTTCCTTACCGTGCATTTAGGAAGTTAAGCAAACAGGACAGACTGAAGTCAGCCAAAGTCAAGTGAACCTTTCCAGGAGTCATTTTCACATCTGCTATCCAGTGATGGAAATGCCAGGTCTGTGATTCATGGGCACTGCATGACCCCTCTTCCAGGGGCCCCACAGGTAGGGGATGCTCTCTCCTGGGAAGGGGAGAGGAGTTTGAGAGTGCACGAGTTGTGCAGGGCTGCAAGTGCGTGGGTTCTCAGAGATGGTGCTCATCACTGACAGACTGGTAACCACTCAGGCAGCAGACTGGTCCCTCCTTATATTGCTGATAACCTAAAATCCAGGTTGGTAGTTTGGACTGGGGTGCATGGGATGGTAGCCATAGTTGTAGGAACATACTTGCCTACAGCAGAAGTCACTGCTCCAGCTTATTTATTATTTTGCTCATGCACTGACAGCAAGAAAAACTCCTTGCCAGGCCTTTCCTCCAGCTCTCTTCCTTCTTCTTCCTTCCTCTTCCCTCCTCTTCCCATGGCAAAGGCAACCCAGTCCTTTATTTATGGGGCAACACAACTTGAGAAAGAGACTGAAGTACATCTGCTGCACTAAAAATGCAAATTCTCAGCAAAAGTTTTGTTCGCTATAGAAAGGCAATGATTTCTTATTACTGTCCATAACACCTTCCTCCCCACCACCAAGTACCACCACTTTGTCACAGTACCCAGTGAAAGCCCTTTCAGATTAGTACAACTCTCTCCACTGACTTGGGTACACTTTGGACCAGCCTCAATACAACAGCTTTTAAGAGACAAGCCCCACATGTTCTTTTGCCTTCACGTGTACTAACAATGTTACTTTGGTCTTATGTAGATGTTTCAATAGTTACTCATTTCAGCTCAACAAAGGAGGTGATAATGATTCAACAAGAGGATAAGTTAAAAACTTTCCAGGGAAAAATAGTGGATTTTTTTCAAAAATGTTTATTTTCCATGGAAAATTGAAGATTTCCATGAAGGAAAAAAAAACAAACTGGCTGACTGCTAAATTTTCTACAAGGAACTAATATTTTTCATGAACATTATTTATTTATTTATTTTAATCTACACAGCAGGTCAGCTAGGCACCCTCCAAGCCCCTACTGCATGCTTTTGTACAGACAGTTATTTCCTACCATAGTAAATAAAGGTCGTATTACTGTTTCTCCCACTCCAGGAACCTCTCTCTGAAACTAGTTAGAGTTCAGTCTGCCAGACGGACAATGCTGCTCTCTTTGTTCCAATCTCTAACAGCAGATCTAAAATTAGATGGTAAACTGTTCAGGGATGGATTAAGTGGGGTTTACGATTTATTTTGTCATGAATCTAGTTAATTATCAGGCAGTAAAAATAACCTAAACCAATTAGATCCAACCAGAACTTTTAAAAAAATCAAAACAAGGGGGGAGAAGAGAAGAATTTTCTTATGGCTTTACTTAATAATGCTCATTCACATGTTTTAGCTGTTTTCCCTATTTTCCCATGACTGGAGACAGAGATCTGAAAGATCTTAGTAGTAAATTCTATAAAGCAAGTGAGTCAGCAGAATCTTGACACAAAATCTCAACTCAAATATTTAACACTGGCACATGAGAACAGACATTTCATCAACACCTTATTTCTTGAAGGGCCAAGAAAGTGTAATGCAACTTTCTGGAGATACAGTTAATCACATAGCAATGGAGACACAAGAATAAATCTATTCATTAGCTCTCAAAGCCACATTACGTATCAGTGATTAAAATCCAAAATACCTTGTGCGTGTTTTCACCTCTTGATTAAGCCTTACATTACACACACATGCACAAAAAAACCCAAACAACAAAAAAAACCCCCACAAACCAGAAAACCCACCCAAAAGTTTTTATTCCCATGTGGAGGGGGAAAGGGTTTTCACAGAAGAATAGAAGAAATGTATTCCTCTCTGTACCAAGTTGGAAGCATCTCTGAATGCTTAGAGCAAAAGTAATGTCTGAATTTATTGTGCCTGCACTCCTACAGGTTTGTTTGCAAAAGTGTTTAAAATAGCTGTGGACATTGCTAAGAAGAAAAAGCTGATGGCACTTGATTCGGGTTTCCAAACTGAAACCTCAGCTAGCCCCTTGCATTAACATTCCCATGCCACACCATCTGCCTTCTACACTCCACAATCTGTTCTCCAAACTCCTAAGTGATGACAAAAATTGTAAGAGAGCTGTATTATTAAATTCATGTACATCTCATTTCCAACAAAGCAGATTTTACCCTTATGCCCACTCAATTTTCAAAAGATGAGGTGTAAAATACAACTGGCTTCAAACACAAGGTAACTTTACAGGCGTTTCAAACATGAAAAAGAAGTAGACCATAACAATGCTACCACTAAGCTCTTCAGTGAGAGTAATATAAACTATTTAAAACCCTTTAGTTAACATCTTTCACAGCTGTTGAGATGTTCACCGGGGCTCCGATCCAACTATTACTACAACTACCAATAGAAAGGCTATGATGAGCTCCCACACGTGTTGGTTGCCATGTTAAAAGCAAGGTGGGATATCCAGCTGTAATACAGGAATGCAAATGTATTGATTAGGGATAGCCATCACATCACACTTCAGTGAAGCCAAAGACAATTAGTAGGATTTGGATGTATAAAGGACTCCTATATGTTTTACCCCATGACCAGCAGACAGAAGAGACAGGAACACGGGACAGCAGTTGTGCTCTGCTCGCTTTCATTGCTTTTCACTCAACTAGACCTTGTGTGTCCCATGTTGAGTTCAGATTTATAGCTGAAAAGACTGATTTTTTTCTTGTTATTTGACTGCAGGGAGTGGGGTGGAAAGTGAGTTTTTGACTGTACCACTTCTCTATTCCAGTCCTTTGGCTAAAATTCAATCTGATTCACTTAATAAATAGAATATTGGAAACAGATCAGTGCATCCTTACCAGCTGAGCATTTTTCCTTCTTAACTTGCAAATAATGTCAGGCAACACTGGACTGGATTGAGTGGGATTCATTTGGCTAAATGTAGACATCTGGAGTACAGATGTCTACCTCCAACAAGTTGCCCTTGGCTTTCTTGTGAGCCAGTGGAGACCTATTCAACGGAGTCTGACTTGTCTCGCCCTAAAACACACATGTGGAGTGGGCCAAGTGAATTGTGCCCTAAAAATGCTTATTTCTTGGAATTAATTTTAAGGGCAACCAAAGGTGAATAGCTACAGACGTGGAAAGTGTGACGAGATGAGTATCACCCAGTCATGCATGTCAGCCTCATTTACACCAGCGCTGCTGTCACTTCTTCTCTCAGATGACCACTGTTGGCATCTTGTTGCAGACAAACTCCTCAAAAATGTCTTAAGTCACACTACCTTCCCCTGCAGTAGAATCATTTATTTCTTCCAGGAGGCCTAAAGTGCTATGAGGTGACAAGCTTTAATGACTGAGCTGGAATGAAATATGCTCAGCATCATAGCTTAGTCCCTCTGCACTATTTGAGAAAGAGATTACATGGAAAAAACCACTTTCTTGTGTGCAAAAAAGGAAAATTGCACCTGTTTTCAGTGCTTCAATAAAAACCTGAAGATTGTCAACTGAAAAGCTCCATTTGCAAATGCAACGTTAAAACATCAATACACCTTATTTTTAAGTCACAAACAAAAAACATACAGAAGGTAACAAAGTTTCAATATGCTGTAGGTATAGACCTAACTGATTAAAGAAAAATCATCCAGGTGTATTATCTAGGTACAACAAGTTGTGTGGTAAACTCCGCAGCTGCCCTCTCGCTGAAGGGCAGTGCTGACCCCCAATGACATGCTCACCTTCTTGCTCACCACTGACTCCATAGGAAAGGGCCTGGCACATTGTTTTTGCATGTGGTGGTAAACAGTTCTAGGGGGTATGGCTTAGCACTACAGTCCCCCAGCCACTGGCTGGTAAAAATCATGGATGTTTATCCCTTTGCCCCTTGCAATTGCATTCATAAAACCCAGGCTTGAAAGAGATCTATCTGAGATAAGTACGGAATATAATACACTGTATGCAAGAGCTGTGGCCATCTCTCATTCCCTTCAGTGACTTCTCCTTCCTTGGATTACCCAGTGGCGATTCTCAAGCAGAGGGTAACAGCGGTCCTGACAGACTATCACATCCGAAGGGTAAAGGACTGTTCCTAAACGTGCTTTTGTTCACGATTAGCACAGTAAAAGCTCATGTCTTGTTAGGAATTTTTAGACGCTACTATAATATACCCTTAGTGTTTTTCTTTTCCTAGAGAAGGTGTCTTACAAGCTTCCTTCAAAACAGCCTTTCTTTTTCAAACAGATTTTGATTAGGGGTGGTTTCTGTAAATATAATTAACATAAAAACCAGCATCACTGCCTCTCTCTTCATATTAGCAAGACTACTCCAAAGTAAAAGAAAAGGGGAACAGCAGAAGGCTTAGTTATGCAAATGACTGGAGTTTATTCCAGCTCATTACTCAGAAATGTATGGTCTGTATAAAATTAAGGATAAGCTGAAAATGCATACTAAAAAGTTGTAAATATTAGTCAAAATATTAGTAAATTAGTGGTAATAATAGTAAAGTAAAAATAAAGATTTGTTTGTATAGACACTTTATGACCCAAAGGCCCTTCCTAAGGGAATGAAATAAACGTGCATATTTTTAGTTAGTTTCATCCATCTGTCTAGTGAAGCAATCTCATGGGTCAAGACTTTCATCGTCTGTGTTTACTGTACACATAAGATAATAATTTGCAGCCCACAGCTTGATGTAGTCCTGTCTTTCATACCCAGATTCAGTAGTGTGCATCCACAAAAATAACTTCTCGCAAGAAAAGTTCTCCTTTCCTCAAAAGGAAAAACTTTTCTGAGGGTGGAGCACAGATCCAATGGTGAGGGCAAAGCTGAAAAAGAATATTCCATCTGTTCAAAATTGCAAGTGGTGCATGAATGAGCAAAACCTGATCATACCTCACCTTAACTATGTTATTACCAACTAAATACCCATTAAGGAAATTAGCACACTCATCTGAAACACTGCAACCTGTAGTTACAGATGCACAGTTTTGACAGTTGTCAGCTGACAAAAAGGTTTTAAAAGAGAAGAAGCGGTTTGCAATAAAGGTACACTAAATTCCTGTGCCAAAGCCTAGAGTCAGCTGTAGGTCCAGCACAGACCAATGAGCTCCTAGGTGGAGCGTAAGTTTGGCAGTATGCTTCTTGGCAATCTAAGCTAGCCTACATGCCATGCTCTCCAGGGTTCATAAATCAAGCTCTTTTTGGATAATGCTGAGCTGTTGGCAAAGGAAAACTGCTACACAACACTTGTCTCGTGTCCTACACCTATCATCCAGCCTGGCACTAGAGGAATGCATTCAGCAGAACGAGAAGAGATTTAGTAGTAGGACAACCAGCACGCTAAACAATGTCCGTTTTGTTGTGAAGAAGATTTCCAGGTATCAATCTATGGTATTTAGTAATGAGTCCCTTGCAAAATACATCACAAAGCATAAGCATTTATCTGGCTGACTAGATTTCCCTCTATCTCACATGTAACACAGATCTCTAAGAAGTTCTCCAAACCTACACACAGAGAATTTGGGGAGAAAAAAAAATTTAAGCTGAAGAGGAAGATGAGAGAAGTATGACAATTAGAAACACATCATCATATCCTACATTCATTTAAATAGTCCCTGCATATTGACATTAGAAGTATATGATATATATATCTAAATATATACATCACTGATGCTCTTAATTTCTTCTTCATACCTACTTATTTCAGTTCCTGCTTCTCAGCCACCAGCAGAATACTGCACTGGTCAGATGGCAAAGACTGCAGCTATATAAAAAATATAACACATATACAAAACTTTACATGAGCCTTTTCAAGCTTTGGATTTTTTTTCTTTTTCTTAATAGGATACTAATTATTTCTGACCTTTCTTTTCTTTCTGGTTCAGACTGGAACTAGAAGGATGAGAGCACATACGTTCCCAGAAATGCCCCTACAAAGCATCTACAGACAAGCCAGAATGGGGAAGTGTAAGAGAGGAAAACCTTCTCTCATGGGACCTCCAGCCTAAACTTTGCTTTCTCAAAAGATTTAGACAGCTTATATACTCTTTTGGATCATTTTGGGGATGTCTATTTTAAGAAAACAACCCCTCAAACATCCAAACCTTAGAAGTTCCTCGTCCATCACACTGACTGTCTCCCTGGCTGTTTATAGCCATGAACACTGCTGCTCTTTATACAAGGGTCTGTACCAAAGGCGGTCCTTGATCCCAACAGCCCACAATCCAAAATCCTGGACTGATGCAACCAGTCACTAAAGAGACAAATAGGTCTTAGGAGGTATCATCATGAAAGGCAGATGTGTTGCTGTACTTTAATAATCCCATTGACTCTGTGGGATGAAGTCAATGAGGAATCATGGCAGTTTCTGTGCCTCTGGCATAGGTGGGAGTAGAGGCTCCCAAATGGTACCGGTAGTCAGAAAAGCAATAGGAAGAGATCTACAGAACCTTATTAGGCAGCATTTTACCTTTATTGCCTTTGCAACATTTTCAAGGCTGACAATATAATAACCACTACATTAAAGAATTAGAGACCGGCATAAGGTAAATGCTTACAAGAGTGAGAGATTAATAGCAATAATACAAAACTATTAAGCATTAAGCTGGCTGCCCACCATGCAGCTCTCCAAAGCCGCACTCAGGAGTATTCCTTTCAAGATGAAAAAGACAGTGTTAACACCAAAAGTAAGATACATACAGATTATGCAGTCAGAAACGTTAGATTTTTAGATAGCCGTCTTGGTGGTTAGGAGGGGGACACGGCAGAAGCCCTGTAAATACATTCTGCCCATTCCCTAAAGCAAGCAACCTTGTGTTGAACCCACCAGCCTTCAGTCAACACAGGACATTAGAACCTTTTGTTACAGAAGGGGAGAGAGAGAGAACCAATGTCAAAAAAAGACCAACAGAAACAACATAGGGCAAAATTAAGACTGTTCCCAAAATAGTAAGGAAAGAAAAATGAGCCATCACAAATATTTAAGTTGCTTATATAAAGTTTAAAAATAAATTCTGGCATTTGTCCGAGTTCTTGGAAGGGACAAATAAAAACCAGCGCTTTGGATAATATTTATTGCTTGCAATGGCTACAGTGTCACAGCACAGTTTCATGCAGTATCTCCATTTCAGGGATGCATTTTGCCACAATTGACTACATATGTATTGGTCAAACAGAGATACAGGCAGCACAACCTGCCCCAGTGCATTTACCAGGAATGGAAATACCAGAAGGGGAAGCACCGTTCCAACTGGCTTAAACACTCGCCCATTCCCCCAGGCCAGAAATATTTAGTGGGTTCAGGAAAGGCTTTGAAAATGCTCTCTCATGTGAGTATTCTTCTCTGGTCTCCAGGCGAGATCCTCAACCCTTGCTGAAGCCTAGGATAGTTTTTGCGATTTATTTCTATTGCCAGGGTTAGAGTGCTTGTGTTGTCTCAGCACAGACTGCAGACTGGGCTCCCGAACCTGGATGTGCTTCAGGGCTCAGCCTCTCAAAGCCAGCTCATGATTTTTGCTGCTGCAATTCGAGAGCAGACAGGGGCAGCTTTCGTGGAAACAATCACACGGGTAACAAAAGAAAATGGAAACCACCACCTTCTCCAGCTCCCTTCTTGCAACCGAGCAGTGGACGGGTTGAACGCTCACGTGTGCCAGGGCAGCCACTGACACCTCCAAGTCACAGGGAGCTACCTCATGGGTTGCCAGTTACAGCTGGGGGGCTCAAGCCTCCTCTTCACCGTGAACTGCAGAGCTCACTGAATGAGGGCAAACCAGCAGCTTTTCCTGGGCGAGCTGCTTCTGGGGCAGGGGGTCATGCACCACAAATGGGAACTGGACTCACTCACTTTCACAGGGGTAATATTTTTCACACAAAATTGGGTTTGTTACCATGTGAATCTGTCAGGCTTTTGTACTTTACCAGGGCATGAAGAAATTATTTCCCCTGGTGGCACATAACCAAAAGGGTGATTCAGAACCACTCGGTGATCTGCTCAATGATTTAAAGGAGTAGTTTATAGCTATTACAGTTGCATGAAACCACCTGTTTTCTCTGACTAAAGAAAATCCTTATGAGAAAACAATAACAAAAAAGATTCCACTTTAAAATTTTTCACTCTGGTCTCAAAGACTTTGTACCTGAAAGACAGAGCAGAGCTTGAAGAGCAAAAATCAAAGTTTACAGGTTATGCCACTACAACACTGTTGCTGCTTCTGCAGTTTCAGGAACACTTGCCACATTTTTTTTTTTAAATTATTATTTAAGGACTGAAAACCTCGACACTTCCTAAAAACATTCAAGGTATCTTACAGACAACCTCAGCTATCCAGTCAGTTCTCAAAGCACCCCTGATCCACTGCCTATCCCCAGTGAAAGGGGGAGATGCAAGAGGGTAAAAACTTTACATATGTTTCAACACTTTTTTTTCCCCCCCGCATCCTTTCTAGCTCCCAGAGCAAAAGCACACAAGCCAAATTTGCATGCAGAGTGACAGAGCATAGTCTCTTACAAGGAAGGGATTTTAAAAGCCTTTCCATCAGACTGTTGACCCTATACACTTGGACTTCACCAAAACCTTCAAATTTCGTGGCTAATAGTATGCTTCACTTGGTGCTTTCTATATCCTAGCAGGTCAAAAATATGTGAAAGAAGGTATAAATTCATATGACATACCCTGGTTTAACTAACATTCCTTGTTAGTTGTTTCTATTTTTACACTCTTTTCTTCTCACCAAAGTCACATTAATGTCAGTTCCCTTATAGTCAATCTTGCCAAATGAGAAGCTGTGTGTCTGCTAATAGGATGAAAATTACTAGAGTCATGACAAGTTTAACCAGTTGTATTTTTAACTTATTTTGTCATCTGAGGAAGTCTTAAGTGATGCAGCGTGTGTGCCAAAAGAAGGAAGTAGTAAATTTACTTTACTCTCACATCAGATTCCCTTAGATTTACGGCTAACTCTTTACATTTCAGTCTAGAATTTAACACCAGACCCGGGTCTTCTCCCAGGACAAAAAAAAAAAAAAGCAATATAAACTATTGCAGGATTCTCTTCCTTTTCATTACTATTTGTTATTACAGGCAGGCAGTCACCCAGTCCTAGCCTTATGGTATTAAGCACATTCACATATCACAGACTAAAACATATTCAGTGCCTTAAAACCTACGCATAAATGGAGATTAAAAACAGCTAGAACAACAAGATGTCAATAAAATAAACCAACTTGCACAAAAAGCATGCAAAAAGCCATTCATTATTAAGTGTTTTTCAGTTTTTCATGGAGAAGATAAATGTTCACAAGTAATTTCAAGGAGGACTTTATTTACAGGAAATTGCTTGTGTCACATATGAGAAATCATGAACACCAATAGGTGCAACTTAGGCAGAAAAAGTGGGCAATAACTTGACAAAAAAAGGCAGACTAGAAGATCCTCTGGTGAAATTTTCTGTGAAACACTGAAGTTGCTACATTATGTTCTTGGTGGAATCTGATCAGAGAAATCTCTCTGGTGTGGTAACACTGAGTTTTTGCTTAAGAATCAATCAGGTTTTTATGTTCTATGCAGCCTTTGCAATATCCCCTCCTAAAAATTGTTGTTTGAAAGCTGTGTAGTTCACATGCAGCAATACAAATTTTAACACCAGATGAAAACAAATGGCACATTACACTGTGAGCCAGCCAGAGGACACCACCAGAAGAAACAAACCCTAAAAATTAGATTGCACATATTCCTAAAATTTGACTATTCCACTGCTTTGAGCATAGGTTTCAAAAGTACACTTATTTTCAAAGATGATCCTTTTTTCAAAGCAAAAATGACCACTGAAAGCAAGCACAGTGGCCACAAATATTTGATGGGAGAAAAGGCCGTTGTAAAATCATGACACACCGAAGTGGAGATGTGCAAGCTAATTTGCCTAATGCATCCAATCCATAAGAACATCTTGTATATAAAGTCAGGAAACAAGCTTAAGCATATGCCTTCAGGTCAAAGACATTGTGGGCAAGTGGAAAACAATCTGAACTCCTGGGTAACTACCTATTTCAAATCTCCAGAGGAGCACAGCTAGCATAGGACAACATGCAGGTTCCAGGTACAGAATACTAAACATTCCCTAAAATAACTGGGACTCCAGGAGAGGTCATGGAGCTCTACAAGGGGAATCGATAATTAAAATTATGCAACAAACTGGAAGCCTATGACCAGGGATGTAACTTTTGATGACCAGCACAACCATACCATCTGTAGCTACCCCAATGAATATGGAAATGCCAGCGGGCACATGGGGGTGAGGGTAATGGCACAGGGCACGCACCTTTTCCTCAATTGTTTCTGGACCTCAGGAGTTCAAGATTAATTCAGTTCCACAACTGAAGTTACGTAGTGGGGGAGAAAGGGAGAAAAGGCATTTTCTGCCAAAAAAGCTTTATGCCTGCAACCTATTACTCCCACATTTCTTCAAACATATTGTCAGGCACTTTTGGTATGAATTAGGGCACTGGATTAGCATTACGTGTTGCCACCCAAACCAAACACAGCATCTGTAAGAGTCTCCCAGGAGACTCAAGTCTGTTCTGACTACGAGGAGGTTATAGGTTTGGAACATACCCAGAAGCCACAGCCAGCAAAATGAATTGTTTTCTTTTTAGCCTAGAGAGGAGTTTTCTGCTGGAAGTTGCCTCCAGTGTTTCCTAATGAAGTGCCCTGCTCATTCCTTCCTAAGGGTAGCAAAATGAAAGGGTGATAATTTTAGGCACTCCCCAGTTTGGACAGGATAAGCCGACCGTGTACATGTGTGTGTCCGAGATTACCGCACAGACTGATATTCCTCCATGTGTTATAAACAGGAAAACCACTAAGACAAACAAGCTGTTCCCTATTGTAATTTTCTGCAGCAATACTCTAGCATTAAGCACATTCCCCCTAAGTGTAAATTTGTCCCAAAGAAGTACTAATAAACTTTTACAGCACAATTTGCCATCATGTGTTTAGTTTATATGACTCTGTACAAAAAAACAAGCTTAGAAAGTTTCTAAAACAGTATCGTTGCCTCCTTTGCTGCTTCTTTCCACCTGAGAAAACAAGCTCTTTGGTTAACCAGGAGTGCCAGAGAAAGCAAAAATATTCCTATCCATCATTACCTGCCTTTTGAAATGACTTTTCCTAGCACAGAGTGCAGCACCTCTTTTATCTCTGTTTGGCCATTCACTTCCTAAAAGTGTCATCACTGGGAAATGCAATGACTCCTATCAGACGAAAGCCCCATGGATGGCCTCTCCAAACCATGGGCTCTGGTATCCTCCTCCCTAAAAGAGCCATGCTCTGTCCAGGCCTAAATCTCCTCCTCCTGAGTCTCCAAGAGGTTTAATCTGCAAATGAAATCTCTTTTTGAGGAACTACGGTATCAGACAGAAACACATCAGTGCGCAGTCAGTAAAGCCAGGCACATGCCTGCTACTGCATGTCTAAGAGCAGCAGTGAAGTGTCACGCTTCATTAAGACTCTACATGCAATAAAAGTAATTCTCAACTCTGTTAAAACTTAAGAAATATGTATTTTTGAGAGACTCTACTTGAAAAATAAATTATATTTCTTTCCCATTACAGAATATATCAAAAGGGACAACTTTATCAAAGGGCTCAAGATTAAAGATTCGGATCCCTTTAGGGTTTCGCAGGGAACACTACAGTTTAAAAAAGGCAGCTAAAAAGAAATACAAGGCAGGCAAAGCAGAATTTCAGCAGCCACTGTGCTGTAAGTCTACTGACTGAGCCCCATTGAAGATGATATTTATTTCATTTGGGAAGCATAAAATCTCTCTACTTAGATTCATGAACGTGATTAACCAGGCACTTTGTCTGACAGCAGCTCCACCAGAGTAACCAAGTTTCTGCCTAGGCCATAAGCAACGTACTTGGCCTTTTTCATACATGCTGGCAAAAGTCAAAGAGCAACAAAATTAGTTACCTTGCTAAAACTTGAAATGGGATAAGGTTTTTTTGTTTTGTTGTTTTTATAATGGACACGCTTCGTACAGAGCAGAAAACACTCAAAGACACTCTCCAACCAGAAAGGGGGAGACATTTGCCATCCAGTTACATCACCTACCAGTGTGAGGAGAAAAAAAAAAAAGTTATTTCTTTAAAATCCTGGGAAGATGGGCAGAGGAAGGCATCTGCACAAAAACTCTGCCTTCAGCTCACAGCTGAAAACCTCCCATGGTCCTCAGGACACAAAGACCCTTTGGGCTACCAAACAGCCCTACTAGCTACACTGCCCAGTTAAAAGCCCCCAAACAGTTAATAGCACAATATCTGCTACAATTTCCTGTCCCATGTAGCTACACTACCAGCCCTAGCAGATCTTACAGCACTTAACTACTTGCAGCATGGGTCCCCTCTGAAGGGATGCTAGTGTGAGGCATATTTGGCAGCCTCATTGTGGCCACATTGTGCAGGACAGTTTTGAACTGGAGTATAAGCTCACCCTTGAAAGACAATCTTACTTGCTCTTGGTGAACCTTGCAAAAACTTCTGGAAAAGCCAAAGACAACTCCATGGTCATTAACAGTATTTAAATCTTAATACAGTTAATGCTCAGCTCAAAGATGTCAGTCTTCCCACCAACTCCTAATACTCTTTCTGGTACGTCTAAATCCCTGTACTTAAGAGGCAATGAAAAGGAACCCAGAGTTATGCAGCTAACAACTGTTCTTCCCTTGCCCATATGAGCTACTCAGGAAAAAATGCAGCTTCTCTTCTCCCTGGCTTATTTTTCAAGGTGAGACATCAGCTCTACACAGTGCTGGCCAGAGTGTATCCGAAAGCAGAGGGCTGATCACTTTACTGAGTAAGGCAACAGAAAACACTATATTTATTTGGCTCTGCTGGAAGGGAGGCAGGCTGTGCTAATAGATTACAAGCACCCTTTGCATAGTTTTGGAAAACAGAGTTTTTCTGGAAAGCATGCTTCTGTAAATAAACCCCTGTGCTTCATGATCACCCCACCTATCCCACAGCCCTTTAAGGCTGAACATATGCTGCGACTGCATCTGGCTCAGCCTGACAGTTTCTCCAGTTGGCTGAGCAAAAGGGCAAAAAAAGTTATATAAAACAAGAAAAAGGAACAAACCCAAAGATATCAACTCTGCTCATGGTCTTAGCACTGAATCTCACTGCAGTCATCATTCCTGGCAAAACTACACAGCACCTTTCGTCTTCCAGCGATGATAAACTTCCTGCTGCAGGCTGGAATAGGTCAGCACTCCCTTTGTCTGCCCAGTGGTCCAAACCCTGTGAAATCCTAGATAATCATGACTAGGTTTTCATAGCTGTTGCTGCTGTGAAAGCAGTCTCTGCTTCAAGTGTTACCCTCTGACTTGCTCCAACTTCTCTCCTCTCCCAGGGAGAGGTGTGCAGGACCAGCCGGGTCACTACTGAGGGGAGCTGCACTTGCCAAGGGTCTGGTTTTCACGTCTTCCTCTGCAAAGCAGCAGTTATCATCCATGTCCAACACATGATCCATCACTCACAGCACCAGCGTCCCAGGAAAGGCCTCGCTAAAAGCAAGCAACCAAGCTCTGCTGACGTGCCCACCCCCACCCCCACAAGCTCCATGTTGACACTATGGGAGAAACTAATCCCATTAAAAAAAAAAACAACCAAACAATCAAAAAAAAAAAACCCAAAACAAAACCCAACCTTCAAAATAAGCCTTGAGTGTCTCTGGCTGTATGTCTCTATCCTGTAACACCACCAGCCAAACCTTAAAAAGATTTTAATTCACAGGCAGACAACTTTCAGAAGAAAGTACATCTTGCAAATGATCAAGGTGATACCATCTCTACATCACACACAATTACGAAACTGAATGCTTTGCTACCCAAAGTTTAGAAAAAAGCCGCATTACTATGAATTAAGAATAAAAGACTTTAATACATGCATCCCCCTCAGATGAGATCAAACAGCTACAGAGGGAGAAACAATCACAATCACAGTCATAGACAGTGACTAAAATTGGCGAGCACTAGAGATGAGGTTGTGTGAGATCAGCAGCCCAGAGTATCTTCAGAGACCTGAGGTAACGGTGATGCATGGCAGACAAAAGCCAGAAACATACTTATAAAAAGGCAAATTTTTGGCTACAGAATTCAGAAATGAACAAAACATAGCTGTGCAATTTCTGTTGAAAAGGCAGCATTTCATTCCAAACCTGCCTGTACAACAGAGCATGAGCTCCTTACCTACATGGCATTATGAAAAGCCTGTGGTATCACTGCTCCTCTGTTGCTTCTCAGCCCCATCCTCCCCATGAGCTACAGTGGGATCCATTAAGAGTTAATATGATGAGCAACATGAGACTGCTTAAAACAACTAGACAGTCACCTAGATAAAGATCTCTGGAAAATATAAATGCTGTGTCTGGTTTAATCTTGTGCCAGGACTGCTGATGGTGTTTGAAGCTATTACAACATTCACTCTGCACCCAGACAGCAGCGACTGGTAGCAAAAGGCAGCCCAGCTGGCTGGGGTAAGAAACCAGACGGTTCTTTAATAAATGCAGGAATTGTACAAGGGGCTTTCACCATCATCACCATTACACCTTTGTGATAAATCAAGGAAGATGAGATTTGACCCTGCATAAATCCGTGAGCACAATGTGCTTTGTTGTCTGTGTCAAATTCTCTTGTCCTATCTGCAGGTAAATCTATCCTAAATATTCGGGGAGCCCACATAAGCAGGAAACAACTAGGGCAGTTACTGGAAAGGGGAAGCAATGTTTCCCCAGAGTCCATGCCCTGATCATCGCACATCTTAAACACACAGCTCAGGTCTCCCGAGCACCATCAGAGTGCAGTTCCCAAGAGAAGACTCCACATTTCAGCTGCAAGCCCAGATATTAATATTAAGGAGACACTTGTAAAACCTCCAAACCCATTTATTTTCTTCATCTTTTCTGCTTCTACCTCCCTCTGCAACCTCTGTATCTACTCCTCGTAGTACCATGTTCCATTTTCTCACGTTTACATTTGCCATTCCTCCTCTCAAAAAACAAATCCCTTTAAAAAAAAAAACTAATCAGATTTAAACTTTTGCTTCATTTTCTTCCAGCAAAACTGACAGTTACCACGTAACGTGTTTATCTGCTGTTAGTAGTTTTACCACCGTTGAAGGAGAGGAGGTCTGCAGTGGCCGCACCATCATCCCCAGAGGGCCGGAAGAGGAACTGTCCAGCAGCGAGGCGCCTCCCGAGAGACGGCGGGGATCAGCTGCGCACTGACACGAGAAAACCAGCGGCGCTCCTGAACTTCTCAATTAAGAGCCACTTGCACCAGCTGTCCATGTTCTGCTGAATGTATCAGTCAAACCTCCAAAGGTTGTTTAAATTAAAACAAATGCAGCTTTTGCAGATGACACCTGGGGCGCTGTCAGTATTGGAATTACTGTCTATGTATACTAAAGAATTAAAATTTCTTAACTAGAAATCATCAAACAGGTTCCCGAGAAGAAAAAAAAAAAAAAAAAAAGAAAACTGCATCTCTCCTGTCTTCTACTTCCCCATGCCCACTACAAAACCAAACTCAAAGCATTCTGAAGTCCCAAAGCACTTCCATTTCATTCTCTGTTCTCAACCAGAAGAACACATTTTCTCATGAACTACCATAAATCTAGCAACGTGAGGTGTAATGTGGTAGCCTGCCTTGTACAAGATGAAGTTCTGAGCTACACGTATCCTACAAACCTTCTGAGATCCACTTAGCTCAGTCACACAGTTATGAGGAAAGACAGACTTTAATACTCAAATTCAGTAGCAGCAATAACAACAGTAGCTCCTGTCCTGAGAAGGAACCACAAATAGGAAAGGATTCATGCTCAAAACATTGACGCTTATCAATTGCAAAACAATTTAATGAGTATCCCTGTCAGTTTATTTGCAGATTGCAACTCTTGTGCTTAGTTTCACTGGGGTCTCTTGAGATCAAATCTGTCAAAAGAAATTGCAGCAAGCTTGTACAGTCTAGTTTTTCCACGACTTTTCTCAGTCCTTCTGTTTTATGCCTCCAGCACGCTAGAACTACATGTTGGTAAGACAATGTCACCCAGCAAGGCCTGGCACGGACTTTCATTTAACTAACATAACCTACGAAGCTCTGCTGTGGGCCATTGGGACTGGACGCCTCGTTTACCTAGTAGGGTTTGTCAAGCTGGCACACGAGGTCATGCACAAGCCCAAACAGCTTCTCTATCCTTGATCACAAGCAGCCCAGAACTGATATCCTCATGTTACCACATAAATCTATTTGTCACCAGGGATTCAAACGAACAATGATGAAGTGAACAGATGAAGGATGCAACTGCAAACAACCAGATTTGCCATGGAGGCGCAATCATCAGGCATACAGTAAGTAAAAGGAAAGAGGAGAGCCTAAGCAAAATATTTCATGTATTTTAAGCCCACATCTTTTATCACCCATTCCATCACAAAACTATGCAATCAAGGAGATTTCCGGTTGGAGTTTGGGGAGCTTTTTGGTTTTCAGGGTTTTTGTTTTTGTTTTACTAGCTGTTACTTAAGGATAGCAGTGAAAGATCATGACCCCCATTTCCACTCCTCCTGAGTCTGCGGGGCTCTCTTTGATGTTTCTAGTGTCATGTAGCCTCATAGACCATATCACCTTTCCTATGAAATCACAGGCATTATCTTTCTCCACTACTTTGCATTCTCCCTTACACGAACAAACAACACTTCCTGCTATTCTTCCAACTGTGAAAAATAGCTGCTTATATCATATGGAAAGCCAGTAGCCTTGTTTGTTAACCAGCTGTTTTGGTTTAAGTTGGTGGTATTTTTAAACATGCTTAAACATTTTTCTTACCTATAAAAAAATCAAATTTCCCAGGAATTTTCCCCAAAAATAGTTCTTACCTTTGCATTCGCAACATCAGCTAGAAATGCTACAATAAATTAAATAGTTTCCTGGGCATATGTAGCTCTCTAATGAATTCTGTGTAGTACCCAAAAACTACAACAGGGCTAGTGTGAAAGAAATCATTATTGGGTTAAGACAGAAAGGCATATGGCTCCTTTTTGTCCAAACTCAATACATTAAAGCTTAACCAGATGTGCTCATTTGAGAAAGACCAGAATTAGTAAACTCACAGACATATTCTCTAAGTACTGGTAATCTCATAGGTCTACATTTTCTTTAATGAGCTTTTCCACAGCAGAAAGCAAAGGTTGTTCCAGAAACAAAAAAAACATGGAATATTATCTAGTCTCTTCCCAGAGATCCACACAACTTAACAGGACAGCATTTCCTCCTTGGTGGTCCCTTTATTTATTTTATTTTCTCTCAACAGCCATGCACAAGATGTTGACAAAGTCAAAGGATGAATTTTATCTCCTGTTCTCACAGTTTTTAGGTACAAAGAAGCTTCCTGGAAAAGTTTATACATTTAGAGATGTCTGGAGCTGCTGGATTCTCAAAACAAGACAGTGCCAAAGTGATATCCATTGAATTTAAGTCACACTCATCTATGGGAATATGTCCTTCAGTAAGGAGGATATGCAACTCACCGCACAACCATACTTCCCACTAGACTAGTGATACAGATTAGTGCTTGTAAGACATATGTGGTTTAAAAGATAAATCTCCTTCCTACATAATTTTAAAGCCCGTTCTATAAATTTCTTAGCTGAGAAGAAAACTATTGTGCTTCCTTTGCAAACAGAATGGCACCTGGGTAACATTTCTTCAACAACAGCTGCCAAGCGAAGATAACTACAGTCCTAGCAGACGCCGGACGAAGAGTTTGTCACAGGAAGAACAGACCCTTTCTACATCCCAGCATGTCTGGAAAGCGCTCTCTCTATCCCTAGGACACATATGAAATTAAGTTATGCCACTGCTATTTTCAAGCCCAGATGAAATCCAGGGTGCTCTTCAAACCCAAGAGCCCAATTGCTTCAGGACAGACCCCATGTTAAACTGCCATTCCCATGCAGATTGCATCACCAGCCCCTTGTGCAGTCAGACCTTACACAAAACTAAACACTAAACCTGCTGTTCCTGCCAAAACAAAACTGCCTCCTTATTCCGAGTACAACAAGTGTAGCAACAAACCAAGCCAAAAGACAAAAGAAACCTCCACAAATGTGCCTGATCAAAAGTAAATAAAATACATATTCCTGGCACCAGGTCTTGAAGGCCCAATGGTGCTCAGACTGACAAATCATGCCAAGCAAGAAGTTCTGAGCTTCCACCCAAAACCTTCATCCACCTGTCAGGAAAACAAAGAACATCTGAAGCCAAGCAGCACCACTTTAATTGGTTGAATATTTAAAAAAAAAAAGTGGAATTGCACTGAGGCCAACGTAAGTAAGGACAGGAATGAACTGACCTTGACATACGCTAGGTAATGCTCGCACTTTTCCTGCATGTATGAGAGTTGTAACTTCTCTGTGATCTGCCCCGCTGTCTCTCCAGAAGTCACAAAGTAAACTCTGGGTTGCTGGCTCTTTTCCTTCTTTGCCACATCAGCAGTCAAGTTATAATTCAAACCTGTTTTAAAAAGGAAGAAGAAGAAAACAAAGGATGTCAGTGAACAATAGTTATTTTCTAGCCACCTATCAATGGATCCTGTTGCCCCGGGGGCATGTGTGCTTGAAGAAAGGTCAACCCTTGCAGGCCCTCAATCAATCACTAAGTTTCCTGTGGCTGCACAAAACCAAATCCAATTACTAATATACTCCCAGGTTTTGTGTCGCTACGTTCCTGAGCCCATCCTTTCCCGTAGGAAATTATGTGCAAAAATACATCTAGACACGCACACTTAATAAAAAAAAGAAACAAAAGATGCTTAAACTATGTTGCTAACAGAAAAAGCAAAAACACAACACAAACAACAATAGCAGCAGCCTCAAGCTTTGTTTTCCTTCTAGAACAGCACAAACCATGCAAATGTCAACCAGGATGTGGCACTTCCCGACAATTACTTCTGTTGATTTGCAGTCATCTTAGCATTTAGACCTTAACTAGAGGTCGCTGCCTTGCACTCAGTATCCCCCTCTTAGATGTTACACAACCCTGGCAGTTTATAGAAGACATACCCAGAGAGTAATGAGCTGTATCTCTGTAAATCCTGTTTCCTGCTGTTCTACAGGATAGGTAGCTTAACACAATCGGTTGGTTTGTGACTGGATGTATCTGTGTCCAAAAGAAAACTTATTTGTTACCTGAAGTAGTTGTACAGTGATTGAATAATCCAAGCTGACTATACCTTTCCTTTTGGTAAATGCAACAACAACGGGAGCAATGAAACTGCAACAGAAGCATGAACGTTTGTTCTAGTGCTTTCTACAGATAAGGCAAACACTGGCTGTGAGGTCCCTTCACTCATCACAGGCCATGGCCTGTATTGATTTCAGCTGTTATCAAGGCAATAACGGGAATACCATGAGATTGGCTCATTATAAATGGCTTAATTAGTTGATAATCTTCATAAACGACAGCCAGCACCAGCTCCTGTGCTGATTCGTTACATGTGTAGAACGCTTGCCAAATTATTGCTTTGGCTTTTATTTATGTTTTAAGTCCTAAATGATTGATGCCAGATAACATGCTCCCCATAAATGTAAACTTTCTTTAAGCCAGAATTTTATAAACAATCAATGTAAATGTAACACATTCCTGGACTGAGGTCTTCTATACCAAATTTCTGCCCAGGGTCTTTGCTGGGTTCTGGTGTGTTTTTATTTGGTTTTGTGGTGGTGGGGTTTTTTAAATCAATGAAAATCCTAATCTCTCTAAATTAACACTGCTGCCAATGATATCACCTCCAATTGCTTCTCCACCAAAATTTCACTACTTTGAAGAATTTATTTAATGATATTGTAAAGCTTGGTGCAAGAGTCTCTGTGAACATTCATAACTCACATCATTCAAACCGACCTCACTTCCATTTGCAGTGTGTTGCGTTCTGATGAAATGCTTACTCACAAATTCATGCAAAGCAACCAGAGACATACCCTAGGTAGTAAGAAAAGCCACAGCTGAGGAATCAGCCTAACTATCATCACAGGGCTCCACCTGAACTTTTTCTGCTTGCTTTTGGCAGAATAACTTGCTTAGAAGAATAATACCTTGAAAGTGTTTCAAACTCTGACAAGCTCAGCACCAAAAACTCTCACTGAAGTGGTGTTTGCTCAGTCCCACTAAAGAGAACCACCTAAACAGAAACACAGGGTTTAGCCTGTTTAAAATCCCAGCAGTCTGTTTCTTAACTTTTTTTTCTTTTTTAAAGTGTGCACATCCCACACCCTTCTCCAATCATCTCCTGTCCGCTTTCAAGACGGACATGAAATGCATGCACACACGCATGCTGAGATCTGCACTGGCGTCCCAAGAATAAAGACAAGAAAACCCATTAGCAAAACCAGGCTCTGTGTAGGCAGAGGCAAAAAGCCCCGTGGGGAGACGCAGCCCTCTTCAAAGGAGGAGCACCAAAGGAAGGCAGGGCTGCAGAGCTTGCAGGGGAGCCTGAGGAGGCTCTGAGGCTCTCCAAAGGAAGCGCGACATATTACTGATAAAACAATTCCTCACTGCAGGCGCAGAGACGCATCCCAACGCGAGCCCCGTACCAGGCCTCTGAGCAAAGCAATCCCAGCTACCGTCTCTCCGAAACGGCAGTGGATGTTTTCAATCAAGCAGCACAGTTCCCGTCCTCCCCGCCCTCCGTCTCCCTTTTATTTTGACAACTTGTTTCTATGTTATATCCAATGATGTCACATCAGTGGAAAAACTGAAATATCATGAGTAAGGTTTTTTTTTTTCCCCCTCCCCAGCTTCATTGCTTTCAAAAAGCAACCAGGGTGGGGAGATAACCGGCCAAACTTAGAACTGCTGGTGGTGTAAGTTCCTCCTGCTCACTCCAGTAGGAGATCGGGAGGCAAGTTTTCTCTAGCAAATTAACTCTTGCAGGTAATGCCTACACATATTTGTCCAGCAGCTTTAAGCACATCTCGTTAGAAATGTTTCTGGAGATCTGCCCACCCAACTTCACAAAATCAAAATAAAACTCTGGCATGGATTTGATGAGCTCAGGGGCTCAGATGAACGGCTTGATTTTTCTAATTACTATTCCTTTTCCATAACTAAAGATAAATGCCTAAAAGCTTTGATAACAGCTCCCTCTGAGAAATTTTTGGTCATACCTGCAAGAGGACCGCCAGCCAGCAGACCAGGAGAGTTACTCCAGCCAGTAACAGACAAACCAAGTAAATGGCAGAAGACATTTTATAATGGATTTTCATCCTAAGTGGCACATACGTACTCATGATGCAAGAGTCGTCCCCTCACAGGGCTGAAGGCAGCCCTGAAGCAGAGAGGAGTGAGCAGGGATTGAAATCGGGCAGCGGTATCCCGTGAACTAAAATGGGAATAGCAGCTGGCTGTGCTAACGGAGGGGTTACACACCCCAAGCCACCCGCTGCACCCCTTTGTCGCCCACTCAGATGATGCTACAGCGCACAAAAAGGAGGCAGCCAAATGCTCAGCAGGAATAAGCGCATCTGTAAGTGCTTGTTAAACTACTAACTATAGTACTGATCACAGGGGAGGGGAGGGGAGGCACCACATGGAGAAAATGAAGAACTTACTAAATAATAACAAAAAGCTATTGGAAGAGGAATGTGTTTCTTTGCCTTCTCTACCAGTAATTACGAGGAGAAAATGATTCACGAACTTTGCTTGCAGAGAAAATTCTTAAGCAACGGAAGTATTAAAAAAAATTGCCCTAGCAAATGACAACATACATAGGACATTCCTTCCATCCTCTCCTAAAAAGCTTTCCTTTTCCCCTTACTACAAACTTTGTTTCAAAGCCTTTCTCATAGTTTTGTCCCTAGCTTCCAAGTAGGGAGCCATCCGCACTGCCCTGGGCATACACTGAACAGCACATCCCTACAGCATCCCTGCTTCTCAGGCATTCAGAGGGTAGCGCTGTCTTAGGCCTGCATCCAAGCAGACTGGAAAAATGAGAGCCAGACAGAAACAATATTCCTGCACCAAACTACAGCAGGATACAGGTAACAAGAGGAGCGTCCACTTTTGTCGGGTTTTGGATCAGGCACGTTTCTTCAAGTCCTAGAAATGTATCCAGACAGAGCGAAAATGTCAAGCAACCTATTATCCCACACTAAATCTCACACCAGTCTTTCAGGCAACAGTATTTGGGACATGAAGACTACCCTAGAAATGGATCAACACACAAGCAATGCACACCTGAAGTGAACAGTACAAGAAAAACTTTGAAGAAGTTTCTACCACATCTGCCTAACTCCAACCAAATGCCCAAAACTCTTCATTTCACAGCCACTTAAAATTCACCTAATTCTTACAGTGGTGCTATTATTACTATTATTGTTGCTGTTGTTGTTGAGGAAATTATCCAGACTGTGGGCACGAGTTCATTTCCATTTGTCTGTGGGGATGAATGCAGAAGCAGCACTTGATGCACAGAGATGCCAGCAGCCTCTGTTTTCTTGTCCTGGTCACCCAGAAGCGCATGGTCTGAACAGGCTGCAGTCTGCTCATCCAGGCTAGGAAACGCCTTTCTCTCATCCCTACCTTTCCTGCTGATACAGAGACCCCAGGAGAGACAAACTGATGTCAAGTGAGGGAGGAACAGCCTGAGTGAGATGCCAAGATGAAAGAGTGAAAACTTAAAATGCCGCATTTCTCACAGCTCAGAGGCTGTCTTTGTTGGTGGCCGTATGACTAGACGCTCAGCTCTCCAGCAAGCACGGAGGCAGAGCGAAGGGTCAGACAATGGCTGGCACACAGTGCAGAGCACATGCTTCACTTGGGCATGGCTCTTTGTTCAGACGAAACCACTTCAGGAATAAATTCATACTTCTGAAGACTGTAGCCTGCAAACAGTATCCACAAAATGGATGGGAATTATACTGTCACTGGCAGCATCAATAAACACAGATCCTCAGGTAGCTGTTACATGACCAGAAGTATCCACTAGAAGAAGAAGAAAAAAAGGAGGGTGGGGAAGGTTTATATGCAAGTGCTAGAGGAAGACAACTTTCCTTCACATGCCAGTTAACAACCACACATTCAAATAAGCATTGAAGACACCCATTTGCCACAGAAGAATGCTGCCTACACGTTCAGCTTGATTTTCTAAACACCGTGTAGTAGGTGACCAACTTCAGCTGCCCAAAAGCAAGAGCAACGCACAGCTTTTCACCAGTAAGCAGCAGTCTTGTGCATCTGTGCTGACAAGCCTTAGGGGAGAGGTGTTCCCAGTCAGCACTGTGTTCTCATCATCTGACTTAACAGACTGCCCCCAGACATCTGAAGATGAGACGATCCAAACACTTTTAGCCACAAAACTTTGACATAGCATTTCAACACCTCCATATGCCTTTCAGAGTCTGAACTGGACAACAATGTACTTACAGGGACATTCTATTTTTTCCCCCACATTTAACCACGCAGGAGAGGAACCACTGCAATATTTCCATGAATTGTTCCACCCCTTGTTAATTGATGCTCTTCAACTGCAATATAATTAAAATGGCCTGACTGTTAGATTACAAACTGAAAGTTTATTTGAGATATTTTATCCAAATCATATCCCCAAGTGGTTTTATACAGTCAGCTAGTTCTGGCTGCAATGTTTTCAAGACAAATCACTTTGCTAGAAGCATTGTATAAAAGGACAATGGTTGGAAGTTTTATAATCATCTACTTAATAGTAAAAAAATTCCTTGTAATGAGATGGATGTTACTCACCAAAGAAGATGCACATGTGCTTTCACCACAATAAATCACTGGGAGTACAGTTTGTATGACAACACAGAGGAATTCAAATGGCTCTTACAAGACATGATGAAGCAAGAAAACAGGTCTTTTGCAAACAAGGGGAACAGATATTTAGATTGCAAAGAAAGGCAGCTCACTTCTTAGCCACAGGTCCAAAGACACAAAATTAAAGCAAAAGCAAGGTTTTGAACAGTACCCCCAGGAACATAAGAAAACCTAGATAGTCAGAAAATCTATTCCATGATTTTCAGAAAGGAATTAACACCCCTGAAGCACTTGGAGATAAGTGTTTTCTTAACTGACAGAATAGCAGGCAGTACAAAAAATACTTTATCAAAGCATGTATTTGTCTGCTGAGAGTCATCATTTACAGGGAATGAAAAAGTGCAAAAACAGAAACTGAAGTCTCAGTTGCACCAATATGTTAGAATCCAGAGGAATCTTAAATTTAGTAACTCCACTTTTTTGAGCTGTTCAGATGACAAAGTGACAAGCTGCAGAGAGCAACTCCAACAAGCAGCTCGTAGCTCACTCCATGTGAATGGCAGGACAAGAAGCCTTTTTTTTCTCCGACTCATTTAAAATCCAAATACCACAGCAGGCTCTGCATACTGGGATGCACAGATGCAACTCTTACCCTTCTTGATTAGCAGCTCAGAAAGGCTGGGGCACAGAGCAGGAGGAGGCACTGCTTCCCCCAGCTCCTCACCAGACCCACTGCAGAGACGCAGCACGCTGTGAGTCCCCGAACAGCACACTGCAAGTCCTCTGCCATTCCTAAAGCATGATGAAGGTAAAACATCATGGCTGAACTAAAGAAACCCAGACCTTATAATATTTAGAAATGCTGTATCTATCCCATACCACTTCACACAATATCTGAGACTTGTAAACATTGGGATGTAAAAGACATAAGTAATATTTTAATGCAGCCAAGACGTAGAGGCTTGCACAATTACAGACCTTACACAATTCCATTCACCTGAGAAACTCCATGTGTTTTACAGAGACTGACTAACCTGGAAGACATTCTTGCCATCAGTAAAATACGGGGCTATTTATAATTATTTTACAGACAGGTAAACTGATGCACAGAAAAGAATTTGCTCACGTCTGGTAGGAATTCAGGTTTATAGGGCTGTTTCGAGAGCTCCTTGTAGACTTTCAAAAACGATTAATTCAGAGCAAATCACACCTGCTTTCTGATAACATTGATAGAGGATATGGATACAGAAATGTGTTATCAAGAGGTAAACAGGGAATATGAACTTACAAAGCATCAGCCGCTTTTGTGTTCTCTGTCGTTGCAGTAAGCCCAAGGACACATTTCCCTCCTTTCACTGAAGAAGAAACTGTCCCAGTATTACATCAGCCTCATTGGAAGGTAAAAACATGCCCAAGAAAGTTCCCAGGGAGCCTCCAACTTTCTGGAATTGTAGAGCCCAGCTTACCTCGAAACAACTTATTTCACAGAAAAGCTCTATTAATGACTCCAAAGGGAGCCAACTCCAGGTCAACTGGCTAGCGTGCCCCTGCCCAGGGCTGGCACAGGTACCTTACCTATTTCTCCAGGAACACGCTTGCCACTGAAGCGAAAGCATGCTGTGACATTGAGGCAGTTCACTGGCTGCAAGCCATCATGGCACTGAGGAGCTGTGATATTGATGGACGCAGGCAGGAAAATGGAGATGTCCATGGTAATGACAGGCCTGGATCTAGAGACCAACAGAGAAGTGGAGTCATTCAGAGGGAAGTTCTCAGCCAAAGGAAAATAAAGTAAATTTGGTAAACTGCACAATTTCAAGCAGACATGAAAAATAAGAGACTGTAAGATAAATTAGCACTTGACCTAGCTGGCAAGGACTACTAGTGTCTGAATGAAACCCATAGCATCGACTTAAAGTTCAGTGCTCACATACAGATGCAGGCAGGCAGCTGGGGAAACTGAGAATATATAATAATAATCATCTCCAGCAAAAGTTGCATAAAGCCTTCCTGATGACTGAAGAGGATAACAAAATTAGCACAATGGCAACCAAGGACAACAAGCTCATGCAAGTAAGACTGCTTACTAAGCAGCCTGGATGGTCAGGAACAGGTAGGCAGAGACCTTAGGTTTCTGGAGAATGGTCTACAGTCAAATTTGTGACCTGAGAGTCAAGGAGGGAGCACAGGGAAAGGAGATGGATTCATACGTAATTTTTCTGACAGTATAAGAGGGACAAGAGACACCACATTCATGTTTTCTGGAGGAGGAAACATTTGGCTAATTCCACCCCAGTGAGTGGTAAGGATTGAATACTCTTTGCACACTGCTGAACTCTGTTTCAGGAGTTACCCGGTGCACTGTGAACGAAAGCTTTCTACCTTTGCAACTCCAGCACTGGATTATTGCGACAACTATTCCTGGCTGAAGAAGACCTCGGCCAGAATCTCAGAGCAAGCCAAGTGCCATCAGGGTCCAGGTGGGTCTCTTCTCTCACACAACAAGTAAACCCCGCCAGCTTGGTTGGGAAAAGCAGCCCAGAAACCCAGGCTCTCCTGAGCTGTCCCCAACACAGGACTTCAGCCCAAAAATTCACTGAGTGTTATTCTTGATGGTTTCAATTCTGTACATGTTCAACATGAGCACGTTCTTCCAAAACCAACTCTAGTAGTAAAAAAAATGTGCAGCAACCATCAGTTCACTTCTAAGGTAGTCCCAGCAGCCATGCAAGGCCAGACCATGTAAGCAAACCACTTCAGGACTCTCACTCCACAAGCCACTTCATTTAGAGGCAGGAGAGAGGGGGGAGAAGAGAGCGGGGATTGTGGTTACACCTAATTCATATCGACCGGAACAAGCTTCACATCAATCTCCGAGACAGCTGCTCAGACTCTTTTACCACAGCCTGAAATAACAGTGCAAGTTTGCCTTTTGAGATGGAGGAGGAAGATAAATGCTAACCCTAGAAATATATACAGTAATGGGGGGAAAAGGAGTAAAAAGAGTGAGCTTCCTAGGATCATTTCACACCTTGGAAAAAAACTCTTTCCAAACGATTGAGGAAGCAGAAAAGAATAAATGTTATAATTGATCTAGAAAAATATTTCTCCTAGGAAAAAAATATTTCTCCAGCCATGATGCACTGTGTGATTTTTCCTTAATGTTAGCTCACTTGGTTATTCACTGGGGGAAAAAAAAAAACCAATGCATCTGTCAAACAGCCATACGCACACGTGAGCAATACAGCAATGACGATCTGCCCCAAGTCGCCGCAGCTTCCACCAAAGCCTTTAATATCACTTGGCAAAACATTTGTTGGTTTTGGCCAAAGGACTTCACAAAGGCTTCTGGAGGGGTGAGGGGAAAAAAAAAAAAGTTGATTTCTTTATTCTAATCTGAATCTAAATAGCAAGAGGGACACGCTGTAAATTGGCAGTAGCAGCAATTAATCAGGCTGCCCACAAAGTCAGCCGGTAATGTGTTAATCTCCTCTGAAATGCACAGGCAGTTTGGCAGAACGCGTGGACAGAGGTCACCATGCTGCTGCAATGTATATTGTTTTAAACTTCACAGCAAGCTTTTCAGATTGTCCTTCCCTGCCCTGTAAGTAACAACAACACAGGAGAAAAATGCACAGTTTTCTTTCTAGCAGTTTCACACATGCGAGGCTGCGAGATCCCATCTGTGGCATGGCACACCTTTTCACAGAAGCAGCAATTGGCTTCCTCTGCACGCATGACGAAGGAACAGAAAACTCTTCAGAAGACTTGACTACCTGCCACGCTGATCACCAAGAGCATTTCTTCCTCGCTCTCCTTTTTCTTTTTGTTTTGTTTAACTGATTCAATTGGAAACAGAGCCAAGTTTTTCCTGCCTTGAACAGGAAGCAGGCTTGCGTGTCCGTTCTGCAGCTCCACCATTTGTCTCGCCAGTCTCACCACATCCCTGTATCTTCCATTAAGATGCAGGAGTCTCTAGTGACTACTTCTAATGACTTCTAGGTATTGACAAGATTTTTCTATTAAATATTAACAAGTGCAACAACGGAGCTACTGGCAAAATTCTAAGTTCCCATTCTCTTCCCCAGGTCTGTGCATCTCAAGCCCACTCTTACTCTGACTCTCCACCAGCATAATTTGGTGGACCAAGCTCTCACACCTCTCTCCATCAGATGAAACAAGAAATTGCATTTAATTCATACACTCAAAACAGCAGCCCAAATCCTGTGTGCATTGCAAACATCTCCATATTTCATTTCCCTGAAGACTCTTATTTCATTCTGCGTCGCATTATAACTTGCAAAATTACATCCTGGCATCATACACAGCTGGCTTTTTGCTCAACTGCGCTCCCTTAAATCATAATTTATTTACTTTATGCAAATGTAAGAACAATAAAAATGCCTTCTTACGAATTCAGAGCAACCTTTCTAAAAAGGCACTAAGACGCAACACTTCTCCTTCTGGCTATAACCCTTTGTTTTGTTCATAGCCCTGGGAGTCCTACGTATTGTCATCCCTCACTGTGCTGTTTAAAATAGATTGTGCATTCTTTGACACTATCCATGTCTAAGGTTCTGCTTAAAAAGTAATGCAGCTTGCCTCTTCTGACCACAATAAACTAGGGAGAAAATCAGAGTGGTGGAGGACTTAGACCACATAAGATATAAACAGAAAACACACACAAAAAGAAGACAGCATTGGATGAAAAAGACATGGATCTCACCTCAGAAGTACCACATTGTCTGACAAAAAGGCTCCAACGGTCATATCTGAAATTTTTGTAACATTGAGACAGTTAAAAAGGAGGCATAGAATTCAGTTCTGTCAAGTCAGTTGGTGAATTACGGAGCACATATCTAAAAAAAAAAACATTTTTCTGACTTAAACCAGCAAGCTGGTCCCTTCAAATATCATTATGTCATAAGTATTGTAACTGAAGGATTATGTCTGTTATGCTACTTCACTTGTACTTCATTGTTTGGTTTTTATTATTACTATTATGTTATTGTCTACATTTTTCTTTTTTTTTAAGATTGTCATCATGACTGGGCAGCTTCCAGGCAACTTACAACCTTGGCCAGATACTGAAATCCTCTGCTTTAATATCTCAATCCTTCGTCATGACTGCCCAAACACCCGAATCAAGCAATTGGCTCAAATTCTTATCAGGAGCTTCAAATAACAGAGGGAAAAGGGAAGAAAATGCTCAGCTTCATCGGCCTCCCGCAATTGCAGGAACCAGGAACCTGAAACGACCAGCTCTGCTGTTTTCTCAGCCTGCTGCTGCATTTCCCCAGCGCTCTTACTGCCAGAGTAGTGGACCTACCTGGATAACCATTGCCATCCATATCGATTCCCCCTGATATGGACTGGCCAAACATCTGCAGCATCGGGTTTATTGTTTGCCCAGACAGCTTCTGCAGCGAAAAACACATAAGTGAAATCAGTCAGTGACACAAAGAATCCTCTAAAAAAAAAAAAAAAAACAACAAAACCTTCAGGCCTGATTTTCGTGTTCACTGGGGCTCTTTTCCGTGGGCTGGGAGTGCCGCACATCTGCAAGCTCGCACTTCACCCACGCAGCCCTGAGCAGGAAGGCTGCTGACTGCAGGAAGCCCTTCTGCTCTGGACTAGGAGGAGGCCAGTGTTGACTTGGATTAAAAAACACACCTGCGTTACAACCCTTGTGCAGACCCAGGCAAAATAAAGAACACATCAAACAGATTTCTTGGGTGGGGAGGGGGGCGTGGGGAGGAAATTTAACTACACCCTAGAGATTTTTTTTTTTTGCATTACCTTTATTTCTGTAAATAAGAGTTTTAAGCGGCATCTTAACAAAATTAATGATTAATTGAAACAGAAAATCCTGCACAACCACTCCTTTTCACAAAGTTTGCCAGCATACTCAAAGTCAAAATGATTAATTTTCATCCCACTTGGAAATTCTGGTTTCCATCAGCTATTATGCAGTATTTTGTGTCAGTTTGGAAGCTGTATCTCATTTCTGTCTCCCCAACGCAAAGATTAATTAACTTCTAACATAGCTTTTTTTTTTTTAATTACTAACACAAAAACTTTCTCTAAACGGTTTGAATTGTAAATGCCTTAGTCTGAAGCAAATTAATATATCAAAATCTCATTTTCTAAGACAATCAGATATCTCCCAGCTCTCATTCCTTATGCTGGGCCACCAATGCAAGACCTGAACTCAAACCAGCATCTGACTGCAGAAGTTACAGACAGAGAAAACCTATCCCACAAAGTAATTTCGAGGCTGTTGGTGGTGCTTCACAGCTTGTGACATGCAACCAGCTTTTCCTGGCCCTCCCATAAAAGGACATAATACTGGACAAAAGGTCAGACAGGAAATTCATGGAAAAAAAGACAAGTTGAGGGGAAGAAAGATATCCTGCAGTCCTGACAGCCAGTTTAAAGGGAAACCCATGCTCCACCGTGTACAAATCTCCTCTTCCTACTCGTGGGCAGATAAGATTAAGACAACTGGAAGTAACTTCCTCCCCCCATTACACTTGCATCACATCTTTGGGGGGTCCCAGTTAGGATGGTAAAATCCTGACTGCAAACATCCCAGCAGACATCTGCAGGC